>OY987301.1:14302500-24302500 GCA_963920635.1 Pseudeuparius sepicola | reverse complement strand
TAAAGCCGAGTTCTTGGAGAAAGGTATAAGGTCTCTTTGAAACAAACGTATACCTACATTCTTTGAGGAACGAATATGGCCAGATGCAAGACACTTTTTTAAAACTTTTATAACAAATAAATGTATGTGCAAGAATATTATATATAAGAGTTTTCCATCGAGAAAACATATATGCGTATATTTATCGTAACTTTGCCATGTTCTTTTGTTTCATCTGGTGACAGATTCCGGTGATTCAGAAAAAGTTGTACACTTCCATTTGAAATATATTTTTTCTCACTTAAAAAAAAAATAAAAGGGCTGCATGAAAGGGGCACTAAATAAACGGGAATACTACAAAACTATCTGCGCATTTTCGAGTATTGTTTTAAAATTATTCCTCTTTTTTGCTTTTCACATGTGCAAAGATTCATTGAGGAGCTATTATAGGTAGGTAAAGCTCACTTCAGAAGAAACCGAACGATGTAAAACGATGTAAAACCCAAAATCCATCCAAGAAACAACGGATTCAAGCAATAATTGTGCAACGTCAAAATCGTACTTATGATTTTCTTGCACATGCCGTAGGTCAATTATAAATTAAGTACATTTATCGGGTACAGGAAAATTTCCGTGTTGTGTATAAATTATAAATAATGGGCAGAGTAAAATTGAATTTGGAGATTTTCCAAAGGAAAGGCCAACGTTGCCAAAAGTTAATCCTGTGTAAACGTTGCGCCGGATTTTGCTAAGCATTTTTGTGTTTTTTTTTTCAGTAAATTAGAATGGCGGTTGTTATATACCTATATTAGTGACAGAAAATATAGCCAACGGTAGCTAGATTTTATGTGATTATACAGTAGGTTCCATCTTAAGTGTGGACACCTCGAAAAGTTGTTCTTTTTGAGATATATTCGAGTGCTTGTTTTTCCATCATAATGGGAGGAAAGATGATGTTCTCTGGGAGTATTTCACATCCCACAAATCTTTCCAACAAGGAGCTACTACAATCTTGTTTATACCCCTAAAATTGCAAAAATGTTATTAGCGATCTTTTTATCGAAAATCTGATACCGTCGTCTTATTAAGCAACAGGGTAAATATTGCAAATACGACGTTTTGAAAATTTTTCTGAAGTAAGATTATTTGTTACAATTTTTTAAATTGCGATATTTGCGTCGATAATTGATACTAATCGTTAATTTTTATTAATCAAGTTCTAGTATATATCATTTGTAATATTTAGTGAGAAACTAATAATATATATTATAGGAAAACTTGTTTAAAACAAAAAAATCCTTTCTATCAAATCTCTTTGTATCCTTAAACATTTTTTGGTTCAAGAAATTAAATAATTTTTCACTTCAACTTAAATAATTTTTCAATTCGAGGCTTCTCAAATTCAAGGTATTTTTTATTTATTTCTTATTAAATATTATATTATATTAAATCTGACTCATCTACTTTAGTTAACGGTTAGTATATATATTATCGACACATTTTCAATGTCACTAATGTTGATGTTTGCTCGGCCTGACACTTCAGTAACATTTAAAAAAAATCATAACATCGGCCTTGGCCTTGGGGCCGCGGTGGCGTCGCTCGTACCGGCGCTGACTTTTTAGGCTGCATGTTTTTCTGCCTTCGATCGACCTTGGTTCGAGGCAGGCGCATGCATATATCTTTAAAGAAAAACACCGCTATGGCCAAGAGCGCTGGGCAAATGTGGGTTCACGGTATTGCTCCTAAATAGCTTTATCCGTGTGATTTACTAATTGTCCTACATACTCACTGGGATTACTACGGCTTTCTAGGGTTTTCCGTAGTACTTGAGCGAATGCTATCCTAGTTCTATCGGTAAAAAAGTCGGCCCTAGCCGCAAATGGCAACGAAGACAAAATAATAGTAATTGCCCCCCTCCCCCGCAAAAGCATGTGGTTGCTTCTGGGGTACTCCTAGTTTGGAGTATTGTAAGGGTGAGAATTATTATTATTATTATTATATTGTTGTAAAAACTCGGCTAAAAAAGGACCATTAAAACAGGTTCTTTTGTTACCCGAATAATTTTTTACTAAAATATTGTCACCTACTTTGTTCTTTTATCAAAATTTCTTTTTTTCTTTTGATTTTATTAAGTTTCTCTAACATCAACCCCATGAACTTTGTAAACGATAGTTTAACTGAGAGAGATAATCATCAAAATTATAAATTGGATCAACTTTGTTGAGGATATTGGATGGGAGGTTACACATTTTACCAAACACTCTCTCGTATAGTGCGTATTTGGTTTCGGTGTTATTATAAGGTCTCTCCTTGTCTAGTCACTAGAAAGTTGTCAGCACTTAGTCCAGGGATGCATTAAGCCAATTCGCAGATTGACAGGTGTAAGATATTTAACGCTGATTTTCTATGCGTCATAAATTAATTCTGTGTGACCATATACTTAATCTTAATATGCACATGACAGTAAAGCACTTATATTTCTACTCAAGTTCTATTTATATTTTTTTACATCCGCACAATAAAAATTTGTTGGAATCGACAAAAAGTATCAAAGAGAAAAGAAGACAGAATTTATGTTTGAAATAATAAGTAACTATAACTTTTGATACCTATATAGTATCTAAAGCAGCCAATTCATAGAAACAAACACTTTTGGATTTTGGAAAATTCCCAACACAACAATAACTTTGTTTAATGATTTTAAAATGTCCTATGAAGAAAAAACGCAGAAATGCTTGTAATTGTGAACTCATATTATCGGTCAAACCAACGATATATAGGAATAGATACATTACCAAACGCAACTTGTTTTGTTTCATGATTTTAAAAAGATATTATTGTTGGCACATTCAATGTTTTAAGTTTTTTTAACACGATTTAGGTTATTTTGTTACGTTTAATTTTTTGAAAAAATAGCTATGTCCCTTTCAAAGGATAACTAGTAACGAATAATAATAACTAATAATAATAACTAATATAACTCTAAAAAAGAGTTATATATCTGCGTTTTTGTTTTTGAAATATTTCGTTGATAATATACAGGGTGTAACTAAACTGATGGTCAAAAATGAAACCACGTATTCTTGGAGTCAAAATAAGGGCACTTCTTCATATATATTTTTCTCCTACGGGCCATCGTTTTTTTTATACAGAGCGTAGAAATTTGGAGAAAAATACACATATTTTTTAGTATTTCTAGAAGTAGACGAGATATTTTCTTCAAACTTGGCGTGTCACATGAGCAGATGAGCCGTCAAACTTAAGGTTGACATGAAGCTTCTGAGGCTCCTAGTTGCGGAGATATAGGGTGTTAGTAAAATTAATTAGTTCAGAAAAATATGAATACCCTGTATAATCGCATTTTTTCAATTTGTTTTGAGTGGTGAATAGAATGGTTAACAAAAAGTATCTCTTAGTATTTTTTCATATTCGGAGCCGTTTCTAAATCATTTTTAAGAACGGCAATAAATCTAGCAATCTGTGGATGTCAATTAAACTTTATTTAACAAAATCCAAACGCAAAAACAATAATAAAAGAAACGTATTGCTATTAGAAAATTAAATTATTAAATGTTCGTATCTTTCAATACACGCAACTATGCGTTTCCGCATGTTTATTACTGCCATTCGCAAGTCCATAGCAAAAGTGCACATCAGTCAATTCTTCAAATGAAAATATAATTTTTGAAAATATTGATACTAAGGTGCAAAGTTGGCAGCCAAATGATTCAAATAATGCCAAGTTTAATTGACATCCACAGATTGTTAGATTTATTCTTAAAATGACTTTTTTATTGCAGCATTGCCCTTCTTTGAAAATAATTAAAAACACGGCTGAGAATATGAAAAAATACTAAGCGATACTTTTTGTTAACCATTGAATTTACCATTCAAAACAAATTTAAAAAATGCGATTATACAGAGTTTTCATATTTTTCTGAACTAATTAATTTTAATACCACCCTGTATCTCCGCAACTGGGGGCGTCACTAGCTTCATATTAACCTTAAATTTGACAACTCATCCGCTCATGTGACACGCCAAGTTTGAAGAAAATATCTCGTCTGTTTCTAGAAATACTAAGAAATATGTGTATTTTTCTCTAAATTTCTACGCTCTGTATAAAAAAAACTATGGCCCGTAGGAGAAAAAAATATATAAAGAAGTGCCCTTATTTTGACTCCAAGAATACGTGGTTTCATTTTTGACCATCAGTTTAGTTACACCCTGTATAAATTATGTTCCTTCTTTGAGAATAATAAAGTAGGTAAAAGTTAGGTTTTGGATTTTTCCTCATCTACTTGACAAAGCAAATTGCCAATGCAGCGCCTCGTTTAAGTGAGAAAGGGGCAATTTCCGTTCCTTTCAGCCCTCCTATATAATAAAGGTAGGCATTTCACCCGCGGAAGAAAATTGCAAAATCTACCCCTAGCTAGACAGCAGTTACCTTATAACCTGAGTATTAAGATGGTTCCATAACCCCTCGCTGTGCAGGAAATAAGTAGTTTTATTTCTTCTTGTTTTCAAGTTGATTTTGTAGATGAAACGAAGGGTGGTAATTGCCAACAAGGAAATCGATATGGCTATGTGACTTTTGTAATATTCACTGCCATTTTGTCCTCCATCTAAGAAAGCAGTTTGACAAGTCAGTTTCTTGTGCGTTTTTATATCAACTGATGCGAATAATTTGAAAATGCTCATGACATTTTAAAGTTTGTTCAGTTACTTTTCCTTGTTTTTTTGTTGATCTTGACCAAAGACAATCCCATCCATCTCGACCTAACGGGTAGGTATACAGTGTCCTGTAAAAAGTTCGCACCATAGGGGGGAAATTTTTAATTAACGTTTTATTTTGAAATTTAATTTTGGCGTTACCTTTTGCTTTAAAAAAGATGAAAAACGACCCACTCAAACGTGGTCATGTGACTTTTGTTATTTGTCAAAAATGACATTTAAAAAAATATATCCCCAAAAATGGGTTTAGTTGTTAAAGTATCAAAAAGTTTTACTTGAAAAAGTTGTTTCTTTTTCAATTTTACGCAGATGTACCAAATTTGAACGCTCTACTAAAATATTTAGTTTTTTGCCAATTTTTAATATTTATGAAATTTCTGAAAATTTTAAAAACTCGAAACTTCGTAAAAACTATTTTATATCACTAGCTTTTTCATTCTATTAATTTTCATTACTAATAATTACCGATAAGAATAGGTATTTTTAAAATTCTGTTATGTTTGTTGGAAAGTTGATGTACCGTCTAGCATTTGGGGTATAAATTTAGTTACATTACGTTTCTCGGTTCTAAATTGATGCCAAAATAATAATAAATTAAAATATCATCAAACTATTTTACGTATCTAAGCAAAATTCTTGACTTTTATGGAACAAATAATTATTACCTTTAAGTTTAATTTCACATTAATCGATATTGATTAGTAGGCCATGGAGAGAATAGAAGCAATTGTTTTTATTTTACAGTTTAACTGTCAAATAAAAACCACTGTCAAATTTATACCCCAAATGCTCGACGGTACATCAACTTTGCAACAAACATAACAGAATTTTAAAGCGTAGGTAAATATCATTTTCTTTTGAAAAATACTTATTCTTATCGGTAATTAGTAATAAAAAAATTAATAGAATGAAAAAGCTAGTGATATAAAATAGTTTTTACGAAGTTTAGAGCTTCTAAATTTCTCAGAAATTTCATAAATATTAAAAATTGGCAAACAACTAAATAGTTTAGTAGAGCGTTCAAATTTGGTACACCTATGTCAAATTGAAAAAGAAACAACTTTTTCAAGTAAAACTTTTTGATACTTTAACAACTAAACCCATTTTTGGGGATATATTTTTTTAAATGTCATTTTTGACAGAACGAAAGTCACATGACCACGTTTGAGTGGGTCATTTTTCATCTTTTTTAAAGCAAAAGGTAACCCCAAAATTAAAGTTCAAAATAAAACGTTAATTAAAAATTTCCCCCCTATATGGTGCGATCTTTTTGGAGGATACTGTATAAAGAGTATTAACGATTTGTGGGTCTGCATAAGTTACACACTAAAAGATATGTGATCATAGTAGGTATAGAGGCTAATTAACTGCTTCGCGCCAAATCTCTCCAAGGAATCTGATTTAGACCATAGACCATCGGAGTGAATATAAAACGGACACACCCCGGAATTTATTTCCTTTAATCCCAGAAGCCGAAGCCCCCTGGGTGTAATTAGTGCAGAAGTTCGGGCACGTAAAACATCCTTACCGCCTCGAATAATGAAAATATATTTCTAGGGGATAATGCTTAAAATCTGAAGGGAGTTTTGATCATTTGCGATATCGCGGATTGTAGGTTTATCTATTTATCCCTAAAATATCTGAATATTTGGAGCCAAATGATACTGCAAAGACATGTTCTCTAGGAATAAATTAAATTTTAGTTTAAACAAAAAATAAATAAAACATAAAGAACATGGAGTGAAACGCTCTCGGACTTATCTTTCTAGCTTTGAATTAATTATAGGCTGTGCCTCCGCTGCCGGAAAAGGCACCCGAATGAGCCGCCGGCAACGGCACCCGAATGAGCTGCTGCTGGCAATGGCACCCGAATAAGCTGCCGGAAAAGAATTCTTAGATTTTGCCACTGATTATACCAAATAAATGATTTTCTGAAGATTTTAAGATTCCATGCAAGTTCAAATTTTCATTCACTGTAAGTAGTGCAAGATCAAGGATAATAATAATAAAATAACACATAATAGCACAGAATAAATAGCTTAATAGCGTTGACTGACGTATTAATAAGACGGCTATAGCTTCATATTCTGAAAACTGGGTGGCGTCTAAGGTCAACAATGTATTTTGCATTGTATTTTGTCTCCGGAAAGCGCATGGTGAGCCAGAGAACTGTCAAACATGACAGCCGTGAGCAGTCTTTATTAATACGTCAGTCAACGATAATAGTGTATATGGTACCTATTTAACAAAAAAAGGATGCACATTCATTCTTAATGCATTGCAAGGGTGTTTACAGGGTGTCCCAGGTTTTTTGATCAGGGCTTTGACATTTTGTAGTAAAAGTCATTGTAAGATGGGTTCCTCATATTTACCTAAACATTTTTAAATAAAAAATTGAATCCCTCCCTACCATTTTCATTTTGTTAAATTTCCTTAAAATTTCCTTAAAATAAACTATTCACAAGGAAGTGACATTATTGTATTGTATTGTACTGTACTGTACTGTACTGTACTGTACTGTACTGTACTGTACTGTACTGTACTTTGCTATGCTATGCTATGCTATGCTATGCTATGCTATGCTATGCTATGCTATGCTATGCTATGCTATGCTATGCTATGCTATGCTATGCTATGCTATGCTATGCTATGCTATGCTATGCTATGCTATGCTATGCTATGCTATGCTATGCTATGCTATGCTATGCTATGCTATGCTATCCTATCCTATACTATACTATACTATACTATACTATACTATACTATACTATACTATACTATACTATACTATACTATACTATACTATACTATACTATACTATACTATACTATACTATACTATACTATACTATACTATACTATACTATACTATACTATACTATACTATACTATACTATACTATACTATACTATACTATACTATACTATACTATACTATACTATACTATACTATACTATACTATACTATACTATACTATACTATACTATACTATACTATACTATACTATACTATACTATACTATACTATACTATACTATACTATACTATACTATACTATACTATACTATACTATACTATACTATACTATACTATACTATACTATACTATACTATACTATACTATACTATACTATACTATACTATACTATACTATACTATACTATACTATACTATACTATACTATACTATACTATACTATACTATACTATACTATACTATACTATACTATACTATACTATACTATACTATACTATACTATACTATACTATACTATACTATACTATACTATACTATACTATACTATACTATACTATACTATACTATACTATACTATACTATACTATACTATACATACTATACTATACTATACTATACTATACTATACTATACTATACTATACTATACTATACTATACTATACTATACTATACTATACTATACTATACTATATTATATTATATTATATTATATTATATTATTATTATATTATATATATATGTTTAATTTTTAATAACTTCAAAAGAGGGAACAAAAAAGAAAATATATTTTTTCCAGTCAAAGTATAATGAAAAATATCAAGAAGAAAAAACTTTCTGAATTGATTACAGAAAATGATTTTTTCTTTTTTAAATAATCAGTCTTGCAACAAAAAACTTTTTAAAAACAAGCATTTGTACTAAAACGAATAAAATAAGTTTATGTTTTCGTTAAGGCAATTCATTGCCAAATTGTGACAAGCTTTTTGAAATCGAAAAGCTTGTCGCGCGAAATATTCATAATGAAAGCAGATAACCAACTAAACTCTGTTCAACGAATGTTCGTACCTACGTCACAACTCCCGTCCTTGACTAACTCGTGAATATACGACCGATTTCCATGATATATTGATGAGTAAGACAAGGACGGGAATTGTGACGTAGGTATGAACACTCGTTGACCAGAGTTTTAGACTGTGGTTGATAAGGAAGTACAGGCGCGGCCCTTGAAATCGTTCCAGTGCGTGCGGTCGCAAAGGAGTAGAACTGTCGCAACGTTGCCGCACTTGGCAGCCGAAATTCTTGATTTTTTGCTCATTTCTCATGCCTAGAGGAAACATTTATGAGGCCGCGCCTGTACCTACCTTATACCTACACTTTCCGAAGTATGTAAGTATTTTCTTTACAATTTGCGCGACAAGCTTCTTGATTGTCTCAATTTGGCTCTGAATTACCATCCGCCATATTGGGTTTCGTATGACGCCATTCATCTTATCGTTTTCTACTCGTCAATGGAGGTTGTAAACAAATAGGTAATCGGCGGCCAACATAATATTGTATTTAGTATGACGTCACACCGCCATTTCGAACAAACTACAGGTTGGGTGGAAGTAGTTTAAAGCTCCGATCAAAATTTGATCGGAGGTTTAAAGACTTGGCGATATTTGACCCGCACATAATACTAACTAACATACACCCTAACAGGTGAAGTCAAATAAAAGCGGTAATAAAAAGTTAGGAGAGTAGGTGTTTGGGGTGCTTACCCTTAGGATGCACAGGATGCAAAATGTAATTCTACCGTAAAGTGTCATCCAACTAGCTGTGGTAACGTATCCCAAAATTCAAGTTTCTATATTCAACTGTTTTTAAGAAAAAAAATCAAACCAAATTCTTTGTCCTTATAACTTCGCGAGGCTTAAATTGAAAAATTAAAACTACGGGCAGAACACTTCCTCCAAATATTTGCACATCATTATTTAAATAATAAATTGAAATTAACTTTTAAAACCCTCTAGTTGAGGTAGAATCGTCTAAATTAAAAATATTATGAGAAAAGTCTCATTATTTTAGCCCAAAGAATCTGTGGTTACACGGTGTAAGAATAAATTTGAGGGCAAGCGCGTGGCCGTTGCAGTTTTTAAAGAACATAAATCTCCTTAATCTAGTAAAATAGGTACTTATAGGGTTCAACATTAATATCTCGCTTTCGACAACGGTTTTTAGACGCGACATTTCAGTTTTCGAACTCAATTCGTGCAACAGCTTTTCAGTTCCCAGCTTATTCTATGTGGCCAGACAAAAGCGGCAGTTTCTAGTCAATTTTTGAGGCGCAATTGCCGGCATCCTAGAAAAATATCGAGGGGGGCAACCGGCGCCGGCAGCCATATTAGTTTATTTTGCGGCCACCGTTGCCGGCAGCGGAGGCACTGCCTTAATATACGCTTTGAAAAACCATTAGGTACCTTGGTATATATCTACAACTTCTTGACGAATTAAACTTCACCAATCCGACAATGTTCCTAACTCAATTGTCCAAACGCGATTACCTATAACCCATACAATTTTCTAACACGCAAGTAAGTTTACCGATCAGTAGGTACGCAATCTAGTTATTGGCCCTTGGCGGATCCTTTGTCGGTGTCCCTGAAGTCCGGATATAATTGAATAATCCCGAGACCGTGCGTGTTTGGCGTTGAGGGCCCCCAAACAACTATTAGATAAATGGTTCTCTGTTGAGGGCTAGATAAGCTCCTTTTCTAAATGCTATGCAATTGCTACACCGACGCAAAACAGATAAATTTCTGTTTAAACGCCAAAAAAGGCCGTAAATAGACTCCAACTTAAATCGGTGAACAACAAACAATATATTTTCTGTAGAAGGAAATAACGAGAAGTACCTGCATTCGTTTGAACCCGCTGAACGCCGTTATTAGTTTGACGTCACTTCCTCGAACTACTGTCCGCATATCACCATAGTAGAAACTTAACTATGGCGGAATAAGTAGGGTATATATTTTCTGTGTTCCCAAACTGTTTTAAAACCGCTTCAGAGTTGTTGTTTCTATTTTGCATTTATTTCGGTAAGAGTTTTATTTAGAGCCGTTTGATTGTAAAGACATTTCTATAGACTTAGCCGAGGACTTAGCTATATCTATTTTGATTACATGTGGATCTATTAGTATTTTTGAATCTATAGATGGGTGAATGCTCAAAAATATAGGTATAACTCATTAATAGGTACAGCGGAAAATATGTTATGTGTAGACCGGTTAACATAAAATCCTCATTCAAAAAATGAATTTGCAGTGTATGGCTCATACAAAATAAATACCGATGCGCGTCATCATGCGTGTCATTTATAATTCTTGCGTCACGAGACATAGTGTTGCTGTATAGTCAGAAATGTGGCAGAATTCAATAAATGTTGCAACAGTAGGTCAAATGTAGATACTGTTATTTTAATTTGAGCCGAAATAAAAAAATGACTGTGGGGCTACATTAGGCATAATAATATGTCCTGAAACCAAAATAGGGCCAGAGAAACTTGATCGTGTCTAATATAGCCGCATAGTCAATATTTTCAATTTTTTTTAACACCTATGATATGTTATTTTACATAATGTACATTGCGAATGGCTAATGTTGTTGTTTTAGTAACTTTCTTCGTGCAGCTACGTTATTTTCGGGGAGATTTTAACACTTCGTTCTTTTTGACTGTTTGTGAAATCAATAATAGTGGATGCATTCAAATTTAAAGCTGCCGCTACACGATACAAAAAGTAAAAAAAAGTGTTTTCATAAGTACCTAATTCTAGTAGCTGACTTCTCTAACCGCCAGTTAAAGGTAGCAAAGGTCCTATATTGTATCGTTCTTGCTTAAAATAACGTACTAAAGACGCTACAAGCTCCTTGAAACGAATATTTTTTAAGTGATTCGGAATTTCAAAGGCCCACTATTCACAATATTATTCTCACCACATTAAAATGAGTTTTCGCCTTCGGTTATAATTTATGAGAAACGTAGATACTAAAATCCAAGGCGAACTCCAAAATTGGACAGCGAATTGCCAAAATACGAAACGTCAACGGAATTCTGTCAAACTAAAAAATGCGGAACCATATCTAAATCGTTGATATATAATATAATGACCATCAAATTCAAATTTCAATACACAAAATCATTTCATATTTTTGAAAAATATTGGTAACACAATTTTCGTCATTGATGACGTGCATCGGTCTTTATTTTGTATGAACCATTATCAGATATAATATAAACAATAAAAAAAATCATCGCCAAATATATATATATTTTTTTAATAATAAAATCATTTTTTTACCTACACAACCGTTAGAGAACCTTTAAGTAATATTCCTGAATATTCAGTTTTTTAAATCATTTCAGGTTTTACAAGAAATTAAAGGGATTTTCTGTATTTTACAACTTACACATTTTATTTAACCATTATGGGATCTCCTTTTTTAAATCTGAAATCCAACGACTTAAACTATTTGTCTCGAACCGTTTCCGAGATATGTGTTTGATGTTCGATCCAAGTCGGCCATACATTATAACCAGATTTATGAAAAATCAAGTCAGCCATGACAATAAAACTGACAATAATGTAAGCTGTCAATTCAACATTTCTACTTACCTGTCAGATTAATTAAAAAAAATTTTACTAAAGCTCTAGTTACTATTGTTGAAATCGGACGTGGGACCTGACAATTTTCTGTTACCTACTCCCCTTATAGTGATTAGTAATATTTCGTAAGGAAATTCTGGAAAAATTTATTTTTAACATAACATAGCACCCTGTATATTACGTTTGATTTGTCGTCAATTTTCTTAAAAATTACAGAGCTAGTTGAGCGCAACATCTTCTGGGATACCCCGTGCGTTACGAGAGCGGTTCATCGATAATTATTATTGTCCCTAGACTAGTTGACCGGAACAATCGGTATTCTAGTAGTACAACTGTCAGCATCTGTCAGTCTTGCTTGCCAAATTTCAATATCACATCGTTTCAAATATTTGAGTAAGAATTTTTTTTCTTCCGTTGTGCATAGTGAATTGAGAAAATTGAGAAAAATGAACTGAGTTCGGTCATAAAATACCTGCAAAAGAAAGAGATGACTCCGATGGAAATTTACGAGGATATGCATAGAGTGTTAGGTGATGGATAGTCCTTCACGGTCCTTCATATCAAACTTAAAGAATAACTCGTGGTTCTCGATTTTTGAACGATGAAAAAGTGATTGAAGTTGTAAACGGCTGGTTGGGAGAATTTTATTTTCAAAGTTTCCAAGAGCTTCATCATCGTTATAAGAAATGTATTAGACTTTCAGGGAATTATGTAGTAATAAAGTTTTTGAGTACCCATTTTAATTGCTTCTATGTTAAGGAAATAATTGGTGAACCGCCGTCGTAGAAGACATGAATCGAGTAGTTTATTCTGCGAGCTGTTTCCTTAATCTGTTCCTCAGCTTTCTGAATCAATATTTATTTATTACTCCAACGATTTCGTTGCTAATCCCAACTGCTGCAATAATTCAAGTTTGCCATGCCTTAATGCGCCAGTAAATTTGCCGAGCGGCTCGCATTCTCCTTATTGGCCCTTGTCGGGTGCTTGTTAGTGCCCTGGGAGACGCAGACAATTGAATAATCCGCCGACGGTGCATGTTTGCCACGAGGTCTCCAAACAACTATTAACTGGCCTGTTTGGGGTCATATAGGTACGCGGTTGAGTAAATCCCGCCAAGGTATAATTTGACCGCTGCAGGCGCTGACCTGTCCTCTTGCCCAACTAATGCAATTTGCAGACTCCGCGCTCCACAAAGCAGCGGTTTTGAACGTATAGCACGAAACATGCGGTATACTGCATATTGCACTAAAAGGACCATCGGGAGAGCAAAGTCAATATATGGTGTGGGTGCACTTAGGTTTGTGTTTATATCTGGTTATAAATAGGATGGGTATAGATCATGGGCGTAGCCAAGGGGGGGGGGTTTCGGGGGTTCAAACCCCCCCCCCCCCCCCGAAATAAGCCAAATATTGCCTAATATTATACCGAAAAAATACGAGGAGTGAAGAGTTAAATTATTATTACGTTTGAATATATTATGTAGTAAGAGTAGCGCCTAGCGCCATCTTTTGACGAGAGGCAGACGCAGTTGCAGCCGAACTATTTGGTATTGTAGGGACACTTTGCGTTGTTTCTCGAGTATTCGCCACGCCCCTCGTTCGAAATGAGCGGAACTTTGTGAAAGTTCGTGGAAGTTTCTGGACGGCTACTGGGCTGCTATATAAGCGGCGCCGCGGCACGTGACCGCGCTTACGGTAGTATTGTTCCATGCGAACTCGAAGCGAATAAAAGTGAAAAGTGGTGAACGAATAGTGAAGAGAATTAAGTGTACCGTGTAAGTGAGTAATTTTAGTGCACTGTTATTCGATGACCTTGTTAAGGATAGATACGTGAATCATTATTACTGTCGAAAAATGGAGGGGAAGAAAAGGAAGGGTGATAAACCTAAAGGTATGGACTACTGGAAAAAGTGGTGTAGTCAAGGTCAAGGGGTTTCTAATAAAGAAACAAATTTGGATTTAGCTATCAAAGCTTCAGCTACCTTGCATGCTGATAAGAAGACTGCCTACCCCGAAATCTAGTTTGGAATGCCTAGATATGTGCGATAAAAACCTTTATCCTAATATTTACACATTACTACAAATCTTGGCTACCATTCCTGTATCCACTGCTACCCCAGAAAGGTCTTTCTCGAGCCTAAGGAGACTGAAAAACTATTTACGAAACACTACAAGTGAAAACAGACTTAATGGTTAATGAACATTCACTATGGAACAGAAATTCATGCAGATGAAGTAGTGGATATACTTAAAAGAAAAAGCCGAAGATTTCTTTTTTAATGGTTTTAGATTTAGCGCAGAGGAACGAAATTAATTTATCCATTTCATTTAAAGTTAAGAACTTTATAAATATGTCGTAGTTTTTCGGATGAATATATAGATATTAAATTTCATGTAAGTATATTTTTGTTATTTTATTTACTTCTCAAACTAAACCCCCCCCCCAAACTAAATCCTGGCTACGCCCGTGGTATAGATTGTCCCTAATGATTACCTATTTACATAGAGCTTTGACGCCTTCCTGGAATTCTTTATTTATTGAAGGAAAACTGAGACTGATTACGTTTTACACCATAGCTAGATTAATTACCTAGAGCCTATAAAATTTGTGCGACATCCTATGAATTATCATGTTATTTCAAAAATTCGTTGGTTGATTAGTTTTGTGTTACCTTACTTTATATTTTTTGAGAACTAAAGTTCCCAGTAGCACAACAATATTGGTAAAATATTATATTTACATATTGGCCCAACGATGCAATCGTCAGATTTTTTTTAATGGCCCAATGTATATTTTTAATATGAATCCGATATTGAAGATCAATATTGTCCCAATATTTTGAATTAATAAATATGTAATATTTATTTTAGAAATATAGCCAATATTAGTTTTTCAGATTGGCACAATATATACTTTATATATGGGCGCAATATATTATATATAATATATATATTAAATCTATATTGGGCCGTTAAAAGAAATCCGACTTTTCCAACGTTTGACCAATATATAAGCATAATATTTCACCAATATCATGTTCCATAATATACGAGATCAATTATTTGTAAATAAATAGTGGGGTCAGATATTGGTACAAAAAATATTAAAGACAAAATTGTTTAATATGATTTTTTATTATTTTAGACCATAATTTTACACAAAAAATCGTATACACTCTAAATGAATAAAAATAAAGATCGTAAAGTGAAAGGTTGTTTTAAACGATTAAAAAATAATGACAAAACAAATAAGTCTATCTATTTTTCCGTCCGCCTTCTCTGTCCCCGGCACCCGCTAAATACGTTGAAATTGACTTATCAATTTCGTATTTGGTGGCATTTTTAAATCGTTTTCAGACAGCTTCTAAAAATGCAAACGTTTATAGTCAAATTTATAGGGTAATTATACAGGGGTGTCCCGAAAAATGAGGCTGATTCCCAAACAAATTCTTTGGGCTAATATGTTAATCTGCCAAATACAAAAAAGTCACTTTATAGTTTTTATAGAAGGCAGGAAAGGCACACAGAAAAATTAGGTGTCCATACTACAATAAACAGAACTTCCTAGCAAAGAGGTATCTTAAAATAACGGAAATATAAACTTGTACTGACGCCACAGCAAAGTTATAATCAAACATCGGCAAAAATATTTGACCAATATTGGTCCAATATGGATATTCCGAAATTCAGGACCTAACACCTAACCTACAAATACTTCATATGTGTTTATAAAATGTGTGTTTGTTGTTGCAAAATCGCAATAATTTACCCATTATAAGTGTAGGCAGATCAACCTTTTCCCCTCACTTACATATAATTAATAAAATAATTATTGTTGGAATATATAGATACAATTACTTACCGCTTTATTTTTGCTTGTGTGTACCTGCAATTTGAGCTGCACTTATTTTTACTAATAATAGGTGTGCAATTATTTTTCTGGATCTGAGGTAATAATAACTGGTGATTAAATAAAAAAATAATAGTAAAAATTGCGAGCAGGTTAAAAACAGGATGATGCGCGGGCGCCTGGCGAAGCAATGGAGCATCTCTGCCGAGGCTACCCGTGCTGCAGCGTTGCGCTTGCGCCAATAATAATATGAAACTGTGGCGCCAAATGCGAGCATTTAAATATATAATTTCCAGCCCTTGAAATTTATATCTGTCTTATTAATAATACGAAGAAGCACTTGCATAAACTTACACAAAATTAATCTACACAGTAGTATAAATATAGAAATATACATCTCTTATATATTACCAATATTGGATAAATATTGGATAAACATTATATAATAATATAGGAAAAAGGCTGATCTCCTATATATTACCAATACTGGATAAATATTACACATAAATATAAATAAAAGTATTGCCAAATATGTTCTATGAATGTTGGATCAATATTGGATAAATATTCTATATAAATATACAAAAAAGGTACATTTCTAATATATTACCAATATTGGCTAAAAATTGCCAATATTGGGCCCATATACAATATTTTACCAATATAGAATCAATATTGGACCAATATGGTGTGCTACTGGGGGACACTTTGTATCTTTATGGAAAGATAAAATTATATTAGATGTAATATTAGATACAAGACGATACATAGCTTTATAATAACAATGTTTTACATAAATATGTAATCGAATGATCTCTATATGATCGATCCCTTTTATTAATATATTTGTTCCCTAAATTACTACTTCCGTTGAACTTATATTTACGGGTTTCATTTCAAAATAGTTTAATAATAACTTCTGTCATCGAATAAATGGATATCGAAGAAGAGTTTACCAGGCGCGTTTTCTTCATATGATCATTTGGTCAATGACCCACCTAATTTATTTCAACAAATTTTGAATGTTTAATAATAAATTATCTTTAAAAAATGCAATTGCATTTTCATGCAAAAAGTCCTTAATTATTACTAATGGAGCCAAGATTACTAATGTGTAATTCATTCCTATCTGCTACTCGCCTGGCCGTATTTTAAATTTATCTCACTGGTTATTAGGGCAATCCACAAGGATAAATGCATTGTAAGTGAGAAAGAGACACCAGCATACGCGCTCGCTCTGAAGCTGAAAAGAGACAAGTCGAGTCGCTGTCGTCGACGGCCGACCACTCATAGCGCATGCATTTAGTTTAGTAGACCGTCGCGCCGCGTCGCGACAGTAGCGTCAGCCATAGTTTCGTGAAAATAAACCCAAACAAAAGGTTCGGGCGGTTCGGCACGTGGTTTGTCGGTTCGGTTCAAGTTATTTACGTTTTTTAATTGTTTCGTCTTGTGTACGCATTTTCGAAATTGTCTTTTCTTGGAGATCTATTCAGATGTTATTCAGTTTGTAGACTATGCAGTCATGTAGTGTTTATAGTTATCAAAATTTTACCAACGGCTTCCGCCTCTGTAGTGACTGTGCAAGAAATACTAAAATAGGCGACACATTGACTTAATGAAAAACGTGTAGAAAAAAAGGAACCTCTTCTAGATCTTAGATCGAAAACAAACCACAAAAGACAGAAGGAAAGAAATTAATAGGTATTTTAAACCAGTTATGTACAACATTTCTGTCTGGATTTGTGGATGCAATGTAAAATCGCGTTTTTTTATTGTTTTCCCTGTTGTAGGTACTTTGTTTTGTACTGAAGATTCGTTATGCGCTAAAACTGGCATTACTGACATAAAACATTTGGTGCTGGTCCGGTATGCGCTCTACAGTATGACGAACTGGTCTGGCTTGCGATCTACAGTAATTATGTGATCTACAGTATAAGTTTACCTTTTTTATTGATTGTTTAGATTAATATTAATAAGAAATAATAGATATTGGTATTACTTAATTGTTTTTATTAAAATGAAAAATAATGATATACTATATAATTAATCACAAATAGACTCTTCTAATGTCTTCCAAAAATGATAGGAATCTACATGGAGCGTCTTTCCTTAAATTTCTCCATGCCACAAAATCCAAGTGGCTCTGTAGCATATGGTGAGGTACACTTTTTTTCTTCTTCATTAATGCCACTTTAGCATCCAACCATTTTCGTTCTATTCTTTGGGTGCGCGCTCCGGAGTCAGGATCAACATAGTTGTGTTGGTGATTAACTGAATTGTGCACATATCCAAGCCGTGATAAAGACCGGTAAGCGGGCCATTCATCGGAATGGATATACGATCCTGTTTCAACTTCATGCTGAATGATGGGAATCAACGTGGCAGCATCCCTCCTTGCAACGACGAAAAAACGGACATGCGTTTTTGTTGCCAACCCAAACACCCATCCACCATCTACTTGACTGCCGTGGTTCCGATTATTCTCGACTTCGGCATCAGAATCTTCGGATTCCCCTGCAAAAGTCGTCCCCTGTTGTATTTTCTCCGGCCTGAAAATTTGGATTCATCGATTTGGACGGGATCATCCGCGGTTCCTCTCAGCTGTCCTTGTACGTCAACTGACACCATCTTGCTGCACACCTCCCGGCACATGTTGAACCAATCAACGAAGAAATGATTTCCAGTCCGTAAGGACCTCACAGTCTGGCATCCTCTTCTGGGGCAACGAAGAACAGGATAAAACTCCCCTTTCCTGTTTTTCCGCCGCTTCTCTAGCATCTCGGATCCACATCGTGTGCACGGATCGGCATCATCAATTTGCAGCAGGTGATGTTCTTGTAGATATGCCGTAGCTGCGGCCTCGGACGGAATGACCGCGTTGTAAAACTCCTTTGTCAACATGATGTTAGCGCAGCAGATAGAAATTGCAGAATAAGATGTCAATGAAAATTTACCCCTATTTATACTCCTATATTAAATAAAGATCAAATAGCAGGTGCCTATCCAAATATTTATCGTGAATAATAATGACAATACGGTTATAATAAAATCATAAAGGTTAATACGCATAAAGGGTTTTTATTGACCTGTTTGGGGTGCAAAGAACAATTATGCAAATTAATAATTATGAAATTATTATTATATTTCTATTTGCATACTTGTTGGCGACAGTTCTTTTCTCCCCAAACAGGTGAATAAAACGGTATAATTTTAACGTAGATCGCATAACAGAATAGAGTACTTGAAGGTGTAGATCATATTTTCACGTAGAGCGCATACCAGACCAGCACCAAACATTTAAAAGAAAAAGTGGCAAAGCTTGCTTCTTCTACCCATAATGCTATGAATTTCGGTAGCCTTGGAGGCGTTGATATAAGAACTCAATTAAATAGTGCTTATTGTATATCTATAAAAGACTATAATGACAAAGTAAGGCAAAATAAGTATATTTTTAGCAAAATTATTGGCCGTGTAAAATTCTGCGGTGCATTTGAACTCCAAACACCAATGATTTCTCGAACTAGGTAGTTAAAAGGTGAGAATTATCCTCGGAATTATTTCGAATTTTTGTTTTAATTTCCTCGATTACCTCCGAATACAAGGAACTTAGTGTTGTTTCACTTGGGACATTAAATTTGCAATACTTCTGGAGAAAAGAAGTGAAGTTTTTATTATGTAGCTTTGACAACGGAATATTTGACGCCATCATTGCACGACATAGGTCTCGGTTAAAGATGTATTTTTTATTTGGCTCCTTATTTTTGGACATTGGTTGGAAACATTGCGTTAATGTCGGTTGTGGCACATCTCCAGATTTCATCTTACTCGATTTAGCAATATGAGTAGAAGTTTTCACATGTTGGTCTACTTGGAATTTTTTATCGCATGGAATCTGCAATGAAAGAAAAATATTAAACTGAATATCAGTAGATACGTAGGTAGGAACTTCGATACAAATGTTAAACGAAAGTTTCGTGATTCCTGAGTGTCCCAATGTGCGAAATCGGTTGATACAATATGTGTTATTTTTGTAGATAAAAAAAATATAGATAGAAAAACGAATAAAAAATATATGGGGTTCCATAATATAGGTATCCCAAGAAGAATTTAACTTTCGAACGATTTTGCACCATTGGTACAACCTGTATATTGAATATTCAAAAACTGAAAACTATACTTACAATTTTAACGCACGCAGAACAGTATATATTATTAGTTCTTTGTATGGCTTAATCCACACTGATGCACTATTGACTTTGGGCATTTTACTTAGTAAAATACAACAACTCCCAACACGAAACAAAAACAAATCGAGGCACAGAAATGTATTATCCTTGGTATATAAATATTTACCTATCTATAATTTATTCTGTCCTTTTCAATAATTGTACTTTATTAAATAAGTGTAAATACCTACTTTATTCGTTTTCAGATCACCAGGATTAGTGCCCATAAAATTATAATTTACCTATATTATTTTGGGAAAACCAGGTACCTACCTAGATACCGACCCCTGTTCCCAAAAATGAATGAAACGCCTGCCAAAGATTTAAATTATCCTAAATTCTTTCAATTATGCACAATATGCCATATTTTAAGGATATATGCAAATATTTAAAAAAATGCAATATGCTAAATATTATTATGCAAAATATGCGTGTTGCATATTTGGGTTACTCTACTTATGAGTATAGATACTCCAAATAGTGTTTTCAACTGAACTTATATTACCACGCTTGGTACCTTAGCTATAGATATTATAGAATATTTAATTAGTAGAATTTGAGGTTTCCACAATTCATGTTGAATTTTTTTAACAAGGCATGTACCTAGGTAATTTGTTTGTGCAGTTTTATTTGATATTTGCAGAATTTATACCATAATCAATTTCTTCAATGCTGTTACGTCAATTTATTGATAACAATATGCAAAATTTACTTAAACAAGGAAAAATGTTTGCAATTGTATCCCTTATTATTTTTTTAAGTGTCCACATTATTATCAAGCGGTTCAGCATAAACTTGTTTGTTAGATTGCCCCACAAATAAAAGTCTATTACCTGCCCGCCTTGTTAAAAAAATTCAACATTAATTGCTGAAACCTCAAATTTGTAACCCCCTGTGGATTCTAAATGACGTCCGTGATAATATTTTTTGATATTGTCAAAAACAACGGTCCTTCACTCTTTGTGACTAACAAAATTTTTCGAAATACTGAAGACCCTGTATAAAAAATTAAAAATATTTTAACACTTTTGGCCGTTATGGAACAAGCAGGAGTTTTTATAAAGAGTGACTTTTTATCGTAAACCCACAAATAAAAAACTTTTCCCTCTTCCGGACATCAGAGCGGGACACGCTGTATGCAAATATTTAAAAAAAATGCATATAATATGGTAAAAATATACAAAATACTTATGCGTGTTGCATATTTGGGTTACTCTAGTTATTACCTGTTTGGTATGTAGAGAAGTGAGTGGTGACCACCTCGGTTGATATTAATAATCGTGTCTAGTATCTATATCAGACAAAGGGAAGATAGATCAGGCTTTAACTTCTTATACACCAGGGTAGACGAAAGTAGCTCGGACACCCTGTGCTATTACGTTTAGCCATTCTACTGATAATTTCCATATTCTGTACGGTGTAGGTGAGTTTGCCAAGCGGCATGCAGTCTCCTTATTGGTCCTTGTGCGGGTCTTGGCAGGTGCTCCCGGAGATGTGGATAATTGAATAATCGAGAGAGCCCGTGCGTGTTTGCCAGGCGGCCCCTAAACAAGCGGCTCGCCGCGGGTCATACGAGGCTGGGCAGACCCCCCATAGACTTGACCACTACACGTGCACTTCCCCCTTTTCCCCAACTGATGCAATTTGCCACAACAAAGCTATTTGCGAGCGAAAATTGTGCAGAAACGATCAATTACGATAGCTTTGACATAAAGGTTATTGGCAAATGACTTGTATCACGGACTCCTAACAAATTATATTATCGTTGACTGATATATTATTAAAGACTGCTCACGGCTGTCACGTCTGACACATTTTTGGCTCACCATGCACTTTCCGGAGATAAAATACAATGCAGAATACATTGTTAGCCATCAGAACCATCTGTTTTCCAGGACATGAAGCTATAGCCGTGAGAAGTCTTTATAACTACGTCAGTCAACGATATTATGTCTGCTTGTTTGTTCCAGGACTTTTTTAGTGGTGATCGCAAAAGTCAATAAAGATGTCAGTTTTGCAAAAAAAATCCAACCGGGATGATTTGTTCAGAGTTGCTTGGGAACTGCCTGCTGAGTGTCTAACCAGAAGATCACACTCCTGTCACGAATTGCGCTATAGGGTAGTTTCCTCAACAATAGGGGTGGTTTCCTAAACAGTTTTTTAGAGCAAATTGACCCTAATAAAAGTTGTAGGGGATCAAAGTATGAACAACTTTTCCTCATAATTATTTTTTTATATCTCTAATAGATAACGAATTACACGCTGCAGGGGAGGTCTTGTAAACATTTTTTCACAAAAAAAACCTTAGTAATGACAATGAATTTGTCAATTGGTCAACTTTTTCTTATAATTTTTTTGTGTCTAATGCTTAATGATTTACAGGGCATTATATGACATAAATTAAATAAAAAATATAATGCCCTGTAAACCATTAAGTATTGAAGACACAAAAAAGTTTAGAAGAAAAAGTTGACCAGAAGTTTATCCTCAAAAACTTTTATTAAGGTAATTTTTTGTAAAAAAATGCTTACAAGTCCATCCCTGCAGCGTGCGGAATTTTTGTCATATACCTAAGTAATGTGGTGTAACTCGCTGAAACCACCCATCTTGTTTAAGAAACCACCCTATAGCTCAATTCGTACCAGGAGTTCGAGTGTGATCTTTTGGTTGAACACTCAGGAGGCAAGCAACCCTGAAAAAATTATCCTGTTTGGAATTTTTTTGAGACCCCTATAAGCCGAACTCATCTTTATTGGACTAAGTGCTGGACTGACACTACAGTATCGGTCAAGGTCAGGGTAACATTTCAAGATATACAGGGTCTAAAGCCGAGCTTACAATAATTATTGTTCTATAATAAGAGTCTCGGTGTCCTCTGGTGAAATCGTGTGGTTTGTAGATTCGGGATCTCCGCGCCATTATACAAGGAGTACTAACTCCGTTAAAAAAAGATACTATAAAATCGGTTAATTTAAATTAAATGAAATAATCGAAAAACAATAATTATTGAACATAGCGTTTTCGAAGTTTAATAATATTTTTTTAACAGGACCACGCTCAAAGTGTTTGTTTGTGAAGATCCACAATATTTTTTGTTAGTTCATATTTTGCAAAAATAAATAAATTTAGTTTGCTTTTATTAATATTTTTAAATAATTTCAGGGCGCTTTTGGCCCGTATAATGTTTCAAAAACTTTTTTCATACCATTTTGACTATTCGACTGTTTTGAAGATATATGCCTCTAAAATTCGTATTTTGCTCAACTTGTAGAATGGAACTCCCTGTAAATTTCTTGTTCAAAATTGATGTTTGGGAAATTCTGATTAACGTTGTGGTGTCAGATTTTAAATAACAAAATCGCTAGTAAATTTAGTGAAAATCGGAGGTATAAAAAATCGCAGCCTGACCTGGATTTGCATTGCAGTAGAAAGGTCAAAACACTTTTCAAGCAAAAAAGAGTTCATTGTTTGATTAAATTCACCTTTTTTAACATGACAATTATTTTTGTCACATATTTTATTCCCTTCAACCACTTGACCCTTCAATAGTGATGTTTACAAAAATTTGTTAAAACGTCATAGAAAAGGGCCTAAATAGCCTCCACATTAAATCTGTGAAATAAGTTTGGGTTCTCAACCATAAACTAAATATATATAAACTTGTAACGATTCTTTTATTGACTGACAAAATTACACGTCATTATAATAATATTTTCAACGCCGTGGCAACGACCCCTCACGACGCCTGTGATCGGTCGCCACATAAGTACCAAATTCGCTGTTTATATTTTGCATTGATTCTGTTTAATCTGTTTTTATTCCAAATGGAAATTCGAGTGGACACGCCTATTATTGTTAACCTGCCCATGTATGTTCTTGACGTCCATGTAGTTTAAACAACTATTATCTCGCCTCGTAACTCCCTATCAGGGCTGTGGCGACTATCATGTGGTCCCGCTGTTCCTCACTGTTCCAATTTGCTGCGACAAAGTGGTGGTTTGCGTGGCAAATTTGGCGGAAGCGACAATGGCGACAGAGTTGCCTTAAAATCGCTGTTTTTGTAACACGGCCACTGTATACTGAAGAACGGTGGCTTCCGTTACCTTCGTTGTCTCTGACGGCGCCTTATTAAGGTAAATAGTTGAACTACCTCTAGGCATATTAATAGAAGTTTCCTTAGTTTGATTTAATATTTCCTTACGAATATTGTGACCTCAACTTGACTAAGCTAAGTTATACTTGTAGGTTGTAGGTAAATTGACCTTCATTGTAACCATATGCGCTCAAAGCGTAAACTCGAGTACACACTTGAAATTTGGCAGTTTGGAACTTGCAGGAATTGCGCTGCATAACATCTAATCCTAAAACAATGAGAAACAACATGTGGCACCTGCCGTAGAAACGTCTAGCCATCTTATCAAGCCTCTTTTGCCCGAACTTCCCGCAAAGAGAGAATACCTATACCTGCCTACTCTCGCATAGTTTAATCGGAGCCCACCCGCCGTCCTCAAATAATTTACAAACTCGTCGCAGGCTGGGAGGCACTTTATGCAAATTTAGCCGACATATATCACTTTCAGAACAATAATATGCCACCGCCATCAGGCTGCCGGAATAATAATATTAGTTCCTATAAATTGGGTGTCTCGCCTGTGCGCCTCCCTTGCAGGAGCGGCTTATATTATTTTATTGGGAGAATGCGAAGCGAGCTCGAGTTATAATTGCTCGAATCCGTAATCCGGTTACATACGGGAGGGCAAACGGCGCAAATAATACCATCCCAATGTAGGTAAATCTGGGGAAAAAATCAATATTTCTATCACGTTGTCATTACGTCTGTGTATTCATTTGAAAACTGTAGACACCATTAATATTGCGATAATGAAATTAAAAATTTAAAAATCGCCGAGCACCATCTATTTTTATCGGAAGGGAATCTCGTTTAGTCGTCATGTAATATCAATTCACTCACTCCTCTATCCCCTACAACCCTCAACTTCAAAATCTCAAATGGTACTACCATGCCGAGGCATACGGGAATAGAGGCCTACAGACTCGATCGATGACGTCACACACTCGGCCGATTCGAACTAAGATATTCTATTAGGCAGGGGGCTGGCGTCAAAATTTCATGGGTCATTTCAGCATAATTTTTCTTCATTCTGTACGGTAGATTTTACTTGATAAATAAGTAAGGTTAGTGTCAGCTGGCTCACCCCCGTGGCTAAAGAGCACTAAGGGACCGCGAAAGTAGTAAAAAAATTTTTTTCGGGCCATTTTAGCAAAGCTGGAAATTTGAGGATTACTTTTTAATTATGTTTCCATGAAAAAAAAGTGTCAGCTGCCTGCGCTGAGGGGCAAAACTTGTCAGCTGCGCATGTGAACATGCAAGAAAGTTGAAAAACTCCGATGATTTCAGCAAAGCTGAAAATTATTTCGGGGTGTCCTGTAAGTATGGGGCAATCTCACAAGAGCAGGTAGGGGACGTCGAAATATTACGATTGAGCTTACAACTATGGGTCAGATCTCAATAGTTACTGAGATACAGGGCGTTGTAACTCTTTTTTCAAATTGAATTATGGCAATATTTCCCAAACTAATCAAGCTGCTGAACTGAAATTTGGCACTGCTGTGTTTTTGGCGATGGAGAATAAGATGAAAATGCCAATTTCGCCGTATCTCACAGATGGCGCCACTTGCGCTGTTCTTGGATCATGCTTTTACTCGTAACTTTTTTGAGGTTATCTTGTTGATCCTGTAGGTCTATCATTTTAGTGCATCTTTTCATTTTGCAAGAAAAAGGTACTCTTGTTTCATAACGATCAAATCAACCGTTTGCGTTGAAATCGGCAAAATGTGCCCCAAAAGAACCGTTGATTTCAATATTCGAAACATAAAATTTTCACCTACTGCTTTCAAGTGTTACAGATGAAAAAAAAGTTAAAAAAAAGTGAAAAAAAAAATCCCTATGAACAATGTACCAAAAATTATTCGCTTTCAAAGGATTGAATTTGACAAAATTTGGATACTCTAATTCAAGAAAACCAATGGTGTTTTGACCAATGCCCATTTGGCATTTTTTTAGTCACTTTAAATGTACAGTTGATCTGTAACATTTGAAAGCGGTAGGTGAAAATTTTATGTTTTGAATATTGAAGTCAACAGGTGTTTTGGTGCACATTTTGTCGATTTCAACGCAAACGGTTGATTTGATCGTTATGAAACAAGAGTACCTTTTTCTTGCAAAATGAAAAGATGCACTAAAATGATAGACCTACAGGACCAACAAGATAACCTCAAAAAAGTTACGAGTAAAAGCACGATCCAAGAACAGCGCAAGTGGCGCCATCTGTGAGATACGGCGAAATTGACATTTTCATCTTATTTTCCATCGCCAAAAACACAACAGTGCCAAATTTCAGTCCAGCAGCTTGATTAGTTTGGGAGATATTGCCATAATTCAATTTGAAAAAAGAGTTACAACGCCCTGTATCTCAGTAACTATTGAGATCTGACCCGTAGTTGTAAGCTCAATCGTAATATTTTGACGTCCCCTAATCGTCCCTGCTCCTGTGAGATTGCCCCATACTTACCGGACACCCCCAAATAATTTTCAGCTTTGCTGAAATCATCGGATTTTTTCAACTTTCTTGCATGTTCACATGCGCAGCTGACAAGTTTTGCCCCTCACCGCAGGCAGCTGACACTTTTTTTTTCATGGAAACATCATTAAAAAGTAATCCTCAAATTTCCAGCTTTGCTAAAATAACCCGAAAAAAAATTTTTTTACTACTTTCGCAGTCCCTTAGTGCCCTTTAGCCACGGGGGTGAGCCAGCTGACACTAACCTTACTTATTTATCAAGTAAAAACTACCGTACAGAATGAAGAAAAATTATGCTGAAATGACCCATGAAATTTTGACGCCAGCCCCCTGGCTATATGCGTTGCTGTATTTTGGGGAGCTACATACAAAAATTAGTATATCAACATAAAAGCAAGATAATTTGTTATTCAAATATAAATTCAAAACCGGTTTTTCCTATGCATACAAAGTTTACTTATTTATTCAAAATCAAGTTAGAGTATGGTACAAACTTTTCAGGAAGTATTTTATCGAATTGTCATTTATTTAGTAAAAGCTCATGGGTAGGTACTTTGTTTTAAGGACGCAATTAAAAAGTCATCAAAAGGATGTTTAGTTGACTGTATCAATAGAATTTTATTTACAACTAGCCGGAAAAAGAAATGTAGTTATTTTGGAAACGTGGCGTATAGTTGCTCGGGAAAGAATTAGAATAGTAATTATTTTGGTAGCTATTTATTTGTAGTGAAGTTCAATCCTCCTCTCGACCTTCTCAAATTCATCTATAAGGTTATAGTAAAACTTCGGATTTGGAGATAGTTTTTGAACACACTGCTTTTCAACAAATAACACTGCCAAATTGGAAAGTCTTTCTTCACCTGTTGAATTTATAACAAAATTTTCGATGAGCCTTAAAGTTGAGAAGCTACGTTCAACTGATGTACTTGTTGCCGCAATAATTGTTAACACTAGTTCACATAACTTCATCACTTCACAATATGAATTTATAAACCAGTATATTTGAGAAAGGCCAGAATAATTAAAGTTTTTTTTACTAATTTCTGGAGAGTCGTATAACACATTTGAGTAACTGTGAATGTAAAAATATTTACTGTTCAATGCACGCTGCACTGGGCATATTATTTTAATATTTTATATTATAAAATTCATAGAGATCGTCCTTAATGCGGCCCTGCCTCGTATTAGCCCTAAGAATTGTTCACGTGCTTCCATCGTGTAAATGTTTACGCGCCACTTGCATTTAGTTTGAATAGAGTGTAGAAACCTAACTGAAGTAGCAGCGGAGTTTAAATTGGTAAGGCTACCACATAAATTCATTCTCGAATTCATTTCGGTTCAGGAAGTAGGTAGGTAACTCAAAGAGATGAGGAAAACGGAGAAATTGTAGGTAATTCTGGATAAGACGAAGAGAGTATTTCTAGAGCAAACAGAATTAACCGAAGAAATGGATTCTGCAGATCACCGCCAGCAAAATTATTGAAGCTTATCAAAGAAGAGCGTTAACTAGGAATCACTTCACTTCGATTAGATACTTTGAAAAGCGTTTGATGGGAAGTGTTTTGAACATATATATTATAGGAGCTACAACGATTTACCTTTGCCTTCGATGGCAATCAATAATCTTCTGTTGAGAAATATTTTCATCGAGTTGGAAGCTATACTTAGTAGTTAATATTTAACATCAGTTCCCTTCGTTTTCCGAGAATAATGTCTACATCCATAAATAGAATAAGCAGGCACAATACACTGACTATAGTAAAATTATTATAAGAAGTCCTTACTAGGACTGTCAATTGGTAATTTCGAGATCCTAAGTTGGCATCGATGGAGCAAAAAAATGCAACCGGGTCAAAAGTTCAGGTCAATAACGAGCCCATTTGCACAATGAATAACTACTAATAACACGAACAAGAACACAGATAACAGTAAAACTCACGAAAAGTACAAAACCTGCGAATATTTCCACTGCCCAAAGTTTGAACCCTTATAGGTTTTTACTTTCACAACACGGAAAACGGAAATAAAATTTGCCTGAGTACGCACCATAGACGCTGCCGCAAGTAGCCGATTTTACCAAAATACCAAAATGAAAGTGTTTCCATATGACGTTTGAAATTATTATGAAAATGAGTTCTAGTTATTTTTATTTGTAGCAGTATACAGGATGATTTTTTTAGGTCTACCACCGCGATTTTCTCGCTTATTTCGCGCCCTACAAAAAAAGCGTAAGAAACAAAAATGTTGCAATTTTGAACGGCTAAGTGGTGCTGCAAAAGAAATCGGCATCCATGGCCAACTTGTCGCGCAATATTAAAAAAACCTCAAATTGAGCAAAACTATTAATAGTCGTGGAATGTTTATTTTAAGAGACATAGGAAAACTTTTATATTGAAAATTGATGGCACTGAGAAGCTTTATCCATCCACGTAGTCAGATAGTTTCAGCAAATTACACAGGGTCTTCGGCTCTCTTGAGACCATGGAAATTTTTGTCGATTTAAAGTTTTTTTAGTACACCGCGAAAAGTTGGGCATGGAGGCCCATCCCTTTTTTAAAGTCGCCTCACTGACCAAAATTGTCATATTTTGTTTTCTTACGTATTTTCTGTGCGGCCTAAAATAAGCGAGAAAATCGCTTAATAAGAAATAAACAAAAAAATTTCGTAGCCTCAAGAGAGCCGAAGACCCTGTGTAATTTGCTGAAACTATCTGACTACATGGATGGATAAAGCTTCTCAGTGCCATCAATTTTCAATATAAAAGTTTTCCTGTGTATCTTAAAATAAACATTTCACGGCTATTAGTAGTTTTGCTCAAATTGAGGTTTTTTTAATATTGCGCGACAAGTTGGCCATGGATGCCGATTTCTTTTGCAGCACCACTTAGCTTTCCAAAATTGCAACATTTTTGTTTCTTACGCTTTTTTTGTAGGTCGTAAAATAAGCGAGAAAATGGCGGTGGTAGACCTAAAACAATCATCCTGTATAATCGTGATTGCGATAGGGTTTTTATTTTATTATGTTCTTTTTTTCGTATCACTTGGGTAACTTTTCACATCATAAATCAATGAGTGACGTCATTAACTGGTTGCGACGCATATACCAATGTTATACCCATGGTTAACAGAAAATTCCTAGGGATTTTGTGGAGAATGTCATCTGACAAAATCGGGACTTCTTACAATAATCGGGGTATATAAAATGACGAAACGGCCACACACGATTTGGCTCACAAAACATCCAGGTGACATGTAGGTGACATCGGTGACATCGGTGACATCCGATTAGAAATACATCCAAATAGTACTTACAACAATGGAAATACCAAACTTCTTCCAAGGTAACGTCATATGCGCAGATTGAGCCAAAATAAGTCTGTCTGTCTGACAAAATCATAAGGATACGAGGGCAATATTGTAGGTATGCAAGCAACAGATGCCTACTAATTTTCTTTTATTAAAACCTACCAAAAAACAGTTGGATAACTCTATGTTTTGCAAAATCTGTCCTCTACCTACTTGTTTCTGCCATGGCCTTATGTCAGTGTCAGATATTGGCTAACTAGAGTATCCATAAACAAGGATAACACAATCCTTCCGTCATGGTCTGATGCATTTTTCATCTGAGCTTGACATTTTGTAATTAAGCCACGTCCAGAAAATTATCTACTAAGTTAATAATAGGCGATCATTAATATAAGCATCCCATAACGTTGCGAATAATTTAACTAAGCGGGTACGCCCCTGTATTCAGCACGTAGCGGGTGCCGAGTTTACGATCGCCTGACCAATAGCAACGCAGTTCGTCGCTGGTGACAAGGTGTCCACTCTGTGGCCAGTGTTGTTGTTCTCTACTTATTCTTTAACATAAACGGATTATAGAAAGTTGCGGATTTCGGGTTTACAAACCCGTTGGGAGAACACGTTATCGAATTCACTATAATATTTCGTAATCAGATCTTGGGATAGTTTACCCTGTCCAAGTTCGTAGCTCTATCGTTCTACGCTCTAACTCCCCGAGGCAGTGTAACCACGCAATGCATCGCCCTTAATGAAACTTATTAATCACTGGGGCATGCAACCTAGAAAGGGGGAATGTGGAGCACGTTTAACCGCTTCCTGTCAGAGTCCGCGTAAATCAGCAACTCGCACGGTCTATAACGTTCACCTACTGAAAACGAGGGGCCGTCCTCCAGGCATTACCAACCCCTGCCATGCACAGATAACACACACATGGAATTTCATGTGAAAGACCGAACAAAATGAGCTAAACGTTTAGAGATTCCGGTTCTGGCAAAATCTTACACTATCGCTAAAGTCACTGTCGACGAGAATTTTTTAAGTATTTACATACAGTGTGTCCACGGATTGAGTGCACGTGGGGTGTAAATGACAAAAAAAATTTCGAGTTGAAATTTGAGCTTCTGGGGATAAGCCCTGCTTGGTTTTAAACTAATTTGTGATGTAATTTTACTTTCGAAAAATCACGTATGCCTTGAGAATTTTGAAAAAACTAATTTTCCACATCAGTAAAATGTCCTTTCTGTAGGTTTTACAACAAAATGTTATTAAGGAAACTTGTTCAGAATGAAGAACTGAGTAGGTTTGCGAAAGTCTAGGCCTACTTACTACTATTCTGATTTTTAAGAGTTTTAATTTCTTAGCAGAAAAAATCAAAGTATACCTAGGCTTTTGAAATTCTTTCACACCTATCCAATTTTTCATTGTGAACAAGTTTTCTTAATAACATTTTAATGGGAAAGCTACACAAAGTGGACTTTTCTAAAGAAAAGTAGGAAAAAATGCCCAAAAATCAAAGTAGGCCTAGACTTTCGAAATTTCGTAAACCTACTCAGTTCTTCATTCTGAACAAATTTCCTTATTAACATTTTGTCGTAAAACCTACAGAAAGGGCACTTTACTGATGTGGAAAATTAGTTTTTTAAAAATTCCCCAGGCATACGTGATTTCTCGAAAGTAAAATTACGTCACAAATTAGTTTAAAACCAAGCAGGGCTGATCCCCAGAAGCTCAAATGTCAACTCGAAATTTTTTTGTCATTTACACCCCACGTGCACTCAATCCGTGGACACACTGTATACATAGATACTATATTATATATCTAAATCTACAGGGTGAGTCTGAAATAACTGGCCTCCTTTTTTTGGGTAAGGGAGATGGTCATTCGAAACAACTTTTCTTAATAAATTTTTTTCCTATCGCCGAAATTTTTCTCTAATTTACCCACCTAAAATGCCCCCTCTATGAAGACACGGCACTGACGAATAGCGTAAACTCGGTCTCAAAATACTATACCTACTAGTTGATGATTTACCATTTTCTACTCGGTTGTTGGCAGGGCGCCAGTGCCGTGTTTTCATAGAGGGGGGATTTTGAGGGGATGAATTATAGAAAACTCTAGGCGCTAGGAAAAAAAATTATTAAGAAAACTGGTTCAGAATGACTATCTCTATTACCCAAAAAAAAAAGGATGCCAGTTATTTCAGACTCACCCTGTATATTAGCCTCTCGATTGCGTGCGTCTATGTAGTTTCTTTAACAATTTAAGTTGGTTTCACACGACAGTTCGTAGCATTGACAACTATTTGGTAATTTAGCGCAGATTTCTGAGCTGTTAATGGATGTTAAAACTATTTAGTGCCGATTAAAAAGTGAATGAATTTTGTGAATTTTAAAATCACACAACAGGAACAGGCAAGCAATAATACGATCAAATTTAATTAAGCAAGTACCGCTGCAATAAGTATAAGAATTTTGACTCGTGTTTTGACTGAGTAAAATTTCCACTCGCCCTCCTTGTGTAACTTTAATAATTACACATTTTAATTGGCCCAGAAAAGTTTTTCAGGAACGAACATTTTTAATTGAGTAATTTATTAATACTTACCCCACTTCTTAGAAAATACCCTTCGTTTTAATTATCCGTTAAATAGATTACAGCCAAAAAATATATAAACTTTGAAAATTTGTTTTTAGAGTCATGTTTATAAATGAGACGAGATTAACTGTTTACTAATATTTTTAACGTAAATTATCCTCCTGAAATTTTCACTGTGTACCGAATTTCTGGGAAGCAGACTGCCAAAATTTGTCAAATGACATAGTTGCTTAGATTCTAACATAAGCAAATAAACAACAGATAAAAACAGGGTATTGCATTGGGTTTTTGTGTTCGAAACTATACATTTATGAAATGCAAAGTCAACGCTGCATCTGTAAGGGCAAATGTAGAGTGATATTTTCAGTTACCCAACGCTCAAAATTGACGCTAAATCTACAACTTATCTCCTTTTATACAGTATGTCCCAAATTCAAACCTCAACATTAGGATCTACAAGATATAGAGTCAATTAAATGGGGAAAGTTTTTGACAATGTTTTGACCAAGTTCATACCGCTAAAAACCAAAGCTAACTATAGGATCGTTTAGGCGTTGTTGCCAAAAAACTGCATTTTCCCATTTTGGTGTATCTTGGAAACCGGACGGGTACGTAAAGACTGGACTTGGACGTTATTAAGAAACTTCTATCCAATATTTTTAACGGTAATGTCAGTTTTTAAAAAAGGCGTTTGTTTTGGTGATATGACCCACAACTTTTAATTTTCTCATGGACGCCTTTTTGGATTTTTACAAATGTGAAATCTACGCGAAATTCTGCTCCTACCACTAATGTGTCACACTAACAATTTTTTATAAACTGCAAACACTGCAGAAATACTTCTAGTGCAACGAGCAAGAAGTTTTTTCTCAACAGTTCTATATGATCCAATTTATGAAACCCATGAAAAGCAATTAGAGTATGTTCAAAGAAAATTTCTTAAATTTCTTTATTATAAAACTCACGGCATGTACCCTCCTCGTGGATATGACCATCAGGCACTTCTTAATGAATTTAATATGTGTTCATTGATAGTTCGCCGATCCGTTTCTAGTGTTTCCTTTTTATATAACTGTATCCGAAACAATATAGATTCTCCTTTTTTTCTTTCTAGACTAACCATACGAGTACCAAGACCTAATTCACGGCTAACATCTACATTTTACGTTCCCTATGCTCGTACCAATATAATGTTTAAGTCGCCAATTTATTTTACATCCAGTCTCCATAATATGTTGCCTGATGAATGTGATCTGTTTGATTGCTCCAAGCCTTCCTTTTTGAGGTGTGCCATTGAGTGCTTTTCATAATTTCACGTTATGTGTTGGGTAGTATTAGTATTAGTCCGCTGATAATTGTACTGTACAGGGTAGATACCCTGCGTGGGGCTCCCTATACTATGTTGATTATATTGATTGAGCTGTGCTTACTTTATAATCAGTTTTCTTTATTTTTTCTGTGGTGCTATGTTCCCTTTATATTTATCTTTGTATGTTGTCCTGTAAATGGATTTTTCTGTTGGGCAATAAATAAATAAATAAATAGGTATTTTTGGGCCGCTGTATCTGAATTTGTTTGCCACCTCTGCCAGACGTCGGCTTCACAACGAAAATTACAAAAAAACTGAATTTTTTGGCACTATATACAGCTCGAAAGGTAATCGTCTATCGCTAATAAAAATCATATAGCAAATTAAAGTAGTCTAAAGTAGAAAAAATTACTAAGGAACTTCATGGTCAACGACGGGTTTCCTAATTCAAACGAAATTATGCTATTCTTAATTTACAGGGAACTATGTGTTTATGAAGGAAAACATATTTGAAACGACATTGTATTATCACGAAAAAAAGGGATAAAAGTACATAGTTATTTAATGGTTTCCATGTTCATACGTGGTCCTCATCATGGTCTTCTTCATCTTTCGAATTATCAACTGAAACTGAGTGAATCTATGTTTTAGATTAATTGAACCCATCTCGTTTTAGTCCGATTTTCTTATACTTTTTAGTAGGTACGAGTACGTTTTAAAAACGTTTTTTTTTTAATTTTTATTTTTTACTTTTGTGTCTTTTAGTCTCCACATTATTTCACTAAACTGTATAGTAAAGAAACTACAATTTGATGTATATATCAACCATCGGTTTATAAGGTAATTAACAAAAAGCAACATGCGAAAACTAATTTTAAGACAATAACTCGAAAAAGATCGCAGTCTTGGTTTCTGAGCAGCACTGACCATAAAATTGTGTAAAACTTTCCCCATTTAACCGACTTTCTACCACTTTCCGTTACAGAGATCCTAATGGTGATGGTTGGGGACAGACTGTATAATATTCTGCCGTTTTAAGTGGAGGCTCTATAGTATACTCCCCTCTGAAGCCTGAACTCATCTGCGATAAAAATAATGCTTGAAACTCCCCATAGCAACGACTTTGACAGGCAAATATATCCCTATTAGACACTAATATGCATTTGCAATATAAAATATAATACATATATAATATGGAATTGGTAGACTAACATTGCATTTTGATTGTAAAATCAAGTTGTTTATGAATATTTAGGTGCACCAACAATGGCTATTTTAAAGTTTCCATTATCAATCAAATTTATGACAAATTTATTGTCCAACAGTAATAATGCCCATAAATATAAAATAATGTTTTGTATTCTATCTCCGCAAGATAAAAATATTTATATAGCATCAAGTTTTAAGAGGAGTAACTCGTACGTCACTAATTTTGTATAAAGTGTTTTTTAAATGAAGCTGAATTCGAATCTAAAATCAAATTTGATATAAAAATCGCTAATATATTTTTTTGTAAGATCAACCCCAATTTTTCACCTAGGCTCGCACGCTAATGAGCAATAACAGTTTATTGCTTCAAAACAATAAAATTTTGAATACATATACCTCCATATATCTAAATTTGAAATAAATCCGCGTTTTTTTCTGATACCAGGATGAAATGTGGAACACATAAATAATCTTAAGTACGTATACAAGGAATAGTGCCTCCCTTGCACTTTTGTATATAGCTAAGGCTTGTAACCATATTGTGGTGCACAAATTTGCTTAAAAAATTTCTAGGTTTGCTTTTAGAACATTCTTATACCTATCATAAATCAAATCGCGCTGGTTAGACTTGCCATGAGTAGGGCTGCAGGGGTTTATAATCGCCCTCGCTTTCGGCGGTCCTATTTGTGCTTTATGTATTTCTACTTGCGAAATTTGGCACAGGGCTGAGGCCTGAGTGTGTATCCCAAGCCCTTTGAAGGGCGTCCGAACCATAAAAAGCCCTTGGCGCGTTTTCCGGGTTTTCCGCATCCGCGTCGAATTTTAAATTTTACAGAGGCGATCGATCAATACGCGATTGCCGGCCTAAATTATTGTTCTCTGGTTGATCTCTGAGTAGGTGACAGTGCTTCAAAACGTCGCGCGAATATTCGGGTCTGTACATTATCATTATGAAAACGAACAATCAGAACAAATTAATTAACTTTTTATTCACTACAATAATTTAAGTCATGTCATGTTTGTGAAAGATAACAAAAAAATGGTGGCCTTTCTACGCTTCGGTAGACAGGCAATAAAAGCAGTAAGAAAATTTGCACAGAAATATAAGTTCTTATACTTAATAAGTAATATTATATTCCTGGTTGTATAAGTAGGTACATTTTCGACAAATTAATAAGTATGGCAAATTTGAGCAAATAGAGGGGACTTCATGCATTTGTTGTAAGTCGAAGGTCTGATAGGAGATACAATCGTCGATATCGATTTTTTACAATGATTAACTATTTGTACTATTTCTACCGTTAATTACTTAGTAACAATTTGGTACAGCAATGTACTTAAGTGATGATGTGAGAATTTTCACATGGGAATTATGGCATACATCATCCAAATACCTACTTAAATTATCTAGCATAATAAAAAATATAGTATTTTGGGGAATTCAAAGTCATATCTAATTTTACTAAATCATAAGAGTGTAACTTTTCCAAGTGACATTATAAAACTTTAGCTACATTCTGCTTCATATTCCCATAAGCTGATCATATCTGAAAACCATTATGTAGCAGCACTATATTGCTGCATAAAATTTATATTTTGCGAATAAAATGTTATGCAAAATTTTAAAATGTAGTGTAAAATACAAATGTTTTCATAAGAATATTAATTATCAATAACGGTATAGGTATGTATAGGTACAAGCATACCTACATTTTATTTACCATGATGTTTTCTGTATCCTAACATTTCTTGGTCGATTGTATGATTGCGTAATAGTAAGTAGTTTTAGTGTTAGAGATTTCCCAGAGCGACAGAGCCATCGAAACTGAGATAATAATTGTTCAAGATACGCTATGTCTCCAATCTGCAACTTAAGTGTTACCCATACATTCATGCAATAATAACGTTTCATAATATGAACCAGCAGAGGCGGATCCAGGCAAATCTAAACGGGGGGGGCGGCGTGGTAAAAATTATTCCTGAGGGGCCGGGGTAAGAGAAATTTTTAGAATACACTGTGTCCCGGATAAGAATGAACAGCATGGGGATATTGCAAACGGTGAGAGATAGAGCAACTGTTAAATGGGGAAAAAGTTGCGCAATTTTGAGGTCAGTAAAATGGCACAAACAGATTTCTAATATCAGTAGTCGGCGAAAGCCGGACATCTTCGGCACCCCTCGCGTCGGAGAAAGTCGGGCGGTCTCGCGAAGTCGCGGCGGTTGGTCACGTTTTGACCACGTTTTAGCTCCCATAAGAACGATTTTCGGTCGGTGAAGGCCCGCTCGACAGCGAGGGGTGCCGAAGGTGCCCGGCTTTCACCGACCGTTGACCCAGCCGCGACGCCGGAAGCAGGCCGCGGACATGTCACGACGAGACTCTCACCTAATAATTAAAAGAAACCGGCACCCTGTTATAGAAAATCGTTCTTATGGGAGCTAAAACGTGGTCAAACCGTGACCAACCGCCGCGACTTCGCGAGACCGCCCGACTTTCTCCGACGCGAGGGGTGCCGAAGACGTCCGGCTTTCGCCGACCGTTGACCTTCGCCCCAGCCGCGACCGAAAAACTACTAAACGATTCGAAAAAACGTCTAAGCGTCTGTAAAAACGACTATAAAAACTTTGAAACGACTCGAAAAAAAAAACGACTAAACGACTCGGAAAAACGACTATAAAAACGTTGAAACGACTCTGAAAACGTCTAAACGACTCTGAAAAACGTCTAAGCGACTGTGAAAACGACTATAAAACGACTAAACGACACTGAAAGACGACTAGACGTTTTCTCGAATCGTTTAGACGTTTTTCTGAATCGTTTAGACGTTTTTCTGAATCGTTTAGACGTTTTTTGAGTCGTCTAGTAGTTTTTCGGTCGCGGCTGGGGCGAAGGTCAACGGTCGGCGAAAGCCGGACATCTTCGGCACCCCTCGCGTCGGAGAAAGTCGGGCGGTCTCGCGAAGTCGCGGCGGTTGGTCACGTTTTGACCACGTTTTAGCTCCCATAAGAACGATTTTCGGTCGGTGAAAGCCCGCTCGACAGCGAGGGGTGCCGAAGGTGCCCGGCTTTCACCGACCGTTGAGCCAGCCGCGACGCCGGAAGCAGGCCGCGGACATGTCACGATGAGACTCTCACCTAATAATTAAAAGAAACCGGCACCCTGTTATAGAAAATCGTTCTTATGGGAGCTAAAACGTGGTCAAAACGTGACCAACCGCCGCGACTTCGCGAGACCGCCCGACTTTCTCCGACGCGAGGGGTGCCGAAGACGTCCGGCTTTCGCCGACCGTTGACCTTCGCCCCAGCCGCGACCGAAAAACTACTAAACGATTCGAAAAAACGTCTAAGCGTTTGTAAAAACGACTATAAAAACTTTGAAACGACTCGAAAAAAAAACGACTAAACGACTCGGAAAAACGACTATAAAAACGTTGAAACGACTCTGAAAACGTCTAAACGACTCTGAAAAACGTCTAAGCGACTGTGAAAACGACTATAAAACGACTAAACGACACTGAAAGACGACTAGACGTTTTCTCGAATCGTTTAGACGTTTTTCTGAATCGTTTAGACGTTTTTCTGAATCGTTTAGACATTTTTTGAGTCGTCTAGTAGTTGTTTGGTCGCGGCTGGGGCGAAGGTCAACGGTCGGCGAAAGCCGGACATCTTCGGCACCCCTCGCGTTGGAGAAAGTCGGGCGGTCTCGCGAAGTCGCGGCGGTTGGTCACGTTTTGACCACGTTTTAGCTCCCATAAGAACGATTTTCTATAACAGGGTGCCGGTTTCTTTTAATTATTAGGTGAGAGTCTCGTCGTGACATGTCCGCGGCCTGCTTCCGGCGTCGCGGCTGGGTCAACGGTCGGTGAAAGCCGGGCACCTTCGGCACCCCTCGCTGTCGAGCGGTCTAAGGTCGCGGCAGGGGCGAAGGTCAGCGAACTCGGACATCTTCGGCACCCAGGGTTCAGAGTCGGTGCGATTGGCTGGGGGGCGTGGTTTGGGAGTGGAGGGGACAAGTTTGGTCAAAAAAGTGCAGGATTTTGCTCCCATAAGAAATACATGGAGAAAGTGTGCTAGAACCGGCATAGCTATACTACTAATATCTTTTTTCGTTTTTTTGTTATTTTGAAAAAAGTAAAATTTTGCGTTTTCGATTTTATTTTTTTCTGAAGTTGTTATCACAGATAGAAAAAAAAAAGAAAAACACTTTCTTATGGCACTTTTTAACGGGCTTTAAGATGGCGTTTTTAGATTTGTTCTACAACGTTTCGTTTTTGAGAAACCATCTTCAACTTTATTTTTTTAAATACGGACCTGGATTTTTTTGCAGATTTTAAAAGCACTTTTCATTGCAAATACCATGATGTATGACACAAAATATTTTTAAAATGTTTTGAGACAATTATACTGAAAATTCCTTTTTTTATATTCATTTTTTTCTAATGCGGCCCTGTATTTAATAATAAGAAGTCTAAGTATTAATCAGTATTGTCAACAATTTAACTTATAACTTATCTGTCAATTGGAGAAGTCACAAGTTCTGACATTTCTGCCGGACATGCTAAATACGTCCCTGTAGGCGCCCAAACCAAAGAGTGTTTTTAGATTACCTAATAATACTCCGGTTGTAATAATGGCTGCCCCCCCTGTATCCGCCACTGTGAACCAGTTCTGAATAAACTTGGCCTTGTTCAACGCGAGATTAGATCTAAAGTAACAACTGATCGAATTATTATGCAAATTGACTCAAACTATTGAGATACCTAACCAGAACTGTTTCGATGAGTGATGACAAACCTTGCGTATTCCAGGAACGCTGTAAATAACGACATCCCCGTTTCACACCTACAAGAAGTATCATCTCGTAGGTATATGTCATAATTACTACATAAGACGATGCTATTTATTATATTGAATGATGGATAATAGTCTAGGTATCTACAACCAAATGTATATTCTAAGATATCGAAATATTTTAAGATAAAGCTAATAATTGAAAATCACACCCTGCCACAAAATTTCACCCTAGTTTGAATGCAGTAATAATGATATGGATGATAATTAATAGTTATTATTAATTGACTTCTGTTTCAAAATCGTCTCTTTTGTTAGTAACTTTCATTTAAACAAATCTGATTTTTGTTCTGTTGAGACACTATAGTAAAATAGATTAAGAAGTCCACCACTTCTTTTTATCTCTATACATTCCGAATCTGGGCAAAACACTCACTAAATTCGCTTTGCCGAACTATAGTCTGCACCTCACACCTGCATGTTCTCAGGTACAGGTCGGCAATCCCTCCGTTTTCGAGAGACGAACTTGCTAGGCACAAGTTTTTGATTTAAGCGGATTCTGACGGCAGGCGGTTAAACTTGTGCTACGTTTCCGAGTTGCCCGGGACATCGCATGTCTGGGTAATTAATAAGTTCGATTTAGGCAGATATGCGTCACCTAGAGAAGATAGAACGATAGAGCTTCACGGTAAATTGACGTGGGATCTGTAATGTAGCTCGCGATTTAGAGATTTATGCACGAATCAGTTATATAAAGTCAATACGCGGGATATTCCAGCTAAGACGTAAGCGTGAGGTAAACTAACTTGTCCTATAATAATAATTTGTATTTGTATTCAGTCGGTCTCCGTTTGTCTTGAAAACTAAAGGTATTGGTTCAATAAAGTTAGCGCAATATAGTAACCTATCCTATGTGCAAAATAATGATAAACAAAGGGTTCCTCATACCGCTGAAATTTCGAAAGAAACAAACCGATTTGAGCTTATCCCTGCTCAGTAGTCAAGTTCTCGACAATATGCTGTAGAACAAGCTGTGGAACGAGACAACGTTTCATATTTTTATGGTACGGATAAAAAAATCACATTTAACCAAATTGATAGGGAGCGCCAGGGGATCCGGTTGTACAGTGGCTTTATACAAGACAGTGGTGACAGCCGTGGTCCGATTTTTGATTGGTTCCGCAATGTTTCGTCAAATTTGGTCATAATGGATCGACTTATTGTATAGATTTCATAATGACGGAGTCATTCTACAGATCCGTCATTCGTGTTGTCCTTTATTATGGATATACGCTTTGTCTACGTGTGTGTTATCATATATTTCTGCTTTTTATCTGTGTTTTTCTTTAAGAAAAGTAAAGTAAGGTGACCACAACGTAGATGGTGGACATGCAAGAAATGTATAAAAGCGCGGGAAGGTTGCAAGAAAATTATGGTTATCCAGAAGAGGAATACAATCAAGAAGTTGGAAAAGTCCGCACAGAAGGTCAGACTGATTAACAGGAGGAATACCATGCAGAAATGAAAATAATGGAGTTATGGGAGATCGTATAGAAAGTTGTAAAACCAGCAAAATTCGAAAACTTCCAGAAGGCAAGAAAGCATTATAGCATCTTGTAAATGGATATATACAAGGAGATGATAAGTACGGATGGATCAATAGAAAAATACTAGACGAGGTTGGTCATCAAAGGTTGTTCACAAAGAAAAGGTAAAGACTACGACCAAACGTTTAGCCCTGTAGTCAAATCTGGAATGATAAGAGCAATAGCATAGCTGCTGGTGAAAATACTGAATTGACTCAATTGGATATTTCTACAGCATGCGCTTATATCGAAAACTCAATGAATAGGTTATTTACAATATGAAATAACCAAATCGTTATGAAGATGATACCAATAGTTTGTAGACTCCAAACAAGCTTTTATGGTCTCAGACAAACACCATGGGGAAAATTGCGGACATTTTCAGGAAAGCTTTGTTTAAACCAAAAACAGAAGTTTTACGTAAACCGATGGGATTAAAAAATCATCCAAAGGGATGTTGAAGATTGTAATATCATTTTTGATTTTTCCTTTGAATAATTTGTTATTGTTTCTATGAAAATAAATAAATAAATAAATAAATGTGTCAAAAACAAAAAAAATGAAAGCAGTCATTCTTTGAGTTTTAGGCTTGTGTACCAAGAGCTTTTATCACTTCAATAGCTCTGAAGAAAATTATTAACTACCATATAATTATTTTGTAAAATTTTCTGTTCATTGCTAGGTACCTACTCATTTATAAACTTTTCAAAATGCAAACAGGCTCAAAATTAATTCGTCTGTTCTAGTCATGTCTATAGTGAGAACAATTACATATTAATACGGTGCCTAGTATGCAGAAGTAATAAATATATATTTCGATCTAGAGCGCAGCATATCGCCCAGGGGGTTGAAGCTTACTTACCTACGAAGCAGAAACCCGTAAATTAGCTTATATGTGCCAAGATGTTTGGAAATTACACCATGGAAAAACGAGCTGAAATTTCGATGAATTTCAAATGCAAAACTTTCCATTTCGACTAGAAGTTATTGCTCATAGATTACTCCATACACAGTTTTAGGGCTACTTCAACACATGGAACATATAAGGACGCTAAAAAAGGTGGATATTTATCTTAGTGGGTAATGTCCAAATTAATTTAAACCACCTGCACCATATAGACTGGCTTATTAGACTTAACATAGACTGTCACGTATTCGATTCGCTTTCTTCAGCTTGAAAAATAGTACCATAGATACCCCAAACTTATAATATAGTCCAAAGCACGAAAGAAAACGTTCTAGAGAATGCTGGCAGCGTTGCGAGATTTCCTATACGGGTAGTCGTTATTTATTGGCGAATACAAGTTTTATCATATTGAAGCCGAATTTCTGAACTCTATTATACCGAAAAAATATAGCTGGCATCACGGGACCACTTACCCATTTTTGTTTATCATTTGTTTTTAACGCGGTGTGATAAAACACCTATTATATTTTTTTCAGCATCGTCGCGTCTACCATCGCCTTTGAAATACGGCAACGCAGCACTTCTGCGAAGGAGTCGGCTGACAAAATCAGTTAGGCAACGCGTTTTTTGCCTGTTTCTATAGTACGTAAAGTTAACTGCGTATTTGGGCTACCATACAGACCTCATTTTTTAGGCCGCTGGTAAGTTTTTTCCGCCGGCTCAGAGAGCTCAGTGGCGTTTCGTATGTTCGGGAGTTAACGTGTGCAAACAATGAGTAAACAGGGAAGAACGTTGCATTCTCAAGCACGAGAAATTAATTGCCTTCCTCCATGATCTAAGGCATCACCGTTAAGAATAATATTAACAATAAATTAAATAACAATTAGGTATATGAAAAGTAAGTCAGTGAATTACACAAAATTGAGCTACGCCCCTGAACTGTGACTAATTCTATAATATTTGCGAGTTCTTCCCCCTTACGTCGCACGTATTCTGCCGTAAGGAGGACTATAGCTATGGAGTACGTACGAGCACAATCATTATATTATTGTAAAATTGTTATGAATTGATTTATTTTTCATTTATAGCTCGTTACTTTTATTAATTAACTTTACTTAGTACCCATTAACACAATAATGTTACGTTATAATACTTTACCGATAGCAATCATTTTACTCTAACATCACCACGAAACTTTCGGCAAAACAATTTCAAAGATGTTTGTTCGATTTAAAATGTTCTAAAACGTCGAAAACCAAAGTTTTAGCAAAACAAAATAGAGGTGTGCCATATATTGTTATGTGTGTGTTCCCATGATAATTTTGAAAAAAAAGATAGACTTCAAATTTGGTATAGTTACGTAAGAGGTATTAAGTACCTATGTACAAGGGTTCTTGAAGAGATACAAAGGTGTAAATGAGAATAATAAAGGATGTTTTAGTGGCATAAACATCCTTTATTATTGATAATAAGTACAGCTATTAAAAACTCTTTCTTTGTAAATGAGAATATTTACTACGTGTTTAAGGTCTAAAAAAAGTGAATATATATTGTAGGATTTGTGTGCAATATTGAAATTTACTTTTAAATAATAGATTCCATTGGCAGTTATTTTTTCTTAGAGACTCTCATCTTTGATTCTCTAGTTATTGTATTTCTTTATTTTGGAGTCTACAGAAACAAGCTGCAACTGACAAACGCACAAGTTCATTTATTTCATTTTAACGAATCCTTCATTAATAATTGCCCAATAAATTGGGCTCATGTCTAATCTGGAGCGATTTAAACTTTATTCAACAAGTATTTTCATTTTATGTTGGGCAATAAACTTTATTGCAAAATAGACAAATAGACACAGTATCTAAAGAGTGCGAATTTGTAGGTATAGGAACAATATTTTTTATTGCACATTTCATTCTCAATAGCAAAACGGCTCTAATTACGACCTAATTTTATATCAACGATTATATTAAAGTTTTATTGCAGCAGCAACATAAACACAACATAGTCATATCTAAATTTGATATACCCGATATACAGTTATATTATGCGGCTGTATCTAACTTTACACTCAACGCCACTGCCATCCTGAAGTTTAAACTGTTTTATTAAAATATAATTGTCAACTTTCATGGTGGTTTACTTCCGAATTTAATTTAAATTATTAATTTAATTTTAATTAATTCATCCAACGGTGCAAAGTGAAAGTGTTAACAGTCTAACAAAGTCAATCCGTTATTATAACGCAATAAGTTAAGAAAATTATTTGTCCCGCTTCTCAGCTAACCAATTTAATGTTTATCTGGATATATATCCAATCACCTGGTTCACACGTTTTTGCTAATTATTCGGGAGCTTTGATCGCATAATTCGTTTAAGAGCTTATCGCGCATGGCGTAATAGCTATGTTAATTTGAAAATCTGTATAGTAAATATTTAGTTGTATAGAGCTTAGAGTCGCTACAAGGCCGTTTTGTTTTTTAATTATATCCCGCAAGTACCTACTGCATCTTATAAAATGCCATGTAGCTTCAGAAGATGTGATTAAATTAAACTAATAATCTTTTCCCATTTGGAGTTCCGAGACACCCCATTCCGGGGTAATTAATTTATAAGTTTCGATCTAGGACAACCCATCGCATCGCCACACTGCCTCAGGTGTGTATTAGGGCATATAAAGCGATAGAGCCCCTTTAGTCCATTGATATTAGCATAATTAGAAAAAAGTTTTATAAATCCATTGAATTTTAATTGGGTTTTTCGCCACCAAACTGGTAAAAGACAACTTGTTCAAGTTGCCTGGAAAATTAATAAATTCTTAACAGTAATTGAACTAAACTTTGAACTTGTAACTCAAAAAATATTTTCCTGAGCTTTCGGAGAATATATCTTCCTCCTTTCTCAAAGATCATGTCACGTCAAAGTGAAATGACAGATTAATAAATTTCAGGTTAAAATGTCATGACAACAGAAACAATAGCCTAGCCACCTGTCTGATATTGTACCCTGTATTCTACCTAATTATTTATACTAACTTCTCTTTAAATAAGTGGCAATAATATTTTACCGAATCCCACAAAATCCTATGATTGTTATTAAAAGGGTGTTCACATATTTTCGACTTCGAAATTTGATTTTGCCTGATATAATTTTTATGTTCTTTTAAACGAACGTTAAATGGCCTACAAGTCTCCCCAACATAGAACTTTCCACATTGGCAAGGAATTTTATAAATGCAATTTTTTGAACTTTGAGGTCAAAGTGGAGGTACAGAGTTCAAAAAATTGCATTTATAAAATTCCTTGCGAATGTGGAAAGTTCTATGTTGGGGAGACTTGTAGGCCATTTAAGGTTCGTTTAAAAGAACATAAAAATTATATCAGGCAAAATCAAATTTCGAAGTCTAAAATATGTGAACATTCTTTTAATAACAATCATAGGATTTTGTGGGATAGTTCCAAACCAATTCTCAAAGAAGAAGTAGGAAATAGACGAAAAATTAAAGAATCAGCATTTATTCTAGGAAATACGGACAACTGTGTTGCTGAATGTTCAGTGGAATTCAGTAAAATATTATTGCCACTTATTCAAAGAGAAGTTAGTATAAATAATTAGGTAGAACACAGGGTAGGCTATTGTTTCTTTTGTCATGACATTTTTACCTGAAATTTATTAATCTGTCATTTCACTTTGACGTGACATGATCTTTAGAAAGGAGGAAGATATGTTCTCCGAAAGCTCAGGAAACAAATTTGTTGAAGATATTTTTTGAGTTACAAGTTCAAAGTTTAGTTCATTTACTGTTAAGAATTTATTAATTTTCCAGGCAACTTGGAAAAGTTGTCTTTTAACCAGTTTGGTGGCGAAAAACCCAGTTAAAATTCAATGGATCTGTTTAAGCCACAAATAAATTTTAGAAAAAAAAAGTTTTATAAAGTTTTGATATGGAGATTATACTCATCAAAGGGAGAGTTTTTAAAATCAAAAGAGTTAGTAAATTAGTAAATCACACAGATAAAGCTATTAAAGAGCAATACCGTGAATCCACATTTTTGTCCAGCGCTCTTGGCCATCATATCATAAAGACGTGCAGTACATCCATAGTCTGCCTCGACCTCGATTCGAACAAGGGTCGTTCGGAGGCAGAAAAACATGCAGTCTAAATAGTTAGCAATGCTCCGAACGTAGCCACCGCGTTTGGTAAATAACAGTACTATAAAATTTAATTTAATTTGCACCTTAAAAATATATAAATATGTAATTTGTCTGAATTATTAAAGGCGAAACGAATTAATTTTCATTCCCCAGTGAATAATAAAATGTGCATGGTTGTTGAATTCGATAACATATGAGCACTCCACTCTTCATGAAAACTGCAAATACTTAAAATTAAATATTAATTTCCATTTTTGATTGAAAACCCTTGTATACGAATCCCACATCATTATATTATGGAAATAACAGAAACATGCTTTAAAAATCACACTCGCCAAAATTCCAATTAAATATTTTAAAAGCCGCAAACAAAATTATTCTAAATCGTCTACCTTCGTTGTTTCTGACTTTAGATAAAAAGTGTAAATAGCAAAGTTGGAGGGATTTGTGACCCCAATGCGGTTAATGTCCTACTTTCCCCGACAGCAGTCATTTTCGAGATATGACACAAACCTTTGTTTTTTTAAATGGAAACTACAGCTGGCCATGGTCTCAAAAAAAAATCAGGCATTTTTGGAGCTTCCCAACGATATAATACTCGATATGGTTATTCAGAAAAATAACGGAAATAAATATGGTTTCTTTAAAAAAAAACACAAGTTTGTGTCATGTCTCCAAAATGCCGCATTGGGGACACAATCCCCTCCAACTTTGGTATGTACAGTTTTTATCTAAAATCAGAAACAACGAAGATACATGGATTAGAATAAATTGTCACAATTTCGTTTTTTCAAAATATCTAGTAACCCATGACTTTTTCAAAAATCCACAAGGTGTACAAAACTGCAATTCTTTCCAATTTAACGCGTCTTGTAGATTTTTGAAAAAATCATGGCTTACCTACCTACTAGATATTTAGAAAAAAAAAAGAAATATTGGCCATTTATTGTAATCCATCTTTAGCTTCGTTGTTTCTGATTTTAGAATAAAATTGTAAATATCAAAGTTGGAGGGAATTGTGTCCTCAATGAGGTTATCATATCCTACTTTCCGTGACAGTTGCCATTTTCAAAATATGACACAAACTTGTATTTTTAAATGGAAACCAAATTTGGCCATGGCATCAAAAAATCAGCATTTTTGGAGCTTTCCAACAATATAGTACTCGATATGGTTCTTTTTCTGAAGAAATAATCGATATTAACACCCTGTATCTCGAAAAGCGAAGACGATAAGCTATAGGGAAAAAATCGGATTGTTTTTTAACATTCCACTCGCCTTTAAGAGTTAGGAGACAGGCATGGGCGCCCCTACCGCATTTTCAGGGGGGGCATTTTTTTTTCAAAAATCTATATGAGTATACACGTTGATTCTTCACTTCACTTTAATTAACTGTATTGTTGAAAGGTGTTGTTTTCTCTGTCAAAAGCGTTAGATGGCAAATTATGGCCAATTAAAGCAAAATTCTATCAGTTATGTACCTAGTTTGAATTGTATGCTCATATTAAAATGAGTAGTTAATGGTAACTCTGTACAGGGTGTTCCCGTATATTTTGACCCACCCCTAGAGCCTTTATTTTTCGAGTTAGAAAAAAATTACTTAAATGAAAGTTGTAGGGTTTTTTCTGAACCGCTAGGATCTGTTACTAGATAAAACAAATGAGCGTCGCAAATTTATGAAAAAATATAAACTTACTTTTTTTAATGGAACACCCTGTATATTTGTGGAGTTATGAATTGCACCCATTTTTCCGATTCCAACAATATAAATATGTTTGTATGTTTGCTCTAAGCATTCGCATGATATTCCAAATTGCAGATAAATACGATCTTTATATTTAATCAAGGTTGCCATGGAAAAACATTTAAACTTAGGCAAGAGCATTCCTGGCAATCCATTATTTTTGGGACAATACACCTTGGTACCCTACAACTTTCATTTAAGTATTTTTTTTCTAACTTGAAAAATAAAGGCTCTGGGGGTGGGTCAAAATATACGGGAACACCCTGTACATACAGGAAATAGTTGGTAGTATTGTTCAGGATGCATTATGTCGCGGCAAATCTGCAACTTCGAACTGACCCCATGCATATTCAGTGTGCATTAATCACGTTTGAGAGCCTCGAACAGTTCTGCGTAAACTTGGAGAGGATCAACGCAAACTTGGCCTAACGTTATAAGTAATTTATGACAAATTGACTGTCCATGCTTATCAGAAACTTACGTCACAGACTAACGAGTAATGATACAGCGACACGTGTCAAAAGGAGACTAGCCTTTAGGCAAAATATCTTTTTAGAAATTTTGGATTAGAACAGGCATCTTTCTATTTACCTAATTGGAAAAAATAATCCACAACCAACCGAAATATCAACAATCAAACAATCAGAAATAGGTCAAATTTCGGTGTCGTCTTCTGATACGCTATTTTTATCTATATACCGAGGAATTGCCTCTACCAATAGCGACTTGAAGAGCTTTCTAGCCGCATAGTGGAGTGTACCTTATTGATTGGGTAGCCTCCCCTTATAGAGCCCTAGCCTGGCGACCTTTAAAATAAAGGGTCACTGCCTCCCGGCGACATTTCCAGCTTAAAAAATAAAGCGATAGCTTTGATTCGGGAAGTTCAGCCGAATAAAAAAGCAGAAAGCCATTTCTTTAATTTCCCTTCGTCCCCTTTTCGTTTGCGGTAGTATTTTGGGGAGATTAATGATTTAAAAATTCTAATGTAGGGGATATTAAAGTGAAATTAACGCCAGTAGAAGTAGAATTAATTAAAATACAAAAATTAATAGGCAAGGGCTTCAGCACGCTGTTTTAGAAATGCGAATATATACAGTGTGCTTCAGTTTGTTACTTTTTGCGACGCATTGGGCTATTTTCAAAATTTCATATGAATATAGTACGTAAAAAGGTGTACGTACAGCCTGTTATATTATTTTCGAAATTTCAGTAAGACTTCTATGGCTTATACTATAAGCATTGATGGTATTAGCGTTGAGTAAAGGAATAATATAAAATAGGTGGTATTAGTCCGTTATATTATTTTTGTTTCAGTAGGTATTCTAAGGCTTATACCCTACTAGAGCCAAAAAAACCTCTAAAAATTGTGCAATCGTATTAGCATTGAGTAAAGGAATACAAATTTTTTTAATGCCTAATACTGCCTGTATCAGGTGTTAAAAAAGAAAACAGTTTAGGCACCATTGAATCGGCTATATTTGAAAACCACCCTAAGTACCAAGTTTCAGTGACATAACTTGTACAAGGTGTTTATGGATTAGGGATAAAAATGAAAAATGAAATACTTTCGGCACGCTCTGTATTTACAGGAGGAAATATTTTGGTGATATTTTTTATAAATTAAGTAGAGACACATTAGGACCAAAGTTTTACACAGTTTCGTTAGTTTACTTAATACAGGACGTTCGAGGCAAAGATGGAATACTTTATAAATTATAGTTTTATTGGATAAAAGAATGCGCAAATAAGTCAATGCGCGGCAAGCATTAACAGATTTTTAGAAATCTAGAGACATTATAAAACAAATACGAAATCGGTACCAAATTTATTATGTTGAACCAAACCCAAATAATTATTCTAATTTGTTACACAGGTTAAAAGACATGCGTTCACTACATATGGAATAGTTACATCAATTAGGTAGATAACTGAAAATCCTCAATGTGGAACCCATTAATTCAAGAATGGATTTTTCCACAACTCAACATTTTTGCTTGGAACGCCCTCTATTAAGTGAACAAATGACAATGACTTAAAACACAGTGTCAGTATTTAATGGCAATTTGCAATCCCTCCCCCACACAAGCATGTGGTTGCTTCTGGGGTAGTTCTATAGTCTATCCAAGTTACAGAGGCAGTGGATCAAAACATTGGCCACCACGTGACCTATTCTCTTATTGGTCTGGCCGTCATAAAATGTCAAGTGTTTACGCGGCGAGCAGAATGCAGGGCCAGCTCTTCCCTCAGTCGAGTTTCCTGCATATTTTAGATCGGATCGCGAGCAGTATATTCTGTAAATTTATTTTGCTACTTAATTTAAGGAAATTTATAAAGATCCACGAAAGGTAGAAACACAAATTTTAGAACTTCTACAAGAATTAGTTCAGAATTACAAGCCACTTGGAATCTCATATTAGTCCGACCCTAGTAATCGATCGCAAGGCAGTCATGTGACTTTGTTTATATCTACTGCCGCTGTAACTTGGATAGACTTTAGTTTCGAGTATTGTGTGGGTGAGAATTATTATTATTATTTTTATTAACACCTATACACGAAGCCGCGGTGACAAGGTTCTTAGAATCTCGAACTATTTTCTGCCTATGTCAAGCGTAGGTATGCGTACATGTTATTATTATTATTAATATTATTATGTCACAACCACGTATAACTTTCCAATCTGTAAACTTCGATTTCAACAAATGGAGCCAAATTAGATAAAAATTCCTTAGGCGATGTCAAATGGGAGGTTCCAGGGAGCATTCAAAGGCCAAACCCCATTATTTAGTTCAAATTTCTCTGCGGACAGTCAGCGGAAAACGGAAGCCCGAACGCAGATAATAAAATGAGTTCCGCTACGTTTCTTTGCGTCCCCGCTATTCAGCTATTTCGAATTTTACTCTATAGGTGGATTTAGATTTTGAGCTTTAAAAGTTAAATCGAGTTTTCGTAGCGAGCGAGGAAGTCTGCCTCTCCGAGAGGCGTATGCATCGCGGCAATGGACTCTGTGTAATCGCTGGAAACAAAAGAATAAGATAGAAAAAAAGAGACGGGATAAGCCGATTTGGGACAATCGTTTACTTTATACGTGAGAAAACAAATACTTAAAGCATGTTAAAGTGGATGACATGAATCGAGGGCTAAGCCAATTACGCTTTCAAGTTGACATTTTAATGGATTTACAGAGACATTTAAGAAGTATTTAGGATAAAATACACAAACTTTGCCTTCTTTTTCTAATGTTCCGTACTACTGCTACACGATGAACGAATTGTGGCAACATGGCTATGGCTATTTGCAAAATTAGCATGAGACTGCGAGTGATCAATCAATCCTCAAAGTTTTAGTAAGAAAATAACTTTTTACACCATATCCTGTCTCTATCTATCACATAAGTACCTGCCTAGGTATACTACCATATATTAAAGTAGTAATTTCGGACCGAAAACAAATTAAAACACATATTACATTATTGTATATTATCTTACAATTTTTAGGATTCGATATTAAGTTGAGGTATAACAAGTATATACAGGGTTATTCAAAAACAAATGTCCCGTAGCACAGCGGTATTCTACTCCAAAAATAAAGTGACCCGTATTTTTTCTTTTTGTTCAAAGCTCTATATTAAGGGCACCACGGGCACTTAAAAGAGGCCCTAAAATTTCGTTTTTTCGCTATATCTTTTAAACGGCTTGATCGATTTTAATGATCTTTTGCACACGTTCATAGATAATTATGTCACATAATTATGTTATAGTGCAGTATCCGCAATCGCCAGAGGGCGCCACTTGTGCCAACCAGTTTCATTTATTATACTTTTTTGCCCACAGTTAACTTGTAAATTAATTTGAACAACTTTGTAAAAAATTCCATTCTCTGCAAAAAATGATTCTACTGTTTTTTTCATAAATTTTACCGTTTCGGAGATAACGCCCAAAATTCAGCCATCACCGTCACCTTGTACCCACGCATATTAAACATTAGTGGCATAACTATCTAGTTACCTTTGGAAACAATCACACTTAAGAGGACTTATTAAGTATTTGACATTCAGTTTCAAGCAAATGCTAAGAATTTGAAAGTTTTGAGCATTTGCTGTAGTTATTTCAATATTAGGTATTTGTATCATTATTTTATTAGCGATACTTAACTAAATGTATTAAATTACAACAAAACTGTATTTGAATTTTAGAAAACATGGTCAAAAGGTAAATGTGATTGTTTCATTGTTTGTTTCCAAAAATAACTATATCATTATGCCACTAATGTTTAATATGAGTGGGTTCGTGGTATGTGCATGATGGCAAATTTTGGGCGTTTTTTTACAAAGTGGTTGAAATTAATTTAATAGTTAACTGTGGGCAAAAAAGTTCTGAGCATAATAAATGAAACTGGTTGGCACAAGTGGCGCCCTCTGGCGGTAACGGATACTGCACTATAACATAATTATGTGACATAATTATTTATGAACGTGTGCAAAAGATCATTAAAATTGATCGAGCCGTTTAAAAAATATATCGAAAAAACGAAATTTTAGGGCCTCTTTTAAGAGCCCGTGGGGCCCTTAATATGGAGCGTTGAACAAAATGAAAAAACACGGGTCACTTTATTTTTGGAGTAGAATACCGCTGTGTTACGGGTGGCATTTGTTTTTGAATAACCGGTATATCTCGAATTACCTTTTTATCCGTCCACTCGTAAAGCAAAAAATTTAAATGAGCGGATATAACCCTACAAAATGCCCCGTTTAAAACCGGAGCCTCTAGGCGAAATTTGCCTGCCTCCGACGATATTTTAATTCTGTTTAATTATCCCACTTTGTCTATCCTCCATCCAATGAAATACATAAACTTTAAATTGGTTTCTCTTTAGGGATGCATTTGAAATCACGGAATTAATAAGAGAAACGTCGTTTGTTAGCTCTACTGGGATTTCTGCGGAGCGACGTTTTTTGAGAATTATGCAGCATTCGTTAGGAAAGAAGAAATAGGAAAGTAACGTAGTTTATATTTGGAAATGAAGTTAGGAAATCGAATTAATTACCATCCGAAGAGAAAATTTAGCTTTCAAATCGAATTCGTATTTGTTGTAAAACGCGGAACTCGCAATCCAATGCAGCTGTTAGAGAGGCAACAATCAAATGGCGAAAGACACATTTTTACATATCTACTTGAGAAGATTATAGTCGTAGATAAAAAAATCAAATTCACTGTTCTTGTACTTCTTGAGATAGGAAAAAAAAGTTGCAGGTGAAATTTGTTTGCAACAACCGGCAGAATCGAAATATTGTTTTTGAAATATGTAATAATGTAATAATAATTCTCACCTTCACCATACTTCAAACTAAGAGTTTGGTGGAGATATGTAGATGACATATTTATTATATGGGAACATGGAGTAGATGATTTAAATTCATTATTAAATTTTCTAAACTCACAAGAACCTTCTATTAAGTTTACCTTAGAAATTGAAAATAATAATCAATTACATTTCTTATATGTTTCTATACTGAAATCAGATAGTATAGAAACTAGTGTCTATAGAAAACCAACACATACTAATAGATATCTCCATTTCAAATCTAATCATCACATTAGTGTTAAAAAAGGAGTAATTAAAAGTTTGTATGACAGGGCTAGAACGATTTGTTCTAATAACACATTTGAGGAGGAAATTAAACACATAAAATATGTTCTTGAGAAGAATAGTTATCCTATTGAATTTGTTGAGCAAGTTTTTCAGGATTGCCAACAAAATAACAATGCTAATAGAATTAGAGAAATAAATCCGGTGGACCGACCAGTAAATTTATTTATTCCTTATATTCCTGGACTATCAGATAAGCTAAAACGCATAGGTAATTGTTTTAATCTCAGAACAGTATATTTAAAACCAAAAATACATTAAGATCGATGCTAGTTAAAACGAAACCATTTAATGAGGTACAAAGTTCAAAAAATTGCATTTATGAAATTCCTTGTGAATGTGGAAAGTTCTATGTTGGCGAGACTTGTAGGCCATTTAACGTTCGTTTAAAAGAACATAAAAATTATATCAGGCAAAATCAAATTTCTAAGTCAAAAATATGTGAACATTCTTTTAATAACAATCATAGGATTTTGTGGGATTCGGTAAAATATTATTGCCACTTATTCAAAGAGAAGTTAGTATAGATAATTAGATAGAACACAGGCACAGACAGAAGCGTCCATAAAGACATGTGTCAAAAGGATGCTCGCTTTGACTTCTAAAGGGATAAACATTGTGCATTTTATTTGATTTTACATTAATCCACATTGCAAAGAGATTGTATTAGGACCAAATTTATCTATAAGTTATTGGTTATTTTTCTGTAAATTGAAATGGAGGCTCGCTTATTTTTGACACATGTCTTTATGGACGCTTCAGTTGTGAAGCTATTTATTCGTGACATAGGGTACAATATCAGGCAGGTGGCTAGGCTATTGTTTCTGTTGTCATGACATTTTAACCTGAAATTTATTTATCTGTCACTTCACTTTGACGTGGCATGATCTTTGAGAAAGGAGGAAGATTTATTCTCCGAAAACTCAGAAAACAAATTTTTTGAAGTTATTTTTTGAGTTACACGTTTAAAGTTGCGTTCATTCACTGTTAAGAAAATTTATGAATTTTCCAGGCAACTTGAAAAAGTTGCCTTTCGATCAGTTTGGTGGCGAAAAACCCAATTAAAAATTAAATGGATCTGTTTGCGCCACAAATAAATTTTAGAAAATATAAGAGTACCCCAGAAGTAACCACATGCTTTGCGTGAGAAGGTGGCAATTACTATTATTTCTGCTCCATTTCCATTTGGGACTGTACAACTAGGGTGGAATATCGAATATACTAAAACTTGGGTACATATCCATAATTAGAAAAAATTAATATCATAATAGTACGGTGCATTTTTTTTAATCGTGCATATATCATATTTTCCTTTAGAAAACATTGTGAACATTGTCCTGAGAAAGGTAAATCATTTCTCAACACAAATCTAGAACTTTTGAGGAAGTTTTGATTGCAGGGAAATTCCTATAAATATTTAGGTACCCTAATAATCCACTCACCGGAACTTAAAAACTTTAAAAATATAAAATTGTGCAAACAAAAGCTTCTTGCATTAATGTAAAAAATACCGAAAAGAACTCAACGTCGTTTTGTGATGACTTCCGGGAGAAAATGTATCCGCCACCTCCATTTTTAGTACTACGACACTACATTTGAATATAAAAGAGGACGTAAGCCGATGATTTCAATTCGCCATATTTCGTATGGTAATCTAGCGCCCGCAGTCTCGCCTGCTGGCTCGCCCCTAAAGGCTTGTTTTCTTATCTCCCAAAATAAATAAAGCCCGCCCCTAAACTTCCAAAGGACTTACGCCCTCCGAGAATTTATAAATTGCCTCGGTAAATAAAAGATTTTCGGATTACGGCGTCCCGTATTTAAATGTCGCACTGTTCTTTTAAATAAACATGGATTTTCCAGGGATTTCCATTAAAGGGGGATGTGGCAAATGTTTTCTGAACAAAAGAATGCGAATTCAGCCCGGTGTTCAATTTACTTTTATATTAATTATTTCACTATTCCTATACCTAAAGAAAGCTTCAATAGCTATTTATATAAGGTTATCTTTCTTTTTCGTTTCATCGTCGAACTGTAGAACAGACGGAATATAGACTACCCTCAGTTGGTTGTTTGTCGCCTAGGCCCAAGACAAACAGCAAACTAAATGTAGATGTTGTGTACCTACCGTTTTTTTTCACACACTTACGGAACTGTTGCAGGTATCTGATTATTTTTTTGTGTTATCTATCTTTTATGTCTGTCCCCAGTTTTAGTACTAACTGGGCTAAGGAAAACCAATTTGTTTTCGGTAAATTTTACTTTTTTCCTATATTTATATTTATTTCTTAATCTTGATTTGATACACAGGCAGTATATGTATATGAAGAATCTGAGTTTCTTCCGGATGAATTAGCGAAAGTTCTCATTCCACGCTTTCGTCCTCGATTGCACGGGACATTCTGCGAGCGCGCGACGATCACACTGAGACTGATTGTTCTTTAAATATTGAAATATTGAAAACTTTGAAAAATTATTTATTTATGCGAACTTTTCTATTTTTAGGAGTTCTATCACCTACTGAATTTTCCCAATTAGAACCTAAGAAACCCTATATTAATATATTAATTTATATTCGATATTATTTCTTTGAAGGTTAGAATTAGGACATAATGTTATACAGTGTGTCCACGGATTGAGTGCACGTGGGGTGTAAATGACAAAAAAATTTCGAGTTGAAATTTGAGCTTCTGGGGATAAGCCCTGCTTGGTTTTAAACTAATTTGTGACGTAATTTTACTTTCGAAAAATCACGTATGCCTTGAGAATTTTGAAAAAACTAATTTTCCACATCAGTAAAGTGCCCTTTCTGTAGGTTTTACGACAAAATGTTATTAAGAAAACTTGTTCAGAATGAAGAACTGAGTATGTTTGCGAATTTCGAAAGTCTAGGCCTACTTACTACTATTCTGATTTTTAAGAGTTTTAAATTTTTTAGCAGAAAAAAATCAAAGTATACGTAGGCTTTTGAAATTCTTTCACACCTATCCAGTTTTTCATTGTGAACAAGTTTTCTCAATAACATTTTAATGTGAAAGCTACACAAAGTGGACTTTTCTAAAGAAAAGTGGGAAAAAATGCCCAAAAATCAAAGTAGGCCTAGACTTTCGAAATTTCGTAAACCTACTCAGTTCTTCATTCTGAACAAGTTTCCTTATTAACATTTTGTCGTAAAACCTGCAGAAAGAGCACTTTACTGATGTGGAAAATTAGTTTTTTTCAAAATTCCCCAGGTATACGTGATTTTTCGAAAGTAAAATTACGTCACAAATTAGTTTAAAACCAAGCAGGGCTTGTCCCCAGAAGCTCAAATTTCAACTAGAAAATTTTTTGTCATTTACACCCCACGTGCACTCAATCCGTGGACACACTGTATACTAACTTCAAACCTATATCAAAAATGTCTTTGCTGACACTTGTATATGTTTGTTGCATATACACTTGCATGTTTAGGCATAGGTATTTTTTTGTCATATTTTTCTAATTGTAGATAGAGATTTTCCTGGATGTCACTAACTTGCAGACCTGTTATGTCCCCGTTGTCTGTGATTTTTCATTCTGGTCCTTGGCAGCGAGGAGGTAGGTATTTGAAAATTCCATTATTGTTCCCTTCTGGAAATTGCATTTCAGAAATGCTACTTATCCCTCCCTAAATAAAACCCCCTAGATGTCAGTCCTTAATGCGAGTAATGCTCCCTTTTTATGTTACCTTCCCTCTGAGCCTGGCACTGAAATTTTTATTTCTTTCCGTGTTTTGTGTTGTTACGTGCGGTAGGTGGGTATACACACGGAAATAAATTAATGTGTGCTGTTGGCTTCTGACTGTAGACTTTGTTTATAAGTAGTCTCCTAGATTGCCTTATCATACCTATATCTAGAATTAAAGTATCTGGAACATCTCAACTTCATACCTACAATGCCTTCTAATTCTAAATACCAGTCAAACTTAGCGATTATTAAAGGGTGGCGTCTTCCGAAGTATTTTTTCCACGCATTCTTATTATATCCCACGTCTAATAAGAGAAGGGATTCAATAGTAGGCTTAATAATTTAAATCGAATAATAATCATCCAAACTTTACAATAGTTGCAAAATAAAAGCAACAACATACATTATACCTACTTGTGTGGGGTAAAGATGGCAGTTGCTATTTTTTCGTTCGAGGATATATCTACTCTCTTTTTTCTCTTCTTATTTGTTTTTGTTGGCATGCGTGTCATTTGTCTTCGAAAATCAATATCCCTTAGATTTTCGTCCCTTTGTTCCTAATTTGTTATTCTCCGTGTTCTTTTACTGGTTTGATTTTGCGAGAAGGAACTCCTCGTTGTTGTGCTGGTCACGCTATCCTGTCCTATACGTAGTTTATTTGACTCTCCATTTTGTGTGCAGTGGCGTGGGATGGATTTCAAACCTATTTTCAGAGTCTAGATAAGTAGTTGTAATAATCTGAGGTAAATTAAAGTTTTCTTATAGAAACTTTAACCAAATTATATTATTTGATTCCCGTTTCGCCAACCCCTCGGACCACGGAACTAATAATAGAAACAAATAAGAGATTTGCTAAAAAATCAGTTTTTAGTAACAAATCTTCAATTTACTATAACATATTTAATTTTTATTATAAAAATCTCACATTGTTCTTATAATAGAATTGGTTGGTATTCATAAAAATAATTAGGTTGCTTATTTTATTTATATGAAAATATGAAGTTCATCAGTTGTTCATCCTTTGATCCCCTAAAAATTTTATTAGGGTCATTTTACCCTAAAAAATGATTAAGAAACCACCCCTATTGTTTAGGAAACCACCCTGCAGCGTAATTCGTACCAGGAGTTCGAGTGTAATCTTTTAGTTGGACATAATTAGGAGTCAGTCCTCAAGCAACCCTAAAAAAATAATCCTGTTTGGATTTTTTTTGCAAAACTGATATCTTTATTGGACTAACTGCGCACGCTAAAAATCAAATTGACGGACAAATATCCTTACAGGTAAGTCACTTGATTTATTAATCACATAAATATCGCAGCCCAATCCTTCTTATTACATTTACTTGTACTTGAGCACTATCGAGTGTTAGCTATACCTGGTCATTTTCCACCAGATATCACTGAGAGTACTGTTATTTACATAGTTAGCAATTGGTTGATTTATCTATTGAAGTACTTACATGGCAATGTTGTATTTTACTCCTATGATAATTTTGGAATTTTACTATAAACCACGTATATTGTCTTAGTTTAAACAAAATATTGTTCTAGTATAAAAATATAATAATTATTATTATTATTATAGAGGGAGATAAATAGAAATGTACCGACGCGAGTGGACATCTTGTTTTTAAGCAGGAGACTTACCTATATAGGTACTCAGAATACAAATAACAAATAAAATTTTAGGCAGCGAGCTACTAAAATATTTAGATCGATGTGAAGTACAGAGTATTATAGGTCTGGTTATATTGCTTTGCCTTTGAAGTAGAAGTATCTTTGCCTAGAGTATGAAATAATTATCTGTAGATGTCCGGGAAAATAAAATGAAGTGCACACACACACGTTTCGCACACATAAGTTCTTTATGAATTGCATTTCATCCTTGTACTCTACCAACTTAATGAAAAGGTCGCTATTTCCATTTAGTTCGAATAGAGACAAAGCTAGTCTATCAATTTTGCTATTGCACTTTTGTTACGGAACTAAAACTATTATTGAAACTTACATTTATAAATATTTCTTCTCGGATCGTCTTTCTTTCTATTAGGTAAATATAAAATATTCCACCTTTTGTTTATACCATAAATAAAGTTGAAGGATATCGAATTTAGAGTAAAGGGGGATGTTTTGTGGCATACCAGGTAAAGGAGGGTCAGTTGAAAAAAAAAATGCTCTCCAGCTGGGATTCGAGCCCGGGACTCCTACTGTGACTTTTTTAGTGCAAGTATGAAACGTAGAAATTCTGACCTATAATGTCAAGCCAAGAATATTAACAAATAAAAATGAATTTTCGTATCTGTAAATTATAAAGATAAATGTTTTGGTTGCATATCAGGTAAAGGATAATCAGTGGAACAGATATACTTCGGTAGGTCAGTTATGCCTTACGTCCCCAGCAGGAGTCAAGGGTTCGAATCCCGGCTGGAGTGCATTTTTTTCAACTAATTATCATTTACCTGATATGCTACAAAAACATACCTCTTTATTTATAATTACCAAGATGTATTATTGGACTAGTTTCGGATTGTAAGCTATTTATTACGGGTATGTCATTTCAGGTACTTCAAAAAACAAGCTGGTTCACCTATGTTTTTAAAAAATTGTTCAAAGGATTTCAAGCAATGTTTACCTCTCTCTATCAAAATATTAATTTATACCTTATGCGTGTATTTGCAGGTGCAAACACATTCGAGTTTCTCTCTCAAGAAGTAGTATATATATATAGCAAGCCCCTTTTTCCTACAAATGAGAAAACGCGAATAAACTCATTAAAAAGGGCAACATCGTGTTTGAAGTATGAAGGAAGGTAATATTTCTGCAATTTCCTACTATATGTGTTTCTCTTGCCTTCGCTTTTTATTTCCACTACCGACAGGGTAACGATAAAAAACATTCCGAGCGGCGCGCCCTGTCATAACGCGAGTAAAATCCACGACAAAATTGTTCCCTGTGGATGCACTCAGTTTCATATTTTAGCCGTTGCTCGATAGCTGGCTCCATCTGCTTCCCGAAAATTTATCATACCTTCTGTAGAATTTGAAATCCACGTAACTATGTTTCAAATGTAGGTAATTAAACTTTTCATACAGAACTTATCTATTTAGTTGCCAGAACTAACACCGCGAGAGTATAGTTTTAAAACGGAAATTTTCTCCTGTTAAGGGTCAACAACAACAACAACAACACTGCTTCTAGTTGAAAGCAAATATAATGCACATGGTGAATTCTGTTGTCACATTTCATTGTTCAATTTTATGGTTGAAAGTTACAAAGCGAACATTATAACAATTGACACACCTTGAGAAAATGTTGTTTTCACATTACAAAAACCATATATCCTTTTCTCATAGCTATTTCCTTACGACATAGATTTCTTATACATTTATTGGCAGGAGAAAATTGCTAGCGGTAAGACTATACGAAAACGGAACATCTACAACGCGATACGTTTTACACGTTTTTGAGTTTCTAAGCGATAACAGAGCCTCGCGGTTATGACCTAGTGACAGAAGTAGCAACCCCATGGAGTTCAAGTCAAGTTGATGGTGGCATCTTCGAAAAGCGCCTCGAAACAATAATAAGTGATAGTGAGGTTTAGTTTTTGGAACTTTTTAAATTTCGGTTTTGTATTAAGGAAATTTTCAGGAAATGTACATATTCCTAGCGTAGTTACTTTTAATAAGACCTTTCATTTCGCCTTCTAGGCCAGGGAAATTACGGTAAAAAATAACGAAACCTAGACAAAATTCATAACCGCATTTTTATAATGCCATCACAAAATATTGGTAATAAATGAACGCCAGAATTGTTTTTTATACAAAATAAACATACGCGTGTGGGCGTTTTTTAGAAAAATACATTTTCTTGTTGTAATAAAGAGGGCATAAATATTAACTGCGAATTTTAAGCTACATTTATTAGTAAGTAAGGTAGGTATATAAAGTTGAGATTGATAAATTAAACAGATTACGTTTGCGCAAGTATCCGAATGATGTAAAAATGACATTTTGCGTAATATTTTGTTGGGCAAAAATATTAACTACATTTTTATTACTTATAATTACCTTAAAAATCAAGTATTAACAGTTTGTTCTGAAATTAAACATATTGTTTCGCCGGAAATTGCATTTTAAAGAAATTTGAAGCTGTCTTTGAGAGCAAAATTATTAACTGGCACTTTGTAAGTGGATACTAAGTCTTGTTAAATTTTTTGAAATTAAACAAAAAATGGTAATCCTATACAAATGACAAGTGACTACTTAGGTAGTATAATATGTATAATATGCACCGTAAATAAATGTTTAATTGTGCCCTATATGATTCAATACAGTTAAGTATATTGTAAAAAGTTTAAAAAATAGTTAAGTAATATTTTTGCTCTACCGATACAAATGACAAATGACAGTTGACCTACATGCGCCCTAAATAAATGTTTAATTTCGCTATATGTGATTTAATATAGTTATATTGTAAAAGTTAAACAAAAAAAAACAGTTAATATTTTTGCTTTTCCTAAAGAAATGACAAGTGACAGTTGACCTATATGCGCCGTAAATAAATGCTTAATTTCGCTATATATGATTCAATATAGTTATATTGTAAAAAGTTAAACAAACAAAAACAGTTAATATTTTTGCCTATTCTATACCAATAAGAAGTGGCAGCTGACGTACATGCGGCTCAGATAAATGTTTAATTTTGTATAAGTTACATTCTATTTGTGAAAGGGAATAATCATCTGCAATAAAAACGTAGTTAATATTTTTGCTTTTGCCGAAATAGAAAATTATCCGATTTTTATCTCTCTTTGTCGATCTAAGTTACTTCCATATTCTTAAAATGTTTAATTTCTTAATATATGTTAGCAAGGGAAGTTTTTTACCTAAAGAGTCTAAAAAAATCCAGTTAACATTTTTGCTCGAAATTTCTAACGAAAAATAGGTGTTTTTTGAGGTAACTCAAGGTTGGTTGGTTTATACCAACGTAATTTACTTATAACTTTGATATGGTAAAACAAAATGGCAGTTAATATTTTTGTCTAGGTCAAATTCTATTTTCCCTGGCCTGTTCCTAGAAATTCAGCTGCGCTCATCCTATATTATCAAACATCGGGGATCTCGGTGAGTTATTAGCGGGCTCTGCATGGCGGATCCGGGGATTTCGTTTTTGAGGCAGGTTCCTCCGACCCTTGTAACGGCCCGGGTTGTGTTTAATTTTGGCCGAACTGGACGCGAGCAATTAAAGTGGATGAATGTGTCGGGACGACCGCACTGTCCAGTTGAATACGAGACCGCACATACAAAATGGTTTTTCGTTATTCAGCAAACTGCGGACTTGCTTACTTCGCCCGTTCGCTTTGCCGTCCCAGTTCTTTTGTACAACCTAAAAATGTCAACCCAGAACAATAAATGAACAATTTCGAAATATCAACCCACCTACCTATTCTAGATACTAATTAAATATTCTATAATAACTATAGATAAGGTACCAAGCATGGAAATATACGTTCAGTTGAAAACACTCTTTGGAGTATCTATACTCATAAGTAGAGTAACCCAAATATGCAACACGCATATTTTGCATATTTAGCATATTCTATGCATTTTTTTAAATATTTGCATATATCCTTAAAATATGGCATATTCTGCATAATTGAAAGAATTTAGGATTATTTAAATCATTGGCAGGCGTTTCATTTTGGGAACAGGGGTCGGTGTCTAGGTAGGTAGGTACCTGATTTTCCCAAAATAATATAGGTATTAAATTATAATTTTATGGGCACTAATCTGGTGATCTGAAAACGAATTAAGTAGGTATTTATACCTATTTAATAAAGTACAATTATTGAAAAGGACAGAATAAATTATAGATAAGTAAATATTTATATACGAAGGATTTGTTCAAGAGGAATTATCAACAATTTTCTTCCTACACCTGTTCCTACCAATAATTTTTTGCTCGTTTTGTCAGATGCAGCACCGTACGTGCGGTAAAAGCCGGGCAAAATTTGAAAAGCTTTTATCCGAAGTTGGTACATGTAACATGCCTTGCTCATGCTTTAAATAGGGTTGCTGAGGAAATTAGGAAACATTTTCCACTTGTAAATAGTTTAATTTTCAACATGAAAAAAGTCTTCCCTAAAGCGCCTATCGTTATAGTTCTACAAAGAAAAACTACCAAACACTCTTCTTCCACCTCAACCTGTTATTACAAGATGGGGCACTTGGCTGGAAGCTGCATTTTTTTTATTGCGAGAATTGTTGCTAACTGAAAGATCTAATTTCAGAATTTTCGAACGAATCTTTCCAGTCCCTTACAGATGTTAAACAACTATTCGAAAACAAGGAAATAAAGAAAGAACTTTCCTTTCTAAAAGCAAATTATAGCTTTCTTTCTAAAACAATAACAAAAAAGGAGGAATCTAATTTGCCATTAACCCGAAGTGTAGAAGTGGTAAAACAATCTGAGGTTGCTTTTCAAATGTCACAGGTAAAATTGGGGACAAAATATTTAAAAAATTTAGAAATGTGATGGAAAAAATAGTGGGTTTCAGTTTCTTAGCCAAGTAGCATATATTTTAAAGGGAGATTTTACCGAATCCATCGATTTGGATCCTGTGATAGTAAGCAATTTTAAAAGCGCACCTCTTACATCGGTTGATGTGGAAAGGACTTTCTACATTTATAAATTTTTATACTCTGATACCTAGAAGACAAAATTTTTTAATCGAGAATTTTGAGCAACATTTAGTGGTTGTTTATTGTTTTTACAACTAAATTTCAACCTCATTTTTATAATTTATAATAAATGCATATTTAGATTCAGTTCAATTATTTTATTATTTTATTTTGTGTAGAAAATTTAAAATAAAATATTGTTACTTTTACTATGTATAAATGCATTTAGAAATTTGTATGTACATTATATATGTTTATTTGTAAATGAAACAATACATTTATATTTTTAAAGTATTTCTTAATTTGCATATTTTCAACATTTTCCTGCCTATTTTGACTAAATTATTTGCATATTTATGCGCATATTTTTAGGGTTCCGACTTGCATATTTCGGTTACTCTACTCATAAGTTATAAAGGTAGACGTCAGAACGGTAAAATATACAAACCTCTAGTGAGGCACGGTACTAGACCAGAAGTGACATTAATATAAAATGGCCATGAAATCGCCAAGCGAAGTCACCAAGTGCCACGAAAATGTTTCAAGTCAGCTGGTTGTTTCATGTATGAATTATTGCCATTTTATTCTTCCCGTGAAACCAGAAGTAGTTAGAAGGTCTGCTTCTCACGCCAAACCTAGTATAGACAATCATTTTTTATGGATTATGGATTATGAGGTGGAATAAAAGACAAAAGAAACTATAGACAATGTTTCTTAAACGCAACGCCTATGGATTCGAAGTGACCTCTAACTTACTTATGGAAGGTTACGTCGGACTCTGAATTATTAATACCACAAACAAAGAACCATTTTGAGTCTCACAGGTATCTTATTTCAACTAAATAATTAGGTATAGATATACTTTACCAGCTATCATACCAAAAAGTCTAAAAGTTGGCGAATATTACCGTCATTAGTCATTATAATATTATATTTCCTTTCTAGAGAAAATGCACAAGGTCGTTTATCTCTTCGTTGATTGGCAACCCCGCCGATATGCTAAATACACACACTGAGTTAACAAAATTGGTTTATTTTGCACTGTTCTAAATATGCAGCTGAAAATTATGTTGCAGTATTATCAGACATTTTGTACAAATGAATTTATATTTTTACATTGTTAAATTGTTTACATTAGATCTCTGTTTAAATTTATGCTACACATTCAGAAAATAATCTAGTGTAAAAAAGGTGAAAAAATCGCGCCTGCCTTGAGCATCAAAACGTAATGTTTGTTTTCTCAAACACTCCAGTCGAAGTTGCCACTTTGGCGATCATTCAAAACGCGGTATACTTATTCAAAATGAATCGGTTTGGTGATATAAATATATACCTACAAAATTAAAAAAAAATGTTTACTCAAAACCAATTGTAAATTTCCTATTGTAGGAAAGATTGTGTGTGTACTGAATTTGAAGCAAGCGTCTCAACCTATGAAAATTAGAAAACAAGGCTCTATAAGATTTATGTGACCACAGCTTCTATAAAACACTTCAAATAAGGCCAGGTTACTTTAATGGAACAAAAATTGATTTTTGAGAATCCTTCGTATACCTATCGGAAACTGAAACAATGCATAGGTAGGTATATTTGAATATTTGCTGCGGAATTTCATCTTAGCTTGAAGGTTTGCAATAGTATCGGATGGTGACGATATTTTGGAGAATACTAGGTATGTGTAATTTTATGACTACCTACCTACTTATTATTTATAGAGTCTATAACACGATTACACGATTTGCGGCTTAACAACGTCGGTTTTCACTCTGTTTTCAGTCGTATTTATCACGACGGGAAGCTTTGCCCTAAAGACACAGCTGCCTAGTCGTCGCTTTAAATCCATTCCTCACTATAAGCCAACAGATTAAAGATAATTTTTATTGACTGGAAAACTGTTGGAGGGTGACGGCGCAATGTGGTGCATGCAGATTAATCATTGGCCTGTTCGTGATCCTATAATAACAGTTGCTGAACAATCTGGTACGCTTATAAAGGTTTGCCCCCTCTATTGTAGTGGTTAGGCTTATGAAACAGGAATTATCGATTACTGATTGGAATGTCAGAAACTAAGAGGGACCAGAACCGCGAACCAAATGTTAATAAACGAGCAATAAGTTTATAGCTGCGTACAGAGCTAAGCCATGGCTTTGGTTCTAGAGATTTTATTAGGTTATTACGCTAAGTAGAAAGTTGATTATATTATCATTGAACTTATTAGAATGTGCTCCCCAATCCCAATTAACAAAAATATGAAATTGGAGAGAGGCCTCAAAGTTCACTTTGAGATAACATTCAAACAACCCATATTTTTGGATATTTATTTATACTTATTAATATACGAAGAAGAAATGTGTGTGCAGTAAAGCTAAATAGATCATCTTTAGGTTATGTTATGTTATGTTAAGAAATGATTTTGAATAAGAAAAACGTATTTAAGAGGTCAACAACTATACCCAAATATTTTACTGATTCTTGCTACGGGATAGTTACGTTGTCATCTAAATTTATTGGTATAGGAAGTAAATGGTAGGTATATACTGTTTTTCCGGGTTCATTGGTAATGGATTTTAACCGCAATCACTTACATAGTTAATATTCTCTTGTACCGCTTCTATACTACTGAATTCTAAGTAAGCCCTTTACACAGTAATACTATATCATCCGCAAAGCTTATAATTTGTTTGATGTTGGTGGTTTTGGTTTTTTGTAAGCAGTTGACATAAATAGGGAAAAGAATAGGCCTTAAAACCGTTCCTTGAGAGACACCATTAGACACAACCCTTCTCTCACTCTCGGTCCCAATCTTTACTAATTGAACTCGTTCCGATTGAATAGATCGTATGCTTTTCCTCTAACACCATATTTCACAAGTCTGGATAGCACTCGTGAATGCCTTCGATAGGTCAAGAAATACACGCAATGCGGGGATATTACTGTCTATCATGCGATGCATACCAGAGATCGTTAGAGCGTCTTCAGTAGAATTGAATACGTGTGACGATAAAAGTGGTGACTAAAAAAAATATGCTGTACCTATATAGGTATTATACACATAATGCTGCTTTTGGGTTCAGTATAAAATTGTGATAAAATATGAGCAATGCACAGCAAAGACGCTGCACATCCAGGCATACGAAATGATTTCAAATTATTAGGTACCGGCTCAGACAAATAATAAACATAGACTAATAATTCAATACAGCCAAGATAAAAAATGTTTAGTAACATTATTTGTCTGAGATAGTAACATAAATCTAAAATAAAACAATGCAATGATTGCACCATTGCCAAACATCTTTATAAATTTATCTGGATCTGTTACTTACGAAATAAATGTATAACCAACGTTAAAAAAACATTAAATTGGAAAAATTAGGTGATATATTTATACAACCTACATATAGTAAAAATTTGGACAGTTATCATTTAACAATAAATTTTACTAATTTTGTGAATTACTGATCTTACTTGGTCTATAAATAATATCCTTAATAAATTGCTTATTCTGGCTAACGTGACAACCTTGCACGATTTGTGGACGATGCGCATTTGCTTTAATATGCCTCAACAGCTGATCCAGAGTTCGTTGAGATTTCGCCTGTTTGCGATGTGTTTCGAGTGTTTACTTTTGCGTTATTCTTGTTTTTTCAGGAGATTTTTGGGTTATTGGACAAAAGACATATACTTAAGTTAGTAAGTAGTGAATTAGTGGGGTTTTAAGAACGATGGGAAGAATAAAGTGTTTGATTTGTGGGCTTAGGAAACGTAACCTCTGGTTATCATATGATGAAGGCTTAAGTGTCAAATTTGTTGTTTTTGTTTTGAGTAGGCATTTTTTATGTTGGCTGATTACAGCCTTTAGTTTACTCTATGTTTATTATTTGTCTGAGGGTACTGGGCGTATTACAAAGATGCAACCAATAATGCTTTTAAATAGCTCCTAAATCAAACTTTGAACTGTGGCAAATGTAAAAATAATGGACCGCCACTACTGCGATGCCAGGTGTTCTCAGCGAACTGGGAATTTTTTGCTAGTACTTATCTAACCAGTAGCATAAATCCGCTTAACTAACTCTAGAAATGTCAACCGAATGCCCAAGTATTCAACTCGTTTATCGAAGCGTCGCCAAAGTTAATAATCCGAAAAATTGCAAAACAAACCGTATATTAAAATATAAATTTCGTCCTATATTGCCGTAAACAGAACCAGGTGAAGCGAAGCTTACACGCGGTCGTCAGTGGGATATAGAACCGGGTGCTTCGGCATACAAATTGAAAATTACATAAAGTACTGCGGAATCAGCGCGAGCCAAGCGAGCAGATCATTTTGTTTTGAAAATATGGCTGTCACGGATTTTTTGTCGGGAAGTAAAATGCGCGATAAGGATGCCAAACAGAATACGTTTCGAATTTAGTGATAGCGCATGAGACGGTTATCAAATCTCTTCGATTGGAGCATAAGTAGATAAACAAACAAGTATTAATTTCATTTTATAATGGTATGAGAGCCGGCCGCATAATTTCAACTCTCATAAGATTATAGAATAAGATGTTATATAAAATGTAGACAGTAAGAATAATTCTCTACTTGAAGCCTCAATTAATATGGGCCCGATCATTGTTGTGGTTAATTTTTAGGCAAATCTACTCTCATATGATTATAGAACAAAATGGGAAAGAAGGCCCATGGAGCAACAATAAAAAAGGGTCCTTTGGTCCTTTAGAAATCCGATAGGCGCATATTTTCGGGGCCCCGAAAATCCTCCGCTCTTAAATACGGCGTGAAAGAAGGGGACAAGTCTGGACCTCGGGGACGCGAGTTGTGTGCGAAGTCCCGCTATACAGCCAGTGCCATATACCGTTTGATGCCCAGGAAAAATGTTTTTGAACGCGTTTTTCGGGAGATCTGACGGTACGGCGAGGTGGCCGGAGAACGGGTCAATATATTTAACGAAACTTTTTCAGGCAAATTATTTTCCGTTTTCGAGTTAAGGATTTTGGGCGAAAAAAACGACCAACGCAGGTGAGACGCATCTTTTTTACGTGATTGGTCGGCATTTCCCGTCGCCGAGCTCCAGTTATATATATTTCGGCTCGGGGCTCTGGGGTCGGAATTTTTAAAGCTTCTCTCAAGGTTTCAGGTGAGGTGCATGTTTCCGGTGCCGCCGAAAAATCAAAAAATGAGAAAAACACGCAATTTCTAAGAGCGGTTCTCAGGATTTCCCGTCAATTTCCAAATTTTAAATATCCAGCTTTATTACGATTTACCTTCTTTTTACGGTAACGAATTGTCTTTGCGTCCAGTATTTGGCAGTTTTATCCTATTAATACGGCTTCTCGAGGTAGATTTGTTTGTGATAACATGAAATTTTTGCGCACATGAAGAAAATGGTATATGCACAGACCATTAGATGAATTGCAGAAGAATAAACACTATTTTGGATAGTGTGTTTTTTTAACGTATGCAGGAATAAAAATAGAAAATTTTGTTTATAGCCCCAAAGCGAACCAATAGTCCTCCATATAAAGAAACTGAAAAATCTAATGCGTTTTATGCTTTCACATACTACAACTAGCCATGGAGTGCGTTTCAAACCAAAAGGTACCAAATACTCTTGCTTGCTTTTTAGACTCGCTTTTCTTAAGAAAATGTATGGAAATATGCCATGTGAACTTGTCAAATTAGGGGGACATAACAAACAAATATTTTATTTTATTTTGGAATATTAACTTCGTTGTAAGAGACATATTTGCATGTTTTTATTTTATAAAAGATTCTGCAACAATGGTGTTTTAACTAAAACCACCGTGTAAATTTGTTTCGTCGTGTGGCGCCAGTGGCGATCGCTTGAAACAACGCTATGCACAGGTCTTTAATATAGTGTTGGTCTAGGTAGAACTCTTTCCATGTTTGTCATAAAAACTGATAAGAGTCGAAAAGTTTGACAGTTCCAAAGCCCACAACCCAAAGGGCTAAATTACCTAGGTATGCTGGAAAAAATGGTAAGTGTATAATTAGATCCTAAGTATATTCGTATCAATTATTTGAAAGCGATATAAATATACATGCAGTTTTATTTTTGCTAGAACTTTTTCACGCGTTTTCTCTAAAATATAGGTAGCCTGCTACCAAAAGGGCCAAATTAGTAGATATAAAAGACTAGTCTCACGTCTCCGTCTCACTTATTTTGGAACACTGCATTTAAGAACATGCTATATTGCAAAATATCGTTAATCGGCATTCCTTATATATATTTGTACTTATAAAAGGAAACCATTTTTCATACGCGTGGGATATTTCGGAGTATGTGTATCGAACGGAGTGAAACGATGCGTGTGTGCTAACGTAAGCGGGCGTTTTGGCATACAAATTGAAAATCAAACGGTGATTTTGAATTGGAGTGCGGCAGACGAGAATGAGCATTTTGTTGTGGAATTATCGCCGTCGTGAGCCTTTATCTGTGAGCTCAAGCGTTGAAATAGCGAGAAAACAGATAGACAATACAAGGTACAAGTCTTTTGTATGCACAGGGAAATGTAAATATTTTTACAATAAATATTGGTACTTACCAGGAGTCATAATACATAAAGGATTCGCCAATGCTAGATGCTCTATGTTATTTGTGTTGAGAAAGAGGTACTACAGGGTCATGCAAACAAGCGACATCGCAGACTATAATTATGGGCTAATAAAAAGCGAAAAACATCTGCTTCCGTGGCGTTAAATGGGACCAAATAAAGATTAGATAGCAACTAAATTTAAACATATTTACAATAAATTTTCAACGTACCCTCCATAATTCGCTATTGTACCCCAAAGAGTACCACCCCCCTTTATTTTTCTAATATTAGGGTATTTTAACCGGAGAAAAGGCATTTCTTTACTAATTCTGTCCAAATTTTCAGAATCTGCTGTAAAAAAACAATTGAGCATCAAACAAAAAAGTTACGGACCTAACCTCACTTTTTTAAAATTGAAACCCAACTCTTTTTCCATATTTGGATAGGCAATTGAAATCTGTATACGACGATATTTATTCCCACTCAAGAAAAAAATAAAATTCTGTAAATAATTCAACAATGTTATTTATTTTTAAGTTACAAATTAATTAAACCGAGACTTTAACTAAATTTCCTATTCTAAAATAATCTAAAGTATAAATGTTTAAAATGAGATTCATTTTCTTGTATACATAATCGATATCTTTTCTTTAAATTTTCTAAGGCAGATGCTATAATTTCGGGGTTATGATTTATCAATTTCAATTTCAATTTTTATTTGTTCTTTTATACCTTCGATATTTTCGGGTCTATCTTCATAAATGCGATTTTTTAAATAACCCCCCAAAAGCGTATCCAATGGTGTTAGGTGTAGACTATTAGGTGCCAAAGCAATAGTGCCTTTTTGCCTATCCATTCGTTGTAACGATTTTCCAAGAAATGTCTAGGTACTTGTCGAATATTATGTTGAGGGGCTCCATCTTGTTTCCAAATCATCTCTTGACGATAAATTAGTGGTATCTAAATCCTCAAGCAAATTAAAAAATTTTCTTTGCAAAAATTTTAAATAACGCCTGCCAGTTAAAGTTCCTTCATACAATATAGGACCAACTATTCTATCACTAATAATACCACACCACACACCACTAGATTTTTCTTCCTTGTATTTTCACTTCACGATGGCAATGAGGGTTATCAAAATAACCAATAGTGGGCATTTCTTCGGTTAAAACAGCCAGCGGTGGAAAAGCTAGATTCATCCGTCCATAATATATTTCTAAAAATGTTATCTCCATTATTTTCCCTGTCAGTAATTGTTCTGCAAATTCCAATTTATTGGCCATTCAAACTTGAGATAATTTTTGTACAGGCAAACATTTACAGGGTGTCCCAGGTTAATTGAGCCAGTAGGTGTAAAAAACAAAAAAAAATTCTAGTTCAAATTTGATCGTTTGAGGTTCTGACCTGCTTGACTGGAAACTAATTTCTAGCATATTTTCGTTTTTGGAAAATCAAGATGGCGTCTACGGCGACCATTTATTTATTTTCATTGTAGGTGAAGTGCCTTTTCCTTTAAATATATAAATCTACCAGGAATACACAACATGATTTAAATATAGCGAAAAATTCCATTAAGAAAAGTTGTTCCCATAATTAAAAATTACGCTCGGGTACCAAATTTTGGAAAGATCGGCCTACTTTGTTTTCCCCATTTTTTCTTTTTCTAAGGCGCTAAAAAAATGAAAAAAATAAGTATGCTGATTTACTCAAAATTTGGTACACGGGGATAACTTTTAATTCTAAACAAGTTTTTCTTATAACATTTTTGATACCTTGTATTTAAAAGCCACTTTAGCGCGTTAGGAAAAGAAAAGGGTGGGAAAAACAAAGTAGGCCGATCTTTCCAAAATTTGGTACCTGGGGGTAATTTTTAATTGAGAACAACTTTTCTTGATGAAATTTTTAACTATCTTTAAAGAAAAAGGAACTTCACCTACAATAAAAATAAATAAATGATCGCTGTCGACGTCATCTTGATTTTTCAAAAACGAAAATATACTAGAAATTAGTTTCCAGTCAAGCAGGTCAGAAACTCGAACGATCAAATTTGAAATCGATTTTTTTTACCTATTAGCTCACTTATCCTGGGACACCCTGTATATGGTCGCAACTAAATTTCTTTTTAAAGTCTTACGGACTGTTTCATAAGGAATAGTAAGATGTCTAACAGCGTCTCTAATTAATAGATATATCAGGATTATCTAATACATAATTTAAAATTTTATTTTCCTTTATTATAGTAGTTATAGTTTCACGATTTTACCAGGATAGCTCGGTAACAGGCGCCTCGTCAATATAATACTAGACAAAACATGTTTTTTACTGTTTATACAAAAGCCCGTATATAGTGTCGTAGAAAGAGAAGAATGAGATAGTGAAGATAGATAGAGACTATTCACCGGAATATTTGCATAAATAATTATTATAATCAATACGCGACTGAATTTAAGATGCCAACGCCCCGACGGGACTATGCGAACTAATATATGGGCCATAGACTAGTTTAGCATTTAGCCTATAGGGGGCGTATTTCTTATATTCAATGGCGTATACGGCTTTTCAGAAATCTTTCGACAATATTATAGTGTGCATCATCCTTGTTGACCACAACCTTAAAATCCTTAAACGTGAAATATTATGTTAATCTAGATTTTGTATTTATAAAAACTGTGTGACGCCTATGTTCTATATTCTATATTCAGTTTATGTCAATATTAAAACGTAATAATATACGAAATTATTGTTTCGGCGTGGACAATTTCTAAAGCGCTCTAAACTACCCCGCCACTGGAAATCAGCCATATGATTGAAACAACAAGCAAGTAGACAATAAAATACCGAAGGTACCAAGTGGACATAACATACATGTATGTGAAAGGTAAAATTGTGTCCTTTCACGAACTGCTAACTCCCAATCAAAAACCGCCGAGACACCCTGGGTATAAAATACATGGTCTGAACTTTGTCATCGTCGATCACGTCCTCAGTTCTCTGGAGCATCTAACGGGTTGTCATGTATTCCTGGATATGTCCCGATATGCACGTCTTAGATTTCCGCCCCTCACACGTCATTCGAGGCGCCGCCGCCTCGGTGGCGACGATCTTTCTCTTTGATATTTCGGATATTTCCCAGCGGGTGTCTGGTATTATCCAACACGCCGGCTTCGCGTAGCATAGTGATTCGAAGTTGTCTAATGGCGGGCAAAATTCTATTCTATTCTGTGTAGCGTATATACTTGGGTAACGATGTCGCTCTGAACACTCGGTTGGCGTGTGATTTTGGAAAGATATAAGGGTTTTTCAATAAGGACGGGTCGATGTTGAAATGGAATAAAACAAGCTGCGTGTGAAGTGAATTTTTAATGACTCTGCCGCATAGATCCGGCTGAATTTGAGCGATGGCATTGGTTATGTTATGGCTTTAAGGGCATCGGTCGATTGCGGCTTATTGGCATAGACCTGCGACTTCGGCTAACCCCACATGAAAAAGTCTAGCGGGGTCAAATCGCACGATCTTTGTGGGCAATTCACGTCACCTCTGCGAGAGATAACCATACCCTCAAATCGTTCATGCAGAATGTCCATCGTGGCGTCTGCTGTGTGGCACGTAGCCCCGTCCTGCTGGAACCACATGTCGCCTACCTCCATATCGTTTAATTTGGGCCAAAAGAAATCTGTTAGCATCGTTCTGTAGCGCTCGCCGTTAATGGCCTCACCAACGTCATTTTCAAAAGAGTACGGAAAAATGACACCGCCGGCTCAAAATCCGCACCAAACCGTGACTTTTTGTGGATGCATTGCCACCTGGTGAACCTCGTGTGGGTTGGCGTCGTCCCATATACGGCAATTTTGCTTGTTAACAAAGCCATTAATCCAAAAATGCGCTTCGTCGCTGAAGATGATTTTTCGGCCAAAATTAGGGTCCTCTTCCAAATGCTCTGAAGGAAATGCAGTCAGCGAACAAACGGCGCGCGTTGTCTATGGTCATTAACTTTGAGCTCCTGGGTCAGTTGGATTTTGTCGGCCCAAGTCCCGACGCAAAATTTGCCAAGTTGAAGCCTTGGAAAGGCCTAGTTCCTGTGCACGGCGAGGAATTGACTGCCTCGGGTTCTCCTCGACACTTTCACGAACTGCGGCAATGTTCTATCTGGTTTTCCATTGTTTGCTGCTTGTTTACCAAACCGGTTGTCTCGAATTTGGCCACCAAACATTGAAGAGTAAACTTTGAAGGGCCACCGCGTCTGCCGTAAAATGGGCACAACGCGCGCAACGTTTGCACTAACAAAAACTCATTTTCATAATAATTTTTTATCATTTGGACGTGCTGCTCAATGGTGTAACTTGCCATGGTGATTTGGCATCAGTGACTGAATAATAAACACCAGATTAGACAGACGCCACCAAAACAACATGGCTGCCACAGGATGCCAACATCGACCTGACCCTTTATTTATTATGTCGATGTGATAGAAGTTATTAGAATAATCTTACCTAAGTCACAAAGTTTAGAGAATTTTACAATTTTTATCTGGTGATATCATACCGCAGCTTGCAGAACTGATGAAATTTTAATTCGAATGTGAAGACTAAAACAGCTGTTTGCCCTTACTATATAGGTTCATAAGCATAGGCCCCCACGAACAATTCTTCGTATAAAAATAACCTAAACAAACAGGTCTAAAAATATTAAAACTTGTTCTTCTGGTTACTTTTTAAAGAATCCAACAGTGTACTGATTATCAAGTGTTGGATAATCTTTCAATCTCATGGAAATGCTCACTTGTTGTGTTCAAAAAACAACAAAAAAAATTTACACCATTTATTTGTTGACATTAGTGATTAGTATTATCACAACCGACTTAAAAATAAAGTCTCGAACTAGGGAAACAGTTTAATTAAAAAGTGCCTTATGTTGTGCGAATATTTATTGTTTTATTCGCCTATTGTTTATATTTTTCGGAAAATTATGCCAAACCTCAAAAAATCTTAAAAAATTTGACTTAAAACAGGGACTCTTTAAAATAAGGAAACCCAGCATTATATTTTATAAAGTGAGGCCTGTTCTTTCCTCATTCTAATAGTATCAGTGATGCCAAGTATGCCATTTTATTGGAGAATCTATGAATATAACAGGTACTTTGATTGTTAGTAAAAATTAATAATGGTTTCCATGATTTCTAAAAATTAGACTTGACAATGTTGTGTCTACAACACAGAATAACTTATTCTGTGGTCTACAATTACAGAATATGGCAACTGTCAAATGAAACAAATTTATTGTATAGTTGAAATTCTTTAATTGTCACATCTAAGTATCTGGAAGTTAGAAAACTTAAAAATTGTGAATTATGATGGAAAATTTTTTGCCTCCTTTAGAATATATGGCACTATCTATCACATAAAACATGATGGCAGTTGGACACTGACATATAACACAACCTTGTACCAGCCCACTTACGTGGCCTCCTTGGAGTTTACAGAAAACAAACTTCCCCTCAAGGCTTCACTTTTCCTATGTGAAATGACTGTGAAATGCTGGGTCCCCTTATTTTAAAGAGTCCCTGACTTAAAACACATGCAGTCTCCTCTATTTTCCCAAATTTGCCATATTATTTGTCGAAACTGTATTCACACCGGAAATATTACTTAGGACTATTGTTGTTGTCTGGATTGTGATCAAAGATAGCCGATTATTTATGCAGAATTCACGAATTATAATTCAAATAAAAGTGTTGTTCGTTTTGTTAGAAAGAAAAAAAAGAAAAACTAAGTCGAGCCGATCGCTATTATTGCAGACTCGTTGAACCATCCCGCAGCGGCGTTGTCACATTCTGTTCAGGGTTTGAAATGTATGTCGGTTGTAATATTATACATAATCTAAATGACATAAAACGTGATATTTACTTACATAACTCAAGTTGTCGTCGACCAATGGACTAATGTTTATGCTAAAAACACACAGCGCGCTGACGACACAGAGCTTACTCGTTCATATTTCGTATATTTCAAGGAGAAGGCGAGTGTCTGGCTATTCCCCAGAGGCGTCGGCTTCGCGCCGGCTCAAAGGGTGTCGGACCATAAAATATCCGGGGTTTACAAGCCATTTCGGCCGCTCACGGGGATCTCGCGTAATATTCGAGGAAATCTAAGAGGCGGTGCGGCGCGAGAGCGAAGGGCATATTGCAGACGAAAGTTTAAGTAGGTGAACAGGTCAAACCTTCAGGAAAATTTTTACTTGGAAAGATCTGGCAGCCAGCATGACAGGAGCAGGCGTCCATGTAGCAAACATTGGTATTTAAAGTAGACTATAGCCGTCCTCCTTTTACAGTTTTAAGTGATCTCAAATCGATTCCGAATCACTTTGAGATCACATTAGGTGACATCGAGTGTTCCTTTTACAATTGTTCAGTTGATTATGAAGTGATCAGTTTACGCAGCAAATAGATTTTTATGTAATTTGTGTTGGTGGTGGCAAGGTGGTGAAAAATATTGAAAAATTCATTCACGGGTTAGATTATAGATAACGTGGTTGTACACTGTTCCATTTACCAATAAAAAATCATTTCACTCTCAGATCACTTTATGTTCATTTCACTTCAAATTCACTTGTGCAAAAAGTCAAAAGGAGGACAACTATAATCACACTTACGAATCACGGAACTGTCTACACGCCACGGTCCACACACCTGGTACTCAAGATATTGACAAGACTGATTCGCCTTAGTCGCCACAGTCGCTAGAGCGCTACATAGTCATAGCCGATATTGTTCCCTCCGACCGCATGCTACCACCACCACCACCGTACCATTGCTTTTGTTTTGGGAACCGCAGTTAGTTCACATCAACGAAACTTTAACGTAGGACTAAAACGAATTATGACTACTTTTTTAAGAACGCCTTGAAATAATTTTACTGATATTAATTAGCTGCGGTTAAGTAACTATTCACAAAAACAATCCTCCTACATTCCAGGACGAGTGGAGCCATCGCCATCTAACCGATGGTGCCTGAACTTGCCGTCCCATATAAGTAAACTGTAATAATGGAATTTGTAACGGATTTTTCCATTTCAAAATCCGTTACCCGTTTTTATATTTTTTATTAACATAAAGTTATTATTTTCAAATATATATCCATACTTAATAACTAATTTATTTTTCGTACAGTTTCAATTCATTTACAATATTGTATTCAATTTTATTACCACTTTTTCAAATTTTAAAACTTCAAATTATTCAAATTTTCGCGCGCCATATACGTCAATGGCCGTGTACTTCCGCCTAGCCTCGAACCCTGGCATATTCAAAATGCGAAAATTCAAGTGTGTGTTTACCTATCAGCAGGTGTGTATCTAAAATCTGTATTATGAATTATTACTCGATTTTTCGGTTCTGTTGATGCATAATTTGAACATAAACACTGTTTAGTTTATTAAATACGTTTCATGCTAAAACCTGATTGGTCGAGAGCGGACGGATGACGTAGGTCCTGCCGGCCACCAGCCGGGAGGGTCAGACCTTTCGAAGAGTTTCCTCCCGCCTTCGGTTGTATCAAGTCGCAGAGGCATCTGCCCATTTCCCGCCAAATTTTCGACATTTTCGGTGATTTATTTGAGTGGTTTTGTATTTTAATATCGGGGATTGACTTGGTGCGACTAATATTTTTGGGTTTATCTGTTTTCTATGTCCACGGCATCGTGAGGCAACGACGCTTGCACGACGAGGCCCTTCCTTTTGTCTGCGTAGCTGATGAAGCGCGGGACACAGCGAGCAGGTGGTGGCTGTTTCTCCAAGAAAATCCTACAGGTGAGTAATTTCTTTTGATTTTTGCTTAATTCAGCGACTTTACTACTCACCTGTAGCGTTTTTTTTTGACGTGCTGTTTTTTTGAAGGACTCATTTTGTCTAAGGCCACGGCCATCTTTATTTCAAAAACATAGCACTGTCTTTCAGTGAATACCCACCATCTCGCGGTTGTTATCTTATTGAATATTTTCAAGTTTTGATCACGTTAGTCTCATTTAGTTTTCGGGTTAGGTCTCGATTCTGTGGTACCGGGCCACTCAAATAAATCTGACACCGATATCTTCACTTTTCTAGTAAATTCCTATTAACTTTAGTTTTATCAATTTTCTTAAATTCCGTACTTACCGTTCAAGTCTCAAATAAACTTTTCGCGTTAAATTAGATTTAAAATTTCATAAATTTCAAGAATTCGGGCTGGAGCATTCTCAAAATTTTTCTTTTAATTAAATATTAAGCACTTTGCTATTCCGGTCAGTTAATTAATATTTTCTATGAAATTTAAAAACTATGCATAGTTCCCCATAGTTTCGTATAGTTCTAAACATTTAATTTTTATCATTATTTGTCGATATTAAATAACTTTGATATCAAAATTCAATTTTAAATATTAATCGTAACCTAGTGGTTTATTAATTTTTGTAAAAGGCTTAGACCTTGTCTAATGCTATTTTCTCTCTGATTTGTTCATGCTTGCACACCATCTCTGAGGACGCATACACGACCACAGCCCTCTGACGACGAACAACGTAACGAGAGTTGCGTAGGCATCGAGAGGAGTTGCGTTGGCATAGGTGTTGACTCCTGGTCAGCTCTACTTCGGCGAAAAACCCCTGAGAGATCTGCTAGCTACGACAACAGCAGCGCCTACACGAGCAGAAAAGGACCGGAGGAAATGAAGACGCAGTTCGAACTTATTATTCAGAGTAAATCATAATCGAAGCTGAACAGTCAGAGTTTATTTGTAAAGCCAATTTGATTTTTTTATTTGTTCTCAAACCAATTTTTAACTAAAATTTAACTTTCAATTTTTAATTAAAATTTAACTATTTCCTAGTTTATATTTAAGTGGTCGCTCAATTCTAACTTCATACTAAAGTTGATTTATTTTATACTGTTATCACTTTAAAGTTGTAAGATCAAAATTGTAATATCTCACAGATAATTGTGATCAATAAATTATATTGTAATAAGGTAACAGGATTTTATTGAACAGACCCAACTATAGCAAACCTCGGTTTGTTATAAATTACCGACGCATCTCATGCGCTAAATCACTGACAGCCAACGCCGCCAGCGTCTAGTGGCCGGCCAGTCAGTAAACCAAACAATCATGCCATAACAACCACTGTCAGAGTCAGAATAGTTTGTTGCTTAGAAAAAACAAACGAAAACGAGCAAAATATGGATCGCGGTAGGCGTCGCTACGCGTTGACGCTATCAATATTCTCGTGCAATTTAAAAATTGTGATACAAATGTGTGTGCAGAAATTCGCGAAAAGACTTTAAGTAAATACTGGTGCTTATATGACCTTAATACAATATTTTCTTAAGATATTTGAAGTGTTATAACGCCTGCCCTTAGGTAGGTAGGTATTTCTTATTGCTTCAGTTCCAGCTTCCACAAAAAAATTGAAATGTGGCAACATAGCTCTCCAGTGCCAACCTTGGCGGTTGACATTGCAGAAGCATCGAGTTATACCTACTCGGGTATTAAGGTTCATTTTCCCCATGATATAAACTTCGAGAAAAAAAATATTTTCCACTTTCCTTTTTAGTAGACCTCCGACCTATTAATCGTTGCGTATTAGGGAGTAATTTTTTAATTTCTCAGGAAGACTTATTGTCACTAAAAATGTATTTGATGCTGTCCTTATAATTAGTTGTACACCTACATAAATATTTTTTATTCCTACTTTGGCTATATATTAGTCAAAATCTGGCACTTGAAAACTGAAGATCGAAACCGAGGGCCTTTATACAAATCCCTGCCCCAAAATGATGTTGGGCATGCAATTACTTTTTCCTTTTTGAAGCAAAGAAAATACACGCCTTGACGACATCCTTGACTGTTTGCCCCGTCGGTTAAATCCAACTCATCTAAATGTAAATGGGTTTCACTATTTCAATTTAAATTTAAAACTAAGTTAGGTATTAGCTCCTTGTCGCGGGGCGCTGCGGCTGAACGATCAACTTGAAGAGAGGCGAGTGAGGGAAAATATAATAGCTGCAGTTAATTAGCTTTCCGGTTGGTGCTAAATGTCGAATGTTACAGCGGCGAACAGTTGGGGCTTTAGTTAATTTAATTTAAGTTACATCGTTAAGGGAAAAAGGGAAATGCCTGTACTTGCTTAATATTTGGTTTTAGTTGTCATTTCAAACTCTATGCAAAATTTCACATAAAATACATCTATTAGATTTACGATGAGCTCCGCCATTTATGGCACAAGGTATGTAATAATATATCGTTATGTGAGAAAATTGTTCTAAGTTTCTTAAGTTATTATAGTACCAAATGCTCAAACCTTACACAGCAATATCCATATTTATATAACTAAAATTTCGCCTTATTAACCAAAAGTAAATTGGAACCTAAGTTGCACCAAACAGAAGGCACAATACAGAGAGCTCATCTTGTCAAAAAAATGTGTCAAACGTAGCACAACCTTAAACTGCAATTAATCTACTGTAGGTAATTGTTAATCTTATTTCAAAAATTTAAAAGAAACTACAATAAATGAAGAATGCAACACTTCATAGTTTACATCTAAACAATATACCTGGAACGACACAATATTGTATTCTATTGCGGTGAATTCCTTTCCCACAAAAAGACGTTTACATTGAGTATGAAATAGTTTGACATTTCAAAATACTTATTCATTAAGGAGCTGAGCTGAAGGACACGGAGATACTAATCAACGCTGATTTACCTAAATAGCCTGTATACTTCGTCACTTTATCCCACAATCTAAAAGTAAATTCTAATCAATTATGCTTCATGGTACTAGGGAGTAAGCAAAAGACCAAGTTGGAAAGGGGTATGGCCATACAAATTGATGGTGTATCGCTTCCGGTTGTTTCAGAGACAAAAAATCTGACGATAAGCTTAAATTCAAATCACACATAAACAAACAAATTAAAATATCATATCTCCCTTTACTCCTGCCGACATTTTTTGGACATTTCTGACATTTGCCAAACAAGAGCCACTACCAATGACGTCAGAACCTAGCCACTACGAAACTAACTACGGGTGGATAGGATGACACCGGGAAGAACACATATTTTTTTCGTTAAAAAATTCAGGGGCGTAGGGGGTAGCGCATAGCTTCGAAATATTCGAAAAATCGAAAACTGCCTCAAACATTTTATTACACTACGAAACTAACTACGGGAGGATAAGATGACACCGGGAAGAACATATATTTTTTTCGTTAAAAAATTCAGGGGCGTAGGGGGTAGCGGCCAGCTTTGATATTTTCGAAAAATAAAAAAATGGTCTCAAACATTTTATTACACTACGAACCTAACTACAGGTGGATAGGATGACACCGAAAAGAACATATATTTTTTTCGTTGAAAAATTCAGGGGCGTAGGGGGTAGCGCAGAGCTTCGAAATATTCGAAAAATCGAAAACTGCCTCAAACATTTTATTACACTACGAAACTTAACTATGGGAGGATAGGATGACACCGGGAAGAACATTTTTTTTTTCGTTAAAAAATTCAGGGGCGTAGGGGGTAGCGGTCAGCTTTGAAATTTTCGAAAAATCTAAAAATGGTCTCAAACATTTTATTACACTACGAAAAAATTCAGTAATCAATCATAACATAATTTTTTAAAACTTTTTGATGATGAACCGGCAGGACCAAAAAGATAGCCTCAAAAAAGTTACGAGTAAAAGCACGATCCGAAAAGAGCGCAAATGATGCCCTCTGTGAACGTAGAAATTGATATCTTCAGTTTATTCTACATTCCCAAAAACATAACAGTGCCAAATTTCAGTCCAGCAGCTTGACAATTTGGGGGCATGTAGCCATAATTCAATTTCAAAAATAAACTTTAACGCCTTGTATCCCAGTAACCACTGAGATTTGACCGGTAGTTGTTATACCCAACCGTAATATTTTGGCACAAGATATGAAGTTGCTATATGTACCATTATACTACCCCTACCATTATACAACCTGTATACTAAGAAACTCGTGTTAGAAAGAAGTACACTTCTTTCTCGTAATCGTAACTGTCAATTTCTCCACCTACCACCTTTAACAACCAGTTGATTAATATCAAACACCTTAAACAACCAGTGGCGGAGAAGTGGACAATTATATTTATAGTACATTTATTATTAGAAAAAAATTGAATCAATTTGCCTTGCAATCAAATATAGCGCTAGACGCGTTTGATAGCTTTTTAATGCTCATAAACATCGCATAAATCATAATTCAAGGTTATTAAGGTTTGTATTATAGGTGTTTTATATGGTGAAACATAACCAACGTTATTTTGTGTATGAACGTTCCATTCGGCCACATGTCAAAACACGTTCCTTCATTTTTTTCAAAGAAATTTAGAAATAATAATAAATCGTCTTTATTAGGTATATGTAAATAACAAGGCAGACATGAAGCGAAGTTTAGCTATAATATGTTAATACAGGTTTCATGCCAACTCATGCAATTATATCGTGTACTAAATCTGATTAGAAAGTAATTTGGTAAATATTCAGTAATGAATCATAACATAATTTTTTAAAACTTTAACACCCTGTACATTTCTTATGACGCCTCCAAATAAAATAGGTTATAGGACAAACGGGCAACTTTTTTCGATATTCTACTATTATGAGTTTCGGTATTTAAAACTGAATCGCCTTCTACATCTACAGCGGGGTAGCAGGGAATATTTAAAGCTTAATTTGTTGTACGTTTCGTGCTAATGTGCACACTTTAGGCGTATTAAATAAAAAATAAATGATTAAAGGATCAAATACTGTAAAGTTTCATTTTAACCTAACTTTATCGAAAAACATGAAGTTGTATTTTCCATTTCTGTGCCCCTGCTCCTCGCAAAATAAGTATCATATAATTCGTTCATGCAGAAACTTTGCAATTAAACGTTAAAAGCAGAGCAGTCACAAACCTTTGAAAATTCCAAGTTAGTTACATTTAAGACAACTTAATTATATACCAAATTAAAATCGTGCATTTCATAAAATAAACATAAGCATGAGGCGGGTTTACTTACAAACTGATGACTACGTTATTGGGATCAATACACAGGGTGTTCCAAAAGTCGACGTCATCTCTTGGAAGGCTGATAGGTCAGCTCATCCGAATATCAAAATATGACCTCAGTAAAAAATCGTTAGTTTTCGAGATATTGTCACTTTTATGAATTTCGTAAAAATCATGACCTTACATCAGTTTGTAGAGTGCCACAGCTACAAAATTCCATATTAAGGTTGCAATTTTTGTTGCCCAACCCTATATCTGACTAGCCCTGCTAATGATCACTCTCCAAATAAAACTAATAGTGCTGTACTTTTTGATAGAAAAAAACATTAAATATATTTGAAAACATACCGCGCTTGCATTTGACTCCTTGGCAGGCAATTTAAATATATTATTTGATTTTCGTTTGTGATTTGCAGTACGAAAAGTATAATAATTTAGCTACTTTCTGCTGATCACTGTATAAGTGCGACATTATCTCGAATACTAACGATTTTTGCTAAGGTCATATTTTTATATTCAAGTTAGTCAAGACACCCTGTATGGAATTAAATTGTGGCATTATTTATTATTTTTGAGAAACGAAGTAAGGACGCAGGGAATGAAAGTAAAAAAAAAACATGTTAGTTGAAGTGTTAGTTATAAGTTATAACTGAATATCAAATACGTCTAACAAAAGGCCGCTAGGTGCCTACTGGTTGATTTCTGATTTTTTCAGAATTTGACCTAAAATTCGAATATTGTCATAGTACGCCTATCTACAGGGTGAGTTTTTTTCGATCCCCACTATGGGGATCTCCGAAACTAGCAGAGCTAGAACAAAGGTTAAATGGGAAAAGAATTGCAATTTTGAATGCTCAATCTAATGCTTCTTTCGGATTTTTAAAAAAGTTCATGGCTTACTAGATATTTTGAATAGAGTGATTTTTGCTATTTCCTCAGATCTCTGTATCTCCGTTATTTCTGATTATACAGAAAAACTGTAGAGAAAAAAATTATAGATAATTTTGGGCTTAATAAGATAATCTTATCCAATTTTTTATGTTGTTTGTGATTTTTGAGACATGACATACACTTGTATTTTTTTTAAATATAAATCATAGTTGGCTGTGGCCTTATCAAATCGGCCATTTTTTGAGCTTTCCAAAAATATAATACTCGGCATATTATTATAAAAAATAAAATAATAGCTATGCCTAATTTTCTGTTTTTTTTTTTAATTTTCACATAGTCAGCCATGAAATATTTTCATAATTACGTTCTATTTTATAATTAGACATACTTCAAACTTTCTAACATTTTGTTTTTAGTTGGTAACAAAATTTAACAAAATAAAACAAAAATTAAAAAACTCAAATTCTAATTATTATTATTTTAAAAGGTCACCTTTTAAAATAAAAATTTTAAAAGGTCACCTTTTAAAATAAAAAAGGTGTTCAAACAATTCACCATTATTATTTATACAAATATTGCATCTTTTTAAAACCGAATTTGTCGCCTTTTTTAGAGAGCGCCTGTCAATACTGGCAATTGCTTCTAAAACAGCTGCTCTTAATTCAACAATTGTCTCATACTTTATTTTGTACTGTTCCCACAAAAAGAAATCCGAAACAGACAAATCGGGGGATCGGGGCTGCCAGGAAATAGGTCTATTTCTCCCTATCAAACTACATATTTGGATAGAGCTGATCTAGGTAATTTCTTACGGGCAAATAATTATGTGGTGGAGCTCCGTCATGTAATTTTTGATTTATTTTGTTACATTTTGTTACCAGCTAATAATAAAATATTTGAAAGTTTGAAGTATGTCTTATTATAAAATAGAACGTAATTATGAAAATATTCCATGGCTGACTATGTGAAAACTTAAAAAAAAAATCAGAAAATTAGCGATAACTATTTTATTTCTCAAAAAATGGCCGATTTGATAACGCCACAGCCAAATATGATTTACATTTAAAAAAACACAAGTTTATGTCATATCTCAAAAATCACAAACAACATAAAAAATTGGATTTGATAATTATCCACAATTTTTGTCTCTACAGTTTTTCTGTATAATCAGAAATAACGGAGCTACAGAGATATGATGAAATAGCAAAAAATCACTCTTTTCAAAATATCTAGTGAGCCATGAACTTTTTTAAAAATCCAAAAGGGGCATTAGATTGAGCATTCAAAACTGCAATTCTTTCCCCATTTAACCTTTGTTCTAGCTCTGCTAGTTTCCGACATCCCCATAGTGGGCATCGAAAAAAACTCACCCTGTATAGATCAATCTTATAAAAAAAATGAAATAATCTTTTGATGTTTATAGATAATGTTCCACAACCAGCAGGCTCTCTATTTTTAACGTCCCTCATTTAAGTAAATTATATCGTGAAAGGTTTGATACAGTTAGTGGTTTAATGAGGTTGGAAAATCCGGGGACATGTCGTCCGTTGTTCACCCAAACCCAAATGTTCCTTTAAAGGCCGTCATAATTAGATTTCTAAAATGGACTCTTTGTCCGGCTAACGAATGGCGGGCAGACCAAAATGTCCTTTTTGGGGGCGATTCTTTGTGGAAACAGTTGTATCATTGTTAACGATGGTCATTCGATATAGCCATCACAATAATTAAGGGTCCGAGATATACAGAATATCTCATCCAAGTAAAAGATTCTGATGTGGGCGAATAAGGAAACGATTTAGAAGAATTCAGATAAGAACAAGGCCAACAAGACGATAAAATTGTAAACGCTGTGGTTCACATCGTTCACAACTAATAGTGCTGTACTTTTTGAAAAAAAAAAACTTTTTTTAATTCGACGATTCGTTCAGTAAAAAAATATACCACGCTAACCGCTCAAGTTATTTCAAAAATTGTTCATTTATCGTATTTTTTAAAACGGTACACCATTTGCTATGTTTTACTTTAGAAAAAAAGATATTGCTATTCTACCGCAAAAGGAGCTCATTGTGAAATTATTTCAATTATTAGGATTATTAGGAAGGCGAATGAAAACCATTATTAAATTAAAGTAATATAAGGCTTTTTTATTTAAAACTAAGCAAATTACAAACGAAAATCAAATAATGTGTTTTAGTCAAATGCAAGCGCGGTATGTTTTGAAATATATTTTTATCCGTCTTGCACTTACTGCAACATTTATTTTGTTGTGCAGCTTCATTAATACGTTTTCTCAATTCATTTACGTTATTTACTGGATTTGCACAGACGTTTTCCAGAAGAAAAATAGTGCATAAGCTTGATCCAAATAATTTCTCACTCGCCCTTGTGACCTGGACAACCAATAAATAACACAAATTGAATAATTGAGAATGAAGTATATTTTTTGCTCTCAAAACAAGTTATGAAAAAGCTATAGATTTCTTTTAAGAGTTTGGTATATATTTTTTAAATATTAAAATAGCAATTAGGTACTTCAACTATTAGCTCTGAAATAGATAGGTATAACCTACTTATATTTATTCCGAATAGCAAACTACATAATATATACTTCAAACCACTTCCACCCAGCCGATTGAGCTGAAATTTGGCACAAACTTTTGGTTCTGGCGACAATGCAATCTAGTGCACTAAGTAATTGTTTTTTTTTTAATGGCCGCCACTCCAAGATGGCGGATTACCTATTTCTTCACAACCTCCTCAACATGGGTATCAAATGAAGGGATTTGACGAGTATACAAAACGATAAGGTGAGTGACGTCATACGAAATCTAAGATGGCGGCCGTCCCAAGATGGCGGATTAGGTACCTATTTCTTTACCTAACATGGAAATAGGTACTAAAAAGCACAAAATAAAATAAGAAATAAAAAACAAGTGTGGCCAACGATATTCTTGTACAGCTATCTTTAATAATTATTTAAATAACTTATTTCTAGAAGAGTACTAAAACTAAAGGTTTTCAATTTTTTACGCCTACTCAATTTTTCATCGTGAATAAATTTCCTCAGATTATACTTTGCAATAATACGTATTAATTATTACTTCCTAGAAGTAAAATTCATATTATATTTATTTTATTCCTTGTATTCTCGGAAAACCCTCATTATGGACTGTACCGCAGTTACGTCAGTGTTCCGGAAATTTATATTTCTATTTTTATTCTTGGCTTAACTAAGACCCAAACAATGGAATATGTGCCGTTTTCTATATGTCTACCGGATTTACAAAAAATCCAAGTGAAAAATCACGAAAATTTTGTTGATATTTAGTGTATATTAGCCCATTGGCTACTTCAACTCCTTCACTATACCTAGTCTTACTATGTTAAAGATCAACTGAAGATAAAAAATGTACAATTAAGGAGCTTTCTGTTGTGCGTGGACCGTGCTTCTGACGAGCCTTCTGAATATAGAGAAAAAAATTCTTACATTGTCTCAACCTTCCCTACTTTTCCTTTCTGTCTTATCGGTTACCTTCACAATATTTCTTTGTCCCTTTGTCTCAAAATATTTAATTATGCTAAAGGTACGTCAATTAGAACGCTGTATTAAACTCAAAATTAGGCATCGGAAACACCGTTTCCGTAACGATGAAGCTCAATTAGTTGTTTAAACATTTCGCCAGAGAGGGTAGGTATTTGTGATTTGTCACCTCTCACTACAAATATTTAATTTTGTTAATTAACTTCATCAAAGGAGAAATTAGGAAAAGGGCCCTCTGCTAATAAAAATTAAATCTGGCTCTGCTGGCTCTCTCCATGTTTTTCTCGTTAACGACAAATTGTTAAATTCTAACAAGGATATTCATAATGAAGAATAATTATGTCTGGTATATTGGGTATTACTCGATGCCTAATATCCACAAAATGTTGGCCATATACCTTGACATTTTCTTTCGTCTTCCTGTGCTATATCATAACTATTCGTGTATTTTTTTATACCGTTAGTCAGGGTCACATCAACCTGACCCGGAAAGGGTTATACTCACCTACAACGTGTACCTAAGACGTAAGGCCCCCACAATTTTTTATTGGCGGTACTCATTTGTATATTCTCGGTGAAAATACTGTTTTAGACAGATAGTAAAAATACGGTAGACCGATCTTCTACACAAAAACTAAAAAAATCTTATTCCATAGCAGGAAATGATAGGGTAAATGTGTATAAGAGTACGCACTTAGTGAATAAGATACAATAACTTTTGCATTTTATACCTGAAGGCATGTTTTTACGTTTTGTTTAGGTAAGTGATTGTTTTGTAACACGTTTTCAACCATTTTTCTTGTATATTGTTATACAAAACCTGAGATTTAAAACTTTATTGCCACTTCTGCAAGTGCGTACTCTTCTACACACATTTGTATATGAGTCCGCAGATGAATGTCTATGAGTACGCATGTTATAGTTAGCCAGTTGTTAGAGATTATATAATTAAGCAAAACTAAAACATACGCAAGTACATTTTATTTACTGAATGTATAATATGTGCATTGGGCATATATAAAAATAAAGGGTGTTATTTAAGTACGTAGCCAAACTTCAAGGGGTGATTCTTTGAGTGATTTTAAGACAAAAAGTTTATATAAACATAGGTCCGGTATCGCTTAGTGTTCAAAATACAGGGTGTCAAACAAAAATCTTTTTTCAACAACATCTTAATAATCCTGTAGCCGATTTTGTTTAAATCTGGCAGTCTTATTTACGGTAGAGAGGGGTTATTATAGCCCTAAGTAGATTCAAATTATTAAGTCCAGTGGCGTCCCGGGGGGCACCGTGACAAATATTTATGAAAAAAAATATGCGTCACTGACTTTTTTAAAACTTTTCAAGCATTAAGGAACTAAGAATAAAACTTTTTGGGCCCTTGAATTTTTTTGTGTCGTGCTTCGTTTTCAAGAGAAAAAATAAAAACCACTTTATTGCATGTCACTATTTTGCTGTTGCATTGCTGCTTTCTCGAAAACGAAGCAAGATACCTACAACTTTTTGGTCTTTTGAATCTTGTTCGTATCTTGCTTCGTTTTCGAGAAAACAGCAACGCAACAGCAAAGCAATGACATGCAATACAGTGGTTTTTATTTTTTCTCTCGAAAACGAAGCACGACACGAACAAATTCAAGAGACCAAAAAGTTGTATTCTTAGTTCCTTAATGCGAGAAAAATATAAAAGTTTTAAAAAAGTCAGATTATCACATTTTTTTTTCAAAAATATTTGTCATGGTGCCCCCGGGACGCCACTGGACTTAATAATTTGAATCTACTCAGGGCTAAATTAGCCCCTCTCTAATGTAAAAAAAAATCGGCTAAAGGATTATTAAGATGTTGTTGAAAAACGATTTTTTTTAAAAAAGGTTGACAACCTGTATCTTGAAAACTAAGCGATAATGGAATTCTGTTTATATAAACTTTTCGTCTTAAAATCACTCAAAGAATCTCCACTTGAAGTTTGGCTACGTTCTTAAATAACACCCTGTATAGTAATGTTAGAAACTAACATCTTAGATATTTGGTACGTTATTAATTATTAGAGGTTAAATAATTGCCGTAAAAAATGTCAAAAATAAATTGTCACTCTTCACAATGAAAAAAAGTGAATTGTCCAGTTACATACGTTGTGCAGGATTCATGCCACCAATATTATTGCACTGAGAACACATAATCTAGTCTTCATCGGATTTCGAATATAAATCTCCACATACCGGGCAAGTCGCATCTTCGTGGGATTCTTTGACTTTCTTAGTTTTTTGCTTCTGCAATGATTTAGATTTTGTGCAACTAGGTACTAATTTTCTCTTTGCTATTTTTTCTACTTTTGAATACTGACACAATTATAAAATATTATGTATAAGAGTACGCACTGCGTACTCTTAAGACAACGACCGTTGGGTACTCTTATACATTCACGTGAAATTTCATGTTTTAGCATATTTCTTTTGCAGAAAATATGTTTTCTATATTTTTTAACTACAAAAGTGATATCCATAACATACAAAAGCTCAACAAAACATTTAATATATAGTAGCGTCAATATTTACCTTTAAAAAGTCTAATATCTCGACTGCCTACAATTACAGTGCGACATTATGAAATTTTGGAACGGCCATACTGTAAAAACACTGTCGGTAACGCAGATTTTCGCTGGTGATACTTCCATAAATTGGCGCTAGAATTATAATGTACAGTCGCGGACAGTTGGTATCGAACGACCTGAAGAGGTTTCTCGTGGCTATCGTTACAGGGCGCGCGGAGACGGCAACATCGCGCTGGAGTCTGCAGCCGGCCGGTCTGCTAAAAATAGAACCATAAAATGCAAATTACAGCCTCCAGCCTCTCACAGCAAAGGAACAAAATTCGAGGAAAATGCAACTTTGTGCTGGTAATAATTCCAACCCCAGTGTTGGTATTTAATATTTCGTACTATTTTATCATGTTACTATACCGTCTAGTATTTATGATAATGAAATAAAAAAATAATAAATATCAAGGCTGAGATTAGAATCAACACCACAATAAAAGTTGCTTTTTCTCGAGTTTCCTTCCTTTGCTGCCAGCACCCTGTATTAATTAGGAATATGAAATTAGGTAAATCCATAGTCAATTTGAGCCACAATAGAATTCCGAAGAATTTCTCAAAAACAATAATTTAATATACAGGGTGTCTACTTTTAAACATATGCAAATTAATAAAATCTTTATTTTTGGAGATAATCCCTGAACATTCTTTGTGTGAAAGGCCTTCAAAAATCGCTTCTTTTAGCCTTCCTATCATTTTCAAAAAATCTACCAATACAGCGTTAATCAGGATCCCCCTAAAACCCCTTTATATACCAAATTTGAACAAAGAATTTAGAGAGAGATCTATTCTACAGGATGTCAAGGTTCAGCAAAATAGGAAATTTACAGGCATTTGGCGAGTCAAGTGTGCCATGGAATCCCGTCAAAATAGTTTAATTGTCAACAGAACCACTCAAAGTGTTGGTGTGCAAAGATTCAATACAGGGTATTTTTCTCTGCCCCATCTGAAAATGCTGAATTTTTATGACTTGACTCGCCAGAGATGCCTGAAGAGGTTTCTTTAAATTTCCTATTTTGCTCAATTTTGACATCCTGTAGAATAGAACTCTCTCTATATTTTTTGTTCAAATTTGGTATATAAAGGGTTTTCGACTGTCCTGATTGACGCTGTGGTGTCAGATTTTAAATAAAAAAATGGCTAAATGGTTTTTGTGAAAATCGGGGGAATAAAAAAATCGTAGCCGGCCCTGGATTTGCAATTTGAAAATGGCAGGATTGCTAAAATAAGCGGCTTTTGAAGTCCTTTCGGACAAAAAACAGATCAAGCGATTATCTCAAAAATTAAAGATTTCAAGGATTTGTATAATATGTTTAAAAGTAGATATGGGGGCTCTTAATATTAATTAGAAAATGTATGGCACAAAATTAATGGATTATCGGATTACCTGAGTTGAAATATTTTAGCATAGATATTTATATCTTTTTAAATAGGTATTTATTAATTATACCTACCTGCACTTAATATAACTAAATTTAGGGGATTAACTTAATAATTGTAATATTGAATTGGATGTAGATTTTGAAAATATCGATTATACCTGCTCCTAGCCCTTTGTATAAATACTAAGGTGGGTGGGCTAAAATTATTTAGTCAGTATCCTAATTCGAGAGAGTAACTAACAGTGTTCGTTATGCCTCGTTTGAGTGAATCCGTCAAGCACCGTATCATCGCCAAACTAGAAAATGGTTGGGCTATTTCCCGACTGGCCGAAGAATTTGGTGTATCTAAAAGCACCATTTTCAATATAAAGAAGAAATATGACGAAACCGGAAGCGTGGAAAACATACATAGAGGAGGAAATGTGAAAATTACGTCTGACCAACAAGATGAGCAACTAGCTAATTTTTGCCTTGCAAATCCGTTTAAATCCGCCGTTGAAGCAGTATCTGCAACACAATTTCCAGCAAGTGTTAGAACTGCCCGAAGGAGATTAGATGCAGCCAATCTGAAATCTCGCACGGCCAGCAACAAAATTCAGCTGACCGAGGCTAATAAGGAAGTCAGGTTGCAGATATGCCGAGAGTTTCAGCGTTTACCGCCACATTATTGGGAGAAGGTAATATTTAGCGACGAAAAGATCTTTCAAAGCCATTACAATGGCAAAGTGCGAGTATATAGACCTTCGGTGAGTTCAAGATATGACGAAAGATTTGTGTCACCCAGGAAAAGGAGTGGGCATTTTTCCGTCAACATATGGGCCTGGATAAGCTACCGTGGACCTGGCATTTGTTGGAGAATCGACGACCGCTTCACAGCAGCTCGCTATTGCGAGATACTCGAAGGCGGATTGTTACCAACTGCAACGGAAATGTATCCCGATGGCTTCGTTTTCCAGCATGATAACGCTCCTGTGCATACAGCAAGAATAGTTCGCGAATGGTTCACCGAAAACAACGTAGAAAAGTTGCAATGGCCGGCGAAGAGTCCTGACTTGAATCCCATTGAGAATGTGTGGGGCAGAATGGCGCGGACAATGGAGAACTTCGTACCCGAAAATAGGGAGGCACTTTGGCAGAAGATTCAACAAACGTGGGATGAAGTCGTAACCCATGATCTCTGCTGCCAACTCATAGATTCGATGAGCAGGAGAGTTCAGAAAGTCATCCTATCCCAAGGTGGGTATACTAAATATTAATATACATATAATATAATATTTATTTATTTAATTATGTTATAGTCATAAAGATTTTAATGGGTTTATAGTTTTTTCGGATTCTTCCTGTGTCGGTGGTTCTAATAAAACTTCGTAATCATTATATCCAGCTTGTGGAAGTCCTCAATCACCTGAAATTATTTTATTTATCCAGGTAATCACATTGAGGTCCAGGGAGGTGTGTAAAGCTTGACACGTGTCCCTGCTGTGTGTCTTCTGATGTTATTGATAAAGGTATGCAATTTAAATAATAGAGAGTTATTGCAGAAATAAATAACGTCGCGCTCTTTTTTGACGTTATTTTGACATTTGAGCATGCGCAGTCGTAGTTTGACATAAGGTCGTCCATAATAAGGTTATTTTCCTTTATTTTTGTTTATTGTGTATACCATAATATACGTTATTTTTACCTTATTTGTCACAATTCTTAAAATAAATTCTGATTTGTCAGAAAACGCTAGTATTCTGTGAAAGTAGGACTTAACCTAAAATGTTCGTTGCTTGTTTGCGTTTGCACCTTGTTTGTTTTCATTAGTCTTTCACCTTGGTGTTCCGTGGTTATTTGGCTGTTTTCCCAGTTTTTTCCGGAGCAAAATTATAAAAGCACATAATATTCTAGTGAAAGTGTAGAAATACAAAACAATAAAGTAAACGTAAACAAGCCCTTAATTTGGATACATAAATTACGACTTGCAATAACTATTGTCAGAATCATAAATAACGTATGAGAGTATTCAAATAAGGTCGTCTTAAATACTGCTTAATGCCAAAAACAGTTTCTGCAATAACTCTCTATTAAGTTACAAGGGTAATTTTATGTCTGTGACCCCCTAATCTCATTTATCTGTTGAAGGGCATTTTATGAGAAACAATGGAGCATTGCAGCACCACGAAAACCAATTTATTAAAACTTCTGACCAATTTCTTCAAAAATAAGAAAAAATAAATAAAAGGGACACCCCTTTTATTTTATAATCATTTATGTTTAGGACTACGAGACCTAACAACTAAATGTTGGAACAAATACTTATTTTGCAAAGAAAAGAATAATTTATGAAAATCCTTTTAATTAATTTTTTTAATTCTAGGGTTATTAGCTAAATATATTTTTAGTGTTACTACATATTTTTTTATTATAACATAAAAATACATTTTTGTTGCAACGCAAAATATTTATTAACTTAATGTCTAAAACCGCTGACAACTATACTTAGTGTATTTGGAAATGAAAGGAGGCCATAAATATTGATTGAGAAGGAAAATTCGACCATTTCAGTGGCGTGCTCTTTTGCTAAAAATCTGATGAGGATAAATACGCAAATTAATATTCGGGCGAGTTATGTAGTATTTTATGACGGACTCTCGAGCCTCTGATAAAGAATTTGCATTTATATTTATAATAAGCCATAAACCTTCCTTTCATTTCCAAATACACTATGTATATACAGTATGTCCACAGAAGAGGTGTTGAATAGGAACACTTTCTTATCTTTAATTTTACCGCAAAAAGTTACTCTTGATAAAAACTTTGCTAACATTTCTTATGTGGAAATAAGTTGCTAGGAAAAGTTGTTCAAAAGTAAAGGATACTCCATACTACCAATTTTAGAAACAATTGGCACACTTTGATTTATTTGAAAAACATTTTTCGCTTTGGCCCTATCACTGCATTAAATATATTTTTTTTTATGTAAGTAAGCTTATATAAGCATAATAAATATGGCAATTTTAGACGGCTAGGTGATGTTAAAAAATAAATCGGCATCCATAACCAACTTTTCACGCAATACAAAAAAAGACTCAAGTCGACAAAAATGTGAAAACAAAACTATCAATTTATTTAATTTTTTTTTGATCAAACAAGATCTTTAATATGAGAAAATTTGTCTTTAATTTGAATAACTGTTGATGTTTTTAATTGCTATTTCGACTTCACTTGCGTGATCTAATTGCCGCTAATCTCCAATTAAAATTTTCCCTCGACTTTCAAAATAAATTGATTGTTTTCAGATTCTTGTTGATTTAAGTTTTTTTTGGTATTGCGCGAAAAGTTGGCCATGGATACCGACTTCTTTTTTTAACATTAACCAACTATCTAAAATTTACACGTTTTTGTTTCTTAAGATTTTTCAGTAGGGAGCCAAATAACTACTTTAATAAACTAAAACAATGGCCTTTAATAACTAAAACAATGGCCTCAACAGAGCCGAAGAGCCTGTGTAATTTTCAGAAACTATCTGAGCACCCAGTTGCATAAAGCTTCTCAGTGCCATCAATTTTCAATATAAAAGTTTGCTTCGGTATCTTAAAATAAATAGGTATGTTACGGCTATTTAATAATTTTGCTCAATTGGAGGTTTTTTTATATTGCGCGACAAGTTGACCATGGATGTTGATTACTTTTTCAGGGCCACTTAGCTGTCCAAAATTGTCACCTTTTTGTTTCTCATGTTTTTTTTTGTAGGGCGCAAAATAAGCGAGGAAATCGCGGTGGTAGTTTAAAAAATCATACTGTATACTTGTGAACTGTTTTAATAAATAGTTTAATACTGATTCCTTAATTTTTTTTAACCCTTTCGGTGACATCGGCTTAATCGCTTGCAAAGAATTCTCGGAACAAGACACCCGTTCGAACCATCCGATGCCGAAGGCGCGCGCTGTTGCCGTCTCCGCGCGCCCTGTAACGATAGCCACGAGAAACCTCTTCAGGTCGTTCGATACCAACTGTCCGCGACTGTACCTTTTAAAAGAACCAGTAGATGGCGGTATATATTAAATAGTGGTGGTGCGTACTCTTATGCCTGTGCGTACTCTTATACACATTTTCCCTAGTAATTTTCTTATTGGAAAATTTATAGGTATTTTTGCATTTTGTTGAAAATTCAATTCAATTTATTTTAACACTCTGAATTCCAGTGGCGACTCGTGTTCTAAGAACTAAACAAAATGAAAAATATAGTATACACGATGTTTTGAAAGGTAACTTTTAAGTCTTTCGTTGACAGAAAAAGTTGCAATAAAAATTCTTGGGCTTGGAAGATGCGACAAATTAAATGTACTGTTTTGTTTTCCCTGTTTACTGCTTTAAAATATTATATAATATCAGCAACTTTGACGAAAAAGTTATAGAAAATTATATTTCGGAGAATATATTATTAACTTCGTTAAAAGAAAAGTCGGGAAAACGGGAATAACTTCATAATTAATTATGCAAAAATACGTAATTACTACTAGGTACTATTACTTTTTTCCTTTCGAAATGTAGCTCCCCCTGAGCATTTACCCATGAGCGACCACTGCTGAATTCTAATCGAACAAAAGGTACACTTTATTTTGAGACCGCGTGCTGAAAAAGATTTGTAATTGTCGGATTTTGTATTTAAAAAATCATTAATAGTAGGTATCAATATCTATACTTCTAGATTTTTCGACCTCAAGTTCCAGATCTCGGTAGGCCTTAACTTACAGTTTTTTAAAAGATCTAGTATCTCCGATACCTTCTTGGATGATCTATTTAAGAAAAAAAAGAAGATATTGGAAATCGGTCCATAAAAATTAACTGGGGGCGGATAAGTCGTAAGAGTGTTTTTTTTGTGCTTTTAATTGCAAACCTTGATTCCCAAACAGAAAATAATCTGCAAACAACATTAGGACTCAATATATACCTACTTATTTTCTCACTATGTGTGTTAAACTTGTATTTAATATCGTTTTTCGTTTTTGAGATATTATCAAAAAATCTGATCTAACAAACACATTCCATAAACTTCCAACTTCAACTTTCAAGACGTGTTTTCATTTTTATTCGATTTATCTCATCCTAATGCACCTGTTTGTATTTTGTAAAAGGTCCATAATATCATATCATACCTAAGTGTCTTTCCTCAGATTACAATACAGAAATTTTAGTTTAGAGTTCGAATTGGGATCGTAAATTATTACGAATCACCAAACAAACTTTCAATATAGAGTAAAGAATAGAGCTCCCTGTATATTTTTTGTTAAAATTTGGTATGTGGGGCTTTCAGTGTGTCCTGATTAACGCTGTGGTGTCAGAGTGTCAATAAAAATGCCCAATATGGTTTTTCGAAAAACGAAAAATTGCAGTAGGCCATAGGATTTCGCGGCAATGCCAAACCAATACTTTTCATATGATGAACTTTAATGGACATTTCATATCAATTCCCCCAGCCTGCTTTAGATATTCAGGGGTGTTAACATGAAAAATCGACACACTGTTTATTGTAATTTATTCGGAATTGTGCAGTTGTTCTAAGAAACCCCGAATGACCTACGGTGCACATATATCGAAATTATGTTGTAGTTTCTCCTTTAATAGCTTCTATCCTTGTGGATAATTTAGCCAGCACTCTTTTCGGAAAGGCACCTTAAGTGCGTCTGAGATATATATATTTTGTCTATACCAAATTAACATCTTTCTTGTTAAATCCTTCACTTCTACAAAGTTCCTGTTTCCATGTAGATCCCTATCTATTTGCTTTTGTAATTCCGTCAATACCTACTGCATCTTTAGCATTCAAGCATTCTTACACATTAAACATCATTTATCCACCAGTTCTTTAGGTATGCTTCAAGTCTCCCCCGGGAAAATAGAATATTAGTTATGAACGTAGTATGTACACTAGTCGTGGCTATTTTGGACCGAAATTAAAACCAAATCACTCACTCTTACCCTAATACCCACCCATAACAAAGGCCTCCCTTGACACCGGTGGTAGTCGTAATAAGCCCCAGCACGGAAAGGAGAGAGATTCAAATAGGAGAGCTGGGAACTTAATTTTCTCCATCAAGGCTCGATATCCCCCCCATATCCCCACGTTCCACTTTCTATACCTCTATCACCGAGCGCCATCAATAATGCCACGGCCTATTTATAACTCCTCCCGACCCTGTTCGACTTCGTCCGTGGAAAAAACACCGTGGCGTAAGGAAGTTTTTCCGGGAGATAGATTGGAGCTCTACTTCCGCTATAATATGTAGATAAAATCCAACTTTGAGAAGAAGACAAATCTGCACTTAATTCACAAATATACTTATAAGGTTAATATATACGCTAATCAACAATTGTCGGAAAAAAACATTTGAAGATCACCTGAAGAACGCCTCAGAAGGATTTAAAAAATTGGGAGGGGCTAACTAAGCTTCAAGGGAACATGGACAAGGAAAACAATGAGACAAGGGTAAACACGAACTAGCAAGCTCAGAGTAGGTAATGTTGCAGAACATAATACATTATGTTTTTGTTTTTGTCGAAAATGGCGCTATACTAGTCTGATTGGGATAGATGCAATGATAAAGTTGCAAAATTGAAAAAAATGCATTTTTTACGAAAATTAAGAGTTATTGTGTTTCTGTGAAAATTTAAATAATTATTGATCAAATTCTCATGCAAAATATACTTCAAGATATTTAGAATAAGTACTAACACACGGAACTCCGATACATATCAGATATGCAAAACTTTTTGTTTAACACCTAGCTTGCCTATAAATTTAATAATAAATATTTTAGTTTTTGTAATTAATCCCTGTCACAATGTTAAATAATAACTAAGTAGGTATTGCATACTCCCGTGAAATATCCCATATGTCGAGATCCTATATCGTTAAAAATTGAAGCTTTTTTAAGCATGAGTTGTATCCTCACCTATTCTAGAATCCATTTTAATAGTCCTTATAATGCACGTATATGTACCGAAAACCTAATTAGAAATTTATCAACATACAAAATTGAGCACTTAATTTTCGTATGAAAACGGCGGTTTTTTCAATTAAGGAGATACACAGATGTCAGTAATTTTGTTATTCGAGCAGTCCTGCCTCAAGAGCAAGTTATTGCCTATAATTTCCGAAGAACCTGTCGAAGCTGGAGAGAAACTATATTGTGTACCAAGAAGAGGCCATTGCTAATTTTCATAAGTAAGCATTTTGGACAGTTTTATAAGTTTAGTTATGTATAACATTTTCGACGAGGGAAGTTACCTAATTGAAGAAATTGTTAATAGGCTGACTCTGCAGACTTTAGGCAGACTTTAAACTCTCACAATGACTTCTCTTGCGTCTCTGTTTAGAGTTTTTGCATATTTGCATTGTTTTCAAGTTATTTCTTTCTGTACTGCACTAACCATGGAAAAATTTTCTTTTAGAAAAGTCCTTCTATGTGCAGATGCATGTTGTCAGTGACATGAAAATAGTCCTGTATACAGGAACAACGTGCATATAGTCGGCAGATATAGTATACTATATTATATACATATGGAAGATAAAAAAATTACAAATAAAAGTTGATTTTAAATGAACCAATTTATCCAAAACAAAAAAAATCCGTTCATTTTATCGTGGAAAAAGCATAACGGGTATCGAATTCCTATACTACAAATAATGAAAATACCTATATGTAATGTGAAAGCTTCTCTATGAATAAATCATTTCATGGTTGTATCGAACGTCGACTGGAGAAGATTAACTAAATATAGATACCTAGGTAAAGTTTTCATTGGACACCCCCTTCCCTTGTATACAGGATGGTCCGATGAAAACGAATCACGAATCACATTAACAGAAATATGCTTCGGAAAACCGTTGAAGGAAAGATTAATAAGTAGGTATTCAGGCCAACAAAGCTATAACGGAAAATGCCTCCAAGCTAATTTTAGAAATTTTAAAACTGTAAATAGAATACCGAAACCTAAAATTTATCTGTCAAATCTTTGAGTAGGTTTAAGTTACAATACAGTTCAAACGTGTACATACATATAACAACTTTAGAGGCATTTTTCGTTGCAATACTTAATTTTTTTTAAAATGAATTTTTCTGTGTGTAGGAGTCATAAATAATACCTATTCAATGTTATTATCGGATTTATAGTTTTCATAATTAAAAAAATTATTGAAATCGCATACAAAATTAAGTTGATAATTAAGTTCTTAGTTCTCCATTACCATGTTGGACTATGATTTGATTGTTAACAAACTGATTCGGGAAGTTGTTTTTCAAGTTAGATTCACGGACGTAGGTAGGTACATCTTAAACCCTGCAGGTGACAAATGAATTTTCCTCTTCGGAGTTTCTTATTTGAGCTACGTTTTACGAAGTGAAAAAGTTTGAGTTCGACGTAGTAAAATTAGATTTCTTTCAGACACAGCGGAACAAGGAATGGCAGCTTCGGTGGAAACAAACACAAAATGACTGTCCGCGAACGGCGCGGAAAATAGAAATTTCATCCGCAAATATAGTTTCGAATGTAGTGGGGCTTTCCGTATAACAGCTGGGAATTGAACAATTTTCAATTCGGAGCGTTGGGGGGCCATTATTTTGCGAAAATTACTACAGTTACAACTAGCCGATACAAAATGTTTTTACAGTAAAGAATAGCCGTTTTTATTGCATTGGACGGATTGCACTGTGGGTGTTTGTGTATAACGAAACACCGGAGATACATACTTGCAAACAGAATTATGTTCACTTGAATTTCGTAGTTATAATTCCAGAGGAGAATTATATGTTCACACGAATTTCGTAGTTATAATTCCAGAGGAATATTATGAGAATTGTTTGTTACAAATGTTATTTCACCTTTACAGAAAAATGAGACAACAACATAACCTTTAAACCAATAGGTGGTGTATTAATAGGTAGATTGTAACAAAATGAATCTTGTAAGTTCATGAAAATCTGGTTTGGGGATAAAGAATAAACAAGGAAATATTTTTGTAAAATTAAGTTTTTCTATATTTTGACAAATAACTTGCATTATTTCTTTTGTTAAAATGACCGCTTTTGCATACGATTTTTTATCCTTGTATACAGGGTTCCCATTAAAGGAGGGCCACTCGAGAATATCTTGACAAATATACATTTTTCGGAGAACTCTATTTTGAAGGAAAAATCGTTTTTTGATGGGCTAACTTTGTGTAGAAACACTTTCGAGAATAATGGCCCAATTTCCGAAATATTTTTGAAAAACCCGAAAATTACCGAAACGTCTTTGGCTTCTAACTTTTTTGTTTGGAGAGTTTCCGAACAATTTTATTGAATGACATATTTGCAGGCAAAACTGATTGCTTTAAGGCTATTTTATCAGAATTATACCATTGGTCTAGTGGGTATACCTTTGATTCGAAACATTGCCAGAATTCGCATGTTTTATTTGAACCGGGACTTTGATTCGCCTCTACCTTATTTAAAGTATAAAAGTTTCCAAATTATCTTTGCTAGTACATTGAATAGAGAAAGAGAAAAGGATTAGGCGAAATATGTGAAAACAAATCTTTTTCAAAATCCATCTGTTCAAGCATTCTTTTATATGAAACGTGCTATATCAACTGCTTTTAAGATTTACGCTGCTAAACTAAGTGACGACGATCGTTGATATGACTATACCAGTTTTGAACTGGATCGGGAGGTACCTACGATACTGTTAACGAAATGTTGACATACTGCAGCGGCAGTCAGTTGGGAGTTTCCGTGTTATTAGTTTTGAAGTTGAACTCATTAAAACTTGTGGGATATTTCAGAGGAGTTTTCGTTTTCAGATTTTCACGAGATATACCTACGTGTGTTCACGCGAAAATTGATATTGCGTTTGCGCGGGAGGAAGGAACAAATCCAAATCTAATAGCCTCAATTTTTAGTATCTATACGTTGGCGTTACAAAAATAGATTTACAAAATGTTACTAGCCCTCTCCCGCAACTTGAACACAAGCGAAACTTTGTCGTCATCAAAAATGGACAAATCATATTAGGAACTATTTTTATAAAAATTCTGAATGCCATTTGATTGTGCATCTCTTAAAACGGGTTTGTACCCGTTTAACTTTGTTTAACTTTGTTAAAAAATAGAAACCAATGAAACTCGCGATTTAACTATATATTTTATCTACCTACTCGCTTAAATCAAGTTGCACGACAATTAAAAACAACTAAAACTGTAACTTAATTTAATACAAATAATAGCAGTGTCAATAGGTATACCTAAATACAAATACCCAGATGTACAAATTATGAGGTACATAACATTTGGGAAGAGCCAATTAAGAGCCTATAGGTTCCATAACAAGTTAGTGTTTGAAAGGGCCGACCGATGAAAACTGAACGTTTTACCACCTCCGACCCGAATTGTTTTCTATTTTTCACCTCAAGTAATACGTGCTCTAAATCCCCGAAGAAGAATTGAACAAGAACGTGTGCACAATACAGAATAAGTTATCTTTTATAACGGCAACGTTAACAAGACCGCACAGAGTTTTATACTGATTATTTCCCTCATACTGCTTGCATCCAATAAGGTAGCTCCTTCCATAAAAATCCAGCCAATGATATGCCTCTGGGGGAGATAATTTGCACTAGTGCAATTACCGGTAATTGCACTTGTGCAAATTATCACTTCGTTGCTTAGCAACCGCGAATCTGTTGGATACAAACACGTACCTACTTCTTAAAGTTTGTGTGTTTCACACTGTTCTAAATTATGCAGCTTATAAATTATGTTGCGGTATTATTAAGCATTATATCAATGAATTTATATAACTTTTACATTGCTAAATTCTTGTTATTTAGACCTCCGCCTCCGTTTAAATTTATGACAGGTATAATCGCATTTGCCTTGGATACCCAAGCGTCATGTTTGTTTACTCGATCGCTACAGTCGAAGCTGTCAATAAACTCGTTCAAAATGAGTCGTTTTGAAAATGTAAACATAGAAAAAATTAATACAGAAATTATTAAATCGTATTCGTGAAATAATCTCGACAAATACCACTCGTGCCGAAAATTTTTCTACATAATTTTATTTTCAAGCTCTATTTTGCCCATTAGCAAAACCACTCGTACAAATTGGGCTTTTATTTTCTGATAAAATCCAGAGAGTGATCTTTCTAGGCAAAATAGCGCTTTCGAAAAAATTATCGATAAAATTTCGGGCACTAGTGATATTACATACGATTATTTCCCTCATACTGCTTGCACCCAATAAGATAGCTCCTTCCATAAAAATCCAACCAATGATATGCCTCTGCTAGCGATAATTTGCACTAGTGCAATTGCCGGTAATTGCACTTGTGCAAATTATCACTTCGTTGCTTAGCAACCGCGATTCTGTTGGATACAAACACGTACCTACTTACTTCTTAAAGTTTGTTTGTTTCACACTGTTCTAAATTATGCAGCTTATAAATTATGTTGCTGTATTGTTAAGCATTATATCAATGAATTTATATAACTTTTACATTGCTAAATTCTTGTTATTTAGACCTCAGCCTCCGTTTAAATTTATGACACATTCAGAAAATAAACCAACGCCGACAGGGTGTAGGTATAATCGCATTTGCCTTGGATACCCAAGCGTCATGTTTGTTTACTCGATCGCTACAGTCGAAGCTGTCAATAAACTCGTTCAAAATGAGTCGTTTTGAAAATGTAAACATAGAAAAAATTAATACAGAAATTATTAAATCGTATTCGTGAAATAATCTCGACAAATACCACTCGTGCCGAAAATTTTTCTAGATGATTTTATTCTCAGGCTCTATTTTGCCCATTAGCAAAACCACTCGTACAAATTGGGCTTTTATTTTCTGTTAAAATCCAGAGAGTGATCTTTCTAGGCAAAATAGCGCTTTCGAAAAAAATATCGATAAAATTTCCGGCACTAGTGATATTACATACGATAATATCACTATCATAGTCGTCATAATTCAAAAATTATATAATTTCAGGTTCATATTGGCATGCGTTGAATTCTCTCTAGAATATCATGTACAAAATTAAACCGAATTGATCAACATTAGTTCAAGAGAAGAGAAAGAATCGAACATAGGAAACGATAGGAAACATTTAGTAATCAAGAAGTGATCTGGAATGTGTGAGGTATGGTGTCCCACAAGGAACAGTGCTTGGACCAGTTCTATTTATTATTTATATGAATAACTTGCTGAATTTAAATAGCGCTGGTAAATTTGTTAGTTTCGCGGATGACACTGCAGTCTTTTATATTTTTATTTTATAACAACACAAGTAGACTTGAAGATAATTATAGATTGGTTTGGACACAAAATCCTTACAATAAATTTTAATAAAACTGTATTTTTAACATTTAGCTGTGACAAAAGAAAACAACCCAAATTTTCCTCTATAAAGATTGACAACACAAATATTGAAATAAAATTCTCCGATAAAGTTAAATATCTTGGAGTAACAATAGATTGTTACCTTAGGTGAGACCTGCACATAAACAGTCAAATATCTGTGCTGCGTAGACTTCTTTACAAATTTATATATTTAAACAAATTCTGGACATAAGACAATTAAAAACTGTTTATTATGCCCTAGTTGATTCTAGGCTCTCGTATGGGATACTAGGTTGGGGTGGAGCCGCAACTTGCCATGTCTACCGTCTAGAGGTGTTACAGAAAAAGATTTTAAAATTGATGCATGGAAAAAGTTATGCTTACCCCACGGATTTGATTTGATTTGACCTCCGGCAGAAATATTTCATTTACAGTCATAGATATGATACGAGGAATCAACAACAAGGAAATTTACGAACACCCTATTCAATAAAAATGGTGGGTCAAAGATGCCATTGCTTTTTGTCTCCGCGCTTGTATAATATTTTACCTATTGAGATAAAACGGATACTATCTACAAGAAAATTTAAAAAAGAAATTAAGAAATTTGTTCTCCTGAAAGGAAGAACCTACATAGCGAATTTAATAGGAATGAAACCAAATCCGTAAATGTTCGAATTAATTACGGGAGGTACTTTTGAGGTGTATATATATATATACAGTGTGTCCCAGGACTAGCGAATTTATAGGTGTAAATGACAAAAAAAATTCGAGTTGAAAATTGAGCTTCTGGGGTTCCGCCCTGCTTAGTTTGAAACTAATTTTTGACATAATTTTACTTTCGAAAAATCAAGTACGCCTTCGAAATTTGGAAAACACCGATTTTGTACACTAGTAAAGTGCCCCTCTGTAGCTTTAACGACAAAATGTTATTAAAGAAAGTTGTTCAGAATGAAAAACTGAGTAACTGTGCAAAATTTCAAAACCCTAGGCCTGCTTTGATTTTTGTCCCTTTTTTATTGGAAAAGTGGGAAAAAGTGACGTTTGGGTAAAAGATATTACAAAATATTACAAAAGAAAGTTGTTCAGAATTGAAAATTGTGTACGTATGCTAAATTTAGTAATAATCGGCTACATTAATTTGTTTATTGTAATTTATCATTAGGTGTGTGCTTGGTTTTTATATTGTCTGTATGCGTAGAGTTACTGTCAAAGTTATTTTAATGCATAGGTACACAATTTTCAATTCTAAACAACTTTCTTTAATAATATTTTTTAATCTTTAATCTTTTACCAAAACGTCACTTTTTCCCACTTTTCCAAGAAAAAGGGGGCAAAAATCAAAGGAGGCCTAGGATTTTGAAATTTTGCACAGATACTCAGTTTTTCATTCTGAACAAAAAAATAGAGATGCTAAGCCTCAAATAAACAAAAAAGACCAATACCAAAATTCTTATTAGAAAACAAAGATCAAATTTTATTTCTCCATTCACGGTACCATCCTTAAGCCAGAAGGTCATCCAAATAATAATATGCCATCAATTAAAGAATAAAAGACCACCTCATAAATTTCCACATAACGTTATTGGTGTAGGTCCTAGGCTACCCATAAAGTGGCTTTATATAGTTTTTATAAAGTTTTTTGGGAATTATGTCTATTAAAATTAACGTTATGGCAGCTTCAAAAACGGCCGCTAGCCGGCGGTGAAAGATCATAAAATATGGGCGATTCTTAGGAAAAATACCTTATTGTTGTTTACGAGTATGTATTGTCAATAAATTAATAAACGTATTGTCAGCTGAATATATTTTTAATTTTTCGAAAGTATCACACAGGAATGAATACAAATTACTGCTATACCTTTTTATCTGCAACTGTGTACCTTAGATTAACATTTTAAAATATTTTAACATTTTATAACATTTTATTATAGCACAACTAACCGCGTACGTCCCTGTTTTCAGCCAACGCCACCTAAATAGACAAGGCCAGATAACTCGCGTGGGTGAGTCATGGTAAGTCGGCCGACGTTTACCTGCGTCCCTACACCAATAACATTTTGTCTTAAAAGCTACAGAGGGGGCACTTTACTATTGTACAAAATCGGTATTTTCAAAATTTCCAAGGCGTACTTGATTTTTCGAAAGTAAAATTATGTCACAAATTAGTTTCAAACTAAGCAGGGCGGAACCCCAGAAGCTCAATTTTTAACTCGAATTTTTTTTGTCATTTACGCCTATAAATTCGCTAATCCTGGGACACACTGTATATATACTTTGGCTTGTTTTGTGCGGGTGTATTTCTGCACAGAATGCATACCTACACTCTTATGTACATATAAGTATTCGCATTGTTTGCTGGAACAATTTATGATTCTGTATTATACATTATACCTAATAATGATATTTAAATGCAGCACTCGTGGTAAAGAATGAACGGATTAAGTGTCCTGCGTTCAAGCTCTGTGAGCTTTAGTGGGATAATGTCTGTTTATTTTTTCAATACATGTGTGTTACGAGTATTAATTATTAATTATCACTTTATCTGTCTATTTTGATTATTTTTTCTTTTTTGTATTTGTATAGTTTGTTGTATTGATAAATAAACCTTATTATTATTATTAATATTATATTTCGTTAACTTTCACTTGATGATTATACAATAATTTATTTAAATGTACCTTCATCATTTATCGGTAATCTTTGAGTATTATTATCCTGATTTAAATTTAAATTTAATCCAAATTTCCAATTCCACATTTAAAGCAGTGTAGTAACTTTTTATAGCCTGCCACCTTTTCGCTCCGTTGGCTCTCTTCGCCCTTTAAGAAAAACTCCGAATAACTTCACTAAAATCGATCTTAATTAACCAGTCCTGGATAGAATATTTTCATTTGCAAAGTAGAGACTCCGGCTCCCGGACTTCCAGCCGGCGGCCGCTTCCGGGCTCATTTTGATTCCGGGAGCGTGGCGGCGCGCCTACCCGGAGCCGGTGCCCTTAGGGCGAAAATAAGTTATTGCAGCACAATTTCGACACGAAATATTAATTAAATTAAATTGAGCAGTCGGGACGCTTTACGGGAATTTAATGGTTGTAATGGGACTTTTTTTGGTGAGTAGATGTTCAAAATGCTCATTCAACAAATTGGGCAACTTTATATTTGATCTGTAATTATGGCCACCTAACGACCACATTTATGGGATACAATTTCAAAAAGTACTCGTAGGTACGATTAGGGTTATTTATTTAGGGTCATCACATTTGGCTTTTTTGCGAGACTTGAACGAAAACAATTGTTATATGAACGTTAATAGTACAAGGAGGAAAAACTATTTTTCCTCCGTATATGATACAATATTTTTTGTTCGAATGCGTTTACATATATGTAAAAAAGTAGAAAATTAAAATTATAACTGATACTGTGTATTTTTTCATTACGGGGATCTATCTATGGGGATCTCGGAAACTAGCAGAGCTAGAACAAAGGTTAAATAGGGAAAGAATTGCAGTTTTGAATGCTCAATCTAACGCCTCTTTTGGATTTTTAAAAAAGTTCATGGCTCACTAACTATTTTGAGTGATTTTTTGCTATTTCATCAGATCTCTCTAGCTCCGTTATTTATGATTATACAGAAAAACTGTAGAGACATTTTTTTATGTTGTTTGTGATTTTTGAGATATGACATAAACTTTTGTTTTTTTAAATGTAGATCATAGTGGCCTTATAAAATCGGCCATTTTTTGAGCTTTCCAAAGATATAATACTCGGCATAGTTATTATAAAAAATAAAAGAGCTATGGCTAATTTTATGATTTTTTTTTAAATTTTCACATAGTCAGCCATGGAATATTTTCATAATTTCATTCTATTTTATAATTAGACATACTTCCAACTTTCTAATATTTTCTTTTTAGCTGGTAACAAAATGTAACAAAATAAAACAAAAATTAAAAAAAAAACAAATTCTAATTATAATTATTTTAAAAGGTCACCTTTTAAAATAAAAAAGGTTTTCAAACAATCCACCATTATTATTTATGCAAATATTGCATCTTTTTAAAACTGAGAGCGCCTGTCAATACTGGCAATAGCTTCCAAAACAACTGCTTTTAATTCAACAATTGTCTCATACTTTATTTTGTATTGTTCTCCACAAAAATAAATCCAAAACAGACAAATCGGGGGATCGGGGCTGCCAGGGAATAGGTCTATTTCTCCCTGCTATCCAACTATTTGGATAGAGCTGATCTAGGTAATTTTGATACATTTTGTTACCACCTAAAAATAAAATATTTGAAAGTTTGAAGTACCTATGTCTGATTATAAAATAGAACGTAATTATGAAAATATTCCATGGCTGAAAAGTAAAAAAAGGAAATTTGCCATAGCTATTTTATTTTTTATAATAATTATGCCGAGTATTATATTTTTGGAAAGCTCAAAAAATGGCCGATTTGATAAGGCCACACCAACTATGATTTACATTTAAAAAAACAAAAGTTTATGTCATATCTCAAAAATCACAAACAACATAAAAAAATTGATCAGATTTTCTTATTAAGCTTAAAATTATCTACAATTTTTGTCTTTACAGTTTTTCTGTATAATCAGAAATAACGAAGCTACAGAGATCTGATGAAATGCCATGAACTTTTTTCAAAATCCAAAAGAGACATTAGATTGAGCAATTAAAACTGCAATTCATTCCCCATTTAACCTTTGTTCTAGCTCTGCTAGTTTCCGAGATCCCCATAGCGGGCATCTAAAAAAACTCACCCTGTATAGGAATTTCTACTCGGCCGTGGAATTGAATGTGCTTGTGTCAATCATGTTAGAAGAAGTGCAACAAAAACGAACAGAATTGTAAAGTTTGCAGTTCCTGAGATTTCTAACTATAATATCCTATATAACACATGGGTTATCTTATCCCATTCCCCATTCAGAAACCAAGTCGTCGTTCATTCCATAAATGAGGAACGTGACAATATCTTTTTCATAAAACGCTGACTCTCTCGAAAACGCATACGCAATTCTTATACGTTAAAATAAAACACATCGTCTACAAAATTGATTCAATTTTTTATACTGTCATTTGGGATATTAAACATTAAACGCGTTTCATTTCAAATTTCTGAAGAGAGCAAATGTATAAAAATAACGAAGTGTACTGACTGAAAAATTTAATTACATTTGTTTTTTTCAGCACATTGCTTGTATAGGAACAACAACGTTGAAAATGAGGAAAACAAAACGCCTTCAGTTCTTGCTGGCAAAGATTGGAGCAGCAAAAAATGCGACTATTAAAATGTCAATTTGTTTTCCTTGGCATTTTGTAGCATTTTGCGATGTCCATAATAACGAATTTTCCATGTCCATAATAACAAACTGATTATATCAAAACCAGTATCTATACAAACACTTTGTAAGTAGGTGGTATTTATTTATTGCCTTACCGATTTTAAAAATGTTCTGGTCACTAGGTCACTTTCATAGAAACTAGAGATGATGCAAATAGTTTGATCAAATTCTACGTAACTCATTGAAAACTCTTTGGCAATGATGACTTTTGAAATTTGAAACTGGGAAAAATCCAACCGTTTTCGACAAAAATTAAAACAAATGATCTTAGAGCGAAATCCTCTTCCCACGTTTCAATAACTTTTTATTTTTCACGTAGAGACATCGAAAATTTTAAATCCGCCAATTCTTCGAGATTATTTGCATCTCTAAGGCACTAACCAATCTCCAAGATTAATTTGAAAGTCACTTGTTTGTTCGGTAAAACTATAAACGTCTAAATTAGATTATTTTATCGAGTACATTCTTTAGGTGTCCCAAGTATTTTCTCCAGACAAAAATAGAATATTAAATCCAACATTTTAGAATTTGTATTAGGTATTCGGAAAATTCTGACGTCAAGAAAGCAAAGAAAACAACAAAATTAAAGATAATTTATATAAGAAATGTGTCTCATGACATTTTGTAGTACTATTTGGATCATATTATTTATTATCAGTTCGATAAAAACGAGTCCCGGTCTGCATAAAATTAAAATATCCTTGATATAATGTCTCCCAGTGCCAACTCCATAAATATACATTTAATTTCTCTTTTTATATAGCATATAGGTACCTACCTATTTAATTTCAGCAACATATAGGTGTTCAAGATTTGTTCTATCTTAAATTAGGTATTTGATTCCTTTTTTTCTGCTATTGTTGTCAGTCCTAACAAAACAAAATATAGATTTATACAAAATGAGCAAAACATTGCCTATGGACTTCGCTTATTTGGAAAAGAAATCCAATGACAGAAACCAGTAAATCTCTTATTAATATTATATAAAATTATATAGTATCGGTATCCCACTGTACATAAAAACCATCGCACTTCTACACAGTCGTATATCTTTGGTTTGGGAAACTAGGAGAATGGGGCCAGGACTTCAGCTGATGCTTGAAAAACAACGAAATCGATTAAAATGGAACGTTTTACACCTCCTACAGGAAGCAGTTTCTGGCGAGGTTTCTGGTCATTTTTCATCGTAATACGTGCGCAGAAATCTTGAAGGTTAAATAAAAATTGAACGAAATCGTGCGAACAATACAAATAAGATATCTTAGCACATTAACCCAGATTTTTTTTTTTTTCAAATAATTTGTTTTAAGTATGCTAGCAACTAAGTAGTTTTCGTTCTGCAGTCAATCACTATTTCACTTTTATTTTATAAGCAGTTGAAAATAGAGGTTAAAGATATACAATTTGTCCAATTTTTTGCTCCTGAGAAAGGCCCTAAAATTGAATTTTAAATTTCTATTTTCTAGACCCATGACGTCACGAACCTACGATTCTGATTGCCTAGATTTTACTGTTATCGAGCAATTAAAGCAAAACATTTCTTGTTTGATTAAAAATAAGAGTTGTCAGATTTCCATAAGCACATCAGTCCCAAAAAACACTACAAATTGTTGCTATTGAAATTATTAGTTCTATTATCTTTGTAACATTTTACACTGGATCAAAATTCGATGCAAGAATTTAAGTTGTCATACTTCTCGTATACAGTGTGTCCGAAATTGGTGATGCATGTATTGCGATCTCGGAAACTGTTAGAGAGAGAAAAACGGTTAAATGGGGAAAGTTTTAGACAATTCTGTTTGTAATTGAATGCCGTTTAGTTTGCGACTTTATCTCTTTTGGTTTTGAAGATATTTTGAAAAAACTAAAATGATGCATTTTCGAAAATGCCCTGTAATTTCTTTATTTATGAAAATTTTTAAATTCTGTAAAAACTATCTTAGGGCAACTTTTTACGCCTAAAACGCCTGTGTAATCAGATTTGATTTGCAACGTTTCGGTTTTTTGGAACCATCATCAACTTTGTTTTCTCATATTATGGGCGCCATATTAGATTTTTACGGTTTTGGAAAACCTCTTTTTTTAGATTTCTAATGATGTATCACACCCAGTAAAAAAAAGTTCGTTTATGGGTAAAAAACAAAAATTACGATTTTGTGATAAATTTGGCAACGTCGCACAATAAAATAATAAAACTCAAGGAGCTCATAGTGGATTTAATCTCTAAATTACAAATAATAAGAAAATGTCCTTATAATAGTTTCTCCTATGTGAAAATGTTTTGAAATCACATAAATAACCCTTTTTCAAATCTTAATGCAATTTAACATGGAATTAAATATATAAACCGTAAAGAAAGATTAAATAATAACTTAAATAAAATTGTCTATGCTGGTATTCAAAATGCCGCCCATTTGCTTCCATACATTTCTGACATTTTTTTACCACGGATCTGGTAACACGATGAATTGTGTTACGGTTAATATTAATATTGGACAGAACATCCCGCGTACGCTGTTCGAGACATGTCTGCTTTCTGGGAATATCTTTTGTTGGGTTGTCGTCTATCCGGATAATCTTCCAAATAATTGTCTGTATGGCCCTATTCGCATTTCTTTGATTTTTAATATATCTAGCTTTTCTTCGTTTGAGAAATTTTGCGCCATTCTACACACTAGGCCCGAGTCGAAACAAAAACCACGTTTAAATGAAAAACTTTCACATTTATGACAGATTCAAACTTGACATTTGTTTAAAATCCAAAGCCTACTGATATTATAGAAAAATGTATCACGTCAAATTACCTACTGAATTTTTGTTTATTGTACATAACAATTAAATAATTTTTGGATCAAATTGGGTATTCTGAAAAATAATAATTAGTGTTTTATTGTGCGACGTTGCCAAATTTATAGCAAAATCGTAATTTTGTTTTTTTACCCATAAACGAACTTTTTTTACTAGGTGCGACACATCATTAGAAATCTAAAAAAAAAGAGGCTTTTCAAAACCGTAAAAATCCAATATGGCACCAATATGAAAAAATAAATTGGATGATGGTTCCAAAAAACCGAAACGTTTCAAATCAAATCTAACTACACAGGCGTTTTAGGCGTAAAAACTTGTCCTAAGAAAGTTTTTACAGAATTTAAAAATTTTCATAAATAAAGAAATTACAGGAAATTTTCGAAAATGCATCATTTTAGTTTTTTCAAAATATCTTCAAAACCAAAAGAGATAAAGTGGCAAACTGAACGGCATTCAACTACAAACAGAATTATCTAAAACTTTTCCAATTTAACCGTTTCTCTATCTCTAACAGTTTCCGAGATCGCAATACATGCATCACCAATTTCGGACACACTGTATACGTACCTACTTGATTATTGCGTTTTTGAAAATTTATTTCTCTATAAAAATGTAAGTCTGGTAAAAGAAACAACCAATCATATATGCTCTTGCTAGAGATAAATGCTCTTGGGAATTATTGTTTCGCTATGGAGATTTTATCTCAAAATAAAAGGCGAATTTGTACGAGTGCTTAAGGGCAAAATAGCCCTTGAGAATAAATTTATCAAGAAAAATTTCCGGCCCGTGCGTAGTTTTGGTTGATAACATGTCAGGAATACGATTTCTTTACTAATTTCTTGTATATTTATATCTCCAACACGATATAATTTGAAGGAGGTTCCTGTTTTAAATAATCGCGAAAGATGACAGCTTCAGCTGGGGTGTCTAAGTAAACAAATATTACGCTTAGAAGTCCAAAGCAGACTTGATTTTTCCGACTTTTTGAAATTGGTTTATTTCTGAATGCACCTTATACATTAATATAAAATAATTTATTTACATACAATAAAATTTTGGCAAGTCGGTGTTTGTATTGAGCAGATTCAAGGTTGCTAAGCAACGAAGTGATGAACTGCCTTGGTATCTTATAGCTTTGGTATTTCTCAAAGAGCAAAAGCTTTGTACTCTTTAAGATAAGTTGCAAATACATATATGTTATGGATTATGTATATAAATTAGATCACATACTAACCAGTTATTTTCATTGACTTGAAAATACACTACCCCTAACTTAAGACTTATAAACATAATTGCCGGATATAAATAATTATTCCATAACTATATTAATATTTGTTTGTTTTTGTTATTGATATGCCAGATAGCTTTCTGTTTTCTGTAGGCACATTTTCGTAGAATCCACGGACGACCCCTATATAACTTAGTTCGAGGTCTCGACGGACTTGCCTCAAGGCCAAAGGTGGCGCTACCATGCTGTTAGAATCCAGATGAGGCTGAGAGCCGACACCGGATCGAACTGCGGACGGCTACTTATTAGTCGGAGCGCTTCAGGACTTCTGGAAAACTTTCCAAATACTATGCCGTTAATTAAGAATACATAGCACGATCTCGAGGCAGTTACGGTAAAACTCATCCGGATGATAGATAAAAATTATTCGTTTCAATTGTATATCGTCTGTGATTCTTACAGGTAAATAAATTGTTTCCTCGTCTATAGGAAGGTGAACTAAAATTTTCTAACGGTTTTGGATCGGTTTAGGTTTGAAGGCCAGTAGGAACAAAACGCTTTAAGTACAATTCTTACCGGGTTTGCGCGTCAGTTATTTTCTATTTTTATCTGCCTGTCCATTGCACGTATGAGATAAATAAATGAAAAAGGGATGTTATTTGGACAAGTTCTATACGCATAGAATCCTGGTTGGTTAAACATGGTCCGTAGACGGTACCTATATACTACAAATACAAAATATTTCCTGCTGAGGAAACTTCACCCACGTAAATATATTGAAGGTTTTATCTTTAAGCATAATATATAATCATTTGTTAACTGTTGTCAGTAACCCACGGTGGACTTTCTTTACACGAAAAAACTGTATCAAAAACACCTTTTATCAAACCATTCAAACATAACAATTTATAGGTTGGAATTAGGAAGGAAAATTCTGTTTAAGAGGGGGTTGCCGACAGCGAAAGTGACGATAGATTTCGTACCTGTCAAAAATTTAATACAAACATCTCAGTCTTCATTTTAACCATAAAATCTTAAAAGCATATGCACTGGAATTATTGTTTTTCCCAAGGTTTTCATAACCTATAAAACAAAACACTGCTTGTAAGATCTTATGATTAAAATGAAGACATAGATGTTTGTACTAAATTTTTGCCAGGTAAAATGTTATTAGATTTTATGCTATACTTACAACTTAAAAAAATACGAAATCTAACGTCACTTTCGCTGTCGGCCTAAAAGGATGTGAAATGCTCAGGGAAAACATTAACTGGCGCAAAACAATTGAGGTTGAAAAATCCGAGGCAGAGAATGACTCAAATAGTATTAAGTATAATCAATTATTATAAAATCAAGGAAAACTCTAGATTTAACACCTTCACTGAATATTTTAATAAAAGTCTTTATCATTTTTACTACAACCACCATTTTTTTACCGAACGTTGGAATAAAATAAAATGTAATAGACATAATCTATTTATACCTATGTATATTAGTTGTTGAATTAAATACTCATTGTTAAACTGCCGAACTCACGAAAATATATTTCGAAGCTTTTACTAACAACCGACACCGGAAGCAATCAAATTGCACTTACTGCATCATTGAAATATTGACGCAACTACTTTTCAATAAAAGTTCCTCGCCGATCGGAATTTCTTGAAACACTCGGTTGAAACTTAGTTTTCGGTAGCAACCCTCGAGCGGAGTGCCTCTCGTTACAGTTTACCCGATAGATTTTCCCCTCACGAACGCAATAAAGTAGGGCAAACTTTTGACAGCCGAGCACAGCCTCACAATTGCTCCTGCCCCTGGCTATTTAATGGCCCCCGCACGCCCACTACATTTTTACCTGTATCTTACTTCTATCCTACCTGTTAGTTACGGTTTGCGAAACACGAGCACGAAAATCCATACAACTCCCTTTTTACCAGAGATCGGTGCTAGAGATGTTTCGCGCCATTATTTCATCTGTGGACTATAATTCGTATTAGAATCCCCTGGTGGCCCCCACCCAACTTTACTCGTCCCACGAGGTAATGGCTGACTGCAGACTAATTTGTGTTGTCCTCCGAAATGTCTAGACATGGCGCCCAACTACTTTTTTTCTTATAGGGTTATTTAAAGGAAAAACTTGGCAATGAACGTAGAAGGATTTTTTTACTTTCTCTTTTTCCAGAATTACGTTTTATTTAACACGGGATATTGATAGGAATTTTAAGAAAAGGATAAAGGTGAGGCATTTAGTAAACTTCACTCGTCTATATATTGTCGGATATTTCTTGGTGGCACAAACAGATCCATTTAAACGAATGAATGAATGACGTATGAATGACGTATCTGGAAGTATCTAGATACTTTTTTAACGTATCTGTATCTGTACCCAGATACTTTGGAAAAAATGTATCGATATCTGTATCTAGATACATCTGCCAGACAGTATCTGTATCTGTATCTAGATACCGAAAAAAATGAATCTGTTACATGACTGTGTATATGACATAATATTTTTTATATGGGAATTAATTATTAAATTTTATAATCTCACAAAAACCTATAAAAACTAGTGTCTAGAGAAAACCAACACATACTAATAGATATCTCCATTTTAATTCCAATCGTCACATTACATACGCATTAGTGTTAAAAAAGGAGTAATTAATAGTTTATATCAAACATGTTCTTAAGAAGAACAGTTATCCTATTGAATTAGTTGAACAAGTTTTTCAGGATTGCCAACAAAACAACAATGCAACAACGTTAGTAATATAGATATAATAAGAACACAGGGTATACAATAAGGGTACAATATCAGACAGGTTTCTAGTTTATAGTTTTAACACCTTGACTTAACATTATCTTTGAGAAAAGAAGAAAATTTATGCTCTGAAAGCTCAGAAAACAAAGAGTTGGAGTTATTTCTTAAGTTAACTTTCAAATTTTCATGTTTAATGTTAGGTATTTACGAATTTTAGTGACAACTTGAAAAATTTGTCTTTTAATCAGTTTGGTTCGGGTTTTTGTTGCGGAAAACTCATTTAAAATTAAATGGTCCACTCTTTGATCTTTATCTTTCATAAAAAAATTGCATACTTTTATAATGTGGTCCTTGTCAAACACGTAAGAGCAGAACAGACAACAGATCAGTAGGTTACTCGGTCTACGTGATACTTCGAATCAAGTACTCTACCGGCTACCTATAGGTAGTAGCCCTAGCCAATAGGTTTTAAAGCTCATAATCCTGTAATCTGATAAAATATAGGGTACAAGGTTCGATAAGAACATCACTTATTCAAAATAATCCTTCATAAAACTACGCCTTGCGACTATTACAGTTTCAAGACGCGACGTTTCAGTTGGCTTTCAGTTGGCTGCACTTTTCAAATTTCCCGCTTATTCGTTTGATTGGTCAGATGGTGAACTTTTCAGATCGGTCCCAATTTGAAATCAAAAATTAGTCTTACCTGCTGGCTGACCACACCACTCCACGACTTAGTTATCTACATAATTGACATAGGTACTATACAGGGTATCCCAACGAAAACTTGACCCCCCCAAAAAAATTCGAAAACCGAACAATATTTGAAAATTCGCCGAGACCCGTCGATTTTTGTTTTTGGGGGGAGCTTTTTTGACAGTCAAGCCAACCCGATATGTTCATCCCCCTAATCCCTAGCAACCCCAACTTTAAAATTTCAAATGGAACTACCCCCCTCGTGGCCCATCATTTTAAAGTCCTTTTTTATTGCGAATACAGTCATGTATCGTTTTTAGAATTTGAGATTTGACTGAATTATTGGCTAAAAACGGAAAGTTGACAATCCACTGTACGCGTAGTAATTTCTACACAAATGCCCGCCACTATTAAATTTTTTATCTAATATACACACCACCAAATTACATAGTTTTTATTGACGTCTCGATCAGTTTACAAAAAAGTCACAAATGAAAAAGCTGAAGCATAACAAAAAAGTTCATACGAATTCAAACCTTATATCTTTTTAAAATATGTAACAAAAAGTCACTGTCACAAAAAAAAGTTCCCGTTTTTTTGCTTCTAACCACGAAATCGTTAGTTTCGGCCTGCTATTGAAAGTGGAAACGTATTTTCGAAATGGTTTGTTTATTCTATCGCGAAAAGGGTAGAAATTGTTGCAATTTGTTATCGAAATCATGATTGCGCTAAAGCTACAGCACGAATCGCAACAATTTCTAATCTTTCCATGATAGAATAAACCATTTCAAAAACACGTCTACATTTTCAATAGCAGGCTGAAACTAACGATTTCGTAGTTACAAGCAAAAAACGGGGACCTTTTTGTGACAATGACTTTTTGTTACATATTTTAAAAAGATATAAGGTTTGAATTCGTATGAACTTTTTTGTTTTGCTTCAGCTTTTTCATTTGTCAATAGAAACTAGGTAATTTGGTCGTGTGTAGTAGATAACAAACTTAATAGTGGCGGGCATTTGCGTAGAAATTACTACGCGTACGGTGGATTGTCAACTTTTCGTTTTTAGCCAATAATTCTGTCAAATCTCAACAGAATTCTAAAAACGGTACATCACTGTATTCGCAATAAAAAGGGCATTAAAATGATGCACCACAAGGGGGGTAGTTCCATTTGAAATTTTAAAGTTGGGGTTGCTAGGGATTAGGGGGATGAACATATCGGGTTGGCTTGACTGTCAAAAAAGCTCCCCCTAAAAACAAAAATCGACAGGTCTCGGCGAATTTTCAAATATTGTTCGGTTTTCTAATTTTTGGGGGGTCAAGTTTTCGTTTAGATACCCTGTATATTAAATTATGTATAATATTAAACAAAGACACTTTCAAAACGGGAGGGTATATAGAATATTGAAATAGGATTTGCCATTGTAACGTGTTATCACGTATTTGTTGGGACATAAAATCCTTCATCAATTTTAGAAGGCATTACATGTTTTTCAAAGACAGTTATCTCGCAAAAGCATTACACCGGTGCAATTCCGTGAGCAAATATTGTGTTTTTATTCCATAAAGCGTCATCGACAGAAATCTTCCAGAGAAATCTCCTACAAATGCTTTTCTTGGCGGAAAGCGGTAAATCCGAAGCGTTTCAGTCGATTGGCAGGGAATAAAATATAACAATCGAACGGCCGAGAGCCAAGTGCATCCCGGCTACAGCAATTCACGGACCGTTGAATAGTCTTTTCCCCTTTTTAAAGAAAAGTCGACTATCATTTTGTCGTTAGGTCAGAGAACAATAAATATCTTTTTGCAAAGTATTTTTTTATTGATTTTATATTGGCCGCGTGGAGAAGATCATCTTGTGTATACTGCCCTTCCAAAAGAATTTGATTCTATTTTTAAAACATGACAAACGAACTCACTTAATACTTATCAAGAATAAAGTGACTTCGGCCAAATCAGATGAAATATTATTTATTATTGACATATAGACCGGGGCGTTCGTGGCAGATTTTTGATGTGATTGTACTCAGTATGCCTTTCAGATGCCTTATGATGAATTATATTCTCAACATAATAAGGGACGAATCAGATAGTCATCCCGGGTTCTTAATATTATGCAAAATTTAGTCCTCATCTATTCTAAAACTATGCGTTTTGATTCAAGTTTAGTCAAGCTGTCGTGTGTTTTAAAATGGCTTTCAAAATTAAAAATTAATTTACACGATTTGTCCAATGTAAACTGTACTTTGGCATAGCGTTTGCGCATACCTTCTTTGATGAGTAAATATGAATTATTTTCCTAGCTAACTACAGTGAAGTGGATCTAAATAGATATAAAGATAGCAAAGTGCACATACATTATAACAAGCAGAATAGAAGCCATACCGACTTAGTGGGAAATAATGAAAAATGTAGTGGAAGGACGCTTGTGAAAACCATGCATCTGTTTCATTCCTGACATGATGGAGCGGCGGGCGTTATGAGAGAACTTGGCGCCAAGAAATATAGGGACGAATAAATTCTGAAATGGCTTCTTTCCAACAAAAAATTGCAGCATGTAAATTGTGTATTATAGGGTAGATATATTTCCTACATATGGCCTCCAAAAGTAAACTAGAGAAAACTCGTATAAAATTAATGTTTCGTTTATTTCAATTTTAAAGAACTTTTCGACAGTGGTACATGTTTTAACAACAAACTGTTACTTATTCATGTTAAAACTACTCTCTCGTTTACCAATAGTCATTCAGATACGTGTAGGTGACACAATAATTTATTACTCTTATATGCTCCGGTAATTAATTTGACTTTCCATTTGCATTTTCTGGCCTTAGTAGAAGCAACTTATATGCCAATCTTATTTATTTTAAAAGTACCTTAATGTTTTTACGAAGAATATTTTTGTTTTGCAAAATTTCAAAAATAAAGAAGTTTCTCTTATTGTTAATTCAATCCGAGAGCATAGTGTACATACGCTTTTAGACCTCCCAGAAAAGATACTTTTGTGTTTATTAATATTTTTTCAATAATCCCAGAGCACTTTTGATCAGTAGGTACAAAGTGTCATAAAAATTCAGAATTTTGAGTTGGCGCAGAGAAAAATACCCTGTATATTATAAGATGTATTGGATCTTTGCACAGCAGCACTTTGAGTGGTTCTGTCCGGTTAACCATTCAACTGTTTTGAGGGGATTCCACGGCTTACTTTTGACTCATCAGCTGCCTTTAAAATTCCTATTTTGCTCATCATTGACACCCTCCAGAATGGAACTCCCTATATATTTTTGTTCGAATTTGGTATGTGGGTTCTTGGGGTGTCCTGATTAATGCTGTGGTGTCAGATTTTAAAACAAAAAATCGCTAAATGGTTTCGTAAAAATCCCCGGTGTAATAAATCGTAATCGGCCCTGGATCCATTCCCTAAAAATGTAGGTACACTAAATTATTGGTAATTACACTGGATTATTGGTAATTAATAATAACCAATAATACTATTATTGCCTTAATGAGTAATGAAATAGTATATAATCCGGGGAACCCAGTTAACGGACTTTTTCTCCTCATTTCTGATATTTATTTGATAATAATTCCATCTAATATGTTTATAATAGGGATTTTCATCAAATTTATAACGGATAAAACTATATACCTATTGAATAAATATAATATTATAAAATTAATAAAATATATTTTCTCTATATTAAGTTCTGAAGCAGACCCATATTGATTTGATTTATAACTTTTCCCCTTTCGGCCTTTCGGGGGTAAGCAAAATTAAGGTCATTAGTGACTTTTCGACGAGATGACAAAAAACACCCTGGAACATTAATAACTGACGCGTCCAGGAAAAGAGAGAAAACGCGCCGGCACTTTTTCATCCTCGCAGATTAGCTCAATTTAACGGAGTGAGCGATTGAAGGGATTGATGAATTGCCGAAAGCTATCGGAGACGATGGCAAGGATGAGACGGGGCTGAAGCAGATTTCACACTTTGGTCGAAGCCGAACAATTTAGAAGAATCATACTTTGATCTATGGACATATTTTTTAAGCTACCATACCAATGATATACAGGGTGATACGTTTTAAACTCGGTATTTATCCATGTCGGAGACCGGGGTTCGATCGGTAACTGGACGGAAATGCTTTTTTTATTTGCCTACTTTCGGGACCATATTTTCCCTTATTATACACGTAGACCGAGTATACTTATCTGTTGTCTGTTGTGTTCCTATGTGTTCGACAAGGAAATAAGAAAGATAAAACATTAAAGTTTACAAAACAGCCTTTACTTACCCCTTCCTTAAAATGCCTATCCTTATCCAACATCGCTGTTTCCCCTAACCAATTAGAAGTCCGTGTATGACCGTGGCTACTTCTACATTGCGTGCCATGGGCACAACGTCCGACTTCCCCTACTTCCCAGCATGGCCATTTACCATGCCGAACTGTTGCCAAGCGGAATACCACGTGCTTTCGAGTAGAGGTACCCATCTCATTCTTCTAAAATGTTTATTTATTTTTTCTGGACTTTGAGGCGTAAACAAAACACAATTCTAAAAAAAAACTACCGGTCAAAAATCTCAATAGTTACTGAGATAAAGGGCGTTGTAGCTCTTTTTTAAAAACGGAATTATGGCAATAAAATAATATCTCAAAATAATCAAGGTACTGAACTGAAATTTGGCACGGCTTTGTTTTTGGAGATATTACAAAGGGAGCCACTTGCGCTCTTTTTGAATCGTGATTTTACTAGTTTCCTTTTTTAGGGTCATCTTTTTGGTTTTGCTGGCTTATAATTTTAGTAATTTTTTTCATTTTGTAACAAAAAGGTATTTTTCTTTCATAACGACAGAAATTTTGTTTCAAATATTGGAGTTAACAGGTGTTTGGGGTAGGTTTTCCCAATTTCAACGCAAATGGTGGACTTTATCTTTATGAAGTACACACTTTTGTTGGAAAATGAAAAGTGGCGCCCTCTGTGAGATATCTACGTAGAAATTGACATTTTCAGCTTATTCTCCATCCCAAAAATACAGCAGTGCTAAATTTCAGTTCAGCAGCTTCATTATTTTGGGAGATATTATCATAATTCAAATTCAAAAAAATAACTACAACGTTGTTAAGCTTAATCGAAGTACTTTGGCCCCAAAATTAAGCTCCTGCATTCTTTAAACGTACTTAGTCAACACCCTGTATAGTAAGAAGTAAAATAAAAAATATACCTATATTCAATTCAATATAGATGCACGCAAAATGTAAATAGTGTCCCCAGGTAAAGACTGTTAAAACCCTGTAGATAGGTATAAAATAAACAAAACTGCCCAAGATAAAATACTAAACAGACTTTCCTAAAGAAAACATTAAAGACATGAAAATTATAAACGGTTGGTGGTCCCACACCTGATACCAGTTTGTTGGACCATAATAATAGAAACATCAGTTATTATGGAGGATTTTGTCTGATCAAAGAAAAAACTAAAATCAACCAAAAGTAACTGTATTGCGATAAAGAAAGCAGAATAAAAATTATATTGCAAGATACTGGATTTTCTAAAAAACGTGTTCACATGTCGCTCTTGTTTGATACCGAAATAATCACACAAAATAAATAACCCACCCCCCTTGAAATGATGTCGCTAACTAGGATTTAATTAGAGTAGGTAGACTTTAAAGTAAATTCATGCATATTATTATTCCATCTAGCCAAATGCAAGCAATCGAGCATAGGAGACCGTCCGGTATAGATTTAATTAACAAAGTTAGATATTTATATTTGCCAACAGGGAGGGCAGATAGTCGGCTTTGCCACTAGTAATTAATATGCACTTGCGTTCCAAACTGACGTAGTTTTTTTTTCGTTGTTATATGGGGTTAAGTACACGCGTGAGAAAATATTTCTGACAACAAAGTAATACAATAACAAAATCCAGAAAAGAGTGATAATAAATTATTATGATCATTATTATGGTGTCAGGTGTGGGGTAATAAAACATTGACTTGATAGCGGAGCATAGCGTCGATACGAATTCGACGGACAAGATAGAGGGAGCAGAAGCATCAAAATACACATATGTTTATAGTCAAACAACATACAGGGTGTTCACTTTTAAGTGGACACAAATCAATAAAAAATTGATTTGTTGATTTATTTTCAAAAAATTTTTTTTTGATACAAAGGTCTTCAAAATGCGCAACTTTCTATGTGAACACATTTGTCAAATTGCAATTCCAGGGCCGGCTAAGATTTTTTTAAACCCCGATTTTCACAAAATCTATTTAAGTAGGTAAGGGGGCACCTTGGCTGACCCCCTCCACTTTCCTCCTAGGCCCCGCACGCTTTGACGCACGGATTGACGTTTTGACACACGGTTTGACGCACGCTTTGACATTTTGACGCACGCTTTGACACACGGATTGACGTTTTGACGCACATATTGACGTTTTGACTCACGTTTTGACGTTTTGACGCACGCTTTGATGAACGGATTGACGTTTTGACGCACGTTTTGATGCACGGATTGACGTTTTGATGCACGTTTTGACGCACGGATTGACATTTTGACGCACGCTTGAAATGGGCGGGGTCTAGGAGGAAAGTGGAGGGGGTCAGCCAAGGTGCCCCCTTACCTACTTATTTAGTCATTTTTTTATTTAAAATCTGACCATATAGCGTTAATTAGGACCCTCTAAAACCCTTAAGTTCAAAATTTTAACTAAAAATATACAGGGAATTCGGTTTTACAGCGCCTTAAAGTTGCGCAAAGTAGTGATTTCGAGGGCCCCTGGAGAGTAAAGCGTGCCATGGAATGATTTTAAAACAATTGAAGAATTAACAGGACCACCCAAAGTATTGATGGATGAGACTGCAAGAAAAAATAATACAGGATGTTTTTCTCTACCGCTGCTGAAAGTTCAGACTTTTTTCGAATTTTATTCTGATCAAGTTTGCCGTGCTTTTTGAAACAAAGTTACTAATAACTACAACAAAAAATAATTGAAGCTTGCGATTCCGTAACAATAGATGAGTTAAAACGAGTTGTTTATAATAACAAAAAACGTCTTGAAAAATGTATTACGTTAGAAGGCGGTTATGTTGAAAAAACCCCGATAGTTTAAGATCTAAATATGTTGTTTGTTATTTTATTGTTAAGATTAAATAAATTTTGTTATTAGTAACTTTGTTTCAAAAAGCACGGCAAACTTGATCAGAATAAAATTCGAAAAAAGTCTGAACTTTCAGCAGCGGTAGAGAAAAACATCCTGCATTATTTTTTCTTGCAGTCTCGTCCATCAATACTTTGGGTGGTCCTGTTAATTCTTCAATTGTTTTAAAATCATTCCATGGCACGCTTGACTCTCCAGGGGCCCTCGAAATCACTACTTTGCGCAATTTTAAGGCGCTGTAAAACTGAACTCCCTGTATATTTTTAGTTCAAATTTTGAACTTAAGGGTTTTAGAGGGTCCTAATTAACGCTGTATGGTCAGATTTTAAATAAAGAAATGCCTAAATAGATTTTGTGAAAATCGGGGTTTAAAAAAAATCTTAGCCGGCCCTGGAATTGCAATTTGACAAATGTGTTCACGTAGAAAGTTGCGCATTTTGAAGGCTTTGTATCAAAAAAAAAATTTGAAAATATCCCAAGAAATCATTTTTTTATTGATTTGTGTCCACTTAAAAGTGAACACCCTGTATAACGGAAGTTTACCAAAGTAAACAAACATTACCTGAGATAGTTCATTTCCTGAAAAATAACACTTTGTCTCTCAACACACACTTTATGCGTCGCATTGTATACAAAATTAGACAATGTAATATGACACTCCCGGTTATAAACAACACAAATGCAGAGAGATTGAGAGCGAGGGCGGCCTGCGGCATTGCCATGTGGGGCACATAATATGCAAGGAATTAATAGCTATGGAATTTCTTAATTTAATGTTGTGGGAGGTGCGTGTTCATTTAATCCCATTATTAAACCCGTCTATTTTCAAATAAAATGCTAGGTAGACAAGAAATTGAATTCATTCTTGTCTTGCCCGACTCTTCCAAAAAAATCTTGTCTTACAAACAAGAATTCTTTCAACTTCTTGCTATTGCATTTTTTGTTTAGCGACATCATCACAGATCACAGCAAGGGTCTTGCTACCATGCCATGCATTTCCTGACGTGAAAGCAGAGAAAGAATTTTATTCTCATTTTATTTTCGAGTACCTTATGCTCATTTTTTAAAAATCAATGTTATCGTCACCAACATTAATTATTTCTCTTATTAATGTTAAATTATCCAGTCCAGTCCAGATACCTAGCGATTTTTGCAAGATTGAAAGAGTCTTGCAGAATAACTTCTTGTCTTGCAAAGCAAGATATCTATGTTATATCCGACCTCAAGCATCACCTTGATCATAACCTTGTTTTTACCCTTGATTCTGTTTACTGTTGGATATTATGTTCTCATTCTTTATTGTTCAAGATGCTTACTACAAAGATATCATTTTCCATTGTATATTGTTCTAGAATGATTACTAGAACATATCATATTCCTTTTGAGTATTGTTAAAACTTGCTTACTGCAAGAATTGCAGAATTTGATCTTCCCTTTGTCTTTATATTCTTTTCCCATGAGAACCACAACACCTCAGCATAACAGATCTGTATAAATAGGACCTAGTAAAGTAAGAGTGTTAATTCTAGTCTTGTCTGTAGTCTCAGCCGAAACTCTGTAACTCGCGTTACTCAAATAAAAGTTTTTTAAAAAAGTCTTCGTCTTCACGTCGCCCGTAACATCTATAATATCTATACTATTATGTAAAAAACTCTTATGTAGTCAAAAAATAAGGCAATTACCGAGAGGGTTGGGCCATGATTGTCAGTTTTACATTTCGGCTTGATTTTATAATGTCGTGTCACGTGTGGGGTACATTTTTTTAATAACAGGTTTTATTGTGAAACTGATTTAGGCTAAACAATCGCATTGTCACTTTTACATGTAATATATTTCGCACAAACCTTCAAAATAGGTGATTATATTAAGAAAATTATACAATGTGTCTACGTTAAGGACTTACCACTGATAAACTTTTCTTTGTTAGATAGGTATTCAAAATCCACATTCAATGAGCGGGTAACTTTATTCTTCTGTTATAATCATGGCAAACTAAAAACTGACTGCAGATTCTTGTGGAGGATCACTCACAATCTATATGTACCAATTTGATTTTTCTAAAATGGGAGAAAAGATTATTAAAATTTAACTTTTTTACAACTTTTTCATCACTTTTATGACAAAACTTAAGTATTGCTTTTAAAAAATTAGTTCTAACATTAAAAACAATAATAGATTCTTACAAATTAAAACTAATAATACTTTTCTTCTTATTTTAGGAAAACGATGATTGATACAGATCGGTTTTAAATCATCCTAAACTTGCAGTCAGTTTTTTTTTTAAAAGATCTCTAATTGCATTTTTTTTAATTTGAGCTCATAAAAGCGATAGTAGTTGGAAATGATTACAACCCAATAATAAAGTTTGAATACCTACTTAAAAAAAGTTTATCAGTCCTCAACGTTGACACACTTTATATCAGTTTATACTTTCATTCGGTTATAACTTTTAGGTAATCCTATTCCTTTTCTGACTGAACTGAACTGATAGTGGTTCGATAAGGCAATTACCGAGCGGGTTGGGCCGCACGATTGTCAGTTTTACATTTCGGCTTGATTTTATAATGTGGTGTCAGGTGTGGGGTACAATTTTTTTAAAATTATACAGGTTTTATTGTGAAACTGATATAGGCTAAACAATCGCATTTTCATTTTTACATGTGATATATCTAGCACAAACCTTCAAAATATGTGATTATGTTAAGAAAAGTATACAATGTGTCCACGTGTCCGACTTACCACTTTTCTTTGTTAGATAGGTATTCATAATCCACATTCAATGTATTCTTGTGTTATAATCATGGCAAACTACGACACTTTTATAGCCTTAAATTTTAAAAAATACTATTAGAGATTTTATTAGAAAAAAATTGACTGCAGATTCTTGTTGAGGATCACTCAAAATCTATATGTACCAATTTGATTTTTCTAAAATGCGAGAAAAGATTATTAAAATTTAACTTTTTTACAACTTTTTCATCACTTTTATGAAAAAACTTAAATATTGCTTAAGAAAAATTAGTTCTAACATTAAAAACAATAATAGGTTCTTACAATTTAAAAGTAATACTTTTGTCTTATTTTAGAAAAATGATAATAATTGTTACAGATCGGTTTTAAATGATCCTAAACCTGCAGTCCGTTTTTTAAAAAAGATTAATTGCATTTTTTAATTTAAGCTCATAAATGATGATTACAACCCAATAATAAAGTTTGAATACCTATTTAAAAAAAGGTAATCAGTCTGCAACGTGGACACACTTTATAGTTTATAGTTCATACTTTCATTCGGTTAAAACTTCCTTTTCAAAACTGATAGTGGTTCGATTCCTTTGTTATTAAATTGTGTTATTTATTTGATTTTGTATTGAATGACCTATTTTTTCACATCTCCTTTTTCTCAGCCACCATCCACCATCCAATATTTCCTGATTTCTTGGTATTATTGTTATCTGAAAATCGTACTTAAATTTCCTACATGGGGCTATTTTTAATACTTATAATATCGAATATTCATCGAGGTGTAAAAAAAGGGTATCATAAAAATAATTAATGTATTATGTTCCCTTGTTTTCGTTTCCAATAACTATCCACATTCCTCCCTTCGTAATATCATTAATTCGAATTGCAATTGGTGTCGGCATGTTCTCGTATACACGGCTATTGGAAAATCTAATATAGCTGACCGTCACCATATATCAATAACGATTTTCAATTTTATGCTCACTTACATACACAGTAATAGACATGTTATGATTGCCCTGTAAATGATTTCAAATTTGTTGCTCAATAAATGCTAGATTAAGCTTGTGTACCATAATGCAGTGCGGCGCTTGATTAAGAGTATTGAGTTGTATTTCCTATTGTCTAAATTATTAAATTGTATTTCATACTTTGTCTAAATTATTATGAATACGAGATACGAGTACAATCGCAAAATTTCGTGGCGTGATATTGTTTTGCTACTGACTGTCGCTATCTTAATAAAGTGCTTCAGGCATTTTATGCGACATAAAAAGACAGTTATTCTAAACGGTTATTTCGTTTTCATAAACTTTGAACGTAAACACAAGAATTATTCTAGCGACATGTTTTTTGAAAACAGGAACAAATTTTTACTTGTTCCTTGACCACCTTTCCGTTCTTGAGTAAACCTTTTGTAGGCAGTTGTTTATGCACTCAAATATGAGAAGGAGGAAAATATTTCTTTATATCACGAAAATTATTGCATATGGCAGTATTTGGAAGTCGGCAGATGCTAAAATAATAGGTATCAAATATTTTCAGTGTCATTTCAGAAGGATGACCGTTAGTTTAATAAGTTATACGCCTACGATCCAGATTAAATAGAACAAAGCCCACCGCCGTAACTGCTTAATAATTAATAAAGTTTGGAATTTATATAACGTTAGTGGGGGAAGCAGGAAGGATGTATTCTTTTTTTACATCCGACACCTGACACTAGCTCAGAGACTAGTGTGGATCATACAAGAGTTCTAATTTCTAATATACAGAGCGCCCAAGCTCAGCAACTTTAACATGTAGTCCAATTGACAGGAAATCTACAAGGTATTCCAGAAATAAGTGCCACGTGTAACCACGTATTTAAATCATCAAAAGCAAAAACTTTTTTCAAATAAATTTGTTCTAAAACCTCTTAATTTCGAAGATAAATATTTTAAAAATTGTAATTTGTTTTTGTTACCCGCCACTGGAAAATACGAAATTCGTGGTTGGCTAAGTAGCAATATTAGTAATAATAAAAAATAACACAAAGAGAGGGGAAGAATTAGGTTGTCAAATTCCTATTTAGTATTTCAGAATATTAACATTATTTGTGATGAACTATAAGTAAGAAAATATCAAAATTATTAGAACTTCCATATTTGTATCGCTTGTATCAATATCAACTTTGTTACTATTCAACTATCAACTGTCGCAGCTTCCGCAAGACGACAGTTAGCCAGTCTACTGATATATACTACGAATGCTAATGCCAGAATAATTAGCAACACAATAATACGATTGAGCTGCTGTCTGCTGGCATCAGGAAATTATCCGTTTTCTCAGAGTACATACAAGAGGAATATGGATGTTGATAATATTATAGGTACTATAGAATTCCTTATTATTGTATCTCACGCCCGAATATCTCTCCGAACGTGTGTAAACACAACTATTTACAAAATAACTCATGCTTGGCCGGCAGGAGGCTAGCAAGAAACATGAAGATGGCGAATCACTGGTTTATATCCGTTACTTCGGTGTTTTTTATCCATAAGAAACTCGTTAGCATTATTTTAATGGGAAAAATACGAGATAAAAAAATTAGGTTTTCTATAAGTACTTAAAGTTAGAATTACTACCATTTTAGGTGTGGCATTTACAACCGGGACGCCTAAGACGTAAGGTAATGTGGCACTTACCACACTCATATAGTGTGTGTGTACATATAGTGTGTGCGTGGATAAATAATATTACGATGAAACGACCCCACGACACAAATTAAGAAAATAGCTATAAAGTTCTGGAGGTTGCAGTGGAGGTTAGTGCAAATTAAAACTAAACAAATACTAAACAGTTAAGCTTTCTAAACTCATTCCAAACTCTGGAAATCCGCAAGAACGAAGCTCACCAGCTTAGGTTTAAACGTCGCCGGGGCGAATTAGGTAGACAAATGCCCACCGCCACCGAGATACACCGCCGGTTAATTAGCAAAGTTTGGTATTTATGTAACGAAAGCGGGGAGGGGGGCGCCCCATCTGCCCCCCCCCCCTGCAATTATGCACGTGGAGCCCGAACAGATGTCATTTGTTTTCTTCGCCTTCGTAGAAAGAACAAACGTTTGACCCTGCACGAAATCGCATGTTCGTACGCATTACAAAAATACGTATTTTAACCAATGTAAAATCGTTTATTAATAACCCTCATTAACGCATGATTTATCAATAATAAACGATATTTCAAATCAAGTCGGCCAAGGCGCTATATGTTTTCATTTTTCCATTTTTCAATATATCTGTCACTGTCAGCTATATAGGTTCATAGTTCTCAAAGGTGTTGTAGAATAATGGAAGTTAATGAAAACTTTACCTTAACTCCACAAGAAATAGCAGAAAGTGCAAATATAGCATCCTCAAGTTTATTGCCGGAAGAAATCAAAGTCCTCTATCAGAAAACTTACGTCAAATTTATTTCGTGGTGCATAGAGAAGTAAGTAACGCGTTACTCGGAAAGGGTGTTGTTGGAATACTTCTCGAGCATTGCAAAAAATGCTTAAAGCAAGATTAATCTTAAAATAAAACATTGATATAACGTTTTTCTATTTTTTATGCACTGTACGTACAACCAGTCGGAGTAATAGTTATTTACATTGAAAGATGCGTAAGTGCACTTTTTTGGCAGAGGAGGTTGTTTAAAGACCGAGGTAACGCGAGGCCAAAAAAGAGCTTACGCATCGTGCAATGTATTACATTTTTCCTGCTACCGACAATTTAAGGTTAAAGGTACTTTGAATAAAGCTCTAAATACATATGGAGTAGATTATGAGTGTTTGGGATTTTCATAGTTATTTTTAGTTTTATTTCAATATATGCATAAAATATTTGCTTTGGGCAAAATTACTAATTTTGGGATCATGTTTGATGTATTTGAGAATTTATTTTGTTTGGTATTTCTACATTCAAATTTAAATAAACGCGCGCGATATGAGACTGCACTGAAAAGGCGCGCGCACCCAAGGAAGAAGAAGACATGAAATTATTAGTATTGAAGCGGCGCGCATGAGAGTAACTTGGCAGTAATAACACCCCGAAAACTTCGCTTATCGCTATCGCCGCGCCCCGTTGACAAAACCTACATCGGTGTGCACACCAGGACAATAACTGGGACATAACACAGGTGAGTGCTTTCTCATTCGCATTTTCTCTTTCGCATCTCGACACGCATAGGTATTCATTAGTCATTTACAAATCAATTTTCGCGGACCAGTTATTAACCGTAATATGTGTATAAACCGCACAATGAGTAATAATGATCTTCAAAATAACCTTTGCTCAATTACTAAAATTACAGAATGCAGCGATAATAAAAAATAAATAAAAAATGTTGAGCTTTGTGTGGGATTTGAACTCTGGATCTACGAATTACTAATCGCGTACTCTCACCCTACCGGTAGCGCGGTACCTGTCAAGTTTGTTCTGTTATGCGGCTCTTATTTGACGCCAGAGAAACATTGAAATTATTAATTTTTCTTTGGTATAATTCCTGTTCTTTATGATCAAAACCAGTTTGTAAAACGATTGTTGTGAAACCTATTAAAATTGACGCAAGATTCGCGTTGCCCACATACATTTTATTAATGGTCTTAAGGTCCTTGCTGCGTAAGGGTTGCTAAGCAATACTTTTTGTACCTAGCAACCACTTTCGCAGCTAGCAACGAAAATAACAGAGCACCTCGAACATTTAACTTTCGCTTTCAGCCGCATCTTTACACTGGAAATTGTTTTCGGCGTTCTTCTGTCTCGATACTCTCAGACAATGGAGCAGATTTTTGATTTTTCAGCCAAACAGCTTGGTGGTTGGAAATCCACTGCTGTGGCAGAAAGTTGAAATCTTATGTAAACCTGCTACAAACTCTACCAGCGCCAATTTAAATTTAGAATGTCATACAACTAGTAATGATTCAACTGTACCTTTTATCAATTTTATTAATTGCAATATTTCCAACATAAATATAAATATTAATAAAAAGAAATCGAATGATGCAAATGAATCTTAATAATTAAATTTCTAGTTACCTACTTAATATAATTATTAAATAAACAGTGGAAACCATATTTGCTCTACTTTATTTAAAGCACAGTCTACGGAAAAATATTGTGACTAACTCGTGTCTTAAACGGCTATTAATAGTGATCTCGAAAATTAACGCGTTAGCTATGCTCACGCGTTAAAATATCTTGGTCATTAATAGGCCTTAAGCTCGTTGGTTCAATAACTATTAAAGGATTATACCTAATAGATATTATATTAATACTTAATACTAAAAGTGAAAAAGAGTTCTTGTCAGATGGAGATATAGTTATGTTTCGATAAGTAATGATAAAACGTAATGTCTTTTGTATTATCTCAACATTTTGTTTAAATTTAATTTTTAGTTCATTTTAAGTACAAAATATAGGTATTTTATCCGTGCAAAATTTGTGATAAATTAATTATCTGAGTTTTTATAGTACTCACAAACACATTCGTTAATTCAACAATGCCTAGCTTTTATAATATTAACAAATACAATAATTAATTTAATGCTCAGTGTTCATTGTATATTAACGAACAAGTTCATTGATTCATAATTTAAGAATCGCATTCATCAATTAAATGTTCAGAATTAGAATTCATAATATTTATGAACACGTTTATTGCTTTAATATGGACAGTTTTTATATAGCGTTCATCAATTCATTCAATAATAAACATCTACATTGATAAAGAAATTAATAGAAATATATTAATAGTTTAAAAAAATAAAAATAACAAGCTTTCATTAACGACTAGCAAGTAGAAATGATTTTTTTTATAATAGGCTTGATATTTTTTAATATGGCATTATTTTTAATGTAAAAGCATGGGGCGCTTTCTTGGGTCTTGTCGAGCTAAATTATTATAATGATTCAACCAACACCAAATCGATTCTGTTTCATAAATTATGTTAGTTTTTTTATCTAAGTTGAGTTTCTCACCGGAGTTGAATAAGTTTGCAAAATTTCAGATCGATACGACAATAATTAGAGGTGGATGAAAACTCATTTGTTAGATTTGTTTACATAAAATTAAAAGTGTATTAAATAGGCACAAGTCAAGCTAATAAAAGCGCGTTAATAAGGAAAAATATATCTTTACCTACAAAAATCTTAAAAGCATGTGCTAACAAGCGGACATTAAGTCTGAATATATTAATTTTTACGTACCTTATTTAAAGACGCCGGCAACAAATAAATTTTTTGCTATGGTAGTTAAGCAACTCACTTGTGGATAGCGGGCAGCTTAATTGTCATTAAGGAGCTGATTCAATTACAGCAACAAAACCTACATAAAAACAATCAATTTATTTGCTATGGTAGCTAAGCAACTCACTTGTGGTTAGTGAGCTGACTCACTTGCCTTAATACAAGGGTTGAATTATCACAGCATAGTGATTTTCAACAAATCTGCTTACTTACTGCAATTGAGTTGTCTTTAGCAAAGCGTGCTTTGCTGCGGTAACAAGCGCCTATTTAATGCAGATATTTTGCTGCGGTAATCGAGTTCTTACTAACCGTAGCAAAGTAATTCTTTCAGTGTACCATGAGTTCTCACAACCTATTGGAACCAAGTTGAAAAAGTTGAACTTCAGTGCCTCATGTGTTTTATTTACTAAATTCCACATTCGATATGAAAAGTCCCAGACAACACAAAATATTTTAAAAATATTTTTAAATGATTCCAAAGATTCAGAAAATATTACAATATTTATATAAGATGTTTTGCTAAAATATTTTTACTTACATTTTATAAATATTCGGACAAAATATTTTATAAATATTTAAAAATAATTCCAAAGTACTTGAAAATTTTCCAACATTTATAAAACATTATATTAATATTTCTCAAAACCTGTTTTATAATATTTTATATATATTATTAAAACACTCATTTCAATGTTACTCCGAAGTGCCGAAGTTTCCTACATCTCACCGCTACTGACTAATATCCACCAGGATAAATACCACCTACCCATACCCGATGGAACCCATATCCATAATACTATAATGTAGTTTTATGCCCGTATCCGTATATCCAGTAGCTTCGCTGTTTAGTGCCCATAGGGCCTACGGCCACAGTAAGGAGTCCTTACATATTACATAATAATGGTAAAAAATTATTACCACCCTGATCCCTGATTGCAGCAACTAGGTATTATATCTAGGTATTTTTAAAATATTTTATGCAACGTTTTAAAAATATTTTAACAACCTTATAGTTGGTCCACTCTTATAATTTATAAAACATTTAAAAAACATTAACTGGGTAATATAGGAATATTTTATTAATATTTTCATGTTTCTCTGAAAATGTGTATACAATATTCCAATAATATTATTGTGTTGTCTGGGGTTGAACTTGGGTCACAAATAACTATATTAAATTGATAACAAATTGTGTTGCACTGTATTTCCCTATTTAAGGGCAATATAGTATCAACGATTTCAAATTAACATATTATAATATAAAATATATTTCTAATTATTGTTTTTTCGAGGTGCACGGTTTTTTGTTAAAAAACATTTCTCCATTGTTTTTCTTGGAAACCAATCTGCCTAACCCGCCAAACAGTTTTACCCTTAATCAGGGATATGAAGAGCTTAATTGTAACAATTAACAAACAAATTAGGCCTGCAAATCAGGCTTATATGGGGACCAGTGTAACGCCCTTATAAAGTGGACACAGTTTAGAGCTTTTGTAAAGGGTTCGAAACGAGGGCCGTCCCTCCAACTGGCTGCCGCGCCGCAAACAAAGGTCGGTCGATCGTATAATTTCTGCACAATGGGGCCTATGAATATAAATTTACCGTCACAACCCAAAACGAATCTCTCATATTACGCTGCTCGCTCGAAAAAGGATTCTGCTGCTTCGATTGCGGAAACAGCCGAATGTTTCCAGTTTGGGGTTTGAATAGGCCTTCCTATGCCCACGTTACGTGGCCCACTTTTTGAAAAGCACGATGCTGGTGATCAAAGTTCCACTGGACATTTTCTTGACTTTTACACCTCTTTGTTCACTTATACACGCTATATACAAAATGTCCCAGATAAGACGTTGCGCTGGATGGCTCAAAAACTGAACTTATACAGGGTGTCTACTTTTAAGTGTATACAAATCGATAAAAAATATATTTTGTGAGATATTTTCAAAAACCTTTTTTTTGTTCGAAAAGTCTTCAAAAAACGTTTCTTTTGACGTTTTTACTTTTGTCAAAATGCAAATCCAGGGACGGCTACGATTTTTTTTATACCCCGATTTTCACAAAAACCATTTAGCGATTTTTTTATTTAAAATCTGACACAACAGCGTTAATCAGGACACTCCATAACCCCCATATACTAAATTTGAACAAAAAATGTAGAGGGTGTTCGGTTCTACACCGTGTTAAAGTTGAGCAAAATAGGAATTTTAAAGACATCTGGCGATCCAAGTGTACCATTCAAAACAGTTGCATGGTCAACAGGACCACTCAAAATGTTGGTGTGAAAAGATTTACTACAAAAATATACAGGGTATTTTTCTTGAGCCATCTCAAAATTCTGAATTTTTATTAAACTTTATACTGATCAGGAGTGCTCGGGAATCTTTATTTCTTTACAAAATGCCAACCAACAAATAAAAACAATTTAAATTATTGGGCCTTTCTCAACAAAGTCACTGTCTAAGATGATACATTTTCTGTGCGTTTCCTGTTGTGACACACCAGCCACCTTAACTGATATGGACTTACTGACTGGCAGGCTTCTGTATTTTTTAGATTTAGTTCGTTTATAGTATGTGGGGCGGTTTTGATATACTCGATTTTTGACCCGTATAAAGTTACAAAAAATTCAGTAATTTGAGATGGCACAGATAAGAGCACTCTGTATATTTCGTATTGGAACTTTGCCCACCAACAACTTGAGTGGTCCTGTTGACCATTCAACTGTTTTGAGGGGATTCCATGGCACACTTGACTTGGCAGATGCCTTTAAAATTCCTATTTTGCTCAACTTTGACACCCTGCATAATGGAACTCCCTGTATATTTTTTGTTCAAATTTGGTATATGGGGGTTGTGAGGTGTTCTGATTAACGCTGTGGGGTCAGATTTTAAATAAAAAAATCGCTAAAAGGTTTACGCGAAAATCGGGGGTATAAAAAAATCGCAGCCGGCCCTGGATTTGCATTTTGAAAATGACAGGAAGGTCAAAAGAAGCGGTTTGTGAAGGCCTTTCAAACAAAAAAAGTTTTTTGAAAATATCTCACAAAATACATTTTTTATCGATTTGTATACACTTAAAAGTAGACCCCCTGTATGTAATTTTCGGAGGAGGTTATGTAAAAAAATAAACCTTAAATAAACCAAAAAAGATTTGAAATTGGTTCCCCCCACGAAATATTACTAGAAACCTTACATTAACAATGTAAGATTTGTCGCCGATTTTTCATGTTTATATAGAAAAGCAAATCTTTTGACCTCAAAAATACGCCTTTGGCTTGACTCGATGTGAATATCCGTAAATTTGGCCAAAAGTGATGTTAACGCAAAGGGAAACCATAAAATCCTTTCCTATTATTTTATGAAACCACCAAGTTACAGCTCATTTGCCGAAAATGATTAATGAGGTGCAAATATGTGTAATGCAAACATTATATAATTTCCATTCAAAAGTAAATATTAATTTACCTTCTCCTTCCATATTGACGGAGTAATATTACAATTTAATAAAATACAAAACTTGGATATAGGTAATCAAATATGATGCCGATACATTGTTTGTCTGCGAAGGTACAAACTGATTTATAAACTATTTTATACAAAGGTGTTTTAATGATGTTTTTTTTGCAATAATTAATATCCGAAAGTAATTTTCATTATTAAACCCTTCTATTTTGAAATGAAATGCTGTAAACAATGGAGTAAGCGGCATCACTCAAAAAGATGTTGACTTTGTTTACTTTTTGTTCTTACTCCCTCTATCTTTGGTTATTTCTCTGAGGTTCCTACATACATCTGCTGTTTGCATCGTGGCAGTGCCACATTCCTTGATGCCATTTTGCACTTATTTTGGTAAGACTTTTATTTAAAGCGGTTTTATGATTGATGCATGTTTCATAGATCTATCGATTTTGGTTACAATTTGAAATTAGTGAAGACAACTATTTTTACTTATTGGACCAAGATTAAGCTAACTTTATACAAAGGTTTTCATCGGAGTTGCATGCGATCTTGTAAATAGGTAATACTTATTGTTATCATGTAGCTTCGCCACGCTACGTTCCGTTTAAAAAATTTAACACCGCATAAGATAAAGTAGTGCCTTATACACGTGCTACATGTTCCATAAATAACAATTATCTACTCCATGCTCTGAAAATCAGACGTACATTGCCATAATGTATGTAAAGTAATGGTCCAAGCAACTTCTGTTAATTTGCTTTCGAAAGCCCCTACATTATATAAACGCGGAGCCAGCGAAACCGTGATACATTAAAAATGTAAAACTTGAGAGTAACTTTTGAGAGTATACCTGGTATTAGTTAACGGTTAATGTGAAAATTTCCCAAGTGCCCCGAATTTTACACGGAAAAGATATATGAACTCTTTTATTTTTTTCCCGAAGTTTGCACCGCCTGTACCTGCTGTAAACTTAGTTATCGAATATAAAAAAATCATGTTAGCTATTCAATTTAGTAATTCTCAATTTTAAGTTGATTTCCTCTGAATTTACAGTTTGTTTTCAGTGGAATAAAATAAAAAATTAAGCAAACTATTAATTTTACCTGTGAACACGTGAACAATGCACATAACAATATATCAATTCGGATACTTTGAGTAAAACATTGCAGACTTTTAATTATTCAAAAATTAGATGGGGTTCAACTACTTTACTGGTTAAAATTTCGGTATACGAGCCAAAGACTTTATTTACTTTAGATTTTACATACAGCTTACATTCCAAACCAAAATTGTTCGTGACGGACTATTGTTGTAACTGTATAATTAGATCTAGGGAGAGGTCTGAAATGAAATTGGTAACTTTTGATCAAATTACTCAACTCCAATTTGCAGTCGTACACGTTCGAGCAGACAGGAACAATACCCATCATCAACCAATCTACGTCTACCCGCGTTACCTTTGAATAATATTCAATAATGGTCCTTGCACGTTTACATGGTAGATTACACTACAAGTTGTAACATACTATTAGAATATGATGTACGGATGTGTATCATCCAAGCGTGTGCATGTTAGGTAGGTACTGCACGTAATAGGTATTACCCGCAATATGAGGAATATGGATTTTATTGTAAAATTATTGTTCTATACGTTCACAGGGTTGCACTTTGCGCTGGTCCGGTGACTACAACCAGTGGCGTGGGTTCTGCCGATAAATTGAAGCAAAGATTTTATGTATATAAGTTTATTCCGCCTAATATAAATACATAATATGTATTTTCACGAGGCGAAATTATCAAATGGTGTCCACGTCCACCACGAAACGAACGAACAGTCAAATTCAAGCATCATACTTATAACCATTAGACTGTGCCATAAGGTTTATATAATTTATAATATAAATAGCAGACATCCAGACAATCAGTGCAGGTGTAGACTTGCAAGGGGTTAATGTAAGGTCCAGCGTCAGTCAAGCAGTTTGGATTCCTACATGTGTGAAGGGCGAACTTTTGAGCGGATATACAGTGTGTCCACGTTGACTTGACCGACCAAAATGCGCATTCAATTCTTGGTGGGTTAACAACGGACAACTAATACGACTACTTTTATGAGCTCAACACTTTTTTATAGAAAACTTACTACATATTCCAGTTTAGGATCACTCAAAGCCCATCTGTACCAATTTTATTTTTTAAAATACCGCAGAAATATTTTTTATTGTTATCGCAGTTTAAGAGATATTGAATTATTAAAACTTAACTTTTTACAACTTTTTATCACTTTTATGAAAAAATTTATTATTAATATAATATAATATATCATTAATAAGTTTATTTAGTGTAATGGTGTTTTTTTGCTGTTTTAAAAAAATTACAGAAGTTCCTCCATGTTTCAATACTCTTTTGCGTGGAAACCATACGACTTACAAAAAAATGTTAAGAGAGTTAAATTATTGTAGATAATTTTCTTCCCTTTATTTTCCCACAGAATATCTTTTTGCGTAAGTAGCTTGCAGGTGAAAATTTCTAAAAACACTATTTTTAGTGGTTTTATTGATGATTTCTCTTTTTTTTGTTAGACAACTTCAGATTCGTGTTCAGCACCCCAAAAACATAAAATAAAACACTAAAAACAATTACACTAAAACTTTCAACTTTAAACTACCGTTTGACTGAAGTGTTTGTATGCAACTTGAGGAAATAGTCCGTATCTTGAAGTGGAGTGGGAGAATACAACGATAAGGGTAAAAACTTATACAGTCTCAGCTCCACAAACACAGCTTTTTTTATAATTCAACAGTACATATGTTTCAACCCTCCTATGGGGGGTCATCTTCAGCAGTGTAACATTACAGAAAATTAAAGCTTTCTAGACGTGGTCAAATAATGTATGCGAATGTGGAGAATTAATATAAGTAAAAATTATGTCGAAAGGCTAGTCAAAACCTTAAACAACGTATAGGCAAAAATTGTATAAATCCTGAGGAAACTAATTCCGCCTCATTTTTATTATTACGACTACGTAGTTTCCTCAGGATTCCTCTATACAATTCTTACCTATACGTTGTTTAAGGTTTTGACTAGCCTTTCGATATAATTTTTACTTATATTAATTTTCCACATTCGCATACATTATTTGACCACGTCTAGAAAACTTTAATTTTCTTTAATGTTACACTGCTGAAGATGACCCCCCATAGGAGGGTTGAAACATATGTACAGTTGAATTATAAAAAAAGCTGTGTTTGTGGAGCTGAGACTGTATAAGTTTTTACCCGTATCGTTGTATTTGTATGCATTTATGTACAATTAATTTTTTATTACGCTGTATTCGTTCATATTTTGAGGTTTTAACCCAGAGAAATCTCTCCGACGTTGAGATAAATTGTCAGCATAGTTGGAAATTTTATGCGCAGTTTAAAAGCATTTACATCCCCCTTTAGCAAACACAGAGCGGCATTTGACCGCTCGAAACAAGTGAGTAAAACTTTCGGTTGGGTAGTTGGGAAAAGTTTCAGTACGATATTATAATATTTCGCAACACAAACATTTATGTGATCGGGCTTTTCTGGTCCGTTTAGTTATCTCGATGGTTAGCTATAAAACCAGTTACACCGTCGACGAAAATCAATAACAAAACGAACTTCTTTAAGTCCAAAGCTTGAATACCTACCATGAGAGGTCCAAAGAAACTATGGAAACGTAGGTTGCCAATACTGCCTATACATCAACATCTCATTTGGATAAAAATCAATGACATTGATTATTACTAATTTTCAAGTAAATTTCTAGAGCCGTAGATACTGACCTAACCTAACCTAACCATACCTACCTCCTTAGCTCTCTTAAACTATGTGTAACATTGAGATTCATAGAATGAAAAGAGGTAGCCGCGATTTATTTAGATTTTTGGGGAATTCGGTATAAGGTTGTAAGTAAATTTCTGAATATTTCAAGGCACCCGGAGAGAACACATTGACTTTAGGAAGAGCTAAGACCGGACAAATATTTATGAAGTCGTTCCGGTTTCCACCAACGACCCATTAAACCTAGAAGATACCTTCAGAGAGACAGTTTTTGCTCCGAATATAAAAAGATATCCAAGTGCATAAAAGAAAATTCTTGAAAATTCTTGATAAAACAACCCATATCTCCGCCACTGGCTATTTGGGAAACTTGGTATTAATATTACATTTCATGACACTTGATCAGTGCATGCTGTGCACCCAATTTCGTTTGAATATCAATAACGGTTGGAAAAATAAAAAATTAAACATTAATTTTTTTTGGAATTTAAACACTTTGTATCTAGAAAACTATGCGCCTGTGATTAAAAAGCTATACCACAAAATATAGTCCTATGAAATTTATAAACTTTGTAGCGTTTCAAAAGTATCGCGCCTTATTTTTTTATTTGTAGGTGTAAGTCACTAAGTTCGACGCTTTAGGTTGGGTCGAGTTTGTTTGAGAGAAAAGGATTGAGTTTCTCACAGCCACTTCGCTGTGCATTTCCCACCATATTCAGAAAGGTTAGTAATTGTCCTCTGCCGTCTGAAACCGTCTGTTTTGTAGAATAAATTAGGGCAAACTAGGTTGATAAGTCCGTACCTGGTCGAACTTAAGTTTTTGTGGCGCCCGGTGGTACCTATCGTTTTTGTTGGCAAAAAAGGTAGTCTGAGCTGAACCGTTGTGCGAGATCTTTGGATTATTTCGTCCTCGGAATATTTTCGATATCTTCTGAAGTGCCGTACCTTGCCCTGCCTTACTTTGTCTATCGTTTGCATTCTGAAAAGCCAGTATCACCTGGTGAACTGTTTATTTTTAAGTGGGTAAGCTCCCTTTTATTATTCTCTTTGAATTCGACATTTTTTTATGGTCTTGTAGGCATACTTCCTGCCCGAGTGATTGAGACTGTTATACTTATATCCACTTCTTTCATCCCTGTGTCACAGAAAGCCTGCAGCTTTGCCTAGTTATCTAAGAAAACCCAAAAGAAAGTGGTAAGTGTACAAGTTAGGTCATAACCATGTGTATAGGTCGAATTGGTACCTTTTTAGGGTTTTCTATTGGGATGGTGCTTACGACAGTTGCTAGTCTCTTGCAATTGGAATAGATAGAGAGAGCTCTCCCTGGATTCAGTGGCGTCCGAACCTACGCAGGGTGCAGCAAAGACGATTGCAGCGAATTCCTTCCCGACTCAACCCCCAACCAGATAAGTGATGAACACGTATTATTCTCCGACGTTTTTATCGAGTTATTTTCTCGCGCTCTGCAAGCAAACTTAGTATCTACCTACGTACTGTGGTCATAATAAGACCCACGCCTCATTTTATTTTGACGAGGATTTTTACACCTGCACAAATGGATTTTGTTAAAAACATACTACTTGTAGCATTGTGTTTTTTGTTTTTTTTTACAGGAAAAATTAGATGTCCGAATGGTATTTGACAAGACTATTTCATGAGTAACAGATTATTCTGCATACACAATAATACACATAGCTTACAAAACATATTATACTACCTATTATACAACAGCTGTCAAGTTTTGCCGCGGGTAATCTCGAAAAAACTGCTGACTGGTGCTGTCATACAGTTTTTCCATCTAAAAGCCATTTGGAATTCAAAATTGCGCGTTTGTGATTGATGGAAATTAAGACGAGGGAAATAGTCGGATAAAAATGTGAATTTATAATATAAAGAAGTAAAGGGGGCTGTTAACCTTGGGTGGGTCACCCTGTACATACCTATATGTTTTAAGTAAGTAGTATTTTACTGTCACAGTCGTTCAAAAAGAACTCTGGCGTCTGGGATGTTTTGAAAAAGAACTAAAACATTTAATTTGAATGAGAATAAGGAAGAGAATTTAAGCCTGCTTTACTTAAGCGCTTTTAAATATTGTATATTGGTACCTTCACACAATGTGCCTTAAATTACGCATAGAATGAATCTGAAAATGTAGTAAAAACACTGTTAAGGAGCCTTATCTGTAACCAAATATTGTTTTAAGAAAATCGTCATCATACATTTTCTGTGTGCTTCTAGAGAATTATTGGAATATGCAGAAACGTGCTCATCATAACAACTTTGAGCTGACAAAGTCGTTCTAGCTCGAATGTCGTTGGTTCGTACTATTTCCGTGGAGTAAGCGAACGCATACCAATGGATTCCGATATACTTTGCATATTATTGATCGGTCTCTCGACTTCGGGCCGAATTCATTTTCTATATTCGTGGGGATTTCGACGTAATCAATGATTCTGGGCTTAAGAAAATGCCACCGGAATGCGAAATCTGAGATCGATCTTATATCTAAGTGGTTTCAAGAGGTAGCTACCTAAGCTTTGACTTAGTTATACCCACAATAATTTATATGACACTCTTCCAATTTGTAGTTAATCGGTTTATTGGGAACATTTACTTACAAAAAAATTACAAAATATTGCAAGGATTATTTTTGAATTTCCAAACTACAATATTAGTATATTACATAGCGAGAGTTGTAAACAGTTTATTACGTATGAGTGGAAAAGTTGCGCACGAGCCGCGCAGCGGCGAGTGCTGTAATTCCACGAGTATGTAATAAGCTTACAACTCGAGTTTTGTATTATAATTTTTCTTCGACGAAAGAAAAACTATTATAATAGATAAACTATACTTCTGATTATCTGACAGGCAACAATTAGTATGTTGGTTAGTTGCTATGGTAACGCGGATGCCGCGCTAACAAGGCACCCGTGATAATTGCGTTTTAATTAAGAACAGATACGTAATTTTTTTTATTACGTGTCAGTCATTACATGTCAGTCATTACGTGTCAGTGTTTGCAACAATGAACTTACTTATAACCTAAACCGTCACTTAATAGGTATGTTACTAGCATAGGAGTAGAAATTTTTTTTATGCTTCTTTTATTTCGAGAAAAAGTTACTAGAGATGCTAATAGATTTATGTAGAGGACCCTGGAAAGGTTGTAACATTGTAACTGACAAAAGTCTACTTTTCAGGAGAGAGGTTTGAAAATGCTAATCCTTTTTTTGTACTTTGAGTTTTCCTACCTTTTTTGTACCTACAATTCCAAAAATTTCATCAATTTTACGGTAAAAACATTGCGCAGTCCTTTACAATGTTTTTCCACGGTACAATTTTAAATATTATAAGTTGCAATGTATTTGATTTTAAACAATTTCCGTGCAAAAAGGTTGCAACACCTTAGAATGTGTGACTTTCTTAAAACATATAATATAATAATATATAACATACACATACAAAAATTGTAAATTAAATGGGTGCAGTAAATTGTGAAACAGGTAAAAATGGAAAAATGGACTTCTTGTGGTCTATAAAAGTATTCACCTTTCAATTGTAAATGTATCGTGTCTCAATAAATTGGAATTGTAATTACCTTATTCACTATGTTTTTACCTCAGGCAAATAATAAACATAGACTAATAATTCAATACAATACAGACCCAGCCAAGATAAAAAATGTTTAGTAACATCATAGCTTGAGGAATAACTAGCTGCGACACACTTTTTTTTACATGCTTTCTGTGGGAGCATTTTAAGCGGAGCCAGTTTTGGCGGCGGTGGGGCAGACGGCTGGTTGATTCGACCTGGTTGGACTGCGGACGTGACGAATCGGACAGGGTCGTATTACAAAATATTTCAGGTTTAATTTTCAACTCAAAATATTAAGTGAAAAATGAATCATTAGACAAAAAATACTATCTATACGTTGTAACTAAATACGTGTAATGATTATGCGTGGCTCGTTCAACCAGCCGCTGCACAAGCCTCTCTGCCTTTGCCCATCCTTGGGAGAAAACGTTTAGTCCGGCCCCGATACGCTTCACTCCGGCTTCATTCCGCCAGACTCTGTTTTGACTCCCGCCGGGGGCTTGAGTGTCGCAGATACCTATTAGTTAAGCTATGGTAACATTATTTGTCTGAGTTAGTAATTAGAAATCTAAAACAAAACAATGCAATGATTGCACCAGTGCCAAACTTCTTCATAAATTTATCTTACGAAATAAATGTATAACCAACGTTAAAAACATCAATTTGGAACAATTAGTTGTTATCTACAATCTAAATATAGTAAAAATTTGAACAGTTTTCATTTAACAATAAACTTTACTGATTTTGTGATTTCACTGATCCTACTTGGTCTATAAATAATATCCTTTTTAAATTGCTTATTCTGGCAACGTTGCACGAGCTCTTTGTGATCGATGATCATTTGCTTTATTTTGCCCCAACAGCTGATCCAGAGTTCGTTGAGATTTCGCCGGTTTGTGTTGATGTGTTTCGAGTGTTTACTTTTGCGTTATTCTTGTTTTTTTTACGAGGAGATTTTATGATTATTTGACAAAACTTAAGTTAGTAATAATTAGTGAATTAGTGTTATTTTAAGAACGATAGGAAGAGTAAAGTGTTGGATTTGTGGCATAGGAAACGTAACCTCTAGTTATCATATTATGATGCAGGCTAAGTGTCAAATTTGTTGTTTTTGTTTTGAGTAGGCATTTTTTATGTTGGCTGATTACAATGCAGCTTTTAGCTTAGTCTGTGTTTATTATTTGTTGTATATTTTTATATTTTTATCCAAAAATATCCCGCAACTAGACCCCAGAAATGGAAAAAATTGAAAATCTAAAAAAAGTCACTTACAATGTTCTTGCATGAGTGTATCGATATTATGAAAGTTTCAGCTTGTAAACGAGTAAAATCGGTGTTTTTATTTAAATACGTCCAACAAAACAAAAAATAAACGCCGACGCATTTTCAACCGGAAAAAATCTGCGACAATCTGCTTCGGCGCCGAGGCTTATCTCCCGAAAAATGTTATGGGCCATTAAAATCAGAATGCGGATGTGTAGGAAATAGGGCGAGAGCCCGGCAGCCCTACGCCAGGGACTTACCAAGATAGGACCGCGCGAGGACGGAGTCCTGGAAAATTGGCGGTGCTGATGCGGACAGGCCGCAGAAATCGCTTAGCAATAGGAGGTATACTTATTCTTTATAAAAAGGATAATCTGGAGCATTAGTAGCAAACATTCCGTCTCCCTTACATAGAACTTTCTACATTCACAAGAAAATATTTAAGCACAATTTTTTAACTTTGTACCAAATTAAATGATTTCGTTTTAACTAGCATTGAACCTAATATATTTTTGGTTCTAAATACTGTTCTGACATAATGGATTGGCTATAGGCGACCTTTAGAGGAGACTTGTAGGACACTTTAACGTTTGTTTAAAAGAACATAAAATTATATCAGGCAAAACAAAATTTCAATGTCACAAGTATGCGAACACGCTTTTAACAATTATCACAGAATTTTGTGGCTTAGGTCTCAACCAATTATCAAAGAAGAAGTAGGAAATATGCGGACAATTTAAGAATCTGCATTTATTTTAGAAAATACGAATGACTGTGTTCTGCTCAGAAAACAAAGTTGTTAACGTTCAAAGTTTCGTTTTTATAAGGGTCAACAGCCTTGAGCGGGCATCTTTTTGTTTCATTTTTTATTTATTTTTTTAATTTTCTTATTTATTTATTACTCTCGTCGTAGCTTTTTTGTACTCTGGAAACAGAACCTTACAGTATTTTAGTATTTCCATTCTAAGGGTGCTAATTTTGCATATTGAACCGCAATTTTAGATCTAGGTACCCACTTCTATAAAATAATTATTAACCTATTAGGTAAAGTATAAATGAACTCACTTGGAACAGAGTGATCTGGGGGGTGAAATCTATTTCATAGCATTTACCACGCTCTGCTACTGGTAAACACCAGACTTATCAGCAGAAATCACCCGTATAAAATTCAAAGGTTTTTATGTGGTCGACGTCGACCTAGTCAAGAAGGCAGCCAATAAGAAAGCGAGCGTAGCGATTTTATTGGTCGGCGTTTGAGAGATCCGCATGGAGCAGGTGTCGACGTGGGCCAGTTAGGCCAGTATAACCGGTGCCGTGCACGGAAATCCTTTATTTTAGGGATTTTGGTTTTGTGTGTATATTTTTGTGTGTGTAACAAAATTATTGGTTTGCTTTGGTTTGAATTATTTCAAAGTTTATTTTATTCTTCTTTAGAGCATATAAATAAAATTTATATAATATTATTAAGGGCGGCGCGCCGCCTATGACTCGGTCTTGTTTTACAAAGCATACGCCGCCCAAGCGTATTTATGCTGTTTCAATTGAGTTCATTTATACCATACTAGCGTTCCATATATGGAACACAAAACATCATCTGTTATAAAGCGTTCTCTAATGTATTTAAAATCACAAAACTCCATTTTGGACACCATTTTTAGGCTGTGTAGTAACTCTCTGTACAGATGTTTCGTGCAGTGCCTCTTGATATTTTGTACTCAATCTCTGCTGTATTATATTTTTATCATTGAGTCTGTGAACGTGGAAAAATGTCGAGCAGTGAAGGGTAAGTATATATATTTTACATTTTAGAGCGCTAATACTGTAAATAACTAGTGTTTTGTTGAGTTTCTATCTCTCGAAACTCCAGAAAATCTGGAATTATGATGAGAATTCTGCAAATGAAGAGTCTGGTGGCTTAGTTGGATAATCTGTCAGCTAGACAACTCGAGGCGAATGCCGAACTTGTTATGGAAAGTGGGTCACGGGTAGGAAATTTGTGTTGCTGCTGATGATGATGATGATGATCATATTCCAGACGATGAACCTACCGTTATCAATATTTCTGAGTGGGTAAATGAGTAAAACAACTTTTTGTGTAAAGATGATGCTTTGTTTCCGCAACCTGACACATCTAATTACAGAAGAATGTCTCCAGTTGACTTATTAGAATGTTTTATTATGGAAGGTATTATCGACTTTTTGTGAAAAGAGAGTAATAATTGCGCTATATTCAAGAATTATTGGGTCCCTAATATCACGAAATTAGATGCTCTTTGGTTATACTCGTAGTGTCAGATTAAAAAAACATCCAAAAAAGGTACTGATATTCTGGAGAAGATATTGCTCTGTATAAAATTCAGACGTGACAGATTTATCGAAACAATGAAATTTATGCATTGTGAAAAACACCCAATGATGCTTAGGACATAATCATAAAGGCTGATTGTTTTATTGACTTTCATACAAACTAATATTTATTTTGTGTTCATATCTACTCAATCTATCTAATCATAAAAATATCTTTCTATTTTATTTATACTACTCAAAATAAAACATTTATCATAAAAAACTTTCTATTTTATTTATATTTTCCACACCTTATAGGACTAGCGTTCCATGGAACTGCCGCCATTTTTACAATGACATAATTTTTAACGTAGTGATGTTTTTAGTGTTATTTTAAGTAATAAAAAACATATTTTATGTATTTTTTCGTAAATTTGAAAATTCAGTCCCTAGTGGGTTAACTTGGGAATATTTGTATCTTTTCCAAAAACAGGCAGATAGCCATTTTTATTTCTTTTTTTAATTTGTATCCAAAAAAGAACGAAATTTCAGGTATACAAGACCCTTAGTTAGGCATTTATGAATTTTTAAAGCTAAATCTGAACCAACAACTGACAAAACGCCAGAGTTTATCGCAATGTTTTTCCTGACAACTTGAAAAATTTCTCCTTTAATCACTAATTCGTTTCAGGTTCCTGTAACGAAAAACACAATTAAAAATTAAATCTAGCATTTTGCACTTTTCCCCATATCTTCAATCAACGTCATTGCTTGTTTTATAAACAGGACATGGACTGTGCACTCTAACAAAAAAAAATAACGCCTGTAGGTACACTGGCCACAGATACATTCTCCCCGGCAAAAACGCTGACGGTTGCCCTTTCCTACCCGGAAAAATTCTGCTCCAATCTAATCCGGCGCGGAGCTTATCTCTCGGAAAAAGTTATGGGCCATTAAAATCAGGACGCGGATGTGTAAGAAATTGGGGGAGACTCTGCCTCGAAGGTCGGTGGAGAAATTGGTTTACGAGTATATCACTCGGTTCCTCAGGACAGGGTCTTGCTCTTCGGAGACATGAGTAGCTGCACAATACAACAACTGGAATGCAAAGTTGTATACAATAATTGCGTTTGTTATTATCATTTTTTTAATCCCTGCATCGTAAATGTCTAAATCACTAATTCTAATAATATAGTAAATAAACTGAGGTTTAGGAGGTCTAAATATAGGAACTAAACAAGCCAGAATATATTCGTAGGTATTATCTCGCTTTGTACTACAACATCCAGCTTTTATGCCATAAGCAACACCATGAAAGAAAAAATAGAAGAATAAAATGGGAAAAAGCCTGCTCCAAGCGAACATACGGAACATTCTTCGACGACCAAGGATGTTGGTTCGTGATTTTTGTCCGCCCATAAAACTTTTGCGAAAAACCAGTGGCGTAACTACGGAAGTGTAGGCCCATGTTCAAAATTTCAGGTGGGCCCCTGTGTTTTTTTATGTTTGAAAGTGGTGTAACAATGAAAAACATTGTACCGCAGAAAATATATTCGTAGTATATTTTCTGTGATTGTACCTACAGGAGGTACCATTTTCGATACTTTTGCAAGTTATATTTATATTTTGAAATTCTTACCTCCTAGAAAAAAACCCGTGAATGCCACTGAATTCTACGTGAAAAAATCTATAACGGTCGATTTTTACCATTTCAATAAGTTAGCGTATAACGGATATAGGGGGGGTGCCTGAAAATGGCAAATTTTGAGAATCACCTTGTGTTTAAAAAACCAAGGAGGCCGCATGAAAATTCTGTATACGAGCGTTTCTTTTTATGAAAAAGTAGGTCAGTGCCCCGAAAACCGCAACTCCCTATTTCTAAAAATAACCGAGATACCTCGCAAAAGTATCGAAAATGGGACCCCCTGTAGGTGCATAGAGAATAATCCAACTTAAACTTTGTATTGACCAACAGTTAAAAATAATGCAGATTGCTCACTACAGGCCGAAAAACGCCATTATAGGTCAAAAGGTTGAATCACCATGAACGTTCTGTACAGGGTGATCCAAACTCAATGCCCCAGGCCTATTGCGGGAACACGAAAACTGAAAATAAAATTTCGAACAGAGGCTCTTAAATGGAACATGGAATTTTTTCTATTCACTAGGATCGGTTTTCCGAAATCTACTTAGCCATGAAAACAATTTCGATAGTCAGAAATTATTTAAGAGTATTGTTAGGGTGCCTTGTGCGCCATTAAATTAGTTCGACTGGACTATTTTTTTAAATTTTTAAATTGTGCTTGTTACTGACTTATGGTTTGCTATTATAGTTTGTTACAAAAATTGTTTTTTAATATTGCAGTTGAAAAAAATTTAAGGGCGCCCAAGACAACCTAATATTCTCTTAAATAATTTCTGACTATCAATTGTAAATTTTGAACAATAAAAGATACAGAAAATCTTTTCCTATAAAAGTTGTTGAGAATGATAAGGACATTCAATATTTAGGAAAAAAAAGGTAAGTATGTTTCTGGGGAAAAATATTGATGATGTCACAGCGGCCATTTCCACAAACAACAAAAAAGCAAATTTTCGGTCATAATTGGGCCTTATAGTATGTCCCATTTAAGAACCCCTGTTCGAAATTTTATTTTCAATTTTCGTGTTCCCGCAGTAGGCCTGAAGCGCCGAGTTGGATCATCCTATAGGTACATTTACTCTCAAGTTATTATAGGTAAGTAAATTTTTTGTACTACCCTTGCATTTTCATTGTTGGGGAATTTCAATTGCCCTCTATGTACCAATTAGAGATTCTGACTCGTCGGTTATTACGCAGCACCACATCAATCGGCTCACATCGGAAAAACTGAAATTTATGCGCCCTGCATGAATCTTGGTGGCGGTGGGCCCCTAGCAGCTCTGGGCCCGTGTTCACCGCACACTCTGAACACCCTGTAGTTACGCCACTGCGAAAAACTGATTTCTCCCAAAAGAAAGAAATCATTCCTACATTCGAATGTATACGAAATAGGGCGAGATTCCGAGCCTGCAGGCCTCTACTATGGATTTGCGGAGATGCGACCAGGGATCGCCGAATCGAGTCGTCCGCCCCCAGAAAATTGGCGAACAAGGCAGAGAGGAATCGGTTTATAACACTCTGTGGACCTGAACGAAGCTTACCTCATATAGGGTGTCCTGTAATTCTATATGCTCGTCGCGTCATATTATGAGGATTTTCTTTTAAAATCACCGATGTATACATGAACTGCGTCTTGCATGCGCATTTCAGCTGAAACGAGAGGAAATTTTCAATACAAAATGTTTCTTTCTACCTCTTACAATAAACACGAGACGGCTATTACTAGTTTCACCCAATTTGAGTTTTTTTACATTACGTGTCATCTGGCTGTCCAAAATTGCAACGTTTTCGTTTCTATGTTTTTTCTGTGGGGCGCAAAAAAGCGAAAAATTCGAGGTTGTACTCCTACAAAAATCAACCTATATAGGTATTCTTTATTACCTTTAGGGCTCCGTAAAGGAGATATCAGGTGGTAAACTTTCCATAAAAGTATCGAACCCTTTTTTTATATCTTCCAGACCCATTAAATTTGTTATATCAGCACATAATGTTCCATAACATAAATCAGTATGAAGCTCCCCAAACAACCAGGGGCAGAGTTATGATTATGGCCAGCTATAATTTGTTATTATACTTACTATACAGTGTACACAATTTAACCTAATTGCACTTTTACTTGTAGATTGGTATTATTGCTAATTGGATATTTATTATTTATTCTGCTATTTTTTTATAAAAATCAACTGAAACGTGCCTGGTCACTAAGTTCTAAACAAGGTAGATACTAAATCAGGAAATTTATTTCTTGGCAAAAACAATTATTTATTATTTTAATTAACGCACTGTTTCTAATTTCTATATTGTACTGGATTCTCAACAGTGAAAGTCCAAACTCGTTGCCTTGGTTACCGCACCTATTAAAGCATTCACCAATATACTTGTCAGGTACTGTCACGGTCACTGACCAAGAATATTATCTAGCTCCAAAATTCGCATCAAAATCACGCTAACTGACCCTCAGTTCCAATCCGAAGGGCTTTTATATAGGGTTATATAACTTTGATTAGTACATATATTTGACGTGGCGGTAAGATTCGATGCCAAAAGCACGCCTATAAAGTATATTCGATAAAGATGACGATATATTACTTTAAAACTTTTTTAGTGCCCCTGGTTTTAACGTCCCTGTCAGTCCATTATTGATACGACGCGCCGTCAGGCTGACAGCTGATCGCAGCCAGCGGGCCAGAGGCAATGACTCGTATCTATAATAGATCGATAGATAATAGATTTTTTGGACACTGTTGCCACTCGACTAGTTGTAGAACCCGCTGAGAATGAAGTAAAAAATAGCCACGATCCATTAGCTAAAATAAAAGAATCTATTCAGCGAAGAGTTGAAGTTTGTTTTAGGACTAGAGAACAACATTTCGAACAAGAAGTGGCGAGATGTGCCGTAAAAGTGTTATTGTGGAAGGTGAAAACAATTTAGTGAAGTGGTAAATGTGATTATTACTAGGTAAGTTATGGTGAGTGCTTCTGTAGGTACCTACTATATATATTATTATCCTTTATGTGGGATGATAGGGCTACAGGCAAACATCCGCTTAAAAATGTAATGCGCCGCTGCTATTATAGCCCATAGGAGATGTGTAAATTTGCAATTTTTTTCATATTTTCAATAAATTATCTGACGCTATGACAACGCTGTAGTAGAAAGCCATCGCTTCAATAATAAAGGGACTTTGCGACCAGTGGCTCTCAAGCTGTTTCTAAAAATACGGGAAAATTTTTGAAAGGCCCTAAATATTTTCTGCACATTAAAAAAATATTTTCATGTGCGTGCTTTTGGAGTCGTAAACTACTGCCAGTTAAAATATATGTACCTACTAATCAAAGTCACACATTGTGTGGGTACCTAATAAATCGATTCAAAAGTATGGGAGTGGGATGAATATTTTATTTTTAAAGATTAAAACAGTAAATCACTATCTCGCGACATTGCAACAGTCTTTACCGGCAAAAATATTTCGGCAACTTGTGTCCATTATGATGAGACAATCACATCAATTGATCTTGAGGGGAGTTTATCTGCGTAGTGTCCATCAGAATGGAGCGAGACTTCGTATCTGCATGTCCCTTCTAGGGATTTGCGGGGAAGCGACCACGGACTGAACCGAGTCGTCCACCCTAGAAAATTAGCTGGGGCTGTTGCGGACAAGGCAGAGGGAGATAGGTTTATATCGCCCCGCGGACCCTGACGAACCGAGTCTTATAGGTGTTTCCATAAAGGCTATATAGAGTAGATATCCCTCTCAATTAAAACTGGAAACTGAAGACATATTTCCGGAGCAAAGAATTTAGTATATTCCGATGCTTCTAATCTAATTAGTTCTCGAAAATGATGACTTTACAGCGAAGGAAAATGGCTACTACGTCATTTTCGTCTAGTAGTTTATCCGATTCTCCGGAGTGAGAATGAAGGGGCATTTTGTATTAAAAAAAAATCAAATACGTGAAGTTTCCTATACAGGGTGATTCATTGTGAATGGGAAATCCCGAAACTGGGGGTAGGGGAGACCAAAATATTGCGATTGAGTCCAACATTGCTTAAACAAATGTTGTTTGTTTGAGAGATACAGTGCGTTCAAGTTCTTCTTTTTTAGATTAAATTATGGCTATATCTACCAAAATAATCAAGCTGCTGACCTGAAATTTGGCACTGCTATGTTTTTGGGGATGGAGAATAAGCTGAAAATGTCAATTTCTACGTATCTCACAGAGGGCGCCACTTGTGCGGTTTTTGGATCGTGCTTTTACTCGTAACTTTTGTGAGGTTATCTTTTTGGTCCTGCAGGTTTGTCATTTTAGCGCACCTTTTCATTCTGCAACAAAAAGGTACTCTTGTTCCATAACGCCCAAATCAACCGTTTGCGTTTAAATTGCCAAAACGTGCCCCAAAACACCTGTTACATTGAAAATGAAGAAAAAAATGCCAAATGAACATTGCTCGCAACACATTTGTTTTCTTGAAATAGGGTGTCCAAAGTTTGTCGAGTTTCAATCTGTTCCATTTTGAAAGTGAACATTTTTTGGGACATTGTTCATATGGGTTTTTTTCTCGCTTTAAATGGTACAGTCGTTGTGCAATATTTGAAAGCAGTACGTGAATATTTTATTTTTCGAATCTTGAAGTCAACAGATGTTTCGGGGCACGTTTTGGCAATTTCAACGCAAACGGTTGATTTGGGCGTTATGAAACAAGAGTACCTTTTTGTTGCAGAATGAAAAGATGCACTAAAATGATGGACCTGCAGGACCAAAAAGATAACCTCACAAAAGTTACGAGTAAAAGCACGATCCAAAAACCGCACAAGTGGCGCCCTCTGTGAGATACGTAGAAATTGACATTTTCAGCTTATTCTCCATCCCCAAAAACATAGCATCAGTGCCAAATTTCAGGTCAGCAGCTTGATTATTTTGGTAGATATAGCCATAATTCAATCTAAAAAAGAACTTGAACGCACTGTATCTCTCAAACAAACAACATTTGTTTAAGCAATGTTGGACTCAATCGCAATATTTTGGTCTCCCCTACCCCCCGTTTCGGGATTTTCCATTCACAATGAATCACCCAGTATATGTCGAGAGGCTCTTGTATTCTACAAGCCGTATCTGCTGTCTACTCCTAAAGTATGTTGTCTGGCCTATAGTGTAAGTGCACGGCCACACATAACGCGGACGGCGGACCGGAGAGCAGGGCGGAAAGCGGAGAGTAGTGCGGATAGCGTCCATACAGTCAGCATGTTGTGACAGATTAGAAAGGGCGTATTGCGCAGAAAGGTTGGCAGTAAAGTGGAAATATTGAAAGTCGAACTTTATGCAATAACACTGTTACTCTCGTTCCCTTATATAAGAATACAAAGCTCTCTTTTCGAGGTTAAATACGCGCCAATACGCCGGAAAATATTGAACGCTCCGCTACCTGCGAGCAAACACGCCTACTCTCCGCTCCCCTCTCCGCGGTATGTGTGGACACGATAGTAGACTTTCTATTGTTCCGCTACCATCTCCGCCCTGCTTTCCGGTCCGCCGTCCGCCTTATGTGTGGCCGTGCACTAAGAATATAGCCATAGTAAGCAGTCATATAAGATAAGAGAGATATGAGAGGGGTTTAAAGATAAGATTGCCACTACCTTCATACCTGTCTCTCTTATGCTTATTTAATTTCTGCTTACGGCTATATTCTTACACATTGTGCACCTAACAACATTTTTGGAGTGAATCGACTGATTTGCCTGATATAGGTATCTCCGCAGTCTGCACCGTTAGGTATCTGCCATATCTCCGCAAATCCCTATGGAGGGGCCCTATAAGGAGCCCCAGTCTCCCTCTATTTCTTACATATCCGTATCCTGATTTTAACGACCCGTATCATTTTTCGCGAGATAAGCTCAACTCTGAATCAGATTGTCCCAAAATTTGGTGTGGTGAAAAAAAAAACACATAGTAAACAGTTAACATTTTGTGTATAGTATTAAATATTTATGTTTTATATGTATATGTTACGGTTAAAGTGTTTAATACTTGGCTAGTTTATAGACTAGCTAGATAGTATACAAACTATCCAAATGTTAGATTATTTTGATGGAAAATAATCTTTTTACTAAAATAGCTACGAATATTGGTTGGTTTGTATACTATCCAGCTAGTTGACCATCTATCCTCATTAGTTGAATAAAGTGTGCACTTAATATTGCTAGTAATAGATAAGCAACTCGTTGGTTAGAATGTAAACTAAACAACTCCCTTTGGTTAATTTATTAGAAAACCGAGGTTATGTTTATGACAAGTGTGTGTTCTTATTGTTTACTGTCGTGTCTTGTGAAATTTATTCAAGAATAAGTATCTGGTTATAAATGAATCAACAGCAACAATTTGAAAACCTACTTAAACTTAACACAGGAAATGGTGAAATTATTCATTGCAACTTGCGAAAATTGTCAGCTCGTACGAAAGAATTATTTTATTATCCTAAACTAAATGAGCCAAAGGGAATTGGTTAGTTTACATACTAACCACGAGTTGCTTATTATGTATCACTAGCAACATAAAGTTCACACTTTTTTGAACTACATGGATTGTTTTTAAACTAGCCAAAACTCGGCTAATTTGTGTAATTTTCTTGTGGTTGGTATTTTGGCGGCAAATCTTGTATGGTTTGTAAACTAGCAACAAACCAACCAATATTCGTAGCTATTTTAGTAAAAAGATGATTTTCCATCAAAATAACCAGACGTTTGGATAGTTTGTATACTATCTAGCTAGTCTATAAACTAGCCAAGTAAACACTTTAACCGTAACATATAGACTCTTTCTGTTCTTAATTCTGTACGGCAATTGATTGCTGCAGTTTATATTTATTATGTCTTCTTCTTCAAACCGCAAGTTGAGTTTTTTCACTGGCATACCTACTAAAAAATAATGAAATAATTTAGAAGTCTGCCTTTTAATTTAAGTTAAAAGGACAAAACGTTGTTCGACTTATTAGCCCCAGAGTTTTAAAGTACCTACTTCATTAATGAATATATAATACAATGGCTGTTATTTACGCGGATTAAATTTACCACACAAGACAAGTCATACCCGAGTGATATAAATCATTCCTTTGAATCCATGATATGCGAAGTAAGTATAGAATATTCGAAAATCAATAATTTGATGTAAAGAACTAGGGTTCAGTTAATGTTAATAAGTGTGTAAAATAAGCTAATGAAAAAATATATCATCCTCGTGGGGACACGGCGTACCATTGGTTGTCTTAAATCCCTATTTCGATTGCCATTCACGACAAGGTCGTCGTACTTGCACCGATATTTTAAAAAGTCCCCGCATTTTAATTCATATACATTCATTCCTTTAAGTCGTTTTCGCTACATTTGGCAACAGCGCCCCGTCTCTGTTGGCTTATCATGGCTGATCTTCAGTGGCGGAGTAGGTAGTTTCGAGCGCTTTAAACAGAAACAGAATTTCCTTCGAAGGTTGATTCAATTCAATATTATTCGGTCTAATTTCTTTTTCATTCAAATGCTATGTTTTAATATTGACATAAACTGAACTTAAAAAAATATCATATCCTGGTAGATATTATCAGGTAACTATCGACCGCATTCTATTCCCGGTATAACTACGTCTATGGCGTGACGATGGAACAGCGCGGCGCGAAGGAGTAAAAGCCAACCACAGCCTCCTGTACACTTCAGGCCGTGCATTTCACCTTATCGGGCGCACAATATTTTTCATTTTGTTTATTTCTTAGAACACGCAAGGCACCGAGAGAAGTTTTGTGCACTTGACTGGCTTGGACTGGGGCTCGAGGACCGAGAGCCCTCTCGTATGCTACAATCTACAATAAAACTTATAAAGGTCCCAAAGGTTTTAAATACAACTACAAATTATCACAGATTTCAAGTTCTGTTTTAAAGAAATAGTAGAATCTTTCCGTCTATTATGGTTCTTAAAGTTCAACTGTGATTGACTTCTCGTATACGTAAAGTCAATATTGTCGAGATAAGACCGAATTTCTCGAGAAATAGTTCTATACAATTTACAGATTTAATTGAAACTGGATACCCTACAGCCTCATAGGAGCTCCTATATAAGACCGACTTCGTCAGAGGCCCTCCGGGCTATATAAAGCGATCCCTTTCCTCCTCGTCCGCATCAGCCCAGCCAATTTTCTAGGGCGGACGGGTGGCCACATTTCCGCAAATCCCTATAGAAGGATTCTTCAGGTCTCGACCTATTTCTTTATACATCCGCATCCTGATAGGCAAGTTTTTCCGGAAGTTAGGCTCCCACGAATATTTTACGTGAAAAAATAACGGAATAAAGTGTATCACCTTCAGGATATCCAGCACCTTCCACAGTGTGTGTTACGCGTGCGTTTTAACGCGTGATAATTCATTATTATTTACTAACTATAGTTTATATTCAAAGATGAAAACCGTAAACCGACCGGCATTATTTTATTCAGTTTGTTTCTTATTTTTCACCCTGTATTATTATATTACATGCTCCAAAATAATTTGGATTCAAATAATTCGTAATTTTGGAAATTTAAATTTTCCATAGCGTGTTATGATTAATATTAAGAATTTCTTTAAGAAAAAAAATGAATAGTGTAGTTCGGGGACATAAAGTAAAAAACATGTTTGACATGGTTTTGAAATTTTTAGTTTTATTGTATATAAGCAGAGGGAAGACCAAAATATAGAGAGTCCATCTTGTCAAATATGTCAAATCGTTCAGATAAACTATGAAGTAAACTGCGTTCTTCGTTTATTATAGATTAGTTTAAAACTGAGAAAGGGGATCCAAAGTGACCTGCAATGGATTAATTACGATTTAAATTTGTGCTCCATTTGACATATTTGACAAGATGAACTCTCTGTATTCTGTTTTTTTCTGTGATATAAGATAGAACAACGTGACTAGAGGAATTATTAATACTTTACTTGAATTTTAGACCATGAACAAAAATGTCTGCATATAGCTATCCTGTGGACACCCTATGGTATTGAAAATCGGTATTTGGGGTTTTTAGGTATGCTAAAATCAACTACAGGCATTTCTCCTATGGAGGAGAAGTGTCTAATATTTTACATTCGTAATTTTTGGCTGTCATCTTTTAATCATAGCGACAATTGAACATTTCAAATTTCCAAAAATTAAATTTTAAACATAAATTTGATTTTACTACAATCTCTTTGCAATATAGATTAACGTACCTAAAATCAAATAACACACACGGTATTTATCACATTAAAGATATTATTTCGCCAAAATACGAGTCTCCTTTTGACACTTGTCATATTACTTTCGTCATTATTTAAATTTACAAAAATTGTATATCAGGATGTAGGAATTTTCTAGAACCTACCTACGTACTATCACAGAATAAATAGCTTTGCAACAGACCCGGTAGACCCGGTAGCCCAGGTAGACCTCATATTAGAGTGGCACCCAGAAGCCTTCTTACGGACATGTGTCAGCAATAAGCGAGTCTCCATTTCAATTTACAGAAAGACAGACAGTATTTTAAGCATAAATTTGGTTCTAATACAATCCCTTCGCTATGTAGAATAATGTAGAATCAAATAAATGCACATTATTGATGTATTCAGAAGAAATTTCGCTAAAAAGCGAATCTCCTTTTGACACATGTAGTTGAGGAATTGTCTGTATTACTCGTTAGTCTGTGGTACTATATTATAGAATTTTTTTATAATAGCTTCATCTATTAAAAATGATTAATTGTAATAATAATTAATTGTAAAATAAACATAATTAATAATTATTGTTGTTAAATTGATAAGTAGAGTAACCCAAATATGCAACTCGAAACCCTAAAAATATGCGCATATATATGCAAATAATTTAGTCAAAATGTGCAGTAAAATGTTGAAAATATGCAAATTAAGAAATACATTAAAAATATAAATTTATTGTTTCATTTCCAAATAGACATATTATATAATGTACATACAAATTTCTAAATGCATTTATACATAGTAAAAGTAACAATATTTTATTTTAAATTTTCTACATACAGGGCGATTGAACTAAATCTAAATATGCATTTATTATAAATTATAAAAATCAGGTTTTGTCTTCTATCAGAATATAAAAATTTATAAATGGAGAAACTCCTTTCCACATCTACCGATGTAAGAGGTGCGCTTTTAAAATTGCTCACTATCACAGGATCCAAATCGATGGATTCGGTAAAATCTCCCTTTAAAATATTTGCTACTTGGCTAAGAAACTGAAACCCACTATTTTTCCATCACATTCACATTTCTAAATTTTTCAAATATTTTGTCCCCAATTTTACCCGTGATATTTTGAAAAGCAACCTCAGATTGTTTTACCAGTTCAACACTTCGGGTTAATGGCAAATTAGATTCCTCCATTTGTTTTATTGTTTTAGAAAGAAAGCTATAACTTGCTTTCAGAAAGGAAAGTTGTTTCTTTATTTCCTTGTTTTCGAATAGTTGTTTAACATCTGTAAGGGACTGGGAAGATTCGTTCGAAAATTCTGAAATTAGATCTTTCAGTTGGCAAAAATTCTCGCAATAAAAAAATGCAGCTTCCAACCAAATGCCCCATCTTGTAATAACAGGTTGAGGTGGAAGAGGGGTGTTTGGCAGAGCCGTAACTTGCCTAGATTGCGCCCGGTGCCAAATCTGATAAATGCGCCCCCCCCCCCCCCATTTTCTGAAATCTTATAAAACTTTGTATATGATAAGAAATAAGAATTTGCCAATATATTGCATTTGAAATGAACTTGCGGTTATTTTTTGGTTTTCTATCACCTGTTGAAGTGAAGAAAATTCCAAACAGGATGATTTTTTTCAGTGTTGCTTGATGGGGACTGCCTCCTGAGTATCCAACCAAAAGATCACACTCGATCTTCTGGTACGAATTGCGCCATAGAGTGGTTTCCTAAACATTTTTTAAAGCAAAATGACTCGAATTAAAGTTGTAGGGGATCAAAATATGATCAACTTTGCCTCATAATTCTTTCCTTTATTTCTAATACGCAACGAGTTACAGCTCATTACTTATTTGACAAAAATTCCTCACGCTGCAGGGGTGGTCTTGAAATCATTTTTTTACAAAAAAATGACCTTAATAAAAGTTTTAAAGGATGGACTTCTGGTAAACTTTTTCTCATAATTGTTTTGTCTTTAATACTTAATGATTTACAGGGCATTATATGACAAAAATTAATTAAACAATATAATGCTCTGTAAATCATTAGGTATTGGATACAAAGTTTAGAAGAAAAAGTTTACGAGAAGTTCATCCTCTAAAACTTTCATTAAGGTCATTTTTTTTTTGTAAAAAAATGTTTGCAAGACCACCTCTGCAGTAATGGGCTGTAACTCGTAAAGTTGTTCACACTTTGATTCCCTACAACTTTTATTAGGGTCATTTTGCTATAAAAAATGTTTAGGTAACCACCCATATTTTTTTTAGGAAAACACCTATATTTTTGAGGAAACTACCCTATAGCTCAATCAAGTCCCCAAGCAACCCTGAAAAAATAATCATGTTTGGATTTTTTTGCGACTCCTATAAGCTGAGGACATCTTTATTGGACTATGCAACATATAAATGATAAATTTTAGAATTGAAAATAACGGGCTTGCAGCCAAAAAATATTTAATATGCTTCTTTCAAATAATCAAGCTTTCATTCAATGTTTTCAACTTCTTAGGGGCTAAAAAATGTGTATTTAATGTAAAAAAACTTCAAATAATAATAACAAAAATTTGTATTTTGCATTTTATAAACCTAGAAATTAATACTTCAATCTCATAGTAAGTGTCTTTTAACAATTTTATTTGAATCTTTTACATTTAATACATATTTTTTAGTCTTGAAGAAGTTCAAAACATTGAACGAAAGCTGGGTTATTTGAAAGAAGTGTCGTAAATATTTTTTGGACGTTATTGTCATTTCTACAATTATTACTCAACACAGCCGTATTACAAGACATTAATAAATGATAAAGAAAGATTTTTTTAGTAGGTAGGTACCTTTAATTATAAATAATAAAGGATATTTTAGTGGCATATCAGGTAAGTGCCTACAATAGGAGTGCTGGTAGGAGTGCATTTTCAATTGATATATTTTACCTGGTATTCCACTAAAACATTATTTATCTATTATTTTTAATTACTAAAAAATCTTTCTTTGTTAATATTCTTGGCTGGACAACGTACGAGTAGGTTAATTTCCATGTTCGATACTTGCATTAAGTCGTTAAATGTCGAATTTTGTGGGCCCGGCCCAGTCCGGCCCGGCGCCCCTGCATGGTGCGCCCGGTAAGGGGGCACCGGTCGCACCGCCCTAGTTACGGTACTGGTGTTTGGTAGTTTTTCTTTGTAGAACTGAGCAGAAATGGATTATCCTTCGTATATAAATATTTACCTATCTATAATTTATTCTGTCCTTTTCAATAATTGTACTTTATTAAATAGGTATAGATACCTACTTTATTCGTTTTCAGATCACCAGGATTAGTGCCCATAAAATTATAATTTACCCATATTATTTTGGGATAACGGGTACCTACCCAGACACCGACCCCTATTCCCAAAAATGAATGAAACGCCTGCCAAAGATTTAAATTATCCTAAATTCTTTCAATTATGCACAATATATGCCATATTTTAAGGATATATGCAAATATTTAAAAAAATGCATATGATATGCTAAATATGCAAAATATGCGGGTTGCATATTTGGGTTACTCTATTGATAAGCACTGTTTGTCATTAACATTTATTTAACGGGAACCCACCTAAAATGAAATAAATGCCCCCCGGACTGTTGTACCGGAAATGGATCTAAGTTGCCGGTTTTAATTAAAATTGGATATTGGATACCTAGCCTTGAGAGGTAATATTATAAACCGATCTCTCTTCTCCGTGTCCAAATTAGCCCAGCCAATTCTCCGAGGCGGTCGCCTGGGCTCAATCCCGGCGGCCACATCTCGGCAAATCCCTAGTACCAGCAAGATTGGAATCCCCATTTCTTCTACAGCTGCATATCGCATATAATGAGAAAATAAAACGACGCAGTGAAACTTCAGAATATTTTCTTAACAATTCTCGTGTGTTAGTGGCTTCTACGCAGTAAATAAGTAAGTAAATATCATTGAAGTTTTCCTTCGGCCTCATATAGTAGATATTATGGCGAAAACGGTTAATGAGAGTGTCGTATCGTGTTAGTTACTTCCTTAACAAGTTTGTGAAGTTTTATATTTCTTTTCAAATTTTAGCAAACTACACGAGTGGCAAGAAAATTTCACATGAGCATTGCCATCAAATAAATATACTAAGTAACCTCGATTAAGTTTAACTTTCAGGAAATAACTGATCAATGTTTTCAGGGACTGCTGTACCAAAATAATAATAAAAAACTATATAGTGCTTATTATTTACCGGTGTCTTATTTTATCTGTCAAACTCGTCGAGCAGGTGGGGGAAAAAATTCCACATAAAATTCATCCTGTATATCGGTTCGTTAAGTATAAGAGATCGGAGCCTTCACTTCAAAAAATTATTACCTATATACGTAAGTGACGAGGCTTTTAGAAAATCCGCTATTTCACTATTTTATGCAATTTTTTGCGAATGTCTCCATTACAGGTTTTTGTATTCATTGTAACTCTCTAATAATTAGTGCTTGGTTTACACAACACTGTTTGAAAAAAAATCGGAGTAAATATTTCAATTTGTTTTACGAATGAATAATTAATTGTTGCCAGAAATGAACGATACGAGTTTTCCATAATTGTAGTTGACAAACTCAGGCGATATTTGTGATATTTCTGTGGCCTGATGGTGCCACTGTACCTATACAGGGTGTATACCTTAAAACATAATATATAAATCCATCAAATCTTTATTTTTGGTGATAATCGCCTGAACTTTTTTTGTTTGAATTACCTTCAAAAACTGCTTCTTTTGACCTTCCTACAATTTTCAAAATGCAAATCCAGGGCCGGTTACGATTTTTTATACCCTCGATATTCACGAAAACTATTTAGCGATTTTTTATTTAATGTCTGACACCACAGAATTAATCAGGACATACCAAAGCCTCACATACTAAATTTGAACAGAAAATATATAGGGAGTTCCATTCTGCTGGATGTCAAAGTTGAGCAAAATAGGAATTTTAACGGCATCTGGAGAGTCAAGTGTGCCATGGAATCCCCTCAAAACAGTTGAATGGTCAAAGTATTGGTGTGCAAAGATTCGATACAAAAATGTACATGGTATTTTTCTCTAGGCCATCTCAACTTTTTTTACAAAATGCCAATCAACAAATAAAAACAATTTAAATTATTGAACATTTCTTAACAAAGTCACTGTCTAAGAAGATATATTTTCTGTGCGTTTCCTGTTGTGGCACACTAGCTACCTTAACTCATATGGACTTACTTACTGATAGGCTTCTGTATTTTTTACACGGCTTATACTTGAAATGGCACAGAGAAAGACACTCTGTATATTTTTGTATTGGATCTTTGCACACCAACACTTTGAGTGGTCCTGTTGACCATTCAACTGTTTTAGGGGGATTCCATGGCACACTTGACTTGCCAGATGCCTTTAAAAATTCCTATTTTGCTCAACTTTGACACCCTGCAGAATCGTCATCATATTTTGGTACCCGTATCTCCCCTTTTCACGAACTATTATTCACCCTGTATATATTATAGAATATTCCAGAAATATAATAGTGGACACAGGGTAGGTACTTAAATTTATTCCATTTTCAGTTATTCAGTGTGAATGTAATGCAAATAAGATAAGGTACCATGGGCGTACCCAGGATTTTTCTTGGAGGGGGGACACAGTAGTCTAAAAATAAGCACTTTATTTAAAAAAAATATATAAAAAAGGAGTCGTTTTGTAGTAAAATATATTACGTATAACTTAATAAAAACTTACGAAAAAGTAACTTTTCCATTATACCAAAAAAATATATTTATAAAAACATAAACAACGTTTTGATTGGTTTGAACCAACTTACCCATCGAGTACCGACATATATATCTAGTTACTACTGGAAGGAAAGCCCATTTTTTCTTCGCTATTTATAATTTTTACAGCTTTTCACTGCACACGACATTATGAAACGCAAGGAAATATGCAGGAAATCGTTGAAAATACTCTGAAATCGATCAGTACACAAGCTGCAGCAGCTGACATCTGTCAACACAAAGGTACAACATGGTGGCCGACTGAGGTGTCCTTTCTCGAAGCGCGTAGAACCCAGGGGACAAGGCCCCCGCTGCCCCTCTCCCTGGGTACGCCCATGGAAGTTACTAACTGACACGATACTTAGCTCGCATCGAAAGCAATTTATGAAGTCTTTAGGTATATTCAAATTTTATGGAACGAATCTCCAGATTGCTCATTTTTTATTCGGTCCCGGTCGATAAATTCGCACTCAAAATTCCAAGATTAGATTTTCCTAATTTAAACTTTTATCTCTGGATAGAGCCATTAAAAGATATTGCCTTCTCAGAGGTTCGGCCGCGCCACCCTTGACTCGAGAACAGTTCACGGCCCACGGGCCAGCTTTCGCCGCTACGTTTTTCCCAAAACGGTTTTGCGCGGGATGTGGACCGTAGTGAAATCAGGAGTTAGGGGGGAACGGGATAACTTTTTCGCGAAATTGGGGGGGCCAAGGGGGCTCTCCACCTCGTTGGTATTCACCGAATAATCTCCGCTATACACTGGGTTCCGTAAAGTTTATAGGTAGGAAGGCAACAAATGGAAAACCCTTTTTATTTTTTTATCGTCCCCTAAACTCGTGGTCTGAATAAAAAAAAAACGTTCCGAAAATAGAAGACCTCTGTGAAAAGTCGCTAAGAGTGTTTGTGTCAGAAATACTTAATTAAGCAGGCCTCGCTACCATGTCCCTTTTATATTAAATCGCCGACCACGTTGCCATGTCAACACCTTTACTTTCCTAGAGTCAGTTCGAATTTTTTTTTTATATAAGAAATTAAATATTTATTTTGAACACGAACGAGTAGCAAGTATTAAATTTAAGATAAATTGGTATTAACAAAATATTTATTTACTCTATAACTGTAAACAAATAGCATCATTGTATGTTCGTTTTTATTTGGGAAATGTACCACATTGTATAGGTACGCTTTTTTATTATACTTCTTTGAAAACACCTTATTTTCATCTGTGTTAGCAATAATGAAAGATGGGGTTATTCGGGCTAGCGCACGGAAACAGCGCATGGAAAAACATTCCGTGCGCTGAATAAAAATACCGAATATATGGCTTTAAAATAGAAATATACAGCAAAGTAAACTAAATTTAAGAAACTCTATATGCTCTCTGATATTTAACATATACCTATTTTGTATTTTAATTCGTAAGTGTTTCAATATTTAGATATATTTCTGTAATATTTTTGACGTTTTATTTACCTTATCTGACAATAACGAATTTACAACAAAGCACCATTGAAATAATTTGAGAGTAACCATGGAAACGCATCATACATACCAAACACTATATTGTCTGCATTGTTTATTTTTTGTAAATTAAATTTATTATAATATGCCGATAAAATGTTTTAAGTTTCCGTTTTCAAAGAAGTATAATAAAAAATATCGTTCATTACACGTCCAGAAATAGATTTTTCCGTGCTTGCATGACTTCCCGTATCGGCTGCGCCTCACACTGGAATTTGTCACGCGCGCACGGAAAAATCTTTATTTACAGACTCGTAATGAAATATACTATTTTGCAACCGGTGCGGGAATGGAAGTGTGCACTATACAAATTTGAGTGAAGTAGTAGGAGGCCATGAAAAATAAACGCGAGTTTATACGGGCGATGGAGAATGACAGTTCAGAGTTTTAATTTACGTTTGTTTACATAAAATTTTTTAAAGATGAAAAAATCAAATAATTACTAGTAGTTAAGATAGTAGTTAAAATAGTTAAGAAAAATGGAAAGTTACAGCAGCAATACGATAGAATAAACACTATCGCATATTTCGGATGCTGCAAATATGAAAGCAGAAAATTTTGCAAAGATATTTTATAACTTAAGTACCTACTATGTATCCGATTCCAAAAGGATACCAAAACTTCAAAACGCCTGTCTCCGATTTATTCCCAATCTTAGACTTCACATGAAGATACACAGGTTTATCTTGATTGTTATTGGAAATTGTTTTGTGCTTAATCTGTAACATACAGATTAATGGATTTATTTAGGTTCCTTCATCCACTCGTTTTTTTAGTTTGATTATTATTTATACTTTGCAATAAAGACCTTTGTTATTATTATTATTTCCATAGTTAATTTTTTATCTAAGACACGTAAAGGGATACCTATCGACTTCACACTCGATAATAGGTCTTCAAGGTCCACAGATTCTTTTATTTATTTCTCGCGTGCGCGGGGTAACCAGAATGTACCCACTTTTAACATAATTTCTACGCCAATGGCCTTTAAAAATGTGGGTTATTTTTCTTCTAGTACCTACTCTCTTATAAAAGTTTCGTATATACAGGGTGCCCCATATGTATGGAATAATGCTTATATCTTCTTAAAAAATATATTTAGAAAAAAATGGTTTAAATAAAACTTACAGTGTGACCTCTTCTGCATAATTCTATCAAGTCGATTTTGTTTTACCTCTCATAATGCGGTTGCTATGGCAACGAACTTTTTTTTCCAAATGGGATCATATCATTTTTAATCGATTTTTGGAATCAGCTACTTATTCTGCATACAACAGCATAAAAAAATCTATAGGTTACATAAGGAAAACTTTGAGAAATAAATTATTTTTATTTTTTCCGATTTAATAACGGAGGTTATCAGAAAACTCGATGGAGGCAAAAAATATGCTACATTAAAATTGTTTGATGGTTCTGCCATAATGAGAATGGTAAATCTTTCGAATTCAGTTAAATGTACCATTTTAACTTGCATAGGACATAAAATACCTACTGATTAAATTTATCGACCAATGAGAATTTTTTTATAAGAAAAGCAAAAAGAAAAGAAGCAAAACCATCAAACAATTTTAATGTAGCATATTTTTTGCCTCCATCGAGTTTACTGATAACGTCCACTATTAAATCGGAAAAAATAAAAATAATTTATTTCTCAAAATTTTCCTTATGTAACCTTTAGATTTTTTTATGCCGTTGTATGCAGAATAAGTAGCTGATTCCAAAAATCGATTAAAAATGATATGATCCCATTTGAAAAAAAAAGTTCGTTGCCATAGCAACCACATTATGTAAAACAAAATCGACTTGTTAGTATTATGCAGAATAGGTCACACTGTAAGTTTTATTTAAACCATTTTTTTCTAAATATATTTTTTAAGAAGATATAAGCATTATTCCATACATATGGGGCACCCTGTATAGTAATTGGTAGCGTAATGGGAAAAGAAGATGGTCTGATTAAGACATACCTAGTTTGAACTCTATATTATATCTCTTTTCCTTCCAGGGATAAAAATATTATGAAAATAATTATTTTGCGAAACTATCTCGAAAACTGATTATACAGTGTGTCCCAATTTGATACTGGACACTTCAGAAATATATGAAGGGCAAGGAAAACAAATGGTCTCTATTTTTTTATTGGTAGTCCCAAGGGAGAGTACCTCGTAGGTATTTGGATGGGGTAATTATTTCATGGCCCGCTAATTTTCAAGAAACCCTATTAGGGATTTTTTTACGACAAAATGTTATTAAGAAAACTTGTTCAGAATAAAAAACTGAGTAGATTTGCACAATTTCAAAAGTCTAGGCCTACTTTCATTTTTAGCTTTTTCGTCTTTTTCTTCCACTTTTTTCTTAGAAATGTGTCCTTTCTGGAGCTTTTACGTCAAAATATTATTAAGGAAACTTCATTATCGTGAAAAAATAAAATTTGGACGTGAAAGCTCCAGAAAGGACACTTTTTTAAGAAAAAAGTTTGAGATAAATCTAAAAAATCAAAGTAGGCCTAGACTTTTGAAATTTTGCGAATCCACTCAGTTTTTCATTATGAACAAGTTTTTTTAATAACATTTTGTCGTAAAAAAATCTCTAATGGGGTTTCTTGAAAATTTGCTATTTTAACAAAATTAGCGGGCCATGAAATAATTACCCAATCCAAATACTACCGCCTATGAGATACTCTCCCTTGGGACTACCAATGAATAAATAGAGACCATTTGTTTTCCTTGCCCTTCATATATTTCTGAAGTGTCCAGTATCAAATTGGGACACACTGTATATAACCTTTTCCACAAAATGTTCAAGCACAAACCTTGTATAATTAACCTGTCAAGAATTTCCACGATGAATGTGTTATTAGTCTACCAAACATTAAAACTCTTGGGGAACTAGCACAAAAATTAAATTTGAAAAATATTACCTTTAAACGTAATTTATTGCCATCAAATGAAGCACAGTTCACAAAAAAACTCATTTTTTATTTTTATGTAATAAATGCAAGCAATTAAAAACTGCATAATTCAAATCATTCTTGAAACGCGCTCTCCTTGGTTGTGACGTCAAGTAGCTCGTTAGTAGTGGCGCCTCTGGTGGACGGCAGCACCATGTATAAACTAATGTGGGCGGCACATATGTATAAAAACTACAGCACCACGCTTTTTTAGAAGGAGCAACTACAACGTCCTATACTTGTCTATCCCTCTTATTATAGTCAATCTCAGTCTTAATACTGTTGATAACGTTTGAAAAGAGTGTGCTGTATTAAATAATTGTTATTTATATTTACATTGGGAGATGCGTAAGCGCACTTTTTGGCCGAGGAGGTTGTTTAACGCCCGTGTTGCCTCGGGTCTTAAAACTCTCTCCGAGGTCAAAAAGAGCTTACGCATTGAGCAATGTATTAAATTTTTCCTGCTACCGACAATTTCATATTAGGTAGGTAAGTACTTTGAATTTAAATACGCTATGGAGTAGATTGTGAGTAATAATCTTCATAACTACCATTGTCCAATTATTACTAAAAAATTAAAAGTAAAAAAGTATTTTTAAAAAAAGCTTTTATTTAAATGCGCTAAAAAGAATAAAATAATCTTTTCTTTTAAAACTTTTACTATCAACTTATAACGTCATTCCACAATTTATATGATATAAAAGCTTGTCGCGAGATTTAAGTAGTGGTATTTACTTAGTTTGAAAACTTAAATCTCGCGACAAGCTTTTATATCATATAAATTGTGGAATGACGTTATAAGTTGATAGTAAAAGTTTTAAAAGAAAAGATTATTTTATTCTTTTTAGCGCATTTAAATAAAAGCTTTTTTTAAAAATATTTTTTTACTTTTAATTTATTTTGTAATTTTTAGTTTGGCCAGGTGTCTGAGTCTATTCATCTCAGTTAACGCATCATTGTTGCAAGGTCGTTTGCCGGTTAGTTTAGAACAGTCTAGCTCTTCAATGAGGAGACCTTCTAATGACCATCTTGGGTGTTCCGCCATGTTGGATTTAGAATGACGTCACACATATAATCATGCATTGTCATCCAAATTAAACGTGTGTACAAAATTTCAGCTCGATCGGTTGAAATTTAACTAGTCCGCCATCTTGAGTGTTCCGCCATGTTGGATTTAGAATGACGTCACACATATAATCATGCATTGTCATCCAAATTAAACATGTGTACAAAATTTCAGCTCGATCGGTTGAAATTTAACTAGTCCGCCATCTTGAGTGTTCCGCCATGTTGGATTTAGAATGACGTCACACATATAATCATGCATTGTCATCCAAATTAAACGTGTGTACAAAATTTCAGCTCGATCGGTTGAAATTTAACTAGTCCGCCATCTTGGGTGATCCGCCATGTTGGATTTAGAATGACGTCACACATATAATCATGCATTGTCATCCAAATTAAACGTGTGTACAAAATTTCAGCTCGATCGGTTGAAATTTAACTAGTCCGCCATCTTGGGTGATCCGCCATGTTGGATTTAGAATGACGTCACACATATAATCATGCATTGTCATCCAAATTAAACGTGTGTACAAAATTTCAGCTCGATCGGTTGAAGATATCTGCTTCAAAATTGAGTTGCAAGATTCCACCCGAACAAATTACATACATACATACATACATACATACATACATACATTGCAAGTTAAATAAAAGCTTTTAAAATGATAATCAGTGATAAATGTAAGAGGTAGAATGCAGTGATAATAAAAAATAACTTCCCCGGGACCTACGAATTACTAGTCCCGTAGCCTCACCATCCAGTTAAAGAAGTGCTTGTTAAATTTTTACTTTTGTAGGCGGTTCTTATTTTTGACTTACATCAGATCCCTCTGGAAATGGGTCGCCGAATTGTTTCTTTTAACGTTCAAATTTCCATTCTTCCTCTCTAATTCTGTGTTGCTGTCACTCCTGTCACTCTCTTCCGATCGATCGAGCGGTGTGACGTCTCGAATTCCCGCGCTTTTCTTGTCGTTTCAAATGAATAGCTTGCGGTCACAACTTTAATTTTTGATTTGAGAGCTGATATTTGGTATGTGCTCTTTCTATAGATAGGGCGAAAAAATTCAAGGGGTGAATCTTTGAGTGATTCTAGGACCAAAAATCTATATAAACATCATAGTTCCGTTAATGCTTCATTTTCAAAATACAGGGTGTCAAACATTTTTTAATAATTATTATAATAAATCAAAAATTTTTATAGCTAGCATTACCGTTTATAGCAATTTTTAACACTAGAATAAACTATTAATATGGAAAAAATATGGGGTATGGTATACCCTAGTTTTTGTTAATTGGTAGTTTTAATTTTTTATTATGTTGTCCCGGAGACATGCAATAAAGTGATTTTTTTTTCTCAAAAACGAAGCGAGATACGAGAATAATTCAAGAGACAAAAAAGTTGTATTTTTTGTTGCTGAATGCGAAAAAAAAAAGTTAAAAAAAAGTCAGCGGCGCACATTTTTTTTACAAAATTATTGGTTAAGGTGCTTTCGGGACGCCACTGTACTAATAATTTTAATTTAGTAGGGGCTAAATTAGCCTCTTTCTACCATAAATAACACTGCCAAATTTCTACAAAACCGGCTAAAGGATTATTAAGATATTTACGAAAATGCGATTTTTTAAGAAGAGTTTGACACCCTGTGTCTTAAAAAGGAAGCATTACCGGACCTATGTTTCTATAAACTATTCGTCTTAGAATTCACCACTTGACTTTTTTCGCATTTATTCATTATATTAAAGAAATAAAGAAAATTGTTCAAATTCCCCATTAAGCTATTAACACACTTTTGCATGAAAAACCAGCCTATCCAAGACATAGTTAGTGATTTATGTCACTGGTATTATAGAAAGTCTTCGATGTTTCTGTCCGTTTGTTTCATTTGTGTTATAAACGAGGGAATGTCAAAAATTGTAAAGAATGGATCAAGTACTTTCAGGGAAAACATTGGGAAAGTCCTGCCCGGCAAAAAATCTGACGATGTGATCCAGTGTGGAGCTTATCCCCTGGAAAAGTTGCCTATCAGGACGCGGAAGTCATATAAGCAATAGCACGACATTTCGGCCTACGTATTTGCGGAGAAATGACCAGGGACCGAGCTGAGCCGTTCGCCCCGGAAAATTGGCTGGACTGATGCGGGCACGTGCGAGAGAGAGAGAGAACGATTTTTTGCGGCGGGGCGATCTTATAGATGCTCTTATAAATTCGAGTGTATCCCCACACAATTACAAATTTTCAAACTATATATTTTTTTTAATTTAAGCACTGCTTGTTTCTAAATCCATTACTCTCATTTAGTTAAAAATACTTTATTCGCTTTAAAATTCCATTATGGTTCATGCTCTTCACGGCTCGCAAAGCTAAAACATCAGCTTGCGGTTTCTGTCGGTCTAATTGGCTTCTTCGCAGCATTTATTGTCCAATAAACTCTTAATTAGATAACAATAATCACCTGAAAGACAAAGTAAACATCAAGAGCTAGAATAAATACAATAAGTAACAATGATTATAAAAGCTCTAAATATCAAAGATATCTATAAGAATTATTATCTACCTCAGTTCTCCTTTGCGTTGTCCACAATGGACTAATACACCACTTTTTTTTTATTTGCTCATGGGATAGTATTGGGTGAGATATACTTGCTGTATTTTTTTTAAATTTTTTTTCGCCCCCGTTTTGCCGCAATTAATTTTTAAAGTTCAATATAGGTAACTACCTGTTGGATTTTATTTTTCCCTAAATTTACCGCCATGGCACCAGGTTTGGCAACGCCGCCCCTCAATGCCAAGCCGTCAGCCTGCGAAAACATAAACATAACCTATTTTGTGGCGTCAAAAATCGGAATATCGGATCTCGGATCCCGCGGCCCCGCGTGTTTTACAAGCTTTTATTTTTTATGATTTGAACTATTTTCACCATTCATTCTAATAATCCATGGCGGAAATGAACCATTCTATTTTGCTGAGGAAAATGCTGGGAACACTAGGTATTGGTATTGATGATTCGGACGTTATGCTGGTTGGTTTACAAAACTTTTTTTTATTGGAAACAAGTCGATTTTATCTATAAAACGACACAATTCGTAAGTACCTAACTGAACTTGCATAAATTAGATATCTAGACTTGCTGATATATTAAAGACAATAAAGAACCAACCAGGTGTAACATTTTAGCTGACGATTTTAGATTAGTGGCTCTGCCAAACGATTTTTTACTTGTTATCAAGTATATTCCACCGACTGCTAGTTGTTTGAAGAAACTGATGATATTTTAGCCTCAATACCTAGTGTCACAGAATAAATAGCTTCACCTATTTATTCTGTGCTAGTGTTAATCAACAGCATTGATTGGTTATAAACTAAACTGAGAAAAGTTAATCCTATAGACGTCAAGCACTTACCTGGTCCGAATATAAAAAATTTATTACTTTAATTTCATGAGCCCTTACTTACAAGAAGTAGTTAGACCTGCATCGGTTCAAAAATGTAACGCTAGAATATTGGAGAAGGTGCCAGTTCTTGGTGATGTTAGAAATATAACATGTAAAACGCAATAAAGCCAAGTTTTCAGTCGAAAAACTTTATTGTCATAGCTTGAACTATTTTAGACCCATTTAGGTAAATTATATTGTGATTGCCGAAGCATTCTCATAAAAAATGAATTTTAGAATTTTTTCACTATACATATTATACCTATATTCATTCTGGAAAATAAATTTTCATAAGCATATTTTGTGATTGTGGTTAATAGAAGTTAAAAATAAAAAAATATAATGCAGCAGCCGGCAAAAAATTAAGATTTCTTTAATTTGCAAGAAAAAAAAACATTATTTTGCATTCTATGGCAAAACCTCAAATAAGTTATCTATTAAATTTAGTGAAAATATTCCAAAATCAAATAATACAGTTTTCATGTCGCATGCACAGAGTGTAACAAACTGGATTTTTTTTGGGGGGGTTTCTTCTATTCTGCGAAGAGATGGACAAAGAGTAGGTAGGTGTACTGTGCTCGATTTTTGAGGGCAATGGAAAGCAGTTGAATCTCAAAATCTCGATTCGTTTCGGAGATACAGGGCATTTTTCGTTTTTTAACATGTCAGACAATCCCTCCTTGTAATACGTTTTGATTTTTGCCAAAAATCTTCCTTCATACTACTCCAACGTATAATAATTATTGAGGTATGTCGGTATGTCTTTGTCAACTATCCTGTAAGGTAGACTTTCATATATTTTTTTTTGCACTTGTGTTGACTTCTTCCAATATAACAATCTACTGATGTTGTCCATGATTCTTCGCTATTTCCAGGAAGTCGGCAAAGAAAAGCAATACCTTGCTTACATTCATCTAAAATAAGTTTTCCATTAATATGTACCTACCTGCAAAAATTTTACAAGCGTACTTAGTTCTATTATTAGTTGACAAAGTTAATGTCACTAGTGCAGAAAAGTACAACTTTCCGCATCAAAATGGATGCGACAAAGTGTACTACTACGGACTTAATTACTTAAATACTTCATTAGATCATACAAATACCCGCAAAAACTAGTCATTGACGGTCAAGCACTTGATATCGAATGAAACTCTGCTGTCGAACTTGCACTAGATTATTTAAATTAGTTCTTAATCATGGTTCTCACATGTAGATATCAACGATCGTTTTTACAAACGCATGATTTCTTGTTTTGATAATCGATTTCAACATTGGGGTGTGCGACACCCCCACGCCCCCTCCCCATATCTTAACTATAGGTATATACACAATAAGTATTTCTTTACTGTACTAGCAACTAAAGATAGAAGCACAAAAAGCTGTATCTACGTATGTGCCACGATGTATGATCCTCGTACATCGTGGTATGTGCATAATTTAGGACTAATCTGCTTATGTTGGGTAATTACAACATAATATACCTACTTCCACAACTATTCAGTTGAATTTCTTCATTTTTAACCACAGTGTCATTAACATTTTTCTTATTAATTTTGTGCTCGGGGGTAATTTTTGCCTTATTATTTTCTAGTCTACCTAAAACCAGAATTTAAGCTATATCATCATCATTAAGCAATATTAAAACAATATACAAATCAAATAACAAACATACCTCTTCATTTCTCCATGTTTTGCTCCCCGTTTTTATTGATAAAATTGACACACCATATCAAAATCTATGCAAGGCAAGTTATCAGGACAAGCTTTAACAAATCTTGTCTTCATTATAAACCGAAAAAATAAAGTATTCACAGCAAGATTCTTTTAAAACTGAGAATAGAATTTATGTAGTTTTCACTAAGGTTATTAACCTTGGTTTCCGCGTTCCGCCGGCGAAAGTGAGGTTATATGCAAAGTGCGGCGTTGCCGACGGTTTTCTTTAAAGCATTGAGTAATATGTCATCTGTCATATTTTATAGGGGGCATCTAATAAGTTCAGAATGGGATCAGTAAAATCCAAATATTTCATTGAAATGCTACGAAATTTGATTATTTCTCATCAGGCGCATACAAACTGAATCTAATAATTTGCCTGGGAATGCTTGGTTATATAAAAAAAGACGAAATAAGTACTAAGAAAATAGCAGGTACTTATTGAAATTAGGGATCGTGACGTCACATTCCCTACTTTTGCGACCGTTTTTTTCAATTTTTGAGCAAACTAATGGGAAAAAAAATCTGTTGGTTGGGTTTCGTGATTATCTAGACATGTTTTACAAATTCCAAGGCAAAAAATTATTTTTCATTCCTAAGTATACTTGTCCATTGTTTACTTGATTTAATTAACAAAATTACTCATATATATTCTGGGAATATCGATCATGTTCTACCATTTATTAATTTTCTATCAGCTGTTCTCAAGAAATGTTACGCCCACTATCACAAAACACTAAAGGTCGACATAGAGTACGATTCACGAATTGTGGCGTACACGTCATCAATTTTTGTATCAATCAGAGACACAATATCTATTCTTATACGCCCAGAACTGATTTACTGCATACACCCTTTTGTCTTTGATTAGTCGACATACGTTCGGCTGACTTCAACCCGTCCGTGCATGTATCAGACAAAGACGCCAATAGGTCGTATAGCGTAGAGTTCATAACCGCCGACTCGGGAAAGATATTATTTTATGTCACTGTCACAGCATAAATTTAAAAATTTTGTGACTTTGTGCGTAATTTATAAGAATTTTCCTTGTTTTCAAGGTTGGTTCTTAGTTTTTACTTGTTCTTGTTGTGGATTCTTTTGCTATAAGTTTTGTAATAATAGTTCGGTTTTGGTAAAATCTGTTACTGCGTTACGGGTTTGTGAATAAACATTTCCTAATAATCTTAAGATGCCTGGCCACAGACTTAATTTGCAAGCCAAAGAAATTGTAGCGAAGTTAAGATGAAAAACGCAACAGAGGACCACTTTTACCAGCTCATGCAGTCCAAGAGGTAAATTACAAACATTATGGCAGTAGATAGTGATTACGGAATCAAATATTTTTCAGCGTGTTTCTCAAGCTTTGGGCATTAGTTTCCCACGAAGTGCAGAGAGCAGAGGGTCAAGATGGTCCCCAGAAAAATCCAACTACTTCTGCCGCGAAATATGGACCTCGACAAAAAAACAAAACCACGGACTTGCCAGAGGAAACGAAAATGGAAGTCAGAAATGTTATTTATAATATGTACCTACTCAGAACGTAAGTTTGCTTTCTAGTTGAATTCGGTATGTGTGGTAGTTAAATGTTAAATTTTCTTTTACGTTTCTACATTGCTATAACAAGATAGTCAGACTATCACTTTACAATTTCAAGGCACGATAAAATGTATAATTATAATATATAAAAGTAAAACCACACAAAGACCTAATATTATAACTTCTCTAAAAAGGTGATAGTAGAACGCATTATTTTACAATTGAAATTTGGGTGAATTCACCGGGGTGAAAAGTCTGGGTAATCTGGTATATCTGGTTGCGTTTTACAAGTAAAATGTGTTAATGCAAGGAAAAGAGCTGAAAAAATATTCTAAAATACAAAAGATATTTAGGAGTTTTGTATCTGGGTTAATGTTTTAGACACCAACTTTTAAATTAGCAAATTACCTTTTCTTCATTCTTGCAAATATCAAAATTTGCTAACAATGTATTTGTTTTATGGTTAAGGGTAGCTGGAGTGGGTTAGAGTTAAACATATATATTTTTAAAATTTTAAATTCATTTATTATTTACAGAAGAGCACCTAAGTCTGAAGACTTTGAGGGAGGAATTGGCTATTAAAGTACCACTTGATATTAGTCATCCTTGGGTCGTTTATTACCACAGATTGGTTTTAAATATAAAAAGGACGACAACCGCAGGGCGTTAATGGAAAAGGGTCAGATTGTCTTGAGAAGAGCAGAGTTTCTGCGGAAATATAAAAATAATCAAAACTCTGAGTTGAAGGGGCAAGTTGTTTTCCTTGACGAAACTTGGATATTTGCAAGAGGAAACCAAAAACGATCTTGGCAGGATGAGGTCCCGCTAGTCAAAGCAGTCGCGAGGTTCCGCTAGTCACTTCTTTTTCCACAACGTAAATTTTTACAGGAATTCGCCCAATCCAATACAGAGTGAGAAGAATGATAATTTCAGGAGTATAAAAATACGCCTGCCGCTTTTTTGTCTTATTGTTACAAAATATACCTAGTTCAAAAATAAACTAAAAAAACACGCTTTAATAGCAAACCCAACTAATAAGTAAAAATAATAATAGCAAACCGAATTTCATTGTAATAAATTAAAAGTAAAAAAATATTTTTAAAAAAAGCTTTTATTTAAATGCGCTAAAAAGAATAAAATAATCTTTTCTTTTAAAACTTTTACTATCAACTTATAACGTCATTCCACAATTTATATGATATAAAAGCTTGTCGCGAGATTTAAGTAGTGGTATTTACTTAGTTTGAAAACTTAAATCTCGCGACAAGCTTTTATATCATATAAATTGTGGAATGACGTTATAAGTTGATAGTAAAAGTTTTAAAAGAAAAGATTATTTTATTCTTTTTAGCGCATTTAAATAAAAGCTTTTTTTAAAAATATTTTTTTACTTTTAATTTATTTTGTAATTTTTAGTTTGGCCAGGTGTCTGAGTCTATTCATCTCAGTTAACGCATCATTGTTGCAAGGTCGTTTGCCGGTTAGTTTAGAACAGTCTAGCTCTTCAATGAGGAGACCTTCTAATGACCATCTTGGGTGTTCCGCCATGTTGGATTTAGAATGACGTCACACATATAATCATGCATTGTCATCCAAATTAAACGTGTGTACAAAATTTCAGCTCGATCGGTTGAAATTTAACTAGTCCGCCATCTTGAGTGTTCCGCCATGTTGGATTTAGAATGACGTCACACATATAATCATGCATTGTCATCCAAATTAAACGTGTGTACAAAATTTCAGCTCGATCGGTTGAAATTTAACTAGTCCGCCATCTTGAGTGTTCCGCCATGTTGGATTTAGAATGACGTCACACATATAATCATGCATTGTCATCCAAATTAAACGTGTGTACAAAATTTCAGCTCGATCGGTTGAAATTTAACTAGTCCGCCATCTTGGGTGATCCGCCATGTTGGATTTAGAATGACGTCACACATATAATCATGCATTGTCATCCAAATTAAACGTGTGTACAAAATTTCAGCTCGATCGGTTGAAGATATCTGCTTCAAAATTGAGTTGCAAGATTCCACCCGAACAAATTACATACATACATACATACATACATACATACATACATACATACATACATACATTGCAAGTTAAATAAAAGCTTTTAAAAAAGAAGCGTGGGGTGCATTACATCAATTGTTATAAATATTTCATTAGTAGCTATTGAACTATTGATAAAAGTAGTTATCAAAAAATATGGTAAAAAGCACCCATGCTTTTTTACAATAAAATTTGGTTTGCTATTATTATTTTTTACTTTTTAGTTTGGTTTGCTATTAAAGCGTGTTTTTTTAGTTTTTTAAACTATATTTTTTAATTTATTTTTGGTTTGATGTATCTGTTATTAATATACCTATGTACTTTATCTGGGTTCATATATTTATTTCGAAATTTGTTTATTTACCCTGGAGGTGGTCAAGCTATCGTTTGTATTAAATAGTCAATATATTTATATTCTTTGTGTTTGATAAATTCTTAAAAGATGTGGTCAAAATTTTGTTTTTTTATTTAGTTGTATCTAGTTATCTTTTGTCTTTATAACATCCTTTTAGTTACCTATGTACATACATAGTTAGCAACATATCCATACTTACCTACATTGCTATAACTCGATAGTCAAACTATCACTATACAATTTCAAGGCATGGTAAAATGTATCTAATATATAAAAATAAAACCACGGACCTAATATTACAGCTTCTCTAAATAGGCCTGTGATGGTAAAACGCATTATTTTACAATTAAAATTTGGGTGAATTCACCGGGTAAAACGCATTATGTTACAATTAAAATTTGGGTGAATATCTGGTTGCGTTTGCAAGTATAAATTTTCCCAATTTTCAGTGACGTAAATTGATGACGTGTACGCCACACTTCGTGAATCGTACTTTATTATGTTTATATTTGTATATTTTCTGTCAGACCACGGTCTGTCAGACCATAGGCAATTTGCTAATGGAAAAAATCAATGTATTTATCGAGAAAATATTGGTGTCGTATTCACAACAGGGCAATTGTTAAATGAAATGTGTAAGTTGTAAAATATATAAAATTACTTTCATTTCCGCTATAAGCGGAAGTTATTTCAAAAACTAAATATTCAGAAATACTACTTAAATGTTCTCTAATGGTTGATTTTTTGCGAAAACTTTTTTACAGACCCCCTTATACAAAATTCGAGGGCATCATCGAATTTCCCTTAATTTTCTCCACGCAACACACTTTTTCTGCTTGAATGGGCCTCCCGGTACTAGTAAATACATAAATATTGCCGATAAAAGTTTCTTGAAAGTTTCGTCTAAGTATAGTATTTTTGGCTTGAGGGTATTTCTCTCATCCTCTTAGTTCGGCAGTTCTCCCCTTCACGCGATTTAGAGAATATCGAGTCTTATGAAACAAATTTAGAGCCCTCAATAAACAGTAATAAGTGGGTAGCGATGGAGGAGCGTCTTTTACATTTTTTTTCTGATGGCTACCCGCCCCCAGGGTGAGACCGGCGAAACGAGGCGCGACGAGAGAAAATCAAGGGCACGTCAGCAATCACGACGTTATATTATAGGGCTGAGAGTGGAGCCCGGAGGTGACAGGCAGCAGATAACCACCACAGAATATTTCTACATAATGTGCTTGAGTGCTTGAAGTCTTCTTTGAAAGTTTCGTGTGAGTTTATCAAAATGTACCTACAGGCTGACTCTCAAGAGATGTATGAGTTTTTTCAACAAAAATAGCTATTTATGTGTAGGGTGATCACGCAATTATTTTGACCATTACCTACAGCTTTTAATTTGAAGAGACGAAAAAAGTAAAGAAACCAAAGTTGTAGATTTTCAGGCAGATTATCTTCAGAACCTTGTACCAAGAATTATATTTCTTAAATTATGAATGACATTGTAATATTTATACACCATTTAACCGATATTGTAATAATTTATTTTACAACAAAGTACTTCTAGGCCGTATTTTCCCTTTAAATGCAGAAAAGTACCTGAAAACCCGCCTAACATAATAACATGATGATTTGCAATGCGATTTGATGTCGTATTCCAAAATGGCTGAAAATTCGGAATTGATTCAAAATAAATTTTCGGCTGTAATAAACATTTTTACAATAATGATGCATATTCCAGGACTGAGTAATATTACCATCACAAATTAAGAATATACCTATTGCAAAACCATTGAACTTAAATAATATCATGTTCCTACCCTCTACACATTTACTCTTTTATACGGGAGTTCAATGCTAATTATAGTTGGAGGATGCAAGTTTTGGCTAAAATTTCTTCTCGCAAAAACTGAATAAAAAATATTGTAATTTCTGCGATAATATTTTTTGGCTAGCGGAAGCTCGAGACAAGATAAGCAGAATATGCTACTTAAATATAAGTTTTCTAACCCACGATTATACAATGATCATACTGCCACTGTAACAAGATTATGTTCTACTCCTATCCGTAAGTGTAGTTGCTGTTTTCTTTACAACCTAAACAATGGATAAGTTCTTAGGCAATAATATTATGTGTTCACTAATTTCTAATTGTAATCAAAATCTACCTTCGCAGTAAAAAAAATGGAGTGGAATGTCGCTCAAGTTACGCACATTATATTATGAAATATATATAGAGGTATAAAATTGCATTCTAAACAACCTTTTTTGTGACCTCTTTTCATGTTTTGAGAAATTTTAAAATTTTATCGAATTAATTGATTATTTGTATGCCTTTGTTAAAAATCATGGTTATAACAGATCGAGGTGCCTAACACAGAGCCAATAGCCTTATTAAGGCAGTATGTACACCCTTAATATCTATGGAAGTGTGGCCTGTCAAATTATTTTCACCCAATATCCATTTAGCATTTATTTTTATTATTTTGTTTAAAAAGATATATTTTACAACCCTTGTGCAATTTCCATATCCACTATTGTTGTACAAACTACTAATTACCTATAACTATCTGTATTATAGCCTCTATGGGAATTCATAGCTTATATCTACAGGGCAATAATTCCAATTCCAGTCCTTTACACACTGTGAGTGTTGTAATAGTTAATTATATGTACAGAGATGCAATAGTACTTACAGGCGTGTTTACATACTATACTCGTATGTACCTAATATATGGCGCTTTCAGGTTGGGAGATAAGGCCGTCAGTTTTGATATACTGACGTCATTGTCTCGGCTATTTTCTCTGAACAATACCTGCACGCTATATACAGGGAGTTATGCTAGATACATCTCACCAATAATCTAGGATAACCTCTTAAAAATCCGCCTTTCATGGCTAATTTCGATATTTTAAACATAAAAGGCAAGATGCAGCTATAATAAAACTAAATACAAAAAGTTGGGCTTTGTGTGGGATTTGAACCTGGGACCTACGAATTACTAGTCACGTGTTCTCACCCGGTCTGTTAGGCAGCTCTTATTTAACGATATTATTCTTTGGTATAATTCGTGTTCTTTCTGATAAAAACCAGTACCAGCACAACGATCGCTGGAAAACCTATTAAAATTGACGCAAGTTTCGCGTTCTAACATATATTTTATTAATGGTTTAAAGGTCGTTGCTGCGTAAGGGAGGCTAGGCAATACTTTTTGTACCTAGCAACCACTTTCGCAGCTATCAGCAACCAAAATAACAGGGCACCTCAAACATTTGAATTTCGTTTTCGGGCGAATATTTAAAGTGTACTTACGGGGGAGGGAGCAGGAAAAAATATTTGTTTTGATACGATATTGAATAATATTATGTTGAATGATTACAATGCCGTTTGTTATTGGTCCAGTTATATTTTGTCTATGTCTGAACACCGCGTGTCGGTTGGCAGCAGCACGACCGACGATTATACCTTTATTTTTGGGAAAGGAAGGAGCCCTTTTGAGAAGAAGAAAAGAGAAGGAGGCAAAGGGCGAAGGTTGGCCCCACGGCGGCTAAAGAGCGCCGGGCAAAATCCGATGTATTATGCAACGACCGCATTTACGCGGCTGCCGGAGCACGCCTTACCCACGGACTTTTAAATTAAGAGTAAACAAAATGGGGCTACTTGGCTATACAACGTTTAGTAAAGATTCGTGTTGCTCTATTTGTTTGACTAATTTCACTAAATGCTGTACACGGGGGAGATGTTAGGTCAATTTGCAAATGGCATCGATCAAATAAAAGAGATGGGTTAACATACTTTTCTATATCCGTAGTAACTACAATGAGAATGGCAAAATCGATTCTTAGATTCTTGGACATGCAGAAAAGATTCTCCAAAATACTTTTTTAATATCTCAAAATAAAAAAAATCCCATTTTTTGCGAACTCGTATATAGTCCAGAGTAAACGTTGCCAAAAAATATCAAATATGCTTATTGGCATACATTTTTGGGTAGAGGGACTATTGTATACTGGGAAAATATTTCTCAAATGGCCACACGAATTGGTTTTTAATTCTTTTTGTTTTCACTGCTCTGTTGCATTTTCAATATAAAACTTTTATTAACTAAATTATCATCATGTCTGAGCCAAAGAAAATACTTGCCCCAGTAGGTATACATCAAAGTTCCACTGTACACAAACCCCGTGTTTCATAATGGGATCGAGGCATATGCGTGCATACTGGGGCTCCCAGAAAATATATTTTTTTCATAAAACAAAATTTTATAGTTGATAGGTAAAAAAGCAGTAAAACGAACGAACTTTTCTACAATTTAACGTCATTTTCAAACAGATACCAAGGGCATAATAAAATAAAAGAATACGAATGTCTTTTAATTGCTTCGTCAACAGTTTAAGAGATCATAACTAAAATGACTATGATGTTATCCTATATGAAGAAAATTAGTTTAGATACATTATAACGTTGAATGAAAAATATGCAAATAGAAGCAACAGCTATAAAAAAGTATCCCAGAACTACACTTTTAATATTTAAAAAAGGCAAAGTACATTTTAGTTATGTTTATGGAATATGCATAATCCGCTTTTGAGGAAACATTTTCTGTCAGGAAACCTTTTTGTTTCCATTTTCAAGGTGGACCCAGATGGACTATACGATATGTGTAAAAGACAAAAAAAAATCGAGTTGAAACTTGAGCTTTGGGAGATCATCCTTGCTTGATTAGAAACGAAAAAATTTTAACCGTATTTTTATATTTTAAAAATCAAGCAGGCCTTGACAGGGGCAATTTTATTAGAAGAAGTTGTTCAGAATGCAAATGAAAAGTCCTCGTGCCAAATTTTAAAACAATGGGCACACTTTGATTTTTTTCAATTTTTGCGGTTTGAGCGAAAATCAAGTACATTTATCGAAAAATTTTATCAGAAAAATTTTTCAGAAGGCAAATTTAAGGCCCTGTACTAAATTTTAAAACAATTGGAATATTTTGATTTTTTTCCAAAAAATCAAGTTGACATTTGAAAACAAATCAAAGTCGGCCGATTGTTTTAAAATCTTTAAAATCAAAAAATGAGATTGTAGTAAAAATTAAGAGGAATTCGAGGGTGTACCCTAATTTTGTATACGGGGGTCGGTAAAAAAGTTATCGCGAAAAAACATTTTTAGGCTGAATGTTAAAGTGGCTATAGCCATTCAACTGCATTCAACTTTATTAAAAATCTCGTGGAAATTATGAAACATTTATTATTTTTACTACTGTCATATTTATTATAACAACAACAATATGATTAGTTATTAAATATTAGTTAGAAGTTCATTTACATTAAATGTTCAAAATGGTTTCCATTATTATTTACACATAACCTAAGTCTTTTTAAGAAAATTTTTCGGGCATTTTCAAAGATTAAGAGACGATTGTTTAAACTACCAATTTCTAATTTTACTCGTCTTTTAATCTCTTCAACATTTTCGGGGCGGTTCTTATAAACTTTATTTTTTAAATGCCCCACAAGAAAAAATTCCATGTTTACCAATCCAATTTTCAAACGAATTGTTCAAAAATTCCGTTATGGGCCCACAGTTATGGAAGGAAGCGCCATCTTGCTGCCATATTAATTGTCTCTCTTGGAGTTGGTTAAGAAAAATTAATGGCAAATGTTGGTATTTCCTACCTGTCATACTTCCTGAATTATAAAATTTCCCACAATTCCGCAGCAAACACCCACGGAATTTCTGACGGATTTCACAACTTTACGAAATGACCGTGGATTGTCAACAGACCAAAATATACTATTTTTCCGGTTGTATATTCCCGCCGTTGTAAATATAGCTTCATCGGACCAAATAATTTGTTTAAAAAATCCAGCTCCACCTCTTGCAAAATAAAAGTTTAACATTGTTTGACAATATTCCAGTCTTCTTGCAGCATCTCCAGGGAATAGCCTTTGAACAGGTAATATTTTGAAGGCTTTAAATTTGCTTAATTTCATTACCCTTTGTATTGTAGACCGGGGAATTTGTAAGTCTCTCGATGCATCTCTCTGAGATTTTTCGTTATTTCTTCTGAAATAATTTAAAATTCGTTCTCTCTCGTCCTCACTAATTCACTAAATTCTTGCTAATCACATTTCCTGTCGATCTGAATCTTCGATACAGCTTACATATAAATGAAGCACTCTGAACATTTCTATTTGGATATTTACGACAATACTTCCTCAAAGTTTCTACGTATCTTTTATCATTTTTGATGAAGATCTCTAAAATATCACAGCATTCTTCTTTCAAAGACATTTTTTAAACTGCAACTACTAAGAGCTTCAGCAACAAAATTTTAGACTAATCTGACACGTAAATAGAAATATTGAATTGACAGTCTACTCGCTTGTAAGTTTTATTATCATGGCTGACTTGATTTGTCATAAATTTGGTTTTATTGTTTGGCCTACTCAGATCGAACATCAGACACCGACCATGAGACCATGTATCTAGTTTGATGGAGCTTCTCTGATAAATATCTCGGAAACGGTTGGAGATAAATAGGTCAAATTATATATCGTTGGATTCAGAATTAAAAAAGGAATCCTGTGAGGGTTAAGAGAAATGTGTAAGTTGTAAAATAGAGAAAACCACTTTCATTTCCGCTATAACAGGAAGTTATATTAAAAAACTGAATATTCGGGAATACTACTTAAAGGTTCTCTAATCGATGTGTATGTAAAAAAATATTTTTTTTATTTTGCAAAAAATGTTTTTTCGCGATAACTTTTTTACCGACCCCCGTATACAAAATTAGGGTACACCCTCGAATTCCCCTTAATTGTTACTACAACCTCATTTTTGAATGACGATTTTATGTTAACCTGTCTCCACGTAGCACACTTTTTCCGCTTGGATGGGCCACCCTGTACCTGAACTGAAAATGAATAAATTGCTCCTGCCAAGGCCTGCTTGATTTTTAAAATATAAAAATATGGTGCAAATTAGTTTCTAATCGAGCAAGTCTCATTCCCCAAAGGTCAAGTTTCAACTCTAAAATTTTTTGTCTTTTACACCTATCGTGCAGGTGCAAAAATATTCGTCTTCAACTCGGATTTTTGTTGCCACCAGCACTCATGCTTCTTGTTAAAATATTACTTAGCAACGTGTTTTTTGGATTTTTTTCGGAAAAATTAAATGCCCTTATTATATTACTTACGAAAATACACACATGTTCGTTGTCATATTTAAGGCGTTTTCGTATATATTTGTTCAAGCGCGCAAACGCGAATGAAACTGAAATGCGTAGACACTAGCGATATATCACAGAACAATAAAACATAAAATTAGATCCAAAACCATACCCGTGTTTTAGATCGTCCAGAACGATATAAAGTTAGCCAGCATGGAAGTAAGTTTTGAGGTTTTTTTTGTGATAACAGAAATCCAGCTGAAAATTGCCTTACGATAGAACAAAGAACGAGATCAGAGGATCCAAAACTGTTTTTTTCACTTCTTTTGAGAAACACCGGGTCTTAACTCTACCGCAACCATTCCAAATTACTTTGTTTCTCCACAACAATGCCAAAGTCGAATTTATTGGCCCCAAAAACACGGAAACTGATACAGAGATATCAATCGACGTTTTTAAATTACTAATCCTATCGACTCTATTGTCAACTACCCCCCAAGTATTAGTGGTATTCTTTCGTACTGATTTACAGATCTGATTCAAAATGAACTGACAGAAAATATAAGTTCAGATTGAACTGACCTACGGAAATCGAAAGAAGAACGAAATATCGGCAACGCGGTTCGCGATTAACTAAAAGTTAAACACTTTACCACGAACGGTATTTGTGATGTCCACAGCAGCACCCTCACTTTCCGGATCTTAATCCGTTATATTTACTACTTTCCTATTTCTTTTGCATCTATTTTCAAAACTTGTCCCAAAATTTCTAGGCGCTGGAAGGGTTAGAGTGATGAACGGATCGGTTTAAATTGAGAGGATCTCCTACCATTTATACACCTTAATTGCCTAAAATATAATAATAGATACCTCCATAAACAATTTGCTGATTTAAACACTGACTTTGAATACGATTAATAAAGTTATATTTTTATGAAATTGTTTTCTTATTTAGAATATAGATTTTTCGTTCATTCTTCAAATATACATTTTCAGGTCTCCCCAGATGTGATAGCGAAACTTTTTCAGCCCCCCCCCCCCCCCCCATTACAATGGGGGCTTACGAAAGAATAAGAATTGCTCATTTTCTTTGACAACACGGGCGGGCGTCCCCGTTTAATTTCCCTCTTTATTAAATATTCAACTTTGAGGTCTTTTGATACAGCGACCACTGGCAAACACGAAAAACACCTGAAGAGTGAACCACCTAAAAGAATCCATGCCTGGTTAAATTGGAATACCTAATTGGATTTCCCGATTTGCGAAATTGGGTCAATTTAACGAGGACTTTGCTTTAGAGTGCATTTGCATAGACTTTTAGCTGGTAAATTCACCAAAAAATTTGTCTAATCAAGGAAAGAGGTGTGACGGAAAATGAGGTAAACAGAATTAAAGCTAATTAATTAAAATATTATAGCCGCCTAAAGCAGTTCCTTAACATTTTTGTCCTAAAAAAATATTTTCAATTTTTTGTCACAGATTCTATCTACATAAGGTCCTTTACTTGGAAGAAACTACTCATAGTTTAAATACTTTTTCTAAATATCGTTTTTGTCATACGCTCCAAAAAATAGCTATTTTACGGACTCATTTGAGTCCGTAAAATGCTTCTTTTTCGGCCTAGTCTAGTCCCTAGAAGTCGTCATGGCAACCTTTACGGACTATTCCAAAATTCCTTAGAATATTCTTTATAGTAAATGGCACAAGACTTCACAGGAAGTAAATCCAACACGATTTCTTTGCGGCACGAGACTTCACAGGAAGTAAATTTCTTTGGCCCTATTAGCAATTAGCAATATATTCGGGATTTTGGAAAATTTTAAAATTTATGTCACTTTCTGACAAATTTCGAATGATATGCCAAAATTATCAAATAAACAAACCTGTTGCTATTTGCTATGATTTCAAAAATTATGGAAAATTTGCAAATTTAAGCGTTCTGAAGAATTGTAAAAAGCGTATAACAAAATTTTGGGAGCGTATGACAAAAAATAGTGTTTGTCACACGTATCTAAATGACAGCAATAATTCGTCCTGAAAAACTTCATTTTGCATGGTACGATTTTGTTTGCATTTTTGGAAGACCGTCTCTTTCTGGATGTCAGTATAAAATTTTAGTGGGCTTCCATAAGAAAAAAAAATTACTTTTCTAAAAATAACCTTATTCGGTTGGATTCCATTCTTATCAAGTTAGCAATGGAAATCAAACGAAATGTCAATGTCTAGAATATACTCTATAAAGAGAGACCCACGATTCACTAAAGTGGAGAGGCCATTAAATTTAGAAGAGCTGACAACTAAAGTTATATGAGAAGCAACAAGGTCATTTTCTTCCACAATACTAAGATATTATAGTATTGTCATTATTATTTTGATTTGCATTCAAGTTTTGTAGGTATGCCTGTATATATTTGAATTGTTTCCATGTCTAACTTGATAGGAACTGGACAACCGAAGGAGGTGATTTTTGGAAAATATTTTTTTTCTCAGTTTATTTTCTTATGGAACCCCATTTTCCAATATAGGTACACAGAAAATCATATGCCATTTAAACAAAGTTGAGAACGAAATCGTTTACGTTACGAAAAAACGAATGTCGCCAGTTTGTGGCAAAAAATATACCTAACAATTGTACTAAAACATTTTTTTAATACCCATTGGTTTAATATTTAATATACCTAATTTAAAATTATATTAATTCCTCATGTTTCAAATGATCAATAATAATCGTGAGTAGAGATTCTAAATTTTTCGTTTTTAGGAGAGTTTAGTGCACTTCAAATCATGATATTGGACAAATAGTTTGGGAAAACCGATTTTAAATTTTCCACTGGAATAAACCAATTCTGGTTTCTAGGTATACCTCAGAAACGCAATGCCCAGTTGTATTCAAAATAAAAAGGTGAGGGAGGAAAACCTTACTGAATCATCTAGTTAAAAAACATATCTACCTAAATAACAGACAGAAGGAAATTCTAAACCTGGTCGGCTAATTTAACAGAGCATCGAGCGGGTACCGGGTATTTCATTTAACTGGTTCACCACCCGGGCGGTTTATCTGTTTGCCACTGACCTTTCCTTCCAAACCTTCAAAGATTAATATTTAATTAAGGGTTACGGGTTACCCTCCCTGGGTGTATTCGTGAGTCCCGTCAAAGCAAATGAAATTCTTAGTCAAGCGCAACTCAGGCATTGTTGTGCTGAGTTTTGAAAACGTTTCTCTGTCGGCTTCTCATCCCGTGAGATTGAAAAGTTGGGCTTTTGGAGGAGTTATCCCGCAAATCAATACATGTATGACTATTAAGCCGAGTTTGTACAGCTTTGCATAAGAATAAGAAGAATAATAATAAGGAATAAGGAGTAGCCTTGAAGTCGGTTAACTTTCAACTTTATTCTATCCTTAAAACTAATCTGAAATGAAAATGCGCGCGCGTTTATTGTACAAAATATTATGGAAATAACATGAGAAAAAGTTGCCAGCAGTTTTAGTTTTTTTATCCACTTTGCATTTTCAATTTTTCTTATAAATTATTGTTATAGAAACTCCTGGACAAAATTAACGCAACATCATAAATTTCCTACTTATTTGCTGCTATTTTTTTTTTTTTTGTGAATTTATGATCGGATTTAAATGATTTCTTTGCATTGTTGGTTGGTTCCTCGACAATGTCATAGTTTTCGCTGTTTATGATAAAAAGTTCATTTTCGATTTATACCGGGTGTAATAAAAATGTTATGTTTTTTTTTCGAAAATTCGTATCACCCTGTGGAGTATACTAGCAACCGAAACATATAGCAGTTAACATTAGACGGTAGGTCCATCTTTCGCCATCATTTTCTTTTTTGGATTACTTCATTATCTCTGTTATTAAAGGAGATACACCGTTTTATAGCGTAACATGTTTTTATAGACTTCTATGGACCCCATGCGTCAGCATTTTTCTTTAATTACCCAGTCATGCCTGAATCCAGTGTAATCAATGTTTTAAGTCAAATAAACCTTTTTTTAAAAATATAAACTTTCGCTCAGCGACGTAACATACATAATATACACCAGCGAGCCGAATATACCAAAAATAAACTAAAAGTTATAGCCAAAGTAAAAGATAGTCCGCTGAAAAATCTGATAGAGGAGTACGAAAAAAGAAGTCGTGTTCAAACCTTACCCAGTTGAAGGATTTATTATTGGCCAAAATCACGTATTGGCAATTTTCGATGGGGACGCCGTGTACGTCCTAATTAATGTGTCTCTAAAACCCTCTTTCATTAACTGCTTTGGGTCCATTCCTGTGTATATACGAACTCGCCAAAAAGCTCGAGTATGCCAACATTCGGTGAGCCGGCCAGGACTTTTTAATTTAATTATTCCAATTTGCGGAGCATGGATACGCTCACCCCCTGGACGCTTTTCTGCGTGTTTGTCATTGACCTTTTTTTTTCTTTTATGTTTACCGTTTATCCAATTTGCTAAAGCATTCTAGAAAAAGAAAAACTGTTGGAATACACTGGTTGGTTGAAAATTATTAGTGATCGTACTGATCTACCGATCTGGTTCAAAATGAACTGATAAAATATATAAGTTCAGATTGAACTGATCTACGGAAATCAAAAGCTAAACACTTTTCCACTAACGGAATTTGTGATGTCCTCAGCAGCACCCTCACTTTCCCGATCTTAATCCATCATATTTACTACTTTTGTTTTTCATTTGGTCGTAAAATTTTAGGGCAAATGTCCAAAATCGCCTCCCCTATACTTATCAGTCAGCCGCGTGCTGAGCCCATACCTCTTCCAAGATCAGTCTCTCTCTAAACTCCAGACGGAAAGGTGTGCACGTAAAAGTATTCGTTATCAACAGATATTTTGTAAAGTTTCAGTTGAGCATACATTTTATGCCACATAAGCATATTATGTATATTATTTTCTCTCATTTCTCAGTTCCCTTCATAACTCAATGCGTTTTGGATTTTACATATTTCTCAATGTGGCTCACAGACTGCCTACGCAAAAAGAGCTGGGCTGTTGAACCGGGAAGAGAAGAAGGAAAACTTCCAAAATGCGGTGCGTATGTCGATCATATGTATTGGAAAAGAAAACATCTTCAGCATCAATGAAGTGTTGCTGTTGCCAATCATTTACGTGCAAGAACCATTCTCATAGCAATATCCCAACTTATAAGTGAAGGAAAAACCATAAACTTGGATAAATCCGAGTTACTACAAGAGCTACCTTTTTTCGAAATTAGATGGCAAGCATTTATTGCGCCTATGTTGTTTAAGTACCTACTTAATTCGGAACTTCATATCATATTTTTCATCTTCCATAAAAACATCAAAACATATTTTAAAAAACTGTAGTATACGTTAATCTGGTTAACCCTGTATAAAAAATAAGAGCAGTAAAGGAATAGTGAATGACCTTAATATAACCTCACCCGGGGGGTCCTTCAGGAACCCAAAGCTCTCATTCGAAAATATTATTTTCTGGATTCTCTTGCTCTTTTCTACCTAATTTTCCATCCACAACCTATATTTGATCGTTTTTGTGCGTGTATTTTTTTTACAAAAACAATTTTTTGTCTGGCGTTCCTCGGAAACCTCACGACTCCTTTCATGTTTCAAATTTATTAACAACTGTAAATCTCGAAATGGAAATACATAACAAATAACAATATAGGTACTTAATATTTCTTTTAATATTAATGAGTTCCGCGTATTTCTGTAATATCGTTCCATTTATGGACGATGATCAAAAATACTACAAATCATCGAATGGAGCCTATTTATTTTAAATTTAGGATAATGTGTCTAGCTAAATGCAATTATTAACGTTTGATGGTAGCAACAAATAATTAATAGTGGAAATCCCTACAGATTAGAGGTCGGGTGCGTACGCTGGATTTGCCGATATTGACCCCATAACAACGATACGTATATTCTGGGGATTATTATATCTTCCTGTAAATTCGCCGAAAGAAATTTATGAACAATGAATCGAAAATATACATTCATAGAAAAAGTATTCTGTAAAAATTGATGTGGCTATTTTTGTGGGACAACGGCTCACTACTATTGGCTGCTTAAAACAAGCTTGTCAATTTTGCAGTTGCAGTGATATCCTAACCATTTCATACATATTTGTCTATATTTGAGAATAAAGACGTTTTCCAACGGTTATTAATTAAATAAAAAATAGGCGGTAGGTACATCTTAATAATAAGTGTCCACGATGAACTAACATTAAATTAATTATGTTGTATTATACGAACATGGTTTTTGTCCAGGAGTTTCAACAATACCGTCTCATTCGTGGACCATCATACCCAATAGCATATTAATCATTGAATGGCGCGTGCTTGTATTAAATTTCCAGGGAAGTATCGAATTAAATTGAATTATCCTATGATCGAAACGGATTAACAATGGGTGTCCATACAGAATAGAAGCCTGGTATAGGGACGACGGGTTGGCTATTGGACCCAAAGGGGTCGGTTGTACTAGGTAGATTATAAGGTAAATTAGATAATCTTTCCATACGTATAAAATTGCCGTGATAGGACAGAATATTTAATTTACGCATAAAACCCTGTTTGATGCATGATTATAATGTGAAGCGACAACTTGCTTGACGAGACAAGAGTGTCGCAGTCGAGAGATTTTTTGTTCGTTTTAGATACTTTTTCTTGATCGATGATTCTCCACCATATAGCGTCAAAACTCAAAACAATAAAAAATCAAGAAAAACTATAGACCTATACTAAAATCGAGCAATCCGTACGCCTGGCGTAAATAAAACCACGTGTTCGATGACGATCCGCGATTGGTCGGTAGGCTATAAAATTTCACCCGACTCGGCAACAGGGACGTGCTCGATCGCAAACATGTAGATATTCGGTTTTATCTCGTAGTTTTCAGCTATTTAGACACTGCCACAAATAATTTTATCGATGTTTTGAACCATTTTAATTAAGCCAATAATTCTTGTCTGAAATATTTTGATGTACACAATTGTAAAACTAAAATTAAATAAAGGTCGTACCTCCTTGCGGCTATGGCAGATATTTCAACGCACGTGCTCTTGTTTACGCCAGGCGTAAGAGTTGCTAGATTTTAGTATAGTATACACCAGAAATAAGTGACACAATTTTAACCATATATCTAACTCATCAGAAGCAACAACTTTTTTGAAATATTTTTATTGTTATTGAATCGATCGTCTGTCTTTATGACGAGAACCACAAATTAAAGTTAAATAAATTTAGTATAAAATTTGGAAACGAAATATTTCAAAAACAAAAATATACAGTGTTTCCCAGGATAAGTGAAACGAGAGGTGTAAAAGACCAAAAATTTTCGAGTTCGAATTTGGCCATTTGGGGTCCAGGCCTGCTTGCCTAGAAAATAATTTTCACCATATTTTTAATTTTGAAAAATAAAGTAGGCCCTGACAGGAACGATTTATTTATTTTCTATGTAGGTTAAGTGCCCTTTCTCGACAAGATATCGAAAAATTTCATTAGAAAAAGTTGCTAAGAATTGACAACTATGACTCTGTGTCAATTTTCAAAATAATTGGCCTACTTTGATTTTTGTCCATTTTATTTCCTATAAGTAGGTGAACTCTCCTTGTCGTTTAAAATATCGAAAATTTCATTAGAAAAAGTTATTGAGAATAAAAAAGTATGCAAGACTGCGAAATTTGGACTCAATCTGCCTACTATGATTTGTTATTGTTACAGGAAATAAAATGGACGAAAATCAAAGTAGGCCAATTATTTTGAAAATTGGCATGGAGACATAATTTTCAATTATCAGCCACTTTTTCTAATGAAATTTTTCGATATCTTGTCCAGAAAGGGCACTTAACCTACACAGAAAATAAATAAATCGTTCCTGTCAGGGCCTACTTTATTTTTCAAAATTAAAAATATGGTGAAAATTATTTTCTAGGCAAGCAGGCCTGGACCCCAAATGGCCAAATTCGAACTCGAAAATTTTTGGTCTATTATACCTCTCGTTTCACTTATCCTGGGACACACTGTATAGGGTGTTCCATTTTAAGAAACATACATTTGATTTACCACGCATTTGCGAAACAACCTGTATAAAATTACTTACTATTCCAGAAAACTGCATAAAATTCCTTACAAGTTTTATCTAAAATTTTTTTCACAAAAAATTTAAAAAATATAGGGTTTGTGGGAAATTTAACGAGGATACCTTGTACAAACGTGCGTAATAAATGGCTGTTAAGATCACAATAATTTTTGTAATGAAATCAATTCAAGGTTTGCTTCATTTGCAAAGAGAAAGCTTAATGGAGATTTCATACCCTACCAAGGGCGGGTATGAAATTAGGTACCTACATTCGTTCAGTTACCTGGAATTGTCTACTTGCTTTTATATCCAAGGAACGTGAATAGTTTCTTAATAAAATAAAAAAAATGGAGAGTTTTGGTATTTTAAAGAACACGAATTTATACGCTGTATGTATATTGTTTTCGCTGTACTTGTTCGTATTTTTCGAATAAGTTATGTCCAAAGCAATTTAATATGCGAAGTTTTGCGAATTGTCTGCAAACTTTGCCAGCTTTAAAACTACCTTTTATAACCTTTCCTCGACTCAAACTTATTGCGAATTAAAAAAAGTTATTAAAAGAAGATTGAAATGAACCTTAGCCCACGATCTAGCTACATCTAGCGCCGTTATTTAAATAACAGGATGTGTACAGAACGAAAATGTAATTGAAATAAGCAAAAATATCTAGAATCTGACGTTGCCCGGTGGGATAAATGAAACTATGGCTGCGCCTGCAGGAAACTTCTCTATAAAGACTGAAATAAGGGGAAAAACGCGTAAAAGGGGCATTAGATACTGGTCCGCTTCTATACTTACTTTTTATCCGGCTTTATCTATTCAGTTCAGACTTCAGACGTTAGTCTACGGCTGATTACTCCCGCTATTATTACTCGAAAACTGGAAAGAAAATACCTTACTTATAGAATCCATAAATATACAGTTGTTTTAGATAATGAAAAACTTGTTTCATTATAATCTATGTTTAATTTAATATATTGGGATATATAGATATCCCTATTTCAGTCTCTACGAAAATAATACGTTGTACAGGGTGGTCCAAATTGGTCGGTTTTAGGGGGTTTCTCCTATTACCAGGCGAGCTAGACAAAAAGTAGCTTACATCCCTAGGGTTCGATTTTTGAGGTTGGTTGAATGGCGTAAGCTGCATCCCGATATCTCGATTACTTTAAGAGATATAAGGTGTTTCTCAAAATTTTGCAATTTCTTCAAAGTCCCGTAACTTTTTTATTTCTGAGAATTTCTTGTTCGTGTAAAAGGCCTTTTCTATCGAGAATTTTAACTCAAAAAATCAGGTGTGCCATGGAGAAATAAAAAAATCATTTAAGTAAAAAAAACAAGTTTGAAGTTCTAATTATAATAACATTACATTAACAATTTTAACAAGTAGGTACCTAACTAACTTCACACGCCAGACTCCCCCTAATTCTCGTATCGATGCCAAGTTAAGAGAAAAAATGATACTTGCAACAAAAAAACACATTTTACGTTAAATGCTCAAACTGCGCTCCGTTTTGCTGTAAACATAAATTACATTTTCGTGTTACACTATTTATACTATTTAATAATTCCACGGGGGATACTAAATTAAATGCTTCCCGAACTGCCAATTCAAGTTCTTGACGGGAATTAGACCGCCTCTTGTATGTTAAGTCTTTGATTCTCCCCCAAAGGAAAAAATCTAGAGGGCTCAAATCTGGAGATCTCGCGGGCCAATGAATTGGTCCTCTGTTTCCCATCCAGCTGTCACCAAATAGGTCTCCTAAAAAATTGCTTACTCTAGCAGCACTACGGGGTGGCGCTCCATCTTGTTGGAATATAATACTGTCTCGTTGTACCAGAGGCAATTCATCGATAAAATTGTCAATATGTTGCTGAAGTATTTCTAAATATTTAATTGATGTCAAAGAACCGTCAAATATGTGTGGTCCAAATCTCCCGCCTATAATCCCTACCCACACATTAAAACTAAAACGCCCCTGTGAGGCTTGCTCTATTGTAATATGTGGATTTTGGGAGGCCCAGTTATACGCATTATATCTATTAAATATTCCTGAACTGCTAACACAAGCTTCGTCGGTCCAGATAAAGCTCCTTGGAAAATATTCATTTTCTCTACAATTTTGTAGAAACCATTCACAAAATAGTCTTCTCTGATTGAAATCGGCGGGACGCAATTGATGAATTTTCCGTACTCTATATGGCTTAAATTTGTTTTTCTTTAAAACTCTCATAGCTGAAGTTCTACGTATCAATGTAACCTGTTCTAATTGCCTAGTCGACAAACTAGAATTATTTTGTATTTCACCCAAAACAACTATCTCTTCCAATTCTCTGTTTTCACGTTGCCTATAATGTTTTACTCTTGGTTTTGTAAACGCACCATGTGTTATTAAATTATTTTCTAATTTCATAAACATTCTGCAAGATGGTTGTCGTCTTTCAGGGTACCTTCGTAAATACAAATTACTTGCTTCATCTGCATTTTCTCCGGATTCGATAAAACACTAAACTTGACCATGTCGTATTTTTCAAAATTTTCGTACATTTTCGGGAAATAACCGTAATTTTCACGGGAAACAGCAAAGTATTTAAGGTTATTTAAGTTTGACAGCCCGTTTTCGCTGCAATAATTGTTTTATGTTTCCATGACACACCTGATTTTTTAAGTTAAGTCTTTTACACTTCATAATATCTTCCAAACGGCTCAAGCAAACATACAACATATATATTTCGTTGGCATCAGAAAAATGTGTAGATTTCAAAAAACTAAAATTATACAGGGTGTTCCATTTAAAAAACATAAGTTTGCATGGTAACTCAAAAAAGGTAAAAATTAGAAAAAATCTGATTACGTCGATGGATAACACGTAAAAAACCCTATAGAAAAGGCCTGTACACGAACAAGAAATTCTCACAAATAAAAAAGTTACGGGACTTTGAAGATATTGCAAAATTTGGAGAAACACCTTATATCTCTTAAAGTAATCGAGATATCCGGATGCAGCTTACGGCATTCAACCAACCTCAAAAATCGAGCCCTAGGGATGTAAGCTACTTTTTGTCTACCTCGTCTGGTAATAGGAGAAACCCCCTAAAACCGACCAATTTGGACCACCCTGTACAACGAAGGTGAATATGATGTCTATATCGCACGAGAACGATAGTCAATCGAGGGCGATATGGACATTCAACTCGAGAATATCTGCTAAGCGGATGTTTGGATACACGGTGAAAATAATTTGGCAGAGCACACTGACGTTTTGGAATAAGTACAATAAATTCAAGGATTGACTTTGCAAACATGTCAATACGTAATGGCTGAGATCGATTGATTTCTTACTGTAACGATGTTAATTAGATTTTATCTTCTTCTTCTTTTTTAAGCTCTATGCCGACGTTTTACACAAAGAAAACCGGGGTTATAATTCCATTTAATTAAGTTAATTAAGATGCGGGAGCGATGTAATAAATTTTTAAAAAATTGTACCGGCGACTTTATTTTGCAATATACCTACAAAATAAAAACCCCCACAAAACAAAGAACAATTTGTATTTATAATTTTGAAGGTGCTGATGAGTGCGTTTGAGATGGCTCTGAACATTCTAGTTGGATACTGACTAAGGTGCTGATTCTGCTTGGTGTACGAACGTAAGTGGTGATACAAAGCGGGTACGAGGACAAAATGGCCGCCGTTTCCAAGGTCGACGGTTGAAGGTTGCGAAGTCGCGGTGGGGGGTTATCGCTTTCAAGGTTTCTGGGAAATGGCATTCAAGGTCAAAGGGCGGGGTTTCCAAGCGTTTCTGGGAATTGACATTCCCACCCCTCTAGCTTTGATAAAAGACTTAGTTTGCTGTTGTGGGGAGTTCAGTAGCCGAGTTGAGCTGAGATGGCTTGCAGGAAAGAAATGGATTTGAAAACCATGAAATGGTTGAATTGGGTGAAGGCGTGCCGATGAAAATTTTCTCGGGGAAGATAGTGAAAACGACGTTCGGGGAGACCACTTTGCTGGAGTTGGACGTTAGTGTCGTTATCCTGCAGAACAGAGTGACGGAGGTGTTCAAACCGTGCCTCGAACATTTTTCCAGTTAAAAATACTCGCTGGTTGACAAAGGTGGATATGGGGAAAACCACAAGGCCAATCAGTTTGAAATAGTGGAAAATTGGCATGTTCCCATGGGGGAATAGAAAATTAGTATCTGAATGTTTTTGTCATAAAACGTACTGTCTTAATAAAGGAATAGAAAAACTAACGTCATGGTAGCCTGTGTTTTAAATGTTGAAATTATTGTGAAAATATATCATAATTCTTTGTAATAGAGGATTAAACATATTATGAGTAACGTAGCATTGAAACTGTTGTAAATAAAACGAATCATTAGAATTCCAAACTTTTATTTGCTGTTAAACAAACATCGAACCTGGTAGAATAAATTATTTAAACGGCGCGGCGAGATAATAGTATATTATACACCTAGGTTGAGAAGTGAGCCATTATTTACCGAGCATTTTTATATCCTGAGGCGCGTAGCGTAGCGAGGTAAATAATGGCCATCCTTTTTTCAGCATTTTCATAATAAGAACTTGCATACTTCTCATTGGCAGCCTGTTCAGAAACGTGGAAAAATTAATTATTAAAATACAAGATCACGTGGCAATAATAGCCCTTTGGACCCACCCTAACGGTATGCCTATGGTTTTCCGAGGAATTTTCTATTTGAACTTCATTATAAAGAACATGGCAGCCTGTATAAAATCATATCAAAACGCATATTTTTCGAATAATTGAAAACTCAGTTTTTCACATGAAGAACCCAGGATGACTCATTATTTACTTAGGTATTTTTTTATTATCATTATTTACCTAGGTAGAGAAATATTACTTCTCATTAGAGGAATGAGGTAAATAATGGTGATTTCTCAGGTTAGAAGTAAAAAATAGTATATTATACACTTAGGTTGAGAAGTGAGCCATTATTTACCGAGCATTTTTATATCCTGAGGCGCGTAGCGTAGCGAGGTAAATAATGGCGTAGCGAGGTAAAAAATGGCCTTCTCAACCGAAGTGTATATAGAATTTTTTTTACTACTAACATTGAAATATTGCCATATTTTACATATTTGATTAGATTTAGCCTGGGAGTTCAGTTGTCAAGCTGATAAAATGACACTAATCTTTAAATGTCATAGAGAAAATTTTTCATTATTTACCTAGGCTGAGAAATATTATTTCTCATTAGAGGAATAAGGTAAATAATGGTGATTTCTCAGGTTAGTAGTAAAAAAAATATTTTGTACCTACCCATGTTAAGGTACCTATACCTATCTTTTCACTGGTTGGGTCGTTAACTTGGACTCTTGGTGTTAAGCTTGGTTCTTTGAAGGTCATTTCTAATTAAGAATGCTCTTTCTCGATTATAGGTATGTACAGGGTGACCCAGTTAACGTGGTAAATTTGATTTTCCGTTAATTTTCGTGAATTTCCGTGATCCAAAAGAGATGAAGTTCTTGCAAGAAATCCAATGTCGTTAAAAGAAAGATAATCGGACGACAAACAAAAAAGTTATTGCCAAAAAAAAAGTAAACAAAATGGCAGACTATTATTTATTTATAGTAAGGAACAAACATAAATATCTGTTTTTTCTCAACCGCATTGGGTTCCTTAGAAGAAACTTCATCAGAATAGGTTTTGGGCCATGGATTAATCTTGAAAACCGAGTTTGTCACGTTAATACCCTGTACTTGGTACTTTTGTAATCACTTACAATATAAATTTGCCACATATATATTTTTATTGGACATAATAATTGGTTGTAACTTCTAGTGTCTAAGGAAGGACAGTCCTATAATTCGGGTTGTAAAAACTGGTAGACTTCCGTAAATGGGGAACTTTATCGTTCATAATGAAATTGGGAATTCTAATTTACTATATTTACATAAACTCAAGGTCAATAGAATTAATTATTTCAGTTCGTTTACCTGATTGCCGTATAACCTTCCATGGAAAAATGCATCTGAGAACTACCCGGATACCTAAGCATCAAACTAAATCGATTAGAGTTTTTGTGCGAAGTTTCGGGCAAAAATAAATACCTTTTACCAACACGGGAGCTCGATATCGGACCGGGCTTTGAAACAAAATCCTTGATTTATTTCACCCTTCTAATGAAATTGCATTTTCGTGTTGTTGGTCTCTTTTTGCCGAGATTTCTCTCTATGTAACTGGAGAGTTCTTTATATTATACTCACAACGATAGATCGGTGGCTCTACTAAGAGAAAATGCCTAAAAAATGTCAGTACCGCAAGAACAGAATCAGTGGCACCGTTGTCAAGCATTCTGTTTTCATAGTCAGGTTGTGGGTTTTCTGGGGTCAGGTGAATATAATAAACGGTACTTGAAACATTATAATTTTACTACTTGGCATACATTAGATAATATGAATATTTATTTATATTTACTTTATTGGTATACCTACCCAAAATGTATAATAATAGTGAAAAATATGTTGATATATTTTAACCTTTCCTACAATCTGGCAGCCTAGCAATATTTTCCGTCCCCACCACCACATAAAAAATACCCCTCTGTCCTCGATGATTAGCCTAGTGCATATTCTGATTAGTCTTTTTTCTGAGACATTACAATAAGCAAGAGTTTTTTTCCTGGAAAAAATGCAGAAGTTTTTTCTCAACGGTTCTATATGGTCCTGGGGGCGCGAGGTTTGCCACCTCGCCAGGCGTCGGCTTCACAACGAAAATCGCACATAACCTCAATTTTTCCTGCATTATTTTGAGTTATTTTTACTATAACTCGAAAAGTAAGCGTCCATCGATGGTACAACTCATATAGCAAATTAAAATAGACTAAATTTCCTTTAAAATGCATATAACAACTCTGAAGTTTGGACAATCTGTAACGCCACTAGCGCTTGTTAAAAAGAAGCCATTTCTTAACTCTTCGCTAAGAAAGCCGAAACTTTGCACTTGTACCCTACTATCAACCTTATACACCTAAAACCAATTATTTTATGGCTTTAAGGAACTTCAGTGGGGTCCATGGTCGACGGGTCCCCTAATTCAAACGAAATTGTGCTACTCTTAATTTACAGGGAAGTAGGTCTTTATGAAGGAAACTATTCACGCATCAATTGTCTCTTGCATGCGCCCCACGTTTTTCATTTTAAATCTCACAAATATTTTCATAGCTATTGAAAATTCACAATCACAAATTCTCAGAACTTTATTGAACTCTTTATTGGGTTAGGAATCTGTATGGGGCCAGGAGAAATTATTTTATACTTTTAATCCATTGTTTTAGTTATATATTTAATAATAATAATTAATTTTATGTTAAACGGAGACCTGAAAGCCTGGCTATCCAGACAGCCCAATAGCTTGCTGTAGAGCACGAAATTGTTGTAGTGGTCAGTGAGTATATAGACCTGGTTATTAGGATTGGAACGCTGACGTCTCCTAAGCCAGGAACTGGTAAAACTCTTCCATCTGTTTACCATTCTCCAAGCGCCATCGAGAAAAGCCTGGCAGAACATATACTATTTATACATGCCGTCAGTAGTTGTGACTCCACCTTTTCGATTTTCAAACAAGGGAAAGTTCATGAAGACCCTTACAAGGCATCCTGACCTCGCTGGTTACATCCGACGTTTCATAAACCCTCTTGCCACATCAGAGGAAACTTCGGAGGCAGGGGAAAAATTTGTGGTAGCTCTATTCTATATGCTGGGGATTATCCCAGTACTTCCATGAACAAACTGCGGTACAAACAGTATGTGTCGTCAGCATTCAAAGTTAGCGGAAATATAGCATCCACCCCACCCACTAAAGCTGCAACTCAGCCACACAGTTACAGGGTGTTTCACCAAGTACAGCAGTGGTTGGGGAATGTTCAACCACCGGAGCAATGGGGTTGGAGTTATCAAAGGAAACTTGGTCCCCATCACGACCCTTGAGCCCCCAGCCCCAGAGAAGCTTTTGAAACGAAATGCCTGCAAATGACAGAAGGGCTGCAAGGGCAATTGCGGGTGCCGAAGGGTTGGGTTATTCTGTTCAAGGCTTTGTTTAGAATGCGAAGGGAGGAGCTCTAATGTTCAAATACTGCTGAGTGATGATGATCAAGACGTTTCACCTGAGAAAATAGATGGTAATTGAGACTATTACAGTAATTCTAATCTGGTATTTTTTTACTGAACCTTCACATATCAAATTGTCATTGTAATATTTTTCCCCAGTGGAAAGACCGCCGCCCACCAACCAAGGGATTCAACAATCCACTGCCTGGAGAGGACTAAAAAGAAAAGTTGACGACACTCTCGATATACAGCCTGGTCGATCAGGATCGAACATCTGCGAACGCAATATCGAGCCTTATGCAGGTATTGACTTCTTCTACATACATCTTATACTATCAAACAATAACACTGCTCAAACTGAGTGTTTTCTCCCTTTTTTAATAATAATATACTATATTGTGCAAAGATATAATAACTTTTGTCCAAAAACATACACACATGAACCAGACGGATTCGATTATTATAGTAATCTAAAACATCGATTCTCAGTTCCAGGTGATATTTATGAAGAAAAGGAAGGCCATGATGAGGACGACAAATGAACATTGCAACCGTTAAATAACGATGTGCTTTTATCCTTTTTCTCGTGTTAATACAATTTCGTTTGAACTTTGTTTTCCTTCATAAAGACCTACTTCCCTGTAAATTAAGAGTAGCACAACTTCGTTTGAATTAGGGGACCCGTCGACCATGGACCCAACTGAACTTCCTTAAAGTCATAAAATAATTGGTTTTAGGTGTATACGGTTGATCCTGGGGTAAAAGAGCAAAGTTAAAATAGCGTTTTCGGCTTTCTTAGCGAAGAGTTAAGAAATGGCTTCTTTTTAACAAGCGCTAGTGGCGTTATGGATTGTCCAAACTTCAGAGTTGTTATATGCATTTAAAAAAAATAGTCTACTTTAATTTGCTATATGATTTGTACCATCGATGGATGCTTACTTTTCGAGTTATAGTAAAAAAACTCAAAATAGTGCCGAAAAATTGAGGTTATGTGCAATTTTCGTTGTGAAGCCGACGCCTGGCGAGGTGGAAAACCTCAGATTTGAATTCAGCGTCCTCAAGAGCATATAGAACCGTTAAGAAAAAACTTCTACATTCTTTTCCTGGAAACAACGTTTCTGAACCTTGGATGATAGAACGAGCTCAAACGCCCGAATCTAATTATGTCAAAGTGTAGGGCGGCTTATTTTAACTCAAAGGTAATTGACTAACTCACCTGTCGATTTTGATGTGATGCATGTTAATAAATTTGGCCCAATAACGTTTGTAAGTACTTTTATTACGATAAGCACAGGCAGAATTCCCCTACCTAATCAGTCTCTTATCAACCTTTATGAAATGCTGAAATTTATTTCCAATGCAAGGAGATGTTTTATTTTGTGTTCTATCAATAGCAAAATCTAAACTAGTAAAAAAGAAATCTAAAATGTCTTTGTAAACAACGATAGTACACCAGACTTTCTGTCGCAATATACTACTATATTATATGCCCTTTTATTTTAAACTAGAATCTGTGTATACCAATTTTAACTATCTGAAACGCATTGTCGATTTTTGTTTCAGCATCTTCGACTTTCCACCATCCTAATTTAAGTAATTTAAGTCTGCAATGTTGCCACACTTCGTAAAAATCGTATGCTTATTATAAAAATATTAATTATTATAGCAACCAGCTGGTTTCTTTTTGAGTTAAAAAAAGCTTCAGAGGCGTGCTTCAGGAGTTCAACTTAACCTCTGATTAAAACGTTTTGTACGGTTTTTTTAAGCTTTTAAAAAAGGAAAAGTGTGTTCGCAGTTACCTCCTATTAAGGTGTAACACTATGTACGTTTGAATGATAAAAAAAAATAAGAGTTAAAAATTGACATGTTTGGCCAAGGAGCCAAAATCTTATTTTTATAACTTTGAATACCTTAATCAATGCTATGGGCCATTCCATAACTTGTTCTTGCTGTAGAACTGTACTACCCAGTCCCAATCAATGTACCAAAAAACAACTTAATACTTACGCAGTGACCAGCAGAAACCGAGCACCATATGAGCTTTATTTGTTATTTTTGGGTTTAATTCAAATTAATATTCAAATACACAAAAAACACCTCCATATACGAGAGATATATGACGAAAATTCGTCCCTGCTTTCACGAAGTAGCGTATATCGTTATTATAAATATGTTCAAATATATGTTCAAATAAAAAATGTCACCTTTTTAATAATAACGCTTATTATGAGGGATGGCCCGTGTCCTCTCTTCTCTGAGTGATGAAATAGATGAAACTTTTTTTGATAATAAAACGGAGAAATTTTATATTTGATATTGCTTTTAATTGTAAACAACTTTTGTCAATAAAATATTTTACTAGGTGGAAAAAGAACGGTACTTTACTCCGCAGGATATTTTTTATTTATGACTCCCCTAGTATATGGTGGTACTTTTATTAGGTTTGAAATTTGAGATTTTAGTTCATAGACGTAAATTCCTATAGTGCACACTTCCTGCCGATCAAAAATATATGTCAAAAATCTAGGAGCTAGCTCCCGTTTGCATACTAATTAGATAACATAATAAGTAGGTACATGTTATGTACGTGAAGTAATATCAGTGCGCTACTCCAGATCTACTTACCGCGACTACGAAATTCCAGCACTCCAGATCGAGTTATATAATAATGCTACATATAGTAACTTTATATATTTTGTGTCAAATAATTCCATAGAGCTTAACAACTACCGGTCAAATCAAGCTGCCGAACTGAAATTTGGCACCCTTATGTTTTTGGGGAGAATAAGCTGAAGATATCAGCTTCTACGTATCTCACAGAGATACGTTGCGCTGTTTTTGGATCGTGCTTTTACTTGTAACTTTTTTGAGGTTATCTTTTTGGTCTTCAAGGCTCATCATCTTAGTGGATCTTTTAATTTTACAAATGTGTACTCTTGTTTCATAATGGTAAAATCAACGGTTTGCGTTGAAATTGGCAAAACGTGCCCGAAAACACCTGCTAACTCCAACATTCGAAACATAAAATTATAAAATTTTCACCTACCGCTTTCAAATGTCACAGATTAACAGAACCATTTAAAGTGAGAAAAAATCTCTATGAACAATGTACCAAACACAGAGTTAAAACATTTGAAAACGGTAGGTGAAAATTATATGATTCGGGATTCGGATGTTGAAGTCGTATAGCAGGTGATTTGGGGTACATTTTTCCAACTTCAACGCAAATGGTTGACTTGGTCGTTATGAAACAAGAGTACCATTTTGTTGCAAAATGAAAAGGTGCACTACAGTGGGGGACCTGCAAGAGAAAAAAGATAACTTAAAAAAAAATACAAGTACAAGCACGATACAAAAATGAATGGGTGAAATTTTCTAAGTGAACAGATCGAGTTAAATTTCTGAGTGAAATGATAATCAAAATTGGGTGATTTAAACAAAGCACTCCGTTTACATAAAATTAATATCAATTACGAGTTAATTCACTCTTACAAGATATTCTGTTCCCAGAAGGTCTCAAACGAATTGCTATTTATTCTCCTTTGAATATATTTCAAGGAATTAAAACGAAAAAGAAGTGTTCATTATTTGCGCATTGGATAAATAAGGCTATTGGCGTCTACAGCTCGGTGTTAGGCTTCTCGATCTGTTATAACCATGATTTTTAACGCAGGAATACAAAAAATCAATCAATTCGGTGTCTTATAATATAAGCAAAATTGTAAAAAATCGTCGCCAATAAAGTACCTCTCTATTTTTCAAGATACGAAAACAGGCCACCAAAAAGTTGTATAGAATGCAATTTTATACCTCCATACCTTTCAGGGACATACAATTATATTCTTTTGAAACTTTTCATTCCTTCAATAAAAATTATTATTATTTTGTCTTCGTTGCCATTTGTCATTTGCTAGGGCCGACTTTTCCCGAATAGAACTAGGACAGCATTCACTCAAGTACTATGCAAACCCTTAGAAAGACCATTGAGATTTGACCGGTAGTTCTTAAGCTCAATCTTAATATTTTGGCACAAAATATATGAATTTGCTCTATTAACGGGACACGCTGTATGATATATCATTAATATAGATCTGTACTTACATTACAGATGTGTTTAGGAAAACTATGGAATGTATTTTATAGTATTAGTTTCCTAATTAGCACGGGTATAATGCATGGCTCTGCTGAGGTATTTGCCAATCAAATACTGTTGCAGAATTGCCGGCTGTCAGCATTTCTATAATGCATGACGAAACATGCACGATCAATTGTGCACATAGAATCGCACTACGAGCAACCCAATGAAATCAATCCACCGAATACAGAGCCCGCCACCTAACCAAACCCATTGCCCATTTGTACTTTTTTACCTTGATCAATTTTATTAAGTCAAATTAAAGATCTTGTCAAATTCATTCTAATGTTTTTTTACATTAAAATCGAACAAAATCGCCTATTGCACGTTAACGCAATATCAATGTTGTAATAATAACTAATAACTACATAATGTAGTTGCATTCCTTCACTTTGCTTATGGACAAAGTAGACCGTTTCTGACATTGATTGCATTAAGGCTCAATGTACAGCACGTGCGTGGTGATTCAACATTTTGACCCATAAAACGGTTTTTTTCGATCTGTAGCGAGTAACACGCATAATTTTAAACTTTTGGTAAATACAAATTTTAATCTAAGTCATTACTCACATTTTGAGACAAAAATTATTTAAAAATATTTATCACAATGGCCGTTATTAGCCTAATGACGGCCATTGTGATAAATATTTTTAAATAATTTTTGTCTCAAAATGTGAGTAATGACTTAGATTAAAATTTGTATTGACCAAAAGTTTAAAATTATGCGTGTTACTCGCTACAGATCGAAAAAAGCCATTTTATGGGTCAAAATGTTGAATCAACACATACGTGCTGTACATTGAGTCTTAATTCTCGAAGTAAAGGAACAAGAATGGAAATTTTCTGGTTAATATGAATTTTTGACCAGCGGACACTCTATCCAGGATGAGCAACGAACTACCTACCTCTCAGACTAATGAATAAAGGGGACGAATTTGTTTACAAATTTAAGTGAATTGTGACATGCATAGTTGTTTATTACTGTCCCCATGTTTACAAATATTGGTCTTACTGACCTGCCCCAAACATGTTGTCACATTTAAGAGTAACAATAACTAGGAATATCATAAATAAAACCGGCAATTTCTTTAGTAGATGCATTGAACGTAAAATTGCCCCCACTTAGAAAATTCAGGCGGAACAGTAAAGTAAAACAACCTTTTCGTGTTCAAGAAAGATTATGTAGCTGTTTTATTATTGACAAAATGGAGTAGAGAACACCCATTATTCTTCGCACTAATCGGCAACGTTGCGGCAGTTTGTCAGTGACCAAAGTTAGCGCTTGCTCAACTTGTTTATTTCATGTTGTTTATTTTGGTGTGTGCTTCGGTATTTGCTTAGTTTTACCAGAGAACAAACGCTAAAATCGAGTTTTTCGTGCATTCTTTATGTCGCACAATCATCATAATCGTAATGTGAACAATAAGCGTTTTAGCTTGATGTTTTTCAGTACAATAATATCAAAGACTGACAAAGTGTAAGGAAATTATGAAAATAAATTTCTATGTGCAATGTAGACCTGCTTATAAAGCACTCGGTCAGTAGGTATAATGCCCATTCGAAAGTTGTCGTGAAAAGCTTTATATTTAATATAGCTGCAAATCGTTCATTAAAGCAATTTTTCCGATAATTTTACCCATACAACAAAAACTAATGAGAGGAATAAGCTAAGTTTCTAATAAGCCAAAAGTTGAATCGTTTTTATTTATCTCTTATTTGTATGACTAGAGAACACACTCTTTGAAATATTCGAAAGTTGATTCTAATTATCGCTGATAAGGCACAATGTTCTGGAAATGGTAAAAAGAGGGTGGGCTTCTGCTTCGGAGTTAAAACCACAACCGGAAAAAGTTTGCAGCTTCTGGAAAGTTTTTAATTGCAAATCGGATGATCAAAAGCAGGAATTGTTCCAAACCATTCACACAACAAAGCAAAATAAATAGATTGATTGAAGTAGTTTTTGATTAAAACTGTACAGGGTGGATCACCATAAATTGACACTCCCCCTTAACTTGTTAAAGTTTTAGATACTAATACAAAGTTTTTTGTGACACTATTGGACCTTACACAGTGTGTTCTAGAAAGCCGTGCCAGACATAACTTTTGTTTTTTAAATGGAACACCTTGTATATTTTTGGATTATTGAATTCTACGCATTTCTACGATGCCAAAGAAGTATATATGTTATATGTTCGCTCCAACCATTCGATCAGAACTGAGCCTTTTTTGTGAGGGATTACTCCTTGGGTCATATGTTGCCATGAAAAACAAATGCCAAATTATACTCATAATTATTGACAGTTTGCAATGCAAGTACATTCACGCTTTGGAAAACAATCGAAATTGAAATTGATAGAAATGAGAAATTTTAAATAGTAATATAGTTAATAAACTTCGTCGAATTTATTGTTTGAAATTTAATTTTTGTTGAAAACGACAATAACATTTAGGAAAAGGATATATTTTTATATGTTTATATATAAATTATAAATATATACTTTTCCTAAATGTTATTGTCGTTTTCAATAAAAATTAAATTTCAAACAATAAATCTGACAATTTTTATTACTATACTACTTACTATACTACTATTTAAAATTTCTCATTTCTCTCAATTACCCTTCTTCATTTTTCTCTGAAATCTTAAAATAGCCCATTTTTTCCAAAGCGTGAATAAACTTGCAAACTGTCAATAATAATTAGATATTAGTATAATTTGGCATTTGTCTTCCATGGCAACCTATGACCCAAGGAGTAATCTCTCACAAAAAAGGCTCAATTCTGAACAAACGGTTGGAGCGAACATATAACATATTATACTTCGTTGGAATCGGAAAAATGCATAGAATTCAATAATCCAAAAATATACTAGGTATTCCAATAAAAAAAAATAAGTTATGTCTGCCACGGCTTTCTAGAACACACTTTATAAAGTCCAATAGCGTCATAAAAGACTTTGTATTAGTATCTAGAACATTTGTAAAAAAAACTTTTTTCTAACCTCAAAAACTAACAAGTCAAGGGGGGTATCAATTTATAGTGAGACACTCTGTACATTTTTCGAACCGCTAGGGGTTCATCATCAGCAGTAAAAATTTTTTTTCGAAAAGAGAAATTAACAAAGCTTCCAAGCAACTTTAGGGTTATAAAAAAAAATGATGTAGTAAACTTCAGAATAAAAAACCAAAGGTTCTGTGGGGTTAAGTAACATCAATAAAAGACCCAAATTGCAAAAAGCAACACCAAAAGGTCTCAGTCAAAAGGGCCAGTAAAATTTGCGATTTTCTCAGCAGTTTCCAAAATAAATTTATAGTTAAAAAACTAGGTTAATGCAGTTTTTATAAAAAGCCCTTGGAATAGTTTTCGTAGAAAAATTAAAGTATATTTTCAAATAAATTTAATTTTAAAAACCCATTCCTGATTCCTCAGAAGATGTATCTGAAGAACCATTATTAAGAAGGTATAGTAGTAACTTCATCAGAAGATATCAGAAGAAACATTATATTAAGGAGGAATGGTAGTAATTTCCGAAGGAGAAAATATTACTGACCCAATCAAAAATTTCCACTTGATTTATGTGAAAAAAATATATTTTCTCTCACATGAACAGGCCCTAAACGACTGACAACGATCGACTCCTTTGTCCAACATTGTACAATGGCCAATGTTTGTATTGGATTTCTCTTCTCAGGCCGACCCAAAGAGAAGTGCAAATAAAATCAGAAACGGCCCCATTTGTAACAGCCTGTTAGGATGCCAATCTGGAGTTCCTCCCTTACGGGCTTTCCCACATTTCTGCCTAGCGTGTGTAATTTCCCGATAATGAGTTATTGAGGATGCGGACGTCGTCGCCAGAATTGACCTATACGCACCACGGCTGAATATGAATACACAATGTATAATGTATACCCGATTTGTTGATCAGCTCTATAAACTGGTATCATTGAGTAAAGGATATTATTCTATTATACAGTGTGGTCATTTAAGTGTGCAACATATGGGATTTTTTTTAATTAATTGCACAGCGAAAGTACAAATATTTCCGAAAGTTCCCAATCAAAAATTTCCACTTGATTTATGTGAAAAAAATATATTTTCTCTCACATGAACAGGCCCTAAACGACTGACAACGATCGACTCCTTTGTCCAACATTGTACAATGGCCAATGTTTGTATTGGATTTCTCTTCTCAGGCCGACCCAAAGAAAAGTGCAAATAAAATCAGAAACGGTCGATAATCATATTAGGCGCACTTAGAATGGTTGCAAGTCAAACAGCATACAGGGTAGGTAAAAAAATATAAAAATTGAGTAGAGAGTAGAGTAAAAGAGTAGAGTAGAATAAAGAGTAAAGTACCCTTCTTTCAAAAAATTCAGCAAAACGTTATTAAGAAAAGATGTCTAGAATTAAAAGTTATGCCTAAATACTAAAACATGGCCTCCTAAGAAAAAACATATTTTTTTGATAAACATTAATAATTTCCTAAAAAAAATTTCTTTTAATATTCACCTTAAGCAATTTCATAAATCAATCAAAATTTAATCAATTTCGCATAAACTTGTTCAAATTCAACAATATTTGTAAAATTAACTTAGATTTTTAATTTTTTAGGGAACCACAAACTTCATGTTTGTGGCAAGAATATTAAAAAAACTTTAAAATTTCTCAAAAAATTTTCTCAACAAGGTAAAACATTAGTAATGATAATGTGTATATTAAAAAACTATCATTTAAGGTGCAACATCTTTATTTTAAATGTTTATTAAGAAACTGGGAATTAATTGACGAACAATTTTTTTTCTTAGGAGGCTATGTTTTGGTATTTAGGCATAGCTTTTAATTCTAAACAACTTTTCTTTATAACCTTTTGAAATAAGGGTAATTTACTCTTGTACAATTTTTTAATTGTTTGACCTTCCCTGTATGCTGTTTAACGTGCACCTATTCTAAGTGCACCTAATATGATTATGGAACATGCATCAACTTTCGGCAATATATGTATTTTGGTTGTGCAATTAACAAAAAAAAGTCCCATATGTTGCACACAAATGACCACACTGTATATCCTTTACTCAATGCTGGCATCCAGGGTCCAGGGGCTACAAATAGAGAAATGAGAAACGTTATACTGTTAGAATCAGTTTAAACCTTTAGTAAAAAACTAAAACAAAATTTTTTAAAATCAAGCTTTTATTTAAGCCATGTACTAAAACGAATAATTAGTATATTATACACCTAGGTTGAGAAGTGAGCCATTATTTACCGAGCATTTTTATATCCTGAGGCGCGTAGCGCCGAAGGATATAATATGCGAGGTAAATAATGGCCTTCTCAACCGAAGTATATATAGAATTTTTTTGCTACTAACAATGAAATATTGTCATATTTTAGCCATTTCTCGCTTTTTTCAAATACTTCAAATGGATAGACAAGGCTTCAAAATATCAAATAGCCTGGGAGTTCAGTTGTCAAGCTGATAAAATGACACTAATTTTTAAATGTCACATAGAAAATTTTTCATTATTTACCTAGGTATTTTTTTTATTATCATTATTTACCTAGGTAGAGAAATATTACTTCTCATTAGAGGAATGAAGTAAATAATGGTGATTTCTCAGGTTAGTAGTAAAAAAATAAGTTTAGGTTTTCAATTCCAAATTGCGGCATTTATTCGTTTTAATACATGGCTTAAATAAAAGCTTGTTTTTAAAAAGGGTTTTTTTATTTTCAATTTTATTTTGTGCTTTTTAGTACCTATTTGATTCCCATGTCAGGAGGGTGGTAAAGAAATTTAGTCCACCATATTGGGGCGGCCGCCATATTGAATTTCGTATGAAGTCATTCACCTTATTGTTTTCTACCCGTCGATACCCATGTTGGGTGTTGGGTATCAACTAGGTAGCGGCGGCCTTATTGAATTTAGTGGGACGTCGCTAACTTTATAGTTTTCTACTCTTCAGGCCCTTTCATTTGGTACCCATATTAAGGAGGTTGACAGAAAATACATCATCCGCCATCTTGGGGCGGCGGCCATATTGAATTTAGTGGAATGTCACTAACTTTATCGTTTCCTACTCTTAATGCCCTTTCATTTGATACCCATATTAAGGGGGTTGATAAAAAATACATCATCCGCCATCTTGGAGCGGCGGCCATTTTGAATTTAGTGGAATGTCACTAACTTCATCGTTTTCTACTCTTAAAGCCCTTTCATTTGATACCCATATTAAGGATTGTTGATAAAAAATACATCATCAGCCATCTTGGAGCGGCGGCCATTTTGCAAGTATTACAACAAGTTAAATAAAAGCTTGTAAAAAATATTATTAGGTTCTTCTGTTTATTTTGAAATATGATTGAAACTAGATATATACCTTATAAAAATCTGAATGTTGCAAAAAAGAATATCTACAGGGTGTCTACTTTTATACATATCTACAAAATCATTATTTTTGGAGATATTCGCCTGAACTTTTTTTAATAATTGAAAGATCTTAAAAGGCCATTTCTTTTGAATTTCTCACGTTGTAAAAATGGAAATCCAGGGCCGGCTACGATTTTGTATACACCTGATTTTCATTGTAACCGTTTAGCAATTTTTTTATTTGATATTATTTGATAACACAATATTAATCTGGACACCCAAAAACCCCCATATAAAAAAGATAAACAAAAAATATACAAGAAGTCCCATTGTACAGGGTGCCAAATTTAATCCAAATAGGAATTTTGAAGGCATCTAGCGAGTCTAGTTCTAGTGTGCCATGGAATTACCTCAAAACAGCTGAATGGTCAACAGGACAGTCAAAATGTTGGTGTGCAATAAAGAAATATTTTTTCTCTGGGCCATCTCAAAATACCGAATTTGTATGAACGCTCTGGAAATTATTGAAAAAATATTAATAAACGCAAAAATATTTTTTTTAAATGTCAAACACCAAATAAAAACGATATTAAATTATTTCACTTTTCTCTGCCTACGATGAAACATTTTCTGTGCCTTTTCTGTTGTCACCTTAAATCATCGGGACCTATTTTTAGACTTAGTTCGTTTATGATGTCTGGGGCGGTTTTGGAAAACTATATTTTTGACTCGTATAAAATTTCAAAAAATTCAGAAATTTGAGACAACACAGAGAAAAACGCCATGTATAGTTTCTATTGGATCTTTGCACACCAAAAGTAAGGCCTCTCAACAACAAAGATTAGGGGAATATCTCCAAAAATTAAGATTTCATAGATTTGTATAATATACAGTGTGATTTTCAAAAAAAAGTTCGACTCGTAGTACTCGAGGAGCTCTACATTTTGGATATTATATTTTAGAAATAGTCAAATTTCGAGAAAATCCAATATATTGAAATTTCTCGAGAAAATATTATGTATGATTTTAGAATTTTAATGAGGACTAAAGTCATGGTTAAAATTGTATATATGTTCGCCAAAAGTTGATCTTTCTTTATTTATATGTTCATTTATACGGACTAAATCATACATAATATTTCGTCGAGATATTTCAATAGATTGGATTTTCTCGAAAATATTCGAATACACAGAGAGTTACTAATAAATCCAGACTGTTTCAATGTGAAAGTAAATCTCAACAGGTCCTATATTCTTGTATACAGAAGACTCACTCAATGATGATACCTACGCACCCCCCCCCCCCCCCCCATCGGGAAATCCTTTTATCTCCCCTCTCTTTTATCTCAAACATTGGTTTTCAGTTTTCACGCCTATATCCAATTACATATTTCGCCGTCTTTGTTGACACTGCTTGGGATTTTTTCACCCCAGTTGGTTACTTCTCGAAATACACTGTCCTCATCGCCTTTCACATTGCTCTACATTCGGATTTTCAATTTTTTAATGATAACTACTTACCACGCTATTTAATGAATAAAAATAATAATTAGAAGATAATACACTTCATCCTTCCTTCATTAACATTTACGTGCATATCTGTTCGGTTTTCAGTGCATGCTTCCTCTTAATACCGATTTCTTCCTAGAAAATGGTTAGATGTTGAGGCACCTAGGTCATCTGAATCTTCAGAAATTCTTATGAGAGGTTGTGAATTGATCATTATTTGCTTTTAAAGCCATTTACCTACTTTACTCCTTAATATTGTTGGGCTGGTGGGAGTGCATGTGGTAGTTAATCCTAAACGAAATAATCACAATGAAGAAAGAGACGCGGCGAATAATTTTTGAGTTATCAAAATCCGGTCATATAACCGAAGGACACTGTACAGTACAGTACCTATGCCTTACAACTCTTCATATGAATTTTATAACAAACCGAGGTTTGCTATAGCTTGGTCTGTTCAATAAAATCCTGTTACCTTATTACAATATAATTTATTGATCACAATTTTTGAGGATGTTACAATTTTGAGAATAAAGTTAAATTTGAGCAACCATTTAAAGTACAATAAACTAGAAAATAGAGTTAAATTTTAGTTAGAAATTGAAAGTTAAATTTTGGATAAAAATTGGTTTGAGAACAAATAAAAAGATTAAATTGGCTTTACAATTAAACTGACTGTTCAGCTTCGATTATGATTCACTCTGAATGTTAAGTTTGAACTGCGTCTTCAGTCGCTTACGCTCAAACGAGGCTCGTAGTAATGCGGGGCGTGGCTAGGGCTTCCTCCGGTCCTTGTCTGCTCGTGTAGGCGTTTCTGTTGTTAAGGCTAGCAGATTTCTCAGGGGTTGCGCCGAAGTATGCATAGCTCTAAATTCCCTAAATAATATTAATTAACTGACCGGAATAGCAGAGTGCTTATAATTTAATTAAAAGAAAATATTATGAGAATGCTCCAGCCCGAATTTTGAAATTAAAGATATTTTAACTCAAACTTAACACGAATAATTTATTTGAGACCTGAACGGTAGTACGGAATTTAAGAAAATTGATAAAACTAAAGTTGATATGAATTTACTAGAAAAGTGAAGATATTGGTGTCGGATTTATTTGAGTGGCCCGGTACAACAAAATCGAGACCTAACCCGAAAAATAAGAAAGTTAACGTGTGACTAACGTGACCAAAACTTGAAAATATTCAATAAGATAACAGCCGCAAGATGGTGGGTATTCAAAAAAGGACATTGCTATGTTTTTGAGTTAAAGATAGCCGGGGCCTTGGACGAAATGAGTCCTTCAAAAAAATAGCACGTCAAAAAAACGCTACAGGTGAGTTGTAAAGTCGCTGAATTGAAGCAAAAATCAAAGAAATTACTCACCTGTAGGGTTTTCCAGAAGAAACAGCCACCACCTGCTTGCTGTGTCCCGCGTTTCATCAGCTACGCAGCCAAAAAGGAAGGGCCTCGTCGTGCAAGCGTCGTTGCCTTACGATGCCGTGAACATAGAAAACAGAAAAACCCAAAAATATTAGTCACACGAAATCAATCCCCGATATTAAAATACAAAACCACTCAAATAAATCACCGATGGCAAAAATTTAACTAGATAAAAGCCGAAAAATCGAAAATTTGGCGGGAAACGGTCAGATGCCTCTGCGTGACTCGATACAAGCGAAGGCGGGAGCAAACTCTCCCGCTCGATCGGACCCTCCCGGCCGATCTCGGGCAGGACCTACGTCAGACGACCAATCAGGTTTTAGCATGAAACGTATTTGATCAACTAAATAGTGTTTATGTTTGAATTATGCATCAACATAACCGAAAAATCGAGTAATTCATAATACAGATTTTTATCTACATACCTGCTGATATGGTAAACACACACTTGAATTTTCGCATTTTGAATATGCCAGGGTACGAGGCGATTCGTAAGTACACGGCCCATTGCCGTATACGGCGCGCGAAAATTTGAATTATTTTAAATTTGAAAGAAAGTTTTAAAATTTGAAAAAGTCGTAATAAAATCGAATACAATGTTATAGATGAATTGAAACTGTACAAAAAAAATGAACTAGTTATTAAGTATGAGATATATATGTTTGAAAATAATGACTTTAAGTTAATAACAAAATATAAAAACGAGTAACGGATTTTGAAATGAAAAAATCCGTTACAATTTTTCAAAAATTACCTCAATTTAAATTAGAATCTCAATGTTAAAACATCCATTTACCTCGACAAATACCTAGTCAGACCCCTCCATTTCCATCGAGTGGGTGGCGGTATCGCCCGAGCAAACAAGTATATTATACCGACTTAGATTTCCGGAGATTCCTTTTGCCGATCCCCTTTGTCGTTTATTCCCGCCGAGATAGAGCCGCGGCGCCGCCCCCTCAACTTAATTATGAAGCGGCGGCGGCGGCGGAGTCTCATTAATGCGAAGCACCCTCCACCGGCCCTCCCGCGTCCCACGTGCGCTGTTTCCGTAGGTCTCCGGGACGGCGACCGCAACGAAAACGTTGGTTCTGGACGCGACAACGCGAAATATGAAGGTGTTGCGATTTGATCATCTCCCTGTCGAATTGCTAGGTGATAATAACAATAATTTGCGCCCTCACGATACTCAAAACTATAGGACTAGGTACCCCAAAAGCCATCACATGCTTGTGAACATATTTTTGTTCAAAGCAAGAAAATTGGACCTTACAACTGTTATATAAAAAAGAAAAGGGCGTGTTTAGCTCTCAGAGAATATAGGCAGGAATTTCTTGAAAGAAGGTTGGAAGAACGTTTACAGGCATTGAAGATGCTGCTGAGTCGAAGAATAGGCCAAAATTGATTGCAAATGAAGGAACTCAACTGGAAATTCTTCATTATTTCCAGGCCCAGAAAAGTCAACCCGAAATGCAGCAACGGACCTGAATCTAAGCAGAACTACAATAATTCAAAAGGTATTGAAATCAAATTATTAGACCTTTTAATGATGTACAAACAATTGGAGGGCAATGGTGAATTTTTCAAAAATATTTATAGACTGAGATGAATCCATTTTTACAACATGAGATTGAGAAATTCTTACTTTTGGGCATTTGAAAATTCCAGAGAAATCAATAAAGTTAATAAACAAGGTTCAGAGCAATAAAAGTATGGGTGTAATAAGATGCCGTCCTTTGGGCCCAATATGAGGATGAAAATTTGACAATGCAAAGATATCAACACGTTACAAAATTAAATAGCAAATTTAATCAATGTTTAACAGAATATGACAAAACAAATTTAGTATACCTATCTACCAACATGATGATGCCCCAAACCATAATGTCATTCCATTCTTTTAAAAGAAACCTATCAAACATGGATCGGTAAAAATGATCTGATACGATGGCCACCAAGAAGCCCAGATCTAACTCCATGGATTTTTTGAGGATGTTAAAAAAGTAAGGCTTATCAAAATAGAACCGAAATAGAGGTCGAGTTGTTTAAAAAATAAAATGGAAGATGAAATTGCACATTATAAACAATTTCATGGCTATATCTTCTAATACTATTAAATATTCAGAAATTCGTTATATGACGTGTATACCTAGTAGAAAATGGTGGCTCCGTTATAAATGTAGGTACTTTAAGGGATGATTTTATTAATTATTTGTGTTGTTCGCCTCATTATTACAGTAGTAAAAATGTTAAATTTGAGAGATAATAATAATATGTTTTATGATAAACAATAAATTTAATAATAATTCAAAAACTATAAAAAATTTCAATGCCTATAACGTTGGTATAGTAAATTGTAGATATTAAACTGTGGAATAGTCTCACATAATCAAAATATGGTCGTTCTATTTGAAAAAAAAAGTTATGGCCGCCTCCAAATATCATACAACTTGTAGGTATAGCTAAATTCAACTTTGGTCGCACCATACTATAACTATAAGAGGCACTCGTAGTTATCCCCATAAAACTCGACTTCGGAAAGTATGTATTTTTCCAAATGTCTGCAATTATGAGAAATAATATCTAATAATTTGCAATAGCAATACCAATATTTTTCTATTCATTTCCACAAATCTCCAAACGTAATACTTAGTATAAATGGATAGCGTGTTAATAGGTATGTATTAATTATTATCAAATGTCAAAAATATAAAAAAAATCGTTCATATTGAATCGTTTTGGAAAAAAAAAAACAATTAACCAACAGTTTCTCGAAAACGAAGACCATGTATAAAAAACTGTATATTTCGGAAATGCCGTATTCGTACAAGATAATATTATATCGAATATTAAAGTTTGCTGTATTAAAACTGAATCACCCTGTATTTTATGGTGAAGATTTTTTTGTAATTTTAGTGTTGCATAATGAGAATATGATTTCGTAATATTTTGAGAAAATTATTACGGACCGAATTTTTTAATCGACCGAAAGGGGGAGACAAAAATGGTTTTCTTCTTTCCTATTATGGATTGGTGAGAAATATTGCAATGTAGCATTCTGCTTTCTTTTCATATAAACATATTATGTTGTATCGGATTACGTTTTCAATATACAGGGCGATGAAAAATTTCAAAAATTGCATGTCTTATTGAAATATCTTCCCGCCAATTTAGGAGCCACTTAGACCATTTCATCAATACCTGTCGATACGTACCCCTCCAATTTTTCTGTCACGTGTAAAAGCGCTAGGTATCGCCTAAGAGTACCTACCATTTAGAGAGATTGCTGTAGGTGATTCCCTGGATCGCTTATCCGCATAGAGATATCCCATCGCCCCTCCCCAGACTTAATTTTGGAGGGGTGCCTCATTATTGCGAAGCGGGGCGAGGTGAGCACCCTTTGCCTGCACCATCACGCCTCACGTAGGGCGGCTGTGGCCTCTCCGACGCAAACCGTAACAGAATAGTTGGTTCAAGTATGTGGTTGCTTGTGGGTAGAATTAATATTTTTTTATCTCCATCTAGCTATATATAACACTTCCTATAAAAGAAACATTTTCTTAGATCCCAAAGGCATCCCTGGCACCCAAAGGAATACTTGTCGAATGGAACTCCTGCCAGGTTTTAGGACTGGCGTTGACTGTATTCCCATGAATTTCCGGGCAGTGGAAGTGGAGCCATTTTCTGCAAGGACCTGTAAAGATTTTCAGTTTGAACCAGCTCTTTGGTGTTTTGCATCAGGTGTTTGCTATAAAACGATGATTTAAACCATCTGGCCGTTCTCAATTTCCCATTGCCTTCTTATTCATTCTACTAGGTCTTCTACTTCTCGATTTGCTACGCATGCTTCAGATGTATGTTGTTTTCGTTTGTGATGCCCACATCAATCAGATTTGTTTTCCTAGAAATGCTATCAACTATTATAAGTTCCAGTCTATTATGGGCAACTCGTTATGTCAGACCTGGACAGTCCCAGTACATCTTGCTGTTTACAAGAGCAGGCTCCAGCTTGTAGTTGTAATAAGGAGCTTTCTCCCACTGCGTAAGTAGTAATTCCTGGTGCAATATCTTGGAAATTGAATCATAACTAAATTTTGAATACGAGTTTTTGCTTTCATGCTTGACTTATATCCAGAATTCAGGTACGATTGAGAACTCAGGAAAACATGCGAATCAAAACCTGCCTAAGTGAATCGTTCCGCAAGGTACATATTTCGTGACACCTTAATCTCAAGATTTAAGCCTGGTTCATACAGCTTCTTTATCTTTTAATTTTTCTTTATCTTTAGGAAATATTAAATGTCATTGTCAGTTCAAATCAAGGGAAAAAAATGCGGTTGGTTATTTCTTAAAGATAAAGTAAAATTAAAAGATAAAGAAGCTGCATGAACCAGGCTTGATTCCTTCCACCAAATCGTCGACTGAATATGACAACTTTGCATCCCAAGCTGACATTTCGCGAAGCCTAAACCCCATCGCTCGTACCTTCTACCAAATCATCATTTTACGTTATCCAAGTGATCATTCTTCACATTATGCGTTGCGACGATGATATCATAATGGAAAATGTGGTGTTGGAAAGGTAGTCCTGTCAGGGAATCGGTTTGACAAGAATTCGAAGTGTTGGGATTTCGTAGTAGCGGTAGATAAGGCGTCATGTATAGTAGTCAATGACGTCGGGTAGGTTTTGACGTCATTGATAGTACTATATATACTGTATAGTGGTGCGTCGATAGTTAGATATAAAACAGGCAAATGCCCAAATTATTTTTTCGCGAGAATGTAATGCAAACTTAATAAATAAGCGAAATGGTGGACGAGATAAAGCTATAGTAAGCAATGCCATGGGCGCCCCTACATAGGGGCAAAAAGCGGCGGCCGCCTGGATTTTTGGAAAAAATAAAATTTTCTAAGTGTTCATATTGAAAATATCCTAAACGCAGAATATACAACATTAATAATAATAATAATAACATAACTTTATTTAGCAAGATGCTATACAATATACATTTTTATAATAAATTACATATAACATACAATTTACATATCTATTTTAAACATCAACAGTTAACCATTTTCAGTAATTAAATTACTCAAAAATTTTTTTTCAACTCCAATTTAAATTTTTTGAATGGAATATTTTTTAAACCATTTTCTAAATTATTATACAATTTTATACCTTTAAAAAAATGGAATTTTGAGAATCTTTTTTGTTTTTATGTTCCAGAGAGAAATTTAAATTACCTCTAGTATTATGTACCTACATCAATTTCATTGAATTTTACTACCAAACTTCTCAAATAAGGGGCAGACATATTAGATTTAATTTTGTGTATAAATAATAAAGTTCTGTATTCTAAAAAAATCATTCAAAAACACTCATCCAATTCAATTTATCCATCATATCTACAATTCTACTATACCGACCCCATCCTAAAATTATCCTCATAGCCCTATTTTGTAATACCTGTATTCTATTGATATCAGATTTATTAGATAAAAACAAAATAGTACTACAATAAGTAAAATGAGGCAGTATAACACCACTCACTCACATATATACTCATCCTTGCTAACACACCAATTTTTTTTAAATCTTTTTACAAATATAGTCAACATGTTCTTTATATTTTTATTTTCTATCTACTAATACCCCTAAATATTTAAAAAAATTTACTACCTCAATTTTAGAATTATCAATTTCAAAACTGCAATTTTCAATAAAACTATTGTATAGAAAATCATTCCCTAATACCATACCTTTTGTTTTGCACGTATTTACTTTCATTTTATTAACTTTCATCCATTCGCTAACATTACTCAATTCTAAATTTATTTTTTGCTCTAGCATAAATATATCTCTTTCAAAACAATAAATGACAGTATCATAAGCAAAAAAATGATATTTACACGAAACAAAAATATTTGATAATTCATTTAAATATAACACAAATAATAACGGTCCTAAAACACTACCTTGAGGCACACCTACATTTATGTATTTTTCTTTTGATATGCTTTTCCCACATTTAACAGTTTGTTTTCTAAAATATAAATAATTTTCAAACCATTTTAATACGTTGCCACATATACCATACAAATTTAATTTAGTTGATTGAATATAAAGTGGAAAATCGTCTTGTAATAAGGTGTAACATTGACACAGTTTATTGAAAAATATACTTATTATTGTAAAGTAGCTACTTACTGAAAAATACATCATAATGTATGCCCCATTTTAAACTTATTTAAACTATTAGTCCTTCATTTTTTCGGCCTACGGCACATTTTAGTAAAAAACCCCATAATATATTTATTTATATCCGCTTCAAAAACCAATGATTTTTAATGTGCTCATACCAAAACAGATTTCTATTTGTGACACTGGTTCTATAAAAGAAAAAGGAGTAGGTCTTGGCTACAAATGATTATGGGCTCATAATTAACAAAGAAAAAATTACGACCAGTTTACAGTAATATTTCTAGCTTAAAAATTTTTTTCATTAATTTAAACTGTTTGACCTTAAATTTTAGCCTGCCGTACAGTTTTTTACCACAAAAGTTCAATTTCAATTTTTTAAATTTGTGACTACCTCCCAACAACAAATTTTTACCTAATTATTATTTCTCCCAAGATAGGTAGGTAGGTACAGTTGGCAGCAGACGAAACCGAACGACGTAAAGTCATTTTCTATATACTTTTGGGGTAATAATACCCAAAATCCGTTCAATAAACAAGGGATTCAAGCTCAGACCGAGGGAAGAAGCGTCCGACGAACGCGACGTTGCCAAATGTTAGAACAGAATCCAAATATTCCAAGGAAATGAATTTTTAGCGTTCGGTTTCGTCTGACGCCAACCGTACTATAAATTACTAAACACCCGCTGATAGATATTATTTACTGCCAATTTATTGCTTTATTCTTTGACTTAGGCAAGTACGGACAAAGTTGTTCGTTTCGTTGTATAATGTCGCCATAATATAGATATACAGGATGGTTTTTTTAGAACTACCACCGCGATTTTATCGCTTATTTTGGGCCGCACACAAAATACGTAAGAAAATAAAATATGGCAATTTTGGTCAGCCAGGCGACGTTAAAAAAGAAATAGGCCTCTATGCCCAACTTTTCGCGCTGTAGGTATTAAAAAACCTTAAAATTGACAAAAATTGTCATGGCCTCAAGAGAGCCGAAGACCATGTGTAATTTGCTGAAACTATCTGAGTACCTGGATGGATAAAGCTTATCAGTGTCATCAATTTGTAATATAAATGTTTTCCTCTGTCTCACTGCTATTAATAGGTAGTTTTGCTGAATTTGAGGTTTCTTTTATATTGCGCGACACGTTGGCCATGGATGCCGATTTCTTTTGCAGCACCACTTAGCTGTCCAAAATAGCCACATTTTTGTTTCTTACTTTTTTTGTATAATTAGGTATGTTAATAAATCTAAAATATAAAATACTACTTAGGTCTTATATTTTTATATCCTCCCAACCAATTTTCGCCAAAAAGCAAATTTTTCCAGTTGACGTTTAATTTACCGAGTTCTGCTTTGTCTTTAAATAGCTGCGATTGCTGCAATGTGCCAACTTTGTCAGCAGAAATTTCTCGGCAGTTTAACATTATTAGGGTCTTCACTTCAACGGCGTGTTTTATCACGCAAAACAAAACAATTTGTGTACGGCATTATTAAATTGTTTACCTCCGTCAACCCCCAACGTCAACCTTCTGTATCCTTTATAACAGTAGGTATATAAAGTGGGTCAGTTTGAGACCATCTTTGAGAAAGGCATTTGTTTCCACTTTCTTCATTTTTTCTAGTTTCCGACCTAAAAAAATACAAAAATAAATTGTTGCTGCACACACTTGAATAAGCCTTGTTTGCTATAGTAGAATCAATTTTACGGTGCCCTGTTGTGGAAATACAAAAAATATAGCCTATAAAAAAGAAGATAAAACTATTAAATTAAGACATAAAGATGTACCCTGGTTCCATCCAAAATTAGTTTGTGTGAGAGAGAAGGGAGATGATCTGTATAAGAAATTTGGAATCACAAAATATAAAGAGGATTTGAAAGAATATAAGACACAGAGAAATTTATCCTTTTCATTTATTACGGCAAGAGAAAATATTGAGGAGTGTAAAGTAAAAAATGCAAAGAAGATGTAGGAAAGTATTGGTAATATTGTTACTAACATACCAGGATAAGAAATCCTTTGCCCCAAGATTAATATCCCTGCTGAATACAAAAGTTTTTCCAAAAGCATTTTGGAAGAATCTTTTACAGTATTTGGTTATTCAGTATTAAATTTTATAAAGAACCCCGCACCAAATACCTACAGGGGAAAATGGCTCTCTGACAATTTTGATAATATTTTGGGATATTGTAGTACAAGTCACTATAAGTTACACATGCAAGTTTAAATTAGTTTCTATGTCTAGTTTCAGAGATATGAATTTTTGAAAATCATAAAAATGGCTGTTTTGCTAAAACATAGTAAGATTCACTTATCCAAAAGTATTACTTTTTAGATGATTAGTAACAAAATAATAGCATTGCTGGTTTAAGGCAAGTCAAGTGACATGTCAGTCAGTCTGTCGTTAAGACACGAGAAGCCGCCTATTGTACAGAGTGGGTAAAAAATAGCGACAATTTAGCATATTTCGACAATTTTTATCATTGGTCCCAATTAGTGGGTCTGAGCATTTTTCATTAAAAATATCTCTATTGAGAATCTTTTCTTATGACAAGAATAATTTTCTTTAAAAGTTTAGACTTTCTTCCAAAACACTATATTTTTAAAAGTTTGTTTTTTTATACTTCATGTTTTTAACATTAGTCACTTAAAACGGCCTTTTTGATACAATAAATCAGCTTTGAAGCCAAAACTACTTAAGGAAGACTTATAGTAAATGCTTAATATGATTATCTACAAAAAGTTACAATCGTATTTTACACAGGGGGTGTTTACAAATAATATTAGTTGAAATAGGTTTTACCCCTAATATATATGTTTGTTAATTATTCTTGAATGGATCTTCCAATTTGAATCATATATTTCAGTTATACTTTAAAGTAAATTACCCTACACTAGTGTAAGTTTCATTGATTTTCTATGTCTGGTTTTTGAAATATAAATATTGAAAATTGACATTCTATAGAAAATATTATCCAATCTTATTTCTAATAATATGATCTTGCTGCGCAAAACAATTGCGCGGTTAAAAACCACTTGACCATAAACCGTGCGTGACTATTATAGATATGCGGTTTTCCACCTACTTTACGAAAATTCGGTGTCCAGATCCATATAAGTCTTACCCTTACCTACTCTAAGCTTCGTGACGATTCCACGAATATCTATAAATAGTAATTATCAACCCTCCCCGCTACTACTACGAAATAATAATAATACCTAACTGGACGCCCCATGATACCTTATAAGCTAACTAAAGCTTTTGCGGGGAGGGCTGATAATTGGGCAGCAATATCATATTATTAGAAATAAGATTGGATATATAGAATGTCAATTTTCAATATTTATATTTCAAAAACCAGACATAGAAAATCAATGAAACTTACACTAGTGTAGGGTAATTTACTTTAAAGTATAACTGAAATATATGATTCAAATTGGCAGATCCATTCAAGAATAATTAACAAACATATATATTAGGGGTAAAACCTATTTCTACTAATATTTGTAAACACCCCCTGTGTAAAATACGATTGTAACTTTTTGTAGATAAAAAAAAGGCCGTTTTAAGTGACTAATGTTAAAAATATGAAGTATAAAAAAACAAACTTTTTAAAAAATTAGTGTTTTGGAAGAAAGTCTAAACTTTTAAAGAAAATTATTCTTGTCATAAGAAAAGATTCTCAATAGAGATATTTTTAATGAAAAATGCTCAGACCTCCTAATTGGGACCAATGATAAAAATTGGCGAAATATGCTAAATTGTCGCTATTTTTGACCCACTCTGTACAACGACCGACTCACTGACATGTCACTTGACTTCCCTTAAACCAGCACTGCTATTATTTTGTTACTAATCATCTAAAAAGTAATACTTTTGGATAAGTGAACCTTACTATATTTTAGCAAAACAGCCATTTTTAGGATTTTCAAAAATTCATATCTCTGTAACTAGACATAGAAACTAATTTAAACTTGCACGTGTAGCTTATAGTGACTTGTACTACAATAACCCAAAAAATTACCAAAATTGGCAGAGAGCCATTTTCCCCTATATTTGGTGCGGGGTTCTTTGGTATTGAAAACTGGAGAAATTCCTGATGATCTAAAGTGTTCAGTTATAAGTCCTGTACCCAAAGTCAAACTCCCAAAACAATATAATGAGTTTAGACCTATAAATCTTCTTATGGGCAGAGAAAAACTTTTAGAAACTATTATTCATGAATTAATTGAGCATATGGAAACATTTTAAATATTAACTGAATTTCAAACTAAATTAAAATTCAACGTGCATTATGAAAATATAATAAGAAAAATATCAGCAAAAATAGGATACTGCTTTGAGCATTTACTCTAAAGAATAATATATACCTAATACAACAGTATATCCGCACTTTAACAAGTAATATAACTATCGTGCTACAATAATTTTGAATGCAATTATTTTGAATCTTTATAAATATACAAAAATTACCTAGTTATATGCTTGACAGGTTAAAATGGTTAAAAGTGGTTGAAACATGTTGCAAGAATGGTGTGCTTACATTTAACTATTATTCTGGTCCAATGTAAACGCCTTTCGAAGAATCTGTGATTTAGGAAGGGATCCAGCAGACTGATGCTTTAACAAGGGTGGACGCTACAAATGGGGTTGTTTCTGTTTATTTGCACATCTGCTCGCCTCGCACGGATTTGAAGTGGAAAATACAATGCAAACACTGACTTTTGGGGATGTCAGATGTCTATAGAAGAAGCATCAGGGCCAGATTAACTTCAAATATGGACCCTTGTTTGGCTTATTTACGTATTATTCTATATAGGGTGGATGAAAATTTTACACGTTTGTAATAATTTTTCCTGAAATTGTTAGTCTCAAAAAGTGTAAAAGTATTTGCCAATGTTTTGTCTGGTTTTTACATTTCAGCGACTTTGTCCGTGCAGCAATAAAATCGAAATTTAAAAAATGATTCGGAAGAAGTACATATATGTGACGGGTATATATTTCGGGTATACCTACCTAATATTATATCCGACATCTGAAAGTTTTGAAAAATTTCGGACATTAAATAATATAGGTACCTGATACTTCAAAACAGACGTAATCGAGATTACTTCAGCTTCATTTCCGACATCTGTGGGTCGGACTGTACAGGGTGATTCAGTTTTAATCTGCAACACTTCAACAGGTGATAGAAAACCAAAAAATAACAATGGAGCAAATTTTTAGATATTTTTTCAGAAGTACCCCGAAATATTACGAAAAAATCAAATTTGCTATGAAACCATGACGCATATGAAAAAATGCTAAGAGAACGTTTTTGTTTACAATAAAAATTTACATAAGAATTTGAATACATTTTATTGCTATACAAGGTGGTTCTATTTTTTTTTTCTGAAATAAATTATACTAATTACCCATTTCTACGCCACTGGTTGTTCCAGATGGTTGATATTAACATGTTTTATGCTAACCCATGCCGTTATAACGTTTACCAAATATGACTTAAATATCTCAACTAGTTTGTAAAATATTCAATAAATTCCACATATTTCTTGCAACTTTAACACCCTGTAACTTTTTTATAAAGCCTTAAAATGATATAGTTTATAGAAGAAAGTGCGGTTATTTTTTGGTTTTCTATCACCTGGTGAAGTGTTGCAGATTAAAACTGAATCACCCTGTATATAGAACTCTAAATTTACATTTCTAAAATATGATAAATTGAAAAGGTAGGAAAGGAAGTTTTGAGCAGAATTCAAATATAGAATAAAATTTAGGGGATTCTATTTGAAATAAGAAAGTTATTTAAGTTCCTGTCAAACTGAAAGTAATTTCGAAGGTATAATTAGACTGGTATTTCCATAATAACTCCCTAAGCTTTACATTTTTTCCCAAGAACTGTGGGTGTACCTACTACGTTCTGTACAGGAAATTGAGGTATTCGGAATTTTTTTTCACACTGAGCAGTTCGTGTTAAAGCTGCGTAAGTTGTCAACAATGGATCGTTATCAAATTGCAGCGTTCACAAAACTATATATCCCCTGTAAATACAGGGTTGTTTTATTTGCACAATTGCTTATACAAGGTCATGATGTAAAAAATTTATGGAAATATCTCATCATGGATTCGCAGTTTTATTACACGCCAGTGGGCTTATTTCTGCATCATAACAGATTTCTTAGACACGCTAGGAGATTTACAAAAAAAAAGAAGAAAAATATGTTTTTTAGGTTTGTCAATGTCTCGAGATTCTGTGACAACGTAAAAAAACAAGTAAATTTACGATAGAACTAGGAAAAAATCACACTGTACAGAGATGCTAAATACTCTAGCATTTTCAGCAACAACAAACGAGTAGGTATAGTCAAGAATAAGCAAGGCACATAAAAAATACCTAGTAGTCTTTGCTCCCTTATTAACTCATTGCCAATATTAAATAAATGTTGACTAGCGGAAAGTCTTGCTTAGATAAGATTTTTCTATACTATACCTTGTTGCTTTTGCTTGCTTGTACGATTAGGTATCTACCTCTTCTTTAATTTCCAGTGAGGCAAGTCTGTTTTCGTTGATTTTGCTTAGCTATATATGAAAAATAAAAATGATAAAAGTGGCAAAACATTTTTGCAAGTGATTTTTATTAATTTGTTGATATATTCATTTTGTAGGTTTCAAATGGCTAATCAACCCCAAAAAACTATTAAAACTGACCTATATGTTAGGTCAGAAACAAACGTGGTAAGTGTCAACTGTTCGCACAACTAGTCCCTGATTGATCAGAAACTGACGAAATCCGAGACAAGCGCACAACGCACAGTTTTAAAACTGCCAGGAACTTATTGCTGACTTCTTGTAGAAGCAAAACTAATATTTTTACGGGGAGAATGTCTGGGAACCTTTCTCTGTTTACTGCAAACGTTCTGCGGTACTAACTAGCCTTCGCGCCCCATACATCACAGCGGATCTGCGCGACCTCGAGTATGAAGGGCGAAGGAGAAGGAGATGAGGAATAAAGCCAGAACGGAGGACCGTAGCAGGCAGGGACCAAATCACCGCGTGCGCTTGACAGTTCAAGTGACGAAAACAAATGCCTATCGGGGGCAATAAGATCGCAGAGGGCCACCCCGAGCCGAAACTAGGCCTCCCGCGACGGGAGGGGGAGGGCGGCTGCATCGATCGACAGACGACATGGTCGCGCTCTGCTGTTGGGGTCGGGAGCTTCGCACTGGTCCATGGAACCTAAAAATTAAGTTTTTTTTGGTATTTTAAAAGTTGTAAGATTGTTTTTGATTTTAAATGAAGTCAGCACGACCGGAAAATGCTTATTTAATATACAGTGTGACAATGAAGTCTCCATCATAGGAGGAAATTTTTTGTTGTTTAAAATTCCACTTTGCACGAAGCAACTTGTGCTTGTATAAGAAGGATAACAAATACGTACTTTTCCAACGCGTGACTGACAACGATAAAAAAATCTTATTTCCATGGAAATCATCGAATTGATAACTAGGTACTGTAAGTCGCACAGGTGTGAATTTCACTGTGTTTGTGGCAGCCAACTCTAGAGGGAGAGATAGGTTTGAAATGGCAATAAGTAAGACAAGGACGCGTAATGAACGTGTCAGCTGATTCAGGCAAAGGAAGTATAAAGGGATGTTGCATATTAATGGCCGAATTTAATGGGCATGTTCCGTAATTCTTCGTTATTGCATGATCTCTATTCCGTAATTAGGAACTTGTTTGTAGGAATGAGAATTTTTCCTAGTTCGACTCGATGTTTTCAACAGCATTTTGGATATAACCACATGTAAAAATTGCACAGAAAAAAGTAGTGAATTAATTTTAAAAAAATGTACATGGAAATTTTATATACCTAGAAGTAAATGGAGAAATTATTTCCCGTTTAGTGACATCAAGCAATCTTTCGTAGCACAAAAAATGTAGTTGCCATGGTAACCGATTTAATTTTTTTAAATGGCACCATATACTTTTTTTGGTGAAAATTGATACATTGGAACTTTCTGAATACGATACAATACAATTTTAATGGGGTCCCATAAGAAAAAATACAAAGAAAATAAGTTTTCTATTATGCTATTGACAATGTTTATCAAAATAATTATTAACATCAAGTTAGCCATGCCAAAATCAGAACAATGCGAAACTGTCATCACTAGCTGTGTAACTGTGTAGGTACATTGTTACACTAAACGTACTTTTTTACTCAATTTTCTGTGTACTTAAGTACTTAGTATGTTAACCTGTATTCTTTCCGTTTCACTTAATTCAAGCGCCATTATAACTTACTAAGTACGAAAACTGAGAAAAAAGTACGTTTACTGTAACAATGCACACAATTACAAACAACTGACAGCTAGTTACAGTTTTCCATTGTTCTGTTTTTGGCATGGCTAACTTGATGTTAATAATTATTTTGATAAACATTGTCAATAGCATAATAGAAAACTGAATTTTTTGTATTTTTTTCTTACGCGACCCCATTAAAATTGTATTGTATCGAATTCAGAAAGTTCCAATGTATCAATTTTCACCAAAAAACGTACCTATATGGTGCCAATTAAAAAAATCAAGTCGGTTACCATGGCAACCACATTTTTTGTGCTACGAAAGATTGCTTATCACTAAACGGGAAACAATTTCCCCTAACACTTTTATTAAAACAAGTTTTTCATGTGAGGAATATTTTAAGAAATATAAGCAATATTTCACAATTTCTATCCACACTGTATAAATTAAAAGACTACTTACTAAATTGAGGTTGTATAAATTTGCCTGTTGACTGCATCTTACTTAACACTTTTGGGTACCTACATTGTTCTGTGAATGCCATATAAATAAGTTGTAATGTTTAGGTAGGTATCTAACGAAAAGAATTACACATAATACATTATTAAAGGGACCAGAACCTCAACTTCCATCTTTGATTACGAAGAGGTAGGTTATCATTAGCACAATGTTTTGCCAGTTTTTCCCGTGATAGAGTTTGTATCATACCTAAGATGATTTGGCAAATAAAAAACTGTAGTAATTACATAATTTTTAAGTTTGCGCTGCCCCAAATTGACTATGAAATCACTCTCAATAAAGTGTTGACTACAAATGCAAGTGAATAGTTGTTGACGGTACAAAATTTTTCCTTTTTATTGCTCCAATCCACTTGTCTCTAATATTGAAGATTTTTAAATCGGCACATGTCAAAAAAACAACCATAGCAACAAGAAACAAATATAAACAAAAGTGGCATTTTTTTAAATAGGCAAAAGAATGTAAATTTTATCGGTTTAGGTCTCTTTACGAATGTAATAAAAACAATAGTTTTTTTCTCGAAAACAGTTCATTTTATAGAAATAAACCAGGTTCTTTTTTTTAGTTAAGGTTCAAGCTTTATAAAAATATTATTTTTGTGTCTTTATCGTAAAAGGTGTGTTACAGCTAGACCGTCCATGGCATACCAAATAAGCCAAAATTGTTTTCATGGGCCCTTTTTAAGGAGTCTTATATATTGTCCATCTTATTAAAAAATAATTTAATTACACAAAGTATTTTGAAAGTTATTAAAAATAATCGATTTTCAGGGGCGTCCTTTAGGAGCTTGGGCCCTCTGGGGCAATTTTTTTATAGGAACTTATGTTATTTTAATACGTCCCCAGTATAAATCTGAGAGATTGCCCACATATTCTGGGACACCCCGTATATTGATAAAGAGGATTTTTTCTAATGCAACAAAAAAGAACGCGAAATGTGGCGCTCTACCATCTAACTGAAAAAGCAGCGGAGTCAAATTGGTAAGACCACCAAAGAAATTCATTCCAGTTCAGAGAACAAAGAAATTGTAGTTCTCGATACGATGAAGAGAGTCGTATTACTTGAGCAAATAGAATTAACCAAAGAAATTGATTCAGCACCGAGTAGGTAAACCTGTTAACTCCAAATCACGGCCAGCAAAATTATTGAAGCTTATCAAATGACAACAATTTTCCCGCCTTATTACAGTATTGATAGTGTTCCAGAAGGCACAAATCAATTCTACTACTTTAATGAGCTAAATCCAAATACAATAATTGACCATGATAAAATCTCTACCTGTGACATTTCCTTCCAATATAATTTCTTCAAATCAGTGTGGTTTTAGGGAACACTACAACACGACATCGGCCGTTATTAAATTTGTGTGACAACATTTTTCGAGCCCGGGGACAAACATATATGACAGTCGTTTCGGTTGATTATTCGAAAGCTTTGGATAAAATAAATCATAAAGTTCTATACCTATTCCAAGCTACGAAATATTGGTTTTGAGAACCTTGTTTCATTTGTTACTAAGTAGCTATCTGGAAAACCGATCTCAATGTGTCTCTTTGGAGGGTAAAACTTCGAGAGTTGCATTTGTTCCGTCAAATTCTTGAGCCCCTTCTTTTTCTTATATATCTACCTACACATTTAGTTTGCCGACGAACAGGCTTCAGTGCATTCAAAATAGGTGTGTGGGCTTAATCTTCGGTATTAGAAAGTTTAACCATGTGTCGAGTAATTATGTCGAACTTATAATGGTTAAAAAAATTGTTTCAATAAATACCATATTTTCTGATTTTTATACACAGATTGGTTTTAGCAGCGAGGCCAGACAACCGTAATATTATAATTCCTCACCATAGCATGTCTTTGAACTTGTAGTAATATAGCTTCTATTAAAATGCAGCTATAGCTATACCTACTTATACAGTCACAGAATATTTTGGTTATTCGGTGCTATAGGTAGTATATAATTATTCAATAGATGTTACCTATAAAAATATGTCTCTTTCATAAATTATGTTGATTGCAGATGTGTAGTGCCTAATCTAATGTATTGCCTCTAATTCGCCTTTGGCTCGTGCGAGAAATTTTCATGCTCGTAGGAAATGACTAGGTATATCATTTCGTACGTTGAGCGTTATGTTCTATAAAATTACTTTAAATTAACCAAATTTGCTGCTTTTCTTACCCCGGAAGTTTTCCATACCTATGTACTTAATTAGTTCTTCAAGAGAATCTTCTTCGAAGCTATACCCTATATGAATACTAAAACAAACTTGTCAAAATTCAAATTCTAACACTGAATACTCGTAATCACCAAATGTTACTAGAAGTCCTCAAATTTGGGCAATTACGTATACCTAGAACCAATTCTATTAATTTCCCTAATCTAGGACTTATATAGGTAATTCATTATTTTTAAAAAATGCCTCATTTTTTTCACCTACTAAGTATCTAATTGATAACGACTCGACTACAGCTAATTACCTACGGTAGGTATACCCCGTAATCGGTTAGTATGCCTACTTGAATTTCTTCGTCTAAATTTTCCCTACATTTGAGCCTTTACATTAAAGTCTTTGAACAGTTTGGGAACAACGACGGATAAGGGTCGACGAGAGGATAAAAGTTAAGGAACAACTCTGTGCACAAAGCGTTTCGCTTTACATAAGACTGTGTTGATGTTTGCAAGTTTCCGTGGATAGACAGTGATAATTTGGAGAACTTCCTGGTATAAAGTTGACACATATTACTGCTTTTACCTTGCAATGGAAAACGCATTAGCGTTGACTGACGTACTTATTTATAAAGACTTCTCGCGGCTATAGCTTTATGTCCTGGAAAACAGATGGCTCTGATGGCTAACAATGTATTCTTCATTGTATTTTATCTCCGGAAAGCGCGTAGTGAGCCAAAAATGTGTCAGACGTGACAGCCGTAATATATCAGTCAACGGCATTAGTTTAATAACAAATAGCAACGATAAAAATTAGTTTCTGTTGTGCTTTTCAAATTTTGAATGAAACAATAAACGACAAACGAACAGTGATTTTTAAAAGCATGACATTTTAATATTCTGTATCTTTTATAAGTCGGATAATAATATATACAATTTGGTCTCAAAAATGCACTCAGCACCTTCCGAAGAGTAATTAATAATGTTCTCCGAGGCCTTCAAAATTAATGTCTTGTATACCTCGATGATATTATCATTTTTAATTATAAAACAGGTGAAAATGAAAAAATTGACCTCTTTTAGTCCATAATAATTATTCACTTTCCAATAATTGTAAACGTATCGTGTCTCAATAAAACTTCGTGTAACAACATTGTCAATGCCATTGCCTTTAAAAAACCTGTGATTATTCCAGGCAAAATAGTATTGGAAGTAGTTCAAATTAAATTATTACAATAAAAAGTTTAAATTTTGTCAAAATTCTAAGTAATTAAATCACTAATAAAGTGGGCGAAAATTAGGTTACATTTTCATTTCCCTTGTCAAACACATTCTCTGAATATCTAGGTTGGATAGATCTTTGATAATATCAATATAGTAAAATGGACTTGGGCACCAGTAATCCAGTAAAGTCTACAACGATGATAAAAACGATAATCGAGGAGTCAGGTCACCAGGAGTAAGTAGAGCTTATATGCCGCTTTCCGAACTCTAACTATACCGACCCCGTCACCCCTAAGGTTATTAAAAAGGACATTTTAGGACTAAAAAAGTCGCAAGGACAATTTGTTTGAAAAAAAAGGACTGTCCTTTTCAAAAAAGGACAGGTGGCAACCCTAGCCTCCCCTCTACTGTCAGCACAACATGGCGGCAGCCTATTCCGGAGATTTTTGACATAATAATAGGAATGGCCCAAGAACGGTAGAGTGCGTCTACCGTTCTTGGGAATGGCCCATGTTTATGAGACTCCATAAACAAGGGAATGGCCCAAGAACGGTATTCGTGGGAATGGCCAGTCCAGCTTTATTTAGGAGGCAGATGGCAGACCGGCGCATTCACCATTATCTAGAAACTATATTCGGAACAGTAACAGTCGGAACGCATTGCCGCCGGGATGCAGGATTCTACAATAAAATACTAGGTACAAAGTAATTAGTATTTGGAACAGGTATCGACATGGAACCGGAACATAACGTACTTCTGTTACTGAAAAAAACTGATTTATATCATCTCTACACCACACATCCATCACTGCTGCTCCGCACGTCCGCGAGGTTAGCGCAGTCCAAGAACGGTAGACGCACAGGATTGCTCGATCTCGTAAGCGTAATGTTCGCCAGTCGGCAGATGGGTGTGACGTCAGCGCTAGACTAACTGTGTTATTTGTACATCAGCGGTGCGGGTTTTGACGCGGGTTTTGACTGTGTTTTCTTTATTTTATGTAACCTGTTTTTAGTTTTCAATCTATTATTGAATATTTATACTAAATTAGTACCATCTTGCTTAGTTTTAAAAACGTAAGAACTAATATATTTTGTCAAATTATCTCTCTAATATCGAATGTTTTGTGCCATTATAGGTTAGAAGTTAGATTTGAGATCTCCTCGTCATTGTCTTCGATTTTTTCGTAGGTACTGGGTTATTTAATAGGTAGGTACTTATATTTTATCATTTAAAATACACTTTACCATATACTTTATTTTTATTATTTATTTAGAATACATTATGACAGGAACGAGGTGTGCTGTTTATGGTTGTAATACAACTTACGCTTTAAAAAAAGCAGGCGAAAATATTATGTTCCATACCTTCCCCAAGTCAAAAGATATGGTTTCACAAACGATTAGGAGAGCATGGGTGGCAAGATGTAAAAGAATGGACAGTTTCAACAATAACAGTCATATTTCTTCTCGTCATTTTACGGAAAATGATTATGAAAGAGATTTACAGAGTGAACTGCTAGGTAAAAGAGTTTAACCTTCCATCTTCATCCAAAGCTTCTTTAACTACAGATTAAATCTGGCAAGAAGAGTAGTTGAAAATGCATTTGGCATTTTAGCCAAACGATTTAGAGTTTTTTTGACTAAAATTAATTTGAATGTGGAAAAAGTGCAAACCATAACATTGTCATGTTGCACATTACATAATTTTTGAGACCCGAATGTCCTACTTCCATCCTAGAAGAGCTTGATAAAGACTATATATTTCAATTTGGACTTTCTTACCAAACATGCTCACCAAGACATGCTTGCGTTGCTGCCCAAGAGGAGTTTTGTGATTATTTCACACACTTTCTATCTAAGTATATTATCTTTAAAACTATGTACTCTCCTCTTTCTCGTCTAATGCCTCAAACAAACTAGTATCAAAATATAACCTTTCTTGTGTTCAAATTTTCAATGTTAGTACTCCTGAAGTTCACGCAAAACTTGACGGAAAATCGGACATGCTCTAATTCGTGAAGTAACTTCATGAATTAATTCATGAAGAAATTGTCAATGTAAAACAGGCATCACAGAGTGTGTACCAGTACAGGTGCAATAAAACCAAATGTCAAGTCCTATAAGCGCCTTTTAGCGAACCTTTTGTGAAACATAATTTTCATAGTGTTTATTAAGAGTATTATACTCGTAATAAATTGAAACTAAAATTTGGCATACATTATTTTTAATATTAATTTATAAAATAATATCGCAAAAGATTAGTATCATACCTACCGTCTTTCAAACGTTCAAAATACTTTGTATATTAATAATATTTTATATTTGCCTCAGCCAGAGGCCTCGGCAACTAAATTCCACATGAGTCATAAAAAGTTGAACTTCAGTTCCGTGGTACATAAATAACTATTTTCGAAATTTTCTTCAGTATGCAATTATTCCATATATTGGCAATTTTATAAATTAATCCCTTAGTCTTGATACATTCTAAGTAAAAAATAAAAGTTCTCTGTACTCTTAATAGTGTATAAAAATCAAAGGATTGGCAAAAGTAGCTCAAAAACACAGAACATCCACAGAAAACGCACCCTTTTCTATGTTTTAAACGGTAGCTCCCGGCGCGCTTAGCAGATAGCAGTCTAGCGGTGACGTCACGCCGGCGGAGAGATTTGCCCGATCGAGCAATCCTGTGCGTCTACCGTTCTTGAGCGCAGTCATGGAACCCGGACCCGGAATTGCGTGCCCTGAAGTTAACTGAGCGTACCGAGGATGACGACCTTTTGCATTTTGTCTGCTTTGTCTCGGCAGGCCGGTATGATCTTTAGTGATGAGGGGAGCGTGTGCCTAGTGACAATTTTGTTTTATTTGTTATACTGTGTCTCTCTATCACTAAAATGCAACTCAATCTGAAAATATCAATCTTCCAAAAACTCTTGAACTTTTTTGACGCCCAGCTCACTAAATAATAAGCTTTGTTCCCAATAATTCTGAAATTCTGAACCAGTTCTAATGAATCAGAATGCAGAAAAGTAATAGGTAGCTGGCCATAGACACACACTTTTTGCTGGCGGGTTTGCTCCGCGCGAGCCAACGCCAACACTTCGGCTAAATCTGTGTGTTTATTGGCAGCCACGCGCCTCGCCTCAAGCCGAGCCGCTAGGCATAGGCATGCTTATGCTTATACGGGGCAGATCTACCCCATAAACACGCGTTTTTATGTGCAGCCGCAGCCGCAGTAGCAATCGAGACTTGGTCATAGTCGGGAGCATAATATTTCTGTTTTCTGCCGAGGGTAAACATTCTAGCACATCCGCACACTACAAAATTTTAAGCGAACTGCGCCCATTAAGGTGGCGCGGCTCGCCGCCTTTTGAAATTTTTAAAATGCCACGAGCCGCGCAAATCCTAACGATAAATCGTTAGGAATCCTAACGATTTATCGATGTCCGATAAACGCAAAGATTAGCTCGTGACGAGCGCTTTGGCGACAAAACCGTACAATTTCATCGTGTGTGGGCTCGGTCGTAAACGCCTCGCCGCGCCACGTGCATATCGACGGTTTTACTCGCGCCAAGCAAACCCTCCAGCAAAAGCGTGTGTCTATGGCTAGCTATTTATTTCATAACTGTTTTCAATCATAACTGATCGCGGCATTTATTAGTCTGAGGACAGAGAAATGGAGTAGGGGAGAACGCGCTGTGACCAATTGCGCATCATATTTCCAGGCAAATTTAATGGCCGCCATATTGTTCTCACTTTGACGTTTGCAGTTTGTTCTTAGCGGTAGTTGTTGTATTTTCAGCAGATAAATGGTCAGTGTTTTTGGAAAATGTCGTGTGTAGTACCAAGCTGTAAGAATTATAAGTCTAGGGACCTCCGGCAGTATCATTTTTTCGGTAAGTTTAGTAAAAACAATCGCCGAAATTTTGGGCACCATAGGCGCGCATCTGTATAATTTTAATAATTGAATATGTGGTTAAAAATTCTTAACTTGGGGACTGATTGGGCTTTGAGTCCAAATAACCCAACAAACACTGATAAATGGGCCATTTGTAAAAATGTATTGGGTAACCATCACTGCATCATTGGAACGATGATGATGGAAGCCATCATTGGCCCGGGTCCGTAATGTCCCGGTGGCCGGCTGCGTTCCATCAGTCACTTTTCCAGCATGGATGGCCAGTGCAAATTTACTTATGGTCCACCATAGGAGTACCAATAGAGGTTGTGTGTTATAATTATAGTGGACCATTAAAGGTCTTTTATACTTCAAACATTGCTAGTTATTTAATTTGTACACATCAAATGGTATATTTTCGGGTTTCCGACTTACCTATACGGTGATTTTTAAATCAAAGGCAAATAATAATAAACAATTAATATATTGAAAACAAGAACAAAAATGCAAAATTCTAAAAAACTTAAAATAAATCACTATAAAAATTAAAGACAAGAACAAAAATTCAAAATTGTAATAAAACACCAGATGTTGGGGAATACCTACATTATTTTTTATTTTAACTAGAATTTTTTGACTATTAACTTTAAAAACCGACAAATATTTTGGATGTTTGATTAAGAATAAAATTACGTTGGGATCAGTGTGAGACTCAATCTCATAACTTCGATTTAACCTGCACCTGCAGGTATCAGGTATATGCATAGCCCCAAGGTTCATATATTAAATTTCCTTATCTTTCACCTAATTACCATAACAGAATGCACTAATCCATAATCCACATCTATAAGTCGCTTCCTCACAACATGCAGATATAGTATGGCTTATATTTTGACCACATTTTGATGCACTATGGACCGAACGAACTCGGCGTGCACGCAGACACGGCAACACACGACCACAATATGGCGCCAGCGACGCCGGCCTCAAGGCAGTAAAAATGATGAACGGAGACACAGCGCAAGCGCGGTAAACTCATCAGGTTTTGCCATTCATGGTAATTTAAATAAAAAGTGCAGGTAATAATGTGGACTTTTGCCTATAGTGGACCGCAAGTGGCACATCATTCATATATTTGCACATCCATTGCTGATGGTTGCATGGCAAAGAACCATTATTGGCCCATTGGTGTTTTCTTCTCATATTTCCATCGGTAGTATTCCAACACTTTACCTGAAATGGGCCATTGAAGGGTAACCAATCCCATCACAAATCCATCAATTACAGCAATGGCCCATTAAAAATCCAGAAGTTGAGTGTTTGTTGGGAAATTTGTTTGTTTAAAACATTTTGCTGTTGATGCCTTTACTGTGCATCGTGGCGAACGAGGACGAAGACCTCTAAAGCAGTCTGCATTGCCAAGTCTGTTAACAATGATACGCCCATGGATGAAGTTGATTTAATATGGCCGCCACTTTTATTAGGCAGTTCATGCAACTTGTAACGTATTCTCCCTACTCCATTTCTCTATCTGAGGATCGCAGAGAACCGGTACAGAAGTGTTGTTGGAACAAATCTATAATTTCTTGTGTCTGTGGTCTGTGACTAACCCATGATTTATATTTTGTATCTGTTTACTGCATTGAGGTAGTATGGAGGGGAGAAGCTGTCACGTGACCCAAAACGGGTTCATCCACGTGATAGATTACAAGAACAACGTCAATTTGTCGACTCGGTGCTAAAAGTGCATTAAAAGTGGCTAAAAGTGCAGTTTTCCTTGTTATTGCGAGCTATTCACCTCTGGAAATAAATATGTCATGTTCTGTACGTTGTTGCAGTAGCAATTCTAACGTGGACAAAAAGAAATTCACAGGAATTACATTTCACAGGTCATGTAAACAATAGACAGCGCCGTATCAATATAATTTATAATATCCACTTTGGTAGGTACTTTATGAAAGGAAAAATATTACCTTTATAAGTATTCTAGGTACCTATGTATTTTTCAAGGATTGCCTACAGGGTGTTTCTTCCTTCGATTCTAAATAACCCCATATTTTCTTTCGTAGGTTTCTTATAATTTTACTAGGAATACTGTTTAATCAGACCCTGGCGTGTCAGCCACATTGATCCACAAATTAGCCTCGCCCCCTGAACCCGTTTGCTATATGAGACAAAGTAATGTTATGGCGCCTCCCCTCCCATACTACCTCAATTGTTTTTTGTTATCTGTCATCTGTCATATTTTGTGTTATCTGTGACCAAGAACGTTAAACCAGACAAACGTTCTTGATCTGTGACTACAAAGGTGGGTGGACACACCTGTTTTTGTAATAAACAATTTTAATTTTTTTCCATGTTTTCTATAAGTAACTTAAAAAGTTCAAGACATGATTTTTCAGAGGAGATATTGTTGCACAATGATTTCTTACGCATTTTTTATTGCTTCTAATTTAGGTTAGTCTCAGGTTCTAGAAATCTGAAATAACCTTAAAGTATCTAATTTGTTTTACTTGTTCTAGCGTTTTTAGCTAGTGCCCAGCAGGAACAAAACTGTACAATTCCAAAAATATTAAGAGGAGACTGGTTTTCATGGGAAAATGGTAGACCCACACTTACAGTTTTAGATCCCACAACTATGTCTGATCGAGGAACATGCTTAGACATTCGTAGCCAACGAGGAGGGAGTCATACAATGGTTTTCAAAAGAAACCTCGGGAATGGAACATGCTATTCATGTGTTAACTTCATTGTGCGAACTGTGAATATCCTAGACAAAATCGAAAGTAGGTTTTAAGGCTTTAAGCGTTGATTCAGAGATATTATCTATAATATTTCCTTAAACTTGAACTGGGGTCACTCGATTGCAAAGTACTTATCACCGGTTGCCCTTGGTATTCTCCTTCATTCAACAATTTTAACCTATACCTAGGTACTTACCTACAATCTCATTTATTTTAGTCCGTGACAAATGTAATCCTTATCGAGAACATGAAGCTACAGTGGAAAAAGTGTGTGCGGGTTTGGATCCACGTCAACAATTGATAACCTTATTTAAAGAAAATTACGTTGGGTTGAACTGTCGTTCTGCGCTGGAAGGAGTTTGGAATTTTGCTTATCAAAATAGGTTTAAGTTTACAGGCGAATGTAAACATCCCGATGCCCAAATTAGGTCTTGTCAAAATCCTGGATCTCAGTTTTTGATAACAAATCAAAAGTTTAATATTACGTACAAAAGGTGTGAAGGAATGACTGGAACTTTCGATGGAGGTAAGTGTAATAAGGATGCAAATCGAGATGCAAATTATATCTAAATAATTAGGGAAGATACATATGGGTGTTTGAGATACCATCATAAGTACGAGCATTCAGATTTTACAGGAATCAGCTTTTTTAATCACTGAAGAATTTTTCAACATCCCAAATCTTGCAAGGCTTTCTTAGTGTACATGGAACATGCATTAGGTTAGTCAAGTTTACGAAAAATTTATTTTCTGATAGAGATTTGGCACATACAATTCTTTGTCCAATACTCGTTTCATACCTTATGTCGCTTACGACACCCATTTGTTGTTGATCGGTGTGAAAACAGCCACACTTTTCTCAGCCACACTTTTGATTTGGCAACGTGGCAACTCGGACACTGATTATTTTTAAAAACCGACGTTCTTGAATCGAGCGGCCGAAAACATGTCTTAAATATAGAAAAGAAGTTCTACAGGGTTACTTAGTTCATGTCAGTGGCGTATGTGTCGGGTTGGAGCAAAAAGTATATTTAAAAAAATCGTGGCTGCTGCAAAAGATGTCGACGTTTGATCTGGTGAACGAAAATACGTCCTAACTGCCTAAACGAAGATCTCCAAGGGTAGCTAGTTTCTGCGTACCTGTTGGACAGAGGCGAAAAATGTATTAAAAAAGAATCGTGGCTGCTTTCGAAGGCGACAGCGCTTGATCTGGCGGACGAAAACATGTCCTAAATGCCCAAAAGAATATCTCCAGGGGTAGCTAGTTTATGTCAGGGGCATACGGGCTGGATGGACGCGATAAATGTATTTTTAAAAAATCGTGGCCGCTTTCAAAGTTGACGGCGTTTAATCTCACAGCCAAAAACACAACCTAAATTTCCAAAAAAAGATCTCCAGGAGTAGGTAGTTTATGTCGGAGGCATACTTGCCCGGTAGGACACGATAAATATAATTAAAAAAATCGTGGTTGCTTTCGAAGGTGACAGTGTTTGATCTGACAGCTGAAAACACGATCCAAATGCCCAACAAAAGATCTCCAAGGGTAGTTAGTTTATGTCAGGGGCGTACGGGCTCGAGGACGCGATAAATATATTTAACAAAAATCGTGGCTGCTTTCAAAGGTGACTGCGTTTATTCTCACAGCCAAAAACACTACCTAAATGTCCAAAAGAAGATCTCCATGAGTAGCTAGTTTATGTCAGGGGCGTACTTGCTGGACGGACACGATAAATGTAATTAAAAAAAATCGTGGCTGCTTTCAAAGGTGACGGCATTTGATCTGACAGCTGAAAACACAACCTAAATGTCCAAAAGAAGATCTCCAAGGGTAGCTAGTTTATGTCAGGGGCATACGCGATGGACGGAGGCGAAAAATTGATTAAAAAAGAATTGTGGCTGCTTTTGAAGGCGACGGCGTTTGATCTTGCGGACGAAAACACATCCTACATGCCCAAAAGAAGATTTCCGGGGTTAGATAGTTTTTGTCAGGGGCGTCCAGGCGGGACGGACCCGATAAATATGTTTAAAAGAAATCGTGGCTGTTTTCGAAGGTGACGGCGTTTGATCTGACAGCCGAAAGCACGACCTAAATGCTCAAAAGAAGAACTCCAGGGGTAGCTAGTTTATGTCAGGGACGTACTTGCTGGACGGAGACAATAAATATAATTTAAAAAATCGTGGCTGCTTTCGAAGGTGACGGCGTTTGATCTGACAGCCGAAAACACGACCTAAAGGCTCAAAAGAAGAACTCCAGGGGTAGCTAGTTTATGTCAAGGGCGTACTTGTGGACGGACACGATAAATTATAATTTAAAAAAATCATGGCTGCTTTCGAAGGTGACGGCGTTTGATCTGACAGCGGAAAGCACGACCTAAATGCCCAAAAGAAGAATTCCAGGGGTAGCTAGTTCATGTCAGGGACGTACTTGCTGGACGGACACAATAAATATAATTAAAAAAATCGTGGCTGCTTTCGAAGGTGACGGCGTTTGATCTGACAGCCGAAAACACGACCTAAATGCCCAAAAGAAGAAGTCCAGGAGTAGCTAGTTTATGTCACGGGCGTACTTTCTGGACAGACCCGATAAACTAGGTACCCCTGGAGATCTTCTCTTGGACATTTAGGTCGTGTCTTAAGCTGTGAGATCAAACGCCGATTTTTTAATTATATTTATCGCGTCCGTCCAGCCAGTACGCTGACATACAATAGCTACCCTTGGAGATCTTCTTTTGGGCATTTAGGTCGTGTTTTCGGCTGTCAGATCAAACGCCGTCACCTTCGAAAGCAGCCACGATTTTTTAAAATTATATTTATTGTGTCCGTCCACAAGTATGCCCCTGACATAAACTAGCTACCCCTGGAGATCTTCTTTTGGGCATTTAGGTCGTGTTTTCCGCTGTCAGATCAAACGCCGACACCTTCGAAAGCAGCCACGATTTTTTAAATTATATTTATCGTATCCGTCCAGCAAGTAGGTACGCCCCTGACATAAACTAGCTACCTCTGGAAATCTTCTTTTGGGCATTTAGGTCGTGTTTTCTGCTGTCAGATCAAACGCCATCACCTTCGAAAGCAGCCACGATTTTTTTAAATATATTTATCGTATCCGTCCAGCAAGTACGCCCCTGACATAAACTAGCTACCTCTGGAAACCTTCGAAAGCAGCCACGATTTTTTTAAATTATATTTATTGTGTCCGTCCAGCCCATACGTCCCTGACATAAACTAGCTACCCCTGGAGATCTTCTTTTGGGCATTTAGGTCGTGTTTTCTGCTGTCAGATCAAACGCCATCACCTTCGAAAGCAGCCACGATTTTTTTAAATATATTTATCGTATCCGTCCAGCAAGTACGCCCCTGACATAAACTAGCTACCTCTGGAAACTTTCGAAAGCAGCCACGATTTTTTTAAATTATATTTATTGTGTCCGTCCAGCCCATACGTCCCTGACATAAACTAGCTACCCCTGGAGATCTTCTTTTGGGCATTTAGGTCGTGTTTTCTGCTGTCAGATCAAACGCCATCACCTTCGAAAGCAGCCACGATTTTTTTAAATATATTTATCGTATCCGTCCAGCAAGTACGCCCCTGACATAAACTAGCTACCTCTGGAAACCTTCGAAAGCAGCCACGATTTTTTTAAATTATATTTATTGTGTCCGTCCAGCCCATACGTCCCTGACATAAACTAGCTACCTCTGGAAATCTTGTTTTGGGCATTTAGGTCGTGTTTTCGGCTGTCAGATCAAACGCCGTCACCTTCGAAAGCAGCCACGATTTTTTAAAATTATATTTATTGTGTCCGTCCACAAGTATGCCCCTGACATAAACTAGCTACCCCTGGAGATCTTCTTTTGGGCATTTAGGTCGTGTTTTCCGCTGTCAGATCAAACGCCGACACCTTCGAAAGCAGCCACGATTTTTTAAATTATATTTATCGTATCCGTCCAGCAAGTAGGTACGCCCCTGACATAAACTAGCTACCTCTGTAAATCTTCTTTTGGGCATTTAGGTCGTGTTTTCGGCTGTCAGATCAAACGCCGTCACCTTCGACAGAAGCCACGATTTTTTAAATTATATTTATTGTGTCCGTCCAGCCCATACGTCCCTGACATAAACTAGCTACCCCTGGAGATCTTGTTTTTCACATTTAGGTCTTGTTTTCGGCTGTCAGATCAAGCGCCGTCACCTTTGAAAGCAGCCACAATTTTTTTAAAATATATTTTACGCTTTCTACCAGCCCATACGCCCCTGACATAAACTGGAGATCTTCTTTTGGGCATTTAGGACGTATTTTCTTCCGCCAGATCAAACGCCGACATGATTTGCTGCAGCCATGATTTTTTTAAATATACTTTTTGCTCCTAGCCGGCAAGTAGGTACACCACTGACATGAACTAAGTCAAGGTGACCAACTCCTGGCTGACAAAAACCGGGACAGTAGTTAGGTATTTAGCTATTTTTTTACCTATAATATGCCACTGTAAAGTTTTGTAGTTTAATCAACTTTGTAACTCTTTATTCTCGTGTATCCGAGTATCAGTTCCTGGAGTGAAATAATTTCCAAACAGGTTAAGGTATTTATTTGATACTTTGGATAACAGGTGAGTTAGTTAATAAATAAAATAGTAGATGGCCACGATGTCAGGTGCCGCGTGGTTCGGCCGGGCCTTGGAGGCGCCGGACAGCGAATGGTGTTGGTCGCACTGTTCTGCTGGCTCGGGTCCGTGCAGAGTTCCCAGGGAGAAAGCAGGGCCGGAAACGCCGGGGCAGCAGAGGTCTCGAGTTCAGTCAATGTTCCGCAGGCGGAAAGCTGTTGACTGGTGAAGCACGAGGGCGACTTGCCCTCCGTGGCTGGACGGCCCCTTCTTATACCCGGTGGTGCTGGCCGGGTATATCGATACTGGGGTGGAGCGGCGTGGGCTGCGGCGCCGACTGGCGCGCCCTCGCGAGTGGTAGTACGGAGCGCTTTTGTGCTACCCTGGGTGCGAGGCGCGCCGGCGACCGCGTGTCGTGATGCTGGTTTCGGAAGGCTGGTCTGTAGTGTTACAACTTATATTTTTATTAGAATTGATCTGGTTCATGATTTTAACCAATACCACCCAAGGGAAACAAAAAAGAATTTGTGATCAAGTAATATAACAAATATAAAATTTACACAAAGCCACAGGTACATAAATTAAAAAAACAAATACTGACTGTTTACAATATACAGGCGGGTGTCCCAGGAAAAGTGAGCCATTAGGTGTAAAAGAAAAAAATTCACGTTCAAATTTGATTGTTTGTGGTTCTGATTTGTTTGACTGGAAACTAATTTTTTGCATATTTTCGTTTTTGAAAAATCAAGATGGGGTCGACAGCGACCATTTATTTATTTTCATTGTAGGTGAAGTGCCTTTTTCTTTAAAGATAACAAAAAAGTTCATTAAGAAAAGTTTTTCCCAATTAAAATTACCCCAGGGTACCAAATTTTGGAAAGTCGTTTGTTTTCCCCACTTTTTCTTTTTTCCAACGCGCTAAAGAAAAAATGAAAAAAATTAAGTAGGCAGATTGTCCCAAAATTTGGTACACGGCGATAAGTTTTAATTCTAAACAACTTTTTCTCATACAATTTTTCGATACCTTGTATTTAGAAGCCACTTAAGCGCGTTAGAAAAAGAAGAGTGGGAAAAACAAAATAGGCCGATCTTTCCAAAATTTGGTACCAGGTGGTAACTTTTAATTGGGAACAACTTTTCCTACTGAAATTTTTCGCTATCTTTAAAGGAAAAGGCACTTAAAACCTACAATGAAAATAAATAAATGGTCGCAGTCGACGCCATCTTGCTTTTTCAAAAACTAAAATATGCCAGTCAGCAGCAGTCAAGCAGGTCAGAACCTCAAATGATCAAATTTGAACTCGAAATTGTTTTGCTTTTACACCTATTGGCTCACTTATCCTGGGACACCCTGTAGGTAACTTTCTACCTATGCTAATAAAATAAGTAAATTATTAACATTAACATAATATCATTTTGCTTGAAAAGAAAAAAACCTTTGCAACAGATGAAAAATTAAAAGAATATTACTTGTTCTTATAGCATAGCCGTTTGACACAATGCATTATTTTGTAAAGTATTTTTACAAAATCCCATTATTTGGATAATACATGATTTGTTTTTGAATGATGGATAAATGATTATCTATTTCTGTCATTTGACAATCAAAATTACTTTGTAACTAATTTTTAACAGCAAATTTCTAATTCCGGGACAAAACGGGATCAGATTGAGAATCCGGTACAATCCGGGACGTATTTATTTTCCGGGAAGGTATTCCAAAAACGGGAACCTGTCCCGGCCAATCCGGTACGGTTGGTCACCTTTACTAAGTAACCCTGTAGAACTTCTTTTCTATTTTTAAGACATGTTTTCGACAGCTCGAATCAGGACCCTAGCTTTTTAAAAATAGTCAGTGTTCGAGTTGTGACGTTGCCAAATCAAAAGTGTGTCTGGGAAAAGTGTGGCTGTTTTCACACCGATTTGATGTTCTAGGAAACAGATTTTAAAACTATTAAGTAGAGGTAAAATAAATTAATGCAGTGCATGGCTATTTATATGTTGGACATGTATATATATAATAGTCGGTAAACGTCTTGTGTTCTCATTGGTGAGTTAAGTCACATGACTTTTTTTGGACGTACATTTAACTTCATACACATCTGAAGTAAACGTTGCAATAAGGTGCATATGCCCACCTTTTTTGGCGATGGGCGCAGCCGTATGAAAAAAGAAGGGGCATTCGCCCCATATTGTGGCAGTCAGCAGCGATGGAAGCTGAACGGGACAAGAGCGGTTGCTCCCAGCTCAGGAACTTCAAAACTATCAAATTATCATAAACTCCACAAATGTAATGTTAAGATTGGTTCTGAGGATATACAATCTTTTGTCAGGAAAGTTTAAATGGATCCTATCTGACAACCCCTGTTGCTTACATTCATTTCTATGTCATGTACAATATTTTTGGACCCTTTAGGCCAGCAGAAAATAAGAATTGCCGCTTAATGAGGCAATAAAAATTTTAAATTTTTCTAAGTGGAATGAAGATACGATGTTTTGTCGAAACATGGAGAATATCGCAAGCGGCCATCAATAAAACGTACTCAGTTTATTCTTTATATTTATATACTTTTTCTAGGGTACGGTTTGATACGTATAATAATATTGTATATTTTCTGAAATTTTGATGTCCTGAATCTTGAAAATTAAGCGTTTGTAAACCTATATTGATATTAAAGTCCTACTACAAAAAACTGACTCACCCAGTTTCGAAAAATTAAGTAGGTGGTTTGTAAAATGCAAAAAAAATGGCGAAGTTTAAAACGTGGGGCAAATTGTCTGCATATTTGACAGTTACCTAGGTGCATTTAATGTAAAAGCCCATTTTTTCATTAAATTATTTTTTCATGAAATTTGAATTTATTACGAACAACCTGTATGAGCTGCACTGGCTATACTATCTAAAATAATACCTTAGGCTAAGCTGTTTAATCCATTTACGAAAACATATCACCAAAATATAGGGCTTCGAACTTGATGCCATTATCCATTTTATTCTTAAAATATGCCTAGATGGTTTTGTGAGTTTTGGATGGTTTTGGAGTAGTATTTTAAAAAAAATTAACCCAAAATGTAGAGCTCTTCAAATACTATAGGTTGAAATTATTTTTTTGAAGATCGGTCTTTTGAAAAATACCTCATAATATAACACTGCAGAATACTAACAAGAGCATTTTTTAATTTGCCGGTATTTATTTCAGTTGTTGAATACACCTGTCTGGGTGATTGGTTTGTCGAAAAAAATCATTACTTTGCTGTTGCAAATACCAAAGAATCTCGAAAAGATGAGAAATATCGTTGCTTCTTGAAAAATCGAGATGACGACTTGTATATTGGGGCTTCGATTACTGCGGAATGTAACACCTTGGGAAGTGTCGAAAAAAGCCCTGAAAGATTGCGCATCACACCTGGTAAGCTTTTGATCATTAGTAATGACAAACAGACATTTTGGTAACGACTGCATACATTTCAGTCAAGTCCGAGGTGGTAGAACCTGGCTGTAGACTTCCACAAAATTTCACAGGAAACTGGATAAATACAGCTAACATAGATGCAGATATTTTCATAAATGAGACACATATCATTGAGACATGGTATCCAGATGAAGGGAGGTACCGTAAAACGGTGTATGTTTGTAAAGAACAAAGAGATACTAGGGTTATGATGGCTAGGTTGACAGTGGATGGATGGTAGGTGTAATTTAGGTTTGTCCCAACAGAGTTTTGAACAGTTCTCGAACCAGCTATCAATCGCCTGATTTGCCTAAAAAAGTTCTGGAATTATTTTGTTTGTGTTTTGATTGGTTTGCGCCTCAGAGAAATAGTTTGAGCCAATTCTGGAATGGTTCAGAACTGCAGTTGGAACAAGCCCTTTGCATATTTAATTCATTTTACTAGTAATTGTTTTTCTTGCATTAAAAATATCTTTTAGTCAAAAAGATTACGTATGTTTTGACTTCGTTCCTCAACACCACAACATTATCAGATACAGGAGAGGTATAGCCGTAATCAAAGATGACTTTTCGACTGTGTGTTCATGGGTGCAATTCCAAAATAAAGCAAAGTGGAAGTATGATCTTTATTTGAAGAAAAACCCAACCCCCATAAAATGCCCCATTGCTGGAAAATTCAATTTTACACAAAGGGGAGAGGTCATGTTTGAAACAAGGTAATGAAAAATTTGAACATTTGTTTCAATTTGTTCTGAATTGTAAAATTCTGCTTTTAGAATTTTGGGTGGTGTCACATTGAGTCCTCGACCAAACATATATTGCAAGCAAAACATTTCTGATTTTTCTGTGTGTGATGATGAGCAGAAAGAAATAGCTATTGACGCAAACTATTGCTTATCGGTAGATCACTTAGGACGTCCTGTGGATATTTACAGTAAGTTCATTTCTAAGAGACTAAGGAATGATCAATCAAAATAATATTCCCCAATAATATGGCCCAATTTTCCATCTAGAGATTGGTAAAAATCTTTTTTAACATACTATCTTTTCTCAAGACAGCAGAAGTGGGTTCTCAAGGGCACATAATTAGCTATAGATGTGCTATATTCGTGGTGTGATTTTTTATAGCTTATCCTTTTTGACCTTTTTTAATGCATTGTTTTACCGCTTGATGAAAAGTATCAAATTGTGAATAATTCAAGAAGCTTTATGTTTACTAATACATTGGTGAGCAGACCATGCATGGCATTCAAACATACATTTGCACAAGTTCTTACCGAGTGTACATTACTTAATTAATATTTTAACTGATTTTGAATTTTGAAATATACTCTGCAATAATTGTAGCTTACAATCGGACCATAATTGCTTGTGTCTAATTTATAATTTGTCTTAGTGTGGCATAAGCTGGCCATAGACGGGCGTAATTGTCTTAAAACATCAACGCGCATTCATCGACGCCCATTCAACAACGTCCGTCTGTGGTGATAATATCGCCACGTACTTGAATGCGCGTTGAAGAAGTACGACGCACTTTTGAACCTGGTCTCGCTGAAAACGTGTGTGCATTGATGAATGCAAGTTGATGTTTCACTGTGTGTGTTAACAAACGCGCATCATTGCCGCGGTTTTCTTCAGTGAAGTAGGTTTATACTATTTTAAAATTCCTTCTGTCAGCTCGAGTTTATTAAATATTGATTATTCCGGATTTATTACAATAAACACTTCAAATTTTGTTTATTATCGCACTATAAATATATTTTCTCCTCGGATATAATAAATGTAATTAATACTTACCATTCAGTTTTTTTTTACATAGAAGTTTTATTATTATTAGGTACAGAGTAATATAACATCATGCAGACTCAAGAAATTTAACTCGAGATCTATTAAGAGAATTTATTGAGTTATATCGAGGTTATCCTTGTTTATGGAAAACCAAGTCAAAGGAGTACCTTGACAAATATTAAAAAAATGCATCCTATATAATATTTTGCTGAAAAAATTAAAAGTTGTACAGCCAGATGCGATCAAGAATACAGTTGTACAAGAAATTAACACTGCCTGATGGATTCGGAAGAAAATTTAAAAAAATAGCCCACGCCACTGCAATTAAATGCAACTCCGCCGACATAGTTCTGCAAAGAATATACGTTCGTGTATGTCGTTTACCGCAAACTGATGTGTTAAAACATCAATCAAGGTGTGTGGATAAATCAGAGTTTACGTTGATGCGCGACGTATATGAATGCGCGTTGATGGTTTAAGACAATTACGCCCGTCTGTGACCAGCTCTTAATAATATATTTATAGGTCTGTAATAGCTTCTTGCGTCAACTTTTTTTAAAACATGTGCCATTGTTTTTCAAGGATTTGCAACTTTGATCTCCATATGTGGTCTTGACAAACTTTATTGGCTAGAACCATTGTGTAAAGGAATATAATTCCTTTACTCAATGCTGGAGCATAAAATATTTTGTGTTATACAGGTGACCCCGATTACAAACTAAAATGCATTGGCTACTGGAAAGAAAATTTGAAATCATATTTGATAACTTTCGACGAATTGGATACTTTGTCTAAATACAGATGTTGGGTATATCAGAGATCTGACTTGAATCGAGTGTTGATGTCTGAAGGTAGAACAAACCAGCAAAATGGCAAAATATAAACTGACTTTTTTGTAGCTATTGGACCATTCTGCAATATAAAACAAGACGTTACATCGTGGAATTTCACCGAGGGTGCAGTTGTTGCCATAGAAATGCAGGAATATGAAAGAGAGCGTAAGTACAATGTAGAATAATTTGCAGTTAAGAAATTACAAAACCGTACTATAGGTGATCAATGTCCGATGCATTTTGATGATGGTACTAATCCATGGCTAGATACAGAACATACCATTCAGGTGTTTGATTTTGGATATTTTCGAAGTTCTGGTGGTGCGAAAATTCATCTAAGTTTAGGTGTTACGATTCTCGTTCTGACATTCTTATAGTTTGGAATTTTATTTCAAATAGGTATTTGACAGTAGACTGAAATAAAAAACAATTTCCATACATTATTTGTAAATGTAGAATATTTTTAAGGAATAACTTTTTTACATTCAAACAATAGGTAAGTTGATTTTATTTTTGTGACTTATGATTTTCTACTTTTTCTTTAACAGTTATCTTGTTTATATAATTCTATATGGGAAGTTTTTATTGCCCTAACATTAGGTGATTATGTTCATTATTTTTAATAAAAAATAGGGTAGAATCTATTGGCTCTTCACACGTAATTTTATACTGTCTGTTTATATTGTTGTTATGTTTTTATATTGAAATTGAATCTCCTTTTGTGCAGTAATTTAAATAACTTGCTGATGTGTCAAGGATTTCCAACACCCCGTTTGATAACAACCTTCAAATTTCTAATCAAATGTATTTTGGGTACATTTCACAGCTTGTTTTATCAGTCAGAAACAGCTTTTCTTGTATAGTTTTGAGACAAAGAGTAGCCATTTGTATGTTATATGTCCATTCCGTCCATTTTTAATATTAATGTTGTGTTTAATTTTTGTTAGTGAAGTGGTTTTTATCATTGAGTAAAGGATATCTATTTTTATAAATATATATCCTTGATTTAATGCTTTTATTTTTTATATTTAATATTTAAGAATTGCAACCAATAGAACAAAAATATTATAAGAATTTGTAACAAAATTAAAAATTATACAGGTAATTCTTTTTTATTTAGCATTAGAAAGTAGTTTAATTAAAAAGTTGAAACCCAAAAACTTAAGAGCAAGAAATGAAAGATTTCATGTTTCCGGAGAAACAGTATCTTTAAAGTGCGAACTATACCCATATGGATGTATAGTATATTGTACAGTGAATATTTAGTGATAGCTGAGAAATGATAGCTGCTGTATGGTAAAGCCATATACCTGTATACTAACATATACCGCTTTTGGCCCTATTGCGCATGGCAAGGCGCAGGGAACGAAAAGAGATGGAATTCGCCGCCATTTTTAACCCTATTTTGACAGTTTGAATGGTGGCTACCTTATTCCTTGTTTAAATTTTTGTATACAGTATAAATTAAATTGCACTCGGAGAAATAACCAAGGATTATTTCTCTGAGAAATTGCATTATACTTTTTGAAGGCGCCGGTAAAATCATAAAAGTCATGCATTTTTTATGAGAGATGCGTTTTTAGTTTTTAATCGTGATTTTTTCTTTTGTACGGTTGATAGCTTTTCGTTCTCATATTTACGAGATCAAAACATGACCTGGTGTAAAAATGCAAAGAGGCTTTTACATCCAGATTGTGAAATTACATTCCATAGGTAAGTAAATAGGAAAACAAAAAATAATATTTTTTTCTCATCGATATTTTCTGATTTCTTGCTGATTTTTAGGTTTTCAAGAGAAGAAACTAAATTTAGAAAGTGGTTTAGTACTCTAGATGTCATCGACTATAATATTCAAGAAGAAGTTCAAGAAATAACTCGGGGAGATGAGGAAAATGGAGACATTGTAATTCTCGATACGACGCAGAGTGCCGCATTTCTGGAGCAAATAGAATTAACCGAAGAAATGCAAACAACAGCAGCAAGTAAACCTGTTATCTGCGCAAATCACCGCCAGCAAAATTATCGAAGCTTATCAAAGAAGAGAGTATTAAAAATCACTTCACTTTCATTTTTGAAGCAAAGATTATGTATGAAAATGTTAGGTAATTAAAAATATTTTCATATTTTTGCAAGTATTTTTAATGTAGCTATTGTATAAAGTGTAATGTACAATAATAATTATATTACTTCTCCTTATGATGATTAAAATATTGTTTTGATTAAGTTGTACAATTTCTCAACCTATTTAACTGCTTCGTTTCCCGAATATGCATTAATTTAAAATTAAAACCAACAATAGTGGACCTATGTTGTACTTTGAACTAAAATAATTTCCATTTTACACAAAACGACAACCAAGACATTACATTATTTATGGAACCCACCCGTATAAATTATTTCAAATTTCCCGCCTCATTTAGGGGTAAAAATGGCCGCCAAATTATTCCCCTGGTCGGACGTCTCTCTTGCGCGGTATAGGTTGCTATAGGTATATGGGTAAAGCTTACCATACTCATATATTTATAGTTGGTAAGAAAAAAATATAAAAATGCCATTTACGAAATGTGCACCTTTTACAACTTATCAACAGTCCAGTCAATGATAAAACTCATTTCAAACGTTCCGTCTGAGGTAGCTACCTGATATGCATTTATTTTAAGAAAACAATTTATTTAAACATCATTGTGATAGTACATCATTAAAATTTTCAATCCGGTGGTGGTTGCCTTTTTCAGTTTAGTCGGTCTGAAAGATCCATTGACTCGAAAAGTTTAATCCAACTACTGCCATACAGGAAGTGCGTAATGTGGCAATAGTCCAGTCTGTGGGAACCCTGCTCTCTGAGATAATTATCATCACCATTTTTCCAAAGGAACGCTTTGAAAATACAAGGTGTGGCGCAAAATGAAGGCCCCTTTACAAGTCATTATAATTTTGTTCTAAATTGGCATACTATTATTTCAGAATTTCCCTAATAGGTATGTATACATTTTGGAAATTCATTATGAGTCATGGGTTAACTATCACTTAGTACAAAAATTTTTATGGCAGATAAAGAAAAATTAGACTTGCCAAAATAAATTTTCAAAAATTTTCTAACATTTGTCTTAAGCCTAAAAAAATTTTTTTTCAAATTGTATTAAACCCCTCAAAAAACGCCGCCTATGGACGCCCGCGCGACATGTCTAAAAATTTCGCGTATGTCAATAGCGCGGCGTTGCCACGTATATCAATTTATCCGAGGATTCACCACAAAATTTCGATTTCCTTTTAAAAACGATTACTTTCTAAGGAACATGTAGAATGCCTATGAAACACCTACCTTACTGACATTTCCAGGATTGTTTGCACCATTTTCTGTTTTCTTGCTTTTTTACATTAAAAGTCACACAACACAACATTCACATTTTCTAAATCTGTTGGGGATCTCTTGGTTTCCCTCTGCTATTCCTTTTGTTTGAAGCGAGGTACTCAGCCTGACGACCACGACGAGGTAGATCCCCTCCGCCAGGAAAACCCCGAAGGGTAACCAAAAAATCACAACTGCACTAGCACACATTGCACATGCAAAGCACTACAGTAGCTGTTCAAAGAGGCCGCCGTTAACTTCGATGCACAAATTCACTCGGTTAACTAAAGAAGTCCGGATACGTGCAAAAAGTCCATGATTATTCCGGATTTGAACAGCTGCACCTTCAATTCGTTCACGTAACTGCTGCTCGTTGGCGATTTCCTGCTCGTACACAATCGCCTTCATGAATCCCCAAATACAAAAATCCATTGGATTCAAGTCTGGTGATCGCGGCGGCCATGCAATGGGCCCTCCTCTTCCGATCCAACGGTTGGGGCATTGGTCGTCTAAAAGTGCACGAACAGGTCTCGCAAAATGGGCTGGTGCACCATCGTGCATAAACCACATGTCATGCAGTATTTGTAGTGGCAAATTATCAAACAAAACATTTGTCAGAAAATACAAGTATCGTTCAGCGTTTAAATTTTCCGGTAGAATGTATGGTCCAATTAATCGATCTCCATAAACTCCTGCCCAAACATTGATGGAAAACCGACGTTGGAAATTAAACCGCCGAACAGCATGTGGGTTCTCATCGGACCAAATATGGCTGTTGTTTCTAAAAAAAAACAACAAAAATTAGAAATATTCACAATTTTGGCGAAGGCGTTAGGATTGACATAGCCAATTTTATAATAAATAAAAAAGATAATATGGAAGAGAGAAAGCTATAAGTAAGTAAAAAATTTACATACGTGTAAACCCCAGCACGTGTGAAGCAGCATTCGTCTGTCCAAAGAATGTTGAAAACAAAGTTTGGGTCTTGGGCGATTCGATCACGTAGCCAAGTGCAGTAGGTCATTCTCACCGGAAAATCATTTGCTTCTAATGCTTGGACCTTTTGTATGTGATAAGGGTGAAGGCCGTTTTCCCTTACAATCCTCCATGCCTGTAAATAATTGTATTGTTACATTTTAAATTTTATGTAGGTATTAGGTGCAAGCAAAGACAATCCCATCACATGGGATAGTCTTTGGTAGAAGTCAGTTTTATTGGTTTTATTTTACTTGCCTTGTTCTGAGATATTCCCAATCTCCTTGCAATAGCTGTAGTGCTTATGGAAGGTTGCTCGCCCACCCCTTCGAGCTTGCAAAACACCAGTGTTTCGCATACGTTGTACAATGTTCACGAAAGTACGTGGGTTAGGCATATTTGCCCTGTTAGGAAAACGAATACGGTATTCTGCTGCAGCTCGATGTGCACTTTCATCGCATCTCCCGTACATTATAACCATGTCCGTTAACTCGGCGTTCGAATACTCCGGCATTTTCACAAAGACGCTGAACGATTTGCCGCGAAAATCAAGACCAAACTGGGAAATAACGCCATGTTACGTTCGCAAATGCCCTCCGTCGGCTACTAGCCAAACTTGAAAAGGTTTGTTCCAACAGGACCAATAACCGTGCTGAAGCACGTTCAGCGCATGCGCACTACCCCACTGGCTGTTCCAACTGAATTATGTACCTACCGACACGGGACGATACACGCACTGTTCCAGCCGATTTATGGATCATTTGTGTATCGTCCTTGTACGATAAAAACGGTGCCTGGTCTAAAGCAATAACCGCGTGTACTGACATGCGCAGTGTATGGTCGTGTGACAGAGATAAACATCAACCTCATATTTTTGTTTTTACGTAGATAGTTTTAAATCGATGGCTGGGATCGTGTTTTTTATTTCTTGTTGGGTAGGGCGGGGAATCGTTGAACAATAATTTTTTAGAGTGAAGAGTGAGGTTAGCCCACCGAACATTCGGTTAGCCACATATTAAACACGCAGGTTAGGTGCGGTCACAAAACGTGATTTGGTCGATTTGATTCACAATCCGTTCCATCTGAAATTTTCTTTGGGATCGCACATGAACGGTGCAAAACTAGCGCATGCGTTCTTTAAGGGTTATCATCTAGTTCATGTACAGTTCTGTGACGGTACGTAAATTCGAGTTGGAACAAATGATCCCAAAGAAAATTTCAGATGGAACGGATTGTGAATCAAATCGACCAAATCATATTTGTGACCGCACCTAACCTGCGTGTTTAATATGTGGCTAACCGAATGTTCGGTGGGCTAACCTCACTCTTCACTCTAAAAAATTATTGTTCAACGATTCCCCGCCCTACCCAACAAGAAATAAAAAACACGATCCCAGCCATCGATTTAAAACTATCTACGTAAAAACAAAAATATGAGGTTAATGTTTATCTCTGTCACACGACCATACACTGCGCATGTCAGTACACGCGGTTATTGCTTTAGACCAGGCACCGTTTTTATCGTACAAGGACGATACACAAATGATCCATAAATCGGCTGGAACAGTGCGTGTATCGTCCCGTGTCGGTAGGTACATAATTCAGTTGGAACAGCCAGTGGGGTAGTGCGCATGCGCTGAACGTGCTTCAGCACGGTTATTGGCCCTGTTGGAACAAACCTTGTATGTACAGTTAGTTGCCTAGCTAGGAAGTTATGAAATGACGAACGGGGCAACGCGGAGCAGTCGAAAAAACGTTTCATAGACTCGACCGGGCCGATACGTCGCTTAATTCATACCGCCGAGGCTTCAGAACAATAAATCCTTTATCTATGCTTCAGAAGAGGTTAGATGGTGGACAAGAATTCATCAGAGGAGCTCCGGGGGTATTAAGGGAGACGGCTTGTGGTGTCGCGGTAATGAGCTTTCCGCGAGAGTAGGAACCGGTCCGGATACGAGCTAAGGTAAGGGGAATCTAATAGCGCTGCATCTGTACAGATTCAAATCGATTGTTATTTATGTATTTTTTAAATTTGTTTGAGTAAAAAGGTATTTTCACCGTTCCTAAATCAACGGCAACACCGCGGAAAATCACTTCAGCTGTCAGTACCTTCAGAAGCCAAATTGGATGACGTCATTAAAGGCGGGGATTTACAGGGAAAATAGGGGTCTTTACCCGTTTTTTTAAAGATCGTAAAAAAAATCTAAAAATATTTTTCTATGTTTTCTTAAGCCATCCTGCGCACGTGGTAAAATTTTTTGTACTAAGTCATAGTTAACCCGTATATATAATGTACAGAAACAAGGTTATCAAATGAAACAAAGTTCAATATAAACATAATAATACCTACCGTTTTAAAAGCCTTAACAGATATTCTACAGGGTGACTCGAAAAGGGGGACCAAACCATTACATTTTTTTAAATAGACATACCAATATCTATCCTATAACTACAGTTGCCAATATATAAAAATTATTGATCCTGAGATCAGAAAAGTTGCTCTAACTAGAACTAGAACCGTCTCTAACGCTAAAAAAAGAACATGTTAAACATTATAAACATTTGCAATGACAAAAAAGCATAGGGTATTCTATTTAAATAATACAACTTTGGTTTGGTTCTCTATTTTGAGACACCTTGTAAAATATCTGATAGGTCATTTAAGAAGGATCCTGAAGCAAACTGATTAAAGCACAACTTTTTCAAGTTAGCAGGAAAGACCACTCGGCGTTTTGTCGTTGGGTATTTAACTTTATTTATTCATAAATAGGTATCTAACATTAAAAGAAACATTGATTGGTAACTCAAAAAATAACTTCAATAATTTTGTTTTCTAAGCTTTCGGAGGATAAATCTCCGTTCTCAAAGAATAACAAGTCAAGTCCAAGTAACATGACAGAATAACATTTAAACTTAGCACCTGTCTCATATTATACCCTGTCTTCTATTCTAATTATCTATCCTAACTTCTCTTTGGATAACTGGTAATATTTTATCGAATTGATCTGAACATTCAGAAACACATTTATATGAATTTTCTAAAATAAAGCTGATGCTTATTATTCGATCATGTCATATTGGCTTCACATTTTCTTTGAGAACAGAATAGAGAGATTTACCCTCCGAAAGTTCAGAAAACTGAGTTGAAAGTATTTGTTGAGATACCGTTAAAAGTTTCGTTCTTTTATTATCAAGAGTTTATGAATTTGTAAAGTTGAATTTTAAATAACCACTGACAAAGTGCCAGAGCTTATTAAGCAGTGTTTTTTCCTGGCAACTTGAAAAAGTTGTCCTTTAATCAGGTATTCGAGGCAAAAAACCCAATTAAAAAATTAAATAGATAGGTACTACCTGATATTATGTTGAACAAAACTATTGGAAAAAAAACTCGAAGGTAATTTATGTAGTTCAAATAAATATTTATGACTCAAAATGATGAATTAAGTATCTTTAATTATCGTAACTCGGAGAATTGATTTTAAAACCTGATATTAAAACTTCTATTTTTAACATTTATGACCTACCCTATATTTGCCAAAATAATTCCCCCTTCTATAGCTGAGTTCGGCATTAGTTCTCAATTTGCTCTTTTTGCTGCGACAACAACTGTGTCTATGGCAACCTACTATTGTTGTTGGAGCAAAAAGAGCGAATGGAGGACCATTGCCGAACTCAGCTTATGACAAATTTGACCTGATTTTGCGTTTTCCGGAGAAATTGATATTGATATTGTTGACTACAATATACGCACAAAATCTTTTTAATAGTAAGGAACTATACTTATGCACATTTTTGAGCTAGTTCCCATTTGTTTTGTTTTATTCTGAGGATATAGGACAACAAAAACATCATTTGAAATCAAATCTTTTATTATTATTTTAATCATCACTAAAACAACTCATCATTACTGGGATGGGTAATAAATAATACAAATAAACTAAAACAGGAGAGAGCTTCTTCTTTTTTACGTGTTTAACTTAGCTGACATGACACATTATTACCTATACATACACAGGGGCTGAGTATTACACCGACAGACGATTTATTCAACGAGTTTATGTACAGATGTGTGTAAGTCAGTGGGGGCGACGTCTTCCTACATAAGGCATGATAAGGGGATTGGGGGAAGGCCAAAAGTAGAGCTTGGCAACCTGCGGGTCGCCTACAGTGGGTCCCGGGGACGCCAGACCACGGGACTGTGAGACCGCCACGCGTACCGAAGATTAGTGGAGAGCAACACACACTGATATTTAATGTCTCCATTATTTTGCCAAAATAACATTTTTACAAATATCTTGTTAAGCACATAATAATGGATACTTGCAAGAAATTATGCTTAGAGTGCAAAATTTGATTCAGATGGGTTTAAATTGCTTGTAGATATTACAAAGAAATCTAACAAATTATTGCTAAGTATTGTCTATATATTCTATCACATCTATATTTCTGTTTAATATATATCTACACATTGTATGTATCTATATGGAGATTCTTTTTACAAAATGGGTAGGCAAAGGTAGGCAACGTATATACCATACTTTTCTGTTCCTATTAGGTTATCCTCAGTGGGGGATACCCTTTACAGTATTTTGTGGAGACTTTCCATATAAAATGCTTTGTTTATTTGCCATAAAGGAGTAAACACTGTAAACCCAACTGAATTCAAAATAAAGTATTCTTTTTAATAAAATTCAAGAAGTCAGTTTTATATTTAGAACATTAACTGTCCAAACATGCTACAACTCGACAATTACATTGAATTTTTTACATCTTACCCCTTCGGAAATTACAAGACTTCTTGAATTTAATTCGAAACATACCCATAAATTTCACAAAACAACAAGAATAAAACTGGGAATTTTACATGCATATACAAACTAGTGACCCACATGGCTCATCCCCGAGTGACGCCCCGTGGCTTTCTCGCGACATACAGACAAACAGACATGGATCAGTCAAACATGGAGCGAGTGACAAGGGCCGCGCCAGCGCGACCGGTGACCTGTGATGCAACCGAGGAAATAGGGCGTCCAGCACCCTATTACCGTGCACGCCACCATTGCTGCACCTTCTCGGTCAGCTTCCTGCAGAGGCCGGCCAGCCTCCGTCACATCGGGGCTTCCGCGGCGGCCTCTGCCTCCGCTTCGCCCTCTTCCAACGTAACCTGAAACAATAAGAACGGGACCGTCAATACAATAATGACAACATTGGTGTGGCTCAAAGCTACTGGATCGGACGAGGGGGACCGGTCGCTTGGCCACCACGTTCTCCGGACATAACACCTCTGGACTTCTTCGTATGGGGATTTTTAAAAGAACAAGTCTATGCGACTCCTGTAGAAACAAGGGAACAACTTATTGATCGTATCAGAAATGCGTGCGATGAATTGAGAAATGGCAATTTAATCGATGCTGTTCAATCCGTTAGGCGTCGAAGTGAATTATGTGTGCAACAGAATGGATCACATTTTGAACAATTGTTGAATGTTGTACAAATTTAGAATTATAAAAATTATTAAGAAATAATACTAGATTTGATAAAAGTGTTAAAATGATAATAAAGTAATGTACCTCAAACCAAGTGCCAGTTTATTTTTAAAATTGTTTCCATAAAATTAAATATAAAATAGCTGAATCCGATAAGTGTTCCATAATTAATTTCTGTTATTTGCGATATTTATCAATAATCTTAGAAAACACATTTTTAGGCAAAAAAGGCTGAGATGGAAACGAAATAATTTATTTACTACACAACCGTGGCAGATACAAAAAAATGTCAAGATACACTTTTTGTAGAGAATTGAAAGAACTTTACGAAAAAAAATTTACGTTGATGTGAGACAGGTCCGTACTAATTACTTTTTAAATTTAGTGATAGTGAAAACCCATAACTCCACCACTGGTTATTTCAGGACCTTCATATTATCACTAAATATCGTAGTCAAAAAGGTGGTACTACACATCAAATTTGGTTTAAATATCTCCACTGGTTCGGACAGTGTAAAAAATACTTCATATTTTTTCCAACACTTCAACGCCCTGTATCTCGGAAACTAAGCTTTCCCCGATATATGTTGATATAAAATTTTCATTTTAGATTATCTTTTTCTATCTAATGTTAAAGTCCTACCACATAAAAGTGAACCACCCTGTACACAGGGTGTTATTTAAGTACGTAGCCAAACTTCAAGGGGTGATTCTTTGAGTGATTTTAAGAGGAAAAGTTTATATAACCATAGGTCCGCTATCGCTTCATTTTCAAGATACAGGGTGTCAAACTTTTTTAAAAAATCTTTTTTCAACATCTTAATAATCCTTTAGCCGATTTTGCTGAAATCTGGCAGCGTTATTTACGGTATAGAGGAGTTAATTTAGCCCTAAGTAATTTAAAATTATTAAATCCAGTGGCGTCCCGGGGGGCACCGTGACCAATATTTTTGAAGAAAAAGTGTACGCCACTGACTTTTATACGTTTTTCGCATTAAGGAACTAAGAATACAACTTTTTGGTCTCTTGAATTTTTTTCGTATCTGGCTTCTTTTCGAGAGAAAAAAAAAATAAAAACCACTTTATTGCATGTCATTGCTTTGTTGTTGCATTGCTGCTTTCTCGAAAACGAAGCAAGATACGAACAAAATTTAAGAGACAAAAAAGTTGTATTCTTGGTTGCTTAATGCGAAAAAAATATGAAAGTTTTAAAAAAGTCAGTGGCGCACATTTTCTTTTTCTCAAAAATATTGGTTAAGGGACGCCACTGGACTTGATAATAATTGTAATCGACTTTTATATTTTTTTCACATTAAGCAACTAAGAATACAACTTTTTGGTCTCTTGAATTTTTTTCGTGTCTTCGTTAGTTTTCGAGAAAAAATAAAAACCACTTTAATGCATGTCATTGCTTTGTTGTTGCATTGCTGCTTTCTCGAAAACGAAGCAAGATATGAACATGATTCAAGAGGCCAAAAAGTTGTATTTTTAGTTGCTTAATGTGAAAAAAATATAAAAGTAGATTACAATTATTATCAAGTCTAGTGGCGTCCCTTAACCAACATTTTTGAGAAAAAGAATATGTGCGCCACTGGCTTTTTTAAAACTTTTATATTTTATGCTAATGAAACTTGCTGCCTGCTTGCCGTACATTTTCTGTGATAACTGTATTTGAAAATGCTGAAGTTGATAATAGTACAATTATTAAATTAAAATATCTGCCTACCTGGAAGCGGATGCCGGATGGCCGACCAGCAGATCCGGCAGGTCCAGCTGCTTCTTCGGCAGGCGGACTGGCTGGAATTGCTGCTTGATACCAGTCGCGGTTCTCCTCTAGAGTATCGAGGATGTCTTGTGCATCGGGATGCACTAGATCGGCCCATGTCTCCCAAAGGGGGTGGACAATGTAGTCTATAAAGCCCACCTGGAAAAAAGACAATTTATCTTAGATAAAAATTAACCAACTGTCTTTCGTGTATGATCAACAGGTTGATTAAGAGCGACATCGGCTAGAAGACATTCAGAAATATTGTAAAATATGAAGTTTAAATTCCTCACCTGTGACTTTTCAACTGTTGCCGAATGCCTGTCGCACATTGGACTGATGTCCATATTGGCTTCACGCTCCTTGTCTCCCTGCCTGAAGAACTCCTCCATCAGCAGACCAACCCACCTCTTATACAGCGGTAGGGGTTTGGTCGGGTTGCTCAGATCGGCACAGTGCACCAGGTTCTCCAGCACCTGGATGCGGTCCGTGTAGTTGTCCAGCAACAGCACACCGGATCCTGCCACCTTTTTAGTCTCAACCATAGTTTTCAAATCTGCCAGCAGACTCATGTGCTTCGACATGTCAGTGCTCAAAACCATATCGATCACCATTTTACGTAACGTTTGACGTTGCTTCTTGCTCATGTTACAGAAAATATCACACCCTTCGTTAGATAGAAGTTTGAATGCTACAGCAAGATGGTGGTTTTCGAGTACACTTTCATCATTATACATCAATGCCAGCTCGGAGCTTGAGTTTATTAAAAATTGATTCGTTAAACCCGGATGGTCAACGTCGTGGACGCAGGCAGCGAAGAGTGCCGCCGTAATTTCCAGTGGAGTAAACACAGATTCAAGTGCAGGCGTATTCAACAACACATGAGTACTTTGTGTTACATCGGCGGCATGCAACGAGTTGTGAAACGGGTTCTCCTTCACATAATGATCCTCCACAGTCATAATGTACGTAACAAATGTCCTTGGCGGTATCATAAGAGTCTTCAGCAGGTCCCTACTAGTAAAAATCGTGTACGCCACACAGGTAAGGGGACGACCGTTGCTGAGCTCCCCGAGTCTGAAGATGTCGGCGCCCCACCTATCGATTTCTGGCAAGAATTTGCCGAGTTCATCTTCATAGGGCGTCTCCACTCCGTGCACGGGCAGGCGCTCTCCAGTGAAGGAATTGGTGTGGCACAGCTTGCGATTGACTCCGGAAATTTGAGACATGGTGGTGGGGCCCCTCGGGCGCTCCTTACGGGCAGGGCCCTTCTGAGGTTCTGCGCCTTCCTCATTGCGACCTGACGATGGTAGTGGGATATCAAGTTCCTGTTGTTTATCTGGAATTGGAAAGTAGGGCATGTAAACTTAACATATAGAAAATTAAAATAGGTTGCTTTACTATCAAGAAATATGAAAAATAATGTAGATAGATATTTGTACACAAAAAAGGCAAAATAGGGTAGTTAATTTAATATGTAATGCTGATTATTATCTTTCGGATATTTAGGTACTAAATCTGCAAAACAACACTATCTTATCTAAATTCGGCACCCATCAGTCTGATATTGAACATATTTGATATAAATAAAATAATTTCGTATCAGAAATTTGCCACTTATCTACATAAGACATATATCTGGTAATAAGTAATTATATGATTTTAAAATTAAATTGAAAATGTATAAGTAACTCTTTTTCAATAAATTAGATTAATTTCATCTGGTGCGTGAACTGTGAACTAGATATTCAATAATAGATTTCAAAGGGCCAAAGTATGAGCGTGTGAAAAACTATATTAATCAGATGGCAATTTAAATACTCACCAAGAAATGTAGAGCAGATATATTCCGAAATTTGATTTCCAGACTTGCTAGACTCCGAGAAGTGCGAGAGTTCCTTATTAAGCATACGCTTAAACTGAAAAAAAGAAAGGTATCTGTTAGCATTTGAAAAAATGATGTTTTCCAAAAACTTTCAAATTAATTTAACATTTTTATGCGTCTATTTTCTGCCCAAAATATCATAAATCCTATTTTGGACCAGTGTCAATTATTTTAAAATTAATTTGCAGTCCAGTAGTCACACGTATAGAAAACCAATGAATATTCATAAATCATGCAAATTTGGGAACCAGGAACTGTAAGCATTTAATTTGTCTCAATATGTTCAATTTTACAAAACAATTTGTTTCAGGAATAGTGTAATATGACTCATCATATTTAACTTAAAAAGGAAGTGAATTCAAAAACTTTACCTGTTACCAAAGATCAATATTATGTTACCTAAAAATTAATATGTATATTTATAAAATTTGAACTGTATATTCAATACCTACTGAATAACTAGAGAACAAGGCCTTGTTCTCTGGAATAACTGTGATTCATCCTAACCATACAGTTCAAATTTTATATAGGTACCTATATATAATATAAAAATGTAAAACTTATAATTGTGGACCAACTTATAAAATTATTCTGTGCCTATGCATATTTAAAAAAACTTTTGATAAAAACTAATAATATTTTTCCCAAATTGACAAGTGCTGTAACTACACCAAAACGCCACTATATTAAGAAGGTATAAATTGCGGGCTGAGATATAGTTGTTATCCCTTGTTTTACTTTTGTTAAATAAATTTATACAAAAATATTCAATAGACTATGGAGTTCCCTTCCATACTTAAAGATAGTATTTATAAAAGTGGGTAAAACTCGAGGTAATGTTTCTTCTGAAATTCTTTTCGCGCAAAATGAAAAGATGGATTGATTTATTTTCGAAATAAATATGGCAACATAGTATAAAATATTGCATTACAACTTTTGGCCATGATGATGACCAGAAAATAGAATATAGGAACCCTGTTGTCGTTTGTTACATATGTGAATGAAAGAGAAAATATCTATATATAGAATATAGTCTCCCTATAAAAAAAATCATAGACAAAATTGTTGCACATATTTTAAAATTTTCTTATATTTTTCTTAAAAAAGGTAAATGACTCAAGTCAATGAAATGATGTGAGAATTATTATTATTATTTCTGGTGGTGTTAAATTTCCGTTCACAAAGCAAAAACTGAAAACTTCATTAGGATAAAGAAAGAGAAGACGAAAAGTTATTTTTCTGCTAAACATATACAACAATTTTGTTCATTGATGTATATTAAATAATATTAGTCAATGCTATTTTTTAACTCAAAATTTGTCGCGATGGCATATATAACTTTCATATTCAATTTAAAATTCAATCGCATTAGCATGACTAACCAGCGCTTTGACTTTCAGATTCACCGGCGCATTCGAAATTCAAATTTTCTTATACCTAACAACAATGACTCATCCTCGACATTTTGAAAAATACCTTTATTTCTGCTATAGCGGCGGTGACCGCTATATCCGCCATGATATTCAGCCAAGGCAGGTTGTCAAAAAGCTTATCTGAGCTAGGGGGCACCCGCTCCAAAAACTCTTCGTTAAGAATGGTTTTCCTTAGAGCCCTTCCGTGGGCCGTCGGACTTTCATCCGAAGATAACATTGTACAAATCCAGGGTTGCACTAAGAGTCACTGAACTGCAAACGCGTCTAGTCACTAGGCTCACTAGAACGTTGGCGAGGTTGCTGTCCGTTCAAGCGAGTGAACGATACTGAAAGGCAGCGCTGGGGGGGGCACACTTAAATACTACGCGCCGCCTATGCCTACGTTTTCCGCGGACTAAAACAAAATCGCGTACCGGGAAAACGATGCTGCGCCGCACGCGCCTGGTTGATATCATAAATTTTCGGGGATTTTATCTGATGAAAAATGTTATCAGATGTTGTTTCCGCGTCTAAAGTCGGTTTGCGCGGTAGTTATTATGGCGAAAACAGATGGTGTTGTTTTTGTTTTGTCGCGGATTTGGCAATTCGAATGAGTTCATCAAAGAAGATATTATTGTTATACGCCAAAGCCAGAAATTATATCTACACAATTATTTAGGCAACAACAACCGCACATACAATACCTACATAGACAAGGAGTTGAAGGATCCCCGAAAATAAGAAAAAACTTTGTTAACAACCCCAAATAATTTCAGTAGAGTGATGCGCTTTTGTTATTAGTAACTTTGTAATCATAATTAGTCTGCCAGGGCGCCAATTTAAAAATGTAATTACCGGTACAGCGTGTCCCAAATTGGACGCTTTTGGGTAGTTTCTCCCATTTCCCGAAGAGATCGACAAAAAGTAGCTATATTTTATTTGGGTAGCGATTTTAAAGAAAAAAATTGCTGTGGTTCATATTTTGCATTTGGTCCAAGTGTTATGGGTAAAATTTTAAGAATCTATAGGACACGTCGAAATAAGTAGATTTTTTCATATAACTAATAATAATAATAAGAATAATAATTCGCACCTTCATAATACATAAAAAAACTAGGACTACCCAGAAGCAACTGAATATGCTTGTATAAACATGTTTCGAAATCCTAACGGTTTTCGTTATACAAGGCCTCAAATTTCTTTTTTTTTTTAGTTTTCTTCTCTACGCCAATGAATTCCGCGTAAAAATAAACAAAAAATGTTTTTGCCAAAATTTACAAATAAAAAAGTTATAGCACGTTTAAGAAACGCGATAAACGAGAAATGCCCTGTACTTATCTATAAAAAAATTGAGATATCAGGATGCGGTTTGCGGCAATCAACTTTTCTCGAAACTCAAGCAGTGATGATGAACACCTTTTATTTGTAAAATTATTATTATATAATAAGTAGAGTATAATATATTCAGTTCTTTGTAGATGATAAAGACAAGTACGGGCGATTATTTTATTACTAAAATTTAGTAATTACAGTAGTACAGTAGCACACAGTAGGTAGGTATATGCTTTGTTCGCGTTCAATTTTAAGAACCGTCCCAAAACGGTTCTCGTACTGTCATTGGTCTAAAACAGTCCCGGGGATTTTAATTTACTAATGCATGACAGTACGAGAATCGTTTTGGGACAGTTCTTAAAATTGAATGCGAACAGAACTATAGATAGCTATTAGGGCCTTTATCGGGCCAACTTATTTGATACAACCCGCATACCTATATAGGCGGTTTTAGGCCATTTATTTTGGGGGCTTAAGCCCCTGGGCCCCGACAAATAGCTAAGGTGACCATATTTGTGATTACTATTATACAAAAGAAATTTTGCAGGATTGTTTCACATAACAAAATATACTTACATATTACATAAGTACTTACTATAAAAACCTAATATTTATGGTGACTCATAAAAAAATACTACCTTAATAATTTAACAAAAAAAAGGTGTAAAAATAATAAGTATTTTTTAATGGAAAAAATGTTAATGTTAAAAATGTTTGACACCAGTGGGAGCTATACAACCGCTGTTACCAGTCCAATGCTCTACCAATGAACTGAGTTCAAATCCCCACTAAATTAAAAATAATACTTAATCGTTCTTAGTTGTGTCAGTAGGTAGCGATTTGGTAGATTGGAATAAATTTGGGGGGGGGGCTATTTCAAGATTTGGGGGGGCTTAGCCCCCCCAAGCCCCCACCTAGAACCGCCTATGCATACCTACCTATCCATACCAGTTTTGTAGAAAATATTTTTATAGTCGTCATAGATTTATTTGTGCTTAGTGGGTTCGAGCCCACATGGGCTCATCTTGTACGGCAAGATTTTTAATTGGGTGGTGTAAAAATTACGTAGGTACAGATAAAATGGATATCTTCTAGATGGGAATTATGCGAGATAGGTAATATGTAATACCTACCAACCTAGACATAGATATTTCATGCCTGTCTTAAAATAGATAGGTATATTATGACTTATTTGTTCAGTGACTTATTAATCGATCGCAACATTTTGACAGATACAGCAATTCTAATGCTGCGAAGTGTTTGCGAATACATAAAATCAACGGGTAGATTGATTCAGCAATTGAATGGCGCCAAATCTTTTTAGATAAAGCCCTAAAAGTAAACATTTTTGATGTTATCAATTTTACCTGACTCACAACGATTGTTTGTGTAGGTATGTACCCAAAAGTCCCTAGGACAGAAACAATAAAGCTGGAAAAATATTCGTTCATTTTCAATTATAGTCCTACCAGAACCTCCACATGGATAAACCTATCAGATCAAAAATATTTTTCAATTTATTTAAAATATTTATATTTATGTTTAAAAAAAATATATAGTTGCATACGCATAAGTGAACATTATCTCGAATACAAAATGCCATTAACTTTTAAGACAAATACTATGTATTGAACAAATTAATTAATTAATAATCGAAAAGACAAAAAAATAATATGTTGTCATTCCACCATTTGCAGTAGATGTAAACGCGTTGGCATGGAATGAATTAAATTGGAAATATAATCTTCCTCCAAATTCTCCCATTGCTCTTGGATACTTTCAAGCGATTGGCTGCAATTTCTGAGGTGGAAGTCTACCCATCTTTCAATCGGGTTTAAGTCTGGACTTCCGGAAGGCTATCTTAATACTTAATACATTAATATTATTTTCCCTAATCCAGTTGCGGAGAGTATTTGGGGTGTGAACCGAAGAATAATTATCGTGCTGGAAAACGGATTTGTCCTGGTCCTGAATCTGCCGAATCGATGGTAGCATATAATATTCTTCTAAAGATTGTACGGACTGAAAAAATCCAGAAATGGTCAAAGTGTGTGACCTGGCACGTGGCTGACCGGCAGAACAAGACACAATGAAAACATGTTATTATACCATCGGATTCGCTCCAACGCACGAGTGTGGGTGTGTTTGCGGGCAATTCACAAAAGTCCAATGAGGCGCGTACTTTTTCATCGGGAAAGTGGCTGAAATGTAAATAAACAACCGCCAGATTGATTTATCCCATTAGGATATTATTTTCCTACTGGGTCGTCGCACGTCCGATATTGTTATTGGGAAAATCGATGACGACGGTATATTCGGGACAAGTTCAGAGAAATTAAAATTAACGTAAGCGAAAAGCTGTATTTTTCACACTTAGACATTGTAAATTTACCCAAATTGTTTGCGACTCTAGACAGTTGATTCGTCTCATTCATTGTGAAGTACCAAGTAACGATCTCTCAATAGCAATAATACGGAAATCGTACACAATGGTACAAACTACTGCCTGGTATTTGAGAACATATTTTGGAATTCATTAAAATTTCTTTAATTTCTTAAGATGAAGTGAAAGTTGGAGCAGCTGTTTATTACTAGAATAATCGATTATAATTCAAAACGCATAGAATAATTGCCTACAGTTTTTACGCAATATGACGTTAAAAGTTCGTGAATATGTGAATTAAAGGAGTCAACTTCCATTTAATTGTGAACGGTTCGGTGTTTTATACTCAATTTTGAAAAGAGGTCGTTGTCAAAAATTTTGACGACAAAAATCGCAAGGAATGGATGCATTATCACTTTTTTATTACAAAATATGGGAAAGCTCAACATTACACCACTCGGGATTTCTATGGCAGCAGTAGGTACTTTGTAAACAAATTTCTAGCAATAATATCAAATAATATTGAGTAGTATTGTAGCACTGAAAACTTCATCGCGTATTAACTAAATTCTTGTCACGAACATTCTTCTCCTCAATAATAACAAAATAATTAATCTGTTGTAGTTTTAGATGTAATTTATTCCGCCAGTCACGTAAAAATATAATTTCTCATTACCGATGAATGTTTTGTTTCCACTAAATATTTTTAGCAAAAAATTATGCTGAAAACAACCCCCTCAGGGACATGTGGAATTATGTTCTAAAATCGCTATTTATAATTTGTCAATACTCAGCCTTCTATTTTTGAGCCTACTTCATAAGTTCGTGTGGTAATGGTAAAACTTTGATGTTTAGATAAATCAATGTGAGTTCGTGCAACGTATAAGTCATAGCTCTGACGTCATTTTATAATCGCGATCAAAAGTGTCATGTATGCGTAGTAGTTGGGAAATATTGCGTATGTAGTGTAAAACTTACAACAATATTCTAGTAATGTATCATACAAAATTGTACCCGATATAATTTAAATGACCAACAAAAATGTCCAAGAATTATGATTAAGGCGAATCTGAGGACATACCTCGAGATTGACATTATTTGCTTTTATATTATCATCAAGAGGCAGGTAATGTGAGCTATTTTGAATATTTATATACAATTCAATGAATTGATTTGAACTTGTTCTCTAACTGTTAATTAGTCAGAGACAGGTGACAAAATACACCACACATGATCTTGCAACATTTGTGATGCAAGTTACAAAATAGGCCAATATCCTCAAATCACACGGGAATATTTTTTAATTATCAACAACTTTTTCAGACAACAAGCTTTAGGACACACACAAGTGGAAATTTTGAATTTTAAGTTTGATCTATTTTTGGCAAGATGGCAAAGGGAGAAGTTGTAGGAAAATTTTCAATATAACTTCTTTTTTTTTGTAATACAGGTGTTCTTTAAAGCACTATTTCAAGTATTTCTCGAACTAAGCTTCTTCTGATTCAAACAAGAATGTGCATGAATCTGTTGCATGTTTTTTTCAACTACTGTTTGCATAATAGCTTCATTAGTTTGAAAATTTTACTTTCTTTATGGTTTTCTTTTTAAAAACACACTGGAATAATTTTATATTAGGTAATATCAAATTTCCTTTTATTGAAGTCGTGGTGACAGCCTATAAAAAAAGGCAATGAAGTTTGCTAGAAAATAACTACTAGAATATAGGCACAGCTTACCCTAACATAGGGTAAGCTGTGATAAGGTACCTATTTTGTAAATTGTTGGTAGTTATAGACAACTGCTAGGTTCGTTTCAATGAATGGTACGGGATCTAATAAGTTATGTTAATGGCTCTATCCAGTCAAAAATGAAAGAGTCCCATATACCAATATAATCATCTTCATCTAAGAATCGCTAAGATTTAAAAGTTCGAATTTTTGGAAATTCTAATATAAGCATCGGCGACTAAGTGGTGTATTTTCTCGGGACTCCCACAAAGTATGTCACTACGGGTAACGATTTATTTCTGGAACAAAATTGCAGGTTTCCTGAACTAAAGCGTGTCGCGTGTACTAACATTTTAAATACACTTGAAACCATTCGCTTTCCATTGAAACTATTACATTTTCATTGTGTCAATGGCAGACTAATTTTAGAATAAACAGAACCGAAAATCCCCTGAAAGTGTATGAGGTTATTTTTTAATTGAGCAAAGTACCTACCTACCTACGGCAGTTATCATGATTTAGGAGTTCTTTATTTATATCCATAAGTAGGATACTACTTAGTACCTACTAATTGGCTTTATGATATCTGCAATAGTTTATAAGCTTTGACGTTATTAGTAGAGTTTAGGATTACTGCTAAGACTAATTTGCCAGGATATATGTGCCGTAATAGGTAGTATTTATTATAAATTTATATTCTTGACGAAATTTAGTGCAAGTCGTTAATTAAGACAGAGCTGACAACTAATTTCAAAAGTTACCTCCCATTTGTGAACCGGTGCTAAAAATATCATAAGTATCTATTCGAATTTTTCTCTACGATTCGTCGATTCTAGCTTTTCGCTGCATCCTTAGTTATATTTTTCGCGAGTCTTCTAGTTCTTGACTCTTAGCAAACAAGTATATTGGTATCTATGGATAATGACAAAAAAAATGAGAAAAATAAAGCTTGGCCCATGGCAAAAACATTTTTTCGTTACCTACAGGATGTCCAGAGCACTCAGATATCAGTACATATATTTATTCTAAGTAGATATAAAAGTATAGTCTTCAAGTAGGTATATTAAAACTCTTTATTAGGTAGGTAGGAACTGGATGTTTTGAAATTGCTAACGGTGAAATCTCTGAACGTCATAAAATAAGTTGAACGGATTCAAAACTAAATACCTATCTTTTTCCCACAGACTATACTTTCTCCAATTTAAAAAACTGCAAGGCCGATCTTTAAAATTATGTCACGTGCTTTTGTTTGTCCTGGGCCGGTAATTGTGAGAGATTTAAATTTTATTGACGTCAATTCAGTGTTGAGACTGAGAATCGTCAAAAGTTTGGCCGAGAATGCATAAGAATGTGAATAATTTCCAGAAACGGGTTTCACGTTCGGGTTTCTATATAGTATAAACGTAACAAACACCCAAATGTAACAATAACCCTAAAAATTGCCACACCATGGCAGCCCAAAAACAACCTTCAGCTAGAGTCCATATCTAGATGGTTCTGTAACCGACTGTTAGATAGATATATGGATTATGTATGATTTTCAGTGATAAAAAAATGTAAAATGATGTAAGGTAGATTCAGGAAGCAAGATGCAAAAAACTACTACTTTTCCTCTCCCTTAAAAACTCCAAATGAAAGGCCATTAATTGTTAAGACGTAGATTCTAAAATCAAAAATATATTCATTAATAAACAATTGGTATAATTACTCTCATGCCATTTTAGAAAAAAACGCGTGTTTACTGTCTCTTATATTAGGTATCTACATACCGCCGCTTCAAACTATTAATAATTATTTCTCTAACCTTCGGCGTCCCGCATTATAGAGTGTTTTTAACATTAAGCTGATATTAACATTCGCAGTTTATATTTTTCTTATTCTTTTCTTATTTGTCTCGTCGATGCTATGACGTAGATACTGCAATCTCATTTTTCAAAATATGCCCACAGCTTGCTTATATCTTAACGGTCTGTTACCTAACACTTGGTTATTCAATATATGGTATAGGGATGTAGAATAGTGTGGGCTGACAAGTGACATTGACTTAATTTGGTTTTTGTCTACGTTCTAGAGTGTTGCCAAAGATCCTGATCTGATGGAGTGAAAAAATATCATCTGAAATCTGAAATGGACTACGGCAGTGTAAATAAATTCTATGTTCGAGACAGATATTACCTATAAGTATTCTAGACTAACACAGGTGAATGTTGCTGTTGATCTTACGATGATTTTAGAATTTAATTTACATGAAGAAAATGCCCAGAAAATCTGGGTGACACGATTTTTCCAAATAATAAACAACCCCCAGTCTCATAAAACCATCGACCTATTTTCTCCAGAATTTATTATGAAAGCCACTTCAGCCCCTAATGCCGATAAAGTAAGGGAATAGGCTTATCGTGTAGTAAATATTAAATTCACAACCAGCTGATGATGGATGTAGTTATAAAACATCCAGAGTTTTCTATGGGTATAGACGTGAATCTAGTTCCGTTAGGAATAAGCCATTAATGATGGTAAATTCCGACAATCAATATATTGAACAATAATAACGAATTATTTGGAAAATTTTGATCCGCCACCGCCTCAGAGAATAGGTATTTATTTATACACCAAGGCACTGAAGTTCAACTTTTTGTATGTGGAATGTGGAAAGTGGAAACCACATGAGTTACCACATGAGTTACAAAAAGAAATTTCAGCACAGAGGCACATTATAATATACGATGTGTCCCGGATAAGAATGAACAGCAATAAAATGGTACAAACAGATTTCTAATATCTTTTTTCGTTTTTGAGTTATTTTGAAAAAAGTGAAATATTGCGTTTTTGATTTTATTTTTTTCTGAAGTTGTTATCACAGATAGGAAAAAAAGAAAAACACTTCTGGCACTTTTAACGGGCTTCAAGATGGCGTTTTTAGATTTCATTTTTGACAAACCATCTTCAACTTATTATTTTTTTAAATACAGACCTGAATTTTTTTGCAGATTTTGAAAGCACTTTTCATTGCAAATACCATGATGTAAAGACACGAAATATTTTTAAAATGTTTTGAGACAATTATACTGAAAAGTCATTTTTTTTTCATTCATTTTTTTGTATTGCGGCCCTGTATTTAATAATAAGAAGTCCAAATATAAATCAGTATTGTCAACAATTTAACTTTTTACATCGAAAACTTGATATTTTTAAATACGGCCGTGTCTGGTTAGTGCTTTCCTCTGCTATTGTACAGCAAACAGTGTTGCATTGTGTTTCTAATAATACAAATTATTAACTAAATGATACAGCGGGAGTTATGACAAATGACAATGGGTTGGTTTCGTTGTTTCAAAGCTTTCTAGGTGGAGGATTTTTATTTATTTTTTATTATCGTATGTGACTGTTATTTATTAGTCTTTGCCGTCCTTTTTTTGGTTCTCCGATTGAAAGATAAGTTGTAAGTTAAATTGTTGACAATACTGATTAATATTTAGACTTATTATATTATTCTTATCCGGGACACATTTTATATATTTTTTTAAGTCGGGAAACAAGAAGTTTTATTGTGGAAAAAGCAGTAACCCCGCTTTCGGCTAGATTTTCCTCTTTACGAGAAATTGGAAAACACGCGACATATTAAATCCTTTTTAAAAGCTGCGCTTTTCATTCGAAATGAATTTGCGTTGTTCTATATTTTTTTTTGCAATTTTTGAAATAACGATTTTTAGTGGGACTCTTTACGTAAAACCTTTTTAATGTTGGTTAATAAAACAAATATCCTTGTAATGTCATAAATAAAAATCCATATTTTTCTTTTTGTCTTGCTAGATTGAGCTAATGGGTTAGATCCATGGGCGTTCTCATCAGGCCATTCCAGTCTACATACAGAATATTATGGTCGACCAAACTGCTCATACTGAAATATTACGTTAATATTTTTCCACCATCATAAAACTAAGTAAACTGAAATGTATAGGCATATAAAATGCTATATACTGCTTCTAAAACTAACTATAAGTATTATTTGGTTTAATAATTATTATTAAACCAAATAATACTTAACATAATAAATAATACAATAATTATTATTGTCATGATAAACTCTTTTCAAATGGTATTTGCTCATTACATCTTGATAACATTATTTCTCTTGTAAATACTATACTATGTTCATCTACGCCTGTTGATTAGTTTGCACGATTATAGTTGCCTAGTTACTTATTTAAAATAAATATAAGTATTGGATATATTTCATTAAATTTGACTAAATGTTTTTTCTACTCTCAAATATTGTTTGTAGTTGTTGTTAGAGCCAGTTCTCTTGAGATTAGTAAGCCTGCTAAATGCAGCCGTAATTGCAAATGTCACATACTCAATAAATATCGAAACGGTTTCGCGCACGTTGCATACGATTAATCTAATAGTAATAAACTAAACGCATAATGGCTAATACCATATTTATTAGATTCATGTGGCAAATTCGAGACCATCAAGCAATGAATAACCAATATGCATATTTATGAACACAATAATTTTTGATTCTGAATAATCTTCGGTAGGTAGGTATACTTATACAGTTGCAATGACAATAGAAGGGTGCTCCTCTACATTGTTCTTAGTTTCAAAATCAAATTCAAAGAACTTTCATCAGCATACCTTACAATCGTTGGAGATGACAGACGGGTTTGTTACAGGTATGGAAAAAAACATGCCTGACTAATAGTGAGAACTCACTTCTGCCAAGATTCAACTGAAAAAACGAAAATTGAAGCGAAAATTCCTCAGACAAAATATAACTTTTGCCTTTGAGAAATTCTTTAAAATAGCCTTGAACTACATACTACATATTTTTCGCTAAAATAAAAACTGACTATGGGTCTACATTAGGCATGTCTTGAAACCAAAATAGGACCCGAAAACCTTCACGCAGATATATGGGGAGGGGGGAGTCAAAAACTGAAATCAGACAAAAGAGTATAAGTATATCCTTATTTTGCGTCGTATAGAGACAATTTTTTTAAGAGAAAGTTCTTTGAAATGTAAAAGTATACCTATATAAATACAAAATCATGGAATACAATTAATACCTATTGTTTTTTCATTACTTGCAGTTTTCTCATTTGACCGTGATGGAAATTTTACGCCACCATACCTAACAATTTTTAAACTCTTTCGCGCTAAATCAGGTACTGGGGTTTATACTGACCGTGGCTATTTAATTGAGAATATGAATATTATTTCGGCGCAAAATAAAAATATCCCATTTGTCCCGCCAGTTCTGTCGGCCACTGAGATGTAATAGACTGTCATTATTTGGTCCAGGTGCTGAGGGCAAACAATTATATAATAAAATAATTATACAATACATAAAGAAGTGTACTACAGATCAGAGACCCGAATATGTTTAGCGTTGAGATAATTTTTTGTAGTACCTACATAGGTTAGCCTTAACTTTATTTTTAACGATGATTAAATTAGAGCCAATAAAATTTGAAACGTGCTAGAAAAACTCTTAATTTTTAATAATGCACAAAAAATAGGACTCTTAATTTATGTAAACATCTTTTTATAATTACCAAGTCACATATTATATAACCTCCAGTAGATATAAGATATTTTATACCCGTTGGAAAACAAATATTACGCCAATAAACCTACCAATATATCAGTGGTATAAATTTGGAACAGTTCAAGGGTAGATTCAAATTTGAGTGGGTCTAGGTACATAGACGGCAACAAAACATATTAAATTTTATTATTCTAACAGACGAGTTTCAAAATAATCCATCTTGATTTTTATTGGCACCGGACTAATCCCTTGTCGATCACAAAAACGCGGAAATCTACCAAAGTATAGGTATTATTATTGTAAGTAATAATAATACGGACTGCACGAGGAAAAGATAAGAATAAATAAATAAGCTATTTTTAAATCAGAAAGTTGCGTTGTTATATCTCTCAAAACGGCATAAGAGGATATATTTACCTCTGGCTATATCTATATTTGGTAAGATACATGAAACGAACATAGGATGATCTTATCTAATTGCTATTTAGCATCTTATTTAAGCGAAGAGAACCCACATACATATTTAATAGTGCTTCCCTGCTACGATTTGCATACGTTTAAAACTTTCATTTATCTGCTATGTACTTTTTTGGGAATACTACTGCTCCCCGCCTGTGCTAATATCTACCTGCCCAAAATTGTACAGGAGATTCCATTTTATTTGTCATCGGATTTAAGAAGAATATTCACCTATACAGATACCTAACGAATTGTTAATAAATATAATTAGTGTAATGAAATGTTATTCGTACCGTGACCAGCAAACGTGACTTTTTGCATGAATTAAAAATGATGTTCAATGTCCAATCTAAAAGTATTCCAAGCTCTCTGACTGAATAGTACCTAAGTACCTAGATTAGATAATGTTTACTTCTCAAATCTTGTTTCTGACATTTGTACCTTACCCTCAGAAATATTATATCAAATCGGAATCACGGACCTAATGGGTAACTTTAGTCTTAGGAGAAATTTAATTTCCTGTAAATACATTAATTATTGTATGTGTTTTCCAGCTGGATTCCGAAAATAACATTTTTGTTAGAAACCCATCCAATGGAATTTCGAAATACCAGGACAAGGTTGACTTTGCTTGTTTTCTGTAAATTCAAACAAATGTTTCTCATTGCACACCTAAAAAATACTGCTTTGATTTCCACAAATCTTTTACTAATTTAAATAAACGTGCCTACATGTTGTCCCAAATTGTAAGCAAATATGGGGTCAGGAGATATAATCATAACGGAGGGGTTTAGGTGTTCTATATTATTTGCGATATATATATATATATATATATATATATATATATATATATATATATATATATATATATATATATATATATATATATATATATATATTTTAGTTCAACAAATATAGGATGGGCGTGTGCGTGTGCATTTATTTTTTAAAATTTTCTATTATCTGGTTTCAATGCGATCAAAAATTAAATTTTTCTATAACAACTGTTAAATATTCTGGTCAGTCGCGTCATTACAAATGACAAAATAAATGTATGAGGTCGTTTCTTTTTGCTGCCGTTTTAGTTTTGGGTAAACGTAAAAAAGCAAAAAGGAATCCTGGTTCTTTGTTACAAATGAGTGGACGCCAGGCATATCTATTTTCTACATTTATTTCATATCAGAGTAATTCATTCCCATGACTACTTGTGACGACTTCAGTTCAGAGACAGTTTTCAGAAATAATTAAAGCGTTTGTGAGCTATTCAATGCTATAGTTTATATGGAAATAATATTTGGAAAAACTTGAAAAAAATGTATTAGCTCCCTCCAAGCACGTCGTGGTTACGCTACTGTATGGGGTACCTAAATCCCTTTCAACGACAAAGTCAGCCTTGAGGCATAGCTGTAATCTATATGGGGAAAATATAATAAACTTTTCATGTTTTACTACTACACGCAACAAATATGCATATTATGGCAATTGACGTAAGCAGGTGGTGGAATTTTTTTAGTAATCTTCCCACCGTTCTGCTATCCAGGTCAATCGATTTATTAATCGCTAATTCGTTCTCCAGTGTTTAGTTGTTTTGCGATCTGATAAACTATTTGTTATGTTCATTTGCGACGTGTAATATAATAAAAGATCATGAATAGGTAGGTATCTCTTTAATTTTAAATCTATTTTTAATTTACAGATCCATGTGAGTCGCATCTTTGCTTAGACATAATTAGACGAGGCATGAGGCATGTATAAAAATGATTAGAAGTTCTATAGTCTAATTACGTTAAAGAGACAGTAGATAATAACATTGTCCACTACGTGATCATCTCGTCATCTGCGAAGAACTGCACTGTTATTGGTCGGGCGGTCGTGGTAGACGTGGTAGATGTGCTGAACGTAGAGACGTACGTGGTTATGTAGTTAAATAATTGTCCGCAGCGCAATTATGCTTTTATTAATGATGCTTATAAGTTGCTTAATATATACTTAATCGTTTGGATGTGACTTAATTATGAAATGTCAAGCTCAGAAAATGAAAATGATGCACTTCCACCATAAAATAAATCAAAATAGTGCGACCCTGTGCAGTTTAGCCGTTCGAATTTGTATACACTGACTCTTTAAAATACATACAATATTATTTACTTAGAAGAAATTATTTCCAACGTTTTATAATTTTCCAAATAATAAACGAAAAACCCATTAGGAAAACAACTGAATAAAATAGTTTTGAGTAGTCTCTTTTTTATAACTGTAAATCGATGGACCAAATCTGAAAAGTGGTCAATTGTTCAAAAAAGTTCATAATTTGCAGCAAACAAATTGAAATTAACAGTTGTATATATGCAATGTGCAAAATGGAAAAACCTCGTCCTATTTTATTTTTGTTTGTTTTTTTTTTGCTTTGTACTCGCCCCAAGTATCGTACAGTTTAACAAATCCATAAAAAAATTGATATGCACATAATTTAGGTACCTATCTAACTACTTATATATTGAGAACATCACGCAGTGTATAATATTTAATAAGACATAGAAACAACAACAAATCATCCTGGCATATTGAACCAAAGCCATATAAATAATACGAATTTTAAGTACCTAACTAGAAAATCAACATACTTGATTGCATATGCGTGAAAAGAAAAACAGAAATACACACTCGTGTTTTTTAATTAATTGACTGTACAATAAAAGACTCTCAAGGGCGCTCATAAACATTAATTATCGTTGCAAATAAACAAATTATTACGTAATACGTATGTATTTCGGCTAAAGAAAACATTGTTGTGCAAAAGTATACTAATAACACAGAAAATATAGCCCACGGCAAGGCAGGCTATATTTTCTGTGCTATTAACAATCATCACTATGGTAAAAAAGCTACGTTTCAATCAAAATATCTCCTCAAAAAGTTGCGTTTACTTCTAATATATGAAATCGGTTTTATTAAAACTTTTTCCTGCTCCCTCCTCCGTAAGTAGACTTTACATACTCGCCAGTACGCCCGAAAGCGTAAGTGAAATGTTCGAGGTGGTGAGAAAGTGGTTTCTAGGTACAGAAGTATTGTCTAGCAACCCTTACGCAGCATGGACCTTAAAACCATTAAGAAAATATGAAAATCTAGCAACGGGAAACTTGTGTCAATTTTAATATGTTTCACAACTATACTTTTATAAACTGTCAAATAATAAGAGCCGCCTATAAGAGATCGGAATTGACAAGCACGGGTTCAAGTATCACATAAAACCTCAACTTTTTTTTATTATCGCTGCATTCTGCTTCTTATATTTATCACTGATTGGGTATCATTTTAAGTAACTATACAATGGTTACGGTTGTTTTGCAAACAACCTCCTCGGCCAAAAAAGTGCACTTACGCATCACGCATCTTCCAATGTAAACAACTATTACGCCACGCCCTTAATCTCAATTCTAAATCGCTAAAGGAAATCGGGCTGACTGAATCTATTATTAGATTTTGGAAGCTTTTAGGTCTTGGCGATACCTAATTTGACAGAGGTTTCTTTGATTTAAGTTTGTTTAATTTCCAAAATATGTTTAATTACCAAAATATTAATTAGTTAAAGTACAAACGTACAAGCTGCTCTTTAGGGCCGTAATGTACCAATGAAGTGTTTGAACCATATAGCACCTTGAATCTATTATAATATTTTTAGAGCAACTATGTTATTGTAAACGTAGGGTCCTTACTCTCTTCCAATGTAATATTATTGTTGTGGCGAGTTTTCTGAGCTGCGTGCGTAAACGATGACAGGCAAGCTTGGTGAAATAGCTTAATTATTATCTACTTTGGCCTACCTTTAAAAGTAAAAAGTCTAGAAAGGTGTAAATTTTCTTGACTAAATTTTTTTTAGAAAACTATGTTATGTTCGAAATGTGAAAAATAGCTCTTGGTCAAGTGGAGCATCATGTCTTTTAATTCCCAATAATTATTATTATTGTATTAACACAGCAAAATCTTTTACACTTACAACTACGCTTGTATTTATCAGATTTGAATTGTCCTGATATCAAGAACAGTCATTGAAATAAATGCTAATATAATGAGATTCTTGTTATTTAGTAGGTGTCTGTATAGGCAATGAACTCCGTCATAAATTTGCACGAATTTTTTCAACTGACTGGAAATTTGTTTACCCGATGCGCAAAACTATTATACCTACATGAACTTGGTTTCAGAGGATGTGAGAACTTGTAGGAAACATTTTTTTTTAAAGGTTGACGGCAATAATAATGTAGCCATCTAACCGATACCTAAAGACCAGTTTTGGTTCACAGTCGCACGGGAACTTTTGTGTGTGCCTTTTTCCCAGATTTCTTGTCAAATTATGAAATTTCAGTGTATTCTAAGACAAAATGGCGCTCTTGTTGAACTTCGATACCATAGACCGTTTTCGACTAAAATCGTTTTGAAAATTTTTTGCAGGGTGCTATGAAAATACATATACGAAATTAGCCTGCCATCATTTACCTACCAGCGCGTTCTGCGATCCAAAAAAAATAATGAAAAACGGTCTTTTAATCATGTCTTTATTGTGTTTTGGACTGTGTTTTTTAGTAATATATAGGACGTGAAGTTTTATTAGTACGGTGGTAAAACAGCAGTGATTCAGAATAAAGTTATTAAAATTCAATTTTACTTTATAGGTTTTAGGTTGCGTCTATAGATTCGGACTTATTTAAATCATACCGTGTACGTGTTCCGTTCCCAACTGCAAGGGAAACTACAAAGGCCGTCCTAAAGTGTCCGCTTTTTTCTTCCCTAAAGATCCCATTTTAAGGGAAAAGTGCAGGTTAAGGCCATCAAAAGAGATTTTGTTCCTGCATAGTCTTCCAGGGTAAAAGTGGTTTTGGTTTGGACTGTTTGGAAAGTTTTATACCTAACAATTTTGCATAATTAAACGTAACCAACTTAAAATCAGGAACTTTTATGGTTTTATTCATTCGGATTTATAGTACAGTAAAACTAACACAAAATTAGGCCAAACCCAAACATAAAAAAAAAGTTCTTTCTAGCGCGAAATAGTTCCATACCCTCCTAAGAGTTAGTACTAAAAAGTTACACCACCACCAGCGTCGGGTTTCGGGGAGAGGGGGAGAAAAGGGCAGGAAATTCTTATTTTTCACAGTTTTGTGTGAATATCTAGTAAACTATGAGGTTTAGCGCAAACGTCATCCTATACGCAAATGATATACATTACATTCCGAACAAGAATTGTTATATACAGAATTATGGTAAAGTTAACGGTTTCCATGATATGGAGGGGTAAAGATTTCTTTGTTTTTATTTCACGTAGTTTTTGTTGAAAAAACTTAAAATGATTACAGTATAAATTAGTAACTGAATAATGTATGTAGAATATATATAGATATATCTATGCATATATAGATACATATTACACCCATAGATTGTTATTTTTTGTCACAACATAACCTCATAAGTAAGTATATGGCTGTAAATATGTCCAATACAAGTTAGTAGCCTTAGTTAATTTGTACTCACTTTTTGCTTTCATTCATTATAGCGTTCTGATTTCCATTCGTTCTTTTATGTCAAATCATTCCCATATCTAATTTGTCCTTAGCTTGTAAAAATGAGAAAGTCATGAATAGGAAGCTCATGTGAAAAACAAGAAAATATATATTAAACAATCCTCATCGTATGCTTCTGCAGAGATGGATGCGTCCAAAACTGGGAGCACGGTAAGCTGTGCTGGGAGTGTCGAAGAAGTGGTCTCAATTGTTCAAGTATGTGCAGCAATTGCTTAGAACTTGCATATCTCAATAGAGATACTGTAATCATCGACGACGATTTAAATGATGATTCTCAAGTGGACGAAGAACACTAAGATTTCTTTCTTCTCACCAGCCCGAGTGAACTATTTGGTGCTGACTGATAACGCAATTAATGATTCACCTAAACCTTATAACCTTTTGTATCATTTTGATTTCCCTCCCATTTTTTCAATATAGATTGTTTAATATATTTTCTTGTTTTTCACATGAGCTTCCTATTCATGACTTTCTCATTTTTACAAGCTAAGGACAAATTACAATCTATGGGTGGAATATGTATCTATATATGCATAGATATATCTACATACATTATTTAGTTATTTATACTGTAATCATTTTAAGTTTTTTCAACAAAAACTACGTGAAATATAAAAACAAAGAAATCTTTACCCCTCCATATCATGGAAACCGTTCACTTTACCATAATTCTGTATATAACAATTCTTGTTCGGAATTTAATGTATATCATTTTCGTATAGGATGACGTTTGCGCTAAACCTCATAGTTTACTAGATATTCACGCAAAACTGTGAAAAATAAGAATTTCCTGCCCCTTTCACCCCCTCCCCCCGAAACCCGACGCTGGTGGTGGTGTAACTTTTTAGTACTAACTCTTAAGAGGGTATGGAATTATTTCCCGCTAGAAAAAACTTTTTTTTGGTTGTTTGGGTTTTGGCCCAATTTTACTGTACTATTAGTTGTATCTGGCACGCAAATGAGAAATAATTGGATTTACGAAAATTTGCACCAAAATCCCTTGAAAAAGTGGCTTTCACTCCCGTAGATTATTATCTGTGTTGTAAAACCATGAGCTATGTATGTAAACAATCATTTTAAAGTGTTTTTTTACAAAATTTACCAAGTTGACATCTTGAAATTTGGCGCCTTAGATCCACCTCCCTTGGCTTTCAGCTGCCGTGCCGCTATATAGCACCCTTAGGGGGCATTTTTGAGGCCATGTTTATATGAATTTTTTGGGTCGCAGAATGCGCTGGTAAATTATGGACATCCTGTATATCTGTCGACAAAAATATAATTTTAACTTTAGCTCCATTTAATAACTTATGATGAGTTATATGAATTAGTAAAATAATTATAATGAATTTTACCTTAGTTTAATATAGTTTCGATATTCAATATAATATTGTCGATATTTCGCCACTACACCATCTCTATACTAACCTGATGCCTGTCAATAAAATAATTTACTTTTTTTTATCCAATATGCTTATGTCGAGTATAATCAAGGGCACCAAAAGCAATATAGGCATGAAGAATATTTTTAAATATTATCTAATTGAAGCTTAAATTACAGGTCGTGCACAAAGTATAGTGTACAACTCGTTAAGCAACGCATATTGCCTGCTCGTCCACTTGAAGGCACTCGGCTTCGCCTCGTGCCACAACTTGTGTGTCGTTGCTGTTTTCTTTACGGCCTATACAGAACCGGAAAATTGGGATATGACTTCATAATAATCCATGCTAGGAATCTAGGATGGATATGAAATCGAAATCAACCAATCACAAATTATGCTTTATCCAGCGCGTTTCGACATACTTATTCGAAAATCAATAAACCCTTGCATTTATTTTATTTCAACTATTATAGTACTTATAGGTATCGTTGAAATATTAATAAGGTGTCTCAAATATTGCTCGTGTAGGAAAATCAAATGAGTGCAACATTTTATGGAAGTCTAAGTTCCCAAATCATTATGGCGCATTTTTATGTACAGCCGTGTTTATAAAAATGTAGTAATATGATAGTAGTAATAGTACTTACCTATGTGTTCAGTTCAAACAAAAACAGGTAAAGTCTAACCTTCTCGCAACTTGTTTACGTGTTTAACCGCCCACAAAAAATATTTTGATAGATGTTTTTTATTTATTAATATTTTATCTGTAACTTATTTTTTTAATTATTTGCATTGTATAAGGTAAGTTGGATAAAATCAAGGCTAGGTTGAAGAATAATAAAATTGCCTTTTTTACGGAACAATAAATTTTGGGAGAAGATTTTATACAGAAAACTTCCCTATTTTGCTATCACGAATTTTTCCAAAGTGCTATTTTAAGGTTATGTGATAAAAAAAATCTTTTTTGTTCATTTTTAACTTTATACCTATACAGGGTTATTCAGTTCCGGTGCTCAACATGGGGATCTCGGAAACCGTAACAGATACGAAGTCGGTCAAATGGAGGCAAACTTGCGCCACTGGGCGCCTAACAATATGCCGTTGAGAGAGTTGAAATATTTTCATGGGTTGCTGAGATATTTAAGAAAAACCGAATTTTTGAAAATTAGATTTTAGTTTTTTCTGGCGCCATTTGCGATAATATTGCAAAATAAATAAATTATACTTTTTCATTGCAACTGGACTATGTCCTGGTATTTTTAGATTTTCAGGGCGACGTTTCGTTTTTGAGATAGAGGGATCATCTTAATTTTTTTAAATACGGACCTGGATTTTTTCTTCTATATTTTGAAATAAATCGTTATCCCGAGTACAACGATGTTTGACACATACATATTTTTTGTCGATTTGACCGCCAAAATGCACATTTATTACGAAAAAAAATATGGTCCTGGACTATGCATTTTTTTTCTCTTTTTTTCAAAGCTATTCCAATTATAACAAGTAATCAATTTTTTTATATCTACTGGATTAAATAAACTCTATGTTTGTCATATTTTGAAATTATTTTTTATACTTTAGGTAAAATGTATCTCACTATTGTTAGTAATAACTATTATTGTTGTTATTTACCTAAAGTATAAAAAAGAATTTCAAAATATGACAAACATAGAGTATAATTAATCCAGTAGGTATTAAAATAATGATCACCTGTTATAATTGGAATAGCTTTAAAAAAAGAGAGAGAAAAATGCATAGTCCAGGACCGTATTAATTCTTTTCTTAGTGAATGTGCATTTTAGCAGCTAAAACGAGAAAAAAAATGTATGTGTCATACATCATTGTACTCAGGACAACGATTCATTTCGAAATATGCAATAAAAAAATCCAGGTCCGTATTTAAAAAAATTAAGATGATCACTCTATCTCAAAAACAAAACGTCGCCCCAAAAATCTAAAAATACTGTGATGTAGTCCAGAAAAAGTTGCAATGAAAAAGTACAATTTATTTTTCAATATTATTGCAAATAGCGCCAGAAAAAAATAAAATCTAAATTTCAAAAATTCGATTTTTCTTAAATATCTCAGCAACCCATGAAAATATTTTAACTTTCTCAACGGCATATTGTTAGGCGCCCAAAGGCGCAAGTTTGCCTCCATTTGACCGGCTTCGTATCTGTTACGGTTTCCGAGATCCCCGTGTTGAGCGCTGGACCTGAATCACCCTGTATGTTCAAATATTGATAGAATGTCCTTTTAAAAAATATTTCTAACTGAAATAGTTTGTTCTTAGCATACGACGAATTGTTCGTTGAAACGTAATTTCACCAACTTTTTACAATGAACTTGAACCTGCAACAGTTGACCATTTTCAAGTCGAGGGCAACCTCAAGTCTAATGAGTTTTTTGATGCTTATTTTTACAGTTTTTGTAGTATTAATTAACACTTAATTTGTAGTAAGTATTATTAAATTAATATTAATGACTTGGTGCACTATTGATATTTGGATGGGTTCTTTCACAGATTAATGTGTAGCCTTGTCTATGTCTATGATGCTTCAAAGTTCGTTATCCATTATCACCCGAACCAAATTGTCAGTTAGGTCAGTTAGTAGTCCTGTGATGTGAAGTGACGTAGGTAAAAATGTCGACAGCGCTTCAAATTACGTTTCCAAGGAATATGAAGTGAAATTCTTGTTACCGCAATTTTTAATAGTTATTGCATCTAATAGTCCATTACACATAATTATTAGCCGTATGCAAAAACTGTAAGTAGACCTACTTTACATTCGTGTGGTAAAGGAAATCCCGATTATCGTGTCGGAAAATTATTATAGACACCAATTTCCCCAGTTAATTTGTCAAATGTCGTGCCTATAATAATATCAGTATACAATTTGTTTGCATGATTCAACACGAATTATTATTTGTCACTACCATAATGACAGTTTGAACTCTGGCTGAGTAACACGGAAAATGTAGAAATCAGACCATTGTTAAAATTCTCAAAATAATCATGAGTCAGCGAACGAAAAAACAACGTACCTAAAGAAATACGTAACTTTACGGTCATGTAAAAAGTTTGTTTTAAGATAATATTGCAGGCTTAAAACTTAGGAGTACAACGTTAACAAAACATAAGTCAAGGCCCAAGGGCAGTTTAATTAAAATAGCAGTCTTATTATTGTTACAAATTTATGGAGCTAAAATGATTGTAGACAATTTGCTCTAACTGCGTATTATAATTTTAATTTTTGAATGTATATTATACTGGGTGGGGCAGTTTTTTGTAGCAGGACTTTGTCATTGGAAATACATTTTAAAAAGAAAATTTCATATAGGTCCTCAAACGCCTCATTTTCAAGATTCAGGGCGTTAATATTTTGAGGGTTAAATTACAGGTATTTTACTCTTTGTACTTCTTCAATTAGAGTTAAAGAGGAAATCTGTTTTTAAAAATTCCTTTGCGAATGAGTAATTAATGAAAAAGAGAAATTAGTCATGAAACCGCAACAATAGATTTAGAAAATCCAAGATATAGTTTTTGCTCAGAATTAATTTTGCACTTCAATATTCAATCCATTTTTGAAATTTTAACGCCCTGTACTTTGTCTACAAGCGTTTTTGGAATAATATTGATATGAAATTTTCATTTCAAGATATCATTTTGTATGGAATGTCCTACTACAAAAAGTATTAGGTTAGACTATTGAAAAAAAAGACACACAAAGGATTATTATTTATTTGGTGTAGCTAATGAAAAATGATACTAAAATCAATGGTATACTGTGATTTTAGTATCATTTTTTATTAGCATCTGGTTCTCATCGAAGTCCTAAATTCATTCCTCTCTTTAGTGCATATATATATATTTTGTTTTTTTTACAGTAGAAATATAAGTTTAATAATTATATATACCTAGTTTATATTTTCTTAAGACAATAATCATTTTTTATAACAAGTAGAAATACAAAGTAAATCCGTAAATATTTTTTGTACTCCAACATCTAGGCATGTTTGCGGTTCTCTTTACAACCTTCAGAATAAATAAGTAGGCAATTCCAGTTACGTAAGTAACCGAATGGGTATGAAATGGAAATCAACCAACCCTTGAGTTTATTTCAGATCAGTGTAATCTGTTAAATTATTTTCACAGTTTATCCAAGTATATTATGTTTAGAAGCTATTACACATAGAAAAAATACGCAAAACTCCAGTGGAATGACCATGTCCATGTCCATATCCACTCTTGTAAAACTACTGTTTATAAACGGGTTAAATGGAACGAATCATTGCAATAAATCTAATTTTCATCTCCAGAGATATTCCTAGAGTTCTACAATCCGACCTACTTATTTGAGATAGTAATCAAATGTTTTATCTTGTCATTGGCCGGATTTCAAGTGTATCACTGTAGAAATTTGGGATTTGTTTAACCCAGTAGCTATTATAAGTAAATTCTCACGTCAACTGAAGGCAACATTAATTCAAAGTATACCTATATGTCAAAAACCGCATGTTTGCCTTAAATTCTTTTGTGTCGTAGGAAAAGGTTGGCATTTTATTTGTGTAGGAAAGCCATTACAGTAATTTTTATAACATTAACTATTACATTTATTTTAGTAAAACTGTTTACAACACTCCTTGCCGCACCATAAATCCATAACATTTGCGTCATATGGCTTCTGCAATATACCTAGAGAAGTAAAAAAATGTTTTCGTAGTGACATATTATGTAGGTGGAATAGATTTACCTAAAGACTGCATTACTTCGCCAACCTAGAACAATGTGTTTCGCCATATAGACATTATAGGTAGGTAGGTAACTTCGGTGTTATTTATTAGGAAGTAATATGAGTAGTAATGAACATATACGTACGGGGAGTTCCCTAAAAATGTCTGTTTTTATTTCCGGCTTCCGGTTTTCCCGGAAATGAGAATCATTTTGTATTTTTTTTAGACACCCTGTATATTTTGCTATAAATTGAATACTATTTCAAAAATGATTGTATCTGGGTAATTTCAATGGAAACACACGTCCCTTAGATTGTGCTTCACCTTTTGCATTGTGCTTGACCACAATCTTAAAAAACCTAAAAGTTGAATATTATGTTAATTTGTAGAATGCATATTTATGAAAACTGGGTGACGCCTAGCACTTTTGAGGAGCTCATTAGTAGAGTTCGATAAAATTCGCTCCCAACTTTTTCCTATTTTTTTAAATATATTTTTGACAATCCCCTGCATAACACAATGGGATTATATTCGGATTCTTAGCGGAAAAATAACGAAAATAACAGCCAGTGCGAACTTAAATTGGACGACCCTGTACAAAATACTATTATTTAATTCACCAGTAATTATATTTTTAAACAGAAAGCAAAGATATATATGTAGTATATGTTTATTTTTAACCCCACACCCAAAACCCCCTAACCACTGAACCATACCTAATACCTATTTAGGGACAGTAACTGATGATTCGCTACCCTTTGTTAAAAATTACTTCCGAACTTCCGACGTCCCTGTAAAACTCTTCTCGTATAATGCGAACAATTTTAAATTCGCAGGAGATTGCACATAGCACAACTCACCAGTTTTATGATATATCCCTGCATTTTCTTTTTATTGACAGAAGGAAAATTACTAAAAGTGATTCAATTTAAGATTAATTCAGATAGTCCTGAGTACCCATCTTTTAGTCGAACGAATCACCTTACCTACCTACATAATTTATTCAACTTCTCCAATTTATTATTAACTAAACACTTGGAACTCTTAACAAAATTGTTTTGTTTGTGAAACAATAAAGTTGTTCCATATCTAGTTATTTTACAAATTATTAAAAAATCCTAGCTATATGCTGTTGGTCACGTATGAAACGGGTCTAGTCACAAAACCAGTATAAATTCCTTGTAAACAATGCCCATTTTATCATAAGAATTGGTTAATATGCTTGTTTTGTTGCCACTGGAGACTGGAGTGAATAATCACGAAATTAAAACAAGGAATAGCTAATTGTAATACTAAGAAAATATTCATTTATGAAAGAAGTTAGGTACTATGTATATCAACATATTATGGTAATAGTGACAAATCACTAAAATACTTAAATTTTCTTTAGCAAATTCGGTTGCACTAAATTTCCATATAAAGACAGATTTATTTCCCAACAAATTCAATTTAAAATGTTCTTGTTTTGACCTATAATAGGTATCACCAAAGATATGGTTGTATATATCTTTGATATCACTAATGAAGTCTATCTTCCGTGTTCACTTTCACTTTAAAGTTGCGTTTGTTTTTTACCTATATAAAAATGGGAAATCACAAGTAATGCAAAGTGATAATAATATTGTGATCCAAACCATACAATTACCTGTTTATACGAGGCTGCGAGTTCTAGCTTAATGAAAGATAATGGGGTTCGATAGGAAAATATGCTGAATAAAGTATATAAGTTATGGACAGTTAATTACTTAGCGATTTAAATAATGACGTCAGGGTGTCTCATTTTTTCACTATACCAGAGAAATAAATGAGATTCGCGGTAAACCGCTATTGGATATGTTGTTTTAGAATAGGTTGTGTGAACTCAGGCAGTCTCGTTCACAAAGTCAATAATATACCTACCACGTAATTCTAAATGGTTTGTGGATAAGTTTTATTTACTTAATTATTGTTATGACTTGCCCTTACAAGAACAGTAATTATCAGTGGAATGTCAGCTATGAAATCTATCTATCTGGAAAGAACCTATATAGGGCTCCAAAAAATCAGCTGATTCAAAGGCACGTGAAACGCAGGAAAACATAATACTAGAATAATAGATAATATGATGAAATTTATACAAAATCAGACGAACAGGGCATGGACACACTGTGATCGTTCACAACGTTAAAAACGATTATTCAGCACATCCATTCTTTAGCTGTCTAAAAAAATTACCTGGTACATCTCACCTGGGCGACTGGTGGCCCATTTCCACCAAAAGTTCTAAAATATTTAACCAATAAAAATAATCAACCTACTTTTTCAGTTCTTCCTGGAATAAGAGCAATATATTGTTTTGGGTTGTTTGAAGAACTTGACCTACATTTAAAGTGTTTTACGATACTAATTAAAGGATATTTTTACAGAGAAACACACACATTGTAAAAATTGCCTCACTGAACTACATCACCTCAGTTTCCTAGTATTTTTTTATTTAAAAATGCATTTAGCGTTTTTTTTATTTTAGAAAAAATATTTGTGTACGTGCCTCAAGTCAAGTATGTACGTTTTGAGTTTTTACACGGATAGCGTGATCTAGACAACAAGACTCCAGTATCCACATATGAGATGAATAATATTTATGCAAGCAACTACCTCATATCTAACAAATATTTAGCTACTAGAGTCTTCGCATTTCATTTGAAATTACCGAGTATCATAAGGCAATTACTAATCTCATACCCACGAGTTAGCTCGGACAACATTCTCTAGATGTTACTGTACGGTATTGGAATGTAAATTCTCAAATACGCCGAAATGTATACCCACGTATACCTAATCCACCACCAAATAGAATCTTTTTTTTTGTATTCTTATTGTGCTTAAACAAAAATAGGTAAAAACTACTGATAAGCGGCTAAATAGTTACAACAACTTAACAATGGTATAGGACAATAAAATAAAGAAGAATAAAAATATTCTATATAGTTATACTTACCTAAACATATGTAAAATATATATCCAAAATCTAGCCTCTTCTGCGTATAGAGACATATTTCGCTTTTTTAATCTGAGCATGTAGGTAGGTATTTTTCTAGTATTTTTTTAGCATGAGCGTTGAGCAATGAGCGTTTGCCTGCCTCCTTTGGACTATCGCCCACAACTGTAAAATTTATGTGAGAGCTTTGAGTATGGATTATATACAGTGTGTGATACTGGACACCTCAGAACTATATAAAGGACAAGGAAAACAAATGGTCTCTATTTTTTATTGGTAGTACCAAGGGAAAGTATCTCGTAGGCGGTGGTATTTGGATGGGGTAATTATTTCATGGCCGCTATGATTTTTTAAAATAGCTAATTTTCAAGAAACCCTATTAGGGATTTTTTTACGACAAAATATTATTAAGAAAACGTGTTCAGAATGAAAAACCGAGTGGAATTGCAAAATTTCAAAAGTCTAGGCCTACTTTGATTTTTAGCTTTTTCGCCTTTTCCTCCCACTTTTTTCTTAGAAATGTGTCCTTTCTGGAGCTTTCACGTCAAAATAATATTAAGGAAACTTGATCATCGTGAAAAAATTAAATTTTGACGTGAAAGCTCCAGAAAGGACACTTTTCTAAGAAAAAAGTGGAAGATAAAAATCAAATGAGGCCTAGCCCTTTGAAATTTTGCGAATCTACTCAGTTTTTCATTCTGAACAAGTTTTCTTAATAACATTTTGTCGTAAAAAAAATCCCTAATGAGGTTTCTTCAAAATTTGCTATTTTAAAAAATCATAGCAAGCCATGAAATACCACCGCCTACGAGATAATCTCCCTTAGTAGGTACTACCAAAGTCTAGAGAATAGTATTCTCTAGACTTTGGTACTACCAACAAAAAAATAGAGACCATTTGTTTTCCTTGCCCTTCATATATTTCTGAGGTGTCCAGTATCAAATTGGGACACACTGTATATTGTAAGCCATTTTAAAAAAGTCTGTATTGTAGAATGTATAGTAGAAGAGTCGACAATATTTTCCAGAAATATCTAGACATTTAGTCGACTTGGTTTTTAGGATATAAAACATTAAAAGAAACATCAGCGTAACGTTAGTGTCACAATAAGACTAACAATTTGAGGAGAACCCAAACATTTTCAATTGTTTCTTTGATACCTTTAGCCTATTGTATAAGAAATAAAAATAATGTAGACCATGGTATTATAAATGATTTACGACATTATACAGAGATAAGTTAGATCAAGTTGGCATTTAAGTTCAACGTTTATACAACATTCTACATAACACCATGCTTAACACAATATAAATTGAACAAAGTTCATGGTGTAGTGGGTTTATATTCACACATTATGAACCATTTCGGAGCTATTGGTAGTTATTGTATATCGATACAACAAAACTTGGTCGGCAGATTCATTTACACACATAGTCTAAATGATATACGAGCAATAATTAATAACCAATTATGGTGAAAGGATATTTTTCAAAACAATTTATTTATAGATGCAAGTATCATAAATATACGGTCCCAGCCAAAAGTTGAAAAAATTAAATTCACATGATATGTTGAAAGTTCATTTTTCAACAATAATTAAAATTACCTATGTGTGTCCTCTAGAGAGTTCTAAACTGTTCTGTGATATACAGGGTGTCTGGTTTTTCATTTTAACCTCTAAAAATCTAAGTAGGTAGGCTGCGGGAATTGAACGGTAAAATTTTTTATATCCCTGAAATGTCATAATTTGCGAAGTATTGGTTTGGCATTGCCACGAAACTGGCCTTCTGCGATTTTTAAAGAGGTGCGTTTTTCGAAAAACTATATTTCGCAAATTTTAATCGAAAAAATTACACCTCAAAATACTTATATAGCAATTTTGATGAGGTGCTAATCTTTGAAAAAGTAAATAATTCAAATCTGTTGTTGGTATGATTCTAGGGTGCTATGAAATAAAAAACAAAGGATGCTCAGACAATAAATTAATATCCAGTTGGACTTGTGAAAGGATCTTATTGCTGTAAAAAAATAACGCCAATTAATTGACACATAAATGAGATATAAAATAACACATTTCACTGTTTTATATTCAAATTAAACTTTATTTGCTTTAGTTAAATGCACTTTTTAATAAATACATTTTCTAGTCTTCTCTGTTATTATTACTTATATTCAATTCAAAATAACTTCAAAACTTCAATTCGTGGAGCACTATAGGAGAGGATACTTATTATTTTTGCACTCCTTAAATAAGGTGGAGTTGAAAAAACAATTACAACAATTTAAAAAAAACATTATTACACTGCGTTGTGAAAATATATAGCACCCTAGATTCATAGCACGGATTTGTATAATTCACTTTTGCATAGTTTGGCAATACACAGACAAATAACAAATGTATATTTTGACTGATGCCGAATAATCCCAGGGTGTTATGTTTACAATTAAAAAATGCCTTTAAAAAATTTCAGAAGGCCAGGCTTTCGTATGGCAATGTCAAACCAATACTTTCAATGACATTTCAGGGATATACCTACACTATAAAAGAAGATTTCTCCATTCTATCCCCGCAGTCTACTTAGATTTTTAGGGGTGTTAACACGAGAAACCAGACACACTGTATATTTCTATTTTTTTTATCTATAAGAAATAGTCTAGGATTCTTACACTCTCTGAGAATGTAAACGAAAGAAAAATGTGACCTGCCCAGTCATCTTGTGGACTCGTTGGCTAGAATTCAGCTAGTATCTTAGTAGGTATTAAAATTACCAGAAAAACCCGTCATATTTGTCTTTTTACCACTCACATTGCGATGTGGATGTACTTTCCCTTTTTTACAGAATTTTTCCGTGTTTTTACTTCTAAAAATAAATGATCACATCCTGAACACACTGGATCGCACATGAGAGGTTATAAGGTGGAATATTATCTCTTTAAACTTTTTGCTGTTTTACTGATATCCGTCGTGACGTCAAAGCAATTAAGAATAATAATTATTAATATTGTATATTATAAATATGTATGCCAGATTCCTACTAAATTACTAATACAATTATTTATGGATTTAATTTGGGCATCTAATATGTAAAATATTTTCGCATAAAAATTTAAACTCCTATTAGTTTCTGCCGCTGCTTATTCGCTGTGGAGGTAATTTAAAAGGTAACCTAATTTAATTTTTTAATTTTGCCCTATTATAATAGCTACTAAGGGGAGAAATGTGAAGAACCCTCGTCGAAATAGGTTGAATCATCAACAACAGTTTTTTACTGTTTTCAAGTTTGTACTTATTATAAAAGTCCTACTTGAAGATGTTTTGGCAAAGTATTTTTCTCGCACCTATAAGTACCTACGTAGATATGATGATTGTATAACAGAGTGGAATTTTTTCTCATAATGTGATGTTTTCATTGTTTTTGGTGTGAATGAGTTTAAAATAACGACACCTCATTGATTAATTAGTGTGCCAGTGATCATTTCATGCTGAAATATTTAAAAATCTACTTATACCAAATTAAAATATCACTGTAGATACATTGTTTCTCCAAATTAGCTTGTGTTTTATTTACGTCTTATTTTTGCAGCATCAATCAACATTAAGTTTTTCAGACCTTATGGTTACTTGTGCACCAAGGCGCACTGAAGTTCAACTTTTTATAACGAATATGCGGCTTGATAGCCACGTCATTGTCATTGTCTTTGTCATGTAAAAACAGAGACAGTAATATGAACCAACCAGATACGTATGCATGCGCCCTTGGTAACCTTATAAGCAAAGAAACAAACCACATGAGTTATAAAAAGGGAGTTCAATGCCTAAGGGTACATTACACATTTCTTGGTATATGTAAATTACAAAATTTTTAACGCTATACGCTGTTTCTTTTAGGTTAGGTACTATGTTTTGAAGCGTAGTGTCTACAGCCGACTAAGTTTACTGCGACTGAGCCTGCAGAAATAATGTACTTACATAAATTTTAGAGAAGAAATTAAAAGTAGGAAAATTCTGAAAATTTGGCACCTCACCAATGCCAATGGGCTCAACTAAAATATTTTGGTGGATCTAGCACTTCCGGTTATACCGGAAGTCGATATCAACTTTCTTATCTCAAATGGAACATCCTGTATATTATTGCATTTTTGGATTCTAGGCATCATTTTGGAACAAAAACATGCAACTTGTCCTATGTCTAAATCTAACCGTTTTAGATATATTTGCATTTTTCCGAAAAAAATGACAGGTGCAGACCTAAAGTCAATTAGCAATTTATACGAGGAAACCGCGAAATTTCAAAACGAATTTTTGGCATAGTATAACAGAAGCCCTGACCTAGTGATCTCTGCTGAGAAATAAATCCAGGGCTAATATGATTTTCCAAGCGCTAAGCAAACCCCGCATTTTATGGGCGAAAAGTGGGTTTTTCGTAAATTAATCGAAAATTACTGCATTTAGGTATAGGAAACCTTACACAAAGTTGTCATCATTTCTAGTGGTGAATAAGATCGCATTAAAAAAATGGGGGTTTCCATTTGAAAATTTCGAGATTTAAGCACATTTTAAATATAATTTTTATTCATATTTTGTGAACACCCTGTATAAGAACGGATTTATTTATCAGCAGAAATCACTAGGTCAGGGCTTCTGTTACACGATGCCAAAAATTCGTTTTGAAATTTCGCGGTTTCCTCGCATAAATTGCTAATTAACTTTAGGTCTGCATCTGTAATTTTTCGGAAAAATGCAAATATCTCAAAAACGGTTGGATTTAGACATATGACAGGTTGAATGTTTTTGTTCCAAAATGATGCCTAGCATCCAAAAATGCAATAATATACAGGGTGTTCCATTTGAAATAAGAAAGTTGATATCGACTTCCGGTATAACCGGAAGTGCCAGATTCACCAAAATATTTTAGTTGAGCAGCGCCCATCCGCATTGGTGAGGTGCCAAATTTTCAGAATTTTCCTACTTTTAGTTTTCCATATATAGATCGATACAGTTCGTGGTGGGCCACCCTGTAGATACCTACCATAATAATGATAAATAAATTTATTTAGCAACAAATTCTTATTAAATATTTTATCCTATTCATAAATGTATTAATTATTTAAATAAATAGTACACTTTAATTTCGAATTAAACTGTTTTAATAAAGAATTGTCTAATGCTGCAGATAAATTATTCTAAGAAATTAACTAATCCTTAAAAAATATAATTTTGGGCAAATTTTGTTTTTGTTTCGTACAGAACAAAATTTGAATTTCCCTCTTGTTTGATACTTAGTACTTCTCGAAATTTTGTTAACGTACTACTATATTATCACGCTACCAAATTTCAATAAATTTTATGTAGGTATAATTCCTATACCCTCAACAAGTTTCTATATTAATCCATTCTAATTTATTTAACACATGTAAAATTATGGTACTTCGCAGCCGCGACGATGGCACCCAAGCGCCTCGATCTTCGATTGTTTTCACAGCGATGGAACGATCTTCATTTCTTTTTATCGCGAAACAGATTCGCAATTTTCGTCTTCGTTTGGATTTCATCGGGAGTGTTTTTGCCGGGAATTCCAACGTGATTTTCGTAAAAATTGTGGATTTGAAAAATGTAGAGTCGCCGAAAAATCATCCTAATATATTGTCATTGGTTTGTTTTGTAATATTATTTATATTATATACAGGGTGATGAAAATTTCGATGCCCACCACTGGTATCTCCGCTGTGGTTGCTCGAAATTTAGGGGGCCTAGAAAATTTCTGAAACCGGCATGGAGTTGGCCATGACCAAGGACATAAAACTATTAAGGTTCATTAAATTCGGGTATCCGATGTGGAAGATACACAGTTTTGAAAAAATCGAATTTTGCCATTTTGTGAGTATAAATCACGAACGAATCAAGATATCTAAGATTTAATAACAGAATATTATTGTAGAGAATAGCGCAACTTTTGTCTAATTTGACCGATGTTGTATCTTTTACAGTTTCCGAGATACCAATGGTGGGCATCGAAATTGTCACCACCGTGTATAACATAATAATTTGTTAAGTCCGATTATTTGTTGAGTTTTTTGACATAAACAGGCCAACTAAAAACCATCAGTATGATCCAGTTTTCTTTATGGGAACCCGTATCAGCTTCGGAATTTTTAGGCCAAAAAACTGTTTTTCGAAAAAAAAAAAACAAAAAAAATATTGCTTGTTTGCATTTATGATATTAAGAACCAAAAACAATAAAATGTACTCACTTATAATTATTTAAATATCACCTGAATGATGACCGCTCTTAATGACATTTCGAATTAAAAGGAATACTTATACAAGCATTGTATTTTGATAACTTAGGGATAAGTAGGCTATCTTAGATCGTAAGGGGATAGATTAAACATTTTCCACTGACATCAAAGTTCCGAAATTCCGAAGTAATAATATAACATCATTTGCGGAAAACAGATTAGTTGGTTAAATTGTGAATTGGATGACACGATTTGATCTGCGGTAATAATGCAAATTGGATTTTCGATATTCCTGAATTTAATTCAGACACAAAGGTCTCCATTATGAGAATAAAAACGAATAAAGGCAAAAATGTAATGTTTGATTATTAAAGACAAATACAATAAATAGGTGCAAACAATTTTTTTCGTGCAAGACTAATTTAGTGTTTCCAAAAATAGTTAGCAAACGCCGTGTATTAATTAACAGTTACACTATAGAAGTACCTACGCACAATTCTAAATAAATATTAATTGCTTGAAATTAGCAAATTTACTCTCTTTTCTGGTTCTTTCGCCAGATCTTTTAACTTTAAATTTTTTTAGTTAGGAAGGGGCAGAAAAACAAGACATTTTTTCTGGTATATTACCTATATTATGTAGGTATATTTATTATATTTTTATTTATTATTATATTTATATATATTTGAGATTTGTCGCAGTATGATTTTTTTGATAACCAATAAAATAACTTTATGTATAAACATAGTCGTAATGTAGCGTCCTTACTATTTGAGTTGATGGGCAAAATATCAGGTTGAGGACAAAAACAACAATATCTATTTTTTTAGAAAGTATATGTATAAAACAAGATAAGTGCAGTTGACGGACATGTTGATACTAATAATTATATAAACCCAAACAATATGTAGTTTATCAGTGTATATAGAATGTTGTCGTTGTGGCTGATTTATTTATAATTTCTCCAATTAAACTATTGATTGTAAAGTCGCTCCAGATCAAAACATAGCCACAGTCTAAACCAAACTCCCACGAGTATTGGATGGCGGTGCGCACTTAGACAGTTTAGATTAAAACTTTAGTTGATGATGTTTACAATGCTTAAGGTATTCACGATAAGTATGAGTAACTGATATTTTTCGAGAAAAAAATCAGTTTTGACAATATGTATGGAGATAGCGGCCATTAAAGTAACATAAATGTATTGTGGATATAGTTTGCCAACATTTTAAATAATATGCATTTGAGAATGTTAAATGATTGGGCAAGGGTTACTTATATTGTGAGCACTCTGTACTCAAATTAAAAATCGTTGGTGACAATACATAAGTATTATTAATTACCAGAATAAAAAAATTTATAGTGTGATTTCAGAGAAATCTAAAACAACTTGATACAAAAGTAATATTAGATACCTACATGACATCACTTGGAAAAATTTACTTATATATTCTATTATTATTGTTATAATAGTCTCAAGTGGCAATGTAAATATTCGAGAACAGCTTTTTTAGCATTATTGACGTAAATCAATTCGAAAATTTTCCAGCGGTGGTTAATGTAAGGTGTACTAAAAACTTTTTATGTGTTTAATTTTGAATCAAAATCAGTTTTAACACTATCCATCTGCCAATTTTTTTATATTCCAGGATGCAACTGAGGAAGCAGGTTTAAACAATTTTAATAATAATCTCCATTTGATTTTATTTTCCCAAAATACATACACGATCAATAATAGTAACACAGAGCCTGTTTTTGAATGATTATCTATTTTGGTAAGAGGTAGACGGCTGTATACCTATAACCTAAAGTCAATAAACGCTTCGTTTTTAAAACAAACTGACAGGATGGAATTTTGTTTTACAGTTTTTACTGAATTTTTGATTTATGTGGGAAAAGTTTTCCGCAGTTTAATCCAAAAATATATTTTACTTTGGAATGCAAATCGTTTGGCGCCAATACAGGTAGGTGCTGTGCATGGTAGGTTCATAGACTGTAAATAATCTAGAGAGGTACAATAAAAAAATTTCTTATATTAAAATTTCTTCTTCTATTACACAATTTTGCATTGATAACATTTGGCCCATTTGTTCTTGGGTCACCCTGTAAAAAGTTTATTAATCGTGTGATTTGACAAGTTTTTTTAAATGGACAAACTGCATTTTTTGAATAAATGTGGCCTCTTTTATACAAAATCCAAGGCCTACTCTGCAAGTTTTTATGAGCAAAATTTTAATAAATCACATATTTTTTAGAAAAAAATCTATGCACACCTCTGAATTCACCACTTCTCAAAACTGCATCGGAACTATCGTGCTTAAAATGATATTTTCCACCCGCCATATTAATTTGGCTCCAAAATTTAAACAGGGTGATTCAGTCATGATGTAAAAACTTTAACCACACAGTGGTCTACTAAAAATGAAAACGCGAAGAAAAATGTCTTGCTGAAGTCTAAAACTTGCTATGCTAAGTTCTGAAGCTCACGAACAGTATAAACTTCTCTGTGTGTAGTCTGCGTAGTAAAGTTGCTGGTGGCATTTTTGAACAATTCCCCTAAACAATACTGGCACTACGTTTTGTGATTAAAAAATTTTTTTCATCATGAATCCCCTGCATAAGAATTTGTTGAGTACCTAAGTATCGTTGTAATATTAGCAAATTATTAGTGACGAGCCCTAAATCATCTTTTTAGGTGATCGATTATGGACATCTAATAACCTACTCTGAACTTTGTCCTTAACCTTCGCCAAGAGGATTTTCCCGGACGTTTGTGAATTTTACATTATGCAAGACAGACGTCAGTTCAGCGAATCCAAGCGTTGGAACAGAGTTGAAATCCAAACACTGGAAAATCTATAAACTAAACAAACCCGAGCACAATGGCGCCATTCCAGACCGCCGGATATACTGTATCCCTAAAAATACTTCGTCTTTCAGAGACTTCCAGCTTTCCCTCGTCGAAAGCAAACTCCGGACTAAAAGCAATTAATTGGGATTTTCCCAATCAGTCTATTGTTGTGTTGTATTCCAAGAAATCCTGGATTCGCTGGGTTGTTTATTTTTGTCGTTCAATCCGGCTAATTCCGTTTAATTAGAGACCTATAATAACTTAAGCGAACACCAGGAAATTTGTTTATAAGGGAGATTTTGTGCCAAATAGTAATCACAACTGTCTCATAGGAACCTAATTAGTGTGGCAGGGGAATAAACAAACGTAATTGTCTGAGAACGTCACAAAACAATATTTTGTAGTTCTAATGCAATAATATTAAAATAAAGGAAATATGTATAGGGTTATCCAACGGAAATGTACCCCTATAACCTTTTAATTTTTCTACCCATTTTCATCTTTATAAAATAATCTATTTACCTAACTAACGACTAACAAGAACTTAATGTACCTTCTGCTCTTTTGAAATTTACTGGGCTTAAATTGACAAAAAATAGGTACTAAACTAGTATTTTTATGAGAAATTCTATACTTACACCGCAATTATTTTAATTACGAGTATCAATGTATAGAATGGAAAACCAGACAAGTTATAAGTAGACGTACGTCAGGGTTATTATTTATGATTTGGAATTTATTCAGCAATAAATCATTGGTCTAACTATGAAATGAACTCTGATGAAAGGGAATTCCAAAAACTCGGTTAACTGGCTTAATCTGAACATTTAGTTTCATCTGAAATGCCAACATCAATTTAACTCTTCTAATGGAATCCTATTCCCACTTTCATAGGTCTTCATTTTCTAGTGAAGTCAGAACTTTATGCTCATAGGTATACCTAATGTATAATATGAATGTGTAATTGCGTATATACCTCCACTACTCTTACAATATATGATTTCAGAAACGCTAACTTTGACAACCTATTTTAGAATTAGCTCATGATACCTGCATTCGCATTATACTTTGATTATGATATCGTCAGCTTCGTTTTACTTATTAGAAGATTTTTATTGTTGGCTATTAATGACATTATTATGGACGCGGTATACTTCTAACTATACGAGATGTTGCCAGTTTGACGAATGCCTGGTAACGAATGCAAACTTCAAGAAGTTGTGACACGAGACGAAATCTATATAGTTTATGACAGCTCAAACTAGAAATATTTTTAGCACGCGAGAACAATGAATCATATATTATGCGGTAAAAGTAATTACAATAATTATTTTTATTCAGAATTCTTTACAAATAATTCCTTTAAATGATAAATGGTTGGTTTACGGAATAACCACACACACGTAGATATGTATTTCAGCAAAAAGAAAATAAAAAAATAAAAGTGGCATTTTATATCCCTTTGAATAAACAGCGATTCTCCCGGGCCTGGCTCTTGACTCAAGAGTAAACGTATTTTATTCAAAACATGATCATGCATTATGCAGGAGCATATAGGTATAGTAGAAGCATAGTATTATAAAATCACATATAAATGAATCGATCACGGATGAAATTATTTTTTAGTTAGTCTTATATAGTTTATAGCGCACATATAGGTAACATAAGTGCGGAATAAGGTACGTACAAGGGAGGGGAGAGGACGGGTAAGAACCATAGCAGAGAGTGTGCCCAAAATCAATGCGACGCCATAATTTGGTGCCAGACGTCGTGTGTGACAGCAGGTTTAGTTTTTGTGATTTTCTGCTAATACGGACTGAAGGCAATGTTATTTTTGTGGCATCAAATAGTGTTTTGTTCAGCTTTTGGTTGCAAGAGTCGAAGTGAACAGAAAGTATCAGGAATAACCTTTCATAGGTAGGTAGAGGTAAGTTGCGTAAAATCACCTTATTTTAGCCCCCCCCTGTATGTTCCTGCTCTGTGCCGGTTCTTATGCGGAACACCCTGTATTTTTAGTATCCTATCTTCAACTAGATGATGGCAAATTTTGCACCTATTATTTTTTTATACTAAGTATACAGGGTGTTCGAAAAATAGACGGAGATATTTTAGAGGGTGATTCCCTGTTAAGAAATATGAAAAAAAGTTTCTATAAACATGGGTCTGGAAATGCAGAGTTTTCAAGATACAGGATGTTAAATAAAAAAAAATAAAAAATGAAATTATTAATGTCTTAAAAATTATTTACTCGATTCTGTTGAAATTTGGCAATGTTATTTGTTGTATTAAGAGGCTAATTTCGCCCTAACTAGATTAAATTTATTAAGTCCAGTGGCGTCCCGGGGGGCACCTTAGCGAATATTATTATCAAAAAAATGTACGCCACTACCTTTTTTGTAACTTTAATATTTTTTGTTTGATTAAGCATCTAAAAATACAACTTCTTTCCCTCTTGTATTGTTTTCCTATCTCACTTCGTTTTCGAGAAAAAAAAAACCGTTTTATTGCATGTCACTGGACAAAATTGGTTGTAGTGTACTTTATGTTATGATATTGGAAAAGTTGCAATAACACTCTTACCTAGAAATGCTTTTGATTATTTGTTTTCCAAGGCACTTGTGATTTTTTTTGCAAAAATTGATAAACCAATTTTGTCCAGTGACATGCAATATATTTAACATCCTGTATCTTGAAAACTCTGCATTTCCGGACCCATGTTTATAGAAACTTTTTTTCATATTTCTTAACAGGGAATCACCCTCTAAAATATCTACGTCTATTTTTCGAACACCCTCTATAATACCTATAGTTGTACTTTATTTAAGATTTTAATTGTTTGATTCCAGTTTTCAGGCTAATATTTATAAAAAAAATTCTGAAGATATGTTCAAAGATTCATTATTAGTAACTCTAGGTTTTGAAAAAAAAGGTAACCGGAAAATCCTCATACATATTTTATTTTCAGCGCAGTTTTCCTGGGTAGATTATTCTTTCTTACAATATAGATTTTGAATTTGATTCTTCTGTATTCCCACATCTAATATTGGGCGCTGTGTGACGTGCACTGCCCCTAGACGTTTTATAGTTGCGCCAAACTTGCTGTTTCTATTTTGTATTTATTTCGGATCGATTTTGGTAATTACTAATAAATGCAAAATTTATTTATTTGTTAACAATTCCTTTTGTTAAAATATAAATAGATAATAATTATCCTCTTGGTATTGCAAGCGTTCCTAAATGAAAATATTACATAGTAAAGAATTTGCCTTTTGCTCTTTATTGAAAGTTCAATTCATGTCCAAAGCCTCATAGATAAAACAGTTGGATATTAATTATTGCGATCTAGACCTATTTAAAAACGTATTTTTTTTACTACTAACCTGAGAAATCACCATTATTTACCTCATTCCTCTAATGAGAAGTAATATTTCTCACCCTAGGTAAATAATGATAATAAAAAAATACCTAGGTAAATAATGAAAAATTATCTATATGACATTTAAAAGATTAGTGTCATTTTATCAGCTTGACAACTGAACTCCCAGGCTACTTGATATTTCGAGGTATTTGAAAAAAGCGAGGAATGACTAAAATAAACTAAAATTCTATAAACACTTCGGTTGAGAAGGCCATTATTTACCTCGCATATTATATCCTTCGGCGCTACGCGCCTCAGGATATAAAGAAGCTCGGTATATAATGGCTCACTTCTCAACCTAGGTGTATAATATACTATTTTATTATACTTCTACTACTGCTAATTTTAAAAAAATCACCCAATCGAAATATATATGGTAGTGTTTTTATCTTTCCTAATATAGGCCAATCTAAAAAATATACGGGGTGTAACTTAAAATATTTCAAATAGATGGGCAATACAAAATCTTGTAATACAGAAGTTTTTTCCAGATTGTTATATATGCAGAGTTTTTGACCGAAGATTGCTGGTCTCTAGGTTTCAACAAAGCAAATTTGCTATGTTCCTCATGTGATCTGCTAGAACATTTTAGGTCTAATTAAGTAGGTAATTATCGCCTTCCTAATCGTGAATTTATCTTTAATTTCCCACATTTGCAGAGATAATTGTAATGAATATTGTTATCCAGACAACAATAGCCCTGTAGAAAAAACTTACGCAAAGGCAGTGCTGGAAGTGTGTACTTGTAAATTTGGAGCGTACCCCCAAATTCAGGCGTTTATTAAGAGTGACAGGCCAACTAAGTTCCCAAATTTGCAGATTAAATATATCCGAGGTTTGGACCCGAAGTTGTTTGACAAAGATGGGCACTTGCATAAGAGACTGTCGCCATTGAAAAATGGGATACAGACTCCGTTGAAGAGTTTCGGAGTACGCATTTAGATAAGGATGGTGATTTTTTAGTTTAAATAAATCGAAACTTTGTTGTGGTATCTAAATTTATTTTATTTTATAACTCCACCATTTACAATAAGTAAAAGTCAATTAGGACTGAGAATTTTTGATATTGATATTTTTTCAGCTCTAGTCAGTAAAATTAATATATAAAAAAGACGTTTTACCTAAAATCATTACATTAAATTCATTCATGCTTCTAATAATGTAACATTATTTTCATCAATTTGAACATTGTTTAATTTCTTTAACGTTTCATTATATTTTTTCATAATTTTCTCAGAATATTCAGTGGTATCTGTGGATTACGAATTTTTTTGGAGTTTCTTTAAAGAAATAGTTTTCTTCAAGTTCAAAATTTCTAATATTTTTTCACCGAAGTTGAATTTTTCCGATCCTACATTGGTTTCTATCACAGATGAAACATTTACATTTTCCTCTTGCACTGACTGACTATCTTGCTTATTTTTCTTTTTTCTCCGTTTATCTTGATCGGTTTCTTCTACTTTCCTTTTTTTGTTTTCATTATCAACATTTTTATATTGTTTATCTGCTTCTCCACTTTCAGCTTTCACTTTTTCTTTCTTTTTCTTTTTTTGTTGGCTTTCTCCATTTTCATTTGCCTGTGTTTCACTGCTTGTATTTTCAATATTGTTAGCTATTTCTGCATGTCCATTTTTATTGGAATTATGTTCCATTTTGAGAAGATTGCGCCTGTTCATTTTTATATTTTTTTATAATGATCCAAACTTCCTTAGCATCTCTTAAATTTGCTCTATACCAGCAGAAACACTTTTAATAAAGTTCTGAAATATATAACTATTAACTACGACCTGGCTCCTAGAATTTTACAGTGGACCAGTAAAGCAGTGCTTTTTAGGAGCTGACTTCCACCGTGAAGCTAGCTCTCAAATCATCTTATTACAGGGGGGTATTTGAACAAAAATTAGACTCCCAAAGCCGTCGGGCAAAATTGGGGGTGAAAAAAGAGTGGGTAGACGGCACCCCGGGGTGCACGAAAAAATAAAGACAGTGGCGTGGCAAACGTCAGTGGCGGCGGTGGAAATTGGGAAAGTACCCAAATGAACTGGGACCGGAAAAACTTTTGGTGAGTGCACTGAGGGCACCCCGGGTGCACGAAAAAATAAAGACAGTGGCTTCAAGGAAAAAAGACATTGTATTATTTGCATACCGCCTCAAATAACTAAAATTTTGTTGATTTGTCGAAATTTGGTCCCTTTTTAAACCAACACTAATGCTTCATGAAAGAGATTACCATTATAAATAGTTTTCAGTCCGAATTCTTATTTCTGTCTTATTTTGTGCCAGATTGCAGCTGACCCAAAATTTACTTAAATTAAAAGTTTACCTTCAACGAAGCCATGTCAGAAACAGACCGGTGCGTCTGAATCGTGTCCAATTGGTCCAGGCACCAGTCCAGTTCCTCCATCGTCTCCAAAGCGAGCTTCGTGTACGCCTCATCTGGAAACCAATAATAGCATAGATTTAAGGAGCCATAGATAGGCATTGTCTGCAAAATCCTGCTACCAACTTGCAAACTTTAATTTTGGAGCGAAAACAGATAAATTGTCTTACAATTCTTAGGACTCGATACTATGTCGAGGTATAGGTATTTTAATTTAGTTATTAGTTTTTATATACAATTTTATGCAAAATATATCGTATATGGTGTAGCGTGCGGACATTTCAACAATGGTTCTGACAGCATTGAATATGATACTAGATTAGTTTACGACAAGTATTTTCCTAATAAATTAACCAAACGTTAAATAAGTACCAACCAAAAGAGTTAGAAACACCGTTAGCATTGAGTAGGTCTAGGCCCCAGAGTTGGGATTTAAGAGGGTGCAAACAGGAAAAGAGAAATAACTTTTTAACCTTCCTTTTCTCGTAGAACAACTGTTATAATAAAGGAAGTAATTTATGATTTTTGTTATTTTGCGTATTTATCTCGGTATTTATTAAACCAATTGACAATATCTTCCGCAGGTGCTAATTGTTACACTGCAAAGATTGAATCACACTTACAGGACATGATCCTTATCTTTACTTAGAGGCGCGAATTTGTGTTAAAAAATGCACCTTTTAGTGTTTTAATTACGCAGATATCATTATTTAAAAGTTCATACTTATCAATAATAAATACTGCAATTTTGTGTTTAAAATATAGTTGCCTTTGTGTTGACGTCAAAGCTATTGTGCTTTTGGCTTTATAACTATCGGCCACTAACAAAGTCGTTAGTGAACTGTGATAGCAATCTGACCAGTTTAAAGTTTTCGACCGTGAGGCCCCGACGTCAGAATTTGCTCGACCACCTGTTAGTGCGATGAAAATATCGTAAAAAATTATCCTGCCTTTTAAGAAACAAAGAAAATGCAAAAAATATATCCTACAATTTAATTTTTCCGAATGAATATGTATAAAGGTACTAGGTAATCTTAGCATAATAAAGTTATCCTAAATCCACAGGACTAGGACTACTTTGTTACAAGTTACTCTCAATATTTCAGATATTTGATGTGTATCTATATAATTATTCTCCGATCAAATCAGCACCATGAACTTGAAATTAATATGAACATCAATTTTTTCATCAAGGACCAAGGATTATGATGTTACCGATCTGTACTGTAGATGATTTAATTTTTTTTTAAATGCCAATAAGACCACAGAAAATATATAGTGGTAGTATATTTTCTGGGATAAGAAGTAGTATATTTTCAGTGATAAGACTTGTCTAATATAAAACCTAAGTTTAGTTCTTTATGGGTAAAATTATAGATCTACAGCGGCATAGGTAATCGAAAACCATGACTACTGAGGTATTTGATATAGAGTAAAAAAAAACTTGAAATAAACGATATTGGTAAATACTTTCTTCCCTTGCACCGATTTCCAAAGCGTTATTAATAAATATTTTTTATTAATTACAATCGTACTTCTCAAAATGCTGTAGCCCGAATTGGGTACAACAAATATTGACTGAAAACCGAAAAGATAATATTATATGGCACCACCGGCTACGTCGTGTGTGTCCACGTAAGTAGGTATTTTATTATCGCATACAACATATATCTAAAAGCAAATTCGTTCAAGTGCAAACAATCCAAAGCCATATGTAGTAGATATAGCGGTCGGAGAATAACGATTACTTATTAAACAATTTAAACAAGACGAGAATTCTAAATGAAGCGCACCTACCACCACAATCACAAATGCAAATAAAAGAAACTATTTAGTCAACGTGGGACGATGATCATATTTGCGAATATTCCACGCGTATTATCTGAAAATTAATATTAAGTTTGAGCGGTGCGATGTTATTCTAAATAGTAATATTATGCTTACAGTTAGCGATGCCCACACCTGATCAAAATCTGCGTAATGTCTATAACCTCTAGTTATTGACTGCCTACAACATAATACACTCCGCAGACTATATCTACAGTTTTTTTCATAGTCGTTTTGTGGCAATATCATTTGTTTCCAAATTTAAGAGGAATATAATATACCTTCAACAGCCCCCTGCTTGCGGTTGCTAATAGTTCAATCCTCGGTTAAAAGAAATATATTGTGGATATTAGGATATTATATTATTTATTTAGTAGTTGGCTGGCTAGCGTATGCGACCGCAATCCTGGTTATATGTTTTCGAACGAACGGTTAAAATTTTTAGGTATCTACAGGTAGAAACTGTGGTCTTGGCATGATCGGAATAGTATTGTATTTGCAACTTAGTTGGAAAAACTATAGTGCATTGAAAGATTTACAAAAAATAAGGGTGTCCGTAGCGTCGCGAACTATTTGAAATGCATGTTTTTCTGCCTGATCATTATTTAGGTAGTGGGATTAGTTTGGAGTAGGTATACTGAAAGTGAGCATTAATATTAATAGTTATAAATAGTTTTAAATGACTTTATTTTTTGTAAACCTTTCAAGTGTACTGGTTTTTGCTACTAGTTTTAAATGAAAAATTTGTATGAAATGTCAAATTATACGAACATCCATGCATGCATGACTCCCAACAATAGAAACGAATTATGGATACGACAACTGTTTGCGAACACTAAAATGCTAAAAATATAATATCATAAAAAACCTATTTGCTAGTTCAAACCGAACCTAATGGGCCTGGAATTACACAGCAATCATTAAGAAGAATAATTTCGTGTATCTACTGCTTCACAATTTGACAAATGATTCTTGAGAATTGCTATAAGAGCGCGTTAACATCTGAGTGCCAGTTAAGTTTCTTTAATAAAAAATACACCTACATAAATCTGTAACAAAAATCCAATAAGATGGAGTGGTATAATAATTATTCACTGAAAAAATCGCTTATAAATATGCAAGAACCGCATACATGTATATAATTAATGGCAGGAGAAAAACAATAATAATTTTTACATATATTAGCCAAGATGGAAATGAGATAATGTATGCATCAAAAATAAATCGCAATATATTAATTTTGTGGAGCAGTTATTTCAACGTGCCTTCTTCTAATCCAGAGAAAATAGGTACTGAAAACGAAATAATCATGTACCTAATCTTCTCTGAAAAAGTATGAATCGATTTCTTTGAAACTGTTTGATTTAAAGTACGAGATTGCAAATATTATGAATTGCTAAAGTGTTTGAAGTTTAGCTGTAAAATACAAAAAAGGTTGTTTTCCCTATGCAAATTTCAAAATTCTTAATTGTGTATAAAAAAATTATTTTACTAGTGAAAAAATCTCTCATATTTAAATTTTATAATTTTTGTTTTTGAGATAATCGTGTGTTTCTTTTTTTATAATAGTTTAATACCGGCAAAGTTCATACCACTGTCCAAAAAAATGAAAAAATAGCCGGAAAAAACCGTGACTACATTCTTTTATTTGACGGTTTTATACACGTTTTTATTGTTAGAGTTGATACGTTGCGACAATATAGGGATTTTAAATCAACCGGGTATTCCCCGTCATAAATTCTATAGTTCTGCCACCAGCTTACCCTAACATATTGGGGCTTTATCACTAGAACGTTTACTTGCAACTATAACATTATTTCGTAGATGGATTCATTATCCCCTTTTCAAATCTAATATCCTAATAGTTATTTTTTTTTTCTCAGACAAATCGCCCAAATGGTTATAATTATTATAATAAACCAGAATACTTCATTCTACTGAATTATCCAAACGTGAACTAATTCATATTTAATGTTATAGTAGAGCATATAGGCAGTCACTTGTGTGATAAGCTAAACTATAGGTCAAAATAAGCAATTAGCTATTATGCCAGTATGAATAAATATAGCCTAATCCTAAGATATACAAAGCTCCACTGTAGAAATATTTCAAATGCCTGTGCCTCAAGATTATTTCACTTTCACATCATTCTATGAGTGGATGTAGGTATATTGGTTCGGCAAAAAACATGTCGAAAGACAAAGTTTAAGTAATTTTTGGTGTTTGTGTTTGAATGAGTTGGTCCATCAGTAAATTAAAAACAAGTTGACGTACGAGATATGATTGAACTTTGGTAGAGTTTCGCTAAAGTCAGTTGAAACAGCATAAAGAATCTAGTATCTGTCTTCTCCCTCTCATTTTTCTCTTTCTACTACGCCATACTGGGTTCGGTTTAAACGGTTAAACAATCTGTTCTCTGTCTGGTCTTTTATTGCAGAGGCGCCAGTTATCAAACTAACCTGGTAAAATCACTTTTGACTGCAGCGTTTTCGTTGTTGTTCAAGTGTAGAAATAAATAAATGAATAAATACCTAACTGGTACCCTTTCAGCAAGAAAGCAATGGAAATAGTAAAATTAGCAGATTTTTTCTACTTCTATCTTTCTGATGCACCTATTTAACTCCGGAGAAAAGAGTTACTAATGCCGGAGTGCCAGAGCTCGACCACGATTTTTGCCAAACTCTTAATAAGGGCGAGTAAATATATGTATATGGAAATTCGGGACGCGACGAGTGTTCCCTGACCTATATTCTCGTGCTCTCTACATTCTACAACCGCACATCACCCTGTTCTGGAGAAAAAGCCTGTCTTGCATCTGGGATCACGCAAAATAGCGGTCGGTCTCCGGTTTAAGGTTTCACAAACGGCAGGGAATTTTAGATATATGTGATTTGTCGTTTGTCGTTTATGAAAGTAAGTAGTAGTTTTTACTAAGAAACACTTCATAGTTTTCTTTATTATTTTTTAATGTTGAGATCAAATATTATCACTCCGTCACTTGCTAGCAAATTCCACTTTTAAAATACTCGTTATAGACCGGAAGAGTGACAGATTTTTGGACGTGATTTTACTCAGTATGCCTTTCAAAGGGTATTGCGTATGTTGCGTATTTATATTTTCACAATAATAAGGTATGAATCAGAGAGTTATCCTAGGTTCTTCATTATGGAAAAGTGAGTCTCCATTTATTCATATGCGTTTTGATATGATTTATTCAGGCTGCCATGTGTTTTATAATTAAGTTCAAAATAGAAAATTCGTCGGAAAATCATAGGCATACCGTTAACATGGAGCCAAAAGGCTACTATTGTCACGTGAACTTGTATTTTAATAATTAATTTTTCCAGGTTTCTGAACAGGCTGCCAATGATAAGTATGTAAGTTCTTCATAAAACTGCTGAAGAAAAGATGGAATGCCATTTGCACATGTCCAAGTACACTTTACATCGAATAAATCGTTTAAATGATTAAATAACATTCAATTTAAACTGTACTTGGACATGCGCAAACGGTATGCCATCCTTTCTTCAGCAGTTTCATAACAATAACTTGCATACTTCTTATTGGCAGCCTGTTCAGAAACGTGGAAAAATTAATTATTAAAATACAAGTTCACGTGAGAATAATAGGCCTTTGGGTCCACGCTAACGGTATGCCTATGGTTTTCCGAGGAATTTTCTATTTTGAAACATTATAAAACACATGGCAGCCTGACTAAAATTATATCAAAACGAATATTTTTCGAATAAATGAAAACTCACTTTTTCATATGAAGAACCCAGGATGACTCTCTGATTCATATCTTATTATTGTGAGAATATACGCAACATAATGCCCTTTGAAAGGCATACTGAGTAAAATCACGTTCAAAAGTCTGTCACTATCTCCCGGTCTATTGCGGGTACATTTTTGCAGGATGTTAGTAATCATCCAACAGAAACAGAGTTTTATAGTGGTGAATGGCAAGGAGCTTGTCCTTATTCAAAAGCTTGAAACTTCCCTATACCTACTGACAATGCATGCAGGGGTCTCATTCTCTGGTATACAAGTATCTACCTACCCTACCATGATTTATGTTGATGAGTGATGATTACAATATTAGAGAACGGAGGCCTACAGGAGGAAAATATCAAGTCAAGTAACTTGAGAATTGTCGAAACTAGGTACTTTATTTGAAATCCAAAATCGCCAACTTGCGATTACGAATTGTCGCCTCTTTGATCACTAAGGTTCTTAAAAGAGGCCCCATGTGAAGAAGCAGAACGAACATTGACGCTGACAAGCCAAAACGGCACAAACGCCAAAATAGTCATTTTTTAGTTACCTATAAATACCATCAGATATAGACTTAATTTGAAAGCTTATATAATAATAACCCACTACTTGGCTTGACTTGAATTTGTCTCACAAACTACTTGACTACTTGACAAAATGTTTTTGTCAGCAGAGGTGACACAGGTGGCCAGTGTTAGTGGGGGACATCCATCTCCTTAGTTTATCTAAAAAATATACTGTTCGTTCAAATGCAAATGAGAAATGAGTTATCTTGTGGCGTTATTATGGAATCATCATCAGCTCTTATATACAGTGCTCTTCATAAAGAAGTACACGAAAATATGAAAACAATAATTATTGTTACATTTTGTGAAAATCTAATTCAGGCTATGTGGGTGGATATTTTGGGTACACTATTGCGCTGAAAAGGGGTCGTGACTTCAGATATTAGATATTCGTTTTTTTTTTCTTAATTATTTCTCGTCAAATCGGTGGTCGATATTTAATTTGTTTCCGAAAATATCCTACGACACTTATCAGTCTCTTACTAAATAAATATAAATAGATTTCGACGCAAAATTAAGGAGGAAATAAGATTTTTTAAAACCTAATAATATAATAATACAATTTTTCCCATTTTTGGTGCCTTAATTCGTGAGGGATCTTTTCTTTTAGTGGCATAGCAGGTAAAGGATAACCAGTTAAACAAAATGCACTCCACTCGGAATTCGAACCCGGGACTCCTACTGTGGCCATAGGAGCTTACCCAACTAATCTACCGGGCATACGGGCAAAGTTTACAGAATAAATTCTCTAAACTTTGATACAGCCATCGGCTAGGTGCTATTTAATTCAACAACTGGTTATTAGTAATTTAGATTAAGAGCTGACTTTAGCTTTGTAACTTGTAACCCATGTTCTAACTTACTATACCTAAAAAGTTTTGTACAGTTATTACTGAGTTTATATTTTTTATCTGTTGCTAGTCTATGTTATCGAATGTGTAAAAGTTAAACAAATTAAGGAAAATTTTTGTTTATTTTTATGAATTTTTTTGTTTTCTACGATATCGCGTACAATGTTTTTGATATTTAAAAGCTAACAAAAAAAAGGATAAATCTAATGCTCAGTTCTTCACAATCTGATGCGAATAACGTATACTTACCTATACCGTAGTGTTGGCTTTTTTAGTACAAACAATATATTCCGATGTGATTGCGACTTTTACAAAATTTATTCTGCAGATTCGGACCTTTGCCACTTTTGTCTTGGTCAAAAATATATAAAAAGTTAAATGTAAAATAATAAGTGTAAACAGATAGTTAACCTATTTGTGGTTGAATAACCATAGTTAACAATCTATATAAATAGGTGAACAGTGAACATTGACTTGTTACCAGAACACCGAATATATTTTTCTACGAAGCTCTCTTGGCATGAAATATAAAATAATAAAACGTAGTTATGTCATAATAATACTGTAAACATTATTAGTTTTTTTCGAAAATTGCGAAAAAATAAAAAGTAATACTTCTCGGTATAGCTTCCAAGCTATATAATTTTAGATAGAGCGAGCGCTCCGCTAGTGGCAATTACATTATTAGAGGCAGAACGTGACTGAGATCAGGCTCGGATATGGAAACTGTGCCAGGCGCTCGTTATTCATTTCTAGGTTACGGAACTCGCTGATTATTTTTTTAAAACGTGTACCTACTTCATCTAAAATTGTCATTTTTTTGTAAACACAAGGAAAATAAAAATGAATAATATTTATGTACCAATCAATTTTCTATTTTCGTCTAGGTGAACGTATATCTACTCGATGTAGTAATTAATTTTCTGCATATATCTTAGCAAGTGACTTTAGAAAGACGTTTTTTTTCCTTCTTGGTATCCACATTACATACATACGGGACGTTTTTTTAAAAACGTGTGGTTTGAGAGCTTCTGTTCGATTTACTTCACACGTCATATTATTTGTGGTTGTCATTATAGCGGAGAAGTAAAGGAGTATGGAGTTTGAAACACCTAGGTATCTACACGTGTAAAGGTAAATGAGTAAACAGAGTTATTTTGAACTATTTACACACACATATACCTATATAATTATATATATATAATAATTATCGTATGGTGTTCGATACTTTCAGATATGGGTATGTTCATTGGCTCCCTATCCCTGTGGTTTTTCGCCAAATCAATTCTATTGTACTTTCTTATGTTTAATTTAAAACTGATAAAGAGGATGTATACTCTGACTAACAATAAGTTAATAATTGCAGTTTAAACATTGGTTCCGTTTGACATATTTGACAAGATGAGCTCTCTGTATTCTATTCTCTCAGAGATATTGTATCTCAAAGTATTATAAAATATCAGTGGATTCGATCGAACCTAAAACGGTTATCCAAACGGCCGTTGTTGTTTTCTTTCTATCTAGATCTTAAAAATAGCTTCCGTAACCTTGATCTAATCTCCCATCTAGTAAGACACGCTAGACATATGGTTTACTATAGATTTTCACTAAATTCCCCCATCCTTTGTTACTATTGTAATCTAATCAGTAATCAAAGTAATTTGCAGCGGTTTGGTTTATCACAAGATAGAATCTCCTTAATCCCGGCCAACAAAAATAAATCATGCCGACCTCGTATTAGTTTTTGCAGATATTATTTTATTAGTTCAGGCAAAGTATGGTGGTGTGTTTTTGGTTTGATGCCAACAATTTTAAAGGCTGTAAACAATAATTAAGAGAACGACGAACGACATTCCGAAATTCGGTTCAATTCGAATTCCTAATTCTCCTAGTTATGTGTTTCATAAAATTAATACAGAAGCACTCATAAGTGCTTCTGTATTAATGATAGTCCTAACTTCAGCTCCCGTACGTACGTTGGTTGTTTATTATGAGGCGCCATTTCGGACTAAATTATTATTTTTGAATATATAAATTTCTCGGGCTAATATATTTTTTTAATATGATATTTATAGAAATTTGCGTGAATAATCTTTTTTTAGTCAAATTAATATATTACGCATCGCCCAAAAGTATATATTACAGTAAATGCAAAAAAAATATATCAAAACACGATATATTAATTTGATGCGCCAATATATAATAATTTAGGGTACCACTGGTCGTCACCAGAGGGCGCGTCGCGCATTCCTAAAGTGCACCGGCAACGCTGCAGCAGAAAGTGCAGAAGCCCGAAGTCGAAATATATTTTTTTATATGATATTTATAGAAATTTGCGTGAATAATCTTTTTTTAGTCAAATTTATATATTACGCATCGCCTAAAAGTATATATTACAGTAAACGCAAAAAATATATCAAAACACGATATATTAGTTTGGTGCGCCAATATATAATAATTTAGGGTACCACCGGTCGTCACCAGAGGTCGCGCCGCGCATCCCTAAAGTGCACCGGTAACGCCGCAGCAGAAAGCGCAGAATGGTGTAAAACCAGGGACTCTTTAAAATAAAAAGGGTCCCTGTGTAAAACCCACCCCCGATTTTCTTGAAATTTTGGATAGATAGGTAGGTTCCTATCCCCTATTTTCGCCCGACGTTACACCATTGGAAAAGATTACAACTTCTTTTTTCATACGCCACAATATGATGCGAATGTCCCCTTCTTTTTTCATACGGCAGCGCTTATCCCCCAAAAAGGAGGGAATACGCTCCTTATTGCAAAGATGCTTGAGAAAAATGCACTTCCGACGGCTTCCGACGTAGAACGTATCAAATATTTACTTCGGCTTCGGACGTGTACGGAGTTAAATGTACGTCCAAAGAAGTCACGTGACTCAATCCACCAATGAGAGTGCAAGACGTACACCGACTTTTATATACGTCGGACGTATAAATAGCCACTTCCTACCACAAAACGAAGGCGAAACGAAAACGATCATGCGGGCGGGAAACTAATATGTAAGATGATTGTGGGGTTATACACCACAAAACATCAAATCCCAAACCTGACACAGAAAAAGAACATCCAGTACGTCGGTAATCATAATCACTTCGACTTCGGGCTTCTGCCCTTTCTGCTGCAGCGTTGCCGGTGCACCGCGACCTCTGGTGACGACCAGTGGTACCCTAAATTATTATATATTGGCGCACCAAATTAATATATCGTGTTCTGATATATTTTTTTTTTGACTACAAAAAGATTATTCACGCAAATTTCTATAAATATCATATTAAAAAAATATATTAGCGCGAGAAATTTATATATTCAAAAATAATAATTTAGTCCGAAATGGCGCCTCATAGTTTATCAACAAAATGGAATTTTTATTTTTGTTTGCGTGAAGTATCCCGCCGCTCCCGCCAAAACTTGAACATGGAATTGTGTAGAATAGATCCTACAGTATTCGTAGAAAACTTTGTAATTGCTTTTTAAACAATAACAAGTAAACACAAATATACAGTATGTCCACAGAAAAGTTGTTGATTATGAAAAACTTTCCCATTTTTCATTTTATCGAAAAAAGTTATTCTTGATAAAAAGTTTTGCTGGTTCTTAAAGTAAGATTGGGATAGAGAAATTTAACATTTCTTGTACGGGGTGTTCAAAAAATTGAAAAAACTTTAAGTGGTACAAGAGTAAAGTGGACTTATTTGTGAATATGTGAAAGTAAGTTACTAGAAAAAGTTGTTCAAAAGTAAAAGGCAGTCTCTAATACCAATTTTCGAAACAATCGGCCAACTTTTATTTATTTGTAATCACTAAATTTATTTTATACAAATTAAGTTATAACAAATTAACAATTAAATCTTGTTCTAGTAGGCGCTGATAGTGACAAGTTGATTTGACAATTCCCTGTTAAAATTTATTAGCCATAGCGTTATGGGCAAGGCGAATGAATGAATAAATAAAAGTAGGCCGATTGTTTCGGAAATTGGTATTAGAGACTGCCTTTTACTTTTGAAAAACTTTTCCTAGTAACTTATTTTCACATCTTCACAAATAAGTGCACTTTACTCTTGTACCACTTAAAGTTTTTTCAATTTTTTGAGCACCCCGTACAAGAAATGTTAAATTTATCTATCCCAATCTTACTTTAAGAACCAGCAAAACTTTTTAACAAGAATAACTTTTTTCGATAAAATGAAAAATGGGAAAGTTTTTCCTATATAACAACTTTTCTGTGGACATACTGTATATAACCTCAAGCGAAATTAGTAATACTTAAATAAATAAAATATTACATACCGCCGGGGTTAAGGTTCTTGGACTGAGGGGAGGGTCCCGTAGCAGCCCCAGACGATCTTCGAGATCTGAAAATAAAGGGATATGAATTGTAATATTAATTATTAATCAATAAGTACCTATAATTTGTATGAAGAATGAATTCAGATGAAACATGTATAATATATATGTACAATGTATTTCATATTAGGTACGTGTGAAACCTTTCGTAAAATTGTATTTTTGAGATATTCCAGTGCTTGTTTTGTCGTCGTGATGGGATTAGGTGGGAGGATGCGATTTAGCAATTTTCTTTATCGAAAATCTGACACCGCCATCTTATTTAGCATCCTGGAAAATAATTGCGTAGAGACTTTCAAAAAAATATTATCAGAGATAAAGTTCTTGCAACAGGGTCACCTTTACAAAAACGACGTTTTGAATTTGTTACTAAAGTATAGCAGTAGGCCGAGGAAACATGAGACAATTATAAATGCGTCAATTCTTTGCTAAACATAAAATACCACAGAAAAAAACGTTCTATACTAAACTTTCTTTTAACTTTAAACATTTCTCAATTCAAAAATTTGAATAATTTTTCAATTCAAGTACTTATTCAAGAATGATTTTTAGTATTTATACGGGAACTGTCTGAACCAGACTCATCTGTGGCTCGGTGTTCTTTGTTTCAAATCCAGAATAATAAATCTCATTTTCATTGTGTGTTCATGTTTTCTATTCATACATCAAAGTGACACCCTAATTTTAAGTGAGGTGTAAAATAAAATAGGTAAGTGTTATTGAATAATGTATGTATTAATAAAAATTGATTCATGCCGAAAAATACAAATTAAAACGTTTAGGTGTATTTGATTATTTATTAAATTTAAAAATTAAAAATCACCTATACAATTTTTTGAAATGTATTATTAAAAAGAAACGTTTTGAAGATGTAAAGTTTTGGATGAAATATACAGGGAGCACAAAAAATGGCATTTTTCAAAATTAAAATAATGTTGAAAGTGGATTTTAGAAACAGGAGATTATACATTAACCAAAACGGCTTATAATTTCTTTCAGATGGAAAACACATTAACAAGGGCAAAAATGCCAATTTTTGAATTTTTCTTATCGCTGAAACAATTTTTCTTGAAAACTAAAATGTCTTTTAAGTGATGTTTTTCTGTAGCCGCGACCACGGCCCACAGTCCCATTTCATACTGCAGAGCGCACGGCTCAGCTTATCTTGCGTAAGCTATATACCTACAATATTTGATCCAAAACTTGATATCGCCAAATTTTTTAAGCAGAAACTTTAAAGTTATACTTTCCGCCTATATGGTAATTTTAAAAAAGGTAATCCCTTTTATAAAATTTATTATAGTTATAAAAAAGTAGTAAACTTTTGTAATTTTAGAATAGCTACATGCCCCTTACCTACTTTACATCACTTGCCTAAACGAATGAAAATTCAATATTTTGGAAATTAAGGAAGAACGGAAGATAAAAAAGAAGCTGTACCAGTTTTATACAGGGTGAGTCACATCTAAAGGCAGAGCCTAAAACACAAGGTAGAATTCGCTAAAATAAGCACATATGCTTAATAAACATTAGCTCAAAAACGCTTGGCTCTCCATATACAGAGTGTTGAAACTTTTCCAAATATTTTTTAATTTCTTTCTAGCCCGTTTAGGAATTGTTTTATACATATTATGGGTTGTCATTTTGTGCAATAATTTGGCTCTGTTCAGATGAGCAGCGGCGTAGATACAAATAATTTTATTTTAAATGCCAGCATAATCACCTTGACACTAGTTTAAAAAATCCGAAATTACGAAGAAACTGTACCAGAAATAAAAAAAATACCAAGAGGCACTTTTTGTTCCAAATTAAATGGGCTATCCAAAAAAGGCAAAATTTTTGGTTTTGCACAGGGCCGTACTACTTTTTTTCTACAATTATTTACAGTAACTATTTGTACCTACGCCGGTGGTGATCGGAACGGGGTCAAATTATTCCACAAAATGGCAACCGTCCAGTGTATAATGTGTACCAAATTTGGTTGGAATTCCTAAATGGGATCGAAAGAAATTAAAAAAATATGTTATTTTTGGAAAATTTTTAACACGCTGTATATGGAGAACCAAGCTTTTTTGGGCTAACATATGTGCTTATTTTAGCGAGTTCTACCTTGTGTTTTCGGCTCTGCCTTTAGATGTGACTCACCCTGTATAAGATTAATTAAGGATAAAATAAGTTAGTATTATCTCGACTTAGCCAAAAGGCATTCGCACTCCCTCTACGGGGAACATTCACTCAGATCCCGGGCATCCCGGATACCAAAAGGATCTGGCTCGGACGAGACCCTTGCCATGTAATCGGGCCTTAGGTGACATTGATGTTGTTGGACGATCCTGCATTCCCCATGAATTTCCTGACGGTTCGGGCTGTCGCAAGTAGTACCGCTTTCTGCATGGACCTGTAAAGACTATCAGTTAGATTCAGCTCCTTGATGTTTCTCAGCAAACTTTTTGGTATAACACCAGTTGTTGACATGATGATTGGAATCGTCTGGACGTTCTCCATTTCCCATTGCCTTCTAATTCGTTCTTCTAAGTCTCTGTACTTCGCGATCTTCTCGACTTGCTTCACACGCAGGTTGTTGTTGTTCGGGATGGCCACATCAATCAGAGTTGTCTTCCTAGAAATTTTATCAACTATTATAAGGTCCGGTCTGTTATGGGCAACTCGTTGATCAGTCAGAACTGTACGATCCCAGTACATCTTGTAGTTTCTGTTCTCAAGAACAGGCTCAGGTGTGTAGTTGTAATATGGGACCCTCTCTGTCTGCACAAGCAGCAGCTTTTCCGCCAGTTCCTGGTGCAAGATCTTGGCAACCGAATCGTGTCGTTCCTTATATTCCGTTGATGCAAACATCTGACATCCTCCTGTTATGTGCTGGATTGTTTCTGAAGTTGGGCACCCGTATCTGCATCTGTCATCCACTACCGATGCATCTCCTACAATGAATTTTAGGTAGTTGCGAGTTGGTATAACCTGATCTTGTATGGCCAGTAAGAAGCCTTCTGTCTCTGGGAACATCCGTCCCGAGGTCAGCCAATAGTACGACGCTAACTTGTCGACATGTTCCTGGTTAACCTCATTAGGATGCCTCCCGTGCAGCGGCTTCTCTAACCACCTCTGTAGTTTATCGTTGTCAGTTCGGTGGTGATTGTGATACTCGTGTTCCGTCAGACGTAGCGGTGTTGAGACGTCTGCTCCGCATATAGCTTTATGTAGTGTGGAGCTGTTGGCCTGTCTGTGGAAATAATTACGCAGATTTAGTATTTGTTGGTCCAATTGCTTGCTGAGGTCTGCCAATCCTCTTCCTCCTTGTTGACGTGGCAGGGTTGTTCTTTCTACGGCGCTACGGGGATGATGTTTATGAGCTTTTGTCAGTAGTGTCCTAACTTTTCGTTGCAAGTAGTTGATGTCCGTGTTGGTCCAATTCACTATTCCGAAGGAATAGCTTAGTACAGAGCACGCATACGTGTTTAGGGCCTTAAACAAATTCCTGCTGTTAAGATCAGTTCGCACTACTTGTCTTACTCTCTTGATGAATTCATTAGTTAAATCGGTCTTCATTGTTCGATGATCTATCCTTTGAGCTTGCTTCATCCCGAGGTACTTGTATGTATCTCCCACGCTCATTGCTTCGATCTCCTGTCCGTCCTGCATCTCGTGTGCGCCTTGTTCGAGCTTTCCCCGGACGATATTAAGGGTGCGGCACTTGTCCAGTCCAAACTGCATTCCGATGTCCCTGGAGAACTCCTCTACAATTTTAAGCATTTGCGTTAGTTGGTTCTTGGTTGCGGCCATCAGTTTTAAATCATCCATATATAACAGGTGATTCAACCTGAACGCTTCTGATCTGTTGCTTTTGATAGCGAAGCCATATTTCGTAGAGTTCAACCGGTGTGATAGAGGGTTCATCGCCATGCAGAACCACAGTGGACTGAGTGAATCTCCTTGGAAAATCCCTCTTCGGATGTTGATTGTGTCGGTCTCGATGTTACTGCTTGCGGTTCTGAGTTGTATCTTAGTGCGCCAGGTTGTCATAACGTGTTCTAAAAAGGAAACTGTATGATGATCTATTTTGTACAGCTTTAAGATACCTGTGAGCCAGTCGTGAGGTACGGAATCAAATGCTTTTTTGTAGTCCACATAAGCCATGTAGAGGTTTCGTTGCCTGGAATGAGCCTGGTTGCAGATGACAGAGTCTATGATGAGTTGCTCTTTGCATCCCATTGCGCCCTTCGAGCAGCCCTTCTGCTGCATTGCAATGATGTTGTTCCGCTCGCAGTGAGCATATATTCGCTGCGTAAGGCAAGATGTGATTATCTTGTACAGCGTAGGCAAGCAGGTTATTGGGCGGTACTTGGCAGGATTATCCGTATTCCGCTGGTCTTTTGGTAACAAGTATTATTATTATTATTATTATTATTATTATTATCAATGAAAATTTATTGCTTGACCACTTTTAGTGATTTGACCTTCAATGTACTGGTTGAGTCATCATATTTTTTTTTATACCCCACCTTTTGAACAAAATATACAACATCTTTGGTATAAGTTAGGTTTCTTCTAAATCATCAGGATTTTTTTATTAGTTGAAACAATTAAGCAATGCCACAGTGGGGAAAGAGTACCAACCCAAATATTTTTTTAGAACACTATGTATTATGTATGTAATTGCATTTTTAAACTCAACCATACATTTTAATTAATTTTATGATTCATATCTAAATTTAACTGTTTTCGAAATATTGAAGTTTTTAATTAGGGTTTTAATTATTAGATGAAATATGATAATATGAATGTGTTTAATCAAATTTATAGTTTACGTTTTAATGTTCAATGTTTAATAAAATGTTTTAATGTTATAATATGTTATGTAACATCTTTTGTTAAAATGATATATCACGCTAAACAAAATATAATATGTATTTTATGAATGAAAAAATGAGGTTTAGGTATTGGTCGTAGTAGATTCTTCTATGGTGTTGGTCTATTTTTTAAATTTTCTATTTGAAAATTTGCCATAGGTGCACTTGCAGCGAATGTGTATAATTTATTTACTGTTACTATTCTTATAAAAATCAATGTAAAATAAAATTATTTGTATCTGGTACTTTCAATACCCTTAAAATACTTTCGTAAGATGCGAGGTCTGTGAATTTTTCTTATAAATAAGTTTCCGTATTTTGAATAATTTTTTTTTTAAATATTACATTGCATCTGACTCTTCTATTGGAACTTAATTAACGATTAATATCGATTGCCGACGTAACGAAAAGTAATTATTTCACAGGACAGTCAAGCTATATCGCAATCTACAAAAATGTAGGTACAAAGAATAGACGCATTTGCAATTTCATAAATTAATGTCGTTTGTTTCATGTTACCTCGGCCTACTTATTACTTTAGTAAAATTTTCAAAACGTCGTATTTGTAACATTGATGTTGTATCAACCTTATCGCTGAATATTTTTTTATGAAAATTGGTACGTAACCATTTTCAAGGATAATAAATAAGGAGGCGGTGGCGGATTTTCGACAAAAAAAAATTATTAATATTTATGCAAATTTACGGGTATAAAAGCTCCCAGAGGGCATATTCCCATCTGCCATCACGATGGAAAAAGCAGGACTACAATATATAATGTCAATAATTATAATATAAGCATTATAGGCCATATAAGTTGCACGACATTTTGTTATAAACACAAATACGCAAAACGCAAATACTACAACTTGTTTCTGAACATAATAGGTACATAGTAAAGAGGGTGTGATATTCTCGCAAGTACTGCACAACGATTACAACTAATTTTGACTTCTAAATTTAACTTAAGAATAAATAATATTGGTCCCCTTTGTCGATGTATTTGGCACACTTTCCAGATTTCCCTTTACAAAAATATGATGAAAATGGGCCAAAATAAAACCAGTAAAATATACATTTTATTCGTGATTGGAACGCAAATGAGAATTCTTGGCAGTAATTTACCTACAAAATAAATTCCCCTTTTCGTGACATCCAGGTTTTGTTGCTTATTTCTGGTGAAATTGGATTTCAAGTTTCAGAATTCAAGGTATTTTTCAATTTACATATAGGTACCGTAGGAAAATAAAAATGTCAATCGAAAAGCCACCTTTATACATACCTAATAATAATAATAATAACCGCCCGAACCGTCCGGAAATTCGTGGGGAGTGCATAGGAACATCCAACACAATGTTCCCCGTAGAGGGAGTCCGAATGTCTTTTGGCTAAGTTGAGATAATAATAATAATAATAATAATTCAACCTGGGGTCTGAGTGAATCTTCCGTGTAGAGGAATGCGAATACCTTATGGCTAAATCCAGATAATAATGCATCGTGACACTATAATTACAACATAACATCTTCCTCGTCAGTCTCAAAGGACCGGCGCATTGAGTAGCCGTTAAAAGATATTTTTATTCGCTGATTAAAGTGACGTCACTACAACCCAGATTTAAATTTTATTTCCATTTTCTCTAATTTATTATTATTTATAGACATTGAAAATGATCCTATATACAAGGTGTTCAGATATGATCCGGAAGTCCCCTGTAAAATTGTGATGCGCTGCAAGTTTTTAACGATTTTTTTTGCGTGTAGAAAGTTTCCTTATGCGCACTTGTGGGACATTATAATCAGCACTATTCCACGGCCTGCTATGATTTTTTAGATCAAAGTAAACGACACCGGCTCATTTACTTTCCCTCTGCACTCTATCTGTAGGAGTCTCGGCTCTCTCAAGGAACTTTCTCGGAAAACCTTCACGAAAATTGAAATTTATGCCAAACCCCTTTTCAGAGCTGCAACAGATTATGACCCCGACCATAATCTTTCTCACTCTTCTACTGAAATACCCCAGAATCTTCCTCTGGTTCTCCAACCGCTTACACCCTTTCTAGGCAAACTCCACACGTCACTGTCCAGTAGTTGTCCACTATAACTTCAAGGTCAAGGCCTCTCCCAGCAGTCAACATCCTATCCTAAATATCTTCTTGAAAGGAGTAAACGAAGACTCGCTCAATCCTTCAATCGACGACAGGTTTTTGTGGGTATGCCCCCAGAGTGAAGAGACACCCACACTAACTTTGACCGTGTTCCATTCAGGTCCATGTTCGTAATGGATTACTTCCCCCCAGCCAAAAAAATTCTGATGGGCACACTAATGCTATTCCATTAAACGCAGCAGATATGCAAATATCCCCGTATTCCAAAAGTTTCATTAATTTTGTTGTAGATTCCAATCTTACTCCCTCACTTGCCTCTCCAAAAGTTGGGAGCCGGAGCGCCTTGGGCAATCAATCATTTTTTTTATGCAGATAATCCTGGCATTTACCTAATACGTATCGGCTATGTTATATATACCTATCTATCTCTGTAAGCTGTGGCCACGATACGACGAAGTCTCGTTTCGTTCCAATTTGGGCTCGATCGAAATTGGTGCCGACAGGGTCCCCGCCGAATGTAGTTAGGTGGGATAGAGGAGTTCGGTTTACCGATCTCGTTATAAGCGGGGCCCGCTTGTTTACCCCGGTCACGAAATTTGAGCGCTTTAGGGTGGGGGGAGGGAGCGTCAAGCGCACGTATTAATACAAGTTTAGGTGGTCGGGGGAAGGCCGCGCCAACGCAAATTCCTAGACGTCGCGATGCGGGGGAAGTTATCGAATATTGGGCATTTTGCGAGACACCGACTCATTCCGTGATTTAGTTTTATGTTACACTATTGAACAAAAGCAACACGACCTCTACTAAAGCCAAACAACAATAGCGCTACGTCACTCTGACGTCAATGCCTAGAGGCTATCAGTTATAAGTTGTCAAATAATGTCAGTCGTGCTTCTTGCGATGGAACTTATTTGTTTATTTATAACATCTCACAGAATCATATTCCTGTATTATTTGTTGTGCTCGGCATTGTGTAACTGAAAATGGTGAACAAATGTTGTGTACCCGGCTATGCCGGTAGCATATAGGCAAACCGTATACGATTAGGGCCAGCGCTAACAAATCTAAGTCTCTATTGGCCGAAAGCGGGTACGCTTTGTCCGACCTGGCCGAAGTCAGGCACGGTTTGCCCATATGTAAAATAATTTGCATATATATGCGCTCATATCTTTATGATATACTTAGGTACCAATAGCAAAATTACACCGCGTTCGATACACGCTTGCAAGAACATTGTAAGTGACATTTTTGATATTTTCACTTTTTCCCATTTCTTAGATCTATTTACGGGATACAAATATTCAATTTCGCTTTATTTCCCCAAAATTTTTGATGAGTCATCCCATTGTATCTGACAAAATGGACGTTTTCAGCGGTAAAAACATGGTATATAAAGCTAATTACAATTACAATAATTTTTGTAATTTGCAGTTTTTGGTTTCCATTAGTTCGACTATTAGAACAGTGTAACGATACTTGATGGCATTTAGGTACAATGGACAATGAACAAGGGCGCCCATAGAAAATATTTTAGGGGGGGGGGGCAAAATTTAAAAAGTTTGGGTAAGAGTAACAAATAAACAATTTTTAATGTCAACCAACCTAAACAAAATACAAGAAAAAATTAAAACAATAAAACAAAACTAGAAAACATGTATTATTCACGTTAAAACTGAGTATACAGTATACATACCTACAATAATAAACAATAAACTTAAAATTGTATAAAAAAAACAGTACTTTCTTATAGAAACAAAAACGAAATAAAATATAAAAATAAATATGTATCGTTATCGTTATCACAATATTCACAACCACAACTTAAAAAAATGACCAGGAACTAAAAAGTAATAAAGCAGCAACAAAGGTTATGTAGGTATGTTTCACGAAAACACAAATTTTAAATTTCGGGGGTCACGCCCATGATACAACATTGTTGTATCATGGTCACGCCCAAATTCATCTATAACATTTGTAATAAATTTTTGTTTATTTTTGTTTACGAGTTCTCGGTGAACGCTTAGTAAACAAAGGCCGTTTAAACGGTCTTCATTCATTGTTGAGCGAATCCAAGTTTTTACCCTACGAAGAGTGCTAAATGACCTTTCGATCGTGCATGTTGTTGGTGGAAAGCAAATAGAATGAATTGAATTACCAATAGCCGGATAGAATTGGCAATGCTCGAGTAACTCTACCATTTGAGTGTTTTCGTTTATATCAATTTCTTCATTTTTTTCCAAAAATACCACCAAGTTTCAGCCTGTTGTAAGAAATTGTCTAGACACTGTAGTGCTTATCAATTTCAGTTACAGGTTCTATATACTCGTTGTAATCAATCTTATTGATATTGTGAGGATGCAACATCAAAATACATTGTTGACCATAGGCGCCATCTACTTTTCAGAATATGAAGCTATAGCCGTGAGAAGTAAAAGTACAAAAAAATTTTCATTAGTTAACAATATGTTAGCATTTTTAATAACCAAAATTTTCAAACCTCTCTCCTGAAAAGTACTTTTGTCATTTGCAATGTTTTTGCATTTTGCATGCATGCATGTTTCTATATGGGCAAACCGTACCTGATTTCGGCCAGGTCGGACAAAGCGTACCCGCTTTCGGCCCAACCAATAGAGAACTTAGATTTGTTAGCGCTGGCCCTAATCGTATACGGTAACTATAAATGCATCGATAAAGCAGTAGTGAAAACACAAAAAGGAAGCAAACACAACAGAATGTTTTGTTGTCTTCACTCTTCAAGAGGTTTAAATATTAAACAATGTCTGCTTCTGTACGACTAGCTATTCTCATAATACGTTCGATCGAAATAGCTACACCTAGGTACACGCGCGGCCTCATAAATCGTTCCACTAGGCATGAGAAATAAGCAAGAAATCAAGAATTTTGGGTAAGTGCGGCAACGTTGCGCCAATTCCAGGGCTACTCAAATCAACAACGTCCCCTGCATACCCTCGTACGGACCCGCTTCTCCCCGTAGAAAATAAAAATTGCGATACGTCAGTCAACGAAAATAGGTTAATAAATCGCTGCATTATCATTATAATAAAGTGGATTTAAAGTTTTACACAGTTTCTTGGTGTTTTGAGATTCACGTAACGTTAAATTACGCGGATTTCTTTGATTGTCAAAGTGGTATTAGTTAAATAAGGTATAATATCTAAGTATAATAATTGTTTTATTATTGAAGAATCTCGTAGTGGTTTTTTACATTGGTTTATTACACTTCTTTATCTTAACCGCGAACCAAATCTTTGGTTTATTTCAATATTTAAAGCTTCCCTGGAGTCCTCGGGTGAGGTTCTGATGCTTCCCGGGCCCCCGAAAAATCGAGAAATGAGAAAAAACAAGCTATTTCCAATAGCGGTTTCAGAGGATTTTCCGTCGGTTTCGTTGATTCTACAGCCGTCCCGTTTCTCGAAAGTGGTTAATCGTGAATCGGGAATTTCTCTCAGATATCGGATTTTCGAGGTTCTTTTTGGTACCGGAGGAAAGTACGACACCCAATTAAGAGATTTACCACCTTCTTCGATTTTTAGAACGGCTCTATTCGAGGTTGTCGAATGACTTTTGCGAAAAAGCCACCAATGTCCGCGGGCAGGGTTATAAGATTTTCCACTACTATTCAGGCAATCAAAGGCCAACCTAACAGCGCCGAATTTATTGTTTTTTGCACTGTAACGGGCAATGTCACGTAAGGTAATGTCGCGTAATAAGATGTTAGAATTGCCGTCACTTGCGCTTTTAAGGTTATCGCTGGCTTTCAAACCGCGAGAGAGGGGAGGGGTAATTGCAACGTTGTCAGTTGAACGCCTTTGCGTCCGCACGTATTGGAACGATTTCAAGGGCCTCGCGTGTACATAGGTTTGTATAGTTCTTCCAATATTAATTTAAACAGCAAAAAAACGGAGTCGGCAAATGCCGTGCAACAGTGACTATAGAAAGATTGTAATTCGGAAAAGAAATGCTCAGAAATTTGCAGCTGTATAGCGGCGGCTTGTTTTGCCGTCTAGATTTTTGTTTGCCACTTCAAAATGGGATGACGAATATTGCCATGCCCTCATGCCCCATTATACATTAGGTATACCTACCTACACCTACCTACTTGTCTTATTGCTAATATACTCACAAACATTGTTACTGTTAATATTATTTTAAACAACTATTGTAAAGTAACAAATAACAGCGTCGCAGAATGTGTTAAAATGAAAGCTGCTGATAATAAAAGAAAACGAAATCGAAAACTTGAAACACTCACCAAAATCTATCCAGATCCCTGAGAAACATAAAAAACCACGTACGTAAAACAGAACATATGATACCTAAAATAAGAGGCTCTCAAATGAACTACCTATAATATTATGTAAGTACTTATCAAGATGTACATTATAATATGGTACGCGACTGCCGGACTTTATTTTCCATTTATCGTAATTAATTTTCTTTCAATTTTGTAACTGGTCAAAACGTTGTTTCTTTCACATTTTCTGTATTTTCATAAATAATAAACATTATCATAAACATTATATCTATATTAAACATGTTCATTAAAATGTGTGTTTCTATAGTTTCTATGTCTTTCTCTCTATACCTAGAATTTGATATACAAAGGTGATAAAATTGGTACATATTTAATCTATTTTTCAAATCTTCCCTTGGCTTTAAAATATATGTGTTTACTCGGCCTCTTCAGCGTGACGTCACTCTGTTGTTGTTTGGCTTTAGTAGAGGTGGTGTTGACAAAAGTAAAGCAACCGTCCTGAAACAGTGATGTCTCTGATCGAATGTCACCTCGTTCTTTACCAATATTATCGATTTCAATCCATTGGGCTTTTGAGATTTCGTTTAGTTTAATTTATATGGATTATTACCAGATCCCATAGCTGGTACTTTCTGTAAATGTGAGAAATACAAATTTATTAATTGCCCAAGTTTCACCCGCTTTCAACTTTTGAAAAATTTTCCGGGATAGCCAATTGGGGTAGTAAAGTTGGGACCTAGAACGAAATTAACAAAACTTTTAGAAAGCGAGGATATTTGCATAGTTGTGTGTCTGCCGCGTTTAATGGAATATCTTTAGTGTGTTCATTAGGTTTTTTTTTTTGGCCGGAGGAGAGGAAACCCATTATGGACACGGACCTCTGAATGGAAAACTCAGATCAAAGTTAGTGCATGTGGTAGTTTCCCCCTTATGGGGGCATACCCACTAAAACCTCTCTTCTACTGGAGGATAGAGGCAGTTTTCGTTCATCATTTCACAAAGACATTTTTGGCCTGGGATTGGGGTGTAGGCAGATTAAAGAATCCTTGGCCTTAAAGTTATGGTGGACAGTGAACTGAGAAGTTTGTCTAGAAAGACATTAGACGGTTGGATCGATTTGGTGTTTCGGAGGAGGATTCTTGTCTATTTAAGTCAAAGAGAGAATCGGGGTCGTTTGTGACAGATCGGGGTGGTAATCTGTTGCATATCTGAAAAGGAGGTTGGGATGTTGTTTGTCTTCGGATAGGTTTTCCGAGACAGTTCCTTGATAAAATCGTTCAGGAACGGGACATTACAATCACCATAAATGTAACGATTGGCGATGTAGGACTCAGCACCTGTGATTGTGTGAGGACTTGGTTTTGAATGACATGGAAGCTCTGAATTCGCCATAAATACAAACTTCTTGCTATTTTATTGTAGGTATTTGGAAAGTCATGGTTAGCCAAATTCTCCGTGACAGTTCAAAAATTGTTCCTGTTTTCTAGGAATCAGTTTTCATATTGCATCTTAAGTCATATTCTGACTAAAAGAAGTTATTAATTATTGTTGTCTAGGATTCGTAATGTTCTGCATGTTGTATTAAAGGGTTGCATAATATGTTGTGAGAATCAAAAGATGTGAAGAAGCTTCTACCTCCATGGTGTCAGATTACATTCCATCATTGATTAAGGTACGAATTCCTTATTCAATGATTCCATGCTTTAGTAATATGATCAAATAAATATTATATGTTGGCAGTTTATGAAAGAAAATAATCAAACAAATTATTTAGCTTATACACTACAATGTTTTATTAGTTTGGGAATATCTGATAAGCTAGATGCAGTAACCACTCCACAAAAAAATTATTGTGGCTGTTAGATATAGGAATATAAAAGGTATTTAACTTAAAGAGGTAGCAAATGCTGAGAGAAATAGTAGAACATTAAAGATCATTTGCGTCGACAAGTAAACGGTAAACTGTTGCCATAATCACTACATAGACATAATGTAGACTAAGTCAAAATAAGCAAAGACCAAGCCATAAAAACTACCGCTCCTTGCTGTAACGTGGATAGGTACATTATTACAGCGTCTGTCTGGAGCACACGTGTAGGTGCAACATGATTGAACCTGCGATGGACAAAAGGCCGTGCAACGCAGTTTACCCGTGCTCTCATTAAAGCCTCCTCCTGTGAACAAAACCAGGAATTGATCGGCTTCGTCGAATTGCAATTTCTCGAGAAATTCTGCCAAAATACGCTTGTGTTAAAACCTTTGCCAGAAAAATATAATCTTTAGCATTCTAAAGTATGATAGTCCTGAATACTCGCAGAAGAGGTTATGTTTTTTATGTAGTAGGCATTACCGACTAGTGCCTATATAATGTACTATAGTCGATTTATTGTCAAGAGTCAATATAGGTGATTCAAACTCTCTTGAGTTATGACCTTGACCGAGCAATTTAACAAAAAACAAAACGATGATAACCTCGGGCCTCGGACCTTATTCGCAATCTAACCGTGGACATAGGTAGATACTGTTACAAATCTCATAAATTTGTTACAGCCCGTAGGTAGGTATATGAAAACAGACCGTATGTATACGGTCTAGGCTGTATCTATACGGCCTAAATGGCGCAGGCCGTATGTAAATGACATGGCATTTTATATACGGATACGGACTATTTACATTCAGACTGTATGTGCAATCGTAGTGAATTGCCCTTCTTTTTTATATTAAAGGAGGATATGCCTTATTTTTAGTAAGTATGTACGTATTTTGCAGAAAAAAATCTAGGGTAGGTACCTATACATTATACTAAATAATTACCATTTTTCCTTCAAAATACTACGTACCAGCAAGAAGTAATATCCTTCTTTGATGGGCCTATGTAAAAAAGAAAGGGTAATTCATGAATGGCGGACGTCGAAACCGCCCGGAAAACATTGCACATACATTCTGTCTTTATTTAAATCTCTCTGTGATATATGGTCCAGTTGCAGATAGACCGTATACATAATAATAGGACTAGTCCTTTTGCAAACCGACTAGACCGTTTGTTGACGGACAAGCTTCTTATACACACAATATCTTCAGTCCGTTTACATATGGACTAGTCCTTTTGTATACGGCCTGTTTTATATATTATACGGTCTGTAACATATACAGTGTGTTTCACTTTAAGTGGCGACAATTAATTATTTTTAAGGGGGCGGCCTATTTTCGAAAACTTTTTTTTAAAATATGGTACTCCAAAAGCTCTACATCCTGGTACATGCTATTTTAAAATTCGCCCTTTCCCTAGCCTACTACGATAACAAATAAGACCCCAAAAATGAAGAAAGTATATTAGGCATTTTTTTACGAAAAAAAAACAAATATCTCTATCGATTTAAGCACCTCTGGATACCCCGAATCCCAAGTTTCAATGTAGTAACTTATACCGAGTGTTCACAATTTAGGTGCAAAAAATGACTTTTTGACAGTGCCCTGTGTAAACGATACTGAGTCCCTTCCAAATGTTGCCAATGGATTGGGAGTCACCTACTCTATCATTTTGCACAATATCATCCGCTTATCTAATATCATAATAAATACGGAAATATCGAAAAAATCGGTACGATTATTTTGTTATTACGTGTGCCACGAAATTTTAAAAACTAAGTATCTTTTTATTCTTGCTTCTAATTTGCAGGAAATATGCATTGTGTTACTTTAAATCAATTCAATTTATATAAAATTTTTAAAAATACCTAATTATTTAATTTTTACTTTTTTACAGACTAGTACAGAAAAGTAAGGAAAAATAACAAAAAGTCGATACATTATTAAGTTTTAGAAGCAAGAATAAAAAGATAGACTTAGTTTTTAAAATTTCGTGGCACACGTAGTAACAAAATACAAATAATTTTTTCGATATTTCCGTATTTATTATGAACACTCTGTATTAGATAAGCGGATGATATTGTGCAAATTGATAGAGTACCCAATCCATTGGCAACATTTGGAAGGGACTCAGTATCGTTTACACAGGGCACTGTCAAAAAGTCATTTTTTGCACCTAAATTGTGAACACTCGGTATAAGTTACGACATTGAAACTTGGGATTCAGGGTATCCAGATGTGCTTAAATCGATAGAGATATTTGTTTTTTTTTTCGTAAAAAAATGCCTAATATACTTTCTTCATTTTTGGGGTCTTATTTGTTATCGTAGTAGGCTATAGGGAAAGGGCGAATTTTAAAATAGCATGTACCAGGATGTATAGCTTTTGGAGTACCATATTTAAAAAAAAGTTTTCGAAAATAGGCCGCGACGTTAAAAAATAATAAATTGTCGCCACTTAAAATGAAACACACTGTATATAAAATTTTATTTGGAATCTTTTTCACTGAGGCGTTAGGTTTATGATGGGTCTTACTCGTTCGGTTAGGCTACTATTACAGAAGAATGTTAAAATAAAAGTGGTCCTTACCTTGCTGGCACATTGGTGAGACACTGAAAATTGTTGCGTACGCTACGCAAACTGGCAAGAATTTGTGCGAATGGTGTGACGATGAGATCTTCGCCATGGCTGTAAAAGAAGATAACATTTAAATTTATAGACGGTCTACAATTTAGTCTGTATCCTAAATTTCATGCAATTTCACAGATCAAAGACATGCCCACATTACACACATCATACATGTTATAGGAAAGGGGTCAACACAAGCTTACACACATTTGGTCGCCGATTTCTAGGTCTATCGAGGACATTTTTATATTAAGTATGTGACATTATCAACAGTCAAACTGTCAGACAAGTCCTGTAAAGGCAATATAGGTGAGTAGCTTCTTGACCTACTGATGCCTTGTTTTGAAATGAAAATTATTTTTTTGTTATCAGTATAATCCGTCCACATTGCAGTGAAGGATGATGGTTCACTTCGGAGTACCGTTACCATGACAACATGCCATGTCTGTCTCAACTCAAGAGGCACTTTAACTTTGGGTTTTTGTCGCGAGTTAAGATTTACATCTTTTTGTATTTATTATTCATGCCAACGTATCATGTGATTTCTGAAATAAGATCGCACCGCTGGATTAGCCTTAACATAATAACACGTATGTCATCAAAAAAGCAACAGAGTGAAAACATCTTATAGACCGTCAGGTAGTGACAGATTTAGATGCCCCATCTTCGCATACAAGCCTCGAAGAGGGTTGACAAGTACATCGATGGTGAGTAGAATGAAGGGAATTTACTAAGTTCAAAGGTGTAGTATCAACACCGGCAGGATTGGTACCTACACGTATTTTCGTTAAATTACAGAGTTATTTCACTTAACCGGAAAAAACAAAATTGCTTTATTGGACTGACGTAAGTTGGGCTTTAAACTAAACAATACTCACGGGATCGAACCTCATATTTCTCGAAATGCTTACATGATACCAGGAATGATATTCAACGCTCCTATTAATTATCAAGTTTAATGGAAGTAGAGTAAAGGAATGCGAAAATAAAATACAATATTCCAGGATTATTTGAAGTCAGGTTAAAATAACACCCACTGTTTAAAAATTAATTATGTCGACATATTTGCTAGTTGCAGTGGCGTAGCCAGGGGGGGGGCACAGGGGCACGTGCCCCCCCCCCCAAACGTTACGCGAAAATCGTATGCACAGACCATTATGCAGAAGAATAAACACTACTCTGGACTTATGGGGTAATCTGTTCAACCAGCTGAAGAAGCTATACTTCTGGAAAATATTTTGTCATGTATGCAGAATGAAAATAATAAAAAAAATGTTTATAGCGTTGACCAGAGCTGGGTCAATTACAATTAAAAACTGACCAATTACAATTCCAATTCCTTTTGTAGGAATGTAATCAGATCCAATTACAATTCCTTTAATATTTTGAAATGTAATTGAATTACAATTCCAATTCCTTTTGTAGGAATGTAATTAGTTCCAATTACAATTCCTTTGATATTTTGAAATGTAATTGAATTTCAATTATAATTACTTGCATTTGGAATTGGAATTGATGTAAACAATTACTTTTTCAATTACTTCTTGTTTGCTTTCTTTTCTATTAAATTTTTAGACACCAAAATAAGGTAGGTACTTACCTAGTTACTTAAAAAAAAACATAACTGATAACTTAACTATATTAAGCATTATTTGTTCTGCGATGCAAAAAAATTCTAGTCTTTGTGTCATTGTAAATGGAAAATATTTGTACAGTATTTTAATTAACAAAACGAATTATATTCAGTAGGTAACAGTATAATATAGTAATACCTATGTCTAAAAACACAATGGCCTTACAGAGTCACAGCTCAGTTTCTATGAAAATAAAACTGAAAATAAACGGTTACATGAATAGAGAAATAAAATAAATCTTTTAAAATGTTATACAAAAAATCTTAAGGCCGTGCCATATGGGCTTTACAAGAGATATAAGAAAAATAAAAAAACAGGCTTCATTGTTAAGACAATAGGCATTACGAATTGACTATTTGTATAGAGATAGAGAATACAGAACAATCGTTATGACTTGCCAGTGACCCATAAATAGTAAACGGGAGTGGCATAAGAAAGAAAACATTATTGCGGACTTTGTCAGTGATGACGCATTTATTTTTCATTGCATTTTGTTGGCCAGGTTGGCCCAAACAACATTGCAATATTTCCAAAATCATTCCAGATTTCCCCGATTAATCAGCTCGGGCAGTCGCCGGCCGGCACCGCAAGAGGAGAATGTGTAAGTAATTGTAATTGAAAAAGTAATTGCAATTGGACAAGTACTTGTAATTGGACAAGTAATTGTAATTGGAAAAGTAACTGTAACTGAATAAGTAATTGCATTAAAGGAATTTTAAAAAGGAATTGCGATTCTCAGAAGTAATTGATTTTAAATTACAAGTACAATTCCTTTTCAAAAAGTACTTGATATTAAATTACAATTACTTGCTCTATTTCAAAAGTAATTCCAACTAAGTACAATTCCATGAAAAGGAATTAATTGACAGTTCAATTACTTTCGCCTAATTACTTGCCCAGCTCTGGCGTTGACTGACGTATTAATAAGACTTCTCGCACGGCTATGGCTTCATGTCCTGGAAAACAGACGGCGCTGATAGCTAACAATGTATTTTGTATTGTATTTTGTGTCCGGAAAGCGCATGGTGGACCAAAAATGTGTCAGACTTGACAACCGTGAGCAGTCTTTATTAATACGTCAGTCAACGCTAATAGATAAGCCGTAAGTAATATTCACAGTGAAATTCCTGTATCGCCTGATGAGGTGCTAAACGAGTTGTCTAAAGTAAATATAAAACGTAAGCTTAATATTAAATTGTAAGTTTTAAATAAACATTAAATTTTTGTATTTTTAGTCGGTGCCCCCCCCCCCAGACAAATTTTCTGGCTACGCCACTGGCTAGTTGAATACAAATGAATTCGATGTACGGGAGTTTCGATTACCTTTTTGTATATGAAAAGGGTGCGTTGGTATTATTGGTATGAGAATAATTCAATTATACTTCATTTCACTCTGTTTCACTAAAATGAAAAATTCAAATTGAATAATGGTTTTCAAAGGATTTTTTCACAATCATGCTGGAATCTATTAATTTTTTCCATTCCACAGACACAACAACAAACACTATAAAAGATTGAGGTTGAATCTCCAAACGCGACTCTATTGTTTTAGTTGTCAATTTACCAATTTCGTTCTGAAAAATGTCATGTATATCAGGTTCACAACCACTGTTAGCTTAGATATAGGTTCCAACAGTAAATAATACTAGATGTTTTGCATTTTGATCTTGTCGAATTTCAGCGGGGAGGAGACACAAAGGGTAAATAACAGCTGTCGGACTGCCTCGGCCATATTCGGAGCCACCCTGCTGTGTCTTTTTTATAAGGGGTTTGTGTGTGGAAATAAATATCCCCTTTATATTATCCCTTAAAATCGAATAAAATATTCAGAGCGTTCCTCGTTCCGCAACGCCAATTATTTTTCGAGTGTTCCCCGTTGATTCATCAGTCGTGATTTGTCGATAAAACCGCCAGTCAATTCGACCAATAGCCAATATCCCCAGTTAAAATGGGGGAAAATCGAGAATATACGTGGGGTTGAATGCATTGTATCAAAATGTAAAACGGCGGAGGCACTCGATCCCACGTTGCCATGGAAATAAACCGTGACCACAGACGAGACCACAACACAATGTTCCGATCAACTATGTTTCAAGAACGACTTTTTCATTGACGTACTACCGTTTAGTGGAAGCACAAATTGCTAAACACTATAGGTATAGACATTCTAAATAAGGAGAAATTTAAGTAGCCAAGTATTTTGAAACACAACTAGTTGATTCGGGGATGCTTTAAAAAAATAAACAGGGTGAATCCGTTTCTTTGTAGCAAGACTTTGACATTGGATCATAAATTACCTTTTAAAACTAAAATTTAAAATTTTGCGACATTTATTGGCAAAGTGACTTGCACAAGTGTGTACAGGGTGTCCTATTTTCGATACTTTTGGAGGGAATCTCGGTTATTTTTAGAGATAGGGAGTTGCGGTTTTCGGGACGCCGGTCTACATTTTCATAAAAGGAAAGGCCCCGTAAATAGAATTTTCAAGGCCTCCTTAGTATATGAGATTTTTAAGAGTTGCAAATTTCAGGCATATCCGTTATAGTACGCTAACTCGTTGAAATGGTAAAAATCAACCCTTATAGATTTTTTACGTAGAATTAAGTGGCGTATAGGGATTTTTTCTAGGAGGTAAGAATTTCAAAATATAAACATAAATATGACTTGCAAAAGTATCGAAAATGGTAGATCCACCCTGTACACCTATCTGCAAAATTGATACAATTTACTCTTTGAAATAATTCTGGAGAGAAATCTATGAACGTCTTGCTTAATAAGTTTTAAAAAAATAAGAGAAAAGTGTGTGAGAGCAATTGGCTTCTCAGAAGGTATTAACTTGGTGTTTGACAGTCAACTGCACAATTTTATAATCTCGTTTTCATTGTTGTTGAATTCGATGGACAAACTTTTTAGTGCATTTTGTTTTATATTCTGTTGCGATAACCTGCACTTTTCATTTCCCAAAGCTCGGGTAATAAGGCTGGGAAAAAATTTGGTTACCTATGTTTCTACCGCAAATTGCATTGCTCTCATCTGAGATCAACTGTAGCAAGTAGGTCGGTCGGTACATTTAAATTGGTCAGTGTACTCGCCGATGTGTCTAGACGAGTCACTCTCGCAATAAAATGTAGCAAGTTACTTGCTAGTGGACCTGCGACCCGGGATTTATTTAACAAATCAATATCTAATGTTATATAATCAATCAAAATTAAATATCTTAAACTGACTTCAACAACGCTCTTATTCTACCTGGAAAGGTACCATAAATTAAAAGACTTATATTATAGTATGAGAGCCGGCCGCATGATATCAACTCTCATAAGATTAAAGAATATTATGTAAAATGTAGACAGTAATATTTCTTTATACTTGAAGCGAGTAGGTTGCCTCAATTAATATGGGCCCGATCATTGTTATTTAAAGAAGCTGTGGTTAATTTTTAGGCAAATCTACTCTCATAATATGACTATAGAACAAAATAGGAAAGAAGGCCCATGGAGCAACAATAAAAAAGGGTCCCTTGGTCCTTTAGAAATCCGATAGGCGTCTTTTCGGGGCCCGGAAAATTCTCCGCTGTTAGACACGGCGCGAAAGACCTGGGCAAGTCTGGACCTCCGGGACGCGAGTTGTGTGCGAAGTCTCGCTATACAGCCAGTGCCATATACCGTTTGATGCACAGGAAAAATTTTTTTCAACGCGTTTTTCGGGAATCTGATGGTACGGCGAGATGGCCGGAGAACGGGTCAACATATTTAACGAAACTTTTTCAGGTAAATTATTTCCCGTTTTCGAGTTATTATAAGGATTTTCCGCGAAAAAAACGAGCAACGCAGGTGGGACGCATTTTTTTAAGTGATTGGTCGGCATTTCCCGTCACCTAAAAGTCAAAGTCCGAAAACTGTCAGAAATTGCCCTTTTTCGCCGAGCTAAGCTAAGTTATTTCGGATCGGGGCTCTGGGGTCGAAATTTTTAAAGCTTCCCTCAAGTCTTCAGGTGAGGTACAGATGCTTCCGGTGCCTTCGAAAAATCAAAAATGAGAAAAAACACGCAATTTCTAAGAGCGGTTCCTCAGGATTTCCCGTCAATTCAATAGCCGTCCCGTTACTCGAAACTTGAAAATCGGGAGTCAGGGAATTTGGTTAAATATCGGATTTTCGAGGTTACTTTCGGTACTGGAGGAAAGTGAAAGACCCAATTAAGAAATTTACCACCTCTTTCGATTTTTAGAACGGCACTTTTCGAATTTATCAAAAGACTTTTGCGAAAAAGTAGTAAATATGTTTGTGGGACGGGTTGTACTCGCCCATTAAAAAATAAAAATTAACCGCACAACTTCTTTAAATAACAATGATCGGGCCCATATTATCTGAGGCAACCTACTCGCTTCAAGTAAAGAACTATATACTCTTTACATTGGTAACATCTTATTCTATAATATTATGAGAGTTGAAATGATGCGGCCGGCTCTTGGACTATTATATTATTTAATCTGTGCAGTAGACAACCGTAGCTGAGAGAATAGACGGAATCAATTTTCCTTATTCACTACACCTCCTTCGATCTGCTTTGATAGAAATTCATCGAACAGGTGACACAGGCACTTCCAACAAAGGAGATGGATATTTTACAATCTCCATATATCGGAAACGGGCTTAACGGAGCCACGTAATCATATATTGGAAACAAATTTTAAAAGGAAATCCCGATCTCTTTGTGAAAAGGATTAATATAGACCCTGAAAGGGTTAACCTGGAAAAGGTAATGAAGCTCCTCTTATGGTAGAGGATATACAAAGGAAGTCGATAATAATAAAATTGAAGAAATACCTATTATGGCACGACACAACGTTAATGAATTTCTAAAGTTCGATAACAGACGTGGCATGTCTGCTGCTTCCCAAAAGAAGCAAAACCGTTGGTATAGTAAGTGTGTCCTTTTTTAATAACTATTTGTTATATTTCACGAATATTCGTGAAGTATAGCACCTTTTTGCAAGGGCTAGGTATTCTCTACTTAATAATACTACTACTTCGTTTCATTTATTAATTAGCACGTAATAGGTACTTGTATTCAGTTTGATATATAAAATTTGCTAACAACTAAACAGCACCTCCAAATGGTATAATTTATATACTACTTACAGGTGAATTAGTTACTACTTTAGACTTTAATGCATTTCTGTATAATATATGCTGTATATTTTTGTGTAGGTTTAACAGCCAAAGTAGAGTACAGGACACCTAGGAAAAGCAGGAGGAGTCAGTTGCTGAATTTTACTGTCGACATTTACGACTACAGCGACCCAGAAAATTATTCGGCGGCGTATTGCTTAAGTACTTCTGTACCTGTACGAGTAGTAGGTAGTAGTACTGATTAATTCTTGGGACCGCTGTAGTCGTTAATGTTAACTTTAATTTCAGCGAGAGGCTGGACCCAATTTCCTTTGGTGTCTCGCCCTTGCATGCAAAGTTATGAGATTTCTTGACTCCTTGAAACGAAACTTTTTAAACAAAAGTTTTTTAAATCCATATAGACGAAAAACTAAAAATGGAAAGGTAGGAAGAACTTTCGATCATTTGTTGCCATTTTGTTACTATTAAAGTAAGTATTTCTCAAAGACAATCTATTATCTATTACTAAAAATTAAAAACGCACCTTAGTAAAGTTTTCTTATAGGTTGGTTTAATTTTCTGGGTAACCTCGTTATTCATCACTCCTATTAGATCATAATGCTTTTTGTTTGAAGTTGAGCATGAAACTATATTATAATATCATCAGGATAATAATATAAATGATATGTAAAACGTCTCGTATGTGCATACGTAAACCTCAATAATATGCCCTAAATACCTTGAACACCTGCGACCTCCAATCAGCTATAATTTACGCAGATCTCTGTGGTTTACGTTCGAATAAGAATTATAACAAACCATATTTCAGAGGGCTAATAATTTAATCCCAACGAGAAGATTTGAGAGGTTTCTGGCCCAGCTACGAGCGGAAATTGTAGATAGAATTCCGAGAACACGCGCTCGCTAATTTCCTCTCAGTCGTTTCTCGAGGGAAGCGAAAATGTAGCGCTCAATTATAAAGGGGGGGCAAGGCAAATTTGGCACAATTTTCTGTAAGTAGAGCAGCCCATTAAGAAAAGTAGGTTACTGTGGGGCGCCCCAAGTAGGTGGGAAAAGAAAATAATTTAATTTCAACTTTTCTCCATGGGCAATTACGTTGACGCAAACGAAAAGCCACTCTGCGTAATCTATGCAAAAAGTCACGTTCCCTTATTTTTAAATTTTTTAGGTCATATTAATGAAGCCACTCAATTTGTAAGTAAATATTCATCTCGAGAATTTTTTGCTCGTTTGCGAAGCTCCAAGAAAAACATTATGAGAACTTTACTTGCGCTCCAAAAATTTCTGTCGTTATTTTGCGTCTTTAAAAACTTTAGAGGAACTTAGCTATATTTCTCTCTATAGCGGCGGCGTTAAAGTCTTTACCTATTTATTGTCAGGCTCTGTATATAAAGGGTATATTTCATGAAATATTTAACGTCCTTCAATTTTTTCATATTTGCAAAGCCTGGTATTTTTCTGTTTTCGTTTAAAATCTACAAGCAAATATGTTCTGAAATAAATGTAAAGAAACAAAGTAGCTCAGGCTCGATCAACTGCTCCATGGAACACAGCGACCTCAATACAACGCGCGACATAGGGTTAACATATACAGAGTGTCCGCGGTTTTTGTAGACTAACTTTGACTTATTCTAGAGAAAGTCATGTATAAAATTCATGTTTAAAAAAGGGTGATACCTACTACCCGCACGCCTCTGCTGAATATAAATGGGCACTTCTTTAGCATACCTATTAGTATGTACTAAGTTTGAAGTCGATATTTCTTTTCGTTGTAGAAATAAAAATAAAATATGAAAATAATTGCGTTCTTAAAAATTATCTCAAAATTTAACGCATTAACGGTTGACATCGACACACCACACTAATATTTTATAGGAACTTTTTGGTACGTTCATATTGAGGAACTTCTTGATCTGAAATGACTTTTTCCCCAAATTGTAATTTGTCTACAAAAACCGTAAACACCCTGTATACTCGTACAGAGTGACTTAAGGGTAAGCCACCCTCTGAAATTTTTACTTGTGCACAGATTTTGGAGTGACTTAGTGATTTGTTGTCGAAAAGTGGGCCTGGCAACATTTGGGATTGCTGGGATTTGTAAATGTCGAATGTCGTGACAGGTGAGTCCTACAATCTAAAATATTAAATCTTCTTGCGGCGATATTACCGTGTGGCAAATGTGACTTTGGAAAGAGGGATCTGCACGAAGTTGCAAGTTTTTAAATTTTTTAAATTTCATAAAAAAAGTTATTAAAAAATGGCAACAAATCTAAATATTTTAATAAAGCATTCAAATTTGATTGACAATTTAACAAGAGGCAACTTTTTCTAGTAAAACTTTTTGAAATTTTAACACGCTGTACAACATCCGAGATTTTGATATGGTAATCTTATTTTGATATGGTAATCTTATTTTCTCGACAAACAGAATTTTTGTACAAAAAATGACTTTTCGTCGTAAAATCAAAAATATCTACAATAATTATAGGGGATTTTTTTAATAATTATTATAGGGAATTTTTAATAATTAATTTAGGGAATTTTTAATAATTATTATTTTAAAAAATCCCCTATTGATGCGAACTTATTGAAAGACAACGTATCACACTTTGCATTAAAAAATATGTATACAGAGTGTCTCACTTAAGAGTGAAACAACCTTATAACTTCTTTAATTTTTAACCGACCAAAACTAAATTTTTACCAAAGATAGATGGCATTGTGGCCTATTTATTTCCAAAAAATTAGTTGCCTACTCCAAAGTCAAAGCCACCTGCGATGTCACAACCGAGGCTAAAAATTCGAAAATCATATTAGGTATTTTTTCCAAAAAAAAATCACTGAAAGAAGTTGTTTAGAATCAATCCAGGACCCTAAATCCAAAATTTTGTTAAAATCACAAATATAAAATAAAAAAGTCCAAAAAGAGCAATTTAAAAATTTTGTGACTTTAGAAAAGTGTGCCATGGAAGTTTTGAAGGTTAGTTGTTTTCAAAAAGTAATCATTTCAAAATAAAATGAGTAGCTAAAAAACAAATTTTATTTTATTTTTAACTTTTACTTAATTTTTTTATTTAATATTTTTTGATTTTGACAAAATTTTGGATTTAGGGTTCTGGATCGATTCTGAACAACTTATTTTAGTACATTTTTTTTGAGAAAAAAATGCATAATATGACTTTCGGATTTTTAGCTTCGACTGTGGCATCGCAGGTGGCTTTGACTTTCATGTAGACAATTAATTTTTTTGAAATAAGTAGGCAACAATGCCATCTACCTTTGGTAAAAATTTCGTTCTGGTCGGTTAAAAATTAAAAAAGTTATAAAGTTGTTTCACTCTTAAGTGAGACACTCTGTATGTATTACAGGAATATTATAACGTTTAACTAAGACAAGATTTTCAATAGTTTTAAGAATAATATATGATGTTATATGCTTTTAAAAACGTGTCATTTTGTGTAACCCTGGGTTTATAGGAAATGATTTGATAAGAGTATCAATGGCTCAATGGCATTATTTACCTAATATAATCTCACTCATTCCAAATTGTCACCAGAGGCACCATCTAAAATAGTTTTGTTCCAAATTTCATTGATCCGAAACTTGTGACGTATTTTTTATATTATTTTCTATATAAAATCTATTTTACTCTTTTAGGTATTAACGTAATATGGAAATGCCTGAAATACTTTAAGAAAAATTTCGAATTAATTGAGAAAGTCATTCAATGTGGCTTATAAAAGACAAATATTTTCGAACGAAGCTGTTTTGATCTCGCGATGTGGATTTTGTCTGGCCTTCCGGTGTCTTTCAAACAGATCTTTCCTGTTCTAAATGAAATTTTCTCTTGTAAAGACTTCAAATAAACATCCTTCGAAATTAAATTACTGTATTTCACATTGTGAAATACTATCATTATATTCGGTTCGGATATATATACAGCGCAGCAAGCTCTTTTAATAAAAGTATTGGATTTGTTCTGGATAAATCTGTCGTGGCTTTCAGGAAACCGCAAATACAGGTTGGTCCTAAGCTTAATGCCTTTTTTTACATAGCTTACTCCTCTGGAAAAATAAAGCATTTTTAGATGCTAAAAGCTCTTAGGCGAAGGTGACGCCTTCGAAACACACAAGCTCCTTTGAATAAAAACTCGTATAAAAGTTCAAAGCCTCTTTTGAGGTCCTAACCTCTTTTCCGTTAACAAAACCACAACGTATAACCCTTTTTGTATTAAGGGAAAAAATTACAAGTGGGAAACTTAGGATTCGGTTTTAAGGGATATAATTATGTGTCGAGGAGTAAATCTAAAAATATTGTTTCTTTTAATTCGAGATCAATTTTACATTTGGACCACCGTGTATTAAATGCTTAAAGTTATACATTTTATAGTCCCATTGCTCATTGTGTCCAGTTAAAAATATTCCAGAAAATCTTCAATGAAATCGTAGGATATTACTGTATTTTCATTCTGAATTCGATTAATATACGATTTGTTTAAATAGTACGCCATGTGGTTTGCATTTAATTCAATAGAAAAATAATTTTTGCCGGGAAACATAATATTATATCCTCATCCTCGTTACAGATCAAATTAATATAAGGTTATTCAGACCAATATACCCTAACGTTTAATATCCCATCTATGATTTAAATCAATGTTTACATTAGCAAAGGGTTGGCGGCTGCCAATATGTTATGCAGGAATGTAGATATGGATCTATTTAAATAATGAATATGTTCAACTGCTTCTCAGTTAATAAATGCACCTAACACTTTTGAAAACTTGACTAGGTTAACAAAAAATCTAGGCCTTAATTTTTTTATTAGAATGATGTATAGGTACCTACATGAATTGGACAAAATTGGAATAATATCTTCTTTTTCTTTTATTTTTCTCGAGAATTTTTGTTTACAATTTAAAAGGGGCGTTGCATCGGCACAGCAGGCAAAGGATAATCAGTATGCCGCCGGTTCCATCGGCTAGGTGCTGTTTATTCCAATTGATTATTAGTTAGTAGCGGTGAGATGTAGGAGACTTAGGCGCCTTGTACAACTAGGTACTAGTGCATTTTTTCAACTGATTATCCTTTGCCTGCTGTGCCTATTCAACACCCCTTTTGATTTATATTTAGAGGTGCAAAAATCCGGCCTTATTTGGTTACAATTTAGTTTATTTTAAATTATGTTGTATTTAGCTGCATTAAAAGTTTCTTCATAAGAGTCGCCTGCGTTTGAAAAATTGAAAACATACACAAATCAAACATCTTTTTTGTTCCAATTCGGAAATCTAAATCAAGTAATGTGTAGGTATATATTTTATTTATATTCTGTATAGTAGGTACAATGGGAATATTGTATTTCATACCTATCTGATCAATCAATTTCAAGATAATGTATTTGGTGACAATAAGGATGTAAGATTAGTGAGTGTAAAAATCACTCAAAAACAATAACAAAAATTAGTAACCGCATACACATAGGCATGATTTGTGAAGTAATAAATGAAGTCCAGGCAGGAACTAACAGCACATTTGCAGCTTCAGTTAGCACATCCCCTGGAGTTGGGGTTTGTACTAATATCGCCACTAATTTTTGTTATTGTTTTGAGTGATTGACCATTATCGCTTTTTCTTGCATTGGTGACATTAAATTATACTGAAGAAACTGTTCTACAGGTGAGCTTTATGCAAAATTTTGAAATAAAAAGACTGAACACCTGATGCCTACCATTTGCAGTTCTTAAATTTGCCGGAAATATATTTTTTATTTAAATGCGTCGAAAATAACAAAGTGACAAAGATGACACCTGCCTACAATGTATAATATGAATTATTGCTCTCTGCAGTCTCTACTAACAACAAAAAAAAAACAGTTATTTCGATAAACGGTGGAAATAATGATGTTATGGAATAAAATAAATTTGTGTGGCTTGATTTTCCAACACGTCAACAATGCACAGAAGAAAGCTTAGCTCGATTTGGTTGATATCGATTTCATATCCGTCCATTCAGTAGGGGTTGTAAAGAAACTGGTAATTACACATGTGGGAGTAGAATTAAATGTATTCATCCCTCCACTCCCTGTATCCTGTACTTCTAACTACAACGAAAATAGCTTCCTGAGCGAAAATTAATTTAGTTCGGTCCAACTTTCTTATATGCTATTTATTCATTTCATTTCAACTTGAGGAATTAAGAAGAAATAAATCCTAAGATGTTTGCCAGAGAAACATTCGTGCAAAGGACATTTCTTCAAACCATAACGAATTGACTGTTGATCCCTCTTTCATAGAAAGGCCTAAGCATGAATGAAAGCAATTTGGTCGCTGTATGTCGCACTGAGCTTTAAACTATAAATTCACACTGAATGGGGAAATATATAGGTCGCGGTAGTGTCAAAGGCCGCCAAACTTGTGTGTTCTATTTACGCAGGACAGTGACGTGAAATGGGTCTAGAACAGATTTATACAAGTTATTGGGACCCAGATGTCAGGATTTGCTGGGTGTCCCAAGATAAGTGAAACAAGACGTGTGAAATACAAACAATTGTGAAATACAACAATTTTCTCATACTTTATTTTGTACTGTTCCCCACAAAAAGAAATCCAAAACAGACAAATCGGGGGTCGGGGCTGCCAGGAAATAGGTCTATTTCTCCCTATCCAACTGTTTGGATAGAACTGATCTAGGTAATATCTTACGGGCATATAATTATTATGTCTTTTGGTGGAGCTCCATCATGATAATTTTTGTATTATTTTGTTACATTTACCAGCTAAGAGGAAAAATCATTTTCTGCTTCCGGAAAGTACCTTTTGAAATTATAAAGATTTTTTCAACGTTTCAAGACAAGCGAATATTTAGAAAATTACAGGCAAAGTTAACCTAAACTGGGGACACACAAATAGCTGTTAGAATGTAACAAATTTGGAAATGGAGCAAAATAAAGTAGGTACTAAAAATATTGAAGGAAAATATCAAAGAAAAATAAAACCCACCCGAAATTACGGGCGGGATTTTTATTATTTATTCAACATTATTTCGATATTTCTAAAGTTGGTATTGACTTTTTTAGTCATTTAGCCATTTATATTATTTTTTTTTATCCCTAAATGATATTTTTATGTATGTTCGTTCGAACTCGCAGATCCTCTTGCCACATACACTGCTACTTATTCATTTTATATTTCATTTAAAAGTTATCGGTCCCAAGGGCAATTTTCATATTTTATACGATATAATATTTTTTTACAGAGAGCCCATATTATGTCGAATGTTGGAGATAAAAACCTGAGATAAAAATTGTTTCATCATACAGGGTAATTTATTAAGAAGAGATTGGTTTTGCAATTTAATTTGATTTTATTAGTTTTGTGCAATTTTCATTATGCAGGGCGTTCCATAATTGTCTTTACATGGCTTAATGGCAGATATTCCTCTCAAGAAATTATATTAATATTTAGGAAAGTATTTCTATTGCCCTCCCCCTGCAGAGCTAACACCCTTCGAAGGGGGGGGGGGGGGCACGAACCGATTGGCCTCAATTTTTTTACACACTATAGGTACACTTAATAATATATCCACTAATCATATTTAAATGTTACCCCTGGTATACAGATTGTTTTGTTTGTTGGATGACTCATGTTGGTTTTGCGTCAAAACTTTTTCATCGGAATATAATTTTCATTTTCTAGTTATGGATTTAGATTTAGATGAACTTGTGCCTATTTCCATTGACAACGGGGAATTACACAGAAGAATTATTTAAATCAAACAGAGTAGCGTTTCATATGACGTTCAAGAACGCACCGCGCGGCTGCAGGTGGGAAAATATTTAAAAAATTGTACAAACACAAAAAGTTATCAGATTACGAGAGGCTAAAACCGACTTTGCATTCCATGTTTTCATTGGTCGACTCAAGGTTACATTAATATTCTTCTTGTATTCGTTAGCCCGTTGTTACATTGCAAATGAATTAAGAAATAACGTCAAATCCGGATGAAATTTTACTGTATGCAGCTCAAACTGATCACCACCCTATTTGCACCTTTTGCAACATCGAAACTTCGCGAATAGCTGCGGAAAAATCGAAATTTCGGCGCGCGCCGAATGTCGGTTTTTCCGCGGCTATTCGCGAAGTTTCGATGTTGCAAAAGGTGCAAATAGGGTGGTGATCAGTTTGAGCTAAATTCTTCTCGATTATAGAGGTCAGATTCGTGTTCAGGGACTTCGAAAATGGGGGAGTAGACAAAAATTTCAAGAAAATCGGGCGGTGCATACGGTATATTCCATAATTACCATATGTTCTTCGGATAAGTGATTAACTAAGCCATTAGTATGATGGAAGGAACTATTGCAATGTGATTCTAATCTAAACAACATCATAAGCGTATAATCACAGTTGAGGGAATACCCAGTTGTATATCTTCCTGTCGGCGCCTTTGATCTCAGCGGTAGTGACTTTCGTTTTTTATACAAACTCATTCTCCAATAGAATCTGACTTTGAAGTCACGTTACTTCTTTATTTTAGACCACGCCCTATAAAAATCGATGGGACACAGGACCGGGATTAAATTAATTTCTTACATTAATGGTTTGGATATTGTTATAACGTCTGTGCACAGTTGAAGGAATAATTGTTTATACCTGTGGTAGAAAAGGGCACACTGATGGCAGAGTACCTACAGGTAAAGAATTCTGGGAAATCCCAAATCTGGTGGAATTCCCAATATATTTGAGTACATCCCTGCAGTGGCGTAGCGTGGGCTTTCGCCGCCCGGGGCCGACCGGAAATTCGCCGCCCTCTATATTTTAATTATTAGTCAAGAAAATTAGTAAAAGTCAAATAAAGCAGCTTTAAATTTTTTTACTAATTAAAAATGTACCTACTTGTCGGATATTTTTCATAGCAAAATATTTTACACAATTGTCAATATCAATATGCATCAATATACAGTATGTCCGCGGATGGACTTTACAAGAGGACAAATGGACTAAAAATTTAAAGATACGAAAAAAAAGTTGCTCTTCATAAAAAATTTTTGCAGGTCTAGAAAATACGATCCACCATGAGAAATCTCAATTTTATTATACAGGGTGAGTAAAGACTACAAAAGAAATTTCTAATTTCTTCCTGGGATATTAAATGCACAGCCTGAGTAATTCTGCCTTTTAGCAGTTCAATATTATTTGGTATTGGAGTAGCATAAACAATTTGTTTTAAACTACCCCACAGAAACATGTCAGCCACAGTTAAGTCGGTGCTCCTTGCGTGCCACGAAATTGGGCCGTTTCTTCCAATCCACCTTGTACCAAATTTGTTACTTCACGAGCGCAATGTGCTGGGCAACCATCTTGTTGTTTGGCGAAAATTCAATGGCAAATTTTCGAGTTCATTGCTTAAAAATGTATCCAATATTTCAAAGTACGTTATTCTATTGCAGGTGTTATTGTAGAAATGTGGGCCTATATAATGCCATAGACAGATATCGGGCACCACACGTTCACTTTTGTATAATATTGTCTTCGCTTCATTATTCTAAATACGGGGTTATCTCGAGACCAGTATCTGACGTGCTGGGATGCTGCAGTTCCATTAGTAGAAAATGTGCATTCATCAGTATTCACAAAAAAAGATAATAAACTTATAAAAATCACGATTTTCACTTAAAATTTTGTCTCCTAATCATATTTTGTAGACCAGCAAAAACTTCTATTAAGAGCAACTTTTTTTTCGGATCTTGCGAAATAAGGTAGGTATGTTTACTCTTAGGCAGACGGCATTTTTGTATTCTTTACTTACCCTGTATAATAAAATTGAGATTTCTCATGGTGAATCGTATTTTCTAGACCAGCAAAAACTTTTATCAAAAGCAACTTTTTTTCGTATCTTTAAATTTTTGGTCCATTTATTCTCTTATAAAGTCCATCCGCGGACATACTGTATATGCGGTCCCGCTTGGCTCGTGTCAGCGCGGGTGATTTAAAAAATCGCGGTGCTTGCCGCCGCCCCTTTTCGTATGCCGTCCGGGGCCATGGCCCCCCTGCCCCCCCCCCCCACGCTACGCCACTGCATCCCTGATGCATTCCTCGCATTCCATTCTTTAGTGATTCTAGTCTGCGCGATAAAAGCATTCTACCAGTAATGGCGTCGACTTATCATACTGGATATTGTTTATCCTGTGGTATAATGACGTTCAAATTCATGTAACCTTGAGTCGACCAATTAAAACGTGGAATGCAAAGTGGGTTTTAGAATCTCGTATCAGATTAACACCACAAAACACCAAGGTTAGGTCGACAGCGTTCGGAACCTTCAGAAGCATTCGTGTCGACTCGCTTCGCTACCGATAGTCGGATCTCGTGACCTTCACTAACCGGGCGTGACCGATAATACTTAACGCCAACTTACAAGTCTCTCTTGGTCCTCTCGTGCCAGAACTTGTCCCAGAACGACGTTCGGTGCTTGATGCGCAGCACGGACGTGCTGAGCGTGCGCGGCAGCGTCGGCGGGTGTTCGGGCTGCGCCTGCGCCTGCGCCATCAGCAGGGACGGGCTGGAGCAGTTGCCGAGCGAGGCCCGCGACAGCGAGCCCCGGTGGGAGGGGGCGGGAGGGGGGGACGAGGGCGGGGAGGGGGAAGTGCTGCGCGTCGTTGCCAGGTTGGGCGGCTAGTTCGTAGCGGGGGAAGGGAGGCGGGGGGTGCGGCGGCGGCGGGCCATGGCGGGGGAGGGGGCGTTCACCCCATGGCGGTTCGCGCCGCGGCGACGCACTCGCTGACGGGGATGTGGGTACGTCACACACAACTTTGAGTCATTCCACACTTCGTTTGGAGCAGTTCTAGACGTTGATTTGATGGTTTCGCGACGCGGAACTGGTTTAATGGCTTGTTTATTCACATAATTATAGGTTGTTCGCTTTCTTCAAACGTCGATTAATTCTTTTATATAAAAATTATGATGGAGACGCTTTTTTATTGTAGTGGCCGGTTGTCGTGAGTCTTATTGGTATTCGAAACTCCTAGCATTAGTAAAATATCGAAAATTATTATTATAAATTAAACAGATTTTTTGGTAATTCCATACATCCCTTTGGAGATTTGATAGGGGAGGAGGTAAGGAGTAAATTTAATCCTAATATTATGCATTATGCAAAACTTACCTAATAGTTTTTGAGATATTACAATTTTTCTTAGTAGACCAAAAATCTACAGAACTGTTTTAAACTTTTTAAATGGATTACTTGCACTTGCCCAACACTATGGTCTTATGTTTGGAATGAAAAAAGTTCGGAAACATTAATTTAGATCATATGAAAAGTTTAAATAAAAAGTTGTCAAAAACGTTTAAAAAAATGAGTTTTGCATACTGCATATACTCATATAGGATAAATTTACTCCTTACCTCCTCCCCTATCACATCTCCAATGGAATGTATCGAATTACCAATAACCCTGTATATTGTATACATAGTCCCTGTATATGGGCTGTTAAAGTATTTACTAAATAAACAGGTTTTATACGAAATTTGGAATATGAGGAAATGGAAATGTAGCCATATTTGAAAGACTATAAATATTATTTAAAATTAGCATGGTTCTTAACAAGTTCGCTGAAATGATTTTTCCACTATTTAGATTTATAAATAACGTTGACTTCCAGTTCAGACTAAATATTGAGTCCTTCAAAATCCCTCAAAGGACTACTTTGCTATGGGAAGGGAGAGAGTGTATTGAGTGCATTGAGTTTAAAAGGTTTTTCTGGCTATTTTTTTTAAAAGGATCTAATTACTGGATATATTCTTATACAGGGTGGCCCACCACGAACTGCATCGATCTATATACCTATGGAAAACTAAAAGTAGGAAAATTCTAAAAATTTGGCACCTCATGGGCGCTGCTTTTGAAATTTCGCGGTTTCCTCGTATAAATTACTAATTGACTTTAGGTCTGCACCTGCAATTTTTTTCGGAAAAATGCAAATATCTCAAAAACGGTTCGATTTAGACATAGGACATGTTGCATGTTTTTGTTCCAAAATGATGCCTAGAATCCAAAAATGCGATAATATACAGGATGTTCCATTTGAGATAAGAAAGTTGATATCGACTTCCGGTATAACCGGAAGTGCCAGATTCACCAAAATATTTTAGATGAGCAGCGCCCATCGGCATTGGTGAGGTGCCAAATTTTCAGAATTTTCCTACTTTTAGTTTTCCATACATAGATCGATGCATTTCGTGGTGGGCCACCCTGTATATTATGTGTGATACTTTCTTTTTTGTCGGGGCAAAAATAATAAAATATTTCCTAAATTCCTTCTCTCCACTTCAATTTATATTTATGCCTAAATGATATTTATACAATGTATACCATTCTATGCTTGAAAGCCTCTTGATCGGAACACATCAACGTTTCCCTTTATCATATTTTTCACCTCAAATATAGCGGTCCTTCGATCAGTTTCCATTCTTTTCAATAGACTATTAGATATTTCATTTCTATACAGAACTCTGCAAAATCTGTACAGTTGGTCTGTAATATAATGTAACTCACCACAACAGATTTTTAGCGATGTAAAATTTAGTTAGATGTTCATTTGTTTCCAATGAGAATCTGGAATCGACGAAAGAAATTAATTGTTGTAAGGCGTTAGTCAACATTATCTAGGTTTAGTCAAATTTTTTAAAATTATTTGGAACTAATTATAAAATAGTTTGTACCGAATGAGAAATTATTAATAAAAACGGCCTATTAAATATAAATTTATCAATAATGTAGTGTGAATGAAGGACATAAAAGATTATGAATATACAAAATTATTTTCTTGCGAAAGCTACAGAGGAAGAGGTTTCTTGGAGACGAAGAGAAGAAATAAGCTCGAAATATTTAGCTTTAATTATACGTTATCATTAATTAATAAATTTTAAATGAGTTGATTATTTAACTTTCAGCCGACTTGCTCGAAAGCTGTTATACAGTTCGCAAAGGGAATTAAAAGATCATATTGTTTTCTGTTAAAAACGTCCTGGGAACAAATTTCAATTAATTTGTCCTAGCTATTTGAACAATCGACATTATATCAGAGGTTTGTACTTTTATACCACAAAAAGGTATGGAAAAATATCTACCTAATACCTAGTGTTTATTCTTATCATGGATTTGATAATATTATTTCTGCCAGTTGTGAGCGAAAAAGTCAACACGAATGAAGTCAAATTCGAAAAAAAAAAGAATTCTCAATGTGGATACTCTAAAATGTTTTCCGTAAGTTGCCTTCATTCGAGCATTTACAATGTACCTAATGCTAATTTACATCCATTACTAAGGGATAAGGAAACCTAGATAATTGGAGCGATTGAACTAGGCTCTAATAAAATGCTTTTATTTTTTCGATCCAAGGTCAAAATGAAATTTTCCAAAATATTTACAGAGAGAATATTAGTCGCAGTTTGAAATTTCAATAGGCACCTAAATAAATGTTGGGTCAAAATGTTTGCAGCGCCAACAGAAAGCTGAAGGCGATTACTAAACCTCTAATATTTTGACGAGAAAATTTGGCGATTAAAATATTATACTCTTGATTACACTATAACTAGATTACTGATTTAAAACCACTATTTCCCAACTATAACTATTAGTAGAATTTAAGTTATATACAAAGATAGTTAGGGTGAGTTTAATTAGGTAAGAGAGTAGATAATGTTACCTTCTAATGCATTTGCGGTTTAAAATACTTTGACTGAAGATCGTAAATTATGAAACGACACTATAGGATATTTCCAATAAAAAATCTTATAGTTTCCTGATACGTTAAATGAGATAATATAAGACAATACAGAATTTCATTTCATCTAACAAAGTACCAGGCATTCTTATTCTCTTTGCTGCACTCGCAGGTAATTCACTTCACGTCAATTCTCAACTTTTTCTACGAAAGTTCGCCTCGCTAGTTTGTTCATTCCCGGTTCAGTGACTCTTATTTTCCCGACACGGTTCACTGATACTACCAGCTAGTAACACGCGGAATCAATTTAGGGGACTGTTTCGGCCCGTACTACAAATTGTAATTTACTGCTCCATAATGCTAATCTAATCTAATCGGGATTAAGCTACCCGATTTGGTGTAACTAATATACATGATAGTAAAAAATCAAACAAAACAGAATAAATTCTCATGCCAGTGGTATCACTACAACCACACTAACTTGTGGCACGAAAATTAATTATAATCAATACCAAGTAATATAAAAGAAACTTAAGTCTTTATTACCCTATAAAACTTAACTTTTTTGGATTATTGGATTACGGGTTTCGCAAAAAGAAACGAAAGAAAAAAAACTACTTGCGTTTAATACAAGATCAGAGAGTTGTCAACCTAGGAGCGAAAAATCAATTAACATCAATTCCAATCGTGCAACTGACCAGCAGCTTCACATTACCAGTTGTAAATTCAAAATATCGGATTTTTATTGGATTATTCAACACGAACGACGGTTTGGATAAATAATATGAATCTAGTTTCCTACAAGGGGTGTTGCACATACCGTCATTTCATTATAGGGACAAACATGTTTTCAGTTTTTCGTAAATGACTTCTGTTGTATCGCATCGTCGACTTTAACATATGATACTGGCGAGTCTAGATTTATATATTATATAGATTCAAATGGCATAATAATATACATACATTATATGCCCGAAATTACCCGCATGGCCGGAATTCACTCCAGTTACCCTACATATTATAGTTCAAGGCAAGAAAGAAAACGTTTCTAAAGAATGCGGGCTGCGTTGCGAGATTTCCTATACGAGTAGTCGTTATTTATTAGCGAATAAAGTTTTAGCATATCGAAGCCGAATTTCTGAACTCTGTAATACCGAAAAAATAAAGCTCGCATCACGCGACCACTTACTCATTTTTGTTTATCATTTATTTTTAACGTGGTGTGATAAAACACCTATTATATTTTTTTCAACATCGTCGCGTTTACCATCGCCTTTGAAATACGGCAACAAAGCACTTCTGCCAGCGAGCCGCCGACAAAATCAGTTAGCCAAACGCGTTTTGTGCCTGTTTCTATAGTATGTAAAGTTAACTGCGTATTTGGGCTACCACACAGAGAGCTCAGTGGCGTTTCGTATGTTCGGGAGTTAACGTGCGAAAAATTAGTAAACAGGGAAGAACGTTGCATTCTCAAGCACGAGAAATAATTACCAATGTTATAAGGGTTTGCCTTCCTCCATAGTGTAAGGCATCACCATTAAAAATAATATTAACTATAAATTAAATAACAATTAGGTATATGAAGATTAAGTCAGTAAGTTACACAAAATTGAGCTACGCCACTGAACTGTGAATAATTATATAATATTTACGAGTTCTTCCCCCTTGCGTCGCAAGCATTCTGCCGTAAAGAGGACTATAAGAGAGTGTTTTTCAATAGTAGTGGAAAAAATGTATATAAAAACACTTTGCTGCGAAAATATGTGTGATATCTGAACTACACTCTGTTTTAGAGACTCCAGATTAATGTTTTACTAATTAATTAATATGTCTGTATAGCATGTGCATATAATATTTATTAGTATATCAATCAATTTTTCGACGATATTTTCCCAGAAATCCGAATTACCGCTAATCCTTCAGTATTAATGACTTTAAACAAAACAGTATTAACGACTTTAAACAATACTGACATATATAATAAATATCTTCTATATTTGAACCCACATTTGGTAAGAGGACGCCGATGGTATGTATTTGTATGTACGCCTCAATTGTGCATATAGGTAAAACAATATTGTTCTCTCTATCAGGAACGGGGTAATATAGTAGTTAATATATTTTTACTATGTGCGCCTCGGCAAAAATTTGATAAAATATTTATATATTACCTACTAACAACATTTGTTAAGCAGTATTTTTTTTAAGTAACTGTAGATTTTCTATAATGTTTGTTGAGTTTTAACTCTGGCACTTTAATTTGGCAATAGGTTCAATAACTGTCAGCATCTTAAGGAAAACATCAGATTTCTGTACTCTTATCCTTCTATAGCATTTGTCGCAAGGGGCTAAATAGTAATTTTGAATTCTTATCTACATATACACGTAGTGAATTTTTCGGTATCCAATATTGCTTTCCTGCCATTATGACTCTTTAACACGTTGGCTAACTAGGGATTCCCGAGGGGATTCCATAAACAAGGGTTAAATCTAAAATAACGGCCATGCGAGCACAGACCTATAATATAGCTTGGCGAGTAGCTATATAGGTATGTGACATTAGTGACAGTATATTAATATACTCACAAAACCAGCAACCTCGTTTGCTATCAACGGGTAATCTGTTTGAAATTTTCCCAACTTCCATAATATGCTTGTTTAACCTTCGGTTTAAATTCTTGTTTGGGCATGAACATTTTTGGTCATGTTATTTCAGGAGCTCTCTAATCAATTTTTCTGCGTTATGCATTACACTCGAAGTTATTCTAAATAAAGCTGCCAGTGCCTCCTATAAGCTTATGTTTTTTTGAAATTGTTTTCCATTAGGTACTTGATTTGACCGAATAATAGGTACAGTGTCAAACGCGTTCGTACGCTTGCCTTGAAATAACATATCTAAAACATTTACTTAAAATGAAGTTCTAAAAAGGTAAATAAAATGATGTTTTAATGGCTGTCTGAAGCAAATTCTAAAATTGTACTAAAAAAAAAGAGGACAACGTGTTCATTCTCTTAGCGTGTCCAAACTTTATTTTCCCAACAATTTTGTTAAGTGTATTACGACTGCATTTTGTTACGAAACAATATTTGAGAACTAATGCATATTTTATAAAAGTGCCGGCATACTGCTCGTAATTCAGAATATATGAATGTAAATATGGGCAACTCGGAGAGGTGTACGTCATCCCCCATATCGACGCAAATAACTTTTAGGAATTTTGGGAAAATTTATCGTTTATCTTCGCACCTGCTGGAAGTTTTTTAAATAATTTATTCGAACTAAAGCTAGAACATTGCCCTTTACAAAAACAAATGGGCAAGTGCCACTTTGCACAGTGATGTTTTGGCTAAAAAAACCTCCGTATTATCACTTATAACGATTTTACTTTTTACTTTTTCAAAGTGGCAAAGCAGTATCAAATATGAAACATTTGTAGCAGCTACCGAATAAATCGATATAATTACTATACTACACACATCTAAACAAAAATTGAAGGATAAATGCAAGAATCAGCTTCTATTTGAGAAAACCTAGTTGTTATAGATTTTATATAATTTAGTATTAACTGGCAGCAATAAATTATACAGATATAAACTTGATATTTTGAATAAAATTTAATAAGCATCTTACTTATTGCCTCATTCCCACATTTTAATATATTCGCATAGCCTAGCAAACTCGACTCTCTATTATTCTGATATATCATATATTTTTATTAAAAGCATGAGAGGCGTGCAAATTCTAAGCAGCTACCCCAATTTAATTTCGAGATGTCTTTTTCACGCTCCATTTAGCAAAGTGGGCGGCAGCGTGAGTTTTTGTTTTGATTAGAACTCATTGTATTTCCACCAAAATTGTTCTTTGTCTGCAAGTCCTACGCGAAGTTGAATCAACGGAGTGAATAGTCTAGTTAGGAATAACAAGCGACAAGGCATCTTTACTTGGCGATAATTGCGAGAGTTGGCGAGGCAAAGTTTTTTTTAATGTAAGCGTATTTTGACGGCAGCTATCCATGCAGAAATAAATAAATGTTTATCGGGGGTAAAACCACAAGCGCCAGTAATTGTATTGATACATTTTTCGAAAGCGCTATTCTGCCTAGAATGATCAGGAGTACAAATTAGTCTATTTTTTGATAAAATCTGAATGTTCTCAATCACAGGTCTTCGATCACAACATTGTCGGGATAACTAATAGGTGTCTTCACTATTTAATTGTAACCAAAATCGACGCATGTGAAGGCTTCGAATAGCCTTTATATGGCGTTTAAAAAAAATATATGTGAACATCCCTTATTTTAAACGAAATATTTTCTAAGGTAACGGTTTCAAATAACTTCACCTCACTTTCGAGGCCAGACCGATCAATATCAATATGTTCATCTAACCCTAAAAAAATTACAAACCGTTCCAAAAATAGTTACTAAAGGACTTCCCTCTAGATATTTCGAAAATATTATTTTCTTTTAGACAAATATAAAATCTCTCTTGCCACTCTGTCTCTAAAATATCCTATCTGGTAAATATTTGGAATATAAGGAATAAAATGAATTTTCATTGACAAATATCGTCTCCATCCATATCCATCCTGTTTTCAACACCGCGTTCCGCTTTTCATTTTTCTCGCCTTGCTTTTTTCATTAAAATGGATTGCGTGTTGATTTTGCCCATTGATGTTCGGCCTCGCAGAAATTTCACTCGAGCACACCGAATATTCACAAAAACAAGCTGTCCTTCGATCTAAATATTTTCATAACTGCATTTGGTGTGGATATCACGAATCTCCATCCCTACGGCACAATGGCCAACAATGCAATTTCCACTATCGTCCATAGTGACGTAGGGATAAAGATAAGTGATATCCACTATAGTTCCCGCGCATATTTTTTGTTCCTCAATTTCTCACATATATGCGAGATTTCATGTTATGACGTTTCCGCTATTGTCAACTTTAAAAACGGCCGTGGTGACTTGACGTTTGGAAATAATATGTTATTAAAGATGAAATTTTGGTTCTTAGGGACGCATAAAAATACGTTAGTTTTTTTTACTTTTCTGACTTTTTCGATGCAATGTCTTTGGCTTGCACCGACTTCTCTCCTAAGTATAGTCCACCTTACGAGAGAATACGAGCCTCAAGAATGCGAGTAAAAAATTTCGAATGTTGCCAAACTTCGAAATATAATTCTCCTTAGGAAATATAATAAACCAAAGCCATTACGCTAGTGCTCCAGAATTGTACAGGTTTTTTGCAATCCGGCAACGCTCAGCAAACCCAGTAAAGATTCACCCTGCTATCAGTACCCCAAGCTGAATATTTCTTAGAGCGACTGGAGGTCGTAAATATCTATTCAAGTCACGTACAGTTGTCTTCGCCTCATAGCCGTGCGCGAAGGGAGACAATTTGAGTTTTGCGGTGTTAGTAGTGGTTGGATAAAGACCAGTGTTCGCGGAAGGACCATACATAGCCAAGCCAGGGAAATTATCGCAAAAGTAATAAGGGTTTGCGATGAGGACGCAACTAATAACGCTTTCAAATTAGGTACTTATTTTATCAGACTCCTTAACTGACTATCAAAATTTTCACCGCAGTTATTACCGACGCCTGTGGCGGGAGCAATTTTATGGCCTATTCAAGCGTTTTTTATTTTACTTCCCCCCTGCGTCTCTAGCGTTCTCTGGTGTGTTTTACTATAAGAGTTGTTAATACTTATATTTTAGGATTGCTCACTACGTTTTTTCCACCCTTTTTGAGGCCACCATTTTATATAAAAAATATTTAGTTGGTCGGGTGAAAGTTGCCTTGTGGAGGTTACCGTTTTCCACAACCACATACTGAGTTAAGACTATGTCTAGGAAGGTAAGTCTCCTTTTCACCAGTTCTTTCCCATTTCACTGATTATACTAAAATCGAGCAAGTCTTACGCCTGGCGTAAACAAGAGCACGTGCATTGCGATATTGGCCAGGGCCGCACTGAGGTACGACCTTTATTTAATTTTAGTTTTATAATTGTTTACATCAAAATATTTCGGAAAAAAATTATTGGCTGAATTAAAATGGCTCAAAACATTGATAAAATTATTTGTGGCAGTGTCTAAATATAGCTGAAAACAACAATGGCAACAAGATAAAACCGCATAACTATACTTTTGCGATCGAGTACGTCCCTGTTGCCGAGGTCGGGTGAAGTTTTATAGCCTACCTACCAATCGCGGAACGTCATTGAACACGTGGTTTTATTTACGCCAGGCGCACGGATTGCTCGAATTTAGTGTAGTTTGTTTATACAGTGACCGGCAGAAAGTTGGACACAAATGGAAAACTTTTTTATTATACATTTCTCAGAAAATTTTATTCTTGATAAAAGTTGGTGCATCATTTCAAACTCAAAACGCATATACCAAAATTTAAATATCTCTTTTTGGATACGAGGTAGATTCAAAAATGTCAAAATAGCTCAAGAGTAAAGTACCCTTATTTTTTTTAAATACGGTAAAAAGTTACTTACAAAAGTTGTTTGTAATCAAAAGTGGATGTCAGATTTAAAGTCACAGCCACCTAGTCAAAAAAAAAGAAATTTAACTTTTTTGTATTTTTTTCGATCACCCTGTGTATTACAAAAAAACAAAATACCGCAAGCGCAACTCTATCATCAGATAACACATGAATTTGCTACTTAACTTTAATTTTGTTCGATTAGCAGCTAGAAATTCAAATTAATCGAAATCAGAGCTTAAAAATATTAAATTTTTGTGTCCATTGAATAAAATAAGTAGTTTTTTTTGGCAAATTTTAATAATAAGTAATTTAAATGAAAACAGTAACTAAATATAAATTTGCCAAAAAAATTTTTCAACTCTGTTTGCCTTTGGGACAGCGGCATTTTAGGATTCTTAACAAGGAGGACAATATCCATTTCATTATCTTCGTTACCTGTTACATTTCTTCTATGTGGTACTTGACATTTATTTTGCACTGAACTGAACTGCTTAAAACTCCTAAGAATTTTTGCCACAGTTGAGTAGTTGACGTTTTTGTCTGGATGTCGTTCATTGAAAATATCTGATGTTTCTCGACAAGTATGATAATTATCACCGTGTATTAAAACAATTTCCACTTTATCTTGAACACTAAGTGCAGGCATAGTTGCAGAATGACAATAACGGAGTTTGATATGTAAAATAATTCTTCGCCGACAATTATTGTTTTCAAAGCCAACTTTGCAAGAGTTATTATTGGCCATAGCATGGATTATCCTATTAATCTCGTATTTTGTTCGATAGGTACCTCTAAGCAAATTTATTTTTAGTTACTGTTTTCATTTAAATTACTTATTATTAAAATTTGTCAAAAAACTACTTATTTTATTCAATGGACACAAAAATTTAATATTTTTAACCTCTGATTGCGCTTGCGGTATTTTGTTTTTTTGTAATACACAAGGTGATCGAAAAAAATACAAAAAAGTTAAATTTCTTTTTTTTTACTAGGTGGCTGTGACTTTAAATCTGACATCCACTTTTGATTCCAAACAACTTTTGTAAGTAACTGTTTACCGTATTTTAAAAAATAAGAATAAAATTTTCTGAGAAATTAATAATAAAAAAAGTTTTCCATTTGTGTCCAACTTTCTGCCGGTCACTGTATAACGTTATCTGAATTATTTTACTTTTTTCTAGCTTTGTTGGCTTACCACAATGTTTTACTGCTGAAGGTGGTACAGTTTTTTCCTGTTAATGATGTGTGTTTGTGGAGCTGAGACTGTAAGTCATACCCTTCGTGTCATAACTGCATTTATTTTGCTGTAGAATACTGGTGCCTAACTACTTTTGTTAAATATAACTCAAAACGTCTAAGGAAATCCGTTGAATCCATCTCCTACTTTTTATTGGCAACCCTAGGGTCAATTTAAAATTTAAATAGATGGCCAACGTGGAAGTATTGGGTAAGTACAGATAGATTATTATTATTCTGGAAAGTTCTAATCCTTAAAACTATGCAATAAAAGTTTCATTATCTCATTACGTTAATATTATATGAATTCAGTAATAAAATTATTGCTCCAATTTAAATGACATTATTGTAATTAAAGTAATGAAATGAAATAATAACCCGGGTGAATGTTCTGATGAGTTCCGTCATTTATTTATATGACGATTTTGAGGTGTTGCCAATAATAATGCACATAAGTTTTAAGTGCTCAGTCAGTTTTTCTTAAATCCCTAAGAGTAGTTTTTGAAATTTGAGCAGTCATAGTTGTTGGCCACAACCCAAGAATAAAGTTACTCACTCATTAAATGCGCAATTTGAGTACCTACCTACCAGAAAAGTTTATCAAAATTCCTCAATAAACAAAGATTTTACAGGGGTTGTAATTTCTTAACGTGGGCACACTGTTTATCCAATAGTCCATTCTTTTTTAAAAAACAGAAGCTCTAAACCTATGAAAAAGAAGTGATTACGGGCGGGAAAGCCGTTGGAAATGCATTCTTTTGTTCAATGAAAGCCCTCTTTTGTCGACATAAATAGAGCTAACTATACATTTACAGTAACCTAAGTTCTCGAGTTATTTTGGCACGGGAAATTTCATTATGTACTTTACTGTTACGTCCCTTGGTAACGCTGCTCTCGGAAGCGACAAGAGTATAGTATAAATGAAGTCACCTGGAACAGAGTGATATACAGGGCGCGATCTATTTCATAGCATTTACCACGCTCTGCTGATGGTAAAAAAACAGACTTATCAGCAGAAATCATCCGTATAAAATTCAAAGGTTTTTATGCGGTCGACATTGACCTAGTCAAGGAGGCAGCCAATAAGAAAGCGAGTGTAGACATTTGATTGGTCGGAATTTCGGAGATCCATAGAGCAGGTGGCGACGTGGGTCAGTTAGGCCAGTATAACCAATGCCGTGCACGGAAATAAGGATTGCGCTTTATTTTACGGATTTTGGTTTTGGTTATAGATTTTTGTGTGGTGTTGTTTTCTTTGTAACAAATTTATTGGTTTGCTTTGGTTTGAATTATTTCAAAGTTTATTTTATTTTTTTTAGAGCACTTTAATAAAATTTGTATAATATTATTAAGGACCACGCGCCGCCTACGACTCCGTCTTGTTTTATAAAGCAAACGCGGCCCAAGCGTTTTTGTGCTGTTCCAAGTGAATACATTATTTTTTTATTTATACTATATTTATTTATACTATAACAATAAGAAGAAAAATAATCATAAGCACATGCAAGAACATATAGTCCCACGGTAGAATGATTCGTAATGCCGGCTGTCAAATTGGACTCAAGCTTTTATGCATATATAGGAATATTGATTAAAATATTTTCCAATTAATAAAAAAATAATAAAATACATTTGAAATTTGAAATAGGTATATATTTTGTCCCAGAATTGAAAGTGAAAAAGCAGTGCAAATTATTATTTCTCGTTAAAATGTGACGTTTTTAGATTTAGGTATATATACTCAGTTACCACATTTCGCATTTCGCCAAGTACCGGTTTTTGGTTACCTACTACTCTATTATATTCACATCAGTCCCTGTTTCAGTACTCGCTATGGATTTTACTTAGGCAGATATCTGTAACTTTTATACAACTTTAACTTTTTATATTAGAAAATAAGAAAGTTAAGGGTATGAGAATTTCTGAGTAGAAGCTTTGCACTTCAAGGAATTCAGCAAAGAATCCTATATGCTTACAACTTTAGGCAAGAGAAAATAACGAGGAATTTTATACGTTATACCTAAGTTTCCTTAGTAAATAATTTAAAAAGAAGCTACGTGTTTCGATATGTTAGCAAATTCGATCGTGGTTTGTGGTTGCATCGTTAGTTTCCATTGGAAAATTTTAAAATGATAAAAAGTGTGTACCTGTAGGTTTTTCAATTTAACTGTCATAGGGCATATTTCATTTTTTTACATTTTGAAAGCACAAAGATGAGAAAAAATATTGTACTTAATAATAGTTTGTAATTACCGGAGTAATAAGAAAGCTCTGCGAAATGGAATATTAATTTTTATTTTATTACATTTTTGGCTTCCTCATGGTGAGAGTTTGGTGACAAAAATCTGGTTACGTCCATGAATATCTCTAAAACTAATTTTGGCACCCGCATAACGCAGCCAAATTTATACCGACATTAAATAAATATTTTAAATTTTATGATTTTTATAAATGACCATTTCCGCTGACTGCCACGAATTTCGCTTATTTGGTAAATTCACACTTTTAATATAGGGTTTGTTCCAACAACAGTTCTGAACCGGGTTTGGGCGATATAGTTGGTTGAAAACAGTTCTCGAATTACTTTTCTGGGTTCTGATTCGCTAGAATCTGGTTCAGAACTATGTGTTGGAACAAACCTATTAAATCGACCGTATAAATGCATAATATTATATAACTTCACATTTAATAATTAGGCATTCGCGATTTTTTAATAAAATATTCATACCTGTGCAAGAAAACGGCCCAGGGAACGAAAGGAGCTAGAATTCGCAGCCACTTTTAACCCTATATTAGCATTTTTTAGGTATGATGGATAAGTAAAAACTCGTTGGTGGGTATTTTGTATATTTGTAAACCTATCCCAGAAATCCCCAATATCTCCGTTCGTGTGTTTTTGAAATCGGGATTCATATTGCTTTTAGATTCATTTTTGGACTAAAAAGTTATCAGTCGATGTTTAGGTAGTTGTCGTAGAGGATTCACCAATTCACCATGTGCTGTATGTTGTACTAAAGAAATGATGTGGTTCATAAATAACATGTAATTGAAGGATGGTTCTTCGGTTGATAATACTATTGTCACTGATTGGTATATAAAACCATTATCATCTAAAAGAGTTCTCAATTTTGATTCTTTCCATAAAAGATCCCAGAAAATTTCTATAATTAAATCATTAAAACACATAATCATCAATGGACTAAGAACTTTAATTTAGTCAAAAAATTACTTTTAGATAATCGTTATCCATTGAAAATTATTAATTCTGTATTATATAATACCCATAATTTTAATGTTAAAAATTGTACCTTCTTATCTTAAAACAACTTCAATTTTATTTAATAAATTTAAAGATAAAACTCCTATTACCAATTTTTCTAATTTGATTTATAAAGTTCCTTATTTAAATTGTCCAGGTATACATATATTGGACAAACTAAAAATTATTTAAAAAATCGTATGAATGATCATAGGAGAGATTGCAATAATAATAATAACCATACAGCTTTAGCAAATCATCATAATTTAACTAATCACAATTTAGATTTAAGTAAACCATTAGTCCTTAATCTTGAACAAAATTATCAAAAAAGACTTATAACAGAATCTATTTTTATAAATTCTGAATTCTGATCCTAATTCAATAAATTTTCGTACTGATGTAAATAATCTAAGCGTAATTTATTCTAATTCTCTCTGCTCAATTTATATACTGGCCTCTGTACTTTTTTACACCTTTTACCTTTTTCATTTTTGTGTGACTTTTTATTAATTCTGACTTTATCAAATCAAATTGATATTTTTAACCCCACATACAATCGTTTTTACAATTATTTTTACATTAAGGCTAATATTTTGATCTCTTTGGTAAGTTTTGATTCTATATTAGTTTTAATTTATCAATTTTGTATATTTATTTTAGCCTGATGAAGCAAATATATTTTGCGAAAGCTTGCAAAAGATAGAGTTGTAATTTTTTAAAGAACTGTCCTAAACCAAAGAACCATCCTTCAATTACATATTTAATAATAGTGGACAAGAAAAGACAATATATTCATAAATAACGATCTAAAAAATGCGAAGAAGCTTTTACCTCCAGACTGTGATATTACATTCTATGGGTTATACTTTTTTTGTCAAATGAACCCTATTTGTCAGCATTTTATGAAGGCGAACAATCAGAAAAAAATAAGTTAGCTTATCCACTACAATGCTTTGAAGTCTTCGTGTTGTTAGGTTTCTAAAAGAAGACATGTTTTGGCTAGAAGCAGCAACCACTCGTTTACAATTACCCCATTTGACCGTCCAGAATTATGACAATTTAGGAAAATTGAAATAGAATAGCAGGGTGATAATTATCTTGCCCTTTTTTTAAATAAAACGAACAGAAAATTTAAAATCTCAACTCAAGAAGGGTTTATTAGTCAATTTTCAAAAAACTCTACATTCTCAGGAACAGTAGGTAGTTTATATTATCCACGAAGTGAAGTGGAGGAATTCCGAAAATATCAAATAAATAATTTTGTTTATCCTGGTAGCACATATCGAATTCAATTATTTCTATAAATATATATTCCCAAAGATCAATGGAGTCTCCATCAATGGATTCTATTTCATTATTCATAGTTACTTCACCCACAGACAATATTAGTTTGTGTTCGAACATAAAAACTGGCTTTTCAATATTTATTTTTAGCTTATCCTTAACTACAGATAGCGTTATTATGGTGCTTGAGATATCAATGAATACTATAGGTAGGTAGGTACCTACAACTAAAAAGATTACAAACGTAGTATATATAGGTACTTGATCGGTAACCACAATCGATAGATCCAAATAAGTACATAGAAACATGTTGTATGAACCATAAATCCCGGTTTAAGTAAAATTCTTTCCGAAATAAATGCAAAATAGAAACAGCGAATTTGGCTGCGGGTAGAGCGAGTAACACATTCATAATAATTTTTATTTTTTAAGTTAGATGCTAAAACCTTCAATGCCACGCGGATTGTATGAGCAGGGTGTTTAGAGAAAACGCAATGACAGGTATAGAACGTCAAAAAATAATCTGATCTATATTATAATAATTATAAAATAGACAGAGAGAAGACCAGAATACAGAGAAATCATCTTGTCAAATATATAAAATGGAGCCCAACTTTAAACGGTAATGGGCTAGTACGATTAAATTTTAAAAATTAATTTGATGATTGCAATGGTGAACTACAGTCATCTAGTTTCCTAAAAGCCCCTGGTCCAAGATAAATATACAAAATCTTAGAAATTTGAAAATACCTTAAGAAACTTAACGTAGTAGTAATTTTCTTTACCGACATCATAATGTATGTATCCATGGGTTTGGATCAAAACCGCGTGCGGAAACTTCGGGGTGCCTAATTGGTTAGTGATTTGTGGGCTGACAGTATATGACAGCTTAAAATATGGTTACCTGCTATATGCTGGATGAGGCTGGATTCTAAGAACAAAACTGGTTGCTACAAGTGTCCCCGTTGTTAGAAACAAATGCCTATGGAGGGTAGGTACCTATAGGTACCCATTATTACCTTTTATAAATAAATAATGTACCTAAGAACTTAAATCTCACAGTATTTCCTTATACATATTTTGTTTATTCGAAAACATATTTTCCATTTAGTGCTTGTGAAAGTGACCTATTGAAGAATAATAAGCTGCAGAAAGTATGGAGGGGAGTTTTGGAAAAGCTTATTCCAACAATCTTCCTATTATGATGGCAATAGATGTGTTTCACCAGAAAATAGAACAGTGAAAGGACAAGGGTGGGTAAACTTATATATTTTTATTATATTAGGTAATCTTGTAAATATAGACATTTGCCATGATACTAAGTATCATGGATATTTGATCTACCTTTGTCCTTGTCATTATGTTCTTCCTCCATAAATTCTTGGTTTTTAAAATGCTTCTTTTCCTCATTTTCGGAATTTGGGATGGTAGTTTTGGTGAAAAAATATGGGGCAGAACGTCAAGTGTTAATCGAAGGCGAATGCGTGGACCTTGTAAGAATTTTCCTCAATTTATTGTGTCTTCTTTAAGCTGGGTAAGAAAGAAATAATATATTGAAATAAAATTTTAGCTTGGTATTTAAATAAGTACTTACATTAAAAGGTAATTATTACGCATTCACTATTCGTTATAGGCTTGATACAGCAAACATCACAAAAAAAAACAGAACACGAATCACCACAAAGGAATCTGGGAAGTATCTGGTATCTAAATATATCAACCAGATTTTATACCTATAATAGACTTTTCTATGTTTCATACCTACATTATAAAAAATATTACATAGGTTTATTATTTTGATAAGCAAATAAATAAGGTCATTTTTTAATAGATATAGATAATAATAAAAGACGTTATAACTAAAATCTCAAAATAAAAATTATTTCATTTTGAACTGTTTGAAAAGTATACCAAGGATAGGTAATTAGGTTATATTATTTGTAAAAATCGATACCTAATTCACAAATTATAACTAGGAACTAATATTGTGAACTTAGCTACAGAGGACTTTCAGCACATGGATTGTATCTAGCGCCATCTTTTGAAAGCAAGAGGAGCTATATCTTAAAATTTTGGATTACTTTTTATTTAAAAACTAAGAGGAAAAAATGAAACATTTCAGAGAAGTCTACTAAACTTCTATTATTCGCCTGCGTGCAGTTTTCTATATGACCAGACTAGCCCCATTAATCAATTGTAGGTCAGTCACTGTGGATCTTCTTTCTCTTACTTCATGGTTTGTCTGAACCCTGAACCAATGAATAAAGAACCCTTATTCATAGATCTGAACGATCTTATCGGGTGTGTGAAAAATTACGTAAAAGTTGGGCTTCATTTGACATATTTGACAAAACAGACTCTCTGTATTCTGATCTTCTCTGTGCTATAGACCAATATGCCTATCTTGTTTGGTTTTCGAGATACAGAAGTGAGTTAAAATGCATTCTCGTTGAAAATTTCCTTCACTTCCGAGTACGGCAAATAATCTGGTTTCATTAGTTGTTAGGTAGGTACCTTATATACAGGGAGTTAGTTAAAGTACTTTCCATGAGTATTTTCCCTCAAAACTTTAAATTTATATACGACATTATATTTTGATGAAATTCTATTTTAGTCGGAACCCAAAAATGCGAGACTCATCGAAGTATATGTCATTATATTTCGCGGCGAATTAAGAACTAGATCTACTATGGTATAGTATTTCTAAAGTCACTTGAAACAGTATAAAAAACTCTAATTGCATAAAAAAAACTCTAATATCGGACATAAGCGTCACGCAGTTTTTTAAAGATATACATATTCTACAAGCAACATAATATTTCACCTTTAAGTTTTTTTAAGGTTGTCGTCACACATAACGTAAAGGCTAATGCACCATACAATATTGTCAAAAGGTCTCTAAAAAGCCATATCGATCACAACTATTTACGCAAGTATATCCTAAAATCTGTGAAATTATCGCACGCCTATAATCCACCGCATTTCGCTGTAAAAATGGCCAGCCGTCGAACAGTGTAGCCCATGCAAGTATTGGTGGTATATTATATTAGGCGAGCATGCAGTCAGTTGTTTTTACTACAATATCTATCGTCTCTGTCTCCTTCATCTCCTTTTTACTTATAATACGAGGTGCGGTTTGATATGGTTAAAAAGTGTTTTGTCTCGTATTTTATTGCCGGAAGCGCCTGTTCTCGAGCTACCCTGGTAAAATATAAATGAACTCACTTGGAACAAAGTGATATACAAGGCGCGATCTATTTCATAGCATTTACAACGCTCTGCTACTGGTAAAAATACCAGACTTATCAGCAGAAATCACCCGTATAAAATTCACAGGTTTTTATGCTGTTCCAAGTGACTTTAGAAATACTATATATAAGTTATCTAAAAATAACACTAACGTCAATCATAGTAACGACACAAAAACTAACAAAGACAAAGAACGAAGCATTATTATTTGAAGTGCTAAAAATAACCACGACTTTCAAGGTGTATGGAGAGATGAAGGATTATTTTTATATGTTCCCACGAGAAGACGGTATCTTCTCCCTATTCCGATTAGGTGTCTAATATAAACTGGTTCTAATGCATCGAAATTTATCTTAAAAATGGCGGAGCTAGCGAAGCGAGATAAAAGTAGTGTCACTGATGACTTCTATGAGTCAGAAATATACGGTTCATAGGTGAATACGCCACGACATGATGAAATCTATTAATAACTAGAACGACAATAATTGAGCATAATAATACGCGTAACGTTTGAAACCGATTGCCACAATATTTTTGAGCGCGGGAGACCGCCCCGCCCGACCCACTCCGCATTACTATCACTCAGTTGTTATCTAACACTTGTGATTTATTTAGAGGTTTCGTTCACGTGACCCGCACCGTCTCACCGCACGCGATGGAGCAGCTGCGGATTCGGCGCCAGAAACAACACTGGCCGCCGGGCGACGCGCGGGTGCAGGGGGGAGGGGGGGCGGGGGGGGAGGACCACCCCTAATCGGTGCTCCCGCACAGCTGCGTCCCCCCCGAACGCAGCCCCTGCGAGGGGGGCGCGCTCCAAATTGCGTGTGTTGCAATGTTGCGGATGACGTGCGCCATAAAACTTAAAGGGCGCGTCGGCCGTTCGATGCAATGGCACAACTTCAACAAAAGCCCTGTCCTGTGCTGAGAAAACTGGCAACGGGGCTTGCGGGTTCCGCAAGCGGATTGAAATGACAGTCTTTTTAAAAGCCTTGTTCTCGACCTTGTTTGTGCTAAACTCAAGCATTTTTTGTTAACAGTTGGAAGTGAAGAAGCGAAAGGTGTTAAATTTTATTGGTTCCTTCTACAATTTGAAGCCTCGAGATACCTAGAATTTATAGTTGTCACGGGCGTAGCCAGGATTTAGTTTTGGGGGGGGGGGGTTTAGTTTGAGAAGTAAATAAAACAACAAAAATATACTTACATGAAATTTAATATCTATATATTCATCCGAAAAACTACGACATATTTATAAAGTTCTTAACTTAAATGAAATTGATAAATTAATTTCGTTCCTCTGCGCTAAATCTAAAACCATTAAGGAAGAAATCTTCGGCTTTTTCTTTTAAGTATATCCACTTCATCTGCATGAATTTCTGTTCCATAGTGAATGTTCATTAACTATTAAGTCTGTTTTCACTTGTAGTGTTTCGTAAATAGTTTTTCAGTCTCCTTAGGCTCGAGAAAGACCTTTCTGGGGTAGCAGTGGATACAGGAATGGTAGCCAAGATTTGTAGTAATGTGTAAATATTAGGATAAAGGTTTTTATCGCACATATCTAGGCATTCCAAACTAGATTTCGGGGTAGGCAGTCTTCTTATCAGCATGCAAGGTAGCTGAAGCTTTGATAGCTAAATCCAAATTTGTTTCTCTATTAGAAACCCCTTGACCTTGACTACACCACTTTTTCCAGTAGTCCATACCTTTAGGTTTATTACCCTTCCTTTTCTTCCCCTCCATTTTTCGACAGTAATAATGATTCACGTATCTATCCTTAACAAGGTCATCGAATAACAGTGCACTAAAATTACTCACTTACACGGTACACTTAATTCTCTTCACTATTCGTTCACCACTTTTCACTTTTATTCGCTTCGAGTTCGCATGGAACAATACTGCCGTAAGCGCGGTCACGCGCCGCGGCGCCGCTTATATAGCAGCCCAATAGCCGTCCAAAAACTTCCACGAACTTTCACAAAGTTCCGCTCATTTCGACCGAGGGGCGTGGCGAATACTCGAGAAACAACGCAAAGTGTCCCTACAATACAAAATAGTTCGGCTGCAACTGCGTCTGCCTCTCGTCAAAAGATGGCGCTAGGCGCTACTATTACTACATATATTCAAACGTAATAATAATTTAACTCTTCACTCCTCGTATTTTTTCGGTATAATATTAGGTAATATTTTGCTTATTTCGGGGGGGGGGGGGTTGAACCCCCGAAACCCCCCCTTGGCTACGCCCGTGATAGTTGTTTATTGTTTAACTGGCTGAGCCAAATTCTAATAGCATCTAATAATATCTGTAAGTAGCTACGTTTCCTTTACTTAAAGGCAGGCGATCAACTTCTATTCGCTTGTGATGAGGAAAATGTAAGAAAGAAATGATTAAGTCCCGATTTCATAAACAAACTAAAGTATCCTTTAAAAGTGACCCTAACTACCCTTAGGTATAATCAGAACAGATCGATCTCCTTCACAACATGAACATTTGGTAGTCTGTTCGTCTGTTGTTCATCTTTTAAAGACAATCATCGTTTCCCAGAAGAATCTCTCCAGCTTTCTCTTTTAGAAACCCCCTTCTAGAGACCCTCTCACATATTATTAATGTTCCTATCATTTTCTTAATCTCGTGTTTACCTGGCAACTAAAGGTATAAAATATGCATGAGCAAAAAAAAAACAATAATCTCATTATTTTTTACTAAAAATAACCCTTATTCTAACTTGTTGGTCATGTTATCCTTTAATGGTAAAAATATATCTACACGGTCAAAATTCGCTATTTTTTCTCTGATTTAAGGAAATAGTTATTACTTCAAAGTCTAAAAATACGTAAAATGGAACTTCACAGTTAAAAATTTATTTGTTATCAAAAAAACAACGGTATCCTCCATCTTGAAATCAATGTAATTGAAAGTTTACGCAATTATTTATCAAAATAAGGGAAAGTCACACTTTTCAAACGTTATTGCTTAGGCTTAGCATGTTTTCTTGACGTGCTCGAACTTTGTTACTGTGAGTAAAAACAAAATCCAAACAAATTTAATAATTATATTAGTTATAATATAACTATATAGGACCAAGGCACACGACATTTATTTATTTTACACAGCTATTCTTTATAATTTTTACTACTTCAGTGGTAAATGTGACTAAATATTACGTATTTTTAACTTAAAAATATCATCCAGTTCATTCTCCACTTTCCAAATTTTTACCTGGTTTGGTCAAAATAAATTTCTAACTAGTTGAGTAGTAAAAAAATTAGGTAATTTTAACTTGGAGCAACATATTGTAATCAGTTAAATTTAATTATGCTAAACAGACCCTCCAAAATTTTCTAACTCTAATTAGAAAAGTACAAAGAATAAAAAGATCTAATGTAATTCCAAAATTTTAACGCCCTGTACCTTGAAAATGAAACATTTGTGGACCTATATTGATAGGATAGTTTTAAAATGTCATTTTCTATACGCAATGTTAACGCCCTGCTACAAAAAATTGACTGACCCTGTCTAAGAGGAAAGGACAGTCCCAAGAAAGTACATCAAGAAGAGAAACTCCCTCAGACTACAGACTAAAAACGCTGTCAGACTACCTATTTTAAAGTAAGAGAATAAGTTAAATATATTCACAGAACCCCTGAGTTATTGTTTCATTCTCCCAGCTGCACTTAAATAATTCATTTTGTAAACATTATTAGGTAGATAAAGACGAAACTTCTCTTTTGCATTCTGTCCACTGTTCAAACATATTCCACATGCCCACATTCCTAGTTCCTAACCATTTACAAGTTAATATCTGTCTGTAAGTGTAAACTGTAACATTTATGTCAAAATAAACTTTTTTAATACGGACCGGTTGTGCATTCAAACATACACTGATACCTGATAAAAATGGGCCTTCCTTATGTCCTGGAAAATAACATAACCATAAATTTGCCACCAAGGTTAGAAGAATTTTTCCTATATTTTTGTTGCATATTTAAAGATTCAGATTAACATAATCTTTTCTAGTATTACCGTTTTGTTGAACAGATTTACACATTAGAAACTTCCCACAAAAAGTGTGGACATATTTAGAACACGCTTAGATAGATCGATATTTTTATTGGAATGTAACAGTTCTTTAAGCATTTTGCGTGTTTTTTTGGAATGAGTTTTTGGATAATTTTTTAAATAAAAACCAGTTTGGTTTACTTGTTTTCGAGGATTCGCTATGTCCTATAATAAATGTTGTTCTAAAGAAATCACGTGCTTCGTAAAGATTTAAACAATGCGAAATAGTATAGATATTATGTATAATAGGAGTTGAAAAAAATAGCATATTACGATCCAGTAAAGATAAATCCAAAAAAATAAATGCGGACAAGCTGATTTTTTGAGGGAGTCTTCAACCAAAAAATCACACTCGACACCTTTGTGGGTTTTTGCAATAGGGGTAATTTCTTATTTATTTATTTTTTTAATTTTTTTTCAGATTTCTACACAATAATATTCTCTCCACCTTTGCTTTATAATTTTTTTGTAAAAACTATATTTGTTATCAAATAAACAATATTTGTCACTTTTTTGTGAAGGCAAACACTACAAGAAGACATTTTTAGGAATTTCTGATTACATTATCTATAGAATCAGCAATTAGTTCTCAAAATTCTTGAAGATGCTGACACCAAACAAATGGTGGAAGCACACATAATAAGAAGAATCGGTTCAATCGACAAGTAAATATGTAATAATTTAGGGAAGACTGTAATAAATAAAATTAACAAAAACAGAAAATCATCAAATCACTAATACCTGATAAAAATGGGCCTTCCTTATGTCCTGGAAAATAACTAGGTTTATCTTGCAATAACCATAATTTTGCCACCAAGGTTAGAAGAATTTTTCCTATATTTTTGTTGCATATTTAAAGATTCAGATTAACATAATCTTTTCTAGGATTACCGTTTTGTTGAACAGATTTACACATTAGAAACTTCCCACAAAAGTGTGGACATATTTAGAACACGCTTAGATAGATCAATATTTTTATTCGAATGTAATTTTGCGTGCCTTTTTGGAATTAGTTTTTAAACTGCGTATTTGGATAATTTTTTAAATAAAACCAGTTTGGTTTAGTTGTTTTCGAGGGCTATGTCCTATAATAAATGTTTTTCTAAAGAAATCACGTGCTTCGTAAAAATTTAAACAATGCGAAATAGAATATACTGGATGAGTCACATCTAAAGGCAGAGCCGAAAACGCAAGGTAGAACTCGCTAAAATAAGCACATATGCTTAATAAACATTAGCTCAAAAACGCTTGGTTCTCCATATACAGCGTGTTGAAATTTTTCCAAAAATAACATATTTTTTAATTTCTTTCAAACCCATTTAGGAATTCCAACCAAATTTAGTACACATTATGCATTGGAGGGTTGCCATTTTGTGCAATATAATTTGACCCCGTTCAGATGACCAGCGGCGTAGATACAAATAGTTTCTGTAAATAATTGTATAAAAAATAGTACGGTTCTGTGAAAAACCAAAATTTTTGGATAGAGCACTAAATTTGGAACAAAAAGCGCCTCTTGGTATTTTTTTATATCTGGTACAGTTTCTTCGTAATTTCGGATTTTTTAAACTACTTAGTTCCAAGGCGATTATGCTGGCATTTGAAATAAAATTATTTGTATCTACGCCGCTGGTCATCTGAACAGGGCCAAATTATTGCAAAAAATGACAACCCATAATATGTACCAAATTTGATTGGAATTCCTAAAATATATATATATATATATATATATATATATATATATATATGTTATTTTTGGAAAAGTTTCAACGCGCTGTTTATGGAGAACCAAGCGTTTTTGAGCTAATGTTTATTAATCATATGTGCTTATTTTAGCGAATTCTACCTTGTTTTTTCGGCTCTGCCTTTAGATGTGACTCACCTTGTATATTACGTATAATATGAGTTGCAAAAAATAGCATATTACGATCCAAACAAATAAATGCGGACAAGCTGATTTTTTGAGGGTGTCGCCTGAGTCTCCAACCAAAAAAATCACACTCGACACCTTTGTGGGTTTTTGCAATAGGGGTGGTTTCTTATTTATTTATTTTTGTAATTTTTTTTTCAGCTTCTACACAGTAATATTCTCTCCACCTTTGCTTTATAATTTTTTTTGGAAAAACTATATTTGTTATCAAATAAACAATATATGTCACCTTTTTGTGAAGACAAACACTACAAGAAGACATTTTTAGGAATTTCTGATTACATTATCTAGAATCAGCAATTAGTTCTCAAAATTCTTGAAGATGCTGATACCAAACAAATGGTGGAAGCACACATAATATATGAATAATCGGTTCCATTGACAAGTAAATATGTAATAATTTAGGGAAGAAGTAAAAGTTTAAAAATATTTTTGCTAGTGTTTAACGTTATTGCTAATTAATTTGTAAGTTGTGTATATTTGTAAGACATTTGGAATCACTGTCCTTTGTCGACATAGGCAGATCTTTCGCGAATAACCTTTCTCTAATAAATGCCAAGGTTACTCAGGCCTCTCATAAAGCTCCAGGATTTTCTTAGGGCCGCCTTGCCAATTTTGCGAGGTATTATGTTAACCCTTAAAGCACTTAACTTGCACAATATGTGTTCACTATGATCCCTATTGCTACCATAGATTGAGTCTTATTCATTTTTAATGACGCCGATATGCTTTTGATGTGTATTTAGGTAAATATAGGTATGTAGATACCTAGGGTAGGTAGGTTCCAAAGCAACAAAGTAATTCTGCGAAGTATTTTTAAATTAAACGACAGGAAAACGTAGATACATTTTGGCGCAGAACTTTAAGTTTGTCCTAAATAATTTGTTTAGATTCATAAGATTCATGTTTTTCTAGTTTTTTCAATGTGGTCAGATAGACAAAGGGTAAAAAATATACCTATGCGAATTACTACTGTGGTAAATAAATTAACCAAACACATAAAAGTTAGACAAATATCAAACTTATTCAGTCCTTCATTGACACTGCCTAAAAGGTCCAAGGCATCATGAGAACAAATTTGCAATGAACGAACCACAACCATGAGAATTGTTTATCGAATAAACTTGACAAATCTTAATTTTTGGAAAAATAACTGTTTTCAAAAGTTTATAACTCGAAGACCAAAAACTGAGACACATTTTCGGTAGGTACCCCTGGAGTTAGCTCTTCTCGCAAACCCGGAGACTTTTTGTCAAAGGCAAATTGTCAAAAATGCGCACAAAAGGCTGGCCACAACCCATTTTTAAGCACTCATTGACTGGATTAATAATAATACGTTTACGACAGTTTGGTAATATTATGCCAGAGGTCACGAATTTCATGACTGACGCAAGGTGACAATGTATGTATAATGCCGTTGTGATTCGCTCGAAGTTAAGTTCGGATTTAGGAGGCTCTCCTTTGTATCGAGGTTAATTAGTCTGTATAGAAAGCTGGAGCTTGGAGTTTAATTGAGGCTGGATTTATTAGGATTTCAGATCTCTAAATGGGCCCATACACACAGTGGGAAGACCGCACAATTACCTAAGTCTATGCGTGTTTTCCGTAAGTTAAACCCGTATCCACGTCAGTTTGCGGGTTTAGTTTGTCTAGTGATTAGTGATGCCATCTGGAAAGGAGCTTTCTTATGGCAGTAGCGTGCGTTTGCATAATCAAAGAAAAAATAAATTGTACTTAAGAAAAGAAATCGTCGATACTGGTGGACAAAACCGTGGCTACTAAAACACCATGAATATTCCCATATTTCTTGCATTATTGCGGACATTATTTATCTTAAAGAAGCGGGTCAAAAAACACATCAGCTATCACGAGAACTTGCGCGCGCCAATGTAAAATGAATAAAGAGTGGAACGACTTGTTTCCATCCCCGCGCGGTTTTAATTGTGTACGCCAAAAATCAAATTGGTTTTGATTCAGCGAACTTGAATGCGCATTCTAAAGATTTGGCCACACCCTCAAGACTTAACCGTGCCACGTGCGTATGGTACAATTAGTACAGTTAAGTCTAAAGTCTTCCCTCTGTGTGCTCGCGCATATCTAACTTCCTTCTTTGTTCACTTTACTTGGTCCTAGTGAGAGTCTTATGAAAGATTATTCTTGATGCGTAGGTATCAGAGCGCATTAGAGCATATCAGACCTTTGGTTCGAAGATAGCACGTTTTCTTCACATATATATATAGAAAAACGCCACTGATGGCCTGGACAAAACTTGGCAAAATGTAAATTCACGGTGGTATTGCTTTATCTGTATAATGTACCTACCTACTGTTGTATCTGTATGATTTATTGATTATCCTCCACTCCCTATGGGCCTAGGGATCCTACGGTTTTCTAGGGGTTTCCGTAATACTTGAGAAAATGATGTCCAAGTTGTATATTATGAAAAGTCGTCCCTAATCGCAAATGTCAATAAAACCGAAATAATACCAAAATTTTTCCATTTAAAATGAAGTTGAGATCACACAATTCATACAAAAAATTACCGAATCGGAACAAAAAATAGATAAGTCATATAAAATATGCAATAGATATCTTGCCCAGTTCAAATTGTATAATCTCAAGGAATTCATCACAATAAGGTATTAAAAAACATGCGCACTATGGCAATTTTCTGCGTTTTAGCCCCTGGGTTTAATTTATTTTCCAATTTGATTAGCGAATGGATCACGCTGATGGAAATATTATCCTGATATTTATTAAAATCGAGGACTGTGCTTGATTTTTTACTTTTTAATATGATTTAAGGAGATTACAAAACCTCCAGCCGGTATTCGGTGTAATTAAGGTAGAGATGTCGCCGCATAATCATGTTTCATAATTTACTCAAAAACCCCAGAAGGGCACATTAATAATTTATTTTTCGTTACAAGACAATCTTGTCTCAATTTCGGCCCAAATTCACGCAAAATCCACCTACAATGTTTCGTGAATTTATTCTGACCCAGTAATTTCCGTTAAACTGCCGCGAACGTATGGAGCGAATTTAGGTCATATAGTTGATTAAATTCCGCTCTTAAACAGGTTATAACTCAAGCTTGACTCCCGGCAATAAATTCTTGATAGGAAGAAGTCAATTTACTTGCATTATCATATAAAAGACCATAATTTTTCATAACGTAATCATAATAAAAGGTGCAAAATGCCAATTCTTGGCGCTATATGTGTTCTGGTAAAAAAAGTAGATAAGTCAAATTTTGCTTATGTACGGTTTATTTGTCGTTCATAAAATACCAGAACTGTATATTTTAACTGGAATAAATTCAGTAAAAAATAACAGGAAATAGTAGGACCTGTCACGGTATTTCTTGAGAGCTAATAGATACAACAAACTTGGACATTATAGGAATGCAAACAGAAAAAGCAGCTGGCCCAAAAAAACACGACATAATATCTTATAATTTGACTTGAATAACCATGCAAACATCTTTTTTAAGGAAAACATGTAGGTATACATAGAATAGTGTTCTGACTCCGTAGTTAAACTCTTTTTTATATTTAGTACTAGATTTTTGTATGGTAGTCAAGAAAGTCGGACTAGAGATTGTAAGGCATCAGAGCATAAGGCAAAAACCAATAATTTTTATGGTAGGTTGTTAGTAGGTTTGCAGTTTACTGTTTATTTTGTCACTACAAAAGTAACTTTAGAATTTTTATTGACTGTGAAAATTTGGGAAATAGTGAATTGGATATAAAAGAAAACCAGAATGTATTAGGTACAGTACAGAACAGTCGATGTTCTGAATTTTGGTTTAACAATACCATAATGAATTAAAGACGTCCTTCGCACTTGTTATTACAAATATATTTTTCTGGGCATTTTGTAACAAACACCGTTTTAATTAATTGGCAGCGTAAGTAAAGCATCAAAACCCATGCATCCTGTCGGACTATTCTCAGTTAATTAAAAATTAAATTAAGTTGCACCAATCCTACGTTTTTCTTAATCTCTTAATCTCATTGTAGTTTATAGTTCGCCCTTTCTTTGTGTCCGGGACGAAAACGGTTGGATGTTAAACTTACCTTTGTGAAATTAACGATGGAGATCCGGTGACGGAACTATTTAGTTTGCTAGCGAAATTAAATTAAGTTCTGGATCGCTTAAGTTTAAAATATGTACTTGCGAAAAGTTTTAAATTTCGTTATAATAAATTATTGCAAACGTGAAAATTTGAATCTTAAAAGGTTCGCCTTTCAGTTTAAATTTTTATTTGAATACAGGGCCAGATAGGCCACGCAAGTGTCTTTTAAAAATAGGTACAACAAAATATCTAAAAAAATTTTCTTTTTACATCGAAGAAAAATAAAAAGGTAAACAGTTAGGGAAACGTGGAATAAAAATATTTTCCTTATCACTCTTGATTTTCTCAAAGTAAGCATCGTTAGAGATAGAAAGTTTGTATTGTTTTGATCTGCTAAAGGTGAAAAGATTTCAAAACAAATTACGCGTGCAGAAATGTAATTCCATTTCCAGTAACAAATACACAATTAAACAGATACTTTTTGTTATAATATAATCTCTAAAACATATTTTCTACACCGACGCGACCAACAATCTTTAAAAGTTTAACACTCTGTTTCTCGAAAACGAAGCTTTAAAACACATTCAAGTTCATATGAACTTTTCTTTTTATTTTTACGAGTTCTATCGCCTACTGAATTTCCCTGATTACACCAGAGATATTTGTACAGTGTAGGAAAGCCCTCAGTGTACTTATAGGAAACTTTTCTATTACCATTTTTGTATAAATATGATGATTAATATGATTTTCGGAGTCCATCATTATAACCAAAAAGTGCCAAAAACATTCACCATATTCGCAACACAGCCATCAGAAATTTTTAAAGCCTCAAAAACTTTCTTATTAGTTCAAGACGCATTGAATGTAAACACACACAGGCAGGTGTGCGTTGACACTTTAGCTGAACACGACCGTATTAAAAACCACACCCTATAACTTTATATAAAAAACATAATTACAATGCACCTTACACCTTTATTTATTTTATTTACTCGTTTAGAAACAACAAGATAGGTATAAAACATAACTAAGGGAATAAACATAAACTATGAATGAATTAAGAAATATTACAATCTATAGCCAATAGCAACTCTAGCGCTGGCCGAAGACGTGCATATCAATATTTATGTGCACGAGCATCTATAGGAATTGAATTTACTTTAGTAGTCTAGCAAAATCTCAATATTAATAAATTCTACTGAGACATTTTGAAGTAATTAGTAAAAACTTTAACTTATCAAACACATTATTTTCTTAAGAATTCTAATATAACAATTTTTAATTGCCACTTCAAATTGATCAAATGAATATAAGCCGCATCTATGCGATATGTCACTTTCCCCGTGAAATACTCTGCATTGCAAAACAGCTTTTGATTTCAAGCCCTGCTGATGTCGCAAATTACTTCGTATCTTCGAATGTACCTGTTCTGAAATACTTCGTTTGAAAGCTTTATGAAAAGTTTTATTGCCTGAGAAAATCGAAAAACTTGCTAGGAGAAAGACTTCGACTTATAAAATTATATTAAAACCTGGAATGGTTACTTGGATCTAAAAAAGAATATTTGTTCCTGCAATGTAAACCTATTACGTGCTACACATTTAAACCTAATATGTGACTTTTTGGATTATTAAAACACGTCTGAAGCATACATATTAATTTAGTACGATGAATATTTTTTCATATTAAAAGGAAAATATTATCGGCATCTCAAGTTTCATTTATGTACTTGTTAACCCACGAAAGATCAAATAATGTGTCTATGGATCGACTACAATTTTTTTTCTTCAGGACACCAAACATTCAAAAAATATCGAAGCGGAAAAATGGTATTATGGGGAAAAATTATGATTTATAGGTATCTTTTATAATAATTTAAAGTAGTTACGAGTCTAGAACGATTTCCAAGTTTCAAAGCAATTATAACTTTGCAATTAAAAAGTTATTCAAATTAAATTATATGGTACATAAAATGGGGTGATCCAAATATAGGGTAGTTTGTTGTTTAATATGGGAATTGCACAGTTTTGAACGAAATTAAGATGAGCCGTATTCTGAATGCTGACACTTGTTTAAATCGAGCCCAAGTTCGATGGCAACTTACAATAAACAGTGTATAAAAATATTCTGGTCCTTCATACTTATTCCATAATCCAAAACCAGATGATTAGTACTCTAGATACGTTAAAACATCTAGATACTTTTTTTCGTCAACCGTAGCGCCAGTAGCGATAGCTTGAAACAGAGCTCTGCACAGGTCTTTAATATGGTGTTGGTCCAGGTCCAACAACAGAAAACGCATTGAGCATTAGAGTCTAGCAGTTCACCGTATACAATAAAGGCCTAAAAGTATTTTGGGCAAACCAACACGGTGGGTGGGTGGGTGGGCTTTTAGTGCGCTAATTTTAATGAACAGGAAACACGTAAACGTGATGCTGTTGGACCAAGTGTCCTTTCAAAAACGTTTTATTATCAATTTCGTTTATGATATTATCTTTGATTCCCACTTGTGATAAAGAAATTTCCATTTGTAAATTCATATTCTGAGATTAGCCGTTTAAACATCATAAAAAGGCCGTAAAAATAGTCTTAACAATTTGCTAAATATAAAAAAATCGTGCAATACAAAAAAAATCGGCTAAGAATTTCCAAAAACCGCACCCGAGTATCGTCTTACCCGCCACCATACCCACCGTGTTGGTTTGCGCCTAGATCAAGTAGGCCTGAAGAAAAGGGAAAATTGACATAGTATCATTCTCGTAAGTCCACTATTAACTACCAAGACATCGCAGTAGCTACATGATTCGGTAATCATCAAAGACTGAAAATCATACAAAATCTGCCTTCTTCATAAATTACGTTGCAACATACTCAATTTTTAAATCTTATTACAATGGTTGGATTGTCCAAAATGTCTTCTCTTCATCCTTCGTTATTTACTACTGTCCTGATAATTCTTCTGCGTTTACACATGTCATTGTTATGAGTTGTGATAATTCTTCTGTTTACACAACTCATTGTTATGAGTTGTGTTATTCTTAAAACCGTAAAGGTAATCCTATCTGGCCTTTACAGTAGCAGATCAGTATTCTGAATGTGCATTTATTGTTCAGCGCTCTTGGATTCCAGGTGTGTTTTTTAAAGACATTTTCTTGTGTCTGTCCCCAATCTAATCAGAGTATATCCCATTATTTATCTCAATTTTCAGCGCATTTATTTACTGATCTGATTTAGCCTAAAGGTGGACATTTCAAATTGTAGATATTGCGAAAACTAAAATTGTCCCCTTATTAAGGATGTTAACGGGGATAATCTATATCTGAAATATAGGCAAGGAAAGCAGCCTTGTAAGCGACATCGTATATATGTTTTCATCTTATCTTCTGGTAAAATGAACAGCGACTACTGTAATCTCGCAAAATATTCTTCAGATCCTATTAATGCTTTTTAAGACGGAAATACATGTGACACGTGAACGTATATTACGGAAGAAAATGAAAATGCCTTTGTAGTCAATAGCTACGTTGCCTCTATTATGGATCTCGGCAACGGATCTCGGCAACGGATTGGAGTACCACTCGATGGTCGCTAGGCAACAGAGCTCCCGAACAAAACTTGGTGGAAATCTCTTCTCTGAAATTATACTAGGTGGTAGGTAATACATTCGCGTCGCGCAAATTCTCTGGGCAAAGTGGAATTCCAGGTATTTCCACAGTTTATGCATTGGGCGATTCAAATTTTAGTCTGAATGGATGGATGATATTCCGATGTCGCAATTTGATTGGATAAATCTGACAAATTCATAGTCTTTTAACTTGATTGAATTTCATATGCCTTATTTTCCTACATTGCATGAATACGTTTTATTACGAAAAATAATTATTATGTAGGTGCTATTGCATATAGAAATTATTTGAAAAACTTCACGCCAGACAATAATTTTTAATTTCGTCTAACTAAAGGATATACACGTTTTATAAGAATTAAAAAAACTCTGCTTCTGCCGCTAGTGGTAGTGCTGTGTGCGTATTGTTTTAATTCTAGTTTATTCTAACTAACTTCCCAGCTCTAGATTTAAAAAAATTATTTTGCAACAAAATCGCCCTTTCCACAGTTTAACTTTGCGTGGAAAATTTGTAAATAATAATATTATTTATAAAATGTATTCACTGACCCCAAAAAGGTATAGGTTATAAACCCATGCTAAATTTAGTTTAACCCTCTAGGGCGTCATAACCCCATCCCCTTTCATGTAATATATTGAAATTTTCTTATACCAATATGAACATTTCTCCTCTTAGGGCTATATACAGTGTGTATATTCTTATGTTCGTCTTACATTCATACGAAGAGGCTTATTTTGTACATTTTGTAGATTTTCGTTTCTCATTTTAGCAGTGTACTACTACGCAGATTAATACAACAGAAATAATTATTATTTGCTTTTGTCATTCAAATAATTCGCATTTTTATTTCTGAGAAAAAGGTCATATGGCTCTTTGGTTACATTCCCATTCCAATTAAACACGTTGAACGAGATTTCTTTTCCCTCTGTTTTGAGCTTTAGCATTTTCAAAGGAATCCTTAATTATATTAGGACTGAAATGCCATAACAAAAGTTTCCTCCTCCGGTTTTGTTCTTCTAAATTAGGCATTAATCCTTAAAGTTTAGAAAGTACAGGATTAAACCCTTTTACTTTGGTATGGTAAATACATTTTTCATTTCATTTGCATGGATTATAATAATAATAATCATTTTTACTATGTCCCAAAAAGAAGATTTTTAAATTTCGCGGCATTTTCGTTTCGGTCAGAATATATGAGTATACCTCTGAAAATTTGACAGCTGAAATGCCATAAATATCATACAGGTATATTGCTATTAGCCATGGAACAATGCGTTGTTATTGTGAAAACTTATAAATTCCAAGAAAGTTATGTGGAAACAACTAGTAGAGTGCTGTAGAACGTATGACATTGTAAATATTAGGTAATCATGAAATTTAGTTAGAACCTAGTCAAGTAGTGTGTCCTAAACTGCTTCAATTTCAGTTTCACTGGAAAGTTATTACCAAAATATGGATTTTCAGATATTTTTTATCGCCTTATTTTTGTCCTAATAAGTGCAACACTATCCACCGCAGTTCAGTATTAATTTGTGGGAGATGTTGTTTGGTCAGTAATTTGCCTTTCCCCCTCTGGTAAACATGGAAGCAAATACCCAAGGAGATTTTACGCTTGTCACTTCAAAGAAAAATTGCAGCAATAAGGGATTTCCCTAGTGTGATTTTATTTTCATCGAGTTTCAAAGTGCTGCGGGATTTTGTAGTGTTTTCTTGTCTACTATTTATTGCCAGCATAAAATGGTGCCCTTAGAAGGCGTCCGTTTTCTATCTAATGGTATTCGTAAATAGTTTTTACAAAAGGGAAACGGACAAAATAGACAGGAAATACCTACTCTTATCAGACACTAATACAATTCTAAAACGTTTTACCAGTATTCAGAAAATACACAATACAAAGAAATACCTACGTCTGGTGTTCAAACATAGAGTTGTGTATTTCTTTATCTGTGTAAATAAGATAATTTCTTTATAAAATAGGCATATCAAAATATTATATTAGGGACACTTGTTTAAAACTATATTTTGTGTCATCAAAGTGTGATGGATTTTCAAATTTATAGTTTAGAGAAAGAGAGAGACTAATAAAATCATGGGATGGGTACTGAGTCATAGGCGTAGTTATTTCTGGAGAAATGGGAATTTGACAATGTTATTGATATGATAGTGGAGCCTTTGGTGGTTCTATCTAATGACGACAATTCATTTGAATACTCGGACTGAGAATTATTTAGAATATTATACATACAATGTGTCCGCCTTTGCTTGTCAATTTTTCCAGTGTCGAAGTCCCAAAATATTATTAAGGGTACATAAGACGTATATGTGCTTTTGCTTCTTTGAGGTTACGTAGGCGGAATATTTTCTGGGCGACAAAAAATTATGGCTAAAATATACTGTACTTCTTTAGAGCGAAATTTGAATTAGAAGTATGTACAGTGTGTTATTATCCTTCGACTGAACCACACCAAATAAATGAAAAACATGCAGCTACTCTAATGTACTCCTCGGCATGCAACAGATGGATGGTATTTCAGAATTTAGTTGGATCTAAAGTATGTTCCAGATTTCTTCGCTTAGATGACCGTTTGCACTAACGTAAGTTGACTTGGTCTCCTTTCCGTTATGATTATTGTAGCTACTATTTTAGGAAATCTTTCTTAAGCCCGCTAAGCTAATAGAATGAATATGGTATTCAGCTTATTTAAAAATTACCCATTTTCAAAAGGAATTAACTATTTAACTTCTAAGCAGAGGAAATAGTCCCTATCTTGAAGTGGAGTAGGAAAATATATGTTACAAAGGGTAGGTCACATATTTTGCTGCCCTATAAGCATTGTTTGGCTCCTTTGATGCAAACGATCGATTGCCTAAGTTTGAAGGCCACAGAAAAGTGAATTAATTAATTAAAAACAAATTACCTATTGTAAACGAGATTCTAGATTAATAAAAAATATCCAATTCCTGTAGAACCTTAGCAATTGATTTTTTTTGCATCAAAAGAGTAAAAAAGTGCTTATAAACGTCGGTTCCAAAATGCGTCGTTTTTTAAATACAGAGTTGAATTCATTCCCGACCTTATCACTTTTTCTGAGCAACAATTTTAATTTGCTTCGTATGCTCAAAATAGAGTATATTTAGTAGGGAACTTTTTTATGGGAACATGAATTAGAGAGTTGGAATCGTGGATTCCCAGTTAAAAAAGTTGAAATCGTTACCCCACACCTGAGACCATTTACAAAATATCTAACAACTTACTTTTATATTGGAAATGCCGACCTTGACATTATTATGACAACAGGCAAATCTGTCCGTACTGTCATTGATCCAAAATGTAGCGGGATATTTGAACTCTGTTGGACAATAAAAAATTGTATGCTGCCTTCATGTAAAATCGAACTCTACTATATGAAACACTAGTTTGATCAAGATTCCTACACATAATCAAGTATTATGGTCCATCCAGACAAACACAGTTTATTAGCGGGAAAACAGTACTTATACAGTGTGTCCCAATTTGATACTGGACACCTCAGAAATATATGAAGGGCAAGGAAAACAAATGGTCTCTATTTTTTTATTGGTAGCACCAAGGGAGAGTATCTCGTAGGCGGTGGTACTTGGAAGGGGTAATTATTTCATGGCCTGCTAGGATTTTTTAAAATAGCAAATTTTCAAGAAACCCTATTAGGGATTTTTTTACGGCAAAATGTTATTAAGAAAACTTGTTCAGAATAAAAAACTGAGTAGATTTGCAAAATTTCAAAAGTGTAGGCCTACTTTGATTTTTAGCTTTTTCGTCTTTTTCTTCCACTTTTTTCTTAGAAATGTGTCCTTTCTGGAGCTTTTACGTCAAAATATTATTAAGGAAACTTGATTATCGTGAAAAAATAAAATTTTGACGTGAACCCTCCAGAAAGGGCACTTTTTTAAGAAAAAAGTGGGAGATAAATCTAAAAATCAAAGTAGGCCTACACTTTTGAAATTTTGTGAATCCACCCAGTTTTTTATTCTGAACTAATAACATTTTGTCGTAAAAAACTCCCTAATAGGGTTTCTTGAAAATTTGATATTTTAAAAAATCATAGCAGGCCATGAAATAATTACCCCTTCCAAGTACCACCGCCTACGAGATACTCTCCCTTGGTGCTACCAATAAAAAAATAGAGACCATTTGCCCTTCATATATTTCTGAGGTGTCCAGTATCAAATTGGGACACACTGTATTTCAACCCTTCCTAGGGGTCATCTGCAGCAGTAAAATATTTTGGTAAGCCAACAAAGCTTGAAAAAAGTAAAACAATTCATATAACGTTACCTATATAAACAAACTAGGCGGTGAAATAGGAAGGAACTGGTATAATATTATACCATATACCAGTTCTTTCCTATTTCAGATACTAGTTTGTTTATATAAACTTCTCCGGATTGTTTTACTATTTTCCAGATTGTTTGGCTTACCAAAATGGTTTACTACTGAAGATGACATAATATGTACAGTTTTTTTTCTGTTAATAAACTGTGTTTCTGGAGCTGAGACTCTAGGTCATATTTAACTTCTGCTGTTAGATATTTTGTTAAGGGTGGTATAAAATTTGTATCATTTAATGGTATCAGGTGTGGGGTAATAATTTTCCCTTGTGACTGGGAATATTGATCAAATTAGTGCTTCATGTAGTAGAGTCCGACTTTGCATGAAGGCAGCACACAATTTTTTATCGTCCAACAGAGTTCAAATATGTCGCTACATTTTGTTTTAACACGTTAATAATGTTAAGGTCTGCATTTCCAATATAAAAGTCGGTTGTTGTTACATATTTTGTAAATGGTCTCAGGTGTGGGGTAATGATTTCCACTTTTTTTAACTGGGAATCCAGGATTCCAACTCTCTCATTCATGTTCCCATAAAAATTTCCCCTACTAAAACTACTGTATTTTGAGCAAACAAAGCAAATCCAAATTGTTGCTCAGAAGAAGTGACAACGTCGGGAATGGATTCAACTCTGCATTTAAAAAACGACGTATTTTGGAACCTACGTTTATACGCATTTTTTGCTCTTTAGATGCAAAAAATCAATTGCTAAGGTTCTACAGGAATTGGATATTTTTTATTAATCTAGAATCTCGTTCGCAATAGGTATTTTTTAAATTAATTAATTCACTTTTCTGTGGCTTTCAAACCGCGGCAATCGGTCGTTTGCATCAAAAGAGCGAAGCAATGCTTATAGGGAGCAAACCGTGTGGCTTTCTAAGTACAGAGTTGAATCCATTCCGGAAGCTATCATTTTTTCAGAAGCAACTTGAAATTGTTTTGTTTTCTCAATATCCACTAACTTTGGGGCAAATTAACAAGAGCCATTTTTCATGGAAAAATGAATGGGCAAAAATGCGAATTTACCACAAACCCATGGATATAAAAGTTATTTTTGAAAAGGGCGCGTCCTACTTTTCTCTACGCCGCTGGTTATGACAACAGAACGCAGGTAGTTCAATTTTGTTGCATTTTATACCCCCATACTGTATTCCAAATTTTAAGTTAATAATATCATTTCTCGCCTTTTTTAAGTATTTCTGTCTGCATGGTCTTTTTGCTCATAATCAAATTTTCTTCGGTTTATTTCAAAATTGTGGTTTACAACTGGGGCACTTTGTATATCACAGATATAGCAACAATTTTTAACTATCATACAATTTAAACCGCCAACAACAAATTGTATTTGTTACAATTATACATGTACAGGGTGGCTCACTATAAATCGACACTCATGTTTATTAAAATGAAACATCTTATATATATATATATATATATATATATATATATATATATATATATATATATATAACCGTTTGTTCAGAACTGAGCCTTTTTTGTGAGGGATTACTCCTTGGGTCATCAAATGCCAAATTATAGTAATAATTATTGACAGTTTTCAAGTATATTCACGCGTTGGAAAACAAAATGGGCTATTTTAAGATTTCAGGGAAAATGAAGAGGGGAAATTGAGAGAAATGAGAAATTTTAAATAGTATCTAACATAACATAATAAATTTGACGAAGTTTATAACTAATAAAGTTCGTCAAATTTTATTGTTTGAAACTTAATTTTTATTGAAAACAACAATAACATTTAGAAAAAGGAAATATTTTTATATATTTTTTGTGGGGTTATTTAAAAAACAAAATTTATTATGACAGACAGAAAAACGTAGAAACACTGAAAGGTACAATTCGGGAAGAAATCCACATATTAAATACAATAAACAGGAAGTTGGTACCTAGCAAATATTAATAAATTTATTGAGCAAGATGGAGGCTGAGTGGAGCATTTGTAATACGTATATCCTTTTTCTAAATGTTATTGTCGTTTTCAATAAAAATTAAATTCCAAACAATAAATCTGACAAAGCTTATTACTATGCTAGTACCTATTTAAAATTTATCATTTCTCTCAATTTCCCTTCTTCATTTTTCTCTGAAATCTTAAAATATCCAATTTTTTTCAAAGCTTGAATATACTTACAAATATCAATAATTATTAGTATAATTTGGCATTTCTTTTCCATGGCAACCTATGACCCAAGGAGTAATCCCTCACAAAAAAGGCTCAGTTCTGAACGAACGGTTGGAGCGAACTTACAACATATATAGGTACTTCGTTGGAATCGTAAAAATGCGTAGAATTCAATAATACAAAAATACACTAGGTGTTCCATTAAAAAAAAAAAACATAAGTTATGTCTGCCACGGCTTTCTAGAACACACTGTACAGGGTCCAATAGCGTCACAAAAAACTTTGTATTAAGTATTAATAGTATCTAGAACTTTTGTAATAAACTTTTTTTTCTAACCTCAAAAACTAATAAGTTAAGGGATGTGTCGATTTATAGTGAGCCAACCTGCACACATTCTGGCCCAATCACCGCAGTTTGGCGTAGTCAACTTTTTTCAGAGTCGTAGTCAATTATTAATACAAGAAACGCAATACATTTTCCAGTGCAGTATACATATTAGACTACTTTCATTCTTGTAAAAATATAAAATTCATTTTACATTGTTTTGAAATTTGCGAAACGGTTTAGGTAGCCCAAGCAAGAAAATCTGGAACATGTTGTAGAATCTAGGTAAATTATTCGATCAATAGATAAAGAAATTCCATCCAATAGCTAAATAAAAGTGCAAGCAGCAAGAATCCAAATGTACATACGATCTTTCCAAAATGTTTTCAGTCTCCTTGTATCTGAAAAATCAAGGTCTTGTTAATGTAGCCCAGTTTTTTTTGTCAAGTGTTATGGTTCATCCAAACGGAACAAGTGTGTTACGTGGAGATAGGTTAACATAAAATCGTCATTTTAAAAAAATAATTTGGAGTAAAAATTAAGGAGAATTCGAGGGTGTACTCGGATTTTGTATATGGGGATGAATAAAAAAGTTATCATGGACTCTTAGATGTCATTGTCTGATGTTCGATCCGAATAAGCCAAACACTGAAACAATATTTATGACGAATCAAGTCAACCATGAAATAATAAAACTGACAATCAAGTAGGCTGTTAATTCAACATTCTACTTACCTACCTCTTATCGTTAGATTCAGAATTAAAAAGGGAGTGTTATAATTGCTAAATGAAATGTGTAAGTTGTAAAATACAGAACAACACTTTCATTTCCGCAAAAAACGGAAGTTATTTTTTTAAAAACCTGATTATTCAGGAATACTACTTAAAGATTCTCTAATGGTGTAGCTAAAAAAATTACATTTTATTTAAAAAAAATATTTTTTTGGCGATAACTCTTTTATCGACCCCCGTATACGAAATATGAGTACACCCTCGAACTCCCCTTAATTGTTACAGCAAATTCATTTTTTGAATGTCGATTTTAATTTAACCGGTCTCCACGTAACATATCTTCTTTTTCTGCTTGGATGGGCCCCCTGTACAGCTGTAGAAAAGGCAGCACGATAATAGATAATAGGGTGCATGAAGGAAGAATAAAGAACTTTCCACAAAAGAAAGACACTAAAAAGCTTCTAATAGTAGAATGATAAGATAACGCAGAGAGAGAGAGAGCATAAAAATTCTGTGAAAATCTGTATAATACAGGAATAATTTTAGAAGATATTGATCCAAGCACACCAGATACAACAGCTGCCGCCATCTAGCGGACGGGCGCTGAACCTGCTGGGTTATTTTCGATTTCCATTCAGAGATGCAGGTTTATATCTAGGTGGTAAACTGCTATATTATTCAATTCAATGTGAACGTTCCGTAAGAAAAAAACAGATGGCGCTAGTTGAACAATGGAACTAATTTGATGTTGAAAACTGGTAAAATTACAACTAAAAATAATTACGAGTCGTGATCGTGAGCATATTAATATACGTTTAAACAAAATATAATCACATTGAAATCGCCAAACACAATATACTACAATTAGTTATTGTTTTGCAACAACCAGTTTTTCACTCTGATAAATCAAACTAGACAAGGATCAAACTTATTTCCTTCTACCTTGCTTGATAGAATTATGATTTCAAATATTTGTTTACAAATACAGGGTGTTCCAGCGGAAACGTAACAGGCTCTATAACGGCCGGGAATTTTTTTTCTTGGAAAAACGCAAAAATAGGTCAATTTTGTTTGGTAGGGGGACATCTTTTGGCATAAAATTGATGGATCTATCTGCAATCCCCTGAGCAGGGGTTAAACCCCCTTCAAAAAATTTAAATGGGAAGGGGGTTCATATTGCACACCTTTGGCGACGTCTCTCAATTATCTATACACATGTTTAAGTTTTTGGAAAATCCATGGACTTTTCAAAAAGATACAGCGTGTAAAATGCAAATCATTCATTTTCAATTATTGCCTGGTATTGTTAAACAATAGAAGATCTGCGTCTCCGTATTATAAACGAATGTCGAAAAATCACCCCTGAAATGTTGCACAATGTTCGGCAGCGTTTTGAACAAAATCTTTATTATTGCATGGAAGTGAATGGGCAACATTTTGAGCATTTAATACAATAAAGTTTCAATTTCCTCCCTGTTTATCAAATTTTCGTCAAAATAATATTGCTGAACATGCTTTCTCTAACTTACGGCCCCCGATCAGTACTTTCGGCTTAACTGTTTAGCAATACCAGGAAATAATTTTACTTGGTGTAACTTTTTGAAAAGTCGATCGATTTTCGAAAATCTGATGCAGGTGTATAGATAATTAAGAGACGTTTTCAAAGATGTGCGACATGAACTCCCTTCCCATTTAAATTTTTTGAAGGGATTTAACCCCTGCTCAGAGGGTTGTAGATAGATTTATCAATTTTATGCCAAAAGATGTCCCCTGCCAAACAAAACTGACCTATTTTTGCGTTTTTCCAAGAAAAAATTTTCCCAGCCGTTAAAGAGCCTGTTACGTTTCCGCTGGAACACCCTGTATAACACAATATAAAATAGATTAGCATTATTCGGTAAAAGTCTCTATAAACCAATATCTATTTTCTAAAGGATATATAGTTACGTTTTAAACAATGAGTGCAAAGAGTTACCAGTTACCTAACCTAGTGTTTATTTCTTGAGGCGTGAACGTCATCTTTATGGCCTATTTTGTTTTTTTTGGATTCATATATCGGATTGCCAGTTAGCTTAAGTGTATATACTGTAAAGCTGTGACAGTGGCAACAAGAAATCATGATTTCAGCAACAAAATAAATATTATGCTAATTGATAATGTTTATATTTTAAGGGATGCTCAATGTTGACATGTTGTAGCGACATTATTCTACAGGGTATCCCAGAAAAGAAGATCAATTCAATAAACCTAGGCTCTTCACGTCAAAATATGCTAATATAACCGCACTTACGCATACATAGGTATATTTATGCAAAAGTGCTTCCCTTAAAAGATCACCGTTGAGTCTTAAAAATCGGTTTTTGGTTACATTTTTTGTGTATGCTATTTATGTACAATTCGAACACTTGGTTATCATATCACAAATTAAACTCGTGGGGGACATGATCTTTTATCCCCCAACTTTTTTTAAGGCACGTCTATGGAATATTCGAAACCTTTTTATTGTGTAGACTTTAATTTCCCTAATTTTTTGTCGCTTGTGTATTTGCCTTAAAAACCTTCTTCTTCTCATTCCAAAGAAAACGAAGATACTTCTTAAGGCAAATTTACCAAACACAAAAAATGAGGGAAACTAATGCTACACCACAAGAATGTGTCGCAGACTCCATAGGCGTACCTCAGAAAAAGAAGACGATAAAATATCATGTCTGTCCGCGATTTTCAATTATTGTCATTGAGCTACAACAGAGACCCAGATGTAACTTGTAACCAAAAATAGATTTTTAACATTCCACGGTAATCCCATGTCTGTATCTTTTAAACGAATCGTTTTTGCATATAGGTAAGGTACAAAAACATTACAAGAACCTACGGGTAATGGGTTGGTCTTATTTTCGGGACAACCAGAAGAATCGCTTCCGATACGGATGCTTTGGTTCGGCTGGAGCTGCCTGGCAGACCCAGCAGAGTGATCAAAGTGGCTGTCGCAGGCCCGCAATCGCCTCCATCGCATACCTTTCACTGGCGATCGACGAGTTCCTCGACATGGACTTGGGCGACATCTCGAAGTCGCTGTCGGATCGGTAGAGGAAGCTCTCGCGGCGCTGCGGCAGGTTCTGCAGCACGAGGCCGCTGGACGGCGACGCGGCCCCGTCCAGCGGGCTGCGGCCCGGGCTCGCGCCGTTCTCGACATCGAAGCTGCAATGGACAAGAAGACAGCAGGTTATCGCCGGGTTTAGGCGCATAACGGACCGCGGGTACGGGCTGAATCATAGACCGTCAGATAGTGACAGATAAATTAGGTGCCCCATTTTCTCATACAAGCCTCGAACTCGAAGAGGGTTGAAAAGTAATATACTTACATACAGCGATGCTGAAGTAGAATGAAGGGAAATTTACGAGGGGGATAACATATTATGGAAAATTCGATTTTCCTTAACAGAAATAAAAGGTGTCTGTTGCCCGTATTTTCACGCAAGCCGTGTTCACTAAATGATTAATTAATAGAACCTGGCTTCGCAAAAGCAAAGGCTTGAGTGTTGCAGGTGGCTAAAGGGTTGAAATAAGGGCGTAATCTTGTAAGGAAAAATCGAGATTTTGACATATTTTTTCACACAAGCCCATCGAAAGTATGAAAATGTACATCGTCACTATAGCCCGAAAAAGATAAAAAATATATTATACATAATTAACATATTATATATTATCAAAGATCATAATATTCAAGTATCATGATCTTTGATATTATACAGTGCCCGCCAAAAAGTCTGCACCATATGGGAAATTTTTTTAGTAAATAATAATAATTTGTTTGCGGCATCAGGTTTTGCTTGCTCTAGAACCAAAATTGACATAATCAAATGTTGTGACGTAGTCTCTTTTATATGTCAAATTTGACATTAATGAAAAAAATGTCCGAAAAATGGGCTTATTTAACCGAATTTCGAAAAAAGTCATAAGAAAAATATGTTTCTTTTGCAATTTTATACCCCTGTGCAAAATTTCAAGAGCATACTACGATTTTCATATTTTGCCCTTTGTTGCCCTTTTCCGTACTTGTTAATCCATAAAAGTCGATCCTATGCAATTTAAAACACTCATTGACTGAATACATACTGCACAATACTTAGTTTACGGTCTAAATATCCTTCTTTTCCTTTTTTTTTGCAAAAAAATTAAAATGAGGGCTTGTTGAAGAAGCACGCTTGGTGCAAAACTGATCTCATTTTTACAGATAAACACATAAATTCGATTTACAAACTTCTTTCTATAGTAAATGGTTGTAAAAACACAAATATTTCTGTCATGCTGATCTGATCAGAAATATCTAGAAAATTTAAAATATTATGTCCAATAATATCCAATAAAGGGCAAAATATGAAAATCGTAGTAGGCTCTTGAAATTTTGCACAGGGGTATAAAATTGCGAAAGAAACATATTTTTCTTATGACTTTTTTCGAAATTCGGTTAAATAAGCCCATTTTTCGGACATTTTTTTCCTTTATGTCAAATTTGACATATAAAAAAAGACTACGTCACAACATTTGATTATGTCAATTTTGGTTCTAGAGCAAGCAAAACCTGATGCCGCAAACAAATTTTCCGTAAGTTATTTACTAAAAAATTTTCCCATATGGTGCAGACTTTTTGGCGGGCACTGTATACCAAAATAGAATTTTCCCAATGTTATCTCCAGGGACCAATCGTAAATTTCCCTTCATTCTACTCAACATCGATGTACTTTTCAACCCTCTTCGAGGCTTGTATGCGAAAATGGGGCATCTAAATCTGTCACTACCTGGCACCTAACGGTCTATGGTCTATTACATCTGACAAATCATTAGCCCCTCACATACACATATATTAGATATCGCCAAGCTAAAAGTTTGGTCTAGGTTTGAACGTGTTTTAAATGCAAAAAGACTGCACTTGAGTTCAATTAAATATTACAACTCCACCTAATCGAATAATATATAAGGAGAAAACATGCACGCACCCAGGCAACAAAATCGTATGGATTTGCAGATTTTGGAAATCGTTATACTAGGTGTTCCGCAATGATGTGCAAATATTTGGGGAAAGAGGGATAAAACAATTTGGTTTTGATTTTTTTCTTAATTTTGTTGAATCTAGAAACTTGAATTATGGGGCACGTTTCCAGATAATTGGAACACTGTATAATTACTTTTTGTACCCTATGCATCCCAAGGGTAGAAACACGAAACACTTATTTGCCTCCTCTACAGAACTTTTTTGTAAGTTACTTTATTTAAAAGGAAAAATTCGTATCATGTAGACCAATTAATTTAGAACTTTTTCACTCTTGTCATTTTTTCATTAACTTAACAGTCCGACTGGAAAAAATAAATTTACTTTTTTTTCGAATTTAAATACAGGTTTTCATACTCGGGATTGCATACATAAAAACATAGTAGGCAGATGTCATTTTTGCCACTTCCGTATTTTACTGTGTAGGAGCGTGGTAGCCTACTTTCAGAAACATACAAAAAAGCTTCCCACTATTTTCATTTTTAAAATTTACCGAAATATTTTTTTAATCTAATGTATTTGAATGGAGAAAAAAGTATTCCCTACCACGCTCGTAAACAGTAAAATACGAAAGTAACAACAATGACACCAGAGTACTACATTTTTAAGTAATCCTGAATGTTAATAACTGTATTAAAATAAAAGACAAAAATATATTTTTTAGCAAAACTATTATTTTAACGAAAATACAACAAGAGTAATAAAAGTTTCTAAATTAATTGGGCTACAGAATACAAATAAAGTAACTTAAAACAAAACTGTAAAAAAATCGGGTTTCTACCCTGTACATAAGGCGCAAAAACTAATTCTACCCTAAACTTTCTTCCAACTTGCTGGTAAAATTGAAGTTTCTATATCCAACCGTTTTTGAGAAAAAACAAAACCAAATATTTTGTCCCTTTTAGCTAGAATACCTTTTGGAGGAGAAGGTTAAATATAAAAATGTTACATGAAAGACCCCCTTAAAATCACCTTTAAAACACTTGCGAGTAAAAAGTAAGTAAGAACAGTTTTTAGGCATACCTTTTGACACAAACCGGCGACATTCAATAATTTTCCTTGTGGTAAACAACTTCGTTGCAACGGCAATCAAATTTGTTTCTTTTTTTAATTGCATAATCTTTGACTTTTTTAAATATTGTATTTTTCTCGATACGCCAGTATAAAATTTTAATGCAGTTACATAAGAAACAAATTAAAAAGTTTACTTTCCTAAAAATCACCTCCCTAGGTTATACTTCATTAACCCAGTTCTTATCAAGTAATCCATCTAAAACAAATAAAATGTCAATGTGTACGCAAACAAAACTTGAATACAATCTTTAAAAATTGTTCAAATATGTTTCGGCTCCAAATAGGTCAGCCTTAAATACCTATACCCAATACCCGAAAAAACCCCTTCACGCCAATCATGTGAACATGAAACTTCAAAGATAAATCCAAAGGAGCATTGACTGACATATTAATAAAGACTGTTCACGGCCTGTCACGTCTGAAATTTGTTGGATCACCGTGTCCTTTCCTGAGATAAAATACATTGTTAGCCATATCAGCGCCATCTGTTTTACAGCCCTGGAGAAATTTTATAAATATATGTACTTCAACGAAAAGAGTCTTACTCAAGAAATCCTAAATTGCTTTTTACAGAACCGGTGTCGGAATGGCATTGTGAACGGGTTGCCCTAGCAAACGGTGCGGTAATGTCATTGGTCATTGTGCACGGGTTGAAAAACAAACCAACTATACGCGGACGCTGGTGAATGACAGTTCAGCGCTTTTAATTTATGTCTGTTTGGATAAATTTTTAAAGTGAAGAAATCAATTAATTACATTCTAGTACCTTATTAAAAAAATGGAAAGTTCCAGCAGTAATAATAAATGACACTATCGCACATTTTGAAAGCTGGCGGCACAAAATTTAATTCCGGAACATTTTCCAAAGAATTTTTATAACTGTACGTACTAATTGTAAATAAGCCTAAGTGAGCAATACTTTGTTAAACATTTTCTTAAATATTTTCTTAAATTTAATACCTACTTGGTCTTGTTCAAAATAATTAAATTATAAAAAGTAATTTGAACACATAAGAACAGTAATACATATGTTAATGTTCGTATATAAGAAAACAGTAAAATGACCTTGTCATTGCCCAAATCTTTACCTATTTGACCTTTTTCGTAGCTTGACTATTAAAAAAGATGGTGACTATGGTACAGGGTGTTCCCGTATATTTTGACCCATCCCTAGTGCCTTTATTTTTTTAGTTAGAAAAAAATTACTTAAATGAAAGTTGTAGGGTTTTTTCTGAACCGCTAGGATCTGTTACTAGATAAAACAAATGAGCGTCTCAAATTTATGAAAAAATATGTAATTACTTTTTTAATGGAACACCCTGTATATTTGTGGATTTTTGAATTGCACGCGTTTTTCCGATTCCAACAATATAAATATGTTATATGTTTGCTGTAAGCATTCGCATGATATTCCAAATTGTAGATAAATACGATCTTTATATTTAATCAAGTTTGCCATGGAAAAACATTTCATCTTAGACAAGAGCATTCCTGTCAATCCATTATTTTTGGGACAATACACCTTGGTACCCTACAACTTTCATTTAAGTAATTTTTTCTAACTCGCAAAATAAAGGTTCTAGGGGTGGGTCAAAATATACGGGAACACCCTGTACATTGAGTAAAGGAATAATGGTATTGATTTTTTGCAGTTGTTGCATAAATACATAATAGCTATTTGAGGAAATGAGGCTCAAAAATAAACCTCATTTATGCAATATCCAATAACTTATTTCACTAACTCCAACAGCATGTAGGCTATAAATAAACTGGAGACGAGTAAGTTGTTATGGAAACTCTATCCCGGGTTGTAGTAGGTATGTTAGGAGGCCTAGAGAATAGTATATTACATAGCGAGAGTTGTAAACAGCTTATTACGTATGAGTGAAAAAGTTGCGCACGAGCCGCGCAGCGGCGAGTGCTGTAATTCCACGAGTATGTAATAAGCTTACAACTCGAGTTTTGTATTATAATTTTTCTTCGACGAAAGAAAAACTATTATTTATAATAGTATGTTGGTTAGTTGCTATGGTGACGCGGATGTCGCGCTAACAAGACACCCGTGATAATGCGTTTTAATTAAGAACAGATACCTACGTAATTTTTTATTACGTGTCAGTCATTACGGGTCAGTGTTCGTAATAATGGACTTACTTATAACCTAAACCGTCACTTAATAGGTATGTTACTAGCATAGGAGTAGAAAAATAAACTTACATATTACATAAGTACTTACTATAAAAAACCTAATATATACATAATATGGTGATTCATACAAAAATACTACCTACCTACCTTTAATAATTTAACAAAAAAAGGTGCAAAAATAATAAGTATTTTTTAATGAAAAAATTTTAATGTTAAAAATGTTTGACACCAGTGGGAGCTACAACCTCTGTTACCAGTCCAATGCTCTACCAATGAACTGAGTTCAAATCTCCACTAAATAATAATCGTTCTTAGTTGTGTCAATAGGTAGCGGTTTGGTAGCGAAGAATAAATGGGGGGGGGGCTATTTCAAGATTTGGGGGGGGGGGCTTAGCCCCCCAAGCCCCCACCTAAAACCGCCTATGCGTGGGGGTTTGGGGGTTAACCCTGCCCCCCAGAACGACGCGACGCCTGCGAGTTAGAAATATACATTATGAAATTAGCCCCAGTCCCTACTACAATGGGACATATTTGGCAACACCGCGCTTTGGTAATATAACATATATAGGGAAGCTATATAGGTCTGTGATATTATGTATAAAGTTGCCTCGCTCTGGCTAAGTTGTGAAACCAAGAAACAGAGATAGATCTATACAATCTTACATAAGAAAGTCTATCTCAACTGGCAATTGGATCGGACTCCGCAGGCGTGAAGACAACTTGCATAATGAATCCTCGGCGGGGCTTTTATTCCCTTGCCTATATGGTCGCCGATCGGCTTCAGCCACACGATGACGGTACATTCGACTTTCACCGTTTAAGACCCTAGATATATGTCCCTGAAAGGTTATCGTTTGTGAAGTGTTATAGGTTTAGCATTGCTACAAAAGCCTGAACTGAGATTTTTTAAAGAGGTATGTTTTTCGAAAACTATATTAGGCATTTTTTAATCGAAAAAATAACCTCGTATTATTCGGCATCCCTCGAAATACTTTTGTAGCAATTTTGATGACAATATATCCATTCGGTATTTTTCTGTGTTGTGTCAAACTTTGAAAAAGTGAATAATTCAAATTCGTTGTATGTTGCTGTGAAAACAACACAAACGATAATTTTTTAAATATTAATTGATTTTTTATCAGTGTTTGGCACTTATAAAATGCGGTTATGCCTGTCAACTTGAACTAGCACCTATTTAGATAATTACCCACACTTGATATTATACTTATATAACTAAAAAATTCAGGGAAAAACTTAAAATTATCGGATAGACTTGTTATCAACGTGTAAATATAAGCACTTAGATACTATGCTTCTGTTATATGTTTTTTATTGATTATTTCCCCCATACCGCTTGTATCTTAAGAAAAAACCAGCCTGGCATATGCCTTTGCTAGCGATTAATCTCCCTGTGAAATACCAAAGCGGTAAGATCACAAAGGAGTTTGTTACTTGGTTGCTTAGCAACCGAAGATCTGCTCAATACAAACACTAACTTGCCAAAATTTGTACAAATATTCCAAATTATGCAGCTGAAAATTATGTTGCGGTATTACTAGACACGATATATAAATTAATTTATTATAATTTATACATTTAGAAAATAAACCAGTATCAAAAAGTCGGAAAAATCGCGCCCTCCTTGGACATCCAGGCGTCACGTTTGTTTACTCGGACGTCCTAGCCAAAGCTGCCACTTTCGCGATTGTTCAAAACAGGAAATTAGTTGAAAATACATCGTTTTGGGCATGTAAATATATAGGAAATGAATAAAGGAATGGTATTCGTGAAATATTCTCAACAAAAACCACGTGTGCCGGAAATTGTCCTTGATAAATTTATCTTTCTAGGCAAAAGAGCACTTTCGAAAAATGTATCGATAACATTTCCTGCACTAGTGATTTTACCCCCGATAAAGTGTAAATAATGGAATTCCAGAGTTTTATAGTATTCCATAATTAATAGGAAAAATTGTAAAGTCGCATAGAACTAAAATAAGAATAAAGTTCCTAAAACGCATCCCTAGGGAGCTACATCAATGACAAAATGAAAGTGCTTTTTAGAGATGTATAAAAGTAGTATGTGGAACCATAACAATAATATACATTAAGTAATAAAATATAAAATAAGTTAATTGCTCCCTTAACTGTATTCTTCAGCACTGTGCTTTTGGGAAAATACAGGGTGACCACGCGAAGTGTCCCACTAGCCCTATAACTTTTTTAATTTTTGTGATGAGAAAAATGTTTTGGATAAAAGTTGAAGGGAATTTTATGCAGTTTTCTAGGATAGTAAGAATTTGTAAATGCGTGGCAACCCAAGTTTATGTTTCTAAAATGGAACACCCTACATATTTTTAAAATCTACTTGTCAAAGCAATCAAAATGATATAAAACTTTGTATCATTATCTTTTCCCTTTTCAAATTTTATAATACCTAAATCCTATTTTACCTGAATTTGTGGATTTCATGATAAAGATAGACGATCAATCAATGCAATAACAAAAAAATATTTGTTTTAAGCTTTGACCAAGAGAATAACATAATAGAATTACAAAATGTTTAGGAGCTTTTTTGGATTTTACTGATAGTCTCGAAATAAGACAAGAATTTCAGTAAAATCTTAAAAGCTCCTACACATTTTGGAATTTTATTATGTTTACCTACCTTTATCACGGGATCCACAAATTAAAGTTAAATAAATTTAGTAAACATTTCAAAAACGGAAGAAGATAATTACACAAAGTTCCATGGTTTTGATTACTTTGACGAGCAGATTTTAAACATGCAAAAATATATAGGGTGTTTCATTTAAAAACAAAAGTTTGGTTTGAAACGCATTTGTAAAACACCCTGTATAAAATTTCATAATATCCCTGAAAACTGCATAAAATACCCTACAACTTTTATCTAAAACTTGTTTTTCTATCACAAAAAAATAAAGACATAGGGGTGATGGGACACTTAGGGTGGATAACCCCGTGAAAAAATAAATTAAATGAAGAGAGTTTAGGTTTGAATTTACACCATTTTATTATTTATCTGCGAGTATGGTCGTAATAACTCTATAGTGTCGAAAATTCATAATATGTGCCTTGGAAATCTCATCCCAATTACCAGCACGCGATTTCCTGTTTTTTTCTTTAATAACCATTAATTTAAAGTCCAGTCTTCTAAAATTGATTATCGGTATTACCTTTTGTCTGAACAATAGAAAATAACTGATTACTTATGACAGAAAAAAGATTTCCACTAGAAACTTACATTAATCTGGGCACTTTTGATGACAAGTAAAAGAATGACAACCTTATCATATAAGCGGCTGATGCCTATATCTCAGACAGGAGATACAAACTGTAGTCTATAGTGGTTTGCGAAAATTGATGTTGTTTAGCATGAGATAATCAATTTTATAATGGATTTCTTCTGCTTAAAAGAGATTAGGAAATTGTGACGCTTGCGTCAACATTTTTTTAAATGAAAATGATAATTTAGTTTTTCTCAGAGAAACATGAGATCGACCCTGAAGTAAATTATCCTGAATTGTTATCGAACTTTACCTCGAGTCACTCCTCTAGACAATATAATTTACATCTCAAATATTATAAACAGTACCTAATTACTAATAAACAGTAAATATTATTATTAGTCCTGAAAGAGCCTACAGAAATTTAGTAACAACTCAATTATCTTGATGATGGATTATTTTAATAAATCGTGTGCCGGAATTTTTAATCCTATAATTGGCAATGAATTGATACATCCTGCCATTCCATAAAAAAATGATTTTGCGGTAAACATCTCCGAGGAAATTACGTTTGATTTAGACAATAATAATTATTGTTTTCGTGAAAACGGTTTCGTTAGTAATACCAGTAATACTACCGAGTACCAAGGCAATGACAAGAATACAGGCATGATCGTTTGTCGTTTGTTCCTAAAATAGAATTTTTTGTATCTAAAAATGTAATAATTGAAAACATTAGAATATTTTCAGATGCGTAGTTTTGGAAGTCCAGATCTATTGATTTCAGCATTCATTTTAAGTATTTGTAAGTGGTGTATTGAAATATCAATTATTTTGAATGTTTATTTATGATACCGATTTACTGATCAGATTAATTTTTTTTAGCAAAATATTTAAAGATCTTAGAACCAAGCCGCCCCGTATCCAGGATTAACGTCTGGGGGGGGGGGGGGGCAATCAGTTATAAATAACAAAACTCTGTCGATAATTTTAATGAATAAAAACGGAACAAAAACATATTTTCTAAAATAAATAAATACATAGGGTGTTTTTTTTTGGGAAGAGAAGTCATAATTTGGTATTATTTTTGGTGCAATCCGTAGAGCCTACGCTATCATCATTTAATTTAATTTGCCCTAACTTTTTTGACAGTAAACTTCTATGACATTTGGTGAATGTATCCTCTTCCCACACGTTTTCTAAGCAAAAAAGGTATACTTGGTGAATAACGCCAAAGGTGACAAGTTTTCGAGAAATTTTCAAATTTCTGCAGCGATGCAGGTGCATATCGACACTCGCATGCAATTAAATTCAAAATAAAATTTAAATAAACAAGCACATTTATTTTTTGACAGTTTAATTAACTTGTTGTTGTTGTTTTTTTGCAAGAAAATTTTGTCGTCTCAAAAAGTTACTTAAAAAAATCGAAAATAAAATTTCAATTTCAACACCCTGCATCTCGAAAACCAAACCTATGTTCATACGAACTTTTCGTCGTATTTTCCATTTTTCTTTTTAATTTTTTAAGTTATTACCGGACACCCTGTATAGCATAAAAATAATTTTTCTTCGAACCAGTAAAATCTATATCACAAAATCAAGTATTCTTTTTTTGGTCTTGAGCTCGTCAAATATCTCCTCTGGAGATATGGGTATTCCAGGGTACACATAAAGGAGTGTTAACCCATTCAGTCGGTTTTCGCTAATATTGTTTCTAATATAAATGTTTAAAATTTCCAGTTTTGAAAACAAATAACAAATTGTAGATGTTTGATCTTCACTGCATTGTCAGATTAGGCCAGGAGTGTAAAATTTTTGGTATTATTAATTTTGATATTACAAATGTCGTTTATCTCGACAGCTCTGGGGGGGGGGGGCAATTGCCCCCTTTGCCCGCCCCCCTGAGTACGCCATTGGAACCAAGTCATTACCTAAATTAAATAGTAGATATTATGAAAACCTAGACAAGTACGCGCTTTTTGAGATTTAGTACAGAAACAAAATTATCAAAATATTTATTTTTTAAACATCTTGGCAGTATGTAAATAAGTATGATAAAAAGTTTTAAGTCTTGAATTATTTTATGTTACTTTTTAGCATTAACAAAAATTACAATAGAGCTTTGCAACAAGTCATAAAGTACTTAAAATAAATACATATCAGTATTAAGAAAGCCTAGACAAGTAAACATTCATGTTTTGGCTTTTGTTACAATATTGCTTTGTTTGAGAGGCAAAGTGTTGCCCTTTTTTACACATCTTAGCACCTTAGCAGTAAGTATGATTACAATAAAAAGCAAAAATATGGCATCAACTCGGCAACAAGTTAAGTCGAAAATTTGGCATTAATAAAGACTACATTTTTTTCTCCACAGCTCAAGTATACCCGCCTAATTTCAATTTATATTATTATTATATTTATCCACATCATAGTTGATTTCTATTTTCTCGTTATTATTTGACAGATATTTTAATAATATTAATTGGTAATTAAAGTCAGGTATTGTATTATTTGACAATGCACCTTGTAAAATCACCTTATCCAAGTATTTCAAATGTAGGTATATATTAAAAATATAAAGGATGTTTTAGTGGCATGTCAGGTAAAGGATATCAAATGAAAAAATGCACTCCAGCCGGGACTCGAACCCGGGACTCCTACTGTGGCCGTAGGTACTCAACCAACTAAGCTACCGGAGATACGGGTTCCATCGGCTAGGTGTTATTTATGTAGGAGTCCCGGGTTCGAGTCCCGGCTGGAGTGCATTTTTTTCAATTGATATCCTTTACCTGACATGCCACTAAAACATCCTTTATATTTATAATTACAGGTACTAAAAATCTTTCTGTATATTAAAAATTGCATCGCGAAAAAACATTTACCACCTGACTGTGACTCACCACTCTAGGAGTAACAAAAGACTTGCATGTTTTATAGTTCGTCGTAGTTCGTATTTTTCGGTGTATCCTCGATTTCCAAGAATGAACGCAAGGATTTATTTATAATGTCAACATTTTGAACATGGCCATGCTGTAATTAATTTGTCAGAGGTTAAAGCAGAAATACGAGCTCTAACCTGTTGCCTGTGCTGCCGTACGACAAGTGAAAATCCGAGTTCCTGCGCAGCACCGATATCCTTAAGGGCCCATTCACGTGCGGCATAATATACAGGGCGTCACATTTACACCCACCTCAGCACGCCGCCGCAGCACGCTACACGCGAACACTATGTCGTACTAACTACATTACATGCCGATAAATGACTTATTTAGATAAGATAAGTAGTAATCTTTAGTGATCCTAATATAGATTAAATTGTTACGAGAGTCTCGTTTTGTGTACGCGCCGCGCACCGCTCTGCTCGATTCATTTATGGGTCTTTCTTTGTAAAATCAAAGCGGCCAGCCGTTCGGAAGATAATAGCGATGATGACGTTGTAAATTATAAATAATAGGTACATAGATTCTATGTAGTCGAACGGGCAGAGGAGGCGCTCAGGACCCACAACGCGCAACGTGCGACCGCAGGGTACTGAAGCGTATAATTATGATACGGTTTGTTTATTTAGAGAATGTCGAATGACATTATATAGGCAGAAAATTAGTGCTACAACTACGTTGTCTAGTCTAGCCTAACAATCATCACAGCCGCGATACATAAATCTACGACACCAAAGTTGATCTGGGGGCAAATAAGATAAATAATTGACAAATAATAATTTAGGTGCTTACAAATTATACCCTGCTAAGTGCTAACTGATAATTTGCAATTTTTCTTGACAAACAAAACTTTTTTTAATTAATTATTTAATTCCACATAGGCCAATTAGGACATAAATACTTCTAAATGTTCTTAGATGCGATTTTTTAAGTAGTTACCTAGTTAAAAATATCACCATAACATTAGGGAAATATATTCACCTACAATATTATGAAAAAAGTGCAGCAAATTAATTAAACAATATTATAATAATTAAATAATAATTTAATAGTTAAGTTATAAAACTAACTATTACCTAAATTTCGGGGTATTGCTTATAAAAAACAATTATTGAAATTATCTGAATTTTTAGAGTTTTTGGCCTCGTATTTAGCTATAACTACACAAACCTTCCCAGAACAAAAGATTTTTTAAATATCTGTAACAGAAAAGCGGATTTACGTTAAAACAATTTGAAATCAATCTGTCTATTTGAAACAATAAAAATCTATTTTCCGGGGTAATATAACAAGTGGTGTGCCTATTATCGATAATACGTTTCGTTAATTTTGCGATTATATAATCCCAAAGCTGAAAATGGCACTACTGCGCAGCAGGAGTGTTATTTTCTTAGCCACCACCCACTAGCTATCACTAGTAATCGCCCATAGTGCTTGGATTATTGCCGGAAATTTTTCGAGTAAGTACACAAAAATTCGTGTTAGAGAAAAAATTCCGGATATTAATTCAAGAATGTGGGGATTCGGTAAGAAAATTCCATACCTACGTAAATTAAACGAAATTATTATCAAAATTTTTGTTGAGTAGGTTACAATGTCATATTATAATAATGACATCTGTCAAAAAATTTCCGCTGTAATCACCTCCAGCTGCCTAAAGTCTATCCAAGTTACAGAGGTAGTGGATCAAAACATTGGCCACCATGTGACTTATTCTCTTTTTGGTCTGGCCGTCATAAAATGTCAAGTGTTTACGCGGCGAGCAGAATGCAGGGCCGACTCTTCCCTCAGTCGAGTTTCCTGCATATTTTAGATCGGATCGCGAGCAGTATATTCTGTAAATTTATTTTGCTACTTAATTTAAGGAAATTTATAAAGATCCACGAAAGGTAAAATCACAATTTTTAGAAATTCTAAAAGAATTAGTTCAGAATTACAAGCCACTGGAAATCTCATATTAGTCAGATCTTGGATAGCCTTTAGAGCAAGTGAGAATATGTCGGGAAATTTTTTGAGTTGCCATGACAAAAAACCAAAAAACGAGTCTCTATGATTGGTGAAAAAAGGTAGGTATGGAATTTTCGCTGAAATCATCACCTGATTGGATAATATTTCAAAAATTATGCCATTCATTGGTTCATATTGGCAGGCGTAGAATCACTATTATAGTGATTATCGAGAATTTAACGCCTGCCAATATAAACCAACGAAATGACATAATTTTTGAAATATTAACCAATCATGTGATGATTTCAGCTACTATTTCCCTCGTCTTAATTTCCACCAATCACAAAGGCGCAATTTTGAATTACAAATGGTTTCTATTTTAGATGGAAAAACTGTATGACAGCACCTGTCAGCAGTTTTTTCGAGTTTACCCGCGGCAAAACTTGACAGCTGTTGTATAATAGGTAGTATGTTTTGTAAGCTATGTGTATGCAGAATAATCTGTTACTCATGAAATAGTGTTGTCAAATACCATTCGGGCATTTAATTTTTCCTGTGAAAAAAATGCCTTCGTGCAGGTGCAAAAACCATCGTCTTCGACACCAGCACTCATGCTTCTTGTTAAAATATAACTTAGCATCTTGTTTTTTCGATTTTTTTCGGAAAAATTAGATGCCCTTATGATATTACTTACGATAATACCACTAGTGGTATTTTTGCTGAAATGCTACTCTCTTAGTTACGTCCTATTTACGCTAAACCAATATTGTGGCAGCTAAAAGCCCGATAACTTCTTCACATTACCAAATTTAATATAGGACTAGAGGATAAGATCCTTGTTTTCAGTTAACACATGGATCGTTAAATAATTATTAGCACAAAAAACATATTCAGAACCGAAAGCTCAACCTAAACGACCGCTGTCAAATGGACTTCAACTTTTAAGCATGCTAATTGAATGTATATACGGCTAGTTAAATAAAACATTCATCTGACCTCAATGGACATGGGACATAATTCTCGCTTTGCGTGCGAGAGGTCCTGGGTTCAAATCCCGGTTGCGGCTGTTTTTTTTATTTTTATTTTTTAAATTTAATTTTCCAAGAGGGGAAATATTTATAATTCTTGTAGTTAATAATATAATAATAAATAAAGTAAATAAATAATTATTAAACTATTTGCAGTTGTTAAATTCTCTTTTTAAATACAAATCATGGTATGCCTAATACCAGATAATACCTTTCCTTAATTTATCACATCACTCATTATAATCACAGTGCTAAGCACAGCTTTGGAACTATAATTCGTAAAATTAACGAAACAACGAAAGGTATTACTTCTTATTAGCCCGGATAATACCTTTCGTTAATTTTACGAATTATAAAAAAAAGTAATAAAACAATTTAATAGCCTCAAGAGAGCTGAAGACCCTGAAACTATCCGATCACCCGGTTGCGTGAACCTTCTCAGTGCCATCAATTTACAATATAAAAGTTTGCCTCTTTTTTTGTACAATAAATATGCTACGGATACCTACTAATAGTTTTCCCCAATTCGAGGCTTTTATTGTATGTTGCGCGACAAGTTGGCCATGGATACCGATTTCCTTTTCAGCGTCACCTATCTATCCAAAATTGTCAAGTTTTTGTTTCTTATGTGGGGCGCAAAATACGCGAGAAAATCGCGGTGGTAGACCTAAAAGAATCATCCTGTATACCGAATAAAAAAGCGAATTCAAAACATGAAATCCAAGATTACATATTTTTACATTTAACTTGTCTATTTATATGTAGGAACAACTGAATAATAATAAATCAACTAATAAATATAAAGGTGTGCTCAGGTTATTATAGCTCTCCTGATACCATCAAAACTGGTTGGACTATGGTCCTGAGTATTGTGAGTAATTCACAAAGGATCTTGTCTAGTCGGTATTATAGCCCGAGGCAGTCATGCGGCAAATGCTCGAAATTCCTGAAGTTCTAATTAAAATACCCGGAACGTACCTGCTGCAATGATAATGTTCATTCAGTTGTCATCGCGAATAATCCATCATTCTAGAGTGCGTATAGGTATCTTTGAACTATTTGATTCAGTAAGTGTCTATATAAATCCACTTCAAATTGTTTATGGGTACCCAAAGTTACGATATGCGATAATAATCAACAGTGCGTAATTAATGTTGCATTTCCTGTGTTTGTCACAAAAATTAAATTCGGTACCTACATACAAGTTGTTAAAATTATATTTTTCAAATATTGTATTACGTACCTACCTATATATTTTTTAAACAAGATAAATTTTGCAAAAGTGTATTAAGTAAAAGATTTTAGAAGTATAGTACGTACGAATTTATACCGTTGATCTTTTGCCTACCATAAAACGGTCATTATCCCTTTGACCAGGGTGGGAGTAGGTAACCGTAATTCATAATATAAATACAGTTTTAAGCACGTATTTTTTTTATACTTATTAATATAGCTAATTGTATCAGCGTTATTGTATTAGTCTTGTCTTAGTGTTATAGTGTGGCGTTCTGGTGTACAGGGTGCCCCACCGAAAATTATTGCCACCCCCTTAACTTATTGTTAATTTTTACAGTTAGAAAAAAAGGTTCACACAAAAAGTATAGGCAATAAGTTTTTTGTAGCGACAGTAAATATTATACAGTTCTGTAAAGTTGCAGCAGACATATTATTTTTTTTAATAGGACACTCTTAATATTATTATATTTTTTGATTCTGATCAACTATCACCACAAAAAACTTTACATTATTATCTACAATTTTTGCTGGAAACTTGTTTTCTAACTTCAAAAACTAACAAGTTAAGGGGGGGGGGGGAAGGAAACTTTCGGTGGGACACCCTGTACCTATTGTTGCAACAATACAAGCAAACTTGGTATATTTAGCGTTTGAAAGCAAACAGGCCCCTCAAATTAATTTATATGTACAAAAATTTAACAATAAAAATATAGAAAATTACAATTATTTTAATTCACTTTTAAGATACATACAGTGTACCTAGTCATTTAAGTGTGCAACATATGGGACTTTTTTTTGTTAATTGCATAACCAAAATACAGATATTGCCGAAAGTTGACGCATGTTCAATAATCATATTAGGTGCACTTAGAATGGTTGCAAGTTAAACAACATACAGGGTAGGTCAAAAAATATAAAAATTGTGCAAGAGTAAAGTACCTACCCTTATTTCAAAAATTCAGCAAAAGGTTATTAAGAAAAGTTGTTTATAATTAAAAGCTATGCCTAAATACCAAAACATAGCCTCCTAAGAAAAAAATTTTTTCGTCAATTAATTTGCACAGTTTCTTAATAAAATAATTTAAAATAAAAATTTTTGCACCTCAAATGAGAGTTTCTTAATATACATATTATTATTGCTAATGTTTTACCTTGTTTAGAAGAATTTTTGCGAAATTTTAAAGTTTTATTTAATATCGTTGCAACAAACATATATGAAGTTTGTGATTCCCTAAAAAATTAAAAATCTAAGTTAATTTTACAAATATGCTTGAATTCGAACAAAGTTATGCGAAATTGATTTACGAAATTTTTTAGGGTGAATATTAAAACAATTTTTTTTTTGGAGATTATTAATGTTTTTCAAAAAAATATTTTGTTTTGTTAGGAGGCTAGGTGTTGGTATTTAGGCATAACTTTTAATTCTAGACAACTTTTCTTAATAAAATTTTGCTGAATTTTTTGCAATAAGGGTACTTTACTCTTGTAAATTTTTTATAGTTTTTGACCTACCCTGTATGCTGTTTGACTTGCAACCATTCTAATATTTGTATTTTCGTTGTGCAATTAATAAAAAAAATCCCATATGTTGCACACTTAAATGACCACACTGTATAGGGTGTTCTTATATGAATTATCTTGTATAGTAGTAGGTTTTTTGTTTAAAATAAGTAGAAATGTGGTAGTAGTATACATACCTACTTAATACTTTGTTTACTTTTTGTATTTTTTATATTATAAATGGTGCTGATGCTGAGTTAAGTTTGTGATACCTACGAATACATTTAGTATTCGCATTAGATTTTTTTTTGTTATGGAGAAGAAAGAAAATATTTTTTTGTTATCAATTTGTTTCATTTAAATAAACATAAAAGTTGCTACTTTCCCTTTTTTCTTGTTTTGTATTTTGAAATTATGGTCAAATCTCGCCCCGCCCCCTCAAAAAATATTGTTGCCCCCCCTAAATATTGAACCTGGCTACGGGCCTGCTCCGCTCTCGACAATGTTTTAACTATTTAAATGGTTGATTAATTGTCTTCCTTGCGACAATGTTTGAAATCTGAAATTATAATTAGTATTTTAAAATTTTATGAAAAACTAGCGAATGACTCGCGGAAATTTCAAAAATGGCTCTTATAGACTATGTGTGTATAGCTTGATGTCCATCTCAAATAATATCGTGACTGTTTAAAATGCGATTTTTTTCATTATACATTTGATCTTAAAATCTTTTAGAAATATTGTCTATCCTTAGTTTGAAAACCGAATATAATTTAGAATTAACTTTTATTAAATATTGCTACATATTTAACTTTTTTATTAATCCAATCTTAATTCAGAAGAGATATAATACTGTGACCGGCAGAAAGTTGGACACAAACGGATAACTTTTTTGTTATTAATTTCTCAAAAAATTTTATTCTTGATAAAAGCTGGTGCATCATTTCAAACTCAAAACGCACATATCAAAATTTAAATATCTCTTTTTGGATACGAGGTAGATTCAAAAATGTCAAAATAACTCATAACTTATAGCACAAAATATTATTATATAACAAAATAACTTATTTTTTAAAATACGGTAAAAAGTTACTTACAAAAGTTGATTGGAATCAAAGGTGGATGTCAGATTTAAAGTCACAGCCACCTAGACAAAAAAAGAAATTTAACTTTTTTTGTATTTTTTCGACTACCTTGTGTATTACAAAAAACAAAATACCGCAAGCGCAATCATCGGATAACACATGAATTTGCTACTAAACTTTAATTTTGTTCGATTAGCAGCTAGAAATTTAAATTAATCGAAATCAGAGTTTAAAAATATTAAATTTTTGTGCCAACTTTCTGCCGGTCCTTGTGCATATATATTAGAACAACTACATTTGTATATTTTTTTCAAAGCACCTTCATATTTGTGGTTGCCAACGCTATTGCTACCGTACAACTAAAAATCATTTCCTAAAAAAACTATAAGAACTCTACTACCTCTACCTCATCTACTGTAAGCCGGCGGGCCGCCACAGCCCCACTAGAAGCGCCCGACCGCCGCGCGGCGCTCTTACGCGCCCCCACCCATCTACTCCCACTACGCCCCGCACAAACCTTCCAGTAGTTCTGCGCCTGTCATAACCCAACGGCACTTTCCTGATGTATCTCCTGATCTGCGCCGCGGAGCGCGCGGACGACCTCCGCCGCTTCGCCGCCAGCACCTCGGAGTACCTCCTGGACCCGTCCGAGGACGGGGCGCTGACGCCGCTGCCGGCCGACGCGAACGACGTCCTCGAGTCGCCCGAGTCCACCTCGTGCTCGGGGATGGCCTCGGAGTCGCGCCGGCTCGACAGGTCGGACGACCACAGGCTGGTGACGCTGGCCCTCGAGTCCATCGACCGCTGGCCGATGATCTCGTAGCGGCGCGACGAGGTCGAGTAAGAGGAGAGGCTGGTGACCGAGGGCCGGCTCTCGGTGCCGACCTCGACGGAGGATTCGCGCGAGTAGAGCGAGTGCCTGCGGGGATCGTCGCCACGGGGTTGGTGGAGGAGATGGTGGTTTGGGATCGGCGGTTATTTTCCGTTTGGCCCGCGCTCGGCGACGAACATTTTGGCGACTCTCGTGAGGATACGTTTTGAACCAGGGACTCTTTAAAATAAGGGGACCCAGCATTTCACAGTCTATCACATAGGAAAAGTGAAGCCTTGAGGGAAAGTTTGTTTTCTGTAAACTCCAAGGAGACCACATAAGTGGGCTGGTATAAGGTTATGTTATATGTTAGTGTCCAACTACCATCAGGTTTTATGTGATAGATAGTGCCATATATTGTAAAGGAGGCAAAAATTTTCCCATCACAATTCACAATTTTTAAGTTTTCTAACTTCCAGATACTCAGATGTGACAATTAAAGAATTTCAACTATACAATAAATTTGTTTCATTTGACAGTTGCCATATTCTGTAATATGGAACTTGAACAATTTTTTTTTAGTTCTTTAATATATTTGCCTATCTATAGAAAGAGCACATAACAAATATTAGCCCTCAAACCGCAATATTTAATTTGCAATAAATGATTAAAGTTGTGGCCGCGAGCTATTCATTTGAAACGATATGTAAAGCGCGGGAATGGTCGTGACGTCAAATATCTCGATCGATCAGAAGGCAGTGACAGGAATGACAGCTACACAGAGTTAGAGAAGATGAGAATGGAAATTGAACGTTAAAATAAACAGTTCGGCGACCCATTTACAGAGGGCTCTGATGTAGGTCTCGGTACGTGGGATTTCATTTGCTGTCAGAAACGTGACACTTGCTGCTCAGGACAAAAAATTAGTACGCTTACGCATCTCGCAATGTAAATAACTATTTAATTCAGCACACACTTTTCAAACGTTATCAACAATATCAAGACGGTCAGACAAGGATAGGACGTTCTCATTTGGTCTTTCTAAACAAAGCTTGCGTGGTGCTGTAGTTTGTTTACATGTGCCGCCCATATTAGTTCATACATGGTGGTGACGCCTCGAGATACTTGACGTCACAACCAAGGAGGGCGCGTTACAAGAATGATTTGAATTATGCAGTTTTTAATTGCTTATATTTATTACATAAAAATAAAAAAATGATTTTTTTGTGAACTGTGGTTTTTCAAATTTAATTTTTGTGCAAGTTCCCCATTGTAGACACAACATTGTCAAGTCTAATTTTTAGAAATCATGGAAACCATTATTACTTTTTACTAACAATCAAAGTAGGTACCTGTTATATTCATGGCTTCTCCAATAAAATGGCATACTTGGCATCACTGATACTATTAGAATGAGGAAAGAATAGGCCTCACTTTGGAAAGTATAATGCTGGGTCCCCTTATTTTAAAGAGTCCATGTTTTGAACTATGTCTCCCCTTCGGTAAATACAGGGTGAACTGGCGTTTATCAATGAAACTTCTAGAAGCTATACCTACACAGTATCAAAATAACACGGCTCTGTCATAATATACAAAATACTATAAAAGAGGAAGTCAATCCATTGACCCCAGATTCATCAGGCTAAAATAATGTGACTTCTTTTACGCAATTTTTCATTTAAATGCCTCTACCTCGAAATGCAAGGTGTTAGAACTCCTGCGTATGTGGATATATGTGGATATGCCAGCTTACAGGGGGGTGTTGCACATTTTGACCCCCGCCCCTCCCAGCTCTTTTTCTGTGTACGCCTATGGATTAAAGTTTAAATGATTCATGTTTTAGATACAACATTCAGGTATTTTTTTTAATTTTGTGACTCTTGATTTAAAATTTGGTTTACGAGATATTGCAACTTACCTGGCTATTTATTGAGATTTTTGTTTATTTTAGGTTTGGCACTTTAAAAAAGTGGTTCTTGAAACATCGAGTTTAAATTTTAGTACGTATTTCTCCTAAACACAATTTTATAATTTGCCAACCGTAAGTTGAGACTTTCACAGTTTTTAATCTCATAAGTAAGGAGCTGGAGGCGGGTGTGGGTAATGCTGCCAAAACCCCAAAATTTATTAATTTCCCATTTTAGGTTGGGAAATTACAAGACAGATGCGTTTACAGAAAACTCATATCAAATTTAAGCATTTATAAAACGTTAATCTCAAAATAAATTTAAAAAAATGAAAAATGCAATCAATAGGCAAATAAGTTGCAATATCTCGTACACTTTTAAGAGTAAAAAAATACTGAAAATTAACGCTAATTCTAATGGATTCACTTAAAGCATAGGCCTATAAGCAAAAAAAAGTTGAAGGGGGGGACCAATTGTATATCACTACCTTTTTAGTAGGATTTTTCTTCAAATTGGTTAACTAAAATTACACAAAAAAATATGTTAAATGACTTAAGAGACACAGCAGTTATAAATAAAATTCGCTTTTCATAATGAAAATTTGTATTTTAAAATAGGGGCGTCTAAATCAAGTCATATTTTTTTGGAAAAAAGAAGATGTGTTATCTACTTTTTTGTAATACCCTAGATAACTTTTTATTTTTAGAGAAGAAAAAGAAAAAATTTTGGAGACAAAACATTTAGTATTTTCGGTGGGCGTCTTCATGGTCTTATTGCAATTGAGATAGGGTGTTCCGTAAAAGTGGTACAGAATTTTAGGAATCTACGCTTCATCCCGATTCCAAATATTTATATAATGTGTCATATGTTTTTTATAGCCATGTTTACAATACAGAGCGTTCAAACTTCATTTTTTCATGTTTCAATGCGTAGTAATTATTAAATGTATCTAAAATTAAATTAATTATTATATGAACATTACTAACATTCCTTCCTGAGCCTCATACAGTAAGGGCGTAAAGTCAGTTCCCCCTAACATTATGAGAAAATGGGACAGTCTTAGGTAAATAATTCCAGGACTCATCTACCGAAGAAATAGGGGAATGAAATTTTAAAAATGGCGACAGGCCTCTATATTGTTGTTTTCGGAAAAGTTGTGTGATACTTAAAATCAAAGACATTTTCAGCTTCATTGCTATCCTAGAACATTTTATTGATGTAAAAAAAATTGCGGCAATTTAATACAATTAAAAAATTAACATTATACCTACATTTAAATTCGAAAAAAATATTTTTATTCGTGATAACCTGATTAATTTCAAAGAAACGTTATAGGTATATGTACCAACTGAGCGGCGCTACACTTCGTTATTATATATGCCTGTGCAAGAGACTATTTAAATGTACAGGGTGTTCATTCATACATGAAACTAAAACTGTCGTTTAAACTTTTAGATTGAAAAAGTTTCGAACAAAAGCTGTAGCAAATCAAAGGTAGTCGGTATATTTAAGTATTACAGATCATTATGCTGCGTGTTCAGCAAACGTGGCCTTTCTTCAGGGTGTCTACCAAATCGAGTTTTTAAAATTCCCTGATTTTTCCAGGTTTTCCATGACCAAAAAGCAAAAAATTCCCTGACTAATACCTACCTACTGAGATAAATATGCGAATTTAAATTTAAATAAAATTAAAGAGTCAACAGATCCGCTAGGATGAAATTACTGTGAACGATCGTGCTTACTAACAAAAAAATCAAAAGCGGACTTTAATTTTAGTGATGTCACAAGATTTATTGTAAAAATATAAAATCACGTATAAAACAAACAGGTATTTGATGGATTTCCATGACTTTCCCCTGATTTCCCTGACCAAAAATAATTCCCTAACATTTACAGGTTTTCCAGGTTGGTAGACACCTTGTTCTTTGCCCTAAAAAATTGCTGTAGGTATACCACCTGCTAAATCAACACTGGAATTATGTTTGTATTAATTCTGGTTTGGGGGAACCGACTTTACGTCCTTACTGTTTATATTAAATACCCTGCTGCGCATACTGTTGTATAGGAATGTTCCATTAAGAGCAATTGCCCACATTTTAGGCTCCGTATTTCGCAATAAATGTAATCTTTTTTAGATATTATTTATTGCTTCCTCTTCTCGTTTAAATTCCTACGGTTATGTTCTAAAGAGCCGCAATATCTGATCTTAAGACAGCCGTACCTATTTAATCACGACAAGTTTTTAATATGGCGGCATGGATGAATGAAACTGGACCGGAACGAATCCGATGTATACAGTAAACTTGGTTGTGTTTGTGAGATAAGAATAAAAATTGAAGGATAAAATGTCGCCACTCAATCACGATGACTGCAACTGCATGATTAGGCCCATATTCAACAGGACTAAATTTAAATTCCTGAGATGAAATCGCCAGAATGTTCGTACCTTAAAATGTGGAAACGACAAAATAACTCAAAACCATAATTTCTGTTCCTATTTTTTGGTTAAAATAATTAATTGATAATACTAAAACGATATATTTTCTATTTTTGTTAAAAGCCCACTATAAATACCCACCCAGAAAAATTGGGGCCATCTGAAGTTGGCAGCAGATCGAATAAAGTTTGCATTGGAAGAGATTATCTTGGAACTCTTCGCTATAAATCATAATGAGCTGTCAAATTTTCTCCAAGAGAAGACGGATATATTTACATAATGTTATTAATCGAAGCTAAGCTTTCTGAAATAAAGAATGAATAAAGATATCGTTTATTGCAGTATGAAATCTTAGTTTATCTTACTGGAAAATCTCGAGGAAAACTGTACCTACCAGGTGCGAAAGGAATTAAGTATACGCTCCCCCTTTTTTTATTATTCTACAAAGCTCTGTACCATACCTATTAAAGTTTGCTTTCATTTAGAAAAATATATTTTTAAAAACTGCGTTCTGCTTACACTCACGTTTTTTGTTTCCGTTTTGTAGTTTCAAATAAAAACCATAAATCAACAAGTTCTTTTATTTCTGGCTTTGTTTCTTTTGTTTTTGACTCGGTTGTAGGTTCAGAAGAAAATATTCTACTGCTATATTCACAATCTTAAAATTTCACACATTTTTTACTCGTTTAATACAATTACATATATGAAAATTTGAGAGAAATTGTTTTTAAAATAAAAGTAATCGCAATATTTTTAAAGGAAAAATATAAATTTTAGTCTGCATCTTAATTTCTTTTACGCCATTTTCGTAATTTAAGTTATGAAAAGTTCCTTTATTTCAGACTTAGCTTCTCTTATTTTTGACTTAGTTGTAGGTTCAGACGAATATATTCTACTACAATCTTTGAATTTCATTAATTTTTTTCCAATTTCGTTTATGGACAAATTTGAGAGAAATTGTTTTTAAATACAACTAAACGCAATATAAGTTGTGTCTGTACGCACTTCATTTCTTTTGCGTCATTTTCGTAATTTAGGTTTTGCGGTAGTCTACTTCCATTACAAAAATATCTAAACCTTACTATTAATATTACAAACGTAAGTATTACCTGGCTATTTTGACGCATTTACAAATGTCCCAACAGGTTGAAGTATAATAATTTGCACCTCGATATAATATTAAAAACATTGTTATTATTTAACCACAATATCAAGTAGTTCAGCGTGGGGAAACCACAGTAAAAAATCCATGCAAGTAGTCTTGAGTTTATAACGAATGTTACCTCTCCCAGCTACAACACTTGATTAAATTATAAATAATTAACTTAGGTAAAATTTCTCCTTTTTGAAATATTGCTTGCAGCAGTATCACTCATCAGGAATGACTTGAGAATTAACGAACTTATAAATAATATGTATTAGTCAATGCGTGCCTAATTTAAACATATTCTAATATTTTTAATGGTATAGGGGTACATACAAAGTCACTGACCTCCGTGTTGTATGTGTTTAAAACCAACATATATTTGGGTTTTCATGATGTCAGTTTGCTTATTAAAAAAATTCAAGGTCTTTATCACAACAGACAAAATTTTTCCAAGCCGTAATTTACTGTATAGGTAAGCAGATGTTAAATCTATTTGCGTATGTAGGATATACGCCTTAGGTTTTATGAACACACTAAAACCATACAAATATTACGGTTTATCTTCCATGAAAACGTATTATTTCCCCAGTTGCGATTATGACCTCTTATTGCTGATAATTTACAGCAGTAATATAACGATGGTATACCGTAGAGTTTAAATTTTATCCGCATATTTTTCGAATGGTCCGTTTCCCAAAACTGAATAAATCTTCCTTGTAAAAATTGAGTAGGCGTTGGGTTTACATCAAAGATCATAATGAATATCATGATCTTTGGTTTGCATATTCTATTCCATTATATTTATCGTCCAACAGCGCCCTCAAGTCATAGATAAACTAAATTCCTTCCTCCGGTAAATTTTTGATCCTACTTATTCAGTGCAGTTTGCGATAAAAACACGGCGATATTCAGGACCACTGTTGAGTCGCGTACAGGTCCGTATTAATTATTTAATTAAATTATTTCTCATGTGGCTTTAAAACTAAATTTGAAACAGGCTATTATAAAATGCGGTTGTATCTACACCTGATTGGGTCAAATATGGTTGGTTGCCAAAATTCTCTTGTCACTGAGGTTTCACAGCAGACTTCTTTTTTCTTCTTTCATTTTATAAAAATGCGCTTGGTCAAACGTTTGGCCAAACAGGACAACGAAAATATCAAAAAGGGATCCCTGCCTCACTGCCTCAGAACAAAGCAACTTCTATAATGAACATTCTCAAGGTCCTAGTTTAAGACAATTGTAATTCATATTTCCATTTCTTTCGGAATATTTGGCAAAATTTTTGGCCCAGAAAACTGTTTCCAGAAGAATACGACCTGCGGAGCATAATATAAAAATCCATCATTTACGATTCAACCCTTAATTAAAACGTGATCCATCTTATTATGACTTGAGTGTGTGTATACAATATGTAGTTCCCTCTGTGATAACGGATTGCTTATGTGTAGACAAAAATACAAGGAAGGTAAATTAAAGAAAAAATAGAAATGAGTGTCTGAGATTATAATACTAATAATGAGATTATAGCAAGACAAAGTTATCTCTGATTCAGGTATTACATTTCTATATTTAGTAGTAAATTTAAGGTTTAATATTGCAATTCATTGGGTATGAAATTTTTTTCTATCCATAATCTAGAGAGCTTAAATCACAATTGCAGGTTTTCCGAAATCTTGAATCTAGGGGTAAAAATAGTCGACAATATTTTTGAAGGAAAAAAGGTGCTCTGCAAAATTGTGTGTTATTTGTGTGATATTTTATTAAATTTTGCATATTATATAACAAGTTATAAGAAAATTATACAACAAAAAAGGGGTCAACATTTTAACATCTAATCTCTTTTTCTGCTACCGACAGCGCGAAATTTTGTTAACGAAAGTTGTTCACTACAAAATCACTTATGATATTTTTTGTCTGAACAAGTTTTTTCTCAAACTTGCGCGCAACGTCTCCTAGCACCTCGTAGCGCCCAAGTACGCGGGCTATATCTTGCCTGTACCTTGCAAAATTTCCCAAGTTTTTTTTATACCTGGCTGTATACTTTGACATATTATTATGTGAAGTATAATGATTACTTGTGTCCGCGTTCGTTGTTATTTTGATTTACGTAAGTAAGTAAGAGATAATCTAGCACAACTTTCAAAAATACGACTTATAATTTCACGGCTAACTGCGATCTCTTAAATGATTTCTTTTTGTAAATTTAGGTTCACATAACTTGCTAAAGGGAAACGCAAATATCAGACATGTTATATTTATCGTTGCAATCAGAAAAATTAGTTTTTTTAAATATCCAAAAATATACAGAATGTTTATTATTAAAAACAAAAAATATATTTTGTCCCACTTTTACGATACACCCTGTATAAACCACATGTCTACCTTTCTAAAGCCCGTTACTTACCTTGCAACTTTATATAAAACTTTTTTCTCTCTGCGCAAAAATTAAGGAAGTAATAGGAGGGTTGGAGTTTTCGCGTGAAGACTCTGTACCATAAACTACGAAGCGCGGACAAAATTAACTTCAGATAATAATGTGTCTAAGTACAGTCAGGTATAAAAAAAATTGCGAAATTTTGCAAGGTTCAGGCAAGGTACAGCGCGCGTACTTGGGCGCTACGAGAAGGTAACGGAAATAAACTGTTGGTCATAGAAAAAAGTTATTCAGACAAATATCATAGGTGATTTTATAGTGAACAATTTTTGTTAAGAAAATTTTGCGCTGCCGTTATACCAGAAAAAATATATTAGATGTGGAAAAATTGCATTCCTTTTTTTTTTCGATTATTTTCTTCTAACTTGCTTTATATGCAAAATTCAAACACAAATTTGTACAGCACCTTTTTTCCTTCAAAAATGGTGTCAGCTATTTTTTGGTAAAATTTAAAATACAGCTGTTATCGGCAAAAAACTAATTTACCTCTAAATTCAAGATGGCGGAAAACCTGCAAAAAGTTGATAATCAAAAACTCGGGTTTAAGCTTGCTATATGGTGTACTATCGATAAAAAAAATTCATAGGTATAGAAAAATATATTTTTAAGAATAAATCCTTAGAAATCACACCATTAATCTTTCATTTGATGCCTTAAGAAATCTCTGCTTCTTGTGTAGCTTTTAAACACCGTTTAGTGCTTTTGAGGTTGCAATGCATTCCCAGATAATATAGTTTTAATTGAGCAATTTTAATTGTGCACCCGAGAGCATGTTCTTTGTAAATATTTCTGAAAGCTGATGATCCGAATATATTTTCTGCTGTTCAAATTTTCGTAGCTTACTATTCAATTCTTTAACAGCATAGTCCCAAATGGGTAATTAACTATCTCCCAAATGAACATTTTCCCCATCACGAGAAGCTTTACCGTTTAATAAAGTGTTGATGCCATGAATATTATTAAAACCCGTGCAAAACCCAGGCATCAACTTGGAAATAGACGTTTCTAGCCTGGCTTAATTCAGAATTATGGGCCCTCGCATTTCTTCCATTAAAATTTTAAGACCCCTCCATAATGGATTCGGAGAATAGAGTCTATTTGGATGCTGATAGAGGCACCCTTCCATCATCTTTCATCTTATTGATTAGATTACAAACGGTCTTTGAGGTTGCAATTATAAGGGAAATCTAGTTTTGTTCCCTTTGATGTGTCAGACCTGGAGATTCTAATTTTATTAAGTTCAAAATGTTGAACAAAAAAAGAAATATAATGAAAAATGCTTCTAGTTGCCGATTCTTGCAAACTATTTTCATATTAAACTTTTTGCCGTATGTCAAAAAATAAAAAATTTACAGCGATATAAAAATTTCCAGTTTTTGTAGGTGGCCATGGACAGCAACTTTAATCATGACAGAAGAAGGCTGTCAAAAAATAGCTGCAATATTTTGATTGAGCCACTTATATAAGTATACAGTGTGGTCATTTAAGTGTGGAACATATTATGGAATTTTTTTTATTAATTGCACAACCAAAATACAGATATTACCGAAAATTGATGCATGTTCAATATCTAATCATATTAGGTACACTAAAAAATATATAATATAAAAATTGTACAATAGTAAAGTACCCTTTTTTCAGAAAATTCAGCAAAATGTTGTATAGAAAAGTTGTTTAGAATTAAAAGCTACGCCTAAGAATTAATTTCAAGTTTCTTAATAAACATTTAAATAAAAATTTTGCACTTTAAATGAGAGTTTTTATTTTTATCTACTAAGTTTTTATTATACACATTATCATTATCATTACTAATGTTTTACTTTGTTCAAAAGAATGTTCGCGAAGTTTTGTTTAATAACGTTGCAACCAAGATAAAGTTTCCGATTCCCTAAAAAATTAAAAATCTAAGGTAATTTTACAAATATATGCTTGAATTTGAACAAAGTTATGCGAAATTGATTTAATTTTGATTAATTTATGAGAGTGTTTAGAGTGAATATTAAAAACTTTTTTGGGGAAAATTATCAATGTTAAAAAAAAATAATACTTAGGCATAACTTTTACTTCTAGACAACTGTTCTTAATAACATTTTGCTGAATTTTCTGAAATAAGGGTACTTTACTCTTGTACATTTTTTTAATTTTTTTGACCTACCTGGAATTATGTTTGACTTGCAACCATTCCAAGTGCGCCTAATATGATTATCCAACATGCACCAATTTTCGGCAATATTTGTATTTTGGTTGTGCAATTAATAAAAAAAAATCCCATATGTTACACACTTAAATGACCAAACTGTATAAATATTATATGCTCTTCATCCTTGAGCAATACACTATTTGACCATTGTGAATCACCAACGATTTGACGTTTTTCGTGCGCATACTGACCAAGCCACATAGAAGAAATTATAGTTGAATGGAAAGAATGACAGTCAAATAGATACTGATACCTACTCAGAGAACAGTGTACACTAATTATTTGTTTCAATGCGCGTAAAAATCAGATAAAAATAATAATATCCACTCTTTCGTCTACAACGTACAATGTTATTAATTTTTTTTTCAATGAATGGGTCACCGCGTTTGCCAATGTTTTCCAATTATTTGATAATAAAACCCAAGTGGCCGTATGAAGTAGACACTCTTTGTGAGTAGAATAGAAGAGTAGAATTGCGGAACATCGTCTATTTATTATTTCTACATTGCCTTGCAGCAACGTATAAACCAAATCACGGCTAACAGATTGTAGAAGACACAATACCTGTATATACTCGTTTGATACCTGGAGGATATCGGGAGCATATCTATGTTCACGTTTATTAATAATTTATATTGGTATTTCTCAACCAAAAAAACCCACAGAAGGGAATGTGAAAATCCAATCAACCGTTTGATCGTTTAGCAATGCATTCGTTATTAGCCCGAATGATTTGAATTCGCACAAAAGCAGGCAGGGTATATGTATAGGCTTTAACTACCCTTTGCTTTGGAATTTCAATCCATAATTTATTCTCATGTACGCACATACAAGTATTGAACCTGATTTGGCTTTTGTGTTGGATGAAAATACTAACAAAGACTTTATGGTATTTATGAAAAAAATGTTTACTAAATAAGGGTGCATTTTTGTGCCTGACGTAATTATAATTCGAGTTATGTTTCATGGTAGAGCACGTATTAGTCCGGGAGGAAGCGTTGCAATTTTTCTAGGAATTGTATGTAAATTTCATTTTTAGCAGTTGATTAATGTTCAATAACCGCGTAGCGAAATGAGTGTCAGCTGCCGCACCCTGGTGGAGCTAAAGGTGGCAGCATGTGAAAGTTGTTAAAAAAATGTGCTTTGAGTATATTAATAAGGTACATAAACATTCATGAGATGGTTTTTCAGATCATTTTTAACTAAACAATAATCAGCTGTATTGAAGAGAAGGGATTATACGTCGCAGTCACGTATATGAAGGATGTCAATTTTTTTTAAGTATAAAAGTCATTTTATACTTTATGAAATTTCTGCAGCTGTATTTTCATATTTTTAAAATAATAATGAAAATCGTCAGTTCTATTTTTAGGGACATTGGTTAGATTTACCTTCGGATTTTCCTGAGTGAGACCAACTTATATAAACGAAAGGGAAACCCTAGCATCTGCTACGTAGATTTTACTAGTTGGTTTAATTTATGTTGTCCAGTGCTGTTGAAACGTACTGTTCAAAATGTCTGCGAAAACAAAACCAATTTGTGTATATTTTTTTTAAATTAACCACTTCATCTATTTACTGCAAGGTATGTAGAAAAGTGTAAAAAAATTCTAGAAATACGCAAAAACTATAATTTATCCATAAATGACGCTAAGTCAGTGCAAATAAACGATTATGTAAGTGTTATAGACAATTTACGGCATTACCACAACGACTTTGTTCAAGTGTTCTTTCTCATCAGCCATCATCTCAGGCATAAAGGTAAGTTAAAATCATTTGTTGATAATTATTTATTAAATATTATTAATAACTCGAGAAACTTAATAAGTACATCAGTAAAACATAGATTTCTTCTTTGCAATAATAATGTTTCTGTAGTATAGACAAAACTCTGAATTACGTTTTGAAACGTTGAGATACGATTTATGATATAGGTATTCTGACCTGGGCATACGGGGTGGTCCAACTTTTAGTGACAAAACTTTAGGAACCTATACAGTTCGTCAAAACTCATTTTTTTCTTAAAGTTTTCTTTTATTTTTTCTTAATAATGGTACAGTTTAGACACGCAATAAATACTATAAACTAAAAACAATTCACTACCTACCTATAAACGTAATATTTTTTGTTAATAACAAAATGGAACGCCACTGGAAAAGTAACCATGTTTGCCTTCACTAAATTTACCAATCAATTCTAAGAAAAAACTATTCTTGACTTTTTTCGAAGGAAGGTTGTTCAGAATTAAAAATTCAGTGGTGCAAAACTTTGAAAGCCTAAACTACATTGATTTTCTGCTGCTAAAAAAAATTAAAACGCATATAAAAGTTAATTTTTCCAAAACAGTATATTTTCGAAAAAAAGGTCAACGATAGTTTTTTTTTCTCAGAATTTTTTAAAACTTTTATAGATAACTTGCAGTAAATAAATGAAGTGGTTCATTTTTTAAAAAAGAAAATACACAAATTGGTTTTGTTTTAGCAGATATTTTGAACAGTTCAACAACACAGCATAACAGAAACTAAACCAATTATACTAAAATCAAATAACTCTTACGCCTGATGTAAACAAGAACGTTTGCGTTGAGATTTTGGCCAGAGCCGCACTGAGGCACGACCTTTATTTAATTTCACTTTTACAATAATTTTGTTTACGTCAAAATATTTCGGAAAAAATTATTGACTTTGTTAAAATGAGTCAAAACATCAATAAAATTATTTGAGGCAGTGTCTAAATAGCTGAAACCAACAAGATAAAACCGCATAAAAATATGCTTTTGCGATCGAGTACATTCCTGTTCCCAGACGAGCTGATATTTTATGGCCTATTGACCAATCGCCTTATTTCGCGGAACGTCACCGATCACGTGCTTCTATTTACGCCAGGCGTAAGATTTACTTCATTTTAGTATACTGATTAAAAGTCTAGGTAGCAGATAGTGATGCCCTCCTTAAAAATACGACTGACAATTTTATTTTTTTTAAGTATTGGAATTCAGCTGCATAAAGTTCATAAGGTTTTTACGTAAACAAATTTAATATTTAATAAATTTCAATACAGCCGATTATTATTTAGTTAAAAATGATTCAAAAAACATCTCATGGATTTTTCTACGGTATGAATGAATATACACAAGATTTTGTGTCGGTATGAAATTATTTCTCCGGACTATAAAGATTAATCAGTGAAAATATCTACTGATTGAAATTAATGAGCTAATGCTAAATTACAGCCATATTTTCCTTTCGGCGGATATGGCGCAGAAAAGAAGCACCTTCTAATGTGTTTCGTAAAACAAGCGATACTCGCCTACCTACCTTTTCAGTAATACAAAGATAACATAAAAAAACATAAAAAAAAATTCCTGATGTAGTTCTCAGAGTTAGAGTATACTCTATATTAAGCGTGAACACCCTCGTAAAATTTTTGTTTTTGGGGTATTAGAGTGCTTCTTTTTCCGTCATGATGTTTTTCCTGCTAATAAAATGTGTTTGTGGAGCTGAGACTGTAAGTCATACCCTTCGTATCTTAATTAAAAAAGTTTCTTTGTTTAAACAAAAAAAATACTAAAAGAGTGTCTCCTTGAATCACTCTGTTTATCAACTTACATGCCTTGGACCGACCGTATATTTGACCGAATGAAATGTTAGTGTTTTCTCATTCCTCTCACATTGAAGGATTTTGCTTACAGGGATATAAAATGTCAGTTAACAAGCTGATTTGCCCTCACCGTGACATTTGAAAGAAATAATATAAGAAGTGACATTTATTTCTGCAATCTGACGAACAGAATAATTAAAACGACGAAGCTTATTGCATATAACTACTTGAAATATAACTGATTTATTATCTTATTTTTCGAACTGGGTTTCCCGTGCATCTAATAATGTCTTTCATATTCACGCGCCTTCTGGAAATACATTTTTCTTTTGCACCTTTCACTTTTTATATCGCTTGGATCGCTTTGGTTAAGGAACCGTGAAATTAGGTGAAATCCAACCCAGAACTGATATTTTTAGAAGCGAGCAGCTTACACGTTCAATACGCGTTACATATATAACACACGAGCGAAAAGCTTGATAACATTTTATTTACCCTTTTCCGCGTTTCTAAATGCGAGCAAAACGAACACGCTTATGAACCAAAGGGCGATTTAAAAGCCTGTAAATCATTCAGATTACATTAGTTACATTTAGTTTTTTATATTATTCCATTAGACCAGATAATGTCCAATTACGAGTTAACATTCTAAATGAAGGACGATTCATTTCCACTGATTTGACCCTTTTGAGTAAATTCAAAGGATCGGCGGGAAAATACAGACTAATTTATAAAGAGGATGAGCGATTCATCTGATTGTGATTGATTTGCAGATTCTGTTTCATTAAAACTTGGTCTGCTTTGGGATAACTCCAGTTTAATTGGAGACACTTTTTAACCGATATACTTCCTTAATTAAACCGAGTTAAGGATATCGATACTTTGAAATCATATATTTTTATTTTATTGTATTAAGTCAGGGCACTTTAAATAGTATAAAAATATTATAACTTATAAAACTCCAGTATTCATTTCTTGACAAAAAAAACTAGATGGGACAATAAGTAGCAAATTATAACAATTCACATAGGTAGATAGATGGTCAATAGTCAAAATATTGTTTTTACTGTTAGGTTATCTTAAAGGAAAAGTTAGGCTTCCTCTCGGTTTCTCTTTAGAAGATATTTCATCTATAATCGTATATAGTTTGTTTCACATATAGTTTTTCATCTTTAGTACCAAACCGTGGGGGTAATTATTTGTCTGTAGGCATATTCTGTTACAATAATTAGAAAAAAGTCAAAAATGTAATCCAAATTAGTTGGTTTCTACGTTCAACGTAAATTGATAATATAATTAAACCAATTAAAACTAGCCGAAAGCTCTACAATAAAATTTTTCGTAATATGAACATGATATTCTCGATTCTCGATTCGTTTGTAGATTTGCTACCATTCATCACATTTTAGAAGAAGGCATTCCATTGTGTTTTAATTTTAAATTCTTTCGGTCTTACATACACCTTATAATTGTGGTTCTTTGTAAAAGTAGAAGTTTGAGTCTCTCTAACCTCAAATCATGCGGCTTTCACTTCTTCATTCGCTTGAAAAATTTAGCTCGGCGAACCGTGAAATTAAGAAAAATCGACTTCATATTTTTAGAAGCAAGAAAGTTCAGATTATTTTCTTGGCCATGACATGGATACAAAGGGGGCTTTAGCATTACAAATCATTAACTGTTTGGAACTTCACTTAGTTTGATTTCTGCCACTTGTTTTAATTTCTATATTTCTCGTAAAATAGCAAATAAAATGTGTTTTCCTGGATATGACAGCATCACAAAGAAATATTTTTCTTATTAATGGAATAAGTCAAAACTAATCCCCACTGTTAACATACTTATTTGTCATTTTTAATATTATACAGGGTGATTCACGTAAGTGGTTCATTAGAAGTTTACGGGGAAGGAGTGCGAATTTTAATTTGAACTTTTGGTCACTTATATCACAGGTTGTAAACTTTCTTTCTAAACTATTTTCAACTTCCGATCACTTCCGGTTATACCGGAAGTCGATAGCAACTTTGTTATTTCAAATAGAACACCCTATATATTATTACACCATTTGGTTCCTTATTAAATTCCAAATCTTTTTTCCGAATACAATGTGTACCCTATTCCTAACCCTTTTCGAGATATTCGCGAATTTTTGATTTTTTTGAGTGTTGCAGCCATCGACCATAGTGATCATAACTTTGAAATTTATGAATCTGGAAAACTGAAATTTTGGACTGTCGTAGGCGAAAGTCAACTTTATTAAATGGACTGTATGCCATTTCAAAATATTTTACAGGGTGTTCGGGAAAAAATTCCCAATATCAACATCGAAAAATTGAAATATTTCATTTTTTTCAAATGGAACCCATATTTTTCTATTGCACCATTGAAATGCTTGTAAAAAGGCAGTTCAAAAAGATATAACGCACTATATGTCTAAATAAAGCGGCTGCTTCGTTATTACGCAAAATACGTATTTTTTCTGCTCCATATCAAGAAACAACGGACATTTTCTAATATTCGGCCATGGATTTTTTATTTGTGATTTTCATTTACTGTGTTCCAAACAATAAAATATTAACTGTTGACAAGAATGGCTCAAATTAACTATTCTAACGAAGATATTTTGAATATGTTTTACACTCATGGAGAGTGTAAAAGAATTTTAGAAAGAATAATAATTTATTAATGAAAGGCATTTACATTTACCACCTTTGACCAAAAGAAAATTCAGAAACTTCGAACGAAATTTCATAGTCAATGGCAAGGTCCAAACAAAGAGAAGCAAATGTAAATACGTAACAGGTAAATAGCATAATATGAATAAAGTGTTTTACTTATATGTAGTTTCTTGTTTTTTCTTCTAGCACCTATTATTATGTAAGTGTTAGTATTATTTAATTTTGTATTGTTGCTTCTCAGGGAAAAAATATTATTAAACAGCCCTTAACCTTGTCATATAATTGCGTTATTTCATTTTCTATGGCCCCCTATAATGTGACGCTCCTTGAGAAATGGCATCTTTGTTGATACAGAGCAGAAAAAACACGTATTTTGCGTAATAACGAAGCAGCCGCTTTATTTAGACATATAGTGCGTTATATCTTTTTGAACTGCCTTTTTACAAGCATTTCAATGGTGCAATAGAAAAATATGGGTTCCATTTGAAAAAAAATGAGATATTTCAATTTTTCGATGTTGATATTGGGAATTTTTTCCCGAACACCCTGTAAAATATTTTGAAATGGCATACAGTCCATTTAATAAAGTTGACTTTCGCCTACGACAGTCCAAAATTTCAGTTTTCCAGATTCATAAATTTCAAAGTTATGATCACTATGGTCGATGGCTGCAACACTCAAAAAAATCAAAAATTTGCGAATATCTCGAAAAGGGTTAGGAATAGGGTACACATTATATTCAGAAAAAAGATTTGGAATTTAATAGGGAACCAAACGGTGTAATATTATATAGGGTGTTCTATTTGAAATAACAAAGTTGCTATCGACTTCCGGTATAACCGGAAGTGATCGGAAGTTGAAAATATTTTAGAAAGAAAGTTTACAACCTGTTATGTAAGTAACCAAAATTTCAAATTAAAATTAGCACTCCTTCCCCGTAAACTTCTAATGAACCACTTACGTGAATCACCCGTATATAATTACAGGTGCACCAAATTTTCATATAAAAAAGTTATGCATACAATTCTGAATAAAGGGCAATTTAACCCCATGATTGCTCTTTTCTGTCAATTCACAGTGTTAAAAGCGATTGTATTGCGATACAATGAATAGTGAATCCGATTGCGATTCATTTGCAGATTTCGTCCTATTGTTAACTTGGTTCATTTTGCGATAGCATCACCAGTATTAAAAGAAAATTTTCCAGTACAATATTGTTTCAAGTGTACGGAAATAATAGAGTTCTCATTAATTTAAGCCAGTTTGTTATAAATACCTAAGTACCTACTTACTCCTAGACTTATTTCGACTGTTACCTATTTTAGCAGCTATAATACCCTATTTTTTTCAACAAAATTATCATTTTCCCTTGCTTGTTCCAGCTATTTCGCTTAAGGGACTATAAAGCAAACCAGGGGTGAATACACACGCCCACCTGAGCTTTTAGCTTTTGATGCAACATTTTTCCATTTCTGATAACACATATTAAAACTTCCAGCTAACAGTGAACGTGTTGCATTCATGGGCAGATTTCGTTCTATTAAAAGTTGGTTCGTTTTGAGATAGAACAAATTGAATTACAAGAGAGTAAATGCAGTTTCCGGTTAACTATGTTAATTGCTTTTACAAAGGCTTTGTGTTCACTTCGACAATACAATACAATTCAGTATACTTAATGATATATAAAAAAACATTTTAAAATAGATATCCGGCAAATTACAAACTAGTTTGTTGTTAGACGAGTTGACTTTGTGTGAAAACATAAAGTAACGTGGAGATGCCGCGTAAGAAATGTTTTATTAAAACTTGGTTTCTTTTGGCATACTTTTAGCATAGTTTTAAAGACAGATTAGAATAGCCAAAAATGTAGACGCGCACCTACAATTTTAGAATTGTTGTCATAAAAATATCACTACAACACTGTCGAGCGAAAAAATATAATACGTAAAGAGGCACAACACCTGTTTCGAACTCTATTTTTCTTCAATAGGTGGCGACAGGCTATACCTCAGCGCCAATGAACTGTCAAATTTGACAGCTGTTGTTCTTCTTGTTTTACTTGATGAGAATACTCACTCACACCATGAAACATCTTCCTGTCAAAATAATAAAATGTTGTTATCTCTCAGGAATCATGAAACTAACCACACAAAAATATAGAACTATTCAATAAACCAGGCAGCAAAGCAATGCGCAGGAAAGGATCTGCTCAACTTGTTATCATTTTGGAGTGGTGTACATAATATTCCAAAAGTCAACTGATTTCATTTGATTTTGAATTACACCAATGAGAACAAAGTGATCGAACTCGATATCTCCAAGATATAATCACAACCTCCCAAACAATTTCACGTATGAAGCGATGATGTTACCGCCATAACCATTATGTTATTGGTGTAGTAATTTTGTAGTTTTTTTTATATATGGGAATCTTCTGTTGACACTTCCAAACTTTGAAAAACTTAGCCCGTTCAAAAATCTAAAATATAAATCACTGTGTCTGTTGGTCAATTGGTAGGTAAGTGAACATTATTTGGTGTAATCCGATAATAATAGTATAACACGAATTTATACAGGGTGGGCAACATATAATGTATACAGTGTTTTCGGCTTACCTAAAAGTTTATTAATTTTGCGGTTTGACCCGAAATTGTAGGGTTTGATAAATTGCATTTATTGAAGAAGAGGTCATTTACATACAAAATCCAGGTCCTACGTCAGTTTTTAGGCCAAAATTTTACTAAATCACATTTGTTATTTTTTTTTAGAATAAAAGCTCTGCACGCCACTGGATTCAGCACCCCTTAAATCGCACATTCACACTGTAGGTGTGCAATTCCAAATGTAGGTATATATATTAAAGGCCCGAGCACGACGTCATAATTTCATTGTTATTTTCAATCTGGAGTGGCGCTACTCGACGAAGAAAATGGAGACTTACTATAGGTTATAAGGGGGGTATTCTGTCGTTATAGGTAGGTACGTCAGTAACGTTTATGACGTTTGGAATGTCCAAACTTTTAAATATTCAGATTTATTACGATTTACCTCCTTTTTGCGACAACGAATTGTCTTTGCGGTCAGTATTTGGCAGTTGAATCATATTAACATAGCCTTTAAAGCTAGATTTGTTTGTGACAACATGGAAGTTCCATGCACATGAAGGAAATGGTATGCACAGACCATTAGGTGAACTGCAGAAGAATGAACACTATTTTGGAATCACTGGATGATCTGTTCAACCATCAGTTGAAACGAGAATTCTAGATATAATATATTGGAAGAATATTTTGTAACGTATGCAAGAATGAAAATAGAAAATTTTCTTTAAATTCGCAAGGCGAACGAATTTTATACTAGATAAAGAAGAAACTGAAAAATCGAATGCGTTCTATACTTACTTACACTATACCTATACAACTAACTACACTCACCGGCACGAAAAACGGAGCACTTACAATTTTTATTTAAAAAATGTGAAATTTTAATACTTTGCGATGGTTTATTATTATAATAAGTTAAACGCAAACAACAACATGTTTTAAGTAATTTCTAATAACAATTGGGCGCTTTTTTTTAAAATAAAAACTTTTGTTACAATTTAAAAAATTAGAACGATAAACCCACATTGGTGTTGTGGCAAAATGTCCTTAAATGAATCAAAACTTAAACGATTTTTGAGCAAAAACTAATGGGGAGCATTTTTAATAACGGGTATTACCCCCGCGAGCTCGAATGATTGCATGCATTCTCCGTGGCATGCCTAAAATCAAATGGCGAATGTCCTCTTGAGGAATAAGGTCCCATTCCTCTAAAAGAGCTTGTTTCAACTGATTTATGGTTAAAGGAGCAGGAACACGACTTCGCATTCTTCGCCCAAGCATGTCCCAAACATGTTCAATCGGGTTCGCATCTGGACTTAACGCTGGCCACTCCAAAACAGGAATGTTTACATCATTTAAATACTGTAAATACACTCTCCATGAGTGTAAAACATATTCAAAATATCTTCGTTAGAATAGTTAATTTGAGCCATTCTTGTCAACAGTTAATATTTTATTGTTTGGAACACAGTAAATGAAAATCACAAATAAAAAATCCATGGCCGAATATTAGAAAATGTCCGTTGTTTCTTGATATGGAGCAGAAAAAACACGTATTTTGCGTAATAACGAAGCAGCCGCTTTATTTAGACATATAGTGCGTTATATCTTTTTGAACTGCCTTTTTACAAGCATTTCAATGGTGCAATAGAAAAATATGGGTTCCATTTGAAAAAAAATGAGATATTTCAATTTTTCGATGTTGATATTGGGAATTTTTTCCCGAACACCCTGTAAAATATTTTGAAATGGCATACAGTCCATTTAATAAAGTTGACTTTCGCCTACGACAGTCCAAAATTTCAGTTTTCCAGATTCATAAATTTCAGTTATGATCACTATGGTCGATGGCTGCAACACTCAAAAAAATCAAAAATTTGCGAATATCTCGAAAAGGGTTAGGAATAGGGTACACATTATATTCAGAAAAAAGATTTGGAATTTAATAGGGAACCAAACGGTGTAATATTATATAGGGTGTTCTATTTGAAATAACAAAGTTGCTATCGACTTCCGGTATAACCGGAAGTGATCGGAAGTTGAAAATATTTTAGAAAGAAAGTTTACAACCTGTTATGTAAGTAACCAAAATTTCAAATTAAAATTAGCACTCCTTCCCCGTAAACTTCTAATGAACCACTTACGTGAATCACCCGTATATAATTACAGGTGCACCAAATTTTCATATAAAAAAGTTATGCATACAATTCTGAATAAAGGGCAATTTAACCCCATGATTGCTCTTTTCTGTCAATTCACAGTGTTAAAAGCGATTGTATTGCGATACAATGAATAGTGAATCCGATTGCGATTCATTTGCAGATTTCGTCCTATTGTTAACTTGGTTCATTTTGCGATAGCATCACCAGTATTAAAAGAAAATTTTCCAGTACAATATTGTTTCAAGTGTACGGAAATAATAGAGTTCTCATTAATTTAAGCCAGTTTGTTATAAATACCTAAGTACCTACTTACTCCTAGACTTATTTCGACTGTTACCTATTTTAGCAGCTATAATACCCTATTTTTTTCAACAAAATTATCATTTTCCCTTGCTTGTTCCAGCTATTTCGCTTAAGGGACTATAAAGCAAACCAGGGGTGAATACACACGCCCACCTGAGCTTTTAGCTTTTGATGCAACATTTTTCCATTTCTGATAACACATATTAAAACTTCCAGCTAACAGTGAACGTGTTGCATTCATGGGCAGATTTCGTTCTATTAAAAGTTGGTTCGTTTTGAGATAGAACAAATTGAATTACAAGAGAGTAAATGCAGTTTCCGGTTAACTATGTTAATTGCTTTTACAAAGGCTTTGTGTTCACTTCGACAATACAATACAATTCAGTATACTTAATGATATATAAAAAAACATTTTAAAATAGATATCCGGCAAATTACAAACTAGTTTGTTGTTAGACGAGTTGACTTTGTGTGAAAACATAAAGTAACGTGGAGATGCCGCGTAAGAAATGTTTTATTAAAACTTGGTTTCTTTTGGCATACTTTTAGCATAGTTTTAAAGACAGATTAGAATAGCCAAAAATGTAGACGCGCACCTACAATTTTAGAATTGTTGTCATAAAAATATCACTACAACACTGTCGAGCGAAAAAATATAATACGTAAAGAGGCACAACACCTGTTTCGAACTCTATTTTTCTTCAATAGGTGGCGACAGGCTATACCTCAGCGCCAATGAACTGTCAAATTTGACAGCTGTTGTTCTTCTTGTTTTACTTGATGAGAATACTCACTCACACCATGAAACATCTTCCTGTCAAAATAATAAAATGTTGTTATCTCTCAGGAATCATGAAACTAACCACACAAAAATATAGAACTATTCAATAAACCAGGCAGCAAAGCAATGCGCAGCAAAGGATCTGCTCAACTTGTTATCATTTTGGAGTGGTGTACATAATATTCCAAAAGTCAACAGATTTCATTTGATTTTGAATTACACCAATGAGAACAAAGTGATCGAACTCGATATCTCCAAGATATAATCACAACCTCCCAAACAATTTCACGTATGAAGCGATGATGTTACCGCCATAACCATTATGTTATTGGTGTAGTAATTTTGTAGTTTTTTTTATATATGGGAATCTTCTGTTGACACTTCCAAACTTTGAAAAACTTAGCCCGTTCAAAAATCTAAAATATAAATCACTGTGTCTGTTGGTCAACTGGTAGGTAAGTGAACATTATTTGGTGTAATCCGATAATAATAGTATAACACGAATTTATACAGGGTGGGCAACATATAATGTATACAGTGTTTTCGGCTTACCTAAAAGTTTATTAATTTTGCGGTTTGGCCCGAAATTGTAGGGTTTGATAAATTGCATTTATTGAAGAAGAGGTCATTTACATACAAAATCCAGGTCCTACGTCAGTTTTTAGGCCAAAATTTTACTAAATCACATTTGTTATTTTTTTTTAGAATAAAAGCTCTGCACGCCACTGGATTCAGCACCCCTTAAATCGCACATTCACACTGTAGGTGTGCAATTCCAAATGTAGGTATATATATTAAAGGCCCGAGCACGACGTCATAATTTCATTGTTATTTTCAATCTGGAGTGGCGCTACTCGACGAAGAAAATGGAGACTTACTATAGGTTATAAGGGGGGTATTCTGTCGTTATAGGTAGGTACAGTCGCGGACAGTTGGTATCGAACGACCTGAAGAGGTTTCTCGTGGCTATCGTTACAGGGCGCGCGGAGACGGCAACATCGCGCTGGAGTCTGCAGCCGGCCGGTCTGCTAAAAATAGAACCATAAAATGCAAATTACAGCCTCCAGCCTCTCACAGCAAAGGAACAAAATTCGAGGAAAATGCAACTTTGTGCTGGTAATAATTCCAACCCCAGTGTTGGTATTTAATATTTCGTACTATTTTATCATGTTACTATACCGTCTAGTATTTATGATAATGAAATAAAAAAATAATAAATATCAAGGCTGAGATTAGAATCAACACCACAATAAAAGTTGCTTTTTCTCGAGTTTCCTTCCTTTGCTGCCAGCACCCTGTATTAATTAGGAATATGAAATTAGGTAAATCCATAGTCAATTTGAGCCACAATAGAATTCCGAAGAATTTCTCAAAAACAATAATTTAATATACAGGGTGTCTACTTTTAAACATATGCAAATTAATAAAATCTTTATTTTTGGAGATAATCCCTGAACATTCTTTGTGTGAAAGGCCTTCAAAAATCGCTTCTTTTAGCCTTCCTATCATTTTCAAAAGGCAAATCCAGGTCCGGCTACGATTTTTGAGTGTTTTTTTATTTAAAATCTACCAATACAGCGTTAATCAGGATCCCCCTAAAACCCCTTTATATACCAAATTTGAACAAAGAATTTAGAGAGAGATCTATTCTACAGGATGTCAAGGTTCAGCAAAATAGGAAATTTACAGGCATTTGGCGAGTCAAGTGTGCCATGGAATCCCGTCAAAATAGTTTAATTGTCAACAGAACCACTCAAAGTGTTGGTGTGCAAAGATTCAATACAGGGTATTTTTCTCTGCCCCATCTGAAAATGCTGAATTTTTATGACTTGACTCGCCAGAGATGCCTGAAGAGGTTTCTTTAAATTTCCTATTTTGCTCAATTTTGACATCCTGTAGAATAGAACTCTCTCTATATTTTTTGTTCAAATTTGGTATATAAAGGGTTTTCGACTGTCCTGATTGACGCTGTGGTGTCAGATTTTAAATAAAAAAATGGCTAAATGGTTTTTGTGAAAATCGGGGGAATAAAAAAATCGTAGCCGGCCCTGGATTTGCAATTTGAAAATGGCAGGATTGCTAAAATAAGCGGCTTTTGAAGTCCTTTCGGACAAAAAACAGATCAAGCGATTATCTCAAAAATTAAAGATTTCAAGGATTTGTATAATATGTTTAAAAGTAGATATGGGGGCTCTTAATATTAATTAGAAAATGTATGGCACAAAATTAATGGATTATCGGATTACCTGAGTTGAAATATTTTAGCATAGATATTTATATCTTTTTAAATAGGTATTTATTAATTATACCTACCTGCACTTAATATAACTAAATTTAGGGGATTAATTTAATAATTGTAATATTGAATTGGATGTAGATTTTGAAAATATCGATTATACCTGCTCCTAGCCCTTTGTATAAATACTAAGGTGGGTGGGCTAAAATTATTTAGTCAGTATCCTAATTCGAGAGAGTAACTAACAGTGTTCGTTATGCCTCGTTTGAGTGAATCCGTCAAACACCGTATCATCGCCAAACTAGAAAATGGTTGGGCTATTTCCCGACTGGCCGAAGAATTTGGTGTATCTAAAAGCACCATTTTCAATATAAAGAAGAAATATGACGAAACCGGAAGCGTGGAAAACATACATAGAGGAGGAAATGTGAAAATTACGTCTGACCAACAAGATGAGCAACTAGCTAATTTTTGCCTTGCAAATCCGTTTAAATCCGCCGTTGAAGCAGTATCTGCAACACAATTTCCAGCAAGTGTTAGAACTGCCCGAAGGAGATTAGATGCAGCCAATCTGAAATCTCGCACGGCCAGCAACAAAATTCAGCTGACCGAGGCTAATAAGGAAGTCAGGTTGCAGATATGCCGAGAGTTTCAGCGTTTACCGCCACATTATTGGGAGAAGGTAATATTTAGCGACGAAAAGATCTTTCAAAGCCATTACAATGGCAAAGTGCGAGTATATAGACCTTCGGTGAGTTCAAGATATGACGAAAGATTTGTGTCACCCAGGAAAAGGAGTGGGCATTTTTCCGTCAACATATGGGCCTGGATAAGCTACCGTGGACCTGGCATTTGTTGGAGAATCGACGACCGCTTCACAGCAGCTCGCTATTGCGAGATACTCGAAGGCGGATTGTTACCAACTGCAACGGAAATGTATCCCGATGGCTTCGTTTTCCAGCATGATAACGCTCCTGTGCATACAGCAAGAATAGTTCGCGAATGGTTCACCGAAAACAACGTAGAAAAGTTGCAATGGCCGGCGAAGAGTCCTGACTTGAATCCCATTGAGAATGTGTGGGGCAGAATGGCGCGGACAATGGAGAACTTCGTACCCGAAAATAGGGAGGCACTTTGGCAGAAGATTCAACAAACGTGGGATGAAGTCGTAACCCATGATCTCTGCTGCCAACTCATAGATTCGATGAGCAGGAGAGTTCAGAAAGTCATCCTATCCCAAGGTGGGTATACTAAATATTAATATACATATAATATAATAATGGAAAATGCATTTGATTTCTTGCCTTTATTTAATTATGTTATAGTCATAAAGATTTTAATGGGTTTATAGTTTTTTCGGATTCTTCCTGTGTCGGTGGTTCTAATAAAACTTCGTAATCATTATATCCAGCTTGTGGAAGTCCTCAATCACCTGAAATTATTTTATTTTATCCAGGTAATCACATTGAGGTCCAGGGAGGTGTGTAAAGCTTGACACGTGTCCCTGCTGTGTGTCTTCTGATGTTATTGATAAAGGTATGCAATTTAAATAATGGAGAGTTATTGCAGAAATAAATAACGTCGCGCTCTTTTTTGACGTTATTTTGACATTTGAGCATGCGCAGTCGTAGTTTGACATAAGGTCGTCCATAATAAGGTTATTTTCCTTTTTGTATACCATAATATACGTTATTTTTACCTTATTTGTCACAATTCTTAAAATAAATTCTGATTTGTCAGAAAACGCTAGTGTTCTGTGAAAGTAGGACTTAACCTAAAATGTTCGTTGCTTGTTTGCGTTTGCACCTTGTTTGTTTTCATTAGTCTTTCACCTTGGTGTTCCGTGGTTATTTGGCTGTTTTCCCAGTTTTTTCCGGAGCAAAATTATAAAAGCACATAATATTCTAGTGAAAGTGTAGAAATACAAAACAATAAAGTAAACGTAAACAAGCCCTTAATTTGGATACATAAATTACGACTTGCAATAACTATTGTCAGAATCATAAATAACGTATGAGAGTATTCAAATAAGGTCGTCTTAAATACTGCTTAATGCCAAAAACAGTTTCTGCAATAACTCTCTATTAAGTTACAAGGGTAATTTTATGTCTGTGACCCCCTAATCTCATTTATCTGTTGAAGGGCATTTTATGAGAAACAATGGAGCATTGCAGCACCACGAAAACCAATTTATTAAAACTTCTGACCAATTTCTTCAAAAATAAGAAAAAATAAATAAAAGGGACACCCCTTTTATTTTATAATCATTTATGTTTAGGACTACGAGACCTAACAACTAAATGTTGGAACAAATACTTATTTTGCAAAGAAAAGAATAATTTATGAAAATCCTTTTAATTAACTTTTTTAATTCTAGGGTTATTAGCTAAATATATTTTTAGTGTTACTACATATTTTTTTATTATAACATAAAAATACATTTTTGTTGCAACGCAAAATATTTATTAACTTAATGTCTAAAACCGCTGACAACTATACTTAGTGTATTTGGAAATGAAAGGAGGCCATAAATATTGATTGAGAAGGAAAATTCGACCATTTCAGTGGCGTGCTCTTTTGCTAAAAATCTGATGAGGATAAATACGCAAATTAATATTCGGGCGAGTTATGTAGTATTTTATGACGGACTCTCGAGCCTCTGATAAAGAATTTGCATTTATATTTATAATAAGCCATAAACCTTCCTTTCATTTCCAAATACACTATGTATATACAGTATGTCCACAGAAGAGGTGTTGAATAGGAACACTTTCTTATCTTTAATTTTACCGCAAAAAGTTACTCTTGATAAAAACTTTGCTAACATTTCTTATGTGGAAATAAGTTGCTAGGAAAAGTTGTTCAAAAGTAAAGGATACTCCATACTACCAATTTTAGAAACAATTGGCACACTTTGATTTATTTGAAAAACATTTTTCGCTTTGGCCCTATCACTGCATTAAATATATTTTTTTTATGTAAGTAAGCTTATATAAGTATAATAAATATGGCAATTTTAGACGGCTAGGTGATGTTAAAAAATAAATCGGCATCCATAACCAACTTTTCACGCAATACAAAAAAAAACTCAAGTCGACAAAAATGTGAAAACAAAACTATCAATTTATTTAATTTTTTTTTTGATCAAACAAGATCTTTAATATGAGAAAATTTGTCTTTAATTTGAATAACTGTTGATGTTTTTAATTGCTATTTCGACTTCACACTTTAAACAAATTAGCGGGAAAACTAGTACAAATTGTATGAAAATTTTCTTTTGTCAATGTTCTTGCGTGATCTAATTGCCGCTAATCTCCAATTAAAATTTTCCCTCGACTTTCAAAATAAATTGATTGTTTTCAGATTCTTGTTGATTTAAGTTTTTTTTGGTATTGCGCGAAAAGTTGGCCATGGATACCGACTTCTTTTTTTAACATTAACCAACTATCTAAAATTTACACGTTTTTGTTTCTTAAGATTTTTCAGTAGGGAGCCAAATAACTACTTTAATAAACTAAAACAATGGCCTTTAATAACTAAAACAATGGCCTCAACAGAGCCGAAGAGCCTGTGTAATTTTCAGAAACTATCTGAGCACCCAGTTGCATAAAGCTTCTCAGTGCCATCAATTTTCAATATAAAAGTTTTCTTCGGTATCTTAAAATAAATAGGTATGTTACGGCTATTTAATAATTCTGCTCAATTGGAGGTTTTTTTATATTGCGCGACAAGTTGACCATGGATGTTGATTACTTTTTCAGGGCCACTTAGCTGTCCAAAATTGTCACCTTTTTGTTTCTCATGTTTTTTTTGTAGGGCGCAAAATAAGCGAGGAAATCGCGGTGGTAGTTTAAAAAATCATACTGTATACTTGTGAACTGTTTTAATAAATAGTTTAATACTGATTCCTTAATTTTTTTTAACCCTTTCGGTGACATCGGCTTAATCGCTTGCAAAGAATTCTCGGAACAAGACACCCGTTCGAACCATCCGATGCCGAAGGCGCGCGCTGTTGCCGTCTCCGCGCGCCCTGTAACGATAGCCACGAGAAACCTCTTCAGGTCGTTCGATACCAACTGTCCGCGACTGTACGTCAGTAACGTTTATGACGTTTGGAATGTCCAAACTTTTAAATATTCAGATTTATTACGATTTACCTCCTTTTTGCGACAACGAATTGTCTTTGCGGTCAGTATTTGGCAGTTGAATCATATTAACATAGCCTTTAAAGCTAGATTTGTTTGTGACAACATGGAAGTTCCATGCACATGAAGGAAATGGTATGCACAGACCATTAGGTGAACTGCAGAAGAATGAACACTATTTTGGAATCACTGGATGATCTGTTCAACCATCAGTTGAAACGAGAATTCTAGATATAATATATTGGAAGAATATTTTGTAACGTATGCAAGAATGAAAATAGAAAATTTTCTTTAAATTCGCAAGGCGAACGAATTTTATACTAGATAAAGAAGAAACTGAAAAATCGAATGCGTTCTATACTTACTTACACTATACCTATACAACTAACTACACTCACCGGCACGAAAAACGGAGCACTTACAATTTTTATTTAAAAAATGTGAAATTTTAATACTTTGCGATGGTTTATTATTATAATAAGTTAAACGCAAACAACAACATGTTTTAAGTAATTTCTAATAACAATTGGGCGCTTTTTTTTAAAATAAAAACTTTTGTTACAATTTAAAAAATTAGAACGATAAACCCACATTGGTGTTGTGGCAAAATGTCCTTAAATGAATCAAAACTTAAACGATTTTTGAGCAAAAACTAATGAGGAGCATTTTTAATAACGGGTATTACCCCCGCGAGCTCGAATGATTGCATGCATTCTCCGTGGCATGCCTAAAATCAAATGGCGAATGTCCTCTTGAGGAATAAGGTCCCATTCCTCTAAAAGAGCTTGTTTCAACTGATTTATGGTTAAAGGAGCAGGAACACGACTTCGCATTCTTCGCCCAAGCATGTCCCAAACATGTTCAATCGGGTTCGCATCTGGACTTAACGCTGGCCACTCCAAAACAGGAATGTTTACATCATTTAAATACTGTTGAGTGATTCTTGCGGTATGAGGTCTGGCATTATCATGCATCAGAAGAAAGTTATTTCCAATAAAATCAACATACGGGACAACAAAATCTTGGAGAATTTCATCAATGTACCTGGCAGCAGTTAAGGAGCCTCTTGGAACGATGTACAACTCAGTGTGTGCCTCCAGAGAAATTCCAGCCCACACCATTACATACTGAACCTCCTTGGTATCCTACTCTACGACTGAAGGTACATTCTGCAAAACGCTCTTGTGGTCTTCGCCATACTCTCTCGCGACCATCTGGAGATCGCAGGCTAAACCTGGACTCATCAGTAAATAAAATTCGCCCCCAATCATTTTCACCCCAGTGCTCATGATTTCTGGCAAACCGAAGTCGCGCAACACGATGACGCCTAAGAAGCTCTGGACCTGTTGCAAGTCTACGACTGGTAAGATTGGCTTCTCCAAGTCTTCGTCTAACTGTACGTTCGCTTACATTGGTATTCCGAACATGATGAAGTCTATTTCTGATTTCTACAGCTGTAGCACGACGATCTCGTAGACTTTGCAAGAGGATGAAGCAATCATCATGAGCGTTAGTTTTTCGTTGGGGACCAGTTCCAGGTCGTCTGGTGTAAGCTCTAGTTTCCAAAAAAACGTGTATAAATACGGTGCACGGTGCTATTGGATACGGCATATTGTTGGGCAACATATCGCTCAGTTCTTCCGTCTTGAAGCAACGCAACAATAGCAGCCGCTGTTTCAGGATTAACAGCCATATTTTTACCTTAAATAAACGCAGTACAGCTTTGAACTGTTTCACTTCTTTAAACTCAGACTTGTCAAAACAATAAAAACAAAAGAAAACTCATGGCCAACTAAGACTTGTGTACTTTTTAATTTTTGGAAATTTTTATTCAAAACAGTCTAGTCTTGCTTTTCAAATAAACGTTTAATTGTTGTTAGATATTACTTAAAACATGTTGTTGTTTGCTTTTAACTTATTATAATAATAAACCATTGCAAAGTATTAAAATTTTACATTTTTTAAATAAAAATTATAAGTGCTCCGTTTTTCGTGCCGGTGAGTGTACATAGACTTCATTTCAAACCAAAAGGTTCCAAAATACTCTTGCTTCTACTTAGATTAGCTTTTCTTAAGAAAATGAATGGCTACATACCATTTAAACTGCACTGTAAACAAACAAGCATTTTGTTTAATTTTGGATAAGTATTAAATTCGTTGTAATGGTTTCAGCATTAAACCAATCTGTCGTTGTTTTAATCAGGCGCCATTGGCGATCGCTTGAAACAGCGCTATGCACGCAGGTTTTTAATATAGTGTTGGCCAGTGTAAACATAACTGCAGACTTAGGCATAAAAATATTCATGCGTTTTATTTGAGACAATAAATATTAAAAAAATAATCAGTCAGCATGTCGGAAGCAACAAGTTTATATAATTATAATTTTTATCGGGTATTTTGTCCCGCTTAACGAGTTGCTCATGGATAAAAAACACAGAAGTACCGCATGGGAATCGATGACTCATCAGCTTCATATTTGTTTGCTAGCTTGCACGAGTGTGTAGATAATAGACTGACTGCACAACACATGTATCAAAATTTTTGCAATTGGGGTCTTCCGGAAATAAGGTCAGTTGATGGTTGACAAGTTACAACGTTGATATTTTTGTTAAGTCAAGAGTGTAGCAGTTTTAATATTTTGATTCTTATTCTTACTTAGTTTATCGCATGCAGATGTTATTATTTTAAAATACTAAATAGTAATTATTTGACAACATATACATAATTCGTCCCCATTCCTTAGGTATGACTTACGTTGTTGTTATTACTTTGCCAACCAAGAGTTTAGACTTATGCTCCAGTGGTGGGTAACAAAACACATACTAATTTTAAAAATATTTATATTGGAAACTAAGAGGTTAACAAAAAGCATTACTTGAAAAAGTTGATGCTTTTGATGAGATGTAGGTACGTGATTAAAATTTTGGCAGCAAAGAAAAAACTTCAGCGCGTGAAAACTGTGTAGAACCGAAGACACTCTTCAATAATATAGTGTCGTTAAAAAGTATCCGCTCTGTATGCGGTGTAACATTATTATGCACGTCGGCGCTTGAGCACAAGTCCTTACCGTCAGCACCTATACCTATATGTTTGTAACGAAATTTTGTAATCAAAGGAGTAATTTAAAATACACACATAGATAGTTTAATACTACCACTGAATATGGTTACCCTAGCACTTTACTCCTGATTATTGTACTACTTTGCGATGATAAACGAAATATTGTAGATACTTTTGTCAAAAACTCAAGTCATTCCTGGATTGGTAGCGAAACAGAAAACGCAGATAGTTCATATTGTTGGGACATTTGTATACAGTGTGACCCATTTGTTTTGGGGTCAGTCTGTAAAAAGTGTATCAATCGTGCGATTTGGCTGATTTTTTTTTTAAATTGTAGAGCTCGATGAACTGCACATTTTGAACAAAAATTGCCTGGTTCGCATAAAATCCAAAGCCTACTATGACCGTTTTTATGAGCAAAATTTTAAGAAACCATATTAGCGTTTTTTTTTGAAAAAATCTGTGTGCGCCAATGGATTGAGCACCCCTCGAAATGGGTATGTACAAAATTTCATCAAAATATTTCAAGTAATAACGATTTTGTAGAAAAATTAAAAATGCAGCCAAGGTACGTCTTTATTTTCAAAAATTCAAAGTTGGCCATGGAAAATAATTGAATTGTAATAATACAACCTTATGCTTATAAACACAAAACATAAAAACAATTAAAATTATAAAATTTTTGTAACTTCTACCAAGCCTCCATTTTCTACAATGCATTTGTCGTTCCTCTTGCGTACATTCAAAATTACATTTCGTATTTGCTGTGGAGTAATTTCCTCACAACTACGGTTTATCCTAGCTTGCAGTTCTTGTAAATTATGGGGTCTTGACTTATAAACATTTTGCTTAAGTGTACCCCAAAGAAAAAAATCTAAAGGAGTTAAGTCCGGAGATCTCGGTGGCCACTCACAGAAAGGACTATTTCGCCCTATCCAACAGTTTTCAAAATTATTATCTAGCCAGTTTCTGATTAAACGAGCATTATGAATAGGACTGCCATCTAACTGTAACTTTAAATTTAAACGGTATCTTAATGGTAACTCATCACTGATCTACCTGGGTGTCTATTGTTAAATTCGGCCGCAGCTTCTGCTGCCGAGCGCTCGTTGTCGCCCACGAGTCGAACAATTTCTATTTTGTCTCTTATGCTTAAATATTCCATAATTATGATAATTAATTGTATTGAGCACAAACAATTTCTGAACTCAATTTAGACAGTTTGACACTTAATAAAAGTAAACAATTCAATTATTTTCCATGGCCAACTTTGAATTTTTGAAAATAAAGACGTACCTTGGCTGCATTTTTAATTTTTCTACAAAATCGTTATTACTTGAAATATTTTGATGAAATTTTGTACATACCCATTTCGAGGGGTGCTCAATCCATTGGCGCACACAGATTTTTTCAAAAAAAAACGCTAATATGGTTTCTTAAAATTTTGCTCATAAAAACGGTCATAGTAGGCTTTGGATTTTATGCGAACCAGGCAATTTTTGTTCAAAATGTGCAGTTCATCGAGCTCTACAATTAAAAAAAAAATCAGCCAAATCGCACGATTGATACACTTTTTACAGACTGACCCCAAAACAAATGGGTCACACTGTAGATACAGATTGAACAGGTTTTCTTTGCAGACGCAGAGCGCGGCGTTCAGGGCGGGGAGAAGTTTCTATTGCCGTGGAACCTGTAATCATTGTGGGGATTTTGGCTGCCGCGTAGGAGTAGGAGAATCATCAAGCTGTAAGACTCCACCCACTGTGCGCGCTGCATTACTCCCTCCATCTGTCTCCCTACGTATTAAAAATAATACTATAGTGGTACATTATGAATATCAGACCTGCAAAGAAAACCTGTTCAATGTGTACATGTTTGAGAAATTCGTATAACACACATAATGTCAATCGATTCCATTATTATAATAACCAAAAATGGTCCCACTTGGAACCCAAACCACCCTCCAGCAACCCCCTCCTACCGCGACCTCGACCGGTAGCTGTCGGTCGACATCCTCCCTGTCACGTTGGACATCTCGCTGAGGAAGTCCGACGGTTCCGGCGACGGTGTTGGGGAGCTCTGCGGTTCCGGCTCTGGTTCGGGTTCGATGGACGGCAGGAGGGGAGGGGACGGGGCGGGGGCGGGGGTGGGGGCTGGGGGTTTCCGCAGTGGCTTCGTCAGACCGCGCACGAGGGACCACAGCACGAACAGCAGCGTCAGCATCGTACGGCCGTGCGCTTGCGACGTCCACGTCCCATAATAAACCGCGTGTGGTTCAGAGGTCTCGGGCGGCGGCGGCGGTGGGTCGAAGTGGGGCGGTCGACGGCATGTTTTCGGCTGGCGGGGAAGTCACCGAGGTGTGAGGAGAGGGGCCGTTGCGAGAGGGGCGTATTTAGAGAAATTATTCGGGGTCGTCATCAAAATGCGTGACAACTCTATCGCCCAAAATTAAAAGTTCAGAGATCTATTGGCTCTTATAGCAAGGCTAAACTGTTATTGAAAGTGCAGCAACGGCGGGTACGGTCGGCACATGGATGGGTGATCGGTAATCCGTGGGCTCCGGCTCTTTATATTATAAATAGGTTTTAAGGGCCCGTGCATTTTTTAATTTATGACAGAAGGGCTTTTATTATTCTATTAACCAACATTCAAAATAAGAAAGCTGGATTTTGGCACTTGTAATTTTAACTAAGGAAGTTATATCAGGTAACCCGTATGCCCCTGTAGCTTAGTTCGTTAAGGGCCTACGGGTACAGTAGAAGTCCCGGGTTCGAGCTGCAGTGCATTTTTTTCAATTTATTATCCTTCACCTGATATGCCACAAAAACTTCCGTGTTTATTAAAAATAAGGTTTAAGTTTAAGAATTCAGCTGAAAACGACAGAGGTCACAAAACAAATAAAAGACTAAGCGCACAACTCTTTTGGCCATTCACCCCGAATTGTATCCACGTGAAGCTTAAATCTTTAGCCAAGAAAATAAACAGTGGTATGATAATTTAAGTTCCCAAATATACAATAAAACATAGTTTAACGGCTAAACAGTTAAAAGTAGTCAAGATTAGTAGCAGTTGATTTGTGAAAGTTTGCACAATAATTTCAGACAGTTTGCCAAGTACCGACCAAACCATACTAATTTCGAATATACAGGGTGGCCCACCACGAACTGCATCGATCTATATATGGAAAACTAAAAGTAGGAAAATTCTGAAAATTTGGCACCTCACCAATGCCGATGGGCGCTGCTCAACTAAAATATTTTGGTGAATCTGGCACTTCCGGTTATACCGGAAGTCGATATCAACTTTCTTATCTCAAATGGAACACCCTGTATATTATTGCATTTTTGGATTCTAGGCATCATTTTGGAACAAAAACATGCAACATGTCCTATGTCTAAATCCAACCGTTTTTGAGATATTTGCAATTTTTCCGAAAAAAATTACAGGTGCAGACCTAAAGTGAATTAGCAATTTATACGAGGAAACCGCGAAATTTCAAAACGAATTTTTGGCATCGTGTAACAGATGGCCTGACCTAGTGATCTCTGCTGAGAAATAAATCCGTTCTTATACAGGGTGTTCACAAAATATGAATAAAAATTACATTCAAAATGTGCTTAAATCTCCAAATTTTCAAATGGAAACCCCCATTTTTTTAAACCCCACTTTTCGCCCATAAAATGCGGGGTTTGCTTAACGCTTGGAAAATCATATTAGCCGTGGACGTTGAAAAGACAATCGCGGCTAAGGAAATGTCACTTGGTTTATAAATTATTGTCAACAATAATGCCGGCGCGCTTAAATTACACAAACGAAGATTATTTAAATTTGTTTATTATCTACGGAGAATGCAACAAAGTAATATCAAGAACGTGCGATATATAATCTTCTTTTGTGTAATTTAAGCGCGCCGGCATTATTGTTGACAATAATTTATAAACCAAGTGACATTTCCTCAGCCGCGATTGTCTTTTCATCGTCCACGGCTAATATGATTTTCCAAGCGTTAAGCAAACCCCGCATTTTATGGACGAAAAGTGGGTTTTTCGTAAATTAATGGAAAATTACTGCATTTAGGTATAGGAAACCTTACACAAAGTTGTCATCATTTTTAGTGTGAATAAGATCGCATTAAAAAAATGGGGGTTTCCATTTGAAAATTTCGAGATTTAAGCACATTTTGAATGTAATTTTGATTCATATTTTGTGAACACCCTGTATAAGAACGGATTTATTTCTCAGCAGAGATCACTAGGTCAGGCCTTCTGTTATATGATGCCAAAAATTCGTTTTGAAATTTCGCGGTTTCCTCGTATAAATTGCTAATTGATTCTAGGTCTGCATCTGTAATTTTTTTCGGAAAAATGCAAATATCTCAAAAACGGTTGGATTTAGACATAGGACATGTTGCATGTTTTTGTTCCAAAATGATGCCTAGAATTCAAAAATGCAATAATATACAGGGTGTTCCATTTGAAATAAGAAAGTTGATATCGACTTCCGGTATAACCGGAAGTGTCAGATTCACCAAAATATTTTAGTTGAGCAGCTCCCATCGGCATTGGTGAGGTGCCAAATTTTCAGAATTTTCCTACTTTTAGTTTTCCATATATAGATCGATGCAGTTCGTGGTGGGCCACGTATATTACCGTAAAATTAATAGTTATATACAGGGTGTTTTACGTGGAAATTACGTGCACAAAATTGGAGGGGTGGTAGTACTCGCCACAAGTGTGTTACAAGTTCATATAACACTTTTCCGAAAACTCGATATTAACCGAACATAACCTCAAAACTATTTTTTCAAAACAATATTTTGAGATAACTTTTCTCCTAGTGAATATATTTTTTTCAAATTTGGTACACTTATTACACATAATAGGGTGGACTATCGTGAGAAATTTCATAATAATTGGTCGGCCATAAAAACCGTAACACCATGTGCATGTGTACAAATTTTGCTAGAACTTTTTTATTTTCCAATTTTTTTTAATTATTATAATTTATTATTAAAGAGCGTTAAAAAATCTTACAAAAAGGTACTCTTGTCTCAATTCGATAAAGTTTACCGTTTCGAAGAAAATCGCATTTAAAAAGGATAAGGTTTTCTAGAAATACGCGATAAACGCCCACATGATCAAAGCTGGCCTTGGAATTTTCGATCTTTGGCGATTTACTATGACTTGATTGGTCATCCTGAGAATGTATGTGATAATTTAAAGGGGGGAAAATACACCTGGAAAAAATTAACAATAATTTATTTATTTGGTCAGGAACAATAAAAAAATAAGAACAACAATAACAATTAATTAATAATAAAAATAAATCATTTATAGCAAACCTTCAAACTGTTGTCCTTCCATTTCTAAGCACAACTCGAGTCTTCCTAATAAAAATGATGATGACTTTTGCCTTTAGATAATATTATTATTAATTTTTTTGCGTAAAAGTCTCTACTTTTATAAAAATCAAGTCGCCTCTGGAAACAAAAAAAGAGCAGCAAATCAGCATTCACAGTTTGACAACTGTCAAGTTATTAGAAGCATTATTTTATTGATAGAATTTAAAAGGAACTATTAGCATGGATGATAACTATACAAACGCAGAATTACGAGACATGAATTATTATTATGGCGTAGCAAAAGGCAATGCTCGTGCAGCACGAAGAATGTACCACGAAGCATTTCCTCATTTCCCCGACGTTCGGCTGTTCAGCAGCATCCACCGGAGACTAGCGGAATATATAATAATAAATTATAATAATTAAAAAAAAATTGGAAAATAAAAAAGTTCTAGCAAAATTTGTACACATGCACATGGTGTTACGGCCTTTATGGCCGACCAATTATTATGAAATTTCTCACGATAGTCCACCCTATTATGTGTAATAAGTGTACCAATTTTGAAAAAAATATATTCACTAGGAGAAAAGTTATCTCAAAATATTGTTTTGAAAAAATAGTTTTGAGGTTATGTAACTCGGTTAATATCGAGTTTTCGGAAAAGTGTTATATGAACTTGTGCCATTATTTTCGCGAGTACTACCACCCTTCCAATTTTGTGCACGTAATTTCCGGACACCCTGTATAGTACTTATTTATTAAAGGAAAAATTATAAAAATTACCTATATTATGTTCCCTAAAAATTATCTGTTATACCTATTTGTAAGGATTAAACCGGCTAATCAAGCAGATGGTGTTGAGTGTCTCCACAATCTGTTACTTACTGTATTAAACTTTTAAGTCCAACTGATGGAAAAAACCAAAGGGTGATCATTAGTTATGTTAAATCTCTCTAGAGATGAATACAGGTCAAAAATCCAAACGAATATGCTACTGGTTTATGAGGTATTGCGCAAGATATTGGCAAAAAGCAAAAATATTCAAAGCGGCCAAGTACAAATCAACCTTTGAATGAAATGATTAGGTTTAACTTTTAAGAGTAACTAATAAGAAAAACGTATAGAAAGTAAGTTTTCATGTCAAAAAATTTGCCTCGACTTACCAAAGCAGAAGAGCACAATGCCTTCTACAAGCAATGTTAAAATTAGCTGCAAATTATATTTGCCATGCAAAAAACGTAAAGCGGCCAATATTGACATGTTGAAATAACTACTATCGTAACTTTCAAAACGAGTGAGGTATACAGGGTGAGTCACATCTAAAGTCAGAGCCGAAAACACGAGGTAGAGTTCGCTAAAATAAGCACATATGCTTAATAAACATTAGCTCAAAAACGGTTGGTTCTCCATATACAGCGTGTTGAAACTTTTCCAAATATTTTTTTAATTTCTTTCGAGCCTGTTTAGGAATTCCAACACGATTTGATACATATTATGGGTTGTCATTTTGTGCAATAATTTGGCCCTGTTCAGATGAGCAGCGGCGTAGATACAATAATTTTATTTTAAATGCCAACATAACCACCTTGGCACTAGTTTAAAAAATCCGAAATTACGAAGAAACTGTACCAGAAATAAAAAAATACCAAGAGGCGCTTTTTGTTCCAAATTGAATGGGCTATTCAAAAAAGGTTTTTTTTTGTTTTGGCACAGGACCGTACTACTTTTTTATACAATTATTTACAATAACTATTTGTATCTACGCCGCTGATCATCTGATCGGGGTCAAATTATTGCACAAAATGGCAACCGTCCAATGAATAATGTGTACCAAATTTGGTTGAAATTCCTAAATGGGCTCGAAAGAAATTAAAAAAATATGTTATTTTTGGAAAAAATTTAACACGCTTTATATGGAGAACCAAGCGTTTTTGAGCTTATGTTTATTAAGAATATGTGCTTATTTTAGCGAGTTCTACCTTGTGTTTTCGGCTCTGACTTTAGATGTGACTCACCCTGTATAAATATTTTAGGTTTTAGGTGCAAGGGCTGATTCCGTTTTTCTCACATACCTATGCCTCGTATGTTTAATGTACCATTGTTCTAAATAGTTATTATTCTAATACACAACTATAAACTTTTTTGAGTTAAAACAGCACGTTTACACTCATTCGCACACAGTTAAATCGAAGCATATGAAACAGTTTTTTAAAACGTTTGACCTAAACTATCTAAATCAAAAATGTTATTTCCCCTAGTACTGGAATTATGCAGTTAACTAATTTTTAACTTTATCAATAACATAGTAGGTAATAAATGCGGTGATGCAATTACAAAATTAATTTTGTCAATGAGGTAGACACTAACACATTAAATTCTAAATAATTTTGGAACAACCATCCAATTAAACTCTAAAATAATTCCCATAACTCTATTTCGATCGATTCTGATCATATTTTAAAACGATTGAAAGGAAACACAAATATAACATTGTCCTACTGGCATGCGGCGGGTGGAAGAATAATTATTTAATTATTGCACTAGAATAAAACCATGCCATATTAAATATTAAGCTAAGAGTTTTCTTTCTGGAACCTGTTAGAGCACTTCTGAATTATGCGTTTTATTGCATTTAATAAGCTCGTAAGCATAATTTAATGCAACATAAAAATGCTGTAGTATATTACTATTGTTATCTTATAGATAGAAAGAACAACAAAACCATTCTACAAGAGCTTTCGAATGTATAAAAATAACATTGTTTGAACTTGTTACGGAATACCTACCCACTTTTGCGGATAAACTTAGTCGAGAAACATGCTACCATTTTAAAATCCTTTTATACCGTAGCAAATAAAACCATGAAGCATAAAGGCTAGGATTTCATAACACCTGGGATAGTTTTGTCACATGAGCATTTTCCAATAGAAAGCCAAAAATATAAAATGCCTATTACATTTTATTATTTGTGCTAAAAGTAACAGAACAGAAGAATTCATATTTATTTATTTGTTTGCAATTCATGCACGCCAACGGTCTAAATATGGTGACACTGCTCTTATATCTATTCTCGTTTTATCCTTCAGATAAAGGGGCAGCAAATTGCAGGTTATACGGAAATTTGTTATCTAACATTAAAAGCGATTTGAGCAGTTGAGCAAATTATGTCGCTGTCTCATTAGGCTCTCATAGAATAAAAGTATTAATTCTCAAACTGTCTCGTTAATTCATACATAGTGAATGATAATATTCCAACAATATTTTGCTATTGCGTGTCATTGCATGAATTTCTGTGCATTATAAATATCAATAACATTTTGCCCTGAAAGCCTTCTTATATAAGCAGATGTTTCTATTTTTATAACATTCCTGCTATTCACAAGACCAAGACTCTTTCAATTCGTAAGCTTATTTCCAATGTTCTTTGCTTATCTACTACTTACACCCTGATGTAACAAATAAATCTGATTAGTAAACCATTCTTACATTCAAAATTGTAGAAATCTTCATTCTAATCTCCAGTTGCAAGTTATCGTTCAGTCAAAAATGAGAAAATAAATTGGTTTTTTTTTGCCTTAAATTTGAATCTGCTAAACACAAAAAGATAACTTTAGATTTGCCCTAAAATTGATCGTAATAATATAAGTATTCCCCGAAAATGAGCCCTCTTCTGCCCCCATATCTACACCCCTGCATTCGGACTAAATTTGAAAAAAAAACAAGCTAAAGAATTTCTGATAACAAAGGTAAACTAACTGGAACCTATAATATGTTAAAATAATCCAAAAAATTTAATGGTTCTTAAACCGCTTTAAAGCAAATTGAACATCTAGCATCTGCGGTGTATGTAACTCAAAGTCCCAAATAGGCAATGTAACTATGTAGGCAATAATACTATCCAGATATTTGAATAGAGTTCATTATAGGTGAATAACATCATGTTTTGCCATAGTGAAATATATTAGAGTACCTATATCATTTTAATATAGATATATTTTGGTTTACGGATTAAAACTGTTTTCAAGCTGTTAGCTCTTGAGAAGATAACTAACAGTACAATAATTGGAAATATACAGGGTGTTCTTCAACCTATACGCATAAACTTGGGAAATTGTAGCAGAGGACAAATAATGGCCAATTATCGAAAAAAAAATGTAATACAATATTTTTTGTTTTGGAGATTATGTCAATTTTTTTCAAATTAAAAACACAGAACTAGAACTTAGTGTAATTTAATAAAAATGATGCTAGCTCATCATAATAACTGTTCAAAGTTATTTCCTTGATTTTCGACACACAGTTGAGCCCTGCGAATCCATGAAGGCCCCACACGATCGGCCCGTTTTGTTTTGTTTTTTGTTTTGCCAGTTTCTCTGCCTCGCTGAATCACACGCAAAAAACCCTCAATTCCTGGATGTAATCTTTGAGGAAATCTTTGGGCATAAAGATGAGATGCAGCCACTGAATTTTGATGTGCTTCTCCATTATGCTAGTAGGTACCAAGTCCATAAGTTCTTCGTTTACTAAATACGTGCCATACTTTTGTTCTAATCGCGTGAAAATAAACAAGAATAACGTCTTACAGTTAAGACGTCATTGAAGACAGCCAACAACAAAGTACTGTTAAATACCGCACGTGCTATCATGACTTGTTATCTTCTTAATTTTTTATTATCTGTAAAAGTTTTTTCACTGTATCTTCAAAACAAAAAACATTTTAATACATTTTTTTTCGATAACTGGCCATTATTATTTGTCCTCTGCTACAATTTCCCAAGTTTATGCATATAGGTTGTTCTAGACATTTTGAACAATAGGTATAAGTATGTACCTACTTAGGCACGAAATGTCTGCAATGACTGCAACGTTTTGTTTTGGAAATAGATACAGAAACAGAAAACAAAAACTGCACAAAATTACAATTATTGTTTTTGTTTTCAACATAACCATAGCATAATATATTTCTGACATGATATATACAGGGTGAATCATTTTTTTGTAGCAGAACTTTAACAGGTGATAGATGTTCAAAAAATAACCTAACTTTTTCGTCTAAACTATATCTTTTCAAGGCTTCATAGAAAAGTTACAGGGTGTTAAAGTTGGAAAAAATATGTGGACTTTATTGAATATTTACCAAACTAGTTGAGATATTTAAGTCATATTTGGTATACGTTATAACGGCATGGGTTATCATAAAACCTGTTAATATCGAACATCTTGCACAACCAGTGGCGGGTAATTGGTAAAATTATTTTTAGAAAAAAAAATGAATCACCTTGTATTGTAATAAAAGGTATTGAATTTTTTATCTAGATTTTAATTGCAGACAAAAATGTCCTCTTGGTATTTGTTTGCATGTGTTGTAACTTAATGGCAAATTTCATTTTTTTGTATTATTTTAGAGTATTTCGGAAAAATTAACTAAAAAATTTGCCCCATAATTAAGACTCATAATAGAAAAAACGTGTTTCTCACTTTAAATAAAGTAAGTTTTTCCTATAATAACACATTCAAGGTTTTACTTTTCAAGATACATTAATTAACATTAATTGTATCTTCCTTAAATGTTTTAGACCCTGTATCTTCAAAATATAGCCTTAAATAGGTAGTTTATTGGAAAAAGTTACTTTATTTAAAGTTAAAAATTCAATAGGTACCTTTTATTACAATACAAGGTGATTCATTTTTTTCTAAAAATAATTGTAGTAATTATTACCCACTTCTCCGCCACTGGTTGTGCAAGATGTTCGATACTAACAGGTTTTATGCTAACCCATGCTATTATAACGTATACCAAATATGACTTAAATATCTCAACTAGTTTGGTAAATATTCAATAAAGTCCACATATTTTTTCCAAATTTAACACCCTGTAATTTTTCTACAAAGCCTTAAAAAGATATAGTTTATTGAAAAAGTGCATATATTTTTGAAGATCAATCACCTGTTAAAGTCCTGCTAGAAAAAACTGATTCACCCTGTATATATTTGTCTGCGCTTTAATATAACTTTGTGTAGGTATATTATAACAGAACAATTTTTATCTAAGCACAGGGAGAATCCGTTTTGTTCTAGTAGGACGTTAACATTGGACGTTAACATTGGAGAGAAAATTTCTGTCCGGAAGATAATAACATTATGTGTTAATTTCGTTATAAGTGCATGCGGCCCTGTATAAAATTTGAACTCGATTCACTGTTAAATGCAAAATTTAATTTTGAACCAAGGTACCCTCGGCTTTTTTATATGTTATGGTTTCACCTCTGATTTAACTTTTTAGATGAATTGCGTTCACTAGAAAAGAAAAAAATGAGAATCGACTTAAATTATTTTCCCCAAAATTTTCAATTCGAAATATAATTTTCTATGCAACGCTAAGCACCGCTACAAAAAACTGACTCACCCTGTGTAGCGCTCCTAGGTGATAGAAAACGCGATTTTATTTAATTAACAAGTGGATCAGAAAATAATACTACAATGTAGGTATAGAAAAATGGTGTTAGTGAAAGATTCCAGGAATAATAACAATAGCAACATTTCATTTCGATATCTTTGTTACATTATGTTTTTATATTTTGAAAACTGCCAAACGTAAGTATGTGCGAAAGTTTACGTGGGCCACCATAGTTTTATTTTTATAATTCACAGTTTATTGTGAATTAGCACCCGACACCAGTTTTATTAGAAAAAGGCATTGAAATAATTTATTATTACAATAAATAGTGTCAGGTGTGGGGACTAATTCAGAAAACTATTGTTGTTTAGATTGTGCTTAGTGCTCTTTTCTTTTCAACCCAATGACCCAGACACAAAAAGATGTAGGTATTTTATTTGACCTTTTTTTATTATTTATATTTCGAATAATGAAACTTTTCTGCAAGCGCTTTAAAAATTAATTTAAGATTGCTGATCTTTCTAAATTACTTATTAACTAGGTACTATTTGGTTTAATTAAATACAAGTTATTACTTATTCTAAAGTCAAATTTTCCCCTCGAAACTCATACAAAAACGAAATTAAACCGTCGGCTCCGGCCAAATCGAGGTTATGTTTACATTCTCCACCACCACCCTAGGGGCCGACCCTGACCCCCCCTCCCGCGCAGCGCCTCCTCTCCGCACACCTCTCCGCACCAAACAATTACCATTTAACACCCCACTCGCCCCCCTTGGAACCAAATCACTGTCGCCTATCCGGGTCACGACACCTGGCGTAGGTATGCGGCACTCTCGATGCACCCGTGCGCTACATAACCCTACAGTCCGGCCGCGGGGCGGGCGACGGGGACGCCGCGGATTGGTCGGCGTGCGGACGCGTCATTTTTTCGAAATTCCGGCCGGCGAGCCGCGCGTTCCGCGGCCACGTCCACGGCAGGCGCGCTCACCGCTCGCGGGCGGCCATGACTGCCCTGCGGGCGGCGGGAGCGCGGCGCCTGCGCCGTGCGGCCGGCGGCGCTTCCAACCCCCCACCAGGGCGGCGGTGGCGCGCGGCAAAGGCCGAGCGGGGGTGCGGGCCGGCCTCAGACTAATGAATAAGGGGGACGAATTTGTTTACAAATTTAAGTGAATTGTTGACAGGCAAAGTTGTTTATCTATCCCCATGTTTACAAATATTGGTCCTTTACTGACCTGCCCCAAACAGGTTGTCACATTGAAGAGCAGCAATAACTAGGAATATCATAAATAAAACCGGCAATTTCTTTAGTAGATGCATTGAACGTAAATTGCCCCCACTTATAAAATTCACGCGGAACAGTAAAGTAAAATGACCTTTTCGTGTTCAAGAAAGATTATGTAGGTGTTTTATTATAGACAAAATGGTTATAGTAGAGAACACCCATTACTCTTCGCACTAATCGCCAACGTTGCGGCAGTTTGACAGGGACCAAAGTTAGCGCTTGCTCAAATGGTTTGATTTCTATTTTCTTTGTTTTGGTTTGTGCTTCGGTATTTGCTTACTTTTACCAGAGAACAAACGCTAAATTCGAGTTTTTCGTGCGGTTCCAAGTTTAAAATATTAAAAAATAGTAAAAAGGTGCATAAAGTGCAAGTGCCTTTCCTCTAAAGTGAAAAAAGATAATATTTCGTTCCATAGGTAGTATTTGTAAATACATTTATCTCTTTCATAAAGTGAGAGGGTTCAGCTTACTGTTTACATCTGTATAAAGAGGCTATAATGCGGTGTCCCCTTTATTCATTAGTCTGAGGGGCCGGCGGTCTCGCCGAGCGAGGTTTCTGGCGACGAATCCTTTCGCTTTCGGCTGTGAAGAAATCGCCATTGCCATAGAAGAGGCTAAATGTGAAATTGTAGTCCCAATCCCAATGTCTCCTCCGAATGAAAAAGTTCTCATCCATAATGCTTAAACGACTGTAGATATTGGATGGGTATTGTTCATGAAGTATGTTGTAAATAAAGCTCAAACTATTTTTTCCGATTTTACACCTACTGCTTAGATTTTAGCATTGTTGTCAGCCTTTCGCTATTACATCCGTTTTTACGTTTTCGGGCTAACTGGAATATCAATACAAACAACTGACTGTAAAATTTATATCTATTACACTCTCACTGATCCAATTAAATGTGGCAGGATATTTAAATTTTGTTACAATAAAAATTGTATCGTATACTTTAATGGCTATATATACTACATGATAGTACTGAAAATGATCACTCTTTTTAATCATGCAAATTACCTAACTCCAACCTATAGTGAAAAAGGCCCATTAACATTTATTGGGCAATAATAGCAGGGTGTAACAGAAATGATGATCAATATTCATACGAGTTCTAAAGTTAAATACAATTACACGTCAAAACATTCTTTTCCTGCGGATTATCGTTTCCCTGAAATTTAAGAAAAATTCTGGCAATTCTCCTATTTGATAAGTATCGCCAAATTCTGTACAAGATGATTTTTCGGTTGTATAATTTTTCTTCATGAAACCAACCCCATAATTAGGATTTTTCGTGTCAAAAGTGGGCAAAAAATTCCTCTCTAAAATTTGATGGTCCTTTAATTCTTCGTGTTTTTTTGCTGAACACCGTGGGCAACTACCTAGTTCAGTTGTATAGTGTTATTGTAAATCCGAATACAATAATAGTTATTTTTCCATGGGTACACAATGTTCAGGGTTGGAATGCCAATGAAATTCAATCAAGGACCCCTATCGAGATCGGGCCTCTTTAAGGTGGGGCCCCGAAATTATGATTTCGGAACTATTTTTTCAATTTGGCTATTGGTATATAATAATATATGTGATGCCTGAGAAAGATCTCTGGGGACAATAATTAAACCTTGTTAACGCATTTTACGAGTACGGAATTTGGAAATCCCAAGGTTCGTAATGTCCACTTACTTTTGCGAAAAAGGTGATTTTTGGAAAAACTGTTGGAGCAAATTTTTATTTGGATTAGATTGGAATAGGAGACTTGCATGCCATTTACGGCTTTCATTTCAAATGGGTCCCCGTATAAACAACGGGTCAAAATGTATTATTCCGGCATTGAATCATATCTGGCGTCTTTGTGAGATGGCACGCAAAACGGGATAAACATTGATCAATAAGATATTTCTGGGCAAATCGGGAAGATTGAGCATTGAACATTTGGGTCAAGTCTTCCCGCAGACTGTTAGGTCGTATATAGAAGTTGGGTGGAAGAGGGGACCCTTCTGCATGCGTATTTGCCTTTCGGGACCAAAATAGTCCTGCCTTTTCTGTATTATGTTGGGGGAGGAGGGGGTGTTCGAATGGAAATATTAACAGATATTCGTATTATATTACAGCTCTTTATATTTCCATTGAATTGTCGTTTTTAAAAAGTGACGGTTTTCGGTTATGTTGAAAATATCTAGTTACTATCTCGATATCTAATAATAATTATTGTTATCCAATCTTCTAAGCCTTGTCTAATTTTAGGGTAAAGGGGGAAATATCAGGATGCAGTTTGCGGCATTCAACTTTTGCCGAAAATTGCACCCTTCTTAGACATACCTAAGCTACTTTTTGTCTACCTCTTCGGGAAATATTAGAAACCCTGAATGTTCGCAAAAGTTGTCACTCAAGGTTCTTTTTGTACATTAAATACTATAATTATTCTAAAATATTTATACTACTCCAAGTCTATCTTATATTATGTTATGAACATGATTTTGATCCACCTAATACCTATAAGGTCACTTTTTTAAAAAGAAATCGATTGTTTCACCATTGAAATATCCCAATTCGCCAAAATTCTGAGCGAAACGCTTCATATAACACCTTATTTTTGGTTGAAATCAGGAATGTTAAAGTCTCTCTTATTGCGTCAAATGCATTTCCCAAGTAGGTATTAAAAACACAAGTCTGCTTGTGAAAAATATCACTATGTAGCGACAAATATGAAAGATTTTTAATTTTTTTTACTGACACTGACACCTGCATTTGTATTTATCCTAAAGAATATTTCCCCATTTTCTTTCATTTTCCATTAATTGATTTAGAAGATTGCATTAACTTAGTTATCGCTAGGAAATCATGGTTTATGTATGTTTTGTTCTTGGCTGTAGACTTGGTCGGCGAAGCAAAAAAAAATGGAAATGCATAATTCTAATTTTTCGGAGGGATGAAATGGTAAGTCCCATCAGGTAAAAATGATAATAATATGATATGCTTGAAATATTTAGTTGCACGAAAATTATGAAAATTTAGATTATAGACATGTGCCTATTTATGTCAAAAAATCATATTTGAAGTGAAAAATTATATTGGATTGCAATAATATTCTAAAATAAATATGTTGTTATTATTATTCTTTGTGTTATTTATAACTTTTAAAGCGAGAAACTTTTATTAACGTTTTAGATTCCTGTAACTCATATTTATTTTAATTTATAACATGCAGAGAAAATTAAATTCGTGATTTAAAATAAAAAACTGAAGAATAAATTAGAATTCCTATTCAAAAATCCCTCCAAAATTTCTAGTTTGTACCAAAGACACCAGATGCCGCTAACATTCTCAAAAACACGAGAGTTTCCTATCTATTAACACTGGTTACCTATGTTTTAATAACATTCAATTTACCAAAATATACCTCTATTTTTGAGAATTCAACGCCTGCCAGTACGAACCAATGAAATGGCATAATTTTTAAAATATTAACCAATTTCAGCGATGATACCACTAGTTGTACTTTCGATGAAATCCTACTATCTTAGTTATGCCATAGTTGCACTAAACCAATAACAAGGCTGTTGTTATAAAACTGTACTAAAACTGTACTAAAACTGATAACTATGTATGTACGTATGTATGTGTGGGCCGAATCTTGCAAGCTGAATTAGAACCACTTCTTGACATCTGATTGGGCTGAAATTTTGCATACACCTTTAGTTCTGGCGACAATACAATATGCAATACTCATGTAATACTTTCAAGATGGCGGACGATCTATCTTTCGTCAACCACCTTAATATGGGCATCAAATGAAAGGGTTTGAAAGTAGAAAACGATAAAGTTAGTGACATCATATTAAATTCATTATGGCCGCCGCTCCAAGATGACGGATTACATTTTCTTTTCAACCCCCTTAATATGAGTATCAAATGAAAGGGCTTGAATAGTAAAAACGATAAAGTTAAATATGGGTATCAAATGAAAGGGCTTGAAAACGATAAATTCAATACGGCCGCCGCTCCAAGATGGCGGATTACATTTTCTTTTCAACTCCCTTAATATGGGTTTCAAATGAAAGGGCTTGAAGAGTAGAAAACGGTAAAGTTAGTAACATCACACTAAATTCAATATGGTGGCCGCCCGAAGATGGCAGATTACCTATTTCTGCACAACCTACTTGACATGGGTATCAAATGAAAAGGTTTGACGAGTACACAATATTAGGTTAAATGACGTCATACAAAATCCAATATAGCGGATGCCCCAAGATGGCGGACTAAATTTCTTTACCACCCTCCTGATATGGGAATCAAATAGGTAGGTACTAAAAAGCACAAAATAAAATAAAAGGTACAAAAACCTTTTTAAAATCAAGCTTTTATTTAAGACACATGTACTAACACGAATAAAATAAAAATAAATAAAATGATTGGTTGATAAGGAAGTACCTACTTGCCAAAGTATGTATTTACAATTCGCGTGACAAGCTTTTTGATTTACAAAAACTTGTCGCAATTTGGCATTAAATTATCTTAAATCTTAACGACAGCATAAGCCTAGACTTATTTTATTTTATTCATTTTAGTATAAGGCTTAAAAAGCTTGTTTTTAAAAAGGTTTTTTAACTTTTATTTTATATAAAATAGGACTAGAAGATACAAGATTGTTAAATTCGAACAGAAAATTTATTCAGAACCGGAGGCTCATACCGAATAATTAAATTATATGCATTTGTTAAATTATCTTCCTAAATACAAGTCATGGTATGCATAATAAAGGGTAATACCATTCATTTGCCGTTGTTTTCATATAAAAATGATTTGCAAACAGGAAAACACAAAGTTTACTTAATACCCTGTCTATCCTACAGTGCCACTAGTAAGCTACATACTATAAAATTTACTGTTTAATTTCATTTTTAATAATGGAGACCACATTGTAGGTACTAAATTTTACCAAAACAATTATTTTAATTTCTCTTATTCCTCCTGTGTTATCTGTTCACACATACATCAATTTTTTTAAATGAGGCAAATATTTTATTATTATTTTACAAACAATTTACTATAAGTTGTTATGTGTGAATTGCGAATATGTAAATATGTTTATTGCTTGCAATTATTTCTAATCAATTAATTATGCATAATCATCATAATATGTTAAACTATAAAAGAGCTTTGTAAAATTCACCGGAAACAACAGCAATTAACTTAAGAAACTCATAGCAACTTGTATAGTGTTTTGTTTTTATTTTCAAATTCTTGAGTGGCGTAAAATGTAATTAGACCGCCAGAAAGTAACAATGACTAAAGTTTCAGTTTAATTTCAATGTTTCTCGACAAGAAGTAATGGTTTGTTCGTTGAAAGACAACTTCGTGCAATATTTTTACACGGGTCTGGGCCTGTACATCTTGGTAGTCCTCGATTACGGCAACGTAGACGGCCTAGCGCCTGGGCAAGAGGGAGGTTACCTGTTTGTGTGTGCCAGAAAGCACATGTTTATTTTGAAAAGATTGATTTTCAGGCAGGGATTTTGCGATGAAATGTACCGCGCGAGAAACAGAAATAACCTGTCCTTTTTTAACCTACTTTGGAACAAAACGCATGCGTAGAATGTACGGGCATAAATGACGAAAATAGAGAGGGTGTTCATTTTAAGTGAGTCACTCAAAATGCCTCTGCTAATTTTTTTTTAAGAAGTTGGCCGTCGGTGCGGTCCATAGCTATATTTTGCGGTCCATGACCACCTCCGAAAATTATAGCGAAAAATCGAGAACATTCAACATGAAAATTGTTTACCAAAACTGTCGGAAATTGAAATACTATATCAGTTTTGAAATATCTGGTTTGACTAAATTTGAACATTCTTGGGATAAGAAAGTATAGGTATATTACCTGGAACACATTTTAATGACGCGTTCTCGGACGCGTTTTTTCTGAAGTAAAGTGTCCAAGTTAACTTGATGTATCACAATTTCCAGTTTGTTCTGTATACAGTAGTATTCACTGTAAAAATGTAAGGGAAGTATTGGTATTTAAAATTGGCGTTTAATCTGACAATTAGTTATTCACACCCTGTATATTTTGTTTTTTTTTAATCCTTTGGTGATCCCAAGTTCAACGATATGTAGTTGTATAGATACAGGCTATCTAATGTATATACAGGGTGTACCAGAAGTATTGGAAGATATTTGAAGGACGGTTAGTTCGGACAAAAAAGACTACAATGTTCTACACATTTTTTCGTAAGACCCTTCTTTTCGGAAGTTTTCGTGCTTTGGAGTTAAACCCTAAAGAAATTTTAATTAAACTTGGACAGTATACCCAGTACATAAGGACTGATAATATGACATTTTAATCAAAAATAACAATGTGATTTGCTTTACTACTTATTATTTTTTACTAAATACCTAAGTGTGTTTTTTCTTGAAAACCGTTCATTTGTCCGTAGTTAATGAAGAATCCTTTTTTTGTACTGAATTAGGAGGCGAATTTAAATAAATAATTTCGAGTTAAAAAAGAGGTCGTATCAAAGTTTAGGGGTGGTCCGCCCCTGGTTTCCAAGACCAGATTGAAATGTTTTCTATGATTTCATATTATCAGTCCTTATGTACTGGGTGTACTGTCCAAGTTTAATTAAAATCTATTTCACCGTTTCGGAGATATTAAGGAAAAACCTTCATCAGGGTTTGACTTTAAAGCACGAAAAGTTCCGAAATGAAGGGTCTTTCGAAAAAAAAATATAGAGCATTTGGTAATATAACAAATTTCTTGCTCCATTGATTAGAATCACCTTAACTTTTAAGATATTATAATATGTTACTCTTCTCGCGTGGTTGTCGATCACAAACATTGGAAAAATAAATCAGGTACCTATAATATATTATTATACAGGGGGAGTTTTTTTCGATGCCCACTATGGGGATCTCGGAAACTAGCAGAGCTAGAACAAAGGTTAAATGGGGAAAGAATTGCAGTTTTGAATGCTCAATCTAATACCCCTTTAGGATTTTCAAAAAAGTTCATGGCTCACTAGATATTTTGCAAAGAGTGATTTTTTGCTATTTCATCAGATCTCTGTAGCTCCGTTATTTATGATTATACAGAAAAACTGTAGAGACAAAAATTGTAGATAATTTTGGGCTTAATAAGATAATCTGATCCAATTTTTTTATGTTGTTTGTGATTTTTGAGATATGACATAAACTTGGGTTTTTTTAATCGTAAATCATAGTTGGCTGTGGCCATTTTTTGAGCTTTCCAAAAACATATGATTTTTTTTTAAATTTTCACATAGTGAGCCATGGAATATTTTCATAATTACCTAGATCAGCTCTATTTGGATAGAGCTAGGGAGCTAGGGAGAAATAGATCTATTTCCGGGCAGCCAGAATCCCCCGATTTGTCTGTTTTGGATTTCTTTTTTGAGGAACAGTACAAAATAAAGTATGAGACAATTGTTGAATTAAGAGCAGCTGTTTTAGAAGCAATTGCCAGTATTGATAGGCGCTCTCTAAGACAGGCGACAAATTCAGTTTTAAAAAGATGCAATATTTGCATAAATAATAATGGTGGATTGTTTGAACACCTTTTTTATTTTAAAAGGTGACCTTTTAAAATAATAATAATTGAGTTTTTTAGTTTGTTTTATTTTGTTACATTTTGTAACCAGCTAAAATTAGAAAGTTTGAAGTATGTCTAATTATAAAATAGAACGTAATTATGAAAAGATTCCATGGCTGACTGTGAAAATTAAAAAAAAATCAGAAAATTAGCCATAGCTCTTTTATTTTTTATAATAACTATGCCGAGTATTATATCTTTGGAAAGCCCGATTTTATAAGGCCACAGCCAAGTATGATTTACATTTAAAAAACAAAATTTATGTCATATCTCAAAAATCACAAACAACATAAAAAACTGGATGAGATTATCTTATTAAGCCCAAAATTATCTACAATTTTTGTCTCTAAAATTTTTCTGTATAATCAGAAATAACGGAGCTACAGAGATCTGATGAAATAGCAAAAATCACTCTTTTCAAAATATCTAGTGAGCCATGAACTTTTAAAAAATCCAAAAGGGGCATTAGATTGAACATTCAAAACTGCAATTCTTTCCCCCATTTAACCTTTGTTCTAGCTCTGCTAGTTTCCGAGATCCCCATAGTGGCCATCGAAAAAACTCACCCGTTTAATATGAAAAGTTTTATTAGTAGGTATATTGGTGTGCGAGTTTTGTGGTATATTGTTTAGCATGTCAAATGTGACTTTTAGATAACTTTTCCGGATTATGATAAAATTTCGTCTGCAACTTAAACTTAGGCTAGAATCTAATCTTGCCAATGTATCCCAAAAGCAATCATCGACTATTAATGCCTCGATTAATTCAAAGCAAAACTAATTACCTCGCTGGTTCCTCCCGTATTCCCAATATTGCTTTTTAAAGCTTTTATTAAGCAGAAAACGTACGGGGCATAATTTTGCAGGTTGTACTTTGGAAATTTTCATTAATTCCTGGGAACGTTCCCAGTAATCCACGCCTGCCGTTAGTTACTGAGATTTAATCCTTTTTCCAGACTAATCCGCAGGACTTTGCTTGTTATTGGTTTCCAGAACAGGCCCTTTTAAAGAATATTTACCTGGTTTCAGAATTAATGGAGTTATCTTAAAATGAAACATTTCTTGGCAAAATTATATTCTTCAATTTAAATTTTAGAGGAAGTTTTACCTGTGAAACCAAAAATTGCTAAACCGAGATACCCAATTTAGTAAAAAAATACAACTTATTAAAACTTTTCACATTTTTGGTTCAATCGTGGCATTTTAGAACACCTCCTCTAAACAGGATGCTAACATTGATGTTAACTAAAGAAAAATTGACTGACATTGGAAAATCAAATTAACTTAGGCCATGCTGAATTTACTGTAAGGTAAATAAACTTGTAAATTTACGATACCGTCGATACCTATATGTTGTACAACTGGCAACTGCACGCCGAGATCATCAGCTTCAACGCGCGAGTTTCTGACGAGTTCGAGCGTCGTTAATTAAGGGTTTTAATATAAGCACCTACTTCTGAAAAAAGTTTTGTTGACTTTAGAATTTTTTTATTTCAGATTCCTATTCAGCTATGTTTTTTTCCACGACTCTATACATGGGTACACCTCAAGCCTCCAAGAAGGACCAGAGACTGCATCATTTTATTTTTCACCACTTATTCCGACATACCCTGTACCTATAACATTTTGTGGCTTACAGTTTGTACACTTAGAATCTGCTCTTATGGAAAAATTTCATTTCGTAATGCTTTCTACGCGCCTGCCTTCGATCCAACATCTTATACAGATAAGTTTTTAATCTCACTAAGTAAAACCTTTCCACACGGCCTATACCCCATGAATGTTCCCGTGAATATTCAAAAGCATAGTCATACTTTGTCGTATATTTACATACACCTACATACTTGCCGTAGCTAATAGAATCCCGGGATTTAAAACACTTTTTCAGACTTTTGGTATGCAAGATGTACCTTCCTATAATATTGTGTGTTTAAGATGAATCTGTGTTTTTTTTTTGTTCCAGTTTTGTCCAAAGGGAACAGAAGAGTATATTTTCAAACTTAAGTCGGCACTATTGCTAACTTCGTTATTATTGGATCTACAAAGTCAGTTAAATAGGCAAACTAAAGTCTATCCAAGATACAGCGGCAGTGGATCAAAACATTGGCCACCACGTGACCTATTCTCTTATTGGTCTGGCCGTCATAAAATGTCAAGTGTTTACTCGGCGAGCAGAATGCAGGGCCGGTTCTTCCCTCAGTCGAGTTTTCTGCATATTTTAGATCGGATCGCGAGCAGTATATTCTGTAAATTTATTTTGCTACTTAATTTAAGGAAATATATAAAGATCCACGAAAGGCAGAAACACACATTTTAGAACTTCTAAAAGAATTAGTTCAGAATTACAAGCCACTTGGAATCTCATATTAGTCCGACCCTGGTAATCGATCGCAAGGCGGTCATGTGACTTTGTTTATACCTACTGCCGCTGTATCTTGGATAGACTATAGTAGTTGATTACGATAGTGAAACCATAATAAAAATCGAAAGTCGTGTTCGCGAATTATGTAAAAAAGTTACAATATTCTCAATCGATAGGAAATTGAATTCTAGACAAAAATTATCCTATTACATTTTATCCCAAAATCCAATATAACAAAACAATAATTGATGTTTTTTTTTTAATTCGTCAAGGTGGCTGTGTTAGTTGTGGTAACTTTGCCGACTTAAGTTTGAAAACCCGGTATATGTACAGGGTGTCCAACTTTATAACTGTACAAATCCGTAAAATCTTCATTTTTGGAGATAAAAGCCTAAACTTTTTTTTGTTTGAAAGGCCTTCAAAAACCGCTTCTTTTAGCCTTCCTGCCGTTTTCAAAATGCAAATCCAGGGCCGGCTGCGATTTTTTTATACTCCCGATTTTCACGAAAACCGTTTAGCGATTTTTTTATTTAAAATCTGACCCCACAGCGTTAATCAGAACACCCCAAAACCCATATATACCAAATTTGAATAAAAAATATACAGGGAGTTCCATTCTGCAGGGTATCAAAGTTGAGAAAAATAGGAATTTTAAAGGCATCTGCCAAGTCAAGCGTGCCATGGAATCCCCTCAAATCAGTCGAATGGTCAATAGGACCACTCAAGGTTTTGATGTGCAAAGGTCCAATAAAAAATATACAGAGTGTTCTTATCTGTGCCATCTCAAATTACTGAATTTTTGGAACTTTATACGGGTCAAAAATCGAGTATATCAAAACCACTCCACACACTATAAACGAACTAAATCTAAAAAATACAGAAGCCTGCCAGTCGGTAAGTCCATATGAGTTAAGGTGGCTGATGTGCCACAACACGAAACGCACAGAAAATGTATCATCTTAGACAATGACTTTGTTGACAACGGTCCAATAATTTAAATTGTTTTTATTTGTTAGTTGGCATTTTGTAAAGAAATAGGGGAGACCGGTATCAATTGTAACAAAATATAAATTTTATTTTTTCATGTCGATGTTTAAACGAATCTAGCCTGGTTCTGTATGTCAATTATTAGAATAGTACCTTGCAAATACAGTTGTAACATACATATTTATAAATATTATTTTCTTTGTGAAGAAAATAAATAATTATAAAGAAAAGTTCAGTGTTACTATTAACACCGGGTTGGTGTCAAATGTAACGCTTATCGTCTCAATTGTAACATGAAACATACTGGAGTTATAAGGTGTATCTGGCTAAGATTAACATGCCATAAAAATATTTTTAAGCATTTATTGCAAAAATGTCTCTATACATGGATAAAAAAAAGTAAGTAAAATAAATATTTGAAGTTTTGAATACTGAAAACTATTTTTCTCCAGCAGTTAGTCGGAAAGGCAATGGTGACAAATAAACAAAGGGTCATTTTTAGCACAAGAACTGTGCGCCCATTGCTTGCATGTCCTGCACTGGAGCCAATCTTCATTACTTTGTTTATAATCACCACAGCAAACCAAGCAGAAGGTTTCCTTGTCAGAAGACCTGTCTGAATCATCTTTCCTTGCAGCCTGCTTTGTTTTTTCTCTTTTCTTAACTTTTCCTGTCGATGTTGCACTTCTTTTAGTTCCTTTTTCGTTCAAAATTGTTTTTTTAGCTGCAGACACCAATCTTTGGTTATATCTCTCTTCCAGAATATTTTTTTCTGGAGTGTCTGTAAGCACTGCAGTTTTTCCTTTTAATCTTCTAGTTGTCTTAGTCTTGATTTTGGTAAAGTCCGCCTTTGGTAATGGGCGAATATATTCTGGTGTCACCTTTGAGGGCGGCAATGGCATTACTTTTTCTGAAATAGGTGGTGGTGTTGAACAAACCATTCTACTTCCTGGAGTCGAAGAAGGCCCTTGAATTATCGTGTCTAAAACAAATTCAAAGAAGTTGAAAATCGACGAATCTAGAAATTTGAATTGTTTACCGTCAAGAATTGTGACCACTCCTGCTTTTGAGGTGCTTGGCTTGGCTTGAATTGTAGTCTCTGAAACAAATTAAATCGGGTTGAAAATCGATGAATTAATGTAGAAATCACCTAAGTTAAATTAGACTAGAAATCTGCATTGCTTACCATCAAGAATTGCGACCAGGTCCGATGGTAAACCAGCTTCACTGGTGCTAGGCTTAGTATGGTCGCCACCTCCCTTTTCTTGAACAATTGCTGTAGTTTTGGGGTCCTCTAATGGCCTGTCTGTAACACTACTAGGATCAAATTCATCATCAGTGAAGATGTATCTGTTGAAGGGCCAGATTCCAGTACAACGAAAACTAGCTGTGATATTTTTTGGAGTCATTGCTAGTAGACAAGCTTCTCTGGCTAGAGCGGGTATGTTATAAATCGTCACTCGTTTTCCTGGATTTGACCTAATCCACTGGTCGCACTCATTGTTAAGAAATTTCTTAAATGGTCCAAAAACTCCTCGATTAAGCGGCTGAAGCTTGTGGGATGTATGAGGAGGGAACGATAGTAGAGTGATGAAATTTGATTTACAAAACTATTACGGGAATAAAAAGATGAGAACTATGGTTATTAGTTTTTCTTACTCTCGGTTTGGCCATTTTTGTCACAATATGCAGGTAATGCTAGAATAATAGCAGTATATTAGCTAATTATTTTCACGTAAGTACTTAGCTATATCAATAGCTGTATATTAAATGTAACAGTAACATATCTGGTTATACCTAATTTATGGAATAGATACCTAAATGATAAGTAGGTAACTAATTTATCAAAAACGAATGGTGTCAGTTGTAACATGTTACAAACGACACCCATCAATATGTTACAATCGTCACCAGGGCAATCATAAAATACCCCGACGAATTATTTATACATAACCTCAAAATTACAAGTTGCAACATAGCGTTAAAAGTTCATAAGGAAATACTGCTTTCGGCATACCAAACATTCAGGAACTTTACATAATCACACCCAAACAATTTACACTTTAAAAATGTGTAAAATACTTACAAATTAGTATCAAAAACAGCGAAAGCACGAGACAGGCACGGACCACAAATTTGGGAACTTTGCACTAGCGTCGACTCAGGCAGGCCCTCTAACGGACGCGAGCATGCAAGTGGTTGTTCATTTCGATAGTAGATGGAGCTGCAAGTGCAAGTGTTACAACTGACCCCTGTTACAATTGATACCGGTCTCCCCTACATTACTTTTGTGTTTATCAATATTTTTTCAATGATTCCAGAGCACTCTTGATCCGTATAAGTTTCATAAAATTTCAGAATTTTGAGATGGCTCAGAGAAAAATACCCTGTATATTTTTGTAGTAAATCTTTTCACACCAACATTTTGAGTGGTCCTGTTGACCATTCCATTGTTTTGAAGGGATTCCATCGCACACTTGACTCACCAGATGTCTTTAAATTTCCTATTTTGCTCAACTTTGACAACCTACAGAATGTATATTTTTTGTTCAAATTTGGTATATGGGGGGTTTGGGGTGTTCTGATTAACGCTGTGGGGTCAGATTTTAAATAAAAAAATGGTTTTCTTGAAAATCGGGGGAATAAAAAAATCGCAGCCGGCCCTGGATTTGAATTTTGAAAATGAGAGGAAGGTCAAAAGAAGCGGTTTTTGAAGGCTTTTCAAACAAAAAAAGTTTAGGCGATTATTTTCAAAAATGAAGATTTTACGGATTTGTACAGTTTTAAAGTTGGACACCCTGTATATATACAGTGTGGTCCGTTTGGAATGGAGACACCCCGTAAATTTTTTATTTTGCATCCGTTTTTAGCCGGTTTTTTTTTCTAAAGATAGGTCACACAAAACTTTTTTTACTTTGGCGCAAATTTCAGGTCTTAATCTCAATTTTCAAAGCCTACTACGAATTTTTTTCTACTAAAAAAATTACGAAAACTATTTAGCGATTTTTTTATTTAAAATCTGACACAACAGCGTTAATCAGGACATCCCAAAACCCCCACATACCAAATTTGAACAAAAAATATACAGGGAGTTCCATTCTGAAGGTGGTCAAAGTTGAGCAAAATAGGAATTTTAAAGAAATCTGGCAAGTCAAGTGTGCCATGGAATCCACTCAAAACAGTTGAATGGTCAACAGGACTACTCAAAGTGTTGGTGTGCAAAGGTTCAATACAAAAATATACATACAGGGCCATCTCAAAATACTGAATTTTTATGAAACTTTATACTGGTGAAGAGTGCTCTGGAATTGTTGAAAAAACATTAGTAAACACAAAAGTAATTTATTTCTTTACAAAATGCCAACCAACAAAAAAAACAATATAAATTATTTGACCTTTCTCAATATAAAGTTACTTTCTAAAATGATAAATTTTCTGTGTGTTTCCTGTTGTGGCACACCAGCTACCTTAACTCATATGGACTTACTGACTCTCAGGCTTTTGTATTTTTAGCCTTAGTTCGTTTATAGAGTCTGGGGCGGTTTTGATGTACTCGATTTAAAGTTCTAAAAAATTCAGTATTTTGAGATGGTACACAGAAAGACACTCTGTATATTTTTGTATTAGATCTTTACAGACCAACAGTTTGACTGGTCCTGTTGACAATTCAACTGTTTTGAATAGATTCCATGGAACACTTGACTTGCCAGATGTCTTTAAAATTCATATTTTGCTCAACTTTGACAACCCGCAGAATGGAACTCCCTGTATATTTTTTGTTCAAATTTGGTATGTGGGGATTTTAGGGTGTCCTAATTAAAGCTGTAGTGTCAGATTTTAAATAAAAAAATCGCTAAATAATTTTTGTCATTTTTTACTAGAGAAAAAATTCGTAGTAGGCCTTGAAAATTGAGATTAAGATGTGAAATGTTGGGCCAATGTAAGAGTTTTGTGTGACCTATCTTTAGAAAAAAAAACGGCTAAAATCGGATAAAATAAAAAAAATTCAGTGGTGTCTCCATTCCAAACGGGCCACACTGTGTATTATAGAAATATGTATCAATCATGAAAACTCCTTAAATGAAAGAGAAACAGCGAATTTGGCGCGACTATAAAATAGCTTCGCGATTTTACGGCTCATTGTGTGGGAATACAGAAACTATAGCCTAGTTTGGGATAGTTCCCTATATTGTCGCCCGATAAAATTTAACATGAATGGTATAGTAATAAATTATGTCTGACTTATCCTATACATATGCCCTTGAATATTTGCCTCTCTGTGCTGTCGCTGTCGCCAAAACATTTCCGGTAGAATTCCGGGATTTTCCGCGATTTCCCAGTCTTTCAGGGTAAAGCCCGGTATGCAACATGCATCCATGAGTGGCATTTTGCGGACCTTCCGTTCCATTATTAAAATAACTCCGTTACTGCTGGCATAATTGACATTTTCAAGGGAAGGAAACGGCGGTTTTATAACTCAAACGCAACTACATTATTCCTGACTATTAGACTGAAATAAGAGCATACAAAAGTAATTATTACCACTACCCTTTAGAATTTACCACCTACGAGATTAGAACTTTCTAATTTAAATCAATAATTCCAAAATATCAATGTAGTTTACAGAGGATATTAATAGCAGCTGCATGAATTATGGTTACCTGCATTTAAGCGATCTTCTGATCAGTCATCGTTGCTCAATATGTAATAATGTAATGAATGTTTGTCAAAACTTTCTTATTGGATACTTTTCCTTAAAAAATATGTTGATGATTTTATTTGTTGTATCCCAGATAATAAGCTTGATGAAACTTTAGAAATCTTTAAGAGTTACAATGATAAAAAATTGTAATGTACTAATTAGAGAGAGCGAATAGGCAGGTAAAAATAGGTAGTTACATCGCGACTTTCATGGGTTTCTAGAATTTTTTTAATCCAAAAAATATGTCGTAATAGGCCTTGGTTTTTTAAAAAAATGTTCGGTTTTGCCCTTTAGGGTACTTAATTTTAGTTTTTTGATGACCTATCGTAAAAAAAAACTCGTTCAAAATCCGATGATAAATACAAATTTTATGGGTTTGTTCGGGTTTGAAGTTGGTCACACTGGACAAGGTGTATATTTAAGAAAAATAATATACAATTTTTTGTTAGAATATTAAGCTTCTCACGCCAATCATTGTAATAATTTAGCACCCATTCTTTACGAATAATTTAATTCTTTGGAAACGTAAAATCACCCCTTCCATGTTTTTTTGCCTTTTGTAATTATTGCTTGTATAAGAGTAGGCCATAACTGAGCAATATATATATATATATAATATATTGCTTAATTAATTAAGTGGTTTTACCTAAAAACATAATCAATCGACCTCAAATTTCCAAAAGCTTATCACTTATATTTTTAGACTAAATGAAGGAAACATCGTCTTTATAAGAAATTATTTATAGCCTATTAAAGCCTTTAGAAAGCAGAAGTGTTTTCTATAGCGAATATTAAGGCAGTTATTATTCATATTTATCATAATTATTATGGTTTATTTTATGAATATGCAATCACGCATTCATGGAATTCGACAGACCCGAGGGACAATTTCGGTATTCCTGCGACTTTCTGAATCAATTCAAAATTCATCATTGTTCTAAAGTAATCCTGGAAGCCCGAAATCATTGTGCGAAGATTGAACACAACGGCGTGGGTCTTTCTTGCCAAATACACTCCGATACAAAGACTCGGGGATATTTGGAAGCGATATTAAATTTTCGATTCTGACAGAAGGGGCACGTGCAATATAATTTCGTCTGGGCATACAGATTGAATGAAAACGACGGCTATGTTTAATAAATCAGGCCCCCATGGACAGTACGCGCGTAATTGAGTGGAAATTTGTTCATTGAGGATTTATTAATCCCTGTCACCTGCGGAATCATATTTATAATTAGTGTACCCCTATAACAAGAAGAAAGAGTCGACGCGATATTAGTGCCATTATTAGAAAATTTTGGGTGAAAAATAATATACTGAAAATAATAACCTGTCCTTTACTGGCAAAGAGTTTTCAGGGGAAAACTGAGCAAGTAGGATTTGTTGGTAAGAAATTTATGACATGTATTGCCGGAAATGTCGATGAATGAAACGATTTTATTCAATTAAAACCGGCAACTTCACCACAAGTGCGAATATCTGAAAGTACCGAATTTGAGAACAACGCAAGTATGTTAACAGAGAGATTTGTTTTTATTAAAAACATCTCACAAAATATAGAATTAGCGGCTTTATGGGACTATAAATTTTGGCAACTGGTAATATCATACCAACATCCAAGTTCTAATGGATGTGCCGGTGTTTTCATATTTGAATCGTTCGAGAAGGTAGACTACGACAGCTGTTTCCCCTTATTAGGTTCATCAAGGCAGCCATAACCTTCCCGAACGACTCAAACCGAAACGGTAGCACTTATAATAGTGGCACTTGGAGGTGAGAAACCAACCAGTGGCGCCATCTAGCATCAAGCTGATAGTACCAGAGCCGAAATTTCACAAAACATAGTAAACACCAACAAGAAAAAGTTAGGTTGGTGTTGAATCCAGAAAACTACAAAATAATGTGAAGAAGAAGCGACACAGGAAACAGGCTTATTGGCCATTCACTACTGTATCTTCCAAATTTGTGGAAATCAACAAGGATCTGACCGGGAGCCCTATCCTTGTGAAACTTGCATCTTATAGCCGTAGAAATATTAAAAATATGATAAAATTTTACGTCCCCAATAGATTTTTACAGAAAGAAAGTTAGCTGCTTTATGGGACTATAAATTTTGGCAACTGGTAATATCACACCAACATCAAAATTCTAATGGATTCAAATATGATTCAAATATGAAAACACCGGTACATCCATAAGAACTTTGGAAGTACATAGTACATACCTACCTTATTACCGACTACAGCTGACCTGTAAATGGGGCACACCGGCCATAAAATACCTTGGAAATATTGCTTGGATGCACTATAAAATTTTCAAGAGACTTTTGTATAGATTTAATATCTACCACAATTATTGTTGTATAAAGCATGATTTGTCAGTGGTACTGTTTAAAGCACTGATTCGAGTTCTGTTATTCATTATTCATCATAAGCATTTGTATCTACAGTGTTCCCAGTAAAATGGTAAGAAATTATCTGCTTCCACTTAGCATTTAGGCCCCTATTCACAACTAATAATGCTATTGAATACCAGGAAAAAAACAATTTCAGTCGAAACTGGACAAATTTTGAAGTTTTAACAGGATAACCTGCTTATTTCAATTTTGACTTCATTTGCGAAAAACCTTCCGTTTTCGTCATCTATTTTGCCATTCGTTTTCGTTTATGTGCACGCGTTGAGATTTGGGACACACACAAAAAGAACGGCGGTAAAAAGCAATAACTGTATTTTCACATCAAAATGTTAAACCGCGATAAAAACGGCAATAAATCCCCTTGCCCCCCATTGAGAAATCCACAGGGATTTATTAGAGTAGTCAAATAAAAAAAAGTTGAGAGTCTTGAGGGAGCCAGCGCCAGGGCGAAAACGCCACTGAAAATTGCCCCCGCGTAAAATGTAATCTATCGTCTTTTGAACACTGGTTGATTCAATGTTCGCTGTGTTATAAAGACAAAAGGCCCAAACAAATTTTGAAAAAATTTATCTTCGCCATCGAAAACATTATTTACAAATCCTGGAATCATAGAACCTAGAATGTTCTCTTTGGACACGCATTTACATGACCCTAGTCGTTAAAAAAAGCTGCTTCTAATCTTCTAATCACTAACTTCCACATAACATTTTAAAAAATATTTCCTGCAAATATGTTTTAAAATTGGTGGAATTTGTTGATGCGTTTTTATAGGTAACAATTCCGCAATGAGGTTGAAAAGTTAAATGCAATGTTTTTTCTTATGTCATACTGTAATTAATTTATTAGACATATTCTACCTGTACTATTATATTAAATGAAATGCACGGTTTGCCTATAATACCATAGATTGATGATAATGACAATGACAGATTAAAAATTAATCTATTTTAACGGTTCGAAGTTACTGTTTACTTAGTAAATTCGTCAAAAGTATGCTTTTTGTATTATCTATCACCTCGAAAATCAGCAAAAACATAGGACATATTTTATTTTCAGTTTATAGATTATGGAGAGACAAAGTCAAGATTAGCAGGAGAATGTTTATATTAATTTATAGCTTATAATATGTTTAATAAATTTCGATATTTTCATCATTGAATGCCTTGCATTGTATAAACGGACATCTATCGCTGGAATCGGGATGAAAGTGTAGATTCAGTGTGTTACACTCGCTAAAAAACATAAATTTGGTTTGTACCGCCTTTACGGAACAACCTTTATCAATTTAAACAAAATTACGGAAACGCCCTCTAAAAATCATAAAACGTTTATCTATATCATTTTTTCTTAACTCGACAAATAAAGAAGTCAAGACTAGGTAAAATATCATGTGGATCACCCTGTACACTGTACACACAACTAACTTGATTCATATACCGAATTATAAGAACATTAGAATATAATTTCAGCTGGATTTCTTTTGTCATTCACATCTTCTGGAAATTCCGAGACACGATGTATATAATTTATTTAGGCAAATTAATGATGAACTGATGTTGAATTATTATTAGTTTGTTATTTTTGCTTGGAAGGTAGCTCCGAAATAAAAATTAATTCTCGTGATTATCTGCACTGATGTTGAATTATTATTATTTTGTTATTTTTGCTTGTAGGTAGCTCTGCAATAAAAATGAATTCTCGTGCTTATCTGTACTCGAGGTTCCACTAGTCTGAGCTTTCAAAAATACCGGAAGAGGAGCTGTAATTCAGACTATATATTCATTATTTAGTTTGGTAGGTCTGTTTTTAGTTCAGTTTTACTCTAAAACGCCCAACGCACTTTTTTTGTTCTTTATTCCCGTTCGAGAGCTCCACGCAAAATGACCAGCAAGTTGAATATCACAGCCTGATCTTAAAACAATTTTAAATAATTATTATTTCTAGAAATGAGCTAGATCACTACTTTATATCTGTGATATTATAATATATAAAATAACATAAATATAACAATCACATCGATATCTAGTAAAATATTACCTATTGATCAGTTCTTTGGACATTCTGAAATGACTTTATTTAAAAAATAAGCATAATTGCTTTACATAATTCCTTCATCTGCAAGTTTGTAGCGCTATTTTATTAACTCTCTGAGATATTTATCTAGACTAGATAATGAATAATGACTGAAAATGTTCATCGTTCTCTTTGTAAAATAAAATCTTTATCGACATGTTAAATGAGAACACATTTTTTTATTTGCGACTTTGATAATTTCTCAATAAAAAAAAACAACTTATAATTATACAGAGTGATTGTTCTCTTCTCCTATAAACACAATGAAATGTCAGTTTACCCCCCAACTAGTTTGTCCCATTTTAAAGACTTTTCTCGCGTTTCACACGTAAGCAAGTCTAGCGGTGTCAGTCTAACGACTCTCGGCGATAAGCCTGCTACAACTATACAACGGTAATAAAGATTATCCGCGTGGTGACGTCAAACGACTTATTGACGTCACCGCACTGTAAAACCACCGCCATGCCCTCCGCCACGAGCGTGACCTATCTCAATTCGCCCCACCTTTATACTACACCTTATAAAATTTATACGCGAAATTTGAGGGAACTTTTGGACAATTGACCATCAATATAGACCGGGAGTTAGTGACCGATTTTTTTATGTGATTTTACTCAGTATGCCTTTAAGAGGGCATTATAATGCGTATGTTCCCACGATAGCAAGGTAAAAATCAGAGTCATCCTGGATTATTCATATGGAAAAGTGATTTTTCCGAGATTTTAGTCAGGCTGCGTGTTTTTTAAAAAAAGTTCAAAATATAAGATTCCTCGGAAAACCATGAGCATACCGTCAGCGTAGGCCCAAAGCGCTGTTATGGTCTCATATTTTAATCTTATATTTTAATAAATAATTTTTCCACGTTTCTCAACCGGCTGCTAATGATAAATAGGCAAGTTCTTGTTTAAAAAAGGCAAAGTTAGGTATTGCAATTTTTCGATGGCCCGTATATGTTTTTACGAAAAAATATTTTTAACCAAAGGATATCCTTCCAACATGTTATCTATAGTTAATCGGGATTAAAATATGAATAGATTTTTTCTTTGTTGGAGTACTTCCCACAAATTCGGTAATATCATAATAATACAAAGCATTAATCTCAATTAAAAAAAAACACTGTGTCCTTGTATAATCACCTGAACACCTTTGAAGTTATCGCATGAGTTTTATCCGTGCTAGAACAACTTATTTCTGATATAGGTAAGTACTTACTGTTTTGGAGACTAAAATTATTTTGCAGATTGTGGGAAACTTACCTGAAACAAAGCCATAAAATAACAACAACGCTAAATATATGAAATAACTAAAATATAAATTTCAACTCGATTGGGAACATTTTGTGAAAAATATTATGGTATTAGAGGGTGTTCGCCCATTAGGGCATCTCAGAGAGCATTTTATTTTTCGTGAGTTTTTTTCCCCATAATAATTGTGGGACTGTCTCTGAACCGCCAATATCTGTCACTAGATGAAACAAAAGAATAGGTATCCCAAAGTTTAGGAAAAATATAGGTTTTTTTTTAATGGAAGTCCCAATATATTTTGCTATTTTTGACATCTACTTGTCATTGGGATTAAAATGGGCTTACACTTTATACTTTGGAATAACTGTATTTTCAAATTTTACCCTAAATTTATTTAACTTGTAAAAATTGTGTATTTCGTGATTAGACAACAAAACTGCTGCTTGCTTTAACCGAAGAAATACCATGTTAAAATTTTAAAGGCTATTATGGATTTTACTGAATTTCTGTAAATAAAATATTTTAGCTCGAAATTTTTCTAAAATCCAAAAAGGCACGTAACATTTTGGAATTTTAATATGATATTCCTTTGTCCAAAACAAATATTTTTTATCATTTCACGAGATCTACAAATTTAAGTTAAATAAATGCAATACTTTTAGTATATTCCAAAAATATTAAAATATATTGGATGTTCTAATTAAAAGGTCTAATTTTTATTTGAAACAATTTTTACGCAGTAAATAAAGGCTGCTCTTGACAGTAAGAGGTCGTTAATAGTTAATTTGCATAGTAATATTTCAAAAATATACCATTAGATACTGTACAAAAAATTGCATTAATTATTTAAATATTACTGTATAAAAGCATATTATATATACAGGGTGATTCAGGAGGAAATGTCAATATTTTAGGTACGTATTCGGGGACCCAAAATAAACATAAAAGTTCCTATAAACATGGGTCCTATTCCCGGCCGTTACCGAAATACAGGGGTAAACAACATTCAATTTAAGGTTTTTATTACATTATTTTAACAGGTAGGCTAGGTTTTATAGTTTTCAAAAATGCCACCGTTTACTTCTAAACATAAGTCAGCTCTCTGGTGAATAGCTCGGGTCGCTCTATGAATGGATACGGGCCTGTTTCTTATAGTTGCTGCTGCATTTATTATTCGATCGAGTAATGCATCTCTAGTGTTTACTTTACTTGAATATACCAATGATTTAAACCACCCCCAAAGACAATAATCCAGAGGATTAAGGTCTACTATTGCTAAGCAACAGGAATTTCCGCCTGAATCACCCAAAACCTAGCCTACCTGTTATAAATAATGTAATAAAAACCTTAAATTGAATGTTGTTTACCCCTGTATTTCGGTAACGGCCATGTTTATAGGAACTTTTATGTTTATTTTGGGTCCCCGAATACGTACCTAAAATATTGACATTTCCTCCTGAATCACCCTGTATAATAAAGAGCACACGTGTTGTGATATTGTGTTATTGTAGTAGTTGCTGTTTGAAAGATCCAAATAAAGTAGTACAATATAATGTAAATGAGACGAGAAATTGACAAGATACAATCTGCCGTTGATGGGATTCCCTCCCGTTTGAGGAAACCTTTAAATATAGTGTACGTCATAAATTTGGACACAAATGTGAATTTATTTTACTTTTTGTAATCTCAGAAAATTGTATTCTTAATAAACGTCTCTGCATTGTTTCAAACTCAAGATGTGCTCATCAAAGTTTAAAAATGTCGCTTCATAATTCCATTTATTTATTTTGAGTTCTTGTTTATGCTCAAATTCATATTTTAGAAAAACAAATGTGTAAAGTGGACATATGCACCAAAATCAGAATACTTCAGCAGTATTTTCAGTTTACAAGTTTTTAATTGCTATGTAGGAGAAATCCCAACTATTCTATTAAGTTCTTATATTGTCCCCGTTTCCCATTATACACAGAGCGGTCAAAAAAATAATTGAAAAATAAGAAAACAAATTCGGAATTTGACACTCTCTCTCAATTATTATTCTAAACAACATTTCTTAATAAATTATTTAACATTTTGAAAACTAGGATAACACTTTACTCTTAGGCTTTAAAAATCTTGTAACTGATAAATGTCTAATTTTCAAGAAACAGGTTTAAACATTTTGGCTATTACAAATTAATGTCAATATATTTTTAGCTAATGCTTTTTGTTTGCGTTTTTACGGGACAAAAAATAGTGGCTAGTTGCACAAGAATACGTTTACTGTATGTTGGTCTACGAGAACTGTAAACATAGGTATCGTATCTGAAAAGAACGGCAAAAATATTGTACGTAGCGAGCTAATGAAAAATCAAAACTGTAAGCGTCTCTACAATGTAAACTATAAAAGTTGGAATCTGAATTAATTTTACAATGTTGTTACCCCCGAAATGTAAATTTTGACAGATACCTAAATTGATACATCAGAAATTTAGGGAAAATAAAGCAAAATTTTATATTTTTACATATTTATCCAAGTTATCTTGGATCTAGGCCCCAGAAATAGAAACCATTGAACGATTTTACATGCGTGTAGCGGTTTATACGTTGATAAGCACATTTTGAGGTTGAAACGATGCAGATACGATTATGAAGAATATAATTATCAGAGATACATAAACATTTATGTTCAAATACAAATATGACGGACTCAGTATAAAGTTGTTAACTATTGTTATTATTACCGTGACGGGTGAACCCTGAAGCTTGGTCCGCACGGACAGCAACTTCCTGTACGTTTTCGCTTCTTGCGACACCAATCTTGTCCCATTTCTCATTCCGGAACTGGTCTAATTGACACTGTCCGAGTTTACACAATTGGCAAATTGGCCCATATCCCACGACCCTGCAGAGAATGGGCCAAATCTGATGCCATTTCCGGGCACAGGAAACATTTTCGAGGATATAATTGGAATCACAATACACTGAAGGTGAAAATTAAAACGGGAATTTTAACATTGGAAATGTTTATGTTCGTATATATGGGAGTCGAGTTATCAGTTTTCGTTCACGGCCAAAAGACAGCGGTATCGCCATGACGCATCGCTTTGCCAGCGAACCATGTGAGGTGAATTGTTACTAGTAGGTATAGTGACATCCAATATAATAAGTTGGTTTAATTAAAAATTATGTTTATTGTTACTAACAAATCGTAAATTGAGTAATTATTATGTTTCATATACATATGTTGTTATCATTTCCAATGTCTCTCGATGGTTGCAAGGATTGAGAAATCTGTGCAGTTTTTTTATTTAACTTTAAACGAGAAGGTAACTCAGTTATTTTGCATGCATTTTATTTTCAAATTCTTGCACGATCATTTTTTCTAGAGATAATCTAATATTTAGGTATAATCTAAATATTAAGCCAGCCATTTACAATCAGGAACATTCTATGCAATCTTACAAATAAATCTATACCTATGCGGTCAATAAAAAATAATTTATAGATTTTATAATGAAGCGTAAAAAGATTTACTATCATAATCATATTCTGTGTTTGGATTTTTTTTCTCCATAGACCGTTGCCAAATTCTAGTTCAGCTAAAATAATAAAAGCACACTAAAAAAGCAAAGTACAGAGGCTCTCAAATTAATATTTTGGCCACTACGCGTAGCGTATATTTTCTGTGATTTTGGCAAATTTTATTCTTATTTATCGTTAAGCGAATTTTCTTGGCTTAATCTAGAAAGTACCCCTAGCGAACAACGTTAGGCGGTTCTCGCAATTCCTATTTAGCTGGCTAGGGGTTAAATTAGTAAATAAATTGAAGGTTAAAAAGTTGCTGACTTACCGGGAGTTAGTGACAGATTTTTGTATGGGATTTTATAAGGTATGAATAAGAGAGTCATCCTGGGTTCTTCATAATGAAAAAGATAGTCTTCATCTTTGTTCGCAAATTATTGTGTTTGATAGGATTTTAGTCAGGCTGCCATGTGTTTTGAACGAAGTTCAAAATAGAAATAGGCATACCCTTAGCGTGGGTCCAAAGGCTATTACTAGGGCCACGTGAACTTCTATTTTAATAAATAAGTTTTCCGCACTTCTGAACAGGCTGTCAATGAAAAGTATGCAAATTCGTATACGCTATTTATTATACCTACTTTTTAGTACCACTGCTTCATGTGCGCCTGCAGTGCCACTGTTAAATTGTTTATTGGACTGTTTCAACTCATGTAGAAGCCGCTGAGAATGGCATTTAAGAAATAATTTAGTTATGCAGGGAAGAGTTGAAGGACGACATTTCGAAGAACTTCTATCAAAAAATTACGTCATTAAGAATTTTTAGAATGCTTTAAATAGTTGTGAAAGAAAAGTTGAATCTGAACTAACCCCTTATTAACACATTTTTTTCCATACTCAAGTTGAAAGAGTTTGTTTCAGATTCAAACGCAATTAGCAATGGCCTTATAGGAATTACTTTATCTACACATTGCTAATCAATGTCATGCAAAACTTTTAACTAAAGCGAGGAGTTGTGAACTGGGGAGAACAATAAAAAAGTCGGGAATCCGAATCTTTCATACTTTTCATACCAACGCCATATATTCAATTTTGTTGGATATAAATAACACTTTGGCACATTAATTTAAAACTCCTTTCTGCTACAATGGTCTTCTACACCACACTCACTCGTTAGCCAATCACAACTGGCTAGCTATCCATCCGAGTTTGCCGGCTAACTAGTAGCATGCAAACGAGTATTTTTAAACGCGAAGGAAATCGCCGGTCGCCCGTCATTTTACTCGCGCGAGATAGCATCGGTGACGTAGGAATCGGGCCCGGGTGGCAACCAGAGCCAGCGCCGCCACGCACGCTCGTGAAAAATGTCGATGCTAAATACGGCTTTTATTAAGATATAAATAACAAAATTTATTTACATAAATAGTTATAATCGGATTTTTTACCATTTGATCGGCTACTCGTTGCCCGCATTATTTACAAGCCGCCTGGCTGAGGCCAATGCATCTGTAATGCTTTGTGATACTACCAAGGCCTACTATAAAGACAGGCCCTGGCGCATAAAAATCACGTGAACATCTTAGTCAGACGTTACATGTCATATGTCACATAACTGAAAGCGGCAGCTTGGGTTTTGAGAAGTTTTCAATGTTTAAAGTGTTTTTAAACGTCTTAGTTTATATTTTAGAAACAAGTTTGTGTCTAGTGCGCGTGTGTCCTGGCGGAGGATAACCGCCCAGGTGTTATTATGACCTCTGGGTGTCTGGGTGGGAGTCGTGCCGTCCAAGAGTATTGGTAAGGGGAATTCTCCCCCGAACCACAGAATAGGGAACCCGGAATGGACTATTATGGACATGGGACAGTATTGGACAGTGGAGTAGAGATTGAAACACAGAGGGGTGAACTGCTTACGGGAGATCCGTGAGTTCAGACGGTCCGGGTGGCTGTAAGCCGTTCCCGTTGACCACGTTCGGGTTTTTGTATTTATTGTATTCACCATTCACCTTGAGCGAAATAAATCAGTGTTGTAACGTACTCGAGGATTTTCGTTGTCGACCTACGCCCTGATGTGGTCTTTCACGCTGCCGATCAACTGAGACCTCGTCAGTATTTACAGTATACCTACTGAGGTTAGTTTTCATGTTTATTTCGTAAAAAATAACCTAAATACCAAATATTGGGTCTGTTTATATTATATTTATACATATTACAAAAGCCAGGAAGAAAGTGTCGCCATAACAAACATTTGTTTTGCCTCGGGATGAAAATTTCCGTCAAAAATGGATTCGTCAAATCCCAACTGAGATTTAATTTCTAAAAAACCCTTAAGTATGTGTGGCTAACACATTTTCAAGAAAGTGAAACAATAATTAAAGTGGAAAAATGTGTTGTGGGAGGAAAATACCTATAGAGAATATCACCGAAGCTAAAGGAAGGTGATGTCCCAACAATTTTTGAGAATGTGCCAAAATATTGTGAGTGCAGTGCCGTTTAACCCTCAGCCTAAAACAGCTGAGGCAGGTTGAAAATTTTGAAAAAACAATTAGAGAAAGCATGGATGCACAAATCCAATAATGTAATAGATGAAAGAAAATTTGCCAAATTGTTACGAAATTTGTTTTTTCTACTTATCTCCAAAAATGTCTTTCATTATATAGAACTAAGTTGGTCACGTGACTACGCGATTATGCGTTAGCGCCGTGGCCTGTCTTTATCGTTGGCCTCGTGATAAGACTACAGAGTGACGTCAGCACAAGTTCGCTTGCTGCGTTTATTCTGACGGCGACGGTCCGGCTACCTGACACCACCGGGCCGTATCACGTGCAAGTATTTATATTGGTTGCACCTCCGAAGTAAACATATTGGAGTGATACAACTATATATAGTCATCCCGCCGAATAACCCTGAGGTTGATAACTCGTTTGGCATTATTTGATAAACTCCCTAGATTGCCTGGATTAGCAAAGACGTATTAAAGGGTATGTTGCGTAAGTTGAATTTTGGGATGATTACAAAAAGTCACCCAGACAAAAATTTTTCGAGACATCGCGCAAAATAAAATACGGACCTGGCACCTCTGACGAATGACAGCCTTTATCTCATTAGTCGATATGAATTGAATTACCAATGCGTCAGCTTATCCAGCAAGACGACTATAACTACCTAATTTTTTAAAAAAATGGAGACTCATTAACAAAATTTGTTTAATATTCAATTTAATTTACAGATCAATCGACCTATCTCTTGATTTACTTAGTTTTCTTTTAAAAATCCTCAACTAAAATGAAGAAGTGACAGTACTAATGAAGACCTTGTTACAACTTTAAATCCTTAACGAAATACACCCATTAGCTGTAAATGACATATAAAAAAGGTTTAGACCTTAATATTTTTGGGACTAGTTCAAACTGAAAAATGTAAATAAAGCAATGCTCTAGGTAGAGCTAAAATCTTATATCGTTTCCAAGTACCTTTTCTCTGTAATTTTTCTACATATTTCCTTGAAGATAGCGATATAAAGAGCAAAATTGTTTTTTGTCATTTATAAAATAACTCGGTGTTGATGCGTGGACACGAGGTAAATAAGCTTATTCCGAAAACCTGTAGATCACGCTCTAGAGTGCTTAGGCAAACTTAATTTATGTACAGGATGTTCCCAAATATTTTGCACCACCTCTAAAGCTTTTACTATTAGAGTTAGAGAAAAACTTTTCATGCCAGGCCAAAGTTGCCAAATTTGCACAGATATGAACGAAAATATAAACTTTCGTTTATTATAAACTCGCGCCGAATGTGGTGCTTTCCCGTTTCCAATGATATCGCATACGTGTCCTCTAACGGAAATTGTTAAACTCTTTATACTATAGAATTTTTTAATTAATATTTAGATTGGCATTGAACTTTAATTAAAAATATTCAAATTATCCATTTCCATTAAATAACAGGAAACGACTGACATATTTAAATCGTTAGAATCGGGAAAATACGTAGCTTCCGAAATATACAGGGTGTTCCTATAAAACAGTTTCTATTTTTCCTAATTTTGTGATGTTCTTTGGTGTCTTCTAATAACAGGGTTATGGCTACAACTTTCGTAAACTATTTTTTTAACTCAAGAAATATTCTAGGAGAAGGGCAAAATATACGGGGTCAGCCTATACCTATATATTTTTCGTAAAGAAAAGCAGGGTATCATGCACCTTCAATGTGGTTGAGGTACATGTATTTTATTCACAACCCAATAAAAACGTTTTACGAACTTGTATTTTGTTTGAGTATTATATGTTGGGCCTTTAAATATTATTTAACAAGCTTAGCTTACAACGAAAGTTTTAGCAAAATATAATTCAGAAACACTCGATATAATTCCTGAATTTTGAAACCCCATCTGTATGACACGTTACCCAACTTTATCAGAGTTTATTATAATACAGCTTCGTCACTATATTATTGTTAGAGATTCCCAGTGGCGAAACTCGACGCAAAAATGGCCACTTATTACAAGTTATAGGGGGTATTCTGTGGTTATAGATATGTTGCTGACTTTTAGAATGTCCCATATTTTAAATATCCAGTTTTATTACGATTTACGTTCTTTTTACCGTAACGAATTCTGTTTACGGTCAGTATTTCTCAGTTTTTATAGATGGGTTTGTTTGTGATAACATTAAATTATCATGCACAAGTATAAAAGCGTATGCATGTACCATTACGTGAATTCAATGAATAAAGAACACCAGAAAGGAGTCAAAGCTCTATCGATATTATAAAATAAGTGAGACGAAAATCGCCCTGTATAGAGACCAAGTTTTGACACAATATTTTGATATCTGACACGGTTATAGGTGCCGAGTATGCGGTGCTTCGATACTTTTATGCTTAGCTGTGCGGCTTGTGGCACTTTTCTGGCTTTCAAAACTAAATGTTTGAGGATAATAATCCATGGGTAAGTAATTTTGTAATTTAAATTAACTTTTGAGGCCGTACACCAAAATGGCATAGGCGTTTGTATAGGTACCTACTTCTTCATAATTGGAAATTTAAAATAAGAATTACTATATTGTCAAGAATTGCTAAATTTAAAGACATAAACGTGCCTTTTAATTTTTGGGCTGTATCGTAAGTACTGATTTTCCGAAAAATGGGGCAGAGGCTAGGCTAACTTTACAAGCTAAAATTATTTGAATTATTTTTTTTTGTAGTAACCGATATTACATTGACATAAAAAAACGGCTGCCCAAGGAATCGAATTTGTCAAATTTCATTAAGTGTGATGAGTATATGAATTACAATAATTAGAATAGATTTTACGTTAGTTTAATAGTTTAGATATAGAATACCTATAATTATAGTCAATACTTTGCCACTACACCATCTCTATACTAACCTGACAAGTGACAATAAAATAATTCACATTTTCGTTTATCAAATGTGCATGTATCAAGGCAATAAAAGCAATGTAGGTTAGAACATTTTTTCAAATACTATCTAACTGAAACCTATAATGCAGATCATGCACAAAGTATAATGTGCAACTCATTAAGCAATGCATATTGCATGCTCGTGCAGTTGAAGGCACTCGGTTTCTCCTCGTGCCACAACTTGTGCACTCGCCTGCAATAAGCCTCATTACTTAACTTGTTGCACAATATACGGTTATGGCACTTAAGTAGAGGCAAGGTCTGAAAATTCTTATTATCTCTATATTATTACACATTGTACGCCAGACAACCCTTCTGGATTGACCAGATCTATGTATATATATCTAACTGAAACCTTGCACACTTGCCGCAATGGCAGCGTCTAGATCGATGGGAACTAAGACAAGAGACAAGACGTACGAATGCCGCATTGGGAGAAGCTGCAGCGAAATATCGACAATTTCCGGTGACTAATAGGCGGCTGACGAAGTTTATATTGATGGGGTAGGGACAACGAAAATTGAAAGACGAGTCGAGTCAATAATGCCGGACGCAAATACATGCGCAATGGCAGGTAGCTTTCTGTGTTCGCAGGACGGTTAAGAAAATACAAATCCGGTGGGGAAAGCGCGATAATTAATGACTTATTCGAGTGACCAGAAAGTTTCGTGTTACTAACTCTGTTGTCCTCCTGTTTGTCTGTTCGTCAAATTTTGCAATCGATTTGATACTAATTTTCCGATGAGCTAGAGACTTGAAACTTTAAACAGAACTGGATAACAATGCAATATCAACTTGCTATATATACATATTTATTATTATGTTATTTGTTATAAGAAATATTACGAATATTAAATAAATATATTTGACTAGTGGATATTGGTGAACAGATAAGCACAGTCCATAAGCTGGTAATAAAAATAACGTGTTAAAAACGCGTTAAGAAGAAAGGATGATAAATAAACAAACAGACAAGAAAGCGAGCTATTTAACAGTTTGTAAAAATGCGACAACTAGAACCTCCAGCACCATAAGTTGGTAACTAAGAAAGATCTGGAATTAATTTGTTTTAATATTGAAATAAAAATCTTCTGACATTAATTTTTATTCCTCCTTTATTTTATTTTTTAAGAAAATAAAAACTAAAGAGATTGATATATTTGGTAGGTAGGTAAAACATTATTTTATTTCAAATATAATCGGGTGAAGAGAAACTGAAATAAATCTAAAATTTATGCTACATGTCTCTAACATAATCTCAACAAGATGTTTAAAATTGATTGCAAGATTTCAAACACACAAGACTAAAAAGCAGATAATAATACAATTTAAACATTTTTTTTAATATACCACGTATTTAAAAATGACTAAAGTATAATTATAATAATTAAAAAAAAAACGGACTAACAAGTATAAATAATTTTTCCTAGCCCCATAAAGATTTGACAAACGTGATAATAATTGATGCATGCCCTTCAATCAATAACAATTATATTGCACTGCAAATGTTTTCTTAACCACAGATATGCCCCACGTTTTTCGAACCTTTATGGGGCTAGGAAAAATTATTTTGTACTTTTTAGTTCGTTGTTTTATATTATTATATTATTTTATTACACTTTTAGTCCTTTTTAAAACGGTGATATATAAAAAAATAAATTAAACTAAAAAATACATAATATTAAAAAAACATATAATATTAAAATATATATAATAAATATTAAACAAATTATTTTTTTTTAATAAATTAGACGCTGTGTGTGCGAAGATAAGCGACAAAAGAGGTATGACATGTACGACATTTCTGAGCTGAAATTTGACCATTTGGGGTCCAGACATGCTTGATTAAAAAATGAATAATTTCTAGATTTGAAAAACCAAGGTGCCCCTTGACAATATAATGACAGCTATTAAGAGACGATTATTATGGTAATTACGACACAAGTCGTAGGCGAGTGTCTTAATAGCCATTAAATGTGAGTTTCATACACTATTTTTTACGACCAGTCAAAATAATAATTTTCAATAAATTATTTTTTTTTGTTTTTGCCGCATTTACGGGTAATATCGTTATTTACATTGCAAAATGCACAAGTGATCGTTTTTGGTAGAAAAATTTAAAAAAGTGGTACGTCGTGTGGGATTTGAACCACTGACAAACGGGTGCTTTAATTCAAGCGCTGAATTAAAATCTATTATTGGTGTTTACCCATAACACAATATTCTTTGAGACTGGGGAAATACTGATATAATTTGTTTTTCATTTCGGTTTTCTTTGAAAAGCCATACATTTTAGGAATTTACTAAGTAAACAGTAACTATAACTGTCAAAATTGATACATTTTAAATCTGTCATCTAGACAACCGAATATTGTTGTGATTATATTATATTGATTGCAAATTGTGATGTTGCATTTATATTGGTTATGAATGAAAATCTGTATCATATTGAACCTCATTAGTACAAGTAGTAGTACACGTCTAATAAATCTATTATAACATGAGAGTATGAGAGTAGACAAAATTATTGGTAATTGCTTAGAGGTACTTGGTTTTTGAATTTTGTATGTGCTATGCTGAAAATGTTACGTTTTCAGCATAACACTTAAAGATTTTTCATATCTTCAGTATGTTAGGGATAAATAAATATGCATACGCAAATAAAAAAGGATATTTAATCAAAAATTGTTTGGAAATTTGACACCGGGAAATATGCATTTCTGAAAAGCATTTTCTTATAAATTTTTTCCATAATTGTTACGCAGAAAGCACTTCACTTCAACTATGCCATAACTAGCGCGCGCTTAAAAAATCACAAACATGAAGGTAGGCAAATTATTTCCAAATATGACAGAGGGATCATTATTTTTATTGATAAAAATTAATTTGAACATAAAATGCACTGAACATACACAGGAAATAAATAATTCCCTACTGTCAAAGCCTTTTTCAAAACTAAAAATAAACTAGAATTTATTTTTTAGTCGAGCGGGCTTTTTAACTCGTAATTACTTCGTTTTTCACACCTATTTTTTTTACTTAGATCAGATTGGTTTAAACACACAGCGACGGCGCGGTAATAAGGAACAACTCAAATAGGTAGTTAATTTAATAAAACTGACGGTAGCTAGCAGAAACCAGCTATAGTAGATGCCTAAAATCGTGGAGAAGTGACTTTAAAGTATCTGAAAATGAAGCAGTTACACCAATAATAATTATTAAGAACTTCAGTCGATACTATAAATTTCTTTATTATATTGCAAAGATCTGAAGAGGCAATTTGAAAATATAGTACTTCTCGTTTTCGAGCACCTTGTTATACCAACGGAAGTTATGTAATCATGATGTGTAGGTTGAACAACATAAAGCAAACGAGTCAAGTAAATACCTTTAAAAACGTAGTGGATATTTGAGATAAATGACTTGGACACTTCACGTAAGTAGGCCAATAAATAATATGTAATTTCCAATTCTGCCGAAACTCAAAAGTAGTGAATCCAGAAGTTCATCCCAATATAGAAGACACGACTATTGTCCCAATAAATTATTTAAAAAATCGAGACCCTTTCAAATAATAACTTTTTCCAATAGTAGTCCGCTGTAGAACCTGTGGAAGAACTTCTTAAGCAAACCCATAAGAAAAATACCACAAGATGTTAATTCCCACTTAAGTGGAAAATCATACCTTAAACAGTAGAGTAGTATTATATTTATAACGTATAGTTTAAACCGATAACTTATCATTCTGGTATTAAGGTTGCGAAGTAAATTCGAATTTGATGGGAGAAATTTGATTAACAATCCCATATCCATATCACCTTTACTATGTTGCCTAAGAAAATGTGGAACTCTGATAAATATCGTATATACATTAATTACCTACTAATCGAACCCGTAAGTGCTGGATTTCAAATCAACAAAGGTCAGGATAACGTATTCCTTTTTTCTTATTGTTGTGGCATCTGTTTCTCTATATGCAATCTAATTGGCGAAATATTTTAATTTTAAAGTTTTCAGAGCCTGTAAGCTAAATAAAAAACAGCAATGTTTTTATGGATAGCCATTTTCTGAACAAATAAAAATGGTGTAGCAGACTGGTTTCGAATTGGCCTAAAACTGTTTGTTGTTTCTATGGCTCGAATTAAAATGTTATTAAAATGAAATAACATGTTATGATGACAATGGGAAAATATGAACTAAAATGTTTTCATTTCTGTTACACTTACCTACTCCAGAATTATATTTTTGATATATGCCTGCAATTGCAACGCAATCATTTTTAGTTTTTTTCATTAAATAGTGGTTTATGGGTTAATTCATGAAGTACGGAAATTATATTTTATATCATTTTCAGAAAGGATCTATTTAGTTTTAATCATTAAATTTACACGACATTGACTGGTATTTTCCTAGAAAGATTTTTGCCAATATAAAATTTGACCAAGCCAGAATGGGGGTGTTACTGTGGGCGATAGGCTAATATTCCACTTATAATAAATTGATACTACCAGAGCAACATTTAAGTTATCTGAATTTTTTACACTTGTTTCTAAGTTTAATTATTTGAAATTGCTCAGGCCTGTCACTTTTCTTGTGCATTTTAGATCTCGGTGTTAAAATAAAGCTTTTCGAAAACTCTTTCCAATGAAATTTACAGCCTCTAAATGTATAATTTACATGTATGCTATCTATGGTTGGTATTTTGGATTGTTGATTGAATAAAAAAAAGTCTAATTGACTAATTTTCCCATAAAATTCTTTATAATGTTATCATGACCGTATTTGTAAGTTAATCGACACTTACATCTTCAGACACAGACTAAAATCATATACAACAGATACAATTTTACAATTTATATTTACATTACACACTTAGGTACATTTTTACTATACTAAGGGGTAAAAATGTCTGTGCAGATTTCTGTATGCATCTATACAAATCTCGAAAACTAACAAGACAAAGTAAGTACTATTATGAATGCACTTAAATGCAGTAATTAAAACTTGACTTTGTTATTATTATTTGTGGATTTCTAGCTCGTATGTAAAGAATTTTCACTGATGTTTCTACTATTTTTTGAGGATTTTCGAAGTTCATATCGTACTTGCTTACTTTGCCTTATTGGTTTTCGAGATGTACATCTGCATATTTACCTTGTATAGTAGTAAAAATGTAAGTTTATGCCAAAAATTGTTATTTATGTCTCTGACTATTTTACTATATTATATGCTTATAATGTATTTATTTTTTTCATTCAATCAACAATTTCGGCTTCTAATGCTTTACAAGTATGGTTTTCCAATGCTTTCATTTTTATTTTTCGTGAAATATAAAAAATGTCCCGTGTAACAACATTCCGCGCTTTTCTAACATTTTCGGGACATGTTTTTTGAAAAGTTATGAAAAGGCTAGTTGCAATATAAACAGAATGGTGTTTTTTTGGAATCTCTGCATTTTAGAAAATGTAAATTCCAAAAATCAAGTTGGTGGAAAATGTAGATACCTACTCGAAAGTAAGTATTTTCCAATATTGTGAATAAATTTTTCTACTAAGCGTTATTTGAATCTTGACATTATCATCTACCAGAAAGGAAAGAAAATGCTAAAATTGCGGTAGGATCAAAGTAGGTAGTAATTAAATTTTAATTCCCAACAGCTTTCTCTAATAAGAAATTTCGTACAAAGAAAAATTACGAAAAGACTCGAAAAGAAGGGCTAACAAAACTTTATCTGTAAGGTGATTTTAGAATTCGTAAACTCCATAGAAAATAAGAAGTTTATTTTGACAGTCCTTGTACTAATTTAAGTAGGTATGTATTGCTTATTATTTGAAATATAGAAGTTGGAGTTAATGAAGTTAATTTAACATTGAAACTTAGAAGAAATATGGATACATATTTAAAAAACGCAGTTAGGGAAAGTTCACTTAATAATCGCTATTCTATTTTAACTAATTGTAAGGTCCCTATCCCACTCAGACAAATATTTAAAATGTTGTTTTTTACTTTTTTCTACGATATGCAAAACTTCTCAACTCTCGTAGCATTCCAATAATTACTGACTGCTCTAAATCTGCCTACTGAACTCGCGAACACGTCACGCCTGCATGCCTTCCTCTAAAACTCATGCAAACTGACTAGGAACAATCTACTCAAATCCGGTTCTGTCCAATGGCAAAGCGGGAGCGGGAGCGGGAGGGGGTCTAGACTAGTCCACAAGGGCTAATTAAGTGTAGTGGGTGATGCAGGGAGGCGGGGAGGGCCATAAAATCACACGAACGGGCTTGGGGGCTTGCCGTGTTTCACATTTGTTTACAAAGTATCGCAGCACTCGCCGGACACGCTCGACAATGCCGCGTTGTGCTTGTGCGCTCTGCGGGGCTGACGCGCGGCGTTGCCGACTTTCCGCGATGAAATTTCCCTCTGAAGAACTTTGTATGAAAATGGGGCATATACATAAAATAAATACATATATAAAAACTATTGTCGACTGATTTCAAAATAAATAAAAGTATTTTTTGTTGAATTCTCATTTGCCTCATTTCTGTCTACAACCTACAATTGACGAAGATCTAAAACATCTACTCATTCAGTGGCGTATTTTAAAGTAAGGGGACCCAGTCACAACTAAAATCGTCTATTTTGAGTTTCCTATCTTTCCCATATATTAGATATACCAGGGACTATTTAAAGTTAGGGGACCCTGCATTATACTTTCCAAAGTGAGGCCTATTCTTTCCTCATTCTAATAGTATCAGTGATGCCAAGTGTGCAATTTTATTGGAGAATCTATGAATATAACAGGTACCTACTTTGATTGTTAGTAAAAATTAATAATGGTTTCCATGATTTCTACAAATTAGACTTGACAATTTTGTGTCTACAAGTGCAGAATATGGTAACTGTCAAATGAAACAAATTTATTTTATAGGTGAAATTGATTTCCAGCAATTATTTCCAGGAATTTAAGTAATAAGTATGGTAAGTCAGTGCCGATTTTGCTTATTTAAGAATTTATCGCTATTGCACCACCATGTTCCTGAATCAATTTGTAATATGTACTTGAACTTTCTTCCCATGTTGAATGTATCTACCCAAAGAACTTTCACAGATTTTGGGATGGACTAATAACATTAGATCTAGTAGTTATAATCATGTAGTTTTTCTCGGTGTTAATTATAAAATGTTTGTAATTTTATTTCTCTCCCAAGGTACCTCACAAACTTAAAATAAATTTGTAGTCGTAGATAAAAACTCTTTAAAAACGACCTGACTGAAGCTACCTGATAATAATTTAAAATTTACGAAATACGTTTTTTGTTTTGAACTACCTACTTATACGTAATGCCTACGTTTTGTTTACAGTTATGTATAGAAAGAAAATTATTTAGGAATACAATCTTAGACTTTAGCAGCCTTTTAAAATATGCAATAAAAAAGTATGGTTCTGAGAAAAACTTAGAGACTCCTAGCGTCAGCTTCTGATTTTGTTAAATTTCTACTCCATCTTTGAGTGAAGGTGTGCCAAAATAACATACTCCTTACAGAACGAATTTTACTCCAGCCGTGAAAATTCTCCATAGTATTTTCATAGGTCAGGTGTAATTTTTTTAGAGGTTAATATGAATCTACACCAAATATTAATATTGCATTGGTAGGCATTTTTACCTTTTAGTTTCTTCTCTTGCTGGCTGTATATAATATTTGTGTCACCTATATTTCACTACATAAAAGCTTTCTTTACAGCACTCTGTAAAAAACAGTAAATTATCTCGTTTGTATTTGGAAATGAAATGAACTTGCAAATTCTATGATTCAATTAACAGAGATAAAATTACTTTTGCAAACAACAACGTATTTACAGAAAATGATGTTCTCTGCTTTGAGTCAAGTTTAAGCTGTTGATTTGGCCACAAATAGAGTGGCTATCCAAGACCTTTGCAATTTGCAATTGGATGGGTCTCATTGGAACAACTTATTATGTAATTGCTCCTTTAGGCCTTGTAAGTTCCTCGCAGGTTGTTTTATCATGTATGAGGATGGGGTATAGGTACTATAATCTTACCTACTCCTTTTATTTACTTTACGTTGCGATTTTCTTAAACCACGTTCAATTTCGACACAACCATGATAATAAGATAAGTGATAAGGTATAGCTTGAGTTGAGTATTTTCCGTGGTAGTCTTTAAATTCTTAAAATTCTACGAGAAAACGGAGAGTTTGGAAACACCGATGACGCACAGCGTCTGGTACAGCGTGCTAATGTATCCACAACGCCCTCTGTAGTAAATAACCTGTACTGAAGACGCCATCTTGGAAGTAATCCGCTTTCTCCTTCCAAGGTGCTCTGGACCACCAGTGACGTAAGTAAGTATAAGGGACACATAGTTGCCCAAATTTCAGCCAAATAAAAAATGTAATATTTATTTTTGATTGCTTAGAATTCACAATTCACATAGCGACTCATTAAGAAAATAACGAACATTTTCTTTTACAAGTATTTAGATAGATACTTTTCAAGTGATGCTGTTGTCTAGACGTTAATATTATTTAATATTTTGGTCACTTTTACTTTGTAAATAATAACAGGTACGAGATATTTTCACATAATACCTAAGACATATCTAATAATGTCAACCTGCTTAATATATTTCTCAGGATAAATAAAAATTCTGTATTATATGGAAGTAGATACTCTATACCGGAGAATAATTCCTGTCCTAATATAAATCAATAGCGCCCAACATCAGTGCGAACGTAGCGCCCCCTACTTCTCAGTGGCTGAACTTTAGTCTTTATAGAACAAAAGCCCTGAACATATGGATTTTCCGGAGAAACCTTCTGTACGGACTGCGATAGTACACTTCGTGTGTTACAGATGGTGTAGTAGGCAAAAAAAGTATCTACCTACTTTAAGTGATTTTCGAGGACAAAGCTTGTTAATCTCACGTGAAACTTCTAGTTAACAGGTATAACATTAATTTAAAACTAATTGTTTAATTACAAAGTTAACCAAGCATTAAACTTCCGCCTTTGCTGCGGTATACAGGATATTGCAGTTTCATAATAGTTCTAAACTAACGACAAAGTACTGAAATTATGTCACTGCAGTAAAAGTACATCATGTAGTATTAATAATAATAACCATAATTCTCACCCTCACAATACTCCAAACTAGGAGTACCCCAGAAGCAAGTACATGCTTGTGCGGTGGAGGGGGGCAATTACTATTATTTTGTCTTCGTTGCCGTTTGCGGCTAGGGCCGACTTTTTTCCCGATACAACTAGGATAGCATTCGCTCAAGTAGGTACTGCGGAAAACCATAGAAAACAGTAGTAATCCCTGTGAGTGTAGGACAATTAGTAGATCACACGGATAAAGCCTATTTAGGAGCAATACCGTGACCCACATTTGTCCAGCGCTCTTCGCCATAGCGGTGTTTTTCTTTAAAGACATGTGCATGCGCATGCATCTGCCTCGAACCAAGGTCGATCGAAGGCAGAAAAACATGCAGTCTAAAAAGTCAGCGCAGGTACGAGCGACGCCACCGCGGTTATTGTATGTGGGACAAGACCCTCGCAACAATTTCATCAGGAAATTAAAATATAGTGATATGATCACAAAAAAATCCTGTAAAATTTATTGTGTCGTTAACAAAATCTTGAGTTAAATCCTTTAACAGTAAAAAGGTAAACTCTGTATTGAATAATGAATAAAATTCTAAAAATAATAAATAAATAACTTATTTTGTAAACCAACAACTATTTCTTCAGGCAAGTACCTATGAATCTGTTATCATTCATGGAGGAAAAAAAATTATTATTTCAGGAATGTAACATTCTAGAATGACTTAGATTGATGAGACATTTCAAACTTTTTTAAAGCTCAATACAAAATATCGGTAGGCATTATTTGACAATATAAAAACCAGTTACAAATTTTGATACTTTCGTTTGAAATTTTCCCAGTTAAAATGTATGGTGTTTGTTTTTAATTATTATGCTGTTAATCTTTTTGTTCAAAATAATGGGGACGGTTGCAAAAGCAAACGAACACAGTGGCACGAGAAACGAGAATTTCAAATTACGCTAAATAAATAGAACGAAAGGTGAACCGAATGTCTTCCAGTTCAAGCTATTTAAAATTAAATTAAGGGTGTAAGCAAATATGATTCTGTTTGATAACACGCCAAATAGTAAAATTTAATATAAAGGATGTTTTAGTGGCATGTCAGGTAAAGGATATCAATGGAAAAAAATGCACTCCAGCCGGGACTCGAACCCGATACTCCTACTGTGGTCGTAGGCACTCAACCAACTAAGCTACCGGAGATACGGGTTCCATCGGCTAGGTGTTATTTATATTCCAATTGATATATATTATTTCCACGTTCGATACTTACATTAAGTAACTATATATCAATTGGAATAAATAACACCTAGCCGATGGAACCCGTATCTCCGGTAGCTTAGTTGGTTGAGTGCCTACGGCGACATAGTAGGAGTCCTTTCGAGTCCCGGCTGGAGGGCATTTTTTTCAATTGATATCCTTTACCTGACATGCCACTAAAACATCCTTTATATTTATAATTACAGGTACTAAAAATCTTTCATTTTCTGGCTTGACATTGTGGGTTAGAATTTCCACGTTTGATACTTACACTAAGTCGCTATACACTGTGGATAGAAATTGTGGAATATTGCTTATATTTCTTAAAATATTCCTCATATCAAAAACATGTTTTAATAAAAGTGTTAGGGGAAATTATTTCTCGTCTAGTGATATTAAGCAATCTTTCGTAGCACAAAAAAAAGTGGTTGCCATGGTAACCGACTTAATTTTTTTAAATGACACCATATTAGTTTTTTGGTGAAAATTAATACATTGGAACTTTCTGAATACGGTACAATACAATTTTAATGGGGTTGCATAAGAAAAAAAAATACAAAAAAATTAAGTTTTCTATTATGCTATTGGCAATGTTTATCAAAGTAATTATTAACATCAAGTTAGCCATGCCAAAATCATGCAGAACAATGGGAAACTGTCACTAGCTGTCAGTTGCTTGTAATTGTGTGCATTGTTACAGTAAACGTTCTTTTTTACTCAATTTTCTGTGTTCTTAAGTACTTGTTAAGTTATAATGGCGCTCGAATTAAAGTGAAACGGAAAGAATACAGGTTAACATACTAAGTACTTAAGTACACAGAAAACTGAGTAAAAAAGTACCTACGTTTAGTGTAACAATGTACACAGTTACACAGCTAGTGACAGTTTCGCAATGTTCTGATTTTGGCATGGCTAACTTGATGTTAATAATAATTATTTTGATAAACATTGCCAATAGCATAATAGAAAACTTTTTTTGTATTTTTTTCTTATGCGACACAATTAAAATTGTATTGCATCGTATTCAGAAAGTTCCAATGTATTAATTTTCACCAAAAAAAGTAAATGGTGCCATTAAAAAAAATTAAATCGTTTACCATGGCAAACACATTTTTTTGTGCTACGAAAGATAGCTTGATATCACTAAACGGGAAATAATTTCCCCCTAACACTTTTATTATGTTTTTGACATGAGGAATATTTTAAGAAATATAAGCAATATTCCACAATTTCTATCCACACTGTATGTCGAATTTTGTGGGTTGATGAACAAATAGGAAGTTCACATAACCAACAATCATGAATGGTTACCCTACACCCTCTAACCCCTTCTAGTAGCTGCAGAAGACGCCGAAGTCTCCTATATCTCACCGCTACTAACTATATATCAATTGGAATAAATAACACCTAGCCCATGGAACCCGTATCTCCGGTAGCTTAGTTGGTTGAGTGCCTACGGCGACATAGTAGGAGTCCTTTCGAGTCCCGGCTGGAGTGCATTTTTTTCAATTGATATCCTTTACCGGCCATGCCACTAAAACATCCTTTATATTTATAATTACAGATACTAAAAATCTTTCTGAGTAAAATTTAAACTTTATCATCCCGTATATTTTATTAAGTATTGTCGGGACTGTTTATATACATATATTTTTTCTTCTTTTTAGATTCTGGATCACCCCTTGAATTTTTTCGCACACATGTGGTTCAAAATTCCTATTGAGTACAATACTAGGTATATTTATTTTCTAATTGGAGCAATATACAGGGCGGTTAACTTTTAAGGGACTAAATTACCACCGGTGATAAATCTTCAAAAAATAACCGCACTTTCTCGTATAAACGGTAACTTTTGAAGAGGCAGGGCCTAAAACATTTAAGAGAAGGTAAACATTAATGTTACGCTCTGTATCTCGAAAAGTAAATCTTGAATAGGTATAAGTTTATTGGAAAAAGTTACTTTATTTAATGTAAGAAACACATTTTTCCTGCTCTAAATCTTACCTCTCGAGCAAATTTCTTGAAGCCTCTTTTAAATATGAAGAAGTGTGCAGCAAAAGCATATAATAAAATTATCCTTTGTCATTTAAAGCACGTTCATACTATGAGTCCTGGTTGTCGGCGAACCCTAAAAAGGGGTTCCAAAATGTTGAGGTGAAGCACAGGCTAAAGGTAGATCCTTTTTTTGTGATTTGCTTCTGACGACGTAGCTTATGCTATCTTAAACTTTTGTTTAATATTCAAGTACTATTGCCGATTGCATAAACTTGATTTCAGGCAGGCTTCCTTCTGACAAGGTACACGTACGAGAGTAGGCTCGCCTAGTATACATCTCGCTTATATATGACAAGGTCGAAGTTATAGATTAAGTTTAATTGAATCTAACAATATGACATTTTCTACGCTTCAGTTGCAGGCTGTTCTTATCCAATGAAAAAATTATCAGCAAGGAAGTAGATGTTTCCAAAAAGACTTTTTATCTACCTAGTAGTTACATAATGATAATGTTACGTTGCAACTCCTACATTATACCAATGTATTTTCACTTTTTACATTTACATCCCCTCAACTATGCTCATTTATTTTGTGTTTACAAAATAATGCAATAATAATCCCTAGTCCACCTTACAATACAATCACTGGCTATTTTTAAATTCTCCCCTTAGCACCCCTCTAAATCCCCCTCTTTATAAAAATGTAAAAAAATGCTCTCTAGTGACAATTATGTAGTAATTTCGTTGGCTAAAAGTTCTATTCTTCTATTTTACTTTTTCATAAAACTATTATTTAATGATTCCGTTATTCTAGGTTCGGCTGTTTTGGTGAGGCCACAGAAACATTCGCAAAACACCTAGGAAGAAAGCAGAGGCAACTTGAAGAATATTGATCACTTTGCTATTAGGAAATTAAATTAAATTATAATTAATGTAATTGATATAAGACTAAATAAATTTTGTTTTGTACATCGGTTTAAAATGTTCTAAAAAGAGAAAATCGAAGGGCAGCAAAACAATTATAGGTACCTGTGTGTTCAAACAAATTAAGATATTGGCTTAAAAAATTTGGCATATGGAATCTAGCCTACAATATAACGGTTTGGATTGCTTTTGGACTAAATCGCTCGACGCCGGGTGGAAATTCGATGAAAATATATTAACATGGATTAATTTTTAGCCAACGAAATTACTAAATAATCGTCACTAGAGAGCATTTTTTTACATTTTTATAAAGAGGGAGGTTTAGAGGGGTGCTAAGGGGAGAATTTAAAAATAGCCAGTGATTCTATTGTAGCTGGGACTAGGGATTCAATTTTGGCATTATTTTGTAAACACAAAATAAATGAGCATAGTTGAGGGGATGTAAATGTAAAAAGTGAAATACATTGGTATAATGTAGGAATTGTAACGTAACATTATCATTAGGTAACTAGGTAGATAAAAAGTCTTTTTGGAAACATCTACTTCTTTTGTGATAATTTTTTCATTGGATAAGAATAGCCTGCGACTGAAGCGTAGAGAATGTCATATTGTTAGATTCAATTAAACTTAATCTATAACTTCGGCCTTGTCATATATAAGCGAGATGTATACTAGGTGAGCCTACTCTCGTACGTGTACCTTGTCAGAAGGAAGCCTGCCTGAAATCAAGTTTATGCAGTAGGTAATAGTACTTGAATATTAAACAAAAGTTTAAGATAGCATAAGCTACGTCGTCAGAAGCAAATCACAAAAAAGGGATCTACCTTTAGCCTGTGCTTCACCTCAACATTTTGGAACCCCTTTTTAGGGTTCGCCGACAACCAGGACTCATAGTATGAACGTGCTTTAAATGACAAAGGATAATTTTATTATAGGCTTTTGCTGCACACTTCTTCATATTTAAACGAGGCTTCACCAAAGACACCCCCACCTACTAGGGCTAGAAAATTGCGAAGAATCTACAAAAGTGCTTGGGAATTAAAATGTAAAATACAAAATGTTTTCCTCTAGGGAAAAAACCTTTCAAAGTACAGGTGCAGGTGTATATGGAACCGCGCATAGTCAATAACAAAGGTCTACTTAAGTTTCTCCCAGCCTGGTTTTTAAGCTTTTCTGGACGAATTCTCGAAAAAGCAACAAAACAAAACCAACCATTTTTTCCTTTGCGCATGCCTCGAACGATATCTAGGGACCAGGCGCCACCCAAATCGGAAAATGGTCCAAACGTCGGAATGGCTTTTCCGATTCACTATTTCATCTGAAAGACAGGCGTTAAGCACATACTATACTATACATTTTTCAGACGGGAGGGCGATTATAAACATCTAGGAAGCCCGACAGGGCCGGACTAGGCACTAGGCTTCTATCACAGTTATGACTAGGAGAATATTACCTAATTGATCTCTTAGTTTCATTTAACAAAATGAGGATTGCGCGATTTTTCCGAAAATGCATAGATTCGGCCAAGAAATAGCAATGGAGACGTTAAATCACTTTAGATTATAAAAGTTATTATGGTGTTAAAAAGGGAGACAGATTCATTAAACTAAGTTAAAAATCGTTTATCAAAAGTAAATTGTTTTCAAAGGAATTTCCGCTACACCAGAAAACTTTTTTTAATATTTCGCAAGAATGCATCGCTAAAGCTCGTTAAGCGCACAGTCGTTTACAGGTAGGTTTACTACTGGTCAAAATTACTTCAAATAAAAAAATTGACAATATCACCAATGAAACACTTTTCTGTTATATAGTTTTATTAGATTATTATTAAACTTTAAAGGAAAGTACTCTTAGAAACGCCCCAGATGTTCCTTTTTAATGTTTAACATTTTCATGTACCTAGGTACCTACTAGAGCCCGATTTTTCATTCAGGTACTACACAATTTTTTATTCGGCAAACACGTTGTAGCTAAATGTAAATAATATCCCGGCACTTTTTGGATCAATGACAACATCCATTCAAAATTTGAAATATAAAATTTCTCAAACTCAAAAACGTGAAAAACAGACATAGTAACAGGATGTCAACAACACAAAAATTCGCAGTCACACAAAGTCGGAAAAATATGTTTGGTCTTTATTTCCAAGATACTTCATGATAGGTTTATAAAAAATAGCGCGAAAAGGGCCCATTGTATTACATTAATGCTAGGGTTTCATCAAGTCAAGTAGCTTGACATTTTAACAAATAACTTGACTTGACTTGAGAATCAAGCTTTTGACAAATTACATATTTGACTTGACTTGATTTCAACTAGTTATTACTTGACTTGATATCAAGTAATTTCAATCTACTTGATATTGCTGATGACGAATTACAAATCTATATTACAAACACCCTTGTTTATACAGAATAAACAACGCATGAACCATTTCTGCAAGCTCCACATAATCTAAATGATTATATAGCGCAAAACTCGTTGAGTTTTCGATGCGCAATCGATTAAAATCGGGATATTTATCTATAGCAGTGGTTCTCAACCTTTCTTTGAACAGGTACCACAGAACTTTTTTGTTCGGTGTGTGTAGGTAAGGGCCCCAAAGTCCGAAATAAACAGTTTGAGGATTTAAAAATAAATTTTTACTTGTCCCTTGTCCCACACTCCACACCAGCGAAAATGTCCACTAACTTTATTTCGAGGACCTGAATTTAGTGATCCAAGGTGATCAGCGGGCGGAACACTGGTTGGGATTGTTGGGAACCTCTGATCGTGGAAAGATTACGTTCGCGCTAGATAGGAGAACGCGCTTTTACCTACTGAGCATAATGATTTTCGTCTACAATCTGCCGGCCATTTTGAAGACGCACTTTTGACATTTTACCGGCTGGGTGCGGAGTGCTTACCTGTTTTTATTTGGAGTTTTCGAAGTAATTTCGATTGATTTTAGAGTTTGTCGTGTTCTGTGAAAGACTGTAAGAATTTTACAAGAGAAAGACGTGTGGAAATATATTTTTCCGGTAAGGATTTTCCAATAGGTTTGTTTACTTTTTTCAGTTCTCAGTGCCGTATCTTCCTGTATCAATTACATTTATTACTAGATAGATTAGGTGGATTGAATTTAAGGTTTTTATTAATATACGTAGGTATATAAACTGGGCAAAGTCTGTTCAAAATGGCGCGAGACAAAATTGGTCAGTTCGCGCAGCTTGACGCTCATTCTCCCCACCTCCGCATATATCTGGTTCACGCTCGCGTGGTAGTTCCCCGAGCTCCGAGCTGACAGAGACAGAAACGATCACGCGTTTGCATTAGTTGCGTATTTACCTAATAAAAATAAAATTTGAAATTGATAAAAAATCAAGTAATCAAGTAGCGTCAAGAAAAACTTGATTTTTAAATTACTTGAAAAATAAATATTTAACTTGACTTGATATTGGAAAATTACTACTTGACTTGATCTTGACTTGATTTCAAGTCAAGTCAAGTAGCTTGAATATCAAGTCAATCCGTAAATCTCTAGTTAATGCTGTCTCTCCATATTGCTAATTTTCATGGCCTTCTCATTATTGTTTGAAAACGTGAAGTGCAGGAGACAGTCGGAAGGGACCCCGGTTGGCAGATTAAAAAAGGTTCTATTTTACTATACACCCAAGGAATTGCCAGGTTGCCTTCTCCAAGCATTGTTCATTCTTGTGCAATTCGATTCTTGGATTCGCAGATAGACTCACTTTGTAGGTACTTACTAACTTTGCAATAGCAAAGAAAAATACCTGTACAGTGTGTCCCAGAGTCAATAGTCCAAACCTGGACCGACACTATTTTAAAGAACCAAGCAAGACATAATTTCATTGTTGATGCAATCTGGGGAATGGAGCTAGTATACAAAAAAATATGGCGACTTATTCTAGGCTATATAGAGGGGTACTCTGTGGTTATAGGTATTTACAGTGACTATAGAAAGCTATAGTCACTGGTACTTATCAATTCGATGGCATGTCAATTTATGACGTTTAGAATATCCTATATTTTAAATATAGAACTTTATTACGATTTACATTCTTCTTACGGTAACGAATTCATACTTTTTTATACCTAGGTACATTTGTTTGTGATAACATGAAATTAATATGCACATGAAGAAAATCGTATCAGACCATTGCGTGAATTGCAGAAGAATAAACACTATATTTTGAATGATCTATTCAACCAGTTGATTTCTATAGTATATTTTGGAAGGGTATTTGGTAACATATGCATGAGTAAAAACAGAAAAATTGTTTAAAATCCTAAAGCAAACAATAATATTATTCCACTATTTAAAGAAAAAACTGAAAAATCTAATAGGTTCTATGCTTACTTACGCTGTATAATTAACCATACATATATATGGACTTCACTTCAAACCAGAAGATAAAAAATGTATTCTTGCTTGCTTGCAAATCATTGTAACAGAAATATATTTACATGTTTTTATTTTATAAAAAAATTGCAACAGCAAGCGCTATGCATATGTCTTTAATATAGGTAGTGTTGGTCCAGTTCAAATGAAGCCTGTGAATAGAAGAAATCACTAGGATGATCATGAAACTTCGTACTTCTCCGCACAAGCACATTTGATGAAACTAGTGAAAGGGTTACCTTAATTTTTTATATAAGTACAGTTATTGCAAATATGTAATTTTTATTTTTATTTTTAATAAAAGTGAAATTGTGCAACAAAAATCAAGATTCAAAGCAAAATTGTAGAAATTTGGCTTGCCCCATCAATGTAGACATTTAGCCTAAACACTACCTTGGGAAAGTATTAACCTACAGCAAATAACTAAATGTACAATGTCTACTGTAAAAGTTTGTTAAATGGTCGTTTGTGTTGAAAGTACCCTTTTACCAAAAATAAAAATAGAAAATACATACCTATTTGCAATAACTGTAAATAAAAAATTTAATGGATCAGAATATATCTGCGAATCATTTCACTAGTTTTAACAAAATAGTGATTTCTGTGCGGAGAAGTACGAAGTTTCTGGAAAATCATAAAAGTTCAAATAACTTCTAAACCGTTAAATTTCAGAATATATATATAGAGCCCAAGGTCATCCTAGTTACCTACTATTTATTATGTCCCCTATCTACAGGCTTTAATTAAATCACTTACTCTGAGAGACCCTGTAAAATTATCTATTATAACTCGATAATGAGCATACCATATTTCAAATACTAAGGATCCCTAAATGTTTGCTGAAACAGGTCAACAGCTGCATTGAAGCGTGAAATATCACGGAAAGTTTATGAAGTTTATGAATGAAACTGAAATATCCCTAGCTTAGGTCAATCGAAGTATACTGAAAAGTTTTCCGATACCTACCTATATAATGAACTATAAAATAATTTCCACGTAAGTTCAGTTTAGACCGCAAAATTTCAATGTGCGCCAAAATTCTGAACTTTTTGCTCTGCGTGCAAGTCGACCTCTGAAAATCTGATTATTTATAATGTCATCTTTTGCTATATATATGTTTTCTGGTAAGTAAATTCTATTTCTTCGACCGTTCATAAAATTAACTGTTTTGGTAAGTTCTTTCCGAAAATAATGTTTTACAGTACTATAAGCAGGAAAATTACATAATAAGAGTCTAGCCTTTTTTAACGGACTTTTTAAATTACATTAAAAATGTTTTTGGGGTGCAAGAGCCGCCAACTCGCATTTAACTGTGTGTCCCACTTAAGACAATTTTTATTTATAGGACGATTTTCAAAATATTTTTTTTGTTAAATATGTCATCCAAAAAAGTATTGTAGGCACATGCAGGGTGTCTAACTTTAAAACTGTACAAATCCGTAAAATCTTCATTTTTGGAGATAATCGCCTAAACTTTTTGTTGCTTAAAAGGCCTTCAAAAACCGCTTCTTCTGACCCTCCTGCCATTTTCAAAATGCAAATCCGGGGCCGGCTGCGATTTCTTTATACCCCCGATTTTCACGAAAACCATTTAGCGATTTTTTTATTTAAAATCTAAACCCACAGCGTTAATCAGCACACCCCAAAACCCCATATACCAAATTTGAGCAAAAAAATTCTGCTGGGTGTCAAAGTTGAGCAAAATAGCCATTTTAAAGGCATCTGGCGAGTCAAGTGTGCCATGGAGTCCCTTCAAAACAGTTGAATGGTCAACAGGACTACTCAAAATATTGGTGTGAAAATATTTACTACAAAAAAATACAGGGTACTTTTCTCTGAGCCATTTCAAAATTCTGAAATTTTATGAAACTTATACGGATCAAGAGTGCTCTGGAATCATTGAAAAAATATTGATAAACCCAAAAGTAATGCATTTCTTTACAAAATGCCAACTAATAAATAAAAACAATTTAAATTATTGGACCTTTCTCAACAAAGTCACTGTCTAAGATGATACATTTTCTGTGCGTTTCCTGTTGTGGCACACCAGCCATCTTAACTGATATGGACTTACTAACTGGCAGGCTTCTGTATTTTTTAGATTTAGTTCATTTATAGTGTGTGAAGCGGTTTTGATATACTCGATTTTTGACCCGTATAAAGTTCCAAAAATTCAGTAATTTGAGATGGCACAGATAAGAACACTCTGTATATTTTGTATTGGACCTTTGCATACCAACACCTTGAGTGGTCCTGTTGACCATTCAACTGTTTTGAAGGGATTCCATAGCACACTTGACTCGCCAGATGCTTTTAAAATGCCTATTTTGCTCAAGTTTTGACACCCCGCAGAATGGAACTCCCTGTATATTTTTTGCCCAAATTTGGTATATGGGGGTTTTGGGGTGTTCTGATTAACGCTGTGGGGTCAGATTTTAAATAAAAAATCGCTAAATGGTTTTCGTGAAAATCGGGGGTATAAAAAAATCGCAGCCGGCCCTGGATTTGCATTTTGAAAATGGCAGGAGGGTCAAAACAAGCGGCCTTTTTAGCAAAAAAAGGGTTAGGCGATTATCTCCAAAAATGAAGATTTTACGGATTTGTACAGTTTTAAAGTTGGACACCCTGTAGGTACTAAATATTTTTAAAATCTAGGTCAATTCATCAAAATCGAGAAGAACTATTAGCTGTTTTATAGGACAAAAATCGATAAGGAATTATTATCTCGCACGGTCTCAAACACAAATATATCAATTTTTTGAGATTAGAATATAATGAAATTAAAATTGGAATTTGAAAAATCTCAATCAAATTTCCAACAAAATGCAAAAATATCTAGCCATAAAGTTTTCAACAAAATTCAGGCACTAAGTTAAAATTAAGATAAATTACTACTACTATTACTATACTACACAATAAGATTTTTTCAGTTTTTATAAATGTAGCAGATATTGTTAGGGACTCACTTCCGTCAACTCGTCAAGCAATGAGCACTGAGTAGCATCTTACAGAAAGCTATGGTTTTTGAAACTTTACTTCATATTTTAGTTTTCCTTTAACTTTGGCGTTAAGCTTTAGCGTTCCAACAATAATTTGTTTTCAAAAAATGTATTTATTATTTATGCGAATTTAAATAAAAGTTTCAAATGTATCATAATAATTATTGATGAAAACTTGTTTACGTACCGATTAAAAGTGTAAACTAATTTACAATCATTTATGGTCAAATTTGTGGGATTTAATCGTACCGAACATTTGACTCAATTATTAGTGAAAAACATTGATATGAATATAATGCTCGGGTGGATTTGGAATAATTAGATTATTTCCCACCTGCTGTATTAATTTGGCCCATAATAACTTAGATGACTTTTGTAATATTTTGGTCGTAAGATGAGAGTAAATAATAATTAGATTTGAAACTGAAGGGCATGTGGTTGTGGTTTTTCCTTAAGAATTATATAGTCGAAACCATTTCCCAAACAAAAATTTTGCCAAAAAGTTATACCCATACAAATTAATGTGTTCTTCATTCAAAATAAAGTAACACATCTGGTTAATTTACATCGTTCAGGCATAGTTTTTAGTTACAGTGAGACACATAAAATGACCACATTTACCGATACAATTTCTGGCACTCTTCATGGATTCCTGACCTAGATTCCTGCATTCGATTACCTTAAAAGATAGGCACAAAGCTGAGGCGGATCGTGACACATGGCAGGTAAGTAAACATTTGCATAGTTCAAGGGGCAAATCCTGCCACAGAGACGCCGTCCTATGGCGTGTTTAGATTAAATTTCACGTACGCGCCCGTTCTAAGTATTCCTCCTGGGAGCATTTACCTTGAATATAAATTCAGCTGCGACTTAAAATATTCACCCTGCGAAAATTTAGCAGTGCCCTAACGCCAGACGTTCGTGAAATTTTTATTTTCTTGTTAACGGGCCAGAGTGTCCAACGGTCTTCTCCTCTAGAATTGTTAATTATTAATAAGATTGAGATCATCCACTTTCAACCGACCGCGAGCCGGAATTTAGAAAATATTAATACTAGCGGACACTCTAGTACGGATGAGCAACATCACAGCGGTGGTGTAGAAAAGTATAGATCGGACGCACCGAAGACACCGAGAGACCGAAGAAGGCTCCAGCGGAAAAGAGGCACTTAACCCTCCATATTTAAATACTGTGAGGAAATACGTCACCGCTTTTAAAGCACGTAATCCTGTTAATCTCATAAAATATATAACCGAAGATATAACCATAGAAGGGTCACTAGGCAAAAAACACGAATACGGCCGTTACCCCTTGCCAAAGTCTAGAGAATACTATAAGCCGGCGCACTCGGCCTTGTGTAAACAAACGTTTCCCCCTGCCGTCTCCCGCTCCCTCGGCCCGCCGTCATCGGAGTACGGCGATCGATATCTTATTTGATAAGAAAATAAGCTTATAGACCGGGAGATAGTGACAGATTTTTGGACGTGATTTTACTCAGTATGCCTTGCAAAGGGCATTATGTGGCACATATTCTCACAATAATAAGGTATGAATCAGAGAGTCATCATGGGTTCTTCATGTGAAAAACTGAGTTTTCAATTATTCGAAAAATTTGCGTTTTGATATGATTTTATACAGGCTGCCATGTGTTTTATAATGAAGTTCAAATAGAAAATTCCTCGGAAAACCATAGGCATACCGTTAGGGGGGTCCAAAGAGCTATTGTTGCCATGTGATCTTGTATTTTAATAATTAATTTTTCCACGTTTCTAAACAGGCTGCCAATGAGAAGTATGCAAGTTCTTGTTATGAAACTGCTGAAGAAAAGATGGCATACCGTTTGCGCATATCCAAGTACACTTAACATCGATGAAATCGTTTAAATTATTAAATAACATTCAATTTAAACAGTACTTGGACAAGCGTAAAAGGTATGCCATCCTTTTTTCGGCATTTTCATAACAAGCACTTGCATACTTCTCCTTGGCAGCCTGTTCAGAAACGTGGAAAAACTAATTATTAAAATACAAGTTCACGTGACAATAATAGCCCTTTGAACCCACGCTATGGTTTTCCGAGGAATTTTCTATTTTGAACTTCATTATAAAACACATGGCAGCCTGACTAAAATCATATCAAAACGCATATTTTTCGAATAATTGAAAACTCAGTTTTTCACATGAAGAACCCAGGATGACTCTCTGATTCATACCTTATTATTGTGCCACATAATGCCCTTTGCAAGGCATACTGAGTAAAATCACGTCCAAAAATCTGTCACTATATCTCCCGGTCTATATGTAGCTGAGAGCGGTTCGAGGCTGATTTACGACCAGTCGCAAAAAATTGTTGTTTTCTCCGAGAGACAAAGAAGTGAGCTGACTTATAGTATTCTCTAGACTTTGCCCTTGCCTTTCAACCCCGCTGAAAACCATGCAAAACACTCTCTATTTGAATTTTTCTGTGCTTCCAATTCTCCCTTTTAGTGTGCAGTTACTATGTGTTGTACAGTGTGTCCTTCAATAGACACTGCCGAAGATATTTGGCAACAGGGCCAACAAATCCACGTGATACAGAATCAAATTGAGCGCCACCTATTAGCAACTAGTGAGATTTGGGCTTACGTTTTATATATCACGGTAGGGGGAAGCACATACTGGATATGTCCTGTTAAAGTGATACAAGATGTTTTAGAAAACAGAGATACCAGTATAAGTACAGGGTGTCGCATTTTGGGTGTTTTTGGGTGTTTTTCTCAAAACTCTCGGTTATTATTAAAGCTACAGGGTTGCGGTTTTCACGTCACCATACTACTTTTTTGAGAGAAATTTGGTGGACCAATCAGATTTTAGATAAGTTTTATAGTTTCCGCGCATTGGCGCAGGACTGAAATTTTCGATTTTTTGGAAACCTCTCTCCTGGCTACAACATATATATATATATATATATATATATATATATATATATATATATATATATATAATCAACTATTTTTATAGATTTTTTGGCGTAGAATCGAATGGAATAATTAGTTTTTTTGGTAACGTTAATAGTTTTTGAGATATGAACTATGGTTTCCATTTAAAAATATATATATAACTATTAACGCTACCAAAAAACTAATTATTCCATTCGGTTCTACGCCAAAAAATCTATAAAAATAGTTGATTAAATTTGTCGGTATTCAGGGTGGCCCACCACGAACTGCATCGATCTATATATGGCCAACTAAAAGTAGGAAAATTCTGAAAATTTGGCACCTCACCAATGCCGATGGGCGCTGCCCAACTAAAATATTTTGGTGAATCTGGCACTTCCGGTTATACCGGAAGTCGATATCAAAGTTCTTATCTCAAATGGCACACCCTGTATATTATTGCATTTTTGAATTTTAGGCATCATTTTGGATCAAAAACATGCAACATGTCCTATGTCTAAATCCAACCGTTTTTGAGATATTTGCATTTTTCCGAAAAAAATGACAGGTGCAGACCTAAAGTCAATTAGCAATTTATACGAGGAAACCGCGAAATTTCAAGAATTTTTGGCATCGTGTAACAGAAGTCCTGACCTAGTGATCTCTGCTGAGAAATAAATCCGTTCTTATACAGGGTGTTCACAAAACATGACTAAAAATTACATTCAAAATGTGCTTAAATCTCAAAATTTTCAAATGGAAACCCCCATTTTTGAAATGCGATCTTATTCATCACTAAAAATGATGAAAACTTTGTGTAAGGTTTCCTATACCTAAATGCAGTAATTTTCGATTAATTTACGAAAAACCCACTTTTCGCCCATAAAATGCGGGGTTTGCTTAACGCTTGGAAAATCATATTAGTGGTGGACGTTGAAAAGACAATCGCTGCTGAGGAAATGTCACTTGGTTTATAAATTATTGTCAACAATAATGCGAGCGCGCTTAAATTACACAAACGAAGATTATTTAAATTTGTTTATTATCTACGGAGAATGCAACAAAGTAATATCAAGAACGTGCGATACATTTGGGGCTCGCTATCCACAAAAAACAAAACCATCGCCAAACGTGATTTTTCTCTGACACATCCATACTGTTTAAAATTTTGTATTATTTTATTAACTGTGTTTCTTGATATTACTTTGTTGCATTCTCCGTAGATAATAAACAAATTTAAATAATCTTCGTTTGTGTAATTTAAGCGCGCCGGCGTTATTGTTGACAATAATTTATAAACCAAGTGACATTTCCTCAGCCGCGATTGTCTTTTCAACGTCCACGGCTAATATGATTTTCCAAGCGTTAAGCAAACCCCGCATTTTATGGGCGAAAAGTGGGTTTTTCGTAAATTAATCGAAAATTACTGCACTTAGGTATAGGAAACCTTACACAAAGATGTCATCATTTTTAGTGGTGAATAAGATCGCATTAAAAAAATGGGGGTTTCCATTTGAACATTTCGAGATTTAAGCACATTTTGAATGTAATTTTTATTCATATTTTGTTTTATTAGAACGGATTTATTTCTCGGCAGAGTTCACTAAGTCAGGGCTTCTGTTACACGATGCCAAAAATTCGTTTTGAAATTTCGCGGTTTCCTCGATAAATTGCTAATTGACTTTAGGTCTGCACCTGTAATTTTTTTCGGAAAAATGCAAATATCTCAAAAAGGTTGGATTTAGACATAGGACATGTTGCATGTTTTTGATCCAAAATGATGCCTAGAATCCAAAAGTGCAATAGTATATAGGGAGATTTGAGATAAGAAAGTTGATATCGACTTCCGGTATAACCGGAAGTGCCAGATTTACCAAAATATTTTAGTTGAGCAGCGCCCATCGGCATTGGTGAGGTGCCAAATTTTCAGAATTTTCCTACTTTTAGTTGTCCATATATAGATCGATGCAGTTCGTGGTGGGCCACCCTGTATATAAGTTGTAGCCAGGAGAGAGGTTTCCAAAAAATCGAAAATTTCAGTCCTGCTCCAATGCGCGGAAAGAATAAAACTTATCTAAAATCTGATTGGTCCACCAAATTCCTCTCAAAAAAGTAGTACAGTGACGTGGAAACCGCAACCCTCTAGCTTTAATAATAACAGAGATTTTTGAGAAAAACACCCAAAAACACCCAAAATGGGACACCCTGTACATAAAAAAATTGATCGCTGTTTTCGCGTTCTTAGTAAAACCCGATATTAAGAAAGTAAAACTTTCAAGTGACTGCTCTGGCTGCAGGGGTGCCCAGAAGGTTAATGATATTTTAATTTCCCAATCTTCCGAAAATTAAATTTTTCCTTCCAGAAATTCCAGGATATTGGATTGACGCTAACGTTCAAATTGACCTCTAATTGTCTGAGAGACGTAACAGCAGCCAGGAAGATATTCCAGTCGGCAGTAGCGGATATAAACTTCAGCGGGCCCCCCTGCAAGGTTTGAGTTCAGGCCCCCCTACAATTATTTTTTTCAATATTTTTTTAAACTAATATAGCGAAATAAAAACAACTTTTCAGAAATACACTTTTATTTCATTTCAGTGAGTGAATCGCCTGCGTTTATGTTTAAAAAACATATCGACTAAATGTGACAAATCAATCTTATTAGCTATATCATGTTCTATACTTATTACAGCCAATGAACTTAATCGTTCTTCTGACATTGTTGAGCGTAAATATGTTTTTATTAATTTTAACTTCGAAAATGATCTTTCTGCAGTCGCTGTTGTTACAGGTAAAGTTAGATATAGCTGTAATACTGTGCATACGTCTGGGATATGGCTACACAAAAATTGATTATTTATAAAAATCAAATTCACCAATTCCTTTAGAGAACAGATTTTATCTAGTTCAGTATGCAATAACGTTTTTAATTGAATAAGCTGTTCCCCTAGGTCGGCAGAAAGATCATCTTCATATTTTTTCACTAATAAATTTGCAGCTGAGACAATTTCATTGTTATCATATTTAAGTAAATTTACCGGACTTAAAACTTTAAATAAACTAATCGTATTTTTGAAACTTTCATATCGCCTGCCAATTTGATTGATTATAATATCCAATGACCGATTATAAATACAAATTTCGAATTTTTTTATATTATTAGTTATTGGTTCATCTGCTGCCAATTCATCAAACAGACGCTTTTTTTCCTGGTTCTTTCTGTTTGTAATATGGGGTCTATACCCCATTGTTTAGCTAATTCAGCAGATTCGTCAAAAATTTGTTTAAAGTCTTGTCGCATCAGCACCAAATCAAAGTTTTCAATTTTATTTTTCAAAGATAATGCTTCATTTCTTTCAGGCATTTTTTTACTTAAAACAGTAATGTTTGTAAGACATTTCAAAACAGATAAACAATTTTGTTTAATTGAAAACAAACTATCATATCTCGATGACCACCGAGTGGGACAAAGTTTTTTTAGAGTATATTGAATGGTTTCATTCTTTAAATTTTGCCACCTAGGGAGACTCTCACTAAAAAAGACATACAACAATTGAATTATATCATAAAATTTTTGAATCTCTAAAATATTTTTTATGCTATCATTAATAACTAAATTTAAAGTGTGGACTGCGCAATGGATATAATCTGCATTTTTTTGTTTTTGACGAATCAGTGCTTGTAAGCCAGAGTATTTACCTAAAAAATGTTTAAAATGCATTCATTGTTAGAAAACAACTAGGTATCCGATATTCGAATTCTGCCAGCAAAGACAAAAAAAAATATAATACTATAATTATTTTTCTACTCCTTTTAAATAAAAATATTTACAATAAACAAACTCGCCTAACAACCATACGAGTGACGCAAATTTAAATTTATGAATTGTGATTGGATGAAAAACTATTGAATAAGGTATATTTTCCAACTGTAAGCAATGAATCATGAGAATTATTATTTTATGAAAATTTTTGAATTATATTAGGTTTGTTTAACCGGAGTGGAAAAAAAGTTTAAGCAACAAAAATAAGCGAACAAAAAATATTACGGACTGTCATGCAACCAAAGATCAGTCATCTAATTTTGTATATATTATATTTCTCATTCGCTTACCGCTCATATTTGCAGCGCCATCGTACCCTTGGCCTCTGCATTTTAACAAGTTTAAATTATTTTTCTCAAGAAATAATATTATTTGATTTTCGAAATCCTTGGCAGTTTGGTGACCCATTTCTATAAATCCCAAAAACGATTCTTCAATACCTACTTCATTTTTTTTTATATTAGTGTATCTGATAATTATACTTAGTTGGTCTTTTTTACTTAAATCTTGTGTTATATCTAATATTATTGAATAAAATGGAGATTTGTTTATTTCTTCGATAATATTCCGACAGGTTTCTGATGCTATTAAATTAATTAATTCGTTTTGAATCGTTTTACTCAAATAATGATTTCTCTGATTTTTTATATTCTGGTCACGGAAGTTCTTTAAATGTGTTTCTAGAATGGGATCATACCGGGCTAATAATTTGATTATGTTTAAAAAATTCCCACTATTTTCATCGTCATTAATTTTTTCTCTGTGTCCGCGAAAAGACAAATTACAAAACGCTAATGTTTTTATTACATCTATTATCCTCGTTAATATTTGTTTCCAGATTTTTATATTATCATTTAGATGTATATCGATGGTATCATCTTTTTTCCATGCCGAATATACTTTACAAGCCTCTAAATGACACTTTGATGTTTCATGTTTTTTTACTTTTTTGGTTAAACCTTGCCAATCATCAATTGTTCCCTTTGTCCAACTGGAAGTATAATATTGACTTTTTCTATCAGCGAAAAGCCAACATGGCTCACAATATACACCATTTAGTATAATTGAATAGCACAACCAAAATCTACAAAAAAAAAACAATGGATAAAAATTAATAATAAAAATATGAAAAAGATGAACTAAAAAAAGAACTAAATTATAGGTACCTAACCAATAAATTATTTTACCTTACCTTTCAAATATTTGTCCTGTTTTAGATCGAGAATAATAATATTCCTTCGAAAACGAACGATTTAGAGCATTTTTAGGAAACGGGCCTTGTGGTCGGCATGACGGAGAGCCGACAATTTTTAGTTTTGTTTCACTGTTTAATTCACCGTCATCAAAACAGCCCCGGTCAGTATTAAATTCAAGTTCACCACCTTCTTCGACTTCTACACATTCTAAATTTGAGTTCACAGTCACAATATTTGTATCACTGTTTGTATTTTCATTTTCTGAGTCCATATGAGCATCTAAATCTCTATTAGTCTTGTTCACATTGCTACCTAATTGTGTCAAATTATCCTCTACAATATCATCCTCCGTTAGTTCGTTAACTAAATTCTCTTGGGTGGCCTTTGACGAACTAGGAAAGAATTCGCCGATTTTCCTACATTTCTGTTTCTCTTCTTCTCGTTTTAAATTTTTTTTACGTTTTTGCGAACCACTAGCGTGTTTATACATTTTTCTTGGTAAAAATGGTATAATAGAATATACCTAACAAGTAAATCAGTTTGCAGGATACAGTCAACAACAACAATAAGAGCACAACTGTACATACAATCGCAAATGAATAGTACTGAACCGAAAAGAAATACGGGGAATAATACGCAACGAACTACGCACTAACCTCAATCTGCTCAATCTAGTCTGAAAACCACAAAACATCAAAGGTTAGGTCTGAAAACACAAAGCATAACTGACAACTAGAAAACACAATCCGAAAAAGCGCAAGCGCGAAACCAAATGACATTTTTCTTCTTCCTCTTTTCGTATTTGCGGCAATTTGAATCTGTGCCCTTCGCCCATAGAGTCTCGGGTCGAGTTGGACTTCGGGCAGATTCGGGCCCGAGACTGGGCCCCCAAACTGCCCGGGCCCCCCCGCATTGCGGGCCCTGCGGGCCCGCTATATCCGCCCCTGCCAGTCGGTTTCAACACTGAGAATTAATAAAAGCAGAAAAAATGTTCCAGAAAATTTATGCCAGCGGAAACTCTAGCTCTGATGTGCACGTTAGGTATCACCTGTGTGAATATCGAATGACATGAATAGTATTCTATTTAATAATGGGTTTGTTCCAACAACAGTTCTGAACTAGTTTTTAGCGACCTGGTTGATTGAAAACAGTTCTGGAATTACTTTCCTGCATTCTGATTCGCTAGAACTGGTTCAGAACTATTGTTGGAACAAAGCTAATTGTATGTTGAGATGTTAGCTAATTGAATTGGCGACCTTTTACAAAAAGCCCAACGAATAAAATTAAATGCTACACACCTGAATCGCAGAATCCGATAAGCTTCTACAGAGTGTGTGTGTGCGGATGGACACAGAAATACGCAAATGGCGAGGCCATGGTAGCGAAACATAAGTAAAAAAGACCCGGTCAAATTTGTGAAATTTGATACAGGGTAGCCTAAAAGTCAACGTCATACCTTGGAGGGCTGATAGGTAGGCTCGTGATTGGCCTGAATGTCAAAATATGGCTTTAGTAAAAAATCGTTAGTTTTCGAGATATTGCCACGTTTATGAATTTCTTGAAAATCACCACCTTAGTGCACGGCCACACATAACGCGGACGGCGGACCATAGAGCAGGGCGGAAAGTAGTGCGGTAGTGTCCACACAGTCAGCGGATTGTGACGGCTTTGAAAGGCGTATTGCGCAGAGAGGTTGGAATTAAAGTGAAAACATTGAAAATTCGAACTTCATAGAAACAGCTATAAAAATGTCGATTTCTACATTATTTTTATGTAAAAATTCACAACTCAAATTTCGCATTTTCCAAAATAAACGTGCAGTTTGGGTACATGAAATAAACCTAAGCAGGGAAACACTTGGTGAATTCCATCATCTGTACAAAAATAATTTTGGAAATCTCGACCCAAAGTTTGTCTAAAACACCTCGGTTGTGGTGATGTGCATGAGTTATATCCCATAGGGGTTTGCGACTAAAAACTTCACTAATTGGCATTTCGCAACCCATATTGTTTATTACTAAATATTATACTATTTTCGAGGTTAAATACGGGCCAATACGCCACAAAATGTCAAACTGACTTGAACGAGCAAACACGCCTACTCTCCGCTCCCCTCTCCGCGGTATTGTTTTGAACGCTCCGCTACCATCTCCGCTTTGCTCTCCGGTCCGCCGTCCGCCTTATGTGTGGCCGTGCACTAAGATCACGTTCTCGAGTGCCACAGCTACAAAACTCCATATTCTAAAATCTCAAATTTTGTTACGCGATCGTGGGTAACCCTGCTGTTAAGTTCTAAATAAATCTAATAGTTGTACCCTTTGAAAAAAACATGTATGTCAGATTCAGGAGTCAGTTTTCTTTTATTATCTAAATTCGACTATTTGTATTGTCAACAGAATTTTTTAAATAATCTAGAGAGTTATTTTTAAAAATTGCTCATTTAATGTGTTTTTTAAAAGGGTACAACATATTTTATGTTTTATTTTAGAAAAAGATATCTACATACTGATATTGAATTATTTCAATTATTAGGACGCCAAATTGAAAACACTTGTTAAATTAAAGTGAGAGGTATTTACTAAAAACAAAACAAATCACAAAACGAAAAACAATTATTGTGTTTAAATTGCCTGTCACCGAGTCGAAAGCAAGCTCAGAATGTTTTAAAAAATAAATATATTATAATTAATTTTATAAATAATAAAAAAAAGGTATACCAGTCATTTTCGCTGCTGGAGTTTACTAATAAAAATATATAGGAAAGTATATATTTCTATGGAAAACTTTGTAATGACAGTACATTTCTACTAGACCGGCGGTACACGACCAGTCGGATGAAACGTTTTTCAAATGCATGCCAATCATATACAGGGTTAGTAAATAAGTGCGACAAACTTTAAGGGGTGATTCTACATGAAAAAATAATGACAGTTTGCTATATAAACGTAGGTCCGCAAAAGATTCGTTTCCGATATACAGGGAGTCAAAATTTAAAAAAAAAAAAGATAATTTATTTATTGTTATAGCTATGCGCACCTAACTAAAAATGTTTTATTCGAGATATTTTTATTTTCATTTGTTGTTTTGATTTATTGTTGCTGTATAGGATAGGTTTTTGATATTGTTGTAATAGAAATTAAAAATACGCGTTATGTTATTTTATTTTTTTGCATAAAAATGGCGGCCACTGTGACAAAAAGGTAGGAGAGCTTTTTTGTCACTAATTAAACGAGGATTTTAAAAATAATTTTTATTTTAAATTATCTCAGTGGCGTATCATTTTTTTTTTAATATCGAGACCATTACCCCTATGCACGCCACTGATTAACATAAAATTTTTAATCGGGTGTCAAAAAATGCGCTTTCTAGTCCTCTTAAAACCCACCAAATTTCATTTAAATATCTTAATCCGTTTCAGCGCAATAAATAAATTATATATTTTTTTTAAACTTTGACTCCCTGTATATCGGAAACGAAGCATTTGCGGACCTACGTTTATATAGCAAACTGTCGTTATTTTTTCATGTAGAATCACCCCTTAAAGTTTGTCGCACTTATTTACTAACACCCTGTATATGAATATAAATGCCATGAAATGAAATGCAATGAAGAGAATTTTAGGCGCCGCTCGCGTGCAGAACGGTGCGCAATTATTACATTTTTCGATGTATCCGAACGATTTTCAAATAAATGCCAATAGTACCAAACGAGAAGTTATGACAAAAAAACCAGCGTAAAATTATTGCCATGCAGCTTCCGCGCGCACAACCAATTTTTGTGAGCACATTAAATTGTAAAATTTTTTGGTATTTCCGAACGACTTTAAAATAATTTACCGATTGGCATGCAGTTCTGTAGTGTAGAACATGAATTCATGATTTTATTAATATTTTTATTATTATTAGACTTCTTAATTTCAACTTTGAGTTTACACACCAGTTAAATCCAAAATATAATCAGCTATATGATTTAACAGAAAGTCGTTTACACCTACCTGTTTCTGTGTATATTAGTAGACGCGCGTTACATAAACCTCGTCAATCTTTCTGTCAAGATGAGCAAGAATTATTAAAAAGGGCACAAGAAAGGACCGTATCCAATTTACAAAAATGTATTTCACCTGGGAGAAAAAAATTGTTTTCTTTTATCCCAAAGCTCTTTGCTTATTAGATTTTTATTCTTTTAGAGCGCATAAATGCCGATATCATTATTTTTTCTTCTTAATTTGATCAATTAGCGATAATTTGAATGTCACCGGAATTATGCTAGTCCTTACTTTGAAAAACCGCAAGCTATATTAATATCTTATTTTGTAAACCTAATAATAATATAAAATTGGGGTTGAAAAAGGTTGACTACAAAACTACTCCAAATACAGTATAACCAGTAGGTACTCCACTCTCTCAAATATTTCTCCATTGTTATTGTCAAGTTTAACTACTTCAATTTAACGAGATACGACACAAAATCAAGGATTTGATTTATAAAATTACATAAAGGTTGGTCACGCGTGATAATTAAAATCAAGAAATTAAAATTACTCCAATAAAATTATTCATGAACCTTGAACACTGCATTCTCAAAAAATAACTAAATTTGACATTCGCCCTTTTCCCTTTGTGCTATTCGTTTAATCTAACGAGTTGAAAACTTGGCAATTGTGTGGCTGTTACACCAAAGATTTGTTATAATTTTTCAGTAGAATTAGGTAACTAGTTCAAGGCTTCCACGACAGTACCTAGTAACTCCGCGTTGTCTAACACGCGAGCTTTAAATCTTCCTTTATCTACGTTATTAAGTCACAATTTTGCATGCAGAGATGTTTTAGGGTAGGTCACGGGCTATTTAACAACAATTTAACTTTGTGATGGTTGTACGTACCTACATGTATATCCTTGTTATACAGAAGAGGCAATGTAAAACTTTTATGTAAATTCTGTGTAAATGTATATTAATTTTTTTTTACCTCAGAATACTTACAGTGCTGGTTATAAAAAACTTTTTTACATTCAGTGCTTGCCATCTGCGTCTGCGAACTTACCTGAAATATAGAAAAGAAAAAATGTTGTTAATGATTGATATTAGTACGGGATAGATCATAAGACAAATATATAAAGTTTATGGAACTTACAGGAACATTTTGAAAGACATGGTTTCCAAATTTCCAACTTTAAATAACTTTCTTACATATTTAATTTGCACGATAGTTTGCTAAAATATATCGAAGACGTTTAGTTCGAAGTTGTCCTTTTTTACATACTGTTGCCAAAGAACAATTTATCTATTTTACTTTCTTTCATAAAAGTATTCGTACATCTTTTTAATTTTGTATTAGCTATTTATAGCTACAGCTACTTTGTGAAAACCTATGGAAGATGACCAAACAACAAGACGAACAAACATTGGATCACATCGAAAACAATTTATAAAATTACTTAGATGATGAAATTCTAAATTAAATTGCATATTTCGAAGGACCTATTTCGAGTTTTGTTTCTAAGTAAACAAAGTTATATATTAATCTCCTAATATATTAAATGCAATAAGTTTGATTTATTAATTACGTAGAACGCTCTGCAAATAAAGTTTCCTCTAGTTGACTAAAACTTCGAGAGGTTGTACCTACTGTTAAGTTGGCGATACACCTACGAACTAGAAAGTTAGTTCGTATACCTTTGCTTTCAATTAAATATGTACCGAAATACTCTAAAATTAAAATGTAGATACTATAGGCGTTGACTGACGTTATTAATAAGACTTCTCGCGGCTATAGCTTCATGTCCCGGAAAACAGATGGCGCCTATGGTCCACAATGTATTTTGCATTGTATTTTGTCTCCGGGAAGCGCATGGTGAGCCAGAGAACTGTCAAACATAACAGCCGTGAGCAGTCTTTATTAATACGTCAGTCAAAGCTATAGGTATAATATCTATATTCTAGTAGAATAGTTGCCAATATAGGCCAATGATAATAATTCAAACACCTATTATAGTGGCGAGACGACGAGACGGGCAGTAACATTGCTGGCTATACATTTCTAATGATGATTAATTAGATATAATTTATAGCTGAATTAAGCTAAATCTTTTACATAAGAGGCCATAATGATTGTTGTGTGAAGATGCAAACATTTCAAAATCGCGGGTATGAACCTTTTGACTCGTTTAACAAAAGCAAATACCTATGTCAGCACATACAGGGTATTTACTTTTAAACATAATATACAAATCCATAAATTCTTTATTTTTAGATATAATCCCCTTGTTTGAAGAACCTTCGAAAAATACTACTTTTGACCTTTCTACCATTTATCGATCTCTTTATTTAAAATCTGCCAAAACAACGTTAATCAGGATAGCCCAAAACCCCCATATGCCTAATTTGAACAAAAAATATATACGGAGTCCCATTCTACAGAGTGCCACAGTTGAATAACATAGGAATTTTAAAGGCATCTGCGGCAAATCAAGTGTGCGTGTGCCAAGGAATCATAGTGTTGGTGTGCAAAGAGCCGACACAAAATATACAGGTTGTCTTTCTCTGCGCCATCTCAAAGTAGGTACTGAATTTTTGAGGTCAAAAAGCGAGTATAACAAAACCGCCTCAAACACTTTAAACAAACTAAGTCTGAAAAAAATACAGAAGCCTGACAGGCGGTAAATCCTTATTCGTTATGGTATGCTACAACAGGAAACGCACAGAAAATGTATCATCTTAGACAATGACTTTGTTGAGAAAGGTTAAATAATTTCAATTATTTTTTATTTGTTGGTTGGCATTTTGTTAAAAAATAAATTACTTTTGTGTTTAATAATATTTTTCAATAATTCCGGAGCACTCTTATTGTCCAGTATAAATAAAGATTCATAAAAATTCAGCATTTTGAGATGGCCCAGAGAAAAATACCCTGTACATTTTTATATTGAATCTTTGCACACTAACACTTTGTCCATTCAACTGTTTTGAAGGGATTACATGGCACACTTGACTCACAAGACGCCTTTAAAATTCCTATTTTGTTCAACTTGGTCACTCTTAAATGGGGTACCATGCTTTGTGCTGTCTTAAATGCAGGACCGTTTCATTTTTTAAAATCTGTTAAAAAGTAAATTATTTTCTAAACTACTTCCTTATGTAAGATGTTCGAAGCAAGTAACAAGTCCCAAGAAAATAATAAAATTTATTATCAAATTCTGCTTCCACCCACTTTTGCAACGGTTTCTCTCATTAATGTTCTATATTCTTTAGTTATTCTGCCCTTTAGATCGTCAGTATCTGCATGAAGTATATTTTCCATTGCCAACAACAAACCTATTGAGTTGTTTACTACTAAAAGATGTCTTTATGTCGTATTTTTTTTATTTATCAGAAACTGAAACTGGAAATTGAAATTACCTTTAAAGTGAGATATGGGGGATAGAGGAGTGAGTTAATTGACATTACATAACGACTAAAAGAAGTTCCACTTCCACTAAAATGGTTCTCGGCGATTTTTAACATTTATTTTCATTATGGAAGTATTAAGGGCGACTAGTTTTCACATGAACGCCCTATATATAGGTTTGTAGATATGTATAATATAAATGTACTTTCACTTTAGTTATACATGTAGGTACATATGCCCGGCATGCAGATAAATTGTAGTAAAAAAGGTAAGGTAAGGTAAATATTGTAAAACTAGGTATCTATTTTGTTTTTAACCTGAAATCAAACAACCTTTTGTCTACAGGAAACTTGGCCATTTCCCACAAGAACTCGTTAAAATGTTAATCAGACTTTCGGAAATATGTATATAGTTGCCCCTGTAAAGGAAATTTCACAGCTGAGTGAGAGAATACTTTCATTTCCCATCACCACAGGCGTTGTTTTCCTGACGAATTGGATCTCTCTCCAACCAAAGAATATTATAATTAGTAACGTGGCCCTATAAATTTAAAAAGCATTTTGCTACTTTTGCAGTCGCGCTTTGAAGGGATATATCTTATTTAATCGAAAGATTTGTTACGGAAAATCTCAACGTTTCATAGAAACAAAACCTAGTATTATACAGGGTGAATCAGTTTTTTGTAGCAGGACTTTAACAGGTAATAGATCTTCAAAAAATAACCGCACTTTTTCGTATAAACTATATCTTTTTAAGGCCTTAGAAAAAAGTTACAGGGTGTTAAAGTTGGAAAAAATATGTGAACTTTATTGAATATTTACCAAACTAGTTGAGATATTTAAGTCATATTTGGTATACGTTATAACGGCATGGGTTAGCCTAAAACCTGTTAATATCGAACATTTTGCACAACCAGTGGCGGAGAAATGGGTAATTGGTAAAATTATTTTTAGAAAAAAAAAAAAAAGAATCACCTTGTATTGTAATAAAAGGTATCGAATTTTTTTATGTAGATTTTAATTGCAGACAAAAATGTCCTCTAGTTATTTGTTCGCATGTGTTATAGTTTAATGGCAAATTTCATTTTTTTGTATTCTTTCGGGGTTTTTCTGAAAAATTATCTAAAAAATTTGCTCCATAAGTAACACTTAAAGTAGAAATAATGTGTTTGCTACTTTAAATAAGGTAACTTTTTCCAATAAACTTACCTATTTAAGGCTATACTTTTGAAGTTACAGGGTCTAAAACATTTAAGGAAGATACAATTAATGTTACGTTTTTCGGGCAATCCACATTCATGCGGTATAACAAGGATTTTAACAAGCGTTTGCAGAAATCGTAAACAAGCTTTTTGTCGTTTAAAGGAACAAACAATCCACTCGTTAAGCCACCGTTCGCGGTAAAAATACCGTCCAAACTTTCGGCCATTACCGAATCGCGTCTATGGCAATTTCATGGAACGCCGGAATGGAAAGTTTTAATTAACCGAGTTATTTTTCACTCGCCTGTGCCACATGCTATGCGAGGGTGGCAATTTAAATCTTCTTTTAACGGCGATAATAATTGGAAATCGCATCTGAATAGGTAATTTCCGGGCATTTGTAATAGGTTAGCATACGTTATAGTGTCTTTCATTTTGATTTGCACCAAGGGACCTTTTTCACACTTCGCAAGGGTTCCAAGCGCACAAAGGTCCCGCAAAAGTGAATTATTAAGATACAATTTGCTACAGGCGTGACGTCCTGCCCCTAAAAACCGATTGTTTCCATTTTAGAGTTGTTGTCAACGTTGACCTTTTATAACAAAAAAAAAAACTCCTGTAGAATTCTGGCAATATACACTGGTGTGAATGTAAAGTATAAGATACACTGAACATTATCAAAGATCATAATATTCGAGACATTATTAACATTATTTACATTATTTTTTCTGTTTGTTTTAATATTATACAGCGAGTTCCGTAATGATGTGTAAATATTTGGAGAAAGTCTTCTACAGGTTTTTCGTGTAAAAATTTTCGATTTAACCTACTTGGACTCCATCCCCTGCAAAGTTATTCCTGCCTTTAAAGAAGAAAACGACTTAGCTTTATTTTTTTTTCTGAAAAATGTTTGAATGTAGAGACTAGAATTTTGGGTATATTCCCAGCAATTTGGAAGACACTTTACGGTACAATGGACTAATACAGCAATTTTTTATAAGCCCATATTATGATAGTTTAGATAGTAGATATTTTTATAGATAATATTATGCTTGGTTTGTACAAAAAATAATTAAAACGTCTAGGGGAAACCGTTAAATCTAATCCCTGACTTTTCGTTGGATCTGGCAACACCGCAACGGCGCTAAATCTCAAATCGATTTAAAATTTAAATACACCTCCAATACGGGTTACACGGGGGTGTTTGGTAAACAATACAATACAATAATAGTAATCTGATAGACTATCTCATTATTGCTTTAATATAAATTCAATAATAGCACTATTGCTTCAATTTAAAGTAGATTAGATTATTGTAATTAAAATAATGGAATAATAAAGATTTCTGACAACCCAGGTAAACACCTCTCCTCGAATGAATACAATAATTATTGATTTTTAACAACCAGTTGTGGAAAAGGAATGTAATGTAATCTATAATATGTGTTGTTTATAAGTATATGTGTTGTTTATAAGTATATGTGTTGTTTATAAGAAATTCACAAACAGCTTTTCAACTATGGAAGATGGTTTTGTCAAAGCTTATTCGTTGATTTTGATATATGATGTATATCAAAAAATCTATCAGGAACAACCAGAAATTTAGGCTAAAACTACCTATTGAATAAATTATAAAATAAAATGCATAATTAAGTACACTATTTGACCTGTCACTATGTAATATGCCCCTGGTGACGTCACCAAGTACCAGAAATTTCAATTTCAATTTTTGGCTAAATTAAGAGGAAAAAACAATCTAGCCAGCTCTATGGGACTTTGAAGCCCTTACCTAGGTGACGCACACAAAAATAGGGAAATATTATTTACTGTGTTAGTCCATTACTTTCTCCACCATCGTAAGAAACTCGAAACACCTAGTTTTTTTTACAGAATTTTTTTGTTAATTTATTTAAAAAGAAAAATTCGTATTCTACAGCCCACTTTATTTAGAAACTTTTTTACTTTGTTACCTTTTCGTTGACATAATAGTTTGTCGGGAAAAAATTAAATTACTTTTTATTCCGAATTTAAATACAACTTTTGACACTCACGATTTCATAAAAGATAGTATGCGGGTGTTATTTTTGGCACTTTCGTATTATTTTACTGTTTACAAGCGCAGTATAGGGAATACTTTTTCCTACATTCAAAGATATTTAAATATAAAAAATTGAACCCCTTCTTACCATTGCCATTTTTTTAATTTATCTCAAACTTTTTTTATTTAAATATCTTTGAATCTGGGAAAAGGTATTCCCTACCGCGCTGGTATAACAAATAAAAAACCAAAACCAAAGTCACAAAAATGACACTCGCCTACTATATTTCCCTATTTTTACGTAATCGTGAATGTCAATAATAACTCTATTTAAATAAGTAACAAAAAAGTACGTAATTTTATTTTTTCAAGACAAATTATTATGTTAATGAAAAAATAAGAAGAGTACAAAATAATTTTCTAAATTAATTGAGCTACAGAACAAGAGTAAGAACTTTTCTTTTTAAATAAACTAACTTACTTACACTAAATTGTGGCGACTTTAAAAAATAGGTACATCCGAACTTTCTCCTTCCAAAAAAAACGCCTACAGTCAAGACTGTGCCAACGAATTAAATCTTTTGTGCCAAGAATTTGGTAAAAATGGGGAATGGTGGGTTAGTTGTGGTGTTTGTCATAAATGGGCTCACATGGAATGCGCAGGATGCGACAGAAAAGACATTTATAGGTATTTGCGATTTTTGTGGAAACTGGAAAACTCTTTTGTACTCATTTGTTAAATTGATCGATATTATCCTACTAGGTCTGGTAATATCGACCGATGCAGTCTTTGTTGTAACTCCCAATAAATTTTTAATATATTTACATAAATCTTTTTTTTATACTTGTGGAATAACTACATCCTCGTGGGGACACGGCGCACTATTGGCTGCCTTAAATCTCTACTTAGATTGTCATTGAGGATAAGGTCTCGTACTTTCGAACATAAACATAGACAGACATAAACTGAATTTAAAAATAGCGCCTTTGTTTTTACTAATAGAGGTATTATAAGGTAACTGTCATCTATTCCTTTCCCGTTATAACGACGCCTATGGCGTCATGGTCATGGCAATGACTATAGAAAGCTATAGTCACTGGTATTAACTTAACAGAGTATCCGAAGAAACAGTGTTTTGCGTAAGTATGGTCTAACATCAAAGAACATAATTAAAGCATTATTATTATTAAATGAGCGGTGCTTCCCTCGTCCTTTTAATAATCCAAATTCATCGTTTCAGCTAGAATCATAACGTGCTTTTACTGAAATCATAAACTCTTGTGCATAAAATAGCACGCACAAAAACTACCTTTCCCACCCTTTTCTGTCTAAATCCGCTCGTTTCGTTCAGGCTTTCGCTCATACCTAGCCGCATCTATGGCAATTTTATGTAACCGAAACGTGTAATGGAAAATTTTAATTTATTTGAAAGCCACACGCCATGCGGGGGTGGCCGAGTTTTCAATGCCGCGACAAAAACAGTAAAACCGTTTGTATATTTTATGTCGATAATTGGAAATCACTGTTGAATATATATATGTACGACTGGGTGAACTGCCAGTTGTATAGTAACGGATGTTTAAATTTGATGCAGGAGATAAGAAGAATTGACTAATTTTCAAAACTATGTTTATAACGTAGGTAAGGCCAAAGAAAAAAGTGAAATATTTTTGTCTGCGCACTTACAACTTACTTTTCTATTTTACAGGATGAGGCGACAACTATACCATTTCAAAATGCCCCACACTGACATGATAGTTATTCGTTAAGAACATACTTAAATATTAGTTTAATGGCGTAACACCTATTGCCATTACCATCTGATTTGTTTGACATGACCGACCCAAAAAAATAATTTTGGCATTAATATGTAACCAACATAAATATTCTAACTGTGTGGAGTTTCCCAGTTCCTGTTATAATAAACTGTATAGTAAATACTATAAAGGGGTGTTCGGCAGGTGGTTTTAAGGGGAGTCTTTCATATAAAATTTTTCGATTTGGGCTTTCCTTTCCAAGTTATTCGGGTCTACAGGGTGACTCAAAAGTATTTCTTTTTATTTATATCTCAATAACGGCGCTACCTAAAAATTTGAAATTTGGTATGTGTTATATACTTACTGGAAGACGACTTAGGGTAGTTTATTCATTTACACAGTGCCCTAAAAAATTTTAAAAACTAACAACCCCTATTAATTTTTTTGCTCAAACTTTTTTGAGGTTAACTTATTGGTCTTGCAGGTCCATCATTTCAGTGTATATTTCCATTTTGCAACAAAAGTGTACTCTTGTTTCATAACGATAAAATCAACGGTTTGCCTTGAAATTGGCAAAACGTACCCCAAAACACCCGTTAACTTCAACATTCGAAACATAACATTTTTACCTACCGCTTTCAAACGTTATAGATCGACTGTACATTCAAAATAAGGAAAAAAATACCAATTGGACATTGGTCAAAACCGCATTGATTTTCTTGAAATACGGTGTTCAAATTTTGTTAAATTCAATCCTTTCCATTTTGAAAGCTAATAAGTTTTGGTACATTTTTCATAGGAATTTTTTTCTGAGTTTAAATGGTGCAGTCGATGTGTAACGTTTGAAAGCGGTAGGTAAAAATTGTATGTTTCGAATGTTGAAGTTATCAGGTGTTTTGGGGCACGTTTTGCCAATTTCAACGCAAACTGTTGATTTTATCGTTATGAAACAAGAGTACACTTTTGTTGCAAAATGAAAAGATACACTGAAATGATGGACCTGCATAAGATCAAAAAGATAACCTCAAAAAAGTTTGATCAAAAAAATTAATAGGGGTTGTTAGTTTTTACCCTTATTTAGGGCACTGTGTAAATGAATAAACTACCCTAAGGCGTCTTCCAGTAAGTAGATAACACATAGCAAATTTCAAATTTTTAAGTAGCGCCGTTATTGAGATATAAATAAAAAGAAATACTTTTGGGTCACCCTGTAGACCCGAATAACTTGGCAAGGAAAGCCCAAAACGAAAATTTTTATATGAAAGATCCCCTTAAAACCACCTGCCGAACACCCCTTGAAAGTATTTACTATACATTCTGACTCACCCTGTATACACAAGGACTCTAGTTTCGACATTAACATCACTAACGCCCAGTACACTATAAGAACCTAGTATCCTATTTATTGAATCATCTCGCTCGTATGAGTTGATATATTCCAGTCGATAAAATACCTACGAAAAATAGCTCTACCTAGCTGAATATGATTCATGATCCGCCGATTTAGAAAGTTGATCTTAACCTTTAGCTATTGATGGGCCAATTAGCTGCGGTTGCTGGTAGTTGCTGCCTCGGCCTTTCATCCACATTATCACTAACGAGGATTTTAACGAGCGTTCTCTGAAATCGGAAACATGCCACTTGTGCCATCTTCCAGGTGGAGACATATCATCCTGCCCATACTTTCGGTCATTACCCAGCCGCATTAATAGAAAAAAAAAGTTTTAACTAACTATGTTATTTTTCACATACCGTGGAATTTTAGCAACAACAAACGGCAAATCGAGATAAATCTTTAAATGGCCATAGCTCTTTGGTAATATAGCAGCTTAAGCTGGACACGTGGAAGATGGTGAATTTCCCATGTTCATAGCGCTGTATATTTAGCATTTGCATTTTGGGGGTATTATTGTGTTCATAAGTTTTTCCTTCTTTTTTTTAGTTCTATCACAACTTAAAAAAAATTTACTCTTATTCCGGAACAAAAAGATAACCAATAACCTCACAATATTTTGACCCAAAATATAAGCAGTTGCTCTATATACCATTATTAATAAGCAACTTTGTATAATTAAAAATTGTAACTTTCGAACAACGTTGTCTAATTAGTAACCACTGTGCTAATTAAATCATTTCATTATTATTTTATGGATATACTTCAACGTTTTCGTATTTTTCTAAAGCATTATTAATCTGAAACAAACTCGAGTTGCAATAAAAACACTATACTAGAAATAGTCAGAACTACCGCATATCGAGAACAAAAAAATAATTTCGAAGCAACGTGCTTTTGTTGAGGGAAGGAATAATAAGAGGCGCATCTGATCCGGAGATTACGAGCCCCAATTTTTAATTTTAGGACGACATAATCGACGAGAAACAGCTTCAGGTCGTTTTAAAGCAATTGATCAGGATCTATCTGCGTTGAGATTCCGGACTCGCTATATGAGACATGGAGGTAGCGTCTCTTATGATTCCTGCACTGAACGCTTGCGTTGAGGAAAGGTTTTCTTCAATCAAAGAGGCTTATTTTCGCTTTCGTTTTTCCGAAACGGAGTGTAAAATCTATGCCAGCAACGTCTTTTTTGGTACCTTGAAAATATGGGGCTCTAATAATTTTTGTTTCTGACTTCTATGTGGAAAACATCCAATTAGTCTAAATGAATTACCCTCGAATGTCAGAGCCATCTTAATTTCGCTAAAGAGGCCATTAAAAACCACAATACTAAAATGAAAGACTCTTTAAATTCCTTTCTCTTTCCTCTGGCCATATTTGACAATTTTAATTTAATTTTGGTCAAATAATAAAATTCTGGGTATCACCGAGATAATATAGGCCTGTGGCAGTTCAGCGGAAAGGACTTGGATGCAAATTTATTTTTCACACAGCTTCACTAACTCGGACATGTTTTAAGTTTAGTTTGAAAGCTTCCGCCATGCCAGGAGCAGATAGGCTTTCACAACAAAACGGTAAATCCCTTTAGATCTTTTGATGCCGATAATTGGAAATCTCATCTGAATTTGCTTGCATGGGTAAACTTCAAATCGCTTGTAATGAGTTACGGGATGAATTTTATAGGACACATACAGTTGTGTACCGGATGTTCCACCGAAAATTGACACCCTCCCTGAACTTCCCTTAACTTTCTTATTTTTCGAGATGAAAAAAAAATGATCCGTATAAAAGACGTGGATGCTGAAATGAATGATTTTTTGTGGTAATGCCAAATTGATATAATTTTGCATTTTTGAAACCTGCTCGTCTGTTTTTGAAACACATATTCCAGTTTAAAATTGTAAAATAGAATATTTCAAGGACAAATAGATTTTAAAAATGCAAAAATATATAGGGTGGTCCATTAAAAAGTAAATATGATTTGTACAATTCAGTATCACAACTTTATTTGAAATTTTTTAAAACTTAATCACCCTGTATATTAGCAGAACTTTGACAATGACTTAAAATTGAATCTGGACCGACACTATATTAAAGACCCGAGCATGACGTCACATTTCATTGTTGTTTGCGGACTGGGGTGGCGCTAATTGACTAAAAAAATGGCGACTTATATAGGTTATAGACGGGTTATAGGTATGTCAGTTTCTGACATTTAGAATGTCCCATATTTTCAATATCCTGCTTTAGTACTTACCATTTACGTTCTTTTTACGGTAACGAATTATCTTGCGGCCAATCAAACATGAAATTTCCATGCTCATGAAGAAAATCCTATGCATAGACCATTACGTGAATTGCAGAAGAATAAACACTTTTGGAATTCGGTGATGATCTGTAGAACCAGTTGAAAAAGCGAGAATTCTAGGTATTATATTTTGGAAGAGTAGGTATTTTGCAACTTATGCAAGAACTAAAATAGAAAATTTGGTCTATAGCCCCAAAGCGAACCAATGGTCCACTATATAAAGAAGAAGCTGGAAAGTCTAATGCGTTCTACATATTTACCTACACTGCAGCTAGCCATGGACTTTATTTAAAACCAAAAGGTACCAAGATATTCTTGCTTGCATTTTAGACAAGAATCATTTTATTTTATTTTGGATATTAAATTCGTTAGAACAGAAATATTTCCATGTGTCCATTTTCTAAAAGTTTCTGTAACATATTGGATATTAAATTCGTTATAACAGACATATTATATGTATGTTTTTATTTTCTAAAAGATTCTGCAACAATGGTGTTTTAACATTAAACCATCCTGTCTATTTTTTCCTCGTGTGGCGCCAGTGGCGATCTCTTGAAACAGCGCTATGAATGAATATAGTGTTGGAGCAGATTGAGGCAATCCGTATTTAAGTGCATAACGTCGCGCTCCTAGAAAATTTGACCTTAGAATTTAATTATACTAAGTGTAATACATATTTTTGAGCTTTGTTTTCAACACGTTTCACGAATAAAAACTTAAAAATAAATCGTGAAAAGGGCCCAATACGAGTTAAATGGAAAATTCGTTTTTCATATTTTCCACCGATTTCACAAACAAAAATATGCCTGAATTTAACGCTCTACCGAAGCGCAAGGAAACACATTCGGGATTCTCTTTCTATACGTGACCGGCCGTGGGGTACGGGATAAAATAATATTGTTTCTAATTTTCTGCTGTTGGCTGCGTGACGTATAACTACATATTCTACATACATATTCATCTAACATCAAACAATAATAATTATTTGATTAAACAAGTTGGGATATTTGCGATAGCGAACAGAGAGTCAGCTCGACCATGCATAGAGACCACGATAGCAGCACGGGCGTAGCCAGGATTTAGTTTTGGGGGGGGTTTAGTTTGAGAAGTAAATAAAACAACAAAAATATACTTACATGAAATTTAATATCTATATATTCATCCGAAAAACTACGACATATTTATAAAGTTCTTAACTTTAAATGAAATAGATAAATTAATTTCGTTCCTCTGCGCTAAATCTAAAACCATTAAAGAATAAATCTTCGGCTTTTTCTTTTAAATATATCCACTACTTCATCTGCATGAATTTCTGTTCCATAGTGAATGTTCATTAGAGCCAAACCATTAAGTCTGTTTTCACTTGTAGTGTTTCGTAAATAGTTTTTCAGTCTCCTTAGGCTCGAGAAAGACCTTTCTGGGGTAGCAGTGGATACAGGAATGGTAGCCAAGATTTGTAGTAATGTGTAAATATTAGGATAAAGGTTTTTATCGCACATATCTAGGCATTCCAAACTAGATTTCGGGGTAGGCAGTTTTCTTATCAGCATGCAAGGTAGCTGAAGCTTTGATAGCTAAATCCAAATTTGTTTCTTTTTCTTTATTAGAAACCCTTTGACCTTGACTACACCACTTTTTCCAGTAGTCCATACCTTTAGGTTTATCACCCTTCCTTTTTTTCCCCTCCATTTTTCGACAGTAATAATGATTCACGTATCTATCCTTAAGAGGTCATCGAATAACAGTGCACTAAAATTACTCACTTACACGGTACACTTAATTCTCTTCACTATTCGTTCACCACTTTTCACTTTTATTCGCTTCGAGTTCGCATGGAACAATACTGCCGTAAGCGCGGTCACGCGCCGCGGCGCCGCATATATAGCAGCCCAGTAGCCGTCCAGAAACTTCCACGAACTTCCACAAAGTTCCGCTCATTTCGACCGAGGGGCGTGGCGAATAATCGAGAAACAACGCAAAGTGTCCCTACAATACAAAATAGTTCGGCTGCAACTGCGTCTGCCTCTCGTCAAAAGATGGCGCTAGGCGCTACTCTTACTACATAATATATTCAAACGTAATAATAATTTAACTCTTCACGCCTCGTATTTTTTCGGTATAATATTAGGTAATATTTTGCTTATTTCGGGGGGGGGGGTTTGAACCCCCGAAACCCCCCCCTTGGCTACGCCCCTGGATAGCAGACATTTGAGACTAACTACAATTTCTGCAAACTCTGAAACTAAACCCTTGTTGCCAGCCTTCTCGTCCGTCTTCGGAGTAAGATAGAAGTCTCATTATTAGTGCCTGGGCGTAGCCTCTCTGCCTCGTGTACGTCTGACAGGTCCTGGAGGTAAAACGGACCCTTTTTTTCGTTGACTGAAGGTTTAAATCTTCACCCAACGCTTTTTTCCTAGGCTAACAACTGGCAATCCTCTGTTATTTGTTTAATTCCTCGGGAAGGCAACGTTTGAGTTGTTAATATTATTTTGCAAATATAGGTACAGGTTGTCCCAGTTATGTCGTATTATAAACGGGTGATAGAAAATCCCATTTGAAGCAAAAAAGTTCATATGAAGAAACTCTTAATAAGGAAGATACAACGTAAAACCTTTAATATTTTCCATTTTTGAAAACCGAATATTCGGCGATAAAAGGCTTCCTATATAGTTTTTGGAGGAACGACCGTTTCAACGAGATAACAGGCCCTAGTTTGATCCATATTTTTAAAGAAATAGTTATTTATGTATCAAGGCACTGAAGTTCAACTTTCTATAACTCATGTAGAATTTAGTTGCCGAGGCCTCTGGCAGAGCCAAATAAACCACATGAGTCATAAAAAGAACTTCAGTGCCTTGATACATATTATATACTTTTTGAAATCGGGAAAAAAATGTTTTATTAGGAGAAAAAATAATCTTAAGGGATCACCCGTCGATGAACCGACCACGCGCGGCGTAGCTTGACTTTGACGATTGCTCTACCTAGGTCAAGTATGACGAGACACGGCACTTTCTGACAGAAAATCCAAACTGCTGTCTGTTGTGCAGCCTTCATGTAAAATAGATTCATATTCAAACCTACTAAAATATTTATACTGAAAAATTGCGCTGCTATGGGTAACAATCTCGCAATGTGTACGACAATTTAAATGGGCCTTTATTGGCCGGGTTTTGAATATTTGGTCACTTTTGACGGGCGATGGCTCCGCGTCTGACGTTTGATGTTTACATCTCTCTTGAAAAAATAGTACAATAATGGGCTACTTCAGTGCCGATTTCTGAGCTTTTAATGACGATTTTGAGACACTTCACTGGTGATTTCAAGAAAATTATGTTACTCAACTGCTTTTTCTTAAAGTAAAAATTATTTTTGAAATCTTGATCTTTTTTGTTTGACGTACGGTTTTCGCATAAAAAATAAAACTCATTCATTTGCACCTTAGATATTAATTAGATATTAACAATTATTCAAAACGATCCAGTTGGCAAGAAGCAGATTTTGTATTGTAAACATAAACAGTTTTGACAGTTGTCTGCCTAGTCTAATTGTCACGTATTTAAGTCATTAACATAACCATGGTCCAATTTTACCACCCTGTATCTCAAAAGCTAATAATTTTAGAACATATGTTCATATGAAATTTTTTTCTGAAAATGGACCCAAGAATAACCCCCTTAAGTATTAGCATGTTATTAAGAAACACCCTGCATATTTACAAGAACTGCAAACAGGGGCGGATTAGAGCTATATTGGGCCCTAGGCTAAATTTATTTAAGGACACCTTGGCCCGTCTCAATAAAAAAATTAATTAAAATTTAGGTAAAATTTTAAGTTCGGATAGTTTTTTATCAACAATTTTATTTATTTTAGAAAAGGAGATATAGAAAAAATATTAACTTTATGTACTAAGAACAGAGTAGATACATAGGTACTTATTATTAATTAAAACCTTTATTCCTGGCTTTTATACTTGCAAAGCTTGCCATAATTTTTTTTTTGTTGTATTCAGATTTTTGTTCTCAACAAATAATATCGGGAATTATATATCTACCTAAAGCGAGACCTAAAGAGCAAAAAAAATCTGAAAAAAGCTAAAAAATACGAAAACAAAAATGCATATGCCTAGAGAACAAAAACCAAAAACAGGAAGCAAGCAAATCCCCTAAGTTTAATTTTTCAAATTTCAGCAGAAAAAGATCAATCTACCTTCAACTTTTCGATAATTCATACGAATTTTGACATTCAGAATCAATATCAGTTGCAGTTGCATTAGTATCGATGCCTTTTTTGAAAGAAACATTTATTTTTGAACATTTTGCAAAACTTCGGCTTACCTTGAAGCCTTTAATTTTGCAATTTTTCTTTTTGTTTTGCTCCACTTGGAACCGGGTTCGTCTGCGGAACACCACTCATCGTTTTATTATTTTTAATTGCTTTGTTGTTACTGATACTAAATTAACGTAACCTAACTTATGAAAGCACAGAGAATAGACTGAACCACAGAATATTAAACACGACTATTATTCATGTTACCTCCTCTAGCGGTGAGTGGACTAAATAGAGTACCCAACCGCCTAGATGAAAAAATAAGATGTTTTCTTTGTCTGAAATTTGCAATTGCAAAATGCAAAATGTAAAACCTTTTCCAATTCCGAATTCTGATCAAAACATAGAAATAAGAACGAGCCCCCTAAAGCCTTGGGCCCCTAGGCTATAGCCTACTCTGCCTATAGGGTAATCCGCCACTGACTGCAAACTGGCAAAATCCGTGCCTCTGCGAAAATGTATTTTTGAAAGTTCGCAAAAGGAATGACAAGTGCATTTAAAATTGTCGCTTGGTAGAAATTACAAAAATTTAGTGGTTTTTGTGAAGGAATTTTAACGGTTTTTTGTTTTCTTTTGTCCTGTATAAGCATAGTATGAATATATCTATTACTTGACATTTTTCTTGCTGCTGAATCCAGTGGCGTGCAAAAAAAGACGCTAATGTGATTTACTAACATTTTGTTCCTAAAAACTGGGGCAGAGTATAGGCCCTAGACAGGCCCCCCCGTGTTGGGTTGGTCTAATAACTAAAAATAAAACACATTTTGTTGCTATGTCACTCACGACGCGACACCTTCATTTTGATCGCAGTCTGCAAACATAACATCTGAATCGTTCTAGTATTCATCATCTTATTCATCTGTACGTTGAAGATTTTACTCCCCCCTGGATTTTTGGACGAAAATAAAAATTTCTAAGTGAAAATATACGCAGAATATACAACATTGATTCATTGATTGAATATAAATTGGAAAATTGTCATGTAATATGTGTAACATAGATACATTTATTGAAAAATATACTTATTATTGTCAACTACCGATTCCACGAGACCTGGCTTTTCCCATAGTAGCCCAGGGCTGTAATATGGTTTGGGTGTTCAAGCACCCTACATCGAGAAAACAAGAAAAATACATTATACTGTTATGATTTTGTAATTTCCTATACCTCTTTTAAACTATCTGTGCTTTATATTTCTAAAAATTTTCGCCTAGGGCGCATTTTAGTAACCAAACACCTCTGCTTTCTTTTGTATAGCCGGTTTAAAAAGCAATGATTTTATGGGCTCACACTAAAACACATTTCGAAATTTGTATTGGTCACGGTTGCTCTATAAAAGAAGATTGAGTAGGACTTCTTGGCTGCAAATGTTGAGTCATAGTAAAATAAAAACCAGTTAACAAGAATATGTTTTGCTTGGAATTTATTTTCGTTAATTTAAACTGTTTGACCTTGAATATTTGAAAAATTTTCGCTTGCGGCGCAATTTTGTACCACAAAGATTCAATTTATAATTTTTTTTTTTTAAATTTCTGACTACTTCCCAACTAAAAAGTTTAGTTTTTTGGGCAAAAGTAAAAAATTGAAAGGAAATATAACGCGTTTTTTAAACCCCGGCGGTAGTCAAGCTAAAACCGGCGCTGATCATTACTAGTAATTGGATCAGAAATAGCGAAATTAATCAATTATGATAAGACAAATTAAAATCTGTAAAAACAAGAAGATTATTATTTTAGTTAAGTAGGCTGTGTTATTTTTTTGTTTATAGCTTTACCTAACTCATAAAATATTATATATTTTGTTTACTTTGTTAAAACAAAAAAAATGTACGACTTTTTTTGGTGCCCTTAAAATAGCTCGCCCCCTCCGCCCTTTTACCCATGGCACGCTACTGGCCCTAGATTTGGTATGAAAGATGTCCTTTTGCTCAACAAAATGCAGTCCATCAAGTTCCCCAATTTAAAAAATCCGGGTCAAATCGCACGATAATTAATAAACTTTTTACATTGGCAAAATTCACTTTCGATATACCTACCTGCCGGACTAAAAATTGAGGCTACTAAAACGTGCCCCTTGTCACCCCCACCTAACTCAACTAGATAACTTAAAATCTTAAATTCGGTTTGACATTTATTACCAGGAAAATCCATGGCCTCTCTCGATGCCTACCCACCTGCCCACCCGAGGCCAACGATAAAGACAGGCCACGGCGCTAACGCATAATCACTCGCGTAGTCACGTGACCAACTTAGTCCTATATATAATGAAAGGCATTTTTGGAGATAAGTAGAAAAAACAAATTTCGTAACAATTTGGCAAGTTTTCTTTCATCTATTACATTATTGGTTTTGTGCATCCAAGCTTTCTCTAATTGTTTTTTCAAAATTTTCAACCTGCCTCAGCTGTATTAGGCTGAGAGTTAAGCGGCACTGCACTCACAATATTTTGGCACATTCTCAAAAATTGTTGGGACATCACCTTCCTTTAGCTTAGGTGATATTCTCTATAGGTATTTTTCTCCCACAACACATTTGTCCACTTTAATTATTGTTTCACTTTCTTGAAAATGTGTTAGCCACACATACCTACTTAAGGGTTTTTTAGAAATTAAATCTCAGTTGGGATTTGACGAATCCATTTTTGGCCGAAATTTTCATCCCGAGGCAAAACAAATGTTTGTTATGGCGACACCTTCTTCCTGGCTTTTGTAATATGTATAAATATATAATATAAACAGACCCAATATTTGGTATTTAGGTTGTTTTTTACGAAATAAAAATGAAAACTAACCTCAGTAGGTATACTGTAAATATTGACGAGGTCTCCGTTGATCGGCAGCGTGAAAGACCGAATAGAAACCATATCAGGGCGTGGGTCGACAACGAAAATCCTCGAGTACGTTACAACACTGATTTATTTCGCAAAAGGTGAATGGTGAATACAATAAATACACAAACCCGAACGTGGTCAACGGGAACGGCTTCCAGCCACCCGGACCGTCTGAACTCGCGGATCTCCCGTAAGCAGTTCACCCCTCTGTGTCTCAGGCTCCACTGTCCAATACTAATACTGTCCCATGTCCATAATAGTCCATTCCGGGTTCCTTATTCTGTGGTTCGGGGGAGAATTCCCCTTACAGCGCTCACGCGTCGCGTCGCGTCGGTGCGAGCGGCACCAATCCTCTTGGACGGCACGACTCCCACCCAGACACCCAGAGGCCATAATAACACCTGGGCGGTTCCCCTCCGCCAGGACACACGCGCACTAGACACAAACTTGTTTCTAAAATATAAACTAAGGCGTTTAAAAACACTTTAAAAACATTTAAAACTTCTCAAAACTGAAGCTGCCGCTTTCAGTTATGTGACAAATGACATGTAACGTCTGACTAAGATGGTCACGTGATTTTTGTGCCTGTCTTTATAGTAGGCCTTGCTGCCCACCGATATGAACATGCCCCTGAACCCCGGCTAAGGACCGAGATAATTAAATGTGTTGCGCCCCCGGGTCGGCCGGTCCCGCCAGCCGTCTAAATTAGTAAACAAGGCGCGTGCGCACACCCTGCCAACCACCCAATATAACGAGGGCGGCTGCGGAATAGAAACACGTCATAAATTACCCTTTTCGGGGCAATATCCGGGTCCAAGTCCATCTATACGGCGCGGAAGCTAATGGGCTAAATCCGAGGTCTGACCGTTTCGGAGATGGATACACGATCGGGCGGGTTTAGAATGGAGTAGTTTTAGAAAGGAACAAACTGGTTTCCAATAATCAAATTGAACATGGCAGATTCATTCTCTGAGAATATTTTAACGGCAAAGTTTTTTTAGAGATGGCTACAAATTATTTTCTTCGATGATTAGCTTACCTTTCCAACAACATAATGATGTCTTCGATTTTTAGTGCTCCATCCACTAACAAATCTAAAATCCAAATACTTGCAAGGCATTTAAGCGTTGGACTGAAATATCTTAATATTTCACTCACTAATTTAAGTTTTTAAAGGCCTTTTGTTGCTTCGAGTTAACAGGTTATTAATATACGACAATAACGGATATTCAGCCAAAAGAAACTATATAATATTAATAATTTTTATTAACCAAGCATTCACCCAACATTGTGGCTTTCATCAGGCCTACAAAAATTTTAATTAAATTTCTTAATATCAATGAAGTAAAATAACGGGTATTTCCGCCAAAATTATGTTTTATTTATTCTTTACAATAAACCAAGCTTTCGGCCATACTTTTGGCCTTCGTCAGGGCTAAAATAGTGTTAGGTAAAATATATTATTGAGGGAGAATTATTTATATACTTACTATAGAGATGAATATTGAAAAGTTATGGTTATAATGAATATAAACTTCCATAAATATTATACATACATACATAAAAGTTACGCCTAATAAATATTTTTTTTAAAGCAAAAAATATTGCTCGTTTGCATTTTTGATATTATAGACGAAAAATAATAAAAGCTGCTCATTTAGAATTTATATATCACGTCTGGGTTTAACCGGAAGTAAAAAACATTTTTCGAAACTGTTATTGTTCTATAGATTAAAATGTCATTAGATAGCCCCCAAAATTACCTTTTCGAAGATATTTATAGGGTTATCAATTACCTTCCGTTTTTGAGATATTCTCAAATGTTTTCCTGGTTGGTTTAGAATAAGGAAGCATATATTACAACTAATTGAACGTTTGCCCTGACTTCATCTTTGTTTTTAACACACTACTAACTGCATACCCCAACTACGAGTATGGTAAGTAGGCCATAGACCGAGAATTTGTTTCATCCAATAATTAGATGTAGGAGCAGCTTCCTGATTCTAAGCCAACCGAGACAACATAGGCCAATATCTTGAAAACGGTGTAGAAGATAACTCTATAATGTTATACATATTATATAACGAAATATATTTTAAAACTGGCTACTTGTATCTTAAATTGTTATAGTAACTTTTTAGCGGCGACGGATTTAGTACGCCTGTATTGAACATGTTGTTAAATTGTTAAGTATATATATTCTAAATACATTTCCATATTAATCCATCTGTTATGACGAAAATGCACAAAACAAGTACCTAACTACTTTTGGGCCCCTGTAGACAGCCCTAAATATATACGACCTTATTATCCACTGAACAGTGCACAGAGCGCCCTACACATGACTCTCATCAAACATGTGGGCAGTAGATGAAATTGTATGAAATATACACACCGAGATACAACTTGATTGCTACATACGACACGAGAATCACCATGTACGTACGCTAGGTGGTGATTCTAGAGACGTTAGTTTATTTTCAACTGCAATGCGGGAAAGAAAATCGTAGCGTGTGTAGGCTGTTTTAGATAAACTCGTAAGTGGAGTATAAAATGATTGCGTTAATTTTATTGGCAATAAGAAATATAACACAAAAGAACATTGGTTAGTTAAAAAAAAACATAAAACGAAAACACGCAATCAAGAAAGCCAAACAAAAAATCTCGTTTCAAAAGTTTTTAAATAATTCTTAAAACCAAGTATTCACCTTATAAAAATTTTTCGATCGAATTTACACTGCACGATAGTCTGACTCGTAAAGTTCCTGTTGAATTAAAACAAATTGTCATGAAATAGTAAATTATGTCCACGTTGTTACACGAACAGGCTGAATTTAATAACTATAATAAGGTCTTTGAGCAAATAAAGAAAATTTTAATTCAATCAAACAAAAATAGTACCTATACCTTGTCACACACGCAATTTCTGAATGATTAGAGTTTTGAATTGAAAATTGAATCTATTGTTGAAGTGTTATAAGCACAAAATGGCAGACCGCACCGCAGACGATTATATGTACATTGGTATAAAAGCTAACTGTATATAGTTATTTAAATATAAGTAATTTATTTCTTTTTATTATTTTTTATTCAGTGATAAAATTAAATTTTGTTCTATTTTTTTCGTTTAAAATTATAAATCTATTATGTCGAACATATCGCATAAAATTGCCAAACATTTTTAAATAAAAAAAAACTTCTCGGTTTCTCGGAGAATACCGATATAGTATATATACAGTGTAACCCACTTGCTTTATTACAAATAGGTCTAGGTACCAAAATACAAGAAAGCTAAAGTAAAAATGAAATTTAATTTTTTTCTACTAATCCACTATTTATTTCGATAAATTTTGCATACTAGTATTATTTGTAATAAAGTTACGGTTTTAATTGTTTTTAATCCACATGAAACTGCAAGTAGGCGGGTAAAATAAGGTATTTAAATCGCGATTTTCATTAGTTTCAAGAAATTTTATTTTTCGATATTTTTTAACAGAATTTGGTACAAATCAGTTTTAAGGGATGCCCAACCCAGTGACATTTTTTTGTTCAATTTTTTTAAATAGAATGTGCCGATTTGCCTCAAAGTACAGTTTTTGATGAAAGTCTGACATAATTATTCAAAATGGTAAAAATTCTGATCTTACTTACACCCCTCATGTTGAAATTTCACCTAAGAATAAAAAATAATTATATATATTAGCGCCAGAATGGTCCCATAAAACAAGAAATTCGTCTAATTATTATTATTATTACTGTTACAATATGTTCTAAATGGCGATATAACTTTAAATTTTACCTCTCAGTTGTTTTAGGTATATTAAACCAACTTTTACCAAAAATCCTGAATTATGTAGCTGTTCGCCAAACGAATAACTTCCGGAATCAAATAGAATGTTTTCAAATTAAATACCTATCAGCACTTCTTAAATCTTAAAGATCGCATTAAATACCTATAAGTACAGGATGAAAATTTTTAATTAAAATAAAATTGAATTGGACATACCTAGTTTCGACCTCTGCCCTCCCACGATTCTACGAGCGATAATAAAAGTTTAATTAAAGTCAACTTCTTTATCTTAAATGCTTATTTCCAGTAGAATTCCGCAAATTTCAATATGCCTGGGGCTTAAAAATTTACTGAATAATAAAAAAAATGTTTTTATTGCACCTTGCACCCTAACCTCTCACGAACGTATTAAAGAAGGTCTCTTTGAACAGCAGTTCCTTATTCGAAACAAAATCTGTACGATATGATCCACTTAATTGCATATTTCCCTTCTTAGCGTTATAAAATCTGAAGCAAAACATCGACAAAGGCAGGTCATTATCGCCGTGGAGTTTTCTATCCCTCCCCTTATTTTTATGGATCTGTCGACTAGAAAAGAAATTTCCGCCTAATGACTTCGTTTCAGGGGATGAGATACACGATACCTACACAAGATTCAAGAGTAAGAAGTAGCCTCAGAAGCAGCTATAGAAGTTTAAACCGGAATAAAATATTTTGTCCATCTATACAGTGTGTCCCAGATTAAGTGAAACGAGAGGTGTAAAAGACCAAAAATTTTCGTGTTCGAATTTGTCCATTTGAGGTCCAGGCCTGCTTGCCTGGATAATCATTTTCACCATATTTTTAATTTTGAAAAATAAAGTAGGCCCTGACAGGAACGATTTATTTATTTTCTGTGTAGGTTAAGTGCCCTTTTTCGACAAGATATCGAAAAATTTCATTAGAAAAACTTGCTTAGAATTGAAAACTATGACCCTGTGTCAATTTTCAAAATAATTGGCCTACTTTGATTTTTGTCCACTGTATTTCCTATAAGTAGGTAAACTATCCTTGTTTAAAATATTGAAAAATTTCATTAGAAAACGTTATTCAGAATAAAAAGTATGCAAGACTGCGAAATTTGGACTCAATCGGCGCCTACTATGATTTGTTTGAAATAATGTCAAAGAAATAGTTGATAGGGGTGTCCATTATAGGAAGTAGATAATAGATAGAAAATAGTTCGTAAATGTCTTTATTTTCCTATAAAAAAATTTTCTCCTTCTTTCTTTGATTACCGGTTTCGCAATATTAATACAATTGCATCATCAGATCAATCTTAAAATTTCTTATAAGTTAGAGAGTTGTCAATCCCAAAGTGGCGTAGAAGTACAAGTGTAGAAGTGAAAACTTTTGGGAAAACGCGTTTTCACCTGTAGAATCGAATTAAAAGATAAATTTGTTGAATCTAATTTAATCGAGAGTTTGACTTCATATTGTTGTTGGATAATTTAATTTGAGGAAACAAATCGGATTTAGAGGTTAAGCTTGCCAAAAATTGTTTATAAGTTTGACTGATACCTGGGAGAACTGAAATTCAGGGCTGTTAATTGATTTTTGAGGAATAAGCCCGTTGTTTTTTGTCGTTTTTACATTTATGGATGGACCTAGGTTGTTTTACACTATTTAACGACTTACTCGAAGATGTACTTCTACGCCACTTTGGGATTGACAACTCTCTAACTTATAAGAAATTTTAAGATTGATCTGATGATGCAATTGTATTAATATTGCGAAACCGGTAATCAAAGAAAGAAGGAGAAAAAATTTTTATAGGAAAATAAAGACATTTACGAACTATTTTCTATCTATTAATGTCAAAGAATCAAAGTAAGCCAATTCTTTTGAAAATTGACGCAGGGTCATAATTTTCAATTCTAAGCAACTTTTTCTAATGAAATTTTTCGATATTTTAAACGACCAGGATAGTTCACCTACCTATAGAAAATAAAATGGACGAAAATCAAAGTAGGTCAATTATTTTGAAAAGTGGCATAGAGACATAATTTTCAATCCTCAGCAACTTTTTCTAATGACATTTTTCGATATCTTGTCAAGAAAGGGCACTTACCCTACACAGAAAATATATATATCGTTCCTGTCAGGGCCTACTTTATTTTTCAAAATTAAAAATATGGTGAAAATAACTTTCTATGCAAGCAGGCCTTTTACACCTCTCGTTTCACTTATCCTGGGACACACTGTAGATTACTCACTTTATATAATATACTACATACCTGGGTAAAAATATTTCAACATTAAAAATAATGATTTGGGAACGACAGTTATGAATTTGTTGTTGTTTAATTTGAACAATATTTTGGTAAGGATATTATTTGCATTATATACGTAGCGAGTTTAAGTAAGTCAAGTTCACGTCATGTATATTCAATTATTATTATGTATTTATTACTTTCAAGATTACTTAGATTTAACATAGGAAATTGAAATTAAATATAGCCTCTCCTGCATAAGAGAAGTGATCAAAATTGTACACTGCCAATGCCAGATATTAACTTGGATGCAGCGAGAAGCACAATATTATTCTATTATTGCATTTTGAAGGGTCGAAATAAAACCTCAGGTTTCGATTTGTTTAAGCTCAATTTAAAGAACCTACTTTTGGTATAAACTCTATAATATACCATATAGATAGGCTACAGATAGACTGTCAGAATCATTACTGAAATTTTCGCTAGGCACACCGAATATTTTGCATACAATTTTATATAAAAAGTAATATAATTAAATTAAAACGCCCTTACTTCCACTTACTTAGTATTGAGCCCTAAGGATTCCTGTAAGACATTAGGTACAGTTTTTCTATTTATATTTGTGTTCGTTTCAAAATTAAAGTTTGAAAGTTGGCGTGTCGGAACAAGGCTGTCTATCCACGTCTCTTATTTTACCAGTAATGCAGTTCAAAGAACACTTCTATTATGGACACATAACAGTTTCCGTGAAATGATATTATCCAAATTGCCAAACGAACTAAAATTGCACGATCCGGTTCCAGTTCGTGAACGGAATATCCATTTCATTAGATATTACGTACAATAATTGCAGCAGATCCATGCCACACTATAAAAACGTGCATGGTGCAGGAAACGGGAGCGATTCTAAACGGCATTATTATCAAGAACAACAACAACGCAGAAGTGACCAAGTAGATTCATTCTATATATTACAGTCGAACTCGGCTATAACGGTAATAACGGGATGTACCGAATGCTCGCGGTTATAACGAAGACTCGGTTGGACCACCATGATGTGTCATTTTTTAGTGTTACTGTTGGCACCATATTTATGTGCCTACAAGTCTCCTTCTTCCACTTTTTCACTTCATGTCAAATAATCATCAAAAACACTGTTTTCTAATTGGCTATTAATCTATATTAGCATAGTATATGGCGCTCAGAGAAATAATAAACATAGACTAATAAGTCAATACAATACAGACCCTGCCAAGATAAAAAATGTTTAATAACATTATTTGTCTGAGTTAGTAATAGAAATCTAAAGCAAAAAAATGCAATGATTGCACCATTGCCAAACTTCTTCATACATTTATCTTGTATTTATGAAATAAATGTAGAACCAACGTTAAAAAACATCAATTTGGAACGATTAGTTGATATCTACGATCTACATATAGTAAAAATTTGGAAAGTTATCATTTAACAATACATTTTACTAATTTTGCGAATTTACTGATCCTACTTGGTTTGTAAATAATAACCTTAATAAATTGCTTATTCTTGCTAACGTGGCAACGTTGCACGAGCTCTTTGTCATCGATGCGCATTTGCTTAATTATGGCCCAACAGCTAATCCAGAGTTCGTTGAGATTTCGCTGGCTTGTGTTGATGTGTTTCGAGTGTTATTCTTGTTTCTTTGAGGAAATTTTGGGGTTGTTGTACAAAAGACATACTTAAGTTAAGTTAGTAATTAGTGAATTAGTGTAGTTTTAAGAACGATTGGAAGAGTAAAGTGTTGGATTTGTGGCATAGGAAACGTAACCTCTGGTTATCATATGATGCAGGCTTAAGTGTCAAATTTGTTGTTTGTGTTTTTAGTAGGCATTTTTTCACGAGGTTTGTTTTGCGAGTTTATCGACTTGCTCCTGTTTTTTATTTGCATATTACGAACAAATTTCACGATCCCTTAGAGGTTCTTTCTAACCGATTTCAACTGTATATTGATATGAATGATTTAACCACAACTAATATCCTGTTGAGTTTGCAAATAATATATTGGCAGGAAAACACAGCACAGCAATTAAATAACCTATAATGTGGGCATATTAAAGAGTTACAGTAAATTCTCTGAAATATAAAATCTGTACCACCATACTCGACATATAATTGCGTGTTTCTCAGCATTAAAAAATCTGAAGTGATATCTCGACAAGGCAGGTCATTATCGTTATGGCTTTCCCTATCCCCCCACTACGTATCCTTCAGCTAGAAAAGAAATTTCCGCTGCGCTTCGTCGCTGCAGTTCGCCGGATAAAACGATGGAAACTCTCGCCATTAATTAATTCTTTCAAGGGCGATATAATGGTTGAAGGAAAAAAAGGCACTCAACTGTAGAAGGAAACTTAGTGCGGACAGTCAATTTTCAAAAGCAGTTAATGCAGAATATATCGAGAAAAATAGTTCAAAGAATGCGGAGAGTCGACGTCCTGACGTAAAAAACACTATTTTGCCCAATTTTGGAGTCAAAATTTCATTTTCTAAATTCGATTCTTCGTAGAGTAAAAAAAATATACCACGCTAACCTCTAATCATCGTCATCTCTATAATCATTAATCGCAAAAATCAAATAAGGTGTTCAAAATGCCCTGCGACATTATTTTTGTTTTGCAGCTTCATTAGTAGGTACGTTGTCTCAATTCAACTATGTTGCTTATTGGTCTTGCAATGATGCGACTGATGTATATTCAGCTCATTACACATGACGAGTGAGAAATTATTTTCACCAAGCTTATCCACAGAGATGGATCAGCCGTCTGGACATTTTCTACATTCTATATTCGATATTTGAATTGAAGCAACGTTATTAATGAACAAATAAATGTCGCGGTAGGTAAGTGCAACTCGGTGGCATCATGTTATTTTAAGAAATAATTGAAATAATTTCACAATATCGGCTCCTTTTGCAATAAAATAGCAATATCTTATAAAGTGCGTGGTAAATTTTTTTATAGTATTTAAATACGAACAGTCAAATTTAGCTAATCAAAAAATTAACTCCCAAATCGGACAAAAATGTGTTTTTACAGGTACACTACTATTAATTTATTTTAAACTGTGATCAACCAGAATCATTCATTTACACAACACAAATTGGAATTTTTTTAATACTGTAACTGTAGCATTCGAAAAACAAATTGGCAATATCTCGATATATAAGGTGATATTTTGATATTTTGATATTTTGACGTTGACTTTTGGAACACCCTGTATAAATCTATATTTTTATTAATTTCAACCTCAAATAACTGACTTTCTGTTTTTAGTTATTCTGCTGATAAAGTCTGGAGGGTGAACTGCCAAAACTTTCATCATCTTTGCTTCGGAACATAGTCCCTAAGTCTAAAAATAAACGATAAATGCTGTTTACATTTCTTCTGGCCGCAACTTTGCACCTACGGGAATTGAGCCACAATAGAAAATCGACGCAGACGATCGGTTTCCTTGGGCGATTGTTTGATGTTTACTTTTATTTAACACGGATTTTCAGATGGCGTATATTCTGGCGTGGACAGATGATTGATGGGGCAAAAACCAAAACAAAATCCGCTTTAGGTAGGAGTTTCGCAACAGCTGCCCTTACACGCGATTTGCATTATGCAAATCCGCGATTTTTTTTTCACAGGCATAATTGAAATTGGGAAATCGATTTTTATTATTCAGCGTGTACACCATTTGGAAGTTCTGTAAGATACTTGTCTAAGATACTTGCGTAAGATACTTGCGTAAGATACTTGCATAAGATACTTGCGTAAGATACTTGCGTAAGATGCGTGAATTTTTCATCTGAAAGAAATTGTAAGCCGTTTTGGTGAATATATTATTAATAAATCTTTTGTTCCTAAAATCCACTTCCAACATAATTTTAATTTTTAAAAATGTCATTATTTTGTGCTCCCAGTCTATTTCATCCAAAATTTTACATCAAAACGTTTCTTGATTTTTAATTTAATTTTAAAATTTTTAATTTTAAAATTTTTAATTTTAAAATTTTTAATTTTAAAATTTTTAATTTTAAAATTTTTAATTTTGAAATATTTATTTTAAAATTTTTAATTTTGAAATTTTTAATTTTAAAATTTTTAATCTTTATTTTTCATCGCCTAAGTATAAACTGTTTATTTATTCCTTGTAATCGAAACAAAACTCGGCAGACTCGACGAACCGGGACCATGTCGCATGTCGGTTCGATTTTACGAAGACAGGTCCCATATAAATACGCCAAGAAGTATTTTCAATTTTTAGTCCATTTTAAGTACAAAACGTGTAGAAATATTCATATAGGTACTATATTTGTTAACACGTTCATTGTTTTAATGTAGTCAGTTTTTAAAGTTAACGAATAGTGTTCAACAAAAAAATCAATTGACATCTACATTGATATGGATATTAACGAACAGCTATTCATAATATTAACAAACCTTTACGTTGGACATGAAAATATTAATAAACATTTCGTTGGCTCAACATATTATGACGTCCTTTTATCATTCAGTGCATAGTTTACAACCGCCTGGCCAATAGGAGTGCCGTTTAACAGGGACTTACTTCATCGACACTCAATGTTTTTTCATGACAATCATTAATTATAGGTACGTTAAATTCAGCCTTGTTCGTGTTCAAACCGAAAGAAGAGGGTCAGCAAGCGGGTGTCCCACTCCGTGTACAGGGTTATTCATATAACATTCAACCTCCCTTAACTTGACAGCATTTGATTTATGTGCTGGAGCACCGTCTTGTTGCCAAACAATATTATTTAATAATTGGAATAAACTGTCGTGTTTTTTCTATGATCAATAGTGAATCTTTTTTTCTAATAAAAACGCCACATGTTGTAAAAGTCGCTTCATCAGTCCACAATATAGAATCTCTAATAGTAATAACCGTAGGAGTAGTAATAGTAATAGAATAGTAATGTCTACTAGTAGTTAGTTAATAGTAGTATAGTGTAATCTTTATAGTGAAAATTTACAAGTGATAAAAATATGGACCTATAAACTGATGATTTTCCGCTTGCCTCTCCAACTCCAACACTAAACGGCGATATTCTCGCCTTCTACAGGGTGATTCAGTTTCAATGTGCAACACTTCAACAGGTGATAGAAAACCAAAAAATAACCGCACTTTCTTCTATAAACTATATCATTTTAAGGCCTTATAAAAAAGTTACAGGGTGTTAAAGTTGCAAGAAGTATGTGGAATTTATTGAATATTTTACAAACTAGTTGAGATATTTAAGTCATATTTGGTACACGTTATAACGGTATGGGTTAGCATAAAACCTGTTAATATCAACCATCTTGAACAACCAGTGGCGTAGAAATGGGTAATTAGTAGAATTTATTTTAGAAAAAAAATAGAACCACCTCGTATAGCAATAAAATGTATTCAAATTCTTATGTAAATTTTTATTGTAAACAGAAACGTTCTCTAGGCATTTTTTCATATGTGTCATGGTTTCATAGCAAATTTGATTTTTTCGTATTATTTGGGGGTACTTCTGAAAAATTAACTTAAAACTTTTCTCCATAAGCAACACTCAAAGTAGAAAAAAAGTGTTTTTTACTTTAAATACAGTAACTTTCCCAATAAACTTACCCATTCAAGGTTTTACTTTTCAAGATACAGAGCGTAACATTAATTGTATCTTCCTTAAATGTTTTAGACCCTGTATCTTCAAAAGTATAGCCTTAAATAGGTGAGTTTATTGGAAAAAGTTACTTTATTTCAGGTAGCAAACACATTTTTTCTACTTTAAGTGTACCCCGAAATAAAACGAAAAAATCAAATTTGGTATGAAACCACGACACATATGAAAAAATGCCTAGAGAACGTTTTTGTTTACAATAAAAATTTACATAAGAATTTGAATACATTTTATTGCTATACAAGGTGGTTCTATTTTTTTTTCTAAAATAAATTATACTAATTACCCATTTCTACGCCACTGGTTGTTCAAGATGTTTGATATTAACAGGTTTTATGCTAACCCATGCCGTTATAACGTGTACCAAATATGACTTAAATATCTCAACTAGTTTGTAAAATATTCAATAAATTCCACATATTTATTGCAACTTTAACACCCTGTAACTTTTTATAAGGCCTTAAAATGATATAGTTTATAGAAGAAAGTGCGGTTATTTTTTGGTTTTCAATCACCTGTTGAAGTGTTGCAGATTAAAACTTAATCACCCTGTATAATCAGTGTGTTTCACTTTAAAACGGACAAACCCGTATTTTTCGAAATTTTGGTCGATCTTCAAAATTATCGTTTTTAGCATATTGTATTCAAAGAGCTCTATCCTTTGGGATACACTTTTTTGATATAGGTACGATCATTCCTACTGCAATTAAACGAAAACCCCAAAAGCCACGAAATCGTGTTAGGCATTTTTTGTTTGAAAAAAAAAATAGTTCCATCGAATTCAGCTTAGCTCAGATCCCTATTTCCGCAGTTTCAATATTCTAGCACTTACACGGTGTTCAGAAAATAGGGCCAAATTTCGAAAAAAAGTGCAGTAATTTGCCTTTTTTTTTAAATTTCTTGTCGTAAATTCAAAACTTTTTTTAATTTTACTAATCCTCGTTATAACTCGTCCAACATTTTTTTGCAATTAGCAGTAACCCTCTGCAGCTTGCTGTTATTCCCCTTAAAAATTGATTGGAATGTGTGTCGTTCGATTTCCGAAGAACAGCTGCAGAGGGTTACTGCTAATTGCAAAAAAGGTTGGAGAAATGTGTACAGACAGGTTGTAAGGAGCATTAGTAGAAGCTACCAAAATTTAAAAAAAGTTTTGAATTTACGACAAGAATTTAAAAAAAAATTGGGCAAATTGGCTTTTTCTTTCCGAACACCCTGTATGAGGTAGACATAGGAAATCATTTTTGTAATAGTACCTTGGGCAAGACCTTTTCGATTTGTGAAAAACCATTCACAAAATAAGGCCCGTGTTTTATACAGGGCACTCCTAAAAGTGCAATTTTTTCGAAATTTGGCCCTATTTTCTGAACACCCTGTAAGTGCCAGAATATTGAAACTGCGGAAATAGGGATCTGAGCTAAGCTGAATTCGATGGAATTAATTATTTTTTCAAACAAATAATGCCTAACACGATTTCGTGATTTTTGGGGTTTTCGTTTGATTGCAGTAGGTCATGGAATGATCGTATATAAAAAAACTGTAGCCCAAAAGAAAGAGCTCTTTGAGTACAGAGTGTCCCATTTTGGGTGTTTTTCTCAAAAATCTCGGTTATTATTAAAGCTAGAGGGTTGCGGTTTTCACGTCACTGTACTACTTTTTTGAGAGGAATTTGGTGGACCAATCAGATTTTGATAAGTTTTATATTTTTCGCGCATTGGCGCAGGACTGAAATTTTCGATTTTTTGGAAACCTCTCTCCTGGCTGCAACTTATATATATATCGACAAATTTTTTAATCAACTATTTTTATAGATTGGGACACCCTGTACAATATGTTAAAAAAATAATTTTGAAAATCGACCAAAATTTCGAAAAATACGGAATTGTCCGTTTTAAAGTGAAACAAACTGATTATCATTTTCATACAGTTTTTGAACTGGGCGATAACAATATGGTCTAGAGGTTCATGGCTTGACTTGATACTCAAGCTACTGGACTTGACTTAACTTGAAATCAAGTCAAGTTCAAGTCAAGTAGTAATTTTCCAATATGAAGTCAAGTCAAGTATTTATTTTTCAAGTAATTGAAAAATCAAGTTTTTCTTGAAGCTACTTGATTACCTACTTGATTTTTTATCAATTTAAAATTTTATTATCAGTTATGACAGTTTTCTCTGGAGTGGAGTGTGGAGTGTCGGACAAGGGACAAGTAAAAATTTATTTTTAAATCCTCAAACTGTTTATTTCGGACTATGGGGCCCTTACATACACACACCGAACAAAAAAGTTTTGTGGTACCTTTTAGTCGATTGCGCATCGGAAACTCAACGAGTTTTGCGCTATATAATCATTTAGATTTTGTGGAGCTTGCAGAAATGGTTCATGCATTGTTGCGTTGTTTATTCTGTATAAACAAGGGTGTTAGTAATATAGATTCGCGATTTGTCATTAAGATCCAGCAATATCAAGTAGATTGAAATTACTTGATATCAAGTCAAGTAATAACTAGGTAGTTGTAATCAAGTCAAGTCAAATATGTAATTTGTCAAAAACTTGATTCTCAAGTCAAGTAAAGTAAAGTTATTTTTTGTTAAAATGTCAAGCTACTTGCAGGGCCGTGTTAAGGGGGGGGGGGCAAAAAACATTTATATATTTTTTTAATTTTTCAATAACCTACCGATTTTTATTTTTGTAGGGCGATGATTTCGCAACTTGTCTACGTCTACCGGTGTCGTTGTGGAATATTTTAATTGATTTCGCTATTCTCCCCGAGATGACGCGGTGGCGGCCGGCGCTTGAAGATTAGACGTTTATGCGAATCGTTGTAAAAAGGGTTGTTCTTGTTCTGTAAATAAAGAACGCAACTTTCGCAAATGAGCAACGTGTTAGTTAAATAGAGGTATCGACAGAGATTTTTGGTTTCTGGATACTAATCGTAAATTAGTTGGTAACAATAAGTACATACATTCATATTAGCTGAATCCTGAATCTGTAGCATCTAAGGAAACCTTGTTTTAATGAAGACTTGTTTTTGTTGAACTTGAATTTGAATATAATTATAAACGCCCAATTCTTGATGGCAAATGGCAAACGTACCTACTAAACAATCACACACTGTGAACTGTGTTTAGAAAAACGTAGCAACCTGGTCGTTTCTATTGTGGCAAACTTTCGTATCTTGTAAATTGAAAAATGTTCTTTCTGATAATATGAGGTTCTGCTTTCTGGTGCAAAATAAAATGTAAAAATTAAAAGTTATTTGCTTTTGTGAAGTATAAATGAAAAATATGTAACTAAACTAAAATCGCTCTTTAACTGTACACTAGATTGTGACAGGTAAATATTTAATGTCCCTAGAATTCTGTAAGCGGCGGCCATATATTGATATTATTGACCGTAATCAACAGAATTTACCTTTGACGCGCACGAATTCTAAATTTGAGTAGATAGAAATTAACATTAAACTCTGTTCTTTGAAGCACAGAAAAAGGCTATAATTATAGTTTCTGTGTTCAAAGTTAGGTTAGAACCAAATAATATGAAGGTTAGGGTTAGGCCTCTGTCACAAGAACTGGCATTTCTGCCAGACATGCTAAATACGCCCCTGGAGGCGCCCAAAACAATTATGACAACCTTGTATTACCAAATTAAGAAATGTCATTTCTGGTGTACAGTTTAAGAGAGATTTTAGTATACATATTTTATTTAATTTAGTTAATTAGTTAATATAATTTTCATTTTGGGGGGGGGGCGCCAAAAAAGAACTTTGTCCCGGGCAAATTTTTACCTTAACATGACCCTGGCTACTTGACTTGATGAAACCCTAATATGGTCTAAACTTATGCATTTTCAACACTCTCTGGACTGAGCTCCATAATATTTGCAAATATCTCGATGCATCTTTAATAGAATGCCTGGGATTTTCCACCAAGTGTAATAAGAGTGCTTCCTGCATATTCTTAGTTAAAACATGTCGTGGTTTATTTCTCCCTTCTTAATTTTTTTAAATTTCCAGTAATTCTCAATTTGTTATAAATATATTTGAAATATGTGTGATAAGGTAGGACCGTCCCTGGGTATATTCGTGCGTATTCACGCATTTTTTCCAAGATTAACACAAAAAAGTTTAGGGGGGTAGAATGTTATGTGAATAACCCTGTACTCCAACGACACCCTTTCCCACCGCCTATATACTTACTCTAGGCCCTGCTCCGAGAACACCTCGCTGATCTCCGAGTCGCTGCGCGGCAGCACCAGCCTGGGCAGCACGGTGGCCTTCTTCCGCCTGGCCTTGAGCGTGGCGTGCGCGTGCAGCGCCAGCAGGTCGGGCACGCGGTGCGGCGAGTGCGGCGACAGGATCGTCAGGCGGCGGTCGCCCGGGCTGACGTTCAGGTGGGCGGCGGGCGGCGGCAGGCTCAGGTGCTGCGGCGCGCGCGCCCTCCCCGACCACAGGCCGCGTCTGCGCTCTGCGGAGAGCAGCTCGCCGGATAAGCCTGCGTACACGTTTGGTGGAAAGGTGGCGGGTATGATGCGTGAGGGTTGGCGAGAGGGCCCGATTCGTATCGTCGAGTAAAATGGTACGCCTTTATTTTGATAAGGTAAGAGAATCAATGCAGTATTTAGCTACAGTGGCGGATCTACGGGGGGGGGGGGGCTACAGGGGCTATAGCTCCCCCTTGGCCTAATACCGTAAGGCAGGCACTTAAAAAATATGTCTGGCAATTAGAGATGGTGTGGAACTGCGTTTTCTTGGAACAGGTACAATCTGTTCCAGTTCCAGGCAATACCTGTTCTTAAAAAACCTGTTCCAGTTCCAATATTATTAACTTCTAGTCTTCTAAGGCCGTGGTCCGAATCGCGCTGTCAGTGCTTACAGCGCTCAAATCGTTTACAACAGTTACGATTTTATTCACTCGCTGACAACTCGTTTCGGACCGGTTGTAAATGCGCTGACAGGAACATGCCATTTTGAGGTTATGTGGGCGTGAAGGTCGCAAAGTAACTATTATTATTGAATATTGAATCATTGATAAATATTGCTTCCGTTTCTAAAGAGGGTACGCTAAATAGTTTTTATAGTACAAATTTAAAAATTTGGTGAACGCAATGGGATTGGGACAGGGCCCGGCACAGAACACGGGTCCAGTCATCGCCTTCACCGATCGACAGTTCACGTTCATAGTTGTTCTATTCTATTACTACGAGTAGAGCAGAACTGGAACAGCGGAACGGAACTGAACGAAACTAAGAATATTAATGTATTAATAGTATTGTATTTTAATGAATAAAATGAATAAAAAATGTGTTTCCTATTTTATTACAAAATTTCAGAAATAGAAGCCCCTCCCTTGACTCCAGCCTAGATCAGCCACTGGTTAGCTACCTAAGAGATGTGTACATTCGGTCATCTAGTAGCGAGTAGATGAACCATCTATGGTTCCAACTGGTTATTGGAGAGCGACCGTTTGTCTACCCGTTCACATTCACGCCCCGACGGGACTATGCGAACTAATATATGGGCCATCGTCACCATGGGAACTGTGCTAGCCACCAGGTCTACACTGCGTTGTTCTTTGTTGTTGTTCATTGTCGGCATGGCCCATAGACTAGTTTAGCATTGAGCCTATAGGGGGAGTATTTCTTATATTCAATGGCGTATTGAGAATTCAAGCTAAGCGATATGCCACCTGGTGGCCAAATGTAGAACTAGTTTCGATGACATTCGTTTTTTCCTGTCCCATGTGTTTACATTTGCCGGCCGTGAATTTCACCATTTTTATCACATTTTTATTGTTATTTTTTTGTTGAACTGTGTTACATTCTTGTTTATTCTTATTAAATTCTATAGGTATCTATGTGATAGGAAGTTGGTTTTACCTGGATAGTGCAAAGAAGACCAAGGTAAGGAACATGGCTTCTAACAAGGGTTGTTGTGTGCCCCAGTGCAATTCCTGGGCCAAAAAGAACACTGAGAGAGAGTTAAGCTATATGCGTTTCCTAGGAAAAACGCAAGAAAAGTTTATGTTGAGACTTGAGACTAATAATGGGATAAGAGAATTATGTAACGCGGGCAGATTTTTTCTAAAAACAAAAAACACAACCGCTACAAAACAAACAAGTAGTATTATTCATTTTTCAATGGACACAATGAACTGAATCATGGTACACCCCACTTTTTTTCCCTTGTTTTTTGAGATACAATTTTGAAATTTGGCATGGCGATGTTACTTTATAAATGTCACTTTTTAACGTGTAAATTCATTTATTTCCGCTTCCGGTTTTACCGGAAGTGACATTCACTTTTGTTTTTTAAATGTAACACCCTGTATATTATTTGAGTTTTGGATTCTCCTCGATGTACTGAAACCAACGATGCCTCACAAGTGACATTTTGGCTGACAGAAAGTGGTTTTTCTTTAACTTATTTGGATTTGCAATAAAAAAATAAAGGTGGCTATGAAACAAATGAACTTCGACAAACTGAACATCTTTAATGAACTGTCAAACAGTCTGTCTACAGAAAAGTACTTTTCTTATAATAAACTACGGTATCAATGGGTTGTCAACTAAAACAATTGCAAAAATAGTGTTTGCAAAAAGCCGCAAACTTACAGAAGACTGATTTATGGAGAGTGCCAAAAAATGCCGTTGCTGCTAAAAACTTATACACCCAACGATATCCTTAAAGGCAATGTCCTGCAAGAAATTATTTCCACCGTCTGGAAATGGAATTTAGAATAGAGCCAAATGAAGCCGAAAAATTTATTGTTGGAGAAAATACCGAAATTAATGTCTTGGCTAGAGTGGAGGCTGAAAGAAACGTTTCAATAAGGCAAGTAGCTTTAGAGCTAGGTATAAGCCATCGCACGGTACACCGAATTTTAAAAAACACGGTTACGGCTCTTACAAATACCAAATAGTTCAACATTTACGAGATGACGACAATGCAAGAAGGCTTGAATACTGTCACTGGGTCTTACAAAATAATATCCCGTCAAATAATTACTTTTTAAAGAAAATTTTTTACACAGACGAAGCAAGTTTTTCCAATTTAGGCATGTTTAACAGGCAAAACACGAGGTATTGGTCGCAAAACAACCAGAACTTATTCAGACAAGGGCGGTTCCAAGAGAGATTTGGTTTTAATGTGTGGCTGGGAATGGTTGACTGTCGAATAGTTAGAATGGGGCATTAACGGCCGACAGATATTTGGGACTTCTTGAAAATGAAATGTTTGATTTTTTAGAAATTTTACCATTAGATTTGAGACGCGACATGTTTTTTCAACATAATGCCAATTCAGTGAGACGACGTCTTCGGGACACTTTTGGGGACAAGTGGATCGGAACGCACGGTCCTATAAGGTGGCCTCCAAGGATTCCTGATTTGACCCCTTTGGATTTTTTTTATTTGGGGATATTTAAACAATGTTGTTTATTCGACCTCCTACAACTGCACAAGATCTGGAAGAAAGGGTTAGGCAAGCAATTCAAGCCATAACTCGACAACAACTTCGGAATGCAATCAGGAACGGAGAATCCAAAAGTGCATTCAAGTGAATGGCGGGCATTTCGAACACTTACTATAAAATCGGTGCAGAGTTGCCATTTGTTTGTATTGACATTGTTTTCAAATTTTCAATAAATATTTTATGTTAAAATTTCATAGCCACCTTTAGTTTATTATTACAAATCCAAATAAGTTAAAGAAAAACCACTTTCTGTCAGCCAAAATGTCACTTGTGAGGCATCGTTGGTTTCAGTACATCGAGGAGAATCCGAAACTTAAATAATATACAGGGTGTTCCGTTTAAAAAACAAAAGTGAAGCGGAAATAAATGAATTTACACGTCAAAAAGTGACATTTATAAAGTAACATCTACATGCCAAATTTCAAAATTGTATCTCAAAAAAAGAAGGGAAAAAAGTGGGGTGTACCATGATTCAGTTCCACCCTGTATACAATTATAAAATAACAACATATAAACAATACACACAAAACAGTTACAAAAATACACAGGAAAACTAAATATATTGTTAAAAATCATCCACCGAAAATGTAAGGTTATGAAACAATGTCATCGATATTAGTTCAATTAATGGCCACTTGGCTCTGCGATCTTAATTTGAATTCCCAATACTTACGTACCGGCGGATAATACGTACAGGATGTCTCAGAAATAAGTAAAAAAATTTTAAACACGCACCTAACTCATCAAAAGCAACAACTCATTTCAATTTTTTGTCGGGCACCTCTTAGTTTTCAATATAAATATTTTAAAATTGTAATTTTTTTGTTTCCTGCCACTGGAGCGTAAGTAAAAACTCTTGGTTGACTAAGCAATAAACATGCAATAAAAATAAGAAAACACAAAGAATGTGAACAAATTAGGTTGGCAAATTCCTTTTACTATTTGAAAATAATAACATCTGTGATAAACTAAGTAAGAAAGGATCAAAATTATTAAAACTGCCACACCTTTGACTTAACAAAAATATAATGAACGTTGTTATTTTTTCAACTATCAACTGTCGTAGTTCCCGCAAGTTGCAAAAACTGTTGATACATTGTGCTGTAAAACCAATCTACTACACCAGGTGGAGTCCTAATGCCTAAATAATTTGTAAAGTATACGCTCATCGAAAGAGTGCGGCTGCGATGAGGAAAGTAAGAGGGTTGGAGATCCGCTCGTGGGCAGAACTAGCGCTGAAAGAAGGATGATAGATGCGGAAAGATTATTTGTGGTGAAAGTAAATATTTTGCTTTTTTTGCGCGCCGCCGGCGGCACGAGTGCGTCGTTCGTTGGGCCCACGCTTTGGCATCGTACGTCGTGGGTTCGATTCCCACCACGGTAAGTGCCCTGGGTGTTTGTCTTTAGATTTTAAGGTAGGATAGGGGATAGGTACCTATATATATGAATGTATCTTCTGGTATGGAGTTGGCCTCGAGCCTGACAATCTACTAACTGAAAAATGCAGGGGGACCCATAACCCCGTAAGGTCGGCGTGGTCCCCAGAACTTTGTAAATTATCTCCGTTGTATAGCCCATATGCGGAAGTAATTCGATATTATTGTAAATGCTGGCATTATCACAAAATGTTTCACGGCCACACTTCACACCTATAAACACAACTATTTATAAATATAAGTAGTGTCTGGCCGTCGTTACAATTTGTGCACTTATTTCTGGGACACGCTGAATTGAGTAATGCCATCTGGTACACAATAGCTGAAGTTCAGTGTATTATTTTCTGGTAATTCCTCATCCAGTGTTATCGTTGCCGTTAGTGACCTAGTGGTCACTAATTGCCTCAAATATATCTATACGCGACTGAATTTAAGATGCCAACGCCCCGACGGGGACGGGACTATGCGTACTAATATATGGATCATCGTCACCATGTGAACGGTGCTAGCCTTGGGTCTAAAATACACTGCGTTGTTCTTTGTTCTTGTTCATTGTTGGCATGGCCCATAGACTAGTTTAGCACTGAGCCTATAGGGGGGGGGGCGTATTTCTTACATTCAATGGCGTATAGAATTACTGAACATATCACCGCGAACCGGTGTTCTTTAGTTCCGTCGTCAACTGTTAGATGGTGACACCAGGCTTGGCGTCAAAAACCTGTGAACTTTTTTTGCGATTGATTCTCTGATCCTATTAAAATATAAACATATTCTTTTATTCAATGGTTGTATCTAGCGAAAATATCGTGTTCATAGAGTCTCCTAATTATGCGTTTTGGGTCACCCAAAGATACCTAATACATAAATATTGTATCTTCAACAATGACAACAAACTATATCTAAATAGAATCAAAAACAATAAACAATAAATCTTCCTAATCCGTATTCGCTAAGACATAACTGGCTTACTCTCAGATTCTCTGATCGATTTAAGATAAAACTGTTTTTCTCTTTATATTAAAACTTTTGAGTTGTTTTTTACACTTACATAATACATTTGCAGCAAATTTTATTTTTTTTCTCTATTCCAAAAATGAGATACTTTACACAGTTCACTTGATTGGTATACCTACTCACAGGTTAAATATCCACGGGGCAACCTGTGGCGGAGATGTGGGTAAAAATTGTAACGAAAAATGCTTTGAAGTCGTTTTATCGCGGTTTTAATGAACAAATTTTTGCACGCTTTTCTACCCTACTCAAAGACTTGAAAAGTTTCGGTGCTATACTTACAGTTTTATAATTTTAATATTAGTTTGGAGTCATTTTCGACACAACTTGTTCGCCTGAAGCCCCCAAGGTCCCATTTTCTTAATGTTTTATTGTTTGCCCTTTCATAGGTATTCTATAATAATAGGTACTCTATAACTTTCGCCAAGAACATTCTAGAAAAGTCTCCAGTCTTCAATTCGAGTATATGTGAAGAGTATTGTGAATTGGGCCCGAAAGTTAAGTGAAAATAAGTTAGACTTCTATGCGAACTCTGGAGCTGAGGTAGTTATGTATAACCAAGAAAACGCATTTGAACTGTTATTGTTGAAATCCGGTACAATATTATTTTGTTTGCTATTTTTTTTTGTCCACGTACCGCGACTTGTACAGGGTGTTCCCGTATATTTTGACCCACCCCTAGAGCCTTTATTTTTCGAGTTAGAAAAAAATTACTTAAATGGAAGATGTTGGGTACCAAGGTGTATTGTCCCAAAAATAATGGATTGACAGGAATCAGGGACTCTTTAAAATAAGGGGACCCAGCATTACACTTTCCAAAGTGAGGCCTATTCTTTCATCATTCTAATGGTATCAGTGATGCTAAGTATGCCATTTTATTGGAGAATCTATGAATATAACAGGTACTTTGATTGTTAGTAAAAATTAATAATTAATAATAATATATAATAATTAATGAGTTCTAAAAATTAGACTTGACAATGTTGTGTCTACAATTACAGAATATGGCAACTGTCAAATGAAACAAATTTACTTATTGTATAGTTGAAATTCTTTCATTGTCACACCGGAGTATCAGAAAGTTAAAAAACTTAAAAATTGTGAATTATGATTGGAAATTTTTTGCCTCCTTTAGAATCTATGGCACTATCTATCACATAAAACCTGATGGCAGTTGGACACTGACATATAACATAACCTTGTACCAGCCCACTTATGTGGTCTCCTTGGAGTATACAGAAAACAAACTTCCCCTCAAGGCTTCACTTTTCATATGTGATAGACAGTGAAATGCTGGGTCCCCTGCGTATCATGCGAATGCTTAGAGCAAACATATAACATATTTATATTGTTGGAATCGGGAAAATGCGTGCAATTCAAAAATCAATATACAGGGTGTTCCATTAAAAAAGTAAGTTTATATTTTTTTCATAAATTTGCGACGCTTATTTGTTTTATCTAGTAATAGATCCTAGCGGTTCATAAAAAACCCTACAACTTTCATGTAAGTAATTTTTTTGTAACTCGAAAAATAAAGAGTCTAGGGATGGGTCAAAATATACACACCCTGTACATTCCAGTGCTCTCAGTTCACGACAGTCACACCTTCGCAATACCGCATTCCCCACACGATATTATCGCCGCAGAAAGAAGGAATATTTTAGATTCTGGAGCGTAGATCATATTATGCAACATAACGGTGTCATATCAAATGCGAGACAGCGCTGGAACGCCCCCCTGGGATATAGGTGGCCCCCCTGGGATATAGGCTTCGCGAAAACTGGGACTCCCGTGATGCTCCGGAGAAAAATATCAAATACAGCACAATGTTCTATATCTAATGTAAAATTAATTGTTCTTCAGTCCATGGGCCATTGTAAGATTTTTTTATTTAGAAGATATTACAAGTTTGGATTAATTTCTTGTTCGGTTTTTCGGGTATTTAACACCCAGTTAAATAGAGTGCAAACATAATATAATGGAAATTGTTTCTAGGCCGAAAGCAAACAAACTCACAGTAGATAGTATTCAGCAAAATTGAAACGTTTCCAGGTAGGTACACGTACCTAACGGTTGCTATATACTCTAACTTTTGCTTGATCGTACCGATTTTACTTCTAATTTAGATACAACGTATACTCTAAAAAAAGTATTGTTCTGAGCATTCAACGCCTGTGCAATCTGAACCAATGAAATTATATAATTTTGGAAATATGAATCAATCAGGTGATGACTTCAGCGATAATACCACTAGGTAGTGGTATTTTCTAGTTAGGCTAAACCGATATTATTGTGATAGGTAGCTACTTCAATTTTTAAGCATAGTAATTAAATTTAAATGCGGATAATTAAGTAAATTTCACCCAGCAACTCAATGGTCTAGGGGGCATGATTATCGCTTTGGGTGCGAGAGGTCCCGGATTCAAATCCCGGTCGTGACTACGTTTTTTTTTTAAACCACATTTTCGAAAAGGCGAAATATTTATAATGCCTATTTGTAGATAATGTATTCCTGAGAAGCTCTTTTAAGGGTTCACAGGTTCCCAGCTGTATACAAATAATTATTGAAAACTGGTTGTCTCAAAGCACTGAAAAATAAATAATAAATGTGATTTTCCGAGGGTGTATTATATTTTGAAGTTAATTCGACACAACCCAGAACTTTCCACTTCTCCAAACAAACAAACAAACAAATCGCCCCATTCTGACCCCATTCACATTTTATTGGACAATACCCACAAATTTGTAAGTATTCAAAACAACGTTGTTTTGTTCTCTTCCAGTTAGTTTAAAGAGAATGAGAAAGGTAACGAGCGTTAACTGTACAACGAAAGAGTCTTCTTAAGAAAATATCTAGGTGTTTGAAATTAAACATTGTAAAAGCAAATTTTCCAAAATATAGGTATCTACCTACTTTTTTGATAACAGTTGAAACATTTTTGAATCGTTTGAGGGTGTTTGCGCTAAAACGTATTTCTGTACACACATCATAAATATTACTACCTAATAACAATGTTATGGAGGACGATATCACATAAGTGCTGTTTCTATATATACCTAATTAGTATTTTCGCTATTTTCTCACATTATTTGTATTGTTATCAGGACAGGAGTTTCGCTCCACGTCCAAATATAGAAGTACGTATTGCAAGGGAAGTGGCATATTTATCGTTACTAGAATTTATGACTTACATAAATAGCTCGCTTCCGTGTATAACAAACATTGCAACACCGGGAAAGAAAAATTCTATAAATTTTGTAGCGCGAACGCTTGCAGCAAAACACATTTGATTGAAATCTGTTACAAAAATAAACATTTGTTCGAAAACAGTCGATATTAAAACACATTTTGGATATATACAGACCACTCAGATTGTTTTGGGAGAGCGTTGTATCGGCTTACTACATAAAGCTTCCAAAATAAAAATAAAAAATCATAGTTCTTTGGAAAACCAATGAATTATTATATCACTATTGTGTCTGAATTGAATTTGGTTAACCAATGATTCTGGTCAACAAAATAAATAAACTATGCTAGCATAATAGGGGGGCTCCTTTTCGAAAGTTGAAAATTTAGCATGTAAATATTTTTCTTGTTCTATGGTTTAAGCCATTATGCAATTAGAAGAACAAAAGTATTATTAGTCTCCAAAAGATTCACCTTCACCTTGCAGGTAGCAGGAGCTTACTTTCTCACTTTTGATATCTATCTAAGATTATCATATCTTCTGTAGAAACACCGCACATCTTAGATAAAGCATAACGTATGTCATTTTAGGTACAGTCCCTATTAGTGGATTTTAAAGTAAAGTGAAGTCACATTAGACAAAACAAGTTTCGGGATGTAAAAAGTATTACATGGTCAACCTAATTGTAGAAATTTGCACTTGCAAATGCAAGCAAACTGATTCATATACTTAGATTGTTGCCGTTTAGATAAACCAGCAATAATAACTGGCTGATTCTTACCCAAAGGCTTTGCATGTTACACACAAATGACTTTAGGCTAATTACCGACGTTACATAATATAATTTCTTTAAGATATCATTTTAATATTATTAGGAGTCGTCTACTAATGCAAATAAACGTACCTAAGCTATGAAATATCTTTAAAAATAAGTATCGCTTTGATTATGTGCAGTGATGAAAAATAATTTAAATCCCTATATAAAATCGAACTCTTTCCAATGTAAATGTCGATAATATCATTCAGAAACGTGTTCTTCCTCCCAGAGTCGACCCTTCCCTTCTTCGTAACGATCTTTGCCCCTAAAGAAAAATAATTAAGTTTACTTTCGATGTAAACTTGAGGTAGAATTTATGCCACCATGCGAAACAGGAAACTTCTACGAACACACATTTTCGCGAATACTCGGGAATTACAAAGGGATTCGAGAACAAAGGAGAAAACCCTGAGGATGTGCCGCGTATCTTTACATCTACACCACCAATATTTGCTAAATAATATGTAAATTGTTTATAGGATGATTCAATTTTGATAATAAAAAGTAAATTCAGCCACTGCTGAGAAACGGTTGAGATGCGATGTTTCCATGGAAATTAGGAATGCCGAGAGTCCGACAGAGAAGATGGAATAAAATATTAAGGGACATTAAGTTGAGCTTTGCTGCAAAAATGTTTTCTAAGGAAACGCCTGCCAGGATACTTAAATAAACATAATTATATATTATATGCCTTATGTCTTTTCCGTTTAAGTAGGTACTAACTTTCGTTAAAAGCAAACTAAGTAATTTGTTGTCTCTCAACCGCAATAAGCCCATGACTCTAATTTTCGAAAATATATAACCATGCATATACAGGATGGCTTATATTATTATAAGCGGCTCACTCAAAATATCTCGGCTATTTTTTGACAGAAAAAATCGGTAACAGGTGCCCTTCCAGGCGGCCTTCCTTTGTCATGATGAAAATTGTTGTCCATGGCCATCTACGAAAACTATGGGCAAAAATCGGAAAAATTCGAAATTTTTAAACTGCTGTAACTTTTTTATTTCTCGAAATGTGACAAAAAGTTTAACATGACAATTGTTTGCAAGAACCGCCAGAATTTACGGAAAGTTTGGACTCTCCCATTCAATTTGAAGTGTCACGTTTGTCGGTTTGTTCTGTATTTACTTATAAGAAAAAATATTGGTAATATTTGTCGTTGACATAAGAACTATGTTACATGCATGAAAATAAATATGCAATGATAGCGTTACGATGTTAGTTTAGTAATGACATCTCTATTGCAGTTTTGAAAATGGGGTTACCTAAACAGGTGCGTTTACTTAACAGCTCCGCAAAATGTGTAATACTAAAAAATGAGAATACTTGAAATATGCAGCAGATGAACTGCAGATGCTGTAAAGGTTAAATGTTGAAGAACGTGCGGTGTTCTTTGTTATGAAAAGTAAGTGTAAATACTAGGTATTCACTCAGCATTTATTGTATTATAATAGTAATTGAAGAGGACAGGCAAGAAAGGGGGAAGGTAAATTTTTGGGCAAAATGAGTTAATGCTGGAAATGGGTAGCTAAATAACTATAGTATTAGTGTATAAGTCCAAACAGGGAAGAAACAGGGGCTGTCAGTGTTAAAATCATATCTATTAATATACCATACAGTGGAGAAACGGGGAATGTCCGTGCGTAAAGCGTAGAAATGGGGAAGGTCCAATTTTCGAGACACACATACAATGAATTCTGGTGCACCTCAGTAATCCGCAAGCGCATTGTTGCACCAAATACAACAATCATAACCAGGCTTCCAGATGGTCAGTTTGTCCTGCCACCTAAAATGTATTTTGGTAAGAAAAACATCATGAAAAGAACCTTGTTTTTGACTACTGACTGACTGAGTGACTGATAAATTTTATAACTGATATAATTTTATGACTGATAAATTTTATTCTCGCCCTCTATAATGCATGTTCTATTTTATTTTTTACAAAAATGTTACCAGGTAATTATATAAATTATTTAAAATATTTAATGTAACAAATAAGTCTTTATACTATTTAAAATAGGATTTCAAACTTTAAAATTGAGTTTTCTCGAAAACATAAAAAAATGACATCCCCCGTTTCTTGCCTGTCCTATTCAATTACGACATTTTATTATTCCATTTTTAGCATAATTGCTATGGCATTACCTACATCTTAAGTGTTACGTTGAATTGAAAATATTAAGTATTTTTAATTTATTTTCATAGCAGACAATAATGTCTACGAGTTTCCCATTTTTTTATTATTTAAAATAATAATTCTAGAATAGCTCTTCGACATTCGATGACGTTTATAAAAAAACACTTTATTTTCAAAAATTAAAAGCCTACTATGCCTACTTTAATTTAGCGTCATAATCGATTATTTATTTTCATGGGTAACTAGACCTTCTGCCAATCACAAATATTACAAATATTTGTTCTTAGTTTCTTATAGTAAATAGAGAACAAACTGGCAGGTGTGCCATATCAAAATTAATGGGATATTTTGCTTTAAGAAATTTAAATAAAGAGAGCCCAAAGTTAGTCATATCTAATATTTCACAATAATTGATACAACTTTCACATTAACCTTTTTTCTGTAGCTCTAGAAATAAAAAAGGTACAGCTGTTTAAAAATGTTCAAGTTTTTTTTATTTTCAGCAACTTTCATCATGACAAAAGAAGGCTGCTCGGAACAACAGCTATCGATTTCACTCGCCACCGAATTTTTCTGTTAAAGAATAGCCGAAATAGTTTGAGTGAGCAACTTATACAAGTCAATTTGATATATCTTCCTAAATTCATGCCTGTGTTCTGAGGAAGAATATAACTATTACTAAACTATTGCAGCTAACATACCTGTACGCTGTAAATTTATAATATACTCCACGTGTAAAATCTCACTCAATTGAGTAAAAATTGAATCATCCCATATAGCCTACACTAAAAATACTCACCTAATAGAAGAGCCCCCTCACCACTGATCGCGTGTCTCTTCAACATCGCCTCCCTGTCTATACATTCTAATGATTTGGTCTCTGTCGACTCCGAAAACATTTTGGTCATGTCCCTCTCACTGCTAGACAAATACGATTTCGCGCCTGTCGCCGTTTTCAAACTCTCCATACTCCTAGTCGTTTCAGTTCTATGGCCCACGCAGAGAAATTGACCTTTGTTCGGTGGTTCATAATCTTCTTGACTCGAGGACGAATGAGGGGTTGCTAACAGCGAATATCTCGGAGACGCTTTTTGTGATATGGACTCACTCTCCGACTCCATGGAGTCACCGCTGGCTTGTTGGGTAACTATATGGCATTGAGGGACGACTTCTGTTGAGCCTGTGGTAAGCAGGCTTGCTGTTGATGTTCGTGATACGTTTTGTTGGGTTAGGGTGACCGTTGAGGAGGTTTTGGAAAGTGGGATGTTTTCTTCTTCCTCTTCTTCCATCGTGAATGAATTTCCCGGCGAGTCGAGGAGCCGATGTTATAAATGTATCATCTTATTATTGAGGAGTCGTAGGGCTGCGGGCTGTAAGAGGGGTTAGGCACATGAACGTGAAATCTCGTCATAATTTATACGGTTTGCCAATATACGCCCTAGTTGCTTGTGCAAATAGTGCGAACCAATTTGGAAGATTAACATGTTATAAAAATGTTTATACAAATGTTAAGTAACACTTCATCATTGTAAAGAGGTTTTAATTTTTAGATAGTATATTGGTAATTCGAACCTATCAACATTGTGTGAAGTGAAGTGAAACCGCAGTGATATTAATATAATTTGATATACTAATATAGATTTCAAACAAACTCATGTAAATACATACATGCAAATGAGAATCTATCACCACACCAAATATACTGATTGATTGCTACTCAATTTTATTTGTCTTGTATCCTGCTTCTGATCCAAGGACGCAATATTTTCTCTATACACAGCAATCTGTAGTATGCTCACACATATAGTTATTGATTTCACTCAATATACACTAAACAATATATAACAGTTAATCTCCCAATATAGTGGCATTACCTATAATCCCGTTGTAAACCGTTCGCTGGGACAAATTACAGTCTGCGCATAGGGCATTAATTCTCGTAATTTCTGACAGCGGGAGTAAACTTTTATCAGCAGCAATCAGGGGTCATTCATGTGAAATAATCTGGGGTGGAATGAATCGTTGCGGGTCGGTTAGATAAGGGTGAAAGTTGCCAACACATGCGATCGGACGATTTCTCAAACTAAACTATTATGTTGGGAGGGTTAGGTCACCTCAGAACGAGACCTTTTAGGCGGTTTAAGATAAGAGGTAATTGGCTTCACAATGGACGGAAAATTAGTGTTCTCTGACAATAAAAATTGTCTCGAACTTTTATTTTTATAGTAGTTAATGATACACAAAATGTATAAATTATAACCTTCGTACCTCCTCGTATTGTTATATCATAGACAAAGGTACACATAGATTGTCAGAACAACTGTTGAAATGCCACGAGGCACATCAATTATTTTACAACAAAATCATATAAAAACTAATAACTAATTAATTTATCTATTTTAATTTGTTTTCATTCCGAAATTAAAGATTGAAAATTGGTATAAAATTTTTTGCGGACGGTTTCAAGAACGGTTCATCTATCTATGGTTATATTTTTAGCATATAACTACTATAGACAAAAAATACGGATAGGTAACTAAACTATTAATAATTGGGAATTTTGCTACGTTACTCTGAGAAGTCACAGAATCAGTAAAGTGGTATATCAGGTTTGGTACAAATTCAATTTTGTGGCGTATAAATTAACATTATGGAGCGAATCATGGAGGAAGCAGAAAATTTCCTATAATGTTTACCGAATAATGTAGATATACCTACTTTACCACGTGGCACGTGTATATAAAATTGGATAACACTATCTTCGAGAAATATTAAATTAAATATTTTTAGCAGTTAATAGTAGATATGACTTTAATCCTAGATATGACTTACGATAGATAAATTTAGTTAAAATTTTACTAGATTATTATTTAGACATGAACACGAAGTACATGACAACGTATTATTCCTCACTCAACGATGACAAGTAATTACTGCTCGTCAATATAAAGAAAATTTAAAAAAATCAAGATCAAAAAGTATTAAAAGAATTCGGGATTAACCTCCTTAGATCTTATCGCAGCACCATCTTAAATATAGCAGTTCAAATTATGACGGTAAAAGTATCATTGTTCTTTTAAAAAAAGTAAAACACAATCTTCCGTACAACTGTAGAATTTATTACCAAAGATTATAGCACATAACTAATTCAGCCGATATCTAATCGCATAAAAGTTTCCAATTCCCCCTCACAAATTTATTTTAGCGTTTATTTCGATTTACTATACACTGTGTCCCGGATAAGAATGAACAGCATGGGGATATTGCAAACGGTGAGAGATAGAGCAACGGTTAAATGGGGAAAAAGTTGCGCAATTTTGAGGTCAATAAAATGGCCCAAACAGATTTCTAATATTTTTTTCGTTTTTGAGTTATTTTGAAAAAAGTAAAATTTTGCGTTTTCGATTTAATTTTTTTCTGAAGTTGTTATCTTAGAAAAAGAAATAAGGACACTTTCTTATGACACTTTTTAACGGGCTTTAAAATGGCGTTTTTAAATTTGTTGTACAACGTTTCGTTTTTGAGAAACCATCTTCAACTTTATTTTTTTAAATACGGACCTGGATTTTTTTTTCAGATTTTGAAAGCACTGATCATTGAAAATACCATGATGTATGACACATAATATTTTTAAAATGTTTTGAGACAACTATAATGAAAATTCATTTTTTCCATTCATTTTCTTCTAATGCGGCCCTGTATTTAATAATAAGAAGTCTAAATATTAATCAGTTGTCAACAATTTAACTTACAACTTATCCCACAATTGGAGAACTAAAAAAAGGACGGCAAAGACTAATAACAGTCACATCCGATAATAAAAAATTAATAAAAATCTTCCACCTAGAAGGCTTTGAAACAACGAAACCAACCCCTTGTCATTTGTCAACTCCCACTGTATAATTTAGTTAACAATTTGTATCATTAGAAGTGGAGGGTGCTTTTTCAAATGACGACAAATTTAACATGTCAGCATGTTATATCTTGTGTCACAGAAATAGTGTAGAGGCTGAACGAATGTATTGTTGCAATTATTAATAAATGGCAAAAGTTATTGGTTTCGTTGGCTTAAAGCTTTCTTCTCACAATTAGAAAAAGCGAAGAATTTACTCCAAAACACAATGCGACACTGTTTGCTTTACAAAAACAGAGCAAAACACTTACCAGACAGGGCCGTATTTAAAAATATTAAGTTTTCGAAGTCAAAATAAACTTCAAGTTAAATTGTTGTCAATACTGATTAATATTTAGACTTCTTATTATTAAATACAGAGCCGCAATAGACAAAAATGAATGGAAAAAAAAGAATTTTCAGTATAATTGTTTCAAACCATTTTAAAAATAATTCGTGTCATACATAATGGTATTGGCAATGAAAATTGATTTCAAAATCTGCAAAAAAAAAATCCAGGTCTGTATTTAAAAAAATAAAGTTGAAGATGGTTTCTCAAAAACGAAACGTTGTAGAACAAATCTAAAAACGCCATCTTAAAGCCCGTTAAAAAGTGCCATAAGGAAGTGCTTTTCTTCTTTTTCTATCTGTGATAACAACTTCAGAAAAAAATAAAATCGAAAACGCAAAATTTTACTCTTTTCATAATAACTCAAAAAAGAAAAAAGATATTAGAAATCTGTTTGTGCCATTTTATTGACCTAAAATATGCGCAACTTTTTCCTCCTTTTAACCGTTGCCGTATCTCCCACCGTTTGCGATATCCCCATGCTGTTCATTCTTATCCGGGACACAGTGTATATAGGGTATGCTATTTTAGTGGGTCATAGCCTATATTTATAAGTACCTAGCTTATAAAATAAGTGGCCCACTCAAAATAACTCGGCTATTTTTTGACAGACAAAAATCAGACAAAGAAGTTAAGTGGCGTAAAATGTTATGTGCATAACTCTGAACGTACCTACATAATCTTGCTTTATAATAATTATTTTTATTTGTTTCAAACGGTGACATATCTTCGATACCATACCACATGAGTTTGCATTATAATAAGCAAACAAATTTCGCTAAACCGCTGCGACTGATTTGGAACACTCTGATAATTTCCTACAGAGCCCGCAGCCCGCGTGTTGGAGATCCGCTTTTGTTTTCTGTTATCTGCGATAAAAGCCTTAATTAATGAAGTTAAGAGTCTAAAAAGTACACTTCGCGGGGAAAAAGCCTTTCTTCCCTTTCATCGGCAAAATCTCGAGCTACTGATCAAAGCCTACTTACATACTTAAGGGTGCAAAATTATACGTTACAGAGTGTTGTCTTCTACGGTTTTTCCTTTATGTTGTTGGAAAATAAAAGAATAATTTTCGACACCTATTGTTAATAGGTGTTTATAATGGTAAGTTAATAGGAACGAAAACATTGATCTAACCATTGTAATTTATAATTTTAATATGATGCTCCCGTGTTTAAAGCAAACATCGTCAATTGCTCTCTCTTTATGCTAAATAAATAAAAATTAACAATTAACATATAAAGAGTGACAGTTATCTAACACACAATACTTATTATGTTATTTTAAAACCACTGAAAATTTCAATAAGAAAAAATATGTAGGTATGTTTTCAATATGCTTTACGCATTTTAGTGGATACAAGTGTTGATATGAAATTAATTCAGGTATAGGTATACAGGAAATATCAACCCTAAATATTATTTTTTGTGCTTATTTATCGTGTTTCAAAGAAAACAAAGACGAATATCCCATCAAAATACAATTTACAGAGACGTTTTTCAACTCGACAGCACATTATATTTGCCCGACTTGCTTCTTGCTCCCAATCTGTTTCTAAATATAATATTTCTCCCCTTTTATATATGCCAAAGCAGAAGTGGTTTCTTTGATATTATATCGATAGAATTCGAATTCATCATTAGGAAACTTAGTTTACTATTTACGAGTAGGTATATTTTCGATCGTATAGTCATAACAATATTAAACCAATTGTACCTATTATAGGTATTCCTTTTTTCCATTATAATACTTTTACGCCAAGATCTTATCTGATTTACCACAAACAGAAATAACATGATATTTTCGTGCGTCCCCATCTTACCCATATTGTGCACATATAACTAAACTGGTTAGGGGCATAAAAAGAAAAATTCCATTTTCCACTTTAGGGTCCTTTCGTTGAGAAGAAAGCTGGAGCGCAATATTTACTAAAATACCTATACCTAGAAAATTCCCTTGAAATAAGGTTATATTAGATCAATATTTTCTTTAAACATAGGTCTTTATTGAATATAAATAATAAAAAGGTACTGCGTTTTTTCACGCCTTTTCTTACACACACTCAGCATTTTCAATCATTGAACAACTCTAGAGTGATTTTAATTAATAAGACTAATAAAAGACATTAAAAAACTGATAGGTTGCACCAGAAAACTGCTTTTCAACGACCTGTATTATGGACCGGGAGATAGTGACAGATTTTTGGACGTGATTTTACTCAGTATGCCTTTCAAAGGGCATTATGTGGCACATATTCTCACAATAATAAGGTATGAATCAGAGAGTCATCCTGGGTTCTTCATGTGAAAAACTGAGTTTTCAATTATTCGAGAAATATGCGTTTTGATATGATTTTATACAGGCTGCCATGTGTTTTATAATGAACTTCAAAATAAAAAATTCATCGGAAAAAATAGGCATACCGTTAAGGTGGGTCCAAAGGGCTATTATTGCCACGTGATCTTGTATTTTAATAATTAATTTTTCCACGTTTCTGAACAGGCTGCCAATGAGAAGTATGCAAGTTCTTATTATGAAAATGCTGAAAAAAAGATGGCATACCGTTTGCGCATGTCCAAGTACACTTTACATCGAATAACTCGTTTAAATGATTAAATAACATTCAATTTAAACAGTACTTGGACATGCGCGAAAGGTATGCCATCTTTTTTTCAGCATTTTCATAATAAGAACTTGCATACTTCTCATTGGCAGCCTGTTCGGAAACGTGGAAAAATTAATTATTAAAATACAAGATCACGTGGCAATAATAGCCCTTTGGACCCACCCTAACTGTATGCCTATTTTTTCCGAGGAATTTTTTATTTTGAAGTTCATTATAAAACACATGGCAGCCTGTATAAAATCATATCAAAACGCATATTTTTCGAATAATTGAAAACTCAGTTTTTCACATGAAGAACCCAGGATGACTCTCTGATTCATACCTTATTATTGTGAGAATATAGGCAACATAATGCCCTTTGAAAGGCATACTGAGTAAAATCACGTTCAAAAGTCTGTCACTATCTCCCGGTCTATTATACTCTTAGTATGTAGTTGTGATATAGTGTTTTTCCAATATCAGTTTTATTTGCGACACTAAGACACACTGTATAATCAGAAGTAAATGAACATATTTCATTTCTGTTAAATTTTGCACCCACGAACTTTTTCAGATGCTATTAGCGTTGAAATTATGTTTAATATAATTGATAGTTGCCGCCAAGAACGCCATACTGGTGAATCTATCCCCTCCTTCACACTGTCGTTCCGTGTCTCTAACTCCCGCCTGCCTTCCCACTCGGAGCCCTCCCCCGCCCGCCGAGTCAGAGGAAACTAGCACCACGTGGCACCACCACTTTATCGCCGGATGGACCGGTCACCGACAACCTATCGCCTCGGCGGGCGCGGGAAGACTTCCTTTAAACGGTCATAAAGTTTGTTTGCTAATTTTATTTATAATTTATTTGAAATTGAAAGTGGCGTAAAGACAAACGAACACGCATACCTATACGTCAAACAATGCGACATGAGGTTAGTATTGTTATCTCATGTCAACGTTGCTTGGCCGTTTCTTCACGTGTAGGGTAGTTTTGGGGCCTTTGTACGTTGAATTACTCCACTAAATGAAAAAAAAATCAGTTGTCCGATGTTGTAGTTTGCCCGACTGCCATTGTCGTTTATTTGCTTCCCTTAATCCGAGTCCGGCACAAAATCTATACGGTAGAAAATGGAGCTGCAGTCAGCTTTTGTTCAGGCTTTCATTTTTTTTTCGCCATGTGTCCCCCTTATTGCGGAGGGCAGATCCTGGAAAATTGCTTGATCGATCCCGTTTCGAAATACACCTGCGAGGATCCAGGAGCCAGGATTCGGAGTATATATGCCCGAGGTGAAGCCTATTCCTAGCTCATTGTTGTAAAGTAAAATACGGACGACATATATGAATACCTTTTGGACTGGAAGATTATACAGGGTGATCCAATTTTATTCTGGGATACTTCGACAGGTGATAGAAAATCATAAAATAAGACTATCTTGTGATATAATTTTTTTACGCAGACACCTAGTTTTAGAGTTGGTGTTTAAGTTCCCAACAATTTTAATGTTTTAGTTTTGATTCTTGTCCAGTCGTTAAAGATATTCAAACGAAATTTGGTACACAGCATGCATTGATTAAGTGTCACAAAATGTGATAATACCAAGCTTCACAAATAGCTAGTGGCGGAGATATGGGCAGTGGCGTCGCGTGACTTCAGAAGCAGGGGGGGCACCTTAAATTTTTTTCTCAAGACAATGAACAACAGTTCCATATTTTTTTATAGCAATTTTAGTTTACCTGAAACAAAAATGGGAAAAGAAAACAATTACTCTTTTATTTTTTCTTCTCTTTTTTTTAATAAACCAACGAGACAAATAATACATGAAACAAAAACAAAAAAAATACCTCCGAAATAAAAAAAAAAGTATTGTAACTGTCAAAAAACACTTCCAAAATGAAACAACTTGTATCTACTGTCCTATCATTAATACAAACAAAAAATAAATAACATCTAAAAAAATAAAATGTAATTTTTTTAAAAAACCAGCTTTTATTTAAGCCATGTACTAAAATGAATAAAATAAAATAAGTGTAGGTTTTCGTTGAGATAATTCAATGCCAAATTGTGACAAGTTGTTATAACTCTAAAAGCTTTTCGCGCGAATTGTAAAGAAAATACATACTTTGGCAAATAGGTACTTGCTTATCAACAAATCACTGTCCAATAAAATTTAATTGGTACCTACTTTTATGAACAACTCGCGTGACATGTTTTTTGATTTACAAAAACGCAATTTGGCTTTGAATTATCTTAACGAAAACCTAGACTTATTTTATATTATTTTATTCGTTTCAGTACATAGTTTAAATAAAAGCTTGTTTTTTAAAAGTTTTTTTACCTTTTATTTTATTTTGCGTTTTTTAGTACTTATTTGATTCCCATATCAGGAGGGTGGTAAAGAAATTTAGTCCACCATCTGGGACATCCGGTATATTGGTTTTAGTATGACGTCACTTACCTATTTTTTTTACTCTTCAAACCCTTTTCATTTCATACCCATGTCAAGTAGGTTGTGCAGAAATAGATAATCCGCCATCTTCCTGCGTCACAATGGTCGACAATGGAAATTACATTGTCGACCATTGTGACGCGGGGATCATCGTTCGTGATATGTATATACATACTAACAGGACAAGTTAAATGAAAGCTTGTAAAAATATCCCATCTTTTCCAGAACAGGCACATCATATTTACTCAATAAAACATCATTCTTCGACTGATTTTTTGGGCAAAACATTCTACCTATCAAGTGCGAGGCGAGTCAGGTTAAGACAAATCTATGCACGCGCGGCCATGCGGTGCCTATCTCAGCGTCCGCAGCCCATGAGGCCAAAACTAGGCACCATCACCGCTCATGTAATTAATTAAGTGATTGCTGTGAATTATTTCCATTTTTACCTTAGTATTATAAAATTCCCACCTAAAAAAACTGGGGGGGGGGGGCGTGCCCCCCTGCCCCCCCCCCCCCCCGACGCGACGCCACTGGATATGGGTATACTTACTCCAAATGTATTTGTTTTAAATACTGATAAAAATGTATTTTTATTATACTTCTTTGAAAACACCTTATTTTCATCTGTTTTAGCAATAATGAAAGATGGGGTTTTTCGGGCTAGCGCACGGAAACAGCGCATGGAAAAACTTTCCCGTGCGCTGAATAAAAATACCGAATATATGGCTTTAAAATAGAAATATACAGCAAAGTAAACTAAATTTGAGAAACTCTATATGCTCTCTGATATTTAACATATACCTATTTTGTATTTTAATTCGTAATTTCTGTAATATTTTTGACGTTTTATTTACCTTATCTGACAATAACTAATTTACAACAAAGCAGCTTTGAAATAATTTGAGAGTAACCATGGAAACGCATCATACATACTAAACACTATATTGTCTGCATTGTTTATTTTTGGTCAATTAAATTTATTATAATATGCCGATAAAATGTTTTAAGTTTCCGTTTTCAAAGAAGTATAATAAAAAATATCGTTATATTCATTACACGTCCAGAAATATATTTTTCCGTGCTTGCATGACTTTGTCGCGCGCGCACGGAAAAATCTTTATTTCCAGACTCGTAATGAAATATACCATTCCCACATAGTCGAGAAAATTAAAATGCTGCCAATAAAGCATATCTCCGCCACTGTCTATTTTATTTAAAGAACTTGGTATTATCACATTTTGTGACACTTTTGATCAATGTATGCCGTGTACCAAATGTTCTTATTCTAATTTACAACGGTTCGGAAAATAAAAAATAAAACGTTAAAATTTCTGAGGATAATTTAAACACCATATTATATCATGTATTTTATACTTTTCTATCACTTGTTGAAAGCTCCCATAGAATAAAACCGAGTAACGGAGGAACGAAAAGTTCAAAAATCTTTAATTTTCGAGATACAGATCGTTTGTAAAATTAATTATTTTCATATTTTCTTTGACTCTGGGAATGTAAAGAGATATCCACTTCAAATTGAGTATGTAGTAACATGCCATCAAGGCCGGTGCGCGGAAGAACAACTGTCCATGTAATGAGGGGAATGGAAAAGAAGGGAAAGGAAATAACGAGTTACCAAGTTAGGCGGACACAGCAAAAGCTGGACATATTCGCCCCTACGAAGAGTGACGTGGAAGATTTGAACCTCATAAGAGGATTCCATTTGAAGAGAAACGAATGTATTTTATCAGTGTATAAAATAGTTCAAGTTTCAAAGTTGGGCGGACACAGCAAAAGCTGGACATATCCGTCCCAACGAAGAGGTGGCGAAGGCCCAATATTGGCTCAATTGTTCGGAAGAGTAGAGGTCATAAAAAGATGAGAAGAAGAAGAACCCTTTAAAGAGGACAACAGGAACTTTCAAAGTACCTGACCTGTAACCTTGGCATCAGAGGCAAAAGCACAGGAGCGAAATGGTATATTTATGGGTCGCGCAAATGCAAAAGGAGCACATTGTAAAATTCAAGAAGTATTTATTTAAAACTAAACAAAATACAAATAAAAATCAGATAATATGAGTTGAAATTGCTTGCCACAAAGTCGAATATAAGCATGGCATCTTTCTTAAAAAGTTTTTTATACGTCTTGCACTTTCAGCGACATTTATTTGTTGTGCGTTATTTATTGGTCTTGCATAGACCTTTCCCTTTATGCAATGGATGGCTGTCTAGCTCATTACGCACAAGAGGTGAAAAATAATTATCTGACCACGCTTATCCACGGAGATGGTCTTGGTCCCATTTTGTGCCCTCCTCGATCTCCGGATTTAAATCCTATGGATTTTATATTGGGGTTGCAAGATCAATACATAACATAAGTGAAAAGTGTTTTCAAATAATTGGCCAGGTTAGCGTTGTACATTTTTTTATTGTTTTATAAGTTTAAAACTGGAATGTTACAATCATCTCATACATTTTACGGTGGTTCTGAGTCAAGTGTATTTGAGCAATGAGAGCCGTTTAACAACGGGCCTCCTAAATAAAGCTGGATTGCTATTCCTATATATTAAAAATGTCCGGAACAGGCTGATGCCGCCATGTTGTGCTGGCAGTAGATGGGAGACCAATAAGAAAGTTGCGTTTTTTTGGCGGGATATTTGAAATGAAGTGAAAAAGAGGAAGAAGAAGACTTAAACCTAAATGGTGCCAACAGTACCCCTAGAAATCAGCACAGCACGGCTGCCCTAAAACAGCCTTCAGCGCCCTCTGGCGGTCGTACAAAAATTGGTGGAGAGGGAAAGCACCAATAGCAGTCCAGCTTTATTTAGGAGGTCCGGTTGTTCAACCCACATTTTTTATGACGTCGATAGCAACACAAGTTACAAACTGATGGGATGTACGAGTAGTGTCATTGATAGTCTTGATTGCCTGTCGAACTTCGGACGATTCAACATCGACAAACAGGTACTTTTACATAATATAGACAAGAAAATAATAGCAATAAAAATAGGTATCAATCACCATTACAGTGTATACATGGGACTTCTCACGTGTCGATTGAATGGCATATTTCTATGACCTACAATGAATATATGCAGTGGTTCTTTTAATCAGTAAAGATTAAATGATTAAGTAATTATTTACAAAAATACACATTTTAAACATTCGAAGAGTTTACATGCGAATGCAAATTGATCAACCAATAATTGACTAATTAATAAATAAGGTGCGTTACTTAATCAGATGTCGGTGTTGAACACACAATACGTAGATGATAACAGATGAATTATTAGAATATGTAATTACGCGGTAAATGATTAAATATAGATATTTCCTTAATTTTTTTTTAAATATTAGTTTCCTAACCGGTTTCGGAGTTTTAAACATATATCTTAACTTCACATAAACCAGAAACCTCAGAAATAATGTCAAAATTAAATGTCTTGATCCCAAAACTTAGAAAACACATACCTACATGCATGTAATTAGTAATTACTCTTAACCAGGGCCATCGCCTTTTAATACGGTCAAAAATACAGCCGGCAACACGCCAATTTCCTTTAATAAAAACTATTGTATCACTAAAAATTAAATATTCAAAATTATAATAGTTTTAATTCCAAAATAAATCTATCCTATGCGGAAACAAGCTATTTGCAAATTTTGTTTACAATTATCTGTTGTGTGTCCTTATGATAATTGAATTAAAACCGCCGCACAAACAGTGCAGGCAATTAATTTAAAAGTTCGCATTCAGTTATGCTCTCCTGAGTCTTGAGTCTCCTGCTATATGAAATTGAATTTTTGCTAGATTGCATATTTGGTTATTGCATGTAGATACTCTAAAAATGACAAATAAAGCTATACAAACCTCCATCTCGTGTTAAATTCGGAAATAAAAAGCTATATTATGCAAAATTTTTGATATCAGCAGCATACCTAGGCATACCTACGGGATTTATCGAAAATATGAATGGGCGGTGGGTGGGACGTGGGCAGGCGGTGTTTTTAGTCGCTTAATTGAAATTAAAGTTTTGCTACAGTCGGATTTTTGTTGTTGTTGTGACTAGAGTCCCTTTTGTAATCAACGCCATTTAGGTCGTTGACCTCAATTTATGTAAGTTACGAAAATATACAGGATGATATTTTTGGGTCTATCACCGACTTTGAGACGTAGAATTGTGCATCAATTTTGGTACAACTAGGTGACGCTTGAAAGTAAATCCCCATAGATGGCGAACTTGTCGCGCAATATAAAAAAAATTAAATATATGGCGAAACTCTTAACCTTGTTTAAGGATTCTCTAGTTAGCCAATGTGTGACACTGACAAAAGGATATGACAGAGATACAGTAGAAAAAGAGGGCAGATTTTGTAAAAAATAAAGTTGTCCAGCAATTTTTTGGTAGATTTTAAAATAAGAAAAATATTGGGCAATGACTGGGACACTGTAATTTTCGGAGCATCTATTGCCCACGATACACTTACCCACGGTATGTCACTAACGAATCCGAAAACAAGGCAACTCTGCGCATCTACGTCAGTTGCGAATCACGAATTCTCTAAATAATGCAGCGGCTGCGGTTGTGTTTTACGATTTTTTATAGTTTACAGTTTAATGTGCTGAAATATATTTATTTGCGTCAATTTATAATCAACTAAAATTAAATAAATAATGCACCTCCATGGAAACCAGGGCATATTTTATGAAACTATCATAATCAATTAAGAAATTTTCAATAAAAACTGTAAAAATAATTGTATTGGTCCTATTTACAAACAAAACTATGCACTTTATCTTACTAAAAAATATAAGGAATTTGAAGAAGTTATATTGAGAAAAAATAAAGTTTTAGGGCATCTTTATCTGGGAAACGAAATCCCGGGCTCTTGCTTTTCACTTCTGCTTTTGCAACCAAACGCTGAACAATTCCCCAACGTAAGAGTATAATATATATTTTCCCCTTAATCACTGTTACTTTTAATTCATAAATTAACTCACAACGTACTATCTTTGTTTGACACATATAAAATGGTTAAATAAAATATGAGATTTTATTACTTACAATTTATTTACAAATTGAAATCGTTACAATTAAACTTGGTGTTATATACAATAATACCCATTCTGTAAGTATTAATTTTAGAAGTTACAATCGAAAAGTTTTGTCAACTAATTAAGTCCAGAAACCAATGGGAAAATTCTTCGATTTAAAATTGGTGTAATCTATACGTGTAAGCATCCTAGCTTACCCGAAGAAACATTTGTTATTACTTTGAGGTAGGTACGTTTGTTATTAACTGCATTTCGGTTGCTCTGTAGCGTATGTCTTTTTTATAGGGATTCTTTTGAAGACTTCAGAAATTAGATCGTCGTTATCCATTGATAATAAATGGGATTATTTTAAAAGTTTAGCCGCGCCTATCTGCGATGGTTACCAGAAAGCAGATAACCTGCTTCCACTGTGTTTTTACTCTAATTCCTTGTCAAGGCCAGGAACTTTCATGTTCGGCCCCGCAGAAGCTTGAGCCAGCCCTGTCTTTATCCCGATAAATATTTTAGTTGTATGCAGAAATCTAGACGCATCTGCGTGAACACGCAGACAACGCTATATTTAAATTTCCACCGAGACATTACATCATTAATTTTAAATTAAAAGAGCAGCAAATAAAATTTACTTACTATTTATATTTGAGGTAACTCATGGGAAACATATTTACTAAACTAAATAAAACATAAATGAGCTTTTAGCTTGATGTAGGTAAGTCTGGACCAGCGTATGTATTCTTATTTTCTACACAAATTATAAATTAATGAGCTGCCATTTATTTCAAAAACATTGTAATACTTACATGTAAACGTTTAACGCTAGACCTATAGAAATAAACTGAATGTATCAAATATTAACAGGCCCCATAATACATGAAATGATGAATTATTAAAAAGGTTGGTCGGGAAAATAGGGCTTGAAAGAAAAACAAACTCGATCGCCATTTTTTTGCGAAATAATCCTTGTGAACTTGCTACGGCAGCACACGCTAAAACATGCCTTCCAAAAATACTGGAAGTGCTAGACGACGGATTAAGTTACAGATGTACAAAAAAGTTATAAACGATCTGATTTTTTTTATAAAAAGCATATTATAGGTTTCGGCATTAGTAACATTAGTCTTAAAGTTTATTGTGTTTAAATTCATAAAACTAGTCAAGAATCACGGGATTATAAAATCCAGCCGTGATGGGTTGGATAAAAACTTTTAATTAGATCTCCAACAATGCAGAACTTTGATCCTGCCTTTGTGTTTCGCATTTTCTATTCTTTATTGCGTACTGTTTGTAATTTTTACTTACTTAGTGTCCATATACTTGCATTGTTCCTAGTAAATTTACTTTACAATTAAACACTCATCAGTTGGAGTTTGTAGATATACGTTGAAAACATGAACAAACTAAGTACCTCTTTGTATTATAATTTTTTGGTTGCCGAAGATAAGTTGTTTAATAATAATTAAACGGTGCATAGTTTATACAGCGTGTCCGCGATTGCTTGTGAACACTTCAGAAATCTATGAAGACTTGATGACAATTCGGTATTCATATTTATAGAAACTATTTCGATTGGGTGATCATTCCATATGGCTAAGCATTAAGCACGATTATTTAAAATGGTCAAATATCTTCCCATAGGTCAATCTAAAAATATCTAAATATATAATAATGTCCAATTTTACTCGGCTCTTCATAGATTTCTAGAGTGTTCACAAGCAAACGCGGACACACTGTACACATAGATGAAAAAGTAATTTCAAATCATTTCGAATAGAGTTTCAAAGTATCTAAAAATAATATAGATCCTTTACTGGGTAAGAAAAGGGCCTATTGTCGCTAGGATCTTTGAACTTAGATCCTTAAAATGATCTAATTTTTAAAGATATTCCCAACATAAGCAAAAATTTGTTAAAAGTGATAGAATTATCTGTTACAATTCTACTTTGCAAAATAAACCAAATGTATAATTGCCGGTGAAGGAATTCATTTAACAGTTCTTTGTTATTTCCGGGGATCCATCGCAAACTTGAATTGGAGGAACTGCCAATAGAAAAATTCACATTTTAGGATCTTAAAAATCGCGGAGTCACATGATAGAATAAATTAATAAACACAAATTTTTATGCTGTAAAGTTAGAGCACTATAAAGATGTACAATAAGGGTTTGGGGCCTGACGAATCCGCTATACAAATACCTAGATGGAAAAACAAATAAGTACTTGAATGTGAGTTTCTTCCAGATAAGTCCTGCGTCAGCGAAACTTCTCGTTCCAAGCTTTCGTCCTCGATTGCACGGGACATCCTCACAGGGCGACAATCACATTGAGACTGATTGTCTATTACTTGTGATATAAGAACACGGAAAATGGAGAGAACGGGCGAAAATGCGGGAAAGTAAGGATATAGGATTTAAGGTGATTGATTTTGCCGCGTAGGTATTTGTGAAAAACGCGCGCCAACAACCATGTAAAAATGAACCCTGATCACGGTTCAGATTATTAGTGTGTTTAAGGATTTCAATGGATTCAAGGATTTTTCTTTCGTTGGGATGATTTTTTAGTATCATTAAGCAAGACTTGGTGCCCCCCGTGTCCAGATAATATGCTAGGTGCAGATTGGCCCGATTGAGATAACCTTATAACAAAACATGGCTATTCATCTTGTATAGCTAAATTCAAGTTTGGCTACACCATACCATATAGGGGGTACTGGTAATTATTCTCGTGTAACTCAACTTTGGAAAGTATGTAGCAGAAATGGGAATATCACTATGATTTTCCAAATGACTACGATTATAAGAAATATCTAAGCAGTCCTCTTAAAGGCGAGTATACATATAGTATAAAAAGAGGACCATTTCATTTTAAAAACATACCTAACTTTTATATTTTTCGCTAATTTCTCAACACTCTGTACATACCAAAACCTGAAAAATAGGAACTTAGCTTGATTACAAACAACTCTTGTATAAAACTTTTTCCGCAGCTCCCAAAATTGTTGATAAGGGGATATGTGAGCCACCAGGGGCGGACTGGGCCATCGGGCGATCGGGCGCTAGCGACGCACTCGGACGCAGTCAGCACGCCGCGATTTGTATTTGGAAGCTTACCCCAATTTGGAGAAGACATTTAAATATTTATTAACTTTGTCTATTTCACAAGTATCATGTGAACGATCTTTCTCCAAATTAAAAATAATCTTGAACCGGCTAAGAAGTTCTGTAACCCAAGACCATTTGGAAGCTTTCATGTTAATGGCTTGTGAAAAAGTAATTTTAATTTCATTAGATATGGAAGATCTATGAAGGGTAGAGGTAAGGAGGACCATCTCTGCGTTATAAAATTGTCCGTCAAAACCAGTATATTGAGATGGCGCTGCTGTTGCCACCGGGTACCAATTTAAAAAAAAGCGCCAAAATTTGGTAGTGACATTAGACAAGGAAAGGTTAACATTCGACTTCTAAAGGCGCCATTTTAAAAGCATCATGTAAATAATATTTTCAAATGATAATAAAATTAATACATTTCTGAAAATTAGTTTGATAGATGGTTAGTTAATAAATTAGATAGTTTTCCGTACCTCCGAACTATGCTACTTTCCACTCGGCAAACTTCACTTCGTCTACAACCGCTAAGTTCTGGTCATACCCGGTGAGAACAAGAGCGCCATTCTGGAGACTTCCTGAACCCTTATTTAATGCTTTTATAGACGACAGTTTTTGAGCCGAACACCCATATAATATGGCCTTCCTTACCTCTACCTTCCATATGAAGATCTAATAAACTATCTAGTCGGCGAGTGCAAAGGCATACGTAATGTATTATGTTTTTATTTTTTTTTTCTACTCCTATGCTAGTAACATACCTATTAAGTGACGGTTTAGGTTATAAGTAAGTCCATTGTTACGAACACTGACACGTAATGACTGACACGTTATAAAAAAATTACGTATCTGTTCTTAATTCAAACGCAATTATCACGGGTGCCTTGTTAGCGTGGCATCCGCGTCACCATAGCAACTAACCAACATACTAATTGTTGCCTGTCAGATAATCAGAAGTATAGTTTATCTATTATAATAGTTTTTCTTTCGTCGAAGAAAAATTATAATACAAAACTCGAGTTGTAAGCTTATTACATACTCGTGGAATTACAGCACTCGCCGCTGCGCGGCTCGTGCGCAACTTTTCCACTCATACGTAATAAGCTGGTTTCAACTCTCGCTATGTAATATACTATTAAATGGTTTGCAACAGATGAAGAGTGATTTTTATATTTACATTATTTGTTTTGTTTGTTTTTAAGAATTGACTTTTTATTTTTTATTTTCGTTATATTCATTTGAAATAAAAACCTTGATATAAACTGATTCCGACAAAATCTAAAAATACCTAAAAAAAAATAAAAAATCTTGAAACCAACTGTTTCTGGCGTCTCTTATACTTCGGCTACAAGGAACTCTAAGGAATCACCGCTTCCAGTTCCAGTCCATGGGCCGGTCTCATACAAAGCGCCCGGGCCGTTTTTAGGTGCCAGTCCGCCCCTGTGAGCCACCCTGTACCTGTACCTTAAATTTACGTATCTACCCTAATGCCTAGCGACATAGAATTAAGAGATGGAGAAAAGATGAACTTTTAACTATCTCCCACCTAGTTCTCCGCTTATTTTAGGCGGAGAACAGAAGTTTCAGATCGCGTACAATTTTATTTTACTTTCTGTATTTATTTTGCTCCGCAATTCAAATTAATTAGACTAATTTACAAGCCCGCATATAGACATTGCGCATTGTCACAGCCCCATTATGAGAAACGTAATAAATTTTTTACAATGGTACGTTAAAAAGTTAAAACATTTTCGTCATTATGTTGTATAGTTCCAGGTGAATGCATGCAATTACATGATATTTATTTGATTTTATAGCTCATGCAAATATACCTGCTACCATATAAATATCATCATATGAATATACCTGCTACCATGTGACTGCCAAGGGCATCCCCTGACGACATTACCAGGATTAACCTAGTTTGTATCTTTATGTCACATTTGACCCAAATTGGCCATTTGATGGCACATGCGCAATGAAATTCACTGGTTCCATCACTTTATTACTATTATATCGCCCTGTGTAGGGGACGGCAATAAGCTAAAAATAACAACCAATCACACCTTCCGTCAAAATAAAAGAAGATTTAATTATGATACCTAAACGACGCTGAAAATATACAAATTATCCATTTAACACAATACAATACTTAAATTATTAACACAATTAGACACAATTAAACTATATTATTCTTCAAAGTAGCAACTCACCTTCGTTTTAAAGTCCTAATAATGAAAATAATATTTGGTCGATTTTAACAAACTTTGCTTTAATTATTATAGATTGAAGATTTCTGTTTTCATTTTCTGTCAAGTCAAAAGTGACATTAACTTTTTGTTCTACTGTCCCCCTACCATAAAACATGCAATAATTCAGCGTTATTGATTTCGTCTTGGCAGTATTTGCAAATATTGAACTTAATTTTTTTCAGCGGATTTTTTGGAAATATTCACAGAAAGAAAGAGAAGCATGTTATCTTCTATTATGTCTATTAATATCTATTATTTATTTTTAAAATGGTCTACTCTGCTTTTCGTTTTAAAGTTTAGCCGACCCTTCATTCATTACTTAGGTTTCGACTGCTACAATCGATTTTGGTTAAGAGAGTTACAAACAAATTTCAAACTCATCATCCGAGCGCCCCTATACTCTCCCTGAACACTAAAACTCTCGAACGTAAGACTATGTACGTGACATACCAGTAATCAGACCTTTCCCGAAGATTGAAGACATAGACATATTCCGATATTCTCATTTCATTATGTCGCCTTATACTAAAATGCACATAATCGAATAAGGTCCAAGTCATATGTTAATATATTTATATACTTACGATATTTTAAACAAAAAACTTGTGCAGACCAACAAAATTCGTTATAAGCACATTTATCAAAGAAGGTTATTTCACGATTATGTTATTATTGGACCAATTTGGTGTTAATTGAAAATGCACATACAGTTTTAAAAATATTTGCGTTGACTGGCGTATCACGGCTATAGTTAATGTCCTGGAAGATAGATGGCACTATTGGCACAATATTATTATTTATTATATTTTGCATTGTATTTTGTCTCAAGGAAGTGCATGGTGAGCCAAAAAAGTGTCAGACGTGACAGCCGTGAGCAGTCTTTATTAATACGTCAGTCAACGATATTTGTCCAATATGTAAATGCACGTGTTCATCGTAATTTTGGTCTTCGACAGGCCCAATTTTAGAGTGCTACTTAAGGTAATATGCCAAAATTATAATAAAAGTTTCATCATTTTGCACTTAATATACCTTATAGATAAAAATACAGTGTATAAGTGCACTAACTATTAACCTAATAACATTAACATACTAACAATCACAACAAGGCCCACTGACTTTTTAACCGGCTTCAGTTTCTAATCGTTGGGAAGAGCGCGGAAGAGGTTATACAGCGTAGCAGCAGTGTAAAGAGAACTAAATAAAAAATAGAGCACTTTTAAAAACTGATAGGTGAAGAATGTGACAGTTGCGAAGAATGTGTCGTTGCCACAAGCAGGGCCGTGTTAAGGGGGGGGGCGAAGGGGGTGTTCGCCCCGGGCGCCCTATTCAAGGGGGCGCCAAAATCAACAAAGGCGCTAGTATCTACTAATAATTTACTGCTTCAAAAAAACATTTCAACATTTTTTAATTTTTCAGTTACCTACCGATTTTTATTTTTCTAGGACGATGATTTCGCTGAAATCTTTGTAAGTTGTGAATTCGGAACTTGTCTACGTCTACCGATGTCTATGTCGTTGTGGAATATTTCAATAATTGATTTCGCTATTCTCCCCGAGATGACGCGGTGGCGGCCGGCGCTTGACGATTTGACGTTGACGCGAATCGTTGTAAAAAGGGTTGTTCTGTAAATAAAAATAAAGAACCCAACTTTCGTAAACGAGCAACGCGTTAGTTAAATAGAGGTATCGACATAGATTTTTGGTTTCTGGATACTAATCTTGTAATCGTAAATTAGTTGGTAAGTACAATAAGTAGATACATACATTCATATTAGCTGAATCTTGAATATGTAGCATCTAAGGAAACCCTGTCTTGTTTTTGTTGAATTTGAATTTGAAAATTAACGCCCAATTCTTGATATGGCAAATGGCAAACGTACTAAACAATCACACACTGTGTTTTTAATAACGTAGCAACCTCGTTTCTATTGTGGCAAATTTTCGTATCTTGTAAATTGTAAAAATGTTCTTTCTGGTAAGAGGTTCAGCTTTCTGGTGCAAAATAAAATGTAAAATTTAAAAGTTATTTAGTAGCAAAGCATAAATGAAAAATATGTAACTAAACTAAAATCGCTCTTTATCACTAGATTATGACAGGTAAATATTTAATGTCCCTAGAATTCTGTTAAGCGGCGGCCATATTGATATTATTGATAGGTAACAGAGGAAAGGACCGTAATCAACAGAATTTACGTTTTACGCACACGAATTCTAAATTTGAGTAGGTATATAGAAATTAACATTAAACTCTGTTCTTTGAAGCACAGAAAATGGCTATATAGTTTCTGTGTTCGAAGTTAGGTTATAACCATATAATATCAAGGTTATGGTTAGGCCTCTGTCACAGGAACTGACATTTCTGCCAGACATGCTAAATACGCCCCTGGAGGCGCGGAAAACAAAATTATGGCAACCTTGTATTACCAAATTAAGAAAAATGTAATTTCTGGTGTACGGTTAAAGAGAGATTTTAGTATACATATTTTATTTAATTTAGTTGATATAATTTTGATTTGGGGGGCGCCAAAAAAGAACTTTGCCCCGGGCAAATTTTTACCTTAATACGGCCCTGGCCACAAGGGCGGTTTTAAATTGTTAGAAGAGATTGTTAGACGCGAGATTGTTCACTGACGCTTGAGAGCACGCAAGTTTTCACTTTTCGCTGCCGCTGCTCGTTCTTTGTTCGTTTTCCGGATGTCTTGGTCTGCGAATGTTGTTCGAAGTTATTTCTTCTATTTTTGTTTTGTTTTGGTTGACAGTTCGAGGATATGTAGAACTGCTTTGACATTATTTTGGAAGTTTTGCATAGTAACTGCGAATGTTAATTGGATTCAACCACGTAGTGGTTAGTGGGGTGTTCTTTATTTATTTTTTGTGAAGGAAGGCCTCAGACTAGAGATAAGTTTTTTGGACAACCTTGTGAGGTGTTTGACAGGCCATTTTTCTTTTAGTTTTTTTTTTCGGATACGACCAGTATTTTAAGACTAGTTTTTGGATCCGCGTGTTTGTTTAGGACCTGTCTCATCTTTTTGAGCGTGGACACTAACACCTAAAGCTCATGTTATTTTCTTTTGGAATATGGAAGTGTGGTCACCAACAGTTGAGTGTTTATCGTTACAGCATTTTCTCGTATAATTTATAATTTTTACTTCGCCGAACACAATATAGTCATCTCTTAAATGATATTCAAGCCTATGTATGTGCGTAGGATGCGAGTTAAACATTGCCCATAAGGCCAAAGTATTTTCATGTTTTAATGTCTGCGAATAACATTGGCCCAAGGCCCAAGGGTAGCTTTCAGTACAACTTGAAATGAGCCAGGTGGCTCTTTATTACGTAAGGTGCCACCTAAAATGTATATCGTAACGTAGTGCAATATATTGTCGTTATTTTCGGTGAAGAAGCTTAGAAACAAGTTGTGTCTGCCTTTAGTTTTACGACACACTTGGACTGGGAAGTTGTTATAGGTAAAGCCCTAAAAGTCATACGAAAAGCTTCTTGTTTGATCGTTGCAGAAGTTAAGTTTAATTGATCTTAGAGTATCTCCCTGGTAAGAACAAAAATCAAGCAATAGGTATTGGGATAAGTATACAGGATGTCCCAGCTAAGACGTTACGAGTGATTACCCCGCTATACCTATGGTTGTTAAGATACATTCATGGTTCTAAAACTAAGTATATATAATTATGAATCTGAAACTGTTTTCCAGAGGCAAGACAGGTAAACAAATGATAAAAAATTAAGTTAAAACAATATTTTTGCTAAAAAAGTTGAAGTGCAAATCTTTTTGTAAAGTAGGCAGGAAGTGTTAGATTGTTTTCATTTTCCGTTTCCTATATATGCCGTTGGAAGTCACTAAACTACTTTAGAAAAAAATAATGAGTTTGACAGCGTCTGAAATCTTAAATTTTATGAAAAATGAAAAGTTCGCACTTCCATTATAAAGCTTCGTCATGATACTTTTGAACGATATCAAAATGAAGAAAAACTGTTGAAAAAATAAAGAAAAATACGAGGAAATATAGAAATTCGTTTTTTGCTATACCGTATATTTTTTACAATCAAATGAATTTATATTCTTTGAACATCAATGTATATTGGCTAAACTACGAAGTTTCCCTACTGTATTTCCTTTTTTTAAATTTGGTCAAGTTAATCTGCATATGTAACATGGTTCCCGGGATAACCCCGTCAGGCAGAAAAAGCACAAAGAAGTAAGATAAACGGTCTGACGAAGGGATAATCTTGTAAGGATTGAATTTTCCCGTTTTGTAGGTATGAAACATATTGTAAAATAAATAAAAATATGCAAAAAAAATAACAGGAAAAAAAGGTCGCTTTCGTTTCCAACGCTGTATGATCTACGTATATAAGGATGCGTTGTATACATTGGGGATTAACACTTTCATCTTGCCTAGAGGATTTAATTTAAAAATATCCAAAACACGGAATTTGGATTATAGTGGTTGACTCAGTTTCCTTATTTACACGTGTGTCGGCTTTGACAAACAAATCTCGCTGATTTTCTCAACGTCGCATAAAAATTGGAGCATTTAGTAAAAATAAATACTCTTGAACCAGATCCAAACTGACACAATACGTTTTACTGTTGTGTTTATTTTAAAAACGAATGTACTTTAAATTTTAACACAATATTAAAATAGATTTTTACTAGGCTCGTGAATGCCAGCGAGCAAAAATAGCCAAAAGCTGATAATCGGATAATATATAATATTAATATTAAAAATGAATTAGGTGTTTACTTCCCTGGTTATGATGTTGATTTTTGGTTATATTTACGCCACACAGTTTGCTACTGGTACAAGGTGTTTCTATATGAAAGCTCTAAAAAGGAGAAAAGCTCGGAGAGAACTGGCGATAGAAATTCGATGCTCATTTGTAAATAGAAGTAGGTTAAATCACTGGGATTGCTACGGTTTTTTAGGGTTTTCCACAGTACTTGAGCGAATACTATCCTAGTTCTATAGGAAAAAGTCGGCCCTAGCCGCAAATGGTAACAAAAATAATAGTAATTGCACCCTCCTCCGCACCAACCTCTAGTTGCTTTTGAGATACTATAAGTTTGGAGGATTGTGTGATAATTATTAGTATCATTATAAATAAATGGTATTTCCTGGGCAAATATAAAAATTGCTGAAAATGAATAGTTATTACTTCCACACCGATAAAATAGTTTAGCTCGAGTAATAGTAAATTTCCATAATATTTGAGAGCTTAATTTTTTTTAAGTAATTATTTATAAAGAGATTTGTCTCTTCTAAAAAGTTAGTTAACAATTAAATGGCAATATAAAGTAGTTGAGAAGTATAGAACTGCAAAATTGTTTCGAAAATTATAAGTTATCAGAGAAAATTCATTATATGAAAGTGTTATGGATGCATCGCTATTTTGAGATATAGTGTAGATATAGATACCTGTAACTTAGTTGTAACAAAAAAATGACAAACATTTAAATAACCATATTAAAAAATTAGTTTTTATGTATTTAATATAGGTATTAATTATTAGTAAAGTACAAGAGCTGAATTTAGCCGATGATGCATATTATAATGGATTATCCTCGATCATGGATAATATTATTTGAATATTGCACTATGATAAATCTATTTGGTAAAAGCATAGAGTCAATCCGTATTGCGTAGCCATATTCCATACCAACTTGATCAATTTAATGAAGCATGTAGCTATGAGAATTAACAACATGAAATACACAGGCTGCTCTGTATATTAAATTAATCATGATTTTGGCGTATCAACTCCCCTGTTGAATATTTTAACTTCGGGTACCTGAGAGTAGAACAATTTAGTGTGGTCATCATATACTTTTTAAATTATTGTGATCTGATTAATCTATAAAATAAAAACATAAGCGTTGACTAAAGGTTTAATCTTCACCCAACGACATAAGTTTTCAAAGTAGAAGACTTTAAGTTTTTTTGGAAAAAACAAAATACCGTAAAAGCTTCTACTTTAAAAAGTTTTACTGTTGGACAAAAATTAATTAATACTCTGAAGAGCAAGAAGAACCACATAAGTAATTGTATCCAGACAATATCTAAAACTTACTTTAGAAACGTCAACGTAAGATGCCTACCACGAGACCACGAGAGTACACTTCATTTTAGTTAGACATTATACTTTATTCTTAAAGGTTGGATAAGACAATGTGATCCAATATTGGCATTGTATCAAAGATGCATACAAATGTGAAGTGGCGATCTCAGTATAGATTTTGAAATTTAGCAGTCTTCTGGATTTAACAAAGAAACAATGACAATATCGCGAGAACGCGCTAAATGTTTCTACATTAATACTTATTATATTACAATTGTATCGATCGTCATATTTTTAACGCTCCCTAAATTTTCAATCAAATTTTAACAAAAATACATTTGTAAAGATTTGTTACATAAAAATATAAAATTTACTTCAAAGACATAATACCTACTTATTCTTCTTATATACAGAGTGGTAATAAATCTGTAAAATCAAATGAGGCCCTGTAATTTTTTAATTGGGTAGTTCTCATACAAACATAAAACGTGCTTTATTCTTTCAACTGTTTTCTCAAGAACTTCGGAACGGGATACTTGATATTTTATAGGAGTAGCCTGCCCCAAATAGGCAGTTTAATATTAATTATTATTGTCATTAATAATTAATTATAATTGTTGATACTATTACCTGCAGTTACTGCAAATGAACTCACAGGCCAGGTACTAATCAGTATAATCACATTCAAGGAAAAAACCTTTGTCCATCATGCTGCAAATTGTAGGTAATGTGCCTATAAATTGTTATTTGATTTGCAACCTAACTCGCGAAGGTTAAGTAATTGTTGAGGTATGTGTATGAAAATTTGAGTATATCGGTATATTCAACAAATTATGACGATGTTCAATTTACACAATAGCAGCTAAAACAATGGATATGTAGTACAGTATATATGTAGATAATATTTAAGTATCTGCAGCTTAAATGCCTATTGTTTTCTGTAAATGAGGCATACGCAATAATTATTCGGGTTTAGTTGTTAAAAATGAGTCGGACTATCACATACAAATGAAGTAAACATATAATAATATATTTGTATATACTACTATAATAAAAACGGGGATATTATGTTTAATTCTGATGGTTAGTGTCTACTTCACAAAAAAAAACTTACTTAACTGGATTTGTATTTATCGTCGAAAATGACGATTTATCACTAAAAAAATTAACTTTCTTTCCAAGGTCTATTTTTCTGTTTTCTTATCACAGCTCCCAATGAATATTTAATTTAAATAAATTTTATACAAACAGTACAAACATGTTCAACTCGTTCATTACATTAGTACAATGCTTTAGTTATGTGTTTTTTAACAAAGGCGGAATCTGCGCAAAATTCTAATTGGAATGGATCCATCTTTAGGAAAATTTCTATGACACCTATCATAAACATATTTTTAAATGTCGATATAAAAGGCCCATTGTCTCAAGTTCACTCTAGGCGTTGAATTGTATGGGAATATGGGATGGAACAACAATGGCTGTAAAACGTTTTTCCAAAAAGGCATCAGTAGCCAATAAACAAAAATCAGTGCATTACATTGTCATAGCAGTTATTGTTTGTTGATCGGGAGAAAAAATATCACCGATTTGGCAGCTGTTGTTTCTCATTAAGTATTTCATTCAACATTTTATGGCAGTAAAATGTTCAAATAAAAATATACTAATTTCAAACTTCGGTATCGTGATTTTCTACAGGATTGGAAATCCTATTTTTTAAATAACTTTTATTCGTCAGGTTAATATCTATACAATGTTTTTAAATACATAATAACAGGAGCAAGTAATGAGGGTTTGCTAAAATAATATCACTAAAAATAATGATAGATATTTGAAGATTAAGGCATGTCTCGTTCCTGGGAATTTTGGAGTGTACTATGGATCTCACGCTAGAAACACTAAATCGTCTCGATCTCCCTATACATCTGAACGATTCAGCGATGTAACCATGATATTGGATTCTGGTTCACTCTGTCAGACATCGAAAACAGTTTTGTCCCATAAGCCACTCGACTGTTTTTGTTTATAATAAGTAGTGTTGTTAATTGGTGGTGTAATAGAAATTTAAATTTATATATTTGCATGAATCATAAGCTATAATAGGTTTCGATATCATAAAAATGCTCGAATCTGGGAACACTTCTTCCAAAGTCTCTAGACTTTGCTTCTTCCTCCAATATAATAAGTTATATTATTTTATTGAGTGACATAGTATAGTTAATCAAATCTTGATTTACACCTTTTCAAAGCCCCTTGATTCTCAGAAATTAAAACCTATTACAATAAATAGATTAATTTTTATACAAGCAAACCTGACCCCCAAATGTTTCAACTACACACCTATTAAACTTTACTTTGAATTTTAAGCAGGAGAAGTATAACATTATCACAAAATAAAATTTAATTTCTACTGATATTTTCAGAAAAATATTGGTTTGGACTTATTTCTTCCCTATAGGGAATTGGATATCAAATCAAGTTGTAGGAACTTTAGTTATCGTGGTTACTAGTGTTGATGATCAAAATTATTTTTTAGGGAAGCTTGCAAACACATCCTGAAAATTTCACTTTTGTGAAATAACTTGAAGGAACCAAACCGGGACAGTAGATCTTTATTTAGAAAATATTGTATAATTTTTTCTATACCAAGGTAAAATGTGACAATATACTTCCATCTGGATCGTCCTTGTTTGTTGTTTTTGTTTTGATGCATATTGCTATTAATTAATACTTATAGTCATTTGTGGAAAATGAATGACACACTCATTATTTAATGATGTAAAAAAATAATAGTATACCTATTTTCTATATAACGATCTTAATGGCGTATCGAGTGGCATATAATAAGTATAACTGAGCCAAATCTAACAAAAATAAATATAGAATATGGGTTGCATCAGTTGCCTTCCTCAGACGATTATAAATAATATAAAGGCATTTACCCTTGACTGCAACATTAGATTTGTGAAAGCCCGGTAACAAAATACGAGACAAAATGTAATGTAATGTTAATAATTCTAATGCATAAATAAATATATTCCCTGAAGTCGTTCCATATAGTGTAAGATGAGGTTATTCCGAAAGGTATCCTAAGTACAACAGGAAATTAGAAACCTACATAAGATAGACCCTTAGTTATATCGTCCATGGATTCAATCAACGGTTATATTCAAAATATATACCATGAAATTTTAATTCTTAAAATTAGCAATCTGGCAACCACTTTGTCGATGAAAACTACTTTAGCTGGCATAATATTTGACAAACTTTAACTTGTATTACACTGTTTTGTTAGCCCTCTTTTGTTTTAGCAAGTCTTTACCAGTCAGAATTGCGTTATAAAGCTTTTTCGAGTTTTAGAACCGCCAAAGATGCAAGCCTGTTCTACTAAAAGTTAGTGTCCAGTGGACACTAACTTTTAGTAGAAAAGGCTTGTGGACACTGTCCACTTCAGGTTTCAATAGTGGTAGTAAATCATCCGAAATAGGGGTTGTCGGTTTCTAACTCGTTCTCGATGAACATCTAAATATCTTGATAACCGAACCATATAAAAAATATTTCAGTTAATGTGACTGGCGTGTCCTATTCTTATATGAACTAATTCTTCCTTCAAGGAAATCGATGGAACAAGCTCAATTTTTTATAATTATTATTAATAAAATTCTGGTGTAAAAATTACTGTAGATAAACTTCAAATCATTAATTCCCACTGACGTATAAACTATTTGTACTGAAACCAATTTCCATCATCAATTCCTAACCAGATTCGGCTTTGTTTTTCAAAAAATTTGCAAATCATAGTCTGGGCCTTAGGACACGGAAATTTATACATAATTCATCTGCCATCAGATCTCGATAAAAGTGATGAATGTTTTCTTAGAGGAATAAAGAGTATAAAAAAGGAGGATTCATGGGGATTTCTTGTGTACCGGGAGATTGATATTTTTATAATGTATGAGGAATTCTGTAGTGCATCATTTAGAGGGGTTTTTCAGAATTTCAGAGGTTAAGGCGAGTTTGGCCAAAACAAAATTGTACATCTGGAAGTGCACAATTCAAAATAACTTGTACAGGTAAATTATTTTTGTGCGATTCATATTTCATTTGGTGGGTAAAATCGGCCCAAAATATTTGAAGACATTCGAGGATTACCATTTTTAACATAGCTTTTATCTTTCTGCATTAATTTGATTCTAAAACAGACAAGAAAAGGGAATGCAGAAGCAGAAGGAAAGAAAGCTGCGCCAGCATCTATATTTATAAGGTGTTGAAGAATGTAGAAGTACAGTCGTTGGACGGAAGTACAGGGTGTGATAATATCATAAAAGTAGATACAGTAGGTATCTGACATTATAGCTTATAGTCCTCTAATTTTAGTAAACCGTTTTGATTAACGAGGTCTCATAAGAATATATTTTGGAAAGTTCTTTGTCTTAACCCATAAAAGGCAATTTGACAGGACCGCTTTCCTAAAATGCGCCATCATTAATAAGTATACGAGACATCTCCAAAGGTACACTTTTTATCCATTAATCGGGGGACAAAATTCAAATTCCAGCTGTTTAAAAGCAACCAAAAGAATTTGTATAGTATAGCGTAGCGACTTGCCCCGTTTTTTAAAATAACAGTTTCTATTTAGCAGGAAATTTCGGAGAGTGCAATTATACTTTCTGGAATAAGTTTGCCGGAGAACAAGTATACCTACCTACCTAAGCTTTTGAAATTTTCCAGAGTTATTGAAAGTTTGAGCGGTGAGAGTAAATAATTTGCGAGAATACTTGAAATTTGGAATTGCGGATTTACCTTTACTATTTCGAATTCAAAGCATTTTGTTAAATGAAACTGGTCGTATAAGATTTTGCATAGATCGTCCCGATTTCTTATAACTTAGTGGCGCATGGAGTCCCGCATACTGCCAAAAAAACATTTAAGAAATTTAATTATTCCTGATTAAGATTCTGCTCCAAATGCCTGATTTAATTAAAGATTCGGCATTTGAAATATTCGCTGACGTTAATAAGTTTCCAAGTACACACGTAAGGAAATCGAGCTTTATTCATGGCGTGCAGTAATTATTGTTAATTTAAAACAATTGTTATTACTGAAGCTATTATAATGGGAAATTAGAACACAAGGGTATTTTCTTAACATTTATGGGGCTGACCTATTACCTATTGCAGTGTAGGTATTTCACCCACTAAACAACTGAGAATCATAATTACACACCTAAAAATTTTATTTGTTAAATATGGGATTTTCTGTTCAGCCGTCTTATTTGAACTTTCTTGAAATAAGATCCAAATGTTCGTTTGCATAAATACATTGATATTTTGCCTTTTTCATGCTTTATTTCAGATGGATATAAAACATACACCCAGTATAAAACAATTGGTAAATATTGCGTTACGCATCAAGAATGCAATTGTCGTGAAAAACTGTTTTAAACAAATTGTTGAAAAATAAAACATTCAAGAGCAGTTTCAAAAACCGCAAAAGTTTCATTGAATTGATGCAAACGGGCACCTTAGGAACATCTTATGTAATAATTATCAATTAATAAATAAATTGTTTGATATCATTTTACAAAAAAAAATCCTAATTTTGGAGAACTTTTTAGCCAGTAATATGCCGAAAAATGTGCAGTATCACACCCTGTAATAAAAAATATATTATCTTAAAATTTAAAATATCAGAGTTGACCTTGAAAACTGTCGTTTCTCAACAAGTGGAAACATTATGCATCTCTTTGCCCGCTTAAGAGATATTTATTTTACAACTTATGTCTACCTAAAATGGAACACCCCTCGGTGTATTGTAGTACTAGATCTGTTGTGTGTTCAATTCAAATATTTGAAATGTCTCCTTGGTTTTCTTTGGCCTTAATATAATATTGTTTTCTGTTGCACTGGTAAAGATTAAAGCAGCAAATCTTCAAATTTTAAAAAGCCTATACTGACAAAAATCCAGCTAAAATTTTCAAAGCAAAAAAGTCTGCAAAGTAAAGAGAAAGTGTACCTACATAATGCGAAACGAATGCGAGATGGGCCTAGGTATCAACATTCTGACAGGATACTGATTAAAGCACCAGTTGTTCTGAAAGTAGGGTTTAGAAGTTACTTTTTTTATAAGCTGAAATAATTTCTGAAACAGGCAGGCATATTTAAAGCTAATACATACACTGAAGCTTATAATATCAGAGCGTTTAATGAAACATCTAGTAAGAGGATAGTATATTGTGCAAGTTTCACAGTACACTATTTTACAAGTTATGCAAGTGCTTAACGCTTAAAGTTGTAGCACGAGGCGAGGCGAAGCCGAGTGCCTTCAAGTGCACGAGCTTGTAATATGCATTGCTTAACGAGTTGTACACTATCACTATACTTTGAGCATGACCTTGGATAATTGCAAAAAAAATTAAAAATGTCCAAGCCTCCATTTCATAACATTACTTGACACGACAACTCGCACAACAGTGTAAAATAGCTTGAGATTCTATATAGTGAGCAATGCAATGTCAAATTGCCCGTTTCTCTGGCATTGTAAAACTGTCAGCCGTGGCAGAATAACTTGTGTTCTCAAATAATAACTTGTGTTCCCAAAAAGCAAGAAGGAACGAAAATACAATGTAATTTCTGTACAGTGTGTAAATGATAAAAAAAATCAGAGGCAGATCATGATTTTCTGAAAATAACTCTGGCTTGGTCTTAAACAGAGACGCTCTGAGAATGGGTCAAATCGATTAACGGATTAACATGGGTTTTAGGGGTTAGTAGATTAGATTCTCAATCACCTACCTACTCTGAGTGCCTTGCAGAAATTATAAACAAATAATAATATCCGTGAAACTATATATTTCAGATTGGACAATCGTTCTCCATAATAATGTAGGCTAAATTGTCCGATTTGTGAAAACAAACTTGAACATTTCGTAGAAAAGTCCTCACAAAATTTTCCGCTACCTATAAAATGCATGACAATGTAAGAAACAAGAAAATATTTAAGTACATTTTCGTAGAATTCTGGAATCGAAAATTTTTGAACATGGGTCGGCAGCCTGTTTTTGAGGTTAGTTCAGACAACAGGGCGTACATATTTCCTTATTTCTCATGTCATGTATCAAGAACATGCGTTCTATTGAGATATAAAATTATTTTCCTTCTGTTTAGATTCTTCTGTGTGAACAATGCATAGCGCAGTAAATCCAGACTCCAGACCACAAACCAATTATTAGTAGTATTCAATTTGATAACTCCCCATATATTAATAAACAAGGGTGGATTTTTGTACCTGTAATTACAAACAAAGAGGGCAAAGCAAATAAAGGATAATCAGTTGAGAAAAAAAGCACTCCAGCCGGGATGTTACCTAGTAAATATCCCTCTTTATTTATATTTATAAAATTCATCATTTTATTTTTACTGGGACTCATTTTGTTAGTGATCGTCCATCATCGCATGTGTTGGTTTATAGTTTTAAACTACTCTGAAACTTATTTTTACTCTATTACCTGATCGCTGCTGTATCCCACTCATTAGATATAATCCTTTTTTCTCTGTAGACTGCGCGATTCGGTGGTTGGAACGCTTATTTTCACACAATAGGTCATAATTTTTCGTAATGGAAAATTTCTATTTAGACATGAGCAATTTCCTAATAGTAGATAACTGGGAACTTGAGGGAGAGAAGTGGTGTCCAAATACTATTAGATTATGCTATTCGCATGAATGCTTGGTTGAGTTACAATAAGGACTTCCGGGAGGAGATTTGAATTTGGAGAAGTGAATTTTGGTCAATGGATGCTTTCATCTGTTAGGTATAACTATTCAGTTTAAACTTTGCTATTCTGTTTTAGTTTGCGTTTTTGTTTTCTGTTAAAAATTATTCCGCTACATAAATAGCACTATTTTTATAGCCATCTAACAGATTTTAGTTGAATGGACAATGAAAGTGTCACTTTACAGCCTGTTAACGGTATACAAAACAGAGCTTTATGACTATTATTTACTCCTCACTGATAGATCTAACCTCGGATTTATGTGAAGACAAAAAATGATGGGGAGTATACCGAGGTGTAAACAGTTTATTAAAATCGAAATAGCAACGGCGCTTAGAGAAGGGAAATACCCGGCAAAGCTAGATTTGTGTATATTTTCAAGGATTCACTTCAGATATTTCTACATAAACCAATAACTAAATTTTACCAAGACGCATCCACAGTTCACATCACCTTCAATCCTAAGTTTAGACATCAATTTTTGGGACAAACTTGCCACAAATACAACAATATCTGTGATTTAAAATGTATAGAACTGTATCCAATAAAATGAACCAAGCTTATAGCGTTTTTTGTACCATTGAAAAGTCAATTTTCGTTTAGTGGATTTCTAATATTACAAATCCGATACCTCGTGTTGCGGAAAGCCCTAGGTATACTGTGAACTTAGTTGTTATTTTTTAATTTTCTATACCTCATTTAAACTATTTGTATTTCACGCATTTGTAAAATATTTTGCCTGCGGCGCATTGTAGGATAAAAACACCTTAAAATCTTTTATGGTACAATTTGTAGGGGTCGCAAAAATTTTGTAGGAAGCTTATATACAGAGACCGGCAGAAAGAACGTACCATAATGGGATTTTTTTATTTTACATTTATCAGAAAATTTTATTCTTGATAAAAGATTCTGCATTCCTGCAAACTCAAAACGCAGTTTTCAAAATTTGAATATCTCCTTTCGTATGCGGGTGAGGTTCAAAAGTATGAAAAAGTCTCAAGAGTAAAGCACTCTTATTTTTAATATTAGAGAAAACATGTATTAGGAAAAGTTGTTTAGAATTAAAAGGTAAGCTCAAGCTTCAAGTTTCTATTCCATAAAACACCTTTTTAACATTTTTTATGATTTACCCTGTATAGAAAACAAAACCACTTTATTATGCCAGTTCGATTTCAGAGAAGATTTATCATTTATAAACGTGAGTGCCACAAAACTTAGGATTAGTTTATGTACATGTAAATAAAACAAGGTTTGCACCAAAAAAATTACTATTTTTTTCGTTTCTATATTTTGCAGGAGCCATAACTCAGGCGCGGTCATATCCATTTGAGAAGGGGGGGGGGCATACCTGGATATGTACTCCTTTAGGAAACCATAACAATAAAACTTCAATAAGGCGATATCACAAAAATTATATTCCTCACAAATATAACAAAAATAAAAAATATTATGTATTTTAAATAAAAATTATGTAAACAAAATTTTTTGCATGTGCGTTGGTTATATGTATACAGTGTATCCACAGATTGAATTCACATAAGGTGTAAATAACAACAAATTTTCGACTTGAAATTTGAGCTTCTGGGGATCAGCCCTGCTTGATTTGAAACTAATTTGTGACATAATTTTACTTCCGAAAAATCACGTATGCCTTGGAAATATGGAAATTATGAAGAGACTATTTTTCCACCTCAGTAAAGTGCCTTTTTTGTAGGTTTTACGCCAAAATGTTATTAATGAAACTTGTTCAGAATGAAAATCTGAGTAAGTTTGCGAAATTTCGAAAGTCTAGGCCTATACTTTGATTTTTTGGCATTTTTCACACTTTTTTTACAAAAGTGCATTTTGTGAAGTGTTTACATCAAAATTTTATTAAGAAAACTTGTCTACTTTGATTTTTTCTGCTAAAAAATTAAAACGCACAAAAATCAAAGTAGACCTAGGTTGTGGAATTTTTCACACCTATCCAGATTTCATTCTGAACAAGTTTCCTTAATAATATTTTGCCGTAAAACCTACAAAAAAAGGCACTTTACTGTTGTAGAAAATTAGTTTCTTCATAATTTCCAAGGTGATTTTTCGAAAGTAAAATTATGTCACAAATTAGTTTCAAACCAAGCAGCGCTGATCTCCAGAACCTCAAATTTCAACTCGATTTTTTTTGTTATTTACACTTTATGTGAACTCAATCCGTGGACACTGTAGGTTAGATAATATTAGTAACAATATTCGTATCTATGTTTTTATTTATTATTATTTTGTCATTTTATTAGGGGGGGGGCATGGCCCACATGCCCCCCCCCCCCTAAGTCCGCGCCTGCCATAACTATTGTACCAAATAAATTAATTTGTATGGCACTTACGTTTATAAATGATAAGTCCTCTCTGAAATCGAACTGGCATATTAAATAAAGTGGATTTATTTTCTATACAGGGTAGGTAAATCATAAAAAATGCTGAAAAGGTGTTTTATGCAATAGAAACTGGAAACTTAATTTTTGGGCATTCCTTTTAATTCTAAACAACTTTCCGTAATTCATGTTTTCTCTAAGTGCACGGCCACATATTTAGTGCTTTACAAACTTTTATAAAGAATAAAATTTTCTGATAAATGTAAAATAAAAAAAGTGCCATATGGTGCGTACTTTCTGCCGGACACTGTATATAAAGTTTGCACCAAATGGGAAACATTTCTATTATTCAATTTTTTGAAATTCAAAAAAAGTGAAAAGTAAAAAATGAGGAAAATCGTGTTTGCTTTGTAAATATCGGAAACAGTTATTAAGAAAATCTGTTCGTATTGGGTTCTTGTGCCTCTATGCCACTTTTCAGAAATATATCAGAATGTTTGTTTTTTCTTAATTATTTCTCTGTATTTTCTCCCCGCAAATAACCTAAGACACTTACCTATTTACAGTTTGCTTTCTTACTAAATTATAACAATACAAATGACTTTAAACGCAAAATTAAGAAGAAGCATAAGATATTTATAAATAGTTGTTGCGTAACAACCGCAATATTGGTGATTGGTGCAAAGACTACAATTTTAAGATAAGTTTCCCTGGGCCAGTTTTGCAATATTTCCACATAAAACACATCCATATTTTGGGATTCAGTGAAACAAAATTATGAGGTACAGCATTTCAATGAATTTTATTTTTTCAATTTCAATTCCATAGGAATATTCACAAGAAAGAAAAAACGAATATCCTTCTATCTTTCTAAAAATTGGTATAGGGACACAATAATACAATACGAACACATTCTCCTAATAATTTTTCCGTTATTTCTAAGTCAAACTCGTTTTTTTCCCAGTGTATGTAATATTTTTACTTTTACATATGATCAAGAAGTGTTGTTATTTATTAAATTGTATGCATATTATTTTAAAGTAATAAACAATAACTTAATCAATTTAGTTCGGGTTATGTGGCAAAAAACCCAATTAAAAATAAAATAAATCTGTTTGCACCACAAAGAAATTTCCGAGAATATAAACAATAACTTTTTACCATTTTGTAAAAAATAAAAAAGTACTTTTCGGTTACTATGTACCTACAAATGAGTATGGGCCCATAGTTACCTATTAAAAGATATCATACAGAAAAATTCACTCCTTACAAGTAGGTTCTTGACTTTTGGGAGTAGTTGTAGCTCATAATTAATTTTTTACTTGAATTTTTTCCGTTCATTTAAGTAAACTGTTTAATCTTGAAATTTTAAAAAAAATTCTCGTGTAGTATAGTTTTTTAAATTTTGCTGTTAACTATAATAAAGTTGAAAGTAACTCCCAGCGGCCATTTCATATTTTTTATTTATTATTCTTGTTATGTGTATAAACTGCTCGATAAACACTAAACATTAAAATAGAGATTAAAATCAACAGTTTTAACAACTAATATTTCTATTTAGTATTTATTATACCTACTATTATTTTGCTCCGGGAGTAGCTTGTGAGTGCCTGGTGTGTTTAAACTTAGGCAAAAATACGAAGAAGAAACAGGGAAAAAGTTAAGTAAAGGTTTTTTGAAGCTCTGTATAATAACAGAAGTTCAAGAAAGTAGGTAGGATGAAAAGGTCTCCCTTAGGATTAACTCTCTATATTCCCTTCACAGGGGGTGCCTATTAATGGTTAGGCAATTTCTCGGCTGAACAAAATCCCTTTCAACTCTCTCAATATTAAATCATAATATGCTAACGGAATAGCCTACTTATTATATTTTATACGAGGCCCATGTACAGGGTGCCCACGCTAAGTGTCCCATTTCCCCTTAACTTTTTTTATTGTGAGAAAAAAGAAGTTTTAGATAAAAGTTGTAAGGAATTTTATGTAGTTGAGCGTAGTAATAAATTTTATACAGGGCGATTTGCAAATGCTTGGCAAACCAATAACCAATAATGTTTTTTTAATGGAGGACCCCATATTTGTTTGCATTTTTAAAATCTGCTCGTCAAGGCAATCCTTTGCATATTTATCTTTTTTCGTTTTTTAAATATACTTATTCCGTTTTCAGTATACTAAAGTTATTTATCTTGATTTTGAGATCTCCCGATAAAGATAGACGACCAAAGCAATAACAAAAAATATTTGTGTTGACTATAGAAGAGAATAAAATAATAAAATTCCAAAATGTTTAGGGGCTTTTTCAGATTTTACTGATATTCTCGAAATAAAATAAGAATTCAAGGAAAATCTGAAAAGCGAATTTAATATTAAATTTAAAAACGTAATATTCCGAAAGCGGAAAAACATAATGGTACAATTTTTTATATCATGCTTTGATGAGCATATTTCAAAAATGATAAATATATAGGGTGATTCATTTCAAAAACATAACTTTGGTTTGACACGCATTTGGGAAACATCGAAATTCTTATTAACCCAGAAAACTGCATAAACTTCGCTATAGTTTTTAACTACAACTTTCTTCTATTAGAAAAAATTAGCAGCTTCTCCCCGCCCTTGTAAATATTTTACCATATTCAGGTGAGGGGAAAATTCGACCGAAGGGGTAACCCTCGTGTTGGACAGTAGGTACCTGTTTGGGTGTATATCTTCATCGACAAAATTTAGCCGTGGCTTTTCAGTGCCTCCCCTTTGGAAAATTTATTGTAATAACGAAGCCTATAAGGACAACCGCAAATTATCAATTAAGTAAACCAAAAACAATGAGATTCACAGGTCTTCGTAGCCTAATATTTAATTTAAATTCTTATTCTTACTTCCTTAATGAACCGAGCGTGATCGAGAATGTGATCTTTGTCAAGGCTGCAAAATGTAAATGTACTTTTAGTACTTTCGATTACTATTTATGTTCTATTGCTGTATAGTGAGAGAAATGGCAGGTATCTACCTACTCTATTGATATAGAAATTTGGTAGAAGAGCAAATTGCACAAACGTTACAAAAATGTAATGTGAAATTCTCCAGGAAATTCATACCAAATCGCAAACGTAGTTTGTGGGTGTCACGATCGACAATGATTCTATTTTGAATATTATTTTCCAAACAGGAATTAGACATAATTAAATATGTACGTGCGTTTTAGTTTTAATTAAACGAATAGTTTTGTCGACGATTTACATGTCGTAATCATTACAGTAATTAATTACTTTTTTTCGAAAAGGAATTGTAATTGAATTACATTATTCAAAAATGTAATGGTAATGGGTAATTTAGTATTGCAACCCGAAGTAATTTGTGCATTACTTTTTAAACGGAATCATTACAACAATTTCTTTACTTCATTCCTAATTACAGTAATCATTACAAAAAGGAATTGCATTATTTTTAAAGTAATCATTACTTACATTACTTACTGTACTGATTCCTTTATGGTTTCTAAAATTTCTGTTGCGCGCGCATCATTAACAGCTGATCGAATACTAACTAACTACTAACTTCAATACTTCACGAGATATATTGTATATGTAAAAGATCACCACTAGCTAAAGTGCTTTATAAGGGTGAACAAAAATTTCTTTAAAACAAGCTGATTTTTTCAGGGTTAACTAAGTTAACCCCCAGTTGACCATATACCTGGGTTGCTATAGGTATATGTTGGTGACATGCTAATTCAATAAATAAATAAATGTCAACATAATTCTGTATATTTTATTGATATATGTATACCTATTTATGAAGTAGTTTAGCATGAGGGAGAAAAGCAGCAAAATAACCGCAAAATCAAAAATGCAGGACAAAATATAGGTAAACACTTACTGACTTTATATGGGAGTGTTCGAGAAGGTTTTATAATAGACCAATGGAAACATAATTCTACAAGGAATTTTTACGATATATCGTCCCAAAATCACCGAAACAATATATGTTTCATCTGGGTCTACTTATTCGGTTTGCATAAAGAAAATATACCGCAGTGTCGTCTTAGGAATGGCTGGGACGAGAAAAGATACTTTAAAATAAGGGGATCCAGCATTTATATACCTTCCAAAGTGAGGCCTATTCTTTCCACAGTCAAATGCTGTCAATGTTGCCATATATTCAATTTTATTGGAGGCTCTCAAGAATATAAAACAACACAACCATGATTGTTAATAAACAATGAGGTTGTATGGTAGCATTGTTGATCGACAATGTTGTGTCACCAAGAATACAAAATATGGCGAGTAATATAATATGTGACTTTTTTATACTTAAAAGTGATTTATATTAATTTTTTCGGCAAATTAAAATAATGAATATGACAAGGAAGTGCCGAGTTTGTAAAAAGTGGGATTATAGGATTCCAATCCAATTTTCCGCAGGTAAGAAGAGAAGATGTAATTGTAGAATATAGGAATTTTCAGTGGCGTGTTCAGGAAGGTGTCAGGCCGTAATGTAAACTTTAATAACTTATTTACAATTTGTTGCTATTGCACCTTGCAATCCGTTTATAATATAATAATAATATTAATCTATTTACCGATGTATTTTTTTCTCTCGTTGAATCTACCTACATAGTTTACAGTAGTATGAATCAACAATAATAGTTCTTACTTATAGGAATAGGTTTAGTACCCGACGTGGTACCTAACTCACAAAATTAGAAGAATCTTGTCGAAGAACACTTCAAAAACTGTATAGATTGCTGTAGCTACTTGCTTAGGTAGTGTAAAATTCACTAAATATATTTTTGTTTCGATGTTATGTTACCTATTAATTCATTATAAATTAATTTTAGGTTGCCTAAAGATGATACCCGAACAACCTGGTTGGAATTATTGGAATACTTTTTTTAGGGTTACCAAATATCGAAAAAAAACTTATTTCCCTTGAAATTTTTATCTTTACACCAATTTTCATGAATTTAAAACCACATTTTTTTATTTTTTTAAATCACTTTTTTTAATTTTTTTGTTACGGATTCTTCCTAGGTACATAAATGATCTTTATTTTAAAGAAACTCATAGTTTAAATTCCGCGACTCAGCTAAATAATATCGTCTCAGGTACATATTATTATGTTATTGCAAACCCACTTTTGAAGTTTAAAAATTGTATTGTGCTTGGTTCAAAATAATCTGATTTATTCATGTAGATCTAAATAGTATACCTATGTTGACGAGAAAACATAGGCAAATATAACATAAACAAAATAGTTAATTGTATGGCAATAATCGGTAATAATTAAAGAAGTACATAGGTATTTTGTAAGTTTTATTTTTTTTTAATTTATTGCCTTTTTATATCTCAAAACCTCATAGCTTCGACTGAAGATATCCTCGCCCAACGCTCATAGTGAAACACCGTACATGTGTACCGAATGTCCAAAATTGTATTAAAAAGACAACAGTGGGGAGGCAAATTTGTTAAGCTGTGTTTTCCAAACAATTTTTCTTATAAGCGGAGGAAACACCTAGTTCATTTCTTGAAGTGGACTATAGGGGAAGGGTAAAACTTGCAGTCTCTCTTTCAATTTCTATTTTTTTATTATTATTAGAACTACAAAAATAAATAATTGAACACTTTTTAGAACTCAATTCATTATTTCATAATGAGAGAATACTAAGAGGTAAATATTTCAAATCCTTTTTGCAGTGCCTAATTAAATTTGGAAGTTGATGCATTATGATGAGAAATATTTTGCTCTCTTTAGAATCTACGGCACTGGTTCACTTTTCCTATGAAATGCCGGGACTCCTTAATTTAAAGAGTCACTGGGGAAGACTTTCTGCACTTCCAAAGGGTAAATCTCTCACTAATTGACACCACGATAATTTTACCTGAGAACTACTATAAATAATATTTAATCTTGCAATGTAATGATCACAATACTGACTGTTTCAGAGCACAATTACGACTTGAAAAATTGTGTGCAATAGGGTGTTTGTTAAAGTTTACAAATTTTAATGATGGCGCCTTTGGCATACTAGAACAGGATTCGAAGACTTGTAACTATCTTGTAAGTGCAGATGCCGTCTCGCTCCTTATTATAGAACCCAACATAAATTATTGTGCCAAAGGAACGAAAAAAGTACACCCTGAAGAGTAGTATACCAGTTGCGCGTATGCAAACAGGAGACTGCCGTCCGCGGAATCCTTCTAAAAGATCGAATATATGCCGCAGATCCAACCACCGAACCGCGAGCGGCCCACCGGCCCGAAATACACCGCACGAACCTTACCCGCTCACCCGGAAGCCGGGGGGTCGCGCACGTCGCGCACACACTCACCCGCACCCGCCGGCGCCGACCACTTTGACACTTTGAGCGCGTTTGTTCGAGTCGGGTGGACGCGCGGCGCGACGCTGGCCACGGCGCGGCACGGTGTGGCGGCGGCGGCGGCTTCTGCCATGCCGGATTGGCGGCCGCCGCCGGTCCGCCGCGTCCTCGGACGACGCACGCTGCAGGTGCGCGCCGAGACCGCGACTTCCCGCTACGTCGAAGTCCTACGCGAGGTCCGCACCAAACGGACACGAAAAACAAAACATGAAACGGAGGAGGAGCTGCGGACCTACGTGTCTGCCGAGAAACAAAATACGAACTCTTTATTCTGGGTGTATCTGCGTAATAAGAAAATTGTTCAAATAATTACATGAAGCCCATGAAAGTCTGTTCGATAATATCTCTATGTCGAAGGAAAGATGTGGGGAGAAATAAAACTGCACACTCATTCTTATTTACATGGCATAATGAAAAAAATATACCGTGCAAGTCTAACATGTATCTCTAATACAGATATAATATCTTCGTTTTATAATAATTATTATAACCTTTAATGATTACATAAAATTGTACGATACATACTTTATTCACATGGACAAAAATAGGATTATCTTTCATAAAGTTCTTATGATTTCCTCCAAATTACTATGATTAGTTATTTTTTTTAGAGATACTTAATAATAATAACTATTACGTACATTTTAGGAATTATTGCTCTTTATCTTCGTTTTCGGTTGATGCTTTGAATGCCGAACATATGTTCCTTCTCTCCCCGCTCGTGTACTGCCCATTGCATTTGGTAAACTATTCGCCTTGCTGCAATGCTGCTATTGTTCTATCTTTTCGCATTATTTGTTTTAAAATATTTACCTCTATTTCATATTTGTCTGGTTTGTTTTCATAAATATTGTCAATTTTATTTCTTGAAATCTGGTCCATTCATTGCTATTTTTTATTATTTTTTGTCAATACCCTAAAGGGATGTCCCTTTTTAATACACATTCCAAAAAATATAGTTGTTTTATCTAATTAGATGTTAAGCGCGCCTGGAAAGCAATTTGGTATTTTTTTAACGAGATCCATTTATACTATCTGTATCGTCCTTGCTTACTGGTCTTTGGTTGAACAACAAAAATGTATTTTATTTAATTTTCGACAGCTTTGAATGGCGACAATATAGCAGAGACAAAAGCGTATATTTGTTTATAAGATCCTAAAATACCCACCTACCTGATTACCTATAATGATATTAGGTATATGAATTATTTAAATGTATTCTGTGATAGCAATTTGTACTACAAGAGCCTCTAGTGTTGGACAATTAGTAGACCACACCGATAAAACTATAATAAGAAGCAATAACATAAATTTACTTTTCGCCCAGCTCTTCGCTTCACTATCACCAGCGGTGTTTTTCTATAAATATATACCGTGTGTCCCACTTAAGGACTGACCACCCCCGTAAAATTTTTATTTAGTTCGATTTTCATAAACTTTTTTTTTGGATAGAGCTTAATCATCATCAAACACATAATTCAGGTGCCTCGTGGGTTAAAGTCATGGCCCACTGAGACGGTGTTTTAGTGCTGAAATTTCGAGAAGTACTATTAGGGATTTTTTTAGAGGAAAATTAATGCGACTCTTATTCAGCATTGTTCGAAATCCAAACGTACCAATTTGCATTGCCGTAGCTTTGCAGGGAGTTTCAAAATTTTTATTGCCACACTTAAGGGCTGACCACCCCGTAAAAATTTTATTTATAGCTCGATTTTCGTAAACTTTTTTTGTTGGGTAGAGCTTTAAAAATAGCATTAAATGCATAATTCAGGTGCCTCGTGCGTTAAATTCATGGCCCACTGAGACGGTGTTTTAGTACTGAAATTTCGAGAAGTACTATTACGGATTTTTTAGAGGAAAATTAATGGCAGATTCTTATTCAGCATTGTTCGAAACCCAAACGTACCAATTTGCTTTGCCGTAGCTCTACAGGGAGTTTCAAAATTTTTATTGCCACACTTAAGGGCTGACCACCCTCGTAAAATTTTTATTTATAGCTTGATTTGCACAAACTTTTTGTTGGGTAGAGCTTTAAAAATGGCATTAAATGCATAATTCCAGTGTTTCGTGCGTTAAATTCATGGCCCACTGAGACGGTGTTTTAGTGCTGAAATTTCGAGAAGTACTATTAGGGATTTTTTAGAGGAAAATTAATGCCAGACTCTTATTCAGCATTGTTCGAAATCCAAACGTACCAATTTGCATTGCCGTAGCTTTGCAGGGAGTTTCAAAATTTTTATTGCCACACTTAAGGGCTGACCACCCCGTAAAAATTTTATTTATAGCTCGATTTTCGTAAACTTTTTTTTGTTGGGTAGAGCTTTAAAAATAGCATTAAATGCATAATTCAGGTGCCTCGTGCGTTAAATTCATGGCCCACTGAGACGGTGTTTTAGTGCTGAAATTTCGAGAAGTACTATTACGGATTTTTTAGAGGAAAATTAATGGCAGATTCTTATTCAGCATTGTTCGAAACCCAAACGTACCAATTTGCTTTGCCGTAGCTCTACAGGGAGTTTCAAAATTTTTATTGCCACACTTAAGGGCTGACCACCCTCGTAAAATTTTTATTTATAGCTTGATTTGCACAAACTTTTTGTTGGGTAGAGCTTTAAAAATGGCATTAAATGCATAATTCCAGTGTTTCGTGCGTTAAATTCATGGCCCACTGAGACGGTGTTTTAGTGCTGAAATTTCGAGAAGTACTATTAGGGATTTTTTAGAGGAAAATTAATGCCAGCTTCTTGTTCAGCGATGTTGGAAACCCAAACGTACCAATTTGCATTACCATAGCTCCACAGGGTGTTCCAAAAAAATTAAAAGGAAAAGGCCGGATTCTTATATGCAGTGAGAGGTACCAAACAAAAACGTACTAATTTGTAATTAATTTTCTTAATTTCTGGTAAGTTGGTCACTAAAATATTCATGAGTAACTCATATTCTTTCAAAAATTTATTAGCGAACAAATTTTCTATTTAATTTAATATCATCAAATACATGAATAAACAACACAACATAACGTAAACTCAAATTTCAGTCATTTCAATTAGTCCTCCATTTTCTAATGCAAATTGGTACGTTTGGGTTACCAACAACGTTGAATAAAAATCTAGCATTAATTTTTCTCTAAAAAAGTCCCTAATAGTACTTCTCGAAATTCCAGCACTAAAATTTCGTCTCAGTGGGCCATGAATGTAACGCACGAGGCACCTGAATCATGAATTTAATGCCATTATTGAAGCTCTATCCAACAAGTAGTACGATTTCATAGTACTAACAATAAAAATTTTACAGGGGTGGTCACGTGGTCAGTCCTTAAGTGGGACACACTGTACATAGATAAAAAAAAGTAGTCGCACCGAAAAACTGCGTACGAGTGCTTACGCTTTGTTGCTATTCGCAATTATTAGAACCACGCGACGTTGAGAGGAGTGATTATCCTTAGGCGTGCGCCTCGAAATTTATAATTTTGAAAACTTGGTAGTATTTTCGAGATCATAAGTCGTTGAGGGTATATAATACCTACATAACCAAGCGCAATATCATATTACATTTTTCTGTCAATTATTTTCGCATATATGAAAGTATAAGTAAAATAACAATTATTTATTTACTTTGACAAAAAGTAATCGTTCCGCACGCGCTAGTCCTGCCCACGGGCGGATCTCCACACCTCTTACTGTCTTCACCGCAGACGCACTCTTTCGCTGCGCGTACTATACGTGCGCTACCACCACGAATGCATAATCAAACAAAGCCTAAGATCACAAGGTTAATTTGTTAGGCTATTAAAAATTGTTTATTCCCGGAATTCTCTCTTTCAAGACCATTGAATTGACAAGTAGATGGAAGGAGTGTAGAGAGAGAAACTGGCAGCTAAACTTGAGTAAGTGAAATAGTAAATAAATCAGCTGATTCCGGCAAAAACCACATAACACAAAAGAGGTGTTTGTCCTAACTTTCTATTTTTGTGTCCTGTGCTTCAAACGAGTTCCGTCGTCAAACGTCATTTTAATTTTCCTTCTGTCCCAAGTCCCAGTACGAATAAGAGTAATTATTGTATTATTTATATTTGATTTGAGTTCGTGTCGTGGTGGCAGTTTCGTATAAAATGGCGTTGAGTTTTCTTAGTTGGTGTTTGGTTTAATATTATTTTTAGATCGGAGAGAAAATTTAATATAGCTATGTGGCTATATTCTCTTGCAAATTACAAAAAAGAGGGTCAACTCCTGTTGTGTATTTGGATGTACCAAACGGGGCGGAAGGAATAAGAATAGTGTTTTTTTTTCATTCCTAAGTCTTAAAAATCTTTGCTAATAACTTTGCAGTTTTCCAAGAGATAAGGTGATACTAGAGACAAGTGGATTGCAGCAATAAAAAATAAAAATTTTGTACTGTCTACAAGTATTTACTTGCATTTGTAGTCAACAATTTATTGAGAGCAATTTCATAGAGAATTTTGGGCAGCGCAAACTTAAAAAGTATGTAATTACTACAGTTTTTTTATTTTCCAAGTCATGATGGGAACTCTATCAAGGAAAAAACTGGCAAAATATTGTGCCAATGAACCTAGCTCTTCGTAGTTAAAGATGCAATTAATCTTGAGGTTCTGGTCCCTTTAATAAGGTTATTATTTGTAATTCTTTTTGTTAGATGCCTAAACATTAAAAATTATATAAAAATATGTAAAAGCTACATGCTTTTCCTATTAAATTGAATTTTAAAATTAATAAATCAGTTAAGATAAGTAATTAAAGTTGAAAATGTAAGTATACCTTATCCTAGATATTTTGAAGCCTGTATTTTAAAATAAACTTTTATTTTGGAATTTGTATTTTATTTGTCTCAATTTACTTCCAGGTACATAAAATTGCCATGTAATTTTTTTAATCAATTCACTACTTTTTTTGTGCAATATTTGCATAATTGTGGTTATATAGAAAAATTCTCATTCCTACAAACAAGCCCCGAATTTCGGAATACAGATCATACAATAAAGAGAATTACGGAACATGCCCATTAAATTCTCCCATTAATATGCAACATCCCTATATACCTCCTTTGCCTGAATCAGCTGACACGTTCATTACGCGTCCTTGTCTTACTTATTGCCATTGGAAACCTATCTCTCTCTAGAGTTGGCTGCCCCAAACAACAATGAAAGTGGTACCTGTGCGACTTCCATTGTACTTATCAATTCGATGTTCAAGACACTATAAAAAAATGCAATTTGTGGAAAATTAAAAAAAAAACAAATACACTCACACCCTGCATAAACTTTATGTCTTTAAAGAGAACTCTCACTTTCATACAATACGTTTCCGAATTTTCGATCAAAATCGACCCTATGCTTTAAATAAATATTCTGTTACAAGATATCCAAAAAATCATATTACTATCGACATCGATAGAACAGAAACAGAAGGAATATAAAGGAAAATCGCCAAATATTAGCTAGCTTTATACAAGGTGATTCAGCCATTTTAACCACACAGTAATGGAAGCCTACTAACAAGGAAAATGCGAGGAAATTTTTTTTGCCGAAGTCTAAAACATGGGGCTAATCAACCTTAGTACCCGAATAACTCGGCGCTCCGGTATGCTATGTTTCCGTTTGTGCGTACCGCGCAGTTACGGCGTACCTAGAACCAGCCCACTTTCCGCCATCAGCTGTTCGGGTGAACGTCCGCGGGACCGCCGGCGGCGAATCGCCAGTGCCGACTCGAATATAGCGGGAAGGAAAAGCACGTTTCCGATCCGCCGCTACCGCCGAATTCTTCGATACCATACTTACCTTACTCGTGCTTGTGGCCATACATAACTAATTGATGCTTAATACATGTTTGGACACTACATTGATTTACAAAGGAAGAAATAGACTGACATTGGAAAATCAAAAAGCGAGTCAAGAAGGTAATAAATTAACTTAGACCACGATGTTTTTAGCATCACAGCAGAAAAATGTTTCGCTAAAATTTCGTATCAAACGATTCTGTTTCACGTGTGGTTAAATTTTTTTACATCATGACTGACTCCTCCTGTATAGACAAGTCTGAGTTTAAGAGTGCTAATATCCCAATAAACATTTTTGGTTTTGTAAAGGCTGTAGGAACTTTGCCACAACCAAATTTTGTAACTAATAGTTCTTGAAAATAGTAATGATAAATGGTTGGTTATACAATTATGTAACCCTTACAGGCTTTAAACGGTGGAGTTTATTACTGCTGCAAAGGTGACCAATTTTACCTAGAGTTCGTCACCAATAGTAGTGATCTCCTTACGGACACCTCTATATAACCTTCTGAATACTCCTATAAAACTTGATATAACTGTCACCGTTACCTAAATAGGCGAGGAATCATAAGTTATATAATGCTTGTGGTTACCAGTTGGAAACGCGGATAAGGCGCATATATGCGCACGCGCATATTTTTGCTTCTCTTTTGTCTTTGTCACATTTATTTTATTATATTATTCCATCTTTATCTTTTTTACTGAAGGGGAAGGGGGATTGACGAATCTTTTACGCATGTATTATAGTGTCCTGTCTCTTTCGATTTTGCACTTTGTGAAACAGGAATGTGGCTGATTTTATTGCGGTGTGTGCATGACATATAGCAGTGGTTCGATATACCTCTAACAGGAAAAACACCTTTCTGTCACAGGTAAGTACCAACGTTTTATGCCATTTTTGCTGCACCGTGTAAAATTTTATTTTGCCTCCAGAAAATGCTTGGGCTTCGGATATAAGTGTTTTTTGTACTCTCTTTATAAATCTATAAATTTGTTGTCGACTTTGTTATTAATTGACACAAAAATAAATATTAAACTAAAGAGAGGTTTCGATTGTTCCTTGTGCTTGGGAAAACGAAAATGTGTTGTGCTGGCCAAGAAATAAAAAAAAATTATCACGACTGGTGAGGGACCCCAACTCGGTACCGGAGAAGGACTGGATAAAAAACCCGTGTGTAAAGAAAAGGGAACATTTTTATTTATATTTTATTAGGTTTCTGTTATTATATGCTCTTTTTGACAGGTAGATATTCTTAGTTATATAAAGTTAACGGAAAGCTCTAAAGGCTCTTGTAGAGAACTAAAAGGTATTTGTGCAACCTAAAGGATCCTAATAGTTCCTAAAATCTCATGTAGAAACAAAGAATTAAGTGTTTGTAGTATCCTTTATAAAACTATGATCTATTGGTGTTTGAAGCAAGTTCCCAACAATGCTATATAACTAGTTTATATAACCTATAGTAATGAAAACTGAAGGTTCCACAAGACAGGTGATGAAGAAGTGATTAATTATTATTGTTACAGATATATAACTTTAAACACTTGTGGTTACTTCCGCTACTGTTATAAAACTTTTATCACTTGGGGTTACTTCCGATACTGTTATAAAACTTTTATATAACTTATTGTGACTTCAAGTACCCACAAAATGTTTATTGGGATGAATCATCGTCCAACGTCCAACGTCCAACGCAAAACAAGCCCTCTAGAATTAAAATTGGGACACAAATTTAGGTACATAATTTTCTTCTCATTTAAAACAGGATATACAACAGGTACGCGCGACCTATCCTGAACCACCACCACCCAGGCATTGTGGCCGGGTCATCGGACGACGCGCGCGGCTCGGTGTATCCCGAGACACCGGCTTCCCATGACACGCTATACCGGGTGGTCCGAAAAACTGTGCACACTTTTTTGTTTTTTCCATTTTTTTGGTTTATCATCCAATTTTAAAAAACGAGGCCTCGTTGCTTGCAGAAAAGAACGGACACGGAGTATGTACAGGATCGCCCAACTGGGCACTTTTGGGGGCTCTCTGATGAAACATTAACAAACTATACAGGGTATCCCAACGAAAACTTGACCCCCCCCCCAAAAAATTCGAAAATCGAACAATATTTGAAAATTCGCCGAGACCCGTCGATTTTTGTTTTTGGGGGAAGCTTTTTTGCCCTAATCCCTAGCAACCCCAACTTTAAAATTTCAAATGGAACTACCCCCCTTGTGGCGCATCAATTTAAAGCCCTTTTTATTGCGAATACAGTGATGTATTGTTTTTAGAATTCTGTTAGGATTTGACAGAATTATTGGCTAAAAACGGAAAGTTGACAATCCACTGTACGCGTAGTAATTTCTACACAAATGCCCGCCACTGCCACTATTAAGTTTTTTATCTACTATACACGACCAAATTACATAGTTTTTATTGACGTCTCGATCAGTTTACAAAAAAGTCACAAATGAAAAAGCAGAAGCAAAACAAAAAAAGTTCATACGAATTCAAACCTTATATCTTTTTAAAATATGTATCAAATAATCACTGTCACAAAAAAAGTTCCCGTTTTTTTTGCTTCTAACTACGAAATCGTTACTTTCAGCCTGGTATTGAAAGTGGAAACGTATTTTCGAAATAGTTTGTTTATTCCATCGCGGAAAGGGTAGAAATTGTTGCAATTTGTTATCGAAATCATGACTGCGCTAAAGCCACAGCACGAATTGCAACAATTTATAACCTTTCCATGATAGAATAAACCACTTCAAAAACACGTTTGCACTTTCAATAGCAGGCTGAAACTAACGATTTCGTAGTTACAAGCAAAAAACAGGGACCTTTTTGTGACAGTGACTTTTTGTTACATATTTTAAAAAGATATAAGGTTTGAATTCGTATGAACTTTTTTTGTTTTGCTTCAGCTTTTTCATTTGTGTCTTTTTTGTAAACTGATCGACACGTCAATAAAAACTAGGTAATGTGGTCGTGTGTAGTAGATAAAAAAACTTAATAGTGGCGGGCATTTGTGTAGAAATTACTACGCGTACAGTGGATTGTCAACTTTCCGTTTTTAGCCAATAATTCTGTCAAATCTCAACAGAATTCTAAAAACGATACATCACTGTATTCGCAATAAAAAGGGCTTTAAAATGATGTGCCACAAGGGGGGTAGTTCCATTTGAAATTTTAAAGTTGGGGTTGCTAGGGATTAGGGGGATGAACCTATCGGGTTGGCTTGACTGTCAAAAAAGCTCCCCCCAAAAACAAAAATCGACGGGTCTCGGCGAATTTTCAAATATTTGCTCTGTTCGCGTTCAATTTTAAGAACGGCCCCAAAACGGTTCTCTTACTGCCATTGGTCTAAAACAGTCCCAGGGATTTTAATTTACTAATGACAGTACGAGAATCGTTTTGGGACAGTTCTTAAAATTGGACACGAACAAAGATATTGTTCGGTTTTCGAATTTTGGGGGGGGGGGTCAAGTTTTCGTTGGGATACCCTGTATATTCAAGGAAATACCTAAAAATAATTCAAGTTTATTTGAATTTGTTGGTGAATTGCATGTTAGTGTGATGACAATTATTCTGTTCCGCGTAGCACTCAATGGCCGCCCGGTGTGCATTGCTTCGACGTACTCGGGAAGGAAGAGTCAGTACCGGAGATGGGAGGTAAACGTTGGTAGTGGTAGTACTATAGATAGTCATTGCCGGCTGCTGGTACTGGAGTCTGGGAGAGCGGAAAAATAGCCGTGAGAATGCGAGAACAGTTGCAGGAATGCGGGAATCAAACAAAGCGGCGAGCAAACAGCGTTACCTACTTCTCTCGGCGTACCGGCAAGGAGGTATCAGATGTAGAAGTAATTTTAACCATGGAGTTACGCTTATTATATAAATCCACATGCAAGGGCGATAAATCGACAATGTAATTTTCTTGGCAATTTGCGTTGTCTGCTAATCCCTGGGTTTTTCATACATTTCGAATCGAGCAGTTTATTCACTGCTTTGGGTAACTTGAAATTTATGTCCTATAATTAGGTCCTTATTTTGATATTGTTAGCATCAGATAGAATTCGGGTTACCTATTATGCGTAATAATTTCTGCCGATCAAATGATGTGTCTAACTACAAGCAATCAGTTGGTTCCGGTAAATCGAATAAGGTAGGTAATTTTTTTTAATTACCGATAAGATAGGTAATATTTTAACTACACCGCTATGAAAATACGAAAAATTCGGAGGCCATATAGTAAAACCTGCGCGAGACAAAACATTTTTCGGTTGGTCGACCAGCCACCATCTGTCGCCTAATTGAAAACTGATTCAAACACAATAAAGCGGTTTGTTTCGAGCGGTTTTAATCAAATCGCGCTATTATTCGTCACCGCAATTCTGTTTTCGTTTTCATCTGAGTTTCGTTTCACCTGCGAATTTGTGCGGTGTGTTGTCGCATAAGGCAGCTTTGTTTTTGAGTGAAAAATTCTTAAGAGCGTAGTCTCAGGAATAGTCGTCACATTCCATTTTACAGAAGAGTTTCACTGGCAATTTATAAGAGCGGTTATGGAAAAGAATTTAGACGTTATAAGAAGTGATAACTTAAGGAGCTGTTCAAGGTAGTTAGCTTGCATAGAATGTTAAAGACAGTCTAATATGAGGATAATTAAAGGAACAAACAACCTACCAGTACCTAGGCATATTTGCTAACAATTCTATTTGTTGTATTTTGAGAAAACAACCAATTATCATTGTTTATTGCTTTCAGATTATAGTGTTCTTTGTTGGTTTACTCTGATATACACAGTGGTCCAAGTTTTATCACCAAAATCAATAGTAAATTATGAATAATATGAGTTTTTCATGTAAGGTAATATCGAAATCTTAATGGTATTCGTTATACTCACGTTGATACTACAATTCATTTTTCGAATTTGCGATTACACTTTAAGTTTTCTGTTTCTAAAGTAGGTAGGTATATCCTCTTGAACATTTGCCGAATGAAGCTTAATTTTCTTGCAAAATTATTGTTTCTAACTGCAAGCTGCAAATTTGGGGTGTTGGACAAATGGACAAGCAAAGATAAAATACTTAATATCGTCTTATTATATGTAACCGTAACCATATTTGCTCTTTAAGACCACCTGTGAACAATACTATATAAACATTTAAGGTGGATTTATAAACTCGACGTTTGCGTTGGCGCTCGCCGTTGCCGTTTGCGTCGAAAATTCAATCCCAATATTTTACGTGTAACCGTTTATAAAATGCCGTCGAATGCTGCCGTCTGCGTCCGATGCCGTCCGAGATAAACTAATTTCATCTTTTTCACGTTCCGTCGTTCACATTTCTGGACTCAAACTGCGAAGGTCACCGTCAAATTCGAGCGCCAACGCAAACGTCGAGTTTATAAATCCACCTTTATAGTCGTTTAATTCGACTATGACGCTATCTGGACACTTCTTTTTGCTATAGGGTGTCCCAGGTTTTTTGATCAGGACTTTGACATTTTGTAGAAAAAGTCATTATAGGGTAGGTTGCTCATATAAACATAGTAGGCCCTAAAGTTCTTCGTTTCTGAGATACAGGGCGGCGTAGTTCTCTTTTTGAAATTAAACTATGCGGCAATATCTCTGAAAATAAACAAGCTGCTGAACTGAAATTTGGCACTCCAGTGTTCTTGGGGAGAATGAGCTGAAAATGTCAATTTCTACGTATCTCACAGAGGGCGCCACTTGCGCTATTTTTGGATAGTGCTTTTACTCGTAACTTTTTTGGGATTATTTTTTTGGTCTTGCAGGTCCATCATTTTAGTGCACCTTTTTATTCTGCAACAAAAAGGTACTCGTGTTTCATAACCATAACGATAACATCAACCGCTTGTGTTGAAATTGACAAAGCGTGCCCCAAAACACCTGTTAACTCCAACATTTCGAAACATATCATTTTCACCTACCGCTTTCAAATGTTACAGATCAACTGTACCATTTAAAATAATAAAAAAGTCCAAATAAACAAAAACAAATTATTCGCTTTCAAAATGGAAAGGATTGAAATTGACAAAATTTTGACACCCTATTTCAAGAAAACCAGTGGTGTTTTGACCAATGTAGCATTTTAAAGTGGTAGACGAAAATTTTATGTTTCGAATGTTGGAGTTAACATGTGTTTTGGTTTACGTTTTGCCAATTTCAATGCAAACGGTTGATTTTATCGTTATGAAACAAGAGTTCTTAATGGTTTCAGAATAAGAAGATGGACTAAAAGATAACCTCAAAAAAGTTGGAGTAAAAGAGCACCATCAAAAAAATAGCGCATGTGGCGCCCTCTGATAGATACGTAGAAATTGACGTTTTCAGCTTACTCTCCGTCCCCAAAAACACTGCAGTGCCACATTTCAGTTCAGCAGCTTGTTTATTTTCGGAGATATTGCCATAATTTAATTTCAAAAGGAGAACAACAATGTCCTGTATCTCAGAAACGAAGAACTGTATTAGGCCCTATATTTATATGAGCAACCCATCTTATAATGACTTTGACAAAATGTCAAAATCCTGAGCAGATATTCGAAATTATTTTTTGTTTGAAAAGAGTTCAAAGGTCGTCTCATTTGACCTTCCTACTACTGTAAGACCACATCGTCAATGAGACTATACTTCCAAACTCCCATATACCAATTCTAAACAATATACAGGGACTTCCATTCTACAGGGTGCCAAAGTTGAGCAAATAAGGAATTTTAAATTCAAATCTGGTTTCAAACAAAAAATAGGCGAATATCTCCAAAAATAAAGGTTTTATTTATTTGGACTATAACTAGTTATAAAAGTAGACACCATTGTTGATGTAAATATTGTATTATTAGGAGATTCACACCAGATAAAATTACTTAGGTAACTGCGCATAGGCGAATTTTATTTATGTGTAATAAGTACTTCCTAAAAACTATAAAATTTTTCATATATCTGCCAAAATGTGGTCGTAAAGAATACCATACAGTGTGTTTCAGAATTCGCCGAATAATTACTAAAAATTCACGAGGAAGGTAATGGAAAAACTAATTTTCATAAAATTTTCAACGTCCTGTATCTTGAAAATTTCAACGTTTCATTATCATTATCATTATACTAGTGAAGCCTTGGAAAACTTAAAAAAAAATTCGCTAAAGCAACCCGTGTGTCTACTTCGTTGGCCTTCATCGGAATAATCAACAATATACCACCTAGAGGATTCAGAGGAGACTAGCACGATCACAGACGAAAGGCACGATTTTGCTGTTCCATCCCCTCCCTAATAGAGTTATAAATAATTGTTTGAACTTGGATTTATGTTCCGTGCGTAACAAACCATCAGGCGAGCACCCAACCCCCGCTGTTTGTATACGGTACAAGGCCCCATCCTGCGGTGTTTACATTTCATGGGTTTTACGCAAAGTGGCTGGAATAACACGAAGTGCGCTGCATTTTCTAAAAATAGACATTCGACATTCTTACATATACGTGTATAAAATTTCACAACTGGTAATATCATACCAACATCCCAGTTCTAGTGGATGTGCCATTGTTTTCATATTTGAATCGTTCGAGAAGGTAGACTTCGACAGCTGTTTCCCTTTATTAGGTTCATCAAGGCAGCCATAACCCTCCCTCCTGAACGACTAAAACCGAAACGGTAGCAATTATAATAGTGTAACTTGCACTTGGAGGTGAGAAATCAACCAGTGGCGCCATCTAGTATCAAGCTGATAGTACCAGTGCCGAAATTTCACAAAACATAGGGCTCCCGGCCAGATACAGTGGTGAATGGCCAATGAGCCTGTTTCCTGTGTCGCTTCTTCTTCACATTTATTTTGTAGTTTTCTGGATTCAACACCAACCTAACTTTTTCTTGTTGGTGTTTACTATGTTTTGTGAAATTTCGGCTCTGGTACTATCAGCTTGATACTAGATGGCGCCACTGGTTGGTTTCTCACCTCCAAGTGCAAGTTACACTATTATAAGTGCTACCGTTTCGGTTTGAGTCGTTCGGGAGGCTTATGGCTGCCTTGATGAACCTAATAAGGAGAAACAGCTGTCGTAGTCTACCTTCTCGAACGATTCAAATATGAAAACAATGGCACATCCATTAGAACTTGGATGTTGGTATGATATTACCAGTTGCCAAAATTTAGTCCCATAAGCCATAAAGCCGCTAACTTTCTTTTTGTAAAAATATACGTGTATAGACTATAGTGGTGTCAAAATTAGAGTAAATTACAAGAGAGTTTGACGATGGTATTCTGAGAAATTCTATATTCCTAAATTCGTTAGTCGCCAGAAACATAATACATTTTTCAACATTGTTTGAATAATATTCAAAAATTCATCGTGAAAACATTTTAAACTTCTGGGATAACTGCGGAAATCTCACCCAATTTTAATGAGTAACCAACTAGCGAGTCGCTGTAACTCAGACGATTTTAAAAAATTAACAAACAACCAATGTTACTTATTTATACTTTTTTTAAATATATAACTTTTGCTTTTTTGGTTAAAATTATTTTTTTAATTATTGTCTTGTATTACGGCGGAGGTTAGTAATAATTGTAGAAATAAAAATAACGGATTTTCAGCCAAAAAACATTTAATATAATTCTTTCAAATAACCAAGCTTTCGCTCAATACTTTAAATTTGTTCAGGATATTAGATTAAAGTTAATTTCTAGGTTTAAAAAATTCAAATGTAATAATGAGTACCACATAATATGTAGATTTTATGTTAACCATCTGATTTCTTCATTTGACGAAAAACAAGAAATTGAATTTCACAGCAAGTTGTCTTTCCTTATATGTATAAGTAAAATATTATATTATTAATAACAGTAAAAAAAGGGATAAAATGAGTATAAAATTTATAAAACCGTTAAAAGGTTTCTTGAAATATTTTGTCAAAACAAAAACCTTTTTATACTCATTTTATCCCCTTTTTACAAGCTTTTATTTAACTTGCAATGTATGTATGTATGTTTAGGTCAAATCTTGCAAGCTGAATTAGAACCACTTCGTGACATCCGATTGAGCTGAAATTTTGCATACACCTTTAGTTCCGGTGACAATACAATATGCAATACTGAATATGCTAATACTTTCAAAATGGCCGCCGCTCCAAGATGGCGGATGATGTATTTTTTGTCAACCATCTTAATATGGGTATCAAATGAAAGGGCCTCAAAAGTAGAAAACGGTAAAGTCAGTGACGTCACACTAAATTCAATATGGCCGCCGCTCCAAGATGGCGGATGATGTATTTTTTGTCGAACCCCTTAATATGGGTATCAAATGAAAGGGCTTGAAGAGTAGAAAACGAAAAAGTTAGTGACATCACACTAATTTCAATATGGCCGCCGCTCCAAGATGGCGGATTACATTTTCTTTTCAATTCCCTTAATATGGGTATCAAATGAAAGGGCTCGACGGGTAGAAAACAATAAGGTGAAAGACTTCATACGAAATCCAATATGGCGGCCGCCCCAAGATGGCGGACTAAATTTCTTTACCACCCTCCTGACATGGGAATCAAATAGGTCCTAAAAAGCACAAAATAAAATTTAAGATAAAAAAAATTAAAAACAAGCTTTTATTTAAGCCTTGTACTAAAATGAATAAAAATAAGTTTAGGTTTTCGTTAAGATAATTCAATTCCAAATTGCGACCAGTTTTTGCAAATTGAAAAGCTTGTCGCGCGAATTGTAAAGAAAAAATGCATACTTTGGCAAATATGTACCTACGTGCCGAGGTATGTGCTTATTAACCAATCACTGTTCAAAAAAATTAATTGGTACCTACTTTCATCAACATTTCGCGCGACAAGCTTTTCAATTTGCAAAAACAGGTCGCAATTTGGAATTGAATTATCTTATCGAAAACCTAAACTTATTTTTATTCATTTTAGTACACGGCTTAAATAAAAACTTGTTTTTTTTTAATTATTTTAATTTTTTTACTGTTATTTTAATATAATATTTTACTTATACGAGTACACATAAGGAAGGACAACTTGAAACTGTGAAATTCAATTTCTTGTTTTTCGTCAAATGAAGAAATCATATGGTTAACATTACACATTATTACATTTGGATTTTTCAAACCTAGAAATTAACTTCAATCTAATACCAGAGCATATAAAACAACCACCAGTATAACTTACTCTTGAGAAATCATCCGCAAATTCAATGACCTTGAGCCATATTGGTGGAATAGAAGTCAGAGGCGTAGTCGGGAAAATCAATTCAGAAATACAGAGTAGTATTAGTAAAGTATATATGTAGTGTGTGGTAAGCACAAGCAGCTTTTACTCCTTCCTGGGATTCTTTATTTAAAGATACTAGCAAAAAGCACAATTTACAAAAGGCACACTCCACGGCACTGTAATATCTCTCATACAGCCAAAAAAGAACTGCCCAATAGCCCCGACACTGCACCAATTTGACAGAATCTATTCCCACATGGCGGCTGCGCGAACAGTGCGCAGAATTTTCCCGCCATGGGGAGTGAGACTGCTGGTTGTTTTATATGCTCTGGTAATACCTCGAAGAAGTTCAAAATATTGAACGAAAGCTTGGTTATTTGAAAAAAGTATATATATTAAATGATTTTTGACTGCAAACCCGTTATTTTCATTTCTACAATTAATTTTTTTACGTCAAAATGTGGAAACTGAAATTGTTTCAAGAGAGAACTGAGAGAAGTACCATTATTTACTACTTTAGACAAAATGTTTATAAAAGAAAGTTACTAAAGACCCACAAGTAATACAAAATTGGAAACATGAATTTTGAAATTTATGTTTTTATTTCTTAAAAGTAAAAAAAGATAAAATTCAAAATTTAGATTTAAAATTTTGTATCGAGGCTTTGATTTGGATTCTAAGTAACTTTATTTGCAATTTATTTATTAACAGTTTTGTGTAAAATAAAAAAATGGTATTTCTCACGAAACATTTTCATGTTTTCTTAATTTATTAACAGCCTAAACATCTGATCAAAGATTTTTTGTATGATAATCTTATTTTCTCGATAGGAATGTTTCTCCTCCTGTGAACACCTTCTGTCGAGTGGACACACTGTTTGTTTTTGTATTATGGAGTATTTTTTAGTACAGCTGGATTAAACATTTTTAGAAAAACATCACTAAATTATTTAACCTCATTGTTCAAAATAGGTACTTCACATAAAATGGTTGTAGCGCTGACTGACGTATTCATAAGACTTCTCATGGCAATATGGCTTAATGTTCTGGAAAAGAGATAGCGCTGATGGCGTACAATGTGTTTTGCATTGTATTTTGTCTGCGGAAAGGGCACTTTAATACATCAGTCAACGGTTGTAGGTTGAGGACATAATATTAAATTTTGCTGAAATCTAGGAACGAACACAATTTTTCAAAGCTCATGAAACCTGCCAACACAAACATTCTATACCCTCTACAAAAATATTTTTCTATAGTAGAGCAACGTCTGGGCCGAGAAATCTAAACCCATACATCTTTTACCGGTTGAAGCAACACGAATTACCCATATAAATATTCTGGCCTTGATATAGACATCATTCACACATTCCCCTATATACGGGTTCACAATTCAGGACGGCAATATCTGTTGGGGGAAGTTTTTATGTCCAATTTTACTAAGGCGTATGGATAAAATCACACATGTTTATATGTATGTGGATCCTTTAGTATATAACATAATTCTGTTTTCCGTATACCTAATGTAAAATATACTGTATTATACATTGAAATGGCGGTAATTTATTACTTACGGCCCGAGGAAAGTTTTCAGAGAGGATCCTGTATAACAATTGGTATTATTTTGCACAATAATTTGAGGCGACTTAAGTAGGTACCTAATCCCGACCCGACGCTGATATGGAAATCATAAGAAAACATAAATTATGCCCTTGTCTATTCGATAAGCATTATACGCAAACGATAAGAACACATGAACTAACTATGCAGTTGGGTATTGAGTATGTGCATATAAAACATGTTGGTGTATCTAGAAGCTGGTAGGATTTATAAAGTTAGGAGTCACATTATAATACAAAATCTAATAATAAAATATAATCTTTTACTTCCCATATTATACCATAAAGGTAAGGTAAATAATCCAGAGACAGGAATAAGAGGTAATAAAACGTTACCTATGTATTGGAGAAAACTACAAAATCCAGTTATAATCATCATAAGTAATAATCAGCTTGATAAGTGCCAAATATTATGTAGAATTCCAACTTTACTAATACAGGTACAGGTCCATAATAGAAAAATAATGATTTTAAATTTTCTGCTCGAAAAGTAAAGAGTTGTATGGGCAAAACATTTAAATAATTATCCCACGTTTCTAATAAAACTAAAAAGAATAAGATAATAAGTATAAAAACGGACTAGAAAGATAAAATAATTTCTCCATAGCCCCATAAAGATTCGAAAAACGTGAAGCGCATGCAATAGATAATTATTATCGATGCATGCACTTAAGTCACTAATAACAATTGTATTGCACTGCAAATAATGTTTTCTCAATTTTATACTTATTAGTAATTTTTAAAAACGTGGTATATTAAAAAATATATTTAAATTATACTATTTTCTGCTTTCTAGTCTTGGGTTTGGAGTTTTGCTATTGATTTTAAACATCTTGATGAGATTGTGACAGACATGTGCCAAATGTTGAGGTTTATGAATTAATTCCAGATCCATCTAAGTTGATTCATGTGCTTATCGGTTCATAAATTTCCACTAGTCAAACAATTTTATTTAATATTCACAATTCATAATTCATACATTTTTTTATAATAGCAAATAACATAATAATTATTTAGCGAGTTAGTCCAGTTTTGAGCTATGTTTAAAGTTTCAAGTCTCTAGCATATCGGGAAATTAATTAATTAATTAATCGATTGCAAAATTTGACGAACAGACAAACAGGATGACAAGAAAGCGAGGTAATAAAAACATGGTAAAAATAAACACATACTAGCTTCAAGTCTAAAGTTCTATTCAGATAAATCATAAAGTCGACTTAGTAACATGACGTATTTATTTATAATAATTTTCTCTAAGAAAATTATTGTTAATTGGTTTTCCAAATCAATGCATTTAATCGCTTCAACAACTACAGAACAACTATTTTTATTAGTAAGCAGCTAAGAAACTACTTTCATGGGGTTTGTCTCTAGCGTACTCACCAAGTTTTAATGGGTAAACTAAATATATGTCAGCACGTCATTATATAACTTCCTAGTAGTAATTTTTAATTTTTTTATTTTCATTTACTTTTATTTTTTCTTATTACCTACGGTAGGTAATGCAGGGTTAAATTTCAGCTTTTCAAATGAATTTGCCAAGTGATGTCAATATATACAGTGTGTCCCAAATTCGATGCTCACCATTGGGATCTCGGTAACTACAAGAGATAGAGAGTCGGTTAAATGGGGAAAGTTTTAGACAATTTTATGGTCAATCTGATGCCGCTGAGAAATCAAGGCTAACTGGGATCGTTTTCGAGTTATTACCAAAAAACCGAATTTTATCATTTTCGTTTTTCTTAAATATCTTAGAAACCGATGGTTTCTCAAAGACAGGACTTTGACATTATTAAGGCACTTTTGTCCAGCCTTTTAAGCGGTAATGTCAGTTTCTTTAAGAAAGTTTTCATTTTCGAGATATGACTCACAACTTTTGATTTTCTTCTTGGATTTTTACAAATTCGAAATCTACATTAAATTCTCTTTGCAATGATATGTCACACCACACTAATGATTTCTTCGTTAGTTGTAACTCTTAAAAGCGTTTTTTTTTTGTCTAATACTAAGTAGGCCATGACAAGTCTGTCAAAACAAATGAAACTCTCAGTTGTTGTTATTGTTATGAAGCCGTCAGTGTTTTGAGATACGTGTAAAAATGCCGTTTAGTACTAGCGAAAAGGTGGATATGTACAATTATTGTTACACAAAAAACTATAGAAATAGTACAGTGGCAACAAGAGTTTATCATACATTATTCCCTGAAAGGCAGCAGCCTCACCGTTAAATTTTTCTTAGATTGAGTAGGAATTTAGAACAACATGAGAGTTTTGTTGTGCCCAGACCGAAATATGGTTCCAATCGATTGCGCCAATAGATGTTGAAAACATTGAACAAAGTTTAATGAAGCACCGACGATTTCATTTCGAGAGATAAGTTGCAGAACTCTTTTGCCGAAAACGACTATTCATAGATACTTGACAAAAAATATCACCCCTATAAACCCGTGATAGTGCAAAAGTTAAGGCCGGGAAATACTGAACGCCGACTTGATTTCTGTCATTGGTTTAACAATCAGTGTGAAGTTATTGATAACTTTCCATTAAACATTTGCTGGACCGATGAAACAAGATTTCATAACAATGGCATTTTTAATAAACATAAGCACCATTACTGGGCTGTTAATAACCCATATGGTATTAAGGAATCCAGATCTCAACAAAAATTTGGATTCAATGTTTGGTTTGTTGCATTTGTTTTGACAGACTTGTCATGGCCTACTTAGTATTAGGCAAAAAAACGCTTTTAAGTGTTACAACTAACGAAAAAATCATTAGTGTGACACATCATTGGAAAGAGAATTTCATATAAATTTCGAATTTGTAAAAATCCAAGATAGCGTCCATAAGAAAATCAAAAGTTGTGAGTCATATCTCGAAAATGAAAACTTTCTTAAATAAACTGACATTACCGCTTAAAAGGCTGGACAAAAGTGCCTTAATAATGTCAAAGTCCTGTCTTTGAGAAACCATCGGTTTCTAAGATATTTAAGAAAAAGGAAAATGATAAAATTCGGTTTTTTTGGTAATAACTCGAAAACGATCCCAGTTAGCCTTGATTTCTCAGCGGCATCAGATTGACCATAAAACTGTCTAAAACTTTCCCCATTTAACCGACTCTCTATCTCTTGTAGTTACCGAGATCCCAATGGTGAGCATCGAATTTGGGACACACTGTATATCTTAATTTTTGTGTTGGTGATATTAGAAAAAAAGGGAGTAACCTAGTATTTGAGAAGTGAAATTTTTTGACGGTAGTATTTATTCTCAGAAAGATAATTTCTTCCCGTTTGCAATTCTTTTTTTATTATTATATTAAAAAAATAAAATAAATATTCTGTGCGGAAATTCCTTACTGATAAAATTATCCTGTTTTATAAAGTTTCGGCAATACATTGTTTCGGCCACATGATTGATAGCATAAAAAATACGCTTATGGTCAAGAGAAAATTTACTAAAAATGATCGATGAAATGGCTTTTACAGTAATTTAGTTTATGTACTCTGATAGCCTTCATAACGATATAATAAAAAAATGTTGAAATTTATGGCATATACTTATGAAGTCATGAATGTGGTGGTTAAGTTCATGAACCATAGATACACGATTACTGAATTGCAAAGAAAACAACTTTCTAATGACTAATGAGTTTTTTGGATATTTCAACAAAAAATGTGTTGCTTTCATTTATAGTACAGTCAAATTTGACAGTAGTTGTCTCAAGTCACGTGAACGCTTTTAGATGTGATATCCTTTATATTTCTATAAAGGGTTATTGGTAATTCGATACATTCCTTTGGAGATGTGATAGTGGAGGCGGTAAGGAATAAATTTAATCCTAATATATGCATTATGCAAAACTCAATGGTTTTTGAGATATATCAATTTTTCTTAGTAGATAAAAAAAATCTTTACAACTTTTTTTAAACTTTTGAACTGGATTACTTGCCCAACACTATGGTCTTATGTTTGGAATGGAAAAAGTCCGGAAACATTTAGATCATAGGAATATTTTAAATAAAAAGTTGTCAAAAATATGTAAAAAAATGAGTTTTGTATAATGCATATGGGATTAAATTTACTCCTTACCTCCTCCCCTACCACATATCCAAAGGAATGTATCGAATTACCAATAACCTTGTATTCTATACAGGCACAAACTGTCTACACAGTCGAATTTTAAGTACCTACTTCTGAAAGCCTTCGATTATCTTACCCAACTAATTTCTACTTCCTATTACTCCCCTAATTTTTCAGTATTTCTCGGTATTTTCTCTGCCGAGGCAAAAAAGTGCCTGCTTTGAACTATAGAAAAATGCCAATGACTGAATGGGAATTTTAGCCGGTGGTTTGTTTATTAATAATGGGAGTTATAAATTTTTGCTTCAAATGAAAACTGAGTATGCGCGGATTTTATTAATGATTGAATGATACTAAAGGAATGGGACAACTCTATCCATAATTATTATTTATGGACTTGCATTATGGACTTGCTCAGTAATTACACATTAATTATATATATGGGACCATCGCGTGCTGTGGACAGAATTAGTATCTATACCGGATAGAAGATAACAAGTCTTAATAAATCTATTATATGGTCATTACTTATTTATAAACTTATGTATAGATAGAAAATACTTTCAAATAGTTACTTGGCCTGAGTTTTATGTTTTAGGAATTCGGGAGTTTTATTTTATTGAATCTGACAAAAAAGTTGCAAACAAAATAAATGTTTCAGTCACCCTTGATAACTACATTTTAACTCAATATTTATACTTTCTTATATTAATCCAGGACAAACTAATTTATTTGTGTAGTTATATATTTATCCCAGACAGACAATTTCCACTTGCCTTAAGAACTTAATGGTAAGTAAGTATATCTTTATTTTAATAACCATTAAAGTAGGTACAGATGGCGGCCCAGAGGAAAAGAAAAGGGGATGATAACCTGGGTATAAGCCTTATACACATTATTCGTTAACACAAAAGATGCCAGATTATCCAGAATCAACTGAAATACGAACAGAAGTTGATTATAGTCAAGTGCAAGGAGTAAATACAGGGTGTGTCATTAGTGCTTGGACGGAGCCTGGCTCCCAGTAGACATCAGCTTGATTTTTGAAACGATGGTGAGGACAAGAGGAACATTTTAAAAATTTTGAAAAAGTTTTGATTTCCAGTGACCTTGATACAGGGTGGTTAATTAAAGTCACTTTTTCTTAAACAGAATACCCTCATTATTTTTTCATTTTTAGATAGCCCTTATCACGGCGAATCCAACGATATAAAAGTTGCGAGGGGTATGAGCAGAACTTTTTGGGCTAGTTTACACTCTGTGTAAAGGAAGACATTAGGAAAAGTCTCTTTACAAAAAAATAGCTAAATGCTATTATTGTAGTTTCAGTTCAGTTATTACAGTTATCGAATTTGTCTACATCATACAGAGCGACGCATATTTCAAAATCACGTTTTTCCCACAAAAATCAAATAGAGTACTCCAAGGAATTACCCAGTTTTCCAAGCTAAAGAACATAAGAAGAGATTTCCACAATACCACATTGTATGGGTTCAACCACCAACCACTGTATTAACTGTTTTTTTTTTCGTTTAAACCAGCTTATCTCCAAAATTTCTGGACAGCACCCCCCCTACCGAACCCTTATATTCCTGGATTGGCCGTGCTATTCAAAAATGAAAAAATATTGGGGGTACTCCAGTTAAAAAAAGTAACTTTAGATCACTGGAAATTAAAACTATTTTTAAAATGTGCCTCTTATCGCCTATCACCATCGTACAAAAATCCAGTAGTTAATAACTTAAATTCCCTATAGGATGGCTCCATCCACACACTAATGGGACATCCTGTATATTCGACAAACCTGCACTTTTCCAGCGCTTATGGTTTCACTAAATACTCAATACTCAATGTCCGAAGATTCCAAGTGCTCTAATTCATTAGCGTGCGAAGCTAATGCTAATAATTCATGAGCAGTGTTGTACATGTTTATTTACTTAGCTAGTAAGGGGGCGAAATTACAATAAATTTTCCTTTCAAATTAGAACGTTAGGCATTGAAACGTTTGGATATCTTTGCAAACAATATGTAACGATGTTTGCGGTAGACAGGTTGGCTGTGGATTTTGGACGTTTCTTTCATAAAATATTTAATGGGATTTATCCGTACGACAAGACGTCATCGGATAATATTTCCGATTCAATCTTCCTTTACGATTAAACTATGTTTCTTTCAAAATGCTCCCAATCCATTGGCTACCTTAACACTAACCAAAAAAATGATATTTGCACTAGAAAAGCAGTGGCTCAAGCAGAACAAAATATATTTTCTGAAAAGTGTGAGATAGACTATGATCTTATCCTTATTATGACTTTCATAAGTTTGTTTTTGAATCTACAACTTGCGAACTATTTTCGTTAAGCAATCGAGTATTGAAAATAAAGAATTTGTGTCAATATATATTGTGAAAGAATCCACACTCTAATATCAGACAGGTATAGGTTATTGTTCTCTGTTGTCACGTTACTTTGACTGGCATTTTCTTTGAGAAAGGAGAAAGATTTATTCGCCAAAAGCTCAGAAAACAAAACTTTTTACGTTATTTTTTGAGTTAACGTTCAAAGTTTCTTTTAATGACCAGAGAATTCCAAGAATGTTTCTTAATTAACTATTGTCATCCATGACATTTTCACCCGAAAATAATCAAACGTTGATGCATGTACGAATATTGACACAACTTTATTCTTGAAAATTGGTACTGTACAAGTCAATTTATATTTATTGTCTCTTGATCTGGTAGGGACAAAAACATTTTCAAATTTGCACAGCAACCTACTACAGTCTGTCAAAGGATTAGTATCGAAAGGTGTATATTTGGTTAAAAAATTTGAAATTTAATTTAATATTTCGAAATACTGTTCTAAGAATTTTAGCCAGATTTTTAGTTTTTGCAAATCAACCTTGAGTGCGAAACCGTCATCCATGGTCCTTCACGTGGCAGATTTTCTAGTGTAAATATAATTTTTAGTTGCTTATCTAATTACTTACCAGTTTTTGCCTCCATATTAGAAATAAATTGCTTCCAGAGACTTACCTGAAAGCAAAATTAAATTCATAATTAATTCAGTACCTAATATCCACGAAGAGGATCAAATTCGCTACAAATAAGCGATTACATGGAATGTACGGACAGAGAATGTTCAAACACATATTTTGCTGAAGATCGATAGTCCAGAGAAATGTCGTATTAATATTTTTCATAAGTTTAGATCTATAGCTGCATAAAAGATTTTTTTATTATATTTCTTTGAAAACACCTTATTTTCATCTGTTTTAGCAATAATGAAAGATGGGGTTTTTCGGGCTAGCGCACGGAAACAGCGCATCGAAAAACTTTCCGTGCGCTGAATAAAAATACGGAATATATGGCTTTAAAATATAAATATACAGCAAAGTAAACTAAATTTAAGAAACTCTATATGCTCTCTGATATTTAACATGTACAGTCGCGGACAGTTGGTATCGAACGACCTGAAGAGGTTTCTCGTGGCTATCGTTACAGGGCGCGCGGAGACGGCAACAGCGCGCGCCTTCGGCATCGGATGGTTCGAACGGGTGTCTTGTTCCGAGAATTCTTTGCAAGCGATTAAGCCGATGTCACCGAAAGGGTTAAAAAAAATTAAGGAATCAGTATTAAACTATTTATTAAAACAGTTCACAAGTATACAGTATGATTTTTTAAACTACCACCGCGATTTCCTCGCTTATTTTGCGCCCTACAAAAAAAACATGAGAAACAAAAAGGTGACAATTTTGGACAGCTAAGTGGCCCTGAAAAAGTAATCAACATCCATGGTCAACTTGTCGCGCAATATAAAAAAACCTCCAATTGAGCAAAATTATTAAATAGCCGTAACATACCTATTTATTTTAAGATACCGAAGAAAACTTTTATATTGAAAATTGATGGCACTGAGAAGCTTTATGCAACTGGGTGCTCAGATAGTTTCTGAAAATTACACAGGCTCTTCGGCTCTGTTGAGGCCATTGTTTTAGTTATTAAAGGCCATTGTTTTAGTTTATTAAAGTAGTTATTTGGCTCCCTACTGAAAAATCTTAAGAAACAAAAACGTGTAAATTTTAGATAGTTGGTTAATGTTAAAAAAAGAAGTCGGTATCCATGGCCAACTTTTCGCGCAATACCAAAAAAAACTTAAATCAACAAGAATCTGAAAACAATCAATTTATTTTGGAAGTCGAGGGAAAATTTTAATTGGAGATTAGCGGCAATTAGATCACGCAAGAACATTGACAAAAGAAAATTTTCATACAATTTGTACTAGTTTTCCCGCTAATTTGTTTAAAGTGTGAAGTCGAAATAGCAATTAAAAACATCAACAGTTATTCAAATTAAAGACAAATTTTCTCATATTAAAGATCTTGTTTGATCAAAAAAAAATTAAATAAATTGATAGTTTTGTTTTCACATTTTTGTCGACTTGAGTTTTTTTTTGTATTGCGTGAAAAGTTGGTTATGGATGCCGATTTATTTTTTAACATCACCTAGCCGTCTAAAATTGCCATATTTATTATGCTTATATAAGCTTACTTACATAAAAAAAATATATTTAATGCAGTGATAGGGCCAAAGCGAAAAATGTTTTTCAAATAAATCAAAGTGTGCCAATTGTTTCTAAAATTGGTAGTATGGAGTATCCTTTACTTTTGAACAACTTTTCCTAGCAACTTATTTCCACATAAGAAATGTTAGCAAAGTTTTTATCAAGAGTAACTTTTTGCGGTAAAATTAAAGATAAGAAAGTGTTCCTATTCAACACCTCTTCTGTGGACATACTGTATATACATAGTGTATTTGGAAATGAAAGGAAGGTTTATGGCTTATTATAAATATAAATGCAAATTCTTTATCAGAGGCTCGAGAGTCCGTCATAAAATACTACATAACTCGCCCGAATATTAATTTGCGTATTTATCCTCATCAGATTTTTAGCAAAAGAGCACGCCACTGAAATGGTCGAATTTTCCTTCTCAATCAATATTTATGGCCTCCTTTCATTTCCAAATACACTAAGTATTGTTGTCAGCGGTTTTAGACATTAAGTTAATAAATATTTTGCGTTGCAACAAAAATGTATTTTTATGTTATAATAAAAAAATATGTAGTAACACTAAAAATATATTTAGCTAATAACCCTAGAATTAAAAAAGTTAATTAAAAGGATTTTCATAAATTATTATTTTCTTTGCAAAATAAGTATTTGTTCCAACATTTAGTTGTTAGGTCTCGTAGTCCTAAACATAAATGATTATAAAATAAAAGGGGTGTCCCTTTTATTTATTTTTTCTTATTTTTGAAGAAATTGGTCAGAAGTTTTAATAAATTGGTTTTCGTGGTGCTGCAATGCTCCATTGTTTCTCATAAAATGCCCTTCAACAGATAAATGAGATTAGGGGGTCACAGACATAAAATTACCCTTGTAACTTAATAGAGAGTTATTGCAGAAACTGTTTTTGGCATTAAGCAGTATTTAAGACGACCTTATTTGAATACTCTCATACGTTATTTATGATTCTGACAATAGTTATTGCAAGTCGTAATTTATGTATCCAAATTAAGGGCTTGTTTACGTTTACTTTATTGTTTTGTATTTCTACACTTTCACTAGAATATTATGTGCTTTTATAATTTTGCTCCGGAAAAAACTGGGAAAACAGCCAAATAACCACGGAACACCAAGGTGAAAGACTAATGAAAACAAACAAGGTGCAAACGCAAACAAGCAACGAACATTTTAGGTTAAGTCCTACTTTCACAGAACACTAGCGTTTTCTGACAAATCAGAATTTATTTTAAGAATTGTGACAAATAAGGTAAAAATAACGTATATTATGGTATACACAATAAACAAAAATAAAGGAAAATAACCTTATTATGGACGACCTTATGTCAAACTACGACTGCGCATGCTCAAATGTCAAAATAACGTCAAAAAAGAGCGCGACGTTATTTATTTCTGCAATAACTCTTTATTATTTAAATTGCATACCTTTATCAATAACATCAGAAGACACACAGCAGGGACACGTGTCAAGCTTTACACACCTCCCTGGACCTCAATGTGATTACCTGGATAAAATAAAATAATTTCAGGTGATTGAGGACTTCCACAAGCTGGATATAATGATTACGAAGTTTTATTAGAACCACCGACACAGGAAGAATCCGAAAAAACTATAAACCCATTAAAATCTTTATGACTATAACATAATTAAATAAAGGCAAGAAATCAAATGCATTTTCCATTATTATATTATATGTATATTAATATTTAGTATACCCACCTTGGGATAGGATGACTTTCTGAACTCTCCTGCTCATCGAATCTATGAGTTGGCAGCAGAGATCATGGGTTACGACTTCATCCCACGTTTGTTGAATCTTCTGCCAAAGTGCCTCCCTATTTTCGTGTACGAAGTTCTCCATTGTCCGCGCCATTCTGCCCCACACATTCTCAATGGGATTCAAGTCAGGACTCTTCGCCGGCCATTGCAACTTTTCTACGTTGTTTTCGGTGAACCATTCGCGAACTATTCTTGCTGTATGCACAGGAGCGTTATCATGCTGGAAAACGAAGCCATCGGGATACATTTCCGTTGCAGTTGGTAACAATCCGCCTTCGAGTATCTCGCAATAGCGAGCTGCTGTGAAGCGGTCGTCGATTCTCCAACAAATGCCAGGTCCACGGTAGCTTATCCAGGCCCATATGTTGACGGAAAAATGCCCACTCCTTTTCCTGGGTGACACAAATCTTTCGTCATATCTTGAACTCACCGAAGGTCTATATACTCGCACTTTGCCATTGTAATGGCTTTGAAAGATCTTTTCGTCGCTAAATATTACCTTCTCCCAATAATGTGGCGGTAAACGCTGAAACTCTCGGCATATCTGCAACCTGACTTCCTTATTAGCCTCGGTCAGCTGAATTTTGTTGCTGGCCGTGCGAGATTTCAGATTGGCTGCATCTAATCTCCTTCGGGCAGTTCTAACACTTGCTGGAAATTGTGTTGCAGATATTGCTTCAACGGCGGATTTAAACGGATTTGCAAGACAAAAATTAGCTAGTTGCTCATCTTGTTGGTCAGACGTAATTTTCACATTTCCTCCTCTATGTATGTTTTCCACGCTTCCGGTTTCGTCATATTTCTTCTTTATATTGAAAATGGTGCTTTTAGATACACCAAATTCTTCGGCCAGTCGGGAAATAGCCCAACCATTTTCTAGTTTGGCGATGATACGGTGCTTGACGGATTCACTCAAACGAGGCATAACGAACACTGTTAGTTACTCTCTCGAATCAGGATACTGACTAAATAATTTTAGCCCACCCACCTTAGTATTTATACAAAGGGCTAGGAGCAGGTATAATCGATATTTTCAAAATCTACATCCAATTCAATATTACAATTATTAAGTTAATCCCCTAAATTTAGTTATATTAAGTGCAGGTAGGTATAATTAATAAATACCTATTTAAAAAGATATAAATATCTATGCTAAAATATTTCAACTCAGGTAATCCGATAATCCATTAATTTTGTGCCATACATTTTCTAATTAATATTAAGAGCCCCCATATCTACTTTTAAACATATTATACAAATCCTTGAAATCTTTAATTTTTGAGATAATCGCTTGATCTGTTTTTTGTCCGAAAGGACTTCAAAAGCCGCTTATTTTAGCAATCCTGCCATTTTCAAATTGCAAATCCAGGGCCGGCTACGATTTTTTTATTCCCCCGATTTTCACAAAAACCATTTAGCCATTTTTTTATTTAAAATCTGACACCACAGCGTCAATCAGGACAGTCGAAAACCCTTTATATACCAAATTTGAACAAAAAATATAGAGAGAGTTCTATTCTACAGGATGTCAAAATTGAGCAAAATAGGAAATTTAAAGAAACCTCTTCAGGCATCTCTGGCGAGTCAAGTCATAAAAATTCAGCATTTTCAGATGGGGCAGAGAAAAATACCCTGTATTGAATCTTTGCACACCAACACTTTGAGTGGTTCTGTTGACAATTAAACTATTTTGACGGGATTCCATGGCACACTTGACTCGCCAAATGCCTGTAAATTTCCTATTTTGCTGAACCTTGACATCCTGTAGAATAGATCTCTCTCTAAATTCTTTGTTCAAATTTGGTATATAAAGGGGTTTTAGGGGGATCCTGATTAACGCTGTATTGGTAGATTTTAAATAAAAAAACACTCAAAAATCGTAGCCGGACCTGGATTTGCCTTTTGAAAATGATAGGAAGGCTAAAAGAAGCGATTTTTGAAGGCCTTTCACACAAAGAATGTTCAGGGATTATCTCCAAAAATAAAGATTTTATTAATTTGCATATGTTTAAAAGTAGACACCCTGTATATTAAATTATTGTTTTTGAGAAATTCTTCGGAATTCTATTGTGGCTCAAATTGACTATGGATTTACCTAATTTCATATTCCTAATTAATACAGGGTGCTGGCAGCAAAGGAAGGAAACTCGAGAAAAAGCAACTTTTATTGTGGTGTTGATTCTAATCTCAGCCTTGATATTTATTATTTTTTTATTTCATTATCATAAATACTAGACGGTATAGTAACATGATAAAATAGTACGAAATATTAAATACCAACACTGGGGTTGGAATTATTACCAGCACAAAGTTGCATTTTCCTCGAATTTTGTTCCTTTGCTGTGAGAGGCTGGAGGCTGTAATTTGCATTTTATGGTTCTATTTTTAGCAGACCGGCCGGCTGCAGACTCCAGCGTGATGTTGCCGTCTCCGCGCGCCCTGTAACGATAGCCACGAGAAACCTCTTCAGGTCGTTCGATACCAACTGTCCGCGACTGTACCTATTTTGTATTTTAATTCGTAAGTGTTTCATTATTTAGATACATTTGAGTAATATTTTTGACGTTTTATTCACCTTATCTGACAATAACTAATTTACAACAAAGCATCTTTGAAATAATTTGAGAGTAACGAGTAACCATGGAAACGCATCATACATACCAAACAGTGTATTGTCTCCATTGTTTATTTTTTGTCAATTATAGTATATTACATAGCGAGAGTTGTAAACAGCTTATTACGTATGGGTGGAAAAGTTGCGCACGAGCCGCGCAGCGCGAGTGCTGTAATTCCACGAGTATGTAATAAGCTTACAACTCGAGTTTTGTATTATAATTTTTCTTCGACGAAAGAAAAACTATTATAATAGATAAACTATACTTCTGATTATCTGTTAGGCAACAATTAGTATGGTGGTTCGTTGCTATGGTGACGCGCATGACGCGCTAACAAGGCACCCGTGATAATTGCGTTTTAATTAAGAACAGATACGTATTTTTTTTTATTTTTACTATTTTTATTATTTACCTCATTCCTCTAGTGAGAAGTAATATTTCTCTACCTAGGTAAATAATGATAATAAAAAAATACCTAGGTAAATAATGAAAAATTTTCTATCTGACTTTTAAAAATTAGTGTCATTTTATCAGCTTGACAACTAAACTCTCAGGCTACTTGATATTTTGAAGTATTTGAAAAAAGTGGAAAATGACTAAAATATGGCAATATTTCAATGTTAGTAGTAAAAAAAATTCTATATACACTTCGGTTGAGAAGGCTATTATTTACCTCGCATATTATATCCTTCGGCGCTACGCGCCTCAGGATATAAAAATGCTTGGTAAATAATGGCTCACTTCTCAACCTAGGTGTATAATATACTATTATTAGGTGTCAGTCATTACGTGTCAGTCATTACGTATCATTGTTCGTAACAATGAACTTACTTATAACCTAAACCGTCACTTAACAGGTACGTTACTAGCATAGGAGTAGAAAAAATTTATTATAATATGCCGATAAAATGTTTTAAGTTTCCGTTTTCAAAGAATTATAATAAAAAATATCGTTCTTTACACGTCCAGAAATAAATTTTTCCGTGCTTGCATGACTTCCCGTGTTCGGCTGCGCCTCACCCGAAAATTTGTCACGCGCGCACGGAAATATCTTTATTTCCAGACTCGTAATGAAATATACTATTTTATCTTATTGTCCAGACAAGGAATGGGTTGTAGCATTGATTTTTGTGTGCACTTGTTTGATTGTTGGACTGTGTTCGGAGGCGGATGGAGATGAATATAATATCAAAAGTCCCCGAGTCCGCGACGGGAGCTAACTCCAGGGGTTCCCAAAATATGTCTCTGTTTATCGCTTTTATATTGATAATGGTTGGTCCTAGCCAAAGCAATATTATGTACAAAATTAAATATGATAAAATTTGGAACAAAATAATAACTATTCATTTTTTCCTTATCCTTAACGGCTTTTGAGTTATAAACTGTTGAAAATTGCTCAAAAGTAACTTTTACACCAGAGATTTGGACATATTATAGTGTCTTGTACCATCTATAAACCATTATGTGGACAAATTGTGGATTCGCGGTATTGCTCCTTAATAGCTTTATCAGTGTGATTTACTAATTTTCCAACGCTCAGCTCACTGGGATTACCTACTAGGGTTTTCTAGGGTTTTCCCCTACCCCCGCACGAAAATTCAGTTGTTTCCGGGATGCTCCTAATTTGGATAATTGTGAGGGTTAGAATTATTATTATTATTATTATTATTACCATCTGGACCAAATTTGCTCAGAAACGGAGTTGCAAAAGATTAGCTTCAAAATGATATATGAAAAAGTTATATCCACCTATATTACGTCAAAAGTTATACCTATTTGAAAAATTTATAACTTGCAGTTGTCGTTGGTTAACCGCAGTGTGGTAAATTTAGTGACCTTCGATATGACAGAAAAGAGTGTTATGTGATCAACATATTGACGTATCGCGAGTGTCTGAGAAGGGAATATCCACTTATAAAATTCACCAAATAAAGGCAGGACAATAAAACATGGTAAAGTATTCCTGGGTTACTACCAAAACAAAATTTGGAACCATTCAATAATTTAATTACAGTAGCTACGTACGTTTCGGCCAACATTTAGCCATCTTTAGGTTACTACACCAAGGCCAATACTATTCAGGGTCATTTGAAGAGGCAGACAGAAGGCGACAATGTTCGCATATACAGTTTTGATTTCAAGACTAAGTGCTTTGTGTGCACTATACAATAGTTCAAACTGACCATTCATTTTCTACTTCAACAACATCGTCGCCTTCTGTAGGTAATGTGATGTAGAGGCTGATGCCTGCCTCTTCAAATGAGCCTGCATAATGGAATAATGTAATTTTTCCATATATAATTTTGAAGATAATTATTTTAACTTCTTCAACTCGGTTACTGGGCACTTTTGCTCTAAATATAATGGTTTAGAAGGTACTAGACATTATATGTCCAAAGCACTGGTGTGAATGTTACTTTTGAAAAAATTTAAGCTTTCAACGGTTGATAATTCGAAAACGGTTAGAAATAAGAAAAAACTTAATATACATTATTTAGTTCCAGATTTAATTTTGTGTTTAACATTGGTTTCTCTAAGACAAAGACAGATACACATTTTGGGAAACTCTGAACATAGCTCCTATCGTAGACCCGGGCACTTTTGATATACCTACTCATTCGTCTCCAAACACCTAAGAACAAGACCCAAATACACACAAAAGTCTGTCTACAACCTATTTTTGGGCATTCGTTAAATGAATTATTATTTCAAATAAAATCAAAATGAGTCAATAATGGCAACGTAATATGTGATGTAGATGTGATCTGTATAAATATGTATAAATCAAGATTGTTGCTGTCAAATAATATTTAACTGACATGTCCACATAATAATTATTGTTAATATTAATTTGTCAACTACTGAAACCTTCAGATTCAAAAAATGTGGCGAATCTACATTTTTTTTGCACACCCGGTACAACTTGTAAATCTTGTATATGTATGGTGTCTCAGGTTTTAACCGGGGAAATTTGATAGACGATGGAACAAAAGAAATAAAAATAAAAGTTCATATTAACTTCTATGTTTCAAAACTTTCTTTTCCGAGATAGAGGGATTAAATTTAATAAAAAGAAACTTATTTTTTCAAAAATCTCAAAAACTTCTTGGCCGATTTTGATAGTAGTACGTAAGGGGCTTAATTTTGTGTAATTAGATTTAATTTATTTATTCCAGGGACGGCGCTGGGGCATCCTAGCTGGATGTTAAAAAAATGAGCACACCTCTTCTGCTTTCATATTCATATTATATTAGTTTCATATTATTTTAAGATTAAATAATTAAAAATAAAATTTGATGACGGAAAGAAATTTAAATCCTTTTTTTTAACTTATTTTAAAATTTTGATAATTCCTGGACAGCAATTCCACCAATCAAAACGATTCTACCGTCGCAAAAATAAGTTTTTTTTATTAACTTTTACATCCTGTATCTCTAAAACGAAGGTTTAAAACATAGTTCATATGAAATTTTCTTTTTTTATTTTACAAATTTTATGCAGGTCCAGATAACCTGAACAGGTTGAATGAAGTACCGTATATTTAGAAAATGACAAGTTAAAATTTTACAAACAAACGTACAATGAAATATTGTTATTTCATAGTATTCTTCAATATTAAACTACTAGAAGAGTTTTAAAACTGCAAGTAAATTTAATATACCAAAATGTCTCGAAAATAAGTATGCTGATAAATTAAGATAAAATTTGTTAATTTTTTATTTGCTATGTATTCATTATCTTGGGGATTCATAAATATAAATATTAATTTGCTTAAGGAGGAATATAATTAAACTGGAATTGAGAGAAAGTTTACGAAGCTGGCCTTCAATTCTATATTATGTAAATTCAAACACATTAAATTATTCTGCAGGTGGTAAAAATTCCAGGGTTTGTAGGAAAATTATTTATTAGGTATACTGTTGTATGTTATTGTATGTTTATGTTATTATAATAAATAATGATGAAACGTGTTTCAATCTTAAAAGCTAAAGTTTGGTAAAGTTGGCTTGAAATATAATCGCGTAAATTAAAACCATATAAAACTATATGTACAGTGTTTCCAGAATAAGTGAAAAAGAGTTGAAATTTGACCATTTGGGATCCCGCCTTGCTTGATTTGAAAGTACCTAATTTCTGCCATATTTTCAGTTTCGAAAAACCTAAGTCCCTAAGCCTTGGCGTGAGGGAAAAATTCATTTTCTGCCTAGGTAAAGTGCCTGTTCTGCAATAGATAGGTAAGTACGAGAAAATGTTACTAAACAAAAAAATAATGCCCGTGCACAAAGTTTGAAGGTACCTAATAGGACCACTTTAATTTGTTTCCTTTATTTTTTAATTTTTATAATTTTTTTAAATGGACATAGAGTAAATTTGCATTCTGAATAAGTTTCTTTAATAAAATATTCGCGTATCATGAAAGAAAAGGCATCTTGACTACTGAAAAATTAAAAAATGGCAAAAAATTTGAAAAAAAAAACAATTACTCTCCAACTTTGCCATAATCTTTTATTCTAAGCAACTTTTATTAATAAAATTTTCCGGTATTTAACTCGGAGAATGCAGAAATTGAATTTTTTCGTTGTGTGAAGGCCTACTTTGATTTTTCGAAGCAGAAAGTATGACAGAAATTAGTAGGGCCAGCACGCCAAGTGCTCCACCGCCGTAAATTTCGCTCTCTTAATAACTTTGAAAGCCGCTATTCGCACTCTGAAATTCTAAGCTAGTTAGTAATACCCTTTTGCCCCCTTCCTTAATCTCAATTATCGCTAGCTGGCGAAGGCCCTCGGGGTCCGGGAATGTATTTTGCTTATATACCTGATACTCAAAGCAATACACCACAAATGACTGCTAATGCCAACTGGTAATCGCATTACATTACAGGATTGTATAAATAATAAAATGCAAGTCGGAGAAATACTTAGGTGTTATTTCCTGAGAGTGTTTTTTATTGAAACAAACTGCAAGCCTTGGGTGAAGGAATAATTCACTCAACGCTGCAAGTAAGTTTACCTACAAGTTTATTTCATATTTATATTAAAAAATTCCGGTCGTAAAACCTCTATTAATTACGTCTTCCTATTTGGCTTTAATAAGAAATATCTTAATTAATATGAAAATTTAATTCCTCGACCCACTTCCCCCGTACCCTAGCTTCTACGACCCTTTCTATATCAGAAGAGATTGTTGGAGTTATTTTTTCAATGTTATTTTTTTGCACATAATATAGAGAAATATGGCAAACATACAACTTATTCCAAAAGTTATTCTCAAGTCTAACTACTCTTTCTTAAGTGCTCTTATAGCGATCGTATAAATGCCTTGATTTTCGGCTATATTATGAAAAATGGCAAATTTTAATCATGGTAAACTAAGGTATTTATTCGCAAGATATCTAAAAATATAGTCTCTTACAAATTATTATTATTAACTACAGAAAAAAACAATTTCAAGTCAAGATTTTCTTTATACTTAATATCCTCAATATCTCGACAAGACCGTTGTCTTACCTTGCTAGTTATGCTTACGTAATTTGTCGAAACTAAAATTATGTCACAAATTAATTTATTTAATTTAATTAATTTCAAATTTCAAATTTCAAGTAAGGCTTGGTTTGAATTGGGAGAAGAAAAGAAACATAAAAAACAAAATATACAGGACGTCTCAAAAATCTGATCAAGTGATGCTCACTTTCGGTCAAACCGGAAGTCATGAAGACGGACAATATTTTGTTAGTCCCCATATTTATACTCATTACTAATATTCCGTCGTTGACTGATATATAATTAAAGACTGCCTACGGCTTTCACGTCTGACACATTTCTGGCTCACCATGCGCTTTCCGGAGATAAAATACAACGCAGAATACATTGTTAGCCATCAGAGCATCTGTTTTCCAGGACATGAAGCTATAGCCGTGAGAAGTCAACGATTGCGTGTTAAAATACAACTTCGAAATTATTTTGAAAATAACTTTTTAACAATATCCTGTATATTATATTTGACGCCATATTTGAATTCCTAAGAAAATTCTACACCAGCTTGGTTTTGAACCATCAAGTCAAATGCAACCCATTAGATATTAGATGATGGCTCACTCTGTCAGTTACCGAAAATAATTTGTCAGAGAACTGTTCTAATATATTTTGATACTGATTGAAAGGGCAGTTTTAATTTCATAAATAGTAAAAAATTCTAAAAGTAAAGTGTTCTTTGACTTTAAAATTAAAGAAACTTTTGCAACAATATTTAACAATGTTTGGATTCATTTAATTTTTAATTGGGTTTTTCGCCACCAAAAATAAAAAAATAACAATGCTAATAGAATTAGAGAAATAGAGACCAGTAAATTTAATTATTCCTTATATTCCTGGACTATCAGATAAGCTAAAACGCATAGGCAATCGTTTTAATGTCAGAACAGTATTTAAAACCAAAAATACACTAAGATCGATGCTAGTTAAAACGAAACCATTTAATGAGTTACAAAGTTCAAAAAATTGCATTTATAAAATTCCTTGTGAATGTGGAAAGTTCTGTGTTGGGGACACTTGTAGGCCATTTAACGTTCGTTTAGAAGAACATAAAAATTATATCAGGCAAAATCAAATTTCTAAGACAACAATATGTGAACATTATTTTAATAACAATCATAGGATATTGCGGGATAGGTCCAAAGCAGTTCTCAAAGAAGAAGTAGGAAATAGACGAAAAATTAAAGAATCTGCATTTATTCTAGGAAATACGAACAACTGTGTTGCTGAATGTTCAGTGGAATTCAGTAAAATATTATTGCCACTTTTTCAAAGAGAAATTAGTATAGATAATTAGATAGAACACAGGGTACAATATCAGGTGGCTAGGCTATTGTTTCTGTTCATTTTAACCTGAAATTTATTAATCTGTCACTTCACTTTGACGTGGCATGATCTTTGAAAAAGGAGGAAGATTTATTCTCCGAAAGCTCAGAAAACAAATTTGTTGAAGTTATTTTTTGAGTTACACGTTTAAAGTTTCGTTCATTCACTGTTAAGAATTTATGAATTTTCCAGGCAACTTGGAAAAGTTGTCTTTCGATCAGTATGGCGGGAAAAACCCAATTAAAAATTAAATGGATCTATTTGCGCCACAAATAAATTTTAGAAAATATCTAATGTTTGGATTGTCAAAAAAGCTCCTTTAATTTTAAAGAGTACTCTAGTTTGTTGACAGCCTGCCTTCAAGCAAAGAAAACCGAGCTATATACTTCAAGGTTTTATTGCAATTTGACTTTACATACATGCAACTAGGTTCTAGGCATGGTAAGGGTTGAACTTTTAGAAGCATTCAATAAAATTAATCTCCTTTTGCCACTTCCGACTATCGCAAAAATGTTTCAGAACAAGGTTATAAAAAAAACTGTCACCACACTCCGGCCAGTATATTAGCAAACGTGGACCAACTGTTTCGTTGTAGTAATCGCAAATGATGCCAGTTAGCGTGGGTTAACTTCTTGTAACTTATTCTTATTCACTACTTATTGTAAAATCAACTGACATTTTTTTTCTCGATAATATTCCTTTATCGTAAGCTTATTGCATACGCATGTCAAGATTAAAAAATAAGCACAGCGATAAATAATATAGGAACGAGCAGGTTATATTGTAGCAAACCATCATAATTTAAAAATGGAACAATCCAGTTTTGCGCAAAATATTTTTATTATTTCGTGACCGAACGGCATGGAGCGAAATAATAACACCGATGCATATCTTATGCAAATCTCTGAGATAACGAATATTGTTTACTGTGTGGATTTAACTGTGGACACAGAAACGTAAATATACTCGGTTTGCGGTTCTCGGTTCTCTTGAGTTAAAAGGACGTTCGGCTTGCCAAACTACGTTATAAAAACGAATTTTATGACAATAAAGTTGGGAACGGCCACGGCCAACCAATAACAAAATTAGGAAGTTAATTGTACAATAAAAAACAGTTCGGTAGAAAACCGACATCTGGACCAGCAACTTTGAAAATATTTTAAGCAGCGATGTATTGTTTGATACAACTAATTTGAAATAAGTTAGGTTGTTATCCCGCATGCATAATTTAAGCATATTTATAGGTGTATTAAAAAAAATCAGGGAAACTGGCATTCATTTTGTTTTGTCAAAGCAAACACGGGATCACTAATTTAAAATCCCGTTTTTAAAATCCATTATGTAATAGAATATGGCAATAATTCGAAATTTAACACAAATCGTAAAACAATAGACCGGGTGACTCAGGACATAGTTGCGCACCCATTTTTTCTGCAGTTTTTTTAAATAAAAATTTATTGAAATTTTCAGACACAGAGGGAAGACCGCACAATTATAAGTTTTGCATATTTGTGTTCTATCGATTTTGGTTCCAACTGGAAATTAGTGAACACACCTTCACAAAATTTCCGATGACGTAAAAATGGTCACTTACTGTCAATCAGGCGAGTACCTATAATCATATTTCCTTGAAAAGCTAAATTATTTATAGGTACAACGAATAAAAACTCAGTTACTCATTAAAAAAGTCTCTCACATTTAAATTAAAATCGTAACAACCATTTTGCGCAATATCATATTTTCACCATTCCGTGACCAAGGAGCATAGGCTAGAAATAACACTGATGCATATCTTATGCAAATCGCTGATATAGAGTACTGTAGTTTCTTATTTGCATTTAACTGGTGGACCAAGGAACATTTTAAATACACTCGACTGATTTATATACGGAATGTGTTTTGCCAGACTCTCTCATAAAACGAATTTGGTGACAATAAAGTTGGGAATGGGCAGCTAATAATTAAATTAGAGGTTCATAGAAAAAATATACAAACAATTCTGCAAAAAGGCAGCGGGAATAATTTTAGCCCTTGTGTAGTTTCATTCTGAAAGAGTATAATATTAGAGTCATTGAAGACGTACGCATATTGATGTTGCCAATTGTTTTTGCTTAAAAATAATGACTAATGACAAACGACGTGCTCACAAGCAATCGCGTCATTTTCTTTATCTCTCAATCCACTATCCACATGCAGATTGTCTTCTCCACTCTTAATATTCTGACAGGCGTCAGGCGCCATTGGAATAAAAATGTAGGTAAAAATAGTTTTTGAAAAATAAAGTTTTTATGCTATCTTTGGTTATGAAAGTAGCCGTGGGTTTTCCCACTTCACTAAACATTTAAATAAATCGACTTTTATAGAGAATTATCAAAACTACATCAGCGTTGCACAAAATTTGATTAATTTTAAGTTGGGAATATTTATTTTCGCAAAAAAAGTGAGTGTACAATTACATTTAACAATGGAAGTTCGTGTAGACAGTAAACGTAGTAAAATAATATTCGAATCGTATATTTTTGTTAGAAGGAAAATTAATACTGGAAAACTGCTTGAAAGAACAGGAAGTCGGGTTCTAAATTATTCTATCGAAGTTTTGCTCCATTTCCACTGTTACCCATTTATAGTATAATTCAATGGACGTCAGAAAAATATCAGCGAAAATGCGACAACTCAGAAATTGCTTGGCTCCGGAAAATCAGTTTGCATATTTTCCATCGATCGATTGAATCAGGTTTCAATAAATTAGTGCGGGCTTGAGTTGCCTGGAATATTTAATAAATTCCTATATCTTTCACAAAGAGTCCCGTGACTTCGGCGCCAGTGATGTTTATCGATATATCTATTTTATAAAAGGCCGTGGGTTTAAGATTGGAAATGCTATGCAAAAGAGAAATTCTGATCATATGATACGTCGAATGATAATGTAGTAATTTGTTTAACTTTCTACAGAACGAATTTTTCCTCTACCCTTTTACGAGAAAATTGCATTTACCATGATAAATGAATCGCCCTGTGCATATAAAATAAATAAAAATAGCATATATTTTTCAAGACAAAATTATTTCTGTTACAACAACGTCCATATTTTATAATTCCAAGAGAGAACATGTCAAATACGGTGTATAATTCATACCATAGAATTCCCAAACAATATTTTTGCTAAAAAATTTTTGTGTACTTATTTAAGTAGGTATTATTGACCTTTTTCTTTGTGCTATCCGGAAAAAGTTTCAACAGCAAACCGTATAGATATGCATTGTTCATGCGGCCTCATATAAAATATTGAAAACGTTGGCAACTTTCACCAACTCGTACAATAACATAAGGCGTTGACATTTTGCGTGGAGTTCGGAAAGTATTTAAAAAGCTTTTATAATAAACAAAATATGATCCCTCCAAATCAGGGCTCCAAATACACTTAAACATAACATTTGCAGGAATTAACTTGACAAACCTATCACTGCTTAATACAAGTCTTGCTTGAGTTCCTCATTTTCAGTACTTCTTAGTTTAGAACCATGCAGATCTATAACTGAGCGCCCAATTAAAAAAATTGTCTCTTCCATCTATTCAACCCTCAATCACGGTATACAGGGTCTGTCACTTAGACCCGTAACTTTTCTTAATAGATTCGACAATTTTTTTGACCGATTGTATGATTTATCTTGATGAATCAAAATAAAGCTGTGAACTCTCGGGAGAACTCTTTCTAACTAATTTTATAAATTTAATTATATTTCAAGACAGACATTTAGGAGACAGACTGTCAGGCGTAATATAAAACTATCACAAAGTTTCCTTCTATCCTTTTCAAGCGAATCCTTATCTCGGAGCCGAGAGGTAGTTTAATCTGGGAAATAGTAGCGTGAACTATCGAAAACGTATTTACAGTTCGTTGCCAAGTTCATTCTATTTATGGTTGTGGTTTGGCCGGTGCCGGCAGTGCCTCTGAGCCCGAGAGATCAGAAATATTTCACAACATGGAGTGCTGGATCGCCTCATTTATGATTTTGAAAGATCGTCTAAATATACTACCTAGTGATTGTGCTAGCGAGCGCTAAAAATATAAATTTCTATTTTTGTCGTTATTATTTTATTTTTCGATGTATATTCGTTTCTTTGAAAGTTTATTAACAATAATTACCTACTTAATGGGTTTTAACCTCGATGCAAATATTTTGATGAGACCATGTGCTTTGTTGTCCATGTCCTTGCATGCTAAACAATATACCTAAAGAAAAAGTAACGTGGGGTAGGGGCTATAAAATATCTATAACTATTTACATTTGATATTTTTTGTGAATCCCACAGACTCACTGAGCATCTTTCCAAATTTGGATTCAATCGCTTAAAGAAGTGTCAGAGCATTTTTAAGTTTCACCAAATTAGACAGCGTAATCTTGAATTTTGTGAATATAATCGAATTTGTACACGAATCAGCCTCCCACTTGCCTCTCGAACCAGATTAGAACGAAATAAATTCGTTTAAATATAAAAAATTAAAATAATAGAAAAAATAGAGGACGCTTTTTTACTGGGATTACTACGGTTTTCTATAGGGTTTTCCGGAGTACTTGAGCGAATGCTATCCTTGTTCTATCGGGAAAAGTCGTCACTAGCCGCAAATGGCAACAAAGACAAAATAATAGTAATTTCTCCCCTCCCCCGCACAAGCATTCAGTTGCTTCTGGGTGCTTATTATTATTATATTCGTGCCAAGAAGATAAAAAAATGACAATATGGTGATGTTAAAGGATATTTCTAGGATAAATTGCGTCGTACATAACAATATTATATACAGTATGTCTTTAGTTTTGATTGTGTTTAAAACAAGATCGCCATACCGTAACTCAAAAAGTGTTGTGTAGCCATATTAAGTAAATGTAAGAGGCGATTTTCATACCTCTTGTACTACTTAGGTATTTAGTTTCTTATTACGGCTATTATTCTTACTGAGACGACATTTTTAGAGTTGCTACATCTGTATGGTAGGTAATAATAAAAAAATTTGAAATTACTAATAACTAAAATGGCCTATTTCAACTACCTATACCTTAAAAAAATGTTACTCCAAAGAGCAAGACTTTTTTTAACATTCGGTAAATGAAATGTTAACTGCTATAAATATGAACAAAACTTTTTATCAAGAATAATATTATTGTTTCCAGAAATATGATCATTACAATAGTTTTTCCTCTTGTCCACTCTAACCGAAAATTTTCGGCATTCACTGGAGATTCCCTTTTTAGATCTTCTAGTTTATAGTCCGAAGTGACATTTTTAAATTTTTATTATTTGAATTCTGTTCAAAATTTTCTTCCCGATAACGTATCATACAACTAGCGTTTGTTTAAAAAGTCACCCTCCAGCTGGGTCAATTTTTATCCATTTTCTAAGGTGAAATCATCAAAGCAACACACCAAATATTCAGTCGGCCATGGAAATATATTTGCATGGTCTATTTTGGCCTGCTGAAAGTAGAATTACAAATTTATTTTTCAATGGAACCCGATTTTCTATTATCACATTGAATTCGCCATTAAATTTATTGTTTATTATGGTATCACAATCAAAAATCGATAAATAAAAAAAAATTAAAAAAATCATTGGGCTTTGGAACTACAATATATTTTTTATACTTAATAAATTTCTGTGTAAGTGCATTAAAAAGGCCGTATGTACAGCACATACGTGGTGATTCAACATTTTGGCCCATAAAATGGCTTTTTTTCGATCTGTAGCGAGCAACTCACAAAATTTTAAACTTTTGGTCAATACAAATTTTAATCTAAGTAATTACTCACATTTTGAGACAAAAATTATTTTAAAATATTTATCACACTGCATGGCCGTCATTAGGCTTTTTGCGCAAATGCTAATGACGGCCATTGTGATAAATATTTTTAAATATTTTTGTCTCGAAATGTGAGTAATTACTAAGATTAAAATTTGTATTGACCAAAAGTCATTTTATGGATCAAAATGTTGAATCACTACGCACGTGCTTTACATTGAGTCTTGAAGAAGTCAAATTAAAAAAAAAAACAATTTCTTGTGTAGCTTGACGTCACTGCTTCAATTATTGGAAGGCGCGCGCATCCCCTGCTGTTCTTTGGACATATTACCACAGTTTGTAGCAACTTAACTACAGCGGCATAAATAGACTATATTTTCGGTTTTCCCATAATAAGCGAAATAAAACTGCGGAAAATATATGCAGCATGTCGTATGGTAGTGACCTGTCTCGCCCTAGCCGTTTTATAGCCGCGCCAAATTCGCTGTTTTCATTTTGCGTTTATTTCGATAACGATTCTCTTTAAAGCGGTTTTATGATTGGTATATTTCTATAGACATAGGTATAGATCTACCGATTTTGGTTAAGTAAACTATGGTTATAGGTTGACTTTTTTCGATGCCCACTATGGGGATCTCGGAAACTAGCAGAGCTACAAAAATTCAGATAATTTTGGGCTTAATAAGATAATCTGATCCAATTTTTTATGTTTGTGATTTTTGAGATATGACATAAACTTGTGTTTTTTTAAATGTAAATCATAGTTGGCTGTGGTCTTATAAAATCTGCCATTTTTGAGCTTTCCAAAGATATAATACCCGGCATAGTTTTTACAAAAAATAAAAGAGCTATGGCTAATTTTCTGATTTTTTTTTAATTTTCACGTAGTCAGCCATGGAATATTTTCATAATTACGTTCTATTTTATAATTAGACATACTTAAAACTTTCTAATATTTTGTTTTTAGCTGGTAACAAAATGTAAGAAAATAAAACAAAAATTAAAAAAAATTAAATTCAAATTATTATTTTAAAAGGTCACCTTTTAAAATAAAAAAGGTGTTCAAACAATCCACCATTATTATTTATGCAAATATTGCATCTTTTTAAAGCTGAATTTGTCGCCTTTCTTAGAGAGCGCCTGTCAATACCGGCAATTGGTTCTAAAACAGCTGCTCTTAATTTAACAATTGTCTTATACTTTATTTTGTACTGTTCCCCACAAAAAGAAATCCAAAACAGACAAATCGGGGGATCGGGACTGCCAGGAAATAGGTCTATTTCTCCCCATCCAACTATTTGGGTAGAGCTGATCTAGGTAATTTCTTACGGGCAAGTAATTATGTGGTGGAGCTCCATCATGATAATTTTTGTTTTATTTTGTTACATTTTGTCACCAGCTAAAAATAAAATATTTGAAAGTTTGGAGTATGTCTTATTATACAATAGAACGTAATTATGAAAATATTCCATGGCTGACTATGTAAAAATTAAAAAAAAAAAACAGAAAATTAGCCATAGCTCTTTTATTTTTTATAATAACTATGCCGAGTATTATATATTTGGAAAGCTCAAAAAATGGCCGATTTGATAAGGTCACAGCCAACTATGATTTACATTTAAAAAAACACAAGTTTATGTCATATCTCAAAAATCACAAACAACATAAAAATTGGATTAGATTATCTTATTAAGCCCAAAATTGTCTACAATTTTTGTCTCCGCAGTTTTTCTGTATAATCAGAAATAACGGAGCTACAGAGATCTGAAGAAATAGCAAAATATCACTTTTTTCAAAATATCTAGTGAGCCGGGACCTTTTTTAAAAATCCAAAAGGGGCATTACACTGAGCATTCAAAACTGCAATTCTTTCCCCATTTAACCTTTGTGCTAGCTCTGCTAGTTTCCGAGATCCCCATAGTGGGAACTGAAAAAAACTCACCCTGTATATTAACTTCTGGACTGATTGCGTTTTTCGGCGCTCTATGTCATAATGTTATATGATCTATGTGCGCAGACCGCAATAATGAATTTGCTACTGTCGCGGATCCGGCCTACGTCGTCGTGCCGCGTTCCTGCCCGTATACCCGGCTGTAATATATCAGTGCCAGGTGTATCGGCACGTCATTACAACGAGGCCTTAATGCTGATTTGTTTGCGTTAATGGTAATGGATTGCGTCGATCCGAAATAAGAATCTCGGATATAAACACGAAGAATAACGTTTGACCACACGGTTAGGGTAGCGATATGCAATTAGAGCATTATCCACTATTTATATTCATTTCTACATCTTGCAGATATCGGTAGGGGAAGTTGGGATAAAATGGCACACTTTTACTTTTAACGTAAATATATTTCTAAAATTTGTATTTAAAGAATTTAGAAAAATAGTAGAGCATTCTTTATACTATTTGCCTCTAAAATATAAAAGTTTTCTTAAAATTCGTAAAAAAACAACTTAAAAGTTTTAACTTGCACAGCCCTTATGCAAGTATGCCATTTTATCCAAGCACTTTGATAAAACGGCATACACCCCACTTGGATAAAATGGCATAGGCATACAACCAATGCAAAAAATTAAAAACTAAAAACAAAATATTACTGGAACTGGTCAGTTATTACTGGCACAGTTCGCAAATAAACATTTTTGCCCTAGGAGAAATTCCAGCGCATTCCGTGTGACTCCACTTCTGACAGGTTTGACAACAAACCCAAATCTCCTTTGGTTTCGATCTGGAAAATAGTTCGTTACAATATAGACAGGCTGCCTGATCGTCATCATCATCTGAAAACGGGTCTTCATTTTCTGATTCCAAATTAGGTAGCCGTTCTGCAAGGTTTTTTGTTGCTTTTCGTTTTCTCAGCGATCGTTTTTCCTCCAGAATTTTCTTTTCTTCCGCCTTGTCTTTTAATTCTATCATGTTCGGAGTTGAATTTAATACTAAAGGACCCTGGCTCTTCCGTTTTCTTTTGTTTGTTGGTTCCTGTGATTTTGGAAGCCCCTTAATTTTTTCCAACGAAACATACCCTTGTTTTTTATTACTTTTTACTTCAGGATTTTCCTTAGGTTGAGGTGACGGAGTTTTTTCAAGCTGAACCTGAAGAGAGGACAGGTCTCTTTCATTAGCAATAGTATCATCTTCGAGAAGCTGAGATAGTGATGCTTCTTCTGAAACACTCTGTTGAGATATTTGAGTTTCAGATGGACCAGGCTCTTCTTCAGACCTCTCAATATTGGTAACCTCTGCAGGAGCAAACATCCAGTCCGGAAATATATCTGCGTTAACCGGATAAATGCCGGTATTTTTAAAACCACTAACTGCGTTTTTCATCACTGCGGCTTTTTCGTAAGCTTCTGTTAATAACTTTCCAACTTGATATACCGACACGGTTCGTCCTGCATTATTTTTTAACCAGTTGGTAACAGCAAGATTGTAATATGTTGCCAAAGGGCCAAAAAACGCCACGTCGAGTGGCTGCATGCGGTGTGTGCAGTGCGGCGGAGTACAAAGTATAATAACACCATTTGCTTTAGCAGTTTCCAAAGCATCAAAATATTTATGGCTCGAGTGTCCGTCGAGTATAAGCAAAACTTTTTTATCAGTAGATGCGTCCGTATATTTTATGAAGTGAAGCAACCATTTCTGGAATAGGGGCCCTGTCATCCACCCAGAATCTTGGCACAATTGGATCGTACCGGTAGGAGCGTCATCCGTCAATTCCGATTTAGCGTTTTTTCTTGCGAAAATTAGTGCCGGGGGAATAAAATGTCCTATGGGGTTCATACAGCAGACCACAGTTGTATGGACGCCACGTTCAGCACTTGTAATGGCGCCCACTTGTTTTCTTCCCTTAGTGGCAAAAATCTTAGATGTTTTTTGTACAGTTGATAGACCGGATTCGTCCATGTTATAAATTATCTCCGGAGGAACGTTGTATTTGTTGATGGATTCTTCCAGGAGTGAATAAAATTTTGCTACTTGGGGCTTATTGAAGGCACTTGCCCTTGCCGCCGAGGTTGCTTCGGGCTGCCTTAACGATATATCGGGGTGTCGGTCACGAAAGGAATACAGCCAATCCCAGCCAGCCATTTTTTCTTTATGGCTAAACCTATGTGGTAGGTTGTTTGCTACAGCAAACTCATAGGCTAATCTTCGAAGTTCCTGAGTGGTTATGCCAAAAAATCTTACTTCCATATTTTTCATATACTCCACTAACTCTCTTTCCATATTTAATGGAAAGGTAGTACAAAAGCGCCCCAAACCTTTACTAGCTCCTTTCACACGCTTATTTTTATCATTGCACCTTCTTCGCAGTGTCGTCTTAGGTACATTGAAATGTTTGCTAGCAGCCAACCAGCCCATTTCTTTTTCATTAATGGCCTTAATTGCACGCTCCATGTCCGCCTCCCTCCATTCTTGTCGGTGGGACTTCCTTTTGTAACGATCAGCTCGCGCCATTACCTGAAATAGATAAGATTGTTGTAACATTTGACCTATAGATTGACTTGGATAAAATGGCACACTGTGCTATTTTAAACCTAGTTGTTGTGTGCCGTTTTATACCAAAGTATACACCAAAAGTTTTTAATTAATATCTCTAATTGCAGAGACTATTTAATAATAAGTAAAGTGTAATTATACGCTTTGATATGTCACTTACCTTGTGTGATATAACTGCCTTATTGATTACTTTTTACTTTCGATATGTACACTAAAATTTGTTGTGCGGAAAAAATATTCGACCACCTTAGAACAAACAAAGCTCTGTCAAGACCAGAACACGACTGCGATGGATATGCCGTAGCCGTTAAACCAGCGTCGGTGAGTCTGCCAACCTTTAAGAGCAAAATAATAATAGAAAAAAGTCCGCGAAGTTCAAATAATACCAGTGTGCCGTTTTATCTGAGTATGCCATTTTACCCCAATTTCCCCTACTTTGGTTGGTACAGCGGCTTTGAAAATATATCGACAAATACAAGCCTTCTGGGTGGGTCAATAGCGAAATCATTATGTTGTTTTTTCCACGTTTATAGCAGGGATCGTCGATTAAACTACGAACCTTGGAGGAAAGAAGCGGTCCGTGATGACGGATTTCCGTGCGGTTTTTAGTAGCACCCTCGACATCTAAATTGTCGATCTGGAGAGAGTTTTTGTTTCACGACCCACATGACTACAACCCTCACAATATATAAGAGATGATAACGCCGATTCTAGCGCTTATATATACCTAGATTATGGCGATGGCGGCCGGCAAACGAGACACAAGTTCCAAGTGTTCTCGAGGGTGAAAACGGTCGGTGCCTGGGTAAATGCGATAATCTATAGACTACCATTTGAGCTGGGGTATATGAGTACTGAGGACCTGGAACACGTCCTCAGAAAAGATTGCTGCGAGGAGGTCCCGGTATTAATATCCTGGATAGAGCATGCAAGGGCCGCGATATTTCCTACAGCCTTAGTAAGGATTTAAAGGATCGTCACGGGGCGGACGCGGAGCTGTAACGTAGAGCAGTGCAGCGTATGAACTCCAAGGACGCCAAAGCCTGGGAGAAAGAGGCGGCTTGGTTGATATCTAGGTAAAACTCAGTGGCGGCTCGTCCTTAGGGGCTATGGGGCTACAGCCTCCCACACTGAAAAAAGGATTTTACGATTTTACAATAATTTGACTGCTTTTAGTGCGACCAATAGATAAGTATCTTGTAAATTGCCAAAAGTAATGTGAGGATCAATTAAATTACATTTAGTTTGTAAATTTAATTTACAAAGAATCTGTGAAATTAGTTATGTGTTGTAATTAATATTTACAAGTTATTTGTAATTTTACTGAATAATAATACACCGATTTTGCGAAATTACTTTGCAAAATTACTTTTTAAAACTACTTTGTAAAATTACTATTTAAATTATAATACAGTGTGGATACAAATTGTGGAATATTCCATATTTCTTAAAATATTCCTCATATCAAAAATATGTTTTAATAAAAGTGTTAGGGGAAATTATTATTATTAATATTATGTATTATTATTACTAAACGGGAAATAATTACCCCTAACACTTTTATTAAAACATGTTTGTATCCACACTGTATAGTGGGTATAAAAAATTATTAAAAAATTTCAAAAAACTATATTCATAAACTAAAACATTTATAGTATAAAATATATAGGTATTCCTACTATTAACCAAAGTTTTACATTTAAATAAACGAAAATATTTATTACATAAAAAAAGTACTTATTAATATGAACACGAGGAAAGAACTATATTTATATCTAACACAACATATTTACATTCTTAACCAAAAACCTCCTTAAAAAACAAATCAATTTATACATTTAAATAAACGAAAACATTCGAAAACATTTACATAAAAAAGACATGTTATTAAATATGAACAAAAGGAAAGAAGTATATTTATACCTAATACAAAATATTTACTTTCTTAACCACATGTATCCTAAAAAAACAAACCAATTTATACATTTAAATTAGCGAAAACATTTACATAAAAAAGACACAGTTATTAAATATGAACAGGAGGAAAGAACTATACCTAACACAAAACATTTACTTCTTAACCAAATGCTTCCTTAAAAAACAAATCTTTTTTAAACAAAATATAGGTACACTATGTTAACTAAAATGATATTAAACTTCAGGTTTTAAAAATTGTTTTGCAGCTTTCAGAAAATGGATACATATCACTTTTTCGCAAATGGTAAAACATATATGTTTTTTATTTCAATTTTAAACTTAGATTTAAAATTGCAATTTGATAGAGACAGTTGATTGTTTTGGCAATCGTAGCAATATGTTTTTCACTTAAGTGTTTTTTAAATTTAATGTAATTTTTAAAGGATGAAAAACAGTTCACATGTTTGCAGGTGAAAATTATTCCAGGGAAATGCCTGTGATAGCTCAGATGAATATGACACTGATAAATTAACAGAACAAACGTCGCAAATAATCATGTTGTATTTCTTAAATATCTTACCTTTTACTTCAAACACAGTAATAGTTGTACCTATACGCGTATATGGGTCTTCGTAAAGTATTAAACTATAAAGATTGCACCACCTTTGACTTTGCACCTGTCGATCTGTCACCAATGCCGTAAAGAACGCCGACTGACGCCGTGCGCGTGTTTAGAACAGCAAGGCCACGAAATGTGGCCGGCGTCACACGTGATCTCGCCTTGAAATCTGAAATACTATTGGCGAACGATTACAAAACTTCTGTGAATTCACAATCGCCAGTGTGAATATTAGTTTTAACGTGATATTGCTTCATATCTTTGTGAATTCACATTTTGAACTTACACTTATATGTGAAAATACATAAAGGAAAGGAAATGTACAGATAAATATACATAAGTTAGGTTTTTCCACAAAACAATTATGTATATTCACCATTTTGGGGCAAATTAACATAAAATTGTATTTAAACATTACAATTCATGTATACTTACCGTAGTTTAATTGTAATAATTTTGAAATTTCACAGTTCCTTTTTTCAGTGCAGTAGAAAATGGGAAAAAAATAGTTCTGCGACTGCTATATTCTTTATTTTGCTTCTTTGTTCCTGTTCCTTGTTCCTTCCCCGCTATTTATACTATTATATTTACTATTCTTTACAAATTAGCGCAACGCCTGTAGGTACTGCCCTGTACAGGCGCGCACAGGCGTGGCGGCTAACCTGACTAGCCGCCATTGTACACCGCCCGGGCGTAGTTCTGTTTCGGCCGCTACCCATTAGTGGCGCTGAGTTGATGCCGCCGCGCTATAGCTATTTGGCGGCGATAAACCCCGTCGCCCTTCAGTCGATCGCGGGCTGCTCTAGAGAATGCGTCAGCGTTATGGCCGCCTCCAGACTCCGCGGGCGTACCTCGAGACCTCGTGTTCTCGTTCTTGTATTCTATTGTATAAATAAAATGAAGAATAGCGTACAGGACATTTTGGAAGGAAACTTTTTAAGACTTTCATTGTTTGAAAAAGTTGAAATAAAAACTCTTGGCAGGCCAACTCCAGATTTACAATTAACTCAACCTGATAAAAATGCAATAGGCAATTATACGCGACACTTCTAGAAGTACGTACGACAAGAACAAGTGGATATCTGTATGCGACAAATTAAATGCACTGTTTTGTTTTCCCTGCTTACTGTTTTATAAAGAAGGAATGGGAATGGATAAGGCATGGACTAGAATAGGATTCAAAGATTTAAAACATTTAAATGAAAAATAAAAAACACGAGCTTTCTATTCGGCACAGAACTAGCATTTTTAGGCAAGGTTATTAGTATTGCCGCTCAGTTAGATTCCACGTACCGGCAAAACATTATTAAACATAACGAAACCGTGGATAAAAATAGATATATTTTAAAAAGAATAATAAACTGCATAAAATTTTGTGGCAAACTAGAATTAGCGTTGCGAGGGCAAGACGAAAAAAAGACTCTCAAAATCTTGGGATTTTTCGAGAATTAATCGATGCTGGAAGTTTGTCGCCAAGAAATTCTAGAGCAAATAAATAAAACAGACCGATACAGTGTGATGAAACAACCGATATTTCCTACCTACCTACTTCGGCTTATAGATTTTTTTAGTAGGAATTACGGATTTTGCGTTATTAACTTTTTTTTGAAAAACGGGAATTATTGTTTTATGCACTTTTTTACTTTTTATATTAATTATAATATTATATATTATATATATTAATTATACTTTATTTATTAATTATATTAATTATGCAAAAATAAAAAAATTAAAAAGCCCATGCCGAAAGTAGGTACCCGGTACCCACCTCCACCTCGGTACCCCCTATTTTTTAAGTGACGCACGAGTGTGTTCTTTTCAAAACGTAGCCCCCCCTGTGCATTAACCCACGAGCCGCCACTGGTAAAACTAAGAGAGAAAAGCACAAGTTTGGCAAAGGATGCCGGTACATCATCACCCCGTATAATTAAACAAAAATTAAGTCGCGGTAAGAGGTAAAATAAGCCGCTCCAGAAAACAATAGCGTATTTTGATGGAAGTGGTCGATTTCGAGACTCTTTAGTGGCGATTTAAAAAACTTATTTTTTTTATTTGTTCCTTCTGTATTCAAATTAATTTTAGTAAACCTTCATAAAATCATGCGATTTTACCACGACTACATTCATAACAAAACATGCATAAAAATATAGGCCATTACTTTTTAAAAAATATTTCATATTTATTCCAGTGGCGATTGATGCTACCAGAGAAAACTAAAAGTGGACAGAAATTTTTACAGCTTATGTTTATGATCGAATATTTAGCGCGAAATTAATTAATTAACATTGAAATGGAAATTATCGGATGGTGTGCTTGCTTCATAATGCGAGTCGATTTCTGTATTGTCCCACTTGCAGCTGCTTCGCAGTGCCTCTGCAAACATCCCATGTTAATTCGATCTTATAAGTGAATTAATTTTCTCATGACAAAGCCAAGCTGTTTGGGATCCTGCTTCCGCGGGTATACCGAACCTCCACCGTTGGTAATCAGGGATATATAGGTATGTAGGTCAAGAAGCGATACGAGTTGTCAAAACTTCGGGAACAAAGCGACACCCTCTGGTCGTTTAAATTGTTTTAATGACAACTCCTTTATTTCCGTTGGAAGCTTATTGTACATTTTTCACCGTTGTATACCACGTACTTTTCATAAAGTGTCAAGCGGTGTTGATCTGTTACCAGTACCTAAGTTATTATTTCTTGTATCATACGAGTGATATACTGAGTTCTTCCTAAACATAGTGATGTTGTCACATATATTATGACATAATGTTCTTAATTTAAATATTCAAGGAAGTGTCAACATTTTGTTTGTGCTGTAAAGATTCTTACCAACACACACGAGCGATTAATACATATTTTCCAAATCGTCAGCCTAAAGCATATATATGTCTTAATTTGCGCATTACAAAAAACGGTATTATTATTTTTTCGACACAAAGTCAATATGTAAGGGAAGACCCAAGAATTTTATACTTTTTATTGCTTACCTTAAATTATTATTAACATCCAATTCAACAGTAGATCTATGAGTACGAAAATTTATATAAATATAATATAGACTTCTCTACATTTAAGATCAAGTTATTCACAATACTTCGCTATAACACATGTTGTCAGTGACGGAAGCTTCCCGCAGGCGTTCGAGCCATAACCAACTCCGAAATATAATCTGCAAACATAACTACTAAACCCTCATTTGCAACCTCGTCATTTCGTTTAGGAATAACAACAAAAAAGCGACAGTCCCAGCACGAACCCCTGAGGAACCCCTATGTTAACCTTGTGAAAGTCCATTTATTTTTCCTCATGAAAAACATACATAAGACTCCAACAATTTATTAATTTCACCTCGAAAGCCATGTGCCTAGAACTTATTCAACATCAGAAAACAAATATCTAGAATCTAGACAATAGAATGCAATAATTATTGACTTCAAATGCCCAGCTCAGGGAGGAGACAATTTCCTCACTCGCTCTGTCTACATCGAAATCTAAACTATATCAAACTTAACAAATTGTGTAAGAAACAATGTAAATACTTTAAAATCAAAGTTCGACATGCCCGCATGACTGACTGATTATTGACATGGCCATCGAGGTCAAGCGTGTAAAGGGCCGCAGGTGATCACCCACATTATTAGGCTAAGTCACATACATGTCATTCTGATATACTACTACTACTTATTGTAGTTATATAGTCAATTTAATTTTAGATAAGTAAGCGCAGAAAGCACAAAAACGTGCGTCTTTTTAGCCGATTTTCCTGATATTCCGAGATTTTGCAAACTTCTTATTCTTTCTCTTTTAAAAAATTCGCCAAACCAATGTATAGATCGGAAGATAGTGACAGATTTTTTGACGTAATTTTAATCAGTATGCCTTTCAAAGGGCATTATATTGCGTATATTCTCATAATAATAAAGTATGAATCAGAGAGTCATCCTGGGTTCTTCATATGGAAAAGTGAATTTTCATTTATTCGAAATATATGGGTTTTGATATGATTTTAGTCAGGCTATCATGTGTTTTAAAATGAAGTTCAAAATAGAAAATTCCTCGTAAAACCATAGGTATACCGTTAGCGTGGGCCCAAAGGGCTATTATTGTCACGTGAACTTGTATTTTAATAATTAAGAGGGTGTTGCCGACAGCGAAAGTGACGTTAGATTTCGTATTTTTTTAAGTTGTATAACATAAAATCTAATAACATTTTACCTGGCAAAAATGTAGTACAAACATCTCTGTCTTCATTCTAATCATAAGATCTTACAATAAGAGTTTGGTTTTATAGGTTATGAAAACCTTGGGGAAAATAATAATTCCAGTGCATATATGCTTTTAAGATCTTATGATTAGAATGAAGACAGAGATGTTTGTACTACATTTTTGCCAGGTAAAATTTTATTAGATTTTATGCTATACAACTTAAAAAAATACGAAATCTAACGTCACTTTCGCTGTCGGCAACCCACTCTTAATTTTTCCACGTTTCTGAACAGGCTGACAATGATAAGTTGTTATTACAGTACGGTGTTATTTTTTCAATTAAAAAATGTCTAATATAGTACCTATAAAAAAATACCCCATTCAATTCCCGCAACCTACTTAGATTTTTAGGGATGTTAACACAGACACACTGTATAGGTATGTGAAAAAAAGTTAAAAAAACGGAATACATTTTCATGGCGTTAGGATGTCTTTTGTGCTTTGTGATAACTAAATAAAATTTTTGATACAAACTTACAAGACTTGCCTTCTGCACTTGCATAACTTGATATTGAAGCCTCCCCAGATTTGTCAACCAGGACACTTTTTGCCATACCGTTAATGTGATTGGTAAGAAATGTTCTTATGGCTGATAAACTGATGAACATAGCTAAGTATTATCAGTGACTTCTTTCTATAGTCACTGGTATAATGCTGTTTTCGGGGTTATAGGACCTTGAAATTCCAAGGAAAATTAACCATAGCAAAACAATATACCTACTTAGGCAATTCTGTGTGTGTAGGCATATTTCATTGGGTGATAATGTCGCCAATTACAAATATATACAGGGTAAGTAAAAATATGGAAATATTTTCATATCATAAAAATATGCCATTCAAAGAATAAAGTTGGTTGTCATCAAAGTCTATATAGACTTTGGGTTGTCATAACAACAAAGTTGTTCAACCTAAGAAAAAGTGAAAATTGAAAATTTACTAAAACAATAATGATAATATTTCAGGAAATATAAGCGATTTTTCATACACTTGACATATTTTCCTAAAATTTACATGAAAGTACATCAAAACGGCTTAGCTTGAAGAACGAGTATATTTATACAGGGTGTTCCAGCGGAAACCTAACAATCTCTATAATGGGCGGGAAAATTTTTTCTTGGAAAAACGCAAAAATAGGTAAATTTTGTTTGACAGGGGGACATCTTTTGGCACAAAAGTGATAGATCTATCTGCAACCCCCTGAACAGGGGTTGAACCCCTTCAAAAAAATTTATCAATTCTCTATACACCTGCATCAGATTTTCGAAAATCGATCGACTTTTCAAAAGATACACCGAGTAAAATGCAAAACATTCATTTTCAATTATTGCCTGGTATTGTTAAACAATTAAGCCGAAAGTGGTGGTTGGGGGCCGTAAGTTATAGAAAGCATGTTCAGCAACATTATTTTGACGAAAATTTGATAAACGGAGAGGAAATTGAAACTTTATTGTAATAAATGCTCAAAATGTTGCCCATTCACTTCCATGCAATAATACAGATTTTGTTCAAAACGCTGCCGAACATTGTGCAACATTTCAGGGGTGATTTGTCGACATTCGTTTATAATACGGAGACGCAGGAGATCTTCTATTGTTTAACAATACCAGGCAATAATTGAAAATGAATGTTTTGCATTTTACACGCTGTATCTTTTTGAAAAGTCGATCGACTTTCCAAATCTGATGCAGCTGTATAGAGAATTGAGATACGTTTCCAAAGGTGTGCGACATGAACCCCCTTCCCATTTAAATTTTTTGAAGGAGTTCAACCCCTGCTCAGGGGGTTGCAGATAGATCTATCAATTTTATGCCAAAAGATGTCCCCTTGCCAAACAAAATTGACCTATTTTTGCGTTTTTCCAAGAAAACATTTTCCCGGCCGTTATAGAGCCTGTTACGTTTCCGCTGGAACACCCTGTATATACCTAACGTATTTCTATACCATCCCGTTTCGTGTTCCTCCTCATTAATTTTTACCAATCCCCATCCTATACAAAGACTAATGGATTACAGGTTCAAAGAAAAATGGCTCCCATCCTTTATTATATTTTATAATAAACGTTACCCTAAGGACAACAGTGTTTTCTACCTATCTGTATAAAATACCGTTTTTTTACAAAAATAAATTGCCGAGTCAACCAAGACCGTAGATATACCTATATCGGCCCCTGTTTTAGCTTAATATGGAAACAAAACCTTTATCAAAAAGGTGGATCCTTATGAAAAGCTTGACATTTTTAGCACGGGAACTTAAAAGGGAAGTCGCGTTTAAATATTCATAAATCTGCTTTCAGAGACGCACGTTTAATAAAAATTTGATGGAAAAACAAATTTGTACAGAGCGTCTATATATTTGATCGTGCGCGAGATTATACGTCAAAGATTTATTTTTTAGATTACTTCTGCTTTTTGATATGCCAGCAAGATCAAAGTAGGTACTTATAGTCGACTAAAAGTTAAATTATTCCATGTTACGCCTGCTTCGACAAGTTCGTGCATTACTTACTTACTCATCTCTTCTGTGTTGTATTTCTATGTAAACACAAGAACCATATGCGGTTCTCGGAACACTGAAGTTTACTAAATACCCTTTCTTTACCTCTTTTTGAAAGTGTTTCCCATAAGCAATAATTATAAGCCTATGTATAACTGTGGCTATTTTTACATTGCGATCGGGGTGTCCCTGGGCCTATCGCCCAACTTCCCCCACTTCCCCGCATACCCCGCATGCCTTCTTCTGTGCCGCAATGTTGCCAAGCGGAGGGTAATAACAGGAATTTCCAGGAATACCACGGGCAGAAGTGAACCTCTCATTTTTCTAAAATGTTTATTTATCTTTTATTAGCCTTGGGACGTTAAATAAAACGTAATTCTGAAAACAGAAAAAGTTAAATATTAAATAAAAAAAACTGTTAAAATGTCTTTCATGAGAGGTTCAAAAATCCCCCCATCCTGAGCCTCACATAGTATCCCAACCTGCCATAAGGCTCTTTACGTTATGTTTACCTTATGTTTACGACTGCGAGCATAACAGAAAACAAAAGTTCTTGAGTGGCGGCGTTCAGCGCACCTTTCCCCACTCTTCTAAGGCCTCACCTGCCGATACAGTGTGGTCTCAAAATAAGGAAGTTTCTATGCCCCACCCTGTATTTGCTTTAAAGAACCGCCATAAGAAAAAATAGTTTGGTGCCATATCATTGCTGAGGCCAACATATTGTGCCTCTCGTGCAAATGGGGTGTACAGGAAAATTAAATTTAATAAATATCTGTTTCCCTACTTCTTAAAAAACAGTAGATTGAGCATCAAAAGATGATATAATAAATAAATCAGTGTAGCTGGCAACGTTGGCAATCGGCTGGTTACGCCATCTCCCCCCTCGCCCGTCGCAGATACCATTCAACTCGAGCAGTCAGCCATTACATCGTGGGAATAAAATAGTATAAATGAACTCACTTGGAACAGCATAAAAACGCTTGGGCGGCGTTTGCTTTGCCCTTAATAATATTATACAAATTTTATTTAAATGCTCTAAAAGAGACTAAAATAAACTTTAAAATAATTCAAACTAAAGCAAACGAATAATTTTGTTACACACAAATCAACACCACACAAAAATATATGTACAAAACCAAAATCCGTAAAATAAAGCGCAATCCTTATTTCCGTGCACGGCACTGGTTATACTGGCCTAACTGGCCCACGTCGACACCTGCTCCATGGATCTCCGAAACGCCGACCAATCAAATCGCTACGCTCGCTTTCTTATTGACTGCCTCCTTGACTAGATCGACGTCGACCACATAAAAACCTTTGAATTTTGTACGGGTGATTTTGGGGTAAGTTTGGTATTTTTACCAGTAGCAGAGCGTGGTAAATGCTATGAAATAGATCGCGCCCCGTATATCACTGTGTTCCAAGTGTTCATTTATACTATACCGGTTGGATGCAGGTAGGAGGGGATTCTACTATGGGAATTATAGTTACATATAGTTCCCGTTCATAGTGTATTCTTAAAATATTTGTATTTTTTCTTAAGAATTTGAAAAAATATATCTAGGTATTGAAATATAAATAAGAAGTTTTATGTTTTAAACGGAAAAATGTTTAGAAAGATATTTCTGCCTTTCCATTGCAGTAGCACTAAAACTTTCCATCCTTCGGGACATGCATTTAAATTTATCACACTCGTTTTGCATAGGGTAAACTTCCTAGAGCCCGCTGGTTTCATGAATATTTTAAAACAAGAAGCCACGAAAGAAAAATCTGAGAATTAATTATTTTACGCTGAGGTAGAAATAACTAACCACTTTAAATTCAACAGAATCTTAAAATATTATAGGCTATCCATTAGATTTACTCGCTCTTTTATTGATGTGCTAAAATCTACTACTGTTGTTCCAGTGCCCTTTAGGAAGCGATATTTGCATTATGCATTTTTTTTTCGATAAAATTGGGTATGCAATACAAGAAGGAAAATTTTGCGTGAACAAATATAGAGCTATAGAACTGAGCGGACATCATGTGACGTAAAACCTTTGTATCGCCTGATTATATTGTGCTACAATAAAGGTTCAAAAATACAAAACAGAAAGCCTAATAGAAATAACTTTCGGAATTAGTTCCAATTTTGGCAGCTAGCCTATTTCACCGGATTGCAGGTTTCATATAAAAATCCGTCCATCAATCCATATACAGTGTCCGTCAAAAAAGCCTGGAGAATAAGGAGAACTTATTTTTCAAAGATGGTTTTCAGGGTTAGTATCTGCATCATTTATAAACAAAACAAAAAAATCAATATTACTCACGTCAGATAAAAAATTCAACAAGAAATAGTTGTTGCATTTCATGTCGAGATCTCAAATCCCAAGTTCTAAGTGAATATTTCTATATATATATATATTTTTTTTTTTTTGAAAATATTGCCTACTAATATTTTCTGCGGTCTTTCTACTTTACAGATAAAAAATTAAGTAAAAATTAAGAGTATTACATTTTGGTTCCACCAGGGAAAAATACTGCATTATTTTTTCCAACCTGTGTTTTTGGAAGAAAAGCACTTCCATTGAAAAATTGTAGGACCATTTTAGACTTTCCGACCTTTTCATATGTTTCTACGATTTGCACATGTCACTTAAGCAGTCCCTGCATTATGATTTAGTAAAACTTTAAAAATTCGGTTTTTTCAAATGCCTCTGCTGTAAAATCTTTACTAATGATTTTAATGGAAATTTGTAGGTACATAACTATTTTTGAATATGCTCAAAAATCGCTATATTATTTTCCTATACTTAGTTTAGAACTAAACACTGGATGATATGTAATCTCTCGATTATATGTCATGCACTCAGAGCAATTTCGGCAAAAATAATGGGGGAAAACCTGGAGATTCTTTCCATAACAATGAATTAAAAAGGCTGGGAGCATGCATGAGTCAAACAAAGCACTCTAATAACGAATACAAAAACATGGATCGACATTTCATTCAGCGTTGTGGATCATCTTTCAGCGCTCTCCGGATATTTTATTATTCCTGTATGGGGGTATAGGAGATTAGACGTCGGCAGATGTGCTTACTGCAATGAGATCACGAGCACATACAGGGTGTTCAGATTTGATCCGGAAAACCCCTGTAAAATTGTGATGCGCTGTCGATTTTGACGAGTTTTTGTGTGTGTTTAGGAAGTGTCCTTATACGCACTTCTGGGACATACCGTCATGGTGGTATCACTATTCCATGGCCTGCTATGATTTTTTTTTTCGATGCGATTGGAAAATCTTATTAGGGATTTTTTATCGGAAATCTGGCATCGTACCTAGCTTTAATCAGCACCCCCTAAAACCCCAATGTTCCAAGTTTTATTAATTTACTTCGCCGACAAACATTTCTACAGGGCCTTACAGTTGGGAAAATTATTATTTTTTATTTTCAATTAAAAATCAGGTTTGCTTTGAAACTACATATTTGAAAGTCTTAGGAAATACTTAAATATGGCATATTCTTCACAGATCACAGGAAATATGCCATATTTAGGTATTAACTTTAAAACGGTACGATGGTGTTTTTTCTGTTTTCTTTATTAGTCATTTTTGGAATGTTTAGATTACTAAGTTTAGTCGGTTTTCAAATATATGCAAAGCATTCCTGATTTTTAATTGAAAATAAAGAAATTCAATTTTCCGAACTTTAATATTTTTTTATATATTTACTCTAATAGCCTCGCTAATAGCATTTTTCAAAAAAGTCCCACAAGTGCGTAAAGACACTTCCTACACACACTCTCTCTCACACACACAAATTCATCATTTCTGAACACCCTGTATATGAAATGAAGTATAGTTCACGAGAACAAATATTATAAAATTAAGTACTTTATACTAGCTGTAAATATTGAGAATTGGGCAAAAGTCCCTCTCTAACAAAAAAAAACACATTACAGACTGTCTGAACTTGTCTGTGATTCTAGAAATATTGATTGCATGTTTAGGTGCTGTTTAGACTGTAAAGAAAAAATGTTCTGAAGGAATTTCTTATTTCCAGTGAGAATCTAAATCAGAATAAGAAAAAATCAGAGGGCAAACAAAAGAAGGAACAGAGGACTCATAATCATATTGATTTGATTATGTAACCAACTTTACATCTGAAATTCAGTAAATGTATTTTAGTTCTTCAAAAAGGCAAATTTCTTTTTACACCGATATGTACTATTTTCGCTGAATAATTTTGCTCTGTGAGCGACAATAATTTAGATCATCAGTCCAATGACATCTGGGCTCACCTTGAAGAACTTTTGTTGGATCTTTCTTCTCAATCCCCTCAAATTACTAAATTATATTTTTTTCTGATGCTCCAACGTCGCAATGTCGCATCATTTGCAATTTCCTAAGAAGTAAAGAAGTATCCTGGAATTTTAGTGAAAGCAGACAGGGCAAAGGGCCAAAAGATTGTGTGGGAGGAACACTAAAAAGATCTGCCGATAGGATGGTATTACATGGTCAAAATATTAGATCGGATGCACGTCCTTTTTTCGAAAAATTCAATCCTGCCAGCTCCATAAAAATTTGAGAAGTTGAATCCGTAAAAATCGAAAATTTCAAAAAAGTTATTCCCATATGTGCTATCCCGTCTATAATGTCAATAAATCAAATAACTTGGTCTAAAGTATTCTTCAAATATTCATTATAGAGAGCTTAGTTTTTAATTTCGGCTCAAAATGCAGCCACTTCAACCCAAAAACTCAACTATTATACTTCTGTCTGAGATAAAAAGTATCCTTTACTAATTTTTAAACGTTACAAACATATTTAGAAGTACCATTTTCCCTTAACAATTCATTCTAGGTGGTCAACCACAGTGCTCTGGGAATAAAGTGAGAGTGATTGCTCCGAAAATTCCACTGAAAATGTTGAGGAAAAAAGAACCCGTTTTATTTAATGTTATTTTATAATTTTCCAACTGCTACAACTGTTTCTAGGAATTCAATCAAAGCGGAAGTTTTTAGTTTCAAAAACCCCAAGAGCCAGCTCCTCCAGCCCCACTCAGATTTCTGATTTCTTGAGAACACCAGTAGGTACCTACCTTTTTTTTTAAATTATTTCATGTTATTCTTTACTTCATAATATTTTGTATTCCTTAACCATCCTTTCCAGGTATTGAATCAAGAGTCCGGAAAATAAAATTATAACATTTTATCGGACGTCTTAATCAATTTGTTTCCGGATAACGAATCTGTAAAGAAAGTCTTACGCTTTGCTTGTAAGTACTTTCAGTATTCCCGTTGAGTGAAGGAATAATTTAAAATTATTCCTCACTCAACTGTTTACTATACGTGTATATTATATAGGAAAATCGAATAAAAATTATCGAATTATTTTAACAGTGGTTTAACTTTATTCTTCACGTTTTAATTTCTCAGTTTAGCAATTTATATGACTTTTACTCTTAGACTTTTCAACTGCATTAACTTCAATTTCTCTGCCAGTTCCTCATTCAAATGTAATCAATACGTAGGTATTAATAAATTTTTGGATAATAAGTACAATGTGCCTCTGCATCGATTTATGGTATATATATATATCTAATATAGGTCAAGTTCCGTTCCAATGTAAACTGCATAAATAGGTAGATGTAGGTGTGTGTCAGGACGTTTTACAGTAATGATCGCATAATAGTTACAGAAGCAAATTACATTTTAAATTATTTTCCTTTGCGAAAAAATTCTTTGAGCGTGCATCCATTTTAGCATAATATAAGATGGCAACATGGCACGTTCGGCGCCAAGGTTTATCGTTGAGTATGAATCATTACAAACTATTTTTGATCTTATGGCGGGTTTACTTTGCATTGATATTTTGAACCAAAGGCCATCAAAAGAAACAAAATTAGAGGCTCTCCACATTGTTGACTTCTTGAAGCTTTTTTATATTTAGGTAACACAGTAAACGAATAATTTACTGTGTTGCCAGATAAATAAATTAAAAGTAAAAAAATATTTTAAAAAAAAGCTTTTATTTAAATGCGCTAAAAAGAATAAAATAATCTTTTCTTTTAAAACTTTTACTATCAACTTATAACGTCATTCCACAATTTATATGATATAAAAGCTTGTCGCGAGATTTAAGTAGTGGTATTTACTTAGTTTGAAAACTTAAATCTCGCGACAAGCTTTTATATCATATAAATTGTGGAATGACGTTATAAGTTGATAGTAAAAGTTTTAAAAGAAAAGATTATTTTATTCTTTTTAGCGCATTTAAATAAAAGCTTTTTTTAAAAATATTTTTTTACTTTTAATTTATTTTGTAATTTTTAGTTTGGCCAGGTGTCTGAGTCTATTCATCTCAGTTAACGCATCATTGTTGCAAGGTCGTTTGCCGGTTAGTTTAGAACAGTCTAGCTCTTCAATGAGGAGACCTTCTAATGACCATCTTGGGTGTTCCGCCATGTTGGATTTAGAATGACGTCACACATATAATCATGCATTGTCATCCAAATTAAACGTGTGTACAAAATTTCAGCTCGATCGGTTGAAATTTAACTTGTCCGCCATCTTGAGTGTTCCGCCATGTTGGATTTAGAATGACGTCACACATATAATCATGCATTGTCATCCAAATTAAACGTGTGTACAAAATTTCAGCTCGATCGGTTGAAATTTAACTAGTCCGCCATCTTGAGTGTTCCGCCATGTTGGATTTAGAATGACGTCACACATATAATCATGCATTGTCATCCAAATTAAACGTGTGTACAAAATTTCAGCTCGATCGGTTGAAATTTAACTAGTCCGCCATCTTGGGTGATCCGCCATGTTGGATTTAGAATGACGTCACACATATAATCATGCATTGTCATCCAAATTAAACGTGTGTACAAAATTTCAGCTCGATCGGTTGAAGATATCTGCTTCAAAATTGAGTTGCAAGATTCCACCCGAACAAATTACATACATACATACATACATACATACATACATACATTGCAAGTTAAATAAAAGCTTTTAAAAACCCGCTATAACATGAAACCACCATTCAAAAAATGAGTTTGCAGTAAACGTTATGGAGTATTCTAGTGTGTCAGCTTTTTTTGCAGAATAATAAAATGAAAACAATTTATAAAAATGTTGAATTGACAGCCGGAATAGTGGAAATCATAGAAACCAAACGCACTTGTGAGAAGGCATGCTAGAATGTAACAAACTATAGCATATATATAATATATAAAAGTGGGGCATTTAGCTCAAATATTTTGTTCGGTCCATGGGCGTAGCCAAGATATTTTTCAGAGCGGACACTCAACCTATTTATCATTATTAAATTTAAAAAAGAAACCAAGTATAAAGACCGCGAAGCAGAGCAGTAAGGCGTTTCAAAATTCGATGGACAAAATTCTATAGAGAATTCTTTGGTACATTTGAAGCAATAAATTTCCTATAAACTGTTTGACACACGCTCAGTTTTTATTGCCTTGGCCACGGCAGCCTGCTATTGGATTTAAATTGCATGGTAAGTATAAGGATGTAGCCACAGACCTATTATAACTTAGCGAGTAGGTAAGTCCAAATTTATATTATTGAATCACGAAAACGGCTACAGATATAAAAAAGGTACTTTCATGTTTTGGCTAGGAAATTTTATTTTATATAGGAAACAACAATTTATATCGGAAAATCCAAAATTTTGGAGAAACTTTATTTCAGTTTAAACTGGAAGTGACATTTTACCTCTTTAACCCATAAACCCCTAACATAGCAAGTGACACCTATAATATAGGGTGGACACATTTTTGTTTGTATATTTATTTAAGATTGGGTAGTTAATTCTATAAATTCTGCTACTATTAACAGGCCAATCAAATTAAATCGAAAAAAAAACCGTTTTTAGGAATTAATTTCCAGCAAGCTGGAAATCGTTTTAATACCTCTATTTGGTCCTAAATGCATGTAATCTGAGTTTTCACCATCCCAGCTGGTGAGCTTAACTTTTGGTAGCCAAAAAACCGCCAAGTGTTTGCACCTTTTTTCGTTTTTTGCTTGAAGCTGGAAAACGGTGCGTCGGACGGAAAATGTCATTCCATTCAATAATACAGAGGGCTAAATTCTGCGTCGAATGACATATAAAGCATCAAATTTGGTTTAGTGGTATAGCCGAAATCCAATGTTAAAAACGAAGAAAATTTCGTATTTTGGTGCAAACTTACATTTTGCGACTATCTAAGACTATTTATCTTTAAAACAGATACTTTTATTGAAATACCCATGGAATAAAAGTTGTAGGGACTAAAATTTTACGTTATACCTATAGATATCCCAGATTTTAGTCATTTTGAAATACCAAATTTTGTATCAATTTAAAGCCTGTTTTTTAACTTTCGTGTCTTTCTTTTGATAATTACGGAGTGAAAAGTTGATTATACTATCGCCAAGGGAAGTTGAAGTTTGTCAAGCTTCTTGAAAAGAACAGGACATTACAAGATAATGTCAAGGTTTTTCATCATGAAGATGCAGATCCTGAGGTTCTCATTTCAGCAGGTCAACTGTTATTGGCAGCCCTATTCTTAAAGCTATAAGTCTACACAATATAAGTTAGTACATGTGCCATGAAAATGACTTAAGTATGGCATCTATAAAAGTTTTAATTAATTTCCAATTATTGTAACCGATATCGATTCACCTAAATCATAAAACCGCTTTATACCAAAGTACTTCCGTACTTCTCACTATTATTTCCACAGAAAGTATTATCGTTTCATTTTGTTTGTATTCCGCACTGGATTAATCTGAAGGCTATTAATGCCTTTCAATGACGTTGAAATAAAAATTTTTTGGTGAACACCCTGAATCGCTAATAACAATTTTGATAAATTCTTCTCAGACCGGAAGCAGTCTCTAATCCAATCACATACGAGCTGATAGAGCTCCGCTATTTTTACTTCAATTTATCGGTATCCCAATTAGTGGATATTTACCTCAATTAGGTAGCGATGACGAAGTCCCAACATAAACAATTAATTATTAATTAGATTATCGTGATCGATAATACTACCGTAATGCGGCAAAATTTTAAAATATCATTGGCAATCGCGGCAGATTCCGATATACCCATCACCCACGCCGCGCAGTTCCCGATAAATTTTCCTCCTATTTCAGGCGCAGGGTCCTGCGAATAATTTCGCGTGGGCCAAGATTGCAGGAATGCCCATACTTCCGAGTCGGCTGTTGCAGGGCGACTCCGCCGCAAACGTTTGGTTCGGCTAACCGCCGAGAGATGGCAGCACCGCTGGCAGGAATCGATAATTCCTAATCGATTTAGGAGCAAAATGTGTCGATAGTGAGGGTCACGTGCAGTCACTGTTATGTAACACATTTCATTATGGTACTACGGGAAAATGTCCAAACTTAATATCGGCGAAATTTTTCAAAATATTAAAAATAATTTTTTCGTTAATCATTTGAATTCAAATTTTCGATATCTGAAATGCACTAGATCAGAAAAACATCTAAAATGTGTCAAATGAAAGGCTACCTAAGTAATTTGTTTTTCTGTCAAAATATACAGGGTGCCCCTAAAAGGTCTTTACCAAACTCTATCAGATATTAACGTAGCCAAAAAAAAATCGATTTAGCTAAACTTACATTAGTACAAAGTTGCTTCATTTGGGCGCTATCCGACTCTAGTTTTAATAATTTTAAAATGCTTTACTTATGTGTTATAATTTTTGAACGCCTTACACGATTTTGATAGAATTTTGTATGATGACATTATTGTAAAGGACGCAAAAGCCAGTAGCAACAGAGTGTTACCACTTGGTTCATAGGCGTAGAACTCGAGTTTTCCTGAGGATTAGAATGATTAGATTTTGTCAAACTTCTACCTACACCACTGGCAATATCGCTTTGAAAGTTCTCTTACGTAATAAAGGCTTTTTCTAGAAATCGATATTAAAAGCTCAGAAAATCGTCATTAAAAACTCAGAAATCGGCACTGAAGTAGCCCATTATTGTACGATTTTTTCAATAAGTAGGCCTTGGCGAGATGTAAACATCAAACGTCAGAAGCGGAGCGATCGCCCGTCAAAAGTGACCAAATATTCAAAACCCGGTCACAAAAGGCCCATTTAATTTTTCGTACACGTTGCGAAATTGTTACCTAGCAGCGCAATCCTTCAGTATAGGTACATATTTTAGTAGGTTTAAATATCAATAGATTTGTTATAGAGGCTGCACAACAAGCAGCAGTTTGGTTTTTCTGTTCGAAGGCCCCGTACGTCATTATACTTGACCTAGGTATAGCGATCGTCAAAGTCAAGCAACGCCGCGCGTAGTTGGTTCATGGACGGGTGATCCCGTATGATTATTTTCTTGCCCAATAAAACATTTTTTTTCCGATTTCAAAAAAAATATAATATGTACCTCGGCACTGAAGTTCTTTTTATGACTCATGTGGTTTATTTGCCTCGGCCAGAGGCCTCGGCAACTAAATTCCACATGAGTGATAAAAAGTTGAACTTCAGTGCCTTGGTACATAAATAACTATTACTTCCTTTATAGTAATGCCACCATACCGTATAAATTTTATCAATCATTCAAGGTATTCAAAAGTTATAACACATTTAATTAAAATTTCAAGGCCAGATTGAGCCCAAACGAAGCAACTTTTTCATGGGCTACATTATATCTGGGAGAGTTTTGTACAGATCTTTTAGGGACACCCTATATATAATATACCTATAACTTTAACCTAAATATTGTCGATCGTCTTGCTTTTAAGTCTAAATCCAGAAACATAAAACAAATCAAATTTTAATTATTATTTTTTCGATACTTTGGTGAACCGCTAACTTCACTGGTTATAGGTTTGCTAAATAAGCACAGACTCACAGAGACATAAAGAAGGTCAAAATATGAAGAAAATATTATACACTTATTATACAAATCGACTTTTTGATATGACTTATTATCGATGCCAACATGAAAATAACTTGTGATTATTTTTTAACATTTTGGCATGAAGCTACTAGAATAGGTATTTGAGAAGAATGTATGATTTTCTAGAAATTATACAACTAGTTTTTGGAACAGGTATGTCAAAACTGGGGTCTCATAAGAAAAGTTCACATATCTAATATATTTCAAAACGTAATAAAATAAAGTTACAATAAAATATACATTCGGCTCGTTTTGAAAATAGGTATATAGGCAGATGTGCCAATTTTTATATTTCAGTAGCACCGGATAAAAAACAAACAATTTGTAATCCACAACACGACGTCGACAAATGCTCACTGAAATAAAAGATCATAACTATGTAAAAAATAGTCTGGGGTTACAAATGTTAGCTATTAATCACCAGCAACTTTTCTATCTAATTAGGTACAGCTAGTTCAACACTTCAAATAACCTCTACAGCTATACATATACATAGGTCCAGACGTTGTTTTTAGTACACCTGTGCCCACTAAGATGGGCATTGTGATAAGTCATTACGAAAAGCTGTACTGAAATTGTTTTTAAATTTTTCTCGTCTGTTTTCATAGGTACATGGGCCATAGCTAGACTTTGTCGAATGCGACGTCAATAGTATATTTCCTAACAAGTGCGGAAAGTGCCGCTTTTCCGCACGCTACGCGTCGTTCAGCCAAGAAATCGAGTGTGGAAAAGACACTTTCCGCAAGAGTTAGGAACACTATTTTTTCTACAAGCGTGCGGAAAAGTAAGACACTTTTCCGCACGCTTGTAGAAAAAAGTTATTATGAAGTTGGATTTTAGCCTGGGAATGAGTATACGGAGAGTAACAAAAAATTGTCAGTTCTCATTTCTGCCTTCCAGCACTGAGACACATTTTGTCAGAATATACAAGGTGTCTCAGAAATAAAAATCGTCAATTTTTTTGTTGTTATTTTGTTGGTATTTTTGAAATAACTTTTAAGCGACATATTAAGTATGAAGTCATGTTCGAATTCATGGGAAAATTCTACATACGTTTGGTTTCGGATTTATCAATTTGTGTTTAAAATTACCGAGAAAATCGGGTTTACCACGTTAACTGGGACAACCTGTACCTCACACTAAAAAGTATGCCCGTGTAAACCACAAAAAATACAGGTAAACTTTTCTCGTGAAAATGGATTACTTTTACCAACATTCATGGATGCTATTTTGGATGCAACAACGGAATATCTGGACTTTCTCGGAAAGAAAGTTATACTTCTAACCAAATTTATAATAAAAACCTTATTAAATATCCGTTGTGTGACGCTACTACTACTTGTTAGGATGTGATAACTATAGGTACCTGAAGGTAAGCAATTATCTAGCTCGATATCTAAAAGATTATACAGTATTCTCCGATTTGTACAGATCGAGTGATTAGACAGTTCCACAGAGAAGACCAAAATACAGAGAACTCATCTTAACAAAATGTGTCAAATGGAGCCCAACTTTTATCTAATTTTTCACACCCCCGATATACTGTTTAGATATACGTACGATATATTATGAAATACTACATTCCTCATTTATTATACTTAGTTTAATTTAAAATGTAGAAGGAAGCTCCCCACTCACAGTGACCTACAATAGATTAATTGCCTTTTAAAGTTGAACTACATTTGACATATTTGACAAGATGAACTCTCCGGTCTTCTGCGGTCATCTCTGTGCCAGTACCTACTTAATTTAAGTAAATGTAAAAAGTTTAAATATCTCAAATGTTAATCATATTAAATACTGCGTGTATATTTTTAAAAATTTGTTTAATAAATAAATTCTTTACAGTATAATAAACCTATCTCCTACTTATAGAATAGTAGCTTATATTCCAAATTCTGGCTTTGCGCATCTAGAGGACCAAAAATTCCATTTAAAAATTCAAGGTTGAAGAATTTATTGTATACCAGAAGTGAGGAAACAGTATGTAGCCCAAAGAGCATCTGCTACACCATGGTACACTTACCATGGTACATGTTTAAAAAGAGTATAAATATTAATTTTCATAATTTTGAGTTTTAGGTAAACAGACGGGAGTTATAATATAGAATGATTTTTTAGGACAACCACTTATTATTCGCACTAAAAAAACGTAAGCAACAAAAATGTGACAATTTTGCACAACATAGTGGTGCTGAAAAAGAAATCGGCATCCATGGCCAATTTGTCGCCCAAAATAAAAAACCTCAACTTGAGTAAAACTAGTAACAGCCGTGGAATGTTCATTTTAATAGACATAGGAACACTTTTATATTGAAAATTGATGACACTTTATTCATCCAGGTAATCAGATAGTTTCAGCAAATTACGCGGGGTCTTGTCTCCATCGAGGGCCGATTTCAAGTTTCTTTAGCACAGCGCGAAAAGTTGGGCATAGAGGCCCATTTATTTTTTAACGTCACCTAGCTGATCAAAATTGCCTTTATTTTCTTACGTATTTTTTGTGCGGCCCAAAATAAGTAAGAAAATCGACTAATAAGAAATAAACAAAATTTTCATAGTCTCAAGAGAGCCGGAAGACCCTGTGTAATTTTCTGAAACCATCTGAGTACCCAGTTGCATAAAACTTCTTAGTGCCACAATTTTCAATATGAAAGTTCTCCTCTATCTCTTAAAATAAACATGCTGCGGCTATTAATTGTTTTGCTCAATTTGAGGTTTTTTGTATATCGCGCGACAAGTTGGATGCCGATTTCTTTTGCAGCACCACTTAGCTGTCCAAAATTACCGCATTTTTGTTTTTTACGGTTTTTTTGTAGGGCGCAAAAAAAATACGCTAGAAAATCGCGGTGGTATACTGCTTAAAAAATCATCCTGTATACATATAAGTGGCACAATACAAGTATCGGACCGCTCTGTACACGGTGTTGTGTTCAGCGAAAAACGCGCTAAATATAAGGTCATCGACATCGACTTTTCAATATATCGGAAAAAGTAAATATTTGTTGGTATATTTTCTAAAATTTATTTGTGGCGCAAACAGATCCATTTATTTTTTAATTGGGTTTTTCGCCACCAAACTGACTGAAAGACAACTTTTTCAAGTTGCCTCGAAAATTCATAAATTCTTAACACTGAATGAACGAAACTTTAAACGTGTAACTCAAAAAATAACTTCAACAAATTTGTTTTCTGAGCTTTCGGAGAATAAATCTTCCTCCTTTCTCAAAGATCATGTCACGTCAAAGTGAAGTGACAGATTAATAAATTTCAGGTTAAAATGTCATGACAACAGAAACAATAGCCTAGCCAAATGCCTGATATTGTTACCCTGTGTTCTATCTAATTATCTATACTAAGTTCTCTGAATAAGTGGCAATAATATTTTACTGAATTCCAATGAGCATTCAGCAACACAGTTGCCCGTATTTCCTAGAATAAATGCAGATTCTTTAATTTTTCGTCTATTTCCTACTTCTTCTTTTAGAATTGGTTTGGAACTATCCCACAATATCCTATGATTGTTATTAAAGGAATGTTCACATATTTTTGACTTCGAAATTTGATTTTGCCTGATATAATTTTTATGTTCTTTTAAACGAAAGTTAAATGGCCTACAAGTCTCCCCAACATAGAACTTTCCACATTCACAAGGAATTTTATAAATGCAATTTTTTGAACTTTGTAACTCATTAAATGGTTTTGTTTTAACTAGCATCGATCTTAATGTATTTTTGGTTTTAAATACTGTTCTGACATTAAAACGATTGCCTATACGTTTTAGCTTATCTGATAGTCCAGGAATATAAGGAATTATTAAATTTACTGGTCGGTCCACCAGATTTATTTCTCTAATTAATTGGTATGTTCAGCGAAAATGCACTAAATCAAATCTCACCAAATTCTATAGCATGGGATTTTTCCTCTTGAAAACAACCCCAAAAATTAGTTTTTTTGTCGATGTCTTGTAAAATCGATATCCCTATGACATTTTGATACCACAAATCGAAAATTTGGCGTCGCGATTACAAAAGGGGAAAAGTGAAACGACCAAAGAAAAGTATCTATCTCTGTAGGATTTGGTGTAACTTTGCTTTTACGCCTTTTTCGCTCAAAACCAAAAAAAATATATTAACTTTTGTGGCTTAAAATGAATATCCCAATAAAATTTCGAAAAATCGAAATTTTGAAGTAGATTTCACCAGGAAAAGTGAAAGTACCTTTGACTTTGAGCGATTTTCGCTGACCACCATGTACGCAAAAGCCAAATATTTTCTCGCGTTCCTACACATTTTAATTTTAGTGTCATTTGAAGCGGGTTGACGCAAGGTAATAATATCCGTTTTATATTATCGATCCGAAAGTATTAGCCCGATTGATTGGCACTTGAGTGATCTAAAGTTCGATAATGTGTTGTTAAATCTACAAAAAAAAAACCTGAGGCCGGATAATTCTAAAATTTGCGTCGCCTTTTAGCGAAGTACTGAAGATCCCTTCCTTAAATGCAGGAATAGGATTACCTTGTATTACTTATACAGAGTGGCAAAATTTTAGTCTTAAACCAGGCAGTGAGTAGTTTATATGGATACTACCCTCAGCTCTTTTATCAAACAAAGTTGGGGTTAACACTACAAATTACACAGGGCATTCCAGAATAAACTATTATAATAGAGTTGTATTTGTGCTTCTACTGATTTTTATCAGGCTACCGCACTTATACGATCTATTTCGAAAACCATTTTCAGCAAAATATTAACGAAAGATCCAACGTGTTTGATTTTTCACTTCATTAATCATTCTGCTATCCCCCGCAAAATTCACGTGCCTTTGGAATTTACACATAGACATGTCTCCAGCTTTTCGGCCCATATATTTTCTGACGTCGAGCAAATGACTATTTTAAGACGCCGAAGCAGCATCACATGCCTATAATATCACATTGTGAATGGGCAATGAGCTGAGCGCAACCAAAAAACAAACAAAAGCTCACATTTAAAATAATTTAAAGTAGGTCGATTACTTTTAAAAGCTATATCCACAAATTGTACGTGGTATAGTGTTGCTGACGTGTGTTTATTGAAAAGTAATAGTAATATATTTTCTTTGGCGAGCTCTGCGACTATTTATTATTCATTTATACCTTCAACATCAACTTAAACTACAACAAACACTTCTGATAAAAATTAAGTGAAGTAGAAACTTTGGATATATAATATAATACAGGTATACCCGAGGGTATACCTATTTATTATCAAGGGAGGAAAGGAAGTTACTTTCTATAGGGCTGACTGTGTTAGATAGACAAAGATTGAAATATCTACATTTTAAAAATACATAGGCATGTAATAATAACTCTTTAGCCAGTAATAGAAAATAATTATTTACCTAACAAGTGAGGTTACATGTATATTATTAATACAATAATTATGGATGGAGTTTATAAAAGAATATTTTATTGCGATTTTAAAAATCATAATCAATATTATGGGTTTTAAGCTGGTGAGTAATTCTCTTTTATAGGTTTATTTCACAAACATAATATTTTGTAGGCAAAAAAAAGATATAAGTTATACCTATACTAATTTTATCAATAGCTAAAAGGCCCTCCGTCAGCTTACTAACAAAAATCCTGTACAGACTTTACTCGGCATGATACATTTTATACCAGTGCATTTACAATATTAAATCATCCAATTTTAAAATACCTAATGTATTCAAATTGGATCAAGACTTTAGGTATATGAGGCTATTTCCAATTTCAAATAGTATCGCAGGTCTCAGCTTTAGACAAAAGAAAATTCATTAAGTAATATTGAAGTAAAATATATTTTAGGATCTCATTCGCTAATGCAATGTATTTAGTAGAAAGTAGAAACCCGTCTTTAAAAACAGTCAAATTAAAAAATTAGTTTGTATTATTTACATCATTCTACCAGTTTTAAGTGCAATATTTCAGAAATTATGTTGTATTGATCAAAGAGAGATATTCTGTCGTGACTGTAATAATGTGGAGCGAAGACCCTCACTCAGACGAAACAATTAGAATGGATCTATTTGCGACTCACGTTGCAATTCGCTTGCTCAAAGGTACCGCATGACAAGTTTCCCACGCTGGTTTAGCTATTGACTGTCTACCCGCTCAACCCGCCAGGAATCGATTGAGATTATTAGGAACACAATAACGGTATCAACATTAATTTGTTGCTTCCTGGTCCAGTTGACTGCAATTTCTGGAATCATTTTCTTCTTTGTGATAAGAAATAATGGGAATAACTACTCCCTGCCGATTGCGCTTAAGTTCAGTTTTATCTGTGTTTTTAAATGAAACAGTAGTTGTTGTGTGTCTGCCAGTTCTCGATAAATTGAAAACAATTTTTTTCTCCCACTATAAAGCAAAACTATACCGCACTTTCACCGTTTTAGTATACATAGCCATGGCTGGGCGGCGCGCCGTCGTGTATTCGGCTAGGTTCGTCAGTCGTTGGCGGGGGGCGGGGCGTGTTTTTTGCTCGCAAAACTCGACTGATAAGCGGTGCGGGACCACTGTGTACTCCCCCCGCCAACGACTGACAAACCTAGCTGGACGCACGGCGACGCGCGGCCTATTCACCTATGTCTACTAAAACGGTGAAAGTACGGTATAATCGATAAGTTGAATAAATGTTGTTGATTTAAAATGATGTTATACTTTTTGAACTTATGGGTCTTTTAAAGTATAAGTAGATTAAATTAGTCGGAGAATCCATCTTTATGTTCTTTATTTTGCAAAGAGCATAGTAGCAGCAATAATTTACATATTTTTTAGGCATCCTGATCTATATCTTCATAGAAGAACCTAGATTCTTCTATGATATGTAATTTTTACTAGAAAGGGTGTTTTATAGTTTAGTTTCATAAAATTGTGTTTAGATAATAGAAGCAATACAGAAACTTTTTGTCACCTTTGGGACCGAGGTGGCGACGTTCATATTAGCGTCGCAAATGTCTTTAGAAAAACACCGCTGATTGCCAAGGGCGCTGGGTAAAATGTGGATTCACGGTACTGTTCCTTAGGAGGTATTCTGTGTAGTTATTATTGCCCTACACTACGGTTTTTAGGTTTTACTCTAGAAGTGTAGGACCCAGCATGACTCCATGCATTTTATGCCAGCGGACAACACTTCCTTACTAGCAGCAAAGGTCATAATATCATGGTATTTGCTAGCAGGACTGAGTGAAATCATTCAGATTTTACTTGCTACACCGATGGCGTACCTATACTGTTCCTATTTTCCATTTCCTGTGATGCATTAGCTCCGCATGGATGTTTCCCGTTGATATCGCAGCCATCCATCAATCTACTACTAATGCCCTGTAGCCCAGTCATTTGGGATTTTTTACCTGAAAATAACTAGGGAAGTTTTGAAACTTTGTAGGTTTGTAGGTTTCGGGGTCCATATCCAAAATTTATAAAATGCAAAATTCGAAACTTAAGGTGGCATAAACACACATGGCATTAAATACTAATACCAACCCATGTGAGTTTTTTGTGTTTTTTGAAAATCGCAATATGTTTTTCATAAAACCAATGCTGAACTCAAATACTACATAATATTGCGCACATTTGAACAAAAAAATCAGCCAAATCTGATGTTTCGTTTGGAAAAACAATATACCTAAAATTTCTGGTAATTTTATATTAGAAAAGAAGAAGAAAATACATTTCAGGTATGTATATCGTTTTTGCAAACGAAAAATCAGATTCGGTTGATTTTTTGTCCAAAATATTGCCAGTATTATCAGTGACTATAGAAAGAATCTATAGTCACTGGTATTATGTAGTATTTGAGTTGAGCATTGGTTTTTTGAAAAATTTAGTAATTTTAAAAACAAACACCAAAAATGCACTTGGGTTGGCACTATGTTGATAATGCCCCCTTGACGGAATATGTTTTTATTTAATCAGCTCTTGAGCCTAAACTGTTAACTTTCGCGAAAATATGCTAAGAACATTTTTTTTTAGTAAATTTCCTCCTCTTTAATTTTGCTCTCCACACATTTTTTCAAAAAACGCATAGTTTTGGCCGTTTTTGGCGGCCATCTTAGCACGATAGCGGGGCCGGCGGCAAATCTCGAATAGTGGATTTTGTGAATTTTAGTTCTATACACCCAAACCTACCACCTGATGCGAAATTTCAAAACTTCCCGAGTTATTTTCAGGTAAGCCCTTTTTTGATCCCCAATGACTGGGCTACTGCTTCTAGGAACGGATACGAAAATGTCAGCTGGTTATATCTTTGAATCTAAAAAGCAGAGCGCACTTCGATTTCCGGAATTGAGGGTCAACGCAACTTACAAAAGGAGTCGATCAAGTAAATCTAGTGATTGATACCTATAGCTTTATTTGATAGTATTGTCGGAAATTTCTTTGTGGCGCAAACAGATCCATTTCATTTTTAATTGGGTTTTTCGCCACAGAACCTGACCCAAACTAATTAAAAGACAATTTTTTCAAGTTGCCAGGTAAATTCATATAATGCTTAACAGTATAGATATCTATGAACGAAACTTTGAACGTTTAACTCAAAAAATAACTTCAACAACTTTGTTTTCTGATTTTTTTGGAGAATAATGCCTGGTTCATGCAGCTTCATTATCTTTTAATTTTACTTTATCTTTAAGAAATAACCAATGGCATTTGTCCCCTTGATTTGAACTAACCAATGACATTTAATATTTCTTAAAGATAAAGAAACATTAAAAGATATAAAAGCTGTATGAACCAGGCCTTAATCGTCCTTCTTTAATAAAGATAATGTCACGTCAAAGTGAAATGACAGAATAATAAATGTCAAATTAAAGTGTCATGGTTCTATATAATTATCTATACCACAGACTGACGAGTAATATACACACAATTCCTTAGCGACATGTATGAAAAGAAGACTCGCTTTTTGGCGGAATATATTATGCATTTTATTTGATTTTACGCTAATCGACATAGCAAATATATTGTATTAGAACCAAATTTATGCTTAAAATACTGTCTGTCTTTCTGTAAATTGAAATGGAGGCTCGCTTATTTTTGATACATGTCCGTAAGGAGGCTTATTTATTCTGTGTCTATACTAACTTCTCTTTGAATAACGTTAAATTCCACTGAACATTCAGCGACACAGTTGTGCGTATATTTCCTAGAATAAATGCTGATTCCTTAATTTTTCGCCTAATTCCTACTTCTTCTTTGAGAATTGGTTGGGAAATATCCCAGAAATTTCTATGATTATTATTAATAGAGTGTTAACATATTTTTGACGTTGAAATTTGATTTTGCTTGATATAATGTTTATGTTCTTGAACTTTGTACTTATTTTCCTAAGAAGTACAGAAAGGGACACACTTATTCCATTCATAAGCAATGTTCGGCGCGTGTTGACATGTTTGCAAATCCAGCAAACATTGAATTTATTTTATTCCAAAAGGTTAGTGTGATCTGTCCAATTATTTTCTCAGTTTGTCCAGATACCTATCCATTGCCAGCTACTCAAGCAAAAATACCTATACTGTACAACTTGAGTGGATTGTCCATATCGCTCTCACACGTTTGAGCACCACGTGTTGCATGAGATTGCTTATGCCACAGAATAAATAAATAGCTTATTTATTCTGTCCTTATGCTTTCTTCGAAGTTCCAATTTCACATACTGACATTGTTTCGCCTCATGCAACACCAAAAACATCGTGAGCATTATTTACCTTCTAGTCCTTCTAAGCCCGATTTGTAAACTTTGACGTTGGACGTTGCCGATTGAAGTTTGCCGTTTCCGTTTGACGTTTGAAAGTTGGACATCGAAGATTTCATATTAGTATACGCGGATGCCAACGCCTCGACGGGACTACACCCGTTGTTATTTTGTTCTTGTTAACAAACGCCTGAAAGGCGCTTGTTATGGCCCTTGCCTCTAGCTAGTCCGGGCTGTCTTGGCAACACTCTACAGGACGCAGTTTTCGATTATTCGAGCCCAAATTTCGCGTACGTCCGCGGGAGTACATGAGGAAGAAGACTATTGAAAAGCGTCCGGATTAAAAGAGCCGTTCGGCCCCCCGGAATTTTTTTCCGACTTTTTTAGACTATTTTGGAAAGAAAGGGCCCGAGAACACCCTGCATATTCATCGTGGCCGAGGCGCACGCGCTAGATAATATATATATATCGATTAGTTAGAATTCAGAAACAAAATGGTGGTAATCAGCTGTCGTTTGGTTTTGGTGTGGACAATTTCCAAATTTCCAACATTCGTAGTGGTTTGGGAGTTTGGGAGCTCAGAAACCCATCTGTTATTCCATGGGTAAGTTTTCCAGGTACGGGCGCACTGTAGGTTAGGTATGTATGTATGTTGGTTTTTATGTAAAATTTCGGTTTTAGAAAACGCCACGGGAGAGATCCACTTATTACTTTGCCTTTCTTGGAAAATCAGGCTTGAGAAACTCAGAAACCCGTGTTAGAACGAACTTATGGCCGTGCCCTTGTCCCTCTAGTGGTGATCTGGCGCTTTCCGGCTTAACAGGAATAATGGAAAACTGAGTTGTACAGAAAGGTATGGAGAGCATTTTTAGATACGATTTGCTTCACCTATTTCAGATTTTTAGGTACTCTGGGGTCTTTGTTGCCGTCTAATAATCCTGCGAAACGAAGCGAGGACAATGCACCGTTAAAAGAATATATGCGGAAGACTGAGGGGTATCAATTTGCCGTTTAAACTTGATCGATGCTTGTGCCGAAGAAAGGGTTTCTTAGACAATGTCCTTTTACATGGGTTTTGGCAAGTCTAACCCGACGGAAAACTTTGTCGTAAGTAGATATTTCTAGATATGTTTTTGCCGTTTAAAAAAGCACATATACATATTTCGAACCTGTTTCTGTCGATATGGGTTATGTTACGTTAAATATCTGCTTAATTGTCGCAGAATTATATCTCAATACATAAATTTTGTTTCAGGTGTGAAGAACGCTCGCACTAGCCCTCTTCTTGCTTTGGAAGTCTTCGCCTATAATACAGTCAATGTGTGCTCAAAAGAACCCCTGGCGGGAAAGTTGTGGGGTAGTTTTGATTAGTTAGTCTTATGGCTACGAAACACCACCGTCAGTTTCTATCTTATTTTAAGGACCTCAAACGTTTAACCGTAAAGTACAGCGGCCCCTGGGTCATGTACATCTCCCGAAGTAGCGACAGAGATTGACGAGACATGGAGACAATTTCTTAGTTTCTGTTTTTCTGTATTAAAAGTGAACGCAAATATTGAATGCCAGAAATGACAGCTAGACGGAACTGCCAGAAATGACAGGCCTCAATCCTTCGGACAACCAACCATAACCTCAAAGTTTGTTATTGTCGTCTATACGTGTTTAAACGAAAAACTGACAGCACCTTATCGGCGAGGCGGGTTAATGGAAAGCTACAAGGTTAGTCTCTTGGCTCAGTAGTTGTGAATAATCACCTAAATATAATTTCCTTTTTAGTACACTCAGATATGGATCACAGCTGCAGGAGTATTTACCCTATGATTGTCGAGAAGTTATCGAACTGATGCAATGTGTACTTTATTTAAAATAAACTGCAGTGAAGAGGTCCTGGAAGTATTATTTATTTACGAAAAATTTAACACTAATGATGGAATATACAAAATACTCCAAATGAAATTACACAGAAAAGTAAGATAGATAGATACAAAAAATAAGTATTCAATTCAATTTTCTATTTGAAATTATGTGTAATTCACATTGCATCAATGGAAATTTAATGGTCACAGAAGAACAAGCACAGACCTCGGAGCGCCACCAACTTGAGGGGCGCCGAGTAGTCGCCTCGCTGAAACCGCGCCAGACTTACAAACGCCTACGCGCAATACTCGATTTATCTCCAATTATAAAATATTTATTCAACTCAAAACAAGCACAGACCTCGGAGTGCCACCAACTTGAGGGGCGCCGAGTAGTCGCTCGCTGAAACCGCGGCAGACTTACAAACCCCTACGGGCAATACTCCATTTATTAAATATACAGGGTGTAAATAAATAGTATAAAATAAATAAAATTTTTCGATTTGGGCTTTCCTTGCCAAGTTATTCGGGCCTACAAGGTGACCCAAAAGTATTTTTTTTATTTATATCTCAAAATAATCAAGTTGCAGAACTGAAATGGAGAATAAGCTGAAGGTGTCAGTTTTTACATATCTCACAGAGGGCGCCACTTGTGCTGTTCTTTGATCGTGCTTTTACTCGCAACTTTTTTGAGGTTATGTTTTTGGTCTTGGAGATTTGTCATTTTAGTGCACCTTTTTATTTTGCAACTAAATTGTACTCTTGTTTCATAACAATAAAATCAATCCTTTGCATTGAAATTGGCAAAATGTGCCCCAAAACACCTGTTAACTTCAACATTAAAAACATAAAATTTTTATCTACCGCTTTCAAACGTTACAGATAGACTGTACCATTTAAACTGAGAAAAAAATTCCTATGAACAATGTACCAAAACTTATTAGCCTTCAAAATGGAAAGGATTGAATTTAACAAAATTTGAACACCCTATTTCAAGAAAACCAATGGTGTTTTGCCCAATCTGTAACGTTTGAAAGCGGTAGATAAAAATTTTATTTTTCGAATGATGAAGTTAACGAGTGTTTTGGGGCACGTTTTGCCAATTTCAACGCAAACGGTTGATTCTATCGTTATGAAAAAGAGTACATTTTAGTTGCAAAATGAAAAGTTGCACTAAAATGACGAACCTTCAAGACCAAAAACATAACCTCAAAAAAGTTAGGAGTAAAAGCACGATCACAGAACAGCACAAGCGGCGCCCTCTATGAGATACATAAAAACTGACACCTTCAGCTTATTGTCCATCGCCAAAAACATAACAGTGTAAAGTTTCAGCTGTGCAACTTGATTATTTAGAGATATAAATAAAAAAAAATTCTTTTGGGTCACCCTGTGACCCGAATAACTTTGCAGGGAAACGCCAAATCGAAAAATTTTATACGAGAACCCCCCCTTATTTTTAAAAAGACAATCACCTCCTGAATTTTTTCGCACTTATTCATTTACATATATCCCCAATTATAAAAAATTTATTCAACTCAAAACAAGTCTGAAATAAAAACATAGTTTAAAAAACTAAAAAAACACGTTTACGCTTATCAAACCGAACTAAAAAGTAAAAAATAATAATAGCAAACCGAATTTTATTGTAAAAAAGAAGCGTGCGGGGTGCTTTTTTTATTATATATATTTTTTTATGATAACTCTACTTTTATCAATAGCTACTAATGAAATATTTATAACAATAATTGATATCATGCACCCCACGCTTCTTTTTTTACAATAAAATTCGGTTTGCTATTATTATTTTTTACTTTTTAGTTCAGTTTGCTAAGCGTAAGCGTGTTTTTTTTTAGTTTTTTAAACTATATTTTTATTTCAGACTTGTTTGATATAAGTACCGCTAATCTCCAATTAAAAGTGTGCGATTTTTAAATGTCGATCAACAAAACATCCCATGACATTACAAAAAAATCTAACTTATTTTTATTAGTGAAGATAGAAATTAAGACAATAACTTGCGTTGTGTTGAGAATGTAAAAAGGGATTGAACCAAATTTTTTTCATGGCCACCAAGGATTTTTTGGAAGTGAATCACTTTTTTATTATTAGAGCAGGTAGAGACATGGGATTTTTTTTGTTTGACCCCACATATCAAAAGGAAGAAAACGGCTGTAAAAAGAATAGTTTTTGAAAAATATTTTTTATTTCATCGATGGTAAGCGCAAAAATTCTGAAGTTAGTGTATTATTATAGACAGAAAGCAATCCGAACGGTCAATATTTCAATTATTTTTCGAAAGAGGCGTAACTTTTTTTTATTATTAAAGATAAAAATTTTGAACAACTTGCATTGTCTTTGGAATGTATAAGGGAATTTAACAATTTTTTATTTTCGGAATTGTTTGGAGGTTAACAAGTTTATTATTATTAGCGATATACAAACGACTTGGGTTTTCCATGGCACTCATCTTAGATCTATCGAAACTGATACAACATTTGAATTAAGATAAGCCCCGTCAAAGTAAAATAAATGATAAAAAATTCCCTCCCAGTAGAAATTCAAAATTTAATATCAAAATTCGTTAAAAAAAACCTCTATACAGTAAAATAGAAAAATCTTGAAATTAGCCACAAGTTGCCGCAAACAGCAGAATGCTTTGTGTTGACAGCTCTGGAATTTTGGAATAATTTAATCTGTAAATCGTCATCTCAATATTTTAATTTCTTCGCCAATTTTGTAATTTATACCTACCATTAAATTGAAAACAAAAAATTCTACGATTTATACCAATAAACTGTACGATTTATTGGGGGATTTGTTGGGGGAAAATTGTTATTTGTGAAACAACTTTAATAAATGGAGTATTGCGCGTAGGCGTTTGTAAGTCTGCCGCGGTTTCAGCGAGGCGACAACTCAGCACCCCTCAAGATGGTGGCGCGAGGTGTATCCAAGCTTGTTTATTGTTGGCATGGCCCATAGACTAGTTCAGCATTGAGTCTATAGGGGGCGTATTTCTTATATTTAATGGCGTATATATAAACTCAAATTCCGTTGCCATTTGCCGTTTGACGTTCCGTCGGGGATAACCAACATTTATCTTTTTCCATTTGTCGTTGCATCTCCGGCCATTGAAGTGCCTTTTTAAAGGGTCACGTGGGAGGTCACATGATTTCCCAGTTTAACAGCTGATTAGCTGTATTGATTTTGTGCAATATTTTTAATATTAATTGTCCAAAAAAACGCTACATAGTAGTAAAAAGAATGGATTCAGAGTTGCTAAATCAGAATATTGAAATCGAACGATTTCGCTCCAATCACAACGGTTGTTGTTTTATTGTTTATTTTTCTGGGAGTTGATACCACGCACAGAAAATTCTAAACCGAACGGAAAAAGTTCATAAATGATTTGGAAACGGCAGCTGCGTCAACGTCAAGCGGAAACTGCAAACTTCAGACGGCAACGTCAACGTTTATAATCACGGCTCTAAGGTCGTTTACTTAAGAGCACGATACAGTTACCCACGGTATGTCATTGCGCATCTTGTGACGTCAGTTGCGAATCAGAATTTAAATTGCTCCATATGTTTTACACAGCAATAGGTACTTTTTTTATGGGTTTTTGCTTATTTCTTTTAAATAAATGTTGTTAAAAATATGTAGAATTTATTACTAGATAAATGAATGAATATTCTGTTGATAAAAAAACACATTTAATTTGATACGCTGACTGCACATACGCTGACTGCACATCCCGGCATTTTTGGCCTATTTCAAAGCACTGTCGAGCTGGACTGACGATCAGTCAGTTGTTTACACTTTTTTTCTTGACACATTAAACTGTAAACTATAAAAAATCGTAAAACACAACCGCAGCCGCTGCATTATTTGGAATTCGTGATTAGCAAATGACGTAGATGCGCAGAGTTGCCCTGTTTTCGGATTCGTTAGTGACATACCGTGGGTAAGTGCAGTGGCGGTTTTTATGTAAGAGCACAGGAGCACGTGCCCCCCTCTCTAAAACCGAGAAAATATTTTTTGTTAGGTATTTAATTATCTATAAGGCAAGTCAATCAGTCTCAAACAGGTTTTATCCTGACTGGCGGAACCGTTGGTGAAAATAGCTGGCGGAACCGTTGGTGAAAATATGAATAACCATAATAACTAATGTCATGAGCACTTGCTCCTAAAAAGTGCGAGATCCGATAAAATAGCGCCCGTCTCTGTCTAATATCGCATGGAGCGAAACTGCCAAAATATGTATGATAAACAAGGACCGCTATATAGCCGAGGAGCACATTAGAATCGTGATCCAGCAGTGAGTTTCGTCGCGGCATTGCCGGTTGTCTCGATTGATAGGAATAGCAAAGGCAATATCTACCGAATTTTGAGTGACATTTCTTTATGACACTAAAACCAAATTGTTTATACTTTATACTATGACCCATGCCTGCAGGCTGCAGGGCAAAAGGCAACTAACAAAACAGTGTTATTCAAATTTTTTCAAGCAAGACAGTAAATAACCGACAACGCCGCGGGCCCAGCTGGGCCGCCTCGTCCGCCTCTCAGTCTACGTCGTCTGCGAAAAAATGTAAACAAATGCCGGTACATCTACAGGTACGTTGCGGCCGTCGCGGGTTGTTTTAAAATAATAAATTATACAACACGAAGACGCGTTAAAGTCGTAGCAGTGTCAGTGCCAAAGTCATGGACGTGACTATTGGTAATAGTGGCGGACGTGGCGGTTTAAGTGCGGCAGCTACTTTTGTCGCTAATAAAACTATAAATGTGGACTATTTCAAATGTTCATTACTCGGTTCTTTATGGAGTGTGTATGGGTGTTGTGTACCTGGACCAGACTATTTACGCTACTGTCGCTATATATTTTTATGCTGTCGCTTCCAAGGACTACTACCCTAGAACCCCAGGCAGGTTAGTAAGCTCGTTAGTAGGTTTGATATTTTTTATTTGATCTTTTGGGTAAAAAGTGGGCGTAACACCCCAAAAAAATTTCGCCCCCCCCCCTAATAAACATTTATTATCGATGTCACATATAAACATTTATTATCGATGTCACATGTGAACCCCCGATATATTCGCCCAGGAGCCGCCACTGGGTAAGTGTGAGCGACCTTTACCTTTTCCTGACGTCTCCGATGACAACCGTCCAACCCCTCCTCCTCCTCACAACCCTTTGCTCGAACGATCCCGCGCCCCCTTTCTTCTTCGGCGGCAGGCCGGCCATGGCGTCTTGCGGCGTGTCGGGCGCGAGCCAACTGAACGCCGGCGGGGTCACGTGACCGATCACTCGCCGCTCACCGCCGCACTTCCGCGCGCCCGAAATGCGGGCGAAGTCGCCCGTCGGAAACGGCACGCGTCCGCCGGACCACTGGGTCGAGAATAGTGGGACACACTTGTCACCGCGGACCCGCGACAGAAATAGCCGGGCATACATTATACGTGTCCGTTTCGCGGCCACATTTTGTGCGAAGAAAAACACGACGAAAAGCCAGGGTTTAGTCGATTTTCGACGTGTGACACAATCGCACGAAACCAGATTAAACCCATCTCCGACAGTCGTTGAACCAGGGCTTTCGGGGGTTTATCTCTGGGAATTTTCGGCGTAACGTGCATGTTTTGGATTGAGCACAATGGTTGCATCGTATTTACATACCCTTAAAATTGTAGGGCAGCTATTTAATATCTGTACGTATACAAACTTCCGAATTCAGCGGAAGGATCTCTATACTGGGCAGGGGCGTGCAGTCCATGGAAGCAAGGGAAGCAGTGCTTCCCCTAAACCAAAACAATGTAAAATGATAAAATGTAATTTTTGAATTTTTAAACAGGAAGCAATTAGTTTAGTTACCTAGGTATATCAAAAACGCTAAAAATTATCTTATATTTATATCATATATCAAATCTACAATATGTTATGCCTATAGCAAATGCGGCGTTGACTCCGACTGCGCCCATCCTACCGAGCGACAGTACAGTACAATGTAAGCTATGCCGGCCGCCAGCTTTTCTGTAGCGTTCGATAGTCGAGAGGTTATTGAACTTTCCACCTCCACCGCACTGGCTGACACGAATGAGAACGCCTGTTTTAAGCGGGCGTGGAAGCTATCGTTGCAGTAGGTTCTTTGTTTAATCTAGTTGGTTTTGATCTGCGTCGCGTCGGTGCGTCGCGCGCGTCGTATCTCGGGCGATATGGAAGACAATAATACGGACGTGGACATGCAAATACCGTCAACTGCGGCTGTCGGGAATGACGTTGAAAATGTTAAAGTTGGACAATAATTATTAAGTAAGAAGAGTGTGTGTGAATGTGTAGTGTATGCCTTAATAATAAAGGGATTTTCAACATTAAACTTTGCGGTAAGCTTCAGTTAATTATAAACGGAAGAGCAAAACCCCTATGAAAAATTTAACCACAAAAATGAATGAATGACTTTCACAGATACCGCTGTTGTCTATTGAGAATATACTTCTCCAGAACATGTTAGAGCATCGACGTTTTTATGATGACGTCATTGACGAATTCGCAAAAAGTGATCGAAGAATCTTACAGTCAGATAGTTTCAACAAATTACACAGGATCTTCGGCTCTCTTGAGGGTATGAAAATTTTGTTGTTTATTTCTTATTAAGCGATTTTCTCGCTTATTTTAGGCCGCACAGAAAATACGTAAGAAAACAAAATTGGCAATTTTGGTCAGTGAGGCGACTTTAAAAAAGGAATGGGCCTCCATGCCCAACTTTTCGCACTGTACTAAGAAAACTTAGAATCAACTAAAATTTTCATGATCTCAAGAGAGCCGAAGACCCTGTGTAATTTGCTGAAACTATCTGACTACGTGGATGGATAAAGCTTCTCAGTGCCATCAATTTTCAACATAAAAGTTTTCTTCTGTCTCTTAAAATAAACATTCCACGGCTATTAATAGTTTTGCTCAATTTGAGGTTTTTTAATATTGCGCGACAAGTTGGCCATGGATGCCGATTTCTTTTGCAGCACCACTTAGCTGTCCAAAATTGTAACATTTTTGTTTCTTACGCTTTTATTGTCGGGCGCAAAATAAGCGAGAAAATCGCGGTGGTAGACCTAAAAAAATCATCCTGTATATAACTATTTTTTGCATATTATTTATCAAGATTCGTAGCACTTGTAATTTTTGAAACATATAATTATCAGCTCCATCCACAATTATAGCACAGTATAAAAAGTATTGTACTTTTGTACTACTAAATTATATACAGGGTGTCCGGTAATTATGAGGCAATCTCGCGTGAGTAGGTATAGAACGTCAAAATATTACGATTGAGTTTAACAACTACGGGTAAAACCTTAATAGTTACTGAGATACAGGGCGTTGTAGTTCTTTTTTTGAAATTGAATTATGGCAATATCTCCCAAAATAATCAAACTGCTGAACTGAAATTTGGTACTATTATGTTTTTGGGGATGGAAAATAAGCTGAAAATGTCAGTTTCTATACGTGTCTCACGCAGATGGCGCCACTTGCGTTGCTTTGGATCGTGCTTTTACTCGTAACTTTTTTGATGTTATCTTTTTCGTCTTGCAGATCCATTATTTCAGTGCATCTTTTCATTCTACAACAAAGAGGTACTCTTGTTTCATAAAGATAAAATCCACCGTTTGCGTTGAAATTGGCAAAATGTGCCCCAAAACACCTGTTGACTCCAATGTTCGAAACATAAAATTCTCAACGACCGCTTTCAAATGCTACAGATCAACTGTACATTCAAAATGAAGAAAAAAATCCCTATGAACAATGTACCAAAAATTATTCGCTTTCAAAATGGAAAGGATTGAATTTGACAAAATTTGAACACCCTATTTCAAGAAAACCAATGGTGTTTTGACCAATATCCATTTAGCATTTTTTTCTTCATTTTTAAATGTACAGTTGATCTGTAGTATTTGAAAGCGGTCGGTGAAAATTTTATGTTTCGAATATTGGAGTCAACAGGTATTTTTGGGCACATTTTGCCAATTTAAACGCAAACGGTTGATTTTATCTTTATGAAACAAGAGTACCTCTTTGTTGTAGAATGAAAAGATGCACTGAAATGATGAACCCGCAGGCCCTAAAAGATAACCTCAAAAAAGTTACGAATAAAAGCGCGATCCAAAAACAGCGCAAGTTGCCCATCCCCAAAAACATAATAGTACTAAATTTCAGTTCAGCAGCTTGATTATTGTGGGAGTTATTGCCATAATTCAATCTCAAAAAAAGAATTGCAACGCCCTGTATCTCTGTAACTATTAAGATTTGACCCGTAGTTGTTAAACTCAATCGTAATATTTTGATGTCCTCTACCTGTTCACGGGAGATTGCCGCATAATTACCGGACACCCTATATAGTTTTTTAGAGTACCTAAATGTTCATGGTACATTGTCTACCCCTACTATAGTTACCCGTAGGAAATGAGCTGATTTCCTACGGGTAACAACGTCTGTCATTGGGCCACATTAGATTTATCTAGTCGTATCCTATAACCATGGCGATAATATCAAAGATGGAAGTTGTCAATTTCTTCGAAGAACCCAAAAAACAAAAAAACATAACAAAATTTGTTTTCCCCTGTATTTTTTAAATCTGATAAATAGGTATTTCAGCATTGGGAACCCGCCCAACCAATTTATAGAGATCCAATTTATACGACATTGTAACGCCACAACTTGACAAAAATTAACTTTCATCTCAATGTCAACAACGTAAGCAATATTTTGTTTCCAAAGGCAACTTGATATTATTTTATTTTTACTTTTATATAAAGTCGTTGAATGTCAAACGTCGAACTTCGAACCTACAATGTCAAGCCAAGAATATTAACAAAGAAATATGGATTTTTGCACCTGAAATCATTAAATAAGAATGTTCGCCGAAGTTTCCTACATCTCATTATTACTTACTAATAACAAATATCATGATGAATATTATGATCTTTGATAATAATCAGTTGGACTAAATATAGCACTTAGCCGATGGAATCCATAAAAGAATATACCAGTAGCTTAGTTGGTATCCTTTACCTGCATGTCCTGCATGATATGACGCAAGAGCATCTTTCCTTATTATTAATTCTGTTAAGTAGAAATGTATAAGTAGAAATATAAAAGCAAAACAGGTTAAAGTAATATCATAATTTAAAAAATATCAAGGCTCTTGACTCGACAAATCACTTATCCAAAGACTCAAAACATGCAACATCTTTTGGCACAAGAATACACATTTATTTTCTGCGATTTCTTTTAATAACACAGTCCTGTAGTTAATTCTTTACTTGATTGAGTGTGCTTTGAGACTGTGATAGCCGCGATGACAACCAACACCAAAAGTAAACAAACATCGTCTTCAGTTTTCTGTGATAGTTTGGATTAATCTTCCTATCTGTATATAATTTGACAATAAAACAGAAACAAAAGAAAACCACATTTGGATTGCTTGTTCCAAATAATCATGAAATTATATCAAGCTTAGGTGTAATATTACCCTTGCCTGGAATAGATAGGAAGGTAGATGTTTGATTCGTGGTTCATAAGTTACTCACTGCTAATGTTAATAATTGTTAATTATTTCACCTGTCGGCAGCTCATACTACTATCTCCCCACTAATTTATCTACGAATTCTGGGCACGGAAAATATTTTCTTGGAGGGGTGTGGCTGTATAAGCAACGCATAATGTAAAAAAATCCTAAACCATAATTCATTTTGTATAATAAATCATAGATGAGAGTTTAAATGGTTGTACAGTTGAGTGCGTGGTAATTTGCACTTAAAAAAAGAGTGAATACCCATTTACAATACACTGTCTACGTATATATTTGATCAATTTCTTCAGTTCTAATAAAAGGTATTTTTGATGTTTTTTCCTTGAACTTTTGACAAACAATGTTTGCGTTCTTGGAGTCATACTAATCGATTTTTATTTTATCGGCTTTGAACTTGCGGCGAGAAAGCCAAATTATGCCTTAATAGTGATGTGAATCTTTTTTGTAATCAAAAGCTATATTGGCAATGCATCTAAAATGTTTTCATCAATAGCAGGAACCGAAACGAAAATACATTTTGCAAATATTCAAAACAGCAGATATGACTCAGGTGTAACTGAAAATTTTAAACCAACCGTTGTGAGGTCGTTTAGTACTTGACAAAATGCCATAAAGTCCAACGAGTTTTATCAACAATTTAATGTGAAAACATTGGCTTTAAGGACTCTTACGACAAGATGTTTTAATACAGTGAAGGGCATTATTTTTCCAGGAAGAAGACGGGACAATTTTATAATATGAAGTGTAGACGAATTGAACTATGGATTTCTTAAAATATAGCACATATTTTACAGCTGCTATTTTTTTACCATGAAAAGTTTACAATATATTTAATTTTGTACCTATCTTTAGGGGCGGCCCCAGTAAGCGACGCGGCCTGGGTTCGAATCCCGGTTGGAGTGCATTCTTTTCAACTGATTATCCTTTCCCTTCTATTCTACTAAAGCATCCCTACTGACAGTGAGTACAGACAAAGATCATGATATTATGATCTTTCGGTATAGATTCTTTCTAGTCATGTATATTTAGTTCTTGGCAACTAACCTCCGAATATCAAGAACACGGAAAATCTACTCCCAATGCTGCAAATCCTAGCGCGTTCACCATAATTTCAAAGCGTCCTTTAAAATAACATGAAATATAATATTACACTATTAATGACCGATAGCATTAAAAAATAAGGTTAATCAATGCTGAAAGTCACTGAAACTTTTTTTTGACAGATTGGGGTAATGTCCTTTAGCATTTTCTACTAAAGTCAATCATTAAACTAAAGATTAGAAAACACTTCTTAATAAACCGAGAGTACAATTTAATAGGGTAGGTGATCTGTGATGCTACAATCTATTTTTAGTAAAGAATGGTACATACATGCTACTTGCTATATTATAAGTAACAGAAAGTATCCCCTCCATCGCAACTTTTGACAGGGGTGTATATTTTTTTATGAAATATAGATGTAATAAATGGGCTATCTCCAAAAACAAAATGAACATCTTTGTGGAATACAGAAACTTACAAGAGTTTGATACATTACTTTATAGTAACAGAATAAATGTGTTTAGTGGCAAGGTTCTGAACAATGGATTTGCAGATTTTGAGGGTAATATAAAGGTCGTGATGCATCTGAACTGTTTAGCCAAAATAAAAGGATATCTTAATGCTAAAATAAAAATAAAATTAGCAAAATTCAGATTTGTGTGGCCACTGGTTAGTTGAGAACTTGGTGTTATCATGAATAATGATAACGACATAAAAAGCAGAAAATAAACTCCAAATTATATCTGTGAAATACAAAAAAAACAACAATATTTTCTGTAGAGAAAATAGGGAGAAGTGCTAGCGTTTCTCGAGCAGCTGCTGCCCTTTATTACCACAGTACAAACTTATCACAGGATACGGTATAAATATGCTATATTGTTTTTGTTCCCACAATGGTCACCGTAAAAATGCGGGTGATAGTTGGTGTATTGTATGCACCAGTGACGTGTCAGTTGCATATTTCTATATAAACATGGGGTAGGTAGCTTTCTGAACACAATTTGGTGCAGATATTCCAAATAAGCAAATAGTGCCGATTTTTTTAAAAGAAAGCGTTGTTATGTAATATTATTGTTTAGGAGAGTGTCGTTATGTCGATTTTGTAAATAGATTTTATTCGGGACGGTTTGTTTAAAAAAATCATAAACACAAATTTTATCTTGACGGAATTTTTTTTTAATTTGGAATATCTGAAGTATATAGGAACGAGGAACGAGGCCAACTTGATTCTCAGGGTACGAGCTTTAATTTCGCTTCTAGTTTCCTCGTCATAATAATTCTAGCGACTTCATACTTATTCGACTTGTACCACCCCCCTGGGGTAGGCAGACCAGACCAGACTGATGGATAAAAAGACGTTTGCTATGGCACAAAAGGGAGGGCTTTCAATTTTGCCTGCGACACGGTTCTTCTTTGCCGGAGGTAAAAAAAACGTAGATAATAAAAGAGCAAAAACATAAAACAGCAGGGTTGACAAGCTATACGGTAGATACGCATTATTCAAAGTCAGTATATAAAAAAGCCTTACCATCCATCAGTTATTGTCAACTTGTAACGCCATTAGAATTTACTCGTAAAGGACGTAGCAATAGCAAAACCAGTGCGGGCTGGAATGTATATTTTGCTCGACTGGCCTGTTAAAACTGAAATAGCTTTTGAACCTTGTTGACATTTTTTTAATGCTCATCTACAACCCGAATCTAAGATGGCGTTCAAAAGAGACAAAAACGTGATCTTAAATTAAGATATCAGTCCCACTACTTTCATTTATTTTTATAATTATAATAAAAGTAATGTTTCAGTACTTTAAGATATATTTTAATCTTAAGATATATTTTCATTTGGGAATAACCTCTACTGATTATTCATGCACAGTATTGACACATTATTGACACAAAAGACTCATTGTGTGATACATTATTGTACATAATAGTGTATATAACAGTGTACATGGCTCAATATAACAGTACAAAACATAAACTTAAGTTGCATACTATATTTACTATAATACAGGGATTAAACCTCTAAAATCACGATAATAGGGACGTGCAGTATTTTTAAGGTTAAAGGAGGAGGTTATCGATTCGGTTGTATTTTTTTTTTATTTTTTATGTTTGTTACCTCAGAACTCCGTCATTTATAAACCGATTTGGACAATTTTTTTTTGTTTGAAAGGGTATACCCGAGGGTATACCTACAGAATGGTCCCATTTAAATTTGAAGAAAAAATTCCACCCCTAAGGGTGGAACAATAGGTGATGAAATTTCATATTGGACCGATTTCGATGATTCTCTTTTTAGTGGAGTCAACGTAGACGAAAAATGGGGTTAATTAGGAATTAATTAGGGAAGTAATGGATTTGAATAAAACCTTTTGAAACACCTTCAAACATACTTTTATTTATAAGTCCGCAGGTTGAAAAAGTGCGCGTTTTATTTTAAAAATAAAAAAAATCAAAAAATCGATCTTTCACCGAAATTTCTCAAAAATTGTCTACAATTAATTGTAGAATCATTATTTTTCAATGAAAATGTATATTTTTATGTTTTTTGAGATGCTGATTATGAATATGAAGTAAAAAAATGAAAAATAAAATGACGCCTAGTAAAAATGAAGCTGAATGGAAGAATAATCGAATTTTAAATTTTAAATTTTTTTTCCGAGATAATCTCATATCAATACGACTGGTAAGGTAAGTAAATTAGAAATACGTTTAAGGGAATAAAAAGTGAAAATCTAGCTATTTACGAAAAGCTCAAGCAGATTTTTATTTATGTATTTCATGGCATGCTTGACCACGAAAATCTTTGAAAACAAATACCTACCTTCTTCTTTCAAATAACATGTTAATAATTATTATTTTGGCGATAACTCCGAAACTAATGAAGATATCAAAATACCAAAGTATTTTTTGTTGTAAATGTAATCTACTTTTCGATTATAACAGAATAAATGTCATTGAATTTAAAATTTCGGAGAAAATTGTAATAAAAGGGAAATTTTTCGAATTGCGCCCTCTAGCGGTGACCACGAAATTCGAAATGATCTTACTGGACAATCATTTGATAGAAGAAGGAAATCTCTCTTCAACAAGCCCAAATTCAACCAATTCGGTTAAACCAAACCGGAGTTAGCAGCATTTTTTTCAAGTCAATGTTTATCCGCCCGTCTCACCTCTATTTGAAGAGCAAGAGCAAAAAATCCTTAACGAAAATTGTTCAGTATGCTGAAGAGTGCAATAAAATTATTTTTGATATTTATTAGATTTTTTTTTTTGAGAAAACTCATTTTTCAAATTTACTGTTGCGAATACGCCCCCTAGCGGCCGACCTACAAACTTAAATATAATTTCCAGCGATTTTTCGTGACCCAGAAGATTTTTCTCCAAAACTCCAGGACTATTAATTCCTGAGATATGGTACCTCTTCACCCTTAATAAAACACCCTGCATATAGCTTGGATTTTCGGGGGGGGGGGGATATATATATTTAGGCTGTGCCATTCGTCCCCACGTCAATACAAGCTGTGCTCCAAGGGAACAGAATGACATCTACCGACTAGGTACCTGCCGACTAACACGCCTCACAAACACACGCACACACACGCACACACACCCACACATACAAATGCATGTTCTCAGTGGATCGAAAATGAGGACTATACAGTAGTATACAAACATGTATGAAGTATTTACGAGAAAGAAAGTGGAAATTATTATATTTATTTATTTATTATTGAATTCGTATTATTGTATGAAAGCTGAGAACACATGAAGTTTTTTTTTTTCCAAAAGCTGATAATTACGAGCGGAAATTATGTAGAAAAATCTTTTGACTAGGAAATCGGAAGTTTAAAACGTGTACTTTCACTTAGGATTGGTCTCATGCCAGTAAGAAACCTCCTTCAGCTTGATTCTTGGATTTAAAAATAAGAAAAATTGAGTTCTGCGTTTTGGGAAATTAATTATAACGCGGTTTACTGCAAAAATAAACGAGAAAATAGAGCAAACGTTTAAGCTTCAAAAAAGTCAGCTATCTAATTTTATGCGGATATTATGCGCGTTTGAAATAAGTATTAAATATACGATAGCAAGAATTTATGAAAAATCTCTATGTTCAAAGTGAAAAAAAAAACAAACGAGGTTTGCTATCGTAATCTTATATTGCTCATTCAAAACTACATACATTTAGTATAAACATTCTGGAATATTGCTCAAAAATATTACAAATTGACCATATAGGTAACGTCAATTATTGTGAAAATGCATGAAATTTTGATCAATGTCAACTTTACAATAATATGACAGGCGTATCCCTTCATGGAAATTAATGCTACAAGATTTTTTAATTGCTTTATGATGTCACTTTCCAATAAACTTTGTTACATATATGAATTAGTTGTGTGTGTAAAAAGTTGTCTCGCGCTCCACGCGCCGCTCTCAATTTCGGCTGCCTCTTAAATACGAGGAAGCATGAAAACGTATGATCTTAAAAAAATTCTCATTCATTACTTAATTATTTTACAAAAAATATGTAAATAGATTTTTTTTTAGAAATTGCCTGCTCTTTCGAATGGTCTTACTTAAATTCTATAAAAACGCTCATTAAATAAGTTATTAACAAAAAAACTATATTTTTGACAGTTATTGTCAAATAAAAAAAATCGCACACTATTTTGCGCTGCGGACTCTTCGGATTTTGTTTCAAGACATCAAAACGAACACATTCCAGCAAAATCTAAAACTCCCGGAATTTCTTCGAAGTTATTTTCTTAGTTGACTCCACTATTTTATTAGAAAGGGATTACTTTAGGAGTGGCCCCATTTATAAGTTTAAGAAAAAATTCCACCCGTAAAGGTATGGAAAATAGGGGATAAAATTTAATATTGAACCGATTTAGATGATTCTTTCTTTATTGGAAAGGGGGTACCTTAGGTGTGGTACCATTTAAATTTAAAGAAAAAATTTCACCCCTAAAGGTAGATAAATAGGGGATGAAAGTTCATATTGGACCGATTTGGATGATTCTTATTTTATTAGAAAGGGGTTACCTTAGGGGTGGTCACATTTAAATTTGAAGAGAAATTAAATTTGAAGAGAAAAATTTCAATCTTAAGGGTGGATAAATAGAGGATGGAATTTAATATTGGACCCATTTCGATAAAAACAAAAAAGTTAAAACAGACTTCAGAAATTCGCCCGTATGCACACTCCACTAAAAATTAAAAAAAAATTAACAAAAAATAACACCGACTTCACAGATTTGCCCGTATGCACATTTCAACTAAAATTTTAGAAATATTTTTCTCTTTCTAAATTGAGTTATCTTTGGAGTCGGTGACCGTAAGTTATGATGTACTTATTTATATCTAAATAGACTTAAATTCCTTGCCTTGACTGCCACCAAATCCCAAGATAACTCAATTTAGAAAGAGAAAAATATTTCTAAAATTTTAGTTGAAATGTGCATACGGGCAAATTGGTGAAGTCGGTGTTATTTTTTATTATTATTTTTTTAATATTTAGTGGAGTGTGCATACGGGCAAATTTTTTTGTTAAATTTTTTTTATACAATTACTTGCAGTTAAAAACTAATAAACCGTGCATAGATGATTGATTTAATTTAAAATACCACTCCAAGCACATTTTGCAAACTCTTACGTGCAAGAAGCCATTTACAAAGTCTGTTGTTGTGAAACTTGGACACTATTTTGCGTAACAAAACAAAAAAAACTGCTCAACATATTCTGTGTGTATTTAGGGTAAAGTATTACGTAGTATTACGTTTCTATTGTTCTAGCTAAACAACGATATAGAGACCCTAACCAACACGTATCCGCTATGAAATTCACCCTCCCAAATTGGCGTCGGTGTCCGTTTATTTGGATATTCCTTACAGCGTTCTAAAACGCTGACACAACACCAGTTAAACGGCGGTGTTCATTTTAGCTGCCCCACAATAAAAATTAAACCTGAATATGCGAGAACTCATATTTGCAAAATCCCGAAGTGGCCTGGCACGGTAATTCGAATTTGCATATAGATTGTTCCCGTTAAGAGCTTTTGAATAATTAGCATTGAAGTATTTAAATAAAAAAGGCGTTTTAAGTCTCAAATCCTTTAGCAGATCCCTAGAGATATGCCGACAAACGACCGCGGGTGCTTGGTTTTAATTATTTTGAGTGAACTACTAACTTAAACATTTTAGCACAAATTAGTAATTACTTTTTTTAGTTATCTACCGGATTTTACGCAGAGGATGACTCGTAAAAGTTTTTGTTTAAAAGTTTCCATAATGCCTAATAAAATAAAAGAATAGTACAGCATTGTACATTATATTACGTACCGAGGCGGAAAAAGGTTAATTGCAGTCGATGGATACCATAGATTGACCGAAACTTCTGCCGAGGTAGGAATATTATGTGATTAACAATTATATTATATTATATTATATTATATTATATTATATTATATTATATTATATTGCTTCTAAAAAATACCTATTCACAGAAAAAGCCCTACTTTAATTTATTATTTTGGAATGTACATTTTAATGAAAGTAGGCCGCGGAAAAAGCAATTTTGTTGGCATATATTTGGAATTATAAAGACTTATTGGACGGCCCTGGCGGCAGCAACGGCCCCCCCCCCCCCCCCCGTTGTATGAATAACAATAAACTGTAAAAAAATAAAATGTTAAAACCTTGACATTTGTACCTGAGTACCTTCATTAATGTTGTTATATTGTCTATATAAGAACTTGTTGACGTTTAAATTAATTTTTAGCTTTTAACCTGTACCTGAAGATGACACTAACAATATTCCGAAACGTACGTAAATAATAATAATAAAGAAAAGACACAACAAAGAAAATTATTGTTTGTGTTTAATTATAGTCGAATACCCAGGAAACACACAAATATTTTCTGGAGCGACCAATACACATCTTACTTAAGTTTGCAAAATATATGTCCCAACTCGAACTTGGAAGTTCTTAGATTGTGGTCCTTAAAAGCTTCGGAATAATTAACATTTAAATATTTACATAAATACGCATTTACATCTAGCAAATCCCCAGGGATATCCCTTGGTGATAAACAAGGCTGCGCGGGAACCTTATTTTAATTAACTTGAGTGAGTCCCTAATCTCGAAATTGTAGCTCCAATTTTTATCAATTTTTATTTGTACAGGAGGAAATATCTACGAATGAAAGTTAGTTTTTTTTCTATACACCACTGATGACATCAAAGAGGAAAATACTTTCCTCCAATATAGAGAGGAAAGTACGTATTTCCGGGATAGGGTGGAGGGAGCCGGAAACGTATATTTTCAAAAGATGTAGAAAATACGGCTTTTAGAGCAATCATATAATATATTATCTCCATGGGAGACCACGCCAACTTTTTTTAAAAGTCAACCTTTAATGATTTTTCTTCGAATGGAAAGTACTTGTCATTCTGAATAAAACGGTGTATGTATTCATATAGAAATCCTGTTCTCAATTACTGAAGAAAATACCTACGTATTTACAAAGCTGGGTCAGGCGCGCCCCTACATATCTCATAATTTCCAACCAAATAGCTACTTGAATATGCCGGTCCGACTGAGCTTATATTATGCACGTGATATGAAAATATTGATATTATACCTGCATTTATGTTCAATGAATTTACAGCAGGTAATGTTTATTACGTATTCTTTTATCGTACAGTATAGTTAGCCACTGCTAATAGCAGTGTTTAGTTAAGTTCGGCATATGGTATTAGCAAAGTCCAGATAATACTATAAGTCGGCGCACTCGGCCTTGTGTAAACAAACGTTTCCCCCCTGCCGTCACCCGCTCCCTCGGCCCGCCGTCATCGGAGTACGGCGATCGATATCTTATTTGATAAGAAAATAAGTTTATAGACCGGGAGATAGTGACAGATTTTTGGACGAGATTTTACTCAGTATGCCTTGCAAAGGGCATTATGTGGCACATATTCTCACAATAATAAGGTATGAATCAGAGAGTCATCCTGGGTTCTTCATGTGAAAAACTGAGTTTTCAATTATTCGGAAAATATGCGTTTTGATATGATTTTATACAGGCTGCCATGTGTTTTATAATGAAGTTCAAATAGAAAATTCCTCGGAAAACCATAGGAATACCGTTAGGGTGGGTCCAAAGGGCTATTATTGCCACGTGATCTTGTATTTTAATAATTAATTTTTCCACGTTTCTAAACAGGCTGCCAATGAGAAGTATGCAAGTTCTTGTTATGAAACTGCTGAAGAAAAGATGGCATACCGTTTGCGCATATCCAAGTACACTTAACATCGAATAAATCGTTTAAATTATTAAATAACACTCAATTTAAACAGTACTTGGACAAGCGTAAAAGGTATGCCATCCTTTTTTCAGCATTTTCATAACAAGCACTTGCATACTTCTCCTTGGCAGCCTGTTCAGAAACGTGGAAAAACTAATAATTAAAATACAAGTTCACGTGACAATAATAGCCCTTTGAACCCACGCTAACGGTATGCCTATGGTTTTCCCAGGAATTTTCTATTTTGAACTTCATTATAAAACACATGGCAGCCTGACTAAAATTATATCAAAACGCATATTTTTCGAATAATTGAAAATTCAGTTTTTCATATGAAGAACCCAGGATGACTCTCTGGTTCATACCTTATTATTGTGAGAATATGTGCCACATAATGCCCTTTGCAAGGCATACTGAGTAAAATCACGTCCAAAAATCTGTCACTATCTCCCGGTCTATATGTAGCTGAGAGCGGTTCGAGGCTGATTTACGACCAGTCGCAAAAAATTGTTGTTTTCTCCGAGAGAAGAGAAGAATTGAGCTGACTTATAGTATTCTCTAGACTTTGCTATTAGTAATAGGAACTATGCCAATATAGAAGCTATACTAGAAATGATGGTCAATATTTATAAAGTGTGTTCTAGAGTTAAAAATAATTCTGCGGGCTACGCTTTTCATGATACAACATATTTAAATTTCCAAAAAAAAAATGCGTTTTTAACTGGCAAACCCCGTGTAGGTATCTTGCTGAAATTTGCTGTTACATCAATCTTTTGCTGAGGATTTGTGCCTGACAATGGCCTCCCAAGCTTTTCTCTAAACTTAATTCATCGAATAAAATTATGTAACATTTTCACAAGAAAAATTTACCGAATTTGAATACCCCTGTATCTGTATCATACAAACTGTATAACTAGCAGGGGAAAATATTATAAATAAGTGTGATTATTTTTAACTCTAGAACACGCTGTAGAAATATTAGCCATCATTTCTGTTACATCCTGTATATTTATGGAATTAAATACGTCCATTCCAGAGCAACTTATTGGGCTATTTTCACAGTTTTCTACTCCATATTATACATATCTGTAAATGCGGCATTTAAAAATCTTGTTTCAAATTTTAAACCATACTTAAACAACTGAGTAGTATCTTATGAGTTTTTCTATACAGGGTGCTCATTTAAAAACTTGCCACCCCAATGTTTTGCACTATACGTGACCCGTCGATTTTTGTTTACAGGGGGATCTCCTTTGTCGCACATAATGTGATATTGATAAAGTCACCCCTGTGTGCGCTACCAACCCCAACTCTAAAATTTCGAATGGAACCTCCCCGCCTGTGATACTTCGTTTGAAAGGTACAAATTCTGTAATTATTAGTTTCTGCAAATTTACAAAAGTCATAAGCAAAAAAAAATAATTTTCTTATAACGTTTCTTTTCTTCAATGATTTTACCCGTTATATAAAATTGCCTTAGCGTCAGTGTTTCCTTCGGTTACTCTGGGAGTAGGTACTCTCTAGGTTTTTTATAATTAGTCCAAAAACCCTCCGGGAGAAGTATACGGTACCTTGTTCTCTGTTCGAAATGGAGTTTATAGTGCTACGGACTGTCTGGAAAAATGTATTCTATTTTTTCTCAAAAGTGGTTAAATCTAAAAACTTGTATTTTGTGGTATATTACCAGCAAGTCAGTTTCTTGTAAGTGCAGGGATCTCCCGTTTACATAAAAACTAATGCACGAAGTTTTGAGGCGAAGGGTGACTGAAAGGTGGCAGTTGTCTCCCAAACAAACCTGACCCAATCGATGTTTATTTTAATAAATTGTGCATTTATACAGGGTGAGTCATTAATAATGGGCCAAAATAATACGATTGAGGCTAATATGCCTTATAGAAATGTTGTTTGTTTAAGAGATACAGGGCATTGAAATTTGTTATTTGAAATTGCATTTTGGCTACATCTTCCAACATAATCAAGCTACTGAACTGAAATTTGGCACTGATGTGTTTTTGGTGATGGAGAATAAGCTGAAATGTCAATTTCTTCGTATCTCATAGAGGGAGCCACTTGTGCTGCTTTTGGATCGTACTTTTACTAGTAACAATTTTGAGGTTATCTTTTTGGTTCTGCAGGTCCATCATTTTAGTGCATCTTTTCATTCTGCAACAAAGAGGTACTCTTGTTTCATAACGATCAAATCAACCGTTTGAAATTGCCAAAACCTGAACCAAAACACCTGTTGACTTCAACATTCGAAAAATACAAATTTCACCTACTGCTTTCAAATATTGCACGACTGTACAGGGTTATTCACTGAGAATTGACCCCCCACCTAACTTTCTTGTTTTTTAAGATAAAAGGGTGATTCAAAAAACAAAATCAATGGTTCGGCGAATACTTTTTTATGCCATGACCGTTTAGTGTACAGGGTGTTCCAAAAAAGTAAGACCAATGGCAACTTAATTTTTTAAATAGAACACCCTGTATATTATTGGATTTTTGAAATCTGCTCATCAAGGCAATCCAAATGATATCAAACTTTGTGGCATTATCTTTTTCCGTTTTTGAAAAATTCCGTATTCAAATTTTATACTAAATTTATTTAACTCGAATTTGTGGATCTCGTGATAAAGATAGACGATCAATGTAATAACGAAAAATATTTGTTTTAAACAAGAGAGTAATATTGTGAAACTCCAAAATGTTTAGGAGCCTTTTCAAATTTTACCTCGAGTTTTACTGATTATATTCTCGAAATAAAGAATTTCAGGAAAATCGTAAAAAAAAATAAGTTGCCATTGGTCCTACTTTTTTGGAACACCCTGTACACTAAACGGTCATGGCATAAAAAAGTATTCGCCCAACCATTGATTTTGTTTTTCGAATCACCCTTTTATCTTAAAAAACAAAAAAGTTAGGTGGGGGGTCAATTCTCAGTGAATAACCCTGTACCATTTAAAGCGAGAAAAAAACCCTATATGAACAATGTCCCAAAAAATGTTCACTTTCACACAAATGATTGAAACACGACACAATTTTGACACCCTATTTCAAGAAAACGAATGTGTTTCGACCAATGTTCATTCGACATTTTTTTCTTCGTTTTCAATGCACAGTTGATCTGTAGGTAACATTTGAAAGCAGTGGGTGAAAACTTTATTTTTCGAATACTGAAGTCGACAGGTGTTTTGTGGCACGTTTTGGCAATTTCAACGCAAACGGTTGATTTGATCATTATGAAACAAGAGTACCTTTTTGTTGCAGAATAAAGAGATTCGCTAAAATGATGGACATGCAATACCAAAAAGCCAACCTCAAAAAAGTTACGAGTGAAAGCACGATCCAAAAACAGCGCAAGTGGCTCCCTCTGTGAGATACGTAGAAATTTACATTTTCAGCTTATTCTCCATCTCCAAAAACATAGCTGTGCCAAATTTCAATTCAGCAGACAGCAGCTTTATTATGTTGGGAGATGCAACCAAAATGCAATTTCAAAAAACAAACTTCAACGCTCTGTATCTCTTAAACAAACAACATTTCTAAAAGGCATATTATCCTCAATCGTAATATTTTGGTCCAAAATATATGCGGTTTGACTATGTGCCATTATTAATGACTCACCCTGTATAGTTATTCGTGGTCAGAACTTTTATCATTGAATATTGAGGATTTTACATACTATTTATCAAGCAAAAATTAGTAAAATTGCGAAATAATTCAAAAATCAATAACTTCTTGCTTCTCAGGAACGCACACAGTATTGCACTTGTTTGGTAAAATATTCTCGAGTCACACCCGACTATCTGAAACGTACCTAGTTTCTTTTTATAACCATCAAATCGATGTAGTTTATAATCCATGGACCAGCGAAATTTCTATCCTATATTACTGGCTCCATTGTGCGTTTTAATGAATGGCGAATTTTATGGTACCGCAATCAAAATATATGGCCAATAATTTGTGTTGTATATAATGACAGTATGGTCACTGGTGACCCTCCAACAGCTTGCACAAAATGCTTGATATAAACAGAAACATTAATTTATTGGCATAGTAACTGCATTTTGAAATGGACGTAATTTGTGCCATGCTATTTGCAAATCGCACTAGGTCTGCAGTTGGAATGTTAGACCAATAATTATTGCACGAAAGACAATATTCCCTCTATTTTCTGGACGGTGTAAATTTGTGATATTAAATTATTTAATAGATAACTCTCCTCTGCCTTTTCAAAGTATCCATTGAACTGGAAGTGATAAGGGTGGACGATTAAGGTCAACATTATTTTTAGGAAATTTGTTAAGTTTATAAGCTCCAGGGAAAACTTGTATAACTACACCTGACTGTTGATACGTGGGTAAGATAAATATATTTAAGTATTACCAAAGAATAAAGGGGTAAAAATTTATATTTGTTTATGTTGACAGCAAACGAAATATGTTTTAATTTTACGATGACTTATTTTTGTTACGTGATTAAACAAATTTGAAAGAGTACAAAAGATCCACTAACTTATCACTAGGATGGGTATCCCGATCAGAGTGATAACTTCCGCATATATTTGAAAGACTTGAAAGATATAGCACATATTTTTCAATTAGTTAATTTCAATATTGTTGTAATTTCTTGGCTGTGGTAACAATATATCTCGGTAACAACCATTGCTGGACTAATTTCCGACAGGCACTCAACAAACGACAAAGTCTGGCATCAGAAAAGGCTCTTTGCGCCCTCAATACCCGAAAAGCTTCCGCTCATCGTTAAAACTTTTGGATCTCGTGCTTTACAAAACAAAGGAACCTTAATCCTACTCATTTCCTTTTATCTACTGTTATCGTATTGCTAAAATCTTTAACGCAAAGCAGAAATAGATTTGGAACGCTAAAAATCCTTTTTTTCGGCATATTTTATTGATCTTTTGTATTGAAATAAAGCTTTATGACTATTTTTAACTCAGTTTAGAAATTTTAAAATCGGCTATATTATTTACTTGCTTTGTCACAAAATTATTTTTTTATTATTAACATAATTATCTGCCTAGTTTGATCTTTTCCCATTTTTATCTTTTTCGATATTCGTAATAAATTAGAAAAAGCTTAGGTATTATGAAAAGTAGTTTGCAACTTCCGAGTATACGACGCTTTGATGTAAACAACTTATAATATTTTTTGAATTCTTTGCAACTTCGACAATGCAAAATACTAGATTAGACTGAAATGTTGTACTCTTAACAACTGCAAACAACTTTTTAGATCAACTTTTTTCGTTTATCTTAGAAAAAACATTGTGTGAGCCAGAAAGAAACGAAGTGGTAGTAGAAAAAAATAACTTATTAGTTACTGGAACTGTCCACTTTTGTTATAAGTAAAGTATAAATGAACTCACTTGGAACACAGTGATAACCACGCTCTGATACTGGTAAAAATACCAGACTTATCGGCAGAAATCACCAGTATAAAATTCAAAGGTTTTTATCCGGTCGACGTCGACCTAGTCAAGGAGGCAGCCAATAAGAAAGCGAGCGTAGCGATTTGATTGGTCGGCGTTTAGAAGATCCATCGAGCAGGTGTCGACGTCGGCCAGTTAGGCCAGTATAACCAGTGCCGTGCACGGAAATAAGGATTGCGCTTTATTTTACGGATTTTGGTTTTGTATATAGATTTTTGTGTGGTCTTGTTTTGTGCGAAACAAAATTATTGGTTTGCTTTGGTCTGAATTATTTCAAAGTTTATTTTATTCTTTTTAGAGCGTTTAAATAAAATGTGTACTATATTATTAAGGTCCGCGCGCCGCCTATGACTCGGTCTTGTCTTACAAAGCAAACTCCGCCCAAGCGTTTTTATGCTGTTCCAAGTGAGTTCATTTATATCATAAATAGTTCAATTTTTCATTAAAAATATACACAAATCAACAAAGCTGAACTGTCACATTCGCACCAGCGCGCGTGTATACCCCGATTACTGTAAGAAGTCCCGATTTTGTCAGATGACATTCTCCACAAAATCCCTAGGAATTTTCTGTTAACCATGAGTATAGCATTGGTATATGTGTCTCAACCAGTTAATGGCGTCACTCCTTGATTTATGATGTGAAAAGTTACCCAAATAGCTGGTCACAGACGGGCGTAATTGTCTTAAACCATCAAGGCGCATTCATATACGTCGCGCATCAACGTAAACTCTGATTTATCCACACACCTTGATTGATGTTTTAACACATCAGTTCGCGGTAAACGACACACACGAACGCATATTCTTGTCAGAACGATGTCGGCGGAGTTGCATTTGATTGCAGTGGCGTGCGCTATCTTTTTAAATTCTCTTCTGAATCCACCACGCAGTGTTAATTTTTTGTACAACAGTATTCTTAGTCGCATCTGGCTGTACAACTTTTAATTTTTCCTGCAAAATATTATAGGCTGCATTTTTTTTTATTTTTGTCAAGGTACTCCTTTGACTTGGTTTTCTATAAACAAGGATGACCTCGATATAACCCAATAAATTCTCTTAAGAAATTTCGAGTTTAATTTCTTAAGTCTGACATGATTGTTGTATTACTATGTCATAATAAAACTTCTATATAAAAAAAACTGTCTGCTAAGTAGTAACTACATTTATTATATCCGAGGAGAAAATATATTTATAGTGCGATAATAAACAAAATTTGAAGTTTTTATTGTAATAAATCCGGTATAATCAATAATCAATAAACTCCAGCTGACAGAAGAAATTTTAAAATAATATATACCTACTTCACTGAAGAAAACCGCGGCAATGATGCGCGTTTGCTAACACACACGGTAAAACATCAACTTGCATTCATCAATGCACACACATGTTTTCAGCGGGAGCAGGTTCAAAAGTGCGTCGTACTTCTTCAACGCGCATTCAAGTACGTGGCGGTATTATCACCACAGACGGACGTTGTTGAACGGGCGTCGATGAATGCGCGTTGATGTTTTAAGACAATTACGCCCGTCTATGACCAGCTATTGATACGAAAAAAAGAACATAATAAAATAAAAACCCTATTGCAATCACAAATATACCGCTACAAATAAAAATATGACTACAACTCATTTTAATACTAATTTCAAACGTCATGGAAACACTTTCATTTCGGTATTTTGGTATAATCAGCTACTTTCGGCTGCGTTTATGGTGCGTACTTAGGCAAATTTTATTTCGGTGTTGTGAAGTGACCGTGAAGGTTTTCCGGATCGTTCAAACGGGTTCAAACTTTGGGCAGTGAAAATATTCGCGGGTATTGTACGTTTCGTGAGTTTTACAGTTATCTGTGTTGTTCTTGTTCATGTTATTAGTAGTTATTCATTGTGCAAATGGGCTCGTTACTGACCTGGACTTATGACCCGGTTGCATTGTTTGCTGCATTGATGCCAACTTAGAATGGCGAAATTACTAATCGACAGTCCCAGTAAGGACTTCTTAAAATAATTTGACTATATTATAGTCGAGTTTGTTTTCCATGGCCTTCTACTATTTTACTCAAATTTGCATACCAGACCCATGCACAATGATATTCCCGCACCTTTTGCTGTGGCTAAACCGTGTACAATGATTACAATGAAGTACATTTTCCAATTAGAAACGAACATACAATGAGGACATTTCTTTAGAGTCACAGAAAAAAATAATTCCAGAAATGTTTCCAAGTAAGTAAGTACTAATATGTATATAATTTAATATTGTAATGAAGTAAAAGTAAATGCAAGAAATATATTGTTAAAATTTGTCTTAAATTTAATAGCTACTTGTCCACGTTTAAAATAATTAAATTATAAAGAGCCAAAATGTTAACTCTAACAGTTATAATAACAGTTGCAGGAAAAGTATAGTTTACAACTTTCACGGAATGTTCATTTCCCACCCATATAACTTGCACCACTCGCCTGCGGCTCGTGCCGAAAATTGTCGTATTCGTGGAAAGTGAATGCCATTTTGTGCTAGTTATACAATATAATAGTTTAAAAAGTTAGTTATGGTACAACAAACATTGCCCGAGGACGTATTTGGACTTGACTATCTTATCTACCTATCGTTCTTCGATCCTCTTCCACTCACCCGCATATCCAGCTGTGCCTCCGCCTGGGCACGGGCGACGGCGGCACCAGCAGCTGGCTGCCGCCGCCCGGCGTGGCGATTCGCAGCTCGGGCACGCCGCCCGGAGGCTGCAGCAGCTGCAGCTATTTCTTCTGGCCGCTCATCGCGGGCGGCCGGCGGGCGCGCGCATGGCTGCGCGACCACTGGCGCCCCCGCACCGGCCGGTACACCACTTAGAACGGGATCGGCGCTCCTACCCTGCGCAGACGCAGTTGAAGTAAACGGGTACGGGTGCGCGGTTTTTAGAGAGAAAATGACAGTGTGCCAAACGGTTTTTTCGTTTGCGAGATTCATGGTACGTTGTGACGTTGTAGTGAAGATTTTGTTAAATTGACTGTTGAATGGAATATTAGAGAATATTGTATTGGGTATAGTTGAATTTTACGTCTAACAAAATCCTGCGACAGGTCGATTTTTTTTATATTAATCAACAACAAACAAAATTAGTATTCGTATTTACTAATTAGGTATATATTATATATCGTATAAAAGCAAGCATGTTACAAAATGTTCTCGCATCCACACCTCAATCAACCGAACGGGCAAACATATAGACCGTTCGCTGGATCTGTCATCCTTTTACTCATTGCTTTCACCAAATTGTATTCAAGACTTCCAAAATTGCTGGACCAAAATTTCCGCACTTAGAATTGTATAATACGCCAGAGAAGCGCCATATTCTTATACAGGGTGTCCCAGAATATGTGGGCAATCTCCCGGATTTATACAGGGGACGTTAAAATAACATGACAAGTTCCTATAAAAAAATTTCCCAGAAGGAGATACAATTTGTTGAAGTTCTTTTTTTTTAATTAAATTATGGCAATATCTCCCAAAATAATCAAGCTGCTGAACTGAAATTTGGCACTGCTGTGTTTTGCGATGGATAATAAGCTGAAGACATCAATTTTTACGTATCTCGCAGAGAGGGCACCACTTGCACTATATTTTTGGATCGTGTTATAGCTCGTAACTCTTTTGAGGTTATCTTTTTGGTCTTGCAGGTCCATCATTTATCAGCCGTTTGCGTTTAAATTGGCGAAACGTGCCCTAAAACACCTGTTAGCTTCAAAATTCAAAATATACAACATTCTCCTACCGTTTTCAAATGTTACAGATCAACTGTACATTCAAAATGAAGAAAAAAATACCAAACGGACATTGGACAAAACACCATTGGTTTTCTTGAAATAGGGTTTCCAAATTTTCTCAAATTCAATCCTTTCCATTTTGAAGGCGAATAATTTTTGGGTCATTGTTCATAGGGATTTTTTTCTCAGTTTAAATGGTACAGTCGGTTTGTAACGCTTGAAAGCGGTAGGTAAAGATTGTATGTTTCGAATGTTGAAGTTAACAGGTATTTTGAGAAACGTTTTACCAATTTCAACGCAAACGGTTGATTTTATCGTTATGAAACAAGAGTACACTTTTATTGCAAAATGAAAATGTGCACTAAAATGATGGACCTGCAAGGCCAAAAAGATAACTTTAAAAAAGTTACGAGCTATAACACGATCCAATAATAGAGCAAGTTGCGCCCTCTGTGAGATACGTAAAAATTGATGCCTTCAGCTTATTCTCCATCGCCTAAAACACAGCAGTGCCAAATTTCAGTTCAGCAGCTTGATATTTTGGGAGATATAGCCATAATTTAATTTCAAAAAAAAGAACTTCAATCTCCGTAGGGGGGGGCCTCTAGGAATTTTTTTTATAGGAACTTGTCATGTTATTTTAACGTCCCCTGTATAAATCCGGGAGATTGCCCACATATTCTGGAACACCCAGTATATTTGCCATATTTCGAAGTTTGATTTAGGAGCCATATAAAAGCATCATCATTAGTTGCATCTTCGTAACAAACCCGGTACCTACACGATTTTGCAATGAATTCGCGCGCCTGGATGTGCCGAGTTTTTCCTGTATCTACTGCTCATATTTTATCACTTGGTGACACTGCGTAGGTATAGCCCACAAAACAGCAGCCAGCTTAGATAATACGGTTTTTTAGCCATACAGTGAAGAGTCTGAAAACAGCATTCTGAGGTAATACGAAGTTTCTAGTTGTTTTCTAATTGTGCGATTTGACCAGGATATTTTTTAAATCGTAGATTTATACAGTTTCAGTTTTTTATACGCATTCTTTCCGTTGCTCATGACGCGCTGGGCGATCTATACAACGTATCGCGAAGACAATTTGAGGAAACAAGGATATTGCCTTATTTATTTGCGTGCATTATCTTTGTATTGCCAAGGCTCTTTCAAAAAACCAACACGGCCATCCTCAGGCAAAACACCCTTTTCACACGAGTCGACGAAGACTCGCTATATGTTTTAGTCGCCGTTAACCCGAATATTCCGTTGGGGCCAAAAAAATTGATATTTATTTTCGTGTTTTCCCCGTCCGTTCTTTTTTCCACTCACCCGCATATCCAGCTGTGCCGCCGCCAGGGCGTGGGCGATGGCAGCGCCAGCAAGTGGCTGCCGCCGCCTGGCGCCGCGAGCCGCAGCTCCGGAGGCTGCAGCAGCTGTTGCTGCTGTTTCTGGCCGCTCATCGCGGACGTCGGGCTGGCGCGGACATGGCGCCGCAGCCACTGTCGCCTCTACACCTACCGGACACCGCTTAGGACAGCCCCGGGGTCGATCATTGTACCCTAGGCAGACGCGGCAATGATAGACCAGTCGGTATACAGGGATATCGAAAGTGCGTTTTCAGTTGGATCTGGAATCTGTTCAGAATAATGTGCACGACAATATGTGTGAAAGCGTGCTAAATCCGTGCGCCGCTAAAAAAGTTATTGGCCAAAATAAGATAAAAATGGCCCTTTTCAAAATATTTTTTGATACATTTTCTTAAATAACGCACAAAATGTTGCCGGTCCGATTGTTATATGTACATGGAAAATTGAATAACAATTTCTCAAGTATTAAAAATCAATGTAAAATGCAAAATCAATGAAAAGGACATGAGGTGCGCGCCCGAAAACCTAGTGAAAACACTACAGTTTTTACACGGATGTTAAGAGTTATTTAAATTTAAATGATTGATCAAAATAAACGAAACTTGTGCAAAATAGAATACTTCAAACTAATTATAATAAGCTAATAAGCCCCCATAACTCCAATAGCACAAATCTTTGTTTAACGAAGTTTTAAAGGTAGGTATAGATAAGCAGCCCTATAAGTTTGGACTTTACAATACAAGCTTTGCATACTATTGGCATTGTGCATATACAGGGTGAGTTTTTTTCGATGCCCACTATGGGGATCTCGGAAGCTAGCAAAGCTAGAACAAAGGTTACATGGGGAAAGAATTGCAGTTTTGAATGCTCAATCTAATGCCCCTTATGGATTTTTTTTTATTTTGTAAAGAGTAATTTTTTGCTATTTAATCAGATCTCTGTAGCTCCGTTATTTCTGATTACACAGAAAAACTGTAAAGACAAAAATTGTAGATAATTTTGGGCTTAATAAGATAATCTGATCCAATTTTTTATGTTGTTTGTGGTTATTGAGATATGACATAAACTTTTGTTTTTTTAAATGTAAATCATAGTTGGCTGTGACCTTATTAAATCGGCAATTTTTTTAGCTTTCCAAAAATATAATACTCGACATAGTTATTATAAAAAATAAAAGAGCTATGGCTAATTTTCTGATTTTTTTTAATTTTCACATAGTCAGCCATGGAAAATTTTCATAAATACGTTCTATTTTATAATAATTAGACATATGTACTTCAAACTTTATAATATTTTGTTTTTAGCTGGTAACAAAATGTAACAAAATAAAAAATAAAAAGCTCAAATTCAAATTATTATTATTTTAAAAGGTCACCTTTTCGAATAAAAAAAGGTGTTCAAACAATCCACCATTATTATTTATGCAAATATTGCATCTTTTTAAAACTGAATTTGTCGCCTTTCTTAGAGAGCACCTGTCAATACTGGCAATGCTTCTAAAACAGCTGTTCTTAATTCAACAATTGTCTCATACTTTATTTTGTACTGTTCCCCACAAAAAGAAATCCAAAACAGACAAATCGGGGGATCGGGGCTGCCAGAAAATAGGTCTATTTCTCCCTATCCAACTATTTGGATAGAGCTGATCTAGGTAATTTCTTACGGGCAAATAATTATGTTGTGGAGCTCCATCATGATAATTTTTGTTTTATTTTGTTACATTTTGTTATCAGCTAAAAATAAAATATTTGATAGTTTGAAGTATGTCTTATTATAAAATAGAACGTAATTATGAAAATATTCCATGGCTGACTATGTGAAAATTAAAAAAAAAATCAGAAAATTAGCCATAGCTATTTTATTTTTAAAATAACTATGCCGAGTATTATATTTTTGGAAAGCTCAAAAAATGGCCGATTTGATAAGGCCACAGCCAACTATGATTTACATTTAAAAAAACACAAGTTTATGTCATATCTCAAAAAGCACAAACAACATAAAAAATTTGATCAGATTATCTTATTAAGCCCAAAATTATGTACAATTTTTGTCTCTACAGTTTTTCTGTATGATCAGAAATAACGGAGCTACAGAGATCTGATGAAATAGCAAAAAATCACTCTCTTCAAAATATCTAGTGAGCCATGAACTTTTTTAAAAATCCAGAAGGGGCATTAGATTGAGCATTCAAAACTGCAATTCTTTCCTTATTTAACCTTTGTTCTAGCTCTGCTAGTTTCCCCATAGTGGGCATCGAAAAAAACTCACCCTATATATAGTCTAACATTTAGCAAAAAAAAAAAATAGATTTGGTTTCTTTTTACAATTTTGATGACATTTTATGCAGGTGCATAGTTTTTAGGTTTTTGTACATTTTCGGTAGATATGGAATATTCCATTAAATTCAAGAAGCTGGGAATAAAACAAATACCTAATTTAGCAAAACGTGGATGCCGAGATATTGTGTATATTATTGTATGGTTGGACCCCGATATATGTATTATTTTACGTCAATATGCACTAAATACTTGGCTATTATTTAACATTTTCACAAAAATAAAAAAATTTGAATAAACTAAAATATTCAATAATAGTTTTAAATTTTAGCTGCAACAGTCGTCTTCTTCTCGTTTCGGAACATCGCTTTTTTTTTTCAAATTTCGTGTTATACAAACCAAGAGAAAGAGCTTCGAAATAAGCCTCCTATTACGATCACCATCGCGCGCGTCTATAACACAAATATTATGTAAGTAATAAACTTGGGAACTGCTGTACTAAACATTAAGGAAAATTTAATTATATAGAAAACGTAAGAACCATGCACCCGTATAAAACATTATCAAAATGGCAAAAATGAACCAAATCAAATTTTGCAAAAGGGATTCCATTGTTAACATCTGGTGGTTTTCATATACTCGATTTTTGACTCTATAAAGTTTCAAAAATTCAGCATTTTGAGTTGGCACAGAGAAGAACACTTTGTATATTTTTTTATTGAATCTTTGCCCGTCAACAATGTGAGTGGTGCCCTTTATCATTCAACTGATTTGAATTCCCATGGCTCACTGCCTTTAAAATTCCTATTTTCCTCAAATTTGACACCTTGCAGAATGGAACTCCCTGTATATTTTTTGTTCAAATTTGGTATATGGGAGTTTTGGTGTGTCCTAATTAACGCTGTGGTGTCAGATTTTAAATAAAAAATGCCTAATATGGTTTTTAGAAAAACACCCATTTAAAAAATCGCAGTAGGCTAGGCTTTCGCGAAAATGCCAAACCAGTACTTTGCAAATGATGACCATTCAGGGACATACCTATAAAAAAATTGCCCCGTTCAATTCCTCCCGCCAACTTAGATTTTCAGGGGTGATAACATGAAAAACCAGACACACTGTAGATATATGGGTGCTTATTATAAAACACTTTGAGTAAATTTCTTATATTTTGAACCATATTTAAATTTGCACAGCAACTTAAAAATAACTCAATTTTCATGTACAGACTGAATGTTTTCAATTTTGCAAGTTAAAAAAATATAATAAGAAAATATAATAAAATATAAAAAATATATATCCAAAAACATTTTGAAAGGGGCTTTTTTATTTTAAATCATAAATAACTTTTTTAGCTGCGCCCGTATTTAGTATTATTCTGCACAGATTACATCATTATTCCAACACAAAACAGTAAAAGATATTGTTGAGGTTTAGAAGATTTTTCTTTGCAGTTGAAGTCAAATCTGGCAACTGCTATGATTCTCGTTCAAAGCGTGCAGATGTAGGTAGTAGGTAAGAAAATTATTTCAAAAGGCGCTTCTTACGAATTTATTTGTTGTCATGGTATCGTTTCTGAACTACTTACAAGGTGAATAAAAATTATCGAAAAGTGCTTATATTTCCTGAAATAGTTGTTATTTAAAAAATGATTTAAAAGAGTTTTTAGGCATATTTTTTGCCATAAAGAGGCAAGATTTATTTATTCTTGGCGTAAAAAAATTTATTGCTATGTCAACCAACTTTATTCTTTTTTAATGGCATAATATGATTTTCTTTGCATTTTTGGAAAGACTGTATCCTTCTGGATACGTCAACATAAAATTTTAATGATATTCCATAAGAAAACAATAATTGAGAAAAAATAGCTTTCCTAAAAATCACCTTCTTCCTATATGGACTATATTAATTATTCTTCTCAACATAGCAATGGAAACCAAATGAAATGTCCAGAAGCGGTTTTCTACAATGACAAGCCGGACAAATCTGGAAGAACTGAGAGCTAAAGTTACTAGAGAGGCGAGTCGGATATTGCCATCCATTTTAATATATGTGATAAATTCTTTTGAAATGCCCCTTAAATATAGATTAGCAGTGAGCAATGATAATTGACAACATTTTCAACATTATTTAATGAAGTCCAACCTTAGGAGGTGATTTTTAGGAAAGCATTTATTTTTCAAATTTTGTATTTAAAGCCCCATTAAAATTTAATTTATACTCGCGTATTCAGAAAGAGACGGTCTTTCCAAAAATGACATCTTAAAAACAAAGTTAGTTGCCATAGCAACCAAACCCTGAACAAAATCTATTGAGCGTTTTATCTTATATTAAGAGTTGATATTCTTCGTGGCCAGGAAATTTCTGTTATTATCTGTACAGAGTAATTCAAGCTCTTGTGGGCAAGTTAGGTAAGTAAGAAAAAGTATTTGCTCCTGGGGTTAGGTTAAATGAGGCCAAAAGGAAACTAGATCCAGACAAAAACGACTTTTTTAGGGCGTTTTGGTGATCTATAGAGCTGCTTGCGGCTCCGCGAATAGTGTGAGGATTGGTGGATTTCTATAAAATTATACTATATTTAGAATCACCTCACACTCCCAAGTTATCGAGTTTTGACGAAGTCTGAGAAAGTTTAAAAATGCCTGTTGGTGTTTTTCTTCATTTTCGATAAGTCCTATTTCAGTTATATAAAACCTTTATTCAAGCCATTTTCTATCCATAAGTAAAGAATTTTAAGATATATTTTTACCTTTCTCCAAATTCGACAAAAACTGGTGGATTCGATTCTAAATAACTCAAAGATATAAAGTTTTCCGATAAAAATGTGTAATAAAAAGATTTCTACAAAAAAGAACTTTTGAAAAATATAAACCGTAGTAGATATCTCAAAAAGGCAATAATTTTACATACGATTATATCTTTTTATTTTAGCTGGAATCGAGGTTTAAATGTATAATATAGTCTTTATTTACCTAATATATTTCTATCTAGTTAATAACTCAAATCTCATATATAGATGTTCAAACAACTGACCAATAGTTTATACCATTAACAGCAAAGGTTGTTTACTGTTTTCATTTCATTTGGAAGCAACCCTAAAAATATACTCTATATCTATTAATTTATTGAATTAACTTTAGGGCTGTCTCGGTTTAAGATCAGGTGAAAAAAAAAACGAAAACCAATTAAATTTTTCTTCCTTTTTGTGTATATTTTCACAGCAAACCGCAAGTAATATTTCTAGAAGCATTTCTTTATATAACAAACATAAAACATTTATGAAATAGTAAATTGTGCTGTCATTTCATTTCTAGATACTTCCAGTTAAAAACCTTAGGGAAATGTAGAATGTAGAGTGCGGTTTAGCCGTATGAAATATAAGGGAATTTCCTTAAAATTACTTTGTCTTTTTTACGACCCGTAGGTATACGAATTTCCATCAAACTAGCAGCTTGGAGTGAAATTACACATATTCCCTCATATAGAAATAAAAAAAGACAGCCAAAGAGGGAAGGTCAAATCTTTTGTTTAATGAAAGCCACTAAACCATTTTATTAAATCGTGATTAAATCGAAAGAGAACTTGATGCGTTTAGTATAAAATTGGAATTTCGATATTGACAGTAATATTGAAACAATGGATTGGTAGACATTATAAGCTAATATCTAATTAGATATTATTGGGTCTATCGTTTTATAAGTAGCTGGAATCGGAAACAGGCAGTTTAGAAATCATTATTTTATGGCGTCCTAAGTATCTCGTATTACAGTTTTAAAAAATATGTTATTTTTATTTTAACCTTGTTAGCCAAACAATAATATTTACTTTCATTAAATAATGAAACAGTAAGTAGATCTACCTAGTCGTAGATCTACCTAGTCGTAGATCTCAACTATAAACGACATGAGATATTTTGATATTTTTTAAGTTTTTGATAATAATTTAATAATATGCAGGTATAGTTAAATTCTCAGTATAGAAAATTTGTTTGATTTGCCTTATATAAATAATTATTATCTTGACCATGTCATGGCTTGTTAATAGGTAATCCGCCAAAACAACATCGGAATATTCAATATTCCCCACATTATATCTTCGGAAACAAACAACGCAATAAAATCGTCCTAAAAATGCAGATGTGTTGGGAAGCTGCAACATATGCGAACTATATAGGAACAGGCACAGAATAAGGACGAGAACGAGGCAGGTGTGGACGGAATAAGGAAACAACTCTCGACTATTTTGGTTTACCATTCGACAAAAAGTTAAAGCTAAATACACTGATATTTTTAGTCAAGAAATAAGATGAAAGAATTTTGAAATAGGTATAGTTGAAAAACATTTTAGTATATCAGAAACTTATTCTTGAAATCCAATACCATATAATTTATTTGAAAGTATTTGGTCGCCCCAAGCTTGCATGTATTTATATTTTATAATATATATTTTTCTGTTAGAAATATAGTATTTCATAGTTAGAATAGATCAATATTCCAAATAATTAACAATTAAATTGCTATATCGTTGACTGAAATATTAAATATTTCAGTCAACGATATAGCTTATTATACTATACCTACTTACTCAAAATATATATTTTTCTATTTTAAAGTAAAAGAATAAAAACTTTTCATTCAATATTAATACATTGTTACAATGAAGCAGGTAGCGTATTGATAAGTAACATACAAAATTTAAACAGCAAAGAGAAAATACCACGTCGGTAATCTAAAAACGCTCTTTAATTGTACACTAGAAATGATATTCCCTATAATTTGGTAATACAAGGCGGGCAGCATTGTTTTGGTTGCCTCTAGGGGCGTATTTAACATGTCTGGCAGAAATGTCAGAACTTGTGACAGATGCCTAACCTTAACCTTGATATTCTGTGGTTCTAACCTAACTTCAAACACAGAAACTATAGATAACTATAGCCTTTTTCTGTGCTTCAAAGAACAGAGTTTAATGTTAATTTCTGTCTATTCACGGCTGAGAATATGAAAAAATATCAAGAGATACTTTTTGTTAATCATTGAATTTACCACTCAAAACAAATATAAAAAATGCGATTATACAGGGAATTCAGATTTTTCTAATTAATTTTAATTACACCCTGTATCTCCGCAACTGGGGGCCTCAGAAGCTTGATATTAACCTTAAATTTGACAGCTTATCCGCTCATGTGACAAGCCAAGTTTGAAGAAAATATCTCGTATACTTCTAGAGATACTAAGAAATATGTGTATTTTTCTCTAAACTTCTACGCTCTGTATAAAAAAAAACTATGGCCCGTAGGAGAAAAAAATATAGGAAGAAGTGCCCTTATTTTGACCCCAAGAATACGTGGTTTCATTTTTGACCATCAGTTCAGTTACACCCTGTATATAAAAATGCAACATTGTGTAGACACTGATTTGGTGGTTGTATTCGTGACGTACCGCGCTGGTGCTTAAAAATTAACCAGATAATTTCGAGCACTCGTGGTATAAGCCCTGAATGTATTTTCTCTCCTCCAAGAGAAAGTATCTTGTGGATTTAAAAAATAACACACATTCCCGTTACATTTCAGAATAAGGAATTTTTATTCAATTTTTCAGGATGCAAAGTGGGATCCCACGAAATGGAATGATCTCGGATTTTCCACATGTTAGTGGATTACAAGAGCTATTAAACGAATGTGACCTTTGCGCTTTGCGGTTTCTGGAGGACTAACAAGCAATGAAATAACCGACGTTGACAACGGACTGAAGGCAAACATTTTTCTAGAACACAAAGAACACATAAAGTTCATTATCGTTATCCGTACCGGAGCGGGATTAAAAGAAAACATTTTCGGAGTAACATTTGAAAGCAAATAAGAAACCCAATAGATTTGTAGTAGTACATGTCAAAAATTATTGTTGAAAATGTCTCTTGTCCGCTTTTATACACAATGGGTGCAATAATCGTTACTGAGATTATTGGATGCGTCTCGGTTTAAAGCTTAGCTTACCTACCTCTCTTTTTACAATACTGCCTAGTACCATAAAGTACCATTTAGTAAAATTTTGTAACAGGTATAATTGTCCACCTCCCCTCTTAGAAAAGCTCCTGCCACAATCCACTATTATTACTAGAGGCGTCATTTTCTTCAATATCTTTAGATTAGAATAAAAGAATTTCTCTGAATTAGTTTTTCGTTTGAAAAAGCATGCCCCGAATAAGGTGCCCGTGTGTTTGATTATTAAATAATATATTTAAAACTTTTGGATTGTCAATTTTTTTAGGTAATTTTAATGATTACAAATAAATCAAAGTAGGCCGATTTTTTCAAAACATGGTGTTATGGACTATCATTTAATTATGAACAACTTTTCCTAATAACTTTTCCATATCTTCACAAAGTAGTTTGCTCTTGTTTCTATGCCAATCTTATTTTAAGAACAGGCAAAACATTCTACAACCTACGTATTTACGCGATGCCAACGATATATAGATATTTGGTCCAGTTGTTTGGAAGATATTCTACCTTGAAACTTTAAACTTTGAGTTTTGCACATTTTTGATGCCTATTGTTTCGAAAATGAAGCTTTTGCGGGTGTAGGTACTTTATATAGAAGAAAATATCACAAATGACGCTGAGAATTCGCACTTAAAATATGGCTGCATTTCCTCATTTTCCAAATTTAATATACAACCTATTGATTTAGTAAACAAATTACGTTCAATATAATTAAAACAATAATTATTGGAAAATTTGGTTCTATTCTATGGCACATATGTTGCAACCTACAAAACAGGCAAGAGAAGTGCAATTAACAGTAAGAACACATTGCGTGTAGTTTTATGTCCAACTGAGAATGAGACCGAAAAATAATTAATATTTAAAAATCTGCCAGAGGAATAATATTCCAAGTATTATATACATTGTCGAAATAGTATATTTCATTACGAGTCTGGAAATAAAGATTTTTCCGTGCGCGCGTGACAAAGTCATGCAAGCACGGAAAAATCTATTTCTGGACGTGTAATGAACGATATTTTTTTATTATACTTCTTTGAAAACGGAAACTTAAAAAATTTTGTCGGCATATTATAATAAATTTAATTGACAAAAAAATAAACAATGCCGACAATATAGTGTTTGGTATGTATGATGCGTTTCCGCATGGTTACTCTCAAATTATTTCAATGGTGCTTTGTTGTAAATTAGTTATTGTCAGATGAATAAAACGTCAAAAATATTACAGAAATGTATCTAAATATTGAAACACTTACGAATTAAAATACAAAATAGGTATATGTTAAATATCAGAGAGCATATAGTTTCTTAAATTTAGTTTACTTTGCTGTATATTTCTATTTTAAAGCCATATATTCGGTATTTTTATTCAGCGCACGGAAAGTTTTTCCATGCGCTGTTTCCGTGCCTAGCCCGAAAAACCCCATCTTTCATTATTGCTAAAACAGATGAAAATAAGGTGTTTTCAAAGAAGTATAATAAAAAGCCCTTTTTGAGCACCTCCAGGTGAACCTACAATATACGGGATGTTTCATTAAAAAAAGTTTAGTTTGCCACACTTAAGTAGTATAAAGTATATTTTTTCACCATAATGGTTAAAAACTTTTCGCGCGGCTTTAGATATTAAGGGGGGGTTGCCGACAGCGAATGTGACGTTAGATTTCATATTTTTTTAAGTTGTATAGCATAAAATCTAATAACATTTTACCTGGCAAAAATTTAGTACAAACATCTCTGTCTTCATTTTAATCATAAGATCTTAAAAGCATATGCACTGGAATTATTATTTTTCCCAAGATTTTCATAACCTATAAAACAAAACACTGCTTGTAATATCTTATGATTAAAATGAAGACAGATATGTTTGTACTAAATTTTTGCCAGGTAAAATGTTATTAGATTTTATGCTATACAACTTAAAAAAATACGAAATCTAACGTCGGCAACCACCTCTTAAGTTAATTAGAAGTAAGAACTGTGAATATTATACTGTGACTATAATAATACATTTTTTCTGGAACTGTATTAATTTTATCAATAAAGTATGGTTGCGATCCCAACCCTGCAGCCCGTCTGCTCAATTGCTCAAAGAACAATTAATTGAAATGGTTTACTAGGTTAAGTATACCCAAATCTAATATCGCAAACGTATAGATATTTAATTTCAAACAGATTTAGTAGACAAAATGCTTTTAAAAGTCTCTCCTAACTCCTAACGAAAGACAAAGCTCAGTTTTTCGGTGGGCCCTGTTGAATTGACCTTTTAAAAATAGCAGGCAAATCAATTCGTCTTCCGAGGCGCTCACGTTTTCCAGGGGTAAAGGGATCGCACCCGAAAATCGGCGATTTACTGGAAATGATTTATTAAAGGACATTAATCTATTTATTTGGAGGCATTTGGCCGGCATTAGGGTCCCTCCTGGAGCCAAAGCGACACACGAACTGTGACACTTTTGGTTAACGGGGATTAGGTATTTGCTTCTATGAATGATTCAGAAAATTCTAAAGGCGATTAGGCATTGTAAATGTAATCGGGGCGCTCGATGCAAATTCTGGATGAGTTCATTTCAGTCGGGTCCGGGTTTATTCGGTTCAGGACATTTACCCAACGGAAGTTATTCTCGGTTCGTGGGGATTGGGAAGTCCAATATGTCAATGGTACCACCCAGTTAAGTCACAGAATTCAATTTCAGTTCGGTATCGATTTTAGAATCCACAAACCTCTACCACAAAAAAAAACTACATTTGTGTCCAACTTTCTGCCAGTCACTGTACAAAGGCCAATAAAACCAAAAATAAATTTCACAGCATTTCCGTAGCTTTATCCAATAAATTAAAAATATATGTTTTGTTTTCCCAATTAATCGGTTTCTTAAATCCAAAGTTATTAACATTTCTATTTAGTTAATTTACCTAATAAAAGTTGCGGTGGCCAAACCATATTTAAAAAACTAAATTTTTAAAATGTAATGCCTAATATTCTTTTAATTATAATGAGTTATGGAAAACTTTAATTTCCAAAATTATATATCAGAATGTAGGTCCTTAAGAATATCTCAAGGCTCAAGCCATTAAAAACGATGTCTTTTCTAAAGTTAAAGTGATACACCCTAAGTAGATAGTCAGAGGCATTATAGAAATCGCCCGAAAAAATCCCGGCACAACTTTTAAACTTTAATTTTAGAACGAAACAAAAATTGAATGTCTGAGGTAATTTTCGTTTTCCGCGGCTCTTTTGAACCAGCGAATGCAGTTCAGTGCCACAAAGACCTAGGGCGATATTATATTATGACTATGAAGATTTAGGAGTGGTCAAAACTGTAGGGTTCAATATGTCAATGGTCTCCATCCAGCTAAGTCAATTCAATTTCAGTTTGGTATCGATTATATAATCCACAAGCTTCTACAACAACAAAAAATATAAAAGTATCATCATCGTTTTCTGTGGACAGGCTATTATAAAATACGCTGCAATCGCATCATGTACAGAGTGGTCAAGTTACCTACAGTGTGTTTCACATTTTGAGTCCAGACAATTCCGTATTTTTCGAAATATGCGTCGATGATCATAAACTTTTTTCTGCCTTATAATAATAATAATTCTCACCCTCACAATACTCCAAACTAGGAGTACCCCAGAAGCAACCACATGCTTGTGCGGGGGAGGGGGGCAATTACTATTATTTTTGCCTTCGTTGCCATTTGCGGCTAGGGCCAACTTTTTTCCCGATAGAACTAGGATAGCATTCGCTCAAGTACTACGGAAAACCCTAGAAAACCGTAGTAATCCCAGTGAGTGTAGGACAATTAGTAAATCACACGGATAAAGCTATTTAGGAGCAATACCGTGAACCCACATTTGTCCAGCGCTCTTGGCCATAGCGGTGTTTTTCTTTAAAGACATATGCATGCGCCTGCCTCGAACCAAGGTCGATCGAAGGCAGAAAAACATGCAGTCTAAAAAGCCAGCGCCGGTACGAGCGACGCCACCGCGGCCTACTCACATGGTACTCACATTTTGGCCTATAATTTTTTTGAAATAGTCTTATTCCATAGCCTACTGTTATTAAAAGAAGACCCCTTATAAATCACAAAACCATATTAGGCATTTCAATACTCTAAGCAGTGACTATAGAAAATTCACCAAGTATATTTCAACTTGTTAAATAAAGCAGAATTAATTAAGGAAGGAGGATGGTGGTTCCAATTGTAAGGCAATGTTAAGATGAAAAATATAAACAGAGGAAACCCATATCTTGAAGGACAATATGACACGAAGGGTATTTGACTTCTACAGTCTCAGCTCCATAAACACAGTTTATTAGCAGGAAAAACTCAACATATATTTCAAGTTTCAACCCACCTAGGGGGTCATATTCAGCAGTAAAACGTTTTAGTACAAAGCAAAACAATTTAGATAAGTTATATAAACAAACTAGTCGGTGAAATAGGAAAGAACTGATGGTATAAAAGGAGTAGTCTCCTTTAAAGTACCAGTTTATTCCTATTTCAGGAGACTCCTTTTGTACCTGTTATTTCCTATTTCCTAATGTTAATATTTCGCTGAAATTTAGTATTCAGGGTAAAAATTCGGTTCTGAACAACTTTCCCCAATAACTTCTTTCGATATTTTTAACGCGAAACAAAATATTGAATGTTGGTCCTATTCGCGAGGTCATAGCAGGTTGGGGATACACCTGACACTTAAGTTGAATACAGGTAAAGATATATTTCATTGAGTTCTATAATATTGTGCCAAGTCAGAAATTTATATTTCCAAAAAGAAAAAAACAGGAGTGTCTTCATCTTAAATGCGACACAATGTATGTATAGTCCACCTTACGAAAGAATACGAGCCTCAAGAATGCGAGTAAAAAATTTCTAATGTTGCCAAACTTCGAAATATAATTCTCCTTATGAAATATAATAAAGCAAAGCCATTACGCTAGTGCACCAGAATTGTACAGGTTTTTGCGATCCGGCAACGCCTAGCAAGCCCAGTAAAGATTCTTGAGGCTCGTATTCTCTCGTAAGGTAGACTATAATATATTGAACAAAACCTGTCTCTTGGCTTCTTTTGATATGTTACTTTCCTGTCTAATTTCACTTTCTCGATAAAATTGTTCATTCGTAAAGAAAAATTAGAAAATCCTTTCAAATATTTTTTCCAAAAAATATAATTTAAACCAAAGAATAATCATTATTTTAATGAAAACAGTCCATCCTATTTAAAATTTGATTCTAGCTCGAGGGTGATCCATATAACCCTCTGTATCTAGACAACGAACTTGGTATTTTGACGATTTTGAATCGAGACTCTCTATATAAACGTTTCCGGAGCTAATCATATTACAACTAGTTCCCTCTTGGGTGTGTCATCCCATCGTTTTAACTAAAGATTTATTACGTTTTAGTGACAGACAACTTCAACCACTCTATTACTTTTATTATCTTGTACTAACTTCCTTCACTGTCCTTGAATTCGGCAAAGGATCGTCCATACCCGCCAAAACTTCCTTCGTTCGCTTCTTAGTTCGTGAACAGGCGCAATATAGATTGGTTTAAAACAATGTTAACGTAAGCTAACACGGAAAAAATCTAAAAGTAATCAAAGTTTCCGTGAAAGCTTTCGAGGAGATTTATTTTCAGATTTCCTTTGTATGATCGATCTGCTCAACGGCGAACAGTTGTTACAGAGAAAGACTAGTAAAAGCTTTCATTCGCCAGTACGAAGTTCGGTATTGTCTAATATTATTTGATTACATTTTACAAACATTTCGCAATTCCAAAAGAAAACACAAACGTGGAAAGAATATAATTTGTTTTATTCACATACTTTAGTTGACTTATTAGACATGTACTAAAATTATATATATTGAGGCAAAGTATAATGAGGTTCTTATGATACATATTTTTCATTACAATATAAGTTATGTTATAAGCATTATAAAAGAACATCACAGAAATGCAACATTGGAGCACTAGATTACTACGACAGATTTAATACTAAGTGAATGCGAAATTGAGAAATGATGAAAAATTTTATCAATATTTCCCCAGTCTCAACTAAGAGTGCCGTATTATTATCGATTAACACAGTAATTTAGCGCTTGGGAATAAAGCGTTCACCGTTGGTCATTGGTTTAAATCCCACAGGACGCAAAACTTTTTTTTATTATTTTTGTTATCGCTGCATTCTCTTCTTATACAACCTCCTCGGCCGAAAAAGTGCACTTATGCATTTTGCAATGTAAGCAACTATATTACCCGTAAAATCGGCAAAAACTAATGAAAAATTGTATTGAAAATTTTATTTTTCTGACTTGCCGCAGAAAAATTAGTGTATTGAAGTCACGTTTAATGGCTATTAAGACACTCATATTCATTATGACACTCGCCTGTGGTTCGTGTCGTAATGTGACATACTCGTGTCTTAATAGCTCTCAATAATATAAGGGCTTAGCGTTTTCATCAGGAGTTTTAGCGTTGTCTGAAGTGGGTCGGGAAACAATACAAAATAATGATTGCTAAGTTACTGGCAGGGCTTGGTAACCTCAATTAAAACGTATCATTTTTCTGAATAATATTTATTTTTGGTATATCTACGCCCCTTGTCAGTTTCGGATATCGACATAAACCCATCCATTTCTTTTGTCACACCATCGAATTACATTCTCGCGCCGACGATTCCATGAAAACGATAAATTATCTCGATGTATTTCTCGTGCACACGGTTTCTAAATATTCCACGTGATTAATTGGTTTTTCTAAATAATTCCCTGTCCAAATGAATTTTATCGAGTAGCACGATCATTTGCGGGTGATTGGCACTTTTCCATTAAGGGATAATCCCTTTTGCGTAAATGCGCGTCACGAATACTTTCTTGGCCAGTTATCGTCCTGATCAAGCAAAAAAGGCGAATTTTCATTAGTTACACCGCTTCGGACCACCCGTCACCCGATCGATAAAATTTATCTTTTTTAAGGAAAACGATTATACTTAACGATATTGTTCTTGGCTGTCCACACGAGTTTACGAAGATTTTAAAAAAAGACTCAACAGTAACATGCTTGTCGTTTAACGTGTGAAGGAATAGTAGTAATATTATAAAGAGGTCCTATTAGCGTTGACTGACGTATTAATAAAGACTGCTCGCGGCTGTCATGTTTGACGGTTCTCTGGCTCACCATGCGCTTCCCGGAGACAAAATACAATGCAAAATACATTATTTACCATAGGCGCCATCTATTTTTCAGAATATGAAGCTATAGCCCTGAGAAGTCTTATTAATACGTCAGTCAACGCTATTATACATACACTCTTTGGAGCTACATGAAGTCAAAGGGCGTTTCGAAAAGTAATAAATGTTTCTATTGTCATCATCATTTTATCGCAAGCTCTAATGGTCTAACTAAGAAAATGTGCTCTCTATACATATACAAACAGTCGAGGAATTTTCAAGGCACTTGCAAGTGTGGTAACGAGACGCTAGACAACACTTCTGGATTGACCAGATCTGTAGGACGCCATATACACAGAATATATATATATATATATATATATATATATATATATATATATATATATATCTGTGATCGTGACTGTGATCGTAAGTACACAGTATTTTTGATAGGATACTCTTACTACTGCTCATTCCCATTCCCATTATAGAAGCCATGAGCAGTAGTAAGGGTATCCTATCAAAAATACTGTGTACTTACGATCACAGTCCGCAAATCACAAATAAACCAAACTGACACACAGAACTTGAAGATGTCGAATGAATAACTGATTTCAGAGAGTATACATATATCCCTACTTATAAGCTTCATAATATTCGGTTGGTTGCTATTGACTAAGTAGGTATCTGTTGGCACAAACTCATCACATTATAGTGTTCACTAATATGCTAGCATTACCTTCAATTAAGTATCACCTCAGCCTACGTAAACCCATTTCATTAAAAATAGCAAGTATTTCGTATTTCTGGCAAAGTAAGCCTATGCAAGGTTAACTAATTCTAGAACAGGCAAGACATTTTAAAAAAGGGAAAAAAGTTCCATACTAATATATTATCTCGGCTATTTTTCATAGAAAAAGACGGTGGCGGGCGCGATCGATATCTCCTCCAGGCGGCCTTCTTTTGTCATAATGAAAGTTGCTGCCCATGGCCACCTACAAAAACTATGACAATCGAAGAAATTCAAATTTTTTAAATAACTTATTTTTTGATATACGAAAAAAGTTTGACATGAAAATGGCTTGCAAGTACCAACAGAATTTATGTACATTAGTTTTGTTATGTGTTATGTGGATTACCGTAACATTTGGACTCTCTTGGGCTCGAAAATTAAATTCCCTGTAAAAATGTTTAGTTATGTGTGTTTTGTAAAGTAAATTGTCCCATTCAATTGATATGTTACACTTGGCTGTTTGTTCTGTATTTACTATAAAAATTTAGTAAAACATATTTGTAATATATTTCTAGTTGATATAGGTAAGATCTAGTTACCCATGGAAATAAGTGTGCAAAAATAGCATGTTATGACGTTAGTAGTCTGCAAAATGTGTAATACCATAGAAGAATTTACTACGTAGTCGTAGTAGATTCTTCTATGGTAATACTCAACTGAAATGCTGAAGTTGAAAATGTTGACGAATGTGATGCCGTTTGTTGTGAAATTAGGTGTAAATACGGTGTTCCCAGGAGAAATGCTGAAGCTAAAAATATGAAATATTATTGAAGAATGTGATGTTATATTTGTTGTGAAAAGTAGGTATAAATATGCATTTATTGCAATGGTACAATATTTTGTATTGTCGTTTTTTAAATAAATAATATGGCATTATCTGTTAAATTTTCGTTAAATTGAAAATATTGAAAATCACAAAAGGATATCTACGAGTTTGGCATTTTTGTTATTATATTTAAAATATTAAGTATTTTTAATTTAATTTTATATCACAAAAGGATATCTACGAGTTTCGCATTTTTGTTATTATATTTAAAAAAATTATTCTAAACTACCTATTCGACGTTCAATGTAAACCACTCTACTTTTAAATTTTGAAAGTTTACTATATCTACTTCTCATTTTTTTATAGTAAATACAGAACAAACTGGCAAGTATGGTACATCAAATTAAATATCCTACAACCTATAGAGGGATGTAATATTCCCAAGAAATTAAAAGGCCAGTATTTTTTGTTATTACCTATCTCATTCAGCTTTGGCAATTTTCCTTGCAACGATACCCAACTCTTAAGTTCAAATGAAAAAACTAAGGAAGTGTATTAAATAGTTATTTATGTACCAAGGCACTGAAGTTCAACTTTTTATGACTCATGTGGAATTTAGTTGCCGAGACCTCCGGCCGAGGCAAATAAACCACATGAGTCATAAAAAGGACTTCAGTGCGGAGGTACATATTATATTTTTTTGAAATAAAAAAAAATGTTTTATTAGGCAAAAAAATAATAGTAAGGGATCCACGAACCGACTACGCGAGGCGTTGCTTGACTTTGACGATCGCTCTACCTAGGACAAGTATGATGAGACACGGCAGCTTCTGACAGAAAAACCAAACTGCTGCTTCTTGTGCAGCCTACACAACAAATCTATTGATATTCAAATTTACTAAAATATGTATACTGAAGGATTGCGCTTCTATAGGAAACAATTTCGCAATGTGTACGAAAAGTTAAATGAGCCTTTATCGGCCGGGTTTTGAATATTTGGTCACTTTTGACGGGCGATTTCTCCGCGTCTGACGTTTGATGTTTACATCTCGCCAAGGCCTACTTATTGAAAAAATCGTACAATAATGGGTTACTTCAGTGCCGATTTCTGAGCCTTTAATGACGAGTTTGGGACACTCTATACTGCCGATTTCAAGAAAAAATTATTGTTGGACTAAATTTAAAAGTACGGTGTCGTTCCAAAGACAATTAAAGACCTCCCAAACAAGGTACCTACTTGACCTACTTTTCGATTTAAGGATTTGGGGGTTAAAGTTCACCCCCGCGAAAGGGTTGAAACTTAGTCGTTGTACATTATGCCGGAAGACGTGCATTGAAGCATTGACGGGTCCGAGCGCTTTTAAAAAAAATCTGTATACCCAAAGACGCCTAAAGTTTCGTTTTCGTTTGATCGCCCGTATAGATATACCTACCTTTTTGAAAAATCAAAATTGATTCACCGTTTTGTAGAGAATTGAAAGGGCCTTCCAGCGATGTGCAACTAGACCCTCCTTCCCACTTAATATTTTTGAAGGGATGCATCCTCCGCTGAGGGGGTTGCAGATAACAGATGTCCCCCTCCCAAACAAAATTGACATGTTTTTACGATTTTCTAAGAAAAAATTTTCCTAGTTGTTATTGGGTCTGTTTCGTTTTCGGTTGGCCACCCTGTATAAGTATGGAAGGTATTGTATAAAGCTGACTCGAAAATAAACATCAACCTATAAAGACGTGGCGTCAAATAACCAGCTTCATATTTATCGTGACTCCGCAATGGGTATAACAGGAAAATAAAGAGACACCCTTCAGGTTTCTATTGCCGCCTTTAGAAAAGCGCAATAAAGCTGAACCTGCAGACTGCAGAAGCCGATTATATTAAAAGGCGTAAGGTTTCGACGGCGCGAGCATGACACCGACATTAACAAAGGTCAGGGACGGGCTACGGTTCATACCGTTTGAATTTGAACAGTATATAGACGCGATGCAAAGTCTAGAGTAGCAGATTTCCGTAGAAGACTTAAGCAAGTGCATTATCATAGCCGACGAGGATAGTCACACGCTCGTATTGAGGCAATAATTTAAATGTATTGCAGAAGTTAACTGGTAGCAAATTTTGTCGTTCGAACGGCTTAGTTCGAATTTATAATAATAGTTATTGTATCTTGCAACAATCAAGTATTCCGCTCATTGTTTTCTGTTTACTTATATTTTATATTGACAGTTCAGTCAATAATTACTTAAAGTAAGGCATACAAATTTATTATTTAGTAGAAAAGCAGGAAATTTTGAGATATTATACTACCCTATGGCGGCTCGTCCATATAGGGGCTGTGGGGCTACAGCCCCCGGTAAAAAAAAATTCGCCCGCAAACAACCGATAACGTACCTAGAGTTCGAGTTCGATCACGATGCACCCAGTATATTATGTTTGGAATGCATCTTTGTGAGGAATTGGCTGCCTTCTATCTGTCCCTGCTTAAATCGCTCGTTGACGACAAGGTTGTCAATTATACGACACAGGGACTCTTTAAAGTAAGGCGACCCAGCATTATACTTTCCAATGTGAGGCCATTGAGTAAAGGAATAATCCCTCACTCAACGGTGAGGCCCATTCTTTCCTCATTCTAATGGTAGCAGTGATGCCAAGTATGCCATTTTATTGGAGAATCTATGAATATAACAGGTACTTTGATTGTTAGTAAAAATTAATAATAGTTTCCATGATTTCTAAAAATTAGACTTGACAATGTTGTGTCTACAAGTGCAAAATATGGCAACTGTCAAATGAAACAAATCTATTTTATAGTTGAAATTGATTTCCGGCAATTAGTTCCATGAGTTTAAGTTTATTTAAGAATTAGTCGCTATTGCACCTTGTTACCAGGTTCCTCAATCCATATTTGTAATATGTATACTTGAACTTTCTTACCCTGTAGGTATCTACCCAAAGAAATTTCACAGATTTCGGGATGGACTAGTAGTTCTAATCATGTAGTTGTTCTCGGTGTTCATTATAAAAATTTTGTAATTTTATTTCTCTCCCAAACTTAAAATAAACTTGTAGTCGTAGATAAAAACTCTTTAAAAAATACCTGACTGAAGCTACCTGCTTAATAATTTAAAATTTACGAAATACGATTTTTGTTTTGAACTACCTACTTGTACGTAATGCCCACGTAATGGGAATTGTACCCTGATGGCAGTTGGAGACTGACATATAACATAACCTTGAACTTGGAAGACAGTTTACCATGTTTCGTTTTTGTAAAATTTCAAACATTCCACTCCTGCAATATTTATTTGAATCACAAAAGGGCATAATAAATTCATTGCATTAAAGTTTCTCGAGGTGAAATTTTCACATAAATGCCTTTAAGGTCCTAAGTTCCCGGACCGTTTCTTTCAAACTTTTATATTTACTACTTCAGAAACGGTGGAATATAGCGTAAATTTCCATTATCAAGGAAATATTTCCAGATATATGAAGATAAATTGGTTTTAATGCCGCGTAAAATGTGAAGCAATATAGATGCAAAATAGGAAATATTATGAAAAATTATTCTCTGCAAACAAAATCTATATATGGGATATGATAGCATATTATGTATATTTTATAGTTTATGTATCGATTATAGACAGCGACAGAGCGTAGGAATTTACGACAATATCCGAATTGAATTAAATTGAATTTTACAAGTGAAATTTGCTAATCAAAATAAATAATTGTAATGTCTGCCTGGTTCACTTAATTAAGATGTTTATCTAGCTAAATGACATCAAAAATTATTGACTTAAATTTCAACCCGAAAATAATTAGGTACTTGGCATGTCGAAAATATCGTTTTTTAGAAAACAGGGATGTGTAGAACTAAATATCTGCTACAGTCTAGTTATTTTAAAGAGTCAGTAGCAATGTTAAAAATACCTAATATATATTTTGTAGACTTAGCTAGAAAAAATATTACTTCCGCTAAACCGAAACCCTGCTGTGCAGATTCTTTATTCACGTTACTAGTCAAATCAAAAACTGCAACAAAATCGCCACTTAATTTTTTCAAAAAATCGGTTATTTGGCGATTACTTTTCTGTTTAAAACTCAACAGTTTTTTCCTTAGTGGCATTTAATTCCTTGGAAAAAATACACAAGTTTGCATGGTGTCCATTTATCTTAAAAATTACCGAGATAATAATGGCTCCTGACGTCTTAGCTGGAACAAAAAACGTCACTTCCGGCTAAACCGGAAGTGATATTCAATATTCAAGTGTGCGGTGCAGATTTTGTATAAACTTTACAAGTCTAATAAAAAAAATGTAACAAAATATAGCAATGCTGTGTTGCGGTAAGTTTTTTGTTTGAAATTCAATTGTTATTCTTGGCGGCATTACACAAATTTAGTTTCTGAGACACCAATTTGTCTTAAAAATTACCGCGACAATCCCTCGTAACGTCTTAACTCTGCCACCCTGTACAAGAAATTTAGAGATGTGATACAAGCATAAAAGACATTTTCTACTCCTATGCTAGTAACATACCACCTATTAAGTGACGGTTTAGGTTATAAGTAAGCCCATTGTTACGAACACTGACATGTAATGACTGACACGTAATGAGTGATACGTAATAAAAAAATTACGTATCTGTTCTTAATTAAAACGCAATTATCACGGGTGCCTTGTTAGCGCGGCATCCGCGTCACCATAGCAACTAACCAACATACTAATTGTTGCCTGTCAGATAATCAGAAGTATAGTTTATCTATTATAATAGAATTCTTTCGTCGAAGCGTCGAAGAAAAATTATAATACAAAACTCGAGTTGTAAGCTTATTACATAGGTACTCGTGGAATTACAGCACTCGCCGCTACGCGGCTCGTGCGCAACTTTTCCACTCATACGTAACAAGCTGTTTACAACTCTCGCTATGTAATATACTATTACTTACTCGGAAGAGTTTATGTAGTCTTCCTAAAATTAAACGCGGAATATTTTATATTATTTTTTTATTAACGGTGACAGTATATTTGCACCTGATGTGACCTCAAATTAACTTAAAATTTTAGCTCCGCGTCCTCAGTAATTGAGATTAACGAGCGGTACAGGTGCAAACCTATTTACGTCACGCCGGGGTTTAATAGGAAAAATCACCGAAAAAAAGGCCTAATATAATATGCAGCAAATCCATTTTGTTTAATATATTATTATAACTGTTCGTATGGGTTAAAAATGTTTTTCGAAAACACAGTATCAAATCGTTCTACCTACCTACCTATACATATACAAAGTACCGATACCCATATTTGTGGAACGTCCATAAACCTTGTGACGTACAGCGAGTTTGAAATATTTGCGATAGGAACCATTGTTTAGGTCGACTATAAACCGAGTTTGTGCATATTTTATTTTGCTACAAAATTTTGTCAATATTACCTGAATGTATTACTCATAAAATTTTATTCAGGAGCGTCCACATTAAGCGAGCTCTTGTAACGTGTTAAAAATATTCAAACTATTTTTTTTTAAATTTAAACACTGCTTGTTACTTTTATTTATTTAAAAACACTTTATTCTCCTTGTTCATAAATAAAAACTAATTATCTTGTGGTTCCTGCTATTCACTGCTCGTAAAGCTAAAACACAATTATTAAATATATTCAATTTGCTATTTCAAATTACAAACCTATTTAAATCTCTAGAACTAGTTTCTTCGTAGCCCTTGTATCCCTATTGTACCTGCATTGTGTTCGTGTTTTTATTCTACTGTGTACTTTGCCTCCGTCTTGTTTCGCTTGTTGTTTTTCTGATTGTTGGTTCGCGGTTTTTGTCGGTCTTCTTGGCTTCTTCGCAGCATTTATTTACAATAAACTTTTAATTAGCTAACAATAATCGCCTGAAAGATAAAGTAAACATCAAGGGTTAGGCCAAATAAAATAGGTAACAGTAACCATTATAAAAGCCCCTACCTAGACGTCCAAAATATCTACAAATTATTACCTCGTATCTTCTCTTTTGCGTTGTCCATAATTGTCGGCTTTCTTTATTAACCATAGTATTAATAGATTATTGGATTATCTATAATTTTCTACCACTTATTGATTTTCTATCAGCTGTTCTCCATAAATGTCATGCCCACTGTCAAATCTGAGCGACAGTCTTCCACAAAACAACAAAAATGTTGACATATGTCTTTATATTTTCTGTCAGCCCATGGTTACCAACAGAGGCCGGGGAATTGCCCCTGGTTTTGGCGCCTATTTTCCTGGTGAACATTAGTTTTTTTTTCTTTTGCAAGAAAAAGTCCTTCTTTCAGTAGCTTTTACGCTGAGCCCACGTTGCGCCAATTTTGGCAGATTTTGCATCGATTTCCGTCCGTTTTCCCGTAGTGGTGTAACAAAGTTGTTTATTTTGGAACCCCGTAGCCCTAGGCTGATTTCATAAGGAAAATCATCGGATTTAACAAGAAAGTCGAGATTTTGAATTCACACCAGGCCCCCCACCACCAGTGGTAAGTTTCCGGTTTCTTAAAGTTTTATCTTGGCATGTCATTTTACTTTTATCCAGCCTCCGTGGTTTTCTATATCACAAAATGTATCAATTTTAGGCCTGCTTCGGGATTCCTGATTTTTGGATTCGTGATTTTTGAGTCCTGATCCCTGATTTCTGCATGGTAGCTGATGTTTTGCTTGAGAGCGGCTTTTGGAACATCAGTTTTGGTGATCTTCTGCGTTGCTGCATATAGTTGAGATATTGGCTGCTTTAGAATAGAGCTTGAACGTCGTGGAGTACCACCATACCACCCGGTTGCATCCCCTGGAGAGCTGGCAAGTCCATTCCATTTTAATTCGTTTTATTATTTATTATTATTACTCAGTGCATGAAATTATCACACTAGAATCATTTGAATGCTGCACCACTGCACTACTACTGCAACTTATTTTGCACTTATATAATATATGCTCGTATATGCTCGTTACCTACTTTTACACCAACATTTTAATTAATTAGTCATCGGATTTTATTGCATGTTGTGCACCGAATGTAGCGAGTTATATCAACGCCAACTAGAAAACACTTGTTAAACAAGCAGTTCTTGTAATAATTGTAATGTAACACCTTTGTCAGCAGTAATGTTACTTTTTATGTTTTCACCCGTTCTTGTGTATTCAGTCTCGACATAGCCATTTCACGGTTCACATCTATTGTAGATTGTACCTTTTGAGAAAAATAAATCTTTTTAAAAACCAGTATCTGCGTTCACTGAATTTAAGTGGCGCAGTCGTACGGATTTTTCGTCGGAATCAATATCGATAACCGGTGCGTTTCAACGCTTTACGGAAAAAAAGTAACCTATCGTGTACGAAGTTGTTTTCGGGCTTGGACTTTTTCGGACTCCAACGTGGACATCCGTGAGCACCAACACCTACCAGAAGAACTTCAGGCACTAGATGGAAACAGAAAGGACGTGGATACTGTGAGTTAGTTTTTCTCTTTCATGTCAGACTCCTCTTTGTCCCGTAACGATTCCTTTTGTGAAAACGATTACTCCGGCACTGAGTTAGGCTTAGTTTCTGAATTACTTGAAAATTTATCGATCGAATCTGATCAAATAAAATTAAATCAATCACAAATTAATTCAGTTTTTGAAAGTAGTGTTAAAATGGCACCAGCCTTAGATATTAAAAATATTAGTGTTATTCCATTGTTCGATGGAAACCCAAATAAGTTACATCGATTTATTTCCTCAGCAGAATCAATTTTAGTGTACTATTTTGACGCAGTGAACCTTCAAAATTTTCAAAATACTTTACTTTTAAATGGAATTTTAAACAAACTAGAGGGTAGAGCAGAGGAAGTTGTCGCTATTAATGGTTGTAAAACTTGGGACGATATAAAAAATACTCTCATTTTGAATTTTGGCGATCAAAGAGACGAAAATTGTCTAAATCAAGACCTTGTAAACTTAAGACAGAAACCTAACGAATCTCCTTACCAATTTCACGAAAAAGTTATGCATTTATTAAATACCATTTGTAACCATATAGATCTAAAATGTGATGAGGCAAGTCGACCGTCTAAACGCGATTTTTTCACAAAACAAGCATTAAAAACTTTTCTAGCAGGTTTAAGAGAACCCCTGGGACCTATAATTCGTGCTATGAGACCTACTACTCTAGCATCCGCTTTACAATTTATTACAGAAGAAGAAAATATAAAATATTATCAAAAATCTAATACACCCCAAACTCAAATTTTAAGAAAACCTACTCCTGCCCAATATTTTCCACCACAACCACAACATCGCTACTCTTTACCCCAAAATCAACCCCAAATAATGCAAAGATCGAACTGGACACAACCCCGACAATTTAATTCTCAATTTCCTCGCGGACCTATATCCAATATCCAAAGAAATCCAAATCCTCCTTCACAGAGATATCCCACAAACTCACAAGTATTTGGAAGACCCCAAAACCAATTTAAACCTACCAATAAACCACCCACTAACAGACCTACACCAATGTCTGGAATTAATCAAACTATTCCAAAACCAAATTCTAATATTCGACCAAATTCTTACTTCCAAAATTACGGACAAAAACCCAATTTCGCATCTGAAGAACTATTTAATACCGAACATACCGATGAACTTGACTATGACAATCAATCTGATCTAAACCAGTATGAACCCTATAATGACACAATAATTGAAACCGAAAATAACGAACAGTTCTATGAACCGCACACCGAGCAAGACGCAAATTTTCAACACGCTCAAAATTACGAACTAGAAACGTAATAGAATTGCACTATTTCCCTGACAAAAAAATATTACCCTATATTTGTATCTCTAACCCCCCAATCAAACTTTTAATCGACACTGGTTCCACCAAATCTTTTATTAACCCGAATATTGCTTTTCAAAATTTTAAAAATTTTATACAGCATGATCCATTTATTGTATCTTCAGTTTTCCAAAGTTATTCTCAAAATTACTCCGCAAATATACCAAGTTTTCAAGAATTTAAATCAAATTTACCAATGAAATTTTATCTTTTCAATTTTCACAAAACCTTCCATGGATTAATTGGGATGGACAATATAAAATTAATACAAGCACTCTTAGATTTTAGAGACAATCGAAATCAGCTTATAACTGAAAATGCTATTTTACCACTTCGATATTACGAAACCAATCAATCACATTTTTACCATTTACAGTTAGAACCACATAGTATAACCCCTGTTAAATTACCCGTTAAAGAAGAATACGGACCTGTATTATTAAAATATCAGGAATTTCAAGGCGCAATTTTAAAAAACTCTCTCTCTACAGCAAACGAAAACTTAGCGTGGGCTGAACTAGTTAATAATTCAGATGACGTTATCCAAATTACTTTGACCGACCCTGTACCTACATCAGAATTTGATTTAGACGAACATTTTATTTACTCAGCAGAAATTATTCCCAATGACACTTATTTAGAAAATTCAGACATAGAAAATTTAATTAGAACCTCTCACATGAATGAAGAAGAACGTAAACAAATTTTAAAAATTTGCAGAAAATATTCAGACATTTTTCATAGACCCGAATTACCTCTTACTTTTACGAACCAAATGAAACACAGCATAAGGACCAAAGACGAAATTCCCGTATACACCAAATCATATAGGTACCCGTATATACATAAACCCGAAGTACAGAGACAAATATCCTCGATGTTAGACCAAGGTATAATTAGACCAAGTAATTCACCCTGGTCATCCCCCATATGGATCGTCCCCAAAAAAGCCGACGCATCTGGACAGAAAAAGTGGCGAATAGTCGTCGACTATCGCAAATTAAACGAAAAAACTATCGATGACCGCTACCCTCTCCCTAACATTACAGACGTACTAGACAAACTTGGACGTTGTAACTACTTCACGACACTAGACTTGGCAAGTGGATTTCATCAAATTGAGATGAACCCTGCAGACATCCCTAAAACCGCTTTTAACGTAGAGAACGGGCATTACGAATACGTTCGAATGCCTATGGGCTTAAAAAACGCCCCTGCAACCTTTCAGAGGGTAATAGACAATATCCTCAGAGGGTTACAAAACGAGATATGCCTTGTATATCTCGACGATATCATAATCTTTTCCACTTCGCTTCAAGAACACTTAATAAATTTAACAAAAGTATTTCAACGCCTAAGAGAAACAAATTTCAAAATTCAGCTCGATAAATCGGAATTTTTACAAAAAGAAGTCGCGTATCTCGGACATGTTGTTACCCCAGAAGGAGTACGACCAAACCCAGACAAAATTATTGCTATAAAAAAATATCCCTTACCAAAAACAACAAAAGAGATAAAAGGATTTTTAGGTTTATTAGGTTACTACAGAAAATTTATTAAAGACTTCGCTCGTATCACTAAACCCTTCACTTTATGTTTAAAAAAGGATGCAAAAATCGAATTAACTCCCCAATATGTCAAATGCTTTGAAGACTGTAAAAATCTCTTAATGAATGAACCACTTTTACAATACCCCGACTTTACGAAACAGTTTAACTTGACCACTGATGCAAGTAACGTCGCGATCGGCGCTATCTTATCACAAGGGCCTATCGGAAATGACAAACCTATTGCATACGCCTCTCGGACTCTAAATGAATCGGAACAAAATTACAGCACCATCGAAAAAGAGCTTTTAGCAATCGTATTTGCAACAAAATATTTCAGACCATATTTATTTGGACGCAAATTCAAAATTTTAACAGATCATAGACCTCTCGTGTGGCTTATGTCACTAAAAGAACCCAACTCACGACTAGTAAGATGGCGACTAAAACTTGAAGAATTTGACTATGAAATACAATACAAAAAAGGAAAGACAAACACAAACGCAGACGCACTTTCACGTGTAGAAATACACACCAAAGAAATTTTTAATTACATAGAAGAATTTAACAAATCTCTCGAAAAATCAAAAGAAAAAGAAACTGACAATTTTTCGACTACAGGAAACATTGACGAGCAACCAGACTTAAATGACGTGAACGAACCATCTACAAGCACAACCCATGTACAAAACGAACCATCGACAAATAATGCACAAATTAATCAAGACCCAAATCAGGATCCTTCATCAGAAGAAACTATATCAGCCGAGGAAATCGACGATAACACGGTTCATACTAGCCATGAAAATCCAATACAAGAATTACCCTCGACTGACAGGTGTTTAAATTCTTTTGACCACCAAATTAAAATAAAATTTGTTTTACATTCCCCAGCGACGCCTAAACGCGAAAGCACTTTTCCTAATAAAAAACGTTTAAATGTCCAAATTTCCATAAATAATGTAGAAACCGACATAATTAACTTGTTTAAAAATTATTTAGATCCTAAATTCACTTATGCTATATATTTTGATAAAGAAGATTATGCTCCACGTATATGCGAGATTCTCAGGAAAACATTTAAAAATGCAGCTTACAAGTTAATGAAATGTAATACTTTCCTAGAAGATGTAACAGATGCAAATATGCAAACTCAGATTATTCAAAATTATCACGAAAGCAAGACGAACCACCGCGGAATCCTAGAAACTGAAACCCGAATAAAAAGAAAATATTACTGGCCCGGAATAAAAAACGACGTTGCTAACTACATAAATTTCTGCGAAATATGCCAACAAAATAAGTACGATCGAAATCCACCTAAACAAAAATTAATGCTTACTCCCACACCTTCGAAACCATTCGAAATTGTTCACGTAGATACCTTTCAAGCACACGGACAAAAATTCTTAACGATGATAGATACATTCTCTAAGTACAGTCAAGCATACCCCTTAAACGGGTTATCCGCAATAGAAATTGTAAAAGCTTTCGTTATTTTCATGACCCATCACGGCTTACCCTCTTTAGTTGTTATGGATAACGGTACAGAATTTAAAAATTCTATAATACAAGAATTTTTCAAAACTCACAAAATTAACTCTCACTATATCACTATAAATAGCCCTCAATCAAACGGAGCCATAGAACGTTTTCATTCGACACTTCTTGAACATTTAAGAGTAATAATTCATAAAAACAAAGGAAAAATCGACATTCTAAATCAAATGCCTTATGCAATACTCGGATACAATAATTCAATACATTCTACAACCAAACAAAAACCTATCGACGTTATAAATGGACATTTAAATACGAAAGACCCTTTTGACATCGACATTAACCAGCAACTAATGAATAACTATATCGAAGAACACCGCGAAGCTACAAAACAAATTTATAAAAAATTAAACGAACAATTGACAGAACACAAAGGACAAACTATAGAGTATCATAATAAAAATCGAGAAGATCCTTTAACTTATCAACCAGACGATGACGTCTATCGAAAAGTAGTTTCTAACAACCGTAATAAATTATGCAAAAAGTACCAAAAAGGTAAAGTTGTTCGAAATAAAAGTATTCAGGTAAAAACCGCGAAAAAGACTCTTCACAAACAAAATATTAGACGACCAAAAGTAAAGCATAAAAAATTGTTGCAGGTTCCACCTAGTAGTACTACTGACAGTGCAGGTACAGACAGACATAACCATAACTAAACTCGACAAAAATCCAGGGATCCTTCCTTATAAACTTGGAACTGCCAAAGTTTACTCCCGAACCCATACCTTTATTCATTACATTGATCTTAACCCCATAAAAAATGAAATTGAACTCATTAAAAATCAGTACAGTGATATTTCCCTTGTTGCGAAAGATTTCTTTAAAAATGCTTTCGCCGTTGACCTAATTAATTTTGATAAAGCTTTAAAGTATCAGTTACATACAGCAGAAACAAAGTTCGACACACTCAATCCAGCTGGTAGAACAAAACGTGGTCTTATAAACGGATTAGGTTCCATAATAAAAACCATTACCGGAAATTTAGATGCAGACGATGCCTACTATTACGATCAAGCTATTAAGAATCTACAGGATAATCAAAAAATTGTTGTCAAAAAGTTAAACAAAGAAATCTCATTGACGACAAGAATTATCAATAATTTTAATAAAACAGTTTCATTAATTAAACATGATCAAGAACTTATAACAAAACGCTTAAATATCGTAATAGAAGATTTTGTTAATAAGTTTGAATCAGAATTCATAATTTATACAAAAATGAGAGATATTTTAGACCAAATTAATTTACTACTAAACGTGGTTTTACAGTTATTAAACGACATAGAAAATGCTGTGACATTTTCCCGACTAGGTAAAGTTCATAGTAGCATACTAAAAATTGATGATTTGCAACATATTATAAAAATTTTAGAAACTCTTTATTCACCTGAACAGTTAATTTTTCCCTTAAAAACAGACATTCATCGATATTACGATGTTCTAAATGTAGAATCTTACTATTCAGGATCGAAAATAATTTTCGTTGTTCACTTTCCAATCACTATGCCAGAATCGTTTTCATACTATCACTTATTTTCTATTCCAACACAAAATTCCACCACAATAATTCCTAAAAATACATATCTGATCATGAATGAGAATTTCTACCAATATGTATCACTTCCCTGCACCAACCTGCATCCCAAATTCTACTGTCCCGAAAACTCTCTCATCGAAGGAGCAGTTAAAGAAGATTGTTTATTCCAATTACTTCAACTGACGATTACGCCAAGGAACTGCCAGCTCACCCCTGTTCGAGTTAACGAAGAATTCGTACAAGAAATTGACAATTCACACTATATTGGAATTTTTCCCAATAAAACGAAAATCCAAACATTATGTGAAACTACCGACTTCATAACACTTCAAGGAAATTATCTCATCAATATCCCGACTGGATGCCAATTCCGACTGAAACATTATAACTTTATTAATGACAAATCCGTAAATCAGGGACAACCCTTGTTATTACCAGAAATCAAAATTGCAACAACCGAAAACCCCAGAAAATTACCAACACTAAAGCTACAAAATATTTGACTTGACGAAATACATAAGCTTCAAATGGACCAACAACGATTAACACCGGTAGAAGAATCACTAGATCCGCTGTCAACCAGTTTTTGGACATTACCAATTTATGGACTTATTCTGATTGCCTTATTGTACATTTTAATAATTCAAGTCAAGAAAAGAAGATGTACAGACGTAGCACCGGCCCAAGCGGAAGAAAATCCACAAGCCAACCCTCGGATATTTTTCAACCACTGAAAAATATACCTCGATTTGGGGATGGAGGAGTTATATCAACGCCAACTAGAAAACACTTGTTAAACAAGCAGTTCTTGTAATAATTGTAATGTAACACCTTTGTCAGCAGTAATGTTACTTTTTATGTTTTCACCCGTTCTTGTGTATTCAGTCTCGACATAGCCATTTCACGGTTCACATCTATTGTAGATTGTACCTTTTGAGAAAAATAAATCTTTTTAAAAACCAGTATCTGCGTTCACTGAATTTAAGTAGCGCTACATAAGGGGTTGTTTTATTTTAAATATTATAAATATTTAGGTGCTAGTCGCTTGTGATATATTTTTTTTTTGTTATTATTATACCTACATGAATTAGTAGTATATATTGGTGTCGGCATAATACCTACATAAGGTTTAACGGCAAGTCCGAAGAATTTGATGCAGTAGTTTAGGCACATGATAGGGCTAGGCAAAGATTATAATGTTCTCCAGGTTCTCCACTTTTGATCAGTAAAAAGCATCTTGTTTGATGTGTTTACGCTTGCCAAGTAAATATATTACATTACCATTCATCCTAAGTTACCTGTTTTATTGCGATACTTACCTCAGGTTTTTCCCGCTTTTCTTGTAATCTTTTCAACCTCTTTAACTGATAAGGCCTTTAAAGCGGGTGGCGCTATTTTGGTTGTTTGGAGATCTTTTACTCACGCCACTCTACCGAATGATCTGAGTGGTCCGGGATAGGCCGAGATAGAGAGGGTGATTAAACCAATTAAGTAACAGTAAAATTTTGTAATCTTTGCATTTAGGCCACCTCTTTCCCAATCAACAACATTAATTGGGGTTAGGTAAGCGTTTGCCACAATAATTTACTATTTGAAAACTAGAGTTTAGTTTTTTTTTTAATCAAAGATCTCCCCCTTTTTTTTTGTTGAGGAATGTGGCAATTTGGCGCCCAACGTGCACTCTTCACGGTAACGGCTAATAATAATCGTAAAATAACTTTCCTATTCCGGTTCTAAATATTCGAAATAACTAAACTACAGTATGTATCTCTGCGTATTCTTGTGAACACTCGACAAATCTATGAAGAGCCAAGAAAAATTACTATTTCGATTTGGTGATTATTCCATGGCTAGCTATGGTTTTTTAAAATATGGTCAATTTTCAGAATACCATATTAGGATTTTTTATTAAAATTTGTACTCATGGCGTCAATTGGCGTTACTTCAAACCTCTGTAGGTATACAAAATTTCACGAAAAAAAAAACGATCCGTTGTCTTTTTATAAAGGTTTCTTTAAAAAGAATCTATCGCCCAAGCCAAGCAGTTTATATATCGCATAAGATGTGAAGTGTGCCTTGTAAGGTATTATACATATTAATTAGCATTTGGAAGTAAACTAATTTAATTGCTGGAACATGGCGTACAAGGACGAAATAAGTAATTAATTATTTAAATGTGGTTATCAACTTAATTAAAAATTCAAATTGTTTGGTATCTTAATAATACGGTAGTTAATGTTTGCTTCTAATGCAATCGAATAGGTAAATATTCGTTGGCTTCACACTTCAGTTAAACTATGGGTTCAGTTAATTTAAAGCAGAATGTGATGTTTTAAAATAAGTGTACCTAAATATTGCATGGACAGCAAATAATTTGATTACTTGTTCGTTACATATATGACTATAGATTTTGATTGTTCGTCTTTATTCAATTTTTTCTTTTGCTTAATTTTGTCGATTTTATAGATATCGAGAAGCATGAAAAAGACAAACAATGTGGTCAATAAGAATAATAGGGAACGGAAAATTCTCAGTCGGTGGTGTAGCACAAATAAGTTCTAGGGGCTTCAAATAATAGCAGGTGTTCCAGGGAGAAATATCCGGATAGGATAGTATTGCGCCTACACTTATAATACTACCTTACCAATCAAAGTGCATTCAAGAAACTTCAACTCGATATCTTAAAAGTGTCAAGAAATATTGACAAATATCCTTTCAAAAAATGTAATTCCGTGTCTCGCACCTAAAGTGAAGTAACTTTTTTCTGCGTTTTGTTATATTGTAATAAATCTGTGGAGAAATTTGAATTTTGAGAAAAAATGTTAGTGATGTAACATGAAGGTAACATCTTGAATTACTTTTGTATTCTATGTATAATGTTTAGAATCGTGAATATTAAAAAGAATAATCTAGGTATGTGCGAGAATAAACAGATGACTATTTTTTAAACGAACTTTTTTATTCAGGACAAACCTTTCGTTTTATACATTTTTCCGATACTTATACAATGTGTCCACGGCAAAGAGGTATTATAGTTGTATTTTTTTGCATTACAAACACAATTTTTTGTATTCTGCTCTTGCTGCACCAAAAAACTATTTTTAGTATCCTGGACTTTCAAAAATTTATAGAAGGCGCTGGTAGCAGCTTAAAAATAAAAATCGCATAAGGTAAAGTGCCTTTTAAATAATTTTTTTATTTATAATTTTTTTTTAATTTTATAAATGTGCTAAAAATGGAGGAACATGGGCAGAATAAATAAATTTAAACTATGATTACATTTATATATTTAAAAAATATATAAATAAAAAAATTATTTAGTTCTGTAATTTGATACAACGTCATATTTTTTTAATTCTGAGCAAGTTTTTATAATAAAATTTTTCAATATTTCGAACAGAAAAGGAACTTTACCTGATGCGATTTTTATTTTTAAGCTGCTACCAGCGCCCTCTATAAATTGTTTAAAGTCCAAGATACTAAAAATAGTCTTTGGGTGAAGCAAGAGCAGAATACAAAAAATTGTGTTGGTAATGCAAAAAATGTCATATACACCTAGAATACCGCTTTGCCGTGGACACATTGTATATTTCAAGGTACATTTCAATGCACTTATTAATATCTCTGAAGAAGCAGATCATTTAAACATTACAAACGGAAAAATTTCTCAAATAAAAGTTTATAACACGTAATGTAACCACAAATGCAAGTTTCTAGGCAAAATTTTTATAATTTTATAGTATCTAACTATTATTTAGTTATTATTGAAAAAAATACAAAGCGGTTTTAGAGATATTGAGGAAAACTGTTTTTTTTTAGTTACAGAAATAAAGCGGTTGTGGGCCCATATTCATATAAAAAATTATTAAAAATCATCAAAGGATTAACGCACTTTAGAGGATCAGCATTCAATTATGAAACACCGTGTATAGAACAACACTGGCCAGAGCCTGATTACCAATCACTATTATAATAATAATTGTTAATATTTATATTTTGACAGGTAAAACTATAGCAGGTCTTCCATCAAGAATTGGGAAATTTAAATTTGCTGAGGTACTGTTGATCCGAGAATATTATATTCGTGCAGGATATTGCAAGCTACTAAGCAAAAACTAACTTGGTGAGCTCCTTTGGTAGAATTAGGGTCCCAAGTGGAGCCGCCTGCTCTAGAATGCAATTTGTTGAGATAGCTCCCCGAAATTTCATTTCAACCGCCGTAGTTTTCATTCATGTAGTTTCCGCAAACTTTAGCTAAACTTGCATAACGTCTCTAATTCCGCATATAAACATCCTGGAGAGCATCTCCATATAACTCGACTACTTTTGTACATAAAATTCGCAAAGCCTTCTCGGAATTACATGGACTATAAAAGTTAGAGCATATGTTTCATGGACCGTTGGAACACGAATAGTAAAATAGACGTTAAGCCAATATTCAGCTTGGATGGCAAAGATAGCTGATAGCTTCGGCCATAAACAATTTTGTACGGCTATCTAGATGCATTAAATGGAAGTTCGTCAGCCATGGATACTCGTAATATGAAGAGTGTGTAGTATATACATGCGTTAAAATCCCTTAATATTCCAGAGAAATCTTTTCAGTATAGCCAGGACGGTTGTCTACCATATCTCTATTTTTTTGCAAAGGGATATTATAATCTATTAGGCGAAAATAGGTATGCTTCATGGACTGATCGAGACTCTGGTGGACGCAGGTGTTTCAAAATGTGCAAATTTCGAGACAATCCTGATACAGACTAGTTACATAAAATATATACGTATCTTTGGTTCGTTCTACGGGAGGGTTGGACTCAACTGGACCGCTGCCTTTGGTATAAACAGGTTGAGAACTATTATTATCATTATCATCCTCGTTATCACTATTACCATTATTATCCGTACCATAAAGCGTGGTGTTGCCCCATCTTGTCCTACCGAATAATATAGGGAGCTGAGTCACACATTGTTAATCTGTGGCTGGGTCATAAACTTGACTAGTATGGACCACGGGCGTAGCCAAGGGGGGGGTTTCGGGGGTTCAAACCCCTCCCCCCCCCGAAATAAGCAAAATATTACCTAATATTATACCGAAAAAATACGAGGAGTGAAGAGTTAAATTATTATTACGTTTGAATATATGTAGTAATAGTAGCGCCTAGCGCCATCTTTTGACGAGAGGCAGACGCAGTTGCAGCCGAACTATTTTGTATTGTAGGGACACTTTGCGTTGTTTCTCGATTATTCGCCACGCCCCTCGGTCGAAATGAGCGGAACTTTGTGGAAGTTCGTGGAAGTTTCTGGACGGCTACTGGGCTGCTATATAAGCGGCGCCGCGGCGCGTGACCGCGCTTACGGCAGTATTGTTCCATGCGAACTCGAAGCGAATAAAAGTGAAAAGTGGTGAACGAATAGTGAAGAGAATTAAGTGTACCGTGTAAGTGAGTAATTTTAGTGCGCTGTTATTCGATGACCTTGTTAAGGATAGATACGTGAATCATTATTACTGTCGAAAAATTGAGGGGAAAAAAAGGAAGGGTGGTAAACCTAAAGGTATGGACTACTGGAAAAAGTGGTGTAGTCAAGGTCAAGGGGTTTCTAATAAAGAAACAAATTTGGATTTAGCTATCAAAGCTTCAGCTACCTTGCATGCTGATAAGAAGACTGCCTACCCCGAAATCTAGTTTGGAATGCCTAGATATGTGCGATAAAAACCTTTATCCTAATATTTACACATTACTACAAATCTTGGCTACCATTCCTGTATCCACTGCTACCCCAGAAAGGTCTTTCTCGAGCCTAAGGAGACTGAAAAACTATTTACGAAACACTACAAGTGAAACCAGACTTAATGGTTAATGAACATTCACTATGGAACAGAAATTCATGCAGATGAAGTAGTGGATATATTTAAAAGAAAAAGCCGAAGATTTCTTCCTTAATGGTTTTAGATTTAGCGCAGAGGAACGAAATTAATTTATCCATTTCATTTAAAGTTAAGAACTTTATAAATATGTCGTAGTTTTTCGGATGAATATAGGTATAGATATTAAATTTCATGTAAGTATATTTTTGTTGTTTTATTTACTTCTCAAACTAAACCCCCCCCCCCCCCCAAAAACTAAATCCTGGCTACGCCCGTGGTATGGACGGTGCTGGATAAAGCACCAATCGGTTTGTACGGCAGCGGCATGGAAGCACGTTTTATCTAGCTTTATTTTACACCTATAACATAATACCTTACTATATTACGCGGTAACCTTAACACACCAATAATTATTGTGATTTTCGTTGTCCTAAGGCATACGGAGAGCGGTGGTGTATAAAATACGTCTCAGACTTTCGGAACTTTTAAATTGCTACGGAAATAATTAGTGTAATAAATATCACGGGTTCAAAGCCACATCTTCACATTTTGTTTATAAATAGAATAATATCAACAATTTTCTCCCAGATTTCCAATTTTTTAACAAAAATGAAAAATAATATGTGAAAACTATTGAAAATTTTCATAACAACTTTTTAATATCTTAAAACATTATAGAGAAAATTGGAAATGTCTTTCTGACAATTTTTAACTTCAAAAAATAGGTACCTCCTTTTTATAATATTTATTTTATAATTTATAATATTTATAATATTATAAAATGACTTTTTTGTCCTGAAGAAGTTCCTTATTTTAAAAAATTCGGCTTTGAACCCGTGATATTCATTACACTTAACATATCTACAAGCCGTGATTTCTAAAAAATATCTCTAAGGAAATAATGTTAGTATTATGTTTTCATCTGCAAATATTTTATCGAAGAAGTTGAACTATTTTTGTCTTAGTAAGCATCAAGTGCCCGAGATACTATTATAGAGCCACCGTATATAAAGCAGAATTTATGTTACGAACGAACGTCTTTTAGATACCAAATGAATTGCGGATGCGAAGGCAGGTCATGCATTTGAGAGAGAAACACTCTCCTGCTGCCTGCTACCACCAAATGTTAAAGCTCCATGGAGTTTTCAATAGTATTACCCCAGTATAATATACCAATATACCATCTGGAATCGCCGATCCTTTGTTCTAGATCCAGAAAAACATCTATCGCCCGTTTCCGTGGTTTTGTCGAAATGGATACAGGGTGTTCCGTAAAAGCGGTACAAACCAAACTTCTGTTTTCTTAATGGAGTTTAAATTCGACACCCTGCATCTTTTTTAGGTATGCGTTTTTGACTCCACCTTTATGAACTTTTCGTCTTATTTTTCCATGTTCTTTTAGACCTACAAACCTGTACACTGTTTTTTGAAACACCCTGTATATCGCTGGGGAAAAAGCGCACAGGAATAAAGCGCACAGAAAAAAAACGCACATAAGCGCCCGGGAAATAGATAGATTCCTAAAATTCAATAATATACAGAAGTTTGATTTGTGCCGCTTGTACCGAACACCCTGTGCCAATTTCAATAAAATCACAGAAACGCCCACCAAAAATCTATATTTCAATCATGTTCTTGCAGAAACACCTTGTATAATTTTGAACTGGACCGGATATATCAACATTAAGTTTTTTGTCTGGATGATTACAAAACACATTAGCGTTTTAGGGACATTATTTTAATATTTTTTTCTTATACCATATAGACAAAGCTATACTTACATAGAATGGCAGAACCATTGTTGAAATTTCCGCACGCTGCACCAAATATTTTGCAACGAAATAATATAAAAGCTAATAACTAAATTAAAATACCTATACCTCAACTTAGTATGGAGTCCTAAGAATTGTAAGACATTACTATTTATTTGTTTTAATTTGTTTTCGCTCCAAAATTAAAGTTTGAAAATTGGTGTAGCCTAATTATTGTTTTTTTGCGAACGGTTTCAACAATGCTTCTATCTATGGCTTCTTTAATCTTTGCCGAAACTTCAATAACATACAGGCTATAATTTTTTCTTTAACTCGAAAAGTAAAGAGGGGGTAAAATTTCGACTCCCCCCCCCCCCTATTATTTCTCTAATCTTTGCAGATAGAGAAAAGTTGTATATAAAAGTTGTAAGGTAACTATTGTGCTTTAGAATGTTAGGCTTGTGGATTATATCGTAAAAGTGGGACAAAATATTTTTTTGCAATAAATATCCTGTATATTTACGTATTTTTTTGAAAGGGCTAATTTTACTAATTGCAGTGATATAATATGTTGATATTTGCTTCTTCTTTTAGCAAGATATGTGGACTTGAACCTACAAAAAAATCATTTTCAAAGATCGCAGTTAGCCAAGAAATTAAGACGGAATTTTGATAGCTGTGCTAGATTATCTTTTACTTAGGTACTTACATTATTAAACCAATTCAGGGTATAAACATAAAAAAAAACTGGTAGGATGAAATTTTTAATCTTTGTTGCCACTTTATTAGACTATTTAATAGAGTAAGTATAAGAATCTCTCGGAAATAACCTATAAGAATTATAAAAAATACGCCTTAATGGCTAACTGCGATCTTTGAAATGTTTTTTTTGTAAATTTAAGTGCACATAATACATATCTTGCTAAAGGGAAAAGCAAATATCCACATATTATATATAATTGCAATCGGAAAAATTAGCTCTTTCAAAGTATGCACAAATATACAGGGTGTTTATTATTAAAAACAAAAATAGGTTGTCCCACTGTATAATCTATAGTTAGACTTTTATATAAAAAAATACTATCTGCCAAAGTAGAGAAATAATAGGAGGGTCGGACTCTGTATACCTGCAATCTCTAATGACGAAGTGATTCTTATTTATGAGCAACAAAAATTATTATTTTTAATGAATATGTTTCAATAACCTTCCATAGGTATCCCTACTAAGCTTAGTGGGCAAAGTTCTGCCTCGGGCAACAACATTTTGTACGTTGTACGGCAATTATGTTATTAAATAATTATTATTAATATGACAAAATTACCTACGCATCTAGTTCTCAGGTAGTATTTATTCATACAAAATTAGTGGCCCACAAAAGAAGCCCAAATAAAAATAACGGTTATGTCAAAACGTAGCATTTATGAACAGGGTGATTCAGTCATGAAATTATTTTAAATAATATTCTAAAATGATCCGACCAAAAATTATTTTTAGAAGGGTATGGACTGTATCCTTTCGGTCCAGTATTGCTCACTGAATTTCACCATTCTTCCTTCCAGAAATGATATTAAATCCCTTTGTTGCATCAAATGTTCGCTGTAATATGACTTCTTACTTTAGGGTATAATTTCTACCTCAGGGCGGACCTACACTAAATTGAAATTTGTAAAGCAGGCCCTCGAAATTTAATTCTACCACTGTAGTTTTCGGTGAGGCAACTTCCACAACTTGTTATGTAATGCTAAATTTAACATAGGAACTGCTTTCCTTCTCATAATAACTTTGGTAGGTACCTACTTTCTGACGTCCATGTCTCCATCCATGACATCCATCTCTGCTTTAATTTTTCTATTGCCAATTAATTGTTATTATCTATACAGGGTGATTCAGTTCCGGTGCTCAACATGGGGATCTCGGAAACCGTAACAGATACGAAGTCGGTCAAATGGAGGCAAACTTGCGCCTTTGGGCGCCTAACAATATTCCGTTGAGAAAGTTAAAATATTTTCATGGGTTGCTGAGATATTTAAAAATAACCGAATTTTTGAAAATGAGATTTTATTTTTTTCTGGCGCCATTTGCGATAATATTGAAATATAAATTATACTTTTTCATTGCAACTTTTTCTGGACTACATCGTGGTATTTTTTTATTTTCGGGGCGACGTTTCGTTTTTGAGATAGAGGGATCATCTTCATTTTTTAAATACGGACCTGTATTTTTTATTCCATATTTTGAAATAAATCGTTGTCCTGAGTACAACGATGTATGACACATACATATTTTTTCTAGTTTTGGCCGCCAAAATGCACATTTACTAAGAAAAAAATTAATACGGTCCTGGACTATGCATTTTTTTCAAAGCTATTCCAATTATAACAAGTGATCATTTTTTATACCTACTGGATTAATTAAACTCTATGTTTGTCATATTTTGAAATTATTTTTTATACTTTACGTAAAATGTATCTCACTATTGTTAGTAATAATAATTATTGTGGTTATTTACCTAAAGTATAAAAAAAATTCAAAATATGACAAACATGGAGTATCATTAACAGTGGGTATTAAAATAATGATCACCTGTTCTAATTGGAATAGCTTTGAAAAAAAGAGAGAAAAAATGCATAGTCCAGGACTGTATTAATTTTTTCTTAGTAAATGTGCATTATAGCCGCTAAAACGAGAAAAAAATATGTATGTGTCATACATCGTTGTACTCAGGACAACGATTCATTTCGAAATATGCAATAAAAAATCCAGGTCCGTATTTAAAAAAATGAAGATGATCCCTCTATCTCAAAAACGAAACGTCGCCCCGAAAATCTAAAAATACTATGACGTAGTCCAGAAAAAGTTGCAACGAAAAAGTATAATTTATTTTTCAATATTATCACAAATGGCGCCAGAAAAAAATAAAATCTAAATTTCAAAAATTCTGTTTTTCGTTAATATCTCAGCAACCCATGAAAATATTTTAACTTTCTCAACGGCATATTGTTAGGCGCCCAAAGGCACAAGTTTGCCTCCATTTGACCGACTTCGTATCTGTTACGGTTTCCGAGATCCCCATGTTGAGCATCGGAACTGAATCACCCTGTATAGAGAAGGTCAGGAATTTGTCAACGGATTAGTTTCGTTCTGGTTTTGTTATTGGAAAGGAAAATCATTAGTCTCTTCGGGTACTAATTTTTCTGGCGTAGATTGGTGAAACTTTGAAAATAATTTAATTTTCTTCATAAATTCTTCCGCGACCTTTTGTATTTCCAATCAGAATTTTGACCCGCCCAACTTTTTTCCAATGAACTTGAGTTAAATCATCATTATTTTGGATAAAAAAAGCTGGGTTGAATTGTAACTCCTTGTAATATCCTTTTAATATCCTGCGAATAAAATACGCAAAAATAGTTGTAATAACTGACTGTAAACTCATATCATCGGTCAACATACATCACTGCTAAGAAAGTTACCGATAGCCGATAAGTAGCAACAAATTTGTCCTGCTGGTGGAAGAATAAAGAGAAAATCTGCGAACTACCTATACTGGTATTATTTGTACTATGCTGCAAACCATATTTATTCTGAGCAATTTGATTTTGACTAATGCCAGTTTGAAATTAATGTTACCAATTTGATTTCGACTAATGTCATTTTGATTCTGATTTGCGCCAGTTTGAGATTGAAAAGGTATATTGTCTAATTAAAGAGCCATTTTACTAGATATAACTAGAATCACGGAATAAATAGCTTCGCAACAGAAGTCTTCTTAAAGATATGTGTCAAAAATACGCGAGTCTCCATTTCAATTTATAAAAATATAGCCAGTGTTTTAAATGTAAATTTGGTTTTAATACAATCTCTTTGCTATGTAGATTAACGTAAAATCAAATAAAATGCACATTGTTTATTTCTTTAGAAGATATTTCGCCTAAAAGCGAGCTTCCTTTTGACACATATCGCTGAGGAATTGCCTGTTTTACACGGCGCAACTTGCCTGCAGGTGAGTAGTCCTCTGGCCCCTCTATTGCAGTCTACATGAAAAATATTCGCGTTGTTCAAACTTCACCAAAATATTTATACTGATTGCGTTGTTATAGGCAACAATTCCGCGATAAGGCTAAAAAGTTACGCCAAGTTCAACTAGTAGAAACAATCGTACAATAATGACTTACTTTATTGCCGATTTCTAAGCTTTTAATGAGGATTCTGAGGCTCTTTAATGCCAATTCCAGAAAAAGAATTTATTCCATCGCAGCAGATCTTTGGAAAGCACCTATATTCACTTCTTTTAGAACTGAAGCAAATTCATTTTTTTCTTTTGTCCGGATAAATCGGTTACTGGAGTTTTACGTGCAATACTTGGCGAAACAAACATTCTGAAACAAAACTTCGAGCAGAACTTTTTACCGTAACGGCTAGGACTTGACCAACGCTAATCAATTTTCCAAGCTACGTTAGCAAACAAAGAAGATGGATGGTGTTATCATCTACAATTAAGTGCACAATAAATGAGATAAGGTAAGTAAAAAGTAGCAAGATACATCAGTTGAAGTGACGTAGACAAATAGCTGGCGACGAAGATGAGTGAATGTGAAAACCCATCCATTTTATCAATACCTACTGCGGAACTGGGAAGGCAAAGGTTCAAATCAAATAATAAATATAATTAATAATAATAATAATACATTTCATCTAGTATATATTTGGTGACGACCATGAACTTGCATTAATAACAGAAAATAAAAAAAAACATACGAAAATGTTTTTATTGCATGTTTAAATAATGGGGTAATTTATCTCAACTTCCATACGTAACGAGGCGCACCTGAACGCACGTGACTGCGACGTTATGGTGGAGCACATTCGATCGCGACGTTGCCGTTTCGTTTTCATAATTTAAATATGAAAAATATGAATTTACCTGGTTGGTGGGACAACATCAGGGTATTACACACATCATCTAACTGACACATATTCCTCGAGAGAACCTTATCACTACTCTTTTCGCACAGCACGCGCTATAACAACACAAGTGGCCATTTTTTTCTTCACGATCACACGCACGACACGCACAGAGTCATCAAACAGTGACTGGAAAATACTGAAACTGAAACTGTTTCCGAAACATTATACACATTGGAGATTTAAGATTTAAGTTTTAAACGCGCGTCAAGCGTCTATCGTCTGAGAGTTGCCCACGTCGGTTTCTTTGTGGCGCCATATTTCCTGATTGTTATTAACGTAGCCGAATTTATGTAATTAGACTAAAGATCTCTGTAGACCTCTCGGACCCTCTGTATGTTTAAAACCGAACGTTTACAGCGCGCTTTAGAACACGGCAACTAGCTAACCTTTCTAACAGATGGCACCACGTACGTTCAAAAACGCCCGTTCCCATTTTATATAATAACAAGTCGTATTTGCGGTCCGAAATTCGAAGGAAACCGCAGTTCGCGAAACCACAAAAACTTGTAAAAAACGTTCCTTGGCCCAGCCAAACACCCAACGCGAAGCTGGTAGTAGTAGACAATAACAAATGTTATTTAGCTCTTTCTATAGGCTACAATACAAAATTATCGAACGTACAATAAGTTTTGTCTTCATTTTTCATTTATATGTCCAAGCTAAGCCCTAGACAAGAGTTGCGACAAACGGCAGTCAAGGAAACTAGGGGACATGACAACCCACCACCCCTAACTTGCCCAGTAATAATACTAAGACCCTAGGTTACACATTAGGCTATACCCGGTAGTATATGTAAAGACAGGAAAAGAAAGTACAGAAAGCTAGAAAGATCAAAAGGAAAATATTTAAACCGATGTCACAGGGGGGAATCACCCCCCCCCCCTCATCCAAATATGGATCCCTAACTACGACAAGAAAACATAACGAAAAAAAGGAATGAAAAAAGTGTCGTTGTTTTTGGAAACGACCTAAGCGGAACGTATACGGTAAGTTTAAGCAACTAAATCCCAGAGATGTTGGCTAATGTTGACGTTCTCATTTCAGAGGAAGCAAAACACCTACAGAACACAATCACTTTCGCTAAGAGTGAGGGGAAAAATAATTATTAGTGCCCCAACATTACTTCAAATTTACGAAAGTTTCGCATATCTGGCAACAAAACTAACGCGCATGACGGCAAACGCGCTTGGAATCAGCTGTTTGACATGAACCATGCTGATCAGACATCAGTAGGCAATATTTTCTGGGATAGTATCTAGTACCTAGTAGTAGAATTGTAGAAGTCGTTTTAGAACTTAAATTTGTGGTTAAAGGGATTACGAGTACCTCTTTTTGTGGCATGCTGTGTAAAACGCCACCCTCTTTTATTCCCATTATCTAGGAAAACCTCTTTTCTGACGCCACTGCGTTAATCAGAAGGCGGGAATTGAAAATGTATCTCGTTCCAGGAGCGATGTAAAGTTCGCTGAATGAACAATGCATAAATTTAACTTGCAGTGTTTCGTGGAATAATGAGGTTTTTGGGTGTTTTACGGTCAGGATACCCGGCTAACCCGCAGGAAGAAAATGCATGCGAAAATCTCAAAATGAGGGGGAAGTTGTAATTACTTGAAACCCGCTGGCAAATATGGTCAGAAGCATCTTAGGAACAAGTAAAAAAATTCGCTGCCAATGGAATCACTACTCCGACGTTATTATTTTTTAATAGGTATGTTATTTAATAGTAAATTCCAATATTGTACACAAATCTCACACTGTACCGACATACTTGAAAACGACATATTACATTTTCAAATTCACCCCTTTGAACTCCCTCTCAATTATAATAATAATTCTCAATTATAATAATAATTATTACTAATCATGTCATGAATTCATGATTAAAATTTTAAAATTAAAAATTTTAAAAGAGTACCTGCCCAATTATTTTTTAGAACATCATGTACTTATTATGCATATATCTAATTACATTTTTAAACTCCACGATAAATTTTAAATAATTTTATGAATGATGATCTATATTTAAATTTTACTGTTTTCGAAATATTGAAGTTTTTAATTAAAGTTTTAATTATTAGATGAAGCATGATAATATGAATGTGCCTAATCGAATTTAATAGTTTACGTTTTAATGTTTAATAAAATGTTTTAATGTTATAATATGTTATGTAATACCTTTTGTTAAAATGATATATCATGCTATAAACAAAATATATGTATTTTATAAGTAAAAATGAGTTTTATTGGTATGATATTTTTATTAAATTTAAAAAAATATATAAAATTTACGTGTCTTTCTAGCTGAAAATTTGCCTTAGGTGCACTTGCAGCGAATGTGTAAAATTTATTTACTGTTACTATTCTTATAAAAATCAATGTAAAATAAAATTATTTGTATATATGGTATTTTCAATACCCTTAAGATACTTGCGTAAGATGCGAGGTCTGCGAAATTTTTTAAACTTTTTCTGACGAAACAAGACGGATATCCTCAGAGCATAACAACTAATTTTTTCCATATCATGTGAGTCTCCACTGATAATTTGTTATGCTCTGAGGAAAGAATGACTGCAAACATGTTTTAAGGGAGGCATAGATAGGCAGAAGCATGTTGAAACCTACCGAAAGAAATCCCCGCACATCAACATTCAATCTTTAATTTCGGAACGAAAAAAACAAAGTAAAACAGATATACTAATAATAGGCAATCTTGGACAGTAAACCAGTGGTTGACGAAAGCAAAGGGTGCTCTGTTAGTAAAGTAAGTCTTTTCTAATAAAAATTTATGTAAAATTGGGCATTTTCAAGTAACCTGCAGTTTCCTTTGTTATACACAACCAGGATTAGTGAAGTTATCAGATAGAGTAGTATTTCGGCTATCCAAGACATTATTTTGTTATTTAACTTTGAGTTGACATAACCTCGAAACGCACCTGTTTTGTTCGAGACTACACAAAGGCAAAACCTCGGGCAAAACGGACCGGGCAAATTGGACCACCTGGACCGTTTTACCTTCTAGCGGTCCATTCTGCCTCCCATGGTACAAGAGAATTCAGAGAAGCAGAAATAGAGTAAGTCCATGAGACAGGCCGTACAAAAGGTGCTTGCTGGGATGGGGCTTACAAAAGCCTCTGAAATATATATAACGAGCCCAAAACAACTCTGAAACGTGGTGTGGTAGTGTGGGGACGGGGCCTAGATGTGATGTCACAAAAGGAGTGGAGGGATCAGGGATGGTCCAGAACTCTCTAAACTTAACTACTTCCAGTAGGGATAGTTGGAGAGTTCTGGAACACAGTCCCCACTGCTTTTGCATCCCTCCACTTTTGTGGTGTCACGTTTAGGTCACGCCGTATGTGTTTTATACCCCCCGTCTAACCTATCCTTTTGTGTTTATAGCACATTTTTCTTGCTCTGGGGTCGAAGGTAAAGAGGATGAAGCAATTTTGGCATGTGAAATGTGTTCAAATTTGGCACTTTTAACCAAGTCCCTTTTACCTTCATAAAGTTGCCGTTTTGCCTTCGGAAGCAGGCAAAATGGACCAAGCGAGTTATTTTTTCTTTTATTTCTTTTTGACTGATGAGGTTAACTTTTAACCTAAATTTGAGGTATACGTACATGAGGGTTCACGTTATGTTATCAAAGGCTTAATTTGATTTTGCAGATAAAGTTCATATAGTTTGAAAAACTGATTAATTTTCTTAAAGGTGCCATTTTACCTTCCGTTCCCCTAATAATGGTTCTGATAGTCTATGTAAAGCTTTGTCTATGTTGGGAATATTATAATTTAATAATTATAATGTGTGGCAACTTTAGGTTTTTACCACACTTATTTTAAAGAATTTTATTAAGTAATTGTCGAGGTAATTATTACTAACATGATAAAATTAATTTTCTTGTAAATGATTTATGAATATGTGGGCGCGACGTGCTAACCGAACGCTACGCTGGAAGGGATGAGAATTGATCCCTCTGTGTAACCGATCACCAGCTATATTTAACCCTCAACGAACGCGACAGGGGTTACGCACCCCTGCTTTCACTATTCGCGAGCTGCTGATGAGTGACAGTCTTTGTAGTTGCCACTGAGCAGACTGAAATTAATGTCGCTGGTTTTGTGCGCCTCGGCGCCCAATTTTTACTGATAATTGTAGATTAGAATAATTCTCACCCTCACAATACTCCAAACTAGGAGTAGTACAAGCAACTGATTGCTTGTGCGGGGAAGGGGGCAATTACTATTATTTTGTCTTCGTTGCCATTTGCGGCTAAGGCCGACTTTTTTCCCGATAGAACTAGGATAGCATTCGCTCAAGTACTACGGAAAATTCTAGAAAACCGAGTTATCCCAATGAGGGAAAGACAGCTCCACGTATTACACTGAATAATATGTTACGTGTTAAAATAGGTATATATACATCGTGTAATGTATTACATTTTGCCTGCTATCTGCTGATTTCATTTTTTAGGTACTTTGAGCTAAACTTTAAATAATACACTATGGAGTAGGTTGTGAGTAATACCTATTCTTCATAATAACCATTGTTCAATTACTAAAAATGATAATGGGCGATAGTTATAACAGGCACAATGCAGCGATAATTAAAAATAAATAAAAAAGTGGGGGATATTTAAACACTGTTACATATGTTTTGGCCAATAAAAAAGTGATCTGCTACGTGAAAGTCCTGAATATATTTTTTCTTTTTAATCATACATATATATTAACTAACTTCAATCTAGTGAAGAAGGCCCATTGAAACTATTGTACACCGTCGATAACAACGATAACTTAAGACTGGGGTATAATGGTGCCCCCTCCCCTGGTTACGCCATTGCTGATGACTAATAGCGCTGGACAAATTGTGGATTCACGGTATAGCTCCTTAATAGCTTTATCAGCTACTTTAACAGCTACACTCACTGGGATTACTACGGCTTTCTAGGGTTTTTCCTAGTACTTGAGCGAATGCTACCCGTTCTATCGATCGGGAAAAGTCGGCCCTAGCTGCAAATGGCAACGAAGACGAAATATGTAATAGTAATTGCCCCCTTCTCTCCACACAAGCATTAGTTGCTTCTGGGGTACTCCTAGTTTGGGGTATTGTGAGGATGAAAATTATTATTATTATTATTATCATTATCTTTGAAACAAGATTCTTTTTCGTATCATTTTCTGCATAATAGGGTGTTATAAAAAAAATTATATACCGGGTGTCCCATTTTAAGTGCCGTAGTTGAATATCTTCTAAACGGAAAGTGCTAGCGAAAAAAGTTTCAGATTAAATTTGCAGTATTCGAAGGGGGCCAGCCGACCCTTACTTCATTTTTGTAAGAGATGGCAGTTTTCAAGGTCAATTCAAGGCCAACTTTCGTTTTTTAAATGGAAACGTATTATTTTTTGTGCGGAATATGATTCTGCGTTATTTTCTGCATACATTACGTTATGAGTGGATTTTTAATCAGGGTCCTGGAAACCACAATCGAATCATAATATGTAATTTAAACATTTTTATTTTCGGTAAGAAAAATGCATTATTTAGGGTAATAAGTGTTCAAATGTACCTCCATTTGCGTCGATACACATTGGAACTCTGCGACGAAAGTGTTGTAAACATTCTAAAAGAACCCTTTGTGGAATATGCTCACAGGCATTTGCTATTCGTTGGCGTATAGAGTCCATAGTGGCGGGCTGATTCCGAAACACAATGTTTTTGATATGGAGGTACATTTATTTGAACACTTATTACCCTAAATAATGCATTTTTCTTACCGAAAATAAAAATGTAAAAATTACATATTATGATTTAATTGTGGTTTCCAGGACCCTGATTAAAAATCCACTCATAACGTAATGTATGCAGAAAATAACGCAGAATCATATTCCGCACAAAAAATAATACGTTTCCATTAAAAAAACGAAAGTTGACCTTGAATAATTGACCTTGAAAACTGCCATCTCTTACAAAAATGAAGTAAGGGTCGGCTGGCCCCCTTATAGAATACTGCAAATCTAATCTGAAACTTTTTTCGCTAGCACTTTCCGTTTAGAAAATATTCAACGGCGGCGCTTAAAATGGGACACCCGGTATAGGTTAATACCTTAATCATAGATTTTTTGGGGCTTTCCTTATATACCCCTGGGGAAATGTCTCAAAAACCCTCTAAAAATTATTTAGCCCGACATTTACCGATTTAGGTACCAACCTACTAAGTTTAAAATAAACAAAAATTCATAACACGGCCATAAATTGGAGTTATTATCATTATAGGCATGTTGGGGGGTCAAAGGTTATAACACCTTCGTTTTGCATTTTATAAGAAATAAATATATGCAGGTGATCATCGTAAAGAAACATTTAAGCCTTTACTGCCGTTTAATATAGGGTGATTACAATAATACAGTGTGGCCAATAAAGTCCGGATTATAAAGGAAACATTTTCTGGTGAGGGGACTTGCGGGAACTGTCAAATTTGACAACAAAAACGAAAAACTATGGAAACGCGACTTATTTGTCGAAATATTGGCAAAATTTATTAAAAAAAGATCGTTTACTTTGCAAGTATTTATTCGTATACCAATTTTCACAAACTAATAACAACATTCGTTCCATTCCTAAACACCAGGTCGGTCCAAATGCAACCGTTGGAATTTCCGACGTATGATATCTGCAATCTCCTGCACCGAAACTGAAACAGCGGGTCACCATTGGAAAACGAAATTAAACCTGGCCCTGGCAAGTATATGAAATTAGGACTAATTCACTGGAAATTATGGCAGCAACGGTTCTGACGGCCAACAGAAATTGCCTGCCAATTTTGCACCGGTGTGCGGGGCGAAGTGGAATAAGTCGCACAGAATGGCAAGGTTGGCTGAAACCTCTATAGGGGTTGAGCGGCCATTTCAGGAAATAGGGGCTACATAGGATTAAGACCGCCCGCTCTTAAATCTCCTGTCTACTACATTAGCTCGCAGGTGCAAATAGCAAAATGTCACTCATTTTGGCTTTGGCTATATACCACGGTATACCTAAATAAACCAGTAGCACAAGTAATCCTTTGTTTTCGACCAGCAAAATATTTATCTATCTCACTTTTCTTTCAGTCTTACTCAAGGTCCTTCTACCACATTTTAGCAAATGACCGTACATGAGATGTTCGCACATGACCGTACTTAATAAATCGATGCCAGAAAAACTTTGGAAATAAAAGTCATTGTCAGGGGTAACCTCACTAGTGGTGCGTGCCTATTATCGGAAATACCTTTCGTTAATTTGCTGAACATACGACGACTGCGCAGCACACAGTAAAAAAAATCAGTGTAAATCCTCTTCGTGTAAGTGGTGAAAGAAATTTGGTGAAAAATTGACACGAAAATTGGTGGATTCCAAATATCTTAACCAAACCTCATTTGGTGAAATTCACACTACAACAAATTCGTTAATTTTAACACTTAGGGGTGTAATTTTTTTACATTTTTAACACTTCTTCGTGTTTGTTCACACCACGCGGTGTTCTTTAACACCATTCGGTGTTCCTTAACACTAACCGGTGTTATATTGAACGTATTAACACAAGTTAGTGTTAATTAGAGGAGAGGGGGAAGTCGTTTCACCAGTTATGGGTGTAAAATCTTAGGCAATCGAAGCCATCGTATCAGTTGTTTGTCGAACGTGTTGCGCGACGGAGCTTATCAGTTTGTGTAACGTGTGACCCGACCGCGTGGCTCGTATAATAGGTATAAAAGTGATTTTACAGGCCGATAGTGCAAAAATGGTGTTGTTATGTGAAGTAAAATTTCAGAGTGAAGTCAGATGGATTAAAACGACAGGCGAATATGCAGATGCGACGACGAAAGGTACTGTGTGATAGACGAGGTGATAGCCCCTATAACCTGTACTCATCTACTGTGTTAATATGAGTTTGTTCTCACCGGAATAAGGAACCAGTCGTGAATATAATTGAAGGATTTTAAGTTATCTGACTGTTCTGATTGTTTTGATGCCTGCTGATTGGCTCCGACTTAGTTGGGACCTGCGTATGCTTGTGAGAACAGGCCTATATAACTAAATCGCTGTGTCGCAACGTTTGATGTTTCTTTTTGTCTCACGCACAGACAATTCTGTAAGACGACAGTTATTTAAGTTGTATGAGAATTTGTACGAAATATAGTTTGGTCGCATCCATAAAGAAATTCTTGTGTTTGTGGTTAGGTATACACTTTTCTTACGAATATTATAATATATATAACTTTTTTATATTAACCAAATATTTTTGGCTGTGAGAATGAATATTTATTTAAAGCTTTAAGAAAGAAAATGTTGATATTTTTATATACCTATATTTGTAAGGCATCAATCATGTATTTTGGAACTGAAATTAAGTATTTCCTTTACTTATTGCTGTTTATTATTTCCTACAAATATAATTTAAATTGAAGACCAAGCACATAGTATATGCCTGGTTCATATACAGCTTCTTTATCTTTTAGTTTTATTTTATTTTACAAATAACACATTTCCTTAATTTGAACTTATCAATGACATTTGAAATTTCTTTAAAATAAAGTAGGTATATGTAAAATTATAAGAGAGAAAGAAGAAGAAAATGGGAATACCAAATAAATTAAATTACACTATTTTGACCAAATTGCGTGTTAAATTTACACAACACGGTGTTAATCTTACACAACGCCGTGTTAAATATTCACACCAGCATAGTTCTTATTTTCACCAGAACATTTGGTGAAATTTACCAAAAAAGAAGGTGTAAAATTAACCAGATATGGTGTGGACTTATATAGACCACTTTTCGTGTCAAATTTAACACCGGATTTTTTACTGTGCAGGAGTGATATTTTCTTAGCATTGTGATTATAATGAAAGGTAGGTAGGTACTATCTATATTATTAGGCATACTCAGAGTTGTATTTAGGAAGAGAATTTAACAAATATAAATAATTAATTTTATTTAATGCATCGAATTTGAATCAGAGTAGCCTAATATCAGGCAGGTAGGATATGCTTTAGGCTTCCGCTCCAGAGATGGTGCCACGGAAAACATGTTCAGTTTAGATTATCCTCCGCTTTGAAAATTTTATTATTATTTGTAAAGATAATATAGGTGTCAATTATTGTCTATATACTTACCTGTTATTTGTAAATAAATAATTTGTGTTTTAAAATATGGTAAATAATCTCGTCCGAAAATAATATTATTAAGTTTCAAACCAGCGGGTATAAAATTAGATTTAATTCTCAAGAAAATGTAAATTTAATTCGCAACATTTGAAAATTCAATTTCTGCTACTTATTTCTTGGGACGTTCGGTGAATATCGAAACTCTGAACGCAGAATACCATGAAGTGAGTGAATCCTTCGCGTAGAATACATAATGAAAAGCCAAGGACCTCTACAGGGTTGTATCTGCAAGGCAAAACTGATGATTTAAATAAATTCCAAGTATTCAACTACTTTACCGAGCGAAGGAAACCTTGCAAGCCTACTGATGTATTTGTTTTATAACTATAGAAAAAGTGAGATCGCATCACTAACTGACAGCAAGCGCATGCATGCACTTTGGTGACGGTGATTGCACACAACTATAATCAGCAAGAAACCAAGAAACTATCTTGTTTATGCTCGGTAAATAATATCTCTCAACGAAGGCTCAAGTCAGTGACTATAGACTATAGTCACTGCTCAAGTTGTGACGCATTTCCTTCTCATCCCTTTCACTGACCGCAGACTGTTGGTCGCTGCAACTACCAGATACGGGGGAATTTCTGGCTGTTTGCAAATGCGTCATTAGCAATCGCCGACAGGTGACAGCTAATAAATAGCGTGCACCGAAACACGCCGCAGATAATTCGTTGGATAAATTAGGCAACACGGCTAAAAATAAAATCAAATCAGCGACGCGGATATGGAATTAGAATTGGTTTCCTGGAAATGTTTAATAACAACGAGTAGTGAGAAAATGGGAATAAGGTAAATGACATTTAGTGGAAAAGATTAGTGAGCAGACTATCAATTTACTTTTCGCTCATATTTTGAAGAGTTTACCATGCGCAGTAGTTTACATTGTGTTTTTACACAACATTTTAAAAAATAAGAGAGAGCATACTATTTGTCATTTAAACTACCTATTCTTCCTTTGACAAAGGACATGGTAGGGCATCGCAAAAATTAGAATTGTACTTGGCCCATAATTATTAAAACACAAAGAAACATTCACATCAGTGTATTTGATTATCTTAATTTGATATTCGTTTCGACTGTTTTACCTTGAAAAATTGAAAATTTTACCTATGAACCCTTCCCATCAACAAAGTCTAGCTACGTCCTTGTCGGATAGATACGAAATATTTAATTAGTAGTAAATATTAGTAGTAACAATTGCTTCTCTTTCGGTGTTAGTTTTTATTTTAGACTTTAATAAAAGAGTCGAGTTAATAGTAGCGAGATTCCTGAAAGGCAATTAAATGGTAAGTCTACTCTCATCCAGATACTCAAAAGCTTGGGGACCAAACATATATATTTTTGCAAAGCTGGTTATACTGAAGAAAGTAGATATCCTTAAAATTTTTAACACCGCAATTGCGTGGGTATCTGACCATCGTCTCCAATTTCTAGATATAGCTATTAAAATTAAAAAATTATTATTTAATTATCCTTCATTACGTATATTCCCGAAAGTAGAACTATTATATGTTGGAAGAGTCATTTAATATTATTTAGATTTTACCAAAGATTTAAGGATGAATTCGGTTGAAAACCCTTCATACACAATCATGCTGAGATTAACAGATGTACAGACAAAAAGCAAAAATAAGGTGCCTGAGTCATTTCCTAAAGTCTAGCCGGAAAAGTGCCGCTTTCTTGTTAGCATTTAATAGTTGTAATCGTCAATAGGATGTTCGGTACAAAGGCGATGTAAACTACTGCTGGGTGAACTCCCCAGAGTCGGAGCCTGTTGCAAGTAATTAATACTGAACTTCCTTAATTAATATATATTCATTATTGCAGATTTTGGACCTCCGGTATTGTGACTTACCTACACTTCTGGGAGCATTTTTATCTGAAGTAGAGAATTTGATACTTCTTAATGTAAGATGCATAAGCTCTACTTCTGGATTCAATATTCCTCGTAATAATCCGTTTTCGTTTGTCTCTGTTAGAAAATGAAAGTCATCAAAATGCCAACAAGCAGTGGCGTAACCAGGGGGGGGGGGGCTTTGGCCCCAAAGATCTGCCGCGTGGTATTTATTTTTAAATAAAATTCATTTTAAAACAATAGTTTTGCCATAAATATTACCTAAGAATTTTTTTAAATAATTAGCCCCCCAACTTTACATTCTGGTTACGCCACTGCGCAACAATAAAACAAAATACAAATTTCAAAGTATTGGTGTGAGCCATCTCTCCATGAGTGAGCAAAATATCTCATGAGCAATACTTTGAACTTTGTTTTACACCTTTTCTGTTTTTTGTGTTCCAAAATATTGCCAGATGATTGAAGTGGAGGTATCTATACCTAAATATCCCAAACACCAAATGATCTACTGGCGAACTGTTGGCACGATTCGTTTTTTGTAATATATTGTCAAAAAATTATTGGCTACAATTTAATGACCGCAGGATAGGTATATCGCTTGTAATTTCGAATAATTCTGCTATATGTATATCCTTTATCTGTGTGATTTACTGATTGTCCCACACTCAATGTAATTGCTATGGTTTTCTAGGGTTTCCCACAGTTTTTTAACGAATAAATCTTAGTTCTATCGAGAAAAAAGTCGACTCCAACCGAAAACTTGAAAAAGTTGTCTTTTAATCAGTTTGGTTCAGGTTTCTGTGGCGAAAAAAAAAACAATTAAAAATAGATGAACATATTTTTGAGGTTGCAACTACAGCGTCAACTTTTTCCCGATAGGAATAGTATAGAAGAGGGAGTGAGTGTAATCACACAAATAAAGTTAATATTCTGTTGCGATTTTTTTGTCAAGATATTTCTTGTGCGCTATTATGTAGGCCAAAATCGAACTTTAGGTTTAGGTCAATTAATTATACCAAGGATTGCTAAATAAAAATAAAATACATACGGTCGCCGCCTCGAGAATCAAGACTGAAGCTATACCTGGGGCCTGTTTCATAAAAATTAAGAGTTGAAGAGTGAGGAGCGGCATAATATTGAATAGTTTACAAGTTTACGCTCCTCAATTCGTCAAGATTTACTGACGAGTTTAAGAAGACCTTCATTTCTATTTGAAATCCTTTCTAGTGCACATCCACATACATATAATGCAAAATCTACTATTTAGCAGTGATTCTTCTTCCGATGAAGAAAATGTGCCACAAAGGCAAAGAAAGTGATAGGAATAGAGACTAAGGTAAGACATTTGGCACAATATTAGATACCTACAAATTTGTGTATTATAAATGATACGGTTTCAAAAGCTACGGGTGGTTAGAAAATAGACCTTTTGATGCAAATACCAGATTCGGGATGTCTGAAGAAAATTTTACTTCCCTCGAAATGATTCTGAATAACGACCTAGAGCAAGGAGGATTAACAGTTAAACAAATTATGGAGGTGTCTCTTCATTCGCTGGGAACAGGCGTACAATACCATGCTGTCGGAGATATGCATGGTGTATCCGCTGCGACATCAGTGCATCGATACATACATAAATTCGTAAAGGCTGTACTAAAACGTATATATCAATCTCACGTCAAATTTCCAGAGAACATGCATTTGGTTGCCCAGAATTTTCACCGCATAGCAAATATGCCATAGGTAATTTCAATGGTTTATTTATTATTGAAAAGGTACATTTTTGAACCATTATTTCCTATGATAAAATATGGAATTTTATTATCTACTGGAATTTTTTATTAGGTGTGTGGTGCAATGGATGGAACATTAATAAAAATAGATGCTCCTACAGAAAATGAAGCTGACTTTGTAGATACACACGGGAATCATTCTACTAATTGTATGGCTGTATGTGCGCCTGATATGCAGTTCTATGCTATTGATGCACATTGGCCAGGATCCAGGCATGATAGCCGCGCTTTCTCAGAAACTCTAATTTGTTCAATGACTTTGAAAGTTCATACTTTTCATAGTTTTCTTCCTTTATAGTTATTTGTCTAGAAGACTCAGTGTCGCAGTTGTATTAGCCCTAATAATAATATGTATCGGTATTGTGTTCTGTGTGTACGCAATTCTATGTGATAAAAGATTATAATATAGGGCATATAGGGTAGATAAGACTATAATAATTTACTACCTACATGATTTATTCAGACTGCGAGAGGTATAAAAGGCAACTTTTACAATTTATACTGCATTTTTATAATTAAAATTAAACACTGGGGATAATAGACAATAAAATGGAATTGCCGTTTTAGTCATTATAGAGGATTTGTAGAGCGCAACATGGGCACTTGACATTAATATGTACTAGAATAAGAACTACTATACTACTAGATAATATAGCTGTAATATAGCTGTCTACTAGTACTAGATACCTACTATATATATTACGCAGTTTTTGTGAAAGTAAGTGGAGTTTTTAGTTGGATGACACGCTAGCCAGTAGCATCACATAACCTTTGACTCAAATGTTTAACATTTAGTTATTATTGCGTTCCATATCGCGGTGGAACTGTTTCTTCAAATGGCAAGTACAAAAATGTAAAAGTCAGGTTTTTCGACTATAATAATTTTTTAAAAAATCTTTCAATGTGTATTATATGGGGCATATGTGTTTCCTTGGAAAGAATAGTAAGAATTTTTTTACGGTGAGGTTGTGCAATTATTGTTAAAGATCTACAGCCATTGGGAATGAATTATTTGAATCTTCCTTCAAAACCATGTTCTCTTTGTACCTATCTACTGTAACCCTGTTTACAAGATTCTTTGACAAATCTCGTTGATCTAAAACAATCTTCGTTTTATGGTCTGATGATGCAAACAGTGTTTGCGAAACCGGTAACCTAATTACAATGAACACCTCAATCAATTCGGGGTGCCAGGAACGGATGTTTCTTGGGTTGGGGGACTCATAATTATATGATACAAATTAATAATTGTAATAAGAAATACAACAGCGTTATCTTTTTTCCAGGGCCATCTTAAGTAGGAAATAAATTATCAATTCTCACTGGCTATATAGGTCAAGAAAACAATCGCCAGTTTACCAACCTGCCAACAAAAACTGATGCCCTATCGATATACATCTTCCATTTTCCCTCTAGATACCTGCCTCTGTGTGCAAGTGATGAAAAATAATTGCCCAACGCCGAATCGGGCGTTGAGCAATTGGGAGTGTAATTCGTTGGTTAAATTAGACAATTTTACTCGTTTTGAAAATAAAATTAAAGCTCCGCCGCGAGCTGCTCAGATTAGGTCTAATTCCGTGTAAAATTTTAACAATGAATAGAACGAAGCGTAGCAGAATAAGTAACGAAGTTGGCGGAAGGGAAGGGTTTGCAATGAGTTCCTTTATCGCAGATTGTGGGGTGATGGGACGTAATATTTCGTGTGAATTTATTTTATGACTTTGCTGCTTTCCGAAATTGAAATGCTGTACTTTCACTCTGTGGAACGGACTGGAAATATGCGAAACCACAGAAGAGCATATCCCGGAAGATATTTTTGTATATTTTATAAAAATTATGCGGCACTCTAATACATATTGAGATAGGTAGGTACGTAGGTACGTAGGTTTTAACGAATAGGTGCTAATCATTCAATTTATTATCATGTTTTCTTGAAAACAATACTGCGTGTTGTGTAACAAGTTCAAAATATGCTTGCTAGAGGTGAATTAGGATTAATCGAATATTCAAAACCTTATTTTCGCACACCTATAGATTGTACAGTCGCGGACAGTTGGTATCGAACGACCTGAAGAGGTTTCTCGTGGCTATCGTTACAGGGCGCGCGGAGACGGCAACATCGCGCTGGAGTCTGCAGCCGGCCGGTCTGCTAAAAATAGAACCATAAAATGCAAATTACAGCCTCCAGCCTCTCACAGCAAAGGAACAAAATTCGAGGAAAATGCAACTTTGTGCTGGTAATAATTCCAACCCCAGTGTTGGTATTTAATATTTCGTACTATTTTATCATGTTACTATACCGTCTAGTATTTATGATAATGAAATAAAAAAATAATAAATATCAAGGCTGAGATTAGAATCAACACCACAATAAAAGTTGCTTTTTCTCGAGTTTCCTTCCTTTGCTGCCAGCACCCTGTATTAATTAGGAATATGAAATTAGGTAAATCCATAGTCAATTTGAGCCACAATAGAATTCCGAAGAATTTCTCAAAAACAATAATTTAATATACAGGGTGTCTACTTTTAAACATATGCAAATTAATAAAATCTTTATTTTTGGAGATAATCCCTGAACATTCTTTGTGTGAAAGGCCTTCAAAAATCGCTTATTTTAGCCTTCCTATCATTTTCAAAAGGCAAATCCAGGTCCGGCTACGATTTTTGAGTGTTTTTTTATTTAAAATCTACCAATACAGCGTTAATCAGGATCCCCCTAAAACCCCTTTATATACCAAATTTGAACAAAGAATTTAGAGAGAGATCTATTCTACAGGATGTCAAGGTTCAGCAAAATAGGAAATTTACAGGCATTTGGCGAGTCAAGTGTGCCATGGAATCCCGTCAAAATAGTTTAATTGTCAACAGAACCACTCAAAGTGTTGGTGTGCAAAGATTCAATACAGGGTATTTTTCTCTGCCCCATCTGAAAATGCTGAATTTTTATGACTTGACTCGCCAGAGATGCCTGAAGAGGTTTCTTTAAATTTCCTATTTTGCTCAATTTTGACATCCTGTAGAATAGAACTCTCTCTATATTTTTTGTTCAAATTTGGTATATAAAGGGTTTTCGACTGTCCTGATTGACGCTGTGGTGTCAGATTTTAAATAAAAAAATGGCTAAATGGTTTTTGTGAAAATCGGGGGAATAAAAAAATCGTAGCCGGCCCTGGATTTGCAATTTGAAAATGGCAGGATTGCTAAAATAAGCGGCTTTTGAAGTCCTTTCCGACAAAAAACAGATCAAGCGATTATCTCAAAAATTAAAGATTTCAAGGATTTGTATAATATGTTTAAAAGTAGATATGGGGTCTCTTAATATTAATTAGAAAATGTATGGCACAAAATTAATGGATTATCGGATTACCTGAGTTGAAATATTTTAGCATAGATATTTATATCTTTTTAAATAGGTATTTATTAATTATACCTACCTGCACTTAATATAACTAAATTTAGGGGATTAACTTAATAATTGTAATATTGAATTGGATGTAGATTTTGAAAATATCGATTATACCTGCTCCTAGCCCTTTGTATAAATACTAAGGTGGGTGGGCTAAAATTATTTAGTCAGTATCCTAATTCGAGAGAGTAACTAACAGTGTTCGTTATGCCTCGTTTGAGTGAATCCGTCAAGCACCGTATCATCGCCAAACTAGAAAATGGTTGGGCTATTTCCCGACTGGCCGAAGAATTTGGTGTATCTAAAAGCACCATTTTCAATATAAAGAAGAAATATGACGAAACCGGAAGCGTGGAAAACATACATAGAGGAGGAAATGTGAAAATTACGTCTGACCAACAAGATGAGCAACTAGCTAATTTTTGCCTTGCAAATCCGTTTAAATCCGCCGTTGAAGCAGTATCTGCAACACAATTTCCAGCAAGTGTTAGAACTGCCCGAAGGAGATTAGATGCAGCCAATCTGAAATCTCGCACGGCCAGCAACAAAATTCAGCTGACCGAGGCTAATAAGGAAGTCAGGTTGCAGATATGCCGAGAGTTTCAGCGTTTACCGCCACATTATTGGGAGAAGGTAATATTTAGCGACGAAAAGATCTTTCAAAGCCATTACAATGGCAAAGTGCGAGTATATAGACCTTCGGTGAGTTCAAGATATGACGAAAGATTTGTGTCACCCAGGAAAAGGAGTGGGCATTTTTCCGTCAACATATGGGCCTGGATAAGCTACCGTGGACCTGGCATTTGTTGGAGAATCGACGACCGCTTCACAGCAGCTCGCTATTGCGAGATACTCGAAGGCGGATTGTTACCAACTGCAACGGAAATGTATCCCGATGGCTTCGTTTTCCAGCATGATAACGCTCCTGTGCATACAGCAAGAATAGTTCGCGAATGGTTCACCGAAAACAACGTAGAAAAGTTGCAATGGCCGGCGAAGAGTCCTGACTTGAATCCCATTGAGAATGTGTGGGGCAGAATGGCGCGGACAATGGAGAACTTCGTACCCGAAAATAGGGAGGCACTTTGGCAGAAGATTCAACAAACGTGGGATGAAGTCGTAACCCATGATCTCTGCTGCCAACTCATAGATTCGATGAGCAGGAGAGTTCAGAAAGTCATCCTATCCCAAGGTGGGTATACTAAATATTAATATACATATAATATAATAATGGAAAATGCATTTGATTTCTTGCCTTTATTTAATTATGTTATAGTCATAAAGATTTTAATGGGTTTATAGTTTTTTCGGATTCTTCCTGTGTCGGTGGTTCTAATAAAACTTCGTAATCATTATATCCAGCTTGTGGAAGTCCTCAATCACCTGAAATTATTTTATTTTATCCAGGTAATCACATTGAGGTCCAGGGAGGTGTGTAAAGCTTGACACGTGTCCCTGCTGTGTGTCTTCTGATGTTATTGATAAAGGTATGCAATTTAAATAATAAAGAGTTATTGCAGAAATAAATAACGTCGCGCTCTTTTTTGACGTTATTTTGACATTTGAGCATGCGCAGTCGTAGTTTGACATAAGGTCATCCATAATAAGGTTATTTTCCTTTATTTTTGTTTATTGTGTATACCATAATATACGTTATTTTTACCTTATTTGTCACAATTCTTAAAATAAATTCTGATTTGTCAGAAAACGCTAGTGTTCTGTGAAAGTAGGACTTAACCTAAAATGTTCGTTGCTTGTTTGCGTTTGCACATTTGCACCTTGTTTGTTTTCATTAGTCTTTCACCTTGGTGTTCCGTGGTTATTTGGCTGTTTTCCCAGTTTTTTCCGGAGCAAAATTATAAAAGCACATAATATTCTAGTGAAAGTGTAGAAATACAAAACAATAAAGTAAACGTAAACAAGCCCTTAATTTGGATACATAAATTACGACTTGCAATAACTATTGTCAGAATCATAAATAACGTATGAGAGTATTCAAATAAGGTCGTCTTAAATACTGCTTAATGCCAAAAACAGTTTCTGCAATAACTCTCTATTAAGTTACAAGGGTAATTTTATGTCTGTGACCCCCTAATCTCATTTATCTGTTGAAGGGCATTTTATGAGAAACAATGGAGCATTGCAGCACCACGAAAACCAATTTATTAAAACTTCTGACCAATTTCTTCAAAAATAAGAAAAAATAAATAAAAGGGACACCCCTTTTATTTTATAATCATTTATGTTTAGGACTACGAGACCTAACAACTAAATGTTGGAACAAATACTTATTTTGCAAAGAAAAGAATAATTTATGAAAATCCTTTTAATTAACTTTTTTAATTCTAGGGTTATTAGCTAAATATATTTTTAGTGTTACTACATATTTTTTTATTATAACATAAAAATACATTTTTGTTGCAACGCAAAATATTTATTAACTTAATGTCTAAAACCGCTGACAACTATACTTAGTGTATTTGGAAATGAAAGGAGGCCATAAATATTGATTGAGAAGGAAAATTCGACCATTTCAGTGGCGTGCTCTTTTGCTAAAAATCTGATGAGGATAAATACGCAAATTAATATTCGGGCGAGTTATGTAGTATTTTATGACGGACTCTCGAGCCTCTGATAAAGAATTTGCATTTATATTTATAATAAGCCATAAACCTTCCTTTCATTTCCAAATACACTATGTATATACAGTATGTCCACAGAAGAGGTGTTGAATAGGAACACTTTCTTATCTTTAATTTTACCGCAAAAAGTTACTCTTGATAAAAACTTTGCTAACATTTCTTATGTGGAAATAAGTTGCTAGGAAAAGTTGTTCAAAAGTAAAGGATACTCCATACTACCAATTTTAGAAACAATTGGCACACTTTGATTTATTTGAAAAACATTTTTCGCTTTGGCCCTATCACTGCATTAAATATATTTTTTTATGTAAGTAAGCTTATATAAGCATAATAAATATGGCAATTTTAGACGGCTAGGTGATGTTAAAAAATAAATCGGCATCCATAACCAACTTTTCACGCAATACAAAAAAAAACTCAAGTCGACAAAAATGTGAAAACAAAACTATCAATTTATTTAATTTTTTTTTGATCAAACAAGATCTTTAATATGAGAAAATTTGTCTTTAATTTGAATAACTGTTGATGTTTTTAATTGCTATTTCGACTTCACACTTTAAACAAATTAGCGGGAAAACTAGTACAAATTGTATGAAAATTTTCTTTTGTCAATGTTCTTGCGTGATCTAATTGCCGCTAATCTCCAATTAAAATTTTCCCTCGACTTTCAAAATAAATTGATTGTTTTCAGATTCTTTTTGATTTAAGTTTTTTTTGGTATTGCGAGAAAAGTTGGCCATGGATACCGACTTCTTTTTTTAACATTAACCAACTATCTAAAATTTACACGTTTTTGTTTCTTAAGATTTTTCAGTAGGGAGCCAAATAACTACTTTAATAAACTAAAACAATGGCCTTTAATAACTAAAACAATGGCCTCAACAGAGCCGAAGAGCCTGTGTAATTTTCAGAAACTATCTGAGCACCCAGTTGCATAAAGCTTCTCAGTGCCATCAATTTTCAATATAAAAGTTTTCTTCGGTATCTTAAAATAAATAGGTATGTTACGGCTATTTAATAATTTTGCTCAATTGGAGGTTTTTTTATATTGCGCGACAAGTTGACCATGGATGTTGATTACTTTTTCAGAGCCACTTAGCTGTCCAAAATTGTCACCTTTTTGTTTCTCATGTTTTTTTTGTAGGGCGCAAAATAAGCGAGGAAATCGCGGTGGTAGTTTAAAAAATCATACTGTATACTTGTGAACTGTTTTAATAAATAGTTTAATACTGATTCCTTAATTTTTTTTAACCCTTTCGGTGACATCGGCTTAATCGCTTGCAAAGAATTCTCGGAACAAGACACCCGTTCGAACCATCCGATGCCGAAGGCGCGCGCTGTTGCCGTCTCCGCGCGCCCTGTAACGATAGCCACGAGAAACCTCTTCAGGTCGTTCGATACCAACTGTCCGCGACTGTACATTATGTGAAATACACACACCCCTTCTTTATATTGAATGATGATGAGTAAGATTAAATCTAGTCTGCTCTAGAATAAGTGGATATAAAAGACTTGAGCCAAGTGGTTATTCGGAATTTGAAAATCAATATCATATTAATAAAAAAGAACTAAAACATCTCATAATTTAAGAAACGACTATTATTTTTTAAATTTCAATTTTTATTGACTAAACTTTTTGTAGTACCTAAGTATACCTATATTAAATATATCGCAAAATTTGTAGCCAATGGGAATAGCCCTTGTTGTCAAGATTTCCCCCAATGGTATTGTCTTTGGCATATTATGTAAACCCAATAAAACTGGCGCTTTCGCCTACATTCAGCATTGTTGGCTTGGTCGTTTGTTAGACGTATGTTCGTATATAGGTAAATCTATAAACGAAGACAATAAAGAAAATAGTGTTCCGATAAGCGTCTGAATTTTTATATAATTTATAATGAAATATGTTTTTTTGTTTAATTTTATTAAAATTACGAGAGGGGTCAAACCGGAAGTCAGAAATGAGAATCGACAAAGTGTTACTTCCCGTATACTCATTACTTCATTACTAATGTTCCGTGTTAAAATTCGACTTCGCAGTTTTTCAGATAAAGATATTTTGTGAAATAACTTTTTAACAACACCCCGTATATTAAGTTTGACGTCGTATTCGAATTTCCAAGAAAATTCTACACAAGTTTAGTTTTTGAACCATCAATTTATCTTTAAAATCATTGAGAAAATCAGTTTTATCACGTCAACTGGCACACCCTGTACCTTTTATTCGTGTTTAGTACAAATTTCACGTTAAAAACCACCGTTAGTGGGAAATACGAATGGCGGATACTCTTCAAGAAGAGTATCAAGGCTAAAAAATATGATTCAGGTGTTCTTCTGAATCCAAAAATGTATAACCTACCTACTTTTAATTTTAATCCATAGAGATGGAACAGCAAAAGCCCGAAGATGTAACTATGAATAGAGGTGGCTACCGAGATGGGCAGCACTGCATACCTTGCAAATGTAAACATCGATAAACTTTCAGTTCGAGACATAATTTCCACTCGTGTTTCAAAATATTTCATGAGTATAGTTCGATCCAAAAAGTAGGTACTACACTGAAGACTATCGCAGCAAATTGTATCATCGATACTTAAAGACTTTTTAATACAAAACTATACCGGAACGACGGAATTACTATTGTCAAAACTAAATTCCCTTAGAAAACATTGATGCGCTATAGGTATAGGTAACTGTGGCTGCTATTGGAAGTGTATATTATACATAATAATATATAATTAGTAAGACATTGTCTGTATCTACTTTGTTTTTGTTATGTATAAATAGTGAACGCGTCACCAAAACAAAATTTATGCAATCTGTATATATATATATTTATTTTTAATTGCATTATATATTATTTGACCTTATATACATTCATATATTATTAAAGAAATAACATGCAATTAAACGTGAAATAAACAAAAGTGGGCGCCAATCGATTCACCAACTGAGTAGCAACATTTAAAGTCGACGATTGTTTTACTACCTTCTGAATACACAGGTGTGCCAAATCAGAGAGGACGAAGGCTAATCTGGGAAACCGCTTGTCGCTTTCGGAAACCCTCTGGCGGATACGTAAGACACACAAAGACTGCGTTCTCGAAGCAAAAGATGAAAAAAGCCATTTTTAACGATATCTACTAAGCTGGCCAAATTCCATTCATCCTAATCGGGATTATTACTATTAAAAAAAGTTGAAGATCGCCTATCACCGTATTTTAAAAGTCTCAAAAAAGTATGTGCCAAACAAAAAGCAGGGCTAAAAAAGTATTTCACAGATTTTCCCATTGACCAATATCCATCATTTTCTTTATTTTCTGACTCAGTCAAATCTCTTTCAAAATCAAATCTCTTTCAAAATCAGAAAATGTTCCTTAGACTACAAAACACAAACAGAAGGAAGAAGGAAATTAATTATGTTCTTGTTGGTTCCATCGTCTTTTAAGACCCTACAAAATGGTGTGAAGTTAATAAGAATATACCTAATATTAAATAGCGTGTCACATGATTGGGGCCATAATTATTGTACAGATTAGTTCAGATAGTAAGGTCAAATGTCCACTAAAAATTCTAGTTTTTCTTGAAATTTTTTGTCTGGTGGGTTGCAATAATAGATAGGTAGTTATTTGTGTACCAAGGCACTGAAGTTTAACTTTTATAACAAATGTGCAATTTATTTGCCGAGGCCTGCAATTTTTTGCATATTTTTTTAATCGGGAAAAAAGTCCGTGCTTCCGGGACTCCTCTGTTCATTCTCTTGCATTCATTTTTTTAAAGCGCATCTTCTGATTCTGATTCTCGAATTTGTGACATCAACACTGTCCCGGATATGACGATTTCTCGAAAATTGCCTTATAGGTACAGGGTGAGTCACATCTAAAGGCAGAGCCGAAAACAGAAGGTAGAATTCGCTAAAATAAGCACATATGCTTAATAAACATTAGCTCAAAAACGCTTGGTTCTCCATATACAGAGTGTTGAAACTTTTCCAAATATTTTTTAATTTTTTTCTAGCCCGTTTAGGAATTATTTTATACATATTATGGGTTGTCATTTTGTGCAATAATTTGGCCCTGTTCAGATGAGCAGCGGCGTAGATACAAATAATTTTATTTTAAATGCCAGCATAATCACCTTGACACTAGTTTAAAAAATCCGAAATTACGAAGAAACTGTCCCAGAAATAAAAAAATACCAAGAGGCACTTTTTGTTCCAAATTAAATGGGCTATTTAAAAAAGGTAAAATTTTTGGTTTTGCACAGGGCCGTACTACTTTTTCTCTACAATTATTTACAGTAACTACTTGTACCTTCGCCGCTGGTGATCGGAACGGGGTCAAATTATTCCACAAAATGGCAACCGTCCAGTGTATAATGTGTACCAAATTTGGTTGGAATTCCTAAATGGGATCGAAAGAAATTAAAAAAATATGTTATTTTTGAAAAATTTTCAACACTCTGTATATGGAGAACCAAGCTTTTTTGGGCTAATGTTTATTAAGCATATGTGCTTATTTTAGCGAGTTCTACCTTTCGTTTTCGGCTCTGCCTTTAGATGTGACTCACCCGTATATGTAACTTGTAACTTGTCATCAAATGGTACACTCTACGCTATGTTTTAGATACCACTACTCCTAGCCTCTGTGTTTTTATAGACTTGGCTAAAGCATTGGATACCGTCAGTCATTTCAAACTACTACAGATGCTTGAAAGAACTACTGGTTTCCCACTAAACTTTAACTACAACAACGAAAATGTATCAATTAGACATTGCAACTGCTTAAATCTTAAATACCTCAGAGTTTATTTTGACTCCCATTTAAAATGGAATTATCATAGAGTTTCTTTGCAAGAATCTGCGTGTTTTTATATCGAAAGTTAAAAAGTCTATGATTATGATTCCTTAGTACAAAGCCACTTAATACTTGATGGTGGGCATTCTTGTCTAGTGACTAAAGAACGCATCCAGAATCTCAAGGTGATTACTCAGAAATGGTTGATAAAAGTTACAACAAAAAATTACACTTATCCATCAGACTTCTTGTTCTCTGAGAGCGGGATCCTAGATCTTCCTGAGGTCCTAGCACTACCTGCTACATCACTCAAATTCAAACAAATAATACACACATATACAATACTCGTTTTTACAAAACTAAAACTACACATCTCCCCCTTGTATGCAAAACAGTTTCCCAAAGACCTTTCGCATATCTCTGCACGATGGTTTACTCTAGTATTCCACCTGTATTTTCTTAACCAAGAAATTTAGCACATAGACTAATCGTTAGAAAGAACACTTTTATTATCTTGAATTATAGTCACGTTTACATGCTATGTCATCATTCCTCCTTTTATGTGACACTGATTGTTATTATAACGTCTATTACTATTTAAAAAACTATCATCGAACCCACGCACAAGGTTGTATACCCTTCTGTGGGATCTTTATTCATTTATCAGCTGGGAACATCTGCTGTAAGTACCGGACTATGCAAACATATTTTGTAATTTGATAAATAAATTTATTTATTATTTATTATTATTTAAGAAAATTACCGATGACATATCCGGAACAGTAATGATGTCACAAATGCGAGTATCACATCAAAAGATGCGCTTCTTACCAACACAAATTGACGTGTTCGACGAAAATGAAGTTATTCCTTTCTTTAATGTACAGGGTGCTCAGATTTGGTTGTAAATGCGGGGTATCTCGGTTTTTTTTGTTGATAGGGAGTTGCGGTTGTCGCGAACCGTTGCTACTTTTTTGTGAAACGAAAGATACTGTAAAGAGATTTTTCATAGTCACCTTCGTTTTTAAGATACAGGGCGAAATTGAAAATTTGCGCTTTTGGGGCATACCTCGTATCTTGGGAACGGTTAATGATATTGAAATGGCAAAAACTGTATCCTATAGAAATTTTCACGTAGAATTCAGTGCCGTATTCAGTTTTTTACTAAAATTGATAGTGTTCGATATATGAACCAAACTTAGTTTTTTTTTAATAGAACAACTAGTCAGATTGTCGTATTTTTAAAAAATTAGGAAATATTATTTTTACATTTTTTATCTATTTTAGAAGTTTTACTTATAAAAGTTGAACCATATAACCCCAGAATACTAATTTTCACTTCGTTTTTTACTCTTTATTTTGTCTTTTAACAAAAGTCGTTTCGCCCGATTATAAGTGCCTACTTATCAAACATGTTATATTTACGTGCTATAGTTTTGATCGTCTCTCTCAGAGCGTTGCGACTAAGCATGACTTGTATGCACTGCATATACAGCTAAATTCCCATGGTTGTAGTTCGGGCGACCGCCAGCCTGCGGTCTGCAAATGGCGACGCGAGCGCGCGTCACCCCTTGCGCATTAAATTTGCTGGGGGTTAAATTTAGCCAAGTATCAGTTCCATTGTGGCATCAGTTCTCACTTCTCGGACAGTTTGCCTTGTTCGTTTAGCCGTTTTCGTTGTAATAAGCTGTTCCAATTTGAATTTAAATGGAAGTAGGATGTAATTTAACACAACTGAGCGCATTATCATTGTTCTTCGCTGAAAAACAATACAGAAGACAATGCAGTGTCTGATGGAATACAGGAAAGAAATGTAGTTTTTATGTAGGTTTTTATAGTACTAAAATTAAAATTATTGACTCGGAATTTTTATATTCAGTGACAGGCTGATTTGTTTAAAGTTTGCAAATAAATTTGAGCTATAGTGATTCTCAATCTGTATCCATTCCTCTTCTTCTTCTGTTGTCTCCTGTATGTATTTCCACAGATTTAATCAGAAAATACGCTGGATCTACCACAGTGTGCACAGCTCGTGACACAATGGTCATTTGAAGGTTAGTGTATCCTGGACAAATCTTCTCCAAAAACGGCGATGCCTTGCATATAATAAGGAATTCTGAATTGATTTTTCTTTTTAATACTAATTATTGGCTGAGTGAACAATTGAATGCCGAAATAATAGTAATTGCATGGTTGAGACAATCACAGTGCCACTTTTCAAAGTTTTCTAGATTTTCTAAAAATCCAGTGTTGCGTATAGTTTGGGTCACCCCGTATTAGGAACTGGTATTTAATTTACGATATATTGTATTCAATATTTGTGTCACCTAAGTAATTAACAGTGTGCAAATATTTGATAAAATAACACTTATAGTCGAGCTTATAGTATTAATATGTGCAAAGTACAACGTTCTTGAATACATAGAGGGAAAAAATATCCAAACTTTTTTACCTATATAAAGCGAAATTACTCGCGAAATTAAATACATCGATAACGATGGTTACATATTATCGATGAGCTATCCCATTATTACAGTCACTAAAAGGATTTTGTTTTAATTTTTGAGTTTCAGAATTAGGCTGGAAAAACAATTCAAGAATATTATGTAAAAATCATATTATGTAAAAATGTACAATAGCATACAATCTTTAATTTTTTTGATATATTACTCGGCCCAGGATCAATAGCCACGCAGCTTAGCCCAAAAACCCAACAAGAAGAAGATATCGAGTATATACTATACAGGGTGTAAATGAATAAGTGCGAAAAAATTCAAAGGGTGAATCTTTGAGTGATTCTAAGACCAAAAGTTTATATAAACATAGGTCCGCTAATGCTTCGTTTTCAAAATACAGGGTGTCAAACATTTTTTAATAATTATTATATTAAAACAAAAAAAATTTATAGCTATCATTACCGTTTATAGCAATTTTTAAGACTAGAATAAACTATTAATATGGAAAAAATATCGGGTATACCCTAGTTTTTGTTAATTGGTAGTTTTAATTTTTTATTATGTTGTCCGGGAGACATGCAATAAAGTGATTTTTATTTTTCTCAAAAACGAAGCGAGATACGAGAATAATTCAAGAGACAAAAAAGTTGTATTTTTAGTTGCTGAATGCGAAAAAAAAAAGTTTTAAGAAGTCAGTGGCGCACATTTTTTTTACAAAATTATTGGTTAAGGTGCCCTCGGGACGCCAGTGTACTTAATAATTTTAATCTAGTAGGGGCTAAATTAGCCTCTTTCTACCATAAATAACACTGCCAAATTTGAACACAATCGGCTAAAGGATTATTAAGATATTTACGAAAAAGCGATTTTTTAAGAAGAGTTTCACACCCTGTATCTTGAAAAGCAAGCATTACCGGACCTACGTTTTTATAAACTTTTCGTCTTTTGAATCACTCAAAGATTCACCACTTGATTTTTTTTGCACTTAAGTCATTTACACCCTGTATATCTATATAGGTATCCTGGTTTTAATGTGGGTTTAAAGGAAAACAGAAGAACCCCACAAAATTTTTGGGTAAGTATTTATTTAAATTATGGATGGAGATTGAATTGCATGGGTACGTGGGCGTGGGTGTACTTCAAAAGATAACTCAAATGAATTATAATGGTAAAAAAACATGAAACATCCTGATAAAACAACTGTTCTGCGTATGTATTTTATAAGGCCCCTGGCAAAAATTGATGGTATTATTAGTTTTTTGTCGAGTTTCTGCAATATCTAGTGCATACCTATTAATTCGTCAGTCGTCATCGAGGTCGTCACCTCAGTTGTCATTCTTCAGTAGGTATATCTGAAGCTAATTTTTTTTAAAAGCTTTGGTTAAAATTTGATGTCGGAACAGTTTTTGCTTCAAACTAGAGCAAAAATGACATTAAAATTTGTGGCCAAGCGATCTTTGTTAGCTGTCAAATTTGACATTTGTTGCAGAAAGTGGCGGAAAGTGGCGGAAAGTGGCATGTCTAAATCGAATTCGAAAAAAATAATTTTGAAATAGTATATTTCATTAAGAGTCTGGAAATAAAGATTTTTCCGTGCGCGCGTGAAAATTCCCGTGTGAGGCGCAGCCGAACACGGGAAGTCATGCAAGCACGGAAAAATCTATTTCTGGACGTGTAATGAACGATATTTTTTATTATACTTCTTTGAAAACGGAAACTTAAAACATTTTATCGGCATATTATAATAAATTTAATTGACAAAAAATAAACAATGCATAGACAATATAGTGTTTGGTATGTATGATGTGTTTCCATGGTTACTCTCAAATTATTTAAAGGTGCTTTGCTGTAAATTAGTTAATGTCAGATAAGGTGAATAAAACGTCAAAAATATTATAGAAATGTATCTAAATATTCAAACACTTACGAACTAAAATACAAAATAGGTACATGTTAAATATCAGAGAGCATATAGAGTTTCATAAATTTAGTTTACTTTGCTGTATATTTCTATTTATTCGGTATTTTTATTCAGCGCACGGAAACTTTTTCCATGCGCCATCTTTCATTATTGCTAAAACAGATGAAAATAAGGTGTTTTCAAAGAAGTATAATAAAAAAGATGTTTCTACTTTTATGTAAGTGTGCAAATTATCAAAAGCCTAGGATGAAGTTGCGATTTTTTATATTTCTATCAAATAATAGTATATTATACACTTAGGTTGAGAAGTGAGCCATTATATACCGAGCTTTTTTATATCCTGAGGCGCGTAGCGCCGAAGGATATAATATGCGAGGTAAATAATGGCCTTCTCAACCGAAGTGTATATAGAATTTTTTTTACTACTAACATTGAAATATTGCCATATTTTAGTTTATTTTAGAGATTTCTCGCTTTTTTCAAATACTTCGAAATATCAAGAAGCCTGGAAGTTCAGTTGTCAAGTTGATAAAATGACACTAATCTTTAAATGTCATATAGAAAATTTTTCATTATTTACCTAGGTATTTTTTTATTATCATTATTTACCTAGGGTGAGAAATATTACTTCTCATTAGAGGAATGAGGTAAATAATGGTGAATTCTCAGGTTAGTAGTAAAAAATAGTTATTTATCTACCAAGGCACTGAAGTTCAATTTTTTTATGACTCATGTGGAATTTAGTTGCCGAGGCCGCTGGCCGAGGCAAATAAACCACATGAGTCATAAAAAGAACTTCAGTGCCGAGGTACATAATATATTTTTATGAAATCGAAAAAAAAATGTTTTATTAGGCAAGAAAATAATCATACGGGATCACCCGTCCAGGAACCAACTCTTCGCGGCGTTGCTTGACTTTGACGGGCGATGGCTCCGCGTCTGACGTTTGATGTTTACATGTGGCCAAGGCCTACTTATTGAAAAAATCGTACAATAATGGACTACTTCAGTGCCGATTTCTGAGCTTTTAATGACGATTTTGGGACACTTCACTGCCGATTTCAAGAAAAATATTTTTTCGAATAGAAAGTTTACTTAACTGGTAAACATTTATTTGTGTAATACTATCACATGTCAGTTCCATAATAAATATTTTATTTACTTTCCATAAATCTAAAAAAAAAATTACAACCATAAAAAAGTTGACACGAGCGGTGCAAAGTTCCGATAATTTGATCGTTCTTTTGAAAAGACACGAGCATTTAATTATTCAGAATATTCAGACCATAATTTTTCATAGAAAGATTTTTAGTACCTGTAATAATTATAAATAATAAATGATGTTTAGTGGCATATCAGGTAAAGTGCCTACGGCCACAGTAGGAGTCCCGGGTTCAAGTCCCGGCTGGAGTGCATTTTTTTCAATTGATATCCTTTACCTGATATGCCACTAAACATAATTTATTATTTATAATTTTTCATTTTTCAAAATTTTGTTTTTTATTTCTACACTTTCATTTATTCTTGTTGTTAGATTAAATGCAAAACTATATGAAATAGTAATGATTGGGTGAATTTTAGAAATAAAACGAAGAAGTAAGGCCCACGTTGGAATTTTATATGTTGAATTAATATGGAATGCCGAGCAGAATACCCTGTACGCACCGACACAACCGAAATTAAATCACCGAAAATCTCAATGCCATCAAACCAGTCCTCTTTTGTGCTGGGTAGAAAACGTATAGGTACCTACATATTTTATTTGTTTATATTTTTTTGTTTGAATAGTTAACCGAATAATACCCGTTTTTCGAGTTTATATAATAACGTATGTGCAATAAACAATCCTGCGTGTGTGCGAGAGAGACCTACTCCGAGTAAATGTATTCAAATTGATGTCGACGAAAACAACACGGTATGAGAAGCGCGAAAAAAAAACAAAACATTAATCTACCGTAACTGCCGGCGCATGTTGCTAACTCGATTCCAATGAAATAAATTTGTTTATAGGCAATAATTATAATTCCCATTCGCAGTGCGGTTCTCATTTGTCTAGGTAGTAGTAATAATAGTGTGGCGCGCAAAACACACACTTTTAAGCGGTTTAGGTTATTTTTGTTGGCGTTTCTTTGTCACAATTAAAGTAAAACCAACGATAATTTTTTAATGGGATTTTTTGTTAGATTCCATGTGCAAATCAAACAAAAATGGATGTATGAGTTAAACTAGAATTTCGGGTCGAGGCTCGGATTCACGGTAGAAGGCTAAACTTTAGCTAGAATTAGGTAATTAGGTATTAGGAAAAATAATTACCAAATCGTTATAAATCTATTTAAAAATCAAATTACCATATTAGCATAGAGAACAACCCAAATTATATACAAGGTGTCTCAATGAAAACGATCCACCCGAGGACCAACTCCTCGATCAACCTATATAACTGTATGGAACTTTCAAAAATATGACTATAAGCACAGAATAAATAGCTTTGTTTCAATTTACAGGAAGACAGACAGTATTTTAAGCATAAATTTGGTTCTAATACAATCTCTTTGCTATGTAGATTAATGTAAAATCAAATAAAATGCACATTATTAATGTCTTTAGAAGATATTTCGCTAAAAAGCGAGTCTCCTTTTGACACATGTCGCTAAGGAATTGTCTGTATTACTCGTTAGTCTGTTCTATAAGTTTCAATTTACCTCTCACTATAGTGTCTATATAGTGTATAACTAATACAGCTGTTATGTCAGCGTAATGTGACAGTAGGACCTACTGTTTGTATGACAGTGTTATGTCAGTGTTCTGCAAAGAGTACCAAATCTGACTTGTGGTCTTCTCGAAAACGGCTTTAACTTTTGGTTTGCCTTTTCCTATAAAACTATTATTAAGGTCATTTTTGGTAAAAAAAAAACAATACCACCCCTGCCGTGTTTTACACTTACTACGCCTCCTGATAGGTAATACTTCTGGTAGCCTTTACTGGCACTAATTATTAGTCCAGGTTAGGGAAATGTAGTTCAGTTAGACCCCCATCTAGAGAACTTGAAGATGGTCTATCACAGATAAGGTAGAATGCAGAAAGCATACGTACTTATAAATAATATTTTTTGTGTGTTTTTATGGTCGATTTAAAAAAGCTTAAATTATTCCACAAATATAATTAAAATTTTGTAAATAAAAATAGATTTGATATAGTTCTCTGGTTTGTTTTTGACCTGCTAGTCAGTTCATGATGATTTTAATTTAAGTAATTTATGGGAAACAAAATTTACAATTTACAGAAGCGTACCATAAATTAAAAGCAAATTTTGAAAACTAGAGGTATCTGGGAAATCTAACATCAGTCAGCCTAATTTGTATTTTTATGTTAATGAAGTCGAGACGGAATGAATATTGTCTTATTCGTCGGGTTTTTTCTTCACTTTTCCTGACAAGCATTTTTTCAGACTGCTCGCGCCACAAGTTGTTAAAATTCTTACAAAGAGATTTTAACACAAACAGTAGTTTCGATATTTTCAATATTGTCGGTTTCAATTTTTTCTTGTAAATGTCAAGTAGGTATGAATTCCCTATTCAGTGTTAAGAAAAATGTTTAATCTTTAATCTAGGTAAAGGGTGTCTGGCTTTAGCTTAACTGAACGGGATACACTTGAACTGTATATGTATATATATTTATTCCGTAATTTTTGGGATAAATGCGTGATGCAAAAACCTGGTGCAGTTCTTTTGCACGTAAAACAAATTAGTTTTTTTAAATATAGGTCAGTTTTTTAAATGTAGGTCACAAAAAACTCGCAAAGAACTGTATTTTGGTACAAAATTCCAGGTCTTATTTTCAATATTCAAGACCAACTACGTGTTTATTTTTCAGTAAAGAATGACGGAAATCATTTAGAGACTTTTTTACTTCAAAACGGAGCTCAAAACTGACTACGTCGTTGGATTCGGGATCATTTAAAATGGGGTTGTACCAAGTTTCGTTAAAATCTCATGTTCGATTTGCATTTCGACAGGCGACCTGCAAAAAATCTTGCAGGTCTCCTGTCAAAATGCAAATCGAACTTCCAAAAGAAAATGGGATTTTGGTTTCGAACTCCCCTAGTATAATCAATCTACAATCCATTGCGCTGTACCTACTACTTACTGTCTAGAGAAAAACATAAATATTCTCTATTCAATGAAGGCATAATGAAAACAAAATATATATATTTGAAAGTAAAACCCTAATTTAAATTATTGAATAAATCATAATGTATAAGCATAAAAAACTTTATAAAAACTTGAAAAGAGTTCTTGTATTTTCTAGGATTATTTATTTTGATTTGTTTTTATTTATTCTAGGTATTTATATCCCCAGTTGTTTAAAACGCTTATACAGAAATGTTGATAAAAATTCGGACCTCGATTCCAGCCTTATCGCATAGCAAAAATTCTTCTATAAGTATATAAAAAATGTGCACTTTGCATATTAAAAAATATCGGAAAAAATTACCGCCATTCGTCGTCAAGTAAAACATCTTCGGACGATACACGTTTAAATTCAAATCTTGGAACTTTATCTTGCCTTTAATTTCGGATTTATCCAAAGGTATCCACGGCGCGGCGACGGATTCGAAACAACTGCCCCTATCCTGGCACGCACGCCGCACACACCCCGAACGACGACGGGACGCCCGCCGGTCAGCACGGGGGGGCGGCCGCGGCCGCCGCCCGCATACCCGGATGGCCCCACGTGCGGGTGGCGGGCTGGCCCGCGCGGCGCGCTCGCTCCGTCGCGGTCTTCCACGGGCGGCGCGGCGCCGGAACACTGAGCGCGCGGTCCGGCGCCTCCTCCGAGGTGGCGGCGCGCCCGCCGCCGCCGCCGCCGCCGCCGGGCGTTGCCGAGGACGCCGAACGCCGAGCGGCCGGCGGCGGGGTCCCCGACCAACGCACGCACGTGGTTCTTAGGGACGGATTAGTGCACAGATTAAAAATACAGGGTGATTCGGTTTTAATCTGCAACACTTCAACAGGTGATAGAAAACCAAAAAATAAGCGCACTTTCTTCTATAAACTATATCATTTTAAGGCTTTATAAAAAAGTTACAGGGTGTTAAAGTTGCAAGAAAAATGTGGAATTTATTGAATATTTTACAAACTGGTTGAGATATTTAAGTCATATTTGGTACATGTTATAACGACATGGATTATCATAAAACCTGTTAATATCAACCATCTTGAACAACCAGTGGCGTAGAAGTGGGTAATTAGTATAATTTATTTTAGAAAAAAAAATAGAACCACCTTGTATAGCAATAAAATGTATTCAAATTCGTATGTAAATTTTTATTGTTAACAAAAACGTTCTCTTAGCATTTTTTCATATGTGTCATGGTTTCATAGCAAATCTGATTTATTCGTATTATTTCGGGGTACTTCTGAAAAATTAACTTAAAACTTTTCTCCATAAGTAACACTCAAAGTAGAAAAAATGTGTTTTTTACTTTGAATACAGTAACTTTTCCCAATAAACTTATCCATTCAAGGTTTTACTTTTCAAGATACAGAGCGTAACATTAATTGTATCTTACTTAACTGTTTTGGACCCTGTATCTTCAAAAGTATAGCCTTAAATAGGTGAGTTTATTGGAAAAAGTTACTTTATTTCAGGTAGCAAACACATTATTTCTACTTTAAGTGTTACTTATGGAGCAAATTTTTTAGATAATTTTTCAGAAGTACCCCGAAATATTACGAAAAAATCAAATTTGCTATGAAACCATGACACATATGAAAAAATGCTAAGAGAACGTTTTTTGTTTACAATAAAAATTTACATAAGTATTTGATTACACTGTATTGCTATACAAGGTGGTTCTTTTTTTTTCTAAAATAAATTACACTAATTACCCATTTCTACGCCACTGGTTGTTCAAGATGTTTGATATTAACAGGTTTTATGCTAACCCATGCCGTTATAACGTGTACCAAATATGACTTAAATATCTCAACTAGTTTGTAAAATATTCAATAAACACATATTTCTTGCAACTTTAACACCCTGTAACTTTTTTATAAGGCCTTAAAATGATATAGTTTATACAAGAAAGTGCGGTTATTTTTTGGTTTTCTATCACCTGTTGAAGTGTTGCAGATTAAAACTGAATCACCCTGTATACAAATACAAGGTGTCCGGTAATTATGCGGCAATCTCGCGTGAGCAGGTAGAGGATATCAAAATATTACGATTGAGCTCAACAACTATGGGTCAAATCTTAATAGTTACGGAGATACAGGGCGTTGTAGTTCTTTTTTTGAAATTGAATTATGGCAATATCTCCCAAAATAATCAAGCTGCTGAACTGAAATATAGTACTATTATGTTTTTGGGGATGGAAAATAAGATGAAAATGTAAATTTCTACGTATCTCACAGATGGCGCCACTTGCGCTATTTTTGGGTGGTACTTTTACTCGTAACTTTTTTGAGGTTATCTTTTTGGTCTTGCAAATCCATCTTTTGAGTGCACCTTTTTATTCTGCAACAAAACGGTACTCTTGCTTCATACGGATAAAATCAACCGTTTACATTTAAATTGGCAAAATGTGCCCCAAAACACCTGTTGACTCCAATATTCGAAACATAAAATTTTCAACGACCGCTTTCAAATGCTAACTGTACATTCAAAATGAAGAAAAAAATGCTAAATGGATATTGGTCAAAAAACCATTGGTTTTCTTGAAAAAGGTGTTCAAATTTTGTCAAATTCAATCCTTTCCATTTTGAAAGCGAATAATTTTTGGTGCATTGTTCATAGGGATTTTTTTCTTCATTTTGAATGTACAGTTGATCTGTAGCATTTGAAAGCGGTCGGTGAAAATTGTATGTTTCGAACATTGGAGTCAACAGGTGTTTTGGGGCACATTTTGCCAATTTCAACGCAAACGGTTGATTTTATCTGTATGAAGCAAGAGTACCTTTTTGTTGCAGAATAAAAAGGTGCACTAAAATGATGGATCTGCAAGACCAAAAAGATAATCTCAAAAAAGTTACGAGTAAAAGTACCACCCAAAAATAGCGCAAGTGGCGCCATCTGTGAGACACGTAGAAACTGACATTTTCAGCTTATTTTCCATCCCCAAAAACATAATAGTACCAAATTTCAGTTCAGCAGCTTGATTATTTTGGGAGATATTGCCATAATTCAATTTCAAAAAAAGAACTACAACGCCCTGTATCTCCGTAACTATTAAGATTTGACCCATAGTTGTTAACTCGATCGTAATATTTTGAGGTCCTCTACCTGCTCACATAATTACCGGACACCCTGTATATAGGGTGTTTCTAAATTATGGTGCCAAGGTAATATGACACATAGAAAATGACATTTTGAACAAAAAGTTTCCTATAAACATGGGTCCTAAAATGGACAATAAGAAAGTTACAGGGTGATGAAAGTATAGTTTGAAAAACATCTTTTTTCTACAAGCGTGCGGAGAAGTACACTTTACCGCACGCATTTTAGTTTAGAAAGTGTCACTTTTCCGCACTAGTGCGGAAAAGTACTTTTCCGCACTACTGTTCTGCACTAGTGCGGAAAAGTGACACTTCCTAAACTAAATTGCGTGCATAAAAGTGTCTTACTTTTTCGCACGCTTGTAGAAAAAATAGTGTTCCTAACTCTTGCGGAAAGTGTCTTTTCCACACTCGATTTCTTGGCTGAACGACGCGTAGCAATCGCGTGCAGAAAAGTGCCACTTCCCGCACTTGTTAGGAAATATACTATATCGCAATAACTTCTACAGAAGTTATGCAATTCAAATGAAACTTGGTGCAATTCGTTAGTAACTGAAGTGCAACAATTTTGTGTGAAAACGATTTATTCCCATCGACCAGAGGCGGAGGGGCGGAGTAGCTCAATGGGTTTTCTACTCATAACTTTTTTGAGGTTATCTTTCTAGTCTCGCCGGTTCATCATTTTAGTGCATCCTTTTATTTTGCAACAAAAATGTACTCTTGTTTCATAACGATAAAATCAATCATTTGCATTGAAATCGGCAAAATGTGCTCCAAAATTCGAAAAATAAAAATTTTCAACAATTCCCATTACGTGGGCATTACTTATAAGTAGATAGTTAGTTCAAAACAAAAATCGTTTTTCGTAAATATTAAATTATTAAGAAGGTAGCTTCAGTCAGGTCTTTTTTTAAAGAGTTTTTATCTACGACTACAAGTATATTTTAAGTTTGTGAGTTACCTTGGGAGAGAAATAAAATTACAAATATTTTATAATAAACACCGAGAAAAACTGCCATGATTAGAACTACTAGACCTAATCTTATTAGTCCATCCCGAAATCTGTGAAAGTTCTTTGGGTAAATACATTCAACACGGGAAGAAGTTCACGTATACATATTACAAATGGATTGAGGAACCAGGTAACATGGTGCAATAGCGACAAATTCTTAAATAAGCAAAATCGGCACTGACTTACCATACTTATTACCTAAATTCGTTCAAATAATTGCTGGAAATCAATTTCAACCATGTATAACATACATTTGTTTCATTTGACAGTTGCCATAGTCTGCACTTGTAGACACAACATTGTCAAGTCTAATTTTTAGAAATCATGGAAACCATTATTAATTTTTACTAACAATCAAAGTACCTGTTATATTCATAGATTCTCCAATAAAATGGCATACTTTGCATCATGATACCGCATTAGAATGAGGAAAGAATAGGCCTCACTTTGGAAAGTATAATGCTGGGTCCCCTTACAAAGAGTCCCTGGTATATCTAATATATGGGAAATATTGGAAACTGAAAATAGACGATTTTAGTTGTGACTAGCTTCACGAGCGGCGCTAGCGGTGCTGAACGCGCGAATTTTTAAATTGGACCAAGTGTTTACTTTCTTGCGCTCGAAAAAATGCACAACAAAATAAACACTTTTCCTTGGCAGATATTACAAAATAAAACACTGTTTACATGTAAAAATAAGAAAAAAAACCATTTCATTTAGAATGTACAGGGTGTCCCAAACTCGACGCCCCAGGGTTGTTATAGGCAAACAAAAACAGCCAGCAAAAATGTGACACGTGGGTTTCTTGTGGGACCACACAAGCTTGCTTTTGGGCCAAAAAGAAACTTTTTAGGAATCTGGGAAATATAGGTTATTACGTCATCAAATATATTTTCCCATAAGACCATACCTGTTTCTGTTTATATTCGGAAAAAACACGTTTTTCTGATAAACTTTCGTAAATAAATTTTTTGATATCTTGTTTCATTAAAAAGTTATATGCGTATTTAGATGCGTATTTAGAAATTCTTTTACAATGTTGGCTTTGTGTGGTGGAGTTCCGTCGTGTTGAAACCATATGGTTCTTCTTTACTGCAATGGCACATTTTCCATGAGAACTGGCTGAGTTTGGAAACAAATGGAAATGGAAAGTTGCCAGATTTAACATCATTAGATTTCCATTTATGGGGATTTCTGAAAAACATTGTTTACAAAATTCCATCTCGGAATATTGATCATTTAATAATAGAAAAATAGAAGATGCCTGTCGGCAATTAAAACCAGATGTTTTAAGAAAAGTCACTAAGACAGAAGACGAATAACATATCAACTTTTTCATTGTGTGTAAACATTATCGAAGTTTTATGAGGTAAGAATAATAAATTACCAATTGTCAATTGTTTTCCATGGATATCCGATCAAGCCAAGGCTAACTTGATTCAGGATAGGTAATATATACTTTGTATTACACGAATATAATCTCTAATTTTTGCAATAATTGTTGCCAGTTCTCATGGTAAATGTGCCATTGCATTTAAGAAGAACCATGTGGTTTCAACACGACGGAACTCCACCACACAAAGCCAGCACTGTAAAAAAATTCTAAATAATGCGTTTGGAAACAAATGGATTGGGATAAATGGCCTCATAAAATGGCCAGAAAAGTCGCCAGAATCTATTTATGAAATTTCCGAAAAACCTTGTTTACAAAATTCCATAATACTTTTTCCATAATACATTTGTCCGAGCATCTGCCAGGTGTTTCTATCAAAAATATACCTTCATAAGTCATGGCTAACTCGATTTTCATTAAAAAAATACCATGGCATCTTTCATATTTTTACAAATAATACGCATATATAACATTTTAATGAAACAAGATATAAAAAAAAATTATTTACGAAAGTTTATCAGAAAAACGTGATATTTCCAAATATGTAGAGAAACGGGTATAGTCCTAGGGAAAATATATTTGATGACGTTATAACCTATATTTCCCAAACTCCTAAAAACTATCTTTTTGGTCCAAAAGCAAGTTTGAGTGGTCTTACATGAAACCCACAAGTCAAATTTTTGCTGGCTGAATTATACAAACTACATTTTAACAAATAAATAGGTAGTCACTGAGTAAAAGGAGTAAAAGTTACATCACAAAGAACTTAAGACTAGTTATATTAATTGAATTAATTCTAAAGGATCTAAAAGTAAAGGTAGGGTTTCGTTTGGGTGTTTTGCAATGGTCGTAAAAACAATAATGTTTATTTATCGCTTAAGAATATTTTTTATGAGAAAGACCAAAGAACAATAGGTGTGTTTATAACAATATCAACTCAATAGCAAAAAAAGTACTCATACATATAGGCTCCAAAATTCCATGTAGTTTTCTAAATATAGAGTTGAATCCATTCTCGAAATTATCATTTTTTCTGAGCAACAACTTGAATTTGCTTATTGTTTGCTCAAAATCCAGTAGTTTTAGGGAAAACTGAAAAGAAATCAAAAATGTCTAATTTTGTCAAAAAGCTATGGGCGTAGAAATAACTTTTGAAAGGGGAGCATCTTGTGCCCTTTAGTACGCCACTGGCTATGACAACAAAACGCTGGTGGCTTCAGTTTATTGCATTTTATACCCGCATACTGTGTACCAAATTTTAAGTTAATATAATTTGTCATTTTTGAGATATTATTAAAACAACCGTCTAAACAATATACCTTAACAGCCTGTATCTTCTTTATTAAGCATTTTCGGACCCATATTTATATTAACTTTTTGCTCAAAACCAATTTTTCTATCGTTTCTTTCAAAATTGTGATTAACAACTGGGACACCCTGTATAAGGACAAGGACTATATGACATATTCCATTTACGCTCTGAGTGGAAAATTAAGGGAAAAAAGGAAGAAGAAATCATTTTATAAACCTCCCATAAGTATAACGCAGCTAGCAACTTAGTCACTGCGCATATATCCGAAGTACTGTGTTTGTATTGGATAGTGTTTTGAATAGCAAAAGTCGAACGTGCCGTCGTGTAGCTGAAGCCGATCGGCGCCCATAGAAGAGAATAAGAGCCCCGCCGCCGATTCATGTATGCGAGTTGTCTTTACGCTTGCGCAGTCCGATCCAGTTGCCAGTTGACTTATGTAAGATTGTATATATCTATAGTCAAATTATTTTAAGAAGTCCTTACTGGGACTGTCAATTGGTAATTTCGCCATCCTAAGTTGGCATTAATGCAGCAACCGGGTCATAAGTCCAGGTCAGTAACGAGCTCATTTGCACAATGAATAACTACTAATAACACGAACAAGAACAACACAGATAACGAAAAAACTCACGAAACGTAGAAAACCCACGAATATTTTCAATGCCCAAAGTTTGAACCCTTTTGAACGATCCGGAAAACCTTCACGGTCACTTCACAACACCGAAATAAAATTTGCCTGAGTACGCACCAGTCGCACCACAGACGCAGCCGCGAGTAGCTGATTATACCAAAATACCAAATTGAAAGTGTTTCCCTGACGTTTGAAATTATTATTAAAATGAGTTGTAGTCGTAGTTATTTTTATTTGTAGAGGCACAAACCTGATTGCAATAGGGTTATTATTTTATTATGTTCTTTTTTTCGTATCACTTGGGTAACTTTTCACATCATAAATCAATGAGAGACGTCATTAACTGGTTGAGACACATATTCATAGTTAACAGAAAATTCCTAGGGATTTTGTGGAGAATGTCATCTGACAAAATCGGGACTTCTTACAGTAATCGGGGTATATCTCGAGATCTATCTCTGTTTCTTGATTTCACAACTTAGCCAAAACGGCATATAGTCTTTATACATAATATATGTTATACTATCCAAGCGGTGTTGCTCTCTCATTGTAGTAGAGAATGGGGCTAATTCGTTCTGGGGGGCATTAACCCCCAACCTCCCCCGCTACGCCACTGATTTCAACCTAACCCATACCACAGACCTATATAGCTTCGCTAAAGAGGTCTGTGACGAAACATTCTAAATATCAAAGTTGCTACGAAAGCCGAACGTCGAAAGATAAAAATGGGGCAAGTTTTTAAAGTCATCAATTGCCGCATCAAACAAATCGAACTTCCATCAAAGTGTTTGTGAAGTCACCTTGTTTGATCCGGTGAAATTGATCGTTTTTTTAACCCAACGTATTTTAATCCGATACCTCATCGCTCTCATTGTAATTTTTTAAGAAAATGTAAGTTTTTAAAGAAGATGATATTATTTTAACAGACAACCCCTATCTGGGCATAAGTTTTTGTTCGAAATATAGAACGCCCAATTTCCTCGCTCAAAACATACTTTCATTCCCGGAGTTCTCCGAAAGTTTTGCAAAGACGTGAAAAACTCCAAAAACTTTTTACCAACCGACCCTTATCCATAATTCCTGCCAGCATGGCCTCCACGGTTTTTGCTCGAAAATCTTCCCCTAATCGCAAGACATTCTCTACCCACGCGTCACACAAGTAAAAAAAACTCGGGGATACCCACCGAGGCCAGCAGCGGGCGGCTCCGGAACGCAGAACGCGCGATACGGCGCCCATGAGGTAAGTCGTGCTTGCCGGAGTGAGCGTTGCGAAGGACGCCTAAAACTCCGTCATCCTAGTCGATGAGGTTCCTGCTCAGATCAACGCAAACACACGCGTTTCTCAGTATTAAGGCCGCCGCAAGTTCAATGCCAGGAAATTATAGATGTTGGGCAATTTTAGTAAAAAAAAAGGAAACGTCTATATACAGTGTGACCCATTTGTTTTGGGGTCAGTCTGTAAAAAGTGTATCAATCGTGCGATTTGGCTGATTTTTTTTTTAAATTGTAGAGCTCGATGAACTGCACATTTTGAACAAAAATTGCCTGGTTCGCATAAAATCCAAAGCCTACTATGACCGTTTTTATGAGCAAAATTTTAAGAAACCATATTAGCGTTTTTTTTTGAAAAAATCTGTGTGCGCCAATGGATTGAGCACCCCTCGAAATGGGTATGTACAAAATTTCATCAAAATATTTCAAGTAATAACGATTTTGTAGAAAAATTAAAAATGCAGCCAAGGTACGTCTTTATTTTCAAAAATTCAAAGTTGGCCATGGAAAATAATTGAATTGTAATAATACAACCTTATGCTTATAAACACAAAACATAAAAACAATTAAAATTATAAAATTTTTGTAACTTCTACCAAGCCTCCATTTTCTACAATGCATTTGTCGTTCCTCTTGCGTACATTCAAAATTACATTTCGTATTTGCTGTGGAGTAATTTCCTCACAACTACGGTTTATCCTAGCTTGCAGTTCTTGTAAATTAGGGGGTCTTGACTTATAAACATTTTGCTTAAGTGTACCCCAAAGAAAAAAATCTAAAGGAGTTAAGTCCGGAGATCTCGGTGGCCACTCACAGAAATTACTATTTCGCCCTATCCAACAGTTTTCAAAATTATTATCTAGCCAGTTTCTGATTAAACGAGCATTATGAATAGGACTGCCATCTAACTGTAACTTTAAATTTAAACGGTATCTTAATGGTAACTCATCTAAAGCATTTCTAAATTCAATTTCTAGAAAATTCAAGAAGCCAGCCGCATTCAAATTCCCTTCAAAGAAAAATGGGCCAATTATTCTGTCGCGTAGTATTCCACACCAAACGTTAATTTTTTGTGAATATTGTCTCCTTGCATTTATTATAAACTCTGGATTTTCAGCTGACCAGTGACGGCAGTTTTGACTTGATACTACACCATTTGTAGTAAACGTGGCTTCGTCGGTGAATAAAATTTCATTTAAAAAGTTGCCATTATGGAGATATTCACCTTGCAGCCAATAGCAAAATTCTAATCTTCTCTCCTCATCTCCTGGTTCCAGGGTGTGCAAAAATTTTGGCTTAAACGGTTTTATTTTGTTTTGTCTCAAACATCTCCTTATACTCTCTCTGGGTATATGAAGGTCTAAACTAGCCGTTCGAACACTATTTCGAGGATTGTCACTAAAGTATTGCAGAATTTGATTGTTATTTTCAACAAGTCCACGGCGTCCATTTTGCCTAGTTTTTAATAAATTTTTAGAAATCGATCCAGTTTCATCAAAAATATTGTTTATACGTTGTACAGTACTTCGACTCACTGATCTACCTGGGTGTCTATTGTTAAATTCGGCCGCAGCTTCTGCTGCCGAGCGCTCGTTGTCGCCCACGAGTCGAACAATTTCTATTTTGTCTCTTATGCTTAAATATTCCATAATTATGATAATTAATTGTATTGAGCACAAACAATTTCTGAACTCAATTTAGACAGTTTGACACTTAATAAAAGTAAACAATTCAATTATTTTCCATGGCCAACTTTGAATTTTTGAAAATAAAGACGTACCTTGGCTGCATTTTTAATTTTTCTACAAAATCGTTATTACTTGAAATATTTTGATGAAATTTTGTACATACCCATTTCGAGGGGTGCTCAATCCATTGGCGCACACAGATTTTTTCAAAAAAAAAACGCTAATATGGTTTCTTAAAATTTTGCTCATAAAAACGGTCATAGTAGGCTTTGGATTTTATGCGAACCAGGCAATTTTTGTTCAAAATGTGCAGTTCATCGAGCTCTACAATTTAAAAAAAAAATCAGCCAAATCGCACGATTGATACACTTTTTACAGACTGACCCCAAAACAAATGGGTCACACTGTATCTTTGGTAATTTTTTCACCGGTGTAAAATTTTGACCTGATATGGTTCACGAGATATTGTAAGTTACTTGGGCCTTTATTTAAGTTTTTTGTTTATTTCACGCTTATATGGCCTCCGTTTCTTCAAATAGAGGTTTCCCCAGAAAAGAAGGCCAACCCATACCGTAGATTCTTGCTGTCAACTTACCATTTTCAGATTCCTCCTTAAAATTCATAATTAGAATTAGAAATCAGGAAATGGTGAATATTTAAAAAAAAATCTGATGTCATGTCATTATTTTCAATTCAATTCGTTGTAACATAACAGACACATTTTCAACAACCCTAGAGTATTTTGAAAGGTAGGTATGTGGCGCCAGTGGAGTTCGCTTGGAACAGCGTTATGCAAAGGTTTTATATACCTAGCATCACTCCAGAGTAAACAATAGCGACAGCTATAACCTTAGTATCACAGTAGCAGTTGGATGATCAGAGAGAGAAAGTAATCTAAATAGAATGAAGAATGATTATTACCAATATCTATTGTCTTTACTGAACAATTCCTAAGTCATATTTGTAGATTGTAAATACTCGTGCGAGTGTTTTTCTAGAATTTGCCGTAGAAAAATATTTGCCGAATTGCGCAAAAGCAGGCAATTACTGTTTACAAGCAATAACTATTTACTTGCAAAACGCAGAGATAAAACAAATTACCAAATGTAATAATCAAATTAACACGTAGAACCTTTAGGCACTAGCCTTTTACCCCAGGCACAATAGTGCCCAGTATTTGACAACGCGTAATTATTATACAATAAAACGCACGCAGTTTGGCAACTATCAGGTTCCCACTTACTATATTTATTAGGCATTCTTTCTAAAAGTTTGTTCAAGGTTGTATTTTTTCGTTTATATAATATGATACATATTAGATACATAAAATGCAAACTATTCACACATAATTAAAATATAACGAGGTAAAATAGATGTGTGTGCACCTGCCTACCATAGGTATAAAAAAACACTATGCAATCGGCTCGTCATTTTTGTTTAATCGGATTATTTGTACGTATGCCACACAAAATTATTACTAATAACACGTTTTATAAATATTAATGTCGTTCTCAGTTATCTCCATTAATATTTATACCTAATTAGATTCTAAAATAATTAATAATGCTATTTACTTATTTTGGAAGGTATACTTATTGACTTACCTGGCCCAATTATGAAATAAGTCTACACTATTATAATAAGTGGAGCTCACCTACCTGTAAACAACAAAAACACTTTATTACAATTTGTCATCTTTCTAAATAATTATAAATTATGTAGGTATATCCAAACATACAAATATAAAAATACATTATGTATTTATACAGGGACGGACTGGGTACGAAAATATTGGCGGGCTGATGAAACCAGCGGCGCCAGCGCCTGGCGCCCACTTTAAAAAGGCAAATACCTATATCAGTTCGTCTTATATTACTATAAAAACAAAAAAAATATAAAAAATAAATATATATATTTAAAAAATATGTCTAAAAATAAATAAAAAAACACTTTTCTTGAAATCGGCATTAAAAGCTCAGAAAGCCTTGGCGAGATGTAAACATCAAACGTCAGACGCGGAGCCACCGCCCGTCAAAAGTGACTAAATATTCAAAATTCGGCCAATAATTTCCATTTAAATTTCGTAAGCATTGCGAAATTGTTACCTATAGAAGCGCAATCTTTCAGTATAAATATTTTGTAGGTTTTAATATCAATCTGTTTTTCATGAACGCTGCATAACAGGCATCAGTTCGGAGTTTCTGTTGGGACGCGCCGTGCCTCGTCAAACTTAACATAGGTAGAGCGATCGTCAAAGTCAAGCAACGCCGCGCGCAGTCGTTTCATGGACGGGCGCTACCTAATGCTTATTTTTTGCCTAATAAAACATTTTTTCCGATAAAAAAAAATATGTACAGCACTGAAGTTCTTTTTATGACTCATGCGGTTTATTTGCCTGGGTCAGAAGCCTCAGCCACTAAATTCCACACGAGTCATAAAAAGTTTGAACTTTAGTGCCTTGGTACATAAATAACTATTCTAAAACAAAACACAAAATGACAATTAAAAAAAAAACATTTCTAAATACGAAACACAAAAACTCATTCTTTGTAATTTTAAAAACCAACGTTAGGTAGGTACTAGGTACCTACTAAATAAAAATATTCATTATCAGTATGTAAGTACATCAACTTGTACTTTAGAGAGAAAGTAGAAATGCTCAATTTTTACTTGTACTTATTAAATATTTTATTTATATCGTCATTAGCGATTTTCATTAAAATATCTCTTTCTCTAGCCATTAGCATAAAAGCTTCAATGTTATTGAATTGTTTTTTCCAAGATTTGTATTTTCGAAGAATTGTTTTTCGAAAAAATTTCCGCGACCCGGAATTGTTTACGTCAAAATATTTCGGAAAAAATTATTGGGATAATTAAAATGATTCAAAACATCGATAAAATTATTTGGGGCAGTGTCTAAATAGCTGAAAACGACAAGATAAAACCGCATAAATAAGCTTTTGTGATCAAGTACATCCCTGTTGCCAGACGTGCTGATATTTTATGGCCTATCGACCAATCGCCTTATTTCGCGGAACGTCATCGAACACGTGCTTTCATTTACGCCAGGCATAAGAGTTACTTGATTTTAGTGTAAATACTTCGACACGATATTTGTCTTCGTGAGTCAAAAACACAAAACACCAGGTCCGGATTCCTCAAAAAAACGTCTTAATTTTACGATTTTTATCATACCGTATATTTATAACACAGCCATTGCCTTGCGGCGCTGTTACTAAAAGAAAGGGCGGCGCGGCGGACTCCGCCCGCCAGCCCGCTGAGCCAGTCCGTCCGAGTATTTATACACAAACAAGTAGATCAATCCATTGACCACAGATTCTTTGGACTAAAATAATGTGACTTTTCTTATGCAGTTTTTTATTTAAAATATACCCATTTTCTATTTCTAAACACATGTAAATATGGTGTTTAGTCAAAAAATAGTGTTGTAACCGTTGACCTTTTCTAAAACCCAATTTTAACACCATGCATTTTGAAATAGAGGCGTCTAAATGAAAAAAGGCACAAGGAAAGTCTCACCATGTAATATCATCATCTCTTTGACAGTAATAATTGTAAGACAGAATTTTAACCGATATTTCAATTAGTATATATATACTTTAAAATAGGTAGGTAGATATTTCGGTTGGGCAAATATTTGGAGAAGTATTATTCAGGTGGTTTTAAGGGGGGTCTTTTATTTAATTTTTTTCTTAGAAATGACAAAATAATTGTTTTGATTTTTTCAAAGACGGCTGAATCTAGAAACTTGAATTTTGGGATATGTTACCAACAAGTTGGAAGACATTATGGTAGAATCACTTTTTGCCCCCTATGCATCCTAAGGGTAGAAACCTGAAACACCTATTTTTCACAGGATTTGGAAACATTTTTTACTCTATATTTTTCATTAACTTAATAGTTTGTAAAAATAAAATTACTTTTTTATACGATCGTTATAAAAACTTTACTTTTTTTAACCTTTTTAAATGCCTAAAGTATATCTTTTTTTAACAAGTTAAAAACTTACTTTTTTTCACTCTGAGCAGTTTAGAGTGAAAAAAAGTTAACTTTTTTTCCCTCTAAACTTCCTTACTACGTTTACATGGAGTTTGGAATCGAATTCAGTGTAATGCAGTTTGGTGTTTTCATAAATGGTAAATGTGGCGTTAAATCTCGAAAATAAGAAAATTTATTTTGAGATTCAAATCAATCTCAAAATCTCTTCATGCGGTTTTCAATAATTATAGAAACATATTCAAATCGATTTCAATACTATGTGTAAACGTAGTGAGACCGCGATCTAAATATTATAATCCTCGTAATTGAAAACCATAGTGCATTTATATGCCCTTTAGTATATAACACAAAAATCCCATCCCAAATATTTCAATGTTTAAGCACGATCGTATAAAAAATAATGTATTAAACTCATGCATAAAGTGTCTTTTCTTCATTCATGGGATTGCGCGCACTCACCTGCGGTTCGTGCGCGCAACTTTCCCATTCATGAAAAAAAGTACTACTTTATGCACTTGTTGCATAAATAACTATTCAGTTCCGTTACTATTATAGTAATACAGGAAAAATTCTTATTAGGTTTACCTAGTTGAATTAGCCTGTCCGTTTGCGAGAGTGAAGTTATAGAAGGCCTTTTCAAAATTCTCCTTATTCGAAAAGAATCTACAAGTTACGAATTCGAAACAAAACCGACACAATTATTTTCTCTACTTTTTAGAACTAGAAGATGTTATTAATGGGGAAAAGCATCATTACCAGGTGAATTAAATCCGAGAAGCCAGCAACCGTAAAATTATTACTTCGTCGTGGATGGGGTGGTTGAAGAAGGAAGTGCTACAAAGTGTTTTAATTACCTTAAATACGTAACTGAACCAGGTAAATTATGTTCACTAATTTACTTTCTAGAGTTAAGGATGTTGACTTCTACGATAAAATATACGAAAAAAATCAGATGTAAATAAATTAATACTGGTGGTATTTAAATGAATAGGCACCTACTTCTATTATTCCACTTATAAAATAAAAAATTAGGAACTTGTATTAAGTAACAATCACAATGTAATAAATTGAGATAATTACAACAATATGTACATAAATAATGAAGACAAGACGAAAGTAAAATAAATCTTATAATTTAAAGACAAAATTTCCTTACTTCCTGTAACAGAAAATGAAATTAAAATAGTGGAATATGTGGCATAGGATAAACACATAAACATTCTCTATAGGAAATATTACCGACTGCATGTGTAAACTGTGGTTTTTGAATTTTCTAAACACCCTGATTTAGGACAAGTAAAAATTTTTATAAAGAAAGAATTTTTCTCTTCTCTTCTCTTGTGTCCCCAATCCGGGGACACACTGTAATATATCCACTTATAAAGGCTTGAAATGGAAGATTCTGAACACATTGTGTTAATTTCGGAAATTATTTTTTGACTTCTGTAATAGGTGCATATTTGCTGTTTCTATTTTGCATTTATATCGGTAATAAGAATTTCATTTAAAACGGTTTTATGATTGATACATATTCCTATCGTTTTCGGTTAGAGTTGAAAATTAGACTACACGCCTATTAACAATCACAATAGTAACTTCTACCTTCTGTGGTAATATTAGTGCTCTCTTGGGGAAAAATGTAGGTTTATGTGTTTGCTCATTGTCAATGATATATAATATTAATAGATGACTCACGGTAATACAAATAACACTGTTTTGTTTTGCTTTATTTGTAGGTACTGTATAAAAGTAATAAATAAAAAATTGAAAATAAAAAACTTTTTAAAAACAAGCTTTTTCGTTAAGATAATTCAATTACAAATTGCGACAAGTTTTGCAAATTGAAAAGCTTGTCGCGCGAAATGTTGATGAAAGTAGGTACCAATTAATTTTATTGGACAGTGATTGGTTGATAAGCAAGCACCTATTTGCCAAAGTATGCATTTTTTCTTTACAATTCGCGCGACAAGCTTTTCAATTTGCAAAAACTTGTCGCAATTTGGAATTGAATTATCTTAACGAAAACCTAAACTTATTTTATTCGTTTTAGTACATGGCTTAAATAAAAGCTTGTTTTTAAAAACGTTTTTTTATATTTTCAATTTTATTTTGTGCTTTTTAATACCTACTTGATTCCAATGTCAGGAGGGTGGTAAAGAAATTTAGTCCGCCATCTTGGGGCGGCCGCCATATTAGATTCCGTATGAAGTCATTCACCTTATGGTTTTCTACCCGTCGAGCCCATTCATTTGATACCAAATAGGTAATCCGCCATCTTGGATCGGCGGCCATATTGAATTTAGTGTGATGTCACTAACTTTTTCGTTTTCTACTCTTATTCAAGCTCTTTCATTTGATACCCATATTATAAGGAGGTTGACAAAAAATACATCATCCGCCATCTTGGAGCGGTGGACATTTTGAAAGTATTACAATATTGAGTATTGCATATATTGTATTGTCACCGGAACTAAAGGTGTATGCAAACTTTCAGCTCAATCGGATGTCAGGAAGTGGTTCTAATTCAGCTTGCAAGTTTCGACCCACACATAGGTACATACTAACAGGGCAAGTCAAATAAAAGCTTGTAAAAAGTAATAGCCACTAAAATACACAAAAAAAGTCCAACATTCTTGCTGAAATCGATGTGGCTTGTTTTGTACCTATATCCTATATCGTTATATTGTAAATAAGATTGTGTCAAGCTGTCTCTGCTTGGAGAAGCCTCATGAGTTTCCTGAATGTTTTAAACTTAATGCATCAATTTCATTCGATGCCTGTAGAATCCTGAATGTGCGGGGCAGAGACCGTAAGGATTTATCGACAAAATGTCAACAAATGATCGCTTCTCCATTTGTTTTGATTTAAGCGACCCTCTCCTCCCTTCCCTATACTCCGGAAATCTTATTTTATAAACAGGCTTTCGGAAATTGTAAGCAAAAAGTCTTGTAATATTTATTAGGCTTCCCGAATTGATCCGGAAAATCCCGAAAGAATAAAAGTTTTTATAACTGGCAATTTCTTCAGGATGCGGTAAGAAATGTTATTTCCTTGCAAATTCGCGCGGTACGTTCGGCCGCAAAAGCAATTTCCACTGGGGACACGTATAGACTCTATTTCATATATAACTTTGTTTTATACCCCCTGTCATCTTTATCTGGAAATAAAATTCGGACATAAAAATCACAAATGTTGTGGTTATTGTATAAAGCGTATCTTATATCCACCTCTCATAATAGGGCAGAAATGAGGTGTAGGTTTTTGAAATTGCCAATAAGTATACACGTACTGTGAAACTTAGATTTTCTGTGACACTTACATATTCCATTCCCATTTTTGTATGTTCTCGCCGGCACTTATAACTATGTGCTAAAATTTGAGACGCTGGCATAATTTTCAATTATAAACAACCATTTCTAATTCAATTTTTCGATTAGGAAATTTTGGGACAAAATTTCGTGTGATAAGTCTAAAGAAGAAAAATATTTTTGTGGTTAACCCCCAGTAGGGCTTCCCTATGTTTCAAATAATATATTGGCGAAAAGCTATTTTGTTTTGTTGAAAGTTTTTACGATGCAAAATGATCGAAAAAATGAGGAGTGTCACAATCCAGGGTCATTCTGTTTGGCTATATCTCTAAACTACAAAAATAAATCAGTTTGTATAATGTTCTACAGCGTCGAAAACCAATTTATGAACAAACAAGCAAATTTGGTTGGCTAAAAATGTGTGTGTATATCCCGATCTCTCATTGTTAGCTAATATATAAAAATTAAATACCAACTGTCATCCAAATTTTATGGGACTGTTGTGATCTCAGACTATAATAAACATAGACTAGGTAATAATTCAATACAATACAGACCCTGCCAAGATAAAAAATATTTGATAACATTATTTGTCTGAGTTAGTAATATAAATCTAAAACAAAACAATGCAACGATTGCACCATTGCCAAACTTCTTCAAAAATTTATCTTGTACTTACAAAATAAATGTATAAGCAACGCTAAAAACATCAATTTGGAACAATCAGTTGATCTCTATAATATACATATAGTAAAAATTTGGACAGTTATCATTTAACAACAAATTTTACTAATTTTGTGAATTTACTGATCCTACTTGGCCTATAAATAATATCCTTAATATCGCTTATTCTGGCCAACGTGGCAACGCTGCATGAGCTCTTTGTCATCGATACGCATTTTGATTTATTATGCCCCAACAGCTGATCCAGAGTTCGTTGAGTTTTCGCCGGATTGTGTTGATGTGTTTACTTTTGCGTTATTCTTGTTTTTTAGGAGATTTTGGAGTTATTAGTTAGTAATTCGTGAATTAGTGTAGTTTGAAGAACGATGGGAAGAGGAAAGTGTTGGATTTGTAGCATAGGACAAGTAGCCTCTGGTTATTATATGATGCAGGCTTAAGTGTCAAATTTGTTGTTTTTGTTTTGAGTAAGCATTTTTTATGTTGGCTGACTTCAATTGCAGCCTATAGGTTAGTCTATGTTTGTTATTTGTCTGAGGTTGTGATATAAGGATATTTTCACTGCGGAGAAGTATCTATAGGTACGAGTATAGGGTCTACGTTATAACCACTTTATGTCTAGAGCTCAAATAAAGGCATACATTGTGTGATCTAGACGTGGCTTGAATTATTCTATATACGTGCTGGATTTATATTATAACAGAAGGCCCCTTGAAATATGAGCGCAATTTTTCAACGGCTGCATTCAGGATGTTTTAGGTATCAGGCTGCATTTCTCACATAGCGTACGCCCACACACCAAAACCTCAAGATAATGTATAGCGATGGTAAAAAATTGCGTAATACTATCAGTACCTATAGTAGATTTTAAAGTATACCTAACAGTGGCTGTTGGTCCGTAGGGGCTCTAGGGCTAGAGCCCCCCAGTAGAAAATAGGAAAAATAATTTAGTTCCCCGACTGCTATATTCTACATTTTACTTCCTTGTTCCATCCTAATCAAATTGCCGCAACGCCCGCAGCAGATAATGTTTTAATACATACTATTTAAACGCTCCCAACACTGTAAAAACTTGGCGGGTACGAATATTTGAGCCGCGATCACGCGAGGAAAGGAGAGCGATCGGCCCGAGTCGGCTGCTTCCGTTATACGCGATTGTAGCATACGAGTCAAGTGCGTGGCACGCGTCCTCGCGTCCTTACAAAACTTTTCTCATATGAAATATGTCCAGGCAGATAACATTATGTGTTCATTTCGGTATTCCCACGCAATCAGTGCAGGAGGCTCCAGTTCAGAAAAAAAAAATGGTGGTTTAGTACTGTATAAAATCTCTCTCTTTGCTTTTTTTATATCTGTTACGGTTTCATGTGGAATTTAACTTTTTCTATTAATTGTTTATTCGTAAGGAAACAACTAAAAATCCACTCTCTATTTTTCCAAAAAAGTGAGAGGTAAACCAAGGAATATGTAATTAATCAAAATTAATTGTGCTCTTACTCTAATAATTGGAAAAGGTCAAGGGATAGAAAATATGTAATTTTGAATCACAAATTTTGAAGCCCTGTCTCTTAACAATGATGTGTTTGTGGGCCTATATACCTATTGATATGGAATTTTCGTTTGAAAATTCCATACCTACCTTTTTGACCAATGAGAGGCTCGTTTTTTGCTTCGTTGTCATGGCAACTCAAAAAATTTCCGGAAATATTCTCACTTGCTCTAGGCAGCAGGAGGTGATTACAGCTGAAATTTTTTGACAGATGTCATTATTTTAATGTGACATTGTAACATATACGCAACAAAAATATTGATAATAATTTCGTTTAATTTACGTCTAGGTATGGAATTTTCTTACCAAATCCCCCACGTTCTTGAATTAATATCCGGAAATTTTTCTCTAACACGAATTTTTTGTGTACTCGAAAAATTCCCGGCAATAATTCAAGCGCTAGGGAGATTACTAGTGATAATGCCATTTCTATTTCCAATGTTAAATCCTGCTACAAGACACGGACTCACCATGTATACTACATACAGTGCAGGGTATCCCCGGTTTTTGTAGACAAACTTTGACTTTTTGGAGACACAGAAGGCATACTAATTTTCATTTCCAAGTTCTATTTGTCTATTGGTACACAATTTTTTTTTTTTAGAAAACTTTACAAGATGTATACCTAATAGGATACTTTTACAAACTTGATAAAACAATTTCTGGACGCACTTCCATATGAGCCTACGATTACTTTTATAACAATAATATTTACGTAATTAGCCAGCAATTAAGATGTCACAAGTGTTTTAAAAAGGCAATTTGGCAACATAGCGGTACCACTGAAGTCTTCTGAGACATAACCTTATTCTGCGATTAAAGTTGCAAGGAAAGTTGAAATTTAAAACCACATTTAGTCAAGACGTGTTTTTTCGTTAATATTTAGTTGTGTTTTTCTGCAACTTTTTTTGGCAAGGTTGAACTGAATTCGGGATCAGCACTATGACGCCTTCATAAAAGAGCCTTCAATATGGTCCCTAGTCCCAAGTTCTTTATTTATTAATAACTGATAATCCTTTGCTATTACTACAACATACAAACCTTTGCATTTCTATCCCACGAATTTCGGTGGACGTGAACATCGGATTATTGGAGCCATGAAAGCATCCAGTTTCGGCAAATTATCGGATTGCTCTTTCACGTAATCCTTTTATATGATAATTATTTACCTACACTACACAACTAACAACACGATAACTACACAAACAATATAATGATAAATAAGAATAACACTATAAAAAATCGCACAGATATCTACCGATGTTTTGAGTGAGCGGCATACGGAATGACAGCATGACGGGACGTCGGGTGCGGCGGCTTGTGTGGGCAGGTGGCGTTGCCACATACGCGAATATTTTTCGGATTATTGAAGTCTGAATATTTATCGTATATATTATGTTCCGTATTATACACATATTTTAACCAAAGTGGCACGTGACGCAGATGAAGGATATATTTTCCAGCGTGTGCAGCATAAACAGACACCATTTTGCTATAGAGGAGTCAATACACGGAACACATTCATAATAAAAAAAGGATTTATGTGACAATTATCTTTGTGTGCATTTGCATTAGCTAAAGTTTAGTTGCAATACGTTAAATAATAGATATTCATAGGCAAGCTGGAGACATTTAAATGGAAAACTACAATTTGCCTTCGTTCCACGAATTATTGCAAACGGGCACCGGCAACATTGCAATACCGTTTCTCCTGACAGGCACGTTTGGCGTTATAGACAATAAAACGACGAAACTATAGATTTCAGCCTGAAAAAAATTGTGCAACTTCGTCTTTAATTATCATAAGTAAATAAGGGTTAAAAGCCGTTGTTTCACTTATTACACGTCATGTTGGTGCATTTGCTGTAAACCAAGTACAATTTTAGAGCAATTAAAAATATTATCAAGTACCTACCTTATTATGTAGATATTGTGTTTTAACCCTTTAATTATAAATCTCAAAAAAGGAAAAAAAAGTGTGGCGGAGGATATTTCTTTACCAAGTGACGTCAGGCACCGCTGAGTAGGTAAGTGAATGCAGAAAAATAAAACGCAGATGGAATGTCATAGTCATCCTTCTCTTCTTCTGAGACATAACCTTATTCTGCGATTAAAGTTGCAAGGAAAGTTGAAATTTAAAACCACATTTAGTCAAGACGTGTTTTTTCGTTAATATTTAGTTGTGTTTTTCTGCAACTTTTTTTGGCAAGGTTGAACTGAATTCGGGATCAGCACTATGACGCCTTCATAAAAGAGCCTTCAATATGGTCCCTAGTCCCAAGTTCTTTATTTATTAATAACTGATAATCCTTTGCTATTACTACAACATACAAACCTTTGCATTTCTATCCCACGAATTTCGGTGGACGTGAACATCGGATTATTGGAGCCATGAAAGCATCCAGTTTCGGCAAATTATCGGATTGCTCTTTCACGTAATCCTTGTATATGATAATTATTTACCTACACTACACAACTAACAACACGATAACTACACAAACAATATAATGATAAATAAGAATAACACTATAAAAAATCGCACAGATATCTACCGATGTTTTGAGTGAGCGGCATACGGAATGACAGCATGACGGGACGTCGGGTGCGGCGGCTTGTGTGGGCAGGTGGCGTTGCCACATACGCGAATATTTTTCGGATTATTGAAGTCTGAATATTTATCGTATATATTATGTTCCGTATTATACACATATTTTAACCAAAGTGGCACGTGACGCAGATGAAGGATATATTTTCCAGCGTGTGCAGCATAAACAGACACCATTTTGCTATAGAGGAGTCAATACACGGAACACATTCATAATAAAAAAAGGATTTATATGACAATTATCTTTGTGTGCATTTGCATTAGCTAAAGTTCAGTTGCAATACGTTAAATAATAGATATTCATAGGCAAGCTGGAGACATTTAAATGGAAAACTACAATTTGCCTTCGTTCCACGAATTATTGCAAACGGGCACCGGCAACATTGCAATACCGTTTCTCCTGACAGGCACGTTTGGCGTTATAGACAATAAAACGACGAAACTATAGATTTCAGCCTGAAAAAAATTGTGCAACTTCGTCTTTAATTATCATAAGTAAATAAGGGTTAAAAGCCGTTGTTTCACTTATTACACGTCATGTTGGTGCATTTGCTGTAAACCAAGTACAATTTTAGAGCAATTAAAAATATTATCAAGTACCTACCTTATTATGTAGATATTGTGTTTTAACCCTTTAATTATAAATCTCAAAAAAGGAAAAAAAAGTGTGGCGGAGGGTATTTCTTTACCAAGTGACGTCAGGCACCGCTGAGTAGGTAAGTGAATGCAGAAAAATAAAACGCAAATGGAATGTCATAGTCATCCTTCTCTTTATAGCATCATCATATCTATCTACCAATGTTACCCATTCTGAACAAGTCAACATAAATATTTTATCATACCTGTCGCTTTTGATTTATCTACTGTTGTGTATTATCTAAACAATGAGGGGTATTTCCATGTTCGACATTTCATTTGGTCGTTTTTGTGGGGCTACAACTGATAAAAATCGGGAATTCCTAATGTAGGTATGGGTGTACCTATAGTGATAAAAAATCTCACTTTAGCCAATAATTGTTGTGATAACATATACTGGAAGTAAATGTACCCAGAATCTATTTATTTATTTATTTATGGCCACCAAACAGACGATCCATTAAATATCGTCCACTAAATATGGCGGCACAAAATATACATAAATTTGAGACAGTACACAAATTGTATACCAACTGAGAAACAAAAACTAACAAAAAAGTAAAGAAAGGAACCACTTAACCTCCACGCAAAAATAACTTTAAGGGTCTCTTGAAGGCCCAAGGATTTTAATTAAATAGTCTAATTTGTAATTATGACAAAATGAGTATCTAATTATGGTACGAAATAGAACATCGAATTATTGGAGAATTTAACGAATAATTTTGATTTATAGATATTAATTGTCACAAAGGTTTTTTTTCTATTCCGGGAAATAACAGGGCAACAATTGAAACTGAAGAGAAATAGATTCCCTTAAAGCAAGTCACAATTTTATAAATAAAATATATATCACAAAATTCTCTTCGGTCAAAGTCTCCAAGATATAAAATTGTAATTTTTCTGTGTAACACAAATAGTGACCGCGCCTGCTGAACCTATCATTCATAAAGTTAATGAATGTTTTTGTATTCGTTCAACACAAATTGCTTCTTTATTTTCTTTCATTTTGAGAATTCGGTAGCCCCTAAAAATAGATACTTTTGCGAAGTGAAGTAGTGACCAGCTACCAGCTATAGATGCTAAAGTAAATTTTCATATAAAATTTCACGGGCAGTTATTCCGGATGAAACGGGAAGTGCTACAAAAATAGAACCGTTTTTGTGAAACTCCAAGTTCTTTCTTTATTTTCAACCAAACAAATATCTTGACACATTGACTTGTCTGCTATTCCTATTCACAAAGCTGGTTTCCAACTGCCATACCATCTTGTGTATTTAGTAGATATAACCTTAAAATTCAGAACTGTTCCAATTGGTTATTTATATCTTTGAAATAAGTAGGGGACTTGAACTTTTGAATATACAGCATTTCGAAATGACTTCATGGTTCATGGGATTTCGTAGCCAGTCACGGTTATTTTGCGGCGTTGACAGTTGCTCGACCGTCGATGAAAAAACCCGTGGATTTTCATGTCAGAGATAATAGATATTGAGTTAGTAAACAAACAGTCCCAATGTTATGTTTACCATTTTTATAGTACGGTACCTACTAGGTAGGTACGTATTGTGTACATAATATATTATCTCGCACATTCTAAATTTATCCAAATTAAGTTCGATAATGAATTAATAATACAACCAAAATATATTTTTGTTCAACTGTATAAATAATTATAAAATAATTTGTTTGTAACTATGGGACTATATGAAACCATAGAAGAGGTAAACAGGATAGTTGATGGAGGTCTGCAATACCCTATATTTCATTCAAGGCAATAACAAACGAATAGGTACTCGTAAAACCTCCCTTTGTTTTTGTCATACCGGTGCCTATACAGTGGAAGCTTTATTTTCATTTCTATATCATCAGAATTTTATGTGTCAAAATAAAATACTATGACTTTTTTTTATTACTAGATACAATGATTATCTATTTGGATGACCCATAGGTAGAGTGTAGAAATAATTTTCTTTTATCTTAACTTCAGGTTGTTCGTCATAACGACATGGAAAAGTTTACTCGTTTATTTGTTATGTGCTATGCAATACATTTTAGCGAATGAATCTAGCATAGTACAGTACATAGCTATTATAGTCAAAAGACTTTTGACAGTTGAGTACAATTGTCTATACAGGGTGTAACTAAACTGATGGTCAAAAATGAAACCACGTATTCTTGGAGTCAAAATAAGGGCACTTCTTCATATATTTTTTTCTCCTACGGGCCATAGTTTTTTTTATACAGAGCGTAGAAGTTTGGAGAAAAATACACATATTTCTTAGTATTTCTAGAAGTATACGAGATATTTTCTTCAAACTTGGCGTGTCAAATGAGCAGATGAGCCGTCAAACTTAAGGTTGACATGAAGCTTCTGAGGCTCCCAGTTGCGGAGATACAGGGTGTTAGTAAAATTAATTAGTTCAGAAGGATATGAATACGCTGTATAATCGCATTTTTTTAATTTGTTTTGAGTGGTGAATAGAATGGTTAACAAAAAATATCTCTTAGTATTTTTTCATATTCGCAGCCGTTTCTTAATTATTTTTAAAGAACGGCAACGCTGCAATGAACAATAGTCACTTGAAGAATAAATCTAGCAATCTGTGGATGTCAATTAAACTTTATTTAACAAAATACAAAAGCAAAAACGATAATAAAAGAAACGTATTGCTATTAGAAAATTAAATTATTAAATTTTCGAAATGACCGCCGTCTCTTTCAATACACGCAACTATGCGTTTCCGCATGTTTATTATTGCCATTGGCAAGTCCATAGCAAAAGTGCATATCAGTCAATTCTTCAAATGAAAATATAATTTTTCAAAATATTGATACTAAAGTGCAAAGTTGGCAGCCAAATGATTAAAATAATGCCAAGTTTAATTGACATCCACAGATTGTTAGATTTATTCTTAAAATGACTTGTTTATTGCAGCATTGCCGTTCTTTGAAAATAATTAAAAAACGGCGGAGAATATGAAAAAATACTAAGAGATACTTTTTGTTAACCATTGAATTTACCATTCAAAACAAATTTAAAAAATGCGATTATACTATGGCCCGTAGGAGAAAAAAATATATGAAGAAGTGCCCTTATTTTGATTCCAAGAATACGTGGTTTCATTTTTGACCATCAGTTCAGTTACACCCTGTATATCGTTATCCGACTTTTTTTCTAGCTTTGTTGGCTTACTAAAATGTTTTGGGTTGGGTTGAAACCACCGAACTATATGCAATAGTTCCACGGGCGTAGCCAAGGGGGGGGGGGGTTTCGGGGGTTCAAACCCCCCCCCCCCCCCCCGAAATAAGCAAAATATTACCTAATATTATACCGAAAAAATATGAGGAGTGAAGAGTTAAATTATTATTACGTTTGAATATATTATGTAGTAATAGTAGCGCCTAGCGCCATCTTTTGACGAGAGGCAGACGCAGTTGCAGCCGAACTATTTTGTATTGTAGGGACACTTTGCGTTGTTTCTCGATTATTCGCCACGCCCCTAGGTCGAAATGAGCGGAACTTTGTGGAAGTTCGTGGAAGTTTCTGGACGGCTACTGGGCTGCTATATAAGCGGTGCCGCGGCGCGTGACCGCGCTTACGGCAGTATTGTTCCATGCGAACTCGAAGCGAATAAAAGTGAAAAGTGGTGAACGAATAGTGAAGAGAATTAAGTGTACCGTGTAAGTGAGTCATTTTAGTGCACTGTTATTCGATGACCTTGTTAAGGATAGATACGTGAATCATTATTACTGTCGAAAAATGGAGGGGAAGAAAAGGAAGGGTGATAAACCTAAAGGTATGGACTACTGGAAAAAGTGGTGTAGTCAAGGTCAAGGGGTTTCTAATAAAGAAACAAATTTGGATTTAGCTATCAAAGCTTCAGCTACCTTGCATGCTGATAAGAAGACTGCCTACCCCGAAATCTAGTTTGGAATGCCTAGATATGTGCGATAAAAACCTTTATCCTAATATTTACACATTACTACAAATCTTGGCTACCATTCCTGTATCCACTGCTACCCCAGAAAGGTCTTTTTCGAGCCTAAGGAGACTGAAAAACTATTTACGAAACACTACAAGTGAAAACAGACTTAATGGTTAATGAACATTCACTATGGAACAGAAATTCATGCAGATGAAGTAGTGGATATATTTAAAAGAAAAAGCCGAAGATTTCTTCTTTAATGGTTTTAGATTTAGCGCAGAGGAACGAAATTAATTTATCCATTTCATTTAAAGTTAAGAACTTTATAAATATGTCGTAGTTTTTCGGATGAATATATAGATATTAAATTTCATGTAAGTATATTTTTGTTGTTTTATTTACTTCTCAAACTAAACCCCCCCCCCCCCAAAACTAAATCCTGGCTACGCCCGTGAATAGTTCGGCGGTTGAAACAAAGATATGTACAGTTTTCCTTGAATAAACCTGTGTTTCTCTAGCTGAGACTGCAAGTTTTTCCTTTCTCGTCAAATTAAGGTATGCACATTTGGTTCAGTAATAGCGATTTATTTAATAATAAAACTGGATTTAAGTCCTATTCTATATTTATTTCCTATAAATCTTCATAAAATTATATCGAAAAAGTTTTTACTGGCTTTTCCCATTTCATTACAAAATCTTTGGAAAGGTAAAAAAATACTGTGGTTTATGGGTAAAGTTACCGAAAAGATGGCTGTATATTCTATGATAATAATAATAATAATAATAATAGTGCATAGCAATAGCATAATAATAATTCTGACCCTCACAATACTCCAAACTAGGAGTACCCCAGAAGCAACTACATGCTTGTGCGGGGGAGGGGGGCAATTACTATTATTTTTTCTTCGTTGCCATTTGCGGCTAAATATACGTTTTATTTTCTGAAACATATCTATCCCATTGAAACTATTCAAACTTATATTTACCAAAATTCGTGTCTCCGCAAATTTCTGTATTGATCGGCGTTTTTACGACGTAGATGTGTATATCTCGTGGAGCGACCTTGGCTTAGAATTTTTCTAATGGAAAGAGGATCACGCGAGCTTCCGCCATGGCGACACGCCCTCAACCTCGTATCGCGGGCCAGAAGGGCAAGTTTCGCTGTAGGGTATTTTATTATAGAGGGCGTGTTGGTGTGTTTACGAAATAAAGTTTGTGGCCTGCCAAGCAGTATTTATTACAGGATAGAAAATAATAAAATCGATGCTTAAGTAGTGCTCTAGACTTTTGTTTTGTTATAAAATAAATGAAAAGAAATGTACCGGGTGTAAACGAAACCAGCTGGACTGAATTATTCGATGACGTTTTCGACAAACACAGTATCGTAATTTGTCTAACCTAAAATAAGCAATTAAAAGATTTGGGGCTTTTTGGATATACAGGGTGGGTTTTTTTTCGATGCCCACTATGGGGATGTCGGAAACTAGCAGAGCTAGAACAAAGGTTAAATGAGAAAAGAATTGCAGTTTTGAATGCTCAATCTAATACCCCTTTTGGATTTTTAAAAAAGTTCATGGCTCACTAGATATTTTGAAAAGTGTAATTTTTTTGCTATTTCATCAGATCTCTGTAGCTCCGTTATTTCTGATTATACAGAAAAATAGTAGAGACAAAAATTGTAGATAAATTTGGGCTCAATAAGATAATCTGATCCAATTTTTTATGTTGTTTGTGATTTTTTAGATATGACATAAACTTGTAAATGTAAATCATAGTTGATTGTGGCCTTATCAAGTCGGCCATTTTTTGAGCTTTCCAAAAATATAATACTCGGCATAGTTATTATAAAAAATAAAAGAGCTATGGTTCAGCCATGGAATATTTTCATAATTACGTTCTATTTTATAATTAGATATACTTCAAACTTTCCAATATTTCGTTCTTAGCTGGTAACAAAATGTAAAAAAATAAATCGAAAATTAAAAAACTCAAACTTAAATTATTATTATTTTAAAAGGTCACCTTTTAAAATAAGAAAGGTGTTCAAACAATCCACCATTATTATTTTTGCAAATATTGCATCTTTTTAAAAGTGAATTTGTCGCCTTTCTAAGAGAGCGCCTGTCAATACTGGCAATTGCTTCTGTTCTAAAACAGTTGCTCTTAATTTAACAATTGCCTCACACTTTATTTTGTACTATTCCCCAGGGGCGGACTGGCACCTAAAAACGGCCCGGGCGCTTTGTATGAGACCGCCCAATGGACTGGAACTGGATGTGAGGGTTCCGTAGGGTTCCTTGTAGCCAAAGTGCAAGAGACGCCAGAAACAGTTGGTTTCAAGATTTTTTTTATTTTTTATGTATATTTTTAGATTTTGAGGAGGACCAAATAATTGTCGAAATCAGTTTATGTCAAGGTTTTCATTTCAAAAGAATATAAAGAAAATAAAAAATAAAAAAAATCAATTCTTAAAAACAAATAAAACAAATGTAAACATAAATATCACTCTTCATCTGTTGCGAACCATTTAAAAAATTAAAAACATAATACATTACGTATGCCTTTGCAATCGTCGACTAGATAGTTTATTAGATCTTCATTATCTAATGAAATCAAAATAACTTTTTCACCAGCCATTAACATGAAAGCTTCCAAATGGTCTCGGGTTAGAGAACTTCTTAGCCGGTTCAAGAACATTTTTAATTTGGAGAAAGATCTTTCACATGATACTTGTGAAATAGACAAAATACCTACTGAACCTTAACCGTAGACCAATACTTTCGGCTCCCAGATGCGCGAGCACTCGATGAAGTATGGAAGATTTAAATCCAGACTTAAATTTTATGTGAAATAAAAGGGCGCTGCCGTGGGAAAGAAGAAGGGGGCATTCGCCCCATATAGGTATCGTGGCACTCGGCAAATAGCCCCTTCTTCTTTCCTACGGCAGCGCCCTTTTATTTTAAATAAAATTTAAGCCTTGACTGACGTATTAATAAAGATTGCTCACGGCTGTCACGCCTGACACTTTTTCAACTCACCATGCGCTTTCCGGAGACAAAATACAATGCAAAACACATTGTTAGCCATTAGAGCAATCTGTTTTCCAGGACATGAAGCTATAGCCGTGAGAAGTCTTTATAAATACGTCAGTCAACGATTTAAGTCTGTATTTAAATCTCCCGTACTTCATCGAGTGCTCACGCATCTGGGAGCCGAAAGTATTGGTCTACTGCTAAGGTTTTTAGACAAAGTTAGTAAATATTCAAATGTCTTCTCCAAATTGCGGTAAGCTTCCAAATGCAAGTCGAGGCAGGCTGAATGCGTCCGAGTGCGTCGCGTGCGCGTGATATTATTGCGGTATTGCGACGGCGCGGCGGCGGCCGGCCCATAGCGGCCCAAGTAGGTCCGGCCGATCGGGCTAGCGCCCGATCGCCCGATGGCCCAGTGCGCCCCTGCTATTCCCCACAAAAAGAAATCCAAAACAGACAAATCGGGGGATGGGCGCTGCCAGGAAATAGGTCTATTTCTCCCTATCCAACTATTTGGATAGAGCTGATCTAGGTAATTTCTTACGGGCAAATAATTATATGGTGGAGCTCCATCATGATAATTTTTGTTTTATTTTGTTACATTTTGTTACCAGCTAAAAATAAAATATTTGAAAGTTTGAAGGATGTCTTATTTTAAAATAGAACGTAATTATGAAAATATTCCATGGCTGACTAAGTGAAAATTAAAAAAAAAAAATCAGAAAATTCGCCATAGCTATTTTATTTTTTATAATAACTATGCCCAGTATTATATTTTTGGAAAGCTCAAAAAATGGCCGATTTGATAAGGCCACAGCCAACTATTATTTACATTTAAAAAAGCACAAGTTTATGTCATATCTCAAAAATCACAAACAACATAAAAAATTGGATTAGATTATCTTATTAAGCCCAAAATTATCTACAATTTTTTTTCTACAGTTTTTCTGCATAATCAGAAATAACGGAGCTACAGAGATCTGATGAAATAGCAAAAAACACTCTTTTCAAAATATCTAGTGAGCCATGAACTTTTTTAAAAATCCAAAATGCGCATTAGATTGAGCATTCAAAGCTGCAATTCTTTCCCTGTTTAACCTTTGTTCTAGCTCTGCTAGTTTCCGAGATCTCCATAGTGGGCATCGAAAAAACTTACCCTGTATATAGCTTCTTACATGCACCACTGTTCCCCTCTTAATTCGTACTAAATGAGCAAGGATACATAGCTAGTCAGAAGCATTGTTGTTGTCCGAAAAAAACCTGGCACACCAACTTTCAAACATTAATAGGGTAGTTTCCTCTAATCAAATTTTCAAATAAATTGCACATAACTGGATTCATCAAGTCCTAAGATAGCTTTAACCATTTTTTATTTCCCGAATAAGTATCCACGAAGTTAGAATTTTCAAAATAAAATTTGAATTTATTTGAATTTGCGTTCGGGACCCGACCGCGTGTTGACGTCATAATAACGAGCCGAACATTTTCATTCGTTTTTTATCATGTGGTACGGACTTGGACTCGAGACCTAATCTTATTATTTTGTGATTTGATATGTCACTAGTCAAATAATATCAGCTGGAGTTTTATTTACATTTCAAAATTTGTAATTTTATCAAAGTTATTGAAAGGTTCCAAACGATTTTGAATTTTATATTTTATTAAAAACATTGTTTATCGCGTCGTCATAATAGTAAAGGACTAAATGAGGTATTAATTCATTTTTGTATCTGACCTAAGTGTTCACAAATCAACGATTAAAATAAGGTAAGCAAGTAGGCAATGTAAATTTTTATCTCCTTTCTTATAATATAATTAAAAATTGTGCTTGTGTTTCAAATTGAGAGATAGTGTAATAAAATCTAATTAATTACAAATGCAAATCTTAACGTACATGGTACAATCCTAAACCCTATAGTTTCAATTACAAAGAAAAATGAATAGGTACCATAAAATTGATATTGGTAGTAGGTAGTTCAATCCCCAGATAAAAGTGTTTGAGAGCAAAGTATAATTTAGTAAGCACTCTTTCTCAATTTGATTGTAGGTAGGTACCTAAAGAATATAAATAGGTAATCATTTAAATTCCAAGAAATACCTACCTACCTGATGCATTTTTATAGGTATGAGAGTAGATAGAATGTTTAATTCGTTTTCTGTTTCAGTGCGAAGAAGTTGACAAAGAGTAAAGTAATGGCTCCTCCTGTAGTGAATGTGGGTTTTGTTAAAGCAAGTTCAGACAATCTTCCAGAAATTGACATACCTATTTATGCTCTCACAATTTTTAAAGCGAGATGCCAAAGCGAAACAATCTCGCGAAAACCGCAAAGCTAGAAAGCTAGGTTATGTTTCGATACCCACAAAACATCAAGATTGGGTTAGGACGGCACCGTTATCGTTACTAGTTTGCTGCACCGTTGCCAGATCCCCTTTCGGACTTGTATTCAGAAGTAAATCCTGTACTCCAAAGACCGACTATTCTTCAACAAACATTGAGAAAGTATATTATATCTTTACGGAATATAGTGTTTTTTTATAAAGTTAACTGCTGTTATTATTTATTGAAATTAATAGGTTTGTTCTAGGAAGCAATCTCAAACTAGTCCGAACCAATAACCAGAGTTAAAAACAGTCAGAGAATTTGAACTTTATAATCAACTTTATGTTGACAATTTGAGTTTCCATACGAGAACACAGCTATTCTAATAACAAAATATTCGACCAGCAAGGAAAAATCACACGAGTTGGCAACGTACAATAAACGAATAAAGCTTCAAGGCTTCGCGGTCCTATTCCCATAGCTCAAAATTATCATGACGTCAAAATTAAGAAAACCGTTAAAAACGGAAATAATTTTGAACTCAATTTTCTCCCAAATGAGGCAAAATTTTTAGTTTAGAATTTTACTAGTGTAATCTGCATCAATACAGGCTTTCAACAAAATAAAATTTGAAAAACGGTTAAATACCCTAATTTGGAACGAAAACAAATCAAAACATATAAATTGTAATGTTTTACAATTCTTAAGTCTTGATATTAAGTTGAGGTATTTTAATTTAATTATTAGTTTTTATATTTTTATGGTACGAGATCTCAAACTATTGAGTCATATGACTGTCCAACGAATTCTGCATGATAATTTCTTATATCCATACCATCTGCAAAAGTGCAAAGAGTGCAGGCACACCTTCTGCCGAAAAATATGCACCACGTCTTAGATTTAGGACCTGGGGTTTTAAATAAGTGCAATCAGAACTTATTATTCCACTCGTCCATTTTGTTAGCTTTATTAAATCACAACCTGGCGTGTTTTGTCTGCATCAGTTGACGTCGTCCATAGCATAGCCGGTTATCATAACAAAAATTTCATGCGAGTGTTGTGTTATGAAAAGGTGTATGGTTATAGTTCATAATTATTAACCTACGTATCTTTGTCACTTTGTCCTTTGACCCCCGACGGGTAACAGGTGATATATTATTTATCAGATTTCGAACGCATCAAGATTGTATTTTTCAATAGTCGTTATATGCAATAATGAAATCACATAATGTTATTATAATAACAATTCACTTTCAATCATAAATCTTCTGGTAAAAACCTAATTTGCCACTATGGCAAGTTTGCACTAAAGGGTCATCATCCTGTGGAGGCGGCGCTTTCAATCGATGAGACACATTAGGAGCCGACTGCTTTGCCAGCCGCCGGCCCTTTGTGGTCGGCCACTTTGGCAACGTGGCGTTAATAATTGCGCGTATTATCTCTGGCAGATGTTTCGGATATAATCGGCAACGCCGCCCTGCTTTGTGTCCTCGTGCCCAAAGTTGTTTACCGCCTTCGCCTTGAGAGTCCTGACACAGAAATACACTATCGGTATCTGAATTAGTACAATACGGACACATTGATAAAGCACACAGTGTTCCCCTATAAGTGTCGAAATAGGTGTATAGGTAGTCCAATTTTTATAAAAAGTACCTACTTTCTAGCGCACCGTCAACTGGTTATTTTGACGTTCTCAGCAGGAGTATGATAATTACGACACGAGTCATAGGCGAGTATCGTAATGAATATTAGTGTCTTAATAGCAGTTAAATGTGAATTGCGTACATTATTTTTTCTACGACCAGTCACAATAATAAAAATAAGTATTAGATATTTATTTACATTGCAAAATGCATGTCTACTTTTTTGGCCGAGGAGGTTGTTTAAGGGCAGAATATGTAGCGTTAGTAGAAGCCAGTCTTATTTGAGACTAAAGAAATATTGATATTAATTTAAGACATTGAAGACTTTGGCTTTGTCATTGTTCGGATATTTTTTCCAAATCAAACAGAGCTCTTATAAATTATTTAAATAAGTATTTGAAAGGACGATTGAGGTATCTTGCATTCTTAGTGATGCTAAATGCAAATTATGAAATAAAATTGATGGTTAGAAATTTTGGTTTAAAATAATAAATGGTTGATCAATTTTAGACTTTTGGTGAAGGCGTTGGTATTAATTTTAATGTGTAAAACTTGGATACATGTTCATTTTGTTAATAATTGTCTTGATGTCAGCTGATGAGTTTGACTATCTTTATAACCTAAAATATGCTCCTGATGTACGTTGCGACCAATGCATAAAGAACCCCAGGAAGGTGTCAAAGCTCTATGGATATTATAAATTACGTGAGACGGAAATCAACAAGAGCACATTGTTTTCGTAGAATACCCAAAATGTCATAATTTTGCAAGAAATCAGGGGACACACAAAATTTTGGGTGACCTTTTGAGCCCCCCTTTTGGGACACCTATGTCGAAGAATCTCTACCTCGGTATATGTCATATCCCACAGGTATTTCAGAATTTTATCTTTGCTCGTTCTGGAAACATTTAGAAAAACCCGTTTGGGAAACTGTCCATTTCGGGGGCTATATGCATATAGCCCCCTTAGGGGGGCATTTTTGATGCCATGTTTAGGTATAGGAACTTTTTCATTTTTTTGAATCACAGAACGCGCTGATAAATTATAGCAGACTAATTTCTGGACACCCCGTATGTACGTATATGATCGCAACAACTCTCTCAATAAAGGAACCCTACTTTTAACTAATGAAATGAATAACATCACGCCACCTGCAATAACCTGCCAATAGAGAACTTTTGTGTTGTGCCCTGGTATTTCACCATGATACTATGATAGGTATAATCAGAAGAGCATATTTTGACTCTTCTGATATACGTCGCAGGGAGACAAAAATCGTTCAAATGTAGTTGAAATTCAATTTAAAGTCGGTTCTTGTGGCCTTTCATATAGACCATCAGCTGCCCAGCGCGCCCGTGACACCTAGAAAAAAAAGGCGGAGCAACTTCGGCAGTCCGGAGGCTCAGCGATCATTCTTTGATCGCGTTTGATTATTAGTTATAGCAGTATCATGGTAGTCCACTAAATCAATTCTTCCAAAGAAGATGCCAAGGAATAAAATCTATAGTACAATTTTTATTGCCATAACCATAGATTAAAGGAGACATAGATAGGAAGAAGGGTTATTGTTGAAACCCCCCAAAAAAACTCCGGCAACTTTCAAACGTTTTAATTTTAGAACGAAAACAAACTAAAAAAGATAAATGGTGATGTCTTGTAGTCTTAGTACTCGATACTAAATTGAGCTATAAGTATTTTAATTTAGTTATTAGATTTTATATAAAATTGTATGCAAAGTATTTTTGATGTGCCTCGCTGCAACAAAGGTTTTGACGGTCTGTGTGTAAATTTGTCTATGCCGTAACCATAGACATATAAAAAACAATGGACGGATTTGTTTACCATTTGTTAGCATGTCAACATTACTGCCAAATATTACCTTTAGATAATATTTATAGTATAACAATATTGATAAGCAACTAATAAATAAAATGATTGTAATGAAGTAAATATTTTGTAATTTATGAATGAATTGCTTCATCCGTTGTTTTTTATATGTCTATGGCCATAACCATACCAGCGGTGTAAAGAAAGCACGAAATAGTATATTATACTCGTACACTTTGAGAAGTGAGCCATTATTTTATATATAAATTAATCGCCTTCTCAACCGAAGTGTATATAGAATTGTTTTTTTCATTATTTACCTAGGTATTTTTTTACTAGATATCATTATTTACCTAGGTAGAGATTACTTCTCATGAGAGGAATTTATTAGCGAGTTTACAATAATTTATTTATGCTCCCATCACGGAGTACAAGATTTCTCTTCTATGTTGTCAATTTAGGCGACCTGCCTGTCAAACAAACATTCAGAAAACCCGAAATCCTAGGGAAGAATGTGGTTTGAGACCTTACCGACGTTTTTTATTATTGCTGCTGCTGTGGCAGCGCCCCATTACATAGCTAAAGTGTTGAATTACTTAGTCGTTGGAAACATTTATCGAAGAAATCTCAGGACCGAAGAAATGAGATACCAATACCTGCGAGACGCCCATATGGCCGATGGTAATCCTTATAAGCTTGTTGGGTTAGAAGATATTCCCGATGAAACGTGCGAAGAAGGTGAGGGAGATGAGAACTGTTATGATATGGGGGATGACGCTGACGAAGGAGGAGACGCTGAAGAATAACGTATATTACTTACCTTAAGACCTATATAGTATCTACTTGTGTGTATTGTTGAATAAATAATTTAATAACAAGCATATGTGTTTTTGCACATGCTTATTAATTTGCATGTTGGAGTTGATCTAAAATAGGTAGAGTTTATCTAACACATTTGCTTTGTATTTGTTTGTAAATGCAAAATTATAGCTATATTGTCATTTCTAAGAAAAGGGTGCTTAATATCGTTTATAGGGATTTTATTTTAATTGAGTAGGTACCTATATATTTTCAGTTAACAATGTACAAACATTCTCTTAAAATAAGTCACAGTTCTTAGATACTATATAGGTTCGATATTTCAAAAAAATAGGAATTCGAATTTTTTCCGTAAATATTGAAAATTTTAAATAAATGAACTCTTTTATTTTATTTGCTTCCTCAAACCCAAATACCGAAAAACGAAATCTTCCAATTTGTAAAAGCTTCACAAGGATATGAAAATACTGAAATTGATTAAATAAAATGAAATAAGCAAAAAAGTACCTAGTTTTTTATAATTTAATTTTTTAATTATGGGTCTTTTCAGCGGATATATTCTTCAAAAACAACATCACTCTTAATAAATTTGAAGCCTTCGTTCTTAGTTTTATATTTTCTTGTATCGATTGAAATAATCCGACATTTTTGCTTCAAAATGAATTTGCCCAAAGAAAGGGATAAATTCAAACATCGCCGCCATGTTGGATTTATAAAATCGGTCATTAAAAATTTTCTCTCAATAGTCAGTTCCTTTCTCCAAGCAATGATGCCACGTTTTTAAAAATCGGTTAATAACCATACAAGTTATAGACAAAATAAAATGTGCAATTTTTCGGATTATGACCACCTGGCATATGACTTGGTTTTATACGTATAAAAATTGACACACCTTCACTGAGAGCAAGCGCATGCATACGCTTTGTAGCGGTGATTGCACCTAAAGTCTATCCAAGTTACAGAGGCAGTGGATCAAAACATTGGCCACCACGTGACCTATTCTCTTATTGGTCTGGCCGTCATAAAATGTCAAGTGTTTACGCGGCGAGCAGAATGCAGGGCCGGCTCTTCCCTCAGTCGAGTTCCTGCATATTTTAGATTGGATCGCGAGCAGTATATTCTGTAAATTTATTTTGGTACTTAATTTAAGGGAATTTATAAAGATCCACGAAGGGTAGAACCACAAATTTTAGAACTTCTAAAAGAATTAGTTCAGAATTACAAGCCACTGGGAATCTCATATTAGTCAGACCCTGGTAATCGATCACAAGGCGGTCATGTGACTTTGTTTATATCTAATGCCGCTGTAACTTGGATAGACTTTAGTGGGTCTAACGCCGCCTCTACTATACAGGGTGAGTCAGAATGTATAGTGAGTGTTCGGCAGGTGGTTTTAAGGGGGGTCTTTGATATAAAATTTTTCGATTTGGGCTTTCCTTGCCATGTTATTCGAGTCTACATGGTGACCCAAAAGTATTTTTTTTATTTATATCTCAATAACGACGCTACTTAAAAATTTGAAATTTGGTACCTATGTGTTATCTACTTACCGGAAAACGCCTTAGGGTAGTTTATTCATTTACAGAATGCCCTAAAAAAAGATAAAAACTAACAACCCCTATTAATTTTTTTGCTCAAACTTTTTGAGGTTACCTTTTTGGTCTTGCAGGTCCATCATTTCAGTGTATCTTTTCATTTTGCAACAAAAGTGTACTCTTGCGTAGAAATTGGCAAAATGTGCCCCAAAACACCTGTTAACTTCAACATTCGAAACATACAATTTTTACCTACCGCTTTCAAACGTTACACATCGACTGTACCATTTAAACTGAGAAAAAAATTGAAAAAATTGAACACAGTATTTCAAGAAAACCAGTGCAGTTTTGACCAATGTCCAATTCGTATTTTTTTCCTTATTTTGAATGTACAGTCGATCTGTAACGTTTGAAAGCGGTAGGTAAAAATTTTATGTTTCGAATGTTGAAGGTAACAGGTGTTTTGGGGCACGTTTTGCCCATTTTGACGCAAACGGTTGATTTTATCGTTATGAAACAAGAGTATACTTTTGTTGCAAAATGAAAATATACACTGAAATGATGAACCTGCAAGACCAAAAAGATAACCTCAAAGAAGTTTGAGCAAAAAAATTAATAGGGGTTGTTCGTTTTTATCCTTTTTTAGGGCAGTGTGTAAATGAATAAACTTACCCTAAGGCGTCTTCCAGTAAATAGATAACACATACCAAATTTCAAATTTTAAGGTAGCGCTGTTATTATGAGATATAAATAAAAAAATACCCGAATAACTTGGCAAGGAAAGCCCAAATCGAAAAATTTTATATGAAAGGCCCCCCTTAAAACCACCTGCCGAGCACCCCTTTAAAGTATTTACTATACATTCTGACTCACCCTGTATAGTTTTCAGTGCTTCACCCCCATCACCTCCTACTACTTCATTCCCTCATTATAATTTTTTATTATATCCACATCCATTTCCTATTCGCTCGTGCCTCTCCCTACCTGGTTGTATAATATTTTATTGCTTTTAAGTAGTAGTAACGTCCCATTTACACCTATCCCTTTTCTACTCTACTTACTTGATTTTTCATTATGAGTATACAGGGTGTAACTGAACTGATGGTCAAAAACGAAACCACGTATTCTTGGTGTCAAAATAAGAGCACTTCTTCATATAATTTTTTCTCCTACGGGCCATAGTTTTTTTTTTTATACAGTGCGTAGAAGTTTAGAGAAAAATACACCTATTTCTTAGTATCTCTAGAAGTGTACGAGATATTTTCTTCAAACTTGGCGTGTCACATGAGCGGATGAGCCGTCAAACTTAAGGTTGACATGAGGCTTGTGAGGCCCCCAGTTGCGGAGATACAGGGTGATAATAAAATTAATTAGTTCAGAAAAATATGAATACCCTGTATAATCGCATTTTTGAAATTTGTTTTGGGTGGTGAATCCAATGGTTAGCAAAAAGTATCTCTTAGTATTTTTTCATATTCGCAGCCGTGTTTTTTATTATTTTCAAAGAACGGCAATGTTGCAATAAACAAGTCATTTTAAGAATATACCTAACAATCTGTGGATGCCAATTAAACTTGGCATTATTTGATTCATTTGGATGTCAACTTACACTTTAGTATCAATATTTTGAAAAATTATATTTTCATTCGAAGAATTGACTGACATGCACTTTTGCCAATGGCAATAATAAACATGCGGAAACGCATAGTTGCGTGTATTGAAAGAGACGGCGGTCATTTCGAACATATAATAATTTACTAATTTTCTAATAGCTACGTTTATAATCGTTTTTGCTTTTTTATTTTGTTAAATAAAGTTTAATTGACATCCACAGATTGCTAGATTTATTCTTAAAATTACTTGTTTATTGCAGTATTGCCGTTCTTTGAAAATAATTAAGAAACGGCTGCGAATATGAAAAAATACTAAGAGATACTTTTTGTTAACCATTGGATTCACCACTCAAAACAAATTTAAAAAATGCGATTATACCTACAGGGTATTCAAATTTTTCTGAACTAATTAATTTTAATAACACCCTGTATCACCGCAACTGGGGGCCTCAAAAGCTTCATATCAACCTTAACTTTGACGGCTCATCCGCTCATGCGACACGCCAAGTTTCAAGAAAATATCTCGTATACTTCTGGAGATACTAAGAAATATGTGTATTTTTCTCTAAACTTCTACGCTCTGTATAAAAAAACTATGGCCCGTAGGAGAAAAAAGATATGAAGAAGTGCCCTTATTTTGGCACCAAGAATAGGTATACGTGGTTTCATTTTTGACCATCGGTTCAGTTACACCCTGTATATTAACCATTGTTCGCCAAAAGAGTATGTAGGTAGTTAGTTTGAAACAAAGAAATCTTGATCTGTCGCCGGCATGGATATGAGGAGGACGCAGTACCGTAACTAGGGCGGTGCGACCGGTGCCCCCGCACCGGGCGCATCATGGTAGGGGCGCCGGGCCGGGCTGGGTAGGGCCCACAAAATTCAACATTTAACGACTTAATGCAAGTATCGAACATGGAAATTAACCCACAATGTCCAGCCAAGAATATCAACAAAGAAAGATTTTTTAGTAATTAAAAATACTTAATAAATAATGTTTTAGTGGAATACCAGGTAAAATATATCAATTGAAAATGCACTCCAGCCCGGAGTCGAACCCAGCACTCCTACTCTAGGCACTTACCTTGTATGCCACTAAAATATCCTTTATTATTTATAATTACAGGTACTAATCAATGTTTTGAACTTCTTCAAGGCTAAAAAATATGTATTAAATGTAAAAGATGATTCAAATAAAATTTTTAAAAGACACTTACTATTAGATTTAAGTATTAATTTCTAGGTTTATATATAAAATGCAAAATACAATAAATGTATTTTATTATTATCTCGACTTAGCCAAAAGGCATTCGCACTCCCTCTACGGGGAACATTCACTCAGATCCCGAGTATCCCGGATACCAAAAGGATCTGGCTCGGACGAGACGCTTGCCATGTTATCGGGCCTTAGGTGACATTGATGTTGTTGGATGATCCTGCATTCCCCATGAATTTCCTGACGGTTCGGGCTGTGGCAAGTAGTACCGCTTTCTGCATGGACCTGTAAAGACTATCAGTTAGACCCAGCTCCTTGATGTTTCTCAGCAAACTTTTTGGTATAACACCAGTTGTTGACATGATGATTGGAATCGTCTGGACGTTCTCCATTTCCCATTGCCTTCTAATTCGTTCTTCTAAATCTCTGTACTTCGCGATCTTCTCGACTTGCTTCACACGCAGGTTGTTGTTGTTCGGGATGGCCACATCAATCAGAGTTGTCTGCCTAGAAATTTTATCAACTATTATAAGGTCCGGTCTGTTATGGGCAACTCGTTGATCTGTCAGAACTGTACGATCCCAGTACATCTTGTAGTTGCTGTTCTCAAGAACAGGCTCAGGTGTGTAGTTGTAATATGGGACCCTCTCTGCCTGCACAAGCAGCAGCTTTTCCGCCAGTTCCTGGTGCAAGATCTTGGCAACCGAATCGTGTCGTTCCTTATATCCGTTGATGCGAACATCTGACATCCTCATGTTATGTGCTGGATTGTTTCTGAAGTTGGGCACCCATATCTGCATCTGTCATCCACTACCGATGCATCTCCTACAATGAATTTTAGGTAGTTGCGAGTTGGTATAACCTGATCTTGTATGGCCAGTAGAAAGCCTTCCGTCTCGGGGAACATTCGTCCCGAGGTCAGCCAATAGTTCGACGCTAACTTGTCGACATGTTCCTGGTTAACCTCATTAGGATGCCTCCCGTGCAGCGGCTTCCCCAACCACCTGTGTAGTTTATCGTTGTCGGTTCGGTGGTGATTTTGACGCTCGTGTTACGTCAGACGTAGCGGTGTTGAGACGTCTGCTCCGCATATAGCCCTATGTAGTGTGGAGCTGTTGGCCTGCCTGTAGAAATAATTACGCAGATTTAATATTTGTTGGTCCAATTGCTTGCTGAGATCTGCCAATCCTCTTCCTCCTAGTTGACGTGGCAGAGTTGTTCTTTCTACGGCGCTACGGGGATGATGTTTATGAGCTTTTGTCAGTAGTGTCCTAACTTTTCGTTGCAGGTTGTTGATGTCCGTGTTGGTCCAATTCACTATTCCGAACGAATAGCTGAGTACAGAGCACGAATACGTGTTCAGGGCCTTAAACAAATTCCTGCTGTTAAGATCAGTTCGCTCTACTTGTCTTACTCTCTTGATGAATTCATTCGTTAAATCAGTCTTCATTGTTCGATGGTCTATCCTTTGAGCTTGTTTCATCCCGAGATACTTGTATGTATCTCCCTTGCTCATTGCTTCGATCTCCTGGCCGTCCTGCATCTCGTGTGCGCTTTGTTCGAGCTTTCCCCGGATGATATTAAGGGTGCGGCACTTGTCCAGTCCAAACAGCATTCCGATGTCCCTGGAGAACTCCTCTACAATTTTAAGCATTTGCGTTAGTTGGTTTTTGGTTGCTGCGATCAGTTTTAAATCATCCATATATAATAGGTGATTCAACTTGATCGCTTCTGCGTTGTTGCTTTTGATAGCGAAGCCATATTTTGTAGAGTTCAACCGATGTGATAGAGGGTTCATCGCCATGCAGAACCACAGTGGACTGAGTGAGTCTCCTTGGAAAATCCCTCTTCGGATGTTGATTGTGTCGGTCTCGATGTTACTGTCTGCGGTTCTGAGTTGTATCTTAGTGCGCCAGGTTGTCATAACGTGTTCTAAAAAGGAAACTGTATGATGATCTATTTTATACAGCTTTAAGATACCTGTGAGCCAGTCGTGAGGTACGGAATCAAATGCTTTTTTGTAGTCCACATAAGCCATGTGGAGGTTTCGTTGCTTGGAATGAGCCTGGTTGCAGATGACAGAGTCTATGATGAGTTGCTCTTTGCATCCCATTGCGCCCTTCGAGCAGCCCTTCTGCTGCATTGCAATGATGTTGTTCCGCTCGCAGTGAGCATATATTCGCTGCGTAAGGCAAGATGTGATTATCTTGTACAGCGTAGGCAAGCAGGTTATTGGGCGATACTTGGCAGGATTATCCGTATTTCGCTGGTCTTTTGGTAACAGGTAGGTTGCACCCTGTGTAAGAAACAATGGCATTTTCAGAGGATCGAGCAAGACTTCATTAATTAAGGTAGTTATCTGTTCATGCGTGCACCACAACTTCTTAATCCAATAGTTTTGGAGATGATCTGGACCTGGTGCCTTCCAGTTGTGGGAATTCTTGATGACATCGGAGACCTCAGCGGTTGTGAATGGCTCATGTTGCATCTGGCTATAGTTCCGGCCCATCTCGCGTTCTTCGCTGATCTAGCTTGCACTGACATTGTATGGACCTGGTGTGGCAAGTTGATTTCTCCAGAAACCGTCGACCTGTTCTCTGCTAGGGTAACTCGCATTTGTGGCATCGGCGCTAGAATTAAAAGCACGGTAGAAACCCTTTTCTGATCGTTCAAAGAGTTTGTTGTCTCATTTCCTGTTGTTACTAGCCTTGTATCTCCTCAGACGCCCTGCAAAAACAGAAAGTTTTTGTTTTAATGTATCAAGACATTGTTGAGCAGTGATGTTCGCGGGGTCATGCCGAGAATGCATTTGGGTGCGGCTCATTATTGCCTGCACCGCCCTCTGGATTCTTCTAGTTCTAACTCCTCTGATATATTCCGTCACTTGTCCTATGTCTTTACGGAGACTCTCGATCTTCCGATTTAGTCGCATTTCCCATTGAGCCATTCGTGGTTCTGGTCTTGCACGATTCAACTCTTGGGCCGTTCGGATCTTGGCACCCATTACAGTGGTGACTGCCGTTGCAGCACAGTAGATTAACATGTGCATACGTTCTAATGTTGGTGTCACTGAAACATAGTTTGGTAAAATTCGTGTGTTCATAAGATCGAGCACGATCGCAAGTTTCCTGGAAGAATTTAATCTTGGTAGCGGTGGCCTGCTCAGTGGGTCTGTGCCTTCGTATCGCAATACTGCCTGTCTCATATGTGCGTTTAAGCCTTCAAAATGTTCTTCGTTAACCGATTCCAGACTCTCGGTTGTTGGTTCTACCGTTTCGGCTTCTAGTTGTTGTCCAGGCGCTTGAAGTCCCCCATTGTTGTTGTTGTCATCTATGTCTATGTATTCGCCGTGGATCTCTAGCTCAACTTCCCGTTTGATAGCGTTAAGTCGCGTTTCTGGAATTCGGTTATTTCTTAGAATAGTTCGATACTGATCTGACACTCTTTGTTCAGACACTTGCATGTGTGGAAACTCCCTGCAGAACTCGGCATGCAGTTGTTGTCGGTAGCCGATCATCTCTTGTCCTAAGTTTGTCACCCTGTAAAAAATACGCATAATCGATTCATTCATGGACACAGTCCATTTCATGCGTCGTCGTTGTAATCCCGCCTCTGTGAACGCTGGCTGAAGTTCCCGCGCAGCACCTTCGGTGGGTGGAACCCTAGTTCTCGTTTGGCTCCCATGTTGTAGATGTTCGTGTTGTTGTTGGGCTGTAGCTGTTTGTGCAACAGGGGCCCGGCTCATCAGCGCCCTGTCACCGACGTCCCGCTCGCTGTCATGTCCAGCGCCGGCTCCAGACATGCCCTGGCGATCCCCAGGCAGCGGCCCTATGACAAAACTCCTATTAATCTCCATTCCATGGGTTTCTCCCGTAACGTGGGAGTGACGGCCCTCGGTCGCCTTTTACGACTCGCGGAGCCACGATAGGAGTATTCTAACCCGCTACCCACACAGGTCAACTAGGATAACGCGGGATCGTTACACCCGAGGATCTGCCCCTCTCACAGGTCAAACCCCTCCTTGCGTTAACTGGGAAACACGGGATCGTTACACCCGAAGATCCGCCTCTCTCACAGGCTAGATCCATCCCTGTGTAACCGAGAGTCGCGGGATTGTCACACCCGAGGATCAGCCCCCGTCACCAGCTAGACCCCTCTCTGCGCAACTGGAGATCGCGGGATTGTCACACCCGTAGGTCTGCCCCTGTCACAGGCCAAACCTCTCCATGCGTAACTGGGAATCGCGGGATCGTCACACCCGTGAATCTGCCCCTCTCACAGGTCAGACCCATCCCTACGTAACTGGGGAGCGCGGGATCGTCACACCCGTGGGTCTGCCTCTCTCACAGGTCAGACCCCCCCCCCCTATTATTATTATTATTATTTGAATTTTTTACATTGAATACACATTTTTAGCCCCGAAGAAGTTCAAAACATTAAACGAATGCTTGATTATTTGAAAGAAGTATATTAAATATTTTTTGGCTGCAAACCCGTTATTTTCAATTCTAAAATTTATCATTTCTATGTTGCATAGTCAATAAAGATGTGCTCGGCTTATAGGGGTCGCAAAAAAATCTAAACGGGATTATTTTTTCAGGGTTGCTTGAGGACTGATGCCTCCTGAGTGTTCAACCAAAAGATCACACTCGAACTCCTGGTACGAATTGAGCTATAGTGTGGTTTCCTAAACAATATAGGTGGTTTCCTTAACAATATGGGTGGTTTCCTAAACATTTTTTATAGCAAAATGACCCTAATAAAAGTTGTAGGAAATCAAGCTATGAACAACTTTTCCTCATAATTTTTTTGTTATCTCTAATACAAAACGAGTTACAGCGCATTACTACAGGGGTGGTCTTGTAAACATCTTTTTACAAAAAAATGACCTTAATGAAAGTTTTAGAGGATGAACTTCTGGTAAACTTTTTCTTCTAAACTCTGTATCCAATACTTAATGATTTACAGAGCATTATATGGTTTAATTAATTTTTGTCATATAATGCCCTGTAAATCATTAAGTATTAGAGACAAAAAAATTATGAGAAATAGTTTACCAGAAGTCCATCCTATAAAACTTTTATTAAGGTCATTTTTTTGTAAAAAAAATATTTACAAGACCACCCCTGCAGCGTGAGGAATTTTTGACAAATAAGTAATGAGCTGTAACTCGTTACGTATTAGAAATAAAAGAAAGAATTATGAGGCAAAGTTGTTCATATTTTGATCCCCTACAACTTTTATTATGGTCATTTTGCTCTAAAAAATGTTTAGGAAACCACCCTATGGCGCAATTCGTACCAGGAGATCGAGTGTGATCTTTTGGTTGGACACTCAGGAGGCAGTCCCCAAGGAACCCTGAAAAAATCATCCTGTTTGGATTTTTTTTGCAAAACTGACATCTTTATTGGACTACGCAGTTTTGTTATTTATAGAGGGAGACTTCAACAGGTGATATAAAACCAAAAAATAACCGCATATTTATTTAAAATGTAATATATTTGCAAATTCTTATCATATACAAAGTTTTATAAGATTTCTGAAAATGGGGGGCGCATTTATCAGATTTGGCACCGCGCGCAATCTAGGCAAGTTACGGCTCTGGGAGGACGCACTTTTTAATGGATGTTTACAAACCTAACAAACGGATGAGAATCATTATGTTGTAAATAACCCCATGCCACCCTCCTTTGTTCTATCCACGACTGTTAGCTAGATGACAGGATAAGTTCCTACTCTTTGAGGGTGTGAGATTGTCCCGTGAAACACTAAATCGTACACTACACACGTTCTTACATCCTTCAGTCTGCGCCGCATAGTGTTTTGGCTCCCCCTTTGGGGATGGGGTAGATAATAGGAAAGCGGTAATAAAGGCCGTTTAATTAACCGGGGGGTTTTCTCGCGAGATTAATGCTCTCTAAACTTAATAGTGGGGTTTTTCTGGAGGTAATTATGGCAATTCAAATGTTTGTTCGTTGAAGAATCTCATACTGGTGTGGCATTTCGTAATTAGGTTTTGTTTAAGACGGCGACAGCGAAGGGAAAAACAGTGAACGAGCAATTTATAACATATTTAAATACATCAGTCATCATTATTGTGTTTTGGCTTCTTACCATATAGTTTTGCCATGACTCTTTGAACAAGAATATGGTGAAAATCATGATGGCCTTATTGGCCACGATACACAGATAACGGTATGCCAGCTAGAAGAACGAAAATTAAACTCTTCTGCGCATCTACGTCACTTAGACAAAAGCGCGGCTAACTTGCAAAAAACAGTCCTGAAATTAGTCTCACTGACATACGTCAGTTATCAATTTCGCGTCAACTTAAATCCAAAGATCGAATGTAGGCACCTTGAGACACTTTGGTGTATATGTGGTTGCCTAGCTCACTATAAAAACGAGTCAAATTTCCGTTTAAAAATAAAAGTAAGCCATGATTTTGTCGAATAAGCGTCACCGTTGACGACGCAGCACCTGCGCGCGGACATACCGTTTTCTGTATATCGTGTATTCGCAGTGAAACGTCATATTTTTTACTGTAACTGTAGGTTTTATGGTAAGTAATAACAGAAAAAGTTTAGAAAATCGAAATTTCACCTTCATATCTGCACAGCTTACATATTATTGCACCCTAAAACTGCTGGGATGTAGTTAACCAATGGTTGTGTCAGGGACTTGAATTAATGGACCAATACATTATTTTTTTATAAGCCTATACAGGGAGTCCGGAGAGGTCTGAAAGACAAAAAAGAGTTGAAATTTGATTATTTGTGGTCCCGCCCCACTTGATTTCAAAATAAATTCTGTCATATATTCGGTTCCGAAAACCAAAATAGGTCTTGGTATAACAAAACATAGTTATTCGTGTACCAAGGCAGTGAAGTAAAACTAATTTAGAGATATTATAAAATATTATTGTTGCTCAAATACCTACCGAACTTCCTTAAATGTTTTACACCCTGTATTTTCAAAAGTATAGCCTTAAATAGGTGAGTTTATTGGAAAAAGTTACTTTATTTCAGGTAGCAAACACATTATTTCTACTTTAAGTGTTACTTATGGAGCAAATTTTTTAGATAATTTTTCAGAAGTACCCCGAAATATTACGAAAAAATCAAATTTGCTATGAAACCATGACACATATGAAAAAATGCTAAGAGAATGTTTTTGTTTACAATAAAAATTTATATAAGAATTTGAATACATTTTATTGCTATACAAGGTGGTTCTATTTTTTTTTTCTAAAAACAATTATACTAATTACCTACTTCTACGCCACTGGTTGTTCAAGGTGTTCAGGTGTTCAGGTTTTATGCTAACCCCTACCGTTATAACGTGTACCAAATATGACTTAAATATCTCAACTAGTTTGTAAAATATTCAATAAATTCCACATATTTCTTGCAACTTTAACACCCTGTAACTTTTTTATAAGGCCTTAAAATGATATAGTTTATAGAAGAAAGTGCGGTTATTTTTTGGTTGAAGTGTTGCAGATTAAAACTGAATCACCCTGTATATCAACAAACTGAAAATTTCCATAGTTCAATAATGTCCGCTTCACAATTGTGTTCTATGATAAAATATTTCAAAACATTCGGGAAGAAATTCAGGCGCTACGAAGCTAGTAATTTTAAGAGCCGCAGTGGAAAATGTCGTGAAAAGAGCCCGTGCTCGCGAAGCGGAAAATTGACGTCATTTATAATACATGGTTTTTCATAGATAGTTGAAAATAATTCAATTTCCTATACTCTATGCTGCAAAAAAAAACTACTAAAAAATATTGACGAAAAAAGTTATTCAATTTTTAAACGGAAAGGCGACATTAGGGCTACCCTGTATTATCGACACCATGGTGAACTTTAAGTAGAAACCTGTTTACCAACTCCGTACTATCGAACTTTTCCATAGATATCACTTTTGTTTGATTAATATTAAAGTGAATACTTTTTTATTTTACTTCTTTGAAAACACCTAATGTTCATCTGTATTAGTAATAATGTAAGATAGGCTTTTTCAGGCTAGCGCACGGAAACAGAGCCCGGGATAGTATATTTCATTACGAGTCTGGAAATAAAACATTTTATCGGCATATTATAATAAATTTAATTGACAAAAAATAAACAATGCAGACAATATAGTGTTTGGTATGTATGATGCGTTTCCATGGTTACTCTCAAATTATTTCAAAGGTGCTTTGTTGTAAATTAGTTATTGTCAGATAAGGTGAATAAAACGTCAAACACAGAAATGTATCTAAATATTGAAACACTTACGAATTAAAATACAAAATAGGTACATGTTAAATATCAGAGAGCATATAGAGTTTCTTAAATTTAGTTTACTTTGCTGTATATTTCAATTTTAAAGCCATATATTCGGTATTTTTATTCAGCGCACGGAAAGCTTTTCCATGCGCTGTTTCCGTGCGCTAGCCCGAAAAACCCCATCTTTCATTATTGCTAAAACAGATGAAAAGAAGGTTATAATTAATAAATGCAATAAATAATAATTATTATAATAAATAATATAATTATAATTCAATTATAATTTCTGCATTTATTGTATAGGATACCTTCTTAGTATTCTTTCTGCGAGTTTTAAACTAAACCTCAAGTTTGTAAGTAGTCCTAACATTAACATTATAACATTTTTATAAAGTACATTTATTGTAGCTATTGTCCTGATGAAGGGATAAATTCATTCCGAAAGCTTGACCATACAACAAAAAGTATTTTACACGTAGAAATAAGATTCTCCAAGTCCAAAAAAACACAATATAATAAATAAATATATAATACAAAAGTTGTGACTAGTTTTTGCTCTACTGAGCTATCATCAGACTAGTAAATTCTAAAATAAAAGAAGCTAACATACAATGAAATGAGTTATCTTACCAAAGGTTTTAGAAATTATTGTATAATATTATTAAAAAAAATTATAGGTTTTAGAATAATGACATTGATAGAAGTTGAGAGGTAGGCACCTGTATATACAATACATAGTGTTAATAATCAAGTAAATTTAGAAAATTATTAAATTCAAATTGTATGTTGTTATTAAGGCAATTAAATTCAGGACTGATTTCGAATAAATCCAATTTTTACCTTTATTATATAAAAACCTTTGGTAAGATAACTATTTTCATTGTGAATTGTATGTTAGCTTCTTTTATTTTAGAATTTATTAGTCTGATGATAGCTCAGTAGAGCAGAAACTAGTCACAACTTTTGTATTATATATTTATTTATTATATTGTGTTTTTTTGAACTTGGAGAATCTTATTTCTACGTATTTATTATGAACCACTTAGAGTTTCTACATTTGGATTTAAGGAGTATTTTCTTTTTGCCCTGCTGACTGCATCCCTACTATTCACTTTTTTCTTTTTAACTAAGTCAGTCACGACTTACCCTGCTTACTGCTTATATATTCAGCCTGCTATGTTTGCATCCCAACTTTGCCTTTATAAGCCCCAATTCCTTCTTTAAGAAATTTATGAGCGAATAAAAAGGGAAGCTCCCATCAGGCCGGGGTGTCCATAAATAAATAAATAAAGATATGCGAGCAGGGTATATCTCGTGGAAGCCTTGGGCTTGGGGAATTCTCGTATCGCTGACGCACGCCCATGGTCTTCCCGGTCTTCCCGTTGCGTCAGAGCTTTGTGGACCTGCCGCCTCCGCTGGTCGATAGCAGAGGCACACACGGGCACAGTCATCGCCATGGACTACTGGATGGGACTTCCCCAAAGAGATTTTTAGAGCGATAGGATTTATCTAGAAACATATTGCAGTCAACGGTTAAAGAGATTATATGCCGAAACATTAACAAGTTGACGGGACCATGAAATAGGTATACTGTAGGCATAGGCATAGTCTGATGACTAGAACTGCTATGGATACTCCAGATTTACACCATTTATTCTATAAAGTGGTTCATGTGAGATAACAGTTTATTTATTTTACTCTCCTACTATATCCTGTTCACTTGATCAACAAATTCAAAGTCACACACCTTCGCGGTGAAGTATAGAATCCCTAAGTACAGTACTAAAACACAAGCTAAATCTAACAATTGTTCTTACAAGTCGGTTTAAAAAGATCAAAATATGCAAACACGTAATAACGTACGCAAAAATAGTAACATCGTACGCGAAGTAAAAGTAAATAAGTAAATATAGTAGAATTCAGCTCTTGAACCACGACCAGGACGGCGTGGTTTAGTAGTGGTCGATAATAATCCCTCAGAACGTCTAAAGGGTAACACATGACATTCTCAAAAATAAATATACAGGTAGATCTTAGTTGTTGACGACTACACTCCTGCGCAGGTAAGTCTTAGCTATTGGTGACTAGTTACTTGTTGGTTTGTTTCACGTCCTTCAGTGCTTTCAGTACTCGTGTTGACAAGCGATAGGACATAAATAAGCACTGCAACCTTCTAAACAATTGCCAACGTTTCGTTAATATACCTATTTTATCGAAGCTAAAAAAGAGAAAAAGTAAAATAATACCATTATTTTAGATAGGTAGGGAAGCCAACTGGTTTAAGAGAAAGGTTAGTGAAATTATGAATATATTATACTTAACGAGACCGTAAATTGTTGAAATGATACACAAACTCTGTGTTTATTACACAGTAATCTGTCAGATCTATACATGATAACCACGAGAATAGTGGACTCACACCTGTAACCAAAAAAATCATGTATGTATAATGTATATGGACCTACCAGTTTTTCATTTCAATAAAATAAAACCATCCTCAGTTCTACCGTTGATTGAGGTTCTACCTTAGACTTGTAGTGTATAATATGGTTCCATTTTAATGCGTGTTATGTATACAAAGTTGCATTTCCTGAACAATGTGTCTTTTGATTGTCTCTACATGGTTTATCAATGTTTGTACAAGTGCTATAATGTTCAACTGATTAAACTTGGTGAGTTATTTACTTTTACTCTTATTTTTACGTTTTTTTTTTATTTTTTTTATGTGGTCCTGCGCTTTGCCCTTTTTAGGCCTGATAAAGTCAAAACATATGGACGAAACGTCAGCAATTGTTTAAAAGGTTGCAGTGCTTATTTATGTCCTATCCCTATAAATTGTCGACATGATTACTTTAAGGTTACTATACACAAAACATCCAAAATGACCAAATTAAACAACCATGTGATCGTGGTGGGAACTTTTCCTCCTTAAATTTTGTATCTCTGAGTTACAGCGCATTAAATAACAAAAATTCCGCACGCTGCCGGAGTGGTTTTGTAAACATAAGTTTTATAGGATTAAATTCTGATCGACTTTTTGCATCTCTAACACTTCAGGGCATTATATGACCAAAAATTCGTTTACCACGGGACTAATCTTGTAAACACTTTCTTTACAAAAAAAAATGACCTTAATAAAAGTTGGAGAGGAGAAAATGCCCTACAAATTTGCTTTCTAATTTTTTTATTACTACTTAAACACTTCCATCTCGTGTTGTTCGATTAAACCGAGTTGATGATTTTCATTCAGATCATGAATTAGGTCTATAGGGCCACCATCCAAAATAAGCAGTATACGAGTACACTGTACCGCGAAGTTTATACCCAATGAAAATAACCATTGCTGCCGCGATTTCTCTATCTGCGTACTAACTAATCATATCGGCCATGAGCAGATAATTATATCCTTTTAGACGTGGAATTCAAAATACAACCCAATAAATCTTTTAGGCTTAATGGACCCCTACATTCCAAAGACAAATAAAAAAAATCATGACAAGGACCTATGGCCTATTCGTTGGTGATGTCTTATTTCTATCCGAGCAGTCAAACAGGACGCGTTGTAAAAGTCTGTTAAAGTTATTGACAGCCCACGCATGGCTTTCATTAGATATAATTTGAAAAAACCTGTTGTTATATTATATAAAAATAAAAAATATAGTACCTTTTGAAGTGGTTTTAGACTTTGGCAAACTGTTTCAATGGTGTTTCAATATACAATAACCCTGCAAGGGAGGCTTAAATCTATCCAAATACTTGAGCACCATTACGGAGCACACTGTATATTTTAGTTTTGAAGCGATAAAATGTGAAATATATCATGAGAGCAGCACACGTTATTTGGCATTTTATACCATTTTTTTGTATAATACATGGATTCACACACTGATTTTAATTAGCACAGTTTTACATCCCACACAAACAGTGCCGAAATTTAAAATTCCGGTCCGTTGGTGCTTTGTGTTGGCACGAGGTTTAATGACGGTGATGTACGACAAGATTAAAATGAGGGATACCATGCAAACTATAAATTGTCCAGAATTTCAAGTTTTCGGCTTTAATAAATCCCCTGTCATTGCCCATTCGTCTCTTCCATCTGGAGCAGAAATTAACTCAAAATAGAAGTTATATTATATGGTGAAATTAGAATAACTTATGAATGGAAAATTTGCAATAACCACAGTGGGAGTGGATTTTGTTAATGTAGATGGTTTTTCCGGATTATTCATTTGATATATACCTTTGGCTCATTACAGGTTTAGTGGGTGGTATTTCTGCAAAAGTCAAGCAACTAGAATTTATAATTTAAGACATGAATAAGAAACCGCAATTTTCCTTACTGAAGACAAAAAAACTAAAACAAACCAAGAAAACCTTCCCAAGATCACTCCTTACATTACCTAATGAAGAGCAGCAAAGCAGCGTTAACATTATTATAATTTAACTTTTCAAAACTAGAGATACCTAATCCTTTTTGGGGGCTTTTAATATATTTACAATAACTGTTAGGTAAAATATAGTAAAGTATATACAGGATGAGTCAGAATGTATAGTAAATACTTTAAAGGGGTGTTCGGCAGGTGGTTTTAAGGGGGGTCTTACATATAAAATTTTTCGATTTGGGCTTTCCTTGCCAAGTTATTCGGGTCTACAGGGTAACCCAAAAGTATTTCTTTGGGTATGTTTTATCTACTTACTAGAAGACGCCTTAGGGTAGTTTATACATTTCCACAGTGCCCTATAAAAGGGTAAAAAGTAACAAACCATATTAAGTTTTTTGCTCAAACTTTTTTGAGGTTATCTTTTTGGTCTTGCAGGTCCATCATTTCCGTGTATCTTTTTATTTTGCAACAAAAGTGTACTCTTGTTTCATAACGATAAAATCAACCGTTTGCGTTGAAATTGGCAAAACATGCCCCAAAACACCTGTTAACTTCAACATTCGAAACATAAAATTTTTACCTACCGCTTTCAGACGTTACACATCGACTGTACCATTTAAACTGAGAAAAAAATTCCTATGAACAATGTACCAAAACTTATTAGCTTTCAAAATGGAAATAGGATTGAATTTAACAAAATTTGAACACCCTATTTCCTATTTCAAGAAAACCAATGCTGTTTTGACCAATGTCCAATTGGTATTTTTTTCCTTATTTTTAATGTACAGTCGATCTGTAACGTTTGAAAGCGGTAGGTAAGAATTTGAAGGTTCGAATGTTGAAGTTAAGAGGTGTTTTGGGGCACGTTTTGCCAATTTTAACGCAAACGGTTGATTTTATCGTTATGAAACAAGAGTACACTTTTGTTGCAAAATGAAAAGATACACTGAAATGATAGACCTGCAAGACCAAAAAGATAACTTCAAAAAAGTTTGAGCAAAAAATTAATAGGGTTTGTTAGTTTTACCCTTTTTTAGGGCACTGTGTAAATGAATAAACTACCCTATGGCGTCTTCCAGTAAGTAGATAACACATACCAAATTTCAAATTCAAAGACCCCCATTAAAACCACCTGCCGAACACCCCTTTAAAGTATTTACTATACATTCTGACTCACCCTGTATAATGCACATTTATTATTAAAAAGTAGAAGATTTAATATAAAAAAACTGTAAATAAAGGAGTTAAGCAGATGGTAAGTCATTCCTTCTTAAGTTCAGGGTGATTCAGTTTTATTCTGGCACATTTTAATAGGTAATAGGAAAAGAAAACCATAAATTTTGACTAATTTGAGGTACTATTACTTTTTATCCATATCCGCATCTTTTTTGAGATACATGGTGTTTAAATTCTCGAATGGTTTTTGACGGGCAAGTGTCATTAATTTCTTCAAATTAAAAAGAATGTTTTTTCGTATTCCAGAAAGGAGTAATGACCGAAAATTTAAATTCGTTATAAAACTATGGCCGATATAAAAAAAATCCAGAAGCAGTTTTCATATTTAAAATAAGAAAAGGCATTCCAATGTGGAAAATACATTTTTTCGAAAAGAACATAACCGTATTTTTTACGCTGGGTACCAAATTCAGTTTGAATATCTGTAACGATTTTACAAATATAAAATAAAAATTTAACTATGTCTCCCTGAACTGAATAAAATGAAATGTATTAAAATTTTAACATTATGGCTGCCCAGTTACGCATGCTTGGCATTCTTATTGAGAATTATTGTCAAAAAAACGCAGGTAAATTAGACGATTTATGTTCTAGAAAAACTCGAGAAATATGGAAATGATAACGGAGAATTTTTTTATGGTCAAGAAAAAAAATTGAAATTCTTATTTGATTAGGTACCTCATAAAATACCGATTTACCAGATTTGTAAAAGTCTGCACAGGGTCTCTCTAAACGGAGTCGCGCAATTTTATCGATTTATTCATGGAAGTGCAAGTAATCTCTAGCAAGTTCGGTCGGATTTATTTCGCAAATCCGACCGGCTGGAAAGCTCCGAAAAAGAATAGTGTCTGGTATATAAAAGTTGGCAACAGTCATTACGAAACTATATTAAAGAACTCGTCGGCGAGTTTCCCCAAAATAAAATAATAAGTGGATTTTATAGAAAACACGTTTTTGTACTTATATTTCAGCTAAACTGTCGACATTACCATAACAAATTCGTGGCTCTCTTTAAAAGTAAATTAAAAAATATGGGTAATTAGATAATCTTTTTCTTACAATTAAATAATTAGAGAATTTTCTTTATTAATATATTTTTTAATAGACACTAGAACTTGAAAGTCGTCAATAAACCATAAATCGGCACTAAAATACGTGATTATTGCACGTTTTTTTGTCTTGACGTTTGTACATTCAAAACTGAAACACCCCGTATTTTTAACAGAGAATCTCTTGTAAAATTTTCGTGGAAAGTCTCAAAAGTAGCGGTTGGTCTTTTGTAGCTGTTGTTCTTTGTAAGGAAAATGACCAATTAAAGAGAAATGTTTTTGAAATGATCCACATAAAAAAACAACAAAATTGTGTAAACTTTAGAACTGACACAGAAGGCCTCTCACATTTTTATAACAATCTAATTTCTTAAACTAGTTTCATTTATTCTTTTGTATTTTGTTTTTTGGACCTCACCAACAGAAATTGTTAAAAATTATTAAAAATTGTTTTTCGAAAAATTGAAAATTATTATTGTCTCGGTATATTTCCGAAATTGTTAAAAAAAGCCACTACGTATCAGTTCCACCTTTTTTATTTGTATAAAATATTTTAACGCATAGCATACCTGAACACATTTCGGACCATTTGCTAACATGTAGCCGCTTTTGAAACATCTCTTTGTTTAAAAAATACTAAAAATTATATCCTCCACAACAATTATGTTTAAATTTGTTTTGACTTTTTAAAAAAATATGTGATCATTGTGAAATTGACGAAGATGTTTATATAAAAAATCGTATTTAGAACGTAACGTTCATATAGTCGTTATGCTTCAAAAATGTAAGTAATTTTGACGTTTTTCTGACAATTTATGTTTTCCTTTTCAGTATTATACGTTTATATAAAAATTTAAAAAATTTTTTAGACTAACCATTTTAACATGTACTTGGAGATGGCTTAAAAGCCGAAACGTACGTTGTAAAATATTTAAAAAAAAAAAGTATAGCTTTTGGCTCGTTGTTTTAAATACAATTTGGTAGAATACCCAGGAATTTTATTCGAATTACTGTATAACTACCAGGAAGAAAACAAAAATTATTAATATTTAAGTAATTATTTTCTTGAACGCTTGAACTCTTTGCAATGAAATGACTTTTTCTACAATATGTCAAAGTTGGTCTACAAAAACCGGGGACACTTACGGGGCACCATATATGAGTTTATTTTAAAGCCTACTATATAGCACAAGACATTAAAATGATCAAACTGCGTTCAACATCCTGTTTTACACAGTGGACTCAATTAAAGACGGTTTCCCGACATCGAAAACGACAACGGGAAATTAATAATCCAGTTAGTACAATTTCAACAGAAGGCTTGTCGGGGAATATACAGGAATGCAATTTCGACTGGACATTATGTCGCTCCCTTGACATTCTCTGGGGTACACTCCAAGAAGGCGCACAGGCGATGTAGGATGATTATAAATAGAAGCGGATGCAATGAATGTAGAAGAAAAGCAAGAACAAAAATACCATCCAAATCTGCGAATTGTTAGACTCTATTAAAACTTCATAAAAACCATATGAATCAACACAAATAATAGAAGACTAAATGCTTAAAGTTTATATTAAAGCAAGATAAGAAAATATTAAAACTGGTACTAATCGACCAATTCACTAGGTATATGGGTTCGTTCCTGCAACAAATCAGAAATATCTTAATGACAGTTAGGCAAACTGTGCGTTCTGCGCATGTCATAAGTTTTTAAGAGTATTATTTTAGCTGAAAAAATTAACCCCTCTACATTTTTATTAACACCGAAAATGCAAATTGTGAGGCTAAAACGGTTTTGCCACAAAACATCATATACTTCTAAAACAGCAAAACATCCAGGTTAAAACTACAGAAAAAATATTTTTTATCTGCGCATGATCTGATTATTTAATTGGTGACTGTCAACAAACAATTTGAAAACTTATCAAATCGTCCGAAAATTGTGTGGGCACAGCAAGCTACTGGTTTGAAAACTAGTAATCAGTAATCAATTGCTCAGAATCCTTAATTCCGACTGTTGTAAGAACGAACCTTATACAGGGCGGACCCAGATTGACTAAACGATAGGTGTAAAAGACAAAAAATTTTGAACTTCAAATTTGATGTATTGGGGATCACCCCTGCTTGCTTTGAGAACAATTTCTGCCATTTTTTTTTCCGAAAAATTGAGTACCTAGGCGTTGACAGGAGCATAAATACTCTTTTCTATGTAGGTAAGCACCATTTTCTAAAAGAGATATCGAAGAATTTTAGAAAAAAAGTTGTTCAGCATCATTACACCTGTATGTGAAGTTTGAAAACAATCTGCCTACTTCGGGTTTTTTTTAATTTTTTTTAATTAATTTTTTTAATGTGTGGATGTGGGTGGCAATTATATCGAATAAAATGAATAATATTTATTCAGTATTTTTTACTTATTAGGCAACTTTTATTTTTAATTCTAGATAACTTATTTCAATAAAATGTATCATACATATAACCCTTACAAAAACAATCGCAAATTAAAAAAAATAATAAAAACCCAAAGTAGGCCGATTGTTTTCAAACTTCACTTAAGTACGGGTATAAATCTTTTTTTAATGAATTTTTTCGATATCTCTTTCAGAAAATGGTGTTTACCTACATAGAAAATAGTATTTATGTTCAGTGTCAACGGCATACTTAATTTTTCGGAAATAAAAATTTGTCAGAAAATGTTCTCAAAACAATAGATGAAATTTGAACGGAAGCTATTGCGGACTCAACTCGACAGAACACTACTAATCAGCAAGAAATTTGACCGAAACTTGCGATATTAGTTCCGGGAACATTATGCATATGCAATATGCACCGCGGAGCATTATACCATTAGTTTAAGGCGCTACGATACCCCCATTTTCAAGGGTTTCGTAGTTTACATCTCCTACTTGCATTTCTTAATATTTTCACTTGATTTTTTTTTGTGGCTTAGATAAAACTACGAAGAATCGTCGTTGTGTATCACCAACTGTGCAGGACTAATGCGACACTGTGAAAAAAAATGCCAAACATACCCGAAATTCGACTATATTCGGTTAAGAATTTCGAGTATTTCCACCGCTCAAAAATAATTCGAAAGACACAACGACGATTGAGGCATTCGATAACATTATTTTAAGACTACTTTCAAGTCGATACGTTTGTTCGTTTGGCTATGATTTGAAAACTACGAACCCATTGCCCGGCAATAAAATGATCCGTGAATTGGCCATTCGAGCAGGAATTAGACGTACGGAGATAGGCGGGCGGTCGGGCGTTCGCTGGAACTCGTGGTTCCCCTACTTCCCCCTACTTCGGCGTACCTCACCGGGCTCGGAAACCACGTCAGGGGAACTTTCAATCGATATCAGATGGTTCATTTTTCATTTTATTAATCTCAGTTTCCCTTATTTGTGTTTCGCTTGTTTTGAGTGTTAGTATGTTAGCAAATATTTATATTTCCGAGTACCCGAAGAAAATATTTTCTACCGCGACATTATGTATGTCGACTGGCATATAATAATACTCATTATTATTATTCCTCCAGGAATTATAAATAAATAATTATGAATCCATTTAATTTTTAATCGGGTTTTTCGCCACCAAACTGATCGAAAGGCAACTTGAAAAAGTTGTCCTTCGATCAGTTTGGTGGCGAAAAACTCAATTAAAAATTAAATGGATCGGTTTGCGCCACAAATAAATTTTAGAAAATAAATAATTATTATTCACAAAGTACCTACTTTTTGCTTTTGTGTAAAATGGTTTAATCCCTAGGGCATAAAATGGCCTGGTCGTACAAAAGAGTAAATTTAAATTCTAGACCAAATTGTGCGCTTGATTTTTACTTTAAAAATGTGATAGGTACAAGTAATAATTTTGTTAAATAAATGGGTCATATGACGCATTTTTTGAAAACGAATTCCTAATTCCTATGTACCTATTACGATTATTGTGTAAAATCGCTGCATGATAAAAGCTAATTTATATACTTTCCAGAGGGAACGATAATAATTCTGACATCCAGTCAGTTTTAGAAACTTCTTCGTTAGAAGATTGTTCGAAAGTCATTGGAGTTGAAAATCGGGCAAAATAAAAATAGTACATTTTATTGTTCCAGTCTGTCGAATTTATGACATTTTAATACATTTTCTAGGATGTTCGATAATTCAGATTTGTCAGAATAAGGTTCTGAAACTGAACCGCAGTCAGGGCAAGAATACCTATAATGTTTGATAATGATGTCACAACAGTCACATGCAGTGAAACCAATAGGAGTAATTTATTGTGGGCTTGAGTGCTTTTATTCCCGTAGGTACCTAATATGGTTTCCAGAATTTGAAAGAGGGGTACCTACATATTTTGCATTTTGCACACTTATTCGGATTTAGGTATAAGTAGTAGTGCAGGTGCATAGGGTTTGGGAAACAAACTTTCTGGGAAAAACAGGGCTTTGAATGGAACATTTACAAGGGATTAGAAATTAATAGCTCCTATTATCTCACAACTATTACTGTATTTAAAAAGGGAGACCAGTTTCGTAACTCTATAAATTAATCCTTGAGGATGTAATTTTATAGATTAACGAAACCGTTGTGATATAATATGGCCTATTCACTCTAATCCCTCTAAAGTGAACTCTTACAGTGTAGAAAGTTTTTAGTTAGATTTATTTATTATTACACAAATGTTAATATGGAATACCTACTAGGTATATAAAACATTTTAAAGAAGTAGACTTTAGACGAACTTTTTTAGTCGTAGCAACACTATTATGCAGAACAATTATCCAATCAAACATTGATAGATGTTCAACTGACCCTAATGTGGTTCAAGAAGAATTCGGTAATCGAATCGTTAATTTAGATTTTATAATTGAGCAATTACAGAAGTTTTTTATACACGAACTCTTCATAGTACCTATGCACCTTTGCTGATATGAAAAATAATAGTAAAATTGCTTCGACGCCAAAAAGCTATGCAGTGTGTTGCCAACGAAAAGTGAGCGCCCTGAATAACTCCCAAAAAATATCATTTTTGCAATAAAGCAAACAGGCCACCGCCGTTTTTTAAATATATATTCGCGCTTCTTTGTCGGCATCGGCGGGACTCGTGTGACCTGTGACCCGTCGGCGGCTGCCGGCACCCGAGTTATTATTTCATATTATCTACACGTCTACACAGGAAAAAAAGACTGTTGTGATTTTAGTGAGTTCGTGTATATAGACACTTTTCCATTACCTACTTTAAATATACAAGCAAATCCATCTAATCTATACTTTGGACGTAATTGCAGATGAACCAATAAGTTTAAAATAGTTTGAATTTCCGTTAAGAAGACGTATTGTCACTTCGATACTAAAATTGGCATACTACAATGAAAGCATAACCTCGGGTTTAAAATATCTCATGTTTTATTTAAACAATTAAATTTATTTTATTTGAATAATAATAATTCTCACCCTCAGACTACTCCAAACTATATAAGAGTACCCCAGAAGCAACTGAAAAAAACATTATAATTCATTGGATGAACAAAACAACGTAATTGCAACTTTTATATTCATCAATGTAATCATAGTCCAAGAAAATTGTCATTTTTTTATAGAGGTAGAAAAAAAATTCTTAACAGGTAGATATTTTCAGGGTTGGTTGTGGGTAGCGTCCTGAGTATAACCCCAAAAAATCACCGTCGAAGTCGTGTTACGAACCCCGCAATAGGAGTGGTTTTGCAAACATTTTTTTGCAATTTTTTTTCTTCTCATGTGTACAATTTTTTTCTTCTTATGTATACATTATTACGTTCTCTACAACTTTCCCTCGTGAAGTTTTTTTTAACTTTAATACTTCACGAGATATAGGTAAAAGATCACCACTATCTAAAGTGCTTTATAAGGGTAAAAAAAAATTCTTTAAAACAAGCTGATTTTTTCAGGGTTAACTGGGGGTTAACTTAGGAGTGCACACAGTGATCGCAAATTAAAGGTTTTGAATCAACCCTACACTCTATATCGTTCGTAGTAATAATGAACACTGTGCAAGAGAATGGCTATTAACAAACTAAAAAATTATAAGTTACTACACTAGCAACTTGATTTGCATTTTACACATCATTTGCTTATTATTCAGGCAATAATATGATATATTACTAATAATTATTATAATTGATATTAGTACCCACAATTAAGTATTACAAATCCAGCAAAAATTCAGTGACAATAGTTGTAATTTCAGTAAATGAACAGTTAAATGTATCCCTATTCAATTCAACACCATGAAATGTTATGTTGTTCTGACAAAATAATGTGCTTAGAAAAGAAGTATTATTGAATCAATTCCAGAACACGCTATTTATTGAAATAAAATATTACATTTAAATTATTCATTGGAATTCGATATCAATTGTAATTGAATTGATTAGTTACAAAAAAGCTTCTGCTTGAGTTTGAGGAATAATATCTCATATTGAATTAAACAGGGTTTTTTTACAAAGTGACAGATTTTTCTAAGTGTAGTACCCACGGCCGGCCTGCCCCTCAATCGTAGCACTATGAAGGGGCAGGCTGGAGTGGGGAGTCGTGGGGACTAGAGGAAGGAAAAGGATAGGCATATCTAATCGAGCGACGTTTGTCCTGAATTGAGTCGGGCACTTCGGGCGGACTTCATAAGTATCGTAGCCTCTTAAGAGAACAAGATATTTAAAGACGCCACCAAATCAATATTGAGAAACCATTTCCGGAATATTGTTTGAATAGCCGTTGCGTATACAACTCTGCTCCATAACATAATCATTGGAAAACTCAATAAAAAAATAAAACTGAATAATAATTGCAGAACAATTTTTGCGTGACTAGTCACCATACACAAGAAGTGGGGAGGCTACGATACTTATGAAATCCGCCCCAAGTGCCCGACTCAATTCAGGACAAACGTCGCTCGATTAGATATGCCTATCCTTTTCCTTCCTCTAGTCCCCACGACTCCCCACTCCAGCCTGCCCCTTCATAGTGCTACGATTGAGGGGCAGGCCGGCCGTGGGTACTACACTGAGAAAAATCTGGCACTTTGTAAAAAAACCCTGTTTAATTCAATATGAGATATTATTCCTCAAACTCAAGCAGAAGCTTTTTTGTAACTAACAATAATCAATTCAATTTCAATTGATATTGAATTCTAATGAATAATTTAAATGTAATATTTTATTTCAATAAATAGCGTGTTCTGGAATTGATTCTATAATACTTCTTTTCTAAGCACATTCTTTTGTCAGAACAACATAACGTTTCATGGTGTTGAATTGAATAGGGATACATTTAACTGTTCATTATACTGAAATTACAACTATTGTCACTGAATTTTTGCTGGATTTGTAATACTTAATTGTGGGTACTAATATCAATTATAGCCATTCACTTGCAGTGTTCATTATGACTACGAACGATATAGAGTGTAGGGTTGATTCAAAACCTTTAATTTGCGATCACTGTGTGCACTCCTAAGTTAACCCCCAGTTAACCCTGAAAAAATCAGCTTGTTTTAAAGAATTTTTTTTTTTTTACCCTTATAAAGCACTTTAGATAGTGGTGATCTTTTACCTATATCTCGTGAAGTATTGAAGTTAAAAAAAAAACTTCATGAGGGAAAGTTGTAGAGAACGTAATAATGTATACATAAGAAGAAAAAAAATTGTACACATGAGAAGAAAAAAATTTGCAAAAAAATGTTTGCAAAACCACTCCTATTGCGGGGTTCGTAACACGACTTCGACGGTGATTTTTTGGGGTTATACTCAGGACGCTACCCACAACCAACCCTGAAAATATCTACCTGTTGAGAATCTTTATTTTTCTACCTCTATAAAAAAAATGACAATTTTCGTGGACTATGATTACTTACATTGATGAATATAAAAGTTGCAATTAAGTTAATTTGTTCATCCAATGAATTATAATGTTTTTTCAGTTGCTTCTGGGGTACTCTTATATAGTTTGGAGTAGTCTGAGGGTGAGAATTATTATTATTCAAATAAAATAAATTTAATTGTTTAAATAAAACATGAGATACTTTAAAACCGAGGTTATGCTTTCATTGTAGTATGCCAATTTTAGTATCGAAGTGACAATACGTCTTTTTAACGGAAATTCAAACTATTTTAAACTTATTAGTTCATCTGCAATTACGTCAAAAGTATAGATTATATTGTTGGGACCACATGGATTTGCTTGTATATTTAAAGTAGGTAATGGAAAAGTGACTATATACACGAACTCACTAAAATCACAACAGTCTTTTTTTCCTGTGTAGACGTGTAGATAATATGATATAATACCTCGGGTGCCGGCCGCCGCCGACGGCCGCCGACGGGTCACACGAGTCTCGCCGATGCCGACGAAGAAGCGCGAATATATATTTAAAAAACGGCGGTGGGCTGTTTGCTTTATTGCAAAAATGATATTTTTTGGGAGTTATTCGGGGCGTTCACTTTTCGTTGGCAACACACTGCATAGCTTTTTGGCGTCGAAGCAATTTTACTATTATTTTTCATATCAGCAAAGGTGCATGCTATGAAGGGTTCGTGTATAAAAAAACTTCTGTAATTGCTCAATTATAAAATCTAAATTAACGATTCGATTACCGAATTCTTCTTGAACCACATTAGGGTCAGTTGAACATCTATTAATGTTTGATTGGATAATTGTTCTGCATAATAGTGTTGCTACGACTAAACAAGCGCGTCTAAAGTCTACTTCTTTAAAATGTTTTATATAACTAGTAGGTATTCCATATTTACATTTGTGTAATAATAAATAAATCTAACTAAAAACTTTCTACACTGTAAGAGTTCATTTTAGAGGGATTAGAGTGAATAGGCCATATTATATCACAACGGTTTCGTTAATCTATAAAATTACATCCTCAAGGACTAATTTATAGAGTTACGAAACTGGTCTCCCTTTTTAAATAAAGTAATAGTTGTGAGATAATTGGAGCTATTAATTTCTAATCCCTTGTAAATGTTCCATTCAAAGCCCTGTTTTTCCCAGAAAGTTTGTTTCCCAAACCCTATGCACCTGCAGTACTACTTATACCTAAATCCGAATAAGTGTGCAAAATGCAAAATATGTAGGTACCCCTCTCTCAAATTCTGGAAACCATATTAGGTACCTACGGGAATAAAAGCACTCAAGCCCACAAATTACTCCTATTGGTTTCACTCCATGTGACTGTTGTGACATCATTATCAAACATTATAGGTATTCTTGCCCTGACTGCGGTTCAGTTTCAGAACCTTATTCTGACAAATCTGAATTATCGAACATCCTAGAAAATGTATTAAAATGTCATAAATTCGACAGACTGGAACAATAAAATATACTATTTTTATTTTGCCCGATTTTCAACTCCAATAACTTTCGAACAATCTTCTAACGAAGAAGTTTCTAAAACTGACTGGATGTCAGAATTATTATCGTTCCCTCTGGAAAGTATATAAATTAGCTTTTATCATGCAGCGATTTACATGGGAATTCGTTTTCAAAAAATGCTTCACATGACCCATTTATTTGGCAAAATTATTACTTGTACCTATCACATTTTTAAAGTAAAAATCAAGCGCACAATTTGGTCTAGAATTTAAATTTACTCTTTTTGCACGACCAGGCCATTTTATGCCCTAGGGATTAAACCATTTTACACAAAAGCAAAAAGTAGGTACTTTGTGAATAATAATTATTTATTTTCTAAAATTTATTTGTGAGATCCATTTAATTTTTAATCGGGTTTTTCGCCACCAAACTGATCGAAGGACAACTTTTTCAAGTTGCCTGGAAAATTCATAAATTCTTAACAGTGAATGAACGAAACTTTAAACGTGTAACTCAAAAAATAACTTCAACAAATTTGTTTTCTGAGCTTTCGGAGAATAAATCTTCCTCCTTTCTCAAAGATCATGCCACTTCAGACGTGGCATGATCTTTGAGAAAGGAGGAAGATTGGAAGATTTATTCTCCGAAAGCTCAGAAAACAAATTTGTTGAAGTTATTTTTTGAGTTACACGTTTAAAGTTTCGTTCATTCACTGTTAAGAATTTATGAATTTTCCAGGCAACTTGAAAAAGTTGTCCTTCGATCAGTTTGGTGGCGAAAAACTCAATTAAAAATTAAATGGATTAATAATTATTTATTTATAATTCCTGGAGGAATAATAATAATGAGTATTATTATATGCCAGTCGACATACATAATGTCGCGGTAGAAAATATTTTCTTCGGGTACTCGGAAATATAAATATTTGCTAACATACTAACATTCAAAACAAGCGAAACACAAATAAGGGAGACTGAGACTAATAAAATGAAAAATGAACCATCTGATATCGATTGAAAGTTCCCCTGACGTGGTTTCCAAGCCCGGTGAGGTACGCCGAAGTAGGGGGAAGTAGGGGAACCACGAGTTCCAGCGAACGCCCGCCCGCCCGCCTATCTCCGTACGTCTAATTCCTGCTCGAATGGCCAATTCACGGATCATTTTATTGCCGGGCAATGGGTTCGTAGTTTTCAAATCATAGCCAAACGAACAAACGTATCGACTTGAAAGTAGTCTTAAAATAATGTTATCGAATGCCTCAATCGTCGTTGTGTCTTTCGAATTATTTTTGAGCGGTGGAAATACTCGAAATTCTTAACCGAATATAGTCGAATTTCGGGTATGTTTGGCATTTTTTTTCACAGTGTCGCATTAGTCCTGCACAGTTCGTGATACACAACGACGATTCTTCGTAGTTTTATCTAAGCCACAAAAAAAAATCAAGTGAAAATATTAAGAAATGGAAGTAGGAGATGTAAACTACGAAACCCTTGAAAATGGGGGGTATCGTAGCGCCTTAGCCAGCTACAATCAAAAGATAGATCGTAATAAATGGCATTCGTTATTCGTCCTTGCTAAAGCAGTAGTAGTATGGGAACATTATTTTATATATTTACATTATGTACCACAAAAATTGGGATATTTTTTATAGTAAATCTCAAGACATTTTTATATTCACTTTTCCTTGTCACCCTGAGCAGGTAACATAAATAAATTTGCAAAAAAATCAGGTGGCTGTTATTATGTAAATATTGCTTCACAAACTTTTTCCTTTCTAAGACAACGCACGGCGCTTATCCACGAATGAGAACACAAAAGGTGGAAACAGAATAAAAAGTAATCACATTAGATTTCCTTGCCATAGGGAACGATTTGTTACGTAGCCTGTAGCTGGCAGACTGCCCTAATACATTCAACTAGTTACAAAGTGTGTAACAAGTTCATATATTATACACGACTGCAAGCAATTTTCTGGAAGACTCCTGGTATGTGTTATGTAATATAGTAGACCAACTATTGAATTGGTCTATTGGTCTTACACTATGAATGCTATGTCTCGCCCTCTACCCTCCAATGAAGGGACTAAACAAATCATGTCATCTCGATCGATACTAAAAGCAGGGCATCCGTAATGCCATCTTTGCATCCCGTGGCGCCCTCTAGTTGCGGGAGGTCGAGGTTACACATAATGATTTTATTCAAAATTAAATACTTTTACAGGAAACTTCCAACCAAGTAGAATGCTTTTTCGAATCTCCACGTGCAGGAAAATATTATGGAGCGATTCAGTCCATTGCAACCACGTGTCTAATGGCAATAAAATATTTACATGTAATCGATACTAACCTTTGAAGTGGAAAGATAGGGAAATTGTAGTTTCTAATAGATAAAACTACCATTAAATTAATGTGCAAACTGTTCTCCTTTGAGGGCATTTCTTCTGGTGTTCAGTATTTAACCAATCAAATGTCCAACAATCTATATAACTGCTTTGCTTATTTCAATATTTTTGGGGGTATCTGAGCGAATTGAAAATATAATTTTATTATTGGTTAGTTATTAGTAGTATAGTAGTATATATACTTAGTAGTTATTTATTTTCCATGTAAGATTTAATTAATGCACGCATACACTCTTTGATATATTTTCTTTTTCAGTTCCAGTTTTTGCCCAACGTAAGTGTCAAACATTACGAAATTAAAATATTAAGAATGTGCAAGTAATTTATTCATGAAAGAGGTATTCCAACCTACTTACTTTTCTGAAGACTGAGTTAACAGCGTACTTACCTGAAACAAAATAAACAGTATTAGCAAAGGATACATACATAAAACTAGAGAATGAGAAGATTCCTTATGTTGTTGAAATTAGCAACCACTAGAGTGTCCTTTGCAGTAATCGATTTCTAAATAAGAAATCTTCTAAACTTTTAGTAAAAAAATTAAATGCGATTTCAGTGTGAGCTTCAGGAATGCAAAGGTATTAGCAAAAAATCCTGCAAAACTTTAGTTCTAAAGTATTAATAATAGTTACATATTGGCTAAATCTTTGTCAGTGTAATTTCGCACCAAAATCGTTTAGGTGTATTTTTTCTCGAAAACAAGTTGGTTTTTAATATGTATTGAGGCTAGGAAAATTGCAAGGGCCGTACTTCGCAGCCCTCTTAAAAGTTACGAAAACTTTCAGGAAACTATTTGAATCAACTCTATATAGGTAGCTATGAAAATGAGCCGCTATTAGTTATTAAAATCGTTGAAATAATAAAATAGCTAAACAAAAAAATGTTTCCAACCCCTTCCCTCTGGGTTACCATATAGGTCGACAAGAGATCCCTCTAGGAATAAATTTTATATGAATTTGTGGCATTTTGTATATCTTGCTACCCACATAATTATAAATTTGGACTTTACAGTTAGCTGTAACTTGAAATAGAAAAGATAAACTAACTTCAATTCATTTAATGTTTTCAATATGTTCCTTCTTCAAAGTACTCGTTGCGCCGAAGATATTTTGTGGCAAATGCGGTGTTGGGAAGGTCGGCCTTTCGAGAAGTCGGTCTTATAGGAACGTTTGGTTTTCATAATAACGAAAAAAAAAGTTTCTCGTTTTTCATTGGGATAAATGCAGCCATTTTCAAGGAAATCGCCTCTGAAGTCGAGTATGTAACAATAAATGCGTAAAGAGTTTAGTCGTTTTTAATACCAAATAAATAGTTCGTGTATAACGTAGAAAGTTGAAAGTGTGCTCATCTGCGATCGTACTTCCGCAAGTGCAAAATTATTTTAATTAATCCAAACCTTTCAATAAAGAATCCCAGGAAGGAGTCAAAGCTCTATTTGTATTATAAAACACGTGAGACGGAAATCGCCCTACTAATCAAGTTTGTACACAATATTTTGATATCTGACACGGTGATACGTGTCAGTAGGTATGTGGTATTTAGATACCAACTTTCTCGAGTCATGAGAATAAATAACATCGGTAAGCAATTTTGTAATTTAAATTAACTTTTGAGACCATGCACCAAAATGGCATAGGCCTTTGTGTAGGTACCTACTTCTTCATACTCACCGGAAAAGGTTTCAGCGGAAATTTGGCAACACTGCAGGTCTGATACATCCCGACAAATTTAAATGCTGAGAAGAAGAACGTGGACGCAGCTGGTTTTAAAACACATAATTGTATCAATGCAGTGCACTACGTCGTCTACCTACCGCTACTTCGAAATCCCAGCACGCAACGTGCAACGTTGTCATATTAAACGTATACGCTTCGCGAGTCGACGATTTAGTAGAACGTTTTTCTTGCGGGATGCTTCGAATTTATTCCCGACCTGACCTAAGCAACGATTCACATGAAAAAGCATTTGTGCTGTATTTTACACAAATTATCTGGTTATAAATAATGGACGTCTATATGAAATTCACGGAGGGTTTGCTTTCGTGCATTCAATTTTCGTATAATCATACAGATAAATTCAAATTGTGTATACATGAACCATAAGCACGAATATTAAGGTAAACAATATTATTTCCTAAACTAACATTATCCTTTATCTTGATATACTACAGTATCTCCCAATTACTCCATATTTAAAAAAATTATAATAAAAGACTATCGATTCGTATAGGATTATTTGAATCGAGGTCGGCGTCTTGCAGCGAAATCCTTGCGTTGCCGGGGTTAGCCAGACGCCCGTTGAGGTTATCCAGTTTCGAGGATAAATTCGGGGGAGGTCCCCGCCATAATGGAATCTCCGAGGTTTATGAGGCACTTCGTAAGTGGAAATGACTACTGACATAAAATAAAAATGCAATATGGGGAAAGACCATCAAGAATTTTCAGGATGTGAAATCTAGTAGACATTTTTGGTAGAAGTTACGAAACTTGCAGTGGGCTAGTCTTTTAATCTTGTATAAAACTACATAGAGGCGACTAAATAAATTGCTTTTCCCGAAGTTTTTAAAATATCAATATGTTATGTTGGTTTCGAATAGAAAAATATTGTCTTTCGAAAATGTTTGAGAGGCATTATGGATATCTGTAACCGTCTATGAGATATTTACCTACGCTTCCTGTAAATAAAATCAAAGCTCATTAATTGTAATATTTTAGTCGAAAACATTTCTATTAATATTGAAATCCCCAGTAAATTTTATTAAAGCAACGCATTAGATATATTATTGTTCTTTGTTGAATCCAGATAAAATTCTCAATAGTCTCAAAATAGTCATTAATAAAAGTTCATTAATCCGCAGTAAAATATGTCATTATTGTACGATCTATCAGTTGACCTAAGCGAGATGTGAGGACCAAACGTCAGCCGGGCCCGTCGCCCAGCAAACGTGGCTAGATATTCAAAACCCGGCCAATAAAATATCATTTAACTGTTCAGCCTGAATGCGGAATTTGTTACCTATAACAACAAAATCTTTCAGTATAAGAATTTTGGGCGGTCTGAACGTCTATGTAGTCTGTAAGAGAAGAGCCAGAGGACTCCTGCAAGTCAATTGCATTTCTTATGAAATGTTATTTCCTGAAATATAATATTCCCAATCCGTAGATTAGTCCACATATCCCCAATATCAATGCATTTAGGAAATATTAAGTTTAAAAGTTGCAGTCCATTTGACAGCTGTCATTAAGGAGCCTTCTGTTTGAATATATATTCTGTGGTAGTAGATAATCCTATAATAATTTTATTTAAAAAAAAACTAATATGTTGAGGACTTTTTTCGTCATTTTTTTAGTTTTTACAATGCAGGTTGTTTAAACTTTATTTTTTCACACCCTGTATCTCGAACATGAAACGTTCGCTGATAAATTGGGTAGGTGTAAGAAAAATTATGTAATAATACCCCTAAAGCGTTAAAAGTAATTTTGTAATCATCCAGAAAAAAAAATTATGTTGATATTTCCGGTCCAGGCCAAATTAATATGAATTATGAACGTTTTAGGGGCACTATTTTCAACATTTTTTCTCATATTCAATTTAACCGCAAACGTTTCGTTTCCGAGATACAGGATGTTAAACATGAAAAAATGAAGTATGAGCTAAAAACCAATCTGGCCAATAATAATAATACTATAATGGCATTGGTCAAAACAACACTGGTTTTCTTGAAATAGGATGTCAAAATTTTGTCAAATTCAATCCTTTCCATTTTGAAAGCGAATTTTGAAAGCGAATAGTTTTAGTGTTGGAGTTAACACGTGTCTTGGGCAAATGTTACCAATTCCGACGCAAACGGTTAACTTTATCGTTAGGAAACAAATAGATATACACTTTTGTTAAAAAAATTGAAAGATGCACTAAAATGGTGAACCTGCAAGACTAAAAAGATAACTTCAAAAAAGTTACGAGTAAAAGTGCGATCCAAAAACAGCGCAAGTGGCGCCACTGTAAGATACATTGAAATTGACATTTTGAACTTATTTTCCATCCAGAAAAACACAGCAGTTCCAAATTTAGATATAGAATTCAATTAAGGAAAGAACTACAACGTCCTGTATCTCAGAAACTATTGAGATTTGACCAGTAGTTGTTAAGCTCAATCGTAATATTTTGGCCGAAGGATTAACCTATAGTGCATTTTCTACACGTACTTAGAGAACACCCTGTAAAACGTCGAATTTTAGTATGGTACCCAAATAATTGTTATTTATGAATTTATTTCTAATAGATGAAATATTTCAAAAGATATACATGATTCAGGAAGAATGTGAATATAATGGGGAAATCTTGTTTTGCATAAACATATGTATATATTTATGATACTCGCAACTCAACTTCTGTGTATTTATCTGTTTCCGATAAATTTGTTGCCGTAATTTTGACCAACTTTGGCTCTATAATGCTAATTTATAGATACAGCTTGTTATTCCTGTGTGCTTTGGATAAACTGCAAATTCACATTCGACTAAAACCAAATATTGTTCTCTCAAGTGCCGTCTGTAATAATATTCCTGCTATACTAGATGCTAAAATTGAGAAAATATTGTCATATAAAAAGTACCTACATGATGCAGAACACCGCTGGCAAAATCGGGATTCCCGGTATAACTTTACCTTCGTGATTTGCTAATTGTCGTCTACTACGGTTTTCCCAGGTTTTCTGTAGTACTGTCTTAGTTTTGTCGACAAAGGATTAGCCCCAGACGAAAATGGCAATGAACCCGACAATACTAATTGCTACTCCTCCTCTGACAAGTATGCAGTTCATTTTGGAGTAGGTATTCTTTTTTTTTACTTAATTAAATAATAAATTGTTCCAAGATCGGAATGCAGTGTTTTGCAGGTCAAGCCAAGTAGATTCCAGAGCGACTCTCAGGTGAGTTCTGGAGAATAAATGATTTCTTTGCAAACTGTACATTTGAGTTTCCTTAACATCATTCAACATAAGGGTGTGTGGGAAGCAATGTAAACTGTAGGCAATTCGATCACAAACATAGTGGCAATATAGGTATCACTTTGTGTTCTCAATACACAAATAACTATTGTTTGCAAACTGACCTATAAATTTCCTTCGTTGCGGGTGGTCCCACTGAACTCCATTTGTACTGATTTGCTGTGTCGTCGGTGGGGCAAATTGTTTGATTAGGATGCGGCGCGACGTGCGACGTCTAGAGAAATGCTTACGACCCTGAGGTCAGACAGCGCTGGCAGCTTCGGCAGGAACTCCGGACTTAATGAAATCTTCGAGTTATATGAGACATTTCGTGTTACGTGGAAATGAGCAAAGTCATAAAATGAACGAGATATAGCAGCGGGGCATCGAACCCTTATAGCAATAAAACGCCACTGCTTGGAAATGTTTGAGAAGCTGAGGCTTTATTAAAAAAGAACATTATGAACAATATTTTTCTTGAAATCGGCAGTAAAGTGTCCCAAAATCGTCATTAGAAGCACAGAAATCATACAATAATGGGCTACATTATTGTACGATTTTTTCAATAAGTAGGTCTTGGCGAGATGTAAACATCAAACGTCAGACGCGGAGAAATCGCCCGTCAAAAGTGACCAAATATTCAAAACCCGGCCGATAAAGGCCCATTTAACTTTTCGTACACATTGCGAAATTGTTTCCTATAGAAGCGCAATCCTTCAGTATACATATTTTAGTAAATTTGAATATCAATAGATTTGTTGTGTAGGCTGCACAAGAAGCAGCAGTTTGGTTTTTCTGTACGAAGATGCCGTCTGTCTTGACCTAGGTAGAGCGATCGTCAAAGTCGAGCAACGCCGCGCGTAGTCGGTTCATGGACGGGTGATCCCTTATTATTATTTTCTTGCCTAATAAAACTTTTTTTTTTCAAAAGTCACTTTCGCAAAATCCAAGATGGCGGAGGCTGTCAAATTTTGAATAGCCTTGAAAGATTTTTATAAGTGCAAGTTAAGAGCTTAAAACCTCATTGGGATTAAATTAAATTAAATAATCTTTCATTGGATTTTAAAGTTTCGACAAATATGAGGTCAATATGTCAACTCGTTGAAAAACTATTCGTGGAACAGACGCCATTTTTTCTCAAACTTCGAAAAATATTGTTGTTATGTGGATTTTCTATTCGGTGAATTGACCGTTCGGTGAAATGATTTCGGTGAATTGTTTTCGGTGAATTGACACCTAAGCTTTCTGATCAATTTTAGTGGCTACCTATAGATAAATAGCTAGTAAATTTTAACATCCCGCTTGCGGTTCTTAACCAGTGTAATCCAATTGAACCGATTTGCTTCGGTGTCGATACCGAGGATTATTCTATTAGGATGTCGGACGTATTTCTCTGTATACAGGGTGTCCGGTAAGTATGGGGCTATCTCACAGGAGCAAGTAGGGGACGTCAAAATATTACGATTGAGCTCAACAACTACGGATCAGATCTCAATAGTTACTGAAATACAGGGCGTTGTAACTCTTTTTTTCAAATTGAATTATGGCAATATCTCCCAAACTAATCAAGCTGTTGAACTGAAATTTGGCACTGCTGTGTTTTTGGCGATGGAGAATAAGCTGAAAATGTCAATTTCGCCGTATCTCACAGAGGGCGCCACTTGCGCTGTTTTTGGCTCGTGCTTTTACTCGTAACTTTTTTGAGGTTATCTCTTTGGTCCTGCAGGTCTATTATTTTAGTGCATCTTTTTATTCTGCAAGAAAAAAGTACTCTTGTTTCATAACGATTAAATCAACCGTTTGCGTTGAAATCGGCAAAATGTGCCCCAAAACACCTGTTGAGTTCAATATTCGACACTTAAAATTTTCACCTACCACTTTCAAATATTACAGATCAACTGTACATTCAAAATGATGAAAAAAATGCCAAATGAGCAGTGGTCAAAACACCATTGGTTTTCTTGAAACAGCGTGTCAAAATTTTGTCAAATTCAATCCTTTCCATTTTGAAAGCGAATAATTTTTGGTACTTTGTTCATAGGGATTTTTTTTCACTTCAAATGGTACCGTTGATATGAAACACTTGAAAGCGGTAGGTGAAAATTTTATGTTTCGAATATTGAACTCAACAGGTGTTTTGGGGCACGTTTTGGCAATTTCAACGCAAACGGTTGACTTTATCGTTATGAAACAAGAGTACCTTTTTCTTGCAGAGTGAAAAGATGCACTAAAATGATAGACCTGCAGGACCAAAAACATAACCTCAAAAAAGTTACGAGTAAAAGCACGATCCAAAAACAGCGCAAGTGTCGCCCTCTGTGAGATACGGCGAAATTGACATTTTCAGCTTATTCTCCATCGCCAAAAACACAGCAGTGCCAAATTTCAGTTCAACAGCTTGATTAGTTTGGGAGATATTGCCATAATTCAATTTGAAAAAAAGAGTTACAACGCCCTGTATCTCAGTAAGTATTGAGATCTGACCCGTAGTGGTAAAGCTCAATCGTAATATTTTGACGTCCCCTACCTGCTCCTGTAAGATTGCCCCATACTTTCCGGACACCCTGTAGAGAAATACTTAAGATACCGAGTTCAGGCAACGGGAATTAGGGTTGTCTTTTACGAAGGAACTCCGGACTTAATGAAATCTTCAAATGTTGATATAGTCCCTGTTTTTGAAAAGACTGCCCAGAGTGTCATTAGTGACATGTTTTTTGGAAATAACCTTGTTACTCCTAAACTGAAACATTTGTGTTGCGGTTGATGTTTGTAAACAGTAGCGGAAATTATGTATAAGTTGGAAGCGAAAATACGTTTAATTTTATTGGTTCCTATATTGCCCCAAGATGCCTAGGACCTGTGCGCACTTGTAAGTCAAATTGTAATAGTGCCATGGGTTTTCTGTACTTGACAGCAGGCAGACAACTTGTATCCACTTTTGGTTTCCAAAGAACGAAAATTTAAGAGTGATAGATTAAAAGCTATATCCGTCGTTCTCCTTTACCATTTTCAATTGTTTGTTGTTTACAATTTTCAGAAAATGATGTCATAAGTAGTCCAGACAATCACCGTTTGCTGTACGAAAACTTCCCACTAAAATTCGACTTGCAACAAATGCAGCCCTCTCTATTTTCCCAAATTTGTAGACCGTCAGACAGTGACAGATTTTCCTTACTGATTTTCTCATTTATGCGTTGGAGAGGGTTGAAAGGTAAATCGATGCTGAGTCGGAAAATAGTAATTTTAATTTTGGCCCCCGGGGAAAACATTTGGAAAATTCGATTTTTCAAAACAGAAAAAAGGTACTAATTCTCACTTATGCCATGTTCACCCTATGATTTCTTATACTATTCCGACCTCGAAAACCCAAAGGCATAAGTGTAGCGTGTGGAAAAAGGGTTGAATTAACGGTTTGGCAGATCACACAAAAAATGACTTGGTTTACTGACTCATTGAAAACGGGATCCTATTAACATTAAAACTATTCTAGAAATTAACTTTTCAATTATCAATCATAAGTGATTAAGTGGAAACTAAACGCTAAGCGCATTTTGTGCGTCTTCGTCGATGCATAAAATTACATGTGGCATGCATTTTCTGCAACATCTACCCCTGTTAACAGCAAATTGTCAAATCTATTATTATATTGGGTGTAGGAAATACATGTCTATACGGGTGTAGGAAATACATGTCTACGACTCAACATCCTGCAAATGTATAGGTATGTTTCGTTTTCCATACATAGGGATTTTTTGAATTTATTATTTGTAACATCTCTAAAACTGAAACATAATTATTATTGACGTTAATTTTTTTTGTCACTTTCAGTAATATTGCGGACACATGTCACACGGCATGACTTTAATATTATTATCACCTTGTACAAATACCCACAAGAGAAAATCTTCTATTCGTTAAGTTCTCAGACTGTGATAAGGCTAGTTGAAACTCTGAAGAAAGAATATCTATAGTCTCATGAAACATCATTCATTTATAGGTTATTTTCTTGTTTACAAATTTACCCCCCAGTATTTATTAGATCCACTTCAGCCTATAAATCTCAGTGTGTAGGCCTTAACCAGCATAATCCAATTGAAACTAATTTGTTTCTGTCAATGTGGTGGATTATTTGATTAAGTAGTTGGGGAGCTCGTCTGTAGGTATATAGAGAAATTGAGATGGTCGCCGTGTCACGTAGCAGACAAGATAATGTAGGTAGTTTTATTCACAGAAAATATATGCTACGGTTTATTATTAGCTCTGCATCCTAACTGCTCTGTGGCATAATTTAAGCTGATAGAGCAGATCTTAGCTAAGCAAAAATCTTTATCTGTTACCTATTTTTATAGAATCAGGTAAATTTTATTTTATAAAGAATTTATAAAAATTATAGGTATAGCTTCTCAACAGAAGTCTCCTTAAAACGACATGTACGCGAAAAAGAGCAGCATTTCATTCTAATTTACACAAAAACTATTTTAAAAATAAATTTGGTATTAATGCAAGCTATTTGCAATGTAATGTAGATTAATGTAAAATATAAATTATTTTTATATTATCTCTTATTTCTAAGTCTGCGGTAATAAGTAGGTAGGTAGGTACTTTTGATGAAATATAAAAATCTTAAAATCAATAAGACTTAGGGTTTTGTATGGTTTCCGCATGTAGCCAAAAGCGGAACCTGTGGCGATAAAAGTATACGGCTTTATAATGTCATGAAATAATACCCCAAAAAAGATGGGCGCAGGCAGTGACTTTGGAAGATGAAAGCATACTATGGCAGACTTTTCCTACATTTTATTTAATATTTTCATCTTTCTCTCAGTTTTTCTTTTTTTTATAAAATTTCAGGTTGAACAGGATGGTCCAACTGAAATGCGCACAGGATGTTGTTTTTGGGCTCAAAATAAAATTCAAAAACTAGGAGTTATTATATACTTCGCATTTAAAAACAAAAAAAACATCATTAGAAAATAATAGTAGTTAGGTAATCCAAATTTTCATTTCAAATTTTAGAGTTATGTCTGAAAAAGTCTAGAGCATCGTCATTATTTTACATTCTCTTTCGTAAAATATCTTAGTACCTACCTATTTCACCTAACAACATTATTGTGGAGGAGCAAAGCAAGTATCTATGAAAAGTAGAAATGAAAACAATATATGACCTTCTCAATCCCGAGAAACGGAAATCATAAATAAGAACCGACATTTTTTGTTGCCCATTTTCACTACTAACATTCGGCTATAAAATTTTCCCTCGAATTTTTAGGATTTTTTCTTAATTTTCTGACGTTTCCATCTACAAAAAACCTGAAACCATATTCGGATTCCGCATAAAATTATACATAATTCTAGTTTTTGAATTTATTTTTAGCTAAAAAAACGAAAATAACAGCCAGTGCCCGTTTAAATTAACAAATAAATTTACAAAAGAGTATCATAACGAAAAGTTCGTATATTTTTATAGGTCTTGTGTAAGCCTACATGTTAATTAATACCGGGAATAGACTGGTAGTCTATAAGTAAACATGCCAAACAAAAGTTATTAGTAAGGCGTTTGCTTTTAACAAATTAGTACTTCATACTTACTACAAATAGCAGCACATTGGTGGTCTTAATTTTAAGATCCATCCACTAATAAACTGTAATTATACAGTGTGTTTCACTTTAAGTGGCGACAATTCATTATTTTTTAACAGGGCGGCCTATTTTCGAAAACTTTTTTTTTAAATATGGTACTTAAAAAGCTCTATATCCTGGTACATGCTATTTTAAAATTCGCAATTTCCCTAGCCTACTACGATAACAAATAAGACCCCAAAAATGAAGAAAGTATATTAGGCATTTTTTACGAAAAAAAAACAAACATCTCTATCGATTTAAGCACATCTGGATACCCCGAATTTCAAATTTCAATGTCGTAACTTATACCGAGTGTTCACAATTTAGGTGCAAAAAATGAAAAAAAAACGACTTTTTGAGAGTGACCTATGTAAACGATACTGAGTTCCTTCCAAATGTTACCTACTCTATCAATTTGCACAATATCATCCGCTAATCTAATACAGAGTGTTCATAATAAATACGGAAATATCGAAAAAATCGGTACGATTATTTTGTTACTACGTGTGCCACGAAATTTTAAAAACTAAGTCTATCTTTTTATTCTTGCTTCTAATTTGCAGGAAATATGCATTGTGTTATTTTAAATCAATTCAATTCAAATAAAAATTTTAAAAATACCTAATTATTTAATTTTTACTTTTTTACAGACTAGTACAGAAAAGTAAGAGAAAATAACAAAAGATCGGTACATTATTAAGTTTTAGAAGTAACAATAAAAAGATTGACTTACTTTTTAAAGTTTCGTGCCACACGTGGTAACAAAATAATACAAATAATTTTTTCGATATTTTCGTATTTATTATGAACACTCTGTATTAGATAAGCAGATGATATTGTGCAAATTGATAGAGTAGGTGACTCCCAATCCATTAGCAACCTAACATTTGGAAGGAACTCAGTATCGTTTACACAGAGCACTCTCAAAAAGTCGTTTTTTTAGATTTTTTGCACCTAAATTGTGAACACTCGGTATAAGTTACGACATTGAAACTTGGGATTCGGGGTATCTAGATGTGCTTAAATCGATAGAGATATTTGTTTTTTTCGTAAAAAAATGCCTAATATACTTTCTTCATTTTTGGGGTCTTATTTGTTATCGTAGTAGGCTACGGAAAGGGCGAATTTTAAAATAGCATGTACCAGGATATAGAGCTTTTGGAGTACCATATTTAAAAAAAAAGTTTTCGAAAATAGGCCGCCCCGTTAAAAAATAATGAATTGTCGCCACTTAAAGTGAAACACACTGTATATACATAATAAATATTTTCTGAGACTGGTGTAGATATCAACCTTATTTTTTTAAGCAAAACTTTAAAGTTAAGTCTAAACCTTCCTTTGAAAGTTAAAAATTATCACTACAAATATTAGGTATATCTAAACTAACTCTACTTATGCCGACAAGGCTCTATGTGTCTTTCCTTTCTCTATACTATCGTCTCAAGTTTGGTTAATTTTTCGAGCTACCATTCTGCAAAAAAATTAGATATGTTTTTTCTTGTATAAAATAAGTAATCATGGAATTACTGTTAAATCCAACTACCAATAATTAGTAATACTAATACCTAACTCTCCCCGTAGGTAATTTCTAGCTATCAGAACTACATTCGATTTTACTTAATTTTCGAATACAACTTCTTTCCAAAACCACAAACCTGTCGCTCACCGCTCACTAGTGACATACAACAATATTTAAACTTTACAGTATAGCCATCATCCGCGCACTGTTAACTTGTTCTTGTATACAAAATTGTATTTCATTTTAGTTAAGTACCCCTATACACATTACAATTTAAGATGTGTTTAATGCATCCATTTGAGCGACCTCCGGATATAATAGTAATTTGTGATACAATAGTATAGGTAGTTAGTTTAATTAGTAGTTAAATATTATAGGATATTATGGATTGGAAAATCTCCGTTTAATCGCAGATTTCATGCATCAAGTTTATTAGATACGTAGTAATAGTAATAACCTGTAACTTTGTTACCGTATAGTTAATATAGTTTCTCCGTTTACACTACAATCTTTGCTGTCCTTGCTGCATTAAAACTTAATAACACTATTTAATTTGTAATTGAGTTTTTCGACACAGGAACTGTTAAATAAGCTCTGGTAGCTTTGCTTGCGCCACAAAGAAATTTTCGACAATATCTAAAACTTAATATTACGCTACAAACTCGCTAAATAGAGAGTATTATAGGGGAAGCCTTATAAGGAAACAATTTGTAGGGTTGTAAAGTCACGTACGAAATTTCGGCGGGTAACCAGAGTTCATGAAATCTTTGATCTTTGGTAGTAGATGTGGCTTGTAGGCCACATCTTAGGTAGTAGATGTGGCTTGTGGGCGTCAAAATGAAGCAGACTTGTAACTAGTAAAAATGTGGTTAGGAAAAAAATAGGAAGACGCCGCCTTAATGCTGTAAAAAGTTGTCTTGAAGTCAACATGCAATTTAGCCGGTAATTTAATATGCCTTGCCACTACAGTAGCGTATGCAAATTTACTGCCAAATGTAAATTTACACAACACAGATTTTAGGTGAAGTAAAACTCCTGCACCAATATGTTAATTTACTCTAAATATTTGGATAATGCAATTTTTCGTCGAATAGTTATGATGAAGTGAAACTCACTGCTTTTTGGGCATATATATCAACGCCGACGTTTCTATACACACTCCGTATCTTCTTCAGGGCTATTTTATATCTCATTATTGCCAGTGTCTGGAAAATGCCACTTTGACCACCATATTGTCCATTTTCATTTTAGGCTTGAGAGTCGTGCTATTTGGATTGATGAGTTCACAGATTATGTAATATAAGGTGACTTGTTTGGGGAATTATTGGCAAGAATTCGATTTGGCAACAAGCTGGGTGAAAAAACACGAAATACGCATGTTGACAAAATCTCACTACTTGTTCTCGGAGTACCTACCAAATACAGGTATCAGAATTCCTTTCTGGTGTATACATATTTTATCATTTTAGGGAAGTTCGGCGACATAATTAATAATGCAATGGCAGGTAAAGTATATCTTGAGTAAAACCTCATATAGAAACCCAATCTCATCATAATCTATTGAACAATTAACAATAATTTATTCCCTTTGCTGGCAAATCCATTATCGGGCTATCACATTGAAGAGCATATATATATATTCTATAAATTATCTACAAATCAAACGTAACTACGTAGCATTAGCTGTTCAAATTAAAACGTAAAAATACAGGTAGGGGAGTGAAAACACTTAGCTGTGTATTTGTTGTTACTAGTCTCCGCAGGTACCCTTTTTAACACGCTCTTATTGGCTCGATTTGTACCCAATTCTAATTGTCGTTTCGAATTTTTGCAAACTTATTCACTTCCGGTTACAATAAATGTTATATGGTACTTTCGAGCTTTTATGGAGAGAGGTGAGGAAAATATACATTACATGACTAGTGGAAGTCCAGGGACAGATAAGCACCTGTAATAGTATTAACCGGCCCAAAAATTATTGGTATCTACACTGAAATAGTATATTTCATTGCGAGTCTGGAAATAAAGATTTTTCCGTGCGCGCGTGACAAATTCCCGTGTGAGGCGCAAGTCATGCAAGCACGGAAAAATCTATTTCTGGACGTGTAATGCGAACGATATTTTTTATTATACTTCTTTGAAAACGGAAACTTAAAACATTTTATCGGCATATTATAATAAATTTAATTGACAAAAAATAAACAATGCAGACAATATAGTGCTTGGTATGTATGATGCGTTTCCATGGTTACTCTCAAATTATTTCAAAGGTGCTTTGTTGTAAATTAGTTATTGTCAGATAAGGTCAATAAAACGTCAAAAATATTACAGAAATGTATCTAAATATTGAAACACTTACGAATTCCGTTAGTACAGTAGAATTGGGCCAAAACCCAAACATCCAAAAAAAAGTTCTTTCTAGCGCGAAATAATTCCATACCCTCCTAAGAGTTAGTACTAAAAAGTTACACCACCACCAGCTTCGGGTTTCGGGGGGAGGGGGTGAAAAGGGCAAGAAATTCTTATTTTTCACAGTTTTGCGTGAATATCTCGTAAACTATGAGGTTTAGCGCAAACGTCATCCTATACGCAAATGATATACACTAAATTCCCGGGAATTTGTCACGCGCGCACGGAAAAATCTTTATTTCTAGACCCGTAATGTATATTACCACGATTTTAATAGCTCGACTAGTATATATTATGTAACTTAATAAACAAATAATTAAAGAAAATCTATTATCACCCACTTCTACTTGTCGTATCGGTCTGAAATTTCGCAAACTAATTCAATTCCGGTGACAATATAACATTATGGTACCATCGACCTTTCATGGTTGGTATATGGAGAAGAGAGGTGGTGATGGGGACTCCTCAATGATACCTTGTAACAGCGACGCATTAACAGAGATGGAGAGAATACGCACACATTATATATCCTAATGAAAGAGTTAGGTCCTTCATATCAAATACCTGATTAGATTTGGATTAAAAAGTCCCTGGAGTACCTAGATCCGTAAAACTCTACTAAGTTCATTTAAGGCTAAAAAGTTAAAAAATGAAATTTTAAAAAACTATAAATCATTTTAATTTTTGACCAAAATTTAAAAAACTTGATTCATTAATAAATTATTTAAAGTAAAAGCGTGGAGCGCTATACATACATATATGTTACTTAGCGAGATAAGGCCCCAGATAGCCCCAACGTTTTTACCTTGAATAATTTCATATAATATTAAGAAATATCCAGCACATTATTTATCTCAAATAATTTTTACTTTTTAGTCAAAAAGAAAAGTATGTTTTTTACTTTTTTAAACTATATATTTTATTATGTTCATCCGCAACTTGCCAAATACCTTTATAATGGCATTCCCATTAAAACACTCAAAACTCTAGCTACCGGTGGTCCGGGTGCACATCAAAGGGTGCTCTCTGTTGGTCAAAATCAGAGATGCCATTACTCGTGTGTTAGCTTCCTATTATCGCCCCCCGCCTCTCCGATTAGCTCTATTGGTTTAGGCCACGATGCTAAATGTGCTGAGAGAACGGCAAGCCCATTCGTGGTGCCAAATAAGCATCTTGATCGGCAAATGGGAATTTCAATCGCCTATACCGCAGCTCTCCGATCAATATGTTAATTTATATGACTAAAAATCGTGTACCTAGATTAACCGGAGTTGGGAGTTACTAAAAAATATATTCATTCAAATAAGGCAACGAAGAGCACTAAAATAATATTATTATTTTTGTTGATATTGTTAGTTACAGGTTGTTTGGGTGAGTGTAAGAGGGGATTGCTATGGAAATTATAGACTACGGATGATTCTTCGTACACTGTGTATACCCTCACCATTCAATATTGTAGGCATTCCTCCCACTTTGTTTTTATACCTATTATGCAAGAAACCTTAGAAATCCCAAAGAAACCATACTTTTGCGATTTTAGTTTATATAAAATTTCCTTTCAATTTTAGTTGGAAAATAAGTATCAAACGAGAAGTTAATTAACCGAGAAATATTTCTGTTTTCTTTAATATATTTTTCATCGCTTAGGCATTGCTTTTGTTTATGAGTGAATAGATGAAAGTAAGTCATTGAGGAACTTATCAACTACTAGGCAACTGAATTACATAAAGGCTTCAGGCTTGGCAATACATCGGATAGGACAAGAAACAGAGAAAGAAAATAAAGTTATAAGTAAACACTGAAAAATAAATTACTTAGGTACTTTACACATAATTATCTAATATATTCTGCAGGTTGGTCAAAATAACCTCCAAAACACGTCAGATGTATTTGAATCCCCCTTTGAAATATAAATTAAATAGGGGTCAAGTAATATATCAAATTGAAGGGATTCCAAAATGCATGTAGATAAGTGATACCGCTTTGTTAAGTTAGACGAGTTAAAATAAAAATTAATTTAAGGAGAATAAATCTTTATTTATTTACTATGCACACACTATACATACATACATTTACTAAACTATAATATTTCAACGAAAAATGCCTCTAAAGTTGTTATATCAGATTTCAATGAACATGTCTGGATATTATACTTACAGTTTTATAATTTTTATGATTAATTTAGAGGCATTTTCCGTCACATCTTTGTTGGAATGAGGCCCCAGGGCCCCATTTTCTTTTAGTTTCCATTGTTTTCTCTTTAGAGCTTCCATCAGTTTCTACAAATTTGCTAGAACTTTGATTTGTGCATCTGTCATTGTCCAGGAATATTCTAGAGTAATCTCCAGGCTTCCATTTGAATATATAAGCCCTGGGAATTGATAGTGATAGTATCTGACAAGTTTATTTGTGATTTGTTGTCATTTATTTATTTATTTCTATTTTATACCGAGATCATAAATGATTATTAGGTAATTATTTTAATGATATTTTAATATTTTGTAAGTAGGTATTTATGATTTTTAAAAGGAAATGTAAAATATATCCAAATGTGTACCACAGCTTTTCTTAAACTCTTCCATAAGTTGGTAGAAAACATCAATACGTAGGTAGGTACATGAAGTAAGAGAAATGCGTAAAAACAATTTCATATACCAACCACCACGCTCTTTCCATATCTCATATTTTCCAGTTGAATTTCCACTTCGCTGTAAGTTATGCAACAAAAGTTTGCCTTTATTTCCTATACCCGCTACCCTTATTTTCTGGCGAACCAGAGCCGCTGAAAATGTTTCCATGCAAGTTCACAATCATACCGCACCATTAACACTTTTAGCATTTCCATTACTCTCCGACGCCGTTACAAAGAGACTTCACCAGAAAGGTGAAAAGAATAAGATTTAATAAAATGAATATTTATTTGTGAATAAAAAGGTAAAACCGTACAGATTTTACAGTTTGTTGTTGCAAATGTTTATGTATAAAAGGACCTTCCTACATTTCAAAACATTGCTTTTACTTACAGAAATGCAAAATTATTTTTGAAAATGGGGCATTTCACTTCCTCCTGAATGCAAGAATCGAAAGAAACTAAATGCCGACAGGTTCTTTCTTTTGCAGTGTATATCTAGGTATGGTACATTTTCAGTCTACATTACGTAAATTTTATTGGAACTATCATCGTTATAAATTTTAATTCTCTGTTATCTTTTTAATAATCATTTCTGAAACTATACGTTAGAACTAGGACATACTGTATACCTAATACTTATATAATAATGCTATATAATATATATATATATATATATATATATATATATATATATATATATATATATATATATATATATATATATATATATATATATATTTATATATTATATATATATATATATATACCAATAAGGATGTAAGATTAGCGAGTGTAAATGTAACAATTACAAGAAAAGGTGATAATGGGCAAACACTCAAAGTTAACAAAAAGAAAAAACTAGTAACCGCATACACGTGTTTCATGCTATTTGGCAATCATCAGTACGGTGTAACATTAACCAAATCAAAAGATAGGCATGATTTGGGAAGCAACAAATGAAGTCCAGGCAGGAGCCAACAGCACATTTGCAGCTTCATTTGTTGCTTCCCAAATCATGCCTATCTTTTGATTTGGTTAATGTTACACCGTACTGATGATTGCCAAATAGCATGAAACACGTGTATGCGGTTACTAGTTTTTTCTTTTTGTTAACTTTGAGTGTTTGCCCATTATCACCTTATATATATACCTATATAACAAGAACCAAATTTAGTGGGAAATAAGCCAATTTTTAAGTTTTTAACTAAAACTAAAGAAATAGAAAAAGATGTTGCTAAATCTTTAAAAATATACAATTCTATTGCCCCAAAATTTTATGGATTACCAAAAATCCATAAACCTAACCTAGCTCTTAGACCTATCATTGCTTCAATTGATTCACCAACTAGTAAAATCACTAAGTATTTAACTAACATCCTTAGTACATCTTACGAAGAAAATAATCCTTATTTTATTAAAGATTCCTTTAGTTTTGCGGAAAAATTCAATAATTTCCAACTCCCTGAAAATTATGTCATTATAAGTTTAGATGTTGTTTCTTTATTCACTAATATTCCATTAGAACTTACTTTAAGTTGTATAGAAAGAAAATGGAATAGTATCAAACATCATTGTACTATTAAAAAGGAAAGTCTGTTTATATTTTTGAGATTTATTTTTAATAATACTTATTTTTCATTAGACAATCAATTTTATAAACAAATTTTTGGTACACCAATGGGATCTAATATTTCACCAATCATTGCTCAATATGTTATGGATGAACTTCTTGAAAATTGTATACCAAAATTATCTTTTGAATTACCATTCTTATTAAAATATGTTGATGATATAATTTGTTCAATACCTAAAGGTAAAGAGCAAGAGATTTTACAAGTATTTAACAGTTACAACCAATATATACAATTTACTCTGGAACCTGAAAATCATAATAGTGTACCTTTCTTGGACACTAAAGTGATCAGAAAAGCAGATAATAGAATAATATTGGATTGGTATACTAAACCAACTTGTTCTGGTAGATACACTAATTATTTTTCGTACCACACTGAAAAAACTAAAATAAATTTAGTGCTAAGTATGAAAAATAGAATCTCAAAATTATGTCACCCATCACTTATAAAAAAGAATTTAGTTAAATTAAAAAAACTTTTTATTGATAATTCTTATCCTGAAAAACTTTTAAACAAATTATTGTTTTCAACAAGAACATCTAATAATATATCAGATCAGCAACCTTTAGATCAACAACCTAGTACAATTTCGAGTAATAATATTAATTTAAATCTTAAAATATACAGATATTTTCCTTATATTAAAGACCTAACACCAAAAATTTCAAATTTATTAAAAAAAGAAACCAATGTCATAATTGCTAATAAAACAATAAAAATTGTAGGAAATCTCTTTATGAATCTTAAGGACAAGGTAAAAACTCAAGATAGGTCTAATGTAGTTTATCAGATTAATTGCACTAATTGTAATAAAACTTACATTGGTCAAACATGCAGAAGCATTAAATCTAGAAATATTTCGCATAAAAGTGATATTCGTCTAAGGCCCGAATCATGTGCTTTATCTCAACATGTTAATTCAACAGGACACAAAATGGATTTTGATAATACTAAAGTTTTGGCAACCGAAAGAAATTATTTTAAGCGTTCTTTTCTTGAAATGTGTTACATTAACCAAGTTGAAAATACTCTTAACAAAAAAACAGATATTCAGGACCTTAATATAATTTTTTCAAATTTACTTTTCTTAGAAAACAAACCAAATTTTACTAACAACAATAATAATTCAAATATACCTAGATAAAGGTATAATAATAGTAACTAGTGACATTTATATACCTTTAAAAATAAACTATTTTTAAGTGTCATATTGAACTAGATTTTTGTCAAAACTAAATTTAAAAAATTTTGTACTTTTGCCCTGTCCAATGCAAAATTCAAACATTAACATCTTTACATTATATTAGGAACTCACTTAATTGTAAGTAATTTTGAAATTTATATCACAAAAACTATTTTAATGTAATTTTAGAGTGACTGAAGAAGCAGTTAAACAACTGCGAAAGCTTTCACCAATAAAAAGAGTCTTCACACTTAAAAATTGGCTTATTTCCCACTAAATTTGGTTCTTGTTGTTTAACTAGTCAAGCCACGACTACCCCTCCTCTTATACCTATATATATATATATATAAGGATGTAAGATTAGCGAGTGTAAATGTAATAATTACAAGAAAAGGTGATAATGGGCAAACACTCAAAGTTAACAAAAAGAAAAAACTAGTAACCGCATACACGTGTTTCATGCTATTTGGCAATCATCAGTATTGCTTCCCAAATCATGCCTATCTTTTGATTTGGTTAATGTTACACCGTACTGATGATTGCCAAATAGCATGAAACACGTGTATGCGGTTACTAGTTTTTTCTTTTTGTTAACTTTGAGTGTTTGCCCATTATCACCTTTTCTTATATATATATATATATATATATATATATATATATATATATATATATATAATAAGGATGTAAGATTAGCGAGTGTAAATGTAACAATTACAAGAAAAGGTGATAATGGGCAAACACTCAAAGTTAACAAAAAGAAAAAACTAGTAACCGCATACACGTGTTTCATGCTATTTGGCAATCATCAGTACGGTGTAACATTAACCAAATCAAAAGATAGGCATGATTTGGGAAGCAACAAATGAAGTCCAGGCAGGAGCCAACAGCACATTAGCAGCCTCCGTGGCGATGTTAGTACAAGCCCCAAAATAGGGGATGTGCTGACTGAAGCTGCAAATGTGCTGTTGGCTCCTGCCTGGACTTCATTTGTTGCTTCCCAAATCATGCCTATCTTTTGATTTGGTTAATGTTACACCGTACTGATGATTGCCAAATAGCATGAAACACGTGTATGCGGTTACTAGTTTTTTCTTTTTGTTAACTTTGAGTGTTTGCCCATTATCACCTTTTCTTATATATATATATATATATATATATATATATATATAAGATATATATATATATATATATATATATATATATAAGATATATATATATATAAATATATATATATATATATATAAGATATATATATATAAATATATATATATATATATAAAATTATAACAATATTCGTGGCTATGAATTATAATTGAATATCAGTTGTTAATATATCAGTGGGGATGTAGCCAATCCTTTAGTAAAGACTCTTTTTTCTTTTGAAAGCTTTCGTATTTTATTAAATACTTCGTCAGTCACTATAATATAAATAAGAATAATTGTACAATAAATACTACTGTTGTTGGTACTTAATATGAGTTCCTAATAGATACGTAGTATAGTGGTTGTAAATGGTCTCGATATAAAATTAAACATGGCAGATGATATTTATGATCAAAATTTTTGACATTGAATGAAATTGTCATTAAAATAATTTGGTAGGTGTAAATTATAAAGGTGCAAAGGTGAAGATCTTATACCTTATGGATTATTTTTTTGGTTTAGGTTTTTTTATCCATGAAAAATAAATTAGAGAAAATAATGTTAAGGTCTTGTACATCTGTTTTTTTATTTAAAGTATTGCTTTCTTGGTTAATATAACACATTTGAAGGAAACACCTCTTTGATGCATTATGTTCTGTTGTTAAGACTTCACTATTTTCAAAATCCATTCTATGGTTTGACAAAAATACATGTTGAGATAGTGCACAAGAATCTGGCCTTAAACGTATATCACTTTTAGGAGATGTTATTCTTGATTTTAAACTTCTAGAAGTTTGCCCAATATAACATTTATCACAATCTTTACAATTGATTTTATATATTACGTTTGATCTTTCTTGTAATGGTATCTTATCCTTAAGTTTGCTAAAAAGATTACTTACAGTTTTAATATTTTTATTTGCTAATATTACGTTAGTTGTATTTTTTAATACATTGGAAATTTTTGGTGTAAGTTCTTTAATAAATGGAAATGAGCGGTATTTTTTAAGATTTGTGTTTAAGTTGTTAGTAATATTTGTAGAATTTGAATTTTCGTAAATGTTATTAGAAAATCTTGTGGAAAAAATTAGTTTATTAAGTAACTTTTCTGGATAGGAATTATCTAAAAATATTTTTTTTAACTTTCTAAAATTTGTATCTTTATAGGTTGAATGGCATATACAGGGTTAACTATCACTTAGTACAAAAATTTTTATGGCAGATAAAGAAAAATTAGACTTGCTAAAATAAATTTTCAAAAATTTTCTAACATTTGTCTTAAGCCTAAAAAAATTTTTTTTCAAATTGTATTAAACCCCTCAAAAAACGCCGCCTATGGACGCCCGCGCGACATGTCTAAAAATTTCGCATATGTCAATAGCGCGGCGTTGCCACGTCTATCAATTTATCCGAGGATTCACCACAAAATTTCGATTTCCTTTTAAAAACGATTACTTTCTGAGGAACATGTAGAATGCCTATGAAACACCTACCTTACTGACATTTCCAGGATTGTTTGCACCATTTTCTGTTTTCTTGCTTTTTTACATTAAAAGTCACACAACACAACATTCATATTTTTTAAATCTGTTGGGGATCTCTTGGTTTCCCTCTGCTATTCCTTTTGTTTGAAGCGAGGTACTCAGCCTGACGACCACGACGAGGTAGATCCCCTCCGCCAGGAAAACCCCGAAGGGTAACCGAAAAATCACAACTGCACTAGCACACATTGCACAAATGCACATGCAAAGCACTACAGTAGCTGTTCAAAGAGGCCGCCGTTAACTTCGATGCACAAATTCACTCGGTTAACTAAAGAAGTCCGGATACGTGCAAAAAGTCCATGATTATTCCGGATTTGAACAGCTGCACCTTCAATTCGTTCACGTAACTGCTGCTCGTTGTCGATTTCCTGCTCGTACACAATCGCCTTCATGAATCCCCAAATACAAAAATCCATTGGATTCAAGTCTGGTGATCGCGGCGGCCATGCAATGGGCCCTCCTCTTCCGATCCAACGGTTGGGGCATTGGTCGTCTAAAAGTGCACGAACAGGTCTCGCAAAATGGGCTGGTGCACCATCGTGCATAAACCACATGTCATGCAGTACTTGTAGTGGCAAATTATCAAACAAAACATTTGTCAGAAAATACAAGTATCGTTCAGCGTTTAAATTTTCCGGTAGAATGTATGGTCCAATTAATCGATCTCCATAAACTCCAGCCCAAACATTGATGGAAAACCGACGTTGGAAATTAAACCGCCGAACAGCATGTGGGTTCTCATCGGACCAAATATGGCTGTTGTGTCTAAAAAAAAAAACAAAAATTAGAAATATTCACAATTTTGGCGAAGGCGTTAGGATTGACATAGCCAATTTTATAATAAATAAAAAAGATAATATGGAGGAGAGAAAGCTATAAGTAAGTAAAAATTTACATACGTGTTTAAAACCCCAGCACGTGTGAAGCAGCATTCGTCTGTCCAAAGAATGTTGAAAACAAAGTTTGGGTCTTGGGCGATTCGATCACGTAGCCAAGTGCAGTAGGTCATTCTCACCGGAAAATCATTTGCTTCTAATGCTTGGACCTTTTGTATGTGATAAGGGTGAAGGCCGTTTTCCCTTAGAATCCTCCATGCCTGTAAATAATTGTATTGTTACATTTTAAATTTTATGTAGGTATTAGGTGCAAGCAAAGACAATCCCATCACATGGGATAGTCTTTGGTAGAAGTCAGTTTTATTGGTTTTATTTTACTTGCCTTGTTCTGAGATATTCCCAATCTCCTTGCAATAGCTGTAGTGCTTATGGAAGGTTGCTCTTCCACCAAATCAAGCACTGACTCAACATCGTCCATGTTCATTTGCCCTCCAGGCCCACCCCTTCGAGCTTGCAAAACACCAGTGTTTCGCATACGTTGTACAATGTTCACGAAAGTACGTGGGTTAGGCATATTTGCCCTGTTAGGAAAACGAATACGGTATTCTGCTGCAGCTCGATGTGCACTTTCATCGCATCTCCCGTACATTATAACCATGTCCGTTAACTCGGCGTTCGAATACTCCGGCATTTTCACAAAGACGCTGAACGATTTGCCGCGAAAATCAAGACAAAACTGGGAAATAACGCCATGTTACATTCGCAAATGCCCTCCGTCGGCTACTAGCCAAACTTGAAAAGGTTTGTTCCAACAGGGCCAATAACCGTGCTCAAGCACGTTCAGCGCATGCGCACTACCCCGCTGGCTGTTCCAACTGAATTATGTACCTACCGACACGGGACGATACACGCACTGTTCCAGCCGATTTATGGATCATTTGTGTATCGTCCTTGTACGATAAAAACGGTGCCTGGTCTAAAGCAATAACCGCGTTGTACTGACATGCGCAATGTAGTCATGTGACAGAGATAAACAATAACCTCATATTTTTGTTTTTACGTAGATGGTTTTAAATCGATGGCTGGGATCGTGTTTTTTATTTCTTGTTGGTTTTTGGCTTGTTGGGTAGGGCGGGGAATCGTTGAACAATAATTTTTTAGAGTGAAGAGTGAGGTTAGCCCACCGAACATTCGGTTAGCCACATATTAAACACGCAGGTTAGGTGCGGTCGCAAAACGTGATTTGGTCGATTTGATTCACAATCAAGCCAAAAACCAACAAGAAATAAAAAACACGATCCCAGCCATCGATTTAAACCTATCTACGTAAAAACAAAAATATGATGTTAATGTTTATCTCTGTCACACGACCATACACTGCGCATGTCAGTACACGCGGTTATTGCTTTAGACCAGGCACCGTTTTTATCGTACAAGGACGATACACAAATGATCCATAAATCGGCTGGAACAGTGCGTGTATCGTCCCGTGTCGGTAGGTACATAATTCAGTTGGAACAGCCAGTGGGGTAGTGCGCATGCGCTGAACGTGCTTGAGCACGGTTATTGGCCCTGTTGGAACAAACCTTGTATGTACAGTTAGTTGCCTAGCTAGGAAGTTATGAAATGACGAACGGGGCAACGCGGAGCAGTCGAAAAAACGTTTCATAGACTCGACCGGGCCGATACGTCGCTTAATTCATACCGCCGAGGCTTCAGAACAATAAATCCTTTATCTATGCTTCAGAAGAGGTTAGATGGTGGACAAGAATTCATCAGAGGAGCTCCGGGGGTATTAAGGGAGACGGCTTGTGGTGTCGCGGTAATGAGCTTTCCGCGAGAGTAGGAACCGGTCCGGATACGAGCTAAGGTAAGGGGAATCTAATAGCGCTGCATCTGTACAGATTCAAATCGATTGTTATTTATGTATTTTTTAAATTTGTTTGAGTAAAAAGGTATTTTCACCGTTCCTAAATCAACGGCAACACCGCGGAAAATCACTTCAGCTGTCAGTACCTTCAGAAGCCAAATTGGATGACGTCATTAAAGGCGGGGATTTACAGGGAAAATAGGGGTCTTTACCCGTTTTTTTAAAGATCGTAAAAAAAATCTAAAAATATTTTTCTATGTTTTCTTAAGCCACCCTGCGCACGTGGTAAAAATTTTTGTACTAAGTCATAGTTAACCCTGTATTAGAGATTCTTTTTTTCATACCAAGTACTAAATTAATTTTCGTTTTTTCAGAGTGATATGTGTAATAATTCAAATATCTTCCTGAACTAGTTGGTTTAATATACCAATCAAGATGAATTTTATTTTCTGCGGTTCTTACTAATTTTGTGTCTAAAAATGGAACGCTATTTTGATTTTCAATTTCTATGGTAAATTTAATATATTGATTGTAATTATTAAAAACATCTAGAATCTCTTGTTCTTTGCCTATCGGTATTGAACAAATTATATCGTCAACGTATTTTTTTAAAAAAGGTAAATCAAATGATAATTTTGGAATACAAAAATCAAGTAGATCATCCATAACATATTGTGCCAAAATTGGGGAAATATTAGAACCCATAGGAGTACCAAATATTTGTTTGTATACTACACTGTTTTGAGAAAAGTAAGTATTATTAAAAATCTTAAATCTTAAAATAATAAGGAAATTTTCTTTTTTTAATTTACAATATTTTTCAATGTTATGCCAATGTTTTTCAATACTATTCAAAGTGAGTTCTAAGGAAATATTAGTAAAAAGTGAGATAACATCTAAGCTAATTATGATATAATTTTCAGGAAGTTGTACATCATTAAAATTTTTTGAAAAACTGAAAGAATCTTTAACAAAATACGGATTGTCATTACTATAAGCATAATTTACACCATATATATATATATATATGGTGTAAATTATATATATATATGGTGTAAATTATATATATATATGGTGTAAATTATATATATATATATATATATATATATATAGGTATCACTAATTGATCGTGCAATTCGTTTGACTTTCAGTTTAGCGATTATGGTGGTGAACCGTCAATGGACAATTAATTCGACGGTTTGAGCCCTCCATTTGTGAAATATTGATATGCTGCGAATTAATTTCGGAGTCTGGCTTATTTTATTCAGTTTGCATCAAATCCTGTTAGAGATGATATAAATCCATTATAGCGTTCGAGAGATCGGTGCATTTTGCATTTATTAGTTAATTCCTAATCAGTAAGTAAAATATCGCATATTTCATTAGTTATTACGCTTTCATCACTCTACTCAATAATTTCAACATTTCTGTCTTACAAAAATCATATTGCTCCAGTATCTCAGATGTCATATGTATAATACTAATGCTTTAATTATTATACTGAGCTATTATAGCACCTCAGGTTGCATCTTACCTTCAAGTGTCTGCTGCTACTCATTCCAGTAACGGTTGAACACCGTTCTAGATGTTGAATACTTTCGATGGTATGGTACCTTGATTCGATCTACAAATTCCTCTTCAAAACTTCTGGGACACGGTTCTAATTGTTACTCTCATTTAGGAGTCTCCAATCCACTATCGAACAACTTAAGATCAATGCTGGCAAAGTCCAGCCCGTACAAAGACATTATAGCCTAGCCCGTAAGTTTCACCGAATTCACTTACCTACTTACTCGTCTTGAACACATTATACAACAGCAGTTTAACTAACTTCCTTAACTGCGATGAATGACACGAACTCTAAAAACAGAAATCATCGAATGTCCTTAAACTGCTCTATATCAACATCTCTTAAAACTGTTCAGTCAAGATGGTCACTCGTCCCACAATACAATTCCAACGCAGTTTGGCATTAAGCGGCGGATTGCCAATATAAAGGCTTACAAGTCGTTCAGAACAAAATCCTTAGAATAGTCACTGGTAAGGACTGGCATATTTCATTTTGGAATGACCTGACCATGCGGAATTCTCCTGAAACATGTGCAAAACAACTTACACTGTCAAAGAAATCTTCGAAAAAAGCACTCAGTGCCGAAAGAAGTTTTGGTAGGTAGGGTCCTCCCACAGTATTTTGAATTACTATATTTCTAAATAAATTTGCATTTACGAATAGTTAGGGCAATTCGGAAATAGTAGGAATAGGTGCGCTACAGAATTTTGTAGGTATAAAATTTGCCTGTGGAATTACTGCCATTTCATCTAAATGTTTTCATCCTCTGGGAGAAAAAATGCCACTTTTGGTGCACCACCGTCAAATTAATGTAATTTCAGCATAAATGTTTTATTTACGCGTACACTGATAGATTGTTTCAATTTAATGCTCCGATTTGAAATGTTGATTAGCGAAAACCAGTTGGACTAACAATGCAATTCCCTTTTACACTAGATATTGCAACTGTGAATATTATACAGGGTGTCCGCGGTTTTTGTAGACAAACATTGATTTGTAGAAAAAGTCATTTTGGAACAAAAGTTCTTATAATCCTGTTTAAACAGTTAGTTTGCGCGATACAGAGCGTTATAATGCAATTATTTTCCCTGCAACTAAAAAATAATATCGACATATCGAATATCGGTATGTAGTAATAGGTCTTGAAGGCCCTCAGGTATACTGAAGAACTGCTCATATAGCTAACAGAAAATCCGGTACATTTTTAATTTATGTAGTACCTATTCTAAGAGAAACAATCTCTTGTAAAGTAAATTTTCGTGGGTGTGTTACTTTTTGAAAAAATAGGGAAAAATATTTTTCATGTGTTCATTTTGGGATTCTGCTACCTGCTATGACCGGTAGCAGAATCCCAAAATTAGCCAGACGGTGTGTTTAGCGTCTTTTTCTTCCTTTTTGTCATGTACGCCATTGGTTGATCTAAATGGGCGGTTCTTTGTACCTGTGGGTCTTCAAGACCTATGTTACTATATACCTAGTTTGAACTCGATATCGCTTTTCGTTCCAAAGATTCGTATGTATTGTATTGACTAAAAATTATCAGAAATGTGTGTGCTGAAATTCCCGAATAGTCATCAAATAAATGCTGGTGCTTATGAACCTTTTCTCAAGGTGTTTAAAGTGTTATAACGCTTGTCATTTGAAGAGTCAAGACTGACTGCACCGACAATGCAGATGGGAAGTAAGTATTTTTTATTTCTTCAGTTTAAAATCTTGTTTTAGTTATAGAAAATTATTTAATTCCACGAGCCACTAATGGAGTGGTAATATGGGTGATGTTTTCGCACCGAGCGAGAAACCAGCAAGGAAACACCAGCGATAAAACATTTTCCGCAACCTCTTCCGCACCCCTTAACTCGATATTAATAATTCATCTCAACGTTGCCTGCTTGAAAGTTTAATTATAACAACAAAGATCAATCGGGAACATACAGGGGCAAAAAGTCAATTAAGATATGCTAACAGAAGACGCTAAGGTGGCAACCACTTTGAGATGGATGAACTGCAGTAAAAAGTTGCTGGCTAGGATTAATTAGTTTGTTAGGGTGGTGCTTGCGATTAACGCCATCACCCACCACATTATGCTTTCCAGGTTTTCTATCTAATTTGAAATTTAATATTTTAATTATAATGCTATTTTTATACAGGCCAATGATTAATACGTTACATTATTTTTTCTAACCATTCGGGTACCTACTTTTAACAACAATTTTTATGTTTCTAAATAGAAATGTTTTATTTCATTTTATTTTGAAATTTAACTTTGGCGTTAACTTATAGGATTAATAATGATCCACTCGAACGGGGTTACGTGACTCTCGATAAAATACCTGACAAATATTTCAAATTTCATTCACTCACTTTCAGTCAAACTAGAATTCAACTTCAAAATTGTATATATTATTTTGCAATAATGCATATTTTGTCATAACTTTTTAACATAACACATCGTATAGATATTAAGTTTGAATCCATATTCGGCTTCCCCGGAAGTTTGGTACACCTAAACTTTTGGCATATTTTTGAAGACCTTCCATTTTCTGTGATATGGCAATGTTAAAATTTTGATTTAATTAATATTGCCAATGTTAAAATTTTTGTTAATATTGCCTTTTGATTTTAATTACTTCACACATAACTTATACTTTAAAAGTTTTTGGTTATTTGAAACTGACGCTGTATAGAGACGGTCGATAGCAAGCTCTCCGTATTTCTGACGTGAGTCTTTGCGGATCAAGACCAGTGGCTTTGTCCCGCACCGTCGGGTGTGTTTTTTCTACAATAATCCGTGATTGTTTTATATTTTATACGCAGTATACGAGTACATTTTTCAAATGTCGAATATTTTCGTCAAGGCTCTTTATTCACCCACCGTTTGCAAAAACCTTGGGTTGCGAATAAGTTAGTTATGTGATAATTTAAATATTATAAAGAAATTTATAACAATGGTTCCGAAGTTTACCTTTCAAACTTCGGGAGGCGATGAAGGGCTCAAAATAAATAGAGAAGATTCTATAAACCCTAGGTGCTTACAAACAAGGAAAGAGGAATTGTGGATGTTTTCATAAATAAATATTATCGCGCAGTCGCTTCGAAATTTTCGGGGTGATAATTGTTTTATTACCAATCGTGCTGTATCTCGAGCTAATCTGCTGAATAAAAATGCTGAGAAGTAGGTCATTTACAGAGGTTAGAAAACTATCCGTTCTTCCACTGAATACATATAACCATTGAAGATTCACTTTGCCGAGTATATTGCCTTTTTATTTTGATGCGTAGCAATAAATAGCTTTTTAGAAAATTTTAAATATTTTTTTTCAATATACCACGCCTTTAAGGAAAGCCAAAAGTATAATAAAATAATATAATAATTTAAAAACATACTAAAAAGTACAAAATAATTGTTCCTAGCCCCATATAAAGATTCGGAAACGTGGGGCGTATGCAATAGATAATGATACCGAAGTCACTCACAATAATTATTATTGTATTGTACTGCAAAATGTTTTCTCAACGACAACTACTACCTACTCCTCTACACTCGTATTTCGAATCTTTGTTTTAAACTTTTTAGTATGAGTGTGAAAGCAGCAACGAGTTTTCTAGCAACGACTTCCCCGGGCGGCCCTCGGGTACAGCTTGCACGGATGGTTTTACTTCAAAGATAGCAATAGGGAAAACCGCCGTTTTCACTTGCATGACTTTTCTTTTAACGGAAATTAGTTTAAGGCCACCTATTCTAACTATCCACAAAGAATCAGAATTTGCGAACCTCGTCTTCACCCCTTTCCACCCCCAAGACCGAAAAACTTAAAAAAATCGGGAAAACCGCCGTTTTCACTTGCATGACTTTTCTTTTCACGGAAATTAGTTTAAGGCCACCTATTCTAACTATCCACAAAGAATCAGAATTTGCGAACCTCGTCTTCACCCCTTTCCACCCCCAAGACCGAAAAACCTAAAAAAATCGGGAAAACGGCCGTTTTCACTTGCATGACTTTTATTTTCACGGAAATTAGTTTAAGGCCACCTATTCTAACTATCCACAAAGAATCAGAATTTGCGAACCTCGTCTTCACCCCTTTCCACCCCCAAGACCGAAAAACTTTAAAAAATCGGGGAAACCGCCGTTTTCACTTGCATGACTTTTCTTTTCACGGAAATTAGTTTAAGGCCACCTATTCTAACTATCCACAAAGAATCAGAATTTGCGAACCTCGTCTTCACCCCTTTCCACCCCCAAGACCGAAAAACTTTAAAAAATCGGGAAAACCGCCGTTTTCACTTGCATGACTTTTCTTTTCACGGAAATTAGTTTAAGGCCACCTATTCTAACTATCCACAAATAATCAGAATTTGCGAACCTCGTCTTCACCCCTTTCCACCCCCAAGACCGAAAAACGTAAAAAAATCGGGGAAACCGCCGTTTTCACTTGCATGACTTTTCTTTTCACGGAAATTAGTTTAAGGCCACCTATTCTAACTATCCACAAAGAATCAGAATTTGCGAACCTCGTCTTCACCCCTTTCCACCCCCAAGACCGAAAAACTTAAAAAAATCGGGAAAACCGCCGTTTTCACTTGCATGACTTTTCTTTTCACGGAATATAGTTTAAGGCCACCTATTCTAACTATCCACAAAGAATCAGAATTTGCGAACCTCGTCTTCACCCCTTTCCACCCCCAAGACCGAAAAACCTAAAAAGATCGGGAAAACGGCCGTTTTCACTTGCATGACTTTTATTTTCACGGAAATTAGTTTAAGGCCACCTATTCTAACTATCCACAAAGAATCAGAATTTGCGAACCTCGTCTTCACCCCTTTCCACCCCCAAGACCGAAAAACTTTAAAAAATCGGGAAAACCGCCGTTTTCACTTGCATGACTTTTCTTTTCACGGAAATTAGTTTAAGGCCACCTATTCTAACTATACACAAAGAATCAGAATTTGCGAACCTCGTCTTCACCCCTTTCCACCCCCAAGACCGAAAAACTTAAAAAAATCGGGAAAACCGCCGTTTTCACTTGCATGACTTTTCTTTTCACGGAAATTAGTTTAAGGCCACCTATTCTAACTATCCACAAAGAATCAGAATTTGCGAACCTCGTCTTCACCCCTTTCCACCCCCAAGACCGAAAAACCTAAAAAAATCGGGAAAACGGCCGTTTTCACTTGCATGACTTTTATTTTCACGGAAATTAGTTTAAGGCCACCTATTCTAACTATCCACAAAGAATCAGAATTTGCGAACCTCGTATTCACCCCTTTCCACCCCCAAGACCGAAAAACTTTAAAAAATCGGGAAAACCGCCGTTTTCACTTGCATGACTTTTCTTTTCAGGGAAATTAGTTTAAGGCCACCTATTCTAACTATCCACGAAGAATCAGAATTTGCTAACCTCGTCTTCACCCCTTTCCACCCCCAAGACCGAAAAACGTAAAAAAATCGGGAAAACGGCCGTTTTCACTTGCATGACTTTTATTTTCACGGAAATTAGTTTAAGGCCACCTATTCTAACTATCCACAAATAATCAGAATTTGCGAACCTCGTCTTCACCCCTTTCCACCCCCAAGACCGAAAAACGTAAAAAAATCGGGGAAACCGCCGTTTTCACTTGCATGACTTTTCTTTTCACGGAAATTAGTTTAAGGCCACCTATTCTAACTATCCACAAAGAATCAGAATTTGCGAACCTCGTCTTCACCCCTTTCCACCCCCAAGACCGAAAAACTTTAAAAAATCGGGAAAACCGCCGTTTTCACTTGCATGACTTTTCTTTTCACGGAAATTAGTTTAAGGCCACCTATTCTAACTATCCACAAAGAATCAGAATTTGCGAACCTCGTCTTCACCCCTTTCCACCCCCAAGACCGAAAAACTTAAAAAAAATCGGGAAAACCGCCGTTTTCACTTGCATGACTTTTCTTTTCACGGAAATTAGTTTAAGGCCACCTATTCTAACTATCCACAAAGAATCAGAATTTGCGAACCTCGTCTTCACCCCTTTCCACCCCCAAGACCGAAAAACCTAAAAAAATCGGGAAAACGGCGGTTTTCACTTGCATGACTTTTATTTTCACGGAAATTAGTTTAAGGCCACCTATTCTAACTATCCACAAAGAATCAGAATTTGCGAACCTCGTCTTCACCCCTTTCCACCCCCAAGACCGAAAAACTTTAAAAAATCGGGAAAACCGCCGTTTTCACTTGCATGACTTTTCTTTTCAGGGAAATTAGTTTAAGGCCACCTATTCTAACTATCCACGAAGAATCAGAATTTGCGAACCTCGTCTTCACCCCTTTCCACCCCCAAGACCGAAAAACTTAAAAAAATCGGGAAAACGGCCGTTTTAACTTGCATGACTTTTATTTTCACGGAAATTAGTTTAAGGCCACCTATTCTAACTATCCACAAATAATCAGAATTTGCGAACCTCGTCTTCACCCCTTTCCACCCCCAAGACCGAAAAACGTAAAAAAATCGGGGAAACCGCCGTTTTCACTTGCATGACTTTTCTTTTCACGGAAATTAGTTTAAGGCCACCTATTCTAACTATCCACAAAGAATCAGAATTTGCGAACCTCGTCTTCACCCCTTTCCACCCCCAAGACCGAAAAACTTAAAAAAATCGGGAAAACCGCCGTTTTCACTTGCATGACTTTTCTTTTCACGGAAATTAGTTTAAGGCCACCTATTCTAACTATCCACAAAGAATCAGAATTTGCGAACCTCGTCTTCACCCCTTTCCACCCCCAAGACCGAAAAACCTAAAAAAATCGGGAAAACGGCCGTTTTCACTTGCATGACTTTTATTTTCACGGAAATTAGTTTAAGGCCACCTATTCTAACTATCCACAAAGAATCAGAATTTGCGAACCTCGTATTCACCCCTTTCCACCCCCAAGACCGAAAAACTTTAAAAAATCGGGAAAACCGCCGTTTTCACTTGCATGACTTTTCTTTTCAGGGAAATTAGTTTAAGGCCACCTATTCTAACTATCCACGAAGAATCAGAATTTGCGAACCTCGTCTTCACCCCTTTCCACCCCCAAGACCGAAAAACGTAAAAAAATCGGGAAAACGGCCGTTTTCACTTGCATGACTTTTATTTTCACGGAAATTAGTTTAAGGCCACCTATTCTAACTATCCACAAATAATCAGAATTTGCGAACCTCGTCTTCACCCCTTTCCACCCCCAAGACCGAAAAACGTAAAAAAATCGGGGAAACCGCCGTTTTCACTTGCATGACTTTTCTTTTCACGGAAATTAGTTTAAGGCCACCTATTCTAACTATCCACAAAGAATCAGAATTTGCGAACCTCGTCTTCACCCCTTTCCACCCCCAAGACCGAAAAACTTAAAAAAATCGGGAAAACCGCCGTTTTCACTTGCATGACTTTTCTTTTCACGGAAATTAGTTTAAGGCCACGTATTCTAACTATCCACAAAGAATCAGAATTTGCGAACCTCGTCTTCACCCCTTTCCACCCCCAAGACCGAAAAACCTAAAAAAATCGGGAAAACGGCCGTTTTCACTTGCATGACTTTTATTTTCACGGAAATTAGTTTAAGGCCACCTATTCTAACTATCCACAAAGAATCAGAATTTGCGAACCTCGTCTTCACCCCTTTCCACCCCCAAGACCGAAAAACTTTAAAAAATCGGGAAAACCGCCGTTTTCACTTGCATGACTTTTCTTTTCACGGAAATTAGTTTAAGGCCACCTATTCTAACTATCCACAAAGAATCAGAATTTGCGAACCTCGTCTTCACCCCTTTCCACCCCCAAGACCGAAAAACTTAAAAAAATCGGGAAAACCGCCGTTTTCACTTGCATGACTTTTCTTTTCACGGAAATTAGTTTAAGGCCACCTATTCTAACTATCCACAAAGAATCAGAATTTGCGAACCTCGTCTTCACCCCTTTCCACCCCCAAGACCGAAAAACCTAAAAAAATCGGGAAAACGGCCGTTTTCACTTGCATGACTTTTATTTTCACGGAAATTAGTTTAAGGCCACCTATTCTAACTATCCACAAAGAATCAGAATTTGCGAACCTCGTCTTCACCCCTTTCCACCCCCAAGACCGAAAAACTTTAAAAAATCGGGAAAACCGCCGTTTTCACTTGCATGACTTTTCTTTTCAGGGAAATTAGTTTAAGGCCACCTATTCTAACTATCCACGAAGAATCAGAATTTGCGAACCTCGTCTTCACCCCTTTCCACCCCCAAGACCGAAAAACGTAAAAAAATCGGGAAAACGGCCGTTTTCACTTGCATGACTTTTATTTTCACGGAAATTAGTTTAAGGCCACCTATTCTAACTATCCACAAATAATCAGAATTTGCGAACCTTGTCTTCACCCCTTTCCACCCCCAAGACCGAAAAACGTAAAAAAATCGGGGAAACCGCCGTTTTCACTTGCATGACTTTTCTTTTCACGGAAATTAGTTTAAGGCCACCTATTCTAACTATCCACAAAGAATCAGAATTTGCGAACCTCGTCTTCACCCCTTTCCACCCCCAAGACCGAAAAACTTTAAAAAATCGGGAAAACCGCCGTTTTCACTTGCATGACTTTTCTTTTCACGGAAATTAGTTTAAGGCCACCTATTCTAACTATCCACAAATAATCAGAATTTGCGAACCTCGTCTTCACCCCTTTCCACCCCCAAGACCGAAAAACGTAAAAAAATCGGGGAAACCGCCGTTTTCACTTGCATGACTTTTCTTTTCACGGAAATTAGTTTAAGGCCACCTATTCTAACTATCCACAAAGAATCAGAATTTGCGAACCTCGTCTTCACCCCTTTCCACCCCCAAGACCGAAAAACCTAAAAAAATCGGGAAAACGGCCGTTTTCACTTGCATGACTTTTATTTTCACGGAAATTAGTTTAAGGCCACCTATTCTAACTATCCACAAAGAATCAGAATTTGCGAACCTCGTCTTCACCCCTTTCCACCCCCAAGACCGAAAAACTTTAAAAAATCGGGAAAACCGCCGTTTTCACTTGCATGACTTTTCTTTTCACGGAAATTAGTTTAAGGCCACCTATTCTAACTATCCACAAAGAATCAGAATTTGCGAACCTCGTCTTCACCCCTTTCCACCCCCAAGACCGAAAAACCTAAAAAAATCGGGAAAACGGCCGTTTTCACTTGCATGACTTTTATTTTCACGGAAATTAGTTTAAGGCCACCTATTCTAACTATCCACAAAGAATCAGAATTTGCGAACCTCGTCTTCACCCCTTTCCACCCCCAAGACCGAAAAACTTTAAAATATCGGGAAAACCGCCGTTTTCACTTGCATGACTTTTCTTTTCACGGAAATTAGTTTAAGGCCACCTATTCTAACTATCCACAAAGAATCAGAATTTGCGAACCTCGTCTTCACCCCTTTCCACCCCCAAGACCGAAAAACTTAAAAAAATCGGGAAAACCGCCGTTTTCACTTGCATGACTTTTCTTTTCACGGAAATTAGTTTAAGGCCACCTATTCTAACTATCCACAAAGAATCAGAATTTGCGAACCTCGTCTTCACCCCTTTCCACCCCCAAGACCGAAAAACCTAAAAAAATCGGGAAAACGGCCGTTTTCACTTGCATGACTTTTATTTTCACGGAAATTAGTTTAAGGCCACCTATTCTAACTATCCACAAAGAATCAGAATTTGCGAACCTCGTCTTCACCCCTTTCCACCCCCAAGACCGAAAAACTTTAAAAAATCGGGAAAACCGCCGTTTTCACTTGCATGACTTTTCTTTTCAGGGAAATTAGTTTAAGGCCACCTATTCTAACTATCCACGAAGAATCAGAATTTGCGAACCTCGTCTTCACCCCTTTCCACCCCCAAGACCGAAAAACTTTAAAAAATCGGGAAAACCGCCGTTTTCACTTGCATGACTTTTCTTTTCACGGAAATTAGTTTAAGGCCACCTATTCTAACTATCCACAAAGAATCAGAATTTGCGAACCTCGTCTTCACCCCTTTCCACCCCCAAGACCGAAAAACTTTAAAAAATCGGGAAAACCGCCGTTTTCACTTGCATGACTTTTCTTTTCACGGAAATTAGTTTAAGGCCACCTATTCTAACTATCCACAAAGAATCAGAATTTGCGAACCTCGTCTTCACCCCTTTCCACCCCCAAGACCGAAAAACTTTAAAAAATCGGGAAAACCGCCGTTTTCACTTGCATGACTTTTCTTTTCACGGAAATTAGTTTAAGGCCACCTATTCTAACTATCCACAAATAATCAGAATTTGCGAACCTCGTCTTCACCCCTTTCCACCCCCAAGACCGAAAAACTTTAAAAAATCGGGGAAACCGCCGTTTTCACTTGCATGACTTTTCTTTTCACGGAAATTAGTTTAAGGCCACCTATTCTAACTATCCACAAAGAATCAGAATTTGCGAACCTCGTCTTCACCCCTTTCCACCCCCAAGACAGAAAAACCTAAAAAAATCGGGAAAACCGCCGTTTTCACTTGCATGACTTTTCTTTTCAGGGAAATTAGTTTAAGGCCACCTATTCTAACTATCCACGAAGAATCAGAATTTGCGAACCTCGTCTTCACCCCTTTCCACCCCCAAGACCGAAAAACGTAAAAAAATCGGGAAAACGGCCGTTTTCACTTGCATGACTTTTATTTTCACGGAAATTAGTTTAAGGCCACCTATTCTAACTATCCACAAATAATCAGAATTTGCGAACCTCGTCTTCACCCCTTTCCACCCCCAAGACCGAAAAACGTAAAAAAATCGGGGAAACCGCCGTTTTCACTTGCATGACTTTTCTTTTCACGGAAATTAGTTTAAGGCCACCTATTCTAACTATCCACAAATAATCAGAATTTGCGAACCTCGTCTTCACCCCTTTCCACCCCCAAGACCGAAAAACGTAAAAAAATCGGGGAAACCGCCGTTTTCACTTGCATGACTTTTCTTTTCACGGAAATTAGTTTAAGGCCACCTATTCTAACTATCCACGAATAATCAGAATTTGCGAACCTCGTCTTCACCCCTTTCCACCCTCAAGACCGAAAAACGTAAAAAAATCGGGGAAACCGCCGTTTTCACTTGCATGACTTTTCTTTTCACGGAAATTAGTTTAAGGCCACCTATTCTAACTATCCACAAATAATCAGAATTTGCGAACCTCGTCTTCACCCCTTTCCACCCCCAAGACCGAAAAACGTAAAAAAATCGGGGAAACCGCCGTTTTCACTTGCATGACTTTTCTTTTAACGGAAATTAGTTTAAGGCCACCTATTCTAACTATCCACGAAGAATCAGAATTTGCGAACCTCGTCTTCACCCCTTTCCACCCCCAAGACCGAAAAACGTAAAAAAATCGGGGAAACCGCCGTTTTCACTTGCATGACTTTTTTTTTCACGGAAATTAGTTTAAGGCCACCTATTCTAACTATCCACGAAGAATCAGAATTTGCGAACCTCGTCTTCACCCCTTTCCACCCTCAAGACCGAAAAACGTAAAAAAATCGGGGAAACCGCCGTTTTCACTTGCATGACTTTTCTTTTCACGGAAATTAGTTTAAGGCCACCTATTCTAACTATCCACAAATAATCAGAATTTGCGAACCTCGTCTTCACCCCTTTCCACCCCCAAGACCGAAAAACGTAAAAAAATCGGGGAAACCGCCGTTTTCACTTGCATGACTTTTCTTTTAACGGAAATTAGTTTAAGGCCACCTATTCTAACTATCCACGAAGAATCAGAATTTGCGAACCTCGTCTTCACCCCTTTCCACCCCCAAGACCGAAAAACGTAAAAAAATCGGGGAAACCGCCGTTTTCACTTGCATGACTTTTCTTTTCACGGAAATTAGTTTAAGGCCACCTATTCTAACTATCCACGAAGAATCAGAATTTGCGAACCTCGTCTTCACCCCTTTCCACCCCCAAGACCGAAAAACTTTAAAAAATCGGGAAAACCGCCGTTTTCACTTGCATGACTTTTCTTTTCAGGGAAATTAGTTTAAGGCCACCTATTCTAACTATCCACGAAGAATCAGAATTTGCGAACCTCGTCTTCACCCCTTTCCACCCCCAAGACCGAAAAACGTAAAAAAATCGGGAAAACCGCCGTTTTCACTTGCATGACTTTTCTTTTCACGGAACTTAGTTTAAGGCCACCTATTCTAACTATCCACAAAGAATCAGAATTTGCGAACCTCGTCTTCACCCCTTTCCACCCCCAAGACCGAAAAACTTTAAAAAATCGGGAAAACCGCCGTTTTCACTTGCATGACTTTTCTTTTCACGGAAATTAGTTTAAGGCCACCTATTCTAACTATCCACAAATAATCAGAATTTGCGAACCTCGTCTTCACCCCTTTCCACCCCCAAGACCGAAAAACGTAAAAAAATCGGGGAAACCGCCGTTTTCACTTGCATGACTTTTCTTTTCACGGAAATTAGTTTAAGGCCACCTATTCTAACTATCCACAAAGAATCAGAATTTGCGAACCTCGTCTTCACCCCTTTCCACCCCCAAGACCGAAAAACTTTAAAAAATCGGGAAAACCGCCGTTTTCACTTGCATGACTTTTCTTTTCACGGAAATTAGTTTAAGGCCACCTATTCTAACTATCCACAAATAATCAGAATTTGCGAACCTCGTCTTCACCCCTTTCCACCCCCAAGACCGAAAAACTTTAAAAAATCGGGAAAACCGCCGTTTTCACTTGCATGACTTTTCTTTTCACGGAAATTAGTTTAAGGCCACCTATTCTAACTATCCACAAATAATCAGAATTTGCGAACCTCGTCTTCACCCCTTTCCACCCCCAAGACCGAAAAACGTAAAAAAATCGGGGAAACCGCCGTTTTCACTTGCATGACTTTTCTTTTCACGGAAATTAGTTTAAGGCCACCTATTCTAACTATCCACAAAGAATCAGAATTTGCGAACCTCGTCTTCACCCCTTTCCACCCCCAAGACCGAAAAACCTAAAAAAATCGGGAAAACGGCCGTTTTCACTTGCATGACTTTTATTTTCACGGAAATTAGTTTAAGGCCACCTATTCTAACTATCCACGAAGAATCAGAATTTGCGAACCTCGTCTTCACCCCTTTCCACCCCCAAGACCGAAAAACTTTAAAAAATCGGGAAAACCGCCGTTTTCACTTGCATGACTTTTCTTTTCACGGAAATTAGTTTAAGGCCACCTATTCTAACTATCCACAAAGAATCAGAATTTGCGAACCTCGTCTTCACCCCTTTCCACCCCCAAGACCGAAAAACCTAAAAAAATCGGGAAAACGGCCGTTTTCACTTGCATGACTTTTATTTTCACGGAAATTAGTTTAAGGCCACCTATTCTAACTATCCACAAAGAATCAGAATTTGCGAACCTCGTCTTCACCCCTTTCCACCCCCAAGACCGAAAAACTTTAAAAAATCGGGAAAACCGCCGTTTTCACTTGCATGACTTTTCTTTTCACGGAAATTAGTTTAAATCCACCTATTCTAACTATCCACAAAGAATCAGAATTTGCGAACCTCGTCTTCACCCCTTTCCACCCCCAAGACCGAAAAACGTAAAAAAATCGGGGAAACCGCCGTTTTCACTTGCATGACTTTTCTTTTCACGGAAATTAGTTTAAGGCCACCTATTCTAACTATCCACAAAGAATCAGAATTTGCGAACCTCGTCTTCACCCCTTTCCACCCCCAAGACCGAAAAACTTTAAAAAATCGGGAAAACCGCCGTTTTCACTTGCATGACTTTTCTTTTCACGGAAATTAGTTTAAGGCCACCTATTCTAACTATCCACAAAGAATCAGAATTTGCGAACCTCGTCTTCACCCCTTTCCACCCCCAAGACCGAAAAACTTAAAAAAAATCGGGAAAACCGCCGTTTTCACTTGCATGACTTTTCTTTTCACGGAAATTAGTTTAAGGCCACCTATTCTAACTATCCACAAAGAATCAGAATTTGCGAACCTCGTCTTCACCCCTTTCCACCCCCAAGACCGAAAAACGTAAAAAAATCGGGAAAACGGCCGTTTTCACTTGCATGACTTTTATTTTCACGGAAATTAGTTTAAGGCCACCTATTCTAACTATCCACAAATAATCAGAATTTGCGAACCTTGTCTTCACCCCTTTCCACCCCCAAGACCGAAAAACGTAAAAAAATCGGGGAAACCGCCGTTTTCACTTGCATGACTTTTCTTTTCACGGAAATTAGTTTAAGGCCACCTATTCTAACTATCCACAAAGAATCAGAATTTGCGAACCTCGTCTTCACCCCTTTCCACCCCCAAGACCGAAAAACTTAAAAAAATCGGGAAAACCGCCGTTTTCACTTGCATGACTTTTCTTTTCACGGAAATTAGTTTAAGGCCACGTATTCTAACTATCCACAAAGAATCAGAATTTGCGAACCTCGTCTTCACCCCTTTCCACCCCCAAGACCGAAAAACCTAAAAAAATCGGGAAAACGGCCGTTTTCACTTGCATGACTTTTATTTTCACGGAAATTAGTTTAAGGCCACCTATTCTAACTATCCACAAATAATCAGAATTTGCGAACCTTGTCTTCACCCCTTTCCACCCCCAAGACCGAAAAACGTAAAAAAATCGGGGAAACCGCCGTTTTCACTTGCATGACTTTTCTTTTCACGGAAATTAGTTTAAGGCCACCTATTCTAACTATCCACAAAGAATCAGAATTTGCGAACCTCGTCTTCACCCCTTTCCACCCCCAAGACCGAAAAACTTTAAAAAATCGGGAAAACCGCCGTTTTCACTTGCATGACTTTTCTTTTCACGGAAATTAGTTTAAGGCCACCTATTCTAACTATCCACAAATAATCAGAATTTGCGAACCTCGTCTTCACCCCTTTCCACCCCCAAGACCGAAAAACGTAAAAAAATCGGGGAAACCGCCGTTTTCACTTGCATGACTTTTCTTTTCACGGAAATTAGTTTAAGGCCACCTATTCTAACTATCCACAAAGAATCAGAATTTGCGAACCTCGTCTTCACCCCTTTCCACCCCCAAGACCGAAAAACCTAAAAAAATCGGGAAAACGGCCGTTTTCACTTGCATGACTTTTATTTTCACGGAAATTAGTTTAAGGCCACCTATTCTAACTATCCACAAAGAATCAGAATTTGCGAACCTCGTCTTCACCCCTTTCCACCCCCAAGACCGAAAAACTTTAAAAAATCGGGAAAACCGCCGTTTTCACTTGCATGACTTTTCTTTTCACGGAAATTAGTTTAAGGCCACCTATTCTAACTATCCACAAAGAATCAGAATTTGCGAACCTCGTCTTCACCCCTTTCCACCCCCAAGACCGAAAAACCTAAAAAAATCGGGAAAACGGCCGTTTTCACTTGCATGACTTTTATTTTCACGGAAATTAGTTTAAGGCCACCTATTCTAACTATCCACAAAGAATCAGAATTTGCGAACCTCGTCTTCACCCCTTTCCACCCCCAAGACCGAAAAACTTTAAAATATCGGGAAAACCGCCGTTTTCACTTGCATGACTTTTCTTTTCACGGAAATTAGTTTAAGGCCACCTATTCTAACTATCCACAAAGAATCAGAATTTGCGAACCTCGTCTTCACCCCTTTCCACCCCCAAGACCGAAAAACTTAAAAAAATCGGGAAAACCGCCGTTTTCACTTGCATGACTTTTCTTTTCACGGAAATTAGTTTAAGGCCACCTATTCTAACTATCCACAAAGAATCAGAATTTGCGAACCTCGTCTTCACCCCTTTCCACCCCCAAGACCGAAAAACCTAAAAAAATCGGGAAAACGGCCGTTTTCACTTGCATGACTTTTATTTTCACGGAAATTAGTTTAAGGCCACCTATTCTAACTATCCACAAAGAATCAGAATTTGCGAACCTCGTCTTCACCCCTTTCCACCCCCAAGACCGAAAAACTTTAAAAAATCGGGAAAACCGCCGTTTTCACTTGCATGACTTTTCTTTTCAGGGAAATTAGTTTAAGGCCACCTATTCTAACTATCCACGAAGAATCAGAATTTGCGAACCTCGTCTTCACCCCTTTCCACCCCCAAGACCGAAAAACTTTAAAAAATCGGGAAAACCGCCGTTTTCACTTGCATGACTTTTCTTTTCACGGAAATTAGTTTAAGGCCACCTATTCTAACTATCCACAAAGAATCAGAATTTGCGAACCTCGTCTTCACCCCTTTCCACCCCCAAGACCGAAAAACTTTAAAAAATCGGGAAAACCGCCGTTTTCACTTGCATGACTTTTCTTTTCACGGAAATTAGTTTAAGGCCACCTATTCTAACTATCCACAAAGAATCAGAATTTGCGAACCTCGTCTTCACCCCTTTCCACCCCCAAGACCGAAAAACTTTAAAAAATCGGGAAAACCGCCGTTTTCACTTGCATGACTTTTCTTTTCACGGAAATTAGTTTAAGGCCACCTATTCTAACTATCCACAAATAATCAGAATTTGCGAACCTCGTCTTCACCCCTTTCCACCCCCAAGACCGAAAAACTTTAAAAAATCGGGGAAACCGCCGTTTTCACTTGCATGACTTTTCTTTTCACGGAAATTAGTTTAAGGCCACCTATTCTAACTATCCACAAAGAATCAGAATTTGCGAACCTCGTCTTCACCCCTTTCCACCCCCAAGACAGAAAAACCTAAAAAAATCGGGAAAACCGCCGTTTTCACTTGCATGACTTTTCTTTTCAGGGAAATTAGTTTAAGGCCACCTATTCTAACTATCCACGAAGAATCAGAATTTGCGAACCTCGTCTTCACCCCTTTCCACCCCCAAGACCGAAAAACGTAAAAAAATCGGGAAAACGGCCGTTTTCACTTGCATGACTTTTATTTTCACGGAAATTAGTTTAAGGCCACCTATTCTAACTATCCACAAATAATCAGAATTTGCGAACCTCGTCTTCACCCCTTTCCACCCCCAAGACCGAAAAACGTAAAAAAATCGGGGAAACCGCCGTTTTCACTTGCATGACTTTTCTTTTCACGGAAATTAGTTTAAGGCCACCTATTCTAACTATCCACAAATAATCAGAATTTGCGAACCTCGTCTTCACCCCTTTCCACCCCCAAGACCGAAAAACGTAAAAAAATCGGGGAAACCGCCGTTTTCACTTGCATGACTTTTCTTTTCACGGAAATTAGTTTAAGGCCACCTATTCTAACTATCCACGAATAATCAGAATTTGCGAACCTCGTCTTCACCCCTTTCCACCCTCAAGACCGAAAAACGTAAAAAAATCGGGGAAACCGCCGTTTTCACTTGCATGACTTTTCTTTTCACGGAAATTAGTTTAAGGCCACCTATTCTAACTATCCACAAATAATCAGAATTTGCGAACCTCGTCTTCACCCCTTTCCACCCCCAAGACCGAAAAACGTAAAAAAATCGGGGAAACCGCCGTTTTCACTTGCATGACTTTTCTTTTAACGGAAATTAGTTTAAGGCCACCTATTCTAACTATCCACGAAGAATCAGAATTTGCGAACCTCGTCTTCACCCCTTTCCACCCCCAAGACCGAAAAACGTAAAAAAATCGGGGAAACCGCCGTTTTCACTTGCATGACTTTTTTTTTCACGGAAATTAGTTTAAGGCCACCTATTCTAACTATCCACGAAGAATCAGAATTTGCGAACCTCGTCTTCACCCCTTTCCACCCTCAAGACCGAAAAACGTAAAAAAATCGGGGAAACCGCCGTTTTCACTTGCATGACTTTTCTTTTCACGGAAATTAGTTTAAGGCCACCTATTCTAACTATCCACAAATAATCAGAATTTGCGAACCTCGTCTTCACCCCTTTCCACCCCCAAGACCGAAAAACGTAAAAAAATCGGGGAAACCGCCGTTTTCACTTGCATGACTTTTCTTTTAACGGAAATTAGTTTAAGGCCACCTATTCTAACTATCCACGAAGAATCAGAATTTGCGAACCTCGTCTTCACCCCTTTCCACCCCCAAGACCGAAAAACGTAAAAAAATCGGGGAAACCGCCGTTTTCACTTGCATGACTTTTCTTTTCACGGAAATTAGTTTAAGGCCACCTATTCTAACTATCCACGAAGAATCAGAATTTGCGAACCTCGTCTTCACCCCTTTCCACCCCCAAGACCGAAAAACTTTAAAAAATCGGGAAAACCGCCGTTTTCACTTGCATGACTTTTCTTTTCAGGGAAATTAGTTTAAGGCCACCTATTCTAACTATCCACGAAGAATCAGAATTTGCGAACCTCGTCTTCACCCCTTTCCACCCCCAAGACCGAAAAACGTAAAAAAATCGGGAAAACCGCCGTTTTCACTTGCATGACTTTTCTTTTCACGGAACTTAGTTTAAGGCCACCTATTCTAACTATCCACAAAGAATCAGAATTTGCGAACCTCGTCTTCACCCCTTTCCACCCCCAAGACCGAAAAACTTTAAAAAATCGGGAAAACCGCCGTTTTCACTTGCATGACTTTTCTTTTCACGGAAATTAGTTTAAGGCCACCTATTCTAACTATCCACAAATAATCAGAATTTGCGAACCTCGTCTTCACCCCTTTCCACCCCCAAGACCGAAAAACGTAAAAAAATCGGGGAAACCGCCGTTTTCACTTGCATGACTTTTCTTTTCACGGAAATTAGTTTAAGGCCACCTATTCTAACTATCCACAAAGAATCAGAATTTGCGAACCTCGTCTTCACCCCTTTCCACCCCCAAGACCGAAAAACTTTAAAAAATCGGGAAAACCGCCGTTTTCACTTGCATGACTTTTCTTTTCACGGAAATTAGTTTAAGGCCACCTATTCTAACTATCCACAAATAATCAGAATTTGCGAACCTCGTCTTCACCCCTTTCCACCCCCAAGACCGAAAAACTTTAAAAAATCGGGAAAACCGCCGTTTTCACTTGCATGACTTTTCTTTTCACGGAAATTAGTTTAAGGCCACCTATTCTAACTATCCACAAATAATCAGAATTTGCGAACCTCGTCTTCACCCCTCTCCACCCCCAAGACCGAAAAACGTAAAAAAAATCGGGGAAACCGCCGTTTTCACTTGCATGACTTTTCTTTTCACGGAAATTAGTTTAAGGCCACCTATTCTAACTATCCACAAAGAATCAGAATTTGCGAACCTCGTCTTCACCCCTTTCCACCCCCAAGACCGAAAAACCTAAAAAAATCGGGAAAACGGCCGTTTTCACTTGCATGACTTTTATTTTCACGGAAATTAGTTTAAGGCCACCTATTCTAACTATCCACGAAGAATCAGAATTTGCGAACCTCGTCTTCACCCCTTTCCACCCCCAAGACCGAAAAACTTTAAAAAATCGGGAAAACCGCCGTTTTCACTTGCATGACTTTTCTTTTCACGGAAATTAGTTTAAGGCCACCTATTCTAACTATCCACAAAGAATCAGAATTTGCGAACCTCGTCTTCACCCCTTTCCACCCCCAAGACCGAAAAACCTAAAAAAATCGGGAAAACGGCCGTTTTCACTTGCATGACTTTTATTTTCACGGAAATTAGTTTAAGGCCACCTATTCTAACTATCCACAAAGAATCAGAATTTGCGAACCTCGTCTTCACCCCTTTCCACCCCCAAGACCGAAAAACTTTAAAAAATCGGGAAAACCGCCGTTTTCACTTGCATGACTTTTCTTTTCACGGAAATTAGTTTAAATCCACCTATTCTAACTATCCACAAAGAATCAGAATTTGCGAACCTCGTCTTCACCCCTTTCCACCCCCAAGACCGAAAAACGTAAAAAAATCGGGGAAACCGCCGTTTTCACTTGCATGACTTTTCTTTTCACGGAAATTAGTTTAAGGCCACCTATTCTAACTATCCACAAAGAATCAGAATTTGCGAACCTCGTCTTCACCCCTTTCCACCCCCAAGACCGAAAAACTTTAAAAAATCGGGAAAACCGCCGTTTTCACTTGCATGACTTTTCTTTTCACGGAAATTAGTTTAAGGCCACCTATTCTAACTATCCACAAAGAATCAGAATTTGCGAACCTCGTCTTCACCCCTTTCCACCCCCAAGACCGAAAAACTTAAAAAAAATCGGGAAAACCGCCGTTTTCACTTGCATGACTTTTCTTTTCACGGAAATTAGTTTAAGGCCACCTATTCTAACTATCCACAAAGAATCAGAATTTGCGAACCTCGTCTTCACCCCTTTCCACCCCCAAGACCGAAAAACGTAAAAAAATCGGGAAAACGGCCGTTTTCACTTGCATGACTTTTATTTTCACGGAAATTAGTTTAAGGCCACCTATTCTAACTATCCACAAATAATCAGAATTTGCGAACCTTGTCTTCACCCCTTTCCACCCCCAAGACCGAAAAACGTAAAAAAATCGGGGAAACCGCCGTTTTCACTTGCATGACTTTTCTTTTCACGGAAATTAGTTTAAGGCCACCTATTCTAACTATCCACAAAGAATCAGAATTTGCGAACCTCGTCTTCACCCCTTTCCACCCCCAAGACCGAAAAACTTAAAAAAATCGGGAAAACCGCCGTTTTCACTTGCATGACTTTTCTTTTCACGGAAATTAGTTTAAGGCCACGTATTCTAACTATCCACAAAGAATCAGAATTTGCGAACCTCGTCTTCACCCCTTTCCACCCCCAAGACCGAAAAACCTAAAAAAATCGGGAAAACGGCCGTTTTCACTTGCATGACTTTTATTTTCACGGAAATTAGTTTAAGGCCACCTATTCTAACTATCCACAAAGAATCAGAATTTGCGAACCTCGTCTTCACCCCTTTCCACCCCCAAGACCGAAAAACTTTAAAAAATCGGGAAAACCGCCGTTTTCACTTGCATGACTTTTCTTTTCACGGAAATTAGTTTAAGGCCACCTATTCTAACTATCCACAAAGAATCAGAATTTGCGAACCTCGTCTTCACCCCTTTCCACCCCCAAGACCGAAAAACTTAAAAAAATCGGGAAAACCGCCGTTTTCACTTGCATGACTTTTCTTTTCACGGAAATTAGTTTAAGGCCACCTATTCTAACTATCCACAAAGAATCAGAATTTGCGAACCTCGTCTTCACCCCTTTCCACCCCCAAGACCGAAAAACCTAAAAAAATCGGGAAAACGGCCGTTTTCACTTGCATGACTTTTATTTTCACGGAAATTAGTTTAAGGCCACCTATTCTAACTATCCACAAAGAATCAGAATTTGCGAACCTCGTCTTCACCCCTTTCCACCCCCAAGACCGAAAAACTTTAAAAAATCGGGAAAACCGCCGTTTTCACTTGCATGACTTTTCTTTTCAGGGAAATTAGTTTAAGGCCACCTATTCTAACTATCCACGAAGAATCAGAATTTGCGAACCTCGTCTTCACCCCTTTCCACCCCCAAGACCGAAAAACGTAAAAAAATCGGGAAAACGGCCGTTTTCACTTGCATGACTTTTATTTTCACGGAAATTAGTTTAAGGCCACCTATTCTAACTATCCACAAATAATCAGAATTTGCGAACCTTGTCTTCACCCCTTTCCACCCCCAAGACCGAAAAACGTAAAAAAATCGGGGAAACCGCCGTTTTCACTTGCATGACTTTTCTTTTCACGGAAATTAGTTTAAGGCCACCTATTCTAACTATCCACAAAGAATCAGAATTTGCGAACCTCGTCTTCACCCCTTTCCACCCCCAAGACCGAAAAACTTTAAAAAATCGGGAAAACCGCCGTTTTCACTTGCATGACTTTTCTTTTCACGGAAATTAGTTTAAGGCCACCTATTCTAACTATCCACAAATAATCAGAATTTGCGAACCTCGTCTTCACCCCTTTCCACCCCCAAGACCGAAAAACGTAAAAAAATCGGGGAAACCGCCGTTTTCACTTGCATGACTTTTCTTTTCACGGAAATTAGTTTAAGGCCACCTATTCTAACTATCCACAAAGAATCAGAATTTGCGAACCTCGTCTTCACCCCTTTCCACCCCCAAGACCGAAAAACCTAAAAAAATCGGGAAAACGGCCGTTTTCACTTGCATGACTTTTATTTTCACGGAAATTAGTTTAAGGCCACCTATTCTAACTATCCACAAAGAATCAGAATTTGCGAACCTCGTCTTCACCCCTTTCCACCCCCAAGACCGAAAAACTTTAAAAAATCGGGAAAACCGCCGTTTTCACTTGCATGACTTTTCTTTTCACGGAAATTAGTTTAAGGCCACCTATTCTAACTATCCACGAAGAATCAGAATTTGCGAACCTCGTCTTCACCCCTTTCCACCCCCAAGACCGAAAAACGTAAAAAAATCGGGGAAACCGCCGTTTTCACTTGCATGACTTTTCTTTTCACGGAAATTAGTTTAAGGCCACCTATTCTAACTATCCACAAAGAATCAGAATTTGCGAACCTCGTCTTCACCCCTTTCCACCCCCAAGACCGAAAAACCTAAAAAAATCGGGAAAACGGCCGTTTTCACTTGCATGACTTTTATTTTCACGGAAATTAGTTTAAGGCCACCTATTCTAACTATCCACAAAGAATCAGAATTTGCGAACCTCGTCTTCACCCCTTTCCACCCCCAAGACCGAAAAACTTTAAAAAATCGGGAAAACCGCCGTTTTCACTTGCATGACTTTTCTTTTCAGGGAAATTAGTTTAAGGCCACCTATTCTAACTATCCACGAAGAATCAGAATTTGCGAACCTCGTCTTCACCCCTTTCCACCCCCAAGACCGAAAAACGTAAAAAAATCGGGAAAACCGCCGTTTTCACTTGCATGACTTTTCTTTTCACGGAACTTAGTTTAAGGCCACCTATTCTAACTATCCACAAAGAATCAGAATTTGCGAACCTCGTCTTCACCCCTTTCCACCCCCAAGACCGAAAAACGTAAAAAAATCGGGAAAACGGCCGTTTTCACTTGCATGACTTTTATTTTCACGGAAATTAGTTTAAGGCCACCTATTCTAACTATCCACAAATAATCAGAATTTGCGAACCTCGTCTTCACCCCTTTCCACCCCCAAGACCGAAAAACGTAAAAAAATCGGGGAAACCGCCGTTTTCACTTGCATGACTTTTCTTTTCACGGAAATTAGTTTAAGGCCACCTATTCTAACTATCCACAAATAATCAGAATTTGCGAACCTCGTCTTCACCCCTTTCCACCCCCAAGACCGAAAAACGTAAAAAAATCGGGGAAACCGCCGTTTTCACTTGCATGACTTTTCTTTTCACGGAAATTAGTTTAAGGCCACCTATTCTAACTATCCACAAAGAATCAGAATTTGCGAACCTCGTCTTCACCCCTTTCCACCCCCAAGACCGAAAAACCTAAAAAAATCGGGAAAACGGCCGTTTTCACTTGCATGACTTTTATTTTCACGGAAATTAGTTTAAGGCCACCTATTCTAACTATCCACAAAGAATCAGAATTTGCGAACCTCGTCTTCACCCCTTTCCACCCCCAAGACCGAAAAACTTTAAAAAATCGGGAAAACCGCCGTTTTCACTTGCATGACTTTTCTTTTCACGGAAATTAGTTTAAGGCCACCTATTCTAACTATCCACAAAGAATCAGAATTTGCGAACCTCGTCTTCACCCCTTTCCACCCCCAAGACCGAAAAACCTAAAAAAATCGGGAAAACGGCCGTTTTCACTTGCATGACTTTTATTTTCACGGAAATTAGTTTAAGGCCACCTATTCTAACTATCCACAAAGAATCAGAATTTGCGAACCTCGTCTTCACCCCTTTCCACCCCCAAGACCGAAAAACTTTAAAATATCGGGAAAACCGCCGTTTTCACTTGCATGACTTTTCTTTTCACGGAAATTAGTTTAAGGCCACCTATTCTAACTATCCACAAAGAATCAGAATTTGCGAACCTCGTCTTCACCCCTTTCCACCCCCAAGACCGAAAAACTCAAAAAAATCGGGAAAACCGCCGTTTTCACTTGCATGACTTTTCTTTTCACGGAAATTAGTTTAAGGCCACCTATTCTAACTATCCACAAAGAATCAGAATTTGCGAACCTCGTCTTCACCCCTTTCCACCCCCAAGACCGAAAAACCTAAAAAAATCGGGAAAACGGCCGTTTTCACTTGCATGACTTTTATTTTCACGGAAATTAGTTTAAGGCCACCTATTCTAACTATCCACAAAGAATCAGAATTTGCGAACCTCGTCTTCACCCCTTTCCACCCCCAAGACCGAAAAACTTTAAAAAATCGGGAAAACCGCCGTTTTCACTTGCATGACTTTTCTTTTCAGGGAAATTAGTTTAAGGCCACCTATTCTAACTATCCACGAAGAATCAGAATTTGCGAACCCCCTTTCCACCCCCAAGACCGAAAAACTTTAAAAAATCGGGAAAACCGCCGTTTTCACTTGCATGACTTTTCTTTTCACGGAAATTAGTTTAAGGCCACCTATTCTAACTATCCACAAAGAATCAGAATTTGCGAACCTCGTCTTCACCCCTTTCCACCCCCAAGACCGAAAAACTTTAAAAAATCGGGAAAACCGCCGTTTTCACTTGCATGACTTTTCTTTTCACGGAAATTAGTTTAAGGCCACCTATTCTAACTATCCACAAAGAATCAGAACTTGCGAACCTCGTCTTCACCCCTTTCCACCCCCAAGACCGAAAAACTTTAAAAAATCGGGAAAACCGCCGTTTTCACTTGCATGACTTTTCTTTTCACGGAAATTAGTTTAAGGCCACCTATTCTAACTATCCACAAATAATCAGAATTTGCGAACCTCGTCTTCACCCCTTTCCACCCCCAAGACCGAAAAACTTTAAAAAATCGGGGAAACCGCCGTTTTCACTTGCATGACTTTTCTTTTCACGGAAATTAGTTTAAGGCCACCTATTCTAACTATCCACAAAGAATCAGAATTTGCGAACCTCGTCTTCACCCCTTTCCACCCCCAAGACAGAAAAACCTAAAAAAATCGGGAAAACCGCCGTTTTCACTTGCATGACTTTTCTTTTCAGGGAAATTAGTTTAAGGCCACCTATTCTAACTATCCACGAAGAATCAGAATTTGCGAACCTCGTCTTCACCCCTTTCCACCCCCAAGACCGAAAAACGTAAAAAAATCGGGAAAACGGCCGTTTTCACTTGCATGACTTTTATTTTCACGGAAATTAGTTTAAGGCCACCTATTCTAACTATCCACAAATAATCAGAATTTGCGAACCTCGTCTTCACCCCTTTCCACCCCCAAGACCGAAAAACGTAAAAAAATCGGGGAAACCGCCGTTTTCACTTGCATGACTTTTCTTTTCACGGAAATTAGTTTAAGGCCACCTATTCTAACTATCCACAAATAATCAGAATTTGCGAACCTCGTCTTCACCCCTTTCCACCCCCAAGACCGAAAAACGTAAAAAAATCGGGGAAACCGCCGTTTTCACTTGCATGACTTTTCTTTTCACGGAAATTAGTTTAAGGCCACCTATTCTAACTATCCACGAAGAATCAGAATTTGCGAACCTCGTCTTCACCCCTTTCCACCCTCAAGACAGAAAAACGTAAAAAAATCGGGGAAACCGCCGTTTTCACTTGCATGACTTTTCTTTTCACGGAAATTAGTTTAAGGCCACCTATTCTAACTATCCACAAATAATCAGAATTTGCGAACCTCGTCTTCACCCCTTTCCACCCCCAAGACCGAAAAACGTAAAAAAATCGGGGAAACCGCCGTTTTCACTTGCATGACTTTTCTTTTAACGGAAATTAGTTTAAGGCCACCTATTCTAACTATCCACGAAGAATCAGAATTTGCGAACCTCGTCTTCACCCCTTTCCACCCTCAAGACCGAAAAACGTAAAAAAATCGGGGAAACCGCCGTTTTCACTTGCATGACTTTTCTTTTCACGGAAATTAGTTTAAGGCCACCTATTCTAACTATCCACAAATAATCAGAATTTGCGAACCTCGTCTTCACCCCTTTCCACCCCCAAGACCGAAAAACGTAAAAAAATCGGGGAAACCGCCGTTTTCACTTGCATGACTTTTCTTTTAACGGAAATTAGTTTAAGGCCACCTATTCTAACTATCCACGAAGAATCAGAATTTGCGAACCTCGTCTTCACCCCTTTCCACCCCCAAGACCGAAAAACGTAAAAAAATCGGGGAAACCGCCGTTTTCACTTGCATGACTTTTCTTTTCACGGAAATTAGTTTAAGGCCACCTATTCTAACTATCCACGAAGAATCAGAATTTGCGAACCTCGTCTTCACCCCTTTCCACCCCCAAGACCGAAAAACGTAAAAAAATCGGGGAAACCGCCGTTTTCACTTGCATGACTTTTCTTTTCACGGAAATTAGTTTAAGGCCACCTATTCTAACTATCCACGAAGAATCAGAATTTGCGAACCTCGTCTTCACCCCTTTCCACCCTCAAGACCGAAAAACGTAAAAAAATCGGGGAAACCGCCGTTTTCACTTGCATGACTTTTCTTTTCACGGAAATTAGTTTAAGGCCACCTATTCTAACTATCCACAAATAATCAGAATTTGCGAACCTCGTCTTCACCCCTTTCCACCCCCAAGACCGAAAAACGTAAAAAAATCGGGGAAACCGCCGTTTTCACTTGCATGACTTTTCTTTTAACGGAAATTAGTTTAAGGCCACCTATTCTAACTATCCACGAAGAATCAGAATTTGCGAACCTCGTCTTCACCCCTTTCCACCCCCAAGACCGAAAAACGTACAAAAATCGGGGAAACCGCCGTTTTCACTTGCATGACTTTTCTTTTCACGGAAATTAGTTTAAGGCCACCTATTCTAACTATCCACGAAGAATCAGAATTTGCGAACCTCGTCTTCACCCCTTTCCACCCCCAAGACCGAAAAACCTAAAAAAATCGGGAAAACGGCCGTTTTCACTTGCATGACTTTTATTTTCACGGAAATTAGTTTAAGGCCACCTATTCTAACTATCCACAAAGAATCAGAATTTGCGAACCTCGTCTTCACCCCTTTCCACCCCCAAGACCGAAAAACTTTAAAAAATCGGGAAAACCGCCGTTTTCACTTGCATGACTTTTCTTTTCAGGGAAATTAGTTTAAGGCCACCTATTCTAACTATCCACGAAGAATCAGAATTTGCGAACCTCGTCTTCACCCCTTTCCACCCCCAAGACCGAAAAACGTAAAAAAATCGGGGAAACCGCCGTTTTCACTTGCATGACTTTTCTTTTCACGGAAATTAGTTTAAGGCCACCTATTCTAACTATCCACAAATAATCAGAATTTGCGAACCTCGTCTTCACCCCTTTCCACCCCCAAGACCGAAAAACGTAAAAAAATCGGGAAAACCGCCGTTTTCACTTGCATGACTTTTCTTTTCACGGAAATTAGTTTAAGGCCACCTATTCTAACTATCCACAAAGAATCAGAATTTGCGAACCTCGTCTTCACCCCTTTCCACCCCCAAGACCGAAAAACGTAAAAAAATCGGGGAAACCGCCGTTTTCACTTGCATGACTTTTCTTTTCACGGAAATTAGTTTAAGGCCACCTATTCTAACTATCCACAAAGAATCAGAATTTGCGAACCTCGTCTTCACCCCTTTCCACCCCCAAGACCGAAAAACGTAAAAAAATCGGGGAAACCGCCGTTTTCACTTGCATGACTTTTCTTTTAACGGAAATTAGTTTAAGGCCACCTATTCTAACTATCCACGAAGAATCAGAATTTGCGAACCTCGTCTTCACCCCTTTCCACCCCCAAGACCGAAAAACGTACAAAAATCGGGGAAACCGCCGTTTTCACTTGCATGACTTTTCTTTTCACGGAAATTAGTTTAAGGCCACCTATTCTAACTATCCACGAAGAATCAGAATTTGCGAACCTCGTCTTCACCCCTTTCCACCCCCAAGACCGAAAAACCTAAAAAAATCGGGAAAACGGCCGTTTTCACTTGCATGACTTTTATTTTCACGGAAATTAGTTTAAGGCCACCTATTCTAACTATCCACAAAGAATCAGAATTTGCGAACCTCGTCTTCACCCCTTTCCACCCCCAAGACCGAAAAACTTTAAAAAATCGGGAAAACCGCCGTTTTCACTTGCATGACTTTTCTTTTCAGGGAAATTAGTTTAAGGCCACCTATTCTAACTATCCACGAAGAATCAGAATTTGCGAACCTCGTCTTCACCCCTTTCCACCCCCAAGACCGAAAAACGTAAAAAAATCGGGGAAACCGCCGTTTTCACTTGCATGACTTTTCTTTTCACGGAAATTAGTTTAAGGCCACCTATTCTAACTATCCACAAATAATCAGAATTTGCGAACCTCGTCTTCACCCCTTTCCACCCCCAAGACCGAAAAACGTAAAAAAATCGGGGAAACCGCCGTTTTCACTTGCATGACTTTTCTTTTCACGGAAATTAGTTTAAGGCCACCTATTCTAACTATCCACAAAGAATCAGAATTTGCGAACCTCGTCTTCACCCCTTTCCACCCCCAAGACCGAAAAACGTAAAAAAATCGGGGAAACCGCCGTTTTCACTTGCATGACTTTTCTTTTCACGGAAATTAGTTTAAGGCCACCTATTCTAACTATCCACAAAGAATCAGAATTTGCGAACCTCGTCTTCACCCCTTTCCACCCCCAAGACCGAAAAACTTTAAAAAATCGGGAAAACCGCCGTTTTCACTTGCATGACTTTTCTTTTCACGGAAATTAGTTTAAGGCCACCTATTCTAACTATCCACGAAGAATCAGAATTTGCGAACCTCGTCTTCACCCCTTTCCACCCCCAAGACCGAAAAACGTAAAAAAATCGGGGAAACCGCCGTTTTCACTTGCATGACTTTTCTTTTCACGGAAATTAGTTTAAGGCCACCTATTCTAACTATCCACAAATAATCAGAATTTGCGAACCTCGTCTTCACCCCTTTCCACCCCCAAGACCGAAAAACGTAAAAAAATCGGGGAAACCGCCGTTTTCACTTGCATGACTTTTATTTTCACGGAAATTAGTTTAAGGCCACCTATTCTAACTATCCACAAAGAATCAGAATTTGCGAACCTCGTATTCACCCCTTTCCACCCCCAAGACCGAAAAACTTTAAAAAATCGGGAAAACCGCCGTTTTCACTTGCATGACTTTTCTTTTCAGGGAAATTAGTTTAAGGCCACCTATTCTAACTATCCACGAAGAATCAGAATTTGCGAACCTCGTCTTCACCCCTTTCCACCCCCAAGACCGAAAAACGTAAAAAAATCGGGAAAACGGCCATTTTCACTTGCATGACTTTTATTTTCACGGAAATTAGTTTAAGGCCACCTATTCTAACTATCCACAAATAATCAGAATTTGCGAACCTCGTCTTCACCCCTTTCCACCCCCAAGACCGAAAAACGTAAAAAAATCGGGGAAACCGCCGTTTTCACTTGCATGACTTTTCTTTTCACGGAAATTAGTTTAAGGCCACCTATTCTAACTATCCACAAAGAATCAGAATTTGCGAACCTCGTCTTCACCCCTTTCCACCCCCAAGACCGAAAAACTTTAAAAAATCGGGAAAACCGCCGTTTTCACTTGCATGACTTTTCTTTTCACGGAAATTAGTTTAAGGCCACCTATTCTAACTATCCACAAAGAATCAGAATTTGCGAACCTCGTCTTCACCCCTTTCCACCCCCAAGACCGAAAAACTTAAAAAAAATCGGGAAAACCGCCGTTTTCACTTGCATGACTTTTCTTTTCACGGAAATTAGTTTAAGGCCACCTATTCTAACTATCCACAAAGAATCAGAATTTGCGAACCTCGTCTTCACCCCTTTCCACCCCCAAGACCGAAAAACCTAAAAAAATCGGGAAAACGGCCGTTTTCACTTGCATGACTTTTATTTTCACGGAAATTAGTTTAAGGCCACCTATTCTAACTATCCACAAAGAATCAGAATTTGCGAACCTCGTCTTCACCCCTTTCCACCCCCAAGACCGAAAAACTTTAAAAAATCGGGAAAACCGCCGTTTTCACTTGCATGACTTTTCTTTTCAGGGAAATTAGTTTAAGGCCACCTATTCTAACTATCCACGAAGAAGCAGAATTTGCGAACCTCGTCTTCACCCCTTTCCACCCCCAAGACCGAAAAACGTAAAAAAATCGGGAAAACGGCCGTTTTCACTTGCATGACTTTTATTTTCACGGAAATTAGTTTAAGGCCACCTATTCTAACTATCCACAAATAATCAGAATTTGCGAACCTTGTCTTCACCCCTTTCCACCCCCAAGACCGAAAAACGTAAAAAAATCGGGGAAACCGCCGTTTTCACTTGCATGACTTTTCTTTTCACGGAAATTAGTTTAAGGCCACCTATTCTAACTATCCACAAATAATCAGAATTTGCGAACCTCGTCTTCACCCCTTTCCACCCCCAAGACCGAAAAACGTAAAAAAATCGGGGAAACCGCCGTTTTCACTTGCATGACTTTTCTTTTCACGGAAATTAGTTTAAGGCCACCTATTCTAACTATCCACAAAGAATCAGAATTTGCGAACCTCGTCTTCACCCCTTTCCACCCCCAAGACCGAAAAACTTAAAAAAATCGGGAAAACCGCCGTTTTCACTTGCATGACTTTTCTTTTCACGGAAATTAGTTTAAGGCCACCTATTCTAACTATCCACAAAGAATCAGAATTTGCGAACCTCGTCTTCACCCCTTTCCACCCCCAAGACCGAAAAACTTTAAAAAATCGGGAAAACCGCCGTTTTCACTTGCATGACTTTTCTTTTCAGGGAAATTAGTTTAAGGCCACCTATTCTAACTATCCACGAAGAATCAGAATTTGCGAACCTCGTCTTCACCCCTTTCCACCCCCAAGACCGAAAAACTTTAAAAAATCGGGAAAACCGCCGTTTTCACTTGCATGACTTTTCTTTTCACGGAAATTAGTTTAAGGCCACCTATTCTAACTATCCACAAAGAATCAGAATTTGCGAACCTCGTCTTCACCCCTTTCCACCCCCAAGACCGAAAAACTTTAAAAAATCGGGAAAACCGCCGTTTTCACTTGCATGACTTTTCTTTTCACGGAAATTAGTTTAAGGCCACCTATTCTAACTATCCACAAAGAATCAGAATTTGCGAACCTCGTCTTCACCCCTTTCCACCCCCAAGACCGAAAAACTTTAAAAAATCGGGAAAACCGCCGTTTTCACTTGCATGACTTTTCTTTTCACGGAAATTAGTTTAAGGCCACCTATTCTAACTATCCACAAATAATCAGAATTTGCGAACCTCGTCTTCACCCCTTTCCACCCCCAAGACCGAAAAACTTTAAAAAATCGGGGAAACCGCCGTTTTCACTTGCATGACTTTTCTTTTCACGGAAATTAGTTTAAGGCCACCTATTCTAACTATCCACAAAGAATCAGAATTTGCGAACCTCGTCTTCACCCCTTTCCACCCCCAAGACAGAAAAACCTAAAAAAATCGGGAAAACCGCCGTTTTCACTTGCATGACTTTTCTTTTCAGGGAAATTAGTTTAAGGCCACCTATTCTAACTATCCACGAAGAATCAGAATTTGCGAACCTCGTCTTCACCCCTTTCCACCCCCAAGACCGAAAAACGTAAAAAAATCGGGAAAACGGCCGTTTTCACTTGCATGACTTTTATTTTCACGGAAATTAGTTTAAGGCCACCTATTCTAACTATCCACAAATAATCAGAATTTGCGAACCTCGTCTTCACCCCTTTCCACCCCCAAGACCGAAAAACGTAAAAAAATCGGGGAAACCGCCGTTTTCACTTGCATGACTTTTCTTTTCACGGAAATTAGTTTAAGGCCACCTATTCTAACTATCCACAAATAATCAGAATTTGCGAACCTCGTCTTCACCCCTTTCCACCCCCAAGACCGAAAAACGTAAAAAAATCGGGGAAACCGCCGTTTTCACTTGCATGACTTTTCTTTTCACGGAAATTAGTTTAAGGCCACCTATTCTAACTATCCACGAAGAATCAGAATTTGCGAACCTCGTCTTCACCCCTTTCCACCCTCAAGACCGAAAAACGTAAAAAAATCGGGGAAACCGCCGTTTTCACTTGCATGACTTTTCTTTTCACGGAAATTAGTTTAAGGCCACCTATTCTAACTATCCACAAATAATCAGAATTTGCGAACCTCGTCTTCACCCCTTTCCACCCCCAAGACCGAAAAACGTAAGAAAATCGGGGAAACCGCCGTTTTCACTTGCATGACTTTTCTTTTAACGGAAATTAGTTTAAGGCCACCTATTCTAACTATCCACGAAGAATCAGAATTTGCGAACCTCGTCTTCACCCCTTTCCACCCCCAAGACCGAAAAACGTAAAAAAATCGGGGAAACCGCCGTTTTCACTTGCATGACTTTTCTTTTCACGGAAATTAGTTTAAGGCCACCTATTCTAACTATCCACGAAGAATCAGAATTTGCGAACCTCGTCTTCACCCCTTTCCACCCTCAAGACCGAAAAACGTAAAAAAATCGGGGAAACCGCCGTTTTCACTTGCATGACTTTTCTTTTCACGGAAATTAGTTTAAGGCCACCTATTCTAACTATCCACGAAGAATCAGAATTTGCGAACCTCGTCTTCACCCCTTTCCACCCCCAAGACCGAAAAACGTAAAAAAATCGGGGAAACCGCCGTTTTCACTTGCATGACTTTTCTTTTAACGGAAATTAGTTTAAGGCCACCTATTCTAACTATCCACGAAGAATCAGAATTTGCGAACCTCGTCTTCACCCCTTTCCACCCCCAAGACCGAAAAACGTAAAAAAATCGGGGAAACCGCCGTTTTCACTTGCATGACTTTTCTTTTCACGGAAATTAGTTTAAGGCCACCTATTCTAACTATCCACGAAGAATCAGAATTTGCGAACCTCGTCTTCACCCCTTTCCACCCCCAAGACCGAAAAACGTAAAAAAATCGGGGAAACCGCCGTTTTCACTTGCATGACTTTTCTTTTCACGGAAATTAGTTTAAGGCCACCTATTCTAACTATCCACGAAGAATCAGAATTTGCGAACCTCGTCTTCACCCCTTTCCACCCCCAAGACCGAAAAACTTTAAAAAATCGGGAAAACCGCCGTTTTCACTTGCATGACTTTTCTTTTCAGGGAAATTAGTTTAAGGCCACCTATTCTAACTATCCACGAAGAATCAGAATTTGCGAACCTCGTCTTCACCCCTTTCCACCCCCAAGACCGAAAAACGTAAAAAAATCGGGAAAACCGCCGTTTTCACTTGCATGACTTTTCTTTTCACGGAAATTAGTTTAAGGCCACCTATTCTAACTATCCACAAAGAATCAGAATTTGCGAACCTCGTCTTCACCCCTTTCCACCCCCAAGACCGAAAAACCTAAAAAAATCGGGAAAACGGCCGTTTTCACTTGCATGACTTTTATTTTCACGGAAATTAGTTTAAGGCCACCTATTCTAACTATCCACAAAGAATCAGAATTTGCGAACCTCGTCTTCACCCCTTTCCACCCCCAAGACCGAAAAACTTTAAAAAATCGGGAAAACCGCCGTTTTCACTTGCATGACTTTTCTTTTCAGGGAAATTAGTTTAAGGCCACCTATTCTAACTATCCACGAAGAATCAGAATTTGCGAACCTCGTCTTCACCCCTTTCAACCCCCAAGACCGAAAAACGTAAAAAAATCGGGGAAACCGCCGTTTTCACTTGCATGACTTTTCTTTTCACGGAAATTAGTTTAAGGCCACCTATTCTAACTATCCACAAATAATCAGAATTTGCGAACCTCGTCTTCACCCCTTTCCACCCCCAAGACCGAAAAACGTAAAAAAAGCGGGGAAACCGCCGTTTTCACTTGCATGACTTTTCTTTTCACGGAAATTAGTTTAAGGCCACCTATTCTAACTATCCACAAAGAATCAGAATTTGCGAACCTCGTCTTCACCCCTTTCCACCCCCAAGACCGAAAAACGTAAAAAAATCGGGGAAACCGCCGTTTTCACTTGCATGACTTTTCTTTTCACGGAAATTAGTTTAAGGCCACCTATTCTAACTATCCACAAAGAATCAGAATTTGCGAACCTCGTCTTCACCCCTTTCCACCCCCAAGACCGAAAAACTTTAAAAAATCGGGAAAACCGCCGTTTTCACTTGCATGACTTTTCTTTTCACGGAAATTAGTTTAAGGCCACCTATTCTAACTATCCACGAAGAATCAGAATTTGCGAACCTCGTCTTCACCCCTTTCCACCCCCAAGACCGAAAAACGTAAAAAAATCGGGGAAACCGCCGTTTTCACTTGCATGACTTTTCTTTTCACGGAAATTAGTTTAGGGCCACCTATTCTAACTATCCACAAATAATCAGAATTTGCGAACCTCGTCTTCACCCCTTTCCACCCCCAAGACCGAAAAACGTAAAAAAATCGGGGAAACCGCCGTTTTCACTTGCATGACTTTTATTTTCACGGAAATTAGTTTAAGGCCACCTATTCTAACTATCCACAAATAATCAGAATTTGCGAACCTCGTCTTCACCCCTTTCCACCCCCAAGACCGAAAAACGTAAAAAAATCGGGGAAACCGCCGTTTTCACTTGCATGACTTTTCTTTTCACGGAAATTAGTTTAGGGCCACCTATTCTAACTATCCACAAATAATCAGAATTTGCGAACCTCGTCTTCACCCCTTTCCACCCCCAAGACCGAAAAACGTAAAAAAATCGGGGAAACCGCCGTTTTCACTTGCATGACTTTTCTTTTCACGGAAATTAGTTTAAGGCCACCTATTCTAACTATCCACAAATAATCAGAATTTGCGAACCTCGTCTTCACCCCTTTCCACCCCCAAGACCGAAAAACGTAAAAAAATCGGGGAAACCGCCGTTTTCACTTGCATGACTTTTCTTTTCACGGAAATTAGTTTAAGGCCACCTATTCTAACTATCCACAAAGAATCAGAATTTGCGAACCTCGTCTTCACCCCTTTCCACCCCCAAGACCGAAAAACGTAAAAAAATCGGGGAAACCGCCGTTTTCACTTGCATGACTTTTCTTTTCACGGAAATTAGTTTAAGGCCACCTATTCTAACTATCCACAAAGAATCAGAATTTGCGAACCTCGTCTTCACCCCTTTCCACCCCCAAGACCGAAAAACTTTAAAAAATCGGGAAAACCGCCGTTTTCACTTGCATGACTTTTCTTTTCACGGAAATTAGTTTAAGGCCACCTATTCTAACTATCCACGAAGAATCAGAATTTGCGAACCTCGTCTTCACCCCTTTCCACCCCCAAGACCGAAAAACGTAAAAAAATCGGGGAAACCGCCGTTTTCACTTGCATGACTTTTCTTTTCACGGAAATTAGTTTAAGGCCACCTATTCTAACTATCCACAAATAATCAGAATTTGCGAACCTCGTCTTCACCCCTTTCCACCCCCAAGACCGAAAAACGTAAAAAAATCGGGGAAACCGCCGTTTTCACTTGCATGACTTTTATTTTCACGGAAATTAGTTTAAGGCCACCTATTCTAACTATCCACAAAGAATCAGAATTTGCGAACCTCGTATTCACCCCTTTCCACCCCCAAGACCGAAAAACTTTAAAAAATCGGGAAAACCGCCGTTTTCACTTGCATGACTTTTCTTTTCAGGGAAATTAGTTTAAGGCCACCTATTCTAACTATCCACGAAGAATCAGAATTTGCGAACCTCGTCTTCACCCCTTTCCACCCCCAAGACCGAAAAACGTAAAAAAATCGGGAAAACGGCCATTTTCACTTGCATGACTTTTATTTTCACGGAAATTAGTTTAAGGCCACCTATTCTAACTATCCACAAATAATCAGAATTTGCGAACCTCGTCTTCACCCCTTTCCACCCCCAAGACCGAAAAACGTAAAAAAATCGGGGAAACCGCCGTTTTCACTTGCATGACTTTTCTTTTCACGGAAATTAGTTTAAGGCCACCTATTCTAACTATCCACAAAGAATCAGAATTTGCGAACCTCGTCTTCACCCCTTTCCACCCCCAAGACCGAAAAACTTTAAAAAATCGGGAAAACCGCCGTTTTCACTTGCATGACTTTTCTTTTCACGGAAATTAGTTTAAGGCCACCTATTCTAACTATCCACAAAGAATCAGAATTTGCGAACCTCGTCTTCACCCCTTTCCACCCCCAAGACCGAAAAACTTAAAAAAAATCGGGAAAACCGCCGTTTTCACTTGCATGACTTTTCTTTTCACGGAAATTAGTTTAAGGCCACCTATTCTAACTATCCACAAAGAATCAGAATTTGCGAACCTCGTCTTCACCCCTTTCCACCCCCAAGACCGAAAAACCTAAAAAAATCGGGAAAACGGCCGTTTTCACTTGCATGACTTTTATTTTCACGGAAATTAGTTTAAGGCCACCTATTCTAACTATCCACAAAGAATCAGAATTTGCGAACCTCGTCTTCACCCCTTTCCACCCCCAAGACCGAAAAACTTTAAAAAATCGGGAAAACCGCCGTTTTCACTTGCATGACTTTTCTTTTCAGGGAAATTAGTTTAAGGCCACCTATTCTAACTATCCACGAAGAAGCAGAATTTGCGAACCTCGTCTTCACCCCTTTCCACCCCCAAGACCGAAAAACGTAAAAAAATCGGGAAAACGGCCGTTTTCACTTGCATGACTTTTATTTTCACGGAAATTAGTTTAAGGCCACCTATTCTAACTATCCACAAATAATCAGAATTTGCGAACCTTGTCTTCACCCCTTTCCACCCCCAAGACCGAAAAACGTAAAAAAATCGGGGAAACCGCCGTTTTCACTTGCATGACTTTTCTTTTCACGGAAATTAGTTTAAGGCCACCTATTCTAACTATCCACAAATAATCAGAATTTGCGAACCTCGTCTTCACCCCTTTCCACCCCCAAGACCGAAAAACGTAAAAAAATCGGGGAAACCGCCGTTTTCACTTGCATGACTTTTCTTTTCACGGAAATTAGTTTAAGGCCACCTATTCTAACTATCCACAAAGAATCAGAATTTGCGAACCTCGTCTTCACCCCTTTCCACCCCCAAGACCGAAAAACTTAAAAAAATCGGGAAAACCGCCGTTTTCACTTGCATGACTTTTCTTTTCACGGAAATTAGTTTAAGGCCACCTATTCTAACTATCCACAAAGAATCAGAATTTGCGAACCTCGTCTTCACCCCTTTCCACCCCCAAGACCGAAAAACTTTAAAAAATCGGGAAAACCGCCGTTTTCACTTGCATGACTTTTCTTTTCAGGGAAATTAGTTTAAGGCCACCTATTCTAACTATCCACGAAGAATCAGAATTTGCGAACCTCGTCTTCACCCCTTTCCACCCCCAAGACCGAAAAACTTTAAAAAATCGGGAAAACCGCCGTTTTCACTTGCATGACTTTTCTTTTCACGGAAATTAGTTTAAGGCCACCTATTCTAACTATCCACAAAGAATCAGAATTTGCGAACCTCGTCTTCACCCCTTTCCACCCCCAAGACCGAAAAACTTTAAAAAATCGGGAAAACCGCCGTTTTCACTTGCATGACTTTTCTTTTCACGGAAATTAGTTTAAGGCCACCTATTCTAACTATCCACAAAGAATCAGAATTTGCGAACCTCGTCTTCACCCCTTTCCACCCCCAAGACCGAAAAACTTTAAAAAATCGGGAAAACCGCCGTTTTCACTTGCATGACTTTTCTTTTCACGGAAATTAGTTTAAGGCCACCTATTCTAACTATCCACAAATAATCAGAATTTGCGAACCTCGTCTTCACCCCTTTCCACCCCCAAGACCGAAAAACTTTAAAAAATCGGGGAAACCGCCGTTTTCACTTGCATGACTTTTCTTTTCACGGAAATTAGTTTAAGGCCACCTATTCTAACTATCCACAAAGAATCAGAATTTGCGAACCTCGTCTTCACCCCTTTCCACCCCCAAGACAGAAAAACCTAAAAAAATCGGGAAAACCGCCGTTTTCACTTGCATGACTTTTCTTTTCAGGGAAATTAGTTTAAGGCCACCTATTCTAACTATCCACGAAGAATCAGAATTTGCGAACCTCGTCTTCACCCCTTTCCACCCCCAAGACCGAAAAACGTAAAAAAATCGGGAAAACGGCCGTCTTCACTTGCATGACTTTTATTTTCACGGAAATTAGTTTAAGGCCACCTATTCTAACTATCCACAAATAATCAGAATTTGCGAACCTCGTCTTCACCCCTTTCCACCCCCAAGACCGAAAAACGTAAAAAAATCGGGGAAACCGCCGTTTTCACTTGCATGACTTTTCTTTTCACGGAAATTAGTTTAAGGCCACCTATTCTAACTATCCACAAATAATCAGAATTTGCGAACCTCGTCTTCACCCCTTTCCACCCCCAAGACCGAAAAACGTAAAAAAATCGGGGAAACCGCCGTTTTCACTTGCATGACTTTTCTTTTCACGGAAATTAGTTTAAGGCCACCTATTCTAACTATCCACGAAGAATCAGAATTTGCGAACCTCGTCTTCACCCCTTTCCACCCTCAAGACCGAAAAACGTAAAAAAATCGGGGAAACCGCCGTTTTCACTTGCATGACTTTTCTTTTCACGGAAATTAGTTTAAGGCCACCTATTCTAACTATCCACAAATAATCAGAATTTGCGAACCTCGTCTTCACCCCTTTCCACCCCCAAGACCGAAAAACGTAAGAAAATCGGGGAAACCGCCGTTTTCACTTGCATGACTTTTCTTTTAACGGAAATTAGTTTAAGGCCACCTATTCTAACTATCCACGAAGAATCAGAATTTGCGAACCTCGTCTTCACCCCTTTCCACCCCCAAGACCGAAAAACGTAAAAAAATCGGGGAAACCGCCGTTTTCACTTGCATGACTTTTCTTTTCACGGAAATTAGTTTAAGGCCACCTATTCTAACTATCCACGAAGAATCAGAATTTGCGAACCTCGTCTTCACCCCTTTCCACCCTCAAGACCGAAAAACGTAAAAAAATCGGGGAAACCGCCGTTTTCACTTGCATGACTTTTCTTTTCACGGAAATTAGTTTAAGGCCACCTATTCTAACTATCCACGAAGAATCAGAATTTGCGAACCTCGTCTTCACCCCTTTCCACCCCCAAGACCGAAAAACGTAAAAAAATCGGGGAAACCGCCGTTTTCACTTGCATGACTTTTCTTTTAACGGAAATTAGTTTAAGGCCACCTATTCTAACTATCCACGAAGAATCAGAATTTGCGAACCTCGTCTTCACCCCTTTCCACCCCCAAGACCGAAAAACGTAAAAAAATCGGGGAAACCGCCGTTTTCACTTGCATGACTTTTCTTTTCACGGAAATTAGTTTAAGGCCACCTATTCTAACTATCCACGAAGAATCAGAATTTGCGAACCTCGTCTTCACCCCTTTCCACCCCCAAGACCGAAAAACGTAAAAAAATCGGGGAAACCGCCGTTTTCACTTGCATGACTTTTCTTTTCACGGAAATTAGTTTAAGGCCACCTATTCTAACTATCCACGAAGAATCAGAATTTGCGAACCTCGTCTTCACCCCTTTCCACCCCCAAGACCGAAAAACTTTAAAAAATCGGGAAAACCGCCGTTTTCACTTGCATGACTTTTCTTTTCAGGGAAATTAGTTTAAGGCCACCTATTCTAACTATCCACGAAGAATCAGAATTTGCGAACCTCGTCTTCACCCCTTTCCACCCCCAAGACCGAAAAACGTAAAAAAATCGGGAAAACCGCCGTTTTCACTTGCATGACTTTTCTTTTCACGGAAATTAGTTTAAGGCCACCTATTCTAACTATCCACAAAGAATCAGAATTTGCGAACCTCGTCTTCACCCCTTTCCACCCCCAAGACCGAAAAACCTAAAAAAATCGGGAAAACGGCCGTTTTCACTTGCATGACTTTTATTTTCACGGAAATTAGTTTAAGGCCACCTATTCTAACTATCCACAAAGAATCAGAATTTGCGAACCTCGTCTTCACCCCTTTCCACCCCCAAGACCGAAAAACTTTAAAAAATCGGGAAAACCGCCGTTTTCACTTGCATGACTTTTCTTTTCAGGGAAATTAGTTTAAGGCCACCTATTCTAACTATCCACGAAGAATCAGAATTTGCGAACCTCGTCTTCACCCCTTTCAACCCCCAAGACCGAAAAACGTAAAAAAATCGGGGAAACCGCCGTTTTCACTTGCATGACTTTTCTTTTCACGGAAATTAGTTTAAGGCCACCTATTCTAACTATCCACAAATAATCAGAATTTGCGAACCTCGTCTTCACCCCTTTCCACCCCCAAGACCGAAAAACGTAAAAAAAGCGGGGAAACCGCCGTTTTCACTTGCATGACTTTTCTTTTCACGGAAATTAGTTTAAGGCCACCTATTCTAACTATCCACAAAGAATCAGAATTTGCGAACCTCGTCTTCACCCCTTTCCACCCCCAAGACCGAAAAACGTAAAAAAATCGGGGAAACCGCCGTTTTCACTTGCATGACTTTTCTTTTCACGGAAATTAGTTTAAGGCCACCTATTCTAACTATCCACAAAGAATCAGAATTTGCGAACCTCGTCTTCACCCCTTTCCACCCCCAAGACCGAAAAACTTTAAAAAATCGGGAAAACCGCCGTTTTCACTTGCATGACTTTTCTTTTCACGGAAATTAGTTTAAGGCCACCTATTCTAACTATCCACGAAGAATCAGAATTTGCGAACCTCGTCTTCACCCCTTTCCACCCCCAAGACCGAAAAACGTAAAAAAATCGGGGAAACCGCCGTTTTCACTTGCATGACTTTTCTTTTCACGGAAATTAGTTTAGGGCCACCTATTCTAACTATCCACAAATAATCAGAATTTGCGAACCTCGTCTTCACCCCTTTCCACCCCCAAGACCGAAAAACGTAAAAAAATCGGGGAAACCGCCGTTTTCACTTGCATGACTTTTATTTTCACGGAAATTAGTTTAAGGCCACCTATTCTAACTATCCACAAAGAATCAGAATTTGCGAACCTCGTATTCACCCCTTTCCACCCCCAAGACCGAAAAACTTTAAAAAATCGGGAAAACCGCCGTTTTCACTTGCATGACTTTTCTTTTCAGGGAAATTAGTTTAAGGCCACCTATTCTAACTATCCACGAAGAATCAGAATTTGCGAACCTCGTCTTCACCCCTTTCCACCCCCAAGACCGAAAAACGTAAAAAAATCGGGAAAACGGCCGTTTTCACTTGCATGACTTTTATTTTCACGGAAATTAGTTTAAGGCCACCTATTCTAACTATCCACAAATAATCAGAATTTGCGAACCTCGTCTTCACCCCTTTCCACCCCCAAGACCGAAAAACGTAAAAAAATCGGGGAAACCGCCGTTTTCACTTGCATGACTTTTCTTTTCACGGAAATTAGTTTAAGGCCACCTATTCTAACTATCCACAAAGAATCAGAATTTGCGAACCTCGTCTTCACCCCTTTCCACCCCCAAGACCGAAAAACTTTAAAAAATCGGGAAAACCGCCGTTTTCACTTGCATGACTTTTCTTTTCACGGAAATTAGTTTAAGGCCACCTATTCTAACTATCCACAAAGAATCAGAATTTGCGAACCTCGTCTTCACCCCTTTCCACCCCCAAGACCGAAAAACTTAAAAAAAATCGGGAAAACCGCCGTTTTCACTTGCATGACTTTTCTTTTCACGGAAATTAGTTTAAGGCCACCTATTCTAACTATCCACAAAGAATCAGAATTTGCGAACCTCGTCTTCACCCCTTTCCACCCCCAAGACCGAAAAACTTTAAAAAAATCGGGAAAACCGCCGTTTTCACTTGCATGACTTTTCTTTTCACGGAAATTAGTTTAAGGCCACCTATTCTAACTATCCACGAAGAATCAGAATTTGCGAACCTCGTCTTCACCCCTTTCCACCCCCAAGACCGAAAAACTTTAAAAAATCGGGAAAACCGCCGTTTTCACTTGCATGACTTTTCTTTTCAGGGAAATTAGTTTAAGGCCACCTATTCTAACTATCCACAAAGAATCAGAATTTGCGAACCTCGTCTTCACCCCTTTCCACCCCCAAGACCGAAAAACTTAAAAAAATCGGGAAAACCGCCGTTTTCACTTGCATGACTTTTCTTTTCACGGAAATTAGTTTAAGGCCACCTATTCTAACTATCCACAAATAATCAGAATTTGCGAACCTCGTCTTCACCCCTTTCCACCCCCAAGACCGAAAAACGTAAAAAAATCGGGGAAACCGCCGTTTTCACTTGCATGACTTTTCTTTTCACGGAAATTAGTTTAAGGCCACCTATTCTAACTATCCACAAATAATCAGAATTTGCGAACCTCGTCTTCACCCCTTTCCACCAACAAGACCGAAAAACGTAAAAAAATCGGGGAAACCGCCGTTTTCACTTGCATGACTTTTCTTTTCACGGAAATTAGTTTAAGGCCACCTATTCTAACTATCCACAAAGAATCAGAATTTGAGAACCTCGTCTTCACCCCTTTCCACCCCCAAGACCGAAAAACGTAAAAAAATCGGGGAAACCGCCGTTTTCACTTGCATGACTTTTCTTTTCACGGAAATTAGTTTAAGGCCACCTATTCTAACTATCCACAAAGAATCAGAATTTGCGAACCTCGTCTTCACCCCTTTCCACCCCCAAGACCGAAAAACGTAAAAAAATCGGGAAAACGGCCGTTTTCACTTGCATGACTTTTATTTTCACGGAAATTAGTTTAAGGCCACCTATTCTAACTATCCACAAATAATCAGAATTTGCGAACCTCGTCTTCACCCCTTTCCACCCCCAAGACCGAAAAACGTAAAAAAATCGGGGAAACCGCCGTTTTCACTTGCATGACTTTTCTTTTCACGGAAATTAGTTTAAGGCCACCTATTCTAACTATCCACAAAGAATCAGAATTTGCGAACCTCGTCTTCACCCCTTTCCACCCCCAAGACCGAAAAACCTAAAAAAATCGGGAAAACGGCCGTTTTCACTTGCATGACTTTTATTTTCACGGAAATTAGTTTAAGGCCACCTATTCTAACTATCCACAAAGAATCAGAATTTGCGAACCTCGTCTTCACCCCTTTCCACCCCCAAGACCGAAAAACTTTAAAAAATCGGGAAAACCGCCGTTTTCACTTGCATGACTTTTCTTTTCAGGGAAATTAGTTTAAGGCCACCTATTCTAACTATCCACGAAGAATCAGAATTTGCGAACCTCGTCTTCACCCCTTTCCACCCCCAAGACCGAAAAACGTAAAAAAATCGGGAAAACGGCCGTTTTCACTTGCATGACTTTTATTTTCACGGAAATTAGTTTAAGGCCACCTATTCTAACTATCCACAAATAATCAGAATTTGCAAACCTTGTCTTCACCCCTTTCCACCCCCAAGACCGAAAAACGTAAAAAAATCGGGGAAACCGCCGTTTTCACTTGCATGACTTTTCTTTTCACGGAAATTAGTTTAAGGCCACCTATTCTAACTATCCACAAAGAATCAGAATTTGCGAACCTCGTCTTCACCCCTTTCCACCCCCAAGACCGAAAAACTTTAAAAAATCGGGAAAACCGCCGTTTTCACTTGCATGACTTTTCTTTTCACGGAAATTAGTTTAAGGCCACCTATTCTAACTATCCACAAATAATCAGAATTTGCGAACCTCGTCTTCACCCCTTTCCACCCCCAAGACCGAAAAACGTAAAAAAATCGGGGAAACCGCCGTTTTCACTTGCATGACTTTTCTTTTCACGGAAATTAGTTTAAGGCCACCTATTCTAACTATCCACAAAGAATCAGAATTTGCGAACCTCGTCTTCACCCCTTTCCACCCCCAAGACCGAAAAACCTAAAAAAATCGGGAAAACGGCCGTTTTCACTTGCATGACTTTTATTTTCACGGAAATTAGTTTAAGGCCACCTATTCTAACTATCCACAAAGAATCAGAATTTGCGAACCTCGTCTTCACCCCTTTCCACCCCCAAGACCGAAAAACTTTAAAAAATCGGGAAAACCGCCGTTTTCACTTGCATGACTTTTCTTTTCACGGAAATTAGTTTAAGGCCACCTATTCTAACTATCCACAAAGAATCAGAATTTGCGAACCTCGTCTTCACCCCTTTCCACCCCCAAGACCGAAAAACCTAAAAAAATCGGGAAAACGGCCGTTTTCACTTGCATGACTTTTATTTTCACGGAAATTAGTTTAAGGCCACCTATTCTAACTATCCACAAAGAATCAGAATTTGCGAACCTCGTCTTCACCCCTTTCCACCCCCAAGACCGAAAAACTTTAAAATATCGGGAAAACCGCCGTTTTCACTTGCATGACTTTTCTTTTCACGGAAATTAGTTTAAGGCCACCTATTCTAACTATCCACAAAGAATCAGAATTTGCGAACCTCGTCTTCACCCCTTTCCACCCCCAAGACCGAAAAACTCAAAAAAATCGGGAAAACCGCCGTTTTCACTTGCATGACTTTTCTTTTCACGGAAATTAGTTTAAGGCCACCTATTCTAACTATCCACAAAGAATCAGAATTTGCGAACCTCGTCTTCACCCCTTTCCACCCCCAAGACCGAAAAACCTAAAAAAATCGGGAAAACGGCCGTTTTCACTTGCATGACTTTTATTTTCACGGAAATTAGTTTAAGGCCACCGATTCTAACTATCCACAAAGAATCAGAATTTGCGAACCTCGTCTTCACCCCTTTCCACCCCCAAGACCGAAAAACTTTAAAAAATCGGGAAAACCGCCGTTTTCACTTGCATGACTTTTCTTTTCAGGGAAATTAGTTTAAGGCCACCTATTCTAACTATCCACGAAGAATCAGAATTTGCGAACCTCGTCTTCACCCCTTTCCACCCCCAAGACCGAAAAACGTAAAAAAATCGGGGAAACCGCCGTTTTCACTTGCATGACTTTTCTTTTCACGGAAATTAGTTTAAGGCCACCTATTCTAACTATCCACAAAGAATCAGAATTTGCGAACCTCGTCTTCACCCCTTTCCACCCCCAAGACCGAAAAACGTAAAAAAATCGGGGAAACCGCCGTTTTCACTTGCATGACTTTTCTTTTCACGGAAATTAGTTTAAGGCCACCTATTCTAACTATCCACAAAGAATCAGAATTTGCGAACCTCGTCTTCACCCCTTTCCACCCCCAAGACCGAAAAACTTTAAAAAATCGGGAAAACCGCCGTTTTCACTTGCATGACTTTTCTTTTCACGGAAATTAGTTTAAGGCCACCTATTCTAACTATCCACGAAGAATCAGAATTTGCGAACCTCGTCTTCACCCCTTTCCACCCCCAAGACCGAAAAACGTAAAAAAATCGGGGAAACCGCCGTTTTCACTTGCATGACTTTTCTTTTCACGGAAATTAGTTTAAGGCCACCTATTCTAACTATCCACAAATAATCAGAATTTGCGAACCTCGTCTTCACCCCTTTCCACCCCCAAGACCGAAAAACGTAAAAAAATCGGGGAAACCGCCGTTTTCACTTGCATGACTTTTATTTTCACGGAAATTAGTTTAAGGCCACCTATTCTAACTATCCACAAAGAATCAGAATTTGCGAACCTCGTATTCACCCCTTTCCACCCCCAAGACCGAAAAACTTTAAAAAATCGGGAAAACCGCCGTTTTCACTTGCATGACTTTTCTTTTCGGGAAATTAGTTTAAGGCCACCTATTCTAACTATCCACGAAGAATCAGAATTTGCGAACCTCGTCTTCACCCCTTTCCACCCCCAAGACCGAAAAACGTAAAAAAATCGGGAAAACGGCCGTTTTCACTTGCATGACTTTTATTTTCACGGAAATTAGTTTAAGGCCACCTATTCTAACTATCCACAAATAATCAGAATTTGCGAACCTCGTCTTCACCCCTTTCCACCCCCAAGACCGAAAAACGTAAAAAAATCGGGGAAACCGCCGTTTTCACTTGCATGACTTTTCTTTTCACGGAAATTAGTTTAAGGCCACCTATTCTAACTATCCACAAAGAATCAGAATTTGCGAACCTCGTCTTCACCCCTTTCCACCCCCAAGACCGAAAAACTTTAAAAAATCGGGAAAACCGCCGTTTTCACTTGCATGACTTTTCTTTTCACGGAAATTAGTTTAAGGCCACCTATTCTAACTATCCACAAAGAATCAGAATTTGCGAACCTCGTCTTCACCCCTTTCCACCCCCAAGACCGAAAAACTTAAAAAAAATCGGGAAAACCGCCGTTTTCACTTGCATGACTTTTCTTTTCACGGAAATTAGTTTAAGGCCACCTATTCTAACTATCCACAAAGAATCAGAATTTGCGAACCTCGTCTTCACCCCTTTCCACCCCCAAGACCGAAAAACCTAAAAAAATCGGGAAAACGGCCGTTTTCACTTGCATGACTTTTATTTTCACGGAAATTAGTTTAAGGCCACCTATTCTAACTATCCACAAAGAATCAGAATTTGCGAACCTCGTCTTCACCCCTTTCCACCCCCAAGACCGAAAAACTTTAAAAAATCGGGAAAACCGCCGTTTTCACTTGCATGACTTTTCTTTTCAGGGAAATTAGTTTAAGGCCACCTATTCTAACTATCCACGAAGAAGCAGAATTTGCGAACCTCGTCTTCACCCCTTTCCACCCCCAAGACCGAAAAACGTAAAAAAATCGGGAAAACGGCCGTTTTCACTTGCATGACTTTTATTTTCACGGAAATTAGTTTAAGGCCACCTATTCTAACTATCCACAAATAATCAGAATTTGCGAACCTTGTCTTCACCCCTTTCCACCCCCAAGACCGAAAAACGTAAAAAAATCGGGGAAACCGCCGTTTTCACTTGCATGACTTTTCTTTTCACGGAAATTAGTTTAAGGCCACCTATTCTAACTATCCACAAATAATCAGAATTTGCGAACCTCGTCTTCACCCCTTTCCACCCCCAAGACCGAAAAACGTAAAAAAATCGGGGAAACCGCCGTTTTCACTTGCATGACTTTTCTTTTCACGGAAATTAGTTTAAGGCCACCTATTCTAACTATCCACAAAGAATCAGAATTTGCGAACCTCGTCTTCACCCCTTTCCACCCCCAAGACCGAAAAACTTAAAAAAATCGGGAAAACCGCCGTTTTCACTTGCATGACTTTTCTTTTCACGGAAATTAGTTTAAGGCCACCTATTCTAACTATCCACAAAGAATCAGAATTTGCGAACCTCGTCTTCACCCCTTTCCACCCCCAAGACCGAAAAACTTTAAAAAATCGGGAAAACCGCCGTTTTCACTTGCATGACTTTTCTTTTCAGGGAAATTAGTTTAAGGCCACCTATTCTAACTATCCACGAAGAATCAGAATTTGCGAACCTCGTCTTCACCCCTTTCCACCCCCAAGACCGAAAAACTTTAAAAAATCGGGAAAACCGCCGTTTTCACTTGCATGACTTTTCTTTTCACGGAAATTAGTTTAAGGCCACCTATTCTAACTATCCACAAAGAATCAGAATTTGCGAACCTCGTCTTCACCCCTTTCCACCCCCAAGACCGAAAAACTTTAAAAAATCGGGAAAACCGCCGTTTTCACTTGCATGACTTTTCTTTTCACGGAAATTAGTTTAAGGCCACCTATTCTAACTATCCACAAAGAATCAGAATTTGCGAACCTCGTCTTCACCCCTTTCCACCCCCAAGACCGAAAAACTTTAAAAAATCGGGAAAACCGCCGTTTTCACTTGCATGACTTTTCTTTTCACGGAAATTAGTTTAAGGCCACCTATTCTAACTATCCACAAATAATCAGAATTTGCGAACCTCGTCTTCACCCCTTTCCACCCCCAAGACCGAAAAACTTTAAAAAATCGGGGAAACCGCCGTTTTCACTTGCATGACTTTTCTTTTCACGGAAATTAGTTTAAGGCCACCTATTCTAACTATCCACAAAGAATCAGAATTTGCGAACCTCGTCTTCACCCCTTTCCACCCCCAAGACAGAAAAACCTAAAAAAATCGGGAAAACCGCCGTTTTCACTTGCATGACTTTTCTTTTCAGGGAAATTAGTTTAAGGCCACCTATTCTAACTATCCACGAAGAATCAGAATTTGCGAACCTCGTCTTCACCCCTTTCCACCCCCAAGACCGAAAAACGTAAAAAAATCGGGAAAACGGCCGTTTTCACTTGCATGACTTTTATTTTCACGGAAATTAGTTTAAGGCCACCTATTCTAACTATCCACAAATAATCAGAATTTGCGAACCTCGTCTTCACCCCTTTCCACCCCCAAGACCGAAAAACGTAAAAAAATCGGGGAAACCGCCGTTTTCACTTGCATGACTTTTCTTTTCACGGAAATTAGTTTAAGGCCACCTATTCTAACTATCCACAAATAATCAGAATTTGCGAACCTCGTCTTCACCCCTTTCCACCCCCAAGACCGAAAAACGTAAAAAAATCGGGGAAACCGCCGTTTTCACTTGCATGACTTTTCTTTTCACGGAAATTAGTTTAAGGCCACCTATTCTAACTATCCACGAAGAATCAGAATTTGCGAACCTCGTCTTCACCCCTTTCCACCCTCAAGACCGAAAAACGTAAAAAAATCGGGGAAACCGCCGTTTTCACTTGCATGACTTTTCTTTTCACGGAAATTAGTTTAAGGCCACCTATTCTAACTATCCACAAATAATCAGAATTTGCGAACCTCGTCTTCACCCCTTTCCACCCCCAAGACCGAAAAACGTAAAAAAATCGGGGAAACCGCCGTTTTCACTTGCATGACTTTTCTTTTAACGGAAATTAGTTTAAGGCCACCTATTCTAACTATCCACGAAGAATCAGAATTTGCGAACCTCGTCTTCACCCCTTTCCACCCCCAAGACCGAAAAACGTAAAAAAATCGGGGAAACCGCCGTTTTCACTTGCATGACTTTTCTTTTCACGGAAATTAGTTTAAGGCCACCTATTCTAACTATCCACGAAGAATCAGAATTTGCGAACCTCGTCTTCACCCCTTTCCACCCTCAAGACCGAAAAACGTAAAAAAATCGGGGAAACCGCCGTTTTCACTTGCATGACTTTTCTTTTCACGGAAATTAGTTTAAGGCCACCTATTCTAACTATCCACAAATAATCAGAATTTGCGAACCTCGTCTTCACCCCTTTCCACCCCCAAGACCGAAAAACGTAAAAAAATCGGGGAAACCGCCGTTTTCACTTGCATGACTTTTCTTTTAACGGAAATTAGTTTAAGGCCACCTATTCTAACTATCCACGAAGAATCAGAATTTGCGAACCTCGTCTTCACCCCTTTCCACCCCCAAGACCGAAAAACGTAAAAAAATCGGGGAAACCGCCGTTTTCACTTGCATGACTTTTCTTTTCACGGAAATTAGTTTAAGGCCACCTATTCTAACTATCCACGAAGAATCAGAATTTGCGAACCTCGTCTTCACCCCTTTCCACCCCCAAGACCGAAAAACTTTAAAAAATCGGGAAAACCGCCGTTTTTACTTGCATGACTTTTCTTTTCAGGGAAATTAGTTTAAGGCCACCTATTCTAACTATCCACGAAGAATCAGAATTTGCGAACCTCGTCTTCACCCCTTTCCACCCCCAAGACCGAAAAACGTAAAAAAATCGGGAAAACCGCCGTTTTCACTTGCATGACTTTTCTTTTCACGGAAATTAGTTTAAGGCCACCTATTCTAACTATCCACAAAGAATCAGAATTTGCGAACCTCGTCTTCACCCCTTTCCACCCCCAAGACCGAAAAACCTAAAAAAATCGGGAAAACGGCCGTTTTCACTTGCATGACTTTTATTTTCACGGAAATTAGTTTAAGGCCACCTATTCTAACTATCCACAAAGAATCAGAATTTGCGAACCTCGTCTTCACCCCTTTCCACCCCCAAGACCGAAAAACTTTAAAAAATCGGGAAAACCGCCGTTTTCACTTGCATGACTTTTCTTTTCAGGGAAATTAGTTTAAGGCCACCTATCTAACTATCCACGAAGAATCAGAATTTGCGAACCTCGTCTTCACCCCTTTCCACCCCCAAGACCGAAAAACGTAAAAAAATCGGGGAAACCGCCGTTTTCACTTGCATGACTTTTCTTTTCACGGAAATTAGTTTAAGGCCACCTATTCTAACTATCCACAAATAATCAGAATTTGCGAACCTCGTCTTCACCCCTTTCCACCCCCAAGACCGAAAAACGTAAAAAAATCGGGGAAACCGCCGTTTTCACTTGCATGACTTTTCTTTTCACGGAAATTAGTTTAAGGCCACCTATTCTAACTATCCACAAAGAATCAGAATTTGCGAACCTCGTCTTCACCCCTTTCCACCCCCAAGACCGAAAAACGTAAAAAAATCGGGGAAACCGCCGTTTTCACTTGCATGACTTTTCTTTTCACGGAAATTAGTTTAAGGCCACCTATTCTAACTATCCACAAAGAATCAGAATTTGCGAACCTCGTCTTCACCCCTTTCCACCCCCAAGACCGAAAAACTTTAAAAAATCGGGAAAACCGCCGTTTTCACTTGCATGACTTTTCTTTTCACGGAAATTAGTTTAAGGCCACCTATTCTAACTATCCACGAAGAATCAGAATTTGCGAACCTCGTCTTCACCCCTTTCCACCCCCAAGACCGAAAAACGTAAAAAAATCGGGGAAACCGCCGTTTTCACTTGCATGACTTTTCTTTTCACGGAAATTAGTTTAAGGCCACCTATTCTAACTATCCACAAATAATCAGAATTTGCGAACCTCGTCTTCACCCCTTTCCACCCCCAAGACCGAAAAACGTAAAAAAATCGGGAAAACGGCCGTTTTCACTTGCATGACTTTTATTTTCACGGAAATTAGTTTAAGGCCACCTATTCTAACTATCCACAAATAATCAGAATTTGCGAACCTCGTCTTCACCCCTTTCCACCCCCAAGACCGAAAAACGTAAAAAAATCGGGGAAACCGCCGTTTTCACTTGCATGACTTTTCTTTTCACGGAAATTAGTTTAAGGCCACCTATTCTAACTATCCACAAAGAATCAGAATTTGCGAACCTCGTCTTCACCCCTTTCCACCCCCAAGACCGAAAAACTTTAAAAAATCGGGAAAACCGCCGTTTTCACTTGCATGACTTTTCTTTTCACGGAAATTAGTTTAAGGCCACCTATTCTAACTATCCACAAAGAATCAGAATTTGCGAACCTCGTCTTCACCCCTTTCCACCCCCAAGACCGAAAAACTTAAAAAAAATCGGGAAAACCGCCGTTTTCACTTGCATGACTTTTCTTTTCACGGAAATTAGTTTAAGGCCACCTATTCTAACTATCCACAAAGAATCAGAATTTGCGAACCTCGTCTTCACCCCTTTCCACCCCCAAGACCGAAAAACTTAAAAAAAATCGGGAAAACCGCCGTTTTCACTTGCATGACTTTTCTTTTCACGGAAATTAGTTTAAGGCCACCTATTCTAACTATCCACGAAGAATCAGAATTTGCGAACCTCGTCTTCACCCCTTTCCACCCCCAAGACCGAAGAACTTTAAAAAATCGGGAAAACCGCCGTTTTCACTTGCATGACTTTTCTTTTCAGCGAAATTAGTTTAAGGCCACCTATTCTAACTATCCACAAAGAATCAGAATTTGCGAACCTCGTCTTCACCCCTTTCCACCCCCAAGACCGAAAAACTTAAAAAAATCGGGAAAACCGCCGTTTTCACTTGCATGACTTTTCTTTTCACGGAAATTAGTTTAAGGCCACCTATTCTAACTATCCACAAATAATCAGAATTTGCGAACCTCGTCTTCACCCCTTTCCACCCCCAAGACCGAAAAACGTAAAAAAATCGGGGAAACCGCCGTTTTCACTTGCATGACTTTTCTTTTCACGGAAATTAGTTTAAGGCCACCTATTCTAACTATCCACAAATAATCAGAATTTGAGAACCTCGTCTTCACCCCTTTCCACCCCCAAGACCGAAAAACGTAAAAAAATCGGGGAAACCGCCGTTTTCACTTGCATGACTTTTCTTTTCACGGAAATTAGTTTAAGGCCACCTATTCTAACTATCCACAAAGAATCAGAATTTGCGAACCTCGTCTTCACCCCTTTCCACCCCCAAGACCGAAAAACGTAAAAAAATCGGGAAAACGGCCGTTTTCACTTGCATGACTTTTATTTTCACGGAAATTAGTTTAAGGCCACCTATTCTAACTATCCACAAATAATCAGAATTTGCGAACCTCGTCTTCACCCCTTTCCACCCCCAAGACCGAAAAACGTAAAAAAATCGGGGAAACCGCCGTTTTCACTTGCATGACTTTTCTTTTCACGGAAATTAGTTTAAGGCCACCTATTCTAACTATCCACAAAGAATCAGAATTTGCGAACCTCGTCTTCACCCCTTTCCACCCCCAAGACCGAAAAACTTTAAAAAATCGGGAAAACCGCCGTTTTCACTTGCATGACTTTTCTTTTCAGGGAAATTAGTTTAAGGCCACCTATTCTAACTATCCACGAAGAATCAGAATTTGCGAACCTCGTCTTCACCCCTTTCCACCCCCAAGACCGAAAAACGTAAAAAAATCGGGAAAACCGCCGTTTTCACTTGCATGACTTTTCTTTTCACTGAAATTAGTTTAAGGCCACCTATTCTAACTATCCACAAAGAATCAGAATTTGCGAACCTCGTCTTCACCCCTTTCCACCCCCAAGACCGAAAAACCTAAAAAAATCGGGAAAACGGCCGTTTTCACTTGCATGACTTTTATTTTCACGGAAATTAGTTTAAGGCCACCTATTCTAACTATCCACAAATAATCAGAATTTGCGAACCTTGTCTTCACCCCTTTCCACCCCCAAGACCGAAAAACGTAAAAAAATCGGGGAAACCGCCGTTTTCACTTGCATGACTTTTCTTTTCACGGAAATTAGTTTAAGGCCACCTATTCTAACTATCCACAAAGAATCAGAATTTGCGAACCTCGTCTTCACCCCTTTCCACCCCCAAGACCGAAAAACTTTAAAAAATCGGGAAAACCGCCGTTTTCACTTGCATGACTTTTCTTTTCACGGAAATTAGTTTAAGGCCACCTATTCTAACTATCCACAAATAATCAGAATTTGCGAACCTCGTCTTCACCCCTTTCCACCCCCAAGACCGAAAAACGTAAAAAAATCGGGGAAACCGCCGTTTTCACTTGCATGACTTTTCTTTTCACGGAAATTAGTTTAAGGCCACCTATTCTAACTATCCACAAAGAATCAGAATTTGCGAACCTCGTCTTCACCCCTTTCCACCCCCAAGACCGAAAAACTTAAAAAAATCGGGAAAACCGCCGTTTTCACTTGCATGACTTTTCTTTTCACGGAAATTAGTTTAAGGCCACCTATTCTAACTATCCACAAAGAATCAGAATTTGCGAACCTCGTCTTCACCCCTTTCCACCCCCAAGACCGAAAAACCTAAAAAAATCGGGAAAACGGCCGTTTTCACTTGCATGACTTTTATTTTCACGGAAATTAGTTTAAGGCCACCTATTCTAACTATCCACAAAGAATCAGAATTTGCGAACCTCGTCTTCACCCCTTTCCACCCCCAAGACCGAAAAACTTTAAAATATCGGGAAAACCGCCGTTTTCACTTGCATGACTTTTCTTTTCACGGAAATTAGTTTAAGGCCACCTATTCTAACTATCCACAAAGAATCAGAATTTGCGAACCTCGTCTTCACCCCTTTCCACCCCCAAGACCGAAAAACTTAAAAAAATCGGGAAAACCGCCGTTTTCACTTGCATGACTTTTCTTTTCACGGAAATTAGTTTAAGGCCACCTATTCTAACTATCCACAAAGAATCAGAATTTGCGAACCTCGTCTTCACCCCTTTCCACCCCCAAGACCGAAAAACCTAAAAAAATCGGGAAAACGGCCGTTTTCACTTGCATGACTTTTATTTTCACGGAAATTAGTTTAAGGCCACCTATTCTAACTATCCACAAAGAATCAGAATTTGCGAACCTCGTCTTCACCCCTTTCCACCCCCAAGACCGAAAAACTTTAAAAAATCGGGAAAACCGCCGTTTTCACTTGCATGACTTTTCTTTTCAGGGAAATTAGTTTAAGGCCACCTATTCTAACTATCCACGAAGAATCAGAATTTGCGAACCTCGTCTTCACCCCTTTCCACCCCCAAGACCGAAAAACTTTAAAAAATCGGGAAAACCGCCGTTTTCACTTGCATGACTTTTCTTTTCACGGAAATTAGTTTAAGGCCACCTATTCTAACTATCCACAAAGAATCAGAATTTGCGAACCTCGTCTTCACCCCTTTCCACCCCCAAGACCGAAAAACTTTAAAAAATCGGGAAAACCGCCGTTTTCACTTGCATGACTTTTCTTTTCACGGAAATTAGTTTAAGGCCACCTATTCTAACTATCCACAAAGAATCAGAATTTGCGAACCTCGTCTTCACCCCTTTCCACCCCCAAGACCGAAAAACTTTAAAAAATCGGGAAAACCGCCGTTTTCACTTGCATGACTTTTCTTTTCAGGGAAATTAGTTTAAGGCCACCTATTCTAACTATCCACGAAGAATCAGAATTTGCGAACCTCGTCTTCACCCCTTTCCACCCCCAAGACCGAAAAACTTTAAAAAATCGGGAAAACCGCCGTTTTCACTTGCATGACTTTTCTTTTCACGGAAATTAGTTTAAGGCCACCTATTCTAACTATCCACAAAGAATCAGAATTTGCGAACCTCGTCTTCACCCCTTTCCACCCCCAAGACCGAAAAACTTTAAAAAATCGGGAAAACCGCCGTTTTCACTTGCATGACTTTTCTTTTCACGGAAATTAGTTTAAGGCCACCTATTCTAACTATCCACAAAGAATCAGAATTTGCGAACCTCATCTTCACCCCTTTCCACCCCCAAGACCGAAAAACTTTAAAAAATCGGGAAAACCGCCGTTTTCACTTGCATGACTTTTCTTTTCACGGAAATTAGTTTAAGGCCACCTATTCTAACTATCCACAAATAATCAGAATTTGCGAACCTCGTCTTCAAACCTTTCCACCCCCAAGACCGAAAAACGTAAAAAAATCGGGGAAACCGCCGTTTTCACTTGCATGACTTTTCTTTTCACGGAAATTAGTTTAAGGCCACCTATTCTAACTATCCACAAAGAATCAGAATTTGCGAACCTCGTCTTCACCCCTTTCCACCCCCAAGACCGAAAAACCTAAAAAAATCGGGAAAACGGCCGTTTTCACTTGCATGACTTTTATTTTCACGGAAATTAGTTTAAGGCCACCTATTCTAACTATCCACAAAGAATCAGAATTTGCGAACCTCATCTTCACCCCTTTCCACCCCCAAGACCGAAAAACCTAAAAAAATCGGGAAAACCGCCGTTTTCACTTGCATGACTTTTCTTTTCAGGGAAATTAGTTTAAGGCCACCTATTCTAACTATCCACGAAGAATCAGAATTTGCGAACCTCGTCTTCACCCCTTTCCACCCCCAAGACCGAAAAACGTAAAAAAATCGGGAAAACGGCCGTTTTCACTTGCATGACTTTTATTTTCACGGAAATTAGTTTAAGGCCACCTATTCTAACTATCCACAAGTAATCAGAATTTGCGAACCTCGTCTTCACCCCTTTCCACCCCCAAGACCGAAAAACGTAAAAAAATCGGGGAAACCGCCGTTTTCACTTGCATGACTTTTCTTTTCACGGAAATTAGTTTAAGGCCACCTATTCTAACTATCCACAAATAATCAGAATTTGCGAACCTCGTCTTCACCCCTTTCCACCCCCAAGACCGAAAAACGTAAAAAAATCGGGGAAACCGCCGTTTTCACTTGCATGACTTTTCTTTTCACGGAAATTAGTTTAAGGCCACCTATTCTAACTATCCACAAATAATCAGAATTTGCGAACCTCGTCTTCACCCCTTTCCACCCCCAAGACCGAAAAACGTAAAAAAATCGGGGAAACCGCCGTTTTCACTTGCATGACTTTTCTTTTAACGGAAATTAGTTTAAGGCCACCTATTCTAACTATCCACGAAGAATCAGAATTTGCGAACCTCGTCTTCACCCCTTTCCACCCCCAAGACCGAAAAACGTAAAAAAATCGGGGAAACCGCCGTTTTCACTTGCATGACTTTTCTTTTCACGGAAATTAGTTTAAGGCCACCTATTCTAACTATCCACGAAGAATCAGAATTTGCGAACCTCGTCTTCACCCCTTTCCACCCTCAAGACCGAAAAACGTAAAAAAATCGGGGAAACCGCCGTTTTCACTTGCATGACTTTTCTTTTCACGGAAATTAGTTTAAGGCCACCTATTCTAACTATCCACAAATAATCAGAATTTGCGAACCTCGTCTTCACCCCTTTCCACCCCCAAGACCGAAAAACGTAAAAAAATCGGGGAAACCGCCGTTTTCACTTGCATGACTTTTCTTTTCACGGAAATTAGTTTAAGGCCACCTATTATAACTATCCACAAAGAATCAGAATTTGCGAACCTCGTCTTTACCCCTTTCCACCCCCAAGACCGAAAAACCTAAAAAAATCGGGAAAACGGCCGTTTTCACTTGCATGACTTTTATTTTCACGGAAATTAGTTTAAGGCCACCTATTCTAACTATCCACAAAGAATCAGAATTTGCGAACCTCGTCTTCACCCCTTTCCACCCCCAAGACCGAAAAACCTAAAAAAATCGGGAAAACGGCCGTTTTCACTTGCATGACTTTTATTTTCACGGAAATTAGTTTAAGGCCACCTATTCTAACTATCCACAAAGAATCAGAATTTGCGAACCTCGTCTTCACCCCTTTCCACCCCCAAGACCGAAAAACCTAAAAAAATCGGGAAAACCGCCGTTTTCACTTGCATGACTTTTCTTTTCAGGGAAATTAGTTTAAGGCCACCTATTCTAACTATCCACGAAGAATCAGAATTTGCGAACCTCGTCTTCACCCCTTTCCACCCCCAAGACCGAAAAACGTAAAAAAATCGGGAAAACGGCCGTTTTCACTTGCATGACTTTTATTTTCACGGAAATTAGTTTAAGGCCACCTATTCTAACTATCCACAAATAATCAGAATTTGCGAACCTCGTCTTCACCCCTTTCCACCCCCAAGACCGAAAAACGTAAAAAAATCGGGGAAACCGCCGTTTTCACTTGCATGACTTTTCTTTTCACGGAAATTAGTTTAAGGCCACCTATTCTAACTATCCACAAATAATCAGAATTTGCGAACCTCGTCTTCACCCCTTTCCACCCCCAAGACCGAAAAACGTAAAAAAATCGGGGAAACCGCCGTTTTCACTTGCATGACTTTTCTTTTCACGGAAATTAGTTTAAGGCCACCTATTCTAACTAGCCACAAATAATCAGAATTTGCGAACCTCGTCTTCACCCCTTTCCACCCCCAAGACCGAAAAACGTAAAAAAATCGGGGAAACCGCCGTTTTCACTTGCATGACTTTTCTTTTAACGGAAATTAGTTTAAGGCCACCTATTCTAACTATCCACGAAGAATCAGAATTTGCGAACCTCGTCTTCACCCCTTTCCACCCCCAAGACCGAAAAACGTAAAAAAATCGGGGAAACCGCCGTTTTCACTTGCATGACTTTTCTTTTCACGGAAATTAGTTTAAGGCCACCTATTCTAACTATCCACGAAGAATCAGAATTTGCGAACCTCGTCTTCACCCCTTTCCACCCTCAAGACCGAAAAACGTAAAAAAATCGGGGAAACCGCCGTTTTCACTTGCATGACTTTTCTTTTCACGGAAATTAGTTTAAGGCCACCTATTCTAACTATCCACAAATAATCAGAATTTGCGAACCTCGTCTTCACCCCTTTCCACCCCCAAGACCGAAAAACGTAAAAAAATCGGGGAAACCGCCGTTTTCACTTGCATGACTTTTCTTTTAACGGAAATTAGTTTAAGGCCACCTATTCTAACTATCCACGAAGAATCAGAATTTGCGAACCTCGTCTTCACCCCTTTCCACCCCCAAGACCGAAAAACGTAAAAAAATCGGGGAAACCGCCGTTTTCACTTGCATGACTTTTCTTTTCACGGAAATTAGTTTAAGGCCACCTATTCTAACTATCCACGAAGAATCAGAATTTGCGAACCTCGTCTTCACCCCTTTCCACCCCCAAGACCGAAAAACTTTAAAAAATCGGGAAAACCGCCGTTTTCACTTGCATGACTTTTCTTTTCAGGGAAATTAGTTTAAGGCCACCTATTCTAACTATCCACGAAGAATCAGAATTTGCGAACCTCGTCTTCACCCCTTTCCACCCCCAAGACCGAAAAACGTAAAAAAATCGGGAAAACCGCCGTTTTCACTTGCATGACTTTTCTTTTCACTGAAATTAGTTTAAGGCCACCTATTCTAACTATCCACGAAGAATCAGAATTTGCGAAACTCGTCTTCACCCCTTTCCACCCCCAAGACCGAAAAACGTAAAAAAATCGGGGAAACCGCCGTTTTCACTTGCATGACTTTTCTTTTCACGGAAATTAGTTTAAGGCCACCTATTCTAACTATCCACGAAGAATCAGAATTTGCGAACCTCGTCTTCACCCCTTTCCACCCTCAAGACCGAAAAACGTAAAAAAATCGGGGAAACCGCCGTTTTCACTTGCATGACTTTTCTTTTCACGGAAATTAGTTTAAGGCCACCTATTCTAACTATCCACAAATAATCAGAATTTGCGAACCTCGTCTTCACCCCTTTCCACCCCCAAGACCGAAAAACGTAAAAAAATCGGGGAAACCGCCGTTTTCACTTGCATGACTTTTCTTTTAACGGAAATTAGTTTAAGGCCACCTATTCTAACTATCCACGAAGAATCAGAATTTGCGAACCTCGTCTTCACCCCTTTCCACCCCCAAGACCGAAAAACGTAAAAAAATCGGGGAAACCGCCGTTTTCACTTGCATGACTTTTCTTTTCACGGAAATTAGTTTAAGGCCACCTATTCTAACTATCCACGAAGAATCAGAATTTGCGAACCTCGTCTTCACCCCTTTCCACCCCCAAGACCGAAAAACTTTAAAAAATCGGGAAAACCGCCGTTTTCACTTGCATGACTTTTCTTTTCAGGGAAATTAGTTTAAGGCCACCTATTCTAACTATCCACGAAGAATCAGAATTTGCGAACCTCGTCTTCACCCCTTTCCACCCCCAAGACCGAAAAACGTAAAAAAATCGGGAAAACCGCCGTTTTCACTTGCATGACTTTTCTTTTCACTGAAATTAGTTTAAGGCCACCTATTCTAACTATCCACAAAGAATCAGAATTTGCGAACCTCGTCTTCACCCCTTTCCACCCCCAAGACCGAAAAACCTAAAAAAATCGGGAAAACGGCCGTTTTCACTTGCATGACTTTTATTTTCACGGAAATTAGTTTAAGGCCACCTATTCTAACTATCCACAAATAATCAGAATTTGCGAACCTCGTCTTCACCCCTTTCCACACACAAGACCGAAAAACTTTAAAAAATCGGGAAAACCGCCGTTTTCACTTGCATGACTTTTCTTTTCAGGGAAATTAGTTTAAGGCCACCTATTCTAACTATCCACGAAGAATCAGAATTTGCGAACCTCGTCTTCACCCCTTTCCACCCCCAAGACCGAAAAACTTTAAAAAATCGGGAAAACCGCCGTTTTCACTTGCATGACTTTTCTTTTCAGGGAAATTAGTTTAAGGCCACCTATTCTAACTATCCACGAAGAATCAGAATTTGCGAACCTCGTCTTCACCCCTTTCCACCCCCAAGACCGAAAAACGTAAAAAAATCGGGAAAACCGCCGTTTTCACTTGCATGACTTTTCTTTTCAGGGAAATTAGTTTAAGGCCACCTATTCTAACTATCCACGAAGAATCAGAATTTGCGAACCTCGTCTTCACCCCTTTCCACCCCCAAGACCGAAAAACTTTAAAAAATCGGGAAAACCGCCGTTTTCACTTGCATGACTTTTCTTTTCAGGGAAATTAGTTTAAGGCCACCTATTCTAACTATCCACGAAGAATCAGAATTTGCGAACCTCGTCTTCACCCCTTTCCACACACAAGACCGAAAAACTTTAAAAAATCGGGAAAACCGCCGTTTTCACTTGCATGACTTTTCTTTTCACGGAAATTAGTTTAAGGCCACCTATTCTAACTATCCACAAAGAATCAGAATTTGCGAACCTCGTCTTCACCCCTTTCCACCCCCAAGACCGAAAAACTTTAAAAAATCGGGAAAACCGCCGTTTTCACTTGCATGACTTTTCTTTTCAGGGAAATTAGTTTAAGGCCACCTATTCTAACTATCCACGAAGAATCAGAATTTGCGAACCTCGTCTTCACCCCTTTCCACCCCCAAGACCGAAAAACGTAAAAAAATCGGGAAAACCGCCGTTTTCACTTGCATGACTTTTCTTTTCACTGAAATTAGTTTAAGGCCACCTATTCTAACTATCCACAAAGAATCAGAATTTGCGAACCTCGTCTTCACCCCTTTCCACCCCCAAGACCGAAAAACCTAAAAAAATCGGGAAAACGGCCGTTTTCACTTGCATGACTTTTATTTTCACGGAAATTAGTTTAAGGCCACCTATTCTAACTATCCACAAATAATCAGAATTTGCGAACCTTGTCTTCACCCCTTTCCACCCCCAAGACCGAAAAACGTAAAAAAATCGGGGAAACCGCCGTTTTCACTTGCATGACTTTTCTTTTCACGGAAATTAGTTTAAGGCCACCTATTCTAACTATCCACAAAGAATCAGAATTTGCGAACCTCGTCTTCACCCCTTTCCACCCCCAAGACCGAAAAACTTTAAAAAATCGGGAAAACCGCCGTTTTCACTTGCATGACTTTTCTTTTCACGGAAATTAGTTTAAGGCCACCTATTCTAACTATCCACAAATAATCAGAATTTGCGAACCTCGTCTTCACCCCTTTCCACCCCCAAGACCGAAAAACGTAAAAAAATCGGGGAAACCGCCGTTTTCACTTGCATGACTTTTCTTTTCACGGAAATTAGTTTAAGGCCACCTATTCTAACTATCCACAAAGAATCAGAATTTGCGAACCTCGTCTTCACCCCTTTCCACCCCCAAGACCGAAAAACTTAAAAAAATCGGGAAAACCGCCGTTTTCACTTGCATGACTTTTCTTTTCACGGAAATTAGTTTAAGGCCACCTATTCTAACTATCCACAAAGAATCAGAATTTGCGAACCTCGTCTTCACCCCTTTCCACCCCCAAGACCGAAAAACCTAAAAAAATCGGGAAAACGGCCGTTTTCACTTGCATGACTTTTATTTTCACGGAAATTAGTTTAAGGCCACCTATTCTAACTATCCACAAAGAATCAGAATTTGCGAACCTCGTCTTCACCCCTTTCCACCCCCAAGACCGAAAAACTTTAAAATATCGGGAAAACCGCCGTTTTCACTTGCATGACTTTTCTTTTCACGGAAATTAGTTTAAGGCCACCTATTCTAACTATCCACAAAGAATCAGAATTTGCGAACCTCGTCTTCACCCCTTTCCACCCCCAAGACCGAAAAACTTAAAAAAATCGGGAAAACCGCCGTTTTCACTTGCATGACTTTTCTTTTCACGGAAATTAGTTTAAGGCCACCTATTCTAACTATCCACAAAGAATCAGAATTTGCGAACCTCGTCTTCACCCCTTTCCACCCCCAAGACCGAAAAACCTAAAAAAATCGGGAAAACGGCCGTTTTCACTTGCATGACTTTTATTTTCACGGAAATTAGTTTAAGGCCACCTATTCTAACTATCCACAAAGAATCAGAATTTGCGAACCTCGTCTTCACCCCTTTCCACCCCCAAGACCGAAAAACTTTAAAAAATCGGGAAAACCGCCGTTTTCACTTGCATGACTTTTCTTTTCAGGGAAATTAGTTTAAGGCCACCTATTCTAACTATCCACGAAGAATCAGAATTTGCGAACCTCGTCTTCACCCCTTTCCACCCCCAAGACCGAAAAACTTTAAAAAATCGGGAAAACCGCCGTTTTCACTTGCATGACTTTTCTTTTCACGGAAATTAGTTTAAGGCCACCTATTCTAACTATCCACAAAGAATCAGAATTTGCGAACCTCGTCTTCACCCCTTTCCACCCCCAAGACCGAAAAACTTTAAAAAATCGGGAAAACCGCCGTTTTCACTTGCATGACTTTTCTTTTCACGGAAATTAGTTTAAGGCCACCTATTCTAACTATCCACAAAGAATCAGAATTTGCGAACCTCGTCTTCACCCCTTTCCACCCCCAAGACCGAAAAACTTTAAAAAATCGGGAAAACCGCCGTTTTCACTTGCATGACTTTTCTTTTCAGGGAAATTAGTTTAAGGCCACCTATTCTAACTATCCACGAAGAATCAGAATTTGCGAACCTCGTCTTCACCCCTTTCCACCCCCAAGACCGAAAAACTTTAAAAAATCGGGAAAACCGCCGTTTTCACTTGCATGACTTTTCTTTTCACGGAAATTAGTTTAAGGCCACCTATTCTAACTATCCACAAAGAATCAGAATTTGCGAACCTCGTCTTCACCCCTTTCCACCCCCAAGACCGAAAAACTTTAAAAAATCGGGAAAACCGCCGTTTTCACTTGCATGACTTTTCTTTTCACGGAAATTAGTTTAAGGCCACCTATTCTAACTATCCACAAAGAATCAGAATTTGCGAACCTCATCTTCACCCCTTTCCACCCCCAAGACCGAAAAACTTTAAAAAATCGGGAAAACCGCCGTTTTCACTTGCATGACTTTTCTTTTCACGGAAATTAGTTTAAGGCCACCTATTCTAACTATCCACAAATAATCAGAATTTGCGAACCTCGTCTTCAAACCTTTCCACCCCCAAGACCGAAAAACGTAAAAAAATCGGGGAAACCGCCGTTTTCACTTGCATGACTTTTCTTTTCACGGAAATTAGTTTAAGGCCACCTATTCTAACTATAAACAAAGAATCAGAATTTGCGAACCTCGTCTTCACCCCTTTCCACCCCCAAGACCGAAAAACCTAAAAAAATCGGGAAAACGGCCGTTTTCACTTGCATGACTTTTATTTTCACGGAAATTAGTTTAAGGCCACCTATTCTAACTATCCACAAAGAATCAGAATTTGCGAACCTCATCTTCACCCCTTTCCACCCCCAAGACCGAAAAACCTAAAAAAATCGGGAAAACCGCCGTTTTCACTTGCATGACTTTTCTTTTCAGGGAAATTAGTTTAAGGCCACCTATTCTAACTATCCACGAAGAATCAGAATTTGCGAACCTCGTCTTCACCCCTTTCCACCCCCAAGACCGAAAAACGTAAAAAAATCGGGAAAACGGCCGTTTTCACTTGCATGACTTTTATTTTCACGGAAATTAGTTTAAGGCCACCTATTCTAACTATCCACAAATAATCAGAATTTGCGAACCTCGTCTTCACCCCTTTCCACCCCCAAGACCGAAAAACGTAAAAAAATCGGGGAAACCGCCGTTTTCACTTGCATGACTTTTCTTTTCACGGAAATTAGTTTAAGGCCACCTATTCTAACTATCCACAAATAATCAGAATTTGCGAACCTCGTCTTCACCCCTTTCCACCCCCAAGACCGAAAAACGTAAAAAAATCGGGGAAACCGCCGTTTTCACTTGCATGACTTTTCTTTTCACGGAAATTAGTTTAAGGCCACCTATTCTAACTATCCACAAATAATCAGAATTTGCGAACCTCGTCTTCACCCCTTTCCACCCCCAAGACCGAAAAACGTAAAAAAATCGGGGAAACCGCCGTTTTCACTTGCATGACTTTTCTTTTAACGGAAATTAGTTTAAGGCCACCTATTCTAACTATCCACGAAGAATCAGAATTTGCGAACCTCGTCTTCACCCCTTTCCACCCCCAAGACCGAAAAACGTAAAAAAATCGGGGAAACCGCCGTTTTCACTTGCATGACTTTTCTTTTCACGGAAATTAGTTTAAGGCCACCTATTCTAACTATCCACGAAGAATCAGAATTTGCGAACCTCGTCTTCACCCCTTTCCACCCTCAAGACCGAAAAACGTAAAAAAATCGGGGAAACCGCCGTTTTCACTTGCATGACTTTTCTTTTCACGGAAATTAGTTTAAGGCCACCTATTCTAACTATCCACAAAGAATCAGAATTTGCGAACCTCGTCTTCACCCCTTTCCACCCCAAAGACCGAAAAACTTAAAAAAATCGGGAAAACCGCCGTTTTCACTTGCATGACTTTTCTTTTCACGGAAATTAGTTTAAGGCCACCTATTCTAACTATCCACAAATAATCAGAATTTGCGAACCTCGTCTTCACCCCTTTCCACCCCCAAGACCGAAAAACGTAAAAAAATCGGGGAAACCGCCGTTTTCACTTGCATGACTTTTCTTTTCACGGAAATTAGTTTAAGGCCACCTATTCTAACTATCCACAAATAATCAGAATTTGCGAACCTCGTCTTCACCCCTTTCCACCCCCAAGACCGAAAAACGTAAAAAAATCGGGGAAACCGCCGTTTTCACTTGCATGACTTTTCTTTTCACGGAAATTAGTTTAAGGCCACCTATTATAACTATCCACAAAGAATCAGAATTTGCGAACCTCGTCTTTACCCCTTTCCACCCCCAAGACCGAAAAACCTAAAAAAATCGGGAAAACGGCCGTTTTCACTTGCATGACTTTTATTTTCACGGAAATTAGTTTAAGGCCACCTATTCTAACTATCCACAAAGAATCAGAATTTGCGAACCTCGTCTTCACCCCTTTCCACCCCCAAGACCGAAAAACCTAAAAAAATCGGGAAAACGGCCGTTTTCACTTGCATGACTTTTATTTTCACGGAAATTAGTTTAAGGCCACCTATTCTAACTATCCACAAAGAATCAGAATTTGCGAACCTCGTCTTCACCCCTTTCCACCCCCAAGACCGAAAAACCTAAAAAAATCGGGAAAACCGCCGTTTTCACTTGCATGACTTTTCTTTTCAGGGAAATTAGTTTAAGGCCACCTATTCTAACTATCCACGAAGAATCAGAATTTGCGAACCTCGTCTTCACCCCTTTCCACCCCCAAGACCGAAAAACGTAAAAAAATCGGGAAAACGGCCGTTTTCACTTGCATGACTTTTATTTTCACGGAAATTAGTTTAAGGCCACCTATTCTAACTATCCACAAATAATCAGAATTTGCGAACCTCGTCTTCACCCCTTTCCACCCCCAAGACCGAAAAACGTAAAAAAATCGGGGAAACCGCCGTTTTCACTTGCATGACTTTTCTTTTCACGGAAATTAGTTTAAGGCCACCTATTCTAACTATCCACAAATAATCAGAATTTGCGAACCTCGTCTTCACCCCTTTCCACCCCCAAGACCGAAAAACGTAAAAAAATCGGGGAAACCGCCGTTTTCACTTGCATGACTTTTCTTTTCACGGAAATTAGTTTAAGGCCACCTATTCTAACTAGCCACAAATAATCAGAATTTGCGAACCTCGTCTTCACCCCTTTCCACCCCCAAGACCGAAAAACGTAAAAAAATCGGGGAAACCGCCGTTTTCACTTGCATGACTTTTCTTTTAACGGAAATTAGTTTAAGGCCACCTATTCTAACTATCCACGAAGAATCAGAATTTGCGAACCTCGTCTTCACCCCTTTCCACCCCCAAGACCGAAAAACGTAAAAAAATCGGGGAAACCGCCGTTTTCACTTGCATGACTTTTCTTTTCACGGAAATTAGTTTAAGGCCACCTATTCTAACTATCCACGAAGAATCAGAATTTGCGAACCTCGTCTTCACCCCTTTCCACCCTCAAGACCGAAAAACGTAAAAAAATCGGGGAAACCGCCGTTTTCACTTGCATGACTTTTCTTTTCACGGAAATTAGTTTAAGGCCACCTATTCTAACTATCCACAAATAATCAGAATTTGCGAACCTCGTCTTCACCCCTTTCCACCCCCAAGACCGAAAAACGTAAAAAAATCGGGGAAACCGCCGTTTTCACTTGCATGACTTTTCTTTTAACGGAAATTAGTTTAAGGCCACCTATTCTAACTATCCACGAAGAATCAGAATTTGCGAACCTCGTCTTCACCCCTTTCCACCCCCAAGACCGAAAAACGTAAAAAAATCGGGGAAACCGCCGTTTTCACTTGCATGACTTTTCTTTTCACGGAAATTAGTTTAAGGCCACCTATTCTAACTATCCACGAAGAATCAGAATTTGCGAACCTCGTCTTCACCCCTTTCCACCCCCAAGACCGAAAAACTTTAAAAAATCGGGAAAACCGCCGTTTTCACTTGCATGACTTTTCTTTTCAGGGAAATTAGTTTAAGGCCACCTATTCTAACTATCCACGAAGAATCAGAATTTGCGAACCTCGTCTTCACCCCTTTCCACCCCCAAGACCGAAAAACGTAAAAAAATCGGGAAAACCGCCGTTTTCACTTGCATGACTTTTCTTTTCACTGAAATTAGTTTAAGGCCACCTATTCTAACTATCCACGAAGAATCAGAATTTGCGAAACTCGTCTTCACCCCTTTCCACCCCCAAGACCGAAAAACGTAAAAAAATCGGGGAAACCGCCGTTTTCACTTGCATGACTTTTCTTTTCACGGAAATTAGTTTAAGGCCACCTATTCTAACTATCCACGAAGAATCAGAATTTGCGAACCTCGTCTTCACCCCTTTCCACCCTCAAGACCGAAAAACGTAAAAAAATCGGGGAAACCGCCGTTTTCACTTGCATGACTTTTCTTTTCACGGAAATTAGTTTAAGGCCACCTATTCTAACTATCCACAAATAATCAGAATTTGCGAACCTCGTCTTCACCCCTTTCCACCCCCAAGACCGAAAAACGTAAAAAAATCGGGGAAACCGCCGTTTTCACTTGCATGACTTTTCTTTTAACGGAAATTAGTTTAAGGCCACCTATTCTAACTATCCACGAAGAATCAGAATTTGCGAACCTCGTCTTCACCCCTTTCCACCCCCAAGACCGAAAAACGTAAAAAAATCGGGGAAACCGCCGTTTTCACTTGCATGACTTTTCTTTTCACGGAAATTAGTTTAAGGCCACCTATTCTAACTATCCACGAAGAATCAGAATTTGCGAACCTCGTCTTCACCCCTTTCCACCCCCAAGACCGAAAAACTTTAAAAAATCGGGAAAACCGCCGTTTTCACTTGCATGACTTTTCTTTTCAGGGAAATTAGTTTAAGGCCACCTATTCTAACTATCCACGAAGAATCAGAATTTGCGAACCTCGTCTTCACCCCTTTCCACCCCCAAGACCGAAAAACGTAAAAAAAATCGGGAAAACCGCCGTTTTCACTTGCATGACTTTTCTTTTCACTGAAATTAGTTTAAGGCCACCTATTCTAACTATCCACAAAGAATCAGAATTTGCGAACCTCGTCTTCACCCCTTTCCACCCCCAAGACCGAAAAACCTAAAAAAATCGGGAAAACGGCCGTTTTCACTTGCATGACTTTTATTTTCACGGAAATTAGTTTAAGGCCACCTATTCTAACTATCCACAAATAATCAGAATTTGCGAACCTCGTCTTCACCCCTTTCCACACACAAGACCGAAAAACTTTAAAAAATCGGGAAAACCGCCGTTTTCACTTGCATGACTTTTCTTTTCAGGGAAATTAGTTTAAGGCCACCTATTCTAACTATCCACGAAGAATCAGAATTTGCGAACCTCGTCTTCACCCCTTTCCACCCCCAAGACCGAAAAACGTAAAAAAATCGGGAAAACCGCCGTTTTCACTTGCATGACTTTTCTTTTCACGGAAATTAGTTTAAGGCCACCTATTCTAACTATCCACAAAGAATCAGAATTTGCGAACCTCGTCTTCACCCCTTTCCACCCCCAAGACCGAAAAACCTAAAAAAATCGGGGAAACCGCCGTTTTCACTTGCATGACTTTTCTTTTCACGGAAATTAGTTTAAGGCCACCTATTCTAACTATCCACAAATAATCAGAATTTGCGAACCTCGTCTTCACCCCTTTCCACCCCCAAGACCGAAAAACGTAAAAAAAATCGGGGAAACCGCCATTTTCACTTGCATGACTTTTCTTTTCACGGAAATTAGTTTAAGGCCACCTATTCTAACTATCCACGAAGAATCAGAATTTGCGAACCTCGTCTTCACCCCTTTCCACCCCCAAGACCGAAAAACCTAAAAAAATCGGGAAAACGGCCGTTTTCACTTGCATGACTTTTATTTTCACGGAAATTAGTTTAAGGCCACCTATTCTAACTATCCACAAAGAATCAGAATTTGCGAACCTCGTCTTCACCCCTTTCCACCCCCAAGACCGAAAAACTTTAAAAAATCGGGAAAACCGCCGTTTTCACTTGCATGACTTTTCTTTTCAGGGAAATTAGTTTAAGGCCACCTATTCTAACTATCCACGAAGAATCAGAATTTGCGAACCTCGTCTTCACCCCTTTCCACCCCCAAGACCGAAAAACGTAAAAAAATCGGGAAAACGGCCGTTTTCACTTGCATGACTTTTATTTTCACGGAAATTAGTTTAAGGCCACCTATTCTAACTATCCACAAAGAATCAGAATTTGCGAACCTCTTCTTCACCCCTTTCCACCCTCAAGACCGAAAAACTTTAAAAAATCGGGAAAACCGCCGTTTTCACTTGCATGACTTTTCTTTTCAGGGAAATTAGTTTAAGGCCACCTATTCTAACTATCCACGAAGAATCAGAATTTGCGAACCTCGTCTTCACCCCTTTCCACCCCCAAGACCGAAAAACGTAAAAAAATCGGGAAAACGGCCGTTTTCACTTGCATGACTTTTATTTTCACGGAAATTAGTTTAAGGCCACCTATTCTAACTATCCACAAATAATCAGAATTTGCGAACCTCGTCTTCACCCCTTTCCACCCCCAAGACCGAAAAACGTAAAAAAATCGGGGAAACCGCCGTTTTCACTTGCATGACTTTTCTTTTCACGGAAATTAGTTTAAGGCCACCTATTCTAACTATCCACAAAGAATCAGAATTTGCGAACCTCGTCTTCACCCCTTTCCACCCCCAAGACCGAAAAACTTTAAAAAATCGGGAAAACCGCCGTTTTCACTTGCATGACTTTTCTTTTCACGGAAATTAGTTTAAGGCCACCTATTCTAACTATCCACAAATAATCAGAATTTGCGAACCTCGTCTTCACCCCTTTCCACCCCCAAGACCGAAAAACGTAAAAAAATCGGGGAAAACGCCGTTTTCACTTGCATGACTTTTCTTTTCACGGAAATTAGTTTAAGGCCACCTATTCTAACTATCCACGAAGAATCAGAATTTGCGAACCTCGTCTTCACCCCTTTCCACCCTCAAGACCGAAAAACGTAAAAAAATCGGGGAAACCGCCGTTTTCACTTGCATGACTTTTCTTTTCACGGAAATTAGTTTAAGGCCACCTATTCTAACTATCCACAAAGAATCAGAATTTGCGAACCTCGTCTTCACCCCTTTCCACCCCCAAGACCGAAAAACTTTAAAAAATCGGGAAAACCGCCGTTTTCACTTGCATGACTTTTCTTTTCACGGAAATTAGTTTAAGGCCACCTATTCTAACTATCCACAAATAATCAGAATTTGCGAACCTCGTCTTCACCCCTTTCCACCCCCAAGACCGAAAAACGTAAAAAAATCGGGGAAACCGCCGTTTTCACTTGCATGACTTTTCTTTTCACGGAAATTAGTTTAAGGCCACCTATTCTAACTATCCACGAAGAATCAGAATTTGCGAACCTCGTCTTCACCCCTTTCCACCCCCAAGACCGAAAAACCTAAAAAAATCGGGAAAACGGCCGTTTTCACTTGCATGACTTTTATTTTCACGGAAATTAGTTTAAGGCCACCTATTCTAACTATCCACAAAGAATCAGAATTTGCGAACCTCGTCTTCACCCCTTTCCACCCCCAAGACCGAAAAACTTTAAAAAATCGGGAAAACCGCCGTTTTCACTTGCATGACTTTTCTTTTCACGGAAATTAGTTTAAGGCCACCTATTCTAACTATCCACAAAGAATCAGAATTTGCGAACCTCGTCTTCACCCCTTTCCACCCCCAAGACCGAAAAACTTTAAAAAATCGGGAAAACCGCCGTTTTCACTTGCATGACTTTTCTTTTCAGGGAAATTAGTTTAAGGCCACCTATTCTAACTATCCACGAAGAATCAGAATTTGCGAACCTCGTCTTCACCCCTTTCCACCCCCAAGACCGAAAAACGTAAAAAAATCGGGAAAACGGCCGTTTTCACTTGCATGACTTTTATTTTCACGGAAATTAGTTTAAGGCCACCTATTCTAACTATCCACGAAGAATCATAATTTGCGAACCTCGTCTTCACCCCTTTCCACCCTCAAGACCGAAAAACGTAAAAAAATCGGGGACATCGCCGTTTTCACTTGCATGACTTTTCTTTTCACGAAAATTAGTTTAAGGCCACCTATTCTAACTATCCACAAAGAATCAGAATTTGCGAACCTCGTCTTCACTTCTTTCCACCCCCAAGACCGAAAAACGTAAAAAAATCGGGGAAACCGCCGTTTTCACTTGCATGACTTTTCTTTTCACGGAAATTAGTTTAAGGCCACCTATTCTAACTATCCACGAAGAATCAGAATTTGCGAACCTCGTCTTCACCCCTTTCCACCCTCAAGACCGAAAAACGTAAAAAAATCGGGGAAACCGCCGTTTTCACTTGCATGACTTTTCTTTTCACGGAAATTAGTTTTAGGCCACCTATTCTAACTATCCACAAAGAATCAGAATTTGCGAACCTCGTCTTCACCCCTTTCCACCCCCAAGACCGAAAAACTTTAAAAAATCGGGAAAACCGCCGTTTTCACTTGCATGACTTTTCTTTTCACGGAAATTAGTTTAAGGCCACCTATTCTAACTATCCACAAAGAATCAGAATTTGCGAACCTCGTCTTCACCCCTTTCCACCCCCAAGACCGAAAAACTTTAAAAAATCGGGAAAACCGCCGTTTTCACTTGCATGACTTTTCTTTTCACGGAAATTAGTTTAAGGCCACCTATTCTAACTATCCACAAATAATCAGAATTTGCGAACCTCGTCTTCACCCCTTTCCACCCCCAAGACCGAAAAACGTAAAAAAATCGGGGAAACCGCCGTTTTCACTTGCATGACTTTTCTTTTCACCGAAATTAGTTTAAGGCCACCTATTCTAACTATCCACAAAGAATCAGAATTTGCGAACCTCGTCTTCACCCCTTTCCACCCTCAAGACCGAAAAACTTAAAAAAATCGGGAAAACCGCCGTTTTCACTTGCATGACTTTTCTTTTCACGGAAATTAGTTTAAGGCCACCTATTCTAACTATCCACAAAGAATCAGAATTTGCGAACCTCGTCTTCACCCCTTTCCACCCCCAAGACCGAAAAACTTAAAAAAATCGGGAAAACGGCCGTTTTCACTTGCATGACTTTTATTTTCACGGAAATTAGTTTAAGGCCACCTATTCTAACTATCCACGAAGAATCAGAATTTGCGAACCTCGTCTTCACCCCTTTCCACCCTCAAGACCGAAAAACGTAAAAAAATCGGGGAAACCGCCGTTTTCACTTGCATGACTTTTCTTTTCACGGAAATTAGTTTAAGGCCACCTATTCTAACTATCCACAAAGAATCAGAATTTGCGAACCTCGTCTTCACCCCTTTCCACCCCCAAGACCGAAAAACTTTAAAAAATCGGGAAAACCGCCGTTTTCACTTGCATGACTTTTCTTTTCACGGAAATTAGTTTAAGGCCACCTATTCTAACTATCCACAAAGAATCAGAATTTGCGAACCTCGTCTTCACCCCTTTCCACCCCCAAGACCGAAAAACTTAAAAAAATCGGGAAAACCGCCGTTTTCACTTGCATGACTTTTCTTTTCACGGAAATTAGTTTAAGGCCACCTATTCTAACTATCCACAAAGAATCAGAATTTGCGAACCTCGTCTTCACCCCTTTCCACCCCCAAGACCAAAAAACTTAAAAAAATCGGGAAAACCGCCGTTTTCACTTGCATGACTTTTATTTTCACGGAAATTAGTTTAAGGCCACCTATTCTAACTATCCACAAAGAATCAGAATTTGCGAACTTCGTCTTCACCCCTTTCCACCCCCAAGACCGAAAAACTTTAAAAAATCGGGAAAACCGCCGTTTTCACTTGCATGACTTTTCTTTTCACGGAAATTAGTTTAAGGCCACCTATTCTAACTATCCACAAAGAATCAGAATTTGCGAACCTCGTCTTCACCCCTTTCCACCCCCAAGACCGAAAAACTTAAAAAAATCGGGAAAACCGCCGTTTTCACTTGCATGACTTTTCTTTTCACGGAAATTAGTTTAAGGCCACCTATTCTAACTATCCACAAAGAATCAGAATTTGCGAACCTCGTCTTCACCCCTTTCCACCCCCAAGACCGAAAAACCTAAAAAAATCGGGAAAACGGCCGTTTTCACTTGCATGACTTTTATTTTCACGGAAATTAGTTTAAGGCCACCTATTCTAACTATCCACAAAGAATCAGAATTTGCGAACCTCGTCTTCACCCCTTTCCACCCCCAAGACCGAAAAACTTTAAAAAATCGGAAAAACCGCCGTTTTCACTTGCATGACTTTTCTTTTCAGGGAAATTAGTTTAAGGCCACCGATTCTAACTATCCACAAATAATCAGAATTTGCGAACCTCGTCTTCACCCCTTTCCACCCCCAAGACCGAAAAACGTAAAAAAATCGGGGAAACCGCCGTTTTCACTTGCATGACTTTTCTTTTCACGGAAATTAGTTTAAGGCCACCTATTCTAACTATCCACAAAGAATCAGAATTTGCGAACCTCGTCTTCACCCCTTTCCACCCCCAAGACCGAAAAACCTAAAAAAATCGGGAAAACGGCCGTTTTCACTTGCATGACTTTTATTTTCACGGAAATTAGTTTAAGGCCACCTATTCTAACTATCCACAAAGAATCAGAATTTGCGAACCTCGTCTTCACCCCTTTCCACCCCCAAGACCGAAAAACTTTAAAAAATCGGGAAAACCGCCGTTTTCACTTGCATGACTTTTCTTTTCACGGAAATTAGTTTAAGGCCACCTATTCTAACTATCCACAAATAATCAGAATTTGCGAACCTCGTCTTCACCCCTTTCCACCCCCAAGACCGAAAAACGTAAAAAAATCGGGGAAACCGCCGTTTTCACTTGCATGACTTTTCTTTTCACGGAAATTAGTTTAAGGCCACCTATTCTAACTATCCACAAAGAATCAGAATTTGCGAACCTCGTCTTCACCCCTTTCCACCCCCAAGACCGAAAAACTTAAAAAAATCGGGAAAACCGCCGTTTTCACTTGCATGACTTTTCTTTTCACGGAAATTAGTTTAAGGCCACCTATTCTAACTATCCACAAAGAATCAGAATTTGCGAACCTCGTCTTCACCCCTTTCCACCCCCAAGACCGAAAAACGTAAAAAAATCGGGGAAACCGCCGTTTTCACTTGCATGACTTTTCTTTTCACGGAAATTAGTTTAAGGCCACCTATTCTAACTATCCACAAATAATCAGAATTTGCGAACCTCGTCTCCACCCCTTTCCACCCCCAAGACCGAAAAACGTAAAAAAATCGGGAAAACGGCCGTTTTCACTTGCATGACTTTTATTTTCACGGAAATTAGTTTAAGGCCACCTATTCTAACTATCCACGAAGAATCAGAATTTGCGAACCTCGTCTTCACCCCTTTCCACCCTCAAGACCGAAAAACGTAAAAAAATCGGGGAAACCGCCGTTTTCACTTGCATGACTTTTCTTTTCACGGAAATTAGTTTAAGGCCACCTATTCTAACTATCCACAAATAATCAGAATTTGCGAACCTCGTCTTCACCCCTTTCCACCCCCAAGACCGAAAAACGTAAAAAAATCGGGGAAACCGCCGTTTTCACTTGCATGACTTTTCTTTTCACGGAAATTAGTTTAAGGCCACCTATTCTAACTATCCACGAAGAATCAGAATTTGCGAACCTCGTCTTCACCCCTTTCCACCCCCAAGACCGAAAAACTTTAAAAAATCGGGAAAACCGCCGTTTTCACTTGCATGACTTTTCTTTTCACGGAAATTAGTTTAAGGCCACCTATTCTAACTATCCACAAATAATCAGAATTTGCGAACCTCGTCTTCACCCCTTTCCACCCCCAAGACCGAAAAACGTAAAAAAATCGGGGAAACCGCCGTTTTCACTTGCATGACTTTTCTTTTCACCGAAATTAGTTTAAGGCCACCTATTCTAACTATCCACAAAGAATCAGAATTTGCGAACCTCGTCTTCACCCCTTTCCACCCCCAAGACCGAAAAACTTTAAAAAATCGGGAAAACCGCCGTTTTCACTTGCATGACTTTTCTTTTCACGGAAATTAGTTTAAGGCCACCTATTCTAACTATCCACAAATAATCAGAATTTGCGAACCTCGTCTTCACCCCTTTCCACCCCCAAGACCGAAAAACGTATAAAAATCGGGGAAACCGCCGTTTTCACTTGCATGACTTTTCTTTTCACGGAAATTAGTTTAAGGCCACCTATTCTAACTATCCACAAAGAATCAGAATTTGCGAACCTCGTCTTCACCCCTTTCCACCCCCAAGACCGAAAAACCTAAAAAAATCGGGAAAACGGCCGTTTTCACTTGCATGACTTTTATTTTCACGGAAATTAGTTTAAGGCCACCTATTCTAACTATCCACAAAGAATCAGAATTTGCGAACCTCGTCTTCACCCCTTTCCACCCCCAAGACCGAAAAACTTTAAAAAATCGGGAAAACCGCCGTTTTCACTTGCATGACTTTTCTTTTCAGGGAAATTAGTTTAAGGCCACCTATTCTAACTATCCACGAAGAATCAGAATTTGCGAACCTCGTCTTCACCCCTTTCCACCCCCAAGACCGAAAAACGTAAAAAAATCGGGAAAACGGCCGTTTTCACTTGCATGACTTTTATTTTCACGGAAATTAGTTTAAGGCCACCTATTCTAACTATCCACAAATAATCAGAATTTGCGAACCTCGTCTTCACCCCTTTCCACCCCCAAGACCGAAAAACGTAAAAAAATCGGGGAAACCGCCGTTTTCACTTGCATGACTTTTCTTTTCACGGAAATTAGTTTAAGGCCACCTATTCTAACTATCCACAAAGAATCAGAATTTGCGAACCTCGTCTTCACCCCTTTCCACCCCCAAGACCGAAAAACTTTAAAAAATCGGGAAAACCGCCGTTTTCACTTGCATGACTTTTCTTTTCACGGAAATTAGTTTAAGGCCACCTATTCTAACTATCCACAAATAATCAGAATTTGCGAACCTCGTCTTCACCCCTTTCCACCCCCAAGACCGAAAAACGTAAAAAAATCGGGGAAACCGCCGTTTTCACTTGCATGACTTTTCTTTTCACGGAAATTAGTTTAAGGCCACCTATTCTAACTATCAACAAAGAATCAGAATTTGCGAACCTCGTCTTCACCCCTTTCCACCCCCAAGACCGAAAAACTTAAAAAAATCGGGAAAACCGCCGTTTTCACTTGCATGACTTTTCTTTTCACGGAAATTAGTTTAAGGCCACCTATTCTAACTATCCACAAAGAATCAGAATTTGCGAACCTCGTCTTCACCCCTTTCCACCCCCAAGACCGAAAAACGTAAAAAAATCGGGGAAACCGCCGTTTTCACTTGCATGACTTTTCTTTTCACGGAAACTAGTTTAAGGCCACCTATTCTAACTATCCACAAATAATCAGAATTTGCGAACCTCGTCTTCACCCCTTTCCACCCCCAAGACCGAAAAACGTAAAAAAATCGGGGAAACCGCCATTTTCACTTGCATGACTTTTCTTTTCACGGAAATTAGTTTAAGGCCACCTATTCTAACTATCCACGAAGAATCAGAATTTGCGAACCTCGTCTTCACCCCTTTCCACCCCCAAGACCGAAAAACCTAAAAAAATCGGGAAAACGGCCGTTTTCACTTGCATGACTTTTATTTTCACGGAAATTAGTTTAAGGCCACCTATTCTAACTATCCACAAATAATCAGAATTTGCGAACCTCGTCTTCACCCCTTTCCACCCCCAAGACCGAAAAACGTAAAAAAATCGGGGAAACCGCCGTTTTCACTTGCATGACTTTTCTTTTCACGGAAATTAGTTTAAGGCCACCTATTCTAACTATCAACAAAGAATCAGAATTTGCGAACCTCGTCTTCACCCCTTTCCACCCCCAAGACCGAAAAACTTAAAAAAATCGGGAAAACCGCCGTTTTCACTTGCATGACTTTTCTTTTCACGGAAATTAGTTTAAGGCCACCTATTCTAACTATCCACAAAGAATCAGAATTTGCGAACCTCGTCTTCACCCCTTTCCACCCCCAAGACCGAAAAACGTAAAAAAATCGGGGAAACCGCCGTTTTCACTTGCATGACTTTTCTTTTCACGGAAATTAGTTTAAGGCCACCTATTCTAACTATCCACAAATAATCAGAATTTGCGAACCTCGTCTTCACCCCTTTCCACCCCCAAGACCGAAAAACGTAAAAAAAATCGGGGAAACCGCCATTTTCACTTGCATGACTTTTCTTTTCACGGAAATTAGTTTAAGGCCACCTATTCTAACTATCCACGAAGAATCAGAATTTGCGAACCTCGTCTTCACCCCTTTCCACCCCCAAGACCGAAAAACCTAAAAAAATCGGGAAAACGGCCGTTTTCACTTGCATGACTTTTATTTTCACGGAAATTAGTTTAAGGCCACCTATTCTAACTATCCACAAAGAATCAGAATTTGCGAACCTCGTCTTCACCCCTTTCCACCCCCAAGACCGAAAAACTTTAAAAAATCGGGAAAACCGCCGTTTTCACTTGCATGACTTTTCTTTTCAGGGAAATTAGTTTAAGGCCACCTATTCTAACTATCCACGAAGAATCAGAATTTGCGAACCTCGTCTTCACCCCTTTCCACCCCCAAGACCGAAAAACGTAAAAAAATCGGGAAAACGGCCGTTTTCACTTGCATGACTTTTATTTTCACGGAAATTAGTTTAAGGCCACCTATTCTAACTATCCACAAAGAATCAGAATTTGCGAACCTCTTCTTCACCCCTTTCCACCCCCAAGACCGAAAAACTTTAAAAAATCGGGAAAACCGCCGTTTTCACTTGCATGACTTTTCTTTTCAGGGAAATTAGTTTAAGGCCACCTATTCTAACTATCCACGAAGAATCAGAATTTGCGAACCTCGTCTTCACCCCTTTCCACCCCCAAGACCGAAAAACGTAAAAAAATCGGGAAAACGGCCGTTTTCACTTGCATGACTTTTATTTTCACGGAAATTAGTTTAAGGCCACCTATTCTAACTATCCACAAATAATCAGAATTTGCGAACCTCGTCTTCACCCCTTTCCACCCCCAAGACCGAAAAACGTAAAAAAATCGGGGAAACCGCCGTTTTCACTTGCATGACTTTTCTTTTCACGGAAATTAGTTTAAGGCCACCTATTCTAACTATCCACAAAGAATCAGAATTTGCGAACCTCGTCTTCACCCCTTTCCACCCCCAAGACCGAAAAACTTTAAAAAATCGGGAAAACCGCCGTTTTCACTTGCATGACTTTTCTTTTCACGGAAATTAGTTTAAGGCCACCTATTCTAACTATCCACAAATAATCAGAATTTGCGAACCTCGTCTTCACCCCTTTCCACCCCCAAGACCGAAAAACGTAAAAAAATCGGGGAAAACGCCGTTTTCACTTGCATGACTTTTCTTTTCACGGAAATTAGTTTAAGGCCACCTATTCTAACTATCCACGAAGAATCAGAATTTGCGAACCTCGTCTTCACCCCTTTCCACCCTCAAGACCGAAAAACGTAAAAAAATCGGGGAAACCGCCGTTTTCACTTGCATGACTTTTCTTTTCACGGAAATTAGTTTAAGGCCACCTATTCTAACTATCCACAAAGAATCAGAATTTGCGAACCTCGTCTTCACCCCTTTCCACCCCCAAGACCGAAAAACTTTAAAAAATCGGGAAAACCGCCGTTTTCACTTGCATGACTTTTCTTTTCACGGAAATTAGTTTAAGGCCACCTATTCTAACTATCCACAAATAATCAGAATTTGCGAACCTCGTCTTCACCCCTTTCCACCCCCAAGACCGAAAAACGTAAAAAAATCGGGGAAACCGCCGTTTTCACTTGCATGACTTTTCTTTTCACGGAAATTAGTTTAAGGCCACCTATTCTAACTATCCACGAAGAATCAGAATTTGCGAACCTCGTCTTCACCCCTTTCCACCCCCAAGACCGAAAAACCTAAAAAAATCGGGAAAACGGCCGTTTTCACTTGCATGACTTTTATTTTCACGGAAATTAGTTTAAGGCCACCTATTCTAACTATCCACAAAGAATCAGAATTTGCGAACCTCGTCTTCACCCCTTTCCACCCCCAAGACCGAAAAACTTTAAAAAATCGGGAAAACCGCCGTTTTCACTTGCATGACTTTTCTTTTCAGGGAAATTAGTTTAAGGCCACCTATTCTAACTATCCACGAAGAATCAGAATTTGCGAACCTCGTCTTCACCCCTTTCCACCCCCAAGACCGAAAAACGTAAAAAAATCGGGAAAACGGCCGTTTTCACTTGCATGACTTTTATTTTCACGGAAATTAGTTTAAGGCCACCTATTCTAACTATCCACAAAGAATCAGAATTTGCGAACCTCTTCTTCACCCCTTTCCACCCCCAAGACCGAAAAACTTTAAAAAATCGGGAAAACCGCCGTTTTCACTTGCATGACTTTTCTTTTCAGGGAAATTAGTTTAAGGCCACCTATTCTAACTATCCACGAAGAATCAGAATTTGCGAACCTCGTCTTCACCCCTTTCCACCCCCAAGACCGAAAAACGTAAAAAAATCGGGAAAACGGCCGTTTTCACTTGCATGACTTTTATTTTCACGGAAATTAGTTTAAGGCCACCTATTCTAACTATCCACAAATAATCAGAATTTGCGAACCTCGTCTTCACCCCTTTCCACCCCCAAGACCGAAAAACGTAAAAAAATCGGGGAAACCGCCGTTTTCACTTGCATGACTTTTCTTTTCACGGAAATTAGTTTAAGGCCACCTATTCTAACTATCCACAAAGAATCAGAATTTGCGAACCTCGTCTTCACCCCTTTCCACCCCCAAGACCGAAAAACTTTAAAAAATCGGGAAAACCGCCGTTTTCACTTGCATGACTTTTCTTTTCACGGAAATTAGTTTAAGGCCACCTATTCTAACTATCCACAAATAATCAGAATTTGCGAACCTCGTCTTCACCCCTTTCCACCCCCAAGACCGAAAAATGTAAAAAAATCGGGGAAAACGCCGTTTTCACTTGCATGACTTTTCTTTTCACGGAAATTAGTTTAAGGCCACCTATTCTAACTATCCACGAAGAATCAGAATTTGCGAACCTCGTCTTCACCCCTTTCCACCCTCAAGACCGAAAAACGTAAAAAAATCGGGGAAACCGCCGTTTTCACTTGCATGACTTTTCTTTTCACGGAAATTAGTTTAAGGCCACCTATTCTAACTATCCACAAAGAATCAGAATTTGCGAACCTCGTCTTCACCCCTTTCCACCCCCAAGACCGAAAAACTTTAAAAAATCGGGAAAACCGCCGTTTTCACTTGCATGACTTTTCTTTTCACGGAAATTAGTTTAAGGCCACCTATTCTAACTATCCACAAATAATCAGAATTTGCGAACCTCGTCTTCACCCCTTTCCACCCCCAAGACCGAAAAACGTAAAAAAATCGGGGAAACCGCCGTTTTCACTTGCATGACTTTTCTTTTCACGGAAATTAGTTTAAGGCCACCTATTCTAACTATCCACGAAGAATCAGAATTTGCGAACCTCGTCTTCACCCCTTTCCACCCCCAAGACCGAAAAACCTAAAAAAATCGGGAAAACGGCCGTTTTCACTTGCATGACTTTTATTTTCACGGAAATTAGTTTAAGGCCACCTATTCTAACTATCCACAAAGAATCAGAATTTGCGAACCTCGTCTTCACCCCTTTCCACCCCCAAGACCGAAAAACTTTAAAAAATCGGGAAAACCGCCGTTTTCACTTGCATGACTTTTCTTTTCACGGAAATTAGTTTAAGGCCACCTATTCTAACTATCCACAAAGAATCAGAATTTGCGAACCTCGTCTTCACCCCTTTCCACCCCCAAGACCGAAAAACTTTAAAAAATCGGGAAAACCGCCGTTTTCACTTGCATGACTTTTCTTTTCAGGGAAATTAGTTTAAGGCCACCTATTCTAACTATCCACGAAGAATCAGAATTTGCGAACCTCGTCTTCACCCCTTTCCACCCCCAAGACCGAAAAACGTAAAAAAATCGGGAAAACGGCCGTTTTCACTTGCATGACTTTTATTTTCACGGAAATTAGTTTAAGGCCACCTATTCTAACTATCCACGAAGAATCATAATTTGCGAACCTCGTCTTCACCCCTTTCCACCCTCAAGACCGAAAAACGTAAAAAAATCGGGGACACCGCCGTTTTCACTTGCATGACTTTTCTTTTCACGGAAATTAGTTTAAGGCCACCTATTCTAACTATCCACAAAGAATCAGAATTTGCGAACCTCGTCTTCACTTCTTTCCACCCCCAAGACCGAAAAACGTAAAAAAATCGGGGAAACCGCCGTTTTCACTTGCATGACTTTTCTTTTCACGGAAATTAGTTTAAGGCCACCTATTCTAACTATCCACAAAGAATCAGAATTTGCGAACCTCGTCTTCACCCCTTTCCACCCCCAAGACCGAAAAACTTTAAAAAATCGGGAAAACCGCCGTTTTCACTTGCATGACTTTTCTTTTCACGGAAATTAGTTTAAGGCCACCTATTCTAACTATCCACGAAGAATCAGAATTTGCGAACCTCGTCTTCACCCCTTTCCACCCTCAAGACCGAAAAACGTAAAAAAATCGGGGAAACCGCCGTTTTCACTTGCATGACTTTTCTTTTCACGGAAATTAGTTTTAGGCCACCTATTCTAACTATCCACAAAGAATCAGAATTTGCGAACCTCGTCTTCACCCCTTTCCACCCCCAAGACCGAAAAACTTTAAAAAATCGGGAAAACCGCCGTTTTCACTTGCATGACTTTTCTTTTCACGGAAATTAGTTTAAGGCCACCTATTCTAACTATCCACAAAGAATCAGAATTTGCGAACCTCGTCTTCACCCCTTTCCACCCCCAAGACCGAAAAACTTTAAAAAATCGGGAAAACCGCCGTTTTCACTTGCATGACTTTTCTTTTCACGGAAATTAGTTTAAGGCCACCTATTCTAACTATCCACAAATAATCAGAATTTGCGAACCTCGTCTTCACCCCTTTCCACCCCCAAGACCGAAAAACGTAAAAAAATCGGGGAAACCGCCGTTTTCACTTGCATGACTTTTCTTTTCACCGAAATTAGTTTAAGGCCACCTATTCTAACTATCCACAAAGAATCAGAATTTGCGAACCTCGTCTTCACCCCTTTCCACCCTCAAGACCGAAAAACTTAAAAAAATCGGGAAAACCGCCGTTTTCACTTGCATGACTTTTCTTTTCACGGAAATTAGTTTAAGGCCACCTATTCTAACTATCCACAAAGAATCAGAATTTGCAAACCTCGTCTTCACCCCTTTCCACCCCCAAGACCGAAAAACCTAAAAAAATCTTGAAAACGGCCGTTTTCACTTGCATGACTTTTATTTTCACGGAAATTAGTTCAAGGCCACCTATTCTAACTATCCACGAAGAATCAGAATTTGCGAACCTCGTCTTCACCCCTTTCCACCCTCAAGACCGAAAAACGTAAAAAAATCGGGGAAACCGCCGTTTTCACTTGCATGACTTTTCTTTTCACGGAAATTAGTTTAAGGCCACCTATTCTAACTATCCACAAAGAATCAGAATTTGCGAACCTCGTCTTCACCCCTTTCCACCCCCAAGACCGAAAAACTTTAAAAAATCGGGAAAACCGCCGTTTTCACTTGCATGACTTTTCTTTTCACGGAAATTAGTTTAAGGCCACCTATTCTAACTATCCACAAAGAATCAGAATTTGCGAACCTCGTCTTCACCCCTTTCCACCCCCAAGACCGAAAAACTTAAAAAAATCGGGAAAACCGCCGTTTTCACTTGCATGACTTTTCTTTTCACGGAAATTAGTTTAAGGCCACCTATTCTAACTATCCACAAAGAATCAGAATTTGCGAACCTCGTCTTCACCCCTTTCCACCCCCAAGACCAAAAAACTTAAAAAAATCGGGAAAACCGCCGTTTTCACTTGCATGACTTTTATTTTCACGGAAATTAGTTTAAGGCCACCTATTCTAACTATCCACAAAGAATCAGAATTTGCGAACTTCGTCTTCACCCCTTTCCACCCCCAAGACCGAAAAACTTTAAAAAATCGGGAAAACCGCCGTTTTCACTTGCATGACTTTTCTTTTCACGGAAATTAGTTTAAGGCCACCTATTCTAACTATCCACGAAGAATCAGAATTTGCGAACCTCGTCTTCACCCCTTTCCACCCCCAAGACCGAAAAACGTAAAAAAATCGGGAAAACGGCCGTTTTCACTTGCATGACTTTTATTTTCACGGAAATTAGTTTAAGGCCACCGATTCTAACTATCCACAAATAATCAGAATTTGCGAACCTCGTCTTCACCCCTTTCCACCTCCAAGACCGAAAAACGTAAAAAAATCGGGGAAACCGCCGTTTTCACTTGCATGACTTTTCTTTTCACGGAAATTAGTTTAAGGCCACCTATTCTAACTATCCACAAAGAATCAGAATTTGCGAACCTCGTCTTCACCCCTTTCCACCCCCAAGACCGAAAAACCTAAAAAAATCGGGAAAACGGCCGTTTTCACTTGCATGACTTTTATTTTCACGGAAATTAGTTTAAGGCCACCTATTCTAACTATCCACAAAGAATCAGAATTTGCGAACCTCGTCTTCACCCCTTTCCACCCCCAAGACCGAAAAACTTTAAAAAATCGGGAAAACCGCCGTTTTCACTTGCATGACTTTTCTTTTCACGGAAATTAGTTTAAGGCCACCTATTCTAACTATCCACAAATAATCAGAATTTGCGAACCTCGTCTTCACCCCTTTCCACCCCCAAGACCGAAAAACGTAAAAAAATCGGGGAAACCGCCGTTTTCACTTGCATGACTTTTCTTTTCACGGAAATTAGTTTAAGGCCACCTATTCTAACTATCCACGAAGAATCAGAATTTGCGAACCTCGTCTTCACCCCTTTCCACCCCCAAGACCGAAAAACCTAAAAAAATCGGGAAAACGGCCGTTTTCACTTGCATGACTTTTATTTTCACGGAAATTAGTTTAAGGCCACCTATTCTAACTATCCACAAAGAATCAGAATTTGCGAACCTCGTCTTCACCCCTTTCCACCCCCAAGACCGAAAAACTTTAAAAAATCGGGAAAACCGCCGTTTTCACTTGCATGACTTTTCTTTTCACGGAAATTAGTTTAAGGCCACCTATTCTAACTATCCACAAAGAATCAGAATTTGCGAACCTCGTCTTCACCCCTTTCCACCCCCAAGACCGAAAAACTTTAAAAAATCGGGAAAACCGCCGTTTTCACTTGCATGACTTTTCTTTTCAGGGAAATTAGTTTAAGGCCACCTATTCTAACTATCCACGAAGAATCAGAATTTGCGAACCTCGTCTTCACCCCTTTCCACCCCCAAGACCGAAAAACTTTAAAAAATCGGGAAAACCGCCGTTTTCACTTGCATGACTTTTCTTTTCACGGAAATTAGTTTAAGGCCACCTATTCTAACTATCCACAAATAATCAGAATTTGCGAACCTCGTCTTCACCCCTTTCCACCCCCAAGACCGAAAAACGTAAAAAAATCGGGGAAACCGCCGTTTTCACTTGCATGACTTTTCTTTTCACGGAAATTAGTTTAAGGCCACCTATTCTAACTATCCACAAAGAATCAGAATTTGCGAACCTCGTCTTCACCCCTTTCCACCCCCAAGACCGAAAAACCTAAAAAAATCGGGAAAACGGCCGTTTTCACTTGCATGACTTTTATTTTCACGGAAATTAGTTTAAGGCCACCTATTCTAACTATCCACAAAGAATCAGAATTTGCGAACCTCGTCTTCACCCCTTTCCACCCCCAAGACCGAAAAACTTTAAAAAATCGGGAAAACCGCCGTTTTCACTTGCATGACTTTTCTTTTCAGGGAAATTAGTTTAAGGCCACCTATTCTAACTATCCACGAAGAATCAGAATTTGCGAACCTCGTCTTCACCCCTTTCCACCCCCAAGACCGAAAAACGTAAAAAAATCGGGAAAACGGCCGTTTTCACTTGCATGACTTTTATTTTCACGGAAATTAGTTTAAGGCCACCTATTCTAACTATCCACAAATAATCAGAATTTGCGAACCTCGTCTTCACCCCTTTCCACCCCCAAGACCCGTGAAAAGAAAAGTCATGCAAGTGAAAACGGCGGTTTTCCTGATTTTTTAAAGTTTTTCGGTCTTGGGGGTGGAAAGGGGTGAAGACGAGGTTCGCAAATTCTGATTCTTTGTGGATAGTTAGAATAGGTGGCCTTAAACTAATTTCCGTGAAAAGAAAATCATGCAAGTGAAAACGGCGGTTTCCCCGATTTTTTTACGTTTTTCGGTCTTGGGGGTGGAAAGGGGTGAAGACGAGGTTCGCAAATTCTGATTATTTGTGGATAGTTAGAATAGGTGGCCTTAAACTAATTTTCGTGAAAATAAAAGTCATGCAAGTGAAAACGGCCGTTTTCCCGATTTTTTTACGTTTTTCGGTCTTGGGGGTGGAAAGGGGTGAAGACGAGGTTCGCAAATTCTGATTCTTCGTGGATAGTTAGAATAGGTGGCCTTAAACTAATTTCCGTGAAAAGAAAAGTTATGCAAGTGAAAACGGCGGTTTTCCCCATTTTTTAAAGTTTTTCGGTCTTGGGGGTGGAAAGGGGTGAAGACGAGGTTCGCAAATTCTGATTCTTTGTGGATAGTTAGAATAGGTGGCCTTAAACTAATTTCCGTGAAAAGAAAAGTCATGCAAGTGAAAACGGCGGTTTCCCCGATTTTTTTACGTTTTTCGGTCTTGAGGGTGGAAAGGGGTGAAGACGAGGTTCGCAAATTCTGATTCTTCGTGGATAGTTAGAATAGGTGGCCTTAAACTAATTTCCGTGAAAAGAAAAGTCATGCAAGTGAAAACGGCGGTTTCCCCGATTTTTTTACGTTTTTCGGTCTTGGGGGTGGAAAGGGGTGAAGACGAGGTTCGCAAATTCTGATTCTTTGTGGATAGTTAGAATAGGTGGCCTTAAACTAATTTCCGTGAAAAGAAATGTCATGCAAGTGAAAACGGCGGTTTTCCCGATTTTTTTAAGTTTTTCGTTCTTGGGGGTGGAAAGGGGTGAAGACGAGGTTCGCAAATTCTGATTCTTCGTGGATAGTTAGAATAGGTGGCCTTAAACTAATTTCCGTGAAAAGAAAAGTCATGCAAGTGAAAACGGCGGTTTCCCCGATTTTTTTACGTTTTTCGGTCTTGGGGGTGGAAAGGGGTGAAGACGAGGTTCGCAAATTCTGATTATTTGTGGATAGTTAGAATAGGTGGCCTTAAACTAATTTCCGTGAAAATAAAAGTCATGCAAGTGAAAACGGCCGTTTGCCCGATTTTTTTACGTTTTTCGGTCTTGGGGGTGGAAAGGGGTGAAGACCAGGTTCGCAAATTCTGATTCTTCGTGGATAGTTAGAATAGGTGGCCTTAAACTAATTTCCCTGAAAAGAAAAGTCATGCAAGTGAAAACTGTGGTTTCCCCGATTTTTTTTTTTAATTAGTTTAAGGCCACCTATTCTAACTATCCACAAAGAATCAGAATTTGCGAACCTCGTCTTCACCCCTTTCCACCCCCAAGACCGAAAAACTTTAAAAAATCGGGAAAACCGCCGTTTTCACTTGCATGACTTTTCTTTTCACGGAAATTAGTTTAAGGCCACCTATTCTAACTATCCACAAAGAATCAGAATTTGCGAACCTCGTCTTCACCCCTTTCCACCCCCAAGACCGAAAAACTTTAAAAAATCGGGAAAACCGCCGTTTTCACTTGCATGACTTTTCTTTTCACGGAAATTAGTTTAAGGCCACCTATTCTAACTATCCACAAAGAATCAGAATTTGCGAACCTCTTCTTCACCCCTTTCCACCCCCAAGACCGAAAAACTTTAAAAAATCGGGAAAACCGCCGTTTTCACTTGCATGACTTTCCTTTTCAGGGAAATTAGTTTAAGGCCACCTATTCTAACTATCCACGAAGAATCAGAATTTGCGAACCTCGTCTTCACCCCTTTCCACCCCCAAGACCGAAAAACGTAAAAAAATCGGGAAAACGGCCGTTTTCACTTGCATGACTTTTATTTTCACGGAAATTAGTTTAAGGCCACCTATTCTAACTATCCACAAATAATCAGAATTTGCGAACCTCGTCTTCACCCCTTTCCACCCCCAAGACCGAAAAACGTAAAAAAATCGGGGAAACCGCCGTTTTCACTTGCATGACTTTTCTTTTCACGGAAATTAGTTTAAGGCCACCTATTCTAACTATCCACAAAGAATCAGAATTTGCGAACCTCGTCTTCACCCCTTTCCACCCCCAAGACCGAAAAACTTTAAAAAATCGGGAAAACCGCCGTTTTCACTTGCATGACTTTTCTTTTCACGGAAATTAGTTTAAGGCCACCTATTCTAACTATCCACAAATAATCAGAATTTGCGAACCTCGTCTTCACCCCTTTCCACCCCCAAGACCGAAAAACGTAAAAAAATCGGGGAAACCGCCGTTTTCACTTGCATGACTTTTCTTTTCACGGAAATTAGTTTAAGGCCACCTATTCTAACTATCCACGAAGAATCAGAATTTGCGAACCTCGTCTTCACCCCTTTCCACCCTCAAGACCGAAAAACGTAAAAAAATCGGGGAAACCGCCGTTTTCACTTGCATGACTTTTCTTTTCACGGAAATTAGTTTAAGGCCACCTATTCTAACTATCCACAAAGAATCAGAATTTGCGAAATTCGTCTTCACCCCTTTCCACCCCCAAGACCGAAAAACTTTAAAAAATCGGGAAAACCGCCGTTTTCACTTGCATGACTTTTCTTTTCACGGAAATTAGTTTAAGGCCACCTATTCTAACTATCCACAAATAATCAGAATTTGCGAACCTCGTCTTCACCCCTTTCCACCCCCAAGACCGAAAAACGTAAAAAAATCGGGGAAACCGCCGTTTTCACTTGCATGACTTTTCTTTTCACGGAAATTAGTTTAAGGCCACCTATTCTAACTATCCACGAAGAATCAGAATTTGCGAACCTCGTCTTCACCCCTTTCCACCCCCAAGACCGAAAAACCTAAAAAAATCGGGAAAACGGCCGTTTTCACTTGCATGACTTTTATTTTCACGGAAATTAGTTTAAGGCCACCTATTCTAACTATCCACAAAGAATCAGAATTTGCGAACCTCGTCTTCACCCCTTTCCACCCCCAAGACCGAAAAACTTTAAAAAATCGGGAAAACCGCCGTTTTCACTTGCATGACTTTTCTTTTCACGGAAATTAGTTTAAGGCCACCTATTCTAACTATCCACAAAGAATCAGAATTTGCGAACCTCGTCTTCACCCCTTTCCACCCCCAAGACCGAAAAACTTAAAAAAATCGGGAAAACCGCCGTTTTCACTTGCATGACTTTTCTTTTCACGGAAATTAGTTTAAGGCCACCTATTCTAACTATCCACAAAGAATCAGAATTTGCGAACCTCGTCTTCACCCCTTTCCACCCCCAAGACCGAAAAACTTTAAAAAATCGGGAAAACCGCCGTTTTCACTTGCATGACTTTTCTTTTCAGGGAAATTAGTTTAAGGCCACCTATTCTAACTATCCACGAAGAATCAGAATTTGCGAACCTCGTCTTCACCCCTTTCCACCCCCAAGACCGAAAAACGTAAAAAAATCGGGAAAACGGCCGTTTTCACTTGCATGACTTTTATTTTCACGGAAATTAGTTTAAGGCCACCTATTCTAACTATCCACGAAGAATCATAATTTGCGAACCTCGTCTTCACCCCTTTCCACCCTCAAGACCGAAAAACGTAAAAAAATCGGGGACACCGCCGTTTTCACTTGCATGACTTTTCTTTTCACGGAAATTAGTTTAAGGCCACCTATTCTAACTATCCACAAAGAATCAGAATTTGCGAACCTCGTCTTCACTTCTTTCCACCCCCAAGACCGAAAAACGTAAAAAAATCGGGGAAACCGCCGTTTTCACTTGCATGACTTTTCTTTTCACGGAAATTAGTTTAAGGCCACCTATTCTAACTATCCACAAAGAATCAGAATTTGCGAACCTCGTCTTCACCCCTTTCCACCCCCAAGACCGAAAAACTTTAAAAAATCGGGAAAACCGCCGTTTTCACTTGCATGACTTTTCTTTTCACGGAAATTAGTTTAAGGCCACCTATTCTAACTATCCACGAAGAATCAGAATTTGCGAACCTCGTCTTCACCCCTTTCCACCCTCAAGACCGAAAAACGTAAAAAAATCGGGGAAACCGCCGTTTTCACTTGCATGACTTTTCTTTTCACGGAAATTAGTTTAAGGCCACCTATTCTAACTATCCACAAATAATCAGAATTTGCGAACCTCGTCTTCACCCCTTTCCACCCCCAAGACCGAAAAACCTAAAAAAATCGGGAAAACGGCCGTTTTCACTTGCATGACTTTTATTTTCACGGAAATTAGTTTAAGGCCACCTATTCTAACTATCCACAAAGAATCAGAATTTGCGAACCTCGTCTTCACCCCTTTCCACCCCCAAGACCGAAAAACTTTAAAAAATCGGGAAAACCGCCGTTTTCACTTGCATGACTTTTCTTTTCACGGAAATTAGTTTAAGGCCACCTATTCTAACTATCCACAAAGAATCAGAATTTGCGAACCTCGTCTTCACCCCTTTCCACCCCCAAGACCGAAAAACTTAAAAAAATCGGGAAAACCGCCGTTTTCACTTGCATGACTTTTCTTTTCACGGAAATTAGTTTAAGGCCACCTATTCTAACTATCCACAAAGAATCAGAATTTGCGAACCTCGTCTTCACCCCTTTCCACCCCCAAGACCGAAAAACTTTAAAAAATCGGGAAAACCGCCGTTTTCACTTGCATGACTTTTATTTTCACGGAAATTAGTTTAAGGCCACCTATTCTAACTATCGACGAAGAATCAGAATTTGCGAACCTCGTCTTCACCCCTTTCCACCCTCAAGACCGAAAAACGTAAAAAAATCGGGGAAACCGCCGTTTTCACTTGCATGACTTTTCTTTTCACGGAAATTAGTTTAAGGCCACCTATTCTAACTATCCACAAAGAATCAGAATTTGCGAACCTCGTCTTCACTTCTTTCCACCCCCAAGACCGAAAAACGTAAAAAAATCGGGGAAACCGCCGTTTTCACTTGCATGACTTTTCTTTTCACGGAAATTAGTTTAAGGCCACCTATTCTAACTATCCACGAAGAATCAGAATTTGCGAACCTCGTCTTCACTTCTTTCCACCCCCAAGACCGAAAAACGTAAAAAAATCGGGGAAACCGCCGTTTTCACTTGCATGACTTTTCTTTTCACGGAAATTAGTTTAAGGCCACCTATTCTAACTATCCACGAAGAATCAGAATTTGCGAACCTCGTCTTCACCCCTTTCCACCCCCAAGACCGAAAAACCTAAAAAAATCGGGAAAACGGCCGTTTTCACTTGCATGACTTTTATTTTCACGGAAATTAGTTTAAGGCCACCTATTCTAACTATCCACAAAGAATCAGAATTTGCGAACCTCGTCTTCACCCCTTTCCACCCCCAAGACCGAAAAACTTTAAAAAATCGGGAAAACCGCCGTTTTCACTTGCATGACTTTTCTTTTCACGGAAATTAGTTTAAGGCCACCTATTCTAACTATCCACAAAGAATCAGAATTTGCGAACCTCGTCTTCACCCCTTTCCACCCCCAAGACCGAAAAACTTAAAAAAATCGGGAAAACCGCCGTTTTCACTTGCATGACTTTTCTTTTCACGGAAATTAGTTTAAGGCCACCTATTCTAACTATCCACAAAGAATCAGAATTTGCGAACCTCGTCTTCACCCCTTTCCACCCCCAAGACCGAAAAACTTTAAAAAATCGGGAAAACCGCCGTTTTCACTTGCATGACTTTTCTTTTCAGGGAAATTAGTTTAAGGCCACCTATTCTAACTATCCACGAAGAATCAGAATTTGCGAACCTCGTCTTCACCCCTTTCCACCCCCAAGACCGAAAAACGTAAAAAAATCGGGAAAACGGCCGTTTTCACTTGCATGACTTTTATTTTCACGGAAATTAGTTTAAGGCCACCTATTCTAACTATCCACGAAGAATCATAATTTGCGAACCTCGTCTTCACCCCTTTCCACCCTCAAGACCGAAAAACGTAAAAAAATCGGGGACACCGCCGTTTTCACTTGCATGACTTATCTTTTCACGGAAATTAGTTTAAGGCCACCTATTCTAACTATCCACAAAGAATCAGAATTTGCGAACCTCGTCTTCACTTCTTTCCACCCCCAAGACCGAAAAACGTAAAAAAATCGGGGAAACCGCCGTTTTCACTTGCATGACTTTTCTTTTCACGGAAATTAGCTAAGGCCACCTATTCTAACTATCCACAAAGAATCAGAATTTGCGAACCTCGTCTTCACCCCTTTCCACCCCCAAGACCGAAAAACTTTAAAAAATCGGGAAAACCGCCGTTTTCACTTGCATGACTTTTCTTTTCACGGAAATTAGTTTAAGGCCACCTATTCTAACTATCCACGAAGAATCAGAATTTGCGAACCTCGTCTTCACCCCTTTCCACCCTCAAGACCGAAAAACGTAAAAAAATCGGGGAAACCGCCGTTTTCACTTGCATGACTTTTCTTTTCACGGAAATTAGTTTAAGGCCACCTATTCTAACTATCCACAAATAATCAGAATTTGCGAACCTCGTCTTCACGCCTTTCCACCCCCAAGACCGAAAAACCTAAAAAAATCGGGAAAACGGCCGTTTTCACTTGCATGACTTTTATTTTCACGGAAATTAGTTTAAGGCCACCTATTCTAACTATCCACAAAGAATCAGAATTTGCGAACCTCGTCTTCACCCCTTTCCACCCCCAAGACCGAAAAACTTTAAAAAATCGGGAAAACCGCCGTTTTCACTTGCATGACTTTTCTTTTCACGGAAATTAGTTTAAGGCCACCTATTCTAACTATCCACAAAGAATCAGAATTTGCGAACCTCGTCTTCACCCCTTTCCACCCCCAAGACCGAAAAACTTAAAAAAATCGGGAAAACCGCCGTTTTCACTTGCATGACTTTTCTTTTCACGGAAATTAGTTTAAGGCCACCTATTCTAACTATCCACAAAGAATCAGAATTTGCGAACCTCGTCTTCACCCCTTTCCACCCCCAAGACCGAAAAACTTTAAAAAATCGGGAAAACCGCCGTTTTCACTTGCATGACTTTTATTTTCACGGAAATTAGTTTAAGGCCACCTATTCTAACTATCGACGAAGAATCAGAATTTGCGAACCTCGTCTTCACCCCTTTCCACCCTCAAGACCGAAAAACGTAAAAAAATCGGGGAAACCGCCGTTTTCACTTGCATGACTTTTCTTTTCACGGAAATTAGTTTAAGGCCACCTATTCTAACTATCCACAAAGAATCAGAATTTGCGAACCTCGTCTTCACTTCTTTCCACCCCCAAGACCGAAAAACGTAAAAAAATCGGGGAAACCGCCGTTTTCACTTGCATGACTTTTCTTTTCACGGAAATTAGTTTAAGGCCACCTATTCTAACTATCCACGAAGAATCAGAATTTGCGAACCTCGTCTTCACTTCTTTCCACCCCCAAGACCGAAAAACGTAAAAAAATCGGGGAAACCGCCGTTTTCACTTGCATGACTTTTCTTTTCACGGAAATTAGTTTAAGGCCACCTATTCTAACTATCCACGAAGAATCAGAATTTGCGAACCTCGTCTTCACCCCTTTCCACCCTCAAGACCGAAAAACGTAAAAAAATCGGGGAAACCGCCGTTTTCACTTGCATGACTTTTCTTTTCACGGAAATTAGTTTAAGGCCACCTATTCTAACTATCCACAAAGAATCAGAATTTGAGAACCTCGTCTTCACTTCTTTCCACCCCCAAGACCGAAAAATTTTAAAAAATCGGGAAAACCGCCGTTTTCACTTGCATGACTTTTCTTTTCACGGAAATTAGTTTAAGGCCACCTATTCTAACTATCCACGAAGAATCAGAATTTGCGAACCTCGTCTTCACCCCTTTCCACCCTCAAGACCGAAAAACGTAAAAAAATCGGGGGAACCGCCGTTTTCACTTGCATGACTTTTCTTTTCACGGAAATTAGTTTAAGGCCACCTATTCTAACTATCCACAAAGAATCAGAATTTGCGAACCTCGTCTTCACCCCTTTCCACCCCCAAGACCGAAAAACCTAAAAAAATCGGGAAAACGGCCGTTTTCACTTGCATGACTTTTATTTTCACGGAAATTAGTTTAAGGCCACCTATTCTAACTATCCACAAAGAATCAGAATTTGCGAACCTCGTCTTCACCCCTTTCCACCCCCAAGACCGAAAAACTTTAAAAAATCGGGAAAACCGCCGTTTTCACTTGCATGACTTTTCTTTTCAGGGAAATTAGTTTAAGGCCACCTATTCTAACTATCCACGAAGAATCAGAATTTGCGAACCTCGTCTTCACCCCTTTCCACCCCCAAGACCGAAAAACGTAAAAAAATCGGGAAAACGGCCGTTTTCACTTGCATGACTTTTATTTTCACGGAAATTAGTTTAAGGCCACCTATTCTAACTATCCACAAATAATCAGAATTTGCGAACCTTGTCTTCACCCCTTTCCACCCCCAAGACCGAAAAACGTAAAAAAATCGGGGAAACCGCCGTTTTCACTTGCATGACTTTTCTTTTCACGGAAATTAGTTTAAGGCCACCTATTCTAACTATCCACAAAGAATCAGAATTTGCGAACCTCGTCTTCACCCCTTTCCACCCCCAAGACCGAAAAACTTTAAAAAATCGGGAAAACCGCCGTTTTCACTTGCATGACTTTTCTTTTCACGGAAATTAGTTTAAGGCCACCTATTCTAACTATCCACAAATAATCAGAATTTGCGAACCTCGTCTTCACCCCTTTCCACCCCCAAGACCGAAAAACGTAAAAAAATCGGGGAAACCGCCGTTTTCACTTGCATGACTTTTCTTTTCACGGAAATTAGTTTAAGGCCACCTATTCTAACTATCCACAAAGAATCAGAATTTGCGAACCTCGTCTTCACCCCTTTCCACCCCCAAGACCGAAAAACTTAAAAAAATCGGGAAAACCGCCGTTTTCACTTGCATGACTTTTCTTTTCACGGAAATTAGTTTAAGGCCACCTATTCTAACTATCCACAAAGAATCAGAATTTGCGAACCTCGTCTTCACCCCTTTCCACCCCCAAGACCGAAAAACCTAAAAAAATCGGGAAAACGGCCGTTTTCACTTGCATGACTTTTATTTTCACGGAAATTAGTTTAAGGCCACCTATTCTAACTATCCACAAAGAATCAGAATTTGCGAACCTCGTATTCACCCCTTTCCACCCCCAAGACCGAAAAACTTTAAAAAATCGGGAAAACCGCCGTTTTCACTTGCATGACTTTTCTTTTCAGGGAAATTAGTTTAAGGCCACCTATTCTAACTATCCACGAAGAATCAGAATTTGCGAACCTCGTCTTCACCCCTTTCCACCCCCAAGACCGAAAAACGTAAAAAAATCGGGAAAACGGCCGTTTTCACTTGCATGACTTTTATTTTCACGGAAATTAGTTTAAGGCCACCTATTCTAACTATCCACAAATAATCAGAATTTGCGAACCTCGTCTTCACCCCTTTCCACCCCCAAGACCGAAAAACGTAAAAAAATCGGGGAAACCGCCGTTTTCACTTGCATGACTTTTCTTTTCACGGAAATTAGTTTAAGGCCACCTATTCTAACTATCCACAAAGAATCAGAATTTGCGAACCTCGTCTTCACCCCTTTCCACCCCCAAGACCGAAAAACTTAAAAAAATCGGGAAAACCGCCGTTTTCACTTGCATGACTTTTCTTTTCACGGAAATTAGTTTAAGGCCACGTATTCTAACTATCCACAAAGAATCAGAATTTGCGAACCTCGTCTTCACCCCTTTCCACCCCCAAGACCGAAAAACCTAAAAAAATCGGGAAAACGGCCGTTTTCACTTGCATGACTTTTATTTTCACGGAAATTAGTTTAAGGCCACCTATTCTAACTATCCACAAAGAATCAGAATTTGCGAACCTCGTCTTCACCCCTTTCCACCCCCAAGACCGAAAAACTTTAAAAAATCGGGAAAACCGCCGTTTTCACTTGCATGACTTTTCTTTTCACGGAAATTAGTTTAAGGCCACCTATTCTAACTATCCACAAAGAATCAGAATTTGCGAACCTCGTCTTCACCCCTTTCCACCCCCAAGACCGAAAAAATTAAAAAAATCGGGAAAACCGCCGTTTTCACTTGCATGACTTTTCTTTTCACGGAAATTAGTTTAAGGCCACCTATTCTAACTATCCACAAAGAATCAGAATTTGCGAACCTCGTCTTCACCCCTTTCCACCCCCAAGACCGAAAAACCTAAAAAAATCGGGAAAACGGCCGTTTTCACTTGCATGACTTTTATTTTCACGGAAATTAGTTTAAGGCCACCTATTCTAACTATCCACAAAGAATCAGAATTTGCGAACCTCGTCTTCACCCCTTTCCACCCCCAAGACCGAAAAACTTTAAAAAATCGGGAAAACCGCCGTTTTCACTTGCATGACTTTTCTTTTCAGGGAAATTAGTTTAAGGCCACCTATTCTAACTATCCACGAAGAATCAGAATTTGCGAACCTCGTCTTCACCCCTTTCCACCCCCAAGACCGAAAAACGTAAAAAAATCGGGAAAACGGCCGTTTTCACTTGCATGACTTTTATTTTCACGGAAATTAGTTTAAGGCCACCTATTCTAACTATCCACAAATAATCAGAATTTGCGAACCTCGTCTTCACCCCTTTCCACCCCCAAGACCGAAAAACGTAAAAAAATCGGGGAAACCGCCGTTTTCACTTGCATGACTTTTCTTTTCACGGAAATTAGTTTAAGGCCACCTATTCTAACTATCCACAAAGAATCAGAATTTGCGAACCTCGTCTTCACCCCTTTCCACCCCCAAGACCGAAAAACTTAAAAAAATCGGGAAAACCGCCGTTTTCACTTGCATGACTTTTCTTTTCACGGAAATTAGTTTAAGGCCACCTATTCTAACTATCCACAAAGAATCAGAATTTGCGAACCTCGTCTTCACCCCTTTCCACCCCCAAGACCGAAAAACCTAAAAAAATCGGGAAAACGGCCGTTTTCACTTGCATGACTTTTATTTTCACGGAAATTAGTTTAAGGCCACCTATTCTAACTATCCACAAAGAATCAGAATTTGCGAACCTCGTATTCACCCCTTTCCACCCCCAAGACCGAAAAACTTTAAAAAATCGGGAAAACCGCCGTTTTCACTTGCATGACTTTTCTTTTCAGGGAAATTAGTTTAAGGCCACCTATTCTAACTATCCACGAAGAATCAGAATTTGCGAACCTCGTCTTCACCCCTTTCCACCCCCAAGACCGAAAAACGTAAAAAAATCGGGAAAACGGCCGTTTTCACTTGCATGACTTTTATTTTCACGGAAATTAGTTTAAGGCCACCTATTCTAACTATCCACAAATAATCAGAATTTGCGAACCTCGTCTTCACCCCTTTCCACCCCCAAGACCGAAAAACGTAAAAAAATCGGGGAAACCGCCGTTTTCACTTGCATGACTTTTCTTTTCACGGAAATTAGTTTAAGGCCACCTATTCTAACTATCCACAAAGAATCAGAATTTGCGAACCTCGTCTTCACCCCTTTCCACCCCCAAGACCGAAAAACTTAAAAAAATCGGGAAAACCGCCGTTTTCACTTGCATGACTTTTCTTTTCACGGAAATTAGTTTAAGGCCACGTATTCTAACTATCCACAAAGAATCAGAATTTGCGAACCTCGTCTTCACCCCTTTCCACCCCCAAGACCGAAAAACCTAAAAAAATCGGGAAAACGGCCGTTTTCACTTGCATGACTTTTATTTTCACGGAAATTAGTTTAAGGCCACCTATTCTAACTATCCACAAAGAATCAGAATTTGCGAACCTCGTCTTCACCCCTTTCCACCCCCAAGACCGAAAAACTTTAAAAAATCGGGAAAACCGCCGTTTTCACTTGCATGACTTTTCTTTTCACGGAAATTAGTTTAAGGCCACCTATTCTAACTATCCACAAAGAATCAGAATTTGCGAACCTCGTCTTCACCCCTTTCCACCCCCAAGACCGAAAAAATTAAAAAAATCGGGAAAACCGCCGTTTTCACTTGCATGACTTTTCTTTTCACGGAAATTAGTTTAAGGCCACCTATTCTAACTATCCACAAAGAATCAGAATTTGCGAACCTCGTCTTCACCCCTTTCCACCCCCAAGACCGAAAAACCTAAAAAAATCGGGAAAACGGCCGTTTTCACTTGCATGACTTTTATTTTCACGGAAATTAGTTTAAGGCCACCTATTCTAACTATCCACAAAGAATCAGAATTTGCGAACCTCGTCTTCACCCCTTTCCACCCCCAAGACCGAAAAACTTTAAAAAATCGGGAAAACCGCCGTTTTCACTTGCATGACTTTTCTTTTCAGGGAAATTAGTTTAAGGCCACCTATTCTAACTATCCACGAAGAATCAGAATTTGCGAACCTCGTCTTCACCCCTTTCCACCCCCAAGACCGAAAAACGTAAAAAAATCGGGAAAACGGCCGTTTTCACTTGCATGACTTTTATTTTCACGGAAATTAGTTTAAGGCCACCTATTCTAACTATCCACAAATAATCAGAATTTGCGAACCTTGTCTTCACCCGTTTCCACCCCCAAGACCGAAAAACTTTAAAAAATCGGGAAAACCGCCGTTTTCACTTGCATGACTTTTCTTTTCACGGAAATTAGTTTAAGGCCACCTATTCTAACTATCCACAAATAATCAGAATTTGCGAACCTCGTCTTCACCCCTTTCCACCCCCAAGACCGAAAAACGTAAAAAAATCGGGGAAACCGCCGTTTTCACTTGCATGACTTTTCTTTTCACGGAAATTAGTTTAAGGCCACCTATTCTAACTATCCACAAAGAATCAGAATTTGCGAACCTCGTCTTCACCCCTTTCCACCCCCAAGACCGAAAAACTTAAAAAAATCGGGAAAACCGCCGTTTTCACTTGCATGACTTTTCTTTTCACGGAAATTAGTTTAAGGCCACCTATTCTAACTATCCACAAAGAATCAGAATTTGCGAACCTCGTCTTCACCCCTTTCCACCCCCAAGACCGAAAAACCTAAAAAAATCGGGAAAACGGCCGTTTTCACTTGCATGACTTTTATTTTCACGGAAATTAGTTTAAGGCCACCTATTCTAACTATCCACAAAGAATCAGAATTTGCGAACCTCGTCTTCACCCCTTTCCACCCCCAAGACCGAAAAACTTTAAAATATCGGGAAAACCGCCGTTTTCACTTGCATGACTTTTCTTTTCACGGAAATTAGTTTAAGGCCACCTATTCTAACTATCCACAAAGAATCAGAATTTGCGAACCTCGTCTTCACCCCTTTCCACCCCCAAGACCGAAAAACTTAAAAAAATCGGGAAAACCGCCGTTTTCACTTGCATGACTTTTCTTTTCACGGAAATTAGTTTAAGGCCACCTATTCTAACTATCCACAAAGAATCAGAATTTGCGAACCTCGTCTTCACCCCTTTCCACCCCCAAGACCGAAAAACCTAAAAAAATCGGGAAAACGGCCGTTTTCACTTGCATGACTTTTATTTTCACGGAAATTAGTTTAAGGCCACCTATTCTAACTATCCACAAAGAATCAGAATTTGCGAACCTCGTCTTCACCCCTTTCCACCCCCAAGACCGAAAAACTTTAAAAAATCGGGAAAACCGCCGTTTTCACTTGCATGACTTTTCTTTTCAGGGAAATTAGTTTAAGGCCACCTATTCTAACTATCCACAAAGAATCAGAATTTGCGAACCTCGTCTTCACCCCTTTCCACCCCCAAGACCGAAAAACTTAAAAAAATCGGGAAAACCGCCGTTTTCACTTGCATGACTTTTCTTTTCACGGAAATTAGTTTAAGGCCACCTATTCTAACTATCCACAAAGAATCAGAATTTGCGAACCTCGTCTTCACCCCTTTCCACCCCCAAGACCGAAAAACCTAAAAAAATCGGGAAAACGGCCGTTTTCACTTGCATGACTTTTATTTTCACGGAAATTAGTTTAAGGCCACCTATTCTAACTATCCACAAAGAATCAGAATTTGCGAACCTCGTCTTCACCCCTTTCCACCCCCAAGACCGAAAAACCTAAAAAAATCGGGAAAACGGCCGTTTTCACTTGCATGACTTTTATTTTCACGGAAATTAGTTTAAGGCCACCTATTCTAACTATCCACAAAGAATCAGAATTTGCGAACCTCGTATTCACCCCTTTCCACCCCCAAGACCGAAAAACTTTAAAAAATCGGGAAAACCGCCGTTTTCACTTGCATGACTTTTCTTTTCAGGGAAATTAGTTTAAGGCCACCTATTCTAACTATCCACGAAGAATCAGAATTTGCGAACCTCGTCTTCACCCCTTTCCACCCCCAAGACCGAAAAACGTAAAAAAATCGGGAAAACGGCCGTTTTCACTTGCATGACTTTTATTTTCACGGAAATTAGTTTAAGGCCACCTATTCTAACTATCCACAAATAATCAGAATTTGCGAACCTCGTCTTCACCCCTTTCCACCCCCAAGACCGAAAAACGTAAAAAAATCGGGGAAACCGCCGTTTTCACTTGCATGACTTTTCTTTTCACGGAAATTAGTTTAAGGCCACCTATTCTAACTATCCACAAAGAATCAGAATTTGCGAACCTCTTCTTCACCCCTTTCCACCCCCAAGACCGAAAAACTTTAAAAAATCGGGAAAACCGCCGTTTTCACTTGCATGACTTTTCTTTTCACGGAAATTAGTTTAAGGCCACCTATTCTAACTATCCACAAAGAATCAGAATTTGCGAACCTCGTCTTCACCCCTTTCCACCCCCAAGACCGAAAAACGTAAAAAAATCGGGGAAACCGCCGTTTTCACTTGCATGACTTTTCTTTTCACGGAAATTAGTTTAAGGCCACCTATTCTAACTATCCACAAATAATCAGAATTTGCGAACCTCGTCTTCACCCCTTTCCACCCCCAAGACCGAAAAACTTAAAAAAATCGGGAAAACCGCCGTTTTCACTTGCATGACTTTTCTTTTCACGGAAATTAGTTTAAGGCCACGTATTCTAACTATCCACAAAGAATCAGAATTTGCGAACCTCGTCTTCACCCCTTTCCACCCCCAAGACCGAAAAACCTAAAAAAATCGGGAAAACGGCCGTTTTCACTTGCATGACTTTTATTTTCACGGAAATTAGTTTAAGGCCACCTATTCTAACTATCCACAAAGAATCAGAATTTGCGAACCTCGTCTTCACCCCTTTCCACCCCCAAGACCGAAAAACTTTAAAAAATCGGGAAAACCGCCGTTTTCACTTGCATGACTTTTCTTTTCACGGAAATTAGTTTAAGGCCACCTATTCTAACTATCCACAAAGAATCAGAATTTGCGAACCTCTTCTTCACCCCTTTCCACCCCCAAGACCGAAAAACTTTAAAAAATCGGGAAAACCGCCGTTTTCACTTGCATGACTTTTCTTTTCACGGAAATTAGTTTAAGGCCACCTATTCTAACTATCCACAAAGAATCAGAATTTGCGAACCTCGTCTTCACCCCTTTCCACCCCCAAGACCGAAAAACGTAAAAAAATCGGGGAAACCGCCGTTTTCACTTGCATGACTTTTCTTTTCACGGAAATTAGTTTAAGGCCACCTATTCTAACTATCCACAAATAATCAGAATTTGCGAACCTCGTCTTCACCCCTTTCCACCCCCAAGACCGAAAAACTTAAAAAAATCGGGAAAACCGCCGTTTTCACTTGCATGACTTTTCTTTTCACGGAAATTAGTTTAAGGCCACCTATTCTAACTATCCACAAAGAATCAGAATTTGCGAACCTCGTCTTCACCCCTTTCCACCCCCAAGACCGAAAAACTTTAAAAAATCGGGAAAACCGCCGTTTTCACTTGCATGACTTTTCTTTTCACGGAAATTAGTTTAAGGCCACCTATTCTAACTATCCACAAAGAATCAGAATTTGCGAACCTCGTCTTCACCCCTTTCCACCCCCAAGACCGAAAAACTTAAAAAAATCGGGAAAACCGCCGTTTTCACTTGCATGACTTTTCTTTTCACGGAAATTAGTTTAAGGCCACCTATTCTAACTATCCACAAAGAATCAGAATTTGCGAACCTCGTCTTCACCCCTTTCCACCCCCAAGACCGAAAAACCTAAAAAAATCGGGAAAACGGCCGTTTTCACTTGCATGACTTTTATTTTCACGGAAATTAGTTTAAGGCCACCTATTCTAACTATCCACAAAGAATCAGAATTTGCGAACCTCGTCTTCACCCCTTTCCACCCCCAAGACCGAAAAACTTTAAAAAATCGGGAAAACCGCCGTTTTCACTTGCATGACTTTTCTTTTCAGGGAAATTAGTTTAAGGCCACCTATTCTAACTATCCACGAAGAATCAGAATTTGCGAACCTCGTCTTCACCCCTTTCCACCCCCAAGACCGAAAAACGTAAAAAAATCGGGAAAACGGCCGTTTTCACTTGCATGACTTTTATTTTCACGGAAATTAGTTTAAGGCCACCTATTCTAACTATCCACAAAGAATCAGAATTTGCGAACCTCGTCTTCACCCCTTTCCACCCCCAAGACCGAAAAACTTTAAAAAATCGGGAAAACCGCCGTTTTCACTTGCATGACTTTTCTTTTCACGGAAATTAGTTTAAGGCCACCTATTCTAACTATCCACAAATAATCAGAATTTGCGAACCTCGTCTTCACCCCTTTCCACCCCCAAGACCGAAAAACGTAAAAAAATCGGGGAAACCGCCGTTTTCACTTGCATGACTTTTCTTTTCACGGAAATTAGTTTAAGGCCACCTATTCTAACTATCCACAAAGAATCAGAATTTGCGAACCTCGTCTTCACCCCTTTCCACCCCCAAGACCGAAAAACTTAAAAAAATCGGGAAAACCGCCGTTTTCACTTGCATGACTTTTCTTTTCACGGAAATTAGTTTAAGGCCACCTATTCTAACTATCCACAAAGAATCAGAATTTGCGAACCTCGTCTTCACCCCTTTCCACCCCCAAGACCGAAAAACTTAAAAAAATCGGGAAAACCGCCGTTTTCACTTGCATGACTTTTCTTTTCACGGAAATTAGTTTAAGGCCACCTATTCTAACTATCCACAAATATTCAGAATTTGCGAACCTTGTCTTCACCCCTTTCCACCCCCAAGACCGAAAAACGTAAAAAAATCGGGGAAACCGCCGTTTTCACTTGCATGACTTTTCTTTTCACGGAAATTAGTTTAAGGCCACCTATTCTAACTATCCACAAAGAATCAGAATTTGCGAACCTCGTCTTCACCCCTTTCCACCCCCAAGACCGAAAAACTTTAAAAAATCGGGAAAACCGCCGTTTTCACTTGCATGACTTTTCTTTTCACGGAAATTAGTTTAAGGCCACCTATTCTAACTATCCACAAATAATCAGAATTTGCGAACCTCGTCTTCACCCCTTTCCACCCCCAAGACCGAAAAACGTAAAAAAATCGGGGAAACCGCCGTTTTCACTTGCATGACTTTTCTTTTCACGGAAATTAGTTTAAGGCCACCTATTCTAACTATCCACAAAGAATCAGAATTTGCGAACCTCGTCTTCACCCCTTTCCACCCCCAAGACCGAAAAACTTAAAAAAATCGGGAAAACCGCCGTTTTCACTTGCATGACTTTTCTTTTCACGGAAATTAGTTTAAGGCCACCTATTCTAACTATCCACAAAGAATCAGAATTTGCGAACCTCGTCTTCACCCCTTTCCACCCCCAAGACCGAAAAACTTTAAAAAAATCGGGAAAACGGCCGTTTTCACTTGCATGACTTTTATTTTCACGGAAATTAGTTTAAGGCCACCTATTCTAACTATCCACAAAGAATCAGAATTTGCGAACCTCGTCTTCACCCCTTTCCACCCCCAAGACCGAAAAACGTAAAAAAATCGGGGAAACCGCCGTTTTCACTTGCATGACTTTTCTTTTCACGGAAATTAGTTTAAGGCCACCTATTCTAACTATCCACAAATAATCAGAATTTGCGAACCTCGTCTTCACCCCTTTCCACCCCCAAGACCGAAAAACGTAAAAAAATCGGGGAAACCGCCGTTTTCACTTGCATGACTTTTCTTTTAACGGAAATTAGTTTAAGGCCACCTATTCTAACTATCCACAAAGAATCAGAATTTGCGAACCTCGTCTTCACCCCTTTCCACCCCCAAGACCGAAAAACGTAAAAAAATCGGGGAAACCGCCGTTTTCACTTGCATGACTTTTCTTTTCACGGAAATTAGTTTAAGGCCACCTATTCTAACTATCCACGAAGAATCAGAATTTGCGAACCTCGTCTTCACCCCTTTCCACCCCCAAGACCGAAAAACTTTAAAAAATCGGGAAAACCGCCGTTTTCACTTGCATGACTTTTCTTTTCAGGGAAATTAGTTTAAGGCCACCTATTCTAACTATCCACGAAGAATCAGAATTTGCGAACCTCGTCTTCACCCCTTTCCACCCCCAAGACCGAAAAACGTAAAAAAATCGGGAAAACCGCCGTTTTCACTTGCATGACTTTTCTTTTCACGGAAATTAGTTTAAGGCCACCTATTCTAACTATCCACAAAGAATCAGAATTTGCGAACCTCGTCTTCACCCCTTTCCACCCCCAAGACCGAAAAACCTAAAAAAATCGGGAAAACGGCCGTTTTCACTTGCATGACTTTTATTTTCACGGAAATTAGTTTAAGGCCACCTATTCTAAATATCCACAAAGAATCAGAATTTGCGAACCTCGTCTTCACCCCTTTCCACCCCCAAGACCGAAAAACTTTAAAAAATCGGGAAAACCGCCGTTTTCACTTGCATGACTTTTCTTTTCAGGGAAATTAGTTTAAGGCCACCTATTCTAACTATCCACGAAGAATCAGAATTTGCGAACCTCGTCTTCACCCCTTTCCACCCCCAAGACCGAAAAACGTAAAAAAATCGGGGAAACCGCCGTTTTCACTTGCATGACTTTTCTTTTCACGGAAATTAGTTTAAGGCCACCTATTCTAACTATCCACAAATAATCAGAATTTGCGAACCTCGTCTTCACCCCTTTCCACCCCCAAGACCGAAAAACGTAAAAAAATCGGGGAAACCGCCGTTTTCACTTGCATGACTTTTCTTTTCACGGAAATTAGTTTAAGGCCACCTATTCTAACTATCCACAAAGAATCAGAATTTGCGAACCTCGTCTTCACCCCTTTCCACCCCCAAGACCGAAAAACGTAAAAAAATCGGGGAAACCGCCGTTTTCACTTGCATGACTTTTCTTTTCACGGAAATTAGTTTAAGGCCACCTATTCTAACTATCCACAAAGAATCAGAATTTGCGAACCTCGTCTTCACCCCTTTCCACCCCCAAGACCGAAAAACTTAAAAAAATCGGGAAAACCGCCGTTTTCACTTGCATGACTTTTCTTTTCACGGAAATTAGTTTAAGGCCACCTATTCTAACTATCCACAAAGAATCAGAATTTGCGAACCTCGTCTTCACCCCTTTCCACCCCCAAGACCGAAAAACCTAAAAAAATCGGGAAAACGGCCGTTTTCACTTGCATGACTTTTATTTTCACGGAAATTAGTTTAAGGCCACCTATTCTAACTATCCACAAAGAATCAGAATTTGCGAACCTCGTCTTCGCCCCTTTCCACCCCCAAGACCGAAAAACTTTAAAAAATCGGGAAAACCGCCGTTTTCACTTGCATGACTTTTCTTTTCACGGAAATTAGTTTAAGGCCACGTATTCTAACTATCCACAAAGAATCAGAATTTGCGAACATCGTCTTCACCCCTTTCCACCCCCAAGACCGAAAAACTTAAAAAAATCGTAAAAACCGCCGTTTTCACTTGCATGACTTTTCTTTTCACGGAAATTAGTTTAAGGCCACCTATTCTAACTATCCACAAAGAATCAGAATTTGCCAACCTCGTCTTCACCCCTTTCCACCCCCAAGACCGAAAAACCTAAAAAAATCGGGAAAACGGCCGTTTTCACTTGCATGACTTTTCTTTTAACGGAAATTAGTTTCAGGCCACCTATTCTAACTATCCACGAAGAATCAGAATTTGCGAACCTCGTCTTCACCCCTTTCCACCCCCAAGACCGAAAAACGTAAAAAAATTGGGGAAACCGCCGTTTTCACTTGCATGATTTTTCTCTTCACGGAAATTAGTTTAAGGCCACCTATTCTAACTATCCACGAAGAATCAGAATTTGCGAACCTCGTCTTCACCCCTTTCCACCCTCAAGACCGAAAAACGTAAAAAAATCGGGGAAACCGCCGTTTTCACTTGCATGACTTTTCTTTTCACGGAAATTAGTTTAAGGCCACCTATTCTAACTATCCACAAATAATCAGAATTTGCGAACCTCGTCTTCACCCCTTTCCACCCCCAAGACCGAAAAACGTAAAAAAATCGGGGAAACCGCCGTTTTCACTTGCATGACTTTTCTTTTCACGGAAATTAGTTTAAGGCCACCTATTCTAACTATCCACGAAGAATCAGAATTTGCGAAACTCGTCTTCACCCCTTTCCACCCCCAAGACCGAAAAACGTAAAAAAATCGGGGAAACCGCCGTTTTCACTTGCATGACTTTTCTTTTCACGGAAATTAGTTTAAGGCCACCTATTCTAACTATCCACAAAGAATCAGAATTTGCGAACCTCGTCTTCACCCCTTTCCACCCCCAAGACCGAAAAACTTTAAAAAATCGGGAAAACCGCCGTTTTCACTTGCATGACTTTTCTTTTCACGGAAATTAGTTTAAGGCCACCTATTCTAACTATCCACAAATAATCAGAATTTGCGAACCTCGTCTTCACCCCTTTCCACCCCCAAGACCGAAAAACGTAAAAAAATCGGGGAAACCGCCGTTTTCACTTGCATGACTTTTCTTTTCACCGAAATTAGTTTAAGGCCACCTATTCTAACTATCCACAAAGAATCAGAATTTGCGAACCTCGTCTTCACCCCTTTCCACCCCCAAGACCGAAAAACCTAAAAAAATCGGGAAAACGGCCGTTTTCACTTGCATGACTTTTATTTTCACGGAAATTAGTTTAAGGCCACCTATTCTAACTATCCACAAAGAATCAGAATTTGCGAACCTCGTCTTCACCCCTTTCCACCCCCAAGACCGAAAAACTTAAAAAAATCGTAAAAACCGCCGTTTTCACTTGCATGACTTTTCTTTTCACGGAAATTAGTTTAAGGCCACCTATTCTAACTATCCACAAAGAATCAGAATTTGCCAACCTCGTCTTCACCCCTTTCCACCCCCAAGACCGAAAAACCTAAAAAAATCGGGAAAACGGCCGTTTTCACTTGCATGACTTTTCTTTTAACGGAAATTAGTTTCAGGCCACCTATTCTAACTATCCACGAAGAATCAGAATTTGCGAACCTCGTCTTCACCCCTTTCCACCCCCAAGACCGAAAAACGTAAAAAAATTGGGGAAACCGCCGTTTTCACTTGCATGATTTTTCTCTTCACGGAAATTAGTTTAAGGCCACCTATTCTAACTATCCACGAAGAATCAGAATTTGCGAACCTCGTCTTCACCCCTTTCCACCCTCAAGACCGAAAAACGTAAAAAAATCGGGGAAACCGCCGTTTTCACTTGCATGACTTTTCTTTTCACGGAAATTAGTTTAAGGCCACCTATTCTAACTATCCACAAATAATCAGAATTTGCGAACCTCGTCTTCACCCCTTTCCACCCCCAAGACCGAAAAACGTAAAAAAATCGGGGAAACCGCCGTTTTCACTTGCATGACTTTTCTTTTCACGGAAATTAGTTTAAGGCCACCTATTCTAACTATCCACGAAGAATCAGAATTTGCGAAACTCGTCTTCACCCCTTTCCACCCCCAAGACCGAAAAACGTAAAAAAATCGGGGAAACCGCCGTTTTCACTTGCATGACTTTTCTTTTCACGGAAATTAGTTTAAGGCCACCTATTCTAACTATCCACAAAGAATCAGAATTTGCGAACCTCGTCTTCACCCCTTTCCACCCCCAAGACCGAAAAACTTTAAAAAATCGGGAAAACCGCCGTTTTCACTTGCATGACTTTTCTTTTCACGGAAATTAGTTTAAGGCCACCTATTCTAACTATCCACAAATAATCAGAATTTGCGAACCTCGTCTTCACCCCTTTCCACCCCCAAGACCGAAAAACGTAAAAAAATCGGGGAAACCGCCGTTTTCACTTGCATGACTTTTCTTTTCACCGAAATTAGTTTAAGGCCACCTATTCTAACTATCCACAAAGAATCAGAATTTGCGAACCTCGTCTTCACCCCTTTCCACCCCCAAGACCGAAAAACCTAAAAAAATCGGGAAAACGGCCGTTTTCACTTGCATGACTTTTATTTTCACGGAAATTAGTTTAAGGCCACCTATTCTAACTATCCACAAAGAATCAGAATTTGCGAACCTCGTCTTCACCCCTTTCCACCCCCAAGACCGAAAAACTTTAAAAAATCGGGAAAACCGCCGTTTTCACTTGCATGACTTTTCTTTTCAGGGAAATTAGTTTAAGGCCACCTATTCTAACTATCCACGAAGAATCAGAATTTGCGAACCTCGTCTTCACCCCTTTCCACCCCCAAGACCGAAAAACGTAAAAAAATCGGGGAAACCGCCGTTTTCACTTGCATGATTTTTCTTTTCAGGGAAATTAGTTTAAGGCCACCTATTCTAACTATCCACGAAGAATCAGAATTTGCGAACCTCGTCTTCACCCCTTTCCACCCCCAAGACCGAAAAACGTAAAAAAATCGGGAAAACGGCCGTTTTCACTTGCATGACTTTTATTTTCACGGAAATTAGTTTAAGGCCACCTATTCTAACTATCCACAAATAATCAGAATTTGCGAACCTCGTCTTCACCCCTTTCCACCCCCAAGACCGAAAAACGTAAAAAAATCGGGGAAACCGCCGTTTTCACTTGCATGACTTTTCTTTTCACCGAAATTAGTTTAAGGCCACCTATTCTAACTATCCACAAATAATCAGAATTTGCGAACCTCGTCTTCACCCCTTTCCACCCCCAAGACCGAAAAACGTAAAAAAATCGGGGAAACCGCCGTTTTCACTTGCATGACTTTTCTTTTCACGGAAATTAGTTTAAGGCCACCTATTCTAACTATCCACGAAGAATCAGAATTTGCGAACCTCGTCTTCACCCCTTTCCACCCTCAAGACCGAAAAACGTAAAAAAATCGGGGAAACCGCCGTTTTCACTTGCATGACTTTTCTTTTCACGGAAATTAGTTTAAGGCCACCTATTCTAACTATCCACAAAGAATCAGAATTTGCGAACCTCGTCTTCACCCCTTTCCACCCCCAAGACCGAAAAACTTTAAAAAATCGGGAAAACCGCCGTTTTCACTTGCATGACTTTTCTTTTCACGGAAATTAGTTTAAGGCCACCTATTCTAACTATCCACAAAGAATCAGAATTTGCGAACCTCGTCTTCACCCCTTTCCACCCCCAAGACCGAAAAACTTAAAAAAATCGGGAAAACCGCCGTTTTCACTTGCATGACTTTTCTTTTCACGGAAATTAGTTTAAGGCCACCTATTCTAACTATCCACAAAGAATCAGAATTTGCGAACCTCGTCTTCACCCCTTTCCACCCCCAAGACCAAAAAACTTAAAAAAATCGGGAAAACCGCCGTTTTCACTTGCATGACTTTTATTTTCACGGAAATTAGTTTAAGGCCACCTATTCTAACTATCCACAAAGAATCAGAATTTGCGAACCTCGTCTTCACCCCTTTCCACCCCCAAGACCGAAAAACTTTAAAAAATCTGGAAAACCGCCGTTTTCACTTGCATGACTTTTCTTTTCACGGAAATTAGTTTAAGGCCACCTATTCTAACTATCCACAAAGAATCAGAATTTGCGAACCTCGTCTTCACCCCTTTCCACCCCCAGGACCGAAAAACTTAAAAAAATCGGGAAAACCGCCGTTTTCACTTGCATGACTTTTCTTTTCACGGAAATTAGTTTAAGGCCACCTATTCTAACTATCCACAAAGAATCAGAATTTGCGAACCTCGTCTTCACCCCTTTCCACCCCCAAGACCGAAAAACCTAAAAAAATCGGGAAAACGGCCGTTTTCACTTGCATGACTTTTATTTTCACGGAAATTAGTTTAAGGCCACCTATTCTAACTATCCACAAAGAATCAGAATTTGCGAACCTCGTCTTCACCCCTTTCCACCCCCAAGACCGAAAAACGTAAAAAAATCGGGGAAACCGCCGTTTTCACTTGCATGACTTTTCTTTTCACGGAAATTAGTTTAAGGCCACCTATTCTAACTATCCACAAAGAATCAGAATTTGCGAACCTCGTCTTCACCCCTTTCCACCCCCAAGACCGAAAAACTTTAAAAAATCGGGAAAACCGCCGTTTTCACTTGCATGACTTTTCTTTTCACGGAAATTAGTTTAAGGCCACCTATTCTAATTATCCACAAATAATCAGAATTTGCGAACCTCGTCTTCACCCCTTTCCACCCCCAAGACCGAAAAACGTAAAAAAATCGAGGAAACCGCCGTTTTCACTTGCATGACTTTTCTTTTCACGGAAATTAGTTTAAGGCCACCTATTCTAACTATCCACAAAGAATCAGAATTTGCGAACCTCGTCTTCACCCCTTTCCACCCCCAAGACCGAAAAACTTAAAAAAATCGGGAAAACCGCCGTTTTCACTTGCATGACTTTTCTTTTCACGGAAATTAGTTTAAGGCCACCTATTCTAACTATCCACAAAGAATCAGAATTTGCGAACCTCGTCTTCACCCCTTTCCACCCCCAAGACCGAAAAACGTAAAAAAATCGGGGAAACCGCCGTTTTCACTTGCATGACTTTTCTTTTCACGGAAATTAGTTTAAGGCCACCTATTCTAACTATCCACAAATAATCAGAATTTGCGAACCTCGTCTTCACCCCTTTCCACCCCCAAGACCGAAAAACGTAAAAAAATCGGGAAAACGGCCGTTTTCACTTGCATGACTTTTATTTTCACGGAAATTAGTTTAAGGCCACCTATTCTAACTATCCACGAAGAATCAGAATTTGCGAACCTCGTCTTCACCCCTTTCCACCCTCAAGACCGAAAAACGTAAAAAAATCGGGGAAACCGCCGTTTTCACTTGCATGACTTTTCTTTTCACGGAAATTAGTTTAAGGCCACCTATTCTAACTATCCACAAATAATCAGAATTTGCGAACCTCGTCTTCACCCCTTTCCACCCCCAAGACCGAAAAACGTAAAAAAATCGGGGAAACCGCCGTTTTCACTTGCATGACTTTTCTTTTCACGGAAATTAGTTTAAGGTCACCTATTCTAACTATCCACGAAGAATCAGAATTTGCGAACCTCGTCTTCACCCCTTTCCACCCCCAAGACCGAAAAACGTAAAAAAATCGGGGAAACCGCCGTTTTCACTTGCATGACTTTTCTTTTCACGGAAATTAGTTTAAGGCCACCTATTCTAACTATCCACAAAGAATCAGAATTTGCGAACCTCGTCTTCACCCCTTTCCACCCCCAAGACCGAAAAACTTTAAAAAATCGGGAAAACCGCCGTTTTCACTTGCATGACTTTTCTTTTCACGGAAATTAGTTTAAGGCCACCTATTCTAACTATCCACAAATAATCAGAATTTGCGAACCTCGTCTTCACCCCTTTCCACCCCCAAGACCGAAAAACGTAAAAAAATCGGGGAAACCGCCGTTTTCACTTGCATGACTTTTCTTTTCACCGAAATTAGTTTAAGGCCACCTATTCTAACTATCCACAAAGAATCAGAATTTGCGAACCTCGTCTTCACCCCTTTCCACCCTCAAGACCGAAAAACTTAAAAAAATCGGGAAAACCGCCGTTTTCACTTGCATGACTTTTCTTTTCACGGAAATTAGTTTAAGGCCACCTATTCTAACTATCCACAAAGAATCAGAATTTGCGAACCTCGTCTTCACCCCTTTCCACCCCCAAGACCGAAAAACCTAAAAAAATCGGGAAAACGGCCGTTTTCACTTGCATGACTTTTATTTTCACGGAAATTAGTTTAAGGCCACCTATTCTAACTATCCACAAAGAATCAGAATTTGCGAACCTCGTCTTCACCCCTTTCCACCCCCAAGACCGAAAAACCTAAAAAAATCGGGAAAACGGCCGTTTTCACTTGCATGACTTTTATTTTCACGGAAATTAGTTTAAAGCCACCTATTCTAACTATCCACAAATAATCAGAATTTGCGAACCTCGTCTTCACCCCTTTCCACCCCCAAGACCGAAAAACTTTAAAAAATCGGGAAAACCGCCGTTTTCACTTGCATGACTTTTCTTTTCAGGGAAATTAGTTTAAGGCCACCTATTCTAACTATCCACGAAGAATCAGAATTTGCGAACCTCGTCTTCACCCCTTTCCACCCCCAAGACCGAAAAACGTAAAAAAATCGGGAAAACGGCCGTTTTCACTTGCATGACTTTTATTTTCACGGAAATTAGTTTAAGGCCACCTATTCTAACTATCCACGAAGAATCAGAATTTGCGAACCTCGTCTTCACCCCTTTCCACCCCCAAGAACGAAAAACTTAAAAAAATCGGGAAAACCGCCGTTTTCACTTGCATGACTTTTCTTTTCACGGAAATTAGTTTAAGGCCACCTATTCTAACTATCCAAAAAGAATCAGAATTTGCGAACCTCGTCTTCACCCCTTTCCACCCCCAAGACCGAAAAACGTAAAAAAATCGGGGAAACCGCCGTTTTCACTTGCATGACTTTTCTTTTCACGGAAATTAGTTTAAGGCCACCTATTCTAACTATCCACGAAGAATCAGAATTTGCGAACCTCGTCTTCACCCCTTTCCACCCTCAAGACCGAAAAACGTAAAAAAATCGGGGAAACCGCCGTTTTCACTTGCATGACTTTTCTTTTCACGGAAATTAGTTTAAGGCCACCTATTCTAACTATCCACAAAGAATCAGAATTTGCGAACCTCGTCTTCACCCCTTTCCACCCCCAAGACCGAAAAACTTAAAAAAATCGGGAAAACCGCCGTTTTCACTTGCATAACTTTTCTTTTCACGGAAATTAGTTTAAGGCCACCTATTCTAACTATCCACAAATAATCAGAATTTGCGAACCTCGTCTTCACCCCTTTCCACCCCCAAGACCGAAAAACGTAAAAAAATCGGGGAAACCGCCGTTTTCACTTGCATGACTTTTCTTTTCACGGAAATTAGTTTAAGGCCACCTATTCTAACTATCCACAAAGAATCAGAATTTGCGAACCTCGTCTTCACCCCTTTCCACCCCCAAGACCGAAAAACTTAAAAAAATCGGGAAAACCGCCGTTTTCACTTGCATGACTTTTCTTTTCACGGAAATTAGTTTAAGGCCACCTATTCTAACTATCCACAAAGAATCAGAATTTGCGAACCTCGTCTTCACCCCTTTCCACCCCCAAGACCAAAAAACTTAAAAAAATCGGGAAAACCGCCGTTTTCACTTGCATGACTTTTATTTTCACGGAAATTAGTTTAAGGCCACCTATTCTAACTATCCACAAAGAATCAGAATTTGCGAACCTCGTCTTCACCCCTTTCCACCCCCAAGACCGAAAAACTTTAAAAAATCGGGAAAACCGCCGTTTTCACTTGCATGACTTTTCTTTTCACGGAAATTAGTTTAAGGCCACCTATTCTAACTATCCACAAAGAATCAGAATTTGCGAACCTGGTCTTCACCCCTTTCCACCCCCAAGACCGAAAAACTTAAAAAAATCGGGAAAACCGCCGTTTTCACTTGCATGACTTTTCTTTTCACGGAAATTAGTTTAAGGCCACCTATTCTAACTATCCACAAAGAATCAGAATTTGCGAACCTCGTCTTCACCCCTTTCCACCCCCAAGACCAAAAAACTTAAAAAAATCGGGAAAACCGCCGTTTTCACTTGCATGACTTTTATTTTCACGGAAATTAGTTTAAGGCCACCTATTCTAACTATCCACAAAGAATCAGAATTTGCGAACCTCGTCTTCACCCCTTTCCACCCCCAAGACCGAAAAACTTTAAAAAATCGGGAAAACCGCCGTTTTCACTTGCATGACTTTTCTTTTCAGGGAAATTAGTTTAAGGCCACCTATTCTAACTATCCACGAAGAATCAGAATTTGCGAACCTCGTCTTCACCCCTTTCCACCCCCAAGACCGAAAAACGTAAAAAAATCGGGAAAACGGCCGTTTTCACTTGCATGACTTTTATTTTCACGGAAATTAGTTTAAGGCCACCTATTCTAACTATCCACAAATAATCAGAATTTGCGAACCTCGTCTTCACCCCTTTCCACCCCCAAGACCGAAAAACGTAAAAAAATCGGGGAAACCGCCGTTTTCACTTGCATGATTTTCTTTTCACGGAAATTAGTTTAAGGCCACCTATTCTAACTATCCACAAAGAATCAGAATTTGCGAACCTCGTCTTCACCCCTTTCCACCCCCAAGACCGAAAAACTTTAAAAAATCGGGAAAACCGCCGTTTTCACTTGCATGACTTTTCTTTTCACGGAAATTAGTTTAAGGCCACCTATTCTAACTATCCACAAATAATCAGAATTTGCGAACCTCGTCTTCACCCCTTTCCACCCCCAAGACCGAAAAACGTAAAAAAATCGGGGAAACCGCCGTTTTCACTTGCATGACTTTTCTTTTCACCGAAATTAGTTTAAGGCCACCTATTCTAACTATCCACAAAGAATCAGAATTTGCGAACCTCGTCTTCACCCCTTTCCACCCTCAAGACCGAAAAACTTAAAAAAATCGGGAAAACCGCCGTTTTCACTTGCATGACTTTTCTTTTCACGGAAATTAGTTTAAGGCCACCTATTCTAACTATCCACAAAGAATCAGAATTTGCGAACCTCGTCTTCACCCCTTTCCACCCCCAAGACCGAAAAACCTAAAAAAATCGGGAAAACGGCCGTTTTCACTTGCATGACTTTTATTTTCACGGAAATTAGTTTAAGGCCACCTATTCTAACTATCCACAAAGAATCAGAATTTGCGAACCTCGTCTTCACCCCTTTCCACCCCCAAGACCGAAAAACCTAAAAAAATCGGGAAAACGGCCGTTTTCACTTGCATGACTTTTATTTTCACGGAAATTAGTTTAAAGCCACCTATTCTAACTATCCACAAATAATCAGAATTTGCGAACCTCGTCTTCACCCCTTTCCACCCCCAAGACCGAAAAACTTTAAAAAATCGGGAAAACCGCCGTTTTCACTTGCATGACTTTTCTTTTCAGGGAAATTAGTTTAAGGCCACCTATTCTAACTATCCACGAAGAATCAGAATTTGCGAACCTCGTCTTCACCCCTTTCCACCCCCAAGACCGAAAAACGTAAAAAAATCGGGAAAACGGCCGTTTTCACTTGCATGACTTTTATTTTCACGGAAATTAGTTTAAGGCCACCTATTCTAACTATCCACAAATAATCAGAATTTGCGAACCTCGTCTTCACCCCTTTCCACCCCCAAGACCGAAAAACGTAAAAAAATCGGGGAAACCGCCGTTTTCACTTGCATGACTTTTCTTTTCACGGAAATTAGTTTAAGGCCACCTATTCTAACTATCCACAAAGAATCAGAATTTGCGAACCTCGTCTTGACCCCTTTCCACCCCCAAGACCGAAAAACTTTAAAAAATCGGGAAAACCGCCGTTTTCACTTGCATGACTTTTCTTTTCACGGAAATTAGTTTAAGGCCACCTATTCTAACTATCCACAAATAATCAGAATTTGCGAACCTCGTCTTCACCCCTTTCCACCCCCAAGACCGAAAAACGTAAAAAAATCGGGGAAACCGCCGTTTTCACTTGCATGACTTTTCTTTTCACGGAAATTAGTTTAAGGCCACCTATTCTAACTATCCACGAAGAATCAGAATTTGCGAACCTCGTCTTCACCCCTTTCCACCCCCAAGAACGAAAAACTTAAAAAAATCGGGAAAACCGCCGTTTTCACTTGCATGACTTTTCTTTTCACGGAAATTAGTTTAAGGCCACCTATTCTAACTATCCAAAAAGAATCAGAATTTGCGAACCTCGTCTTCACCCCTTTCCACCCCCAAGACCGAAAAACGTAAAAAAATCGGGGAAACCGCCGTTTTCACTTGCATGACTTTTCTTTTCACGGAAATTAGTTTAAGGCCACCTATTCTAACTATCCACGAAGAATCAGAATTTGCGAACCTCGTCTTCACCCCTTTCCACCCTCAAGACCGAAAAACGTAAAAAAATCGGGGAAACCGCCGTTTTCACTTGCATGACTTTTCTTTTCACGGAAATTAGTTTAAGGCCACCTATTCTAACTATCCACAAAGAATCAGAATTTGCGAACCTCGTCTTCACCCCTTTCCACCCCCAAGACCGAAAAACTTAAAAAAATCGGGAAAACCGCCGTTTTCACTTGCATAACTTTTCTTTTCACGGAAATTAGTTTAAGGCCACCTATTCTAACTATCCACAAATAATCAGAATTTGCGAACCTCGTCTTCACCCCTTTCCACCCCCAAGACCGAAAAACGTAAAAAAATCGGGGAAACCGCCGTTTTCACTTGCATGACTTTTCTTTTCACGGAAATTAGTTTAAGGCCACCTATTCTAACTATCCACAAAGAATCAGAATTTGCGAACCTCGTCTTCACCCCTTTCCACCCCCAAGACCGAAAAACTTAAAAAAATCGGGAAAACCGCCGTTTTCACTTGCATGACTTTTCTTTTCACGGAAATTAGTTTAAGGCCACCTATTCTAACTATCCACAAAGAATCAGAATTTGCGAACCTCGTCTTCACCCCTTTCCACCCCCAAGACCAAAAAACTTAAAAAAATCGGGAAAACCGCCGTTTTCACTTGCATGACTTTTATTTTCACGGAAATTAGTTTAAGGCCACCTATTCTAACTATCCACAAAGAATCAGAATTTGCGAACCTCGTCTTCACCCCTTTCCACCCCCAAGACCGAAAAACTTTAAAAAATCGGGAAAACCGCCGTTTTCACTTGCATGACTTTTCTTTTCACGGAAATTAGTTTAAGGCCACCTATTCTAACTATCCACAAAGAATCAGAATTTGCGAACCTCGTCTTCACCCCTTTCCACCCCCAAGACCGAAAAACTTAAAAAAATCGGGAAAACCGCCGTTTTCACTTGCATGACTTTTCTTTTCACGGAAATTAGTTTAAGGCCACCTATTCTAACTATCCACAAAGAATCAGAATTTGCGAACCTCGTCTTCACCCCTTTCCACCCCCAAGACCAAAAAACTTAAAAAAATCGGGAAAACCGCCGTTTTCACTTGCATGACTTTTATTTTCACGGAAATTAGTTTAAGGCCACCTATTCTAACTATCCACAAAGAATCAGAATTTGCGAACCTCGTCTTCACCCCTTTCCACCCCCAAGACCGAAAAACTTTAAAAAATCGGGAAAACCGCCGTTTTCACTTGCATGACTTTTCTTTTCAGGGAAATTAGTTTAAGGCCACCTATTCTAACTATCCACGAAGAATCAGAATTTGCGAACCTCGTCTTCACCCCTTTCCACCCCCAAGACCGAAAAACGTAAAAAAATCGGGAAAACGGCCGTTTTCACTTGCATGACTTTTATTTTCACGGAAATTAGTTTAAGGCCACCTATTCTAACTATCCACAAATAATCAGAATTTGCGAACCTCGTCTTCACCCCTTTCCACCCCCAAGACCGAAAAACGTAAAAAAATCGGGGAAACCGCCGTTTTCACTTGCATGATTTTCTTTTCACGGAAATTAGTTTAAGGCCACCTATTCTAACTATCCACAAAGAATCAGAATTTGCGAACCTCGTCTTCACCCCTTTCCACCCCCAAGACCGAAAAACTTTAAAAAATCGGGAAAACCGCCGTTTTCACTTGCATGACTTTTCTTTTCACGGAAATTAGTTTAAGGCCACCTATTCTAACTATCCACAAATAATCAGAATTTGCGAACCTCGTCTTCACCCCTTTCCACCACCAAGACCGAAAAACGTAAAAAAATAGGGGAAACCGCCGTTTTCACTTGCATGACTTTTCTTTTCACGGAAATTAGTTTAAGGCCACCTATTCTAACTATCCACAAAGAATCAGAATTTGCGAACCTCGTCTTCACCCCTTTCCACCCCCAAGACCGAAAAACTTAAAAAAATCGGGAAAACCGCCGTTTTCACTTGCATGACTTTTCTTTTCACGGAAATTAGTTTAAGGCCACCTATTCTAACTATCCACAAAGAATCAGAATTTGCGAACCTCGTCTTCACCCCTTTCCACCCCCAAGACCGAAAAACGTAAAAAAATCGGGGAAACCGCCGTTGTCACTTGCATGACTTTTCTTTTCACGGAAATTAGTTTAAGGCCACCTATTCTAACTATCCACAAATAATCAGAATTTGCGAACCTCGTCTTCACCCCTTTCCACCCCCAAGACCGAAAAACGTAAAAAAATCGGGAAAACGGCCGTTTTCACTTGCATGACTTTTATTTTCACGGAAATTAGTTTAAGGCCACCTATTCTAACTATCCACAAAGAATCAGAATTTGCGAACCTCTTCTTCACCCCTTTCCACCCCCAAGACCGAAAAACTTTAAAAAATCGGGAAAACCGCCGTTTTCACTTGCATGACTTTTCTTTTCAGGGAAATTAGTTTAAGGCCACCTATTCTAACTATCCACGAAGAATCAGAATTTGCGAACCTCGTCTTCACCCCTTTCCACCCCCAAGACCGAAAAACTTTAAAAAATCGGGAAAACCGCCGTTTTCACTTGCATGACTTTTCTTTTCACGGAAATTAGTTTAAGGCCACCTATTCTAACTATCCACAAAGAATCAGAATTTGCGAACCTCGTCTTCACCCCTTTCCACCCCCAAGACCGAAAAACTTAAAAAAATCGGGAAAACCGCCGTTTTCACTTGCATGACTTTTCTTTTCACGGAAATTAGTTTAAGGCCACCTATTCTAACTATCCACAAAGAATCAGAATTTGCGAACCTCGTCTTCACCCCTTTCCACCCCCAAGACCGAAAAACGTAAAAAAATCGGGGAAACCGCCGTTTTCACTTGCATGACTTTTCTTTTCACGGAAATTAGTTTAAGGCCACCTATTCTAACTATCCACAAATAATCAGAATTTGCGAACCTCGTCTTCACCCCTTTCCACCCCCAAGACCGAAAAACGTAAAAAAATCGGGGAAACCGCCGTTTTCACTTGCATGATTTTCTTTTCACGGAAATTAGTTTAAGGCCACCTATTCTAACTATCCACAAAGAATCAGAATTTGCGAACCTCGTCTTCACCCCTTTCCACCCCCAAGACCGAAAAACTTTAAAAAATCGGGAAAACCGCCGTTTTCACTTGCATGACTTTTCTTTTCACGGAAATTAGTTTAAGGCCACCTATTCTAACTATCCACAAATAATCAGAATTTGCGAACCTCGTCTTCACCCCTTTCCACCACCAAGACCGAAAAACGTAAAAAAATCGGGGAAACCGCCGTTTTCACTTGCATGACTTTTCTTTTCACGGAAATTAGTTTAAGGCCACCTATTCTAACTATCCACAAAGAATCAGAATTTGCGAACCTCGTCTTCACCCCTTTCCACCCCCAAGACCGAAAAACTTAAAAAAATCGGGAAAACCGCCGTTTTCACTTGCATGACTTTTCTTTTCACGGAAATTAGTTTAAGGCCACATATTCTAACTATCCACAAAGAATCAGAATTTGCGAACCTCGTCTTCACCCCTTTCCACCCCCAAGACCGAAAAACGTAAAAAAATCGGGAAAACGGCCGTTTTCACTTGCATGACTTTTATTTTCACGGAAATTAGTTTAAGGCCACCTATTCTAACTATCCACAAAGAATCAGAATTTGCGAACCTCTTCTTCACCCCTTTCCACCCCCAAGACCGAAAAACTTTAAAAAATCGGGAAAACCGCCGTTTTCACTTGCATGACTTTTCTTTTCAGGGAAATTAGTTTAAGGCCACCTATTCTAACTATCCACGAAGAATCAGAATTTGCGAACCTCGTCTTCACCCCTTTCCACCCCCAAGACCGAAAAACTTTAAAAAATCGGGAAAACCGCCGTTTTCACTTGCATGACTTTTCTTTTCACGGAAATTAGTTTAAGGCCACCTATTCTAACTATCCACAAAGAATCAGAATTTGCGAACCTCGTCTTCACCCCTTTCCACCCCCAAGACCGAAAAACTTAAAAAAATCGGGAAAACCGCCGTTTTCACTTGCATGACTTTTCTTTTCACGGAAATTAGTTTAAGGCCACCTATTCTAACTATCCACAAAGAATCAGAATTTGCGAACCTTGTCTTCACCCCTTTCCACCCCCAAGACCGAAAAACGTAAAAAAATCGGGGAAACCGCCGTTTTCACTTGCATGACTTTTCTTTTCACGGAAATTAGTTTAAGGCCACCTATTCTAACTATCCACAAATAATCAGAATTTGCGAACCTCGTCTTCACCCCTTTCCACCCCCAAGACCGAAAAACGTAAAAAAATCGGGGAAACCGCCGTTTTCACTTGCATGATTTTCTTTACACGGAAATTAGTTTAAGGCCACCTATTCTAACTATCCACAAAGAATCAGAATTTGCGAACCTCGTCTTCACCCCTTTCCACCCCCAAGACCGAAAAACTTTAAAAAATCGGGAAAACCGCCGTTTTCACTTGCATGACTTTTCTTTTCACGGAAATTAGTTTAAGGCCACCTATTCTAACTATCCACAAATAATCAGAATTTGCGAACCTCGTCTTCACCCCTTTCCACCACCAAGACCGAAAAACGTAAAAAAATCGGGGAAACCGCCGTTTTCACTTGCATGACTTTTCTTTTCACGGAAATTAGTTTAAGGCCACCTATTCTAACTATCCACAAAGAATCAGAATTTGCGAACCTCGTCTTCACCCCTTTCCACCCCCAAGACCGAAAAACTTAAAAAAATCGGGAAAACCGCCGTTTTCACTTGCATGACTTTTCTTTTCACGGAAATTAGTTTAAGGCCACCTATTCTAACTATCCACAAAAAATCAGAATTTGCGAACCTCGTCTTCACCCCTTTCCACCCCCAAGACCGAAAAACGTAAAAAAATCGGGGAAACCGCCGTTTTCACTTGCATGACTTTTCTTTTCACGGAAATTAGTTTAAGGCCACCTATTCTAACTATCCACAAATAATCAGAATTTGCGAACCTCGTCTTCACCCCTTTCCACCCCCAAGACCGAAAAACGTAAAAAAATCGGGAAAACGGCCGTTTTCACTTGCATGACTTTTATTTTCACGGAAATTAGTTTAAGGCCACCTATTCTAACTATCCACAAAGAATCAGAATTTGCGAACCTCTTCTTCATCCCTTTCCACCCCCAAGACCGAAAAACGTAAAAAAATCGGGGAAACCGCCGTTTTCACTTGCATGACTTTTCTTTTCACGGAAATTAGTTTAAGGCCACCTATTCTAACTATCCACGAAGAATCAGAATTTGCGAACCTCGTCTTCACCCCTTTCCACCCTCAAGACCGAAAAACGTAAAAAAATCGGGGAAACCGCCGTTTTCACTTGCATGACTTTTCTTTTCACGGAAATTAGTTTAAGGCCACCTATTCTAACTATCCACAAATAATCAGAATTTGCGAACCTCGTCTTCACCCCTTTCCACCCCCAAGACCGAAAAACGTAAAAAAATCGGGGAAACCGCCGTTTTCACTTGCATGACTTTTCTTTTCACGGAAATTAGTTTAAGGCCACCTATTCTAACTATCCACAAATAATCAGAATTTGCGAACCTCGTCTTCACCCCTTTCCACCCCCAAGACCGAAAAACGTAAAAAAATCGGGGAAACCGCCGTTTTCACTTGCATGACTTTTCTTTTCACGGAAATTAGTTTAAGGCCACCTATTCTAACTATCCACGAAGAATCAGAATTTGCGAACCTCGTCTCACCCCTTTCCACCCTCAAGACCGAAAAACGTAAAAAAATCGGGGAAACCGCCGTTTTCACTTGCATGACTTTTCTTTTCACGGAAATTAGTTTAAGGCCACCTATTCTAACTATCCACAAATAATCAGAATTGGCGAACCTCGTCTTCACCCCTTTCCACCCCCAAGACCGAAAAACGTAAAAAAATCGGGGAAACCGCCGTTTTCACTTGCATGACTTTTCTTTTAACGGAAATTAGTTTAAGGCCACCTATTCTAACTATCCACGAAGAATCAGAATTTGCGAACCTCGTCTTCACCCCTTTCCACCCCCAAGACCGAAAAACGTAAAGAAATCGGGGAAACCGCCGTTTTCACTTGCATGACTTTTCTTTTCACGGAAATTAGTTTAAGGCCACCTATTCTAACTATCCACGAAGAATCAGAATTTGCGAACCTCGTCTTCACTCCTTTCCACCCTCAAGACCGAAAAACGTAAAAAAATCGGGGAAACCGCCGTTTTCACTTGCATGACTTTTCCTTTCACGGAAATTAGTTTAAGGCCACCTATTCTAACTATCCACAAATAATCAGAATTTGCGAACCTCGTCTTCACCCCTTTCCACCCCCAAGACCGAAAAACGTAAAAAAATCGGGGAAACCGCCGTTTTCACTTGCATGACTTTTCTTTTCACGGAAATTAGTTTAAGGCCACCTATTCTAACTATCCACAAAGAATCAGAATTTGCGAACCTCGTCTTCACCCCTTTCCACCCCCAAGACCGAAAAACGTAAAAAAATCGGGGAAACCGCCGTTTTCACTTGCATGACTTTTCTTTTCACGGAAATTAGTTTAAGGCCACCTATTCTAACTATCCACAAAGAATCAGAATTTGCGAACCTCGTCTTCACCCCTTTCCACCCCCAAGACCGAAAAACTTAAAAAAATCGGGAAAACCGCCGTTTTCACTTGCATGACTTTTCTTTTCACGGAAATTAGTTTAAGGCCACCTATTCTAACTATCCACAAAGAATCAGAATTTGCGAACCTCGTCTTCACCCCTTTCCACCCCCAAGACCGAAAAACCTAAAAAAATCGGGAAAACGGCCGTTTTCACTTGCATGACTTTTATTTTCACGGAAATTAGTTTAAGGCCACCTATTCTAACTATCCACAAAGAATCAGAATTTGCGAACCTCGTCTTCACCCCTTTCCACCCCCAAGACCGAAAAACTTAAAAAAATCGTAAAAACCGCCGTTTTCACTTGCATGACTTTTCTTTTCACGGAAATTAGTTTAAGGCCACCTATTCTAACTATCCACAAAGAATCAGAATTTGCGAACCTCGTCTTCACCCCTTTCCACCCCCAAGACCGAAAAACGTAAAAAAATCGGGGAAACCGCCGTTTTCACTTGCATGACTTTTCTTTTCACGGAAATTAGTTTAAGGCCACCTATTCTAACTATCCACAAAGAATCAGAATTTGCGAACCTCGTCTTCACCCCTTTCCACCCCCAAGACCGAAAAACTTAAAAAAATCGGGAAAACCGCCGTTTTCACTTGCATGACTTTTCTTTTCACGGAAATTAGTTTAAGGCCACCTATTCTAACTATCCACAAAGAATCAGAATTTGCGAACCTCGTCTTCACCCCTTTCCACCCCCAAGACCGAAAAACTTTAAAAAATCGGGAAAACCGCCGTTTTCACTTGCATGACTTTTCTTTTCACGGAAATTAGTTTAAGGCCACCTATTCTAACTATCCACAAAGAATCAGAATTTGCGAACCTCGTCTTCACCCCTTTCCACCCCCAAGACCGAAAAACTTAAAAAATCGGGAAAACCGCCGTTTTCACTTGCATGACTTTTCTTTTCACGGAAATTAGTTTAAGGCCACCTATTCTAACTATCCACAAAGAATCAGAATTTGCGAACCTCGTCTTCACCCCTTTCCACCCCCAAGACCGAAAAACCTAAAAAAATCGGGAAAACGGCCGTTTTCACTTGCATGACTTTTATTTTCACGGAAATTAGTTTAAGGCCACCTATTCTAACTATCCACAAAGAATCAGAATTTGCGAACCTCGTCTTCACCCCTTTCCACCCCCAAGACCGAAAAACGTAAAAAAATCGGGAAAACGGCCGTTTTCACTTGCATGACTTTTATTTTCACGGAAATTAGTTTAAGGCCACCTATTCTAACTATCCACAAAGAATCAGAATTTGCGAACCTCGTCTTCACCCCTTTCCACCCCCAAGACCGAAAAACTTTAAAAAATCGGGAAAACCGCCGTTTTCACTTGCATGACTTTTCTTTTCAGGGAAATTAGTTTAAGGCCACCTATTCTAACTATCCACGAAGAATCAGAATTTGCGAACCTCGTCTTCACCCCTTTCCACCCCCAAGACCGAAAAACGTAAAAAAATCGGGGAAACCGCCGTTTTCACTTGCATGACTTTTCTTTTCACGGAAATTAGTTTAAGGCCACCTATTCTAACTATCCACGAAGAATCAGAATTTGCGAACCTCGTCTTCACCCCTTTCCACCCTCAAGACCGAAAAACGTAAAAAAATCGGGGAAACCGCCGTTTTCACTTGCATGACTTTTCTTTTCACGGAAATTAGTTTAAGGCCACCTATTCTAACTATCCACAAATAATCAGAATTTGCGAACCTCGTCTTCACCCCTTTCCACCCCCAAGACCGAAAAACGTAAAAAAATCGGGGAAACCGCCGTTTTCACTTGCATGACTTTTCTTTTCACGGAAATTAGTTTAAGGCCACCTATTCTAACTATCCACGAAGAATCAGAATTTGCGAACCTCGTCTTCACCCCTTTCCACCCCCAAGACCGAAAAACGTAAAAAAATCGGGGAAACCGCCGTTTTCACTTGCATGACTTTTCTTTTCACGGAAATTAGTTTAAGGCCACCTATTCTAACTATCCACGAAGAATCAGAATTTGCGAACCTCGTCTTCACCCCTTTCCATCCTCAAGACCGAAAAACGTAAAAAAATCGGGGAAACCGCCGTTTTCACTTGCATGACTTTTCTTTTCACGGAAATTAGTTTAAGGCCACCTATTCTAACTATCCACAAAGAATCAGAATTTGCGAACCTCGTCTTCACCCCTTTCCACCCCCAAGACCGAAAAACCTAAAAAAATCGGGAAAACGGCCGTTTTCACTTGCATGACTTTTCTTTTAACGGAAATTAGTTTAAGGCCACCTATTCTAACTATCCACGAAGAATCAGAATTTGCGAACCTCGTCTTCACCCCTTTCCACCCCCAAGACCGAAAAACCTAAAAAAATCGGGAAAACGGCCGTTTTCACTTGCATGACTTTTATTTTCACGGAAATTAGTTAAAGGCCACCTATTCTAACTATCCACGAAGAATCAGAATTTGCGAACCTCGTCTTCACCCCTTTCCACCCTCAAGACCGAAAAACGTAAAAAAATCGGGAAAACGGCCGTTTTCACTTGCATGACTTTTATTTTCACGGAAATTAGTTTAAGGCCACCTATTCTAACTATCCACAAATAATCAGAATTTGCGAACCTCGTCTTCACCCCTTTCCACCCCCAAGACCGAAAAACGTAAAAAAATCGGGGAAACCGCCGTTTTCACTTGCATGACTTTTCTTTTCACGGAAATTAGTTTAAGGCCACCTATTCTAACTATCCACAAATAATCAGAATTTGCGAAAATCGTCTTCACCCCTTTCCACCCCCAAGACCGAAAAACGTAAAAAAATCGGGGAAACCGCCGTTTTCACTTGCATGACTTTTCTTTTCACGGAAATTAGTTTAAGGCCACCTATTCTAACTATCCACAAATAATCAGAATTTGCGAACCTCGTCTTCATCCCTTTCCACCCCCAAGACCGAAAAACGTAAAAAAATCGGGGAAACCGCCGTTTTCACTTGCATGACTTTTCTTTTCACGGAAATTAGTTTAAGGCCACCTATTCTAACTATCCACGAAGAATCAGAATTTGCGAACATCGTCTTCACCCCTTTCCACCCTCAAGACCGAAAAACGTAAAAAAATCGGGGAAACCGCCGTTTTCACTTGCATGACTTTTCTTTTCACGGAAATTAGTTTAAGGCCACCTATTCTAACTATCCACAAATAATCAGAACTTGCGAACCTCGTCTTCACCCCTTTCCACCCCCAAGACCGAAAAACGTAAAAAAATCGGGGAAACCGCCGTTTTCACTTGCATGACTTTTCTTTTCACGGAAATTAGTTTAAGGCCACCTATTCTAACTATCCACAAATAATCAGAATTTGCGAAAATCGTCTTCACCCCTTTCCACCCCCAAGACCGAAAAACGTAAAAAAATCGGGGAAACCGCCGTTTTCACTTGCATGACTTTTCTTTTCACGGAAATTAGTTTAAGGCCACCTATTCTAACTATCCACAAATAATCAGAATTTGCGAACCTCGTCTTCATCCCTTTCCACCCCCAAGACCGAAAAACGTAAAAAAATCGGGGAAACCGCCGTTTTCACTTGCATGACTTTTCTTTTCACGGAAATTAGTTTAAGGCAGGTCTAACTATCCACGAAGAATCAGAATTTGCGAACCTCGTCTTCACCCCTTTCCACCCTCAAGACCGAAAAACGTAAAAAAATCGGGGAAACCGCCGTTTTCACTTGCATGACTTTTCTTTTCACGGAAATTAGTTTAAGGCCACCTATTCTAACTATCCACGAAGAATCAGAATTTGCGAACCTCGTCTTCACCCCTTTCCACCCCCAAGACCGAAAAACGTAAAAAAATCGGGGAAACCGCCGTTTTCACTTGCATGACTTTTCTTTTCACGGAAATTAGTTTAAGGCCACCTATTCTAACTATCCACGAAGAATCAGAATTTGCGAACCTCGTCTTCACTCCTTTCCACCCTCAAGACCGAAAAACGTAAAAAAATCGGGGAAACCGCCGTTTTCACTTGCATGACTTTTCCTTTCACGGAAATTAGTTTAAGGCCACCTATTCTAACTATCCACAAATAATCAGAATTTGCGAACCTCGTCTTCACCCCTTTCCACCCCCAAGACCGAAAAACGTAAAAAAATCGGGGAAACCGCCGTTTTCACTTGCATGACTTTTCTTTTCACGGAAATTAGTTTAAGGCCACCTATTCTAACTATCCACAAAGAATCAGAATTTGCGAACCTCGTCTTCACCCCTTTCCACCCCCAAGACCGAAAAACGTAAAAAAATCGGGGAAACCGCCGTTTTCACTTGCATGACTTTTCTTTTCACGGAAATTAGTTTAAGGCCACCTATTCTAACTATCCACAAAGAATCAGAATTTGCGAACCTCGTCTTCACCCCTTTCCACCCCAAGACCGAAAAACTTAAAAAAATCGGGAAAACCGCCGTTTTCACTTGCATGACTTTTCTTTTCTCGGAAATTAGTTTAAGGCCACCTATTCTAACTATCCACAAAGAATCAGAATTTGCGAACCTCGTCTTCACCCCTTTCCACCCCCAAGACCGAAAAACCTAAAAAAATCGGGAAAACGGCCGTTTTCACTTGCATGACTTTTATTTTCACGGAAATTAGTTTAAGGCCACCTATTCTAACTATCCACAAAGAATCAGAATTTGCGAACCTCGTCTTCACCCCTTTCCACCCCCAAGACCGAAAAACTTAAAAAAATCGTAAAAACCGCCGTTTTCACTTGCATGACTTTTCTTTTCACGGAAATTAGTTTAAGGCCACCTATTCTAACTATCCACAAAGAATCAGAATTTGCGAACCTCGTCTTCACCCCTTTCCACCCCCAAGACCGAAAAACGTAAAAAAATCGGGGAAACCGCCGTTTTCACTTGCATGACTTTTCTTTTCACGGAAATTAGTTTAAGGCCACCTATTCTAACTATCCACAAAGAATCAGAATTTGCGAACCTCGTCTTCACCCCTTTCCACCCCCAAGACCGAAAAACTTTAAAAAATCGGGAAAACCGCCGTTTTCACTTGCATGACTTTTCTTTTCACGGAAATTAGTTTAAGGCCACCTATTCTAACTATCCACAAAGAATCAGAATTTGCGAACCTCGTCTTCACCCCTTTCCACCCCCAAGACCGAAAAACTTAAAAAAATCGTAAAAACCGCCGTTTTCACTTGCATGACTTTTCTTTTCACGGAAATTAGTTTAAGGCCACCTATTCTAACTATCCACAAAGAATCAGAATTTGCCAACCTCGTCTTCACCCCTTTCCACCCCCAAGACCGAAAAACCTAAAAAAAATCGGGAAAACGGCCGTTTTCACTTGCATGACTTTTCTTTTAACGGAAATTAGTTTAAGGCCACCTATTCTAACTATCCACAAAGAATCAGAATTTGCGAACCTCGTCTTCACCCCTTTCCACCCCCAAGACCGAAAAACCTAAAAAAATCGGGAAAACGGCCGTTTTCACTTGCATGACTTTTATTTTCACGGAAATTAGTTTAAGGCCACCTATTCTAACTATCCACAAAGAATCAGAATTTGCGAACCTCGTCTTCACCCCTTTCCACCCCCAAGACCTAAAAACTTTAAAAAATCGGGAAAACCGCCGTTTTCACTTGCATGACTTTTCTTTTCACGGAAATTAGTTTAAGGCCACCTATTCTAACTATCCACAAAGAATCAGAATTTGCGAACCTCGTCTTCACCCCTTTCCACCCCCAAGACCGAAAAACTTAAAAAAATCGGGAAAACCGCCGTTTTCACTTGCATGACTTTTCTTTTCACGGAAATTAGTTTAAGGCCACCTATTCTAACTATCCACAAAGAATCAGAATTTGCGAACCTCGTCTTCACCCCTTTCCACCCCCAAGACCGAAAAACCTAAAAAAATCGGGAAAACGGCCGTTTTCACTTGCATGACTTTTATTTTCACGGAAATTAGTTTAAGGCCACCTATTCTAACTATCCACAAATAATCAGAATTTGCGAACCTCGTCTTCACCCCTTTCCACCCCCAAGACCGAAAAACGTAAAAAAATCTGGGAAACCGCCGTTTTCACTTGCATGACTTTTCTTTTAACGGAAATTAGTTTAAGGCCACCTATTCTAACTATCCACGAAGAATCAGAATTTGCGAACCTCGTCTTCACCCCTTTCCACCCCCAAGACCGAAAAACGTAAAAAAATCGGGGAAACCGCCGTTTTCACTTGCATGACTTTTCTTTTCACGGAAATTAGTTTAAGGCCACCTATTCTAACTATCCACGAAGAATCAGAATTTGCGAACCTCGTCTTCACCCCTTTCCACCCTCAAGACCGAAAAACGTAAAAAAATCGGGGAAACCGCCGTTTTCACTTGCATGACTTTTCTTTTCACGGAAATTAGTTTAAGGCCACCTATTCTAACTATCCACAAATAATCAGAATTTGCGAACCTCGTCTTCACCCCTTTCCACCCCCAAGACCGAAAAACGTAAAAAAATCGGGGAAACCGCCGTTTTCACTTGCATGACTTTTCTTTTCACGGAAATTAGTTTAAGGCCACCTATTCTAACTATCCACAAAGAATCAGAATTTGCGAACCTCGTCTTCACCCCTTTCCACCCCCAAGACCGAAAAACCTAAAAAAATCGGGAAAACGGCCGTTTTCACTTGCATGACTTTTATTTTCACGGAAATTAGTTTAAGGCCACCTATTCTAACTATCCACAAAGAATCAGAATTTGCGAACCTCGTCTTCACCCCTTTCCACCCCCAAGACCGAAAAACTTTAAAAAATCGGGAAAACCGCCGTTTTCACTTGCATGACTTTTCTTTTCACGGAAATTAGTTTAAGGCCACCTATTCTAACTATCCACAAAGAATCAGAATTTGCGAACCTCGTCTTCACCCCTTTCCACCCCCAAGACCGAAAAACTTGGGGGTGGAAAGGGGTGAAGACGAGGTTCGCAAATTCTGATTCTTTGTGGATAGTTAGAATAGGTGGCCTTAAACTAATTTCCGTGAAAAGAAAAGTCATGCAAGTGAAAACGGCGGTTTCCCCGATTTTTTTACGTTTTTCGGTCTTGGGGGTTTAAAGGGGTGAAGACGAGGTTCGCAAATTCTGATTATTTGTGGATAGTTAGAATAGGTGGCCTTAAACTAATTTCCGTGAAAAGAAAAGTCATGCAAGTGAAAACGGCGGTTTCCCCGATTTTTTTACGTTTTTCGGTCTTGAGGGTGGAAAGGGGTGAAGACGAGGTTCGCAAATTCTGATTCTTCGTGGATAGTTAGAATAGGTGGCCTTAAACTAATTTCCGTGAAAAGAAAAGTCATGCAAGTGAAAACGGCGGTTTCCCCGATTTTTTTACGTTTTTCGGTCTTGGGGGTGGAAAGGGGTGAAGACGAGGTTCGCAAATTCTGATTCTTCGTGGATAGTTAGAATAGGTGGCCTTAAACTAATTTCCGTTAAAAGAAAAGTCATGCAAGTGAAAACGGCCGTTTTCCCGATTTTTTTAGGTTTTTCGGTCTTGGGGGTGGAAAGGGGTGAAGACGAGGTTCGCAAATTCTGATTCTTTGTGGATAGTTAGAATAGGTGGCCTTAAACTAATTTCCGTGAAAAGAAAAGTCATGCAAGTGAAAACGGCGGTTTCCCCGATTTTTTTACGTTTTTCGGTCTTGAGGATGGAAAGGGGTGAAGACGAGGTTCGCAAATTCTGATTCTTCGTGGATAGTTAGAATAGGTGGCCTTAAACTAATTTCCGTGAAAAGAAAAGTCATGCAAGTGAAAACGGCGGTTTCCCCGATTTTTTTACGTTTTTCGGTCTTGGGGGTGGAAAGGGGTGAAGACGAGGTTCGCAAATTCTGATTCTTTGTGGATAGTTAGAATAGGTGGCCTTAAACTAATTTCCGTGAAAAGAAAAGTCATGCAAGTGAAAACGGCCGTTTTCCCGATTTTTTTAGGTTTTTCGGTCTTGGGGGTGGAAAGGGGTGAAGACGAGGTTCGCAAATTCTGATTCTTTGTGGATAGTTAGAATAGGTGGCCTTAAACTAATTTCCGTGAAAAGAAAAGTCATGCAAGTGAAAACGGCGGTTTTCCCGATTTTTTAAAGCTTTTCGGTCTTGGGGGTGGAAAGGGGTGAAGACGAGGTTCGCAAATTCTGATTCTTTGTGGATAGTTAGAATAGGTGGCCTTAAACTAATTTCCGTGAAAAGAAAAGTCATGCTAGTGAAAACGGCGGTTTTCCCGATTTTTTAAAGTTTTTCGGTCTTGGGGGTGGAAAGGGGTGAAGACGAGGTTCGCAAATTCTGATTCTTTGTGGATAGTTAGAATAGGTGGCCTTAAACTAATTTCCGTGAAAATAAAAGTCATGCAAGTGAAAACGGCCGTTTTCCCGATTTTTTTAGGTTTTTCGGTCTTGGGGGTGGAAAGGGGTGAAGACGAGGTTCGCAAATTCTGATTCTTTGCGGATAGTTAGAATAGGTGGCCTTAAACTAATTTCCGTGAAAAGAAAAGTCATGCAAGTGAAAACGGCGGTTTTCCCGATTTTTTTAAGTTTTTTGGTTTTGGGGGTGGAAAGGGGTGAAGACGAGGTTCGCAAATTCTGATTCTTTGTGGATAGTTAGAATAGGTGGCCTTAAACTAATTTCCGTGAAAAGAAAAGTCATGCAAGTGAAAACGGCGGTTTCCCCGATTTTTTTACGTTTTTCGGTCTTGGGGGTGGAAAGGGGTGAAGACGAGGTTCGCAAATTCTGATTCTTCGTGGATAGTTAGAATAGGTGGCCTTAAACTAATTTCCGTGAAAAGAAAAGTCATGCAAGTGAAAACGGCGGTTTCCCCGATTTTTTTACGTTTTTCGGTCTTGAGGGTGGAAAGGGGTGAAGACGAGGTTCGCAAATTCTGATTCTTCGTGGATAGTTAGAATAGGTGGCCTTAAACTAATTTCCGTGAAAAGAAAAGTCATGCAAGTGAAAACGGCGGTTTCCCCGATTTTTTTACGTTTTTCGGTCTTGGGGGTGGAAAGGGGTGAAGACGAGGTTCGCAAATTCTGATTCTTCGTGGATAGTTAGAATAGGTGGCCTTAAACTAATTTCCGTTAAAAGAAAAGTCATGCAAGTGAAAACGGCCGTTTTCCCGATTTTTTTAGGTTTTTCGGTCTTGGGGTGGAAAGGGGTGAAGACGAGGTTCGCAAATTCTGATTCTTTGTGGATAGTTAGAATAGGTGGCCTTAAACTAATTTCCGTGAAAAGAAAAGTCATGCAATTGAAAACGGCGGTTTTCCCGATTTTTTTAAGTTTTTCGGTCTTGGGGGTGGAAAGGGGTGAAGACGAGGTTCGCAAATTCTGATTCTTTGTGGATAGTTAGAATAGGTGGCCTTAAACTAATTTCCGTGAAAAGAAAAGTCATGCAAGTGAAAACGGCGGTTTTCCCGATTTTTTAAAGTTTTTCGGTCTTGGGGGTGGAAAGGGGTGAAGACGAGGTTCGCAAATTCTGATTCTTTGTGGATAGTTAGAATAGGTGGCCTTAAACTAATTTCCGTGAAAAGAAAAGTCATGCAAGTGAAAACGGCCGTTTTCCCGATTTTTTTAGGTTTTTCGGTCTTGGGGTGGAAAGGGGTGAAGACGAGGTTCGCAAATTCTGATTCTTTGTGGATAGTTAGAATAGGTGGCCTTAAACTAATTTCCGTGAAAAGAAAAGTCATGCAATTGAAAACGGCGGTTTTCCCGATTTTTTTAAGTTTTTCGGTCTTGGGGGTGGAAAGGGGTGAAGACGAGGTTCGCAAATTCTGATTCTTTGTGGATAGTTAGAATAGGTGGCCTTAAACTAATTTCCGTGAAAAGAAAAGTCATGCAAGTGAAAACGGCGGTTTTCCCGATTTTTTAAAGTTTTTCGGTCTTGGGGGTGGAAAGGGGTGAAGACGAGGTTCGCAAATTCTGATTCTTTGTGGATAGTTAGAATAGGTGGCCTTAAACTAATTTCCGTGAAAATAAAAGTCATGCAAGTGAAAACGGCCGTTTTCCCGATTTTTTTAGGTTTTTCGGTCTTGGGGGTGGAAAGGGGTGAAGACGAGGTTCGCAAATTCTGATTCTTTGTGGATAGTTAGAATAGGTGGCCTTAAACTAATTTCCGTGAAAAGAAAAGTCATGCAAGTGAAAACGGCGGTTTTCCCGATTTTTTTAAGTTTTTCGGTCTTGGGGGTGGAAAGGGGTGAAGACGAGGTTCGCAAATTCTGATTCTTTGTGGATAGTTAGAATAGGTGGCCTTAAACTAATTTCCGTGAAAAGAAAAGTCATGCAAGTGAAAACGGCGGTTTCCCCGATTTTTTTACGTTTTTCGGTCTTGAGGGTGGAAAGGGGTGAAGACGAGGTTCGCAAATTCTGATTCTTCGTGGATAGTTAGAATAGGTGGCCTTAAACTAATTTCCGTGAAAAGAAAAGTCATGCAAGTGAAAACGGCGGTTTCCCCGATTTTTTTACGTTTTTCGGTCTTGGGGGTGGAAAGGGGTGAAGACGAGGTTCGCAAATTCTGATTCTTCGTGGATAGTTAGAATAGGTGGCCTTAAACTAATTTCCGTTAAAAGAAAAGTCATGCAAGTGAAAACGGCGGTTTTCCCTATTGCTATCTTTGAAGTAAAACCATCCGTGCAAGCTGTACGAGGGCCGCCCGGGGAAGTCGTTGCTGCTTTCACACTCATCTTTTTAGTTCGTTTTTTACATTATTATATTATTATAGATTATAATTTGATCCTTTTAAAAAAATTACTTAAGTTTTAATATTTCCTATCTCTTTCTCTTACACATGTAATTCTTTAATCTGAACCATGTTACAAACTGTTAAATAACTCGCTTTCTTGTTTGCCATCCTTTCTTCTTAACGCGTTTTTAACACGTTTCTTTTATTTATTACTAGCTTAAGGCTTAGTTTATCTGTTCATAAATTTATTTAATATTCATAATTGTTTTTATAATAGCACATGGCATTATAATAATATGTATACATCGAGTTCTGAGCTATGTTTAGAGTTTCAAGTCTCTACAGCTCATCGGGAAGGGAAATTAGTTTAAAATCGATTGCAAAATTTGACGAACAAACAGGAAAACAAGAAAACGAGGTAATAAAAACATGGTAAAATACAAATATGGCAGACTATTCATGTTTCCACCTTCCCATATTTCCTCTCCAGCTCTTCAGTTCCCATGCATGTATAGGGGAGAGTGGGGGAATGTCGGCCTCTGGGGTAATTGTTGGCTTCTGCTACACCCAACGCCATCTCGTGTTATTGAAACGAAGCTTCAGTTTGAGTTGGACAGCTTAGAGTGAAGGTGTTGCGATATTAAAGGCGTATTTTTGAAAACTCAGGCTTTCTTGTAAGAAGTTAGTTGCTTTGAAGGTAATAATTAGCTCATTAGTAAGTACTAGAACTACCGAGACTATATTAATGGATTCAGTAGAGCCTGTAGATTAACATGGGAATTAACAATTTTACATAATCTCAAATGTTTCAAATTTCTAACTGACTAACCAAAATAAAGCATATTGGGGGAATACCGGACACAATGTTGGGGGTAATGGCGGCCTGGACATGTATCATAAAATAGTTATTTATGTACCAAGGCACTGAAGTTCAACTTTTTATGACTCATGTGGAGTTTAGTTGCTGAGGCCTCTGGCCGAGGCAAATAAACCACATGAGTCATAAAAAGAACTTCAGTGCCGAGGTACATATTATATTTTTCTTGAAGTCGGAAAAAAAAATGTTTTATTAGGCAAGAAAATAATAATAAGGGATCACCCGTCCACGAACCGACTACGCGCGGCGTTGCTTGACTTTACCGATCGCTCTACCTAAGACAAGTATAATGATGTACGGCACCTTCTGACATAAAAACCAAACCAAACAAATCTATTGATTTTCAAATTTACTAAAATATGTACACTGAAGGATTGCGCTTCTATAGGAAACAATTTCGCAATGTGTACGAAAAGTTAAATGAGCCTTTATCGGCCGGGTTTTGAATATTTGGTCACTTTTGACGGGCGATTTCTCCGCGTCTGACGTTTGATGTTTACATCTCGCCAAGGCGTACTTATTGAAAAAATCGTACAATAATGGGCTACATTATTGTACGATTTCTGTGCTTTTAATGACGATTTTGGGACATTTTAATGCCGATTTCAAGAAAACATTATTATTTAGTTCCTAGATGCCGCGAAAATACACAGAAGAACATAAAAAGTTTCGCGGACTTCAGAAAGTTTACAAGCAGCCATGGATGCTACAAGTGTTTAAAAGAAATGTCGAGAAGTTTTAACATACCAAGGTTGTCTTTGCAAGAGAGACTCAGACATGGCAACTTTTGAAAAACTCAATTAGGAAGACAACAAACATCATGCGACTTTTGTGAATATTAAATGATTATAATATTCTTGTCGTTTTTTGTTTTGAGATAATGACGGCCTGTGGTCGGTATTACCCCATGAGGGTGGGTAATACCGGCCAACACTACAATTTTTATATAACGGTATATAGTTTTTGGTTTGTAGTTTTTGTCTAGAATAAAAATTTATTTTCATTCTCCACTGACTAGAGCTTTAATTTGACACTCCACCATTACTTTACAGTTGAAGATGTGTCAATGGCCTTCAAAATTGCTTAGGGGGCCGCCATTCCCCCACTCTCCCCTATATCCACCAGCTATTTAATGAAAGTTGGCTTTATCGCTCCCATTGAGTCACTTTTCCTGCACCATCTCATTTATATCGGGTTAGCCGAATGATTGTCAGAAAACCATTTAATTTCGCCTCGCCGCTAACCGAGCGTTGTAATTACGCCTTTGTTTCGAACCGAGCGAGGGAAAGGCCAAGAAAACATTACCAGGAAACTGACTTTTCCGCGATCTCCTAAGCAAACCGCATTGTCTGGCCTGATATTAATGTATTTGTTTAAGCAAATTTACAATAGAACATAAGTTTCTCATTAAGGAAAAATCGAAGTATAACATAGATAATATAAATATTATAGGTGGAACTTATTCTACATGTTTTATTGTTTTAGGATTTTCGGGAAATGCAGATTTAGAAAAAGTGATAAGGAAATGTATATTGTCCATTGACAGCGAAAATTATCTGAGTTGGGCCTTCTTTGTCACATTTTATTTGATTCTTAAGTGTCTTCTTTGTAGAAGCAACAGTTGTTATTTTTATTTCTTATTCGTGTACTTATTTCAAGAAGTGTTAAGTTAGAGGCCTTCTAATCTTCCTATCATAAATTTGTTAAGCAGTATCTTTTTCGTTTTGGCTGACGGAGGGGAAATCCATTAAGGTCTAGGACCTGAATATATATATTTGCATATGGTGGCCCACCACGAACTGCATCGATCTATATATGGAAACTAATAGTAGGAAAATTCTGAAAATTTGGCCCCTCACCAATGCCGATGGGCGCTGCTCAACTAAAATATTTTGGTGAATCTGGCACTTCCGGTTATACCGGAAGTCGATATCAACTTTCTTATCTCAAATGGAACACCCTATATATTATTGCATTTTTGGATTCTAGGCATCATTTTTGAACAAAAACATGCAACATGTCATATGTCTAAATCCAACCGTTTTTGAGATATTTCAATTTTTCCAAAAAAAATTACAGGTGCAGACCTAAAGTCAATTAGCAATTTATACGAGGAAACCGCGAAATTTCAAAACGAATTTTTGGCATCGTGTAACAGAAGCCCTGACCTAGTGATCTCTGCTGATAAATAAATCCGTTCTTATACAGGGTGTTCACAAAATATGAAAAAATTACATTCAAAATGTGCTTAAATCTTGAAATTTTCAAATGGAAACCCCCATTTTTTTAATGCGATCTTATTCACCACTAAAAATGATGACAACTTTGTGTAAGGTTTCCTATACCTAAATGCAGTAATTTTCAATTAATTTACGAAAAACCGACTTTTCGCCCATAAAATGCGGGGTTTGCTTAACGCTTGGAAAATCATATATTAACCGTGGACGTTGAAAAGACAATCGCGGCTGAGGAAATGTCACTTGGTTTCTAAATGATTGTCAACAATAATGCCGGCGCGCTTGTTCCATTTGAGATAAGAAAGTTGATATCGACATCCGGTATAACCGGAAGTGCCAGATTCACCAACATATTTTAGTTGAGCAGCGCCCATCGGCATTGGTAAGGTGCCAAATTTTCAGAATTTTCCTACTTTTAGTTTTCCATATATAGATCGATGCAGTTCGTGGTGGGCCACCCTGTATTTATTTGTATGGATATAATATCTTGCAAAACTTTAAATGTTGTGTCTTCGGCAGATGGTTTCTATTAATATAGCTCTTAAAATTAAGACGAACAAATGTATTAAAATTGTTAATAATATGTTACGGTCGAAGTAATCTGAGAATTTACCATTCCGTGATTTAATTATAACTTGATGTTAAAATGTAAGTAACTAATATTCAAAAGCTTTTAGTTAAAACGAACGTGGCCCGATTTACGAGACACTTCCAGACAAAGAACTGTCGACGCGTAAGGAATGCAGAATAGGGCTATTGGTAAGAATTCATGGGCAATTTTGAAGGTAGTATATTCCGAAAATTTATGTTTAGTCACATAAAATTGTATATAGCCCATTATAGATTTGACCCTCGTAGAAAATTGAAGGTGATGCTACTACTGTCAACTTACTGAAATGAAAAACTGGCAACTAATGATCTTACAGGATTCTAATAACTACAAAAAATAGCTTAGTTAATATCAATTTTAAAAAAATGCAAAATGTTAACAACACTTTCGAATAATGGGTACCTGCTAGTACATTTCTAACTAAAAATAATCATTACCGTGTTACAAAAACGTATACTCTTAAGGCTATATTTCCTGTGTTACAGGGTGTTAAAAAGTGAACTTTTCGAATAATGTAATACATATAGGTACATATTTAAATTTAAAACTAAACAAGATTTGACAAACATCCATGAAATAAAGTCAAATAAGAAAATGCTGGTTAAAAAAGTTAAGACTCCAGAGGCAGATATTGTTTTCTCTTTTCGTTTTCACAAAATAATAGGACTGGACATCCAGTTTGAATCACCTTGTACATAAGGATCTTCACATAAGCCTCCCAAACCAGTATTTTTTTGACCAATTTCTTATTTTGACCAATTTCTTATATTGGTATAAAAGTAAAGCTTTGCGAAAGGTCTCTCTAAAAATGTAACAATGCCAAAGGCAAAACTGTTTTAAATGCTCGTGAATATACAGGGTGTCCGGTAAGTTCGGGGAAATCTCTCGCCAGCGTGTTGGTGACGTCAAAATATACCTGGTGTTTCATATATTTTTTTCCCCTAAAGTACTCCGTAACAGAACTACAGGGTCCCAAAGGGGTACTCACTGCTTTACATTTTTTGATTTAACTTTTGAACGCCCTTGTATATTTTGATGAAATTTTGGAATTTTGCATAGACGGTAAAAACCAATTACCTCATATTTGAATCATGCTTGGACAATGCCGTGGAAGTCAGGAACGGACTTCACGCAATACCCATGGGCTCAAAATTTTGACTGGTATAAATTTAAAAAGCCGAAAACAAATTTTTTTAAAGCCTTGAACATTTCTCTTCAAAAAAGGTACTCTTTATTCGTTTCGAAAAAGTCAACCGTTTTCATGGAAAAATCGCTTTTTTGAAATCCGTAACTTAAGATGCAATAATGGAAACTACCAGAATTTAGTGTTTTCACCTGACGGATAACAACAATTACGTGTGACAAGATTTGTCAATAATTTTTATTAGCAATGGAGCATTTTTATACTTATGCCGAATATGCAGACATGCATTTAATTTATGGACAAGCACACTGCAATTCTCTGGAGGCAAGCAGAATTTATGCTCAAAGATTTCCAAATCGCAATTTGCCAAATCGAAAAACATTTGTGAGAGTTGATCGTCGTTTAAGAGAAACAGGTAGTAAACAAACCGAGTTTAGAATGTCTTAAATCAGTCTCCTAAAATTTACATTAGGTAGTTTTTTACCTCGTCGTGGTGGGGAAGGGCCGCAAAGGAGAGCAAGAAATCAAAACTTAGAAGAGCACATATTGGATGAAATATCCGAAAACCCTTCTAATAGCGTTCGTAAGCTTGCAGCTCAGTTAAATACCACAAAGGGGGTTGTTCATGAAACATTGCGAGAACAGCTACTTTATCCTTATCACGTCCAAAAAGTGCATGCAATGTCTCCGAATGATTATCGTCCACGGCTTAACTATGCAAACTGGTTTTTGCAACAATTTATAGGCGATCCGAGTTTCACAGAAATTGTTTTATTTAGCGACGAAGCTGGCTTCACGAGAGACGGTATTACCAACAGTCGAAATCTGCACATTTGGCATGACGAAAACCCTCACGCCATAGTTCAGATCAAGCACCAACAAAGATTTCTGGTTAATGTTTGGGCAGGGATAATTGGGAATAATTTGATTGGTCCTTTTGTTTTGGATGAACGTTTGAATGGAGCTCTGTATTTACATTTTTTACAAAATAATTTAAATGATTTACTGGAAAATGTGCCCTTACAAATAAGGAATCAAATGTGGTTTATGCACGATGGCGCTCCCCCACATTATTCCCGGGAGGTACGTCTCTACTTAACCCAGCACTTTGACAATCGTTGGATAGGCCGAGGAGGACCTGTTTTGTGGCCACCTAGGTCTCCTGACCTCAATCCGTTAGATTTTTTTTTCTGGGGTCATCTCAAGGGACTAGTATATTCAACTCCTGTAAATACCAGGGAAGAGTTATTGGAAAGAATATTTCACTATTCTGATCAAATTCGAAATGATCCTGAAATGCTGTTTAGGGTGCAGCAAGAAAAAATTCGCAGGATAAGAAAATGTATTCGGGTAGAAGGAGCTCACTTTGAACATTTGCCCGACTAAACGAAACATTTTCTTTATAACCAAACTTTATTAAACTATTTTTAAACAGTTTCATTGTTTTTTTTCATTTTCTCGATATTAATGCCTACTGAAAATTGCAGTGTGCTAATAAAAATTATTGACAAATCTTGTCACACGTAATTGTTGTTATCCGTCAGGTGAAAACACTAAATTCTGGTAGTTTCCATTATTGCATCTTAAGTTACGGATTTCAAAAAAGCGATTTTTCCATGAAAACGGTTGACTTTTTCGAAACGAATAAAGAGTACCTTTTTTGAAGAGAAATGTTCAAGGCTTTAAAAAAAATTGTTTTCGGCTTTTTAAATTTATACCAGTCAAAATTTTGAGCCCATGGGTATTGCGTGAAGTCCGTTCCTGACTTCCACGGCATTGTCCAAGCATGATTCAAATATGAGGTAATTGGTTTTTACCGTCTATGCAAAATTCCAAAATTTCATCAAAATATACAAGGGCGTTCAAAAGTTAAATCAAAAAATGTAAAGCAGTGAGTACCCCTTTGGGACCCTGTAGTTCTGTTACGGAGTACTTTAGGGGAAAAAAATATATGAAACACCAGGTATATTTTGACGTCACCAACACGCTGGCGAGAGATTTCCCCGAACTTACCGGACACCCTGTATATTAGTACCTATATTATTAACTATTTAAGGAACAATAATTTATATCTGCTATAGAAAAATTATAATATTTGAGGGTTGCGTAGAACCAAAAATTCATATTAGATTTTTAAAATATACGTCAAGTCACCATTACCGTTGAACATTAAATATGATGTCTGTCAATTGTCAGCGTCAATTCGATGCTGTTGAAATGGAAAATCAAATTGATTATGCGCGAGAAAACCTTGGCTTTAGTTTCCATTTTCTAATAAATATGCAACGCTTTTATTTGAATTATAATTACATCTACATTTGTGAATTTTGCTTCAATAATAGGACACGTTTGTTCAGCAGACAATAATAAAAGCAATATGGTAAACAGAATGGACTGCATTTGTTGTAAGTCGAATTTCCGGATTTTTGCTAAGTGCCGTCTAGCAAACGATGATTATCTTCACTTCTGGTAACATTTTCCGAAAAATATAAACAACCGAGGAAGAGACAACTAAATGTTGTTAAGGAGAGCAATATCTTCTTATTGAAATGGCATTTCGGCCAATTTCATAATATAACTAAGGCGTCCTTTGATTTTAAAATTAAAGAAACTTTTTTAACAATATTAAACAATGGTTGGATTGTGAGAAAAGATCCTTTAATTTTAATGAGTACCTACTTTTTGTTTATTAAATTGGGCCTTAATCATTTCATTTCTAAATTTTCAAGTGAATACAAGTTGACCAAGAAACCCTAGCTACTTCAAAGTATTATTATTACAATTTCACTTATAACCAGGAATTTTGAGGCAAATTGTAGAAGGAACCAATAAAATTAGTCTCCTTTCCCCTCTTCATTTCCAAGTTTTACAAAAAATATTTCGGTTTAGCACAAACAAGGTTATAAAAAAACTGTCACCAACACTCCGGGCAGTCTATGTCACTGTTTCGTCACAGTAATCTCTCAGTTATTGTAACTTCTTATTACACAATCCACTTCTTGTAAAACTCACAGTAGTGACATGACACGCGGCGTAATCGACTTAGTGGATTCGCAAACCTTTTTGCCACTTGTCTCAGATCAGGGCTATTTTGAAGTCGGTTGTGCAGTTGTGTTTACTAGCTTGATGTGGTATACCCCGATTACTGTAAGAAGTCCCGATTTTGTCAGATGACATTCTCCACAAAATCCCTAGGAATTTTCTGTTAACCATGGGTATAACATTGGTATATGTGTCTCAACCAGTTAATGAAGTCACTCATTGATTTATGATGTATATGACGATTATATATATGACGATTATACCGCTATAAATAACAATAACTATGACTACAACTCATTTTAATAATAATTTCAAACGTCATGGAAACACTTTTCATTTTGGTATTTCGTAATAATCAGCTGCTTTTGGCCGCGTCTATGGGCGGACTCAGGGAAATTTAGCTTCGGTGTGTTAAAGTGACAGTGAAGGTTTTCCAGATCGTTCAAACTGGTTCAAACATTCGGCAATGAAAATATTCGCGGGTTTTCTACGTTTCGTGAGTTTTACCATCATCTGTGTTGTTCTTGTTCGAGTTACTTTTCGTGTTATTAGTGCAAATGGGCTAGTTACTGACCTGAACTTATGACCCGGTTGCATTTTTTGCTGCATAGATGCCAGCTTAGGATATCGAAATTACCAATTGACAGTCCCAGTAAGGAAATAATTTGAGTATAAGTCATACACAATATCCACGTAATTCAAACTGACCCTTCAGGATAGAATAAAAATATGATAGGGATTTTCCAATTACATCAGCTTAGAATGTCATTGCTCACGAAGCGACGGATGTAGCAGAAAATGAACGACATAACGGTAACATTGCGCACTGAAAAATAAATTTCGAACGTCTCCAATTATACGTAAAAAAGATAATTTCGAGGATATTGGAATATTTTCATGACGTTAAATGAAAGAATGTTGGATATTTGAGCAAAAGTTATTAAGCCCTCTAACATCTAACTTACTTTTATAGGGAGAATATTTCCGGTGCCTTGACGTTAATTTGAGTGAGGACACTTTAATTTAATTCGCTGACACCGAAAATTTATTTAACGATCGCTCACTGTTTCTCCAAATTGGAATCGCAAACTTTCTTTAGGACGTAATTTATTGCTCTATCAATGTTGGATACCCTGGGGTGCTATTTGAACCATTTGAAAGTGGGTAAATAATTGAATCATACAAATTATCTTAACAACAATTAATTATTGCCAATGAGAATATTCAAATAGGTATTGTTGCAGTTGCGTGTTTTCTTTAAGCAAATCAATGTATTGAAACTGTTTGTAATAATGAGAATAGTCACAGAATATCAACACACAATGCGGGTATTACAGAATGAAATACACATATATTAGTTCAAACTTAAAAGAGGTAAGGTCCGATTTTTCTAAAAAATATTTTATGCAGAGAGCTGTCTGTGTGGAATACATATAGTGGACAGAACGAATTAACTTCCGAAATCTGATCGACTTACATGGGAAAACTTATTTCCTGGGTAGGGAGAAATTTCATTCTCAATTTGTGATTTTATTTACTTAAAATCTCCACAAAAATTTTTCGGGATTGCACGCAATTTTTCCAGGTCAAAAAATGATTTAGGTAGATAGAAAAACTTGTAATGCCTTTGACTGGCTTTCCTGAAAAACAGACGGCGCTGATGGCTAACATCGCTTTATATTTTGTTATTTTCAGAATCTATGTCATAGAATTTTTATACTTCTCTTTAGACTCTGAATCACAACTTGGATTTTTTCGCACTTATTCACTTACACCCTTTGTAATAACAAATTCCTATCAAAAAATTGTGAAATCTCCAACTAATTTTTTTGTTAAATCAAAACTCGAATAAAATAGCAACAACTCGAAATAAAATCTAAGGAATAAAAGTTACTTGGCACTAAAATAATTTAGTGTTTTGGAACTAAAAGTAGCATTCCAAGGAGAATACTCCAAACTAGGAGTAGGTACTTCAAAAGCAACCAAGTGCTTGGGTGAGGGAGGGGTGGCAATTACTAGTATTTAGGCTTCATTGCCATTTGCGGCTAAGGCCCTTTGAAAACCGTAGTAATCCCACTGCGTGTAGTGCGATTAGTAAACCACACACAGATTAAGCCATTAAGGAGCAGTACCGTGTATCCACATTGAGCCATCAGCGGTGCCAAAAGGCCTTTCAATGGCTCGGCTCAGAGCATCTCTAAAATATGACGGTTAATGACGGTTTAGAGAAACCCAGCAATGAATACACAATTAATTTAAAAGGGCAATACGTTTTTATTATTGTACAAACTGGGTTTCAAGGAAGAGTAAATAAGTAATTTGGGCAGTAATTACACCACCGGTTATTTATTCACAGGCTCCAGCACGAAAAGGAAGTAAAACATAAAATGGCCGAAAATATTTGTTCACTGGCAGTTAAACTTGCGTGTTTTGCCATTATTTTTTTATTAATATAAACGTTAATATCGGCAGTGCAAATAGTAACTTTGGTAAATAATAATAATAATTTTCACCCTCACAATACTCCAAACTAGGAGTACCCCAGAAGCAACTACAATATCTACTAGTTGCAGTATTTCAGAATTAACTCTTATTTGTAAATGTGGGATATACAGACAGAAATTTTTCATACAATAATGAAATTGAAAACACTATCACACATCTTGTCTAATTAGTATACAGGTTGAGTTACGTAGGCCGCGGTGCACCATACATTCTACAGTGTGTCCCAGGGTAAATGAAACGAGAAGTGTAAAAGGCCAAAAATTTTCGAGTTCGAATTTGGCCATTTGGGGTCCAGGCCTGCTTGCCTAGAAAATAATTTTCACCACATTTTTACTTTTGAAAAATAATGTAGGCCCTGACAGGAACGATTTATTTATTTTCTGTGTAGGTTAAGTGCCCTTTCTCGACAAGATATCGAAAAATTCCATTGGAAAAAGTTGCTTAGAATTATAAATTATGTCCCTATGCCAATTTTCAAAATAATTAGCCTACTTTGATTTTCGTCCATTTTATTTCCTATACAAGAAAAAGTGATAATGGGCACAAAATGAAAAGAAAAAAAAAACTAGTAACCGCATACACGTGTTTTATGTTATTTGGCAGTCATCAGTACGGTGTAACATCAACCAAATCAAAAAGATAGGAATGATTTGGGAAGCAACAAATGAGATCCAGGCAGGAGCCAACAGCATATTTGCAGCTTCCGTCAGCACATCCCCAATTCGGGGCTTGTACTAACATACTTTGTAACGGATTTTTTTTTTTGTAAATTCCAAGAAACCCGTTACAACGTTTTTATTTGATTCCAGACAGGCATAAACTAAGAAGGCACACGTATTATAGGATGGTACAGCTTACATTTTCTTGTTAAATTATTGATATTTCGAATTAAAAACAAATTAATTTCGCGAGCGTGCCGCCAGCGACCTCTTTTAGTGGGTGGCGCAACCCGCAGAATATGTCGACTAGTTTTCGATATTTGGTAGAACAGGCAGTGGAATTTATTATGTAAATATTTGCGAACAGATTGAATAGAAGTAAGTATGTTAAATTGCTTTAATTATAATAGCATTTGTTTTGTTACTATTTACTGTACAAGTAAAGAGAATCGTTTGAAATAAACCGTCAATTGACTCCAGCAGCTCGATTCCTATTGGCTGCACTTTTTTTATGTACCACGGTTGTATAGAATGAATCGAACGACGAGCGGCTCTCGCCCTCTTCATTTTTGCACTCTCGAATTGATCGGTACTCTCTAGTGGCAATCGCCTTTTCTGAATATTTTTCTCGTCTGGTTTTTTAGCATTTTGGTCTAAATTGATTGCGAATTTGATTGGTAGTACGGGTTAATTGTTTTTGGTGAAGTATTTTCATTGTAGTGCCTGGTTGGGGTGATTAAATTGGTTTTCTTTTGTTTCACGGCGGAGTTAACACCGCCATTGCAAAACTGACGTCGCCATAAGCTGACTAGGAGCTTGGAACGGAGTTCTGTTGGGCGGGAATCGATCAAGGACTACTAGAGGAGGAAAATCGCCTAGGTGAGTGTGTTTTTTTTTTATTATATAGTTCATATTTTCGGAAATTGTTTTTTTTTATTCAGTACCACCTCACCTGCGGCCATTTCCTCTCGAGGTTGCTGTTTTTTTGTATAACTTGTCAGTTATAACCTTTTTTGGTACCTCTAAAAAAAACAGCTACCTAAGACTTTCGTTCTCCTGACCAGTAGATTTCCTTTTTTTAATATTATACTTGTTTAAAAACATCATTTTCACCCCTGGCAAAATACTACCCGATCGAATTTCGTCAATAATTTCGCAATAAATTCATAAATACTAGAGAGTCCACTTAACAAAATATTAATATTCAGGCATAATTTTTATTAATAATTTCCAAGTTCAATAAATAATTTCGAATCAAATTCCCTAGTTTAACTATAATAAAGTTAAACGACTAGCAATTTATTGCAGGTTCTAAATTCAGCTGAATTTGATTTTATATTTTTTAATAAAAGTAGTTCTGGTTTAGGTTGAATTTTGTATACCTTCTTAATAAATCACTGTGTATCTTACACATTCAAATAAATATTAGCATTCTTGGACTAACTTCTGCTCTTGTTGTGTTTGTTACCTATGTACATCATCGACACGGAGACGTGATACTGTGACAGTGAAGAACACCCACCTTCGACTAGTACGCTGCTGAGCTAGGCACCGAAGCGGTACGGCAACATCTGCACAACACCTGAGATTGGCTCTGCTCTACCTAGTCAACACATGCGCCTAATGCAAGCCACCCGTTAAGGCCAGTTCATAGCAGGGAAGTCGTCACGTCACAGTCAGTAAAGGGAAGGGTCGTCGCATCGAACACAGGATATTCTTCGATCAAGTGTCACAGTCGCAAGTATAAACTTTCACTCAAACCTCAAGTGCTAGTAGTTCCAAGAGACTCTCAAAAACACAGGACGTTCGAAATTTTATTATTTAAAGAATTCACTAAGTTTTAAACTCTTTTTGTTATCAAAATCTAACGACTAATGTAAATTTTGAATTGTCATAACTTATCACAGTTATTTTCCATCTTTACCTTAGAGGTAAATAAATATTGTATGATTATTTTGGTGTTTGATTTAGGAGGGGAACGACAAGGATAGTTCACCTACTTATAGGAAAGAAAGTGGACAAAAATCAATAGTAGGGCAATTATTTTGAAAATTGACACAGGGTCATAGTTTTCAATTCTATGCATCTTTTTCTAACGAAATGTTTCGATATCTTGTCGAGAAAGGGCACTTAACCTACACAGAAAATAAATAAATCGTTTCTGTCAGGGCCTACTTTATTTTTCAAAATTAAAAATATTGTGAAAATTATTTTCTAGGCAAGCAGGCCTGGACCCCAAATGGCCAAATTCGAACTCGAAAATTTTTGGTCTTTTACAGTATTTTCCAATATACAGGAGTAGTTAAGTAAAGCGGATCCTGGCTCAAAGATGGCCGCCATATGTGAGCCAGCTTCCGCATAAGGGTTTTGAGCCTGAGCCAGGATCCGCATAGGGCTTTCGGGGTTCGGTTGGCAGGTATAAACGCCGCGGTTAGAATATTTTTTCCTTGATTTAACGTCCTGTTTCGGGTGACCTTATTTTATAAGTTTATGTGTATTGTGAATCAGTGGGATGTTGTCAGTTCACGGGGAAGGTTTACTAAATTCCTTAATCGACAAATTACCAGTTGAATTGCACCTTCCTAAATATCAGTTTTGTGGGCCTGGAACTAAGTTAGAGAAACGTCTGACGAGAGGAGATTCTGGTATAAATAAATTGGACGCAGCGTGTAGGACCCACGATATTTTGTATTCAAACAGCAAGTCATTAGAAGATCGACACAAGGCTGATTTAGAATTGGAAAATCGTGCTTGGGATCGAGTAAAATCCAAAGACGCTAAATTTAGTGAGAAGGCTGCTTCTTGGCTTGTAACAACTGCCATGAAAGTAAAAAGAAAATTGGGTATGGGAGTTAAAAAACGACGACCGATTTCTTTTAGAAGGGACATCGTAAAAAAAGTGGAAAAAAATCTCAGAAAATCTTTTACTCCTAAGGACTTGAATAACACTCAGAATTTGAAAAAATCGTCATTGGCTGCTGTAAGAGCTGCCCGTATGATTGTTAAAAAGATTGGAAAAAAGAATTTGAGGATACCGAGGTTGGTTCCATTCGAAAGCAAAACTGGCGGATTTCTTCCTCTTATTCCTATTCTAGGAGCTCTAGGGGCATTGGGTTCTTTGGCAGGTGGAGCAAGTGCTGTAGCCAAAACCATTTTGGATGTAAATAATGCTAAAAAGAGTGTGACGAAACAGTCGATGGAACCTGTTGGCAAAAAAGGTTCGGGTCTTTATTTAAGAAGAAATAAACGCGGAGGATTCGGACTATTTTTGAAAAAAAACTCTCATTGAGGCTACCCAACAGACCTTTAACAGATAGAGATTTAATAAAGTTCGCGGCAAAGCTTAACATACCATTTTTTAAAGGCGTATTTATGAGAGACACGCTACCTAAAAAGGTGAGAAAAAACGAGTCGGTCATTTTAAATTTGGATGTTCAGCGAAATCCGGGAACTCACTGGGTAGCCTATCAGAAAAGAGGAAATATCGTCAAGTACTTTGACAGTTTTGGTAATTTGAAACCGCCCAAAGAATTGGTTCAGTATTTGGGAAAGAACGTAAAAATAATATATAATAACGATTCTTATCAGAATTTTGATGAAATAAATTGCGGGCATTTGTGTCTCGAGTTTCTGTATAAAGGTGACAGTTAAGACGAGAAGACGATGTCTATGCTTTTCACCTTACATGGATTTAGTTCAACGCTGTCTATTGACTTTACCAGTCCTATATATTTAGATGAGGATTATGAGTATGGCTTAGCATTGTTGGGATTTCATTCGTACAACAGCGTGCCGAATATCGAGAGTGAAGAAGACAAGCTATATCTTGTTGGTAAAAAGGGAGACATAACTATACAAATTCCTACAGGATCGTATGAAATAGGAGCAATAGAAGAGTGTATAAATAACAGTTTAAAAATTAAATTTGGAAAAAACTTTGTCGAAAAAGATAGAATTATATTAAAACCTAATAACAGCACCTTAAAGTGTGAAATTTTTAGTGAAAATTTCGCTATCGATTTCCGAAAAGAAGGTTCTATTGGAAAACTGCTGGGATTCTCCGAGCGTTTGTTAGAATCGAACAAATTACACATCTCCGATTTGCCTGTGAATATAGTGAAAGTTAGAACGATACACATAGATTCTAACATAACATCTGGAGCATACTATAAAAATCAACCAACACATACCATTTATGAATTTGCTATTGTTGATGATCCTGGGTATGCTATAGACGAAACGCCAAAAAATTTGCTATATATACCAGTGACAAAGCGAGAGATCTATAACATAACATTAAACATTCTCGATCAGAACTTCAGACCGGTAAATTTTAGAGGCGAGGAAATAATTGTGAGATTAGAATTGAAACGTTTAACTCATTAAAAATGGTTTTGATTTTTGGGGACGCATATAAGCCTTATAAATTGCAGTCATTTCTCTGTAAAAAGTCATTAACGAAGAAATCGTCGAAGCGTGCAGATCATTCTAAAAAGTCGTCAATTTTGAAAGGTGCTGGTCGCAACCGTGTACTTACTTTCGAAAATCTTCAGTTTTTAAAATCAATTGGTCAGAATGTCGTTAACTCCTCAGGTGTTCAATGTGCATCGCAGTCCAAACTATGATGAATCTATTCAACGCCTGGAAAAACGTACCTACTACCCATTTGTAAAATCTTTTCGAAACAACGATATTGTGGAAATAACTGTCAATCAGGGAGACGCATGGCTGTTGATGTATGATGCTGTGATTTATGTTAAAGGAAAATTAACCGACATGCAAGGGGACTGTAACTTTGTTAACAATGCACCTGCATTTTCTTTGACTCTGTTTCCTACGAGCTAAATGGCAAAGAAATAGAAACAGTGCGAAATCCTGGAATTGTGAGCACAATTAGATCATACTTGTGTTATTCTCCTAATGAAGAAAAGTGCATGGCGACAGCCGGTTGGGCTGGAGTTAATAAACATTTTAATGCAAGCACCGATGGCTCATTTATTTCCAGAATCCCCTTGAATCATTTGTTTGGGATGTTCAATGATTATCAGTTGGCTGTTTGTGGTAAACAAACTGTGAGATTGATACGAGCTCGAAATGATAACAACGTTTTATTGCTACCTACTGCAAACGATTCTTGTGAAATATCAATTTCCGATATAGAATTAAAAGTTAAGCATATACAACCGAACGATTTAATTAGACTTAACCTTCTTCAGGCCATGAAAATTGATCGTCCAATTATATTTGCCTTTCGCAAATGGGAACTTCATGAATTGCCAGCTCTTACTACCGGTGCTTAAAGGGAGATATGGTCTGTAAAGTCATCAAGTGCATTAACCTCTCCTCGATACGTCATCGTGGCATTCCAGACTGACCGCAATGACAATCCTAAATCCAGTACTGCAGAATTTGATCACATAAATATAACCGATGTGAGATTAATTTTAAACGGCGAATGCTTTCCTTTTGAACGTCTAAGGTTAGATTTTGATAAAAATAATGTTCAGGAAGCCTATCACAATTACGTGGATTTTTATTCGAGTTATATGAATAAAGATAGACGACCCCTACTTGGCTATACGGAATATAAATCGTATGTACCTCTGTTTGTTATCGATTGTTCTCGAAGAAATGAGTCTATAAAAATAAACACTGTTGACGTTAAGTTAGACATAGAAAGCAATAAAGGATTTCCAGCCAAAACTCGAGCCTACTGCACAATTATACATGATTGTACTATGGAGTATTTACCACTAAGTGAAATTGTGAGAGATGTAATGTAAATTAAGAACAATTAGTCAAATCCAACAGTCCTGTCCAAGATGTTATTGAGAGCGGGTCACATTACATTGCTAGCAATAATTAATAATGTGTTCTATATTCACAATGAGCTAAATCAGACTAACATCTCTGTTTGTGGAAGCAATGATAAATGCTCACCATTTATTTCTATTGGAAGTGCAATTTCAATGGCTATCCTTCCGAAAAATTCAACGCAATTTAAATTTCATTTTAAATTTAAAAACCATACGATTGGTGAAACTAGATGGAGGAAAATTTCTGAAGTTACAAATACTACAAAAAGTACCCCGACTGCACCTAAATTAACCCCCGAACAAAAGGAATATAATATGGAAATTACTCTTGTTCCTCTGGTTTATTACATTACGGTGTGCTCATCGCTGTTAGTAACAAAACTCATGATTAAAATAGTACTTACACAAAGAGAGAGATGGGAGATATGGAACTGAAAATTTGGAGCACTCCAAAGGCAAATGATTCAAAGGCAAAGGCAAATGATCGGAAGGCAAATGATTCGAAGGCAAAGGCAAATGATCCAAAGGCAAAGGCAAATGATCGGAAGGCAAAGGCAAATGATCCGAAGGCAAAGGCAAATGATCGGAAGGCAAAGGCAAATGATCCGAAGGCAAGTGATCCGAAGGCAAATGATCCAAAGGCAAATTAAAAATATAGTATGAATGTATTGTAACAATGTGTTAGTATATAATAAAGATAAAATTAAGTATAATTGTCAGTGTTTTATTCCCCACCTACATGATGTATATGTGTGATATTTGCGGTACAACATTTTGTAGATCGGATAGTTTTACAAGACACAAGAATATTCACAGAACTATTATTTTTATGTGTGAATTCTGTAGTAAAACGTTTTCGAGAAAAGATAACTTAAAAACTCATAAAAGAATCCACCAACTTCAAAACGACTTAGTTGTTAGCGAGGTCGTTGGATACAACGATTCGAAAGACGCGATGCAAATCCATCAGCAGACAGTTTCACTTCCAGTAGAAAACCTAGATATTGTGCAAGAAAGTAGTGCTAAATCTAAACACGGTGTACTGTTTCCAAACTCATTTAGGGCAATTTTTTGTGGACCTAGCGGATGTGGAAAAACCAACGCTTTACTTAGTTTAATATTTAATGAAAACGGACTAAAATTCGAGAATATTTACTTGTACAGTAAGTCACTGTACCAACCCAAGTATCAGTTATTGCAAGACGTGCTTAAACAAGTTAGTGGCGCTGGATATTTTCCCTTTAACTCAAACGATGATGTAGTTGGTCCATCAGAGGCTAGAGAAAATTCGGTTTTCATATTTGATGACGTGGCTTGCGATAAACAAGATAAAATTAGAGAATTTTATTCAATGGGACGTCATAAATCTATAGATGTTGTCTATCTTTGTCAGACATATTCTAAAATTCCTAAGCAATTAATACGAGACAATTGTAACATGATTATTCTGTTCAAACAGGATGACGTTAATCTGAAGCATGTCTATAATGAACATGTGTCACCAGATATCACCTACGAGCAGTTTAAAAACCTTTGCTCATTTTGTTGGAATGGTAGTGTTTTTGGAACATTAGTGATAGCCAAAGACTTTAGTTTAGATAATGGGCGATACAGAAAAGGATTTGATAGCTATATAAAACTCTAGTGACTCGGTATCTTTATTAGTAGCCAACATGCCCTTGACATCACAAGAACAAATTCAGAGAGCACAGCGTGCTAAAAAAATTAAAGAGCTAACTAGATCTATTAGAAGAAAATATGCTGCGTTAAAAACGGGTAAATCTGAGATGGATGAGACTTTAGATAAGATATTCAAGCCCGTAAAAGATTCTCTAAGCGAAATAAAAAATAATATGAAAGTTAAGGTAGGATCAAAGCAACAAACTGCAATTCGGATAAAACCTAAGATAGAATTATTTACTAGTACGCCAAGTAAAAAGTTACCGTCTGAAATATCGGGAGAAAATACATTACCTACAACGGTCTTAGAATCATCTCAAGTAACTGAATACGATGATGATGTTGAAGATGACGCAGATTATGGTTATCCTGAAACGGCCTTACCATACATTCAAAATTTCATCTCAAAATCTGCTGATATTGATAATACTTATGGTCCTAAACTTGATCGCAGTACCTACACATGGACCTTAGGAAATAAACATATCGATTTTGATAAAGACACGGGAGATATAATAATCGATAACACTCCTTTCAAGAGCACCGACGGACTTTACCAACTCATTTTCTATGAATATCCAGAATACAGTCAGGCGGATTTGTTAAATTACAAGAAAATTTTAATGTTAACTGGTGTTCACCTTACATCGAATGGTAAATTGAGGGGTTCTCACAAGACCAAATACCTTAATATCATTAGACCTCTAATAAAAAGTAAAACTCAAGATGCGCAAGGTACAGGTATGCAGCTTACTTATAACACAAAACCCATAGAGTACGTATACTGGGATAATGTCAATGAATTAGTAGATAGGTTGAAGTTACTTGTAGCTTCTAAAGATGCCGGAAACACTTCTCACGACAACGAAATCGCAGCCATCTTAAATGAATTAAAGGAAGCTAAAGTTATTTACTAGAAGTATAATTACTGTCAATATACAGTTAGTTACAAAATGACTCTTAACAAGTTCGGACGCTCGTCGAAATACAAAAAGGCTAGCGGCATTGTGCACTCTCCTTTGTCCCAAAACCAAAAATTGAATAGCGATGCTTCAGCTATTTCATTTCAATATAATAAAAATAACGAAAAGCTTAGAAATATATTAGATGAGCGTCATAACTTTTTATTACGGTCAGTAAACGACTTTAAAAATAACGTTTCCCAGCAAATACAGGATTTTAAAGAGTTGTTAGAGTTAAATACTGTTGCTTTGCAAACTGCCATAGAGAAAATAACACAAGAGCAGGATGTGATTAAAGAACAACTGAAATTGGATAAACAAAAGAGCGGTGTAAAGTAATTTCATTTTAAGTTGGAATTGAGCAGTTGAACAATGAATTTCGGTCATAGTGATGAAAAAGTTCGGTTAGTTAGGGAACTCCATAAACCAGCTCGAAAAAATTATCCTCGACGTCGAACTATTATCAAAGGCTTAGATGATCTTTGGCAAGCCGATCTTGCTCAGTTAGATCAATATGCTTACTGTAATAGAGGTAATAAATTCATATTAGTTGTAATTGACTCTTTCTCCAAATATGTCTGGTGTAGACCGCTACAATCCAAGTCTGGAGCAGATGTTACAAAGGCTTTTAAAGATATTTTAAAAAACAGTGGGGGACGCAAGCCTCACAATTTACAAACCGATCAGGGCAAAGAATTTTACAACTCTGAATTCCAGAAATTGATGAAAACTTTTCAAATTAATCACTACAGTACATTTACCGACAAAAAGGCAGCTATAGTGGAAAGAGTAATACGAACTTTGAAAGAAAAATTATTCAAGTATTTCAGTCTAAATGGAAAATATAGGTGGATTGATATTTTGCCTACTGTAGTAAATGAGTACAATAATGGGAAACATAGAACGATACAAATGAAGCCTGGTGAAGTTAACAAAAACAACGAGCAACATTTAGTCACCAATGTGTACAACAGTCACTTAAAAGTTTTCAAAACTCGTAAATTTAGGAAGGGTGGCATTGTGAGAATAAGTAAAGCTAGACATGTATTTGACAAGGGATATCGACCTAATTGGACAACGGAGTTGTTCAAAATAATCAAAGTACAACACACCAATCCTCCCACATATTTGTTCGAAGATTTACGTGGAAGAGCTATAAAGGGTGGTTTTTATAATGAAGAATTGCAAAAAGTGGCAAATCCTGACATCTATTTGGTGGAAAAAGTGCTTCAAAGGAGGAGGGGGAAAGTTCTTGTGCGATGGCTCGGGTTAGATAAAAGCCACGACTCGTGGATAAGCGAAACAAACATTGTGTAGTTCTCTCGGTGAACGAACCGCCAAAATGTCTGACAGTGGTTACGAATCCGATGTAAGCAGCAGTGAAAATGATATTGTAGAAGATTCTTTGCTTTTGGCAGCATGTTTTCCGATCAAATCAACCAATGGATTATTCATTCATACAGGGTTGAGTCTCAAGAAATATTTTGAGCCAGCAGTAATCATCACATACCTTTGTCATGATCGGAGAGTAATTTCCTTGAACTACTCTGAATGGAATAAATTATTGGAACATGTATGTGAATTTATTAATAATGGTGGAGCTCCAATGTTTGCCAGATTCGACTCACGTATGGTTCTAAGTACGATGATTGACGCCGATGGAAATCAGCACGTGTCGCTTAGAAAAAATAATGTGTATGTTTATTTTACCGAGGCAGATATTTTTGAATTGTTAAACGTTAGCATAAGTGCATCTTTGAGATTTGGCTTTTTGCTCCGCTTTGATTTTTATGATTTCTATTGTAATTTCTTAGATAAAGTCAATCATCTAGTAGTAAGTAGTAACTTAAATGAAACAGACATTATATTAATATTATGTAATATTACATTTAGTATAGAAACCTTTTGTATTTTTGAACTCTTCTGTTTTTACAAAGAGTTTCTGTTGGCTGATTTGTATAGAAGAAGGTTGGTTTAATAAAACAACGTTCTACAAATATGGGTTTTTTATTTTTACATCCTTACATATTACATTCAATATGCCTTATAGCTTTGTGTCCCCAAGGAAGAGTTACAATACTATCAACTAAATATCGCTTATCATCGAAAGGATTCAAGCCAATTTTAGACTGTTCGAGACTGAAAACATCATGAGCAAACGAACGTATAGAACGTTGGTTTATAATTTTTTGTTTCTTGTCAAACAAACAACTTACATAATCGTTGTACGTTATATGTCTCGATACAACGTTTTTCTTGACTCCTTTCGATTTCTTAATACAAATTTTTTCCCCTCAATCAGATAAGCATACATCTTAGATCTAAGACCCGCAAAGTGAGTTATAATGCTACCATTAAGTTCATCTTTCATTAATCCCGGAACTTTTTTATTTACCAATGGAATACCATATTTATTATCTTGGGGGTAGTCACTAGTATCAAAACGTTCTATATTATCTTTAATAATGTCTTTAAAAACGTCATTACAGCGTATTTCATATACTAGGCTATCAGTATCGGTATACAAGAGCGTACAGTCAGATAATTTGCGTAGCATAAATTCATAATGAAATTCATAAACGCATGTTTTTGAGATATCGAGTATTGCCATTCCCACATAGAGGGGCTTATTGAAAATAATACTCGTCTTATTTAGTTCTACGCTAACTAAATTTTCATCAAATATGGTTCTGCTCTTAAAACGTGGGCTAGAAATATAATGTTTTGCTCCAAACCTACCAGCCCATTTGCGTAATAGTTTAACAACCCGGTGTTTCCTTATGTTCTCCATTGTTTTACCATAAACTGCGTTGTTCATGAGTTTGATTATAGTTTTTTTAAATTCTAACGATGCTTGCTGTCTCAAGCGTGTATTAAACTGTATGTAAGGAGCTAGCCAGGGGGCCTGTTTAAACTTCAGAATTCTGTGGATTTTGGTCAAAACTAGACCGTTTCTCAAAGCCTGTTTAAGCGCTCTGTAATGAATTATGTAATTCTTCTTGTCATGAAGTGTGGGCATAAGCTTGGAAAATTTCGATCCTGGTGGTTTTCGCTGCTCTGCTGCAAACGGGAGGTCTTTATGCACATCATGCAGATGATCTGGGTACGACAAATCCACCTCCAAGACATAGCCTTCGTCTGCATCGTCGGCAATCTTGGTAACGTCAAACTCTGAGTCCTCAATCCATTCAAATCCGCCATAAGGGAGATGCTCACACATCGCCCAGCCATATAAGTTGTTAACGTCGAAATAGGCAATAAATTTGGAAGGTTTGGTGGAGTCATAGCTTCGCATATATTTATTATTCGCTTCGGAAAAGCGATGGCTACACTGACTTATTCCACCTCTTACAGCTTTTTCGAAAAATAATAAAATATCGATGTCTTGGAATGTCTCCAGTTTGCAGTTGGTATATTTGAGCATACAGTCCCAAGTGTATCCCGGTAATGTGTAATACCAAGCAGGATCTAATCCATAGTTTTTGTAACACGATTTTCTAAAATTCTCAAACACATCTGTAAGCAGCATCACATCGGTTTTTAAATACAGATCGGAGTATTCGCCCAAGTTAGTTATATTGAACTTTTCCCATACTAATTGTGCGTGTCTGTAGTCTTTTTCGTCGATTTCAACATCGTTTAGTTTGTTATAGAATTGATCGATTGAAGGTAATGAGGTTTCCTCTAATTTTTTAAACGAGTCTATATAATCATAGCAAAAAACGCCCTTCCTGGTTAACAATGTAAACTTTTCAGGTGACAAATGGTGAAATTCTTTTTTAGCATTTACGAAATCGTCACTTTTTAGAGAGGAAACGAGAGTATCAAGCGAAAAACCTAGAAATCTAAAAGAGTCGATAAAGCGAAACTTGATATTTGTCTCATTATCAAACATAGTAAAACTAATATATTTTTCTTTGTTTATCGGAAGCAGAGTAATGTGATTTCTTTTGGCAAGGTCCCTTATTATAAAATGGCTGTCGTATCCACTTAGATTGTGAAATACTACGGGAATCATAAAAGAGTTCTTATAATTCAAATTACAATTTTGGTGGGCGTAGCCGCGAAATTTGCCGGTTAAGTGACAATGATCGCGCACAATTAAGTCAGTGTCTATGAATTTTTTCTAGCAAATATGACAGTTTTCGCTAGCATCCTTAAGGCTAATGGTTTCGTCCATAGGCTCCACAATTTTTAATTTAGAGGCTACAAATTTCTCGGCCTCATCCAGCTGATCTGCAAACCAAGATAAACATTGGGGTCCACGATAGCTGTTGTAGAAAGATAATGAGTCATCGAATGTACATTTGAAATAGTATGCAGCACTATAGGCCACATGTTTTTGATATTTTTTAGTTTTCGTCTCGGTTTGCAGATCGTGGACGGGTGTTAGCATCGCCTCCACGTCTGAGTAGATTATGAAAGGTACATGTTCTTTATGTGCAAAATTTTTAAACTCAATAAATTTTTCCTTGGGAAATTCAATTTTGCATTGATTTATTTGTTCACAGCTAGTAGCATGCTCGTTCAATTTATCTTGAGATGTAAAATAATTTAAGCATCTGTCACATATAAATACACGTCTTTTATGGTTGTTTAATTGTTTTGAGACTAATTTAGAAAGATCCTTTATCCAACAAAAATGATATTTTATATTATCCATCGACTCGTCTTGAGGGGGAGCTTCGAATTCCCCGATATTTGGCGAATATTCATTTTGAATAAGAAGTAAATTCACATGTCTATCAAGTTTATTTTTTGTTAATCTGACAGGTACAGTCATAAATCTAGATGTTTTTTCTTTGCCCACTAACTCCAGAACATACACGTTTACAGATATTTTATTTAACTGCTCAAATTTTGTAATCTGTGGCAATGTCATCGGGAAATCTATCCCCTCCAAATTTAAAACTGTGGAGTAATGAGGGTATGAACTTACTCGATGCGCATTAGAATGTGTTGGATAAAGCGCTGAAACGATAGCCCACGCGAAACAAGCCTCATCCTGATTTTGGACGTTAATGCACGCTTTTTTACTTGAAATTTCGTAGGGCAGAGCTATGTATGACGTTCCACCGTTTCCAAATTCAACTTTGTTTATATTAACCTCTAAACTTAATATTTTATGTAAGCTCCAATTGGACCCTTCATTTTCAAAATCGTCAAGTTTTCTCAAAATAATAGCGCTAACATTGTCATTAAACCATTGCTTTATATCAACGCCACGATCGATTGCAGCATTTTTTGTATTAAAATACTTGTTACTAAAGATTTCACCATCGCCAGATATTTTCACAAATTCACCACAGAAGACAGTATTTACTTTAACTACATTTAGAGAACGTAAAATTTGATTTATACGATTTTTAAAAGGAAAAAATGCGTCATTTAAAAACTTTACTATATCTATGTGAAGTATGTTTACTATAATACCTGACCTTATTCTATTTTGAAAGGCGGACTGAGTGTCTTCCCACTTCAATCGATCAGATCTCTTTTCACGTTTTTGGCCAGCCCCCGTATGTTTCCATGATTTAAAGTATACGCCGATCCTTTTCAGATGACCCAAATTTGTCTGAAGTTTCATCAGCGTACCGTGATTATAGTCTCCTTTCTTTATTGCAGTATTATGTAATTTAATATTTGCTTGTAATTTTTTTGTCCATTGCTCTAAAACTCTTTCCTGCGTGCTGTCCCTTAATAAATCCAATGCTTTTTCGAAAGTTTGAACAATTTTGTCACTTTCAACAAATGACATAATGAAAACTTAGCAATAAAATATTCTTAGCTTTAGCTGTTTCGAAACGTTTTGAAAATCTATATGCGTTGCATGCCTTTTTAATCTATTTTTCCTCACTGTTTTCTCATAGGATCTGTTTCGGCACGAAAGGGGAGGGGATAGGGAGCTGGCAATATAAGATGTTGAAATTGCCTACCATACGTATCAAAATGGTGCAGCTTACAGTTGAATTCAGAGCTTTCAGAGCCGCGCTATACGAAATGAAACGTTCGTGTTACGGTAAAAATTTAATTTCTCTCCTGAATAAACCGAATTTTTTAATATTTGATAAGTGCTTCAAAACAATTGCCGAAAGTAAAGAGTGCGACGAGGCCGATTATTGTTTGATGCTGGAGAGCAAGCGAAGAATGGATAACTTTATACGGATACTTGGTGATATTTTCGAGCGAGAAGGCATTAATGAAATCAATGTCGTTGACCTTGGTAAGCTTTTGAGGGATCATTGTTTAAAAGATACTTTTGCACACCAATTGTACGTCCTTAATTTACTTTACGATGCTGATGGTGTGGAGTTACCGTATAATCCGAAAATAGAAGCCTATCAAGTGAAAAATATGAAAAAAAATTACAACGATATATATAAATGTATTGACGATTTCATATGTGCGGCTGCATATATGGCAATTCCAAAGAATATAGAAAATTTTAAGGCTGCATTAACTAAGTTGAAACTAAATTACAAATTTCAACCGTCTGAAAACAAAGTGCATTTAATTATGGAATGGTTAAATAAAAACGTAAAAAAGTACGAAGAAAATCCTGACGCTATACTGGGTTGGCAAGATGGTCCTTGTTGTTCTCCATGGCCCTCAGAAGATGTGGACGATTATAGAAAGACAATTGCACTATTAAATACCTTTATATTGTAACTAATATACTTGTAAAAAATAAAACTTTTACTAATATTTTGAATTTTATTTCATATTTGTATTTTAAAAGTGACAACGCTATACTGGGTTGGCAAGATGGTCCCTTCTCCAAGCACACAATACAATCATGCAACAAAAATAGTAAAATTCATAGAGAATGCCCGCAGCCAGGTAAACCCAGTTGACTGCGCAGCCGCCGCGTTCCTGAGACTCATAGCGCGCCCTCGACGGCGGGGCCTTCGAACCACCCAGCGGTATCTTTCGAACCCCCTTGCGCATACCTGTTGCAAGGGTAAAGTATTCGGCGAAATATCGATCAATTGGTAGTACTTTTGAAGCACGACTGTAGTTGTTTCCCTACAGAAATAGAGGGCACGACCTGTATTAAAAATCTAATATTTTCATTGTATTGATCACACGTCAATTCATAAAAGAAAATCAGTAGTTGCAATCTTTATGAAATTTGGAATAACTCAAATATGCAGATTAGTTGTTCCATTTATTTCAAAATAAAAAACAGCAAAAAATACAGTTTTCTGAAATGGAGGAATTAAAATTTAAAAAAATGTATCACTTTTTATAGCATATATTTAAATAGGACATAAAACACAAAAGATATGTTAAAATATTTATTTGTATGTACAGGATAATATAAAAAACGTATTAAAAAAAACTATTACTAACTAAATATATTACAAACACTTATAAATGTATTCTGCAAAAACACATAACTCTACCTGAGGACAGTGCACGGGTTTTCGTAAATTTTGCAAATGTCTTTTACATTGGTTTTTTTTAACCTGATTATATAATTCAGGATTTTCCCCGACTATAATATCAAATTTGGGACATCCCAGTTGTTCTATATTATAGGCTAAATGTCCAAATACTGCTGCCTTTAAGAGATCCAACTCCACATGTCCGCCTTTATAACCAATCTTTTGATCACCTGAATTGAAGCCCAGACGCCGAAATTCTTTGATGATGTCGTCTTGCGGTTGGTCGCCTTTCTGATCCTCATATCTCAATCCATGAAGATTGTTAGTGACCCACCTTGCGGTTCTGGCGTCTTTTGAATTGAGAGCGTAATAGCTTCCAACAGAATAATATTTGGAGGTGGACTGTTTCCATTTCATATCAAATATTCCAAGTTCCTTAACTAAAAATTTTCCGTTGACGTGGAAACCATCAACATCTACCAAGTATCTTATGGATGGAGTCATTTTCTTGAATAGACTTAGACGATTACATTGGTTCACTTAGCTAAAGTGTGCCTTTTATACCCCTGTTTTAATACGAAAACAGTTTGGCATCATCAGAAAGTGGGGGGGGGGATCCCCTCCTAGACATCTCGTACAGGTTGATGTTTTAGACTATAAAAACTCTGGAGATATCTCAATAGACATCAGTTACAGTTTTTCTCCAAACAAATTAAATTTAATAACAATGGCTGCCTCCATAAATAATTCCCTATACCAACTTGCGTTAGAAGAAAAAGAAGAGATTGAGAAAACGGTGCCTGCAGAATTGAGAAGAGACATCGACGACATTGACGACGATGATGCTAGTGACGAAGATGAAGGGGTAGACGTTGGCCGCGATGACTCCGTCGTGGCGAAAAGTGTACCCATTAACCCGACCGAGGGTTATAATAACTGGACAGTGGGGGGCCTCTGTGTATCTGCCGCATATGTAAAGGTAACAGAAAGGGCGCGTTTGTGCCTAAATTGTTACCGTGCGTATGTGGTAGATTTTACAGAGGTTTCCCTGAATGGTTTCACCGACAATGCGAAGCATCGGCATGAAACTTTACATTTTTCTTTGACAGAAATGCCTTTGCAAAGATTCATGCGGTGTAGTGCCTGTAAAGAAAAGCTTTACATAGCTTTTCGGCAAGACACCTGCTTGATGTGTAAAGCAGGTGCAAAAATTATACCATTATTGTAAATAAAATGTATTATTGTAAATAAAATGTATTATTGGATAATTCTGTTTTTATTATTATTATTTAAATTAAATTCCTGACTATAAGAAAATAAACGTGTAATAAAATATTTAATTAAAAACTACAGTTTGATACCTACAAATGTTCTGGGATTTTAGGTAGTCGCATGCTACTGCTTGTCCGTGCGAGGATGATCGCTATGTAAAATCCCCTGGCTGTATTTTTTACCTTTCTTACATCGCTCAGCCGGAAGTGTGCACGTACGGTTATGCTAAAGCATAGCTTTTCGGCAAGATACATGCTTAATATGTAAAACAGGTGCAAAAACTAGGCCATTGGTATTATTGTAAATGAAATGTATTATTGGATAATTGTTTTATTATTATTATTTAAATTAAATTCTCGAATATAAGAAAATAAACGTTTAATAAAATATTTACTTAAAAACTACAGTTTGATACTACAAATGTTCTGGGATTTTAGGTATCCGCTTGCTACCGCTTGTCCGTGCGAGTTCGAGCGAGGACGATCGCTATGTAAAATCCCCTGACTATATTTTTTACCTTTCTTACATCTCCCTCAGCCGGAAGTGTGCACGTACGCTTATGCTAAAGTATGGTCTGATTAAGAGAAAAATATTACTTTTGTATTTAGCTACCGAGCGACTCTGTATTGCACGTAATAAAATTTTATTGCTTGGTGTTTATAATGGTATTGGGTGAGAAATGAATAACAAAGCGTTGGTTTAAAACTATGTGTAATATTATATATATATGATTCAACTTATGCTTACTTATAACTAGTTAATATTTTATTCACACGCGCTTCATCTATTTCTATTATACTAATCCTATTTACTAAAATTTTTCTTAATTTATCTAACCTATCTATTTTATTTTTTAAACCAGCCTTGTTTTTGGCCAGCTTATTACTTTGAAGCTGTAAGACGACAACATTATCTTCCAGCACTTTATTAAGTTCCAAATTGTGACGTCCTCCAGCTGTTGGATCTTCAAAATCGAAGCTGTCATCCGGAAACCTGTTTGTGCGGCGCCCCCTGTTATAAACCGCTCTCAACGTCTCCATATTTTTCCCAACAGTCCTCACAGGACTGGAGACGTTCTGCCGGTGGGTTTGCTCAGACTGAGCAGGCGACGCATGCCTTGCAGGTTGCGCGGGTTGCTCATATTCAGGTGCGGCGTACTACGCAGGGTGGTTTAATCATCAGCGTCAAATCGAATACGAATCTGGCTATGTGGCAGGGTATTTTCGATTTGCGAATAATGAGGACATAATACGAAATCGAACGACTTATAATTATGCATATTATGAAGGCTGGTTCGACCGTCTACGCAGACAACGACAGTGCTAATATTTGTATATAAGTTTATTGTAACAAAATATATGAATTATTTTAATAAAACAAAACATTAATTAATTTTAGTTTGTTTTATTTATATACTGGTTTCTTGTTTAGTTTTGTTTACCTATTCCTTACTAACCCACTTTAAAGCAATATTTTTATCGAGGAATTTTAAGTGGAATATTAATAATGTACACAGTTTTTTTATCAAAATAACAATAACAGCAAAATATTCTCATTTAACTTTTAACATTGAAAGCCTTTTTTTATTAAAATCTCAGGTAGGGTCGCACGAGAAGATTTACAAGCAGGTGAAAATCTAAATAATTTGAACAGTCTGCTATAAAACTACCAGGCAGTAAATTTTTATAACATGCCATTTACAGGACTATAAAAAAAAAGGTCTGACAAAAAACATTTAAAAGTGGATCATTGTTATGTAAGATTATCCCTTGAAGGAAGGGTCGCGCAAGAAGATTTAGAAACAGGTGAAAGTCTAAAGAATGTGAACAGCCTGCTATAAAAGTAAAAGGGGGCAAACTTGTCTGCATTTTTGTTGACTCGGCACAAAAAGATTCAAGGTACTAAAACCAGGTGAAGGTGTAACTAATTTGAACAGTCAGGTGTAAAACTCTGAAAGGGTTAACTTTCTCTGGAATTATGCCAAAAATGGTTCGAGTCACTATCTGCGTCGGATTGGCTGTTTATAGAATTGTAGGTGGGAACTGAAAAGCTTCCTCCTACTTAGTAGATCCTTATAAAAGTACTGCATCCAACTGAGACGTTGGCGTCGAAAGTTGGCGTCGAAAGTTGGCGTCGAAAGTTGGCGTCTAAAGTGGGCGGCTTAAGTGGGACTTAAAATGGGGACTTGGCTTAAGTGGGACTTAAAATGGGGACTTTACATGGGGAATTTGCATGGGGACTATGTATGGACTTCCTTAGAGGGCACAGAAATTATTATTTTTGTTAGAATTTTTATCATTAGGCATTATTATTTTTTGTTTGGAGCTACATCAAGCTGCAAGAAAAAATTGTGTTTGGTTTTAATTCAAGTTTCAGTTTTGCACTTTTTTTATACTATTACTTTGTTGTACACCTGCTGGGTAGTTTGTTATTTTATTAATTTACTATGGGTAGAAGAAATGAAACATCTCTTATGCTATATATATTTTATTTTTAATTGTTTAAAGTTCTTATTAATTTCATATATATCAATTTCATATTTTAGTTTCTGTAATTTTCGAATGTGAGACTCCAAAGTATTTTTATAGCTGTTCCGGTTCTTGGACGGAAAATTGAATATTAGTTGTTTTCCCGACAGGTCCATAACTAATAAGATAATACTTTCGCCCGTTGAAAATGTCCTTGTTTACTTGCTCAATTCGTTCTTCTGTAAATTCTACCGTGAACCTTTGCGGTAAAATTGTTTTGAAATCGTCGAATTCCAAGGATATCTTCTCGCCGAACTTGGTGTTTATTTTCGTAAATGCATGTACCTCAAACTTTCGGTTGACTTCCAAATCTTGGACCCTAATGAATTTCTTCAGGAACAAACTGTTATTTAAATGGGTCACAAACGATGCCATACTTTTAATCTTATTTAGTTAAGTTAAAAGTGAGAACTGTGTACTACTTTACCAATCAACCATCGAAATATATACTAAAAAAAGTGGAGGGGATCCCCCCACACAAATCCCCCCCACCGCTAGATTTTATCCCCGAAAACCCTATGCGGATCCTGGCTCAGGCTCAAAACCCTTATGCGGAAGCTGGCTCACATATGGCGGCCATCTTTGAGCCAGGATCCGCTTTACTTAACTACTTACAGGGTGGTTCAATAAGTATTGGTGAGTATATGCTTTTTAATATATGTAGGTCTAACTTTAAAGGTTGTGGAGTTATTTTAATTTTAAACGATAAAAGTGGTGGTATTGGAAATACTATGAGTGTCAAGCCAGACAAGTCTCTACAGATTTGGCTTGATACTCTCATAGTATTCCTTTATATAACTATAACTTTATATATAGGTACTTAGTAACTTATACCTATTTTTACTCAAGGAGTTCTGAAGGTCTATCTGTCTTTTCACTAACTGCATACTTAAATCATTATGGTTCCATAGCTAACAACGAAAAAAATTCCACCAGTTGGCTTACGTAATATATTTTGTTGATAATATCAGATTACTTAGAATTTTTGCATTTATTTAAATTGTAACCTTGAAAATTTTGCCAGCGGCGCAATTCTTAACAACAAAAAATAAATTTATTTATTTTTTTAATTTGTAACCCCCTCCATCAGCAAAATCTATCTACGGCTCTGCTATGAATAAAGCATTTTTATTCGCCATAGCACTTTAAAAAAATGAAGCACTTACATCATATACCACGGCTTTCCATTGGAGAATATTATTTAATGCAGCCATATTTTTATGGATCAGATACGTATCGACGAGTTAAAACCTAAATAAATAATGGGCTTATAACATGTTGAACTTTTTACTGGCTATAAATTTAATGGGATATGAAAACCTACCGCCTAAAAGCATAGTAACTTAAAGATAAATTACAGCAACCTTACTTTTGGATTATTTTCATTTTCAGGTGATGCAGTAAAATTCGCTCTTTGCTTTTACGATACATTAAACGAGTGGGCAATAGTTATGCATTAGGCACTGCAGCAGAAATTTCTGCAATATCATTTACATTACGCTGAATAAACATGCGAAGCATCATGAGACTTCCATGGAATATTAATCACTCAAATTTTAATTGGGCTTTTGATACACAAATTCGCCTTTTTTATGAATCTAAGTTTCGAATTTATCATTTATATTTTACTGCTTTGCTCGCAATGTTATTTTTATTAACAAACAAGTGTGGATTTTTGTATCTGTATAAATAAAGAGGTATGTTTTTGTCGCATATCAGCTAAAGGATAATCAGTTGAAAAAAATGCACCCCAGCCGAGGATTTTACTTAATATGCCACAAAACACAAAAACATCCCCAGTTATGTTCATTTTGGAAACAATGTCAGACTTGACAACCAATCAGCGAGTAATTGGGAAATTTTTCTTGTTCTCTTTTCTCCATAATGCAAAATTAACGGACATAACTAAATGCTTCAAAACATGCGAATGGCAAATTGCAATTAGCTATTAGGTACACGAGTATCTACATATAAAATAAAATCGTTATTTATACCTTCCTGGGAGTCAATAATTAAAGAATGTATTCTTGGCTAATCATACTAGATCTGCAAATTTAGTCTAGAATACTTCTATAGGAACCCTATGGAAGCTCCACAGGAAAATACCAAACCATAACAAAAATGTGGCCTTGGGGTGCTCAGAGTAGCAAATTCATGACGGAAAATAATCCAGAATAATCCAAACATGACACATGGTACGAATACTGTGTTAAAGAGGTTAGAACATTCAAATTTGCAATATCTACAACTTACATTAATTAACTTTTCATTGTGCCTACTCTCCCGTGTAAATATCGGTATAGGTACACTTAAAACCACTAAACCTCGCACTAAACATATTATTAAATATAACAACTTTTTCAGATCAGAGAACCGAAAAGCGCTAACCCATTTGTTTAAATTTATGGCCGCCTGTTTTTTAGCTGTTAAAAATGCTCTTTTTAGTTAGGGAACATTCATTTTAAGGTTGAAAAAGGATGGCTGTTCGGATTTTTGCATCACGTTATGAGTGCCCCGGCGGCACCGGCTTACACATATTATTTCCTCTTATTCTCCCCATAGATAAATTTACTTTTTGCGTGTTAGACTCATAATAATATGCCGAATTCGCCCATTTGCCGAAATAAATGATCAGTTCGCCATGTGATCAAAGCCAAATGACTGGTTAATGAAAATATGTTGCTATACTGAGTTGCTCAAATTCCAAAAATGAATATATTTTGCCAGATAATAATTTTTAGTATAATTTTGGTTATTCTGTGGTTTAACATTTCGCTAATTGTGCAATTTAGGGTATCTCAGACCTCAAATTCAATTAAAAAATGCAATTTATTAAGGAGAAACAGCTTATCGATAATTGCGCGCGGGCTACAATATTCACAGGAATGTATATATTTTTTAATTTCTTGTTAAGCTATTTTTTCCATCGACAGTAGTTAACTTTTTTTAAATCATGACTGAATCTCCTTGTATTAAACTCTTCACACTGTTTTTAGACGTATTTTAGAAACACTCTTTATATATAGTTTTAGATTTTCTTGTATTTTTCAACTGTAAGAGCAGTGCGAGGAGTTTTCCATGCAAAGTAAACTTATTTTATAAATAAATATAACTTTTTCTTAATAACATATTAAGACTAAGCTTTATATCCAGCTTGGCTGACTTCTCCAACACGTAGTATCAATATTACATCGATATAGCAAACATAAACGTTTCTTTCTGTGTAAATGGAAGCTTTTGAGAGCCCGAGAACCGCTGTCAGCTTTACGGAAAAGCTTCATGGGATTTATTTCGTCAACTTTACTCAAATTTATTTCCTCCCCCTGCTCTTTTTAGATATTAAAAAAACTCATTTTTCACATAGAAAAGGAGTCCCCACTTCAGAGAAACATTTCTTAAAGGTGAAAAAGAATTTCCGTTGGCATTTTGCATTCCTTTGGGATTGTGGCAAGGGCGGCGACTAACGGTAAATAACTTTTTCTATTAGGCTCGGGCGATGAGTAAATTTGCCTTCTGAAATACTTACGAATAGGCCTTCAAAAGAGTAGGTACATACTGCCTAGCCACTGTGAATAGATAAAGTATCATAAAATGTAACAATTAAAGCTCTCTCGTCCCTTTTTTAGAGGTAGGGCGTTTAAAAGGTTCCCAATTATTTTCATATTTGATTTTTTTTTCTCTCTGGAATAAAACGAGAAATCGATTACAACGTCGGTATGCAGTAATAAGTCTTCAAGGCTCACAAGTGCCCGTTTAGATTCATCATTGGCCTGTTTGGTGGCAACTAGCACTCCTTTTTTAAACATAATTTCTACAAATAAGGATGGATTTTTGTACCTGAGAAATATAAATCAAGTGGGATCTTTTCGTGGCATATCAGGTAAAGGATAATCAACAATCATGAATGGTTACCCTATACACCCCCGTCACCCCCTAACACCTTCTGGTAATTGTAGAAGACACCGCTAGTTCCTGATAATGAGTTGAGTTAACTACCACCTATAGCCGATGGAACCCGTAGGTATACTTCGGTAGCTTAGTTGGCAACGGCACCAGTAGGAGTCCCGGGTTCGAGTCCCGGTTGGAGCGCATTTTTTTTTCAACTGATTACCCTTTACCTGGTATGCCTCCAAAACACCCTGCATAATTTCTACATACCGAGTTTGAAGCCGATACCTCCTACATACTTTTGTTCCAGAGATACAAAATAAAACATGATAAGACTTTTTTCTGCAAGATATCAAAATTGTCTTACAAAAACTGGGGATACCGCACGTATATTAATATCTATAGTAAGTAATTCAATCCTAAAAATGAGATGATACCGTTAAAATGTTGACAATGGAATGTTGATTCGTTTGGGTAATGTCGGGTATCGGAAACTCTCATAATGTCAATAATAAAAACAATCAGTGCAACTCCAATATTTTATGCGCAAACAAACAAAAGATAAAATCCGCTTGTATATCTGACGACCAAGTTTATCGATGGTATGGCTATCGTAAATAAAAATGTTTTCATTTATGTAAAAAATACTTTCTGGGGGATCTCAAAACCGCAATCGCACAAATGCCTTCTGGGATTTATTTTGTCATCTTTACCCAAATTTATTTCCTAAGGGTCGCCTTCCTCTGTCCTTTTCAGATATTAAAAAATCCAATTTTTCACATATAAGAGGGAGCAGAGTCTCCTCGATAGAGGAGTGCTTTAGGAGTGAAAAGAGAATTGCCACTGGGATTTTTGCATCCCTTTGGGAGAGTGGCAACGGCACCGGCTTACGGAAATTATTTCCTCTTTTATACCCGAGGGATGAGAAAATGTACCTTCTTGGTGTGCTCAAGAATAATGCCTCCATCATTCAGGTCGCAAGGAAATAATAGCCTTCGCCCTCCAGCCAAAGAAACGCAAAAATCAATTAGCACCACCGGAATAGAGATTTTCACAAAAAAGGAAAATTGTCATAAATAGCCTGCAGATTAAACATGTGAAATACAAAAACAGGTGCTGTGGAGTGCATTTTTTCAAATTCAATCCAAATGGCTGATTTTGTCGCTATGAAACAAGTATTCGCGTTTGTTGAAAAATGAGAAGTTGCACTAAAAAGATGAACCTGTAAGACCAAAAAATAACCTCAAAAAGCTACTATAGTAAAAGCGATCCAAAAACAGCGCAAGTGACCCTCTTTGCGAGACGCAGAAATTGACATATCCAACTTATTCTCCACCCCCAAAAACACATCAGTCTCGCATTTCAGTTCATGCAGCAGCAAAAATAAGTTCGACGCCGTGTACATGAGATTTGACCGATAATAATTATTGTTAATAAGCTCAATCGTAACATTTTGGTACAAAATACAATGTGTTTCCGGATTGTTTAAACGACACTGGTAAGTGACAAAAAATATGATCTTTAGCCTTGCTAGTTTTGAAACAAATTTTAGTTTCTAAAAATCACGTTTGAATTTTTACACAAGCAATATGACCTTTTGTTTGTGTATTTGATGACAAAATGTTAGGAGAGACACTTGTTCGGAATAAAAAAACTGCTCGCGGATAAACCAGCACTGGGTGCAGTCCTTTAGTCCCTGAAGTGCAAAAACAATTTACTCCCATCGCCCAGAGGCGGAGAGTCGGGATGCCACAATGGGTTTTATACTCATAATATATTTGTTGAGGTTATCATTTTAACAAATAGTCAAAAACATTCGTTGCCTCCAAAATTCGAAAAATAAAACTTTCACCTACCACATTTAACTATGCTACAAATGAATTTTACATTCAAAATTAAGAAAAAATGCCAAATTAGCATTGAATAAAACATTCTTGAAACAGGGTGTAAAAATGTTGTCAAGATCAAACCGTTCCATTTTGAGAGCGAAAAATTTTTAGTAGTTTGTTCTTAGGGAATTTTTTGTTACTTTAAATGGTACGGTTATTCCGGAAAATTTGAAAGCGGTAGTTTTAAATTTTATTTCCCGAATTTTGTACTTAACGATGTTTTGAGGAACATTCCGCCGATTTCTAATGCAAACGGTTGATTTCATCATTATGGAATAAGAGTACCCTTTTGTTGCAAAATAAAAGGACGCACTAAAATGATAAAACTGCAACACCAAAAATATATCCTCAAAAAGTTATGAGCATGAAATCCATTGTGCTACCCTGCCGCTACGCCCCTGGGCGATGGGAATAAATTACGAACGAATCTGTTGCACTTCAGTGTCTTCAGCGACTAAAGGACTGCATCAAGTTTCATTTAAATCACATAACTTCTGTAGAAGTTATAGCGAAAAATATCTTTTTCAAACTGTACCAAATTTTATTATGCATGGTGCAAATAGTCAAGATATTAATTTACTCTTGTATGTTCTTGACCCTACTGCCACTGATGATATATCTGCATATTTATTAATTGACCAATGGGCCAAATCTATCCCATTCCCATCGCACACATTTTATTAGAATCATTCTAATCATTGCCACTGATAAGATCCTATAAGGATAATGCCTTGGAGATCCCCTTTCTCTCTACTTTGTAGTGTTATTGGACCGCTTTATCCTCTTATACCTACCTGGACCTTAAAAAGACATAAAAACAGTCGGGCGATTCTCATTTTATGACTTACAATATTGGATCCCTATCATACAGGTTTGTTTAACATTGTCAAGAAAATCAATTAGGTACAGTATGAGTTGACTCTTTATTAAAAGATGCAACAATGGAGGCAAAATGTAGTATTAGGGATTTTTGGAGGAAAATTAATGCCGGATTCTTGTTCAGCGTTGTTTTAAACCAAAACGTACCTATTTACAGTACCGTATCCGATCTACAGGGTGTTTAAAAATGTTTAGTGCCCCACTTAAGGACTGACCACCTCTGCAAAATTTTTATTTATAGCTCGATTTTCATTTTTCCTCTGGGGGTTATTAAAAAATCAAGGACTAATTGAAATGACTAAAATTTGAGTTTATGTCATGTATTTGTTGATATTATTAATAAAAAAATAATAGTTTTGTTGGCTAATCAATTTTTGAAAATTCATGAGTTCCTCATGAATATTTTGGTGTAAAGCATTAGATACCAGAGTAACATCCCTGTATTTGTACATGTAGCTAAAGATAACATTACGCTGAGTCTGCTTCTCTGAATTTATAAATATAACCCATGTAATTTCAACAGACACTTCTTGTTTGCTGCTCGTCATTAAACATTGTTTTTAAAAACGGTTTCTTTCATTGACAGCCCTTAACTGGCGCAGTCGTTCGGGCTTTTAGCGAAACGAAAAACCAAAAATCGGTACCTTTCGGTCTCTTTCAAGAGTTCATTCGCAAAAGAACCAATCGGTCGGCGATTCGCGCGCGCGGAATCCAAAAATCGGCACTTTCGCCACGTAAACGTCGATACCAAGGGCCAACGGTCAGTGAAGCAGCCGTCGAGACGACAGGTGCAAGATAGTCAGCAAGGGTGGTCTAGCATCGATCCAACCCTCCTCTGCAGCAGAACAAGCATCGTCTGTAGGTTAAGAAGCCTGGGAGGAGACACACATCGCTCGTCCTAGAGGCACCGTAGTTTAAGAAGAAAAAAGAAGAGTGAAAATGAGAATCATCGTTTTTCTACTAGTGTAAGTGTAAATTGTGCTTTTTGTTTTAACTTTTTGTGCGTGTTTTACCCAAACTGGAAGATTTAGAAAATTTAATATCCTCTGTAGAAAACTTAACTTTAAATTTAAATTCAGAACTTGGATCCAATAATCATGCGAAACGGTAATGCAATCAATTATAACCTTTTAAAATATCAAGCTGATAATATACCCCCTTTCGATGGTAACCCAAAACTCTTGCAAAGATTTGTAAACGCTTGTGAAAATTTTCTGAAAGCCTTCCAAAATGTCCAAAATGCAGCAGACCCGATTAATATATGTTTATTTGACACAATTTTGAGTAAGTTAAGAGATAGAGCGGCAGACCTTATTGCATCACGTTCAGAATTAAATAATTGGATTTTAATAAAAAACACACTAATAGCTACTTTTGCCGATCAACAAAGTATTGATTGTCTTATTCAGGACCTAATTTCGTTAAGACCATTTCGTAATGAAACACCCTTACAGTTCGGAATGCGAATCCAAGATACGCGTAGCCTCCTTTTTGCAAAACTTAATGGCACTAACGAGGACCGCAATATAAAAATTGTTAAAATTAATCATTATGAAGAATTTGCTCTGAAAACCTTCATTAACGGTTTACCTTACAATATGCAGCTTGTAGTTAGGCTTAAACAACCTGATTCTCTTGAACAGGCAATGTCGTTTGTGACAGAAGAAGAAAATTTTGTTTATTTCAAGACAGGCCAAAATCAAAATTTTAGACAACCAGTCCATAATATTATTCCATACAGACCAAAACCAACAAATTTACCGAGACCTAACAATCCTAATTTTAAACCACCACCATTTCCACAACCAAACTTTAATTTTCCACAATATATTCCCCCAACATTTAACCAACCACCTACATTTGGACGTTCTCCCACATTTGGAACACCTTTTAATCATTTTAATCAACCAAGACCAAGTTTCCCAAACTTTATGCAACAAAGACCGAATTTTCAAAATTTTACTCAACAAAGACCAACTTTCACACAAAACTTCCAAAGACCTTTCCAACCCCAATTTAGACCAAACTTTCCCCAAAAAACTAATGTTACTAACATGTCTAGAACGAAACCAGAACCAATGGATACCTCAACAAGTACACTTGTAAAACAACCCCAACGTACATTTCAAAGTCAGGAACTTTTTAACCAAGACGTAATCGAAAATTTCCCCAAAACTGACTCAGTTCAATATCCGGAATATACTGATTATTCTCAGCCAAATTATTATCCCGATTATGACTATTATTACAATGACGCTTACGAAAACTATTGCTACCCTCAATACGGTATATGTGAATTCCCGAACCAAGAAGAAACCCAACCAGAAATTACTGAAAATCAGGATTTTCCAGATACTGGTCAGGATTCCAATACGAAATAATACACCTGAATAATTTGTCAATAAAACTTACTTATATTTATATACCCGAATTAGACGCTAAATTTTTAATCGATTCTGGAAGCACACGTTCCTTTTTAAGCCCAAAATTAGCCTTTAAATATTTCCCAAATTATGTCGAAAGTGAACTTTTCTTAGTACAAACAGCGCACGCGACATCTTTCCATGACAAAATTGCTATTTTGCCACTATTTCCAATTTTCAATACAGAAGGTACTACAATACTACATATTTGATTTTTCAGAAAAATTTGATGGACTTATAGGTTTAGATTTAATACTTCAATTAGGCGCAGATATTTGTTATAGTAATAACACTTTAGTTAGCCCAAATTCAATTATACCAATTTATAGGCAAAACGAAAATGATTTAGAACCACAAAATTCGACACAATTTGAAACAATAACTGAAATAATTCCTCCGAGAATGGTACAAAAAATTAAAATACCTGTTAGTTTACGTAACGGCACAGGAATCTTAAATTACACAAAACTAGGAAAAGCTGAAATTCCCGAATGTTTAGTTAATGTTGAAAATAATTTTGCTCTTACCACTATTTTAAACCCAACGGAAAACCCCATTAAAATCGATATTTTTGAACCATTTTCTATAGAATCAGTAAACCCAAGTGAACTGAATTTTTTCGAAAATGTTGAAGGACATGCCCTAGATAAATCTATCGATAATCGATTAAAAGCTAATCTCAGAAATTTAAGACTAGAACATTGTAACAGCGAAGAACGTGAACAAATCAGAAAGCTTTGCTTAGAATTCAGAGATATCTTTCATTGTGAAGATATTCCCTTGAGTTTTACCAATCAGGTCAAACACGAAATTAAATTAACTAATGAGTCCCCAATTTTCACTAAAAGCTACAGATATCCAGAAGTTCACCGACAAGAGGTAAAAGATCAAATTTCAAAATTACTATCACAAAATATAATTCAAAATTCCAATTCACCTTGGTCATCCCCGATATGGGTTGTCCCAAAAAAATGGACGCCTCTGGAAAACAAAAATGGCGCATGGTAATTGACTACAGGAAACTCAACGAACGAACAATAGATGACAAATACCCACTACCGAACATAACTGACATTCTAGACAAATTAGGACGCAGTCAGTATTTCACTACATTAGACCTCGCGAACGGATTCCACCAAATTGAAATGCAACCAACCGATATCCCAAAAACAGCTTTCAGCACAGACACAGGGCATTACGAATTTTTGAGAATGCCCTTCGGCCTTAAGAACGCGCCAGCAACTTTTCAGCGAGTTTATAAATAATATTTTACGTGGACTACAAAACGAAACCTGCTTTGTTTATTTAGACGATATCATTATATTTAGCACATCCCTTCAGGAACATATTCAACGACTAAAAGACATTTTTGTAAGACTTCGTAATTCTAAATTAAAAATACAGCTCGATAAGTCAGAATTTCTCCGAAAGGAAGTACAGTATCTCGGGCACATAGTAACACCTGATGGAATTAAACCCGATCCTAGTAAAATCTCCGCAGTTAAGAATTTCCCGGTACCTACCACTTCTAAAGAAATTAAATCTTATCTAGGCTTATTAGGTTACTACCGTCGCTTCGTGAAGGATTTTGCAAAGATAACAAAACCTCTAACACAATGTCTTAAAAAAGCCGCTAAAATCCAACATACCAAAGAATTTTTTAACGCCTTTGAACATAGCAAAAATTTATTAATTAATTATCTGATTTTAATTTATCCCGATTTTTGCAAGCCATTTATATTAACCACGGATGCAAGTAACTTTGCTTTAGGAGCAGTTCTTTCACAGGGCCAAGTACCTAACGACAAACCCGTAGCATTCGCTTCGCGCACCCTAAATGAATCGGAAATAAAATATTCGACTATTGAGAAAGAACTACTAGCAATCGTTTATGCCTGCAAGTACTTTCGGCCATATTTGTTTGGCGAAAAAATTTAATATTTACACGGATCATAGACCACTTGTTTGGTTATTTAACTTAAAAAAGCCAAATTCAAAATTAGTCAGATGGAGATTACGTTTAGAAGAGTTTGATTATCAAATTATTTATAAAAAAGGTTGTCAAAATAAAAATGCGGACGCACTATCACGAATTCAACTTAACATATACGAAAATCAATCTACTGTAAATAATCCCGGTGAAGTAGATAAAGACATTTTAGATTACCTTCAAAATTTATGCGAAAACACTGAAACTTTCGAAGGGCCAACAACGAGCGAACAGGAACCCAAAATTAAAATATTGTCGGATATACAAATTAAACCCCCACATGACACAATTACTGACACGGTACATACTTCGAACACGGACACTAGAAATGACGGAATCAGCGTTCTTGACGAAATTATAAACAATAAATCCCATCAATATTTAATAAAAAAAAATCTACACGACCAAATAAAAGTAACCTTTGAAATCCTCGACAAAAACGTCATTAACCATTGCCAAATTCCCAAAAACCCAGAAATAATAAATAAATTCATAAAAGAATATATTTCAGGTGACAAAAACTCGTATTTATATTTTCTCGAAGAAGATCTATTTCCCCTTTTCAATAAAGTTTACATGAATAATTTTAAAGATTTAAAATTAATTCGTTGTACTAAACTAGTAAATAACGTTACAAATGAAGAAGACAGAAAAATGTTTATTATGCATCAACATGAAAATAAAAGTAATCACAGAGGCATTTCTGAGACATATGAAAGATTAAAACAAAATTATTATTGGCCAAAAATGAAAGACGATGTTACCCAATTTATCAATGATTGTGTAAAGTGTCAGACCCAAAAATATAGTCGACAAAAATCATACATCCCTTTAGTTAGAACTGAAACGCCAACAAAACCATTTCAAATTTTACATATGGACACATTTATATTCGAAAATCAAAACTTTTTAACAATATTTGACAAATTCTCAAAATTCGGGCAAGCCTTTCCCTACGATAAAAATGCAAAGTCGGTATGCGACAAGTTAATAATATTTTTCTCATTTTTTGGATGCCCAGAAACAATTGTGTCTGATAGCGGAACAGAGTTTAAAAATGAACTTCTCAAAGAACTACTAAAAACTCAAAAAATTAACATTCATTTTACCACTCCGGGCCATCACGAGTCTAATTCCCCAGTAGAGCGCTTTCACTCAACTTTAATAGAGCACTTGAGATTATTAAGGCAAAAAGATAAGTCCAGAACAATTTCTGAGTTAATCCCCTACGCAATAATAGCATATAACAGTACCACCCATAGTACGACAAAATTCTCCCCTCATGAACTCGTGCTAGGTCATACTAACTCTAGAGATCCTTTCGACCTTATATCAACCACTTTTTACACAGATTACGTCGACTCACATAACGAAAAATTAAGAACCCTATACGAAACAGCGTTGGAAAATACAGAAAAAGTAAAAACTAAAATGCTAGAAAGAACAAATGTTAAAGGCGAACAAATTGAATTTAAGTTGAACCAAAAAGTGTATAAAAAATCTTCCGCTCGAAATAAAAGTAAACAAAAATACATCGGCCCTTTTGAGATCATTGAAATTCTTGAAAACAACAAAGTCAAAATTAAAAACTTAAAAATTCCCCAAAAAACGGAAGTAATACACATAAAGGAATTAAAACGCCCACTTGTTGCAGATGGTCCGCCCGCAGAATCTCAGTAGAATCAGCTGCCGGATCAAATTTCCACAACATGAACGATAGCCCAGGCATACTGCCTTATAAACTAGGTAACGCGCATAAGGTTATTAACCATTGGACATTCATACAGATATTTAATATATCCAGTATCATTACTGAATTTAAGGCTTTATCATTAAAATATAATATGATTATATCTCACATAAAAAACAACACGGACTATGTATGACAGGGAATTCTATAATTCGTACATACTTATCAACAATCTAGAAAATAAAATAGAGGAACAAATTTCACAAATAACTCCTTCCACGAACTTATCTAGGAAAAAACGCGGCTTAATTAACGGTTTAGGGAATATAATCAAGAGTTTAACAGGAAATTTAGATCAAGAAGATGCAGCTAAATACGACACAGTGAAATCTCAGTTTTAAAAGAAAACCAAAATAATCTGAAATTATCAATGGATAAACAATTAACAATACTATCAAGCTCTATTATAACATTCCAAGAAATCGTAGCAAATGTATCTCACAACCAACAAATTTTGGAATCAAAGATATCTGAAATGATAAGGGTAATCCATAACTATGAACTAGAAACTTTAGATATTTCTATCCAGACAAGGATGCAAATGGTTTTAACGCAAATTTTAATGATGTATCAGAACATTTATGATATTTTAGACAAAATTGAAGTCGCTGTATCTTTCGCAAAAATTAATAATTTCCATAATGCAATAATACATCCTATTGAACTACTAAAACAAATAAAATCTGTTGCCTCTTCTTTACAAAATGAAAAATTACCGTTTGACCCGGTTATGGAAAATATTTTAAACTTTGAAGAAATATTGGAAATAAAATGCTATTCTAAATTTGAAGAAATATTTTTTATTATAGAAATACCGTTAGTTGAAAATGAGTCTTACAATCTTTTTCACATGTTTCCACTACCAACCCCTAACCAAAATTTCTACAAGGTAATATTTCCCAGTTCAAATTATTTAATGTACAATCAAAAAAGATATGGATTTTCGGACAAACCCTGTAAGAAAATTATAAATGATGAATTTCTTTGTTTTGATAATATACACACAGAATATGTTAACGATGACTTACCCTGTGAGATCGGATTATTAAAATATAAACATAAGAATAATTGTAACCAAATCGCCATCAATATATCTGAGATTCAAGTACAAAAAATTGACGAAAGTAAATGGATAGTCATTATTCCCAGTGAGCTGTCAAAAATTGTTACAATACTAAAGAAACTGTTCTGCTTAGCGGAACCTACTTAATAGAACTGGAATTCCCTTGTTCCCTAAAAATCAACGAGACAATTATTAAATCTTATAAAAATGTACAAACAATGTTTAAAAAAATACCATTACCAAAAATGCAAATCAATTTATCAGATAATTATATTTTACAGAAGATGTCTCCAGTAAATTTAAATGTAATTCATACTGACAGACTAAATAACTTGTTGAATGAAATCAATACACAAAAGTTAGAAAATTCTAAGTTACTTAATTATCCAGTTTATTAGAACAAAATAAGTTTATGGACAATATTATTGTATGTGTTAATCATAATTGCAGTTTTATATTTTATATGCAAGTATCTAAGACCTAGTTTTTCTAAATTATCTATTTTGAAATTATTGTCTAGGTCATAGAAACTTATAAAGTTTATATGTCCCTCTAAGGGTGGAGGAGTAACATCCCTGTATTTGTACATGTAGCTAAAGATAACATTACGCTGAGTCTGCTTCTCTGAATTTATAAATATAACCCATGTAATTTCAACAGACACTTCTTGTTCGCTGCTCGTCATTAAACATTGTTTTTAAAAACGGTTTCTTTCATTGACAGCCCTTAACTCCAGAAAGTTTATATGGCTTTATGCAATCACTACCATAAAATGTTAGGTCATTTCAGCAAAAACCCGTTCAATCAGTGGCGGCTCGTCCGTAGGGGCTGTGGGACTACAGTAGAAAATACGCCCACAGATATTAACCGACCAACGTACAGTTCGAGTTCGGGCAATTTAACTTGACACTTCGCAGGAATGCTCGGAATCACGGTCACGATACACCCAGTATATTATATATGGAATAAGGATGGAATGCATCTTCGAGGGGACCCAAGTAATATTTAAAGTTGCATAAAAAACATGAAGACGTTGTTGCGACCAATAATACAACTTGTCTATAGAGACGTATCGTCCTTTTTACAACTCCTTTATGACTGAATATGGACGGTTGGAAACGGGTTTTCATGACTTTCCATACAACTTTTATCTGACTTGATTGGATATGACTTTTATAAGTCCATTAGGTCGGGTAAATTCAAAGATACCATGACGTCATAAAGAAGTAGCTCTAAAGTTGTGAAGATCTCTATTAATACCTTCATATTACCAATTAGTCGTAAATATGGAACTTACTGTTATATTGTGCAGTGTTTGCTTGTAATACGAAAACATTTCATTCTGTCTCGGCCGTAAGTGGTAAAAACGAAATTATACGTGGATGATATTATACAATAAAGCATCTCGGTTTTTGACGATTGTACTCAACAGAATCTATTGCGAATTTTTATTTATTGTGAAAATTATAAATATAGCTCGAAAATGTACAACGCGCCTTTAAAATAATGGAAATTAAAGGAAATTAAAGAAAAATGTAAAATATGAACGTGCTTTAAATTAAAATTTAAAGTGTTACAGGATCGTTCGGTATGTCGAAAATACATGTTTTCCATTCAAATTTCTATGATTTGTGCCCACAAATAAAATTCGAAGTTTTGCCACTTTCGTAAGACAAACATGGTCGTCCTATTTAACTGAATTTCTGATGGCAAACATGGCCGACGGTGCTTATATGACTTAGTAGTTGTAAAACTTCAGTCAAACTACTAAGGGGTCATAAATAGTTCTAAAACTGTCAAACGACTATTAAGAGGTTATAAAGCGACTAAAACTAAAATCAAAATCACAGAATAAGTATTTATATGCGCATGCGCGTGGAGGGCTGTCTTTAGAAATTTCTGCGGTCCGGGGTAGGTGCCTCGTCAAGTTCGTAGTACGAGTAGTGCTAGTAGTATAAAAAAAAGATTTGTATGACAAAACTGATTTAGTTCCAAATTTTTGTAACTGCTCGTCTATAACTTCCTGAGCATTTGTATTTGCCCAGTCTTTTGTAAAACTCATAATAATTTTTAACAGATGCTGATATGCTTATACTGTATTTATTACTGCTTTACATTTACTGTATGATATATGGCACATCATAATATGATACATATTATGATACAATAAATGACGTCTCACGTTTACTAATGACCCTACGAAAGTCGTATAAAGGTATTTTATTAAAATTACCACTTCCTGGGGTCATATTGAGGTTGAAATTAATATTAACGCGCATGTGCACTAGTTCCTTACCGTCATGTTCTCATTTCTATGTCGTATTAAGATCTTGCTACAAACTGTTCTACACCATCTATGATTTCCACTTACTGATGTCTTATAATATATTTATATCGTCTTTATATACGACTATCGCTCCACAAAGTTTTAATGTGGTCAAATTATTTTCTTTACAACCGTCGTGCAACTATATTTCTAAAGGCGTAAAAGTTGTTGTATTCTCAACGACGGAGACCTCTTTACAACCTTATAAATAACCTTATTGAAAGACTATATAATGTCGATGTTATAAGACTTTTATAGAACAATTACTTTCACGATTCGAGTAAATAACATCCTAACAACTACTATAAGACCTATAGCTATTTTGTCTACCCCAAGCGACAATTTTATAACCCTAATATAACTATTTGGACTTAAGATAAATAATTATAACTTAAAATGTTACTTGGGGAATTAGCTGCCTTCTAGCTATCCCTACTTCGATTGCTCATTGACGACAAGGTTATCAAGTGATACAATAAGGGAATAATAATAGAATATTACCCAAAACAAATTTCTGGATTTCTGTGGGTCAACGCAAGACCCAGAAACATATGGTTATAAAAATTCTGAAAACGTTAAGTTAAATCTAAGCAGTCGCAATTAACTCCTACAACACAAAATTTAATCTGACCCACCTTTAGACAAACGAAGATAGCGGTCACATCAGTATTCGAAACGCGAAGTTTAGAAGGTTGTTATTTTTCGTTCCCTTTTTGTGCAGTCCCCTGTTTGGGAGAGGTTCGCTTGCCCAATAATTCAATGTGTCCCTAATGGCTATTTTTTGTCAAGTTCCTGGAAGCAGGACAACGGCGAGTACAAAGTCCAGCTTCGATCCGGGAAAATCAAAAGACGCTCCGCCAGTCTATAGAATTTGAGGGGAAGTTAATAGAACTTCAATCGGAGAACATCGGTGCAGACTCGCTAGGATTTTTCCAATTTAGATTATTTGTTATCTATCTTTCTAGACAAAAACCGTTTTCGCCATGTCGAAATTTGTCCGCTCGGCAAATTAAAAGATCATGCATATGAATTTTGTTTCAGTTTATGGTGGTCAGTATTAATACAGTGTGTTCTAGAGTTGGAAATAGTTACACTTCGTCATAATATTTTTATTATGAAGAAAAGTTGTAGCTTTTAACGAGTGAAATAAGTGGCTAAAATTTTGGCACCCTGGGACACCCTGTACTTCTGCGGGGTCCACAACCGAAATGGGTCATCCTGTATAAACTGTCCAACACAGTTTCCCCACTACAGATCGATACTCAGTCCCCTTTTTTCAATGCCGCATTCGGAAGGGCCCTTACCTGGCCAATAATCTTACATCTCTAATGGTCCCATTTTTGTCGTATGTCTCCTAACCAGGACAATGGCGGGTACAAAGCCCGGACCTCCGGACTCGACCCCGGAAAGTCAAAAGACGCACAGCCACGGGGCTTGTCTAGTATTGGAGAGGAATTTAATAAAACTTCAATTTCCGGACGTCGCTGCAGACGCCCTCGGATTTCTCCAACTTATTTTTGTTCTATATCAAGGATTCTGTTGTGCGGGGGTGTCGAGTTGTTCCGAATTTATTCTGTGCAATCTTGTGGTGTCGAGATAGGTTAAAGTGACACAGAAAGTAGTTGTACCCGCAGTTTTTGTAATACAAATTTGAAATTTTTAGGTGCCTACTTGCGTCGGACTTCCAACGTTTTAGTATAATCAGACCTTCGAAACTACTTAGAGTTTAACCGAAAGTGACACTTACTTTCTTCTTTGAAGTGAAACATAATATTTTAATCAAAAAATTATGTCCAAAACTTTCTTTTACTTGAATATGGCAATGAAATCCCCAAAACAAGACATCACGTGAATAAGTAAGCAAAGTAGGTCTATTAGTCTAGTTATTACGACTCACAATAGACACGTTTTATTGCCTTGTTGCTTCCTACTTCTTAATAAAAAAAATCTGCTTGTCAAGAAAATAAGATGACTGTATAAAAACATAGGTCAGATGTAGAGGGTTCGGGTTGTTATAATAAAACATGACAATGTTTCAAGATAGAAGTAGATGCCATTATTTATTATTTTAGACAAAGCGCCTGTAAAAGAAAGTTGTTTAGAACCTAACAAAAAGCCTCAATAGAAAATTTGAAATCTGAATTTTGAATTTTATGTTTTCATACATTTAAAGTTGACTTTCTGAAAATGGATTGAAAATTTTGTGGAGGTTGGAGGAAGATATGAACAATATTTTTTCCACAGTTATACAAAATGTTATTTCATTCTTATAGTTTTGTTTAACAACAAAACAAGATTTTCATTTTGAATTATTTATAAATTAAACTTATAAACTTAATAAAAATCATAACTCAGGTTTCCAATTTTGGCTTTTGGCTTTGTTTTTGTACTAAGACTTTATTTTCTCTTTTCAATAGATTATCCTTTTTCCTGATTATGCCACCAAAAAAAATCCCTCTTGATTTATAAATTCAAATATTTTTCCGAAAGTAGCTGTCTTGATATTGTCAAACAAGCTGATATAAAGCATTGAAACATTTCCATGGCCTTATATCTTGTTTCATGGCTATCTTGAGAAATTGATAAAAAATTATGTAAAAGTAACATGCCTTTCATACAATACTATAGTATTTTAATTTGTGTTTCAGAAGCTGAGGGAAAAAATGGGGGCAAAAAACCAAAAGCTACTTCCTTCACCCTGCATTATAAAACAAAACGGTTTCAGCAACTTCGTGTACCTATAGGTTTAGGTAAAAGAAATGTTTTAATAATTTCTTATGCGTAAATAGAGCGGCTGGATTATTAATTTAGCAAACAGAAACAGCTGAATATCCAGTAATTTAATATATAGGAATGATGATAATAATGATTATTCGGCATTAGATTTTTAGTGAAAATTTTAGAAAATCAGACACCCTGTATATACAATATGAGTAAATACATATTTCCAGGCCATTTTCATTTATCGTTTTCCAGGGCTACATATCAATGCTTCAATTGTGTAAAGCTAGAATATCCCAGATCTCACAGTTTTCGTTCAAATCTTAGTGCAAATCTATGTAAATCCTGAATTCCTTTTAAAATGATCCCGAAACTCGAACTCGGAGCTCACCGGTTTTCCAATGAATAATTGTGCCTGTTACTTTTTTATTTGTTAACAGACCCTGTATTGATCTTATGGGTTTTCCAATGAATAATTGTGCCCGTTACTATTTTATTTGTTAACAGACCCTGTATTGATCTTATGGGTGGATTTATTATTATAATTTACTTTTCCATAAATTACAATATTATAGAACATATTTTACAAAATTCAAGCGACTCATTGATGTTAGCGTAACATTTCTACCAAATTTTCTAGAGATTTTAAATTATTTTTAACTTTTTTATCTTTGATTTTTGCAGGGATAGCTAAACTTTTAATTTTATCATAAGTTTCAATTTGAAAATCTTAGAGTTTTTAAATAAAATATTTAGAATATTGGAAAGTCTTTCTGGTTCGCTTACACGCCATTGAAACAATTTGCCTGCTCAGCAGCTTTTGTTCGTCTGCTTCGTGATTGTGCTCAAGATCACTTCTAGATATTGTCAGATCACACTTCGGTTTCATATAATTCGCCTTCTTTTGAGAACGCGTCCAATAAACTTCCCCACTTTTCAAGTCATTTTCCTTAGAAAACGTGAAATTATTCAAAACAAGGAGGCTTTTCCTTAGAATGATTTCTGTTAAAAATTCCGTCATTTTGAAAACTAAGATAACAGACAACACTGATGTAATGACTAACAATCCCAAGGAAACCCTTCACAATAAAAATATTTAATTAATTTATTTTTAAATATGCAAAAATTACCTACTTACTTGAGTGGTCAGCTCGGTGGTGAGCCTAATAACAATAACACACAACCTCATAAATATTTTCTATCACTCACTTTAGATACAGGATTATCCTTTGCTTTACAGGTATAAAAGGGTATCTAGTGCCCATATTACGTCCGCCGGATCTTATAGACCTTACAGTGTCCAAAATCTTTACAAGAAATATTACCTAAATCCAGAAGAAGCTAATAGGTATAACCTATAATTTATTATGAATGATTCGATTTTGCTCGCACACAAAACAATCGCTCATGGTTTGTCGCTAGCACAACGAACATTCAAGTAGATTGTACACTGAATTTCTGTTTAGGCACATTGATAGTTCAATAGTTTACTCTGTTCCATGGCCGGGAAGTTCATAGGTAACAGGGATTTATTGTAATGAAAAATAAACAGTATCACTTTTGATCTTAATTTTCTACTTTTTTTAAATAAGTGTATATATCGTACTCCTGCGATTCGCCAGCCTCGACTGCGCCTCGGCCGGTGAAGTCTGCATCCGTCCGAAAAACTCAACTTTTCGCCCTTGTACCATAAATTACGCTACGACGCGGGGACACAATTAATTATTAGGCTTCACATAACAATACGTCAAAGTACGGTGAGGTATAAAAGCAACTTGGGAAATTTTCCAAGCTACAGGCAAGGTACCTACAGCGCTCGCATTTTGGCGATACTGAGTGCGCCAGGAGACGTTGCAAGCAACTTTAAGAAGCTACCGGAAAAAAAAAGTTGTTCAGACAACTATCATAGGTGATTTTGTAGTGAACAACTTTTGTTGAGAAAATTTCGCGCTGTCGTTAGCAGAAAAAAAGATATTAGATGTGAAAAAATTGAAACACGTTTTTTTTTATTATTTTCTTGTAACTTGTTATATAAATATGGAAGAAAATGTTAAGAATACATATTTGAAGAATACCTTTTTCCTTCAAAAATGGTGACGACTACTTTTTTGGTAAAATTAAAAATACAGCTGTTATCGGTGAAAAACTAATTTACCACTAAATTCAAGATGGCGGAAAACCTGCAAGGTGTTGATGGTCGAAAACTCGGATTTAAGCTTTGTATAATATAAAAAATTTTCTTGCCCAATGAATTTCAATATATAAACTTAAATTTACAGGACTAGATTGCAATAAAGTGAAAGTGATAAGTAACCCTTGAATAGGTACCTACCTATATTTACTACAATACTTTGTGTATTATAGGTAACGTAAATACTAAATTTGAAACTACGTTTTTCACATAATGCTACGGAAACTGACATATTAAAGTCATAAGCAAACAGGAATAAGTAAACCTTAAGAGAACCTACAGATTTCCTCATAAATTTTCCCGTTAGTGATTCCATATACGGTGAGTCGAACTCCCTGGCACTTTAATTCACTTCGTCTCATGAATAATTAATTGTAATATATTATAGACTGTCCTTTATTTGCCGGGAAAGGCGAAAGAAAAGAAACTGTGGTGAAAATAAAAAAACCTTAGTAGTTTCGCAGATCTAAAATGTGATATTCTTATAGATAATATATATGTAAAAATGAAGCTTCTAAAAATACTGCCTAAAAATAATCCTATTAAATGAGAATCTAATGTGTGAATAATGTCAAACGTAAAGGCTCAAAAGACTGCAAAATGGAGTATTTACTTTGAATTCTCAATATTTGTCAACATTTTCCAAAAGTACTGAAAGCATTGCCAATACTACTAATCAATATGAGTGAGTATTTCCTTTGAAGATGGTTAGAAAAACAATTAATCAAGCATAGAATCGCAAGCGCGAGTATATCGACGTGCCTAAATCTAGCTGCCATAATAAATTTTAATTTGGCTTCCTCGCAACCGCCAGATCACCAGGAAATTCATTTGATAAAAACTTCACCGCGCTCCGCTCCAATCTATAGTTAATTTTAATTAAACATATTTCCTCTCCAAAATAGATCCACAGAACACCCATGTTGTATAAGCGCTGCATACTACATACGCTTCGAGTAAAATTGGTTGGCGAAATCAAACTATTTGACAGAGTTTCAAGGCATGATCAGGAATATTATGTATGTACAGTGTGTCCACGGATGGAGCTGACAAGAGGAGAAAAAAAATATTATTGTTGTTTGACTTAAATTAATTATTCTTTATAAAAAGTTATGTTTGTCGGTAAAATGAGTTTAGTATACTAAAATCTTAGATCAGCAGCTGTACAGGGTGTTAATAACTAAAAAAAAACACGAAATATTTATTATTTTAGAAAACATGCTTATAAAAGAGGAAGTTGTTTATAATCCACAGTAAAACCTTAATACAAAATTTGAAATTTGAATATTAATTTTTATGTTTTTACGCTGAATTTATGAAAATCCATGAAAATCCAAAATGGAAATGAGTCTTATTGTTAAACAAACAAAACAAAAAATTAAATAACAGTTGCAGAAATTCACTTTAAAAAAAGTAAAAACATTGAGGCTTTATTTTGAATTATAAACAACTTTCTTTATAAATATTTAGTCTAAAATAATAAATGTGTAATGGTTTTCATGTATTCTTAATTTATTAACACCCTGTACATCTGACCCAAGATTTTTAGATGGTAATCTTATTTTCTCGACAAGCAGAATTTTTTTTTATAAAGAATGACTTTTCGTAGTAAAAACAATAATAACATTTTTCTCCTCTTGTCAACTCCATCTGTGGACACACCGTATAGATAGGTACATACAGTGTGGGGATTGTAATAAATTAATTCAAAAATTACAGGAATTCTTCTCAAAAAATCCAGAGACACATCGATTTTTGCTCTTATTCGGATATATTTTAGAACCATTGTTTTTTAAATTTTAGCGTGCTTAACTAAGATAACAAAATTGGATAAATGGTCTCATATTAAAAAACTGCACGATTCTTAATCTCCAAATAGACACAAATAGAACCATCTTCTGACGTCAATTGAATAAATGACTACTCTCGAATCCTTAATATTTCATGCTTATAAGATATTCATGTGTAGGTGACAAAATATTTTATGAGTTTCTTTACTAAAATTTGGAGTTTGGCCAAGATTATGTAGTCCGTTAATGTTTCCGTCTGAGTTAAATAAAACTCGTCGAAACTACATGGCTAGAAAATTAATTACCACTAGTATGATATGGGCATAAACGCTGTAAACCTATGTCAAATATTCCTTTTACGAAGCCAGTTAGAGTTTTTATACTGTTTCAACTGACTTTACCAGAAGTATAACTAGCTGTAATTAATCTCTCCATCGCATTATCCAATTTAGTTGTATTGTTCACTAATTAATACAGGGTGTTTCTAAATTATGGTGCCAACGTAATATGACGGATAGAAAATGTCATTTCGAACAAAAAATTTCCTATAAACATGGGTCCTAAAATGCATAACAAGAAAGTTACAGGGTGATAAAAGTATAGTTTGAAAAACATCTTTATCGCAATAACTTCTACAGAAGTTATTCAATTTAAATGAAACTTGGTGAAATTCTTTGTTAACTGAAGTGCAACAATTTTGTATAAAAACGATTTATTCCCATCGACCAGAGGAGGAAGGGCGGGGGTTTTCTACTCATAACTTTTTTGAGGTTATCTTTTTGATCTCGCCGGTTCATCAATTTAGTGCATCTTTTTATTTTTCAACAAAAATTTACTCTTGTTTCATAACGATAAAATCAACCGTTTGCGTTGAAATCGGCAAAATGTGCCTCAAAAGACCTGTTAACTCTAAAATTCGAAAAATAAAATTATCGCCTACCGCATTCAAATGTTTTACAGATGAATTGTACGTTCAAAATTAAGAAAAATATGCCTAATGGATATTGAGTAAAACACCAATGGTTTTGCTGAAATATGGATTTCGAAATTTTGTCGACTTCAATCAGTTCCATTTTGAAAGCAAAAATTTTTTTATACTTACATAGTTCATAGGGAATTTTTTGTCACTTTAAATGGTACAATTTTGGAGTTAAGAGGTGTTTCAACGCAAACGGTTGATTTTATCGTTATGAAACGAGAGTACATTTTTGTTTCAAAATAAAAAGATGCACTAAAATGATGAACCTGCGAGACCAAAAAGATAACCTCAAAAAAGTTATGAGTAGAAAACTCATTGTGCTACCCCGCCCCTCCACCTCTGATTGATGGGAATAAATCGTTTTTACACAAAATTGCACTTCAGTTACTAAAGAATTGCACCAAGTTTCATTTAAATTGCATAACTTCTGTAGAAGTTATTGCGATAAAGATGTTTTTTAAACTATATTTTCATCACCCTGTACCTTTCTTTTTATGCATTTTAGAACCCATGTTTATAGGAAACCTTTTGTTCAAAATTACATTTTCTATCTGTCATATTACGTTGGCACCATAATTTAGAAACACCCTGTATATAAAGTATTTAAAAACATATCCATAAATATTCATTTCTCAAGTAATAATAAAAAGAGTTCGCAGTTACGAAGGTTATATCAAAAATTGTCTGTGCAAGTCATAGACATTTACATTGGTTGAAAAAAAAAACGAGATTAAAATATACAAATTCAATCTTTATTCTTGGAGATATTTGTCTGAACTTCCTACTGAACCTTCCTACCATTTAAAACAATTTCAGCATTTTGAGATGGCACAGAGAAGAACACCCTATATATTTTATATTGGGTCTTTGCACACTAATACTTTGGGTGGTCCTGTTGACCATTCAACTGTTTCGAGGTAATTTCACTGGATACACTTGGCTCGCCAGATGTTAAAATTCCTATTCTGATCAATTTTGGCACCCTGTGGCCTGTATATTTTCTTAGTTATACGAGTCGACTTTTTTAGGTGTCCCAATTAATGCGGTGGTGTTATATATTAAATAAAAAAATCGCTAAATGGTTTTAGTGAAAATTAGGGGTATAAACAAATCGTAGCCGACCCTACATTTGCATTTTAACAATGGTAGGAAGGTCAAAGGATGTGGTTATTGAAAAATTTTCAAACAAAAAATTATCTCTGATTTTAACGATTTGGATGGGATTTGAAACTGATAATAGCTTTGAATCCCATGTGAAAGCCATTGCTATCTACCAGTTCCAAAACTTTATAACGAACAGTATGCCTCGTTGTTTGGACATCATCAGTTAAATTAGCTCTATCTATACGAAGCTGGAACAATATTGCTGCCAGAACCTGACACATATAATTTAAGTTCGGCCTGACCAAACTTCGCACATTGTTTAATGAGGAAATTAACTCGATATGCGGCACGAAATTTGATATAGTCAGTTAAGGTAACGAGTGACTGCCCAATAAAAACAAGTAGGTACCCCAACTCCAAGAATTCAAGAACTTATATTGGTATAAATATTTTAAATTCTCATTTTTTGCGAAATTTGGACTTTAAATATCGAAAACTGTGCGCGCTATATCTAATCTTGAACAAAAGCGTTACGCACATGCTATATTTTTTCCGAAGCGGGGGCTATATAAACCGCCTATAAGGGCCGCCATAGGCGTTTATAACAAGTGTGACGTTTTAATTACTTTCATTTCGCCCGTGCGATGAAGGAAATTAAAGAGATAATAAAAATAAAATTAAGGCCTGTTCGTAATGAAGAAAACTCCCCTCAAGGAGCTCGCAGTAAGCCTGAGTTTAATCCAAAACGCGTTGGCGAGCGAGTTTGATTCAGTGGCGTCTCCACTTTCCAGATTGGATATCTTAAAACTTACATGTGGGGGGTGTTACATGTTTATCTAATGAAATAAAGTTTGGATGGTGAAAGAAGCTTTCCCTAAATTCCCTAATGCTTGACCTTTATTTAATTAGTCTCATCATTTTTGGAGCGTTCCAGTTCCTGCCATTCGTAATCCTATCTGGTCATATAAATAACATTTGTACAGGACGCACCACTATTAGCTATTTTGTCACAGCTCACAGTTTTACAATGAGTAGCTTTGCTAGTCGACGCGCAATTTCACATTGCATTCCACACTAGTGGAATTTGAAGCTATTGTTCACTATGTTGTATCAAGGAGCAAAAAGCAATGTGGGTATGAATATTTTTTTAAATTTTAATATTTTTAAATATTATCCAAGGTCTTGCTATATAAGTATAAGTGTACAACTCGTTAAGCAACGCATATTGCGCATGCTCGCACACTTGAAGGCACTCGGCTTCGCCTCGTGCCAGAACGTGTGCAGTCACATGCCGTATACTCGCAAGGAAATTTCCTACAACTTTCTATTTATTCTAGGTCCAAATTTTAAATAGGTAAGGTGTGAGCAATCTTCACATAATACTCCTGTAGGTACATGTTGTTTAAAACACTAGATAGACATTAAAAAATAGTCTTCTTTCTGAGGTCCCTGCGTAATTAAAATACAAACACAAGATTCGATTAGTATAAAATACATTTAGAACATGACTATAACTAGTAATGAATACTTACTAGTCCAATTCGTTGCCGTTATAATTAGCCTATGAAGATCCAACCTCAACCACGTAAACTTACCTGCAACAATAAAACAATATTAGTTATTTAGGATAGTATTGATAATATAAAAAATTGTTACGTCTTCATTATAGATCATCCAATAAATATATTGAGTGTTATTAGACGTATAATCAGTGTAACCATTCATTGCAAATCAATTGAAGAATTTGTGAGATTAAACTATACGGTGTCAGTAATACAGTGTGCACGCGTTTGCTTGTGAGCACTTCAAATTCTAGGAAGAGCTGGCATATTTTTTTAGATTGAGCTATTCCATGGCTAGCTATGATTTTTTTAAATGATAAATTAGGTATACCTACCACGATAGAACATTTTGGTTGGTAACAATTTTCCTCCAGTTAAGGAGAAAATATTTAAGTCTCTCTGCAACTTTACTGACCTGTTGAGGTGTTAATTGCGGTATCTGCTGAAGCTGGGTTTCGATTGTAGCTTCTCTGCTTTCGGCACCTCTCGGAATTTCGACCGATTTTGTTGGGTGTATGACCCTTACACCAACACTGTTGACGTAAAACTAGACATAGAAAGTGATGTCGGTTTTCCTAAAAACACTCGAGCGTATTGCTTAATTATTCACAGGAGCCTCTGCGTTGGTAACTCTGGAATTGTTGGCGTCCGCCCTGATGACGAGGCCCCTGTTTCAATAGCCGTTACGGATTTTTCCTCTTTAAAGAACGAGTGTTCGTTGTAGAATCCTTTTTTGGTTTCTTAGATTTGGGCTTTAAGTTTAACGAAGCCCTTTCCAGGCTCCTGGAAGCTTTTACTCGATCTTCCAAATCCGTCTCAAACAACCATTCGTCTATTGAGCTTTCCTCGAGGGTATATTTTTAATCTTTGTTTAAATTATAGGTAGTATTCTGTAGGTAGTATTCTGCCGATCCTCCCCCTTTCCTCTTTTTAATAAGGATGACATCACCTGACCATCACCTTTCGGCGATCGGATATTTTTTATCATAAAATAGTCTGTTTTTCAATATTCCCAACCACCTCTTTGCTAAGTCATAATAATAAAAATTTTCACTCTTACAATACTCCAAACTAGGAGCACTCCAGAAGCAACCACAAGCTTGTGCGAGGGAGGGGGGCAATTACTATTATTTTGTCTTCGTTGTCATTTGCGGCTAGGGCCGACTTTTTTCCCGATAGAACTAGGATAGCATGCACTAAAATACTACGGAAAACCGTAGTAATCCCAGCGAGTGTAGGACAATTAGTAAATCACACGGATAATACCGTGAACCCACATTATTTGTCCAGCGCTCTTGGCCATCGCGCTGTTTTTCTTTAAAGACATGAGCATGCGCCTGCCTCGACATAAGTTCGAACCAAGGTGGATCGAAAGCAGAAAAACATGCAGTCTAAAAAGTCAGCGCCGGTACGAGCGACGCCACCGCGGCCCACATTTTGCTCCCCTTCGATTTCGACAGCATCTCCGGTGTCAACTAATTGATCTAAAACGATAAATAATATCTTGTTGCAACAGAACTTCAACTATTTTTCTTTTTCGACATCACAATCGAAACAAAATTTAAAATGTTTCGTAATGTCCCTCCTAGTTATTTTCGGGCCCATCTACGAGTAGATACTGTATGAATTTCTGCCTGAACTTCTACTGAACAAGGGTTCCTCGAGTGTGAACTTTCTTCATCATAACTTAACAGTGTTAACTTCAATTTCACCATCCGAATAATGAGATTCATCGGGCGACTCGTCACGTTTGGATTTTTACTCCTAGTTCCAGGAATTTCTTGCTTCAATCTTCGAATTTTCTCCCTCAGACTTATTATTATGTTGTCGCCGTCGCCATCATCGTCTCTGGACCTTTTTCGAATGTTTCCGCATTGTATTTTTAATTTTGTACAAATTAACGATACGTATAGCTTGGCACACGAAAGAAGAAAAAGTAAGTACGCGTGATATAATCAGCGCGGGGTTTTTTGCTTGAGTTTTTATTTTAAATCGTGCGGCTTGGGGCATGTACACTGTACAGATCGTACAGTGTACACTGTACAGGGGATACTATAGTTATAATTATTTAGGAGACGAGGCCGAATATATGGTGTATGCTATGATCCTTGTCAAACACACGGGAATACTACAGACAACAAATGAGCGGCTTATCACTATATTCTTTAAAGTTCTTTAAGAAGAGAAGTAATTGCAATTCTTTGGAGTTTTTGGAGCTGCAATAAAAGTAAGTCTCAAGTTACTTACGTCATCTCACCCAATAATGAAAAGGAGAGAAAATTCAAATTGATTAGACTCGTAAACCAATTGGGCCCACTTCTGAAATTCTTGGGTAATTAATTAGTCCAATTTACTCAAAAGTAAATAAATAAAATAACGTCTAAACCACAGAAAATATAATACGCAACGCGGAGCATATATTTTCTGTAGTCTAAACATTTATATTGAATTATAAATATTCACCAAGCTTCCTTCCTTATCAGTTGCATTTGCTCGTGCAGCTGTAGTTCTAATCGGAATTTCTACAAATTGCTCATCTAGTTAATGATACACATGAAATTCAGAAATAAAACTTGTATGATAGATCGAACCCAACTATGATTTGTAAAGTAAGGCTGTATGAAAAATGTATGTCCAAATAAAATTTGTGTATATACCTTACGTTATATACTTTAAAAATATGCAATCTCAAGAAAATTGCACACAAGATTTCATCTAACTTTGAAGTTATTAAGTCAGGCACCTGCTGCCACCAATAACAAAATGCTAAGGTATAGTGGTTTCAAAATATGTTGTATATGTAACGTAGGCATACATACATTATATTCCAGACTATTGGAATGAATGAAATATTTGAAAGAATGCTAAATGAGTTACTACCTCTTTTTAAAGTCGATAATCGGAGTTAATACAGGCTGTTTGAGAAAGATCTGCCCCACTATACAAGGCGTTTCTTTGATTAGTACAGAAATTTGATGCTGTGGTAAATTTCAACCCCGGAAGCATGATTATGAATTTATTTGTGTAAAAACTTAAAGTAAATAACTTAAAATTTTTAAAAATCGTTAAATATTTCAAAATAACATTACGATTTTTATGAAGTGTGGCAACATTGCAGACTATAAATTAGGATGACGGACCACTTTAAAAAATAAATTAAAAGAAAATTGATGGAAAACGGAAATTTTATCTCCAAGGATTCAACATTACCACTGGTTAAAATTTCTGTACTAATCAAAGAAACATTCCACATAAGGTAGTAATCTATATACAATTTCATAAATTTTGTGAACCCTAAATGAAGCAGGTATTTTAAAATACAGGATTGTTATATCAATTTAAATGTTTGATGTTTTGTACAAACTGTGAAATATGGGTTAAAGAAAATGATTTTCTATTTTATATTGTACAGTTCTAAATTATCATAATTATCATAATTATACACGCTTGTTGCAGCGACCGTTCTTCATGTTCCAATAATATTTCTTCCAGCATTGACTTCCTATATCTTTATACATTTCTCATATATTTCCTTATATCCAATCAGCTATTCTTTTGTCTTCTTTTGGAAACCTAAAAACAAGAATACTTTAAAATATATTGTTGGGGAAATAAGCTAATTAATGTTCTGATGTTCGCATTCATAAAATGCTGACAAAATTTGGTGCATTTGATAAAAAAATAACCCATAGACTCGAGATCTCGACTTTAAAGTCGAGATCTCGACTTTTGTAATCTTACAATCTAGAGGTCAAAGCTTCTTCGCATTTTTTAGATCCTTATGAAGTAGGTACCTACATCATTTCTTTACTATCTAGAACACGCAGAACATGGTGAATCTTCGACAACAACTAAATATCAACTAATAGCTTGTTTTTAGTCCAAGAATGAATCAAAACGCAACCTTTCCAAATATACAAAATAGCCACCAACACCAACAAGTTTTTACTTATCCACCATTCAAACTGCTAATATAAGGTTAAAAATGGTGGAGAATTCTATCTCCATTCGTTCCCTACGCCTTTCCGTGCGCAGCAGGGAGTAGGGCTAAAAGCTGTATACAAGGTGAGGTGTTTTTTTATTAGTATGGCATGGCTTACTAGAAATTTTGGAGATTTATTCTAATCCGTCTAGCTTCGTTGTTTCTGATTTTAGATAAAAAGTGTAAATATACCAAAGTTGGAGGGAATTGTGTCCCCAATGCGGTTATCATGTCCTAATTTTTGTATTTATATGCGTTTTTGTGTATTTACATGAGTTTTTTACAATACACCTTTTACAAAAATACATGTATCCAAATTTAAAAATTTTCTCTTAAAAATCCTGTGGCCACCTGGTGTTGTCCCCATTTGTATATTTGACGTACGATTGAAATTTTTCTTAAAACTTTCGTTCTTTGTGTTAAAAACAAATGCTCGGCATCACCTGAACTCTTTTTAATTGCCTACGTTTTTCTATAACGATGTGCTCTTGCTTCTATTTTCATATAATATGTTTGCCTATGGCATTTCCTCCTTAGCAGGAAATATTAATTTTCCGAATAAAACATTTCACTGGCAAGGACGATTTTCCAAAATAAATCGGCACACATTTCACTTGAAGTACTTGCATAAATTTGGATTAGGTCTTTCATTAATTACAACAATTTCGCTTTTAATCCTGAAAAATCTTTCCTGCAAATGATGGATCACGTTTTAACTATTCACGTTAAGCAAATATTTGGAGGCCATGGCGATTTATCTTAACTCAGTGTTAACGATGCAAGAAATCTCATTTTCCTAACAACGAAATTTATATAGATTTTATTACAGACGATATATTTATATCTTGTCCAATAGAATTAATCTTTCTTATTCATTTTTACAGATCGTTATGACACTGTTTCCTATACAGACTATAAGTGTGGGACCAAACTATTATGCAGGGTATTGACTTTGACTAGAAAGGTGGGAAATAAAACGTCATCAAAAGTATATTATTTTGCCTGTAGCAATCGAATTTTATTTACAACTAGCTAGAAAAGTCAGCGCATTTGAAAGTTTTATTTATTAGAAAGGGTATTTTTATAATATGCATAGATGCTAATGGCACTATTTTAAAAGTCATAACTGCTAAATTAACCATATATTTTTGAAATTTCTAGCAGCTAGAGCTTTTAAAGTAGTGTCATTATGTTTTGTAAACCTTTGAAAATCACTTGTTCTGCCAGCTAGTTGTAAATACAATTCTATTGATAGAGGCAACCGAACATACTTCTGATGACGTTTTATTTCCGCCACCATGAGATACCTACCTATTTCCATGAGATTTTTGTTTCGCGAGAGAAAAATCTCAATAATACCACTGAGTTTTTGCTCAATGATAACACACAAATATCAAAGAGGAAACAGTGTAGAAGTACTGCCTATATCCCGACTGGTCAGCATTGGCAGTATTGGCATTAATTTTACTTTTAAATTGTCCAGACTACTTCTTTAGTTATTTCTGTATAAATCAGCTATTTTATTTTAAGTTATCTACAGTTATAAAACAGTGTGTGTTATATTCATAGGCAAGTGCAATAAGGTGCCAGTGATGTTCAGTGTTCAATTAAAATCAACAGAAATAGCACTTTGCATCTACAAAATATATTACTGCCAAGTGTGGCAGGTATCATCCTTGGTCTTTTAGAATTGAAGGAACGTTCATGACTTAAAAAATTCATAAAGAAAGTATAATATTTATGAGCAGCTTTATGTCCCGAAGGCTGTATATTTTAACAATTTACAAATTTATCTTGAAGGCATGTATAAATCGTATGGCACGTGCACTGCAAAACAAACTCTGAATCTAAATGTGCAGCAAGCAGGACGATCAACTGTACATTTCGTTTCAGGCAACAAAATGTTATCTCTTCCGAAAAACAAAACTTCCATAATTTACTTTGATGCATTGCAAAATCTAGAGCCAGTTTACAAGAAGCGTTCCTTTTTGTTTGTTCAAGTTATTTATTAATCGGAGTAGCGAAAACAACTAAGAAGTAAACTTTATGGAACTCTAATCCTATAAATTAAGCCCTTTACTTTTCGGAAGGAAAGCTCCAGATTCTTTATTGCGTCGGTAAAGAAGGAGAGAAATCCTTGGAAAAATCTTAGGTAAACGAAATGAGGCTTTCAATAGAAAGCCAACTCTCCATTCCAGAATAGTATGAGAATGAGGCTGATGTGGGGAAATGCTGAGCAATTAACTCGTGTTGCTTGGAAAGAATCTCCTCCATTATTAACACGAGGCTCTAGTTTTATTTTATTGTCATTCTAATTACTTTTGTGGATTTATGTTGAACGAAAATTCATTGAACGTAAATCTTCGTGCATTTGTTTACGTCAGGTCTTTCTTTATGGGGGGAAATAAATACCTCAATTCCGAAGCAATTAAAATGGAACGGGAGAACGTTTTCCTTGAACGAACCAGATAACGACATTGGAAAATAATGCTAAAAGTACTTTTTTCCATTTCCTATGCATTTCATCCTAGCTAGCTGCTACTAGCATCACTATTACTTACTATGAAATTTATTAAGAGGGTATCTACTAAGCTGCCGCTATAGAGGTTTTACATTTTCAACTAGTTTGATTCAATGGCACATACTCATTGATTTAGATGCGGTCAAAAAAATTCCAATACCTATCCAGAAACCAGAAAATTAAGACCAGGATCGGCGTCCTGTGTTCTGACTTATAGACCGCTCCTTGTAAAACTGGCGTGGGAGAAATTATATAATATTCAGATAGTTGAAGTTGATAACCTTGCCAGGGAAAAACACACCTATCGATTTTGAGGCTACGTTTGTGTCTCGTCCTCTGTAAATAGGCATGTCGTGGCTTCGGGATTATTTGAACTATAAATAAACCTGAGTTGTCAAATTCTGTTAAAACTGTAGGTATAAATGAGGGAGCATTTTCTATAGTGTCTATAATTTTTACATATAGAAAGGTATTTTCAAAAATGCGAGGAAACGGATTTTAAATTATTTTGATTCTTACTATCAGTGCTATCATTTATAACTGAAATAATTCAATTGCGGTTGCGAAGGAACATTATTAAAAATAAAATTTTATATTTATTTAACAAAAATGCTACCGCAAATCGACTGTATATTAATACAAAGTACAGAGTGTCTGAAATAAAGTGTTAAATCCGATTAGGTAGGTAGTTTGGTTTTTGAGATAAAAAAACAACTAAAAACCAGGGTGATGTAGTTTTTCAATCCGAATCTACCCATGTCAATCAGGGAAATAGATTCGAGTATCTTGAAAATAGTAAGAGATAATTCTATAATATAATGTTACAAATAATTAAAAAGGTAATTTTAAAGGCTATTAATAGGATTTTAATCTATATAAAAATGACAATAATATATAAAAATATTTATTTTCTCCCAGTTAAACCAAGATATATTCAAATTATAAATTAGCACATTTTATTATTTTTCGTCCTTAATATCAAAAATGGGATGAAATCATATTTTTAGTCTCCATACTTTGCCTATTCAGCTAACTCTTCTATACAACCCCATAATGGAGGCTTAAAAGTAGTTTATCCTTACAGCCAGTGGCCATTTCCTGTTTCGGGGCCCAGATCCTTTGTCTTTCGCTCGGGCGATTACATCAATTCTCATTAGGCGCTTCAGGAATTTAACTTCATTTGCCGCTTTGCTCGGACCAAGCGTTCCGAATCTGATTTCAGAGGATTAGTTCGTAATCACTGACGTCCTCTGTGATCTTGTTGTAACCTACGCCGGCCCTACCGGCTCTTCTAGACGTTTATAGTAACCCCCGCTTTCGTAAAATGAAGTATGTATGTAACGCTTCTGTTTGATTTTCTGTTTTCGATATTTCAGATACAAATTTCGCCTGAGACCGCAGAAAATAAATGCCACACTGCTACTGAAACGAGCTAGAAGCGGAAACGCCGTTTTCCGATTTGGTTGTCGCCGAGGAGGAATTCGAATTTGGCGCGCCACACCGATCGAGTAAAGTTCCTAGATATCTAGAGTCCTTAGATATCGATCGAAGATCGAAGCATCCGCAAAGGAAAAGTGGTTGGTTTTATGCTTTGTTTGCTTTTTCCAGGATTTCTTAATTTTCTGCGGTAACAGTTCATCCCGCGATGGGTCTCTGGTCTCGGTATTGCTTTTACTGAACCTATTTTGATTTTATAGAATGTACCCGGCGTCTGCCGTTTCCTTTTTTTTTTTTTCGGAAGAGCTATAGGTCAGAAAACCTTGAAACCAGGCTAGGAGAAATTTAAGTAGGCCTTTGCCCTTGACGATGCAGTCCCATGTATACACAAGAACTTTGTCATAGAAAATCTCTTTACCCTATTAATATATATTCTTTAGATAGGTTCTATCTTTACATTTAAATTCCCAGACGCCCTTGTAGATTCTTTGTCATTTTCTAGCCCTAATAAGTAGTAAAATGAAGGCGTGCAGCAAAAGCATACATTATCCTTTGTCACTTAAAGCATATCCATGTCTGCGAAAAGGTGGGTTCACATAGACAGACCCTAAAAAGAGCTTCTAAAATGTTGAGATGAAGCACGGCCTGCTGGACTCTCTTTTTGTGACTTTCTTCTGCCGACGTAGCCTGAAATAATTTTGTTCAACTATTGTAGCCGACTGCATTAACTTGAAATCAGAAGGGTCTTCTTATGACAACGTACACGTACAAGAGTAGGCTCACCTAGTATTCATCCACGTTTCAGTCTCAGGCTATACCAATCCAATGAGAAAATTATCAAAATGGAAGTAAATGTTTCAAACAGACTTATACTCTTATCATAGTTGTGAAAACCATACTTGTATTCGCACTGTGTAGTTGCTTAATTGCAGCTTAACATCTAGAGCTAACTAGACGTGTCATTTTTGCTGAAGCAGTGCACTGATATAAGTTTTTCAGAACAAAAATTCGACCAGAATTTTAAGTTCAATTTAAGGACCGCGTCGAGGCGAGCGCGGTGTCACTAAACTTTATTAGGAAATACGCTCCTCTGAAATCTGTTGTGCGGCTTCGGAGTCAGAGAAAAACGGCAAACGAAAATTCCTGGCCTAATCAGAATTGATGAAATCGCCCGAGCGGTGACAGACAAAGGATGTAAACCTCAAAGCAGGAAATGACAACTGATGGGAAACCTCCGAACTTTTGTACGTGTACTCTGAATTAGGCGGTAGCTGCGACCAGGGAAATTTTTTGTTCGCAGTGACCTTGAAAAGTGGTACACCCGAATTGTCCTTCAATGTGAAGCAAATTATGTGTTATAAACAAATTTTTAAACATTGAACTAATAACTAATTTTTTGAGAAGTTCTTACATCTATCCTTCGTACCTACTGGTCCCATAACTCTTTAAAATTAGCATGTTACAGTCTATCGTATAGGAAAAGTGAAGCCTTGAGGAAAAGTTTGTTTTCTCCAAGAAGACTGCAAAGGGAGGGGGCTTCCATAAGGTTTTGTTATATGTCATAGTTCCATAGATTCTATATAAAGGGGGCAAAATATTTAGAAATGTTACATTCAAAGTGTTTTTGGAACCATAGAAAAATAATCTTTGAAAATAATTTACCTAATTTCCAGATCCTTATCTATGATAATGTGTTGTTGGGTATGTAGAGGGTAGGGTACCGAAAAATACTTAATGCACTTTTTTTAAATACCTTTAACCAAAACATTTACACGAAAGTCACTAGCAAAAAAAGATTCCAGTAAATTTCTGCTCTTTTGGATAAAGATGTTGCCTTCTGGAATCCCAATAATTCCAATCACGTTGTTCGGGTATCATCTTTGAATCCAAGAATTAATAGATATAAGTACGTAAGGGTACATATAAAAATCGTATTTCATAAATTTAAATTCGGCAGATATCTTCAGTCAGATGTTTAGTTTATAACAATACTTTCGTTCATATCTACAGCATTCTACACAGTTTTTAAAAGAATTTTTCTACCAGATTAATTTAAGTTTGTGAGCTTAACTACTTCACTTGGGTAAGTACTCGTATTCACCTACCTCCCTGACTAGAAACATGCCACTGAAAATTGTTGTAACCTTTATATATATTAAAACTAAATCTGTTCTTACTTGTGGAAAGTCAAATGTGCTTGCTGTAATCCAGTTCCTTTTACAAAATAAGCACTGGCTCACCTTTCTCCTTTAAATCGTCGGAATAATACTCATAATATAATAAGTTACTTACTTGGCATCATTGATACCATTAGAATGGGAAAAGAGTAGGCCTCACTTTGGAAGGTATAATGCTGGATCCCCTTATTCTAAAGAGTTCCTGGTCCTAACCATACTGTTTTAGTTTAGTTTAGGTTTGTCACTGCCTGGAACACTGTTGAAGTGAAATTAGGCGGGAAAATGTAAGCACGCCTAGTGCTGTTGGCTGTGGGTTAACCGGATAAGTGGAAACTGTAAGCGGGCCGTCTATCCCTCTGATTTTTCAGCTCGATTTCATATTTGTCCGTTTGGTTTCAACATTTCCCAGGTGATATTTTTGTAAGTGAACTTATAGAACTTCTAAGTAGAAAAAGAGTTGGAGAAAAAAACTGTAATAAAACTTAACTGGGGCGGAAGGAAACCAACACAATTCGATTATATGAGAATTGGGAATTGGGGACATTTGATTGGGCTAGGATAAGAAAATACATGGTTTTCAAGAGTTAACAAATTAAAAAAGCGAATATAGTAGATATCTAATACTTTGAAAAAATTTATCGGATAAAGAAAACTTTATATTATTTATTACATATTTTAAAAATAGCAATACCTCAATCATCCTTATCTATTAAATGCCTGGGGGCTGGGGTTGACCTTGTCAGGTTGACTTTCCAGCACAATAATCCAACAGCAATAGTCCAAAGTCGTTAGGGGTAGGTACTTGGCTTACAATACTTTATAGAAACAATACAATCATAATACTTTCACTTCAAAAATTCACAAGGAACATTGGGCAGTTTCCCAGAGTATTAATGGATACAAGGAAGTTGTAGAACACTTCTAGAAAACCTATGGGGCTTTTATGGGGAAACTGCCTCCAGACTAATCTTAAAATCATTAAACTGTATCAAGTGTCAGTAATATCAAAGTTTACAGAATAAAATATTCTGTAAACTTTGGTAATATAGGATATCAAATAGTAGGTAAGTATTAGTAATAAGTAAATCAAAATTTTAGAGTAGGTATATATAGATTTAAAAATAGGTGCAAATATGTTATGTTGTTCACTGAAATATTCGGAATCATTTTACAATAGCAAATGAAAACAAATATTTTGTTTATGTGCATGGGCACATGTGCACACAGCTAAATCGAAGCATATCGAACAGCTGATCGCGCGGCCGCGGCGTTGCCGGATAATGCGGTGGTCTGGGAAAATCAATATTTTAGGAATTTCATCTATTAACATACAGTGTGACCCATTTGTTTTGGGGTCAGTCTGTAAAAAGTGTATCAATCGTGCGATTTGGCTGATTTTTTTTTAAATTGTAGAGCTCGATGAACTGCACATTTTGAACAAAAATTGCCTGGTTCGCATAAAATCCAAAGCCTACTATGACCGTTTTTATGAGCAAAATTTTAAGAAACCATATTAGCGTTTTTTTTTGAAAAAATCTGTGTGCGCCAATGGATTGAGCACCCCTCGAAATGGGTATGTACAAAATTTCATCAAAATATTTCAAGTAATAACGATTTTGTAGAAAAATTAAAAATGCAGCCAAGGTACGTCTTTATTTTCAAAAATTCAAAGTTGGCCATGGAAAATAATTGAATTGTAATAATACAACCTTATGCTTATAAACACAAAACATAAAAACAATTAAAATTATAAAATTTTTGTAACTTCTACCAAGCCTCCATTTTCTACAATGCATTTGTCGTTCCTCTTGCGTACATTCAAAATTACATTTCGTATTTGCTGTGGAGTAATTTCCTCACAACTACGGTTTATCCTAGCTTGCAGTTCTTGTAAATTATGGGGTCTTGACTTATAAACATTTTGCTTAAGTGTACCCCAAAGAAAAAAATCTAAAGGAGTTAAGTCCGGAGATCTCGGTGGCCACTCACAGAAAGGACTATTTCGCCCTATCCAACAGTTTTCAAAATTATTATCTAGCCAGTTTCTGATTAAACGAGCATTATGAATAGGACTGCCATCTAACTGTAACTTTAAATTTAAACGGTATCTTAATGGTAACTCATCTAAAGCATTTCTAAATTCAATTTCTAGAAAATTCAAGAAGCCAGCCGCATTCAAATTCCCTTCAAAGAAAAACGGGCCAATTATTCTGTCGCGTAGTATTCCACACCAAACGTTAATTTTTTGTGAATATTGTCTCCTTGCATTTATTATAAACTCTGGATTTTCAGCTGACCAGTGACGGCAGTTTTGACTTGATACTACACCATTTGTAGTAAACGTGGCTTCGTCGGTGAATAAAATTTCATTTAAAAAGTTGCCATTATGGAGATATTCACCTTGCAGCCAATAGCAAAATTCTAATCTTCTCTCCTCATCTCCTGGTTCCAGGGTGTGCAAAAATTTTGGCTTAAACGGTTTTATTTTGTTTTGTCTCAAACATCTCCTTATACTCTCTCTGGGTATATGAAGGTCTAAACTAGCCGTTCGAACACTATTTCGAGGATTGTCACTAAAGTATTGCAGAATTTGATTGTTATTTTCAACAAGTCCACGGCGTCCATTTTGCCTAGTTTTTAATAAATTTTTAGAAATCGATCCAGTTTCATCAAAAATATTGTTTATACGTTGTACAGTACTTCGACTCTGTCGTTGTACAGTACTGATCTACCTGGGTGTCTATTGTTAAATTCGGCCGCAGCTTCTGCTGCCGAGCGCTCGTTGTCGCCCACGAGTCGAACAATTTCTATTTTGTCTCTTATGCTTAAATATTCCATAATTATGATAATTAATTGTATTGAGCACAAACAATTTCTGAACTCAATTTAGACAGTTTGACACTTAATAAAAGTAAACAATTCAATTATTTTCCATGGCCAACTTTGAATTTTTGAAAATAAAGACGTACCTTGGCTGCATTTTTAATTTTTCTACAAAATCGTTATTACTTGAAATATTTTGATGAAATTTTGTACATACCCATTTCGAGGGGTGCTCAATCCATTAGCGCACACAGATTTTTTCAAAAAAAAACGCTAATATGGTTTCTTAAAATTTTGCTCATAAAAACGGTCATAGTAGGCTTTGGATTTTATGCGAACCAGGCAATTTTTGTTCAAAATGTGCAGTTCATCGAGCTCTACAATTTAAAAAAAAAATCAGCCAAATCGCACGATTGATACACTTTTTACAGACTGACCCCAAAACAAATGGGTCACACTGTATAAAAAATATAGACGCAAATAAGCCGGTACAATAATATTATATGACGTAAATATACATGTTGGCACATTTACAATCTACTGGTTCATGCAATCCACGATTTATTTCGTAAGAAAAATTTGTCTAGTGATATTTGTCTCGGATTATACCTCTACAGAATGTAACATTTATTAGTACGCTCACGAAAGTATTTTTTTAATGTGCAGAAAATTAAAAGTTATATTTTCCCGAATTTAAGAGACAATTTGAGAGCCACTGGTCGCAATTTTCCTTCATTATTGAAGCGATGGCTTTCTACTACAGCGTTGCCATATCGTGACATTATTCCTTAAAAATATGTAAAAACTTCCACACCTTCCATGGGGTATATCATCGGCTTGTTACTTTTTTTAAGCGGGTTTGCCTGTAGTATAATCCAACACAAAGAATAATCACAACTCACTACTTCTTAATGATGAACACCACACGCTCCTCGTAAAATAAACTGGACTGTTATTCTAGGTCATTTCGTCATATTTTCGTGATAAAAAAAATTCAAAACAAACCTCATAAACACGCTTTTGGAGTTGAAACCTACCTGTATATATAGAACTACCACTTTATGCATTGAAATCGATGCACGAATTTGGTTTTTGGTTGCACAAAAATTATTATCGTTGTAAAGCTTCTTGCTTTACCAGTAGGTACCACATATACAGTGAATATGGATAATGGTAATAGTTTTATAATTCGTTGAAGATGTATGTGATTTGTGATTTATATTATAAAAACTTATAACCACATAGATCCGAGCATACATCTTCAATGACTATACTACACTCTTTCCTCTCTCTATAGTGTTCCTGTTCTCTCAGGCAAAATAGGTTTTTTTATTAGTCATTTGTGAAATTGTATACGAATTTTGCTGTTTGATAACCCGGCGGAGATAATATTATGTAAAAATCAGGTAGTTCGATGCCGGTAACCTTGCAAGGAAACGCCTATCGATTTTGTCTCCCGCGGTGTCTATAAATAGACGCGGGGCAGCGGGATTTTTCCCACTACGAACGGGGCCCTCAAATCCTGTCAATGGACACACAAACTGTGGGATTTATCCGTTTGGAAGTTGGGGATTATATTTCTCGATTTTACGGAATTTAGCTTCCCCGGAATCTGACCACTTTCAACAACAAAAATAGAACGACGATTTGGGTGAACACGGCTGTACTTTCGCCATTTTCTGTTCAGACTGTTGAATTTCGTCCACGGATGGACCCTATGAAATAATTGACAACTCCGCACAAATCGTGGCCAGCCACGTAATATTGAAATATCCGCACTTAGTAGGTACCAATACTTCCCCGAGGACTACTACAGGAACACGCCTACGTCGCCGACCGAAGCATAAACTCAAAAATAACACATCGAATTATTTTATAAATAATAATAGGAAACTAATGTTTTTAAAAATACTGTAATTAAAGATTGCTAAAAATGTCCATATCTGTAAAGCCAATTTAAGGTTAAGAAAATGCAGTTTTTTACATAATGGGGACATAGTTTCCTTATATACAAGAATAATGTTTAAAATATTGGGGAATCTAAAACACTAGGTCAAGTAAGTAAATGAACTAAACGAACACAATTTTTACTTAAATAAATTGTAAACAATTGAACTGAATTCTGGTGCCTGATATCAGGAAAACATTTAAGTATATGAATGTATGTTTTAGGAGAGAACCAGAAAACACACATCCCATATGTAACCTATCATGTGTTTTTATAATTATTCTCGCCAGCAAACTTTTGACTTAAGAAAAAAATAAAGTCCTGACACAATTTTCACAAAGGTCGAAGCACTCTCTACACTTTCTTAGACACTCCTCCCCAAAAGGCACTTCCTCATTGGCGGAAAAACCAGATGGATACATTATGTAAAAATCAGGAAGTTCGGTGTTGATAACCTCACGGGGTAACGCTTATCGATTTTGTCCCCACGCTGCCTATAAATAGAAGCCATGGGCAGCCAGAATCTTCCAGTACGATAGGTGCCTCAAATCCCGTCAATGGATAAATAACATGTTTGGAATATTGGGATTTTATGCTTCATCTTTACGAATTTCGCAATTTGAGTGCTAACTTGGAAAGATAATAGTTATCTGGCAGCACGTTGCTTGTTTATAAGATACAAAGTTCCTTTTTCGAAATTAAATTATGGCTACATCTCCCAAAATAATCAAGCTGCTGAACAGAAATTTGGTACTGGTGTGTTTCTTGGGAAGGATAATCCACTGATTTCAATTTCTGAATCGTGCCTTTCTGGTAGCTTTTTTAAAGTTAAGTATCTTGCAAATTTATCATTTTAGTGCATTTTTTTATTTCTCAACAACAGTGTATACTTGTTTCGTAACGATAAGATTAACCGTTAGCTTGAAACTGGCAAAATGTGTCCCAAAACACCTGTTTACTCAAACATTTTAAAATAAAATTAACATCTACCTCTTGCAGATTAATTATTGTACCATTTAAAGTGAGAAAAAACTCTGTATGAACAATGTCCCAAAATTTATTCGCTTAAGTTGTGTCAGACAAAACTACTAAAACCCAAATTAATGTAATATACAAAATCTTTACAATGAAACGAAAGAAATGCATAGGATATTAAATTGTAATATATCTAAACCTAATCTAATATCTTTTCTGTGATTACCTCCTAATGCCCAACGCCCAACACAAGTTTAACCTCTTCGCCTGAGTTCTCTTTATGATAGCTGTTGACCAGTAATGTTCATTTCTCCTATAAAACGGCTCTAGTCTGTCCAAATAAGATGATGAAAAAGACGAGGGTGTTTTTCAACGATTATACCATGATTTGAGCTATAACAAATTTCAGATAAATATTCCAAATTATGAAAATTAAAACATGATAACAATTTGTTTTAAGTATTCCTTGAATTGAAGATTTTTTTAAATATATTTCAAAGCAATCTTGTCTTATTCAATTTCTGGAATATTTTTGGAAATACTGCAATACTAACGCTAAATGATTGTCAGTGAGGACTTCTCATCTTATTATTTTTTTATTTTCTAATGGAAAAGAATCATCATTCTGCCGATCCGGATATCTTTGTCGAAGCAACTGCACAGTCCTTCTTGAATTTTTACGGGATTCTCAATAAACAAACAGCAAAGCAATTTTTCCTACATGGGATGCCATTTGAAATTGCATGTTCACTTTAATTTAAAACAACTGCACACGCTTGGTAACTTCAACTGACAGCTAAAACTCCAACTGTTTTCCATGGAGCCTCGGCTAACTTGATTTTTTACAGTTATTTCATAACGTATAGTTTTGTTTGTAGATTTTGAACGAAAACAGACAGAGAAAATGTTAACAAAAGTTATTCAGAAAAATACACGCTTTGCAAATATGGAAAAATAGAGAAAATATACTTGATGACGTCACCACTTCTACTTACAAAATTCTCAAAATATTTTTTTGCGCAAACGGACCTCACCTGGCCCTATTTTTATGACCTCCGTTTCATTTCTTTTTGTTCTTCAGTTGTTTAAAACAGCCCTGGGGCGCCAACTCTGGGACACTTTGTACAATTTATGTTAATTTTTCAAATTTAGGTGTTTTTGATCACATTTTGCCGATCTCAACGCAAACGTTTATCGTTATGAAACAAGTTTAAGCTTTTGTTGAAAAATGAAAAAATCTAAAATTATGACCCAGCAAAGCCAAAAAAATAAGGAACCCTAAGAATGTAACGAATAAAAGCACGATCCAAGAACAGCGCAAGTGCGGGATATGTAGAAATTGACATCGTCAACTGATTTTCCATTAAAAAAAAACAGCTGTGCCAAATTTCAGTTTAGCTACTTGATTATTTTCATAAGTATAGCCATAATTCAGTTTCAAAAAAAGAATTTCAACGCCCTGTATCTCTTAAACAAATAACATTTGTATAAGGCACATTGGCCTTAATTCGCATATATTGATCTCCCCTATCTCCGGTTTCGGGATTTCCCATTTTCAATGAATCACCCTGTATACATTCTGACTAGGTTGACTTTTGTCTCAGTACCTAGGTACAAACGCACCTCGCAAATATATCAGTGGTGGGTATTGAGTGCAAGTGAAATGCATGTACTTCCCTTTTCTCTACATCAAATTGTAGCTCAACAGACCGAAACAAAACAAGGAATAATACGTCTATGAACTGAATGAACTGGAATCGGTTCTGCTGCAGCAACGTCCGAGCAAAGCTGCAAACGAAGTTAAATTCTTGGAACCTCTAATCAAAATTGATGCGTCCCGAGCGGCAGATATTGCAACCGAAACAGGAAATGATAACTGATAGGAAATGTCCGAACTTGTGTACGAGTTTCGCAATTGAACGAAGCAACTCCCAGAACTTATCAACAATATCGGGGGGTCTTTACAAGGGATATTTTTTCATTCTTTTTTTTTCATAAAATTTTTTTCAGTTCCGTTAAAATACATTACTAAAAACTAAATCAAAAAATTTCTTCATGAAAATTTTACAATAAATATATATTGAAATAGTTTGTGCACAAAGTATAGTGTGCAACTCGTTAAGCAATGCATATTGCATGTTCGTGCACTTGAAGGCACTCGACCCGAGTGGGCCTTCATTTTGCTTAACTTTCTGCACAATATACTATTTTCTAAGACATACAGGTAGGTAAATATGATTATTATATATTTGGCAGAGGTAAATGCGGTGCATTATCTACCCACTCATTTTCTACAAGACCCGTAGGGTATGCATGGGTACATTTCCTACGGCCAACAACGTCTGTCATTGGATGACACTAGAATTATTTTATCCCATCCTAAAAACCAGGGACTCTTTAAAGTAAGGGGACCCAGCATTATACTTTCCAAAGTGAGGCCTATTCTTTCGTCATTCTAATGGTCTCAGTGATGCCAAGTATGCCATTTTATTGTAGAATCTAAGAATATAACAGGTACTTTGATTGTTAGTAAAAATTAATAATGGTTTCCATGATTTCTAAAAATTAGACTTGACAATTTTGTGTAAACAACTACAGAATGTGGCAACTGTCAAATGAAAGAAATTTATTTTATAGTTGAAATCGATTTCCAGCAATTATTTCCATGAATTTAAGTAATAAGTATGGTAAGTCAGTAGTGCCGATTTTGCTTATTTAAGAATTTGTCGCTATTGCACCTTGTTACCAGGTTCCTCATTCCATTATTAGGTATTTGTAATATGTATACTTGAACTTTCTTCCCTTCTTGAATGTATCTACCCAAAGAACTTTCACAGATTTCGGGATGGACTAGTAGTTCTAATGATGTAGTTTTTCTCGGTGTTCATTATAAAATTTTTGTGATTTTATTTCTCTCCCAAGGTAGGTACCTCACAAACTTGAAATAAACTTGTAGTCGTAGATAAAACCTCTTTAAAAAAGACCTGACTGAAGCTACCTGCTTAATAATTTAAAATTTACGAAATACCATTTTTGTTTTGAACTACCTACTTATACGTAATGCACACGTAATGGGAATTGTAGGATTACTAAAGGTGATACAGGAAAAATATGGTTGCAATTATTGGGACTACTACTACAGGCGGCCGCATTACCTTTAAATTAACACATCTGAGTATCTGGAAGTTAGAAAACTTAAAAATTGTGAATTATGATGGGAAATCTTTTGCCTCCTTTAGAATCTATGGCACTGGCAAGTCACATAAAACCTGATGGCAGTTGGACACTGACATATAACATAACCTTGTATCAGCCCCCTTGTCGGTCTCCTTGGAGTCAACAGAAAACAAACTTCCCCTCAAGGCTTCACTTTTTCTATGTGATAGACTGTGACATGCTGGGTCCCCTTATTTTAATGAGTCGCTGCTAAAAACAATATGTGACTATGAATATCAAAGTGACAGTTGTCAAATTGTTCAAAGAAGCTTATATTTTTCATTTTGGACGCGTTTCCACAGTTTAAAAATCTGATGGTCGTAGAAATATTATAGTGTGAAACTAGCACAAAACGGCCATTTTCTACTGGCTTGATAATGTAGCACTTAGAGTATGGAAGGTTGCATAGTAGCATAATATGCAACCTTATGTAGCACGAGCCCAAGGTGAGTTTCATTTTTTCATTTCATACTCTTAAGAGATGGCTATAATTTCGTGCACAATATACTATTATGATACAAGAACGAAAATTTGAGTTTTCGGACCAAACCTAACTAATTTAAGAAGAATTCAAACAAACCATTATTCCTTTACTCAATAAACGAACGTGGGGATAACGGATAACAATTTCGACTAAGACCGAAAGGGTCACATCACAAATTACGAAAAATTCGCCTCTGAAGCCTCTGAATAGGTACTAAGCGGAAAACGAAAACTGATGCAATCGTCACAGAATCAGACAAAGGATATGGGCACCGAAACAGGAAATGGGAAGAATCGTCCGAACACGGATTTGTCGAGGGCGTAGGAATACTGGAAAATACACAGTACGAGAAATTTAAATCCAATTCAATTTGGTACAGGTATTAGGTATTACATGGTGTAAAATTTTTACCTCAGTTGAAAAACAACTACCTCTCACTGTTTAGAGGAACTGTTCTAAATGTCACCATCAACTTGACTACACAGACTACAGGACTACAATACATATAACTTTATTTTGTCCGTGAATAACACCAGAGCAATCTATCAGACGGTGCCATCAGAACTCCCCCCCCCCCCTTCTAGCGCGTATAAAATATTATTTGTAACAATAGGTAAGCTCAATAACGTATAAAGCTGCGAATGCACGGTAAGATATTTCCACAAGATTGCAGTGTTGCCGGCAGCAATTTTCTTGTGTAGTTTAAAAATCATGAGAAATGAACTGTCGTATACCAAGGTCCAATTAAATAGAGGTATGGTGGGCACCAGCAAACTTGATCCCGCCACGGCCGCTTGGTTGGCAGTTGCAAGTGGGCTGGGTGCGTAAGGCGCAAATGCGCACAGCCGGCAACAGAGCTCATGGGCGTTGAGTAACTCAGATGCTAAGGTTGATTTTCCCCACGTTTTAAACTTCGTCTTAAAATATTAGAAAAAATACATTGTCGACGACGAATTTTATTTATAATGCAGTGCGAGTCTGTTTTTGTTTCCTATTAAGAAATATCAGATCGGACAAGCAATATCTTGATAACCAGGACCCAGGCCATTAAAGGAAATATTTACGTGAACGGGTGTGGGTGTGCACATGGCATTTAAATGAAACGGTGAGATTAAGGATAGGTGGGGGGAGACTAGCTCCAGTCTCACTGGAGAGTATCGCAAGATTAGGAGGATGCTTTGAGTTTTGGGGGGCTTAACTCCAGCCATAGTTGCGGGCTAGGAGGCTAAAACTAAGCCTCTTCGACTTCTCAACTGGGAGAATACTTACTATTTAAGTTTAGATAGATGATGTCAGGATATGTACTGAAACATAGTTTGAAGTGCCTTTTAGATTAGATCTAAAATGGACCACAATCTTTGGATGCTATGATTTAGCGATATCAACAAAAAATTATGCAGTGTTTTCGTCGGTCATTTTCGGATTTTTTGTGAATGTATTAAAATAAAGTCTTTGTGTTTTCTAATCGGAACGTCCGACACAAATTTGCGAGAGTCCGAAAAAGTTTACAGCGGAAAAAGGCAGGATTTAAAATGATTGCCAGCACATCGAATTTATATTTGACAACTGCGCCCTGTACCCGACACATCGGACCTGGACTTGGCCGGTTTTAAACACATAATCCTGTTAATCTCATAAAATATAAGGTAGGAACATGGTTCAACAAATATCACGTTTTCCAAATGATCGGTCTTCAATCTACGCGTTGCGACGACTATTTCATGACGCGAAATTTCAGTTTTCGAACTCCTGGCAATACGAAGCTGTAAATACCCAAACAATACTAATAAAAAATATCAGCCATAACGCCTTTTCCTTTTTCTTTTAGTTTTTCCTTCAGTGCCATAATTAAAATAATTGTAAAAGCCCAGATGACACTAACGCAAACGTTTGTCTCCCGAGTACTAATAAACCACAAAGATTTTCCCTTCGTTTAATCTGCGAAGTAAATACGAAAACGCGGGCGATGATAATCTGTTGGGAAATCGAGCAGCGGTCCATCAGGCAGCAGCTGTGTACACAACTTGGCTTTCCATGGAAATTATTAGTAAATTATTGATATCTTTAAACATTTAAGGAGAAAAACTTTTTTGTGGAATAAATTCTATATACAGGGTTATTCTAAAAAGATTATACCATCTGGTATTAAGTTTTCTGAAGCAGCTCCAAACCCAAACAAAATATGGGGTTTATTCCAGTAACAGTTCTGAACTGGTTCTAGGCGATCTATATCGAAAATAGTTTTGGAATTACTTTTCTGTTTTCTGATTATTTAAAACTGGTTCAGAACTATAATATGTGTAAATTGTTACGCCAATACACAACTATAAACTTTTTAAAGTGGAAGCGGCACGTTTACTGCACATTTGCTAAATCCCAGTTAAATCGAATTATTATGAAACAGTTGACTGTGCGGCCGCGGCGTTTCTGGATAGCGCGATCCTCTGGGAAAAATCAATAATTCCCGAATTTCGACTATTAACAATAATTAAAATATTAAAAAAAAATTATTAACGACACCAAACTCCGGCCAATACCAGTTAGACAGGACCGTATTAACTGCATTATCAAAAGCTCCGACAGCGACGTCCTAACTGAGAAAATCAGTGCTCGCTCGCAGTACAGGAATGCAGTTGATCGTGGATCTAGATTGCTCGAGATTGCAACAAGATCATATGGTGTTAAAGGCGGCATGATAGATTTACTTTTCCGCATGCATTTTAGTTTAGAAAGTGTCACTTTTCCGCACTAGTGCGGAAAAGTAGTGTGGAAAAGTATTTTTCCGCACTAGTGCGGAAAAGTGACACTTTCTAAACTAAAATGCGTGCGGAAAAGTGTACTGCACGCTTGTAGAAAAAGATTTTTTCCTAAAGTTACAGGGATTTAAATTTAAAAAATATATGTGGACTTTATTGAATATTTACCAAACTAGTTGAGATATTTAAGATATACATATGTGGTACACGTTATAACAGCATGAGTTAGTATAAAACCTGATAATGTCAAACACCTTGAACAACCAGTGGCGGAGAAGTGGGTAATTAATACAATTGTTATTAAAAAAATATACCACCTTGTATAGTAATAAAATGAATTGCAATTTGTATGTAGATTTAATTGTAAGCAACAGTTTCCTCTTTACGTTTTTTCATATGTATGTGTCATGGTTTTATGGCAAATTTGATTTTTTTTATTATTTCAAGGCTTTTCTGAAAAATTAACTAAAAAAATGTCTCTATAAATAAGTCTCAAAGTAGACAAAAATGTGTAAAGTAACTTTTTCCAATAAACTTAAACATTCAAGCTTTTACTTTTCAGGATGCAAAGCGTAATATCCCTATAGATGCTTTAGTTTAGACCCCGTATCTTCAAAAGTATAACCTTAATTAGGTAAGTTTATTTAAAGTAGGAAACACATTTTTTTCTACCTTGAATATTACTTATGGAGACAGTTTTATTTTAGCGAATTTTTTAGAAATACATTGAAATTATACAAAAAAAAATTGCTGCTTAGAATTAAATTCTAAATACAAACTTCAATACATTTTGTTAATATACAAGGTGATTTTTTTCTAATAACCATTATTTTACTAATTACCCACTTCTCGCTTAACAGGCAGAAAAGGCAATTTCTAACCGGAACGTCCGATAACAGGTACTAATATGCTAACTCATGATATTAATTCAATATCTCAATTAGTTTGGTAAATATTCAATAGTTCACATATTTTTTAAAACGAGATAATCATGCTGTGACCAGTATTGTACTGACTATTTAATTGGACTTTAGATATTAGATTTTAGATTTAGGACCGCAAGTAGAAGGGACACGTTTTTTATTAAGGGTAGATAATATCTTCTTTCGGTATATGCTAATCTCAGCAACACGCGCACGTACCACCGGAAGAACATTACCCGGATTCCACTATGCCGAATCGATTGCATTGAGAATACTGATTAGCTCCTTTCGGCCTAAGGCGGTGGGGCTATTGCCTAATGAAATTAATTAAGACGACGCAATGCAATTAATACGGCCCTGTGTATCTGACGTCGACCAGTGGCGAATCTAGGCTGGAGTCAAGGGAGGGGTTCTATTTCCGAACTTTTGTAATAAAATAGAAAACACGTTTTTTATTCATTTTATTCATGCTTATTGCTTATTGAGTTTATTTCCGCGGAAGCCCACTCACTTACTCAAGAGCCGTATAAGCAGTATTACCAGACATATTTTTTAAGTGCCTATCTTACGGTATTAGGCCATGGGGGAGGGCTATAGCCCCTGTAGCCCCCCAGTAGATCCGCCACTGACGTCGACGGAAACTTCGAATTATTAATCTTGGCAGGCAGCGCCCCCTTTACCACTTACATTATATACGACGGAGATCAGAGCTTTATAAGTAGGTAGATGACTATCTGACCAACGTTAAAAATGGGGGATCATTTCTCAGATGTCTCTTTTGAATCGGGTCACTAAACCTATCTACACGCGAACATCAAGATTTCTTTGGAAATCTTATTCAGCATCCTTGAAAATGGATACGTATCAATTTAAATTAAAAAATATTCAGCGACAAAGTTTTTGCAGTAGAGTCAATTTTAGAAACATGATGCTTCACAATTTTTACTAAAGTATAACAGGCCGAGGAAAAATGAAACAAATGTCATTCATGACATTACAAATATCTGATAATATATACGCCAAGTCTTTACTGGGACTGTCAATTGGTAATTTCGCCATCCTAAGTTGGCATAAATGCAGCAAAAAATGCAACCGGGTCATAAGTCCAGGTCAGTAACGAGCCCATTTGCACAATGGATAACTACTAATAACACGAACAAGAACAACACAGATAACGGTAAAACTCACGAAACGTACAAAACCCGCGAATATTTTCACTGCCCAAAGTTTGAACCCTTTTGAACGATCCGGAAAACCTTCACTGTCACTTTCACAACACCGAAATAAAATTTGCCTGAGTACGCACCATAGACGCAGCCGCAAGTAGCTGATTATACCAAAATACCAAAATGAAAGTGTTTCCATGACGTTTGAAATTATTATTAAAATTAGTTGCATAAGTTACAGTTATTTTTATTTGTAGCGGTATAATTGTGATTGCAATAGGGTTTTTATTTTATTTTATTATGTTATTTTTTTCTTATCACTTGGGTAACTTTTCACATCATAATTCAATGAGTGACGTCATTAACTGGTTGAGACACAATATACCAATGTTATACCCATGGTTAACAGAAAATTCCTAGGGATTTTGTGGAGAATGTCATCTGACAAAATCGGGACTTCTTACAGTAATCGGGGTATACACCTAACTTACTTAATAGAGGAAATCCATTCTACAAAACCTCCTTGTAATCTTAATCATTTTTCAATTATTTTGCTATTGTTTGAGTAATAAGTTTTTGTCAAGGTGACGTAGATGCGCAGAAGAGTTTAATTTTCGTTCGCATAGCTGACATACTATTATGTGTGTAGATATTGTGATTGTGACCTAAAGGCGACATACCTTAGGTAAATGATTTACGACAGATGGCTTGTAATCAAATCAGCCAAGTGAGCCAAGAGGAATTATTGCAAAGGGTAATGAAAAACGATAAAAAAAATAACTGAATACAAAATATGACTACCTAACAAAATAATTATTTTACAGAACAGCGAAATTATGTTACAATCTACAGAAATAGCTAAATGGTTTGTTGTACCTCGCTTGTTGCCTCTCTGAGTGCCCTGTGGATACAATTCGGTAGACAAAACCTGTGAGATCTGGATTGTTTAGAGTTTACTCAATCCAAACTGATTCTCCACAGACATATGTAACCACTCCGAATTCCACAGGGTCAGATCTTGTAACCCACAACATGCGTCTATCCAACTCTCCAGCGGTAACCCTATGCCGCGGACGATCCCAATCAATTATGTTGTGCTCCTAACTCTGCTGATTAACTCGGCTGTGTCCTCAACGGTGGGACTCCTGCCTACAGAAATTCATTTAATGCGCCGTAATGAAATTATTACGGACCTGTATAACAACACAGGGAACGAGCTTAGAATTATTATTAATCTTAGATTTTCGTTTGGAGTATACAGGAAATATTAATGAAAAGTTTTGATAATAAGAATAATATGTAATATGGTTTTTCACAAGAAAGTGCCAAATGAAATATTAACAAAATGCAAAGTTTTTGACGTGTTGTGGAACTGTAGGAAGCTTCTGGATTCCCCGTTTTAAGAACAAACCTAACCTGAACGAATCATCTGCAAAACGACCTAAAAAGTGGTTAATTGCTGTTAAAAAGGTCCGATTTCCAGAAAATAAGCAAAAAGATGATGCGGTGCGGAACACTCAACAAGTCACTATATCAGGTATCTACTAAAAAGATAAATTGATAATTATTCATCCAGTAGGTACTACAGTAGGAGTAGTAAATTTACAGTAAAAATTAAGAGGAATTCATTGGTGTATTCGTATTTTATATACGGGGGTCGATAAAAAAGTTAGCCCCTAAAATCTTTTTGTTACAAAATGAAAAATCTAATTTTTTACCTACGAACCATTAGAAAACCTTTAAGTTGGATTCCTAAATATTCAGTTTTTTTTTTAATAACATCCGGTATTAGCGGAAACGAAAGTATTTTTTTTTGTATTTTACAACTTATTTAAATTTCATTTAACTATTTGTAGGATTCCTTCTTTAGTTCCTGAATCCAACGATATATGTATAACTCGACCAATTTGTCTCCAACAGATTCCGAGATATTTACCAGAGCTCCATCAAACTACATAACATGGTCTCTTACGTGCCAGTGTGTAATGTTCGATCCAAGAAGGCCAATCATTAAAACCAGATTTATGACAATCAAGTCAGCCAAGACATAATAAACCTGACATTTATACTCAAAAAACAAAAGAAATGAATTCTTTAAAAACGTACTTTAGCATAGGTAACTCGAATTTAATGAAAGTTGGTAGGTTTAGGTTTCTGATCATAACCATGATGGCGTTGTCAGAAATTTTCAAGACCTTCTAGATTGCGAGCATCCTATATATCTTTAAAAATATCGCAGTTGCCAAAAAATACTTCCTGCTTACCATCATTATCATTGTAATATGCATTAGAAAAATCTATCTAAATGATTGTAGGTATATAGGTATCTACTCTTCAATTTTTGTCTGCAATTTCCTTTACTTAATGTATCGTGCTTTGTTTTACCTTAACCGCCCAATGTAAGCGGTAAATTCACTGCGGCAGCTCCGTTTTTATAGAAACCGATATCCCTTTGATGTCGTTATTCGAAAGGGCGCCCTGTTTTCGCCTGCCCCACGTCGCCGCTTAGCAATAAAAACAGCGGGCAGGTTCAGCTTGATTAATGTTGCACCTGAACAGAAGTGAGAGAAAAATGGCGCCCTTAAGGGGTGGTTTTCTTTGCCCAGGAAAAACAGAACGCCAGCCATATTTCAAAGGTTATGGCGGGCGCCCACCTTATGGGTTGTATGTCTATAGGTGATTTATATCGTTTGCACTAAGTCATAATAATTAAGAAGGGGTTCGCCAAGAGTTTTCTACGACATCTCTAGATTAAAAACTGAACTACTAACGAAACTAACTAACCTGGACCACAGAAAATATACGCTCCCGTGTTCTGTGACCTGGATCAGAAAAAAAACTACCAGAAATGTCAGGTGGCGTCAGTGTAAACACAGCGCGAAAACGGACGGAATTGTTCGCCATCATGTTGCGCCGCGGAATAGAGAAAGGTATGAGACTTAACGTTTTGAAAAAAGGCATTTCCATATTAAATTAATTCACTTTTATTTAAAACCTGTATAGCGAGTTGGGATAAATAAAATATCTTAGATATTACGTTAAAGCATGGCTAATCTATTTGGGCGAAAAGCAAACGTCATAACGTAAAGCCGTTTTCAAAACTATAACCGAAAATTTCATGTTTCATTCTGCCCCCCTCTCAAAACATTATTTCTAGTGAACTACTTTCTTTGCACCTATTACAAAACATTCAAAAATTTGATTCTGGCAGGTTTTATTTTTGTGGTCTATAATTTCCATAGTACAGGGTGATCCAGGAAACATGTTACCCCCTCCCCTTAACTTCTTTATTTTTCGAGTTAAAGAAAAAATGTAGGGATAAAAGTCCAGGTCACTGGAAGGATTGTGGGCGAAAATATAATGCGATATTACAGCTGAAAATTTGGCAATAATTACCTAATCTGTTGTAGGCAGGGCCGGCCCTAAGGGGGCAAACCGGGGCACCGCCCGAGGGCGCGGGGCGCCATAGGGCGCCGCCGAACCGAGTGACCCAGTCGGCAACTGGGGAACGTAGTTTTTCAAAGTTGAAGTTTATCAAAACGTATCTATACTTGAGATCAACGATGGCCCAACAGAGACTCAGCGCTTTAGGTTTTACTGATGTTGCAGTTTAGATTTTACCTCAACATAATAGGATACTTGAGAATATTTTTGATTGCTCTAAAATCGTAGGTACTCAGTTTACAGTAGATGCACCAACATAGCACGTAATAAATGAAACAACGGATTTTAACCCTTATTTATTTATGATAATTAAAGACGAAGTTGCACAATTTTCTTCAAGCTGAAATCTACAATTTCGTCGTTTTATTGTCTAGAACGCCAAACGTGGCAACCTCTGTGCCTGTCAGGAGAAACGGCATTGCAATGTTGCCGGTGCCCGTTTGCAAAGTGGAACAAAGGCAAACTTTACTTTTCTATTCAAATGTCTCTAGCATGCCTATGAATATCTATTATTTAAAGTATTGCAACCTTTGAGCTTCAACTAATGCAATTTGTCACATCCATACTTTTTTATTACGAATGTGTTCCGTATATTGATTCCTATGTTGCAATATGGTGTATGTTTTTGCTGCACACGCTGGATGTCTTTCACGTCTTTCATCTAATAATCCGATGTTCACATCTACCAAAATTCGTGAGATAAAACTAAAAAGGTTTGTACGTTGTAAAAGTAGTAAAGTATTATGAGTTATTAATAAACGGAGAACTTGGGGCTAGGGACCATCAAGACGCTTTTATAAAGGCGACATAGTGCTTAGAAGTCCCGAAGAGAGAAGAGCCCGAATTCCGTTCCTAGGCCCAACGTTGCCAAGAAAATTTTGCCTTTTTAAAACAATTGTGACCTCATAAGTGCTTTCCTGCCAATTTCAAAGAAAGTCTAAACACTTCCTAATTACGTAAATATTATTTTTAGAAATAATCGCAGGGATTTATGCAACTATGCGGGAATTGTTTTCTTAAGTTTCTAAAATTTTGTCAAGTAGGTACAAAGACATCTCGTGGTTTTTCTAAAATCATTGTCTCCATAGTTACATAGACGTATATTCTTCTGTTATAACTTATTTTTTGTTTGTTGTGTACGTGTATGCAACTATGGAGACAATGACTTTAGAAAAACCACGAGAATTCTCTGGAGAATTATATCACAGACCTATATAGCTTGAAGCTATATAGTTCTGTGATTATAATATATGTAAGTAGTGCCTTAAGTTAAATGTTGTATCTTGTATACCTGGTACGTAAAGAAAGAATAAGTTTTTAATTCCTTTCTAGTGCAATTTGCATTTTTTGTACCTGTACGTTGTATTTTTTTTTGTATACCAAAATATAGATATAGATTTTATAGTTCATTTGCTTGTTATTAATTTGGAGAAAATTTTTTGTAAGTTCCGTAGATAAATACTTCAAATAATAACTTCTATTGTTAACTGAAAGTGGATCTTTCATTTTAAGGCTATTGTGAGGGGCGCCATTGAAAATATTGCCCAGGGGCGCAAAGGCGGTTGTAGGTCACTGTTGATGAGCTCGCTGCATTCTGTCTTTTCTGTGCTAATATCCGAAAAGAATTTTATGGCAGGTTGTATTTTTGTGACTTTCATCTTTATCTCTCATCAAATAGCTTTTTAAGAGTTTTACATTTTATTTTTCTTTTTTTAGAATTATGTTTTAATTAATAAATTAATGCGTCAAGCCAATAAAAAAATAAATCACATTTTAGAAGTGAGAGTGAGAGAAGTGCTCGAAAGCACTTATTCCCGGAAAAGAAGGATTTAATAAACTTCACTGCATTATATTTATCTTTCATAATGAATGCCATATTGTATGGTCATTGCCTAACACAATGGGAATACAACAGACATCGGATGAGTAGGTACACGGCTAATCCATATGGCATGTTATACAGGGTGGCCCAGGGAAAAGTTTCCACCCAGGTTATTTCAGAAAATAGCGTTTATTCCAAAAAACGCAAAAACTCGTCGATTTAGTTTGCATTGCAGAGGAAAGCAGTGCTGTAGTTGCATAAGTTGCAACCCTCTGGCTGGAATAGCTACCACCTCAAATTATAGGGGTCAAGTGACACTTCAAAACTGCTGCTCTTGCACAATCGGTGTTTTTAAAGTAAATTGATGACATTTCAACTCTTTCACCAATAGTGTACATGTACACCATGACACCATGTTTGCAAAATAAATAACAGTTTAGGTATTGTACCTATTTACTTTAAACGTTGACTGAAATATCTGTTCAAAAAAATAAAAGATGTCATTTTTTAATTTTTTGTATTTACCTACTTTTACCTAAAATGTGCTCAAAATTAAAAATTAATATAGAGTTGTAAAGAGGGTTAAATTACCTTTAATTTGAGGTGTCACTGTACTCCTATTCCCATTTAAGAAATTTGAGGTGGTAGCTACCCTAGCCAGAGGGTTGCAACTACAGCACTGCTTTCCTCTGCAATGGATGTCCCCCTTTCAAACTAAATCGACGTGGTTTTGCGTTTTTTTGGAAGGAACGGTATTTTCTGAAATAATCTGGGTGGAAACTTTTCCCTGGGCCACCCTGTATGTACGGACGTATATTCGTACAATTCCCAAGCAATTTAAATAGTGAATAGTAAATAAAAGTTTTATCTTTCCCTACTTCGTTATTTCACTCTTATTCTTCCAGTATTGCTTGCAGCCCCTTTATTCTACACCGTGAATAAAACATTTAATTACAGTTAGAGCCGGCCGTAAGTTCTGTACGTTCGTCAACTATTTCATTAGCGAAAAGCCGGTACAAATCTTCGCTATTTCGAGATAAGGCCGCGCAGAGCCCGGGCGGCGTAATCTGCATTTCGTAACGTGTTGCTTTCTTCGCCTGGTAATGGACTCGAATTCATCAAGTTCGCCCACCCCCGCTCCCTAGCGCCAACTAAAAAGTGGAGGCGGGCGCTGACGCTGCTGAAATACCGTTGGGTATCTGACACCCGCACTTGCTCCAAGTTGTTTAGAGATTCTTGAAATGGACATTTTAAGTTTCCGCAAAAAGAGGCAATTATTATTTGTGCTTAATTTTTTTAGGTACTTGAAAAGATTTCTGTTTTTGGCATTGAAGAAATGTTTGAACAGTAGAGAAAACCAGAGTTTATTAAATCTATTTTTGGCATTTATATAAACAAAGTAAAATTGGGAAAATAAAAACATATATTTAATTAGCTACCTGAGTTGCTTTAAGCAGTGTATCAACAAACAGTCCAATAAAGCTGAGCTCGGCTTATAATTGGGGTCGCAAAAAAATCCAAACAGGATGGTTTTTTTCAGGGTTACTTGGGGCTGCCTCCTAAGTGCCCAACCAAAAGATTAGGTACACTCGAAGACCTGGTACAAGTTGCGCTATAGGGTGATTTCCTATACAATAGGGATAGTTTCCCAAATATTTTTTAAAGCAAAATGACTCTAATAAAAAAATTTCCTCGATAAAAGTTTTAGAGGATGAAATTTTGGCCTACTTTTTCTTAAAAAAAATTTTCGTGTCTAATGCTTAATGATTTACAGGGCAATATACAGTGACCGGCAGAAAGTTGGACACAAATAGAAAACTTTTTTATTATTAATTTCTCATAAAATTTTATTCTTGATAAAAGTTGGTGCATCATTTAAAACTCAAAACGCACATATCAAAATTTATATATCTCTTTTTGGATACGAGGTAGATTAAAAAATGTCAAAATAACTCAAGAGTAAAGTATACCCTTATTTTTTAAAATACGTTAAAAAGTTACTTACAAAAGTTTTTTGTAATCAACGGTGGATGTCAGATTTAAAGTCACAGCCACCTAGTCAAAAAAAAGAAATTTAATTTTTTTGTATTTTTTTCGACCACCCTGTGTATTACAAAAAAACAAAATACCGCAAGCGCAACTTATCATCGGATAACACAAGAATTTGCTACTAAACTTTAATTTTGTTCGATTAGCAGCTACAAATTTAAATTAATCGAAATCAGAGTTTAAAAATATTAAATTTTTGTGTCCAACTTTCTGCCGGTCCCTGTATGATAAAAATTAATCAGAAAAAAATTATAAGAGTTGACAAAAAGTTTATCCTTGAACACTTTTATTAAGGTCATTTTTTGTAAAAAAAATGTTTACAAGACCACTCCTGCAGCGTGAGGATTTCTTTTTGTCATATAAGTAATGAGCAACTTCTATTAGGGTCATTTTACTCTAAAAAAAATTTTAGGAAACCACCCCTATTGTTTTGGAAACCACCCTATAGCGCAATTCGTACCAGGACTTTTGGTTGGACAGTCAGGGGGCAGTCCCCAAGCAACCCTGAAAATATCATCCTGTTTGGATTTTTTTTTGCAAAACTGACATCTTTATTGGAATAAATAATTATTTATAATCAAATATGCCAATTTAGGAAATTTATATTCCCTGACTTTTACAGGTTTTCCCTGGCCATTTTCGACCATACCTGAATGAAAAGTGCCATTTCCAAACACCTTAAAATCTTTGTTGGTATAAGCTATAGAATTATGACAAATATCTCAAAATGTCCCTAACAAACACACCACAAAAATTCTACCTATCCAAGTGCCTAAATAAAGGGGGTGAAAAGTTTCCTGTATACTTAGATTCATTATTGCACAGAATACTTACTACTCTAATCCATCATTGACAGCAGATCCAACGATATAGGCACTTACCTGCAAAAAATTATTGGAATTAATTATTGAGTTATTAAAAGAATCAAACATTCAATAGATATCCTTTTAATTTTTAATTGGGTTTTTCGCCACAGAACCTGAACCAAACTGATTAAAAGATAACTTTTTCAAGTTGCCATCAAAATGCAAAGATAATGTCACGTCAAACTGAAAACAAAGTTGTTGAAGTTATTTTCGAGTTATAAACGTTCAAAGTATCATTGAGTGCTAAGCATTTATGAATTTTCCTGACAACTTGAAAAGGTTGTCTTTTCATCAGTATGGTTCAGGTTCTGCAGCGAAAAACCCAATTAAAAATTAAATGAACCTGTTTGCGCTACAAAAAAAAAATCCGACAATATTCATTAATTATTTAAGAATAATATAATAATATATAAGTACACATCAATGGGGGGGTTTATTCATTGTACACAATAGTACGAGTATAATATTGCACTGGATTTGCAACAATAACAGCCCAAACTCGTTGGCTTGGTTACTACCTTTATTGTTTAGGCCCACCTTTTATTTCATCTATGGTTTGGCCCGCAGGGACTCTTTAAAATAAGGGGACCCAGCACCCAGCATGTCACAGTCTATCACATAGGAAAAGTGAAGCCTTGAGGGGAAGTTTGTTTTCTGTAGACTCCAAAGAGACCACAATGCATATTCTGTACTTGTAGACACAAATTGTCAAGTCTAATTTTTAGAAATCAGGAACCATTATTAATTTTTACTAACAATCAAAGCACCTGTTATATTCATAGATTCTCCAATAAAATGGCAAACTTGGCATCACTGATACCGTTAGAATGATGAAAGAATAGGCCTCACTTTGGACGCTTGTGGGACATATCGTCGTATGGCAGCACTATCAACGGCCTGCTACGGTTTTTGTTCGATATGATTTTTTGGAAAAAGCTAATTAGGGATTTTTTTATCGGAAATCTAACAACGCAGCTTTATTCAGCACCTCCTGAAACCATAATGTCCCAAGTTTTATAAATTTACTTGGCAGACTAACATTTCTATAGGGCCTTAAATTTGCGAAATTTGATTTTTTTAAATTAAACTGCCGAAAGCATGTCAAACGTGACAATTCATTAATACTGCCATATGGCATTCCTATATAATTTCAATAAGTATCTACTATTCGAAAACGATAATTATCCCTGAATTCTCTAATGTTTTTGTGTGTCACTTCAAAGAAATACCTACTTTTTTGTAGAAAAAGGGAAAAGCACCGAGTTAATCTCCCGCCATCAATCGTTTTTAAAAGTTTTCCTACAGAGAAATGCTTGGCAGGTCTTGTTATTCCTTTTAAAAGCAATACTCGTTGGAAAGTTGGAGCAAAAATCCGTGGAGAGGATTTTTATCATGAAAAGTAAAAGGTTCACTTTATCACATAGATCAAGAGGCAAATTGTTCGATAATATTCCAGGTTCTATGTTCTAATTTTAGTTTGGAATAGACTAATGCCTTAATCTCACTTTGTTTAGCGAAAATACAATCGCACAATAGGTATTACAAATTTGAGCCACGATAACAACGATATTTTATACTTTTGAGTATGTACTATAATTAGTTCTGCTGCCTGGAAATAAATATTACAAAGCGCAAAAATAAAAAGCAACGGTCGCTGCCGCTGTGTGTTGATTTAAATTTCATTTGGACATAGGAAAATCTACAGATTTTCTATGATAAAACTATACGCATATACCCTTATAACCTACAATTGGAACTTTTAATTGAATATAATTTGACCCTTTGGCAATTTCCCCGATTGTTTCTCTATTCCGACAGTGCTAAATTAAATGCTAAAGTTATTTTCTTTTACGGCAGTTTGTATTTAAAGAGCCAAACCGAAACGGCAACTTTAAAATGCAGTTTCAATTTGTTTTCACAAATGGCTCTCTCCTCGAATACCGTTCTCATTGAGATCGTTTTATTGCAAAGGTTTTTCATTCGAGGTATAATTTTAAATTTCTCTGCATTATACATTATACGTATTCGCTGGTCAGAATAGTATAATAGTTTATACAAGGGCGCCGCGAATATGTTGCCCATATTGCAAATTAATGTGTTAATGCTACTTATGTCGAAATATTACAGATTGAGGTAGATATCTAGCATCCATTTTATGTGATTTTATTGTGCTTCCGATTAGGTATGATTTCGTCGCACCCTGGAGCATCTAATTATAACTTTCCATATTTTTCACGGACGATGGGAAACTTTTGAAATTAAATGAAGATTTTGCCGTCAAGACTTCTTTATGAGTCTGCGGTAATACATTTTATACGAAGTCATTAATTTTTTTCGTTTTCGTGGGGATTTAGTCGAAGGTCGAACATTGATTTTTTCCCTGCAGGAAAAAGTACAATCACAAACTGTATTTTAGACTCGCATTATAGCTCAGCAGCAGCGAGCGCATCAATCACGATGTTATTTTTGAAAAGTGCAATTAAATTTGTTTATGTCATCGTCTTCCTCAATAAAGTCGATTTAAATTATCTCCTCTACTAAAAATATAACTTAAATTGAATGTTACTGCATTGCGACCACGTAAATATTATACGTACCTATGGCGCTGTATTTATTTATTCATAAGTAAATTTTTTTGAGCGGCCAGCTATTTTTTATTCATTTAGTCGGGGATTGGTTTTGCCGGAACCTTCGGATACTTTTAGGCTATCGGAGGCTACGATTTGGCCAAGATATACTAGAAGAATGTAATTTTTGAGTAAACTAAATTGATATATCTAAGTAAAACAACTTTTTGGTAATAATACTAAAATACGACTTCCTGCAAGCAACCACATTATTTGTGGATACAGTACATATAATTATAAAATGTTTCCACTACATTTTATTGGTATCTATATACAGTGTCACCATTAAAGTCCGCACCAAGCTATTTTTTTTTAATCGCATGTGGTACGACCTTTTTGAATTTGTAGCCTTGTATATAATTCCCTAATAAACATAATTTAATAGGTATTTATCAATGTCGGAACTGAAACAGAGGGTATAGAAAATATAATTTTAAGCAAAAAAAGTTTATAATGAGCATAAGTCCAACAACGCTTTATAAGAAAGATTACACAAAAGACAAAAGTTTTCGGGTGCAACATATTATTATGGATTTTCCTATTTTACACGAAATCTAAGCATTTTAGTACAAATTTGCAAGAAACACTTTTTTTATGAATGTAAAATTAAATAGAAAATATCAAAAATATAACAATTTATTCAATTATGCCATAGGCGTGCGAAGTTTTGGTGAAAATGGTCCGCAACTACTTTTTCTACGACTGTAAAAAAATTGCCTCATTTTATTCGATTTGCCTGGGTGCATAATAAGTAGGTATTATTGTTTCCTAGCACGTTATAATTGTTGTGTACTAGTATAATAATTTTAAACAATGGGATACGTAACTGCATAGCATGTAGTAGCCGCCACGTCCTCTTTTGTTTTCGGATTTGGTATTGTATACCTATGTTGAATGATCACAATCCCATTTGTTTTAATGCTCTATAGTTGTGTTTAATCTAATAGGGTACCAATATAGCATTAAACATTGTCAACAAAGAAATAAATATAGATAGGGACTATTTTGTAGACATTTTTCTTAAATGTTATACCATGTTGTTCGTCAAGTTCAAAATAATTAAATTATAAAAAAAGAACAATTTAAACTTTGAACTCAAACACCTAAAGTTACAGTAGTAAAAAAAATTATAGTGTATAACTCGCAAGGAATGTTCACTTCCCACTCATATGACCTGCAGCACTCGCCTGCGGCTCGTACCGCAAACTGTCACATTCGTATGGTCGTTGGAAATGAGTGCCATTCCATGGTAGTTACTATGTAATATCTTACCGTTTTATTGCATTCCACGAAGGAAGGCCCTTAATGCAATAATTCCATCACATTATTCGTATTGGGCGATAATGCATTATCAATCCAACAGTTAGCCAACCGCTGATAAATATTCATGACCGTCCCCTGCGCCCCCGCGCCTTTCATCGATGGTTATCCCGCACCCAGCCTCCGGTGCATAGCCTTTTCCATTTTCATCAGGCGGGCACGGTTGTCTTATAGGTATTGGATGCCTAGTATCTCGTTTTGATAAAGCATTTGGAAACACAGGCATCTACATATTTTATTAACTTAATTCTTAATTATAACTACTTATTGCAATTTGATTTCGGTTTTAAACTTCCAGGTAGCTCCAAAATTGTGAAGCCTCAAGTGATTTTGAGTATATTTTAGAGAGTAAATAACCGCTACCAATGGGATCACTACTCCCACGTGACTATTTTTAACTCGATAATAATTGATAGTAAGTTCCGATATATACAAAAATATTTTTCCAAAATTATACCTACAAATACAGAAAACGAGATGTTTTGCTCAAACTTTTTGTTTTCCATGTTTAGGCAAATTTAGCAACAGATATATTTTTCTCCGAAACGGCTTAAGTACTGAAGGTACCTACTTAATTTGCAATACAATTCATTGAAAGCTACAGACTCATAAATAAGAATAGCATTCATGTCCAGGTAGAATCACATTATATTATCAGAGAGAAGCCGAAATGGCCATGACTTCTATCGTCACCTGCATCAGCTTGCTGCTAGATATTGTGTGCCAGAGAGTCTTGAACAGTGACGTAGGGCGTAGAGGGAGAGGTAATAGCTAAAAATGGCCAGTTCGCTGTGAATCATAGAAGTGTTCATTTTATTCGTATATAGGTAAATATTTGCCACAGTTCTAAGTTGGATTTAGGATTTAGGAGCAATTTAGAAGCATTATTAGTTGCCCCTTCGTAACAAACCTGGTACCTAACAATTACCGCTGGGTGGTCTATACAAATGAAGTTGTGTCCATTTATCTACGCATAGAACAAAGACAGCTTGTATGCGCTGCCTTCGATTAGTGACGGTGATTTCACCTCATGATACTGACTCGCAATACCTACCCGATGCAGGATCGGAAAGTTAGTATATCGACATACCTAGGTATAGCTACTGAGTTCAGAAACTACTTCACTAAGTATGATAACTGGAAAGCGCATTATATAAAGTGGAGCTCAATGAAATCTGTATAAATACGTGGAGTTTCAAAATGCGCACTGATAAATATTTACAATACAATGTTTTTATTAAAATTTTCGTCCTAGTTCTCGAGGTACCTATCTTGTATTAGTATTTGTAAATTTCTCATAAATAATGGATATTCTTTTTATTTCTCATAAATACAGGGTGTAACTGAAATTTATTGAAATATTTCTCAGAGCTATCTGTAATTAATTTTACATACAGCTATTTAAATAAAATCTAGTACAAGCAAACTTAATATAGGATTTTTCTGATTTCGTTTAAGTGAGTGCTTCTTATCTTAAACTGTACACAATCAAGAAGACATAATATATATTTACCTAGTAATTCTACTAAGTAAGTAAGCAAAAAAAACGTTCTCGGGAATTGATAATTTATTTACATTTATAATTATTATACTCCAACACCGTATAACTGTTTTGAACGTTTGTTATTTCCAAGTACAAATTGGGAAGACATAGGTACAAATTTTAATTTTGAATAATAATTATAATAATTCTGAATAAATGCATTTACCGTCATGTCCGTCATCAAAGCGCAAGGTATATGCATTTGCTGTTAGCGTCAGTTAGTGACGTCCTCTCCGTATTTATATGTAAGAATAAAGACGGATATTGCCCCTATCTGCTTGCGCGCGCTTCCTAATCTTGGTCACGGTGACTTCACCCAACAACTTTTCCAACAACGAAACCAAAGTCTGACAAATTGCTTTGTTTGCACTGTATCGCATCGAGCGTCAGCTACCATAGTCATAGCTCATAGCCCACTTTGTTTAATGAAAATTTAGTCGGAATAGTATATTTCTTAACAAGTGCGGAAAGTGCCACTTTTCCTCACGCGATTGCAGTTGGCTGAACGAAGCGTAGCGGAGTTCAGCCAAGAAATCGAGTGTGGAAAAGACACTTTCCGCAAGAGTTAGGAACACTATTTTTTCTACAAGCGTACGGAAAAGTAAAGAAATACTTTTCCGCACTAGTGTGGAAAAGTGACACTTTCTAAACTAAAATCCGTGCGAAAAAGTGTACTTTTCTGCACGCCTGTAGAAAAATGTTATTAGGAAAAGCATAGGTTGATGATTGGTTAAAAGGTGTGTGGCTATGAGTTTATATATTATATATTATTAACTGTTTTTGCTACTAATTAAGGGTTTATATTGTTATGGTGACATGGGTGACGGGTAAATGCCGCGCTCACAAGGCAACCGTGATAACTGGTTTTTATTAAGAACAGATACGCAATTTTTTTATTACGTGTCAATTCATTACGTGTCAGGGTTCGTAACTAGGTATTTACTTAAAACCTAAACCGATACTTAATAGGTATGTTACTAGTATAAGAGTAGAAAAATGAATTTATATAATTGTTCAGAAAATAATCGTCTGATGAACATCCGAACGTTATGTTGCTTTTCTTGATAACACTAGTTACCTATATTAGTTATTAGTAGACTCTATGAATACATTTTTCCAGAATAATCGAGAATCAAAAATTATCTGCTGTAATAATAAACAACTTTTGCAACGTTTTTGCAGCGGGTTTCGTTCCTAACCATAAAACAACTTCTAACCCTTTCTTCTCGTACAAAATTGCCCTTTGTTTAGCCGACACTCCACCCAGTGGAAAAACCTTTGTTCTCCCCGAAATGCCCTGTTTGATAATGGCAGAGCTCTAGACGGATATCGATCCCCATCCCGCTTCCGGTCGCGCGGCGCTTGGACCGGGTGGAACGTTTAGCACACCAATTCCTAACACATTCGCGACACTCCTGAGGAGTCAAGCCGATTGGGCTCCAGACGAAAGACGGATTTATAATATCCACCGGGAGGAAATGAAAAAGCACGTCGCCTATAAGCATTCTAAATTTCACGATCGTGTTTGAGTTTCTGGATTGGGGAAGCTGCATGGCAATGATTAAAATTTGTGTGACTTTAGCAGATTTTGGCCTAATGAAATGGTCTGCTCTGATATCCGGAATGTTTTCTTGCGTATTACAGTGTGTTATTATTTTTCTAATTATTCGTAACTTGAAGGTGAATGCCATATTAGTTGGCAGTTGAAGGCGGGCATTGAAATATTGAACTGTCTGTCCTGGACCGATACTATATGAAAGACCCGAGCATCACGTCATATTTCATTGTTGTTTGCGATCTGGGGTGGCCACGGGGTGGCGCTACACGACGAAAAAAATGGCGACTTATTATAGGTTATAACAGGGCTATTCTGTGGTTATAGGTATGTCAGTTTCTGACATTTTGATTGTTCCATATTTTAAATATCTAGCTTTATTATCATTTCCGTCCTTTTTACGGTCACGAATTCTCTTTGCGTCAATATTTCGCAGTTTTATCATATTAACAGAACTTTTATAGGTAGATTTGTTAGTGATAACATGAAATTTCCATGTTCATGAAGAAAATCGTATGCGCAGACCATTATGTGAATTGCAGAAGAATAATCACTATTTTGGAATTAAATGATCTGTTCAACCAGTTGAAGAAGCTAGAATTCTGGATATTACATTTTGGAAGAGTATTTTGTAACGTATGCAGAATGAAAATAAAAAATATTTATAGCCCCAAAGCAAATACCAATGTCCACAATAAAAAAATATGCTTTCTATAATTACTTACACTAAAACTATAGCCATGGACTTTATGTCAAATCAAAAGGTACCAAAATACTCTTGCTTGCTTTTTAGACTGGCTTTTCTTAATAAAATTTATGAATATATGCCATGTAAGCTTGTCAAATTTAAGGAACATAACAAACAAGCATTTTATTTTATTTTGGAAGTTAAGTTCGTTGAAAAACTCATTTGCATGCTTTTATTTTATAAAAAATTCTGCAACAATGGTGTTTTTAAAATTAATTCACCCTGTCGTTTTTTTCGTCGTGTGGCGCCAGTGGCGATCGCTTGAAACAGCGCTATGCACACAATGCAGAGGTCTTTAATATAATGTTGGTCCAGGTCTGACTAGTCTAATACACTGTGAACACTGTGTTTTTAGAAATAGAGAAACCGAGAAAAATGTAATTTTCCTGAACCACCAAAAGGCACGAGAAGGTCAGTCTGTTGGCCTAAGCGATGCTCAGACATACGCCCAACTAATTTTTCATTTGCGGGGTTATTGAAAAGAAATTATCTACGAACATGAACACGAGAAACCCAGGACAGGGAGATTGAGCCTGACATTAAATAAGTTTTTAAGAGTTTTCTTTTTCTATTTTTACTTTTTTTAGAATTGTGTTTAATTTAACGCCTCAATGCCAGTAAAAAATAAATACACATTTTAGAAAAATGAGAGATCCACCTCTGTTTGAAAGCACGTGGTATTGCTTGGAATTCCTGGTATTACCCTCCGCTTCACAACACTGCGGCTCCGAAGGGAGCCACGCGGGGAAGAGTGGGGGAAGTCGGATGATGTGTCCAGGGCACACCCAGATCGCAATGTAAAAATAGCCATGGTCATAGACGGACTTCCAATTGGTTAAAAAAGCAGATGATCAACCGATAATCGACCTAGGCAGTAACCAGGTCCCCTCCCATATATTGTCTCTAACAATATAAAATTGCCTCGTGGAAGTCTGCAAAAACTTATTTTTCGTGAATGCACTCTTGCGGAAAATTCATATATATTTATTATATGGGTACTTAGGTTCTCTGGTTCTAATATATGTTTGAGAAAATACGGTTCACTTTAGTCCTAACTAATTAGACACGATAAGACTTATCAGGAAAATATTGCTTACAATGAACAAGGAAGAGTATGAGAATGAATTTACAACGTTACAAGCAAAGTACATTACTGAAACACAGGTAAATTTTCATAGAATCAAAATGGAAGTGGACAGATCTCCAGTAAACTTTACTAACATAAATTAGTACCAAAAACATTTTCATACGTGCCAAGTTCTTTCTACGAAATTAAAATTAACATCTTATTAAATACTAAATTATAAGATATTGGATAGGTACATTCGGGATTATAGTCCAAAGCACGAAAGAAAACGTTTCTAAAGAATGCGGGCAGCGTTGCGAGATTTCCTATACAAGTAGTCGTTATTTATTGGCGACTACAAGTTTTATCATATTGAAGCCGAATTTCTGAACTCTGTTATACCGAAAAAATAAAGCTCACATCACGGGACCACTTACCCATTTTTGTTTATCATTTATCTTTAACGCGGTGTGATAAAACACCTATTATATTTTTTTCAACATCGTCGCGTCTACCATCGCCTTTGAAATACGGCAACACAGCACTTCTGCGAAGGAGTCGGCTGACAAAAGCAGTTAGCCAACGCGTTTTGTGCCTGTTTCTAAAGTACGTAAAGTTAACTGCGTATTTGGGCTATCATACAGACTTCATTTTTTAGGCCGCTGGCAAGTTTTTTCCGCCGGCTCAGAGAGCTCAGTGGCGTTTCGTATGTTCGGGAGTTAACGTGTGCAAAATGAGTAAACAGGGAAGAAAGTTGCATTCTCAAGCACGAGAAATAATTGCCAATGTTATAAGGGTTTGCCTTCCTCCATAGTCTAAGGCATCACCGTTAAGAATAATATTAACAATAAATTAAATAACAGTTACATGAAAATTAAGTCAGTGAGTTGCACAAATTTGAGCTACGCCCCTGAACTGTGACTAATTCTATAATATTTGCGAGTTCTTCCCCCTTACGTCGCACGCATTCTGCCGTAAGGAGGACTATACTACAAACTTCAACGTATTATACAAAGGACGTAAATAGATTAATTACATTACAGACCAAAATAAAATAGACGAAACTTCCAATAGAAAGTGTCATCAGTGGCGCAACGAGGGGGGGGGGCTGCCGAGCTCGTACCAACCAAGCGAAAAAGCGCTATAAACAATGCTGTTTTACCTGTATTTTTAAGTTTATGTTATGATTTATCAAATTTGCGATATTGAGGATATCGGATATCGGTGGTACACATTAGTAGTTGACATTTAATGAAAGATTAGTTGTCTGGCCGGCAGTCGGCACAGAACAGAAACACAAGTCACACGCACACGCGCTTCTCGCCGCGGGCCTTAAAACCTAACCAAACCTGCGCCGAACTTAAAACTAATCTGACCTGAATTAATGCGCCTGGCCTTCTGTTTTCTACTGTCCTTCATATATGGCAGGACCGTAGATAAAATTGGGGTGAGTGTTCAAACCCTTCCCATTAAGAAAAAAATAAGAGGAAACATATCATGGTGATGTAACTTTACAATTTTCTATACGCCTCAGTTAAATTGTCTGTCCTTAAAATTTCTAAAAAATTTCGCATGCGGCGCATTTTAATAAGCGAACACCTCCTTTTAATTCAATAATCATTATGAATCCACAAGAAAATAAATTTCTATAGGAAGATACCTACCTATCTATATATTCTACATTTAGCCCTTTGAGAGGACATGTTAATTTTTAAGATGTGGCAATAAATTTATAGGCACTAACTTATATTTACTTCCACATCACTCAAGAAATTCTCTCTCGGGCTTTAATGTAAAAGAAAAAAAAGAGTACCTACTTCTTACAGTTACTGCATACTTAGTTAAATTATTATTATAGTTCCACAGTAAACAAAAAAAAAACTACAATCAGTTTTTTTACAAAAAAAATTAGTTAATTAAAAATGTTTGACCAATTCTTAACAATGAAAAATAAACTTTGCCAACCAGCCCCCCCCCCCCTGACAATATTTTCTGGTTGCGCCACTGAGTGTCATCATAAACATGTCTATGTTTACTAATACAAAACTTTGTTGTACACTTTATATAGAATTCACTGGAGCTAAAATTATATTAGAAATTAGAATAGAGATATTATTTTTTACTTTGTTTTAGAAGTATTTCTTGAGAACAAAAACCGGAATCCTTAATATTATAGAAACAAAAAAAATTGTGGCAAGCTTTGCAAGTATAAAAGACAAGAAAAAAAAGGTTTTAATTAATAATAAGTACCCAAATGGCAACAAAGACAAAATAATAGTAATTGCCCCCCTCCCCCGCACAAGCATGTGGTTGCTTCTGGGGTACTCCTAGTTTGGAGTATTGTGAGGGTGAGAATTATTATTATTATTATTATTATTATGTATCTACTCTGTTCTTAGTACATAAAGTTAAATGTTAAATTAATATTTTTTCAATATGTCCTTTTATAAAATAAATAAAATTGTTGATAAAAAACTATCGGCACTTAAAATTTTACTTAAATTTTACCTAATTTTTTTTATTGCGACGGGTCAAGGGGGCCCTTAAATAAATTTAGCCTAGGGCCCAGCATAGCTATAATCCGCCCCTGAACTGGTCAACGTCGACACCTGCTCCGTGGATTTCCGAAACGCCAACCAATCAAATCGCTACGCTCGCTTTCTTATTGGCTGTCTTCTTGAGTAGGTCGACGTCGACCACATAAAAACCTTTGAATTTTATACGGGTGATTTCTACTGATAAGTCTGTTATTTTTATCAGTAGCAAAGCGCGGTAAATGCTATAAAATAGATCGCGCCCCGTATATCACTGTGTTCCAAGTGACTTCATTTATATTTTACCAGGGTAGCTCGAGAACAGGCGCCACGGCAATAAAATACGAGACAAAACAATTTTTTAGCCATATTAAACCGCACTTGGTATTAGTAGTGAAAAGAGATGAAGGAGACAGAGAAGAAAGATATTGTAGTAAAAACAAGTGACTGCATGCTCGCCTAATATAATATCACCAATACTTGCATGGGTTACACTGTTCGACGGCTGGCCACTTGTGCAGCGAAATGCGGTGGATAGGCGTGAAATAATTTCACAGATCTTAGGATATACTTGCGTAAATAGTTATAATCGATATGGCTTTTTAAAGACCTTTTGACAATATTATATGGTGCATTAACCTTTGACGACAACCTTAAAAAAACCTTAAAAGTTAAATATTATGTTGCTTGTAGAATATGTATATTTTTGAAAACTGCGTGACGCTTATGTCCTATATTCTTTTTGTGACCCCTTTTTTTATGCTGTTTCGAGTGACTTTAGAAATACTGTACCTCAACGTTACGATTTTGATTAAATATTTATCATTATAGGTACATTCTATATTAAAACGATAGTTAAATAAAAATAGGATATTATACTTTCTGAAAACTAAAGTCATTCACTTGTACTGTGAAATATTTATTAACGTGGTGTGACCTTAGGAGCGCTTTTACGTATTCGTGTGGTTTTGTCGGTTTTTAGTATTTCGGTGGTATATCTGATATTCAGGTAGTTATTTAGTAGAAATATAAGGGGACGCTTAAATTAATAGAAAAATATTGTGTTACTTTCTCATTCATAAAGGTTATTAAATTTGTACTACATAAGTAAGTACATTTCGATATTCCATACTAAATCAGTGTTGTCAGAAAAAAATATTAAAGGGTAAAACCTCTATCGCTCAACTTTCTTTGTAAACCTTACAAAGTTTCAGCCTACGATATAAAAAAAGTAGAGGATATAAGATTAGCGAGTGTAAATGTAATAATTACAAGAAAAGGTGATAATGGGCAAACACTAACAAAAAGAAAAACTAGTAACCGCATGCACGTGTTTCATGCTATTTGGCAATCATCAGTACGGTGTAACATTAACCAAATCAAAAGATAGGCATGATTTGGGAAGCAACAAATGAAGTCCAGGCAGGAGCCAACAGCACATTTGCAGCTTGAGTCAGCACATCCCCTATTTTGGGGCTTGTACTAACATCGCCACGGAGGCTGCTAAAGCGACCTGCGCGGAAATCTTCATAACCCAAGATACAATGACAATAAGGATGTAAGATTAGCGAGTGTAAATGTAATAATTACAAGAAAAGGTGATAATGGGCAAACACTCAAAGTTAACAAAAAGAAAAACTAGTAACCGCATACACGTGTTTCATGGTATTTGGCAATCATCAGTACGGTGTAACATTAACCAAATCAAAAGATAGGCATGATTTGGGAAGCAACAAATGAAGTCCAGGCAGGAGCCAAGAGCACATTTGCAGCTTGAGTCAGCACATCCCCTATTTTGGGGCTTGTACTAACATCGCCACGGAGGCTGCTAAAGCGACCTGAACTTCATTTGTTGCATCACAAATCATGCCTATCTTTTGATTTGGTTAATGTTACACCGTTCTGATGATTGCCAAATACCATGAAACACGTGTATGCGGTTACTAGTTTTTCTTTTTGTTAACTTTGAGTGTTTGCCCATTATCACCTTTTCTTGTAATTATTACATTTACACTCGCTAATCTTACATCCTTATTGTCATTGTATCTTAGGTTATGAAGATTCCCACGCAGGTCGCTTTAGCAGCCTCCGTGGCGATGTTAGTACAAGCCCCAAAATAGGGGATGTGCTGACTCAAGCTGCAAATGTGCTGTTGGCTCCTGCCTGGACTTCATTTCTTGCTTCCCAAATCATGCCTATCTTTTGATTTGGTTAATGTTACACCGTACTGATGATTGCCAAATAGCATGAAACACGTGTTTGCGGTTACTAGTTTTTCTTTTTGTTAACTTTGAGTGTTTGCCCATTATTACCTTTTCTTGTAAAAGCAGAGTTTACTTATTAGACAGATATTCAAAGCTTACTTAATTATATTTAATAAGTACAATTAAGTCAGTGTACCAACTGGTAGACGTCTCTATTTTGCCATCGACCGACCTTATCTTCTAAAAATACCCTATGGGACCATTTATTTGCTCAATGGACCCATTTAAGAGTGGCATAACTCAGGACAAGAGGGGCAATTAGGTGCCCAGGAGCCCTCTCTGCAAGCGAAAACCGAGCAAACAGAGTTTAAACCCGAGCAACGGCCAGGCAGACGGAAGTTTGCCCTAAACTTGATTTAAAACTGCAATTTTGTGTGCAGGGTTTGCTAGTAGTGCAGATCTTATCTCATGGCTGGTGCGCTGGGCTGCACGATAGTCGATAAATTAACTGCAAACCAAGAAGTCTCGAGTTTCTGAATAGACGCGAAAAGGTATAATAATGGATAGTATCAATTGAAATATATTTTTAATATTTACACAACAGCGTTGCCAACTACACTTATATTATTATTATGTAATATTGCCGTTAGATGACAGCAAGCTTGATCTGCTGAACACATAATGTATAGATGGAAGGCTCTATAATAAGATAATAAGAGATAAGAGAAGAATAGAATATGGAATATAGATGAGGGAATTGAGAAGCAGAGTCTAGTAGACAAAAAAATGTATTTGTGGGAAGCAAATGCCCCACCTTACCCAACCCCCCCTAAACGACACCCATGACTGTCACTATCCCACTACCTCTCAAAATGCCTAAGTTGCGCTACTTGTCAATAGATCTTTCTTCGAAACAGGAACGAAAAAAAACTTTTAAATAGGTTGACTCTGCACAGAAATAAATCTTGTAAAAACGGTATACCCTCTTTCCGCGCTTGCCTCAATGTGGATGCGTTTAAAAACATGTTTAAAAATAATTAATAGAGCAATTTTTTGAACAGTGCAATATTTTTACTGGTAAAAACATTTTTGTCCAGCTGACCCACTTAAAATTCAGTCCAGTAACGCGTAAATATAATTTTCCAGCATTAGCGAACTTGTTTACGACATAAACTTTTACAAAATATTACCAGCTTTAGTTATGGCTAAATCCCTCTTGGCTCTACAATTCTGTTCAGTTCAGTTCAGAAAGCATTAACGATTATACAGAAATTAAGTTCTATTAATAGTTATCAACCAGTGATGTAACAGATACATTTTTTTCGGTATCTAGATACAGATACCGATACATTTTTTTCCAAAGTATCTGGGTACAGATACAGATACGTTAAAAAAGTATCTAGATACTTCCAGATACTTTCAGATACTATCAGTTAATTAAGAAAATTTCAGACCTCATAAGGCAATCAATATACTTACCTACTTAGATATTTATGAAACAAGTGTGTGTAGGTAAAGTAGAACTGTTTAGAGGAATGTGAAGTTTAGATTATCACTAATCAAAACAAGTTGTAGGTTAGTAGTTTATCGTGTACGTCACTCCAAAGTGAGCACTGAGTAGGCGCTTTATGTACGGTATTTTAGAAAAATCACTAAATCAAACCCTATTTTATTATTTGTATTGTTTATTTTTTAAAATTAAATATAGGCACGTGGCTCGCCTTGGCATCTTGGTTAAAAAATATACCTATTATCTAAGTATCTAGATACTTTCAAAAAGATCTAGATACTAAAGCAGATCCTGATTCTAGATATGTATCTAGGTACAAAAAAAATATCTAGATACAGTATCTAGATACATGTATCTCGATACATTACATCACTGTTACCAACACACTATAAACGCACGTTTGTGGCAGATATTATGGTCCCTGTGGATAAAGTCTCATTTAAACAATAATTGAATATAGTGTACGGTTTCCTTCTTTACTAATTATGCAATTATTTACATAGCAATAACGTAGATATTGTGGCCTTTATTTTAGATAGCCATTTTGAAAATATTTAAAAAAAGAAACATCGTCAGGCTCTAATAAATACCTAATTCAAGTCAATTAGTCACATACCATTTTCGACAAATAAATATGTATGAACATTTTAATTGGCTAACAGGTTCCGAAGCTAGATTCCAAATTAAAACTAAATTAATTAATTCGTTGCGCGCGCTTCTCAACTGAGGCAGTGACGTCAAGATAATGAGACAGCGTTCCGCCGATTCAAATGAATGGATGTAGGTACTTCTCGCTATTTTTTACTTAAAATATTGTTGTATTTGACAGAATTAATTTTGAGGCTACTTACGTCCTTTTTGTGGCTTTTTAATATTTTTTTATTTATTCGATGTTTGTCAAATAGTGTAGGTATAATACGAGTATATAGAAGTTTTGTTCGTTTATATGCAAAAACACATTTCTACATTTGCCATTGACAAAAATAGGGATTGCCATTTGAAGATATTTTAGACGAAGTCATAATATTGTTATGGTACTAAAACGTTCATGATTTTAAATACAAATTGATTCCTTACTTTTGTACATGCGTATATAGGTAGGTGACCTAAATGACTATGTGTAAAAATAGAAGTGCTTCCAAACGATGGCACATTATGTATATTCCAGTTTTTGTATTTCGGCATGTGATCTAGCAACTGAATTAAAGTACATACCTTTTATAGGTACATATGAACGCTTAACGCTTTTGAATTCAACGAGAAATATATAATGAATTATGGAATGTTTATAGTTTCCAGTTTAACGCGGAACGTTATTACTAGCATGCAAAAAAGCATCCAGTCTCCCAGATTTCAGCAACAAACTGCTATTATAAAACTAAAGTTATGCTGCAGCGACGGGACTTTGGTAATTGGATTTATGTGCTTTTATATGCTATGCGGGGGGGGGCGGTCTCTGTAATATTCTCGCTATTTCGACTACGACAGAAGCCGCAAAGTGGAACTATGGAACGCCGGACAAATTACCGAATATAATAATGGATATACAAGGGAAAATAGGGGACTGAATAATACCAACCCACCGATAGTAAACATACAGCGTGGCCCATTTGAAATGCAAATACCCCGTAAAATTTTATGATTTTAACCTGGCTTTTTTCTAAAGATAGGTCACAAAAACTTTACTATGGTGAAAACTTTCAGATCTTATTCTCAATTTTCAAAGCCTACTGCGATTTTTTTGTCTAATAAAAAATGACGAAAATCATTTAGCAATTTTTTATATAAAAACTGACAACGTCATTGGATTCGGGACCATCTGAAATTTCGAAAAAAAGATAACAATTATTAAAACTACTGCCATATACAATAATCTTTTATTGATAATAATTTATGAATCTGACTTTCCCCACAGAAGGTTCATTTTCGTAGGATTGTCACCAATTTTTATTTCTACTGTTTAAACACAAAAACTGTAGGTAGTTTTTCAAAACATTTCCACTGTCAAATACGATTTTTAATAAGTTTTTCAAATTAAATGAAATGTGTAGGTAATCTGTGGCTCCCTTGAAAATTATGATTAAGATCTGACATTATGCACCAAATTAAAGAGTTTTATGTCTTTAGCAAAAACCCGGCTAAAATGGGATGAAAAATAAAAAAATTACGAGTGCTCCCATTTCAAATGTGCCCCCCTGTATAAGGCATTCTAAAATGACAGTCTCATAAGTGAAACTCTTAACTTAACTCTTAACGTAGCCAAGAAACCACTTGAGCTATAAAAAAGTAGTTCAATGTCGAGGATAAATTTTGTAAGGTCTCTTCATTACCTGAACAGCACATTAAAGAAATTATTATTATTCACCTTCTCAACATTTTAAGACTCAATAGACTTATTTTGTGTCTCAATGTCTCAATTTATTGGAAAGCCATTTCTAGTGCCTACTATAATCTTTAGTCAAGAGTCGATTCGTGGGCAGTACCTTCAGTTGATAAGCAGTTACAATACTAATGGGCGGGCTGTCACGTGTCAACCTTATTAGTTTTTTTTTTAATAGGCAAATACTAATACGCATCTATATAGAGGGTGATGCGCATAAACTTGGGAAATTGTAATAGGTTTTGGAAAGTACCTATAATATCTAATAACTAATAATCCACCTCAATCCGCTTAGCTTTAATTTTTTGTGGTCACATAAAGACCATAGTTTACGTAACTGAAGTTAACACGAAGGAAGAGTTACGAAATCACATACATGCTGCCTCAAGCAATCCAACAACTGCTTGATATAGGCCGTGCGTGTTATAAATATTGTTACATTTTTTTTGTCTAATAAAAAAGAAACAAAGACTAAAGGCTGCCAAAATGAAATAATGACTGTGGTACGAACGCAACAAAGAAAGAAATGCATAAATTTCATCTATCCTACCCAATCTCTACTCTACATTTTAGTGATTTTATTTGTGCCAGAATAAAAACAAAGATTGAATTTGTAGCGAACAATTAAGTTTGTCAATTTTTTATTGTGAGAAATAAAAAATATATTCACGGTATTTCAAAAAGTGGTTAATCTCTCACACATACAACGCTAACGCTTGAAAACGCGACCGTCTGGCTGTACTCGAGAATGTACTTAATTTAAACGGAAGTGTGCCTGCATTGACGCAAACTGAACGTATTTTAGAGGAATCAGCACAACCAGCAGGCAGCAGATATTCAGAGACGTGATAAAGTTCATTTTGGCGCATATCGCAGAACGATACGCGAAGAGAAAGAAAAACGTTTATGTAGGGACGTTCAAGTGTCGAATGAAGGCTGCTAGAAGCAAAAACTATACAATTCCGCACTATTCGTGATGTGATGTGCAATCCTTATTTGATCACGTACGGAATTCCTATTTTTCACCAATAATGAAGTGTCCGTTACGAGCACAACTATTGAATATTAATTTAGTCTAGAACTTTCATTAAACTCAGTGTACTAGATTGAGCAGCTATGCCCCGGAATGTATTTCACTCGGAACTTGAATCTATAGAAAAAAATTATACAGCATTCCGAACCTCCATGTTTCAGTTCGAACAAAATTGCTGTACATTGCTGGCTAAAAAGAGTTAGGAAGTAGGCCATTTCCAAACCTCAGGTCAGAAAATTCGTCAAAATAGCCGGAGAAGTGCTGTTTTCTGGCTAGTTTTTAGCAATTTTTTCGAGAGATGTATAATAAATTTATGTAAATTTTCTTTCTGTTAATAAATATTCCATTTTCAAAAATCTCTATAATAAGTTATATTCGTGACTAAAATAGTAAAACAGGTATACCTAATACCTACATTCCGGCGGAAGCTGGGAAGCTTCATTCCAGCCTCGGGATATCGCTGACAAGGAAACAATTATGGGCATCCTGTACAGGGTTTAAAATTGAAATGCGCACTGGCTTTTATTTTCGTTATTTTTGAGATAAAAATAAAATTAAAAACAAGAATTATGTAGTATTTTCGGCATTCGAATATAAAGTCAAAGTAATATATCTACCGGTCATATACATTTTTGAAGTTGATTTTTTACACGGAATGTTAGTAATGACTAAACGGAGAGTAACTCAAAATTGTCGATTCTCATTTCTGACTTCCGGTTTGACCGGAAATGAATATCACTTGATCAGCTTTTTGAGGCACCCTGTTCTCAGGATTCCAACGCTATGTGGTTTTGTCTAAAACTAACGATAAATATATATATATATATATATGTATATATAAATCGATATATCGTTGGAATTAGGAGAACACATGGAGCCTAAAAAACACAAAAATGTAGATGGTGTTTCTAAAAACTGACTAAGTAATGCTCACTTCCAGTCAAACCGGAAGTAAAAAATATGAACCGACAATTTTGTTACTAGGTATATTATTATCAGTATAAAAAACCTGAAATCATATTTGGATTCCTCATAAAATGATGCAGGATTCTATTTTTTCATTTTATTTTTCGGGAAATATAACGAAACGAACAGCCAAGTAATGCATGTAAATTTGACCACCCTGTACATAAACAGTAGGTAGTAGATAAATGAATACATCATTACATAAATTGGGCGGTTATGCCAATAAATTAAGTACGTAAATCGTGAATTATTAGAATGAAAAGATACCTAATATAAATCATTCAATGTGTTAATTAGGCTAACGTCCTATAGATAATAGCCGATTATTTTGCTTAAATTATTGGAGCTTGATTTATACAAATATATAATAAATATCCCCACTGCATATAACACTAACAAATTACCAAATGTTGTGGAACTAATAATTTTTAATATATTATAAAATATGGATGCAGGCGGGACGAAATATATAAATACATAAATAATTCCTGGTATAGGAAAACATGTATAATATTAATTATTTATCAGCCATTCCAGTCCCAGCATGTACCTATACTTTTTTGTTTTTGTTCGGGTATTTGTTTCATCGCGATCAATATGCATGATAATAATTTTATAAAGTACGTATGAACGTATACGCTAGAGAAATTCGTAATCAGGGGAGATATAAAAAGGTCGACCTAGGCTGGTAAATATGGTAGGTATGTAATCTGCGGTATTCGAGATAAGCAAACCTTCAATCCAACGGTACAATTAGCTTTTGTTGATTTAAATGCCGAATCGTATTGACATAAAATACACATGTTTTTTTAATCGCCACTAAAGGGCCTCAAAGTCGTCATTGAAAGCTCAGAAATCGGTACTAAAGTAAGTAATTATTGTAAGATATATTTAAGTTGGCCCTGACGAGATTTAACGACCAGACGTCAGAAAACCTAAACTAAACTAAAAGTCTGTTGTAAAATAACCTTTTATCTGTTACGCGAATCTATAGACTATCCAAAGTTACCGAGGCAATAGATATAAACAAAGTCACATGACCGCACTGCGATCGATTACCAGGGTCGGACTAATATATCTATGAGATTCTGCAACAAGTCTGAGCGCGATCCTACCTATGCAGGAAACTCGACTGAGGGAAGAGCCGGCCCTGCATTCCACTCGCCGCCTAAACACTTGAGATTTTACGACGGCCAGACCAATAAGAGAATAGGTCACATCGCGACCACGTGGTGGCCAATGTTTTGATTCACTGCCTCGGTAACTTGGATATAGTATAGAGAGCTTTAAGGAAACACTGGTACACCATATGCATAGAACAAAATTATCTAAACATTTACATAAATCATTAGGAATATTTACTCTCCGGCGGTATATGCCTCCTTCCTAACTAGAATTGCTAATTGTTGTATTTGATCTGCAGGTCTTTAATTGTTCAACATCCAATGGGTATTATAATCTTCGACAACTAGCTAGTGCCCCCTAAAATAAGTAAAGGCTTTTTCGGATACACAACAACAGTCCTATAATGCGTAAGCTTCTTTCTTACTGTCCGCCCTCGAAGGAAGGGCGCCCATACCTACTTGTAACGACGTTCTCCGCACCTAAAAATCGTATACTATGCCCTAGTTGAATCCCGTATCCGGTACAACATCATCAACTGGGGTCGGTCCGCGTTAAGATATTATATGCATCCACTAGAAGTAATCCAAATAAGATTTCTTAAAATTTTACATAATAAAAGAAAGACTTTTCGCCGATGCAAAGGTATTAAATATAAAACAACTGTCTATATTACTGGAACATGTATTTCTATCTACAAACACAAAAATATACTAAAAGAAATGACACGTCAGACGTCAGTACAATAAAAGATATAAAGAAAAAGGTAAAGGTAAATGTAATTTGCAAATAATATAAATGTATACTAAAAACGAGCAATTCTTATGCCTGTCGTAAATAAAAGCACGTGTTCGATGAAACAAGGCGATTGGTAAATAGGCGATAAAATATCAACGCGCCTGGCAACAGGGACGTACTCGATCGCAAAAGTATATTTACGCGGTTTTATCTTATATAGTTTTCAGCTATTTAGACACTGTCACAAATAATTTCACCGATGTTGAACCATTTTAATTAAGCCAATAATTTTTTTCCGAAATGTTTTATGTAAACAATTGTAAAACTAAAATTAAATAAAGGTTGTGCCTCAGTGTCAAGTGTCAAGTCAGCTCTCACACAAACACAGGTCTGCAGGTCTGCACTCATCGCGCGCCAACTCGTGCATTATATTCACCAGTCCCTCATGTTTCTTGTCTTGATTAAGTGATAGGTGGTTTTTATTGTTGAGAATTACTAAATAAATATTTCTTTACAGTATTTAAAAATCGCAAGAAAATATGAAAGAACACAAATCATTTCGACTTATTGAAAAAATGCACAGCTTTACTCAAAATATGCTAAATACATTTTAAGAAATATTTAATTTCGCATGTTTTCCCATTTCTTCGTTACAGTGGAACTTTGTGTAACTTTTCTAAAAAATTATGCTGCGTAACAACGCCGCTTTTTGCATAATAAAACTTATTGCTTCCCGCCGATTTAAAAAACTATCAGGTGCATCTTCAAATTCCACATACGTTATAACTTCAGTGCCTTGGTACACAAATAACTATTATTTGTATCTACTATACTTACTTTATAATAATATGTTTTTGGGGTTCAAAATTCCAGCAGATATACCGTATTGCTAGGTTTGCTTTGCAAGTCCCAGATTCAATGTACTACTCTGGTATTAGTTCTACTAGTACAGTAAAATTGTGCCAAAACCCAAACATCAAAAAAAAAAGTTCTTTCTAGCGCGAAATAATTCCATACCCTCCTAAGAGTTAATACTAAAAAGTTACACCACCACCAGCGTCGGGTTTCGGGGGGAGGGGGTGAAAAGGGCAGGAAATTCTTATTTTCCACAGTTTTGCGTGAATATCTAGTAAACTATGAGGTTTAGCGCAAACGTCATCCTATACGCAAATGATATACATTAAATTGCGAACAAGAATTGTTACATACAGAATTATGGTAAAGTGAACGGTTTCCATGATATGGAGGGGTAAAGATTTCTTTGTTTTTTTTTTACGTAGTTTTTGTTGAATAAACTTAAAATGATTACAGTATAAATTAGTAACTGAATAATGTATGTAGAATATATATAGATATATCTATGCATATATAGATACATATTACACCCATATATTGTTATTTTTTTGTCACAACATAACCTCATAAATATATGACTGTAAATATATCCAATACAAGTTAGTAGCCTTAGTTAATTTGTACTCACTTTTTGCCCTCATTCATTATATTATATTATATTATATTGAAAAAATGGGAGGGAAATCAAAATGATACAAAAGGTTATAAGTTTTAGGTGAATCATTAATTGCGTTATCAGTCAGCACCAAATAGTTCACTCGGGCTGGTGAGAGGAAACAATTCTTCGTGTTCTTCGTCCACTTGAGAATCATCATTTAAATAAATCGTCGTCGATGCGATTACAGTATCTCTATTGAGACATGCAAGTCCCAATATAACCAATTGCTGCACATACTTGAACAATTGAGACCACTTCTTCGACACTCGCAGTTTTGGACGCATCCATCTCTGCGGAAGCATACGATGAGGATTGTTTAATATATATTTTCTTGTTTTTCACATGAGCTTCCTATTCATGACTTTCTCATTTTTACAAGCTAAGGACAAATTAGATATGGGAATGATTTGACATAAAAGAACGAATGGAAATCAGAACGCTATAATCTATAATGAATGAGGGCAAAAAGTGAGTACAAATTAACTAAAGCTACTAACTTGTATTGGACATATTATTTACAGTCATATACTTCTGAGGTTATGTTGTGACAAAAAATAACAATCTATGGGTGTAATATGTATCTATATATGCATAGATATATCTATATATATTCTACATACATTATTCAGTTACTAATTTATACTGTAATCATTTTCAGTTTTTTCAACAAAAACTACGTGAAATAAAAACAAAGAGATCTTTACCCCTCCATATCATGGAAACCGTTCACTTTACCATAATTCCGTATAAGTATAACAATTCTTGTTTGGAATTTAATGTATATCATTTACGTATAGGATGACGCTTGCGCTAAACCTCATACTTTACTAGTTATTCAGGCAAAACTGTGAAAAATAAGAATTTCCTGCCCTTTTCACCCCCTCCCCCCGAAACCCGACGCTGGTGGTGGTGTAACTTTTTAGTACCAACTCTTAGGAGGGTATGGAACTATTTCGCGCTAGAAAGGACTTTTTTTTGGATGTTTGGGTTTGGCCTAATTTTGTGTTAGTTTTACTGTACTATACGTAGGAGGGTGAAGTAGGGAGACAGACGGTGGGGGTGACGCGGTTGATGATTCCGATTGGCTCCTACGCTTCAAAATCCCCACTCCTAGTCCCACGCCGCGCGCCCGGCGGGCCTCTTCCCCTACTTTTACAGCCGGACTTGCAAAGAAAACCTGTTTATACGGTACCTATATACTACCTGCTATTTGCTGTTTACACCCTGTAGGTCTGGTATAGGTGTATCGTATATCATCTACTTGTAATAATGTGACTAGACTGCTTTGAAAATAATCCGATTAGCGAAAGATCCCTCGACGGAAGACAGCGGGTTCCAGAATAGATTAATTGAAGATCAAAGACGATCGCAAAATTAGTCGACGGGTTTATGTGATCGTTCCGGAAAATATTGATTCCCGTGCATGACCTGCTTTTCGGCCAGGAGTGTCCCAACGTCGCCGCTGTAGACAAACTAAATATTTCAGGCTACAGGATTTTCGCATAGTGCATCATGATTTAGGCAGCCCAAGCCGCAATTGCCCTAGAAACGCCGGCGTTGACCCAGACGACGCTCGAGAAGGGAATTATTAAACATTTTGTAAATTTAGGCACCGTTTTTTATGCGTGGTTTTGTGTACCTTTTTTATACGGTTTGTCCTTCAAAACAAGCAGACTGATTAATATCAATTATCAATAGTACCTAAATGGATAATATCAAAAGGCAGGGGCCAGTTTTTCAGTTTTTGAATTATCCTATTTTGAAGTTTGATATACGTGTTAATACAGCAATTAAAGTCTTTCACGGAGATAAAAAATAAAAACACTTGAATGCGGCCTCAAATTGTGTAGGCACAGATAATTGCTGTGAATTCGCTGTACCAACGCTTTCGAAATAATTGGAGAATAAAATTGCTTATTTTGTGCTTCCTGTACTCTTTACTCTTATAACATTTGCCACCGAGTTTTCCACAATGTCCTTTAGCTTGACCGTGTAATATTTTTCCTCGTCTACCTACTTATTTTATGGTTAATATATTTTTGGGCCACCTAAACAAATTTTCAATCATTTGTGTCCCTATTTTTATACTCCCAGATAGACAATTCCGTTGACTGAAATATTTAACGTTTTTTAAATATTATTTTCTTACAGAAAGAAATTTAGCGGCTTTATGGGACTATACATTTTGGCAACTGGTAATATCATACCAACATCCAAGTTCTAATGGATGTGCCGGTGTTTTCATATTTGAATCGTTCGAGAAGGTAGACTACGACAGCTGTTTCCCCTTATTAGGTTCATCAAGGCAGCCATAACCTTCCCGAACGACTCAAACCGAAGTGGTAGCACTTATAATAGTGTAACTTGCAAGTTACAATACTTGCAATACTTACAATACTTGCAAGTTATAATAGTGTAACTTGCAAGTTACACTATTATAAGTGCTACCGTTTCGGTTTGAGTCGATCGGGAAGGTTATGGCTGCCTTGATGAACCTAATAAGGGGAAACAGCTGTCGTAGTCTACCTTCTCGAACGATTCAAATATGAAAACACCGGCACATCCATTAGAACTTGGATGTTGGTATGATATTACCAGCTGCCAAAATTTATAGTCCCATAAAGCCGCTAACTTTCTTTCTGTAAAAATCTATTGGGGACGTGAAATTTTATCATTATTTTCTTATTCTTTCAGTAGTCGTTGTTTTAATTTGGTAATTTGGTCAAACTTCCGTCTCTACGATTTCCACTTGAGGGGACGAACGGTATAGTACATGAACTCTGACCCCATTTATCTACGATAGCTGTATAGAATTTCAAACAGTTTGTAGTATTTAGTTCCTGATTACCTATGCCTACGTGAAGTATCTGAAGAATTATCCGTTTTACATTTTCAAGCCATGGTGACTTGACTATTTATTCTCTGTTATTAATAATGCTTTTTTGGTTCTTCGGAACTCCAAAATGTTCCCGTTATAAACATAAATAATATGTTACTGTGGCCCCGTACACTAGGGTTTGTGTTTAAATTTTTCAAGATTTTACTGGTCTTTTTGACAGAGGCCTTTCGGTTTTGCTTTTAAAATTTGGGTGTTTTATTGATGTTACTTAATTCCACAGAACCTTTGGTTTTTATTCTGAAGTTTACTACAACATTTTTATAAACTTAAAGTTGCTTGGAAGCTTTGTCAATTTCTCTTAAAAAAGTTACCGCATAGCGGTTCGAAACATGTACCTACAGTTTTAATTAAAAACTACTTGTGGAGTTTTGACTGAGAGAATTTTGCTTTGTTTAATTTTTACCCTCTTACTCCACAAGAAAATGGACTATTTTTTCTATTTTCAATTGAAGAATTACGATCACTCCGAACAAATATCTATATTTAAGAATATCAGCTCAGTTGTTTATGCAGGTACCTAATGAGTTTACTATTTTACTATGACTTACATCAGAGTAGGATACAAATCGAAATTCATAGAATTTGACACATTTTCGCCTATGGCGCAATTTTGATCGGCAAAAGTTAATTTCCTTTTTATTTGTTCGACTATGTCTGGATACGGCCCTGGACTTCGCGCCTACCAAAAACAATCCCAAAGAACACTGAACTAGACGCAACTGCCTTAACATTTTCCTCGCAAAACTGATTTAGTAATACAACCGGAAACAATAACAAAATAGCCTTATATGAATAACCTTAGATTGCAGGTGGTAGTTAAGTACATAATTCATTTTGGGACTTAGGTAATGACATCCTGAAAATTATGACTAACTGTGTCAGTACTGGGAAGTAACTTTTGAGCACACTAATAACATGTAGGTACCTATTGGTAAAATCTAGATGAGAAGTTTGACTGGATATAAAATAAAACCAGTATGAACTTAGTTGATTAAACAATGGTATTTGTTATTCTCTACAAATAATATCGTCAAATTTACCCGAAATAATATCTTAATTACCACAAATGGCGTCACAAGCAGCCGACTATGTAATTTTTAATTTGGCGTGTCTGGAAATCAATGCCAAGTGATGTCTACAGTAGTGGGTACCATTACGCTAATCCCGAACAATAGCTTTATTGCATACGGTGTGTGTATGCTTCTGTGGTTAGCTAAATTGGACGATTAGTTAATTGGAACTTTATTTTTCTGGGCGAACGATGGAACTGACCTCACGGCCATTGTTGTGTTGTTACATTGTGTGGCAGCCGCAGGCAGGACATGTGAACCGGCATGTGACGTCGGAAATATAATAATTTTTACAGCCTTATTGGTGTGTTCCTTCGTGAAATTGTTTGAGTTAGTAGTAGTTTCTCAGCAATGCGACTTCACTTTTGTACTACTGCTAATTGCTCATAAATAGAACTAACAACAACGTTGTAACACCTGCTATAATCGTAGGTAACTTTGGGAATCTAGTTGTAATATAGGTTCTTCTATGATAATACACAACTCCACTTTTTCTCGCATTTTTATTTTGGATTATGTCCCTCATGGTCGTACACAATAAGGCAGCTGTGTTCTTAAAAAACAATTTTTGCACTGTTCTAACATTAAGCAGCTAAAAACTACACTGTTAAAAATCATTTTACGATTTTACACAAAAAACACTGTAAACTTGTTACAATACTTATTTCGAGTATTATTACTATCGAACCTAAATTTTACAGACATGCCGTAAAATTACTTGTGAAATTTGCTTATACTTTAATGTATAAATACGGTAGTAACTTACTAAAGGTACCAATATAAGCTTGTAAATATACATATATTATTCTCGCCTGCGTAAAATTTAGTATGAAAGTTAACGAAAATATCGGAAAATTAGAAAACTAAATTTGTAGGAATACCAAAACATTATTAATAATACTTGCATAAGCTCGTAAATTTACTTTATTGTTGTATATAAATTTACCTAGTTTTTTGTAGGTTCTCGTAAGATATTATGTATTTTTACATAAGTATAGAAAGTTTGCTGTTGATATTTGTTAAATTTACACGTTTTTGGTTTATATTTTGCTATGAACTTATAGTATATTTAAATCAACTTACCTGAATTTTACACTTACATTTCAGCAGAATTACGTGGCCTCTTATTATTAATAATATTATTATTGTTATTATTTTATCTGTTTAGAAAAATATTCTAATACCTTTTTCCTAAAAGAAAAAGGTAATAAACATGTAAAGTAAAATAGTAAACGAAAAGGGTTGGACGAAAGGAAAGTGGATAGCAACGTATAGACATGGTCATTTATAATGCGCAACATATGGTAAATGTTGTTATTAATTACAAACCAAAATTCAAATATTGCCGAAAGTTGGTGTATGTTCGATAATCATATTACATGCACTTAGAATGTTTGAAAGTCAAATAGCATACAGGATGGGTTAAAAAATATAAAATTTGTTCAAAAGTAAAGTATCCTTATTTGTTGTTTAGAATTCAAAATTATATATATATTTTTTAATATTTACCCTAAACGCTTTTATAAATTAATCAAAACCAAATCACTTTGACACAACTTTGTTTAAATTCAAGCATATTTGTAAAATTAACCTAATAGGGAATCACCTAACTTCATGTTTGTTGGAAGTTGCAACGATATTAAACACAACTTTAAAATTTCGTAAAAAATCTTTTTAAGGTAAAGCATTGGTAATGGTAATAAGCACTAAAAGTCTCATTTAAAGTGCAAAATTTTTATTTTAATGAATTATCCTAATGAAACTAAAACAAATTTCATTTTTGATACATTTCTATGAAGGTAAAGGGGTTGTGGTACCTACCGAAAGAAACGCAGTAAACCCCACAATTTATATAAATTTCCACTACGCTTCACTCACTTCACTTCTTACCTAACGCAAGTGATGACCGCCCCGAAAACAAACACCCTCTTCCTCACAAATAATATCGGACTAAACTGAACTGGAGGTGGGACGGGCCCGCAGAGCAAGGTCGACCGTGGCGGTAGCCGATTCCGGTGTCCTTTGTTTTTTATTACACAAACTATCGAGTACATTTCACAGAATGTGTAAATTTCAAACTAAAAATGAAAAAATACGATATCGGGGAGCAATATTACGTTACTGGTATGTAATATTTATTTTAAAGTTGGCAAATTACTAAAATATTCGAATATTTACTGAAATGGTGTAAATATTCTTAAATGTTGCAGAAATTCTAAAGGATACACAATAGATCGAGTAAAGATTGTTTAAATTTACATGATAATGACTGTAAATTTAAGCATATTTTTAACAGTGTATTTTGCAGTATTATCATACATTGTATAATAAATGAATTTATATAATTTTTACGTTGCTAAACTGTTTATATTATACAGGGTTATTCGTAATTCGATACATTCTTTTGGAGATGTGTTAATTTTTTATATTTTTGACAACTTTTTATTTAAAATGTTCCTATAAATTTAAGCAGAGGGACTTATACAGGGTTATTGGTAATTCGATACACTCCTTTGCAGATGTGATAGGGGAGGAGGTAAGGAGTAAATTTAATCCCAGAATATGCATTATGCAAAACTCAATAGTTTTTGAAAACTTTTCAACTGGATTACTTGTCCAACACTCTGGTCTTATGTTTGGAATGATAAAAGTCCGGAAACATTTAGATCATGACAATTTGTTTCCTACATATTTGGCACGCACTGTGTAGACTATGAAGTCCACATGTATGCAATTTACTAGATTTTACTGGCATGTCACATTTTGCTATTATACCCAGTCTACTTTTTTTTTAACTTAGTTGGCTTAAAGTTTTCCAATATAGTTGCGTGACTGCTTTCTAACAAACTCCTATTAAAGAACCTTACCTGGGGTATACTTAGGTTAGGTATACCTAAAACTACTCGTATAGTAAGCTTATTCCCAGTCCCTACAATTTGCCAATATATCTATAGTCGCTTTCTGCACAAACTTCTAATAGAGACAGTTAATAGCGAACTAAATCAGTAGGTACCTAATCGGATGTATCAGATGAGAGTCATCTTTCTGTTGGTAACTCAACTCTCTTGTTCGTTAGGAACCTTAACAAGTTATACAGTAACGTGAGAGGAATATTTTTCGGCGTCTTTTAATCTTGTTATCACAGAGCTTTCACTTTTTTTCCTTTTACCCTTAAAAAATAATGACACATTGTGGAGATTCCAAGTTTCGACACAAAAAATTGTGGGCATCACTGCGTCTAATGGGAAGCGCGCTGCCCTTTGAGTTATATTACCATAGTAGAGACTTGACTGCCGTAGCGTATTGGAGTAAAAATATAAATTATTCTGTCAAATTATAGCACGGCTATGTACCGCATTTCGTTGCACAAGTGGGCGGTCGTCGAACAGTGTAACCCATTATGCAAGTATTGGTGAGCACGCAGTCACTTGTTTTTACTACAATATCTATAGTCTCTGTCTCCTTCATCTCTTTTTACAACTAATACCAGGTGTGGTTTAATATCGTTAAAAAAGTGTTTTGTCTCGTATTTTATTGCCGAGGCAATTGGTAAAATATAAATGAACGGGGCGCGATCTATTTAATAGCATTTACCACGCTCTGCCACTGGTAAAAATACCAGACTTATCAGCAGAAATAACCCGTATAAAATTCAAAGGTTTTAAATTTCCAAAACGTCTACAACCGATAATGTAAAATCGTCGCTTGTGGGCTACGAATTTACCGCCGTCCGCCGCTGCATTTTTTACAAAATTATTCTCCGAGCCTCGCGTGTTCTAAGAAATAAACAAAATGAAAAATAATGTACAGGACATTGTGAAAGCTAAATTTTTAAGTCTTTTATTGACAGAAAAAGTTGAAATAAAAATCCTTGACAGACCAACTTCATTTTTTAATTATCTCAACCAGATAAAGTGGAAAGGCGCAATTTTACGCGACACTTTTCTAGAAATATATACGACAAGAAGAAGTGCAGGCGTGGGACAATTTAATTGCACTGTTTTGTTTTCTCTGCATGTTTACAATAAATAATAAAACTATTGGGTTTCTCTGTTTACTGTTTTAGGAGTGGATAAGACATGGGCTAGAATAGGATTCAAAGATTTAAAACATATATATAGAAGAATAAAAACACGAGCTTTCTGTTAAATTCCACGTACCGGCATTAAACATAACTAAGCCCTGGATAAAAATAGATGTATTTTAAAAAGAATAATAAACTGCATACAATTTTGTGGCAAACTAGACTTATCGTTATACGGGGCACGATGAAAAGAATTAATCGATTTTGCATCCGAGTTAGATTATATTATGGTAATGTAATAATGTAATATATAATTACTACTAAAACAAAAAATAAAAAAGCCCATGCCGGAAGTAGGTACCCACCCTTGTACTCACCCATTGAGCTGAAATTTTGCACACACTTATGGTGCTGGTGACAATACAATCTAGTATACTTACTCAATATTGTAATTTATTCAAAATGGCCGTCGCTCCAAGATGGCGAATTACTACATTTTCTTTGCAACCCCCTTGATATAGATATCAAATGAATAGGTTTGACGAGTATAACATGACAAGGCAAGGCCTACTATAAAGACAGGCCCTGGCGCACAAAAATCACGTGACCATCTTAGTCAGACGTTAGGTACATGTCATTTGTCACATAACTGAAAGCGGCAGCTTGGGTTTTGAGAAGTTTTAGATGTTTAAAGTGTTTTTAAACGTCTTAGTTTTTATTTTAGAAACAAGTTTGTGTCTAGTGCGCGTGTGTTCTGGCGGAGGGGAACCGCCCAGGTGTTATTATGGCCTCTGGGTGGGAGTCGTGGCGTCCAAGAGTATTGGTGCCGCTCGCACCGACGCGTGATCGCTGTAAAGGGGAATTCTCCCCCGAACCACAGAATAGGGAGCCCGGAATTCCGGAATGGACTATTATATGGACATGGACCGTATTGGACAGTGGAGCCTGAGACACAGAGGGGTGAACTGCTTACGGGAGATCCGCGAGTTCAGACGGTCCGGGTGGCTGGAAGCCGTTCCCGTGGACCACGTTCGGGTTTGTGTATTTATTGTATTCACCATTCACCTTGTGCGAAATAAATCAGTGTTGTAACCGTTGATTTTCGTTGTCGACCCACGCCCCGATACGGTTTATCGTTTATCTATTCGGTCTTTCACGCTGCCGAACAACTGAGACCTCGTCAATATTTGCAGTATACCTACTGAGGTTAGTTTTCATTTTTATTTCGTAAAAAATAACCTAAATACCAAAAAATAAAGGAAGTTGAACAATTTTTAAGAAGTGCCAAAATATTGTGAGTGCAGTGCAGTTTAACTCTCAGCCCAAAACAGCTGAGGCAGGTTGAAAATTTTGAAAAAACAATTAGAGAAAGCTTGGATGCACAAAACCAATAATGTAATAGATGAAAGAAAACTTGCCAAATTGTTACGAAATGCCTTTCATTAAATAGCACTAAGTTGGTCACGTGACTACGCGAATATGCGTTAGCGCCATGGCCTGTCTTTATCGTTGGCCTCGATGACAAGGTGAGTGACGTCATACTAAATCCAATAGGGCGGCCGCCCCAAGAAGCCGGATTTCCTATTTCTTCACAAGCTCCTTGAAGAAATAAAAAACCTTTTAAAAATAAAATAAAACGAAATCTAGGTTTTAATTCAAATTTGCGACAAGCTTTTTTTTTTCAATTTGTCATTTTTTACAATAATTATTAAGATAGTTTATACAACACTACAAAAATATACATACAACAATACAAAAAGCGGCACGGGACAACTCAACTTTTGTCGTAATTACGCTTGCAATACACATAGGCAAAGATATAATATCTAGACTGTCAAAAGCATTGTTGAAATTTCCGCGAAGCATACCAAATATTTGGTCTAAAATTTGATATAAAATCTGCACCCATCAATATAATATATTATATAACCTAAATATAACCTAGGGTCCTAAGAGACATTACAATTTATCTTTTTTCATGATGATGCCAACGTCTCTATAAGGAAGTTACATAATGTTATATAAAAAAAACAGTATTTTACTCTGTTTTGACGGGAATGCCTCTACATAGGCAAACCTGCAATTCCAATTTCCAATTTCGCGCTGCATTTGCTTAAAAGAAATTCCTGTAAACGTCGACATGCAAAAATATATCCGCTGCGATAAACGGGTTTACGATACGTGTCTCCACGATATTTCCGGGATACGAGCAATACAGGGAGCAGTCGTTTCCGAGAGGTCTATTCTATAGAGGCTAGTTGGAAATTTGAATACAGGTAGCTTTTTCCGCATTACCGAGCCATTTTAGTAATTGATTGATACTGAAATGAAAATAAATAGGGACGCAACCCCAAGAAATTATTTCTCGTTTTCTTTACCCACTGGAGGATGTTTCTAACGGGCTACCATTCGGCAACTATCTACTAAAAGAATATTGTGGCGAAGGTATACAGGGTGAGTTTTTTTCGACGCCCACTATGGGGATTTTGGAAACTATAGCAGAGCTAGAACAAAGGTTAAATGGGGAAAGAATCGCAGTTTTGAATGCTCAATCTAATGCCCCTTTTGGATTTTTAAAAAAGTTCATTTCACTAGATATTTTGAAAAGAGTGATTTTTTGCTATTTCATCAGATCTCTGTAGCTCCGTTATTTCTAATTATACAGAAAAACTGTGAAGACAAAAATTGTAGATAATTTTGGACTTAATAGGATAACCTAATCCAATTTTTGTTGTTAATTGTGATTTTTGAGATATGACATAAACTTTTGTTTTTTCAAATAATGTAAATCATAGTTGGCTGTGGCCTTATTAAATCGGCAATTTTTTGAGCTTTCCAAAGATATAATACTCGACATAGTTATTATAAAAAATAAAATAGCTATGGCTAATTTTCAGATTTTTTTTAAGTTTTCACATAGTCAGCCATGGTATATTTTGATATTTACGTTCTATTTTATAATAAGACATACTTTAAACTTTAAAATATTTTCTTTTTAGCTAGGAATAAAATGTAACAAAATAGTAATTGCCCCCCTCCCCCGCACAAGCATTTCTGGGGTACTCCTAGTTTGGAGTATTGTGAGGGTGAGAATTATTATTATTATTATTAAGACGCCATCACAATAACGAGACCAAGAGACCCCGCAACCACAATTCCCGATGGCCGAGCTTTGTTTACAATACGTTATTCGCGCTTTAGCGTAGAATAAACACGAAAGCGGAGCCAGGCAATAAAATCCCAAATTAACCGATATTCGGCAAACAGAGAGCACCCGCTCTGCGTTAAGATACAGGCAGGCCGAATCCAATTTTATACGGGGCCTGGGGTTCTGATTTTTCCGTGAAGTAGATTTTCATTTGCTCGTAATTAAATTTGACTGCCTAATGTTTTCTTCCCGCTTTCGAAAAAAAAAACAATATACGGACCTTGGTTAGTTCAGCTTCTGGATCACGAGAATTATATCATTGTCTTACCGTCCAAAATCAAATTTTATCTTGTTCCTGTAGAATAGGTCAAAATTTTCAAAACTTCAAAATGGAACACTTAACTGCATATTTCAAAAAGTGCGGAAACTATACGTAGGTACAAAGTTTTATACCATTTTAAAGGTCGTGTAGTAAGTATGGTTAATTACAGTTGAGGTTACAGTTTTGTGCAACACGCTATATATAATTTGATATCCCAGTAAAAAAATATAATTCGGTAACTAGAAAATTTTATAAAAAAAATCCATCTTGAGAAATACGAAAAGCTTCGATAGGAAGTAGTGGCAATGTCGCCTTTACTTGCCTATTTGAGTCTGGACATTTAGTAAAGGAACTTTTACTCAATGGTCTGGATTACCGATCTGTAGGCTCCGGTTTCGGGGGTTCTACGACTGCTATCGGTTCATACTATGGATATAGTCTTAATTTTACTCGGGGTCCTATATTGTCTAACAAGTCCACTTTGCAAAATTATTGTGATTCACACGTCATTCCCGTTCCCTTCATTAAAACTGAAATTTACTTTTGCGATCTCACTGTTTGCTTTACATATTTTGGCGACGCCTTTACACTATAGCGCCCCCACAATAACCCAGTGGATGGGCTTTGTTTACCATTGGGACGTTATTCGCCTTTTAAGTAGAATAAACACGAAAGCAGAACGGGCAATAAAGCCCAAAATTAACCAATATTAGTCAAAGAAGGCGGGTCCCTTCTTTGCGTTCCTTTTTAAACTGGCGAGTTTTAGTTTCACTGGCCATTTCATGCCTAACATTGTCTCAAACAATCCCGTCATAGTTGTACAACTTAAGGCAAGGCAATTTTCAGACCATTTTAGATTATTGTTAAACATAGTGGTCATACAGGCTGTCCCTAAAAGGTTACAAAACTCTACTATACGTTGTGTAGTCCAAGAAAATCGATTTAGCTGTAAACTTACCTTATGCGCTTATAGTTGCTTGGTTTGGGCCCAATTCGGCCTTAGAGATTTTTAACTTTAAAGTGCTTTATACAGGGACCGGCATAAAGTTGGACACAAAAATTTAGTAGTTTTAAACTCTGATGTCGATTAATTTAAATTTCTAGCTGCTAATCGAACAAATTTGAAGTTTAGTAGCAAATTCATGTGTTATCCGATGATAAGTTGCGCTTGCGGTATTTTGTTTTTTTGTAATACACAGGGTGGTCGAAAAAAATACAAAAAAGTTAAATTTCTTTTTTTTTTCTACTAGGTGGCTGTGACTTTAAATCTGACATCCACCTTTGATTCCAAACAACTTTTGTAAGTAACTTTTTACCGTATTTTAAAAACTAAGGGTACTTTACTCTTGAGTTATTTTGACATTTTTGAATGTACCTCGTATCCAAAAAGATATATTTAAATTTTGAAATGTGTGTTTTGAGTTTCAAATGATGCACCAACTTTTATCAAGAATAACATTTTCTGAGAGATTAATAATAAAAAAGTTTTCCATTTGTGTCCAACTTTCTGCCGGTCACTGTATGTGTCATAATTTTTGAACGCCTTGCCGAATTTTGATAAAATTTGGTATGATGACACTACTGTAAAAGACACAAAATAATATTGTATCATCAAAAAGGCACTCTTATCAAAACTCGGTTATTCCTTTAGTTTTCCAGATATTTGGCTTTCCATGTTATCAAGTACTAACAATTTTTGCCTATTTTTAGACGCATTAAGTACTAAAAATAGTAAGAAGAGCTTATTGCTTAAAAATTTCCAAACAATTAATTGATAATAATAGTACCCAAATAATGAATTCTTTTGGTACCCAGCTAAATTAAGAAACACTGTTAAAAACAGTAAAAAGTAATTCATAAAATAACCACATAATATTTAGAAAGGAATTATCGAGTAGGTAACTTTTTTGAAACATGGCTTATTTACTTAGGAGGTTTTTTTATCTATAAGCAACTCGTTAGCGTTAATTTAAAAAGAAAAATACGGGATAAAATAATTAATTTCCGAAAAAATGTATTTGAAATTTTTCTCCTATAACGAATGATTACTCGTATACACTAAGCACGCGAAGGTTGGAACAAATTCAATAAAACTTCTATGGGGAAGCGAAAAAAAACGCTCGGACATATCAACCTTAATTTTGTAATGCGCAAATTTTCACAAATAAATCCGTCATGTGACTTCATCGAATTCGCAGATATGACGTCACCGTAATTTTTTTAAAATAATAATTGTAAGCCCCATTTTTATAAGCGCCATTTAAAAGAGCTCATTTTTCTACATACAGAACGATGATTTTGGTATAGGTTTCACAACAAATTTTTTTTAGATAAAAATATTTCGTTAAATTTTTACAATTTATTTACTTTCTTATGTATTTGTCAATTTATTCAATTCTAACAAGAACAGTTAAAGTAAATACGCAAACAAATGGTCGCATATGAGAAAAAGTAATCAAAGTAAATGTTCGAAGTGCCTATACCATTTACTTGCCGACTATGAGCAAGACGATATTCCAATTCTCTTATTACATCAATTAACATTTGGGGAGTGATCAGCCTGATTTCGTCCATAATTTTAATTTTCAAATCTTTCAACCATATGTTGACGTATTTGTTTTAACTGTTCTTGTTAGAATTGAATAAATTGAGAAATATACATAATAAGAAAGTGAATAAAAAGTAAAAATAAACCATTTTTTTTCCGTGCTTAATTGAAAAAAAATTATGTAACCTATACCAACAATCATCGTTCTGCGTATGTAAAAAAAAATGCGGTTTTAAAAGTGGGACCTAAAATTTAAAATAAATTACGATAACGTCATATCGGCGTCACAGATGACGTCACATGACGTATTTTTATACGAAAATTTGCGCATTACAAAATTAAGATTGACGTGTCCGAGCGATTGTTTTTATTGAATTTGTTCCAACCTTCGCATGCTCACTGTATACGTGATTAAAATTTTGCCACTTATTTCAGAGACATTCTTTAGATCTACTTCTAATAATTACATTAATGACAATGCCCAATAAATGAAAAACGGCAATCAACGAGCTTTTTTTAATCTTCCTTGTGGTCAGGCTTTCGTGGTAATTTGAAATTACACTTTGATTCCCTTAGCTTATTACTACCACCCTCTCCTCATTACCGCACGTTACCCCATTTCCCCATTGACATTGATTATGGAGTAGATACCCCACCAGAATCCATATCCCTACCAATTATTGGCGTCCACCTAATTTAAATCACAATGGTTAGTTATTTCCTGGGTATTATAATAATAATAATAATAATTCTCACCCTCCCAATACTCCAAACTAGAAGTACCCCAGAAGCAACCACATGCTTGTGGGGGGTAGGGGGGCAATTACTATTATTTTGTCTTCGTTGCCATTTGCGGCTAGGGCCGACTTTTTTCCCGATAGAACTAGGATAGCATTCGCTCAAGTACCTAGAAAACCGTAGTAACCCCAGTGAGTGTAGGACAATTAGTAAATCACACGGATAAAGCCTATTTAGGAGCAATACCGTGAACCCACATTTGCCCAGCGCTCTTGGCCATAGCGGTATTTTTCTTTAAAGACATATACATGCGCCTGCCTCGAACCAAGGTCGATCGAAGGCAGAAAAACATGCAGTCTAAAAAGTCAGCGCCGGTACGAGCGACGCCACTGCGGCCCATATATTTTTTTATTATTATAATTATAATATTATTAAAAATATTGGTCGAATACCCAGGAAATAACTAACCATTGTAATTTTAAACGACCAGTAAATATTATTACTAATTTAAATCAGTCAAAATATTTATTTCAAATATCTAGAGCTAATATTATTCAAATTTATTTTGTTTTCTAACCTGTTGTCCCTGCTGATATATATACAGATACCTACTATAATATTTTGTTTTATAACCTGTTGATATGGTTGAATTTGTTTTGTTTTTCAAAACATATGAATAGTATCAATTGATAATAAGAATCCTAAATTGTTTAAAATATTTTTACACATTAATACTATTTTCTTATGAAAATCCTTAAAGCCCTCAAAGATTCCAAAATACGTATGATAAGAACACATATAACTGTTGAATTATATTTTTAATAATTATTAAAAACATAACATAACATAATAAAATTAAATTTCAGCCCTGCGGAAAAGGTCACATTGTTGACCGATAGAGATCTTATGTTATAAAAGTTATATTAATAAATATATGATTGGCCGGCTATTTCCACAAATTTGAATATTTTAGAGCCGTGATAATACCATAGTTGCTAATATTATTGTGTAAGTACGTAGACAAACCTACACAAAGACTCTCAGAATCAAATTTCTGCGCGCTACACCATATATTTTGCATAAAATTTTATATAAAACTAACAACTAAATAAAATACTCGTACCTCAATTTAGTATCGACTGCTAAGATTTGTAAGACATTACAATAATTTATATGTTTTAATCTGTTTTTGCTCCAAAATCACACTTTGTAAGTTGGTGTAACGGGCTTTTTTGCAAACGGTTCAAGGTTGAAGAATGCTTTTGAGTATCTATAGCTCATTTAATCTATCGTACGTGGTACGTAGTTAAGTAGTAAAATGAATGGTTCTGCTCATTTGGTGCAGAGAAATTGCAAGCATAATTCATAAAACGTTGACTAATTTGCTCCTATAGTACGCAAGAATAAAATATCGAAACAAACGGAAGCATAATTCAGCTGTTCCTTCACTACTCCGAAATTTCTGTTCGCTCTAGCCATAAACATACCAAGCCCTCCAGTTTATTTTTGATGCGATGTTGTGGGTGTAGAAATGAAGCCGGTATGAAGGTGAAAATATTATACGCATATGCATGTGACGTTTCCTCGACTTAAATTTAAACTGCGGCATTCGTGTTTAATAGTGACTCAACAGCATGCTGTCGGTTAAGGGGATAGGAACATTTTGGGCAATCTGATTAAGTTTTTCTGAGGCTATCAACTAGGTATAAATAGAACTTTCTGGCTTGACGTACGAGTACATAATAGTTATCTATACAACGAGTGCAAAAAATTAATGTTTACTGCAGAAGGCGGTACAATAATTATTATTCACCAACACCCAACGATATTTAACATTTTTTGTTGTTGAATTTAAAGCACTTTTCTGAGTTCGAATGCAATAATAAATATGCACTTTTGTATCTATATATAGAAATATGTAGAAAAAGAACCAGTATTTACACTACAATAAATAATACTTTGTCATTTATATTTTTGTAACTAGTTAAGTATTCAAGATCCAAGTCGAGTGAGGAATTCTGCCAAACTAAAAAGCCAGGCTAAATTTCAATAAAAAAAATCTTAATTAAGTAATATTGACTTGTGTAGGAGTTAAAAAAACATATAAATCAATTCATTTCAAAGTTTTGACATATTTAATAAGTAATACATATATACCATAATATAGTACCATAACCATATAATATGGTATATTATGTATTACTTATCAAATATGTTTAAATGAATTGATTTATATCTTTTTAACTACTTACACAGTATAGTTATATATATATTATTACATTGTTACATAAAGAAAGTGGATATCAAATGAATGATTTGGCGAGAAGAAAACGATAAAGTATGGTGCGTGACGTCATATTAAATCCAATAGTCAATAGTACGGCCGCCCAAGATGGCGGATTACCTATTTCTTCACAACCTCCTTCTCAATACAACATGCGGAGGCCGCCCCAAGATGGCGAATTACCACAAGCTTCTTCGCATGGGTATCAAATGAAAGGGTCTGACGAATAGAATATGTTAAGATGAATGACGTCATATTAAATCTAATATGGCCGATGCCCCAATATGGCAGACTAAATTTTTTTACCACCCTCGTGACATGATAATCAAATACAAAAAAGCATAAAATAAAAAAAAATAAAAAACGCTTTTAAAAACAAGTGTTTATTTAATCCACGTATTAAAATGAATAAAAATATAAAATAATATAACATAAAAATTGCGACAAACTTTTTAACATAAAAATATGGAAATATTGTGTTTACTGTATAATTTGTATTTAAAGTCTGTTAATAAATCTCTTATTTACTTAGTGACTTAATAATAGAACTTCTGCATATCCCACAAATAGCATCTTTAATTACTATTCACCTCGATTAAAATATTTCGATGGCAAATATGTTTCTTTTTGAAAAGTTCCGATATGTTTACACTAAACCCAAGACAAAAGTACAAACTTTGCCATTAAATGATTAAGTCGCGATATCTGGTAAACAGCCACCACCTCTGTTTTTGTTGGAGATAGTCAACATTTGTAGTACCTACCTGTATTTTATAGATGCAGTAATTCAAATTAGTTTTGATCTTCAGCCTCAACAATAATAAATCAACAAACACGGATCTGAACTAACTCTCGATATCTAACAGATAAATAAACGAGGACGAGCAACACAAACGGTGTAAACGTAAACAATATTGACTGGCTTTCGGTGACAGTGAATGAAGGTTGAATCTTTTGCTTTGGCGAGGCATACGCAGGAAATTGCTGGTAGTGTTATTTTTTTGCCAAAAAGAAAATAAATATGTCGCATATGATGAGGCACGCAAATAAAACATGAATCATATCTACGAATCCAATAACAAACGCATTAAAGTCATTTTGTTGGTATTATTAGAAACATAACGAGACAATCTACACGATAGTTTGAATACTAAAAGTGACGTCGAAGGTCGCTCGAAACCTTTTCGATAATATAGGTAAATGGAGAAAAAGAGTTTAAATGAGGCTCTAACCCCTCTCACAAACTCCTGTATACCTAATTATTGCTTGTGCTACATCGCTACATCATTGCAGAACCCCTGAAGTATAATGTCCTATACTTTAGTGGCTTGATGTAGCTAAATATTTTGGCAGTTATTAACATCATCCAAAATCTTATTATGGGTATTATGGATACATACAGAAGTAACTATTAAACATCAAACATAATATATGCTAGCGCCGAATATCTTCTAAATGTCCAGGAATGAATGGCTGTAACATATATAAATACTTTGTTGTATAGGTATATTGAATGGGTTACCAGCTCGTCTAATACATAATAGTCTCATGCTCGCATTAATGAAACTCCAGCGTTACGACCGGTTTTAGAGGTTATTTCAATAGAGTTGTGGACGCAATGACTGGATTTGCTGCCCCACGTAATTGAAAGTTATAGCAAAGTCTAGAGAATATCTAGACTTTGGTTATAGTGACAAGACAAGCTTGGCGCGGGCCCCAGTGAAATTTTCTTCTTCACTAAAGCAAAAAAATATGCTACGGCAGCAAAAAAACTGATCGGTCTATACTTTGATTGTCCATTTTTTTTTAAATTTTTTATTTTTGCCATAGGGAAGGCGCCTTTCCCGTGCAAGATACACAAAAAATTTCTCCTATATTGAAAAATTAAGATAAGTCTCAAACTTTGTACCAACAGGGGCATAGTTTTCATTCTGACCAACTTATTAGTACGATTTTCCAGAAGAGGCACTTTATCTAGTCAAAACAAGATTTATCTGTTCTTCATGACAAGGCCTACGTTGATTTTTCGAAACTGAGAATGTGACAGAAATTACTTTTAAATCTAGCAGGGCGGAATCCCAAATTGTCAAATTCAACTGAAACATTTTTTGTCCTTAACACCTCTTGTTTAATATACAGGGTGATTCAGAATGTATAGTAAATACTTTAAAGGGGTATTCGGCAGGTGGTTTTTCATATAAAATTTTTCGATTTGAGTTTTCGTTGCCAAGTTATTCGGGTCTACAGGGTGACCCAAAAGTATATTTTTTTATTTATATCTCAATAACGGCGCTACTTAAAAATTTGAAATTTTGTATGTGTTATCTACTTACTGGAAGACGCCTTAGGGTAGTTTATTCATTTACACACTGCCCTAAAAAGAGTAAAAACTAACAACCCCTATTAATTTTTTTGTGGGTCATTTTTACGTATAAAAAAATATGATTTGTGTAGCCCTTTACATCTCTTTACATCCCCCTCTACATTTTTTCTCGAAAACACAATATTTTTCCTAGAAAAAAATAATTTCATGCCAAATACCATTCCCCACCGTGCCGTGCTATTACCGCCGAGAACAGAATAATAGTCGAAAGGTATCTACGTAATAATTTCTATGAAAATAAAGATGATATTTTTAAGTTCGGTTATTATTAAAACGTATAGCACTCAAAATTAATAATAAAAAAGGAATTGGATCGAACAATATGGATTGCATCAAATTTATAATGGCAATTCAATTTATAAGCACTCGAAAGTAGTACGTCAATGGAGATCGGCAAATGATGAGACGGTGCGCTGTTGTCAAATGTAGCGAAAACGTCTTTATTAAAAAACACACATTTATATGAATTTATGTAGGGTGTCGGTACAGGAACAATTGTTCTCAATGGTGATCGAAGTAAGGATTGAAGACAGCCAATGATGCGCTGTATCGCCACGAGTTATACCATTGAGTAAAGGAATAATAAGAGGAATCGAGCAAATGGCCGGATCTGTAACACCCTATTTCCTGATGCGACAGGGAATTTGACCCGGTGCATTCACCATAAATTTAAAAAGTCTCTGAAACTTCATGAGCTTACTACAGGCAAAGTTTACAGAAGAAATCGCTATCGCGTTGGGCGCCATCTGGGCCACGGTAGAAAAAATTGTGGTATTGAAAGGATATAAGTTTAAAACTCTAAACGGGAACATTTCAGACGTTGCCATATCGGTGACAACGGGTGCGATGCTAATTTATTGACCTTGACCCAAAAAAACAAATAAGCTACGATGAATTGTTTTTCTGTGGGGGCAATATATTTTTAACCGGCTTGGAGGAGGTTATCAATTCGGTTGTATTTTTTAAGTTTGTTACCTCAGAACTCCGTCATTTAAAAACCGATTTGGACAATTCTTTTTTTATTTGAAAGGGTATACCTACAGAATGGTCCCATGTAAATTTGAAGAAAAAATTCCACCCCTAAGGGTGAACAAATACGGGATGAAATTTCATATTGAACCGATTTCGATGATTCTTTTATTATTAAAAAGGAAGTACCTTAGAGGTGGCCCCATTTAAATTTGAAGAAAAAATTATACCCCTAAGGGTGAAAAAATAGGGGATGAAATTTCTTATTGGACCGATTTCGATGATTCTTTTTTTGTTAGAAAGGGGTGAGTTTAGCAGTGGCTCCATTTAAATTTGAAGAAAAAATTCCACCCCTAAGGGTGGACAAATAGGGGATGAAATTTCATATAGAACCGATTTCGATGATTCTTTTTTTATTAGAAAGGAAGTACCTTAGAGGTAGCCACATTTAAATTTGAAGAAAAAATTCAACCCCAAAGGGTGGAAAAATAGGGGATAAAATTTTATATTGGACCGATTTCGATGATTCTTTTTTATTAGAATAGGATTGCTTTAGGAGTGGTTTTATTTAAATTTGAAGAAAAAATTCCACCCCTAAAGGAGGAAAAATAGGGGATGAAATTTCATATTGGACCGATTTCGATGATTCTTTTTTTATTAGAAAGGAAGTACCTTAGAGGTGGCCCCATTTAAATTTTAAGAAAAAATTCCACCCCTAAGGGTGGAAAAATAGGGGATACAATTTCATATTGAACCGATTTCGATGATTCTTTTTTATTAGAAAGGGATTACTTTAGGAGTGTCATTTAAAAACCGATTTGGACAATTCTTTTTTTATTTGAAAGGGTATACCTACAGAATGGTCCCATTTAAATTTGAAGAAAAAATTCCACCCCTAAGGGTGAACAAATACGGGATGAAATTTCATATTGAACCGATTTCGATGATTCTTTTATTATTAAAAAGGAAGTACCTTAGAGGTGGCCCCATTTAAATTTGAAGAAAAAATTATACCCCTAAGGGTGAAAAAATAGGGGATGAAATTTCTTATTGGACCGATTTCGATGATTCTTTTTTTATTAGAAAGGGGTGAGTTTAGCAGTGGCTCCATTTAAATTTGAAGAAAAAATTCCACCCCTAAGGGTGGACAAATAGGGGATGAAATTTCATATTGAACCGATTTCGATGATTCTTTTTTTATTAAAAAGGGAGTACCTTAGAGGTGGCCCCATTTAAATTTGAAGAAAAAAATTCCACCCCTAAGGGAGGAAAAATAGGGGATGAAATTTCATATTGGACCGATTTTGATGATTCTTTTTTTATTAGGAAGGGAGTACCTTAGAGGTGGTCCCATTTAAATTTGAAGAAAAAATTCCACCCCTAAGGGTGGAAAAATAGGGGATACAATTTCATATTGAACCGATTTCGATGATTCTTTTTTTATTAGGAAGGGAGTACCTTAGAGGTGGTCCTATTTAAATTTGAAGAAAAAAATTCCACCCCTAAGGAAGGAAAAATAGGGGATGAAATTTCATATTGGACCGATTTCGATGATTTTTTTTATAATAGAAAGGGATTACTTTAGGAGTGGCTTCATTTAAATTTGAAGAAAAAATTCCACCCGTAAAGGTGGAAAATAGGGGATGAAATTTAATATTGGACGGATTTCGATAATTCTTAATAATTCACTAAAAATCTTAAATAAAAAAATTAACAAAAAAAATTAAAACCTACGTCAAAAATTTGCCCGTATACACACTCCACTAAATCACCAAATCCAAAGATAACTCAATTTAGAAAGAGAAACATATTTTAAAATTTTAGTTGAAATGTGCATACGCGAAAATTTGTGAAGTCGGTGTTATTTTTTGTTATTTTTAAAACTTTTAGTGGAGTGTGCATACGGGCAAATTTTTGACGTAGGTTTTAATTTTTTTGATAATTTTTTTTATTAATAATTATTATTGGGGAATCGTCTGGCGTGACTCGATGGGTTCTTACTGCTCTTAATAAACAATTTTTTTAAGTAGGTAATTAGTATTTACAAGCTTTTATTTAACTTTCCCTGTTAGTATGTATCGATATAATTATGATGTATGTATGTATGTATGATGTATGTATGATGTATGTATGATGTATGTATGATGTATGTATGATGTATGTATGATGTATGTATGTATGTATGATGTATGTATGTATGTATGTATGATGTATGTATGTATGATGTATGTATGTATGTATATGTACAGTTTGTTCAGAGAATGTTCGGCCCTACGTCACAACTCCCGTCCTTGTCTTACTCATGAACATACGATGGATATCGGTCGTATATTCCCGAGTCAGACAAAGACGGGAGTTATGACGTAGTGCCGAACATTCGCTTAAAAAACTGTATGTATGTATGTATGTCCATCCTGACATAGGAATCAAATAGGTACCTACTAAAAAGCATAAAAGAAAATAAAAATAAAAAACTTTTTAAAAATAAGCTTTTTTATTAAGCCATGTACTAAAACGAATAAAATAAGTTTAGGTTTTCGTTAAGATAATTCAATTCCAAACTGCGACAAGCTTTTTTAAATCAAAAAGCTTGTCGCGCGAAATGTTCATAAAAGTAAGTAACTATACCAATTAATTATATCGGACAGTGATTGGTTGATAAGCAAACTACATGCCAAAGTATGTATTTTCTTTACAGTTCGCACGACAAGCTGCCTTTTGATTTAAAAAAGCTTGTCGCAGTTTGGAATTGAATTATCTTAACGAAAACCTAAACTTATTTTATCTGTTGTAGTAAGCTTAAATATAGAGGCTTGTTTTAAAAAAGGTTTTTTTATTTTTTAATAAAAATTCCGGTATTATATTTTATTTTTCTACAGACAAAAATCAGAGGAGGGATAGAGAGACATTTACAAGGACAGGGGCAGGGTCCGCACTAATCGTTTTGTAACAACAGACAAGTAGTCTAATAAAGATGTCAGTTTTGCAAAAAATCAAAATAGGATGATTTTTGCAGGATTGCTTGGGGACTGCCTCCTGAGTGTCCAACCAAAAGGTCACACTCGAATTCCTAGTACGAATTGTGCTATAAGGTGGTTTCCTAAACAATGGGGGTAGTTTCCTAAACATGTTTTTTGAGCAAAATGACTCCAATAAAAGTTGTAATACATGAGTTACAGCGCATTACTTGCATGACAAAATAACTTCGCACGCTGCAGGGGTGGTCATGTAAAAAAAATTTTACAAATAATGACCTTAAAAAAGTTTTAGAGGATGAACTTCTGGTCAACTTTTTATTATAAAATTGTTTCGTGTCTCTAATGTTTATTGATTTACAGGACGTTAAATGACAAAAAATTCGTTTACCACAGGACAGGTCTTGTAAAATTTTTTTAACAAAAAAATTACCTGAATATAAGTTGGAGAGGGGTAAGTGATCTACAATTTTGTTTTACATTTTTTTTATTATCTTGACTGCTTAACAAGTTACAGCGCATAAATTACAAAAATTTCCCAGTTTTGGCCAGTTCCTACCGATTAGGTAATTAGAAACACGTTGGATGCAAACACAGATGTCATTACAATGTTTTAAATATGTGGGAAAAAGGGTCAGAGAAAGACTTCGAAAAGTTTTTAATTTATTGCCAACGTTTCGACTTATTTAAAGTCGTCTTCAGGGCTCAAATTATACTTTTCTGTCTTTATAAAAAATGTTGCCATATAAGTCGATACAAAGGATAAGGTTATTATAATTTGAAGACGACTTTAAATAAGTCGAAACGTTGGCAATAAATTAAAAACTTTTCGAAGTCTTTCTCTGACCCTTTTTCCCACATATTTAATTAACATTGTAACAAATTTCTGGGTCACTTAACATTAATTTATTAATTCTTACAGATGTCATTTTTCAGTTTCCATTACTTGTGAGGAAATAAATTGCTTTTTGCACAAATGAATTTTTTATGAAGCGAATTAACAAGTTCATTGGAGTTGATAATCATTTTGAACATTTTCTTAATCTTGTCATTTGTGTAAAAAAATTTACCCCATTTATAAAAAAAACAGAGTTTACCTTGCAACTATTCAATTATACAGGGTGATTTTTTAGTTGATGCTTTTCTTTTACCAGAAAATAAAGCTCACAAAAATAAGCATTTTTTTCCTTTACCACGTTTGGTAAATATCAAAATTAACGGAGGTACAGGGTGTTAAAGTTTCAAATTCAAAAATTTACTTTACAAAACTTAAACTAAACCATTGAGTAAGGGAATACTTTACTCAATGACTAAACTTAATGTAAATTAAATTAAAAATTAAAGATACAACAAACAACTTTGGCGCAAAGGCGGTTGGATAAATTTGTTATTTCTGATACCTATTTACATATTATTATTTATTATTATTTATTATTGTTGGTATAAAAGTGGTAAAGGAAAAAATGCTTATTTTTGTGAGTTTTATTTTCTGTTAAAAGGAAAGCATCAACTTAAAATCACCCTGTATTTTTTTCCGATAGAATTCTAATTTTCCTATGATTTTTATTTGCTGCTTCGGAAATTTTCTTTTTTGAGCGAATTTTTTCTTTACTAAGCCACTTCATAGCCTTAAATATTTTCATTTTGATTAATTTTTCTAATATAAATAATTTATGTTCTTTGCATTCGTTTAACCAAGTTCCATACATCCGTTCTAGAGCCTTAATAATAAACAGTCTTATCTTCGTTTTTAACTCATAATCACACTTAACTTCTTCAAAAACGTGATTAAACTGAACTAACATAAACTGAACGATTTCTGCGAAATTAGCATTAGGCCTTTTTAAATATTTTATATCATCTCCGGCCGCATAGTCCTTATTTAAAATTAGCCTCTCTTTCACCTGAATTTCCATTTCTCCCATATATAAGAGAGACGACTCACACTTTTCACAGGCGTGTCTTTTGAGGAAGTTATAAGCCAAATATCCAGCGATATATGTGGCCGAACAATCTTCCAGTGTTGAACAGCTTATTTCCACCACCTCATCTTCGTTCCCATGGTCTACTTCCATTTCCAAGATTTCGACATAATTTTTGCTGGGACTTGTTTCGCTTGTATTTTCACTACTACTGACAGATTTATCAACGGCTTTATTTTCAGTAAGTGTCACTACTTCATCGGTGTCACATTCGCAATTTTTTGAATCCACGGCAGCTTCCAAGCGAATATTTAAATTTTGTTGCAAAGCTCTACGTAGGTCGACAACTTTTGGAAAGGGGTTGTATCCCCCGCGAGCTCTCACAACCGAAAAAAAATTTTCTTCTTGATCTTGATTGAGACGCGACGTTAGAAGAAATTTAGTTCCTTTCTCGACGCAATCTTCCCACAACATTTGAACAGCGTTCAAAGTCCAGACGAAGCCCTCGATACAATAAATATTTTTTCTCTCTTGTCCGCGTTCGCCTACAATTTTCACAGACGAAAACATTTGTTTTCCTTCTTCCAAAGTTTTCTTGGGTAAATTATGCAGCACTGATAACCCCCTCCTGTATGGATTTGGATCTGAAAGGCATTTTCCATTAAGACAGTCAAATATGTTATTTACCTTTTCAAAAAAGTCAGCAGTATTTAAGGCCGTGTTACTTGTGAGTTGTCCTGTTTGCGAAGCTGTTCTTATGGTAGCTGAAACACTCTTGCTTAGTGTTTGCGCAGCATACTTCACCCTCATCTTCTGAAATGGGCTTGGGTTGACATGAACATCAGTTATTTTATGCATGCAACGGGACACCAAACTGCATTTTTCAATTTCATAAGTTTTTACAAAATCATCCCAAGAAACCTGTGCGCCATCCACAAAAAAATCATTTTTTATGTTCATTAAATTATTCCTCAGAGATTTTAGTAGATGAGGGGGATCGTAAATAAGAAATAGTTTTATACCTTCTAGCATCACAAAAGGGGTTTCTTTCTTTGCTCCTAATATATTGAAGGCCAATCTGTTATTGGACCCCTGGTCAGCTACAAGCGCTTTTGGTTTCAGTCCAATATCAGACAGTCTTAGCACAACATCTTTTACCAATTTGGCCAACATGTCCCCTTTCACGGGCCCGGCGGAAACAAAATAACAAAATGGTATTTTCCATTTAAAAAATAGTCCGCGGATAAGGAAAACTAATCCTTGGTTTCCAAATTTGCAACTGCGTCCATGGGAAGAAAAATCTTCAAACCCCTCAACAAAATCGTGGAAAGCGTTATATGTCAATCCGGGCTGCAGCTTGATTTCGTCTACTAATACAACACAATCTTTTTCACTTTCTTCCATGCTGCTTACTTTTTCCCTTAGTAGGTTAGTCAGTTTCGAGTAAACGCCTGTTCTTAAATTAAATACTCTCAACCATGACCTGATCGTCGTAATAGCAGGTAATTTGAAACCGTTCCTAAGAAAAGTTTTATAGGCACTTGGAGATTTGTAATATAATGATAAAGAAAATTCCCTTTCATGCTTACTCCACTTCTTCCCTTTTTGATGAAACAATTGCATTTTCACAAATGTTTGAACATATTTTGACCGGTTCTCAAGTAATGAATTAACTACATTAAGTTGCTTACACTGACCTTTTAGAAGTGAAGACCTTTTTTTTTAAGCGCGATATCTCAACTTTTTTGGTGCGATATTTCTTCTTCAACTCAGAAATTTGACATCGAATTTTGTTTTCAGTAACAGATATATTTCTTCGACCACTTGCAGATAGTTTTCTTATAATTTTTATGGAAGAAGATTCACTACTATCACATGTCGATTGCCGAGGGGGACTTCTGAGCCTAATTACAAAATTGACATCGTCTATTTCGGAAGAATCTGAAAAGTCTAGTTTTCGTTTAACTGAAGCGTATGTCTTTGGATTATCAGTTCGCAATAATGTCAAATCCTCGAACTGTTGATCATCTGAAATAGAGGAAACATACGATTTATATTAGTTTGTTGTTTTTTAAGTTGGGTTCTTTTAAGTCATTGTATGTATGTATAAACAGTTTCCTTTTATTAAGGAATTTGGTGTTAAGTTTTCCTTTCACTATGGGAGTTTTAAGCCTAGACATTACCTTATTCAACGGCCTAGAATAATACATTTATTAATATTATGGATATAGGGTTATAAAACTGTCAAAATTGATGGGCAATTAAATTTGTTTGCTTTGATATTATGAAGCTATAAATTTTTCCACTTTAGCAATGCCCTTTAAAAAATTTCTTAGTTGACACAAAGCATATAATTTTTACCCAGTGAATTTGTATACTCTATATTTGAGCTTGAAAATCAAAAGGCTTTTGTATAATGAATATAATAATATCTTCCCTGAGAACTCGATAATAAAAACCAAAAAAAAATAATTCATCATAAATACTTTTTCGATGTGTTTACTAGAAAGTAAAAGCCAGTGGCGTATTTTAGAAGGGGAGATAATTATTGGAGTAATCATGTCCCTGAACATGTGGCTATGTAAAAAATTCACTATAAAATTTAAAATAGTCTAGTATTTACTTTTCGGAATATGTATTTGCCTAAAATGTTGCATACTGGTATTTGAAATTTTAAGGCGCTAAAAACTAATGTGAACTGAGATTTGGTTATTTCGATAGCGGTTTAAAAAAATCTCAAAATGTGTTAAATTTTAACCAAAGTGCTTTTACCGAAATCGAAAACATTCATAAACAATTATTATGGCACTTTTAAAAACGCGACAAATCGAGAAGCGCCCTGTATCTCTAATTTGAGGACCTAAGCTACTTTTTGTCTATCTCTTCAGGAAATAAGAGGAACATCCCAATTTGGGAAACCCCGTACACATCAGATTTTCTTCCTCGTTGCATGCAACGGCTGTCAAATCTGACAGTTACTTTTTCGCGATAAACGCATGTGTGATTCAAATTTTTTTTTAACAATATAAATGGTATTGGTGATGTTTTCTGACCACTCCTGCGTTTTTCGAGAAATTATTTGACATTTAGGCCAGGGTATAAGCCTCGGTATAAGCCTTTGAAAATAGATACAAGTGAAAAAAAATTAGAACAGTATGAAACCCATTGGACAAGGAAAAAATATAGCAAAAATAACATAAATTTGAAGTACGGGGTTGTAGGGGGTGATCTTTTAGAGGTGGAAAACGGTTTATCACGATTTCCGGCAAAACTGCAACTCCTATCGAAAAAAGTTAAATGGCAAAGTTGTAGGTAATAAAAAGATCTACACCCTTTGTATTTACACTTTTTTCACAGAACCTCAAAATATCCGCGAAAAATTGTAATAACCGAATTTTTGGTTTTTAATTTTTATCTCCCACAAAAAAAAAAATCCACGAAATTTGGTGGAAACTTACCTTCTTATGTCCCGAACAAACTGTAATTTTTTCGAATCAAAATATTTATTTGTACTCCTATTTTTGATTTTAAACCAAAAAAGTACCCTCGTTTTCAATTGAAAATACCCAGGTCAAAAAAGCTGCTTTTTAAAAAAAGTCGGTTCGCTTTTTGTTCGTTGAAACATCTACTTTCTGATGGTGTAAAAAATATACATCACTATGGAAAATTTTCCCAATTAAATACAGGGCCGCGTTAGAAAGAAGTAAGTGGAAAAATAGAATTTTCAGTATAATTGTCTCAAAACATTTTAAAAATATTTCGTGTCATACATCATGGTATTTGGAATGAAAAGTGCTTTCAAAATCTGCAAAAAAAATCCAGGTCCGTCTTTAAAAAAATTAAGTTGAAGATGGTTTCTCAAAAAATGAAATGTTGTAGAAGAAATCTAAAAACGCCATCTTAAAGCCCGTTAAAAAGTGCCATAAAAAGTGTTTTTCTTTTTTTCCTATCTGTGATAACAACTTCAAAAAAAAATCGAAAATGCAAAATTTCACTTTTTTCAAAATAGCTCAAAAACGAAAAGAGATATTAGAAATCTGTACCATTTATTGACCTTAAAATTGCGCAACTTGTTCCCCATTTAACCGTTGTTCTATCTCTCACCGTTTGCAAGATCCCCATGCTGTTCATTCTTTTCTGGGACACATTGTATATCGATTTGCAATTTCTTAGTTTATCAATATTTATCAATATAACATAGAATCTTAAATTTTTCAAGTACCTAATTAAACTGTAAATTTCAATAAATAGCACAAAATTTTAAACAATGATTGATGAGAAAATTTTCCATAGTGATGTACCTATATTTTTTTACACCGTCAGAAAGTAGAGGTTTCAACGAACAAAAAGCGAACCGACTTTTTTTAAAAAGCAGCTTTTTGACGTGGGCATTTTAGATTGAAAATGATGTTACTTTTTCGGTTTGAAATCAACGAAAGGGGTAAAAATAAATATTTTCATTCGTAAAAATTACAGCGTGTTCGGGACATAAGAAGGTAAGTTTCCACCAAATTTTGTGCAATTTTTTTTTGTGGGCGATAAAAATTAAAAACCAAAAAATCACTTATTTCGATTTTTCGCGGATATTTTGAGGTTATGTAAAAAAAGTGTAAACACAAAAGTTGTAGATCTTTTTATTGTCTACAACTTTGCCGTTTAACTTTTTTCGATAGGAGTTGCAGTTTGACGGAAATCGTGATAAACCGTTTTCCATCCCTAAAAGATCACCCCCTACAACCCCCGTACCTCAAATCGCCTTTAAATGATTTTTTCTGCTATTTCTGCTATATTTTCTTCCTTTTCCAATGGGTGTGATGCTGTTTTTTTGTTCTCAAAAAATATCTACCCTGGCCTATATATTTCGTTGGTCCTCTATCCAAATATTTCACTCAACGGTTTTAATGAAAAAATGTACCTAGTAGGTACATTATATTAAGCATGTAATGCATTACATAATATTTCTTTTACGATAATATTTTCTGTAATTTACTAAAAAAATAATAATTTACTCCATGATTTCATGCAGCCACTTACCTTTCAAAAATGGCACCGGCACTGCATTAGATAGAAGTCGCTTTTTTGAGGAATCCGCACAGTGAAAATGGTTGTTGTTGAAATGTTTTTCGCACACCATGTACCGATCGATCTGTTCCACATCGCTTAAAAACTGTAATAATTCTTGGTTTCCACAGTTGACTATCCACTGTTTGCATCTAATTGCATCCTTCGCGGGAAACGTAAATAGGGATTGTCCAGACGCGCGTGAATTGTTACAATTGTTATAAACGCACTTGTATTTTGATATAAGCATTTTTCTGGAGAATAATTGATTGTCTTACAGAAAAATCCCTATGCTTGCTCGTAATATTATGAATAGGTCGGTGCGATCACAAATTAGGGAGTATGTATATCCGTGTCGGTTCCTTTGATTTCAGCGGTATGATTATATTTTTGTGCAAGACGATTTTTCAGTACTTATAATTATTTCACTTTCAAGTCACAAGAGCGAAGAACGTTAGAAAACACGAAACTCTCGACGCAGTGCCAATAAGGTCGTAGTCGATAATAAAATCCCGGATTGTATGATCTACATTATATTATATTATTCCTTTTCTCAGTCAGTTGAAACAACATAAAAAAAAACTTTATGCGGCAGGCACCCGGCCGGCAGATTATTCTTTTATATCCCTGAAAAAAATTTACTAAAATAGCCGGCCGCCGATGCCGACAAGAGTAATCCCTTTGTCTTTGTCAGCCGCCGCGCCGCCGACAAAAAATACTTATTTAAATAAGTATAAGACTAGTCCTATTTTTTGTTAATAGCAAATAGCAAAGTCGACAAAAATATGAATATTGTGCCGCATTTCGCCCTTTTGATTAATTCCCAGTTTTGTTTGGTGTTTTTAAAAATGTACCTAAATCGAATAGGAAAATTATAGTGGGGTGGGGTGGAGGTTAGTTGTTACTTTGCTTTATAACTTAACTTCATACAATTTAAACTTCATACGATTTAAAGAGTCCCTTTCCTAATTTATTTGTAGCTTTAAGAATATTTTTAACCATGCCGGGAGAGATCATTTTCAAAACTGAAGCTGAACAAAAACTTTCTAAGATCTACTATATATGAACCAGTCGAGACGTTCGAATTTAGCAATAATAAGCATAGGAGAATAGATTTGTAATAAAATAGATTTAAGGGATTTAATTAGGGAATTTCCAATCAAGAATGGTGGCAAGCTGGTCTACTGAAGGTACCACCTGAGTAAAGGAAATAATAAGTATCACCATTGAGTAAAGGAATATTACTCAATGGTATCACCACAAACTGTTCGCGATCCTATGGCTTTAATACCAATAAGAAAGATTAGAGGCAACAAACTAATTTAATTTATTACTTGTAAAAAAACTTTTTTAAAAACAAGCTTTTATTGAAGCCATATACCTACTAAACGAATAAAATAGGTTTAGGTTTTCGTTAAGATAATTCAATGCCAAATTGCGACAAGTTTTTGTGAATGAAAAAGCTTGTTGGGCAAAATGTTCGTAAAAGCAGGTAGGTCCCAATTAATTTTATTGGACAGTGATTGGTTGATAAGCAAGTAGGTACCCACTTGCGAAAGTATATGTATTTTCTTTACAATTCGCGCGACAAGCTTTTTGATTTACAAAAACTTTGCAATTTGTCATTGAATTATTCTTAACAAAAACCTGCACTACACATATATATTATATTATTCGTTTCATTCGTGGCCTAGGCTTGTTTTTAAATAGGTTTTTTTATCTTTTATTTTATTTCATGCTTTTTAGTACCTATTTGATTCCCAAGTGAGGAGGGTGGTAAATAAATGTAATCAGCCATCTTGGGTCATCCGCCATATTGGATTTAGTATGACGTCACTTGAAAAGAAAATGTAATTCGCTATATTGGAGCGGCGCCCATATTGAATTTAGTGTGATGTCACTAACTTTATCGTTTTCTACTCTTCAAGCCTTTTCATTTGATACCCATATTAAGGGGTTTAAAAAGAAAATGTAATTCGCTATCTTGGAGCGGCGGCCATATTGAATTTAGTGCGATGTCACTAACTTTATCGTTTTCAACTCTTCAACCCCTTTCATTTGATACCCATATTAAGGGGGTTGAAAAGGAAATGTAATCCGCCATCTTGGAACGGCAGTCATATTGAATTTAGTGTGATGTCACTAACTTTATCGTTTTCTACTCTTGAAGCCCTTTCATTTGATACCCATATGCAGGGGGTTGAGAAGAAAATGTAATCCGCCATCTTGGAGCGGCGGCCATTTTGAAAGTATTACAATATTGCGTTTTGTCACCAGAACTAAAGGTGCATGCAAAATTTCAGCTCAATCGGATGTTAAGAAGTGGTTCTAATTCAGCTTGCAAAATTTGAGTTAAACAAACTAACATACATAGTAATACCCTTATTTATTATACCTCTGTATAAACAAGGGTATAATACATTGCAAGTTAAATACAAGCTTACACCAATAATCCATCATTATGAAGCACAGCTCACACCAGCCCAATTCTATTTGCTTATCATATTACCTACCTAACACAATGTTGGTATGAATCGGAAAAACGTTCTTAGAAAAATTTCTATACTACTACAATGTTTTTTCTTTACTTTATTTTTTTAAACCGATTCTTTTGATAGGGTTTTCTGTTTTGTTTTTTTCTTCAAAAAATCGTTTAAACCCATCTCTGACATTGAACAAAACCTACACCTACGTTAATGTTGAAAAAATAACCCTTTGTAGGTGACCTATCGCTCCAATTCTAAAATGTAAAAAATATTGGTTTGCCAGTTATTAATATTATTGAAAATTAAAGTTGAATAATGTTTAACCTTAACCATTAACTAAAACAAAAAGAACCTGTTGCTTTTACTGAAGTGTTGTGAACCGAAATCATTAAAAAATACCTGGCCTAAATTCTAAAGGTTGTTTAAAGGCATTTAAAAATCCCCCTATCGTTAATTGTAACTTGGAAGCGTTCTGAAGGGAGAATTCGCACAATCCGGCAAGACCGCGTTCTACCCGACAACGGTCAGCATTACGGGGAAAAGCGATCTGTAAAGAAAATACCCAAACGACCGATATTTTAATACTTTTGCAGCCTACTAGATGGCGCGGGGGACGAGACTATGATGTTTTAATAATTTTGTAGACCACTAGATGGCGATCCCTGTTTTCTACAAAATTACCTGTTAGCAACTCACAACACGGGATCAGTTCCTCTTCCCCTATTTATTCCTTTACTCAATGGTTATACTAGTAAAATTGTGTGCACTATACAGTGCACACGTATACACGTAGGTGTAATTTGTGCGGTATCCTTTGACATGTTATACTTTTGCTTCATTCCGAAACCTTTAGGGAAGAATATATTAACTGAACTAAATGAATGTTTTCGCATTTTTTCTATTTTGCATTTTACAAAATATAATAATAATTATTGTGTCGGGGATTACAACAAAAATATGGTTTTCAATCGGATGTTTTGACGAACAAACACACCACACCAGCAAGTGATTTTTACTCGAAACCTTCTAATTGGAGTTGAATTTACCATTCCATTAAACGATGTACCTACCTACTCCACGTATTCAAGAGCCCTTCACTTCGGCTGACAGTACGTTAATAGTCAGCATACTAATGAAACGTATTATTACCGAAACGAGCTAGCACGCTGAAGTAGATGATCCATTTACTGCTTGATCTGATGAATATGCCCTGGATGCCCACATTGTTACCGTTTTGCCATCACCGCCCACCCATGCGTGTTGCAACCTAATTTGATGTTTATTTCTATGGAACGTCGAATTGCAGGTAAATTAGGGAACGTCTGAATTCGCAGGTGCACGTATGTAACACGGCTTTCAGAAATGCGCGGAAATTTGAGTTCATGCAAGAAAGAGGACAGGTAGAAATGCTTGATAGGCCGGGAGTTAGTGACAGATTTTTGGATGTGATTTTACTCAGTATGTCTTTCAGAGGGGCATTATAATACATATCTCACGATAATACGGTATGAATCAGAGACTCACCTTCATACGGAAAAGTGAGACTTGAGTCTTCATTTCATCGAAAAAAGAACACAGGATGACCTCTACTTCATATGGACCTTACTATCGGGAGAATAATACAGGGTGCCCAATTTAGATGGAATAATGGATATAACTTTTTAAATACACCTTGTATAAAAAAATGTTTCAGACAAGAGTTTTTCAGTTAATCTTTCTGACCATGAATTTTTTTGGGAGCCAGTCATTTCGTTGCTATGTCAACCAACTTTGTTTTTTAAAAGACACCATACACTTTTCTGTTCAAATTTGGAATCAGCTCTTTTTTGTGCATATGAACATATAAAATTTCATTGGGGTTGCATAAGAAAATTTTTGAGAAAAAGTAGAATTTCTGCAAGTACACCAAAATTTAAATTCAAGAGCGTTGCCTAAAAATGTGTTTATTAATAAATAAATAGGCACAATAAATCAATGGTACCTACCTATAAAAATCAATTAATCAAATGATCTAAATGTTCTTCATTCACAGCGAGACAAAGACCCAGTCTGTCGTAAAAACTAATACCTAAGTACATTCCTAATCCATTCTGGAGGAATCGACGCTATTTCGTTTCTTATGCGCTGTTCCAATTTTGGGGACGATTTTTATACACCCTGGATTTTAGGTGTCCCACAAGAAAAAATCAGCCGGGGTAAGATCTGGATACCTCGGAGGCCATTCTATGGCCCCCTCTTCTGCCAATCCAAGATTGTGGGAAGACTTGGTTTAAATAGCGGCGCACATCACGGTGGTAATGTGGAGGTGCTCCATCTTGCTGGAACCAGATATCCTGGATTGGCATACCAAGGGCAGGAATCACCTCAGTTTGCAAAAGATCCAAATACCGGTCGCCAGTCAAATTACCATTGATTATAAATGGACCAATAATGTGGTTGTCATAGATACCATTAGTTATCATTACATGCAAAAATGGCTCTCGAATTTAAATTTTGGCGTACTTGCAGAAATTCTACTTTTTTTCCAAAAATTTTCTTATGCAACTCCAATGAAATTTTACATGTTCGTATGCACGAGAAAAAGCCGATTCAAAATTTTACCAAAAAAGTGTATGGTGCAATTTAAAAAAAAAACAAAGTTGGTTGCCATGTCAACGAAAAAACTGGCTCCCAAAAAAATCAAGGTCACCGAAATATGCAGATAGAGCAACTGAAAAACTCTTGCCTGAAACATTTTTTACACAAGGTGTATTTAAAAAGTCATATCTTATATCCATTATTCCATCTAAATTGGGCACCCTGTATACGTTATAATGCCCTCTGAGTAAAATCACATCCAAAAATCTATCACTAACTCTCAGCCTATGATCAATGGAATAGATATCTAATTAAGTCATATTAAGTTATTAAGTCATATATAGTCGTAGTTAAACCTTTCCAAATATCAAAATCACTTGTCTAATTACGATAATCATTTTGAGGATATTTTTATGATTAACCCTTTCGCTGCGCGTAGCCGTTCCGGGGCCGACCGCCAGGAACGGCATTTATTAGGGGCTTGCAAACTTATTTGGAAAACATGTCTTAAAAAATAATAAACCTATGTTTTTAATAAATTCAATATAAAATAAAACACAAATAGCTGTAAATATGGTATATATTTCAAAATAAAACAAAAATAAATATATAAAACACTATAGTTCATCAACACTAAATGCAAAATAAAAAATGATAAATAAATAAAACACAATTATTGCTATTCTAAATTCAAAATAAAAAAATATAAATAAATAAATATTTTAATTCCAATATTGTTTTATTGTATGATATATTTCAAAACAAGGTACAACGCACAATGGAGTATTACAAATATCGCACATATATCTAGATTCGGATCAGAAATATATTATTGGTTCGATACGGCGTGTGTGTTGCCTGAAGAGGGGAGTGGGGGCCTCGGCAAGGGAGAGAATAAACAGGCAGCGGCGGCAGGCGCTGGGCACCGGGCAGTGCGTATATATTATATTACACTAAATATTGTGAAACAAAGGATTGTACTGTCGATAGTTGTTACTGTAATGTACCACGAAACTCTATAGTTCAAAATCGTTCGCCCAGGTCAATGCCCTCCTATTTATTTTGCCTTTGCGAATATAGCCGTCAGGAGCAGTAAATCGGACGGCGAATAAACTCGTCAGGAGCAGCGAAAGGGTTAAAATACCTATTCGCCAGTTATGTGATTTACAGGGTGAGTCTCTGACCCGTACAATGAGGGGTAAAGTTGTACCCCTAGAGCGAGCCTATGAAGTTATTTTTTATTAAAACTCAAAAATAAATTAGATATAAAGTTTTCAAACTCTTTACTATAAATATAAATAGGTAGTTAATATTTGTTAAATATATTAATATCAGATTACGATTTTTAAGAAGTATGGTAATATTACAGGCCTTAAATTAGGTCAGGGAACCCAAATTTTTTTAAACAAATTTCATGGAAAAACAGAAATTTTATCTTTGAGTTAAAAATAACTTCATAGGCGTGCTACAACGTTACTCCCGGTTAAAATTTTTGGACGAGTCAAGAACTCATCCTGTACCTATAATGTAAACTCGACCAGTAATCACAGATTCGAAATACTTGTTTTAAACAATAAAACAAATTAGTGAATTTTGACTGCATTTTTACGTTAGCTATAGTACTTTTTGTTTCAGGAAACTCACCGTACGTTAGCGAGAGTATGCCTCCTGTTCCTCAAGTACCTGTTGTGGTACTTGTGTAAGTCACCAATGGAACCCTGTTCTGCCTGCATCTTTACTGCTTGCTGCTGCTGCTGTTGGGGCTGAGGCTGGGGAGATTGCTGAACATTCCTGCGCCTGCCGAAGCTGAACTTGTGACCTGCGACACAGAACTTGGATCAGTTTTCGGAAAACATTAATTTGGGATACTGGTTTCAACTTTATATAGCTAAGTGTTAAAAAATGTCGCATTAAGGTTCCTCTGTTCCGTAATATTCTCTATTGTTCTAAGACCTCGGTCTCCTAAAAGACGGGGTTGGTCCAATAAGCGTTGGCAACAATAACGTGTTGATCGTTGTGAACAGGGTGTCCCAAGTCCCAGTAAACGTGATAAACCCGACTATATCGGTATATAATTTTAGAGATAAATAATTTATGCTTCAAAGCCAATCTTGTGTAGAATTTTCCAGCAATTCGAATAATAATTATTATTATATTATTATTATATTATTATTATATTATAATAATTATTAAATAATTTCAAAAAATACCCTTTTCAAAAAAATTGTGAAGTTGAATTTTAACACGGAATTAGTACCTAATAATACAGTATGAAAATGAAATAAAATATTGCTTGTTCTCATTTCTGACTTTCGGTATGAAATGAGCATAACTTGGTCAGTTGTTTAAGACACCCTGTATATTTTAGGTTCCAACATAAGTATATAGTTTTATATAGTTATCTCTAACAATATATGTTTAGCATTCCATGCAAAGATGTAAATTTATCATATTTAACGAAATTTATCAAAAAATGAAAATGCTCCTTGGTTGATTATGACATTATAGATATGATATTGACTATGATATTATATATGTTATGATTGGCATTGTTTCCTATTCCGAACAATCTGTACCAAGGATTCTGTGCCTATGGGTTATATCAAAATAAGTAAAGCAATACTTTCTAAAGAAATTCTTACGTCAGCCAATTGCTACTGCGTTGTTCCCATCAAATATCTTCCTCGACAAGCCCAAGGACCTAATACCGATCAATAATTTGAAAAGCCCATTACACTAAAATATACCCGATATGCCCTCAATTTATTAAATGTGTCTAAACCGAACGGTTTCTCTCAACCACGTTAAATAGGAGCCATAAATTTCAGTTTGTGTAGCGATTAGCAATGCCTTTCTTTAACTGGACCATTTTTCAATTATCGACCTATTTACCGAATTAAAGTGGAGGGTATTTTTGGCTTCGACCTTATGCTTTTGGTTCAACGTAAAATTAACGCGCCAACGGTCAATTTCTTCGTGACCACAGACGAATCGTGACGCATGGCGTGAAACAAAATTTTTTCTCGATTTTTATTTTGTGTAGTAAAAAAGGCCTCGTTCAAGTTTTCTATTTGAAAAGTGCTTTTTGAAAGAAAACCTAGTTTTTTATGTATGATCATGTGATCGAAATCCTCTATTTCTGTGGGAGTTTATTCAAACGTAAGGATGTAGTGGGTGAGACATTTTTAATGTCGGACCCGACAATAATATGTGAGAATATTTTTAAAAATACGAGTGAGAAGGGTCAGGTAAAATTTTTTTTTCTTAAAAATCACTTTTCCAGCAGAAAGCTTACACGAGACCCCTTTTACAGAAGCATAGGTAAATATATCAGGGAATTTAAAATATTCTAAACTTCTACTTAAAAAAGGCTTCCCCATTCCCCCTCCCGCACGATTATGGTACAACCACCTCAATGCATTACTATAAAATCAATACCAATAACTTTTTTCAATTTTTAGAAGAACCAGGCATTATATAAAATACAGCCGATCTTTATTTTTAAACCGGTGACTGAAGGTTTTTCAAAATTTAAAATGTACCTACCTATAGTATTAAAACGGTAAATTCCAAAAAACGAAGTTTTGATGTTCAGTCTCCATTCATTTTGATAGCAGGTGGTAAAAGGGGATCCGATCTAACTAGAAAGCCTCTTATCAATTTAACTTAATTCATAAATAAGTAGTGATGAAATTTTCCATAATAACACCTGGCATGCTGCTAAGGATCCGTTAATTTCTCATTATGACGGTAAACAGCAAAACCTTCCGGTCGGGAATATTGCGGAATTGACAGTTTTATTAGGAGAATAAAAATGGCGAAATTCAAGTTATACGGCTACAGTACTTGGTTACGTATTGAATTAGACATCATACAATTGCTTGGGTACCTAAGTAAAGTACCTACCACCTACCTATCTAAAAATATATTTTTCAGAAAGTGAAGCATTCACACCACCATTTTCTGACCAACATTTAACAATAATTTTGAAACATGTTAATGTATCTTTTATACAATTTCTTTTTATTAGGTTTTATTACATGAAGTAGTATAAATTCGTCTTCCGAATAAAAATTAGTTTTTACTTGTATGTTCTGAATATAGTCTGCAAGATATAAAGAATGGTTTGCAAATTTAACATTAAAATGAAGTTGCCTTTGAGAAACCACATCAAACTCAAATATCCATTTGCTCTGTAGAGCCCAAATTTTGTGGTAGTTTCATATTTTTTTAATCAACTGATTCGTAAAGAATTAATTACCGAAAATTACCATGTTTAATTAGCAAGAGTGTGCTTTGTGGGAAACAGCCCACCTGTAGACACATTAACTTGTCGAAATTTGCACGATATAAGCACAGAAGACGACGAATATGCGGAGGACGTACAAAAATGGAAATTAAAGACTACCAGAGAGACGAAACCCTTTTAAAAGGCAATTAGTTAGAGGAACATTCAAGAGGAAGGTTTAAAAAGTCCAGCTCATTTACAGCATTGAAATTCGTCCTCAGTGGCTAGTCTATGCTGCGCTGAAGCCGTTTTCGTCTTGTAAAATATATTACGATAGAAGTACGGAAATAAAAAGTTACAAAAAGAAAAAAGAAGACAACCCTACGGTCGGTATTAAATCGACACCCTGTAGAGAACCAATTGAATTAGAATAATAACTGAACTATATTACTTCTACAGCATAAAATATTTAGTGATCGTTACAAATTAAAAATTTAATAGATTTCAAAGATCGATACAGGGTGACTGGTATATCGACGTCAGACGTATTTACATGTGTTACAAAATTGTAAAACTTGTTCCTAATACACTTAGATATATAAATCTGTAGTCGGCTCTAAAAAAACCATAATAGTACTTTTTGAAATTTAAGCTCATAAAAGTATAAAGTTACCTACTCATTGAATGCGCATTTTGGATATTTATTTAATAAAAAAAGTTTATCACAATCGGCCAACAAATACAGATTTGATGGTAAATCTTTAACGTGGACACTCTGTATCAGGTCCCTATTGGACTCCTGCCCCTGACAAAAATCCAAAAAACTCTGTATATTTATAAAAATAACAATAATCCCTTTTTGTATAAAAAATTATTGCGACAAAAATTCTCGATGTACAGAACAAACAAAAATTTAATAGCACAAATACAATACTTTTATCTTTTATTAAAAAAATATTTTGTAAAACTTGCTTTGTGAAACTTTTGATTTACTTTTCAATATTCTCCTTCTACACCTTTCACCTCTTAACTTATATCATCCCAAAAAATAGCGGTTTTAATTTCCATTCAATTATATTATTATAAATGTAATAATTAAAAAATACTGAAAATGCATTAGTATAGGTATAGGTTACCTCAAAATGAAATACCCTTAACAAATCCAATCACACTTTGCTCGCCTTTGCCACACAACCGGTACCTTACACCATTGAGTTAACCCTATTTATTCCTTTACTCAATGCTTACACACAAAATATCTTTTCATAAATGTCAGCATTCAATCTCCAATTATAGTTATAAGAAGCATCCTTCCCCTATACCTTTGATGGTGCTGTTTATAAGTAAAAGCGGCTTCATTTAACTAGAAAGCTTCGACAATTTCTGGCAATGAGGATTAATATTGAGCCTGAGGTTTTCCTGGATCGATCGCCGTACATCTTAGTATATCGGTATTATTTAAATGCACGGTTTTATGATACATAAAAGATTGTTTCAGTCAAGTATCAATTTGTTAGATATCTAAGGCTCTGTGAGTGGTGCGGATTTTGCACACGATAGCGGAGTTAATTACAAAAATAATTAGTGAAAATTAAAACTACAACTGCCACCGAATCTCACAGGCAAAGGATCCAAAATTTATTTCTTCATAAAAATTCCGTCAATGAATAATGTATAATAATAACACATCTTGTAGCTTAAGCTGTATACAGAGTGGCTACAGCACCAACATCCTAATCTATACCTGTATATTATAGATACGTTCAAAGATTGCTCTTGCAAACTAAAAACCAACAACATATAATTATGATTAGGACTGAAAGTTGTTAATTGCATTTAACATTATCTCCAAAATACACCTTATAACAAATCGCTGGTGAATTTCCCGAGGGAACTATATATTAAGAATACTGGATGATTGTAGGGAAGCAGGGTAACCCTAAAGAGAAAATTAAAATGTGCAGCTGTACGAAATCCTGTTAAAGGCCGAAAAGTTTAAATGGCAATTAGTGGACTTATAATTGGAAAAAAAAATTGATCAGCTATATTTTCAGCATAGGTAGAAGCTTGTTCCAACAACGGACACGGGAAATAATGGGAAGATGAAATAATTGCGCTATAAACACAGCGTACAGTAAGTTTGCTTTCTCATTAATAACTAGTAGTGAGTAGTGCATTGCAGAATTTGAAGAGCATGACAAAAATTTGTCACAAGCAAGAAAAGTTGAAAATGTCAAAAATTAGCTATTAGAGATGATAGATTGCAAAAGAATGAAAATAAATACGGTAGTTGCAAGGGTCATGAATGGTGCGCGAACATTCTTATAAACAAAAATGTTGCTTATACCAGCGTCCAGAGATTATTCTCTAGACTTTGCTTATACATCCGTATTTAGTGTATATTTTTCCCGAAATAAAATACAAATTAAAACTTAAATAAATACCTACTTTATTTTTGTGTTTGATATTGTTGATAACATCATTTAGTAAGAGGTGCAACGAGTGTTAAATCTAACACATAATGTGTCATTAGAATCGCACAAATGAATTAGAACACTCTAACCGACCATTGAAATTCGATTGTTTGAAACCCGTTTCAAAGGATTTGTCAACTACTTATTCCAGTTAATTTTTGTTTCATAAGTTTTGGGTACTTACTTACAGAATTCTGTTTGAAATATTGAATGGCGTCTGTCCAAACAATTATTTAGCATTTGTGTTTATTCAAAAATAAAGATAAAAGGTCGATGGTAAATAAAAATGGAAGAAACTATTGTTGTATAATATCTCGGCTACGATAAGACGGTTCTAACTGCTTTTGGGTAAATAAATGTAAATGAAAATGAGAATATAAAATGTTCTATTTAAGTCTTAGATGGCTTCTCATATAGGAACCCTAACTTAAACAAGATCAAGCTTACTGTGAAGTCATGACAGATACAAAGCAGTTGCAATAGAACGTTTTCTTCTAAAGTTCATTTCTACATCACATACGAGTAAGAAAATCTCGGAAGCTCACCTAAAACATAGGTACTCATCACGTGACTTCCCAGAGGGGCTATAAAGGCCCATAAGAAGTTTGGTTCATTCAAATTGTATATAACATATTGTAGATTCCTTTACCAAATTTGATCAAAATCGGCTAATCTATGTAGTGAAAGCAGCTGTGTGAAATCAGTGAAGTTTTAAAAGAAGTTGATTCTCTTATTTCAGCTTCAAAACTTTTCTCAATAGGTATACAAGAACTTGGAAATAATAGCGATACAATCGGTGTATTCCGAGTTCATTTTGCAATTTTCATAAAAACTTAACAGTTCTTGCTTTAATAAAGTTTCTTCCGACAAACTTGCCTAAATGTAAAGTTCGTTATGAATGTCCTTGTTCTTCGTATAAGACCTATACATTTACATTAATAGGTAATAATTGCTTCATTTCAACAACTTACAGCAATTAAAAGAGCGAATTTAGGAAATCTTTCTGTTGCTGCAAAAGAAAATCGGGCGCACGAAGCCTTGACTTTTACGGTCGATTGAATAATTTGACTTTAAGTTTTTCAGCCCACATCTAGCCTTTTGAATTATGTAGTTGTCCACGAGGGCTCTTATCTTTTTTACAAGAAGTACCTAGTAATTAAAACTGTAAACTAGCAGTTTTATTGTTGCAAAAAAATACTCATCTAAAAAGAACTTACGTACTTTTAATACAGTTTTAGGTATAGTTTGACTAACCTGCAGGAACTTAGTCACCTCTAGCCATATTATGTAATGCTGAAAAGGAGACACACCGATGAATATGATTCAGGGAAAAAACAAAAGGACTTTATCCGGTTACATCCAGCTTTTGTGGCAATTACTGGGGCTTTAACGGAAAATTGGAATAGTTGATCTGCCAATTTTCTGTATAAAAAGTCCAAATGAATGCACAATGAAAAGAATAAGCTAGTAGGATCAACCTAATTTTTGACGTAACAAAATTGGACTGACTTTTGGTACAAAAGTAGACATTAAAGCATTGTTTTCATTGCAAAAACTACACGATTTTTTCATTGATTTAATGTGCTAAAGTAGTGCTTTGCATACTAGTTGCATAAATAACTGTTTAATTTAATGATTCATACCTATATTAGAATTTTTGACAAAATGAACTGTTAGATTTCTTACTATAATATACGATAACTTTGTATAATTAAAAATCAAAGTGTTTCAAAAAAGAAGTTTTTACATTCATGTTTCAAAATTAATTAATTGTTTGTTTATTTTTACAATCTCCAAACTTTCACGAAAAAGCTTTATTGTCTACCATACCATATAGCAAGAAAAAGCTATTAGAATTAGGAAAGTATAGAGAATTTACAAAGGGAAAAGTTAGTGACTTTGTGGGACTAAATATTACGGCATTTAGTATTGCTTTTCTCAAAGAGTTTGTAATTAAAGCAAGAAAAACATATTCAATCTCATAATACAGTTATTAGTTAGTAATTATTTTGAAAAGAATATTAACCCACATAGTATGAAGAAGTTTCTTACGATGGAATTAGATATCCCCAAAGTTCTCTCATCTTTGCATTAAAAATAACGTTATGTATCCGTCAAAAATGGCCTTACATAAATATCGGCTTCAATCTCTACTTACTTAATTAGAAACAGCAATTTTCTGAACTTTCTGACAGGTTAACAATGAAGGGGGACTTAAATGGAACCCTGTAATCGATCGGGGGAATAATTGGGCCTATGAGGCCTTCCAAGCAAATTCAATATCTTTTAATCGCTTCAACATTTATGAAACTCCAAAAGTTCTTACAGTTGGATTTTTTATCGAGATTCTTTGGAGCTGATATTCATTATTCGTCGCATTCCCATTTTTTATAATATATCAGATTTTCTTCCCAAATCTAATAATCTAGGAGTTATTTTGGGATGTTTTGACTTCAACTACAACGTTCTGTGTTATTCTTCAAAGTAGTTTGTTTGCCAAGTTTAATTAGGAGAAATTTTTAGCCACCAAAGTCCTGTAATATAAACAGACAACGTGATGGATATGATGAAAAAAAGTTGGAGCAGAGCGACGGATGAAAAGCTTTCCTGTTGCAATTAAGGGAGTTGTTGCAGTGGAAAATGGAAAGAGTTGATCTTATATTACGTGCATCAAAAGTTCATCTAACTGTAAATGTCATAGCTAAAACTGACGTAAGAAAAATCTCATTTTATTTCTACGAGTAGTGTTCCTTTTTTATGAAAATTACCCTTGCCTATGGCATACTTGGGTCCGTAATATGATCTATTCAATTTTCATTATATAGGCAGATTTTGTGTAAAACAGGAACATGAACATAAAACGACAACGCAAGCGCATATGATAACAAATTGTTTTTTAATGCCATATAAATAAATAAAATCTGAACTATGATTAGCTGCAAACCCTATCTAGGGTGCATATTTAAGTTATATATTCAGTTAACTGGAATTTACTACAATTTTTTCTATTCCAATTATGATTCGCGCAATTTAGAACGATTTCAGTTTGCTTTTTATATACTCGTATACACTTAAAACCATTGTCGAAAAATATTATACAACTCATGCGCAAACCGCCTTTGGCGTACCCCGAGGCGTACCCGTACCGTGCTGTTAAATTATGACAACCGGGGCACCGTCTGTAAGAAACAAGAATCGCGCATGCTTAAGTTTGAAAGACGAAGTTCTTTCCCACCACAATGTTGTTGATCTCCATCCTCCACTTCAAATCCCAAGTCCACAACCGTGTCTGGCATGAAAGGACAGGACTAATTCATTACAATTCTACTACCTCGCATGCATTTAACAAAGAGTTAGGTATTAGCAACGGTAATTTTGGAGCACCTTCAATTTTGTGTACGGTAATAGCGCATCGCGTGTTCCGAGAATTATATCCCAGTATTGTTCTTGTTGAGGCAAAACTTTTCCAGGCAGTTTGCAGTTTGAGCATGAATTGTCATCACTGGGCAATGTCGGCCAATGTATTATAGTAATTTTTCTGTTGTTTCTATATTTGTTTTTATGTTTGTACTTTAAGGGCGCGCTCCAAAAGCGTTTAATTCGCCATCTCTGAATTATGGAGTAACTGAATTTCATTTCTCTAACCTGAACGAATAGTATCAGTACCTAAATTCTACCAGAAATGACGGGTGGTGTCAGTGAAGACGTGGTAGAAAAACGGGCGAGAAAAGACATGTCTTACAAAAAACTACAATGAGATAGAGAAATGTATAAGAGCGGGTATGAGACATAAATTAATCTATACACGATCACGATTCATTTTGTGTTTAAGTTGTTATAAAAATGATGTATTTTTTCAAACCTATACATAAAAGTCCGTATATCGTTAAAATTATAAGAACAAATATACAATTTAATTCTGCCAACGCACAGATTTTATGAAACATAGGCAAGACGAAGACTTTCTCTTAAACGCTTGCCAAATACTTTTCATTGTAATCCTAGCAGCGCTAACGTGAAGCCGACTGAGCGGTGTAGTGCTTTGAGAGAAACGGAAAACCCTATAACCAAAATGTAATCAACATGGTAATAACTTTAACGAGCCTTCAAATAAAAACAGCGTCAAGTAGGCTTTGTAAATTTTGTATTCAACCGGTACACTAATAAATTTTTGTTCTAACCTGTACACTATTTTTGTTCCACCCTGTATATTATTTTTTATCGACCCTATATTAACGAAATTTCGGAAAACCCATTAGATCTGTAAGTAAGGCCTTACTTGAGACCAGCCTCTCCATTTTTAAACCTCGCCCCTTTCTCCCTCGTCCCATCGCGACCAAGCCGAGTGCCATGACCATATTCAAAATTGGGAAAATAAGGAAATTCCGCCAGCACCAAGATTCTATCCGAGAACGATAGGTTCACCAGTTCGACGAGCTAGCTGGGATTCCTTAATATAAGAGTTAACCACTCAACGATCGAGACATCTTATAAAAAATGTAAGTTAGCATCTCGGTGACCAACCAGAATGAGCTAGTATTGCGACTTAGAGTCACCTTAGGCACCATAAGCCCATTGTGAAAGGTAAATACCGTAAAGCGGGGTGTACACTGTACAGGAAGGCGTAGGTGCGAGCAGCTATGAAAGGCCGAAAAGTTATTTATAGAAATAACTTTTTTGATAAACATTATATCGGTTCGAAACAAGTTCAGTTTTGTGGTAGTTCTAATGTTGACGATTGACACGTCTATCGATCAGTGACTGTCAAAGTTAATGTCGAAACTCACGACGTTTTGTAGGTTAGAAAGTCTTAGTTTTAATTTTTGTCCTAGTATTTACTAAAAGTATTGTCTATGAGCGAATTAAATGAAAAATGTAAATTTTTGTCATTTGAAAATATGGCAATTTGTTTTCTCAAAACATGTTGGCTTTTAAGTGAATAGGAACATCACTAGTTTATAGCTTCAAAAGCCGCATATTTACAGCATGTTTCAAATATTTTTATTTTTTAGATTATTTATTTTTTACACCATTAATTAATTAGTACTTTTAACTTTTAATATTAAAACATAATTGACAGAATGATCCATTTTTTTCCTGCTGGTCCTCGAATAGTCAAAATCGTTGCTATTCACCCCGTTTTACGGTACCAAAAATCCTAGAAATTTGAAAATACCTACAGTGGATACAGCACCATCGTGCTGTATCCACAAAGGACCCCGCACACTTTCTTAGTAAAATCCGGCTCCCGTTAATTTTGCTAATTTTTTTATATGTTATTCTACACATCATTCAGATCAAGTCCCCATGGGCAGAAAGTCCTAGGACCCCAAGGTTCAGAGATACAGGGTGTTCACGAAATATTGGAGACCCCTTAACTTTCTTATTTTTGACAAAAAAAAAGTGTTTATATGAAAGTTGTAGAAAATTTTCTCTACTTTCCAACGCCGTTTTCAGAAAGAAAATCGAACGTCGCGTTTTCAAGGTAGAGACCTAACTTATTTTACAGATTTATCTGTAAAATTTACACTCTTTTCTGTAAAATTTACAGATTATTCTGGAAAATTTATACTTTTAAATCTGTAAATTTTACACTTTTTTCTGTAAATTTTACAGATTATTCTGTAAAACGTACACTTTTTTCTGTAAAATTTACAGATTATTCTGTAAAATTTGCACCTTTAAATCTGTAAATTTTACACTTTTTTCTGTAAAATTTACAGATTATTCTGTAAAATTTACGCTCTTTTCTGTAAATTTTATAGATTATTCTGTAAATTTTACAGGAAAAAAGTGTAAAATTTACAGAATAATCTATATTTACAGAAAAGAGCGTAAATTTTATAATCTGTAAAATTTACAGAAAAAAGTGTAAACTTTATAGGAAAAAAGTGTAAATTTTACAGAATAATCTGTAAAATTTACAGAAAAAAGTGTAAATTTTTAGGAAAAAAAAAGAATACGTGGCCCCAGGACGCCTTCGTAGAATACACCAAAGAACGGACAACCAATAAAATGATGACGGTACTCACCCAACGGCAGTGGGTAGGCGGCCGCCGCCTCCTCGTCGTCGGCGGCGTCCTCCTCGGCGATGCCCTGGAGGGGCGGCGAGGGGGCGGCCGTGACCGCGGCCGCCGCCCCGGAGGGCGGTCGCCGCGCCTGCGGCGGCGGCGGCCCGCTCTCGGCGGCGGCGGGCGGCGAGGGCGGCGCGGGCGGCTGGCGGGCCGCCACCGGCGGCTTACCCTCCGGCGAGCCGCACCACGGCAGGCAGCACCTCCAGGCGCCTACCTGCGGACGGAACCAGCGACGGTTGGGGGTGGAGGGGAGGGGGGGCGGTGGTCCACGGCAGCGGCGGTGGGGCGGTGCTGGCGGTGGGCGGGTGGTTACAACCGCGACGTTGTTTTCTATTACTACGCCAGTGCAGTTATGAAATTCACCATGTTAAAATTGCAGAAATTTTTATAAAGCTGCTAGAGTAAGATCGGGTAATATGGAATACCATTTATATTTCTTTAGAAAATACATATTTATTAACAAAATAATTTATTCATTTTTGAGTATATTATGCTCATGTCTATTGCTTATATATTGCAATAAGTAGTTTTGATCAGTAATGTCGTAAAATAGGTAAAATTGGCAACTTAAGAAAAAGGCATTTTTTTCAAGTAAATCAAAAGCGGGGGGGTAATATGGAATAGTGGTATCGGATCTAAAAAAAATCAAAAATATTCCCAAAACTACTGCACATTTATTTTATTTTCTAAAAATATATTAGATAATCTATTGAAAAATCACAAAATATATTATTTTTTACTAACTAATATTAAAGTCGGGTTAAATGGAATATAGGCTCGGCCATATTCCATATTACCCTCCCGATGCACCTTAGGAAAAACCAGTTGTCAACAATTAAGGGAAAGCATATTGTTGCTGCTTTAACATTAGTTACATCAATTCATGTCACTTGCCACTTACCTTGTTGTTAAAAGTTATTATTTTGATGAAAATACCCGTGTTTCACATTCAGATCCGACACTGTTCGAAAACTTTGATAACCTCAAAAACCAAATAACTGATGTCGCGCAGTATAGAAGCGCGCAGGGCCAGAGTCTTTGATAGGAGTGGAACAACAGTGTACTAAGAAATGTAAATTGGGATACCCAACATTAGATGGCGCGATGGTTTCTAAAATTTTGGGGTATTCCATATTACCCGACTATTCCATATTCCCCGATTTTACTCTACTGTTAAAAATAGTTAGCATTGGTAACCCTTATTAACATACAAAAAGTCCCCATTCGTACGGTTGTTGCGTCATAAAAAAAATCGTCCGCCATCTTGAAAATTGGCACTTTTTAGAAAAAAAACAGTAATAAGTCGAAAACGGTACATTTTATCAAAAAAACTCAAGAGGTCAAAAATGAAGAGAATTAAAAAATCCAGCATATGCAACTAGTTTAGTATCGCAGAGGAGGATTACCTTATAAATTTTTAATTCTGGAAATTTTCCGGTTTCAAACATGTGCGGCGCGAAAGTCGTAGAGAATACAATATGTTTTAAGTTTGATTTCTTGTTTACAATTCCAGTCAGTTGTCTTTAATATTAACATTTACATAAACATAAATGCAAACTACACCTGTCCGTATTTGGGTTTTATATTTATTTTTATTAAATCAAAACCCAAATCTTGCGATACTGTGAGCAAAGGAATGATGAATGGGCTGGAGGTGTTCGATCAAGAATAGAAACAGAGTGCGATTTAGTAGCTTGTGATGCAAGGTCTCATGGGACTGTTATGCAAGTTTTTCTGAATTGACGACTGGTAACAAAAATGCTGGTAGGCCAACCACAGAAACTAATTTAATCGGTTTAGACAAAATTTTAGAATATTTGAATGAATTCAAAGATGATGTGTGCCAATTTTCGTTAAATGATCTTAACGAAAAATTTAAAGAGTTTGCAACCAATGCATCACAGGTTTGGAGTAAAAGGCATTTTAGTCAGAAACTTAGTGAACATTACAAAGATGAAACAGTTATTGTTGACAGATATGGAGAAAATTCTGTGGTCTGCTTTAAAGGTAGTACTGAAAATATAATTAAAGATACATGGAGGGAGACAACATTGACATTAGAAGAAAAACGTGAACATATTATTCAACGGCAAAATTTTAAAAGAAGAGATTAGATCAGAATCTTACAATCTTAATCAGTATCCTTCAGCTAGTGCAACATTGGCGTAGCTAAGGGGGGGCTGGGGGTGCTAAGCCCCCCCCCTGGTATAAAATTAGCCCCCCCTGACAAATTCTACCGTTTCTTTTTATAATTTTTTGACATTATAGGTTTACTTTAAAAAACATTACTAAGCTGATTTAATCTTGTTGCGTGTTCGTGTTATTGCGTATAGTAATAGACACTGACTAAAACACTAATAACAAAATAAACCAAACTAAACAGCGGCAACACTGAACACTCTCAACACTGCCGTCACGCACTCACCCCGCACCCGTCCCCGTCAGTCCGCCACACGCCACACTCACAGCATTACACATTACAGCATCACTGCGAACCTGGACGTGACTGCTTACTGCGAAGACGTCAATGTACATACATCTATATTTTTACTTATGCAGTATCAGTATAATATATGTAGTAACGTTGTGTGTATTTAAATTAATAACGTTGTGCCGATTAATAAGCTCTACAATAGTTTGCGTATGTAAGTACTTTAATTTTCTTCATTTAGTTCAGTAAGTTCATTTACAAATAAGTACCTACCTAATTCATCCGAGCAATAACCCACAATACACAGAAAACGGTATGCCCGCGCGCAGGTGCTGTCACGTAAATGGTGACGCTTATTCGACAAAATCATGGCTAGGTACCTTTTATTTTTAAACGGAAATTTTACTCGGTTTATAGTGAGTTAGGTAACCACATATACACCAAAGTGTCTCAAGGTGCCTACATTCTATCTTTGGATTTAACCTGACGCGAAATTGATAACTGACGTAGGTAGGACCTATGTCAGTGAGACTAATTTCAGGACTATTTTTTATTTTTATAAGTTGGCCGCGCTTTTGTCGAAGTTACGTAGAAGCGCAGAAGAGTTTAATTTTCGTTCTCCTAGCTGGCATACCGTTGTTTGTGTATCGTGCAATAACCCAATAACGTTAATAATTTTTGTTTTGACGGACGAGTTCGATTTGTATCTTGTATGATTTATGACATTTATGAGTACCTAATCATTCGATTATTTGGATTTGGTTATTCCGTATCAGAGCTTTTTATAAAATTCTTTTTTAATCTTCATTATCCGAAAATTAATTTTCCAGCTGCGAAATACGCTTGAAAGAAGGTATTTCCACAACTAGGCAGGTAAAATACATGCTGAATGCCTAGACGAGAAAATAATTCACACTCTTTATCAAAAGAGGGCGCCTAGAGTAGACGTCAATTCTCCAATCAAGTTTCTTGCGTCAATCAGTAGAAGTAGATATATATTATACCGCCGACAATCAGATTTATCCTGTAAAAATGTGTTTACCAACTATTTATACTATTTTATAATTTTATAACTTAAGTTTTTTTTTATATCAAAACGAAATGCAAATTAATGTTTTTGAAGGGAACTAACAAGCAATGACAGGCTTTCCTGGCGCAGTGGCAGAGTGGGAGAGTCCTGGTTCGAACCCTATTTAAATCAAATATTTTTATTTATTTATTTATTTTGTTATTGTGTGTTTATCTCAATAGACGTACTGACTGTATGTGATTGCAATAAAACTTTTATTATTTTTAAAAATAGACAAATAGAATAAAAATTAAATTTTCGGATAATGGAAAATAAAAAACATTGTGTTTACCACAGGGAGAAAGTTATTTTTACAGGCCTCAAGAATGGCCAGTCGCCAGTATCGCCTAGGGATTAGGCCACCTTTTCTTTCGGCCTGTAGAAAGTCACTTTGTCGCCTTTATAGGTAAACAAATTACTATTTTGTTTGTTTTGTTTAGAAAAGGCTCAAAATTGCTTATTCATTAAAAACATTCGAAAAGTACCTAACCAGGGGGGGCATGTTAACACTTTACACTTTATTTTATAAAAAATGTTGTGAATTCCTCACCCTCGCGGGTCCATTGTTCAGGAGTGGTTAAAGTTCCGTATCGCCTTATCGCCGGCGTCAAATTTTATACTCGGAATGTCAAGCGTAGCGGATATTTTTCTACTCAATGAATCTCCTTCAGGGGCTTAAGCCCCCCCGGAGAAAAAAGGCTAGCTACGCCTATGTAGTGCAATTCTAAATGGGGGCATAGAATATATACCACGTAAGTTATTATCATTTTTGTCACTTCTGTTCGGAAAATCGAAAAATAATAAAAAGGTAATTTCAGTTGCTAACGTTATCATTTCTGGTGTACGACCAAGGTCTTTTATATCGCCAGTCCTATTTAGTCGATCAGTTTATTTACACAGAAAATTCGGTTCAAAAATTTTGTTGGACTTACTGCATTCTCTAGACTTTTCGGGATCGTATAAAGAAGCTTTGAAATTTGAAACACAGTAGGCATCCTTCGAAAATGATTTAAACATTTCAAACTGGGTTTTCCATCAATTTGTTTTTGATGCCGATTCCAATATTAAAACATTGGATGTCAAAGGCAGTGGCACCAGATTTTGTCCTAAAGATGATATACTGCAATTGCAAATATCTGGATGCAATAAATTATGCACATGTTTAAAGTCATTACGAATAAGTACCTAGTATTATTTATAACATCCATCAATGTTGATATATTTTAGTGTAACAAATTTAATGCAAAAATCGACCTAGGTTTCGCGTCCCACACAAAGCCCCATGTTTTTTATTATCGCTGCATTCTGCCTTTTATATTTATCACCGATTATGTATCATTTTTAGTAATCGAATATAGATTAATTAGGTATTACTCTCGGTCTACTTCATAGGCGGTGCGCTGCCCTTAATAATATTATACAAAATTTATTTAAATGCTCCAAAAAAGAATAAAATAAACTTTGAAATATTTCAAACCAAAGCAAACCAATAATTTTGTTTCACATAAACAACACCATATAAAAATCTATGCACAAAACCAAAATCCGTATCGCCTTATCGCCGTAAAATAAAGCGCAACCCTTATTTCCGTGCACGGCACTGGTTATACTGGCCTAACTGACCCACGCCCACGTCGACACCTGCTCCATGGATCTCCGAAACGCCGACCAATCAAATCGCTACGCTCGCTTTCTTATTGGCTGCTTTCTTGACTAGGTCGACGTCGACCGCATAAAAACCTTAGAATTTTTTTTAGAAATTTTTACCAGTAGCAGAGCGTGGTAAATGCTATGAAATAGATCGCGCCCCGTATATCACAGCATGTGTTCCAACTGAGTTGATTTATACTATACCTATAATATGAAATTGTCGGTGGCAGGAAAATTTTAATACATTACACAATGGGTAAGCCCTTTTTTGGCCTCGGAGGTACTTTTTTAGAGACCGGACCTGGGCAACGCCCGTTTTACCCCAGTCCTCCTCGGCTAAAAAGAGTGCAATCAAAAATCAATATCATGATCTTTGGTGCAATTATAAGCATCTTGCAATGTATACAACTAAAATTTTGCACTTTTGACGCCCATTGTTTCCAAAAATGAAGTTTTTGCTGGTATACCTACTTTATATGGAAAAGAATGTCATGATGCTAATCATTCGCCCTTAAAATATGGGTCAATTTTAGAGAGTTTTAAATTGAATGTGAATAAATACTTCTACATTCGTACCAAGTACCAACACGATTATAGATGTACGGAGAGAATATTCCCGAGAATATTCTCGTCGAGAATATTCTCATATGGTCCATGGCTCGTTAGTGTTTTCTTTTAGAGTAGATATATTATTAATTTCGTGTTTGGTTTGTTCTCGGGTTTATTATTTTGTTACCATTCGAAATAATATATTTTTGATTGTAGTACCTAACTTTTAATTTATGATTTAACACATTATTACCCCTTGTTACCCTTGCACGCATTTCAAACGTACATGTTAGAAAATTCTCAAAATCTAGAAAATTCTCGAGATTATTCTCAAGAATATTCTCAATTTTTGTGTTCTCAAGAATTTTCCATCTCTACACGATAGCAACCAGTAGTAGGCAAATGCTCGTGACCCGTTTAGACATTTTTTCCTGAATCTTTAATAATCCCCTCGATAATTCCTGATGTGTTTTCATAACGCTCGATTTTATTAGTATTAAACAAAGAGATATCATAATTTCCCCAGAGTATATATTATATAAATCGATTGAATCAATTATATCAAAAAAGTGGTCGGTAGATAGAAGACGAAAGAGTTCCAGTCAGGGATCATAAATTAACAAAGCAAATACGGATTCCATATTGTCTCATAATTGTATAAGTATTATCATGGTTAATTCATTTCGTACACCGATACACCAGCAGAATATTTTCAACTTTATCTAACCTGGGATAAATATATACATGTGAGAGAAATTCCATCGCCTCAAAAAAGACCACTACACGGTAGCTATTTACTATACTAGTATACTAGTATTATATATACCATTGCCAAAGACGATACAGCTACATAATAGTACAGTTGGCGTCAGATGAAACCGAACGATGTAAAGCTGGAGACTTTTGGAGTAATAATAATACCCAAAATCCATTCAACAAACAACGCGACATTGCCAAATAATGTCAAAACAAAATTCGAATATTCCAAAGAAATGGATTTTTTGCGTTCAGTTTGGTCTGACGCCAACAGTACCTAGCTTCACTTGTAGCAGTGAGGGTGATGACAAGACAAAAATACGATAACTTGTTTGGTGACAAATAGACCCAATTATTGTTTGTGTTGAAATATCTTCCTATGAATTTAATCTTAAAATTGTAGGTATATTACGATAACACACTATACTGTCAAAAAATAGCCGAGATATTTTGAGTGAGCCACTTATATAAGCCACCCTGTACAGGACGTACCTATATTAGAGAGGGTTTAACAAAATTGAACATGCGTTATAATTCCATCATTATTATTATTAAATTGCATTCACATTTCATTAATTTTGTAAAAATATCGGGCTTTCCAGACATTTTTAATATTCCTAAACCTTAAAAAGGCAAGATAATTAATTAAATCACTTTCAAATTAACTCTGTACTTAGAGGAAAATACGAAAAAAGCTCTAAATATGAAATGTTATTAGACCTTGTCAGAGGCGCTCTGTAGAGCAGGTTGTAATTTCGACTTCGAATAAAGAATATACAACATTCTGCTTGTCAACCTTGGATCCGAATATAGTACATCTACAGGAATTCTAGATTTTCTAATTTCTTTATTAGGTACCAATATATTGAGGTTCTGTCATATGATTCTATCATTTTAGGAGACTTTCAGTCAGGTCATACACTAACAAACAAACACTTTAGTGTGAAAGACATGAGACGACAAGACAACAACAAAGAAGATATGACTGAAAGCTGGAGTAAACTAAACGTCCTGATATTTTTAAAACATTTCATATTCACAGGTGGAAATGGTTGAGCAAGAAAATCTCAACTTTCAATATTATTACAGACTAACGATGTTAGTTTATCGGTCAAATTAATTATTGTGATAATTGACGCGTTGATACACTTTGGTGTTTACCTCGGGTGCTGGCAGGATGCCAGCAAATACAGGGTTTTTATATGGATTTTAGAGCTGAGACGCGGAATATGCACATGTTAAAAGATAAGTGGAAAATAGTAAAAATATGCTGTTACTAACAAACCAAAACAGTTCAGATTGATCTCAACAAAATCTCTTTATAATTTTCTTACTGAAAAAACCGCGAAATCAGTTTTTATCAAAAGAAAACTGGTCTTTTTTCAATATCTAGTGAAGAAGTTGCTAAAAATTGAAAATTTACTTTTCTTTTTTAATATCTTTTCTTCTTTAGATCCGTAAAAAAACGCTTGGAAAGCTTGCCGAACTTTATTCACACAGGCTCAAATTAAATTATTCTATTATATGTACCCTCGTATGTACCTATTTATTTATGTACCAAGGACGTTATAGTGGGACGTTAAAATGTTATAAATATGTTTATCTAATAAGAATTTTGAGCTCGTTCAATTCTCAGTACACACATATTTGGATTCGAACGAACCTGAAACACGGTTTTACTTTTTATTCGGTAGTCAGCTGGAAACATGGAAATTTCGTTTTAAATGCTGAACAATGGTGGCGGTAAAGCAGTCTTTATGTGGCGAAATAAACGTCAGAATTTCCACAGAGACCCACACTACCGCACGAAAGTTCCTCTGATCGTCATGGAATTGAGCTATATGAGCCCGGGGCATGATAGTTTGTTTTCAGGTTGGGTGCTATGAACTCTTAGATCGATGTAATAGCAGAGAACGAGGACAAAATTTACCAAGCTCACTCATTCTGCCAGGACGGCAATTTTTCGTTAGAAATTGCATATTTTCCTTCTATAAGAAGGAAGCAAGAACTTGAAGTTTTTAATAATAATTCATCATTAGATTTGGCATTCCATAATAAATTTTAAAACTAGTGATGACTATAAGGATAATTATTGGAAGAGAATATGATAAACAAAAAATGATTTACTTCCTCTTTCGCAATAGCGATATTCACAAAAAAAAACTGTTTAAACGTCATATAGGAAGGTCGTAAATAGCTTTCAAATTAATGTGAAATACAAGAAAATCAAAAAAGATTTTCTGTAGAAAAAAAAATAGTGCTCTCATAACTTGACGTCACTTATTTAAAACGGTTTTATGATTATACATGTTTGTGTAGACTTAGATCTGTCGATTTTGGTTACATTTAGAACATGCACATCTTTTTATCTCGAATAGATTTTTTTTTATTATTTTTCATAGCTTTGTTAGGTATCTACTATACCTAGGTACCTCCTAAATTTCGAAGTATTAATTTTCTACCTCGCCACCCACGAAAACATAATGAATTTAATATTACGACCACATTGGTATATACGGACTTTTATATAATGATTATTTTAGTTCCCAATTAGTTGTCTACTACCCTTCCGCAGCAATCCAGAAATGAAAATTGTTAAAATAAACCACATTGAAATGGGTGTTCCGCCAGTAGGTAATTCATGTTCTCGGGTTCATATTTTCGGGATAGTTCAATCAGCTCTCATAACAGGAACATCTCACGCACAGAAAATATACGCTACGCGGACAGAAGTGCCAGTAGCATCGGGCTCGTAAAATATGTATAGCACACCGAAACTTGGTTTTGCCTTGGCCTAACAGATAGCGCTCGGATGCAGAATCGTTCGATTTTTAAAACCGTAAAATGCCCTCCGCTAAAAGTCACCGCTAGAGGCGCCAGCAGTCAGCTGAAGAGCCTAAACGTGTTGCCGGTGGTTTAGGAATAAAGGTTTCATAAACGCTGTCTATGCTGACGACCGCTTTCGGTCATCAAAATCTATTTCCCGGCAGATGGTCAGAGGCCTTGAACTATACGAAATAATAGTGGGATTTATTATTTGCTTCGTCTTTGCAGAAGTCGTATGACGTATACTAAGTTATACAGAGTGCTTCAGAGCTAATCCTTATCTAATTAAAATATACGAAGATGTTACAAATAATATATTTTATTCCTGCCTATTTTATTTACTAATTACTAAAGGGCGGAATATATGCATTTGATTTCAATCGAAATATGCGCATATATATGCATCATTTTTATTTAAAATATGCAATAATATGCATTTATTTGGCCAAATATGCAATAATATGCATTTATTTTACATGGACAAATACCTTAAAAAACAACAAAACTGATTTTAGAGAAAGGAGACAGGAAAAAAAATACATAAAATACCTCTTAAAATATACCTATTGTATTAAAGCAGAACTTTAAAAACATTTTAATTTGAAATTGTATAGTAGGAATTTATGATTAAATACTTTTCAAAGTTTTCGAATAAAATCTTTGCCTTCTGTCGGTAAAAATATGTTTATATATAGAAAAGCTTCTCTCAACATCTGCCGATGTAATAGGACAATATTTTAATTTGGGTAGTAAGGTATAAGGCCAAGGTGCAACTTCGCTGGATGATTTATCATAAAAAATACTCTTTACTGCCACTGTCTTTAAAGATTTGAACCCTTCATTCTTTTCTACAGTAGCAACAGCATCTAATTTTTTTTCTAACTTTAATACCTACATCACCGGTAACCTTTCTACATTTAGCGGAAAATGTTTGAACAAAATCAATCGATTCGCTTAAACCTAAATTTCTACTTTCTAATATCTGGTATAAAACTAAAATTATAACTTTAATAAAAACAAGTTGGTCAGCTACATCCGCATTTTTCAGGATTTCTTGACTTTACACTACGCACTGCGAGATGTCTCTGGGCTCTCATAATCTTGGTTATATCTTATATCTATAAATAAGTATAGGAAGAACATGCAAATATGCACAAAAATATAGTTTTTCCAGAAATATGCAATGTTTTGCGAAATTGAATAAAATACTAAGTAGATAAAATAACGAGTTTTGCAGCCAGAAAGGTATATATTAACTTCTTTTTATAATACCAAGCTTTCGGTCTACTTCGTGACCTTCATCAGGGCTAGAAAATTTTTAAATTATTAGAAAATATTGAGAAAAGGTTGAAATTTTACTCACAATTATGTTAAAGTTTTATACCAATATTAAAACCAGATAGATTTTAGGTTTAAATATTAATATTGGTATAAAACTTCAACATAATTGTGAGTAAAATTTCAACCTTTTCTCAATATTTTCTAATAATTTAAAAATTTTCTAGCCCTGATGAAGGTCACGAAGTAGACCGAAAGCTTGGTATTATAAAAAGAAGTTAATATATACCTTTCTGGCTGCAAAACTCGTTATTTTATCTACTTAGTAAAACTACACAGCCGTAAACTAGCTATTTATTGAATAAAATATGCAAAAAATGCATATATTATATGCAATTTGCATATATTCCGCCCTTTACTAATTACCTATACACTTAGTATACGGTAAATATTTGTTCTACAATGTAGAAAATATGTACAGGATGTCAATGATGCCAAATTTATCGGTTTTACTATTTAATTTTGGGACTAACTGAATACTTGTTGAAATTGAAATATTCATTTGATATCATGATCCCCGCAAGGACGTTCCTAATCATTCCAAATGCACGAATTCGTGGTTGAAGAAAATTGTTGGGCGAAAACTACCTCCACTACCCCTTAAAGAAAAAAAAATGACAACTTTTATGGTACGATTTTTAGCTAATGATTCCAGATGTTCAAATTCGTGCTTTAAAAAAATTGTTGGGCAAAACTATCCCCAGCACCGCCCTTATAGGAAAAAAAATGATCACTTTATTGTCGGATCCTCGCCGATTTTAGAAAGGACGTTCGTAATGATTCCAGATGCACTAAATCGTGGTTGAAAAAAATTTCTTGTGCGAAAACTACCCGCGTAGCGTATATTTTCTGTGATCTCACGATATCACTTAACCACTCATGCCCACAAGATCTATAATACCAGTGACTATAATTCCTTCTATAGTCACTGATAATACATAACACTGTTTTATGCTTAGCTATAAAAAGACCCTATTGCTCCACAAATTTACAATAGATACTTTAAGAGAAGCCTCTACCAAAATACGCAAAAAAGTGTGGAATAGAACGTTAATGAATATTTAATGTATCGTTTATATATTATGGGATATCACGCACGAGCCAAGGTGAAAATCGAAAGAATAAATAATTTAAAAGTGAGATCAATATTATGCGCGCTTGGGACTTGTACCAAAATAAATCCTTTATATTATAAAATAGAAATTGTTTCTGAAATGATACTTCGTTTATCGTTCATCAATAAGCTTTCCATAGATATTAACCTGCTGGACAGCACCTCCTCACTTTTATATCGGAGGTGAACAATGTTTATGGTTGTATGTGTGAAGAAGATTCGGCAAGTAAGCTCCTCGGTAAGCTCTATAGTAAGTTATGAATGAGATAATGTAGATTCAGTTCTTAATCGGGAAAATTTAATAGCCGATAGAAGAGAAAAGTTGTGTATTTTAAAGCTTGGTTTTCGAGATACAGGGTTAAGTTAATAAAAAGCAATATCAAAGTGTAGAGTTCTCTAGACTTTGGCAATATGGTGTTCGCCGTGATAGAAAAGTGTTGATGTGATCAATTCGAACAATTTTGTAATTTGTTTTAATAAAAAGTATGTGTTTCCCTTTTATTTAATTTTAATAACGTAATTGTTTGTAAATAGACAAATAATGAAAGAGACAAAAACTTTGTATTTTTAATTATTTATTTAATATTAAAATAATCTCAAACTTATACAAATGCAGTGGTGAAATGATTTTTTTCTTAAAATATATAGCTTAGATGCCTTAGCCTCACTCTTTTCATTTGTACTAGTTTTATGGCCTCTTATAAATTTTCCAGATTAAAACCTGAGACACCATATATTATAATACAGGGTGATTCAGTTCCGGTGCTCAACATGGGGATCTCGGAAACCGTAACAGATTCTGGCGCCATTTGCGTTAATATTGAAAAATAAATCATACTTTTTCATAGCAACTTTTTCTGGACTACGTCATAGTATTTTAAGATTTTCGGGGCGACGATTCGTTTTTGAGATAGATGGATCATCTTCATTTTTTTAAAGACGGACCTGGATTTTTTATTGCATATTTAGAAATGAATCGTTGCCCTGAGTACAACGATGTATGACACATACATATTTTTTCTCGTTTTAGCCGCTAAAATGCACATTTACTAAGAAAAAAATTAAAACGGTCCTGGACTATGCATTTTCACTCTTTTTTTTCAAAGCTATTCCGATTATAACAGGTGATCATTATTTTAATACCTACTGGATTCATTATTCTCCATGTTTGTCATATTTTGAAATACTTTTTTTATACTTTAGGTAAAATGTATCTCATTATTGTTAGTAATTATTGTTGTTATTTACCTAAAGTATAAAGAATAATTTTAGAAAATGACAAACATGTAGTATAATTAGTCCAGTAGGTATTAAAATAATGATCACCTGTTATAGTCGGAATAGCTTTGAAAAAAGAGAGAGAAAAATGCATAGTCCAGGACCGTATTATTTTTTTTCTTAGTAAATGTGCATTTTAGCGGCTAAAACGAGAAAAATATATATGTGTCATATATCGTTGTACTCAGGACAACGATTCATTTCGAAATATGCAATAAAAAATCCAGGTCCGTATTTAAAAAAATGAAGATGTTCCATCTATCTCAAAAACGAAACGTCGCCCCGAAAATCTTAAAATACTATGACGTAGTCCAGAAAAAGTTGCAATGAAAAAGTATAATTTATTTTTCAATATTAACGCAAATGGCGCCAAAAAAAAATAAAATCTAAATTTCAAAAATTCGGGTTTTCTTAAATATCTCAGCAACCCATGAAAATATTTTAACTTTCTCAACGGTATATTGTTAGACGCCCAAAGGCGCAAATTTGCCTCCATTTGACCGACTTCGTATCTGTTACGGTTTCCGAGATCCCCACGTTGAGCACCGGAACTGAATTACCCTGTATAGCTAAATTAAATTAAATTATCCATTCTACCACAAAAAAAAATATGTGAAGGAGAGACGTGCCTTGTATGCCAAAACAAAATAAATAGGTAAGTATGGTATAAATAAACTCACTTGGAACAGCATAAAAACGCTTGGGCGGCATTTTCTTTGTAAAACAAGACAGAGTCATAGGCGGCGCGCGGCCCTTAATAATATTATACAAATTTTATTTAAATGCTCTAAAAAAGAATAAAATAAACTTTGAAACAATTCAAAGCAAAGCAAACCAATAATTTTGTTACAAACAAAACAACACCACAAAAAAATCTATACACAAAACCAAAATCCGTAAAACAAAGCGCAATCCTTATTTCCGTACACGGCACTGGTTATACTGGCCTAACTGGCCGACTTCGACACCTGATCCATGGATGTCCGAAATGCCGAACAATCAAATCGCTTCGCTCGCTTTCTTATTGGCTGCCTCCTTGACTAGGTCGACGTCGACCGCATAAAACCCTTTATATTTTATACGGGTCTGGTATATTTTTTCCAGTAGCAGAGCGTGGTAAATGCTATGAAATAGATCGCGCCCCGTATATCACTGTGTTCCAACTCGGTTCCAAGTGAGTTCGTTTATACCTACTTTACCTTTCTAACTAAGTTTTGTTTAGTGCGTTAGAACACAGAAACTAACTTCGGTCTAAAACTAAAGTTTGTGAATAATTGAATGAGTAAGTAACCATGGGCGTCGTTACATAACAATGATACAATGACAATATTTCTAAAAAATTTCGGCTGCGGCGAATTTTAATGAACAAGATCCTCTACCTTTTGAACGCTCGCTTTAAAAAGCAAGAATTTGTATGGGGTTACCCGAAACCAAATTTATATTAGTGACACTAGTCATAAAACTATGTTGTATGCAAAAGTTAGATAATAATGTGGACCATTGAAAGGTCATGACTAGGCCTGAGACAAAATATCGATAAAATCGAAAGTATCGATACTATCGATTTTATCGATACTCGATATTCAATTTCGATAAATCGAAATATCGATCTTATCGATATTTTCGATCTTATCGATTTTATCGATCTTTTCGATTTTATCGATCTTTTCGATTTTATCGATCTTTTCGATCTTTTCGATCTTTTCGATTTTATCGATCTTTCGATTTTATCGATATTTTCGATTTTATCGATCTTTTCGATTTTATCGATCTTTTCGATTTTTTCGATATTTTCGATCTTTTCGATTTTATCGATCTTTTCGATTTTATCGATATTTTTGATTTTATCGATCTTTCCAATTATATCTATCTTTTGAAATTGTTTGCGAAAATAAAGGAAATTGCTGCACCCATTGCGTCCAGACCGCGTCCGCAGCAAGCCGATCGGCCTTTTTTTGTTTAGCTTCTTAAATAAAATTGATTATATCGATTTTATCAATAAGATCAATTATATCGATAAGATCGATTTTATCGATAAGATCGATTTTATCGATAAGATCGATTATATCGATAAGATCGATTATATCGATAAAATCGATTTTATCGATAAGATCGATTTTATCGATTTATCGATTTTATCGATACTTTTTCAGTATCGATTTCCGATACTGAAATTCGGAGATCGAACAGCCCTAGTCATGACAATTTATAGGCAGTCACGAAAATTTTATAGATACTAACTTACCTATAATTCTTACTTCCGCATCACTAAGGATAATGAGTGCGTGTGGTTATCGAATAAGTGAATTGTAGCCAAATAAAAATTAAGAATAACTAAACAATAACTTTGTTAACATTTTTGTCTTTTTAAAAAAGAAAAGAGAGTACTTCTTCGTTATGCAAATGATTGTGGGTCCTTTGCTCATACGTATTCGGTTACTTCGAATTTTTTCAATCGTTTAAATTGTTTGAGCCAGAAATTTTGGAAAATTGTCGCCTTCGGCCCGAATTTCATATTAATAAAATCCTCTACCTCTAGCTCAATTCGCTCTGTCCATTTTAACAAATAAATATTTTCTTTTTTCTCTAGGATATAAAAACCAAAATAAATTACTAATATAAAAGTCGTAAAGATATCAGCGACTTCTAAAACTTTGAAGACCTGATGTTGACATTATTATGATTAATGATTTTGCCGTTTGTATTTTTTCTCGTCTCGTGCGTCAAACTTTTTACATTCTATTGTAAATAAATCACCGAGACCTAAGAAATACTTACTGGGCTGTACTGACTTAAGTATTCATGCATTTCTACAGCATGTCTATTTACTACTCCCTTCGGTCTGTGGAATCCAATTAAGGCAAGACGGAGCACATTTTAAAACTGGTCTGGCATATACAAGATGTTCCAAAAAGTGCGGCGACAGAAAAATTTTAATGGAATGAGCCTATTTTTTTATCGCAAATGAAGCCTGTCAAAGCATAGTATACAGCCCTAAATTATGTGCGCTTCTGTCTGCGGCGTTGCCAAGTTAGAATTTTTTGCTGAATACCAACCGTTCATTAATGTTGCTACATCTTTCTTGCTTGATTTTTCCCCTTGAAAGTTTGGTTGTGGATTTACACTTAACCATTTTATTAGGACGAAGAACCAAGTTGCAAAAAGTAATGTGCAGATAAACGTAGGTATAATATCTATAAATTATCCTATTTGCAGTTTGGTAACATGAACTAGTTCTGAATAAGTCCTCAAGCAAGTATGCAAAGACGAGATCTGTTAAAAAATTCCCCCATGATAATCATAATATCTTGGAAATATTGCAAAAATGTTTTAAACAACGAACTTCTGCTTGTGGTTCAGTGAACATATTATCTAATAAAAGTAAGCGCCTTGAGGGGAATGACGTAGCTTAATGATTGCGAATTAATAGCTGCGATGATGTTAGATGTTGTTAGGAGCCTATATATGCATGCGTTGCATCAATTTCAGAACTATTCTAGGAATTATATAAACGTTATAAACTAGTTCATTCGCATCCAGTCGGAACGGAATGCAGCATATGTATTTGACATCTTCTATGCCAATTATCCTGGATGGATGCATTCCATTTCCAATTTGTTGAAACTTCTGTTGAAACTATGAATAAGCATTTATAATAACACAGACCTATATAGCTTCGCGAAGCTATATAGGTCTGTGTAATGTGTAATGTAATTTTCAAAATTCCGAGCAAATGTCTGTTTCTTTATTAACCTTCTATATATTATTTTCTCGTCATACCCTCTCCAGGTGGATAAATTTTTTTATCGAATCATAGGTATATTATTCCTATAATCAAAAGCCATGCACTAAATTGCATTGCCTGTGTTTTTGAACGTAACGATTACCCTTAATAATGAATCCATAATTTTTGCGGTAATGATGTTGGCAATTATGGTAGAATAATTAAAATGTTTGTAATATTTCTATGCATAGATGGTTGGAACCCGAGGTTGGAATAAGTTAAATAAATAAAGTTTAACACATTTTCTTCTTCAAATTGGATAGATCTGAAATCTCTGTTTTTGTCCTGTATATATTAACATTTTTAAAGCCCTTTATTCAATACGGACCTAGCAAATAAATGATAATTGGAATAACTAAATCGAAAAGTAAAGAGGGATAACGGAATAACCAAAGCTAGGTAAGTACTTATAGATACTAAATTGACTCACAATCCCTTACAGGTACCTACCACAACCTAGATAAAGACTCGCTGCTTATTCAGAATTTATATTTTCGCAATGGCTTTCAGTTGTCTTAAATTTTCACATAATATGGGAAATTATTAGGTAAAGTTTTTCCCGCAAGAAATTTCTATGTAGGTATTATTGCCCACGATTGACATAGAAGAAAAAGGTTCTAAATGCTTCAGAGAAATGGGTGAACACATGGCAGGTGAAGTAAATTGGCAATTCAATTCAACTTCCTAGTTTTTAATAAAAAAAATAGACATAGTATACCGTATTGCATGTATTAAAGGAGAAACAGATAGTCAGAGGCATATAGTAGAGCTACGAGTAGGTACCTAGTTGTATCAGACCTACAGCAGCGGAATTTACACATTTCAGATAATCGACCACGTACTATCCGTATCTAAAATAATATTCCTTGTAATTGTTTAAAAATTAAAAGATTTTAAAGCTTATAGTAGGGCAAAAATGCTATTTAATCAGCACACATAGGTACCATTTATCATGTTGTGTCATCTATATGAACGAGTTTACGGATCCAGTAAATAATTGCCTCCATTGATGAAAGCTTTAGCAAAATTTGTGTGGATAACCTTTAGGGAGATACTTACAGGTCCTGAAATTGGTTTAATATTACGGACCCTTTTGACGCCCTTGACATATAACTAACGTTGATTGCATTATTACTCGGTACCTATAATCCATTTCGCCAATTTTACATTTAATTTCAGTTTTTGCTAATATCACAGACCTAATATCTTGAAGAATGGTCGAGATAGAATTTCGTGAGCTTCCATCCAGGATTCGCTCCAGGGTACCCTACCACCGCGCCTTACAACATACATACAAGAGCTTGTCCGCTATTTTCCGATTAACCCAAATTATTTTAGTCAATCTTACGAGAAACTTTATATAGTACGTGGGCCAAAAGTCGACACGTAGGCCTTCAACTACATACAGTGTGTTTCACTTTAAAACGGACAATTCCGTATTTTTCAAACTTTTGGTCGATTTTCAAAATTATTTTTTTTTAACATATTGTACTCAAAGAGCTCTATCTTGTGGGCTACAGTTTTTTTATATACGATCATTCCATGGCCTACTGCAATCAAACGAAGACCCCAAAAATCACGAATTCGTGTTAGGCATTTTTTGTTTGAAAAAATAATCAGTTCCATCGAATTCAGCTTAGCTCAGATCCCTATTTCCGCAGTTTCAATATTCTAGCACTTACAGGGTGTTCAGAAAATAGGGCCAAATTTCGAAAAAATTGCACTTTTAGGAGTGCCCTGTATAAAACATGGGCCTTATTTTGTGATTGTTTTTCACAAATCGAAAAGGTCTTGCCCAAGGTAATATTACAAATGATTTCGTATGTCTACCTCATACAGGGTGTTCGGAAAGAAAAAACCAATTTGCCCAATTTTTTTTAAATTCTTGTCGTAAATTCATAATTTTTTTTAAATTAAAACGCAGTCAAAAATTAAAATAAAATACTCTTATTCCTTACTTATTACTCGTAGGTACATATTTTTATTTTTTGTTTAACATTTTCATTATAAAACACCCTCCCGACCCCTGCTGAAGATGCTACGGCAGTCATTAAAATTGTTTGACAATATGTATTTTGGATTTTTTGGATATTTTGTCGTTATATACTCTTCTTCTTCAATGTAGTATAGTATAATTTTAAATAAGGTACTCTCCTAATTCCCATGTTTGATTGTAGCCACCAATCAAGAAAAATATACAGGGTGTCTACTTTTAAGTGTATATACAAATCGATAAAAAATGTATTTTGTGAGATACTTATTTTCAAAAAACTTTTTTTTTGTTCGAACGGTCTTAAAAAAACGCTTCTTTTGACGTTTTTACTTTTGTCAAAATGCAAATCCAGGGACGGCTACGATTTTTTTTATACCCCGATTTTCACAAAAACCATTTAGCGATTTTTTTATTTAAAAGCTGACACAACAGCGTTAATCAGGACACCCCAAAACCTACATAATAATATACTAAATTTGAACAAAAAATGTAGAGGTGTTCGGTTCTACACCGTGTTGAGGAAAATAGGAATTTTAAAGACATCTGGCGAGCCAAGTGTGCCATGGAATCCTTTCAAAACAGTTGCATGGTCAACAGGACCACTCAAAATGTTGTTGTGAAAAGAGTTACTACAAAAATATACAGGGTATTTTTCTCTGAGCCATCTCAAAATTCTGAATTTTTATGAAACTTTATACTAATCAGGAGTGCTCTGGAATCATTGAAAAAATATTAATAAACACAAAAGTAATTTATTTCTTTACAAAATGCCAACCAACAAATAAAAACAATTTAAATTATTGGGCCTTTCTCAACAAAGTCACTGTCTAAGATGATACATTTTCTGTGCGTTTCCTGTTGTGCAACACCAGCCACCTTAACTGATATGGACTTACCGACTGGCAGACTTCTGTATTTTTTAGATTTAGTTCGTTTATAGTATGTGGAGCGGTTTTGATATACTCGATTTTTGACCCGTATAAAGTTACAAAAAATTCAGTAATTTGAGATGGCACAGATAAGAGCACTCTGTATATTTCGTATTGGACCTTTGCACACCAACAACTTGAGTGGTCCTGTTGACCATTCAACTGTTTTGAGGGGATTCCGTGGCACACTTGACTTGGCAGATGCCTTTAAAATTCCTATTTTGCTCAACTTTGACACCCTGCATAATGGAACTCCCTGTATATTTTTTATTCGAATTTGGTATATAAGGGTTTTGTGATGTTCTGATTAACGCTGTGGGGTCAGATTTTAAATAAAAATATCGCTAAAAGGTTTTCGCGAAAATCGGGGGTATAAAAAAATCGCAGCCGGCCCTGGATTTGCATCTTGAAAATGGCAGGAAGGTCAAAAGAAGCGGTTTTTGAAGACCTTTCGAACAATAAAAGGTTTTTGAAAATATCTCACAAAATACATTTTTTATCGATTTGTATACACTTAAAAGTATACACCCTGTAGGTGCAGGCTCGGGTGCAGGTACTTTATTAAAAAAATTAATTCAGGACTTAAAATAAATAATTTTAATTAATTCGTGAACTAATCCAATGAATTAGGTAAATCAAATGAAGTAATTCATGCCAACCCATGCCAACCCAACTTCAACAAATTCAATTGTTGCTTTCTTTTGCTTTCAGGGAAAACAGCTGATCATAAGTGATGATAACAGCAACAGCTGATTTTTGCAAGTTTATAAATCAATGGGAATGTATATTTCGCATATGCAAGCCAAAACTACCATGACCACATGGTACTGCAGAGACTGTTTCAGTATAGAGAACCCTAAGATAAGCCTTATTCCGTCGGCTGCATGTATAGGATATAGGAGTGTGAGAACTTCCACCAAGTTCAAATGAAATTGTTGCCGGTGATCGACCGATCGAAAGCAAGTGCCACGACGTCCACCCACACCGCACCACCCCGCCACCGCTCGCACCACGTCCACCAAAACCAACCAGTGTGGCGGCTCCGTGCGCCCAGTCACCCGAAACACACCATCACCTGTTGCCCGCGCGGTGTCCGTCGCGACCGTTCGCGGTCCTCTTCACATCGCCCGCGTCGCGTCGGCGGCCGACCGACCCTGCGGAATCGGCGGGAGGGCGCCGGGTGGCCGGTCACATCGCGCGAGTGCGGACCGAGCAGCTGGCGCGCTGGTACTGGGGGGGGCCGCGGGCGGCGCTGTGGAGGCGCGCGGCAGGCGTCGCGGCGCGCGCCACGTGGCGCACCCTCCCCCCCCCCAAGGAGAGGGGCGCGGCGGCACTGTTGATTCCGATCGCGGTAAATATCAGGCGGGGGCTCACCTGGTGTGGAGGCGATCGGGTGCGAGGCAACAATTTGGCCGGGACATACGGCGCAATTTTGGCGCTGGGCCGGTATCATATCTGAATCATATAATGTGTCGTATTTTGTACAGTTTCATGCACGGCCTAGAGCCACCGACTGTTGATAACCATAGAAGGGTCACCTGGCGCGGCACTTTGTTCTCGGTGATGAACTGTATCTTTCAGGGGTGACGGCGGTCGGACTATGCCTGGGCCGTATCCGGCAAGTGAGCCTTCTTTGGATATACGTATTCGGTGCTAGAGCTAGGCTAAAATTGACTGATTAAGGTGCTGAACTCAATCGTACATTATATATACGAAGAATGTTTTTCCATAACTTTCTTATTTCTTTACCTCTGAAAACATTTTGCATTTTTGATGACCATTATTGTGAAAATGAAACACTGAAAGTTTCAAGATCACATGTATATCCTGTATAATGTTGCCCCTGATAGTCACGTTAAATTCATAGGAAATTTTTCTGCAACTTTTGCATTTACCTACTTACCAGGGAAGGGTTCCATATTAGGTGAATACCTACCCCTGTACAGGGTTATGCACATAACATTTTACCCCCCTTAACTCTTTTATTTTTCGTGATAGAAAGAAATGGTAAATAGAAAAGTTGTACGGAATTTTCTTGCGAGTTTAAAGAGCATATCAGATCTGCCGATATACAGGGTGTTGTCAAGATACAAACCAAACCTATGTTTTTTTAAATAGAACACCCTGTATATTGTTGGTTTTTTTTTTCAAATATATTCTTCATTCCGATTCCAACGATATGTATATGTAATATGTTTGGTTCAATGGTTTACTTGGAATTTGCTGTCATAACAAAAGTTTGACATTTGACAGTTGTAAATCATTAGGTTTAGTTTTGTAGTTTCTTGCAATAAATAAAAAATAATAAACACAAAAACAAACCAGATTTATTGATGAATTAGACCTATATTAAACTACTATGAAGTTAGCACCTACACTATAAAAGATGATCGATGACGCCTCCATCCTGCGCAAGACAGAGATTATATCGCTTAACTAGGCTTCCCTTAAAATTTATTACTGAGCCGGATTCATTGAGGAGTCGGATTTCTTCAGTTATCTTCTATTTTAATAGGTTGATATCGTTTGTTCTTTGAAATGTCAAACTTTTGTTATCATGACAGTTTATTATTTCATGGCAATCTGGACATTTAACTAATAGGTATATGATAATTTAGTATTTAAAAGCAAATTGCGAGTAAACCATTAAACCAAACATATGACATATATATATCGTTGGAATCGGAATGAAGAATAGATTTGAAAAAACAATAACATACAGGGTGTTATATTTAAAAAAAACATAAGTTTGGTTTGTATCTTGACAATACCCTGTATATCGGCAGATCTGATATGCTCCTTAAACTCACAATAAAATTCCCTACAACTTTTCTATTTACCATTTTTTTCTATCACGAAAAATAAAAGAGTTAAGGGGGTAAAATGTTATGTGCATAACCCTGTACATAAGTAGGTACATACCTGCCTCTGTAGTAGGTATAATTTGTTCTTGAGCTCTTTATTATAGAGATACATAAAATTTGTTAATATTATTTCAATTTTTTTAAGACGACATAGTCTTGAAATAAATATAAATTAATATTCGTGAAATAAAACAGTTTTTTAGCAATTTACAAGTTATTAATATATTGAAAAAATATATAAATAATATTAAAAAATGGCACAAAAATAAATATTTCAATAGATCGTTCAAGTTTGGAGAACATACAGTGTGCCCCATTTTTGTTGTCGGGTCACACTGTAAAATGTTTATTAATTGTGCGCTTTGACCCGGATTATTTTTTAATTGTCGAGTCTGATAAACTGCATTTTCTGAGCAAAAATGACCTCTTAGTATTACTACGAAATCCAATGCCTACTATGCCAATTTCCAGATACATACAAAGGTTCATATCTTAGATACTATATCTACACATATCTGGAAAGTAATTTATTTTTAATCGCACTTTTAAACTTTACCATAAAATTGAAAGTTTTACCTTCCAACGTAGGACGTAAATATTATTAATTAAGCATATTTGATACCTTTTCTTTGTGTAAAAGTTTACATATTATAGGTCCCCTTAATATCAAAAGTAACTCCTTGGGGCTGGAACAAACACAATGAGCAACTCTCTGATATTAAATTTCAACTGTCTAACAAAAACTTTTCAAAATAAAGGAAAACTTTAACTCTCGATAAATACCTTGAGATAATATTGTTAAAATCCTGGAATTTGCTTTTAATTACAATATATTGAATTAACGCAGTCTACAAACGAACGAATTGTTTATTTTAGTTCTCCAGTTCAAATAACGACTATACAAAACTAGTGAAACAACAAAAACAGATGGCTATGCAGCTGTGCACTGCTTTCCTGATAAAGTGTCGTTTATTATTTTAAAAAATATCTCAAAATTAATATTGATGTTATGGAACATGAAATATCAACTCGATTTTTTTTCTTATTTTACGAGAGTCGTTTCACCTATTCTAAATATATAGATATAATTTTTATATTCCTGAAAATGTTTTCCAAATAAAAATTTACTATAATATTACAAAAAGGTACCTACCTGCAATGTCTACACCAAATGAGGTTTCCTCCAAAATTCCCTTATGCGCACGATTTCTTGGGTAAGCAGAAAAATTATCTCTTTCAAAATATCTACAAATATACTTAGAGCAAGCTTACCTTTCTAAAGCCTGCTGGTTGTCTTTCAACTTTTATATAAAACTTTTTGCTCTATCAGCAAAAATTAAAAATAGTAGCGTGAATACTATACGTTTGGATCGCGGTTTTGGCATCTGCAGAATTCATTAAAACAGTGACTATAGTCACGTGCGATATTCCGGATATTTTCGTTAACTCGTAAAATAAGAAACGACTTCGACTTCTTGTATTTGTAAAGCATGAGGTCTCCGGGGCGTTTTTTTATACCTCACCACTGCTCTCTCGGGAATTTATTTTCGTTCGTTACTGTTATTTCAGTTTCGATTGACCGAAGCATTAAAATTATTATTACCAAGCCCACCACCAACTATACCTTTTCAACTTCAAATTGGGAATAATCAATTTCAAATTGGGACTAAACAACTTCAAATTGAGAATAGTCAACTTCAAATTGGGATTAATCAATTTCAAATTGGGAATAGACAAGTTCAAATTGGGAATAGTCAATATCAAATTGAGAATAAACAATTTCAAATTGGGAATATTCAATATTAAATTGAAAATCAATAACTTCATGAAATAAAAACACTTATCAACAAGAACAACTCAATTTGTTAACTAAAGTTTATAATATTAAGCAAAATTTGGACTGCCTGGTAAGGTTCAAAAAGACTTGGCCAGAAATCTTACAAAATCATTTATCGCAAACTAAAGTTAGCTTATAGAAATTAGAAACTATAATTAGTGCAAAATAACATAAATAACAAATTAACTGTAGCGAGTTGCACCAGATTTATAGAAAATATACAGAGATACATATACCAGAAATATTAAATGATAGACAAGGATTAAATTGTGCAACATATGGGACTTTTTTATTAATTGCACAACTAAAATACAGACATTGCCGAAAGTTGATGCATGTTAAATAATCATATTAGGTTGTAAGTTAAACAGCATACAGGGTAGGTCAAAAAATATAAGAAAAAAAATTTTCGTCAATAATTAATTTCCAATTTCTTAATAAACAATTAAAATGAAAATTTTGCACCTTAAATGAGAGTTTTTTAATATGCACATTATCATTACTAATGTTTTACCTTGTTCCGAAGAATTTTTGCGAAATTTTAAAGTTTTAAATTGTTTGGGAAGGCATCCATTATAGGTAGTAGATTCAAAAATACTGATGTAGAGCAAAAGCAATAAAATAGTCTGTATAACCTATAAATCTATTTTATTTGTTCTTTTTCTGGTTACCGGTTTCGCAAGCTACAAAGTTGCTTGCATCTTCAGACCACTAAAAAAGAGGGATGGTAGGGATCAGTACAGTCCCAAGTGACAAAGTCAAACACTTTAAAAAACATTAAATAAAATTATTACAATTAAAAAATATCCAAAAATATTTCTGCTAAATACCAACAATTAAGGCAAACAATAACATACTTACATAGATAATAAGCACTAGCTAGAGATTTGTCAAACATTACATATCGGAGGCTGCACATCCATTCGTTTTATTCAACAGGAATTTAAAAACTCTAGAGCATTACACATGGGCCAATGTACTATTTCTCAACCTGTCATAAAGTAAGGTTATATTAAGAATTATTTGAAATTATAGGGGAAAAAAATAAGATTAATTAGAAAGAAAAACATTGTACTCACCTTCAGAACAAAGCTGTGAATACAATAAGTTAAATTTCAAACAACTGAATTCTTATTACATCTGAATATCATGGTCAAAAAACTTTGTTTAATTATGTAGCTTTTTCTTCTATTATTATACTATATAAACCAAAAATACTAAGTGAAGTAAACTGAAAAACCAATATATTGAATCAAAGGGAAATGTAGAAAAACAAACAACTCACCGATGACTAAGAATAAGGGCGATAATGACAAAAATTATTATTAACAATTTAAAAGACGTAAATTGGCCATTCCCTACATATGTCAAGTCGAAGTCAAAAACAAATGGAAGCGCCCTCCATCAATCAAAGTATGAAACATTGCGAAAGTGAGACAGTGTCGCCCTCTATGTGGTAAACACTGAATTACACTGTCACAAACATAGAGTACTGTGTTAATCAAAAAGAATCCCAAACAGTGAACTGTCATTTTCAATCTGTACATTAAGAATTTCTACATTATTTTCTCTATAATATTTAAAAATCTCCAAAGCCTCCCAACTGTCCAATCGCTTACTAAATCGTTCTATGTGTAAAACTTTATAGTTACTATTAATATCTGCATTATGTCCAGTCTCCAAAATGTGCTTAGCGAACAGAGATTCAATATTATTATTGCGAATGCATCTGTAGTGTTCTTTAAAACGTGTAATAAAATTACGCTTAGTTCTACCTATATAGACAGCTCCACAATCACAGTGAAGACTTAAACCAGGGGTATATTGTTAACAAAAAGTATCTCTTGGTATTTTTTCATATTCACAGCCGTTTTTTAATTATTTTCAAAGAACGGCAATGCTGCAATAAACAAGTCATTTTAAGAACAAATCTAACAATCTGAGGATGCCAATTAAACTTGGCATTATTTGAATCATTTGGCTGCCAACTTTGCACTTTAGTATCAATATTTTGAAAAATTATATTTTCATTTGAAGAATTGACTGATATGCACTTATGCTATGGACTTGGATATAATAAACATGCGGAAACGCATAGTTGCGTGTATTAAAAGAGACGGCGGTCATTTCGAACATTTAATAATTTAATTTTCTAATAGCAATACGTTTCTTTTATTATCGTTTTGGCTTTTTTATTTTGTTAAATAAAGTTCAATTGACATCCACAGATTGCTAGATTTATTCTTAAAGTGACTATTGTTCATTGCAGCGTTACCGTTCTTTAAAAATAATTAAGAAACGGCTGCGAATAGGAAAAAATACTAAGAGATACTTTTTGTTGGCCATTCTATTCACCACTCAAAACAAATTAAAAAAATGCGATTATACAGGGTATTCATATTTTTCTGAACTAATTAATTTTACTAACACCCTGTATCTCCGCAACTGGGAGCCTCAGAAGCTTCATGTCAACCTTAAGTTTGACGGCTCATCTGCTCATGTGACACGCCAACTTTGAAGAAAATATCTCATATACTTCTAGAAATCCTAAATATGTGTATTTTTCTCAAAACTCTACGCTCTGTATAAAAAAAACTATGGCCCGTAGGAGAAAAAAATATATGAAGAAGTGCCCTTATTTTGACTCCAAGAATACGTGGTTTCATTTTTGACCATCAGTTTAGTTACACCCTGTATAGGTACTTTAAAAAAGATCTCAGTAATCTCGGAAACCGATGTTGTCAAGCTTGGAACAAATAGCACGCTTCTACCAAATGATAAACTGTTTTTTACCTAAATCAACCCTGTGATCGATATTGCATGCAACTAATCACCGGTGGTTTTTAAATAAATGATTAGGAAGGAGAATAAAATTTTAAAATCATCTACATGTTAATGGGACTGCTACCAACCTAGTTCAAAATTACTTAAAATAAAAAAAACTGTATATATTCCAGAAAACACAAACCAAGGGCTCCCAAGTAGCATTTTTAGTGGACACATAATAACCACTAACTAAGTACCGTATAGAAAATTTAAAGTGTTTATCAATAGTGGCCGACACGTTATAGGAACGGTATCTACTATAACGTGGCTGCCACCAAATGGGGAACATTTTTTGGGTGGGTACTAGGCACATTATTTTCCATACTACTATATACTACTACTACTACTACTGCACCTACTGCTTTTTTCTGGCTAAACTGGAATTACTGTGACTGACGGTTTCAATCGGGAACATAGCATCTGTGAGTAATTATTTAATTAGTGGATGGAAATAACAAATAAACGATTTCAAGTTTACTGTCAAACATAGTTGTTATAGTTTGAAATATGAGCACGCCTCATCACAAAATATTGAATATATTCAAACAATAAAATAAAAAGTGAGAAGCACACTTTTTTAATTTTTAATTTTCGGAGTAGTGAAATGGGGGTGGTTTTTAAGGGTTGAATTGAAACTGCTTTTTTGCGATTTTTAATTTTTGATTATCTTTCGAAACGGAGCAATATGAACTGTTTTTCAAATTGTGACCTAGAACCCACCATTAAAATCTGGCCTAGCATTTTAGTTTCACCCTGTATATATTTAGTATTTTAAAATGTAGTTTGCACGAAGTAATCTTCAGATTATTCATGCCACAGACAATACTATCTCAATCTCGCCAGCATTTGACGTTAGTTAGATTACAAATTTAGCGTAAGCTTTAGATCACAAATTAAATTAATACGCCACAACATCCACATGAACTAATGATCAAATTCCCCAGATTAGTAATTGTATACCACTCTCCCCCACTCCCCGATATTATGTGCCCAATCCCCCGATATGCGATTTCGCCTCAACATGCAAACGAAATATCTTATCTGAAGATTAAGGGGGAAGCTCCCCCATATTGCGTTTTCCTTGGGTAAATATTAGTATTTCTCCTATACTCCTGCGTATCCATCAATCGCGAAATATCTCGGTGATTCCGGTGAAAAGGTGAAAGGTAAAAGGTAATCAATCCGCGACCTGAACCCGAAAACCAACATAGTATAATATATAATCGCGAATATCTTTATCTCTCATAAATAATGACATATTATTCTGTGTTCCTTGTCAAGCACAGAGGAACTCAACAGACAACGGATGAATACTCGGTCTATACGTGTATACGCTTGTGCCAAGGCGGATTTTAAAGGCTAAAAAAATTGTTAATAGGGAAGGACCAGGTGGAAGATTTAGCTAAGTTCATACATACCTAACAAAGAGAAAAACAAAAACTAAACAAGACATGGGTCGGAATAGTGAAATGGGGGTGGTTTTTAAGGGTTGAATTGAAACTGTATTTTTTGCGAATTGCGGCGAAATGTGACCTCCTAGTGGCAAATGTTGTAGATATTAAAAAAATCTAAAACTTTCTTATAAGGCATTTTTCAACATAACCTCAAATTTTCCGAGGATGTCTCGGATACTATACTTGTTTCCAAAATTCCAGTAAAATCAGGCTTATTCAACGCAAAAAAGGAAAACTTTCGCAAAATTTCACGTAAATTCAGTTATTCTTGCGAGAGAAAAAAAAATAAAAACCGAAAAATCGCGTTTCTGTCATTTTCCCGAAAATTTTGAGGTTATGTTGAAAAATACCTTATCTATATGAAACTATTAGACTTTTTTACTATCTACTACTTTTCTGTAGGACATTTTCCACTGGGAAATCACGTATAAAAAAATCATATAAAACCAGTTTCAACCCCTAAACTCTATAAACATCACCCCTATTTCACCATTTCGACTGATGTCGTATTTAATTTTTATTTTTTCTCTTTATTATAACATTAACTAAATTTTCCGGCTGATCCTTGCCTGTTAATAATTTTATTTTTCCAAAAATGTATTGGCACCAGAAGAGAATTATTGTTAAGCAAGTTTTTGTGTTATTTTTTCGAATCTATTGACCTACCATTCTGGTTTAGTCTCTTTCCCCCCTTTGCCATGTGTTAAATTCCAACGATTGCCAATAGCAATTATTGCCAAACATACTCCAAACGCATTTCCAACATAATTCGTATTTCGCACGATGTTGTACATATTTAAAGTTCCCGTGAACTACATTTTCCGTGCCTTTATGTCAAAATAATTACGACCCCGAGCACAAATGCTGCCTTATAATTATTATTCCAGGCAAGGTGGTGTAAGATAAACACAGTCCTAGTACTAAGTAAAGCTGTATGTATGAGTTGCCTTATAGTTTCTAAGCTTCCGCTGAAGTTTAAAGTTACCTAAATTGCTACCCACGGACAAAGCCATGATGCAATTTACTCTGCAGAGCCACAGTAAAGGTAACTGAAAGTCGATAATTCCAAAATGAGGCCCATGAGCTGTAGAAAGAAACTGTTATCTATACAGTGTGTCCCCGGATTGAGATCAGCCGTGCTTAGTTTGAAACTAATTTGTGACATAATTTTAGTTTCGAAAAATCACGTATGCCTTGAAAATTATGAAGAAACTAATTTTCCACAACAGTAAAGTGCCCTTTTTGGTTTTATGACAAAATGTTATTAACAAAACTTCTTCATAATGAAAAACTGGACCTATAGGTGCGTTTTAATTTTTTTAGCAGAAAAAAATCAATGTTGACCTAGGCTTTCGAAATTTTTCACACCTATATAGTTTTTCATTATGAACAACTTTTCCTAATAACATTTTGCCGTAAAACCCACAAAAAGGGCACTTTTCTAAAAAAGAAGTGGGAAAATGCCAAAAAATCAAAGTAGGCCTAGACTTTCGACATTTCGCAAAACTACTCAGTTTTTCAATCTGAACAAGTTTCCTTTATAACATTTTGTCGTGAAACGTACAAAAAAGGCATTTACTGATGTGGAAATTAGTTTTCTTGAAATCGACATTAAAATGTCCCAAAATCGTCATTAAAAGCACAGAAATCGTACTATAATGTAGCCCATTATTGTACGATTTTTTCAATAAGTAGGCCTTGGCGAGATGTAAACATCAAACGTCAGACGCGGAGAAATCGCTCGTCAAAAGTGACCAAATATTCAAAACCCGGCCGATAAAGGCTCATTTAACTTTTCGTACACATTGCGAAATTGTTTCCTATAGAAGCGCAATCCTTCAGTATACATATTTTAGTAAATTTGAAAATCAATAGATTGGTTGTGTAGGCTGCACAAGAAGCAGCAGTTTGGTTTTTCTGTCAGAAGGTGCCGTACATAATTATACTTGTCCTAGGTAGAGCGATCGGTAAAGTCAAGCAACGCCGCGCGTAGTCGGTTCGTGGACGGGTGATCCCTTATTATTATTTTCTTGCCTAATAAAACATTTTTTTTTCGATTTCAAGAAAAATATAATATGTACCTCGGCACTAAAGTTCTTTTTATGACTCATGTGGTTTATTTGCCTCGGCCAGAGGCCCCAGCAACTAAACTCCACATGAGTCATAAAAAGTTGAACTTCAGTGCCTTGGTACATAAATAACCTATTCTTCATAATTTCCAAGGCATACGTGATTTTTCGAAACTAAAATTATGTCACAAATTAATTTCAAACCAAGCAGGGCTGATCCCCAGAAGCTGAAATTTCAACTCGATTTTTTTTTTTGTTATTTACACCCTATGTGAACTCAATTCGGGGATACACTGTTTATGTATATGCCCTGAGCAAAAATGTTACGAGTCAATGGTCAGGTGAGAAGTACCTTAATAATAATTCTCACCGCCAGATACAAAGCCTTTGCCCTTGCCTATCTAATAACCATTAGTACGTTAATAAGTAGAAAAACCGTTGGAGATATGGTGACATGTCTGTAATATTTCTGTTTTAGGTTTTTATTTTCAAATTTCGAACACATGCGGAGCTAATAAGTACTCATCATGCCGAATCTTTCTATAACTTGGTGAAAACTAGTAGGATTTTTGTTCTTTGTTGGGTTGACAGCAATTTTTTTTTCGTTTAGTGGTCATCTACTTATTTTGTTTGTGAACCATTTTACTTCGACATTATATGCATCGAAAAAATCAACTTTGAAAGTCTGGTATTTCGAATTTTTATTAAAATAAGTTCCAAAAATGTAAATGAAATGATGATGATAATGGAGCTAGATAATATCATCTAATGTCTAATGAAGTTTGAAGAAAATAGTGGCTGGTTTTTTTCCATAATATAAAGGATATTTCTTTTACTTAGGTACATTAAAATCTCATTTCAACGATTCTTTATAATAATTTTAATGTATGTTGTCAGTAAATGCGCTTGTGTAGATATTTTGTTCTAAAATCAACCGCCGAACTACATTAGATGCTTCTCAGTCTCAGTTCACGAAGATGCATTTGAGGTTTTAGTAAGGTGAAGTTAACAAGATATGACTTATCCCTATACATATCTACCTATAATATAAAACGAGACTCGAAGCCTCTACCAATGTTAATTCCACTTATTTTTCTTTGCATTCGCTGTCCAGCCTTATCATTTTCATTTTTATAATACATTTTAAAACTACAAGTTTCTTGATTATTATTTAACTTCATTATTTTTTAACTTCATTGTAATAGCAACCAAAGAGCGATAAATTATGATAGCACTGACAGCAGTGCAAAGTGGTAGCTAGATAAAATCCCGTTCTCACATTCTATTGAGGCCAATTTTATTTCTAAGCCCAATTCTTATGGGGAAAGGGAAAATATTGTTTTCGTCGTGTGAGTGTGTTCATAAACAACACCAACCAAATGTTACCATTCCAACCCAAGAAAATGTCAGGCAGCTACCCACGTCATCGCATTCACTTTTGCTAACCGTATATGCATAGGGGACCGATATAGTGCCCGCCTCAAAGGCGGAAGCGCGTCACGGCGGCGCCGGCGGCGTGACAAAAGCTAACGAGCCCGTCAGCTGCGCCGCCTCATCCCAAACCCCCCGCCGATCTCCAGTGCAGCGTCCGCGGGGAATCCTATTGGAAACGGGGGACTTAAAATTCCCGACACGTAGGTATCCGTCCCATTTCACTGCTCGATATCTAACTGTGGATAGTTCCCTGGGCGTGTGAGTTTGTTGACCTTTAGTAAACAGTAAACCGCTTCCATATTTATATACCGAAGTTACCCTCAGGTACCTACTTTAATTTTCACCCAATTCCTTCCTGTACTATACCTATATTGTATCGACATTTTGACTACATAAATTTTGAAAATATGTAAGCACAACTATAAAGATATGGCCTTTGATAGCAGAATAGGGTACATGACAATATTTTTAATTGCTCTAAAATTGTACTCGGTTTACAGTAGATGCACCAACATAACACGTAATAAATGAAACAACGACTTTTAACCCTTATTTATTTATGATAATTAAAGACGAAGTTGCACAATTTTGTCCAGAACGCCAATCGTGGCAACTCTGTGCCTCTCAGGAGAAACGGAACTGCAACGTTGCCAAGGGCGTAGATACGGGGGTAATTACCCCCCCCCCCCCAAGAAAACCAGAACCTTAACCACTGGGCTATTACCACAACACGTCTATAATAGAAAATAAAAATATTATTCTATTATTAATTTTTATAATGAACTCTGTAAAAAACGCAAAAAAAAATTACCAAAGAAAGTCTGCCAAATTCGGCTTCTGAAACATTACCTTCGTGTGATCCTAATATATATCCAAAAATATATGAACTTTTGAAAATTCTGTGTACAGGGTGTCCCATTTTGGGTGTTTTTGGGTGTTTTTCTCAAAAATCTCGGTTATTATTAAAGCTAGAGGGTTGCGGTTTTCACGTCACTGTACTACTTTTTGAGAGGAATTTGGTGGACCGATCAGATTTTAGATAAGTTTTATAGTTTCCGCGCATTGGCGCAGGACTGAAATTATCGATTTTTTGGAAACCTCTCTCCTGGCTACAACTTATATATAAATCGACAAAGTTAATCAACTATTTTTATAGATTTTTTGGTGTAGAATCGAATGGAATAATTAGTTTCTTAGTAGCGTTAATAGTTTTTGAGATATGAACTATGGTTTCCATTTTAAAAAAATATAACTTTGGTTCATATCTCAAAAACTATTAACGCTACCACGCCAAAAAATCTATAAAAATAGTTGATTAAATTTGTCGATATATATATTTAAGTCCTGCGCCAATGCGCGGAAACTATAAAACTTATCTAAAATCTGATTGGTCCACCAAATTCCTCTCAAAAAAGTATTAACAGGGATATAAAACCTTGCCCTGAAGCAGTGCCAAACAGATTTGCCAATAATAGTAACAAAAAGGATTTTAGATTTAGTTCTATAAAAACTGGTTTATGTGTGGATATATTTTTTATATTTTGACTGATTTTTTTTAGTTTATAAATGTTTTTTAAGATTAGGTTTTTTAAAGACTGATTTTTTTTCTTGTTATTTTTTTGTTTTGTTTCTGTTTTCATCAAAGAAAAAGTATATATTTTATTTTTATATTTTTTATCATTTTTTATGTTGAGTTTGTTTCATTGTTCTTTGTTTTAAATATATAGTACCTATACATTTTGTTATTCAATATATTACTAGTGTTCGTTTTATTTGGCTTTATAATAGTCTTTACTTATGCATACCTACCCATACCCACCTATAAAATCGCAATAAAACCTAATAATTGGGGAAGAGACGAACTATAAATATTAGGTATTACCATTACCACCCCCGGAAGAAAAAGCTATCTACGCCCTTGAACGTTGCCGGTGCCCGTTTGCAATAATCCGTGGAACAAACGCAAATTTTACTTTTCTATTCAAATGTCTACAGCTTGCCTATATGAATATCTGTGACTTAATGTATTGCAACATTTCAGTTTTAACTAATGCAAATGCACAAAAAAATGTTGGCACATAAAGACTTTTTACTACGAATATGTTCGGTATATTGACTCCTCTATAGGAAAATGATGTCTGTTTATGCCGCACACTCTGGAAACTATATCCTTCATCTCTTTCACGTAACACTTTGATTAAAATATCTATGTATATGGAACATACAATATATATTCAGGAAAAATAATATGGAAAATTTCGCAACGGCACCCGCCCACCTAGGCATCTAACCATATACATTTATCCACATGTCATCTAACACATGTATGGTTTTCTGATCGGCAGTTGACATCCCATCATGCCAACTGTCATTCCGTATGTCGCTAAATCAAAACATTAGTAGATAATATCACAGAAAATATACTACTATATTTTCTGTGATAATTTCTGTGCGATTTATTATAGTTTGTTATTGATATTAATTATTATAATATATTGTTTGCGTAGTTATCGCGTTGTTAGTTGTTTAGTGAGGAGGTCCGTAGTGTAAGGTATCATGGAGCCGGAAAGTGCAATCCGTTATTTGCCGATATTGGATGCTTTTTTGGTAGCAAAATTTTTTCTAATAATCTGATTTTAGCGTCTGCCGAAATTCATGGGATAAAACTGCAAAGGTTTGTACCTATAAGTTGTAGTAAAAGTAAAGTATTATAAGTTATTAATAAAGAGAGAACTTGGGGCTAGGGACCATCTTGAAGGCGCGTTTATAAAGACGCCATTTAGTGCTTAGAAATATTGAGCCCAAAATCCGTAGATACCTAGGCCCAAACTTGCCAAAAAAATTGCAGAAAAACGCTACTGAATATTTACGAAAAAACACTTCTTGACTAAATGTGGTTTCACGGGGTATCCTAAATCTGGGGGTTGAGGTTAGAGTTTTGAAATTTCAACTTTCCTTGCATCTTTCAGGTTATGACTCAGAACATTTCAATGGTATCGTCATGTTGCCAAATTGCCTGTATAAAACACTTGTGTTTTCCCGCCAAATTTCGAAGAAAGTCTAATAACTTGCTAATTAGGTAAATATATATTTTTTAAATAATCGTAGGGTCTTAGGTAAGTGACCAGGAATTGTTTTAACAAGTTTGTAAAATTTCGTCAAGTACCCTATTGTGTAAAACAGCCATTTTTTCGGTTAATTTGAACTCTGTCTCTCTTTGAACCTCTGAAATTAAATAATATGGTTTCAAGCATGTCACCCATGTGATTTAAAAATCACATCTCACGTGGAAGGTGACGTGTCATGTATAAACCATATAGCTTCTAGGCGGGTTGCCTTCAAACTAAATTAGAGGCGCATAAGTGGAATACAAAATGAGTGTTATTCGCCGGATTTTGAGGATAAAAAGTACATCAAAAGATTAATGACATCATCGCGCCCCTCTTAGGGCGTCTCTACCCTCTTCTTGCACCAGATTAAATGTGATTTTTTTTTAGATGACTCACGGGTTGTTCTCGAGGGTTGAAAACAACCTATTCCAGATTTTTTAAGTGCACCTACGTGGTTTTACAGGAATACTTTATGGCTTGCCTTTTTTCTTTATTTGGGGGCATGTGATAAACTTTAGAAGTTTGAAGGGAATATTACATTCTTGGGACATGTTATCGTTTCCCTTGTGCTGAAGCTTATGTTGCTACGTAACTAAGGAAGGTAATAGCTTGTGTTTTTCATTTAACATTTTGCTTGTCCGGGAATATAGTTATGATTAAACTACCAATGAACAACAATATAATGGTTTGGAAATTATCACAGGTGGTATAAAATGTATGGTCTAGTGTAATTATTGCATGTCGATATTTCACGACCAGGCATGTTAAACAGAGCAGAAACAAATAAATATTCACTGTATAAAATACAAAAAAAACTTATAATTTCCACGAGACTCTTGCGGCTATAGAATACTAACTTTAATAATAATAGCGGCCTGCCTACCCGACCAGAATGCTGCTGAATGACCTTGTAAATATCACCCTATACTCTTGTAATCTATATTTTATTTAGTTCTATCCCGAATCGTAACCAAAGCTCAAGCTATTTGTAAAATTGTTTCTCTCGACTTTCTGGATACCTACTTACCCAAACGTTTGAAACTTCGACTTCTGCAACTCTTATATTGATAATATGCCTCGAGCAACTCCTGGCTCTGAATAATTGAAATCTTTCCCAAAGCATGAATATTTTTGCATTTTATTAATTGCTTGATCTCGGAGTGCTTAATTTTTGGGTTGTTCAGAACCGGAATTAACTCTGTTATAAAACTTGATATGTTTCAATTCCTTCGTCCGCTTTCGAGCACACTGCCGTTAAATCCCGGTTGTCTAATTTATACACAAGGAAAAGCTGGAGCAATCAAGAGTGGTGTGGGCTTTGAGAAAATAGAGGAAATTTACTGTCATTTATGCTTATACATGTCAAATTATTTCATTAGATATTTCACCCTACTTATTAGTTTAAGTAAGGCTAATATTTAATAAAGATACATAGTTTACTCTTGAGTGGAAATCAGATTTTTGCGATTATCGAACTCTCTACTCTCTTATCATAAGGGAAAATGTTCTGTTTGCAGAACTATTCAAAATTTCACTTTGCTTGCAATTTGTGCTTGCATAGGGATAAAAAATGACGTACACAAAAGTGGTCACGTGACCTACCACAACTGTCAAATTTGAGATTTAACATAAAAAAAGTATAAAACTCCACTTATTTGTGAAAAACTTTTTAGAAAAATATTTTTTTTCATTTTTTTCGCGGATGTTACCTGCATAAGGTCCTTTATTGTAAAGTAACGCATAGTTTAAACCCTTTTTTTATCTTAATATCGTCTCCGGTACATACTTAAACGCAAATAGATTTTTGAATCTTAAAAATTTTGTCGCGCTTGATATATAAAGTTTATTTGTTTTCTTTAATATAATAAAATAATGTGATTTATTCATGTATAACAATATATGTGCAAAGGGAAAAGCATCAAAATAATTGTAAAGTAATAACTACACACATACACGAATTGGATATTTTAACAAATAAGGCGCGTTTTTAAAGTCAAATAAAATCGGAAACTAGCTAACTACACAATGTGTAACACACCTAATTTTCTTCAGCACCTATAGGTATGCCAATATTATCTTTCAAGAAAGCAAGACATGATTTTTTCTAGTCTTTCTCGTCTTACTGCCAACATCAGCCATGGAATAAAATATCGGTATACTGACTGGTGCTAAAAATAAATTACCTCTTACCTTCTTACAAAAAAACTCGCAGGTAAAAACCCATACACCAGTTTTTCACTTTCAAAATGAAATAATTGTAGGTAGTTCATAAGGACATACTATTTTCCAAAATAACTCCTTTATATGTATTCCCTTTTCCCTGTCCACTGGTACGTCTAAGGGCAGAACACGAAGGGGAGGGGGATGATTAAGTGTGTCTTATTATCCGCCAGTGACAGGCGGGTATTGTTCCGTGTAATGCAATTTAAAACGGCCATCTTTTGATTAAGTAAATCCACCTGGGGGTAACGGTATAGCTTTGCGCTCTTAATCATTGATCATATTTTTGTGGGCCATTACCATTATCAATAGGGAAGAGGGGGAATCAATGAGTTTCAAGTTTATATTGTATCATTGTACCTGCCCTATAGCGAAATTGTCCGATATGCTATTAGACAGCTAAATAATTAACTACATAGTGAAAAATATATTTTCTGGGAAGAAATATCCAAAAAACTGCTACCATAAAATAAGAAGAACTTCAAGGCCCTGAAGGCCAGTAACCATTGATATTTGACTAGCAATTGTCAAAGTCAATCGTAGTGTTTTAGCACAAATTATATGCAGTTGGGCTATATGTACTATTATTAATGGAACACTCGTACATATTTTATTATTATTATGTATTTTTTTACTTTTATATACCTTCAATCATTAAATTTGCATATTGTTTTCGTATTCTTCCAGAAGTGATCATAATTAAAAGCCAATAACAAATAACCTGAAAATTAAGCTCGGTAGTGCGGTTACACTTACCATTTGTTTTTTGGAAGTAAATTTTACCTGTAACAAAAAAATGTATTACTAAACTATGCCAGTATTTTCCTAAAAGGTAATTTTTAAAACTATTATAGTTCGTGTCAAATTAGTTTTTCTTTCAGTACGACATATGGTGGTGAAATATTTCATCTCGCACTGAATAAAAATAGATATTAATTTATCCTTCCGTCGCTCGTCGGTCTGGCAGCCAAAAAGGCAAAAACTGAAAACCAATAAAGATTTTCGCAGACAAATAGACTGATCTCGAATTACTTTGCAACTCATTCTCCTGTGTGCCGAACATTATTGAACTAGAATTAATTGCGGAACTATTGTAAAGCCCAGAGCTTAGTCGGCAAAGTTAAGCTTCCTATTTTCCACTGAGCAGATATTAGACCATTATGACTGAAGATGATTTCGAGTCTCGAGAATCCGTGACAGAATCAAAGAAATGTCGATTTTATCATGGAAGTTATATTTAACTAACAATTTAAATTATCAGCTGGATTTTCTCCAAGTTACATAATACACAATACAGTTATACAGTATTATTTGTAAAAACACCCAAGATCAGTATAATATCGAGAAAAAATCCATTTATTTTTTTCATTTCTAAGACTTTGTTAGCATAAAGCATCCAGCGGCGGAAAAATGGGTACCTACATTATTTATTGTTAAAAACAAATTAATCACTTTGTATGGTAATATAGAAAGTACCGAGAGAAATGTACCTGCGACACTTTTTCGTATCTGATTTCGTGGCAATCTTTTTTAATATTATACAGTTGGGGTTTTGCTGGATACACGCCAATATGGTAGAAAAACCCTTATTTTACTGTAGTCGACGTTTCGACACGTTTATTGTGTCATCATCAGGACACTAAAAGATTAAAAACACATCTAATTTATATAAAGACCAAAGAGTCATTATTAGATTAAAAATTACTTAGGTATGAAGAGAAACACAAATTATTATACCGATATTAAAAATAGTAAAATTATAGTTGTAAATAAAATCCTGGGTTTCGACCAAAAGTTATATTATTTATTTTTTGTGTTGTTTATACGACGCGTTTCGGCATGTTTGCCATCATCAGGTATACAAAATAAATGTCATCTATTTTGTAGAACGTAGTTCACAAAAAGTGACATTTAAAAACATTATTATAACTTAAAAACGATGTACATCAGTAAACATTTTAAAAACACAAAAAAACTTTTTTGATGTTTTTGAAAGCAATTGTTCTATGATAATGTTGTTAACAATATATTATTATGTGCATTGTGTAGGTGGTAGCAAAGGAGTTTAAAAAATAGTAAAATTATATTAAGAGAATAATAAACAATAATATTATTTCTTAGAAATCAACTGGTAGAAAAACAGTGTTTCTTACTTAAAAACAGTAACTTTTGGCTTACCCATTAAAGGCATTACTTTTCAAGGTACAGAGCGTAACATAAATAATGCTGTCTTCCCTAAATGTGTTAGTATGGCCTTTAATGGGTAAGAAAGTATAACAATAATTCCTGTTGATGCTGTCTACTTTGCTGTGGGCTGGCAAATGAAGTGCGAAATATATTCACATGCCAGAAAACAGCTATTTTTGAGCTACAAATTCAATATTTATATAAATTTTATATAGTAATCAACTGCATTATAATTATAAAGAACTTAAAATAGACTCTTTTCGTAGAGGTTTGGCCTATTCAAGTAAGTACTTTATTTGTTTAAAGACAAGTTATTTAGGTTTTATTCGAAATATGCAACTCCCAATAGGTGAGGCATAGGTAGAAGTTGTTGGTAGAGTGAGCCTTAATTTAGGAAAGGATGTATTTATTATGTGATGATTGTTAAGGGGTAGAGCACCTCTTGTGTGAACTATCCCTTCATGTTATATGATTTATTATTTATTTTCATTTTTCTATATTTACATTTACATATTCAAATTAATTTATTAATTTTAGCAACTAAAGCAAATAAAGGCAGGGTTACATTTATTAATTTTAACATAAAATACGGCTGATCAAAGATTACGTACGTGGCCACAGATCTGCTGGAATATGTGTTATTTTGTTTTGTCAAAAATTAATAATTCGAAGCTAACAAAAGGGTTAAAGGAAATGTTTGAAAGATGTATTCAATTAAACGTGAGCCTCTTTTAGGTTTTGAATCTATGAACTAATCTGTTAACCGTCAAGTTAAAAATTGAAGGTTCCTTCTTTTAAATTGGGCTTTAGAGCTACGTATGGTTTAGTTTTTAATTTTTAAATAGAGAGAATAGATAACATGAAGAAAGGAATAGCCACTAGCATCGTCATGCGGGGACACCGACCTTCTCTAATTATTGTCCAAACCACACTTTTGGGATTTGCGACGCCAGTGCCAGTAGTGATACCTACAAAGCCATTTTTAAGCCAGATGTTACAGGTGAATCCTATAGCAAGCTAGAACGTACAATAGAAAGCCGTGAATAGTCAGTGGGAACTGAAATACAGAACACAGGCAAAGAATGGGCATTATTGCAAAGTCTCCGGTGTTTATCTATGTCCACTGTGCACTCAGCACACTCAAAACAAGTTTGTATTTTCCAATTTATTTCGAAATGCAAATATTTCTTTGCAAAATGCTCAAACATATCGATATTGTTTGAAAAAGCGATTGTTTTAAATGATAACATTCGTTCAGGAAAGTAGCAAATTAATCATACTCCGAAAATAGATTTAAAATTCTTGAACTTTCCACGCGATTAAGCACCTAGAGAGACAAATGTTTTCCCTATCATTTACATATAGCAATAACCTTTAAGGAAACTGAACCCATCTTTGTTTCGGGCTAGGTATAGATTCTATTTAATAAGGTTTAAAAAAAGCGTACAGCTTGCCAGGGAAAATGATATTTTGCTCGTTTAGATATTTATGCACGTCATTTTGCCACTAAACGCAATGGATAGATAGCACAAAGCCAACGTTTAATTTCGTCTCAGAATTTTTGATAAGATAATTACAAACTAGTAAGTATTCCAAATTCAAATAAAATATTTTTACCCCAAAAAATATTAGTTCGCTTCTTAGTTTCAATTTGTAGTTGAAATTTAAAAAATAACAAACATCAATAAATTATTATTATTATTTTACTATAAAATTACCGGATTGCTGTTTATCTCTACACGAGGTTCCGCTAGTATAAATTATTTGTTTCCCGCTACACGCACCCGAAATCTGGAGTCCGCTACGTCACACATACCTACTGCGACTTCGAAATCCCAGCACTTCGAATTCTCGCGAGACCGACTTCTAGTCTCCCAGACAGGCCTCGCTATTCATCGCCGGCGCATTCTCCATACGATATCGTAGCCGGCTTTGCTCTGCACCGGAATCCCAGCATCAGTCCGATTTTTCTGACTCAAGGTCACCTGTGCAATGCAACGTTGTCATATCAAAACTGTGACTCACGAGACGGCGGCATTGTGGAAAGTCTAAGTTCTGGGATTTAGGTTTTGCGAGTGGGCTCTGAAATCTGGCTACGCGGAATAAGTGGGAACTTGAAAAAGTGCAGTATCGAATTGTCAGGTGTTCGAAAACTGAGACGTGGCATCTTGAAACCGTCGTCGCAACGAGTAGGTTGAAGAAGGATCGTTTGGAAAACGTGGTAATTCTTTTTGAACCCTATACCCTATATTTTATGAGATTAAAAGGATTATGTGCACATTGACGTCCTTCCTATCAGCATTTGAATTTGACGGTGCCTCTTTTGGTTTGAGCCTTTTTCGGTCTGCCTCCAATTCGTATCTGCGCTGCTCTCCACCGACAGATTGCATGATCACGCCAACAGTGATTTTAGCAATCGACTCCTGCTCCATTTGCTTTTCTAAATACTAAATAATCGAGAACAGTCAACGCAAAGCAGCAAACAGCAGCAGTCTGAATTATTAAACCTCTGGCAGATGTAGGATTGATTGAATAGTATTTTAAGACTTAAAAAAATCAAGGATCAATAAAAAATATAAGTCAAATTAGCAATCTGCACACAAATGTATACCTTTCCGCTTTTCTTCACATTTTAGGTAGTTAATTCACACACAGCATACGGCTCTCTAGATGCTAACCTCCACAAAACTGTCTGCATCACGGTATGAAAAATTTAATATTGTTTCTCCAAGGGAGGCAAATTGAATTTATATTTCGCCGTAACTATTCAGGAACTTCGTAAACTTTATGACGTTCAAAAATAGCTTTTATAATTTCCCTGAGTAGATAGAAAACTTGAATAATTATCAGTTCGAGTTCCAGTTTCAGATATTCGGATATCTACAAATAATGTTCTTTTCTTTGCGCGTTATAATAACCGAGGTTTCGTTTCAAAATCTATTCATTTTAAGATAAGATAGGGGTTAAGCGAAATCTCTTAAGGACATTTCATTAAAATTCTGTAATATAACTCCCCCGAAATTAATTATACTTCGTTGAATCCAGAGACGTCGTTCTCTACACTTTAGCAGTGTCGCGGGTACTAATATTGTCCCAATTCCACTTTATTGAGTAAGTTCTGGGCATAATTAATTTTAGTTATAGTAAAGTTTGAATCGTGGGAATAATTGTCGTTTAATTTCTAGCGGGTTTATAGGTCAAAATCGATATTATTAAAAATTTATATAAAACTCGTGTCGATGGCGACTTTTGAATTTGAATGTTTTTTTTTGCTATTTACGATTAACGCGGGATTGGTCCATTGTCGGGGCATTCTGAGCTGCTAAAAATGCCTAGGTCATTTGTAATTAAACTTGTGCCTAGGTTCTTCATTATATTATAGTTTAAATAATATTGAATATAATATTTTTAAAGGTTCGAGATGCTTGTAGAGAAATATTGTATATAATAGTAGATTCATGTGGCAATCGGCCTTGGCACTAAATTTGGAAAACCCATAAATTTGGATTCTACAGTCGCTTTTAATAGGTATACGCTGTGCATATTTCCGTTTTTTTTTTACATAATATTGCCAGAAAAATATTGAAAAATCTTGTTTTTAAAATTTTCCCACAAATTACGGATCTTTAGAGTCCAACATAATATTGAGAATTTAAGTTAGTAGTAATATTCTACCATTTATATTTTGTGGAAATTGTCATAGGCCAAGTAGTTATCCTAGCCTTTTTAAATTAAATGTAAACATTAAAATAACAAATTCAAACTTTTGCCTGGCAATGTAAAATGAACTTAAATTAAGACTAAATTAATTTTAATCCAAAAAAACCCGAGGAAAGAGAAAATTTGAGCTTAACGCTCGACCGGGACAGTCTCTGCATATGGCGTGATGCCGTTTCATTTTTTACAGTGGCGCACACCTTTGGGTTGTTTCGACAAACTAATCGAGGCAGAAATCCTCATTTTTCGTGAAATCAGTACCTACAATACCGGCAAAACATTATAAGGCACGTTTATGTCTTTAAGTTTAGGAATCCTTGATAATACAGCAATTCTAATTTTAAATTTCCAATTATGAATAAGTACCTACACAAACGCCTATGCCACTTTGGTTCATGGCCTCAAAAGTTAATTTAAATTACAAAATTACTTACCGACTGATTATTATCCTCAAACGTTTTAATTTTGGCGGGCAGGGAAGTGCCACAAGCCGCACAGCTAAGCATAATACCATATACTGACACCTATGACCGTGTCAGATACCAAAATATTGTGTCAAAACTTGGTTACTACTCAGGGCGATTTCCGTCTCACGTATTTTATAATATACTTACATAGATCTTTGACTCCTTCCTGCGATTCTTTATTCAAAACTTATTTTATTATTGATCTTACTTTTGTAGATAGGGAGACGCTGAGAATTCGTGACGTCATTTAGGTGAGAAATTTGTCATTGTTTGCTTTTTTGCTTGTAATAATAATAAAATACATTCGTGCGTAACATGAAACATTAAGATTTAGCGTATTAACAAAGTCTAGATTGTATTCTCTAGACTTTGGTATTAATTAGTTCACAAAAAACGTCTGTATTTCTTTTCGCATTTGACTAGACTATATAGAGCATAAGTCCTATTTGTTCCTTCATTTGCTTGCCTATCTGCTACTTAATTAAGTTAGTACCTAATGATTTTTATTAATTCTAAGACAACTTCATTTTTTCTCGATTAGTTTTTCTGCGTGTTAGTTAGTCTATGATTTAAAAAAAATCACTTGATTTTTTCTTCCAATTCCAAAATATTTGCATACTAATTTCGTCAAGATTTTATTTCATTTTCAATTCAAGAACAACGAAAATAAGTCTCCTGTTGGTCCAGCCTAGTTTGATAGGGTTTAAGCATAGTATATATTATTCTTGTTCGAAGCTACAACATTCTCGTAAAACAATTTATTTCTTCGTTGTTGTGCAAAAACTAATTGAAGGTTCATTTCGGAACACGCTCCCAATAACCAATTTTAATAAAGCTGAGAGTTTAATTGTGTATTCCTATTTCATGATTATGTTGTTATGACACTCGCGCCTATTGAAATATTGCAGTATGTATTGGCGTTCTCAGAAATTTTTGCAGGGGAGGGGCACTTTGAAGTCACGTAAAACAGCATCAATTTTTGAAAATTCATATAAACCCTATTAAAATAGTTAAGTACAAGTCAAGTATACATCCCGTATGTGTATCTGTAGGATCGTGCTGAAGTGTAAAGGCATGTGTATCTCCAAGATACTTTACTTTCCTTAAATTTATTATGCATGCGGAAATATTTCCTATTACCCAGCTATATACGAGACGTCGCCTGCCAGCTGCACACAAGTTTTATCATGACCTTATTGAAAAAATATTGCCATTTGAATTTAACAACAATATATGAGGCTCGCGTGCAGCAGTAACAAAATGCCACTATATCATGCGAGATAAGCCTACGTATGCGTCGAAGAACTAGTGTGTTTAGAAATAATATGTAAATTTATGTTTTATTTTAGCCCAACCCCAACTAACACTGAGTCTAGTTTCTCTCAAAAGTTCAAGAAAATGTAATTTGCTTGGTTTTAAAGGTTGAATAATTTGGCTATGAAATGTGCACAGAATCTGAATCACCACTTCGCCTACGGACCTAGCAAATGAGATTAGAGCCTTAATAAAGACAAGGTATCCATTAAATTTAACTTTCGTGAGATTAGGTTCGTGAATTATGGGAGTTTTGGTGACTTCTGTCAGTTAGTAGAAAATAAAATAGGTCCTGGTTGCATTTAATTATTGAACTTGGTTGCAGCGATCAAAAGAAATTTGTTGAGAGTGTTTATAATTTGGAACTATTTTAATGAACATTAAATAACAAACATGTTTGCTCTAATCTTATTAAAATTTATATATTATTCTTGCTGAAATTCTTGCCCGAATTTTAAGAACTTGTATGCTCAAAAAGTAAAAAGCTCCCTACAGTTTAGAATTCTATCTTGATGTTTTTTGGGCCAGAGCAAGAAGTTGTTATTATAATATCAATTGTTATTATTTTCCTTAATCCGCATTTAAACCTCAAATGGATTTTTTCTATCGCTGTTTTATTAGTCTTGCTGAACTAATATTTAATGAAATTAAACAAAGCAAAATTCCCTCAGTCAAAACTCCACAAGTAGTTTTTAATTAAAACTGTACATGTTTCGAACCGCTAGGGGTTCATCATCAGCAGTAAAATTTTTTTTGGCAAGAGGAATTTCTGAAGTTTACCACATTTTTTTATAACCTTAAAGTCTCTTGGAAGGTAAAGTAATAGAGTTTTCGCCTTTTGCCTATGTTTTACACTTTTTATTGTTTCTATCTTTGTTAATTCCTCTTGCCAAAAAAAAAAATGCTGAGGATGAACCCCTAGCGGTTCGAAACATGTACAGTTTTAATTAAAAACTACTTGTAGAGTTTTGACTGAGAGAATTTTGCTTTGCTTAATTTTACCCTCTTACTCCACTGAAAGAAAATGGACTATTTTTTTAAATTTAATGTTTAATGATAATTTTCTGTATAATTTATTTTAAGAAAATTACATCGTTTTTTGTTACTTATAAAATTTTGTAGCAAATTTACTACTATAACTATTAATTATTATTCTTCGCAAATTATCGGATCCTAACTTGGTCATTTTTTAATTGGGTTACTTTCCAACATTCCTATCGAATAGTTTCTTTTACGTCGACTATGGCAGGAACAATTTATTGTTCTCGTTTCGTTCATAAGATATCGTGATAAATTCCAAGGAAATTTATCACTTCGTTGCGAATTTGTATAATTTTTACCTTTGAAACTGAAATAAACCCCTGTCTAAAAGGTCGGGACTTAACCAACAAATCGCAGTGCCGCCCATGATTGTCAACTTTACTTATTGATCCCGGGCGGCAGCCTGTTGCGCTCCCCACGCGTTTCCTTGACCTTCCCGGGTTGCGCCAGTTGGATGAGGGTTCGCGGGGCGACGGAGACGAATTAAACAAAATTCTTCCGGGTTTTTCCATGCCGGACACGCTCCGGGCAACCTTCGGGGACCAGTGGATCATCGAATTGGTCCCGCCCCGATCGGACGTGAGGGACTGGATTTTATTTGATCGGGCAATCTGGGGCAGATTGGGTCTTGTGCGGTTTCGGATTGAAGGAAAAAGTTTTTGGCAAGCAACCATTTGAACAGCTCAAAATAACGAAATCCCCTCGATTTTACGGGGAATATAGCACCGTTTTTTTCTAAAGGTAAAATAAGGAAATCGTAAATAAAATAGGTAGGGGGTAGGGACACTGGCGGCGATAAGGCGCCCGCAGAGCCCGCCGTGCGGGGGGGGGGGCAGCTCCGGAAGGGGCCCCTAAAAACTGATCTATCCACTAATATTAATTTTTGCAAAATATTAACGCTATTAGGCTAAAAATCGACTTAAAATATTTCCATTTCAGGAAACAATTAGCAGATTGTGGGTAAATTATTAAAACACTCCGAAAAACACAACAAAATGCAATTTTTCTGTCAAATTTTGAGCGTTTATTTGATGTTTTTTAGATTACCTTTTAAACTGGTATGGAGGTCATTATTACGAAAAATATTTACTTATATTGTTGAGTAGTTTTGTACACTCTGTTACTTCTTTTACATCTTTTAACCTATTTTTTATGTTTTTTATCTTCCCTGCATATTTTGATAAATTTTGAGGGCTTTTGCCGGCCGGTTGTGTGTTTGTAGTAGAGAGCGTCAATTCTCTTACATCTTTATTTAGATAAATTTTTCTGAAATTAATTTATACTTCATACAACACTGGTAAAAGAGCTATTTTTAAAAGCAAATTTTCGATTTATTTTTTGACCAGATTACGGGCCGTTTTGAAATTAGGAGGTTTAGTATGCAACCCGTCCCAGCGTTGGTAGCTTTGTTTTAGCTTAAAAATTGGCGTATTACTAGGACAAATAGCGGAATTTTGAATTTTTATAGAACAAATACATTAATTCTGCGACGTTACGTGATGTTTGTTACAGATTTTAGCAATGGTAGGATTTTATATTTAAGGCAATTAGTAGATAAGGGTAGGTATCTGTATTATTTGTAGTGGCAAAATAAAGCTTGGGAGACTATTGCTAATTAAAAAAAAAACGCTTTCTCATTTATCATGCTTAATAAATACTTTCTTTAGAAAATATTTCTTAATGTAAATATCAAGATAAATATATTATTATGTAATATTAAATCATGTCCCATTTATAAAATAAAATGAGAGACATTGACATTAGACATGTTAAGCTACGCCATAATACCGGCTATAATACAGAATATTTCCCAGGTAGGTAGAAAAACTTAAAATCTATACAGGGTGTAAACATTTTCTGAAAAAATCGCCTTTTCCCAAAACTTTTTTGATCTTATTTCAAGTTAAAATTAGTTGTGTTGTCTTGAAATCTCCAAAATTTTGTTTCTAATTGAGAACAAGATCTTGATCTTTTCCCCACCCTTTTTTAAATACCTGACATTTTTTGTAAGTGCGATGAAATAATAGTTATTTATGTACCAAGGCACTGAAGTTCAACTTTTTATGACTCATGTGGAGTTTAGTTGCTGAGGCCTCTGGCCGAGGCAAATAAACCACATGAGTCATAAAAAGAACTTCAGTGCCGAGGTACATATTATATTTTTCTTGAAATCGGAAAAAAAATGTTTTATTAGCCAAGAAAATAATAATAAGGGATCACCCGTCCACGAACCGACTACGCGCGGCGTTGCTTGACTTTACCGATCGCTCTACCTAGGACAAGTATAATGATGTACGGCACCTTCTGACAGAAAAACCAAACTGCTGCTTCTTGTGCAGCCTACTCAACAAATCTATTGATACTCAAATTTACTAAAATATGTATAGTGAAGGATTGCGCTTCTATAGGAAACAATTTCGCAATGTGTACGAAAAGTTAAATGAGCCTTTATCGGCCGGGTTTTGAATATTTGGTCACTTTTGACGGGCGATTTCTCCGCGTCTGACGTTTGATGTTTACATCTCGCCAAGGCCTACTTATTGAAAAAATCGTACAATAATGGGCTACATTATTGTACGATTTCTGTGCTTTTAATGACGATTTTGGGACATTTTAATGCCGATTTCAAGAAAATTTAAAAAATCTAATTTCCCAGGTAACGGCGATAGATACAAAAAGAAGTCAAGAGAGACTTTTTGTCCGGAAACAAATGCTCCATCGAAAACTGCTACCCACTTTAATTTCGTACAGTGCAGTATTAACTTTTTTCTTGACTTTTTCTTCCGATTTACCCATATCTCCGCCACTGGTTCAATCTAGAGCTTGGAAGTAACACAGTTAAATGATTTGATTAAAAAAGCAAATAAAGAAGTTATGGGAAAACGATGATTTTTTTTAGAGAATTGTAACACCCCGTATATTGAAAACGAAGAATTTTTGGACACGTTTATATGAACTCTTTTTCTTAGAATTGGCTGAGATCACCAACATGAGATATTTTAACATACTTAAGTTACACCCTGTACATATATCCCGTTTTTATTCTTAAAATTTAGCATCTGAGACAAAATATCGGTATTTCCAGATTTTATTACCACATGTAGGCATGATCTGTCAAAATCTGGCGGGGGGGGGGGCGAATCCTTATCGCAGGCACTGGGTAGGGATTCGTTATATGTTATTACATTCTTTCCCTCAACGGTTTATCGTTAAAAAATTAATATAAACACCTTGTATTTTGTTATTTTGTACCAAATGGTTTTATAGTAATCTTTTAAAATGGTCCATTTAAAAGTGTAAAAAGTGTATACTTAAAAACTTCAACTTCAAAATTGACCTCTTTGGGCGAAAACTGATCACTCTGTAAATAACAATTTGTTTGATGAATCGAGTTATTTTATTTATGTACGACTCTTTTTCCAATTTATGTAAGTACATTCGAAAGGCTGGGCCACAACCACAAACAAGTGAATTTCCATCTGAAAGGTATAATAAATACACAAAAAAGAAACGTACAATGAAGAATAATGTGTTAAAGCACAATGAGAAACAAAGCAAAACAATTAAATGTAATTTTGCAAAAATGCTGGTTACCAACTCACAAACCCAAAAGAGAAATAGGGGAGGTCTTTTGTTCCACGATTAATTAAACAACCGACATCACTAATTTAGCACACAACCTACGTAATTATTGCCTGAATGATGTCTAAAAGACTAGAATAATGTAGCCTCAATTTTAGGTATCAAAATACAGCAATATTTTGTGTGCAATAATTATGTAAAACTGTTTTGAAACTGACTTCAGTTCTTCATTTGCACCAATTTCCATTGTATCTATGAAATATTCTGAACAAAACTCATTCTAATTCATGGAACTTAGATATTTCAATGCTTCATGATACGTATTTAATTATTGGCGCAGATTAATGGAGACATAGATAGTCAGGAGCATTGCTGCAACTTTCAAATTTGTATTTTGGATCGAAAACGAATTAAAACTGATAAATTGTAATGTCTTACAATTAGTGGAGTCAACGTAGAAGAAAAATGGTGTTAATTATGAATTAATTAGGGAAGTCATGGATTTGAATAAAACCTTTTGAAACACCTTAAAACATACTTTTATTTAAAAGTCCACAGGTTGAAAAAGTGCGCTTTTTATTTTAAAAATAAAAAAAAACAAAAAATCGATCTTTCACTGAAATTTCTCAAAAATCGTCTACAATTAATTGTAGAATCATTATTTTTCAATGAAAATGTATATTTTTATGTTTTTTGAGATGCTGATTATGAATATGAAGGAAAAAATTAAAAATAAAATGACGCCTAGTAAAAATGAAGTTGAGTGCAAGAATAATCGAATTTTAAATTTTTATTTTTTTTTCCGAGATAATCTCATATCAATACCACAGGTAAGTAAATTAGAAATACGTTTAAGGGAATAAAAAGTGAAAATCTAGCTATTTACGAAAAGCTCAAGCAGATTTTTATTTATTTCATGGCATGCTTGACCACGAAAATCTTTGAAACCAAATACCTACCTTCTTCTTTCAAATAACATGTTAATAATTATTCTTTTGGCGATAACTCCGGAACTAATGAAGATATCAAAATACCAAAGTATTTTTTGTTATAAATATAATCTACTTTTCGACTATAACAGAATAAATGTCATTGAATTTAAAATTTCGGAGAAAATTGTAATAAAAGGGAAATTTTTCGAATTGCGCCCTCTAGCGGTGACCACGAAACTCGAAATGATCTTACTGGACAATCATTTCATAGAAGAAGGAAATCTCTCTTTAACAAGCCCAAATTCAAGCAATTCGGTTAAACCACAGAATAACTAAATATTCTGTGGTTAAACCAAACCGGAGTTAGCACTGTTAGCAGCATTTTTTCAAGTCAAGGTTTATCCGCCCGTCTCATCTATATTTGAAGGGCAAGAGCAAAAAATCCTTAACGAAAATTGTTCAGTATTTGCTGAAGAGTGCAATAAAATTATTTTTGATATTTATTAGATATTTTTTTGAGAAAACTCATTTTTCAAATTTACTGTTGCGAATACGCCCCCTAGCGGCCGACCTACAAACTTAAATATAATTTCCAGCGATTTTTCGTGACCATATTACTTAAGAAGATTTTTCCCCAAAGCTCCAGGACTATTAATTCCTGAGATATGGTACCTCTTCACCCTTAATGAAACACCCTGTATATAGTTTGGATTTTCGGGGGGGATATATATATAGGCTGTGCCATTCGTCCCCACGTCAATACAAGCTGTGCTCCAAGGGAACAGAATGACATCTGCCGACTAACACGCCTCACAAACACACGCACATACATACACACATACAAACTCATGTTCTCAGTGGATCGAAAATGGGGACTATAGTAGTATACAAACATGTATGAAGTATTTACGAGAAAGAAAGCGGAAATTATTATATTTATTATTGAATTCGTATTATTGTATGAAAGCTGAGAACACATGAAGAGAGTTTTTTTTTCCAAAAGCTGATAATCACGAGCGAAAATTATATAGAAAAAATCTTTTGGCTAGGAAATCGGAAGTTTAAAACGTGTACTTTCACTTAGGATTGGTCTCATCCCAGTAAGAAACCTCCTTCAGCTTGATTCTTGGATTTAAAAATAAGAAAAATTGAGTTCTGCGTTTTGGGAAATTAATTATAACGCGGTTTACTGCAAAAATAAACGAGAAAAAAGAGAATTACATTAAAATAACTTATGCTATCAAAGAGCAAACGTTTTAAGCTTCAAAAAAGTCACCTATTGAGTGAAAAAATCTCTATGTTCAAAGTGAAGAAAAAAACAAGCGAGGTTTGCTATCGTAATCTTATATTCCTCATTCAAAACTACATACATTTAGTAGAAACATTCTGTAATATTGCTCAAAAATATTACAAATTGACCATGTAACGTCAATTATTGTGAAAATGCATGAAATTTTGATCAAGGTCGACTTTACAATAATATGACAGGCGTATCCCTTCATGGAAATTAATGCTACAAGATTTTTTTAATTGCTTTACGGTGTCACTTTCCAATAAACTTTGTTGCATATGAATTAGTTGTGTGTGTAAAAAGTTATTATTGTTTAACTGTCTCGCGCTCCACGCGTCGCTCTCAATTTCGGCTGCCTCTTAAATACGGAGCAAGCATGAAAACGTATGATCTTAAAAAATTATCATTCATTACTTAATTATTTTACAAAAAATATGTAAATACATTTTTTTTTAAATTGCCTGCTCTTTCTAATGGTCTTACTTAAATTCTATAAAAATGCTTATTAAATAAGTTATTAACAAAAAACCTATATTTTTGACAGTTATTGTCAAATAAAAAAAATCGCACACTATTTTGCGCTGCGGATTTTGTTTCAAGACATCAAAACGAACACATTCCAACAAAATCTAAAACTCCCGGAATTTCTTCGAAGTTATTTTCCTAGTTGACTCCACTAAATAATTATTCTTATGACTCGATACTAAGTTTAGGTATATAGGTATTTTAATTTAGTTTACATAGTGTCCCAGTTCTCAATGTCATAAACAAAAAGGATGGTAGAGAATCTCATTTTGCGCAAAATTCTGTCGCTTCCAAATTATGGCCAGAAGAACTATTAGCAAATTTTTGGATCCACCATGGTAACGTCATTCATATGGATGGAGCAGTTAATTCTATTTGCATAAATCACAATTTTGACCCATCTGTTCCTCCGCAAATATTTCGTTTGCCCCAACAGCTTACAACATCGGTTAAGTTGAATTTGCAGAGCTAATAAATGGAAGGGCGCTCATATTTTACCAAAATCAACGGCCCCAAAGTGAATATTGATGAGGGGCGAAAGGCTCAACTAATTAAACTCTTTGTTTAGCAGATGGGCGTCGAGAATGGATTAAATTAAGATCAGTTAGGGCCTGATTTGTAGATATACGCCACGGAAATTTCTATATAGCTGCTGCTATCCTCAATGCTTTGAGTCTAATGGGCATGAAGAAAGGGTTGGTAAGACTATGAAGTACAAGGGGTAATATTAAGTTCTGTCTAAACAAACCAACTAAAGCCCATTTACGTCAAAGAGTAAAGAACAAAACGCTGGTAACAGCGTGATCCCTTGTTATTAGCGAGGAACTGCGCTCCTATTGTTTTTGAACAAAAATTTCCTATAAACATGGGTCCGAAAGTTACAGGGTAATAAAGGTACAGTTTGAAAAACATACATGTTTTTGGCAATAACTTCTACAGAAGTTATGCAATTTAAATGAAAATTGGTGCAGTCATTTGGTCGCTGAAGTGCAACAATTTCATGTAATAGTATATTACATAGCGAGAGTTGTAAACAGCTTATTACGTATGAGTGGAAAAGTTGCGCACGAGCCGCGCAGCGGCGAGTGCTGTAATTCCACGAGTATGTAATAAGCTTACAACTCGAGTTTTGTATTATAATTTTTCTTCGACGAAAGAAAAACTATTATAATAGATAAAAGATAAACTATACTTCTGATTATCTGTCAGGCAACAATTAGTATGTTGGTTAGTTGCTATGGTGACGCGGATGCCGCGCTAACAAGGCACCCGTGATAATTGCGTTTTAATTAAGAACAGATACGTAATTTTTTTTATTACGTGTCAGTCATTACGTGTCAGTCATTACGTATCAGTGTTCGTAACAATGAACTTACTTATAACCTAAACCGTCACTTAATAGGTATGTTACTAGCATAGGAGTAGAAAAAAACAATTAATTCCCATCGTCCAATGGCGGAGGGTCGGGGTAGCAAAATGGATTTTAAGCTCATAACTTTTTTGGGGTTATCTTTGTGGTCTTGCAAGTTCATTATTTTAGTGCATCTTTTCATTTTACAAAGGAAAATTTGTTTCATAACGATTAAGTATTTGAGGTCTTAATAAAAAAACGATTTTTTTTTTCAACTTTGACATCTTGAAAACCAGACTTTTTAAGACAGCTATTTATTTGAACTTTTATACTCGAACTTGATTAAGAAATGCGTCTTTTCATTAAGTAACACCTTGTATCGGTTTTTAGAAGTATTGCAAACATTAAAACTGATAAAACTAAAAAAATATTTGCCACAGCTTTCCTCTCGTCTCGAGGCATGACCCCAAAAATAGAGCGCATATTGATTTTACCTCGTGCGAGTATGGTAGCTCCCCCAAGCGTAGAGAGTCCAAACTTCTAAGTTTCAGGAGGCCGATGTCGATAACATTGGCGGTTTTTTGAAAGAACTTTGAGAAAGGAATTCTATTCAAACTTCTATAAGGGCAAAAAGAGCACTGTGTAAGAAAAGATGAGAGTAAGAACTTCGACCTAGACCCGACAGAGGTCGCTCCGAACAAAATGTCAATATAAGGGTAGTTTTTCAATGTTAAGCGGGAAGCTAATCATATAATTGGAGGCTAGATAAACTAAGATAGATAGATATTCATATCAGCTTCGTTTAAATTAAAATTAGAACATTATTAAATTTAAAATATCCCTTTTGTTGTTATGGGACAAGAGATTTAATCTGGATTTATATTTTAAGCAGTGTTTTCTTTTTAAACCGACAAACTCTTCTCATCGATAGAAGATTTTGAGAAAAAAGTTCATTATGAACATGAGCTCTAAGAAACTTTACAATCGAGACTAACATAGTGTTAAAGTGTTATGTATGTAGGTAATTAAGTTAATTTCTTGAGAAAGGAACACCAAAACAATCAGAAAAATAATAAACGCCAAAACAGAGGTTGCGTCTTATACTTTTTCATTGAGGGGACATATTATTGGGCGACATCGCCATAATGTTATTTATTAATTTTGACGATATTGTTCCTCTTTTTCAAATAAGTAATTCACAAAGAGATTACTGAGTATCTAGTTATTACACTAATTCTTTGTAATGACAATTGATTGAACTTTATTCTTAGAAAGATGTCTTCTATCGATTCGGTTTGGCGGTTAAGGCGGTTTATAAGGAAACATCATGTATACATGTAAGAGCAAAAGGATACACGAATTTCCTTGATTATTGTTTTATTATAAAAAATTCCAAGGATATACAGGGTGAGTTTTTTTCGATGCCCACAATGGGAATCTCGGAAACTAGCAGAGCTAGAACAAAGGTTAAATGGGGAAAGAATTGCAGTTTTGAATGCTCAATCTAATGCCCCTTTTGGATTTTCACAAAAGTTCATGGCTCACTAGATATTTTGGAAAGAGTGATTTTTTGCTATTTCATCATATCTCTGTAGCTCCGTTATTTTTGGTTATACAGAAAAACTGTAGAGACAAAAATTGTAGATAATTTTGTGCTTAATAAGATAATATAATCCATTTTTTTATGTTCTTTGTGATTTTTGAGATATGACATAAACTTTTGTTTTTTTAAATGTAAATCATAGTTGGCTGTGGCCTTATCAAATCGGCCATTTTTTTAACTTTCCAAAAATATAATACTCGGCATAGTTATTATAATAAATAAAATAGCTATGGCTATTTATCTGATTTTTTTTAATTTTCGCATAGTCAGCCATGGAATATTTTCATAATTACGTTCTATTTTATAATAAGACATACCTACATACTTCAAACTTTCAAATATTTTATTTTTAGCTGGTAACAAAATGTAACAAAATAAAACAAAAATTGTCATGATGGAGCTCTACCACATGATTATTTGCTCATAAGAAATTACCTAGATCAGCTCTATCCAAATAGTTGGATGGGGAGAAATAGACCTATTTCCTGGCCGCCCCGATCCCCCGATTTGTCTGTTTTGGATTTCTTTTTTGGGGAACAGTACAAAATAAAGTATGAGATAATCGATGAATTGAGAGCAGCTGTTTTAGAAGCAATTATTGCCAGCATTGACAGGCGCTCTCTAAGAAAGGCGATAAATTCGGTTTTAAAAAGATGCAATATTTGCATAAATAACAATGGTGGATTTTTTGAACACCTTTTAAAATAATAGTAATTTGAATTTTAGTTTTTTAATGTTTGTTTTATTTTGTTACATTTTATTACCAGCTAAAAACAAAATATTAGAAAGTTTGAAGTATGTCTAATTATAAAATAGAACGTAATTATGAAAATATTCCATGGCTGACTGTGTGAAAATTAAAAAAAAAATCAGAATATTAGCCATAGCTCTTTTACTTTTTATAATAACTATGCCGAGTATTATATCTTTGAAAAGCTCAAAAAATGGCCGATTTTCTAAGGTCACAGCCAACTATGATTCATATTTAAAAAAACAAAGTTTATGTCATATCTCAAAAATCAAAAACAACATAAAAAATTGGATAAGATTATCTTATTAAGCCCAAAATTATCTACAATTATTGTGTCTACAGTTTTTCTGTATAATCAGAAATAAAGGAGCTACAGAGATCTGATTAAATAGCAAAAAATCACTCTTTTCAAAATATCTAGTGAGCCATGACCTTTTTTAAAAATCCAAAAGGGGCATTAGATTGAGCATTCAAAACTGCAATTCTTTCCCCATTTAACCTTTGTTCTAGCTCTGCTAGTTTCCGAGATCCCCATAGTGGACATCGAAAAAAACTCACCATGCATAGTTTTAATATTTACTTTTAATAATATAATTTTAGCATGCCATTCAAAGATCAAAGATGCAAATTTACCATCCATATTTGAGGAAATTTATAAAAAAAAAATAAAATTTGCAGCTTGGTTATTTTAAAAGATACCTAATTACTTAAAACTATACATCGTTGGAATTGGGAGAACAAAAGAAACTTTAAAAATGCAAAATATACAGCGTCTCTCAAAAATCTGATCAACTGACGCCCGCTTCCGATCAATCTCCCCTTATATTTGTTAAGAATATACCTACCTATTTCGTAGTGAAATTCAACTTCGAACTTTTTTTGAAAAGTGTATTTTTTCACATAACTTCTTACCAATAGACTACCTATTAAGTTTCACTTCTTATACGAATTTCTCAGAAAATTATACACAAACTTAGTTTTTGAACCATCAATTCTTAAGAATTACCAAGATAATCGAGCGTAACGTAATCGCGGACACCCCGCACAGAAAGGTAATATCATAAGCAAAGTCGGCTATGGTAGTAGAATTAATAATATTTTAAAAGTATTATAGGTAATATAGAAAGCCATTCTAATCTTAATTCCATTAGATTTATACTGGCATATATAACCTAATTATCTGTGCTACCGGTGATATTAAACGTTCCCGGGAAAACAGTTTGCCAGCAAATCATATTATATTATATTTTGCCCATTCCCGATTCCATACCAAGGGTTTTCATTTTCAGCGCTCGATATTTGAAATTAAATTTAAAAAATTGTGTAAGTGATATCTCCATACAAAATAATTTTATTTAAGAGATTTTGTGGATATGAATTATCTAATAATATATTTTGTAATTTATTTAAATTCTATTTTTAATTAAGTATTTAAATGTCGCTTAAAATTTGTTGGTTTATAGAACCAGTCTGTATTTAATGCATTATTATCTTTTTTAATAATCCTATAGTATCAAGTATTCATTCGATATATCTACCTATGAAAGATTTTTAATCAATCTTAACATTTGAGATACAACAAATAATGTGTTTGACATATTTTTTAGGAAATAATATTGAATACGAAAGTTTTAATAAACATTCATTAAATAAATCATCCACTGCTTATAGAGCGATGATTGGAGAAATTGTACTACTCGATGATTTGAATCTTGGCGATCCAGTTTCCGATAACATCAACTGGCCAGCAAGATCCTGTGGTTTAACGCCATTCGATTTTTTTGTGGGGCTATGTGAAACCTATTGTGTATGTGCGACAATGTTTTCGAAAACTGGATCTCCAAGATTCAAGTCACCAAGAAGAACCGCGGTAATAATTTTTAAAACATAATGTCGTCATACGGGCTTCAAAATAAAAATAAAAGTATGGAGATATCACTCAAGTACACTATTTTTTAAATTTAACATCAAAGATCACGCGCTGAAAATGAAAAACCTTTTATAAGGGATTGGATGAGGGACTAATTGGCGCGTCTCGATTTCGCGGAAATCATTTAATTGTATCTGTTCAAAATTAAAGTAGGTATTGTTGATTCTAGAGAGTCACTGAATTTTATTAATACTTACATCATGTATAGGGAGATATATGCACCAGTCATAAAGATTGTAGAGAATTAACAAAACATACCTATTAATTTCTAAAATAAATTAAAATATAAAGTTATAATATGCCTAATTTTTCCCCATTATAAATATTATTGCAACTTTTTGTTGTATTTATAGTGTTACTTGGGAACCATACTAATTTAAAATTTTTTGTTATATTTATATAAATTACCAGGTAATAAATATTGCCTGCTCATTCAAAATTCATAAAATTATGAATTGTACAAAAAAATTAACCATTCACAGAGTATCCAAAACGGGCGAGTTTATAGGTAATTAATGATTTATATCATAAAGAAATCGTCACTAAAAAATCCAGTTTACATTGTTCCCTTGTTTTGAGATACATTGTAAATATTTTGTATGTTGTTCTGTGTTCCAAATAACTTGTAAAATTAAAATACTTTATCCGCCCTAGAAAAAAAAAATGAGTTTCACAATATGTACTCTGTTAGCCTTTAATTTAGACAAAAAATTCCATAAGTATTAATGGTAAAGGATATATATTTGTGTCATATCAGGTAAAGGATAATCAGCTGAGGGCTGAAGGGCATTTTTTCAACTGATTAGGTATCCTTTACATGATGTGTCACAAAAACATTCCTCTTTAGTATTAATGTTGTTGTACTAACAATTTTTCCCTTTCCCTATATACTAGTACTATTGGCGCTGCACGTATAATGTGCTTTGTATAGATTTGGAAGCGCTTGCAATTATTGAACTATTGATGAAACAAATTATTGCGCAGCCCGCAGATAATTTAATACCGTTAGAGCCCCTTGCGAAATCAAATGAAAGAGATTTCGCATCATCACCACTGATACTGAATATATGTATAGAGCTTGCATTGAGTTTGAAATTTCCAAGGGGAGCAACTTTCCTGTAGGTGTTAACTGTATTAACAGCATCAGCTTCAGAAAAAAAATCTTTATTAAAAATTATTGATCGTTTAATTAAGATGGACTACACCACAACTGTTAACTATGAAGCAAGACCGCATTACCGTCTATAAAAATAAAATTATTGCCAAGTGCTCCTCTAAAGTCTCCCCACACACAAAGTAAAAATGGACGAGCCGTGGTTTTAGCACCAACCTTTTCTGCGGACATAAGATTGCCCCATACTGGTCTAAATGGGATACCTTGATGATATTTAAGTGGCGTGTTTGGGATACATATTTAGCTACACGATACATATATCACTCAACAATTCAAATTACTCTTGGGTGAATAGGAACAATGCTCAAACTTTAGACGTTTTTGCAAGCTAACCTATTAGATCTCATGAAGGGCTAATACAGGGTGAGTCTTTGACCCGTACATAATTTTTAACCAGGCGTAAAGTTGAACTGCTGGTGCTCGCCTATGAAAATATCATTTTCGCAAATAACAATTTTTATAAATTTATATATCTCATTTATTTTTGAGTTTAAAAGGCTTGCTCCTGGGGTTCAATTTGACCCCTGGTTAACATTTCTGTACGGGTCAAAGACACCACCACGACGATGCCTTCGGCAAGTTCAGGCAAGACAAATTTATTCTGTACACAATATACTTCATATGCCTTTTTCGATAGTCTTATAATATCTCACAACGGGTGCCTGCGGGCATATTACAATAGATAATCAATCTTGACATTTGCTGTTGTAACATATACCTACATATAGTGAAGACGTAAAGATTGAAATAAAATCAATAAAATATTTACAGGGCGAGCTAAAAAATCGCTGGGACACGTCAACCTTAATTTTTAAATGCTCAAATTATGACATAAAAACGTGTTTTGTGACGTCGCAGATATGACGTCACCAGCAACTCCAATTTTGATAGCACCATTTGAAAGATCATATTTTTCTGCATACAGATTACATAACAATATTATTGAGAAAAAATATGTTGTGTTTTCTTTGCAGTGTGTCAGTGTATAGTGTATCAGTGTTTATGTGAACTGACCTAATAAACATTGAAGATTCGAAGATTAGAACTACTAAAAAATCAGGCTAAACACTCCCCAATAAGTTAAATAATGGGAAAAGAATAATTTTAATATCGTCTTGCTAATCGTCAGCCTGTAAATGAATGTAAATGGCCTTACCTACTCTGAGTTTCTTCAAAAACTATATATCCGCAAAAATTAATTTTTCATATCTTGCTAAAACAATGCCCTAGGTATATCTACAGCAATCATATACAAGAATAATAAAATAAGTAAATTTATTACCTCTGACAACAACAGGTTCTCCAGGTAATGAACTTAGAAAATGCGACTTGTACAAATATTCGGACCACAAAGGTTAAATTACTAAGACATTTTTTTGTAAACGAGGCAGCTTCGCCTAATTACATAAGCGTGATTTCTCGGAAAACCATTGGAGGCGTCAGGGCTTTGTCGTAATTTTAATTCATCGTGCCCAGATTTCCGTTCGGGTCGGGTCTATTAAGTTTTCAGTGTAAAGAGGAAAGAAGGGTCGGTGTTTTACCAAATCCCGTGTCTGTAAGCTTTTAGGGTTATCTGCGACGGGCGCAATCTTAATATTCATTTCCCTGCTGCGAGATTCGAGCGATTTTTCACTTAGGCGTTCGGTAATCCGTGGATTTCTTTCACTTATGCCTGCATAATTTCCATTCGATTCCTGTATAATTCCGAAATTCGTATAATTTATGTTTGGCACAAAATCGTTGAGAGAAACATGTACAGGCTTTTTTCGTATATCTTCAACCCCCCTACAACCGCCATTTTTTATTCTAGAAAAAATATCTGTTACGAAAGTTACAAGCTATAACCCCATGTGAGTTCGTCATTAAATCTGAATAAACGAAGTAAAAAATAAGGACCTTTATCTCACAATGTTTCAAAGATTTTTATTTTTTAGTTTCCTATTTGTTCAGTACTCCATCTTCAGGCCATATTATAAATTTAATACGATGTATCCCCGTTAACTGACGTATTAATACGTCAGTCAACGCTATCCCACTTTAGTTTGGAGTATTGTGAGGGTGAGAATTATTATTATTATTATTTATTTCTATAGTTGCAAATCGGCAAAGATAACGCATAGCAAGACGGCAAAGACGACGCAATTTTCTACTGTGTAGTGTTGTGGTCAGGACTCTCTACTAAAACTAAGGATACACATGAGGTCTATGCGGGCGCTAGGTATAACCAATCAACCAATCTACGTATATATAGATGTTATATATTAATTTGGTCCGGCTGTTTGGAAGATATACTACATTAAAACTTTTTATTTTTTGCACTTTTAATGGCCAGTGTTTCGAAAATGAAACCTTTGCGAGTATACTTTATATTTACTTATGTATAGAAGAAAATATCACAAATGACAATGAGCATTCGCCCTTAAAATCTGGCTACATATCTCCATATTCCAAATTTTATATACAACCTGTTGATTTAGTAAACAAATTTAGTTAATAGATGTCCTTACTTTTCAGCTTATTCAACTTCTACTCCAGAAATGTCGCTTTCCCCTTATAAATTCAAACTTTAATTTTAATTATACTTCCACAAACTGTCACTTCGTGACAATATCGGGTAAATAAACAATAAATAATATGTGGTTTTAACTTGAACTAAATATATGTGATTTAGAACAATAAATGATTAAATGAGAATTTGGTTCAATTCCATGACATAGATGCCACAAACTACAAAACAGGCACAATAAGGATTATCTGGCAGTTATTTTACACATTGTTTTCTGACATGGCCAACTGAGAATGCTACGAAAAATAAATTGAAATAATAATATTTAGAAAACTGCCAGAGGAATATATACCTAGCAAGTATTATACAGTTGACCGGCAGAATATACGCGACAAATGGAATTTTTGGATTTTGCGCCGAAATGAAAAAACGGTTAGTAGAACCAGTAAGCTTGAATTGTTTTGGATACAGATTGTTCATGTTTGTCGCTTGTTTGTCCTAATGGGCTATATAGTTCGGTCATATATATACAGAGTGTAACTAAAATGCTTCGTCATATTTTAATAGCGGATTCTACGTCACAAATTGATAAAGAATGTTTCCTTTGCCAATCTAGATACACTCAGACTGCATTACAGCAGTGACTATAGAAAGGTTTCTATAGACACTGATTACAGTCAAAATGTGAATTTAAAAAATTATCTTTGAATTTACAAAAGGATTAATGTATCTAACTGCCACCCGCAATAACCTCACAATAAGAATAACTTGATTTGTTCTTTGTTCTTCCAATAATTACAATGCCAACGCTATAAAAATTCAGCACTTATTTAAACACTCATAAAGGTAGTTTGAAAACCTAATAAAATTAACTGACGGCTGACGGTACTGCGGAGTTGAATATCGTGTCGCGTGGCATATTAGGCTCTACACTGTGTGTTATTTGCATAATTACTTATATTACGTACTAGAAGAAATATACGGAGAAATATTATATTTAGTTTAGATGGGATTATCAAAAATCAAAAGACTAGCTATAAGCAGTGACTGTCTTTAAAAATGTGGGTCAGTCGCTTATGTATTGCTTTTGGCGTAGGTATCTACAATATACAATTGTTGAAAATTTGAAAAGAGGCACCATTTTTGTGTTAGAATAATTCAAAGGCTAAAACTGTTAATTGTTTATTGGAATCTAAACATACCCAAAAAGAGAATGCGGAGAAACATTCCTGGACTTGACGTTTTTGTCCATTTGCATTGCGTTTTCCCTTCAGTAATACCTTACAAGCAATTTCTTTAAAGGTACAAAAGAAACACGGATAATGGCCCTTGTGTATTCAAACAAAACTTTCCAGCCACATTATTTCCGTCTTCTGGCGCTGTGTATTTCGCCCGAGATTTCGGCCAAGTTTTTTTCATTATAAGTATTTTTCTGGGAATCACCTAGAGACAATAAGAAATGTTACTTCAGCCAAATAGGTAGGCCAGAAACCTTCGACTTCTTGAAGGGAAAAAACAAGTTAATTATCGATCGGTTTTGATTAGAAAGATTGAGGCCAGTTCAAGAGTACAGTTGGCGTCAGATGAAACCGAACGACGTAAAGTCATTTTCTTGATACTTTTGTAATAATAATACCCAAGACTTATTGATAAAACGTTGCCAAATTTCAGAACATAATTCAATAATCTCAAGAAAATGGATATACAGCGTTCGGAGCGTTCGGTTTCATCTGCTTTCAACCTTACAAAAATACAATGTGAATAAACAATGTAGAATATAATAGTCTACGGAGTAGCCAATTATTTTCTTTGACGATTGTACACGTTTCACTGTGACGCTTCCGTTTCTCGAGAATTCGTCAGAGAATTGTTTTCAGACTCAGTGGATATGTAATAAAGGTTATCTATAAAACCAGTGTTACTCTATGGTGGGTATCATACTGTTGTGGCCTATATGGATGATCAGGGGCGGATGGGCTTTACCTAACCAGCCCGGGCATTTGTTTCCCAAGCGACCCCTAAACATATCATTTGGCTTTAGATTTTTCTTTTCTTAATTATTATACCTAATAACATTTTTAAAAAACAATGTAAATAATGTAATTTTTTAATAAAACAAAATATACATGTTTTATAAAAATATAAATAAAAGAAATTAAACTTTTTTCTCTAAATATAAAGATATAAAAATAACAAAACATTCGGAAGCGTAGAAGGGCCACACCATTATTTTATTTTTATTGAATTCGAAATCGCCTTTTAGGTAAAGTCGAAGGCCAACTTTGAAGTCAAAATTCCGAAAACTCGAAATTTCGACTTTGAAATTCGAAATCCGACTTGAACTTCAGACTTTCAAAGTTTTTTCGAAGTTCAAAGTGGAAATTTAGAGTTCAAAATCGGAATTTCGACTTCAAGGTCGGACTGCGACTTTAAAAGTCGAAATTTCGAGTTCAATAAAAATAAAATAATGGCGTGGCCCTTCTACGTTTCCGTAAAACACGTAAAGAAATAATAAAACAAAAAAATAACAAAAAAAATAGTTATTTATGTACCAAGGCACTGAAGTTCAACTTTTTATGACTCATGTGGAAGTTAGTTGCCGAGGCTTCTGGCCGAGGCAAATAAACCACATGAGTCATAAAAAGAACTTCAGTGCCGAGGTACATATTATATTTTTTTTAAATCGGAAAAAAAAATTATTAGGCAAGAAAATAATCATAAGGGATCACCCGTCCAGGAACTAACTGGGCGCGGCGTTGCTTGACTTTGACGATCGCTCTACCTAGGTCAAGTATGATAAGACACGGCGTCTTCGAACAGACAAACCAAACTGCTGCTTGTTGTGCAGCTTCCATAACAAATCTATTGGTATTCAAACCTACTAAAATATTTATACTGAAATATTGCGCCGCTATAGGTAACAATTTCGCAATGTGTACGAAAAATTGAATGGGCCTTTTGTGGCCGGATTTTGAATATTTGGTCACTTTTGACGGGCGATGGATCCGCGTCTGACGTTTGATGTTTACATCTCGTCAAGGCCTACTTAGGTATTGAAAAAATCGTACAATAATGGGCTACTTTAGCGCCGATTTCTGAGCTTTTAATGACGATTTTGGCACACTTCACTGCCGATTTTATGAAAAAATAATTAGGTATGGCCATTTGCACCGTCCCATCTTAAATTAACTACCTACCTACTTACAACGATTATTGTAACAATGGTTGTCTTTTATCTTGTCAAATAGTTAAGACTGTCTTAAATTTTAAGATACGACGGTGCGATGGCTGATGAGCCTCCAGGCCTGCGGCCCTCCGGCCCTTCGAATGACCGGCCCACCGGGCATTTGCCCGGTGTCCCGGTGGTCCCATCCGCCCCTGTGGATGATACAACGTAGGTGTACCTATGTCTTTGCTGCAGTAGTGAGAGTGAGTATACAATATTATAGAGGATCAACGCCTGCCAATATTTACCAATGAAATGATATAATTTTTAAAATATTGACCAATTAGATGATGATTTCAGCGATAATACCACTAGTGGTATTTTGCTGAAATCCTACTCTCTTAATTGCGCCGTAGTTACGCTAAACCAAATAGCACGGCTTCTTGTGGTAGCTAAAACTGATGACCTGATAACTTCTTCACATTACCAAATTTAATGTAGGACTAGAAGATACACAGTTCTTCTAACATCATTAAATTCTGTTTGAAACCCTCAATTATAATTAGGACTTGGCTAATTAAAAATAATAATTATAATAACAACAATTCTGTGCCGTCTGTTTATTCATGTTTCAAAAATTTTATTTGCATGAAAAGGTGTTTATGTGTGTATATAGTTATAAAATAAGATAATGCTCTGTTTTTTAGCCCATCAGATGATGACTCGGAACTGAGTCGAAATGTTGGCGCGATTTAAAAATAAAATTATATTTGTCCAAGAAAGCCGATATTTTTTCCAAAGATAATAATTATTGATGTGGACGATAAATACAATCTGATAGAAGACACACTTTCAGTTCATCTTTGATCGTTGAATATCTATATAGGACAGAAAATATATTCAGAACCGTAGGCTCCTTAATGACAGCTGTCAAGTGGACTTCAAGTTTTAAGCGTTGCAATTAAATTTATTACATAACTGTAAGCGAAATATTTATAATTTTTTTAGTTAATTTGGTTGTTAAATAGTACCTACAATACACACTGAAAAATTATTTCCATTATGTTATAGGAATATATTATCCTGCTTAATAATCCAAGTCTGTCTATAGGTATACAACGTCATAATATTTGAGAGATGCGCACAATATCAGCTGCGGTGTATTATTTAGAAGCTAAATAATAAAGAGGTCCAACTACATCGCAAATCAATTTTAGGGCATAAATTTTGCGATAACATTTTCAGCCAGCTTCAATATTTTTCACCTATAACAAACGCACACCAGAGTAACAAGTTACCCGATTGGAGCATAAGACGAATAAAGTTTGCTAACAATCATAGGCGCCGACTTCTCAAAATTTGGCTGGGTGCCCAAGGAATACAACCACCCCCAAAATGTTATTTTAAAAAATTATTATTTTTTATTATAAATATAAAATAAAAGCACATAACAAAAAACAAACAGTTCTCACCCTGATGATTAAAAAAACAAAACGTAAATAGAATGAAATAAAATAAAGGGATTACTCTTACTTCCTCCAAAGGGAAACAAATGAGAGGCAGATATCAGCTGATTCATCCGAATGAGAGTCCGCTAAATTTTAAGACGCGGTCTTTAAACAAAAACAAAAAAAAAAAACAAAAACGACTAGCTACCTAACTTTGCGTAAATATCGCAAAAGTGCTTAGTCTTATGGACGATTTTTTTTTATAAAATCATCACATAACTCATCCACGCTTATGATGTCTGCTAATTCTTCATAAATAAAAAAACATAATATCATTCAGCCTTTTCTGACTCATTGTTGATCTTAAATATGATTATCACCTTGTCACCTTTGCTTGAGCTTCCAACAACTGGCCAAACTTTTGGCCGGGTGCTCCGCACCCAGCCAAATTTTTGGTCGGGTGCTCGAGCCCCGGAGCACCCGCGGAGTCGGCGCCTATGCTAACAATGATAGCAATTTAAAATAAAAATAAAAGAAATATAATTGGTAGTTACGTAGCGGTTCTAATTATTATTAACAGTGGCGTTGCACGGGGGGATATGGGAAATATATCCCCGACAAAGGTCCCGTGACCACGGTAGTTCCCGTAATCCGAAGTCCCAAAAATACCGTGGAACCCATGCTCAAAGTGGAGTAGAATAATAATAATTTATTATTACTTAATACTCCCTATGCCTCATTTGATCTATTTGTCTTTAAAATATATAACAAAATTTGCGGCATTTTAATAAGCAGATCAGATACTTTTAGTAATTAATAGCCGCTTTAAAAAACAATCTTTAGGGGGGCAACTTCGAAACAAATTTGTACCTAAGGCACTGGTTTGAAGTACGTGTTTTATGCAAAAGTTAGATACATTGAGAGGGCCTGATTATACATTGTAATTGTACCTATATAGGCACCAAGTTATATTGATACTTTCACATCACTAACGAGTGTTGAATATTGTTATTGATAATAATTATTGAATAGTGAAAAATCAACAATAAAACTTTGTTAGCACTTTTGTCTTTTCTATAAAAGACTGCATAAATCATTATGGGCTCATAGTTGGAAGAGAAAAATTACCACCAGTGGATATGGAAAATCTGAAAATTTTTCACAAAGAGAAATATATTTTTCTTTTTCATACAGGGTGTCTACTTTTAAACATATTACAAATCCATAAAATCTTTATTTTTGGAGATAAAGAACCCACTTTTTTGTTTGAAAGACCTTCAAAAGCCGCTTCTTTTAACTTTCCTACTATTTTCAAAATGCAAATCCAGGGCCGGCTACGATTTTTTTATATCCCCGATTTTCACGAAAATCCCAAGAACCCCAAACACCAAATTTGAACAACAACAATGCAGGGTGTCAAAGTTGAGCAAAATGGAAATTTTTAAAAGCATGTGGAAAGTCAAGTGTGCCATGGAATCGCCTTAAAACAGTTGAATGGTCAACAGAACCACACAAAGTGTTGATGCACAAAGATCCAAAACAAAAATGTACAGGGTATTTTATACCTACTGGTCAAATGTGATCTGGGATTATATTGAAAAAATATTAATAAACTCAAAAGTAATTAATTTTTTTACAAACTGCCAACCAACAAATAAAAAACAATTTAAATCATTGAACCTTTCTCAACAAAGTCACTGTCTAAGATTTTCTGTGCGTTTCCTGTTGTGGCACACCAGCCACCTTATGGCCATTCAATTGTTTTGAGGGGATACCATGGACTAGTCGCATGCGTTAAAACATTGGCCCTCTGTAGAATGGAACTCTCTGTGCACTTTTTGTTCAAATTTGATATAAGGAGGTTTTTGGCTGTCCTGATTAACGCTGTGGTGTCAGATTTTAAATAAAAATATGGCTAAATGGTTTTCGTGAAAATCGGGGGTATAAAAAAATCGTAGCCGGCCCTGGATTTGCATTTTGAAAATGGTAGGAAGATCAAAAGAAAAGGTTTTTTAAGCATCCATATCTACAATATCACATATGCAAAAAATTTTTGTTTGGCGAGGTTTTATACCGATCTAGGGCGCCTATAACTTTGGACTTTTGTACAATAAAATGCGAGCTTGGCATAATATTGGAATTGTGCATAACTATAGTCTAAGATGTTAGGAATGATGACTTAGTTATATTAGAAATAAAAATGGTATCCCTTTCTGTCAAATATGGGAACAGACTGCTTTCAGGTTACGTTACACAAAACCTTAAAAATTTTAGCTTTTCCCATACCTCACAAATATGGAGAGTATGTCAAAATATAATCAATCAAGCTGTACGTTACGCAAACGGATCCATAAACTGTGTTGGCTCAATATCTATTGACGTTTCGTCCTTCAAACGGCTTCTGTGCCCAAGTCAATACACTGTCGATATAACGGACCCCTTTAGTAAGACTTTCTTTGTATTTGTAATAGCTTTTTAAATGCATAATCAAGTGGAAGTGCGAGAATCTAGTAATGACTGAAATTATGAATGCCCTAGGAGTATATAAATAAGGTATAAACGTTGAGTTGAGTAAATAGAATTAAAATCGTATAGACTAAGCCTACGAGAATATTAGCATCAATGAAAATACATTATTGTTGATGACTTTTAAACAACCGGTATATTTTGTCCCCTGGTCTTTTATCATTTTAAAACTCGAAAAGTTACTCAAAAGCGTTGTTTCCAAAACATCTCCAAATGTATTAGAACATTTTCAGGGTTTGGGCTTTAAGCGCTCATTTTAAAGGTGGTCGAGGTTATTATATAAGGTGGGCCCAATTCCCAATTTACTTGTTGGCAAAGTATATGAAGAGCGGTTTAGTTTTTAATGGTACCTCATAGACGTTAGTAGTTCGATAATTTGATTATTACATGACCAATGACCCAATGATATACTAATTTATATATTTATTATTGTGCACACCTCGGGCAATACAACAACGCATTTTCCTGATACAAGTTAAATCAATTTACTAGTATAAAATTTAAAATGCTATATTTCAATGTATAATATGTAACTAATGTAAAATACATATTTATAATGGTATAAAGTTTTATATAATTTTAACGGTAATAATGAGTATAGATTTCAAAAAATTAAAAATATATGGGGTATTTTGTTTAAGAAATATAAGTTTTGTATAATGTAGACTCGCAGGAAAATTTCCTACGACTTTTGTCTTTATCATTTTTTTCTAGGCCGAAAAATAACAAAATTAAGGGGTGTGAAATCTTACGTGGATACCCCTGGACATGTATGCGTGGTCTATACTTAGCGGTATACATAAATAGAAAAAAATATCCTCCTATTTGTCTATTCTTCTTCCCATAAACTACCCAATATGGCCTGAATTGTCACCTAACCTAAATTGACTATTATTAAACAAAAAAAACTGCTGTTAAAACAAAAACAAGGCATTTATTCATTAAAGATGATATAATTTGGTAATTACTCTCATAAACCCCTTTTTCATTATTAATAGAACACTTCGTGGCATTAAAATAAAAACTACCAACGTTACCATTTTAATTTCCCTTAGGTACGGGTCGTTCGACACCCCCGTTAAAACATTTCGAATAAAAACAGCGACAAAACAAACATCTAAAAACCCATAAACCATAATGACGAGATCTATAAGCCATTACATTCCCAGTAGGGTATTTCCAATATGCGGGTGAACCCCCTATTATCGGGTAGACCCTTAACTTTTATCTGTACCTTACAGAGACGGGCCCAGACCGTCTGTAGGCCCGATATTGAACCCTCGTCCTTTCAAACCGGTTCACCTCCTAAGTCAATAATGTCGATCCAACGGAAACCAGGGAAAGTTTTCTTTGTATGTACTTGCAATTGCGTTCTAATGGTATGTAAAGAAAGAAGTTTAGATTCTACGATGAATAATCAGGGTGAGTGTAGAAAATTCCAATAAAAGTTGAAGAGAAAATGCATAGGCGCGGACATCAGAGACAGATGATAATTTGTTTTAACTCTTATCCTTACCTGTTAAATTTAGTATGTTCCTGTTATTTTTTTATATGAGTAAAGTATACAGGGTGACTTAATATTAATGGTATAAAATTGAAAAAAATATTTTAATTTTAATGAAAAATCTCAGCCATGTTCGCAATAAACTCCATTTCATTTACATTCCTGTAGTGTTAAGGAAGGTGAGTAGTAAGTGGCTTGTAAAGAACCAATCGTATCCTTCAAGGCCCCTACAATGAACCATTTCCACACTTTTTTTATAAGTGCATATTATAATATATAGAAAATAAAAATAAAAATATTATTTTCAGATATTTTTGTGACCGAGAAAGGACCTAAAATTAAATATTAAGTTCATATTTTTAGAGGCATGCCGTCACTCCCCTAAAATATTATTTACACTACTTAGATTTTAGCGTTGTTGGTAATCCCTGCACAGACATGTGGTTGCTTCCGGGGTACTCCTAATTTGAAGTATTATGAGGGTGGAATTGTTATTATTATTATTATTATTTCTGTTTCTTGCGTTTTTGCGATGTCTAGAAAATGGGCCTTTTTCACTAGTTTGAAGTTTAAGTAATTTGTATGATTTAATAAATTCATATCATTTTGTGGATTTTACACTTATTATCATTTATTGTACGCAAGTATTCATTTTCAATACCTTTTTGTTTTATATAAATAACGTGTTACTCACAATGGCGTCCCTACTTATAAAACGTATCAGCTTTATAAAATGCTGTATTAAATATACTTGGTTTTAAAATGTCCAATTTACAATTCGATTAGGTCAATTTGTTCTTGCAGTATAATTGCAGCCTAACTGGTCTTGTGGTTTTTACCAAACCAGAAGGCATTAAAAGTGTACTCCTTTAAAATGAGTTTTAAGTCTGCTTGGTATTTTATATATCTACGTGAGTTAAATTCTGCAAGTTTTATATTTCCCTAAAAGCTAACCAGCAGAATTACCAGCAGACCAGAAGACGGCGTAATGTCGTGAATTTCCGGTGCCTTGTTTTTTCTTTTTGGCTGAAGGAAATCCATTAGAGACAGCGGACCTGATTGGATCACCCAGATGAAAGTTAGGATGAAAGTCTACACTTGGGTCATACCACTAAACTTCTTCTCGATGGAGCCTTGGCCTTGAAGTTATAGAGGAAAATGAAAGGTAGACCGATGAATATGCTTTTAAACTACAATATTCTAGAGAAGGTGAAATAAAACTGTATTGTAGATATCTCTCAGCTCAATTAAAAAATAAACTGTGCGATTTTTTTATGAAGGTTCAACCTGAAACTAAATGATCTCAAAGCAAATAAATTAGATTTATAAACTGGTTGTTACAATCACGTGAAATTATCGTCATAAAGCCAGTAATAAAACGCCAATTTTTTTTTATTTATTAATAAACCTATTTATTTTAAGTTGGTTTTAACAACCAACAAGTTTTATTGTAGACTTGGTAAATACAGTAAAAATACAGGTAAATCGGTTATAAGGGCAACAGATTTAAAGACTATATGGTTTTAAAACAAGTTCTTAAAATCATTATTAAAACTCCCCACAAAACCAAGTTATACCGAAATGTATAATTATTGGCACATATTAAATCTGTCATAAATCAGTGGTTTTTCACATACCATGTGACACATGGCCAGTATAAATCCCTAATAGAACTTAAATAAAAAAAATTTTAAATTGTTACTTGGGTACCTTCGAATTTCACATAAATATATTATACACAAACACTCTTGATCAGAATTCAAAGATTCAGCTATTCTTTTTCGCTTAGTTTGTTTCTTTCTTTTTTACTTAGTTTGTATGGTTTTTTTTCAGTAGTTAATTTCTCATAGCCTAAATATTTTATTAGAAATCAAAATCAAAGTTTCATATTATTATATATAGGCCGATTTCTCTGTAAATTTGTACAGGGTACAAAATAATAGCAGGCTCCAAAAGCCAGTAAAAAATTATTTCTGTACACTGAAGTTTAATTTTTTATAATGAATGTAGAATTTAGTAAATAAATCACATGAGTTAGGTATAAAAAGCAACTTCAGATTTTTTTCTAAAAAATTTTGCTCCTAGATAGTATAGTTAGATCTTGGATTTTATATTATGAAAGAGGTTATTTTTGCTCAAACAATGTAGGTAATTTATCAAGCTGTACAATTTAAAAAATCCTGGTCAAATCGCATAATTAATACCCTTTTTACAGGGTGCGGCCTGAATGTTAATGGGTCACACTGTATTCATTTTTGTCTTCCTAGATTGGGTCAATAGACCGCTTCGTGCATCAGATCCGCTTGCGTCCTTATTGGGCAATTCTTGATAGCAATCTAAATACAGAATATTATCGTTGTTCAAACCGACCGAACTGCTCCAGACTGAAAGAGTACGTTGTTATAGGTAACAATTCCCCAGTGGGGTTGAAAAGCTAAATGATCCTTTACTGGTCACGTTGTGACGGGCGTCGAGTATGTCTGACGTTTGGTCGTTAACTAATAATATTATCTTTTGATGACGAATTTGAAACTCTTACTTGGACTAAAGTGGACATGTTCTCGTTCTATACGATATCGCTAGCAAAGGTCGATACCTTTGGATTTTGGAATATCGAAATGTCCCCAACATACTAAAAAACAATGGTGCCGACGCGTCCCCCCAATCGCCCGATACAAAAGAGGCACTGAACCAGGGAGGCGGCTGGGGCAGGGGGGCACCCGCCCCCTGTAAATGCCCTATAGAGCGCCAATCGACCGTAAACGGGCGGGTTATTATCGATTGTTTGTGAGAATTGGCCCCGTGTCTTCTTCACGGCGACACGGCGCGCCCGTTGGACGAACAGGTTGCCTTAAACTGACAGTAAAAAGTTTTTTTTAACATTCGTTTGGAGAAAGGGGGACTCGAGGAACACAGCACGGGCTTTTCGTTTAAGATAATATTATGCGCATCCATAATGACTATAATGCAGAAGGTTTCAGAAAAGGCATCTATTCTACACAGAATGGCATTGATTTCCCACGAGTGGGCTAATTATTTTTGAAACAAAAATGTCGGAGTGACGCAACCAATGTAATAAGTATTAAATTGTGTATAGTCGCGTTTGGTTTCCATGGTCTGCTACTATACTTCCCTCGAATTTGTATAGCGGACCCGCGCACAACAATATTTCCGCACAGGTTGCTGCATGTGGCAACCCGTGCACAATGTCCATTTTTGTAAGAAGTCCTTGTCAACTGGTAATTTCGACGTTGTAAGTTGGCAACAATGCAGGAAAAATAAAACCGGGCCCTAAATTCAGGTCAGTAACTAGCCCGCTTACACAAACCATATTTTGAAAATTTACTTAAATAATATTAAGTAGATTGATATTAGATTAATTTATATGACAAAACATAATATCATTCGGGTGTAAATTTCAAGTTTTGCATTACCCAAAAATTTGTTAAAATAAATAGCAAATCGATAATATTTTTAAATAATGTAGTTGCAAATTATAATTGAACTACATAACTAAAAAATACTTCAGAAATAGTTTAGCTCGTTGATAAAACTCGATTGCAGTAAGAAGTCCGGATTTTGTCAGATGACAATTCTTCATAAAATCCCTAGGAATTTTCTGTTGTCCATGGGCATAACATTGGCATATATGCGTCGCAATCAGTTAATGACGTCACTCATTGTGTTAGGGTGGTAAATATTTCCCAAGTGATATATTAAAGAGCATATTAAAATTAAAAAAAAACCTATTGCAATCACGATTATATCGCTATAAATAACAATATTAATTATGACTTCAACTCATTTTAATAATAATTGACCGGGCAAATTTAGCTTCGGTGTGTCACAGTGACAGTGAAGGATTTTCGGATCGTTCGAACTGGTTCAAACATTCGGCAGTGAAAATATTTGCAGGTATTGTACATTTCGTGAGTTTTACCGTTATCTGTGTTGTTCTTGTTCTTGTTACTTTTCGTGTTATTAGTAGTTATTCATTGTGCAAATGGGCTCGTTACTGACCTGAACTTATGACCCGGTTGCATTTTTTGCCATATTGATGCCATTTTAGGATGTCTACATTACCAATTGACTGAAATTTGACAGGATTTTTAATTCAGGACTCATTAACTTTTACCATCGACTATTATGAACAGTAGGCATATGAATAAATAATGTATTGGAAATGTATTATGTAAACTCTATCTAAAAATAATGAATAATGAAGAAAAACATAGCATGCAAACTATTTTATTCTCTATATATTGTAATCAAATACCTACGTGGACACTCAAAACTATTCAAAACTGTTAATATACCATTTACGGCTTAGGGACTGGAAACGCACAAAAGTTACACAAGTATAATAATAATAATAATAACATAACTTTATTTAGCAAGATGCTATACAATATACATTTTTATAATAAATTACATATAACATACAATTTACATATCTATTTTAAACAACATCAACAGTTAACCATTTTCAGTAATTAAATGACACAAAAAATTTTTTTTTAACTCCAATTTAAATTTTTTGAATGGAATATTTTTTAAACCATTTTCTAAATTATTATACAATTTTATACCTTTAAAAAAATGGAATTTTGAGAATCTTTTTTGTTTTTATGTTCCAGAGAAAAATTTAAATTACCTCTAGTATTATGTACATGAATTTCACTGAATTTTACTACCAAACTTCTCAAATAAGGGGCAGACATATTAGATTTAATTTTGTATATAAATAATAAAGTTATGTATTCTAAAAATTTGTCAACACTCATCCATTTTAATTTATCCATCATATCTACAATTCTACTATACCGACCCCATCCTAAAATTATCCTCATAGCTCTATTTTGTAATACCTGCATTCTATTGATATCAGATTTATTAGATAAAAACAAAATAATAATAATAAATTAATTTTCTTGTCCACTCACTCACATATTATATACTCACCCTTGCTAACACACTAATTTTTTTTTAAATCTGTTTACAAATATAGTCAACATGTTCTTTAAATTTTAATTTTCTACCTACTAATACCTCTAAATATTTTTAAAAAATTACTACCTCAATTTTAGAATTATCAATTTCAAAACTGCAATTTTCAATAAAAAAGTAGCTACTCCATAATATAATTAATATAATATAGTATAATATAAGTACCTACACATAAGTTTTTCATCCTTTTTGTTCACCATTGGTTGCAGTTTCCTCTAATTACAATCCATACTTTTAATCCAGTCGATTTAACAAGCCAAAACTATAATTTTTATTAAATTAATAATAATTAATTAAAACATAAGAAAATGCGATTGCAAGAACATTTACATTTAGAAGTTCTTGCAACAACAACTCCGACAATGGTGAAACCCATAGGCACGAACGTAAAAACCCCTTGCCACACCACACCAAAATTTTCCTGAGTTCACCCAGGCCGCTGCCGCAAGCAGCTAATTGTACCAAATTACTACAATAAAAAGTGTTCAGATGACCTTTTAAATTATTAATTAAAATGGATAGTATTCATAATTATTGTTATTTGTAGTGGCATATTCGTGTTTATGATATGGTTTTCATTTTATTATGCTCTTTTTGTTGCATCGATAATAATTACAGAATTTTTTTAGGGATTTTGATAGAAAATGTCGTCTGACAAAATCCGGGTTCTTACAGTAATCTGGGTATACAATCTACAATCTAGTAAGTACATTTCCCAATTGCATAATTTAATAGTTCCTTTGATGCATCTATGCATCTAGGCAGCGACATAAAAAACTAACTTTAAATTTTCTTTTAGTCTAAGATTCCCCAGCACAAGCATTCAGTTGCGTCTGGGATACTACTAATTTGGAGTATTAATGAGGGTGAGAATTATTATCATTATTATAATCATATTCTTGCGCAACCAACAATTAATTATTTAAGTAACTTTTTTTAGAAGAGTGTCATTTCTGTAGCTTTCATGATAAAATGTTATTAAGGAAACTTGTTGAAAAATTGGGTAGGTGTGACAAATTTCAAAAGCCTAGGCCCACTTCCATTTTTTTAAACTAATTTTTCACACCAATAAAGTGACCTTTTTGTAGTTGTTACGACAAAATGTTATCAGATTGAACAAAAAATGTCCCAATATTTAATTTGTCAAAAAAAGACTAGAGAAACAAAAATTAAAAATATTCATCTGGAAGAAACTCAGATTCGTATTCACTTCGTATCTGACATCTATTTCTTGTGACATTTTCCTCTATTTTGAATAATAGTAGCGTTTTTTGAGAATAAAAAATGTGAAATATGAGTTTAGTTACATTCTTATTGTACTTGAATATAAAATGTCTGCGGGTAAATTTTTTAGAATGTTTTGGGTTATTTATAATGGGTACCTAGCTGTGTTGTATCACTGCCATCTGTTACTATGTACAAATAATATGACTAAAACATGTACCTAGGTATTATATTTAAATTAATTTTAAAAATGAAGGAAAAATTCATAACAATCGAGTTAGTAATAATTATTATTTTGCCAAACCTTGAGGTTGAAATTATTCACCCCACCTTACTTAACAAGGTTGGAATTTCCCCTCAGGGCATCTTAAGATGATTTAATAGTATTTGCTCCCTGATTTACCCCGAATCTCAAACACCACGTTCGAGTTTATATAGAGGCCAAACTGAGTAGAATGAATTTATATTGTAATAGTATATTGTATAAAGTGTGGTATCTAAATTTTTACCACGTGTTGTGAAGTTTGAGAAACGAGCCGCACTTTCCAAAAGTGTTAGGTAGATAAACGTGTTTATGACTTTTCTTTAATTAATTCTATTCTTACTGCATGAACTGTATAAATCATGAATCGCATTCGCCGACGGTGTAGTATCCACTATAAATTATTTTGCATGGCTTAGGTTTGTTGTAAACCCAAAATATCCCCTCCAATTTATTTTTAAGTGAAAATTAAAATTTCGTTATATTGGCCCCTAAAACGAAACTGTAAATGCGTATCAAATTTAAAAGCGTTTCCCCCTACTTATAACGACGAAATTTACAAATTTTGCCTCGAAGGAAAAAACAGAGTAAACAAAAAAAACGTCGTTCATTCTCATTATTTTTTAATGAAATCAACACGGGGATAACGATTTCCTTAAAGGGAAAAGGTTCTGCATTTTCCTTGATCTACGACAACCGCATTCACTGTGCGAGATTGCGAACTGATTATTTTGTTTAAAAGATCGATATTTCCATGAATCCATTGCTTGCATTTTATCTGGCATGTTTATAGTTTGAATTCGACACAGGCCCATTTTCATAGCTACACAGACTGACAATTTAAAGTTAAAATTGGTAAAGTGTTTGTTTATTTTCTCTAATCTTCCCTGCTCTTCATATCGGGTTCAAAAATTTCAAAATTTTTCGAGTTCAAATTTGTCCTTTTGGGGTTTATCCTTGCTTGACTTAGTTTTTTCAAAATTTCCAAGGCATAGATGATTTTTTGAAAGTAAAATTATATCACAAATTAGTCTGAAGTTGAGCAGAGCTGAATTTGATTTTTTTTTTGTCATTTACAAGAGTCGTCCAAATTGTGCATTGTGGCATAGAGAATATTGTGAGATAGATAATTATATTTTCACGAAAAGAATGCAATTTATAATAATGATTAAGACTTCTACTAACTTTACGATGTAAATAGTTTCCTTGAAATATACAAGACCCCTTGAAATATACAAGACAAGATTTACGGTTTCCCGAAATTACAGGTCGCCTTCTTGACTTTTCAATAGTAATTTAAACACCTCACGTCGAGCGAGCTCAGGGACAACACCAAAAAAAGGAAGCCGTAAATTTTCCAGAGTGAACCAGCTCCACCTCCCTTGCGGATATTGAAATTTCCTGAAGGATAACAGGTGAAACTTTTTGTATGTTCGTTTTATTTTCGGAGTCCGCAGCGACGAATTTTAAAATCGTACTACAAAAAAGTTTTTGAAAAAATAAAGTTGATAATATTTCAGGTCTATACACACGGCTGTGAAAATTACGACATGAGCCATGGGCTCATATTAAATTTATACCTATCTTAATTAGCATTCGCTATTGTTTGTTAAATGCAAGAAGTAGATATTTTAATTTTCAATAAAATTGTTTCCTTGTTTTTAGTGATTTTAAGGGTAATATACTTATTTAAATTACAAAAAAGCATAAGTGCACTGTTTTTTGGAAATAAGTAGACAACAATGCCAATATTAATATCCAATAATAATATACTAACAACGGTTTCATCTTTAATGTTGGCACGTTTGAAGAAGAAATATCAATTAATAGTGATACACTGTTTTATAATCAAAATGATGAGTGCTTTTCATAAGGTGTTGGATTGGGAGTTGTATTTCGAGAATTAAATTTTCTGAAAGAGGTTTCCTATTTATTCCTAAAACTTTTATATTTGTTTGTTTTTTATTTATTTGTTTACTTTTAAAATTAACCCATTAATTCGAACCTTTATTTTCAATATGCCGAAGGAAATCATTTCCTTTTGTCACAATAAATCCTTGACCCCACGCAGATAAAAGTGTTAAAGAGAAATCCTGGCCTTTAGGGACATTTTGTTGAGTATAACAAAAGCCATATTGTCCCCCGACTTCACAAGTCGGAATCAATGATATGTTTGGTTCATTGTTTGGATAATAATGGAAATAGATTGCTGTACATGATCTCTTTTCATTTATGTTGACTAAATTTACAAAAAAGAAATATGGATACAGATAATTTGTGGCAAGTCCAGAAAAGCCCAGTTAAATGGGAATCTCCATTACACAATGGAAATGAATCATGCGCGGCAGTTCATTTTCATATCTCCCTGAAATAGCTGGAACGCTATTCTAAACGACCAATTTACGTGTGTTTCAGAGAATGCATAATAACCAATGAAGAGTGAGGAGGAAATCTAAAATCTACTCGTATAGCCTGCAAAGGTTTCTACCCAAGTAACGACACTGTCGGAAGCTATAAGGATAATTTACGAGGCCACTAATAATAACGAAAAAAAATATCTCCCCACATTTCATTCATATCATAAAATATATAGGTATACAGGTACAATACAATGTGCCCTGGGATTCTGTGAATGACAAATGTTGAGCGGATTGATCGACATCTAATTCGATTCGGAGCTAGCGCGGGAAATATGCCGTTGCAGAAAAACAGCTATGAGACCAATAGAAAAACACAGCTATAAAACCAATAAGTGTGTTGAGAAAAACGTAGTACTTGAGCAAATTATGTTGTCCTTAACAGTCACTCCTCCCCAAGACAATCATGTGTTTGATGGTGCACAAAATTTGGAGACTTTGGAGTATTGTGGGGTGAGCATTATTATTACTGTAAAATAAGAGTTTTCTTAAGTAATTAGATAAATACTTATTACAGTATCTGTTCGAGTAATCCTTTATGTAGACCATAGGGAGTGTCTCATAAAAGACGAATAAGATAAGGCGTGGCTGCGAAGATCGTGTGACATGAGTCAAAGAAGAAAATAAAAAGGGAGAGAGATGTAGACAAATGAGAATGCGTTTTTGGAATGGTTTATCTCACACCAGACAGAATTTTACGTTGATGGTTAAAACTTTTATTATCAGTACAAATAAACCATTGTTGGTGGTATTTTGAAAGAATTCGTGGCAATATGTTCGTTTCTATACATGATGTAGTTTTAAGAGGGGGCACAGAAATAAACATTAAATTTTCTGTACTTTTCTAGAAAACTGTATCATGTCAAGATGTTTGCTATTTCCTCCAAATAGATTGTGCTTTCACTTAATATCTAATATATTTTATATATACTAATTCGCTACAGATTTTAAATGGAAGCGAATTTATTTAATATGGACTCGTGTCAATACGCCACCAACGGACCATTTTTTTTTTTTCAAAAAATAATCAAATATGTTAAGTTTGGCCTCTTACCTGAATATGGGTCAAATTATACTTTAGAGTTTCTGAATATTTCAGGATTTTTTAAAGCTCAGGCTAGCAGAAATCCGAGTATAGATAAGCACAGGAAATATACAGTGAGATTGTGTCTTTTATTCCGAAACTCCTAGGATCAATATAATATCTAAAAATATTTCCAATTTGTTCTATAAACTTTTTATTTGGAGGCCTTATAATAACGATACAGGGCGTTAAAGTTTTAAAATATGTGTTGTGTTTATTGAATATTTGGTACACGATATAAAACATAAAACGGATGCATCTTAAATAACCACTGGTAGAGAAGTGGGAAATTAGTATATTGTTGTTGAACTATTTCTAGGTATTTCTGAAAATTCAACTAAAGTATTTATTTTCTTCATAAGTAAGATTCAAAGTAGAAAAAATGTGTTTCTAAGTTTAAACAAAGTAACTTTCTTCAATAAATTACCTATTCAAGACTTTACTTTTCAAGATACAGAGCGTAACATAAATGGTGACTTCGAGACCCTATCTCTTCTAAAGTATAGTCTAGAATGGGTAAGTTTATTGAAAAAGTTACTTTGTTTAAACTTAGAATCACATTTTTTCTACTTTGAATCTTATTTAAGGAGCAAATAATTTAGTTGAACACATACGTAAAAATATGGAGGGGACAAATTTGCTTACAATTAAAACCTACAAAGAAAACCCAATAAATTGTATTAGTATATAAGGTGAATCCATTTTTTTTTTCAATGGTAAATGTACTAATTACCTAATCCTCCGTCATTGGTTGCTTAAGGTGTTTGATAGTAAGAGGCTTTATGCACAAAGATGCCGTTATATTAAGTATCAAATATGACTTAAATATCTCAACTAGTTTGGATAATATCCAGTAAACATATTTTTCTAAAATGTAAAGACACTTATAGGGAATCCAAGTAAAAAAGTTTATAGAACAACCTGGCAACATTTTTCAATATTGTGCTGATCCCAGGTCTCGGTATTTAAAGCTGAAGCACTCTGTACATCGTGTGCATAGTTCACATTACATAAATCGCACAATACTCTCCGTGAATTCAATACCTTGTATGAAGCAGGATACGCACCCAGGGCTAGGCCCCAGTTGCCATTTGGAGAGTCCCAGAAATGAACCGAGTTTGCGAGAAGCGTACTAAAAATGAATTTAGGTCGATTTGCCTTTAGATCGGGATTAGGAAAACAAGTTTTCTTTTTTAAATAAAAGCAGGTCTTCAACACCTTCTTTAGAAATTTACTTCATTTTAACCTCATCTTAGATAGTACGATAGAGCCTGCGGTTCCCAAAATTTTATTTCTGTAAATCCTAGAAGATGGAGTATTTATTTTTACACTAGTAAATAGTAAATTTATTAAATTAAATTAATGCGACAAGATACATAAATACAGTCATATTTCATATATATAGCAAGGATTGAATACTGAAATTACAAAAAAAATAGGCTATCAAATAATTCTTTGCAAGCTTACAACACGACGTTTGTAAGATAATAAACTAAAAGAAACCTTAGGTCAACAGAATAACTAGACAAACACAATTCAATTGCCTACCCACTTAGACAAAAATAAAATCAGGTAAACATTGTTTAGATGTATTTGAATTCACGATGCTACAATATTCTGAACTTACTTGGTAAATGAAAATTTCTGAAAATCTGAAATTTCCATGAAACTTATGCTATCTCAGTTCGGTACCTATATTTTCTTTATATTTTTATTTTATTTTATAGGTTCTTATTTATACATGGTGATTCAGTCTTATTCTAGGATATTTCAACGAGTGATATAAAACCGTAAAATATACTATTTTGTGATATAACTTTTTGTTCATAGCCGTCTCAATTTCCCAGGTACATGGTATTTGAAACTTTCAAAAATTTTAACGTTTAATTTTTAATTTTTGCAACCCTTAAAGATGTTCGACCGAAATTTTGTACACAGCATGCTTTGATTGAATTTGAATTATTTCCTTTTTCAAAGTTTAGCACCGCACAGAAAAATAACAAATGGATATTTTTTTATCAAAATTGCTACAAAAAAATTGCAGAAGGCCAGGCTTTCGCGGCAATGCCAAACCAATAGGTAATTCGCAAACGATGATCTTTTAGGGGCATATCTATAAAAAATGCCTCCTTCAATTCCCACCGCCAACTTATATATTTATGGGTGTTAACGAAAAACCACACACTGCATGATTTAGGGATTTTTACAATTATTTTGTTATACCGTTATACCTACTTTAAAATATTTGGTTTAGGTAAAACGTTGAGTGAAATTCCTTCACTCAACGGTAAAACCACTATAAAATAGTCGACACAACCCCAACGTCTGGAATAAAGTTCTAGATCCTATCAGTGATAAAAGCATAGCCATATTAGTGTTTTAATAGCCTAATGTATTACTTACCGAAATAAATAATAAAATAAATGGATCGGGTAGGCTAAAGCATTTTTTTAGACCAACCCATTTTAATGGCGCCTTGATTTTGCCCATAATGTTCAGAATACTTATTAGGTTTATCTAGGCTATTTTTTGTTAAAACTATTTGTTTTGGAAAGTATCGATATCAAGAAGAAGCTAACCGGTCTCGGAAAATGAAAATAAATCTACGCTGAGCAATTGCCATCCAATCTCGTTAATAATTCCCATTACATCTCATGTAATATGGGAAAGGCTATTAACATCAAGATTCATAACTATCTCGAGTCATACAAAATTAAGCAGAAATACGCTTTAGACCAATAGGAGATCCCTCCTGTTTTGGGCCGCGATCTATAGGGTGATGTTTAGTACTGTAACAGCGGCGGAATCTCAATAGAGTAAAACTGTTTTGCATTATACACAGGACACCAAAGTTTATCAAAAAATATTAGATTTTGTCTCGATATTTTTGAACGGGTAGAGAAACTTTAGAGAAATTAAATAGAAAAGATACATGCGTAAAGAAGCATGAAAATTATTTTGCTAAGAAAAATTTTAAGACTTTGTATAACGTAAATTCAAACATTGATTTCGGATACTGGGGTTAATTTTATACAAAAAAACATTCTTGACATTTTCTACCCGAAAAACGCTTCCTTAAGGTAGTTTTTTATTCAAAAAAAAACTGAAAGTTTTTCGAGCACTACGAGAGTAGCACAGGGTTGTCAGGGTTGCAAACTCTCAGGGGTCCTAATAACAATAACATATAAAAAAATCGTAGATACATGCGCGTTTGCGATGATGGCCAAAAAAGCATGCTTGTAGAAATTATTTTTGAAAACTGGGCGTGTCCTACCTTCCCGTTTACTGATTATGACAACAAAACGTCATCGGTAGCTTCATTTTATTGCATTTTATACCCGTATACTGTGCACCAAATTTTAGGTTAGTACTTAAAAAAATAGTTCAAAAATAAGGCTTTTTCGGATTCTTGTTCATACAAAGTTTTTTACTTAAAATCAAATTTTCAATCGTTTATTTCAAAATTGTGGTTTACACCTGGGATACCCTGAGAACTGAGAGGAAAAGAGAGAACAAACAGCAAATTTTTCGAAATTATTTTGCCCAAACAACATAGTAGTAGAACCAATTATCCGAAAACTCTATACCACCACCTCTATGAACTCATAGTAAATTGTTCAAGGACGTTTAAATGAAGAGACTTGTGAGAAGTACTAAAAATTGTTGTGGGACAGGCAGGTTCGATTTTGGCGGCCACCCTTAGGCAGCTCTACGCTAATTTAGTTTCCGACTCTGTCAAGTATGTGCAAGTGGTGTGGAGTGTAACCAGCCGATCAGAATATCGGGAAATACTTCAACTGTCAGCTAGCTCGATTGCAAGTTGGAACCTTATCGAAATTTAAATTGCGCAAGTGATAATAGGTCGGATGGAATTTTGTCGGTAACACTTCAATTTAGCGTATAATTTAATAAGGAAAATTGTGTCAGAGTGAGCGGTGTTTACATTGCCGAAAAACTGTGTCAGTTGAAAGAACAAAGGCTATTCACGAAGAGCAGCAACGGCTGTCACTAAGAGTAATGTACACATTTTTAAAGTTATCAACTCAAAAACGTTTGCTAAATAGCTAGGTAGATTTTGCATTGCCATTTGGCAACATTACCTCTGCGCTACACGATTTTCTGTCAGCGGTTCTCAAAAGTTCTTCAAATTTTTGAAAAAATTATAGAGTCCACTCTACACCCGGTTAGAATTTTTGAACGGATCAAAAACACCCTGTATGTTTGTCAAAGGAAAGATTAAAAACTTTTCTAGAATATTCCAGTCCAATGATAGATCTGGCAAACCACAAAGTTTTGACCACTTCTCCACTTCTAGAAAATTTTAAAGGAAAGCGTTACAACGCTGCAATGAACTTGTGACTGAAAATGCCTCCAAAGTAATGTAAAGTAATGAACTTTAACTGCCATCTTGTTGGACCAGTTATAAAACAGTGCAAACATGTTTATTAAAACCTATCAAAAGGGCCCTAAGGTCCAATTTCATAATCCATTTAATGTACGTGTTGATTTAATTGATATAATTTTTCGAAATGCGGAATAAGTCTAAAAATGAAACATTTGTCAAATATAAAATATCAAGTCACTCTATGTAGAGTAACCATGATGAATTATATTCTTTATTTTACAAAGACCAATCAAAATAGAAAATCACGACTATAAGTAGAGATTAGGAGTGGTAACTGTAATAATAGATAGCCAACATCTAAGAGTTGGTAACTTTTTTTGTGTGTGACAGATAGAAGTAGAAGTATCTAACCTCCTTTTTGTTTTTTGAGTTCAAAGGATACAGGAATAATCTGTCGGGTCAACGAATAAATTATTACGCAAGCCGGATGAGTGAAGCAGAAGGAAATTACAAAATAACAAGGGTAAATAATGAAGGTGCGTACTAATTATTACAAGGGGACCAACATCGCATGATCTCCAGCAAAACGAAAACGACTAATTTGATTAAAATCAATAAAATTCCGTTTTGGTAGAGGGTAAAGAAATATAATGAAGTGTCTCATATTCCTCTTTGTGTTTTTTCATTATTTACATTAATAAATTTGACACATGAATTATTAGGTGCACCTATTTCTAGAAGACTAAGGCCTGGTTCATACAGCTTCTTTATCTTTTAATTTTTCTTTATCTTTAAGAAATATTAAATGTCATTAGTCAGTTCAAATCAAGGGACAAATGCCATTGGTTATTTCTTAAAGATAAAGTAAAATTACAAGATAAAGAAGCTGCATGAACCAGGCTTAACATGCAGTTGGGTTAATCGATGGGACATAATGACTAATTTTAAAGTACGTTTCATGATTTAGTACTTGATATTATGCTGTAAATCGTTCAGTCAGTCAGTTATTCTTTGGTAACTTTTTTATTTTTGGTCTGTTTCATTCTATTCCAGATCCCCTAGTGTGCTGGTATCAATTTTTAGATAGTCTTTAAAGGATGTCAAAAGGTGGCAAACCGTCGGTCTTTATAATCGCAATTTTTTTTCACCTGCGATTTTTCGAAATATATTTGAAAAAGTTAACCGTTTCCGAGAAAAACGTTCTAGTACAGAAACAAGTTTTAGTATGACAGTAATACTTATTAAAACATTCCACTTAAATTGTCTTTCTCACATTACAAAAATGATACCAAAATGCCAATCTTTTTGAATATTACACAGTATGTTATTCTCGAACAACCCCGACTTGTTTATGTAAGCTTTGAGAAAACTATAGTCGAGTCACTATTGCCTTCCCGCAGGCCTCTGTTTCAACTATTGCAATGAATTACCATAAAATCAGTGTCCCAATACATCGTACAAAATAAGAAAACAACGTCTCTTGCCGGTTTAGAGAAATAAATATTTGTATATCAATAAAAAAAAACAGTTTTTCGACCACCGGGATCTCGAAAACGAAGTACCTGTATACCAAAGTGTATACCTGCATACTAAAAAAACTCAGAATAAGAACTTCCCAATGAACGTTCGTCCTTTTATTTATACTCTTAAAACATGGACAAACATAATATCCTCATTTATTTTATGAAATATGTTTGTAAAACCGCTGCCAATCCATATAAGCAGTGACTATAGACTAGAGGCTATAATAGTCACTGAAATATGGTAATAGAAAATTGTAATATTTTCCACAACTCCTACAACATAATGAGGAAACCTACATCTTGACATTATTTTTTACTTTCATTCCCTGACACCAATTCTCAGTCACTTCTACAGAATAATGCAAAAATTTAATTTCTTGAGACAGGCTCATACCTCACATACAGACCACAATTTTGTTGTGCACATTTTAAACCGTTCCCGGAAATAATTTTAAGTAAATTTTTTTATCTAAGCAATTCTTCAACTTTTTTATTACAAACAACCATTCCCAATTCCCTTCCCCGCCGTTTGGTCTGGGGTGATAGTACCAAATGCCTGATATGGGTACGCATTGAACGAAATATCTCCTATGGAATGAAATACAAGGGTTATCAAATCTCACATTTGGCTATCGAGATATCGTGCCGCAATCTATGGACGAATTGCTGAAATTGCTGATAGCCTCGCTAGAGAAGGGGCTAAGGCTCCATTTTACGGTCCTGAACCATTCTGTGGCATAAACAAAAGCCACCTATTGACAGACATCAAAACATGGGAAAAGGAACAAAAGGAAGCCTACTGGAGTAACACTCCGGGACAAAGACAAGCGAAAAGATTTTTGACCTATTCGCCTCAGAACGCCAAAAAGCTTCTCACTCTAAACAAGAATGAATTAAGACTCATCACAGGTCTCCTGACTGGACACTGCCCTTTAAGATATCATCTTAAAAAAATGGGCAAAACAGACAATGGACTATGCAGATTCTGCAACGAACGGGATGAGACTAGCGAGCACATACTGTGTGAGTGTCCCCTCTTAATTCGAAACAGACTTAAATATTTCGAAAGGATCAATATAAATCCAAATGAAATGGGCAACTTAGCCCCAAGGAAAATACTAAGCTTCGTCAAAAGCCTAGGTGACCTTGGAATTTATTAGAGCAGGGTCGTTCACAAAAGATCTAATTAGGTCGCAGTGAAGAAAGGCCGTAAGGTCAAAAAAAACGAAATCTACAATCTACAATGGACGAATTGCTTGTTGAATTAATAATGTAGATTGTTGTTTTGGGCCGTTATGCACATTTAGAAATAAACTACAGGTGGAGAGATTTCTATGGGCCATGATACAATGTATAACTTTTATCTAATCTTACAAGCTTGAGTCTGGAGTCGGGACTATGCCATAATTTTACTAAAATCGACACCCAAGTTGAATCACTTTATTGGCTAAATATCGATTAGTGGTTGGTAGTGTCTAGAGGCATCCCAGAATGCACGCAACTTTCAGGGTTGGCAGCACTCCAAAGCGCGAACGTCATGTATGTGACATAATTTGTGGAGTGCAAGTATCTAATAACGCTAAATTCGCGTGCACTCCCTTCCTTAGCGGACGCTGTTTGGATTTTGGAACGACATTGTGAAATCTGGAATTGATTGAATTCAGCAGTTTTTAAAATTTGTATATTTAAGCTGCTTTACAGATAATACAGATAATACCTCGTGCTAAAAAAAACATTTTTAGACGCTTCTTTTTTTGAAACTGAATTATGGCAATATTTCCCAAGATAGTTAAGGTGCTAACCTAAAATTTGGCACTGCTGTGTTTTTGGGGATGGAGAATAAGCTTAAAATATCAATTTCTACGTATCTCACAGAGGGGGTGCGATATTTTTGGATTTTTGGATCATGCTTTTACCGTTGACTCATATATTATTAAAGACTGCTCACGGCTGTCACGTCTGACACATTTTTGGCTCACCATGCGCTTTCCGGAGATAAAATACAATGCAGAATACATTGCTAGCCATCAGAGCCATCTATTTTCCAGGACATGAAGCTATAGCCGTGAGAATCTTTATAAATACGTCAGTCAACGCTTTTACTTTTAACTTTTTTAAGGTTATCTTTTTGGTCTTGCATGTAGGTACATCACTTGCAAGACCAAAAATATTTTTGGTCTTGCAAGTTTCTTTTTGCAACAAAAGAATACTCTTGTTTCATAACGATACAATCAACCTTTTCCGTTGAAATTTGCAAAATGTGCCCCAAAAAACCTGTTCACTCCAAAATTCGAGAAATAAAATTTTCCACTACCGCTTTCCAATTTTACAGAATAATAATTATACCATTTAAAGTGACAAAAAAGTCCCTGTGAACATTGTAAAAAAATTTCACTTTCAAAATAACAGATTTATTTCGACAAAATTTGACACCCTATTTCAAGAAAACCAATAATGTTTTGCGGTAGGTGAAATTTTTATTTTTCGAATTTTGGAGTTAACAGGTGTTTTGGGGAACATTTTGCCAATTTCAACGCAAACGGTTGATTATACCATTATGAAATAAGCAGGGCCGGTTGGTTTGTGCAGTGAACACCCAATTAAATTTCATAAAACACAGTATATAATAACATAAATAACAATAAAAATATTCATATAATTCAAGTCATAATAAGTATCTTAATACTCTTGCATTATTTTTTCTACGACCAGTCATAATAATAAAAATAAGTAGGTAGTAAGTCCTTTGATTCTGTTTGTTTTTGCCGATTTTACGGGTAATAGGTATAGTTATTTACAACGGATAATGTATGAGTGCGTTTCTTGGCCGAGGAATAAAAAATAAAAAAGTGGTGCGATTTGTGGGATTTGAACCACTGACCAAGAGTTTAGTAGACGGGCGCTTATTTAAGACTGGGAAAACAATGTTATTAATTTTATCTTTTTTAACTGATTTTCTTTGAAAACGCATAGATTCTAGGAACTATCAAAATTAATAAATTTCGAATCTGCCATGGTCATGGCAATCCAGATATAGGTGTGATGCTTCATTTCGGTTTGTTACAAATTGTGATTTTGCATTTCTACTGGTTATAAACTTGTATTATGATAAAAAAAATCTGTCTCATAATTAACCTCATGATAGTACAGGTAGTACACGTATACTAATAAATCAATTAAAGTATGGAAATAAGAAAACATTATTAAATAACAGAAGTTTAAGGTGATGGAGCGTTTTACACCACTTTACCCTATATAGGTAATCTCTAAAGAGGTAAGATTCTATTTCCTGAATTCCCCGCCACTTCCCTCGGATTTAACCGGCCGAACAGGCAAAATCCCTGTTCTAAGTCTTGTTTTGGGGGCCAAATTCCAATTACCCCCCGATATCTGGTTCGGGATGGAAGAGAAGACAAACCGCTACTTTATTCCTCCGAAATACACCAGCAGTTTCGAAGGTACCCGAACGCAATTATCTCCAAAAACAGGAGAAAACACTCGAGGGCAATTGAGCGAAGGTAGACGGGTCTTCGCCACCACCCCATAATAGATATACGATGAGGCTGTCAAGATCGGAAATACCCCAGGAGGAATCGAAAGCATTGAGAGACTGAGGATGAATCTATTGCCTCTATTTGAAAAGACATTTGACTGATGAAGGAAGGTCTCAATGCTTTCGAAGGCAACGATTTGGGTTTAGAGCTTTATCGCGAAATTGTGTAGAGATGTAGGAAGTTCTAGAGGAACGAGGCTGTCTTGCAATTGCAACATCACATCAAAAATAGGTGTCGCCGGCTATTTTAGCAAAAATTGACTTTAATAACGGTTGTTCCTCTAGACTCCTGAGTCTAGGGTAAAGATCCCTCAGAGAACAACAACTTTACAAAAATAATAATTCTTTTATAATATGATTTGACTTCCGTCAATGATTATGGTATTGGGAAGATATCTGACCACTGTGCATTAAAGCCACATAGATTTTCAAAAAATGTTTCATTTGGTGCAAACTTTATTGAAAAGAGCTAATACATACGGGGTTGTTCTATCGTGCTTTTCTACCACAGGTCAACAAAAAAAAATTGTGACGAAAAACGCCTCTAAAGTTGTTCTATTAGATTTCAATGAATATTTGAACTGTTTTCTAAACTGCTCTGATATTTAGCAGATAAATATTATATTTTGGTATTCTACTTACAGTTTTATAACTTAAAGATTAGTTTTAGCATTTTCCGTTACAACAATGTTAGACTGCGGCCCCTAGGGCTCAATTTTTGTTATTTTTTCATTATTCCCCTGTAAAGCTTCCATTGGTTTTGTAGAAATAGTTTAGTATTTTGTGATTTGTAGACTTATCATTGGCTCGGAATATTCTGGAACATTCTATGCTCATTTTGACTATATACTCGTATCGTACGCCTTGGCAATTGGGCTTGAGAATTAGTGAAAGGTTAAAGCACGATTTTGTTCAAATTTTGAGATCTGAATAATATTCTTGGCCAGTGACGGAGCCTGAATGGGTATTTGTATTTTACAGGCTAAATAAAACATGTTACTACTACAATAAAGGTGGTAACCGGACTCAATGTACAGCAGGTATACGTGGTGATTCAACATTTTGACCCATAAAATGGCTTTTTTCGATCTGTAGCGCGCAACACGCATAATTTTAAATTTTTGGTCAATACAAATTTTAATCTAAGTAATTACTCACGTTTTGAGACAAAAATTATTTGAAAATATTTATCACAATGGCCGTTATTAGGCTTTTTGCGCAAATGCTAATAACCGCCATTGTGATAAATATTCTTAAATAATTTTTGTCTCAAAATGTGAGTAATTACTTAGATTAAAATTTGGATTGACCAAAAGTTTAAAATTATGCGTGTTGCTCGCTGCAGATCGAAAAAAGCCATTTTATGGGTCAAAATGTTGAATCACCACGCACGTGCTGTACATTGAATCATAATTCGAACTGTTGTTCTTGTTGTTGAAATCAGGTACATTTACTCACGCCACGAGGCAACTAACCTAAGCAAGAGAGGAGTCTTTTCTCTACCGTTGATACCATGCAGCTGCGGCAGCTGGGTTGGCGGCTGCAAGTGGGCTGCGGGTGGTACGGCGCAACTCTGTGCACAGGCGGCAAAAGGGCTCATGAGCGTCAAGTGACTCGGGTGCTAAGGTGGATTTACCTCACGTTTTAAACATCGTAATTTTTTCCATTCTCCTTTTTAGTATGCGGCTTATACATCATGACTGAATCGGCATATCTAGGTTGACTTCTGTTTGCCATTTACGCTATCTAAACGGTATATTGCCCATTGTCGACGAAGCGTTTCTCCAGACATCCGGAAACACTCGTTCACACTGATGCAATGTCATAATACAATCGTATGGAAAAAGTATATCGAGCGAAGGGCTATTTTCTGTTGATTGTGAGGAATCTGGGGCACGTGAATCGAGTGTAGCGACCGCTTGTTGCATTAATCATATCAAAAAGTAGACGGACATGTCCTAATATAGTTTTCTAATAATGTGGTTGTTCCTGTGAATGCTTGTTTGGAATAATATGAATACGACGGTAAAAATTATTATTATTTCTATTATTAGGATACTTTTCATCCCATCAAATAAGAAAAAAGTTTGTTGCGTGTTTGTTATTCTTATAACAGTTTTATCTATTTATTTTGTTCTACCTTTCTGGAAAAGGGTGTGTCGCGTATCTTAGGTTGCCTTCCTATTTACTATTTCCTTGGAATACTTAATTTCCCCTCCCCCCATTTATGTCGTGGTTGAAAGGACGAATGCTTTCCGTAATAACCCGAAGTATATACCGTTCTCTAAGGAATGCGAACGCCATTATCTACAAATCGGGAAGGGGCAATCCAGGGCGGTTGAGGCGAGGTAGACGACCCGCCAGCCGCCAGCCCATAACCGATACGATGAGCTTGTCAGGACGGAAATACTCCGGGGTGATTCATGAAGGGAGCGCGAGGCACCTACCACAACCGACCTTAATTATAAAGCCGTGACCTGAGAAAACTGGCAACGAGGCTTGGGGGTCCACGGGTCGGACCCGCGTCGTCCCGTGGCCTGTCCGTTGATTTGAAAAGTGAGTGGTAACCGATATCGTTGTGCGAATATTACGACGAGACAGGGTGTGTCTGTTTGCGAATAGGCGGCCCTGGGTGCTGCTGCATAACAGTGTTTTTTTCAAATAACCTTGTTTGTGCTAAATTGAAACATTTATGTTGTGGTTGGCTTTTGTACACAATGGCGAAAGCCGGAGGTTTTGTGTAAATGTCGGAAACGAAAAAGGGTTTAATTTTATTGGTTCCTGGAATTGGCAACCTCAAACTGCCTAGAACCTGTTGTATACCTGGTAGTAAATCAACTTGTAATAATATTTTCAAATAGATAGGTTTTCTGTGCTTGAAAGCAAGCCGTGAACTTTTATTCGCTTTTGACTTTCCAAAGAACGAAAATTTAAGAATGGAACGCTAGAGAAGAGATTTCCCTCCTCTCAACATTCAATCTGTTGTTTATATTTTTCGGAAAATTATATCTAAACGGAGGCTGCACAACAAGCGGCAGTTTTTCTGTTCGAAGCGGCCGTGTCTTTGTCATACTTGACCTAGGTAGAGCGATCGTCAAAGTCAAGCAACGCCGCGCGTAGTCGGTTCATGGACGGATGATCCCTTATTATTCTTTTCTTGCCTAATGACACTTTTTTTGCGATTTCAAAAAAATATATAATATGTGGTTTATTTGCCTCGGCCAGAGGCCTCGGCAACTAAATTCCACATGAGTCATAAAAAGTTGAACTTCAAGGGCTTGGTACATAAATAACTATTCTTTCAAGCAGGCACTACACGTGTTTCGACTACATGCTAGTCATCCTCAGGTACATGGGATATTATTCCATTCCATTATTTAAATATTCTACAATGGGAAAATTAATTTTAGTATAAATTTGTTCAAAAAAATTATTTTTATTAGCCCTATTTAAGTATAGTTATATAATAAAGTTGGTTATTTAATGGACACTATAAATTATTATGCCGCTTCAAAGAGCCACATTATTATCTAAATTTTGCATATCACATATTTTTCTGACCAGTTTTAACAATAATAGAAGTTTGGTTTGAGGTAGGCCCATAAAAATTATTGTTTTTTAAAGCGGGCATATTCAAAAAAGTAGAGGAGCTTGTTAATTAAAATGCGCCGCGGTCGAAATTTTTTAGGAATATTGTCAATGGTCAATGTATAATGATACCTACATAATATCATTACACGATAATTCTCCAATCTGGAAAGTAAATTTTGTATATATTCTATAAGTTTATAACATTTTCAAAACTATTTGTGCATGAAAATTCACATTGAAAATATGTGTTCCATAACAAGTTTGAGCCAACCAGCACGTTCACTGAAATATTCGTATTCAGTGAAGGAGTAAATCTAATTTGTGTCTAGGGTCGGAGTTAGTTGCTCTAATTGGGTATGAGTGTATCTTAACAACTTACGACCTTCGTAAAATTGTTATTATTTGTGGCACGAACTTTCTTTGTCGAATAGGTCTTCAAACAAGCTATTGTATGGTTTTCTTATGTTCGAAATTCTGTAGGGGTCAATTCTGTATGGTCTAATTTAGTGATTGAAATTTGTGACCTACTTCCCGTTATCCAATCGAGCTGAAATTTTGCACGCAGCTTTTGTTCAGATAACCACCCTGACACGGGTATGAAATTAAAGGGGTTAAGGAGTAGAATACGATAAGCTACTTGACGTCATCCTAGACCCAATATGGCGGACGCCCCAAGATGGCGGAATATCCTTTTCTTCGCAACCACCTTGAAATTTATATTAAATGAAAGCAAAGTAGCAATGTATGAAAAATCATAGTTTTAAAATATTTACATGACAAAGTTATAAAAAGTATGTATTTCGGGAGTATTTCGGGCAGGACAATCAAATCGCATCCTATATATGGGGTTCTTCCTCCTCCTCCGAGTCCTCCTCCAATGCTCGTTCCCATAATATTTGCTTAAGGATTTCTTTGACACGATACAGCCTAGCTTGACGGGCTGTACCTACTTGTGTGTTCTTTTACCCAGGTTGGTGAGGGGACAAGGCTGACTTTTTGCCGGTTTTGCATCTTAAACTTGAGGTGTCCCTCCTCCTGGAAGCGGAAAGCAAACCTTTCGATAAATAGAAAGTGGTCAACAAATGAACTGACCCACCCGAATTTGTTGGTCGATCTTGACTGAAAACAGCACGCACGAATCGAAATGTGTTTAGGTAAGCAGGGTTAAGATTGTTTTTAAGGACATTTCTTTGGTAGGTACTATACTATATTCAATTTGTGCAACACATATAAACATTGATACTCGCGTCATCAACCAGCGCCAGAGCTGCTATTGCGGCTTGTCTGCTCGAACGAGCGAGCCTTTTAGGTTCACCTTTATCTACTTCTGTGCTTGAAAATATTTAACCTATTTCTTGCAATTTCGCCATTTTGCCATTGTTATATCTGTAGTTATTATCGCATAGAATATTTTAGACAGTAATGATATATCCAGACCGATCAACCTTATAGTTCAACGCATGAAAGAAAACGTCTCTAAAGAATGCGGGCAGCGTTGCGAGATTTCCTAGACGAGTAGTCGTTATTTATTGGCGAATACAAGTTTTAGCATATTGAAGCCGAATTTCTGAACTCTGTAATACCGAAAAAATAAAGCTCGCATCACGCGACCACTTACTCATTTTTATTTTTTTTTCAACATCGTCGCGTGTACCTTTGAAATACGGCAACAAATCACTTCAGCCAGCGAATCGGCCGACAAAACCAGTTAGTCAACGCGTTTTGTTCCTGTTTCTATAGTACGTAAAGTTAACTGCGTTTTTGGGCTACCACACAGCGCTCACTTTTTCGGCCGCCGGCAAGCTTGGCAGAGAGCTCAGTGGCGTTTCGTATGTTCGGGAGTTAACGTGCGCAAAATGAGTAAACAGGGAATAACGTTGCATTCTCAAGCACGATAAATAATTGTCAATGTTAGTCTAAGGCATCACCGTAAAGAATAATATTAACTATAAATTAAATAACAATTATATGAAAATTAAGTCAGTGAGTTGCACAAAATTGAGCTACGCCCCTGAACTGTGACTAATTCTAAAATATTTACGAGTTCTTCCCCCTTACGTCGCACGCATTCTGCCGTAAGGAGGACTATAGAACCCGAGTTCCGACTCCTGATTGAAGCAGAGTAGCAAGTTAATCCTGCAGAGCGTTGTTGTCATATTTCATTGTTCAATCATTATTGAAGGTTAAGAAGAAACACGAGATACTTATCTCTCATCTGTATCATCTGTGTTTTTGTTTTAAATCTACAATTAGAAAGCCTAGTATATACCTACCTAACACTTGAAACACCAACAACCACCAGCATTCACTTGAGGACTTTTCGCAAGTTTCCGCACATACAAATTGCTATCGGTAACGCTACCAAATCATAACGTCTACACCAGGAGTCGCTCTGCATGTTTTTGTTTTCTCTTGTTCCCTTTTTTGTAGGTAAGTGCGGTTATCATTGTTTACTGGCCAGTGACCAGTCTACATTCTGTACTAGCCCTGGTTATCTGACTATGGTACTAGCGCTCTCTAATGACAGAAGCAGCACCAGCAGCAGCAGTGACATTGTGTAGAGGGGGGCACCGCCTGATAGACCGTTGCAATAGAATATACGATTCCAGGACAGTCAAAATATGTAAAGTCCTGCAAGGATTGTAAGGATTGTTGTTCATCATGATCATGAGGTTTGGAGTATTCTGTGCACGAATTGCGTATCCTGCCATTCGAATACTCAATACTCAATAATCCCTAATTATTTGCCCGCATTTTATGATTTTTCAAGATGAAAATTAACTTGTGTATTCTAGTTAGTGCGTTTTGGTGCGTGTTTGCACATTTTGTGTTTTGTTTACTCCTGCAGTGCGGCGCATTATTCTTATCGATATAGATCCGGCTCATCGTGGTCATGGGGCTGAGTACCTTGCCGTAGGTTGCTCAAAGAATTTTGGATATTAACATAGCTATTAACAAAAGAAGAAATTGATTGATATTCGAAAATCAAAAAGGCATTACCTCGATTTTAGGACGAAAAATTTTTATCACTTTTTACGGTTTTGATAATTAAAATTCCTATATTATACTCAGCGCTAAGCAGTATTCAGGCATCTTACCTTGACTGGGTGACTGGTGCGACCGGCCAGGACCTCCTAGACCTCAGTATCAGGGCCGTCCTCAGGCCGCCCTGCGAAGCGCCCATCTGGGGCGCCGAGGTGCGCTTGCGCTGCCTCCTCGCTCCCCACAGGTGGTGACTAGGGTGGGGTCCTTGTTCGGAGCACGCTCTATTTATACCGCGGCCCCCGAGGCCCAGAGTATCGCGGCGCGTGCGCCTCTCTTGTTCCAACCTGTCCGCCAACTCGCGGTGCACTTCCACACGCGCGCAAGTCATTTTTAAATTGGCGCTCGGCTCACTTGACATCGAGGCGGGAACTTGAAGGGGAGATTTCGAGTGTTTGCGTTAAGGTTCTGGGTTGGGGAAATCGGTTGAAACATTTTGCATATTGTAGAGTAGATAATATATATAATAACAAATATTTAATACGCCAATATTTCCTTTGTGTTTTTTTTTTGTTTTCCGGTCAACTGATAAATCGATGATCTATCGGCAAATCTCTAAACACACTATACTCTATTCAAACTAGACGCAAGTGAAACATAAACAAAAGTTGTTGCATGGCTAGAGCGTGATACGCACGCGATCGGCTTGCTATTGGCTAGTCGCCAGTAAAGTCTTTCCCGGCGGGCGAGTTCACCGAGTCGTTATTTATTACAGGGGTGTATTGAGTTGCAAGTGGACTTTTAATTTTTTCCGATATAATTCTTTCGCTGTTTATTAATTGTTGGAGCTACGATTTGTATTAATAGTAGAAATTTGCAGTTAAATGAATAACTAGGTGTGCCATAAAAGTTTGTTTTTAAAGTTCTTAATACTGAGGCATATTATTTTAATATTTTATATTATAAAATTCATAGAGGTCGTCCTTAATGCGGCCCTGCATTTTGATTGAATAGAGTGTAGTTTTGGTAATTTTTCATGGTATAGCTTGATGCGGCATCTTTATAGCAGTGAAACCGGAAACTTATTTTTTACCAAATTTTATACACGAGGGATTTGACGGCACTAATGCACACTATGTAGTCAGATTTTTTATAAAACTATCATAGTATTTTTAAAAATCATAGCTGGCCATGAAATAATAGCATGATCCAACCTAATACTCTCTATGAGAGAAACCTGCTGTGCCTACTTGAACTATTCAAAGTAGGAGCTTGTGGCTGTAGCTTGTACATTATTCATAATTTTCTTTTCGAAAGCAGCCAGGTCAATAAAACTAAACTACTATTGGTAGCTTAAAGTAGAGTCCCTTTGGGACTTGGCGTCCCAAATGGGAGGCTTCAGGAGTTAAAATTACCCCAAAATTTTTTTGTATACTTTTTTCCAGATTTCTTGCGAAATTATGAAATTTGAAGGTATTCTACGAAGAAAAGGTGCTCTTGTTGAACTTCGCTATCATGCATCGTTTTCGAGTAAACTCGTTTTGAAATTTTTTTGCAGAGTGCCATGAAAGTGCCTATTAGAAATTAGCCTGCAATAATTTACCACCACGTTTTTTGATACAAAAAAATGAAAAAAATTCCTATAAAGATGGCCTCAAAAAAGTCCCCTAAGGGGGCTATAGCCCCCGAAAGGGGCAGTTTCACAAACGGTTTTTTTCTAAATATTTCCAGAACGAACAAAGATAAAATTCGAAAATTTGGTATGTGATGTACCTGTGAGATTTGACATTTGCCGAGGTAGCGATAAACATTATTAATCATAGGCGTCATAAATGGGGGGGTCAAGGGGTTAAAAATACCCTAAATTTTTTGTGTGTGCTTTTTCCCCAAATTTATTGCGAAATAATAAAATTTCAGGGTATTCTACGAAAAAATGATGCTCTTGTTGAACTTTGATAACGTGCATCGTTTTCGAGTAAAATCGTATTGAAATTTTTTTGCATTTTTTCATTTTTTAGGTCATAGAACACGCGCTGGTAAATTATGGCAGGCTAATTTCGGGACACCCTGTATAGTATAAATGAACTCACTTGGAACAGCATAATATTATACAAATTTTATTTAAATGCTCTAAAAAAGAATATTAAATAAACTTTGAAATAATTCAAACCAAAGCAAACCAATAATTTTGTTACACACAAAACAACACCACGCAAAAATCTATACACAAAACCAAATCCGTAAAATAAAGCGCAATCCTTATTTCCATGCACGGCACTGGTTATACTGGCCTAACTGGCCCACGTCGAAACGCCGACCAATCAAATCGCTACGCTCGCTTTCTTATTGGCTGCCTCCTTGACTAGGTCGACGTCGACCGCATAAAAACCTTTGATTTGTAGCAGAGCGTATATCATTGTGTTCCAAGTTAGTTCATTTATACTATACCACTGCACTGACATGATCCTGCAAACCGTGTTTTTTAAGAAAACTTCGAAATTAAATCTACATAAAAGACCCTTTTATAATTCCATAGTGCATCCTAGCAAGATTTCCAAAGTATATTTTATGGCGGATGTACCCATACCATTTACTTAAAAACATCAGGTCAGCTTTAGTTAATAACAACAATGTAAACTATTGCAATTTAAAATTTATTCCTAAACAAATACGGCTCGCCCATAGTAATATTGTATTGTACCTAAATTTTGTGAGATGATTCTACTCTCCGACAAAAAATCCATAGATAATGTAAATAATATTAAAAGTGCTTCCCAACATTATTCCATTTGTTTTGTAAACACTTATCGTTTGTTTGTTTATTGGTGCCCAAGCACTTCAGCCAATCAGAATTGCAGATTTCAATTTCGCGGCAAAATAGTTAGGGTCTTTGTTCAGGTAACTAAATTATTATGTTGGCTGTACTACTTCATGGCTCCGTTTCATGAATTTTAATGGCCGGCGTTTGTTGTCAACATATCTGTTTGTCCATCTTTAGCGAAAAACGTGCGAGTTTCAGTGCCGTGAATGCGAATTGAAGGGTTGTGAACTGTTTAAAATGATTAGAACCTGTGTGGTGTGCAAAAAATCTGCAGAACCTAAACAACGGCGTGGTTTACACAGGTGAGTAATAATCCATGGGCGCAGAGGTGTTCGGGACAGGTTGTTGTTGAAGTTTGTTTAGCTTTACAGAAAGGTGTTTATTTTATAAGTACGTACCTCCGATGGTCGGAGGTAGGTACCTATAAAAAATTGAATTGAAATCAAACTAGCATACTTTTAAATAGGAAATATTTGTGATATGTTTTTTTGGAAAATTTTAATTTAATAATAACTCAAGATGATACCATAATTTTTAGGTTTCCAGCAGACCCAGATTTAAAGCAAAAATGTTGTAAACTTAATTTTCTTCTATTGCACCTGTTACTATGGTTACCAGGAAAATAATACCTAATAGTTCAAAATATTTTGAGGTTACGTTCAAAATGCCGTTTTTATTACTCTTTTAAATAGTTTTTATGAATGTATTTTTGAGCACATTTGTATCATGTTAACATTTATTTTATCAATATATTATTATATCCTAATGCAGTATTATTGTGTTTACTATTTCTTAGTATTAACTTATCACTAAACAAAAAAAAAACAAAATTTATCATTTTGTAAACAAAAACTTTTAAATATAAGAATACCTACATTATTGGTTTGCATTATTTTAATTTTGACTTTTAGCTCCCTAAAATACATCCGCCGATGCCTTTGGGCACCTGAACAGAAACTTGCTGTTTATCAATAAGAAATTGAGGTTAGATTTTTTGTTATTCTTCATAACAAACAATTGTATTGTGGAAGTATAGCGCATTACTTATCTATGGATTTTTGGTCGGAGATTCTACTAATAAAAAGTTTCTGTTTATATATTATACACATACTTCTGTTTATTAACATACTTGCGATGTGACAAATACTTCAACTATAATTATTTGTTTTTTCGATATTAAAGCTCAGCTTTTAGTTTTTTTCCACGTTATAATTTCCGCATTCATGTGAACTTCACGACGAAACAAATAATTTACGGCGTGAAATATTTTGTCGCTTGTTGTTTACCTCGTTCGACATTTATGTCAGCTGCTGTGGTCAAGTGCGACGCAACGGGAGAAAACGATCGATAAAGCGGCTTTGCCCGACGTCCGGCGACTGACGCAAACACGAGGCATATTTTTAATTTCAAATCCCTAAATTTAAGTTAAGCCAATTAATAGGTTTTATTGGGGTATTTAAAGAATACACAGATTATTATTTGTAATATTATGTTCTAACTGCTTCCTAGTAGTAGAAACTATAAATATAATAGTCATTCAATATATTCTCGGAAATGCCGCCCGCTTATGGACCGGAAAAGTGACGTCACTGTTAGGGAAATTAGCTTACACTACTTCGACATGTTTTATAATTTTTGTTAGCTTTAGTTAATGTTGCTTGAAAATTTAACTGGAAACATTCGTTTGCCTAACTGGTTAAACTTCTTTAGTTTCTAAAATAAATAGTTAGTTAAATTAGACCTTACCTATTCAAACAAGGATTTAAATAAATAGACGAATATTAACAACACGTAATTCTTGCTAGACTATTAACGTATACTGCGTCATTGATTTATGCTCAAAAGACCTCCTGTGCGGCATTATTCAGAATTACACGTTCAAATATTGATCTTTTCAGCAGATTGCAAAAGTTTTATTTTATTTTAAGTTGTTTGTTTTATATTAAACTCCTCGTTTATTTTTTGACGCTTCTCGCGATACCCTCGAGCAGTTGACTCGATAATCGTTTTTTCTGCAAATTCTGTTAGATGTGCAAATATTGGCGCGTTCAAAGAGCACCGACTGACTTCTTTACAAAGATAAGATCATTTGAGTAATAAATTGTTGTATCAAGAAATACCTCTAAAGTTATTTTATCATTTTCATGGACATATTATGTATCTGCACTATTTTCAAACCTATTAAAGATTTGGTTGTTAAATTTCAAATTTCGGTATTCCACCATTTCTTTTTTAATTTTTCGATGTCGTATAGGGAAAACGCTACAAAATGTTAAATTTAGAATCTAGAAATAGTCAAGTAGGCTGATTTTTCCCAAATTTTTTTGCAAGGACTAATTTTTTAATTCAGAACCAACTTTTGTAACATACATATAGCTATATTTTATATCCTGGACCTGGACATCAAATAAATAAATTGTTCCTATCGAGGCCACCTCAATATAGGTAGATATGTCCATTTTCCACTTATTTCAAAGAAAGATAATATGGAAGATAATAGATATAGGCATCTATTAGTGCTACAAATTTCAACTTTTTTTCTTTTTTGGGAACACCCTGTGGATCGGAAGTGAAGTTACTGTAGCGAATCCCACTTCCTCTAAAAGCAAAGAATTTTATAAGCAGTAGGTTCATTTTTGCTGGAAAATGGAAAATAAACTCAATTTTCTTGTAAAGCCAACCCGAGGACATACTGTTGTAGTGGTGTCATAGGGGTTAAACCAGCATCGCTAGACTTCAAATAAAGTCGATCGATCTTGAGTTAAATAGAAATATCACTTGATTGATTGCCTCTTAGATTTTTTGAGTTTATGACTTATATTTTATTGTTGTCATAATGCAATTTTTATATCCGGAAGAATATAATAAAAATTCAGTGACGTAACCCATGAGAGTGGAAGAGATTCCCGCCCCCTTTCATTTTTGTACTCCCGAAATCTGCGCAAAAATTTATCATTTTAAGGACCACTGCCTCGTTTGCAATACACCTTAAAACCGCCCCTATTTGTTTGGCCATCATTCTCCATTATTATTGCTAATCCTTTGAGGAAGAAATATAATGTCATTTTTTTCGTGTTTACCCTCATCCAGTGTTAGTAGGTAACTTAGCTTTTCGCCCGCAAAGCCCATAATACCCCAAATTAATAAAACGAAAGTACATTATAAAAACAGTGTTTTTAATTATTATTGCTAATTAAAAGACCCTGTAATTTTTTCTAGGGTTATTGTTGGTTGGGTATGCGCCCTTTTATTTTCAGCAAGTATAGGTATTTGTATTGTAAGTACAGGCGGGGTAAAAAAATAGTTAAATAGTGGAAAAATTATACACACGGAGCAGCGAAGCGGCGAGGGCGTAATCCATGAATGCGTAATATTGCTTTACAACTCAAGTTATCTACTATACTTTACCTATGATTTGTTAAGATTAAACTACATACTCACTAATTCAATTTAACAAATATCTATATTTTGACAGATTTAAAAGTCAGGTTTTAAAGTAAGTAATTTGCCCCCCCACGATTACATAATCGTATTTCCTTATTACTGCGTGCGTTTTTCTTACAGTGAGATATTGTTTACAATATGTAAACCTCAACCTGATAGGTAGTGCGTTGTTTATCGTTTACGGTAGTTGTTGTAGGTAAAAATGTTAAAAAATTCATTGAAACCATGCGTCACATAGATATATAAAAAAAGTGGTACTTAAATAAGGCCGTAGGTACCACATTTTGAACACTATACTACAAGCATTACTACATGTGCGTTTTTTATAAAGTCAATAAAAACATATTATGTTGCGGTTCGGTAGAAATTAACGCCTCCGAATGAATCTATCTATACTGTACTTTCACCGTTTTAGTAGACATAGGGGAATAGGCCGCGCGTCGCCGTGCGTCCTATTCACCTAGGTTTGTCAGTCGTTGGCGGGGGGAGTACACAGTAGTCCCGCACCGCTTATCAGTCGAGTTTTGCGAGCAAAAAACACGCCCCGCCCCCCGCCAACGACTGACGAACCTAGCCGAGTACACGGCGGCGCGCCGCCCAGCCATGGCTATGTCTACTAAAACGGTGAAAGTACGGTATAGCAAAGTAAAACAAATTATGAAAACACAGATGGAGTGAATATAATCAGCGATTGTTTGCTGGCAACATTTAAAAACCTATACCTAGTCGTGTTAAAATAATAATAATATTATGTTGGTTCAGCAAGCGGGTTCAACTAGAAAATAATACACAATAAATGTAACAGATACCAGACCTCAGACCAACAAAGAAGATATGAGATATCAGGAATAAGAGGGAGTAAACCACACAATTCTTCAAACTTTCGGCAAACCGTTTCTGCGTTTTGCCCCACCAATTTATTTTTATGTAATCCTTTATTAGTAACCAATGATGTGGAAATTCCCAAAGTTCTGCGATTCCGCTCAGTTAAAATATCCTATTTGAGGCAGGCTCGTGGCATTACCCCACAATACCCATACTTCCATATTTTCCAGGACTTATGTGGCACAGCGGGAAAAACTTATGAAAGAAGATTTGCGAAAGATATCTAGGTATAAAGAACTTTATGTAATACATCCTGTCATTCATCTCGGAGATCCGGATTCTGAAATATGTTCGATATTATACCGTACATATTACACGTGCAAGGATAGAAAAAGGAAAGACGTCACGCATAAGGGAATAAAAAATTCTAATGTTCACTTCCACCGAACCACAAGTTCCCCCTCTTAACCTCAGCTTTCACGACTTTTTGTGATCATAGAGGAACTAACGAAACTAAAGAAACATTCGCAACGAATATATTGTGGCGAAATGTTCGCCCCAGAACAGGGGATAGAAAATAACATTTTAAAACGAAAATTTGACATCAAGATGGCTCCGTAAACGCTTCATTTTTAAGATACAGTGTTAAAATTTCAAACAATATATGTTCAAACAAATTGCGATATTGAAAGGAATTTTGATATGAATTATGTCTAGGAGGATGGTACTAAGTAGTACATTATTATAGATTTTAAATTAATTAATTAAACAAAGGTGGAGGCAAGGAGTTTAGAGATATTAGGTCAACAAAAAAAGGTGATAAGGTCCTGTGTAAAATTAGAACTCAATACACAATACACTCTTAAATCCAAAACTTAATTTTGAACGAAAACTCTGTTATACGGTATCAAGTCTAATTGTCCCTTTTGTCCCTACAACGCTCTAACTCCAATAATTGGAAAAGTACAAGGAATAAAATGTCCTTTAAATTGAGCCCAAACATTTTAAAATCCTATATCTTAAAAATGAAGCGATTGAAGATATTAATTTCTATCCAATGTCAAAGTCCTGCAACAAAAACTGATTCACCCTGCATAGATGTATTTTCCTCGTGGACATAATAAAATAAAAATATGTAGTATCAAAACTAAACTAGACTTTGATTTGGAAAGATTGTGGATGCCAACCTCTAGCAAGCTAAATTCCTTGTTGATATTAAATTAGTCTAAAGTATAAAGGGTGTGGTTCAAAATTGAATACCTAAATTTAGCCTACCTCTCAATTTGCGTTGAATTAAACTCAAAACTTTGTCATTTACTCACGCATTCAATTTGATACGTGGGGCAAGTATACGCCAATAACAAATACAAGGTGATTTTTTTAATTTTTATACATCTTGAATCCCTAGAATTCATTCCGTTATCTTTTATATTAGATAAAGCAATTATTCCATAACCTGCTCCTGTCATTCATGCTTAAAAACATTTTATAACACAAAATAGAGAAAACAATTATAGCCTGTCCTGCAATTCCTTTGTTTTGTGATGTAACTAAAGATGTATAACTATTTTATTTTTAGATGCGCGCTGTTCCATGATTTGCATTTTTCTTTGGTATGCGAAGCGTAAGTTATTACTGGTGTAATATTATATTACGGCATGTATTCCCTAAGTTTGCATTGGCGGCAAAGAATAACTAGAAAAATCAATAGCAAGATTAATGTCCTTTGTACACAAAACTAATTTTTCAGAAAATTTTGAAAAGACAACCTCCTTTCAAATTGTACATTTAGTTAATTAGGAAATGTGTTTGATGCGGTACAAACCTCCTTGTCGTAATATTAATGAATAAAAATGAAACATTTGTTTCAAAAGAAATGAAACATTTTCAAGGTATCATTATTCAAATTTTGTTCATATTATGTAGGTATAGAAGATCCAGAATTAGTTGTTACGAAGTAGGAAAGAAATCGAAAATTGTTTGCAACAAATCAATAATTTTTGCCTTATTACAAAAAAATCAACAACAACTGCTTCACTAATACAAACGATAAATGATAAATGCTTAGTTACCGATTGTGCCAAAGGGCTATTTACGCACTTGTACAAATACATTATCACAAAGGTACAAAGGGAGATGTTCTAGCTAGCAAGGAGGACTAGTTTCAAGGGAGAAGCTACTCTTCTCTTGTTTACAAAGGCCTACAACAAATCTAGATTTCAGCTACAATCAGACATAATGAACCTGTTCCCCTTTGACACAGCACTTAATAAACGCTTGGAATATCAATATAGCAACAATACAACGAAAATATAATACGATAATATTCGCCGCTTTGCTGCACAGACAAATAAAGTAAGAAAGGTATTTATACTTTGGTACATAAAGCCATAATTAAGTTTGTATTTGAACTGAAATATAATGGGGTGATTGCCGACTGGGAATATACTTCTTTGTTTAAGGTAGGAATATCAATATTTGCAGGTAAGGTAATAATTTATTATCACTGTAATTTTCCTTACATAAAAATAAATATGGTTTCTCTATTTAAATACACGTGTGAGACTTATTGAATGGGTAATTAATCTTATTAAAAATAAGAAGACAAAGAAAAGCAAAAATATGATCAGTTGATATTGAACCATTTGGAGTCCTGCCCTGCGTACTTATTTAAAAAGTAATTTCTGCCATATATTCTATTTCTCGGTGAACATTAACGTTGAAAATAATTTTATTTAAATATTTTCTAAAATTTATTTGTGGCGCAAATAGATCCATTTAATTTTTAATTGGGTTTTTCGCCACCAAACTGATCGAAAGACAACTTTTTCAAGTTGCCTGGAAAATTCATAAATTCTTAACAGTGAATGAACGAAACTTTAAACGTGTAACTCAAAAAATAACTTCAACAAATTTGTTTTCTGAGCTTTCGGAGAATAAATCTTCCTCCTTTCTCAAAGTAAAGTGACAGTTTAATAAATTTCAGGTTAAAATGTCATGACAACAGAAACAATAGCCTAGCCACCTGCCTGATATTGTACTCTGTGTTCTATATAATTATCTATACTAATTTCTCTTTGAATAAGTGGCAATAATATTTTACTGAATACTGAATTCCACTGAACATTCAGCAACACAGTTGTCCGTATTTCCTAGAATAAATGCAGATTCTTTAATTTTTCGTCTATTTCCTACTTCTTCTTTGAGAATTGGTTTGGACCTATCCCACAATATCCTATGATTGTTATTAAAAGAATGTTCACATATTTTTGACTTAGAAATTTGATTTTGCCTGATATAATTTTTATGTTCTTTTAAACGAACGTTAAATGGCCTACAAGTCTCCCCAACATAGAACTTTCCACATTCACATATAATTTTAAATGCAATTTTTTGAACTTTGTACCTCATTAAATGGTTTCGTTTTAACTAGCATCGATCTTAGTGTATAATAAAACGATTGCCTATGCGTTTTAGCTTATCTGATAGTCCAGGAATATAAGGAATAATTAAATTTACTGGTCGGTCCACCAGATTTATTTCTCTAATTCTATTAGCATTGTTATTTTGTTGGCAATCCTGAAAAACTTGCTCAACAATTTCAATAGGGTAACTATTCTTCTCAAGAACATATTTTATATGTTTAATTTTCTCCTCAAATTTTGTGTTATTTAACTAGACTTAATTATTAGTCATTCGAAATTATTTTTAAAATAAAAAAATTAATAAAGATTTCAATAAATTTTCAGTATAACCATGGAATAAGTGGTATAACCCAAACTACGAGACTAACAGAAAATGTGATTCTGTGATTTGTGTTTTTGATATAGAGGAATTAGATTTTAGCTATACAATTATTTATACTTCTTAGCAATAGGTACCTATTTCATTTACGCAAAATAAGCAAACTATATTTTCTATTTTAGTACATGTATGTATTTGCTATGCCTGTTGTTCATTGATTAGAAAAATAGAACGAATTATAAAGCTCCACTTCATAGTGTAATGAAATTTTTAAACGAGGGTATACCAATGATTATTTTTGCTTGAAATTTTGTTTAAAAAAATTATAACAGTAGTTATAGGCGTTTGTATGTTTCACAAAGAAAGGAAGAAGCATTTTCCAGGTTAATGAGGCTTTCCTTGCATAATCAAAAAGATTCTAATCGAAGGTTCTAATAGAATCTAGCGTCAATGTAATTTATGAATGTTTTGTGATATTAGACCGCTAATTTTTCCCATCGGTGGGCCGTACCATACTAGCTAGCAATTACTTAACTGATATCTATTTATAAAAGAAAAGGAAAATTGGTATATTATAAATTATGAAAATATAGTTTAAGCAAGACAACGGGTGTCTTTAGTACATACAATGTGATGTATGTTTAATTTGGTTAATAGCCCAGACCAAATATAAGTAGCCAAAAATAATAACGAAGAAAGACTTTTTTAATACCTACCTGCAATTATATTATAAATAATAAAGGATGTTTTTGATCAGGCAAAGATATCAATTGAATAAAATGCACTCCAGCCGGGACTCTAACCCGGGACTCCTACTTGTACAATGTCCAATAATAATTTTAACTGAGGCTAGAGTTCAGTTAGAAAAACCTGCGGGCTAGAAAAACCTCAAAAATATAATTTTCATTTTCCGCTAGAGGCCTCGCCTATAATCTTTATAAAATAAAAATGTATGCTATACAGTAGGTACAATATAGGGTTATCCAACGGAAGGTCCACTCCTATAGGTATATATTTTAATTTTTGACTATAAAAACTTCAAGACTACCTACTTACTAACTAGGTACATCATGTTTTATGATTAATATCATAAATATCATAATGTTCTTCGTTGTAGCATCTGTGTTTAATAAGTAATCGTAATATACAAATGGCCACTCAATTTTCACGCCATTGTTAGAAATTTTTATTGGCAGGCAATCACTATCACTTATTTTAGTATATTAATAGTATATTATTCAACGAGTAAGTAATGATGGTTATTACTCACGAAAATAAAGTTTGCAACACGAGCGTTAGCGAGTGTTGTAATTTATTGAAGTGAGTAATAACCATTGCTTATGAGTTAAATAATATAATATAAATAAAATATGGATTACACATATCAAGATTAACGTCTCTATCTTAGATTTTCGAAGATATGTGAACACATTTTAATGACGTTCTTGCACTTTCAACTTAACATTTTCAGGGGCATACCTTGGGGAGAGGTTGCGGCACAGAATAAATAGGGCTAAAATTTAGCCTCTTAGAATATATTATATTATGTGGTAGTAGTTGGCTCTTTTAGCAAAATATATCACAGTAAATTATATAAGTTTTGGATTTTTTGGGAGTACATTCTTCTGATTTTATCTTTAAAAGTGGACGCAGTTTGGAATATTCTTCAATGTTGATATTATGATTTAGCGTAATTGTACTTCTTAGCATTGAATAATGCGACCATAAGGACGATGCTTTGTATTTTTTCGACAATTCTTCGAAGTATACAAGAAGAACACTTTCGGAAAATGATTGTGTGTATTTTCTGCTTCTCCATTCCATGAACTGTTTATATACCAATTCGTAGATACTTTTTCCTCGATTTTTCGGGTAACAAATTAAGTGAAGCCTCTTTCGCCGCATTTTGTATTTCGGGAGGAGTGCTTATTTTGGTGTCTTCGTCACTAGAACTCATGTTAAACAGGAAAGAGTTAAAAATGCCGTTTGGCAACTTCAACTAATTTATTATGGAAGCTTCCCTGTCAATCAAGGCAAACGTGATTGTGGGGATTTTATTGGAACAAAATTACTGAGATTGCAAAAAATGTGATTTACTTAATTTGATTGGTTCATAGCCCGTGAGTAATGGCCATTACTCACGGGTCATTACTCACGGGTGGAGTAATAAGTCTTATTACCTTTTTAAAAGAACCCATATAAAGGACAAATTACTAAATGGCCGTAGAAAAATAAATTGATGGTTTATTTAACTAAACCGTACCTATGTTATAATTTTATATTTTATGTATATAGAAATGTATACCCACTGGTTGTAGGCATTATTAAACAGATGTAAACATTATTAAACAGAGTGTCCCTCAACTAAGTGTCTAGTAAATAGTACTTACTACCTATGAGAGGGACTCTAGTAAATAGAAAATATAGAAATTATAATTATTTTTAGTGTATTTAGTCGTGTATATAAAACGGTATGGAGTAAGCAATAACGGCTTTAGCTATAAGCTACAGATATTCTAAGTAAAATGATACAAATTAAAAATAATTGAAGATACTCGTGAGAATGGCAAAATGAGGTTTGTTATATTGTTGCTGGCAAGACCCCTCGCAATACCCTACACTGTTTGATACAAAGAGCCAAATGCTCTGGCTAATGTTCCAAACTAAAATATAAATTGACGAAAGCATCAACTTCTGAACGGCTGTACAGGAAAAAACATTAAGAAATAATTATTATTGGAAACCCGAGCAGAAAATTGCGTAGGTAGTGACCCTTTCTTTGCAAGATACGCATTTCTGATTAAAATAAAAATGAGGTCTCCAAATGTGAACCTTCTTTGCGAAAGAAATATTTTTCAATTTATATTCCATCAGGGATTGTCATTTCAAACTGATATGTGTTAGACGCATAGACAGTGGTGTAGCATAAGAGTTTTTTTTTCCCCAGGGCTTTGTAATAAATGTTTTGTTCTTGTGTTAATATAATTAGTGGTGTTCCCTTGAGTGTGATATTGGCATGTAGCCCTTGTTATTTTTTCATCAAAATGTTATCATGAACTTCAATTAATAATTGTAGCCGTATTATTAATGGTATTCCCTTGGGCGGGATAGCAAGCTTTTAATATGTTTTTCATGGAAATCTAGTATACATATACGAATAGGTACAGTGTAGAATTATTTAAAAATATGGCTTTGCCATCAATTTGTTCTTGTACAAGGATAGACAATGAAGTATGCAGAAATTGCAGAAGCGCCCACGTTACTTGGAGTAGGTAGGTAACTGTCAAATTTGCAATTAAACAACAAATCGTCAAAAACGCCACTTCTTTGTCGATATATCAAACAAACTTATTAGAAAATATGGTTTTTATTGAAATTTTTTATCCATGCAACAATTTTCATGGACTTGCGACAACGTTCATTTTTTGTTATTTTTCAAATTTTCTTTCCACTTTTATTCACAGATTCTACCTACATAAAAATGGCCCTTTATTGTAAGCAAACTCATAGTTTAAATATCCTTGAGTATTTCTATTGCCTCAGGTAGGTACATACTATTTTAAAGCAAACATTTATTTTTGAAGCTTATAAATTTTGTCGTTCTTGATGCAGCTTATTTAATTTATGTGATTTAATAAAATAATCTGATTTATTCATGAACCTAGATCTAGATCAATGGTAGATACTTGCATATAACAACTATAAAGAAATAATGTCAATTAAGTAGGTATATCAGAAGAAGTTTCAGATTTGACATGATTTAAAAAAAAGCCTTATTTGTTGAAATGTCCAAGAAACTAACAGAAAAAGTTGTTTCCTTTATGTAGTATGTTCAATTGTTTACAATAGCCTACAAAGGGTGTCTCTGGTTTTTGTAGAGATTTTGACAATTTTTAGAAAAAGCCACTTTAGAACCAAAAGTTCATATAAACATGGGAGTATAAACCCTTAGTTTTCAACATTCAGAGAATTTAAAAAAATAATCATTTTCATATTTTATTTTGAATCTCGGGAACGAAATGGTATATCAAATTCAAAATCGGTAGGTAGTAAATGTCAAGTTTAGAAAGTTCACACTCCACAGGTGCATACGTAGAACAACCGCCCAATACATCATCTGATCTGGGTAATTTTGGAAATCCGGTACCTACCAGCTACTATGCATGATAATGACTTTTTCCAAATTTCTCAAAAAGTAACACAACCACGAAAATTGTACAGAAGACTCTTTCTCTTAGAATTGGGTAAATGGAAATTAAAAAATGAACCGAATTTTTTCAAAAGCTTTTGGTGTAGAAATTATGTTTAAAAAGGGGCGATAGTTACCCTCACGCACGCCACTGGTGAATTTAGATGGGCACTTCTCCAGCATACCTGTGGGCCTTGAAGACCTATTACATACCAAGTTGGAAGTAGACCTCTCTTTCCGTTACAAATGATAAAGAATAAAAGAGGAAAATAATATATTTTTTTAAATGTTCTGTATCTTGAAAACTAAGAGCGTTGTGGATTCACTCTTCAGTCAACGCTAAGATTTTATACACAATAAAACTGAAACTATTATAGAATTGAAGATAACTTCTTAGTTCGATTTTATACAGGGTGTCCCAATAAGGACTCCCGTCGCCGATATCTCGGATACAAAAAGGGATATTTTCATTCTGCAAACTTGGTTCGCTAGGACGTGAAGAGAGCTTTATTTGCAACTGCTAAGCGTTCATTTTGATATTGGCGTATAGATGGCGCTGCGGTGCAAAGAAACTTTTCGATCCTAGGAACGTTGGAACGTAGCGCATCTGGAAGATTAGGTTATTTGGAGAAACTTTTATTCTATGGACGATTTTCCTATTGTTACTAGTTTCTGAGATAACCGCTCTACAATGTCATTTACAAAAAATGAGTTAACTCGCTTAAAATGAACTTTCGAGGAAAAAGTTATTAAAATTATCTTTGTAGTTCACTGTGACGAAGAATGTAGAGGCACTTGTCAAATCATTACACATCCGGTTTGACCGGAAGTACAGGAAGTGACCCACTTTTCAATATAAAACGAACATATACTGTATAATTTATCCCTCAAATTGAAAAAAAGGTAATTTCCATATAATAAAAATAACACCATGCATGTACCAAGTACATGCATCTAAACGAGGACAATTTGGCTGATTTTATTTTTATTGACCGAAGGTGACTGCGTCCATTTTTTCAAAATGACATTTAACTTCAAAGGCCCACATAATTTTCTATCGTTGTCAATATTTTTCGTGTCTAATTAGTTTATTAATTTTTGTAATAATGGTTAATCATAGTAATAAAAATAAAAACAGTACATGGTATTATTGTTATTAGGTATACTTTTCCCAATTTTGATGGAAAATTGTACAATATGTTCATTTTGAACTGAAAAATGGGTCACTTGTCACTTCCGGTCAAATCGGATGTGTAATAATTTGACACGTGCCGCTATTTTCTTCGTCCTAGTGAAGTACAAAGATATTTTTAATAACTTTCTCCTCTAAAATTAATTTTAAGCGAGTTAGCTCACTTTTGGTAGGTAAATGACATTGTAGAGCGGTTATCTCAGAAACTAGTAACAATATGAAAATTACCCAGTCTTTCAGATGCGCTACATTCCAACGTTCCTAGGATCGAAAAGTTTCTTTGCACCGCAATGCCTTCTATACGCCAATATCGAAATGAACGCTTAGCAGTTGCAGATGAAGCTTTCTTCAGGTCCTTGCAAACGGCGTTTGCAGAATTAAAATATCTCATTTTGTTTCCGAGATATCATCGACGGGAGTCCTTATTGGGACACCCTGTATACAATGTACAGGTTTGTTTGAACAAAGCTGGAAAGCTTTGATTTGCATTTTGATCCTGCTCATTTAGAATAATTTGCTTATCACATTAATATAAAATACCTACTTAATGGTAGAAATTTTAAGAATTACAATAATTACAAAAATATTCTGTGGATTTAGTTAGTAGAATAAGTTTATTAGTTTCTACAATGGGACCTTTTCACTAAGAAATAAAAATATTTTTGTTATTTTTTACAGGTAACAACAATCGTTTAATAATTAACAGGCTAAAACTTATTTTTCATTTCTCGCACATACCTACGTATTTTTTACAAGCGAAAAACCTCGCGAAAATTAAAATCGTAGAGTTAAGATTTCTCGCAAACTAATGGCGTCACGAATCTCCAGCGTTTTCCTCTCTACAACAATAAATATCATCGTTGTGAGAAATTACAGTACATAAAAATAAAATAAGAAATATAACACTTAGATACGCACTTTTTCTTGCACCTTAAAAACCTTAACCAAAGTTTACAGAATAACTATTTTATTCTGTAAACTTTGCCTTAACAATGTCATTAGCTGGTTAAATGTGCCATGGAATTAACTCATAACAATTGAATAGTCAACATAACCACTCAAAGTATTGGTGCGCAAAGATTTATTGAAACTTTATACGGGTCAAAAGCGATAAAAGAGTTTTTTTTTTGCTGAACTTTGTCGACTTTTATAATAAAACTCCGTGCATATTTCTTGCCCAAATATCTGAGCAGGTCTTGGATTTGCATTTGGACAACACTATAGGAAGGTCAAGGAAGTTTCTGGAAGATATTCAAAAATCCTTGATGATCTTATATCTTGGAAATGAATGAAGGCATAATAATGTGTATTGTGAATACATACTGAAGAACGGTTTTATTTTGTATAGGTCTTGCAAACTTTAAGGTCCTGAACATAAAAGTGAATCGCCCTGTATACGCTTCGTTGGGGGAGATTTGGCAATTAATAGTATTCCGGCCATTTGTGGCAATACATTATGTTCATTTAATACCTATGTTTTCCGTTTTTCATTCAACCGGAATATGAATTACTCGCAAACAGCACTCGGCTTTCCACCGTTTCAAAAGCCGCACCATTCCACCAAACACTGGAATCGCCTCGGCGCAAACACTCGAGAACTCCCGGACTTCGCGACACCACTCTCCCTCGCGCAATAAACTCCGGCGATCGTCCGTGAGGCGCGCGTGCCGGGTAAATAAAGCAAGCGGTGGTGGCGGGTGTCGAACTGGCGCGACGACCGGCGAGGCGCGCCACGTGGTCGGCGCCGCGCAGGCGCGCTCGCCTTTGTTTGCGTCGGGGTTTTTGGCTCCGGGCGAACGTGTAAGGTGTGCGTGCGTAGGTAGGGTAGGGACCCTGGAGAATCTGTCTGCGGTCTGCGGCAGGTTGCGCGGTAAGGATCTGAAAATGCGGCGCTATACGATACGAAAGCCGACAGTCGACACGGTTAAGAGGTCTGGATAATGTTTGCTGTACTGTAATCGAAAAAATGGCAATCAGAATCTAAAAAAACTCCGCGGGCGCCGTTACGGCAGTTGGTATAGGGGGCAACAACTTTGTCAAGTAAGACTTCGTATCAGTACCTACAGCGGCGTGGTGTCGGGGGGCTAGGGGGGGGGCTCTATAGCCCCGTCAGATATTTCTAGAGAGAACTTTTGTGTTTAAAAATTTAAACTAGACATTTGTGTGTGGCAATTTGTGTAACTTGATTCAATAGGTTAGGTTGACAATAAAATATGCAGTGATTGGTCTTTTACTTGATGACTACTGGACTAAATGTACGAAATGGAACACTTTTGTAGTTTACTGATTTTCACTGTAATTTATATGGTAATTGTTTCGCCAACACAGTGGCGTCTTCACATAAGGAGTACATTAGTACGTGTATACATGTAGAGTACAATATTTTATGTATCTACTCCACATCTGAAGAAGCCACTTTGTTGGTGACACAATTTGACAAATTACAAATTACAATGAAAATCACTACAAAAGTGTTTCATTTCGTACAGTCAATAACATAAGTCGTTTAAACTTTCACACCTTGCCTGGCCCAAATTTCTTTTTCTAATCTGTCTAATCTGCCTTCATAAAATGGGACTTCTGACGTAAAAATTAATAGATAAAAAAATGAACAAAGAATAACTATGCCATAAGACAAAAAGATTATTAAGAAAATTTTTATATTTTAAGAGCAACTTATTGTATTATTTCCTGGGCCAAATGGAACAATCGTATTTTTTCGTATATTTTCAATACGATATTTCTATAGCAATAAGATAATAACAAAAGTAATGTAGACATGAACATTTTTAAGTTTCAAATTCAAATATTGCTTGCTCTCACGTGAGTTAATAGGCGTCACTGCTTAACTTCTTGCACAATATACTATTAAATTGGGCCTCTTAACACTTTCTATTGCAAAATATAAAGGTAAGGTATTTTCTTTAAAGACCTGTCAGTTTTTTAAAAGGCTGTTGTAAAGGTGGAATTGCCACTACCTTCATAACTAAATGTTACCCCTCTTTACTTATTTGTTTATACTGATATATATATTCCATTGTTCTTATACACAATGTACGCCATACAACACCTTTATAGGGTGGCCAGATCAGTACAAGTAGGCCTAGTAGACTAATACAAATATCGATATATTATTTCCTGTCTAGCGGAATCCCATGCACTGATTGGCTACCAAATAAATATATAATATTATATTTTACATAATTTTATACAGTGTGTCCGCGTTTGCTTGTGCACACTCCAGAAATCTTTGTGACGAGCTGGGAAAAATTCGGCATTATGTACCTACATTTTTTTAGATTGCGCTAAGTGAAGATATCTCACAGGAATTACTATTTCTATTGGGTGATTCTGATTATTCCATGGCTAGCTATGATTTTTTTAAATGGCGTTACGTCAAACCTCTGGATATCAAATTTTACGAAAAGATAACCATAGCCCAAAGCGCGTCAAAATAATTGGAAAAATCAAAACAACACGAACAAGTTTACGTAGATTTAAGGGCATTTTCCACGAGATACTATTTTTAACTTATAGTTGATGGTAGTTATTACCCCTTCTTTTTTAAGCATAGTTTATAGCCAAAAGGTGCTGGTTGTATGACGAACTTTTTTGCTGAATTGAACACAGATTATAGGGTATTTTTAATTATAAATAACCAAAAGCTGAGAAAAAAATTGAAATAAGCTTAAATGTTTATGTTATTTTTCACTAAATATCACATAACAACACTCATCAACCTTTAACCGTCTTTAAACATCGTCGAGACCTGTTGATAGTAGTACAACGTGGTATCCAATAATGACGTCAAGGCCTTCCCACACCTTACCATTACTCGCCAAAACGGAATGGTATATTAACCATCATAACATTTTTAAAAGTATATCTCGCGAAAAATATCCCCATGTAACCTGTTTGATGTTATAAGTCAAAAAAATAGATAATGAAACATTATATAAGTGTAACGGAAAAGGTATACATTATTATGGCTGTGTCTAGGGGCACACCAGAGTGCACGCAACTTTCAGAGTGTTTCAGTCAACAAGCGTCTATAAGATCAAATATTTTTAGCACGAGGTACCCGCACACGGATTTTTTTTGAAACATAAATAGTACACCCTGCATACTATCTTATCTGTATAGCTGCTTAAATATACAAATTTTAAAAACAACGGGGATCAACCAATTCCAGACTTCAGACTAAGAAAGGGAGCGAACGGAAATTTAGCGTTCTTATAGGTGCATTAAACAAGTGACGTCATATACGCGTTTTGGATTGCAGCCAACCCTGAAAGTTACGCGTGCACTCTGGAGTGTCACTAGACACTCCCAATTATTATAGATTAACCGGTTAAAACACGCGTAGGATGTCTCGCAAATACTTAGTAAGAAATGCAAATCGTCAAAACAGAATGATGAAAATACGATTTCATATACTTTATTCATGTTTCAAGACAAACTTGATATTTTATGCGATAAACTGGTTGACTTGGGCGAGAGTTTCTGTTGCAATGAAACCTTTATGAAAAGAAAACCGCCAAATTTTTCTCGGCACTTCATAGGTTTCTCGAGTGTTCACAAGGAAACGCGGAAACACTGTAGACATTTATCCTCAGACACATCAATTTCATTTTTATGTTGTTTTATTAAAGACTGAGACATAAATGTAACTTTGGAAATAGTTTTAAATCGAAAGGATGAATGGAGCTAAATGTGTACCTATTTGTTTTTTTTTACTGGAATGTCTAGAAACAATAAACCCAAAGAAATATGTCCAATTAAAGATAAAAGCTGGTGGACAATAAAAGATAAGTATTTTGCTTCATCAAAAAAGTCCTTAGATTTCTCTTGAGATTTAGAACTTAGGGACCACTTCGCTGTGTCTTTTTCTCCCAGATAAATAAGTAGTGCCAGAATTCTATATACCTAAGTTTTCTAACAAATACAGCACGATTCAATACTCGAGAAAAATATGGAAAATCAAAAACACCTAAGTAATATTTGCTGCTGTTTCTGCAAAGGGAGGATATTCAATATTCATTACTATTTTGTTTGTTCCAACTGCTAGTTAGAGGAGTAACGTGAATTAGCAAACAAGTTTTGGTAATTAAAGTGCAATAGTGTATATAATGTTAGAAAGTAACAAAGTACAGATACATTTTATTCAGTAAAAGGTATACCCGTCGAGTTTCCTACACGTGGCATTAAATTTTAATTAACTTTGATAATCCTAGGATTAAGACTGATCTGGAAATTATATTTTACATACCTACAAATGTCAGGGATTTCAAGAGATAAAACATTCGCGATATGAAACTATACACACGAGTATCAGTTTGCTACTCCACCCTCGCACAAACCTGTGGTTGCTTCTGGGGTACTTACTCCTATAGTTTGGGGTATTGTAAAGGTGAGAATTATTGTCGTTAGGTATGGAGAATCTCCATGAATACGTAAATCCTAGGTCCGTCTGTGTTATTGTTAAGTATTATACCAACTTCCCACGTTTGTTTTTCGAATTGTATTACTAAAATTGCAAAAAATGTGTTTCCGTAGAAAAGATATCGATTGATTTATTTCGTCTAAAAACGTCTGAAAAATTGCGTCTGAAATTTTTAAATAATTTCAGTAAGTTCGAAGGCCATAAAAGCTTTTTCAAATAACTGATCTCGCTTGCATTTTTTTGCAATTTTTCCACTGTATCCGAAATTGCATAATATACGGATAATTAGGTACCCGTTGGCAATTAAGCGATTAACACAAAATCTAAACAACGATTATAATAATTTATGATATACCTACACTATATTCGTACCCAGTTATTTTCTTCCTGTTTGAGGCGCCAGCTGAAACCCCTAATGTGAATCTGATGTCTATTTCGGATCCATCCGGGAAGCCTGTCAAGGCACAATAACAGGTAGTTGCAAGCCCCATATCAACCTCATATTTATTTTCAGCGTTTCCGGATTTTATAGTCAACGTCAGATAGATAGATAGATCTGAGTTGGAAACAGAACATTACTCTCTCCAATTTTCAGATAGATTATAGACACTTTTTTCTTAAGAAATAAATCGTGGAATACATCAACCTCTTTAAAGGCGCGTTCTCACGAGTCGATTTTAGTTGATCAACTTTTGTGGATCAACTGAAATCGGTCAAGTTTTTGGTTCACACGTGTCAAGCGAAACTTGGATAAATAGTTGATAGAAAATGGCGACAAATGCAGAGGTTCGTGCGGGTGTAAAAATTATTTCCGGTTTAATCCGTTCTATTAAGACCATATCTTTCCATTTCCCGTGCAATAACACGTAATGCGTTTTCTCTGGCATCTTTATTTTTATATCTGTCTAGTCTATGATTCCAAAGACAGTCATGATTATGATACAGTTCTATAAATGTGACCATAGTACTATCTGACCATTTTAAAGTCATTTTGTCGCCCTTGCGCCCTATTATCTTTTAAATAAAACAAACCTTAATGAAATAAATGCACCACAATCAGATGATTCAAGTCGACTGACAAATGTTCACACGCGTCAACCACGTTTCAACTCGTCCGAAAACCATTGATGACTCATAACTTGAACGATAAAGTTTGAATGGGTCAATCTTTTGTGGAATCAACTAAACTTTACCGACAAAAATTGAAATCGATGTTCTAATAAGGCGTGTTCTCACGAGTCGATTTTAGTTGATCAACTTTTGTGGATCAACTAAAATCGGTCAAGTTTTTGGTTCACACGTGTCAAGCGAAACTTGGATAAATAGTTGATAGAAAATGGCGACAAATGCAGAGGTTCGTGCGGGTGTAAAGATTATTTCCGGTTTAATCCGTTTAATCCGTTATATTAAGACCATATATTTCCATTTCCCGTGCAATAACACGTAATGCGTTTTCTCTGGCATCTTTATTTTTATATCTGTCTAGCTTATGATTCCAAAGACAGTCATGATTATGATACAGTTCTATAAATGTGACCATAGTACTTCTGACCATTTTAAAGTCATTTTGTCGCCCTTGCGCCCTATTATCTTTCAAATAAAACAAACCTTAATGCAATAAATGCACCACAATCAGATGATTCAAGTCGACTGACAAATATTCACACGCGTCAACCACGTTTCAACTCGTCCGAAAACCATTGATGACTCATAACTTGAACGATAAAGTTTGAATGGGTCAATCTTTTGTGGAATCAACTAAACTTGACCGACAAAAATTTAAATCGATGTTTTCACAGCAATTTTCTTTCGATTTTCGTTGATCCACCAAAGTTGATCAACTAAAATCGACTCGTGAGAACGCGCCTTTACTGTTTCGTTAAATTTGATAGAAGTAAACTCATCAAGCTTATAAAAGACGATGGCATCGATTTTCTGTTTGTTTATATAACTCGATCCACGCCATTATACCGCTTATTACACTTCGGTTCACGGATTTCTCATTACAGTTCGCAAATTAATCCCTTTTGACAGCTAAGTATCTCTGAAGAGGTTTAAATGTGTCGCAAACCCAATTAGAAGCGACCAAAGTTCGCAAATAAGCTAAAAGTTAGAACAGCAGACAGAGCGCAACTGGAAGTGGACGTGAATTCATTGTAACATAATATGCTTCCGTTGATTACCGTCGTCTCAAAAAAAAAACACGTAATAACAAAATAATAACTTTCAATAATTAGAAATAAATTAAAAGTAAAAAAATATTTTTAAAAAAAGCTTTTATTTAAATGCGCTAAAAAGAATAAAATAATCTTTTCTTTTAAAACTTTTACTATCAACTTATAACGTCATTCCACAATTTATATGATATAAAAGCTTGTCGCGAGATTTAAGTAGTGGTATTTACTTAGTTTGAAAACTTAAATCTCGCGACAAGCTTTTATATCATATAAATTGTGGAATGACGTTATAAGTTGATAGTAAAAGTTTTAAAAGAAAAGATTATTTTATTCTTTTTAGCGCATTTAAATAAAAGCTTTTTTTAAAAATATTTTTTTACTTTTAATTTATTTTGTAATTTTTAGTTTGGCCAGGTGTCTGAGTCTATTCATCTCAGTTAACGCATCATTGTTGCAAGGTCGTTTGCCGGTTAGTTTAGAACAGTCTAGCTCTTCAATGAGGAGACCTTCTAATGACCATCTTGGGTGTTCCGCCATGTTGGATTTAGAATGACGTCACACATATAATCATGCATTGTCATCCAAATTAAACGTGTGTACAAAATTTCAGCTCGATCGGTTGAAATTTAACTAGTCCGCCATCTTGGGTGTTCCGCCATGTTGGATTTAGAATGACGTCACACATATAATCATGCATTGTCATCCAAATTAAACGTGTGTACAAAATTTCAGCTCGATCGGTTGAAATTTAACTAGTCCGCCATCTTGAGTGTTCCGCCATGTTGGATTTAGAATGACGTCACACATATAATCATGCATTGTCATCCAAATTAAACGTGTGTACAAAATTTCAGCTCGATCGGTTGAAATTTAACTAGTCCGCCATCTTGAGTGTTCCGCCATGTTGGATTTAGAATGACGTCACACATATAATCATGCATTGTCATCCAAATTAAACGTGTGTACAAAATTTCAGCTCGATCGGTTGAAATTTAACTAGTCCGCCATCTTGAGTGTTCCGCCATGTTGGATTTAGAATGACGTCACACATATAATCATGCATTGTCATCCAAATTAAACGTGTGTACAAAATTTCAGCTCGATCGGTTGAAGATATCTGCTTCAAAATTGAGTTGCAAGATTCCACCCGAACAAATTACATACATACATACATACATACATACATACATACATTGCAAGTTAAATAAAAGCTTTTAAAATAAATCATCGACCCGCCGCGCCGCGGCTCTGCAGCGCTGCGCCAACTTGTCTCGACAAGTTTTGTACGTAATAATTAATGCAAGAGTCTTGCTAACAAGAGTTTTGGTAGCAAGACTCTTGCTGCGATGTCGTCACTAAACAAAAAAATGCAAGAACAAGGAGTTGCAGGAAGTCTTGCTTGCATGACAAGATGTTTTCTAGCAAGAGTCGGACAAGACAAGAATGAATTTAATTTCTTGTCTTGCTTTGCAAAACAAGACAAGAGTAGGCCTAGCAAGACAACACTTCTCGTCTTGTGAAACACTAGTCCAATAACAACTACAAATAATCCAAAAGAACAGTGTCTCTTCTGCCATTTAGAAACGAGTAAACCTTACCTACTTTTAGAGTATTATTTTAAAGTTGCAGATGACATATTTACTGATAATTTCAGTTACTAGGTATTGAAAAATTACCTTTGAATAATCCACTCCGAACCAGAAGTTGAAGATGGTGCGGAGGTGCTTCTTACAGGCAAGCTTAGCCTCGGCATAATTCGAAGGGTCATCGGACGCCTTCTTCTGTGAGGATATTCTAGAACACAACACGTCTTTTTTACATACTGTTATTAATCAAAAAAGTTATCTACGAAATTTGAGGTGACATCCGATTGCTAAGAGTTTTTCGGAATTAATGTAACATTTTTTAGTAAAACGAAATATTAAATATTTTATTTAGTGATTGTTTTCCTAAAAATCGACTAAAATATTCAAAAATGTTTAAAACTTCCATACCTTTTAATTCTAAACACATTTTTCTATGAAAAATATATAGGCCGATCCAAATTAAGTGCACGCCATTGGTAACTCCGTTATTATTAAAGATACATAATCGGTTAAATTAATATAAATACTATAAGATTTTGTAACGCTGACTAAGATTAACAAATAATTGAACGTCACGTTTTTGAGATTTTTTTACAAAATAACATTTTTTAAAATAGAACACCCTTATTTTATATGTTTCACTAAATGTATGGTAATTTAGAATACAAATGGTTATAACAAACTTTTCGAAGAAAAATAACGGAGCTCCAAGGTCCTATACACAACTAATCCGAAATTAGCCTATTAGTAGTCTATGGATAAAAGTAACAATAATTTAGTGGAGCTTTGAGTTATTAGGCATAATAAAAAGCTAAATAATAACCAGTAGAGAACATAATTTAGTAGTCAAGACCGTAACAAGTATACGTTTGTATTCTAAATTTAAATTCCAATAGGTATCTGCCATTTGCCAAAAACCCAAAAACGTGACCTTCGACATATACAATACAGTATTAAATCAAATAGCAACACTTTACATGATGGTGTAAAGTTATATATTATTATAATATATTAGATTTTCAACAACTAAATTAATTCATCATGGCTTGGATTTTTTATATTAATAATTATTTTGAAAATTTAATTACCTCATATTAATCAACGTTAAAAAATCTAGGCACTAGTTTACTATTTTAACAGATTATGTATCTTTAATAATGATGGAGTTAGCGATGTATCTCCCTTAATTTGGATCACCCTGTATTTTTAGCTTTCCTGTCGAAAATTGATTATGATTGGAAAAAAAAGTGTCAATATGTCGGTTTTATTCGAGTAATATGTAACTGGAATCTACTAATACAAATTGGATTGAAAAAATGACGTGGATGTAGTGATTTCATAATTAGCAGCAATATTTTTTTCAGTTACCTCGTTCGAAATTTATGTGAATAATAAAACGTTATGGAGAACTCATACTAGCAAGAAATTTAGATTGATTATTTCCATCATACTGCTTGCATCCAATAAAGTAGCTCCTTCCATAAAAATCCAACCAATCATATGCCTCTGCTAGCGATAATTGCACTAGTGCAACTTATCGTATGTAATATCACAAGTGCAGGAAATTTTATCGATAATTTTTTCGAAAGCGCTATTTTGCCTAGAAAGATCACCAGTATAAATTGGTCTTTTATTTTCTTTAGAACACTGTAAAACACCAATTTTATGAAGTACGTGTTTGTATCGAACAGATTCGCAGTTGCTAAGCAACGAAGTGGTAATTGCACTAGTGGTATTACCGCGATAATTTGCACTAGTGCAATTATCGCTAGCAGAGGCATATGATTGGTTGGATTTTTATGGAAGGAGCTACTTTATTGGATGCAAGCAGTATGAGGGAAATAATCGTATGTAATATCACAAGTGCTGGAAATTTTATCGATAATTTTTTCGAAAGCGCTATTTTCCCTAGAAAGATCACGAATATAAATTGGTCTTTTATTTTCTCGAGCTTCGCTGTCGGGATTTTATCTCTGAAAATAAAAGCCCAATTTGTACGAGTGGTTTTGCTAATGGGCAAAATAGGGCTTGAGAATAAAATTATCTAGAAAATTTTCCGGCACGAGTGGTATTTGTCGAGATTATTTCAAGAATACGATTTAATAATTAATGTATTAATTTTTTCTATGTTTACATTTCTAAAACGACTCATTTTGAACGAGTTTATTGACAGCTTCGACTGTAGCCTGTAGCGTTCGAGTAAACAAACATGACGCTTGGGTATCCAAGGCAAATGCGATTATACCTACACCCTGTCGGCGTTGGTTTATTTTCTGAATGTGTTATAAATTTAAACGGAGGCGGAGGTCAAAATAACAAGAATCTAGCAATGTAAAAGTTATATAAATTCATTGATATAATGCTTAATAATACCGCAACATAATTTATAAGCTGCATAATTTAGAACAGTGTGAAACACACAAACTTTAAGAAGTAGGTACGTGTTTGTATCCAACAGATTCTCGGTTGCTAAGCAACGAAGTGATAATTATTTGCACAAGTGCAATTACCGGTAATTGCACTAGTGCAAATTATCGCTAGCAGAGGCATATCATTGGTTGGATTATTGGATGCAAGCAGTATGAGGGAAATAATCGCGGTAATACCACTAGTGCAATTACCACTTCGTTGCTTAGCAACCGCGAATCTGTTCGATACAAACACGTACTTATGTTTTACACTGTTCTAAATTATGCAGCTTATAAATTTTGTTGCGGTATTATTAAGCATTGTATCAATGAATTTATATAAATTTTACACTGCTAAATTGTTCTTATTAGACCTCGGTCTCCGTTTAAATTTATGACACACATTCAGAAAATAAACCACCTCTGACAGGGTGTAGGTATAATCTCATTTGCCTTGGATATCCAAGCGTCTTGTTTGTTTACTGGAATGCTACAGTCGAATCTGTCAATAAACTCGTTCAAAATGAGTCGTTTTGGAAATGTAAACAGAGAAAAAATTAATACAGAAATTATTAAATCGTATTCGTGAAATAATCTCGATAAATACCACTCGTGCCTGAAATTTTTCTAAAAAATTTTATTCTCACGCGCTATTTTGCCCATTAGCAAAACCACTCGTAGAAATTGGGCTTTTATTTTCAGAGATAAAATCCCGAGAGCGAAGCTCCAGGGATTTTATCAGAAAATAAAAGACCAATTTATACTCGTTATCTTTCTAGGCAAAATAGCGCTTTTGAAAAAATTATCACTTATAATCTCCCTAGAGCATGAATTATTTCCGGAAATTTTTTTCGAGGTGCGAATTTTTTGAAAATTTTCACGAGGAGGTAGCCGAGGGAAATTTTCTTAAAAAATTCGCAACCGAGAAAAAATTTCCGGAATTTTAATTCATGCTCGCGGGAGATTCGGTTCTAAAATTTCATGTCAAAACTATTTGAAAATACAATTAAATTGGTGACATATTATGATGACTGGTTATTATTATTATTGTATAGGAGGGAGATTTCCACTTATTAATCTTACAGCTAGGTGCTTATGGGTGGGTGATTTCCGAAAAAATACACAAGTTGCCATGGCAACATTAAGAAATGCTTGTGTTTTATTGGTTGTACCTTGTCGACATGAAATTTTCGATAAAATTTCCGGCACTTGTGATATTACATACGATAAATCTTCTCGGGGCATTTGTCCGTTTCAAGATATCTGTATTACGGACTTTGACGTGTCACAGTATATTGTATTGATGGAAAATATATTGTGAAACTTTAAACGTGAAAAACTGACTTACCGACTGCGGTGGTTAGAGAGTTCCTCGGCGACAACAGGTGGGGCGACGGATGGTCCTGACAATCCCCGAAAGAGGCCGCTAACGCACACACTTCATCGCGAGTAACTTTGAACTTTATTGAAGTCATATTGTACATCGGATGCAATCTGGAAGAGAAATTCCGAGCTATATCGATCAGGGATGATAGTTATTTGTTTAATTAGAGCGTAAAATGTTCGTACTGTTGAATTATGGAATTTTGCGAACTCGTACTAACGCGGCATATACCTACAATACAGTAGATATTAAATCAAATAGCAACACTTTACAATATGACGTAAAGTTATATATTATTATAATAATTCGATTTTCAACAACTAAATTAACTCATCATGGTTTGGATTTTTATATTAATAATTATTTTGTATTTAAAAAATGCCGTGCGGAACTTCTTGCACAGATAAACTCGCATTGGAACTCCTTCGTGGACAGACGTCACAAACGTCATTAATGGTAGCTTTTTCACACATGACCGTAAATACTACCAACCCATGATAATATAATTGTAAATATTCATCATTAGCGAAACGAATTTTGAACCTACTCGCGCACCTCGTCATCGCATGACAAAAATGTACATAATGTCTGCTCCCAACACAAGTTACTTTTTATGTTCATTCTGAACTATTTTTTATTCCCTAATATCAGTACCTATACCTAACATAGTGCGAATGGACTGTTTTTGCATTTATTGAAAGATTTTAAAGAACTCTGATATATATACTATTTTGCTGTTAATTTGCTTTACTACTTTACTATCTTTAAACTACAAGAACAGGTATCGAAAAATAACAAAATCGCAATAAGAACCCAAAAACCTCTAGGACTTTCATTTTTTGATTCTGAACAACTTTTTTCAATGACATTTTGTTGTATCTGGCACAAAGAGGGAACTTTAGTTAGACTTTAATTTTTCAATAGAAGATCTACACATGAAGTCTGTCAGTAATAGTTTATTTTTTATTACCTAAGAAATTGAGCAACTTGCATAGGAAACAAACAAATATAGAGACATACCACGGACATCAAACAGTAATGTTAAGCTCCTTGTATACCGTTATCTTATGTGAGGCTGGGCACAGAGTAGACCAGAATACTTTCAGCTCCTCTTGTCCAAATGGAGTCCAACCAAATGGAGTCCAACTTTTACCTAATTTTTCACACATCCAATACTCCGTTTAGATATAAACTATGAAATACTATATTCTTCATTTATTATAATTTGATTTAAAACTGAGAAAGATTATCCAGTGGCCTACAATCTACAATATATTAATTATTGTCATTTAAAGTTATTAGGCTCCATTTGACATATTTGACAGGATGAACTCTCTGTGTTGTGGTCTTCTCTGTAGTCTGGGACAAACAGACATGATTATTAACTAGAAAACATTTATTTGACATTAGTTCAACAGCATTATCTACATTACCCATTATTTTTCCAAGTTAAATTAATCACATACAAATTAGGGGGTGGATTTTTGCCCTCTGGACGCACTAAAATTTCAACAAAAGTACCTATCGAAATGTAATAATCACTAAAAATAAAAATAGACCTATCTCGGGATTTCCTCAAGAAAAATTATGTTCTATTTTGCTAAAATTGGTCAAATTCAAGTTACCACCCTGTATAATAAAACTGATTTCAATCCACTCAACGGCTGTATTAGTTCTGGAAATCGAAGTGGAAACTAAGTTGTTGCGTTTGACAGAGACGCATACTCCAAAGGAAATAACGCCAAAGATGTTTAAGATCTAATTTCATTTCAAGGTGACAGGTGTTTAAATAGCTGAGTGAAACTTCTATAATAAGAGATAAAATAATTTATTCACAATGTATGGTTATAATGATTACGATACCTCAAGATTGAAGTGATCTAACTAATCCAATATCTACAAGCATCGTCCAGATCAATGACGTCAAAACCTATAGACGTGGTGCCCCATTGTTAAAATGCCCTTTATTTTCACTCCAAGATTAAATATATCCATACTACTCTAAAAACATGCTACAAACAAAGACAGAAAGTCAACCATCAACCAACTATACACCCGGTGATTCCCGGTTATAGTTCCTCCAGAATCACACTTAGATAAAATATCGCATGTTTTTTCTTGTTTGGGGGCGCCGGAAGCATCGGAACCTCACCTGAAGACTCGGGGATGGTCTAGCGACGCCAGCCTCCGAGCCCAGAGTCAAAATAAGTTCGCTACGGCTCGACAAAAAGGGTCAATTTCTGACAATCTGGCGACATTTTCGGAATAATTTAATGGAGCGCTTAGATTGTGATTAGTTCTGGGCGTCAAGCATTTATCAAAACAAACCTGTCTGTAGGTTCTGACGTCATTTGTCCAGATAGTTTTCTAAAAGACTATTATCGTTGACTGACGTATTAATAAAGACTGCTCACGGCTGTCATGTTTTACAGTTCTCTGGCTCACCATGCGCTTCCCGGAGACAAAATACAATGCAAAATACATTGTTGACCATAGGCGCCGCATCTACTTTCCAGGACATGAAACTATAGCCGTGAGAAGCCTTATTAATACGTCAGTTAACGCTATTATTCTATAGCCTCCGTTTTTCCACAGAGCTGCTTTTAGTTTCGGAAAGTATGTTTTTTGCAACAATCAAACAAATTTGGCACATCAACATCTAATTAACTCACAAGTTAAATGAAAAGTTGTTAAGGAAATCACAATTTTGTCCGGAAGAAGACGAAAAGAGATTCGCCCCAAAGGCGAAAAACCATTTGTTACGACCTCTTGCTCCATTTTTTTACCCCAAGCTCCGTTGTGATTATCAATATCTCAAAAATGCAAATCAGAAGCTTACTTCTTTATTATAATATAAATTTTATGATAAAAACTTAGTTGTTTTATGTTTCCCTTAAAAGATCATGGAAATATTTCGTTAATTTCGAAATATCCCGCATATAGTGACCCACTTTCCTGTTTCGTGTATACCTACGCTTAATTTCATGTAGATCTAGTTGAAACAATACTAGACAGTTCCTCAAAAAAGTATATTCTCTGAAAACATTTCAGCTATCTTACATGAAAATGATTATGTAGGCTGAAGGTTGTTTTTTTTGAAGAGAATATTGTCCAGTCCATGAGCCAGTTGTTATGCGATTGCATTGAAATTGTATTTCGTAATATTTAGCAGGCTATGAGTATTTTCTGTTTCATTTTCACCAGAAGCGACAATAACGTTTGATTTTTGGATTAGGTATATACATTTTTCTGAATTCAGCGATACCACACAACTGACTTTTTCATGTGATGAAATTTATTTTTATCATTTTATTTTGAATTTAAGATGTCAATAACAACAAAAAAACGAATTTGGAAAACATAAATATCATCAGCTATACTTTTGTTGTGTTGCGAAGATTCTTAATAACAGTAAACTTGACGGTAAGAAATAAATAAGACTGCGTTCAAAATTATCCATTTTACAAAATGATCCTTCTTCGGTTTTGAGAAAAGTAACCTACATTTTTTATTGAAACTTGAAATTATTTTGTAAAACTCAAAACCAACAAGTGGCGCTTCTGCTCTGACTGAACTTGCAAACTAATTCGGCTAGGCAGTGATGCCAATCTTGCCCAGCGAGTGTAGGACAATAAATGGTAAATCACACAGATAAAGCTGTTAAGGAGCAATACCGTGAATCCACATTTTTTTCCAGCGCTCTTGGCCATCAGCGGTGTTTTTCTATAAAGACATTTTTTTGTGCATGCACAGAAAAACATGCAGCCGTTAAGAGCATTAAAAATTCGGCTATGTAATATCATTGGATGCAGAAAAAATGTACAGTACCCCAAATATATTGGGTGTTCTGCTCAAAAATGATAAGCAAAACCATAAATAATTAAAAAAATGTTTATATATCAAAAAGGTTTTCAACAATCGGCATATCTATACCAATTAATAATGGGCATACCAAGTTCAAATATTTTATTTGTAAAAATAAAGAAAAAATTTAGGTCCACCTGCTATATGATCTAATATAATAAATAAACGTAGACTTTAAACTTGGTCAAAAGAGGCAATTTTGCATTATCATCAAAACATTTTGTTACACAGGATTTTTTTGAGGACTACCACCGTTTTCGCTTATTTTTCGCCTCAAAAATAAAAACGTAAGAAACAAAAACTTGGCAATTTCGGATAGCTAGATGATGCTCAAAAGGAAATCCAAGGCCAACTTGTCGCGCAATATGAAAAAAAATTGGGCAAAATTATTACTATCGTAAGAGATAGAAGAAAACTTTTATATTGAAAATTGATGGCTCTGAGAATGTTTATGCAATTGGGTGCTCAAATTTTTCAGAAAATTACAAGAATTCTTCGGCTCTCTTGAGGCCATGAAATGTTTTTATTTTTTATGAAAGCGATTTTCTCGCTTATCTACAAAAAAAAACGTAAAATAACAAAATATGGCGATTTTTGACAGATAGGCGACGTTAAAAAAGTAATAGAGATCCATGTCCAACTTTTCGCGCAATATTAAAAAAATCGAAATACAAAATTCTGTCTTCTGTATGACAAGTTAAATATTTATTTCTAGTTAACTTGCAGTAGGTTTTCGAAAATAGGAGCCTCTTTGGTTTTTTTTGTACTTATACCTACTATTATCTCCACCTGGCCATACACTGGATGGCGTTAACACTCTTCGAGAGGGTGTGTTTATATTAAAATGCATTCAGCTCCTCTTTTTTTATTGATATCCTTAAAAACTGACGATATTCAGCTGTTGCTAGTAGTCCGCTACGCGACTCCAATGTCTCCAATACCTACCTACCGCTACTCTGAAATCCCAGCACTCCCAACTCTCGTCAGACCGACTTCTCTACAGACCTACCTTCGTAAAACCGCGACCATTTTTTTTTTGAGAGGGGGAAAGGCGGTAAAATTAAATATTAATGTCAAATTTTCTAGGGAAGTGACGTCATTCCCCCAAAACGCCGATTGCTTCAATTTTAGCGTTGTTGTCAAAGCCCTCTGCTACTATTCTTGGGTCCATTTTGAGAAAAAACTTCATATGTCCTTAAAGTCTTAACTTTTGAAATACAGGGTGGTAAAATTGGACCATGTTAATGTTATTGTTAATGACTTACCTAAATACGCGACAACTAGACTAGGTAGACAACTGTCAAAACTGTTTATGTTTACAAAACAAAATCTGTTTCTGGCCAACTAGATCGTTTTGAATAATTGTTAATATCTAATTTTATACCAAGGTGCAAATGAATGAGTTTTATTTTTTATGCGAAAAGAATGGGGATTTCAAAAATAATTTTTTACTTTAAGAAAAAGCAGTGGCGTAACATATTTTTCTTTTAAAATATTCAATTGAAACCCGTCCACTGGTAAAAGTAATAAAATTGTTTGTATATCAGAAAATGCATCTTGATGCATATAGAAGGCGTGTACCAAATTTCACAAAAATATCTAGGGTAATACCAAAGTTATAATAACAAAAAAAAACCTAAAATTTTAGCCCCCTGTATCTCAAAAGTTAAGACTTTTAGGACATATGTTCATATGAAGTTTTTTTCTCAAAATGGACCCAAGGATAACCCCCTTAAGTATTAGCATGTTATTAAGAAACACCCTGCATTTATCTGATTCTCATTTTTTTGAGTTGTCAGAAAATTTCATATTTCAAATTTTGAAACGAACAGCTTTAAATATTGGAAATATCGATCAAAATTATAACAGAGCAAATCAGGGCCTACTCTCATTGATAGAAAATGTGGCGTGATATTTAAATATTGTTACAACTTTTTTGTCCAATAAAATGGCACATTCATGGAAAATCGGGCTCAACTACATGAAATGACTGAATATGTTTGCCCTTTTTAATAATACAAATTACCCAACTTTACCATAGTTCGGACCAGCAGAGCGAGATGAGAAATCCGAACGGTTAACTCGCGAGTTGAGTAGGTACTTTTTGTGCTTTTTCCAGGACTATTAGAGAAATATTAAGTCTTGTCTAAACTTAGGAGTACATCGATTCCACTGCACCATTCTTTGCATATTTTGCACCTATGTTTTCTTGTATTTTTTAGACCATTCCGCCATTTTTTTTTAATATTTGCTTTTTCCTTCACCGATATTTCGGGGGGCGTACACAAATGAATAATCTATTCATTTCCACTATCATCGGAAATATTCTAAACTCGTTTTTCTATAAATAATTCAATCACAAATTGACATAAGATATTTTTGTTTGTATATTATTGTATCGAGGAGCATAGAGCCGCGTCCACAGCAAACAGAGGCCATAGGCCACTTTTCGTAACGAAAATTTAGCTTGAACTGTTGAGTTATGAAAATGCAGATTCCTGATTGGCCTAAAGATGTGTGGTTATGAGTTCATAGGTAACTACACATTTCATATTCCTGACGGGCAATTATTGTTTGTCAAATTCTAAGATTGCAGTAATTGCTCGAAATCTCTGTAGAGCATTAAATGCACCTAGGCACGTAGGCAAATACTATTGTTAGGGCAATAATGGCCAGTATAAAATGAATTAAGCATTGTTTTCCCAAACGACCAACTTTTTATAAATAGTAATTGATGGTGGCATTGAAATGCTATAGTTTTCTTACGTTTCCAACAATTTTCTGTAATTATTGTATTGCACAAGTTTCTTAGTTCTAATACTACAATAGGTATATACTTTTCCATATTTGATTATTATTTTCTAAAAATATGAAAGAAATGATAAAATAGTGAGTGCACTCCAATTTCTTCGACAAAATCTGAATATTTGAGATGGAACCAATCGTATTAGGGAGTTAAAATCGTATTTGAAACATAGGCGTAGCTAGCCTTTTTTCTCCGGGGGGGGGGGGGGCTTAAGCCCCTGAAGGAGATGAGATTCAGTAACCCGCAAAAGCGCCGGAGCGCCGCATATAAACACTTTGGTGTATATGTGTTTATACCTAACTCACTATAAAACGACTCAAATTTCCGTTTAAAAATAAAAGTAAGCCATGATTTTGTCGAATACGCGTCACCGTTTACGTCACAGCACTTGCGCGGGGGCATACCGTTTTCTGTGTATCGTGGGTTATTGCTCGGATGAATGAATAGTCAATTGTCAATTAATTAGGTAGGTATACTTAATTGTAACTTACTGAACTAAATGAAGAAAATTAAAGTACTTACACATATGCCATCGCCGACTCTATAGTAGAGCTTATTTACTTATTAATTGGCACAACGTTATTAATTGAAATACACACAACTTTACTACATGCAGGGTGAATTTTTTTCGATGCCCACTATGGGGATCTCGGAAAATAGCAGAGCTAGAACAAACGTTAAATGAGGAAAGAATTGCAGTTTTGAATGCTAAATCTTATGCCCCTTTTGGATTTTTAAAAAAGTTCATGGCTCACTAGATACTTTGAAAATAGTGATTTTTTGCTATTTCATCAGATCTCTGTAGCTCCTTTATTTCTAATTATACAGAAAAACTGTTGAGACAAAAAATCTACATAATTTTGAGCTTAATAAGATAATCTAATCCAATTTTTTATGTTGTTTGTAATTTTTGAGATATGACATAAACTTTTGTTTTTTTAAATGTAAATCATAGTTGGCTGTGGCCTTATCAAATCGGCCATTTTTTGAGCTTTCCAAAGTCAGCCATGGAATATTTTCATAATTACGTTCCATTGTATAATAAGACATACTTCAAACTTTCAAATATTTTATTTTTAGCTGGTAACAAAATGTAACAAAACACAACAAAAATTATCATGATGGAGCTCCACCACATAATAATTTGCCCGTAAGAAATTACCTAGATCAGCTCTATCCAAATAGTTGGATAGGGAGAAATATACCTATTTCCTGGCAGCTCCGATCCCCCGACTGTCTGTTTTGGATTTCTTTTTGTGGGGAACAGTACAAAATAAAGTACGAGACAATTGTTGAATTGAGAGCAGCTGTTTTAGTATTGACAGGCGCTCTCTAAGAAAGGCGACAAATTCAATTTTAAAAAGATGCAATATGTGCATAAATAATAATGGTGGATGGTTTGAACACTTTTTTTATTTTAAAAGGTGACCTATTAAAATAATAATAATTTGAATTTAAGTTTTTTAATTTTTGTTTTATTTTGTTACATTTTGTTACCAGCTAAAAACAAAATATTGGAAAGTTTGAAGTATGTCTAATTATAAAATGGAACATACCTAATTATGAAAATATTCCATGGCTGGCTATGTGAAAATTTAAAAAAAAATCAGAAAATTAGCCATAGCTCTTTTATTTTTTATAATAACTATGCCGAGTATTATATCTTTGGAAAGCTCAAAAAATGGCCGATTTTATAAGGCCACAGCCAACTATGATTTACATTAAAAAAAAAACAAGTTTATGTCATAGCTCAAAAATCACAAACAGCATAAAAAATTGGATCAGATTATATTATTAAGCCCAAAATTATCTACAATTTTGGTCTTTGCAGTTTTTCTGTATAATCAGAAATAACGGAGCTACAGAGATCTGATGAAATAGCAAAAAATCACTCTTTTCAAAATATCTAGTGAGTTATGAACTTTTTCAAAAATCCAAAAGGGGCATTAGATTGAGCATTCAAAACAGCAATTCTTTCCCCATTTAACCTTTGTTCTAGCTCTGCTAGTTTCCGAGATCCCCATAGTGGGCATCGAAAAAGCTCACCCTGTATACTGATACTGCATAAGTAAAAATATAGATGTACATTGGTGTCTTTGCAGTATTACATATCAATCACAGTAAGCAGTCACGTCCAGCCGTCCAGGTTCGCAGTGATGCCAGGGACCCTTTAAAGTAAGGGGACCCAGCATTATACTTTCCAAAGTGATGCCAAGTATGCCATTTTATTGGAGAATTTATTAATAAAACAGGTACTATTTTGAAAACTGTAAAAGCATAGGTAGGAGGCGATCTGAAAAACTGACATAGGTAATAATATGCGGTAAAGGAAAATAATGTTGGATTAGGAAGCATAATGGGTTCATACGGAGTATTCATATTTGATACTCGATAACTCTACTGTAATCCTCATCACAATGTTTGTCAATACTTGAATCGCAAATATTACTCAAAATTATCTCCTTTCAGAATAAACAGGGGCGTAGCGGCGACCCCCCCCCCCCCCTCCCCCCATTGTCTCGTTGATGCCCCGCACATGCTAGTAAAAATACTTTTTTGTTATTTTCTATAAACAATCGTTAAACAGTTAATACACTTAAACTTAACTTTTTATGTTACGTGCAGAGGTATAGGTATGTTTTTGTTTTAATAGAAAATTAAACCGTAGTAGTATATGATTCCGAAATGACGTCAACGTCTCCTTCTCCTTCTCCAGAATAATCATCGCCTTGGGAAATGACACCATATTGAATTATAAAAAGAGGCATTTGGATTTCTTTTATTAGGTAAAAGGTAAAATTAATTACTTACATTTTAATTTAATTGCATTTTACATGTTATTATAATAGTAACAAGAAAAGGCGATAATGGGCAGCGACTGAAAACAAACAAAAAAGTAGTTACCGCATGCGTGTTTCATAGTATTTGGCAATCATCAGTTCCACGCAGGTCGCTTTAGCAGCCTCCGTGGTGACGTTCGTACCGGGTGTTCACGTATAAACTATAGCTGCCTTCTGATTTTCTTTAGTACACAAAATGTTTCAAACTAAAGTTGCTTGAACTCAGTCAAGTCTTAGAACTGTATTTTAAATTCCTACACAGGGTGCTTGTAAAATCAGGCCAAACCAAATTTCAATTTTTTCAATAGGTACCTAGTTGCTCAATTGTTGCTTTCCAAATCATGCCTACCTTTTTTATTTGGTTAATGTTACATGTTACATCGCACTGATGATTGCCAAATAGCATGAAACACGTGTATGCGATTACTACCTACTTACTTGTTTGTTCTGAGTGACTGCAAATTAACGCTTTTTCTTGTAGATAAACAATTTTACACTAATTAATCTTACGTCGTTACTGTTATTAGTAAAATTCATTACCTGGCTAAATGTCAAAATACACTTTAAATCAGGAATCTAAATTACGATAATCCATTTAGGTATCCTGAATGAACCCCTTAAAAATCATTATATGATGATATACACAGGGCGATTCCTAAGTACGTGGAGAAAATGCAAGAGGCTAAAATAAGGACTATTTCATATTAACCTATAACCTAAAACCTTCAGTCAACGCTAAAACCACCCCCTACCATGTTATACCACTCTCAAATGAGACGTTGCAATTGAGTTTTTATTTATTTTTTGAAAATTAAGAAAATAGGTATATTAAAAATCGAATTTTTGAATATTTGTTTTTTCACTTGTGTAATTTATGCAATTTGAGCAGAAACCAATTCATAGTCTGAATATCTCATATCTCAGAAAGGAAGCCATGGATCACGAACGTGTTTTTACGCAAAGCGAGTCCATCATAAAGCCAATTTTTTCTTTCAAACAAATTTTCCCGAAAAATGCGTAGATATTTGTCAAGATATTTTGAATGGTCCTCCATCAAAAAATCATCCCTGTATTTTACATATTTCAAATTATATCTCATATTATCGTGAGGACGTGAGGTAATAAAAATTTTAATAAATTGTTTCGACAAACGTTCTACATAATATTGTATTTTAAGGTATTATTTGCAATGCAAATAGGTTGTACAAACATTCATGATTGAGACTTGCTTATAATATGTTTATGTATAAAAAAGACTGCTGACATAGGTACCTTCTCACAACAAAAATATCCTTTCAATCGGGCGTTCCAAGAACACGGAAAAAACTGCACTTTTCCAAAGCACCCAACAACAACTGCAGAAACAGATAAACAAAGTTCAAATGTTCGTTCGCGAAACGGTAACAATGAGTCGCGGGAAAACGGATTGCATTTTGGCGGGCGCGACGCGCGAATATATATTATGACGCGCACACGTGAGAAACGGCGAATCTCGCGCGGGAGGCGCATGCGTGGGCTCTGGAAATTGGAGTGAAAAGTTTGGTGGCGAAAATTACCGCGAATGAAAAGATGCGCGGCAAAGTTGTAATCAAATTAGAAAGGGTAGGACTATTCGTTTCTTTTTTGAGGGGGCGCAGAAAAGGACCTCGCGTAAAAAGTTATCTACTGTAGTTGGATTTCGTTAACGAAAATTATCGTACTGCCACCAATCTCTCACTTCGCTAATAAATGATTCATGGTCGTTTCAACTCTAAGAAACGTGTAAAATGGAAAATCCAGCAGGTTTGAACCCGCCCATATTATACTGTGTCCCTCTTTCTCAATTGTTCGCATACCTACCCTTAGACACGCTGTATATAATATGTACCTATTACCTATAAGCGCTAAATGTTCATTGAAATTTATTTTATTGCTTACTCATACAATTTGAGTTTGAACCCGCCCATATTATACTGTGTCCCTCTTTCTCAATTGTTCGCATACCTACCCTTAGGCACGCTGTATATAATATGTACCTATTACCTATAAGCGCTAAATGTTCATTGAAATTTATTTTATTGCTTACTCATACAATTCATTTTATACTATAATACTATGTCAACATGTGCAAATAATATGTGGATATTTAACTGGTTTGTGGTGGATGCATTCTGTTACTTTTTCGTGTTCATTGTGTTCAAACAATTAAATAACGAATAAGAAGATCGTATTATCTGAAAATGAAAAATGGTCAGGTAAATAATAGGGTAAAGTAGACCAAATTGATTTTTTTATTTATCAGAAAAATGATTGTTGTTTTGGAAAATATTATCTTAAATAGTTCTAACCTAGTCAACCTTTTAATTACACTTTTGGGAATACGAGTAATATGCTGATGTTTATTTAGCCTCTTCTAACCTAATTTCTTCAGAGCATTTTTTTTGGATCTCAAATGGTTCAATATATGAATCGAAATTTGAACCCCTAGTTCCCCAAATTGAACCTATACCTGTACCACTAAGCAAGCAGTTAGTATTTCCAAAATAAAAATAAATATTTACTCGAAAATAAAAACAGCTACCAATATGACCAGTAACGTAAGGATCAATTCTAATAAACACAAAAACTCTAGACGTAGTTTTGGAAATAGTGAAAATTGTCGTCAACTAGAAGATTATTCTACACATTACAAATAAAAAAATTTTCGGTTATTTTTAACCCCTTGAGCCCCCCATTTGGGACGCCTATGATGAAGAATGTCAAATTATCTCGACCTGCGTGAATGTCAAATCTCACGTGTATATCACATACCAAATTTCAGAATTTTATGTTTGATCGTTCTGGGAATATTTAGAAAAAACCCTTTGCGAAACTGTCTATTTCGGGGGCTATAGCCCCCTTAGGTAACATTTTTGAGGCCATGTTTATATAGAAACTTTTTTTCATTTTTTTTTGGGTCGCAGAATTGCGCTGGTAAATTATGGCAGGCTAATTTAGGGACAGCCTGTATATCGCTGTACTCATCAATTGTATCAAAAATGTAGTGGTTACGTTAATTTATTAGAATTTTTTTTGGTTTTTTTTGTGTATTTTATTAATAGTCAGTAGTCAATAAACGTTTTTTTTTCTTCAAAGTAGTTAAAAAAGTAGTTACCATTTTAACTAGTAACTATACTAAGTAGTTAGTAGTTAAACTACTTTTAGGCCCGATAGTTAGATTATTATGTAGTGAAACTACTTTTTTGTTGAAGTAGTTAGTAGTTGGACTCAACTACTTTTTAATTTAAGTAGTTTGCCCAGCTCTAGTAACTATACTTTGCACTTTGCACTATATGCACTGGATCATGTCATAAACTTCTTCCTTGCCACACACCGAGTTGAACCCCGGTTCAATAATTTAGGAAACTGCTTGTGGTTCAAACTAAAGTACATATATATAATGTACATATTGTCACAAGTGTGACAATATCAAGTTTGAACCTGTAAAGACCACTGTAAAGTGGCTAAAACTCTGCAACCTCTGCCATAAATAGCGTTACTGGTTTCAGAAGTTAAAAAAATACAGGAGTTCAATTTGGGCTCCTTTACCCTATACTCAAATGATACTCACAGTTACGAAAAGTGACACAGACATTTTGACCATTCCACCAACGCTTAAACTCAAGGGTTTAAAAGTCAGAGTCATAAAAACGCGAACCAATTTTCTAAATTTTGGGCCGCATTCTATCCAAGGAGCATTGTACAATGCATTAAAAATTGCTCCACTCTATAAAAATGTTTAAATAATTAATACGCTGCAAGAAATATACATTTAATTATATAAAATATACATTTTCGAGTTTGACAATATCGCACATTTTGGAAACTGCAAATATGATGAAAGAAAATTTAATACTAGAAACTTTTCCAAAGATCCTTTTATAATTGTAAATATTAATTATGTTATTTAATCATTGACTGACGTATCAATAAAAACTGCTCGCGGCTGTCACGTTCACCATCCGCTTTCCGGAGACAAAATACAATGCAAAATACATTGCTAGCCATCAGCGCCCTCTGTTTCGTAGTCAGTCGTACAAATATATCAATCAACGATTTAATATTGTAAATAAGTATAGATAAGAAATATCTACTTTGTTAAAATTTGTTTGAAATTTAATACCTACTTGTTAATGTTCAAAATAATTAAATTATAAAAAAACTAAAAAGCTTAAATTTGAACTGAAACATTATATCGTAGTAAAAGTGTAGTGTATAACTAGCACGGAATATTCATTCCGTACTATTATATTCGTCCTAGGTAGAATATCAAATCGGAATGAACCAATCACAGTTAAAGCGGAGGAAATAGTCCATATCTTGAAGTGGGGTAGGAGAATATGGTACCAGTGACTATAGAATATAGTCACTGATGGTACGAAGGGTACGACAATCTCAGCTCTCTCAGGAGGTTATCTTCAGCAGTAAAACATTGTGGAAAGCCAACAAAGCTAGAAAAAAGTGAAACAATTCAGTGAAACTAGTCGGTGAAATAGGAAAGAACTGGTATAAAAGGAGACTATTGTACCTTTCTAGGACATAGTCTTAACTCAGTACGTGATTGTGGAAAAAAGGAACCCCAAAAGGAGACTTTGAACGGATCAATTAAATAACATTTTTTATAAAATGGTAAATGGTGGCATCTAAAAGGGGAGAAACAAATGTGGTAAACTAGCATAAAATTGAACTTTTAACTATTACCCGGGATAAAAGACGTGTAAGCCAAAGTAGTTAAAGCCAGAAAAGTTAAAACCTACTATTCTACGTCTAATAGCTGCTAAATAAATAGATATTTGAATAAACGGTGATTTTCACCGTTTATTTGACAGATCACACAGACGTTTTAGAATAAAATAAATGGAAGGGTTGCTTGATGTCAACATGCTCCGGAGAAAGATTAAGTGTGATTGGTTGATTTCGTTTTTATATCCGTCCTAGGATCTAGGATGTATATTAAATCATGTCAGTTCCAGTTAACTAGAATTGCCTACTTACCTATTCTATTGGTTACAAATAAAATGAAAAAGGATTGGAGTAGAAAGAATTATATTAATATTACACTCGAGGAAAGTGCCATATTAGATTTCATCCTCGAGAGAAGATGATGCACTTTTCTCTCTTGTATTATAAATAGCTATCATTGAAAAGTGTTGATTAATAAAACACAAAACTTGAGCATTTAAAACTTGTAAGCATTTTCTTTTTATCAATTAATGTAGCTCATTTAATTATAAAAGCTAAATATATTTATAGTAGCTTGACACAGACCTTTATAATGATTTCATTTCCGTACCAACAGTATACCAACTGTTCGGTTAACATTGCACTTAGATATGACACCATACACAGAAAATATGTACTACCAATACTTTCCTAAAAACATTATGGAAATTCTTTTTGGAGCCAAACTAAATGATGGATAATTGAAAGTACACTTACCACTGAAAGTTGAAACAATGTAGAACATAAAACTATCGATCCTCCCATGAACACTATAAATGTACTAAATTTGTAGATTTGTTCCACTTTTTTTGTAAACCTAAAATTCAAATTTAAAAACTTTTAAAATGGTTATTTATAATAGGTGTTTTTTAATGGGAAGGTTGTTATTTTGACAGCTATTTGTGGTAGAACCGATCTTTGTAAATATGAGTATAAGGCTTACGAAGTTTTTTAAATAGGAAATATATAAATCAGCGAAACCCAATAATGCAAAAAGGTACTTACTGATTCTACTACTTAAGGTGGCCTTGCTGAATGAAGTTTGAATAACAAGTGAAGTTTGGTTCGGGTGAACCTTATTATATAAACTGGATGATATTAATAATAATATTAGCTATAACTAAGATTCATAAATCATTTGCATAAATAGTAACCAGGTACCCCTATGTATAATTGGGTTAAGCTGATTTCTATAGGGAAAGAAGATATTTAAGGATTTCCTCCAGCCTATTGTACCTACTACACTATTTCTATAAAAAAAACTTAAAACTTATGAATTTATTTTTAAGGCGATCTAAACAATAGGTAGGTATCTATAGTTTCCATACAAGATACAGGAAATGACTGCTGGTATTCAAAATTTGTATTACTGTAAGTATTATAAGATCAATATGGGTAGAGAATACTTTCGTTTTTGTGCAGACAGTAAAATTAATATTAATTAATATAACTTTTTCCCTCGTTGTACGGAAAATCTGAATTCAATATTAACTATCATCCACTTTATTACCTAAATAAAACCTTTCGATATACCTACAGGCATAGGAATATTTTCCTTTGAAGGTGATAAAAGCAACCTAAATAATAAGAACACAACACTAAAACACCAAAGACACATTTTCGTGTTTCGTGTTTCATAATAGGTAAGCCTAGCTGAAGTCATGTAACACACAATTTATAATCTACTTACACTGTAATTTTTTCGTAGTGTTTTATGCAAGCCACTAACTTATCCGTAACATTTCGTTCGTTGATTGTTTCACAAATATTTGGTACTGTCTCATAAAGTTTTCCATTTCTCAAAGTAAATTCATCTAATCTTTCTAACATGTCCCTCAGGCAATCGCATTGTATCCCAATCTGTATCATTAAACAACTTGCGAATGTATCGGTGTTCAAACCAAGATAAGCATTTGAAAAACATATGAGGCATTGTAAAGCATTGGTTATTTCAAAATATGGTGTTTGAAATTGATTATATGGAAACCATCCAGTGAACATAAGCTTCTTTTCATCCTCCATAAATGGTATAAGGCTCCAGAATATGAAAACTGAAGTTCCCAATAGCATGCATACGTAAAATACGAAGTTGTATTCTTTAAGTGCTTTTTTAGCCAATTCTTCGTGTTTTCTGCATCTAATTTTAAATGGTTCTTTGTCCAATTCTTTTAGTAGTCCTTGTATAACATCTCGGTGACAGTAAAAAGATGTGACTTTGTTCAAATCAACTATAAATATGATGCAAGCTACCAAGGTTTCGGTAATCTCTGAAATTTCTGTGTAATTAGAACAGATAAAAATAATTTGTGATATTGCCATGAGCGCCCACAGTGAACAGACAACATATTTCCGAAACGATTGGTTACCCCAAAATCCAAAAAAATTAAAAATTAAAATGTTGGGTTTTAATAGAGATGTCAAGTCGAACTGTACGTCATCAGACATACTTACTGACGTTAACTGAAGAGAAACCTAAGCAAAAATAAAACTGAACCATTGAAGTGGTACTTATCATGTCACAAAAAATGAAGGCCAAATATGTGGAACATGTGGTTATCCACTTAATCGTATGACAACCAGGAAAACTTTTAAAAAGCGTAGATATCTATGTTAATTTTTAATCGAACTGGGGAGCTTTTCCGTATCATTGTCGATCTTTACGCTCGAAAAAACATGGAACTAGTCATCTGGAATCTCACATTAGCACCGAAAGTTTCAATTATTATAACAAAAGTTTTTAAATTACAGTTTTCCGACTACCTATAATACAATATCCAGAAGTAATATAAAAAGTTTCGATGAAGTTATAGTATTTCTACCTGGACGCAATGCGCTTACAATATCCACTAAAATTTCTGTATTGTTGTAGGAGAGCTTGTCGAATCTCGAACTTTGAATAAAAAATAGTATCTGTAAATGTCTCTATTGCGCTTTGCAATTCACCTCGGATATGGGGTAAACCACAAGAAACCTATAGCGATGCATTTCACCTAATATAATGTGTTCAAGTTTTCAAAAAATATCATCAAGAAAATAAATGTAGGTACAGAGAATGTAGACAAAGTAGGCAAAAAACACAAAGAACGCCAGACCAGGAAGGAGTCGATGCTATAACGGGTAGGTTTAAATACGCCAGATGAAATCCCCCATACTTAATATTTTTTATGTTCCAAGTTTTGACACAATATTATAGTGTGTCAGTGTGTGGTGCTTCAATACGTTTTCATACTGGTTGCGGCTCTTCCCTGGATGCCAGAACCAAAAGCTTGAGGATATCTTTCCATGGTTAAGTAATTTTGTAATAATTTAATTTACTTTTTAGGTACAAATTATGTTCTGTCTTTATTCGACTTCACTTTTGAGGTCGAGCACCAAAGGGCATAGGCGTATGGGTGTAGTAGGTACAGACCTACTTCTCCATAAGTGGAATTTAAAATTAAAATTGCTATAATATCAAGGATTACTAAATTTAAAGATATCAATAAAGACCTTACCATGATTAAACATGAATAAATAAGATTAAAACGTATTATGCAATTATTTAACTATTCAATTTATACTATTTTAAAATTGTACGCCATTGTGAAACCGGAAACTACATACCGCCATATTAGGCGGATCCATCCCGGTCGCACGTTAGGACCAAATAGCTCCTCCCTGGGATTCTTTATATTGTATATAGCTAAGTAGGTGGCCACATCAGCGCACCGCCCCGCGTTATGACCATAGTCACAGCTTACCTATGTTAGGGAAGCTGTGACTATACTACTAAACCACAGCTTACCCTAACAAGCTCTATATTCAAACTAAACGCAAGTGAAACATAAAGACAAGTTGTTGCATGGCTAGAGGGTGATATGCACGTGATCGGCTTGCTATTGGCTAGCCGGCAATAAAGTCTGACCCGGCGGGCGAGTGCAGCGAGTCGGTCTTTCTTACAGAGGTGTATTGAGTTGCAAGTGGACCTTTATTTTTTTCCGATATAATTCTTTCGCTGGAGCTACGTTTTGTGTTAATAGTAGAAATTTGCAGGTAACTGAATTTAAATATTTTATATTATAAAATTCATAGAGATCGTCCTTAATACGTAGGTATTAGCCCTCGTCACGTGCTTCCATCGTGTAAATGTTTACGCGCCACTTGCATTTAGTTTGAATAGATTGTAGAGAATAATCAGTCTGAGTGTGATCGTCGCGCCCTGAGGATGTCCCGTGCAATCGAGGTCGAAAGCTTGGAACGACAAGTTTCGCTGACGCAGGATCCATCCGGAAGAAACTCAGATTTATCACATTCTGCCTGTGGAAGCTTCCAATCAAGATTTTAAAAGTTTTGTGTTTTTTATTTTTAGTTTAAGAATTTTTATCTCTGCAGTGTTTTTTAAGACTGGCTAATAGTTAATATATTTTTGGGTTGGAAGTTATTGGCAGTGGGCCAGTGGCGTAGCTATGCTAGGGCAATTCGGGGCCCCGCGAGTTACGGGCCCACCCTTAATTCTTGACATTGCTTTCGTACTTTGTACTTTACAATAATTATCTCCCGAAATAAGCCCAAATTTGCTCCTTCCTGGGGTTCTTTATTCATTCGTTTATTTTATATTTTTCAGTGTTTTGGGTTAAGTTATAACAATACAGGATGCTTGCATAAGAATGCTGTTTTTGTTTTTACCCAGACAAATTCCTCATAATCATAATATTTATACTAAATATCACTACATAACCTCGGTAAGTAATTAAAAACTGTATTAACAATTATTAAGGTCTAAATAATATCATATAAATTATAAATCACAATAATCATAATGCATAACAGAAACAAGAAATATATTAATAATTATTGTAGAAACATTAAACATTTCTAACATCATTTAATTTTTTGTTTTTACTGTGCATCATATACAGTGCCCGCCAAAAAGTCTGCACCATATGGGAAAAATTTTTAGTAAATAACTTACGGAAAATTTGTTTGCTGCATCAGGTGTTGCTTGTTCTAGAACCAAAATTGATATATTCAAATGTTGTGATGTAGTATTTTTATATGTCAAATTTTACATTAATGAAAAAAATGACCGAAAAATGGGCTTATTTAACCGAATTTCGAAAAAAGTCATAAGAAAAATATGTTTCTTTCGCAATTTTATACCCCTGTGCAATTTCAAGAGCCTACTACGATTTTCATATTTTGCCCTTTGTTGGATATTATTGGACACAATATTTTAAATTTTCTATACTGGGTGATTCATTGGGAATGGGAAATTCCGAAACTGGGGGTAGGGGAGACCAAAATATTGCGATTGAGTCCAACATTGCTTAAACAAATGTTGTTTGTTTGAGAGATACAGTGCGTTCAAGTTCTTATTTTTAAATTTAATTATGGCTATATCTACCAAAATAATCAAGCTGCTAACCTGAAATTTGGCACTGCTATGTTTTTGAGGATGGAGAATAAGCTGAAAATTTCTACGTATCTCACAGAGGGCGCCACTTGCGCGGTTTTTGGATCGTGTTATAGCGCGTAACTTTTGTGAGGTTATCTTTTTAGTCTTGCAGGTCCATCATTTTAGTGCATCTTTTCATTCTGCAACAAAAAAGTACTCTTGTTCCATAACGCCCAAATCAAAAACCGTGCCCCAAAACACCTGTTGACTTCAAGATTCGAAAAATAAAATTTTCCCCTACCCCAAGTTTCGGGATTTCCCATTCCCAATGAATCACCCTGTATATTTCTGATCAGATCAGCATGACAGAAATATTTTTGTGTTTTTACAACCATTTACTATAGAAAGAAGTTTGTAAATCGAATTTATGTGTTTATCTGTAAAAATGAGATCAGTTTTGCACCAAGCGTGTGCTTCTTCAACAAGCCCTCATTTTAATTTTTTTGCAAAAAAATAGGAAAAGAAAGATATTTAGACCACAGAATAGGGGAATTCTGTGTTTAGACCGTAAACTAAGTATTGTGCGGTATCATATTCAGTCAATGAGTGTTTTAAATTACATAGGATCGACTTTTATATGGATTAACAAATACCTATGGAAAAGGGCAACAAACGGCAAAATATGAAAATCGTAGTAGGCTCTTGAAATTTTGCACAGAAGTATAAAATTGCGAAAGAAACATATTTTTCTTATGACTTTTTTTGAAATTCGGTTAAATAAGCCCATTTTTCGGACATTTTTTTCCTTAATGTCAAATTTGACATATAAAAAAGACTACGTCACAACATTTGATTATGTCAATTTTGGTTCTAGAGCAAGCAAAACTTGATGCCGCAAACAAATTTTCCGTAAGTTATTTACTAAAAAAATTTCCCATATGGTGCAGACTTTTTGGCGGGCACTGTATACCTAAAACATTTTAAAAAAATTCTCCAACTATTTTGTAGAAAAAAATAAAAATACAGAAATATTTTTTTCTTTGCCCCCCTGTGTCTTTGAAACTACATCTCTGTATAAAAAAGTGTATCTACCTTCACGGGAAAATTCCGACCACCCTATTATTTCTCTAATTTTTGCAGTTGCGTGGTGTCGGGCTTTAGAAAGGTAGGCTTGTGGATTATACAGTGTATATATTTTTTTAGTTTTTAATAATAAACATTCTGTATATTTTATAGGCTATAATCTTAAATGAGCTCATTTTTCTGATTGCGACGATATATATGTTGATATTTGAATTTTCATTTAGCAAGATACCTAATGTGGACCTAAATGTATAAAAAATCATTTAAAAGATTGCAGTTAGACCAGTGGCGGCTCGTCCACAGAGGTTCTGCGGCTAGAGCCCCCCAATAGAAAATAATTTAGTTCCGCGACTGCTTTATATTCTATATTTTAGCTCCTGGTCCTTCCTAATTAAACTGGAGAAACGCCCGCCGCCGATAATGTACTAAGTACTAGAGATTCCAAGGAGGGAACGTTCCCGTTCGTGCTCGGAGAACGTTCGCGAACGTTCCCTATCCATGTGCGCGTACGTATTCTCAAGAGCACGAAATGGAACGTTCCCTTGAAAATGCTCAAAATGCTCGAAATTTCAAGCACAAAAGGAATAAGGTGTGACGACATTTGAAAACTTTGACAATATCGCAATTTTCGAAATCTACGTGGCACCGCTGCTACCGAGGCACGCGCCATTGCAATGGAGCACGGGCCTGCGCTTCCGCGTAGTTATATATGACTGTGGCGAGCGGCGCGCTTATTTTAGGTGGGTAATGTATGCGTATCTCAGAGAAATAACCAAGGATTCTTTCTCTGAGATGCGTATGCATTCTGTTGTGAGTTGTGAATGATGCTAGGCGCTATGACTACGAGTGCTACGATCGTCGAACTTCGTACTTGAATTTTAAGATATGATATAAGTTCTATCTTCTTTAGCATTGAGTACTATTGTCGAACTCCACATTTAATTGCTTTTTTCTTAACCTCTGAAAGGAGCTGATCATTTTGCTACAATGAAACACCTATCTATGTCGTTTATTTTCGTTTATTCTCGTTCGTGCTCGTTCATTCTTGCTGAAAATGCTCGAGCATTTTGCATCTCTACTAAGTACTATTTAAACGCCCCCAACGATAACGATTACCTACCTTTTTCTACTCCTATGCTAGTAACATACCTATTAAGTGACGGTTTAGGTTATAATAAGTAAGTTCATTGTTACGAACACTGATACGTAATGACTGACACGTAATAAAAAAAAATTACGTATCTGTTCTTAATTAAAACGCAATTATCACGGGTGCCTTTTTAGCGCGGCATCCGCGTCACCATAGCAACTAACCAACATACTAATTGTTGCCCGACATATAATCAGAAGTATAGTTTATCTATTATAATAGTTTTTCTTTCGTCAAAGAAAAATTATAATACAAAACTCGAGTTGTAATCTTATTACATACTCGTGGAATTACAGCACTCGCCGCTGCGCGGCTCGTACGCAACTTTTCCACTCATACGTAGGTAATAAGCTGTTTGCTGTTTACAACTCTCGCTATGTAATATACTATTATACGTCTAATGAAGTGCATCTGTATGACGCTAAGGTTACTAATTACTAATCAAAATTAATAGGATTTTCACGATATGTGTTTTCCTATATTTTAACGAACAAACTTATTATTGAGTATACATTTTGTGCCTGAATGACGTAAAACCTGGACGCTGGTAAAACCGTCGCGTAGTCGCGTCGCTTGGCGGCTACGAATCATAGATAAAGGATTTATATGCTACGAATATTTGAGCGGCGATTTCACCAGGGAAGGGGCGCGATCGGGCCGAGTCGACTGTTTTCGCTATACGCGATTGTAGCGTAGGAGAGGGCTCGTAGTCCCAGTCCCAAAGCCATAGCTAACCGATTGTATATATTTTGTGGCCATAGCGGCCATAGCCAGCGCTTCTCCGACAGTCGCCGTGCTTTATAAAACTTCTCCCGGTGCCTCGCGTATTCTAAGTAAACAAAATGAAAAATAGTGTGTAGGACATTTTGAAAGGTTGAAAGGATTACATTGGCAGAAAAAGTTGGAATTAAAAGCTCCAGATTTGCAATCATCTCAACCGGATAAAGTTGCAACTCGCAATTTTACGCGACAATTTTATAGAAATATGTACTTACAAGAACAAGTTGACAAATTGAATGCCCTGTTTCGCGTTATTAACTTCTTAATAAAACGGGAATTATTGTTTTACGCACCTTTTATATTAATTACGCTAAAATACGTAATTTCTACTAAAAATAAAAAATTAAAAAGCCCATACCTACCGAAAGTAAGTACTTGGGTACCCACCTATTATATTTGATCATAGAGTGTTCTTTTCAAAATGTAGCCCCCCCCCCCTCCCTGTGCATTAACCCAGGAGCCGCCACTGAGTTAGATATGAAATTAAGGGGGATTTTTGATAGTTATGCTAGATTATCCCTTACTTACTTTAGTAAATCAAAATAATAACCAAATGGCAATAAATATTAAAAATTTCTTCCTACCAGTTTCTTAAAGTTACATCCTGGGTAGACGAAAAAGTAAAAATGGTGGTTATTGAATATTTATTTCCATTTTGTTATTATTTTGATTTACTAAAGTAAGTAAAGTAAGTAAGATGTAATAATTAACATAACATAATTTTATGGCTATGATTATCGTTTAAATTATTTTTTTTTGTAAATTTATAGGTCCACGTAACTTGCTAAAGGAAAATGCAAATATCAACATGTTACATATCGTTGCAATCAGAAAAATTAGCAATTTTAAAATAACCAAAATTATAGATGTTTATTATTAAAAAGAAAAAAATATTTTTTCCACTTTTACGATACACCCTGTATAATCCGCAAGTCTACCTTTCTAAAGCCCGATACTGACCTTACAACTTTTATATAAAACTTTTTTCTATGTGCAAAATTAGGGAAATAGGGGGGGGGGGGGTTGGAGTTTTCGCGTGAAGGTCCTGTACACTATGTAATTAGGTACTGTATATGTTTGCTGTATTAAAACTGAATCACCCTGCATAAGACGTTGTTGTGTTGTGATGTGAACTGAAGCCATAGAGGAAATTAATACTGAATAAAAAAATATTCGTATCTGGTTTTATATTACGAAAACATACGCTTTTTATTTATTTTAAATTTTATTTTACTTTTTAAGACAATAGTCAATAAATAGGTATCTTAGATTAGATATGCTACATAATTTTTTCAATAAATAATGCATTGGTAATCTTCATAAATAAATAAAAAAAACAAAACAATCACAACTGTACATAATTTCTTAGTATCGGTTACTTCGTTTGGCTTCTAGATGTCACATAATCTAACCTGTCTATCGCTAATACTTATTGCTTTGGCAAGTCCAAGTTGCTAATTACAGCGTAAGTAAACTCTTGCGTGCTGGACTGCCCTCCAATGTCCTTTGTACGAACTTTACCATCTTTTAAGACTTTTTCAACGGCTTTTCTAATCATTTCACTGTATACTGGCAAGTTAACATGCCTTAACATCTTCGATGAACATAGTAACATGGCCGTTGGGTTAGCAATATTCTTTCCAACGGCTTCAGAGAATGTGTGTCTTGCACCCTAAAAATAATAATTTAATTTTATCGAACTCTGTATGACATAGGCATTTTAACTTACAGGTTCAAAGACAACAGAGTTGCTAGAATATGACGAGCCTGACACAACACCAGCACCACCTACCAATCCTGAAGCCAAGTTATCGACAATGTTACCATATAAATTTGGGGTTACCATAACATCAAATTGTTGTGGGTTTGATACCATTTGCATAGTGCAGTTATCAACAATCATCTTTTCGAATTTAGTTCTGGGATAAAGCTTTGACATCTAAAAATTGTAAATACATGTAAAGACAGACTACTTAATTTCAGATCTTAAGAAAATGTTTGAAAATATGCCACGTAAACTTGTCAAATTAAAGGGACGTAACAAAAAATTATTTTATTTTACTTTGGATATTAAATTCGTTGTAATAAGACACATTTGCATGTTTTTATTTATTTACAACGATTCGGCAACAATGGTGTTTGTAACATGAAACCACCCTGTCGATTTTTTTTCGTCGTGTGGCTCCAGTGGTGATTGCTTGAAACAGCGCTATGCACAGGTCTTTAATATAGTGTGGGTCCAAACTTGACAATGGTTGCGTATAACATAACCACGCTTTTCTAGCGCTTCGCTTGCAAGCTTAAAAGTGCGTTAAGATGCGCACAGGTTACATTAGCAAACCGCACACCAACTGATAAGAGTCAAGGGATGACCTCTCAATGTTTCATTAAAAAAGTTGTCAATTTAATTTTTGTAATAGTTGTGTTTATTAAATTAATTTTGTGTTGTTTTCTATTTTATTCCAAATGTTTACCATTAGTTATTGAGCTCATTGTTCATTTGCTGTAAAAAAATGGAAGCAATAATTTTAAGTTGTTTTTTTTTGTGAAGACAATATTCCGGGAATACCTAATATCAAACACAGCAGTCCTTATATTAAAGAAGAAAATGTTTGTTTATAATAATTATAAACTAGAATAAAGGCAATGAAGCTTCAACCTCGGGCTTCCCCTCCCCAAATGATATGGATGCGCATGCATAGACTGATGATAATAAGCACAAGCGACCAAGCAGAATTTTTCTGTGCTCAATTTGATTGCAAGCAGCTGAAGTCCAGCGTAATCCTCTAATGAAATGCGAGCATGCACTTGAAATGCTTGGTTTTGTTAGACGCACCCAGATTTATTCTCCGAAAGCTCAGGATACAAAGATATTAAGTTATTTTTTGAGTTAATATTCAAAGTTTCGTTCTTTTAATGTTAGGCATTTATGGATTTTCCTGGCAAACTTGAAAAAGTTGTCTTTTAAGCAGTTTGGTTTAGGTTTCTGTGCTGAAAAACCCAATTAAAAATTAAATAGAAATGATTCTACCTCAAGAATATGTCAACATACCTCTTCACAGCTCTTTAAAAACAAGCCATCACCTAGCTTCATAATGTTAGCTTTGTGCACAGCTGTAACCTTTCTCCTCTGGTTTTTGGTAGCATAATCAAAAGCAAATTTAGCTATCCTTTGTGATTTCTTAGCAGTAACAATTTTCAAACATTCCACAACTCCTTTGACACTTTCATGTTCTAATGCTGAATATTCTCCTTCCGTTTGCTCTCTAATTATGACACAATCAACATTACTGTGCCTACACTTAATTCCAGGCAAAGATCGAACATGAACCACATTAGCGTAGAGATCTAATTCGTTTCGTAACTTCATGTTAAGCGTTTGAAGTTCACCTGTGTGACTGTAATCAGGTGTTGCCAAAATACCCTTAAGGCATACACGATTCTTCCTAATAGAGTTGGCAACATCTTCTAGAGGTGCACTCAAAGTAGGATTGACTTCGGAAAAGAAAAATGACTCAAAATCGACAGGCACCCCAGCTGCTTTGAACACTTCTTGAACTGAGTAGACCAGCTCAGGGCCTACGCCATCACCAGGAATTAACGTGCATTTTATCCTTGTGTCAGGTCTTTTTGACACGTTCTGCAATTAGTATTATTAAAATATTTTCAAGAGCGATACAGACCATACCAACTTACACCAGGTGGAGTGAAATTGGAAACTGAGTTATGAACATTCCTTGTTGACAGAGCTTGTGGAACCTACAATAATGTATCTATTATTTTTAAATAATAATTTATCAATCAGATGATACAAGTGGTTACATCATCAGCTTATAACCTCTACCTTGTGCGAATTTACCTGAATTAGAACTCTCGACAAAGTTCTCGAAATTAAAGCCATTTTTATGAAAATTTACTGTGCTACTTACAAATTTACTTAAATGAAATTAACACAGAAGATTAATTATAAAATGTAAATATGAAAGGGAACGGTATATAATTTCAAAATATCCTCAAAGCACCTCCTCAACCTCAAACGACAACGACGGAAGCTGCTACACCATAGAGATCATATAGATCTCTAGATTCTACACCTTGGCTCACAGAACATGCAGCCTTGGCTGCTACACACGAAATATATAGGTTAGGTTACTGCTGATCTCTATGGGTTACTGCTACTGCTACCCACAAACCACAAAATATATAGGTTAGGTTAGGATCCCAATGTTTTTGCATTTTTAACCGTTGCGCATGTGCATTAATATCTGTTCATGCAGAATACCGAAAATTTCATTTTTGATTTAACATCAAATAATGATAAGTGACAATTGAGTCGCGTGGTATCAAAATCCGACAACTCCACTTTTCATGAAAAATGAGATGGATACGGTTCTGGATTCGTCTTTTAATTCTCTATGAGCCTATATAACAACAAATCCATATAAAATTTGAGTTCAAAATATTCAGTTAGTTTCAAAATCCGACAAATCCACGCGCGATTAAAATCAAACGCCAGCAAATCCATTCAGCCAATCACAGTCCTGCTTTATGAGCTGCTGACACCTAATAATATAACCTTGTTTATTAGTGCATGGACGATCATCTAGAAGGGTTTTCTAAAGATGCAATTCCTGACTTAATTGTTTGACTTTTTTATACTATGTACCTAAGATTTAAAAAAAAATTAGAAAAAACTTCTATATTATTATAAAAAAACACAAATGTTATTTAGAGACCTAGAGACCAGGTAGATCAAACAAGTCAGTATCAAAACCCAACAAATCCTAACTTCAAAATCAAAACTCGACAAATCCATTCTATTAATGTAAATTATTCAACTGTTAATTCTTTTTTTTACATAAAAACTATTTATTTTGGTTTTTTTATGTTCCACTAAAAACGTGTTTAAATTTTTGTTGAGATATATATTTTTAAACATGTAAAAACAGTTTTTTGTGATTTCCTAAAATTTGACCTATGTGGATTTGTCGGGTTTTGATACCAAGCGACTCAATTATTTCAAAAGTATTTCAAACCAGTTTGAAACTGTCAGGAGCATGCGCAGTTTCATTTTGATGTTCCAAAAAGGTTACCACGCATGCTCCGGACAGTTGTCCAAATGATACGCGACTGAGTCACATACCTATATAATACATATACCGATTTTTAACCGTCTGCGCACGCTATTGCGCGGGTCATAGTAAAGGATGCATGATGCCGCCATTTGTACCCTTATATTGACATTTATCGGAACAGCTATTTTGTGTTTATTCGTTTTCCCTGTTCGTTTTCGGTTTTCCCACAAGTTTTTGTTATCTAGGTATTTCGAAAATAGCCTGTTACTAACCGTTTTTTAGTGACAGTGTAGTGCTTACATACAAGAAAGTGTTTTGCTGTGATTATTACACATACCTATTATAGGTATGTGGATTATTACGACTAGACGAGAACAATGGCTTCCTTTGTAAAGAATTGCAAAAATCCCAAAAGACTGGTGCCTCCTGAAAGTTATATTAAATTTTACAGGTAAGTTATTACTTCTGTACAAAATAATATCTAGGTAGGTGTTTTTGCTGCATTAGATTTTACAGAGTACCTACCTATTGCGTTTTTTTAATAAAAATAATTCTACCTTGAAGTTGTATAATTTATACAGCTACCTTTTTTTTACGTTTTGCTTTCTTCTGTGAATTTTAAGCGTTTTAAAATTCCCGCCTTAAATAAGGCTACAAATGGCCGCCGTCCTTGATTGAAAAGTGACGCCGGTCGGTCGTCTCTTTTGCGCCTTATAGGTATGTGGACTGAGTTTAAGGTGCCAACGCCCCGACGGGACTATGCGAACTAATATATGGGCCAACGTTACCATGTGAACGGTGCTAGCCTTGAGTCTACACTGCGTTGTTCTTTGTTGGCATGACCCATAGACTATAGCGCCTATAGGGGGCGTATTTCTTATATTCAATGGCGTATGTTTGAATTTTCGCTGAAGAAGCTGAAACAGACCTCTAATATCATCTCCGATCCGAGGCCTACACTAAAGACTCGTTGGCCTCGTGTCTCGTGTCATCTCTGTATCACTCACTCAATTTTCTGCGAGCAACTAACCACAGACACAGACTTTGTGAGCCTAACCGTCGATGGAGTCCCTTCCTCAATCAACGGCCTAACCTAGTATTTGATTTTCTGTAATCCTATGTTGCCATGTGTCCTTAGCCTTAGATAAAATTATTTACAGATGAGTTGAATCGTTTTTTTAGCAAGTTTTCTTAATAACATTTTAATGTGAAAGCTACACAAAGTGCACTTTTCTAAAGAAAAGTGGGAAAAAAATGCCAACAAATCAAAGTAGGCCTAGACTTTCGAAATTTCGCAAACCTACTCAGTTCTTCATTCTGAACAAGTTTCCTTAATAACATTTTGTCGTAAAACCTACAGAAAGGGCACTTTACTGATGTGGAAAATTAGTTTTTTCAAAATTCCCAAGGCATACGTGATTTTTGGAAACTAAAATTACGTCACAAATTAGGTTCAAACTTCAAACCAAGCAGGGCTTATCCCCAGAAGCTCAAATTTCAACTCAAAATTTTTTTGTCATTTACACCCTATCCGAACTCTAGCCGTGGACGTGGACACACTGTATAATGACAAATAGTAATACATTTTAGTTTGGTTACTGAAAAGCACGTTTTTTGTTTTGTTAAACATTCTTGATATCAACTTGATCAGTCAATTATACCGATAAAATTAAAACTCCTGGTTTTTGTACTTGAGAAACTGAGTCTAAAATAATACCTAAAAATTTCTTTACGTGCCAACACATTTCGCACAATCTGGCAACAGTGGATTATTTCTGATGTCATACGTCAAAAAGAGAAAAGAAATATGTCGGCATGTGTCAAGTGACCCTAGTAGTTTATTGTGCAAAAAATACCTAGAATTCTTTAATTCCAAATTGTATTATCCTTTTGTAAAATAGACTAATAGAAAATTGAAAATATGGCTACTCATATAATCGGAAAACCGGAGTATATAGTCGGCGGAAAATATCGTTTAGTTCGTAAAATCGGTAGTGGTTCATTTGGTGATATATACTTGGGAATAAATATAACAAATGGAGAGGTGAGTGTTTCCTCTTTCTTTTCTTTTGATAGTTCCATAAGTAATAAGTGTAGAGTAAGTTTTTTTTTATGAATTTAAGTTTAGATAATCATATTTTGAGGTAAAACGTACGACGTACAAATTGGAACTTCCAGCACAATGGCAGCCATATCTATATAGGAACCCGTTCTTTGGGGAAATGTTGTTGCTACCTACGTTTCAGTTTCAGCGTTCCTCTTAATGTCGTTATGTTTTGTTCCACCCAATTTGTATATTCAATATGTTTCAGTATTTAGGTATTATAAAAACTAAAAACGCATTTCTCTAAATAATAGGTAGCCTTATTAAAAATACTTTGTGCTAAATTGAAAGTAGGTTACTTCACCAGGATATAGACTTGCAACACATTTCGTAACCTTTGCTTTTGAAATAATCATTTTTCACTTTTATTTTGCGATAATACCTAGCGTTGTTTCGTCCCCTTTTTTATGCGCATTTGATTAATGATCCATGAATTCATGGCATAGTTATAGGTAGTACGAAACATATACCTATACCCTCGCCTATACCTAAATGTCTTTGCTAGTACCAGTACCTAAATACCAAGCTAAATACCTAGTCAAGACCTAAGTATAATTAAATAACAATAATAAATACATTAATGTTAAAAATAAGGTCACAATAAGTAGCTCCACAAGAGAAGCCTCCCTAATGGAGATGTTGATTTTCGTTACTTTTGAGTATTCATTAGTAATTATTACTTTGATATAATGTAATCGTTTATATTATTATCGTTACTTTGATTACTCATAATTACTGTGTTATAAATGCATTGTACGCATATACAATGTCTGTTTTCTTGTATAAAAAAATGTCAATGACAGAATTTTTGCTTAATGCAAATTGGGTTAACCTGTGTTCAATGATTTATTATTTATTTCATGATATTTTGAATTATTTTGAATAGTGACTAAATACTATAATCAGACGGAAATCGGTACATCATAATATGCGACTGCGGCGTCGACGTTGAGTGAGGGATTCAACGGCGGCGTGCAGTTTATCTAGGTATGCCATCGATGTAAACATACAATTAAATATTGAACCAAAATAAAGTAATCCTCGAAATAATCACTTTCGAATTGGCATTGGTTACTTCAGGTATCTGAGTAACGAGTACTCGAGCAATGAATACTTACTTTTTCAACACCTCTATTCTATACTCCATAATGATGTGTCAAATGTACGCACAGTGTTCATCACTTTAGAAGATATTTCGCCGCGAGTCTCCTTTTGACAAATAATGTCGCTAAGGAATAATTGTATTGTTTACTCGTTTGTCTGTGACTGTGACTAGCTATAAAAACCCTCGTAAAAACCATATACCTCGCCATTTATCAAGCCTAATAATAATTTATAGTGGGCAAAATATTGTTTAGGTAATGTCCATTTAAATAAATCAAAAAATTTCAAAAAGGTTTTTGGGCTTTTTTCTGATTATTGATATTTTATTTATAGGAAGTAGCAGTGAAACTTGAGGCACTTCGTGCTAGACATCCCCAACTTCTGTACGAGAGCAAACTTTACAAAATTCTCCATGGTGGCATAGGAATCCCACACATCAGGTTGGAACCTACCTACCTAGTTTTTTAGTATAATTTTTAACAGATAGGTATTGAAAATATACAGGTAGGTACTCTCCTGTATTATACGATTATAAGAATACCTAGGTACCTATTAGATAAAGATTTTGAGAAACAGGAAAGTGAGATTTTAAATTTTACCTTAGGTCAAGTTTCTCTAAATAAAATGAGTTATTTCTATTCTCGGGGTTATTCCATTGCCAAGAGCGTGAGATTATAGGTTGCCCCTCGGTTCGCCCTGTGAGTCAAAAGGTGTCCTCTGTGACAGTGATACTGATACTTGAGCTGAGGGTTTTACAGTGTCCAATATTTAGGTAAACTTATAAAATATTATTTTTTATTATTTCAGGTATACATACCTAATAAGCATAACAAATTTGAAGCTTTTTAAAGTATTTTTTGTCGTTTTTTGAGAAGGTAGTTTTTTACCACTTACTATTTATTAAATTTTTGAAAATTCTAAAAATTTGTCACTTTGAAAAAACTATTTTATACATTAGCTTTATAATTCTACTTATTACTTAGCCATTTATTACTATAATCGATAAGAATATGGCTTTTTTAAAAGAAAATGATATGTGGCAACTTTTAAAATTCTGTTAAGTATATTTGATGCAAAGTTGTAGATGTAGATATACCCTCAAGCTTTTAGTATATAAATTTTAGAACAAATTACCTTTTATCTTAATGAAGTTTGTACTGAATTTTATTTTTCCGAATTAGCCATGCCTTAAAAAGTAGTGAATTTTGGTTAGGTGAAGTAGTTTGATGATATTTTTTAAATTAATTATTATTAATTAATTAATAATATTTTATTAATAAATAATAAAATTAATAAAATAAATGTTTTTTGAGTGGTCCTGTTAACCATTCAACTATTTTGAAGGGATTCCGTGGCACACTTGACTCGCCAGATGCCTTTAAAATTCCTATTTTGCTCAACTTTGATACCCTGCAGAATGGAACTCCCTGTATATTTTTTATTCAAATTTGCTATATGGGGGTTTTGGGGTGTTCTGATTAACGCTGTGGGGTCAGATTTTAAATAAAAAAATCACTAAATGGTTTGAGTGAAAATCGGGGGTATAAAAAAATCGCATCCGGCTCTGGATTTGCATTTTGAAAATGGCAAGAATGTCAAAAGAAGCGGTTTTTGAAGGCCTTTCAAACAAAAAAAAGTTTAGGTGATTATCTTTAAAAATGAATATTTGACGGATTTGTACAGTTTTAAAGTTGGACACCCGTATATGGGATTTTTTTTAATAATTTGCACAACCAAAATACAGATATTGCCGAAGTTGATGCATGTTCAATAATGATATTAGGTGCACTTAGAATGGTTTCCAGTTAAACAGCATACAGGGTAGGTCAAAAAATATAAAAATCGCACAAGAGTAAAGTATCCTTATTTCAAAAAATTCAGCAAAAGATTATGAAGAAAAGTTGTTTAGAATTAAAAGCTACGCCTACATAAATACCAAAACATAGCCTCCTAAGAAAAAATTTTTTTCCTCAATTAATTTCTAGTTTCTTTTAAAATAAAAATTTTGCACCTTAAATGAGAGTTTTTTAATATACACATCATTACTAACGTTTTACCTTGTTCAGAAGAATTTTTGCGAAATTTTAAAGTTTTGTTTAATATCGTTGCAACAAACATGACGTTTGTGATTCCCTAAAAAATTAAAAATCTAAGTTCATTTTACAAATATGCTTGAATTTGAACAAAGTTATGCGAAATTGATATAATTTTGATTTATTTATGAAACTGTTTAGGGTGAATATTAAAACAAAATTTTTTTAGGAAATTATTAATGTTTTTCAAAAAATATATTTCTTTTTCTTAGGAGGCCCTGTTTTGGTATTTAGGCATAACTTTTAATTCTAAACAACTTTTCTTAATAACATTTTGCCGAATTTTCTGAAATAAGGGTACTTTACTCTTGTACAATTTTTATACAGGGTGTCCCAGCGGAAACGTAACAGGCTCTGTAACGGCCAGCAAAATTTTTTCTTGGAAAAACGCAAAAATAGGTCAAATTTTTTTGGCAGGGGGACATCTTTTGGCATAAAATTGATAGATCTATCTGCAACCCCCTGAGGAGCAGGGGTTGAACCCCTTCAAAAAATTTAAACGGGAAGGGGGTTCATGTCGCACACCTTTGGAAACGTCTCTCAATTCTCTATACACCTGCATCAGATTTTCAAAAATCAAACGACTTTTCAAAAAGATACACCGAGTAAAAAAACTTCCATGCAATAATAAAGATTTTGTTCAAAACGCTGCCGAACATTGTGCAACATTTCAGGGGTGATTTGTCGACATTCGTTTATAATACGGAGACGCAGATCTTCTATTGTATAACAATTCCAGGCAATAATTGGAAATGAATGTTTTGCATTTTTCACGCTGTATCTTTTTAAATAGTCGTTCGATTTTCGAAAATCTGATGCAGGTGTATAGAGAATTGAGAGACGTTTCCAAAGGTGTGCGACATGAACCCCCTTCCCATTTAAATTTTTGAAGGGGTTCAACCCCTGCTCAGGGGGTTGCAGATAGATCTATCAATTTTATGCCAAAAGATGTCCCCCTGCCAAACAAAATTGACCTATTTTTGCGTTTTTCCAAGAAAAAATTTTCCTGGCCGTTACAGAGCCTGTTACGTTTTCGCTGGGACACCCTGTATATTTTTTTTTACCTACCCTGTAGGCTGTTTCACTTGCAACCATTCTAAGTGCGCCTAATATGAGTATTGAACATGCGCCAACTTTCGGGAATATTTGTATTTTCGTTGTGCAATTAATAAAAAAATGCCATGTGTTGCACACTTAAATGCTTCTATCTACAACCTGTTGATGCTTTTTTCTAGGACAAAAAATAAAAAAGTTAACCTAATTATTCAGGGATTCCATGACAAAGCCGCTGATAATCATTTTATTATATCTACGTTAGAGTAAACACAATAAAGTTAAATTACTACGAAGTAAAAATAATAACTCGTCAAACTCGAGTACGTGTAATAAAGAAAGTGTGAATTTGTTGTTATAAATAAACCTTCGTGTGTCACTTGCAAGAAATAAACACAAAAAAAAACGGTAACTGTTTTGCTAACTGTAATTATTCATTTGTCTAATAATAGTAGGTATAATCTACGTAACAGTAAACTATGGATTAATTCAATTGCTTTTTGAGCATTTTGAATGCAACAATGGTTGGGTGTATGGAGTTTAGTTCGAGAGAAAGTCTCGTTTTAAAAAGCGGGAAGGACGCGTCGTTTAGAGGCGATTTTTCGGAACACGGAGTTTCGATGTTGACCTTGTTTTCAAACAGGAATTCTATTGCTATTTATAATCGCAGATTGAAAGCTTCAAAGCAAATACGAAATTTACGAAGTTCGGTTTATCTGAAATTCGAGAGTAGTATAATCTAATCTTGCATCTCTTCATGGTGACAATAACTTACGGGTAATACTTAGCTGAAAAGTTCATACATACCAGCGACTATAGTTCTATAGTCACTGTACATACCTATAGGTAACTACGCCACTGGGTTGGGTGCTAGAGGACAATGTTTATTGTTTACCAGAGAATATGCCGCCATTTAGGACACAAGTTACTTGACTATCTAGAAGCTACTGTGGCTATTTTGACTGACCTTGAAAAATTTGTGTAAAATGTCAGGCTGCGTCATGGTGTGTAAGCGGTGAAACCACGGCCCTCGTAAAATAAACTTATGAGGGCCGTTGGTAAAACGCTTATCTTGAGTGGGCATACCTACTTGCGGTGAAAAACGTTGAATGGCTTATCATTGGTTAAATAATATAAAATTTCAAGAAAAATCCATATTTTTCCTTTTTATACGAAAAATTAAAACTATACTAAAATCAAGTAACTCTTAACAGACTCTTACGCCTGGCGTAAATAAAAGCACGTGATCGACGACGTTCCGCGAAATAAGGCGATTGGTCAATAGGCCATAAAATATCAGCGCGTCTGGCAACAGGGATACTCGATTGCAAAAGCGTATTTATGCGGTTTTATCTTGTTGTTTTTGGCTATTTAGACACTGCCACAAATAATTTGATCGATGTTTTGACTCATTTTAATGAAGCCAGTAAATTTTTTCCGAAATATTTTGGCGTAAAAAATTGCAAAAGTAAAATTAAATGAAGGTCGTGCCTCAGTGCGGCTCTGGCGAAAATCTCAACGCACACGTTCTTGTTTACATCAGGCGTAATAAGAGTTATTTGATTTTAGTATAGTTTTTTTTGCAACAAAAGTTACAAGGTGTTAGTTACATTAGTGTTTTTATGTCTTGACATTTTCTCTGGCGGAACTGATTTAGGAGAACAGAGAACCCAAAAAATAACCTTATTGGCAGATTATTGGGTATTCCTTTTATACTAAAAACTCTCTTTAACTGGACACTAGATTGTGACGGGTAAAAATTTCATGTCGTTTTTAAAATTTCGTAAGTGACGTCCATAATATGATTATGATAGGTGCCGTAGAGGGCCGTAATCAACAGAATTTACGTTTTACGCACATGACTCCCAAATTTAAATAGATAGAAATTAACATTAGAATCTATTCTTTGAAGCACAGAAAAGGAAAAGGCTATAATGATAGTGTCTGTTTTTGAGGTTAGTTTAGAACCACAGAATATCAGGGTTAAGGTTAGACCTCTCCACGGCCCTCGTAAAATAAACTGGACTGCTTTTCTAATACAATCATTTGTCCCACCTTTATACATATACAGTGACCGGCAGAAAGTTGGACACAACTGGAAAACTTTTTCATTATTAATTTCTCAGAAAATTTTATTCTTGATAAAAGTTGGTGCATCATTTCATACTCAAAACGCACATATAAAAATTTAAATATATCTTTTTGGATACGAGGTAGATTCAAAAATGTCTAAATAACTCAAGAGTAAAGTACCCTTATTTTTTAAAATACGGTAAAAAGTTACTTACAAAAGTTGTTTGGAATCAAAGGTGGATGTCAGAAGTCACAGCCACCTAGTAAAAAAAAGAAATTTTACTTTTTTGTATTTTTTTCGACCACATTATTTTTATTACAAAAAAACAAAATACTGCAAGCGTAACTTATCATCGGATAACACACAGGGTTCGGAGCGAGCGGGAAAACCGCTCAAAAAGTCAGGGAAAAGTCAGGGAAAAATTAAAATTTAAAGAAATGTCAGGGAATTTTTTATTTTGTCTGGAATTTGTCATTATGCGAGTAAATTGTTTAATTAATTAAAAATCAATTAAAATATTTTTTTCCAATTAAAAAATAACGATGAAGCCTATCCTGTGGTACATATCAAATCGGGCCAGTCCAGCCCTGTCTCTTCCCCCCTCCCGTTGCGCCGTGCGCTAAGCGCAAGATCACGCTCGCGCCTAACCCACTATCACTATTCTGTGCCTAACCTAAGAATTTCCAACACCAAAACAGTTTTGATTTGCACTTATTTACGATTTTTTCTTCATTTCTGCATATTATATACCTAGTCGGTCATCGCGTCGGTCAGTGTTTCAGTGTTAAAAGTGGTAACCAAAGAAAATAATTATGGAAGTGGCTATTTATACGTCAGACGGATACAAACGTCAGTATACGTCTTGCGCTCTCATTGGCGGGCTGAGTCACGTGACTTCTTTGGACGTGCATTTAACTCCGTACACGTCCGAAGCCGAAGTAAACTAATATTTAGATACGTCGGAAGTGCATTTTTCTCAAGCATCTTTGCAATAAGGAGCGTATGCACTGCTCCTTTTTGGGGGATGGACGCTGCCGGATGAAAAAATAAGGGGGCATTCGCACCATATTGTGGCAGTCGGCAGCGCGCATCGCTGCCGACTGAAAAAAGAAGTGGTAATAATTTCCACTTCCGATTTTCTTGAAATTTTGGCTAGGTAGGTACCCCGTATTTTCGCCCGATGCGACGTTTGGCGTTGTAACCCACCCCCGATTTTCTTGAAATTTTGGCTACCCCCCGACCGGCACCGTCGCAATAACTGCGACGGTGCCACCCCGACCGCGCCGAATGTCGGGGGGTAGCCAAAATTTCAAGAAAATAGGGGGTGGGTTACATCATTGTAAATAATTACCACTTCATTTTTCATTCCGCAGCTCCCATCGCGGAAAAAGTAGGGCATACGCAATATAAAATGAGACAATATATAGGTCTAAATAATCTCGGACATCATCCAATCGACTTAGTAAACAAGCCGATTCATAATCCATCGGACGGTAGAAGTAAGGTTATGTGTCATGTGACTGAATCGACCAGTGAGAGCGCAAGACGTATACTGACGTTTGTATCCGTCGGACGTATAAATAGCCACTTCCAATAATTATGGCTTCCAAAAAAAAACAATATTTAACCCAGATTGGATAAACCCTTCAATTAATAATGAATGGGCAAATATATTTGAGCCTTTAAAAAGTGACCCATTCTCTGCTTTTTGTAAAAATTTGCAAGAAAAAATTTAGTTCAAGCAATATGGGGAAACAAGCTTTACATACTCATGAAAGAGGTGTACCGGCCACAAAAAAAGAGTTGAAGTTATTCAAAAAACAAAAGACCTTTTTGTAATGTTGAAGCCTTCGCAAGAGAGTGAGACAGTAGTTGACAAAAATAATGACTTTGATACTAGGGCGGAGACAGAAAAAAACAACATACCAAAAAACAATCTAGCCTTGTAAAAAAATAATTTTTTTGACCAAGAAAAGGTTTTGGAAGCCGAAATATTTTACCTATCTACCTACCACAAAAAAGTCTGAAAAGATCATTAAAAAAAGCTGAAAAATTGAATTTTTAAGTCAGGGTAAACCTGGAAGAGTCAGGGAATTTTATACAATCTGAAAACTCTGAACCCTGACACACGAATTGGCTACTAAACTTTAATTTTGTTCAATTAGCAGCTAGAAATTTAAATTAATCGAAATCAGAGTTTAAAAATATTAAATTTTTGTGTCCAAATTTCTGCCGGTCCCTATATATGTCCCACCGAAAGGTCGGCCATATTGGGCCCACACGTCATTGGCTGTTGGGTGTCCAATTACAATACGGAATTTTAGAGGGATATTTTAAATTTGAATCATATCAAAATCAAAAGCACGAGGGCTGTAGTTGGCCGTGGTCAAATGTCATTTTGTGTTGCCACCACAAATTGTGCTTCTCCCCTAGAATGCACACTAAATCCCCTAGAATATGCCCAATATGGCGGCTATCCACGCGGCACCAGCGCCCTCTGCCGGGTGGCTTAAAATTGGTGGAGGAACAAGAGCCCAATGGCGGTGCAGTTTATTTTCACAAGATCTGACATTTCTGCCAGACATGCTAAATTCGCCCCTGGACTGACGCACCCAAAACAATGCTGCCAACCTTGGATTACCAAATTAAGAAATGTCATTTCGAATTTCGATGGCATTTTTTTATATTGAACTAGCTGAATCAGTGCATTTCTTGCCTTAACATATTTTGACCAATATTTAGTCAATGGAATTAAAAGTTTTTGACCGGCCAAGGTCAAAAGCACAACCCTATTTCTGACCGAAGTTTTATTCCAATTCCATAGATTTAGGGATGGAAAGAATCCTCATTTTGAGGAAAAAATATGATGTCTAAAATTCTGTTTGTAAATTTCAACTTATCACACTTTTTTTACGACATTTAGTGAAAAAACTGGGAATTCACACTTTTTTGCGAAATTTCATAAAAAGTTTGTGAAATTCAACTTTTCACACTGTTTTACGGAATTTCGTAACAAAAAAAGTGTGAAAAGTTGAAATTTACAAACTTTTTACGAAATTTCATAAAAAAGTGTGAATTGACAACCTTTTTACGAAATATCGTAAAAAAGTGTGAATTCACAGTTTTTTTTTTACGAAATTTCGTAAAAAAAAGTGTAAAAAGTTTTTAAAACTTTTTACGAAATCTTGTAAAAAGTTTGCGAATTCACACTTTTCTTGCGAAATTTCGTAAAAAGTTTGTGAATTTCCACTTTTTATACTTTTTTTACTAAATTTCGTAAAAAGTTTGTGAATTCACTTTTTTTTACGAAATTTCGTAAAAAGTTTGTAATTTTCAACTTTTCACACTTTTTTGTGAAAAAAGTTTGTATTTCAACTTTTCACAATTTGTTTACGAAATTTTGTAAAAAGTTTGTAGATTTGCAAGTGACCGTTACATTATTTATTCATTGTCACGGTAGCTCCACTTTATTTCTTCCCAACTTTTCGTATTCGTTTTATATTTTAAAACCTTCATAGGCGTCGGTTAATCATTTTTCAAGAACTTTATAGTCGTAGTCAAAAACCGAGTTAAACACTTTTAAAGGTTAGATGATTCTTTACAGAAATGGACATGAGAAAATTAGCGATTGCTAATTGGGAATATAATAAATCTCTGAAACTCACCTACAAGGAACTAACTCAAAAATATATAAAACATGTAATATACAAAGTAATAATTCATAATAATGCACCAAAGAGGATCAAAGCTACTAACTTAAAAAGTGAATGAGTTATAAGAGAGTAATATGTTTGATAATAACAGGAACAAGGTGCTGAAACCAAAATGTCTCACTAACCATAGAGTTTGAGAATTCTACACAGAGTTTAACAAATAAATTTGTGACCTTTAAAATCAGTTTTACTCATCTCGCTGCCATGATCACGAGTATAACAGTAAAATTATTTACCACTAAAGAAAATGTCAACCTCGCACATTCTTTAACTAAGTCGGGAGTTGTATACGTGAAAGCATTTTAACATTATTAGACCCATTTTCAAAAAAGACAGTAAAATCTCTGTCTAAACCAAAAACGCTTTCTGGTACGGGCTTGGGTACGGGTATGCATTTAATTACTAAAAAACAATCTAAACTAACCTCTCGAAGAGGGCAGAGAGACATCTGGTTCTAAACACATGTTTCATGCTGGAGCCCAGCAACTACTTCATGGTGCACTGCGGTCTAATAAGACTGGAGTGATACTTCAAACCCACCATAAACGTTATTGACCAGTTGGCCACTCTTGATCTTAGCTGCATTTCTCTAGACCACATGGAATGGACTAAGTTAGTTGTACGCCTGAATAAAATCGTTGAAGAATTTTTCAATACCTATATCAATTTTTTATTATCAAAAATATTACTCCGTTATACCTTATTCACTTTTAAGTCAGTGGCTTTGGCCTTCTTTGATACATTTTGAATTATTATCTTGTGCATTCTGTTTTTCTTTATATTTTTTAAATTAGTATCTTTGCAGATGAAATTATGCAAGTTTGAAAGTTTTTGACTACGCCTATAAAGTTCTCATAAAATGATTAACCGCGCGCTTTGACGGTTTCAAAATATAAGATCGAATCCGAAAAGTTGACAGGAAGGAGGAATGTGCTTTTTTATTACCGAGACAGCTGATTGACCTACTAAAATTAGCAAATGTAAGCATATTATTGAAACGTGCTGAAGGATACGAAAATATAAAAATTTTCTGTTACACTTGTTGAGTTTATTGCCATTCTAAAATATCTTCCAAGCTGACAGAGGTAATTATTACAAAAAAGTCCTGGGTTAAGATTTTCTTTCGTGGTGAATAATTTTACTGCTAGACTCATGATCATGATAGCGAGACGAGTAAAACTGATTTTAAAGGTCGCAAGTTTATTAGTTAAACTCCATATAAAATTCTCAAACTCTATGGTTAGTGAGACATTTTACTTTCAGCATCTTGTTACAGTTATTTTATTATCAAACATATCACCCTGTTATAGCTCATTCACTTTTTAAGTCAGTAGCTTTGATCCTCTTTGGTGCATTATTATGAATTATTATTTTGTATGTTACATATTTTTATATATTTTTTTGAGTTAGTTCCTTGTAGGTGAAATTGTATAAGTTTCAGAGATTTATTATATTCTCAATTATCAATCGCTAATTTTCTTGTGTCCACTGCTGTAAAGAATCATCTCACCTTTAAAAGTGTTTAACTATAAAGTTCTTGAAAAATTATTAACTGACGCCTATGAAGGTTGTAAAATCAAGTTTACAAACTTTGTATGATATTTCGTAAAAAAGTGTGAAAATTAAAACTCACACCATTTTTAGGAAATTTCGTAAAAAAAGTGAAAAGTTGAAATTCACAAACTTTTTACGAAATTTCGTAAAAAAGTGTGAATTACAAACTTTTTACGAAATTCCGTAAAAAAGTGTGAATTCTAAAAAAGTAGTATGTGGCCCTTCTACGCTTTCGTAGTGCCCCTTAGATAACCTTATGGAAAATAATTAGTAACTGATGACCTGGTAATAAGGCTATTTTTTTGTTTTTCTACTGAATCAGTATAGTTACCAGAAAAAGTGTCAACGTACAACAATTTTTACTATATTTACAAAAAATCGGTACTGTTCATAGAATAACAGCGCATAGCTTTTAAGACTCCGTTTAGCGTTAGTGATAGTTTCTCATTGACCCCGTTCCTTTCAGATATTATGGCCAGGAGAAGGACCACAACGTCCTCGTCATGGATCTGTTGGGCCCCTCCCTGGAAGATCTCTTCAACTTTTGCTCTCGCCGTTTCACCATCAAGACGGTCCTCATGCTGGCCGACCAGATGATAGGCCGCATCGAGTACGTCCACAGCAAGTCGTTCATCCACCGAGACATCAAGCCAGACAATTTCCTAATGGGCATCGGCCGCCACTGCAACAAGCTCTTCCTGATCGACTTTGGGCTGGCCAAAAAGTTCAGGGACGCTCGTACGCGCCTGCACATCGGATACCGTGAGGACAAGAACCTCACTGGTGAGTGGAGGATTTTTGGGGATGGTGAATTTGTGTGCCAAAGATAAATTCAGTATCCTACTTCTAATTAGTAAATCATCGTAATATATTATTAATTTTCAAAACTATAACGACCAAAAAAATAGGAGAAGAAAAGCTCTGATTCAGTCTAAACGATGAGAGTACTACTGGGAAATGTTTTATAAAAACATGAAAACAATTCCAACTTCACACACTTAAATTTATTAGAAAAGTTGTTGTTAACTTCGATGTTAACATTTTTCTCTTTGAAACAACAAAAAATGTTTGGCGTTATTGTGTCGAAATATTAAGTTATAAACCTATTGCGAGAAACGTCTCATCATTCCCCAATTTTGGGCACTTTCAAATAAGGCGTATTAATACAATCTATGCTTTATTGGCAAAATTCTTCGGAATCTGCTACAACTCTTGCTAAAAATTATTTTAAGGTTAGAAATTATCCCTAGCTTTAACTAATAATGCTTGCAAACTTACGTGCATTTAAAAAAAACTTATTTCGCGACTTTCGCTTAGTTTTTTCATATTTAAAAAAATTAATAAACCTGAAAATTATGTAAAATAAACTATGCCGATTTTAAAGAATAGGAAAAAATTAAGACTAAAGATAGTTAAGTGAAAATTAAAAGATACTAATTTTTTGACTAAACAGCATGCTTTGTTTTTTTTAAATAATTTTTGCATTTTTTTTGTTCCTAATTTCTGCAAGACTCTCACCTTTTGATTGGCAACAGCAACACTTATAAGGATTCCCTTTTCTCTTCCCGGTCCAACAGCCCAGCTCTTTTTGCATAGGCAGCCAGGGAATAGCACGTGTCATAAAATGTATGCTCAACTGAATCTTTACAAAATATCTAATGATAACAAACACTCCTGTTCAGATCCTTCTGCCTGAAGTTTATAGAGAGACTGATCTTGGAATAGATAGGTGCTCAGCACAGACGGCTGAGTGATAACTGTAGGGGAGGCAATTTTGGGCAATTGTCGTAAATTTTACATCATACCGTCGATGGAAGAAGGAATCTTCAATCAACGATCATACCAAGGTTTATAAAAATTTTCCTTTTACTTTGTCTATAAGGGTTAGTTAGTTACTTCCATTCCAAATCTCTTGTTTAATAAAATTTGTACATTAACTTTTTCTGTAAGAGTTATCTCGATAATAATGTTCATTTATCTATTTATCTAGCATATTATTAGGGTCATATTGTAGTTTGAAAATTGAGAATCTAGTGTAAATTTACCTCTAAACAACTTTCTTTTGTAACATTGTTTCCTGCAGATGAAATGTTAAATCTTATTTTCAACATCAGCAAAATTTTATATTAAAAGTGACTTTTTCACTCCACTCTAACCATGGATATTGATGTGGACATATGAAAAGAGACCTTCACTGCATCAACTCTTCTAATACAGAAACCTTAGTCCTGGGTAGAAATATGTTGCCAGTGAAGGAAGTGGCCAAAATTAGCAAATGATGACATGGACTCTAGGTGTACCTATATCAATTTTAAAGAGTATTGTTTGGTTCCCTTATTCATTCTTTAGGATTGTCTGCGGCATTTGAATAACTTTTACTTTTATTTCAGGAACTGCTCGATATGCTTCGATAAATGCCCACCTGGGTATCGAACAGTCACGTAGAGATGATATGGAGTCACTTGGATATGTGCTGATGTATTTCAACAGAGGCTGCTTGCCGTGGCAGGGACTGAAGGCCGCCACTAAGAGACAGAAGTACGAGAAGATTAGTGAGAAGAAAATGTCCACTCCAGTCGAAGTTTTGTGCAAGGTAAGAAGAATGCATCTCTATCAAAATCTCCCAAAAAGCTGCAACTTCCCGAAGGCCGCCCTACACCTCTAATAAGTCATTTTGATACAGTGTGACCCATTTGTTTTGGGGTCAGTCTGTAAAAAGTGTATCAATCGTGCGATTTGGCTGATTTTTTTTTTAAATTGTAGAGTTCGATGAACTGCACATTTTGAACAAAAATTGCCTGGTTCGCATAAAATCCAAAGCCTACTATGACCGTTTTTATGAGCAAAATTTGAAGAAACCATATTAGCGTTTTTTTTTGAAAAAATCTGTGTGTGCCAATGGATTGAGCACCCCTCGAAATGGGTATGTACAAAATTTCATCAAAATATTTCAAGTAATAACGATTTTGTAGAAAAATTAAAAATGCAGCCAAGGTACGTCTTTATTTTCAAAAATTCAAAGTTGGCCATGGAAAATAATTGAATTGTTTACTTTTATTAAGTGTCAAACTGTCTAAATTGAGTTCAGAAATTGTTTGTGCTCAATACAATTAATTATCATAATTATGGAATATTTAAGCATAAGAGACAAAATAGAAATTGTTCGACTCGTGGGCGACAACGAGCGCTCGGCAGCAGAAGCTGCGGCCGAATTTAACAATAGACACCCAGGTAGATCAGTGAGTCGAAGTACTGTACAACGTATAAACAATATTTTTGATGAAACTGGATCGATTTCTAAAAATGTATTAAAAACTAGGCAAAATGGACGCCGTGGACTTGTTGAAAATAACAATCAAATTCTGCAATACTTTAGTGACAATCCTCGAAATAGTGTTCGAACGGCTAGTTTAGACCTTCATATACCCAGAGAGAGTATAAGGAGATGTTTGAGACAAAACAAAATAAAACCGTTTAAGCCAAAATTTTTGCACACCCTGGAACCAGGAGATGAGGAGAGAAGATTAGAATTTTGCTATTGGCTGCAAGGTGAATATCTCCATAATGGCAACTTTTTAAATTAAATTTTATTCACCGACGAAGCCACGTTTACTACAAATGGTGTAGTATCAAGTCAAAACTGCCTTCACTGGTCAGCTGAAAATCCAGAGTTTATAATAAATGCAAGGAGACAATATTCACAAAAAATTAACGTTTGGTGTGGAATACTATGCGACAGAATAATTGGCCCATTTTTCTTTGAAGGGAATTTGAATGCGGCTGGCTTCTTGAATTTTCTAGAAATTGAATTTAGAAATGCTTTAGATGAGTTACCATTAAGATACCGTTTAAATTTAAAGTTACAGTTAGATGGCAGTCCTATTCATAATGCTCGTTTAATCAGAAACTGGCTAGATAATAATTTTGAAAACTGTTGGATAGGGCGAAATAGTCCTTTCTGTGAGTGGCCACCGAGATCTCCTTTAGATTTTTTTCTTTGGGGTACACTTAAGCAAAATGTTTATAAGTCAAGACCCCATAATTTACAAGAACTGCAAGCTAGGATAAACCGTAGTTGTGAGGAAATTACTCCACAGCAAATACGAAATTTAATTTTGAATGTACGCAAGAGGAACGACAAATGCATTGTAGAAAATGGAGGCTTGGTAGAAGTTACAAAAATTTTATAATTTTAATTGTTTTTATGTTTTGTGTTTATAAGCATAAGGTTGTATTATTACAATTCAATTATTTTCCATGGCCAACTTTGAATTTTTGAAAATAAAGACGTACCTTGGCTGCATTTTTAATTTTTCTACAAAATCGTTATTACTTGAAATATTTTGATGAAATTTTGTACATACCCATTTCGAGGGGTGCTCAATCCATTGGCGCACACAGATTTTTTCAAAAAAAAACGCTAATATGGTTTCTTAAAATTTTGCTCATAAAAACGGTCATAGTAGGCTTTGGATTTTATGCGAACCAGGCAATTTTTGTTCAAAATGTGCAGTTCATCGAGCTCTACAATTTAAAAAAAAAATCAGCCAAATCGCACGATTGATACACTTTTTACAGACTGACCCCAAAACAAATGGGTCACACTGTATATCTTTTCGTGTTACCTTTTGCATAAACATATTTTAATGCCAATGTTTGTGTCCTTTAGGGCCTTCACTTCTGTTCATCCTTCATTCTTCTTTTTCGTGTTTCTGTCCTGTGTAACTTTCTTGTACCGGTTAGAGTTTCATTTCACTATGGAACTTCGTTTTGTGGTTCTGTTTTTTTGTGAAGAACCACCACCTTGGTTGGAGCCCCTACCTGGTAGGACTCTTTAGCAACCTGGTAGATGTGCCGACTCCAACAACTCAACCACCAAGATTTACGTGTTTATTGTGTTGTCTGGGGAAGTTTCGCTAACTTTAAATACTAACACTATCGTCTTGAAGTGACATATTTAACTACTTTAGTAGTGATCTACAGGGTTTTATGTGCACTTTCAGTAATAGGTCATATTTGAAAAACGAAAACATATTTCCTTCTAAATCAGTATTGGCATCACAGGGTACAGATATATTTATTTGAAGGCATGTTTTATAATCGCACTATTTCCAGTGGCTTAAGTGTGGAAGAAAGGTTTATAATTTGACGCCTATGATCATTTACATCAAACTAATACAGTATCAAGTAAAAAATACCTTAAAAGTATCAAAAAGCATCACTCTTCTTGTTGCTCACTAGAATTAGTTGTTTTCACTATCAGATGCAATTTGATTCTGTATATTCGTTCTCCGACCCAGTCGGCGTGATTTGATTACACACAAACTGGCCAGTCTACGGCAGACTCCCAACATTCGAAACATAAAATTTTCACCTACCGCTTTCAAATGTTGCAGATCAACTCTACATTGAAAATGAAGAAAAAATGCCAAATGAACATTGATCGAAACGCATTCGTTTTCTTGAAATATTGTGTTCAATTTTTATCGATTTAAATAGTTTGGCAGTGTGCGATGTCACAGAATAAATAGCTTTGCAACAGAAGCCTCCTTAAGGGCATGTGTCAAAAATAAGTGAGTCTCCATTTCCATTTACAGCAAAACAGCCAGTATTTTATGCATACATTTGGTAATCTCTTGGCTCTGTAGTTTACGTAAAATCAAACAAGATTCACAATATTTATCTCTTTAGAAGATATTTCGCGCAAAAGCGAGTCTCCTTTTGACACATGTCACTAAGGAATTGTCTGTATTACTCGTTAGTCTGTGGCGATGTGTCGGAAAATTGACTGATTAAACCCAAATACTATACAATTCACAGGTAAGTTTGGATTTCCCATAATGTCACTTATCGGCTGCCATATTTCTATTGACCTTGCCCCCTCACCTCCCGTTGCCATAATAATGTTGACATGTAAACATTTGGTAATTCATGAATGACTTGCTCCGTCTATTCAGTGATGTCACAGGTGTTTTCAATTGGGGTCAACAATAAAACCCCAAGATATTTTAAACCAAAGTGGACAAAATTCATAGTGATTTTGGTATGTACTCATCTGACAAAAAATACCCTATTCCATTGTGTGATTTCCGCATTAGAATTTTGTTCATGTCCTACTTTCCAGGATGTTCTGGAAATTTACTCAAAACTCATTGCCCTCAATTTTCTCCCTCGCTCTTTTCAGGGATTCCCCGCCGAATTCTCCATATACCTGAACTACTGCCGCGGGCTGCGCTTTGAGGAGGCGCCCGACTACGTCTACTTGCGGCAGCTCTTCCGCATCCTGTTCCGCACGCTCAAGCACCAGTACGACTACACATTCGACTGGACGATGCTGAAGCAGAAGGGCGGCGCGGGTGGCGGGACGCAGGGGGTGGGCGCCGGGCCGGCCGCACTGGGCGGGGCGCCGGGCGCTGGTGGCACCACCCAGCCGCAGGCGTCACAGCAGGCGATCGCGCAGCCCGGCGGCTCGACCAACTACTAGGGCGGCGGGCGAGACGTGAGGGGGAGTCGCAGACCAGAAGTGAGTTGACATTTTTGTAGCACTGTAATAATACTTTATGGAACTAGTATCATTAAATGTGAGCCGCATACACTCATAATAACGAAAAGTAAGTACTGTGCAGCCTCGATAATCCGAACTAATTATTGTGAATGTGGGTTGATTGAATTCGTCGATTGTTCGGTTTAACGAATTCTCGATAATAAAGGGTTTCACGTATTAAGAAAAACATTGAGTTTAAGTTTATTCAAGTGGCATGTGACAAGCTCTCTCTTGAAGAAACCACATACAAAGTGCAGATTCAATCTAATATGTCCTTGATTTTCTTAATATCGCTTATTGCAGATTTTCCAACAGTGTTGTATTTAATGTTTAACCAATTGTGTCACACATTGTCCACTTTCAAGATTATTTTAAATTTTCGATTTTTCAAAAACACTTAATGTAGTATGTTTTCTTTTCAAAGACATTGTAACATAATATTCAATATGGCCGATGGATACACAAGTAGAGGGCCGGAGTTATTATTGTACTATTGGAGAGCTCTAATCAGAACCTATAGACGTGGCGCTCCAAAATGCTCTTTGTTTCGTGTCCAAGATTAAATATATCCATACGACTACTCTAAAAACAAAGATAGAAAATCAACCATCAACCAAGTTGTCACTCTTGGATTTCGCTTGTTTTTTTATTATTTTACGATTGTTGGGGGTACCGGAAGCATTGCAACCTCACCTGAAGACTCGGGGGAAGTTCAATGATGCCAGCCCTAGAGCCTCGAGCCCAAAATTACTTCACTACGACTTGACAAAAAGGGCAATTTCTGACAATCTCGTGACATTTTCGGATTAATTTTTAGGCGTAGAGAACAATACATAAAAATGATCTGATTTTTCACGAGAAAAGACTGTTAAGTCTCTCAGTCGTACCTTCCTCTCACCTCTATTTAAGAACCTTTTTCGACTTGATCATTGCAGAGACATTTTTCAGGGGTCATACTGTACCACCCGGAAATATATTTGCGTCTTTAATGGAGTACTTAGACTGTGATTAGTTCTGGACGTCATGTGTTTTATTAAAAACAAACCTGTCTATAGGTTCTGACAGCATTGGCTTTAATAAAGATTTATGATAGGCCCTGTCATAGTCACATCCCGTCGTGCATGTGCATAAACAAAAATATAACATTTGGGTTTGGCATCAATTTTTCTGTAGGTTAGATTATCTAATCTGCGATTGATAATTTGTTCGTACTACTGGAGTTATTTAACTGTAGATTCTGAATATCGTATGTTCAGATTATAGATGTTGCATGGTACATACCAGTGGCGGCTTGTCCGGGGAGGCAGAGGAGGCAGTGCCTCTGTAAGAATAATAAATATAAAATAAATAAAAAATTAGTTACTTAATTCACTATACATATAAATACAAATAGGTAGGTATTTTGTGGCTTGTGCATTTATTTTTATAATAATCTCAATCAATTTATATCCTGGAGCATTCAGAGTCAAGAATTTATAATGACACTGGCGGTAATACTTCGTATAAAGTCGGTTCCACCATAGCGCAGGCTCCAAGGGGGCATGTCGCCGACGGAGAAACGTTTTTAGGTTACTTAGTAACTGTATTCAGCATGTGGGGGTACTGCTGTTCTTGTCTGACGCATGCCGGGATACAGAAATGTCAAATCGTTTCACTCTTTCACATTAGATGAAGCCGGGGGCAAACACGCCCATGTCGCCCATTCACGGAAACGGACGGACTCTAGCTAGGCAGTGTTCTTTCAGGTTGTGTGACTGTTCTGTGTTTTATCGGATGTTTACTTGACTTTGTGCTTTGGCTTTGGATATTTTAAAAGATATTATGGAGATGGAGGTGGAAGAGAACATGTGAAACTGTAAGGATGTCGTAGAATTTCTGATAAAAACAGATTCAACAGGCTGTCTTATGATGATAAATTGTTTATTAAGGATTTAGGTGTACCAGATTTAAGCAAAACACTAGTCAATCAAGGCAAACCTCCCCGTGGTTTTGTGAATTCTTAATTCTTTGTACAGTAAAAAATGCAATTGGTTAACTGGTAGCGTAACTTTAAAAAAGTTGTTTTGTTGGCCGTGTCTTTTATTTTCAAATCGCGGAGAAGAAGTTTGGTAAAAAATCAGATATGACAGTCTCAAAAATTTGTACCGAGCGATAGAGAGGCACTCAAAGAGTCAAGAGCACATTAGCAGTGCTTGTAAATTGCATCTTTTGGGTAAACAAAATATACTGAATGTCATTGATTCTACACGCCAAATCGAAATTTGAAAATTTAACCAGTCAGTACGAAAAATAGAGACATTTTAACACTCTTAATTGATATATGTATATTTCTCTGCAACCAGGAATTTTCTTTTCGGGGACATGACGAGGAGTCTCGTCTTTAAATCGGGGCAAAATTTCGTACACTATATTTTATTACCTTTGATGAGAATCTTAATTATGCTTTTTTTTTAATGCATTATGCATTAGGTATGTCCGAGGGTGTGTCGCATCGATCTACATTTTTTAGTAGTAAAAGAGGTCCACGGAATCTCTACACCTTCTCGTTGGTTTTGCCGAACAAAAAAAATATCTTGTATACAAAAACCACCATTTTCTTTTTAGTGTGCTTTGGTATAACCTTCGGTGTTCGATATAACTCTCTGTATCCCTTTCTTGGACAAATAATATTCATATTCAAATTTTGTGTATAAAAATTCCGAGAAAAATACAACGATATTTTTTGACCAAGTAGAGGTCCTTTTCCCAATTTATTAAAAAGTCTGCCTCCCCAGATCAAATTGGCACAAGCCGCCACTGGTACATACTTTGATTTGCAAAATGTATTCAACTTAGTCTAAAATTACAAGTCAAAAACATAGTAACATTCAAAAATTTAAAAGTAACTTTGGAAAAAATCAATTGGCAAATACAACTAATTTTTTTAGTTGTTTATCCAATTGTATGGGATGAAAAGAGTCCAGTAAAAAAAATTGGCTGGGCTTTACCTGAAAAAAAAATTGAAATACACAAGTTTCCGTTAATATCAGGAAAAACATGTGGCAATGCTTATCGTATAAGCAAAACCAACTGGTCATTGTAAAATAAACATAATTTCACTTCTCAGTTTACATTGCTTTGAATCTTTTTCACAATAGAAATAAAAAAAAGTGTTTTGTTGTGCTATTGTGCTTTGTTGTATTAATACCAGCGACAGAGAAATTATTTCTGCATGCTTCTACTACGTTTTTTTTTTTTCAATATTAAAGCTCAACTTTTAGTTTTTTTCATGTTATAAATTCCACATTCATGTGAGTCCAATTTTTGTTAATAAACATATGCACATACCGTGCCGAATTTGACATGGGTAATATAAATTATCCCAACATGGCTTCACAAAACAAATCCGTCTTCTATCTTCACAAAAAGCCAGTCCATAACTTCACGACGAAACAAATAATTTACAGCTTGAAATGTTTTGTTTGTTTATCTCATTTGACATGATTTATGTAGGCCAAATTCGACCAACGGCAACGGGAGAAAACTATCGATAAAGCGGCGTTGTCCTACGCCCGGCAACTACCATTTAATAAGTTTTATTGAGTTATACAATTTCTCTTTTCATTTTTGGCTTAATTAAGGCCCAAAAAAATCATATAACTGTGGTTCCCTATATCTAGAGGCTCTTTAAAAATTCATGTGGAAATTCAAGAATTTGTTCTTTAGTCTATTAGCCTATTATTATATGTGATAGATTAATTTTATGACCAATCTGTATATTTAAAGCAACATTTGCTTTTCTCAATTATTATTACAAGCAAAATTTTCATCAAGAGTAAATAAATATATAATATATATAAAAAATAAAAAAGTTCCGTTCCGAACAATAATCGGGGGACAAATTATAGATAATTTTAACAAATTGGAACAATACCATGTCTAGACAATTTATGAAAGTGTCTGTACTTTCCCTTTCTCTTATCCAATAGTTTTTTTCCTATTTTTAATCCTCTTTTCTACCATTATTTCATTTCAACGAAAACTTTTTTTCAGCTAATTCTAAGAAAAGGGAAACAAGCAACTATCGTACACACCGTGTGTGCATGGCTTTTTTTGCTATACTGGAATCGAGAACCGGTTGTTTTAAGTTCGTGTATTTTGTGGCTTAGTACAGTATTACGCTACAGACATCTTTTCAACATTGTGTATTTTTAAATAATGAAATTATTGTCCCTTACACCCTGTGTTTTATTTTCTTGTGAAGTAGACAAATTATTTCCAAAATTAAATGCTGCAGGTACAAAATATATAAATAATAATTAGTTTCTCCATAATCAACCTAGAATAAGTCAGGCACAAAAACAGGTGCCAGATTATTTAAAGGGATGAGTTCATAATTTCTCTTTATTTTTGTTTACATTATTTTATTACATGCAGAATTTCTTTGCTTATAGGAAAATCGTTTAAAACCAAAAACATGCCCCACCACCAAGTTTTCATCAATCGGGCTTTACCCAACATCGTAACCAACAGGTTAATTGATATAACCACCCTTCCACTGTGGCGGATCTTGACTTTTATATAAAATATGTTTGTTTAAGGTGAGTACATACAAAATTCAATTTTCTTTGTGTACTAGCCATCGTTCTAAGGGAATAACTGTGTAACTACTAAATTTACAAAATACACTTTTTTAATTTATATAACCTGTCTCAACAGGCCATGTGTCTTTTTGTATGAAAGATTTTGTTTGAAATGTGTGTGTGAATGCAAGTCAGGCTGTTCTAACGAACAAGTCACAAGTATATGTATAAAAAAATAATTATAAGTCAGATTCGAAGTATAATAAGTGAGTACTATAATGTCAATATGAAAATTAACATGGCCAAAATTTCATTGCGGACTATATCATACAGTTATGATTTAATTGTGATAGGTTAAACAAATAGCTTTATGATATAGTTTAGAGTGGTGTTATTGTATTTAGTTATTATTCGCGAACTGCTAATTATAAGAACCCAAGAGCATTGTTTTCCTGCGGCCTGATGACAACTATTTATTTGGGAGTGTAGCATAAATGTCACTAGGTACAGGGAAAGTACAGTGTACGGTTATATTTATGCATGGTAAAATACCCCAACGAGACAGAAGTATGTTTAGCTCTGAATTCGTATAGTTGTCTTTGATTTAAAACTAAAATATTCAGCAAATTGCAAACCCAAATTATGTTTAAAGCACATTTCAACCATTTTGCAGTTCAGTTCAATTTTCACGAGTGGCGCACAGCACCAATTATTTGATTAGCTGCATTAAAAAAAGCTACAAATTTTGAAAGAAAAAACTGCAAATTTTGAAAGGAAATGTATTTAGTAATTTCTAGTTTCATACCTCGTCAAGTGGGTTTGTGCAATATATTTTTTCAAAAACTGAACATTAGAATTGAAAGTTGCTAAGTGATCCTCAGATTGTTGGTTATCTACTATAAAATGTTCGCTGGTCGGCTGGTTAATTACTTAATGAATTTGCTTCAGAACCGCTGCACAGTCACTTGTGGTCATTACTTATTTTTTACTATAATTTTAGAAAAAAGGATATTTTTATGATCCAACCATTTTTGTGGCAATATTATTTCAAGCTAAATACAAATATGCATATCTTTGAGACAACTTTGTTTCATAAAACATAGCTCCAACAGTAATAGCCACTGCTTCCAAGGACCATAATATAACAAGTTTCAATTTTTCTGTAAAAAAATGGTGGTATGTTTAAGATGGCAATTTATGAAATGTGACAAACTTTGAATCTTCTAGAAAATATTTGTCAAAATGAAAATTGAATTGCTGTCGTGCAAATTGTATAATTTTTCTACAGGGTGTCCATTTGAAGTAGAAGCACCAAGCAAAGTTTTTATTTTTCATCCAATTTTAACCGTATTTTGTTTTTCTAAAGATATATTACAAAAAAATCTACTTTTGTGCAAAATTTCAGGTCTTAATCTCAATTTCAAGGCCTAGTATATTTTTTTCTAGTAAAAAGTGACGAAAACCATTTAGCGACTTTTTTTTATCTTAAAACTGACCAAGTCATTGGATTCCAAACCACTAAATTTTGAATTCTCTGGACTTGACTAGCGAAATGTTTTAAATATGATATCATATTATTATAGGGCAGCATTTTTAATAACTGTTATTTTTTAACGAAATTTGGTATAAACCCTTTTCAGATGGTCCCGAATCCAATGACGTAGTCAGTTTTGAGATAAAAAAAATTTACTAGAAAGAAAATTGCAGTAGGCCTTAAACATTGAGATTAAGACCTGAAATTTTGCACCGAAGTAATAAAAAATTACTAAAATCGGATGAAAAATAGAAATTGTACGGGGTGCTTTCATTTCAAATGGGCCGCCCTCTATATCAAACTGTCAAATTAGCTCATTTTGCAGAAACTTTATATACAGCCAAATTTCGCTAATATATCATAGAAAACATAAGTAGGTCCACAACACTTCGGTCAAATGGACTTCAACTTATGACTCAAAAAAACAAGTACTCAGAAGTTAACTTTTCTGGAAGAGTGTCTTACAAAGTTGTAGAATAACTGAGAGCCAATAGGGGCTCACAAATCAACAGATTCAGAAAGTGATAAGGTTAAAAGTTGGAGTCCATTTGACATGTGTCATTAAGGAGCTTTCTGTTGTGGAGCTGATTTTCTGTGCTAATACTAACATGGGGGAAGAACGAGTGACTTGCAAAATGGTGCTTACATTTGTGCACATGGCAGTAAACATTCAGAAACTAGCAGCGGCTAGCGAATGCTGTTTGTCTTCATTTCTCTCAGCAGGTAATTCCAACAAAAGTCGGGCCTTTCCTTGTGTTCGTAATGGCGAAATTTGCACTGTATGTCTTAATTCAAGCATGCTGTGCACAATTGTGGAAATGTAGCTTCACCCTTTGGAATCTATTTCGACATAAATTTGTGATAGCGTTTTTCAATTTAGTGTTCTGTTGTTTAAAAATAAATTGTTGGTGTTGCTGATTTAGATTAGTTAGAAAAACATTTACAGTTAAGAGATTTTCTTATTTCTGAACATTGGCTTGTGGTGAATGTAAAATTATTACTTTTACTAATGAAATACCTATTATAGTAGGCTGCATATTTATCAGCAACTGCCATTATAACTTATTAACATCTATAAAAAAAAGAAGATAAAGGTAAATCAATGTGTGTTAATATTATTATACAACCCTGTAAATTAGTTATATTTTTATTATAGTGTAATTATTGTTACAAAGTAGGATTTACATGACTTATATGTTTCTATGCAACATCAAACATTGTTTGAAGATGACAATATTATCTGTAAGTTCCCATACTTCAGTCAGTCAAAGCATGTAAGTACCACAATCATATTTTGCAACATTAACTGTTTATCTCATTTAATTGTAATAACATTTAAAATGTCTAGTTTAATTTCGGGCGGTAGCCATATTTTTAAGTTTAAAAATAACATGCAACATTTGTAATGGAACTGTTACATAAGGTATTGCAAGAATAAAGAACTAAATGCAATTTATTTGATTTCCCAACATTTTAAAAACAACTCTTCTTTACTGCAAAAATGGATATAAAAAGTTGGGAAGTAGGTCACTTACATCCAGAGATCAGAAATCTTTACCATAATGACATAAGGTTGTAGTTTTGAGATTAAAGGACTTTTAAATATTGGAAAATTTCACTGTACTTCCCAGTTAAAGTGATTAACCCGATTTTCTCGGTAATTTTAAAGATAAATTGATGGTTCAAAAGCTAAACTTGTTTAGAATTTTCCAAGGATTCGAAAGAGTCGAACTTAATGTACAGAGTGTTGTTAAAAACATATTTAACAAAATACTCTTCCAAAAAATTGTGAAATTGGATTTTAACATGAGGAGTAACAAAAAAGTTTTGCTTTTCATTTCTGACTTCCTGTTTAACAGGAGCATCACTTGGTCAGAATTTTTAGATACCCTGTATATTTTGGGTTCCTTTTCTTCTACCAATTCCAACTATATTTAGTTTTATATAGTTACCTCTAAAAATAACTAAGCAGCGAATTTTTATTTTTCCATAAATTTTGTCATATGATAAATGCATCTTTTCATGAAATCCTAAAAATATATTGTTAGAGATAATTATATAAAACTATATATCGTTGGAATTAGAAGAAAAAGAATCTAATAAAACAAAATATACAGGGTGTCTAAAAAATCTGAAAAATGATGCTCACTTCCGGTCAAACCAGGCGACTTTTTTGTGTTACTCCCCATAAACTCATTACTAATATTCCGTATTAAATTCCAAATTCACAATTTTTTGGAAAAGGTTATTGCTGAAATAAATTTTCAACAACATAATAATATAAATATTAAGTTTGACGTCATATTTGAATTCCTTCGAAAATTCTACACAAGTCTGGTTTTTGAAACATCAATTATTTATCTCTAAAAGTATAACTGATCTTATTTTGGCTAGATTTTGGATTAATTTGTTCAGAGAATTTTGAAAAATTAATGCACATTATAGATAAAAGTGAAATTAATTTGTTATTTAGGTACCATTTTATACCACAGGTTTTTTTTTATAAAAATGGTGTTTTAAATATTTTCGGAAATTTATTTGTGGCGCAAACAGATCTATTTAATTTTTTTAGAGATGGGTTTGTACCGGGTACATTCGTTTGCTCCTTGGAAACATTCATATGTACCCTGAATGTACCGGGTATATTGCTTTTTTTGCAGTTTTGAATTTGTCATGAAAAGTCCTTTTTGGCAATACCAAATAAGTGATATTTGAATGGAATTAACTGGAAAATTAGAATGAAAATACAGTTTTAAGCATTTTTGGTCTTTTATTCATAAAAATAAATATGTTGATTGTTGCTCTTTGCTTTGCTACATAACGTGTAATAAAATATTTAAAATAAAAGAAAACAAAATAAAAATCCATTCTAGGTACAGGGTGGTTCATTATAAATTGACACCCCCTTAACTTGCTAGTTTTTGAGGTTAGAAAAAAAAGTTTTTTACAAAAGTTTTAGATACTAATACAAAGTTTTTTGTGGCGCTATTGGACCATGTACAGTGTGTTCTAGAAAGCCGTGGCAGACATAACTTATGTTTTTTTAAATGGAACACCCTATATATTTTTGCATTTTTGAAATCTGCTCATCAAGGCAATTAAAATGATATTGAACTTTGTGGCATTATCTTTTTCTGTTTTTGAAAAGTTCCGTTTTCAAATTTTATACTAAATTTATTTAACTCGAATTTGTGGATCTCGTGATAAAGGTAGACGATCGATGTAATAAGAAAAAATATTTGTTTTAAACAAGAGAGTAATATAGTGAAACTCCAAAATGATTAGGAGCCTTTTCAAATTTTACTGATTATATTCTCGAAATAAGAATTTCAGGAAAATCGTAAAAGCTCCTAAACATTTTGGAATTTCACTATGTTACTCTCTTGTTTAAAACAAATATTTTTCGTTATTATATTGATCGTCTATCTTTATCGCGAGATCCACAAATTCGAGTAAAATAAATTTAGTATAAAATTTGAATACGGAATTTTTCAAAAACGGAAAAAGATAATGCCTCAAAGTTTAATATCATTTTGATTGCCTTGATGAGCAGATTTAAAAAATGCAAAAATATATAGGTTGTTCCATTTAAAAAAACATAAGTTATGTCTGCCACGGCCTTCTAAAACACACTGTATATGTTCCAATAGCGTCACAAAAAACTTTGTATTAGTAGCTAAAACTTTTATAAAACACTTTTTTCTAACCTCAAAAACTCACAATTTAAGGGGGGTGTCAATTTATAATGAACCACCCTGTACATCATGAAGCAGAAAACAGTCTTCTTACAAAGCAAGTTCTTTGTATTGTAAGTCTAAGTCACAGCTTTTTAATCACAAAATTATCGAGAAATAAAATGCTTTGCAAAAACCCTAACTATAATGGCGCCAAATTTGAAATTTTGTAAGTAAGTACCCGGTGCAAACCGTTATGCACCCTGGGTATGTACCCATTTGGGAACATTCATATGTTCCCAGGTGCATTCGCCTGCCCATCTCTACATTTTTTAATTGTGTTTTTCGCCACCAAACTGATTAAAATGTAAATTTTTCAAGTTGTCTGGAAAATTCATAAATTCTTAACAGTAAATGAACGAAACTTTGAATGTTTAACTCAAAAAATGACTTGAACTCTTGGAGAATAAATCTTCCTCCTTTCTCAAATATCATGTCGCGTCAAAGTGACAGATTTTGTGTCATATTACTTTGAAACATCGAATTGATAAGTACATGTCAATTCAATGCTTTGAAGTGAAATAACAGATTTCCTAAGAGTGATAATTAATAATAAAGTATTTTTCCTTATAGTTTTTAAATGTTGCCTGCGGCGCATTTTGGCGACCAGGCGATAATTTTTTAAATGTGCATTAAAAATTTTGCCCCCTCACCCTGAAACGAATTTCCGTATTAAGCCACGGAAGGGTCGCCTCGGTTTTGGAGGTCACGTTATGCCCCTGTGAACAAACACCTCTACCGTTGGGTGAAGATTTAACCTTCAGTCAACGCCTCTACTTTTTTAATGTTCGCTTAGAATAGCGATAGTTTTTATATGGACCCACCTCCACCACAAAACAAATTTCTATTGTTGATACTGCTATTAGATATGGCTTTGAAAAGACATTATAATTTATAGGATTTTCACTTCCACTACATCACTAAGCATAAGGCTGTTTTCAGTTAAAAATTAACAATAACCAATAACTTTATCTTTTCTATAAAAAATGGACTTTTTTATTAGTGCAAAAATGATTATGAGTTCATAGTTAACAAAGAAAAAACTTACCAGCAACTGACTTAGGTAGGTACATAATATGTTTTGCTGCTTATTAGGTTACTTCGACTTTTATTTATTCCCTTAAACTGTTTGACCTTGAAAATTTTAAAAATTTCGCCTACGGCGCAATTTTTGACCATAAAAAAATAAATTTCATTTTTTTAATTCCATAACCAAATATTTTTTCTCTTTTATTTTATTAAGTACTTTAAGAGCGTTTATTTTGTTAGAGTTTATATTATTGTTGACAGATTTTAAGAATTATTATTAGTTTAGTTTGTTTTGTTGTTTTCTTTAGTTGGTTTGTTCAGGAATAAATTATTGTCCTAGTTTTACAATGTTAAAAACTTTTTTGGGATGGGTGGAGATTAGGGGGCCCTTGAAAGCCTTTTCCCAGTGGGATCTGTATAAAATATACAGTGTGGGAAGAGTGAAATTCATCATGTCATGCTAAAATATAGAATAATGTTTATGGTAAAAAAAAAACTTAGAAAGTGATTTTTAATTTGCCATGTTTATAAACATTAGTTGCCATGAAATTTGTTTACTGATTATTTGCATTAGTTAACAAAAAGGACAAAAATTAATGGATTTTTTCCATAAACAATAATCTTAGTTGTTTTCCATAAACAATAATCTTGAGTTGTTAAAAGTGACCTTTTTGAATATTACCTACGTTTTTTAAACTAAAGAAAACCTGATCCATTTTGTCCCAACTGAAAACCCCACAAGCGAATATTGTTTGCCTTTTCGCCCTCAATAGGCCTGGGACAGCGAGTTTGAATAACTCTGCATTACTTAAAAAAAATACTACATTTTGGCACAAACGCGACACAATATTTATAGGTAAAAAACGATTAACTTATCTGTGTAACTCCTTGTACATCAGAAACAAAAATCTCGCCCCCCAAAAAAACCCTACTGGCACCAAATGCTATCGTCCAAGTAAATATCTCAATTAAATCAAATTCAAACTTAACAACCTGTAGATATATTTTTGATTAAGCATTTTCGTTTTCGGAGATATAGGAATTTTTTTTATATAGATTCTGAATAGACCCGTGAATTTTTTATCACTTATAACAGGTACTAAAAGAATACAAAATGTACCAAACTAAACTTTCAAATACCTACTTTATATTACGAAATATATTATTATTTACATATGTATAAGTACAAAAATATACCTATTATGGAAAGATAATGTGTTACTAAAAATATTTTGCCAACTCCATCCAGCTCATTGATCTCTGTTAAATTTTATACTATACCTACATAAATATCAATTTGCCGATTGGTTTCAAAATCTGGAGATGCCACACAAAATAATGCTTCCTTTCTTCCTGGCAGTAACATTCTGCAACCGCATATAATAACGATATCTCCTCTTCACCAAGCCATTGTTTTTTGACAGAGATTTAATTTCTAATATGGAATCCTGCAAAGAAGTTCCATTTTCATCGGGAGAAACGCCAAAAATTGGATGTTCCTTTCGAACCCACTTTTCATTTTCACCTTCAATAGGTACCTTCTGACTCCAAAGTCAATCCTCGCTGCGTGGCTTTAGATTCAAGAGGCTTCGAAGCTCCTAAAATTTTTTCCACTAACACACCATCTATTGTTTTGCATCTGCGATGCAGTTACACGGCCATATTGAAGATTGTACCACAAAGATTCTTTCGATTGTTCCAGCCAGATCAATAATAATTATTAAGGAATGTTACGCGTCCTCCCTCAGTACCTGGCAGGAACCGTCTGGCTTTACACTACACCATGTCCTGACAGATTATTATCATATTAAAGTCCATAAGTTTGGTCAACATTTTCTAATTCTATCGTCCCTGGAGCCTTCCTCCCCCGCCGATTCAGAGGAAAAGAAACAACATGGGGCTGCACCACCATTTTGTCGCCAGATATACCGATCACCGACAACAGAGAAGGTGTTCTGTGCCGACAAGATACCCACAGATCTTTGATTAGTACATAAATGTTAACTGGCGATAGGTTTATACCCCAAAAGCAAGCCTATATGATGTTTCTTTTTGATTTTTTTAAATCACCAGAATATTGCTATTATACTTAGAAACATTTTTAGTGCCACGGGTTCGTGCGCACCTTTTAGTGCAGCTGTTGCGGGTCCCGCCATTTTGACCTCCCCGAAACGCACCGTGCCAGTCTGCCGCTACAGTAGAAGCTTGTATTAAGAATGGAGGATGACATTTCGAACAACTTCTGTGAAAAAGTTACGTCGTTAAATTATAAGAAGTGGAGTACTGTGTCGTGAAAGTATTATTGAGAAAACAAATTAGTAAAGTGGTAAATGTGATTATTACTAGGTGTGGGTCTTAATGTTATTTATCTTTATGCTGGATGATAGTACAAAGGCGTCCTGCAAATTTTACACTTTTTTCTGTGAAATTTACAGAATAATCTGTAAAATTTACAGAAAAAAGTGTAAATTTTACAGAATAATCTGTAAATTTTACATTTTTTTCTGTCTGTAAATTTACAGAAAAAAATGTAAAATTTACAGATTTAAAAGTGTACATTTTACAGAATAATCTGTAAAATTTGCAGAATAATCTGTAAAATTTACAGAAAAAGTGTAAATTTGACAGAAAAAAGTGTAAAATTTACAAAGGTAAAAGTGTAAATTTTACAGAATAATCTGTAAATTTTGCAGAAAAAAGAGTAAAATTTACAGATTAATCTGTAAATCTTACAGAAAAAAGTGTAAATTTTTAGGGAAGAAAAGTACGTGGCCCCAGGACGCCTTCGTATGATAGGGCTACAGCAAACACGCGCTTAAAAAAGTAACACGTCGCTGCTATGTGGAAATTTGCAAATCTTACAGATATTTTTCCAGCAATTATCTGGCGGTATGGCAACGCTGAAGCAGAAAGCGACCTTACGACCAATGGCTCTCAAACTGTCTCTAAACATTCGGGAAAAATTTCGAAAGGCCATAACCTTTTACTTTCTGCACATTTAAAAAGTATATTTTCATGGGCTTGCTATTGAAGTTGGAACCTAATGCCAGTTCTCAGAAAAATAAAAAACGTAGAACTGGCTTTGTATCGGCAAGTTTGTTCCCATAATAAAAAAAATAATGTTTACATTTCGGGTGGCAGATCTGGTGCTAACGATTACAAGGCAGTGGCGTACCTCGTATTTTTTAAAATAGTTATAAAAATAGGAAAAAATATATTTGCCCTTATATCTCAATTTTTTTATAAAAATTGAAGTATAACCCCAGGTACAACTAGTACGCGTCAATTCTAAAATTCAAACTTATCAATGTTATTGACAGTTACTAGTTGGAGATTGTTCGGCGAACACAATATAAAAAAATAAAAAATAAAAACTTTTTAAAAACAAGCTTTTATTTAAGCCATGAACTAAAACGGATAAAATAAGTTTAGGTTTTCGTTAAGATAATTCAATGCCACACTGCGGCAAGCTTTTTTAAATAAAAAAGCTCGTCGCGCGAGATGTTCATAAAAGTAGGTACCAATTACTTTTATCGGACAGTGATTAGTTGATAAGCAAGTACATGCCAAAGAATATATTTTCTTTACAGTTTGCGGGACAAGCTTTTTGATTTAAAAAAGCTTGTCGCAGTTTGGCATTGAATTATTATCTTAACGAAAACCTAAACTTATTTTATCCGTTTTAGTAAATAGCTTACTTAAATAAAAGCTTGTTTTTAAAAAGGTTTTTTTATTATTTATTTTATTTTGTGCTTTTTTAGTAGGTACCTATTTGATTCCAATCTCAGAAGGGCGGTAAAGAAATTTAATCTGCCATCTTGGGGCATCGGGCATCCGCCCTATTGGATTTAGTATGACGTCAGTCACCTTATCGTTTTCTACTCTTCAAATCCTTTCATTTGATACCGATGTCTAGGATGTTGTGAAGAATTAGGCAATCCGCCGTCTTGGGGAGGCCGCCATATTAGATATGACCTTATTCACCTTATTGTTTTCTACCCGTCGAGCCCTTTCGTTTGATACCCATGTTGAGAATTATTTTCCCTCTGGTGGTAAAGGTATCTTTTACCGTGCCTATGATGATGCCTATAGATACGCCTATGTACTTATGCATGATATGTAACCTCCTTTGGCGAGTTGCTTGATTTGCAAACGATACACTTTTTTGCCCATAACGTATAACTTAATTGTCTATATAAGCATTTTAAACCGACGAATACTTAAGAAACACTTAAAAACAGCGAAAAATTGCTTCTAAAAGACACAGCACCAGTTATGTCAAACAACAGTCAAACACAAGGTGAGGCATACTCTTGACCGATTTGCGCGTTTGTCAGATTGTGCGATTGGTATTGGTAATTATTGTAGGTATATTATTGTTTCCTTAGTTGTATCACAGATTAAAGCACTACACGTAGTATAGAAATACTGCCTAATAATAGATAATTATAAATACTAGATTCACCTATTAGTCAGGCAGACCTTATCTCATCAATACTTAAATATCATATATTATCTACCATTATTTACTTCAAAGCAATCGTATTTGCAACTGATTGGGTATGTCCCTAGTCCCTACATACAACGGAAACCACTCTTGCAAAACTATTATTTGCAATTTGATCTTGAAGATTATCTTAATTTACCAGAGAAATAAGTTTTTCATTATGAATTATTGGCAACGCTGTTAAACTTTAACTAGTAAATAAATAATAGAGTATAAAAAGTGCTACCCCTTACAAACATTTCAATCTATAGATGCCATTTCTATGTTTTTTATTTTTCTGAGGATAGAATCTATTCCCAAAAAATGGCGGCTGCGCGGAATTTTCCCGCCAAGGGAAGTGAAACCTGTTTTATATGCTCTGCCCTTGTCTATCCGCTCTGCTATTACGACGTACAAGGCGACGAACTGTGACAGGCCGTTAAAACTGGTTTCCGCCCAAGAACGGTAGACGCACTACCGTTCTTGGTTTCCGCCTGGTTAATTTCCGACCGTACTGTCAGTGTTCTCGTGTTCTGTAATAATTAGTGCCTAACTTGGATATTTTGTGATGCTTGTTTACTGTCACTGTCACAACCTAATCTATATATTTTGTGACTGTCACTTGAGTCAGCAGTACTGTCATCTCATTCTCATTACTAATTTTATTTTATTACTTTGTTGGTTGGTTGGTGTTCTATGTTTCTTCGTCGTTCGTATGTTATTTTTAAACATTCTGGGAATTTACTAGCTCTCAAATGGTTTAAAACAACGTTCTAATTTTAGAGAATAATATTAAATTATTTTTCTACATTCCAAACCAAAATAAAATGGCCTCGCACATTGGAAAACCAGAATACGTCGGAGGTGGAAAATATCGCCTTGTTCGCAAAATAGGAAGTGGATCTTTTGGAGATATCTACCTTGGAATAAATGTCGCAAATGGAGAGGTATGTTCATAATTTTTTTATGTAATAATATTAACTAGTGAGTTTTTTAATATATTTAGGAAGTAGCTGTTAAGTTAGAATCACTGAGGGCTAGACACCCGCAGTTATTATATGAAAGCAAACTATACAAAATTCTCAGTGATGGCTCAGGAATACCACATATCAGGTATTTTTTGTCTTATGACGCATTGAATATGTATTTAGCAAAGGCAATCCCATCTATAGACCCGCAGAAGGTCTCAGCGATCCTCTGCACCCGCCCGCATGCCCCACCCAGTGGCCGCTAGCTGAACTCGATCCATAACAACTATTGAATATTGCCAGGCAGCTACAGATTTTGGAACACCTGTGGAACTATTACGTATTTTTACAAACATGTTTATACTAAACCATTTGAAGAGTTTAACAAGTAAAAACTAGGATGATGCCATTTTTTCCGGGGAAAATAATCTAGCTTCAGAATTGGGGTTCTTCCCGTAAAGTTAAGGAACTATTTTTTTTTTTTTTAAAAATTAAGAATATAGTTTGAATTTTTATATTAATTATTAATAACAATTATATTATTTTTTAGGCAGTGGCTATTTATACGTCCGACATATATAAAAGTCGGTATACGTCTTGCGCTCTCATTGGCGAGATGTGTCACGTGACTTCTTTGGATGTACATTTAACGTACACGTCCAAAGTAAACTTATTTAGATACGTCGGAAACCATCGGAAGTGCATTTTTCTGAAGCATCTTTGCAATAAGGAGCGTAAGCCCTCGTTTTTGGGGGATAGGCGCTGCCATATGAAAAAAGAAGGGGGCATTCACACCATATTGTGGCAGTCGGCAGCGATGCGCGCTGACTTGTAGAAAAAGAAGTAGTAATCATTTCTAATGGTGTAACCCACCCCCAATTTTCTTGAAATTTTGGCTAGGTACCCCCTATTTTCACCCGATGTTCGGCGTTGTAACCCACCCCACGACATTCGCGGTGCCGAATGTTGGGGGGGGGTAGCCAAAATTTCAAGAAAATCGGTGGTTGGTTACACCAATGGAAATAATTATCACTTCATTTTTCATACCGCAGCGCCCATCGCCGAAAAAGGAGGGCATATGCAATATAAAATATGAGACAAGATAGGTCTGAATAATCTCGGACATCATCCAATTGACTTAGTAAACAAAACGATTCATCATCCATCGGACGGTAGAAATAAGGTTATGTGTCACGTGACTCAATCCACCAATGAGAGCGCAAGACGTATAGCGACTTTTATATATGTCAGACGTATAGCGAATAGCCATTTCCAATTTTTTATTAACAACTCTGTTCACCTCAGTCTGGTTCATATCGCTTTGTGGCAGGGATGTTGACAATTATCCCAATGGGGAAGTTGCCCTATTTTTGTTATTATAAAAATGAAATCTATGAACAAAAATATCGGACCCGTATTTTTGGATTTTTCGTTTTGAGTTTATTTAAGCCCAGAAATAATTATTTTCTGTTTATGCGACGTCATCAAGCGGCTTTTTGAAAAATTAGTTATTTTTAGTTCAAAATGTTGGTGCTTCTTTTAGCAACAATGATTATCTGGTTCCGTTGACAAAAAACTTATGATTTTTGTGGAAAAAAATCAAATTATAACCTTTCTTTTTTTGTTTCACCTGTCGATCAGTTCCGTCATTGTGAAACATTTCATGAGATAGGCGACTGAATTTAAGATGCCAACGCCCCGACGGGCACTATGCGAGCTAACCGTATGGGCCATTGTCACCTCTAGCTTTGGACACACTTTAGGTTTACACTGCGTTGTTCTTGTCGTGTTCTATATAATTTTGTGGTCGTCTTCATAAAGTTATTTGGTTATTAGGTAAAAGTTCCCCCCGACAATCGGCGCGCCCAGATTGTGTAAACACGGCACAAATCTTTCCAAATTTCGGATTTTTCGCGGGTTTCCGCGAAGTTTCGATGTTGCAAAAGGTGCAAAATAGTGTGGTGATCAGTTTGAGCTGCATATAGTAAAAATTCATCCGGATTATAACCCCAAATATCGCCATGAAAAGTGAGGTGTCAAAGGAAATTTGAAAATTCATTTTCTCGTAAACTACGCCCGAGCACCAAAAACTAAGGTCAGATTCGTGTTCAGGGACCCCGAAAATAGGGGGGTAGCCAAAATTTCAAAAAAATCGGGGCAGACACCACGGGAAACTGTACTTACCGGTTATTATAAAGTTTAAACATTATTGTTTATGATTTATGTAATTGCAAAGGCAACAGGCAACTACTAAAAATGAACTAAAAGCAGAATTCGAAATAGAGAACTTTGTTGGTTAAATTAAATTGATTCGAAACTTGTTCCATCAGGAAAAAAAAATGTTTAGGTTAGGACCTCGGCGATCGAATCAAGGCGGGTTTTTCGTCCGAATCTCGCACTAAAACTTCGTAATTACACTGCATAACACTTTAGCATGTTCAAATTCCACTTCTGATAACTGTGGGAGGCCTTTTGGGCGTGGTAATCATAATAAAAATCACATTTTACTTGCTTTATTTCATTTTCTAACAACTCTTCTTTAACTCTTCTCTCTTTTTTGGCACAAACGTGGCGGGAATATTTAAACATTTGAATACAACTGTTGTTATTTACCACATTATTATAATAGTCAACTTTAGAAAATAAAGCTTTTTTGACTGATTTTGAACAAAACAGAAAACATAATATAGGGATCAACAAAATGGGATGGCCCAAATACTTAGTTTAGCATTGAGCCTACAGGGGGCGTATTTCTTATATTCAATCGCGTATTTTTGGGAATTCTTGAAAAATACGAACCAAAAAACATACATACAAGCTGAAAACTGTCCTGAATGACGTTTTACTGACTGCAACTACCAATTTGTTGACAAAACAATACTAAAATACCTAGAAAGCCGCTTAATGACGTCACTGTTGGAAACTTATATTTTAAAATGCAATAGCGGCTTTGTTACAAATTGTATTTGAATAAAACTTGAATACAGGAAGAAAAAATAGTTTTCTCGCTTAGAAAAGAGAAGTTTACACCTTTATTTTAACTTAGTGCAACAACCCCATTGTACAAAAAAAATACTGGCCGAAAACTACCCCTTTCCACTCCTTACCCACCACCCCTCGAGGTTCCCGAGAGAATAGCTTTTTTTCCAATTTTCACTGTTCTTTGAGAGGACGTTCGTTATACCCCCCATATTTCACTAATTTGTCCTTGAAAAAATATGCTGGGCACAAATTACCTTCTTCATTGCTTTAACTAAAAAAATAATGATATTAACATTTGTTCTTTCTCCGATTCTCGCTGTTTTTTCAGATTACGTTTATTAAATTTATTAGAAAATTGTTTCCCTTGAATTTCTTTATCCGTATAGGTACCGATTTTGGCGAACATTCATATTTTATCAATTTTTTAAAATTATTTTCTTTTTCTTTGAACTTTTTTCGCAGATTCTATCTGCATAATAATAATAATAATAATTCTCACCCTCACAATACTCCAAACTAGGAGTACCCCAGAAGCAACCACATGCTTGTGCGGGGGAGGGGGGCAATTACTATTATTTTGTCTTCGTTGCCATTTGCGGCTAGGGCCGACTTTTTTCCCGATAGAACTAGGATAGCATTCGCTCAAGTACTACGGAAAACCCTAGAAAACCGTAGTAATCCCAGTGAGTGTAGGACACACACGGATAAAGCTATTTAGGAGCAATACCGTGAACCCATATTTGTCCAGCGCTCTTGGCCACAGCGGTGTTTTTCTTTAAAGACATATGCATGCGCCTGCCTCGAACCAAGGTCGATCGAAGGCAGAAAAACATGCAGTCTAAAAAGTCAGCGCCGGTACGAGCGACGCCACCGCGGCCCCTTTATTGTAAAGAAACTGAGAGTTTAAATAAATTTTCTTAGCTAAATATCATCTCTGGCAAACATTTTAAAGCAAACACATTTTTGAAATTTGAAAATGTTGTCGTGCTTGATATGAAGTTTATTTAATTTATATTTAATGAATATATCTGATTTATTCATGTAAATCAATAGTAGATACATGTGCAAAAAGAAAAACGTCAAGATAATTGTAAAGTATTAACCTCGGTATTAACTACATATACACGTAATTCTGAAATTTGAAATTTCCTATATAAAATATTTTCCTAATTCTCGTATGTGTAGTTAGGTATTGCTTTACAATTATTTTGAAATTAAATTAAATAAACTTTGCATTGAGCAACATTTTTGAGCTTCAAAAATGTGTTTGCTTTAAAATATGTACACAAATAGTTATTTGCATTGCAAGATGCGTAAGTGCACTTTTTTGGCCGAGGAGGTTGTTTTAAGGACTGAGGCAACCCGGGTATTGCCTCTGTCCTTAACAACAATAACAAAAAAAGTACACTTAGGCATCCTGCTATGTATAAAAGATTTCCTGCTACCCACAATTCCATATTATACTTACTATGAATCATTAAACTTTATATACACTATGGAGTAGATTGTGTTGTGAGTAATAACCTTGATAATATCCATTGCTCAATTACTAAAAATGATAATTATTAGTGACACAGAATTCAGTGATAAATATAAGAGGCATAATGCAGCGATAATAAAAAAATGTTGGGCTTTGTGTGGGATTTGAACCCGGGACCTAGAAATTACTAGTCGCGTCTCACCCTGTGGTTAATAAGTGCCTGTCGATTTTGAACTGATAGGCGGCTCTTATTTGACGCTGGGGAAACATTGATATTACTAATTTTTCTTTTGTATAATTCGAGTTATTTCTGATTAAAACCAGTTTAAAGGTAACCTATTAAATTTGACACAAGTTTCGTGTTGCTCCATATATTTTATTAATGGTTTTAAGGTCCTTGCTGCGTAAGGGTTACTAGGCAAAGCTTTTTGTACCTGGCAACCACTTTCGCAGCTAGCAACGAAAATAACAGGGCACCTCTAATAAGATTTAATTTGACTTTTGCTTTCGGGCGTGCTGGCGTTTATGTAAAGTGTAGATGTTGAGGAGGGAGCAGGAAAACGATATTTAGCTAAAAAAATGTCTTTAAACTATGTTTTTCTTACCTTATGCAGGTAGAAACTGGAAAACAAGTTTAAATAAAATAATTTTAAAAAATTGTAAAAAACGGATGTTGCTGAAAGTTCACTTGGTATGTGGATAAAGAATTGCATATTTTGACAAATAAATGAAGTTTTTGAACTGCCTTTGTTAAATATTAAATTTGACAGTTGCAGATTGCGGAAAATCACGTGACCACTTTTGCATACGTTTTTATACCTATGCAAGCACAAAGTGCTGGCAAAATCAAACAGAAAAAAATTCTTTTATGATGCATACTAATAATAATTATTGTTTCGCTCGTACTTACATTCCCAGTTGACCATAACTTATCCCAGTGATGAGCTGAGGCAGTGGCAGACTAAGCCCGTCGCAGTGGCGCAACCAGAAATTAGTGTTAGGGGGGGCTGATTGACAGAATTCATTTTCCATTGTTAAGAATTGCGCCGCAGGCGTAAATTTTCAAGATCAAACAGTTTTAATTAACTAAAAAATTTTTAAGTAACCTAATATTAGAAAATAATATTAGGCAACTGATTGTAGTTTTTTCTTTGTTAACTGTGGAACCATAATAATAATAATTTAACTATGCAGTAACTGTAAGAAGTAGGTACCTACCTTTTTTTTTCTTTTACATAAAAGCCCGAGAGAGAATTCCTTGAGTGATGTGAAAGTAAAAATATAAGTTAGTGCCTATAAATTTATTGCCACATCCTATAAATAATTAACAAAGGGCCAAATGTAGAATATATAGATAGGTAGGTATCTTCCTATAGAAATTTATTTCCTTGTGGATTCATAATGATTATTGATTTTTAAAAGCAGAAATTAAAATGAGGTGTTCGCTTATTAAAATGCGCCGGATGCAAATTTTTTTAGAAATTTTAAGGACAGACAATTTAACTGAGGCGTGGAAAATTGTAAAGTTACATTAGCATGATAATGTTTCCTCTTCTTTTTTTCTCAATGGGAAGGGTTTGAACACTCAACCCCCCCTCTTATCCTACTGCCCTACCGTATATGAAGGACAGTAGAAAATAGAAGGCCAGGCGCATATAATTCAGGTCAGATTAGTTTTAAGTTTGTCGCAGGTTTGGATGGCCCGCGGCGCAAAGCGCGTGTGCCTGTGACTTGTGTTTCTGTTCTGTGCCTACTGCCGGCCAGACAACGAGACAACTAATCTTTCATAAACTACTAATGTATACCTACCACCGATATCCTCAATATCGTAAATTTGATAAATCATAACATAAACTTAAAAAATAAAGGTTAAACAAAATACAAATCATTCGGTCTTGTTTTTATCTAGCATTGTTTAGCGCTTTTTTGCTTGGTTGGTACGAGCTCGGGGGGGGGGGGCTGCAGCCCCTCGTTGCGCCACTGGCCACTGGCCCGTCGGATGCGCAAGGCGACAAAAGGAATTGAGGCCCTCGGTCTGCTCAGAAGTTGATGTTGTATGTGTACTTAGTGTACATTTTCTAAAAAATAATATACCGTGAATCCCCGGATCGGTGATACAACTTTTGTGAAAGATGAAAAAAATTTCGAGTTGAAATTAGAGCTTTTAGGGTTCAGCCTTGCTTGTTTTGAAACTAATTTGTGACACAATTTTAGTTTCGAAAAATCACGTTTAGTGTGGCAGCTTAACGTCGAATTTCACGTTAATGCACCAATTAAGTTAATTTTTTTCCAGGTTCTACTTAGCTTTCATTTTTGTTAGGAATCTACTCCTCTCTATCGACCATCTTGGATTTTATAGCGGCCATTTTGAAATATACAGGGTGTCTACTTTTAAGTGTATACAAATCGATAAAAAATGTATTTTGTGAGATATTTTCAAAAACCTTTTTTTGTTCGAAAGGTCTTCAAAAAACGCTTCTTTTGACGTTTTTACTTTTGTCAAAATGCAAATCCAGGGACGGCTTCGATTTTTTTTATACCCCGATTTTCACAAAAACCATTTAGCGATTTTTTTATTTAAAATCTGACACAACAGCGTTAATCAGGACACCCCAAAACCCCCATATACTAAATTTGAACAAAAAATGTAGAGGGTGTTCGGTAGAGCAAAAAATCCTTAACGAAAATTGTTTAGAATTTGCTGAAGAGTGCAATAAAATTAGTTTTGATATACCTTTGTTAGTAATTTTTTTGAGAAAACTCATTTTTTGAATTTACTGTTTCGAATACGCCCCCTAGCGGCCGACTTACTGACTTAAAAATAATTTCCAGCGATTTTTCGTGACCACATTACTTAAAAATATTTTTTTCCCAAAGCTGAGATATGGTACCTCTTCACCCTTAACGAAACACCCTGTACAGTGGTCAAACCGTGCAACAAACCCTCAAATTTCAACTCCGTATTGAGTTATGGAAGTGATATAGTGTTCAACTGAAAATATAATTTATTGTTGATAAATAACAGGAAATAAAATAGAAATAAGAGTAATACAAAAAATTAACATTTTTTGCCACTATAGATATCGCATTAGCATAAGTTATAAAATAATCACAAATTAAAAACAAACCTCCGTTACAAATAAAAAAATATTAGGCGGGTGCATTTATTTTCAAGATTTCGAAAATATATTTTATTTTTTATCCGTACACTCTTATTTTTTATGTTTGAAGGATATTTCGAGAGTGCGCCACTGCCTTATACAACATTTCATTCACATACATTAAGTATTTAAAAAACATCAACCTATTTTATGATGTACTCATCCCATTTTGTTGCCGCTAAACTGAAATTGCGACCTTCAAGAAGTTCTACAGGGGTATAATGAACATCCTCTCAAAAAACGGCGAGAATCGGACGAAAACAATTCTCTCGGGTGGTGATGGGTAGTTTTTGCTAGCTGAATAATCTCATTTTGTGGTTTTAGTCTTCTATCATCTATTTAAGTCACCCAGAATAAAACTGAATCGCCCTGTAAGATTAATTTTATTTACTCTGGAATAATGATGATTCTGATGTTTCTCAATTCAACAAATCACCGAAATGCGTAAAATAAAACCGGAATATGCCGAGAACCGTCTCTGCGAATTGCGGTCATAGGTAAGTTAAAATGCTGTTTACTCCATCTTGCAACCCACCAAGCAACATGTGTTCTCTCGCAATATCTATCGGTGGGTGGGTCGCCAAACGCTGTAGCTGCCACCCGTTTTGCTGTAGTTTAAGTCGTGCAGAACTATAGCATTGATTTTGCGGGACTATCGATGGGATTGTCTTTGTATTTAGGCACCTACTTATATATTTTTTATATTCAGATACTATGGCCAAGAAAAAGATCACAATGTCCTTGTAATGGACTTGCTAGGTCCGTCTCTCGAAGATCTCTTCAACTTTTGCAATCGTCGATTCACACTTAAGACCGTTCTTATGTTGGCCGATGAAATGATTGCCCGTGTTGAGTTTGTTCACTGCAAATGTTTCATACATCGTGACATTAAACCTGATAATTTCTTAATGGGTATCGGCCGTCACTGTAACAAATTATTTTTAATTGATTTTGGATTGTCTAAGAAATTCCGAGATACACGTACTCGTGTGCATATACCTTATCGCGAGGATAAGAATCTGACAGGTACCGCTAGATATGCATCTATAAATGCTCACTTAGGAATAGAACAGTCGCGAAGAGATGATATGGAATCTTTAGGATATGTGCTTATGTATTTTAATAGAGGATCTCTTCCATGGCAAGGCCTTAAAGCTGCCACCAAAAAGCAGAAGTACGAGAAGATCAGCGAAAAGAAAATGTCCACTCCTGCAGAAGTTTTATGCAAGGTAAGAATTATGTATACATTCAAGTTTTGTTAAAGGTGCTAACCTCTTACTCGTTGGAGTTAAAGAAATAAAAATTTATTTATATATAATTCTTCTCGAAATTCTTCTAATGTTGTGGGTGAATAAACATATAAGTATGAACTAGAAGGATACCTCAGTCCAGCAAAGCAACGACTCACACACACACAATTATTGGTTCATATTCTATTGGTAGCTAGGACTCAATCACAACTCCTTTGCCGGCACCTGATAATGAGTTGGTGTGGATACCTCACCTGGTCGCCAGGAATCTTCTCTGTATAGCATAAAACCACAACGGGCCCACTGTGGCCTACGTGCCGGGCCGATTTAAGGCGGCCACCCCCTGCACTGAATAGCATAAAACCACGGCTGTCGATCTCCTGACACCACCACTTTTCCGTCGTCGAACTCTGGCTGATCCCTTTTTTGTGCCCACCTCAAAGGCTGCTGTTGATCTATTGCTATAACATTATGCTTATATTTCTACAAAACAAAAGGGGCAGGCAAGTACTCTGAGCAGTGTCAACAAAATGGTACAATAGAAACTTGTTGTCCGAGCACATACCATATTTTCTGAGCATCATACTGAAACACCCTTAGAAGAAATTCGTGTGTTCGCACCCAATTTATGAAACCAATTTTCCCAATTTTATCAAAACTTAGTCATAAAGAAAAAAATCAGTGAACACTTGGCTGTTATCTTCACACTGGCAAAAGTATACTAAAAGGTGTGCTAAGTGGGCCTTTTCGATGATCCTGGTAATTAGAAATTTTCGGTCTCAGTTGCCCATATCGTAAACGTTTGATTGTATTGATTTTTGGCTTATGAATTCATGAGGATAAGGAGACCGATCTGATCCAAATCAGAAACAGTCAATGTAATAAACGTGGGTTTTTATAAAGTAATTAAAAATAAAGATTATTATTCCGCAATTTGAAAATTATTAAAACGTGCACCGAGGGGTATTTAGGTTCTGCAGTAGGTGTACAAATTTTTATGCAGGACTCTGCAGTACATATGCAGGACTCTGCAGTACCTATGCAGGACTCTGCAATATGTATGCAGGACTATGCAGTATGTATGCAGGACTTCTGCAGTACACACAGTACAAGGAGCATTTTCCTCGTTAACGTTATTGGGGCGTAGACTTTCGAAATTTCGCAAACTTACTCAGCTTTTCATTCGCACCAAGTTTCCTTAATAACCGAGTTAATAACATTTTGTCGCAAAACCTACAAAAAGGGCACTTTACTGATGTGGAAAATTAGTTTTTTCATAGTTTCGAAGGCATACCTACGTGATTTTCCTAAAAAAATATGTCACAAATTAGTTTCAAACCAAGCAGGGCTGATCCCCTAGAAGCTCAAATTCAACTCGATTTTTTTGTTATTTACACCCTATGCGAACTCAATCCGTGGACACAATGTGTCCCGGATAAGAATAAACAGCATGGGGATCTTGCAAACGGTGAGAGATAGAACAACGGTTAAATTGGGAAAAAGTTGCGCAATTTTAAGATCAATAAAATGGTACAGACAGGTTTCTAATATCTTTTTCATTTTTGAGTATTTTGAAAAAAGTGAAATTTTGTGTTTTCGATTTTATTTTTTTCTGAAGTTGTTATCACAGATAGGAAAAAAGAAAAACACTTTCTTATGGTACTTTTGAACGGGCTTTAAGATGGCTTTTTAGATGTGTTGTACAACATTTCGTTTTTGAGAAACCATCTTCAACTTTATTTTGTTAAATACAAACCTGGATTTTTTTTGCAGATTTTGAAAGCACTTTTCATTGCAAATACCATGTTGTATGACATGAAATATTTTTAAAAAGTTTTGAGACAATTATACTGAAAATTCCTTTTTTCCATTCATTTTTTTCATTGCGGCCCTGTATTTAATAATAAGAAGTCTAAATATTAATCAGTATTGTCAATAATTTAACTTACATTTTATCTTTCAATCGGAGAACCAAAAAAGGGCGGCAAAGAGCTCGGCAAAGACTAATAACTGTCCCATATGATAATAAAAAATAACCTAGAAGGATTTGAAACAACGAAACCAACCCCTTGTCATTTGTCATACCTCCCACTGTATCATTTAGTTAATATATTATATATTGTATTATTAGAAACACAATGCGACACTGTTTGCTGTATATACAGCAACTGAGGAAAGCAATAAGAAGACAGGGCCGTATTTAAAAATATTAAGTTTTCGAAGTAAAAATAAACTTTAAGTTAAATTGTTGACAATGCTGACTAATATTTAGACTTCTTATTATTAAATACAGGGCCGCAATAGAAAAAAAAATTAATTGAAAAAAGGAATTTTCAGTATAATTGTCTTAAAAACATTTTAAAAATATTGCGTGTCATACTTACATCATGGTATTTGCTATGAAAAGTGCTTTCAAAATCTGCAAAAAAAATTCAGGTCCGTATTTAAAAAATAAAGTTGAAGATGATTTCTCAAAAACGAAATGTTGTAGAACAAATCTAAAAACGCCATCCTAAAGCCCGTTAAAAAGTGCCATAAGAAAGTGTTTTTCTTTTTTCCTATCTGTGATAACAAGTTCAGAAAAAATAAAATCAAAAACGCAAAATTTCACTTTTTTCAAAATAACTCAAAAACGAAAAAAGATATTAGACATCTGTTTGTACTATTTTATTGAGCTAAAAATTGCGTAACTTGTTCCCCATTTAACCGTTGTTCGATCTGTCACCGTTTGCAAGATCCCCATGCTGTTCATTCTTATTCGGGACACATTGTATATTTTTCTCTCTCCCTGTACATATTTTTTCTCTCTGTATATATATTTTCTCTCTTTTTCTCTCACCCTGTAGTGTGCTCCAAAAAGTTCGCTCCATAGGGGGGAAATTTTTAATTAGGTAACGTTTTATTTCCAAATTAATTTTGGGGTTACCTTTGGCTTAAAAAAAAAGGAAAAATGACCCACTCAAACGTGGTCATGTGACTTTCTTTATCTGTCAAAAATGACATTTAAAAAAATATATCGCCAAAAATGGGTTTAGTTGTAAAATATCAAAAAGTTTTACTTGAAAAAGTTGTTTGTTTTTCAATTTTACGTAAGTGTACCAAATTTGAACGCTCTACTAAATATGCTAAATATTTTAAATATGCTAAATATTTTACTAGAGCGTTCAAATTTGGTACACTTACGTAAAATTGAAAAACAAACAACTTTTTCAAGTAAAACTTTTTGATATTTTACAACTAAACCCATTTTTGGCGATATATTTTTTTAAATGTCATTTTTGACAGATAAAGAAAGTCACATGACCACGTTTGAGTGGGTCATTTTTCATCTTTTTTAAAGCAAAAGGTAACCCCAAAATTAAATTTCAAAATAAAACGTTAATTAAAAATTTCCCCCCTATGGTGCGAACTTTTTGGAAGACACTGTATATTTATCTCCCCCATATTTTTCTCTCTCGCTTTGTATATGTGTCGAATTTTGGCGCCGCGGTAACACGAGGGCCTAGAGTGTGTGATGTCACGAGATTCTAACTTACACCGACCGTTTGAAGGTAATATATGCGTTGATAGTTGGTAGTTCGCGGAATTGTAAATTGGCGGTCGTCGTAGGTTCAAACCCTGGCCCTGGCCTTGGCGATTTTTTTATTTTCTGAATTTGATTATTAGGATGACATCAGGCGCGGACCTGTTTAATTAACACCTGACCACAAACTAATAAGAACTTTCTCACGGTCTCACAAATTTTCCTATGCCCGTGTCCTTCAGACACTCCTAAAGTGAACCAAGTTGATTGAATTTGGATAATTTGAAATACAGATCAAACAATATATTTTCCAAGCCACAAGAGCGCTTAAGTAAATGTGACCCTAAAGCCTAACTGAGACCCTAACCCAAAGGGTTGAATTTTTAGAAGTACCTACCTGAAGAGAGGTACCGCACAGAATGTGGTTGCTTCTGGGTACTCCTAGTTTGGAGTATTGTGAGGGTGAGAAGAAATTGTACACACCATATTTAACTTACCGAGAAATTATTAATAAACTGCTTATTTAATTCATTACATATCACGTTTTCCTAATAGTAATGCATATGGTATAAAGGCTGCAGGATAAAATGCAGTACCTGCAGGACGTCATGCAGTGTCTGCAGGACCTCTGCAGTATCTGAAGGACGTCATGCAGTGTCTGCAGGACCTCCGCAGTATCTGCAGGACATCATGCAGTGTCTGCAGGACCTCTGCAGTATCTGCAGGACTTCCGCAGGGACCTGCAGTTCCCTGCAGGACCTAAATATGACTCAAGTACTGCAGTTTTCTGCAGTAGGTGTACAAATTTTTGGGTACCTGAAGACCCCTCGACGTGCACTAAAATCCAAATACCTTACCCCAACAGAAAGCCAAAAAAAACTATGACTATGACGGGAAAAATGCAAGAACCGTTAAATTCAAAAGTAGGAATGTAAAACTGAATCAATTCAAAAATTCAAAATTCATGATTTCGCTTCTCCCCCACCCGAATGGCATTTTCACCCATCAGTTCAACAATCCCACGCGCGCGGCTTCTAAGTAACGGTCAATCGATAAAGGGGTTAACATCTCTCTAGTTGGTTCCTTGTGGGCTAGATGGCGCCATAGTTGCCTCTTTCGTGATCTACGAGGTGAACTTTTGTCCTATCCCTATCATTTTACTTTCCCTATGACTGGAGTTTCTTACACACTAGCTACTTTTCATATGCCCTTTCAGTCAAATATTAACCCTATCTTCTACTGTAGGTGCCTTCCGTCCATGGCGTTCTATTTAGATATTCAGAGACTGGAAAACCTTTATACTTTTTTTCATTTTCTATATTTCACTATGTTCGGAAAAGGCCAAAACCTCCCTGACCATACGTCTACATAAAAACTTTCTTTCCATTGTTTCCCTTTTTTCCTGTTCTTAATCCTAACATGAAACCCGCACCTACATATCGTAATCAAACTACACTTACTGCTTAGAGGCCATCGAATCTAGAGAAACCTACATGAATTCATATTGTTGGAACGATAATCTTCCGGAGATCTCGAATTAGCTATTGGTTAAATCATATCTGTAGTGTCATTATAGTGGATATCAAGAATGATGATGCCTGCGTCACAAATCTTAGTTTTTTAATAACCTACAAAAAAACTGACGATGGCAGGAAAACAAAATTGAAAAGATAAAAAAATTTCTCACACAATAGAACATCAACAGATCTACTGATGATTAGCTGAACTGTGGGGCCTGAGGTGTGAAGTGGGCTAGTGGGTTGGCTTTCTAGCAATTTCCTGCCAACAGCAGGTAGAATGTATTTATTTTTTATTCTATTATTAAATTACAACTATCTAATATCTTAGAGATAAATTTCGAATAGAAAGTCTTTAGAATTAAATGTGAAAGTTAGTGATCACTTGTCTTTTAATAATTTAATCTAATTTGTGGTTAATAAAGTATTCTCAAGCTTAATTTCTCTTAAAGAAATAACCAAACATGAGTGTAACGAAATAAGTTAAAAGCATAACTGAATGTTCATGCTCATTTGGAGTATACGCAACTTAAGTCCTACAGTTTGTTCAGCGAATGTTCGGCCCTACGCCACAACTCCCGTCCTTGTCTGACTCGTGAATATACGACCGATATCCATCCATTCACGAGTAAGACAAGGACGGGAGTTGTGACGTGGGGCCGAACATTCGCTGAACAAACTGTAGTCAACATGATCTATAAACATGGGTATAAAAACCGTTAGTTTTCGAGATACAACACACAATCTCTGGAACCAAAAGAGAAATCCAAGTCAAACTTGGTATTTAGTAACAGGTGTTCAAGGTAAGTGGAAGTACCGCCCATTTAGGCTTACCCGTGGCATGTCTTGACAAAAAGTAGAACAACTCTGAACACGCCATCGGGCTAATTTTGGGATTCCACTCCCAATTACCATGCATGGAAAAGATTTTTTTGCAAATTTCCCAAAAAGTAACACAACAAAAACTTTGCAAGAGACTTTCTTTTAGAAATAGAGATTAGAAAATACAAAATGAATTGAATTTTTTCAAAACCCATTGACATAGAAATTATGTTTAAAAAAAGGGGTGCTAGTTAGCCCCACACAGGCCACTGATGAATTTAAATGGGCTATTCTTTCATGTACCTGTGGGCCTTGAAGACCTCTTGTTTGATACCTAGTTTGAAGTCAATATTATATATTTTCGTAGAGGTAAAAAATAAAATATGAAAATAATTGCGTTCTTAAACACCCTGTATCTCGAAAACTAAAGGTTTTCATGTCAAGGTTACTCATGTTTATGGGAACTTTTTCTTTTAAAGCAACTTTTTTACAAATTGTCAATGTTTGTCTACAAAAACTGCATACTGATATCTAAACAAAACTGCAAATTTTCAAAATTTTTATGCATAACATGCATTAAAGTACTTAAATGTACTTGCTCTAGGGCTTTCCTGCAGAATTCTTCATGTATCTCAACTACTCCAGGGGGTTGCGTTTCGAGGAAGCCCCTGACTACGTGTATTTAAGGCAGCTCTTTAGAATCCTTTATAGAACATTGAAGCACCAGTACGATTATACGTTCGACTGGACATTGCTTAAACAGAAGAATTCACAGGGTGGTGCAATAGTTGGGGCTGGGACCATCGGGTCCACAACGCCGTTGCCGCAAGCCTCGGCTCAGGTTACAGTTCCACAGCCGGGTGAGTGTTTCTTTTTCTTTTAGTTAAATGGTTTGAGCAAGGTTTTTTTACATGGTTAGGAATTGGCTCAATTTGTTTGTACAGTTTTTCATTTGTTTTGCCATTGCCATTTATCATTTGAACTAAGAGTACCTAAATATAAATATACCAGCAATGGAACAGTATGTAAAAGTAAACCTATACGTTAATGCATAAAAATTAACGTTTACGGAGGTCTGAAAAATTGAGTTGAAGTGCTAAATTTCATGTAAATGTTAATGTGTGACGTAATGCCATTTCTAAGCTTCAAAACAAATTATATTATAGTCAACTGCTTTTTCAAACTAGGAATTCTGATCCCGGGATCTCGATCGTTTTCAAGTTTTCTGGTTCCCGGGATGTCAACTATCAATCCCGAAAAAATCTCGAAATTAAATTCACTTAAAATTTTGATAATTTGTCTATCTTAGTTGTTATGTATAACTGTTGAGTAAAGAATAATAAGAGGCGCTACCGCCATGTTTAATAGCGAGTCCACAATCTCAATGCCGATAGATTCCGGTCAATTGTTTTGGGACGAATTGAAGCGGCTTCTCATCGATTATGTCGTTCTAAGGCTTCGTCCGGGACATAGATCTTAGTGCCGAAAGATCTCGGTCAACTGCTTTAGGGCGACTTGATAAGTTGATTCAGTCGTCCTAAAGCAATTAGCCAGGACGTAGAAATTTGGCTCGAAATCTCCGCATAAGATGAGCCTCTTGTTATTCCTTCACTCAATGGTATAACTAACTTCAAATCTGTGCCTTGTCCAGCCACTAAAAAGACACAATATTTACTTATCTAGATTGTTCTTTTATTACCTGCCTTTGGAGCATTTTTATTGTTTTTATTTTTAGGATGGATGATAATCTTAATATTCAGAGAATATAAGAATAATCCACTTTTCTTTCCCTAGTACAATTTGCTTTTTAGAAGATATTTCTTTACTAAATTCTGCAACTCTTTCGTTCTAATACTTATGCTTCTTCCAATTGTTTGCAACATGCTAATTGCTCTTGTATTTCATCATTTGGTGTCTTCGCAAGTGTTTTGACTTGACCAAATATTTCTCGTAATAAATGTATATTCTTCGGTGAATCGGAACTGTATCTTAAATAAAGTAATTTCTGCTTATTTCATCCTTATTTGGACAGACATTGACATTTTATCATATAGTTCAGAATGTTTTGATTAACGTTAAGCATGCACATGAAAGGATGCAATCCTACATATTATGTAGGTCCGTAAACGTATAAGGCAGAGTTTTATCTACACTACATGAGTAGATGTCAAATTACACGTTAACATTTACGTATCAGGCTGCACTTGCACTCTCTATTATCTTCAGTTTTGGGCGCTTTTAGGATTGGGAAATTCTTCAGTGTTTGGTACCTACATTTTGTCGATATTCAATTAGATCAGGTGTCGTTTGTTTATTATGACTTTTGTTTTAGGAAATCATTGATGGCAACTTCGAAAATAGCATATATCTGTCGATATGCTTTGGATACAATATATTTATTGGTTTACAAGATGTTTTTTCATAAGGACTAAAATTTTCGTTTTGTGCTATCTAAAACAGAGGCTTGATAGTGTCTCAATCTTACAAAATAAGGCTGTTTAATCCATAGAGATATGTTTACGAAATATTAAGGGTAAAATAAATTGATTATAAAGTGACTGTGAGTCAAATTGTATATTTTAAATAAGAATTAGGTCAAGAGTAGCTGTATCGAAATTACAGTGACTTGACATTTTCGTTGTTTTTTTTTTGTGAAAATTTATATAACTTGTTTTAATTAATTTCTAATTTATCTAAAAATATTTTTTTTTTAATTTATGGACTACTCTAAAAAAAACTAAATGTGGATATTATAGCAGAAAGGACAGGCAAATAAATATGAAATTGTAAATTTATATTATAAGATAGGAATGCAAAAATATATTAAAAATAAGAATAAAACCATAGAAAGTATAAGTTCCACATCAGAAGGCTCCTTACATTATTTGAATTAGAAAAACAACAATAATAATAATTATTATTAATACTTAACACATTAGTATCAATACTAACGTTTTTGTTGCATCATTTTCCTTCATTAATTTCTGAATTGACTGCTGTGTGTCCATCGATGGGCTTAACTATAGATGCAAATTATAAATAATTTGAGACTTGAAGTTTGATATTTATGGATTGAGGCCTGCTTTGTTAGAAAGGAATTTTAGTTGAATCCCATTTTTATTTTTCAGAAATCAATTAGGTAGGTCTTGGCAGGAACCATAATTTATTTTTAGTTTAAGTGCCTTTTCTGTAAAAGATACCTATCGAGAGAAATTTCATTAGAAATTAAGGATAACATCTCATTAAAGTTATTCAGAAAATAAAATTATGTAAAGTGCCTTTTGCAAACAAGATATCGAAAAATTTTATAAGAAAATTTTATTCGGGATTGTATATTATGTCCGATTTCAAAACAATGGGCCTTTTGTTGTTTTTGTTCTAATAAAAGGATACAAATGAAAGTGGACGTATTGTTTTGAAATCTGCCATGGGTCACAGGATGCCCACCAACCTGGAAATCCTGGAAAAGCCAGAGAATTAAAATAAGGGCCCTGAAAGTCAGGGAATTAGGTTGAAGTATATAAAAAAAAACTGGAAAAGTCAGGGAATCTGATAATATGTAAATGTTCTTAGTTTTTTCAACCTATATCTTCATTCTTCAATATACAGAAGGTGGAGGTCACTCGAAATATCGTCAAATTTTGTGTTGGGGGTTTTGATTTGAATTATAAACAATTTTGTTTTATATACAAATAAATAATGGTATATCACCCTTAAAACATTTTCATGTTTTCTTGATTTATTAACAACCTGTACATATGATCTAATAAAGCTAGCATTTTCCTTTAGACAAAATCTATATTTTCTATGTTATGAATTGGATTTACTATACCTATTATTTATTATTAGAATTTTGTTGCTATAAATTTTCCATAATTTATTTCACTTTGGCTTAATGTGCTACTCTTAGAATATGGCATAAATTAAGAATGAACATGAAAAAAAGGAAATAAATAAAGAATAAAAATAATAAAAAAAATTAAGAATGCAAAGTTGTATGCACTCTCAAATTTGTAATCGATACCTTACCAGCGCTTTACATCAATGTACATTTGAATGGGCCTTAATTACAGATAGTGCTAGTTAGTGCTGCCCTCGGTTCGGCAGCGGTTTCATTTTTGCTATATTTTTTTGTAGCGGACTTATCATATTTTTAGCCTTTTTTATCATATATACTGTCTCTGTTATTCTGGGAATTACTTTTGTCGTTTTGGTGTGTGGAGTTAAGCAAAAGAAGTATTTGTTAGTCATATAAATTTAAATTGATGATGAATAACATACAATTGTGGTATGTTTTTTTCAAAGAAATCTTTTACAACAACTGTTTTCCCTTCAAAGTTAAAATTAATAATTGGTAATTAATAGTATTTGTCAAAGAAAATAAATTTGTTCAATATTCGTCAATATAGCCAAAGCCCAAAAAGTTAAATCGCCCATTTTATATTATAATTATTAAAAAACACAAAATAATTAAACAAAATCTTGAACTCTTGAAACAAAGAAATTTCGGGTTTTTCAAAAAAGAATCTCGAACGTGTTTGAGTTTTTACACAGGAATAGGACATCAAAAAGAATTTTTTTCTTTGAGATAAAGTTCTATGAAAATATGCATATCTGTCGAGTTATTTCAAGTGGCTCTCCATCACTGGATACCCTGTATTACATTATAATATTTTGTAATAGCTTTTGAAATACAATTTTCAGTGCAACAATAACAAAACCTTTTTTTGACCACACTAAGCTTTTTAAATTTAAAAAAGGAATTTTAAACTGTTTGTCTTGGAAAACCTGGAAAAGTCAAAGAATCCAGTTTTTCAGGTATGGTTATCCTGGGTCATAATCTGCATTCCTGAATAACTTTTTTATAAAATTTTTAGGAAAAATCCACTTTTCTAAATTATCTGATCAAAAAATCACAAAAATTCAAATAGGCCAATTACTTTCAAATTTGACATGGGCATAATTTTATTATTTTGAATAACCTTTCCTAATTAAATTTTTGCTATCAGCTACTCGATTACCGAAAAAATGTGACACAAATTACTTTCTAAGAAAGCAGGCCTAATAACCTAACATTTGATTTAAATTCTTAATTTTTTTATCAATCACGCCTATAGTTTTAAGTCCATCCGAGGACACACAGTATATTGTGAAAACACTATTTGAAAAAGGAGCCCCTAATAAGAAAAATTTATATAAAAAACTTATTTTATTTTTGGTGTTCTAATAATCTTTAAACTTAGTCAATTCAAAAGTTAAATCACCATATATTGCCTATATTTAGATTAAAATAATAAATATAGGTTTTATAAAAATTTTGGTCCATCACAAAAAAGAGTCGCATCTAAAACTAAAAATAAGTATTACTTAATTTCAAAATTGTAAGGAACCTTCTATTGGAAAATATTTTCTGTGATAAAACTTAATAATTAAGAAAACAATATGACAGAATGAATTTGATGAAAAGAAGTTTCTATAGTCAATACATTCCCCTTTTTCCATAATAATACATTTTTAATTTAAAACTACCATTTGATCAAAGTATTGGCAGTTATGAACACTTCTACAGCAATACCAACACCATAGGAAAGATACTTTTGTATCACTTTTTATATCCCTTGTATTTATAAAAAGTAAAATTCACTTTAGGAATGGTAGTGTTTGTTGTAATACTTTTGTACTTTTAATTTTATAAATGTTCGATATTTGTAAAAACTATAATTCTAACGCAATATAGGGCAATCTGCAAATAAATCGAGGAAATAGTTTGAGTAACTTTCATTTTGGATCTTCCCTGAAAAATATCTGATTTATCAAAGACAAACATCTATGCACTCCAAGAACAACATGTTATAAACTTAAGGTGGCCACACATTTCGCTTTTGCCGGACATTTTTGTTCGACCAACAAGTCTGTTCGAACAAAACCACAAAAGGTTGAGTTTACACACACTTCAGTTTTGTTCTCCATCCTCAGTCGACAAAATAATATCTGTGAGAGAGGTGAAAACGTTATATTTGTGTTCAGTGGCGGCGGCATTAGCTACAAAAACAAAAAATAAAAGAAATCGGTCAAAATGGTCAAAGGAATGGCTTTTGAAGAGAACTCACTTTTCCCATATTAATCTGCTGAATGAATTTAAACTAAAACCAGGAGATTGGTTTAATTATTTAAGAATGGATTACGAAACTTATTGTAGATCAGTCATTTTTGCTACCCTGCAGGTACGTTACTGCGAAAACCGTAGTCTTTTAAAAATGTTTATGCCACACACATCAGACTTGTTCGAACTCGTTTGTTCAGCGAACAATACCGGCCGCCCTAATCAAGTACAACCTGATTTTTTCGACGGTTTTGTTTGCCAGAAAAAAAATACTACACATTTCGGTTTTGCAACGGTTTTGATCGAACTGACTTGTTCGTCGAACAAAACTGTCCGGCAAAAACGAAATGTGTGGCTACCTTTACTCCTGATTCATAAATGGCTGCAGTAAGATGATCCAAATTAAATGCCTTAGGGATATTACCATTAGCAGAAATCCACGGGGCACAATTTATTTACTACATATACCTTCAGACAGTGGGAAACCATAAACAGCTATATAGCTAAGCACCGAGTATTGAGCCTTGAGGCACTTCGGAAGTAGCCAAATACCATTGCAGTCAACATAAAAGTTAGGTTCATTTCCAAGAAACTCAATATCTTTAGATGAAACACCAAGCTGACAACTTACTAAATATGTTTTAAAGAAGTCAGTAGAGTACACGAAAGGAATCAGACAGGCTTCCTTTCACGTAAGCAAACGCAAATTTGAATGCAGCTCTCTAAGAGATTGCGCGGCAGTCAGGTCCAGTTTAAACACCGACCGCCAGGTGTTATTGGTACCTTGTCGCTGGATCGTGCATATTTTCCTCATTGACACAGATAAAGAAAAGTCAAAGATGTATGGCGAGCAGTTCCATTAATGAGAATGGCACAGCACCTGCCGCAGAAGCGTCGGCTTTGGATGAGTGAATAGCTTTACGATTCTGCACCCACACACTCTACTAACGAGAAGCAGAACAAAATTCGAGACATGGGTATTTTACCAGCTCCGTGTGACTTCTGTAAAAACTAAAAGTATTTAAATACTAAATGCCATTTAGTACCTATACAATGTGAAGACCAAAAGTAGTTAAATACTAGAAAATCCCATGAGAGGCACTCTTATTGGATTTTCCTTGAATTTGAATTTAATATTTTATTTTTATAATTATTTTGTGTTATTTATTGCCTATGATATAATAATAATCTGTCATATTTGGTATTGTTGTGTTTCATTGTTTTGTGCTAAATTTTGGGGATAAATTGAAATGTTGCCGATTTAACTACAAATTAATAACAATTTTCTTGTGTCTTGGTTCAATATTCTTGGACTATAAACTGCTGTATTATTCTGTCATTTGTGTTATTGTCATTTTAATTAATTTTATACATTTTGAAATATAAAAGAAACTTAAGTCTTTATTATCCTATAAAACTTTACTTTTTTTGGATTACCGGTTCCTCGAAAGTTTAATACAATATCAGAGAGTTGTCAACCTAGGAGTGAAGGTGTACATTATGCGACTACTTTGTGTCAATAGAGCAAACAAATTAATTAACGTCAATTCCAACTGCGCAACTGACGAGAATCACATTACCAATAATTGTAAATTCAAAATATCTAATTATTATGATTTAGTCTTCGGTAGAGTTAAATTATTAATTTGGAATTTTATTACCAATTAAAGTCAGAACTTCAATTTAGTTAATAACCAATTATCATGGTGAATATACATTCGGATTTCTGATTATTAAAGATTATTCCAAATTATTATTAAATTCTTGTTAGATTATATTTTGAGAAGAGCACCGACAATGGTCCTTTCAACTATTCGATTTTTTTCTCTTGTTTATAGAGATTTTATTGAATTCATTCCAACCTTCGCGTGCTGACTATAGAGCTGGTGACAACAGACGAGATGTATTTTCAGATTGAACACAATAATTTTAGAAGAACGTTCATCTAATATTTTCCTCTGATATATCAGACATTGTTTTTAGATATTTTCAGCACTACAGTTGAAAATATTTAAAAATTATCGTTTTTTTGCAAATTAACAGACAGTAACTTGAAAAAAGGCTGCAAGGAAACATGCAAGTATATGAAAAACTAGCACATTATAATTTGTCACAGTTCTATCAATCCTCCAAGTTCTATTTAAAAGTGAATCGCCCTGTGGATTCTTTTACTCGATTCAAAAACCTGTAGTAAGGCAAAAATATATCTTATTCAGTTGGTTAAAAAAATTGGCACAAGTTGACTGCTTGCACTTGGATGACCAACCGTGTACCAGTTTAAAGGGTAAACGGAATGTTATTAAATACCGGAACTAATAAAAAAGCACTTTATTAGATAAACTGTATATATAAAAAGCTTAAAGCCAAAAGACCAAATATTACAACTGAAACAACCTAATGAAAATCCATAATTGATATGAAGAGCAAGAAATTAGGAGTTATACCTGTTCCATGTCAACTGTGAATTCCCATTACAAACGTTATTTTTTCGCGAGTTCACCTTTATACATGGTGCAAATGGGACCGGGAACAAAAGTGCTATCGTTGACTGAAGGTTTAATCACCCAACGGTGCTATCCTCTCCACTACTGGATCTCTTTCGAAAGTGCAACACGCAAGGTCAGCCAAATATATGGAGATTTTTATATTTTATGGCATAGTATATTTTGTTTACGTGTATATTGAGGTTAGGAAAATAATTTTCGTTATTTTGTTGTTTTTAATTCTATGGTTGACTTACATTTCTTGATCTACCGCCAGTACACATATTGAGGGCGTGAAGAATAGTTCCCGGTCCCGATGCGAAAGTAATGACGCAACTTGCTTATGTCATATCACCCTTCCCTATCCCCGTTTCTCACAAAAATGAATCTTCAGTTCCCGCTGGTGTACTGTGAACTCGCAAAAAAAATCCTTAATAACAACTACATAAATGCATTATGTAACTGAAAGAGGTATGTATAGCAAAATATGTAAATATTGCTTGTTCACATTAAAAATCATAATCATTACTATCTGAAAGAATAGGATATACATGGATGGAGCGAGATACAGTTTTAGCAAAATATACTATATTAGGTACCTGTGTTCGATAAATACAATGGATGTGTTAAAATATTTACTAAGTCTTTGAACCTATTTTAGCAATATCTTGAAGCTGACATTGGAAGAATAAAGTTAATGAAAAATAAGGCAAAATTGTGCACACAAATATTCTGGATATGCAAACATTGTATAAAATATATTAGAATTTCAGGTACATAGAATAAAAAGCTATTTATGACTGCATTAAAACACAATCCACTATTCAAAGGTGAGTTCGAGTTAATGATCAGGGAACTCGAACAGCAATGTTCTTTATCCACTTAAAAATGCCGAATGAAAATTAATGCAAAAGAATTAATTGTCTTCTATAGCAGCTCTGATATGCAAAATGTGTAATGATGACCAAAATCCTTTTGTTATACAACTATCGCCTGTGATGTATTGCCAAATTATTTTTGATTTGAAAGCAATCTAAGGGCTATTTAATAGTATTTATTTAAATATCCACCCACTTCATTATAATATTTTATAATAAATAACAATTAAGTTTTATAAAAAAAAGTTAGGTATAAAAAGTTAAGTCAAAAAATATAAAATTCAGTCCTTTCAAATCCACAAAATTTTGTTGCTCAAAAATTAATCAATATTTAACATAAATAATATAAAACAAGTTAGTTTTTAACTAAGTATAAAATTGAAAATCACAAACTAGTATACATTGATATTTTAGAATGTCTTTGCTGTTTAGTTTTTAAATTGATTATATTTGGAAAATAATCAGCTAGAATATAAACAAGTACTCTTCTTGGGGAAAATTCATTGTAGGTCAGCTGAAAGACGAAGAAAAACAATTTTCAACGTTTACTCAATTCATGTTTCAGCAACCTCAACTTTGTAGTTCTAACTTTGGTCAATGAATATAAAATTTAGATCCAAAATGAGTATTCTTTCATATTCTGAGGAAAATCAATGAATCATGGCATGCACATCATAAAAAAAATTAGCAAAAGGACAAGAAATTTCCAGAAAATGTATTTTGAACTGTAAATAACTAAAAAAACGTAGGCCAGAAAATAAATCCAAGCACGAGAGTGGCAATGGAAAAGTGTTGACGTTCATAAGCATGCAAATTAAATAAGGTCCAATGTTTTCTATCGATTTTGAAGTAAGCGGTAAAATATTCACTTTGTTTTTAAAACGATTTTCTGTCATTACCAAGGTGGCCATTTGCATCTGTTTTACCAGTAAGGTCACTTTTGTCACAATTAACAAATACAGATAAACAATATATACAGGGTATTAATAAAATATCTCACAAAATTTCCAGGGAAGATTCCCGCGTCAATTTCTCATATGAGATACAGGATGTTGAAATTTCCAAAAAGATATCGAACATTTTGAATAGCTTTTCTGCAAATAGTGAAAACATCGAAGTTAAACAACAATAAGTAGTTGCCCTAGCAGGTTGCAATTGTGTTATTTAATAAGTTGTCCTCTAGCTGGTTGCAATTTGTGTTATTTAACAGTAGTAAAAAAAAAACTATTAATTTGATCACAAAACTTGTGTTTGCGTGGAAACCCTGAAAGATAGAGAAATGAGTCAAGAAAGGAATTTTGTAGAGAATTTTATGATATATCCCAAAATGTAATAAAATCTTGTATTGCACAGGGACGGACTTTTTTTCAAATTAAGTAGGTAATGTCAACCCCTTGTAAGTACGCCACTGGCAGCCCCCTAAGACCATAATTTGGCACTCCATTTAGGCTTCGCGACTACCAATGTTGGCTTCGATTTATTCATTTACAGAAAAATTTTCGGATTTTTTTTGGAAATTTCAACATTCTGTACCTCAAAAAGGTTAAGAAACTATGTTCATATGAACTTCTTTTCTTAAAATCGACCAAGGAATCGTCCCTTGAAATATTGTGACATACTTTATTAACACCCTGTATATTTAATGGATTGGTTGTAAATATCAGTCACCAAAATTGGTGAGAGTGAGATGCCAGTAATTTCTATTATGAGTTAAATAATTTCTCACTTGACTGCTCTCCTATGATATACAAGCCATGAAAAAGTGATCCAACGAAAATAAATAAATAAAAGTTAATAGGATTGTAGTTACTAAACCTAAAGAATAAATTTCATAGGTTCACAAACTGATAACATGTTTACTCTTAAATAGAAGTTGTAATTTGACAGTGTAATATACCCTAAGAATTCCTTGTTCAATTATGGCCACAATTTTTAAACATTAATGTATTTAAGACCTTGGTACTTCACCAAAAATACAACACCCTCAAAATCCTCGTCAGTAATATTTTACCTATGCTAATAGAAAATACACTATCAAGTGTTTTATCTTGAAAATTTTCCCATTTTTTACCTTTCATTTTGGTCAAGTAGCAAAAATCCAAAAATATATTTTTTCACCATTTTGTTTTCAAACCGTCCCGATAAATTAATTTATATAATTCTTACTGTGGCAATTCAGGGACGTTCCCAGTACCACCGGCCAGTTCATGAACTTTTCTCGCTACCTCTGCAGCAAGCATATCCGCGTCTTTCCTTGTAGCGGCCTCTGCATAAACTCTAACAACATCCTCTGTACCAGAAGGCCTTACAAAAGAGCGGCCTTTACTGTATTTTGATACCAACACATTTATTTCATCCTGTAGACCTTCAGGTGTTACACAGATTCGTTCTGCATCAGCCGTGGTAATTATGTTTCTATCCTAAGAGAGTTAAATTTGTCAAATAAATTAAGTAACCCTAGTGGTAAGAGATGTACCTTTACACTAACTTTTAGCAGCCTGTTGGGTAAGTCTGTGTAGGCCGCCTCCCATTGAGATATATTCCAGCCCTTGGAATGTAAAATGGTTTCCACGAGCAGCATGTCTGAGATCGCGTCACCTACAGTCTCGTTAATAATATCAATAATGTTGAGAAACTTCTCGATCGAAGTTTTTCGAGTTTCACTAACACTGGAAAAAACGTGTGAAACATTATGGTAGGAATTGATATTTCTAAAAATAACACATAATAAACGAAATATAATAAAGCCCATAAGTATCTTAGCACTAAAATGACGGTTAAAAATAAACAAACTCCTAGGATCGGTAGAACATGGAAAAATATTACCAGATTGTTCTACGAGTAGATACTTTTTATTTGGGTACCTGGTTTTGCAGAATTCCAAAAAACTGAATGTGGTTTATCCTTAAGTGACATTATAGAAAAATATATTTCTTAGTTTAAATAAAGTAACTTTTTCCAATACCCAAATTCAAAGCTTTACTTTTCAAGATACAAAATGTTACACTATTTTTTCTATTATTTCGAAGAGTATAGCATTGAATGGGGAATAGGAAGTTTATTGAATAAAAGTTACTTTATTTAAACTAAGAGTAAAAAACTCTGAATTTTACTTATGAACTGCCAATATCATTGGCGAGTTTGAATTGTAGAATTTCTTTGAGCCAATCACATTGCTGACTACTAGTTCAGAAGTAGTTCGGGATTGCTTCGCGAACATAGGGCGATGGAATCCATCAAGCCAATCACAAGTGCAGAAATTTTTGAACGATCCAATCACATTGCTTTGATGGATTCCAGGACATATTTGTGTTGAGTTTAAAAACTCGCCCATAGCTATTGTCTTTGGAAGCAATTTCCACATTGCAAATCATAATTTATTTACAATATTTTTCTGAGATAATTTGCATCTGTGTTGACACTTTTGACAGTTAGGTATTATTGATATTCATGCCGGTAAAAAAATAGAGTTAAAATATTGTCCCTATTACGTCTCTTTTCTGGGATATAAGAGACAGAAATAAAATATTTCGATGAAGAATACTATACTAATGTACCCCTGAAAAAATAATACATGCGGCAATGTAGTTACACAGAATTTATTAAATCAAGGGAAAAGAATATGGTATTATGGAAGGGAACCAATATTTTGTTTACCAAAATAATAATTTGGAACAAAAACCATAATTTAGAACCCAGTATAAGCCAAATTAATGGTTTGCAAATGTACTGATAAAAGGATTAAAATTAAATCTTTGTTTATAAATCCTAAAGCTTCAGTATTCAAAATTTGTATCCTTACTTAATTTTAAACAACTTTTATTCTGCATTTTTATCTCAAAATTAGAATTACAGAAATCACCTTATGCCAATCTTATTTACCTTGGGAACAAATAGTAGTTTATAGTACAAAGACGAAAAGTTGAGCTTTTCGGATGACTGCGGAATTGCGCTTTTCGTGCATCTATCATACAATATTTTTTGTTCGAATATGCTTTAAAAAAGTAGAAAATTTAATGATAATTATTATGTTCCCATAAGTACTGAATCTGGATTGAATATACGTAGCGTAGTCAATACTGCAAAGGGTATTTTAAAGTCAAATTGAAATCACTTTGAATTACAATTTCAAAATTTAACAGCTAACAAGTTTCAACTGTCACGGAAACGAAGTAACTGTTTATTTTTTTTCTTGAAATCGGCATTAAAATGTCCCAAAATCGTCATTAAAAGCACAGAAATCGTACAATAATGTAGCCCATTATTTACGATTTTTTCAATAAGTAGGCCTTGGCGAGGTGTAAACATCAAACGTCAGACGCGGAGAAATCGCCCGTAAAAAGTGACCAAATATTCAAAACCCGGCCGATAAAGGCCCATTTAACTTTTCGTACACATTGCGAAATTGTTTCCTATAGAAGCGCAATCCTTCAGTCTACATATTTTAGTAAATTTGAATATCAATAGATTTGTTGTGTAGGCTGCACAAGAAGCAGCAGTTTGGTTTTTCTTTTCGAAGGTACCCTACGTCATTATACTTGTCCTAGGTAGAGCGATCGGTAAAGTCAAGCAACGCCGCGCGTAGTCGGTTCATGGACGGGAGATCCCTTATTATTATTTTCTTGCCTAATAAAACATTTTTTTTTCCGATTTCAAAAAAATATATAATATGTACCTCGGCACTGAAGTTCTTTTTATGACTCATGTGGTTTATTTGCCTCGGCCAGAGGCCTCAGCAACTAAACTCCACATGAGTCATAAAAAGTTGAACTTCAGTGCCTTGGTACATAAATAACTATTATTACAACAAATCTTAGTTACCCATGAACTTTTAGTTGGCCATAGAACAGACAAAACTATTGAACTGTCAATTTGCTTGTTTGTGTCAATCAGGCCAAATATAATAGTTTTAATCTTCTAATAAAATACAACAAAAATAAACAGAAATAAAGATTCTCCTGTAGAATGCATTATGCATGCTCCTCCGGAGATAAGAGCAGCAAATCTGGTTATTTTTTAGAATTTTAGGGATTTAGAACTCAATGTAAATGATATTGATACACGATGGAAAAGTAATTTTGAGAGCACTCATGGACTAATCACAACACACCATGTAAATGCCCTTCTTTTCGATCATAGGTTCCGTACGAAAAATGTCAATATTTGACACATTCGAACAAAAACTTTTTAATGCAGAATACATCTTTCTCCAAAAGTAATTGTCTTTCATGTATACTATAAACAAGAAAACTGTTTTAGAATCATTACCTGTCATTATTTAGTGTATTCTTCAACTTTTGTTTAGATTCTTTACTAAAAACAACCGTCCCATGACCGTTAGCTTCAAAATATACACCAATATCATATTCCTGTGCTTTGTGATGTAAATGCTTTACTCCTGTTGATGCACATGCCACAGGGACATTCTAAAATGTAATAAAAACTCATTGCACGTCTAAATAAATAAATTCTTAAATAACTATTTACCAATTCCTTTGTGATATACTCCGTTGAAGCACCGTTTGCATATGCAGTTTGCACCAAACCCAAGTTCAAATCAATTCCAGTTTCTTGAAGAGCTTCTTTAAGGTAACTGGCAATAAGAGTAGCAATTTTGTCGCCATCGAGCATGTGGAACTTTTCGTTATCGTCTAAATAGTAATAAATTATTCTATCGGCATCTCCATCGACAGAACAGCATCTGGCATTTTTAATTTTAGGTAGACCCGTTGGGAATGATTGTTGGGTTTTAACGAAGTCAGCACCACACTAAAAGTATTTTAAAGTTTAAGATGAAAAGGCATGACTTGAGGCAATTTTATTACAAATTAAAAAAAAAAATAGTTTCGGCTGTTTTGTCCCAGCATCACTAATAAATTACCATCGGCCGCCCTATTGATGTTTTTTTGCATATCTTTTTGATAATTATTCTAACCCAGCCTGGTCGCTTTGATATACAGGATGATTCAGTTTTATTCTGGGGCACTTCAACAGCTGATAGAAAACCAAAAAATAACCACACTTGTATCTTGTATAAACTATATCTTTTTAAGGCCTTATAAAAAGTTACAGGGTGTTAAAGCTGGAAAAAATATGTGGACTTTATTGAATATTTACCAAACTAATTGAGATATTTAAGTCATATTTGGTGCACATTATAACGGAATGGGTTAGCATAAAACCTGTTAATATCAAACACCGTGAACTATCAGCGGCGGGGAAGTGGGTAATTAGTACAATTCTTTTTTGAAAAAAAAATGAATCACCTTGTATAGCAATAAAATGAATTCAGTTTCTTATGTAAATTTTAATTGTAAACAAAAACGTTCTCTTAGCATTTTTTCATGTGTCATGGTTTCATTGCAAATTCGATTTTTTCGTATAATAATAATAATAATTCGCACCCTCACAATACTCCAAACTATTATTTCGGGGTATTTCTGAAAAATTAACCTAAAAATTTGCTCCATAGTAAGACTTAAAGTAGAAATTAATAATGTGTTTACTCCTTTAAATAAAGTAACTTTTTCCAATAAACTTACCTATTTAAGGCTACACTTTTAGGGTCTAAAATATTTTTTAAGGAAGATAAAATTAATGTTACACTCTGTATCTTGAAAAGTAAAACCTTGAATGGGTAAGTTTATAGGGCAAAGTTACTGTACTTAAAGTAAGAAACATTTTTTCTACTTTGAGTCTTACTTACCCAGCGAATTTTTAAGTTAATTTTTCAGAAATACCCCGAAATAATACGAAAAAATCAAATTTGAAAAAATGCTAAGAGAACGTTTTTGTTTAGAATTAAAATTTGCATAAGAAATTGAATACATTTTATCGCTATAACGTGCAGCAAATTTGACTTAAAGATATCAACTAGTTTGGTAAATATTCAAGAATAGTCGTTGGTGGTCAAAACATTCTTAGTTTCCAAATAATGCACTGTTCATGATGTTAAAAGTATGTCAAGTAACTCCTTTTGAGACAAAGGTAAGAAGTGGTACACCACGAGTTCATTTAGAACAGGATGAAAATATAACTTTTTTTGAGAAATCCTTTTGAATCTGCTGCGGTAGCACTGCTAAAAGTGGAGTATCTCAATAAGAAACTTTAAAACATAGAAGTTCATGTAAACATTTCTTTTTATTTTTATGAATTCTAAGTAAAAAAAATAGATAATACTATAATTAACATGAAAGGTTGAAAGTCCACATTTTATTTGCTCTTTTTTATTTTTTAAAATGATATAAGATAAACTAAAATGAACATGATGAAGACCACAAAAAATTGTGTTTTGTTAGTTAAAACAGAGAATAAATAGTTAAGCTTAGAATAAATAGCGAAATAGAAGTTTCCTTCATGTTGTGTTAATAAACTCAGGAGCTCTCCTAATAACTTATATTTTGAAAAGAAATATTAGCTTGTACATTTTTGATTAAATGGGCTTTGTAGGATTATTTAGTATTTCTTGCAGTATTCCTTAGTTTAGAGTAAAAGTAAAAAAAGTTCACCATTTGCCTTGGATCTATTCCTGTGGTACTTACCAAATAGTTTAATTTTCCCGACCCAATAATCTCATCATTGTACATATCGACAATCAAACTTCCCTCCAGTGCTTCTCTCAAAAACTTAACTTTCTTTGCCCCGACACCATTGGCCCCATCATAGATTATTGTGTTTGTATAGTTCCCGTTATTGAAATTTGGACCACGAACCTTCCGGAACGCCATTGTCAACTTTTTGTAATACCCTTCCTCAGTAGGCTGTCCATATGCTCTTTGCGTGTTCTTACAAACTACAAAATAGTGAAGCTGTGGGGTTGTAACAATCCCATAGTCGATTGGCTTTCCCGACATGGCCAAAATGCCATCGGTGACAGCCTTAGCTAAGTGGGGGCTACTAGGCCTTGTATCTTTGCCTACAACGATTTCCATCCTGTCATTCATGTTTTCAATTTTATAGTCTTTAATGATTTCGTTAACTACCTCCTCTAATTTGTCATCACTAAAAAGAAAGCAGAGAAAAGAAGTAGGGGTGAACTACAGCTGGCCTATTGAAAATGTGTTGTTAGTATACATTTTAAAGAAAGAGAAGCAAAGTTCTAATTTGAAGTGATAGAATATGGCACTGCAGCAATAGTAGACAATTAACAAATTCAGAAAACGTGCTTTTCAAGCATATTTCACACAAAACTTTCAAGCAAAAATTAAAATTGGATACCCCCATTCCCATGGAAACAACATAGCTCTCCCAGTTGATTTTTAATGTTTTTGCATGACGACTGGAAAGGAAGTCGAAAAAAGCTGACCAATTACTTGACCAGAAACTAAAATTTTCTGAATGGTTACTAAAAAAATGATTTAGGATTTAGGTACCTGAATTTTCAATAATTATGATAAACGATACCTAGTTTGCATATAATAAAGAATGCATGAGTATATCCCAATTAAAAGCTTAATGACAAACAAATAAATGTCGGTCAATTTTTTTATAGTCTATTGGGTCACCTCTCTGCTCTCTGTCACACAGAGGCATTTGTATTTGTATAGTTCCCATTATTTAAATTTGGACCACAAACCTTCCAGAAAAAATATGAGTAAAATCACATACAACTGATAATTCCATAAACTTGGTAAAATATCATCTTATTATAAGATTGAAAAAAGTATGAAATAAATCAAAGAAAAACATAGAATGTTTATTTAGATGGTTATGTGGTAATTGTACTTATCGAACAATTTTAGAATTCTTATCTAAGGATTATACCTGCCAAAAAGCAATGAGTGGTTTTAAATTATCAATCTTGCATCACTGCTTTCCTGTTATTTATAAAATACAAAAATACCAAAATCTGATTCATAATAAACCTACAGAGGATAAATAATAAATAAATAAATAGGGGCGCACTGAATAGTGGAATGTAGCATTGACTGAATACCGAATATCCGGCATAGCAATATTTGGCCCAATACCGAATATTCGGCATACTATTCAGACGAATATTCAGCTAACTATTAATCTCTCAAATTTATAGTATGTCTTATTAGCTTCTATGATAATAACTGAACACTAAATCAATATAATAAATGACCCTTGCAGAAGGAAAGAAAGGAAAATGCTTAAGATTTATTCAGCAGACCGAATATTCGACCATTCTTTGGGCAAGGCCGAATAATACTTTTACGGCTGACATAAAAGATTTTCTGTCTCTAATATTAATTATAATTCTCACCCTCATAATATATGACAGAACTGTTTTAAAATACAACATAAAAAGAAATTAGAGTAAAAAATCATTAACACTATAAAAACGATTTTGAACTATGTATTTGAATTTTGCATAATTTGTAATGTTCTTTAAATCGGAGAGTAAAGTGTTAAGAGTTTGGCACAATTGTACTAAGGTGATTTCTTAAAAGAAGACAAACCAAACCTTAGCACTGAGTGAAGTACAGACCTAGTCGAATAATTATGTTGATCCTGTTGAAAAGGAAATCCATAATATTTAAATTTTACATAAACAGTAAGTATTCTTTTCGATTTGAAAGTCCCTCTATATGACTCATGTCATACCAGACCAAAAATCAGTCTAATAGTTCTTTTTTGTGTCACAAAAACTCTTTCTAAGTGTACAGACCTGCCCCAGATTAGGATATTGTAGGACAAATGACTAAAAGCAAATAAATTAGTCAGACCAAACTCATCAAGATAATTCTTCGTTTGAAGGATTGCATAAAAGGCACTATTTAGTTTATTTTAAACATGGTCAATCTGATACGAGAATGAAAGGCGGGAGTCAAGATAGGATCCCAACAGCTTGGCCACTTCAATGAAAGGCAAGCCAAGAACAGTACTCAACCATGTCCTCACTTCAATTGGTACCTCTCTTCTAATAGAGAATTTTATTATTTCAGTTTTGCTTCCATTGAGAATCAAACGATTTCCCTGGCACTGATGGACTTTATCGTGGTCTCTCCAGAAATAATGATGGTCGTGTCATCAGCAAATATTGTAACCTTGCCAATTGGGATAGAGTTAGGTAGATCATTTACATACAGTAAAAAAATAAGGGGTCCAGGAATGAAGACTTGGGGGACACCTAAATTTATACAATATTATTCAGATTGGCAATTATTTGCTCAGAAAGATCGAAAGATAAGACTCGATCCACTTTAAAAATGTTCCTCTGATACTGAGAGAGTACAGTTTATCCCCAACCAAGTCCACCTGTAGATAATAGTTGTTTTTAATTGTTCAATTGGTTTCTATATTTTAATTAGATTACATTTGTAAAGAAATGCGTCTTGCTATTTATTACTGATAGTTTTATAATTTATGAAAAATCTATTTTTGTTTTTGATTGGCTCACCGAATAATTAGTCAAATATTCGTTTTTTTTAAGCATTATTCAAAACAAGCAAGTAGGGATAAAGGATAACCATCTGTTATCTTCTTCTCTTCGATCTTGGGCAAAAAAGAAAACAATATGATTTAGCCACATATTTTATATCAGAAAACAGATGTATTTTGAGTAGTCTTCTGGATATATGTTCATTGTTTCAACTTTTTTTTGACATTGCCGGTAACATCTGCTTCGGCAGAAAGAACATTTTCAAAGTTGAAGTTGATTAAAACGTATTTTCGTAATACGCGGTGAGATTTGGTGTTTTGGGTATACAAGTATTGAACATGAACCTGTTGTAAACTTGATTTGGAACATTTGGTCGATACATTTTGAAAACAAAAACATCACCGTTTTGGCAATTTAACAGTGCTCCCTTAAACTTTATACCTCAAACTTTATACTTCACTAACAAATTGCGTGAATGCTCAGGGCACCTCTTAATAGGGGAACTCTGACTGCTTGCCTCAAATTTGAAGAAATCTTCTTTTAAGTTGGGGGCAGACAATACATATAAATTGAAGGCCATTTTAAGCTGCCTTAATACTGAGTTTTTAACTGATTTCAAAAATATCGAAGGAATAACTAGTCCAGAATAATTACTTCATTAACCTGCTCAGCCCCCCAATTGTAAAATCCTGGGAAGCTGGTGATATGCTTTAAATTATTTTAATGTTGCAAGGTTTTCCTGTATATTAATGTAAACTATACAATATTATGTACTTAGGTATACACGTATAGCATGCTCTACATGTATGTATATTGTGATGTTTTATGAAAATGCAAATCCAGGGCCAGCTACGATTTTCACTAAAACCATTTAGCGATTTTTTATTTAAAATCTGACACCACATCTTTAATCACTTCAAGTCATTTACCATGCTTGTTTTTAATCATTGCTTAGATATGGCATCATTTCTTGTGATCTAATAGTAATGCACAAAAACTATTTTTAATTCAGAGAAGAACATTAAGAATAATAATGAGATTAATATAATGAATCATGCAGAGGTATTTAAAAAAAAGGAATTCTAACAATCTTTGGTATACAGGGTGATTCAGTTTTATTCTGGGACACTTCAACTACAGGTGATAGAAAACCAAAAAATAACCGCACTTTCTTGTATAAACTATATCTTTTTAAGGCCTTAGAAAAAAGTTACAGGGTGTCAAAGTTGGAAAAAATATGTGGATTTTATTGTATATTTACCAAAGTAGTTGAAATATTTAAGTCATATTTGGTGCATGTTATAACGTCATGGGTTAGCATAAAACCTGTTAATATCAAACACCTTGAACAACCAGTGGTGGGGAAATGGGTAATTAGTACACTTGTTTTTAGAAAAAAAAAGAATCGCTTTGTATACCAATAAAATGTATTAAATTTCTTAAGTAAATTTTAATTCTAAACAAAAACGTTCTCTTAGCATTTGTCGTATGTGTCCTGGTTTCATAGCAAATTCGATTTTTTCTTATTATTTCGGGGTATTTCTGAAAAATTAACTTAAAAATTCGCTCCCTAAGTAAGACTCGAAGTAGAAAAAATGTGTTTCTTACTTTAAATACACTAACTTTTCCCAATATACTGACCCATTGAATGTTTTATTTTCAAAATACAGAGTGTAACATTAATTTTATCTTCCTTAAATGTTTTAGACCCGGTATATTCAAAAGTATAGCCTTAAGTAAGTTTATTGGAAAAAGTTACTTTATTTAAAGTAGTAAACACATTATTTCTACTTTAAGTCTTACTTATGGAGCAAATTATTTAGATAATTTAGGAGCAATATTTTGGATTGTATCTTGTATCGAAAATTAGTACAATTACCTAGTAATTTATGCAGACCATGCAATCTTCAATAGCACGGTGCTGTTGAGTGGTGCTGACAGCACCACTCAGTGTTCATGTGCAAAGATCCAATAAAAAAATATACAGGGTATTTTTCTCCGGGTCATCTCAAAATTCTGAACTTTTATGAAACTATACCTACGGGTCAAGCAAGAGTGCTCTGGAATTATTGAACAAATAAAAAACAATTTAAATTATTGGACCTTCCTCATCAAAGTCACTGTCCAAGATTACATTTTCTGTGTGTTTCTTGTTATGGCACACCAGCCTCTGGAGATACAGACTGGCAGGCTTCTGTATTTTTTAGACTTGGTTTGTTTATAATTTCTGCGGCGGTTTTGATATACATACTCGATTTTGACCCACTTTGAGACGGCACAGAGAAAAACACCCTCTAGGATCTTTGCACACCAACACTTGGAGTGGTCTTGTTAACTGTTTGGAAGCAATTCCATGGCATATTTGACTCGACAAATGTCTTTAACATCCATCTTTTGCCCAAATTTTGTACTTAGTAGAAGAGAACTTGCTGTATATTTTTGTTCCAATTTGGTATATACAATGTGTTTCACTTCAAGTCGAGACCATTCATTATTTTTTTTACGGGTTGACCGATTTTCAAAAACTTTTTTTTTTAATGTAGTGCTCCAAAGATCTACATTTTGACGCTAATTTTTTCGTCTTTTCCATGACCTACTACGATCAAAATTATACCCCCAAAAACTGCAAAAGTACATTAGGCTTTTTTTTAGGAAAAAAATGAATAGCACAGGAGGCAAAAATACGCTTTTTCGAAGTAACCCTGTACAAACACCGAGAGATATTTTAAAATTATTTCTTTGCAGTTTGATTAGGGCTCACATAGATTTCATGGCCCTGCCTTATACACAATAAAAATACAAAAATCGAAAATAATCGATTTTTCTCTTGGTGTTTTTTTGTACATTTTTTTCTACAATTTTAACTTATGCCTATTAAAAAACATAAACAATTTTAAATTTTAGAAAGTATTTTCAATAAAAAGCATCCTTTTTTTATTTGAAAAAAAAAATAAAAATTGATTGATATCCATGTGTATCCAGGGTGCTCTTTATTGAAAATACTTTCTAAAATTTAATATTGCTTATGTTTTTTAATAGGCATAAGTTAAAATTGTAGAAAAAAATGTAAAAAGAAAACACCAAGAGAAAAATCGATTATTTTCAATTTTTGTATTTTTATTGCAAATTGCCCTGTATAAGGCAGGGTCATGAAATCATGGGAATTGATGGCTTATGTCAGCCCTAATCAAACTGCAAACAAATAATTTTAAAATATCTCTCGGTGTTTGTACAGAGTACTTCGAAAAACCGTATTTTTGCCATGTTTAAAGCTATTTTCTGAACGCCCAGTATAAGCTGTGACCGTGAAACATGGTATGTATGGTTTGCGGGTATGGCCAATACAATACAATAATAATTGTGCTATTCATTTTTTTCCTAAAAAATGCCTAATGTACTTTTGCAGTTTTTGGGGGTATAATTTTGATCGTAGTAGGTCATGGAAAAGATTAATCTGAAAAAAATTGGTGTTAAAATGTAGATCTTTCGTAGCACTATATTTTTAAAAGTTTTTGAAAATCGATCAACCCGTAAAAAAATAATGAATTGTCTCAACTTGAAGTGAAACACACTGTAGATGAGATTTTTGGGTGTTCATATTAACATTGTGATGTCAAATTTTAAATGAAAAAATCGCTGAATGGTTTTACTGAAAATAGGATGTATAAAAAAATCGTAGCCGGCCCCGGATTTGCGTTTTTATAAAAAAGCAGGAAGGTCAAAACAAGCGGTTTTTCAGGCTTTTCAAACAAAAAAATGTTCAAGCAAATATCTCCAAAAGGGATTTGTATAGGTATAAAAGTAGACACCTTGTATATTTTAAATGTATGTTTTTAACATAACATAACAATTTTAATTTATTTATTCTAACTTAGCAATTCCTAAGTAGATAGTTTATAAAGCAGTTGCATGAACAACTTAATAACTTACGGTGCATTGACTAGCTTGGTGGCCAAGGCCTCCCATGATTGCTCCAGCATTTCTCCATGTGGATCCACCAATTTGACCCCATTGTCAGGCTCAGGGTTGTGAGAGGCAGTTATCATAACCCCAATAACAGCTAGGTTGAAATTATTGATTAGTTTTTAATTCTACTTGTTCATAGATTAAACAAACCTTTCTTGTACCGTGCCCTGAGTACTGCCAGCAGCCCCATACGGTACATTACATAGTCAAGGTCCAAAGCCCTAAAAACAATTGAAAATAAGGAATCAAATTTATTTGTAGGTATTTAAAAGTCACACCTACATAACCTATAAAATGAGTTAAGGCGAGAAAATAAGTTACCTGGAGCGAAATCCAGCTGTCCCATATTGGATGTTGGATTTTACAGTTTTCGGATACATTTCTCTAGCAAAGGCATACACAGTTCTAATACGGAACTTGTTATTTGCCATGATAACTACCTCTCGATTTATTTGACTTTTACCTGGGGAAATCTGGCAATGGGTGTGGGTGTGAGAGAGAAAGAGATAATGTGCAAATGCGATGACTAACGAAATATGCCACCGCATCACTATAGGTGGTTTATATCCACTTTCACTATTTCTATAATAATTGTATATTGTAGTTATTTTAATAATTTGAAAGTATATTATTTACTAAAGTATGTCGCAATATCTCATGGACAAGAGACAACTTGAATAAGATACCTACCTATATTATTATTATCACGCATTGGTTGTTAATGCATTTTATTATTATGAGTGGTATTTATTTTCAGAACTCGCATTTGTAGTTTAAACGAATAGAACAAATCAGAACCAGATTACAAAATTAAGTGATCAAAACAAATTGTACTTTGTACGCACGATACACTTATGTGTGTATCGTGCTTGTACGTAGGTACCCAATTACATTACCCATTCCATTAGTAGCATGATACAATAAACTTATACCTACCTATCATGCATTAGTAGGTGTAGGTACCCAGAGACCATATATATACTAATGTAAATGTAGGTATAGGTACCCACCCAAGTACCCAAGGTTATTCAATGCTAAAAGCTTATACTATATATTTATGCTTATATTCGTACTAAAAGGAAAGGTTATTAGGACCAGAGAACAAGTTGTTCTCTGTTAGGACCACGAGTATAAACTATAAACAATACCCAGTAAACTAACTCGACGCAATTACTGGTAGAATGTCTTTATGGTTATGGCGCAGACCTAACCTAACCTATATATTTTGTGGCGCAGACGCGCAGACAAGAATAAGAATAAAAAAATAAATTAAAAGTAAAAAAATATTTTTAAAAAAAGCTTTTATTTAAATGCGCTAAAAAGAATAAAATAATCTTTTCTTTTAAAACTTTTACTATCAACTTATAACGTCATTCCACAATTTATATGATATAAAAGCTTGTCGCGAGATTTAAGTTTTCAAACTAAGTAAATACCACTACTTAAATCTCGCGACAAGCTTTTATATCATATAAATTGTGGAATGACGTTATAAGTTGATAGTAAAAGTTTTAAAAGAAAAGATTATTTTATTCTTTTTAGCGCATTTAAATAAAAGCTTTTTTTAAAAATATTTTTTTACTTTTAATTTATTTTGTAATTTTTAGTTTGGCCAGGTGTCTGAGTCTATTCATCTCAGTTAACGCATCATTGTTGCAAGGTCGTTTGCCGGTTAGTTTAGAACAGTCTAGCTCTTCAATGAGGAGACCTTCTAATGATCTAACCCTACTTAAGGCCACGTATGCTTCACCAGGCGCGAAGAGCTTGGAGCCTAAATATACAACGAGACAGGTTGCAGACCAATGCTGTTGACGCCTATCTCACCAAACTACACAAGTCAAAGTTAACTAGTCCGCCATCTTGGGTGTTCCGCCATGTTGGATTTAGAATGACGTCACACATATAATCATGCATTGTCATCCAAATTAAACGTGTGTACAAAATTTCAGCTCGATCGGTTGAAATTTAACTAGTCCGCCATCTTGAGTGTTCCGCCATGTTGGATTTAGAATGACGTCACACATATAATCATGCATTGTCATCCAAATTAAACGTGTGTACAAAATTTCAGCTCGATCGGTTGAAATTTAACTAGTCCGCCATCTTGAGTGTTCCGCCATGTTGGATTTAGAATGACGTCACACATATAATCATGCATTGTCATCCAAATTAAACGTGTGTACAAAATTTCAGCTCGATCGGTTGAAGATATCTGCTTCAAAATTGAGTTGCAAGATTCCACCCGAACAAATTACATACATACATACATACATACATAGTGCCGGTAGTAAAATTATAATGTTTTACGAACCATTTATTCTATTTATCTGAGCCCAGAAAACCCACAACCTGACCCCTGTTTTCTGGGACTTGATTATGAAAGCGGAATGCTTGACAACAGCGCGGCGTGGCGCCATAGATTCCGTTCTTGCGGTACTGCCAGATCGTCCAGTCGGGAGCCGGTAACCAAGGCAACCCACAAAAATATAATGCAAATTAATTTAGTATAAAATGAAATCGATTATAATTTACTTATAAAAATGTTAGTCCTTGATAGTATTTTGGTTGATATTAAATTGAAGGCGATAAAAATAGCTAAATGAATTTAAGGAAATTGTCAGGCATAAAAGCTGACGAAGTCCGGCAACGTCGTTCGTGGCCTACGACTGACGAGCCACCTAACGCCAGACGCCAGACAGCGTCAGTATGTTCAATTGAGGTTAAACTCCTTATAAAACGTAAACAATAAAACGAAAAACGATTACAAATTTCTAAGTAAAAAAGCCCAGTATTATTATCATGACTGTGATAAAAGTATCCAAAACAGGGACCAGATAAGGTGTACAATATGTATTCAGCTCAACTTGACTGCTTGTGTTGTTACTTCGAATACTTCGTTGCTGTATTTACACTAGTGCATTGTGCCCCAGAAAACCCACTTTGTGCTTAGGTTTTGTGACGAAATGGCCCCGCAATTATTGCTGTGTTCGTGGATGTTCTAACAACACCAGGAATGTTGGGATAAGTTTTTTCAAAATACCTGCTGATGAAAACAGGTAGGTACCTATGTGTAGTTTGTCCCTACCTTGTTACCACATTATTATATCCTTAGGTATTATAAATTTTATGTCCTACGTAGGTACTACCCCTTTTACTGGAGTATTACCTACCCCAGAAAACCCACAAATGGTTTCCTACTGATAATACCTACCTAACTATGGTTTTTAATTTTTTTTCAAGGTGTTATGCATGGACGAGAAAGTGTGGAAGGCAGGATTTGTTAGAAAAAACACCCACACAGCTTTTTATTAATTATAAAGTTTGTGCAATGCACTTTGAAAATAGTATGTTTGCAAACCAGTCGAAGTCTGGGCTAAAGAAAACAGCAATACCAACTGTGTTCTCATCATGTAAGTACCTTCATTGGTAATTATGGAAATTAGTGTATGCACCGCCCGATTTTCTTGACATTTTGACCCCATAATTACCCCTTCATTATTAGATAATAATATGTATTTTTTGCTGATACTTGTAATTTTGCTGCATTTAATTTTTTTTACTAGGTTATATCGATGAGGCTTCTTCACAGAGTCCTTCTGTGCCTGTATGCAGCAATTTGACTTTGTTAGAACCTCAACGAGAACTTGATCAACCAGTCTTGATCGCTCAACCTTTGGATCAACCAAGTACACCCCATCTGTCACAGTCACCTATAGGCGATCTCCACAGCATTACCGAATTTTCAGTTGCATCAAAAGGTAATGATATATATTCACAAACTGTTATTATAGTATACACACCCAAACTTATATGACATCACGCATTATTTGCGATAATTTTTTTTGTTAAAAAAATTATATGTCATGGAAAGTCAAAAGTGTTTACTAACAAAAACAGTTAAATGTGAAAAACCCGACAATATAAATTGTAATAAATATTAAGTGATTCCATATTATAAGTTTGGGTGTGTGTACATATATTGTAATTTTTTGTATTACTTATTTTGTTATTGAATAATTCTATTTTTAGATGCTAGTCAACAAACTTCTCTTAGTTTGAGTGTACATAGTCCGAGAAAGCATTCATTAAAGTTACAAATAAAAAAACTCCAAAGAAAGTAGCATCCGAAGTTGGAGCAAGCTGTCGACAGTGCCGACACTGAAATAAATGACGAACAATTTCTTGCCATTTGTGAGAAAAAACTGTCTGCTTCAATGCTACTATTTGTAAGGCATTATTTAGAAAATTCCAAAAAAGATCCACAGGGATATCATTACTCGTCAGATATGAAACAACTTTCCTTAACAATTTATTTTCTAAGCCCAAATGCTTATAGATTTTTAATGAAACCACTTTATTTGCCATCTAAAAGCACTCTTCAAAGAATAACTAGCAAATGGCATATAACTGCAGTTCTTAACAGTTTCATTTTTGAGGTTATTAAATCAAAAGCTACAAATTTAGAGGGTTCTTCAAAACAGTGCATTCTTTGTATTGACGAAATGTCATTAAAAATGTTTTTATTTTACAATAGATCTTCCGATACCATTGTTGGCTTTCATAATACATTGAAGGAAAAAAGATATGCTCCTGCTAAATATGTTTTAGCTATTATGGCTAGAGCAATATTTGCTAAGTGGAAGCAACCAGTTGCTTATTTCTTTATTGATACTTGTTCAGGGGAGGAATTAAAATTTATTATTTTTGAAGCAATAAGGAAACTTAAATCTGTAGGATTACTAGTAAGTGCGTTAGTGTCTGATCAAGGATCAAATTTTGTAAAATTTTCAAAATCAGTTGGTATCTCTCCAAACTCTTCACATTTTTATGTCGATAGCGAAAAAATATTTTATATTTTTGATGTGCCGCATCTCTTAAAATCAACACGAAATAATTTTTTCAATTACACATTCGAAACCTCTGAAGGATGTACAAATAAAACGTATAGGTATTGACCAAATTTATAATAAACAAAAACACAAGCCTTTGGCTCTTCGGCTGTGTCCAAAATTTACAGATGAACACATTAATTCGAATCCTTTTAAAAAACTGAAGGTTAGTTTAGCCGTCCAAGGTTTCAGCGCAATGGTAGCTGCGGCACTTAATTCCTTTATTGAATTCGGACAATTCCCCCCTTCGGCAAACGCTACAGTGTCATTTGTAGAAAAAATTGATAAGTTATTTGATATCTTAAATTCCTCAAAAATATCAGGCAGTAATACAAGTACAATAGACCTTTCAAAGGAGCAGATTACCAAGTCGATTTTTTAAAGGAAATGTTTACATATTTTGAGAATATTAAAATTTTAAAACAAAATATAGAGGTTACCAATAAAGTTAAATTTTTGAAAGGGTGGCAAATCACAATAAATTCATTTTTAGGTCTTTGGGAAAAATTTCATTGTTTAGAGTTTAGTTCCTTATACACTCGACGCTTAAATCAAGATTGTCTCGAAAATTTTTTCAGCACTATTAGGCAGCAAGGGGGAAATTGCTTGAATCCAACCCCCATCCAATGCGAAAGGGCTTTCAAAAAATCATTTTGTTTAAATTATTTCCAACACGCGGATGGGGCTAATTGTATTGAGGATTTTGATTCATTATTGTCATACGTAACCACCGAACATACACAAATTTACAACAAAGTTGTTGTGGGAAATGCAAGATCTATTTTTTCTGATTTAAGTTCGGTGGCACCAGATTATATTGATTTCGAACTACATGAATCAAATAGTATATCATATGTTTGTGGATATTTATTAAGAAAGTGCTTGGAACAACATTCATGTGAAGTTTGTATTAAATATTGTAAACGTCATACATTAGGGGATACTGATTTGTTTACTTATTTTAAAGCATACAAATCAAGTGGTAACGAAACCTTTGGACATTTATTTTCACCTCCTGATAATTTCCTAAATTATATTAAAACTCTCGAAGTTAATTTTTGTACCCTCTTTCCAAAGTTTGCTTTAGAAGAAAATGTTGGTGTGAAATTAAAAAATAAGCTGCAAAACATTTCATATCAACATCCATGCCCTAGTTTTAATCATGCCTATTTATTATCCCTTTATGTAAGATTTAGAATCTATTCTTCTTTAAAATTTTTAAATCGTGATATTGTTTCTAATAAAACTAATAAAAATTATAAACTTCGAAATTTACATTTATAAGTGCTGCCAGGGGTCATTATTTTTAAAAATTAGGCTAAGTCGATAATGTATAGTGTGCATGTGCATAATATGTACGTAAGTAGTTTATAATATCTTTTGTATTTATAAGTATTATATTTCATATGTGCTATTGTTTTTGAATTTTTTTTATAGATTTTAGTAATAAACATTTTTGATAAATAACCTTTTTTTACTACCAGTGATACGAAGGTCAACCAATTTTGCAAATAATAATTGTTATGGATCTATATAAAAAAACAAATTAATTGCCGAGCTATGAGTTTGGACGCAAGTCGATTGAAATATTGTAATATTTCAACCACCCAAGTAGAATAGTTCACTTGAACCTAAATCATAGTTGTTTCTAATTAATATAGGTAAGTATAAAATAATAAAGAGGAAATATTGTGAAATTTCCATGTACAATAAAAAAATGTATTTTTCTCTTTAGTAAAATATTGATATTTATATTTTTTTCGTCAGTAAAATACCTACTTAAAATCACTTCTGGAGATTCAAATTTAACTAGATCTAATCCCAGAAAAAAACTTTACTATTCTAAAAATTAATTTTGCTATATAAAACACAAAATTTTCTATAGCCCGGACCTGATCGTGCCAACGCAATGGGCAAGTTCTACTCTGTCCAAAATACGGTGGGCGTGGCCAATGCGCAGATGTCAACGGCGGAGAGTTCATTTCCTATGCGCGAGAGGGGAAATTGGAACCGCGACATGAAAGGCGCCGAAAGCAAAGTGCCACTTCTGATTCGTCCTTTTCTGGGGCCAGACTCTAGACGCTTGTAGAATTGAGTAGGTATAGCTAAACCACAGCCACAGTCGCCACAGAATAGCCACCTTAATGGCTATTCTGTGTATAAGCTGTGCCTAAACTGTGGTTAGGACATAGTGACATCACAGGTACAGGCAAGGGGGTGGAAACGGGCAAGCGGGTGTAAAACCTTCCTTGTTCTCTGGTAAAACGGGCAAGCGGGTGAGGGTCAGTTGGGTTGGTAATAATTTCGGTCCAAATTCAATGTACCTATTTTTAGTATCTTTTCTAAAAAATAGAAAATGACGATTATTTATTTAGATTATTTACTTTTGCAAGTTGCTAACTGCATATAGGGAATAGGGTCGAAGGGACCAGTTAAATACGGAGGCATAAAAATTTCGTAGGTATGTCCAAACCTTCCCTTTCTAGTAACCACAGATCACGTTTATCTTTGCGTATACCATAGAAAATATGATATAGCCTTGGGAGTAGCTATAAACTCTATTTTCCAATATGGGTAGACAGACAATACCAATATATATGAGTTTGTCTATGGTAGGTACACTGTGGAAAAAAATATGAAAGTAAGCAATTATATAATAGTCAACAAAAAATACAGATATTTTCCGAAGTGCAAAAAAACCCTACCTAATAAATAAGCGGCACTTGCCTCGTTAGCTGGTAAGCTCATGTATATGTATACGATCTCTGTGGTAAGCTGGCTCGTCATAAGTCATAAGGCTGGAGCGCAGTTGCCGGTTGTTTTAGATTTCACGTTTTCACAGAGATCTCAAAAAATGATGTCGGCGGCGAGTGGACTGCGTTATCGATACAAAACTGCCTTTTTATACCTAGATAACAATTCCGCAATGAGACTGAAACTTTAAATGATACTTTATTAGCCGGTTTTTGAATCTGGCCACGTTTACGTTTACGAATCTCACCAAGGCCAACTGATAGAAAAAAAGAGTACTATAATGGCGTACTTTAGTCCACATTTTGAGCTTTTAATGACTGATTTTAGGCTTTTTAATGCTGATTTAAAAAAACAGTTTATGTATCAAAATATTGAATCTTGTATTTACTCTTAAATAATTGAAGTAAACTATTCTATTGCAAACTATTGCAAAACAGTTGATATTCAGTTGCTTCTGGGGTAATCCCAGTTTGGAGAATTATTATTATTATTATTTTAATCAGATGCCACTAGAAATGGGTTTTTCATATTTGGAAAGGGTGTCAAGGTTTCCACCCTTTTTGGCACCGGGTGTCAAATTATGACACTAGTTTTTGGCATATTTTGATTGCTGACATCAAGACGTTTATTTTAATACCAAATACTCGTATCTAAAAACCATAAAAACAAAAACATTGCAAGAAGATATAAAAAGTAAAAAATATGTTGCAGGCGAATTAGAAATTTAGTCGTTTATCTATTACATTATCCTAAATTAAAATAACGATGACTAAATATTGAATAAATGAATACATAAATGTTTTCTAGGGCATACAAAAACAAGATTCATCCTGCATTATTAACTCTAATAAAGTAGTAACGAGAAATAAAAAAATGTCATTAGTATACAGGGTGAGTCTGAAATAACTGACATCCTTTTTGGGTAATAGAGATGGTCATTCTGAACCACTTTTCTTAATATTTTTTTCCTAGCGCCGAGATTTTTCTATAATTCATCCCCTCACGGCACTGGCGCCCTGCCAACAACCGAGTAGAAAATGGTAAATCATCAACTATAAGTATTTTGAGACCAAGTTTACATTATTCGTCAGTGCCGTCTTTTAGGTGGGTAAATTAGAGAATATTTTCGGTGAAATCGCGTTTCTTCTTTGCTCCAAATCCAGTGGCTTTGCTTCCTTTAAAAAATTTCATCCATTCCAGGATATATTTTGGCTTTTGGTGACATTGAAAACGCCCATTTTTGGGTGTCATTAGTTTACACCCTTTGAAACAACCTATTTTTTGGTGCCAAACGTTTCCACCCTTTATTTTAAAAATGAAAACACCCTATGGGTGTCAAAGGTTTGGCACCCATCAAGGGTTTAAACCCATCGATGGGTGTAAACCCAAAACCCATCTCTAGATGCCACCAATCGGAATAGAATCGAATTAAAAAATATCCACTAATAATGTATAAAAAGTACTATATTACAAATATTATTTAAAAATTGTACACTGTCAAAAATGTTTAATAAAAAATAAAGTAAGTAGCACATAGGTATATCGAGATTCAATTAATGTCAAATCCATATTTTGGACGGAATTAATATCAATTTCTTAATCACTAAATTTACTTCCCTTGGTTGCTGCTTGTTACATAACGATGGTTAAATTCTGAAACCTAGTAAGTCGAAATTTTACGATTTTGTGTTTATTGTACCAATGCTTTACTCATATGAATAACTAGTAAACTTCCAAACCTCGCAAGACAGTTTTCATCATTACAGTCACTATCGCCATCTATCGAAACCTGTTAAAACTTATTATCCTCAAACGATAAAGAAGAAACCTCGCAAGTTCGACTTACTAGGTTTTGATTTTAAGGAATTATTTTTGACATTGACAAGGCATTTGACTTGCAAGGTTTTGAGCACATAGAATAGTTTTATGTGAGTGATTTCAAAACAGAGGTGTGGTGATTGTGCTAGGTTTATTATGTCCTGTAAACGTGGGAAATTAATGGTTGACTTAGTTTTAAAAAATAGTGTAAATGGGTAAGTTAATTTCGGCTGTTTTGTATTAACTTATATAGGTAGAAGGTATTTAACCTAACCTAACCTATACGTTAAGTATAAATTTTGTGCAATGTGCAATTATTTCTAGTGAAAATGGTAATAACAACTCGGATAGCGATATAAGTGAACCTTTTGAGGACAGCGGCTCAGAGTACGTGTTATCTAATGAATCTAGTGAAGAACAAAGGGAAAACACTGATAATGAGGTACAAAGCCAAGCACACGAACCACCAGAAACGGGACCAGAAATAATAAAAGCAAAGAAAAGAAGATCCAAGAGACCAAATGTCAATAAGTTAGACTGGGAAAAAAATATAAATAAACTGAAAAGAATGAAAATGAAAATGGACAAGGCAGAAAAAAATATATAAAAAAGTCGAAAGGCAGGAAAGAACCATTGGTCCTCGTTGCAGTTGCCGGCTTTCACAAAGATCATCAAAGTTTTTCTGTAATACTTTTACAGAAGACGACAGAAAGCTTATATTTGACTACTTCTGGCAAAATCTCAGTTGGGACCAAAAGAAGGTCTATATAGCAGGTCTTGTTGATGCAGCACCTGTGAAAGTGCGTCGAACAGGTAACTAATTACTTATTACTCTGATGAGAATTGACTTAAATACTTATAACCTATAACTTAAAGATTCTTTTGATTTTTTTGTAAGGGCATAACTATTACTTTCTTTTTCTTTTTGCAGAGAATAAAGAGAAGCAGAGAAAGGCTTCAAATATTTTCCATCTAAATAAAAATAACATCCGAATGAGGGTCTGTAAGAAAATGTTTCTTCAAACATTAACTATAGGAGAGTGGAGTGTTCAAAGTTGGGTTACTGCAAGACAAGAAAACCAAAGTGTGATAGTGCCACCTGCTAGTTTAAGAAACAACAAAATCTCTGAAGGTAAAGAGAATCTAATCAGGTTTTTAAAAGATATACCAAAGATGGAAAGTCATTACTGTCGAAAGGACACGTCAAAATTATACTTGGACACACAGTGGCAAAACGTTAATGACTTGTACAAATTTTACACCAGAGAATGCCTGGATAAAAATATACATGCATTGAATCATACAACTTTTCGACAAGAATTCAGTAATCAGAACCTGTCTCTGTTTAGGCCCAAGTAAGTATGAATGACGCTATTTTTAGCCTATTATTATACCTTGATCTACTGCTAATGCTCTAGTCTGTTATCAAAACCACTTTTCAATCCTAATACCCTATTTCTGCTACCAGCTATACTAGTACCACTACTACTATGACAACTTCTGATTCTGCTACCAACTATTACTGCAGTACTGCTCCTGCTATATACTAATAATATTACTACTAACTGCTGCCACTATTGGTACTAATTTTATCACTACCTTTCAGGAAAGACCAGTGCGACACATGCACTGGGCATGCTGTCGGAACTGTTAACGATGAAGAGTACCAATGCCACATAAGAAAAAAGGACTCTGCCCGTGCCGAGAAAGAAAAACAAAAACAAGAGGCTTCTACTGACCCGACCAAGATTTTGTTGACTATGGATGTGCAAGCGATATTAACATCACCTAGATTACAAGTGTCTGCGTCATACTACAAAATGAAACTCACTACTCACAATTTCACATTTTTCAACTTGGTGTCAGGGAAAGGTGATTGTTATATTTGGCACGAAGGTGCAGGGGGAGTCTCTGCAAATGAATTTACCACGGTTGTGATCGATTACATTACAAAAAATTTGACTCTAGACACTAAGACTGTAGTGATATTCAGTGATGGTTGCGGTTATCAAAACCGAAATGTTACTTTATCTAACGCGTTGGCTGTACTATCAAAGTCAAAAAGTATTAACATTGAGCACTACTACTTGGAGAAAGGTCACACTCAAATGGAGTGTGACTCTATCCATGCTCTCATTGAAAAAAAATTGAAGAACCGAGATATTTATGTCCCTGGCTGCTAAGATCTGCTAAGACGAACAATCCATATGAGGTTCACTACCTGCCATTCAGTTTCTTCAAGAATTTTTCCATGCTCAATACTTACTCCTCTATCCGCCCTGGAAATTCTGTCAGTGACCCGAAGGTCTGCGATCTTCGCGGACTGGCTTATGACTGCCACGGAATTGTTAAATACAAAGTATCCTATGATGACAACTGGAAAGAACGTCCAAGGCGAAAGAAGAAGGGTTGTTCAGAAATTACCACGGTGCCCCAATTGCATAATGGCCCTTTGAAAATTAAAGCTGATAAATTCAACCATTTGCAGCAGTTTTCTTCTTAAACTAGAGTTAGTTTGTGCACTTTCTTAGAGTAAAGAATGTAATATTGTATTGACAAAATAAAATTTCATTTTCTAGTGTTTTTGCATTAAATATCATCGAACTCCTTCAAAGTTTAAAACATTTTACATAAAGATATAAAGATCAAAACCTCACTAGTTAACGAAAAACTTTAAATTTTTAAAGTTAAAAACTGGCAAGTCTATTTTTTTGCAAAAGATAGATTGAACTTAAAAATCTCTTTTAACCCTTATATCCACTCCTAATAAGTAGATTATTTGTGCGAAAACATTTCTGAACATGTGTAGGCATATAAAATTAAACGTTTTTTTAATCCCCTGTAAAATTAAGGAAATTGAACTTACGAGGTTTTGAAATTTAACCATCGATAAATTAATACATATAAATAAATATTTTAACAATGGCTGTGTTCACGGAGCAATTACGAACCGGTTCGCAATTAGTAACCGTCAGTGGGATAGTCTCAATGAAAATCTAGAATTCAAACGGACAACTGACCACTGATATTGATAGTTACTAGTCCGGGACTGGTTCGGTATTGCTCCGCAAACATAGCTAATATAAACAAAAATGGACGGATGAACCTTATTTTTTAACTTACATAATTAAAAAAAATAATAAAATCCTACTAACATCAAGATGGAGTTTTTTTTTCTAAATATAGTAATACACTAGAACAAAAAAACTTCTAGTCGTTACTGTTCTTGTTCACATCATTTTTATGCAAATGCCATCTTCAGTCTGACGAGGTCTAATGAACAGAAAAGAGGGAAATTTTTCTCTATAAAATTAAATCAATCCCAAAAAATATCACCTCCCAACAGAAAATTGATTAGTTTTTTTTTTACCTAACATTAATAAATGATATGACAATTGACAAGATGGAATGTACGCCAATATATTTTTCTGAGCTGGAATGCTAAAACTGTATAAAAATCAAGGAAAAAGCCCCGCTGCAAAATAAAACTAGAATTGAAATTTTAATACTTGAAGCACTAGCATAACAATCAACAATCCTCCTTGCTCTCATAAAATCTGGCCCTAAATATTCTGAGTAATATCTTTTACTTGGTTCTATCACTCTTAGTTGTGTAGTTGCGTCTTGGAAAATGAGGTCTGCATATGGTGGCTGTGATGTAAACATGCTGAAGCTATAAAAACATGTTACATAATTATAAATATTGACATTTAAAACAGATTTCATACTATTTACATAAACTCGGAGGACTGATATTTTTCGTCTGGACAGGAATTTAAAATTTAGAGGAATTTGATCTAAAATACACTTTTATTTGTCAATAATAAATATTGGTGCTCTTGTAATTCGAGGCAGGGAGTTTAAACAAGTCAAAAGTAGAGTGGGAAATTTTGCAATGATTATTTTCACACTACTTGTATCTCTAAAGAGACACCCAATCATATGCCCTTGCTAGCAATAAATACTCTTGGAAATTATGGCAAAGCGATAAATGTGCACAGGCCCAAGATGGTCGACGAAGTTCGGTTTTTAAAGAACACTCTGAGCACACTCTAAAAACCAAACTCGAATATCATATGTATTGAGTTTAATTATTTTAATTTTTGTTTTTATGATTTTTATTTATTTATTTTTTCGAAATAAAGTAGTAATTCCAAGCATGGCCTTTTTTTATTTTTAAAATTCATGGAAGGGAGGGGACTTTTTATATATTTTGCACAGGGGGCCCTTGCCACGCCACTTGTTTTGCACTGTTCTAAATTAGGCAGCAAAAAAATTATGTTGCAGTATTATCAGGCATTGTATAAATGAATTTATATAACTTTTATATTGTTAAACTTTTTATATTATACCTCTGTTTAAATATATGACACATTCAGGAAACAAATCAGTGTTAAGAGGCTAAAAATCACGTCTGCCTTGCACATCAAAACGAAATGTTCTTTGTGTTCTCAAACGCACCAGTGTTAGCTGTCACTTTTGTAATAATTATTATTCAAAAGAGTACTCTTTCAAAATGAATCGTTTTGTAAATATAAATAATATTAATAAATCATGTTCGTGCAATATTCTCAAGACAAGCCACACAAGATGAAAATTTATCTTGATAAATTTATTCGAGCTAGAGCTCAAGCTCCAGGGATTTTATCAGAAAATAAAGAGATCAATTTAGACTCTTGACCTTTCTAGGCAAAATAGCGCTATTTGAAAAATGTATCACTAACATTCTGTTACTACTGATTTTACACTTTTTAACGTCCCAAATCCATTGGAAATTGAAAATAGTCACTGGTTATGGATTTTGAATTTAACGTATGGGAAAATATTTCGCTTGATTTTCAATTTGTTTAAACTCTTTGTATCGAATTCCGAGAGCATGTGCGCCACTTTTTGTATTTGTGTTCAAAATGTTTCACCCTTAGAAGTCTTATTTCAGATTCACCCTCAATAAGAAAATGAAAAGTTCGTGGTGGGTTATTTTCGAGGTTATTTATTTAGCCGCGGCTGACTAATAAAAATGTTATTATTTTTCAAGAATGTGTCATAGTAAATGACCTCATGTTGATCACATATTGGCATAACATTATTAGCTCACCTAAAGTCATCTGGGTTCTTCCTTCCATAAAATGTCTGCGCGTACATAAACAAATTTATGTATGCCTTCACCTGGGTCTCATTGTAACCGTACCCTCCCCTCGTCACTATAGCATTGGCCCTTACTTTGCCCAAGTTGCACTTCCTGTACTCATTTACTTCAGCTCTGGTGCCATCGGGGCACAAAAGTTCATAATCATCATTCAGATTGTCCCTTGTCCACCATTCTCGTTTTTTCAAACCAGTATTTTCCGTTACTGTGGTGTGCTTTACAAAGGCTACATCCCCACCGCCTTCGACAAGGCACCTGAATGCGCCCGTGTGACCGTAGTAATCTTCCGAGGCATCGCGCCTGCAATATCTACAAAAACAAATGCCGTAGACAATAAATTGTTAAAAGTTAGACCTGTCATGAATAAATTATATCGAAGTCATTTCATTGTTCCTACCGATAACTGGCTCCGTGGCACAAGTCACACATGTTGTCATATGGTACTCCTGTATTATATTCGGTACTTATAGCACCTGGAATACAACTTTTCGAGAAATACTCTGCAGCAGCTCTTACACTATTACATCCATATGGTCTTATCCAACCATTACTTATGAGAAATGCTAGGGGGTACACCCACCCGGCTGCTGTGTTAATTCCCCCGTGGCAAGTATTTTTTGCTAAAAGTAAATGAAATAAATGTAACTAGACGAGTTGTTCGGTAACATTTAATTTTTAATTGAGTTTTCGCCACAGAAACCTAAACCAAACTGATTAAAAGACAACTTTTTCAAGTTGCCAGGAAAATTCATAAATGCCTGACATTAAAAGAACAAAAATTTGAATGTTAACTCAAAAACTACCTTCAATAACTTTGTTTTCGGAGAATAAATCTTCCTTCTTTCTCAAAGATGATGTCAAGGCAAAGTGAAATGACAGAATAGTAGATGTAATGAGGTTCCTCACGCTCGCGTTCAGAATCTTCCACTCGTATCGAATTTTTTCATTCTAACCGAGTAACAGACTGTATTTTCTCCACGACCATTCGTGAACGTAATTTCAGGTGGAGTATTATCAAATTCCATATCAAAATCACTCGATTTTTCACTCATTTTATTTAACTTAAAACACGTTTGAAAATACTTATTATGACGCGTACCCCCACGCCGCTATTGTTGACAGCGAGGTTGACAGTCTTGAAATCCATGGCACTCTATGCTGTGTTTAGTTCGATTAGCGTATATCATCGAATTGATAAGTACAATGGAAGTTGCACAGGTACCACTTTCATTGTTGTTTGGGGCAGCCAACTCTAGAGAGAGATAGGTTTCAAATGTGCAATAAGTAAGACAAGGACGCCTAATGAACGTATCAGCTGATTCAGGCAAAGGAGGTGTATAGGGATGTTGCATATTAATGGAAGAATTTAATGGGCATGTTCCGTAATTCTCTTTATTGTATGATCTGTATTCCGAAATTCGGGGCTTGTTTGTAGGAATGAGAATTTTTCTATATAACCACAATTATGTAAATATTGCACACAAAAAAGTAGTGAATTGATTAAAAAAATTACATGGCAATTTTATGTACCTGGAAGTAAATTGAGACAAATAAAATACAAATTCCAAAATGAAAGTTTATTTGAAAATAAAGGCGACAAAATATCTAGGATAAAGTATACATTTTCAACTTTAATTACTTATCTTAACTGATTTATTAATTTTAAAATTCAATTTAATAGGAAAAGCATGTATCTTTTACATATTTTTATATAATTTTTAATGTTTAGGCATCTAACAAAAAGAATTACAAATAAGTATCTTATTAAAGGGACCAGAACTTCAAGATTAATTCAATCTTTGACTACGAAGAGCTAGGTTCATTAGCACATTATTTTGCCAGTTTTTCCCTTGATAGCGTTTCTATCATGACTTGGAAAATAAAAAACTGTAGTAATTACATACTTTTTAAGTTTGGGCTGCCCAAAATTCTCTATGAAATGGCTCTCAATAAAATGTTGACTACAAATGCAAGTAAATAGGTACCTACTTGTAGACAGTACAAAATTTTTCCTTTTTATTGCTGCGATCCACTTGTCTCTAATACCTCATCTCTTGGAAAACTGCAAAGTTATTATCAAAGATTTTTAAGACTTACGAATAAAAATAAACCCTACTATTCTTATTCTTTCCGCCCCATTTGGTACATCCAAATACACAACAGGAGTTGACCATCTTTTTTGTAATTTATAATTACAACAGAGAGAATATAGCCACATAGCTAAATTAAATTTTCTCTCCGATCTAAAAATAATATTAAACCAAACACCAACTAAAAAAACTCAACGCCATTTTATACGAAACTGCCACCACAACACGAACTCAAATCAAATATAAATAATACAATAATTACTCCTATTCGTACTGGGACTTGGGACAGAAGGAAAATTAAAATGACGTTTGACAACGGAACTCGTTTGAAGCAGAGGACACAAAAATATAAGGTTAGGACAAACACCTCTTTTGTGTTATGTGGTTTTTGCCGGAATCAGCTGATTTATTTACTATTTCACTTACTCAAGTTTGGCTGCCAGTTTCTCTCTCTACACTCTTTCCATCTACTTGTCAATTCAATGGCGTATATTCATTCATTGTCTTGTTATGGAATGAAAATATATAAAATAATGCAATGATTTATTATTATTAGTACGAAATATTAGTATCCCTATTATTATATTGTTTATTTATATGCAATAGATTACAAAAATTATATTAAGATTCTGGAAATACATGCAAAACACTCGAGAAGCAAGTAGGTATTTAAGAATAAATCAAAAATGATTTATTTATTTATTTTAATTTATTCTCCGAATGCTCTGAAAACAAAGGTGTTAAAGTTATTTTTTGAGTTAACGTCCACAGTTCCGTTCTTGAAACGTTAGGCATTTATGGATTTTCCTGGCAACTTGAAAAAGATGTCCTTTAATCAGTTTTTTCAGGTTTCCGTGGTGAAAATTAAATTTAAAAATTAAATGGACCTGTTTGCATCACAAGGACATTTTTACAATATTTATTAGTCATTTGGTAAGTTTAGTACAGTTTGGCACAAATCTAGATTCAACTATAATTTTATAAGGTTTACACATTCCAATGAAATATTTTCTTACTTACTTCTCAGATATGTCAGTTCGGTGCTCGGATCAGATTCTTTGGCTACAGCGACTACATAATATTCAGATTCATCTAAATCATATACCTCACTTATAAACGGTATTAAATCGAAATTTAAGCCAGCAGTGTACACGTCACTTGCATCTAAAACTATTACATCGGCATTTCCCGCCCTTATTGCTTGCATACAGTGAATCTGCGAGTGCCCTTTGTAGCAATCTATTTCTGGTTTTAGTAATTGCACTTTTGTTGCTGTCTAAAATGAAAATTAGGTAACACAAATGAAAGGCATTAAATTTGGCTAGGACATACTCTCATTTTTATGCACTTGCTTTCTTCAGCGTCTGATGTTATGCATAGGGTCATTTTATTTACGGGACAGTCTCTTATTGCCATGATTTGTTTCATAACATCGCCCAAAAAGTTTGAGTAAACCTGCAGGTTTTCTGGGACTGGTGAAAAACCAACAGCGGTATCCTTAAAAATTACAAAAGTGTAGGTACACTGTGTCTCAGTTAAGACGTAAGCAATTATCTTAGTAATTTTTAAGATAAATTGATGGTTCCAAATTTAAGTTTTTTCCAAGTACTTAATTGAATGCCACCAAGAAAAAAAACAATTGAATTTAAAATAAAGAAGTTACTAGTAAAGTGGATAAAAAAAAATCTGTACCGCACAGTTGAATAGCACTTCCGGGTTGTGTTGGGATTCTGTACAGCTATGAAAAAAATAGGGAGACATTTCGCCTACCCCATAATGCACTTATCTGTCTCTTTGTTTTAATTGTGATTTATATGTTATCATATACTTAGGAAATATTATAATCTAAAAAATCTGTTATCTATCAAACCTGATACCCAAGACCTTCCTTGGCAGAGGCAATTTGTTTGTCCATTCCCCTATATTCTCCGAAGTTTCTTTACTTACACTAAATAACAAATTTCCTTGCTCTCCGTATTTTGGTGCGGACTCGAACAAACTGAATACTTCATAATAATCTTTATTGAGTTGAGGATTTGTTTTATTTTCATCATGCTGCCCATATGCTGAATAATCCCAATTATTATCTGGATTATATTCACCATTATTACTATCGTAACTCTGTCTTTTCTTTCTATATCTTGTAACTCTATTTCCATACTGATCGTACTCATATCTGTTGCCAAATGCAGATTCAGTTGTCGGTCTTTGGATTCTGTTACCATACTGGTCATATTCCAATTGACTCTGTGTATTTCTGTTTTGATCAGATATTCTATTTCCAAAGTTGTCGTACTGTTGCATTTGATTTTGATTGAATTGCCTAGTTTCGTTGTTCAAATTTGGATATTTTTCAGCAAATTTTTGGAGAAACTTCTGATATTTAATACGTTTGTCACTGTAAACAGCTGAAGATGTTACAATAGCATCTGATGGTATCCTACCCCAGTTACATGAAAGATAATCTGAAATAGGTCTACGTGTACCATCTTTGCAAAAAAGTTCAAATTCATCCACGGTTTTTCCCGTGTATTCCAAGTTTTTTAAAAGAGATGGGACCGTAGAATGTTTTACAAATGCTATATCTCCAACCTCTAATAAACATTTAAAAGCTCCATCATAACCCCCATATGGATCTGAATATGTGCATCTTCCACCAGGTATTTTTCCAATGCAAATTTGGCACAACTTGTCAGAGTTGTCCCCTATCGGATTGTACCTGTCTGATAATGAATTTATTGCACACGATTGGCCAAAAAACGCACTCGCTGTTTTTACATGATTGTTACAATCAATTATTTCCATGATTCCTTCCCTCATAAGGGTATAAACTGGCAGCATCCATCCTGCAAATGACTGGACTCCAGCAAAGCAGGCCTTTTTATTTCTAAGGTCTCTCAGTGAATAAACATCGGGTATCGTCCCTTTTTTAACAACGGCGACTCCATAATAATGATTGAAACCGCCATTTAAAACTTCCTGGGCAATTGGCACAAGGCTGTGGTAGCGCCCGCCGACGAAGACCTCACCGGCATCGAGAGTCGTCATGGTAGCATTTCCAGTATCTAGCAGTTGCATGCATTCATCTTTGTTAGTAGCGCTCATACATTCAATTTCTGCAGTCTCATAGCCCACTTTAATTTGATCACGTTCGGCTGCCCACTGGAAGTTGCGGCATTTTTTGAGTTCTGGGGGGCTTATGGTGCACCATACTATTTTTTCTTTCTTCTGATTTTTAGTGTCCACTCTTGAAAAGGTCTGGGCTGAAAAGGCAATGGCCAATAATTATTGAACCCAATACAATTTTCTATCTAAATAGTTAATGTCTTTTTTAAAAAATATAACTTTTTATGTGTTAATAAATTTGATCAAAAATGCTGCACAGCAATAACTTCAATTGACGTACTATGCTAGAATACCTATACTATATTTTTCAATAGTTCGAAAGGAATTTTCCATTTGATTGGTGTTCATATTACTATAGGTATTAAGTATAACTTAATACAAAAGAAATGTAGTAATTTGCAGTTGCTGTTTCAGCTAGAAAGATGGCAATCTAGTTGATAGACAGCACAGAAATATTTTCTTCTGTTCTATCTGTCAATCTATCTTTTGTGATAAGACAGCATACTTAATAGACTTTGGAATAGGTATTTTTTCTTCATTACTTTTTCTGCATACTTTTCGTACAAAAATATATGGAAGTCAATCCATTAACTACAGAATATTTGGGTAAAAATAATGGGACTTTCCTTATGACATTTTTAATTTGTCTAGTTTTTAATATACCACCAACATTTGAGCTAGATAAAAAACCGAAAAAAAAAAACTTGAAGATCAAGCCTAAAATAAAAAAAAAATGCCAATAAATATCCAAATAAGTTGCAATATCTCTCAAACCAAATCCTAAACAAAATGTTTAAGAAAAACAAAATTACGAAAAATACACGCTGGATCTAAGAAATGGTATCTTTAAACCATAGGGGCTTACTCAGCATAAAGTTGAGGAGTCAAAGGACACTGCTTGTTTTTTAGTTTTTCCTCTAAAATTACAAAAAAGGTGTTTGCAAGACAAAGAATTAAATTCCAACTGGTTATTAATACGATTCATTTTTAATCACCTTAAAACCCTTTGAATCATTAAAAAGAAAATGCACATTATTTTAACCCAAAGGTATGTGGTTGATGAATAAATAATTAAGACCGTTTAAATGTACATGCAATTTAGCACCTTTTATTATAGGTCTGCTATGACGGCCGGCTATACAAAATTTTGGCAAGTTATAATGTTAAGATGTTATTACTTTAGATTAGAGTACTCCTTCTGTTTGTCGCCTATTTCAAGGTGACCAACCGTACCGGATTGGCCGGGACAGTTTCCCGTTTTTGGAATGCCTTCCTGGAAAATAAATACGTCCCAGATTGTACCGCATTCTCAATCCGATCCCGCTTTGTCACGGAATTAGAAATTTGCTGTTACAAATTAGTTATAAAGTAGTTTTGATTGTTAAATGACAGAAATACATAATCATCTATGCATAATTCAAAAACAAATCATGCATTATCGAAATCACTTTATTTGGGATTTTGGAAAAACTACTTTACAAAATAATGCATTGTGTCAAACGGCTATGCTATAAGAACAGGTAATATTCTTTCTATTTTTCATCTGTTGCAAAGGTTTTTTTTTCTTTTCAAGCAAAATAATATTATGTTTATGTTAATAATTTACTTATTTTATTAGCATAGGTAGAAAGTTACCTGTAAACAGCCAGTATTTGGTTTTTTAATTTATGTACCTGTGGCTTTGTAATAATTTTATTTTTGTTATATTACTTGATCACAATTTTTTTTGTTTCCCTTGGGTGGTTTATTTATTGGTTAAAATCATGAAACAGATCAATTCTAATAAAAATCATAAGTTGATTAACTACAACACTCGACAGTTGCATATTATAGGTAAAAAGGTAAAACTTTCCCATGGTGTATGTCTGCCCCGATTTTTTTGAAATTTTGGCTACCCCCCTATTTTCGAGGTCCCTGAACACGAATCTGACCTTAGCTATTGGCGCTCGGACGTAGTTTCCGAGAAAATGAATTTTCAAATTTCCTCTTGACACCTCACTTTACAAGGCAATATTTGTGATTATAATCCGGATGAATTTTTACTATATGCAGCTCAAACTAATCACACTATTTTGCACCTTTCGATGTTGCAAATTTGAAAATGGAAGTGGATAAAGGTCCACGAGTCGCGGATCTTTAGTGTATTTTTTAAAGGTCCGCGAGTCGCCAGACGTCTTCATGTACAACAGGAGATTCGCCATAGCATCGTTAGAGCAGTGGTAGAGCGTTGGAAAACCAGTCGGAAGGTCCGGGTTCGAATCCAACGTCAAGAGTTTTTTTTTTTTTAGGGAGTGGTTATTTATACGTGGCAGTCGGCAACGATGGGCGCTGCCTTATAAAAAAAGAAGGGGTAATTATTTCCAATGGTGTAACCCGCCCCCGATTTTCTTGAAATTTAGGCTAACCCCCTATTTTTGCCCGACATTCGGAAATAATTACCCCTTCTTTTTTCATACAGGCAGCGCCCATCACCGAAAATCTCAGAAAATTTGATCATGTTTCGGACTCGCGGCGCAGCTTGAAGTGGTTAACCGTTGAAAAAAATTATAGTTATGCATTCTCAAATTTTCTACATCGAGTGATAATTAACCAGACACCAGCATACCTACTTGACAAATTAATTATCCGGGATGTGATCAGAAAACGTTTTGTCAGAAATCCTGGAGCTTTAACTATGCCACAGCACAGAACAGCTCTGTTCAGAAGATCTTTTACCTTCAATGTTGTAAAAATCTATAATAGTATACCGCAAAATTTCAAAATAATGTCACCAAGTTGCTTCAAGAAACACATAAAGGCGTATCTTCTGTGACTTGATTGGGACTGTTGCTGCTTGTGTTTATATTTGTAAAATTTGTTATTGTTTGCCCCCCCCCCTCCTACTTGCGAGCTATTTGTTAATTAATTATTTATTATTACATCTTGTTACATTTAGTTAAAATAAGGTTAAGTGGTAGAATAGCTGTTAAGCTAAACTTCGCCTTTTCGTGTACTACTGTGATTACTTAGTGCAATAAAGTCGATTTATTATTATTATTATTATATAGGTATGTCGAACGTATAAATAGTCACTTTTTTTTATTTTTTATTTCCACGTTTGGGGTGTCCGCGTCTTATCTATAGGATGTTCCTTCTTTTACTATTTGCTTCAAGGACCGGTATTTTCAAGTAGGAACAAGTCTTACTGCTTTACGGATCGAGATTCGCGACTCGCGGACCTTTAAAAAATACACTAAAGATCCGCGACTCGCGGACCTTTATCCACTCCCTTTGAAAATTCATTTTCTCGGAAACAACGTCCGAGCACCAAAATCTAAGGCCAGATTCGTGTTCAGGGACCTCGAAAATAGGGTGGTAGCCAAAATTTCAAAAAATCGGGGCAGACAAACACCACGCGAAACTTTTACCAAAAAAAAAAAGAAGCTAGGTACCTAAATCGAGACCTAAATACTGTCCCGGTTTTCGTCAGCCAGGAGTTGGTCACCTTGCCTATTTAGGTATTTTTTTTTTCAAGGCATGTACAATTTTGTATCTTATTTTAGCCTGTTTTATAACAGTAGTTGAACAGGAATCACCTTCTTTTACTTTCGTAAAATATTATCTTTATTCAGCATGTTCTACTGTCATGTTCTGTTCACATATATATTTGCAATTTCAATATCTTGCATTTGCATAAAGCGGCCAAACACCCAGAGCTCATTCACAAGGTCTGCAGCGACTGCAGCCAGTCTTCAGATGAGGTGGTCGACTACCATTCCATGGCTGTTATTTACCTACTTTGGCACCGCTGCTAAGTGTATTTTTAATAGGGATAGAGCTTATTAGGAACTATTTAAAATTTAAATAACTATTGATCTGCAGAAGTAAGAACTGTTTTACTTATTAATACGATTTAAACCAGATAAACAATGGTTAAACATTAATTAGTTGCCCAAAAATGCAATGTATGTAATATTTTAAATATTTAATGAGCACGCTTTATTTCTTTTCAAAAACAGGTGAAATCATCTCATGACCCCGCCCGTACAACAAAATAGCATTCTTTAAAACTTACCAGTAGTTGCTCCAAAAGTAATTATACAGATGAAACTTAAAAGATAAAATATTTCAAAATCCATTTTCACTTATCTCCTGCTAGAAATTTTAAATGCAGGAAAAATTACATCAAAACTAAAAACACATCATTTAAAACCACTTTCTTGGCCTCAGATCATTGAGGATTGAGGTACTACCTCAATTCCTCAGATTTATTTTTGTTGTTTCTGGTTGTTGTGTTGACATCGACGGTTGACACTTGACACTTGACTGCACTTGCACTTGACACTCAATGGAATGGACACACGACACACCTAAACCGAATCACAGGCCGAATTCGAGCGGATGACCAGGTTGAACCACAAAATATATAGGTTAGGTTGAACCAGGTTATAAAATATAAATTTTGAGTAAATTTTACAAATTTATTTATTTGATCAAGGGCCAGATTATATGGTTTTAAGGCACAGTGAACACACCAGATTTTTCTATTATCAAAAATTATTTTAATGTTCAATTTCTTATAATCTAACCTAACTTTTTATAACCTGGTTAAAATCGGTAAATCGGTCATCCGCTCGAATTCGGCTCTAGCATAAAGGACTGCAAAGGTATAAATTGCAAATAGATTTTGAACAATCGAACAATTTGATTTATTTGATTGATGAACAGTAAAAATCTGTAATGTTGGGAAGGAAAGGATTGAAAAAGGAAAGTAGCAAATTTGTTCAAGTGACCATGTTGGGCGGATACAGCGAAAACAGGACATTTACCTAACGAAGAGGTGGCGAAGACCCCAAGTAGTTTGCTTGGAAGAGCAAAGGCCATGGAAAGAAGAGAAGAAGAAGAAGATAACCTATAAATGACACTACATGTAACCTCAGAAAAATATGTTTTTTATTTTTCTGAGCATGTAACGGAAAAATAAAAATAATAAAAAATAAAATTTATTGAAATTTTTTTCCGCCAAAATGCAGCAGCCTTTTGTCTATGTTTGGATGTGAAATAAATCTGCAATGACAATTTTTTCTATAAAATAAATAGATACCTAATAATTTTGATAATTTGAAAACAAAATAATCCAAAATCAAAATATTATCAACAAGATGAAGGAGCCGGAAAGTGAGCACCTATTATCTAAAAGACTGAACAAGATAATTGATTCAAGAATTGAAGATGACCATGAAACTTTGGAGGCTCTTAAGGAACTTTCCTCATTTTATCGTGAAAATAATCTTCAAGCACGAAGAAACCTAAGAAGCCAAATTGAAAAGCGAAGCTTAGATATCAATGAAAACTTCCTATCATCATTTTTGGAAGTAAAAACTACATTTGATCAAGTTTACTATTGCATAGCGGACATGAGTTTGTGCATAAAAGATATGACAACAAGATTACAAAATACAAAAATTCAAACAAAAGAATTGCTCCAGAAAACTAGCGTTTTACAGCAAGAGTTAGAAAAAAATTCCATGCAACAGAACATTGCTGCCACTTTCACAAAAACGTTCCAGCTGACACCTGAAGAACTTGTGATTTTACACGGTGAAAAAAATAAGCGAGACACTCCTATTATGTATGAAATTTTTACAGTTTTGGATAAAGTTCAAGCAACTCACAACAACTGCAAAATATTAATGCAGGCAGGTTTGCAAACTTTGGCATCGGAAACTATGGAACAAATGACTTTACATCAAGAAGGGGCTCTAGAACGGCTTTACAGGTGGACGCAAATGCATTGCAGAAATATAGATAATCCAGAATTAAGTGACATCATCAGTAAAGCCATGGAAAAACTCCAAGATCGGCCAGTACTTTTTAAATATGTCATTGATGAGTATTCGAATTGCAGAAGAAATTATTTGATGGATGAGTTCATCAATGCTTTGACAAGAGGTGGATCTTCCGGTATGTAATACATATTAGGTATACAATTGCTACATACTTAATCGTATTATTTTCTTTCAAAGCCAGAGAGCTTGTTCTTACTACAAACTTGTGGACATAGGTATTTCTTGTTGCCTTTTTTGTTGAATCCTCATTCATAAAATCAAGGCAGCCAGAACAAGATCTTTCTTTCACGAAAATCAACTTGGACATAGACTACGTTTATCTCGACGCGTTCGATCCGATTGAGAGAGGTTTTGAATTCACTGGAGCGGACTCAAATAGACGGCATAAACCCCACAGATTGAAATTCAATCATATTTAAAATTTCAAGTCGAGCCGCTATTTTCAAACAGAAGTTGGCCAGAATGTGCACCAACCTACTGTGGAATAAGTACAAGAAATTAATGTCCCTAGAGAGGATTAAAAACCATAGGATTCAATACTGATGATGTAAATGTAGAATTATAAAAGATTTGACATAACTCAATCGGATCCATTTCAATCCGATCGAGTTGTCACGAGATAAACATAGTCATTCATAAATACAGAGACAGGTTAATGACAAAATATATTTAAAAGTTTTGGCACAATTGTAAGAGCTGTAGAAAACGTGCACTTATTGGTTGAATGAAGTCTGGCTGGTCTTTAAAAGTTATTTAACAAACAACTGTATGTGATAAATAATGGGCTTTTTTCACTAGGTTGAAGTTAGGTGGGTAATAGGTATGTATGATTAAAAAGGGAGAACAATAATATTCAACAAGTTCTATCAAGGTTCCTCACAATTTTTTATTGGGCAAAAAAGCTGTAACAATTTTTAAATATCTCGCAACATTTTGGATCAATGAGAGTTCGCCACGATTTGCCCTGTTGTCAGAATTATGATCGACATTTCCAATATTTAAAGTCTGTTGTTTGTCATCCATTCAAAATTTAAAATATGAAAGTTTTTGACAGCTCAAAAACGTGAGTATCAAAAAATATAGTAGCATATTTATATTTTAATTAATGGACTGTTGATTAGTGCGTAATATGCTTCTTATATTGTAAAATGGCTTGTCATGTCCGTAAATAAATAAAATTTGCAAAAAAATGAAAAAAATTGGATTTTTAACATACTTATTCACGATGCACTTTGAAAAAAGTAGGGTGAAAAAGGCCCATTGATATATTATATATTTTGATGAGCAAGCCTAGTGAGCTCATTGAAATATTGACATTAGTATCCATAAAAAAGAAACATTTTAGTTATCTAGTTGGATCAGTTAGTTACTTGGCATATTTAATTCTTTAGAAACTTGAAACCGGTTGAAATTAATAGGTATAAATGTGTTATATTTCAGGAAACCCTGCTCCTATTGAACTGAGAGCCCACGATACTCAAATCTACATAACAGACATGTTGGTTTGGCTAAACAAATCCATTCCAGTTGAAAAGCAAAATCTTGATGTTCTAGTTAAACTCTGTAAAAAAGAAGACATCGGGGAACTGCTTGACAACACACTCGCAAGTATTTGTGAAGGAATATGCCAACCGCTCAGAATACGTCTAGACAAAATCATAAAAGCAGTCAACCAACCTTCCGTTTTATATTCAGTCGTAAACTTATTCCGATACTACAAAAAATGTATTTGTAAAATTGTTAAAGGTGGTCTGCTAGAAGATACTCTCAGTGAGTTCCAGGAAAAAAGTGAACAAGTCTTTCTGACTTCACTCCAGAAGCAAGTTAATAATCTGTTAGTCAGAGTGGAAGCTCCTCCTAGGGACTTAAGTCCTACTCCCTCAATTAGTCACTTATTGGCTATTCTAAGAGATATGTTGTCAACTGCAAGCATGAGTGAAGGCAGAGAGATGGACATGGGGAAGATCGCCAACTGTATTTTGGAGCCACTTTTAAGGTATAGATTCATTTTTTATAACTTGTACAGGGTATATTTTTGACTTGTGCAAATAGTTTAACTGCCAACCTCGCTGACAACACATTCCCACCTCACAACCTGCCTGTTAAAAAAAAAACGCAATGAAAATCCTATGCCTTTACAATACTTTACATGGTTCTCCCAAACGTAGTTTGGAGACCTCTGTGGGCAAACATTATTTACTATTTTTTAAGCTACGGGGAGTACCGGGCCTATTTTATTTCGGCGATTATTTCTCAAAATATGGACTGATTTTGATAATACGCAAAACTATTTGATGCGAAAAGGAATTCAATTCAAATATACACTTTTGCAAAACATTTTTAACACAGAATATCAGGGAGTAACTAAATTATCAGTTCCCATTTTGATTTTCGGTTTGATATTGATATTTGTTACCATTCCATTCAAATCTTTTTAATTGACAAAATAATATATCAGAAGCTTTAAATTCGTTGCTACGATATTTTTGATATAATTTCTTATAATAATGGCTTCAGTCTCCTAATTCGGAGACCCACCATCAACCTCAAAATCACTTCCTTTCTCTGTTAGAGTGACTAACCAACACCCTTTTGCTAGATAGTTTTGAAGATCAAAAATTGGCTCCCTGTATCTCTAAAATGAAGCAGATCATACTAAAGTTATACAAGTAGTTCTAATGAAAATGTCAAAATTCCCTTGCAGTATATACCTGCCCTGCCCTCCTCAAAAAATTCTCCCTGAATTATTTGGATTTGTAAACCTATACATCTTTTAGTAGTAGACTGTCAGATAGTGACAGATTTAGGTGCCCCATTTTCGCATACTAGCCTCAAAGAGGGTTGAAAAGTACATCGATGCTGAGTAGAATGAAGTGAAATTTACGAGTGGCCCCTGGGGATATCATATGGAAAATTCGATTTTCCTGAACAGAAATAAAAGGTGTCTGTTGCCCATATTTCCACGCTAGCCATGTTCACTAAATAATTAATTAATAGAACCTGGCTTCGGAAAACCAAAGGCTTGAGTGTTGCAGGTGGCTAAAGGGTTGAAATAAGGGCGTAGACTTGTAAGGAAAAATCGAAATTTTGACCGATTTTTCCAAACAAGCCCATCGAAAGTATGAAAACGTACATCGTCACTAGCCCGCCACTAGCTAGAAATAAATATTTTTGCATTGTTGTGTACGTTGCTCACAAACATTTGGTTGCTTCTGGGGCACTCTAGTTTGGAGCGATAGTTATCATTATATATTATTATTGTTTTGCTTACAGGATGAGTAAAAGTGTGGAAAGGTGTGCTTATATTTCCTGAACATTTTTTTATTTAAAAAAAAAAAGTGCCAACAAAAGCTTTTTGCCTATAAACTGCCGACATAATTTTTTTCTTGACATACACAGTTTCGTTGCTATGCTATGGCAATCAACTTTTTTTTTTAATTGCATAATATGATGCATTTTTGGAAAGACCGTCTTTCTGGATATGTGAATATAAAATTTAGATGTGATTCTAACAGAAAAAAAAAAGAGAAAACAATTATTTTTCTAAAAATGACATGTTGGACTTCATTAATCTAGTTCTTATCAAGTGAGCTATGGAATTCAAATGAAATGTCAATGACTACAATGGCAAAGACAAATTAATGTGATAAATTCTTTCGGAAGGCGACTCCAATAATAATTCTGCAACATTTTGAACATTTAATTACGGTGGCTATTCTGTGATTTAATGCATTAACGGTTTTTAGTGTTATCATTATTATTTTGACATGTCTAGACATTGACATTTAATTTGATTTCTATCTTATTAATCTTATGCACAGACCATTACGTGAATTGCAGAAAAATAAACGCTTTTTTGGAATTACGTGATGATCTGTCCAAACAGTTGAAGAAGGGAGAATTCTGGATATTATCTTTTGGAAGAGTATTTTGTAACGTATGCAAGAACTAAAGTAAAAAATGTCTATAGTCCCAAATCGAACCAATCGTCCACTTATAAAGAAGAAACTGGAAAATCTAATACGTTCTGTAGGTACTTACACTACAGCTAGCCATGGACTTCATTTCAAACCAAAAGGTACCAAAATATTCAAGCTTGCTTTTTAGACTCGCTTTTCTTAAGGAATCTAAGGAAATCTGTCATGTAAACTTGTCAAATGAAAGGGACATAACAAATGATCGTTTTATTTTATTTTAGATATTAAATTCATTATAACAGACATATTTGCATATTTTTATTTTCTAAAAGATTCTGCGACAAAGGTGTTTTAACATCACCCTGTCAATTTTTTTGTTGTGAGGTGCCATTGGTGATTGCTTGAAACAGCGCTATGCACAGGTCTGTAATATAGTGTTGGTCCAGGTCCAATCAAAAAGTGACTTTTAAGAAAGTAATGTGTAATGAAAGAGGTAATGCGAAGAAAATCATATTATCATGCCATTTAAAAAAAAAACAGATAGTTGCCATAGCAACGAACTTATTTATGTCAAGAAAAAATGAATGTTGCCAATTTATGGCAAAATACATGCCTAGCAACTTTTGTTAAACCATTCTTTAAATATTCTTAACGAATATTTCAGGAAATATAAGCATCTTTCGACCTTTTCATACTTTTTACTTGACCTGTATGTTTGTCAAGTTTTAAGCTGTCTACAATTAAATTCTCTATGTGCTCTCATTGATGTGGGTGGTATATTATTTAAATTTTAAATTTTGTTACAACTTTTTGTCCAATAAAAATTGTGTGGTACCAATGGCAGTACCTTAATGAAAAATCGGGCTCTACTACTGAATATGTTCTCTCCTTAATCATACAAATCACTGAAATTACCTAACTTTAACCTGGCAAAAAAGAACCATGTTGTTTGTTTATTCTAGAGCCGTTAATGAGCAAGCATCAAGACTTCCTCCAACCGATATGGCTGTGTATCTTTTAAATTGCATGTATTCTATGTATACATGCCTGTCTTTGTACGAATTTATGGATGAAAGACTTGAAAGGCTTCAAGCACAATCAGATGCACAATTAGATACATTAACATCGGAACAAGCAAGTTCATTAGTTGCAAACTTAAGTTTGGGACCAATATACATGATCCTGCAAGATAGGATTAACGAGCCATTATCGGGAATTCCTGGTAACTATCCGCCCCACGTTTTTTTATTAGTTATCAAAATTGTTGAATTGTAGGTATGGAGCCAAACAATTTAACAACATTCCTAAACAAATTAAACTACTTGATTTCATCTCCTGATTCAGTTTTGTTGCCTCAAGTTAATTTGCTTTCATCGTCTAAACACAAGAAAGTTGTCCAAAAAAGGTCGTATGAAGTTGTATTGGCAATTTATAAACAGCTTTATGAGTCTGTGCATGATCCCTCCAATTTGTATGAAAATCCAGAAAACATTTTGAATAAGTCACCAGAAGAACTTGCAAAAATGCTGATTTAAATAAACAGTAGGTATTAACAAGTGTTTTGTAGTGAGATGAGCCGTCATTGGAGCTATTCAGATAAGTGTGGTCCATTTCATTATAACAATGCGAGTATAATCTTTGAGTAAGAAATGGATAAAGGCACAGATATTTCCCATCCCCACAGATAGCATTGTAGGTATTGTATAACTTTTCAGATCATTTTTAACAAAAATGCTGTGACATGCCCAAAAATTATTAACACCTCTTGTTTACTATACTCATTGAGTAAAGGATACTGTTACTATGTATAAATACTTTTAAAGAGTCATTATGGTCATTAAGTAAAAGAATATATGTATATTTTCTACTAAAATATATATTCTTTTACTTTTACCGTTGATTGAATTTACTCAATGTTCTGGTTTATTAATAAAACACATTACTTATAAAAAATATATATTATACATATTCTGATTATTCTTATTCCTCAATATGATTTAACAAAGAAACATCCAAAACACAAAAAGTAGCTCTACATAAAGGACAAGTACACTTCGAAGACAGCCAAGTATTTTGTTGGTCACTATCTTGTCTGGATGCAAACCATTTAGCCATACAATCAATGCACCACATTGGTCGGCAATAACAGTTAGTACAGTTATTCCCAGCCTGGCTATCCTCACACAGCTTTTGTATTTTAATATTTGGCGTTGCTTGGAGGCAACCTATGCATTGGTCTAAGTCTTGATCTGATGTGTACAAAGGATTATTTTGAATTGTGTCTTTGAAAACATCCACAAATCTCTCTAGGACACTTTTATGGAACTTTACGTCAGGCAATACCATAATGGACCTTGCAACTCTATCTTGCAAATCTTTGAAATCTGTCGAATTAATTCTGATAGTAAAAGGTTGTACATTTCTACGTGAAGAAGAAATTTCTATATTTAAATACTGGGCCTCGCTCCTACTTAAGTGGCTAAGTTGATAACTATTTGCTTCCTTAACTACTAAGGTGGCATCACTTTGATGTGCAACAACAATAGTTAAGGGTGTCACTTTTAGAATCCAGTTTTCTGTGGCAATTACTTTTGTAATAGAATTTGGTTCAACTATTATTTTATCTATACTTCTAAATTCAGTATTTATGTTAGATGACACAGACCTCCAGCGCATATTACTGTTGCAGAACTTCTGCAAATTTTTCACTATGGGATGATTTTCATAGTCATTATCAATCCATTTGCTAATTTCATAAATGGCTAAAATTGGAATCACAATACTGGAAGTAGCGAAGGCTTTCCAAAAGAATGTGTTTCCCAAAAATAACAGTGAAACCTATAAAAAAAGAACAATATAGTTAAGCGTTTCAGATTCTTAATTTTTAATTTAATGTGGGCACCTGGTTTATACACCGAGTTCATTTGAAAATTACCCACCCCAGTGTTTTTTACACTGCCAAAATTTTGTCCATAACTTTTCTAAAATTAAACCGATTTTAAAAACAGTGTCACGGTATTAGAAGTGGGGTGGTCGTACTTAAGATTTTAAAGTTGGGGGATGAATCTATCATGATTCTGTTTACCTGTCACGGCAATTTTTAAAATTTTTTGGCGGTGTAAAAAATACTCTATGTGGGAACAAGGTGCATATTGTTTACTCAATGTTAATACTGATTATTTGGCTTTTTTATACACAAGAAGTGGCACCCCCACTTTTTGAAATAACAATTTGAAATTTTCAAATATTCACCATACATTTTTTAGTCTAATCAGTCTTATTTATTATTATTACTATTTTAAATAGAATTCCCCGATTTTAATTCAATTTGAATTCTATACAAAATTGTAGCATTTATTTAAAAAATGCACTCAAATCAAATTTTTTCAATGTCATATATGCTGGTCATGAAATCGCCAAAACAAGATACCAGGTGAATAGTATTAGGTATAGTAGGACATGGAAATATTTAAAAGGTTTATTTCATAAAATGTGACACCAAACAGATGTTAGTGTGAAACATCAGGGTTGTAGATAATAATGTATTATTCAGTGAACATTATAATGGTGATTATTTGGTGTTGTAAATCACCCGAGTGAATAATAGTCATTATATGCGAGTAAGCTAGGTACTATACTTTGTCCACTTGTCACTTTGTGACTCCTAAATATTTCACTTTCAGTGTCCATTTTTTCATGTTTAATTCAAATGTTTACAAATTGTTCACATTCACTCAAAAGTACCATTAAATCCACATTTAGTACTTTCTGAGGTAAATATCGATTTTTTACTAATTTGAAGTAGCTGTTTCGATCTAGGACATCCGATATAAGCGTTGATGGAGGAATCAACGATACAAGCAAGAACCGATAAGCAGACCACCCCGTGAGTTTTTTCTTTCATGGCTAAGTTAATATTTTCCTTTAGGGTGGCACAAACTTGTTTTATTCAATTTTTCTAAGTAAATTATACAATTATTAGAAGGATATTTTTTATATTATACAATGCATATGCTATTTTGGCCTAGGAGGTACTTTTAAACAACCACTTTGCACTTAGGAATCTTTTAATGTGTTTTGGACACATTTCTCTATTTTTTTTTATATAGTTTTGAGCGGCCAGTTGAGGAAATTATCATCATAATATGGAGCCACTTATGTGGAAATTTAAAATAGTCTTTAATCGACAAAGCCCATAATTTTGAATCTTCGTATTTTTAGGTACTTACCTCCTCCACATACCCGAGAAGTAATAACATTACGACATATCCTAAAGGCAGTAAAGAATATACAATTAAATTTAAAATAGATTTTCGTATATGGTACTCTACAAATCGTTCTTCTTCAGATCCTAGAAATTTATTAAACAGTAGCGGTACTGTGAAACCTGCAGACACAAATTCTGTAGGCGGATAAATTAAGCAAAAGCTTAAGAGCAAATACAGTAAGGAAAACACAAAATCGGGAGTCATTTTATAGTGTATCGTCACATCTTTTGAGAAAAAAGTAAATATTGCGAAATAGATACAAACATCAATTAAAAATTAGATAACCAAGTTGTCATAAAATTTAGAAGTTTGCACGAAGTTTGTAGGTTAGGTTATTGGTTATTCTGAGATTCTTGATTCTTCTTCCTTTCTTTTTATAGTATCTGCCTTTCAGCAATCTAGCCAATATGGGGCCAACGCCACCTCATCGTTGGGACAGAGCATATAAAACAACCAGCAGTATTACCCCAGAAAAGGACGTCCTTTTCTGGGGTTTTACTCCCCATGGCGGGAAAATTCTGTGCACCTGTTCGCGCAGCCGCCATTTGGGAATAGATTCTGTCAAATGGATGCAGTGTCGGGGCGATAGGGCAGTTCTTCTTTGGCTGTATGAGAGATATGACAGTTCCATGGAGTTTTTTTTTTGTAAATTGTGCTTTGTGCTGGTATCTTTAAATAAAGAATCTCAGGAAGGAGTCAAAGCTGCTTGTGCTTACCACACACTATATACTTTACTAAGAACTCTGTATTTCTGGATTGATTTTCTCGACTACATCTCTGACTTCTATTCCCCCAATATGGCTCAAGGTCATTGAATTTGCGGATGATTTCTCAAAAGTAATACTGCTGGTTGTTTTATATGCACTGGTTGGGACGGGTATGTTCAGCTTTTGCTGTGTCCGCCCAACTTGGAAACTTTGTGTATTATTTCTTATCTCTTCCAATGGAATCCTCTTGTTGGTGAGTATAAATCTTCCTCATATTTCTTCTTATTAGGGACGGATATCGCCAGCTGTTTCCGGCCAACTTAGAAACTTGAAATTTTAAACACTGTGAATTCCTTCCCAATTACTCTCCATGTGGATCTTTCTCATCTTTTATTAGTTCATCACCTTCAGCCTTCGCAAATTCGTCATTATCTACTGCATCTCATTATCTTTACGGAAATAAACTTCATTGGACCACCCACTCCGCACCACTATTATATTATTTTACAACACAAGACTATTCATGGCCCTGCATTGGACAGAATTATTTAAATAAAATTCAACATGCAATCACGGAGGCGTCTACCCAGGGATGGAGATGGAGAGACAGACTAAAAGAAAAAACGATACACTATAAAATGAGATTTTTGGACGTGATTTTACTCAGTATGCCTTGCAAAGGGCATTATGTGGCACATAGTCTCACAATAATATAAGGTATGAATCAGAGAGTCATCCTGGGTTCTTCATGTGAAAAACTGAGTTTTCAATTATTCGAAAAATATGCGTTTTGATATGATTTTATACAGGCTGTCCAAGTACTGTTTAAATTGAATGTTATTTAATCATTTAAACGAGTTATTCGATGTAAAGTGTACTTGGACATGCGCGAAATGTATGCCATTCTTTTTTCAGCATTTTCATAATAAGAACTTGCATACTTCTCATTGGCAGCCTGTTCAGAAACGTGGAAAAATTAATTATTAAAATACAAGATCACGTGGCAATAATAGCCCTTTCGACCCACCCTAACGGTATGCCTATGGTTTTCCGAAGAATTTTCTATTTTGAACTTCATTATAAAACACATGGCAGCCTGTATAAAATCATATCAAAACGCATATTTTTCGAATAATTGAAAACTCAGTTTTTCACATGAAGAACCCAGGATGACTGATTCATACCTTATTATTGTGAGAATATGTGCCACATAATGCTCTTTGCAAGGCATACTGAGTAAAATCACGTCCAAAAATCTGTCACTATCGCCCGGTCTATTATCCGCCTACAGAATTTGTGTCTGGAGGTTTCACAGTATCTAGGATCTGAAGATAAGAACGATTTGAGATTCTGACAATCGACTTTGTTTCACAAGTCGATTATTCATTCTGAGCACGGATTAGGCTTACACAGCACAAAACACCAAGGTTAGGTTTTTACTTATAGAACTAACCTATATATTTTGTGTATAGTAGGGTTCCCTCCTCAGACTAATGAATAAAGGGGACGAATTTGTTTACAAATTTAAGTGAATTGTTGACTGGCAAAGTTGTTTATCTATCCCCATGTTTACAAATATTGGTCCTTTACTGACCTGCCCCAAACAGGTTGTCACATTTAAGAGCAGCAATAACTAGGAATATCATAAATAAAACCGGCAATTTCTTTAGTAGATGCATTGAACGTAAAATTGCCCCCACTTATAAAATTCACGCGGAACAGTAAAGTAAAATAACCTTTTCGTGTTCAAGAAAGATTATGTAGGTGTTTTATTATTGACAAAATGGTTACAGTAGAGAACACCCATCACTCTTCGCACTAATCGGCAACGTTGCGGCAGTTTGACAGGGACCAAAGTTAGCGCTTGCTAAAATCGTTTGTTTTCTATTTTGTTTGTTTTGGTTTGTGCTTCGGTATTTGCTTAGTTTTACCAGAGAACAAACGCTAAATTCGAGTTTTTCGTGCGGTTCCAAGTTTAAAATATTAAAAAATAGTAAAAAAGTGCATAAAGTGCCTTTCCTCTAAAGTGAAAAAAGAGAATATTTCGTTCCATAGGTAGTATTTGTAAATACATTTATCTCTTTCATAAAGTGAGAGGGTTCAGCTTACTGTTTACATCTGTATAAAGAGGCTATAATGCGGTGTCCCCTTTATTCATTAGTCTGAGGTTCCCTCACGATACACTTACCCACACCGTTGATGAAGGAAGGGGCCCACGCTTACCCACGGTAGGGTTCCTTTATTAGGAAGGAACCCTAACCCACGGTATGTCACTAACGAATCCGAAAACAAGGCAACTCTGCGCATCTACGTCAGTTGCGAATCACGAATTCTAAATATTGCAGCGGCTGCGGTTGTGTCAGAGCATATAAAACAACCAGCAGTATAACTTTCTCTTGAGAAATCATCCGCAAATTCAATGACCTTGAGCCATATTGGTGGAATAGAAGTCAGAGGTGTAGTCGGGAAAATCAATTCAGAAATACAGAGTAGTATTAGTAAAGTATATAGTGTGTGGTAATCACAAGCAGCTTTTACTCCTTCCTGGGATTCTTTATTTAAAGATACTAGCAAAAAGCACAATTATCAAAAGCACAGATAACGTAACCTAGATTGGCAGATCCTTTGTTCTCCGAATTCGGATTCGCCTCAGAGTCACCTATTAGAAAATATTCCAAAACCCTACTTTATAGTCTTAAAAACTGTCGACAGCAGTCAAGAAGTGCAATAAATCCATTCCCTCTGCCGGTGGCCCCTCCTCTCTCAAAATGGAAGGCTCATAGGCAATTCTACCAGGGGCGCTCATTATGAGAGTATTGTGTAAAAAAATACTGCGAACCCGCACAGGCGATTTTGTATTTATGAATAGGTAGAGGTAGGTAGGTACAGAAAAAAATAATAATAAGGCAGACAGCGTTGCAGTTCTATAACAACCACTATAAGTTATTACAACTAGGAAATTTCTTGAACTCTAGTGTGGAAGTACCTATTTAGGTTACACATTTATGTGGTAGGTGGTAGGAGTGTTATTTTAACGTTTTATAGATGAATATAATATAAGTTATAATGACCATTTTTCTCCTTTGGATAATATACAATGTGACAAAAAATAAGGTCTGTATAATAAGGGAATTTTTTGCAGAACTATTTAAAATTTGATTTTGCCAGCAGTTTGTGCTTGTACAAGGATAAAAATTACGTTCGCAAAAGTGGTCTCGTCGTCACGTGGTAACTGTCAAATTTGACATTTGACAAGAAAAAAACGTCAGTTATTTATCGAAATATCGAAACCACATAAAAAATTCCTATATTCTATATTATGCTTTTGCAGTTTGAAATAGCGCAAAGGAATTCTGGATGTAAAGTTTCATTAAGAAGAACATACAGCGTGTCCCGCTCTGATGTCCGGAAAAGAGAAAAGTTTTTTATTGATGGGGTTTATGACAAGAAGTCACTATTTAGAATTTAGAAAAATGTTGTTAGTCACCAAGAGTAGGTAAAGTAGAGAGTACCGTTGTTTTTGACGATATCGAAAAATACTATCAGGGACGTCATTTAGAATCCATAAGGTGTAAAAATGTTGAGGTTTCAGCAATTTATGTTTAATTTTTTTTAACAAGTCGGGCAGCTAATTTAACTCTGCCACTTTATTTTATATTTGCAGAATTTGTACAATAATCAATTTCTTTAATATTATTACGTCAATTTATTGCCAACAATATGGATAATTTCATGAACAAAGAATAATGTTATTTAAATGTACAAAAATAAATTTCAATTTCTATTATACAGGCAAGAATCAGGCCTTGTTAAAAAATCATCATAAAATGCTGAAAACTCGAATTTTTAAACACCTGTGAATTCTAAATGACATCCTTGATAACATTTTTCGATATTGTCAAAAACAACGGTACTACTTTATTATTGGTGACTAACAATATTTTTCGAACTTTTTCGAAATACTGAACAACTTGTATAAAAAATCAAAAATATTTTAACAGTTTTGGACTTTTTGGAACAAGCAGGAGTTTTTATAAAGAGTGACTTTTTGTCGTAAACCCACGAATAAAAAACTTTTCTCTCTTCCGGACATCAGAGCAGGAGACGCTGTATGTTGATCTATAGGGTACATCTTTGCCCGGGGACACACTGTATTTCACAACTTACAAATTGTGAGGTAGCGTAAAGATAACGCTCCCTCTAATTATGCTACTACCTATTTAAAAAAATTGATAGTTTATCCGCCATTTAAGTAAATAACAATAGTGCGAAATATGCTTATTATACCTGATTTACAATCCACTCTCTCGATAGGTATTGTTTCGTTCGGGGGGAATCTATGCATGACAGCATGGCCTGCAATATTCTTGCAATTCATAAAAACACACTTGTTACCGTTTCTTCTTTTCTTCGGTTTCCTTTCATTAGGTTCCTGGCACTCTATATTACCATTATTCAAACCAAACTACGATTCGCTTCACCAGAATAACAATATAGGTAGGTACACTTACGATTCCGAAAGAGCAGAGATCGAATGAATAATTCTATTTAGCCCCTAGCAATATTTGTAAATGGGGAGAAGTTGCCGTAGGATTATACCAGAGAACACCCTTCCTTGTTCTCTGATTATACTCAGTTTTATTGCATGTCATAAAATACCCACCTCGTATTAATTACAAAGAAACCGGAATTATTTTAATATTCTGCCCGGACTAGTGTGTTCGGTTGCTATGACAACATCCTTATCGATCGGGGGGAGGAGACCTTTTCGGCGTAAACAAGAATCACCCAGAATTTTTATATTTTGGCGGTGATTGAAGGAACAACCCGCCCTGCCAATCTAGGTTACGTTATCTGTGTCAAAAGGCACACTCCGCGGCACTGTAATATCTCTCATACAGCCAAAAAAGAACTGCCCAATCGCCCCGACACTGCATCAATTTGACAGAATCTATTCCCACATGGCGGCTGCGCGAACAGGTGCGAAGAATTTTCCCGCCAAGGGGTTGTTTTATATGCGCTGGTTGTGTTTTACGATTTTTTATAGTTTACCGAAATCGGAAATTCTCCACACCAAATGCAAATGTCAAACGCACATACCTATTAGGTATGTGGTCAAACGTCAAACGTTGGACCCTTGTCTATCCATAGACAAGGCTTGGACGAATATGTATCGATTGGCGGGCGGGGCGTCGCCTCGGCCACGATGTAAGTATACAGTATGATCCCGGGGGCCCCGCCAAATCGCGAAAAAAAAATGGAAAAGGGGCCCAAACGGCCGAACGGCTTTTTCGATCAGGGGGGCTCTTTCGCAGGCGGGAGACCCATATCCCTCCGTGGCCCCACGAGAAAATTGAACTCGATCGGCGTTTTCCGTTCGAATCCCTAGCCATATTTCCCGAAAAAATCGAAAAAAATGGACAAAAAAATTTCAGGGGGCCGAACGGCTCTTCCGATTCGGACGTCCATCAAAAGCCTTCTTGTCCATCAGCTCGGTCGGACGTACGCCAAATTTGGGCTGAAAAATCGAAAACTGCGACCTGTAGGCGATAAAGTACACCTATTACTACCCAGTACCCAGCAGTGGGAGCCAAAACAAGGTCCTATGGGTCCGGCTGAGCCGGTAGGCCATTGTTAACAAGGCAACTCTGCGCATCTACGTCAGTTGCGAATCACGAATTCTAAATAATGCAGCGGCGCGGTTGTGTTTTACGATTTTTTATAGTAGTTTACAGTTTAATCTGTTAAGAAAAAAAGTGTAAACAACTGACTGATCGTCAGTCCAGCTCGACAGTGCTTTGAAATAGGCCACAAATGCCGGGATGTGCAGTCAGCATATCAAATTAAATGTGTTTTTTATCAACAGAATATTCATTCATTTATCTAGTAATAAATTTTACATATTTTTAACATTTATTTAAAAGAAATAAGCAAAAACCCATAAAAAAGCATCTATTGCTGTGTAAAATATATGGAGCAATTTAAATTCTGATTCGCAACTGACGTCACAAGATGCGCAATGACATACCGTGGGTAAGTGTACCCAAGTGTATCGTGGGGTTCCCTAATTAAGGAACCCTAGTGTATAGAACATAGAACATCCCGACCTCAAGATTTGAACTGACCTAGAGTTCCTAGATTGGGAGTGTTAGGACAGGACAATAATGTCACTTTTTAACAGAAAAAATAATTTTTCAAGTCACATCAAAATTTTGTGGATGAAAAATAATTTGGGATAGATTCCATGGGCGTAACAAACTTCTGACCACAGGACTCTATAATATTATGTCGTCGATGAAAGAAAACAGTATTATACAATTAAAGAGCGTTTTTAGATTAAATTAAATGCCTTGTTTTCTTAAATAAATTGTGCTGATTTACCCAAAAATAGTTTTTATAAAAAAAAAAACGATCTGAATTGGACGACAATTACAAATTTTATGGGTCCTTATAATGGAGGGTAGAGGTAAGGAGGACCATCTCTGTGTTATAAGATTGTCCCTCAAAACCATTAAATTAAGATGGCGCTGCTGTTGCCCCCGGGGTGCGTCTACCGTTCTTGGCCCCCGGGTACCAAATCTACACTCCGAACTTTGCTACTTTCCACTCTGCTAGAGATGTATCAATCGTGAATCACTGTGATTCGGTCACTTTAAAGTATTGATTGACCGAATCTCAACATATCCAAACGATCCAATAATGAAGTAGTCGGTTATTTATTACTGACACTCCACAGACCACACATCGAACGGCCGACGATCGAACCACAGAAGACTGAATGAAATGATTTGATACTTTTTTAAATCAGTCACAGATCGATTTGGTCGTAGTAAAATTAACGAATTACCCATCTCTACTATAACCGCTTAGTTCGGGTCATACTGGGGGAGAACACGAGCGCCATCCTTATTTAATGCTTTTAGACGACAGTTTTTGAGCCGAACACCCATATAAGATGAGTGTTCGGAGATTTTCATTCGTTTTTAGATTTTCTTTTGTTCAGTATTAATTTTTTAACACCTAATCCAGTGTCGTAGTCAGAATTTTTATAACAAAAAAACGTTAATATGATTTTATTGTTTTTTTCTTTTTTTTTTGCCCAATAGTATAATTGTTGCTGCCCCATTGTTAAATAAAAGATCCGAATCAGACAACAATTACAAATTTTATAGAGTGTTCTGGTTTTAAGTGGGTCACACTGCATTTTATATTATTTATCAGTTACCAGGCGGTGTATATGACTAAAGTTTAGGGACAAAAAAATACATTTATAATCTCTAGGTACTTTATTCTATTCAGGACTTAATTACAGAAAATACAATACTTCCTTATCATAAAAATTTAAAATTATAATATAAATATATCAGTTGCATGACTAGTATACTGCTAACAAAATGTTTAATGACAAAGTACGAATAGATCAAATCCTCATCTTGATAAATAAAATTATGAAAGATTTTTTTGATTTTTCGTTTGACCTATTCAATACCCCTGTATATATTAAAAAAATACATAAAAAATATTGATAACAATAAAACAGGGAGTTAAAAAAATTAGCACCATTTTATACAAAACACTATCTTCGATGTAGGACTGCTCGTAGTATAAATATAAAAATATACTAAATTACCAACTAATTCGAAAAATATTTTTGAAGTCTGTCTTTGCTGTACTGACTGTTCTCTACCAGTTTGGTCCGTTAGAATACCCGACCGAAAAATTGAGGGAAACATTGAGAATTTGGTGCCGCAAGATACTAATGAACAGTTTAAAGAAGTTGGCACACTTATTGTTCCTTATGACACTAGGACACAGAATTTGAATAACCAGTTTTTTTTATAGCAGTATATACTTATTGTGAATCAACACTTTATATCCCCTTTATCAACATTAATTGCAATAATTCTTTTTTATATGCAAGTAATTTATGGTAATTCAGAAGAAATTGTAGTCAATATATATTTCACTACTACTTACCAGTTTACTTTGTTTAAATTTGGACCATTGTGCACAAGTAACGAAAAAAATTGATATATGATAGTAGGTCAGGCCACTAGGAGACTTAAGAACTACCCTACACAAAAAAAATAACAGGTTGGTGCTCTAAAGATATTATTGAAAACGATTTCCTAGTCATCCCAGAAAACCATTGTTTGGTCAATTAAAAATTGCAACAACAACAAGGGGCAGGTAAAATGCATCAATAATCAATTACATAAGTTCAAGTAGTTACTCGTATGGCGTGATGACATTTTATGCATTACAAATATAAAATAACTGGTTATTCGATTCATGCCAATAAAAGATATTATTATTATACATTACTATGGCAAATCATTGATACCACAATTCATATCTCACCTGAGTATGAAAAAAAAAGCCATTCATTCAATTCCATATTATTTTCATTCTGAGTTGCAGTATCATTTTTATAAAATTGTCCTGCTAACGAGAATTTCGCCAAAATATAATAGAGGTTCTAATTTTAGTCGACTCACTACAACCACGTTTACATTACTTTCTGATATATAATACTATCTAAAAACGGAATGAGCTAAAAAAATCATTGTTTTGTTTAAAAAGGTTACTTTACGAGCAAATTTGAGCTCTGCCAAAATGAATTTCTCAATCTTTTTGTGTTCTAGTATGCAAGCCAAATTACTCTTCGAGTTTAATTCTGTGCTTTGTTATAGCTACTTTAGTTTTGAAATGTCTTTTTATCTCAATGCAATGAAATAGTAAGATATCTTGTTCTATAAACTGAGAAATCATTTTGTCAAAAACGAACCAATTTTGATTATGTAAAATTCTAAAACAAAAAATGTATAAAATCACAATACTTAGGACAAACGTAGTCTAAGTCTGACTATCATTTTCTTCAGTATGAATCTTTGGTTGCGAATAATTTTCTGTGTTGCCTTCGGAATTCGAATTTTCCCGGCGCTTTCCTGGCCTCTCCAAACTACTGCCAAAGTCCAAACTAGCATTTAAACTATTATTTATTTTTGGAGGAATAGGAGGCGGGCCATCTGGCTTTGAATTACTTTCGTATCCACTCGCATTTATATTCATATCAACATGATGTACACGCAAATCGTAATCTTCATAACATGCCGTATTAAAATTATTCAAGTTGATATTTTCATTCATGCTGATGCCAGAGTCTCGAAGATCATGATTGTCATTACTGTGGGTTGTCAGACAGTTAGAAGATGTGGCTAAAGTTGAATCTTGGTTAGAATCATCCAATGAGAGGTAGTCCATGCTGCACATGGACGGCGTTGATTTCTTTTGGCCCCGTTTGGGGATATTTGGTGGTATTTCATTTGGAAGACTCTGTACTCGCTTATCAGGAGCTACAGAAATATTTTAGTAGTTGGTTAAAAAAAAAAAACAGTATAACACAAAATTTGGAATAAAAGTACAAAATCTAATGTATTTTTTAAAGCTATAAATGGGATGGAAACATGTTGGTCAAATTTTGACAATAGGGAAGTTTCCTTTAATTGAATTTCAAAATAAAATGCTAATAGTAGATGTAGAATCACCAAACTACACTACCAGCATATACAGGATGATTTTTTAGGACTACCACTGTGATTTTCTCGCTTATTTTGGGCTCCACACAAAAAACATAACAAACAAAAATGTGGCAATTTTGAATAGTTAGTTGATACTCAAAAGGAAATCGGTGTCCATGGCCAACTTGTCATGCATTATGAAAAAAACCTTAAATTGTGCAAACTATTAGTAGGTAGCATAATTATTATTATGAGATAGAAGAAAACTTTTGTTTTGAAAATTAATGGCACTGATAAGGTTTCTGCAACCGAATGCTCAAATCATGCTCATGCATGCCGATTTTCTTTTCAGGGTCACCTAGCTATCCAAAACTGCCATGTTTTTACAAGCTTTTATTTAACTTGCAATGTATGTTTAGGTCAAATCTTGCAAGTTGAATTAGAACCACTTCCTGACATCCGATTGAGCTGAAGTTTTGCATACACCTTTAGTTCCGGTGACAATACAATATACAATACTCAGTATTGTAATACTTTCAAAATGGCCGTCGCCACAAGATGGCGCATGATGTATTTTTTGTCAACCCCCTTAATATGGGTATAAAATAAAAGGGCTTGAAGAATAGAAAACGATAGAGTTAGTGACATCACACTAAATTCAATATGGCCGCTGCTCCAAGATGGCGGATAATGTATTTTTTTGTAAACCCCCTTAATATGGGTATCAATTGAAAGGGCTTGAAGAGTAGAAAACGATAAAGTTAGTGACATCACACTAAATTCAATATGGCCGCCCCTCTAAGATGGTGGATAATGTATTTTTTGTCAACCCCCTTAACATGGGTATCAATAGAAAGGGCTTGAAGAGTAGAAAACGATAGCGTTAGTGACATCACACTAAATTCAATATGGCCGTCGCTCCAAGATGGCGGATAATGTATTTTTTGTCAACCACCTTAATATGGCTATCAAATGAAAGGGCTTGAAGAGTAGAAAACGATAAAGTTAGTGACATCACACTAAATTCAATATGGCCGCCGGTCCAACATGGCGGATTACATTTTCTTTTCCCTTAATATGGGCAGGGGGAGAGAGAGGGGTGAATACGACAGGCTTTTATATCATATACAACAAAATATACAACAAAAGCTTTTATATCATATACCCCGATTACTGTAAGAAGTCCCGATTTTGTCAGATGACAGTCTCCACAAAATCCCTAGAAATTTTCTGTTAACTATGGGTATAACAATATGGTATATGTGTCTCAACCAGTTAATGATGTCACTCATTGATTTATGATGTGATAAGTTACCCAAGTGATACGAAAAAAGAACATAATAAAATAAAAACCCTATTGCCAATCACGATTATACCGCTACAAATAAAAATAACTATGACTACAACTCATTTTAATAATAATTTGAAACGTCATGGAAACACTTTCATTTTGGTATTTTGTTAAAATCAGCCACTTGCGCCAGCGTCTATGGGGCGGACTCGGGCAAATTTTGTTTCGGTGTTGTGAAAGTAACAGTGAAGGTTTTCCGGATCGTTCAAAAGGGTTCAAACTTTGGGCAGTGAAAATATTCGCGGGTATTATACGTTTCATGAGTTTTACCGTTATCTATGTTGTTCTTGTTCGTGTAATTAGTAGTTATTCATTGTGCAAATGGGCTCGTTACTGACCTGGGCTTATGACCCGGTTGCTTTTTTTGATGCATTAATGCCAACTTAGGATGGTGAAATTACCATTTGACAGTCCCAGTAAGGACTTCTTAAAATAATTTTACTATATACAATTTTATAATGTAACAAAATTATGGGTTTGCTTTGGTTTGAATTTTTTGATTATTTTCTTCTTTTTAGAGCATTTAGGTAAATAAAAGCTTGTTTTTAAAAATATTTTTTTTATTAATAATTTTATTCTTCCTAACATGTTTTTGTGGGGCGCAAAATACATGAGAAAATCGGGGTGGTAGACCTAAATTATCATCCTGAATAACTTTATCAAAAATGTTGCATAAATTAATAACTTGATAACATGGACTTCTTAAATCTTTTACATTATACATATAAATTTGTTATTCTCAATGGTGATTTTAACGTATATTTTAATACAAATGAAAGGAAATCCTGCGGGAGTATGGGTTGTAGCGACAAATTTGGCAAAATACAAATAACAAAAACTGTATTAATAACATATTTGTTAACTTCGCCAATATCTTATCCTTTAATACACGTGTTTATGATCCTTTACTTTCAGACCATTTTGCTGTTGATCATTATTAATACTGAGGGCCCCTAATCCAGAATTCAGGCTACACAGACCCATTACTTTAATAAATTGTAAATAAGATGCATGTTTTACTTAATACAACTGATCTTGATGGTGCAATATCGCAATATTCTTCAGTTGACACACTGTTTGATACCCTTTTAGGTGTTTTATTAGAAGCAATGAACGATGCTTTCCCGTGTTATAAAAAAACCAAAGAAAATAAACTGTCAAATAACGTGGTATAGAAACTATTAATAATGCTAAAAAACACTAACAAAATAAAATCATCTTGGGATGTTATAAAATATAAGAAGGGGAGTAAACACCAAAACTCGAAATACAGATTCAATGAGTGCGACGAACTTTAGTAATTTTTTCTCAACTGTAGTCAAAAGTTATTAAATAATATGACACCGGGAAAAAATTCTTTTTGTTCCAGACATAAAAAATAAAATATGAAGACAATTATTTTCTTAAATCTCGCAAACCACAGGTATATACTTGCATGTTTAAGCTTTTTGTTCTAAAAACTTTTCTACAAAATGTCAAAGTTTGTCCTACAAAACTGGGGACTCCCTGTATATTTCCAAATATGATAGCGTACAAAAATAAATTTTTAATCAATTATCTAGGAAGATATAGGTAAAGTTGAAAGTTGTCATAACAGTTTTTCATAGAAATTGCAACCATAAGATGAGTTTGACATGATGAAATGAAAACGACACTAAAAATGTAAAAAAAACTAAAAAATTACAGAGGTTTCAATTCACCTGAATGTACACATGAAAACTTGGTTTTACACATGGGTCATCCCCCTCTGCCCATTCATTTCACAAATAAAATAGTTTCCTGCATTTTTTCAATATTCCACCTTACTGACTAAATTCCAAATATTGGAATAAATATCCATAGTTGGAGATTACTTACTGTGGGATCGCGGGGGTAGTGGTGGTGCCTCCTCAACTCCCGAGTCAGGCCAAGAGTTTCTTAACGGTGAAAGACCATCTGTTGGTGTCATCGACATTGCATGACGTAATAACCTTGGTGAAGGTGGCTTCGTTAATGATCTTTCTCGCGAATGAGTTGGTTTTGGTGGTAAAGGAATGTCACATGAGTCAGAATCTCTGCAAATAAAACGAAATATACAGTATGTCGGTGGATTGAGGAGAAACTTTATTGTTTTTGACTTGCGACTTCCACTCAATTATACAGGATGGTCATAAAAACATAAAAGTTTGGAAATGGCACAAGACTAAAATACCATGAGAAAAAACTCTATTTCTAATTTTACACTCAATTTTTTTTTTTTAAATTTTTGGTGGTGTAATCTTTGTCTAATTATATTAAAATGAGGAAACTTCGATGCAAAAGAAAGGCCTCCGAAAAGTGACAGAAAGGAAATATAGACATACATATTTTAATAAACAGAAACATTCAAAAATAAGATGCCATTTAAGGCATCCATTTTTGTCTGTCTAAGTATAAACGTAACCTTCCACAAAAATTTTGTAAATTTATTAAGCATGTACCCCATCCACATCTGAAGAAGCCACTGTGTTGGCAAAACAATAATTTGACAAATTATAGTGAGAATTCAACACCTGTCAATACGAACCAATGAAATGACATATTTTTAAAATATTAACCAGGTTTCGCTAAACCAATTAACAAGGCTTCTTGTGGTAGCTAAAACTGATAACCTGATAACTTCTCTTTACCTGGGATTGTCTTTGCTTTACCACATTTAATATAGGACTGAAGATACACTTTCAGTTAACACATTGACTACTGAATATCTAAAGTCTATTCAAGATACAGCGGCAGTGGATCAAAACATTGGCCACCACGTGACCTATTCTCTTATTGGTCTGGCCGTCATAAAATGTCAAGTGTTTACGCGGCGAGCAGAATGCAGGGTTGGCCCTTCCCTCAGTCGAGTTTTCTGCATATTTTAGAGTGGATCGCGAGCAGTATATTCTGTAAATTTATTTTGCTACTTAATTTAAGGAAATTTATAAAGATCCACGAAAGGCAGAAATACACATTTTAGAAATTCTAAAAGAATTAGTTGAGAATTACATCCCACTTGGAATCTCATATTAGTCCGACCCTGGTAATCAATCGCAAGGCGGTCATTTGACTTTGTTTATATCTACTGCCGCTGTATCTTGGATAGACTATAGCTCCTTAATGACAGCTGTCAAATGGATTTCAACTTTTAAGCATGGTAATTAAATTCATTACTGTAGGTGAAATATTTATAAATTTGTAGTTAATTTATTCCTAAGTTTGGTTGTTTAATTAGGCCTACCTACACACTGAAAAAGTAAATTACTTTTAGTTGTCAAATTATCTTCCTAAATACTGTGGTGCTCCAAATATTTTCTATCATTCTAATATTTAAGACGCTATATTAAAAATCTCTGGATCGGAACCGTGAAACGAAGCTATGATATTCGTTAATATAAAAAAAGTCAGCCCTTGTAGAAGACCCCGAATTTTGCAAAAGTAATAAGCATAACACGTGCCTGTAGAGCCACAGACAGACAATAGGGTAACTCATTCGCGAAAGTGATGGGGAAAATTTGGATTTAAATAGTTGACCCCACTACGTATAGCGACAGACAAAGAACAGTTTTTATTGACTCCGTTGCAGCTGAAAGCCCTGCCCAAAATCTTCGAGAAAAAAATAAGAACCTAACCGCCTAGGCACCACTGACCAAGATTTGGACTGACCAAAATTAAGAAATTTTGGTTTATTGAGTTTTCTTTATCTTTCATTTGCTTTTATTGAAGCTCAATTATTTTTTAACTATTATTGGAATAATAGTAGAATTGTCAAATTTCAGGAATTATGTATCTTTATGTTTTGACTATTTTATGTAAAAAGGGTTCGTATTTTTGATAACTTGTGTGTAGCATTGAGTGTAATCGAATTTTCTAAAGAATTATTGTTAATCCTTAATTATTTTTGAAGTTTCTTTAAGTGTATTCTTACAATTTTATTTGTAGTGTTTTGTATTTTATTCTCGTATTTATTCTTAAATACATTTATTAAGCTATCCTTGTGTCTCGGTTAAACCATTAGGCCAAAAGTAAGTAACTTGTGAATCACCCCTCTACATACCGCTCGCCAACTAACATCTCACAGAGTGGTCATCACAATACAACTCGTGCTAAGGAAATGCCACTCCTGCTGCACAGCCGTGGTATTTTCAGCTTTGGGATTATAATTCGTAAAATTAACTAAAGGTATTATCGATAATACACACCTTTGAAAATCAGTAAACTTCAAAAGTGTTTAATTTCTTACAGTTAGTATGGGTTTTCATCAACTTAAGAAATAAAGTATTATTATTATTATTATTATTAAAACTCACCTGGATTTCATAGAAGGTAGACTAGAACTATTGTAGTCTAAAGGTCCTCTTGTAGGGGTCCTCAAATCCGAAAAACTCATATTGCTAAATCCCTGAGATCTAGGTCTTGTTTCCCGTTGAGGTATCGGCGGCGCAACAGCGGCGGACATTGGCAGTGTTAGGTTTTCCCTGCTCGGTGCGATCGTATCATCCTCCTTAAATGGATTATTCGAATAAAATAATATTGAAATTAAATAATTAATTGATATTTACCACTGGTTTGGTGTAAATATTATCATACTCCGGAGTATGATGGTCAACTAGATATCCATAATTTCCACTTGAATTGGACGACCTGTTGCTGCCAGCATTCAGCAACATGCTATGTTTATCAGGTAGTACTGGAACTGGAGGCAACGGTGTACTGAAAACACAGTGTTATGCTTTATGTAGGATACGAACATCTTTATAGAAATACTACTTGATAATGCTTTTTTGTAACTGAACACTTGCTGGATCCAGGCTATCTTTAAGTTGGAGGAATCTCTCAACTAGACGTTGGTGGAGTGGTTGCACACTTGTGGGGATTAGTTTACCATGAAGAACTAAACCTTCTTCTATAACCTACAAAACATTATTACTTGTTTGTTTGATGATGTCAGATGTTTTACAAATTGTAGGATTAATCCATATTGTATTATTCAACATATACTGAGAGTCATAGAGGCTTAAAACTTTTCAAGATTTTAAAAAATAAAATTGTTTTTCGAATTTTATAGACTCTGCAAAACAGTTATTGTTTGCTGATATACTATGCACAGTGATGCACCCACAGACAACATGAGTTAGAAATGATTATTTAGGTAGAAAAACAAGCTTTATTTAATTTTTCTAAGATTGCTTTTGAATGATAATTTTTATTACTAATAATTATTATCATTATCATTAACAAAAATAATAAACTATGGTAAGGATACGTAAAAATTGTTTCAATAGAATTTGAGACCATGATTTTATCCAGTTACCATTTTGTTGTGGAAGTATAACTCATTGTTCTAAGAATAGTGACATTGCTATTAACTTTTTGACAAATTTAGTTTATAAACCTTCTAACAATAAATACTTGCTTCCATTTTAATTTACAATAGGTTTATTTTTGCTACTTATTTTTAAAAGACACCAACGTAATATTAAATTTTTTCACAGATGTCATGTCATCCAAATTTTCAAACAGCAACCTAACCAAATAAAAATTACCTAAAAGCACAGAATAACGACTAATACAGAAAATTCCTTGGCAACGTGTCAAAAGGAGACTCGCTTTTAGGGCGAAATATTTTCTAGGGATAAACATTGTGCATTCTATTTGATTTTACGTTAATCTGCATAGCAGAGATTGTATTGGAATAAAATTTTTGTTTAAAATATTGGCTATTCTCCTGTAAGCTATTTATTCTGTGCTAAAAGATTACAAACCATATTGAAAATAAAAGGATACACTTCCCCCAAAAATTAACGCACCACCAAAAAACAGGCTATAATTTGAGACACCCGGTATTTATAAAAAAGAGGTTTCTATGCAAATACAGTTGGTACACCAACGTTCTGGAAGAGACAACCTATCATTCAAAAAAAAAAGTTCGTCCAAATCGGACTATTGGTTTTGACAAAAATTTACTTTAAACTTTTGGGTATTTTTTTGGTGGTGCGTTAATTTTTGGGGGAAGTGTAGATAGTGCAACACACCCACGATTAAAAATGTTTTTGATAACCAACTTTAATTGCACTAGAAGCTATATGTGCTATGTTTATATCAATTGCAAATTAAGTGAGCAGTAGATCACAATGTTATTCAAAATTAGAAATATCAAACAATTTGGAACAATTTCACCATGGAAAATATATACATTGTGTCCCAAAAAATATGCAGCATATGGAAAACATTTTGAATAATAATATTATAAAATGAAAAAGTAAAAGTTTCTCTAAATTAAGAGCTCTTATTCAAATTCCTAATTTCAGGTCAATACCTTAAACTTAGGAATATATTTTTGATTTTATTAATTTTTTCTGAAATGGTATTGATTTTTTCTTTTTCAGGTGATGGTCACGATTTAATTAATCCAACACGTGTGCCGCAAATTCTGAATATGAGAAAAAGTGGTGATACAGTACAGTATTTTCCGTTCTGAAAATTAACTTTGATTCCCTGCTTAACTGCCAAATAAGATGTATAGAAATAATACATCATCTACTATTACAACTTACCCTCGTAGCATTCAATATAAGTTCTTGTAACATATTTACATAAATAGTATGTTCAGGATTCAATTTTGCATATTCTTTGGTAAAAAAAGCCTCTTGGTACTTGCTGATACCACCCTGCACGTTTGCATCTATAATACCCTGAAGTCGCATTGTAAAGGGGTTCAAATTTTTCTTTGGTTCGTGAGTATACAAAGTGATAAGCTGCCGTAACTCGTTTTCTACATTTTGCATGGTTTCACATGCATATTGCACTGGGAGAATCTCTTGCGTTTGTCGATTTATTACTTCAAACCACCTAAGTATACCTGGTAGAGGACTTGCGATTTCTAGCGTCATCCTTTCTATCCACATAGTCTGAAATAGTAAGTTTTAAGAGCTTTATTTAAGATGGATTTTCCTTTTACCTTAATCTCATTGTCTTTGTCGACAATCCCTTTGTGAACAGGTCGATCGCACTGAAATCTTTTGACGTCATTGTAATGGTAAAATCTCGAAATTTTTGCTGGAATGTCAGAAGCTAAAATAATTGGGTTGGGTTCAGGAACTGGTTTCACGTTGCAGATTTGTATATCTAAAGTTCTGTTAAGAAATTTAAAGACAGCAAATTTAAATGTAATATCTAGAATGTCATTTCAGTATAGAAGACGAAGGTAGTTTCACTGGTTGGCATTTTTAAGACACAAAAAAATTATAAGTAGTAAAAGTTTACCACAAGTTTATCCTTGAAAACTTTTATTAAGGTCATTTTTTTGTAAAAAAAAAATGTTTACAAGACCACCCCTGCAGCGTGAGGAATTTGTGTCATATAAGTAATGCACTGTAACTCATTATGTATTAGAGATATCAAAAAAATAATTATGAGGAAAAGTTGCTCATACTGTGTTCCCCTACAACTTTTATTAGGGTCAGGAGGCAGTCCCCAAGCAAATTTTTTTTGCAAAACTGACATCTTTAATGGATTGTATTTAGTGTCCAATTAAGGCATTTAGAAGTTCAGACCATGACCTACATCACGGTGACAATTTAAAAAGGTTTAAGTTAAGCATTTGTAGTGTGCTTTAGTGTCCTCGTCGACAATGCTTGCAAAAGGATACATTGTCCTTCAGAGTTAATGATTGTATCATCAGGGGGTGTGTTTTTCATTAAAATTTGTGCCGATGGAAATTCCGTTTGCAGTCTCTGGGTAAAAGCACCAATTCTTTCATATTCCAAACCTCTATAGACAAACTGCTTATTCTAAAAATAAATATGAATAGTATATTTTGTATTTTAGTAATATTATCCATTTACCCTCACAAACAGTGGAAAACTAAGTCCATAAAATCCAACCCTAAAGTACTCAGGCTCTGGACGGAGCTGCGTTAAAATGTTATCATAGAATTTTGCTTGATATTTTAAAATATCACTCAACTGCTTATAATCAAAGAAAATGGTCTCGTATAAAGTTCCAAGTTCTTTTAACAGTGGTATACCCTTCTCCCAACATTTGCCCTTGTCGAAGTAATTGATGATCTGTCTGTAAAGTGCCTCTTTTACTTGACACTCCGTCCAGTTAGGATAGTTTGGGTCAGACACAATTTCACTGGTACTCCATGTCAACTGATCAGCATAAAGTTTCATTGTATAAGCTGCCTCAGTATAATTTTCAGCAGAAATATGCAAGTCGTGTAATTTGTAAATATATCGTAAGTACATTTCTTTTCGGTTAAATTCGTTTTTGTAGAAATTCTAAAATGTAAAAGTTAAAAATATAAAGTGATAAAAACAAAAAGAAAACTTACAAGTAGGTTGAATGTACAAGACATTCTTTTGTCGCGATTTTCATCACCCTGAATAACATTTCTGTAGTCTAGAAGCCTTTCGAGTAAACGAGTTATGGAACTTATAAAAGCCGCACCACTTTCTTTCCAGGTAGGATCCTCTGATTGAACTCTATCCAGTAATCTATATAAGAGCAAATTCGAAACAGAGCTATTACTTTCACTTTCCAAAAAAATATATTTTGAACAAGAAAACAATAAGCAATGTGAAGCATTTTTCATTATAAACCATTGATATGAAGAGAGTGCAGAGGTGGTTCTATAATAATCCTATTACCATTGCTTTAAATATTTTTTAATTACACTGCACATTTAGAGAACAATTTTGACAATCATTGTTCTTCTATGTATACTGTTCACCCACTTCACTATATCTGAAATTTTAGTCGACATAAAATCTAAAAACACGAGGATTTTTTTCTTCATGCTCCGCGCCATAGATTTAGATATCACACTCGCCGGCTAGTCACGATATGAAAATTTGCACGTTATTTAAAACTACAGTAGATTGGTATGATGAGCTAGCAAGGTCTAGGCTAAAAAGTTTGAAGACCCCTGGCTTATACCATAAAGCAACAATTTGTTAACAAGAATCTTACGGTCGATAGTCTCGAATGCTCGTTGCAAGTCCACAAACATGCTGAGCACCACTTTGCCTTCACTTATAAAGTTTCTCAAATTAGCACACACGTACCATAGACCTGATTCACAGGAATTAGCTCATTTTTGCAAATGCTTCATTCAATGCTTTTTGTCTTAAAAAACAAAATTTTTTTATACAATCTTCGCGATAAAAAAAAGTTGCAGGACATCCTGTACAATAATAGTAGATTCTGTAATGAGGTTAGAACGAAAAACTACGAGTATCGAATTTTTTCATTCTAACCGAGTAACAGACTGTATTTTCTCCACGGCCATTCGTGAATGTAATTTCAGGTGGAGTATTATCAAATTCCATATCAAAATCACTCGATTTTTCACTCATTTTAGTTAACTTAAAACACGTTCGAAAATACTTATTATGACGCGCACCCCCACGCCGCTATTGTTGACAGCGAGGTTGACAGTCTTGAAATATATGGCACTCTATGCTGTGTTTAGTTCGATTAGCGTATATTCATTCATTGTCTTGTTATGGAATGAAAATATATAAAATAATGCAATGATTTATTATTATTAGTACTAAATATTAGTATCCCTATTATTATATTGTTTATTTATGTGCAATAGATTACAAAAATTATGTTAAGGTCCTGGAAATACATGCAAAACACTCGAGAAGCAAGTATTTAAGAATAAATTGTCTCGCTCTAGAGTGAGAATTTTTAAGTTCTATTATTAAAAATGATTTTAGAATACTTACATTCACAAATGGTCGTGGAGAAAAGAACTTATAAAATTTTAAAGCATGCTCAAAATAAATAATACCTATACCAATTATCTGCTCTAACCTAAGCTAGATAGTTTAGGTGGTTAGTCAAACATCATGCATTATCTCTGTCTTGTCTTCTATCCGACAGAAAAGGAATGAATGCGTAAGTACCCACAGTGTTTAGTTTTGGTAGAAGTTCCAAAATTTGCCGATTTTTTTTTTCTAAAACGCTATTTGTATCTTTCCCTGTATTAAATTTAAATGTAACACAAAATAATACAACAAATATCTGCACTTACACTGCACTCAAATGCTCCCTTTGTAGGCATTAAAAAATGACATAATTAAAGCTCTAGTTTTCATTATATCTTTTTTACTTACATTGTATGAAACAGTCTTCTGTACTCGTCATCCCCTTTATTTTCCGAAATTAAAATATCCAATTTATCGATCAATTCACATTCCACTTGCTTAAAATTCCCTCTTACTTTCTGTTCGCATTCCATCATGTCGAAAAATATATGCAACGTTGCTTTCCTTAATTCGATTTCCGGAACCAAAGTAACTTCCAAAAATGGACCCACCATTGTTGGGATGAAGTGTAATTTGCATTCACCTAGTTGAGACCACATCGATAATATTTGAAAACCCATTAAAACTCTCATGTCACCATATCTCTCAACAATTTTTTCACGTTTAACGTCAGAAAACTGTTCCAATTGCAAAGAGTCCTGAGTTAAGTAATCAACACACAAGTTGAAATAGGTCATCCAAAGCTACAAAGAAATTGCAATTGGGACATGTTATTATTTATTCATAAACATTGTTTCCTTATACAGGGTGAGTCACATCTAAAGGCAGAGCCGAAAACACAAGGTAGAACTCGCTAAAATAAGCAGATATGCTTAATAAACATCAGCTCAAAAACGCTTGGTTCTCCATATAGAGCATGTTGAAATTTTTCCAAAAACAACATGTTTTTTAAATTTCTTTCGAGCCCATTTAGGAATTCCAACCAAATTTGGTACACATTATGCATTAGACGGTTGTCATTTTTTGCAATAATTTGACCCCGTTCAGCGTAGGGAATAAGGTGACTCTGTCCTGGAACCCCTTTTGGGGATCGCTCCTCGGGTAGCGATTGGAGTCTTGGACGAGTGGCTGCAGAGCAGATTCGTCGAGGAATGGCTCAGAGCTCCAGGGATGAGGCAGACGAGGCTCATGATCCGTGGGCCATCGCCTGCCTTGTCCCGGGAATTGCTGGGTCTGCCAAGAAAAGAGGTTAAGGGTTTGGTGAGGGTCCTCACTGGGCACTGTCGCCTGGCCCGCCACCTACAACTCATTGGGGTGGAGGAGGAGCGGGAGTGCAGATGGTGCCTGTAAGAAGAGGAGACCCCCCCACCACCTAGTAACAGAGTGCTCTGCGCTCGACAGGCTCAAGAAGGCCGGCATGCTGGAAGCCCTTTGATACTGGCCTTGTGGGCACAATGGGCCCATGGAGGCCTACGTGCCGGGCCGATCAGAGGCGGCCACCCCTTAAACTGATGATGATAACCCCGTTCAGATGACCAGCGGCGTAGATACAAATAGTTACTGTAAATAATATTGTAAAAAACTAGTATGGTCCTGTGCAAAACCAAAAAATTTTTTTACCTCTTGGTATTTTTTTATTTCTGGTACAGTTTCTTCGTAATTTCGGATTTTTTAAACTAGTGCCAAGGAGATTAGGCTGGCATTTAAAATAAAATTATTTGTATCTACGCCGCTGCTCATCTGAACAGGGCCAAATTATTGCACAAAATGACAACCCATAATATGTATCAAATTTTTTTGGAACACCTAAACGGGCTCGAAAGAAATTAAAAAATATATATATGTTATTTTTGGAAAAGTTTCAACACACTGTATATGGAAAACCAAGCGTTTTTGAGCTAATGTTTATTAAGCATATGTGCTTATTTTAGCGAATTCTACCTTGTGTTTTCGGCTCTGCCTTTAGATGTGACTCACCCTGTATAAAAAAGCAAACAGCTATTTTGTTTATGTTTGGAAGCAAAATGTATTTACTGATGGCACCTTCAAAATAATTCGTTTTAACTTGTTGAAATAAATCAGACTGCCCGCAGGTACTACAATGTGACCCATTTATTTTCGGGTCACCCTGTAGAGCTTTAACTCTATTTTTTTTGGCCTACTATCATTGATTAAGGTATTCGGACTACTATGCCAGTTTTTAGGAGCAAAATTTTATAAATCCACATTTTGTGCATTTTAAATTTTTTAGGAGAAAAAAACAAACTAGGCCTAGGTTTTTAAAATTTTTCACATATACCCAATTTTTCATCACGAATAAGTTTTCTCAATAACATTTTGACATGAAAGCTACAGAAAAAGCACCCTTCTAAAAAAAAGTGGGAAAAAGGCTAAAAACCGAAATAGGCCTAGACTTTTAAAATTTTGCAAACCATTCAATTTTTCATTCTGAATAAGTTTCCTTAAAACATTTTGTTGTAAAACATAGAAAAAGGTCACTTGACTGGTGTGAAAAATTTCGTTAGTAGACATCGGTCACGATGCCAAACGTTGGTTGCCAAATTTCGCCTCAATTTAGTCTTCTTACGGGCACATTTAAGATCCCCGGACAATAGGTTTGAATGACCTTGAACGATCACTTACCTCTTTGTCAAAATATCCTGTCCTGCTATCCAAAAATTTAAAAGCAAGCGGCTGAGCAAACTCCTGCAGAGCTTTAAGTATAACGTTGTTTGTCAACATTTTTATGACCAACCAATCTGGCGGGAACACTTCCATCTTAATTAACCTACGAAACACTAAAAACACTCGCAGTAGAAAATCTTTTAAAGGTTTCCGATCGTTATTTGGCCCCATTAAAATTTCCCACAATCTTTTATAGTGAAATTCGTCCAGAAGTTGGAGGATTCCAATGAGGCAAGCCACCAAGGAACCCTAGAAAGATTAATGTTGAAAAAAAGCACAACTAGATCAATTTTTGCTAAATTATTACCAACACTTTCACATCAATGTCAAGAATCGTGAGAATTGCCTGTATAAGCACTTCTAAAATTGCAATATTCAATGTATCTACATCGTGGTGTGTGCAGTTATTGATCTTTCCTTGGTCAACACTTAGTTTTCGTTGTTTGAACAAAAATCCCAGTATTTCTCCAAGTATTTCGGTACACAATTTAAGTTCATCTCTTCTGATTAAATGATATCTCAAATGTTTGCAGGCATTTACTAATATAATGTTCCTGGATTCTCCGTCATGGAATAATTTGCTTGTCACTAGATTCTTGATGCATGAGAGCTTAGCTTGAATCAGTAAAGCAGGTAATTCTCTAGGTATTGAATCCAGCAGAGTGGCAGCTAGTTTTGTGCACTCGATCGTGGGTAAAACTTCAATTAACTGTTCGTAGACTGCACTAATTGCCAGTAGAAGTGTTACCTAAATAATTCAATACGTTAGTTATATTACTAAATTGAAGAATTTTTTATTCCCCTAACCTACGTACCTGTGTGTTGATTATGTGACTATCACTGATCGTCAACATTTTATTTAAAGATGAAAAAACACTGTACAAATCTCTTCGAAAGCTATCTTCCAAGTTTCCACCTGTAGCTCTTGAAAACAGCAATCTACTTTGAATGATCAACTTAAAAATATATTCAAGGCTTTTAAAGCACTTTTGAATAGGCTCTTGTTTGTCAAAAGAAACTACCCAGTCTGCACAATGCTGAACACTTGTTAACAAACCCCTAAAATGTTATTTTTTATTTAGTTATGTGTAAATGGTTCACTTGAATAAAACTGTTATCGATTTAATAGTGAAAAGAGTGAAAAAATGGCGTTCTGTCTAATCAAAAATTACAAGGATCTTATAAATAATAATAATAGTAATTCCCATTCTCAATACTCCAAACTACGAGTACCCCAGAAGCACATGCAAGCACATGCTTGTGTGGGGAGAAGTGGCAATTACTATATTACTATTATTTTAGGCTTCATTGCAATTTGCGGTTAGAGCCAACTTTTTCCCGATATAACTAGGATAGCATTCGCTTAAGTACTAAAGAAAAACCCTAGAAAACTCTAGTAATACCAGTGAGTGTAGAGCAATTGGTAAACTACACAGATAAAGCTATCAAGGAACAGTTCTGGAAATCTACATTTTACCCAGCGTTCTTGGCCATCAACGGTGTTTTTCTAAAGACATATTGCATACGCTCTGCTCTGACCTCGAATCAATCAGTCTAAAGAGTTCGCGATGCTACGAACATCGCCACCGTGGCCCGCGATATGATTTCACTGTTATTTAGGCCAATTTTTTTACAACCATATTTGGAATAATTTGGATTTAGCCTACATGGTTATTATCTGTTATTGTAATGATTTTTTGATATGCAACTATTTAAATAAGTACAAGTTTGATTCTCTAGTAATTTGAATGCATGTAATAAGTAAAAAAGTTGCAAATTTTCTTTTAATACTGGATTTTTGAAAAAAAATGTCAGAGATAAAGGTAATGTATTTGGTATCAAATTAAAGCAGAATAGATGCTCTATCCAATAGAAATGTTAGATATAGGGTGTTCCTCTTGAAAAAAAGTATATTAAATTTCAAAATGTCGGAGTTTTGACGAGAAATAATTAAACATCCTGTACAAAATTGTTCAAATTGTAAGGGAAACTTATAAGGGAAAAAATCAAGCCGCAAGAAAAGTATAGCATTAATGAACAGTTGGTATTTTAAATTATAATTTAGCAACGGTTCATTAGTTCCTGGCAAGAACAAAAGTACTTAATAATAAAATATGGTCTAATGGCCTATGGGTCACATTTTTGGATACGTTAATCCCATAACTCTTCTTTATATTCAGCTAAACTGTTTAAATAACTAATTATAAAATCCTAGTTTAGCTGTCAAGTCCCAATTTATCAAAGTCCAGAGAAATCCTTCTGATATCAGATATGCAATTATTATTTTATTACGGAAAAGCAACTCAATGAAAGGAAATGTTTATTAATAGTTTTAATACTTGCATTTAATATGTTTATAATATTCCAATATTATCTCAATTACTGTGATATAATAAAATCTGAAATATCTACTTACTTGTACACCAATGCTGCGGCAAAATGATTTTTGATATATGCATCCAAAACTGGTTTGAAATGTTGATATTTTGACCCATCCAATAAGTTAAATATGGACACCAAAACATGAAAAACTAATCCACTATGAGTCGTTGAATTCCCATCTTCCGTAGAAAATAATGCGAATAAAGCATCAAGAACATCCTGTAAAAATTTTATAAGTTCTTCATCGCCCAATCTTAAAACTCTCTGCAATGATTCTTGAATTCTTTCAGGGTGTGACTTCCATCGTAATAGAGCAAGTAAGTCAACTAAAAACACACAAATAAGTGGCACGAATATTTTTTTGACACTTATACTGTGTATTTACCATTTTGCGTCAACTTTGTAGAACACAGTAAAGTTCGGATTTGTATCATTTCTTTGTGACTTCGAGAAAATTGTCCACTAGCCTCGTGATTTCCTTCATAATCCTTTGCAAATGCTGGTAATGACAAATAACCACAATTTTCCAACTTTGCTATATCTTCGCATTTGTAGATATATAGTTCATGTTGACCATCTTGTACTGCTGCACCATCTTTGTCCATTAGTCTCATGAATGAGAAGCCAAACAATTTTTTGTCATTTTTTTCTCTAGCTGCAATTTTAGAGACATACAAATAAACACATTAAAACAACAATAGAAAATAATACTTGAGCAATGTCGATATTCAAGTCTAACGTGTGCTCCAGCAAATTTGTCAATGGGTAACGTTAGTCGGACATTTTCAACCCAAGCTGGGGAATTGTGGTGATATATAATCATAGAATTATATTCAGAAGCTCCTTCCATCCCAGAAGCGCCCCAAAGGCAATTCTAAAATAAAATTTAAGAACATCTTGTAATCGTTTTGTAAATATTTTCACAAATCAATGGCCAAAATTACGTACACTTTGTTAAGACCTCTAATTTTGAGTAAATAGTGTTATAAGTGTAATTTCGAGGTTTGTTCCAACCGAGTTGTGAAAGGTTCTATCAATCATCTGATTCGTTGAAAAAAAATCTGGAATTAATGTCTTGTATTTTGATTGGTTTGAACCTGTTCTGGAACAGTTCAAAACTGCAGTTGGAACAAGCCTGTCAGATAAAATGATGAATTATTTTTAGCTTGATTTATGATTATTGTTTAATGAGCGTATTTCACTCAGACCTGACAACTACTGTTCTTCTATCGATTACCACTGAATTTAGATACAACTATAAAACAATGTAATATATTTCCATACCATTATGATATTTTTTTCACTGTCCAAGACCACAACAGAAACTTCAATGTTCTTCCCAGTAGACTTTCCACCTCTTTCAAACTCCCCTCTGTCTAAATTTAAATATAGGTCGTTCCGAACGTCACCTGGCATTATAACATCTGGAAATCCCAGCTTGCTTGTCAAACTGACATTTTTAAATAAAGGAGGACTTTCCTCTTTAATAGTACGTAATTCGCCATGTAACATTTTCAAAGAAATCATGATTCCATAGTTGATATGACCAGAGAGTGCACTATATTTGCCAGATTGTCTTATTATGAACTCATGAAGTTGATGGAAATCTTTGTCTTCTGCTTGGTATACCTAAAAATTATAGTTCTTTCAAACAAATCATCGAGAAACACCTGAACTTTAACCCATTTTATTTAATAACAAAAATACAAGTCTTATACACAGATGTATTTTACCTTTAAGCTGAACTCTTTTTCTTCAGACTCTCCTTCCTTGCCGGTCAAAAAATCACCCAAATTTTGAACGGCAACACCATGAGGCCTCTTAAACATTTGCTGCTGGGTTACAGCCTTTTCAGTCTTTTTAGAACTGTCAGAATAGAGCATTTTTCCTATTCTCATGACATGAGCAACTATGTATATGTCTTTGTTTAAATCTGAATTTCCTAAATCCTAAAAATTTTGTTATTTGCAAATAAAAATCATTGTCAGCTCAATTGTTCACTTTGGCAAAGCAAAGTACTTACAGTGAAGACTGTGCAGTTACTATGTAGTTTCTCAATATAATTTGAAAAGCCTTCTTTTGAAATTTTGACAATAAATCTTTCGCTAATGTACTTTTGTTTACACGAGTCATATAATGCAAAGTAAATTTCTGTGTCTTCGCCTATATGATGTCCAAAGTCGCGCATACAAAAATATAAGTGATGCGTCAATGTTTTCTTGAGTTCTTTTTTCTTCATTGTACCCCTAGACTAAAATAGCAAATACAAAATTTAAATTTATACTTATTTTGCTTTAACAAAAGATATGCAACAAAAAACAACAATTATTTCTTTCTGTGTTCCTTTTTCCATTTTCATAGTATATTAGAAATTTGCTTATTATTAACTTACTGAAAACCCCTGGGTATTTTCTGCACTGGAAACATGGACATGAAACAATTCGACCACTGACATAGAATCGGGTTCAACCATACAGGCACCCTGTCTAGGAACCAAATCCAATCCAAGTTTTCTGCAAAAAAATTAAATTCTTACAAAATTCCAAGATGAAGAAGTGAAAAGCATACACTCTCTTACAATATGCTGTAGGAGTTAAAATGGAAGTGAAATCAGTTATGAGAAAGCATTTAGGTCAAATGTCCGCCATAGCTAAACATAATGTATATGATGAAAATGTCCCCCTGAAAGTAACTATAATATTTCTTATAATTCCAGATACCTCGAAAAGTTATTTCTGGTCTTATTGAGGTGCTGGAAAGATTACTCTTACCAAGCTGTGACTAGGCAAATAGGTATTTCTGAATGGTTCTAAAAGTTTGAAGTCAATTATCATTCTAATTTTCCTAGTAGAAATTTGCCAGAGGCAACAAATGGTTTTAAGAAACTTATCCCTCCTCTACGACTTGGGATAATTTTCAAAACATTCATGATTGCGGATAATTTTCCTGATATGAATTTTAAACATGAAATTATTATTGGCAAACGGAAAATAGTTCAAACTTTTTTTTAATTTCAATTTGAGCTACTAAAGTGAGTAAACTTATACCAACTATAAAACATTAAAAGTGCTATTAATATATTTGTCGCTAAAGGCATGTTTGACACAATCGCTCTTTTTTATCCTTAGAAACTTCCAATTAACAGTTTTACATTTGCGAAAAACGAAATCAATATCTTAAACCCTTCGAATGCTATTGTCTGCACAGCATTGTTTCAACAGGGTAAGTAAAAAGTATGGAAAGGTGCTTACATTTCCTGAAATATTCGTTATTTAAAATAATGTGGCAACCGACTGTTTTTTTTTTCTTTAAATGGAAAGATGAAATTCTCTTTGCATTTTATAAAATTTCAATGAGATTCCATACAAAATGATAACAAAATAATTTAGTAAAAATCACCTCCTTGGGTTGGACTTAATTAATCCGGTTATCAAGTTAGTCATGGAAATCAAATGAAATTATCATTGTCTAGGTCTAGTCATACAAAACTTTAATAGGAATCTACCTACTAATTAAAAGAATATTAAGAACTGTTAATATTTCTAAATTTTTTTCTTATGGAACCACACAATAAAATTTTATAATCACGTATCCAGAAAGAGATACTGAAAATGCAAAAAAATCATATATCATGTAATTTAAAAATATAAAATTGGTTGCCATAGCAACAAATAAGTTGTTCACATTTTTTAAATAACGAATATTTCAGCAAATATTAGCACCTTTCCATACCTTTTACTCATCTTGTATAGAGAGGGTAATGTGATAGAAGATAATGTAATTATAAAATTAATCTAATTTTTAAAGAAATCATGCAGCACATTTAGGCAATAGACCAAAACTCCGTTATGAATTTTACTAGATAATATTTTTAATGAATGATTCGTAGTGCAAAGATACTGCAGATTCAGAATTTCTCTACTATAATGTGCATAGTTATTATTTTTAAATATGCATAGCACAGTCTTTCTAATCTTGTTTTAAAAAGTGTGTCAACAAGCTTTCCTTATGCAGTTATTATTGTTATAAGTTATAAGGAATTGCTGGCATATGACTCACTGTTGTATCTGCAATAAAAACGATAAAGGGACCACATTTGCAGTAAGATAAAAAAATTAAAAAAGAGCAAGTAGTTATGGACAAATTTGTAATGATTATAACGAAATTAAAAATCGTTTTTCGCAGGATAATTTCGCAGAGACAAGTAGCTATCGCCGTTATCTACCAGCACAGAATAATCTACCAGGCTTTCTTAACCTTGGAAACGGCAAGAGAGGTGACAAGTCGATGACCCTCCGCCTTTGAGAATTTCGCAAGTGAATTTTTGAAACATATTTCACCTTTTTTTCACATAAGTATCGATGAAATGACGAAAGACAATGAAATGAAACATTCTTTGCCAGATACTAAATTCTCTACTTGTAGTACTTATCACCACATTATCAGTTATCACGATTCTTTACAATTTTATTGAAGACAACGTAATTCCACTGTCGTAAAAAAACGGAAGAAACTCACCACTATTATAATCTTAAAAGTACAGCTAGTCTTGTCCCAAAATGGACCTTTACCACAAACATAATATAGCCCGAAGCTATATTAGGTCTGTGTGTCCATACAAAATCCATCAAATTAAAAGCTACAATATGCTTACACAAATAAAAATAAAAAACTAAAAACAAGATTTTATTTAAGCCATGTCCTAAAACGAATAAATGTTCATAAAATAGGTACCAGTTAATTGTATTGGACCGATTGATAAGCAAGTACTTGCCGAAGTAGGTATGCATTTTCTTTACAATTATTGACGCTTTTTAAGATAATGGCATAAATAACAGCTTGTTTAAACGAATTATTTTTATTATACACCCTGAAGACAGTTTTTCCTCTTTACTTCAGAAACAGTTAACAATAAAATTTCGAAAATGCATACACGGTATAAACTTGTACGCTGAACTCGATTCTGAATTCAGAATTTAAATATTTTAGCCAGGGGCGTCACATATCGGGAAGGTTAAGGGCTAAAAAAAGCATTTCCGGACCTACGTTCAAAGTAACTTTTTGTCTTATTTTTATCCGAGGATTACGCCCCCAGAAGCTTTACGCTTACTTTTTAAACACCCTGTATAAATTACAAAAAAATGTAAAAAAAAAACAGGTTTATCGATGGAGCTTTTTCTCAAGTAATTATTATAATTCCAACAAACTCCATACTAAAAACAATACAGGTTCAATCAAATAACTATATTACAAAAGAAATATTTCATAAAGATTGAGCAAAATAAAATGCCTGCTGTTTTCGTAAAAATGAAAATAATATATTGAGAGAAAAAGGACATATTATTTAGAATGTAGCGCCAAATTGGGCCAAACTATTCAATTTGTGTTTCAGAGTTTTACAACTATAAAATGTTTGTGCATTTTCAAAAAAGTACCGTCAGGTGTAAAAATACCATATACTTATATTACCCATGGAAATAAATAATCTATAATAGTATGAAATAGGAGACTTTCAAAATTTGAAAATAAAGTGGTTTACATGCCCGTATTGGAGTATCGAGTAGCGAATCCAGAATTGTTATTTTAAATAATAAAACAAAGCGCAACTCGCAGACATTCTTTTCTGTTATGAAAATAAACTAAAAATACTTATTAACACTTAACATTTTGGTAATGGTAATGCCAAGCAATAATTATCTTAAAAATCACAATAATAAAATATTGTACGTTACAATAAATGCTCAGTACGGACACCTACTTTTCACAACAAACAACACCACATTCTTCAACATATCATCTGCTCAGCTTCAGCATTTCAGCTGCTGCATACTTCAAGTATTATCTTTTTCAGTATTACACTTATTTGCAGAGCTGTTGACTGTTGAGTAAGCTTTTCTGTTTAGGAATCAAAAATTCCATTGGGTATATCATTACTAACGTTATAATGCTATCATTACATTTATTTCCATGGGTAACTATAGATCCTTATGTCAACCACAAATATTACCAATATTTTTCTTAAATTTTTGTAGTAAATACAGAACAAATCGGCAATTGTGACACATAAAATTAAATGGGACATTTCGCTGCACAAAATACACATAATTAAACATTTTTACAAATAAATTAATTTTCGATAATCCATAGAACAAAACTAATGTCATAAATGCCATAAATTCTATTGGTTCTTTCAAAGAATTTTCATATTAAACTTTTTACCGTATGTAAAAAAAAAGTTACCGCGGTTTAAAAATTTAGATTTTTTCCGATTTTTTGCCATGTATTTCGTTGTTGTCCATGAACAGCAACTTTCATTATGACAAAAGAAGGCCGCCCGGAAGGGGTATCGATCGCACCTGCCACCGATTTTTTCTGTGGAAAAATAGGCGAGATATTTTGAGTGACCCTCTTATATAAGCCACCCTGTATATCAGTATGAAAGTATTACATTGTACTGTATTGTATTGCATTCCTGTCATAATATTCATCGACGCCAACATTAAAAACTGAGAAAAAATAGCTCCTCTGCATCAAGCAGTTTGTAAGATAAATAATAATATGTTAATTTGTAATTGATAAATTAAGAGGAAATTAAAAATTTATAAAAAAAAAACAACATATATTTTAAAACTACATTGCGAATTTTAACAAATACAATTATTACTATTATGTATTTTGTTAAGTTGGCCTGTGACACTGGCACTATTAGAATATTATGTTGCTATTATGTAAAAATAAACTGCCGGAGATTTACTTGTAAACTTGATAACTTACGTACTTTCGTTTGTTCCTCTTAAAAATGTGTAGAGTGCATTTTTTGGAGCAGAACATATTTATGCGGTTTTTAGGTTTGAAAATAAAACGGAGACACAAAATACAGTCAGGTATTCAAACTGTTCATTAGCTTTTGCGATAACAGCTATCATTTAGCGCGTTTATAACTGTATAAGGCCACGATATTGTTCATTTAACATAAGGTTGTTTTGGCATCATACGGCGCATTTTTGGAAATTTAATATAATTATCAAGCTCGAACAATGGTAAAATTATTGGATGTGAATGGCATCTTTGCCAGACTTCGCCTTTGCATGAGAATGCAGGATGTAGGTAGTTTGTGTATTCTTGTGCAATGAAGTGCATATTAAATTATACATAGACACCTGCTTCATAAATATGCCAAACACACCTCTATTTTTGTTTCTGGCATTGTTTTATGTCTTAATTACCAAATATTGTATATATATTTACATGAAGTTTTCAGTCTTTTGTGGATAATTTCGCGTGTAGATTTCGTCGAGGTGCCTTGATGAAATAAATTATCAAGAGATTTTTGGTACATAAAATGCATGGATTATAGCACAAGATTGCTAATTTACGAGAGAAGCAAGGTATATAAGTCGTGGTTTCATGGCATATAGGGACTTTTAGATATTTTCATAGCTATCTTGAATCGAATTTTTCGGGAATTATTCAAAACCGCACATTTCCTGTTTATATTTCTATGCCTAACTAACATAAATTTGCGATAATTTCTTTACGTTATTGTCCCAATCTTGAATGCGAAATAAAACTACATAGAAGCATATGTCTAAGCTCTGCGTATTTGGACCAAATTCTTGCTCTTTTTCCTTCTGCGTTATTCTTAAAAATTATATCAATCCTTTTTAATTTATCGTCTAGTAGCCAAACAACTATATAAAATCATCAGCTGCAGGCGGCAGACGATAGGCAAGCAGCAGTTTCTCGAGAAACACGGCAAGGTGGCAGACATATTTTTACACAGACTGTACCTGAGTAACAGACCGGTTGTCGGATACCTGAGAACCAAGAACACCGCCTGGGTCTCAAGATGTGCCAATGCATAATAAAGAAATAAAATGGATACATAATAGGTACGGCGAATTTGGGAAAATTGTTATATAATCATATTACCTAAAAAGGAAAATCATTCTTGCATAAAGTAAAACAGACTTCTAACATGACTGGTGGAAGTTTGAAGTGAAACAAAAAATATAATTTTAAATACCTACCTATATACAGTGTGATCCACTTAAGATTAAGACACTCCTGTATTTTTCTTCTTTTTGGAGACATAAATTTCCTACTTGGTAGGGTTATAGAACTGAATGACACCTATATTAAGCAGTAACTAATAGTACCAATGTTCAATATTTTGTTTCGCGTAAGAGATATCGAAGAAAGTCGGTAGGAATTGTTCGGAACCAAATTTTTACCCCAGCGACATATTCGCATTTTTTAAATTCTTCCCAATTTAAGTCCCAATTTTATCACTGACGTTTCCAATAATTCTAGGTATGGAGCCATGGGAAGCATTGAAAATAACAGAGGTGATCTTTTAATGGCAATCATTTAATTAATAGAAATTAAAAGAAAAAATAACAAAAATATTACTACAAAAAAATGCAAATGTCACTTCTAAATGTGCAAATGACACTTCTAAATGTGCCAAGTCGGAAATTTCTATCTTGAAAAGTAAAAATAATTATAGGGGTGCCTTCAACCTACTTTTGTTTCAGCTTTGGAAGAACACCGCCTGGGTCTCAAGATGTGCCAATGCATAATAAAGAAATAAAATGGATACATAATAGGTACGGCGAATTTGGGAAAATTGTTATATAATCATATTACCTAAAAAGGAAAATCATTCTTGCATAAAGTAAAACAGACTTCTAACATGACTGGTGGAAGTTTGAAGTGAAACAAAAAATATAATTTTAAATACCTACCTATATACAGTGTGATCCACTTAAGATTAAGACACTCCTGTATTTTTCTTCTTTTTGGAGACATAAATTTCCTACTTGGTAGGGTTATAGAACTGAATGACACCTATATTAAGCAGTAACTAATAGTACCAATGTTCAATATTTTGTTTCGCGTAAGAGATATCGAAGAAAGTCGGTAGGAATTGTTCGGAACCAAATTTTTACCCCAGCGACATATTCGCATTTTTTAAATTCTTCCCAATTTAAGTCCCAATTTTATCACTGACGTTTCCAATAATTCTAGGTATGGAGCCATGGGAAGCATTGAAAATAACAGAGGTGATCTTTTAATGGCAATCATTTAATTAATAGAAATTAAAAGAAAAAATAACAAAAATATTACTACAAAAAAATGCAAATGTCACTTCTAAATGTGCAAATGACACTTCTAAATGTGCCAAGTCGGAAATTTCTATCTTGAAAAGTAAAAATAATTATAGGGGTGCCTTCAACCTACTTTTGTTTCAGCTTTGGCTGCTCTTTTATGGATGTCATTTTGATTAATAAATAAATTAATATTCTTTCCAATGAATAAAGAACCCCTATTTATTGATTCTTTCGCTGTCTCTACAATTTTGCAAAATTTGGATGCATACAGGGTGAAGTATCTTTGGTGAAATAAGTTTTTATGCTTGTAATGTGCTGAAATTGCCACTGCTGTCTAATAACAGATTAAAGGAGACACAGGTATAGTAAGAGGCATTGTTGAAACCGTTCGCAAAAATCCTGGCACACCAACTTCTCAACTTTAATTTTGGAACGAAAACAAATTAAAAGAAATAAATTCTAGTGTCTTATTACAATTCTTAGCACTTTATACTAAGTTGGGGTGTAGGTATTTTCATTTACGACCAGAGACGAAAGAAAGCTCTGACAGCTTATGTAGTTTTATCTATGCTAATAGAAAATAAAGAAGTTGTTGTACTTCGCATTACTGCCATCAATGGGCGCCACATAATATATCTTTCGTTTCGTATCAAGCTGTTACTAAAGAAGTTTCCCTTTTTTTAAAGACACTTTGCAGTGTACCAAATAGATAAAATTCCACGCGATTTGAAGTGCACCTGGACACACAGAAACGCACACCTCCAAATGAAAAAGTGACCTTAATGTTTAGTATATTTTTATAAGTACCTACGCGCCTTAATGACTGTTCTTTTACATTATCCAAGTTCTTTCTCTGGCAATCGGAAAAATTATCATAAAATCCGTAGTCATAAAAGGCTCTAGACCTGTTGTATGAACACCCCATAGCTCTGCCATAGCATTAGAATACATTTCACAAGTCAGAGAGAAACGGAAATAGAGTACCATCGAACAAGAAAGAGAAACTAGATGTCCCCCTACCAGTATCCTTTCTACTTACCAAACAGATATAGCATCCAGTGTATGTACGGCATTCTTGCGAACAATGCTAGCCGACAAAATGTTGCTAAGGCAGTGAATGTTCTTGTTTTAAGTGAATCGTGTTTATAATAAAGTTTGCACCGTACCAGGATACATTTTAGGATATTTTAAGTAGACCAGTTTAAGGTAAAACTGCCACATGTTGGATTAAACGAATAAATATGTTGTTAACTAGTAAATTATGACTAGTTAGTGCGTACTTAAATTGTAAAATCAAACAAACGGCAAAATGCTACAGTATTTTATTAATTGCGAAAATTATTAATGAACGCAAAATGGGAGTAGTTTAGTGATACCTATTTGTTGTTTTAAAAGGGTAAAAGATTATCATTAACTTAAGTCAAAAATAGTAAGCTGGTAACGTGTTGACCTGAATTTATCGACCACGACCACTTCGTTTAGAAATTGATTTTTGCTTCTTGCTAAACAACTAATTATTTTACTGTTAGCGGTATTTTTTTTATTTCACGCCACGTTTTCTATACAGATTTAACGACCAGGTAATAATTTGCCAGAACTGGAATTAAAATTACAAGTCACATAAAACAATAGGCAGGTGAAATATTCAAGAATATTTGTTCCAAGAAAAATACGAATTTGATTTAGTTTCATTCATTTAGTCTTTTAATTAAATAGTAGGACAATCAATCCAGGTTTGTAATTATTTAAATAATATAATACCTCCACAAAAAATTTCTAATTTAGATTGTACCTACTGTTGGTTTTACTCATTTTCTTTTACTTGATTTTTATTTATTACGCACCTTTGAAGATTTCCTAGGAATTAAGCCAATAATTCTCTATATGATTCACGTGGTAATTTACTGTAAGATAACCTAAAATAACATAAAACTTGTTCTACTATAGAAATTCGTCCATATTATGTGAAAACTCCTGACAGGTAAATACACAATTTTCAATTCAACAATCATTAATTTTTTTACTGTTGCGAATTATACATGGCTGCCCACATTAAAGTACCTATATTAATATTCGCATTAAAAAGCAAACGAGGCTCGAAATGAGCTAAATGGCTGATTTTTTGTTTGGTCGACTATGATTTGTCACCTTTGAGGATAATCACATTACTGTCATCAAAGTAGGCACCTGTCACCAAATCATTTTAATTAATCACAAAGAATATTTTACACAACTTCTTCACACAAAAATTACGAAAATAAACAACAATAATTATTAAAACGCCTTAACTTTTACAGAGAAAAATCACCTTTCAAGGATACAGTGGTTAATTAAAGTGATTTGGTGACAGGTGCCTACTTAATGACATTAATTCAGCCCCAAAGATGACAATTTATGGCCAACTAAAGACAAATTCAGTTAACGCGTTTGAAGTTGATGCAAATATTAAAATGGATAGGTACTTTAATATGGGGAACCCTGTACATACACCACAAGGCACCTTTATGACTGGAATTATTATTTTGAGCCCCAGACTACCTGATTTTACACCCAAACATTTCAAAACATAGCACTTGGCCAAATCCCATACTAACAAAATTATACCTACTCATACCTAATACCTAATAATTTTGCTTATCACAATTTAATAGGTATGGTAAAACCAATGACGTCAGAACCTATAGACAGGTTTGTTTTGATAAACGCTTGACGCCCAGAACTAATCACAATCTAAGCGCTCCATTAAATTATTCCGGAAATGTCGCGAGATTGTCAGAAATTGCCCCTTTTGTCGAGCCGTAGCGAACTTATTTCGACTCTGGGCTCGGAGGCTGGCGTCGTTAGACCATCCCCCGAGTCTTCAGGTGAGGTTCCGATGCTTCCGGCGCCCCCAAACAAGAAAAAACATGCGATATCTAAGTGTGATTCTGGAGGAACTATAACCGGGAATCACCGGGTGTATAGTTGGTTGATGGTTGACTTTCTGTCTTTGTTTGTAGCATGTTTTTAGAGTAGTATGGATATATTTAATCTTGGAGTCAAAATAAAGGGCATTTTAACAATGGGGCACCACGTCTATAGGTTTTGACGTCATTGGGTAAAACTTATCATTGACATTATAAAGGCACTATTTCATGAGCAATAATTACACATCTAAAGATACCAGGTGAATCTTTACGAACCAGGTCAGTAAAGAAACATTTGAAATAATTTATTATTATGTTTTGTCTCCATTTGTTGAATTAACTCAGTAACATCTGTGTATATGCGACCTTAGGCATAGTTATTGTTTCGTAAATTATTCTATTTAATCACATGTGGAGTTGATAAGCAGTCCAGGCCAGACGCATTTGAATTTATAAAGATGCTATGAGAAGATAGGAAGAAATAATAACTTTTCATGAACTTCTAGGGTGTATTTTAGAAAATTATACACCTGAAACTTATTTCACAGTGGAAATGTGAAATTGATGTAGATTGTTTTCAATCTCTTTAATGATCATTATTTGGTACTTCAACGGTGTCGTATAACTCAAAGAAAATTGATGGCAACTATGCGGAACTAAATATCCTTGGATGTTCCAATATTATATAAGTTTATCTCAATAGAACTGTATTCTATTGAAATAAACTTATATGTAGATACATGTTCCGTATCCTTAATAATTATTGTTTTGATACCTTCACCTTGTATATTGTCAATGAGTTATCATATTTTATGGGGTATTCGGTATTCATAGTTATGCATTTAACAAAAAATATCTTAGATTTTTGTATTTATTTGTTCGAAAAATTTGCTCTATAAGTGCAAAGTAGAAAAATGTCTACCTTGTAGGTTAGTGCCAAGGCGGATTTTAAGTATATTTGTCTCTGCATCTCGCACCTCGAAGACCTAAACTATCGTTTTTAGAGTCGTATTTAACGGTTTCAAGAAAAATAAACCCAACATATTGTCTCGACAAAATATTACTTAATTACTTGTTTCCCAGATTCCAGTAAAATCAGGTTAATTCAATGCAAAAAAAAATGTATACATACTTTCACAAATTTTCATGTCCAACATAATTTTGAAAGGCGCATATTTTGACATATTTGTCGTTCTTGTGACGTCATTACTAACCAAGCTATGACGTTATCTATATATATTTTTAAATGGCAACCACTATTTTTGATAGCGTCATTTAAAAGAACGCACTTTTCTTGTATCGGTACGCAAATAATAATAATATATTACATAAAAAAATTGTTTCATCAATTTTAAATTTAACATAAATTATTAAGTTTTTAGACATTTCTTTATTAGACGACTGTACCTACATTGTACTGCTTATTTTTTGCTCAGTTCCATTTTTAAGCAGGCTTAATTTTTAATCGAACAGTACAACATTTTACCGAATTTATTCCAACCTTTACGTGCTCGCTGTATATGGAGGTAGCGCTTCTTATTATTCCTCACTCAACTGTATAAGGCATATTGGACTAAATCATCATACTTTGATTCCCCCTATCTCCAGTTTCAGGATTTCCCATTACCAATACATCACGCTGTATATATTTTTATATTCTAATAATATATTTAAATTTTTATACATATTTACTCGTAATTTTTTTCTTTACAGAAAATAACTCAAGATGACCGTCTTTGGTATGGTGTCCGCAGTAGCGGGCTTTGTCAAAGTCCGCTACCTCATAGACAAGGCTATGATCGACAACATGATTTTCCGAGCACACTACAGAATCACATCGGCAATACTGTTCTTATGCTGCATTATTGTCACAGCAAATAATCTTATAGGTATGTAGAAACATTCATAATTGCCAGACAAAAATTTCCTCTCTGTATCAATAGTACTTATACCGTTGACTGACGTATTACTAAGACCTTTCTTTCATCTCAAATCGTATTAATAAAGACAGCTCACGGCTGTCATGTTTGACAGTTCCCTGGCTCACCATGCGCTTCCCGGAGACAAAACACAATGCAAAATAAATTGTTGACCATAGGCGCCATCTACTTTCCAGGACATGAAACTATAGCCGTGAGAAGTCTTATTAATACATCAGTCAACACTTATACGCTTTGTCACATATCTCCAAAATTATATAACATGCTTCTGAGATATACAGTGTTCCATAGTGATGTGGAAATATTTGGAGAAAGTATTCTACAAGAGGTTTTAAGGGGGGGTCTTTCATGTAAAAATTTTATTTTTATTTAAGCTTCACCTGCAAAGTGATACGAGGGACAAACAACTTAGTATTCCTTTCTTTTTTCTAAAAACTTGAATTTTAAAATACGTTACCAGAAATTTGGAACCCTTTCTTAAGTGTATAAACCCGAAACACTTATTCACCTTTTATTTATTTAGAAATTTGTTTACTGCTATTGCAGTTGTTATTTTTTCATTATTATTTCATTAACTTATAATTACTTTTTGTTCCGTATTTAAATAATACAGTTATTGACACTCACGATTACATAAAAACATAGTAGGTGGGTGTCATTGTCGTCAGTTTCATATTTTACTGTTTAGGAGGCTGGTAAGGAATACTTTTTTATATGTATTCGGACATAATAAAAAAATAACTTCTTTCTACCATTTTCAATTTTTAAATGTACTTGAAATATTTCTTTTATTTAAATGTATTTGAATGTAGGAAAAAGTATTCCCTCGTAAACAGTAAAATATGAAAGTGACAATAATGACACCCGCCTACTGTGTCACCGTGAGGGTCAATAAATTTACTGTATTTACGGAAGAAAAATTAATTTTATTTTTTCCAGGCTGTTAACAGTTTATTTAATGAAAAAATATATAGAGTAAAAAAGTTTCTAAATTATTTTTTCTTTTTAAATAAACTAATTTACAAAAGACTTCTGTAAAAAAAGAAAAATAGGTGGTTCGGGTTTTTAGCCTTATATTCCATTCACATTAGATTTCCCAGTCATACAAATAAACATACTAAATAAAAAAATATTTTACAGGTGATCCAATTCAATGCATAAATGACAGAGGTGTACCAGGACATGTTATAAATACATATTGCTGGATCACATACACATTTACGTTGCCCCACGAGCAAGGAAAACAAGTGGGCTCACAAGTAGCACATCCTGGCCTAGGAAATGAAAATCAAGAACGAACATATCATAGTTATTACCAGTGGGTACCGTTCGTGCTATTTTTTCAGGTATGTATTATTTTAATATTTAAAAATTTAATAGTTGTCACGCAGGAATTCAGTGAACAAAATTTCAACGACACTACAATGTCAAGAAAAAGGGAGGTTCTGTAAGAATACCCATTATTAAAGAATAAATAGCTTCACACAGAAGCTTTCGTAAGGACAATATGTCAGAAATAACTCCATTTCAATTTACAGAAAGAGAGCCAGTTTTTTTAAACATAAATTTGATTCTAATACCCTACAATATCTTGCAATTTAGACTAATGTAAAATCAAAAGAAATGAACAATGTTTATCTTTTTGGAAAATATTTCGCCTAAAAGCGAGTGTCCTTTTGACACAGGTCACTAAGGAATTATCTGTATTAGTATTACTCGTTAGTCTGTGGGACATAGAGCAACTGCATATATTTTGGGGCAAAATACATATGACGATTGAGGCCAATATGCCTTATAGAAATGTTGTTTGTTTAAGAGATACAGGGCGTTGAAGTTCGTTTTTTTAAATACAACTAAACCAAACTAATCAAGCTGCTGAACTGAAATTTGGCACTGCTGTGTTTTTAAAGATGGAGAATAATCTGAAAATGTCAATTTCGCCATATCTCAGAGGACATCACTTGCGCTGTTTTTGGGTCGTGCTTTTTCTTGTAACTTTTTTGTGGTTATCTTTTTGGTCCTGCAAGCCCTAGTGCATCTTTTCATTCTGCAACAAAGAGGTACTCTTGTTTCATAACGGTAAAATTAACCATTTGCGTTGAAATCGGCAAAATGTGCCCCAAAACACCTGTTGACTTCAATATTAGAAACATAGAATTTTCACCTACGCTTTCATATGTCACAGATCAACTGGTTTTCTTGAAATAGGGTGTCAAAATTTTGTCAAATTCAATAATTTCCATTTTGAAAGCGAATAATTTTTGGTTCATTGTTCTTAGGGATTTTTTTTCTTACTTTAAATGGTACAGTTGATCTGTAACACTTGAAAGCGGAAGTCAACAGGTGTTTTGGGACACATTTTGCCGATTTCAACGCAAACGGTTGATTTTACCGTTATGAAACAAGAGTACCCGTTTCTTGCAGAATGAAAAGATGCACTAAAATGATGGACTTGCAGGACCAAAAAGATAACCTCAAAAAAGTTATGAGTAAAAGCACGATCCAAAAACAGCGCAGTGGCGCCCTCTGTGAGACATGGCAAAATTTGCATTTTCAGCTTATTATCCATCCCCAAAATCACAGCAGGGTCAAATTTCAGTTCAGCAGCTTGATTTGTTTTGGAGATGTAGCCATAATTCTATTTCAAAAAACAAACTTTGAACGAACAATACTTTTATAGGCCTCAATTGTCATATTTTGGCCCAAAATATATGCAGTTGCTCTATGTCCCATTACTTTTGGGGCACCCTGTATATGTTTAATAGTTCTTCACTTAAAAAAGTCACAATGATGGGATAGGTTGACACAGAAATTAGAAAAGGTTTTCGGTTTTCTCCATATTGATGAGTGGGCTAAAATCGAATTTTAATGTCATATACAATTTTTCTTCCTTTTCTGAATTAGTCCGATCCCAGTTTTCTTTTCTATCAGACCAAAATGGTGGAGGTTTATTTGACTATTTGCAGATTTCCAAAATTTGGTATTTTACTATTTTTCTTTTTGTAGGGAGTGCTCTTCTATGTACCCCACTGGGTGTGGAAGAACTGGGAACAAGGCAAAGTAAGAATGATATCTGAAGGCCTTAGAGGAGCATTAGTTGGAGATAAACCAGAGAGAGAACATAGACAGAACCGATTAGTGCAATATTTAGTTGAGACCATGCACCTGCACAATACCTATGCCTTTGGATACTTCATTTGCGAGGCACTGAACTTCATCAATGTTGTAAGTAATTTTAATTACTTATGTGAAATGCAGATGTACATAAACATTTGCAAATCTGCATAAATATTATAATAAAAAAACAATTTACATCATATCACTGATTAAGGAATACCTTATTCAATGATCATGCAGAAAGGTATCATGCGATAATATACCCTATGATACTGCAGGTCAATAAATGAAGTTTGAAATTAACTTCTGAAATTTCTGTGAACAGAATCAGATAGAATATATCTTTCAATTATTTTTAAGGCTAATACCAGCAGATTTCTAGACAAAAACCTTATCTTCTGTTCTGCTAGAATAGTTACCTACGGTCATGGTTCAAAGAGTCTAACCTTTTAAATGTTAATTAATTTATAATATGCATAAAAAGTTCTAAGCTGTAGAATTATTAACAGAAATAAGTACTCAACTACTTTTAGTACTTGTCATTAATATTGACCTATTTAGAAAGATTTTTTTGATATTGTCAAACATTGAAGCCTAAGCATCGCCCCATCATTTCCTCTATTTTATTTCTAGCAAGTAATGTGTAAAAAATAATTACGGAACAATAGGTTTTAAAAGCAAAATAAATTTTCTTCACAGGTTTATCATCGATCACACCCCATTCCACTTGCAATAATAAATACGCTAAATATTTTTTGATTGATCAAATTTATAGAAAATTCAACATTTTTGGTTATTGACTAAAATTCATTAATGGAGAAGTTTTAGTGTGTGCTAAAAAGTCTTAATGATTCAAAAGAATTTGGGACCTCCACAAAGTATCATCCACTTGAGCATATTTGTCAAAACCTCTACAAAATGTTGCCATTGTGCTATATAAATAGCATATCAAATTAAAAATGTATGCATAATTTCATTTAAAAAGATATTGGACAACTCTATCAAGCGAGATAGACCTGTGAAGTTTGGGATTGATTAAAACCAACAACATCTTGAATTTTAACTATGCTACTCGGAAAAAAGTATTTCCTTGATTTTTTAATAAAAATAAGATTATTTGTTCACAGGACTGGTGTGACTCTTGCGTTTTTTTTCTTTTTTTCTAGATGTGCAACATATTTTTCACTGACAAATTCCTAGGAGGAGCCTTCTTAAGCTACGGAACAGATGTAATCAGCTTCTCAAACATGAACCAAGAAAACAGAACTGATCCAATGGTAGCTGTCTTCCCAAGAGTCACCAAGTGTACTTTCCATAAATTTGGTCCATCGGGGTCAATTCAGAAACATGACGCGCTGTGCATACTTGCACTCAACATTTTGAATGAGAAGATCTACATTTTTCTGTGGTTCTGGTTTATTATTTTGGCGGTGTTGTCAGGACTTGCAATAGTATATTCTGCTGCTGTAGTATTGCTGCCAAGTACGAGGGAGACTATTCTTAAGAGGAGGTTCAGATTTGGAGCACCCAATGCCGTGGATACCATTATCAGAAAAACGCAGGTAAGAAAACAGTAAGGTAAAAGCTTTCAGAGAAAAATAATAAAAGAAGCAGTAGAACATAATGGTAGTTGTAATATTTTTTACTTCGAAGGATGCTTTCGATGTTAATGGGAGTATTTGATTTCAGGTTGGAGATTTTCTATTATTACATCTCCTGGGCCAAAATATGAATCTCTTGGTATTTGGAGAAATACTAGACGAATTTGTAAGAAGACTAAATTTTGGAAGCAATAGCAACCTTCCTTCGGCGCCTAGTACTCTAGAAATGAGTCCTATTTACCCAGAAATCGAAAAGTTTGGAAAAGAGACTGAAACATAATTAATATATGATCGAACAACGAATTACTTTTGCGATATACCATAGTGTATTTTTTTTAGATCAAATGCGATTTGATACTTGACTCTTAATTCCATTTTTCTTATTTTTTCTAGGTTAGTTTAGAGCTATAATGACTTTTAGATCTCTATTTTTAAGACAAATCTGAAATTTTTAATGTGATTTTTTCATAGACATACATAAGCGCTTAGTTGCTCACTTTTCAAGTATTTATACCAATCTATTTTGCTACTTGTTAATTCTTAAATAATTGAAGATTTTAGATCATATTTTATTGACCTGTATACAATTAGGGTAAGATTTTTAATAATAAAATACAATTTAAAATATAAAGATGTATCATTTACTTACTCCCACAAGCTTGTAGTTCAAAGGAAGTATGGGGAATAGATATATAAAATCACAGACTTATATAGCTTCGCTAAGCTGTGATAAAATATATCCAAATATAATAATAATAAATTCCATCCATTTATATTTATATAACTCTTTAATAAATGAATAAGAAGAACCAATAGCAGCACTTTGAAGGTGTTTATACTACACCCAGATCTAAATGTCATTTATTTAATGCACGAATTATACAAATTTGAGATAACAATTAGTGGGACTGAACATCTTATGTGTGAATCACTATTTAACTTATGGGAACGAGTTAACGATTTTAAAAAATGTATTTTTTATTTTACAATAGGACAACATTTATTCTGCAAAGAACAAAGAATAATCACACCAAATTTACGTTTTTGCATGTTCTATAACTTTTCGGAGCAGTTGCTGTGGTTGAAAAAAACTGAAGTGGTGGCTTTTCTATGCTCTATTTTAATTTTCTTTGTTTTCAGTTGGTAGATTCCATATGTGATAATGAAGTGACGATGATAAGATTAGTTCCTTGTATTAAACTTATTTGTTCATCAGTAGATTTTGTTTTAATCCTGTTTCCTTCTTTGCTGATGATGATTGATTTTGTTAACTAGGAAGTTTGGTGGTAGAACGGGAATTTGTTCGCAATGCTTTGGCTTGCCTCTGATGATCATGGTATATTAAATATTTTGTTCGGATTTAACACAGGGTTTGTCCATGTTCTGATGTCGTTTGTCTTCTAGAGCCACATAGGGTTTGTGTGAGATAATTATGTTATTTTCATTGGATGGGACTGGGAAAAGGCAGAAATATTCAAAGGTTTCGGTATAAACGATTGGTATTTCCAAAGCAAATACAATATTATCATTTGAAAAAGTGGCAGTTTGTCTGTGTTACAGAATACCATAACATGTCAATTTTTAATATTTTTGAAGGGTTATAATAAATACAAAGTTTGTTTGAAGTCTCTTTTAGATTTTCTTTTGTTGGAATGTCCGCATAAAGGATGTGTAATTTTGAAAATGTGATTGTGTTTTCAACATCATCTAATAGGGCAACAATAATGTTTGTATTCATGAAATTTTGATCAAATAGATTTAAAGGTTATGTATTCATAAAATTCGCCAGTTACCTATATTGTTTGTGTTATTTTTCATTTCTAATAATATGTAGTAGTAGTAGTAACAAGTTTATTTAGCACATAATAAGGCTACATGCAAATACTTAATACTAATATCATACAATGATTACTTCAGTATAATAGACAATAAAACTTCCTTCTTGTACAATAATAACTATATAGCTTAACACCAAAAATTAGTAACTATCTTGTAAATTTAAAAAATGTTTTTTAAGTTTAGCTTTAAATTTTGTAAGGCTGCATTCATTTTTTATAGTTACATTTAATCTATTGTAATTAATTATTCCTTTTTGAAATATTGACTTATAAGATATACTTTTACTACAATTTTGCAGATGAAAATCTTTACAAGATCGAGTCGGATAGCTATGATGATTACAATTATATGATATATATGCATTCAAACAATTAGGCAAAAATTTTGTTTTAATTTTAAATATAAAAATGAACGTTAGATAGCTAATTAAATTTTTAACATTTAACCACTTCAACTTGCTTAACATATAATTTATAGGTGTATAACGATCTAAATTTAATATTATTCGCATTGCTTTATTTTGCACAATTTGTAGCTTACTGAACACATAATCATCAGCATCATATAATAAGGTTGGACAATATAAAAAATGCGGAAGAATTATAGTGTTATAAACAATTTTTTTAGAATAAAATGACAAATCTGAACTAATTCGTTTAAAATACGATATTTTAGATGCACTTTTGGATATAATTTTTTCAAAATGTAAATCAAATTTCAATTTATCGTCCAAATATATACCCAAATATTTAAATGAATTAATAATTTCTAATTGTTCACCATCTACGTTAATACTTCCTCTCTTCCCAAAAATCATAACATTTGTTTTATCTAAATTCAATTTTAATTTATTCACCTTCAACCAATTGGATAACAGAGATAAACCAGAATTAATATCATGAACAGCTGCATGAATGCATTTATTTTTAGTAAATATCAAAGTATCGTCTGCGAACATTTGAACAAAACATTTTTTAACCACATTAGGAATTTCGTTTATATATAATATAAAAAGAATAGGCCCCAAAATACTTCCTTGCGGTACTCCTACTGTATTTATGATTTTTTCCGAAAAATCTTTGTCAACTTTTGTAATTTGAAATCTGTTTTCTAAATAATTTTGAAACCACAATAATACTTTACCTCTTATTCCATACTGATACAATTTAGTTACTAATTTTTGCCTGTTAACTGTCTCAAAAGCGCGTTTAAGGTCAAGAAATACTGAAATTACTACTTCTTCATTCTCTAAATTCCTTCTCCATTTTTCAACCACCGTTTGTACCGCCACCTCCATTGAGTACTTTTCACGAAAACCTGCTTGGCAATCTACCAAAATTTTACACCTCTCCAAAAAATCTTTAAGTTGTTCATACACAACAGACTCCATTAATTTTTCAATGTCCAAGAGAACATTAATTGGTCGATAATTCATTGTATTTTTTGGTATTCCTCACTTTCGGTACAGGTGTAATGTAAAAAAAACTTATTTTTATTTTTATTGGTATCTTCTATGGTCTTTGAATACTTTTGAATCAATTATTGTTGCGATAGGGCTAACTGAGAATGAAAATTTACAGGCCCTGTATGTCGAATAAAGTTGGGATTTCGACAGGGTTGTTCGGTAAGTCTACACGTGATGAACATTGGTGATTGTTTTTAGGAAGTTGGTTTGAAAACATTTCTCGTAGTAGTAGATTGTCCGAAAACTTCTTTATTGGCAGGGAATCTAGGAAGAGGCTTATTTTGACGTGGCTGTATGCTGTATGTTAACCGGTTGAGAGGGGAATTGGGGCCTAGGCCTAGGTATGTAATTTTGGAACCCCTGAGATTGCGAATATCGTGGAAATGACAAATTTTGATAGGATTGTGGTGCATAATTTTGAGATCTTGTAGCATTTTGGTTATCGGGTTTGGGATGACTTTAGGGAAACTTATGTTAAGAAGCATTTTGGAAAATACTCACTTCTTTCTGTTGGGTAAAATTTTCTTTCCCTATTACTAGGGAAATTGCAAGTTTGTGTCTCGGATTCTGGCAGTTAATTCTCTAATAAAAGTTTTAAGTGTGAGTTTGTCATAATTTTATTATCTGAAATCTCTTTCTTGGTTAGCTATATTCATGGATATTAATATTGAAGCTATTATTAAACTGTGTAATTTTTGTAATCTTTGGCCAAAATTTATTATAAGGTTTTGTTACTATCATTTCCTATACTAGGCAGTCAAGAATTATCTGATCGTCAAAACTACGCCTAAGCAAATTTATGTTTAATTATAGCCAAGTCCTTATGTCTGGTTGGTTACTTACTCTAACCAAAGCTTCGCCTCTTAATTTGCCAATTCTAGCCTTGATTAAGAAACTCTTGCATTTTAATATGTATTAATTAAGATTTGGGAGTGTTCAATAAAAATTTCCAAAGTACTTGAATCTCCACTATAATTGGGAATAAATGACTTAAGAGGCACAAAGATAGTTTTGTTGCTGATGATACAACCGTGTGTATATCGGCGTCCTCCGAATAGGAGTTGGAACCCAAATCTAACCTTATCCTCTCACAATTTTATACATGATGCCAAAAAATCCAATATCCCATAAGAGGGGACATTTTAAACTTATATATTAAGTTGTTTATCAATAAATGTGCTTAATCCTAAAATATATGAATTTAGATGATTATAGTACCCTTATTTTATATTATTCTTATGCAAAACCTTCGAAGATAAGGGACAATATTTATGGAAGATGAAATAGGGTGTATAAAAGATTAAATCGACCCATTTAACGCGAGCATTTTTAATAAAAGCCATTTTTTAAAAAGTTATTCTCATAGAAAATATACTTTACATATAGCGGACAAGTTATGCTTATTCTTCAAAAACCCATTAAAATATTAACAAGTAGATAGTTCTCATTTATATTTTTTGGCAGATTTATTACCTAATATAACCGAATAACGACAATTTTGTGAATATCTACCATATATGTATACTTAATTTCTAACATGAAATAAAGATAAACAAACAAGTGGACTGGCCGAGATAAAGCATCTGCAAATGACTTGATACATTGTAATACTATAGAGTGATGCCCGGACAAGTCTTGCTTGCTGAATTTTATTGAGGTAAAAATAATATTAAATGTATTATAGTACATTCTTATTTTGGGTAAGAGTATTCATCTCGCAATATTTCTCTTATTAGATTAGAATTTAAAGTAAACGGTACTTACCTATTTCCCCAATCTATTTTCTGTATTATCTTCAATTTTAACTCTCTTGTCTGGTCCTGTGTAAGAGTCCCAGATACCAATTGTCTTCTCCATTCTAGCAAGTCTCGCATAACTTTGCCAACAGTTTCAAATTTGTAATGATTTCGTTCCTGTTATTATATAGAAAGTTGTCATTAAAAAACATTAATCTTCTTAATAAGTGGACCTACCACAAAGATTCCTTTCCAAATTCTACCCCATTCCCTAAGAACATGGGTAACTTCTCTGACTACAGGATCCTCGATAGGGACAACACTTTCAAACAATCCTTCATTGTCAACCTTACATTGCTAAAAAATAAAGTAAGCTATAGTAAATAAGTACAAAACATAAGAAAGCATCTAGTTTACCTTCAAGTGAATGTAGGATTGTGGAAAAATGCCTTTTATGCTTCTGTTTTTTGTGGAAAATCCCCGGTACCATCCTTGGCATTCTTCCAATATTTGTAAAGTGTCTCCAATTTCGAGGGCTAGGCCAAATCGAATGCCACCTTTCCAGTTGTATATGGCTGAAACACATTAAAAAATACTTTTAAAACACACATGTAGAAGAGTAACATTTTGAAAAGTCTCGGTGGGCTAAATCTCGGAAAGATTTCCCACTGAGAAATACTCTACTAGAGAAATATCTTTCCGTAGTAGGAAGGAGGAACCAAAATGGCATAGTAAATAACGTCCTTTTTCAGATTCTAGAATGTCTTTATTTCTTTGGTTAAAACAAAACATTTTTATAGTATTTTTTTCCTTATCATGAGTCCACAAATTCAAGTGAAATACATTTGGTTCAAAATTTGAAGATGGATTTGAAAATACAATGGTATACAGATTGCTCATTTGTGGTACTAGTTATTTTTTATTAATAATGCAGCATGATTCAGCATCTCTTAAAAGTTTTATCTGCTTTTTTAAACTGAAGTCCCTAGAATTTGTCAAAAAAGGATCTTCTGTTTTCTTAATGCACAGTCAAATTCATTCCTGACATTGTCACTTCCTTCACGGTAGCTCGAATATAACCTCTTTATTCAAGATATAGTTATGAACAAAAAATAATGTCCTGAGGCATCGTTTATGTTTAACATTGGTGTAAGGAATTAAACACTGGTAGGTTGATTTTACTGCCTGTTATGCCCTTTTAGGCTACACTAACCTTTCAGTTGTATGTTCAGTTAGCATTAATTGCTTGTGGCTTCTCTGCCAAAAGTCATTATACAGTGTGTCCACGGATAAAGTTCACGTAGGGTGTAAATGACAAAAAAATTTCGAGTTGAAATTTGAGCTTCTGGGGATCAGCCCTGCTTGGTTTTAAACTAATTTGTGACATAATTTTACTTTCGAAAAATCACGTATGTCTTGGGAATTTTGAAAAAACTAACTTTCCACATCAGTAAAGTGCCCTTTCTGTAGGTTTTACGACAAAATGTTATTAAGGAATCTTGTTCAGAATGAAGAACTGAGTAGGTTTGCGAAATTTCGAAAGTCTAGGCCTACTTTGATTTTTTGGTATTTTTTCCCACTTTTTTCAGAAAAGTGCACTTTGGGTAGCTTTCACATTAAAATGTTATTAAGAAAACTTGTTCACAATGAAAAACTGGATAGGTGTGAAAGAATTTCAAAAGCCTAGGTCTACTTTAATTTTTATGCGTTTTAAATTTTTTAGCAGAAAAATCTTACAATTATGGCTTACTTCAGTGTGGATTTCTGAGTTTTTAATGACGATTCTCAGACACATTAATGAGGATTTAAAAAAAGTCTATGCGAACAAGAAATTTTCACAAATAAGAGTTACGACACTGAAGAATTTGCAGAAATTTCAAAAATGCCAGAGCACACCTTAGCTACTTTTTGTCTATCTCTTGAGGAAATAGGATAAATCCCCCAAAACCATCCAATTTGGGACACCCTATACAGAATTGGTGCCTCGGGGCTGTTGTAAACAACAGAAAAACGGAAAAAAAATTGAAACGTGGGTCTTCAATGGGACCATATGAGACATCATCGATTATATTTTTCCCAGAAATATACCCAAATTTTTTCATATTTGCAAAGTCTGTATTTTTCTGAGTAACTTTGGTTAAAGAACATTTTCTCAATCCGTTTTCATTTAAAATCCCCAAGCAAATAATAAGTTCAGAAATAACTGCAAAAAAATCAAGTCGGCCTAAGTTTTATGAAGTGCTTCATGGAAAACAGTGACGGTTCGAGTTGTGTCAAACAAAAATTGTTTAAATAAAGCTGAAAACATTAAATATTTTGTTAACTATTGTGCCAAAGATGATATTTTCTCTATTAAAAGATTCGCCATAAATGAACAACATAATATACATATCAACTGTTTCTGCTTGTGACGCCATTAGAAATTACTGTCTTCACCTAAATTTAAAACAACTAAACATGCCTGACAACTTTAACCTACAAAAAATATAAAACAACTCCAACCGTCAATGTTTTCCATGGAGATTTTGATCGAACTTTGGCTAATTTGATTTTTTTTTACAGTTATTTCAGAACATAGTAGCTTGTAGATTTTGTATCGTACGACCCGACAATGTGTGATAGTATTTTTTTAAATAAATGAGGTTTTTAGTACAAAGTTTTCTCCAGAAAAGCTTCGTTCTCACGTAACAGGGTGTTAAAGTTTTTCCGAAAAATGATTTTGTTTCATAATTTCTAAACCACAAAAGGTATTTTAACTTTTAACCAAAATAATTTACGCAGTATACCTGTATAGATTGCCACAATATTATGACATAAGATTAAGTCCCTTATGCAACCAGTGGTGGAGATATGGGTAATCAACTTACTAGGTAAATTAAAAAAACATCGACTACGTTTATCTCGTGACAACTCGATCGGATTGAAATGGATCCGATTGAGTTATGTCAAATCTTTTATAATTCTACGTTTACATCATCAGCATTTAAATCCTACAGTTTTTAATACTTTCTAGGGACATTAACTTATTATACTTATTCCACAGTAGGTTGGGGCACATTCTGGCCAACTTCTGTTTGGAAATAGCGGCTTGACTTGAAATTTTAAATATAATTGAATTTCAATCTGTAGTGTTTACGCCGTCTATTTGAGTCCGCTCCGGTGAATTCAAACATCTCAATCGGATCGAACGCGTCGAGATAAACGTAGTCATTAACAGATCCATTAAATTTTTATTTGGGTTTTTCGCCACAGGAACTTGAAACCAACTGATTAAAGGACAACTTATTCAAGTTGCCATGAAAAATCACTGCTAAATAATCCCTGCAGCTTCGATAGTAGTTGGCTCAAATTCAGTTTTGAAAATTCATAAATGCCAAACATAAAAGGAAAGAAACTTTGAACGTAAACTAAAAAAATAACGCCTTTTATTATTAAAGAGTGTTCAGATATTTTTGACTTTGAAATTTGATTTTGCCTGATATAATTTCTATGTTTTTTAAAACAAATATTAAAGTCTCACCAACATAGAACTTTCCACATTGACAAGAAATTTTATAAATGCAATTTTTTGAACTTTGTACCTCATTAAATGGTTTCGTTTCAAGATATCTTATGTATTTTTGGTTTTAAATACTGTTCTGACCATAAAAAGATTGCCTTTGTGTTTTATATAGCTTATCTTATAGTCCAGGAATATAAGGAATAATTAAATTTAGTGGTTGGTCCACCGGATTTATTTCTCTAAAGGCGGGTTTATGCTGGTTTCTATAAGAATAGCAATAAGAATAGTAAACATGGTTTTCATGCATCCTGCAATAGCAATAAGAATAAAAATAATAAATGTCAGTTTTCAATAAATCGTTTTCAGTTGCAACCTTTCCTGTGGTTGTTTTCTGCAGTTCTGCTCCTCTCTAGACATTTTTTTAAAATACATTTTTCGCTGTAGTGAAGTAGAGAAGCTTGGTTAACACAGTGATTTCTTTGACATTAAAAGGAAGAAACCAAGGTTTGTGGTTCGGCCAATTAATAGCCAAAAGAAAGTTAAAAGGATCAATTTTTTATCCTTAAGGAAATGCAGACAATTTCAGCAAGATACGGAACCATTTTTTAAATACCTACCTGTTTCGTTGATCGTCCCATCGATTAAAATTGAAATTTGTTTTTAACTTGCTCTGGTAGTGTGAGTATGTGGTCAAATCTTGAAACTGATTTTTAAACGAGTTCCCCTCGACCGATTGAGCTGAAATTTTACACACACTTTTGGTGCTGGTGACAGTACAATCTAGTATACTCAATCTGGTAATTTCTTCAAAATGGCCGCCACTCCAAGATTCCTTTTCCTTTACAATTTACAACCCCCTTCATATGGATATCAAATGACAGATTTTGAGGAGTAGAAAACGAAAACGGTAAGATGAGTGACGTCACACTAAATCCAATATGGCGGCCGCCTCAAAATGTCGGAATACTTATTCCTTCACAACAATCTCCTTGACATTGGTAATCAAATGATAGGGTTTGCCGACTAGTAAGAAATGATGCATTGAGTGACGACGTCATATTAAATCCAATATGGAAGCCGCCCCAAGATGGCGAATTACCTATTTCTTCATAACCTCCTTGACAAGAGTATCAAATAAAAGGGCTTGATGAATAGTAAACGATAAGATGAGTGATGTCATACTAAATCCAATATGGCGGATTCCCCAAGATATAAGACTAAATTTCTTTACCACTCTCGACCCTCGTGGATGGGAATCAAATACCAAAAAGCACATTGAACTTTTATTCTTATCGCTATTCTATTGAGATCATTTATACTTAGCAATGGTTTTTCCTGGCATAACTAAAAGTTGTAATTTAATGAGTTTGTTTCAGGTTCCTGTGGTGAAAAACACAATTAAAAATTAACGAGGCTAATGTGATCTTTCAATAAAATTAAATTTGCCACGAAACAGTAAACAGATATTAGGTACCTATAAAGAGTGTGTGAGTCGATTACCCGTATCTCCATCACTGGTAATCTTGCTACATGATATGACCGAGGATATGACAATCTATGCAGATACTTATACTGTGTACCAAGTACCAAATTTAACCGCTCTTTATTAGACAGTACAAAATAAACCAATATTTTTTAAAAAACCTTAAGGCCCTGTAATGTGGAAACAAAGCCTTTTCTGGAGAAGAAATCATATCAAAAATACTATCACACTGGCGGGCTGTCGGGTCAAATGATAGAAATGGCTCAGCCTGTATTTCTGCGTTTTGTGGTGAAAGTTAACAAAAAAAATTACAAAAAATGAAATTCGGCCCTGATGGATATTCTATGAAATAAGTATATTTTTTAATTGTAGGTGGTAGGTACCAGGTACCTATTTAATTAGTATTTTCTCAAACTATTGGCTGCTATAAGTAGGTAAACATTATGTTTTTATCATGCCTTATCACATAGTATTAGCACAGAATAAATTAGTCTGTGGTATTAGTTATTTTATTATTATCTAAAATTATCTATAGCTACCCATACCCATACTTCCATCAGTTAGGTAGGTACCTGCTACAGATATCTGAGGGCATAGAAAAATTACAAAAACAGAGATAACACCTACTTTTTAACAATTTAATTTTATTTTTTTTTGTTTTGTGCATAAAACCCTCCTACTTTATAAACGAACAACGATTATAATTTCCTCATTTACATTTTTCTCATTGCATATTCCGAACAGGCCCGCAGAGGAAGCAGCACTCATAAACGTTTTCAAGAAGAACCAGACAGGACAGGAAGTCGGTCTGCCTATCAATAATAAGAACAATCCCCTTGGCCATAATAATTCAATTTAATACGATTTATTAGGATACATACGTTAAACATAATTGCATAGTACAACGTTTAAAAACCCTGGCAATGTTAATAATAATATCCGACTTAATTAATGATTTAAGGAAAACAAAAACAAAACATTCCCCTTCCGAACATCTCGTGAGTAAGGTACTCTATTATACTCTATAAAATACGTGTTCTTAAGTGCATAAATTTTTTTTAAATACTTATACACTTGTCTTTAACACTAATGAACAACAAGCTATATAACGCATAATTCATGCTATTATTAAAAAACACTAGATTTATTAAGTGATTATTGCATGCCATGCAGAAAATATTTTTGGAACTCTAAAAGTTTAGCAGGCTCTACACCGCTCTCAAAACAAACGAATAAATTTCAGCTTCAGCTGACAGGCGGGGAAACTGACACTCACCGACGCCGTATTTTTTCGTTTTCGTGGGCACCCACATTGCTGTTTATTAAATATTTTCACATCCCCAAAACACCGCCGTGGAAACTCAGCGAATTAAATCAATATCCTAAACAGCACTTCCATCTGACCAATTTTGACACTCAACCATTTTAATAATTTCTGTCAATGTCAAATTTCCCTTACACCAGACATTGTTTTCTGTCCACACCTACACTTCTTTCCTGTTGTTTTGGATGCTCTCCGATAGATGGCACTGATGATGGTGCCATAATAATAGGGTTCCTGGATTGGGAGAGATGGGACGGGACAACGGCCCTCGAAAATGAAACTGGACCGCCATTGGACCTTGGGCCCTAGTCCCTCCACCAATTTTTAGCCATCCGGCAGAGGACGCTGATGGCTGACGCCTGCCTGGATAGCCGCCGTATTGTGTGAATGCATTCTAGGGAAAAAGCGAAATTTGTGGTGGCGACACAAAATGACATTTGACAACGGCCAACCACAGCCCCACATTATATATTGTATTATATAGGTATGGGCCAGAGAAATTTCTCTGGTATGGGCACAGCCCTCGTACATTTGACATTTTTTTTTTACAGCCAATGACGTGTACGCCCAATATGGCCGTCCTTTTGGTGGGATATAATAATATCATTGAAGAAGGTTGGAGAGGAGAAGCTGTGACCTAACCCAAAACGGGTTCACCTACGTCATAAATTACCAGAACAACGTCAATTTGTTCACTCGGTGCTAAAAGTGTGATAAAAGTGGCAAAAAGTGTATTAAAAGTGGCTAAAAGTGCAGTTTTCCTTGTTATTGCGAGCTATTGACCTCTGGAAATAAATATGTCATGTGCTGTACGTTGTTGCAGTAGCAATTCTAAAGTGGACAAAAAGGAATTCACAGGAATTACATTTCACAGGTAATGTAAACAATAGACAGAGCCGTATCAATATAATTTATAATATCCACTTTGGTACTTTATGAAAAGAAAAATATTACCTTTAATTACTCTGTGTATGTATTTTTCAAGAATTGCCTACAGGGGGTTTCTTCCTTCGATTCAAAATAATCCCATATTTTCTTTCATTTTCTTTCGTAGGTTTTTTTATAATTTTACTAGGAATACTGTTTAATCGGACCCTGGCATGTGAGCCATATTGATCACAGACTTAGCCACACCCCCTGAACCCGTTTGCTATATGCGACAAAGTAATGTTATGGCGCCTACCCCCCCATACTACCTCAATGAATAATATAGATATAGATATATATAATAATTCAAGTTTCCAAGCTGAACGGGCACAGCCACAGCTGGCGATATCCGTCCCTACGAAGAGATAATAACAAGAGGACGCTATTGGAAGATATAAATCAAGTTCCCAAGTATTTATCAGTGTTTAAAAATTCATGAAAATCAAGGTCATTAAGTTGAGTGTACACTGGACCGACACTATATTAATATAGTGATGGTCCAGGTCTCAGAAAAAATTTATTTTTCTGAGGTTCAGGTGTAAACATCACGAAAAAAAAAACAAGAACAAAAAAGCAAAAAAGTAAGTTATCAATTTGGGCGGGAACAGCAAAAGTTGAATATACCGACCCAAAGCAGAGGAGGCGAAGGCCCCGAGTGGCTAACTTGTTTGGAAGGGCAAAGACCAGAAAAGGACAGGACGGAGAAGAAATAACCTTGCCTTTTTTTTATTCCTTTATGGGATGCGTGTACCCGTCGATGGAAAAAGAGGCTAAAACCCACTGCATTCCACGATGTCATTGGTCGACTCAAGGTTACATGAATATTAAGCCTCTCGTCTCTTCGTCGGTGTGCGCCGAATGTCGGGCGAAAATTACAGGTACAGGCATCTAAAGATATTCCTTGCCCTAAAATGCCATACCTAATAGAAACCGGGGCGCGCCGAATGTCGGGTGAAAACTACAGGTACAGGAATCTAAAGATATTCCTTGCCCTAAAATGCCATAATAGAAACCCACGCTATAGTGTTCATGTAACCTTGAGTCGACCAATGAAAACGTGGAATTGTGGAATACAAAGTGGGTTTTAGCTTCTCGTGTCGATGGAACGGTGGACGTGGACCGTTTCCTCTTCCTTCAGTCAGTTCAGTTCTCCTTTCTCCTGTTTCTATGCTTTCCAAGGTGCTTTCGTCTTTCGTCTACTTTCGTGCTTCATCTGTCCCCAACGCCACAGAGATCGTATATACCTACATGATATACAATACGGTCTCTGTGCCCAACGCACAGCAGTCTTTTGTCTATGGCTTCATCGCAGTAATTATTTAGTGTTTCGCCATTCCTGTGCGAACCAGAGCATAATATAAAACAACCATAGCAGTATAACTTACTCTTGAGAAATCATCCGCAAATTCAATGACCTTGAGCCATATTGGGGGAATAGAAGTCAGAGGTGTAGTCGGGAAAATTAATTCAGAAATACAGAGTAGGTAGCATTAGTAAAGTATATAATGTGTGGTAAGCACAAGCAGCTTTGACTCCATCTTGGGATTCTTTATTTAAAGATACTAGCACAAAGCACAATTTACAAAAAAATCACACACTACGGCACTGTCATATCTCTCATACAGCCAAAAAAGAACTGCCCAATCGCCCCGACATTGCATCCATTTGACAGAATCTATTCCCAAATAGCGGCTGCTTTTTGCTAGCATCTTTAAATAAAGAATCCTAGGAAGGAGTAAAAGCTGCTTGTGCTTACCTCACACTATATACTTTACTAATACTACTCTATATTTCTGAATTGATTTTCCCGACTACATCTCTGACTTCTATTCCACCAATATGGCTCAAGGTCATTGAATTTGCGGATGATTTCTCAAGAGTAGGTTACACTGCTGGTTGTTTTATATGCTCTGGTTATACTGCTGCCAAGATATCCGTATCCAGAGCATAATAAGCAACCAGTAGCTCCCCATGGCGGGAAAATTCTGCGCACCTGTTCGCGCAGCCGCCATGTGGGAATAGATTCTGTCAAATGGATGCAGTGTCGGAGCGATTGGGCAGTTCTTTTTTGGCTGTATGAGAGTTATTACAATGCCGTGGAGTGTGCTTTTTTGTAAATTGTGCTTTTTGCTAGTATCTTTAAATAAAGAATCCCAGGAAGGAGTAAAAGCTGCTTGTGCTTACCACACACTATATACTTTACTAATACTACTCTGTATTTCTGAATTGATTTTCCCGACTACACCTCTGACTTCTATTCCACCAATATGGCTCAAGGTCATTGAATTTGCGTATGATTTCTGAAGAGAATTTTATACTGCTGGTTGTTTTATATCCTCTGATACATCTGTGTATCGTGCTTAGAACCTATAATCCCAGAAAAGGACGAATCTTTTCTGGGCTATAATATAATATTATATTGTGCTTCTCTTCTCAGCTTGTGCTGCTTTCAGTATTTCAGTGTTTCGTTTCGCCGTTCCGAGCTTGTGTGATTTACCGCTTTTTTTAACCCCTTCGCGGTGCTTGGGAGCAATAGGTAAAACACCTACCTACCTGATTCCAATAATGAAGGTTTCCAAAGTTAGCATTTTGAGCGATTGCCGTTTGGTAGCTATATGTATTATTATCAAAGACATTATACGACGTCATTGATTATTATATTTACTATTTTCATAAAGCTTCATTTGATTCTCATTTGACCCATTAATTATACTATACATCTCCACGAGTGGCATCATCGAGAGCGATGATGCATCGCAACAACGTAAGTTAACATTACAACAACCGATATTCTTCAAATAATGTTTCTTTCTCACAGCTAGATAAAGCAACGATACTCCGGGGTCTCGAGGGCCTCATCGCGGGCATAGTCGTTGTTGCGTCTGTCATTAAAGTGGTTCAGCGATGATGAAGACCGACGGTGATTTTGTGGCACCGAAGCAGAGTTGCATTTCCCAGAAGTCAGAAAGGTCATTTTGTAACCATTATTTAATATCTAAAATAGCTAGTATTAGTTATCGGATTTACCCCAAACCCAAACATCATTAAATCAATACCTATAAAATGTTTGTAATTATGACTGAACAATAAAACTGATAGCAAAATGTAAACGAATCTTTTGGTGCTCTAAAATTGCACCTTTCTACACGAAATCGCACTTTTCTGGGCGACAAGGTGCATGATTTAACTTCAGGACGTTGGCAACACTGCCGCCAGCCGCCATCGCTCAGTTACAAAGCGTCCGCCATCTCCATATAGGGAAGTATACAGAGTATAACAATTTGTGGCAAATATATCACTAAGATGCAAATAAATATACAAACCTATCGAAATGAGAAAATTAAAAGTGCAATCGCACACACATGTCAACTACCCCGCGTTAAATTTCAATTTTTCTGTATGAATTTTGTAACTTTTTAACATATCGAAGGTTTCACAACATAGGGACATAACCCCAAAAATTAACAAAATGAGATATTTGGGCCTATAATGCTCTGCATATCGCATATCCTGATAAAAGGGAGTACTTCGTATTGCCATAGTTTCTGAGAAAAATCACAAAATATACATGTTAGAGAATATCCTTTACTCGATGATAAAAGCTTGTTTTTAAAAAGGTTTTTTTTTCATTTATTTTATTTTGTGCTTAGTATTTGTGTCCCATATCACAAGGGTGGTAAAGAAATATAGTCCGCCATCTTGGGGCATCCGATATTGGATTTAGTATGACTATAACGTCACTTATATACCTTAAAATTTTCTACTCATCAAACCCTTTCGTTTGATACCCATGTCAAGGACGTTGAGAAGAAATAGGTCATCCGCCATCTTGGAGCGGCAGCAATTTTGAATAAATTACAATAGACTAGATTGTATTATCACCAGCACCAAAAACGTGTGTGCAAAATTTCAGCTCACAGCTGTCGGAGATACGCCTTTGGATTACTATCTAAAACACCTTGTATTATTGTTTTCTACGTTTTCAGCTGCGAAGTCATAAAAAAAGCGAACAGGTTCAAACAAAATAAAGCACTGACGGTTGTAGAGTGGGCAGATTAATACAGAGGGGGGAGAAAAAACATATTCTCTTTTAATGTTTGTAGGCAGTTTGTACAGAGTGAAATGTGTTTTTTGTAATTGAGGATGAGACTGATATAATTACAGTTTTTGTATTCTATCATAAAAATAGCTATGACAGTTACTAGTTCGGAACTGATTCAGAAAACATAGCTAATAACAGCCAGTGCGCGTTAAATGAGACCACCCCTGTACTAAATAAATAGGTTTATATGGTTGCTGTAGCCAGATACTGAACGGCCCAGCAGGGCCGTGTCTCGGTTGGCATTAGTACGGTAAATGAATAAATAAAATAGGCATTATGCAGACTCTCCAATGACCTTGTGGCAAGATTTTTTATGCACATGCGCTACTCTCGATCAAGAAATTTATTATACATATTTTTTAATTTGTTTATTTACTTTATTTTACTTAGTTTATTACCTACCTATTAAACATGTTTATTAAGGATGTGTTAATTTGCATTCTTTCTTGCTATAAAAACTAAAAAAATATTGTTATTTAACCTGTTTTTACTACTTATTTGTAAAATAAAACTAAACAATAAATACATAAAAAATAATGGAATTTCAAATAAGTAAAATGGCTCGAGCTCCTCTAGGCAAAAAAATAAAAATATGTTCGCAAACAACAAAATAATCTGTCCACAAGTGGTGGTGCTGAATTAAGTTGCCTTAGCGAAATGGTTATGATTAATCAGAAATATGTGTTTTATGCCAGGTTGGGTTATCTGTACGGAAAATATTTTTAATAAAAAAGATTCCAGATTCATGGTATTGAAATTTATTTTTTAAAACAGTTTTTACGGAAAAAAGGTTATGTAAACTAAAAAAAAAACGAATGTTTGAAAATGAAAATGGAGAAGAACTTTCATACGTATAGGACGTAGACCAATGGACATGAAAGAAAGAAAGTCGGACATCATTTCAGAAAAATTAAAAAGGATTTTCTGTCAGCGCCGGGGGTCGAACCCGGGACCTTTCGGAGGAAATTGGAGAGTATTTTCTGTAGTACGGCGCGAACAAAAGGCTTCTCCGTTCAGCTACTATACAAACAGACCGACTTAATTTCAACAGGTTCAGCGTAGTGTAGTGGTAGAACGTTCGCAAGCAAGAGGTCCCGGATTCGACCCCCGGCGCTGACAGAAAATCCTTTTTAATTTTTCTGAAATGATGTCCGACTTTCTTTCTTTCATCAAAAACGAATGTTTTTATTCAGTACTGGATTGACTCCACACATTTTTACAAGCTTTTATTTTTATTTATTTTTTATTATTTTATTTTTTTATTTATTTATTAACTTGCAATGTATGTATGATTGTATGTTTAGGTCAAATCTTGCAAGCTGAATTAGAACCACATCCTGACATCCGATTGAGCTGAAATTTTACATACACCTTTAGTTCCGGTGACAATACAATACTCAATATTGCAATACTTTCAAAATGGCCGTCGCCACAAGATGGTGGATGATGTATTTTTTGTCAACCCCCTTAATATGGGTATCAAATTGAAGGGCTTGAAGAATAGAAAACGATAGTTAGTGACATTACACTAAATTCAATATGGCCGCCGCTCCAAGATGGCGGATAATGTATTTTTTTGTAAACCCCCTTAATATGGGTATCAAATGAAAGGGCTTGAAGAATAGAAAACTATAAAGTTAGTGACATCACACTAAATTCTATATGGCCGTCGCTCCAAGATGGCGGATGATGTATTTTTTTGTCAACCCCCTTAATATGGGTATCAAATGAAAGGGCTTGAAGAGTAGAACTAAAAAGTTAAAAATAAAATTATGAATAAAAAAAATATTTTTAAAAACAAGCTGTTATTTAAATGTTCTGAAAAGAAGAAAATAAACTTTATAATAAATCAAACCAAGGCAAACCCATAATTTTGTTAGATTATACAACTGGCTATGATATAAAACCTTGTCGCGAGAATATAATACATATATACATCTTGAAAGTAATTTTAAGAAAAAATATAAGTATTTTTCTATAAAAGAAATTTACCCACGAAAATCTCGCGACAAGCAAAAGTTTATTTTCTTCTTTTCAGAGCATTTAAATAAAATAAGCTTGTTTTTAAAAATATTTTTTTTCTTCATAATTTTTATACCAAATCATATTGGCAATATAAAAATCAATCTCCTTAAAAAAATCTAATGGGATAGAATGCGAGCATGGCATACCCTTTTAATAGACCACTATTGTGGGAAATGATATTGTCTTTATACTCAATGTCCACCAAATTTTTTGTTACTGTCAAGTCATTGCCAAGATATTAGCACAGAAAATATAGCCTACGGCAACACTATATTTTCTATGATGTCAGTAAAAACTATTTTAAAGTGATTTGCGTACTAAAGCACTGAAGTGCGACTCTTTATAAAGAATATGGAATTTAGTTAGTAAACCACCAAAGTTATAAAAAGGAACTTCAGTGCTGAGGGACACATTGTATTTTTTTTAATCGTGAAAAAAGAAGTGACATAATAATTTAAACAGCGCCGTCAACCATTCATGAGCCACCATGCTGTTGATGCACCTTTCATATTGCTCTAACTAGATCGAGCTCAATGGGCTACAGTATAATTGATCTGCAGAAAGATTTCGTTATTATAGGTAACAATAATTATTCCACAATGGTATTTGAAACGTATTCAGTCACATTCCTTTTCATTTCATTATTTTGGAGACAATTCCGCAGTTTAATATTTCTTAATGTAGTGTAATTTTCTGTACTGTCAATATCGTACAAATGAAAAAGGTGCCAATATTATTTTTCAAGGACGCAAACTTTTATCGAGTGACATTTTGTCGATTTTTTTTTGTAGTTTTGCTGGAGACATACTGTAGTTACATATTTCACTCAACAATGGTTTAGGTTGTTACATATACAGTCCGTGCACTCTAAGTTGGTTTTCGTGTGTCATATTAGAGTGCACGAACTGTAGTGAATATCACGAATAATGATCCCTGCCTCACAATGCTCGACAATGGAAATTACATTGTTGGCCATTGTGACGCAGGGATCAAGGTTCGTGGTAGCCACTATACACATAAAAGCAAATATACGTACAAAAAATATTTATTAATATAATACAATGACCTGTTTCTTAATCTTTAAGAGGTTTTATTAAAACTTATTCTAGTCAACACTTATCACATATAGGAAAATATTCAACTTAATTTTACTAACACACATGGTACTTTTATATTATGCATACGAAATGCATAAATTTAATTCGTGTAGTACTTAGATCAGAAAAATTCAAGAATCAAAGCAACATTTTATTGCTTCACTTGCTTCACTTTATTCGAATACACAATTGGAATTATTTCGATTCATTTGTTGCTTTCAACTTCATCCTGGCCTCTAGGAATTCTTTGTTGATTACTTTGTCATCTTCATTCTGAAAAATATCAATTTTTATTAAATAATGTAATAAAAATATATATTTAACAACAATTTTAGAGAACATTAACCTGATAACTGATAGTTGAAGGTTATTTTTCACATATTTTCTACTGTGTGTTCGATTTACTCAGATTTCTGTATTTATATTTCAATAAATAAAAATTATTAACACTAACAATTAATAATTGCTGCAGAGTGGATTGCAAATGAAGAAGAGTTTTATCAAAGGAAGTGCAGATACCTGCCTTTTGTTGCATCAAGTTTTATACATAGAAAAAAGAAAAAAAGGCATCAAGTTCATACAGAAATTACATCTATTTTTTTCAATACATGCGATTTAATTTAATCCAAGTGACTATGAGACTATGGACTTTGGTGATGGTTGATGCAGTCAATTTTAATTTATAAATACATCAATTTAAATATTCCAATGTAACACATACAAATGTTTTAAAATTTTAGACTTAGATTTTGCATTTGCAAATTGAAGTAAATATTGTAATTTTCAGTGAATTAATGCGAAATATATGTATGAGTATTAGCTACGAATTTTAAAAAGATGCCTCTTTCTAGAGTAGACATTTTTCAAATGTTCTGTACGTTTCGTATGTAGGTACTTACTTTTCGTTCAGAAATAAATTCTGCAGATATTTTATTTTTGTCAGATGTTATACCTAAGCAAAGAAACTTGCCTTGTCTTCCACGGGACTTTGCAACCTTTTCGCCCTGTCTGCAATGACCTTTTCTAACTCTGGAGTTTGAGTCGTTATGTGGTTTTCCAACTGCTTTTTTGCCAGATTGTTTTTGTGCCTTTCTAAGGCTTTTTGTAGTTCTGATTTTTGGTTTAACACGTTTTTACCTCTGAAACAAAAAAAGTTAAATTTCCAGCATTTTCTTGGAAGTATAGAAATTTCATGACCCATTTGTCTTGCAAAAACTTTATTAAATGTGCAATTTGAACTGGATTTTTTAAAATTGAGAGCTTGATAAACTGTCCCTTTTTAAGGGGAGCTGAATCCAGTAGCGTGCATAGTTCTTTTTTAATCGTTAATGAGATTTATTAAAATTTTCCTCCAAGAAATTGGCATAGTAGGTCTTGAATTTTGTATGAAAGAGGTCATTTTTGCAAAAAATGCAGATTATTCAGCTCTACAATTCTAAAAAATCCGGGTTAAATCACACAATTGATAAACTTTTTACAGCATGACCCAAAACAAATGGGTCATACCATAGGTAATTAGTTAATTTTGAGGATCATTTTTGTAAACTAGACGAGTTTAACGCATTAAAATGGACTTGTAAAATATTTATATGCATATAAAAACATGTAGGTATAAATGTGCAGCTAAGAAAATAAGCAAGCGGTTAGGAGAAAATATAATTATGTTTGAAACACCTCCCACATCATCAGCTTGATAAAGACTGTCTATTGAGAGAAGGACATACTTACACCCCGCTATGGATTTGAGCTTGAGATTTAAATACTATAGGTATTTAAACATGAAGGTAATTTTGATAATATGTATATTATCGATATGCAGGAAACTAACAACAGTCTACTTTGTTAATTTATGGCTTAATGCTCAACCATGGATAAATCAACTAACATGGTCTGATAATAATGAAAATAATTAGGTTATATTAAAATAATTAACTATAATTTCAGACCAAATGAAATGAATTTTGATACCAATGTTCATATAGTTTCTTATCAATAAATCACGAGAACATCAGGGGATCAGCAAAATAAAATTTTTCTTGAAATCGGCATTAAAATGTCCCAAAATCGTCATTAAAAGCACAGAAATCGTACAATAATGTAGCCCATTATTGTACGATTTTTTCAATAAGTAGGCCTTGGCGAGATGTAAACATCAAACGTCAGACGCGGAGAAATCGCCCGTCAAAAGTGACCAAATATTCAAAACCCGGCCGATAAAGGCTCATTTAACTTTTCGTACACATTGCGAAATTGTTTCCTATAGAAGCGATATCCTTCAGTATACATATTTTAGTAAATTCGAATATCAATAGATTTCTTGTGTAGGCTGCACAAGAAGCAGCAGTTTGGTTTTTCTGTCAGAAGGTGCCGTACGTCATACTTGTCCTAGATAGAGCGATCGGTAAAGTCAAGCAATGCCGCGCGTAGTCGGTTCGTGGACGGGTGATCCCTTATTATTATTTTCTTGCCTAATAATAGTTATTTATGTACCAAGGCACTGAAGTACAACTTTTTATGACTCATGTGGAGTTTAGTTGCTGAGGCCTCTGGCCGAGGCAAATAAACCACATGAGTCATAAAAAGAACTTCAGTGCCGAGGTACATATTATATTTTTCTTGAAATCGGAAAAAAATGTTTTATTAGGCAAGAAAATAATAATAAGGGATTACCCGTCCACGACTACGCGCGGCGTTGCTTGACTTTACCGATCGCTCTACCAAGGATGTACGGTAATGATGTACGGCACCTTCTGACAGAAAAACCAAACTGCTGCTTCTTGTGCAGCCTACACAACAAATCTATTGATTTTCAAATTTACTAAAATATGTATACTGAAGGATTGCGCTTCTATAGGAAACAATTTCGCAATGTGTACGAAAAGTTAAATGAGCCTTTATCGGCCGGGTTTTGAATATTTGGTCACTTTTGACGGGCGATTTCTCCGCGTCTGACGTTTGATGTTTACATCTCGCCAAGGCCTACTTATTGAAAAAATCGTACAATAATGGGTTACTTCAGTGCCGATTTCTGAGCGTCTAATGACGATTTTGAGACACTTCACTGCCGAGTTCAAGAAAAATATATTTTTCCGAAAATCAATCAGAAATATTGACATTTTTGATAACATTTTTGAAAGAAAAAGTCAATATTTCCTTGCACTTAGTCGTTGCCAGGCAATAATGTAGCCCATTATTGTACGATTTCTGTGCTTTTAATGACGATTTTGGGACATTTTAATGCCGATTTCAAGAAAAACATTTTTTTTCCGATTTCAAAAAAAATATAATATGTACCTCGGCGCTGAAGTTCTTTTTATGACTCATGTGGTTTATTTGCCTCGGCCAGAGGTCTCAGCAACTAAACTCCACATGAGTCATAAAAAGTTGAACTTCAGTGTCTTGGTACATAAATAACTATTACGTGATATCTCGTCATCCGAATCAAGCTGTGTGCTACCAAAGAAAATGCTTCTTTGGTGCTAGTTGTTAAACACACTCATCTTTGTACTTTTTTGCTTAAAAGTAACCCGAAAGTTAAGTTACTTGGTAAATCAGAATTGTGTTGAACGACACTGTTTTTATCCTTCGCGCTTGTTTAAAATTTCAAATAGTAGTGTTGGATGGAGAATAAATAGCAAGTTTAAATCATGTGTTCAGCCAAAGAAAATAGTATTACTGTAGTATTTTCTTTGGTTCAGCCTACTTTGATTATACAGGGTGATTCAGTTTTTATTCGTATTAGTGCATTAAGTAGGTACCTCTATATAATACGCTGAAATGCTTAACATTTTCTAGATACAGGATGAAGCAGAAATTTCAAGAAAAAAAAATCGTTTATTTTTATAACTTCCGATTCGACGGATAGATTTGAGTCAAAATTGGTACACAACACCTCCATTATGGTTTTCGAATTTCATGACAATTTTAAGCTCCTCAGGCCACCAGTGGTGGATTTATGTGGTTCACTTTTATATAAATTACGAACAACAATAGTACGGTCCTGAAAAATGGAAAATTGAAGCAGCCATTAGAAAGACGGTTGAATTTGCTACAGAAAGCGTCTCTTGGTATTTTTTTATAATCTATGGCCGGCCACATATTTCATTTTTCATCGGCATTACTTCACCTTCACTTTAGAAACCACAAAAAATCAGAATATTACAAAATTAACAATTTTATTAAGCCTACATTTTTACAAAATTATTATGTAATTCAAAAATGGAAATTTCAACATCCTGTATCTCGAAAACGATATGTTTTTCAGAATATGTTTATATAAACTTTTTTCATATTTTGAGGTTCTTAATGCACTGACGAAGTTTCACGAATAAAAACTGAATCACCCAGTATATTTAGCATTTTCAAATTAATCGTTACTCTCTAGTAAGCAGGTGAAAACCGATTTTTCGTAAAAACGTCCTTGTCAATTTATTTTGTGAAAATTTCAAATAATATTGCTTTAAAACTCTGTATTATGAGGAAATTGAAATTATGCCAAGATATCCTAGAAATGGTTTGTTTTATAACACTTTTGTTCCGTAATAAATCAAACTAAATTTTCTAGGGCATCCTGTATAATAGAACAACAGCATACAGTTGAGGTTTAGATAACAACCTTGTCCTTACAATACCTTTTTCGAACCAAAAAAGTTCACGAAAATAGGTTCACAAGTAAGTATATCAATTATTAATGTACGCGGGTGGTAAGTCCACCTTCCTGCGCCTGCCCCGAAACATAGCTGCCAACTAAATAGTGATAACAGTGATAAGGCAGTGGCGATGATCTTGAAAGACATTGCTGCAATGTTGAAAAAAACTGTGATATTTTTATTATGCTTGTGTAGGTTCCTTAATAACCTGGACACCAAATATGTACATATATATTTTTTTAATTCTATATGGCACCTTGTTTACAGTTATGAAACTGTTTGCAAAAGCTAAACTAAACAAAGTTATCTACGATTTATAACCCACTATTTTACAAAATTTTTAGGAGTGCCTTATATAGAGGTAGGTTTTAGGAATTTGTAAACAAAAATTATTACATATTATCGTCAAGATATGAAAAACACCGACCATTTAAAACGCAATTTGGTTTTCAATGAAACTCTTCTAAAAATGATCATTGTATTAGTAGAATGGAAAGTTTGCCACTTCTTAAAATAAGATAAAAATTAAATGAAATTAAGATTAGTTAAAACCATGTTATGATGTGGCCAGAAGCAGAAAATGTTAAAAAATTGTTTCCATATATCAAAGTAGCTTATACCACAGAATATAATATAGCCTAGCGCGTAGGGCTATTTATTCCAATGAATACCCTTTATTCATAGATTTATTCCGTGCTTATATATAGTTACTATGACAACAGGGAGGAAGATACTTTCCTATTAGAGAAGAAAAAAATAGTAGAAAAATATGTATACAAATTGCCTGCTCACATTTCTAGAGATTTTCTGTTTCTGACATTGTAATAAATTAATTAAGAATAGGGTAAAGAAGTTGTTCTTGGTATATTGTATGCGAGAAAATAGTGAATCAGATGTACATATATTTGAATATGTAGTGTTTTTCAGCTTAATTAGGTATGCGAGATCGAAAAATTAGCACAAGCCGCCTGAACATTAATTAATGAAACTCAAAATCATTGAGGGACGACTTCAGGCGATTTAGATAAACAAAAAAGGTGGTCAGCACTGCTTGTTCACGAAAGTATGGAAACGCGTTTTGTTTTGTATGTTTATAATACAATTTGTCACACGTTTATTGGTATTTATAAATTTCCGATTTCTGATTCCGTAAATAACTCCATTTATTTACAATTATTTATGCTGATTATAAATTACAATGTATCCAAAAATATAATAAAAAAACTATAAATCAGTTGCCTAAGATAATAAATAATAATAATAATAATTCTCACACTCACAATACTCCAAACTAGGAGTACCCCAGAAGCAAATGAATGCTTGTGCGGGGGAGGAGGGCAATTATATTAAAAAAGCTAAGTTAATATTTTTCCCCAATTTTGCGGCATTATTTTGTTTCCGGTGGTAGATTTGGACGGTTCAGAGAAAGTCTTACAACAAAAATTTTATCGCTCGAAAAATAAAGCTAACCACATTTCATATCCTTAGAATCCTGCTATGATTATGACAAAACCGTCAAAGCAACTTATTGCAGAATACTAGAATAATTACCTTTGCTCACTCAGTTGTCCCTCAAACCTCAATTTACTTGTTCTTTATTAAAGTCGATTAAATCTACTTGTGAGATCTAGATACTGCCGGAACCATAATTACAACCCCCTTTAAGATTTTCCCTATGAGTGAGACATAAATCAGCAAAGTTGGCTCGGTTTCTGGTCCTGCCAATGTCTCTGTAAAATATAAAAAATAATATTGGTATTTGCTCGTTTAAGGACTGCTTGATATTTTTTAATTAGTCGTATCTGATCCAGTGTCGATTATTAAACATAGGACAAGGTGCACTTCACTTATTTACCTCTTGTCTCTTCCTGTACCGAGAAACCCTATAGAAACTCCTGCGCTTTTATTTTTAATAATGTTTTGTACGTCGATCATCATGACTGAAGATTGCAGAGTGGATGCCAATTTGATGGCAAACCGACAACTATGTTATACCGTACTTTCATCGTTTTAGTCGCCGTGCGTCCAGCTAGGTTTGTCAGTCGTTGGCGGGGGGAGTACACAGTAGTCCCGCACCGCTTATCAGTCGAGTTTTGCGAGCAAAAAACACGCCCCGCCCCCCGCCAACGACTGACGAACCTAGCCGAATACACGGCGGCGCGCCGCCCAGCCATGGCTATGTATACTAAAACGGTGGAAGTACGGTATATAATAGATATATCTCTATATGCCAGGAACATGATATGTTATATGGTAATCCGAAAGATGAAAAATGATTGTTCTCGGAATAAAAAATTATTCAATAACAATTCCTTTGCTTACATTTTCTGGTTGAAGAGGAGTTCCCTGTGGAGGTTCTGGCGTACGGGATTTTCCCTGACTGGATTTGGAGGCTTTCTTGGCACGATTAGACCTTCGTCATTGATAAGTGGCGGGGGCGGGTGGTGGATCGCTGGCCGAACTGTTTCCGGTATCATCGTGGTTTCTGTCGCTTCGCCCTCGCTGTCAACTGGAACAAATTAAAAATTATATATTTTTTTGTGTATTTATCTAGTACAGGGTGTCCCATTTTGGGTGTTTTTCTCAAAAATCTCGGTTATTATTAAAGCTAGAGGGTTGCGGTTTTCACGTCACTGTACTACTTTTATGAGAGGAATTTGGTAGACCAATCAGATTTTAGATAAGTTTTATAGTTTCCGCACATTGGCGCAGGACTGAAATTTTCGATTTTTTGGAAACCTCTCTCCTGGCTACAACTTACATATATCGACAAATTTAATCAACTATTTTTATATATTTTTGGCGTAGAATCGAATGGAATAATTAGTTTTTTGGTAGCGTTAATAGTTTTTGAGATATGAACTATGGTTTCCATTTAAAAAAATATATAACTTTGGTTCATATCTCAAAAACTATTAACGCTACCAAAAAACTAATTATTCCATTCGATTCTACGCCAAAAAATCTATAAAAATAGTTGATTAAATTTGTCGATATAATATATAAGTTGTAGCCAAGGGTTGTAGCCAGGAGAGAGGTTTCCAAAAAATCAAAAATTTCAGTCCTGCGCCAATTTGCGGAAACTATAAAACTTATCTAAAATCTGATTGGTCCACCAAATTCCCCTCAAAAAAGTAGTACAGTGACGTGAAAACCGCAACCCTCTAGCTTTAATAATAACCGATATTTTTGAGAAAAACACCCAAAAACACCCAAAATGGGACACCCTGTACATTAACATACAATATAATAGATATTTATGTACCAGGGTACTGAAGTTCAACTTTTTATGACTCATGTGGAATTTAGTTGCCGAGGCCTCTGGCCGAGGCAAATAAACCCCATAAGTCATAAAAAAAACTTCAGTGCCGAGGTACATATTATATATTTTTTTCATAAGGGATCACCCGTCCATGAACCAACTGCGCGCGGCGTTGCTTGACTTTAACGATCGCTTTACCTAGGAAAAGTATGATAAGACACGGCGCCTTCGAACAGAAAAACCAAACTGCTGCTTGTTGTGCAGCCTCCATAACAAATCTATTGATATTCAAACCTACTAAAATATTTATACTGAAAGATTGTGCTGCTATAGGTAACAATTTCGCAATGTGTACTAAAAGTTAAATGGGCCTTTTGTGGCCGGGTTTTGAATATTTGGTCACTTTTGAGGGGCGATGGCTCGGCGTCTGAAGTTTGATGTTTACATCTCGCCAAGGCCTACTTATTGAAAAAATCGTACAATAATGGGTTACTTCAGTGCCGATTTCTGAGCGTCTAATGACGATTTTGAGACACTTCACTGGCGAGTTCAAGAAAAATATATTTTTCCGAAAATCAATCAGAAATATTGACATTTTTGATAACATTTTTGAAAGAAAAAGTCAATATTTCCTTGCACTTAGTCGTTGCCAGGCAACGGAAAGTAACTGTTAGGAAATATTTATTTTTGTACTGTAAGGAAATATTATTTCCTTACAGTTATTTATAAACTAAAAAAATGATTGAGAACAAGTTTTTCGAAATTTATGTTCTTTGAGTAATTTTCGATTTTCGGAAAAATAGTATGTATACCTCGTAGGAAAAGCCACATTCCCCGACTCCGTATTGCCAGTCTCGGCTTACGCCTCGACAGGCAATCTTTACGGTCGTCCGGGAATGTTCAGCTTTTCCTACTAGGTACACAATGTACTATTGTAGCTAGGTTTGCAAATACTCGACACATTATACAGGGTGAGTCTGAAATAACTGGCATCCTTTTTTTTGGGTAAGAGAGATGGTCATTCTGAACCACTTTTCTTAATAATTTTTTTCTATCGCCGAAATTTTTCTCTAATTTACCCACCTAAAATGCCCCTCTATGAAGACACGGCACTGACGAATAGCGTAAACTCGGTCTCAAAATACTATACTAGTTGATGATTTACCATTTTCTACTCGGTTATTGGCAGGGCGCCATTGCCGTGTTTTCATAGAGGGGGGATTTTGAGGGGATGAATTAAAGAAAAATCTCGGCGCTAGAAAAAAATTATTAAGAAAAGTGGTTCAGAATGACAATCTCTATTACCCAAAAAAGGATGCCAGTTATTTCAGACTCACCCTGTATACATCGGACACGGGGCTTTAAAAGATTTGTACGACCAACTAGCTAATGTGCCTTATCAAGTTATGAATTATGCATATTTGAACAATTCCAGCACAAATTTGGTATGAGTTTTCTATTATTATAAACACAAATCTCGTAATTCGCCAATCTAAAATAAGAAATCAATAGATTTTGATTACAAAGGGGAAGATCGTACCAAATTTGAACTCGAGACTTCAAAAATACAAAACAATATAATTTTTTAGATGTACCAAGCCTAAAATGGTTCTTGGCAACACCAAACTAGTTTCCAATATCAGATGGAAATTTAGTATGGGTCTTTCCGAGATGTGCAGACCACGAGACAGACACCAGTTTCGGACTTATTGGTCCTCATCAGACAGACGTAGCGTACCTCACCGAAAATGGTGAAGTGCGCTGCTTCGCCACTTTCGGTGAGGTGTGTTACGTCTGCCTGATGAGGACCAATAAGGCCCAAACAGGTGCCTGTCATGGTCTGCACACCTCCGAAATTAGTTTGGTGTTGCCAAGAACCAAAACATTTTGTCCCATAGTCCCATATGCCAAGAGCCATTTCTGTTCAATAATATTGATGGTAGAATCAGTGCCAGGTCCACTGAGGGTGATGTTTTTGAGCACCTAATTTAAATTTTGTTGTTGAAGTTATACATACGACGATATGTTTCATGGATATCCCTCTTATTTTCTACTTTATGCTAAGGTAAAGTTACGACAACTAACACAGCCACCTTGACGAATTTGAAAAATCATCAATTGCTTTGTCATTTATGATTTTAGGGTAAAAGGTCATAGGACAATTTTTATTTAGAATTCAATTTCCTATCGATTGTGAATATTGTACAATGGGTGTCCCATTTCAAAAATGGAACTTTTTGACATACTCGCGAACGCAACGTTCGATTTTTATTCCGTTATTCCACCCTCGTAGTAATCAACTGAAAAAGCTGACCAGTACATAACAAATGAAAAATACTTAATACTTACACCCTGTATATCTCTGAATTCAAGATACTCCTGTACACTATAATAAGAGGCCAGTGTTTTCAGAAACTCATAAAAATTGTATTTGAATATATTTAGACTATCAGGATCAGGTTATTTTATCCGTCGAAATAACTTATTGCACAGCTTCACATCCACGTATTTAGGATTCTTTTCAAAATGTGTTTTATTTGCTTTTTATTCAACATGAAAAAAACGCAACAATAATATTCCGCACTCCAAATCACCAACACAACAAACAATTGAATAACAAACTAATAATAGAAACAAATCGCACGCTAGAATGAAATTACAACATGCAAATCGTTAATCGTTATACACACATTCATATTCAATCACAACTGGTTTCATGGTAATCGGCAAATTAACCACAATCTCCGACACAAACAATATTTCAGTTTGGTGGGGGGGGGGGGGAGCAAAATTACCAGAACGAGAATCTCTACAGTTAATCAGGCTTTAGATAGACCATCATACTATTATTCGTTAAATGTACTCGTACCTCGTCGTTCGAAATTCTTCCGAATCAAATATTTCAGTCAACAGTCGAAACGTGAAAAACATATTTTTCTTTAAAAATAAATAATATGAACATTGGAAAAGAGTGTTGGTTATTGTTTGGAAAGTTATCCAATAGATTAAATTGTTATATTTACTAGTTGAATTTTGACACTTATCAGATCCCTCAAGTTTGAAAAATATTCACCGGGAAGGCTGAGACTTATTGGCGAGCTTGATTTCCGACATATTTTTTGTAGGTACACTAAAGAAAAACCAGAGTTAGTAAAATTCTTGGTTTTTGAAAACAGCGTGATGAAACCACTGAGACTTACGCAGGTAAACGATAAACCGAAATTGTGACTTTTCTGCCTGATATTCTACCTCGTTATTATGGTAGCGCCCGAGTTGACTGGAATTTTCCCTGCTTTATTTGTTTCAATTGTTCTTTCATAATCGCGATAACAATTTGAATGCCTCTTGCAAATTAATTTATTTTATTGCATTTCGAATCCTATACACAGTGTGACCCAGTTCAAACTGGAACACCCCATAAAATTTTTATTTGTCGTCCGATTTTTTTAACGATAGAACATCTAAAACTGCACTTTAGGGCAAAGCGTCACATGTTACTTTAAATACCAAAGCCTACGCTAATGGATTGGGTATCCGTCAAAACGCGTTTGTACCAAAATTTATAGATAAAAAAACGTTAAACGATAAAAATTTTAGAGTAAGTATCTGCCTACTACTCGCCTCAATCAAGTTCATGCAGATTAAAAAAATTATTGAAACTGTAACTTTAATAAAAATAATAGTAATGTAAATAGGTAGAGCTAAATACGAAGAAACTTAAATATTTTTTTCCGCTCAGAAACGATAAAGGAACCGTTTTCCCCGAAAATTATATTTGGCCATTTTTTTATTCTAAACATTTCTCAATATTTTTTGTTCTAAACTAAAAAATAATCTCAGAAAATATACGTCCGCGTAACTTTTTTTTGTGTGAAAATAATGTTAAGCCAATTTATAAAATTTTGTATTTCTCTGGCAAGTTTTTAAAACGCAATTATGTATTTTTAAGTATTATTTATTAGGTAGGTGGTAGGTACACCTTTCTTTATTCTAAGATTGTTCTCTTTGTACGTACAGAAATTGGTATTGGAATTGTTTTAGTAACGCTCATAGCAGTGGCGTATCCAGGATTAACGTCTGGGGGGCGGCGCAATCAGTTATAAATAACAAAACTCTGTCAATAATTTTAATGAATAAAAACAGAACAAAAACATATTTTCGAAAATAAATAAATACAGGGTGTCCGGAAATAAATGTACCAACTTGAAAAATTAAAAAGAAAAATGGAAAATATGACGAAAAGTTCATATGAACATGGGTCCGCAGATGTTTGGTTTCCGAGATACAGAGTGTTTTATTTTTGATTTTTTAAGTAACTTTTTGAGACGACAAAATTTTCTTGCAAAATTTGGTAGCCGGGTTTTTTTTTGGGAAGAGAAGTCATAATTTGGTATTATTTTTGGTGCAATCTGAAGAGGGCTATCATTATTTAATTTAATTTGCCCTAACTTTTTTGAAAGTAAACTTTTATGACATTTTGTGAATGTATCCTTTTCCCACACGTTTTCTAAGCAAAAAAGGTATACTTGGTGAATAACGCCAAATGTGACCGATTTCGAGAAATTTTCAAATTTCTGCATCAATGCAGGTGCATATTGACACTCGTATGCAATTAAATTCAAAATAAAATTTAAATAAACAAGCACATTTATTTAATTAACTTGTTTTTTTTTGCAAGAAAATTTTGTCGTCTCAAAAAGTTACTTAAAAAAATCGAAAATAAAATTTCAATTTCAACACCCTGCATCTCGAAAACCAAACATCTGCGGACCTATGTTCATATGAACTTTTCGTCATATTTTCCATTTTTCTTATTAATTTCTTAAGTTATTACCGGACACCCTGTATAACATAAAAATAATTCTTCTTCGAACCAGTAAAATCTATATCACAAAATCAAGTATTCTTTTTTTGGTCTTGAGCTCGTCAAATATCTCCTCTGGAAATATGGGTATTTCAGGGTGCACATAAAGGAGTGTTAACCCATTCAGTCGGTTTTCGCTAATATTGTTTCTAATATAAATTTTTTAAATTTTCAGTTTTGAATATGTTCTTTCTGGCGTGGCGATGCACACTGTAATTATTGAGAAAAATATGCTTAGTAGGTTGTTTTGCCTAATTTACGGTTACGCGCTGCGACCGACGGAATGTGTGCATAATATACGGCGGCTCCTTCTCAAATTTACTGCACAAGTTTTAATTTCGAGAAGACAAGATGAAACAAATAACAAATTGTAGATGTTTGATGTTCACTGCATTTTCAGATTAGGCCAGGAGTATATAATTTTTGGTATTATTAATTTTGATATTATAAAAATCTCGTTTATCTCGACAGCTCTGGGGAGGGGGGGCAATTGCCCCCTTTGCCCCCCCCCCCTGAATACGCCACTGGCTCATAGGATCAATTATTTAATTCGTTATTTAAAAAACTTTAAAAAAAATATATGCAAAACTATCTTCGGAATTCCACCCGCACTGTTTTCTTCTTTCAAACTCACCTCCGATACCCCTCTCGAAAAACCGTATCTTGTCGCTGACCATCGCCTGCGCTTTATCAAATTTCAGAGCCTGTTTCTAATAACCCGCCCGGAGGTCCACGTGTTCTGGCCGTCACTGAAGATTCCCGCCTCGAAGGTGTCCGCGGATCGCGTGCTGCTGGATATCGGCGGCGCGGCGGCGCCTCCCGCCTCCCCGCCCGCCTGTTTATTATCGCTTGCCGCAGGTCAAGCGTGCCGTGGACGGGCGCACGCACGTGACCAATCGGGAAAATGTCGCCGCAGAAGGCCGAAGAAGCGCGAAATGACCGGCGCTGAGTAAAATTTTTTTTTTTTGCAGAGATTGGTGGGCACATGGATAGGCAAGGATTGAAGGAAACTTAATTTACCGAGAAAGGAAAAGGTGTGGTCCACTGGTCCAAAAACTTTAGACAATTTAAACTATACTAAAATCGAGCAGTCCTTACGCCTGGCGCGTAAATAAAACCACGTGTTCAATGACGTTCCGCGATTGGTCGGTAGGCTATAAAATTTCACCCGACTCGGCAACAGGGACGTAATCGATCGCAAAAGTGTAGTTACGCGGTTGTATCTTGTTGTTTTCAGCTATTTAGACACTGCCACAAATAATGTTATTCATGTTTTGAACCATTATTTAATTATTAAGCCAATAATTTTTTCCGAAATATTTTGATGTAAACAATTAATTGTAAAACTAAAATTAAATAAAGGTTCGTGCCTCAGTGCGGCCCTGGCGAATATCTCAACGCACGTGCTCTTGATTACGCCAGGCGTTGCTCGATTTTAGTATAGGTAGTAGGAAAACGATTTGTTGTTTTTTTTCTGTGTTTTAATTAAAGAATAAGTATGGTTAGAATATTTTTTTATGTAGAACAACAATAATTACTTACTATTTTTTTCTACCCTCAACGAAAATGGAATCAATTTTAGTATTCTCGATTGCCGACTTGAGTTATAAAATACGTTGCCATTAAAGCCCAAAATTTAGTTGCTAGGTACAGGGTGGGCCAAATTGGACACTTTTAAAGGGAAACTTCTATTTTTAACGGAGATAGGCGAAAACTGATATCGGTGTCTGAAGCTAATTTTTTATGATAAACTTAATGGCGAAAACCGCAAATCGATATCTGTCACCGTTCTTGAGTTACAGGGAATTGCAATATGCTATTTTAAAATATCCTCGATTTTATGATCTTGACGTTGAAATAAAGTTCTTTAAAAAGTTATCCGAATTGAAATCCTAAAGTCTTATTTTTTGGTAATTCTTTCATGTGCGAAATAGATTTTAATAAAGAAAGGTATTAATTAAAAATTACACTCTAGTACATTTCATAAGAACCGCCGTTTTTTTTTATCTTTTCGTATTTACAAGAACCAAGGTGAAATAATATGCAGTATATTATACAACAAGTTATAGAATGGCCCATTTGATGTTCGTGAATTTAGAATATATCATTCTAAACGTGTTGTATTGTAGACTATACTTTCTCTAACAAAATTTTAGAAACATGCTAAAACTTCACAAATTAAAAACGCCAAACGCGAAATAAATACCTTGTTTATCAGACGCAAGATGCGGTGTATGAAATTATTCCACACGGTTTGTTGGAATGACATTTATTTGTACAAGTTCCTACAAACTTTTTAGTTGTGAATATGTTGTACTTTCTAAAATAATGTTCGACAAACGTTTTTCCAAAGACGATACGAAAATTGCTTGTTAGGAAAAGTTGTTTGTAATTATTCAAACATATCTACTTAAAACGATCACATTTCAGTAACATCAGAATTTATTATCTCGTTTTTGTATTTTTGAAAATGCAGAGAGAGAAAATCAAAGTAGGCCGTTTATATTGAATTGCCGTATTTCAACAACTTTTTCTATTATTTAAACTTTGTTGATATCGTTTATTAAAAACGTTTGCTGAGAGAATAAGAATGATGAAAATGCGAAAATATCGGCCGACTATTATTGCCAAATTTTTGTGCCATAGTGTAATTTGTAATTCTTGACAATTTTCTATAATACCAACCATTTTTCCATATTTCGCATAGAAAAAGAAGTCACGACAAAATATTAATAATTATTAAATATTTACAAAACCTTACTTGGTAAGGCAATTTAGAAATTTTAAACTCCATTCGAGTAGTTTTCAAAGAGATTTATCAGTAATAAAAAAGTTCATGGTCATGAGAGACTTGAAGTGGCGGATCTATTATAAAATATCATCAATTATTGTTTTCCATTTCAAAGAATAATTATTATACCGCGTGTCAAAAACAACAACACTTAATGTTATAACGTAGGTCCAACGACCTATTCTACGAAATATTATCAAAATATTCGAGCGCGATGCAATGTCACCTCAACGAGCCTCAACCAAATAAGAGAATACATTTTTTGTAGCCCCCAGCCTTGACAAAACGTGTAATACCGCTGGAATTAGAAACGCAACCTGCAAGACATAATACCTAATAAAAATGCGTATGTAATATTAGTCACTAGTAACGCCTCTGGCTGTACAACGTCAGCAAGAAAGTGAAATGAAATGGCTCGCAGATGTGTCATATTTTATAACAAAGCGACGATGTAATTACACGCTTAACTTTCATCGAATACATCAACTGGAAAGCATACAAAATTAAAGGTCTAATGCTACATTTTAGAAAAAATAAAGTCTGCTCTGAGACAAATGCATTGTGTTATTAGGTACCGCTTGTCAGCGATAAGTCGATATTCGCATTATTCCATGGGTGGCTAGGTGAGGAAAAGTTATTCCTTAATACAATAGCTTGATATGGAGATAAGGATTCTATTTAGTCGCAATTTTTACACGATGACGTCACTGCGACGAAGGTTGGAGCTCTAATTAACAAGGGAAGCGAAGTAGGCTGTTATAAATAGAATTTTGCGCTAATTTCGCGGAGTCATCTTTATAGGATCAATTTTGTGTTAGGCACGCCTCCATTATCCTAGAGTTTGCCATTTTTAAAAAACTAAAACAAAATATATTCAAGCTGCGTGCATATGAAGCATGTCAATAATTTGTTTGACGGATCGGCTCTAACTTTACCCATTCATTTTGTAATTTCCTAATATCCCAAATTTTGTTAACCAATAAGCAACAAATTTAAAAACAAACAAAATGTGAGTACATGTCCTGTGCTAATAATTCATTATTGTTTGGGTGGTTGTGGTTGCATCTGATGTTATCCATCTATTTTTTAATTGCACCAAGTAGCTGTTGTAGTGGTATAAAAAACGTGTTGTGGCAGTTCTATGGCTTTTACATTCTTTTTTATTGGATTTTTGTAATCAAATCATGATAATAAATCTTGTTAGGAGCCGGTACGGAGAAATCTAATGTAATAACGATTTCCTATTTTTATTGCAGTTGTAAACACGAGTAGACAAAAACAAAAACCTTTTGAAGGGAGGGTGTGGTTGAAATCTGGCATAATAATCATTTTCACTTAGTTTTTTATGGTTAAATTCACACTTTATACCCATAAACTGTTGAATAAAGTATAGTTTATAATTTCTCAATAACTGAAAAATCCGACACGTAATTTTTCCGGAAAACAGAAAATAAGGAACGCACTAAAACCATAACGAACAATAATTATTAATTGAAATAAAATTGTTGGTTGTTATTTTTTTGGGGAAGTGACACCACAGGTTGTCATCTTTCTGCAATCTTTCGCTCAATGATACAACGATACACAAGGATACTAACCGAATCAGTAACTGGTTGAAATACGAATTAACCTACCGACCTATCTATTTTAAATGGAATGCCAAATTTCCAAATAACTTTTTTACGATCAAACACGATTATTAGACACGCATTCATCGATTCACCAGATTACAAAAAAATAATTATTATACAGCAATTACATCAATTTATCGTTTATCAGCATGACTGATACGCCTAAATAACCAAAATTGAATTTCCTCATTTGCCGGAGTCGTTATACGACGCCATAATGTAATGCACGTGATTACTGCAGGAACATAAAAAGAATACGGCCAGATTTACCAAGGTTTCAATACAGAATTTAAGGGTTGCAACTGACCTATTGACCTACCTAATTCCCTGGACTCTAGCTTTGATTTGAGCTCCTCTATTGTACTATTTTTCAGGGTGGGGTCGCCCTTCGTCAGATCCTGAAACAAGGAAGAAAATTAATGCAAATTTAATAAAAAGTACATACAAAAAAAATTATATTTTCAGAAGAATATGCGCCAGGAGATGCAGTAGCATTAAATAGGGCGTTTCAAGTTCCCCTACTTCGGATTTTAAGGAAAAGTGACCTTCCAAACATAAGAAAAAACAGACCAATTCACAGTCTAACCAGAACTAAACCATCTAATTGGAAATATTAACAAATTATAGACATACTTGCAAAGATTACATAACTCTTTAGAAGTTGTAGGTGCGTACCAAAAATAACCTTGTTTGGAAAACACAACTATAATACCAGCGTCTAGACTTTGATAATACTACAAATAATATTTCCCTGCCCACCATGAAAAAACATGCTGGGTAGCCATTGCTTCTCGGGTGGGAGAAAATTATATTTCTGTAAGTTTATGTGTAGATAAAATTATTAACAATTATCCTTATAGTCACTGTCTCCATTTGGACAGTCTACATCTACCATCTGTCACAGCGAAAAACATTACTTAAAAGATCAAGACTAAAGAAGCGATCATTTTTAGTGCTATTGAGTAATAACCAAGGAGGACGTAATTTTTCATAAATCAACACAAGTGTTATGGGCAGTAAAATATTTGTGCATGTATTATGCATGAAGCACTACCAATAAAATCTCACAAATACCATTCTTAATGAAGCCAATGATCCCGAGCCTTCTTACAGAGTACCTAAGCACCTTTGAATTCTATAGCATGCGAATTTCTCCTTCAGACATTTTCATTGCAATAATTATAAATTATAAATGCCGCAGGATTTGACTGCATGCTGCATGTAAAAAATAAAATTAAAAAAATATATTGTATTATCCTTACATAACACTGTAACAACAATTGTTAAGCAACATATGAGAAAATTCCCATACGAGGTGGCTACTAAAAATTCAAAATATTAATTAGCAAAAAGGAAGTGTTACTTCATAGTATACTCATACGCTCGATCATATTTAAATAATGGGTTAGTAAAATTATTCAATTGAAAATAAACCAGCATTTCGATATATCACTTTCTGAATTAGTTGTGGAAGTCGACAGATTCTTTATCTGCTTCCCTACTCTAAGCGTTGAATGGAGTATTTATATTTAGTAGTAAGTTGTCAAATCTGACAGTTGGTATTCCGCGAGATGCCCTCTCGCCAACTATTCGCTAAGTTAAATTCACAATATGATTGGGGTAGTTTCTCACTGTTACGTGGTGACTGAATACTCCGTTTTGGCACAGAATAGCCACCGTGGCTATTCTGTGGTTTTGGTTTATATTGTACTACATGTATTTTGTATATTACGATTGAGTTTAACAACTACCAGTCAAATCTCAATAGTTACTGAGATATAGAGGCTACAGACCGTTGAAGTTCATTTTTTGTTATTGAATTATGGCTACATCTCCCACAATAATCAGGCTGCTGAACTGAAATTTGGCACTGTTTTGTTTTTGGGAACGTAGAATCGAGCGTAGAATAAGCTAAAGATGTCAATTTGAGAGGAAGCCACTGTTTTTAGATCGTGCTTTTACTTTTTTGAGCTTATCTATCTGGTATTGCAGGTGCATCATTTTAGTGCATCTTTTCATGCAGCAACAAAAAGGTGCTCTTGTTACATAACGATAAAATTAACCGTTTGCGTTGAAATTGGCAAAATGTGACCCAAAACACCTGTTATAACCTCCAACATTCGAAAGATAAAATTTTCACCTACCGCTTTTAAATGTTACAAATCAACTGTATATTCAAAATGAAGAAAAAAATGCCAAATGGACATTTGGCCAATGTCCATTTGGTGTTCTGGCCGAACACCATTCGTTTTCTTGAAATAGGCTGTCCAAATTTTGCCGAGTTTCAATCGCGAAAAATGTTTGCCCTGTTTGTCCGATTGAGCTGAAATTTTGAATACATCTTAGTTCTAGTGACAATAAAATATGCAATACTCAATATTGTAATACTTTCAAAATGACCGCCGCTCCAAGATCGCGGATGATGTATTTTTTGTCAACCCCCTTAATGTGAGTATCAAAGGAAATTGCTTGAAGAGTAGAAAACGATAAAGTTAGTGACATCACACTAAATTCAATATGGCCGCCGCTCCAAGATGGCGGATTACATTTTCTTTTCAACCCCCTTAATATGGGTATCAAATGAAAGGACTTGAAGAGTAGAAAACGATAAAGTTAGTGACATCACACTAAATTCAATATGGCCGCCGCTCCAAGATGGCGGATTACATTTTCTTTTCAACCCCCTTAATATGGGTATCAGATGAATAGGGCTTGAAGAGTAGACATTTTTAATTTTCAACCTCCTTAGTGTGGGCATCAAATGAAAGGGCTTGAAAAGTAGAAAACGATAATGTTAGTGACATCACACAAAATTCAATATGGCGGCCGCCCGAAGATGGCGGATTACCTATTTTTTCACAACCTGCTTGGCATTGTGAAAATTTCTGAGCGAACCCAGGGTTCATGAAATAACAAAACTAGAGAAAAGGCAATCTGTTATATCATAAAATAATACCGGGATATTTTATGTAAATCCCGTGATCCTCGGGATAGGAAACTATCTCAAAATTATACTGGATCCCGGGATTGCATTCCCTATAATATAAGCGATAATACTTAAGGCAATACCTCAAAACTTAATGACAAAAAAACATTCATTTATTACAGCCTATTCAATGGAACAGTAAAAGTTGGTTGGCTCTTATATTGTTTTCGAAAATACATAACAAACAAATTAAATTAATCAAATATCATTTAGTGCAAAAATTATTAACTTTAATATTTCAACTCAGTTAACAGAACGCAAAACAAAACGAAAAATAGGTGTAACATCTTTGGGGGATGAATGGTGTGAAAACGAAAGAGATTGATTTATGGAGCACCGCTGTCATTATTTATTAGATACGTACGTACTCACCATTCTCTATCATTTGAGACGGCACTTTGAGTATTTACCAGAGTCACCAATTAGAATAATTATTCCACCACTTAACACGGCAAAGATCGCCCGTCACAACGCATTTAACCCTATTTATTATAAACAAGACATCTGTTCAAGCGACCAGAACCGGCTAGACTCTATTTTCAACTGGCCGCAAACACTAAATCTATTATGCCTGGTTTCCCCTTACTCACGCGTGAATATCTCTTTGTTTTCCTTAGATAATGGTGTAATTATTAATTACCATGTTTAAAAAGTGATAAAGGTTGGCAACGCAAACATTCGCAGATGGGACCCGGAAAATTTTTACCGCCAACAAAAAGAAAAGTGGCCCACTAGCGGTAGTGACTATAGTGACATACCACTGCTATTTATTAATTATTATTCAGATGGGTGTGCAACGATTTAGCCGACGTGGGTGGAGTAATCCATGCGAATTAATTAATTAGCACAGACACAGGCATTCAGAGATGCAATTGCATTTTTCTTATTCGATCAATGCAGTCGTCTACAAACGTGCAATACGTTACCATTTAAACAAATTGATGGTGACGTCTTAACTCCAAAATGATATAAAAAAAAAGTTTTATGCATATAAAAAATATATAAAAAAATATGTAACCGAACTCCTCCAATCCATTTATTTGGATTCTTTTTCCATTAAATGGTTGTTATTCAAGTTTGACGTTTAATTTCATAGCCAACTTTTGAATTTTCAAAGATTTTAAATATCATATCTGCAATACGTGTTTTCAGTTATTCGCGTTTTTGGCGAAAGCGATAAAGTTTATTGAAAAATAACACGAGTAAAAAAAGTTTTAGAATTAAATTATTCATAACACAGAATAACAATTTTGTCAGTCTACCACCGGACAAAAAGGTTCTGTCACATTTTTAGGGTGCATCACTCTGTATCAACTCTTTAAAATGGTGCAATTGAACTATGTTTTCTATCTATTAATGCCCTTGGTACACCCACAACGTGTACCAAATTTGGTTTTTCCAAGTTCAAAAATAACTGAGATATTGAATTTTTTTCAAAATTTCAAAGCACACTATCAAGGCCTATATCTTCTCAGGGGTGCAACTTAGTATAGAGGTAAGTTGCGTTAAATCACCTTACTTTGGGCTCCCCTGTATGCTCCTGCTCTGTGTCGGTTCTTATGCGGAACACCCTGTATAAAGCATTATGGCATTATTTGCGAAATTCTTAATTTTCTAATTTAATACTTAATACATTTAACGCATTTAACATTAATTTGTAGACCTTGTGATACACACATCTGGTCGACGCTATTATTACAAAAGGTGTTTGTTTTTACCATGAAAATATACTAAAATTTTATATATTAGGAGCGTTTTGATATCTAGTGATATCCTCGGAACAAAATATTTGTTTTATTTTATTTGAAAGAACATGTTTTATTTGTATTTATCTTGAAAATTAGATATTAGGTAGTTTAGACTTGTACCGTTTTCATTCTAACAATTTATGGTCACCCTCTACAATGTGGGGATAAACCATTATGTCATCTTATTTATTTTGCAAGCAAAAGTTTTTATGAAGAATTAAATTTAAAATAATTTTTTGCAAGTAGGTACCTATATAGTTAAGTCTATTCGTGGACACACTTTATGTGTGAACTTGACTCAAATAGTAGTTTGTACAAGAAATGCTCAATCGTTTGAGGCGATATGGACATTCTACTCGAGTTGTATAGGAAATTGTTTCACTTGTAATAGCTGCTATAGACGGATATTTGGATAAACGGTGAAAATAATTTGACAGATCGCGTTTTGGAATAAAATTAATTGAAGGGTGGTGCTTGATTTTCCAACGCGCCTGCGTAATCTTAACTGTGATTGGTTGATTTAGATTTCATATTTCCTACCTAATCAGATATTCATTCATGACCCGTTACCCCTATAGGCATCCTCAGAATATAACGTTGTTTTGATTTGATGTGCGCTTATTATTGATTTCTTAGCTTTTCCTACACCCTGTTTATAAATATGATCAAGGTTAAACAGCAAAGTCTTGCGTGGCTACCGTGCCATATTTCGTTCACTTATTATTACACTTGAATATTCAACAGGGGAGGTTCAGAATAACAATTAATAATAATTGCCGGTCTGCCTATTATTAGAATCGGGAGGAAATTCACCTATAGGATGAACGTATTAACTTCGTAATTGCTTCTGCGGTTGGATGGGACGAAAGATCAATTACATTGTACGGGGCAATGAAAGATTTATTAGGGTAATCGACTTGTTTTGAAAATAATAAAACAAAGGTTTCATGGGAATATTTGGGAGGTTTATAACATGGTGAATAGCAGTTCAGTTACACAGATAGATAGCAGTACCTACTTTATATAAGAGCTTATAAAAGAAAACAGTAGAGACATTTTTATGGAAGATATTTGTTGTGTATCTTTATCGGTTGATATCTTAGTATGTAGGATAATGACTTTCTTGCCGTATTAAGTATTAAAACCGCCAAGTTTTTTTCCCGATGTTTAACCCAGTGTTGGATTTTTCTAAAGATGGCAAACAAGTTGGGATAGATTTTATGGCTGGTCATTTTGTCTGGCAAAACTGATTTAGTAGAATAATAGCCAACGATGTGGCAACAACAATAAAATGTTCTTAGCGTCATTGTTCAGGTTATTGGCTGTATAATGATTGACAATAAAAATTCAATCTGGATAAATCCAAAATGATCTCGAATCAGTTTTGTGCGTTCGATCGACAAAGATCATTTCCATATCTCTTCACTTAAAAAATTTGTGATCTGGGTTCAGTGTTAACAGACTCCTTTGTGAGATCAGCAGTTGATCCAAGAAAATGAATGTTTGGTTACCATCAAGCTCCCCAAACAACCAGTGGTGGATCACCATACACTCGGCCGAGAAAAGGGTAATGACTACTACAATTTTTAATTGAAATATGTCCCTAGTTACATATTAATCCAATCCACTTACATTTGGGACTAGATGTACTAGAAATAAAAATTGTTGCGAATCGCAATAATTGACAAAATTATAAAAAAACATCATTCCTATTGGGGAAAATAAATAGTAATTTAACTTTAGAGGGGTGGTACATTATAGAACAATAATAAAAATATCAAAGTTAGGCGCTTTGCCACTTTCAACAACCGAATTTCGAAATTTCAATAATAATCCCCGCCGTCAAAGCAAACAGTCGATATCAAAAAGCAAATAAAAATAACTGACTGTGGACACATCCATTAAACTTTAATATATCTAACTAAACACCAATATAAATAAAGGTGTTAACAACGAAGTAATAAAAAACACGGACGCAAACGCGCTAACTTTCCATCCGCGCACTATGATGAGTTACAGTTTAATGACAAAAGTCGTGCACCACTACCGAATATGAATAACGGAATAAATGAATATCACACCGTCCGGATGCTACCAGAGATAGGGTATCAACATCAGCACATCAGAGAGCTCGCGCTTCCAGGATTTCAACAACACACGCGGCAGTAAACAAATGAAAAAGGGACAAAAGACGAGCGCTCGCGTCGCAGACTCTAGTAGGATAGGAAGCACACTTTTGGTTATGAGCTATGAGCTGTGCAGATTAAATTTGCAGGCACAAACAAGACAACCAAATTAAAATGTTTGAGCAATTCCGGCAATTCTTCGAGTGCCACCAAATTGAACCCATCATTATTTCCATTTTCGATTTTCTAAATACAACCAAGTTAGTGGTAAGATAATGTCGAGATAAAAAAAATTAAACATACCTGCACGCTTAAAACGAATGTCATGCAATCATTTTTGTTGTTTTATTCGTATTGCCCTTTTCTATTTGAACACCTACCTACTTGATGCCCCCACGAACATTTGAACCTAACACAGGCGGAAAATTATTTAAAAACAAATGTTGAGAAATAAAAATTATGAGCGTGTCACAAAAGGTTCCAGACCGATTGATGTCAACCCATGGTTCAAATGCTCTTTGTAAACTTGATACAATGTAGATTTAAAACTTATTACCTCATTCAACAATAAACACAAAAAGGAGTATTGAAGAAGCATTGTGGGTACATTTTTGTTAGCATGACATATTTAAATGGCACGTCACGTATGGCACATGACGAGCACACATGGTGTAGCATTTGTAAACATTCCCAAACATTGTAAACAAAAGGTGTTTAAGTGAAGTGGAAGTGAAGCCCTTACGTCTAATTGGAAACATGGAAGGTTTAATATGACAATTGACAAAGCAAGAATTCGAGAGTGACAAAACATAAAAACAACATAAAAGTCCGTGCGACATCTTCAAAATTTTACTTCCACATCACGCCACGTGAACGGAATTATTGTTTCAGCAAAAAAAAATATTGACAATAATGCATCTTACTTACTTTTTAAAAATGGTTAAAATGTCCACAAATCCACTATTGACTTACAAACATTTCAAAACCTTGCACCTCGAACAAGTATTGAGTAACAAATGAGGCAAGTTCAGCGCAATCGCCTTATTTTAGCTTGAGATACTTGGCCATATATAAATAATTATTAAGCTTCATATTTGTTCAACGAGACGTGAATCTTTCGTTTGAATGGAATTCTCATTACTTTAGTTTTAGCGATTTCAATTTACCTGGCGGTCAAAAATATACAGTGTGGTCTAAGATTTCCATAGTATAATCCCCTTCTACTTCCCACCCAACGGTACTACAGACTTTGGTACTAGGTACTCCCACGCTGTAATGGCTGACTGCGTGAGTCCTATCACAGACCTATATAGCTTCGCTACTATATAGGTCTGTGGTCCTATTGTATCTGCGACTGGGGTGGGAGAGGGGGGGCAATATCGAAACCACAGAATAGATCGAAACTGTGATATCACTGGACAAGTTTGCCCGCCTTTGCTCTCAATACGCCGGCGACGTTTTTACAAGTTTTTACATCGCGTCCGTATAGCATAACTGTGGCATATCACTCATAGCAGGCTCTGTATGGCCACATAGAATCAATATTTTGCGTACGTAGCGAAGATAGCGCACGTAAAGCTCTGTGTGGACGCCTTATTATAAACGGACTCGAAGCTGTCGCGCTGTCAGGCATCTTTAATATACTTTCCGCGTCGCAAGAACTTCACTTGCAATTCACTTCGCAATGCAGGGACTAATGCGTTACATTTACTATCGTGGAATCAAATACTGTGGGAATAATGCGCCACATTTAGTACCTTGGGATTAAAATATTGTGGTCCCTAAAATGTGGGCATGAAGTGCAAGGAATTAAAAATGGCACTTTAGTAACTTGGCACATAATATATTATTAGCGCCCGTTATACAATATAGCGCCCGCGAACCATTAGTAGAGAGTTAAAGCAAAGCCCTATACGTATAAGTATACGTAGAAAGTGACAGCTACGCATGCGCGTTAAAGTGTTTTCGAACGTACGTTCCTTGTGTGGACCAGAGATATGCATTTCTCTGGTGTGGACTTACGGTTGACGTAAACTTGCGGGTACGCACGTAAATCCGAGACGCAGCGGTATCGAGCCGAAATCTTGGTGCGGAAACACCCGACTTGAGTCGAGTGATTAGAATATACGTCAACCATAAATAGGCAACTAGATATTGCATTTTAAAAATATCTCAAACGTCTAAGAACTTATTTTGAGCGATTTTGAGAGGAACTATAGAAACGTCCATCAAAGGGATATAAATAACCTTCAACTCACCTTCAGGCAGCGTCTTGGCGTTACGTTTTAAAACATGCTTTAACTGTACTTTTGAAACTCTACGTATTCCATCTTTGGCCGTTTACGTCAATGTGTTACGTCTACGTAATAAACACGTATTGGGCTTTGCTAACAACAAGAATGTAAGATTAGTGAGTGCTTATGCCCATTATCACTTTTTCTTCTAGATGTACTTAACGTTCGTAGACTTCGTTACAAAGTGTGATTTAACGACCGGTCATGCATAAATACATAATATTTCCGGATTCCCATAATTATGCTTAATAATTCTGCTGCGAGTACAACTGCCATTTTCTTTATTTCTGTGCTTTTTCTCTCACTGAAAGTAAAATTGTTCATTATTCGAGCCAAGGGAAACAGTTTCATTTTCCTATTATCTCAGAATTTTATTTCTTTTACGCATGCCAGCTTTTCACTGCTGCTTCGTGCCGCTCTTATTAGAAATCATTTGTGAGACTGAGACTATATTCACCGTATATGGTCATAGGTAGTGCATGGAAAGTAGGGTAAGAATAATGCTTGCTGAAAATTGAACGTGATGCATGCAAATTAGTTTGGTTAGATATATTGTAGCAAGAGAATTACGACATTGCTTGAATCTTGAATGTAATCTGTAAGTGCGTTAGGATTTATAATAATACATCCTACATTTTTGTTAAGAAGGCAAAATTGGAATGATTCACTTTTTAGTGTGGAAAGTTGTACTTTCGCGTTACTGCTATAAGGTAAAGTTACTTTTTACTGCTTTGTATAATCTTAAAGTGATACTTTTCGAAAGAAATTCGTTGCAGATAATTGTGTTTTTTGCCCTTTTTTTCGTTTAAATCATGTGGTGGATAGGCAATATATGAATAGATGGTAGGATATGATTTTAGCTAGTTTTTATGTTTTTACGACATTTGCTTCATTGTGCTGCAGCAGCTGCATCCTCTCTAACTATAAATAAGTAGGAGTAGTAATTAGAGGTAGGTACTTACTTGGGAGGTTAATGAAACATAATATTATGGTTACATCGCGCTAATGTACAGGGCGACCTAACAGTTGGCGCCCCAGTAAGTCATTGTTTATTCACAAGCCATACCTATATTTTTGCGTTTTTACTTAGTCCCCTTTAGTCCTTGTGTTGCATACTGATGAAATTTGGAGGGAAAGATTGAGTGCCCTAGATAATAACAGGACATTATATAGAATATATACAGGATGATTTTTTTTAGGACTACGACCGCGATTTTCACGCTTATTTTGCGCACCACCAACAAAAATGTGTCAATTTTGGATAGTTACGTGACGCTGAAAAAAAAATCGGCATCCACTGCCAACTTCTAACTTCTATATATAAAAAACCTCAAATTGGGCAAAGTAGAGCTGGTAAACGTGATCTTCATACCTATCTCTCTTTTACATGATTTCTTATTGCGGCTATATTGTATTCTTACACGGTTATATTCTTAGTCATTGTATGTCAGACGACACCTTTAGAGTTGCCAGTATAGTGTAATGTATCTAGAAAATCTTATTCTTCTTAAAATTTTCTGCAAATTATTTTGCTAATGAAAGATTATATCCGCCAACAAAATATGCACTCTTAAGACTCGAAATAGATTGCTCCTAAACAACAATATAACAGACGTGACACATGACAGACATATATTATAGGTTAATTGAGAAAAAGCAATAACCAAAGGCCATCTGCACTATGTGGTTTCCTTCAATTTTCAAAGTCACGTACTAGTTCTTAAGAGATATCCGGAGGTGTCCAAGTAAAATGGGACTAATAAAATAAATTGCGCTGAATATACAATATTATGTGTGGAATTTAAATTGACAGATATATGGGTATTTAAAAGTATGCCTAGGTCGATGGGTAGAATAAGGCGCATTCGTTGCAGTTAGATTCTTTAGTTGAAAAAGTGTGTACAATTTAAATACTGGTATAGTGCAAGGATATCAACTTAATAAATTATTATTAGTGATTTAGAAATCGCAATGCAAAAAGTTTCGAGTATTTGGAAAGATTTCGATCAAAAATACATCAAGCTAAATTAAATTTCTGAAAATGTCCATTCAATTGGCACACATTTACAGGTGTTTTGATTTGATCAAAGTAAATGTGAATGTCTGTGTGTTTAATATATTTTTAATGCATTCATATTGAAAATAACAACATGAATTTAGTGATTATAATATTATGCTATAATAGCTAGGACTGATATCACTGATAATGAATGTAATGAGTACCTACCAAGCATAAGCATTAATTAATTTGTCAAAAAGTGCGAGCAGATTTGAACTTTGTTTATGCTACCACTACCACTACTTCAATTTCCCAGTTATAATTTAAACAATCAGCGATCAGTTTTCTTGGAATACCAGAAGTGTTAATTTATCGTTATGTTATTGTACTTCCGTTAAAACGCCATCAAAAGGCGATGTTTGATTTTTGTATGTTATAGAATTAATTTGGCATTTCGTACAAATACTTTGAATGACCTTTTGTACAAAAATGGATTCTTTGGTTGTTTTATCCTCTTGTGAACCCCATCAGTGAACATAATGTGTATAGCCAATAGCCATAATAAGTTGATATTACAATAATTTTGCTATAATATGTACTAATCGTGTTCGGTTGTGTTTTGTGTTAGCAGTAAGTACTAGCAAAGAAAATGGTACTGTAGTACCATTTTCTTTGGTACTAGTGAATTTGTTCAAAAATGTATATTATTTGCCATTTTTGTTAGGACCTACAGAGTGGGCAAGTAGGCAATTACAGATATGATTTCAAATCCATCCTAGGGCGCATATATTATGAAATCGAAATAAACTAATCACAGCTAAATTTCCTCAGGCGCGTGTTGGCGTGCTGGAAAATCAAGCAACCCTTGAATTTAATTTATTTTGTGATCGGTCAAATTATTTTCTTCTCTTAATTTCCATCATATATAGTTTTATACAGGGTGGCCCACCACGAACTGCATCGATCTATATATATATATGGAAAACAAAAAGTAGGAATATTCTGAAAATTTGGCACCTTACCAATGCCGATGGGCGCTGCTCAACTAAAATATTTTGGTGAATCTGGCACTTCCGGTTATACCGGAAGTCGATATCAACTTTCTTATCTCAAATGGAACACCTTGTATATTATTGCATTTTTGGATTTTAGGCATCATTTTGGAACAAAACATGCAACATGTCCTATGTCTAAATCCAACCGTTTTTGAGATATTTGCATTTTTCCGAAAAAAATTACAGGTGCAGACCTAAAGTCAATTAGCAATTTATACTAGGAAACCGCGAAATTTCAAAACGAATTTTTGGCGTCGTGTAACAGAAGCCCTGACCTAGTGATCTCTGCTGAGAAATAAATCCGTTCTTATACAGGGTGTTCACAAAATATGAATAAAAATTACATTCAAAATGTGCTTAAATCTCGAAATTTTCGAATGGAAACCCCCATTTTTTGTAATGCGATCTTATTCACCACTAAAAATGATGACAACTTTGTGTAAGGTTTCCTATACCTAAATGCAGTAATTTTCGATTAATTTACGAAGAACCCACTTTTCGCCCATAAAATGCGGGGTTTGCTTAACGCTTGGAAAATCATATTAGCCGTGGACGTTGAAAAGACAATCGCCGCTGAGGAAATGTCACTTGGTTTATAAATTATTGTCAACAATAATGCCGGCGCGCTCAAATTACACAAGCGAAGATTATTTAAATTTGTTTATTATCTACGGAGAATGCAACAAAGTACCTACCTAATATCAAGAACGTGCGATACATTTGGGGCTTGCTATCCACAAAAAACAAAACCATCGCCAAACACAGTTAAAAAAATAATACAAAATTTTAAACAGTATGGATGTGTCAGAGAAAAATCACTTTTGATATTACTTTGTTGCATTCTCCGTAGATAATAAACAAATTTAAATAATCTTCGTTTGTGTAATTTACGCGCGCCGGCATTATTGTTGAGAATAATTTATAAACCAAGTGACATTTTCTCAGCCGCGGTTGCGTCTTTTCAACGTCCACGGCTAATATGATTTTCCAAGCGTTAAGCAAACCCCGCATTTTAAAGCTGGTTTTTCGTAAATTAATCGAAAATTACTGCATTTAGGTATAGAAAAGCTTACACAAAGTTGTCATCATTTTTAGTGGTGAATAGGATCGCATTAAAAAAAAATGGGGGTTTCCATTTGAAAATTTCGAGATTTAAGCACATTTTGAATGTAATTTTTATTCATATTTTGTGAACACCCTGTATAAGAACGGATTTCTCAGCAGAGATCACTAGGTCAGGGCTTCTGTTAGACGACGCCAAAAATTCGTTTTGAAATTTCGCGGTTTCCTAGTATAAATTGCTAATTGACTTTAGGTCTGCACCTGTAATTTTTTTCGGAAAAATGCAATTATCTCAAAAACGGTTGGATTTAGACATAGGACATGTTGCATGTTTTGTTCCAAAATGATGCCTAAAATCCAAAAATGCAATAATATACAAGGTGTTCCATTTGAGATAAGAAAGTAGATATCGACTTCCGGTATAACCGGAAGTGCCAGATTCACCAAAATATTTTAGTTGAGCAGCGCCCATCGGCATTGGTAAGGATTTTCCTACTTTTAGTTTTTCATATACAGGGTGATTCAGTTTTAATCTGCAACACTTCAACAGGTGATAGAAAACCAAAAAATAACCGCACTTTCTTCTATAAACTATATCATTTTAAGGCCTTATAAAAAAGTTACAGGGTGTTAAAGTTGCAAGAAATATGTGGAATTTATTGAATATTTTACAAACTAGTTGAGATATTTAAGTCATATTTGGTACACGTTATAACGGCATGGGTTAGCATAAAACCTGTTAATATCAAACATCTTGAACAACCAGTGGCGTAGAAATGGGTAATTAGTATAATTTATTTTAGAAAAAAAATAGAACCACCTTGTATAGCAATAAAATGTATTCAGATTCTTATGTAAATTTTTATTGTAAACAAAAACGTTCTCTTAGCATTTTTTCATATGTGTCATGGTTTCATAGCAAATTTGATTTTTTCGTAATATTTCGGGGTAGTTCTGAAAAATTATCTAAAAAATTTGCTCCATAAGTAACACTTAAAGTAGAAATAATGTGTTTGCTACCTGAAATAAAGTAACTTTTTTGCAATAAACTCACCTATTTAAGGCTATACTTTTGAAGATACAGGGTCTAAAACATTTAAGGAAGATACAATTATTAATGTTATACGCTCTGTATTTTGAAAAGTAAAACCTTGAACTAAGTTTATTGGGAAAAGTTACTGTATTTAAAGTAAAAAACACATTTTTTTCTACTTTGAGTGTTACTTATGGAGAAAAGTTTTAAGTTAATTTTTCAGAAGTAGGTACCCCGAAATAACACGAAAAAATCAAATTTGCTATGAAACCATGACACATATGAAAAAATGCTGAGAGAACGTTTTTGTTTACAATAAAAATTTACATTAGAATTTGAATACATTTTATTGCTATACAAGGTGGTTCTATTTTTTTTTCTAAAATAAATTATACTAATTACCCATTTCTACGCCACTGGTTGTTCAAGATGTTTGATATTAACAGGTTTTATGCTAACCCATGCCGTTATAACGTGTACCAAATATGACTTAAATATCTCAACTAGTTTGTAAAATATTCAATAAATTCCACATATTTCTTGCAACTTTAACACCCTGTAACTTTTTTATAAGGCCTTAAAATGATATAGTTTATAGAAGAAAGTGCGGTTATTTTTTGGTTTTCTATCGCCTGTTGAAGTGTTGCAGATTAAAACTGAATCACCCTGTACAGATCGATGCAGTTCGTGGTCACCCTTATAGTTATCTCCATAACAATATATTTTTAGCATTCCATGCAAATATGTAAATTATTTATAATATTTGACAAAATTTATCAAAAAATGAAAATTCACTGCTTGGTTATTTTTAGAGATAACTATATAAATCTATACAGTACGTCCCAAATTTAATCATCACCAATGGGATCTCGGTAAATACAAGAGATTGAGAGTCGGTTAAATATGAGGAAAGTTTTAGAAAATAGTCTGGTGCCGCAGAGAAATCAAGGCTAACTGAAATCGTTTTCGAGTTATTTCCAAAAAACTTCATTTTTCGATTTGCGTTTTTATACAATTTATATACAAAGCCATATCTTTGACACTATTAAGGCACTTTTATCCGGCCTTTTTAGCGGTGATGTTAGTGTTATGAAGAAGGTTTTCGTTTTCGAGATATGACACACAACTTTTGATTTTCTTATGGACGCCATCTTGGATTCGTAAAAAATCGAAATCTACATGAAATTCTCTTGTCACACTGATGTTTTTTGTTAGTTGTAATACTTAAAAGCGTTCTTTTTACCTAACCCTAAGTAGGCTATGACAACTCTGGCAAAACAAATGCACCGAACTGTCAGTTGTGTTCTTATGTAGCTCTCAGCTGCGTTTCGCGAAATGTGTAAAAATGGGCATTTTAAATGCCGTTCACTTATAGCATTAAGTAAAGGATATAATAAGAGGAATCGAGCAAATGGCCGGATCTGTAACACCCTGCTAATTTAACCCAGATCATTCCCCATAAATTAAAAATGTTTTTGAAACTGCTTCAGCCTATCTAACACTGCCTGGAAATCGATGTTGCCTTGAGCGCCATCTAATCCACGGTAGCAAAGATATATTTGTATATATATCTTTGACGGCAGGTAAAAGTTGGTGTGGACTGCATTCTCAAGCGGCACCTAGCAACTTCGATCTTTTAAAATTTTTTTTGTAAATTTAAGTCCACATAACTTGCTAAAGGGAAGTGCAAATATCAACATGTTATATATATCGTTGCAATTAAAAAATAGCTCTTTTAAAATATCCAAAAATCTACAGTATGTTTATTATTAAAAACAAATAAATATTTTGTCCCACTTTACGTATAATCCGAAAGTCCACCTTTCTAAAGCCCTACACTTACCTTGCAACTTTTATATAAAACTTTTTTCTACCTGCAAAAATAAGGGAAATAATAGGGCCAGAGTTTTCCCTGTACCAGAAACTACTATTGTACCAGAGAGTTCACATGTTTTTAAACTTGGTTTCGTTTCTACTTTAAAATGTAAATTATTGTCTCCCGTATTTTATGTTAATCCCAACATGTGAAAACTGCTTATTTTAATAATAAATATAATAAATTAAGTGGAACACGTTTCATAACGTTTTCTAGCATGCCGTATATCTACTAAAGTCAGGTCATTCTTGTGACATAGCTGTGAATAGGAACCCATTCTGAATTCAAATTAATTTTCACATACATGTTGCGGAAGTGCAACTAGGTAACGTTGGTAATTATTTTGGTGAATAGCCACATAACTCGTTAATTTTTATAAATTAAGTGCACGGTAACTGAGATAATTGAAATTCGGTTATGTAAACCAATATTATTTAACTGGTCGACCGCAGACCGCAGCAATGTTTCGTTAGGCTACGACCGCAGTCAGTAATTAAAAATTCCTATGACAATTATTCATTATCGTTTTGTTTATACGGAATAATCCAGCATGTTCAGAGTAAAACTTTTCAGACGAGACGGGGACGCCTATATACTCGCTAAAAAATTTTTCATATTATTTATGTCTTTGAACTATCACTGATGTAAGAAGTTACACCAAAAACAGAAAGGACATCCTGTATACAATAAATTATTCTGAAAAATAATCGCGCAGCGTGAGGTATTTTTAGATAAACATAATGAAATATTTGTTATCAGTTATTTAATTTGCGTTTTCCAGGAATTTAAAGATACTTATAGCGGATATTGCAGCGGCTAATTTGATTACACATTTTGTAACAAAATTAATGCATAGACCCACTTATTTTTGAAACATAGGCGCCGGGTTTTCAAATTTTGCAGGGGGGGCATGGGCAAAGGAGCACTATAGCCAAGAGTCCATCTTTCAAAACCATAGCAGGGGCAAGAGGCATTTTTGTAAATTTGAGTGGGGACGAAGAAATAGTTATTTATGTACCAAGGAACTGAAGTTCAACTTTTTATGACTCATGTTGAGTTTAGTTGCTGAGGCCTCTGGCCGAGGCAAATAAACCACATGAGTCATAAAAAGAACTTCAGTGCCGAGGTACATATTATATTTTTCTTGAAATCGGAAAAAAAAAATGTTTTAATAGGCAAGAAAATAATAATAAGGGATCACCCGTCCACGAACCGACTAGGCGCGGCGTTGCTTGACTTTACCGGTCGCTCTACCTAGGACAAGTATAATGATGTAGCGCACCTTGTGACAGAAAAACCAAACTGGTGCTTCTTGTGCAGCCTACACAACAAATCGATTGATTTTCAAATTTACTAAAATATGTATACTGAAGGATTGCGCTTCTATAGGAAACAATTTCTCAATGTGTACGAAAAGTTAAATGAGCCTTTATCGGCCGGGTTTTGAATATTTGGTCACTTTTGACGGGCGATTTCTCCGCGTCTGACGTTTGATGTTTACATCTCGCCAAGGCCTACTTATTGAAAAAATCGTACAATAATGGGCTACATTATATTTTTCTTGAAATCGGAAAAAAAAATGTTATATTAGGCAAGAAAATAATAATAAAAGGGATCACCCGTCCACGAACCGACTACGCGCGGCGTTGCTTGACTTTACCGATCGCTCTACCTAGGACAACTATAATGATGTACGGCACCTTCTGACAGAAAAACCAAACTGCTGCTTCTTGTGCGCCTACACAACAAATCTATTGATTTTCAAATTTACTAAAATATGTATACTGAAGGATTGCGCTTCTATAGGAAAATTTCTCAAAGTATACGAAAAGTTAAATGAGCCTTTATCGGCCGGGTTTTGAATATTTGGTCACTTTTGACGGGCGATTTCTCCGCGTCTGAGGTTTGATGTTTACATCTCGCCAAGGCCTACTTATTGAAAAAAATCGTACAATAATGGGCTACATTATTGTACGATTTCTGTGCTTTTAATGACGATTTTGGGACATTTTAATGCCGATTTCAAGAAAAATACTTTAATGCAAAGTTTTCCACACATGGCACTCCAAAATAAATTGTGCCCTATACGATATTCAGGAAATGTTTTGTGTCTCATTACTGTTACCACACAATATTTTAGTGTGCCAGTCTGCCCCACGAAGTCGGCGCCTATGTTTACTAATGCTCAGCTGATTGATTGGGCGGCCCAAATTTTGGACTTCTGAAAACAAATATTCTGAGAATCGATAGACATACTTATTTGATAATTTTGATTAAATCAACTTGTGGCTTTTATAAACAAGCAATAAGGCATCACAATACTTATTACAGGAATCGGTTTGCACGTTTTTTTTATACATCCATAATAACGTTTTTTTTATTTTAGATTTTTTTTTGTAGTTGGTCCGGTCATTTTAAAACGGCTGTTGACCCTACGTTCACGTTTCTAAAGCATACTTGACCTCTGTTTTATTTGAGCACTCGTATTTTAGTTTCCAAAAACATTAAACATTTAATTACTATTGTCAAGACAAAATTTCACTTTCCCCAGAAGCCCAGTGCAATGCAAGTGCAGACAATATTCTTTACTCACTTTCTCTGGGACATTTCTTTTTTCCTTGTAATTGCAATAGTACCTATGTAACATAATAAGTGCATGTTACATTCAATCTGGTAATAGTTGTTGTTCGGCAAAGTTTTCCGCGTGTGTACAGCCACTAGAGCATTTAACTTGGCACTATTTTATAACCTATCACGGGTACGAGTGTTTATAAAATAATTAATTTCAGCTTTGAAGTGTAAAAATATACCGGCCGAGTTCAGCGGATACATTTACATTTTTATGATTCTTGCTGAAAATTTCAAAGGATATTATGTATATTTAATATTTTTTTATATTCTTTATATAGCTAAAACAAAACTAAAATAGTTATTTGGTATTGTGTACAGATGCACTGCTAAACTTTTTACAACGAATGTGCAATCTAGTTGCCGAGGTTGCAAGTTGCAAGGCCGGTGCAAATAAACCACATTATTTTGGGATAAACGCTAAATTGTATAGTCAGGTATATCTAGTTACTTAAATATTCAATGCAAATTACGTACCTACAAAATGTTTGTTCTTACTTTCTCTATGCCTTAAAACAAATTTAGTGGTGAAATAAATTGACGCAAATTAAATGATCTACAAAAATGATTCCAACAACCACTTTTCAATAAAACTAATAAATTCGATAGGGCAGCCAGGCGAAGCCTCTATAGTCTATCCAAGATACAGAGGCAGTAGATATAAAAAAAATTTCATTTTTTCGAATGAAAACTTTTTATCAAGTTTTCTTACATGCTGATCGCCTTGGGCAATATGGGTTAATGGCATTCAGAGTCACAAGTTTCGCACGACTGCCGCTTCGAAAGTGTTGGTCTTATTATTAAGTGACAAGTGCATGAAAACTTTTTCATTTAAATTTAATTTAGTGTATACTATCATAAATCATCATAAATTTGCGACGCGATTAAGAGAAGGCAAGCTTTTTGGAAAAAGAAAACAACTTTTTGTACTTACGAAATTTGAATATTCATAGCATCAATTAATTTAATTTATATAAGATGTTTTATTGAATTGCCGCCTATTTTGTCGTAGAACTAATTTCGATTAGGCAAATTAAAAATTGAGCTAAACCGTTGAGTAAAAGAATATATATTTTAATATATAACCTTATTAAAATATACATACTTTTACTCAATAATGGCTAAACACATTTTAATAACTGTTAAAACTTTAAAACTGTTCAATTTATTTTACCAATACATAAAAAATCATGTCTTCCTTTCCTTAAAGTCTCCAACTTTAAGGATTTTGGATATCCGCAAGATCATACCAAGAGTACGACGAAAAAACTTAATTTTAATATAGTGCCAAACACAGATATTGTGCGTTTCCTTTTTAACCTTAGAAACTATTTCCACAAAATAGACTTGAGGAAAAAAACTTCAGCTTTGTACAGTAGTAAACACTGATATTATGCATATCCTTTTTATCCTTAGACAGTATTTCCCAATGACGTCAATAGGTTCTGACGTCATTGGTATTTCCACAAAATAGACTTGAGGAAAAACTTCAGATTTGCGGCTTCTATGTATACCTAGCATGAGAGAGTCAGAGTAAACATATACCAAGAGTAAGAAGAAAAAACTTAATTTTAATCTAGTGCCAAACACAGATATTGTACATTTCCTTTTTATCCTTTGAAACTATTTCCACAAAATATATTTGAAGCAAAACTTTATTTGTAGCTTCTATAGCATGAGAGAGTCAGAGTATACTAAGAGTAAGACGAAAAAACCTAATTTTAATTTAGTGCGAAACACTGATTTCCTTTTTTTCCTTTTTATCCTTGGAAACTACTTCCACAAAATAGACTTGAGGAAAAACTTTATATCTGTAGCTTCTATAGCATGAGAGAGTCAGAGTAAACATAAAAATTACATCAGATAGGAAATAATGAGGATACTTAAATTCTATGCTTCAGCACTGTCACCGGTTCAAGGAACTTTTCCACTTAATGTATTTCCAATATTTTATGTTTGTGCGTTCAATGATTAGAAGTAATAAAATAAATAGTAAAAGCTTTTTATTAGAAGTTCCTTTTAAGAGTGAATTCATTATAATTTACTGTGATAATTGATAATATACAGTGTTCCAGATAACGTTCTTTGCTTTCTGAGACCCTTTGTGGCGAAACGATATAGGAAAATGTAACCACAGAAAAACATCGCTTGCTGTTTTTCTGTGTGTATATGCGAGTTAGCTAACGTGGTAAAGTTAAAAATATATATTTGAAAGAACAGAAACATTTCTTAAACTTTTATTTTTATTTTCAGTTGTAAGAAAACTTGTGTGCAAATTTATTTAAATTATTCGCTACAACGACGTACGTGGTACGTGTCGGCTTTTTGTGGCCATCATCAAGTTATAAGTAATTTAAAATCTTTTTGATTTTGTAACAAAACTTCTATATTTTTATCGCATCGGAAAAAATGCCTTACCTACAGAATATTCATAAAGTTTGCATCAAATAATAAAAAAATATATAATCAGATTTTTAAAAATCTGATTTCGGGCTATGTTGGTGCATGTTTTGGAAACACTATTCCGCCTAATGAGGATCGTGAGGTCACAGTCCATGCCTGTCAAACTTGATATTTAAAATTAAAAGTTTTTTTCTTAATTAAGTATACAGTGTGGATAGAAATTGTGGAATATTGCTTATATTTCTTAAAATATTCCTCATATCAAAAACATGTTTTAATAAAAGTGGGGAAATTATTTCCCGTTTAGTGATATCAAGCAATCTTTCGTAGCACAAAAAATGTTGTTGCCATGGTAACCGATTTAATTTTTTCAAATGGCACCATATACTTTTTTTGGTGAAAATTGATACATTGGAACTTTCTTAATACGATACAATACAATTTTAATGGGGTACTAAGTACTTAAGTACACAGAAAATTGAGTAAAAAAGTACGTTTACTGTAACAATGCACACAATTACAAGCAACTGACAGCTAGTGACAGTTTCCCATTGTTCGGATTTTGGCATGGCTAACTTGATGTTAATAATTATTTTGATAAACATTGTCAATAGCATAATAGAAAACTTTTGTTTGTATTTTTTTCTTATGCGACCCCATTAAAATTGTATTGTATCGTATTCAGAAAGTTCCAATGTATCAATTTTCACCAAAAAACGTATATGGTGCCATTTAAAAAAAATCAAGTCGGTTACCATGGCAACCACATTTTTTGTGCTACGAAAGATTGCTTGATATCACTAAACGGGAAATAATTTCCCCTAACACTTTTATTAAAACAAGTTTTTCATATGAGGGATATTTTAAGAAATATAAGCAATATTCCACAATTTCTATCCACACTGTATATTCAAATCGGTAATCGATATATTTTTTCCTTACTAAATCATAACAATACAAATAAAGTTCAAAGCAAAATTAAAGAGAAAATAAGATTGTTTAAATCTTATAACAACAAATTTTCCCAGTTGGTGCAAACTTTATGTGTAGCACTAGCACTACATAAAACAAACACAGCAACACTTACAATTTTAGTGTCATCCGTTTAAATTTGCAATCAAATATAGATAAGCACAAAATTGCACAACGTGTAAAGTTTATCATCGAAATATACTATTAAAAGCATCGTTTAAATAAACTCACCAATAACATGCGGCACTTAAAATAAACGCGCTTATAGTCGAAGTGCTATATCGCAAATAATAAAATAAGCGTTATCGCTAATAATTCACATTCATTTCCCATTCTTTTTCTGCATAACAAAGGAAATATCGTCGCGCTTATTAGACAATGAAATTGTGATATTGTTTGGGAAAATTGCACTGCCGTTTGTTATGCAGCCCGAGTGTTGTTCGATAATGCACTCTGGATTTACGCAGTGCTGCCCGGGTTAAACACTACGTCAACATTGATGCCGTCGTCGTCCAGATGGCGATTTTCATTTCTCCGAGGTTTATTTGCTTTACTTTTCAGTTATCCGTTGTATATCGTATACGGTGTCCCAATTAACGGAGGAACACCTAACACCTTAAACATGATCCGCTATCCCTGATGGTTCTTTCATTTTGACGATATTAAATGTAAAAAAAAACAACATAGAAGTCCTATTTACACAAGAAGAACAATGAAGGGAGTGTACTATTTTGAAAAGTGGCTAGACGACGAGTTCCAAATGAGTCGCGCGCGCTTGTGCATTTAAGAAACTCTCAGGTCTCACTTAGGTCTGCCTCCAACCGATGAGTGAAGGAATAATTTCACTGAACGCTCCAACCTATCAGGGTGCTTAAATTTGAATTGCCATCACGATGACACCCTTCATCGTGATGTCAAAATATTTGTTGCGTGTTCCTGGCAGCTTCTAATCAGATTTTTAACTTATTGAAGCTTCTTGCTAGTAAAATTCAATTTCAGTGGAAACAGGGTTTAGAACATATAAATCCTTTATCTATGGTTTAGAACGCTGCCTTAGAAATGAGAGTATATCGACCAAATCCTACCGACATTGCATCACTCCGTATATTAACGAAGAACATTAAATTTCAAACACCCTAAATTAATTCTGGCGGTTAAGATTTACAACTTTCGTATTTTCTCGCAACTATATCTAACTATACACACATTACTGAATATGTGTAGAATGTTAGTGAATTCACTACATCTATCAATTATTATACTTTTTAGGGTTCTATTAACACGAAATGCTTCGCATAATTTTCTTTGGCAAATTTGTCGCTTCAATCCCTTATAGATAGATAGATAGATAGACATTTATTGGTAAACAATACACAAAGGGTTTGTACAAGTCGAGTGATAAAATTATTGAAACTAATGTTGAGAAATTTGTACAATAATTAACAAACATATTACCATATTAAAATTAAAGTCAGAGTTAAAATATTCCTCGAATGAATAAAAAACATTCTTTATGAGGTACTTCTTAACTGCCAGTCTAAATAATTTTGGACCCAAATCTCTGATGTCTCGAGGTAAGGCATTGAAAAATTTTGCACCATAGTGTGTTGGGCCACCTCTGGTTCTTGCAAGTCTAAGAAAGTCAGGAACCAAGTTGTCACCACCTCTAGTCTGGTAATTGCACTGAGACCTGAACAAACAAAGATTCTCCCTGACATAGACCAAACAATGCAAAATGAAGAGACTCGAGAAAGTTAAAATATTTAAATCAATAAAGTATTGTCGACAATCATCCCTAAAACCATCACCGCAGATAACTCTAACACATCTCCGCTGCATCCTGAAAACACTCTCCGCGTGGCATGAGTGACTCCATATTAGGACAGCGTATGACATCCTTGAGCTGAAGAGTCCATGATGGGCACATAAAACAGTTGGTAATGAAGTAGTTTTGGCGAAGCTTCGTATCAGGAAGACCACCCTAGCGAGTGATTTCGACAGGTGAACCACATGAACCTCCCACGTCCAGAATGACACCAAGGAACTTAATCCCTCCAGAACCATACTCGGAACCCGATGAAGTGGTGGATGAATTCCTCCTTGGGTTTTGTTGTCATTCTGGGACAATTTATTTGCCTGAAACCAGACCTGAAGGCCGTTCTGAGACCTCTCAAAGATGGAACAGGACTGATGAGAAGGGTGGTAAGTCTCAAAGTATGATGCATCATCGCCAAAAAGGATGATGTCACCCTCAAATCGTTTATAGGCGAGATCATTTATGGATACCAAAAACATGATTGGGCCCAAGACTGAACCCTGCGCAACCCCATAAGGCAATCTCCTGATAGTAGATGATCTTCCATTGACCACAACATACTGGGAACGATCTGAAGGGTATGATCCAACCAAATCGATGGCATCACTGCGAAACCCATAATGACGCAGCTTTTCACAAAGAATGCCATGAGACACACAATCGAAAGCCTTAGTAAGATCTAGGAAAGAAGCCCGAGTATCAAGAAATCTCTCAAATCCCTCAGGGCAACTATAAGTAAATGGTCTGAGCTCAACAGGTGCAACTAAAATTCTAGTGTTGTTAAATGTTATGAATATGTTAAAGTCACCAGTAAGTGACCTGTATACAGTAACAATCTGCATGTCAATCCCTTCCAAGAGAATACCAGTGATCTCACAATGCAACTCCACTGACAGTTTTTCCAGGCTTAAAGTTCTATAACTAGCATTATGCTTGCACGTAACCGGCAATATTAACAGTCTCAAGTCCCTCAGACCTCAAACATCAACTGACAGCTCTGAAAGAAGTACCTCGAAATCTATAAAAGAGTTTCGCAGAGATTGGACATTAGCATGAAAAACATGTAAGGATGTAATATGTTATTATTTCTTATACCTACTAGATTTATCTAAACTCTGGAAGGTGACGGATTCTTCTGTGGAGATTTTCTTGATGCACCCAGGGGCTGGATATTTCGAAAATGGTTATATATTACACCATTCCATTTGGCTATAATTCTTCACACATTGTCAAATCCTTGTCAATTGATAGATAAGGGTCAAATACAAAAGGTAATCGAGTGATTTAAAATTTAAATATTCAAGCGTTTTGATTTTAAAAACGTTGAGATTTTGTTACTTTAAAGTCTTTAAATCATACAAGTGTGATGACGTTATTTAGTTAGATATACTATCTGCCGACCTAGTCCAAACTCCATTTTTGGGATTAACACAGTAAATGTAGTATACGCTACTGCAAAGCTAAGATTTCTGAAACAATCAACCCCAGCTATTCTTGGCAGGGTTGTTATAAACGACTAATCAATAGCTTACGTGCAGCTTCGCATGCCAATAAATTTGGTTTATCCAATAAATCGGCCATAGTCCTCTTATTTAGAAAACATAAATATTAATTTTAATACAATGTAAAAACAGATTTATAGTTGAGGTAAAAATAATTTGAAAAGGATCAAAATGGTCACGTTTCTTCTTAGACTAGAGTCTGGAATCACTTTGAAAAAAGGCCGTGCCTAGGTAAACGAACTGTAGTTGCAATAACTGCCTCTGGTGCCCCACAAATATGAAAGTGCAATTTTCCTGTCCTTCGCACAATCGGTTACTAAATAATAAAGAATTATCTGAAGTTTCTACCGGGCTGTATCACCAGAGAAAGTAAATCAGTTTTTTGCATAGCCACAGGCGCTAAAACGTCTTTAAAAACATCCGTTGCAAAACGAGTTTAACTATTACCGAATAATCCGTAACGACTGCAAATTACGTTGTTTAACTTTTTATCCGAGATTGTTGATAATGAAAAAAATCATTAAGTAATTTTTGCAATTGATTGATCGAAATATTCCTTCCTAAAATAAACAATTAGTAAAAATCGAAGTGAAAATTGACTACTGAAAAATATTAGTTGTACCGTCAACGACCAACCTGCACGATAGGACGAGTACATATTTTTGCTTTTCTGATTAAAAATAGAACATTTGGAAAAGCCTGAAAATTATTAGCTACTAAAACTCTCGAGCATCAGAAGGAGCTAGGATAATAAAGGATTTTGCTTCACACCGATTAACCATAGATGGTACAGAGAGACCCTCCTCTTATTTTTTTTACAGTGTGTCTCAGGTAAAATTGTTCACCTCTTCTAATTCAGAACATGCGCGGTTTTTGAAATATCGATAGGGATTCCTTTGGGAACAGCTTCCTTATTTTTCATCCGATTTCGTTTTTCTTTTTTTACCTTTATACCTACCGCTAACTGAAAGGTTTTCCAATAACATGCGTATCATAGGAACTGGTATGGTCCCAATAAAAAAATAAAGGTGTGGCTCTGGAGGGGAAGGTGTGGGCTTTACAAAAATGAAATATGATTCAAAAAGTCCAAGCCAAAAGTGACGGGTGCGGGCGATTTTCCAAAAACCGGACACTTTTACCTGGGACAGACTGTATATTAGGAGATGTTTCAAGTAAAAGTTGTAGGGAACTGAACTAACTTGTTTATAGCTCTTGTAAATTATAAAAAAAAGGTGTATAATATCAAGGGAATACACCAAAATTAAAATTATTCTTAATTTGTAATGAACGTTTTAATTTTTGAGATTTATCCAAATTAAATAATTTTGCAAAGAAAGTAAAAAACCTTATAAAATAATTTAGGTAATATATTATTCCTAGTGTGGTAGCAAACATTTTACTGTTCAATCGTCTCTCCTTATCAGTCGAGACACAAATAAAGGCTAAATAAATAAAATTTCAATATTAATAAAAAAACGGTCCAAAGATAATGATATGGCGAATTATATCATTTTATTCTTTCTCTTCTAGTCATGTCCATTTATTTTAGAGAGCGTCAATATTATTTTTACTTGTTCACTACATTTGGTTGTTTACAGCTTGTTTATATATGTTTCGGTCTATTTAAAGATCATCATAGGAGCATTTATTATTTCTACGTTGCTTAAATAACAATCATCATATTTAAAACTACTACATAAGATGATTTAATTATTTACATTCAAAAGGGTTTCAGTATTCTAATGAAGGGACCCTTCCTTAGAATACTGAAACAAACATTATTAATACAAAGAAAGTATATTTTAAACTGAGTTATAATTAAGGCAAAGATAATAGTTTTGTCTTTTGAATTTAATTAATTAAATCAACGTATATAATAGTTTTAAATATGATGATTGTTATTTAAACAACGTAGAAATAAGAAATGCTCTTATGATGATCTTTAAAGAGATCCAAACATAATATATGTGTCTAAGCTTTAAACAACCAAATGTATGAACAAATAAAAAAGATAAATATTGACGTTCTCTAAAATGATAACTCGTCGTTTATAATTTAGTCGATTCCCAGTAATAAAAAAATTGAAATAGGTAGGTACCTATATCATTTTAATTGTAACGATCAGTAGATTTAAAAAAATGCTGGTTTAAATTGAATTGCCTATAACTTTTATTTTAAACATTTCCTACTATCTCCAAAATAGAAAACAGAATAGGGTCTGCCATCTCATGTTTAGTTTACGGTGATATTGGAAGTTTGTCATTATTTGGATTTAGTAATATCTGACTAATCCAGAGAGAGGAATCATTTTTAGGAAAACCTGAAATCAAAATGTGCCTACCCTATCTTTGATTCCTCACATACCATGTGATGGGAGTGGAAGTTATTTGTATTGTTTAAATAAATTTACTCCTCAAAAGACAACTCTTATTCAGCACGAATAGCTTCTGAAATTGTCTCAGTCAGTTACTTTTTTTGTATGGGTTAATTTAATTTTTCCTATATTTTACAAATCTACTTTCAGAAAAACAATTTGAACATCAAATAAAAAAGTTACAGGGGTTGGGTGTGTTTTATAACAATAACACCCTGTAGATGTGCTTTTTTTGAAATCTGCGCTTCTTCCCGATTACTACGATATAAATATTTGACACGTTTGCTCCAACCATTTAGAAGATATGAGCAATTAAATTTTGGAAATTTTAATATCGAAAATAAGTAGCCATGGAAAAACAACCTTAAGAAATTAGGGGTATTACTCTTGGAAGGATCTCCCTGTACCGTACCTAATATTATAAATTTCAACATCAAAGGAGGCTTCAAAAACGATAACAATTTATAAGCTTCAGCACATTCAGTATAAAATAGCACATTACACATTACGATCGTTCTGATGAAAATAATATCAAATATAAACAACAAACATTCTTAGTTAATTCAAGATATTTCCTAGTTTAAATACCTCTTTCTTGACCTCTCTGGAAATTCGTGTTTGATTGATCTATCAAACAAGATTTTTTTATACATTCCTATTAAAAAATAGAGACTTATTATGTATATGTATATATCAAAAAATAAAGGTAATCTGAATAAAGGTTATTTGTTATTAAATCAAAAAGTAATTATTCTGATCAAAGACCTCAAAAACAGGTTGCAGTTCAGTACCAGCAAGTGCAAGGCTAAATTTTTTGGGCATGTAATAAAACCAAAACCAAACGTTTTTGGAGACATAACAACTAACAACTATTACATCATGGGTATTTATTATTTATTAAGGCTATTTTTAATTTTGTGTGCTGTGAGCCACCGTGCACTTACTCTCTTTTTTCATTAAATGTATTGTATTGAAACTTGAAACGTATTGCAAAGGAATGTTTTATAATATTTGAACTAGATATGTGTAAAATTTGGTTTGAATAAAATGCACTTTTTAAAAAAATCACATAATATCCAGTCTTAAATCTGACTCACCTAATCCAAATTATCGTAGGTCATAGTTATCCTAAAATAAACACAAGTTCATTTTTAGATTATGTTGGTGGATAATCGTTTCCAGGTCTGAGCCATTATTTCTAAATTGATTTAAATTTCAACTTAAAAATACAAAAATGGGGGAAAAGTCGGTGTAAGCTCACTATTCGGCATTTTCAAAGAGTTTAAAAACCTATCGACGAATATCGACCGCGAATTCTAACCTTAAACTCCAATTTATCTTCAATCTTTTTCTCATGGCCAAAACAACACCACAGGCACCTCATTTTTTCCGCACCTCGCAATTCAAAAAACACAAACAAACTGGAAACCGGCTACGCCAGTAGTACCGCCAGTCCTGCCCGGTACCAACCGTCTAAAGTCCGCCAATAATCACTCATAACTGCTAAAATAAACAAAAACTCACCAGCCGATCGCATCAACGCGATCCTGACTGCTTGCCTGCAGAAAACAGTCGAGATAACCGGACGGTTTCCGATCGAATATGCCCGGTACCCACACAGCGGTACCACGCTGGTCGAATGTTGCGGCGTTACTGGCGGTTCGGTTCTTTGCCAATTCCCAAGAATACTGGCGGCACAGCCAAGCTGTGCTGGAGGTACGAAGAGGTAAGAGGTAGGAACGTGAGGAGAACAGGTGCAAGACCCGGCAGGTACCAGTCGGTAGGAGCGTTGTCGGAAACGAGACTGGATACACGATGTAAAACTAGAACGGGTAGGTAGACGGGCAATCACGATTTTCGGTATCAGGCTTCTGTTTATCGATCTTAAAGGATATGATTTTATTGATTGGTGTAATGTTTGCATTGAACTTGTTATCAGCAGCGAACGAACTTTACCAGGTTTAGAGAGCGAGCCGTAAACAATACTATAAAAAATTGTTGCTTATCTAATATGCATAAAGAAAATTAAGACCACCGTTTGATAAAAATAGCATATCTTGAAGCCGCGGTGGCGATGTTCGTAGCGCCGCCAAACTATTTTTTGGATTGTATGTTTTTCTGCCTTCGTTCGACCTTGGTTCGAATCGAGGTCGAGGCACTTGCATGCACATATCTAATAGAAAAACACCGCTGATGGCCAAGAGCGCCGGACAAATTGTGGATTCACGGGATAGCTTTATCAGTGTAATTTACTAACTGTCCTACAATAACAGGGATTATTACGGTTTTGTAGGGTTTTCCTAGTACCTACTTGAACGAATGCTATCCTAGTTCTATCGGGAAAAAGTCGGCCCTAACGGCAAATGGCAACGAAGACAATATAATAGTAATTGCCCCCCTCCCCTGCACAATAACGCGTTGTCTCTTGTGACTGCATTGTATATTTTTGTCGCAAACAGTTTGGGGCACGACTGAGTTTTTACAACATTTACTATGATAAAGTAAAATATCGTATAACCAATCCACAGAAAAAAATTATGTTTCCTGGGATATTATTTTTGTATGTATGCATACTAAAAACCCACTACAAATGGCCCTCCCAAATAAAGATAGGCTCTCTTCATTTTCGTTTTATTACTCTTGGTGCAAACTAGGTATGGATGTAGTTAATTTTATGGCAATTTCAATTTTGATAGATAATATCAACTTTCGCTTATTTTCTTCTATTGACTGTTGTTTGTAGACGTAGATGAATAGATCTAGTCTTAGTCTACATATACATATATTAAATTATATCAATTTATTATTTTATTAGGATCGCAAACGAGTGAAGTATACCGATGAATTTCTTAAATGCAGTGCTATAATCTTGTAGAAATTTAATCTTTATTAGTAAATTGGTGTCTGCTGCAGGAATTTTAGTCTCTACCATAATTGTGATTAAGTACGTTATAATTAATTTAAAAAGGTATACCGAAAATAGTTTGCTACTTTTTCGCAAGAAAAACAAGTTTCAGTTTCAAGTGAAAGTTGTTGAAGTACATAATATATGAAAGAAATATGGCCCCACTTTACAAAGATTCCCCTTTTATCTGATTGATACAGTTGATAGTTACGATGGCCCGGAAAGGACACACAAAATATATTTTTCTCAAACTTTAAAATTCCGATATACTAACTAAAATTCCGACTTGTAATTCGGAATTTCAAGCTTACATTTCCGAGTTATAACACAGAATATTAAAATTCCGAGATACTATAGGTACCTACTAACTCGGAATTTTAACATTCCGACTTATAACTCGGATTTTTAAAATTTCGAGTAGGTAGGTATCTCGGAATTTTAAAATTCCGAGTTATAACTCAGAAATGTAAGCTTGAAATTCTGAGTTACAAGTCGGAATTTTAAAATTCAGAGTTAGTATCTCGGAATTTTAAAGTTTGAAAAATATATATTTGGTGTGTCCCTTCCGCGGGCCATCGTAGATACAATATTGTTATCATAGAATCATAGTCGAACCAAAATCTACGGAATATTATTTTGTAGACTTTGGTCGAACCTTCGACTATGGTCCAACATCAACATCTTCAACAACCAACCACATAACCATTCGTAAAATTATTATTTTACAATAATTATTTTGATATTTTTCTCTTTGCACGTGCAGTATCTACTATTGAGCTATAGGAATAAATCAGATTATTTTATTAAATTACAGGAATTAAATAAACTTTTTAAACTTTGTAAGCTTCAAAAATGTGTTTGCTTTAAAATATATACAGGATGTTCCCGTATATTCAGTATCCCCTTACGTCTTACAGCCTTTATTTAACGTGTTTTTAAAATGTTTTTACTGAAATTCTCGAAATAAAATATTTTAGCTCAAAATTCAATAAAACCAAAGTCCCCTAACATTTTTGAATTTTAAAGTAATACAACTAGACCGGGAGATAGTGACAGATTTTTTTTAATTGATTTTACGCCATGCGTTTTATAGTGAAGTTCAAAATAGAAAATTCCTCGGAAAACCATAGGCATACCGTTAGCGTGGGCCCAAAGGGCTATTATTGTCACGTGAACTTGTATTTTAATAATTAATTTTTCATGTTTCTGAACAGGCTGCCAATGAGAAGTATGCAAGTTCTTGGTTCTTGTTTGAAACTGCTGAAAAAAGGATGGCATACCGTTTGCGCATGTCCAAGTACAGTTTAAATTGAATGTTACTTAATCATTTAAACGATTTATTCGATGTGAAGTGTACTTGGACATGCGCAAACGGTATGCCATCCAGAATATACAGGGAGAACTTGGTGCAATCCTTTAGTCGCTGAAGTGCAATAAAGGGATCTTGAAATAGTATATTTATTGCAATATTAAAATGGCCTCGAAAATGGCAAACGGGTATCAATGGTATTTTTTATATGAAAAAAAAACATTATTTTTCTGTATTAATTTTTGTTCTATTTGAAATCTGCCATTGAAGTAATGAATATTTGACGGTGTGAAATACATCTTAAAAAAATTTGTTGTGGGCATCGATTGTTTTTAATAACACACAAATTTTACAAAAAATAAATAAATATTATGTATATATCCAAACCGTCTGCCTATGGGTTATTATTATGACCTTTACAAGCTTATCATTACCAAAAAGGTTGTGGGGAAACTCAAAGTGGTCCGTTAAATTATTAGAATAAAATTCCAAGGCTTGGACCACAATAATAATCTAGTAGGTATATATAAAATTGTATAATTTTGTAACTAATTTCGTCTTTTAAGTCATTATCAGACCTGAAATATATAAAGTAACAAGAAACTATGTTACAATATGATTTTTAATATTATAGTTCACAAATAAAAAAAAGTCAGTATAATAATTATTTGACTTTGTTGAAAGCCATTTGGTATAAGGTGTAAATGAAGGTAATAATTTGGTAATCTAATAGTTGTGGATGTTAAAATTGTTTTAACTAGATCTAGGAAAATATTAAATTCAAAATTCACGTTATTGTTAAGACAAGTAATATTAGAATTGTTTACAGCTTTATAAATTTATATAAAAAAATTGTTTTTCTTTTTCCCTAAAAGTTTAACATGATCATTAATTCTAATTCCAAAACTTCTACCAGTTTAACCAATATAAACTGAACTACAGTTGTTGCAAGATAAACAATAAACTCCAGATTTAGACGTAAGTGGTATTTTTTCTTTTGTGTTTATAAGTCTTTACCAATGTTATTATTTGTTTTGAAACTAATTTTAATATTCAGTTTTCTAATTTTTTTTATATTGAAATTTATATGGGGCCATAAAAACTTAAAGATCTATAAAAATTAGTTTTTTTTCAATTGCATGATAGGTATCTTATCTATACGTGACATGAAAATTTGTGATAGTATAAATATTTAAAGTAGATTTTTTAAAATTATATTTAAAGGGTATCCGTTATTTATTGCTTATTGTTTAATAATATTTAATTCTTTAACAAAATTGTTTTCCGAAAGTGGTATAGAGAAAAGACGGTGAAATAAAGGATTAAATGCAGAAAATTTATAACTTTATGAATGGTTAATTTGAAAAGGAATTAAACAATCTGTTGTGGTAGGTTTTCTATATTTTTAAAAGTGAAGTTCATTTTTATCATAATCTTTAGAGATAAGTACGTCTAAAAAGGGTAAAGATTCATCATTTTCAACTTCATATGTAAATTTGATGTTTGGATGTATTAAATTGATAAAATCAGCAAATTTATTAATTACAGTATTATTCTACTTTATTTTAAATATTTATACAAACACAAATTTTCATTTCACGTATATATCATGCAATTGAAAAAACTAATTTTTATAGATCTTTAAGTTTTTATAGCCCAATATCAATTTCAATATAAAAAAATAATAAAAAAATGAATATTAAAATTAGTTTCAAAACAAACAATTACATTGAAAAGTCTTATAAACACAAAAGATAAAATACACCACTTGTCTAAATCTAGAGTTTATTGTTTACCTTGCAACAACTGTAATTCAGTTTATATATTGGTCAAACTGGTAGAAGTTTAGGAATTAGAATTAATGATCATGTTAAACTTGTAGAGAAAAACAAAAAAATTTTTTGGCACTAACTAAATTCTCAGTTTTCAAATCACATACTAGAAACAAATCATAAATTTGATATTAATAATTTCAGAGCTTTACACATTTGCAATAAAGGAAAATGGTTGGATTTATTGGAAATTTTAGAATTTTATAAAGCTGTAAACAATTCTAATATTACTTGTCTTAACAATACTCTGAATTTTGAATTTAATATTTTCCTAGATCTAGTTAAAAAAATTTAACATCCACAACTATTAGATTACCAAATTATTACCTTTATTTACACCTTCTAAAAAGTCAAATTATTATTATACTGACTTTTTACAATTTTTATTTGTGAACCATATTAAAAATAAAGTAATTTTATATTGTATAACTATAATAACATAGTTTCTTGTTATTTTATATATTTCAGGTCTGATGATGGCTAAAAGCCATATATACTGATTATATTATTGTAGTTCAAGACTTGGAATTTTATTATAATATTTGACAAGCTTTGTTATCACAGCAGACGGTCTTCAATAGCTTTTTGTGACTATATATTATATTTGTTACATTTTCCTGCTGAAATCTTGATGTAAGTACGGCTTAAAACCGTTTGCCATTAAGGTTTCAATCAGGGTTGCTTTGATTAAAATCAATTGATTTAAATCAATGATTTAAATCGCGATTTTAATCGTTTGATTAAAATAAAAAAATCATTTGATTTAAATCAAAATTTAAATGTTGTTACATTATGTAAAAAAACACGCCACTGGCTGTGTAACTGAAGAGGAAATGAGCATACATAAGCAACTGCATACTGCAGTAGCATCTTCAGCAGGAGTAGAGTGCATCATTTCATCCCATATAATGGAATTTTTATTCAGCCCATATTTGGCAAATAGGTGGGCAGACTAAACTTTCTTTTATTCGTCACATTTTTTCCGTATTTTTGATATAGGAGTTGAAATTTCCGAAGAGCCCGCACTACTCGCAACTTCCTGCCATGTAAATTTCACGACTTAATGAGCCTATGTGCAAATTGTTTTCAAAAAATATTGTAACGTAAAGGCATATCTTGAGATTTGCCCAGCGATACGCATAACGCATAAGAAAATTATGTCATAGCGGCCAATCTCAACTTTGACCCTTAGCTACTTAAAAACATTTTTAGAAATAATAATAATAATAATAATTCTCACCCTCGCAATACTCCAAACTAGGAGTACCCCAGAAGCAACCACATGCTTGTGCGGGGGAGAAATAATCCAAGATATGCCTGATCATTATAATTTTATACAGTAAGAACGATGTGAGATATTCCAGTTTATCATAAGACCTTCCCATAATTTTTTATTGCATTTGCTACCCGCGAACACGTTTTTTATCGCAGTAGATATTTAGCTATACGTCGTCTTGTGCTCTCATTGGCGAGTTGATTCTGTGACTTTTTTGGACGTACATTTAATTCCATACACGTCTGAAGTAAACTTATTTGAAGACACATCAAAAGTGCATTTTTCTCAAGCATCATTACAATAAGGATAAGGAGCGTATGCCCTCCTTTTTTGGCGATAGGCGCCTCCCAAAAAAGAATACTTATCGAAATACAGAAATTGTATTTCTGATGTATCTTCAAATAAGTTTACTTAGGAACTTCGGATGTGTATGGGGTTAAATGTAGGTGCAAAGAAATCACATGACTCAACTCGCCAATGACGTATACCTACCGACTTTCATATACGTCGGACGTATAAATAGATACTTCGTTTTTTATTCCATTAATTTTTTTTATATAATAATTTATCTAAGCTCTCCAAACAGCAGACGGGCATTAATGGTTAGCCGAAATGTGTCACTATTGCCCAATCTATAGGTAATTCCGGGTAATTGCGTTGAAATTGAAAACATTGCACTGATTAAAAACTACTAGTGCTGTGCTGCCTTGCTTCGACTGTGTATGTGCCTGTGGATTTTATACCAGTGCGTAATAATAAGCTCGTATAAAACCTACATTACGATAATTTTTTTCTCACCTTTTCATCCGAAGATTGAGGCATATTCTTTGTCCACAGCACGCAAGTTGGATGATCCAAAAAAGCATCCCTTTAATACCTAAAAAAATAAAAAATATAATTGCACAGAAAAATCTTATTGATTTTATTATAAAATTTATATTTTCTAATTAGGTATGCACTTATAATAGCACTTACTTTTCTTGCCCCCGCTTACTTTTAGGAAAACGTACAAAATGTATATATTTCATTTAATTTTAAAGAGTAAATTTAAATTTGTTAATAAAGGTTTAATAAAAAGATTGTTATTATTTATTTACTAACCTTCCATCGACGCTAACCTTGTTTACCACAAAATATATAAGTTATTGTTTACCACAAAAATATAGGTTATCTTCTTCTTCTTCACTTCTTTTTATGGCCTCTGCTCTGAGGCCACTATGGGACACACGTCACTACGGGGCATACGCCACCTTTTCGTTGGGACGATGTCCAGCTTTCGCTGTATCCGCCCAACTTGAAAACTTGAACTATTAAACACTGACCATATACATTCTATACTCTAAATGGAATCCTCTTGTGAGCTTCAAATCTTCCATGTAACTCGTCATAGGGGAGGACATGACCAGCATCTGCTGCGTCTGCTATAACTTGGTACTTGAACAAATTTGCTAATTTCCTTTCTCCATTTCCTTCCCGAATTACTGTTTACCAAGATAAAAGTGGAAGATGACAGTTGAATATCACAAGAGATAAATAACAATCGAGGAGATCCCGTAAGAGGAGAAAATATGAATAAGGAAGAGCAAATCTGAAGAGGGAAAGGCTGGACAAGAGAATCAAGGAAAAACGAGGTCATCAAGTTGAGTGCACACAGCACGAAAAAAAACCAAGGAAAAAAGTAAGCTATTAAGTTAGGCGGAAAGAGCAAAAGCTGGACATATCCGACCCAACGTAGAAGAGGCGAAAGCCCCGAATGGATAAATTGCTCGGAAGGGCAGAGGCCAGAAAAAGATGTGACGAAGAAGAAGACCACACACTCTTCACGAGAGGCTAAAACCCGCTTTGTATTCCACGTTTTCATTGGTCGACTAAAGATTACATGAATAATAAGCCTCTCTTCTTGTATTCAATAGCACTTTGTGGCAGATTATGTAAATGAATTAAGAAATAATGTCAAATCCCGATGAAATTTTGCTGGATGCAGCTCAAACTATCACCACCGCGGAGAAACCGAAATTTTGAAAGATTTGTGCCGTGTTTATGTCCGGCCCTGCCGCTGTTTTCACCCACCAACTATATTCAATATAGTTTGAATATAGTTCGGTGTTTTCGCCCGACATTCGTCGCTTGCAAATATAGGGTGGTAATCAGTTTGAGCTAAATTCATCTCGATTATAGAGGTCACATTCGTGTTCAGGGACCTCGAAAATGGGGGGGGGGGTAGAAAAAATTTCAAGAAAATCAGGTGGTGCATACGGTATATTCCATAATTACCATATGTTCTTCGGATAAGTGATTAACTAAGCCATTATTATGCTGGAAGAAACTATTGCAATTTGCAATGTGAATGTGTTTGTTAAAACGAATAACTGTCACTTTTCGTGTCATGCAGGGCCTCTAGTCTGAGGCTCTGCTAATATAATATATAATGGGCTATCCTCACCATGTGTATAGCCTTGGGTCTACACTGCGTTCAGCGTTGTTCTTGTTCACTGTTGGCATGGCCCAAGACCCGTAATCTTAGTTTACGGGTCTTGGGCATGGCACATACTGTGCCCATACCCATAGACTAGTTTAGCATTGAGCCTATAGGGTGCGCTTTTCTGATTCAATGTCGAAAAAAAAAACTAAAAATGGTGGTAGAATGGTTTTTATCCATCGAAGTTTTCAGTTCGAGGTTTTTATATTTTGTGGTTTTTATTAGAGCAAGTCGTTTTAGCACATACCTAATAATATGTGCGTTTTAGTTTTGAATTTTATTAAATTTTTGTAAACCAAAAACATGGCTGATGGCTGAGGATATTTGCTATTTTGGTTATCATTAGTTATTATCCCCAACTACAACTAAAACGCTGATGATGCCACATTCCACGAACAATTGCGCAACTTTACAAGTAGGAAGGTCTCAAAAGGTGTTAATAAAAGTTGAAAATGAGCTATTTTACAACGACTTCAAGAATGCTATCTATAAGCAGAACTTATAAAACTGTTGCGAGAAATGTATCGACAACAAGAAAACTACAATCGGCATTCCGTGGTGGAATTAGACTTGTATTTGGCAAATATTTACTTGCTACAAATACGATAAGTTCGGGTGCTCTTATGCTTCTTGGAGACTTGTGTCAGCAAGAAATTGAGTATCGACAACACAAATTACCCGAACGATATGATTACCAAAGATTTAGTAAGTGGTGCACTTTATGTTACTGATAAGCTTTCCACACACTTTGCAGCCCTTTGAACATTATATTATGTTGGCAATAATAATTATTCCTATTAGCTGCTCGCAATGTGAGACGGCATTTTTGTTTACTTTATTTTTGTTAGATGATAATTGGATTACTGCTTAATTGCTTAAGTACTCTTTATTTCACTCCAGACTGGACCAACACCAGTCATCAGAACTCCACCAACAGTATATTAATTAACGATCTGTGCATGGGTCATAGGTCTGTTCTCGGGTCTGTTTTAAGATATGGACTGGCGCCACATATCGAAAAAAATTGACGGTAATTTGATGTTAAAAACGCCATTATTGTAAATCTTTTATAAAATAAAAACATGCAAATGTGTCTGTTACAATGAATTTAATTTAACTAGAGTATTTTGGTACCTTTGGTTTGATATGAAGTCCATAGCTAGTTGTAGTGTAAGTAAGCATATTTATAACATTAGATTTTCCAGTATTTTCCAAATATGTTCATTTTGGATATGTTACAAAATACTCTTCTAAAATATAATATGTAGAATTGTCACTTCGTCAACTGGTTGAACAGATCATCCCTTAATTCAAAAATAATGTTTATTCTTCTGCAATTCACGTAATGGTCTGTGCATACGATTTTCTTCATGTGCATGGTAATTACATGTTATCACAAACAAATCTACCTACCTATAAATACTTTGTATAACAAAACTGTGAAATATTGACCGCAAAGAAAATTCGTTACCGCAAAAATAATGTAAATCGTAGTAAGGTTAGATATTTAAAATATGGGACATTCTAAACTTTAGAAAACATATAACCACATAATACCTCCCTATAACTACAGTGGCTTTATATAAGATAAAGCCACACTGGCTTTATATAAGATAAAGCCACTGTACCTATAAGTTGCCATTTCACTCCAGATTGCAAACAACAATGAAATTATGACATCATGTTCCGGTCTTTAATATACTGTTGGTCCAGTTCTAGAGCACTCATAAATTTTTCAAAACATGAGACCACAATCACATCACAATGCTGATTTTTGATAGAGAATAATTTAATACGATAGTTCACTTCTGAGTTGACTATGAAAAATAAGGGCAAACAGCAATGGGTTTGCAAATTATGCTTCTGGTTGGTAACGTGAGCACAAATAATTTTTGTTTTTCCACAGTACATACAATTTTATTATACCTCTTTTAGCGAGGATGTTCATAGTGGGTATTGGATTGGGCCCCTTACACCACTACTATTACCTGTACTTGGCTAAAATGATGCCTAAAAGGGACTTTATTACTGTAACGAAAAAAGTTGCATTAGACCAATTTATAATGTCTCCTATATGTATATCAGCATTTTTCTATAGTATGGGTATGCTTGAGAGGAAACCAATAGATATGTGTACCAAAGAACTTGTGAATAAATGTGTAGAGGTTTATATGGTAAATATTCCTGAATACCATCTTTGTATTCGATATTATATCATGAAAAAATTTTGTTTTAGATGGATTGGTGTGTTTGGCCACCAACACAATACATAAATTTCTATTACTTTCCCGTAAAATATCAAGTGCTGTGGATAAATGCTGTGACTATGTTGTACAACATATTTTTATCATACATTAAACATAGGGAATTGGCTGAAGAAAATGCTAAGAAACTATCAGCTGCCAAAGCAGATACAGTATTGAATTGATTGAGAAATGGGTAACTGAAGATCGAAAAACAAAATGTTTTGTAGATTTTATTAAATAACAAATATATGTATATAAAGTTATGACCACTTTAGAGCTTAACATTAATCAACCAATTTATTCAGCTTTAACTTGTTGCATAGGCTTCAAATCTTCAGCAACTTGGAAGTTACATCCTGTTGACATCAAAATATCTTCTACTTGTACTCCTTCTGCAATTTCTTTCAAAGTTAAGCCATTTTCTGGATCTACATCAAACACTGCTTTTTCCGTGATAATCATATTGACACAATTTTTGCCTGTCAATGGTAAACTACAATTTTCCAAGATTTTGTGACTACCGTCTTTAGCCGTGTGTTCCATACACACCACTACTTTTGTGCCAGGGGCGGCAACAAGATCCATAGCACCACCCATTCCCTTTACGAGCTTTCCCTGGAAATTGAAAATTTATTTCCCCAAAAAGTCAGTTGAATTTGTAATTTATACATTAATAAATATTAGTCAACATAACTCACAGGAATCATCCAGTTTGCTAAATCCCCATATTGTGATACTTCCATCGCCCCTAAGATAGTAAGATCGACATGTCCCCTGAAATGATAAATTAATTTCCGCTTTGAAACAGACTTCGATTCCCAACTTACCCTCTGATCATGGCAAAACTTTCATCGCTGCTGAAGAAAGACGCCCCGTCAACAACAGTCACAGTTTCTTTGCCAGCATTTATCAAATCAGGATCAACACAATTTGGATGTGGGAATGGCCCTAATCCCAGAATACCATTTTCTGATTGCAAAAACACTTCCATGTTATTTGGTATGTAATTTGAAGCCAGCATAGGCATCCCGATTCCCAAGTTTGCATACATCCCGTCTTTGAATTCTAAGGCAGCACGTCGGATTATTCTTTCTCTTCGTTCCACAGCCGGGTTCTCTTTTATTACGGATTCGGTGCTGTCCGACAGTTTTTGGACAGTAATTTTCTGAGAAAAGAAATATTTCAAAACAACTGAAATGTGTTACGATTCTTTTATTATTATTACAAATGCATTTCTGTACAATTCTTTATGCCAAGAAAAGAAACTAAATGTGATTGTAAAATTTGCAATTATTTACTCGCATACCTCTATCGGTTTTTGATAATTTTCTCCTTTGATGATCCTATCTACATAAATGCCTGGCAAATGAACTTCATCTGGTTTTATTGAACCAACTGGAACTATTTCTTCTACCTCTGCTATTGTGACTTTTGCGGCTTTAGCCATAGTAGGATTAAAGTTTCTTGCAGACTGACTAAAAGCAGAAAACAAAGCAACTAAATTCATTGTTTATTTTTATTTGTAACGCAGGAGTTAACACTGCTCAGAACAAACCCTCTCATTTTTATGGAAACTGTTTTATCAGAATAGTTTTATTGTTGATCAAAGACTGAGTACATACATCCTTACCCTCACCCAATCATTTTATTCGCAATCATACTGTGGAATTTCCATTATTGGATAAAACAAGTTGGAAAGTAGGTAATTCACTTCTAGAGGTTAATAAAATAACAGAGAAATTATTTATCCACTTTTAATAGGATCCACCAATAGACGACCCTTCATATATCTTTTAAACTATTAACCATTGAATTCTATGCAGTTTCCCTTTAAAAGTGTCTAATTTGGACCACCCTATACATTACCTGATAAACTATGACTCATTGAATTGGAGTTACCGGGAGATACCTATAAATTTTATAGCTTTTCTGGTAAAAAATTGCTTCTTTTGTTATTTTCCAGGTCAGCTCTGTAATACTAGATATTTCGCATTTTGCTCTTTTTGTGTACGTCCTTTTTCGTAAAGAACAAAGTAATTTTCAGGGACCCTTAAAAAGTCCCTGGTAATTTTACTTGGATATTTTAATAAACTTTCACAGTGGAATAATACAGAACCTCCGAAACAATCATCATTGCTAACTGCCTGCACAGACAGCTACACAGACTGTCAGAACCATTGTTGAAATTTCCGCACGCTACACCAAATACTTTGAATAACATTTTATATAAAAATTAATAACTAAATTAAAATAGCTATACCTCAACTTAGAATTGAGTCCTAAGAGTTGTAAGACATTATAATTTATCTGTTTTAATTTGTTTTCGCTCCAAAATTAAAGTTTGAAAGTTAGTGTAGCAAGGTTTTTTGTGGACGGCGTCAACAATGCTTTTGACTATCTATGGCTCCTTTAATCTATGATGCCTGGAACACTGCATTGTATGACGAAAATTATTAAAATCTTATCTAAATTTAAAGGAATCTATGAAAATTGAAGCTATCGTAAAAGAGATGTAATTAGTGATTAGTAATTTTTTTACGATATCTTAATATGATTTTTATGAAGTGTAGCAACACTGCAGTTTTTAATAAATTAGGATGGCGCAAGAAACAAGGTCAGTGGTTTCACAACTTTTTAAAAAATTTCACATGGATGGAATTTTTGTTTTTAGACTTTTTAAGGAAAATTACTTCATAAGCCTGCTCCATGGATTCCATTTATCACGTAAAAATGTCTGTACTAATCAAAGAAACATCCCGTATAAGCTATCATCATTTGGGAATGGTTTGATCTTTTTCCTTACTTAAAAATCAAGTTCCCTTCAGTATCGGCTTTCTGAGCTTTAATAAGTGCAAAGTCTCCAGTGATTGCCTCTTCCATAATGTATGGTTTGCCATTAAAAAGCTGTGATTCCCTTCCACTACTCGAAATTTCAATTTGACCATTTGCATCATACTTTATAGGGGCCCCACCTTCGTGCACTAATGTCCCAAATGCCGTTGGTGTATAAAATGCTGGTATACCAGCACCACCTGCTCGTACCCTTTCAGCTAAGGTTCCCTGAAGAATTTATATCTTTGATTTTAAATTTATTTACATAAATATATTATGCTTGCTTACCTGTGGAGTCAATTCAACTTCCAATTCACCTGTTAGAAACTGCCTCTCAAACTCAGCATTTTCACCAACATAGGACGCTATCATCCGCTTAATTTTTTTCTGTTTTAAAAGTAAACCTAAACCAAATTTATCTACGCCTGCATTATTTGAAACGACAACTAAATTTTTCACATCGTGGTTCACTAAAGCGCCTATTAAGTTTTCTGGTATTCCACATAAACCAAAACCACCTACCAGCAGTTTAGATCCATTTTGAATATCTGCTATAGCAGCTTGTACATCTTTGTAAACTTTATTTCGTTTCGATTTTGTTGCGAAAGAACATGATATAATCTGTAAAAGCTCAGGTTGAGCACTTTTAAGGTTAACTTTAACATTTTCGTTACCTTGTTGATTTTAAGTAAACCAAGTTTAATTGATAGAATATCTTGATGTCTGATAGCGACATTGCCACCTGTAATGGTAAGTGACTTGAGCATGGTAAGTAGGTAGGTACTTTAACACTTTTCCCGAGTTTAAAAATACTATCCAAAATTGTTCAAAGCAGACCCATCTGCTGTAACTTATAATGTTATCTGTTATGTGAAGGTGATAACACAATTCATATCCAAACGATTCAACGAATGTTTAATACACGGCAACAATTTTTTAAATATTCATTAAATGACAAACAAGTTTATCAGGTTCTAAAATTAAAATAGTCCAATTTTATAAAAACATGTTTTTGATATTTTCACCTTTACAATTCCATTAATATGATGTCCCAGATAAAAAAAATTGGTCAAAATGGGATTTTTTAATTCCAAATTTTCTTTTTTCTTGACATAACCTCAATTTATGATCAGTCATCAGTCAGCTTCAGCACCATTGAGGTAGTATGGGGGGGAGACGCATAATATAACTTTGTCGCATATAGCAAACGGGTTCAGGGGGTGTGGCTAATCTGTGATCAATATGGCTGAGACGCCAAGGTCTGATTAAACAGTATTCCTAGTAAAATTATAAAAAAAAAATTAAAAAAACGAAAACTAACAACGACGAAATCAAAAGCTGGGTTTAGTCAGTCAGTCAAATACATACCTAGAGTAGTTATAAAGGTAATATTTTTCTTTTCATAAAGTACCAATGTGGATATTATAAATTATATTGATACGGCTCTGTCTATTGTCTACATTACCTGTGAAATGTAATTCCTGTGAATTTCTTTTTGTCCACTTTAGAATTGCTACTGCAACAACGTACAGCACATGACATATTTATTTCCAGAGGTCAATATAGCTCGCAATAACAAGGAAAACGGCACTTTTAGCCACTTTTAATGCACTTTTAGCACGGAGTCAACAAATTGACGTTGTTCTGGTAATCTATGACGCAGGTGAACCCGTTTTGGGTCACATGACAGCTTCTCCCCTCCAATACTACCTCAATGTTCAGCCTGGACCAACACCAAGAACGTTAAACCAGACTTAACGTTCTTGGACCAACACTATACATAACTGCCTAGCGCTGTTTCAAGCGATCGCCACTGGCGCTGCACGACGAAACAAATTTACAGGGTGGTTTTAGTTAAAAATCAGAATCTTATAAAATAAAAACATATAAATATGTCTGTTACAACGAAGTTAATATTCAAAATAAAATTAAATATTTGTTTGTTATGTTCCTCTAATTTGACAAGTTCACATGGCATATTTCCATATATTTTCTAAGAAAAGCGAGTCTAAAAAGCAAGCAAGAGTATTTGTTACCTTTTGGTTTGAAACGCAGTCCATGGCTAGTTGTAGTATGTAAAAGCATAAAACACGTTAGATTTTTCAGTTTCTTCTTTATATGGAGGACTATATTGTTTCGCTTTGAAGCTATAAACAAAATTTTCTATTTTCATTCCTGCATACGTTACAAAATACTCTTCCAAAATAATATCTAGAATTTTCGCTTCTTCAGCTGGTTGATTAGATCATACCATAATTCCAAAATAGTATTTGTTCTTCTGAAATTCACCTAATGGTCTCTGTGCATACCATTTTCTTCATGTGCGCGAAAATTTCATGTTATCACAAACAAATCTACCTCGAAACGCCGTATTAATAGGATAAAACTGCCAAATACTGGATGCAAAGACAATTAGTTACCGTAAAAAGAAGGTAAATCGTAATAAAGCTGGATAATTAAAATTTTGGATTTTTTCACAAAATATGATTTTTTAAACGTCGGAAACTGACATACCAATTAAGCATTTTCAAACACGTGACTTTGACAAGTCGGCCATTTTGGCTGGTGGACAAACAAAACTCCTAAATACATGTAAAATCAATAGTTTGCATAGTTCTAAGGCCAATTAAAGCCTTATTAGGAACTTTAAAACCCAAGAGGATTCATATTCCTATAGAAAAATAATCAATTTACCGGTGGGTGCTATTAAGAGCCTTCAAAAGTTTGGGGATTTGATGTTATAGGGAATCAAAAATTGTAGTGTGTTGCATTTGTTTAAGACTTGTGCAGTTTTTCGTGTTTTCTACTCTGTAAAATGGAAAGTACTGACTATTACAAGGTGCTGGTATGAAGGCAAATCGAAAGTTGTTGACGGTATCGATTCATAGGAGCTTAATAAAGCGATGGATTTTGACAACTTCAACCTGGTGAATTATCTGATTTTCACTGACTGTTTTTAGTGCTTAAGAGCTTGCAATCTTTTCAATTTTACGAATCTGGATTAGGTAATGCTTCGGGTCATGACCTCCTACGATTTACGGCACCACAGACATATATAGCTTAGCTAAGCTATATAGGTCTGTGACGGCACTCTTCGGCATCCTTTCAAACCGAAGGGAGCCGTAATCGTAGGAGGCCATGCTTCGGGTAGTGCAGAATGTTGGTGTGAAACAAGTAAACCCAAATGCTTATGTTGTTGTTGGAAGGGCACTTTGAAATTTGTAAGAAACAAAGTCATTAGGAATTCAACTTTTTAATTTTTATTGTTGGAAACATTGCAGTGAGGTAATAACATGATCAAGAAACCTTTATAATATTGCTTTACTATTTTAAACAAATTAATAGCACCTCAACCTTAGGAAGACCAGTGAAGTAACTCGTTTTATTAAACTGGTCTTCCAGGATGTTCTGCCGTGGTCGACGTCTGTTGTTACATTTCGCTGGACATCGCAGCCATCGTCTTCAGTGGTTTCTTGCTGTATTATGCTTGATCGCAACTGACGAACATATACATTTTCACTTGTGTTACGCCGTCAAGTTGTTTTAGCTGTAATGAAAAAGTTTATTTTATTAAAAAAAACTAGAGAATGGTATTTTCCCACTTCTCCTAAGCTGTACATGTACTTACCTCTTCTTACGTTTATTTGCGTTTGATCGATCTTTCATGTCTTGTAACCTGAGGGCGAGTACCTACTTTCTCAAGGGCTGTGATGGCACAATTTTGGTTATTAGGAATCCAATCAGTTATCTTTATCTGCTAAATCTGATGGCACACCTAAAAACTATCACTTCAAGTAATTTTCTCAATTTATCATGTTATGAAACTTTTACCACTTATAAAATGTCTGGAACAAATTCGAAAATATTTTAACTGGCTTTCACTCAGAGAGAGATCTCATTTTGAAGCTCTAATCCACATTTCAGGCTGCCCTTTTGAAAGAAAATTAAGCTTTTCTCATGTTGTGAAGGGCTGCAGGTATCCGATAAAAAGGTACATTGTCCCCGTTTTAACTGCACACCACCAGCAAACATGGCCGCCGATTTGTGACGTCATATGAAAATGGTCCGAGGCCAACGATAAAAGGCCTTGAAAATGGTCAATACCCCCAGAATGCCCTCCTATAACCTATAATTTTTTTCGTCGTGCAGCGCCACCCCAATCCGTAAACAACAATGAAATATGACGGCATGCTCGGGTCTTTAATATAGTGTTGGTCCAGGTTCAGCACAGAATATGAATATTCTGTGGCTTCAGTCAATGGACCTCCTATCCTAATTTAGGAGGTCCGTTCTTCAGTCACTGTCAAGGCAAAGGATGAGTGACATGCGCGTTTTATTCTATCGTGTGGAGTATGCGTCGTCGTTTCCGGTGTGAAAATTACTATTTTGCAAAATACCAGCCTCATGTATGATTTGGAATTGCCCGAAAAAGAATCGTTATAGTTAACCGGAGTTAACTATTTTATGTGCATGGTGTATGTAAGTATAGCCTTTTAAAGGCTTTAAGCCTTTACCAAGTTTAGTTTATAGGAAGGTTAGGACTTCGGAGAAACAAATAAAGGATACGAATCTGTTTACAAATATAGGCGAATTGTTGACGGTCCTATATATTTATTACTATATATCCCCATGTTTACAAATACTGGTCCCTTACTGACCTGCCCCAAACATGTCACATTTAAGAGTAAAAATGACTAGGAATATTATAAATAAAACAGGCGATTTATTTGTCCCGTAATCTAAAAACGCTCTTTAATAATTGTACACTAGAAATGACATTTCTTAATTTGGTAATATAAGGTTGGCAGCATTGTAGCAACACTATAACCATAGAAGAATTTACTACGCCAAGAAGGGCATTTCTTATTGGAGCACTTGAATCGAGCTGCGGGTTTTAGTCAGTGGATTATTCGCATTTTCTAAGCCCGAGCGGGCAATAAATACGAGCGCGGTTGCCACATCGACTGGCAGTCGACGGCGCGGCGCGGTGCGGCGAGCGAGCCTGGCGCCTGCCGGCCAACCGTTCCAGTAGATCCGATCCGTTCGGAATCAGATACGCAAATGCGAATGCGCTACGCCGAGTGATGTGGCAACGTTGCGCGTCGGACTACGCCGAACTTTACCGAATGGATACTGGCTTCCAGAGCCGGTATCCATTTGGGGGGTCAAAAATTTAACATTGGAATGGTTTTCTTGGCGTAGTAAGGCGCGTATTCACCAAAAAAGCGAGCAAGAGCGAACACGAGCGAGCATTTGTTTTTGTTTGTGTATGTTTGCTCACGTTCGCTCGACAATTTAAACATCTCGTCCATACCAGAGCGAATATATTCAGGTTCGCAGTTGATCCATCTATTTTCTGCGAGCGTATTCAATATGGCCGACCATGAGAAATTATTGTTATTAGCCAGTGCTGCTTTCGTTTTATTGAGTTTATTGAAAAAGAAAAAAAGGAAAAAACAATTTTGGCAAGCAATATTCAAAAACAGACGTATTTATAGTGGCAGCCGAATTCGATACGCGTCTATCAGTTGCAACACACTATCATTAGACCATTCCATTTTGAATACGGGCCACTAAACTACTTACAAATAACCCAATAATAATTAATTTAAAATATAAATATTACAATAGTTATTAAAACTGGCCCGTCGAAGAAGGATGTACGAGCAGAGTGAAATCCCGTCCACACCGAACAAGCACGAACAAGTATTTTCTTTGATGTACCGCCTTCCTCTCGATCTTTTTTGAACGCGAACAAACAAACGTTTGCTCGCTCGCAAGCCCGTACTCACCAGATGATTATTGAAGCAGAGTGCTCGCTCGCTCGTGTTCGCTCTTGCTCGCTTTTTTGGTGAATACGCGCCTGTAGATTCTTCTATGCTATAACGTCCAGGCAGAGAAATGGTCCAGGTCCAGTGAACTCTATAGTAACAGAGTCCACTGAGCATGTCTGGCAGAAATGTCATAACTATTTTTAGTGACAGATGCTTAACCAGAGCATATAAAACAACCAGCAGTATTTCTCCCAACGGCGGGAAAATTCTGCGCAGCTGTTCGCGCAGCTGCAGTGTCGGGGCGATTGGGCAGTTCCCTTGTTTATGGAGGTTCGCAGTTCTTTTTTGGCTGTATGAGAGATATTACAGTGCCGTGGAGTGTGTTTTTTTGTAAATTGTGCTTTGTTCTAGTATTTTAAAATAAAGAATCCCAGGAAAGAGTCAAAGCTCTAGGTATATGTATTAAAATTCCGAACTAATTTCTCCTGCTTGTGGTTACCAAATACTTTACTAATACTGGTCTGTATTTCTGAATTGATTTCTCCAAATACACCTCTGACCTCTATTCCCCCAATATGGCGACAAGGTCATTGAATTTGCGGATGATTTCTCTAGAGTAAGTTTTACTGCTGGTTGTTTTATATGCTCTGGCCTATTTTTATGTAGCGGATATATTATTGCTATTTTTCAAAATAAGTTTGAAAGAGAAGTAGAAATATTTTGAATGTCTCACTGTCACCCATGTTTCATAATGTTAGCCAGGTTCCCCTACCTATTGCTTAAGTTGTAAGCTATAAACATTAAATATTTTAGTAGGAAATAATGGCATTCTGAATTTCGGGGATTTGTGCAAATAAACATATAAATATATTAATCTAATCTTTTAATTAAAATACTGTCTTACAGATAACATAAATATAGCATAAAAGATAATTAAGTAAGTAAAAACGGCGTGTAAGGCATTTATACAAAAACCAAAGGAATATAATAATTTTATTTGTCATTTCTTCACTTACGTATAAAATATATACCTACTAAAAAATCTGACAAAAGCTCGCACTCTTCGCTGATTTTTTAAAAAGTTTTTTCTTATAAAAGGAGTTGGGAGTTCGATAAGTATCTAAGAGTCTTTAGAATATTATCATTTAATCCTTCCATCCCTCGCGTCTGTTATTGCACCCCAAATTTCAATCAGCAGTTCATCTGTGAACTCAAACGCCGATAGATCCGAGTCGTCTATCGCTTCGGCGAAGTCCATGGAGTTCTGCTTGCTATCGGACAACTCCCAAATCTGAGTAGCCAATTCGGAGTCATTGATTCCCATGAAGGACTCCAGAATGCTGTTGATTTTTTCAATGCCGGCGTCCATGACATCGTCCTGAAACAACAATGATAGATAGGTCAACGTGAAAAAACTTCCTTTGCATACACAATATAGTGATGATAGATATTCTCTTCTACTTATAGCTATTTTACAAAGGTTTATTGACATTGACGTGAGGTTGATACTTTCTTGATATTTTCAGAAATCATATTAAAGTACTTACGCCCAAATTTTTACGGAAAGAAGAAGACGAAAAAAATGCCCTAAATATTCGCTTAAATTTGAATAAATATTTTAGGTGGTGAAATAAAGAAGAATAAACATAAATATACGAATGGTATGCACTCAAATATCCTTACCTAACTAACATACATTGCATGAACAAAATCCGTGGGTAGATTTTAAAAATCCAAAAATTTAAGAAGTTTCTTAGAAAGTGGCTTGTATGATAGTTATGACAGAAATTTTATATTAACCCGTTTTTCTGATATGTGCTCTAAGATATTGCATGGTTAATTCCTAAAACTTTAGTTTTGTGAAGCAAGGTAAAAGCAGTGTTTACATAGTCGATAGTCGGCTATGGAAAAGGGATAGGGATGGAAACATAATGAGTAAAAACGACTACCGTCACCTTTTTAATCACATTTCATTTCTGTAAATCCCACCCCCACCCCTCCAGAGTCACCCCTCTATTTTTTTGAATGGAACAATATCTAACGCGTGTGATACGTGTCATTGGAAAACTCAGTTGGTAAAAAAATTAAATCTAATGAAAAATGGAGGAGTTGCGATGTTCAATTTTTGCTGGAACACACATTCTTTTGGACATAAATTCCACATTATTGTAATAAACTAAAAAAATATTTTTTGTAATTATTTCCGAGAAAAGGACTCGTTTGGTACAAATTTTCAGTAAGTTAACTTTAGGGATGATCACTATACAAATCAACAGAGATGCACTAGGAGTACCTATATAGGGTGTCCCAGAGTCGGTAGTCAAAACGAAGCCTGTGGGATGGGTGACATCACTATAGGATCCACCTTGAAATTCCTATAGGCGTTGAGTGAGGAATAATCATTCAACGCTATAGGGTTATTTAGACGTATATTCAGGGGATAACCCAACTTTCTACAATTATTTTGGTTTGACACCAGAGTATTCGTGGAGCAAATTTCAACTCGATGCTTTTAACAAATTTAAATAATGACCTTTCCATGGAGAAGTACCAACGAAGTTTTCCGAAAATCAAGTTCAAATAATTACCAAACCCGCAAACTTCGGATAACCCTATAATATAGGGTTCAAGGTCATCCTAGTGATGTCGCCTCAAGGTTAGTAGAGGCATACTAACCTTGATGTCGCCGTTGCCTATCCACAGGCTTCGATTGGACCATTGACTCTGGGACACCCTGCATAAATAGCGTACCTGACAAAATTTTAAATAATTACTTGAATATTAAAATTTGTAACGGAATCAGGCCACAAGATATTCTAACAAAAGTACCGTTTTCTTTACGTCGTATCTATATTGTCATTAATATGTTTATTTATTGTTAATATTTATACTGCCTGCGTACCATATCATAACAAGGTACCTACAGTTTCAAAACAATGCAGATAAAAACTTGAATCTACAGTCACACTACATCTGAAAACTATTTCAAGGCTCTTTGCCATTGTATACACGATTAGAACAATATTTCGCTTTAAGTTCTAAATAAAGTTGCACACAATTTTATACCATAAGCATTATTTTTGTCACAGATTTAGCAAACGTGCTAAAAATCGCTAAGCTAAGGCTATTTTATTGAAATATAATTTCTGGTATGGTTAGGATATTTGTGCTGGTAGTCTTCGGTCACCTGCTACACTCATACACTGCCTCTCATCTCGTAAAATCAACAATTTTTGAATATCCTTTCTTGTGCTATGGGAGCTTCCAAATATAAAATTGATTCAATAGTAAAGTACACAGCCGTTTCGGCTTTCGGCATAGGTAGGTAAAATGTACTATTTCTATATGGTTGCATGAAGAACAATTTGAATAAAATTAAATTTTTCATAATAAATATTAAATTTTTTTATTTTAAATGTTTTAATTTTATTAAAAGTGTTTATCTCTGTGAGGTGCCTACTTTTCTATGTAAAATAAATATGAAGAGGCACACATTACTGTTTAGTACTGAAATGGAAAAAACTGGTCTATTTAAATATGTGAAAGTCAATTATTTTCTGAAAGTCAATTATTTTCAGAAAGCAACATAGGTTTACTATATCTCATTTACTTCTTTTAAACATTATTTTACATAATATTGGCAGTAAACGCCCGCTTGAATCAACTTGGTCATTTGTTATTACCAGTGACTAAAGAAAGAATGTCACTGCTAGTATAGGTGTCTTCTAATTTATTTCCATTAGGTAAAATAATTGTAGGGGTAATTCTAATATATCTTCGCTCGTACATTATACAGGGTGTCCAACTTTAAAACTGTACAAATCCGTAAAATCTTCATTTTTGGAGATAATTGCATGAACTTTTTTTGTTTAAAAGGCCTTCAAAAGCCGCTTCTTTTGACCTTCCCGCCATTTTCAAAATGCAAATACAGGGCCGGCTGCGATTTTTTTATACACCCGATTTTCACGAAAACCGTTTAGCGATTTTTTTATTTAAAATCTGACCCCATAATGTTAATTAGAACCCCTCAAAAGCCCCATATACCAAATTTGAACAAAAAATATACAGGGAGTTCCATTCTGTAGGGTGTCAAAGTTGAGCAAAATAGGAATTTTAAAGACATCTGGCGAGTCAAGTGTGCCATAGAATCCCTTCAAAACAGTTAAATGGTCAACAGGACCACTCAAAATGTTGGTGTGAAAATATTTACTACAAAAATATACAGGGTATTTTTCTCTGAGCCATCTCAAAATTCTGAATTTTTATTAAATTTTATACTGGTCAGGAGAGCTTTGGAATCATTGAAAAAATATTAATAAACACAAAAGTAATTTATTTCTTTATAAAATGCCAACCAGCAAATAAAAACAATTTAAATTGGACCTTTCTCCACAAGTCACTGTCTAAGATGATACATTTTCTGTGCCTTTCCTGTTGTGGCACACCAGCCACCTTAACTGATATGGACTTACTGACTGGCAGGCTTCTGTATTTTTTAGATTTAGTTCGTTTATAGTGTGTGGAGCGGTTTTGATACACTCGATTTTTGACCCGTATAAAGTTCCAAAAAGTCGGTAATTTGAGATGGCACAGATAAGAACCCTCTGTATATTTTCTATTGGACCTTTGCACACCAACACCTTGAGTGGTCCTAATGACCATTCAACTGTTTTAAAGGAATTCCATGGCACACTTGACTTGGCAGATGCCTTTAAAATTCCTATTTTGCTCAACTTTGACACCCTGCAGAATGGAACTCCCTGTATATTTTTTATTCAAATTTGGTATATAAAGGTTTTGGGGTGTTCTGATTAACGCTGTGGGGTCAGATTTTAAATAAAAAAAATCGCTAAATGGTTTTCGTGAAAATCGGGGGTATAAAAAAAATCGCAGCCGGCCCTGTAGTTGCATTTTGAAAATGGCGGGAAGGTCAAAAGAAGCGGTTTTTGAAAGCCTTTCAAACAAAAAAAAGTGTAGGCGATTATCTCCAAAAATGAAGATTTTACGGATTTGTACAGTTTTAAAGTTGGACACCCTGTAGATAGTAATTATTTATCTATAAGTTAATACTTTATTATTGTATGGTATAATAATTTTTCTTGTATTCATGTATACAGGGTGACACAGGAAGAAGTTGCACCGCACTTTTTGTGAAATAAAAATTTATAAAAACTCGATCTTTTGGATAGTCCACAAAAAGTAGTTGGGCACACTGTTAAATCGGATATGCCACATCGCCGTTTTTGGAGAAGATGAGCCCAGGAAACATTATAGCGTTGACTGAAGAGTGAACACCCAACGATTATAGCATTGACTGAAGAAACTCTGGGACAAAAACATCTTGAACATCATCGTTCTGTATAGTTTTTTGTCGAGGTTATTGGCTGATTATATCAAGTCACTAGGTTCCGAAAACATTTATGACTATTTTATTCAAGTTTTGATTCACGATATTTTGATTCTGTAAAAATTAAAGTTAAATTTCTCAATTTTGTTATATTATTATACTGTTATAAGTTGAAATTTTAGGTCAATGTTTCGAAATTTGAAAATGTCGTGTTATATCTAAGCCTTAATTGTCTATCCTAGACAAGGCTCTAAGTCGAAATTTTAGGAGCGGATCTAGAAATACAATAAAAAAGGCGAGTATCCCTTCCAGGCCTTCGTACCTATATACCTACTTATGGAAACATATTTTTTTATTACTACCATTGAACTCGCCATTAAATTTGTCGATAATTGCAGTGTAAATTACAAAATATTAAGTATTAAGTGCTGGGAGTATAATATTTCTTTACTGCCGTTTTAATAACTATTTATGAAACCAAATAACTTATAGAAATGATAATTACCGAGGGCAACAGATTAGCCCGAAGGATTTAGCGATAAGTTTCCGGAGATTCTTAGATAAATTTATTCCCTACTGTAATATTTTAAAAAATGTTATGTGGTGTGTGGGGTGGTGTGAAACTATTTCTACGATGTTATGGGCTTGATTACTGATGTTGCTGAGCGTCGTTTCTTCTATGATTGATATTATTATTATAAGAGAGAATTAAGAATTCTTCTTGAACTCCCTATAAGGAGTTAAGGATATGCTTATTGCTATGGTAATTGACAATAACAATAAAAACAATATGAAAAAATTGTAAAATCTAACTTTATGTTTTTTGAAATCAAAACTATAAAAAATGACCCTGTTCCCTAATCCCTACATGTTTCCGAAACCAGGTAGCTTGATGTTACCAAATCGGCCGAAATATAACACTTAAACATATTTATTGGTATGGACATGAGCCTTATATTATATGTGCTTATTCAACAGGTCTTGTTTTGGCGATTGAATGTCCATCTTAAGAAATTGATAAAAATTAAAAACATCATCTGGGAGGTAAACCAAAGTTTTAGCAGATTTAGTTACTTAGTGACCTCTAGAAAATTTAAAATTTTCAATTCAATTTTTTTTTAATTTCAATTTTTTCGTAATCGAAAAATATGCAACCATTTCTTGTGTCATCCTGTATGCCTCATTAATTTGGAGGTACGTAACTTTATTAAATACGTACAAAGTTGAATAAAAGTGAAATGAATTATTTAAATAAATGCCTACTTTTAAAAACTTCAATTTATTCGTTTCTCAAAAAAATTGGTAGTAATAGCAATAGCAATATACACTAGAGACCCGTAAAACTGTATCGTCCCAGGATAAGTGAACAAAGAGGTGTAAATGACCAAAAATTTTCGAGAAGGCCTGCTTAATTTGGAACTAATTTACAGCCCATTTTTAGTTTTGAAAAAACTAAGTGGCCTTGACAGTAGCTACATATTTATTTTCTGTGTAGGTAAAATGCCCTTTTTCTAAAAAATATCCAACCATTTTATTTTGGTAATAATTCATCCCTGCATAATATACGGACAATGTATCCAAAACAAGTTGGTTGCGATTACCTGTTCTTGTATTTCAGCCTTTCCTCCAGCCTTAAACCTTAAGGTCTCCTTTCCAGAACCGTATCCTCCTTTCTTGGCAGGTTTGGAAGTCCCCTTTGGCGAAATATTGGTGAAACCACTTTTCAGGGGCTCTACCAGTCTTATCGTGAAGGTTGCTCCCCTTGGAATTTCCTTTAGGAATTTCGCTACTTCGAAGTGTCTTTTGCCCACCATGTTTTCACCGTCTAGTTTTTCTATGTGATCGCCCACCTAAGATAAAATATCTTATATTAGATGAAGTAACAAAGGATTGGTGAAATAATTTTTAAAATGAAGGTTTTTAATAAGAAAAATCACAGATTTCGCTATCTCCTTGCAACAACACAATTTTTAATTAAACCAACTTATTCTTATTGGATCTGACTAGACTGCTGTTCACGATTCACGTCACGACGTTCGACACCGCTGTATTTTTGGCCTTGGACAAAAACTGCTAACTCGACTCCCATTATATACGAACATAAACATTTCCAATATTAAAAACAATCTCGGCTCGCCGAGAGAATTTAGTAAATTTCGCCGGATGACAGAAATCTAAAAGTTCCAACTTTACGTCAGATAAACGTCAAATTTGAGGAAATTACACGGACCGTACTGGAAAATGTTCCTTCTAATTAATTTATTATCTACTGTTAATTAAAATAATTAAATGACTGCAACTGGAAACATACTGTGTACTTAATCCATATAATGCTTCTAGAAATATCAACTAAAACTAATAGGTGCAGTAATTGTTTAAATAAGTTCAACTAAAAATGTTTCCGTTTAAAAATGTATCACATTGAGCTGAGTACTAGGTGCCTCCCTGACCACCACCATGTTTTTGGTTCAACAAAATTAGTGTTCATAGGTGGTTGGTGAAAAGATTCCCGGTACGTAGACCACAATAATATATATATACATACTTGCTAAACTGCGCCATGTCTACCCACCTGTATGTGTGATATACTGTGAATGACTGATCCTTCTTTTATCCTTTTTATGAAGGCATATCCTGCACCGTTGTCGGTTATAGTCAGTCCTAGGGCGTCCTCCGATTTCACTAATTCTACTTCCTTTGGCCTCCCTGCAAGCGAATCACAACATAAATAATGAAACTTTGCTACTAGGTACTTCCAGTATATCCATGCCCAACAGAGAAAGGTGGAAGAATGTAAGGTTATGGTAAAGACTGAGGGTGCTCTAAGTTGAATATCTTAAATATCTTCAAACTAAGATATTTTGATGTGTATCAATATTTAAAAAAATATTTTTATCTAAAATTGACCATGTTCTTTAAGGAGCAGAATATTATATTAGTATAGTAACGTAGCAATAGTAATGATCAATAAAAAAGTCCTACAAAACCTTGCCTACAATAAGTACTGAAACAAAAAATGTAATAATTCCATAATAGCCCAGCGGTCAGGGCAAAAAAGCGGGAGTCTAATCAGAGTAAGTGAAGAAGTTTTAAAACTTTGAGAATTTGTATAGATTTCGATGCCCTAAATTAAATGCACAGGGTGATCGTTGTCCCCGGCGCCACCATCTTGGTCATATGTCGCCAAAAACAAGTTTCTTTGCATTTTCTCGCTTCGACTGCCTCCTATGACAAAAATGTTATTATAATTTCGATCTTGTAAAGATTTTCATCTGCAAAATTGTAGTAAAAGTATATCTTATAAGTCAATATTTCAAAAAGGAATAATTAATTACAATAGATTAAATGTAACTATAAAAAATGAATGCAGCCTTACAAAATTTAAAGCTAAACTTAAAAAACATTTTTTAAATTTATAAGATGATAGTTACTAATTTTTGGTGTTAAGTTATATAGTTATTATTGTACAAGAAGGAAGTTTTATTGTCTATTATACTGAAGTAATCATTGTATGATATTAGTATGTAGCCTTATTATGTGCTAAATAAACTTGTTACTACTACTACTACTACTACTAAATATAGCAAATATCATCAAGTTTTTATAGGGAAAATGCAAGTTAAACTTAATTAGGATGATAATTATTATTAACGAAGAAAAGGTGTATTTTCGTGCAAAAATTTTACAAATATAATTTGCACGAAAATACACCTTTTCTTCGTTATTAACATTTACGTGCACATAGCCGAAATCATTTTAATAATTATTATTAACTAAAAAAATTTTTAGTCATATTTAATATGATGTTCTCTCATACTTCTCTATCTGAGTGAAGGTGTTGTTTTGACAAAATGCCATTAATAAAACGAATAATTTTCCAGTAAGACATTGTTTTAGCAAACTGTATTTGACATAATATATTGTCTTGAAAAACTAACAAACTGGTAGATAAAATGGTAAAATGGGTGGCATATAGGTAGTAGGAAACATTCTGCGTGGTTAAAAGTTTTTTTTCTGCTTTTTCGCATTCGAAACACAGTTTAGGAAATAGTATTTTTTAAATTAATCAGCACCTCCAGTGACCTTTCGGAATTAAAATCCTTTCTTCTGTCTTATTACAGTTTAATTAATTACACAGCGATAAAAGAATTACAGTGAATGAGTTTTGTAGTAGGACAACGCAAATTGAATATAAGTAGGTATATCCGCGCCTACTACAAACTGCGTTATCGCCATATGTTAACTACGAGAGGATAATATGAGAATAATATGTATGAACATAGAACATATCTATCTTATTTTTTAATAATATCTGAATAATGATCAATTTGCACCATGGCTGTTATTTTGCCCCGTAATCCATTCAATTTTGCATTTATATTTGATGCACTTTGGACAGATGGTATGCAGGTTCTTTCTAATTATTAATGCATAATCCAATAATTATAATTCTTTTAAAAATGACAAGCCGGATCCAAGATGATAGGTTTTGAGCATTTTAATGTAGTTAATTGATGCAGCCAATTAGGTGCACCTTATCTTGACCTCGAAAATGAAGTCTTATTTCATAAAATAAGCAGTGCTTTTAACTTACAACTTACTACTACCTAGAGCATCGAAAGAACATAAAAACCCGAACCAAATTGATTAAAATACAACATTTTCAATTTGCAGGAAAATTAATAAATACCTATCATTGAAAGAACGAAACTTTGAACGTTTAACTCAAAAAATAACTTCAACAACTTTTTTATTCTAAGCTTTCGGAGAATAAATCTTCCTCCTTTCTCAATGATAATGTCAAGTCAAAGTCGAACGACATAATTATTTCATTTCACTTTGACTTGACAGAATGACATAATTATTTTATTCCATTCCATTCTTTAAATAGATGAATAAGGTCGATAGTAACTAGGTATATCTTTTTCCTTTTTTATACAGTACAATTATAGTGGATTTTGAGACTGTAGCATGGAGTTTTAACTCATTTTAAGGCCTTGCGTGTGCTTTTTATAAATAAAAACTATGTTACTTGAGAATAACTTAAGGTATAATGAGAGAAGAAAAATTAAATTTTGAGGTTATTGAAATTTATTAACATGTAATTAAGTTAATGCCAGTCATTGCCTTCTAAAAAGTCTCTTCATTTCACACACAATTTCACTCTGACTTAACATTATCTTTGAGAAAGGAGGAAGTTTTATTCTCCAAAAGATCAGAAAACAAAGTTGTTGAAGTTCTTTTTTCAGTTAACATTCAAAGTTTCGTTGTTTTAACGTTCGGCATTTATAAATTTTCCTGGCAATTTGAAGAAGTTTTTTTAATCAGTTTGGTTCAGGTTTCTGTGGAGAAAAACGAAAAACCCAATTAAAAATAAAATGGATCTGTTTGCACCATGCTCCATCTGAAAACTCTGTAAAAATATGTGGTAGTAGCCAGGTAACCGTTATTTTAAAAGCTTTATACCTAATTAAAATTGCTGTCGTTAAGTGATTCCAATTACAAAATTCCTCACTCTTGCAGTGCAACATATTTGTTTCCCGGTAGTGGGCTGACTGAGCAGTATTAACAACAAGTTAATATAGCTTAGCTTAGATTATTGAAAACGGATATCGCTTGTCGGTGACTGGAAATTTATAATCTAAAATAACTCTATGATTATCAGTACCTACCAGATCCGTGGTATCAGTAAAGTACCTATTTAATAGTAGTGTATATTAGTTATTTTTACAGATTATTAGATATGTATCTATACGTATCTATAAGTCATTTTAATGTAAAAGCCGTATTTTTAATTCTTCGCATGGATGTTTTAATAAAAAAAATCCTGTGTAGTATCCTTTGTCGGTGTACAGGATAGATTTCTGATTATTATCGCTAAGTATAATATACAGCTGTATCTCATCTCACTTGACACTTTTGTATTGTAGAACAATGTTTATAGGAAATAAAATCTGGCCGAATAAAAAAAATCATGTTTAAGTAGGGAACCATTTATGAAACCCTGCTTTTCCACAAAAACTAAACTTTATCAACACACAGGTTGATCCAACTTTTAGGAACAAAATAAGTAGATTCTTTTATTAAACGTGTATCGAAATCCTAACGGTTTTCGTTACAGAGTGCATTCAATTATTTTTTAAAGTTTTCTTTTATTTTTCCTAAAGGAAGACATGAGACATGTTTGGTACAGTTTAGACAGACGACACAGGGCTATTCTGGGCTACGCAACAAAAATTTGAATCTTCAAATAGAATTTTGTAGCCGTCACACCCGAAAAACTGTTCTAAGGTGCCGATTTGCACAATTCACGATTTTCATAAAAGTGACAATATCTAGAAAACTAACGATTTTTTACTAAGGCATGACCAAGGGATGACGTTGACTTTTGGGACACCTTGTATTATTTGTCTTCATATGTACAGGGGTACTATTTAAAGATTGCTTACCCCTTAACTTTTAAATTTTATACCTAGATAATTAGGATGAACATGAAAGTTGTAGAAAATTTCCTTACGATCTCAATGCCTTGATCAGAAAAACAATTGAAAGTATAATTTTTCAGATAACAGACAAAACATATGTTTTTTAATGGGCCACCCTGTATATTACTGGATATTTGAAACCTACATGAAACTGCGAGTCCAATGTTATACCTATATGTGCTATATAGTATGTCCACAGAAAAGGTAATGAATAGGAAAAACGTTCTTATTTTTAATTTTTTCGAAAACAGCTTTTCTTGATAAAAAGTTTTGCTTGTTCTCAAAGTAAGATTGAGATTGGTGAAGAAAAGTTGTTCGTAATTAAAGGATAGTTAATACCTAGTAGATACCAATTTTCAAAAGAATCGGCCTACTTTGATATTGAAGGAGAAGGTTAGAGACACAATTCTTCAATATCTTTAAATGATATTAGAAGAAGGTTATATAAATTACTTTGTAATTTGAAAATATGTGCTGAATATGGTGGCAGTATGTTTGAGTAAATAATATATTCAAAACTTGTGGATTGTTAATTTGGAATATTTTAAATTGTACTAGGTAATTTTAATAATTTCAAATAAATGAAAGTAGGCCAATTTTTTCGAAAATTGCTTGCCTTTTACTTTTGAACAACTTTTCCCGGTAACTTATTTCGACATCTTCACAAATAAGTACCTACACTTTACTCTTGTACCATTTTACTTTTTTTCAGTTTTTTGAACACCCCGTACAAGAAATGTTAAATCTTTCTATCCCAATCTTACTTTAAGAACCAGCAAAACTTTTTATCAAGAGTAACTTTTTTCGATAAAATGAAAAATAATAAAGTTTTCTTGAAATCGGCAGTGGAGTGTCCCAAAATCGCCATTAACAGCTCAGAAATCGGCACTAAAGTAGCCCATTATTGTACGATTTTTCAATAAGTAGGCCTTGGCGAGATGTAAACATCAAACGTCAGACGCGGAGCCATCGCCAGTCAAAAGTGACCAAATATTCAAAACCCGGCCACAAAAGGCCCATTTAACTTTTCGTACACATTGCGAAATTGTTACCTATAGCAGCGCAATCTTTCAGTATAAATATTTTAGTAGGTTTGAATATCAATAGATTTGTTATGGAGGCTGCCAGTGGCGCAACCAGAAACTATTGTCAGGGGGGGCGGTTGACAAAGTTCATTTTTCGTTGTTAAGAATTGCGCCGCAGGCGAAAAATTTCAAATTTTCAAGGTCAAACATTCTTAACGAACTAAAAAAAATTTAAGTAACCTAATATTAGCAAAAAATATTAACCAACTGATTTTAGTTTTTTCTTTGTTAACTGTGGAACCATAATAATAATTTAACTATGCAGTAACTGTAAGAAGTAGGTAGATACTCTTTTTTTCCTTTTACATAAAAGCCCCAGAGAGAATTCCTTGAGTGATGTGGAAGTAAAAATATAAGTTAGTGCCTATAAATTTATTGCCACATCCTATAAATTCACATGTCCTCTCAAAGGGTCAAATTGCCCAAATTAGGGTTTCCAGTTTCGAAATCCCGGGATCCCGGAGGGGTTTTAGATGGGATCCCGGGGTCTCGAAAATCCCGGGTTGAGATATAGCGGTCCCGAAAATCCCGATTTTTTTAAATGATCGAACTTTAATCTGTTCTCGACGGTTTTTGTGTAAAATGCATTTGTTTTGTACTTTATCGGCGTTTTATTTAGTTTTACCCAAGTTATTTACGTATTTATTATGATACAACCGGGGGTTCACATTTTCATTTCACTTACCTATACCTACTTAATACAATATTATGTAGGTAAATATATAAAAATGTTTATTTATGTGTTTTTTTAATAAATTTTTTCCGTATGTCTGCATTTTTATTTACTATTGCTAATATTACGAATTTTAATAAAAATATTATTAGGATTGATATCGGGATCCCGGGATCCCGAGATCCCGAGATTTGGGTTTTGGATACCGGGATCCCGGGATTTGGATTTTCATCCCGGGATCTCAAAACGGGATCCCAATCCTGAAAATTGGAAACCCTAGGCCAAATGTAGAATATATAGATATAAATGTAGAGTATATAGATATTTATTCCTTGTGTATTCATAATGATTATTGATTTTTAAAAGCAGGAATTAAAATGAGGTGTTCGCTTATTAAAATGCGCCGGATGCGAAATTTTTTAGAAATTTTAAGGACAAACAATTTAATTGAGGCGTAGAAAATTGTAAAGTTACATCACCATGATATGTTTCCTCTTCCTTTTTTCTCAATGGGAAGGGTTTGAACACTCATCTCCCCCTTATCTACGGCCCTGCCGTATATGAAGGACAGTACAAAACAGAATGCCAGGCGCATATTATAATTCAGGTCAGATTGGTTTATTCGCCTCGGCCAGAGGCCTCGGCAACTAAATTCCACATGAGTCATAAAAAGTTGAACTTCAGTGCCTTGGTACATAAATAACTATTTTCCTATTCAACACCTTTTCTATGGACTGTAGGTATATCTACTCGAACCTTTTGCAAGTTTACAGGCATATTTACCATATTTTTTAAAATCAAGATTAAAAGAAAAAGAAAGTTTATTTAAATGGCGAACTAAGGAACATTAAAAATGTATAAATCCTTGTGCATTGAACAAAATGGAGGTATGTACCTATTATTGACATCTTTTATAAAACAAAACATATTACAACTACTATCTCATACCTAAGTTATTATTAAAATAATTAAAACTTTTAGAGTCTAGAAATAGTGTTTCATTTTATTTTTTAGAGGGATGCAATGCAAACAACATTGAGATCGCAAGAAAATTTCCTACAACTTTCATATTTTCGTTAATAAAGTTTATTCACTGGTTTTCCGGAATTTGGATTGATTGTTTCGTTCTCATAAAATCAGATAATTTTTTACGTAAATCTTAATCTTATTCTACCTTTGGGGTAATGTAAGAATATGCAAAATACCCACCAAAGCAGATGTTGTTTTTCCTAAAAATTTACCCTTTTTTTTAATTACTTCATATTTGGACAAGCTTATTATAAGCTTTATAGCCATGATCACTAAAGATTTTTTTCAATTACTGTAACTATTTTTATTACCTTTCCTATGTGCAAATATAAAATCTTCTAGTCCTATCTGCCCTCCCAGCAGTTTCTTCATATCGGTTTTGTAAGTGTTGAGTGTGCAGAATAATATCTGTAACAAGAAGACAATCGTTATTACCTTGTCTCAATTTGATCTGTACGGCAACATCATGATTGTGTTTGGTTCGCATATGAATTTGCAGTAACCTCGATTAGCCAAAATGGTGTAATAAAGATGAAATTAATGCGAGTATGATAATTTAGACTATACTATAGAAAGCGAACGCTTGTGAAAATTTGCAAGAAAGCATGTTTAGTTAGTTATTTGTCGTTACAAACTGTGTTCAGCTTAATAAATGGGTTAATTGAGAAAATAGTTTACGTTTAATTTAATATTTAAATATAGAACGGGTTACGGACAGCAAATTATGTTCTATTTCAGCGTATATAGATGGTAATGAGTTCTATTGATTTAGTTTGACCCCATGGTTTTGCGCTCATGCAGCCACCACATATCCTGAAAAGCACTAATCCGTGCTTCCTGTCGGTTGTACGGCCTTTTTAATATTCGTAGCTCAAGCCTGCTTTAAAAACATATGTAACTATTGCAAAAACAGCATTTTAAAAATGAAATCTACTAGGTAGATACCTGTTCCTACTTTGGACTATTGTGAGGGTGAGAATTATTATTGTTATTATTATTGGTAAATAATTGGAGCAACGCAAAATGTAGCTATATGACGATATACAGTGTGTTCATTTGAAAAATAGTCATATAATATTTTATAAGATATTCGAAGTGAGAACCATCAGTCCCAAGACTCACCACGCACAACCACTTATAGGTACCTAATAAGATTCTAGCTCTAACAATCAAAATAAAACCGATGTGATGACGTTTCAGGATTTTATTTAAGTCTTTAACTATACTGAATCTACCTTGAAGCTGTAAAAGGACTCTTCATCGAGGCTATTATCCTACCACATTTCAATTAAGACAACAAAAAAGCAGGTTTCTTCCCAAGTTTGAAGAGTTCCCAACCGTTGCGTTAGATTTTTCAAAACCATATCAAACATCTTCTAAAATATTTTTAAATTTGAAACTAATTTGTTAGCTGTTATTCGTCACGGCCATTGGAATGCCGGTGATTATTGATAATTAATAACAATTATTTATTTCGTACACGCAAAATGAAATCTCGAAAGTTGAAACATAATATGTAATTATTTCAATATTTAGGCTGACTGGACCAATACCTGTTGCCATCTTTGACCCTATTGTCTCCTTTCATAGATGCTTACTTAGCTCTAAGTATGTAGAAATTCTTCTCATTTTTCTGTATTTTATGTATATAGTATAAGTAGGTTGAGTGTTCGGTTGGATCTTTTGCGAAGAAAATATAAAACATGTGAGGAATTTAATATCCTACATTTTTGATAACTATTTTTTACCTAATTCGAACATAAAACGAAATATTGTAGAAGTTAATTTTTGCGCCATTTTTTCAATATAGCGTCTGGAACGGTCATGTCTTACAGTCGTAAACTTAGGTATTAATTAATACGTTAAACTTAATAATAACTATACCCAATATAAACTTTCTTTGACTTTTGCAAGGAAAATCGATTTTTTGCTCTTTTTGCGAATGGCAATAATAGTAATTGTCACCTCTCCCCCGCGCAAGCATGTGGTTGCTCTACTCCTCATTCAATATGTGGGCAACTTTATCCTTAGGTTGTAATCATGGCCATTATGGCCAACTATGACCACTTTTATGGACTTCAGAAAGTACCTACTATTAGGGATGACTTAAAAAAAAACGACAAGGGATTCTTCTTTAGAATCACTATAAACCTACCTGTATCAATTTTCATTGTTCTAAAATTCCAGAAAAAAATATATAAAGTCTAAAAACAATAATAAATGCTTGCAATTTAAAAAAAAATTACATTTTTTCTTAATGAAGAACAATGAAATAATAGTACTTCTTGTACGCTCATAAATGTAGTTTATCAAAACAAATAAAGGTTTTACAAGGGTGGTAAGTCCTTAACGAGGAACACAGTGAACACACTGTACGTATAAAAACTGTAATATATTTTTAGATAGCCTATCAGGATAGCAGGAAGTCCACTAGATCAAACACGTGCTAAGTTCACTGAAGAGCTGCGTAGGTATACGCACACCTTGTATATTATAGTACCTATACAAATCTATTAGAACTGTATAAAAACCTAGATACCTACCTTAAATATACAGCTAAAAACGATAAACTCATCTTGTTTAAGTATTTATAAATAATTTGTAAGTACCCACAATTTATGTTTCCATTAAAATAATTGTATTACTTATAGCAACTAGATAAACATTGAAATTAATTACAAAATGTAGCATATTGTTAAAAATAACCACAACACAATGTCCAATTGAAAATGTGAGGTTGAAACACTGTGGGTGACAGGTTGATAGGTACAAGCCAGTTTTGATATGAATTACGTTTATTTGTTACCTACCCAGAATATTTATTTTCTACCCATAGTCTGTTTGCTTTAATTCTCCTCGGCCTTTATCTTATCAGACGATTAAGGAGACAACCATCAAACAATGTATTATATATAATGTTTTCAAGTATTTTCGGCGATTATCCACATTGTTTTCCAGCTAACATTTATTATTGTTATAGGGGTTCTTTTATTTGGGTCATACGAAGCTTAGAGAAAGCCAGTTCAAGGCAACACTACCTGAACTGAATAGTATTCTTTGCTTTTTTTATTTTCTATACTATTTACGCTTATAGTAACAGCAACAGCATAGCTTACCCTATGTTAGGGTAAGCTGTGGTAACAGTATTCTGGAAAACAATTGATATAGATGGAAACATTCTCTTCGTGCGATTGTTAAAGTGGTTGAGAAGATTTCTTACGGACACTGTTTCAAAAGAGGAGGAATTATGTCTAAGTAACCGTTGAGTGAAGAATCTAACCCTTGGTCGAACTTAATCTATAATTGCTATTTATCAAAGCAGGCGTCACATGTACATGTACATACCTCGGAATCGTTGATTCCAACTTGAGGCAGTAGCCTAGAAAATCCATTATCCATGAGAGCATAAAATAATTAAAAGAGACAATATCCAAATCTCTCATTTGTGTTAGGCTAATAAGAAACAGGACTGTTAAGACAAAAAGCCAACCTCCAAAAAACACACAGATTTCCAGAAATCTAGTTTCTCAATGCCAATATTCAATTTAGTACCTACCTATGGTTTTAAAGCTTATAAATATTAGTTTCGAAATACCTAAAATCCAAAATTGTCTCTACAGCGAGATAAGCGAAATAATAATACTTAAATTTTAATCTATTAATTTCTGAAAACTTGGGATATAGACATGTCCTTTTCAATGCTCAGATTTTTACCTGTTTACTTTTTGTTCATATATTTTCATATATTTGGTGTGTTTTCCTAAATAATTGGACATAGTTCTCAGCAATAAAATGCTAAGTTAAAGTTATAGGTTAACCCTTGAAATTCATCAAAACCAATCTAGGCTTGCCAATGTTTGAAAAGGAACAAATTGATTGTCTATCAGATAATTAGGATTAACGATTGAAGGTAAATAAGTACCTACTCTGATTGAGGATAAAAAAGTTAATATTACAATAATAATAACACAGACATAGCTTAGTGTATAGGTGTGTAATAACAGGTCACAATAGGTATGCTCACTAGGTAACCAAATTAGATAGATTTAAGTCTATAGAAACATGTATCATGTATGAATTATAAAACCGGTCTAAATAAAATTTACCGCGGTAACATGCGCAAAGGGCAGCAGCTCGAGGGCTAATGAGAGCGTTCCGGGAATTCAAACGACTCCAGGTTCTTCTTGCTATTTTTTTTCAGCAGAAAATATTGTTTTTTTTTATTTCACAAATTTTATTTCCACGCCTTACGCTCTTTTTATAGAGTTTAAACACACATATTTTTTTGTGTTTTTTTTCCAGAGTATCTATCATTTATTTGAGTTTGTAGGGATATCGAAAGTACATTTTTCGTCATAACAGCTGGAAATCTGTCCAGAGTAATGTGTATAGCAATAATGTGAATGCGTAGGTACTAAATCCGTGTGCCGCTAAAAAGGTATTGACAATTTAAAATAAAAAAGGAAAATCGTCGTTCTAAAAAGAAGATAAAATGTTTCGAACAAATTCAAAAAATGAAAATGGTAGGCACGGGTTCAATTTTTGAATTTAAACGTCTCTGAAAGTAGAAATGGTATAGGTATTCCTTACCGCGCTCGTAAACACTTAAATAGTAAAATACGAAAGTCACAAAAATGAAATGAAATGTATGTAATGGTCAATAACTATTATTTAAATACGGTACAAAACGTAATTTCATTTTTTCCAGACAAACTATTAAGATAATGAAAAATAAGAAGAGTAAGTAAGTTATTTGGCTACAGAATACCAATTTTATTTTTAATAAGGAGCATAAAGTAATTTTGCCGTAAAGCGTCTTCTAACTTGGTGGTAACCGCGTCCAAAATTCAAGTTTCTAGATTCAACCGTTTTTTAGAAAAAAAAATCAAAACCAAATTTCGGTTTCCCTCTTAAGGTTGGAATAATTTTGCAAGGCATGCTTAAAAACCCTGTAGAACACTTTTTCCAAATATTTGCACATCATTACAGAAAACCCTGAATACGTTAGGCCTCCTATAAGTATGAACTTTTGCACAATATAATACAAGCTTCGCATACTATTGGCATTGTGCGTAAATACAGGATGATTTTTTTAGGTCTACCACCGCGATTTTCTCGCTTATTTTGCGCCCTACAAAAAAAGCGTAAGAAACAAAAATGTTGCAATTTTGGACAGCTAAGTGGTGCTGCAAAAGAAGTCGGCATCCATGGCCAACTTGTCGCGCAATATTAAAAAACCTAAAATTGAGCAAAACTATTAATAGCCGTGGAATGTTTATTTTCAGAGACAGAGGAAAACTTTTGTATTGAAAATTGATGGCACGGAGAAGCTTTATCCATCCACGTAGTCAGGTAGTTTCAGAAAATTTCATAGGGTCTTCGGCTCTTCGATTATGATCAATTATTTAATTTTCACAGCAACTTAAAAATAACTCAATTTTTCAAGTTCAAATTTTGCAAGTTAACTATTGAATTTATAATAATCGGACTGGCACCATTTTGAAGCGAACAAATTATATACCGAACATTTCTACCATAGGAATTCATCCTGATAAGTTATTTGCCGACTAGCCCATTAATGGACAATAAAATTGCAGTTTCTCGATATGGCCATGAGGGATTTTTGAGTGTCATTTTTTCCATCGGGTCGCAAATTTCAAATACTTCTGCTAGTACCTATATACTCACAACCTATACCTACACAGGTTTAATTTAAAAGAAATAAAATGATCTTGCGAATTGCAAATGGAACAAATTGATTAGAATAACTTGATGAGCGTACAACCGAAAGTTTTAAAATGTTATTCTTTTTAAAGGCACATCATAGTAGTAGCCATGGTTTGTCGTGCTAAGAAAGCTTGCTATTGTCAGTGACCTCTGGCCTCCCATGAGACGATGTGACATTCAAAATAAATCCGATTGTAGGGACATTTGGTACGTAGGTAAAATAGAATCTGTATGTACGAATGAGTAGGATCTGGACCAACACTATATTAAAGACTCGAGCATGCCGTCATATTTCATTGTTGTTTACGGATTGGGGTGGCGCTACGCGACGAAAAAAATGGCGACTTATTATAGGTTATACCTAGGGGCGTATTCTCTGGCTATTGGGATGTCAGTTTCTGACGTTTAAAAAATCCAAAGTTTTAAATATCCAGCTTTATTACGATTTACCTTCTTTTTAAGGTAACGAATTGCCTTTGGGTCCAGTATTTGGTAGTTTTATCCTATTAATACGGCTTTTCGAGGTATATTTCTTTGTGATAACATGATATTTTCGCGCACATGAAGAAAATGGTATGCACAGACCATTAGGTGAATTGCAGAAGAATAAACACTATATTTTGGAATTATGGTATGATCTGATCAACCGCAGCTGAAGAAGCGAAATTTATAGATATTATTTTGGAAGAGTATTTTTTAACGTATGCAGTAATGAAATCGAATAACTCGTTTAAATGATTAAATAACATTCAATTTGAACAGTACTTGGACATGCGCGAAAGGTATGCCATCTTTTTTTCAGCATTTTCATAATAAGTACTTGCATACTTCTCATTGGCAGCCTGTTCAGAAACGTGGAAAAATTAATTATTAAAATACAAGATGACGTGGCAATAATAGCCCTTTGGACCCACCCTAACGGTATGCCTATTTTTTCCGAGGAATTTTTTATTTTGAAGTTCATTATAAAACACATGGCAGCCTGTATAAAATCATATCAAAACGCATATTTTTCGAATAATTGAAAACTCAGTTTTTCACATGAAGAACCCAGGATGACTCTCTGATTCATACCTTATTATTGTGAGAATATATGTGCCACATAATGCCCTTTGAAAGGCATACTGAGTAAAATCACGTCCAAAAATCTGTCACTATCTCCCGGTCTACTATTTTTAATATTTCGAAAAAGTGTCACTGGGAATGGTTGTTCGGAATTGAAAGTTACTACAAAATTCCCATTTGTGGCAAAATTTGCCCACTTTGACTTACTTACAAAAATGTATGTCCCCGGTTAAAGTTAATAAGAAAGAAAACTTTGTATTTTGTATTAAAAACAGGAAAAATAATAAAAGTGTTGCGTGTGTTTAAAATGAATTCGAAATGGAGAAACTTTTCAAAAAACACTTCAGAAAAATATTTCTTCAGTTTTTAGTCGAAGGTACCTACCTAAGTAGGTATATAAAACCGGTTTAATTTTTTAAAGGACGTAATTCAACTTATGCTTGTGAATATATACAAAGACGAAGAGGGTAGAGTATAATATAGACAATGAAGATAACAGGTATAAGATATATACGCAATATGCCTTCTAACTTCTAAACTATTAAGGTGACACTGTAGTATTAGATAAAAATGAAGCTGGTTTAACAGTAACTGCTAATTACCCTAACCCCCCATAAGAATCTGATTCCTTCTGGGGTGCCCCCTAAGAATTATTATTATTATTGTTATTCAAAAGCCGTTACGCTTTAATTTAAGATTGCTTGATTTGCATTAGTGATTGCGTGACTGCTAAGCCGATGTATGCCGATTTATGGTGGATAAAGGGAAGTCGTTCAAATGTCGTGATTTGATAACACATGTTGCAGATTTAGGTGAAAACTAATGGGTCACATAACTATTAGCTTTCAATGTACCATGTCCAATTATTAGCAGTTGTTCCTATTTCGTTTTACTTTTTACTTAATAATAATTCTATTATCAAAGATATATTTCAAAAGATTCGACATCAAAGTTTATTTTTCAAATTAAACTTTCTTACATAAAATGCTTCCTAAGAGAAAATGCTTTACAGAAAACGCCTGCGAAGTTTGAAACAGCTAAGCATTAATTTTATTTTTCGAATTTTTGGACACATTTTGTCGATTTCAACGCAAATGGTTGATTTTATCGTTATGAAACAAGAGTATACTTTTGTTGCAGCATGAAGAGATAAAAGATGCATTAAAATTATAATCCAGCAAGACCAAAAAGATACCTAACCCCAAAAAAGTAATGAGTAAAAGCGCCGAAGAACAGCGCAAGTGGTGCCCCCCGTATCTATTTCGTCTATTAGAAAAATTTTGAGTAGGTACCTACAAGATGAGTACCTGTATATTTATTTAAATCCCTTAAATCCACTTGCAATAAAAAAAACTTTACTAATAATGAATTATGTATTATCAATAATTAGGTATTGGATAGGACAGAGGACAGTCATTGACGTGAAATTAATTTGACTATTTCCTTCCCAACAAAATATGCAATCAAAGCGCGTACTTTTTTAAAAGCTTTTATTTAACTTGCAATGTATGTATGTATGTATGTATGTATGTAATTTGTTCGGGTGGAATCTTGCAACTCAATTTTGAAGCAGATATCTTCAACCGATCGAGCTGAAATTTTGTACACACGTTTAATTTGGATGACAATGCATGATTATATGTGTGACGTCATTCTAAATCCAACATGGCGGATCACCCAAGATGGCGGACTAGTTAAATTTCAACCGATCGAGCTGAAATTTTGTACACACGTTTAATTTGGATGACAATGCATGATTATATGTGTGACGTCATTCTAAATCCAACATGGCGGAACACTCAAGATGGCGGACTAGTTAAATTTCAACCGATCGAGCTGAAATTTTGTACACACGTTTAATTTGGATGACAATGCATGATTATATGTGTGACGTCATTCTAAATCCAACATGGCGGAACACCCAAGATGGTCATTAGAAGGTCTCCTCATTGAAGAGCTAGACTGTTCTAAACTAACCGGCAAACGACCTTGCAACAATGATGCGTTAACTGAGATGAATAGACTCAGACACCTGGCCAAACTAAAAATTACAAAATAAATTAAAAGTAAAAAAATATTTTTAAAAAAAGCTTTTATTTAAATGCGCTAAAAAGAATAAAATAATCTTTTCTTTTAAAACTTTTACTATCAACTTATAACGTCATTCCACAATTTATATGATATAAAAGCTTGTCGCGAGATTTAAGTTTTCAAACTAAGTAAATATCACTACTTAAATCTCGCGACAAGCTTTTATATCATATAAATTGTGGAATGACGTTATAAGTTGATAGTAAAAGTTTTAAAAGAAAAGATTATTTTATTCTTTTTAGCGCATTTAAATAAAAGCTTTTTTTAAAAATATTTTTTTACTTTTAATTTATTTTAACAAAATATCTATGCATATATGATTTTCAAGATCTGGATTATTATTTATAAAAAGTCAACGTTTAAATGTCACTTCACACTTCACTAATTACTTTACTAACACTGAAACAAATATATTGAGTTTTGACCCAGGATTTCCTAAATAAGGGGATTTTTCTATCTTTGACCTCACTGGGTTTTTGGTGTTTACTTTTAGAATTACTAGGTTTCTTTTTCAAAAAAACAAATGCACCCCAAACAAACACATATTACGCATATTTGAAATCAGGCAAATCTGAATGTTTCCTGATATGACAGCAGCTATATCAGTAAAATTTTGCTTCCATCACAAACTGGGTAAAAATGAAAGTCTGGTAACTATTAACCAAGCTGGATGATTAGTTCTGTTCTTTGCACCTCCCTGGTTATCCTGGACTATAATGAATAAGTGACCTCACCGGATGAAATCAAATTTAGATGGAGTGGGGATATGGTATGATAGAGGAAAGGTTTCAAAGCTCAGGCATACCTCCAAGTGGGCATCCCTGAACAGAATTTGATGAAACTCCTCAGAGACTCACTGAGATAAGTTACGGTATCAGGTATTAAATGCCACAAGTAGGTATCAATATCAAGTAGGTCAATATCAATATTCTATTAATGTCGACGTAACCAATCCCGCTTCAAATAAAAAAAGTCGCCCACTCACCTCGGACGAGGGTATGTCGAAGCACTCCCCGATCTTCTGATACAACTCCCTGACATTGGAGAAACCAGAGACGAACGCCGTAGGACTCCCGTGCGCCAACTGACAGTAGAACTGCAGGGTGTTCCTCGACACCGGCGTCACGGGACTCTTCGGCGCCTCCTGCTGCTTGGCCGTCACGTTGTTGTTGTCGTGGTTGTTGTCGGCGTTGGCGGCCTGCGCCGCGGGCGCCACCGGCTTCGGCTTGTTCTTCTTGAACATGTTCGAACACTGAGTGGCGACACCGTCCTGCGGGTTTTAGGAGTGTCTCATCGCGTTATCGCGGCAGATAAAAGTTTGGTGACGCGCGCGGTAGTAGTCGGAGAGCAACGATAATTAACGTGTGCGCCGCGACGGTTCGGACTGCACTGAGCAGCGGGAGCGACGCGGAAAAAAGTTTGGATGGCGGGGCGCGGGACAGGTGTAATTAGATGCTGGGTATGTATGTACACGGAGGAACAAGAAAGGCGGTGTTTGGACCGAGGGGAAAGAGCGGTGTCTTCTTAAAATTGTGTGTCGACGCACATAGATTAAGAGGCCATGGATGCAATAAGTTGGGTGATGCAACCGGCCCTATACTCGCAGCAGATATACCTAATAAAAAGTATCCTATTTATTTTCGAAAAATTATTCAACCAAAAGTATCTGGAAATTATGTTTAATTATACTACATCAAGGATTTGATTCCAGCAGAAAGTTCTCAACTGGTCAGAGCCAATCAGATATAAAAAAGGTGTCGGAAACAGTCAACATAATTCAAATTCGACGAGTTAATTGAAACTGATTTCTCAGTGATTTCTGTTGGAATAGGACTGAAGATCCAGATCCATGAAGGAAAAACGTTTTTTTAAATAGGCATTACAGTGCCCGTCAAACGTGACCAGATATTCAAAACCAGGCCAATAAAGTATTAATTAACTTTGGCTTGTATTTTGGTCGGTTTGAACATTAATCTATGTAGACTGCAAGAGAGGCGCCAGCTTGGTTGTGCCGTACCGCACCGTGCGATACAGGGTGATTCACGTAAGTGGTTCATTAGAATTTTTGGGGAAGGAGTGCGAATTTTCATTTGAAATTTTGGTTACTTATATAACAGGTTGTAAACTTTCTTTCTAAAATATTTCCAACTTCCGATCACTTCCGGTTATACCGGAAGTCGATAGCAACTTTGTTATTTCAAATAGAACACCCTATATTTTATTACACCATTTGGTTCCCTATCAAATTCCAAATCTTTTTTTTTTAATAGAATGTGTACCCTATTCCTAACCCTTTTCGAGATATTCGTAATTTTTTTTTTTGAGTGTTGCAGCCATCGACCATAGTGATGATAACTTTGAAATTTATGAATCTGGAAAACTGAAATTTTTGACTGTCGTAGGCGAAAGTCAACTTTATTAAATGGTCTGTATGCCATTTCAAAATATTGTACAGGGTGTTTGGGAAAAAATCCCAATATCAATATAGAAAAATTGAAAAATCTCATTTTTTTTTCAAATAGAACCCATATTTTTTTATTGCACCATTGAAATGCTTGTGAAAAGACAGTCCAAAAAGATATAACACACTATATGTCTAAATGAAGCGGTTGCTTCGTTATTAGGCAAAATACGTATTTTTGCTGCTCCATATCAAGAAACAACGGACCTTTTCTAATAGGCGGCCATGGATTTTTCATTTGTGATTGTCATTTATTGTGTTCCAAGATATTTTGAATATGTTTTACACTCATGGAGAGTGTAAAAGAATTTTAGAAAGAACAATTAGAGTTTTAAATGAAAGGCATTTACATTTACCACCTTTGACGAAAAGAAAATTCAGAAAGTTCGAAGGAAATTTCATAGTCCATGGCAAGGTCCAAACAAAGAGAAGCAAATGTAAATACGTAACAGGTAAATAGCATAATATGAATAAAATGTTTTACTTACACCTATGTAGTTTCTTGTTTTTTCAAATGCATAATTATTATGCAATTGTTAGTATTATTTAATTTTGTATTGATGCTTCTCAGGGAAAAAATATTGTTAAATAGCCCTTAACCTTGTCATATAATTGCGTTATTTCCATGGCCCCCTATAATGTGACGCTCCTTGAGAAATGGCATCTTTGTTGATACAGAGCAGAAAAAATACGTATTTTGCGTAATAACGAAGCAACCGCTTCATTTAGACATATAGTGTTTTATATATTTTTGAACTGTCTTTTCACAAGCATTTCAATGGTGAAATAAAAAATATGGGTTCCATTTGAAAAAATGAGATTTTCCAATTTTTCGATGTTGATATTGGAAATTTTTTCCCGAACACCCTGTACAATATTTTGAAATGGCATACAGACCATTTAATAAAGTTGACTTTCGCCTACGACAGTCAAAAATTTCAGTTTTCCAGATTCATAAATTTCAAAGTTATCATCACTATGGTCGATGGCTGCAACACTCAAAAAAATCAAAAATTTGCGAATATATATAAATATATATAGAATATATAGAAAGAAAGTTTACAACCTGTTATACAAGTAACCAAAATTTCAAATCAAAATTCGCACTCCTTCCCCGTAAACTTCTAATGAACCACTTACGTGAATCACCCTGCATAGGTAGAGCTAGATAAGAAGGAAAGCAACGGCGCGCGTTCGGCACAAGAATGGGTGATCCTTTTTTGATTAGTTTGCTTAACAAAACTTCTTTTTGCTCGATAATATTTTTTTCTATACCAATTTCTTATACACTGCTAATAGGTATACACTGTAGATTCTACAGCATGTAAATAACTAACTGCAATAAAAATTAAGCTGGATTTCGAATCTAAAAGGAGGAAAAAATCTTTAAATATATCCCTGAAAATGCCTAATAAAAAGAATACAAGCTTGATACAAGAATTACATAACTACATAAATACAACAAGAATTGTTATATACAGAATTATGGTAAAGTGAACGGTTTCCATGATATGGAGGGGTAAAGATTTCTTTGCTTTTATTTCATGTAGTTTTTGTTGAAAAAACTTAAAACGATTACAGTATAAATTAGTAACTGAATAATGTATGTATAATATATATAGATATATCTATACATGTTAAATTTTAAATTTTATTTTTGTTCGTTTTTTGTTTTATATTTTTTGAGAAATCGTTGGCTATTTTTAATTGTTCATTCATTTCACGACAGGAAGTTTGTCAGTTTGCCTTAATCTAAAAAAGTGACAACTTCGTGAATTTATTCAAAATACCTACCTCCTGGACAAAATTAACGCACTACTCATATTTTTCTCGATATTTTTTATATTTTTATATTTTTTTCTCGACAAGTAGGTCATGGACCTTGTTTGACAGTGACAGTTGTTATTTAAGCTAACTGTCGTATCCAGGGACTCTTTAAAATAGGGGACCCAGCATGTGACAGTCTATCACATAGGAAAAGTGAAGCCTTGAGGGGAAGTTTGTTTTCTGTTGACTCCAAGGAGACCACAAGGGGGCTGATACAAGGTTATGTTATATGTCAGTGTCCAACTGCCATCAGGTTTTATGTGACATGCCAGTGCCATAGATTCTAAAGGAAACAAAAGATTTCCCATCATAATTCACAATTTTTTAAGTTTTATAACTTCCAGATACTCAGATGTGTCAATTAAAGGTAATGCGGCCGCCTTTAGTAATAGTCCCAATAATTGCAACCAGATTTTTCCTGTGTCACCTTTATAGTACAGTAAAATTGGGCCAAAACCCAAACATAAAAAAAAGTTCTTTCTAGCGCGAAATAATTCCATACCCTCCTAAGAGTTAGTACTAAAAAGTTACACCACCACCAGCGTCGGGTTTCGGGGGGAGGGGGTGAAAAGGGCAGGAAATTCTTATTTTTCACAGTTTTGCGTGAATATCTAGTAAACTATGAGGTTTAGCGCAAACGTCATCCTATACGCAAATGATATACATTAAATTCCCAACAAGAATTGTTATATACAGAATTATGGTAAAGTGAACGGTTTCCATGATATGGAGGGGTAAAAATTTCTTTGTTTTCATTTCATGTAGTTTTTGTTGAAAAAACTTAAAATGATTACAGTATAAATTAGTAACTGAATAATGTATGTATAATATATATAGATATATCTATGCATATATAGATACATATTACACCCATAGATTGTTATTTTTTGTCACAACATAACCTCATAAGTATATGACTGTAAATATATCCAATACAAGTTAGTTCAGAATTTTGCAGGACTACATCAGAATTGGACCATCAATGATTGAAAATAAGTTCTGTTCTCCGATGAAACTTGAGTTAGCATTAAAGCTCCAGATGGAGTTGAGCGTGTCTGGCGAAGGCGAGGAGAAAGGTTTGCAAGCTGCACTATCTCTCCTAAAGTACCTTTTGGTGGTGGCTCTAAATGTTTTGGGGGGGGGGGGGGGGGATTGTTGGTCCCTATACGTACGAGGTCTATGAATGCCCATTATTACTTAGACAACATTATTGTCGAACATGTAATGCCTTTGGCTCCGTTTGTTGAACCTAATTTTTTTTATTCATGAAGGACAACTCTCGTCCCCATGTAGCTCGACAGATTATTGGCTACCTAAATAAATGCTGTTAATATCCCTTTATTACAGTGGCCACCTAACAGTCCTGACATGAATCCTATAGAGCATCTATGGGACTATCTCAAACAAAAAATACAAAATCGTATTGAAGAATGGGAGAATATTCCGCAAGCTTTTGTTCAACATTTGATATCAATGCAGTGATATTAGAAGTAGAAGAGGGCCTACACGGTATTAGTGTTGACCCAGATGCATTTATTCTGTTTTGCTGATTTTTTTCTTTTTTTTTTTTAAACACATTTTTAATGAAAGATTAAGGCAAATTAAGGTCATATTAAGATCTTGTTTGACTAATTTGTAGGTGTTCATTATCATTTCAATGTACTTACCTTAGTTTTATTTTGTGTTTTTATTGTAAATATTTAGATTAATTAAAGTGGTGCGTTAATGTTGTCCAGGAGTTTATATTATTCAAGATATTTTGCTTCTTTTGTTTCTTCAACTACCTAAAAAATACTTGGCTGTCAGTTTTGTTCTGGCTTCTTGTAAACGTGCTTTTACAATTTACTAACGAAGAGTTTACTTGGTCTAGCAACTCTAAACTGCAATGAGTAATCTATAGCCATAGTAAGAAATCAAGTAAGAATAAGAGGTAAAGATATAGGTATAAAAGTGTCCAGGAAATTGAGTTTGTTCCGGTTCGAATATTTTTACTAAAATTACCCATGTTTTTGTGGCATAGCAGGTAAAAAACATTGTTTTTATACATTCCACTACATTTTGTTGTGGAGGCGTATAAATAAAAAATGACATAAGAATGGTAAAGAAGGAAAGAAATAATCTTTATGAAAAAGCATTTTTTGTTAAGGATTAATATAGATCTGTGCTAATACTTATTTAAAAATAAGTAGATATATCTATATATATCTATATAAAATTAAAGTGAAGTCTGCTTTGTGACGAAATATAACGAATTTTCCGGTACGCAGATTTGTAATAAGAAAGAACGTCACGGGTTATAAAATCAAATGACTTGAAGCCCTTGACCCCAAAACCTAGCTAACGGAACCCCCATATAAAAATTTGCCCCGTCCTAAAAAACGATATTTTTACTAGTCAAATTGTTTTAAACTTAAAAATAATTAACAACTTAATAAGTACAAACAATCAAATACATTTTAATCTTCCGAATATATAGGTGAATCGCACTAAGGAACATTTTTTATTCGCATCAAGAAGGATATTTTCCGTAAAAATGGGAACGATCTCTTGACATTTAATCATTTACCCATAAAAACTCGATGGTTTTTCAAGTGTTAATTATTCATACATGGGTACACAATAGATACGTATGTACATAAAATTAGGAATAAAATAATTTTCACAAAAATAAAATTTTTCTGTTAAAATCGTCGATATTGAGCACATTTTTTATCATCACCTTGTTTGCGCTATTGTCGTTATTTCGGATACGACGTAATTTTTTTCAAATGCGGCAATCGCTATGAAAGAACGCATTTTTCTACAAACAGGCCAATCAACACTTGGATACATAAATAAATGAAAAAAAAGTTTAGGTACTACACTTTTTATCAACTGCACGGCCAACCAACAAACTGAACTCAGGATACAGGTGTTCAAAAAAATGAAGTTGCAAAAAGGAAACATTTCTTGTATGATAGCCAGGAGACGGAGATGCTTGTCATTTTGTCAGTGCGCCTTTCAAATTTATATTCAAGTATTGAATAATTTTAAAAATGCCTTTGTTCCCTACTGAAAAATGCTCATGATGATGGTTATGGCGACAATTCAAAAACAACGTTATGATTCTAATTAATTAAAAATTGACGTGTTAGGATTTTTCGGCAAAAATGTTACTGTGAACATTATTCCTTACGTTCCGTAGGTATGTGAATCTAATTATTCATCAAATCACTAAACTTGTTAATATTATATTGTTCATATTCAAAGTGCCGAATTTGAATACATTTTTTGGTATGTTAATGTCTCGGTTAATGTAGTTTGGCATTTTTTATTTAAAGTATTTGACCTGGGATTTCCTATAAAAACTATTATATAACAAAGCCCTTGTTCTAAAAAAATCAGTAATATAGGTACTTAATCATTTATAATATACTCACTCTTACAGTGCATACCACTGGGATATCCGAAACGGTAATAGATACAGCATGGGTTAAATTAGAGAAAAGTTGCGTTTTTGTAAGCCTTTCAATAATCTGCAAAGAAATCTAAGATATCTTGGGTAGTTCCTGAAATATTGCCGAAAAACTAAAAATATGCGTTTTCTTTCTTCCTTCATAACTTTTTTATATGTAATGGAAAATTTATGAAACCTGGCAATCTTACATTTCTCGATGTGAGCTTTTCAATGGAAATGTCAAATAATTCCTACGCCACCTAGATTCTGAAATATTCGTTTCGGATATCCCAATGGTATGCACTGTAAGAGTGACCACCCTGTATACTACCCAATACAAACTTTTTGTTGAAAAATTTTAGGTGCTTTCTACATTTTATTTTAAATCGTGCTCATAATCGCTATTTTGTAGAATAGGGTTCGTACCTACTTATATTTTTATTTCTTTTTCATTCCTACCTAACTATTTACAGAATGGTTATTTAATACTAATCAACGAACCAAGACGATCAAAGAATCGAATAAGGAAATACCCAATAATAAACCATATAATTACCTATCTGTTTTTAGGTGATTTATTTCTTGTTTCTTTAAATGTTCATAGAAACGGTTTAAAAACCATTATGAGAAAAAAATTAAATTGTCTTGTGAGTAGAAGAAAAAATCCTCTTGCGCATATAGAGATAGAGATACCTCGTTCTTCAGATCACGGTGTAGACGACCTAATCGAAAATGATCCTCGTTCAAAACTTGTTTCAAAGTGGGGCGACCTCTATATCTTCCGATTTTACTTGATGCATCAGTTTCGTATGCAAGCATCTTTCGTTTTCGTCGCCAGTCAGAATCTGGTTTTGTTTATACCTCCATTAGATAGATATTATAATACAAGACCGGTCTCGCAAGGAAATTCAAATTTTAATAACTATTAGAGAGTCTTTTACTGTTGTCTTTCTTATTTATGTCACTACATAATATTAGATTATAAAAATAATGAAGAAATCAAATATTTTGAAAAACTTTGACAAAAATTATAAAAGTCCTTGTGCATCACTTCAATTAAAGTCCATTATGCAAGGACAACTTAACACATAACAACAATCTGGACCTTTGCAAACCCAATATACTCGCAGCAATTTCATATGATGATAAATCTGTTTTTAAAGTCAATAAGTGCATAGATTTTACGAATATTTATGTTTCTTATAAACTCAGGGATAAATAAAAGAAAACCCGTTAATAATTACAGGCAGATTTGCAGTTAGCTAAATCGAATAGGCATTGCTTAAACATCGTCGTTAGAAAGGCTAATTTTGTTATTCACATACTCGTAGGTATTCCTTATTCACGGTTAAATTGGTTATAGGTATGTCCCGTGAACTACTAATTTTGCGGGATAAATTTTATAAATGGTTTTTGCAACATTTTGGCGGGAAAACGATCTTCAGTCTCATGGTTTTTTCAACGAATTATTTAATCGAAACCATTAATTTGCCAAAGACAACAATTTTGCAAAAAATCATATCTTAATGCAATTTTTACATAATTTTTGAGGGGTAAATGGTAAATATAATGTAGATGTCGGAATCTACAGGTACATAGGTACATACATATTTAAAAAAATATACATATTGTTGGTTTGCACTTTTTGTACATATAGTGTGTCCCGTTTTTCATTTTAACACCCCTGAAAATCTAAGTAGGTTGGGGGAATTGAAGGGCTGATTTTTTTATAGATATGTCCCTGAAAGGTCATCATTTGCGAAATATTGGTTTGACCTTACCGCAAATTCCTGGCCTACTTTATTTATTTAAAATCTGACACCACAGCGTTAATCAGGACGCACCGAAACCCCCATATACCAAATTTGAACAAAGAATATACAGGGACAGGGGGTTTCATTCTGCAGGGTGTCAAAGTTGAGCAAAATAGGAATATTAAAGGCATCTGTCCTGTCAAGTGTGCTATGGAATTACTTACGAGGACCACTCACAGTGTTGATGTGCAAAGATCCAATAAAAATACATAAGGTGTTCTTCTCTGTGTCAACTCAAAATGCAGAATTTTTTTAAACTTTATGCGGGTAAAAAATCGAGTATATTAAAACCAACCCAGACACTATATAAACGAACTAAGTCTAAAAAATACAGAAGCCTGCCAGTCAGTAAGTCCATATCAGTTAAGGTGGCTGGTGTACCACAACAGGAAACACACAGAAAATGTATCATCTTAGACAGTGACTTTGTTGACAGAGGTCCAATAATTTAAATTTTGTTTTTTATTTGTTGGTTGCCATGTTGTAAAAAATAAAAGAGAAAAATACCCTGTATATTATTGTATTGAATCTTTGCACACTAACTCTTTGAGGGGTTCTGGTTCAACTGTTTCGAAGAAATTCCATGGCACACTCGACTTGCCAGATGCCTTTAAAATTCTTATTTTGCTCAACTTTGGCTCCCTACAGAATGGAACCCCCTGTATATTTTTTGTTCAAATTTGGTATATGGGGTTTCGATGTGTCCTGATTAACGCTGTGGTGTCAAATTTTAAATAAAAAATGCCTAATATGGTTTTTAGAAAAACGTACCCCTTTAAAAAATCGCAGTAGGCCAGAATTTCGCAGCAAGGTCAAACCAATAGATTTGCAAATGATGACCTTTCAGGGACATATCTATAAAAAAAATCACCCGTTCAATTCCCCCAGCCTACTTAGACTTTCAGGAGTGTTAACGTGAAAAAATGGGACACACTGTATAAATTAAGGATCAAAAGTAACTTATAATTTGAATATCTCTCCCGGTTGAACCAGAAGCAAATAAATATTTTTTAAATTGGCATTTTTCTGTAGATCTTAAAATTGTCATTTTCGGTAGATCAAAACATCATTAAATAACCTTTAAAATTAGCTCCTTAATGATATGTAACATTGTAGGGTTATTTCTTACTGTTTTCGACTGTTTTTGAAAATACTATATGTACCTAGTAGTAGGTCATGAGTCATGACTTCATCTTTGGTTTTTAACACATTTACTGCACACAGCTATGATAAGTATACACTTACACATAACCTATACAGGTTATGGACTTATCCAATTAGCCAACCAGAATATATAGGTACATACATATCAATTATCAATGAAGAGGTAACTTTAAGGGCTATTTTCTAAAAATATTTATTTACTTGCGGTTAATTCGGAAGTGTTATTCAACTTATAAATGAGTTGTTGTTTTTGGTCCCTAATCAAAAAATAGTTTATTTGGTCTTATCTTTGTAGAACACCCCTTATTTGAAACATCCTGTGCTCTCAATGATACAAAATGTCAAGGGGCATTTAAATTTTGTTACAATAATTTATTTGGAGAATACAAAAATGTGTAGTACCTTACTGATACAAATTACGTAACTTTAACCTAGTGAAAAGGCTCTTCCTAGCTTATACAAATCACCTTTTGTTTTTAATTTGATAGGCACTCTTATAATGAAAAATGTTATGAACAATAAACAATAGTATAAAATAGTTATTTGTGTACCAAGGCACTGGTTGCCGGGGCCTGCAAGGCCGATGCAAATAAACTACACAAATCGGGAAACAATATGTTCTATTATGCAAAAAGCGGCATTTCTACAAAAAAAATGATAACATGATATTAAATCATATTCGGCAGATTTCGCTCAAAACTGTGCATTTTTTTCATTTATTTTATTTTATTTTATTTTCTAGCAATTTTTGAAATACCTTATTTTTTTAAAAGTTGGTTGTTGAAAAAATCCTTCTATCATAAATAAAAAAAACGTGGGCTTTTAAAAAATATATAAATTGAAAAGCGCAGTCACCCATCCATGAGCCGACCGCGCCCGCCGTTGCTGCACTTTCCATATCTTTATTTTTGTCATCCTAGATTGAGTCTGTGGAAGGTAACAATTCTGCAATAAGGTTGAACATTGGTCGTCAAGGCCAACTTATAGAAAAATCGTACAATAATGTGCTGATTTCTGAGCTTTCAGTGGCGATTCCGAGAATATAAAAAAACATTGGTATACGTCAGATGCGAAGTGCAGCCTTCGCCATAGGACACATCGGTCGAGAACAGCCCGCACAATTCCTCGTAGAGCGAAAAAGCCGTCTCCACGATGTGTGTGCTTTATTGCCCCTGCGAGTTCATCGCTCGTCAATGCTACACGTACTGAAAACAAAACAGCAGGAGTCCCGGACGGTGGAGGCGCGTACCGCCGTACGAATTCCTGCGGTGAATGCACTTTTCCAGCGTCCATCTGCCTTCCCCTAAAGTTCAGCGTCGTGCGGACAGCAGAAATCACGGCGTCGTCATTGGCGGCGTTTCCTAGGGGCAAGGGGGCGCGGGCGGCCGACCCCCCCCCCCTAAACGCAGAATAATACAACATTGATTCATTGATTGAATATAAAAAGTTTAATAATGTGTAACATCCATACATTTCTTGAATAATAATATAATATATCTTATTAGTGTCAAGTAGGCTACCTACCGATTGCACGGCCGTAGATGGTTTGGGGGTTCACACTTCAAATGTCCTGCACTGAGAAAAAAGAGGAAAATACGTCATAATGTCGTGATTCTGTAATTTTCTATGCCACATTTAAACTATTTGTTCTTGATATTTCTAAAAAATTTCTCCTACAATTTTAGTAAATAAACATTTCTGCTTCTTTTGAATACCCGCGCTTTGAAAAACAATGATTTTGATGGGCACACACCAAAACAAAATTTCTTTTGGTGACACTGGTTGTATAAAAGAACTAGATGAAGTAGATGTCTTCTTCACCAGTTGACAGTAATATTTTTTGCTTAGAATTGTTTTTCCGTTCATTGCAGCACAATTTTTTTACCACGAACATTCAATTTCAATTTTTTTTAATTTGTGACCCCTTCCCAAGGACAAATGGCAAATGGCGTAACGGCGCCCATGGGCGTCATGCTTCACGTTTCGAGGAGGCCCGATTGCGTTTAACTACCGGGATGTCGTGCAAAAAATCGAGGAGGAGTCGATTGCACGAAAAAGCCGTCTGGTGGCGACCGCAAGACGCGCCGATTTACCGAGCTAGAGAGAAAGCTTACAGCAAGGTTATTAGATCGATGTCACAAATTTAATACATACCAATAGAAGTAACTATTGACATTGTCTGTGTTCCCAGTTAAAAAAGTTTCAAAGCTTGTGTCCTCTATAGTGTATTCCAAAGGAATTGATAGCTGCCATCCCTCATTATAAGTTCAAGAGACTACCTGCTCCCGACAAAAGGCTTTGCCATTTGTTCAATGTATTTGCCTGCGTTCTTCCTTGGGCGCACCCTGTAATTTCCAAATCACAATAGGAAATAGAATGGTAATAAAGGACATTGTAAGCCCATCGGTGGAGGGTCGGATAGTTAATTTGTTAGAAGTTAAATCAGCGCACTGTTAGTTAGGTACTTGCAAAATGGTTTGTTTGGGTTAAGAGTTAGGTAAGGAAAATAAAAAGTTTATTCATTTATTATCATTTTTACTTGTTCCTAAAACCAACCGAACAATTTTGCAAAATATTGTCTTTTGAAACACTATTAAAACAAACTATTTGATATTTATAATGATGTGGGCGATAAAATTTCATATAGAGAATTTTATTTATTAAAATAACATTACAATTCGGAAGAGTCATCGTGTTCTAAGGCAATAATAAGAGGGTCAATTTACAGAGTGTCGCCAATCAATTCATCAAGATTCCACATTTTATTTTCTTCCGCAATAACATGCTGCACTAATAATGTCCAGTGAATTGATCCTCAGCTGCTGTATATCCTTAAGCTTATAAGTAGTGTTATGTCTTGTAACATATTCTTTCATTTGGGCCCATAATAGCTCTATGGGGTTAAGCTCACAATGGTATGGCGGCAGTCGATGCACAATTATGTCACGTCCTTTTTCCATTGCGTCGACAATATATTTCTTAAATACTGACCTATGCTATGCCTGGCTATTTTTAAAAGTTCTTTTTTACCTTCTTCAAATTGCAGCCTCTTCTCATTCAGCCATTCAATAATATTCGCTTTTCTCCAAGAACTCGTTGGAAGCTTCTCCACTAGTCTATAGTGATAACTTGCATTATCCATCAAAAGTAGATGAAATTATCTGGTATTCGCATTATCATTTGCTGAATTGATATTCTTCAAATACATCGGCCGTCATTTCCTCGTGGTAATCTTTAGTAAAATTGGATTGGAAGTCTAATAAACCGCCATCTAGAAATCCATCTTCGCTTCCAATGTGTATTATCAGGGGGTTTATGCCGCCTGACCACCCATCAATAAAAGCTTACCGAGAACTTTGAGTATTTTTGCCTTTCCATATACTTTTGAAATAGTATGGCCCTCGTTTAACCAAGTTTCATCCAAGTAAATATGTTTCTTCCCTCATTTCTAAATCTTCTTATCGCCCGTAGGTATTCCCTTCTCCAACAAATGATTTCGGGTTTGTCTATCACAATAGACTTTCGGTTTTATTTCTCCCAGCGAAAATTCATGACATGAAGGACTGTCCATAATGTGGTTCTACTCACTACAGGGAAGTTGTTGACTTCATTCAAGGCTTGTAAGAGTGTATTTATTGTTGGTAGCTCTTTTTTGAAATAAAACTTGTGCATTATCCTTCTTATGGCATACTTATCACTTATCGTCGCTGTCGATTTGCCTTGGCTTCTTCCCTGGTTTCTTCTTAGCTTCATTAAGTTCACCTGTGCTCATTCTTTTATTCAGAAATCTATAATATAAATGGTTGCCTCTCCAACTCCAGTCATATTTGAATATGCCACAACTATATGCTGCGAACAGTGCTAGAGGTCTGCTGACGAACCAGTGCATCGTGAACATTTAAAACTCTAGTTTTTTTCTTCTGATGTCAAGCAAATAGATTACCGGCAAATTTAAGTTTTATTATAATAATAGGTAATAAATAAAGGGCGGAATATATGCAAATTGCATATATATGCATTTTTGCATATTTTATTCAATTTCGCAAAACATTGCATATTTCTGGAAAAACTATATTTTTGTGCATATTTGCATGTTTTTCCCATACTTATTTATAGATATAAGATATAACCAAGATTATGAGAGCCCAGAGGCAACTCGCAGTGTGTAGTGCATTCTCAAGAAACACTGAAAAATGCGAGTGTAGCAAACCAACTTGTTAATGTTAGTTTTATACCAGATATAATTAGAAAGTAGAAATTTAGGTTTAAGCGTATCGGTTGATTTTGTTCAAACATTTTCCGCTAAATGTAGAAAGGTTCCTGGTGATTTAGGTATTAGTTAGAAAAAAATTAGATGCTCTACTGTAGAAAAGATTGAAGGGTTCAAATCTTTAATGGCAGTAAAGAGTATTTTTGATGGTAAATCATCCAACGAAGTTGCACCTTGGCCTTGTACCTTACTACCCAAATTAAAATATTGTCCTATTACATCGGCAGATGTTGAGAGAAGCTTTTCTCTATATAAACATATTTTTACCGACAGAAGGCAAAGATTTTTATTGGAAAACTTTGAAAAGTATTTAATCATAAATTTCTACTATACAATTTCACATTAAAATGTTTTTATAATTCTGCTTTAATATAGGTATTTTACGAGGTATTTTATGTATTTGTTTTCCTTTCATTTTTCTTAAAATAAACCCTTTCTTTAAAATCAGTTTTGGTGTTTTTAAGGTATTTGTACATATAATATAAATGCATATTATTGTATATTTGGCCAAATAAATGCATATTATTGCATATTTTAAATAAAAGTGATGCATATATATGCGCATATTTCGACTGAAAGTAAATGCATATATTCCGCCCTTTAGTAATAAATTAGGGTTTTAATAATTCCCTGTATTAAAGTGATAAATTACTGTTAAAATATGGTAAGTGTCCGAAACAGATTTTGACAATAAAAAAAAATTCAGCATACGCTACTCATCTGTTAGTCTGTTAGACAAGAAAAATAACGCCGTCTGTGGTTTACGATCATTTAATCGCCCTGGAACCTCATCTGTGCTACCAATTCCTTTCGAGTACACTATAAAGTGTGGTATATGGACTATTCCCTCCGTTTACTTTACAGATTTTTCAAGCTTTCAAAAAAGTTTTATTTTGAGGCTTCGCCACATGAGAATGAATTTACTGGATGATGTGCCGTATACCATGGTCATAAATCGTGGCTCATGCAGTGATTTTAGAGCAAAAAGTTCCTACAAACATACGTGTATAAACCCACGGTTTTCGAGATACAGAGCCTTTAAAAAAGTAGTTATTTTTTTACATCTGGAACGAAAAAAGATGTTAACTTCCTTTAAATCTAGTAACTTACAATTAAGATTCACCAGTGTCGTTTGGGGTTTGGGTGCTTGTACAGTATACGCATGCTTATAGGATCTGTTTGCCCAAAATGTCAAAGTTTGTCTAACGAAATCAGGAGAAAAGAAACACTTCAAATAACCAGTGGTGACATTAAAGCCAAAATAATAGTAATAATTATTGTTATCCCTCCTCCTTATTAAATTGCTTTTGGGGCGCTCTAGAATACCGTGAGAATGGAAATTATCTATTATTTTATTATACACCGCGACCATAAAATGAGAGGAAGTATTGTTGCCAGGGCCTTAGATCAAGGGATTCAAAAACCCAATATCCCACTCATAAAAAAGCAAAATCGTGTTGCCCTAAATGTACTGAACTGTGATGCCGAGTTTTTTAAGATTTTTTACCAGAAAAGATTGTACTTCCCAGCTTTTTTTGGCTAGCAATATAAAGATTATGGCGATTATGGTTGCATAGTTGTCAGGTATAGTCCATCTAGTAAGTGTCAGTGACTACCTACTTATAGAAGAATAGTCACTGTAGATATGAGGAAATAAATAACAAAATAAATAAATAAAAAATATATTAAATTTTCTACAGTACAGTAAGAGTATTCATTGAACTCTATACATATACTTTCTAATGGACGGAGAATGATAAGGTTTATAAAAATCATAAACACAAAATACATTTCTCTCACAGGTATACCAACGTTGCTTATGCTACTTATGTCTAATCAATTATGATCTACTAATATTGCACTTGAATTTAAATAAAAATCGGAAATGACAATAAATCATATAATAATTGGATGGAGTGATTCTTGATACTAAACGACTTAAGATAAATATCTCATAGAACATAGGTTCTCTGACTCTATATATAAAATTGTACCAGACACGAGTTTTTGTTAAGAATACAGGGTGCCCCGAAATTAGCCAGCCATAATTTACCAGTGCGTTCTGTGATCAAAAAAAAAAAAATTAAAAAATTTACTATATCTATACCTGGCTTCATAAATGCCCCCGATATGTTCACACTTTTGTGTGCTTTTCTCATGATTTCTTCTCCCAGGTATATCACATACCAAACAAATTTCAGAATTTTTTCTTTGTCCAGGTTTATAGCAACTTTTTATTTTTTTTTGGTCCAGAACGCGCTGATAAATTATGGCACGATAATTTCGGCACACGCTGTATAATGGTAGCAATAAACAACACGTATTTGTTACCTTAAGTAAGCTTCAAAATCAAAATGACACCTTTAAGTTTTTACCTATCAGAAGTAAAATTATAGTACGTACCTAATATCTATTAATAAATTTATATTTCTAATAAAAAACGAAAAGTGTTAAACAAAACTATTATTCCCTAAACTTGGCCTTAACGAAAGACGGCAACGGAATCAAATACAAAAACAAGTTGAAAACTATCATTCCTAACGCAAATGCAAATGTTACTCCAATGTTCATATCAAAATCCAGAAAACCACTGAAAATAACATCGGTATGATCGCGTGTATACCTTTCTGATAGAAAACTTTGTCCATTGGCGTATCTGCAAAATGGATGGGTTTGGCCATTTAAAAGCGTAGTTTCTATCATATTTGTACAATTTAATTTCTCGTCAAAAGGCAAGGCAACATGTAGGGCTGGATTCAGAAATACTTGGCGATTCAGAAAAGCTGAAGCGTATCTTACTTGGGTAGCATATGTCAGATAGTACAGCCAGTCTTGCAGACCTTTAATCGACCTGAAATGTGTAAATCAAATGATAATACAAAAGTGAACAAATATTTTTTTACCTTAAAATTCCACTGCTTAAAGTGAGGCATACACACGTGATATAAATACTAGAAATAGCTGCTGAAAGATGATCTTTCACTATCATTAATATCGCCATAGTTTGTTGTTCGACAAAGATGTAGCAGGCCCATAAGATTAAACCAAAGTAGAGATATTCCATTGGTTCTTGTATGCTACCAATTAAACTAAAATTACATTAATATAAACACAAAACGTATAAATATAGGTAAATTTCTTACGGAAATAATATTGCACTGGCACCAAATACTGTTAAAAATGAGAATGGAATAGAAACAATATTATACGTAAGTAAAAATAATGTACCACCGTAGAGACCCTCCTGAGTCTCTTGATAATATCTTGTTCTATAAATCGGATCTACAAAAAAAGTTTATTGAACGATATACCCAAAGACATGTGTAAATGGCTTACAAATTAAAATTGAATTTAGTATTCCACAAAAGTATACACCGGCCAAACAGTTTAAAATTAATCCACTTCTCGTTATGTATGTATGTTGAAAATCCTAAAAAAAGTATAAGAAAAATAGTAGGTCTAATGATTACTATCGAAACAAGATATTTCAATTAGAACTTTAAAGTTCCATTCCAGATATTTATATGATGACTCTTGAAAATGACAACAAATTTGAAATTTGATCTTTTGGGGTTCAGCTATGCTCTGCTTGCTCGTTTCGGTTATCAAAGGGAGCCTTGAAGATGGTTAAAAATATAACCGAAACGTCGGCAAAAGACAACCAGTACATCGACATAATAGTTTTTATAGTCTTCAATTTTATCAAACTTACATGTTAGAGTATAGTTTTTATAGTATTCAATTGTAATTCAAACTAAATTGAATCGATAAAAAACGTAAATGTGTCTAATTTTTTGTTAACATGAAAAAGTTACAAAGATTTTTGTGCTGAATTAAATTATGTTTCGATCTATGACATAATATCCCGTAAACGTGATGTTAAATTTTTCAGCATAGTAATCAGCGCAAAAAACACAATATCTACTTTGCCAAATCAACCTATGGTATATCTTCAATAATAAAAAAGTTACCAATGGTGCCGACTTAATTTGGAACAGCCTGTATTAATAGAGCACCTTCTGTATGAAATTTAAAAATTTAAAGTCTGTAGAGAACGGAGAAAAATATAAAATACTTATAGAGATATTACCTTCATTTCGTTATAGAAAACCCACAATAACAAATAAAATAGCGGCAGCAAAAACAACCTCAAAAACATTTGTTGAAATCCACACTTTCTAAAATTAATTGTAGCAGCCAACAGCCTCCTAAAAATTTAAACTGTTTTTGCTTTTTACAAAATAAATTCCTATATAGGCTTACCTGTAAATAGACCACCCAACAGAGAATGAACTTGGCTTGCCAAGAAGTAATGGTACTTTACTACCAATTCCATGCTCTAGAGTATGATTAATCCCAGTAACTGACGTTCCTTTTCTATACGCCCCTCCTTCTATTTTGAACTTTTCTACTAACGCTGCTATTTGATGGTTACTTTCAAGAAACCGTTCACGGGACCGTCTATCGACTGTAGAAAGACATACTGCAATAAAAAATACAATACAATTTGTATATCTGGGGTATTTTCTATGTGTAGTTACTCACAATAGTACATTAGGGGATTTTCTAATTGTGGGCATGGAAAACCGATAGCGTTAAAGTATTCCAACATTTGACGGGTACCACCCGTGTACACCACATCGCCAAGGCACAAGTAAACAACTCTCTCCAAAAATGGAAAAACGTCAGAGCGCGGTTTTTCCATTGTAAGAACGATGGCAGTTCCATATTTTTTGGCTGCATTGGACAAGATGGAAACCACCAGATATGTGTTGAGTGGATCCAAGTCCCATGTTGGTTCATCCAGTAGAAGAATCACTAGAAGAGGAAATCCCACATTTTTTACATATATAAATTTTGTGACCAGTAAGTACTTGTGTGAATCTTATCAATGACACAGATAATTTACCACTTGCTGTGACAATAATCACTACGTAAGTGGGTAATCCTTTTTGTGGGGTCTATTGCAAAAAATATGCTTAGATGGCTATTAAGCAGATATAGGTCTCGGTCTCAGAACTGCGAAAATGCATGAGCGTGTTATTTTTATTTACAGAAATATGGTTTTCTTTCACAGTATGCAATATTTGGAATTTATGTAAGCATTGAAAATAAGTACGCCGTTGCTGTTATGGCGATAGTGCTGAATAAGAAAGAATAATACAGATATATGAATACATCAAATCGAATATGGATGTCGGAGGTCTCGAATAGATCTTGATATCAAAAGGTGAATTTAATTATTACTTGAAACAAAAAAAAACCAGAAAAAACAGATTTTTTATTATTTTTCCCATCTAGTCTTGTTCCAGCCAAAGCTGAGTGAAAAACACCGCTTATGGCCAAGAACGTCGGGCAAAATTCACTGTTCAGAGCATTATCTTCGTGGTTTACTAATAATTTCCCTACAATCAATGGGATTACTAAGGTTTTCTAGGGTTTTTCGTATATAGTACCTACTCGAGCCGATGGATCCTACTTCTATCGTAAAAAAGTCGGCCCTAGCCGCAAATGGCAATGGTGCCTAAAGAATAGTATTGCCACCCTTCCTCCGCACGTGAATGAAAAAATACAATCAAATTACACTATTATAATGAATAATATTATCACTCACCTGGATCTCTGATGAGTTGGACTCCAATCATCAGTCTTCTATGTTCGCTTTGAGTTAAGTTCTCTGTGCATCTATTAGCAACTTGGGATAAAGCCAGATCCGCCATAACTTGTTTTACTTTGGATTTTTTCAAATATCCAGTTAACTAAAGCGAAAGCATTGTAAAAATGTGAAATAAATCTAAAACATTTTACTACTTTTGTTGGAGTGTAAAACAGTGTTTGTTGGACCGTTAACCCTGGAATAAGGTCGCATTTGTGGGTAACATATCCGCATCTTTGTTGAAAGAGCCTCAAGCTCATGGGTTGGCCATTGAGTAGAATTTGGCCTCTCGTAGGACCTTGGACTCGCCTGGATATAACATCTAGAAGTGCCTTTTTTCCACTACCTATAACACAAATATATGGTTTGATATCAAAATCATATAGGTACCTAATTAAAATCAAACTGAATTGTTCAAACAAGTACTACTATTTAGTTTTTCGCAGTAGGTACAATAGCTTTTAGCTAACGGAATTAGTAGTATACCTACAATATATATATAATAGGGTACTTTACGATTTTTTGAAAGTAGCTTAAAGCTATTTTTTGTCACACGTTAAAATTTTATCGTTTTATTTTTCCAACCGTTAAAAATATTCAAACGAAACGTTGTACACAGCATGCATTGATCAAGTCTCACAAAATGACAAAATGTGACAATACGAAGTTCCCGGCGGAGATATGGGTATACAATACATTTGTTTTATCAAGAAAAATGCTAATACGGCCCTGTTCAGAATTTTCTATTTCAATTCAAGATTCTATCTACTGACCATTCAACTACATTCAACTTAACTGAAAATCAACCACACTTTCTATTTAAGTCATACAACATACAACTTAATATAAAGCACTCAGAACTACCTATATTTACGAGAATACTCCCTCAAAGTTTCTACATATCTTTTATTATTTTTGATAAAGATCTATAAAATATCACCCCATTCTTCTTTCAAACACTTTTTTTTAACTGTAACTAAAGTCTATCCATTGGCCACCATGTGACCTATCCTCTTATTGGTCTGGCCGTCATAAAATGTCAAGTGTTTACGCGGCGAGCAGAATGCAGGGCCGGCTCTTCCCTCAGTCGAGTTTCCTGCATATTTTAGATCGGATCACGAGCAGTATATTCTGTAAATTTATTTTGCTACTTAATTTAAGGAAATTTATAAAGATCCACGAAAGGTAAAAACACAATTTTTAGAACTTCTAAAAGAATTAGTTCAGAATTACAAGCCACTGGGAATCTCATATTAGTCAGACCCTGGTAATAATAATAATAATAATAATAATAATAAAATGATTTATTGTGTAATATATAAGTGCAATAGAAATATAGAAATGTTTATACAAATTACAAGATATTACACAAGAGGTAGGAGATTTGGCGCTAGCCACTCTTCCACTCCACCCTGAAGCCATAAATACAAATATATTCTCACAACAACAATACAAGAGCAAGGACACATGTCACAATGGAATTTAAAACAAATCAAAATTTAAAACAGGTTAAAAGTCAAAATTTAAAACACGTTAAAAGCAAAACAAAGTCAAGAGTCAAGACAATCAGAACTCAAGAGCTACAATTCAATCAAGTATACAAACGAACTTGCAACTGCCGCTTAAATGGTCGAATAGGTAATTCCAGAATGTCAAGCACGTTGTTTAGCAAAGAGGGTGCTTTATAAGAAAAGCTACCCTCAAATTTAGACGTAGCATGTTGTGGTACAGTAAAAGAATTCACCCTTACATCAATATTATGGATCTGAGATCTTCTTGAAAGCAAATCAGATAAATATGGAGGCACTCTCTGGGTGTACACTTTATATAATAACATGGTATACAAATATTCTAATCTTAGATATAATTTAGGTTCATTTAGCTGGATTAAATACGGTGTTATGTGTTCCCTGTAAGACAATCTACCAACAAACCTGATGCAAGCATTCTGAATTCTCTGAATTTTCAATTGATTATAATTCGGTAGAAAGTGAAAATATACCTGACTGCAATAATCAATGTGCGGATAAACCAGTGCTTTAACTAAACGTAACTTTGTAGATACGTCCAATAGATCTCTTAAGCTGTAGATGGCTCTTAACTTAAACATACAAACCTTATAGACTTGATTACAGTGATCACCAAAGTTTAATCCTCTGTCCAAAACAACGCCGAGACTCTTAGCCGAGTCCACCCATCGAACGCTAACATCCTCGACAATCACATCATAATTTGCGCGAATAAAAGTACTCAGTCGCTCATTGCCAATGCAGAGTGCAACTGTTTTCTGCGGGTTAATTCTGAGGCCATGATTGTCACACCATAATGTAAAAGAGCGTAAATCATTATTCACCGCAACCATAGTGTCCTCCGCTCGATCCATAGAACAATCCAGATACAGCTGGACATCGTCCGCATATAGGTGAACTCGGCATAGTTCCACGGCATTTGGCAAATCAAATGTGTACAGGGAGAAGAGAATCGGCCCAAAGACGCTGCCCTGTGGCACACCACCGCCAGTTTCCCCAAAATCTGACATTAAAGAATTATTAATTTTTACTCTTTGTAAACGACCACAGAGATAATCCCTGAACCAAACTAGAGCAGCATCATCAAATCCAATATAACTCAACTTTGCCAACATCAATTCAAAATTTACCAAGTCAAATGCTTTACTTTGATCCAACAGCACTAAGACAGTACACTTCGACTCATCCGAGGCAAAAGCGATATCATCTACAACCTTGAGTAGAGCCGTCGTAGTACCATGGTGTGGCCGAAATCCCGACTGCACAGAAGGCAATATATTATTTGCATCTAAAAAAACGGCAACCTGTTTAGATACTATAGGTTCTAACAACTTGGACATGGCCGGTAAGATACTGATGGGTCTTAAATCATTATATGACGTTGGACAAGAAACCTTAGGGAGGGGAACAATATTTGCAGACTTCCAAATGCGTGGAAAGATACCACTCTCAATAGAATCATTAAATATGTTTTGAACCACCTCTATACAGTAAGAAATAACGAAGTGTAACATTATAACATTAATATTGTCAGTGCCATAGGCCTCAGACGTTATCGACTTTAAAGACTCATATATCTCCGCCTCGGTCACTGGATTTAAAGTGAACACGGCGTTGTTATTTAACTTATTGCTCTTATAAAAATTTAGCGTGTCAACATTAATACTTGTGCGACCAGCAACATTAAGAAAGAAGTCATTAATTTCGTCAGGTTGTCTAAGTTCCTCAGGCAAATCAGTGGTGTGACTGTGTTTTGTTGGCACACCCCATTGAGAAAAATTACGCCACAGTTTTTTGTTGTTGTTCTTGCTTCTTTCCAAAGTTGTTTTGATGTATGCTTTCTTTTCACGTTTAATTGCGGATCTAATATAATTTCTTAAATCGACGTAATACTGTCTAGCTGCAGGAGTTCTATGTTTAAGGTAACTACTATATGCCTTATTTTTTAAACCAATCATCTTTCTAATATTATACGTAATGTATGGCTTATTGAGACGCTTAGTTGTTATAACTCGCATGGGGGCATGTTCATCAAACAGAGAAATAATTGTGTTATTCAAACATTCGGTTTTAAGATTTATGTCGTCTATAGCACAAATGCTGTCCCATGGAATTGAGGATGCATCACCAGAAAACCGGGCAAAGTCGAAATTATTAAAATCTCTATAGATAATATTTTTCTTATGATCGTCCTTCAGACTATTAAAAACCAGAGAACAAGTAACAAGCATGTGATCAGTATTGCAATGCAAGTCGATGGTGTCAGAGTGGCCCAATACTAAATGTCCACTTATGCATATTACATCAATAAGTGATTCGCTTGTCTCCGTAATTCGAGTTGGATTATTTACAACTTGTATCAGATCAAAACCATTCAAAACAGAAACAAACTTATCAACATTTGGATTTACATTCAAAAAATTAATATTTATATCTCCCAACAGCACAATTGATTGAGTTTCAAGATAAATAAGTTCCAAAGGTTCCACAAGTTCATCAACACAATTTACACTCGTACCAGGGGGCCTGTAAACTACACCAACACCAATCTTCGAATCATTTACATGTAGAATTACCCAAAGCTGTTCCAATCCACCATCACTGACACGAGAGTAAATAGTTTTAATCCTGTATATATTCTTAATGTAGACTGCGACACCACCACCCCTGGACGGCCTGTCCAATCTGGTCAGATTGTAGTCAGAGATACTTATAAAATTGCTAGGATAATCACTACTCAGCCAAGTCTCAGTAACTGCAACAACATCAAAGTTGTGATCCAAAACAAGGTCTTTAAATGCACCGAAATCTGGCAACAGTGAACGGATGTTTACATGACCAAACTCAATCTCGAGTTTTTTGGCCTGGACTTTGCAACTGCTGGCACACCATTCTCATACTTAATGTAAATGTCCTGTTCCCCATTGTCTTTTCTAGAGACAAGTTCATCTAGAATCTTTTTATAATAGTCGCGCTGCATTTTGGTTTGGTCTGTCGATCGCAATGCGGTCATGTGACTTTTTATATCTACTGCCGCTGTAACTTGGATAGACTTTTGTAACTATAGCTTCAGCATCAAAATTTGAAATTAATCTGACAGGTATGTAGACATGTTGAATTGACAGCCTACTTGATTGTTAGTTTTATTGTCATGGTTGACTTGATTTTTCATCAATCTGAGTCTGATCTTTGGTCTTCTTGGATCGAACATTAGACACTGAGACAAGAGACCATATTATCTAGTTTAATGGAGCTCTTTTGGTAAATATCTCGGAAACAGTTGGAGATAAATGGGTCAAATTATATATATCCTTGGATTCAGAATTAAAAAAGTAATCCTATAATGATTAAATCAAATGTGTAAGTTGTACATTACATAAAATCAATTTCACCTCCGCTAAAACCGGAAGTAATTTAATAAAACTGAATATTCAGTAATACTACTTAAAGGTTCTCTAATGGTTGTGTAGGTAAAAAATGTGATTTTATTATTTTACAAAAAAGATGTTTGCCTATAAATTTTTTATCGACCCCCGTAGGTTTACTAAATCCGAGTACACCCTTAATTTTTACTACAAATTCATTTTTTTGTAGTTAATCTGTCTCCACGTAACACACTTTTTCCGCTTGGATAGGCCACTCTGTACTGACCAGAAGTGGCTAAAATGTCATAGTAATTCAACAAAGGAATAATATCATTTATGGCCAATTATGTTGCTACCTATTTTTCTTTTAAAACCGAAAGTTAAATAGTCGCCGTGAAGTTGGCAGGTACAAAAAAAATAATAAGAGGCTGTTTTTGATAAAAATAAAAAAGTTATGCAAACACATAAAAGAAAATTCTGTAGTATCAGTAGGTAGGTATTTTTTATTTTGTTCAAACATAGTGTATGCGCAAATCTCCGCCACTGGTTATTTGGGGAGTATGAAATTATCACATTTTGTGACACATCATCTGTGTACCAAATTTCGTTGAAAAATGAAACGTTCAAATTTTTGAGAATTTAAACACCCTTTATCTCGAAAACTATATTTTTGGATAAAAAGTTATACCACAAAATAGTCATATTTCTTGGTTTCCTATCACCTGTGTAGATGTGTCCTAGAATAAAACTGAATCCCCCTGTATATTTTCATTTTTCTGAACAATTTAAAAAATATTCGCTGCCTCGCTTCAACAAGCAATGTCGTATTTTCAGTTTACATTCACAATTACCATTAAAAACACATAAATAAATAAACAAATATCATTAAATTCTACACTATAGGTATAATACTAACCTTTCGATCCAAGAACTGCCAGGACTTCGCCAGAGTGAACTGTCATGGACACATCCTTGAGGATAACGCCTGTTTTTATGTTGCCTACCATACGCTGAAGACATGATCCGGGCTCGACCTATTTAAACATTGTTTAAAATTTGTTTTATATGACAATATAATATGTACATTTACCATACTTTCTGCATTTTAGTAGCTTACAAACAAAAAATCCTCACCTCTCCAGAGTAAAATACGTTGCACAATTCCAGAACGTAGTCGCTGGAGATCATCTTGACTCTTGACTCCCGACGCACCTGTCACATCTGATTTGAATACCGAATTTCCCTTTCTACATGTTGTTGAATAGGTACCGTTTGGGACAATGGGGGCACTACCTGTTGCCCTCGCCTCGACATCAGAACGTACCGAACAGGTAGAAAAGGCAAACTGAGAACGAGCCGCGCAAAGTCAACTCGGCTGGCGCGGTACCATTCGCGGAAAGCAGTATTGATGTCCGATACGCGGGACTGGGATTTTAATGCGAGTGGAAGTGGAACCGGCCAATTTAAAGGTGGTTCCCATAAAGATTGTAAAATTTGTTTGATTACGGGCTGTGGCTAGTCTACCGTTCATCGGTAGAATTTTTTCAGTGCCAGTGTTTAATGGTACCTTACGATTGATTCAAAAACCCGTTTACAAATTATGAAAACTAAGCATTTAAAGAAAACTGTTTAGGTTATTACAAGGGCCATACATATACAGGGCCGTCCAACTTGTACTGTTATAAGTAAAGCTTCTATAGAATCTACAGAAAGTGCTTCCATAATATGACTTTTAGATAAGAAATATTTTGTTAAAATTTGTCTTAAATTTAATACCTATAGTTGTTTATTGTTCATGTTCAAAATAATTATCTACATTATAAAAAATCTTAAAAGCTTAAATTTGAACTCAGACACTTGTAATGGTCGTAGAGTGCTGCAAGTTATATGATGCCATTCAACTTCTCTTGAAAATCGAGTACAGTTAGCTATTCGGAGAATAGGAGAATCGTCCAAAAACTATCCAATTTGGGACACCATATACAACGAAAACCATTCAGTTCTCTATTTAATAAGTCAAAATTTAAAATGTGGCAGCTGTCTAACAACTTTTGGAATGTAATGGAAGTGGCACTATTAACAAACAAATATAAACAAATAAATGTCAATGTCGGAAAAGAAAATTTTCCTTCGCAAAAAGTAGGTATAAGAAATTGTAATAATAATAATAATTAAAATATCCTGATAGCTGTATTTTAAGGAGAAAGTGCTAAAGTAAAATTGAATTAAGAAGTAGGTATAAAAACTATAATCAGTCCGATAACTGAATCATGGCAATAATACCATAATAAAAGTGAGGTATCGGCCAACGCTATATAATTTTTGGACGCTTTCGTCAGCGAACATACGTAGTACTCAGCTTACATATCTAAGAATCTATTTCAAAATTGAAAAATCTTATCAAGGAATGTTTTGCTACCTACTCCTATCATATTCCCTGTAAAATTAAACTTAAGTATTATATATTTTGATCTACACATTCAAACTCCCCGGACAATTCTACATAAGACCCAGTTTTGAATTTTTTCTAGTCCAAAAATAACGATGTTGATGGGTACATCAATTTAAAAATATCAGTGTTTCAACTGATGTGGCCTCTGGTAAATTTAATGTGAAAAATGTTTGCATTTTTGTCAACGTAAATAAATAACTAGGTATGTAATATCAACATCAAATTCATCAAGTTATTAGATAATGTAAACAACCCTTGAGTAAAAAATTAAATGAAAAATAGCAAATCCATCCACAAGTGTGACGTATACGTAGGACCCCTTAAATGAAAATTAGTAGTTATTATAAAGAATTTTTTTACAAAAATCGAATGCTTATTGGGTTATTTCGGGAACGTTTTTCTTGGGTAGATAGATATTTAAAACCGGTAAAATTTATTAAATATTCAAATTTATTTGTTTTATAATAGGTATCAGATACCTACCTGAATATCTCCTCTATTGCTGCACAAACGATTTTTTCATAATTTACTTGGAGCACACACTAATAACGAATAGGTACCTATATACCTATCATACAAACAACTCCTTACAGCGACGACATGTAGGTATGTGTCAAAAGAAGACCCATACTTTTAGGCGAAATATCTTCTGTATTCGAACCAAATTTATGTTTAAAATCCTGGCTATTTTTCTGCAAATTGAAATGGAGACTCACTTATTTTTGACACAAGTTCTTAAAGAAGCTTCAGTTGTGAAGCTATTTACTCTGTGCTTGCAGATAAAGAAAAAATATCCCGGTGTAGTCTAAAACGTAGCCCCATTATAGTTAGTCGGAGCGAATAAAGAAGGAAATTTCTGCAGCAAAACTGAATTTGTACCGAGTTAATTATCACACAAAGATGCAAAAAACTCTTGGTCTCCTTTTGATATAATCCTACGAACATTGATGTCACCGACATATTTTCTCCACTCAATCGCTGACATCATTCCCTCGAGTATCGAACATGCTCTCCGCCAGCATTTACAGTAACATCCTGGGGAAATTGCCTCGGCAACGTTGGCTGCGAGGCCTCGGCATTGTCAGGCTAGCCGCCGGTCGGTGCTATTTCGATTTTCTGTCACTACTCGAGCACCACGCTCGGCGCTGTACGTTCCGTGCACTTGGAAGTTTGTTTACTTTCTTGTTTTTCTGTTGTGCCTTGGCGGAGGATAATCGGTGGAACTGTTATGGAACTATAGTACTGTGGTACTTCTGTGTATGGTGGACTTAAAATTACCAGTGCCTCTAGAAAACAATGACGCGTGAGTATTAAATAAATGTTGGTTTTCTTATTGCTTATTGAATTGACAATCTTGAATATGAGGTCATTTTAATATTTGGTGTTGATACTGTGTTATACTAGATTGTATAATATCGTTTTGTTTAGTTTGTCGCTTTTTGTGAATTACTTGCTGAACGCTAATCAATGGAAAAGGTCATTTAGAAATAGATTGCGAATTTTTGAAACAGATAATTGGTGGTAAATATAGTCGATATTAGTTGTGAACTACGAAATTTCGCAGTAGCACGCTATTTGGAATAGCAGATCAGTATAGAAATTATTTTATTCCCTTTTTAAGAGGTTCGTCGTGTGATTGCCTATTGGTATCTCCAAATGTAAACTGTCCAAATTCTGCTTACTTACCTATATGTGTGTAGATATCTACTACTTACTTATATGTATAGGTATCCACTAGATACTCACAAGGATTATCCTTGAGGGTATCTAGTAGATCTTAGATTAATATTACCCTCGTATCATACGAGTTTAATATTAATCTAAGATCTACGTTTTTCAGTATTTTGAGAATTATTATTGAAATCACTGAACCGCAGAGGAAATTATTATGACAAATTTATTTTTGTCTTAGAAAAAAGGCTTTAAATAGACGTCAAATCAGATTTTCCATTTATATATTACACAGGGAGTTGCCTTTTTAAATCACCAAACTTGTATGACCACGTTAAGGACTAACCGCATCATTGTAAAATCTTTATTTGTTGACCGATTTTGATACATTTTTTTTGTTACGTAGGTGTTCAAAATGCACATTCAGTGAGTGGGTAACTTTATTCTTTGGTTGTAATCATGGCCAACTAAGACCACTTTTATAAGTTCAATTTTTAAAAAATATCTATAGATAGGTACTATTATGGATTTGTTTAGAAAAACTCAGAAACTATCTCTATCAATTTTCCTTCTAAAATGCGAAAAAATGTATTATTGTTCTTTTAGAAATATTAATTAGGTAATTGAAATTATTAAAATTAAACTTTTTACTACTTTTCATCATTTTATAAAAAAATTGTAGTTCTACTGATTAAGAAAAAAATTGTTCTAATATTAAAAAACAACAATAAGTATGTAGGTACCTACGATTTTTAAAAACTAATACAATTTTTTCTCATTTTAAAACTATCTTTAATACTTCAGCATAGACATCAAAATATTGCTGAAATGTTCGCAAGATACCCCAAATATTTTTCCTAAAATTTTATAAAAAAGCCATAGCTAACATAATACCTACAAAATTTAAGATTTTTTGTCTAAAATATAAATTTATTCCTATCTATCACATTACTCTTAGAAGTCAACTTATATCAACAAACATACTAAGCAAAGATCAATTACAAATAAAACACATAACAACTTTCCGGTTAAAAACAAGCTGAAAAATTAATGAATACAATTACCATTATATCTTCTCTGAAATCCCGAATCCCCAAAGATGATAATCATCATGCATATCGCCTTTTGGAGTAAGTAGGTATAAGTAAAAATATCCTTTAAGTGAGAGATTTAATCGGTTTTTTAATTTTCTCTGGAAAGTTTGTTTGTACCTACCGCACTTTGTAATAGTATTCAATTAAAAATTTCACAAAGGTTTAAATATTTAAACGAGGCGTGTATGAACCATTAAAAAATTCCTTTGAAGAAATTTGGACTACTAATAAAAAAGGCAATTTACCTACTCGTTTTTCTTAAAAGAAATTACTTCTGCGCGCATATTATTCAGTATGCGTGAAGGAGACATCAACACTTGGTTAGCCGACGAACCTTAAATGTTTAAATCATGCCTATTTTCGAATCTATAGAGTTACACACCCAGTCGTTTTTTCACAATGTAGAAGTTTAACAATGCGTTGTTCCATTCAATTATTGCTTATTGCTTAGCCGTACTCTTTCTACTTGAATAGTTCGGGCCTAACAGTAAATTCGCTATAGGTATTTTTCGGTACGATATGACTTAGTTTGGCTTCCAAAGTTTTTATGAAGTGAATCATCAGTCTACTCCCCGTTTTGCGGGTTTTTTGCTCTATTATAAATTGTGCTTTGAAATTACATCTAACGCTTTGCTAAACGATAGTTATAAGTTTCGGAAAAAAAATATAAAACTAAGTTAGAAACTCTATTGTTAGCAAATTGATTATATTCTTTTGCAAAAAGGCTTCCTCGTTTATATAATATTTAATAATAGATATCCTAGTAAGTATAACAATACTAAACGATATTTCATCCCATTTATTTCATTATCTAATATTATTCTTTAGAATACGCAGGTGCTTTATCTTGAATCATGTACAGTATGTCCGCGGACTGAGTTAACATATAAGAGGATCAACTTTTTAATTTTTTCTTCTTCTTCATAAAAACATTTCCTTACAAAAGAAATGAGAGTGGGGTGTATAGAGGGATTTCCCTGGATGTACAGGTGGTCTGAAGATGGTACAAAACTAGAGTACCTACCTCTGTTTTTAATTTTATAGAGAGAAATGCAAAATTACTACTATATAACTATCCATAATATTTATAAATTATAAACAAGGTCTCTTCTTTTCTAATAAGTTATAATATAAAGTTTCAAGCAACAAAAATAAAAACGCTGACTGAAGAATGTGGCATTGTTAATTTCGACCTGGAAGAAGGCCCATAAAATAACTTTTCCAATAGCCGTCTGCCATCTGTTGCCAGAAGGAATTGACTGCACGTTTGCGGTTAATAAGATTCGTATATTTTAGCACTTTAATGATGAAAACACAAAAATGCCTATAAAACTGAAAAGATAAATACCTATAAGTATACCTAATATTCTGGGAAAAAAATAAATAGAAAACTGGTCGAGAACTTCTTCTTAGCCATAATTATGTTTTAAAGTAATGGAAAATGTTAAGCACATTATGGACCCAAGTTTTTCCTAACAATTTCTCGCTTATTTTGCACATGACAAAAAACTAAGAAACAAAAACGTATAGCAATTTTAGAGAAGCTATAGGTGACACTGAAAAAGAATCCATCTCCAACTTGTCGCGGAATATGAAAAAAAAAAACGCAAATTGGGCAAAACTATTAGGAAATAGCCGTAGCATGTTTATTGTATTGTAACAGATAGAAGAAAACTTTTATGTTGAAAATTGACAGCACCGATACTCTTTATGCAACATGGAGCTCAGATAGTTTCAGAAAATTGATTGAAATTTCTTCATTTATTTTTATTAAAGCGATTTTCTCGCTTGTTTTGCGCATCGTTTTTGTTTCTTACGTTTTTTTGTGCGTCGCAAAATAGGCGATAAAATCGCGGTGGTGTCGTAATAAAAAATCATCCTGTATAGCATTTTCTTTACAAGTTAGAGAGCTTAAACAAAAAAATAATAATTTAACTTCCAAGACATATTCATTATCACTAATAGCCTCGCAACCATTTTCAACCCACCTGATTTCCACCACCATGTCATGTTATTTTAACCTTTGAGAAGACTTTGAGGTCTTTTCTTTATGCCATAGAAAAATGTTTTCTATAAAAGTTAGTTAACTAAGTTTACCATCTTTTTAATATGAATTTACTAGATCTGGGGACATGGGCCAACTTTTTCCAGTAATCTAAAATAGGAAAGGTAGGTAGGTAGGTATAATTTATACGTCAAGTGATTTCTCAATACGAACTTATTGTATTTTGCATACCTTTATCCCTAGTTAGTAATAGGTAGGCAGTCTTAAAACACGCTAACAATAAACTATTGCAAAATGATTTATAATGCATGAGTCTAGAGGTCCATGGGGTGTAAAATTATAGTTAAACTAGTAAGATACGTCTATAGATCCTTATCGGTCAAATTACTTTTCTTTTTAAACGCAATAAAAGCGAAGCGAATACGCATGCAACATCCTGTTTTTTTCAAAGAGAAGAATACACACTCTTGTTAATGGTTAGATTACTCTTGTTTCGTTGCATAAGACTTTTTTGGTAAAATCAACTGGAATGATTCATGGCGTTGCGGATTACTAGAATGCAAATACCGTCAACTTCGGCTGTCGGGAATGACGTTGAAAATGACAATTATTAAGTAAGAAGAGTGTGTGTGAATGTGTAGTGTATGCCTTAATAATAAAGGGATTTTCAACATTAAACTTTGCGGATAAGCTTCAATTAATTACAAACGGAAGAGCAAAACCCCCTATGAAAAATTTAACCACAAAAATCAATGAATGACTTTCACAGATATCGCGGTTGTCTATTGAGAATATACTTCTCCAGAACATGTTGGAGCATCGACGTTTTTATGATGACGTCATTGACGAATTCGCAAAAAGTGATCGAAGAATCGAATTACATTACAAATAGGTAAGTTTTTAAACATTGCTTCCCTTACTTAAAATGTCACCGCAAGCCCCTGCTAGAATGACTTTGAGTCAGGATCTTATAGCTGGGTATCATATTGGAAAGGAATTAACTCCTTTGTTTAAAAAATAATGACACAAATGAAAAAAACCTTAACTTTAAAAATATTAACTAAGTAAAGTAGCAAGATAGCTACGTTACTAAAATATCTTCAAAAATATATATATAAAGCTTAGAAGTTCTACACAGAAATTTGCGTGGCAATAGTAAAGATTTCGCCCCCTACCCAATATAATTTATTTCACACTCTATCTCTACATGAATTTTACTCAGTACCTACCTTAGACAAAATCAGGTTTATCTACCTACCTATTCGGTAAGGCCCTTCTTCACTTAGTAACATGTTACATAAAACTTCTATAACTTGTTGACAGCTTTTAAAGTAGGATTGCAAGCAACAAGCAACATTTTTTTAAGGCCCGTGTGGACGGGCCTTAGCAAGTGTGGACTTGCTACTCAATATTTATGTCAACAATGTTAGTCAAAATGTTGTCGAAATTCCTCTGAAAAGCAACAAGTTAGGTATACTTGCTGCTTCAGCAAGTTATTTGGTACCGGTCGGTAAGCAGTAAAGATCAAAGAATGTTTGCAACAATGTTTCGGCAACGTCCACATTAACGTTTTTATACAGTGGCCTCCAAAAAATTCGCATCATAGGGACAACATTTTTAATTAATGATTTATTTTTCTATAACTGCAATTAAAACGAATACTGTGGACGCAGGCGCAACATTTGCCAAAACATTGTTGCCAGCATGCTTTGATCTTTACCAATCACCGACTGGTAACAAATAACTTGTTGAAATAGCAAGTAACTTGTTGCTTTTCAGCGGAATTTCGATAACATGTTGAATAACTATGTGTGGACGGGCCTTAAGAATTGCAGTTTCAAATTATTGCATTGTCGACCACTATTTTTATACCTTATCCTTATGCTCTATGCGATACTATTATAGGTATTATATGTCAATTTACTTTAAACTTCTATTAAGCCGGATAATTCCATGCCTAAAACAGGCTTTTACCTTTTAGTCAGGGATGTAAGGTTCATTCTAAACCTTTAATTTCATAAGACTGAAGATTAAAGAGACCAGACCGCAACTATTGAAAATGTAGGTCTACACTGAACCGATCCACGATCCACCTATGGCTTGTTAACATTAACTTTTTGGCCTGAAAAGTGTTAATCATTATTTTTTTTTTTATGGGAAGCCTATGAACCATATGGACTTTATATAAATATACTTCCAAATTTCAAACATAAAATTTGCGCCGCTATCGAAAAATTTTAACTGAGAGAACTAAACTAGTTGAGACTCGACCTCGTGTGATACAAATAATACTGTTAGTTCGGTCACATAATGATTTCTTTGTTCTGCGCATACACAAAATAGATTTTCTCGTTCACACGTTCAATTATGTTGACCAAATTATCAAATGAATGGGTACCGGTTTCAAAGTTAACTATCTACATAACGGAAAGGTGCGTGGATATGTAGATCTACGGACTAGATTAAATAACGAAAATTTTTTTCCTACGTAATAAGTTCTTTATTATATCTATGTTAGATACTAAAATAGGTATTTGGTGGTTCTGCTGCAAATGAGATGTGTCAGAAGAATCACTTATAATGTATCTCTTAAAAACTTGGAATGTTCAGCAAAATATGGTGTACAAATTTAAGGATGCTATTGTAAAAGAATTGTCGATTTTTCTTATTTATAGATACCTATTATATTTAGGTATAGTTAAGTTTATAAGTACAAAATTTGTATATTAAACAGTTCGAACGTTATCGAGACAGAGTCAAAATTGTGTGCACAAACTGAACTTGTATTTTTTAAAATAGATTTAACGAATAAGAAAATTGATTTCTCCCCAAACATATACTTCCACCTTCCACTCATGTGGTAAGGCAAGCCACCTTATTTTTATTGGGTAATTACTAAAGGCATTATGATAACTTTGTAGTTAACTAAGTTATTTTCTGTGTTAGCTTTATTGCCAAATGCTAATTTTATCCGTGCTTTTAGAAAGTGCGATCTCGCATATTAATAGATCGTTTCAATGAAAACGAATGGTGCACGTATGTCCGTTGAATCAATTTGGTTTTATATGCACTCTGATGCTTCATTGTTTAGGACAGGACCCAGATAATTATGTACCAAGCTTATGTAGAGACTATAAACCCAAGGATATGTACCATAGCACTTTATTAGCGTTTCAAAATAGGTTCTTTTATTTTAGATTTTTCTGGCACACGTCATATAGTAGATATGTAAACATAAACTTGTTTACGATATTGTGGAAACCCCAGATTGGGTTGGCAGATTTTTTTAATTGACCTGCCTTGATAAAGTTCCAATGTGGTACTGGATCCCTGTACCATTAATATATTTCTTGTCCCTATTAATATTCGGTAGGACCTCATTATTTTCAGGGATTACTTACTTACCTACCTATAACACGCACTGAAAACGCAAATATATATTTCAAATTATCTACAAGGTGTTTGTGATTCTATTCAAGGACTGTTTATCAATTATATTATTACTGTAATCAACGATATATAGAAATAGATACATTACCAAAGGCAACTTATTTTGTTTCATGATTTTAAAAAGGTGTTATTGTTGGCACATTCAAGGTTTCCAGTTTTTTGATACGATTTAGGTTATTTCGTAAATATAATTATCTCAAAGCATATATACGACATGCAAGTCTATCAAAAACTTATTTATTATTCATTACAAAAGAGGAGAGGGAGAGATTGAATTTAAGAAATGCCATTGTCAACAAATTACCTCGTCTTCTTCTCCCCGACCGGCTAATGTAGAAGCAAAACAAACCGTGTTATTTGTATTACCGTGAGTCATCTATTCATATATATCGTTGACTGTAATACACTATAATATAATATACAGGGTGATTCATTGGGAATGGGAAATCCCGAAACTGGGGGTAGGGGAGACCAAAATATTGCGATTGAGTCCAACATTGCTTAAACAAATGTTGTTTGTTTGAGAGATACAGTGCGTTCAAGTTCTTATTTTTAAATTGAATTATGGCTATATCTACCAAAATAATCAAGCTGCTGACCTGAAATTTGGCACTGATATGTTTTTGGGGATGGAGAATAAGCTGAAAATGTCAATTTCTACGTATCTCACAGAGGGCGCCACTTGCGCGGTTTTTGGATCGTGCTTTTACTCGTAACTTTTGTGAGGTTATCTTTTTGGTCCTGCAGGTTTGTCATTTTAGCGCACCTTTTCATTCTGCAACAAAAAGGTAGGTACTCTTGTTACATAACGCCCAAATCAACCGTTTGCGTTTAAATTGCCAAAACGTGCCCCAAAACACCTGTTGACTTCAATATTCGAAAAATAAAATTTTCACCTACTACTTTCAAATGTTACAGATCAACTGTACATTGAAAAGGATGAAAAAAATGCCAAATGAACATTGGTCGAAACACATTTGTTTTCTGGAAATAGGGTGTCCAAAGTTTGTCGAGTTTCAATCTGTTCCATTTTGAAAGTGAACATTTTTTGGGACATTGTTCATATGGTTTTTTTTCTCGATTTAAATGGTACAGTCGTTGTGCAATATTTGAAAGCAGTAGGTGAATATTTTATTTTTCGAATCTTGAAGTCAACAGGTGTTTCGGGGCACGTTTTGGCAATTTCAACGCAACCGGTTGATTTGGGCGTTATGAAACAAGAGTACCTTTTTGTTGCAGAATGATAAGATGCACTAAAATGACGGACCTGCAAGACCAAAAAGATAACCTCACAAAAGTTACGAGTAAAAGCACGATCCAAAAACCGCGCAAGTGGCGCCCTCTGTGAGATACGTAGAAATTGACATTTTCAGCTTATTCTCCATCCCCAAAAACATATTAGTGCCAAATTTCAGGTCAGCAGCTTGATTATTTTGGTAGATACAGCCATAATTCAATTTAAAAATAAGAACTTGAACGCACTGTATCTTTCAAACAAACAACATTTGTTTAAGCAATGTTGGACTCAATCGCAATATTTTGGTCTCCCCTACCCCCAGTTTTGGGATTTCCCATTCCCAATGAATCACCCTGTATAATACACTTGTAAATAAATAGTATATTATGACGAAATGAGGCGTTTAAATACCTAAGCTAGCAGGCAGACATCAACATGACGTCATTTTTAGGTGTTTAATTAGTAAGTGACATGATCGACAAATAACGTTAGTAATAAAATGTCAAGACGACGTCATTGTTTTACCTCTACGGCCTGTTCTTGGTGAATATAATATGTAATGTAATAAAACTATGTATTAAGTATTATTTTTTACATAATTTTTCGTAATTTCTTACTAATCATATAGATATAGAAATCTCGGCCTAGAACCGTTTGTCAAATTTCAAAATTGTAATGAATGAATCTAACATTTTTTTTCCAAATCCTGTGGAATTCTGTGACGTCACCAAGATGGTACCTACTACTCTCTTAATCTGTAGTGACCCAGAGGTTATAGCGCGTCAAACCGATTGTCGATGGATGGAATTCTCCTGTTGGTGGCATTTTCTTTATTATCCTAAGTTTGAAGTAGATCAAGTTTATGACGTCACAAAATGACGCCAGGGGCTGTGACACTGTGATGTCAATATAATGTGTTAATGTCGTAAAAAATGCAAAAAAGCAATGGGTCATAGCTGGATAGTCGTAAGTACCTACCTCGCGCACTTGGAATAAAGAAAAGCGTTCTTTGTTTGCCCCAAGTCACTTTGGCTTTCTGTTAGTAAAAGAGCCTTGGCATTATACGTCTCAGAAACATACGTTTCAGAAACATATCACAAAACTTGAAAACGAAGCCATAAAAACCTTTTTAAAAACAAGCTTTTATTTAACCCATGTACCAAAATTAAACCGGCAAATTTCGATAATTTCTTTTAGTACACTTTCTATATTAGTTGAAAAATACGATTTTTCGTTTGAATTTTTGGAGAAATAGTTGACTTTGTAAATCAGCATCATGTACCCATCACCCTGTATGAAATATGGCAACTATAACATTTATACATTATTTATGAAACCCCCTCTAACTTAACCATAAACGCAATTTATATAATTAAATCTGTATAAAATATTCCGGCATTCTAATATTCAAATTTTCGCTTGAAATAATAATTCAAGCAGGAACTTTTATTTCTTTGAATGGCAGAGGTGCGTTTTGGGGATGACCTTAAAATAAACAAAATGTGGTTAGAAACAATGGTTTCTCGGCGTAGAATATCAGGAAATGATGTCATTGCAATTTTATCATCATATTCTTAATATGAAAGTAAATAAAATGGAAATTCCTTAAAATTGCAATAATTAAAGGCATTAGAAATAATAAAATTATTGAGTGTTCGATTTGAAAAATAATTTATTAACGTTTCGACAGAAGTTTTGTTTCGTCGTTGTTTCCTTTGTAATATACAAAGTGTTTTATCATCGGGATTCAATAAGGCACATCAAAAAGTTCATATAAATACATTCATAGAAACCTTAGACAAGGAAAGAGAGAGGACGCCTAACAGCGCTCGCGGCCGTGTTACCGACTGCCACATCGCCCGACAGGCCAGCGGCGTAGCATGAAACGCGTTCTTAGCCAATATCACCATAATGTTAAAAATGAAAAGGTAGTTAATTTTGACTTACTTACATGTAATTTGAAATAATATTGCTATTTATTTGTACCTAGATAATTTCCAAAATGTAAAGCTAGTGTCAAGTGCTGAAATATATTTATTTGCGGCGATTTCGAATCAATCAAAATAAAACAAATAATGCACGCCCATGGAAACCAGCCCATATTTTATGAAACTATCATAATCAATTCAGAAATTTTCAATAAAAACGAAGTTAAAAAATAATTATATTGGTCCTATTTACAAACAAAACAATGTACTTTATCATACTAAAAGTTAGAAGGAATTTCAAGAAGTTATATTGGGAAAAAATAAAGTTTTAAATAACATTTTTGTATCTTCTAGGATAAGAACATATTCAAATTAAATTCTATACTCAATAACCAAATCATGTTCTGTAGTACAGGGTGTTACGTAGACTTATTCCTTTTATATTTAGAAGCCTTCACTTCAAAATATAGAGTGTAGACGTTAAATTTTAAAAAACTGATTTTTATTAATACAGAGCGCAAGACACATGATGGTCAATATCGAGACAGTGTGCTCTATAGAACTGAAAATAATTAAACTTTTTTATAATATATTTCCCCGCTCGCTATATGGTTTAAAAAAAATACAGAGTATTCAAATTTCTCCAAAATATACTTCTACGAAAAATTCATAGTAATTATTTTTTCCTAACTTCGAACAAATAGACAATTTTACTTTTTTTAAATACTTGATTTCCATGCAACAGGCTCTAGGGAAAGTGCAAAATTTTATTCGATGCCCGACCAAACGAATTAAGTTTAGAGAAAAAGTCCAGACGCCTTTTCTGTCACGCACAAATCACCGAAGAAGATAAGTGTAATTATTTTTAACAACATGCTGCAACAATATTTACCATAATTTCTGTTGCACACTGTATATCCGTATGAGAACAATTGGGGATCAAAATAGCAAAGGCTATCTGCAACACCTTCCTTTTGTTCCGTGTATTATTTAATTTTTTTAAGTTTAGTTTTAAATTTTACATCACTTCAGTTTTGACAAATCAATTAAAACATTGTGTCAATATGGAAAGTACCTATACAAAATTACACTTCATGGTCAGAAGGAATGAACTTTATTAAAAACTTAGCTTGCGAAAGAAATGTTACTGTTAATCAGCCCGTATAGGGTCTTCTATATGATCATATACACCAAAATGTTTATGTTGGTCACGTCGTGCATAGTCGGGACTGTTACCGCGATTTTTTTGCCCGAGGCCAATCTACCTCCGAATTGTCTTGTATACATATCGTAGAGTCATGTACCTAACTGATACAAAATGAACAGTTAACCAAATTATAATACTCTCCACGTTCGCACAAGAATGGTTTTATATGCTGTATAACTAAAGCGGCTGGGAAGCCTGGGCCGAACGGACGGCGGCGGCGGGAGAATGAGACTTCTTACCTCTTAGGGTTCAAAAACCACTCGGGCTCAGTCAGTAACCTCTGCAAGGTCTTCGGACAGCCTCTTATTTACCTTTTGGTATTCAGCCGAAGCGGCAGCGGCCGATAGGCGACGCGGCGCCGGCCTATAACGTCAGAAAACAACACTTTTTTGTTGGGAGAGGTCGAAGGGGTTATTTTTGGTTTGTTTGTGGACATTCCAGCTTCAGGCGCGTTAAGAAATTTGCAGAATGTCATCCAGAAATAATAAAGCTGCCCTCCTGCAGACGGTGGCAGTGCGAAAAGCAAATCAGCGTAGGTACTATTGTCGTCTCTAAAAATATCTAAGGGTCGTTAGGGTCCTACCTAAGTGTTTCTTAAAATGCGTTTTAGTAGTGATTACTACAAATCCCACTCTGCCTTTGTATGGTAATGGTAGAAAAAAAACAAATGGGTCACACTGTATATAGGGGTGAGTCAGTTTCATTACTATATTGTAACCTTCGCTATATAAATATTATTTTCATTTAGAGTTTCTGCGACTGCTGTACTTACCTACCTAATGTAGACGTTGGCGATATTGGCTTCTGCTATATTACCCCAAGTACCTCTATTAGAAAAGTGCAAGTAAACGTATCGGTGATAACTAACTGCTATATCAACTGGACCGGATAATTTCATTCATATATGACATAATAATGCTCGTAATAAGCACACATGAATATATAAACAGAGTAAAAGTCTGAAGTAATAAGAAATAAATAACCAATGAGTCTAATAGTTCCTTGGAAAGTTAATAGTAGATACTACAAAAATGTGTGAGCTGTTGTACTTATGCAATTGTATTATTTACACTAATGGATGAATTCAATAGAATAAACATGCGTATAGCCATATAATTAGGTGTTCTTGTATGCACATCATCCAGAGGCCTAGTTAACAACGAACATGTACTTATTACATTGCACTTTTATATATTATTATGGAGATAGTTTCACCATAAAATGGCGAGTTGAAAAAGTCTAAATTCTTAAGTACCTACCCATTTAAAATAATATGGAAGGTTATAGGATTTTGGTAGGTGGTATAGGTATGTCCATACGCAGTTGGAATTTACAAAACGACAAAAGTGCTATTTTGCTCGACGAGACTATCTTTTACTACATTTTGTAAAATACTACCATTGAGTAAACCTTTACTCAATGATACAACTTATATCAAGATTTTACTGGCATTCTAAAGAATTCAAAGGCAGTTGATTATTGTCCTGATTAAGAAATCTACACCGTTACATTTAAAAGTTGGCTAATGCACACCGCAGATGCCTCATAATATGGTGCACTAATAATATATGCTATTATATATTATTATAAATGGTGAAGGGTATCCCATTTTACGAACATTTATAACTTATAAATACGTACCTATAGAATGTTGGAGTCCCAAGTAAACTCGTAAATATTATGTATACATAATGGACCGGGAGATAGTGACAGATTTTTGGACTTGATTTTACTCAGTATGCCTTGCAAAGGGCATTATGTGGCACATATTCTCACAAGAATAAGGCATGAATCAGAGAGTCATCCTGGGTTCTTCATGTGAAAAACTGAGTTTTCAATTATTCGAAAAATGTGCGTTTTGATATGATTTTATACAGGCTGCAATGTTTTTTATAATGAAGTTCAAATAGAAAATTTCTCGGAAAACCATAGGCATACCGTTAGGGTGGGTCCAAAGAGCTATTATTGCCACGTGATCTTGTATTTCAATAATTAATTTTTCCACGTTTCTGAACAGGCTGCCAATGAGAAGTATGCAAGTTCTTATTATGAAAATGCTGAAAAAAGGATGGCATACCTTTCGCGCATGTCCAAGTATTGTTTAAATTGAATGTTATTTATTCATTTAAACGAGTTATTCGATGTAAAGTGTACTTGGACATGCGCGAAAGGTATGCCATCCTTTTTTCAGCATTTTCATAATAAGAACTTGCATACTTCTCATTGGCAGCCTGTTCAGAAACATGGAAAAATTAATTATTAAAATACAAGATAACGTGGCAATAATAGCCCTTTGGACCCACCCTAACGGTATGCCTATGGTTTTCCGAGGAATTTTCTATTTGAACACATGGCAGCCTGTATAAAATCATATCAAAACGCATATTTTTCGAATAATTGAAAACTCAGTTTTTCACATGAAGAACCCAGGATGACTCTCTGATTCATACCTTATTATTGTGAGAATATGTGTCACATAATGCCCTTTGCAAGGCATACTGAGTAAAATCACGTCCAAAAATCTGTCACTATCTCCCGGTCTATAATCGTCGAATTTGAATACTTTTGTGGGGTTCGTCGTCTAACTGCATATTGAAGTCGAATTTAAAAAATGACTGAAACGAGATCACTACTGTCAGTAGGTACCTTTGAATAAAGAACCCCAAGAAGGAGAAAATTTGTACTTAACACACGACTGGGACAGTAAAAAAATACAGGCAAAAAATATAAGGCACGTTTATATCTTTAAGTTTAGGAATCCGTCATAATATAGGTAGCAATTATTCTAATTTTAAATTTACAATAATTGTAAAAACTTGTTCATAACTATTATGAACAAGTAGGTACTTACACAAACGCCTATGCCACTTTGGTGTAGGACCTCAAAAGTTAATTTAAATTTCAAAATTACTTGCCCATGGATTATTACCGTCAATTATAGTTTTGGCGCCAGGGGAGTGCCACAAACCGCACAGCTAAGCATAATAACTCGAAAAAGTATGTAAGTACCACATACTGACACCTATCACCGTGTCAGATATCATAATATTGTGTCAAAACTTGGTTACTACTCGGGGCGATTCCTCTGTCTCACGTATTTTATAATACACATAGAGCTTTGGCTCCTTTCTGAGATTCAGGGTATCCCCCAACAAAAGCTATCCTGCCCGAAATGTAAGACGCGTTGTTAAAAATCACGTTAAAAACAGTAAAAAGGAGCTTGTTGCTTAGTATACATTTCCAATCTAAACAACTGATAATATCTAATATATAATACCTGAATAATAGTTGACCATTCAACTGGTACATGGTACACTTGATTACAGATTCCTTTAAAATTCCTATTTTGCTAAACCTTGGCACCACGTAGAATGGAACTCCCTGTATATTTTTTGTACAAATTTAGTATAATAAGGTTCTGTAGTGTCCTGATTAACACCGTGGTGTCAGATTTTAAATAAAAAAAATCGTTAAGTGGTTTTAGTGAAAATCGGATATATAAAAAAATCGTAGCGGCCGTGGATTTGCATCTTGACAAAGTAGGAAGGTTAAAAGATGTTGTTTTTGAAGATCCTTGAAACAAAGAAACTTCAGGCGAGTATCTCCAAAAATAAAATGATTGGAAACTCTACTGGCAATAGCGATAACCATTAATATTTTATTGTGTTTGTGAAGAATAACTTTCTAAGGGAAGAGTAGGTATAAAGAAAAATGGCTTTAATAAAAAAAATCAGAAAAATTAAGGCTTTCGAGTGCTGTAATAAACATGTTCATCGCCAGTAAAACGTGGCCATATATTTATTAAATAAACCATTTTGTACGATTTTTCAGAAACTCGATCTTACGTTTAAAATAGGGCCGATAATGATTAAAAAATCTCCATGATCGAAAACCAAAATTATGTCCCAAATTTTAAAGTATTTGCATACTCACCAACGTACACTTGGTCACCATCGGTGGTGTTTTATCAACCCATTTATTGAAGTTATCATATACAGGATGTCCCATTTATGCCTAAAAAATCCGTGTGCGAGTACCTCGTGCTATAAAATGTGAGTTTGTCGTATGATACTATTCTCTTAGACTCTTCTTGAAGTTCTTTTCTTAAAATTGAATTATGGCAATATCTCCCAAAATAATCAAGCTGCTGACCTGAAATTAGTTTTTGGGGATTTATAAGCTGAAAATGTCAATTTCTACGTATCTCACAGAGGGCGCCACTTGCGCGGTTTTTGTATCGTGCTTATTATTTTTATTATTATTTTATTATTCGTAACTTTTTTGATGTTTTTTTTTTCGTCTTGCAGGTCCATCATTTTAGTGCATTTTACAACAAAAGTTTGTTCTTGTTTCATAACGATAAAATTAACCATTTTCGTTGAAATTGGCAAAACATGCCATAAAACAAACTTTTCACCTATACGGCGTTGAAATGTTACAGATGAATTGTACGTTCAAAACTAAGAAAATAGTGCCAAATGGGCATTGGATAAAATATCATTGGTTTTCTTTAAATGGTACAATAATTATTCTATAAAATTTGAAAGTTGAAGGAGAACATTTTATTTTCCGAATTTCGGATTTAACGGGTGTTTTGGGGCACATTTTGCCAATTTCAACGCAAACAGTTGATTTAATCGTTATGAAACAAGAGTACCTGCCCTTTTGTTGCAGAATGAAAAGATGCACATAAATTATAACCCATCAAGTCCAAAAAGATAACCACACAAAAGTAACGTGTATAAAAGCACAATCCAAAATAGCGCAAGTAATGCCCTCTGTGAGATACGTAGAAATTGACATCTTCAGCTTATTTTCCATCCCCAAGAACACAGCTGTGCCAGATCAGCAGCTTGATTATTTTGGGAGATATTGCCATAATTCAATTTCAAAAAAAAGAACTTCAACCCCTGTATTTCATTCAAGAAACGTCTAAGAGAAAAATGTTATACGTCAAACTCACATTTTTTTAGCACACGGATTCTTTTGAAGCATAAATGGGACACCATGTATATCGTTTGTTGTTTGGCTACTATCACAGACTAACGTTGCAAAGCTATTTATTCTGTGCTACTATTATTAGTGTTTATTAGAGAATCTAGATCCATGGAATTCTAGAACGAATATATGATTTTTTTATACTACATTCATCATACTTAGGTAGTCGTATGTTACACATAGGTTATATATGTAATTTATTTTTATTTCCTGATATAACGATCCAAACCGTCAACTCAAAAGTTTTCTGTGTTAATATTCATACAATTTTGCAAGAAAGAAAATAATGCAATGCGAATTGCGATGCAATGATGCAAGATCAAGATATTAGTAAGACTGGATAACAAATATTTCTATAGTTGCCCAGAAATAACTTTACAAGGTTTATTACTCTTAATTGTAGATTTTCACGAAAATACGCCCCCAAGTTTCGACACGGGCGGTTCTAACAAATATAAAAATAAAAAACCCACTAAAATTTCATAATTATCTCAAAGGAATATTTACCCCGGATGTTACATGGCATCTAAAGCAGAGAATTATGGACATAACAAGCACAATCAATTTGAAAATGGTAATGCTACATCGCGTAAGGTATAATTTGAGTAGGCAATAAACGAATATAGTCATATCGCACTTTAATAAATTACTTTTATAATGAGTAATATGTTGTTAATGAAGTCTACCGTATTCCTGCGAATACGAATAGAAGTTTCACGACGTGACCGATATATTAACTGCATTCAAAAATTAGTGATCATATAATAGGGGTTAAAGCGCAAAACAGTCCACATTTTTTTTCACAAAATGTTCTATAACCTGAGAAATCACCATTTCTAGACTTTTGTATTCGCGAACTTTAATCTATAACTTGTTTAAATCATTTATGTACAATTGTAATTTATTGTACCGAAGACGAGACAGTTCCGAAAATATCAATATTGAAAATTCAGCAGTCAAAATGTGTCTTTCTTATAACATTATTACCTACCTGCAACCATTAGTTTCTAAGATTCAAAAAATTCAGTTGAATTACCACTGGGTATGTTGAAAACTATATTCCAGCAAAGTCATAATTACAACTTTTTTCTTGTCATTAATTTCGTATCAAATAAGATAAAGGCCCTTAAAAATAAATCGGAAGCTGTTCATTTTTTAAATCGGCATTAAAGAGTCTCAAACTAAAACTAGTCATTATAAGCTCAGAAATCGGCAGTAAAGTAAGTAATTTTAGTTGGCTTTGGCAATTTTTGCTTACATGTTTATTTGTTTTATTTGTGAACCGATTTTCAAAGACTTTTTTTAGATACGTAAATTTTTTTAATCGCTGAATGGGACGAAATATCTAATATGAGAGGACGACTTCGAATAAGAAATCGTTTCCCCATTTAAAGAAATGTAACCTTGCAATGATTTCATTAGATAATGTTAAAAAATAATATAAGTATTTTTTCTCCGACACCCTGTATACTAGGACAATGAAAATTGGTACAAGGTGGTTTTAAGTGTTCCTAAATAAGAACCTGTCATAACTTTTTTTCTAAAAAAAAAAACGCTAATAGGACTCCTCGAAATTTTGGCCAAAAAATGATCGTATAGTTGGCCATGAACTGCCATGAACTGCCTAACTAAAAAACATTACAAGGGTGGGAAGTCTTTAACATAGACACACTGTACAAACAAATAACCATGTAAGCAAAAATTGTATAGGTAGGTACCGACCAAAAGTTATTTTTAACGCGTAATTGAGGAACACTAGAATATTATACAGTGCCCGCCAAAAAGTCTGCACCATATGGGAAAAAGTTTTAGTAAATAACTTACGGAAAATTTGTTTGCGGCATCAGGTTTTGCTTGCTCTAGAACCAAAATTGACATAATCAAATGTTGTGACGTAGTCTCTTTTATATGTCAAATTTGACATTAATGAATAAAATGTCAAAAAATGGGCTTATTTAATTGAATTTTGAAAAAAGTCATAAGACAAATATTATGTTTCTTTCGCAATTTTATACCCCTGTGCAAAATTTCAAGAGCCTACTACGATTTTCATATTTTGTCCTTTGTTGGATATTATTGGACATAATATTTTAAATTTTCTAGATATTTCTGATCAGATCAGCATGGCAGAAATATTTGTGTGTTCTTACAACCATTTACTATAGAAAGAAGTTTGTAAATCGAATTTATGTGTTTATCTGTAAAAATGAGATCAGTTTTGCACCAAGCGTGCTTCTTCAACAAGCCCTCTTTTTATTTTTTTTTTGCAAAAAAAAGGAAGAGAAGGATATTTAGACCGTAAACTAAGTATTGTGCAGTATGTATATTTTAAATTACATAGGATCGACTTTTATGGATTAACAAATACGGAAAAGGGCAACAAAGGGCAAAATATGAAAATCGTGTAGGCTCTTGAAATTTTGCACAGGGGTATAAAATTGCGAAAGAAACATATTTTTCTCATGACTTTTTTCCAAATTCGGTTAAATAAGCCCATTTTTCGGACATTTTTTTCATTAATGTCAAATTTGACATATAAAAACGACTACGTCACAACATTTGATTATGTCAATTTTGGTCCAAGAACAAGCAAAACCTGATGCCGCAAACAAATTTTCCGTAAGTTATTTACTAAAAATTTTTCCCATATGGTGCAGACTTTTTGGCGGGCACTGTAGAGAGGATTCTTAATTAAATAAATGGTACCTATTGTTTTCTGGCTTGGAATTCGGAAACTGTAGGTGTAGGTACGTAGCAAAATAAATAAACATTTCTTATTTGGCTCGGCTAAAATCTACAATGACTAGTAATTTTCATAATAAATCAAGTGATATAGCTTCCCTCTTATACTTCTTCTGCTTGTTATAGTAATCGTTATTATATGAAATAATTTCAATTGAACAGAACGAAAATATTAATAGTACTTACTAGTAATAATAGTTCCAAATACATGTTACCTTTGTTTCACGTTCCACGGTTCCACTGTTCCACTGTAAATGCTTCAAATCCCATTAAAATGTATTTTAAAATCATATACTTACAGATTACACATTATACCTGGGGTTAAATCTACTGAAACAAATTGAGAATCTAACTACTTAAAATGATTCAGGAATAACCGTAAAGATCATGCCGAGACAACAGCATTCCGATATGTTTCAAAACACCCAAGATATTTTCTTCTCAAGGCTATAGAATGCACAGGAAAAGAGTGAATAATATGCTTCAGTTATGAGTATATACCTATGTTATTTTTGTAGTTACCTACTAGAATAATATTGCTTGGGGCATTATTCTACAATTATTAATGCATTCTGAAGTTGCAACTAGTTTTCATCCACTTAGCTATTTAAAAACTGTCTACTAATATTTTCAAATATCAGTCAGCATACCTAGTAAAAAGAATATCACTTTACGTAGGTATATGGACAAAAATATGGGTGCAGTGTTGAGACAAAAAAACACAACTGAAGTTAGTACCATATAAATAAAAGCAAAGACGGTCACTATGATATATTTATATAATGCAATTTCTTAGTTTAAAAGTTAAATATCCTTAAAACTAGTATTACAAATTTGCTCTAAAATATCTATTGTCAAAATACCTTCTTAAAGATACCTTTTCCCATAATATACTGCTGTGATTTCATACATGTTTAAAGTCATTATTGTTTGTTCCAGATAAAAGATAGCAGAAAATGGTGCGTAGTCGCACCCCCTCCCAAGGAGGTGGGTCCCAAGGATTCGAAATGGAAAGAAAATACTCAGTACCTTCTAATCCAGATTCTAGGGCATTCTCTGGAACGACTAGTGAGGATCTACATGCGTGGTCGATTTATAGGTACGCAGAAGTAATTATTATTATTTATTGTCTGATTGCGTTGAGGTATGTTTAATTAATTTTATAACATGCATGGTGAAAAAGGAAAGAGCTACTTAATCATCATCAAGATCATAACTGTACCATGAAATTTTAATAGAAATAATTTTTGTATTACTGAAATAATTATACATATAAGCAGAAGAAATTTTGACACTAAGAATTTTGGACAATATCATTAGATATTGTACCTATCATTATTGTAAGTACAGCCGAATTCTGCTATAACGGCAACGATAAAATATTCAAAGAGCTCCTGGGTACTGGAATAGGCAACGCTAGTCTGTCAAAAGTATTGTTGCAATTTCCGGGAGGCATACCAATATTTTGGATCTTTGGTCCTTCAACTGTTGAGTCCTAAGAATTTTAAATCATTAGAATGTATCTGTTTTAATTTGTTTTCGTTCAAAAATTATGGCCTTGAAAGCTAGTGTGCCAGAAATTTTGAGGATGGTTTCAATAATAATGTTTCTAACTACTTGTGTATGTCTCCTTTAATCTATGGTGCTAGTAAAAAAAACAATAAAATTACTAACTAACTTCTGTTTGGGTTAGATTCCTTCAAAGAGAAAAAATAGCGAAGAAATTTTTTTTAACAAAATTTCTATTCAACCATTTACAAGTTTGTTATCTGAACTATCTAGATATTACTATTTTGAATAGGACATCTTTGCAGATTGACATAGTTTCTGTCACTATTTCAATCAATTCTGTTAGTCCAAAATTGTCATTTTTTATATAAGTAGAAAAAAAATTCTTAACAGGTAGATATTTTCAGAGTTGGTTGTGGGTAGCGTCCTGAGTATAACCCCAAAAAATCACCAAGTCGTGTTACGAACCCCAATAGGGGTGGTTTTGCAAACATTTTTTTGCATTTTTTTTCTTATGTGTACATTTTTTTCTTATGTGTACAATATTACATTCTCTACAACTTTCCCTTATGAAGTTTTTTTTAACTTCAATACTTCACGAGACATACAGTGTGTCCACGGATTGAATGCACGAGGGGTGTAAATGACAAAAAAAATTCGAGTTGAAATTTGACCTTTTGGGGATCAGCTCTGCTTGGTTTGAAACTAATTTGTGACGTAATTTTAGTTTCGAAAAATCACGTATGCCTTGGGAATTTTGAAAAAACTAATTTTCCACATCAGTAAAGTGCCCTTTCTGTACCTTTTACGATAAAATGTTATTAAGGAAACATGTTCAGAATGAAGAACTGAGTAGGTTTGAAAGTCTAGGCCACAGAAAATATTTTCTGTGGTCTAGGCCTACTTTGATTTTTTGGCATTTTTTCCCACTTTTCTTTAGAAAACTGCACTTTGTGTAGCTTTCACATTAAAATGTTATTAAGAAAACTTGTTCACAAAGAAAAACTGGATAGGTGTGAAAAAATTAAAAAGCCTAGGTCTGCTTTGATTTTTGTGCATTTTAATTTTTTAGCAGAAAAAAATCAAAGTAGGCCTAGACTTTCGAAATTTCGCAAACCTACTCAGTTTTTCATTCTGAACAAGTTTTCTTAATAACATTTTAATGTGAAAGCTACACAAAGTGCACTTTTGTAAAGAAAAGTGGGAAAAAATGCCAAAAAATCAAAGTAGGCCTAGACTTTCGAAATTTCGCAAACCTACTCAGTTCTTCATTCTGAACATGTTTCCTTAATAACATTTTTATCGTAAAACCTACAGAAAGGGCACTTTACTAATGTGGAAAATTAGTTTTTTCAATATTCCCAAGGCATACGTGATTTTTCGAAACTAAAATTACGTCACAAATTAGTTTCAAACCAAGCAGAGCTGAAATTTTTTGTCATTTACACCCCACGTGCACTCAATCCGTGGACACACTGTAGGTAAAAGATCACCACTAGCTAAAGTGCTTTATAAGGGTGAAAAAAAAATTATTTAAAACAAGCTGATTTTTTCAGGGTTATCTGGGGGTTATCTTAGGAGTGCACCCCGAGTTAACCCTGAAAAAAGCAGCTTATTTTAAAGATTTTTTTTCACCATTATAAAGCACTTTAGCTAGTGGTGATCTTTTACATATATCTCGTGAAGTATTGAAGTAAGAAAAAAAAATGTACACATAAGAAAAAAATTTGCCAAAAAAAAAGTGAGCAAAACCACCCCTATTGCGGGGTTCGTAACACGACTTCAATGGTGATTTTTTGGGGTTATACTTAGGACGCTACCCACAACCAACCCTGAAAATATTTACCTATCAAGATTTTTTTTTCTCCATGTTTAATTTTCTTGGACTATGTCTTACCTATCAATAATTAACATACGAGAGGCGAAAAGTTCTATCAAGATCGTTTACGTTTAGGGGCATAAAAAACTGAATAAATAGGGATACTTCTTACAACGAAAAGAAATTACTTCGCCCTTTGAAGATTTGATAGTCTTCTTCATATACCGTAGGTAGCTAAGTTTTGTGAAGTTGTGTTTATACATTCGAATCTTTTGTGGTAGATACTAAAAATGAAAATAGTCTTGCTGTTAATCTTGTGGGTTAATGTATAAAATGTCTACTTAGCTTCTTTGTTTTCATACTGTCAACAACAATACCATGCGACATTTCCTAACGAACGCTTGTTTATGTAATGCCGTTTGCTAATAATAATTGTCGGTGGCTATAATAAGCTTAGATCAACCCACTGTTTGTCTACTTACAATTTTTTTCCGATCCTACGATATCCATTTAAATATTCTGACATTTCCAAAGCCCTCATTCGTCCCATGGTGCTATTAACAATTATATCAAGGCCTCTCCCGCCCAATGATTAAAAGGATTAAGAAGCACACAAACATGATCTTGGACCAATTCTGCACATAATGTTTTCACTTTGCGAAACTTCGACTTCCCGTCTTTCAGCGATACCGTGTGTAGCTACCAGCTTGTACGGTGATGTCACGCTCAATTTCTGATTCAAGGGCAGTAATTATGGATGAACAGATCATACCGAATGATAACTTAAATTTTCAAGCTAAGAAAATTCACAGATAAAGTAAAGGAAGTTGCAATAAGGTTAACAGGTTAACATAAAATCGTCATTCAAAAAATGAATTTGTAGTACCTATGAATTAAGGGGAATTCAAAAGTGTAATACCTACTGGGATTTTGTATACAATAAAAAAATTATCGCCAAAACTTTTTTTGTAAAATAATTCAATCTGATTTGTTACCTACATACCACTATTAAAGAACCTGTACGTATAGTAACCCTGAATATTAAGTTTTTTTTTATAACTTCCGGTTTTAGCGGAAATGAAAGTGATTTTCTGTATTTTACAACTTACATTCCAATTAACCGTTACGTTTCTTTTTTTCATTCTGAATCCAACGATATATAATTTGACCTATTTGTCTCTAACCGTTTCCGAGATATTTACCAAAATGACAACTAGTTTTAACATCTCGCCTGCGTTTTAAAAGTTTGTGTCTTTTCCAGGCAAAATCTCAATTCAGACTTCACGGATAGTGCGCTGGGATCAACAGACAAGAGTCCATTACCTTACGGCAACTTTCAGTTGCGTGATACTACAGTGCAGTCGATTCTATCTCATCCAAGATATGGCCCAAAGTGAGTAAACTATAAATAAAAAACTTGATTTTTCACTATGCATATCATTAATCACTATGTGTATGATAAAAGCGATAAGAGAGCGTTCTGTTTTTTATTGCCTATTTAGATTCTTCTTTAGCGGATTGTAACATGGAAATATCGCTCTTTTGAACCATTTAGGTAGGTACAGCGGAAAGAAGGCGTGCGGCGTGCAGCTTCTGAGAACGAACTACATTTGGCACACCTTGCGAATTAGTTGACAATACTTACTAATAATAATTACAATACAGGAGTTTTTTTCGATGCCCACTATGGGGATCTCGGACACTAGCAGAGCTAGAACAAAGGTTAAATGGGGAAGGAATTGCAGGTTTGAGCGTGATTTTTTGCTATTTCATCAGATCTCTGTAGCTCCGTTATTTCTGATTATACAGAAAAACTGTAGGGACAAAAATTGTAGATAATTTTGGGCTTAATAAGATAATCTTATCCAATATTTTATGTTGTTTGTGATTTTTGAGATATGACATAAACTTTTGTTTTTTAAATGTAAATCATAGTTGGCTGTGGCCTTATAAAATCGGACATTTTTTGAACTTTCCAAATATATAATACTCGGCATAGTTATTATAAAAAATAAAAGAGCTATGGCTGATTTTCTGATTTTCTTTTTAATTTTCACATAGTCAGCCATGGAATATTTTCATAATTACGTTCTATTTTATAATTAGACATACTTAAAACTTTCTAATATTTTGTTTTTAGCTGGTAACAAAATGTAACAAAATAAAACAAAAATAAAAAAACTCAAATTCAAATTATTATTATTTTAAAAAGGTCACCTTTTATAATAAAAAAGGTGTTCTAACAATCCACCATTGTTATTTATGCAAGTATTGCATCTAAACTGAATTTGTCGCCTTTCTTAGAGAGCGCCTGTCAATACTGGCAATTGCTTCTAAAACAGCTGCTCTTAATTCATCAATTATCTCATACTTTATTTTGTACCTACTGTTCCCCACCAAAAGAAATCCAATACAGACAAATCAGGGGATCGGTGCTGCCAGGAAATAGGTCTATTTCTCCCTATCCGACTATTTGGATAGAGCTGATCTAGGTAATTTCTTACGGGCAAATAATTATGTGGTGGAGCTCCATCATGATATTTTTTGTTTTATTTTGTTACCAGCTTAAAATAAAATATTTGAAAGTTTGAAGTATGGCTTATTAAAAAATAGAACGTAATTATGGAAATATTCCATGGCTGACTATGTGAAAATAAAAAACAGAAAATTAGCCATAGCTATTTTATTTTTTATAATAACTATGCCAAGTATTATATTTTCGGAAAGCTCGAAAAATGGCCGATTTGATAAGGCCACAGCCAACTATGATTTACATTTAAAAAAACAAAACTTTATGCCATACCTCAAAAATCACAAACAACATAAAATATTGGATTAGATTATCTCATTAAGCTCAAAATTATCTACACTTTTTGTCTCTACAGTTTTTCTGTGTAATCAGAAATACCTAACAGAGCTACAGAGATCTGATGAAATAGCAAAAAGTCACTCTTCTCAAAATATCTAGTGAGCCATAAACTTTTTTGAAAATCCAAAAGGGGCATTAGATTGAGCATTCAAAACTGCAATTATTTCCCCATTTAACCTTCGTTCTATCTCTGCTAGTTTCCGAGATCCCCATAGTGGGCATCGAGAAAAACTCACCCTGTATATTGAATTTATGTATAACCTAATACCTACTTGGATACCTACGACTCCTACCTACTACTTTTACCTATACCACAACTATTTTGTATACTACATGTTTGTTTACAGCTACTACATAATATGCACATGATATATACATTGACTTTTGTTTCGAAAATAAAACAAAATTAGGTGGGATTCTGCATCTGATTTAGCCTAGTAGTAGATATAGCACTACTTATATCAAATGATATCCAATTATAGTCTATTAAAAAATATATATCCGACTTATTAAAAAGAAAGAGCGGAAATACATAATATAATAAATAATACTAATTGAAGGATACTATTATTGCACCTACTTCTTATTACTTAGACTTGAGATAGAGTACCTACTCACTTTTCCTGGCTTTTGACGATCACTGTTACAATAATTATTATAGATACCCACTCCCGGTTAAGACTCATTTTCTAGATTGTGACATTATCTACCACTGTAGCCTGCAGGTTGCAGTGGTTATTAAACGGATATTGTTGTCTATTCCAAATAAGCAACTTGCAAGTTGTTTCGTGGGTATTACATCGTTTATTTACTATATCTACATTATTGTATTTGTATTTTTTTATGTATGTTGATGTTAAATAAACATTATTAGATATTATGTTGATATATAGTATAACGGTATAGATTATAAGTACTAGAAACGCAAGAAATAAAGCAAGTTTTAAAACCGTTATGATTTTAAATTTAGGACGGCAATATAAGGCGGGCGAAAGGGATTTTTTGATAATTCGGCATATTCACTTTGGAGGTCAATGCGGAATCCTTGTACACTGCTAAAAGTCAGTTTAGCCAGTTTCTAGACAACTAATTTTTACGTTTTCAAAAAATACTTACACTGGATAGAGCATTTTTAATTACCTACCTAAATTTGGAGTCTGCTCTCGGGTTCTACGGACAGCGGATAAGCCGAGTCATTCTAAGGTCGTTCAAAAAGAAGCCATTTTAGCTGGTTTTCAACAAAGTGCGCTAGTCGGACATTAGATTTACAAATAGAATTGTGACCGGATTTTCGGTAGTTTATAGTTTGCGCAAATACCATTTTCTGCAAACCATCAATTTGTGAACCGAAATGTAATCCTTACTGAATAGTGTGAATCTTTTGAATTTTTACTAATCCTCTAGTGAATAAATTTACAATCGAAATTCAATATTTGAAGTACCTATTAGTCACTGGAATATTAAAACACAAAAAGGATAATATACTCTCGGCATAACTTAAGCAGTCATTTATCGATGTAAAACCAATAAAATATGTTCGCCTCGTGAAAGCAACACATTTACGCACAGGAATTCGGCTTCCTTGTGTGATGCCGATAAGTATGTGGTAAATGTTAAAGGTGTCCCAGTAAGACATTCTGTATCTAGGAACCGAGCCGTAGGAAGTATATTTTGTAATTGAAGTATGGCTCGAATTTCTGCTAGATTGAATGTCCAATCGTCTGTGGAAAAGGACTCGGGCCGCAATTGTTTCGAAAACGTATCTAGAACGTACCCATTTCAATAATTTCTATTTACAATCGCTTGCATAAAATGAGGCTGTAATTTGTTTAATCTATGTGATATGCCAAACATAGAAATATACAAAAATTAGGTATACTTGTGTAGGATAAATAAAGGAAATCTTTTCTACATTACAGGTCTGCACTGGGCTCCAACATGTACACATACTTAAAATTTGGATTACCTAGAGTCTTCCCTCCAAACCACAATGGTTCCCATCGGTCCGGTACCCCACAGAATTTCACCAGGAACGCATCTACGAGGCCAAATTCTAGGTAGGTAATACTATTTTTCTGTATTGCTTTTTTACAGGTTGCTGTGAAATTCCAAATTGTCAATAAGTTATTTCGCCTGACCTTTAAGAAGATAAGGTGTGGTTTTATCAACTGAGAATTAAAATTTCAATCATCATCTAGGTATGTGTAGGTATAGTGCCACTTCAAGTAGGGTTCTACGTTTTACAAAGAAAATTGATTTTATGCAAAATACTTTATGACAAATGCCTCTACTTCACAAAGACTACCTACGTTTATCTCGTGACAACTCGATAGAATTGAAATGGATACGATCAAAGATCATGATATTCTTATGATCTTTGATACTATTGAGTTATGTCAAACCTTTTATAATTCTAGGTTCTACCCTTGTTTATGAAAACAAGGGTTCTACATCAGTAGAATCCTACGGTTTCAATCCTCTCTAGGGACATTAACTTATTTTACTTATTAGACAGTAGGTTGGTGCACATTTTGGCCAACTTCTGTTTTGAAATAGCGGCTTGACCTGAAATTTTAAATATGATTGAATTTCAATCTGTAGGGTTTACGCCGTCTATTTGAGTCCGCTCCAGTGAATTCAAACCTCTCTCAATCGGATCGAACGCGTCGAGATAAACGTAGGTAGTCAAAAACAACAAAGTTTAAAAGATGCACTTTGTAACTAAAAAGTAACGGGCCTGGGAGAGTTGACTGTATAAGTCTCAGTGTTCCGATACTGTGACGTGACAGTGCCTCATAAGAAGTCTTCAGATACTTGGTTATTCTAGGTTAGTGAAACGGGCAGAGAAAATCGACTCGTTTAATGGACCTGCACTTATTCGATTAGCGAAACAGGTTGATTTAATTCGGAAAGGTGTTTACGACCAGATATTTGGCGGTATCATTATATAAAAATGCAGTTTGTAAAATGCTTATTCATTGCACATTCTAAACTGGCGGTGCAATTATACAGCGAGCAATTTATAAAATTCAAAACAACTAGGAGTACTTAAGGAATCACGGAATTATTAAATATCTACCTCCTAGTTTTCGTAAATAAAGCCGCAATATTAACAACTATTTACACAACATTAAATTACCTAAATACTAGTTCCTTTAGATTTTTGACATACCTATTTGTGTACATACCTAGGTATGTCGCAAGTGGGCTGCCGTTAGTTAATGGTAAATATTTTATTTTAATTTAAAAATAAATTTACTTTTTTATAATAAACATATAAGTACTTAACTTTCAAAGTTTCAGTTCGGGCGTTTATTTTACAGGCGATCCCAAGAAAATTGATTCACCCATTAATAATTAAAAAATTAAAATAATTCTTTGATAATGCAAAAACTTTCCTGAAGAGACATGTGACATGTTGTAGGTGCCACTACTTCACCTTATTACACATTGTGTTTTGTGTTTCTAAACTAGATATGGTGCCAACGCAATACCACAGGTAGAAAATGTAATTTTGGAAAAAAAGTTTCTTATATAAACATGGGCCCGAAAATGCATAATAAAAAAGTTACAGGGTGATAAATGTACAGTTTGAAAAACATATTTTACAGAAGTTATGCAATTTAATGAAACTTGGTTCAGTCTTTTAGTAGACCAGAGACGCAGGAGCGGGGTAGCACAATGGGTTTTGTATTAAAAAAGGTCCTTTGCATTTTTGGAAAAATAATAATTTAAATTGCATGTAGAAGTTATTGCGAAAAATATTTTTCAAACTTTAGCCTGTTTACAAAAAACTTTTTTCAAAATGGCATTTTCTACCTGTTATATATTACGTTATTAGCACCATAAGTATAGACCATACTAAGAATGGCACACTGTTGAAATGCCTACTTAATACGGTATGTGTTTAAATTTGACAATAAATAATAAAATAATAAAAAGTCCTCACTAAACGAAAATATTTAAGCTATCTACCTTAACTAAAATTAAATTTTTACAATTTATTTGTCATTTCCTATTTTTAAGCCTTTATCTGTAATCTATTGTTTTATTATTCTTTGCAAAGACTCCAAATATTTTTTAACTGCAGCCCGAATACATATATACCTAATGTCCGTTTTTAGATAAAGCCACTGGATTCAGCACCCCTTAAAACGGGCTGTACCAAATTTAGGTACCTACTTGTTTATTTTCAAAAATTCGTAGTTAGCCATAAAAAAAAACAAATAAAATAAAACTCTAACAACTTGTCGATATTAATATTGGTCTTATGCTTATACAGAAAATAATAAAAAAAAAGAAAAAAAAATAGTTATTTATGTACCATGGCACTGAAGTTCAACTTTTTGTGACTCATTCGGAATTTAGTCATAAAAAGAACTTCAGTGCCGAGGTACATATATTTTTTTTGAAATCGGAAAAAAAAAATGTTTTATTAGGCAAGAAAACAATAATAGGGGATCACCCGTCCATGAACCGACTACGCGCGGTGTTGCTTGACTTTGACGATCTCTCAAGGTCAAGTGTGACAAAGACACGGCGGCTTCGAACAGAACAACCAAACTGCTGCTTGTTGTGCAGCCTCCATAATAAATCTATTGATATTCAAACCTACTAAAATATTTATATACTGATAGATTGCACTGCTATAGGTAACAATTTCGCAATGTGTAGGAATAGTTAAATAGGCCTTTATTGGCCGGGTTTTAAATATTTGGTCACTTTTGACGGGCGATGGCTCCGCGTCTGACGTTTGATGTTTACATCTGGCCAAGGCCTACTTGTTGAAAATATGTACAATAATGGGTTACTTCAGCGCCGATTTCTGAGCTTTTAATGGTGATTTTTGGACACTTCACTGCCGATTTCAAGAAAAATAATTTGTATCTATTTAAAAAAATACAGATCAAATCGCATATTTAATAAATTTATTACGGGGTGACCCGAAAACCAATGGGTCACACAGTAGGTAATATTTATTCTGTAGAGCTATAATAGACTCGTTTCTTTATAAACAAAGTCTGAGTCGCGAATCGCTCCCATATATTACGTAGGGAAATAATAACTGTAAAATCATACTTGTTGACTGCAATTTAAATTTCCTATTATTGTTGTTTTCTGGTCTCAAGAAGTGGAACCATAGTCTCCTGCTCTTACCTAAATAACACACCCGAGTAGAACTTACTGAATTTATTTTAATGTATCCATTCTGATATAGGTAGCTTTGGGAATTTAAAGAAATATTGTTACAATATTAAACCATGGGCACAGTTACATAGGGGCGGCCGCCCCCCTCCCTGGATTATTTGACGAAAATGGACTCTTATAAAGTGGAAAATTTTATAGTGTAGGTATCTAACATTTACACAGACATTTCTATTGGCCACAAATTTCTATTGGTCAGAAAAACGTGTTGTGTGCAAAAGTAAGCCCTTTGTGTGGCCCTTTGAAAGGACATGATAATTTTTAGGGCGTGAGAAAAACCTTATAGGCACTAAGGATTGTGATGGTGAGGGTTGTCATTGGTAACTGATGTCATAGACCGGGAGATAGTGACAGATTTTTGGACGTGATTTTATTCAGTATACCTTGCAAAGGGCATTATGTGGCACATATTCTCACAATAATAAGGTATGAATCAGAGAGTCATCCTGGGTTCATCATGTGAGAAACTGAGTTTTTATTTTTTCCAAAAATATGCGTTTTGATATGATTTTATACAGGCTGCCAGGTGTTTTATAATGAAGTTCAAAATATAAAATTCCTCGGAAAACCATAGGCATGCCGTTAGGGTGGCTCCAAAGGGCTATTATTGCCACGTGATCTTGTATTTTAATAATTAATTTTTTCACGTTTCTGAACAGGCTGCCAATGAGAAGTATGCAAGTTCTTGTTATGAAACTGCTGAAGAAAAGATGGCATACCGTTTGCGCATGTCCAAGTACACTTTACATCGAATAACTCGTTTAAATGAATAAATAACATTCAATTTAAACAGTACTTGGACATGCGCGAAAGGTATGCCATCCTTTTTTCAGCATTTTCATAATAAGAACTTGCATACTTCTCATTGGCAGCCTGTTCAGAAACGTAGAAAAATTAATTATTAAAATACAAGATCACGTGGCAATAATAGCCCTTTGGACCCACCCTAACGGTATGCCTATGGTTTTCCGAGGAATTTTCTATTTTGAACTTCATTATAAAACACATGGCAGCCTGTATAAAATCATATCAAAACGCATATTTTTCGAATAATTGATAACTCAGTTTTTCACATGAAGAACCCAGGATGACTCTTGATTCATACTTTATTACTGTGGGAATATATACAACATAATGCCCTTTGCAAGGCATACTGAGTAAAATAATGTTCAAAAATCTGTCACTATCTCCCGGTCTATCAGATAAAAATTAGCAATAAATTTTGTTAACATATGTCTATATATTTAAACACCTTTAGAGACAATCTATTTAAAAATCTGCATTTTTATTTTCTTATTGGTTGGGGTTACTAAATATAATTTGCCATGCATCCACTGCATGCCACTTAGCGATATCTTGAAATATCATTTTCAGACCGCCAAAATTCGGCAGCAGAGGACCCAGGGACGGCTCCTCGGGCTACGACAGTTCCGACAACGAGACGGCGGCGGCCAACCACTACAAGCAGAGCCGGAAGTACCGCTCCGATCCCGACTTCCGCGGTCACAACGCCTACCCGGCGTACCAGAGGGTAGGGCACGGTTCTCTCCATCATTTACTTTTTGGGATGGTTAATGTGGCCACAAAGGGGCCTTTTCACGCACTATTTAGCGGGCGCACTTGCTGACAGTAAACCTGTAATCTTTATCGATATTATTGTCCAAGTTAAATATGAGCAGGAAGTAGGAAATGGATAGTTCCTGTTGGAAGAGATTACGGGACACTGGGTACCAATAATAATGAAAGGAGGAATTTTGAACTGTTATTCTTAAATATGAATCTATTAGCATATCTTATTATAAACAGGCAAATTATTAAATAACTAAGTAACAGTTAAGATATAGGTACACGCGCGGCCTCATAAATCGTTCCACTAGGCATGAGAAATAAGCAAGAAATCAAGAATTTCGGGTAAGTGCGGCAACGTTGTGCCAATTCCACGGCTTCACAAATCAACAACTTCCCCTACATTCCTTCGTACCGACCCGCTCCTCCTCGTAGAAAATAAAAATTGCGATACGTCAGTCAACGAAAATAGGTTAATAAATCGCTGCATTATCATAATAAAGTGGATTTAAAGTTTTACGCAGTTTCTTTGTGTTTTCAGATTCACGTAACATGAAATTATGCGGATTTCTTTGATTGTCAAAATGGTATTAGTTAAATAAGGTATAATAGATATCTAAGTATAATTGTGTTATTATAGAAGAATTTCGTAGTGGTTTTTTACAATGGTTTATTACACTTCTTTATCTCAATCGCGAACCAAATCTTTGATTTATTTCAATTTTAAAAGCTTCCCTGGAGTCCTCGGGTGAGGTTCTGATGCTTCCCGGGCCCCAGAAAAATCGAGAAATGAGAAAAAACAAGCAATTTCCAATAGTGGTTTCAGAGAATTTTCCGTCGGTTTCGTTGATCCTACAGCCGTCCCGTTTCTCGAAAGTGGTTAATCGTGAATCGGGAATTTCTCTTAGATATCGGATTTTCGAGGTTCTTTTTGGAGATTTACCATCTTCTTCGATTTTTAGAACGGCTCTATATTCGAGGTTGTCGAAAGACTTTTGCGAAAAAAGCCACCAATGTCCATGGGTAGGGTTTATAAGATTTTCCACTATTATTCAGGCAATCTAAGGCCAACCTCACAGCGCCGAATTTACTGTTTTTTGCACTGTAACTGGCAATGTCACGCAAGGTAATGTCGCGTAATAAGATCATAGCTTAAGTATGATAAGATGTTGGATTTGCCGTCACCGAGGCGTTTTCAAACCGCGAGAGAGGGGAGGGGTAATTGCAACGTTGTCAGTTGAACGCCTTTGCGTCCGCACGTATTAGAACGATTTCAAGGGCCGCGCGTGTACATACAAACTTCGCAAGCAGGAAAATTTTTCCAAACCCTTCTGGTTTTTGGAACATAATATGAAGAAATTTTAGACAACAATAATGGATGTAATTTCACAGAATAAGCTTTTTTTCTATTCTCAGTTTTGCATTTCATATATTTAAAAACGTAAATATTTCTGATATGACGGATATTACACTTTCACTGATTACGCCCATGGTTGAAATAAATCATTTTTTAAATACAATATTTATTTGAATTGGGTTTCAAGATATTGGAACTTATTTGGCTATTTATTGGGATTTTTGTTTGTCTTGGCTTGGCACCTTTTTTGTATTTTTTTAAATATGGAGCTCAAATGTTGGTACGAGCTTTGTCTATCTACTAACAGCTAGACAAGGGTCCTAAACACAATCTTGTACATAATTTGACTAACCCAATTTAACAAATTAACAGTTTTTAAACTCATGAGCACATAAATTGCGATATCTCGTAAACCAAATTCTAAATTAAAATTTCACAACAGTAAAAGAATTACGGAAAATTAACGGTGAATCTAAAGAGTCATTCAATTAAATCATAGGCGTACACGCAGAAAAAAGTTGGGGCTCAAAGTGTAAACGCCTCTCTTTTCTTGCAGCATACAGCATACCTACAGCGTGTCCCGTTCTTATGTCGGGAAGAGGGAAAAGTTTTTTTATTCGTGGGTTTACGACAAAAAGTAACTGTATATAAAAACTCCTGCTTGTTCCAAAACTACCAAAACTGTTAAAATATTTTTGATTTTTTATATAGGGTGTTCAGTATTTCGAAAAATTAAAAAAATATGTTAGTGGCCAAGGGTAAAGGACCGTTGTTTTTGACAATATCGAAAAATATTATCAAGGATGTCATTTAGAATCCACAGGGTGTTACAAATTTGAGGTTTCAGCAATTTATGTTAATTTTTTTTAACAAGGCGGGCAGAATTTGTTTGTGCCGCTTTATTTGATATTCGCAGAGTTTATACAATAATCAATTTCTTCAATGCTATTACGTCAATTTATTGCTAACAATATGGAAAATTTACTTAAGCAAGCATTAATGTTATTAAAATTTACAAAAATAAATTTTACTAAAATTTATTGTCTCCAACTTCTGCACAAATTTCAACTCTTCTAATAAATTCTCTATACACATTTTGTATTTCGTGTAGAGGAATATTTGCAATTGTATCCCTTATTCTGTTTTTTAAAGTGTCTATTATCAAGGTTCAGCATAAACTTTTTGTTTCAGGCCTTGTTAAAACAAATTCAACATACATCGCTGAAACCTCAAATTTGTAATCTCCTGTGGATTCTAAATGACATCCTTGATAATATTTTTCGATATTGTCAAAAACAACGGTCCTTTACTCTTGGCGACTAACAAATTTTTTCTAAATTATTCGAAATACTGTATAAAAAAATCAAAAATATTTTAACAGTTTTGGGCGTTTCGGAACAAGCAGGAGTTTTTATAAAGAGTGCCTTTTTGTCGTAAATCCACGAATAAAAAACTTTTCCCTCTTCCTGAAATCAGAGCGGGACACGCTGTATAATAGATCTGAGGGCAAACCTTCCCAATTTTGTTAACCTTATTCCTTATTTTTCTCGTGTTTTAGGGCAGTCCACCTGCCCTGCCACTAGCAGCGATGCACCAAGGCGGCATTCGGCCATCAACAAACCAATGGAACAGAAACAAGAGCGTTTCAGAAGCAAACCTATTGGCGGGGGAATACAACAGGCCTTACCATCATCCCATGGGTCCGCCGCACACCCATCTAAGGCCCGATCCACGGAGAAACAGCATAGCTGAGTTCGGGCATAATGTGCTTCATCATATTGAGGATCACGGGTAAAAAATATCTTTTATGTTTGGTCTACTGTCTGAAACATTGTCCCTACATCTAATTTTAGTGTGATGAGTCACGTGGGTAGACCCATGTCAAAAACAGAAAGCCATATTTCTATGCCAGTATCTAGAAGAGGGCCGTCTGTGATCCGAAATGATTACATGAGTCAGGATGAGGAGACAGTGCCTACTTTTCTTTACCCTCATCTGCAGGTATGTTGAGTTGATATCAGAAAATGGGTTGTTAATATAAAAAAGAACTACTTAATTATATTGCCAGCGGAAGTCCATTTACCGATAGAGATACCTATCTAATCATTCCATATTTAAATAATTTTGGATATTTCCAATGTTTTGCCTATTTATTTAAATTCTCAAATTTGAAAAATTAGATACGAGTTTCAGTGAAATCTAAAAAAAAGTTTGAAACATTTTTCGGAGCACCTCGGCGATTCAACAAAAAAACTCCAGTGGAAAATGAAAAATGGTATGGACTGTACGGTTGAAAAACCTCAGGATATCAAAATTATATTTGACAACGCAGCGCTCTGTACTGTATCTGACACTTCCGCCAAATTTGGGGACACATAAAATCGTAATTATTCAAAAAAACAATTTGAAGTAAAAATTAAGGAGAATTCGAGGGGCACTCAGATTTTGTATACGGGGGACACGGGCTCGATAAAAAAGTGATCGCCCAAAATATTTTTTCGCAAAATATTTTACCTACACAACCTTTAGAGAACCTTATGAAATAGTATTCCTGAATATTCCGTTTTGTATTGAATTTCATGGTTTCCGTTTTAATTCCAAATATCAAGAAAGAAAAACGAATATCCTGATATCTTTCTAAAGATAGGCATAGAGGCGCAATAGTACAATATGAACACATTTTTTAATAACTTTCTGATATTTCCAATTCAAACCTGATTTTTAAAATTTTTAATTTTAAATGTTTATTTGGCAGACATGGGCTGTGACGATACAACTCTCCTTAAGCGCAAAACATACGCCAACGTAGCCTGAAATCCAATTTTCAAAATCTAATACCAAAAAAAATTCTCATTTGGTGCAATCTTTATGAATAGCACTGTAGGTATATTCCGTAATATTATGCTGCTAAAATTTTGGATCAAAACAACTGCTAGTTAGTGACCCCTAGAAGGTTTATGGAAAGAGTAGAAGAAAACAAGAGACCGTTGTTAGCCAGTTGGAATTTAATACCTACACATAAACATTAAATGTTTTGTGGCACACATATAACATAATAAAACACTTAAGATGAATTAATTAAAAATATATTGATTGATATCCCCATACCTACTGCCATCAGTATAAAGCCAGATGTTCATCTGATGAGCTAAACAAAATGATCACCTATAACTTATAACTGCATTATAAAAGATATAGAGTGTCCCAAAACAATCTTGACGACTAAATAACTTTGTTTTGAAGATGGATCAACCTGAATCAAATATTTTGGAAAATAAGTAAACGCCTTAAGTTATTTCTGAAACGAAATAGGTAGCTATGGCAGAAATGGATATTATTAGGTATCTAAAATGATATATTTTATAGACTCATGATTTTATAACAATAATTTGTTGACTCTAAACTGTAAATAGGTAGTTAAAAATAAAACAAGACAATAATTAGTAGTAAATTACACAGATAAAGCTATGAAGGAGCAATCCTGTGTATCTACATTTTTCCCAAGTGCTCTTGGACATCAGAGGCATTTTTCTATAAAGAGCTGTATACATGCACTCTCGCCATGCTTCGAACCAAGGCCGATCGAAGGCAGAAAAACATGCACTCCAAATAATTCGAGACACTACGAACGTTGCCACCGCAGCCCTTATCTAACTAAAATCCCTTTCCTCAATGAAGGAAATGATCGTCAATTGAATTCTGCTTTTTAGGTTTGTAATGTAGGCCTCTGGCCCCCCTCTGCAACCTGCCTCCGGTCCTCCCCTCACCTTCTTCTCAACGAAGTCACGTTTGAGGCACGCGGAGGCGACGTTCTTGCCATCATGTCTACGTCTGAAGCGGAAGGTACCACAAAAAATATTTCTCTGTTTACATATTAAATTTTTCTTCTGCATAGGTACTGCTCTCTTGGACTTAGTAGCTGGCGTAAGGACGCCGGCTGTGGGGGAACTAGTGTTAAATGGTAGGAGGGTGAGAGCCAGGGAGTTGAGGAGAAGGGTGGCTTATGCACAAAGCGATGGAAATTTGTGTCAGGATATGACAGCGGTGCAAACACTGAGGTTTCATCATGATTTAAAAAGACCAACCGAAAAACTGGGGTACCTGAAGATCGATGCAATGGATAGGGTGAGTTTCCAATTTTGGATATGTTTTTTTTTGGTAGTTTCAAAGTTTATTATAGAGACTGTATTAAAGTTATTTACAAATTAAATAATAATAATAAAAAAAGGAATGCAATTTGTCTGCCTTGGAACAATTTTTTTTACTCACTTTTCAATTAAATTCTGATGTGATAGCCACTAAAATCAATCGCAAAACTCAAATTTGTCATAAAACGAGGTTCCAGTTATGAAAAAATGTGGACAGTGGAAAAATGGACAGTTTTTCTTAGGGAATTGATACCCAAATTTGGGTATCTGCACAGCTGTACTACTTAATTATTTTATTTAAATACACAATACTGAACCCCTGTCAATACTATATTTGATTAAAATACCGCTAAAATGGTTTGGATGAAAAAATAACGAAACAAAATTTGTTGAAAACTTTAACACCCTTAAGAAGTCCCAAAGATACTTATAAAATGTATATGAGAAACTGGCACTATTTTTCTAAGTTCCATCAGCTGTCAAATTTCGTGCAATAAAACTTGAATGACTCTGTATGAATGGTTGTTTTATAAATATTTCAATATTGAGATGTCCAGGTTAATATTAATAGGCTGTAGGTCCCAAAAATAGCATTTAATCGCCTTGTTTTGAATATTCTCTTTAAAGCATTTAAATACCGAATATATGGCTTTACAATAGAAATATACAATAAACTAACATGTAGAACTACCTATTTCATATTTTAATTCCCTGTATAATAATAATGATTGGGTCAGTAAACAGATAAGATGGAGCTTTCGAACCTTGGCTGTTCAAACCCCACACCTGACTTCATAATCCTATTCTTATAATATAGTATTTTTGAGTCTTTTTAGAGTCTAGATCCCGTGCACATCCATGTAATCATAATTTGTGTGCAACGAGAACGAGAACTTATGAAATGTTGTTGGCACTATAAGTTATAAGACGAGTTATATTCTGAATTTTAATTTGATTTTAGACCCAACACCTGACACCATGAACTCGCCCTTTGCACTTATATTAAATAAACTCTGTTCAATGACGTCACAACTCCCTTCCTTGTCTTACTCATGAATATACGATGGATATCGGTCATATATTCACGAGTCAGATAAGGACGGTAGTTGTGACATAGGTCATAAGGTATGAACATTCGTTGAACAGAGAGTATGTACTATAATGTGGATTGTAGATCCTGTGCACTTCCTGTCTTATGAATTTGTTTTCATTTACATAGTCATTTACATTTACGGTGCAAGCACCGTTACCAAGGCCCATGCATGCACTTGCTGTCAGTGACTCTGTCTCAATTTTTTCTAAATATAAAACAAAGGCAAAGCTCAGCAAGGGTGATTATAACCATAAGCTTCAAAAATTGATTCAAGAACTGAAATGATTGACTGCTATAATACTTATAGCTTACAACAAACAATAGTTGAAAAGTTATTCAGAGCATATATAAATATACAGACTTGATAAAATAAATGCATTCCAAAATATATCTCAAAATTTTCACATTATAGATAAACGTCCTCATCGAAGACTTAGGCTTGGAACAAGTCCGCAACTCGAAAGTTTCCTCCATGACAATCTCGGAACGTAGAAGACTGAACGTTGCTTGTCACTTACTCTTAGACACTGATATTATAGTCTTAGATCAACCTACCCGTGGCATGGACATTTTTGACACTTTCTTTCTTATCGAATACCTCCGGCAATGGGCTGGAGCTGGTAACTCATTGGGAAGGATAGTAATATTGACGTTACACCCTCCGACGTACGAAATTTTTACGATGTTGTCCAGAATTTTGTTGATATCTGCAGGAAGGACGATGTTTAGCGGAAGAAGGAGGGATATGTTGCCATATTTTGCTTTAGTGGACTATCCATGTCCAAATTATAAGAATCCCTCAGACTATTATCGTAAGTACCTCCTATATAATGTACACGGTGGATAGATTTTTTAAATAAAATTATGTAAATTTTGTTAAATTTCTACTCTATCTTTAAGTGTACATGGAAGTCATAGTTATTATGATCCATAGTTATTTTGATCCCTATCTAAAATATATATAGTGTCATTTAAAGAAAAGTTGCATATTTTTCTCTACTAAAGTAATCTTTTCATTTTAGTGGACCTTGTCACACTTGACGATCTCTCTGCTGAAGCAATGTTAGAATCTTCCCAAAGAATAGAGCAATTAGCGGAAATTTTTAGGCAAAAACAGGAACCTTTAAGTGATCCTGGACCCCCCGCGCAGCTACCAATGACGGTTAAAGAAACTAACTGTATAGTACAATCATTCGTATTATTTACGTAAGTTATACTTCAGACATTTGATGATATAATATATGCTATATTTCTTGTAAAAAATTACCAGAATCACATTTTAGTTTTCTTTTTCAGTAAAGCCATGTTTTACTCTCAACCAAACACTTTCATTAGTTGGTTAACACTAATAATAATATCAGCCAGTATATCCCTGATATTAGGTGCAATATTTTGGGATGTACCGAACTCAGATCCTCAGTTATTACTGAACGATAGAGTAGGTTTTCACTATAGCATTATGTGCATATCAGCGTGGCCACTACTACTATATTTAACTTTAAAAGAAATAAGAACAAATCGAAAGACAGTGGAGAGGGATATCAAAGATGGCCTGTATGGAAGGCTAACATATATTTGCACAAAGGTAAGATAATATTGAAAATATTGATATATTTTTTAATATCCTATACATTTCAGACTCTATTAAATTTGCTACCTTCTTTATTTGTTTGGTTAATATACATAGTACCAAGTTATTCGATGTGTGGCCTTTACATGCAAAATCTGAATAGTTACGATGGATTTTACATCTATATTGGTTAGTAATTTTTTTTATTAACGAATAGCCAACCTTATACTTTTTTTCAGGTATGATGCTATTATACTTTATCAGCATTCAGATATTTCTGATGGTGTTCATTTATCTGGTACCGATATCAAATGCAACAACAATCGTAGCATCAGCATTCCTATCGGCTATATTTCTGAGTTCAGGTTATGTGCTGCACTTCAGAGATATGCCTTCATATATTCGATTCTTCAAGTATATGAGCCCTCCTTCGTGGTTAATGTCATATTTATTAAATAGGGAATTATCACCAGAAGCCATTGAAAGTAGTGCTGCCACTACACTATGCAGAAATAAACAGGTAAATCACAAATATGTCTATCTAAAAAAATAGGTACTTTGTCAGTTAAACTGTTGATTGAAAGAACATAAAGAGCTGCAACGGCAGTTGAATCTGCTGGTCCAAGTACAGGGTTACCCAGTTAACGTGATAAACCCGATTTGATCCGCAATTTTAAAGATAAATTGATGGTTGATATTCAGGGTGATGTTAAAGAAATTTGAAAAATACCTTTTTCAAAAAAAAATTAAGTTGAATTTTAACTCGGAGTATTAGTAATGAGTATATGGGGAGTTGGGGAGTAACCAAAAAATGTCGGCTTTCATTCATGACTTCTGGTTTTACCGGAAGTGAGCATCACTTGGTCAGATTTTTGTAGAGATGGGCAACGGAAACTTTCCAAGTCAGGAAAGTTTCCGTTTTTGGAAACTTTCCGGGAAGAAACTTTGAAGGTATAGGAAACTTTCCCTGAAAGTGTCTGAAACATTCCCGGGAAACTTTATTTTAAATTTGCCTGGCCAAGATTCATGATATAACCTAAAAAATACAAAAAAGAACAAAGAAGAATCATGAACTGTGCTATAGACCACACAGATCAAATATATTTTATTATATTTTTTTATTAGACTTTTTAACTTCTGAAGTTTAATAAGTTTAAATTAAATTAAACTATGTAAATAATGATAATATGAACAATATGTGAATTTATTATTCTTTAATATTTGGTTTTATCTTTTATCCTTATGTTTTATTTTTACTTTTGTCAGGGTGTCACAATTAAGATGTTACAAGCGATTCTCTCGGTGATTTTTAAGATACATTGGTGGTTCAAAAACTAAACTCGTGTAGTTTTTTCCAAGGAATTGAATGCCGCCAAGAAAAAAACAGTTTAATTTCAAACAAAAAAGTTACCAGATTTTTTTTTAATTAAGATGGTGATTTTATTGCAATTTTTCATTAGACTAGTAAAGTGAATAAAAAATCTGCACAACACGGTTACATATCACTTTTGGTTTAGCGGGAGTAATGGTTTTTTTTGTCCCAGCTAAGTCTGCAAAAAAATAATAGTATTTTTTTAACAAAAAAAAAACGTTACTTCTTACGTTTTTTACTGTAGGTAGTAATTAATTAATAATACTAATAATTTAAAACCTGAAAGTGGAAATTTGAATTATGAACATGAAATACGAATTACAAAGCAAAACTTTTACATTTTGTGATATTATACCTTTTCTACCATGTCTTTAGCAAATTTCACTTAAAATATGACATATTTGGTATTTTTGGAAAGCTCTAAGTGTGACGAATTAAAGTAAACAATAAAAAAAGAAAATTGGAAACTTTCCGAAAGTTTCGGGAATTTTGGTCGGAAACTTTCCAGGAATTTTTGTAAAGAGGGAACTTTCCCATCTCTAGATTTTTGAGACACCCTGTATATACACTGTGTCCCGGGTAAGAATGAACAGCATGGGGATATTGCAAACGGTGAGAGATAGGGCAACGGTTAAATGGGGAAAAAGTTGCGCAATTTTGAGGTCAATAAAATGGCACAAACAGATTCTTAATATCTTTTTTCGTTTTTGAGTTATTTTGAAAAAAGTAAAATTTTGCGTTTTGCGAGTTGTTATCACAGATAGAGAAAAAAGAAAAACACTTTCTTATGGCACTTTTTAACGGGCCTTAAGATGGAGTTTTTAGATTTGTTCTACAACGTTTCGTTTTTGAGAAACCTTCAATCTTCAACTTTATTTTTTTAAATACGGACCTGGATTTTTTTTTGTAGATTTTGAAAGCACTTTTCATTGCAAATACCATGATGTATGACACGAAACATTTTTAAAATGTTTTGAGACAATTATACTGAAAATTCCTTTTTTTCCATTCATTTTTGTCTAATGCGGCCCTGTATTTAATAATAAGGAGTCTAAATATTAATCAGTATTGACAACAATTTAACTTACAGTTTATTTTTACTTTGAAAACTTAATATTTTTAAATTTTACGGCCCTGCGTCTGGTAAAGTGTTTTCCTCTGTTGTTGTACAGCAAACAGTGTCGCATTGTGTTTTGTAGTAAATTCTTCGCTTTTCCTAATTGCGAGAAGAAAGCTTTAAGCCAACGTAATCAATAACTTTTGCCATTTATTAATTGCAAAAATACATTCGTTCGGCCTCTACACTATTTCTGTGACACAAGATATAACATGCTGACGTGTTAAATTTGTCGTCATTTGAAAAAGCACCCTCCATTTGTAATGAAATAAATTGTTAACTGATATGTGGGAGTTATGACAAATGACAAGGGATTGGTTTCGTTGTTTCAAAGCCTTCTAGGTGGAGGATTTTTATTTATTTTTTATTATCCTATGTGCCGTCCTTTTTTTAGTTCTCCAATAGAAAGATAAGTTGTAAGTTAAATTGTTGACAATACTGATTAATATTTAGACTTCTTATTATTAAATACAGGGCCGCATTAGAAAAAAATTAATGGAAAAAAGGAATTTTCAGTATAATTGTCTCAAAACATTTTAAAAATATTTCTTGTCATACATCATGGTATTTGCAATGAAAAGTGCTTTCAAAATCTGCAAAAAAAAATCCAGGTCCGTATTTAAAAAAATTAAGTTGAAGATGGTTTCTCAAAAACGAAACGTTGTAGAACAAATCTAAAAACGCCATCTTAAGGCCCGTTAAAGTGCCATAAGAAAGTGCTTTTCTTTTTTCTCTATCTGTGATAGCAACTTCAGAAAAAAATAAAATCGAAAACGCAAAATTTAACTTTTTTCAAAATAACTCAAAAACGAATTTATTGTGTGCCAATTTATTGACCTCGAAATTGCGCAACTTTTTCCCCATTTAACCGTTGCCCTATCTCTAACCGTTTGCAATACCCCCATGCTGTTCATTCTTATCCGGGACACAGTGTATATTGAGTTTTTTAGGTTCCTTTTATTCTCCCAATGCCAACAATGTATAGTTGTCTCTAACAAGATATTTTAGCATTCCATGCAAAGATGTGAATCTATCATAATTGACGAAATTTAACAAAAAATTAAAATTCACTCCTTAGTTAGTTTTACAGATAACTATATAAAACTACATATGGTTGTCTATTTGATTGAATTCCTCACTATGCTTTTCCTCGACTAATCTTCAGAATTTGTTAATCTGTCTAAGTTTGATTCTATCAAAATGCCTATTATAGCTTATGCTGATACAATTTGATATGTAATTAAAATCATAGATACACTTTCCCTAACATTTTCCCGTATTTCATTTATATCCCCCCCATAATTTGTTTATGTTACTTCTTTGGTTCTGGATTCTTACTCTTATCAGCATCATACTACATCTGAACAATATTTTGCTACATTTCCTACTAGTAAAAGGTTCTTTTAGGCGTAATCCTTTTGGTATAATATTAGCTTGTCTACATTTACATAAATGTCAATCCATTTTTTGCGTTAGATAATTTGATGAACTTCTCTAATAATCTGAAATTATTGCAAACATTAAGCCCATACCTTCGTTCTAGATATTTTCTGAAATTTATTTGTGGCGCAAACAGATCCATTTAATTTTTAATTGGTGGCGAAAACGAAAAACCCAATTAAAAATTAAATGAAAGGTTATTACTATTCAACGATTCAACTGTTGTCTTTGATACTGTAAAAAATAAAACTGTTAATTTGTTTTAGGTTCAACACCAAGACATCATCGTCCAACTGCCATGCCCCCCACCTAATGGAACACAAGTCCTCTCGAATTACGGATATTTACCATCTCAAAATTTTGTTATGGATTATGGAAATACTCCAGTGGCAATTTTTGTGTTTTATCTAATCTGTTTCCTAGTTACTTGTTTTGCGTTCTGTATAAATTTAAGACGAAATTGTTCAAGCTCAAAAAAGCGAGATGATACCAATAAACCTTAGACAACATTTTAGGCTCTGTTTTTATAGTTTAAATTACTGTTAATTCAATATAAGATATTTGTGCCTTCTGTAAAACCAATGTTAAATGGTAATAACATACTATAGAGTCTGATTTAAAAATAATCACGTAAGGTATAATCAGAGGAGATCTAATACTCAGTTCTGTGATTTCCATCTCATTATGTTTTACTTTAAAATTATTTTTAGTGTATAGAAAAAAATGTTATGTAGGTATTTATAAATGAATTGATCGGAAAATAAAAAATATTTTAACTGAAACAAAAGTATATTGTTGGACATCTACAAATTGTTACATACATTCTATATATAATATATTATACAGTGACCGGCAGAATGTATACCCCGAAAAACTTCAAGCAGATATCGCGGTATATGAGAAGGAGTCACTGTATAAGATTTTAAATATAATTGGAAATAAAAATTATTTTACAAAGAAATCTATTAAAGTTTAGAATATCTATAGGCCAGGCGTCAGGGAGAAAAAATAGGTTCAATAAGGAAATAATTCCACAGAAATATGGAATTTGATTTAATTACTTTAATGGGATTATGTCACACCATTCTTTTTATAAGTTTTTTCTAGGGGCACGATGTCATGCCCCTAAAACGCTGATTGCTTCAATCTTAGCGTTGTCAACGTCCAGCTACTCTATTTGGTTCCCACGTTTTTAATTGTCAAAAAAATTCATATATTAAATTTTGAATGGATGGCAAACAGCTAACTAATGACGATCATAATTCTGACAACAGGACAAATCAGGACATACTCTCATTGATCCAAAATTTTTAAAACTAGTGGTGGCAGGGACTCTTTAATTTTAAGCCCGATTTATAAACTTTGACGTTTGACGTTGCCATTTGAAGTCTGACGTTTCCGTTTGACGTTTGAAAGTTGGACATGGAAAATTTGATGTTACCTTTTATAAACTAAAATTCCGTTGCCGTTTGATGTTCCGTCGGAGATAACCAACATTTATCTTTTTCCGTTTGCCGTTGCATCTGTGGCCAATAAAGGGCCTTTTTAAGTCTCATTCCACAACATGAGCATCCTCACTCTCGTTGTTTTCTGCTGAAGCGATTCCGTCTTGTGTCTCCTCGTAGTCCTGGTCCATAAACTCAGTTGAACTTCTGTTTTCGTATTTTGTAGTCATTATCCTCTTAGGTTTCGTCAGTGTTGGTACAAGACTGTTCCAGACAGTAATTAATGCAGATTGCGGAGCAACAGAAACGAAGGCCTATTTTTCCGCAACTAGACAGCTCTCGTGCATCCCTTCACAAACCCTCGCTTTGCCTCGGTCTTTAAACAACCTCCTCAGCCAAAAAAGGGCACTTACGCATCTGGCAATGTAAATAAGTATTTCCTACGCTTGTGCAAACATAGATATTCACGAAACTTTATCTCTGGTACTGGTTAATATCAGGTTAAAAGTGCTAAGTAGCTTTATTGTGGAGAATTTAATGGGGATTAATATTTATAATTGGCATTTTTCTCTTAAAGTTGATATTTTTGGAGATATTCGCAAGAAACTTTATTTCGACGCTATTTTGTCAATATGGAGGCTGGCACGATAAGGAAAACATAGTCTGTTCTTCAGGAGGTATAATTGTAGCAATTGAAGCCAATTCCGTATTTCCAGGAATTATTTATTTCCTTATTAAAATACCTGGCAAACTGAACAGAACAAGTTACTCAAACATTCAATAAATTATTTTCCATGTTTTTGCACCACATCACAAGTGACATTCAATTTTTTCACATTCCCATAATTTAGATGTTTCCCTAGAGACTATAATTTCTCTGTCCAATATGGAAGCACTAAGTAATCGAGGTACCAAAAGAACCTCTTATCTGATTTTTGAAACTGAATACCGTTTTCTATGTCAGTTTGGTTGACACTTCAACATACAAAAACAATTCTGGGAATTTTTGGGTTGATAGTATCTTTATAACCTAATGCTCAACTTAATGGAATATTACAAGACTATATAAATAAGTGTTCGAAAATTAGATTTCCTAGTAGATGCAGAAAAAAAAACACTTCAGCAGTCCCTTATTTTCAATTTAGTATGGGCCTTTTTCCCTTCTAGGGTTTTCTATTTAAAAAAAGCCATTCTGGTAAAAAATTCCGACAGGAAAACCTTACCCTTGGCACAGACCTATTAGCGAAGCTATATAGGCACTATATAGGCACAGACCTATTAGCGAAGCTATATAGGTCTGTGCCCTTGGTAATCAAAATTCTTTCATAATAAAAAAATTGATCACAGAATCACATAAAAGAATAATTGAAAATTGATATCTAAGATTTAAATTTAAATCCAGGTGAAGCTCCATAAGAGAATTTCCGTAACCCTTTTGGAGTCGTGGAGAACGCATTGTTTTCTTCAAGAAAATCATCAACTTCATTCATTGATGAATCTTTTCCATCTACTTCCATATTTTCATCAAAATCATCTTGGTAATCTCTATAAATTGGGGATATCTTCTTACCTGATCTAAAAAATAACAACGGTGAGCTGTAACAAGTAGAAAATATCACCATATCGATAATAAATTTCAATTACTTCTGCTTGAGGAGTCGGGAAACGCAAATTTTTGTATGTAGGTCTAACCCTAGATTGTTAGTTTAGAAATTCTTGCCAACTAATGTACAAAACGGGTTGTTTTTCTATATTGCAACATGGAAATCTTTCCTTCCTGGGTATAAGTTCAATCAGTTTTCTTACTTTTATTATTATTGGATTATTTTTTTGGGTTGAACCACTGAGTGTTGGACCTAACTTTGACAATTCATTACCTTGATTCTTTTGGATCAAGGGTTTCTAGCAAGAGTATTTACATTTTTAATCACAAAATCTGAATTTTTTTTAATAAAAGGTATAAAGGTCTGAATGTCACAGCTTGAGTTTTTACATTATTGCAAGAATAAATAGGATGTGAAGAAACAACTTACCTTTCCAAGACATAAGGGTCGAATGGATAAAAATCATTCAAGACATTGTTCGAAACAACAACTGAACCTTTCTGGTCCTGATATATCGTGGCTAACATATTCCTCGAATTATGTTCTATAATTGTATAACAATATGCTAGCTGATACTTTCTAGTAATAGCTGCAAAATTTTGAACCACCGCAGGCTGGCAAACTCTAAGTGGATTTAAACGACAGGTCACCATCTTCCCCAAATTTAAACTTTCTATTAAAGTTATGTTCTTTTTCGAACTAACAAGGTCTTTGTGTCGGAAGGATATTATGTAAAAAAGTGCCTGGCATACACTGTAAAAAACCGAATGAACTCTAACATCAGAATTGACACATTCTAGACCATCTTGGTTGGAAATGTAAGAGTGAATCCATTCAGCAATTTGTTGCATGGTCGCTTTCAATATTCTGTAAAAATGCAAATTTTTATTGACCTGCTTATAAACCCAACAAATAGTAATTTTGCATTCAATGTATTTTTTACATAATATATTACATTGATTCAAATTATTGGACATACTAGAAAAATTCCATAGTTTCATTTGACAGGTTTGCTTTAGCTCTTAAGAACCAATTTACTTTCAAGAAATAGACTTCGGACAAAAAAATCTGCTATAACATAAAATTAAATTGAATCTTGAAACAAACTATAAAATTGCATTTTAGGCATATGAATAGGTTGAAAACACTTTACTTAATTTAATATCTCAGAAATTACAAAAAATATAATATATAAATAATCGAATGAATACCTTAAAAACAACCAAAAAGTCTATATTCTGTTTCTGCCACTTAAAAGTCACCAGGACCACAACTTATAAGTAGTGATTTTATTGATATTACCATGATGTCAAAATAAAGCCCTTTGTAATGGATATGTTGACATAAATACAAATTTAGTGCAAAATTTGCCTGTGACAAATTTTCATTTAGTATTATAATGTTGTTTCCAAGATATTAGCAAAAAACAGTGTTTTAAATAAACTGGAATGCTCTGTTCCTTATTTATTAAGCATTTGGTGACCTATATAATGTAAATCTGCCGATGTTTTATTATTTGGCCAGATGACAGAACCTGGCATTCTCCTAGCATTCTGTTGTCACGTTGGGTTACCGAAGCGACCGTAGCAACCACGATCACATAGATCACAAATTTTTCACTATGTGGGGCATATTACAACTTGGGAAAAGCCTTCCTTGCTTTTTTTACTGTGGGAACGAGTGTGCGTTATTGTTTCAAATAATAAAGCCACAATTTTTTAATCTAGCATTCGTAAGTTTACTAAAAAGGTAATAAAAAATTCAGTTTGTATCATTATGTCGATTGTAAAAAAAAATTATTGTACCTATTACCGAAGTGTTTTGCAGGTCTGTATAAAAAGTCACAGACGAGTCCTGAAAGCTTTGATTTGAATATACTTTGGTCGACTAAAAAAACAATATTTTCAGATCTTGTAAGGTAAATTACTATTTTATATTATGAACAAAATTAATAAAATAATTTCTCAAATGGGCACATAATAAGTAAATCCTGAGCGAGGGGTCATCTGGTTCTGCAGTAGGTGTACAAATTTGTATGCAGGACATCTGCAGCACTTTGGCAGAAGTCTGCAGTACTTGTGCAGGACTCTGCAGTACGTGTGCAGGACTCTGCAGTACTTGAGCAGGATCATGCAGTGCCAATTCATGCAGGACCTGTATATTTACTAGATACCGCAGCTTTCTGCAGTAGGTGTACAAATTTGTATGCAGGACATCTGCAGCACTTTGGCAGAAGTCTGCAGTACTTGTGCAGGACTCTGCAGTACGTGTGCAGGACTCTGCAGTACTTGAGCAGGATCATGCAGTGCCAATTCATGCAGGACCTGTATATTTACTAGATACCGCAGCTTTCTGCAGTAGGTGTACAAAAAATCAAGTACCTGAAGACGCCTCACTCCCGAGGTAACTACAACTACCCTGAGTTATTCTCAGCTGAATGACGACAACGACTGTTGCTAGGCCTAGGAGCAAATACACTAGGCAACAATTACTAAGTTAAATGCTCTGTTCTAAATTATGTATTTTATACTTACGTTAATGGAACATAGGATGCTCTTGCAATGATACTAGCAATATACGTAACTGCTGTTTGTCGAAGTACTGGAGCGACATTTGGATTGCAAACTTTCTTCCATAAGTAATTCAAAAATGCTTCTGTTACCGATGTTTTAAAAGCGCATATAACAAACAATGAAAACTGTACATGATGGGTATTATAAGTCGGCAAAATTACTTTGTCAAAAACATTTATCATATCATGATATATGATTTTAGTTTTATCCCAATCTAGTTCCCCTGCTGTTTCATTGTGGCACTCAGTTATGAAGTAGTCATACATTTTATTTAAACATATGTCTAAAGAATCTGCAACACTATGTCGATTTACAGCTGTAAAAGCTGTTTTGAGTGACTTGGATGACTTAGTTTCATCGTCCATTTGAAATATATCTTCTTCCTCGTCATTTTTAAACTTTTCTATTTCCTCTTTGGGGGCATTAACGTCCATTATCACTAGTCTAAAATGAGGCATAATACAATATGCATCAGTAAAAATAATATATTAGGTATACAGTTTCTTACTTTGAGAAAATTAAATGTAGAATATCCTGCCTAAATGTAGGTTGATATGCTAAAATCCATAATAGATTATGCAAATAATACTCCTGTACATGTATCGGTTTGTTATAATATGGGTAGTTTGATGTAATAAACTGCAATAGCAATTCTTTACACCTGAAAAAGATGATTAGTTTAGTAATGGTAATGAGTTTATAAAAGACCCCATGACCCCACCAACCAATCATTGATAATCATATATTATGGTAAATTTGTTTGCATATTGACGACACACAGTGTTTCGACGAAAGCCCCATTTCACAAATTTTTGCAGGAGAGGCAAGGAATAATTATTGTGACTTGTGCCTACTTGAACTAACCCCACTAACCCAATCTAATCTGAAGTGTCATTGTGGCATTATTAGTTTTTTTAATGGGTATCACTTCTTCTTCTTCTTTCTGCGTTCTTGGTTGAGGACGACCAGTTGTGGTTTTGTCCTCTGTTTCTTAAGTTTAGTCAATAAATTGGGGTTTTGGTTTTGAAAAATTAGTTAAAATTTGTTTCATTTGGGGCATGGTTGGTTAGTCAACGAGTTCTTGCAAAAACCTCACAAACTATAATTTTGTTTCTTGTAAGTTATTGAAAAATGAATAAATTCGCTATTTAAAAACAGTAAATTTCGAATAATTTTCTTTATGGAGGAGGTACAGGGAGAAAATCTCTTATTCTATGGTAAGGCTTGTTTCTGTCAGGTATATAGCCAATGGCTTGTCTTAGGAGATTGTTAGGATGTTGAGGGCCTACATTCTCGTAGATTTGCACCGTCTCTGACCTAATAAAGTCAGAGAGGTTGCAAATCCCGAGGTCCCTCCTTATAGTATCGTTGCGGACATACCAGGGTGCGCCGGCCACTAGTCTTAATGCTTTATTTTGCAACGTTTCAAGTTTATTGAAATTTGTTTTGGCCACTGTAGACCATACTGGACCAGCGTATGCGATAAGTGGTCTTATAATCATCGTGTATATTAGCAGTCTATTTTCTAAGGATAATTTTGAATTATAGCAGAGTAGGGGGAAAAGAGAGCGGATCGCCCCGCGGGCTAGATTTACTCTTTTTTCAATATGTGAACGCCAATTTAATTTTCTATCACTCACTAGACTGAGGTATTCATTGATCGAGTCACTAATCGACATCAATTTGCAGAACACCTGCAAAATAACTGCATAAGCTGTCATGAAGATTTTGTCCCTCAATCAAATCGAGAATAATTTTCTAAAGCGATTTTTGCTGCTTACAAAACTTTAAACATAGCGTACGTAAACAAGGCATAAATCTTTTAAAATTTCGGGAAAGTCCATTGCACTCTTTATTGCAACGTTTACTTCGGACTCGGACGTGTAGGTATGGAGTTAAATGTACGTGCAAAGAAGCCACGTGCATGTGACTTAACTCGCCAATGAGAGCACAAGACGTATACCAACTTTTATATGTGTCGGACGTATAAATAGCCACATTGTTAAAAATAATTGGGTGGCAGCTTAAAAGAAAAATAGTTACATTTTAAACACAACTTACATAGGAACGACTTTCAACAAAGCATTAAGTAGAGCATGCACATTCACACACTTCTTACAATCTGCATCTGATGGTTCGCCATCTGGCCATTCAGGTTCATTTGCATCTAAAAAAATATGTTCGCACATTAGATCAAAACATGCATTTATGGATTTTAAAATTCTTTTACCTGGTAAAAATAATGTCACCAACTTATTAATCACAAACTTAGCATGGTAATTATGAGCGCACAATAAATTCACAATAAAGGACTGATATTCCTTAACTATCCCCTCATTTCGGTCCGTCCAATTGATTCCAAGTAATGCTTCGACAAACAACCTCAAGTCCCGATTTAAAAGAGAAATACATTCAGTGGCTTCTTTTAACAGCGACAAAATATCATTATCTAACAAGTCAGCATCCCGAATTAAACAAACTAACTGTTCATAATCTTTAGATACACTATTATTATCTATGACCTCTTGAAAAATGTTTTGCACCCTTTTCGTATGTGGTAAAACGAACCTAACTTTCTGTGGCTTTTGACTAAATTGGTTCACTCTTGTTAATGGGGGAGTTTTCTTTAATATGGACGAAGGGGTTGAAACCCTTGAGCGATGAGACATTGACATGCTCGGATTAAATATTTTTCTTCTGCTGTATCCAACGATTTTCTCTACATTTTCACTGTACTGTATACTGTATTGCACAACAACCAACAATATATTGTAATGTATAAAAGTCTTAAAAAAATATTCAAAACGTGTTAGAATAGAAATAGGGTTATAGTTCTTGCAAGTTGCGGCGAGTTTGAAGTTGAAATCACAGAATATATACAATAGGTTAGGATGAAATGAGAAATGAGCTCAGGTGACGTTTCTGTCTATGGACTGGAACCACAGAGATCATAGTCGCGTTCCTTTTGGCCCTACACTGAGAACTTTAGCTCAGTTGTTAGCTGAACCACTCAGTTTGTTTTTTCTGTCAAAGGCTCATCTTGTGAAAGGGGAATTTTCCCCACCACCGAACTGAGCCAATACGCTCGCCTCACGAGGATGTGCTTAAAGGGTGAGGGGTAGGTAAAAAATCTCACTTTAGCTCACATCCTCATTTGTAAAAGGAACTGCCACCAACTGAGATAAAGTAAGAATTCTTAAGAAAACTGGCAAAAGGAACGCGGCTCATATAATAGGTATGATCTCTGTGACGAGGAACACAAAATATATATGTTAGGTTAGGGACTGAACTACTGGACCAGAGAAATGGACTGGACGTTTGAAATAAAATTACGTTACAACAGCCGAGCATATAAAACAACTATGCTCTGGTACAAGTTACAAGTATGTGTATGTGTGCGGTACACCGAACAGTTCGGTGTGGCGGAACGACAATGGGTTTGTTCCAACAACAGTTCTAAACCGGTTCTCAACCAAGGTTTTGTTCTCAACGATCTAATTTGTTGAAATTGAAAACAGTTCTGACTTGTCAGTTGGTTTGAAGCAAAGGCATCGTATCTTCGATGCCTTTGGTTTGAAGGAACTATTTTATGTTACCAGTTACCAATCCTGTGGTCCCTCTATTCGATGGAACAACCACAGCTTACCCTGGTTTCTCATTTCAACCTAACCTATTGTATATATTCTGCTTACCCTGGTAAGCTGTGGAACAACTATGAAGGTCACATTATTGCATTGGTGAATTCCTCAGAGAAATAACCAAGGATAGAGGGAGCAACAGCCTAACAATACATAACTTTGTAGTCAACCAACATCTTACGCAAATTTACCGAAGTAAACAAACATTAGGCCCGTGTGTACAACGTTTACCTGAGATAGGTTATGTCCTGAGAAATATCAATGTAGCCACATACCACACACTTTCTGCGTCCCATTGTATACAAAATCAGTCACTATATCCTAAATACTAATAAATAGCCTTTAAATTAACAGAAAAACAATTAAAAACGGGAGAAATGCATACGTAAACAATCGGAAAACTTGACATGCTGGGCATACACAAAACAAATATCGCTGTCATCACTCATCAGAGGGGGTTGCAGACAGCGAAAGTGACGTTAGATTTCGCATTTTTTTAAGTTGTATAGCATAAAATCTAATAACATTTTACCTAGCAAAAATTTAGTACAAACATCTCTGTCTTCATTTTAATCATAAGACGTTAAAAGCAGCCTTTTGTTTTATAGGTTATGAAAACCTTGGGAAAAATAATAATTCCAGTGAATATGCTGTTAAGATCTTATGATTAGAATGAAGACAGAGATGTTTGTACTAAATTTTTTCCAGGTAAAATGTTATTAGATTTTATGCTATACAACTTAAAAATATACGAAATCTAACGTCACTTTCGCTGTCGGCAACCCCCTCTTCGGACGCGGCGCCCGCGGCAGCAAAAGCAGCGTTGCCATGTCGGGCGGTTTGAGGTATCTGTGACGATTTTATTAAAGTGATAATTAGAAACTATAATTACACTGCAATTTAGTTTTAGTTTAAAATTGTTACAAACTAGAAATTAATAACTACATTTGGTAATTTAGCGTTATGAGAGGTGTGCCTTCATTGAATCCCATTATTAAACCCTTCTATTTTGAAATGATATGCTGTAAACAATGGAGTACGCGGCATCATTCAAAAAGATGTTGGCTTTGTTTACTTTTTGTTCCTACTCCCTCTATCCTTGGTTATTTCTCTGAGGTGAATTCCATCACATTCTAATTTTTTGAAATTATACACGCTCCTATATCAACTAAATGCCTACTCTGGAACTCTGTTATAAACTAACCTTTTCTGTGTCTGTGGTTCGAACTTAACTGATAGAAGGCCATTACTCCACTGGCCTTTACTTTCCAATAACGGAATCGGGATCTGTGATTTCCACAGTTTTTTCTTGATTCACAGCAGAGAACTCAGAATGATGGAAAGGATTTGAGTTGGATTTTTGTCGATTTTTGGTCATATGATTTTGTTGATTTGTGATTACATGTCAAATTCGTTAATCGTATCCTAACCTTTCTTTTCTGTGTGTCAAACCTGTTCTGTGTGTCAAACCTTTTTATAAAAAATTTGGAAAGGAGAAGACGGCTGTGAGCGGAGTACGGGAGTTTAGTTGAAAGACTTGGAAATTTTTAGCAACATTTTATATGACTTGAATATTAAAGTCACTTTTTGCGCTATGACTACTTGTAGCGAATATATAAAGTCTGTATTTCCTACTATTGATGAAGATCTTAAACATTATGTTGAAGGTAATTTTTCATACAAATTGTCCTACATCTTTACTAATGCCGAACCTGGAAATAACTTTAGGCGTTCTTCGGAATGGTGCTGAAGATTTCGAAGACGTAGAAGAAGTTTATGAAGCTGTTGGTGAGGTTTTACAAGAATCTTCTGACAAGTCTGAAGAAGACATAAGGTAATGTTGCACAATTTTTGCAATTGATTTTAGCAATAATCCTTTGCATTGATTTTTAGAAACATTTGCAATGAACTGCTTAATATGCTTCGACCAGAAAAATCCACTGTTAGTAATGGAACTATGAAAGTTTTAAATGCGCCTGTCCATTTAGGGTCAATGGCTGAAAATTTAGAAACTACTGTAGACGAAGTAAAAAGTATATGGCTCATGCAAAGAGATGACACACTTGTAAATGCTGCTGTTAGGGCTTTACAATTTTGCATGTAAATAATGCTTATTTTTTAGAAAGTTGATGCCAGAAAATTGGAGAAAGCCCAAGCAAAACTTCAAGAAAAACAAGAGAAACGAACTAAGGAAACAAAAATAGTTGTGGTGCCAAAATTACAAACTGCAACTGCTTCTCAAGTGACGAGTAAAAAAGAAAGCAAACTAGAGGCAAAAGGAAATAATCGGACCCAAGATATACGAATTGAAAACTTTGACATAGCGTATGGAGATCGGTTTGTGCAATAATTTGAGATTTTTTGTTACATTTTTGTCACGTTATATATTTTAGAGTGTTAATTCAAGGAGCAGATCTAGTGTTAGCATACGGTCGACGATATGGTCTTGTAGGAAGAAATGGGTTGGGAAAAAGTACTTTGCTTCGAATGATATCTAATGGCCAACTAAAAATACCCTCACATATTAGTATATTGCATGTGGAGCAAGAAGTATACAACAGTCGCTGGATGCCTAATTAATTTCTAACCTTTTTCCAATTTCAGGTAACTGGCGATGAGACTTTAGCGATCGACAGCGTTTTAGAATGTGATACAATTCGGCATGACTTGCTTCAACAAGAAAAAGAATTAACTGCAAAAATAAACTCAGGTTGCAATGATCCAGAATTAAATACTAAACTCTCGGAGCTATACGCACAGCTGCAAAATATCGAAGCAGATAAAGCTCCGGCGAGGGCATCGATAATATTAAACGGTCTAGGTTTTACTTCTCAAATGCAACAGCAGGCAACGAAGACATTTTCCGGTGGGTGGAGGATGAGGCTCGCACTGGCTAGAGCTCTGTTTTCTAGGTGAGGATGATTTTGTTTAAAGAACACCTTCACAAAGCCTCTACTCTGTCATTTGTATATAACTTAAACATAACTTCAGTGCCTTGGTACAAGGATAGCTATCAAGTAACTCATAAAAATTAAAAATAAAATTTCCGTTTTTCAGTAGGGGGCGTCTAGGTCAGAAAATAAATATATATATTATATATAAAATAAAGTGAACCACCGAAAATCTGTGCTAAGTACATGTAGCAATGTACACTATACAAAACTTTTTGGTCTTCAACTCTCAAGTTCCCATTAGAAATATTCGTATAAATATGGTAGTCGACTAAGCACTTTTCGTTCAAGGCCAAATGTCGTGGCGTGAATCGTGAACTGCAGTCAGTGCGATCCAATATAATAAGATAGTTTGCAAGGAATGTGAATTTTTTGAGATTATTAAAAAAATATAAAAAAATACTTGGCTCAAAACAGAAGAATTTATTTTTATTTCAGACCCGATTTACTGTTACTTGACGAACCGACAAACATGTTGGACATAAAAGCAATTATTTGGTTGGAAAATTACCTACAAATCTGGCCCACTACGTTACTTGTTATTTCCCACGATCGTAACTTTCTAGAAGCTGTGCCAACTGATATTTTGCACTTACATTCACAGAGGATAGAACCTTACAGGTACATCTTTATAATATAAAAATATTTAATTCACTTTGGTATACCTACCTAAAATTCTAGGGGCAACTATGAACAATTCGAGAAAACTAAAAATGAGAAACTCAAAAACCAGCAGCGAGAATACGAAGCGCAAATGCAACAAAGGCAGCACGTTCAAGAGTTCATCGACAGATTTAGATACAACGCAAATAGGGCCGCACTGGTTCAATCTAAGATTAAAATGTTGGAAAAACTCCCCGAACTGAAACCCATAATTAAGGACACCGAAGTGGTCTTGAAGCTACCCGATACTGAGCCACTCTCGCCACCAATTTTGCAACTGAACGAAGTTATGTTTAGGTACAATGTCGACAGGATTATATTCAGCAATGTGAATATTGGAGCAACACTGGAATCAAGGATATGTATAGTGAGTATAAAAGTACCATATAACTGTTGATTTCATCATCATTGGGGTATTCTTGCTAGGATATGAAATATATAAACAAACCTCTATAGGCATTATGATCCATAATGTGTTCCGATAGCTTTCAGTATAGGTATATAATGTTTTCAGATTTCTAGTTAAAAAATTTAACTATTTTGCGTAATTAAGTCTAGACTTGCAAGGTAATATTTCAGCTTTAGCTACTTTAGCTAAAAATTCCTCTGCTAAATCCATAATTTTAGCAAGCTTAAAATGCCACCTGGGCATCAGTATGGCGAAATCGCCAGATCCAGACTGATTCAACTAGCAAGTCCACAATTAACAGAAAATTAGGACAAATTGTAGGCTTCGTAGGTATATAACATTAACAAGGTTTTTTTTCTACTCCCACGTGTATATTTGCAGTATTCATTACAACCTACAGAATGGATAAGTAGACAATTCAATTTAACTGATTTTAAATAATATATCCAGCCTAGGATGGACCTGACATTGAAATTAACCGCTTTCTCCAGTGTTTGTTGATGTGTTAGAAAATAAAGCAACCCTTCAATTTAATTTATTCCGAAACGTCTCACCATGCAAAGATGTAAATTTATTATATTTGATCAAATTTATCAAAAAATGAAAATTTGCTGTTTTGTTATTATTAGAGATAACAATATAATACTATACAGGGTTTTCAAACCTAAGTCGGCACTATTGCTAACTTCGTTATTACTTTAGCTACAAAGTTAGTTAAATAGGCAAACTAGTAGTATTTTTCTGCTGATTACGATGATGAAAACGGAATGAAAACCGAAGATCGCATTCACGAATTATGTCAAAAAGTTTCTTTTTTTTTCTTCAAATGAGACACCCAGTATTCAATATTCTCAATAGGAAATTCCCATCGATTGAGAATATTGAATACTAATTGAATTCATTAATAATATTCTGTATTAAAATTCAACTTCACAATTTTTTGAAAGGTGCATTTTTTTGAAATAACTTTTTAAAGACACCGATTTCTTCTGTCAAAAAACAGCAGAGATATTTTGAGTGAGGCACTTATATAAGCCACCCAAGAAAAGACAAATGATAACATTAAAATTTATTTAAACCAAATAAAAAACTACGTATCACCGTATACTACTCCATAAACTCTTCGCAATGTTACAAAACACTCAAAGCGTTCAACATTCAAAAAAATAAAATGTCTACTAGTATACCACTGCATTTGCAGAACCCGGATGAAATCAATAAATTTTTTATTTCCATTTTCTAAAATAGTGACACCTCAGAGAAATAACCAAGGATAGAGGGAGTAAGAACAAAAAGTAAACAAAGCCAACATCTTTTTGAGTGATGCCGCGTACTCCATTGTTTACAGCATTTCATTTCAAAATAGAAGGGTTTAATAATGAGATTCAATGAAGGCACACCTCCCATAATGCTAAATTAACAAATGTAGTTATTAATTTCTTGTTTGTAACAATTTTAAACTAAAACTAAATTGCAGTGTAATTATACTATCTAATTATCACTTTAATAAAATCGTCACAGATACCTCAAACCGCCCGACATGGCAACGCTGCTTTTGCTGCCGCAGGCGCGGCGTCCGTTAACTCAGCGATATTTGTTTTGTGTATGCCCAGCATGTCAAGTTTTCCGATTGTTTACGTATGGATTTTTCCCGTTTTTAATTGTTTTTCTGTTATTTTAAAGGCTATTTATTAGTATTTAGGATATAGTGACTGATTTTGTATACAATGGGACGCAGAAAGTGTGTGGTATGTGGCTAAATTGATATTTCTCAGGACATAACCTATCTCAGGTAAACGTTGTACACACGGGCCTAATGTTTGTTTACTTCGATAAATTTGCATAAGATGTTGGTTGACTACAAATGTATGTATTTTGAGGCTGTGGCTCCCTCTATCCTTGGTTATTTCTCTGAGAGTGACACTAAATGTGCCCAAAATATAGATTTTTAACACTCGTAAATTCAATCATTCTACAAGTCTCAATCTCAAACCTGTCGAAGTATCTACAATAATAAAAATAATAAGCGATATAAAATCAAATGCTAGAGGTCCAGATGATTTGACAGTCCAGATGGTAAAACTTTGTTTACGCGTCATACACAAGTGCATCTGTCACAAAATAAATTGTTGCCTTCAAACCCGATACTTTCCATCTCTCTGGAAAGAGGCCCTGGTCATACCATTGCCTAAAACATCCAATCCATCGGAATTTGGCGACTTGCGACAAATATCTATTTTGTCAGTTCTGTCAAAAATTCTTGAAAAAGTTGTATATCTAACTGCAAATAATCTACTTCCAATTCACCAATCCGGCTTTAGAAAGGGCTATGATACAGCAACATCTCTCTTGAATTTATGTGACAACATTTTTCGTGCTGGCGATAACGGTTTGGCCACAGCCTTGGTGCTGCTGGATTTTAGTAAGGCCTTTGACACAATTAATCATAAACTGCTTGTAGCAAAGTGTAAATATATCGGTTTTGATAAAGTTTCTCTTTCATTTTTTAATACATATTTGATTAATTGCCAACAAAAAGTAAAATTAAATAATCAGTTATCATCATCGCTACAAATATCCTTTGGTGTCCCCCAAGGTTCAGTCTTGGGACCTTTGTTGTTCTTGATTTACATGGCGGACTTGACAAATATTGTAACAAACTGTTCTGTTCAATTCTTTGCAGATGACACACAACTTTACCATCATTTGAAACCTGACAATTCTGAACATGCAGCACAGGCCATAAATCATGATCTCAATGGTATTAAAAAATATGTAGATGGCCACAATTTGCACTTAAATTCATTAAAATCAAAAGTCATAATCTTTTGCTCAAAGAAAAAAAGAGCCTACGTTAAATCAAAAATGGACATTTGCATCGGCAATGATAAAATTGATGTGGTGGACACTGCAAAAAATCTCGGTCTCTATTTTGACAAAAAATTAAAATTTTTGCCCACGTCACACAAGTTACAAAACAGTGTTACATGAATCTAAGGCTACTATACTAACAAAAAAATTCTGACTAAATTGAGATTGTGTCAGAGTCTCGTTTTGTCACGTTTATCGTATTGCAACATCATCTATGTTCCATGTGGGGATTCCATCACATTGTCCCGTCTAAAAAAAAATCCAAAATACATGTTGCCGGTTCGTTTGTGGTTTGTGGAAATATGACCATATCTCACCTTCTTATAAGCATTTACATTGGCTAAACATTAAAAATCTCTTCAAGAATAACTTTCTATCTTGTTTAAAATAAATGAGTCATAAATACATCCCTACCTTTATATTTAAGAGATAAATTTATTTTCCGGCAGGGTGTTCATGATTTAAATTTGAGACACCGTGCTGTGCTCACTATGCCATTATATAAGACAGCTATGTTTCGGAAATCGTGTACTTATAACGCTGTTCACTTGTTTAATACGTTTAATACTACGCTACTTTAACTTTAAACTACACACACATAAATAACATTCTATTGATTCTAAATAAATACTGTACTTTGTATTTTAGATATAGGTTAAGTTTGAGTGGCTATTGTAGCTAGACTTTGCCTATGTAGTTAATAAAGACATTTTATTATTATCGACTTAGCCAAAAGGCATTCGCACTCCCTCTACAGGGAACATTCACTCAGATCCCTGGTATCCCGAATACCAAAAGGATCTGGCTCCGACGAGACCCTTGCCATGTTATCGGGCCTTAGGTGACATTGATCTTGTTGGACGTTCCTGCACTCCCCATGAATTTCCTGACTGTTCGGGCTGTCGCAAGTAGTACCGCTTTCTGCATGGACCTGTAAAGATTATCAGTTAGACCCAGCTCTTTGATGTTTCTCAGCAAACTTTTTGGTATAACACCAGTTGTTGACATGATGATTGGAACCGTCCGAACGTTTTCCATTTCCCATTGCCTTCTAATTCGCTCTTCTAAGTCTCTGTACTTCGCGATCTTCTCGACCGGCTTTACACGCAGGTTGTTGTTGTTTGGGATAGCCACATCAATCAGAGTTGTCTTCCTGGAAATTTTATCAACTATTATAAGGTCTGGCCTGTTATGGGCAACTCGTTGATCTGTAAGAACTGTACGATCCCAGTACAAGATCTTGGCAACCGAATCGTGTCGTTCCTTATATTCCGTTGATGCGAACATCTGACATCCTCCTGTTATGTGCTGGATTGTTTCTGAAGTTGGGCACCCGTATCTGCATCTGTCATCCACTACCGCTGCATCTCCTACAATGAATTTTAGGTAGTTGCGAGTTGGTATAACCTGATCTTTTATGGCCAGTAAGAAGCCTTCCGTCTCGGGGAACATTCGTCCTGAGGTCAGCCAATAGTTCGACGCTAACTTGTCGACATGTTCCTGGTTGACCTCATTAGGATGCCTCCCGCGCAGCGGCTTCTCCAACCACCTCAGTAGTTTATCGTTGTCGGTTCGGTGGTGATTTTGATGCTCGTGTTCCGTCAGACGTAGCGGTGTTGAGACGTCTGCTCCGCATATAGCCCTATGTAGTGTGGAGCTGTTGGCCTGCCTGCGGAAATAATTGCGCAGATTTAATATTTGTTGGTCCAATTGCTTGCTGAGGTCTGCCAATCCTCTTCCTCCTAGTTGACGTGGCAGAGTTGTTCTTTCTACGGCGCTACGGGGGTGATGTTTATGAGCTTTTGTCATAGTCCAGGATATTTATCTATTGTGCAAAAAAATAAATGCTGGCAAGTTGAATTTTTCAGGGTTGGTCGAGGACTGCCTCCTGAGTATCCAACCAAAAAATCACACTCGAACCCCTTCAGGGTTTTGTGCAATAGGGGTGGTCTCTTATTTATTTATTTTTTGAAATTTTTTTCCCAGCCTGTGCATAATAATAAGCTCTACAACTTTGCCTTATAAAACTTTTTTTATAACTTTCATATCTCACCAGTTACAGCTTACAGCGCATTTCATTTTTAAAAAAATGCAATATTTAATACGAATGCTTCGTTCGTTCAATGTTTGAATTTTTTTTTCCCTGTATATATTAAAATTGTCTGCAACCTTGCTTTATTGTTTTTTTTTTTAATATTTCACCAGTTATCAATTTATGTTGATCAACGGCATAAGATAAGAAAGGAATTCAAGGCCAAATGTGAGTCACAAAAACATCTGAATTTCGTTGCCTGCATACGTCGTTAACATTCGTTCATATTCACCTTGTTTATGGAATCCCTAGTTAGCCAATGCGTGACAGTCATAAGGATACGAGAGTAATATTGGATACAAGTAACAGATGGTGCTAAAAATTAAAGTGGCCCAGTCATTGCCTACTAATTTTGTACTATTAAAATCTAACAAAAAACAGCTGGACAACTTTATTTTTTGCCAAATCTGTCCCCTGTATCTACTGAATTTCTGTCATGTCCTTATGTCAGTGTCAGTAACTAGAGTATCCATAAACAAAGGTATTCAGCAGTGGTTCGCGTCGCATCACGTTTCGTGCTCTGGCTGAAAATGGATACGTATGTTAATAAAGCATTCTTATTAAATATAGCATTTTTTTACATGAAATGTGCTGTAACTGGTGAGATATGAAAGTTATAAAAAAGTTTTATAAGGCAAAGTTGTAGAGCTTATTATTATGCACAGGCTGGAAAAATTTTTTTAAAAAAATAAATAAATAAGAAACCACCGCTATTGCACAAAACCCTGAAGGGGTTCGAGTGTGATTTTTTGGTTGGATACTCAGGAGGCAGTCCTCGACCAACCCTGAAAAATTCAACTTGCCAGCATTTATTTTTTTGCGCCCCTTATAAGACGGATCTAATTATCTTGGATTATCAGTATTATTATTATTATCTCTAGGTGGGAGACAATGGCGCGGGCAAGACCACCCTCCTGAAAATCATCATGGGCATCCTGTCGCCGAGTTCTGGCGATCGCCACGTCCACCGCAACCTCAAGTTCGGCTACTTCAGCCAGCACCACGTCGACCAGCTCGACATGAACGTCAACTCGGTGGAGCTGCTCCAGCAGCAGTACCCGGGCCGGCCCATCGAGGAGTACCGCAGGCAGCTGGGCAGCTTCGGGGTGTCGGGCGACCTCGCCCTGCAGACTGTGAGCAGCCTGTCGGGGGGCCAGAAGTCGAGGGTGGCGTTCGCCAACATGTGCATGGCCAGGCCGAACTTCCTGGTGCTCGACGAGCCGACCAATCACCTGGATATCGAGACGATCGAGGCGTTGGGGAAGGCGATCAACAAATATACGGTAGGATGTACTGTTAGCGGTAGGGAAGGCTATTAGAACTTAACGTAATCTTTATGTCAAGAAAAATTTGTTTGTCAAAATTTAAAGCTTAGGGCAAATGCTTGAGTTTTTTTCGCGAATTTGCGCGCAAACATATTCGTATAGCAACTTTTAAATTGTACGAGAATATTGCTTCCGGCAACTAAAGTCTATCCAAGTTACAGCGGCAGTAGATATAAACAAAGTCACATGACCGCCTTGCGATCGATTACCAGGGTCGGACTAATATGAGATTCCAAGTGGATTGTAATTCTCAACTAATTCTTTTAGAAGTTCTAAAATTTGTGTTTCTACCTTTCGTGGATCTTTATAAATTTCCTTAAATTAAGTAGCAAAATAAATTTACAGAATATACTGCTCGTGATCCGATCTAAAATATGCAGGACACTCGACTGAGACTCAATGTCGCCGCGTAAACACTTGACATTTTATGACGGCCAGACCAATAAGAGAATAGGTCAGGTGGTGGCCAATGTTTTGATCCACTGCCTCTGTAACTTGGATAGACTTTAGAGGTGCACCGAATAGTGAAATGTGGCATTGGCCGAATACCGAATATTCGTCTGAATATTTGGCTAACTGTTCGGCCGAATATTCCGTTAATCCCTCAGATTTATAGTATTTCTTAACAAAATGCTTTTTAAAAACCTCCATGATAACTGAACACCAAGCCCACACATTCATCTAAAAAATGACCCCTAAGACAAGGTAAGGAAGGAGGAAGCTTAAAGTAGAGATGCACCAACTATTCAGTAGACCGAATAAATGGCCGAATATGGACTTGGCAACCATTTGGCAAGAATAATGGTTTTACGGCTGGCTGGGGATGCACCTGGCATTTAAGTGTGATAATAGTTTGTTTTTCAATTCCTAATTATTGTTTCTTTATATTTTAAGTAAATTATGTTTTTGCCAAAAATGGAAATACATATCTTTCTATTAAATTTTCAATAAATTCTATAATTTATCAAAAAATTATTCGAATATTCGGCGCCGAATACTTGGTACATCTCTACCGGCAACGCGTAATGGCGCCTATAGTCAAATTATTTTAAGAAGTCCTTACTGGGACTGTCCATTGGTAATTTCGCCATCCTAAGTTGGCATCAATGCAGAAAAAATGCAACCGGGTCATAAGTCCAGGTCAGTAACGAGCCCATTTGCACAATGAATAACTACTAATAACACAAACAAGAACAACACAGATAATGGTAAAACTCACGAAACGTACAAAATTCGCGAATATTTTCACTGCCCAAAGTTTGAACCTTTTTGAACGATCCGGAAAACCTTCACTGTCACTTTCACAACACCGAAATAAAATTTGCCTGAGTACGCACCATAGACACAGCCGCAAGTAGCCGATTATACCAAAATGAAAGTGTTTCCATGACGTTTGAAATTATTATTAAAATGATTAGTCATAGGTAGTTATTTTTATTTGTAGCGGTATAATCCTGATTGCAATAGGGTTTTTATTTTATTATGTCCTTTTCTTTGTCTCAAATGGGTAACTTTTCACAACATAAATTAATGAGTGAAGTCATTAATTGGTTGAGACATATATACCAATGTTATACCCATGGTTAACAGAAAATTTCTAGGGATTTTGTGGATAATGTCGTGACAAAATCGGGACTTCTTACAGGGGTATACCATGATCCATTTTGCACATTGCCTTTTTTCATTGTTTTTCTTAGGAAAGGAAAGGAAAGGAAAAAGAGCCTGACATGATATTATGACAGGATTGTTTAGTTTACGCACTGGCCGGCTAGCCGCTGGGTTCTGGCAAATTCTGACACTGCCGGATAGATGGCTCTGCTCATCTTGATGTCGGAAATAGCAGCATTGATTTTGCGAATGGTTATTCAATAATTTAATTTATATCAGTAAAAGTCGGAGGCACTCATTCATAAAAAAATACTTCAACGTAATATTAAAAAAATAGTCACAATTTGAATTAGTCCCACGTTAAACAAATTCAGCACACCCGACTTTCGTTAATGTGTACTAGTTGCGAATTAATAATGATTCCCAAAACATTCTGAGCAGGCAAACAATTTCCAAACGACAAATCTCAGGCATGTGGTTAACTCAAAGAAATTCTAAATTTAAACTCACCAATGATTGACTGTTACTAGTTCGGAACTGGTTTGCGATTGCTTCGTGAACATAGATACTAAAATCGAAATCAAGAAAGTCTGCATAGATTTTAATTGTGTGAAATAGACCTGGAGGCATTCACTTTTTCAAATTCGTATTCCCTGTTTTTCTAGGGTGGTGTTATTCTGGTTTCCCACGATGAACGCCTAATCAGAGTGGTTTGTAATGAACTCTGGGTCTGCGGAAATGGTTCTGTACAAAGCATAGAAGGAGGATTTGATGAATATAGAAAGATTGTGGAACAAGAATTATTAGAAGCCGCACAGGCAAAGTAAAAAGTAGCCAATTTTTTTTATTTATTTTAAATCCTTTGAAACACCAAAAAAATTACATCTTTACACTATGTTTTATTAAGTATTGCCGTGGAGTGTTTTTTCAATAAATTTTTGGTGTAAGTTTTTTGGTGGGGATTATTGTAATGTACTGTTATTTCAGTGTATTGTTGGATGTTGCTCCATCGGTATAAAATTTTTATTATTTTTCTATAGTTTTATTACTTGGGGAAACCATTGCATATTATGCCGAATTAATCAAATCATGCTACAAATTCGAATTATTGTTCTACCTGCATATTCAAATAATTTGTGTGCAAACCCCAACAATGTTCATTATGAAATATAAAGTAAAATAACCATTGAATATAAATTGTGAGGAAAGCAAAAGCTACAATTGAATTCCGTTGACTGTTATTGGTAAAGTTAATAGCCCAAATAGATTTGTATGTGGTTGGATTAATTTTTGAGATTATTATTATTTTATTTGTTATTATTTAACTTTTAACAGAATCGTACAGTCAGATGATAAAAGGTGAAACACGGTGGCACCACTTGCCAAACTTGTTTGGATTTTCCAACAATGCATAAGCCTTTTGTTATGAAACTATTTTCTGTGATATTCTGCATGTTGGGACTGTATAAAAATATAATATGAGACTTGAGCATTCTTGCTACCCAAGAAAGAAGGCATGTGACAGCCATACTTGTTGTAAAAAAACATGACTTATCGTATCATGAACTTTCCTTTAACTGTATGTATAATAAAAAAAAATCTTATATTTCCAATCGTGGGCATTCAAAATCCACCATTAATTGTCTCCAGCAAGTGGGAGAACTAGCATATTTATCATTACAGTTACGTTTTATTATACTATGTACTATGTAGAAATAATGAATGATATGCCGATGGATGCAGAATTTAGCCACCACTCCAAAGGTACTCCATAATAAAAGTTTATCATATACAGGGTGATTCAGGAGGAAATGTCAATATTTTAGGTACGTATTCGGGGACCCAAAATAAACATAAAAGTTCCTATAAACATGGGTCCTATTCCCGGCCGTTACCGAAATACAGGGGTAAACAACATTCAATTTAAGGTTTTTATTACATTATTTATAACAGGTAGGCTAGGTTTTGGGTGATTCAGGTGGAAATTCCTGTTGCTTAGCAATAGTAGACCTTAATCCTCTGGATTATTGTCTTTGGGGGTGGTTTAAATCATTGGTATATTCAAGTAAAGTAAACACTAGAGATGCATTACTCGATCGAATAATAAATGCAGCAGCAACTATAAGAAACAGGCCCGTATCCATTCATAGAGCGACCCGAGCTATTCACCAGAGAGCTGACTTATGTTTAGAAGTAAACGGTGGCATTTTTGAAAACTATAAAACCTAGCCTACCTGTTATAAATAATGTAATAAAAACCTTAAATTGAATGTTGTTTACCCCTGTATTTCGGTAACGGCCGGGAATAGGACCCATGTTTATAGGAACTTTTATGTTTATTTTGGGTCCCCGAATACGTACCTAAAATATTGACATTTCCTCCTGAATCACCCTGTATAAATGTGCTTGTTTTAATAAGTAAAACTATATTTAATTTTTTGTTGATATTGTTATATTTATTTAACAATCCATCTTGAACAACATATAAGTATGTATTTACAAAATTATTTAAAATCAATTAAAGCATTTTATATTAACCAGTGTGTCATTTTCCTCCCACCAGTAGAAAGAACATTAAGTAAGTAAGTATGGACTGTGAAACAAGTCTCATAATTTTAAATTTTTAAATACAAACATATACAGTGTGTCCACGGATTGTTGGCCATTTAGGTCCAGGCCTGCTTGTCTAGGAAATAATTTTCACGATATAATTGTAATTTTGAGAAATCAAGTAGCCCTTGACAAGAACACTATATTTTTATTCTTTTTAGGTTAACTGCCTTTTTTGAACAGGACGTCGAAAAAGTTGCTTAGAATTGAAAATTGTGCTCCTCTACTGATTTTCGAAGCAATTATCCTATTTTGATTTTCGTCCATTTTATTTTCTGTAGTAGTTGAACTGAACTCTTTCTCACTTTATATTGCTGAACACACATTTGCAATCAGTTGGCTTACTTTTATTATATTTACCTAAATTTTATTGTTATAATTTGCTAAGATTCTACATATAGAAAATAAAATCACGAAAATGAAAGTAGGCTAAATGCGTTAAAAATCAGTAAAGCGCCATAATTTTCAATTCTAAGCAATTTTTTCTATTAACATTCTTCGATATCTTGTTCAGAAATGGCACTCTATTAACATTTTTCGACATATTTCTCAAGATTACAAATATGATGAAAATTTTGTCCTAGGCAAGCAGGCCTGGACCCCAAATGGTCAAATTGGAACTCGAAATTTTGTTCTCATTTACACGTATTCCGACAAAAATCCGTGGATGCATTGTATAGGTGCTACAAAAAAAAGTAAGTTCACTCTTAAACTAACTCCAAAAACTTAAATATTTTAGGTTAGGTAAATTGCAACGTTATTGTGCAAGAAAAACTCAGACCAAGTTTATGGTTTAGCCTTGGCATTTCCCTCAACATTTCTAAAAATATTCATCTGCGACCCATATTGGTAACTAACTGCCTAAACCTTTTTAAAAAATCCATTAAAACAAAACAAATTCCTATTAGGTATATAGAACGGGAGATTTAAATCCCGACTTAAAATTTATTAAAGAAGGGCGCTGCCGTAGGAAAGAAGGGGCTATTTGCCGACTGCCTCAATATGGGGTGAATGCACCAGTAAAGTGTGTGGCACGCGTCACCGCATGTTTTACAAAACTTCTCTCGGTGCCTCGCATATTCTAAATAAACAAAATGAAAAATAGTGTCGGGGACATTTCGGAAGGTAACTTTATGACTTTCATCGACAGAAAAGTTGAAACAAAAACTCTTGGGAGACCAACTCCAGATTTGCAATTATCTTAACAGGCAAAAGTTGCAACTCGCAACTTTACGCGATACTTTTATAGAAATGCGTTTGACAAGAACAAGTGGAGATAGGTGATTCTGGGACCCAAACTTACATAAAATATACTCAATATAATAGGTACAAAAATTTTTTATTAAAGAATGTTAAATAAAATACCTTACCTTTCACAAAACATCAAGTAAGAATAATAACTTGGTATAAATAACATACTTAACATTAACAAAAAATGCAACAAACAGAAATCTTGGGTGTAATGATTACTTTATTTCTTTAAATTAACTAAAATATTATGAAACTTCTAACTTCTGTTAGTCCTATGTTCCTCTGCTTTCACTTTTCTGATTCAGATCTGCCTCGATAGCCACTTCTTCAATCCTTCAATATCAAAAGATCCATTCTTGTGAGTAGCATATGATTCAGCAAAATCAACTTTATAATTCAAGGAAGCAAAATCAAAATCTTTCTCTGCATCGCCAAGCATAGCACCTTTTTTCACCTTGGGATCAACCGAATCAAGCTGGCTGGATTTTGTAACTCTTAGAGTATTTCTAAAAAGTATATATGGTTAACGATAGAATCATCCTATAGTGGATATCACGAATCTTCATCCCTACTTCACAATGGCCGACAATGGAAATTGCATTGTAGGGATGAAGATTCGTGATATCCACGTTACCTGGTATCATGTTCATCTTCTTTATGCATAGACTAGTTTGCCATTAAGTGTTTCTTGTATTTTAAAAAATGTAAATCAGTTCAGTGTATCTGTTGTATGGTTGGGACCAAAAAATTCTGACCCCAACCCTGAAAATCCAGGTAACACTTTTGCCCATTACTATTAATTTTACTTTCAGATTGTTACAAAAGCGTGGACAATTTTAACTTGGACCACAATTTCAATTTAACTCCCCATTGTCATAATCATGCCTATAGCAACTAATATAGAATTAGGAGAATAGCATTATCAGAACAGTGTTGAAAATGTAGTGGCTGAAAGTTTACCAAAATACCGTTTATGATATTAAAAACATCCCAAGAAACTCCTTTTAAAGGAAGATAGTAGGAATTGAAGCAGTGAGTATAGGAATAGGAAGTAGAAGAGACAGATAACGTGAATGTTTTTAAAAAGTAAAATCCTTTTGAAGCAGTGATACATAATGGTAATTTGCTACTAACCCTTGCCAAAGATAAACGAAATCGTTTAATCTGTTCAAAAGTTATGGTCAAAAAGCTAAATTTAGGGCCCATGGAGCTCTTAACTTTGAGCAAGACAAAAAACACCGTCTTTTAATTTTTTGCACTTATTATGGTTATTTATAGGGTGGCACTCATTTCTGGACCACCCTGTAAAACATTTTTCTGAGACATGTCTGTATGTCCATAATTATTATCCAAAAATTGTGCCGAAATTTCATCTGACCAATATTTTCTGGCTACAACTACTTTTATTATACCCTAGTACCCACATTGGTTAACTAGTCTCTTCACAAAGAAGATTGTGGCCTTAATAAAAAAGAATTTTATGAGACAAAAAATATTAGAAATGGTAAAAATAATAAGAATCTTAAACATCCAGAAACAAATAAATTATTTTTTTGAGAAATACGCAATTTGAGAAAATATGAGAATGTTCTGCAGTTAAGCAGAACTGAGGATAGAAGATGGAATAAAATGGCAGAGGAAATATTTAAAGATTGTTGAATACAATTCACCGATTTCCAAGATACTACTAAATGAATAGTGCTATTTTGAGAAAAACGTTTTCTTATTAAGGCGACAATATAATTTATACTTACAATTCCTTTTCAAATATTGATCGAATAACGCCACCACCCTTTGCCAAAGTTTGATCCTGTTTATTACACAGGATAAGTAGATCTGGACAATTCTTTGCAATGACAGGATCCACTAGGATGTTATATAAAAATTCGGCAGCATCTCTAATGTCTTGAGGCAATGTTAAAGAGTCGACAATAAAAACAATTCCTTTAGCAGATTCCTTATATTGTTCGAAGAACTTTTCTCGTAAACGTTCATGTCCGGGAATGTCCACGATGTTCAATGAACCCTAGGGTAAATAATTTTAACTATAATTTTACAAGTTAGTTTTAGTTTTAGAAAGTGTATAGGTCCCATTAAGGTACCATATCTGATCAAAGCTTAGGGCTTTCCAGCCATTATTATTAGAAGTATTATTACTGTGCCAGTATCATAATACCCTACACAATGTAGGTATATTTTATGCTTACATCTTTTAAGATATATTGTTTTATGTTCTCTTTAATCGATGTATGTGTTTTGATCTGCTTGTTATGAAGTAGCTCTGAGAATATTAAGGTTTTCCCACTATCGCAAAGACCAGTTAACAAAATTCCTCGCCTGGTGCTTCGGGTACGTCGAAAAATGAAGAAGAGTACTGAAATTTTTTTTAGTTAAAAGTTTTGTTTCCATATGGACAAAAAATATTAATATATACTTGTAATAATGAATACTCACTTAAACTGATAATAACAACTGCTATAGCCACTAAGACGGCGACATCGGGTCTTTTCTCTTTTTCGTGCAGTTCCATTACTTTTATATCAACTATTTAAATTGATACAAATACAAAAATATTTCCCCTATTTCATATATAACGTCGATATCAACGATATGTGAACGATATACGATATATCACAAAATATATAGGTTAAGAAATGCGGCGTCAATGCTTTTGCCTGGCAACACCGCTGACAGGAGGCAGAACGGTCAGCGCCACCTTACCGGGTTGGATGAACCTTGGTTGGAATTTCTGTAAGGAATTCTGCGGGGGGCGGGAGGGGCAAAGGGGGAGAAGCGGGAAATTTGAACTGGGATCTCCCACTGGGATATTAAATTACTTTTAATTATTGCTTTATTTCAAAAAAAAGAGCGCATAATGTGATATATTCCGCCACATTATGTGTTCCTTTTCAGAAATAAAACAATTAAAAGGACTATAGGGATATATTAAAGCATTTTCGTTTTTTTGTATATATTTAAAACAAAAACCATTTTAAATATAAAACAAAAACCAAAGAAACATATCAGGAAGGTATAATAATAATAATTCTCGCCCTCACAATACTCCAATCTAGGAGTATTGTAGGGGGAGGGGTGGCAATTACTATTATTTAGAACTATTGTTGTCACCACCACCAATAAAACAATATACAAAAACTTAATTAATAGAAACAAAATAAAAATTAACTCCTATTTAGAAAATAAATATCACAGGTCCTTGGTCTTCTTTCAGTCTGGATAAATCACAGATGAAAAGTCTTGGTCATTGTTAATATTCCCAGTCTACCGAACTTGGTTCGGCAATCGGGGTCGGGAAACATGTAATAAAGATAAAATCGATTAGTAAGTTCCTTATCAGCAGATCGCAATAGCTACAAGTAAGGGAAGCAAATATGTTAGATAGGAAGTAATAAAAACAGTTACGAATTTTTAAACTTCTTGAGTTTTTTAGTATGACCCTCACTAATTCGCTTCGTACCCTTTTTCTCCCTGATATACTTAAAAATAGTTAATCTCACACATTACTTATTAATGAATAAAGCGATTTGACCTATTGTAGATGATGCTGAAGTAACTCCGGCCATGTTTGAGACTCTTCGGGGACACGCCGCCTGCGGTGTCTTCTACTCTCAAATTAAGTTGCCTCCATTCTCCGTTTCAACAGTTTCCATTGTATCTAAAATAAAAAAAAGGTGTTATTTTTTACTATCGATAGTACCTATATCTTTAAATCAAACAGAAAACTACTACTGGAGTTAAACAATGACAAACACATTAAAACACAGAAAATAATAACTGCTGAAAAACCACGACTACTAAGTAGACGGGGCTTTCAGTACGAGTCATTTTAGCAGTCGAACCAAACTGGTTCGACTATGCTTTTACTGACTATTGTTATTAATCTAGTGGTAATAACATAGACAAGAAGAAACAACAGGAATAAAGGGAATAAATATAACTTGTAACAGTGTCTCTAAAAATAGCCCCCTAACCATACTTTTCACACTGCTTATTCATATTTGGAATATTCCTCGAATAACACATTGATAATAATTCGGGAAGAACTATTATCAAATCATTAATAAATAATAACATATTTAACTTACCTTGTTCGAGATTGTTGATATATTTTTTTATTAAAACTTCAAAATTTGCAAATTCATCGATCGCCAAGGCGTCTGATCCGGCGATTTTATTGGTTCAACCCTCCAACCCGTAATGTATAGGCAACCCGTTTAACATAGGGTCGCGTTCAGAGCGAATATAGCTCACTTTTTGCTACCTTCGATCATACCCTTTGGCCTTCACAACCCGACGTAATGGCCGACCTGTGTTGCCAATGCGCCGGACCCAGTTGCATACCCCTGCGATATATAACTAAACCACTTCCGCATCCGCAGAACCAGGCTAACCTACCCTATATATTTTGTGAACCAGGCTAGCTTTGAGGCATTGAGGTATTAAAAATTCGACGTTCAATTTTTTTTTCTGTATTCCGTAGAGCTAGAGCGAATGCAATGTTTTGGGAAATACCTCAATGCAGGCTACTAACCGTTTAGTAAGCATAACGGACCTCCTAATCCTAAAGGTTTATTTAGGAGGTCCGTTCAATTTCTCTGGGTGTAATAGACATTTCACCACAGTTTTTGTAAATCTTCCTGTCGGCCCCTTTGTTCTCGGCGGTAGTGACTTTCGTTTTTTATACAAACTCATTCTCCAATAGAATCTCACTTTGAAGTCACGTTACTTCTTTATTTTAGACCACGCCTTATAAAAATCGATGGGACACAGGACCGGGATTAAATTATTTTCTTACATTAATGGTTTGGATATTGTTATAACGTCTGTGCACAGTTGAAGGAATAATTGTTTATACCTGTGGGTGCACTGATGGCACAGTACAGGTAAAGAATTCTGGTAAATCCCAAATCTGGTGGAATTCCCAATATATTTGAATATGTACATCCCTGATGCATTCTTGGCATTCCATTCTTTAGTGATTCTGATCTGCGCGATAAAAGCATTCTACCAGTAATGTCGTCGACTTTTCCTACTGGATATTGTTTACTGTGATTTCACTATGTTAGCACCAGAGATATAAGCCGAATTCGAGCGGATGCCTAGGTTGAACCAGGTTATAAAATTTAAATTTTGAGTAAATTTTACAAATTTATTTATTCGATAAAGGGCCAGATTATATGGTTTTAAGGCACTGTGAACACACAAGATTTTTCTATTATCATCAAAAATTATTTTAATGTTCAATTTTTTATAATCTAACCTAACTTTTTATAACCTGGTTAAAATTGGTCATCCGCTCGAATTCTGCTATAGAGGGGGAGAATGCATGTCAACTTGCACAAGACTGCTAATTTTTCTACCGCTATTTTAACCCACGAAAGTGCGACAAATTCAAAATAATTTGCTTTTTCAAATTTTTGCTGCATTTATTTACGTTTAGGTATAATTTTATATTGATGTGGAAGCAACTTTAGTCAAAAAAGTTTATTTTTACCTGGACCGTTTTCGGTGAATCTGTCTTGGTTCCTCATTTGGAGAAATCATTGAATCTGTTGAAGTTGAAGCTTGTGGTAGGCTCGGACCACTTTGTTGTTGGTCAGATTCATTTTCCGACGGTATAGAAGTTGATTGGAGGCATTTCTTATTGCCCGCCAAATTGTGCATGTTCTTACAGAGCAAGACATGTTAATGAACACAACACGATTACAAAAACACGCCAGCAAAAACGCTAAAGACACGAAAAAGACCTTAAAAAGGCAATTTAGGAGTAAGCACGTCAAAACGTAAACAAACTATACAAGACAAGACTGGGTTAAAATGGCGGCGATCTAAGCGCCCTCTGTGTAGCCGAAAAATCGGATGCGCAGTAGGTCAAAAGCGCATTCTCTTCCTCCATATATCTGGTTAGCACCGTCGATTGAGGGAGGTTAGCACGATACACAAATAAATGTATCGTGTTTTTTGTGTGTTTGTCTTTAGATTTAAGAGATAGGCTTAGGTTGAGAAAAATTTGAAATTTGCTAAGTTGGTAGGGGGATGGTTGAGAGCCAGACAAACCCCTCCAACAATCAAAGGGGGATGAAGATAAGCCAGAGAAATGGAGTAGGGAGAACGCGTTACAAGCTGCGCGAACTGCCTAATAAAAGTGGCGGCCATATTTAACCAACTTTACTAAACTTACCGAAAAAATGATACTTCCGGAGGTCTCCTAGACTTATAATTCATTTGTCGCGGGACAAAAAACCGACTCCGATCGGGGAACACCGGGAAGCGCGAACGTGAAGCCGTGAAAACTACGCGAAAGCCGAAAGCCTCCACACTCACTTGTCGTTGTCAACCTTATCTTTGTAATTTGTGGATGTGTCAATGTCAACATATTTTGTGAATGTCAATATGTGTCAAATTAAAGTCAAATCAGTCAAATGAAATTTCGTTTGGATGGGCCGCTAGGTTTGGCAGGGATTATTTTTTATTTGGCGTGATATTCCCTCAAATCCGCCTCAAAATTCAACGAAAATGGCCCTAAATCCCCAATACGAAGCAATAGGCAAAGGATTTGTTCAACAATATTACGCCCTGTTCGATGACCCGGCCCAAAGACCTAACTTAGTAAATATGTATAATGTAAGTATCCTGTTATATTATAAATAGGCAGTATTATTATTCCATAATGTATTTGTACTGCAGGTCGAGTTATCATTTATGAGCTTTGAGGGTGTTCAATTGCAAGGATCTGTGAAAATCATGGAGAAGCTAAATGTAAGATTCTCTTGTTTTAATATTACTTTAAGCCAGTCGTAGCATCGATATCAATTATAACTATATAAATCGGTATATCTTTTGCAGTCCTTAACATTTCAAAAAATTAATAGGATAATAACGGCAGTGGACTCTCAGCCAATGTTCGATGGTGGAGTTTTAATTAACGTCTTAGGTAGATTACAGGTGAGCTCGAATGTTAATAAAGTAATAATTGTACTGAATGAAATTAATTACTAGACAGATGAAGATCTGCCACATGCGTATGTGCAAACATTTGTATTAAAGCCGATCGAGGGAAGCTTTTTTGTACAACACGATATTTTCCGTTTGGTCCTTCATGACACAATTTAGCCAACATCAGGCAGTACGTATTTGATCTTTTCTAACTCCCAAGTTTACTTTTTGGCTATTTTGCTTGAACACAAAGTAATAACCATCCCTAACACCTCAATTCAGTCTGCGCTCTATAAGCAGACACTCGAAAACTTCACTCTAAAAGCCGCACACTAAGTTGCTTATGTATCGCTGGCGTTTAGCTTCAGTTTTTCTAGTGCCAGGTTAAGGCGTGCCCATTGTACCTTCATTGTGGATCTTCAATAATTATAATTATTTGTAACTTTTGTTGCATTTTGATTTCTTTATATTTGATTGTGCATGTCACTAATTACTGTACTGAATGATGGTGACTAATTACTGCTAATTATCATCATACCACATACTGTGTATTTACTGAATTGATTTTAAGTTTAATAGTTAGACTTTTCTAATAACGATTCACATATTTTTCAGGCCGATGAAGATCCTCCACATGCGTTTTCCCAAGTATTTGTTCTGAAACCATTAGGAAACTCATTTTTCGTACAACATGACATTTTCAGATTGGGAATCCACGATTCAGCTTAAGTTAAACTTACGCCTATTTTTAATTATTAAAATTGTTACTGATAACGTAAACACTGTCTCAAGTATTTATTGTTTTTGGCAATTTTACATTTCAAGATGCCTCATATTTGCTTGTAACTTTTCATAATTGAATAAAAAAATATTTTCCAATAATGCTTTTCCCTTAAGAGACAAATAAATTGTGTTCTTATTGCATGTATGTACAATATTTTCAGTGGTGCCAAATCAATGTAGTGCTTTTCAGATCTTATTCCAATTTCCTTTAAAATTTAGTGCTGAAAGATGACCAGTATCTGGCAACATAACTGTTTGACATTACGTAAAACTGAATTTTGTTTTAGGTTACTTAGCTGCTTTCGGGTGCTAGGCTTTAAGCATTCCGCAATACTTTCCTTGCACATTTCGGTATTCAAGTGCCCAAAAGCTTCACGCTACCGTTCCCAATTCATCCCCCTGCTTACCGTAGGCACTGGCCATTTATGGCTGTTTGATGCTCCGAGTCAATCGGAGAGATTTTGAAATTATGAAATTATGTTATTTGTTTTGATTGCTTCTGCCCTTTTTCGCTGTTCTACATTTTTACAAAAATAGGACAGCCTTCAAAATTCTAATGGGATTAGAAATTGAGAGTCAGTAAAAAAATAGCGTGCGGGTGCATATAGTACTTAACCTGGATAGTTTAAATACTAGTAGAGGTTGAACCACTGCACCCGAAAGCAGTTCTTATGATAGTAGACAATAGAGTCTTGTACAATAGTGTCCCTGTATTCCATTTTGTTACATAGGAAATCTTGTAGACAATAATCCAAAATAAAGTACCTGTACTCTAGGGGTGATGAATTATTACATTCTCATAAATCTAAGTCAATACTTGACATGAAATAATAATCACAACATAGAATAGTCATCCCAAAATAGCTCTTTCTAGGATCGTCCTAGCTCTGACTAATAATAGCTTAATGTGACTTCTGCAAGGAATTATAAGAAAAGTTTAGATTCATATGGTGCCTCAGATGCTAGCCTTGTTTATACTAAACAAGGATGCTAGACAGTCTCAATTACTACACTATTATTTCACTATACATAATCCTTAACATTTTGCTTTATACATATGCTCCAAACTGGAGGGCACACTTGTATTAAATTAAAAATATATTGAAAAAGGGTTAGAAAAGGTAACTTTTAAATGAGAATATGATATAGGTATGCTATGTTATGATGGCACAAAGAATCAACAAGGGCTGTAATAAAAGCCTTGGAATATGTAGTATATTGGGGCACTCTAAAAGTTAAGACTTTCTTCAATCAAATAATACAGTATGTCTGCAGTCGTTGACTGAAATATTCAATCAACGCTGCAGTGTACATTGCGAAAGCAACTTTTATTAATTTGATATTAGTCCTATAAAGACAACTTTGGAAATGGGGTATTAGAGAATTTTTTTAGTTATTTAATGGCTTTTAGATTACACGTGTTAACGGTTTATTATTATAAGTATCTGCTTTGTGCTTGACTGCAGATTTCAGGTATCAGAATGATGCATGTAAGAAATAATATCTGCCTTTGCATGCAAGTATTTTATTTAAGTTAGTCAAAACTATAAAATGAGCAGAAAAATTAACAGCCTCTAAATTCAGTCAAAACTCAAGAAAAACAAAATAACATCAGTTGGCAAAATAACACGTGCATGACTGCCCGCTAGGCTTTTTCACTTTATGTGACAAAGTTGCGTTTCTGACAGCTTTCACATTAATTGTTCTGGTAAATGATTTTCCTTGGCATCTGTTTAAGTCTTCTAACCTCTCGTGGCTATTCACTGTGTTCGCAACAACTACTAATACTCCCGCAACCTATAAAAATTTGTGTTAAAGTACCTACCTATTTTTATAAAGTAAAATAATCTTACCAGGCAGAGTATAATAACCATTGTGTAAACATTCATGGTAGTTGCTGGTATGGCCTCTATCTCCTTCAAAATTTTTAATGCAGGCTCATACCCAGGATTTAGTTCTAAACTATGTCTTAAATGGAATATGGCCTCTTGGTAATGCCCATAAACTTTGAAGATTTCTCCAAGAGTATAATACTGTTGCCATGCACCTTTCTCGGGAGGTGACACTTCCAACGAACGTCTAGTTAGATATATGGCGTCGTCTAAATACTGAAGACGAAATAGAACTTTTGCTAGATTAAGTAGAATTTCGGCATTGTGAGGAGAAATAGCTAAACCTTTGCGAAAACATTCTATAGCCATGCTTGATTCACCTTTCAGCCTCCAATAGTTGCCTAACTGGTTGTAGACTTGCACTGACTTAATTTTCTAAAATAAGGGTCTCAAATTATTATTTTATCTCATTTATAGAGAAATTACTAGTTTACATAATATACACCTACCTACATACCTTCTTTTTGTATTGTATCAGTCTTTTCTCTAAAGTCTCTACATCCAGTGGCTTTCCATTAGTAAACTGAAATTTTTTCACTAAATCAGTCATGGCTTCTGGTTCCTCAACATTGCTATGATTGCCTCTATTTAAAACGCCGCCCAGTGTATCATAATAAGTAAAATTTACAGGTTTTCCACACGATAGTTCATCGTTCCATTTCTTTTTTTGTTTAAATTGGCCTGAATTATTTTTTGAGTTAGGCCTGCAAATTTTACTAAATTATTTGTTAAACTAGGGTTGTATTAAAGCAACCTACCGTTCTACATTTTGGCAGTTGCTGCAAAAGTTCTGGATTTCACGCTTGGTCCATTCTTGCTGGAAAGACTCTGTAGAGGTAATAATGTCGAACAAAAAGTCTTCATTGCTCAAGAAAGGTGTTGCCCGAGAGTCTACATTTTCGTATAAACTGGCCTCGATGATTTTAGTTTTATCAGAATTGAGTTTCCAATGGGTGGAAGTACGAGAGTTTGTGCTTATAATACCGAAGCACAAGAGGTATATGGCTGCAGAAAAGGAAACTTGCGGCAACGCACCACTGGTCAACAGTTTACTTATTTTCTCTCTGCTCAACATGACTAGCTTGACTAGATTTTTGAGATTCTTATAGTCCTGGAGCCAGTTAATGTTTTACATTTTTCACTGGGGGCTGGGGGTTTCCTTCTTCCCAAATGGGCCAAATGGCCAATATTGTCAATTGTCAATCTTCAAAAGTCAAAAGTGAAAAAAGGGGAAATAAAGGTTTGTTTCAGCAGAGTTTCAGCAAAACTTCAAACCGTTTGAAATCAGTTTGAAACTGTCTGCAGCATGCGCAGTTTGTTTTTGGAACGTCAAAATGAAACTGCGCATACTCCTGACAGTTTCAAGACTTTGAACAGACCCATTGTTTGTGTATCCACAAAATAAATAAGTTAGGTGTGCCCACAAAATATATGGGATAGGTTATGTGTACCCAGAAAAAACCCCAAGGGAAGAGTTGTTGGCGATGCTGAACTAAACTAGGTACCTATCTTTCAATAAAAGAAACACTAGGTATCTTTGAATATGGCTCTATGAGAGCATATAAAACAACCAGCACTAAAGTACACTGGCGGGAAAATTTTGCGCACCTGTTCGCGCAGCCGCCATTTGGGAATAGATTCTGTCAAACGGATGCAGTGTCGGAGCGATTGGGCAGTTCTTTGATGGCTGTATGAGAGACATTACAGTGCCGCGGAGTGTGCTTTTTTGTAAATTGTGCTTTGTGCTAGTATCTTTAAATAAAGAATCCCAGGAAGGAGTCAAAGCTGCTTGTGCTTACCACACAATATATACTTTACATACTACTCTGTATTTCTGAATTGATTCCCCCAATATGGCTCAAGGTCATTGAATTTGCGTACGACTTCTTAAGAGTAAGTTTTACTGCTGGTTGTTTTATATGCTCTGGCTCTATATTCATACCTCTGATCGGAGGTGGCTTCATCTCGGCTTGCACTCTAGATTAAAGCTGTTCTCGAGTATTCACACTATGGACGGGGTGTTAATACCATTGCGTTTGAACTGCCCGGTGCAGTACAATCGGGGCACGTAGCGTTTGCTCCAGACAGATTAGTAGAGGCATGTCTCCACTAACCTTGCTCTATAGGTTTGTTTCAGCAGAAATTCAAACAGTTTGAAACTGTCAGGACGAGAACCAAGCGCGGTTTCATTCTTGGAACGCGAAAATGAAACCGCGCATGCTTCTGACAAACGGTTTGAAGGCCCACCGAACTATCCATCACAAAAATGTAATACCAATCTTACCTCGGATATTTTGTGTTCGGTTATTCCAGTTCTAGCGAATCAGAATGCAGAAAGTAATTCCAGAATTGTTTCCAACCAATTAGATGGCTGAAAACCGCGACGGCTGGGCTGACTTTGCCGGGACTCCATTAGGATTTCAATCCCTTTGATATCGGGTATCGGGTCTCCAATCTCCATAAATAAAGGTTTATAGGTATATGCCAATCTCTCACACTCTCAAAACTCTGAGTGACTGCGGGACGGCCGGACTGCCTGTGCCGCGAATTCATAAGGACCTTATGTGATGTGGATCCGAGTGTGGATCCGTTCAATTTCCAACTAGTAACTCAGATCTTTTGGAACTTCAAAGATTCGTTTGAAAATATGAGGAATGAGGGCCGTTACAAGGACTAAACCTCTGTAATCTCATAATCTCATACCGCATGGACACTGCACACATTCGTACGAGTCGCGAGGCGAATGGCGAGGCTGAGCGCGAACGCGAATGTGTGAACAGTCTGCGCGCTATTCGCCTCGAGATTCGCGCGCTCGCCTCTGTGGCGGTATTTCGGACGCGAGTCAAAGGCCACCAACGACGAGGCGAACTTAGTGTTTACATAATTCGCCTCCCTTCAGTTGACAACTCTGACCTTGTACAGTGAATATGCTGCTACAATATTCTCCAGATCCTGCATATTTGCCATATTTGTCTTTTATTAATAATTTATGAGTTTGCCAGAGCCCAGAGCTCATCATCCACAGATTATCCATAGGTTAGGTCACAATCATGATATAATAATTTTAAGGTTAGGTTACCTAAAGGTATGGTCAGCGCATATAAAACAACCAGCAGTAAAACCAGAGAACATCCTTGTTCTTGTTATCTGGTAAAACTCACTCTTGATAAATCATCCGCAAATTCAATGACTTTGAGCCATAATGGGGGAATAGAAGTCAGAGGTGTAGTCGGGAAAATCAATTCAGAAATACAGAGTAGTATTAGTAAAGTATATAGTGTGTGGTAAGCACAAGCAGCTCTGACCCCTTCCTGGGATTCTTTATTTAAAAATACTAGCACAAAGCATAATTTACAAAAAAACACACTCCACGGCACTGTAATACAGCCAAAAAAGAACTGCCTAATCGCCCAAGACACTGCATCCATTTGACAGAATCTATTCCCCAATGGCGGCTGCGCGAACAGGTGCGCAGAATTTTCCTGCTAGGGAGAGGAAAACTGCTGGTTGTTTTATATGCTCCTAAAGTAGGAGGTCTATTCCTAAAATACACAAAATTTGTAGGTTAGCTAACCTATATATTTTGTGGCAGCGCCGGCGGCAGTCGGGTGTCAATGTCTAAACATTTTAGAAAAGTAATTTTGAAATTATTCAATTGTTCCTTATTTGTTCATAACTAATAATATTAATAAGATGCTTTATGATATGACGTGAAGTGTGAACAGCAGTTAATAGTCCTTTTACAACGGCCTCTTCTGTAGACGTAAGTTGGGAAGCCAGAAGTTGCTTAAATTATTTGAATCTCTGGTATAATTATTTTTAATAATAAATTATTAGACGAAAATAAATAGGTACCTATTTTAATTCAATAACAATTTCTTAACGACTACCTGTGTTTATAAATTGTGATAAAAATGTCAGTTCTTTTAATTATAGAAATTAGAACCGCAGACTCAGTTTGTTCAGTTTTTGGGTTATTTATTGCTAATTTCTTGGCAAGGAACTTGGTAAGTCTTGAAAACCTGGTTAAATCGTAAGAACATCATATACTGCAAAGGGAAATATTGCCTATAAGTGTATAATTTGTTTTGTATTAGTGGATACCACGAATCTTTATATCTATGTCACAATGGTCGACAATATAGAAATTGCATTGTCGACCATTGTGACGCAGGAATCAAGATTCGTAATATCTATCAACTATAGGTAAATATCCTCGATAAGACAATGGCCTAATTTCTTTTGAATTGTCTTAACTGCTCTGCTTATTTTGCTTGTCAAATAGGCTTTGTAGAAGATGACAAATCTGTTATCTGAAATAATTTATTGAAGTAAAATATAATACAAATATTGTGTATTTCAAATAAAGGTGATTAAAAACTGTCAAGTTCATTGGTGCCTATTTAAGAAGCCTTCCCATGGCTTCCTACGATTTACCATCTCCCTTCGGCTGAAAGGGAGCTGTAAATTATAGGAGGCCAAGAGCCTGCCCCCATCTATTTTTACTCATTGATATAATCAAGTGATGTTTGCCTTTGCCCACATGTTTGTGGGCATATTAATTTATCAGATACCCAAATACAGGGTTGGCCATTAGTGGGTGCGAGAAGTCTAGGTCCTAGGTTTGTTAAGGTGGCCGCTTCACGGATCCGAAGAAAAATAAGTTTTATGAAGCTCTTAAAGTAATTAGCTAAAAAAGAAAAAGTACTCTCTTTAACTTTATAATTATATATGCAAAAATTCAGCTACACCTGACATTTTGCTATCAATATGGAAGTTCCTAAACCTCAAGAATTTTGATTTGAGCTATGAAATTGTAGTCATATAATATAATATCTCTGACAAATAATATCTAAACATTACCACATGGAAATAAAATATGCGAGTTGAGTTTAAACCAGGATTCTGTACTGACTGTCTTATTAAGTTTTTTTGTTTTTAACCTTGCTTAAACCATTTAGTTAAGTCACAGTAGGGACCCTTTAAAGTAAGTAAAGAGTCCCTGAGTCACAGTCTAAAACATTCTGTCACTTATTTAAATCCCTTTTGTAATTTTGTAAGATCAATAGGTCCTACTGTTTGCTTACCATGAAAATATATCAGTAAACTAATAGCAGTAGGTACTAACTATAATAACCAGCTATGAGAACTGTGTAAATATTGTAGCAATTATGTACAAAACAAGCAAATATTACCTCATGTAATACATCTACATATTAATATTGTATAGACATGTTTAGTATTTCGGTATCAGATAACATAAGCACGGCTTCTATTAATATTGATAAATTGACCAGCTGTGATTTTTACCAGTACTTATTTGATTTTGTGTAATATGTAAGTATTAGATCATAATACTTTTTTTTAGTTGAGATGGAGGGATATATTCTTGGTGTTGATATTGGCACTACATCTGTGAAAGTTTGTATTGTTAACAAAAAAACTTCTGAAGTCGTGGCCCAGCATGTAAAAGATACTCAGAGCAACATTCCAAGTGATACGGGTCCAGGTGGAAATAAACAAGATGTACCAAAGATTATTTCCGCATTAAATTTGTGTATTTCTAAGTTGCCCAAACAAATGCTGCAAAATGTAAGTTTAATAAATACATAATATTTCAATAGACTTAATCTAAGAATGTATATATAATTTCTTAGGTAACGAAAATAGGAATATGTGGCCAGATGCATGGGGTAATGTTTTGGAAAAATGAAGATAATCAGAAAGCTTGGGATATTATTGATAGAGATAAAAATGTAAGATTCGATGTGTTACAAAATAAAGTATCTGCTCTGTATACCTGGCAAGATAACAGATGTGATCCAGAGTTTTTGAAGTCTCTGCCAGTTCCCCATAGTCACTTAAGAGTTTCTAGTGGGTTTGGTACTGCAACAATCTTTTGGATGACAAAAAACAAGTAGGCGAATTGCTTTTGATCCTCTATCGACCATTATCAAGACATCACACTGTGATTGATTATAAATGCAACATTATCTCCTTCTTTTAAACGGATAATATCCTCTGATAATGCCATGTCTTGATAATAATCGTAGACGATCAAAAGCACTCGGCAGTTTGATAAATAAAGTTTTGTCTTTTTACCACTTTTATTTCTTAATTATTATTAAACTCTGTCATATTTTATTTCAGTTGGAGAGTGTTCAGTGTTCCATAATAACTTTTCTTACAACTATTTCAATCAAAATTAAGATATTTTACTGCTTCACACAATAATTCTATTCTCTCAGTCGTAATTATTTTAAGTACCTATATATCTTGTATATATAAACATTTAAATCTTGATTGAAATATAAAAAAATACGAACAAATTTTGAATATATTTTTAGGCCTGATAAACTTAAAAAATACAACTGTTCAGGCACAATAGCAGATTTTGCAGTTTCAATGTTGTGTAACTTGGAAAAACCAGTGGTGTCTTGTCAGAACGCAGCTAGTTGGGGATACTTTAATTGTGTTAATAATCAGTGGAATATGGAATTGTTGCAAAAAGCAGGTTTTCCAATAGAATTACTTCCTGAAGTTGGAAAAAGTGGTGCCACTGGTGGCTCACTATGTGAAAACTGGCACAGCATACCTAAAGGAACACCTATAGGTAATAAATATTTAGTATATTTTATCTTTCATACCTTGTCTCCTACAAAATTAAGTACTAGGTATGAACAATAACAGTAGTTTTAAAAACAAAAAATAACACACTTTATCACAGAACTCGCTGACAATAATATGAACATTAAAACATATTTATGATTATAAAAAATAAAAACTACATACTAAATTATAGTTTGCGTGAGTGTTAAAAAATGAAACCACAGCGATCTGGAATACTCAATGAAGGCATAGTGAGGATTATAACAGCGCAATCTCTGTAAAATCTCTCAATCGACAACGAATAACCAGAGATTTTAGTAACTGGCAGCAGGGAATTTAAAATGTATTTTTATTCATTTTTCAAATTAAGTCATATTTCAAAAACTAATTTATGTAACGAAGAACATAGTGACGAAAGTAGTTTAATGTAAAGCAGTAGTACTCCAAAATTTTGAATTTCTTATTGTTTCATTTCAAATAGAGGTGTAGAATCCAGAATGTTAATAAAGTTGAAAGCTCACGATTTGCTATATATAGAACGGACTGGATATGTTGCAAAAACTTTGCACATCTAAAAAAAGTAGGTGCTAACAAAAATACATTTGGACACATTCCAAACTAAATTTCTTGGCAAATGTACCTAATTAAATTTACAAAATTTTTATATCAGATATGGGTTTGGTTTTGGAGCACTTTCTCTTTTTTCTAGGAGTATGCTCGGGAGAATATCTAAGAATTTATTTCTGGGCATCCTCTCAATTATTAAAACTTATCTAATTTACACCTGGATATTATGACATTTTCTGAGACCATTCAGATTTATACCAAAGGTTGAATCAGAGTTGTCACGTGCATAGGTATTTAATATAGAAAAACAAAATTTTCGAAAATGCCAAAAAAATGCTTAAAACAAGGACCTTGTGGAATTTTCTATTCTTAATTTTTGCTTACAAATTGCCAGAGAATCACCTGCACCATCCTGCATATAAGCTGACTATTTCATAAAACAGCACATTTATAACTATTTAGTAAACTAAATAATATATGTACCTATATTCCTACATTTTTTTAATTTCAAGGGTTAGCTTTGGGCGACCTTCAGTGTTCCGTCCTCTCAACAGTTGAATCATCTAGAGATGCTGTCTTAAATATCTCCACTTCAGCTCAAATAACATTTATTGAAGAACATTTTAAGCCGAATATTGGACCTCCAAATCAAGCTGCGGTTGCATATTTCCCATATTTCAAAGGTCAGTTTATTGCTGTTGGGGCGTCTTTAAATGGTGGCAATGCACTAGCAACCTTTGTTAAAATGCTGCAACAGTGGGCTATGGAATTGGGATTCAGTGTACCACAATGTAAGAGAAATAGTCGTTAACTACAAATGAATATAATGGTTTTTGTTTTAGCTAAAGTCTGGGAAAAAGTGCTAGAATTAAGCATAGAAGATTCAGCAGTTACTGATTTGAATATACAGCCAACTTGTCTCGGTGAAAGGCATACTCCAGCAGAAAGAGCATCAGTACAAAATATAAGCGTAGGAAATTTAGGTTTAGGGCAAGTTTTTAGGGCATTATGCAGGGGTTTGGTGCAAAATTTACACAAGTGAGTAATAATAAAAGTTGGGATTTTCTATGGAAGCTTTATTTTTAGTATGTTACCAAGAGAAGTCCTACAAACTGCAAAAATAGATCGGATTGTTGGAAATGGGTCAGGTTTATCAAGGAATAAAGTTTTACAGAAAGAAGTTCAACAATTGTATCAGTTGCCGTTAGTGTTCACTAAAGGGGGAGATGCGGCAAAAGGTGCTGCAATGGCTATGATTGAAAATGAAATGTGTAAATGTGCACAATAAAAATCAAGAAAATTACGGCATTTTTGGCCATATTTTTTGAGCACTATTACTTTAATGCAAAGTGTAAACATTATAAGACTAGATCAGGCAATGCACAAATCATAGAGATACCTAAATTAAACTCGAAACATCAATAGTCTGTCGAAACAAAAATAGAAAGTATAGGTAGTATTATGCTGGTTTAATGATTTCTTTAGCTTCCGAGATTCAATCATATTTCTGTACCACAGGGTTTATTACATATATTTTTTTGTAACAAGTTTTATGAGATTATTTTAATGTTTTAAATGTATTGTTAATGTAGAGATGTTCTATATTTTATTGTATATATGTATATGCACCAAAGATTTTATAGCAAAATTGTGTCAAAACTAATTCCGTTCCATGGAAATTTGTCAGGGCTCATAATATATTCATGTATTATTTTTTGTTGTTATTGGAAATTATATTCCAAGTAATAAATTGTTTATCAAGCAGATTTTTTTATTCCTGTTTTTACTGTTTAACTGGGAGCTGATCCATTATAATCGATTAATTAAACAATCGATTATTATTATTAGTCGATTGGCAACGATTATTGATCGATTGATCGAACAATCGATTAATCTTTTAATGATACAATCGACTCTTGCTATGGTAATTTCATCAATTTCACATCATTGGTGGGAAAGATCTGATCAAAAAGGAACAGGCTAAAAGATAAAGCTATTTCATAAGCAGGTGCAAATTTTGCTTTGGCGAACCATTTACAGTAATACAACGATTTGACCTTTCAAAACAAAAAGAGATTTAATTTTTGGTGAAAAATAGTCAAAACATCTATGATAATATGACTAATGTATGCATAACATAATATAGTGGATGTGGATATCATGAATCTTGATCCCTACGTCACAATAGTCTGGATTCTTTAATATAATGACTATTCATGTAGCTGAAGCTGCTAAAAAGTAAACTGAAAACCGAACCTAAAGGGCACTTCATGATGTCCCACCATTCCCTTGAAGCCATTAGATCACACAAGAATTTAAATATTAGATCATGCAAGAACTTAAATGAAGAAAATGTTTCTACGATAATAGTTTGTAGTAGTTTCCGATTAAATAGGTATTAGCCTTCCAATTTTTGTTTGAAATGTGAAGTCTAACTAATAAAAAAAGGCCAGTTACCTATTCAAATTGTAGAAAATTTTCTTTTATCAAAGTTCTTGTTTGATCTAATTTCTGGAGCTACAAAATAAGTTTATGGTTTTCACATTTTTGTCGATTTGTGGGGACAAATTAAGAAGGAAATTTTTATTTTTTATGCATATTGGCTTATAATTCCCTGACTTCCAGGGCTCTTATTTTAATTTCCTGGCTTTTCCAGGTTGGTGAGAATCCTGTTCTGTGTATATTTGTATATTTTGTTACTGCTTTTGTTATTGTCTGTCGAAGAAACATATCCAATTATTGAAGCAAAATTCACAAATATATCTAATTATGAGGGTGAGAATTATTATTATTAAAATTCAAATAAAAGCCGTAAACATTTATTACAAAGGAGAAACTATAGCCAAAGTGCCAAAGACTTCGTTAAATAGACCGATTGCCATTAGCCCCGTATAACAACGTAAAACAGTCTTGCTGCGGCGCTGCCACCTCTTTGACGGACTTGTAAATACTGTTCCTTTAGCACTAGAATGGCTTAATACCTAGCACCTATTGAAGAGAAAAACTAAAATTAATAATGCTAACAAAAATAAAATTTTTATTAAAAATATAGAAAATACAAAATTTACCTAACATTGTTAGTTATTTTTGTTTCTAAATAAGGTTATTTTTTGGACCATAGTATCTGTTTTTGTGTCTTATTTTCTTCCTTATTTGTCTGTTATGGTTCTGAGTTTGTTTGCCCTGAATAAATTTTTTTCGAATATCTTCTTTATTTTTAAGGTTGTTTTCTAGAATTATTACAGACTTATCTGATTCTGATTGTTTTGCTTTTAGTTTTTTACGTTTTTTGTTTGAATTTGCCTTTGACACATTTGATTCATTCAAAATTATCGAATCATTGCTTTTATTCAAACTTTGTGACTTTGGTTTGTTATTTTCCACTGCCACCTCCGAGTTATCTGACGTAGTACTCCATTTTCGTTTACGTTTTTTACAAATTTTTCTGTCTGATATTGATTGTACTAAAGTCGTTTCTACCACGCCATTTTTTTCATTTTTTCCTTCTTTATTATTGATAATTATAGGGCTTGAACTTGTATTTGAACTCTTGACAAGAGATATGAAACATGAGTCCTCTTTAATATCCTTTACTTTTCCCTTTATTTTCGAGCTATTTACATTCATAGTAATTTCATCTCCTGAACTTTCGAACTCTGTTTCATTGCATTCAGAGTCAGAAAGATATATAATATTTTCATCTTTGCCATCCTCTATATCGAACTCAACATTAGTGTTTCCTTCATCAACTGCTTCATTATTATCATCAATATTATCATTTATTTCAATAACTTCCCCAATATCACCATCAAATTCAAAGCCACGAAAGACCCTACTTACTTCTCGCATTTTAGGGAGCTTTTTAAACCTGTTAACTATATCTTCAGTTTCTCTATCATCTTTTATTAAAACATATTCTTGACAAAACTGAATATCATCCTCATCATCTTCCTCAATCAAATTTAACAAATCTAATGTTCGTGGTATCTCTGATATTTCTATTATATCGTTATCTTTATCTATCCAATCAACAGTTAACCATTCTTTTAAATCTTGAGGTAAATTATAGTCTTTGGGAAGCCAACAAGTAGATGTATTCCTAAGTTTAGAAGAAAATGGCAACAGTTTTGCATAAAGTTCACACAAAAATTTTGTATGATGTTTAGTTACTATATAAATTCGTGAAACTAAAGCAAAAACTATTAAACCTATCTTCCAAAAGTGTCCAATTCTTAATCGAGCATGAAAAAGTTCAGCAGCTAATTTTGTACTCGTAACAATTCTCTCCAGAAGTTTAACTAATCCTTGTAGTCTAACTAAGAGATAATACAGTGTGTTTTTTGTAGGAAGATATATTTCCCTATCTTCTGATTTGAATGGAATTAATCCATTAAAGTTTTCTAAATAATTTCCTAGTTTTACACAATAATAGTTTCTCAGTGTTTGTTTTAATTTTGCCAATGATTTAAAGTCTTTTGATGTCCGAAATTTGCCCTTCATGCGATATACTATTATACAGAGTATTTCATATTCACACCTCAAGAATTTTTCATCCTGGAAGTGTTGAATGCCTTCCTCTATCACACTTCTCAAGTGCTTGATATCTAAAAATAAAGAAAGTTCATGAACCTATAATTTCGTTAACCTATGGCTGTAATAACCCTTCCCAATGGTCTCATAATAATTGTGAAGTATAAGTTTTTACTTTTACTTATTATGCCAGAAGTAAAGGTGTGAAATGGGGACAATAAATAAAATCTTAATAGCATGAACCCTTGTCAAATGGATAGACAAGGCATGAACTTTAGGTGTTGTCGTGTAGTGCCATAGGTAGGTATATTATATAGAAATTAGTTTCGAGGTGGGCCCATAAAGATTATTGTTTTTTAAGCTGGATTATAAAAAGTAGAGGAGTTTTTGCCCATGATAAAAACGCGGTCCACGCAAAATTTTCTTGGAGAAACTACAAAATACCCTCGAAAATACCTACTTACCTATATCATTTTCACTTGCTTTGTAAGTACTTAGAGGAGGAAACTCCAACCTTTTTATGTTCCAAAAGTCTTGGAATAGCGGGGGCAACTCCATCGAGAGACATTAAGGTTAAGTGAGGACACACAAAATATATAGGTTATGTTATGAGGACACAGAATAGGGGAGGGACAGGGGACGTGAGGACCACAAAATATATAGGTTAGGTTGTTGTTGTTGTTTCATTCGTCTTAGTGAAATCGCTAACTAGGACCACTATCCATTCTCGTCCCATAAAAATCGGGCAGAACCTTCATTTATTGTTCGGGGAATAAAGAATAAAGTGCTTTGTCTTTGTCTATGGTGGTATAAACTTTTCTCTTCTTATGGAATCTTAGTAAAAACGTTGATTTCCTCCATCTACGGTAAAAATATTGTTAATTCAGATGGCGTGCCTAGGTTACTTTGTCCAAATCTTGACTTTCTTGATTGCGCCATCTTTATCTCTTGTGAGATTCAAATGTTATCTTCATCGCCTCTACCAGCAGGCCAATATTCTCATTTTTCGATTCTGCCTAACTCTTATGTGGGAGCTTCCTCCCGCCTGCCACCACGAGGAGAACGAGACACGACACTTGGCACCGCTATTTTAAGTATAATAATAATAAAAATAATAATAATGTTTATTTACATTATGGTATAAGAGTAATATATATTATATACTGAACTGATGGTAAAAAATGAAACCACGTGTTCTTGGAGTCAAAATAAGGGCACTTCTTCATATATTTTTTTCTCTTACGGGCCATAGTTTTCTTTATACAGAGTGTATAGAAGTGTGGAGAAAAATACACATTTCTTAGTATCTCTAGAAGTATGCGAGATATTTTCGTCAAACTTGGCGTCTCACATGAGCAGATGAGCTGTCAAATTGAAGACCTCGGTGCAAAAACCGGACAAGTCCACTTTTGGGTAAAATTGACTTTTTCCACTACATTTATGTATTAAAATATCGCCGATCGATTGGTGCAAGAATCAGCCAAGTCCAAAGCAGAATAACGTTGATATATAGCTTTAGGACTTGACCGCTCGCATTCTTGGGTGCAAGAACCAGACAAGTCCGGGAGTTTTTTTTATTTCCCCAAAAACTTATAAATATGGGTAAAATTGACTTTTTCCACTACATTTATGTATTAAAATATCGCCGATTGATTGGTGTAAGAATCAGCAACGTCCAAAGCAGAATAACGTTGATATATAGCTTTAGGACTTGGCCGCTCGCATTCTTGGGTGCAAGAACCAGACAAGTCCGGGAGTTTCTTTTTCATTTTCCCAAAACTTATAAGCTATGGACTTGTCCGGTTTTTGCACCGAAGTCTTCAATTTAAGGTAATAAATATGAAGCTCCTGAGCCCCCCCCCCCCAGTTGCGGAGATACAGGGTGTTATTAAAATTAATTAGTTCAGAAAAATATGAATACCCTGTGCAGTGCTGGTTGTTTTATATGCTCTGTCGATAACCTTGACTTTAGCTCACATTCTCATTTGTAAAAGAAACTGCCACCAACTGAGATAAAGTAAGAATTCTTAAGAAAAGTGACAAAAGGGACGCTGCGTCGATGGAGGAATCAATCAACGGACGCGGCTAATAAATCGATTCCGCGCTTCTCTAATAACAGGTGCGTTCGGCATTGGAAGTCTAGGTCCTCTTTCAACTCGTTTCTCCCGATTTTCGTTCGGCATTGCAGACTATTCCGCTCTACTCGATCTGATCTGCGTTCGACATCACATTTTTAGAGTGTGTTGGACACACTCGATTCGCTCCGACAAAATCGGTGGAGCTTTTGTTTGTTGGGCGTTGGGCACATACCTTATAGGCAAGAACGTTAAAGTCTGGTTTAACGTTCTTGCCATATAGGTATACCCCGATTACTGTAAGAAGTCCCGATTTTGTCAGATGACATTCTCTACAAAATCCCTAGGAGTTTTCTGTTAACCAATGGTATAACATTGGTATATGTGTCTCAACCAGTTAATGACGTCACTCATTGATTTATGATGGGAAAAGTTACCCAAGTGATACGAAAAAAAGAACATAATAAAATAAAAACCCTATTGCAATCACGATTATACCGCTATAAATAAAAATAACTATGACTACAACTCATTTTAATAATAATTTCAAACGTCATGGAAACACTTCATTTTGGTATTTTGGTACAATCAGCTGCTTTTGGCAGCGTCGGTGTGACAAAGTGACAGTGAAGGTTTTCCAGATCGTTCAAACTGGTTCAAACATTCGGCAGTGAAAATATTGCGAGGGTTTTCTACGTTTCGTGAGTTTTACCGCTATCTGTGTTGTTCTTGTTCTTGTTACTTTTCGTGTTGTTAGTGCAAATGGGCTCGTTACTGACCTGAACTTATGACCCGGTTGCATTTTTTGCTGCATTGATGCCAACTTAGGATATCGAAATTACCAATTGACAGTCCCAGTAAGGACTTCTTAAAATAATTTGACTATATGTGGCGTTGGGCGACGTCAAAAACATAACCTCTAAATTAAAAAAAAACTGTTTCCATGCGGTGTTGTTTTACGAGGGCCTGTTTCAAATATTTTGATTGAAAATGAATATTACTACTGCAGCAGTAGTAGAGGTATCGCAGATTATTGATGAAAACCTGGAAATTCACAAAATTAATGGCCAAACTCAAGAACGTTCCTGGGTCAAACTTATCTATTTAATAAAATAGATAGGTATTCAAGGACATGTTCAAAAATCGTCAAAAATACATTTTTCCTGCTCCCTCCCACATAAGTTCACTTTACATATTCGCCAACAGGCCCGAAAGCGAAAGTCAAATGTTCGAGGTGCCCTGTTATTTTGGTTGCTAGCTGCGAAAGTGGTTGCTAGGTACAAAAAGTATTGCTTAGCAACCCTTACGCAGCAAGGACCTTAAAACCATTAATAAAATATATGTAGAAACGCGAATCTTGCGTCAATTTTAATATGTTACACAACAATCGTTTTACAAACTGGTTTTAATCATAAAGAACACGAATTACACCAAAGAAAAATTAATAATCAAAATGTTTCTCTGGCGTCAAATAAGAGCCGCATAACAGAACAAATTTGACAAGCACTGCGCTACCGATGGGGTGAGAGTACGAGATTAGTAATTCGTAGATCCATGGTTCAAGTCCCATACAAAGCTCAACGTTTTTTATTTATTTTTTATTATCGCTGCATTCTGCCTCTTATATTTATCACTGATTATCATTTTTAGTAATTGAACAAAGGTTATTTTGAAGATCATTATTACTCACAATCTACTCCATATGTATTTAGAGCTTTATTCAAAGTACCTATAACTTGAAATTTTCGGTAGCAGGAAAAATGTAATACATTGCACGATGCGTAAGCTCTTTTTTAGCCTCGGAGGTACTTTTAATGACCGAGGCAACGCTCGCGTTGCCTCGGTCTTTAAACAACTTCCTCGGCCAAAAAAGTGCACTAACGCATCTGGCAATGTAAACTCTGGTCAACAACAGGGGTTAGGGTCTCAGACTAATGAATAAAGGGGACGAATTTGTTTACAAATTTAAGTGAATTGTTGACAGGCATAGTTGTTTATCTATCCCCATGTTTACAAATATTGGTCCTTTACTGACCTGCCCCAAACATGTTGTCACATTTAAGAGTAACAATAACTAGGAATATCATAAATAAAACCGGCAATTTCTTTAGTAGATGCATTGAACGTAAAATTGCCCCCACTTATAAAATTCACGCGGAACAGTAAAGTAAAATAACCTTTTCGCGTTCAAGAAAGATTATGTAGGTGTTTTATTATTGACAAAATGGTTATAGTAGAGAACACCCATTACTCTTCGCACTAATCGGCAACGTTGCGGCTGTTTGACGGGATGAAAGTTAGCGCTTCCTCAAATGGTTTGTTTTCTATTTTGTTTGTTTTGGTTTGTGCTTCGGTATTTGCTTAGTTTTACCAGAGAACAAACGCTAAATTCGAGTTTTTCGTGCGGTTCCAAGTTTAAAATATTAAAAAATAGTAAAAAGGTGCATAAAGTGCAAGTGCCTTTCCTCTAAAGTGAAAAAAGAGAATATTTCGTTCCATAGGTAGTATTTGTAAATACATTTATCTCTTTCATAAAGTGAGAGGGTTCAGCTTACTGTTTACATCTGTATAAAGAGGCTATAATGCGGTGTCCCCTTTATTCATTAGTCTGAGGTTAGGGTCAATAACGCTTGAATTCGTTCGGTAATCATATCTGTAATCAGAGTACTCTTCGATCACGTGACCAAAGCTCGCCCCGACCTGCCTCTCATCCGCGATGTCCAATGCCGAACGCACCTAACGTGTTCTGTGATGATGATCCAGATCCAGGTTTATGGTGATCAAGATGAAGATGTCATCTGTCAACGACAAGCTTATAACCCCAAATATATACTTTTTTGAAATGGTTTTTTCCTGAATCTATTTTATGCTGCATTTAACTTTGACTTTTATATTTTAGTGGCGAAATATTATTATTTACTATGTTAACGATTTCTAGAAGTATAATCAAACCTGCCTCAATTTTCTCGGTTTGTATCAACATGGATCTACCCAAAACATGTCAAGAGTTATGTAATGTTTTAAAGCTTTTAGGCGCTTTGTCGAAGTTCCTCGAGAGTTCCAAATTCCATTATTATAGAGAAAAGCTTCGAAGAACCAGCTGTTATTATCCGGGAAGAAGACAATGTTGACCTAATTGGACCTCCCGATTCAGTTTCTAACCTCAGGCCGGTACTTAGAAGACGGTTAATAAATGAAACACCCTTACACCAGAGGCTTAGAGAAATGCAAGATGATACACAAGCTTGGAATCATCAGTTTTGGGTGAAACACAATAGGAATTTTATTCAGGTAATAATTTACCCAGTAATTTAATATTCACAGTGGCTACTTATACGTCTGACGTATATAAAAGTCGGTATACGTCTTGTGTTCTCATTTGCTAGTTGAGTCACATTATTTCTTTGGACGTACATTTAACTCCATACACGTCTAAACGAAACTTATTTGAAGATATGTCTGAAGTGAATTTTTCTCAAGTATCGTTGTTTAATTTAATTTGGTTTTAATTAAGCATCTTTTCTTTTTGGCAACAGACGTTGCCATATGAAAAAAGAAGCGGGCATTCACCCCCTATTGTGGCAGTTGGTAGCGATGGGCGCTGCCGTACGAAAAAATATTTAATTACAGATATTATAAATGCACATCCGTATGTGCAAAGAAATCACGTGACTCAACTCACCAATGAGAATAGCCACTTTGTTTAATATGCTAACAATTTTTGAGCAGGATATAAATAATTTTACTTTTAGGAGAGACAGTCTTATATTCACTCTAAAAAGAGTGATCACCAGTTAACTGCTGATGAAATGAGTGAATTTTACAAAGAATTTTTAGATAAATATTGGGAAACACACCTCAGATACAATATTGAATGGTACAGGAAAAACTTTAGACTGTTAATTTTGGCTTTCCAAGTTCAACTAGAAAGGGTTTTTCTCAAGGTCCTTTAATGTTTAATTTGTTCTTTAATTTATTGTAGAGTATTATAAGCAAATAAAAGGTAATTTTTTACAATATTGTCAATATTTTATTCAATAAAAAGCCACAAAGTAGATATAAATTACGTTAACATTGTATTATGAAAACTATAGGTTATAAAATATTTACTGTCATTATAAACCATTACTTTTGATATAGATTAAACAGTAAATACTTTATTGTAGTCTATCTTAACATAGATTACTCATTCACCTGCAATAGAAATGAGGTAATCAACAATTTATTTTTCAACAGACTTGTTTTCGCTTAACTTACCATAACTTTTTTTTCTGAAGAACAACCATCACAGAACCATTTTACATTGTCTTTGTTGGATTCGAGAAACTGGAGTTCTGAAGTATTGTATGAACTGCAAGTGTAATGAAGCCCTTTGTTACATTTGCCATTGCATTTCAGCATTTCAGTGTTGTTTGAGATTTCTTCTTCGCATTTTACACAGGAATTTCTGTTTGCCTCAGACATTTTTGAAACTTTTGTGAATTTTCGATGTTCGTAATTTTTCAGATGATTTGTTTTTCCGTTGCTGTAGTAACATGCATTGACACCTATCAGAAGAATCACATTGTGAACTAGATTATTTAATTTTATTGGTAAATAAGAGAATATAATAATTTATTTACCATTGCCGCTGATGGCTATGAACGCTGGGTAAAATGTAGATTCCCAATATTGATCCTTAATAGCTTTATCTGTGTGGTTTACTAATTGCCCTACACACACTGGGATTACTACGACACTGGGATTACTACGGTTTTCTAGGATCTCAGCAGTAATTGAGCGAATGCTATATCCTATATAGTTCTATTGGGAAATAGTGGACTCTAGCCGTAAATGGCAATGAAGCCTAAAAAATAGCAATTGCCACCTCTACCTCCTCACAAATATGTGGTTGCTTCTTATTATTAGTTTGGAGTATTGTTATGGACATAATAATAATTATTATTATTACTTATTTTAGATAATGCACAGATGGAGTGCCTTAAAAGGGTAATTCTCAATAAAAATTCCTCTCTCAATTAACTTATTGTTTTTAATAAAAACATGTACCTATAACATTCCTGTATTATGAGAAGTCCATTTAGTATGAAGGAATCAATTTTTAGAAATAGGAACCTTCAGGCTCGCCTTCAGGAGTATTTTATACTTATCCTTCCAAATTTTTACAATGTATTTTTTCGAAATTTAAAATTAGGTTATTAAGATAGATACCTAACTGACGCAAAATTATTAGGAAAATGAATAAGGAATCAAGAAAATTATATAATTATGTAAGAACAAAACTTTATTTTTCGACATAGGTACATTATTATATAGGACTAACTGACACAGCCTTCTATAGAATCCTTCACTTATCTCTACTTGGTACTTCATTCAAATTTCCATCAGAAATCAATTTGAACAATTCTTGAATTTCAGTTTTTTGGTAATTATTTCTTCTACAATTGGAACAAGCAGAATAAAAAGATGAGCTTGTAGTAGCATTTGAAAAGTCAAAGCCCTTGCACCTGTACAGTTCTCTCATTGGTATTTCTTCACTTATCTCTTGGGTTAGTTGACTTATTGAGGACATCTACAATTATTAATCATGTACAGAGATACACGTACATATAAAAACAGGAATAGGGTCTCCCACCGAAAATTGCCACCCCCCTTATTAATATTGCCTACTTACTGAGATGTAAAAAAAGTTTCGAATAAAAGTTGTACCTAGATACCGAATTGTAGTTTTTTACGGGTAGGTAATACAAAAATTTTAACTAAATTTATGTTTTTTTAACGAAACAAGCTATACTTACTACTATCATAGAATAATCTACTACGATTCTTCTATGCTACCAGAGTTCCTTGTTCTTTGATGCTACTATATTTTTCGTAAAAAAACATTTGAATAAAAAGCTCTAGTCACATTTCTTATGGCTATAACGGCGTTACGTTATCTATGCTAACAAAATCTGAGGGTCATGGCCAATTTACCTCTACAGAAAAAACATAAAGTGAGTGAAAATTATTGACTCAAGGGAAGCGCAAGCGTCGGTGTAATTTTTGAAACAATCTGAGATGGCATTTGTCAAAATTTCCATAAATTTTGGTTCTAAAAGTTTTCCTGTATCTATTAAAATAAACCTACTATATAGAGACATTTAAAATTGACACCCATTTCTGGTTTTTTCTTTATTAAGTAGGAGTAAGTAAGAAAGACGATCATAGGATCTTTGGTGTGTTATTCAATAAAGTTGGCTATGGCTATTATGAGGCTATGTAGGTTTTTTATCCCTTATAGGTCGCAAAATAATCTAGAAAATCGCGGTGGTACTAATATAAAAAAATCATGTGTATACGGGGTGTTACAATAAAGAAGTATCCATTAACCGCACAAATAATATTCTTTGGGCGAAAATAAATGGGGACTATTCCCTTATGCTACTTTTCATTTAAACTACAGGGTGTTAAAGTTGAATAAAAAAAAACAAATTCTATTAATAACTTCTGAGTTTCTTAAGATATAACTGTTCATAAAGAGCTGGGGAAACAATGTTTTAATTGTAATTTATAATTTTATATTATCAATACCTACTTAAAATTTGTTTAGATATGGTGTAAGTCTAAAATAAAAAATAGCAATAAATAGGTAGGTATAGTCATTGAGTAAAGGAATATATATGTTATTAAAACATATACAGCCTGATCCCCTAGGCCATTTTTCGGGAACTATGAAAGTTAGAAAGATGCGGTAAAAAAATTGTTAATAAATGTGACCCAAATAATTTAAATGAAAATGTTTTCAAGTTTCTTTGTTTGCCGCCAGGGGGCGAATTCACCATTTGAAATTTTTGAGAAAATCGAACAAATATGGACATTTTTTGAATGGCGCCCCCTAGCGTTGAATATACTTATTAATTTGTCTATGTAAAAAGGGCGGTAAATTCTCCCTTTAATATGAGCTATAGTTTGCTGAATTCTGTTTAGGCATATATTCGAGATATGACGTCTTGAATTTTTAACACCGCTTTCCTTCGTAGCGCTGTTTCCGTAGCAACCACGAAAAAATGGTTTTAACAAAAATTGTAGAGAATTTTAGGGAGGTTCTAAAAATACTATTTCAGATCCAGAAAAAGTAGGCGATTTGTGGAGAAAAATACAGTTTTATACAACAACATGGTGAATTCGCCTCCTGGTGGCAAAAGAAGGAACTTGAAAACATTTTCATTGAAATTATTTGGATCACTTTTATTAACACTTTTTTTGCCGCCCTTAACTGATCACGCTGTATATTACCTATTTATTTACTCAATAATTGTATAGGTATATAGTATAGTCAAATAAGTTCCAATATTCGGTAGTTAGATAAATCAAATTTCCTAAATAAAAATTTTAGGAAATATTAAATATTAAGGCTGGATCTACGCAAAATTATTAAATTATTTAAACCATAGAATCAGATATAGGCGTACGCAGAAAAAAAGTTCGGGAATCAAAAGACTACAACACCCCCGTTTGTTTCATTTGTTCTTATAATTTTTTGACCAGCAGTCTAAGGAATAAATCGATGGCAAATTTTAACCAAATGCCTTAAAAACAAATATTTTATTAATATTTTTATTATTATTCTACCTTGAAAACTATAAGAAAGTTGCAGCGTGTCCTGTACCTAACACATGATCTCATTTGGCGTAAATAAAACCACGTGTTCAATGACGTTCCGCGATTGGTCGGTGGGCTATAAAATTTCATCCGACTCGGCAACAGGGACGTACTTGATCGCAAAATTGTAGTTATGCGGTTTTATCTTATTGCTTTCAGCTATTTAGACACTGCCACAAATAATTTTATCGATGTTTTGAACCATTTTAATTAAGCCAGTAATTATTTTCCGAAATATTTTGATGTAAACAATTGTAAAACCAAAATTAAATAAAGGTCGTGTCTCTGTACGGCCCTGGCGAATATCTCAACGCACGTGCTCTTGTTTATGACAGGCGTAAGAGTTGCTCGATTTTAGTATAGGTATATTCACCTCATCACCTCCTCTGTGAGGCTCGAAAGTTTGCAATTCAATATGTATAGGTAACCTTTATGAATATATACCTACCTTCTCTGTTACAGCTTTTAATTGTTCATCTTTTTCATGTAACATTTTTGTAAGCATGATTTGAACTTTTTTCTGAGTATCCACTTGTTTTTGAAAATCTGCTACTGTTTCCAATAATTTTTGCGTCGCAAATTTTGCAGCTTTTGATGCTGTTTCCTTCTCCCTTGCTAAAAAACATTTGGTATAGGTATTCCTCATTTTTTCGTGTAATATTGATCAGATATAAGAGATGGCACCATCGATTTTGAGAAACCCTCGGAGAGGACGCAGTTTTTGAAAATTTCATGTTGTTTTTTTTTATGGAAATCTTATTTTTGAAATTCAAACTACTGCTAACATGAAGACAAAACGACACAGCGTCCCGTTCTTTGCAGCTTCGACAACACAGATGCCAAACCTTTCCCCGCATCGAGCTGTAGCCACAAAAAACTATGAAAAGAAAAACAACTAAACTTTAGATAGAAATAATATTTCGTTAATCTAGGGCATAGGTATAGGACATACCTATACCACAAGATTTTAGTATGCAACCCGTGTTGTAGGAGTGGTAGGTATACATGTAGGTACCTACCATCTCTACCACCTACGCAGGGACGGATGGGGTAGGGTCAACCGGCCCGGGAAGTTTAGTCGTTCCGGCCCAATAAGATATGTTGCAATAAAAAGCAGGTTTATTTTTATTTGGATATTATATCCATATAGTAAAAATAAATTCTTCACCAAAAACAAAAAAACACCAAAAATTAAAACAGCCGTATTCTCTATAATACAAAAATAACAAAAATGACAAACTAGACTAGATCTATTATTTGATTTAATAAATTAATGCTTTTTACCACGTTTTTATTAACTCGCTTTCTTTTCCTCCTGTTCGTCTGTTCGTCAAATTTTGCAATGGATTATAAAATAATTTTCCGATGAGTTAGAGACTTGAAACTTTAAACATAATTTAAGCATAATTAATGGGTATATTGGGTATATACTACATATTAATATGTTATTTGTTACTATAAAATAAATGAATACCTAATAAATAAAGATGTTTGACTAATGGAAATTTATCAACAGATAAGCACATGCATTGGTAAGTAAGAAGGATCTGGAATTAATTAATAAACCTGAAATTTTCCACAGGTTTCTGTCATAATCATCAAGATGTTTAAAATCGATTGCAAAATTTCAAACAAGACTAAAAAGCAGAAAATAATAAAATTTAAATATATTATTTTAATATACCACGTTTTTAAAAAGGACTAAAAAGTATAAAATAATATAATAACTGACTAAAAAAATAAAATTTCTCCTAGCCTCATAAAGATTCGAAAAACGTGGGGCGCATGCAACAGATTGCAGTGTCGAGGGGTAGCTGCCGTTGAGAAAACATATATTTTATACTTTTTAACTTTACTTTAAAAAAAAAATAAATTAAAAGTAAAAAAATATTTAAAAAAAAAGCTTTTATTTAAATGCGCTAAAAAGAATAAAATAATCTTTTCTTTTAAAACTTTTACTATCAACTTATAACGTCATTCCACAATTTATATGATATAAAAGCTTGTCGCGAGATTTAAGTAGTGGTATTTACTTAGTTTGAAAACTTAAATCTCGCGACAAGCTTTTATATCATATAAATTGTGGAATGACGTTATAAGTTGATAGTAAAAGTTTTAAAAGAAAAGATTATTTTATTCTTTTTAGCGCATTTAAATAAAAGCTTTTTTTAAAAATATTTTTTTACTTTTAATTTATTTTGTAATTTTTAGTTTGGCCAGGTGTCTGAGTCTATTCATCTCAGTTAACGCATCATTGTTGCAAGGTCGTTTGCCGGTTAGTTTAGAACAGTCTAGCTCTTCAATGAGGAGACCTTCTAATGACCATCTTGGGTGTTCCGCCATGTTGGATTTAGAATGACGTCTCACATATAATCATGCATTGTCATCCAAATTAAACGTGTGTACAAAATTTCAGCTCGATCGGTTGAAATTTAACTAGTCCGCCATCTTGAGTGTTCCGCCATGTTGGATTTAGAATGACGTCACACATATAATCATGCATTGTCATCCAAATTAAACGTGTGTACAAAATTTCAGCTCGATCGGTTGAAATTTAACTAGTCCGCCATCTTGGGTGATCCGCCATGTTGGATTTAGAATGACGTCACACATATAATCATGCATTGTCATCCAAATTAAACGTGTGTACAAAATTTCAGCTCGATCGGTTGAAGATATCTGCTTCAAAATTGAGTTGCAAGATTCCACCCGAACAAATTACATACATACATACATACATACATATATTGCAAGTTAAATAAAAGCTTTTAAAAAACTTCTTCATTATCAATTTGATTTAAAAAAGCTTTCTCTATATTCACTATCATAAAAGGCTCTAATCTAGTATCTTGTAATCTACAGTATGTCCGCGTTTGCTTGTGAACACTCTAGAAATCTGTGAAAGATATTTCACAGACACTACTATTTTGATTGGATGATTGATTATTCCATGGCTAACTATGTTTTTTAAAATAACCAATTTTCAGAATACCTATCATATTAGGCATTCTTTTAAGAATGAAATGGATGGTGCCATCGAATTGGCTATAGGTCAAAACCCTTTGTACAAAATATCAGTAGGTACTCTAAGTTATACAAAGTTCACAAAGTGGGGAAAAAATTCAAAAAAATTAGATTTTCCAGAGTATAAACCACAAGGCACAGGTTGGAAATCTTTTTTTGTAAATCGATTAACTTTGGCTGAAGTATTATTGTATGTACGTAGTATAGCCAGTCTAGCTCATACAGTGTGTTCGTAAAAAAAATCAAATTTGACAAAAAAATCATTTATTAAAAAAATTATCAAAAAAATGGATTTTACATTAGGCCCCTCCTAGGTAACTGTCAAAGATGTAGAAGCTTTGTTTTTGTTTTCATGGCACACCTGATTTGATTGATATGTGATATGTTGATGAATAAATCATAATTAAGAATGGTGGATGATTCCTCCAATTGTTAGGAAATGTTAAAATCAAGTATTTTTTCCAAGAGGGATCGACATAATGGAGTAGAATCCCTAATTTTTTCTTTAAATATTTTTTAAATACATGGTTTCATCACATTTGATTTTTTACGAATACCGTGTATGAGCTAGACTGGCTATAGGTACAATCGAGGGTACAATAATACCTCAGACAAAGCTTAATCTATTGCAAAAAAAATCACCAACCTATGCCCTGTGGTTTATACAGGGGACTCTGGAAAATCTGGCCCTACTTTGTGAATGCCCTATATAACTTAGAGTACTGATATTTTGTACAAAAGGTTTTGAGCTATGGCCACCATCCATTTTATTCAAAAGAATGCCTAATATGATTGTTCGTTTAAAAAAAAACATAGTTATCCATGGAATAATAACCCAGTCGAAATAGTATAGTGTCTGTGAAATACCTTCATCTAGGTGAATTTTAAAAAAATATATGATAAATTTTACTCGGCTCTTCATAGATTTCTACAGTGACACAGTGTATTCCTTAATCTATTTTTATATCTTAACGTTGAAAACGACTATTCACATTCAACTTGAGAAATAGGGAATGCCAAAATGTACTGATATGCAGAAGCCAAAGCAGAAGATGCCCCTTGGAATATATTAGGAAGGGAAGAAAGGGGCGGATGGCGGATTGGGCATAGGGATGTCGCGTCATCGTTGACTGCGCTGCGGCCGCGGTGATGATTATATTTCGATATTTTGCGTATGCCGTGTGCCCGCTAGCTGTCCAGGCCGGCCCAAGTCGGCCCGATTGCGACCGGCCCTTCGGGCATTTGCCCGACTGCCCGACCGTCCCTGCACCTGCGCCTTTCTAATAGCAACATATTCTTTATTGCAGAATTTCCCTGAGTAATCTTTACCTAGATATTCCTTCTGCGCTTCCCATTCCTGTTTCTGTTGTTGTACTTGCAACTGAATTTTATCCAGAGCTCTTTGTTCCTTTCCATTATTCTTGCACGTATTGATGTATTTTCTTAGCATTATTTCGAGTTGGCCGAGCTCTTCAGACAAAGAATTCTTTTGTTCTTCCAAAACCTACATAAAAAAGGAAACCGAAAATTCGTCTTGTGTTATTTCGCAACAACCTCGCGTGTTAGAAGGAAAGTTCACGGACGTTAATTTCCTTACCTATAGTTGAAGATACGATCTGAAATCTTTTGTAATAATAGTTATGTAGTCGATCAATAATTACAACGAACGATAAAAAATAATTATGAAGGAACGTTTAAAGTTTCCTTGGGACAGGCTCGATATTGCGTATAATTAATTTTTATTAATAACATTACTTACTAAAAAGGTGCCCAATGTTATCACTGATTACTAATGTTTACTGAGTCAATAACATTTTTTATACCTGTATAGTGTTGGTCCAGGGTATACAACTAGACATTGAAGAATAAATAATTTGGTTATTTAATTTTTAGAATATAAAAATATAGAAAATAAAAAAGTGCTACATTTAAATAAATATCAGAAAATATAGTAATGTAGGTACAACAAAGGTGTTTCCTGTTTACAAAAATATTTTCTTCTTGAAAAAAAGCGATACTCCACTCAGATGTCAGTCTGGAGAAATCCAAATGTAGATATTGCTAAAACGCTGGTTTGATTTTTCATGTTATAACATAAGACACGTGAGTGCGGCATTCGAAGTAAAAAGTAAAATTTTTAATATGCTGGCTTGAGATTGAATAAATGCTAATGATAAAACTACGCACTAGTTTTGAACAGTGAAACATTACCCTTAGCTTATCCACCAAACTTCCTTTTTCATAAATTTCCCTACTCAGCTCTTCATGTTTTCGTTCTAGTTCACTGTTAATACTATAAATTTCTTTCTTCAATGATTCTGTATCATTTTGCGCTTGTTCTAATTCGCATATTTTATCCTTTATTTTGATTTGCAGGGCACAAATTGTTTGGGATTGATCTTCAATGATTTTTTCTTTGATCACTCGATTGTCCTTCTCAATCGTCAAGGCAGAGCTGCATGCGAAAATTTACCATTAGATATTTTATGTATTTCTGAAGGAAATCGATAAATCAACAAGTCAATAAAGTGGTGACTAACGATAGATGTATGCGTACATCTGTAAATATATGTCCGCGAAAGGTCACTTATTTCTTTATTGGGTAAAGATACACCAAGGAATTCTCATTGTTTTAAAAATCTAAAAAATATAAGAAGAAACGCAAACACACAACTTACCTTATTTCTTCTAATTGCCTGGACCTATTCAGACAAGCTTCCTTCGTACAAGGGCCTTCCAAAACGTTCCTTAATTCTTCAACTTCTTTTTCTAAATGTTCGCTGCGCCTCCTCAATGTGTCAGATTCCTTTTCGATCAACTTAATTTGGTCGTCCTAAATATTAAGTCTCTGGTTATTTTTTAGATTCATATCGACCTATTTTACCTAGTATTTTTGCGGTGTTAACTTCTAAATATAGAAAAACCGATTGGTATATTAGAAGAGCTAAAATGAAAAGTTGGAAATATAATGAAGGTAGCGGTTTCCGAATAGATATTATTTTATAATGAGTTCTTTTTGTAAAAATAATTGGATTTATACCTTACAAAATATACAATACCTTTGTCATTAAAGCGGCACTTTGTGTTTGAATTAGAAACTCTTGCTGCTTGTTTACCTCTGATATTTGCAATAAAGTAGCTTTATTCTGCCTAACCACGTCGGTAAGGTCACTTATCAATGTTTGCATTTCATCCCTCTCTTTTTGGAAACACTTTTCGTTTTCTAAGGCAGTTTCCAATTGTTCTTTACATTGTTCTTCGAGAATTTTACATCTACGTATAAACTAGTACAGCTTTAAGTAGCTATATAATAATATATCAAAACAATGATATTTCCTAATATTAAACTTACCTAGAAGAACATTGTTCATAGTCTTCCAGTTTCTCTTTGACATCGTTGTAATTACGTTTAAATTCTATTAAAGAATTATTTTCAGCATGTTTCTCTGACAGTTTTTGAGACAAAAAAGTTAGTTGATTTTTCAACTCTTGTTCCATTTCTTCGTGTTTCTTCAGTTTATCTTCTAATATTTCCTTTTGCTTCTTAGACGTGCCAGACAATTTTTTACATCTACAGTTGAGTTCTCGAACTCTCTAAAATGATGATTTACACATTATCCTAATCCGTTTTCCTTGCGTTAAATTTTACCTTTCCTAACGATATTGTACCTTCCTTATATTCTCCACACTGATTAACAGCATTTCTTAATTGAGATTCTAAAGTTTTAATACATTTGTTGTAGTTATGATTGCTTTCAGAAAGAATATTGCTCTGTCGACTGATATCGTCAAGTGTGGACTTTAGACATTCACATTTTTGGTTTAGTTCCTCCACTTTTTGTTCTTTTTCTTTTATAGAACTTAACAACTCATCATTATATTCAGATAACTTTTCAATTTTTATTTCCTTATTTCTCAAACATTTACAAAATTTCTCTTTACTCTCATTCATTATTTTGGACGACTTCAGTGCTTGTGTATGTAGAAGATTAACTTTTTTCTCATAATCGCTTAAAATGCTTTTTGCAGTTTCGACATCTTTTTTGGAAGCATCTAATAGCTTTTTCTTATTATCTAACTCACGTTTAAGTTGTTTGTTTTCGTCTTTTAGCTTCAGAAGTGGATCATCTTTATTACTGTTTAAAATACTCTCATTTGGATTAATTTTAATCGAAGCTATGTGTTGAAGATGACTTTGCATTTTCTGTAGCTCACCTTTAAGTTCGTTTACTACCAAATTCGCGTCAGAGGCATTCTAAAATGTTTTCTATGTGATTTTAAAAATAAAACACTATGCCTTCGGTTGTTCGCTTTTTGATACAAATAGAAACAATATATCTTGTACAACTCAGAATAGTGCCGAATTCAAAATAATAAGTAGGTATCGAAATACCTATACTGATACCCTCTAGACTTTGCTGATACTAAATAGGCATGTCGTAGTGATGCTAAAAATATTATTTGCCACTTGGCTCATTGTTACAATAGGTACCTACTTAACTTTCGTAATGTACCTACCTAACCTATACTATTTGACTGTTTATTGCTCTTTACTGTTAGTGCACTAGTGCCTTATAAACTAACTTTAGAGCAGGTATCATTGTTAAATTCGAATTTAAGCGCGGTTGTACTAATTATTTGTTCTGAAAGATGGTAGGAAAGTATATACATATAGGTACCTACCAATTTACTACAACAAAACTCCACGGTGCTACGCGATTTTACAGAACAACTTCTATTGGAAGATACTGGTAAGTTACAACAACATATGCTCCCAGGGCAACTTGTAGTTTTTTCCACGTTTGTATATCTTGTTGATATTTGCTGAGGCTGGGGTAAATCTATCGAAATATGCGATAATTTTTAATGTTTTTAAATAAATACGTTAAGTTTTAGAAACCTAGACATTTGCAGCCCTTCCTTACTACTCCTCTTTCTAATTTAAGGACTCTTCCACATGGACTTTTGCTACGATCTCTCTTCCTAGTTTTACTGAAAAACACTGGTTATGACATAATCTTTATTCCATTTTTTATCATACCTTTGTATGGGTATTCTAGTGCATCCAGAACTAGGTTTACTTGGGCAAACATGAACAATATGATGTTGGGCACAGGGGAAATCTTCTGTAGATTTTAAAGCGTTGTGAATAGCACACATGGTTCCCCTAGCGGTATCTTCTAACATGATCAAATCTTGAATATTCGATTCAAGTTTATCTAGGTTTTTTGAAATAGTCTGGAAAAGAAAATGTCACAAAATTCTTTGACAGAATTCTGAATAAATACGTTTGCTTGCTCCATATTTAAGTGCTCAAATAAACTATAAATTTTGAATAGGTTTATAAAAAAGTAGTACTGTCACAATTTTGAAAGGAAACTGACACAAATGTGACAAACTTAGGTAAGTATATCAAGAAAATGCGTAGACTGGAATTTCCCTAGAAGTGGAAATTAAACTTGTAATACCTACTAAGTGTTCTATTATAGAAGAAGAGGATAAAATTATTTCGATATTATTTATTCCACACAAAAAGAAATCAAGGAAAAACTGAAAATGTTTAGCTTGTGATCGATACCGATACCTACCTACTTAGTTGTCAATGGATTCCTTCCACTGAAATCGCATTATTACAACAGGCTGCAATTATTATGGTCATGCCATTTACTATTTATGATGAGCCTGGTAAATATTTTTTCTCAATTTGTGATGGCTCGTAAAGTAGACAATATACATTAGATCACTAACGTTTGTTCGACCTTCTTGTGCATTTAGTTGTTAGGAATACCTTCCTCAGTTGACGAGCGACAGCATAATAAAAATGTTCTTAGCCTACTCGTTCATCATTTTTATTAGTTGTGCGAATTTGGTTTTGACTCTAGAGGCAGTTGGCGTTAAAAACACCCTTTATAACATTCCTGGATTAGGAGGAAAACCACTGACGATCAAGAGTTATCCAGCGATTGAAAATTATCAGAGCAATTTATACGAGATCTACGCAGAACCATACAGCTATGTAAGTTATTGTCTATAATTAAATAAGTAATTCCCGTTTTCAATACAATAGAATAATAGATGTAAGTAAGTACTAATACCTAGTTGAAAATCAGGGTAGTCCGTAACTATTTGTTTTGTTACTTCAACCAAAGGTATATACAATATACAACATATATATCTGCCTCAACAAGGCCTCAACATATATCCAATTGATAGGAGGAATAAAAATGAGATGAACTAGAAGTCATTGTTGGAGAATTTGAAATGTATTTATGACTAGCCAGGTGAAAAGAAACATTTAAACCTACTTTTTTACGTTCAAAATAATTATAAAACCTTTAAAACAATTTGAACTCAAACACTGATAATAAACAGTCGTAGAAAAAGTATATTGTATAACTAGCACGGAGTGGCATTCATTTTCTACGAGTATGACAGTTTGCGGCACGAGCCGAAGGAGGGTGTTGCAAGTCATACGAGTGGAAAGTAAATGCCATTCTGTGCTTAGTTATACAATATACTATTTTCGATTGCTATAGATATTAGTTATTATGTAGATCAACTCGTTTTGCAATCTTCTAAACTATTATTTAAAAAACACTACTACTCCCTGTAATTTAATAAATAGAATTATTAATTATAAAGATATATTGCTTTAACTTTAATTAATTAATAACATTAATTATAAAGATATATTGCTTTAACAAAAGAAATATCACATTAAAATTATAAAATGTACCTAAATGAAATTTTTAGATATCATTGAAATTTTTAATAATATTATTTGGTACCTATATCTTAAACGTGCCATAATTCTTTTGTTTGTGAAAATTTTCGATTTTAGTAAAAACAATTTTTATTTTTTTTTACATAGAATTCATTAGTGTAGAGAGATATCTTCTTTGGCGATATTAAAGAATAAATCCCCCAATGTATTCAATTTAAACAACAGGTTTTTCTTTAAAACCACTAACTAAAGAAAACATCTCTCCACACCCACGAATGCTACGTAAAAATTGAAATCAAAACATTTAAACAGTTATGATTTTTTTTGAAACGCTGTTTTTACTTAGACATTATGTTGTTGGTAAAATATATTTACTTCAATGACAGCAATCTCGCATTCTTTGTTTTACAATTAAGAAACAATGTTAATAAGATTCTCAATACCTTATCATTAAGGAGTGATTACGCTTATACACTTTTGCAATTACGATTGTAGAATATTCATGTCGAATTAGGTACCTAAGTCGCTCACTGTTTTTTTTTATTAATCCTTGTATCTCAGCATTGAGTAAAGGAATAGGAATCCTATTCCTTAACTCAATGATCTCAGTCACAGATTTTCCCAGTCTATTAAAAACAGAGGCAAAGTGATAATTGAAATTGTGAGTTTCTCTATATGATTAAAAACATGTTGTCAAACAATAATGCATTAGGGTTATTAGCGTATTTTCAAATTTTCTTTTTAAATTTGTAGTAACCTCAGTGATGTTCTTTTAGCACATAGGACCAACACTGGCAGTGTCAGTTCTCTCAGGAGAGGGGGAAAGCGATGTGAAGGGTGAAATATTGTTTCTCCAAAAACATCCCCCGATAGGGCCTGTGTTCATCAGGGGCAATATAACTGGTCTGTCCGAAGGGAAACATGGTATACACATACATCGGTCTGGGGATCTCAGGAAGGGATGCGAGAAGCTTGGAGGACATTTTAACCCTTTTGCGGTAAGGAAGAAGATTTTTATTTACTCCTTATAAAATAGAGGGTGATTCTTCTTAACCTATACGCATAAACTTGGGAAATTGTACCTTTTGGCGAGCAATGACTAATAATGAAAAATGTACCTACCTAGTAAAAGTTTTTTAGTTTCCGACTTCCGTACATGGATATTGAATTTCAAAGTATTATTATAAAATGTCGGGCCTCAATACACTTTACTTTTATTTTTGGGGTCACATAAAGACTATGGTCTATGGTTTATGTAACTGCATAAACTCAGCGGACGAGGCAATTAAACCATAAGATAACAGTTTATTTACTATAGGTAATTAATAATATTGCATAAATATGGTAGGTACTTGGCCATTTTATAAAAGAAGCTGAAAACTCTTGTTCTTTGAAAATCAAAATCGCTTTCAAATGTTTTTCTTTGCTTTGGTTTAAAAGATTTTGGGCTTTATTGTTGGGTTTAACCCTATTTAAAACCACCTCTGATGTCAATGATTTGAAAATAGGTATACTTACTACATTTCGCAACTTGGTCGATCTAAATTTTATGTTTATGACCTCTAGCCTCTTTTCAGCTGACACATTTTGTACAAGGTTATCATCTTACAATGACAAATATGACAGTATTATAACCTAAAAGTAAACAAATTTGACAAATAGTCTATCAGTGATTCCAGATTTATAACCTATTATAAATCAGTGACGTCAGAACTCAGAGGTATTTATATACAGGTGGTTAAAGCTTCTTTACAAGCGTTTCTTTAACTTTGTTGGTGTGTGTACCTACATATATATATGGTCAAATCTTTAAACTGAATTTAAAACCACTTCCACCCAACCGATTAAGCTGAAATTTATTTGCACATACTTTTGGTGTTGGTGATAATCCAATTTATAGTATATCTACTCAATACTGTAATTTATTCAAAATGGCCGCCGCTCCAAGTTGGCGGATTACCTATTTCTTCAAAATCTTTTTTACATGGGCATCAAATGAAAGGGTTTGACAAGTAGTAAACGATAAGGTAAGTAACGTCATACTAAATCCAATATGGCGGCCTCCCCAAGATGGATCTATTTCTTCACAAGCTCCCTTGGGAATCAGATGAAAGGGGTTGACGAATAAAAAACGATAAGGTGAGTGACATACTAAATCCAATATGGCGACTGCACCAAGATGACGGATTACCTATTTTTTTCTAAAAGAGTTTCACGAGTAGAAAACAATTATCCAATATCCCAAGATGACGGACTACATTTCTTTACCACCCTCGTGACATGGGAATCAAATACTAAAGAGCACAAAATAAAATAAAAAATAAAAATATATTTTTAAAAAAGTTTTAATTAAGCCATGTATTAAAACGAATAAAATAAGTTTAGGATTTTGCTAATGTAATTCAAGGCTAAATCAAAAAGCTTGTTGCCCGAAATGTTCATAAAAATACGTAGGTACCAAGTGACTGGCTGATAAGCAGTACTTGCCAAAGTATGTATTTTATTACTATACAATTCATGCTTTTTGAAATCAAAAAGCTATCCGCAATTATTTGGCATTGAATTACCTTAACGAAAACGTAAACTTACTTTATTCGTTTTAGTACATGGCTTAAATAAATGCTTTGATTAAAAAATATATTTTTTATTTAATTTGAAAAATTAAATTATAGGAAAACTGGTTGTGCTTTTGTAGTTCAAATAGCGCAAAGCCAATTGGCTTTTTTGGCATTTTTATTCCGTATATACAATTTTATTAAAATGAAAACGTTATCAAGTAAGTAATAGGTGGCCTAATGTCAATTTTTGAATTTTAGACGACGAAAACAAGGAAAACTCAGAAAATTCGGTGTTTTATTTGTGTGTGATGTATCAAAATTTTCATTGAACGCTTATGACGTCAAAAAGAGCACCTACCGTATACAGTATACAAAATAACGAAACTGCCAATGTCTTGGAGCAATTATTTTAATATTAATAACAAGGCAAAATTGTAATACTTTAGACCTTCACGTTTGCATATTACTTTTTATAATATACTCTATCCGTATCATTATACTTCTTCTTTTAAGATATACGTACATCTCATTTTAATTAAATCTCAGATTTACACTGTTATCATTTTTTACTTCCTCCATAATTTCTGCCTTGTGCCACATAATAAATAACTTTGCAACGTTAGTCTGTGCTTGTTCCAAATCTACGAAATGACAGCATAACAACATAATGCACCAGAAAGAGTAAAGAGTCGATAAGGTCCTTTTTTTATGTCAACATGTGGAACAACTAAATGATATTTTTAGATGTCATTGAAATTCTTATTATGAAATTAGCAGATTCTGACTATAGGCATAGAAGAATCTACTACGCTATAGGCCACAGTTTGTTATGCCTACTTTTTTTAGTGTACTAAAGTTAGGCACCTTTTACTTGTAACTAATTTTAAAAGTGTTTATCAGTACGCCAATCAAGATATTTTAGTGTTCAGGGAATGTCTGAGGTGTGCGCAATAAGAACATAAAAATAATAATATTCATGTAAATAATAAAATAACCAAAATATCACATAAAAACAAAACAAATAAATCTTAATGTCCTACATTTTAAACAAAATGTGTAGGTGGTAAACAGTATAGATATTCACGAAGTAATAGAAAACAAAAATGAAAATCCTTTCAAATTAGGTATAGGTGATACCGAGCTTCAGTGGCGTAACCAGCCCTCCCCATCAAAGATCTGCCGTGGTATTTTTATTTTGAAATAATAATTATCATCACATATCGACTCCAAATCATAGATGGTATTTTTAATCTAGCTGATTAAATTTTATGAGACCATGCGCTAAAGTCGTACATACTATTTTGACTTTTACAAGTGGGACTGGTCCTGTTTTAGTTCTCCCATGGAGGACCTCGCGACGCCCTTCGCCACGTCGGCGACCTGGGTAACATAGAGGCCTCCGCCGAGGGCATCGCCGAAGTCGCCTTCGTGGACAACGTCATCAGTTTGGGCGCAGGACCTCGGGGGGTGGTTGGACGAGCTCTCGTCATATCCGAAGCGGCTGACGACTTTGGGCGTGCCGGTGACGCCACGACTGCCGTTGACGGCAATGCCGGGAAGCCGCTGGCGTGCGGCATCATCGCCTACATCAGATAGAAACGCTACGAATTGGACGAATGAGACATACCGATTCTATCGGTCAATGGAAAACCTAGGCATTTATGAAGTTACTTAATATGTTAGGATGAATAGGAAGAGTCAAGAAGAGTCGGGTAATAAAAGGAATTCGATATTATTAGTGTAATTAAAGTGTAATTACCGACTGCCACATCGCACGACAGGCCAGTGGCGTAGCATGAAACGCGTTCTTAGCTGTTAAAAATAAAAAGGCAGTTAATTGTGACTTACTTAGGTACATGTAATTTGAAATATTGGTATTTATTTGAAGATAATTTCCCAAATGTAAAGCTAGCGTCAAGTGCTGAAATATATGTATCTGTGGCGATTTCGGATCAATAAAAATAAAATAAATAATGCACGCCCATGGAAACCAGCCCATATCTTATAAAACTATCATAACCAATTAAGAAATTTTCAATAAAAACGATGTTAAACAATAATTATATTGGTCCTATATTTACAAACAAATCAATGAATTTTATCATAATAAAAGAATTTGAAGAACTTGTATTGAGAAAAAATAAAGTTTTAGGGCATCTTTCAAAGGGAGCTTGTTAAATATTTACCTGTGAAACGAAATTCCGGGCTCTTGCTTTTCAGTTCTGCTTTTGCATCCAAATTCTGAACAACTCACCATCGTAAGAGTATATTTTCCCCTTAATCACTGTTACTTTTAATTCACAAATTCACGAAATTAAATCACAACGTACTCGCTTTGTCTGCCACATATAAAATGGCCGCCGTTCAAAACGACGTAAAAAATCTATACACGGCAGGGTTGGCAAGCGCGGTGTCCTCTCTCTTTCCTTGTCTAATAAGGTATTACCGTTGACTGACATTGATAAATACTGCCGACGGCTGTTTTGCATCGCACTTTTTTTGCTGGCCATATTCTTTCCAGAGACAAAATACAATGCAAAATACATCGTCATATCGCAACGGTTGTTATATCTCAAAGGTTGTTGAACGACAAAAATTTTTTTGTACTTTATTTTTACTTATTTTTTAATAATTAATAATAATTTTAAAAAATGGACGATTTGTCCTTTCTGACTAGTTAATAATGAACCAGTATATGAAAAATATTGCACAACTTTATATTTCTGACAAATGCTTTTAATTAAGTACTAATTATTGATTTTAACTTTGAAGAGAAAACAGTGGTATAATACTTCTTAAAAAATAATACCGTAATGTATTATTTACCAATAATGCAGTTACTACTATTATATGTATATAAAACAGCTCCAAACGTAGAAGTATGTTCAATATTGTATAGTCGTTGAGTAAAGGATATATATCTTATATACAAGGTGTCCAACTTTAAAACTGTACAAATCCGTAATATCTTCATTTTTGGAGATAATCACCTAAACTTTTTTTAGTTTGAAAGGCCTTCAAAACCCGCTTCTTTTGGCCTCCCTGCCATTTTCAAACTGCAAATCCAGGGCCGGCTGCGATTTTATTATACCCCCGATTTTCACGAAAACCATTTAGCGTTTTTTTTTTATTTAAAATCTGACCCCACAGCGTTAATCAAAACACCCCAAAACCCCCATATATCAAATTTGAACAAAAAATATACAGGGAGCTCCATTCTGTAGGGAGTCAAAATTGAGCTAAATAGGAATTTTAAAGACATCTGGCGAGTCAAGTGTGCCATGGAATCCGTTCAAAACAGTTGAATGGTCAATAGGACCACTCAAAATGTTGGTGTGAAAAGATTTACTACAAAAATATACAGGATATTTTTCTCTAAGCCATCTCAAAATTCTGAAATTTTATGAAACTTATACGGATCAAGAGTGCTCTGGAATTATTGAAAAAATATTGATAAACACAAAAGTAATGTATTTCTGTAAAAAATGATAACTAACAAATAAAAACAATTTAAATTATTGGACCTTTCTCAACAAAGTCACTGTCTAAGATGATACATTTTCTGTGGGTTTCCTGTTGTGGCACACCAGCCACCTTAACTGATATGGACTTACTGACTGGCAGGCTTCTGTATTTTTTAGATTTAGTTTGTTTATAGTGTGTGAAGCGGTTTTGATATACTCGATTTTTGACCCGTATAAAGTTCCAAAAATTTAGTAATTTGAGATGGCGCAGATAAGAACCCTCTGTATATTTTGAATTGGACCTTTGCACACCCTAGTGGCCCTTTGACCATTCAAATGTTTTGAGGGGATTCCATGGCACACTTAACTTGGCCAGATGCCTTTAAAATTCCTCAACTTTGACACCCTGCAGAATGGAACTCCCTGTATATTTTTTATTCAAATTTGGTATATAAGGGTTTTGGGGTGTTCTGATTAACGCTGTGGGGTCAGATTTTAAATAAAAAAATCGCTAAATGGTTTTCGTGAAAATCGGGGGTATAAAAAAATCGCAGCCGGCCCTGGATTAGCATTTTGAAAATGGCAGGATGGTTAAAAGAAGCGGCTTTTGAAGGCCTTTCAAACAAAAAAAAATTCAGAAAAAGTCAGAAATTATTTAAGAGTGTTAGGGTGCCTTGCGCACCCTTAAATTTATTCAAATGGAATATTTTTAAAAAAATTTTTTGTAACAAACAATAATAACAAACAAGTTAGTAACAAGCACAATTCAGAAATTTAATAAATATATACTGTTTAAAATTTTGTTATTTCTTTAAGCACCAAATGTATCGCACGTTCTTGATATTACTTTATGTTGCATTCTTCGTAGACAATAAACAAATTAAAATAATCTTCGTTTGTGTAGGTAATTTAAGCACGCCGGCATTATTGTCCACAATAATTTATAAACCAAGTGACATTTCCTCAGCCGCGATTGTATTTTCAACGTCCACGGCTATGATTTTCCAAGCGTTAAACAAACCCCGCATTTTATGGACGAAAAGTGGGTTTTTCGTAAATTAATCGAAAATTACGGCATTTAGGTATGGGAAACCTTACACAAAGTTGTCGTTATTTTTAGTGGTGAATAAGATCGCATTAAAAAAAATGGGGGTTTCCATTTGAAAATTTCGAGATTTAAGCACATTTTGAATGTAATTTTTATTCATATTTTGGGAACACCCTGTATAAGAACAGACTTATTTCTCAGCAGAGATCACTAGGTCAGGGCTTCTGTTACACGATGCCAAAAATTCGTCTTAAAATTTCGCGGTTTCCGCGTATAAATTGCTAATTGACTTTAAGTCTGCACCTGTCATTTTTTCGGAAAAATGCAAATATCTCAAAAACGGTTGGATTTAGACATAGGACATGTCGCACGTTTTTGTTCCAAAATGATGCCTAGAATCCAAAAATGCAATAATATACAGGGTGTTCCATTTGAAATAAGAAAGTTGATATCGACTTCCGGTATAACCGGAAGTGCCAGATTCACCAAAATATTTTAGTTGAGCAGCGCCCATCGGCATTGGTGAGGTGCCAAATTTTCAGAATTTTCCTACTTTTAGTTTTCCGTATATAGACCGATGCAGTTCGTGGTGGGCCACCCTGTATATATTAAATGAAATCAATTAATTGCCCATTTTTTGAGAAATAAATGAAAAAACCTACCTATCTGTTCAGTTTCGTTCATATTTTATGATTAATTACTTAAGTATTATTTTGTATTGGTTCTCACGAGACATATTATGTCTAGAATAGACGAATAAATTTTGAGCAGGTGTTTGTATTTTGAAAGGTTTAGAAATGAATACCGAGTACCTAGCAATGAACAGAAAACCATAAAAGCTTGTTTGGAGTCTACAAACTCTATTGGTATCATCTTCATAAACTTTTGGTTGTTTTATGTAAATCTTTTCATCGAGTTTTCGATAGAAGCGCATATCCATTTACAAGATACTATAATGCTTTCTTGCCTTTTGGAAGTTTTCGAATTTTGCTGGTTTCGCAACTTTCTACGATCTCTCAGCTCCATTATTTTCATTTCTTCATGGTCTTCCTCCTGCTAATCAGTCTTCTTTTGACCTTCTCTACGGCCTTTTCCAAACTTAATGTATTCTCCTTCTAGATAACCATCACCTTTCTTGCAACCTTCCCTCGCTTTTATACATTTCTTGAATGACAACCATCTAAGTTGTAGTCACCTTACTTTACTTTTCTCAAAGAAAAACACAGATAAAGCGCAGAAATATGATAAGACACATATAAACAAAGCGTACATCCATAATAAGAGACAACACAAATGACGGATCTGTAGAATGACGCCGTCATTATGAAATCGATTCAATGATTCGATCCATTATGATAAAATTTGACGAAACATGTCGAACCAATCAAAAATCGGACCACTGCTGTCGCCACTGTCTTGTATAAAGCCACTGTACACATCGTCAGCCATCATTTCCAAGACAGGAAGCTATACCTTCCCGCTAGAATTCTTTAAAATATGTTAATCAACGGTTTGAAAAATGAAATGAAACGAAGCGTTTATCATTTAAATATTTATATTATGTAAAATGCAAATATTTTAAAATATATTTATATGATACAATATCAGGCTTAGTATAACATTTTTTTAGAATAATTGTTATTGTAGGTATAAAGTAATTAAAACATTTACACCGATAAATAATTGTATAAAATATTCCCCTGTTTTACCATATAGGTTATAATATGGTATAATAGTAACTTACAGTAAAATGTAAAAAGATTAAACGCAACACATAAAAAGAGTTTTTTTACTTCCATAAAAATTACTTCAACTATTTTTGTCAATCATTTTTGTCAACTATTTGTGTCATGTGAAAATTCACAAAATATCCCGACATAAAAAACTATATTATTTAATAATGACAAAAATAGCATTGCTACAACCACATATTAGGCGTAACATAATCTAACAAAGCTAGTATCTGCTCCAAGCGCCATTATCAGCCTCTTGTAGAGGGTTACAAAGTGATATAGTGGTTTTGCCGCTGTTGCGTATTTAAATGTCAACCATAAGCAAATATAGTTTATGAGTGAAAATGTATAATTATGTTGATCGACAAAAGAGATGCTCAACTGCAAAGTTAGATATTTAATGGTTTTTGTTATGCAAACGTTGAATTTTAGGAACGACCACTTCTGCTCAGTAAAATTATTATAAGGGAGACAAGAATTCAACTTCATTGTACAACCTGACTACGTGATATGAATAAAAGCATGGTTCCATGTTGATGAACTAGGTACATACCTATATGCAAAAAATTGTTTGTTTTTGGTAGTACACTGTCAACCGCAAATTTTTGTAATGATCTTGACTGCCAAGATTTGGCCCATAACCCGTTGCCCTTTCCTTTTGGAGAGAGCGTCATTTATTAATGGTAACTGTCGCGGCCATATAGCTTTCAAGATAGAATTTCTTCCAGTTCAATGAGAGAATTTTTTCTAGAAACCATAACCATACTAATAAACTCAGACGTGTATGTTTTATACGTGTCAAACACGTTAGATATTATATGCATTAGGGTTTAATAAATGTACCTACCTATTAGCATTGAGTAAAGGATATATATTCTATTATAGAATATATATCCTTTACTCGATGCTATTAGCTATTAGCTAAACTCGTAGACATTTTCAAATTTGATTGTAAATAAAGTTGAGTCTCATCTGGGGACCTCGCCTATCAAATTAAGATTGAACAACCTTACAGGTAAGTAGTTTAATCTCTATAATTATATATCTATAAAGTACCTATAGTTGCGTAAATCAGAATAAAACGTTTTATGTTCCTTAAAATTCGATAAAAATCTAGTAAGAGATACTTCTTTCATCTATCTCTTTTGTAGATAATGATGATGGCAAACTAATATCTCAAATTCGATGCATTTTAATTATGGTAATTAACTATTATTGAAAATAAATCTTGGTAAAACCACAGGCAAACGTTATTTCTCCCAATTAAAACATTTGTTATTATTAGGTATTACCTATTTAATAATTATCTTGGGCTGTTATTCCTCACATTGCATAACCTAAATGCATATTTATTTCCACCGTTGTTAAGGTCAATTCATTAAGTAATTCCACTTCACCACGTGGTGAGTGAACGTATAGATATTGTATAAGCAAAAAAATCAAAACATTTTCATTCCCCAAATCGGCATTTGTTGATTGGATTAATTTTGAGTGAGGATGCAAAGGGGTTAATTTGAATTTGAATATAGCGAGTGAAAAATGTTTTTGTGGCCAAGGAATGTCAATTCGGGCATTATTTGCAGATAAAGTAAATGAGAATGGTTACGGGGGGGGGTGAAAGTGAGAATTCAACGCCTCCCAATATGCCCTAGTACGCTAAACCAGAATTTTGAAAAGGCAAAATATTCACAATTTTTGTAGTTAATTCATTTAATAAGTTTGGTTGTCAAATTACTCCTCTCCTGCGCAGTCATGGTATTTTCAGCTTTTGGATTCCCTACCTATGTCTAATTCGTAATGTATTACCGATAATAGGCGCACCATTTGTTATATTACCAAAGTCTAGAGAATAGTATTGAAGAAGTAGCTGTGATTTGATTTTTTCCTAGCGCTTCTTTATTACCCATCCAACTATCATGACGAACTAATTTTCATATTATTTGTTTATAATTGTTTTTCCCATAAAAATACTTCAAGTGTTGATAATAACTCTAGTGACTGAGATTTTATCTAATTTTATTGCTGTTCGATTGATATAATTTTTCAAATTGATTAAAAGGTACCAGTGGTTCTGAGAATTCTGATTCGAAGTATTATCAAAGTCTAGAGAATACTATAAGTCGGCGCACTCGGCCTTGTGTAAACAAACGTTTCCCCCCTGCCGTCTCCCGCTCCCTCGGCCCGCCGACATCGGAGTACGGCGATCGATATCTTATTTGATGAGAAAATAAGTTTATAGACCGGGAGATAGTGACAGATTTTTGGACGTGATTTTACTCAGTATGCCTGCAAAGGGCATTATGTGGCACATATTCTCACAATAACAGTGGCGTATCCAGGATTAACGTCTGGGAGGGGCAATCGGTTATAAAACAAAACTCTGTCCATAATTTTAACGAATAAAAACAGAACAAAAACATATTTTCTGAAATAAATAAATACAGGGTGTCCGGAAATAAAAGAACCAACTTGAAAAATTTTAAAATATGACGATAAGTTCATATATGAACATGGGTCTGCAGATGTTTGGTTTTCGAGATGCAGGGTGTTGAAATTGAAATTTTGTTTTTAATTTTTTTAAGTAACTTTTTGAGACGACAAAATTTTCTTGCAAAGTTTGGTAGCCGGAGTTTTTTTTTGGGAATAATTGGGAATAATTTGGTATTATTTTTGGTGCAATCCGTAGAGGGCTATACGCTCGGCTATACGCTATCATTATTTAATTTAATTTGCCCTAACTTTTTTGACAGTAAACTTTTACTACCATTTTGTGGATGTATCCTCTTCCCAAACGTTTTCTAAGCAAAAAAGGTATACTTGGTGAATAACGCCAAAGGTGACTGTTTTCGAGAAATTTAAAAATAAAATTTAAATAAACAAGCACATTTATTTTTTGACAGTTTACTTAATTAACTTGTTTTTTTTTTCAAGAAAATTTTGTCGTCGCCAAAAGTTACTTAAAAAAATTGAAAATAAAATTTAAATTTCTATACCCTACATCTCGAAAACCAAACATCTGCGGACCTATTCATATGAACTTTTCGTCATATTTTCCATTTTTTTAAAAATTTTTAAGTTATTACCGGACACCCTGTATAACATAAAAATAATTTTTCTTCAAACCAGTAATATCTATATCACAAAATCAAGTATTCTTTTTTTGGTCTTGAGCTCGTCAAATATCTCCTCTGGAGATATGGGTATTTCAGGGTACACATAAAGGAATGTTAACCCATTCAGTGGGTTTTCGCTAATATTGTCTCTAATATAAATTTTTAAAATTTTCAGTTTTGAAAATGTTCTTTCTGGCGTGGCGGTGCACACTGTAATTGTGCAAAATATGTTTAGTAGGTTGTTTTGCCTAATTTACGGTTACCTACACACTGCACAGAATATCTAGCTACGCTATACGGCGCGGCGGCGCGTTCTCAAATCTACTGCACAGGTTTTAATTTCGAGAAGACAAGATGAAACAAAAAACAAATTGTAGATGTTTGATGTTCACTGCATTTTCAGATTAGGCCAGGAGTATATAATTTTTGGTATTATTAATTTTGATATTACCAATTACGTTTATCTCGACAGGTCTGGGGGGGGGGGGGGGCAATTGCCCCCTTTGCCCCCCCCCCTGAATACGCCACTGCACAATAATAAGGTATGAATCAGAGAGTCATCCTGGGTTCTTCATGTGGAAAACTGAGTTTTCAATTATTCGAAAAATATGCGTTTTGATATGATTTTATACAGGCTGCCATGTGTTTTATAATGAAGTTCAAATAGAAAATTCCTCGGAAAACCATAGGCATACCGTTAGGGTGGGTCCAAAGGGCTATTATTGCCACGTGATCTTGTATTTTAATAATTAATTTTTCCACGTTTCTAAACAGGCTGCCAAAGAGAAGTATGCAACTTCTTGTTATGAAACTGCTGAAGAAAAGATGGCATACCGTTTGCGCATATCCAAGTACACTTAACATCGAATAAATCATTTAAATTATTAAATAACATTCAATCAGAGACTTGCCATCAAAGTCTCTGCATTCAATTTAAACATTACTTGGACAAGCGTAAAAGGTATGCCATCCTTTTTTCAGCATTTTCATAACAAGCACTTGCATACTTCTCCTTGGCAGCCTGTTCAGAAACGTGAAAAAACTAATTATTAAAATACAAGTTCAAGTGACAATAATAGCCCTTTGAACCCACGCTAACGGTATGCCTATGGTTTTCCGAGGAATTTTCTATTTTCAACTTCATTATAAAACACATGGCAGCCTGACTAAAATCATATCAAAACGCATATTTTTCGAATAATTGAAAACTCAGTTTTTCATATGAAGAACCCAGGATGACTCTCTGGTTCATACCTTATTATTGTGAGAATATGTGCCACATAATGCCCTTTGCAAGGCATACTGAGTAAAATCACGTCCAAAAATCTGTCACTATCTCCCGGTCTATATGTAGCTGAGAGCGGTTCGAGGCTGATTTACGACCAGTCGCAAAAAATTGTTGTTTTCTCCGAGAGAACAAAGAAGTGAGCTGACTTATAGTATTCTCTAGACTTTGGTATTATCTTATTTCATCGTTAGTTTATATATTGGAATCATTGTTTGTACCAAACTAGATAAATTATTTATAATACAAATTTCTTTATATTCTTTATCATAATTGTTAATAACTTTATTAACTTCACTACTAACTTCATTTTATAAATTATTATCATTGCTGTAAACTTCATCATTTTACTGTCATTACTTTCTGTAAAAACTCCATTTATTTCATAACTGTCCTAAACTGTATTATAATTATTAAAATCTTGAAAACCTTAATCTAACGAATTAATCGTCTTACTGTCTGAGGAAAACAAAAGCTATTTTTATATCGCCTCCGCGAACAGTGATACCATTATTTAACTTGTTTACCGGCATTTTAGCTGTAAGTGCCATTAATGGAATATTATAATTTTCAATAGCATCGAGATTTATTTTTTCCGGTTGGGAGATGCTCTGACTTGCTGAAAATTTCCATCAGGACTTATATCAGTGTGAATTTGAACTTCACTTCAAGGACTTTGGTCATACGCATTACCCATTGATTAAATTTTGTTATTAATACTTTCCCTATTAATTTGGTATAATTCTTCGGTTATAGTGTTATTTTGTGAGACAATTCAATACTTTTTTTACGGGTTGACCGATTTTCAAAAACTTTTTTTAAAAAATAAAGTGCTCCGAAAGATATAAATTTTGACATTAATTTTTTTCAGATTCGTCTTTTCCATGACCTACTACGATCAAAATTATACCCCCAAAAACTGCAAAAGTATTTTTTTAGGAAACAAATGAATAGCACAGTCGTATTGACCATACCCGAAAACCCCACATACCAAGTTTCACGGTCATAACTTTTTTATATTTTTATTGAAAATACTTTCTAAAATTTAATATTGTTTATGTTTTCTAATAGGCATAAGTTAAAAATGTAGAAAAAATGTAAAAAAAAGACACTAAGAGAAAAAACGATTATTTTCGATTTTTGTATTTTTATTGCGAACGCCCTGTATAAGGCAGGGTCATGAAATCATGAGAATTGATGGCTTATGTGAGCCCTAATCAAACTCCAAAGAAATAATTTTAAAATATCTCTCGGTGTTTGCACAGGGTACTTCGAAAAACCGCATTTTTGCCATGTTTGAAGCTATTTTCTGAACGCCCTGTATAAGCTATGACCGTGAAACATGGTACATGTGGTTTGCAGGTATGGCCAATACGACTGTGCTATTAATTTTTTTCCTAAAAAAATGCCTAATGTACTTTTGCAGTTTTTGGGGGTATAATTTTGATCGCAGTAGGTCATGGAAAAGACGAATCTGAAAAAAATTAGTGTCAAAATGTAGATCTTTTGGAGCACTATATTTTTAAGAAAAAATTTTTGAAAATCGGTCAACCCGTAAAAAAATTATGAATTGTCTCGACTTGAAGTGAAACACACTGTATATTTATGAAAACTGCGTGGCGCTTATGTTGTATTCCTTTTATTTGAAGCCGCTTTTATGTAGTGTTTTATTCAGTCGTATAGTAGTAGCAGTAGTACCAAATGTTTTTTGTATTTTGTTTTTTTTTATTCCAAAACGTTTCGAGGCGGTTTTATCAAAAGGGAAAAGCAAAGTCTAGGGAATACTATTTTCTAGACTCTAGACTTTGGTCTCAGGTGGTCTCGTTTCGTTCTTTGCGGATTGTTTTGTAGCATTATGGAAGGTTAATATAATAAATGCGAGTTAAAATAGCTTTCCAAAAGCATCCGTTTTCGCGATATCAGAAAATTTGCTTGGGGGAGGAATATTTTCATGACGTGTCACACTTAAATCAAACATAACCTGCCTATGCTAAACCTAAACCCTGCTCGCGAAAATATGGTTTATAAGTTCGTGAAATCATTGCAGTCGCATTTCATATAATGCTTTCATATTCTAATTTTGAAAATGCAAACAATTAGTGCCGCAACGAGGGGGGGGCTGCCGGGCTGCAGCCAAGCAAACCAAAAGGCGCTAAACAATGCTAGGTAAAAACAATGCTACAGGATCTTTTTTTACAAGACCGAATGAACTGTATTTTGTTTAATCTGTATTTTTTAAGTTTATATATGTTATGATTTATCAAATTTACTATATTGAGGATATCGGATATCGGTGGTACACATTAGTAGTTGACATTTTTAATAAAAGATTAGTTGTCTGGCCGGTAGTCGGCATAAGAGTCGGCATTGAGAAAAAAGGAAGAGGAAACATGTCATGGTGATGTAACTTTACAATTTTCTATAATTCTCAATTAATTATTGTCTGTCTTTAAAATTTCTAAAAAAATTCGCCTGCGGCGCATTTTAATAAGCGAACACCTACTTTTAATTCCCGCTTTTAAAAAACAATAATCCTTATGAACCAACGAGAAAATAAATTTCTATAGGTACATTCCTATCTATATTCTACATTAGGCCCTTAGAGGGGACATGTTAACTTATAGGATGTGGCAATAAATACACTAACTTATATTATTACTTCCACATCACTCAAGGAATTCTCTATCGGGCTTTTATGTATGCTTTTACCGTTGACTGAAAATATTTCAGTCAACGGTAAAAGAAAAAAAATACCTACCTCTTACAGTTACTGCATACAGTTAAATAAATTATTATTATGGTTCCACAGTTAACAAAGAAAAAAATACAATCAGTAGATTTGCGTAATATTTTTGCTAATATTACTTATTTTTTTAAGTTCATTTAAAATTTTAGACCTTGAAAATTTGAAAATTTTCCGCTGCGGCGCAGTTAACTTCTTTTTAATTCTACACAAAAATAATAGTAACATTGTCCCTCTGATAATAATTTCTGGTTGCGCCACTGCAAACAATAAAAAATGAACTGCTCCATTTTTGCAAATAGAGAACACAGCGATGACTAGACATACCGAACGATTCAAAAAAGTTGTATCTATGGTAGAGCGATAATCTGTTTGTAAGTAGTGGCCTATAGGTAATTATGAAAGAGTAGGCCCGTGTTCAAAATTTCAGATCGCCCCCTGCCCCTTGATTAAGTTAAGAAAACGAAAACGTGCGAAACAGATAGGTATATACAAACATTATGTATATCGAAACAATAAGACAAAAAGTAGTTGTTTCTGTTGGTTCTATCTTTTGAATCAATCCACTCCGGATTTTGCCTACGTCCATCTAATGATTCCCAAAAAGGATGAAACCGGTTATGGGCTGGCTGGGATCATTGTGCCTGTAGCATGTCAGGACATGTCCCAACAAAGATAGCAATATCTTTGACGTTACGTTGGTAAAGGAGAAAACTTTGATCTATGCAATGTTTATTCGCAACGAAAATCGAGAACCAATGGTGTAGTTCAATGCCGGTAGGGGCATTAGCTCTCGGAGTAGTTGTTTCTGTTGGTTCTATCTTTTGAATCCATCCACTCCGGATTTTGCCTACGTCCATCTGATGATTCCCAAAAAGGATGAAACCGGTAATGGGCTGGCTGGGATCATTGTGCCTGCAGCATGTCAGGACATGTCCCAACAAAGATAGCAATATCTTTGACGTTACGTTGGTAAAGGAGAAAACTTTGATCTATGCAATGTTTATTCGCAACGAAAATCGAGAACCAATGGTGTAGTTCAATGCCGGTAGGGGCATTAGCTCTCGGAGTAGTTGTTTCTGTTGGTTCTATCTTTTGAATCCATCCACTCCGGATTTTGCCTACGTCCATCTGATGATTCCCAAAAAAGATGAAACCTGTAATGGGCTGGCTGGGATCATTGTGCCTGTAGCATGTCAGGACATGTCCCAACAAAGATAGCAATATCTTTGACGTTACGTTGGTAAAGGAGAAAACTTTGATCTATGCAATGTTTATTCGCAACGAAAATCGAGAACCAATGGTGTAGTTCAATGCCGGTAGGGGCATTAGCTCTCGGAGTAGTTGTTTCTGTTGGTTCTATCTTTTGAATCCATCCACTCCGGATTTTGCCTACGTCCATCTAATGATTCCCAAAAAGGATGAAACCGGTTATGGGCTGGCTGGGATCATTGTGCCTGCAGCATGTCAGGACATGTCCCAACAAAGATAGCAATATCTTTGACGTTACGTTGGTAAAGGAGAAAACTTTGATCTATGCAACATAAGGTATAATTTGCAATAATAAATCGAATTTTAGCTTGAGACATGCTAAGTGAGCTGCGGGAATTGAACGGGGCAATTTTTTTTATAGATACCTATGTCCCTGAAAGGTCATCGTTTGCGAAGTAAAACAGTTTGACATTGTCAGGAAAGCCCAGCCTTCTGCCCATATTTTTAATGAGCGACATACTCGTTTATGCTCTGAGTATCATGATCATTTGTTTTTTAATTTCACATAGCATCCTAGATTCATACTACGAATTTGAATTATTTCATTTTTAAAGTGTGGCATCATTTGTTTTTGATTTCATAGCATCCTGGATTCATATCACGAGTTTGAATTATTCACTTTTCAAGGGTGGCACCACACAGAAAAATATCGAATGGTTATTTTTCATTAAAATTGATAACATATTATAGTTTTTCGAAAAGCCCACCCTATTAAAATCTCAGAAGGCTATAGGCTTTTCTGGCAATGCCAAGTCAATACTTCGGAAACGATGTCCTTTGGACATATCCATCTAGACTGTCTTAGTGTTTAGAACGAGAAGTTTCGCTGGCGCAGTATTCATCCGGAAGAAACTCAGATTCCCCCTGGATACTTTAAATTACATTTTCTCTAATAGTTTTCACCGAATTACCTATTCTTTAAATGTAATTTTAAGGCAATAATAGTAATTGTACCAGAATTATTTTGAGGAAATCCAGTTGGCCCCGGTCAAATGTCCAGTAGTATAATATTGCAATTTGCCTACTCCTGCATTTGTCAGTATACCAATATAGCCTTAACAGAAATAAATATAATTTTGCTTAAATGAAATATATAATATTCTATGTTATTAAATACTTATTCCATTTTAGGCTATATCTTGAAAACGCGACGTTCAATTCTCTTTCTGAAGAGTGATGAGATAGCAAGAAAGTTTTCTTTTGTATTTACCATTTTTTTGCAAGCGAGAAAAATAACAAAATTAAGGGGGGAGGGGTGAAATCTTACGTGAACATATTTTTCATTTATGATTTATTTTAAAATTTAATTTTGGCACACTCAAACGTCGTCACGTGCCTATGAAAGTTTTAAAAAAGTATTGCCTAAAATTGGCTTATTCTCACAATTTCAATGAAAAAAAAAAACACCATGTTACCTATTTTTAGAGTAGACGATCAGCCAACAATAAATGCTACTTGGTTCCCAATTTGAATCATTCTGTAGATATATGTTATCTGTATGTATTTATGGGTAAATGTTTTCGTAAAAAGCTATAAAGAGAGTTTGAGTTGACTCGCTTTAGTCATAAGTAATTAACCATCAGATAAGATTATACTTCCTACTTGACATCATCCGTAGTTTTAATTGTTACATTTACTCTTCTCCCCTATATGTACGTATTCGCTGTAGGTCTGCAGAAAATGTAAGTAAAAACTGGAATGTACCTACCTATTCTAAAGAATATGTCATATTTAAGTATTACTTTAAAACTGTAGGATATATAGTGTTCTTTTTCTGTTTTCTTCATTAGTGAGGCATTTTTGGGATGTTTTCGATTAAGTTTACTCGATTTAAAAATAATTATAAAATCATTCCTGATTTTTTATTAAAAGTTAAAAATTCAATTTACCCAAATTTAAGGTTTTGTAGAAATGTTATTCAACGATGTAAATTAATAATACTTTCAACATTGGGGTTGCAAGGTTAAACCTGCGTGGCCAGATTTTCGATAAAAGACGTCCCTAATATCGTTTTCCAAAAAAAAAATCCCATAAAAATCATAGCAGGCCGTGGAATAATGCTGCCTACATGGCGATATGTCCTACGACTCCCACGAGGGCATAAGGACACTTCCTGCCAACAAAAAATCATCAAAATAATGCTGGGCATAACAATTTTGCAGAGGTGTTGAAATATTTATAAATATATTTATATTACATACAATACAATTAATGATTATCTGCATTATTAAGTATTAAATTATGTTAATTTTATGTTAATACTCGTTAATTTACTATCGATTATATTAGGCTCATGATTGTTTTGCCAAACAGAACATATTTATGGACAGAAATATAAACTGTACACAAATATATATACCTACCTATGTGTATAGTGTGTCCACGTTAAGAAAATCGACGAAAAAGTTTGACTTTGCTCAAGAGAGCCGGAGATCCTGTATAATTTTCTGAAACTATTTAAACATTCGGGTGCATAAAGCTTCTCAGTGCCATCAGTTTGCGATATTAAAGTTTTCTTTTCAGAAGTATGTTTTAAATAAATCGAGACGTTTTCGTAAACTTCTTTTTCTGAGATACTTCATCCCCAGTCCCAACTAGCATCACTTTATCATTAAACTTTTGGCGTTCATTTTCCTTCATCGACGCTTTTGGGCTACAAAAACTTTTTTCTATTATAATATTTTAGGATTCTAAAAAATGTTAGGAACTTTTTTAGATTTGACTAAAATTATTATCCCGCATATTATTTCATTTTGTGAATTTCAGTAAAATCTCAAAAATTTTATTGAATTTATAAGTTCTTGTGTAAAGTTCTACTGGTGACCCCGTATATCGTGGTATTTGATCCTATGATGGATCAAACGAGTCTGCAGCCTCGGAACCCTTTCTTACCAAGCAGTGAGGCTTGTTAATACGTTATGTATAAAACCCGGTCACCTTGAGATTTGAGATTGTACAACAGCAAAATACAAATCTTAATTGAGTTTATCAAAGACTACAGACCACTCAACACATAAGTAGGTAGGTACTTATGGCGACTTTCTATTTCCTTGGCATGAATCTCTTAATTTTAATTTTTTTCTTACAACAGGATGATGATGAAGTTTGTTGTGTTTGTTGCGGTTTTGGCATACGCCTCTGCGGAAGAAACCCAGGTGAGTAAATCTTATTATACTTTACATAGAATATAAGTAATAAATAACAATATCTATACACTGTTACTCATAGAGAATTTTTAAACCAACATAATTTTAGTACCAAAACATTGAAAAACAAAGCCAAAAAATATCAGTAGGAACATTTTTTATTTTACATTTTACAGAAAAAACACAATAGATAAAAAGTTTTGCTTGTATTTAAAATGTAGGTGCCACGAAGACATGTTTCATGCCTTTTCTGTGAAAAATATGGAAAAAATTCGTTAGTAAGTAATCCAAAATATAAAACTATGCCCCTATGTAAAATATGAATATAATTAATGGCTGCTTTTACTTTCCTGTTTTTTTAGCGTTAGTTTCCAAAAAAAATTATAAGGAAAGGTTATCCGGAATCACGCCACTTTTATCTTTGGTTTTCATTCTACTAATAAATTAAAGTTTTTAATATAGTGGGTGTTCCATATTAAAATGCGAACACAACATAATATTGTTTGTTTTTGAAACAATCAAGTACCTTTTTTTCGCGGTGAAGGGGTGGGAATCTTTCAAATATAGCCTACAACGATCATGTTTATATCCCAAAAATTGGAAAAATAATAATAGCTATTTTTTCAAAAATCTGATATCCGGTGTTATTCAGCAACTGATGTAGAGTAGTGAGTTAAAACAATATTTTACATAAGTTATCAGAGTGGTCTCAGTTCGACTAATTGGCGGGGAAAACACATTATTAAATATAGAAATACCTATATTTTAAACAATAATAATAATTATCTTTATCCATTATCACTTTTTCTTGTAAATAATAAATAATATAGGTACATGTATATACAGTGTCTGCCAGAAAGTTGGATACAAATGGGAATTTTCTTTATTTGAAGTTTCTCAAAAAAAAAAAATTCTTGATAAAAGTTGGTGCTTGTGCTTAAACTCAAAATCCACCCGCAAAAATTTTGAAATTTCGATTCGTATACAGGGTAGGTTGAAAAATATGAAAAATTCCTCAAGAGTAAAGTACCCTTATTTTTAGAACTACATCAGAGTGGCACTAAGAAAAGTTGTTTGTAATCTCAAGACAATGTTAAATATGAATTCACAGCCACCTACTCAAAAGAAAAAAAAATTCACACTTGCGCATTTTTTACTCATCACGCTGTATAATACATAATGTTAGATATGTATTTTGAGGCACATCTTCGAGCATGACAGTACGATACCAATGATTTTTGTTTACGTTTAGCTAGCATCTTAAAAACATTTAATAACTGAAAGTTCTGCAAAGTTTGTCGTTTTTTTGTATCCAGGTAAAATACTCCTACAATTTCAAACATAACATAGCATCTAATCTGTGGAACATACAAATATTTTACTAGAGCAACAATTTAAGAGTTATTTAATAAATGAGAATTCAACTATAAAAATTATACAGCGTGATGAATAAAAAATGCGAAAAGTGTGAATTTTTTTTCTTTTGAGTAGGTGGCTGTGAGTTCATATTTGACATTATCTTGAGATTCCAAACAACTTTTCTTAGTGCCACTCTGGTGTAGTTCTAAAAATAGGGGTACTTTACTCTTGAGAAATTTTCATATTTTTCAACCTACCCTGTATACGAATCGAAATTTCAAAATTTTTGCGGGTGGATTTTGAGTTTAAGCACAAGCACCAACTTTTATCAAGAATACTTTTTTTTAGAAACTTCAAATAAAGAAAATTCCCCTTTGTATCCAACTTTCTGGCAGACACTGTATATTATCAACTCAGAATCTCCAGAATATTATTGTTTATTGTTCAAGCAGAGAAAACTTTTATCTGGCAAATCATAATTAAAAAGTTATGTTCAGCAAATAGGAATTTAATATTACGGCATCTATTTACAGGTACCTATTATAGGTACCTATTATAGGTATAGGTGTTGGATAACTATTGTTTCTTTTTCAGAAAAAAGCTGTTGTTAAAATAGTCGGCAACGGGATTGCCGGCAATGTTACCTTTATCCAAAAAGAAGACAATGTTGAAATTCTTGGGGTAATAACTGGACTAACGGAAGGTAAATATTGAAATATTTTACTTTTCTATTTGGTAATTTCAAATTATTTAGGTGAACATGGCTTCCACATTCACACGACGGGAGACGTCACTAACGATTGCCAGTCAGTTGGAGCTCACTTCAATCCCCATAAAGTAAGAAACTCTAAAAATAATTCGATTTTTGACACCGGTCGGTCGAAATTATGTACTGGTCGATCCAAAGTATTATTACTATTATTTGAGAATAAACAAAACAAACACTCTAAAGCAATTTGAAAAATAAAATTTGCAGAAATGACGAGATTTCCAAAATATGTATATGTAATGGAAAAATGAATGAAATGAAAAAATAATTTGAACGAAAATGAAAAAATAATTTAAGGTGAATTTATTTTGAACCGCAACTATATGCAAATCTAGGTATACATATATGGATTGAGCAAAACAGGAGAGTCCAATTTAAGTAAAATATACAGAATATCTCGAAAATTGGCAAAATGATAATCATTTTTGGGAAAACTGGAAGCTGGAAACGAAAACTAACATTTTTGGGGGACCTATGAGCATTATTAGTAAAGTTCCGTGAAAAAATTCGCCCTAAACTTTTTCAAAAAATTGTTTATTTTTCGTTTCGACCATTCCCGTATAAGAAATCTGTAATATTATTCGGATTCATCATAAAATTCTACATAGTTAACATGTAGTTTTTGCATTTACTTATTAGCTCAAAAACAACGAAATTAACAGTCAGTGCGCATTTAAATTGGACCACCATGTATATAAATTGCAATAGTAACTAGTCACACCGAAAGAAGTCTGACTAACGCAAAGCAATCATTTAATTATTTTATTCAGTATACCTACAGGGAAAGTCAGTTTTTTGTAGCAGGTCCATAACATTGGATAATAGAAACTGACATTTTAAGACTAAAATTTCATATCACCACCAGTGCTTCATTAAAACGATACAGGACGTTAATATAAAAAAATGTTTTCCTTTCAAACGAATAGAAATATAAAAAAAAAACAAGATTATATTATAGTCCTGTATAAAATTTTTTGCTTTTTTTAAATCTGTTACGGTTTTATGTCTAATTTCATCTTTTCTATTATTGTTCGTTCGTAATTGAAAATATTAAAATCAGCTCAAATTATTTTCTCAAAAAAGGTGGTGTAAACCAAGTAATATGTAAACTTCCAACTCTAATAAAGTACAAAATACAAGGAATAAAAAACCTGAAATTTGAGCCCAAAATTTTTAACGCCAAGATCTCGAAAATGATGCGTTTGTGGAAAAATATTGATATGAAATCTTCGTTTTAAAATGTAATTATCTGCTAATAAAAACTGACTCACCCTGTAGAACATACAAAATGATTTTTTAAGGACGGGATTAAACGTCTATTAAAAGTGTCTCTGGTTGCCTGTATAGGTACCTACTAATAGAATTTTATTTAGAAGTTGGAAAAAACTAGTGCATTTGAAAGGTTTACAGAAATAGGAATAATTTTAATGTCATACATACCCTACGAATGATAAAATACTGCATACCTATTTTAAGACTTATAGGTATAGCCCCTAGAAATTGAAAAAAAAGTTTATTTAGCAAGTTTTAAAATAGTGTCATTAAGTAGTATCCTTGTTTATGGAATCCCTAGTTAGCCAATGTGTGACAGAGTCGTGGGAATACGAGAGCAATATTGGATACAAGCAACAGATGGCGCTAAAAATTAAAGTGGCCCAGTCATTGCCTACTAATTTTCTTCAATTAAAATCTACCAAAAAAACAGCTGGATAAATTTAGTTTTTGCCAAATCTGTCCCCTGTATCTACTGTATTTCTGTCATGTCCTTATGTCGGTGTCAAACATTGGCTAAGTAGATTATCCATAAACAAGGGTAGTATCGATCAATATATTAAAGTTAGACAAAGGAAGAGAGAGGACGCCAAACAGCGCTCGTGGCCGTGTTACCGACTGCCACATCGCACGACAGGCCAGTGGCGTAGCATGAAACGCGGTCTCAGGCAATATCACAAACATGTTAAAAATGAAAAGGTTGTTAACTTTGACTCGCATGTAATTTGAGATATTGGTATTTATTTGCAGATAACTTCCCAAATGTAAAGTTAGTGTCAAGTGCTGAAATATATTTATTTGTGGCGATTTCGAATCTATCGAAATAAAATAAATCATGCACGCCCATGGAGACCAGCCCATATTTTATGAAACTATTATAATCAATTAAGAAATTTTCATTAAAAACGACGTTAAAAAATAATTATATTGGTCCTATTTACAAACAAAACAATGCACTTTATCATATTAAAAGGCAGAAGGAATTTGTAGAAGTTATACTGAGAAAAAATAAAGTTTCAGGGCATCTTTCAAAGGTGGCTTGTTAAATATTTACCTGCAAAACGAAATCCCGGGCTCTTGCTTTTCACTTCTGCTCTTGCAACCAAATGCTGAACAATTCACCCTCGTAAGACTATATTTTCCTCTTAATCAATGTTACTTTTAATTCACGAATTAAAGAAATTAACTCACAACGTACTCGCTTTGTCTGCCACATATAAAATGGCCGCCGTTCAAAACGACGTAATAAAATCTATACACGGCAGGGTTGGCAAGCGCAGTGTCCTCTCTCTTTCCTTGTCTAAGATATTAAAACGACTGACGTTTCAATGGTGCTTTGATTACATTACAACAATACGTTCGGTTCTTAGGTTCTAGGTTCTAGTTATGTATAGGTGCCATAAAAATATTTCTTGGGTTTGCAGGTACTTCATGGAGGTCCAAACGATACAGTCCGTCACGTTGGTGACCTTGGAAACATAAAAGCCAACGCCAAGGGTGAAGCTGAAATAAATGCCACAGACAAGGTCATTTCATTGAGTGGTAAACATAACATCATCGGACGTGCTCTGGTGATACACTCTGCAAAAGATGATCTTGGAAAAGGTATAAGTATACCTACAGATTAAAAAAGGTGGAAATTAATATGTTTACAGAAAATTCCATTATATTGTCGGAAACACATTTTTAAAAATCTGACGAGGATTCGGGATACACCTATAAAAGTTGTTATTTATACCCACAGCCAATAGGGCAAATATTTGTCTCTTTAGCTTGTGCTCTAAATATCTTGCTTGATAGTAATTGAATAGCATGAGTCAAACATTTTCAATTATTGTCAGACTTCTGCGCTTCTGCAACTTCGACTCGGCTTACTTTGAGCTGGCAGATGGCGCTGTCGAATCTGTGTCTGTTGTAACCAATTGTTTGTTTGTTTTATTAAGACACCATAGACCAAGGTTAGTTTACAAACTAACCTTGCCATAAACAATAATTCCATCAACTCTGCCTATAGCTTTTTTCGATTTCCAACCTTGTACATATTGTACATTAATTTCTCTAGAAAATATGGTCCTGTACTCCTGACGTATAACGACTGAATATGTAAGGCTGCAACAGGCGATCGGTATTTTGCTGAATCAAGAAAAACGGATCGGCGATCCTAGTCATTCTAATAATTTTAATTAGGTTAATTAAAATTAGCATATTACTTAATTGCTTATTTTTTATATCCGTGGCAGAACTATCAACAATTTATCAACCATTGTTACAATTATTAACAAGTCTCGTATATACATAATTAATTTTTATACTGGTTGCACATACCAGAATATATACCTACTGCTTTGGCAACTTTAAAGGTGGTAAGAATATAGGCCTAATAATAAGTACAAGAGAGAGATATGAAAGTCACCTTTATACAAATATTCCTCATATAGGTACTTACTTGATTTCTTACTCTTAGAGTTGCCCGCTTTAAAATATATATCTATTAACCTTTTATATTTCAGGTACTGCTGAAACCTCCAACACCACCGGCGATGCAGGAGACAAGATTGCATGTGGAGTGATCGGAGTATTGTAAATATAATTTTTTTATGTGTTTGGTGCTTATGCAATAAAGCTATTTGTGTTTGTCTCGAATCTACCTGCTAGTAGTTGCAACATTTCTCTTAAATGTGTCACGTTTCAAATTATGAAACATCGTATACCTATTCTCGATATATATTTTGTTTTTGTTGGTTTAAAATAATAAAAAAAATATTTAGAAAAGTTGTGATGTTTCGTGTATGTGAAATATGAAAAAAAGTTATGTGTACTTTCTCAACAGCTTACTGTACGTACCGCAGTTTTCTTCAAGATTGAAATTATTTACTATACTAAAATCGAGCAACTTTTACGCCTGGCGTAAACAAGAGCACGTGCGTTGAAATATCCGCCATAGCTGCACGGAGATACGACCTTTATTTAATTTTAGTCTTACAATTATGTACATCAAAATATTTCAGACAAGAATTATTGGCTTAATTAAAATGGTTCAATACATCGATAAAATTATTTGTGACAGTGTATAAATAGCTGAAAACAACAAGATAAAACCGAATATCTACACTTTTGCGATCGAGCACGTCACTGTTGCCGAGTCGGGTGAAATTTTATAGCCTACCGACCAATCGCGGATCGTCATTGAACACGTAGTTTTATTTACGCCAGGGTCGCCAGGCGTACGGATTGCTCGATATTACTTATAAGTATGATTATTAACAAAAAACATAAACTAGTATTGATTTTATTGGTATCTGCATAGAAAACTCACATATACACATAGTATGTTACTCAATAGTAGTAGTAGTAGGAAATGATAATAATGCAATAAAGTGATTAATGTAAAAAGGCCACTTTTGCTGTTATTGCATTGTATCTTTTGTCGTTCGGACTTTTATTTAATATGGATGACTAGCAATAAAGGGAAGTAAAGTTAGAGCCACTTCATTTAACAAAAAATGGGCGAAATTTGTGGAAGTAAGTTTCGGGACTACCCAATATAAAAAACGGAAATTATCTTGCCACAACATGTTTTAATTTTTTTAATTTTTACAACTCTAGGTACTCTAAAAATATGAATTACCTAAACCGCACTTTAAGTTTTCCACAAATGACCACACTGTCTTGCTTTCACAATAGTTGTTCTCATCATTTGCATTTGCATACAGTGTGAGCCATTAATAATGGTAGGTACATATTGTAATTAAGCTGGACCAATCAAGCCTTATCCAAATCTCGCTCGTTTTCGATCTACATGGTGCAAAAAGTACTTTTCAATTGTTACAATTTTTCCAGAACTGTTGTAGACTTTAAGGCAGGCTTCAAAGTTTTACATTCGTGTTACAACTAGATTCGTTTATAGTGCAAAATTAGGGAGTAGGGAGATAAATTTAAATCAAAGAAAGAAATAAGTAAATGTGGGTAATCCCATCCTACCTGGACTGAAGCAAGCACTTGGTCAGAAGCATTGTTATTGAAAAGCATTGTTGGCCAAAAATCCTAGTATGTACACTGATTTTCAAACTTCAACGGAAACTGGAACGGAAACAAATTTGTAATGTCTTATTACAATTATTATTGTTCTGACTTTATACTAAGTTGAGGTATAGGTATTTTAATTTAGTTATAAGTTTTTATATCAAATTTTATGCAAAATATTGTGTGAGTGCCCCGAGGAAATTTCAACAATGGTTCTTACAGTCTATGTGTCTATGTCTTATTACAGTTGTTCGGACTTTATACTAAGTTGAGGTATAGGTATTTTAATTTAATTATAAGTTTTTATATCAAGTTTTATGCAAAATATTGTGTGAGTGACCCGAGGAAATTTCAACAATGGTTATACTTACCTACTGAAAACTCCTTGAAATATTTATTATTTTCCAGAATTAATAACAGCATTTCTGTTACTATTGGGACTAATTTATTATAATTTTTTTCGTAATTTAAGCTTTTTCAGATTTTTTTGCAAATCTGTGTCCACCTAGACATAAAATCGTTTTTACAACGAAAACGGCTAGGTTTTAAGACTCTTCACAGATATACTATACCTTTTGTGGTCAGAATTTAAAAGGCACTTTGGTAATTTCTAGTCATAAAGCTCGATACGACAGAGACAAAAAAAGTTAAAAAGAGATTTAGGTATATCACGAGGGTGACTTAACTTGTGTCCTCTAGCAGCAAGTTCAAAATATATATATACTATATTTAGATTTATCCTCGAAGAAAACAAGCCATTTTAGCTTTATTGACCAAACAGTTGCGAAGAAAATTCAAAAAATTGGAAAAACTTTTTCAAATTTACTTAATAGTAGATCGAAAAGGAGTAAGATTCGCTGTATTTTGACGCAAACTGCTATTGATATGTACGTACCACCACCATTAATATCTATAGATCATCACGCGAGAATTGAAACCTTGATTGCTTATTTACTTTTCGATTTTTAAAATGCTGTAGACACCAAATTGTGTGTTTTTTTTACAGTTGTACCAAATTATATACAGGGTGTTTTACATACTCTGACAAACATACTTAGATGCTTTTCTTTTAAATTTCTGAAATAAACTCGCGACGGTGAAAATATTAGGAATCTTTGTAGCGTTATCTTTTCAGTTTGTGAAATACCTACTAATTTAATTTTAGTGCTTTAACCAGAAATAACATACCTATTAAAAGGTAGGAGCCGGTCTATTTGCCATCATCGCAAGATAAACTAGGGAGATTCAATTTAAATATTTCTAAAATGTGTCTATTTTTATTTTTCAGAGTTGAAAGCTCCTCTGCCATTCAAATTCTTTCCAACCTGCTCACAGTGGGAATACTCATTTCAATTCTAAACGTGATTGTTTGAAATGATTGTAATTGTGTTTAAAACTACATTGTTTTAGGTTAGGTAGAACAATTCTCTAATAATTATACATGTAAATATCTATCGCTACAGAATATTTAAAAACATCTATTATCCTTGTTTATGGATACTCTAGTTAGCCAATGTCTGACACTGACATAAGGACATGACAGAAATAAAGTAGATACAGTGGACAGATTTTGCAAAAAATAAAGTTGGACAGCTGTTATTTCGGTAGATTTTCATAGTAGAAAATTAGTAGACGTTGACTGAACCACTTTAATTTTTGACGCCATCTGTTGTTTGTATCCAATATTGCTCTTGTATCCTTATGACTCTGTCGCACATTGGCTAACCAGGGATTCCATAAACAAAGCTATTGTCATAGAAGAATCTACTACGACAAGAAGGCCAATCCTTATGAGCGCGCACTTAAAACGCGTCGCGTGAATAAAGTGGCGTAGCGTTTGCAACATAGTAGGCCAAACGGATCGATAAACCAAGCTCCGTTGCCGTTCTGCCGACGGCCGGAGCAAGCGGTTTTGGTTGGATAACATTTTTTGAGATTTTTCGAACCACTGCGGAGTTCGCCGGCATAGACGCAGTCGAGGCTGGCGTACCTCAGGAGTACGAATAAAAACTACTTTTTATTTATGGAATCGCGGTGCGTGTGGCTTGTAATATTTTCTGTTGGGGAATATTATCTTGTAATAATAAGAAATTTAGTATGACTTAACAGAAACAAAAAAAATATTTCATTCCTATTAGTTACATCACATTTCGGTTTTTATTAAAAAAAAACATTGAATTTATTTCAATTAAAAAATATACCTACAGGGTGTTCAGATTTGATCCGGAACACTCCTGGAAAATTGTGATGCGCTGCACGATTTTGATGGGTGTGATATGCTATTAGGGATTTTTTTATCGGAAATCTGGGGACATAGCTCTAGTCAGCACGCCCTGAAACCCCAATGTCCCATGTTTTATTAATTTACTTCGCCGACTAACATTTTTACAAGGCCTTAAAAAATTGGAAATATTTTTTTTTCAATTAAAAATCAGGAATGCTTTGAAAATATTTCAAAATAGGGTAAACCTAATCTAAACCAAAGTTTACAGTCTAAACATCCCAAAAATGTCTCAGTAATAAAGAAAACAGAAAAAGAAAACACCATCGTACCGTTTTAAAATAATACCTAAATATGGCATATTTTCTGTGATCTGCGAAGAATATGCCATACTGGATTTGTGATATTGTCGGCCTTTTTAGGACCCCAAGCAAATGACAACAAATTTGGAAGAATATGCCATATTTAAAGTATTATTTTAAAACGGTAGGATGGTGTTTGTTTTCCGCTTTCTTTATTAGTCGGACATTTTTCGGACATTTCGATTAAGTCTATCCGATTTTCAAATATTTACAAAGCACTCCTGATTTTTAATTAAAAAAATCCCAACTATAAGGTCCTATAGAAATGTTAGTTGACGAGGTAAATTCATAAAACTTGGGATATTTGGGTTTCAGGGAGTGCTTGCCAGATTTTCTATAAAAAAATCGCTATAATAGCATTTTTTAACAGATAATATCGAAGAAATCACACTTAGAAAATATGGCATATTTAGGCATTATTTTAAAAAGATAAAGCGATGTTCTTTGCCGACTTCTTCAAAAGGGCACTTTTCTAAAAAAGTGGGAAAATACCAAAAAATCAAAGTAGGCCTAGACTTTCGAAGTTTCGCAAACCTACTCAGTTTTTCATTCTGAACAAGTTTCCTTAATAACATTTCGCCGTAAAACCTACAAAGGGAGCACTTCACTGATGTGGAAAATTAGTTTCTGCATAATTTCCAGGGCATATCTACGTGATTTTTCGAAACTAAAATTATGCCACAAATTAGTTTCAAACCAAGCAGAGCTGATCCCAGAAGTTCAAATTTCAACTCGATTTTTTTTTATTTACACCTTATGTGAAGTCAATCCGGGGACACACTGTATATACAGGGTGTCCCAGTTGTAAATCATAAGTTAAAATAAACGACAAAAAAATTATTTTGAGCGAAAAAGTTCATGTATAGTTACATGGGTCCGGAAATGCTTAATAAAAAAGAAAAATGCCATAAAATGAAGCTACCATTGTTTTGTTCATCATAACCAGTGGCGTACGGGAAGGTACGACACGCCCCCTTTTCGAAAATAATTTCTGCGCCCATGGTTTTTTGGTGAAGCATTTTTACATTGCCCATTCATTTTTCCATAAGAAAACACTAAATTAGAGGGGAGAAATATTGTTTGGATTACCCTGTAAAAGACTAGCAAAATTAAACGACTTTTCAACAACAAATAAAATAAATATAATTACTGTTATAAAAAGAAAGTAGAGCAAAAAACAACAAAATATTTATTTCCAAACAAAAATAACTCTGATTCAAAACATTTTGTAGGAAAGATTAGTACGTAAATAATTAATTTGTGACTAGTGCAGTTTGTGACCTTTTGTGTCTTATTAATTTTTAAAAATTTTAACCTTTTGGTAATGGTTTTTTGCTACATACAGGCTGAGTTTTTTTTTTGATGATCAGTATGGGGATCTCGGAAACTAGCGGAGATAGAAGAAAGGTTAAATGGGGAAACAATTGCAGTCGTGTGGGCCCAATTTAAAGCATCTTGTGGATTTTTGAAAAAAGTCATGGCTTACTAGATATTTAGCTGCCATTTTCGAGACAAACTTAGTTATTTCCATATAGCCCGGGAGCCAGTGACAGATTTGTTCGACCAAAATCCTCTCGGGCGATAATTCGTAATATACATCCAGTTATGTTGCGAAGCATCGTGATCGCCAGCTGGGGTACCAGTGGTGGTTTGGATAATGGCACCCTCCCATACACGTAAAAAAATATGTATTTTCAATAATTTCCTCCCGGCTGAAAATTTGTCAGATAATAGTAAATATAATAATTAAAGGAGAAAAATGGACAGCTGGCTGAAAGGTGGTGGACTACATATACGTCAGCTGCTCAAACGAACATGAAAAAAGAAAAACTGTTTTCAGTGATTTCCTCTCGGTGGAAAATTTTTCAGTTGGTACACTTATTAGAGGTTTGTTTAAATTGGGGAAAAGTTGCGGAGTTTATTGCCGAGTAACATGGTAAAAAAATTCGAAAAAACTGAAAATTGCCTTTTTCCTTTTTAATTTTTTAAACGAGAACGAAGGGGGCTTGACATTTCTAAGTTAAATATTATTAAGGCACTTTTTTTGCAAAGGATCTAAATGTTGTGTCCTCGCATTTCTTTTGCCGCCTCCCTGCTGGACAAAGATATGGCGATCAACTTTTATTTTTCTTATTGTCGCCATATTAGATTTTTGCAGTTTTGAAAAAAGGATTTTTTACTTTGTTTTTCTTGCCTTAATATCAAATCAATCGTTTTTGCATAGAGTGTCTTGGAAACATAAGCCTAATTACCCATTGGTGCGAAGTGTGCTTTGGAATATTGTTTAACAGTTCGGTAAAAATTCAGTTAATGTTAAATTTATTGATTGAATAAATCATAAACATATCACGAGAGTACGATCTGAGACCTTGTTATTTATTCGTCATTTGCCATATAACACATTAACACTAAAAAAGTCAAACACAAGAACAACAAAAACCTAGACGACTAGACAATCCTATTTTACAACAAATGTTCAATTTGCCCTCCTTGTTCCTCAAGGCTCAAGGCACAATGCAGCACGTTTCTTTAAATTGTTTAAGGCTCGTGTAATATCCCTTCGTTGACTGGCGGCGATAAGAGCCCGACATGCGGGGGGGGGGGGGGGCAGCTCCGGAAGGGGCCCCTAAAAACTGATCTATCCACTAATATTACTTTTTGCCAAATAGGCTGAAAATCGTTGTCGACCAAACGACTTAGAAGATATTTATTTCAGGAAACAATTCGCAGATGGTTAGGAAATTGTTAAAACACCCCGAAAACACGAAAAAAAAAAACATTTTTTTGTCAAATTTTGTGCGTTTATTTGAAGTGCCTTTAGTTTCTCTTTTAAACTAATATAGAGGTAATTATTATGAAAAATATTCACTTCTATTCTTGAGTACTTTTGTACACTCTGTTACTGCGAATTAAGATTTGTGTTCTTTTATTAACCTATTATGTGTGCCATGTTTTTTTGTCTTCTCTGCATATTTTGACCAATTTTTGTGTGTTTGTAGCAGATAGCGTGAATTAACTTTATTTAGATCAATTTTTCTGAAATTAATTTATAGATACTTAAAATTCAACAGTAGTTAAAGAGCAATTTTTTAAAGTCAAATTTTTCGATTTATCTGTTCTTACAAGTTACGGAGAAGGAGGACGAGAAGGGCCAGCCAAATTTTTTTTACCATGTTCCTCGACATCAAATTCCGCAATTTTTCTCCAGTTTAAACAAACCTCTAAGTGTACCAACTGACAAATGTTCAACCGAGAGGAAATCACTGAAAATAGCTTTTCTTTTTTCATGTTCGTTTGAGCAGCTGACGTATAGTCCACCACCTTACAGCCAGTTGACCTATTTTTTCCTTTAATTATTATATTAACTATTATCTGACAAATTTCCAGCCGTGAGGAAATGATTGAAAATACATATTTTTTACGTGTATGGGGGGGGGGTGCCATTGTCCAACCCACCACTGGTACCCCAGCTGACGTTCACGATGCTTCATAACATAACTGAATGAAGCAATTTTACGAATTATCGGCCGAGAGGAAATCACTAACAAAAATCTCTCACTGTCTCCCGGGCTAATAGTTATTTCCGTTATTTTTCTGAATAACCATATCTAGTATCATCTGTATTGTTGGACAGCTCTAAAAGTGCCTGAATTTTTTTGAGGCCATGGCCCACTGTGGTTTCCATTTAAAAAAACACAAGTTTATGTCATATCTCGAAAATGACAGCTGTCACGGGAAGTAGGACATGATAACCGCATTGGGGTCACAAATTCCTACAACTTTGGTATTTACACTTTTTACCTAAAATCAGAAACAACAAAGCTAGATTAGAATAAATCGCTAAAATTTCGTTTTTTCAAAATATCTAGTAAGCCATGACTTTTTTTCAAAAATCCACAAGGCGCGTTAAATTGGGCCCACAAAACTGCAATTCTTTCTCCATTTAACCTTCCTTCTATCTCCGCTATTTTCCGAGATCGCCATACTGATCATAAATAAAAACTCACCCTATATATAAATACGCCGCGTCGCGGATCTGTCCGCTCCAACCAACCAAGTCCGCATCCACATAGGGAAACAAAAATATGCTATAATATGTGGGGCAGCCGGCGAGCGGCCGTGGCCGCCGCCACCCCCGCGACCGCCGCCACCGCCGCGACCGCCGCCACCGCCGCCACCGCCGCCACCGCCGCCACCGCCGCCACCGCCGCCACCGCCGCCACCGCCGCCCCCGCCGCCGCCACCGCCGCCACCCCCGCGACCGCAGCCACCGCAGCCACCGCCGCCACCGCCGCCACCGCCGCCACCGCCGCCACCGCCGCCACCGCCGCCCCCGCCGCCCCCGCCGCCGCCGCCACCACCGCCACCCCCGCGACCGCCGCCACCGCCGCGACCGCCGCGACCGCCGCCACCGCCGCCACCGCCGCCACCGCCGCCACCGCCGCCACCGCTGCCACCGCCGCCACCGCGGCCACCGCCGCCACCGCGGCCACCGCCGCCACCGCGGCCACCGCCGCCACCGCGGCCACCGCCGCCACCGCCGCCACCGCCGCTCCCGCCGCCGCCGCCGCCCCCGCCGCCCCTGCCGCCCCCGCCGCAGCCCCCGCGGAGCCGCGCGTGGCTGTGGCAACGTTAGGAAATGCCCACTTCAGGGGTCAAAAATTTAACATGTAAATGGTTTTCTTGTGGTAGTAGATTAGTAGATTCTTCTATGCTATTATTAAGAAATGGTTTTCCATCTGAGATGTATTAAAGTGAATAAATAATTAAAAGAAAAACGTGTACCTACATTATTTTCCTGAAACATCTACCCTGTCCTATAAATTACATCGAGAATACGTCACAAACTCGTCACACTTGTGACTCTTCAAAGATATGTATAATTGTAACTAATTATTGACGTTTAAGAAATTACATATCATAAGGGATTAGAATTCTTATTCTTATCAAGTTTACAATAATTATTCGCTTGGATAATTTTACCCTAAAGGAAAAACCACGTAGCAATAATAATTTGGTACAATATTATATAGGTATATAATAATATAGATGAGATTTGTGTTAAAAGGAAAGAAAAAAGCTAAAATAAAGCAAGTAATATTCTATGCTCCGGTATTATACCTAATGATGATTTTACAAATAAATGGAAATAATTTTTCCAAAAAAAGTAATTCAGTTTTATTAAGAAACACAAGGTTTGAATTTCCCGGCATCATTATGATTTTGAGCATTCATTTGAGTAGTTGATTTGCTGTTGGTGTAGGGCAAATCCCAGAAAAATTCAAGAAGAGTTGGTCCAATCGACAAAAATATCCCAACATGTTCCTGACAATTTTTTTGCAAGATTAGAAATAATATCATGACAGAATGAATATGCATTTTTTGTTAGAAAAAGAAAAATATTAGAAGTCCGCAATGACCATTCGTATTGCAGTATTTCCAAAGAGTTAAGCTTTAAAATTTAGTCTTTTCTCGATGTGGATTTTAGATAAATATTTTAAATTACGCAACTTAAAAATCATGCAAGCATTTGTTTTGACAATCCTTTGAATTGAAGACTTTTTAAATGTAACTCAAGACAAGGTTGTCTTATTGAATTTCTAGGATATTGTCACAACTGGAATTGTGACTGGGGGTAAGCACTAGAGGTAGGCTTCAATAATTTGAGAAAAGTTACAAAATCTAAAAGTAATTATTACCCAAAAACTCAGCAGTGCCAAAGATCAGTTCAGCAGCCTGATTATTGTGGGAAATATTGCCATAATTTAATTAAAAAAAGAACTACAACTGTATCTCAGTAACTACTGAGATTTGACCGATAGTTGTTGTTAAGCTCAATAGTAATATTTTGGCTCAACCACCCGCATTTTCTATACGTACTTAGGAAACATTCTGTATAAGAAAAAAGGAGGTAAACTACTGTTTGAATCCTCTGAGTAGTGCCGCGGCATATTTTCTTTCCCGTTCAGCGCGTTAATATATTTCCATATCGATGGATAAACAGCATTAATAATTGATGAGAAACTGTTATGCCATCCTTCAGTTGAATTATTATCTTCAGCCAACAGCCAACTCATACCCACAAATTTACTGGATGCAGTGGTGATTTTCGGCGTTCTTGTCTACCAATGCGACCTATACAAGTGTCTTCGACTTCGAAGTAGTTCAACACTGATAGCAATACATAGTTTTGTTTGTAATAGTCAAGAAGTTTGTCAAAGGCATCCACCCGGAGGAACAAAGGCTAATGCTGGCAACAGTCTAAGTTGCAAAGCGAATTCTGGGTCTTTTGTAACCCTGCATGCTGAATCTGCCTTCCTATTATTATGCACCGTGCAAAGTGAAAAAAGCACCCTCGTACTCTGGAATGTGGAAATTCTTGATTGAAAGCACAGAAAATATAGTTCCACAACAGAAAGCTCCTTAACAATACCTACCTGTCAAATGGACTCCAACTACAGACTCCAGAAACAAGCAGATTGCATTTCTTATGAAATGATATTTTCCCAAAATATAACCTTCTCAATTCGTAGATTAACCAACATTTAATAGTGGACCTCAATATCAATGCATTTGGAAAATATTATGCTTCAAAGTTGGAGTCCATATATTTTTGGTGTTAAAAGCATTGATTGCAGCTCTCTGAAAATCAACCAAGGTCGAAGATTTGGTCTCTGGGACATCCTGTACAACAGGCAACAAAAAAGGTGGGGGTAAAAAATATATCTAATTTTAAATAATATAGATTTGAAACTTCAGACTCGTATTACCTCACGATATTATTTTCCGACTATACACACTAAAAAGCAGTATTGGAAAACAGTAAAGTATCGTAGCGCCAGGTGATAAAATATGAGCAGTAGGTACAAGTAAAACTATGCACATTGATGAGGAACGCGAAATCAAGAGGCAACTAATAATGCTTTAAAAATTGCTCCTAAATCAAACTTTGAACTGTGGAAAATATAAGAATAATGAACGCCACTTAGATTCCACGTATTCACAACCAACTGGCCATTTTTGCTATTATCTCTCCCTTACGTCGCTGCTCAGATTCCTCTGGAGCTAGGGTTGTCACCTTTTTGCAAAGTGAAAAAAGGACATTGCCAACAATTCTTTTAGAAATGTTCTTACAAATTAAATTATATCAAAACATTTAAGAGTTTAAATTTTGTCAAAATTCTAAGTAATTAAATCACTAAAGTGGGCGAAAATTTGGTTAGATTTTCATTCCCCTTGTCAAACACATTCTCTGAATATCTAGGTCGGATAGGTCTTCGATAATATCGATATAATAAAATGGACTTATAGCGAACGCTTATAGTAAAATCAAGCAACTCTGTCGCCTGGGATAAACAAGAGCATGTGCGTTGAGATATGCGCCAGAGCCGCACTGTGGCTCGACCTTTACTTAATATTACTTTTACAATTGTGTACGTCAAATCGATAAAATTATTTGTGGCAGTGTCTAAATAGCTGAAAACAAGATAAAACCTCATAAATACACTTTTGCGATCGAGTACATCTCTGTTTCCAGGTACGCTGATATTTGATGGCCTATTGACCAATCGCCTTATTTAGCGGAATGTCATCGAACAAGTGCTTTTATTTACGCTAGGCGTCAGGGTTATTTGATTTTAGTATAGGTACCACCAATCCAGTAAAGTCGACAGCCATGATAAAAACGATAATCGAGGAGTCAGGTCACCAGGAGCACTAGTATAGAGCATATGCCTCTTTCCGAACTCGAACTACCGACCCTGTCACCCCTAAGGTTATTAAAAAGGACATTTTAGGGCTAAAAAAAGTCACAAGGACAATTTGTTTGAAAAAAGGGCTGTCTTTTTCAAAAAAGGACAGGTGGCAACCCTATCTGGAGCACAACGGTTCAAGCACAGAGAATATAGCTTACGGCCACAGGAATCTGATCAGCATGGGACAGGTAAAATAGTTCTGTCTATTCGATTTTGTTTGACTTTTCGATAACAGATGGCGCAGGGATGCAGAATCGTAGTGTTCTCCACTCTTTCAAAACCGACAGCAACTGCTGCCCGGGCGTTGTCGTCGATTCTGATTCAGCAAACTACCCGCGGTCGAATTTTTATTATACCTTTATATGATTGCCATCGACCTTCCTACTGCGACTCATAAAGTTGGTTTTTCTCATCTGTATCAAATGTAAAATTTAATTCAAATAAATTACAAATTGAACAGAGTAAACTGGAGTACCTTATGAGAAGGGTTGCAATTTGCAATCGTACCTAGTGTGACCTGCTTTTCACTTTATTTTCGGTTCATTGCGTGATCTTTCTCACATAAAATTATTTAGATATTATCAGGCGTTAGGTCCACAATTGGCATAGCCGTGAATTATACAGGCTGCTTCAGTCAAGATGTAAAAAAATTGAACCCTAGGTGGAAAAATAGCTTAATACGGATCCGAAATTAAAAAATTCTAAAGTCAGCAAAAAAAAAGAAAACAAAATATGTACTAAGGCATTGAAGTTCAAGTTTTTATGGCTCATGTGGAATTTAGCAGCTAATCACCCTGTATAGTTTCGTTGAATTCGCCGTAAGTGAGTAAGTGGGGAAGGGGTAGAAAAAATTGGCTGGAAAATTCTCAGGAAACCGTTCTGAACAAAGAATATGGAAATGTCAAGGGTTAGCTACAGCTACACGCAATCGATCCATTTATACTTACAAAACTTTGGACTTCGGCGCAGAAAAGCAAAGCTTTAGGCACAGCTTACCCTAGCCCTAGGGTAAGCTGTGCTTTAGGTCAGTAAATATTTTGCAGTGAGTATGGCAACCACTGTGACTTAACTGTAATAATTTCAAAATGACGTAATTGTAAATGGCTTAACACTAAATAGTCAAGTAATAACATAAGGAAAAATGCGGATCACTAACTAATAAGGGTTTGATACTGTGAATCTTGCCATAGTGGGGGTTAACATCCATTGACTTAATTTTTTTTCTACAAGCGAAAAGTACACTTTTTCCGCACGCATTTTAGTTTAGAAAGTATCACTTTTCCGCACTAGTGTGGAAAAATACTTTTCTGCACTACTTTTCCGAACTAGTGTGGAAAAGTGACACTTTATAAACTAAAAAGTGTACTTTTAATTTCTTTGCTTTTCCGCACGCTTGTAGAAAAAATAGTGTTCCTAACTCTTGCGGAAATTGTCTTTTCCACACTCGATTTCTTAGCTGCAATCGCGTGCGGAAAAGTGGCACTTTCCGCACTTGTTAGGAAATATACTATATCCGCTAAAAAGTCTTTGGAGAGATATAGGGTTGATTAGCTGTCATTTTGCATGCATTTGATTTTGGGTTAGTTAATTTCTCAGCAGAGTTAAACAATTTTTGTATATCAAAAAATTTTGCGGCAGTTCAATTTTCGCCCATAATTTTCACAGGTGACTATGTATCGCAGCTTTGTTGGCGACAAAACAAATAAGTCTATAGTAACGAAGTATATAGCGTCGTTTTTTTCTGAAAAAAAAAATTAGTTGCGATATTTTGAGAAGGCCACTTAAAATGGACACTCTGTATAGTAATGTGAACCGTGCATTTAAGGGTGCGTTCCTGCGGTTCGATTTCAGTAAAAATAAGTACGATTTATAGTACCAAGGGACCCCACCACTGGCACCACGTTCAGTACACGCACAAAGTTCCATTAGCCGCTCACCTACCCCCCCATTTGGGGGAACATTCAAATTATAAATTATAAATTATTATAAATTGTGCTTTGTGCATTTGTTTTAGCTCATAAAAGATAACATTTTTGTTTAATAGAGTAGTTTAGTAGAGTAGTTTTTCGGTTTTTCTTTAGTTTTCAATTTTTTTCTTCACTTTTCGTGTGAAAATTTAACCTGCTTGGGGGGGGGGGGGGGTTTGAACCCCCGAAACCCCCCCCCATGGGCACGCCACTGCCTAAAATGCATAATAAGAAAGTTACAGGGTGTTAAAAGTACAGTTTAAAGAATATATTTTTGGCAATAACTTCTACAAAACTTGGGCAAATGAAATGAAACTTGGTGCAGTCCTTTAGTAAGTGAAGTGCAATATTTTTGTGTAAAAAAAATATTCTCATCGACCAGAGGCGGAGGGGCGGGGTAGCACAATGGGTTTTATACTCATAACTTTTTTGAGGATATCTTTTTGGTCTCGCAGGTTCATCATTTTAGTGCATCTTTTTTATTTTGCAACAAAAGGGTAATCTTGTTTCATAGCGATAAAATCAACCGTTTGGGTTGAAATCGGCAAAATGTGCCCCAAAACACCTGTTAACTCCAAAATTCGAAAAATAAAATTATCGCCTACCGCATTTAAATGTTTTACAGACGAATTTTACATTCAAAATTAAGAAAAAATGCCTAATGGATATTGAGTAAAACATCACCGGTTTTCCTGAAATATGGATTTCAAAATTTGGTCGAGTTCAATCCGTTCCATTTTGAAAGCGAAAAATTTTTGATTTTGATTTGATTTGATTTTTGTTCATAGGAAATTTTTTATCACTTTAAATCGTGCAATTGTTATGTAAAATTTGAAAGAGATAGTTGAAAATTTTATTTTTCGGATTTTGGAGTTAACAGTTTTGGGGCACATTTTGCCGATTTTAATGCAAACGGTTGATTTTATCGTTATGAAACAAGAGTATCCTTTTGTTGCAAAATGAAGAGATGCACTAAAATGATGAACCTGCAAGAGCAAAAAGATAACCTCAAAAAAGTTATTAGTATAAAACCCATTGTGCTACACCGCCCCTACGCCTCTGGTCGATGGGAATAAATGGTTTTTACACAAAATTGTTGCAATTCAGTTACAAAAGAACTGCACCAAGTTTCATTTAAATTGCATAACTTCTGTAGAAGTTATTGCGATAAAGTTGTTTTTCAAACTATACATTTATCACCCTGTAACTTTCTTATTATGCATGTTCGGACCCATGTTTATAGGAAACTTTTTGTCCAAGATGACATTTTCTACCTGTCACAATACGTTGGCACCATAATTTAGAAACAGTATATCAGATCTTCAGTCTTTAAATCAGTCTAATTGAGCCTTTAAATTCAGTCTTTAAATCCTTTCCACTCTCAAACCGCAAAAAACTTTACCGATAAATTAATAGCAACATTGGAATCGTCAACGGCGTCCGCAGCTCCCAGCAGCAGCGGCCGTCGGCTTTGGAAGAATGAATTACTCTACGATTCTGCACCCACGCGCCATCTCTTATCGAGAAGCCAAACAAAATTCGACAGATTAGGTAGGTACCTACCTAGCTATTTTACCTGTCCCATGCTTCTGTGGTGCGGTACGACCAAAAAATAATTTGTGGTTTACAACTGGGACATCTTGTATATTTCTGCACTCTCTCGGTGCATTGTATAAAGCTAAGTTTTTATGTCCTTTATACTTCGATCACAGATCGTGACGAACTGCAATCTTATCAAATTGATAATGGCATTTTAAATATACAATGTAATTAGCTTGGCACTTAGTTTAAACGAGTACGGTGAGATAGGTCTGTTCAATCAAGTACAGTTTTATGTGACTACGAATAAAATGAACGACGTAATTTTTGAACAATGGGAAGATCTGGAAAAGGATTTCCAAGATCTAGAAAACACAAACGCCGTGTATGTGAAGAAGTTAGCTGAAATTGTGGAGTATCAGAACAAGGTTTCAAAACAATTAATGCAAGAAAGACAAAGGATAGGAAAAATTAACAACGCCATGAAAATATATGGAGTGACGGAAGAAACTAAAGAAATCTTAGACAAAACCAACAAAATAGACAATGCTCTTAATGAAATCGCGGAACGACTTCCAAAAAAATCTAGCAAGTACTTGAGGTTAATTCTCGGTAACATTGATGTATCCTTTATGAATCCAGAAGCAAAATTTAAATACAAAGACGAATACGAAAAATTTAAACTAGTTTGCATCATAGTAGCCTTAGTATTAGCCACAATAAACCTCTTGGTTTACTCGAGATCTCTCCAAGCACTCAATGTCTTCTTTTTGGCATGGTATTACACCACTATATCAATACGAGAAAGCATTTTGAAAACTAATGGTTCCAGAATAAAAGGTTGGTGGAGATTCCATCATATTTTATCTATCTTCGCAAGTGCCATGATCTTGGTGTGGCCTGAAGGTCAAACGTGGAGGTTGTTCAGAAGACAGTTCTTCATCTACAATATCTACAATAGTATCATACAATATATGCAGTTCAGATACCAACAGGGAGTACTGTACAGACTGAAAGCTCTTGGAGTTCGGGATAGAATGGATATTACCATAGAGGGATTTCATTCATGGATGTGGAGGGGGTTAGCTTTTTTGGTTCCATTGTTATTTATTGCATACTTATTTCAGTTGGCTAATTCCATTGTTTTGTATAATTTGAGTTTTCATGAAGATGCATCGTGGCATGTACTTGTGTTGAGCGTAAGTTTTTTGACGTTTTTCATTGGAAACACTACCACTACCTACATCGTTGTAAGAGAAAAAATGAGGAATGGTTTTATGAATCATTATAAAGTATTAATGCAAAGACTGTATTGAATTGAATTCTATAATAATAATAAGTTTTTCGATGTGTGATTCCGAGATTACAAATATAAACTATAACAAAATGAATATTTTATATCCCCATATGTCCATATGCCATGAGCCATTTCTTTATAAACTATAACATTGAAAATGCCTCCATTCATATTATATGCATTAGGTAATTTTAATTGTGAATAATTTGGAGAGATAAATGCTAATGCTAATGTTTGATATTTGGTTATTGTAAACTGCAGTAGAATAGCTCTTGATTTATGCATATGGCAGGTGGTATGTTCTTAAAAAGAAAATCGAGAATAACGTACCTATTATCTGAACACACTTGTTCAAGAAAACTGAAATGCTCGACCTTATCTCCTTAATACGAGTATCTATACCTAAGCTAAATTTGGTTGATAGGATTTAAAGTTTAGGTATTGTTAAGCGTTTTGGATGCGGTTTAAAATGTTTAGTAGGTACTAATATTTTTGTATTATATTATGAAGTGTTTTTCTGATCCCCAAGTAATAACAATTATTTAGGTACATAGTTTAAATTTTTTTTAGGAAACTATTTGGGTCCTTCAAACTCGAAGACATCAAATCTCTTATTTGATTATGATAAATGTAAGCGTATAAGTTCAAAGTTCGGCTTTATCGAACTAATAATGATCAGGTGCATACAAAAATGTATTAGGTTTTCTCTTATATCTATATAGGAGCGGTTTAACTGAAAAAACTTGACATGAAAAAGAATTATTGTACTGTGGTGATAGTTCTGTTCCACGGTGTATTCTTATTTTGCAAGAATATGTTATATGTTTTTCTGGATGAGTTTAAAGCGTACCCGAGATATCAGTTTTGACAAACCAGCATACTGAAGAGAATAATAATTGCCGAAGTCTCTGATATTTTTACTTAGGCCCAATTTCATAATGATGATATTGTAAAATCGTTTCTTGTTTGCGAAGTTCTTTGGAGCAACGTATTCTACGTCAGCAGCTTCGGGAATAAACACAGAAGTAGAGAATCCTTTTGAAGATTCTATTGATATAAGGTATCAAATTTTCAGACACTGAAATTGAATGTGCCATAGTCTCAAAGCTAGGGTTAATATGGAATAGTAAAATAGAACCAAATTATGATAAGCGTTTCACTAATTAGGTAGATAAATAGACCCCAGTCACCTTAACCTTATTTATCAATAATTTAATTCATTTACAAGGGGTCCTGTATTGAGAAAGTTAGTGAGGCCAATGCCAAAAAACTGCCTGAAATCTGCCCTTATCTGGATTACTTTTTAGACTTCCTTTGAAATTCAGTCTGGAATAGGTACATCAAATGCCTGCAGATTTAATATTGTCAAGTGAATCAATTAGTAGAACGCCTTGCAGCGAGTGGTTTTATTTCACCAACAAATGTTAAAATTTTATAGATCGAGAAAGATAACGGAACATCATGATGATCTCTTGCATATTTTCTAAAAAATCTCGGAAAATCGAGTTTCAAACACCCTGCATGTTCCCTAAACATCTCATCCACCTCACTTTGTACTTTCAAGAATTCTTTATGGAAAGCCATTAACGTTTTCATAGCCAATTAAACAGCGGATAAAATCAATGCCAGAGTCTTCCAAGGCTCGCCTGCAGTAAGGTTTTTCTCGCCGATAAAGGCGATAAACATCAGCTTGGTGTATGTCGTCATAACAGAAAATAGCTCTTAACTCAGTTAGCCGGGATTTGATCTCGTTGGAGTTTCTATGGATATGGTCGATACACACAGTTGGACCGGCCAATGACCAAATAGCAAGGGACTTTCACCCTGGGTATAGAGTAATTATGCTCCCAAGTTTGGACTGGAAGTGTTCTTAGCAGTTTCTCGTGGTCTGGCTAGAGGAAAACAAGAGAAGATGAAGACGTGCGAGCTTGGTGTCATTAAGTATTTGTTGTTCGGGTTTAACCTACTGTTTGCGGTTAGTATTATATTTGTAGAGTTTTTTCTTATTTTGAGAAAATAAGACATTTCGGAAACACAGAAAAGTTGATACCGGCAGAACAAAAGGAATTAGTCATCTGTGCTGTAGTATTATACCGGTGATAATTTTTGTATGTATCTCTCCCATTTCTCCCTTTTTTATGTTTGTTTCCCACCACCCCTAGATCATTTTAATTTTTTTTATAGAAAACATATTTATATAAAAGTTGTAGGGAATTTTATGCAGTTCTGAGACATTAAGAAATTTCATACACGCTGTTTCGCAAACCAAACAGATGTATTTAAAAAATAACACCCAATACTCAAAGACTTATGATTTTATGATAACAGTCGTAGAAAAATTATAGCGTACTCGCACGGAATGTCATATGCCATTCCGTGCTAGTTGTACAATATACAGGATGATTTTTTCAGCTCTACCACCACCATTTTCTCGCTTATTTTACGCCCTACAAAAAAAGCGTAAGAAACAAAAATGTGGCAATTTTGGACAGCTAAGTGGTGCTGCAAAAGAAATCGGCATCCATGGCCAACTTGTCGCGCAATATTAAAAAAATCTAAAATTGAGCAAAACTATTAATAGCCGTGGAATGTTTATTTTAAGAGACAGAGAAAAACTTTTATATTGAAAATTGATGGCACTGAGAAGCTTTATCCATCCACGTAGTCAGATAGTTTCAGCAAATTACACAGGGTCTTCGGCTCTCTTGAGGCTATGAAATTTTTTTGTTTATTTCTTATTAAGCGATTTTCTCGCTTATTTTAGGCCGCACAGAAAATACGTAAGAAAACAAAATATGGCAATTTTGGTCAGCGAGGCGACTTTAAAAAAGGAATGGGCCTCCATGCCCAACTTTTCGCACTGTACTAAGAAAACTTAGAATCGACAAAAATTTGCATGGTCTCAAGAGAGCCGAAGACCCTGTGTAATTTTCTGAAACTATCTGACTACGTGGATGGATAAAGCTTCTCAGTGCCGTCAATTTTCAATATAAAAGTTTTCCTCTGTCTCTTAAAATAAACATTCCACGGCTATTAATAGGTTTCCTCAATTTGAGTTTTTTTTTATTATTGCGCGACGAGTTGGCCATGGATGCCGATTCCTTTTGCAGCACCACTTAGCTGTCCAAAATTGCCTCATTTTTGTTTTTACGCTTTCTTTTGTAGGGCGCAAAATAAGAGAGAAAATCGCGGTGGTAGACCTAAAAAAATCATCCTGTATACTATTCTGTGAAAATATCTTTAGTAAAAGTTGAAATAAGATAGGCGACTTTAATAAAATTAACAGGTAGGTTAACCCAAAGCTGATGGCTTGACATACCAAAACTTTCCCATTCACTTCAAAATGTGCCAATTTTTTTTAGAAACCTTAGAGTTCACTTCGTCAGATACCGAAAATAGTTTTGTCCCATAAGCGTACATAAGCATACGCATGCCCCAGTAGGGAGTGTAGAGGAGTAGGTATATAGTAGCTGTCGTTGAGAAACTATTTTTGCAGTGCCATACAATTGTTAGTGACTTAAGTGCATGCATCAATTAAGTAGCTATTATTGCATACGTACCATACGTTTTTCGAATATTTATGGGCTAGAAAAAAATTACTTTATACTTTAGTCCGTTTTCTATATTATTAGATTATTTTATTATACTTTTAGTCATTTTTAAAAACGCGGTATATTAAAAATATATATTTAAATTTTATTATTTTCTGCTTTTTAGTCTTGTGTTTAAAATTTTGCAATCGATTGAGATCTTGATGAGATTTCGACAGAGACATGAGGTAAATTTCAGATTTATTTCAGTTTCTCTTCACCTGATGATATTTGAAATAGTTATACCTACCTACCAATAATATATCCACCTGTTTAATCGTTATTTTGCTAAAAAATAAAATAAATAAGGAATCAAAATTAATGATATAAGATTTTTATTTCAATATTAAAACAAATTAATTCCACATCCTTCTTAGTTACCAACTTATGGTGCTCAAGGTTCTAGTTGTCGTATTCTTGCAAACTGTTAAATAACTCTCTTCTTGGTATGCTTGTTTATTTGTTTGTTATCCTTTCTTCTAAAAGCGTTTTTAACACGTTATTTGTATTTATTACCAGCTTAGGGCCTGTGCTTATCTGTTTATTTTCATTTAATGGACATAATTTTTTTTATAATACCTAACACATAACATAATAATAATATGAATATTACATAGTTAGTATTACATTGTCATCCAGTTTTGAGCTATGTTTAAAGTTTCAAGTCTCTAGCTTATCGGACAATTAGTTTAAAATCGATTGCAAAATTTGGCCAACAGATAAACAGGAGGAAAATAAAACGAGTTAATAAAAACGTGGTAAGAAGGGGTTCAAGAATTTATATGTATAGTACCTCACAAGCTTTTATCTTCTATATTCATAGTTATTGTTAATATAAGGTCTAAAAAAGGAAATGGTCTATTTACGAATTGGTATTAGTTACTTGATCAATTATTGATAAATTATCTTACGTTAGAATGATACAGTCTTGGTCAATCTAATGTTAAAACAAATTACATCTTAAAATCCACTTAAAATATTTGCCCTACCATGTGATACATATTCAATTTTTTTTATATTGTTTTATCGTATTGTAATTTGTTTAACATTAAGTTGACCAAGACTGAATCATTATAACCTTCTAACGTGAGACAGTTTATTAAGTAAGTAGGACCTCCTAAATAAAAATTGCCATTTCTTTTTTTAGACCTTCTGTTTATAAATGAATATGAATCAAAATATGGAAGATAAATCCTTACGACTGTATTGTAGTTAAAATTCAGCTAGTACTACATAGAGAATCTTAATCAATAATAATTTTAATTCTTTTTTCATGGAGATGGAGTATCTGATCACTGAAGATCAATAAAAAATATATAAAATGTTTTTACCTCTTATTTAGTCAAACTTTATTTCGAATGTTTTTTCCAGTCTTCAGGACCTTTTATGTTTATGTTTTATGTATTTATGTTTATATTATATTATTTTCTACGAAGTAAATTTTAAAACAAAGTTAGTAATAACAATTTGTTTCTAATGCTGGTAATATTTCGCGCATCCTTCGTCTACCAATTTGACAGTCATTGGTGCAGAATCAATGACTGTTATTAAATAAATTATTCAACTGGTGGATAATTTGATTGCCTGCTTGACATTGATTCTCCTACAGTAGATATAGATTTTAAACTTCAATAGACCTATCAAATTCTTTATTACTCAAAATACGGTTGTATTTTGAATAGTATTTTGAATAGGCTGATCACTTTACATAGATTGTCGCAGGCCATATAATTTTTGTCTGCAAACAATAAAAGGGCTAGTGAACGAAGTAGGAAGCAAAGCGCAATAGTATATTCAAGGTATACAGGGTGTAACTAAACTGATGGTCAAAAATGAAACCACGTATTCTTGGAGTCAAAATAAGGGCACTTCTTCATATATTTTTTTCTCCTACGGGCCATAGTTTTTTTTTATACAGGGCGCAGAAATTTAGAGAAAAATACACATATTTCTTAGTATCTCTAGAAGTATAAGAGATATTTTCTTCAAACTTGGTGTGTCACATGAGCGGATGAGTTGTCAAATTTAAGGTTAATATGAAGCTTGTGAGGCACCCAGTTGCGGAGATACAGGGTGTAATTAAAATTAATCAGTTCAGAAAAATATGAATACCCTGTATAATCGCATTTTTTAAATTTGTTTTGAACGGTAAATTCAATGGTTAACAAAAAGTATCTCTTAGTATTTTGTCATATTCTCAGCCGTTTTTTAATTATTTTCAAAGAACGGCAATGCTGCAATAAACAAGTCATTTTAAGAATAAATCTAACAATCTGTGGATGTCAATTAAACTTGGCATTATTTGAATCATTTGGCTGCCAACTTTGCTCTTTAGTATCAATATTTTGAAAAATTATATTTTCATTTGAAGAATTGACTGATATGCACTTTTGCTATGGACTTGCCAATGGCAATAATAAACATGCGGAAACGCGTAGTTGCGTGTATTGAAAGAGACGGCGGTCATTTCGAACATTTAATAATTTAATTTTCTAATAGCAATACGTTTCTTTTATTATCGTTTTTGCTTTTGTATTTTGTTAAATAAAGTTTAATTGACAACCACAGATTGCTAGATTTATTCTTAAAGTGACTATTGTTCATTGCAGCGTTGCCGTTCTTTAAAAATAATTAAGAAACGGCTGCGAATATGAAAAAATACTAAGAGATACTTTTTGTTAACCATTCTATTCACCACCCAAAACAATTTAAAAAAATGCGATTATACAGGGTATTCATATTTTTCTGAACTAATTAATTTTACTAACACCCTGCATCTCCGCAACTGGGAGCCTCAGAAGCTTCATGTCAACCTTAAGTTTGACGGCGCATCTGCTCATGTGACACGCCAAGTTTCAAGAAAATATCTCGTATATACTTCTATAAATACTAAGAAATGTGTGTATATTTCTCCAAACTTCTACGCCCTGTATAAAAAAAACTATGGCCCGTAGGAGAAAAAAATATATGAAGAAGTGCCCTTATTTTGACTCCAAGAATACGTGGTTTCATTTTTGACCATCAGTTTAGTTACACCCTGTATAGACACTGAAACAAAATTCAAAAATATTGATATGATAATGAACAGTCTCCCCCCAGAAAACATCTAATGGCTTATATGGCGTTGATTGACGTATTTATAATACTTCTCACGACTATAGCTTCATGTCCTTGAAAACAGATGGCACTGATGGCTAACAATTTGGCATTGTATTTTGTCTCTGGAAAGCAATATGTTCTTAAAAATATTATTTTCTCACTCCCACCTGTATTTTTTGAAGGACTAAAAAAATATATTCTACATATTCTACATATTCTACAGATTATAGATACTTAATATTTAAATTAGGTAAAATATTATTGGAAAACATTATTGAGGAAGTTTGATGAAAAAATAAATTGAAAGATGATTATAGTTATTTATGTAACAAGTGGGAGACATTATTACCTGGCGGGGTTGAATGTTTGGTCAACGAGCCACGAGCCAAAGATTAGGTAGGTATACGTAAAAATTTCGTTAAAATTAACTTTATCTATGAATATTCATATTTATAACGGGGGAGTCCCTAATTACTGACGCCTTAAAAAGGGGTTTGGAATGCAATATAAATGATTAAATCCGTAGAATTCTTGTCACATCTTAAATATAAAAAAGTTTACCCTGAAATGAAAGTTTTTCAAAATAATTCTAAATTTATTTTCTGCTATTGGTATCCGTGATTTCAGAATATATGTTTCTGCTTCTTTCAAAAAATATTGGAGAACTTCCTGGAAACGTTTTGAACCCTAATCAGTTCCTAGTTAAAGATGACTTTCAGTTCATCAGTAATCCATTCTTCTGTTCGCAGATTTCTGGAGTTGGTCTCATATTAGCTGGGGCCCTGATCTTAGCAGACGTAGAAGAATTCAACCATTTTACAGAAGGTAAAATATTAGCCCCATCGATAGTCCTTATAGTAGCTGGATGTATCATCTTCATAGTTGCTAGCTTAGGTTGCTATGGTGCCATACGAGAATCGTACTACATGCTTCTTGCTGTAAGTATTCCTATATAGACATGAAGTCGTTCCTTAAGTGTCTCCGTTGCTTAAACGTTTCTCAATTTTAGTTTGCTCTTTGTCTTCTGATAATATTCATAATCGAGCTAGCTGTAGGAATAGCAGCTGCAGTCTACAAAAATGATCTCCAAGATGGATTAAGAGACGTCATGAAGAATTCTATGGATAACTACAACAAGAGCAAATCTGAAAAAATTGCATGGGATAATATACAAGAGAAGGTTGTTTAATTTGTTAATAGTGTTCTTGAATTTTACATGGTCTGTTTCAGCTTGAATGTTGTGGGGTGGATGGACCAAACGACTGGAAAATTAAACCAGCGAGCTGCTGTCATCCTATACGAGAGGGAGTAGAAAGGCCAACGGCAGAACATTGCAGAAACGCACCAAATGACGCAGACTATTTGTATACATATGGATGTCATGAAGGGCTCCAAATGAAAGCAAACAGTGCTTCGAAAGTGCTGATTGGAGTAGGGATCGGCGTAGCGTTCATAGAGGTAGGTGGTTGGTATTGAAGTTGAAATACTTTTTGCCTCCAGATCGAATATTTTTAATTTTAGTTTTCAAGGAAAAAAGCATTCTTTATAATAAAGAGATTTGTTTATTTCGAAGCAATGTAGAAGTTATTTAGAAAAGTATATAGCAAATGTTCACATTTCAGCAATTTTTCTACATAGGCAAACCACTGAAAAAAAATTGTTAAAATAGAGGAATAGGCCATTTTCACAGTATTTTTTTTATAATTGCATCATTAAGTATGTTAAAAATAAAGGCCAAACATTTTTTTCTAGGGCGTCATGAACCCAAAACGCCGATTTTTTTAATTTTCGCATTGTGTCAACGTCCTGCTAGTATATCTGATTCTCCTGTTTTTGAGCTATCAAAAAATTGCATATAATTCAACTTTTGAATGTATAAAAACAGTTGACTTTGAATATTACAAATATCGATCAAAATTATGACAACGTGGCAAATCGGGGCGTACCTACTTTCATTGATCCAAAATGTGGTGGGATATTTAAATATGGTTACAACTTTTTTGCCCAAGAAAAGATGGGATATTTAAATATTGTTACAACTTTTTTGCCCAATAAAAGATGCGTGGTGCCTTCATGGAAAATCGGGTTATATTTGATGAAATTATATTATGTCCTCCCTTCTTCTCACACCAATTACCTAGTTTTTCAGTAGGTATCTACCTATCTCTAAACATCTCTTCAACTTTTACATTTATTTTAATAGGCACGAGGAGACCAAAAAATAAAATAATTGTTACACCAAAACCTTTTTTTTTGAAATTTAAAAAGTCTATTTAAGAACTCCATTGTTTTTTTTTGCTACATCTACTGGTACAAAGACTATGTTAGATATACATAATTTACTTTTTTTTTATCAAAGTTGCTATGCTGTAGCAGCTACACTACAGGGCAAACCGGTCTTAATACTAATAGATAATTGGATTTAAATCTATTAGGAGCAATTAGTAGTAGTAAGTAAATAAAGGCAAAATTTAAATTTAAATTTCGGCCAGCATCTCCAACTAAACTTTAAATTAGTAAATTGCAAATTAATATCTAAGGTGAAGTTAATTAAAGTGTAGGTATGTTATTTTAGTTTCAGTCAATGATTATTAATAATTCTTTGTTATTTTGCTTTTGCCAATCATCGTATTAAATCAATTCTAGTTTGTTATTTTATGCGGCGTACGCTGCAACTCATTAATAAATCAAATAAATTCCAGGTCGAAAGATTTTTTTATAAATAATGAAATTTAAATACTTAGAAAAATTAATATACCACGTTTTAAAAAAAGATAAAAAGCATAATAAAAATAATATAATAATATAAAAAACGGACTAAAAAGTATAAAACAATTTTTCCTAGCATTATAAAGATGCGAAAAACGTGGGGCGTAATAGATAATAGTAAGGAAGGTAGAGGAGTATTAGCCGTCGCGTCGTTAAGGAAACTTTTGCAGTGCAATACAATATTGTTAGTGACTTAAATGCATGCATCAATTACCTATTGCATGCGCCCCACGTTTTACGAATATTTATGGAGCTAGGAAATATTATTGTATACTTTTTAGTCCGCTTTTTGTATTATTATACGGTTGTTTCTAAATTATGGTGCCAACGTAATATGACAGCTATAAAATGACATTTTGAACAAAAAGTTTCCCATAAACATGGGTCCTAAAATGGACAATAAGAAAGTTACAGGGTGATGAAAGTATAGTTTGAAAAACATTTTTATCGCAATAAGTTCTACAGAAGTTATGCAATTTAAATGAAACTTGGTGCAGTTCTTTAGTAACTGAAGTGCAACAATTATGTGTAAAAACGATTTATTCCCATCGACCAGAGGCGGAGGGGCGGGGTAGCACAATGGGTTTTCTACTCATAACTTTTTTGAGGTTATCTTTTTGGTATCTCAGGTTCATCATTTTAGTGCATCTTTTTATTTTGCAACAAAAATGTACTCTGGTTTCATAATGATAAAATCAACCGTTTGCGTCGAAATCGGCAAAATGTGCTCCAAAACACCTGTTAACTCCAAAATTCGAAAAATAAAATTTTCAACTACCACTTTTAAATTTTACAGAAGAATTGTACCATTTAAAGTGACAAAAGATTCCCTATGAACTATGTATCAAAAATTTTTCGCTTTCAAAATGGAACTGATTGAAGTCGTCAAAATTTTGAAATCCATATTTCAGCAAAACCAGTGATGTTTTACTCAATATCCATTAGGCATTTTTTCTTAATTTTAAACGTACAATTCATCTGTAAAACATTTAATAGCGGTAGGCGATAATTTTATTTTTCGAATTTTGGAGTTAATAGGTGTTTTGGGGCACATTTTACCGATTTCAACGCAAACGGTTGATTTTATCGTTATGAAACAAGAGTACCCTTTTGTTGCAAAATAAAAAGATGCACTAAAACGATGAATCTGCGAGACCAAAAAGGTAACCTCAAAAAAGTTATGAGTAGAAAACCCATTGTGCTACCCCGCCCCTCCGCCTCTGGTCGATGGGAATAAATCGTTTTTATACAAAATTGTTGCACTTCAGTTAATAAAGAATTGCACCAAGTTTTATTTAAATTGCATAACTTCTGTAGAAGTTATTGCGATAAAGATGTTCTTCAAACTATACTTTCATCACCCTGTAACTTTCTTGATATGCATTTTAGGATCCATGTTTATAGGAAATTTTTTGTTCAAAATGACATTTTCTATCTGTTGTATAACGTTGGCACCATAATTTAGAAACACCCTGTATAATATTTTAGTCTTTCTTAAAAAGTGGTATATAATTTTTTCTATTTATATTTTATTATTTTCTGCATCAATCAATTTTAAACATCTTGATGAGACCATGACAGAGACATGTTCCAAATTTCAGATTTATTTCAGTTTCTTTTCACCTGATGATATTTGAAATAGAAAATTGTTATACCTACCTACAAGTAATATATGAATCTGTTTAATTGTTATTTTCCTGGAAAATAATGAAGGAATCCAAATTAATGTCATAAAATTTTCACTTCAATATTAAAGCAAATTAATAATTCCAGATCATTCTTATAGTTACCAAATTATGGTGCTGGAGGTTCTAGTTGTCGCATTCTTGCAAACTGTTAAATAACTCGCTTTCTTCGTTAGATAACTCGTTTGTTTGTCATGCTGCGTTTTTACCACGTTATGGCATGTGCTTATCTATTCATAAATTTCCACTAGTCAAATATTTTTATTTAGTATTAATAATTCATAAGTAGTCCGTTTAATTATTAAATAAATTGATTGTGCAATTAAATTTCAAAAAGTCTTTTTTTATCTGGATACATAAAGAGCGGCGTTCGGATGCCACAGGCATATTTTTTACAGGTTATGCTTACTAAAATAAATTATTATTTGAGGTAGATATACTTTTAATATTTGCAGAATAACCTTCCATTAATTTTCTTTAACAAATTTCATATAGGTATATAGGTAGGTACTTCCGATGATTTTAGTTACTCCAAAATTCAATCACAGGATCCTACTAATGCTTCATATACTATATATACTATTCAGATACTAATTAACCCTTAGGCCCTTGGGCTTATATCACTAAGTATTGAAAATGTTGAATGCCCTATTTTCAATAACATGTAATTAAACCTGCATAATGTAGATAATAAAGAAAAATGTTTTATTCTTTTCAGATTATTGGCATCATTCTAGCATGTTGGTTAGCATCTGCTATCAAAAATAAACAATAGAAGGAGATAATATACAAAAAGTATCTATGATCTTACCATTTTATAACCATACATAGGTGTGCTCAGAGTTGCAGGACTAATGCTAAAAGGAGACTCACGGCACCCCTTACATCAAATATTTAACAATATATAGAAATAAAATTGCCCGTCCCATTTTTGAGAAACAAAAGGTAAATATATTTTAGTAATGATAATAAATAGGGAGGGGTAGTAGCTAAAATAACTAAAATATTATAGACATTTTGTTTTTCTAAATCAACCATTTTTCATTTATTTAGTTAAGAAATAAAAATGTCATCCCAATTTTAGTATGTAAAAGTACCCTCGGTACTTGAGTAAATACTATCGAAGTTAGACTGAAACCAGTCCGGAATGTAGTCGGAATAATTATTGCCTTCTTTCTTTGCCATGTTTTTAGATCATTTTTGATATTGGGGTATGACAGTGGTAATCTGATAATTTAATTTTATAAAATCAACTACCTGTGTGTTCCGTATGTCCCTTATCTCTGAGTATGCCTATTTCTATATATAAAGCGTGTCCCAGGTGTTTCCAAAAAAATTGTATTCCTATGACAATATTTCGGAATTTTTTTTATCTATTTTGTTGCAATTTTAATATATTTTTTAAAATCTTTTCCTGGACATGCTGATTTTTAAAGACATAATATGCATTATTTTTATATTTTATTAAATTATAGATGTTTATGTTTACTGCGTTACACCTTAAGACTGCCAAATATATTTTGTTCGAACACGATATTTCTCTTGAAAGCTATATATTACCACAGAAAATATATTCGTAGTATATTTTCTGTGATATTACTATTAAAAAATAGTGTAACGTTAAGCAAATAATTGATATTAATTTATATTATAATGTATAGAACTGTTATCTTCACGCATTAATATATCGTATCATTTTACTAATGTTGTTGTACCTAAATGTGGAAGCATGGTAGTCTTCAAATTAATACTTATATACCCATCGATTAAGTAATAAAGAAAGGAAACTGGATCTGTCTGTTTTTCTTCCGATATTAATACACCGCACCATACACCCTCACTTACTTAAGTGGCGATATGACGTCAACATTAAAAGCTTTGTATGAATGGTTCTGTGTAATATTCGGGATCAATAAAAAGAACATTAGCAAGAATTTTTTACCTATTTTTGTACACATTACTTTCATACTATAATCAATATGTACGTTTTCAGGTAGTGCTGTCTTCACCTGTTTACATATTATACTATAGGGTAGTTCAATCTGTAAAAATAAACAAAGCGATACAGGGTTTATATTTATCAAAATTCTCCCGCACAAGCATTCAGTTGCTTCTGGTATACTCCTAGTTTGGATTATTGTGAGGGTGAGAATTATTATTATTATATTATCATTATAATTATTTTTATTATCTTTCCAATGGTTTCCAAAAATATTCATATTAAGTATACTAGGTGTAAAGTATGGCATGTTGGTTATTATGGGGATGCTAGGTCTTGTTCTGGTTTTTGGAGGACATAAGGTATACCTAAGAGCGGAATAAAGTGTAGGTACACATTACGGAAAAAGTTGTAGATTTAGAAAATCCCCAGAAACCCATGACAGTATCATTTTCTGCGAATTTAGTTGTGTGTTGAGTTCAGTTGCTTATTTTCCCGTTTTGATAGATAATAATAAATAATAATAATAATAATAATCGATGTTGAGAACGCCTGCATGATTTGTTATCATTTGTTGTAGTTTTAAAATCGATAAGGTAGTACCTTGTTTTTTTGCAATATCAATCAATATCAATCAAAACCAATCATGGAAACCACAAAAATATATGATTTTGAACCTGTTTCCAACATTCCGGATTTGTCAGTTTCCAAAAACACCAGTTAAGGAAAATGCCAAGAGGGTGCCTTCCTATATTATTCACTTAGGTATTAAGAATACTTAACAATATTTTCTGAAAGTAATGGATAAGAATTAGATAGTTTATTTTATTTTGTCCAGTGGAAATAACCATGACCCATTTTGCAAAACTGAGGTAATCGCAGTTTGTAAATAATGTTAAATTACTTAATAATCACAATAGTGAAGCATCCCACTCCAATAAAAAGTGCATTGCCAGTATTTCTGGCGATGCTTGGTTTCTGGGAAGTAATAACAACATCACAATTGGATATGTCTTTTAAGGTTGGGATTTCTATACAAGCATAGGATAAGTTAGAATTTCTTATATACAGGGGTGTTCTGGAATAAGGGGAAAAATTTGAGAATTCTATAAAATCTAAAAAAGGGGTTTGCTACAGAAATCTGAAATTTTATACACTTGCTCCAAGACACTCATATGGGTGTAGTTTTTGTTGGGATGGGGGATGTTGTCGTTATGGAATTTTTCACCCTGAAGATAGGATCACTGTATCTTGCCGAGTTGCCTTTTGAGTTGAGTAATAAATGCTTAAAAAGTTAGGGTCATAGTGTAGGTGTTCCATGTGCTACCAACAAAACATTTTTTAGGTTGAAAAAATCCCACGGATCCATTTTAGAAGGTTTATTAAAGGAACTTTCTTATTAATTTGACAAGTCATATTTTCAGCTTTATTCCTGTATATTTTGAAATATAGATGATTTTGTTCTAGGCGTTATTTCTTTTGTATTTTTATAAAGTAGCCAAAGAATTTGTAGCTTGCGTGTTCTGGCTATCATAAAGTAGCTACCTACATGTCCTAGGAAAGGAGCATTCCGGTAATATGAAATATAGTCGACACAATTTTGCCCCAAAAACAGAAAATAGCCTTTTACTTAGTCAGTTAGCATGCGGTTGATGGACTAACGACTAACCCATTTCTCGCATGACTACTTTATAACTATAACAACATGCATGTGCCATACCTACAATGTAAGTAGAAACACACACCAGTAGGTATACGGAAATTAGTTGAAAGTTTTTTTTGTATATGTAATAATCAACCTGCGTACTATTTTCTCATTGTCACTGCCAATAGTAGACCAGTCAAGGAATGGGTTGTAGTCAGACGTTTGTTATTGACTAAATATGATATATAGGGTGATTCAGTTTAATTCTGGGACAGGTGATAGAAAACCAAAAAATATAACCGCAGTTTATAAACTATATCTTTTTAAGGTCTTATAAAAAAGTTACAGGGTGTTAAATTTGGAAAAAATATGTGGACTTTATTGAATATTTACCAAACTAGTTGAGATATTTAAAGTCATAATATTTGTGTCCAAGAATAAAACTGAATCACCCTGTATATTATATTTATATTCTATATAGTCGTGCAGGTATAAAATTTATATACAGGGTGTTTGTAAATTTTGGTTTAACGTAATATGACAGGTAGAAAATGTCATTTTGAACAAAAAGTTTCATTTAAACATGGCTCCGAAAATGCACAATAAAAATATAGAGGGTGATAAAAGTATAAAACATATTATATTTTTCGTAAACACGTACAGAAGTTATGCAATTTAAGTGAAACTTGGTGCAGTACTAGTTCCTGAAGTGCAAGAATTTCGTATAATAGTTATTTATGTACCAAGGCACTGAAGTTCAACTTTTTATGACTCATGTGGAATTTAGTTGCCGAGGCCCCTGGCCGTGTCTGCAGACACGCTCATGAGCATCTGGAGCTTTAAGGCTAACTCTAGTTTCATAGGAGAACAGAACTTGTTTCCAATCATTGATGGTCCAATTCTGAACTTTGTGTTCTCTGGTAAGCAATGGTTTTTTGGCTGGTCTTCTGTAGCTCAATTCTGCTTCATGTAAACGTCTTCTAACCATTCGAGAAGATATAGCGATATTTCGGACATCTTAATTCATTTTTTAGCAGATTGCCGGTGACTCTCCTGTCTCTGAGAGCACGTTGTCTCAAAAAAACGATCATTAATTTGATTAGTGCAACGTTTTCGCCCTTGCCCTGGTCTTCGATGGTACGAGCCCAAGCGGCAGATGCTGGAATGATGACTTCCTAACAAACCAGCAACATATCGCTTTGAATATCCTTCATCCAGGAGAGTCGATGCTCGCACTGCATCCTCAATTATTGACAAATTTATTTGGCGGTTTATTTTCCTTACCTACTTGATTTACTCGCAAATGAACTTCCCAACATGTATGTGATAAAAACAATCACAATCGAAAAGTTTTCACAGACACTTTGCTTTAATCAGCACTTTTTAAGAAAATTTTAACTTTTAACACAGTTGTAGTATAAAACGAGGTTTAATACGAATTTCTGCCAAGACAAGGTTATGTGATAGGTACCTACTATAGTTAGCTTAAATAACAACTGTCACTGTCAAACAAGGTCCATGGCCTACTTGTCGAGAAAAAAATATAAGAATATAAAAAATATGGAGAAAAATATAAGTGGTGCGTTAATTTTGTCCAGGAGTTTATAATATACCTAATAATCAATGAAACAAGTTATTAGCTATAATTAAAGTTTTAGAACCTAACTCTCCTTTTTTTCACAGTTTCTCCCATTATGATTAGAATTTTGTTCGAAGAACATAAAATAGGCTTTCAAACAGATTTTTAACTTTTCTGGAAAATGAAAATTCAACGGACATTTTTGTTTGAAGAACATATAGGCTATCAACCACATTTTTAACTTTCCTGGAAAATAAAAATTTAACGGGCGTTCTGCTTAACACGTCCTTCTTAATAAACACACACATCTTGTCGATTATTATTTAATCAGCTAAAAGCCGTAGATCCTTCCTGGCAATGCTAAACCTCCCAGAACGACACAATTGCCTTCGTTAAATTGGACAACGGACACCTTCGCCTTCCAGAAAATTTTCAGACTTCGAGCGAACGCCTCGGCGGCGGCGTGTAAACAAATTCGGGGGAAGGCTGTCATGGAAACTAAATGTTTTGAGGTTGGCCGCGGTCATCGGCATGGAAATAAACCAAGTGCGATCTAGGCCCGGCCTGGTTCCAACCATTTCACGCCGGAGGCGCGGGTGGAAAGTGCGGGAAGCGCGGTGGTCGGCAAGAGCCCGGTTTCAGATCGATTACCGTTTTGGTTTTGGCGCGAGTGATATTTGAAGACTAAAACACCACAGAAATGGAGTCGTGCGGAATGAGCTTTATCAAGTACATTTTGTTCGTTTTCAACTTGATATTTGCAGTAAGTATGAGCAGTTCAGTTGTACAGTGTGGTCATTTAAGTGTGCAACATATATGGGACTTTTTTTATTAATTGCACAACCAAAATACAGACACTGCCGAAAGTTGATGAATGTTCAATAATCATATTAGGTGCACTTAGAATGGTTGCAAGTTAAACAACATACAGGGTATGTAAAAAAATATAATAATTGCACAAGAGTGAAGTATACCTTTATTTCAAAAATTTAGCAAAAGATTATTAAGAAAAGTTGTTTAGAATTAAAAGCTATGCCTCAATACCAAAACATAGGCTCATAAGAAAAAAAATGTTCGTCAATTAATTTCCACAGTTTCTTAATAAACATTTAAAATAAAAATTGTGCACCTTATATGAGAGTTTTTTTAATATACACATTATCTTCACTAATATTTTACTTTGTTCAGAAGAATGTTTGCGAAATTTTAAAGTTTTGTTTAATATCGTTGCAACAAACATGAAGTTTGTGATTCCCTAAGAAAATAAATATCTAAGCTTGAATTTGAACAAAGTTAAGCGAAATTGATATAATTTTAATTGATTTATGAAATTTTGTAGGGTGAATATTAAAACAATTATTTAAAGAAATTATTGTTTTTAAAAAAATTTTTTTTTCTTAGGAGGCCGTGTTTTGGTATTTAGCCATCACTTTTAATTCTAGACAACTTTTCTTAATAACATTTTGCTGAATTTTCTGAAATATGGATACTTTACTCTTGTACAATTTTTATATTTTTTAACCTACCCTATATGCTGTTTGACTTGCAACCATTATAAGTGCGCCTAATATGATTATCGAACATGCACCAACTTTCGGGAATATTTGTATTTTCGTTCTTAATAAAAAAATCCCATATGTTGCACACTTAAATGACCACACTGTATATGTTCTCATGTTTGTGACGTGAACGTAATGTAACCATACTATTAGTTTTTGGGGTACCAGTCATTCCAAATACTTATAAGTATATCCTTGAAAATAACCACCCACGGTAACTATTATTTAATCTCTCAATAATTGAAGCGCTAATGAAATTGCTTGTTGCTAATATTGAAAAAATAAAAACATGTAAGTATAAATTTAGATTCCTTATCTATAGAGTATAGATATACAAATTTGTTACTTACTTTAAAAGTTTTTTTTACGTTATAAGATATTCAATTAACTTCTTGTATATTGGCTCTCTGCTGTCTGTGTACAGCGTGTCCCCGGATTTTGTGTGTGGAAGAGTTATTTTATTTCTACTTTTAATTAAAAAAAGGGTAATAAAAGTTTTGATCGCCAAAAAAATAATACTCTAGTAACGAGGAGCAGAACTTGGTATACAAGGGCAATCAAACAATAAAAAAATGTCAAATTTGCGTAGAGAAAACAACCTTTTTTGCATGGTACAGCAAAACTGCAATTACGGAGTGCGCAAAATGGTGCTTCTCTTAGTACTATGAAATTTGAAGTGATTAAGTGGTTTAAATTATTTTCGATATTTTCAACCTGCATCAAATAAAAAAGTTACAGGGTTTTGGTGTACTTTTATTATAATATCACTCTGTACATTTTTGCTTTTATGAAATTTACGTTTCTACAATGGTATAATTAAATCTGTCATATGTTTATTCAAAACCGCTTGAAAGATAATGTGACGATTAAATATGTTAAATTTGAGCAAATAAATCCGGAGAAAGCGCTCTAAACCCACAACCGTTGCTGTACCCGCGTTTCACGAAACCCGCGAAATAAAATAATTCCTCTTCAACATTCACTACTTCAAAAATCGTGGCTGGCAAAAGCGTGGCTAATTTTTTTATTATTGGTCGTCAACTTACTGGCTATCTTGATGAATTCACTTCCACTCCAGAACTCTCGAAAGAAGCGTCTCGAGACGCTTTGAGACGCTATTCGAGTAGGTTAGACGTTTTGCGAGTCGCTTAGACGCTTTTCGAGTCACTTAGATGCTGTTTGAGCCGCCTAGGCGTTTTTTGATAAGTTCAGACCCTTTTCGAGTCGCAAAATTTTAGCCATCCGACATCCGACAGAGGGCTCTGGATAGATCATAAAAACTCTTACTTTGGTGCAAAATTTCAGGTCTTAATCTCAATTTTCAAGGCCTACTACAATTTTCTTCTAGTAAAATATGCCACCACAGCGTTAATCAGGGCACCCCAAAACCCCCGCATACCAAATTTGAACAAAGAATATAAAGGGACTTCCATTCTACAGGGCGCCAAAGATGAGCAAAATGGGGATTTTAAAGGCATTTGGCGAGTCAAGTGTGTCGTGCGGAATCCCATCAAAACAATCGAATCATCAACAGGACTACTCAAAGTGTTGGTGTGCAAAGATTCAATACAAAAATGTACAAGATATTTTTCTGTGGGCCATCTCAAAATGCTGAATTTTTATGAAACTTTATACGGATCAAAAATGCTCTGGAATCATTGAAAAAAACATTAATAAACACGAAAGTAAATTATTTCTTTACAAAATGCCAACCAACAAATAAAAAACAATTTAAATTATTGGACCTTTATCACTAAAGTCGCTGTCTAAGAAAATAAATTTTCTGTGCGTTTCCTGTTGTGGGACTTCAGTCACCTTAACTCATAATATGGCAGGCTTCTGTATTTTAGACTTAGTTCGTTTATAGTGTCTGCGGCGGTTTTGATATAAGTACTCAATTTTTGACCCGTATAAAGTTGCAAAAAATGCAGTATTTTGAGAGAACACAAAGAAAGACACTCTGTATATTTTTGTATGAGATCTTTGCACACCGACAGTTTGAGTGGTCCTATTGACAATTCAACTATTTTTTGAACTTTTACTGATGCATAATGGGTTTTGTTCCGGGTCCCGTATTGCGTTTCGGCAAAACTCACGCAGTCTGACGAGTATCTATTATCGAAACTACGTGAACGATTAACAGACGCCGCAATTAGACAAGATCAAGAAAATCATATTTCTGTTTAAAATAATTAATTACGATATTGTTTTGTTTGTCCAGGTTGAAGTGTTGACAATTTCGTAAACTCCAGGAAAAATATTAAATTTTCCCTTGAAAATTGGCTTCAAACCGGGAGCCCGGAGAGACCGAGAGTAGGCATAAAAACTCGGAGACTCTGGGTGATACCCGGAGAGGTGGCAACCCTAGGCGCCACAATATTGTCAGTTACGTCGACTTTAGTATGAAATTTCTTGTGCATCTTACGATTAATCCATATATTCTAAAGACCTCCGATATAAGAATAGGAATAAGAATAGTAATAAGAACAAGAATAATAATAAAAAAATAATAATTTAACATGGTGTTCATAGCCTGCAATAGCAATAACTAGCAATAAAAATAATAAGTGATAGGTTTGAAAAAATTGTTTCCTTATTCCTTGGTCGTTCTATCGATAAAAACTGTAATTTGTTTTTTCCCTGTTTTCCGTACCTCTTCGCACATGCGCAATTTCAGTTTCGCCATAAAAATAGCAAAAAAGTTAAGAGGACATCAATGTTATCAGTGGGCCTCTGCGATGTGTAGAATAAGCTATTCTTCTACGCTATTTTTTCTGCATTACATGCTACGTTGACCGTTTTACAGTTTACACGTCCGTTGCGTGCTCTAATAATACAATAAACCCTTCAATCATGCGTGTCCGCTCATTTTAGTTTAGTACACAGTACCCACGTGAAACAGTATCGATCCTTCGAGGAATGTCCCGCGGCCCTACCTTGTTTTTGTCCTCTGAATAGCTACCGGGTTATTCAATATTTATTCCACGTGACCCGAATAGCACCTGTGAACTATCGCCGTTTTTGTTTGTATACAAAGCCGTCCGAAATGAACTGTCAGCTTGAGGGACAATGGGAATCTATTTGTCAGGCAAAACGAACATCACGAAGTTGGGGTTGGGACGATAGGTTTTTTATACACTTAAAATTGGGAATTGTATCAAATTTTCCCAAGGTTCGTAACTTTAACTTTATTTTCCTTTGTTCTTGAATATCATAGATTATGGAGGTCCTTATTCTAAACTATATACTATATTCGTTTGTTCTTCAGGAATAACTCATTCTGTATGATTGTTCTGAGATACAGATGATTTTCGAGCCCCACAAAAAAAACGTAAGAAACAAAAACGTAGCAACGTTGGGCAGCTAGGAGGCGCTGAAAAAGGAATCGGTATACATAAGGACAACTTATCACGCAATACAAAAATACCTCAAATTGGGCAAAATTATTAATAATACAGCACACAGAAAATATACGCTACGCGTAATGATGATGTGAAAATGTTTACTAAATAATAACAATATTACCTCAGAAGCAATCAAATACTTGTTTGGGGGGGGGGGGGGAGGGGTGACAATTCCTATTATTTCGTCTTTATTGTCATTTGCGCCTAGGGCCGACTTTTCTCTATAGACTAGGACAGCATTCGCTCAAGTAGTATATATACGGGTAACCATAGAAAACCGTAGTAATCTGAGTGAGTTTGCCCGGTTAAATGTAGGTAATACTTTTTTACAGATTATATGAAAATAAATTGAAATAAATTCAGAAGCGTTATTGGGATATTACCTCAAAGTTTTTCCTTTTGTAGATGAATACCACTGTTTAGGTAGCTTTTAGCCATGCCTATTATAATAGAGACAATATACTGAGCAATTCATTCAATAATTACCAAATATTTACACTATAGGTTTTGGACGAAATATAGCGGCCGGCAAGTGACATGAGAAATCCAAACTTACCTGTGAAAGAAAAAGGAATGATTTTGGGTTTAAGCATGATTTCAACTCTCTATAATTTGAACAAAAAACAACTTTTAAGTCAGACCGATCTGTAAACGTGAATAGTAAAAAACGCCTAACCTATAAAATCTGTATAGCGACTCCGTTCAAATTTTGAATGAATAGAGGTCACATAGAGCATAGAGGTAAAAGTGGGTAAGAAAGATAACTGCCCGAGTGGTGGCCGCTGCGTTGCAGGGATGGGCGTTTGAACCTGGCATGCCCTGATAGCGTATACAAAGAACTTGTAGGTTGGCTACGCGTAGCGTATATTTTCTGTGATACAGCAATTATTGCTGTAGCAAGTTTATTGAACAAAACTTTCACATTGAAAACTGACAGCAGAAAATCACACAGCAGCGTCTTTGGTTCTCTTTAAGTTAGGGTTTTTGTTATTTATTTTTTATCAATTCGATTTTGCGCCCTACAAAAAAGTAAGAGAACAAAATATGGCAAATTTTGCAAACTAGGCGACGTTAAAAAATAAACGGACATCCATGACCAACTTTTCGCGCATATTTGAGCACCTAGTTGCATAAACTTTCACAGTGCCAACAATTTTCAATATAAAAGTTTCTTCTATTTTTTTTACAATAAACATGCTACAGCTAGGTACGGTTGGCTTCAGACGAAACCTTGGGATATTTGGATTCTGTTCTGACATTTGGCAACGTCGCGTTCGTCAGTCGCTTCGTCCCTCGGTCTGAGCTTGAATCCGTTGTTTGTTGAATGGATTTTGGTTATTATTACTCCAAAAGTCTCAAGAAAATGGTTTGACGTCGTTCCGTTTCATCTGATGCCCACTGTACTACTTAATAGTTTTAACCAACTTGAGTTTCTTTTATGTTACTCGATAAGTTGGCGATAGATGGCGATTTCCTTTTCAGAGTCATCTAGAGCTATCCAAAATTGTCACGTTTTTGTTGCTTAGGTTTTTAAGAAATATTTTATTTTTGTCTGTGCCATTTTTATTTTAAAATAGTTTCCCAACTATTTGCTGAAAAAATAGACATATATCTACCTACTGTCTTGTGTCATACAGTATGTATCCAATTCGACCTGTGTCTTAATAGAATCTTTTCTGAGAGTCAATTTGCGGATATTTCTATTTAGAATTCTAAGAAAAGTATAGATATATTATAGTATAAGTGTTAATTTTTTGATTGCCACAGCATGACCATGCTACTGTAACAAAATTTGGTACAATAAAATTTGCCGGCCACCTCGGCAGCCATCAACTTTTCGTCCTTGTACCATAAACTACTAGTTAACAAGATATTGAGTATTTACGACCATAAATCATCCATTGAATGATGGTGTGAAAATGGGACAAATATATTTCTACATATTTGTTCTAATTTGGCCTGTTTACTAAATAATAACAATATTTTTCATGCTCACAATACTCCAAACTACCTCAGAAGCAATCAAATACTTGTGGGGGGAGGAGGGGTGACAAGTACTATTATTTCGTCTTCATTGTCATTTGCGCCTAGGGCCGACTTTTCTCTATAGACTAGGACAGCATTCGCTCAAGTAGTATATATACGGGTAACCATAGAAAACCGTTGTAATCTGAGTGAGTTTGCCCGGTTAAATGTAGGTAATACTTTTTTACAGATTATATGAAAATAAATTGAAATAAATTCAGAAGCGTTATTGGGATATTACTTCAAAGTTTTTCCTTTTGTAGATGAAAGATGGATACCAGTGTTTAGGTAGCTTTTAGCCATGCTTATTATAATAGAGACATAAGTATATAAAAAAACAATAGACTGAGCAATTCATTCAATAATTACCAAATATTTACACTACAGGTTTTGGACGAAATATAGCGGCCGGCAAGTGACATGAGAAATCCAAACTTGTGAAAGAAAAAGGAATGATTTTGGGTTTAAGCACGATTTCAACTCTCTAAATTTGAACAAAAGACAACTTTTAAGGCAGACCGATCTGTAAACGTTAATAGTAAAAGGCGCCTAACCTATAAAATCTGTATAGCGACACCGTTCAAATTTTGAATGAATAGAGGTCACATGGAAGTAAAAGTGGGTAAGAAAGATAACTGCCCGAGTGGTGGCCGCTGCGTTGCAGCACAGACCTATATAGCTTCGCTAGCTATATAGGTCTGTGGTTGCAGGGATGGGCGTTTGAACCTGGCATGCCCTGATAGCGTATACAAAGAAGTTGTAGGTTGGCCACGACACCATTAACACCCAATGAAATTTACTAAACGTCGACTAGAATTTAAGTCTATTTTACACAATATATATATTATAAATATCCAAACTGCCAAATGGCAGTGGTGTTGCCGTGCTAACAAATTAATGTAAACAAATTCGTCTATTGTTTATTATAGTCTATGTGTTGTAACTATGTATGGTTTGTACAAAACAAATTCCGATGCACGTCATCGTATACGGCATTGGAAAAGACTCGTCATAGGGACGCAGCGTTGCCGTATCGTGATAAATAAAGATATAAACAATAACCGTCGCATTCACCATATTTTTAAACCACAAGCATAAAATGTATTTTATATGATAAAAGATTGAACTTTGGGTTTGCAGTCAAGTTGGTCTTTAAAGAAAACTATTGGTTAATTGCCAAGCTTACAGAATTGTTTATTCCAATGCAAAACACGTGGAAACGTTCACGTGCGCGTCCACGAGGTTATAACTTATAACTCGGGCTCTGGCGGTTGTAAATTCGGCAACGTCGCCCGTAGCGTTAACAGCGGTACCAACATAATACTAGGCCAAATTCAAATATCAACACACAAAATCACATATGTTTTCATATAAAACGTTGGTAACACAATTTTCGTCATTAATTGTTATTGATGACGTGCGACGGAATTTGTGTTGTACGAACCATATACTTGGCTTTAACTTTACTCGGGCGACCTTCAGTATTAATTGTCAATTTGCGATTATAAGATATCAACTTTCTGTTATTTTTTTCCATTTAGATATCCGGTATTGGAATCATTGTCGCAGGTGGAACTATCCTATCAGACGTGTCCGATTTCAATCACTTCCTGGACAGTGATTTGCTAGGCCCGCCTATTGTTCTCATAGTGACAGGAAGTGTAGTCTTCATAGTGGCCTTCCTAGGATGCTTCGGTGCGATCAAGGAATCTTATAAACTTCTTATTGCTGTAAGTATAGCGCAGACATCGAATTATTTTCGTAATGTCATAAAAACAACGGTATAAAACAATGTTATGAAAAATTAAAGTTTTAAATTGAATAAATAGCTAGTTTACGACTGTGTAGTTTTACTTAGTAGATAAAATAACGAGTTTTGCAGAAAAAGAAAAGAAGAAGAAAAGAAAAAGAAGTTAATATATACCTTTCTGGCTGCAAAACTCGTTATTTTATCTACTAAGTTTTAAATTGAAATTATTTTTACAATGTTGTATAAAGTATGTACTTTTTGTCGCAACCAATTAATCTCACTAACAATTCGCTAATTAATAATAGTTATTTACCTAAACAAATAGAATTTCCGACAAGTTCGTAAAGAAACATAAAAACGTCTAGCATTGTCACTCAAGAAAACTTAGTGGTGACAATTTCGATGCCCACCATTGGTATCTCGGCTGTGGTCGCTCGAAATTTAGGGGGCCTAGAAAATTTCTGAAACCGGCATGGAGTTGGCCATGACCAAGAACATAAAACTAATAATGTTCATTAAATTCGGGTAACCGATGTGGAAGATACAAAGTTTTGAAAAAATCTGATTTTGCCATTTTGTGAGTATAAATCACGAACGAATCAAGATATCAAAGATTTAATAACAGAATATTGTAGAGGGTATAATAGCGCAACTTTTGTCTAATTTGACCTATGTTGTATCTTTTACAGTTTCCGAGATACCAATGGTGGGCATCGAAATTGTCACCACCGTGTATAGAAATAATATTTCGGCATTTTTGGCAAAAATTAAAATTATGTTGTTCCTTCCTGTTCTAGTTTGCTGTTCTGCTGTTGATAATCTTCATAGTGGAGCTGGCAGCTGGTATAGCAGGAGCATCATATAAAAATGATTTTAAGGAAGGCTTCAAGAAAACTCTTAAGTCTTCAATGGCCAATTACAGCTCGAACGACGTGGAAAGGGTGGCGTGGGATAAAGCTCACAGAAAGGTAGGAAAGTAAAGAACACGAAATAAAATCTTCACAAATCGCTGTCAATGAAATCGCCCTTCATATAATATTATACTCAAGTAGGAAGAAAGATTTGTTAAGTTTGTTTTACTAGAAACTGCAAACTATAAAATTTTAAAAAACGCGATATTTTTTGTCATTTCTTTATAATGAATTCAAAAAAATGTTGGAATAACTTCAATATCTTCATCTATACCTACCTCAAACTTTGCTCCATGGTCAAGTAGGTGTTGTCAGCGCATTACGCTGTATATTATAAGGAAATCTATACATATCATTAACTAAAAATACCTAACTAATTCTAAGCTAATATTTTTGTCGCGTGACTATTTATCTCTTTCGATTACATCGTCTAGAAATTTGCTAATTATAATATATTAAATCCTATTTCTTTTATAGTTCAAGTGTTGTGGAGTTGAAGGACCTGGTGACTGGATAGGTCAGACATTTCCCATCTCTTGTTGCCACTCGGAAATTACCAATCAGCCACTCCAGAATTACTGCTTGCAAAATACCCAAGATAAGTTTGTGTATGATCAGGGTTGTTTTGACAAGTTCCAAATGAAAGTGGAATCAAATACTAAAATTGTAATAGGAGTTGGTATTGGTATAGCATTTATTCAGGTAGGTACCTATATTATTTCTATGTATCTAATAATTATCTAGCTGATACGTTTTTTGTATTCAAGTGTACTTTTACTAATTAGACACAATTATTTTTCAGATTATTGGAATCATACTAGCACTTTGGCTGGCGTATACAATAAAGAAAGAAAGTGGAGCAAAGTGAATATAAACAAAATTAAAAATAATATTTTTTACAATAATAACCATATTTTTCCTCCATATGTGCTTCAATGCATGACTTTAAAAATTGTTACTTATTAATATTTTTATATATTCCAAATGCACACAATGCAGAAACGGGTTGTTGATCCTTACAGAAAAATGTAATCTAGTTGTCTTTGATCCATTGTCCTATAACACTTTTTTTACCTACAGGGTGTCCATGGTATGATTATTAACCTCTACGTTATTTAAAGAAGTTATTTCCGCACAAAGCAATACTGTGATGAATAGGCATGCGTTATGAATAGTTGCTTAAAACTAAAAATTTTTAAAAACGAAACTTAATTTTTTTCAACAGTAGGTAAATTGTTTTGCCCATAAATAGGCAATTTTGCCAAATTTAAATCACCAACCTATCACTTACCGGTTCGGAGATCCCCATGGTTGCCCTCGAATTTGAATCACCCTGTATAGTTTTTTAATTTAGAAATGTATTCGATAGTTTCAAATTGTATTAACTCAAATTTCAATTATGTCGCCTGTCTATTAATAATAACATAAGTTTTTAATTCTTAAACATATTTTTTTTGTTTGTGTTCTGTCAATAATGCGAAAACAATTTTTTTTATTATTTTCTAAGGTGATTAAGTCTATATAACTGACACCCTGTATAGAAAATAAGCACAAATGTGTGTCTATGTTATATTATAAACAATTATGTTCAAAGTAGTTTGATTCTATATACAGTGTGTTCACTTGAAAACTAGCCACCGAAATATACCGAAATATTAAGGGTGACTGAACACACAGTATAGATACTCATATAAATTTGATATAAATTTAGCCTAAAGAATTTAGGTATGTCATCTAATTCACAAGTGTCTTGACATCATAGAATAGTACCTATTATAGAATGCAGACATTTTCTTGTATTATTTACCTAGAAATATAATTTACCTAGATGTTATCAATATTTTGTATGTGATTGTTCGAATACCTATGTACCTAGCTACCTATACACATAAAAGACGACATATTTTGTTTGTGAACAGTTTTTGTCCATATATCATTCATCATTCATATTTCGAGATACATTTCTATAGAAATTCTAAAAAAATTTGATAGTCTGTTTAGTAATAGCATAATCAAAGAATTAAAAATAAGTAGGTGAAATAAATGATTGTGCTCCTCCGACAATTTTTAAAATGAATTAGATTTACCAGCGTTCGTTCAGTATTGGATTTTTCTTTAAATAAGTGTCTTTTGATGCAAAGGCTAAAAGAGCTATACATAAAATTATATTAGAGTTGTTGAGCAAGTTGTAATTTGTGTGAGTTGTAAATTCCAAAGGATTCGTTATCCTTGAATAAATAGTATAATGGCAAGTGTTCAATAAATAACAAGTGTAAACAATGTTGTATCTAATTTCTATTCAAATTCCTATAATTCCCTACAGTACAGGTTCTTAAAATAAAGCTTTTCAAAAACACTCTCTAAAGGAGTACTAATTCCAAAATCGTCTTAACAGTAATTTCATTTTTATTATTTTTCACCATGTCTTTCCTTAGTAAATGATAACCCAGGTACCAAATTTGTCAATAATCGGTCTTCTTAGATCTTTTAGCACGATCTTTCAGCACGCTCGTTACTAAAAATCCATTAGGAAAAGTTATTTGGTATTAAAAAAATCCTGCCACATATCAGTATAATCAGCACTAACTTACATATTACTTTTTGCATTACCTAAGGCATTTCTGATAATGAAAAATTAAATTGAGGTTAATTAAAATTTTGTATTTACTTGCTGCTAGTAATGATTATGTGGAATCAGAAAGATAAAAGTAGACCGATTATTATGAAATTTTAATAATAATTAATACGTATCAATCTTACATGTAAGGTGATTTTAAAATTTGTACATTCCGTTATCCGTTGGTGAGGTAAGGGTTTTCGAAAAGAATTTTTTTGACAACCAAATAATTGCAAAAAAGCGGTGGGGGCATAGTGCGACTCTTCAAGAGCCCTATTTACTTATTTACATGTTTCGTAAATTGGATTATGGAAATAAATATCTAGGGATTCACTAATTCAATTTGAAGAGTTGCAAGTTAACCCGAAGTAAGCTAGGTACAGTAAATTTCATACTGGTATTCCTAAATGTTCAACTATTCCAAGTTATTGTCAATTTTTCTTATCCATTGTGTAAGTTCTAATTTTGCTGAAAATTTCATAGACATATGCGGAGTCGATAGTTATAGAAGGTATTACTTGGAATATGGAGAGTCAGGTACACTTCTTGCTGATTTCCAAAACAATGTCGCGAAGAATAAATGGAATATCACCAACCAGATGAGGTGTAGCATCGAATTCATCACGTGTCCATCGTGTATTGTTGAGATAAAATTTAGGTGAGAATTAATAATAATTTATTACCCATTCAAAACGGAATAATTAATCTCATCAGAGGAAGAGAAAAATAATGGTATAAAACATATTAATAGCATTTAAATTCATTGGCCATTTGCTGCATATACAATTTTGAACATGTTATGTCATAATGTAATCATAACAGATTATTTTATTACAGATTCATAAACATATCAAGATCATGTGGAAAATCTCCAGTTTTCGATAACTGTGGCTGTAATTATGTACTCATTTATGAGCCATCTTATGAAGATGTTTCCGGCGAACAATTTTGCGGAAGATATGTCCAAAACAATTCTACAGAACTGAGTTATCGTAGTTTAACCAGGACAGTGGCCATTGCTTTTACATTTAGCACTGAATATGGATATGCATTTACATTGGATTACTATGTTGAACGTATGATGATTGTTTTCGATAATTAGTTGATAATATGAGAGTAATATTTTTTAGGCAACAGAATTAACTATAAAAGCTATCCGACGATATCCAACATGAACAATGCTACTCAGTACATTAGTTCGCCATTCTTTCCATATTTGTACCCGATAGATTTAAGTGTGGAATACGTCTTACATTGCGATGCTCCAGAAATTTGTCGAATAAGCGTCGTGTTTACAGATTTCTTGTTAGCAGATTCATCAATGGTTGAGGTAACTATTTACAGTTTTTGAAAATAAGGGAATAATTATTTTTCACTTGTAGTTTTTTGACTGGAACGGGCAAAGAATTTACGTATCGTCAGGGAGCGCTTTTCGACCGCCAGTGATTATCAGTTCTGGACCGGCTTTAGTTATTAGGTTTTACGCAAATGGAGCGTCCGACTATGGTTTCAAGGCATCATACATGTTCATTTTGGGGGAAATTGACGATTTTGCTTTCAAACCAAGTATTGGTACGATTTCTAATTTTTATACAACTGCAGCATGGTTCGACTCTTTAAGGGGCGATAGAAAAAGTTATTTTATCTAAACATTTGATATATAACATGTGACTCAACGACAAATGCTCAACTCAAAAAATGGCCAATAATTTTAGACAGGCCGTACTAGCTTTCTATTTAATTAAAAGATATTCAACCACTGTACCTATCTAGGCCACTGGATCCTTGAGGGAATCGATATTATTATCAGACACGACATCATGTAAGAATGACTTTGTATACAAAATTTGGTTTGAAACATAGAAGAAATAAATCATTGTTTTTTTCGAAAAAATTAACAGCAACAAAATTAATGTTTGTCCGGTTAAAGTCTGACCACGCCATACAAGGTGATTCGATCGTGATGTAAAAAATTTTAACCACACGGTACGGGAGGCCCACTAAAAAAAAATGCGAAAAATTTTTTTTGGAGAAGTCTATAACGTAGGTCAAATCAACCTTATCCCTCGAGTAAATTGACGCTCATGGTTGGAAGATGAGCTTTGTTGTCACATTTCACTGTACAATGTGTCGTGTTGAACGCTCGGTTGAAGTTTATGAAGAGATAAGAAAAAATAATACTACCCAATCTCTCATCTGCATTTTATCCGTGTTGTCAGTCTGGTCAGTCTTGTCAGTCTTGCCAGTCTTGTCCGCTTAGTCAGTGTTGTCAGTCTTGTCAGTCTTGGGGACATATTGTAATACAGAATTAGTGGACACCTTATACATATAATAATTTTTCATGTGGTATTTATTTCATAGTTAGTTGAATTATGCAGCTATAAATTCTACAAAATAAAACCACTCTAATTATTTTGTTTACCGTTAACATGGAATAACCTACTACGACGTAGCCTCTTCTATGCCAATAATTTATGTTTTTTAGGTTGTGGGGGTCACGTGAATAATTTAGGTGGTGGTATAATAATGAACAACATGGTCACAGAAGCAACGAAGTTGTTTGATTGTATTTGGTTAATTAAACCTCCAGAAAGTTTTCTGCATAGGAAAACTCATCTCTACGTGAAAGTTGTAAACTTTTCAGGATTTGGTAAATGTTTCATCTTTACTTCTAGAATAATTATTGGTCGTATGGTGGAATAAAGGTAACAAAGATACTTTTGCAGCAAGTTCCACAGAGCTAATTGTTAGACAAGGGTTAACTTCAAACCAGCCCCCAGTTGATATTTTGAAATACCCTATGTCTCGATTTACTTTCGTGAAACAAAAGGAACATGTTGTTCCAATTTCCCAAGGATTTTACGTTAGTTTGAAAGGGATGTTTCGACCTGAATCGAACGTTGTTATAGTTTACTCAACATTTAACTACAAAGGTATGATTTGCGATACTTAAATAATAAGTAACGTTTTCAAAAGATTGTTTTGTAGATTGTTTTGCAGGCTCAGATTTTCTTTGTCATAACCTGAGATGCATCCCATCATTTTTAAGTTGCGACGGTTTAGACCATTGTGGAGACAACAGTGATGAATCTAAGAACTGTTCGCAAGGTGTACCACATTTACGTTGTGTTATATTTTCTCTATAACATATGACTATTTTAGATCCCCTAAGAGATCGCAGAGAATTTTCCAGGATTCCAAATTTCTTATTTCCAAAAATTGATCCGTATTCCGACTTAACAGCTGCAACCCTGGTTTTTATTATGTGCAGTTTCGGGTTGATTGGCGTAATTTTTGTTATGGCTTTATTACTCTATAGAGTTAATGTGAGAGCGCGACATCAAAGACATGTTCAGGATCATATTGCTACAATCCATGCAATATTAGGTAAATTTTTTAGGTAGTAAATAATAGCAGGAACGAAAGTTTCATCACTTCTAAATTAAGACTAAGTTAAGTCACAGAATAACTAAAATTATTCTGTGGTTAAGTGTATCTTTTCTTTTTTTGTAGAAGAAGGTACCGAAGGGCTAGTAGAAGAAATTATTGAACCCGATGAGCCTCCTGACTACGAACCACCACCAGAATATGCTGAAGTGTTGAAGCTCCAGAAATATATAAAAGAGAAACTAAATAAGAAGTTAGTGTTTCAATTTATCTTCCACAAATTTAACAATTTCTTGTAGGTGTCACTGCAACTCGGGCAGACCGTGTACAAAATATATGAAATCCGCCACAATCAATGCGTGCGTATTTAATTCCAGCGAATGTTCCTTTGCAAGCACAAGCAAGAGTTGTCAGACAACACCAATAAAAATTCCAGAATCTCCTCCACCTGTATACGAAGAAATTAAAAGTACGAAGGATAATAAGCAGTTTAAATTTGAATTAAATGAAGAATCAATTAAGACTGAAGCTGGTCAATGCATTATTGTCAATGAAGGTAAGACGAACATTTCCAAACATTTCATTTTCCAAAACTATACCTACGAGTGTAATTTACGACTTGGATGACATTACTTTTTATTTCAGGATGTTCAACTGCTTCTACTAGTTTTGAAAATAGCAGGCGGAGTAACATAAAATATTTTAAAGAGCTTAATGTGCGAACTTCGAGACACACATTTTCCAAATTTCGAAACATTTCACTTCCAAAGAAATGTAGTTCCGATGAAAATATTTATAGACATCTTTCAGAGTCTATCGATGCTAAAATTAAAAATTTGTGTTTTTGTTGCAACCAGAAGGTTGAACTTCGAAAAAGTTATTCATCCGACAATGTTTTCGACTTTTAACAACCTGTTCTTATCTACACTTTGTATCTGTATCTATTCGTAGTAAATTGTGTTTTATAGGATTATCGAATCGGTTCTCGCCCCCAGACAAAGTAAAATTCTAGACCAATAATAGCAAATGACAATGTAATCATTCAACATATAGAATACCAAATCACAACAAATATTTCTATAGGTGCATGGGCTGATTAGTACGTTTTCTGTCACTTAGATTTTCTGTAAGTTTTAAATGATTGCGTCCTGTACATCTCTGGAAAAAAGTGAGACATATAATATATATATTACACGTACGTATCCATGGGTTTTCAATACCTTGTTGGTTGAATATTCCCAAAGCACGTGGAAACTTAACTTAAACGCAAGTTTCGTGTCTCACTGTTCAAAATTATTACATTACCTACTACATCAACATGTGCACATGTGCACCCAGTTAAATTCAAACATATGAATCAGATGACCGAGCAGCCGCGGTGTTGCCGCATAGTGCGATCGTCTCCGAAAATCAATATTTTACAGAAAATTTTAACTATCAATATACAATCAAAGATAAAACGCAAATAAGTCGATACAATAATAATAATATTATATATGGCGAAGGTACAAATGTCTTTACATTTATTTAGAATCTACAGGTATTTTTTTCATTTTTTTAATTAAAATAAATATGCGACAATGCTATTCACGAGACATGCGATATCATCTCTTGAATAGTATGTGTAGATACACGTAGTGAGCACAGTAAACAGGTTGATATATTCCAAGATTTAGTTCTTAAGAAAAATGATTCTAGTTACATTTTGCCTGGAGTGCTAGCAATACGCATTTGAGAGGCAACCTATTGTATTGAAGACCGGCGGAGAAGTACATTTAATATCTGTTTCACTTTTTCCAGAGATATACAGAACGCAATCATTTAAAAGTTACAGAAAACCTAAGTGTCAGAAAATGAACATCAGATTGCAAAATAGACATATTATATTAGGCAACCCATATTAGGTAACTTTTTCTTATTGTCAGTCTAGCTTGAAGGTTGTTTTAACTTTAACCTTTCCATAAATAACTGCGATTTAATAAACATGTTATTACACAGGACATTATACTATAGGCATTTTAAGTAAATTTGGACAAAACAGATCTTCCAGTAAATAAAGTGTAGATTTAGTTCTATTTTTTAAGAGATTGATGTTGAGGTAATAAAAAACTAACAAAATAGTTGTAAATAGCCTTTATTTTTAAGCAAATAAAATTTCCTTTTCTCCATGCACTGATGATGAAAAATGTAATAAATAATATACACTGTGTCCCACATAAGATCCATCCTCCTCTATTAAGTTTTTATTTATAGGCCGATTTTCAAAATAGGCATCTATATATTTCTTTTACTAAATAATCTTCCAAAAAGGTATCAGCCACACACTACATCTTTTAAAAATCTGTCAAGTTTTGGTCTAAAAGTCGTGTTTGTTTTTAAAGTATTTTCTGGTGCTTGATTGAGGCCTTTTGGTTTTTTGTTTTACAAATTTGGGTTTTTATAGATGTCACTTAACTCCATTTAACCTTTGGTTTTCATTTTGAAGTTTACTACAATAATTTTAATATCCGCAAACTTACTTGGAAGCTTTGTCATTTATCTTACTAAAAGTATTTTACTGCTGATGATGAACCCTTAGCGGTTCGAAACATGTACAGTTTTCATTAAAAAACTGATTGTGGAGTTTTGACTGAAAGAATTGTTACTTTGCTTTAATTTTAGCGTTAGAAAGTTTGTTTATTCACATACATTTTGTCACCCGATGAGGGCATGCGCGAATCGGTTCAAAATTCTTTCCACAAGTGATCATAATACCTTATATTTGTTATACAATCATGAACCGTCAATTTGCTTGTGTCAATCAAGTTAAATATTGCAGTTTTAATCGTTTTAATGAAAGATATACAACAATAATGAACAGAAATGAAGATTCTCATGAAGAATGCATTATGAGGCACACCTCCGGAGATAATAGCAGCAAATTTGGCTAGTTTAAAGTACTTAATGTTTTAAAATATCGGAATTTAGAACTGGTTCTAAATAAAGAAGGACATTTACACGGCGAGTTGTCCTTGAGCACGCACCACTAAATTACTTATTGAAATATTTCAATTCAATAAAACTGCTTGTAAGGTATTTAATTTCCTCATTTATTGGTTAGGTGTTTATCAAGCGGAATACAAACAATACCTTTTCTACAATTTCCTCTACAGATGTACCTAATACTAACTATAACTATGCCATTTCCATCGCATAGACTAACGAAGGTTGTAACTACCAAAATTAAATCTGGTACAATTATTGTTGTTACCTACATGTTGTTTCATGTGCTTAAATTAATACGTACATATAGTAATTTACCAATAGTTGAGCCGAAAACTTGCTGAAAAAGCCGCCTTACTGTCTTTTCACACTCAAGACCTCTGTATTAGGTACAGTAACAATATTTTTTTATAAACGCATCTTCAACGCATTGGCTATGATCTCCGTAGTAGTCTAATCTGCTGATATCTCCAGAACACGAGTAGTTTCCATGGCTTATATCACCTTCCACTATCACTGTTGCTTCAAATACTGCCTTCGGCACAGTTTCCAATTTGATGAGGATGTACTGGCTATTCACGGCTACACTAGTGCTTAAGACTGCTCCTAATTTGTATTTGGCACAATTTTCTCCACCATCGCTCTTTTTGGGTGCATTTGAAGTAATTTTCTGAATCTCGTTTAAGACGTAGTTGACCACCATCTCCTCTTGAGATTTCTGCAACGTAAGCTCGCTATAAGCAGTGCAGGTGCACCAGTGCTGTGCAATTCCGGCATCCTGACAAGATCTCTCCCATTCGATTAATTCAAATAATGACTTACAGTTTGGACAAGCACTACTCGGCTTCACTTTATAGTTAAAGCCAGACAGTACCAACAAGTGTTGAAGTGTCATATACAGATCATATGGTGTGGTAAGCTTGTGGGCGTTATTTCTAAAATTGTCAACCTCCGTAGGAAATTTTTTCTTAAACCAGGGAGGAAACCACACGTATATGAAAGGTAACCTTTCTTCTAGCCAACCAGTTTTAGTCAAGTATCTAAAATTACCAAATCTCATACCGTGATCGCTTAGAAAAATGACTATCGAACTATTTGTGACGTTGTTATTTTTCAAGTCCCTCAAAAATTCTTCAATTTTTTCGTCCATGGCTGAAACGGCGTTTAGCTCATTGTGGCTGAAGGAGTTCATCCAGAAGAATCCAAAATGAGGATAACTGCAAGGAAAGTATACAGTGTTGCTTACATATAATTAAAAATACCTAGGGGAAATTGGGAATAAAAACTTGCACCTGCCAGAGAAAACATTAACAGTTTATACAGGGTGTCACGAAAGCAGATTGCCATAATTTACCAGAAATTTCTGCGACCCAAAAAATGAAAAAAATCCTATAAACATGACCTCAAAAATGCCCCCTGAGGGGCATACGATTTCTCTAATATTTTCAGAACTAACAAAGATAAAATTCTCTAACGAGGTAGAGAAAGTGTGACATTCTTAATTATTATAAGCATATCAAATGGGGAGGTCATTCTGGGTATTCTACGAAAAAATTGTGCTCTTTTTGAACTTCGATTATAGCATGCACCGTTTTCGAATAAAATCGTTTTGAAAATGTTTTGCAGAGTTCCATGAAAATGCATATATGTAGAAATTTATATATACAGGATGGTTTTTTAGGTCTACCACCGCGATTTTCTCGCTTACTATGCGCCTTACAAAAAAAGCATAAGAAACAAAAATGTTTCAATTTTGGACAGCTAAGTGGTGCTGCAAAAGAAATCGTCATCTATGGCCAACTTGTCGCGTAATATTAAAAAAACCTCAAATTGAGCAAAACTATTAATGGCCGTGGAATGTGGCACTGAGAAGCTTTATCAATCCACGTAGTCAGATAGTTTCAGCAAATTACACAGGGTCTTCGGCTCTCTTGAGACCATGAAAATTTTTGTCGATTTAAAGTTTTTTTAGTTCACCGCGAAAAGTTGGGCATGGAGGCCCATTCCTTTTTTTAATTCTCCTCGCTGACCAAAATTGCCATATTTTGTTTTCTTACGTATTTCCTGTGCGGTCTAAAATAAACGAGACAATCGCTTAATAAGAAATAAACAAAAAAAATTTCATAGCCTCAAGAGAGCCGAAGACCCTGTGTAATTTGATGAAATTATCTGACTACGTGGATGGATAAAGCTTCTCAGTGCCATCAATTTTCAATATAAAAGTTCTCTTCTGTCTCTTAAAATAAACATTCCACGGCTATTGATAGTTTTGCTCAATTTGAGGTTTTTTTAATATTGCGCGACAAGTTGGCCATGGATGACTATTTCTTTTGCAGTACCACTTAGCTGTCCAAAATTGCAACATTTTTGATTCTACCGCTTTTTTTGTAGGGCGTAAAATAAGCGAGAAAATGGCGGTGGTTGACCTAAAAAAATCATCCTGTAGGTATATATATATGTGTTTGTATAATTTACCAGCGGGTTATGCAATCCAAGAAAATGAAAAAGTATTTTCCCGAACAAGCAAAGATAAAATTCTGAAATTTGGTATGTGGGAGAAGAAATCATGAAAAAGTGCACAAAAATTTTTGGGTATTTTGACCTCTTGACTCTCCCATTTGGGATGCATATGAATGTGAAGAATGTCAAACTATCTCCACCTTTAAAGTAAATGTCAAATCTCACAAGTATATCGCATATCAAGTTGCAGAATTTTACCTAGTTATTTGACTAACAAGTGTAGCAATGAGATCTAACAGCAATTAGAAAAACTATACCTGTTGAACGTAACGGCAAAATTTTTAGCTACGTTCATAATTCTTTCGCCTGCATTCTCTGGGCCAGAACAATACGTCATGCCATGCTTACTAGTGGTTGAGAGCTCTTCAGTCGCTAATATGTAAGGTCGCATATAGTAATCCGTTGGAGGTACAACAAAACCTCTTTTCTTGTAGTTAAAAGTACTCAAACTAGCTTCGTCTTCAGCAAATCCAGTTATATAGCCGAATTTGGCAAACTCCTTCCAGAGTATAGGACATTTGTCTAGCATTCCAACTTTCTTGGGGTTATATTTCGAGAATAGGTGAGAATCGTTGTGACCTGAAAATATCTGCATAAAATCTCACCTCGTACTGTCGAAACATTTTTTACACTTAAATGTTCATAACTAATATAAATCTTAACAAAAAAGAACTTTCAAACCCGAAAAGTACGAAGCTGTAAAAGGACCACTTTATATTTTATTCCTAGATCTCGACTTTAAACTCGAGATCTCGACTTTGAACTCGAAGTGAGGCCCCTCCTACAACCCCATAGTCCCCGTCCACCCCAACTTCAAAATCTTAAATGGCAACCCCCCACTTGTGATACATCGTTGAAAACCTTCTTAAAAATACTTTCCAACGGTACCAACAATAGTTACATTTGGTTCAGTAATAATTATCGATTTATTTAAGAATATTCGATTTTAGTATCACATTTGACAAATCAAATAAATACCTACAAAATGTTTGCAAAGTTGCCCTGAATTCAAAACAAGAGATGGTAATAAAGGAAATTGACCTGCTGGAAGGCTTAAATTAGCACCTTAGCACCTACTTAATAATATTTGAACACCACATTTAAAGTAGGTGTTGAAATAATTTTAAGGTTTTCCAGGTACAGAAAAGATTATTATTAATAATTCGAATTACAATTTACTTGTATTAATACAAATTTATTACAGTCAATTACAAAAATAATTCAAATTGCAATTGTATTAATAAGAATTTATTATAGTTAATAACAAAAAGTTATCTAAATTAAATGTTCAAAGTGCTGTCCGTTATTTCCTAAACAATAGTATAGCCAATTTTCAAATTCCCTTCTTACATTCTGGAAAACTTGTCTAGGAATTGATCTACATTCTGTATTGATTCGTTGACGAAGATCTCCAATAGATTCGAGCTGGGTTTTATAAATAACATTTTTTTTAAATAACCCCCCAGAAAAAATCTAAGGTGTTCTCTTCTTCCAATCCAGCGCATTGGAAAATTCTATATCGACAATTGTGCTTGTTAACAAAACCGTTGAGAAACATTCGTCGCTGAAACAGATATTTTTGAGCAATTCAGAATCATTGGAAATTGTATCTCTCATTTCTTCGCAAAACTGAACTCTACGGTCGGGATAGTCTTCCATAAGTTCCTGATGAATCTGAATTTTATAGGGACGAAATTTGTGCAATTTTAAAACTTTTCGCACTGACTGAGAAGACAGTCCAGTTCCAGTTGCAGTTGCTGCCCAGTACCCTGGGCTGAGCCCAGGGTACTAGGGCTGTTCGATCTCCGAATTTCAGTATCGGAAATCGATACTGAAAAAATATCGATAAAATCGATAAATCGATCTTATCGATATAATCGATCTTATCGATAAAATCGATCTTATCGATATAATCGATCTTATCGATAAAATTGATCTTATCGATACATTCCATCTTATCGATCTTATCGATCATGTTGATAAAATCGATCTTATCGATAAAATCGATCTTGTCGATATAATTAATCTTATTGATGAAATCGATATAATCAATTTTATTTAAGAACCTAGACAAAAAAAGGCCGATCGGCTTTCTGCGGGCGCGGTCTGGACGCAATGGGTGCAGCAATTTCCTTTATTCCTATCAAAAGATAGATATAATTGGAAAGATTGGTAAAATAAAAAATATCGAAAAGATCGATAAAATCGAAAAGATCGATAAAATCAAAAATATCGATAAAATCGAAAAGATCTTGTTTTCTACAGATTTTCCACTTTATGACCAGTTTTCGGAAGTACGTGTGGCTAACATGTTTTTGTATATATCTTGCATTAAAAGTATTAGCTGTTATCAATGCACATTTAGCTTCTTGCTCGTAGATAAAAATCATTTCAACCCTTTCGGCTACAGTGTATACCATGATAACAGGAAAATATTGAAGATAGGTACTTTGACAAAATCTATACTATGAAAGTGAAGGCGAGTCCAAAGTACCTAAATTTATTTTATATATACTATTTTATATATACTATATTTATCAAGTAGGTATTTCTACCTAATTTAAGCCTTCTAGCAGGTCAGATTCCTTAATTTAGATAACTTTTTGTAATTGACTGTAATAAATTGTAATTTGAATAATAATAATAATATTTTCTGTACTTGGAGAACCTTAAAATTATTTGTGGTGTTAAAATATTATTAAGTAGGTAAGCAAGCAGTTTACCTGTGCCAATTTAATTTGTATCATTAATTTGTATTCTTAATTTGTATACGAGTGAAAATAAAGCCTATGTAGCATAAATTGCAAGATCTCGGGTTCAAAGTCGAGATCTCGAGTTCAAAGTCGAGATCTCGAGTTAAAGTCGAGATCTCGACTTCGAAGTCGAGATCTAGAGTTTAAAGTCGAGATCTAGGAATAAAATATAAAGTGGTCCTTCTACAGCTTCGTAGAAAAGTCAAACCAATCTGTAAATATCAATAGTAAAAGACGCCTAGAGGTAGAAGTGAGTGGAAGATGGCGGCCATTGTGTTGCCGGTTTGGGCGTTCCCTCGATACCACTAATTAAAAACACAATAAAATTTACTAAACGTCCACTAAAATTTAAGCCTATTTGTCACAATATGTAGGACATCATGTATAATTTTTTGTAATTAATACATATAAAACGTCAGGGTTAGCAACAGGAGCTACGTCAGCCACTATTATTAGTTGCGTATCACTGGCAACATTGTTATATACCACAGATGGGTGACGTTATCTGTGGTTATACCGTAAATATCCAAACGTAGTATTTGGCAGTGATGTTGGTGTGATAACAAATTGTAAACAAATCCGTCTATTGTTTTTATATGTCTATGGTAAAAAACTATAAGTAAGGATGCAATGAAAAATAATTTATATACAGCGCTATTCATAAAGTTTGCACTAAATGTGAAAATTATTATTGTTTTATATTTTGGAACATCTGATTTCGGGCTATGTTGGTGCATGTTTTAGGTACACTATTGAGCCTAAAGAGGGCCGTGACGTCACAGAACATGCCTGTGAAATATAACAATCGGGTTTGCCTTGGAAATATCGGAAAATATATTAAAAAAATCTGTTCATTATTGTAGGTATTATTATGCCTCTATGCCAATATTTTTAGAAAGATATCAGGATATGAGTTTTCTTTCTTGATATTAATGGAATTAAAATTGAAACTATGAAATTCAATACAAAACGGTATCTTACATTTTGTTTAACTGAATTTCAAAATATCTACGGATGTGTTTTATGTAGGTAAGTTGTTACATAACAACTATTTAAAAAAAATCTTATTTTTTTCCTTAATTTTGCTTTGAAATTTATTTGTATTGTTATGACTTGGTAATTCTTAGGTTATTTTCGAGAAAACAAATATCGAGAATCAATTTGACGAGATATAATTAAGAAAAAACGAACATTCTGGTATTATTCTGAGAATTGGCACAAAGGCACAATAATACAATGGCAGTGTCTCTGCTGCTGGCAACGGTGACCGCGGAATCTGAAAAACTGCAGCATCGAATCGAGTTCGAAAACTGAAAAAATGTCGCGTCTGAAAACCTTTAACGCAACGAGTAGAAGGATAGGTATCATTTTGGAAAACGAGAACGAGATATTATTGTTTGCACACTATATTTTATGAGATTAACAGGATTATGTCCTACTTTAAATCCGGCAGTGTCCACGCCGTCCCTCCCAAGTACTTACACGGTGTTACAAAAAAAGTAGGTTAATCCATTGACAACAGATTCTTTGGGTTAAAATAATATGACTTCTCCTGCTATTTTTCATTTAGATGAATCTACCTCAAATCCAGAGTATTAAAAGTTGATTTTTAAAAAACAAATTTATACAGGAGTGGTTTTAAGAGGGATTTATCATGTAAAATTTTTCGATTTAAGCCTCCCCTATAAAGTTATTGCAGCCTTAAGAGGGGCAAAGAATTTGGTTTGTTTGTTTTTCTCAAAAACGGTTGAATCTAGAAACTATAATTTTGGGATACGTTACCGCAGCTAGTTGGAAGACACTTTACGGTAGAATTATTTTTTGTATAGGTAGAAACCCGCAACACCTATTTTCCTCTTTATATCCAGAACACTGGCGTTAAAAGTAAATCACTTTTAATTCAGAAAATCACTTTTAATACTCAGTGTTAAGTGATTTACTTTTAACACCAGTGTCATAAAATGACATTTTAGGTACCTACTGAAAACATGCGTTAAAAATCATACTTTTAATGGTGTCTCTTTTAAAAAATAATCCTTTTAATTTCGGATACGTGTTAAGCTATTTGTCCACCAGTGGGTTTTTTACATCATAACGGAATCACCCTGTATTACTTTAGCCTGCCAAGAGAAAATTTTCCAGGGCCCGTTACCTGTTAATATTGCCATCAAATTTGGAAAGGTGTTGTCATCAATTTTGTTGTATGCTTTCAAACTAAACCAATCCTCTTCTTCTACATATTTATAAGTCTTTGGCAGTGCCCTGATAAAGTTTAACCTTGAAACGCTGTCGATTCCAACAAACAGTACGCTAACTGGCTCAGATCCTACTACCTTTTGCACCATTTTCTTCTTGACTTTTTCATTAATGATGAGTTCCATATGCACATTTTCGTAGGTAAGAAACACACCGCATTTGCACTTTACCATAACTACGTCATTCAATATGTCTATCTCGTTAGAAAATGGCTCACAGCTTGATATACTGCAAAGAGTGATGAGTGTTACCATAGAAGATCCTTTATGGTGTTACTTATACAAAAACGCCCATATAGTACCTTACCGTATATAGTCATCCGGGTACTCCTCTGAATATTTCCTGGATACATTCGAATAACAGCAAGTTAATGAAGAGAATATACTGTTCTTGCAGTAGCTAGGTGCGATTTCTTGATTCAGGTAAAGAACAGACCTAGATTCTTCCCTTCTGACTGCAGTAAGCAATGGCTTGTCCGTACATGGAACGTAATCTCTAAGTTGAAAAAATTGTAATGCTTCATAGTTAAATGGGTCTAAATTGCTAACTCTGCACTGACGGTTGAAAACTAGAAATTGCTCGTAATCTAAAAATAGCAATGAAATTTATATCAATTTAGAATTTTCTATTGATGACGGAATGTAAAATAGGTTGACTCTGTCTTCACAATTTATTTTTAAATAAACCGTAATCGTTTGACTTTAACTTTAAGTACATATTTTGTAGAAATTATTCATCAGATAAAAAAAATGCCGTTTTCGAAGGCAATTTAATATGCTTTGATATAAAAATTCCAACCTCGGTCGGTTAAGGTTTGAAAAAATCTGCCCGAGAAGCCTCCCGAAACACTTTTAGAAATTGCGCGTTTTTTCTTATTTCTTGATTTTTTTGGGGCGCCTAAACCATATGAACCTCGCCCGAAGACTTGGGGAAGCACATACGTACGTACATTATTCGACCTGATGAATAATTTGTAAAAAAATAAAGTTACAAAGTCAAAAGTTTACGGTGGGCCGATTTCTATGCAGGTATGTTATAATGAAATATCAAAAATATTATATTGATAAAATTAAATTATTTAAATATAATCAATTAAACGAACTACAGAGAAAAAATATACAATGTGTCCATGGAGTTGACAAGAGGGTAAAAATGTGTATTATTGCTTTTACCACGAAAACTCATTTTTTTATAAAAAAATACTGCATCTTGAAAATACGAGTTTACCATATAAACATTTCAGATCAAATGTGCAGGATGTTAATAGTCGTAATGGTCTTCGTTTCTGAGATACAGGGCGTTAAAAATATCGAAAAAAGTATTTTTTATTTTCTAATTTATAAACTGCTGAAGATATTCAAACCAAATTTGGCACCCAAGATGTATGTACGTAGGGACATAAGAATGTGTAATACCAAGTTTCTAAATTAACAATTGGCGGAGATAACCGGGACTCGGTATCAATAATTAGATAAAAAATACTTAGTTCAGGTCAAACTGTTCGGCAAAATTGTTTTATTAATTAAGTATTTTGTCGCCAAAATTGATGCAAAAAATTGCGATGAAACGGTGACATACACGAAAAAATATCAAGAGGCACGTTTTGTTCGACATTACTTCTATGTCTAAAAATGGTATTCCCTTTTATTCTGTTCAGGCCTGTACTAAATTGTTTAGCTAATTATTGGTACCGATTACCCGTATCTCTGCCACTGGTTAATATAGAAACTTGGTATTACATGTTGTCATGTCCCTCCATACATACATCTTGTGTGCCAAATTTGGTTTAAATATCTTTTACAGTTCATAAATTAAAAAATAAAAATATATTTTTTTGAAACCAAATATAATTTTTTTTTAATTCATTTTTACACTACTACCAGTTATCTCCGTTTGTTCTATACGGGAACTTACCAACTGAGTATTTTTCCACCCAAAAATATTTATAGACAAAACTAACACAAAATATCAGGCTGCATAACAAAAAAAGCTGTTTCTTTCTGTAGAATAAACACCCGAATAGATCACTTTTCATGTTTTATCATCGTAAATATGGATAGACGACTGATGCATTTGTACTGTATTAATTCAGATATCGGATAGGCGAAAAGATAACGAAAAATTCTTCCGATATTGATATGATAAGGCAATGAATATAGTACTGTCCCTGTATCCGACGAAGGTTCTGGGACAAAATACCGGTTGGGCAATACCTAATGGCGTCCGATAAGATAACATTACCTATTATAATGATTATAACCGGCTGCCGTACTTTTTCTGCAGTTGTTCAAATAATAGTATATTATACACCTTAGGTTGAGAAGTGAGCCATTATTTACCGAGCATTTTTATATAATATGCGAGGTAAATAATGGCCTTCTCAACCGAAGTGTATATAGATTTTTTTACTACTAACATTGAAATATTGCCATATTTTAGTAATTTCTCGCTTTTTTCAAATACTTCAAAATATCAAGTAGCCTGGGAGTTCAGTTGTCAAGCTGATAAAATGACACTAATTTTTAAATGTCACATAGAAAAATTTGCAATATTTACCTAGGTAGAGAAATATTACTTCTCATTAGAGGTATGAGGTAAATAATGGTGATTTCTCAGGTTAGTAGTAAAAAAAAACTTTCTTGTTTTAAATGGAACAACGCATTTTTTATTCAACATTTGAATTCTGCTCAAAAATTTCTTTTCCGATGAAGTAGGTATTATATTTATTTAAAAAATTGCATTCTAAAGCAAACATTATCAATTTTCTATTTGATTGGGCCGTTCAAAAATTTCTGCACTTGTGATTGGCTATTCGCGACTCTAGAGTCCTGTTTTACGCTGTTGAACTCCAATAATCGAGATGGATTCAGATGCCAGATATGTTAGTCCAAAATTTGACATGACATTCTTGGAAATAAGAAGTTTGTCTACTTTTTCTTTACTGAAAGTTATTCGAAAAACATCCCTATTTGATTTGACCAACAACTTTGAGATTAAGCAGGGTGCTATTAGAATGTACATTTTTTAAATATTTTTTTTAGCCATGGGCGCTCAATCTATGGATTTATTGGCCCTTTCTATTCCCAAAGAAATGTGCCTGGCGTTAGAAATATGGTCTAGACAATCTTATAGCGCGCCCCTGTGGGGGCGCTACTTTTTATAGCGCAGTTTTCGTTCACGTCCGATTTTTCCCTTTTTGTGTACTCACCGGGGGGCTCCCTTATAGCCTCTTTTATTTAAGAAAGGAAAAATCGGACTCTCGGTGAAACGGTTTGCTCAGGCGCCAGTTTTTTAGAGCGGTATGCTCCGCTTTATACCCAGGATAGCATTCGTCAGAGAAAATTTAATTCCAGAGTTCAGTGGTGCGTCGAGAGTGGGGCACAAATAAGGAAGACTTGGCAAATTTTAACACGGTTTATTAGAGGTTCGATTAACAATAACTATGATTGAAAAGTATTTGTTTAACAGTTTCAAGTTACTGCCACGGCCGGTCCAGAGAGATCCACGTGAGTGTCTGGAAAAAGAAAAGTGCAGGTTAAGCCTCTATCGCGGATATTCTGTTTTATTCTTGACACGGTTTTGTCTACAGGCGGTAAGCAAGCTCGAAACTATTCAGGACAACTAATAGAAAATACGGCAATTCAACAAGACGCGGGGCGAGTCTACACACCCAGTCCAAGCGGTACGGTTCGGCTAAGCTTGGTGCAAACGGTACTTAAATAATCTTCCCGTGTCGGTGGTAGATGGTACTCACGCCACCAACACGGTACCAAGCCTAGCTTCAGTTAACCTTGATCTGGGGGTGTAATGAACCGGTGTCGGCTGCGGATAAATGACTCACAACAGCAACACGGTTCGGGACAGTTTCTAAATCTTAACCTAATAATGCTCACCAGGAAATATGCCGGAAATCAGAGAGCCTCCTCGGCAGCCGCGGCGTATTTATCGGGCTCGGTGGCGCCTCTCCCTTCGTGAGTGCGCCAGCCGTCCATTGGTCGGAGCAGTGGCGAGACATCCGGTGGTCGTCCCCACTCTTCTGGTACCCAAAACGGCTGCCGGGGCTAGAGTGGCCATTAGGGGTGGTTGCACCCCCCCCCCCAGAGCTCGGACGGTGGTCTCTCTGGATCGGGCATGTCCGGTATACCCGGTTTCCCAAAAAGAACGGCGGCTCTAGCTGTAATTTGAATTAATATCCCGGTTCTACCCCTAGCCGGTATCCCTTATCCCTTATGATGACATAAACAATTCCTTACAAGCGGCGGAAAGCCGGAAAATAATCAAAACTAAAGTTTACTTAAATGCAATTTGAAATATCGACCGCCGGTCTCCTATGTAGAAAAAAAGAATCATTCATAAATATATAAAAACTACGGCGGTCGGCCGGTTGTTCCAAACAGCGCGGCGAAGAAATAAATGAAATAAAACAAAAATTCAGAACTAGCGGGAAATTCCTAGTAACTTCGTTACAATCTATATACCTACTTGCTTTACGTGGCTCTTCTCTGGGTAATATGTAGTGAAACAAAGCTTTATGATTATCTATGATTTATTATTTGTAACATATGACTAGATAACTTAAACGTGAAACAATATAAATAGTAAACAGTTTAAAGCTATACAAAATAAAGATACTCTCACTATACGGTCGTTCGACTGAACTGTGTAAGGGGTTAAGGCACATCGATATATCTTCTTCGTTAACTACAATAACAATACTTTTTGAGAAACGCGTCTTCGACGCAATGACTATGCTCGCTGTAATAATCTAACCTACTGACATCCCCAGAGGACGTATAATTCCCCGCGGTAATATCACCTTGAACCACTAGGGTTGCTTCGAATACTGCTTTCGGCAATGTCTCCATTTTGATGAGGATGTACGTGCTGTTCTTGTACGACATCTTCTGGGAGACACTCGTGCTCAAGACTGTCCCTAATACGTATTTGGCACACTTTTCATCACCGTTACTCTTTTTGGAAGCGTTTAATGTAATTTTGTGAATCTCGTTTAAGACGTAGTTCGTCACCATTTCCTCGCTAGGTTTGTCTAACGTAACTTCGCTATATCCGGCACAGGTGCACCAGTGTTGAGCGATACCAGCGTCTTCGCAGGATCTCTCGAAGTCGATGTCTTCGAACAGTGACTTACACTTCGGACAGGCGTTACTAGGTTTTATGGTGTAGTTAAATCCTGACAACACTAGTATGTGCTGCAGGGTCATATGTAGGTCATACGGAGTAGTAAGCTTGTGGGAGTTGCTTTTGAAGCTTTTTAATTCAGTTGGAAAATCTTCCTTGAACCAAGGCGGAAAAGAGAAATAAATGAAAGGCAACCTTTCTTCTAACCAACCGGTCTCAGTCAGACGAATAGGACCGAATCGCATGCCGTGATCGCTTAAGAAAATTACTATAGAGTTGTTAGTGACATTATTGTTTTCTAAGTCCGTCAAAAACAATTTTACTTTTTCGTCCATGCCAGTTGGAGAATTCAGTTGATTGTGGCTGAAGGAGTTCATCCAAAAGAAACCAAAATTAGGATACCTGCAAGTAAAAATAAGAACACTTTTATTTAGTGTTTCAGAATGACGACTTTGAAATCTTATATTATAGAGTAAAATTGGCGGGTGACGGATTTATTTATTCTTGACTAAGAACTATGATTTAAAAACAGACATGTTTGTCGATGAGATTTTTTGGAGGTTGCGTATTACGATGCAGAAGGTACTAATACTAAGGTTCGTGTATTTTGGCGCCAAAATATGACGACGTAGCTAACTTACAAAAATGCTTCCCTTAAAAACCATTATACCGTTGAAGTGGCAGGCTAACCAAAAATGGGAAAATATTTGGCCTGATCCATTAAAAATGTTACTTTCGTTGACCACCCTGTATCAGGTGATCTCTGTAAAGCAAAACTGGTTTCAAAATATGCCTCTCGTTGCACCCCAAAATTTTCGATATTATATAATAGTGGATACCACGAATTTTGATCCATGCGACAAAAGGACCAACAATGTATTTTCCATTGTCTACCTTTGTGACGGATCATTAGTCATGACATCCACTATGCTAGATCTTATAAAAACGATAGGAGCCAGGGTTAATCAACACACTAATCGGACACCCTATATTATGTCTGGTTATTTGGTATCAAGAAACAATAAAAAACAACTACTCTAGCTTACATTGGGAAAACTATAGCGATCCAAAGTACTACGTGCAAACACAAGAATTTATTTTTAATGGACTGTAAGATAGTTGACGTAAACTATACCTACTGGTTAAAAGTGGTGGCAAAATCTTTGGCAAGGTTCATAATCCTCTCTCCAGCCGTTTCCGGCCCAGTGCAATACGTCATCCCATCTTTGGACTTTTTCGCCAACTTCTCCGTAGCCATCACGTATGATCGAAAATAGTAGTCTGTCGGAGGTTTGGTAAATCCCTTCTTCTTGTAGTTGAATGTGCTTATATCCACCTCATCTTCTGCGTAGCCTGTGATGTACCCAAAGTTCCTATAGTCGTACCACAGCATCGGGCACTTGTCCAGTCTACCCACTGCCCTTGGATTGCATTGGGCATATGCGTAGCTTTGGTTGTAACCTGTACGGAGAATAAGAACTATTTTATTGCATACTCAAGTATACAGGGTGTCCCAGTCGTAAACCACAATTTCATTGAACATGGGTTCGGAAATGGTTAATTAAAAATATTCAGGGTGTTAAAATTTATTTTTTCAAAGTTTTTTAATAATATCTCAAAAACGACAAACCATATTGGCTTAAAATTTGGTACATAGTATGCAGGTATAAAATGCAATAAATTGATGCTAGCAGCGTTTTGTTGTCATAACCAGTAGCGCACGGGAAAGTAGCCGTGTTCTACCTTCTCAAAAATAATTTCTACACAAATGGATTCTTGGTACATTTGACAGCATTTTTGAATTGTCCATTCATTTTTATCTGTTGTCAATTTGCTCTAACACTACTGCCGATTTTGAGCAAATCCAAGCTGTTGCAAAGAAAAAGTGATAACTCTTTACTTAGAAAACGACACATTTTGGGGCCTATGTGTATGATCACTTTTTCGAGATTTAGATGCAAAAAATCCATTGCCAGGATTTGAACGGAGTAGGTTTTTTTATTATTTTGGAATTTTGAAATAGTAAAGTTATTTTTTCTACAAGCGTGCGGAAAAGTACACTTTTCCGCACGCATTTTAGTTTAGAAAGTGTCACTTTTCCGCACTACTTTTCCGCACTAACGCGGAAAAGTGACACTTACTAAACTAAAATGCGTGCGGAAAAATATCTCACTTTTCCGCACGCTTGTAGAAATAAATAGTGTTCCTAACTCTTCCGGAAAGTGTCTTTTCCACACTCGATTTCTTGGCTGAACTCCGCTACGCGTCGTTCAGCCAACTGCAATCGCGTGCGGAAAAGTGGCACTTTTCGCACTTGTTAGGAAATATACTATTTTCTACAAAAGTGTACTTTTCCGCACGCATTTTAGTTTAGAAAGTGTCACTTTTCCGCACTAGTGCACGTATATAGGCGTCAAAATGTATCGTTTTCTAAATACAGAGTTGAGTCCATTGCCGAAATTATCACTTTTTCTGAGCAGCAACTAGAATATGCTTTGTTTGCGCAAAATCCAGTAGTTTTAGGGTAAATTGGCAAGAGACTTTTTTATGGAGAAATTAATGAGAAACTCACAATTGCTGCATACTTTCCCAAAAAAAGGGCCAATAAATTATTGTTGAAAAGGGGGCTTATCGGGTTATTAGACCTTTCTGCACGGCACTAGGAAGAAATTCAGATTCATCAATATCCTTGTGACAATAATTATTACTAAGTATTAGGCCATTAGCGGGGCCCCGCCATTAGTCATTTTCGGTCGTTCTCATAGATGTTTTTTATGTACACGGTCAATATTATGATTTATAATAATTTAATTCATTACTTTTGCGTTAAAATTAAATTACGTTAAATTGTGTTGCGCACCCAAAATTCGGGTGATTGTTTTTGCTAAACTTACCGAAAAAATAAACCTCCCAAGGTCTCCTACACTTATAGTTCTTACAGCCTCATACTGCACACGACATTTTCACTAATGTGTCCAAAAACACTGAAATTACAACCACCACCGATTGCAACAAGCAGCAAACTTTTTGCCAGATATATTTTATCCGTAACTGCACAGAATCGGCGAATAATGACACTAATAACATTTCTTGGGTCGTTATTTTCTTCATATACATAGACTCTATACCGTACTTTCACCGTTTTAGTAGATAGGCTGGGCGGCGCGCCGCCGTGTATTCGGCTAGGTTCGTCAGTCGTTGGCGGGGGGCGGGGCGTGTTTTTTGCTCGCAAAACTCGACTGATAAGCGGTGCGGGACTACTGTGTACTCCCCCCGCCAACGACTGACAAACCTAGCTGGACTCACGGCGACGCGCGGCCTATTCCCCTAGGTCTACTAAAACGGTGAAAGTACGGTATAGTACAGATGACAGGGACTCATTCTAAAAACGCAGCTTTCGAGGTAATGCTTGAAATCGCTCTGTGTCGTGCATTTCCCGCTGACACGACAACATTTTTTTATATACGATCAGCTAAGATGGTTGCACAGTTAGGACATTCCGTGTCAATATCTATTGGTTGAATGCTAAGTCTTGACATCTCCTTACCTGTTAAGATAGCCATAAGATTCGGAAAGGTGTTGTCATCCATTTTATTGTAACCCCTCAGATTCAACCAGTTGTTATCTTCGACGTAGCGGTATGTATTCGGAAGTGCCCTGATAAAGTTCAATCTCGAAATACTGTCAATTCCAACAAAGAGTACGCTGATTGGCCTAGTTACGTTTGATCTGGGCACCATTTTCTTTCTGACATTTTCCTTCATGTTAATGGCCGCGTGTGCGTTTTCGTATACTTGGCTGCCTCCACTTTTACATCTTACAATGACAACGTCGCTGGCCATCGCGATCTTGCCTGAAAAGTTTGTGCATTCTGAAATTCTACAACAGAGAAATGAGTTCATGTAGTTCCCTGGGGTATGTTAATAACAAAGTTAAGTATGTGGAGGTGGTTTCAATATGTTAGTATTAGCTAAAAAAATGTGTATTTGAGTGGATGAAATTTGGCTGGTATAATGGACAAAAGTATCGAAAATGGGACATCCTGTACACACCGAGTTCAGAAATTTTGCCGAGCTTATTCGGAACCGGTTCAAAACAGACTTGGAACTTTGGTGAACATAAGCCGGTTGCCAACTCGAGAGATCCGAACCGGTTCCGAACTATAGCTCTGAGCTTTAGTTTCGGTGAGTAGTGTGAGTACACACCATATAATAATACTAATTTAATTTCATTTAGGCCCAATTTCGTAATCCAATTAAAGTACCTCTCCTTTAATAAAGATTAAAGGAGCTTTTGTAACATTGTTCTAATATTGTTGCAAAAGCTCCTTTAATTTTAAAAGGTAGGTACTTTAATTTCAGTATCCTCGGGAGTTACAAATAAATTTACCTCGTATATGGTCCAAAAATATTAAAATTGGAGATAAATGACAATGAACTGATGAAAATGACTGGGTGTCCCGATAAATGCTTCAAGAGGTGTGAAAGGGAAAAAAATCTTTGAGAAAAATTTGAACATTTGGGGTCCCGCCAGATGGAAATTATCTTAGACAAGGAAAGAGAGAGGACACTGCGCTCGCCCACCCTGCCGTGTATAGATTTTTTTCACGTCGTTTTGAACGGCGGCCATTTTATATGTGTCAAACAAAGCGAGTACGTTGTGAGTTAATTTCGTGAATTTGTGAATTAAAAGTAACAGTGGTTAAGGGGAAAATAATATACTCTTACGATGGTGTATTGTTCAGCGTTTGGTTGCAAAAGCAGAAGTGAAAAGCAAGAGCCCGGAATTTCGTTTCACAGGTAAATATTTAACAAACTAGTTTTGAAAGATGCCGTAAAACTTTATTTTTTTCAATATAACTTACTTATTCAAATTCCTTCTATCTTGTAGTATGACAAAGCGAATTGTTTTGTTTGTAAATAGTGCCAATATAGTTATTTTTTAACATCATTTTTATTGAAAATTTCTTAATTGATTATGATAGTTTCATAAAATATGGGCTGGTTCCCATGGGGGTGCATTATTTATTTTATTTTGAATGATTTGAAATCGCCACAAATAAATATATTTCAGCACATGGCACTAGCTTTACATTTGGGAAATTATCTGCAAATAAATACCAATATTTCAAATTACATGTAAGTCAAAATTAACTACTTTATAATTTTTAACATTTTTGTGATATTGGCTAAGAACGCGTTTCATGCTACGCCACTGGCCTTTCGTGCGATGTTCCAGTCGGTAACACGGCATTTTTTTCATAAATTTGCGACGCTCATTTGTTTTATCTAGTAACAGATCCTAGCTGGTCAGAAAAAACTCGACAACTTTCATTTAAGTAATTTTTTTCTAACTCGAAAAAGAAAGGCTCTAGGGGTGGGTCAAATTATCCGGGAACACCCTGTACAAAGTATGAGGCTAATCGGCCTACTTTCAGTTTTTCGTTCCACTTTAAGATATGGGAAATTTTTTTATTCTGAACAACTTTTCTTAATAAAACAGAAAATGAATTTTTTCTTGATGCCAAGGCCTACTTTAATTTTTAGAAACTGAAAATTGGACAGAAATTACTTTGAAATCAAGCGGGGCGGACCTTAAAGGGTCAAATTTCAACACCTCTTGTTTCACTTCTCCTGGAACACCCTGCATATCATTGTAGACGTATCGATTCAGAAAATACTTATAAAACAAATTTCAAACAATGGTTGAACTTGTATCAATGAATGAATGAATGATTATTCCTTTGATTATTCCAATGAATGAATGATTATTCCTTTAATCTTTACTCAACGCTTGTATGCTAAATTTTGAGATTAATACTTACGTAATGCCTCCATCTGGATTTTTATCATTTATTTTTCTAGAAACATTTGAATAACAACAGTTGACTCCATTTTTCGAGTAGGACGGAAGTACTTCTGAGTCAATGTGGAGCGTCGAGATATTGTCATTTCTTGTCACATATGTAAGCAATTCTTTGGTTCTACAGCTCTTGTACTTTTGAGGTTGGAAGTATTTTTTGGCATCTCTATTGAAAGGGTGCAAGCTAACCATCTTGCACCTTGGGTTATTTACTAGGAATCGTGCATCTTCTAGAGAAGAGTCTAATGAAAATTTATTGGTGACATTTGCAAATGGCAAAAATAATTATTTTAGATCGCACGTAGCAACAAATAATGTTGATAAAATTACACAAGATTTAAAAAAATATATATTGTTACTTACCTAGAGTGGAGTAGTTAGTTTCTTCGGTAGAACAGAATATTTCATAGTTGGCAAATTTGCCAGTGTCGTAATAGGAGAACATTAAAAGAACTAAACAGGTAACGAAGACAACCACAAATATAATTCGATTGGTAGTGCCCAGGATGGGATTTTGCATCTTTTAAATCTGAAACAAAAAATGAGATGATGCTAGGCAGAAACTTAGAGAGGCGGAAAATCTTTCATTACAGCTGAGGAATATGTTAGATCGACAGAGACGCGTAGCCCCGAGGTCAGCTATACTAGAGGCCCTGTATGACACGAAAAGTGACAGTTATTCGTTTTAAACGAATAACTGTCACTTTTTGTGTCATACGGGGCCTCTAAGCTATACCATAGCCGCACCTAAACACTGGATATACCCTGAGGTTGTAATGAAACTTCCATCGAGGTATGCTATTTCAATCACAATCATATAGAGTTTGTAAACATATTCATTAGAAAAACTCGTTTATTATAATTTTGAATGAATTTGAATTTTTTCGCGCTAATTATTACGAAAGAAATGGAAGATTTATTTATCTACGCAGATAGTGAATTTATATAAATTTTTACCAGACATGCAGCGTTATCTATTAACGACTATAATTGTTAAAAGCTGCCCAGAACACACTATTATACTTTTCCGGATAATTTGTTGAATGTTTTCTGACCTCTGATAGGAGATGACCATCGTTCAAACTTTTTTGGCTATCAATGTATAGATTAGGTACCTACTGTACGATTGTGAATAAAAAATTAAAAAGCTATTTTGCTATTAACTGTCTCCATCGCCTTTTAAAGGTATCACATATCTTGGTAAGAATTATTTTCTTATGTGATTATTTAAATGACAATATTTTTGTGGTTAGGTTGCATTATTGACGTCTTCTATTCTTTTTAGAGAAATCTGACAATGTTCAGGCATATTTCCATAGATTTTCTTAAGAGACACCAGTTGTTGGAATTGAGATGGAAAAGAGATTTTAAACCCTTAGGTTTTTGGCGAAATTCCTTTATTATTTTACCTTTTTGTTAACTCCCTTTTTAGTTATCATGTTACCATACATACGCAAAAGGTGTATAATTACAGAGCCTTTAAACAAAATCACTCCTAACATTCTCCCCCTTTTTTATGGAACATAAAAGAACAATGTACAGGGTAATTCAGTTTTATTCTGCGACACTTCAACAGGTGATAGAAAGCCAAAAATAACCGCACTTTCTTTTATAAACTATATCATTTTAAGGCCTTATTAAAAAGTTACAGGGGTTAAAGTTTTAAGAAACATGTGGTCTTTATTGAATATTTACCAAACTAGTAGAGATATTTAAGTCATATTTGGTACACGTTTTAAAGGCATGGGTTAGCATAAACCTGTTAATATCAAACACCTTGAACAACCAGTGGCGTAGAAGTAGGTAATTAGTATAAATGTTTTTTGAAAAAAAAAAAAAGAACCACCTTGTATAGCAATAAAATATATTCAATTTCTTATGTAAATTTTAATTTAAATATTCAATAAATTCCACATATTTCTTACAACTTTAACACCCTGTAACTTTTTTATAAGGCCTTAAAATGATATAGTTTATAGAAGAAAGTGCGGTTATTTGTTGGTTTTCTATCACCTGTTGAAGTGTCGCAGAATAAAACTGAATCACCCTGTATAATAATCTAATTACGTAAATTCAAAACGCTTTGGATGATGAATGAGACGTCTACTTTTTGTAATTGTTTGTCTTTCATGCATAGTTTGATGCTTATATTATGGTCATCATGATTCTTGTTGTTCAGTCCAAAACTTGCTTGTGCTAGATTGATTCGTTCTTCTGACTCGACTTATCACCTTTCCTTTCGATTCTTGATTTATAAGGGTACTACGATGTCTGTCCCAAATTTTTAATGTCTCTTCTGGTAGAGAGGATTCAACTAATGGAAAGAGCATAGCAGCTGCGCGTATCTAACTTGTCACATAACGTAGTAAGACTCATGTCCTTTTTTGTCGAAGAAGCTTGCTTAAGAACCAACCCTAATAACTCTCTAACATAAATTTCAATTAGAAATTTATCCCTAGCAAAACGTGCTTTCGAGTGGTCTAGTGCTTTCTGGTAATTCTTCCCTGAAGGAGGATAACTGTTAATTAAAACTTCAGCTGTACTACCTGGTTGCGTTGACTGTAGCAAATATTGGTATTTCCAAATCGATGTCTACATCATCATGGATTTTCTTAACTTGGCTCTAAAAGCCAATCCAGTCCTTCGCGTTACCATTAAACTTCTTTACCTGTAATTATGGTAGCATAAACTTTCTTCTGTTGCTTCTCTGTTCGCTGGAGCTATCTATGTTACTCATCTGATCTTCTTGAAGTTGCTTTTTCTCCATTGCCCCCCCCCCCTTTGGTGCGCCACTGGATAGGTACATCCTTGCTTTTCAAAATTCTGTTCAAAGATGAACACATTGTAATGTTCGATTTTAATAGTATTATTGTTCGCTAGGTGGCAGGTCGTGATCAACTCTGTATCGTACTGCGGAAAAGCATATGGCAAAAAATTATCTCTTTGATATTCTTATCAGATCTAACCTTAGGTTCCCAACTCCACCTCATGTAGGTACCAATAATATGAATCAAGGACACTACGATACGACGGGCGCTACCTAGATAAGTCCAAGCAAACAATTGACATTTTTACCAAAGACAACAGATAATGGATACCAATCTTAGATAGCTTCGTACTTGTATCGCTTTTCTATGGAATAATTTGAGACTTTGTATTCCTTGCAATTTTTTATATACGAGTAGCTACAAACTTTTTTCTTTTTCACACTTTACGAAAGCGCAGAAGGGCCACCAAAAATAAAAAATAGGTTTTATCTTAATAAGGCAGAATTTCTGAGAAACAAGTCAGAATTTCTGAGAAACAAGTCAGAATTTCTGACTTACAAGTCAGAAGTCAGAATTAAAAAAAAAAGAAATTCTGGCTTGTCAGAAATTCTGACTTGTTTCTCAGAAATTCTGCCTTATTAAGATAAAACCTATTTTTTATTTTTGGTGGCCCTTCTGCACTTTCGTATACTTGCGTGTGAATGCGGTGTAATTATAGTACAGGGCAAATGGGTATGTAGCGCATATTTTTGTCTGGTCATATAATTAAAAAGCGTAGTGTTGACAGAAAGCTTCAAAATCGTCGATATGTTTAAAGTTAGTCCTTTGTTTGGTCTTATTCCTTTCGAAGCAAAAATATCGCAACAATTCAACCGCTTAAAAATTTGAACGGGCCATCCTCTAAAAGTAAACGTCGGAGCATCGGTGGCGGAGCTATATATTATGTACAATAGAAAGAGTAATTTCCATCCAGGCGCGGTCATATCCATTTGCGAAGGGGGGGGGGCATACCTGGATATGTACTCCTTTAGGCGGTTTTTAAGTACCTTCTATAAAATTATATTCCTCACAAAAATAACAAAAATAAAAATATGTATTATGTAAACAATTTTTTTTGCATGTGCGTTGGTTATATACAGTGTATCCTTAGATTGAGTTCACATAAGGTGTAAATAACAGCAAATTTTCGAGTTGAAACTTGAGCTTCTGGGGATCAGCCCTGCTTGGTTTTAAACTAATTTGTTACAAAATTTTACTTTCGAAAAATCCCGTATGCCTTGGAAATTATGAAAAAACTAATTTTCTCCACGACCATTCGTGAATGTAAGTATTCTAAAATCATTTTTAATAATAGAACTTAAAAATTCTGACTCTAGAGCGAGATTCTTAAATACTTGCTTCTCGAATGTTTTGCATGTATTTCCAGGATCTTAATATAATTTTTGTAATCTATTGCACATAAATAAACAATATAATAAGGGATACTAATATTTCGTACTAATAATAATAAATCATTGCATTATTTTATATATTTTCATTCCATAACAAGACAATGAATATACGCTAATCGAACTAAACACAGCATAGAGTGCTATAGATTTCAAGAGTGTCAACCCATTGAATTGACAAGTAGATGGAAGGACTGTAGAGAGAGAAACTGGCAGCCAAACTTGAGCAAGTGAAATAGTAAATAAATCAGCTGATTCCGGCAAAAACCACATAACACAAAAGAGGTGTTTGTCCTAACTTTCTATTTTTGTGTCCTGTGCTTCAAACGAGTTCCGTTGTCAAACGTCATTTTAATTTTCCTTCTGTCCCAAGTCCCAATACGAATAGGAGTACGGAGTACCTAATTATTGTATTATTTATATTTGATTTGAGTTCGTGTCGTGGCGGCAGTTTCGTATAAAACGGCGTTGAGTTTTCTTAGTTGGTGTTTGGTTTAATATTATATTTTTAGATCGAAGAGAAAATTTAATTTAGCTATGTGGCTATATTCTTTCTGTTTGTTGTAAATTACAAAAAAGAGGGTCAACTCCTGTTGTGTATTTGGATGTACCAATGTCTTAAAAATCTTTGCTAATAACTTTGCAGTTTTCCAAGAGATAAGGTGATATTAGAGACAAGTGGATTGCAGCAATAAAAAGGAAAAATTTTGTACTGTCTACAAGTATTTACTTGCATTTGTAATCAACAATTTATTGAGAGCAATTACATAGAGAATTTTGGGCAGCGCAAACTTAAAAAGTATGTAATTACTACAGTTTTTTATTTTCCGAGTCATGATAGAAACTATCAATATCAAGGGGAAAACTGGCAAAATATTGTGCTAATGAACCCTGCTCTTCGTAGTCAAAGATGGAATTAATATTGAGGTTCTGGTCCCTTTAATAAGGTAATTATTTGTAATTCTTTTTGTTAGATGCCTAAACAATATAAAATATACATAAAAATATGTAAAAGCTACCTGTCTTACATGTTTTTCGTTTTATAAATTGAATTTTAAAATTAATAAATCAATTAAGATAAGTAATTAAAGTTGAAAATGTATACCATTATCCTAGATATTTTGTTGCCTTTATTTTAAAATAAACTTTTATTTTGTAATTTGTATTTTTTTGTCTCAATTTACTTCCAGGTACATAAAATTGCCATGTAGGTAATTTTTTAAATCAATTCACTACTTTTTTCTGTGCAATATTTACATAATTGTGGTTATATAGAAAAATTCTCATTCCTACAAACAAGCCCCGAATTTCGGAATACAGATCATACAATAAAGAGAATTACGGAACATGCCCATTAAATTCGCCCATTAATATGCAACATCCCTGTATAGTTCCTTTGCCTGAATCAGCTGACACGTTCATTAGGCGTCCTTGTCTTACTTATTGCCATTTGAAACCTATCTCTTTCTAGAGTTGGCTGCCCCAAACAACAATGAAAGTGGTATGTACCTGTGCGACTTCCATTGTACTTATCAATTCGATGTGTCAACCTCGCTGTCAACAATAGCGGGGGTGCGTGTCATAATAAGTATTTTCGAACGTGTTTTAAGTTAAATAAAATGAGTGAAAAATCGAGTGATTTTGATATGGAATTTGGTCGTGGAGAAAATACAGTCTGATAGGTACATACTCGGTTAGAATGAAAAAAATTCGATACTCGTGCGGTTTCTCACGCTCGCTAACGCTCGCGTTCGGAATCTTCCACTCGTATCGATTTTTTTCATTCTATAACCTCATTACAGAATGTAATATTCCACCTCAGTAAAGTGCCTTTTTTTGTAGGTTTTTTTTACGGCATTGCGAAATTTCGAAACTCTAGGCCTATTATTTGATTTTTTGGCATGTTTCACACTTTTTTTTAGAAAAGTGCATTTTGTGTAGTTTTTACATCAAAATGTTTATAAAAAAAACTTGTTGACATTGAAAAACTGGATAGGTGTGAAAATTTTCAAAAGCCTAAGTCGACTTTGATTTATTTCTGCTAAAAAAATAAAACGTACAAAAACCAAAGTAGACCTAGGCTGTTGTCTGTTGGAATTTTTCACACCTATCCAGTTTTTCATTGATAACTAGTTTTCTTAATAACATTTTGATGTGAAAACTACACAAAATGAATTTTTCTAAAAAAAAGTTGGAAAAATGCCAACAAATCAAAATAAGTAGGTATATGTATAGGAATAGACTTTCGAAATTTCGCAAATATACTCATTTTTTAATTTTGAACAAGTTTCCTTAATAACATTTTGCCTTAAAACCTACAAAAAGGGCACTTTACTGATGTGGCAAATTAGTTTCTTCATGATATCCAAAGTGATTTTTCGAAAGTAAAAGTATGTCGCAAATTAGTTTCAAACCAAGCAGCGCTGATCTCCAGAACCTCAAATTTCAACTCGATTTTTTTTTGTTATTTACACTTTTTGTGAACTCAATCCGTGGACACTGTAGGTTAGATAATATTATTAATAATATTCGTACCTATTTTTATTTATTATTATTTTTTCATTTTATTAGGGGGGGGGGCATGGCCCCCATGCCCTCCCCCCCTAAGACCGCGCCTGTTTCCATCACTGTTATGCTCTAGTACCAAAACTGTTTTCGTTCTTTTGCTACCAATTTTTTTTATTTATTAATCGATTTTATGTCTACAACTAGAACGAAAAGACTGACTTATATTTTTACTTGTTGGAACCTATTTGACAAAATAATAACGCAAAAGCTGTAGGACTTAGCCTCTTATACCGATGGTATTTACTTTATTTAGTAAATGAGCGTATCGAAAGCCTTTTGTAGGTCTAGAAATACGGCTACTCTTTTGTCATTTCCTTCCAAGTTTTTAATAATTTCACTTCTTGGTTCTTGTAATATGCTTTTGCTCTTTTGTCAATACATTTTTTATTTATTGACTCAAGCTTATCGGGGGTGGGAGAGTAAGGGAAAATAATGCTTTCTGTTAATTTATCGGTTGGGACATTTTTGTTTGAAAAATTATTAATGTATGTAGAAGAAGGCCCGTTTTATTTTTTTTTTATTAGTTGCATTATTCCGACATGTTTTGCTTCAAACAGAATTAGATCAAATTTAAAAATAGCAGCCATGTTGGATTTTGAAATATCGGCCATCTTAAAGCTTTCTCGGTTAATAAGCATAAACAATATTTTGATACAACTTATTTGACCAATAAAAAAATTGTGTACTGTCCGGGCTCTACTACACACAGAATATGTTCTCACTTTGTAATCATACAAATCACGTAATTTCAACCTAGCGAAGAAGGGACCCATTCATTCCCAATGCATTTCGAAAAGCAGCCAAGAGAAACAATATAATTTTGGATTTTTAGATATTTAACTTAGCTTAAATTAGATTCTTAAATCAACTCAATTTCTACAAAGGGAGAGAAACTTATATTTACTACACAATAAAAAAAATGTTGGATGTTAACAAAATAAAACGGTTATGATGTATAATAAGTTGGTACTATAATGCAGTTGGCTTACCATTTTAGCGAAGTTTTGGGAAGAGTGCAGTTGCGCCCATATGGGTTTACTATGGGTTTATCTTTGAAGGCTTCGATAAACGGGCGCGTGTCGAATGTGGAGCAAAGTATTCACAGAATTCCAGAAACGTCGCGACATTTTCCAGACGCCCGCGAAAACGATTTTAGCAAGAAAGGACGTTGGGAATTTGTGTGCTGTTTTAGGCTTCAGCGGTTTTCAGGCGGCACCGCGAGCCGGCTCTAAAGGTTACCGATCACTTCTGTTCAATATTATTAAAGAAGCGTCAATCGTATTCGAATTCACGACTAGCAATTCTTCTTGTTCTTAAAAATATATGCCGAAAATACAAATGCTTTTCGAAACTACGCAAGACTGTTTTTCTTCCAGAAAAAAAATCGTAGCGACTTACACCAAGCGTCAATCTTACATAATTTTTACTTCTGTTTCATGTTGTGTCGTCAACTACACAACTATGACACTGGAAATAATATAATTGTTCAGTATATTTATGTTGTTCAGTATATTTATCATCCAAGATGATAGGAAACAAGCCGCTCTGCGCGGTGCCCACGTGATCAGATGTTGCCCGCATTATTTGCAAGTCGTCTGGGTGAGTCAGAGCATCTGAAGAATATTCAACACTCTGTACAACCTGAACCGCCGGGCCGTATTACGTGCAAGCGACGTCCAAATGTTTATATTGATCCCAACTTGGAAATGAATTTACCGTAGATACGGATTTCGATTAAGTTTTTCGGATAGCTCCACTCCAGACAATATACAAGTCACTTTTTAAGGAAATGTTTATTCCAATTTATTAATTTAGTCACGGGCGTAGCCAAGGGGGGGTTTCGGGGGTTCAAACCCCCCCCGAAATAAGCAAAATATTACCTAATATTATACCGAAAAAATACGAGGAGTGAAGAGTTAAATTATTATTACGTTTGAATATATTATGTAGTAATAGTAGCGCCTAGCGCCATCTTTTGACGAGAGGCAGACGCAGTTGCAGCCGAACTATTTTGTATTGTAGGGACACTTTGCGTTGTTTCTCGATTATTCGCCACGCCCCTCGGTCGAAATGAGCGGAACTTTGTGGAAGTTCGTGGAAGTTTCTGGACGGCTACTGGGCTGCTATATAAGCGGCGCCGCGGCGCGTGACCGCGCTTACTGCAGTATTGTTCCATGCGAACTCGAAGCGAATAAAAGTGAAAAATTGTGAACGAATAGTGAAGAGAATTAAGTGTACCGTGTAAGTCAGTAAATTTAGTGCGCTGTTATTCGATGACCTTGTTAAGAATAGATACGTGAATCATTATTACTGTCGAAAAATGGAGGAGAAAAAAAGGAAGGGTGATAAACTTAAAGGTATGGACTACTGGAAAAAGTGGTGTAGTCAAGGTCAAGGGGTTTCTAATAAAGAAACAAATTTGGATTTAGCTATCAAAGCTTCAGCACCTTGCATGCTGATAAGAAGACTGCCTACCCCGAAATCTAGTTTGGAATGCCTAGATATGTGCGATAAAAACCTTTATCCTAATATTTACACATTACTACAAATCTTGGCTACCATTCCTGTATCCACTGCTACCCCAGAAAGGTCTTTCTCGAGCCTAAGGAGACTGAAAAACTATTTACGAAACACTACAAGTAATAATATAATAATAATAATAATAATAATAATAATAATTCTCACCCTCACAATACTCCAAACTAGGAGTACCCCAGAAGCAACCACATGCTTGTGCGGGGGAGGGGGGCAATTACTATTATTATGTCTTCGTTGCCATTTGCGGCAAAGTGAAAACAGACTTAATGGTTTGGCTCTAATGAACATTCACTATGGAACAGAAATTCATGCAGATGAAGTAGTGGATATATTTAAAAGAAAAAGCCGAAGATTTCTTCTTTAATGGTTTTAGATTTAGCGCAGAGGAACGAAATTAATTTATCCATTTCATTTAAAGTTAAGAACTTTATAAATATGTCGTAGTTTTTCGGATGAATATATAGACATTAAATTTCATGTAAGTATATTTTTGTTGTTTTATTTACTTCTCAAACTAAACCCCCCCATTTAGTGTTTACTTACATTCCATTTGAAGTCGCCATAATCGTAGGTATTTGGCGCGCGGACGATACTTTATGCTATGAATTTCATCGCCATTTGATTATACGCTTTTAGTAAAGTGTTTAGATAAAAAATGTATACTCCATATTAATGCTGGTATTCAGTTACGAGTATGCGCTTGCGATTTGATGCGATAAAAGAAGCCGATAAATCGTAGCTATTGTGGGAATTTCTGTGTTTATGCAGCAAGTAATATATTATGAACAAATAATATACGAAAGTAAGTTTGTTTGTGTTCCGAAATCCTTTCTTCATGACAAAAAATGAAGGAGTGCCTATTTAATTATTAACCTGCTCCACCATTTCGAGTTGAATCAACAGTAACTCGAAGGAGAGATAAGATAAAATTAAAAGAATAATTTATATTCGCCATCGGTATTTCAGATAATGATAATGTTGTGTGACGTTACTGTGTGTGGAATATTGAAACAACGACCCAACTAGATCGTTTCCTTTTTAAAAGCTTTTATTTAACTTGCAATGTATGTATGTATGTATGTATGTATGTATGTATGTATGTAATTTGTTCGGGTGGAATCTTGCAACTCAATTTTGAAGCAGATATCTTCAACCGATCGAGCTGAAATTTTGTACACACGTTTAATTTGGATGACAATGCATGATTATATGTGTGACGTCATTCTAAATCCAACATGGCGGATCACCCAAGATGGCGGACTAGTTAAATTTCAACCGATCGAGCTGAAATTTTGTACACACGTTTAATTTGGATGACAATGCATGATTATATGTGTGACGTCATTCTAAATCCAACATGGCGGAACACTCAAAATGGCGGACTAGTTAAATTTCAACCGATCGAGCTGAAATTTTGTACACACGTTTAATTTGGATGACAATGCATGATTATATGTGTGACGTCATTCTAAATCCAACATGGCGGAACACTCAAGATGGCGGACTAGTTAAATTTCAACCGATCGAGCTGAAATTTTGTACACACGTTTAATTTGGATGACAATGCATGATTATATGTGTGACGTCATTCTAAATCCAACATGGCGGAACACCCAAGATGGTCATTAGAAGGTCTCCTCATTGAAGAGCTAGACTGTTCTAAACTAACCGGCAAACGACCTTGCAACAATGATGCGTTAACTGAGATGAATAGACTCAGACACCTGGCCAAACTAAAAATTACAAAATAAATTAAAAGTAAAAAAATATTTAAAAAAAAAGCTTTTATTTAAATGCGCTAAAAAGAATAAAATAATCTTTTCTTTTAAAACTTTTACTATCAACTTATAACGTCATTCCACAATTTATATGATATAAAAGCTTGTCGCGAGATTTAAGTTTTCAAACTAAGTAAATACCACTACTTAAATCTCGCGACAAGCTTTTATATCATATAAATTGTGGAATGACGTTATAAGTTGATAGTAAAAGTTTTAAAAGAAAAGATTATTTTATTCTTTTTAGCGCATTTAAATAAAAGCTTTTTTTAAAAATATTTTTTTACTTTTAATTTTTTAATTACATTATATGAACATTTTCGGTATGATCCTCTACCCCGTACACACACCAACAATACCCGGGTTTCGGTTTATTTCAGGCTCTAAGTTGGCGCTGGATGGAGTCGGCGAATTAGTTGAACGTCGATACGCGGATTCTGCGCGCTGGCGATCGCCTACTTGATAAGGGGTGGGTGTCGTTCAGACAGGGTGGCACGGGAACTCCGCAACTTACCATTTCGATAATTGCTCGAGGAAAGGTGTCAATTAAAATTTAGAATGAATATGAAAATATCGCCTACTATATTTCTGTAAACTGTCCTGCGGTATCATTTGCCTGAAGCTAGATCGGGGTAGTTTCTACAAAAGTGCAAATTAAGGTGTCGAACATCTGGCATGCTTTAGTCATTATTATTATCAAAGAATGAAACCAGAAAATTGCGACAGTTCCTTTTTGGTTTGAAAGGAATAAAGCGCTTCTTTCTGTGCATTTTTTCTCCACTCGTTTTTTTTTTGTGGGAAAAATAAAAATTTATACCCCTTCCTAGAAATGTTACGAACCATAGGTATCATTTTTTCCTTTTCAACAATAGGTTTTCCAGATACAGAGTAATTAAAATGTTTTTCCTCTTCTCCATTTTAACTGACCGTGGATCTATCCTTATTTTTTTGGCTTGACTTGAAAATATGTGGGTAAATAGTAGAATCAACGATAACAATAAGCAATAACTGAATATATATAAACATATATATATTGTTATGAATAAAGTTAAAAGTAGTTACTTAACACTATCAGTTGGTTAGTTATACATATTGCCTATTGTCTCGATTTTTTAAAATTAATCGAGAGTTACGGCATATTAATATTTTTCTTAGGAAAAAAGCCAAATATAAATATCAATTTGACCAGATACTGCGTTCTTCCATTGTAATGCAAATTGCAATGGACATTAGCTGTAATTATAATCTGAGAATTTTTGCTGCGCCTACGTTTTTTTTTGTACTAAGTAATTGACGAAAATATGGAAAAAAGTTGGTTCATTGTGTTTAGTATTTTATTTAGAATATCTGTTACATTTTTGCAAAACAAAGTTAATAACTTAAATCCTAGCAGTGGTGCTTAAAGAAACTTTTCAAATATCTCAATTTCATGTTTTCTGTAGATACGGCTTTTCCCCTTAGAACAGCAGAATGCCACCGCTATACCCAGAGACTTTTGGTGCCGACTGAATAGATGGTTCAGCGAAATTAAATCATAATTTATTCTGGAAAATTCGAAATGTGCGAATTGCGAAATTTACAAGTTGGGATTTCTAAAACATCTCCAAATATTCACGATCATGTTGAATCTTTGCAATGCTAGTTCAAAAAATAGAGCAAAAATCTTCATTTCAAACATTTTTTTCAAGGTATATATAGGTATATTTTTCCAATCAATTTACTTTAATTTGGGATACAATTGGAAAAAATTATTTTAATTATTATACTTAATCCCGTTAGTATATTCTAATATACCTTATGTAAGTTATTTACTCACCTCTCCGGTATGTGCATATAGACGCGTTGGTTCTAAACAGAATTTCGACGCAAAAACTGATTTCAAAAGTATCACCTTTCATTTTCACTGCCGGCACAATACTGGACTATCGAGTCGACTCAGTCGACTTCGACTTCCTCTCCTGCTCTATATACCATAAAGTTACTGTATATATATTATTATCTTGCATAATACATGCCTATAATGTCGCAGTTTCTGTTAAAATAAAATTGAATAAGAACCAATTATTATAACCAGTCAAGGATTATTGACTTGGTTGTTAGAATACAGCGCATTTTACAATCTCCAGTTTATTATTTATAAACTACAAGTACACTTATGTGTGGATAAAGTCCTACCCAGCAGGTTAATATTGACAGAACAATATCACATAAATATTATGCAAAGCAGTTTAAAGGCACTTGATTAGCATAATAATAAATTAAAATAAAAACATCCATTTTTGTCTCTCCAAAAACCAATGTAGTAAAAACATTACTGGAAGAGAGTGATTTTGATACTGGGTATGACAATACAAATAGTAAATAGGTAGGTATAGCAAATAAATTCGGTTTGACAGAGTGAGGCAGATGACGACTTGAGTTGGATGTTTCTTTTTGCTTATTGCATGCTCATAATTATACCTTTCTATATTTAACATTTAAGCAAATATCATAAATCATAAGATTCCCATCATTCTACAGGGTGTCCAACTTTAAAATTGTACAAATCCGTAAAATATTCATTTTTGGAGATAATCGCCTAAACATTTATTTGTTTGAAAGGCCTTCAAAAACCCCTTCTTTTGACCTTCCTGCCATTTTCAAAATGCAAATCCAGGGCCGGCTGCGATTTTTTTATACCACCGATTTATTTTTAAAACGTCAAGTGTGTCAAAAGACGCTCAATTATTAAAAAAATAAGAGGGTGCCATTTAAAAAAAACTTGGGTTCCTAGGGGATGTTTCCATCTGAAAAGTGCTTCTGTACAGAGTGATTAATAATGGTACATAGCGCAACTGCATATATTTTGCGCCAAAATGTTACGATTGAGCTTAATAACTACCATTCAAATCACAGTGAATGAAGATATACAAGGGCGTTGAAGTTCATTTTTGAAATTGAATGGCTATATCTTCCACAATAATTAAGCTACTGAACTGAAATTTGGAATTACTATGGTTTTTTTGGATGGAGAATAAGCCGAAAATATCAATTTCTACGTGTCTCACAGAGCACACACTTTTGTTGTTTTAGGATCGTGCTTTTACACGTAACTCTTTTCGAGGTTATCTTTTTGGTTTTTCAGATCCAATATTTGGGTGCATCTTTTCATTTGCCAATAAAATAAACACCTGTTAACTCCAAAATTCGCATTTCAATGTTTCTTCTACTGTACTGGCAGCTCTAAAGGTGTCGTCTGGTATTCAATGTGTAAGAATATATGTATATGTAAGTAGAAAAGGGATAGGTATACATGCGACGTTGCTGTTGCTACTACTTGACACCAATAAAATATTATACCTAACCAGGGTAGGGCAGGGAGAGGCACGAGGTGATAGCAAATGGGATGTGATTATAATAAAATATTATAGTGAGGGAATGAAGTAGTGGGAGGTGGTGGGGTAAAGGACGCGCAAATTGGTGACATACTTCCCCTGAGGGAATCCCCACCTAATCGATTAGTAGGGAGAAGTTACTTGCGGTTAGTGCCCGTCCACCGCGATGGGTTGAACGTTGAACCGCTTCGATTGCGTTAGGAAGTAGTGGCAACTCAAGGTTAGTTTATAGGAAGGTTAGAACATTCGACGACTTGGAAGGGAAGGGGGGGGGGGTGAGAGAGGCAAAGGGGGCAAAGGATTTAGTAACTCCCTAAATAGATAACGCTTCCAGCCATAGGCGCACACAGACGTTTTTGGCATGTACTCTGTGTATGGTGTATATTTATGTTGTTTTGGCTGTTTTCGGTTATTTCTTCATTTTATTGTTTGTGCAATGAAATAACGGAACTTTGTGCAGTATGTTGGTGCATCGCATTTTTGTTTTATGTTTGTGTATTTACTTTGTTTTCGGTTTTCAACACCCGTGTTGTCCCTTTTGATACGCCATTGGCATCAAGCTGAAGGCCAGCTGGTGAGAGCGGCACCGTCGCGCGATGTTGCCCGTGCAAAGGGACTGCCTTTGGTTTTGTTTAAGAGTGGGGGAATGTCCTAACCTTCCTATAAACTAACCTTGGTGGCAACGACACCTTTGGAGCTGCCAGTACAGTATATTGAGTATTACTTATGGAGCAAATATTTCAGGTGGTTTTAGAAAAATACTACTTACCTACCATGAAAATATTTTTAAAAAATCAAACTAGCCATGAAACCATGAAAACTGTCTTGAGAAAGTTTTTGTTTCAGATTAAAAACTGCATTAGAGCTATGTTTCAATCAACGATGAAATAAAGTAACAAATTCAAATTGTGCGGGGCCTTACAAACTTAAATTATTAATACTAAAGATTACCCGCATCTTCCCCATGATATCGTATGATTAATATCTTAATAATATTCTAACGTTTGTACCGTATGTGCCAATTTCATACTGGATACCCCAGAAATGTACGAAGGACAAGGAAAACAATTTTTTATTGGTACCCCGTGATATAATATGAATAGTATAAAAAAGATTTGATATTGACGACGAGGAATGGAATAAATATTCCTTCTGCACTAGGAAATCTAAAGTCAAGCATGAATTAAAAAAACGGCAAAAATACTTATCTTTGATCATAAAATTATATATACTTGAAATTTGAAATACAAATTACAGTAAAAAATGGGGCATTCCCTTCTACATGGTAAGTCGGTAGGAACGGACAAAACTCCAATAAAGTGTTATACAGGTGAAAATAATTTTAAAAACAAATTTATTACAATTTGTAATGGGGCTATTAAAAAAAAACTAAAACGGATAACAACATTTGAGTTTTTTTTCATTACACCTATATAACACATTCCTGGAGTTTGGTCCGTTCCTCCCGACTCACTACTGTGCATAACCAATATGGATGAACTTTTCAAAAGCCGCCATATATTGGAAGAGACCCAAATTTGAGACACTTTTTTTGTAAATTCGAAATAAAATTCACCGTTATTTTTTTTTTAATAATTTTGTATTGGAATAGTTGCTTAGTGCATTGACAAAACAGTGATGCATAGAAACTACATTAAAATAGCGATCTAGACGAATTATTCAACTTAAACTTTTTTTTTGTCAATTTTCCAATAAAATAAAAGGTTGCCTAATTTGAGACAGGCTGACTAATTTGAGACAGACTGACATCCCAATTACGCACTTCCTTTACATCTTCTACCATAGTATGAGAGTCCAATTTCTTGTGTTTTTTGGCATCTGTAATAAAAAAAATGAAAATATTTTTTGGGTGCCTAATTTGAGATAGTCTCAATTACAGTACAAATTTGGTATCTCAAATTAGGAACTTTCAGTATAAAAAATTGACAACAGTATTTTAGGTTAGTTATGAAAAAATAGTGCCAGATTTCAATAAAATATCATTAAGCAACACCTCCTATACCAACTACTACGACATAGAAATTTTTTTACACTTCATCTTGACTGTAAATGCCAGTTTATTTACACTATCAAAAAAATTTTAGCAGTCAAATTGTACCAAACGTGCTTTTGTACAAAAACAAACGAACTGAAGCGCTCAACTACCACTTTAACACTACACCCCAGTTTATTTTAATTAGTCTAGGCTATTTCTGTTAGATGGCGTTACATATCTTTTAATATAAGGAGCTATGTCAAATTAGGCACCTATCTCAAATTTGGGTCTCTTCCTCTTATTATAGACGTGCACCCAAGAAAATTGAAAAGTTGAAACAACAAATAAATAGAGTTTTTTAACTTCCCGAAAGTTAGACCAACACCTTTAAATAATTCACAGGAACTCTATCGCTAACGCCTAATGTTTAAAATTATCAAAATGGGTGTCACTTAATGACGTCAAAACCTATAGACGTGGTGCTCCATTGTTAAAATGCCCTTTATTTTGACTCCAAGATTAAATATATCCATACTACTCTAAAAACATGCTACAAACAAAGACAGAAAGTCAACCATCAACCAACTATACACCCGGTGATTCCCGGTTATAGTTCCTCAAGAATCACATTTATATAGGTTCTGACGTCATTGATGTCACTGCTACCTGCAATAATCTGACAAATAATATTTGTTCGTTGTGCCCCGTTGTAAAAATTTCAGCACTAGATATAAAAAAATTGAGTTTGTCACATTACTTTCCAACTTACCCGTCAAAAATATAAATAGGTCAATATTGGTGATATATATTTTCTGCGCTTCCACTACAATGCCTAAAATTTTTAGACATTGCTCATTTGTTGGAACTGGTAGGTACTGTGAATTATCTGCTAATAGCATGACATCAAAATAAATATTTCCTCACAACAAACGACTCAAATTTACACTTGCATTATTAAATAATCTTGGGTAATTGCTAGGGCTGTTCGATCTCCGAATTTCAGTATCGGAAATCGATACTGAAAAAGTATCGATAAAATCGATAAATCGATAAAATCGATCTTATCGATCTTATACTTATCTTATCTTATCGATAAAATCGATTTTATCGATATAATCGATCTTATCGATAAAATCGATCTTATCGATATAATCGATCTTATCGTACAATCGATCTTATTGATACAATCGATCTTATCGATCATGTTGATAAAATCGATCTTATCGATAAAATCGATCTTATCGATATAATTGATCTTATTGATAAAATCGATATAATCAATTTTATTTAAGAAGCTAAACAAAAAAAGGCCGATCGGCTTGCTGCGGACGCGGTCTGGACGCAATGGGTGCAGCAATTTCCTTTATTTTCGCAAACAATTTCAAAAGATAGATATAATTGGAAAGATCGATAAAATCAAAAATATCGATAAAATCGAAAAGATCGATAAAATCGAAAAGATCGATAAAATCGAAAAGATCGATAAAATCGAAAAGATCGAAAATATCGAAAAAATCGAAAAGATCGATAAAATCGAAAAGATCGATAAAATCGAAAATATCGATAAAATCGAAAGATCGATAAAATCGAAAAGATCGAAAAGATCGAAAAGATCGATAAAATCGAAAAGATCGATAAAATCGAAAAGATCGATAAAATCGATAAGATCGAAAAGATCGAAAATATCGATAAGATCGATATTTCGATTTATCGAAATTGAATATCGAGTATCGATAAAATCGATAGTATCGATACTTTCGATTTTATCGATATTTTGTCTCAGGCCTAGTAATTGCTTTTAGAATGCAAAGTTATATTATTTATTGAAATTTATTTATAAAGCAGTTTTTCGTTATTTTTAAAATGATAACAATGCTAATGTACAAATAGCAATTTATTTTTTTCAGAACCCGTACCGTAGATAAATAACGAACGCACACCTAGCTGTATAAATTGTAAATATAAATAAATTATAAATATGTACCACGTACCTACTTATTTGACTCAAAGATCTATTCAACATTGAAGAAATATTTATTTTATTTATTTCTTAAACATTAGGCCTGTACACAGTGTGCACACAGGACAAGAATCAACACTATTATATTATAACACTCTCTATCTAATTACTCACTTAGTGAGTTTTTATATTATACAATAATGTCTATATCGCGAAAAGCAAATAAGAGTAGGTACGTACTTGGATAATACCTATATTAGGTTCTATGCTGTACAAACTATATACCTACTGATATAATAATATATGATGTGCAAATATTTGGAAAGAATATTCTTAAGAATAGTCTTTCATGTAAAATTTTTCGATTTTTAAGCCTTCAAAAACGCTTTAATCTATAAACTTGAATTTTGTGACGTTACCAGCAAATTGGAAGACATTTTGCGGTCGAATTACTTCTTGCACTTTATTCATAGAACTAATATAAGCTAAACTTTTTTTACCCCTGGTAGTTTTTCATTAACTAAAAAATAGAATTATTTTTTTGTTCCGTATATAAATAACAGTTATTGACACCCACGATTATATTATAAAAACATAGAAGGTGGATGTCATTTTTGTAATTTTCCTATTTTACCGTTTACGTGTGCGGAAGGGAATATTTACTATTTCCTACATTAAATAATAATAAAACTGAACACCTGTCTACCACTTTCATTTTTTAAACCAATAAGCAAAAAGTAATTTTACTGTAAGGCGTCTGTAACTTGCTGGTAACGTGTCCCCAAACATGTTGGTGCATGGTTCTAATACCTATTTTTGTTCAAATAAGATTATGGTACTGCACCGTTTATCTTTCAAATTAAATATTTTTTAAGTTTATTACTTATTACAAATAGTTTGTTTTTTATTAAAGAATGACTCGAAATGATTTGAAAAAATATCATAGTCTGGTTTGGCTCCGAGATCCTCATTTTTTGAATAAACACTTTAAAAATTAGCTCATATATTTACAGGACAAGACACCTTTCTATAATATAATACTACAGCTGTTCACTTACCAACATTAACATGGCACATTTTTGAACGGTTTGAACTATTCGCTGCCATAACAAGCACTCGCGTAAAACGTCTGTTCCGGCAAAAAAATATATTTGAATTTATTAAATGGAAAGCACAAAGATAAAGATATTGTGCATTCAATTGGAAAAACTAGATTACAAATTAACATTAACATTGCGTGTTATTTAAACAAAACGAACATTATTCAATCACTTACACTAAATAACGACTGGCTGCTCCTTAATGTTGAACATCCTTTTTAAATAAATCCGCATTTAAATGGGCTTAATTCTGTCATCAAGCCTGCACAAACACATTTGAAGAACTGTTATATGGATAACAAATTTATATCTACAAGACTTATCGCACCATTCCCTCCTACGTCAAGTTCCGTAGGATAATAATTACTCACTCAATGAAATAATTTGCCGGAAAATTAAAATACAATCGCAAGATAAATGAAATTAATAAAGTAAGAACTTCAGGGACTCGTGAAGTCAGTCGGAGACGAGATGAGGCAATCTCTACTATTTTAATTGATGTTTAGTCCTCAAGGTGTTATGTTTCCGGAAAAATAATAAGTGCATAGCATCATAACATCGCAATTTGCAAAAGAAATATTCGACAATGAATAATTCAAATGTTGTTTTGTGTTAGATCCACCATAGTAAATGGCTTTAAGTTTACTGAAGGTTAAAAATAGGACTTTATATTGGTTACAGCCTTGTTACAGGTACATAAAAAGCATAAGCGCTGAATATGGATTCATATACGGATTACTACCTACTGCTTAATATATATGGAAAAATTTAGCGGTATAATATGGATTTTACGCTTTCAAAGATTGGTTAACTTTATTCAACCAATAATTATTTTGGCTTTCGTTGAGCCAAGACAAAGGGAGAGAGATCCTTTTTAAAAAAGTAGGCCGGGGCGATGAGTTTAGATCACTTCAGTGACGTAGGTATATAGAAATTAATTTCGTGTGGGGAGGGACAATTTTTGTAAATTTCTTTCAAACAATTGCATTTAAAATAATTCTTTAAAATGCGCCGCAGGCGAAATTTTTTAGAAATGTTAAGGAAAATTACTTAAAATTAGTTTTAGGAAATCCCAATAGCTTCAGATTTCCAAGCTGCAGTGAATATTTTCTAATTTTGAAATGGTTTCGGCCCTGCCTTTTTAAATACGCTGCTGACTGGATAACCCTGTACACCGGACTCGGAGGCGCGGGGCCAGTCAAAACGCAGGCCGCGTACGCCGCACCGTTCGCACCCGCCTAGAGTCGGCCCTGGAGGGGTTAGACCAGTGGCTGTTAAAGTTCAAATAGCTTTAAGGTTTTAAAAAACTTACTATTTTTAAATAGTTTGTAATAAAAAACTGAAACAGGTTTAAGTTGGACAAGTTTAACATTATAACTTTAAAAATATTAAATAATAATTATATAATAATAGCTGAATATACCTTTTATACCTATCCCTTTTCTACTTATTTGATTTCTCATTCATTATTACGGATATATATATTTCTAAGCATATTCTGATGATAAAACTCGATACTGCACCGATCCAAAAATTATGTTTTGTTGGCAGTTTTCGGGCGGGTTTCCATGCTCTACTTGAAAACCAGACGAATAAATTAAATTATTACACTCACCGATACTCGGGAACTCGTTCTAGTGGTGGTGCAAAAGTATATAAATTGGTGGTATTTCGGGGGAGGGGGGTTGAACCCCCAAAACCCCACTCTCACACTAATATAAATACCCAGTGCGCGATTCATGCCGCGCCACAATTCGCACCAATCACACTTTATCCAGTCTTGAATTACCCAGCTTAAATCACTCAGGCAAGATGACAAGTAGTGTTACTGTGGCAAGATGACGATATCGTTTTCTTGCCCCCGTCATCTTGCCCCACAGGTAACCTAAAAAGAAAAATCCGCCACACTAAACAAAAATCAAAAATCAACACTCGCCATTTCAAGTTTACAACATTTTTGTAAAAAAAAACCTGCTAGGTGTGATTACTCATAGAAACATTCAAACCTAACCAATTTTTTTTTTGAGAATCGTTACTTTAAACCCAAAGAATCTTAGAACATTATACGTGTAATAAACCCACTCATTAACAACCAGTACAGTATTGTCTCTAGTGTCTCTAGCTCCATCTATTTGAGTAGGAAATAGCCCCACCTTTCCTGTAAATTGACATTTGCATCGACGTGCCCACTCCTGACAAGATGATCTATAGTGCCCACGTAAATTCTTGTTCAATATCAATATGCAGTGAATGTAAACAAATGCACACAGGCAGACCTGGGCCCTCTAGCTCAACAGAAATCGCACACCGAATATCTTTGCAAAAATCATAGAAATAATTATATTGCATCTTTATATTTAGAAACAACAAGGAATAAAACATAACTAAGGGAATAATCATTTTATGAATAATTTACGATAATATAGTAACCGACGGAATGTAATAAGAAAAATTACCATGATGACAGACGTGCACACATTATTTGAGTCCTTCTGTGCGTATCAATGTGTACTGCATCTTTGAAATTAATTTACTTTAGATTAGTCATTCCATGGTATATACTTTTTTATGTAGGTATAGCTTTCTTGAGAAATTCCCAATAAAGGATCTGCTGTATCCACAAAATATTGCTAAATTTTTTTAAATTAATTGCTACCAAATCAATTTATTGGTTAACACAGAACGAGGAATGAAACAAATACACGATAAAAATGAGTGGCGAAGCGGTGAATGCTAAAATTAAACCGAATCTGAAGTTCAACTTTCCTTCCTTTGACGTATTTCGACCAAAACATTTTATCTCAAAGGGAAGAGATTTTGCCCAATCTAATTCGAGACTCTCCAAAAACGTATGGGCAGCCGGGGGGGCAATGTTTACAAAAATCCTAAATCCTTTTATTCCTAATTTAATTTATGCAAATTGTGTTTTTTTGAGAAAGTAGTAATTTGGCATTAAATTACCTTAACAAAAAACTAAACACACCCTTTTACTACATGTTGCGTGCCCCCCGCTCTCAGCTCTAACCCTCCCTTTGTGCTCTAGCGCAATAGGGTACTTGACGAAATTTTACAAACTTGATAAAACAATTCCTGGACACTTGCCTAAGACCCTACGATTATTTAAAAAATATATATTTACGTAATTAGCAAGTTATTAGACATTCTTTGAAATTTGGCGGGAAAGCACTTATGACGTCACAAGTATTTTATCATGGCAATTTGGCAACATAGCGATACCACTGAAGTGTTCTGAGACATAACCTTTTTCGGCAGTGAAAGTTGCAACGAAAGTTGAAATTTCAAAATTCTAACGTCAAACTCTCAGACTTATGATTCCCCGTGAAACCACTTTTAGCGTTGATTGATTCCTTCTCCCATCGACGATTTTAGTCAAGAAGGTTTTTTTTTTCGTAAATACTTATTCAATCGTTTTTCTGTAAATTTTTTTGGCTAGGTTGGGCCTAAAGTACGGAATTCGGGCTTAGTAGGTACCTACTTCTAAGCACTATGGCGTCTTCATAAACGCGCCTTCAAGATGGTCCCTAGGCGGAGGTTCTCTCTTTATTGATAACTCATAATACTGTATTCTTGCTACAACGAGGGTACAAACCTTTGCAGTTTTATCCCATGGATTTCGGCAGACGCTAACAGCATCCAATTTCGGCAAATTACAGATTGTCCTTTCAGGGTCCATGTCCATATGATACCTTACACATCACAACACGATAACTAGGTCCGCAAACAATATATAATAGTTAATATCAATAACAAACTATAATAAATGGCACAGATATTATCTACTAATATTTTGATTTAGCGAGATACGGAATGCACACGGAATGACAGTTGGCATCACGGGATGTCATTTGCCGATCAGAAAACCATACGTGTTAGATGACATGTGGATATATGAATAGGGTTAGATGCCTAGGTGGGCGGGTAACGTTGCCAAATACGCGAATATTTCCCCCATTATTGGTACCTGAATATTTATAGTATGTTCCGTATACAGATATTTTAACTAAAGTGTTACGTGGCAGAGATGAAGGATATAGTTTCCAGCGTATGCAGCATAAACAGACACAATTTTGATATAGAGGAGTCAATATACGGAACATATTCGTAATAAAAAGTCTTTATGTGACAAAATTTGTGTGTGCAATTGCGTTAATTAAAGCTCAAAGGTTTCAATACATTAAGTAACAGATATTTATAGGCAAGCTGGAGATACTTGAATAGAAAACTGCAATTTGCCTTTGTTCCACGAATGATTGCAAACGGGCACCGGCAACGTTACAGTTCCATTTCTCCTGAGAGGCACAGAGTTGCCACGTTTGGCGTTCTGGACAATAGAACGACGAAACTGAAGATTTCAGCCTGAACAAAATTGTGCAACTTTGTCTTTAATTATCATAAAAACTAAGGGTTAAAAGCCGTTGTTTCATTTATTACGTGTTATGTTGGTGCATCTACTGTAAACAGAGTACAATTTTAGAGCAATTAAAAATATTGTCAAGTACCCTATTGTAAAATTGAACGTAGGTATACAATCACGACACTATTATGGTCTATTATTTGTATTATTTTTGCTTTTCCCCGGCCAACATTTCCTTTAAAAGAGCGGTTAGCAACGCTGCTTTGTTCACTACTTTGCTGCGCCGAAGCTCTTGACTTTCCTCTTTCAGTCTTTCCTCGCTCTTTAGTACGATGTCACTTCCTTATCGTGGTCTACTCATAAATCCCTTTTATTTGATACCCATGTCAAGGAGATTGTGAAGAAATAAATAATCCGCCATCTTGGAGCGGTGGACATTTTGAATAAATTACAATATTGAATATACTAGATTGTATTGTTCAGTGGCGTAGCCAGAAAATTTGTCTGGGGGGGGGGGGCACCGACTAAAAATACAAAATAAAAATACAAAAATTTAATGTTTATTTAAAACTTACAATTTAATATTAAGCTTACGTTTTATATTTACTTTAGACAACTCGTTTAGCACCTCATCAGGCGATACAGGAATTTCACTGTGAATATTACTTACGGCTTATCTATTAGCGTTGACTGACGTATTAATAAAGACTGCTCACGGTTGTCAAGTCTGACACATTTTTGGCTCACCATGCGCTTTCCGGACACAAAATACAAAACAAAATACATTGTTAGCTATCAACATGACAAAATACTTTCCAGAATGATAGCTTCTTCAGCTGGTTGAACAGATCACCCCATAAGTGCAGAGTAGTGTTTATTCTTCTGCATAATGGCCTGTGCATACTATTTTCACGGACACGTTTGGCGTAACGTTTGGGGGGGGGGGGGGGTATTGTTACCAGCACCAAAAGGGTTGCCAAATTTCAGCTCAATCGGTTCGGTCAACGTGGTTTGAAAGTCAGGTGTAAGATTTGACCACATACACATAGTAACTAACTAACATGTGAAGTTCATTAAACAAGGGCGTCGCCAGCCGATGGCCCAGGGGGGGCGACGCGACGGCTGGCGAAAGGGTCAGGGTATTAAACAAAAAATTATTTTGTCTGTGAAAAATTTGTTAGGGAACCATGACCATGACTGCTATTTGTTATGTAAAAAATTTAACGAAAAACTGATATCTATAATATCTTACGAAGTCATCACTTCTGCCGAGTGTCCCGCGAAGCTTACTCTTTTTTGAATAACCCCAGAGCCGGACTGGACCATCAGATCGCCCCGGGCCACGGCTTCCAACCAGCCCCTCTGTACCTACCTAGACCTTGCCTGCGGCGTATTGGCGTATTTAAAGAAAAGTCCAAAGCCCCCCCCAATGTATGGGCTATCGATTTAGGGACAAATACTTATATAAACATTTTATTATTAATCAACAATCAAATTATAATTTCTACTAAAAAAACCTATCTTTGGTTCGTTGGTTCGTCATACGTAGTAAAGCATAGGTATTGCGTATTGCCTTCAACCCATAGCAGTTATAGTAGTTTGCAATTTGCTACACTACTACTGCTATTGGAATACGTAACCACCCACGACTCTCGACGCGCGGCGAGGATGGACTATACAAATCACCGTAAAGCTGGTTGCACCAAGTTATACGGGGGCACCTCTATATTGACTTTCCATTATGCACAGAGAAGCATTAGTGTGTATTGTATATCGTTAGTTTTTGGTACAATGTTAAAAAATAAAATTGAGTAATATAGGTATAGCGGTATAGCAGGAAAATAAGGAAAATAATATTGTATAATAAAAATGCAGGTATTTTACTTTCTACGTTTAAATAAAGCAAGATATACCTAAGTAAAATATACATAAGTGTGTACCTAGGAGCAAACAAAATACAAAATCATTTGCATAGTTTACAAGTTTTGCAAAATTGTAAGTTTTGGATCTGATTTATTTGTCTTTTGGGTTGTTAATTCCCCATTCGCAAATTTAAATGTGTAGTAAATATGAACTCCCGTATATATTGAAACCAAATAGTCATGGGGAAAATTTGCACACGGATGTATGTATATTACTGATCGGAATTCCTTTAGTAGGCTAGAACCTAAGACATCCTAATGCGATAAGAAAATATTTTATAAATTGACTAAATTATAAATTCTCGTGGAGGTACTGCCAAACTGCCAAATGGTCCTGAACTGCCTTCATAGGCTTTTAGTTCGCAAAATATTTTTGACTTTCTGCCTGCCACATTACGCATATGAATAGGTATGCCTCTAACCATAAGCTTCTGATAATAATCTTAATGGAACATCAGTTAATAAACTTTTTCAGGACGAAGTGAATGATTGGTCATCAAAATGTGCCTTGCAAATTTTTATACGTTTATGTGCCTGTTCAGGTGCAATATTCGCAAATTTATGGTCTTTGACGAAACCTAAAAGGCCTTCTTATATTGCTGACATCTGCAATAATAATTGCAATATTTTTATTTACAACAAAGGAAAACACACACCTGTGAGCTGTTGGTTTTATATTATTCAAGATATTATATAATATTATGCATTATGCGAGTATTATGTAATAATATGATAATATTTCGATGACTATAGAAATAATTGATTAAGACATTTTACTTATACGTCGAACTAAATCTTACCTTTCAGGGTATTTAGGATATTGAAAAAAGGACACACAGTCTTTTGAATTGCTTTTACAGCCATTCGCACTGCAATAAGAATCGTGATAAGCCATCAGTACTCAAAATTCGCAACGCTCGGAATCGCCCGCTCAGCGGGATATCGATCGAGGGCTAAGGCGAAGGAAGCAGCATCGGGGATCGGGCAGGGGGGAAATATAGGTATGGGTGCGTGGATTTATATAATTTATCACATGACTTGTAGGTTGTGGGATGCAGGGGGCCTGCGGCCCCCATCAGCCCCAAACCCGGCGGCCCTTCGGGCTCTCGCCCGATCGCCCGGCCTCCCAGTCCGGCTCTGAATAACCCAGTATACATGCACTGATACAAGGATTTATTTGTATTCAATAAGATTTGTTAATATTTAAGAAATGGGTTACCGAATATTCTCTAATAAATATTTTGTTAACAGTTAACAAATCATTTACTAGAAAGCATTTACCTCATTTTCTCAATTTTCTCAAACTATGAATGAATAAAAATATAAAAAAATAATTTAAGCAGAAAGATGAAATGAATAATAAAGAAATCAATCATTTAAAATATATATTTTTTATTTTTTTATTACAGACATATATTAAAATAAATTGATTTTATGCAACCATACATATATAGTGTATCCCACTTAAGGACTGACCACCCCTGTAAAATTTTTATTTAGGTATGGCTCGATTTCCATAAACTTTTTTTTATTGGATAGAGCTTCAAAAATGGCATTAAATGTATAATTCATGTACCTCGTGCCTTAAATTCATGGCCCACTGAGACGGTGTTTTAGTGCTGAAATTTCGAAAAGCACTATTAGGGATTTTTTTAGAGGATGCCGGATTCTTATTCAGCGTTGTTGGAAACTCAAACGTACCAATTTGCATTAGAAAATGGAGGACTAATTGAAATGACTACAATTTGAGTTTATGTTATGTTGTGTTGTTTATTCGTGTAGTTGATGATATTAAATTAGGTAAATAAAAAATTTGTTCCCTAATAAATTTTTTTAAAGAATATGAGTTCCTCATGAATATTTTAGTGACCAACTTACCAGAAATTAAGAAAATGTATTACAAATTAGTACGTTTTTGTTTGGAACCTCTCACTGCATATAAGAATCCGGCTTTACTTTTCCTTTTAATTTTTTTGGAACATCCTATGGAGCTATGGTAATGCAAAATGGTACGTTTGCGTTTCCAACAACGCTGAACAAGAAACCGGCATTAATTTTCCTCTAAAAAATCCCTAAAAGTACTTCTCGAAATTTCAGCACTAAGACACCGTCTCAGTGGGCCATGACTTTAACCCACGAGGCACCTGAATTATGTGTTTGATGCCATTTTTGAAGTTCTATCCAACAAAAAAAGTTTATGAAAATCGAGTTATAAATAAAAATTTTATAGGGGTGGTCAGTCCTTAAGTGGGACACACTGTATATTGATTCAATATTCAATTGTAAAATAAATATTTGTTTGTCTCGAAGAAACTTCTGAAAAGAGTTTTAATAAATCTAGTTTATTTCTCCCGAATTCCCCAATAAATCCTTCTATCAGTGTGTATGTATGTATTTTCCTTGTATAGGTAAGGTACTTACCTACCCTACTCAATGTAGATGTAATGTATTCAATATTTAACTTAACATCGTTTCACTCGCATATATGAAAATAATAGAAAGCTAAATTTTGATTTGCTCACAAGCTCAAAGCTCACATTCATTTATAACAAAAACAACTGACATTATTTTACGGAAAATACGAAAGTTAAACGCAGTGACTGAGTGACTCACCAAAAAACTTTCGAGATTTTTTTGAATCCTCTAGGGGGAGCTGCCCCTCCCTGCCCCCCCCCCCCCTTGGCGACGCCCTTAAGCTTGTAAAAATGATTGTATTTTCCTCACCTGAAGATTTCTTGAGGGCATCTAGTACCTACCTATTGTTCGACCCGCTTCTACACTATGATTCACAATCATCACAATCACGCACCTTTTATTTGTCACTTTACGAGGCGTATATATATTATTTAAGGCTTATTAGGAAAACCTTTAACTACTTTTGATTTGTACTTTTTACGGAAGGAAATGCTTAAACCCGAACCTGGTGTGGCCATGGACTATGATGGTCGGGGTATAATTACCTATCAAGAAAACGAATCTCTAATTTTTACATCGAAAATTTCGTTATATTTATTATGTCATTAAATTGCCACGAAAATCGCTAGAATATTATCTAATATTAGAAAACAAATCGTCGGAATGGAATTTAAAAATTTACGGTTTAGGTATATCAATACAAGTCAATCAAATCAACCAGCGCAAGTCAAATAATATGGAAATATGATTCGCAAAAATACCACATTCGGTCAAATGTTGCACGACGTTAAAAAAATTGAGAGTGATATTAAATTAAGATTAAGAAATTATTATCTACTATTATTACCAATGACGTCAGAACCTATAGACAGGTTTGTTTTGATAAACGCTTGACGCCCAGAACTAATCACAATCTAAGCGCTCCATTAAATTATTGCGAAAATGTCGCGAGATTGTCAGAAATTGCCCCTTTTTGTCGAGCCGTAGCGAACTTATTTAGACTCTGGGCTCGGAGGCTGGCGTCGTTAGACCATCCCCCGAGTCTTCAGGTGAGGTTCCGATGCTCCCGGCGCCCCCAAACAAGAAAAAACATGCGATATCTAAGTGTGATTCTGGAGGAACTATAACCGGGAATCACCGGGTGTATAGTTGGTTGATGGTTGACTTTCTGTCTTTGTTTGTAGCATGTTTTTAGAGTAGTATGGATATATTTAATCTTGGAGTCAAAATAAAGGGCATTTTAACAATGGGGCGCCACGTCTATAGGTTTTGACGTCATTGATTATTACTATTAAAAATTAATTGGTACCAGTGAATAAAATAAAATAAAATAATAGGTGAATTAATTGTGGATTTTAATAATGTATACCTACTTGCAAGAATTAACTGTCAACTTTGATAGGTCTTTCTTCTTTCCTTATCATCTTTTACAATAAAAAATAAATCGAACATCGAAAATGTAAATTGAGTAAATAAGCAATTATTTAAGAGAAACATCTAATTAATTTTCACATTTATTTTCGAACGAATTCAGATTAAAATGTTCTAAAAAATCAGAAATCTAAAAAAATCTGGAAAGACGCACGATCAGTTTCGAGCATCAAAAGTGCAAAATTGGAGGTTTCAGGGAAGAATGTTTTCCAAACCACTGGACCAAATATAACTATCACATCACAAAAATGGGCAAATATAAACCGTGTTCCGATACAAAGTACTAATAGATACCTATTGCCACATAGGTTTCTATACAGGGACATAGAGCAACTGCATATATTTTGGGCCAAAATATGACCATTGAGGTCAATATACTTTATAGAAATGTTGTTTGCGTTAAAGTTCATTTTTTTAAATATAATTATGGCTACATCTCCCAAACTAATCAAGCTGCTGAACTGAAATTTGGCACTGCCGTGTTTTTGGCAATGGAGAATGAGATGAAAATATCAATTTCGCCGTATCTCACAGAGGGCGCCACTTGCGCTGTTTCTGGTTCGTGCTTTTACTCGTAACTTTTTTGAGGTTAACTTTTTGGTCGTGCTGGTCCATCATTTTAGTGCATCTTTTCATTCTGCAAGAAAAATGTACTCTTGTTTCATAACGATCAAATCAACCGTTTGCGTTGAAATTGCCAAAGCGTGTCCCAAAACACCTGTTCAATATTCAAAACATAAAATTTGCACCTACCGCTTTTTCAAAATGTTACAGCAACGATAAAAGTTTATTTTTAGATTTATAGTTTATAGTTATTGCTGAGAATCGAAGCGAAACAAAATAGTAAAGTAGAAGAAAAAGGAGAAGGAGAAAGAAGAATTTGTCAAAACACATACCATTAGGTACTAATGTTTTACCTTGTTCAGAAGAATTTTTGCAAAATTTTAAAGTTTTGTTTAATGTCGTTGCAACAAACATGAAGTTTGTAATTCCCTAAAAAATTAAAAATCTAAGTTAATTTTACAAATATGCTTGAATTTGAACAAAGTTATGCGAAATTGATATAATTTTGATTGATTTATGAAATTGTTTAGGGTGAATATTAAAACAATTTTTTTTAGGAAATTATTAATGTATAATAAGAGTACTTTACTCTTGTACAATTTTTATAATTTTTAACCTACCCTGTATGCTGTTTGACTTGCAACCATTCTAAGTACCTACGCCTAATATGATTACCGAACATGCACCAACTTTCGGGAATATTTGTATTTTCGTTGTGCAATTAATAAAAAAATCGCATATGTTGCACACTTAAATGACCACACTGTATAGCGGCGAGGCTATATAGGTCTGTGCAATGACGTCAGAACCTTTTGACGTCATTGGGTCTGTGCTACCACCCTTTTGTTTTTTTTTATACCTGAGTCTTACGCTTTGTCTTTGTAGGAAACCCTGTACACAAAGTAGGTATAGTTACAGGGCGTTCCCACCCCAATTAATTTCGTGATTTGTTAAAAAAATTTGACAGTTGTAGGTAAGTATTATACAGTGTGTGAGTGTGTATCAAAAAGTATATGCAACATCATGACTGACAGATTTAACTTTTGTAATTACCTAATGCGTTACTCCGTCTCAACTATTATTATATTGGGAATTGGGAAGTTTCCCGAAAAAGAAAAAGTATGTCCCGTTTCGAAAAATAGGTAGGTAATTAAAATGAAAAAAAGTTTTGACCTGGCATTTGTTTGAATAGATATCGTATCTTAGAATAACTTATTTAAAAATAAGATACGTACTCTTGACGCCCTGTATAAAGCAGGGCCACGAAATCGTGGGAATTGATGGCTTATGTGAGCCCTAATCAAACTGCATAGAAATAATTTTAAAATATCTCTCGGTGTTTGTACAGAGTACTCCGATAAACCGTATTTTTGCTATGTTTGAAGCTATTTTGGGAACGCACTGTATAAGTTATGACCGTGAAATTTTGTATGTGGGGTTTTTGGGTATGGCCAATACGACTGTGCTATTCATTTTTTCCTAAAAAGGGTATAATTTTGATCGTAGTAGGTCATGGAAAAGACGAATCTGAAAAAAATTAGTGTCAAAATGTAGATCTTTCGGAGCACTACATTTTTTAAAAAACAATTTTGAAAATCGGTTAACCCGTAAAAAAATAATGAATTGTCTCGACTTGAAGTGAAACACACTGTATATATTCCTTTACTCAATGATTCAATAAATATTATATTACGTTATTAGTCATCAGTAGCCAAGTGTTTAGGCAATTAACTGGAAGTATTTGTGACAGATAAGTAAATTCGTAAATAAATAAAGTTTGAATTTAGATTTGTTGTCCAGCAAAATGTGTCAGTGTGACTCGTTATATAACGCAAACATATTCACTGAATTACGATCGTTAAATATAATGATAAAGAGAAAGTACTATATATTTTGCACGTAGGTAGGTACATACATTATTATTGCAACATCTTTGGCATTTCAGAGATTACCACTTTCACCTTCCAAAACAAATAACGCAGACGATATTTACTTTACACATCTTGCCAAGCAGGTTTTCTTTCAATGTCCTTGTGGGTATTGAAAAACGGATTTTTTTAAATTGTTCTATTTTTATACATAAATACAAACAATACAAAATAATATAAAAATCTATCTACAAGGGTTGGCACCTTTTTTTGGAAGAATGATCGTGTGTGCAGTGAAAGGTGAATTTAGTGTAAAGGGCGGGTGTTTTTTGAAATAACGAATATATATTATGAAATATAAAGGCAAGAGGTTGTAGAAAAAATAAATTAATGAGAGGAAAATGCATGAGAAGTATAGGGGTGACGTGCATGGTGCATAAGGGTACAGGGTGTACAAAAACGTGCTATATAATATATAATAGAGAAAATATAGAAGGGACAGTATATTGAGACTAGAATGACCTTCTAATAGAATGAGGGAACGGAAAATGCATTGTTAGGAAAAGAGTCCAAGATCATGGTTAACTTCTCCCAACTTGATCAATTTGTGTCTGCAGGTTGTTTACTACTTCTGGGGGGAACTGATCTCCCAAAATTTCGAATAAATTGATCTTTTGATTTCCGGGAATGCTCTCATATGCGCCAATTTCAATACCTTCTTGCACCTGCAGAAAGAAAAAGAGTCAGTCGATTCTATTTGGCATTTCCTCTATAAATACACTACCTTTTGGATTTGGGCATCTTTGGGGATCAGAAACGTGTTCTGAGCTTGTCTGATAGCTTCGTTTGTGTAAGCACCACCTTCTTTTTGCGGGAAGGCCAACACCGCCACCATCAACGATAAAAAGACCACCACACTCTTCATATTTTCTGGAAAGAAACACAATCTTCACTGACATATTCGATTTATGCATAAAACTTAATTATTCTATATAATTTTATTCATTATAGGAACGTGAAATGAATTTGAAATTCTGGCAGAACTTATTGAAAACATAATAATAATATATTTTTGAAATCACGGCTATAAGAGAAACTGCCGATTAGTTTTAAGATACATTCATTTTAATAAAGAGAATACGTTGGAACATCACAGCTGATTCTACTTAATTTAAATGATACACTAATCGAGGCCACTTAATGGGAGCATGCAGGATCTTCTTTCGGCGAAATTTCGCTACTAAACCTCTGCTCCTCGATTCAATGTCACCGATAATCCGCACTTTCACCAAGCTTACCTTTCCGTTCAACACCACGCACGAAATACTCGATAAAAGCCGACAGAGGAGGCAGGCACATCTCTTATATAACCGTGGTATGCCATCTCTACTGCTTCCCCGCCATTTCTTTCAAAATATACGGACGACACACGCTGCTGACCCGAATGTGGATCTTCGTTTTTTTAAAGCCTAGAATGCGATGTTTGTTCTTGTAGAGAGTCCTAGTTGTAACGGAGGTTCAAACACGAACATATTAATGTTATGTCATTATGCATCTTCTGTATATTGTTGTTTCAGTTTTCTATTTGATAAATAAGTACAGACACATATACACATACTTACCAAAATAGAGAAGAGCAAACACAAAATATAATTAAAGTAAATTTGTAAATAGAAAAGGAGAAGTCCACTAAACGAAGATCAAAAAATTGAATAGGTAACAGACTTTTTAAAGTAATCCCCTCTATGTCATTGTCTTTTCTGCTAGCAAGTGCCATCCGTAATCTAACAACATCCAGTTTTTGAAAATCGCATTCGGCGTTGTCAAGGTTATGGGCACTTTTAACGTAAAAAATTATAATAATTATAATAATATTTAATAAGTTCCGCCTCAATGTTTACAAAGTGTTAGCTAAGGTACATTTAAATACTTTTCATATGAGAGAATCTATAATATAAACATAAAGGGTGCTAATACTAGAATGATAAGTATATTGGATAGTTTCAATGGCTTACGACTCCTTTTTTGCAGCATCCAGCTTGGTTGATTACTTTAAATAATACTACATACTACATATAAGTACGTAATTGTCTGACGCATTTAACTATTTTTTGTTTGACTTTTACTTATGAGACAGTCCGGGAATAGGTCAAGCAGGCCACAATATTTAATTTTTTTAAATAAAATATATGTATTTATATTTACCTTTAGACCTAATTTTATAAAATACAGGATGTTGGAGTTATCAATTTTAACCCAAACGGGTTATCGTTATGAGACAAGAGTATACACTTTTGTTACAAAATGGAAAGATCCCCTAAAATGCGCAAGGCCAAAAAATAAGCTCAAAAAAAGTTACGAGTAAAGGCACGATTGAGACACGTAGAAATTGACATAATCTTATTCTCCATCCCCCAAAAAATAATAGTGCCAAATTTCAGTTCAGCAGCTTGATTATTTTGGGAAATGAAGCCATAATTCAATTTTAAAAAATGAACTTTAACGCCCTATATTTCAGTAACAATTGAGATTTGACAGGTACTTGTTAAGCTCAATCGTAATGTTTTGGCACAACATATATTTATGGAGTTGCTCTACACTCAGAAAAGTATACATGCATTAAAAACAAAATAATCTTTGTTGGCAGTGGACAGTAGATGTTTTACGAATTATTGTTATAATTTCAAAAAATACATTCTGTTTAATAAAACACTTTTCAAAAATATATAGGGCTATTTACAAATAACAATTCGTACACTGTTAACGTTACACGTATCCTAAGCTGTTGTCAGTGTCACAAAACTCTGTTATGTTAAATGATAACTAACAACGAATAAACAAAATTATTTTAATTTTAACTATAACCATTGAGTAAAGGAATAAAAATGCTATAACTAAAATATATATGGAATCGGAGTTCGTGTAAAGATTATCATTTTGATAAAATTTTATTTATTAGATGATTAGATATCAGCATAGATAGATATTAGATAAATTAGAATAAAATTGTTTGCTTTTTACGCAATAAAGTATTTGTGGATATATACATTAGTCCTAAAGGCATTCCAAACTTCAACATAGCTTAACTAAGACGTATACTTTTTATTCAAAATCTAAGCAAATATTTTCCTCCATCGACGCTAATAATCTATTCTTCTTACGGTTAAATCCACATACCAATAACGTTGTTTTTGCACTGGACGCGCGTTTCGCTAACCAAGTTAGCTTCATCAGGAGATGATTAAAACTGATTGATGATGATTGATCAATTGAATCGAAATGAGACCCTTAAAGGTCGTGGCGTCATTTGACATAGCTGTCAAAAATGACATTGAATTAAATAAATGACCAAGATAAGCCTTATTTATTTATTTTTAAAGTTATTTGAAAAAATTGTTGGGAATGTGATTTTACCCCTACGTGAAAATTGTCAGGCAAAAATTCTGACAATCATAAATTTTTGATTTTTTAGAAAAATATAAAAACTAGTAAATTTCATTTCTTTCGGTGTGCCATACATTGATTTGTGAAATTTTTAAAACAATTCTTTAATAAACAAGATCATCTAACTTAAAAAAAATTGACAACGGTTGTTCAGAAATAGGAAAATCGTCCAAAATTGCACCTTGTTAGTAGAGTTTTATTGAAACTAGCCAATCACTACCCAAAAAGGTCCATAACTAAAAATATCACTTTTGGATGATAGACAAGCAATTATAAAGTCAATCTATGACACACCGAAAAAAATGAAATTTATTAGATTTAGAAAAACAAAAATTTATCATCAAATTTCCAATGAACTTTTTCATTTTAATTTTACTTTTTTAATAATTAAGAAAATTACAGCTAAAAATAGAAACATTTTTTGAAGTTCCAGGACATAAAGTGATTTTTACAAAATTGCATTGTGTAAAGATCTCAAAGGAAAAAATTAAGGTTCGCTACTGGAAATATAGAACAGACAAAAAATTTAACATTTAAGTTGATATAAAATTATGATATTGATTATATCAGGCCTTGTGAAATACTCGAATATGTTGAGGTCAAAGAGTTTGAATAATTTACGAAAATTACAAGATGTATATCCCAGGAAACTGTAAATAATTCAGAATTTTAAGTGGCTACAAACAAATGGGGAAAGTTAGTTTATTTTTCTTTGGCAAAACCTTAAATCGTTATGCTTTATCTAAGAGATAATACTTGGAATCATAAGAGTGATCTGCTATTACGAACACATCTATGGTGGTAGGAGGATAGGTATATAAATATCTTAACCTGAAAAAGTGTCACTTCTGAACTGTACCTATCCATTCACCGGTTGATGGGACTTGTGGTTTTTCATCCGAGCGACACTTTTTTTGTAGTTGTTCCGGGGTGGCCCTCATGTAAGATGGCAACATTTTTGTGCAATCATTGCTAAGTTTCAGAAACAAGCAATAAAATTTGGCGTTGACATTAAAGAAATGACGATAATGGCAGCATACCGAAACTAGTGACGATAGGGAAATTAATTAAATAAAAAACAATTATTTGAGTATTTATTGAATTAGGAACGTGAATATGCAAGACTGGCACACAATGCTATCAAATTCGAAAATTTTCTTTATTAATAATGACGATGATGATATATTATTAGTATTTTCATACTTATTAGAAGTGAAATATTTATAAAGGACAAATATTTAAAAACCCAGGTGAGGATAAAAATTAATAGGTACCTACCATTAATACTTGATATTGATATTATCTAGTTAAATGATAATTACTTGAGATATTACCTATGTAATTATAATAATACCCTCACAATGCTCTAAACTAGGAGTACCCCAGAAGCAATTACTATTATTTTGTCTTCGTTGCCATTTGCGACTAGGGCCGACTTTTCCTACTAGGAAACCAGGATAGCATTCGCTCAAGTACTACGGAAAACCCTCCCAAAAAAACTTAGATGCCAAAGAAATAATTTAACAACCGTTCCTTCTTTTTGCAATTTTCATTCGTTAGGCTGAAAGGAACAACCTATTTACATCACATAGATGATTCTGCGAATAATATTCTGTAAACTCAACACACAATGTTGATTATGTTTCCAGTTTTGTGTTTGCCAATTTCACTCTAGCTAAATATAGGTAGAATGTATTTTTAATTACAATCCATTTTATTTTTGTGCAGTCATGTGCTATTAAGTTAAATAATTTATGTAAAATTCTGGGTTTCCATCAAATTAAATATTGTAATCGAGAAACTTGCATAACATACCCAAGAGAATAGAAAAATGCAAATGTTTATAATAATGTTAATCGAAAGCATTTATTAAATGATAATCTGATGATTGCATGGTAAATTACAATATTTTCAATAGGTGCATTAAGCCAATTTTAAGTGAAAGATTCAAATTAATAATATACCATATAATTAACTATATCCTGGTAGGACTCTTCTTCACAAGAGTTGATCCCAACGTAATTACATTATATTTGTGTATGATACTGATATCGAGGGAATGATATATCTAATTGTAATTGTACAAATTTAAAATACCGAGAAGGGTGAATATGTGTGTCTCTTGTTTTATTTTCAAAGAAAAATATATATGGGGTAATAAAAAAATGCGACAAGGACAAATAACAATTTGAATGTGTAAACAAATTAAGAAATATCACATGAAATAAAAGTAATTCCACCAAGTAATTTGTAGCAGTGGCCTGCCGTGCAAGTGGGGGGGGGGGGGGGGGGGGGCATAACGGTATGGAGACGCCAATTCGTTTTTTTTAATCCTTTATAGCTAGGGGCCTTAAATAAACTATGTTGTTGGGGGTCTTCACAAATAAAAGAAAATTTAGGTAACTCTTTTGGTTAAAAATTTAATTTTTTTTCTTTATTAACTACCGGCCTATAATCATTTGTAGAGTAAAACCAACAAGTAGAGGTATAACTGGGGGAGGGGCTTTCTTCGCAGGCTAAAAATTAGTAATAATTGTGGTAATAATTAGTAATAAAAGTTGCCACCAGAAATTTCTGGATGGAACTATATAGCCTTTAATAGCTCCTTTAATTTTAAAGTATACTTTAGTTTGTTTATGAAATTAAGCCTCAGAAGTAGTCGAATCTAGAGAATAGTATGTTGTAACCATTGTAACCTCTAAGATACCAGTATACCATAAAAATCGTTTCTGAGACAGGACCAAAAACTATACTCAAATAATATTTTCTTCAACAATAACGTGACACACAACTTCCAGTTCAGCAATTACTGCATGGAACTTTGGCGAAGTGTGATAAAGCTGGTAAATATTAGGTCCTCTTGATTTAGCCCAAAATAGTATATTGTTTACCTAACTAGCACGAAATGACAGTTTTCGGCACGAGTGCTGCAAGTTATATGAGTAGGTATTAGATTTAAGACAAATAGACAAATTTTTATCAAAATATTGCTTATCTATATACTTAATACTTATTTCTTATATTAAAATTATATATTAGGTAGTACTTACAGTTATAAACAATCTTTGGAAACACTTCTGCAGCTCCAAAAAAATATGATAGTGTCAATTTTATCTTATTACCGTTGGAACTGTCCACTTTTGTTATAAGTAACTAATTTAATTTTTTGACTTGAAAATAGACCTAGATTAACAAAGTTGAACTGTCAGATTCGCACCAGCGCTCGTGTACCTATAGTCGCGTTTGTTTTCCATGGTCTCCTTCTCCTACTACTTTACTCAAATTGCACAATTATTGCACTATCATAGTCCCGCACCGATTGCTGTGACAACCCGTGCACAATAACATTCCCGCACCGGTTGCTGAAAACCATGTACACTGAAGTACATTTCCAAATTAAAAACGAACACACAACGAGGCTAACTCTTTACAGTCGTAAAAAATGCTATTTTGAGCAGATATTTATGACACCCTACTATGACGATTATCACAGCAAATATTTATTTTGGATAATTGGAAAGGAACCTATTAAAATATTAAAACTATAAGAAGTACCTACTAATAAAGATGGGCATGACCATAGAAGAATCTACTACGACGATTCTTCTATGGTATGACGTGACAAGCTTGGTTTTCTATTATAATATAATAGAGAATGCCCAGTTTGCTGATTTTCTCTAATCCGACAAGATGAGTTTAATTAAAAAACGTTTTCCTGCTCCTTCTCTGTAAGTACATTTTACACACTCGCCACTCGCCAGCACTCCCGAAAGCGTAAATCAAATGTTCCAGGTGCCCCGTCGTTTTGGTTGCTAGCTGCGAAAGTGGAGATTAAAATATAAACAACGCGAAACTTGCGTCAGTTTTAATATGTTTCACAACAATCGCTATATAAACTAGTTTTGACAAAAAGAACACGAATTATTCGAGAGAGAAATTAATAATATAAATGTTTCTTCCATGGGCGCCCGCAGAAAAAATGTAGGGTGGGGGGCAAAAGTCAAATTCAAACTTTATTATTTCTGTTTATTTCAAACACGTTTTATTTTCTAAAAATAAAAATTTATGGTTAGAAAATAGCATCATTCATACACGAAACAACACGACAACAAAAATATCAAATCCTAAACGAAACAAAAAGTAAATATTTCTCCGAAGATAGGTAGGTACGTAGTCAAGAGCGCCCCCTGGCTGGTAACTAGAACGGCAAATGTATACACGGCTGCTGCGGCGGGAAATTTAAAATCTATATTTTGTTCTTTACTGCACTTAATAGGCATGAATACTCATTATTTCACTCTAAATTTGTAGTCACGTATTTATCATTCATTGGCACGTGGTTGTGTGAAGGGAAACAATGATTTTCCAGGGGGGGGGGGGGGCAACTGCTCCCGCCCATGGTTTCCTCAGTATCAAATAAGAGCGGCCTAATAGACGAAAATTGACAAGCACTTGTTTATACAGGGTGAGAGCACTATGCTTTTTTATTTCATTTTTATTATCACTGCATTCTGCCTCTTAATTGATCACTGATTATCATTTTTAGTAACTAAACAATGGTTATTATGAACTCCCAATCTACTTCATAGTGCATTTAAAATACACTATAATGTGAAAATACCTATAATATGAAATTGTCGGTAGCAGAAAGTATGTATCTAATACATAACACAATGCGTAAGCTCTTTTTTGTCCTCAGGGGTACTTAAAGACCCGCACGAAAAAAAAATGCACTTACGCATCTTGTAATGTAAATAACTATTTTTCGAAATTTATTTTTATGCTCTGGCAGTAGGTTTTTGCTCGTTATAAACGATTCAGTTATAAGTAGGTAGTAACAACGTTGCTAAATTTACTCCGTGCTAATGAAATATCTTCATACAGCATACAACCACTTATCTAAGTACGCATTTCTAACGGAATTTGGCTATCCTTGGCGAAGAAATCTATTTACACAATCTCTATTTGCCAAAATTTTGCACAACGTAATGCTAGCACCTATTACCATATACATTAATATTTTGTATTCTGCAAGATAATATGTACGCAGCTATAAACGTACTTAAAGGTATACCTACCTATATACACTGTGGTTCTTTACAATTGACAGACCTATATCTGGTGTCTCAAAAGAAGCAGGTCCACACAGATCTAAGAGAAAACCCCAGCTCAGATGTATCAAATATTATTTCGTCTTATTATACCCACGGTGCGGATCCGGACCACGTAAAATAATATCGGTGAAATCAGATTCGATTTAGAGGTCAGTGTCATGCTGAGGATGAAAGTATTCTGTATATTCTTGCCGAACTAGAAATTGGCGAATCATTTCCGAACACACACCAGTCTCACGAATTTATTGGCTTCAGTTCAACCTGGTTCCTACGAAGCTCCTTTTTTGTCAGGTTGACCGGTAAGAAAGTGGTAGATACCGATTATAATAAAGTAAAGTCACGAACGCAAGAATGAAAGTGACTGCACCGGAAATTTGCATTATGTTGTGTACTTACATGCCGCCTCGTATTGTCATTCCGAGTCACATTCCAAAGTCAATGGAAAAATATGTACATTGCGGACATAAAACAAGTCACATATTAAACTAGGAACTATCGCTTGTCTAAATAATATGTCATGTAAGGCGTTCACACAAACCTTGAAAATTTTGTCAAAGAAAAAAGCTTGGGAAGACTCTGTTGTTGATGTTGAGACCATGATCGCAAAAAATTCATGAGGTATTGTAATTGTAGGTTTAAGAGTAGGTAGGTACTTATTTCAAGGAGTTGTGAGTCAAATATTATAAACAACTTATCGTGCAAATTGCAATATAAGGAGCGTGACCAGAAACTGCACCTAAGTACCTACCTACACCTATAAATAGGTGTATCCAATCCCGTTTAGAAACCTAAAATCCTTTCCTGGGAGAAGAGTTCTGAAGCTTTTGGCGAATCGACTATAGTAATACCAGCATTCCTAGCACACTCAATAAAATGATAGGTGCTAAATGTGTGACATGCGCAGAAGCGAAAAAGCCAAAATAAAACCATCGCTATTAGTGTTTTCAAAAAATTCAAAACTACCCGACTTTCTCTGGTTCAAAATTGAGATATAACGATGCCGACTTCACAGGAATGTCAGATGAGGTGGTTGGCGCTCCCCTATATGTTACTCTTACCGACATGTTGGAAAAAAATATTGTTGGAAAAAAATATTTTCAAACATCTAGGCATACGAAGGATTAAAAATGTCACTGAAGAATTTCCACCTTTCGCCCTCTTTTAAACTAGCAGTTTGTCTCATTTCATGTAGAAATAATTCATTTTGAATTTGATACGATAAATTGATATTTTTGGAACATAATTTCTAAAATTATGCAAGTTTGAAAATAATGTCAAATTTGATCTGCCTGAAGATGGCATTGTTGTGCGTTGTGCAAGAATCTCTTGACGTAATATGTGTATTGGTAGATTACCACATACCTATTTAATATACAGGTATGTGTAGATTACCCAGGAAGTCTTCCTTCAATTTTTAAAATGTTTATGTTGAAAAAGTTCTTTTAAACTAGTTAGGTAATTTGTATGATTAAATTTTTTTATTAGGTACCTACCACCCAATTTTTGTAGTAATCAAAAAAGTTTAAACAATATTTAAATATCTCGCTCAATTTTGGATCAATGAGAGTACGTCCTGATTTGTCCTGTGTTGCGAATTTAGATATGGTAAAACCTCAACAACGTCTCGGTTCAGAGACCTATAGAAGTATGGCGAGCACAAAATGTAGCTGGATATGACTGGGCTGTATATATGAATGAAATAATTTGATTTCAATATTTATCCTTTAATTTGATGTATGTGATGATAAACATGGGGATTCAAGACGAGGGCATTACATCTGCTAACAAAGTAGCAGCGACGCCGGTTTTTTAGAATGGGAGACGCAGAACACAATCTTTTGACGGACCCTTCATTCGTCTTACGACATCACTGGCTCATATATAGGGCGATTAACGTTTTTTTTATTTCTCATTTCTCTAGTGATCGCAAATCCGCAAATTTTTCGAGATAGTGTCCACTAAGTCACGAGAGGCACTAGAAGAAGGTGTTTTTATTTATCGTATGTTAAACAATGCTTTGATATGATTATGAATCTATAAGCTGTTTATTTTCAAATATGTCACATAAAACCTTCCACGCTAGATCATAATAATTGTTTGCCGAAAATTCTATGGAACCTATATGCATCTTGCCGCTGATCCTTCTAAAGAAGCTTGCAAGTAATGCAATTTTTAAACAGGTTCAATTTTCGTACTGTAGACACAAATGTATCGTGTAATCTCAACCAATATTTTTATTGGTCGGAAAACTATGGGTTAGTTTAACCCTTCCCTTTTTTTCTTGATTTGCACCGAAGAAGAGCTTTGGGCTGACATTGTGCTTGAGTTTGCATGAATTATTGCATCAGTTGGAATGAAAAGATCAATGGAATGCACTTGGATGTACTCACTTGCCCTTGTCATTACTGAATAATAAGAATTTTCAAAAGATTCTGTTTCTGAGATATCATTATTGTTAGGATCAAGGCTTTCTATCTCTGAGATAGACAGGTACCATCTAGTTTTGAAATTCTTAGTCAAGTTCAATTAATTGTCATTTATTTTGAATTTCATTCTTAATGGCATTGAAAAAAATTAGAAAATATTTTCAAATTTGACTTGAAGCTGCGCCTTTTTCGAATCACGGCATGTAAGTCACTATTTTGCTCCACCGCGTTTTAGTTTTACCTTTATTAGTTTATTGAGCAACCAGGAAGACCAAAAACACGCGCAATGAATAAAAAGAAGGGTTATGGAAGGATACCTAGACCAGACCGGAATACATGGACCTGCTCTGCCGCAGAATCTTGTCCGCTGGTGACGTCTTCGTCCTCGAAGGGGGACGTCTGCCGCCCTGCTGGTGATCGCCCGTTGCCTTGGTAGAAGCTAGGTACTGAATTGGACAACCAAGCTCAAGGTTTCCAATTCTACCACGTCCACTTCTTGTGCTGGAACCGGCTGTCAAAACTTGAGTGACACTTGTTACCGCTCCACTGAAGAATGGCGGATTGTCCTTGGCAACGACGATTTTATATGAAAATGGTATTCTTATGACTTCCTTTTAAACAAGAAAAGACCCGAAATTTCGCTGTTTTCTAGCATCCTCGCCCCGTTTCTTTTTAGCCCACCTTTCGAAAATTGGGGTTTCGAAAATTCAGGGATATTTGCATGGAATGTGCACTTGGTGGGCCAGAATATTTCTTTGATATTCCAAAAAATTCATGAGGTATTGTAATTGTAGGTTTAAGAGTAGGTAGGTACTTATTTCAAGGAGTTGTGAGTCAAATATTATAAACAACTTATCGTGCAAATTGCAATATAAGGAGCGTGACCAGAAACTGCACCTAAGTACCTACCTACACCTATAAATAGGTGTATCCAATCCCGTTTAGAAACCTAAAATCCTTTCCTGGGAGAAGAGTTCTGAAGCCCGAAATTTCCCTGTTTTCTAGCATCCTCGCCCCGTTTCTTTTTATCCCACCTTTCGAAAATTGGGGTTTCGAAAATTCAGGGATATTTGTATGGAATGTGCACTTGGTGGGCCAGAATATTTCTTTGATATTGCTAGAAAATGTTGCAGGATTTGGCACTTAGTGGGCGAGAAAGTCCGCCTTGAATGGATTAAAAATCCGGCTCGAAGGACCAAAAAATGTTGCGAATTTAAAGTCTATCCAAGTTACAGCGGCAGTAGATATAAACAAAGTCACATGACCGCCTTGTGACCGATTACCAGGGGCGGACTAATATGAGATTCCAAGTGGCTTGTAATTCTGAACTAATTCTTTTAGAAGTTCTAAAATTTGTATTTCTACCTGTCGAGGATCTTTATAAATTTCATTTCAATTTAATAGTAACAAAATAAATTTACAGAATATACTGCGCGCGATCCGATCTAAAATATGCAGGAAACTCGACTGAGGGAAGAGCCGGCCCAGGATTCTGCTCGCCGCGTAAACACTTGACATTTTATGACGGCCAGACCAATAAGACTCCGTCCGTCGCAATAACCTTTTGACGGACTCTTCATTCGTCTTATGACATCTTCTGGCACTGGCTCATATATATAGGGAGATTAACGTTCCTTTTCTAGTTTACAGGAAGATGCGAAACCCGTACCGTTACAAAAATGACTAAACTGATATAAAATTTGTTAAGAATATAAATTTAATGACGATAACACCCTGCTCTAATAAAATTTTGATTTTATTTCCAACTATCAGAACTGATTCTAATAAATTAATGATTGATTAGTTAGGTACCATAAACAACCTTCTCAGAAAGATTTCTCAAATTCCACTCAAGTCGTTCTTTTAACCAAAAGAAAATTATCATTAACAATTTAAAAAATAGATCATTTAAGATTTTTTCACCTTAATTTCACATCAACAATCTCAAAATGATTAAAATACTAGTTTGATAAGCATTGCACTTGGGTATGTTTTATATAGCTTCGAGCTTTATAGGTTTGTGGTGAGTTTTAAAATGTTTTGGTTTTAAAAGAGGGTACAGTTAATTAGTCACTGGTAGAAGTCAGTTTATTGCCCATTATATAGAAAACAAAAGTAAGCGTTGTTCCAGCCAGCTCAAAAGTGGAATTTCAATATTCCAAATTTTGAATGAATGTCAAACAACCGACTTTGATATTATACAGGGTGTTCTACTTAAAATCTATCCATCCCCATATTTTTTTATTTATAGACCGATTTTCAAAATCTTTTTTATTTTGTTAAATCGATCCATTGTTTCCAAATGGTCCTTTACATAAATGTGCATCATGAAGTTGGTATGTTTAAGAAATAGGTACTTTTATTTTTATTTTTTTCAGTCATACCTCTAAAACGCGATTGCGATTTTAGCGTTGATGTCAACGTCCTCTGGTTTTCACGTTTTTAAGCAGTCAAAAAATATCATATTCTAAATGTTCAATGAATTGCAAAACAGTTGACTTTAGTATTGGAAATGTCGGTCATAATTTTATGAGATGTATTACGCCATTAAACTAATATTTAATTCTTAACAAATTTTATATCAGTTTAGGCATTTTTGTAATGGTACAGATTTCGCATCCTCCTGTAAACTAGAAAAGGAACGTTAAACCCCCTATACAGGATGATTTTTTTAGGTCTACCACCGCGATTTTCTCGCTTATTTTGCGCCCGACAAAAAAAACGTAAGAAACAAACATGTTGCAATTATGGACAGCTAAGTGGTGCTGCAAAAGAAATCGGCATCCATGGCCAACTTAGCGCGCAATATTAAAAAAACCTCAAATTGGGCAAAACTATTAATAGCCGTGGAATGTTTATTTTAAGAGACGGAGGAAAACTTCTCTATTGAAAATTGATGGCACTGAGAAGCTTTATCCATCCACGTAGTCAGATAGTTTCAGCAAATTACACAGGGTCTTCGGCTCTCTTGAGACCATGGAAATTTTAGTCGATTCTAAGTTTTCTTAGTACAGTGCGAAAAGTTGGGCATGGAGGCCCATTCCTTTTTTAAAGTCGCCTCGCTGACCAAAATTGCCATATTTTGTTTTCTTACGTATTTTCTGTGCGGCCTAAAATAAGCGAGAAAATCGCTTATTAAGAAATAAACAAAAATTTTCATAGCCTCAAGAGAGCCGAAGACCGTGTGTAATTTGCTGAAACTATCTGACTACGTGGATGGATAAAGCTTCTCAGTGCCATCAATTTTCAATATAAAAGTTTTCCTCTGTCTCTTAAAATAAATATTCCACGGCTATTAATAGTTTTGCTCAATTTTAGGTTTTTTTAATATTGCGCGACCAGTTGGCCATGGATGCCGATTTCTTTTGCAGCACCACCTAGCTGTCCAAAATTGCAACATTTTTGTTTCTTACGCTTTTTTGTAGGGCGTAAAATAAGCGAGAAAATGGCGGTGGTAGACCTAAAAAAATCATCCTGTATATGAGCCAGTGTCAGAAGATGTCATAATAAGATGAAGAGTCCGTCCCATGTTTTAATACACATCAGATTAAAGAGTAAATACTGAAATCCAACTAGTTCATTCAAATACGGTCCAGTCATTATCCAGCCACATAATTTGTGCACGTCAAGCCATATTTCTATAGGCCTCTGAACCGAGACGTCGTTGTCTAAATTCGCAATATTTTTGGTCCTTCGAGCCGGATTGTTAATGTATTAGAGGCGGACTGATATGGGACAACCGTATTTACGTCATTAGGTACTATCGAATCAGCAGGCTTATGTGTCTGATAAAGGCACAACAAACCAGAAATAATAGTAGACTCTCTCGATTATGCACCTTTGAACGATTCCACATGCAATCAATTATATATTGGGTGCTGGTTTGTAGTGTCTACCGTAAATACTATAGTTTTGTGTCATAGGCCAGCACACTATTTTTGTTTACTATCGTATACCGCAAAGCCACTTAATAGTTAAATCGAAAAAATAGACACAAAACAAGTCAAAGGAATACTTTCAATTTGAAAAAAAAAAATCCTCGTCTCTAATGAAACCTTAAACTTTTTCCTTATCTTCTATCAACGACATGTATGGTAGAAATAATGTATGTACTCATGTATATAATTATCCTAGTCCTATTGTGTTCCGTGGTTAGAAAAATATTTATTCAAGTGCAACAATTTTTGTGCTTTTTGTCGTTTGAATACAAAATGAAACCTTAAAATGTTGTAACACTGCAATGTAGAAACAATAGAAATACATTCAATATTTTACTCAAAACATTTATTTCGTCACAACAAAACGAATTAACAATAATTTAAGTACTTAGTACAATTTTGTATAAATATAACTTATAAATTACTACGCTACAATTATTATTATTATTATTATTATTACAGATTACAGCGTTATAAATAAATACTCACATCGACTATTGAATTGGGTCATGGTCGAGCCTTAACATTATTAGCCAATACGTTTCTTGCTAATATTGAAAAAAAAACATTTTTTTGGAAGGCAAGTTTACTAATGCTATATGGACAGGTTCTGCATGTAACACATTTAAACGCTATGTATCGAGGAAAGTATAGTATATCAATAGGTTTAATACTGAATCTATATTACACTGTTTCACTTCGAATCGTACCTCTACCTGCCGTATTTTTCAAGCATCCTCCCAATTGCTTCATCCATTCAACGTGTACCATTTCAGGCTACATTTAGTCTCTAATCATAAGATCTGTATTGGGAGCTAAAGAAATTTGTAAGTACTCCTAACACACTTGAGTCTGGCTGCTTTCCTCTCAATGTAAGCTTTGCCAAAGCATCACTAACTCTTTGTAAAGCTTCAGCTTCCCTACTCCTTGGTTGAGACGATTCTTGCTTTGGGCTGCTGGTTTCTTCTAGGAGTTCTCTAAAGACTTGATCTGCCTCCCTCTGTTCCTCCTCTGGCATTAAATGTCTCTCTGTAGTTTGTGGATTTAACTCCGATTCCAACTCTTTGAACACTTCATCTGCTTCATCGACTTTCGAGTTCTCGCGTTTCAAAATCACTTTAGCCGGGGACTCCAATATTGCCACCGGTTCTGGCAGCATTTCGTAAAGAATTTTTTCCGGATTTTCCATTTTAGACTTGTTGATTTCATCAACGTTTATAACTTCTACGTCTTTGTCCGTAGTATTTGTGTTATTTTCAGCTTTGGAAGATACATTGTCTATCACGTCAACATCGCCTAGTACTGACTTAGTGACAACTTCTCCACTCTCTGCGGAATTGTCATTTACAAGCGATACCATGTCTGTTGCTTCTGATAATTCTTTTTCCTTTTCAATACTGGCATTTTCGTTAGATGTCACAGAAGCATGACTAGTTTTTGGACTTGTTGATTCCCCACTATCATCCATGATGCCCTCTACGCTTTCGACTGACCGACTTATTTCTGTACTTACTTCAGGAACTCTCGTTGTTTCTTCAACGACATTCTTTGTTGAAGTCGTTTGGTTAGTATATTCGCCGATCAAGCCTTTTGTCGGTGAGCCAGTCGAAACATCTTTAATTACTAATTCTAAAATTGTAGTTTCTTCCTTGCTAGGTAATTCTGTGTTACTTACAGAGACCTGTGTCGTAGTTTCGAAATCACTTGGGGCTGGCTGATTTAACAAATCTGCAGGTAAACTGCCCTTAAAATTTACCAAAGACTCACTGCTGTCACTTTTTAGCCATTCGCTGTTCGTTGTGTTTTCGGGGACAGTTTTGTTGTTGCGAATTTGTAAGATGTCTGCTAATATTTTTATATTCACACTAGAATTTTTCGCGGATTCATTGTCTGAATGTTCCTGATTTTCTTCAGCGTCTATTTTTTGCGTCTCCTCAATATATGGCGACATTATGTCTGGAATAGGGGGATATGCCGGATTCTGTTCAACAACTGTGGGTTCAGTTGATTTAATAGCTTGCTCGGCATTCTTGGTGGTTGTTATTGGTTCTGGTGTAGCTGTCGATGCGAAAACAATTTGCTCATTTTTTATTGTGGTTGTAGCTATTTCGGAGTCAGCTTCTGTGATGTTTTTATATATCCTGTTATCACCTGACACATGCGAGGCAAGCGTCATATGGTATAGTTCTGGAGAATCTGTGTTATTTCGTAAAGAAAGTTCGTTTGCTTCTGTTACGATAGTTGGTGTTTCGCTTGAAAGGGATATAATAGTAGTGGTAGACGTAGGATTATTTTTCTTTCTAACTAAAGATAAAATGTGGGTAGATTCTGACGTTTTTAATTCTAAATCGTTTGTATCGTTTGAGTTCTCGAATAAACTACCTTTTTCCTTGTTTAAGTAATATTCGGGTTCGGGTTTAACTTTAACTTCTAATACTTCGCCGCTTTCCTCAAAACCACCTCTTTGCAAACCTTCTGCACCAATAATGGTTATTATAGAAGGGGGCGAGCTTGTTTCGTTTTCGGGAATTTGTTTATCTTTTTTAAGAAATAGCAACTTATCTCCAATGCGTAAAACTGGCGGTGCGTGGTGGAAAACTTCAGAAACTTCGCTTGAATCAACTTCTGAGTCACCCGTCACAAGATGATTAGATGTGTTGTCAGTTGCCTCTTCAATCAGTAGAGTTCCGTGTGGTTCATCTAATTTTGGTGGTGATGAAGTTATGGGTATTTCTTTCTTCTCCGGAATTATTTCTTGAATTGTTATTTTTGGTAATAGTTGCTTAACTGGTTCTTGCTCCAATTCGATGTCTTGTGTTGAATTGTAAACACGGCTGTCATCGTCTTGTATTTCGTTCGAGGTTCTGCCAGAATCTGATGAGTTTTGAAGTAAATCGAATATCTCTCTGTTGATAATAGTTGCTGGAGACGGTTCCGTGGTCAGTACCGGCCGATCGAGAAGAGCATCTAAAACGAGAGAAGCCAGCATGATTTCAAAGAATGTTATATTGTATACTTTCACACAATAACTAGGTATTTATTTTCATTTGTACAATATTCAATTGTAGTTTTCCTTTAATAAAAATTTTAATTTGAAATGACACGACAGTTGCCTTAAATTTGAAAACAAATCGATTTTTTTAAAAGCAAAAAAAAATCTAGTAGAAAGTATGCATAGAGTTATTAACAAACAACTTCCAGTGCGTTGTTGACGCAATGCCGAAATAAATAGGTAGGTATACCTATTGGTGGGCAGTGGTCGTATTTTGGACAACACTGCCCTGCGACCCTTCGTCCATCACAATCCTTTCTGATGTAACAAGACACTTCTGCGCATTGAACTTCACCTCCTCTGCAATAACAAACTCTGCATTCACCCCCTGGCTGAGCTAAAAGTTTTTCTCCATTGGCGTAGAATTTTCCGTTGACTTCACATTCTGAAATCGAACATTGTTATTTTAGAAGCGTAATAGTTCTAAGATTTTTGATTGCCTACACGATGGGGAAACTAATTACTTATCGTATCGTGTTATTATTGTAATAAATAATGACAGTGATGGATAATTTTCAAATGTTTATTCGAAAAATTAAATGCATCTTAGTTATTTCCATTGGCTAACTGAAATTATCTTGTATCCTGTTCGGATGTATAGATTAGCTTTAGTTTGTATTATTATTATTAGAGTTTTGATAGGCTAAATGACTATAATATCATATATCTGAAGTAACTTAGGAGATGCTATGAAGGGAAGAATGATTTTCCCTATTTAAGGACTATGTAAGTGTATTTAGAATTCGTTAAAAATTACGAGCTTTTGATGAGTGCTGATACAACACGGGACATTGGAAACTTGGTAATATAACAAAAGTGATGTGCCACCGATAATTCAACGCCTGCTAATATGAACCAATGAAATGACATAATTTTTGAAATAGTAACCAGGTGATTTTTTCAGCGATAATACCACTAGTGGTATTTTTGCTGAAATCCTACTGTCTTAGTTACGTCCTAGTCACGCTAACCAATACTAGTATTGTGGCGGCTAAAACTGATAACCCGATAACTTCTTCACATTACCAAATTTAATTTAGGACTAGAAGAAATGCTTTCAGTTAACACATTGGTCGTTAAATATTTATTAACACAAAAAACATATTCAGAACCGAAAGCTCAACCTAAATGACAGCTGCCAAATGGACTTTAACTTTTAAGCATGATAATTAAATTTATAAAACATTCATCTGACCTCAATGGGCTAGGGGCATGATTCTCGATTTGCGTGCGAGAGGTCCTGGGTTCAAATCCCGTTTGCGGCTGCTTTTTTTTATTTTAATTCTTTTTAAATTACATTTTCAAATTTATTCCTAAATATAAATTATAACACTGAATAATTATTAAACTATTTGCAGTTGTTAAATTCTCTTTTTAAGTACAACTCCTGGTATGCCTAATAATAGATAATACCTTGCGTTAATTTATCACTCATTATAATCCCAATGCTAAGAAATACCACTCCTGCTGCGCAGTCGTGGAATCTTCAGCTTTGGGATTATAATTCGTAAACTTACCGAAAGGTATTATCGACAATAGGCACACCACTTGTTATATTGCCCCTGATAATTACTGAAAATACCGCAGGCAGCAGGGAGAATACCAGACTCGTGGTATTATCGCTGAAATCGTCACCTGATTGGTTATTATTTCAAAAATCGTGTCATTTTCTTTATTTTTTCATATTGGCAGGCATTGAATTGTCATTGAGAACAATATAGTTCCAACAATATTAGATGATTCTTGAACAAAAGTGAAGAGTGTTCCTTGCAATCAATAGAATATAAAAATCTTACCACACTGGTAATCAGGGCAGCAGTTGTTAGGTCTATGGATTGCTTTACATCCTGGCCGCTTCTGACACTGTAAAGTTTCACATAAGACTGATGGTGGTCGACATTTGCACTTCAAACATGGTTGCTCGGCTGGGACTGGCTCTTCGGGACTATATACTACATCCCCCACCACACACACTATAAAAGAAAAAAAAAAGAAAAAGGGAAACATGCATATCTTTAATTTTTTAAATTAAGTTTGATTTTTATGATTTGTGAATTATGTTATTAATATAGGTATTTTTTTATTTTTGGAGACTGTCACAACAAATGATTATCACAAATCGGTAAATCGGAAGAGCATTTATCGTTCGTTGCGTGGCAACCGCGTATCTGCTCACTACATACAAAAACTTGTCAAAATTGGTCTATTTTACACTCTTCTAAATTATGCAGTCGGACATTATTATGTTGCGGCATTATTATCATCAACTTTTACATTTCTATATTAGACCACCGTTTAATTTTTTGACACACATTCAGAAAATAAATATAATATACTAAAAAATCTTCTAAATTGTTCTAATATTACTTCGTTTCTGAGATACAGGTCGTTGTAGTTATCTTTTTGAAATTGAATTATGGCAATATCTCCCAAAAAAATAAAAATGCTGAAGTGAAATTTGCTACTGCACTGTTCCTAGGGATGGAGAATAAGATATCAATTCCACGTGTTTCACAGAGGGTGCCACTTGCGCTATTTCTGGTTCGTGACTGTTTTGAGGTTATCTTTTTGGTATTTTAGGTTCATCAGTTTCGCGTGCATCTTTTCAATTTCCAACAAAAGTGAACTCTTGTCTCATAACGTTAAATTCAACAGTTTGGTTTGAAATCGCCAAAACGTGCCCCAAAACACCCGTTAACTCCAACATTCGAAACATAAAATTTTCAGCAGCTTATTATTTTGGGAGATATTGACATTCAATTCAATTCCAAAAATATATTTCAAGCGTCTAGGAGAAAAAGTGTGATTCGACACACACACATTTTTTCAGCACGAGGTACCCGCACACGAATTTTTTTAAAGCATAAATGGCAATGCGGATATGTCAACCGGGCCAATCTGTACCTGCCGAGCATTATCATTATACACAGGGCACCAGGTCTTGTTTAATGATACTAAAATACTATCAAAACTATTCCATCCCATCCAAAGAAAAATCCTCGAATCCATTGAAATGCTTAAAACACCCTATAAGTTGTTGGCGCGCGTTTTTCACAAATACGCCGCAAAATTAATCAACTTGAATCCTATACCACAGATGTCAAATGGAGCTCAAATTTTACGTAACTTTTTACACACCCCTAAGATCGTTCAGATATACAATAAAATAGACCGCCCAGTGACCTGCAATGGATGAATTGTGCCGTTGTACCGTTTAAAGTTGGGTTCCATTTGACATATTGACAAGATGAACTCTCTGTATTCTGGTCTTCTCTGTGCCTATACTTCATTTTCCCGCACTTTCGCATGTTCCCTCAATTTGCCATGTTCGTATAATTATAAATATAAATAAATACAGGGTGTCCGGTAAGTTCGGGGAAATCTCTCGCCAGCGTGTTGGTGACGTCAAAATATACCTGGTGTTTCATATATTTTTTTCCCCTAAAGTACTCCGTAACAGAACTACAGGGTCCCAAAGGGGTACTCACTGCTTTACATTTTTTGATTTAACTTTTGAACGCCCTTGTATATTTTGATGAAATTTTGGAATTTTGCATAGACGGTAAAAACCAATTACCTCATATTTGAATCATGCTTGGACAATGCCGTGGAAGTCAGGAACGGACTTCACGCAATACCCATGGGCTCAAAATTTTGACTGGTATAAATTTAAAAAGCCGAAAACAATTTTTTTTAAAGCCTTGAACATTTCTCTTCAAAAAAGGTACTCTTTATTCGTTTCGAAAAAGTCAACCGTTTTCATGGAAAAATCGCTTTTTTGAAATCCGTAACTTAAGATGCAATAATGGAAACTACCAGAATTTAGTGTTTTCACCTGACGGATAACAACAATTACGTGTGACAAGATTTGTCAATAATTTTTATTAGCACACTGCAATTTTCAGTAGGCATTAATATCGAGAAAATGAAAAAAAACAATGAAACTGTTTAAAAATAGTTTAATAAAGTTTGGTTATAAAGAAAATGTTTCGTTTAGTCGGGCAAATGTTCAAAGTGAGCTCCTTCTACCCGAATACATTTTCTTATCCTGCGAATTTTTTCTTGCTGCACCCTAAACAGCATTTCAGGATCATTTCGAATTTGATCAGAATAGTGAAATATTCTTTCCAATAACTCTTCCCTGGTATTTACAGGAGTTGAATATACTAGTCCCTTGAGATGACCCCAGAAAAAAAATCTAACGGATTGAGGTCAGGAGACCTAGGTGGCCACAAAACAGGTCCTCCTCGGCCTATCCAACGATTGTCAAAGTGCTGGGTTAAGTAGAGACGTACCTCCCGGGAATAATGTGGGGGAGCGCCATCGTGCATAAACCACATTTGATTCCTTATTTGTAAGGGCACATTTTCCAGTAAATCATTTAAATTATTTTGTAAAAAATGTAAATACAGAGCTCCATTCAAACGTTCATCCAAAACAAAAGGACCAATCAAATTATTCCCAATTATCCCTGCCCAAACATTAACCAGAAATCTTTGTTGGTGCTTGATCTGAACTATGGCGTGAGGGTTTTCGTCATGCCAAATGTGCAGATTTCGACTGTTGGTAATACCGTCTCTCGTGAAGCCAGCTTCGTCGCTAAATAAAACAATTTCTGTGAAACTCGGATCGCCTATAAATTGTTGCAAAAACCAGTTTGCATAGTTAAGCCGTGGACGATAATCATTCGGAGACATTGCATGCACTTTTTGGACGTGATAAGGATAAAGTAGCTGTTCTCGCAATGTTTCATGAACAACCCCCTTTGTGGTATTTAACTGAGCTGCAAGCTTACGAACGCTATTAGAAGGGTTTTCGGATATTTCATCCAATATGTGCTCTTCTAAGTTTTGATTTCTTGCTCTCCTTTGCGGCCCTTCCCCACCACGACGAGGTAAAAAACTACCTAATGTAAATTTTAGGAGACTGATTTAAGACATTCTAAACTCGGTTTGTTTACTACCTGTTTCTCTTAAACGACGATCAACTCTCACAAATGTTTTTCGATTTGGCAAATTGCGATTTGGAAATCTTTGAGCATAAATTCTGCTTGCCTCCAGAGAATTGCAGTGTGCTTGTCCATAAATTAAATGCATGTCTGCATATTCGGCATAAGTATAAAAATGCTCCATTGCTAATAAAAATTATTGACAAATCTTGTCACACGTAATTGTTGTTATCCGTCAGGTGAAAACACTAAATTCTGGTAGTTTCCATTATTGCATCTTAAGTTACGGATTTCAAAAAAGCGATTTTTCCATGAAAACGGTTGACTTTTTCGAAACGAATAAAGAGTACCTTTTTTGAAGAGAAATGTTCAAGGCTTTAAAAAAATTTGTTTTCGGCTTTTTAAATTTATACCAGTCAAAATTTTGAGCCCATGGGTATTGCGTGAAGTCCGTTCCTGACTTCCACGGCATTGTCCAAGCATGATTCAAATATGAGGTAATTGGTTTTTACCGTCTATGCAAAATTCCAAAATTTCATCAAAATATACAAGAGCGTTCAAAAGTTAAATCAAAAAATGTAAAGCAGTGAGTACCCCTTTGGGACCCTGTAGTTCTGTTACGGAGTACTTTAGGGGAAAAAAATATATGAAACACCAGGTATATTTTGACGTCACCAACACGCTGGCGAGAGATTTCCCCGAACTTACCGGACACCCTGTATAAATAAATATAAATTATATTTTTTTAGTTTCTAGCGAGACCATTTCCGTCACTAGTGATTTTATATACGAAATGACAGTTTAAATACAACAACAGTTTGGTCGTTCACACCCTATACATAGGGGATACCTACCTACATATCAAAGTAGTGTAGTATCAGATTAAGTTATCAGAATTAAAGATCTATTGCATAAAAACAATGTAGACGAGAGTCTCAATAAGTGTCAAAAATCGAATGGCTTTTCTGTACCTCGACCGACGTAATCTCTACAGAAATGGATTGTAAAAGATGCCTGAAAACATGGCCATTTCCTTCACAGTTGCATTCAAGTTCCCGTGAGAACATTCGTTTCGCTCGTTCGGGGAGGCTTACCGCCTTTCGCATCATGAATATCAATACCTTTGCGGGGGTTGTTTAAAAGTCGACCCGTCTGGCTGGAAAAAGCTTTTATCTCACCTTTCCACTTCTATAACAGGAAAGTGCGCTCTGTAGCGATGTATTTTTAACTCACCTTGCGCCTGATTTCCCTCATTTTCTGGTTCAATTTCCGGGTAGACTTCCCTAGCTGTCCGGCCGGAGCGCTCCAACGGACCTGAAAATACGTAGGGGAAATGTGCCTAAAATGGGATACTTAAGGTTACGTCATTAGACTACCACCAATAACAAACTTTTTAATTGATACTTTTACCACAGTAAGGTTCACTGTTCATCATACTTCAAATTTGATTAGCTCGAGTTTCAAAAATTTGAAGGCATTTGGAAAAAAATATTATTTTTAAAAAATATTGCAATTGTCTCGTTTTATCAACACATGTTGATAAAATGGGATCTGTTGTGTATCTAAAATGGTATAGGGTTTTACATGTGATTTTACAAGCGCAATACCAACAATATCAAAATTTCAAATAAGACCAAAATAATATTTAAATTAAAATATATTTTTCTGTAAGTACTGTGATAAACAAAAACAATATTCTCAGTTAAAAACAAACATTTCTAATCCCGACACATATCACACAGGAAATTTTCTTCATCCTCTTCGGCTCCTGCGCAGGCATCGTGTACCCATCTTAAACAATGAACACATCTAATCCAACCATCATCTTCCTTGCTTGAAGAGTAAACGTTGAGGCAATAAAAACACTATCTTCTCCACTTGACGAATTGTCATCCGTATCCTTGACAGATGTGGTCTTTTTTTGGTGTTTTCCCAGGTATTTTCTTCACCAATAATTTATCTTTTTTTGCTTTATCATCATATGACTAGTTCCTCTTTCCTTTTTCTATCTTCGTTTTCTTTGCCAGCCTTTCAGATAGTTCTTCTTTGTAAGGTGTGCTAGTTAGAATTGTTGCTTTTCCTGTTTTTCTTTTTCCCGACTTTACATTAGATCTTTTAGAGGTCGCCTTTGGATACGGTTTTAACGATTCTGGACTAAAATATTGCGACTCTATATTTTCTTCTCCCTTGTTCTGTATCTCGGAAAGAGACGCAGGTGATGGTGGAGTTCCTATTATAAATTTGGAACAGGTAATTAAACCGGATGGACCTGGTGGTGGGGTTATTACCCTTACTCTATTAACTCCTTGTTCCTGTGGCTCAGGCATACCATCATCATTATTTTGAGGAACGTCTATAACAGCGTTTTGAGGTAGATCAGTGGGCAACGCTGCTGCGAACATTTCCTCTGTGAAAACATTGCGGTCCATTGGATATATGCCGGTCTTCCTAAAACCGCTTATGGCATTAATCGGAGTTGTTGCTTTTAAATAAGCTTTTCCAAAAATATCTGCAACGTTGTAAATGGTTATTACTCGACCAGGATTATTCCGAAGGTAAGTGCTTTGCTCTTGGCTATAAAATGTGGACAGGCTACCCATGAAAGACACATCGAGCGGTTGCATTCGATGTGTGCAGTGCGGTGGAACACATACAATTGTTACCCCGTTTGCTCTTGCCTTGTCTATTACATTAAGATTTTGGGTGTGGGATTTATGTCCATCTAAAATAAGCAAGGTGGGATTTTCCTTCGATGTGTGGGAAAAGTGTAAGAAGTGATCAAACCACATCTCAAAAAGCTCAAGGTTCATCCAACCAGATGGGTCGCATGCAATGAGTGTTTCTGGTGGAGCCCCATTTACAAATTCGTTTTTTAAACGGACACGGGGAAATATAATCATAGGTGGGATGAAAATACCTGTTCCACCCATACACACTACGGCTGTACACAATGTACCGTGTTCTGCAGACGTTAGGGTTCCACCTGTTTTCATCCCCGCAAAGCCACAACTTTTGACTGTCTTCCCTGAACAGTTGTAATTCCGGTTTCATCCACGTTATAAATCTGTGATGGACCAAAATTTTTTTGCTCTTGAATAGACTCTAGCAGGTCAAAAAACTCGTTGACATTATTTTTATTAAAAGCGGTTGCCCTTGCTGCTGAAGTGGCTTCAGGTAGTCTAAGGGAGAGGTTATTTCTTTGCATAAATGCCCTTAACCAAGTCCATCCTGCAGCTTTTTTATGTTGACTAAAAAAGTGCACCAGACCGTTTCTTTCGGCCAACTCAAAAGCCAGTTCTCTAACAGACGTTGACGTGAGTCCAAATAACATGGCCTCCATATTTTTGACGTAGTTTACAAGTTGCTTTTCTAACTGATCAGGAAAAGTGGGCAGTCGACTGCCTAAGCCTTTTTGAGCACCTGTCCTGATTTTGTTTTTGCCCTTAACTCGCCGCTCTAGTGTAGTCTTAGGAACCCCACATTGTTGTGCAGCTTTTAAATATCCACACTGGCCCGACTGGATCAAATCTATTGCAGATGACATCTGTTCTCCATGACTGACGAGAAGATTTTCTTTGATATCTGGACATTTTGTAGAATGTTAAACCTGAAATAAGAAATTATTTTTAACGATATGCTGATAAAATGGGATATCCCATTTTAAACACAGCGCTACTATCCCATTTTAAAGAACAGTCAAGTATATAACTTAAAAAATCATAACTCTAACCTACAAATATATATCAGCGTGAAACTGTGTCCATACTATTAAAAAAGGGTTAAAAAGCACCCAAAAAAATGATCACCGTGTTTAGTGAATTAACTAGATTGTAGCAGTTATAAATATTAGAGTAAAATATTACATTAAACTCTTAAAAAAACAAAAAACTTACCAGAAATTCGCCAGGCAGCTTCGATCAGGCCGGACAACACGTGACTAAGTGACCTCGAACAGGGCAACAAATTTGGCCATTAACGGATAGATGGCGCGCAATGTTTTCATCTCAAAAATTCGCTATCCCATTTTATCCCAGTATCCCATTTTAGGCACATTTTCCCTACATTTTTTAGCAGAGCCTGGACACTGGCCATTACATTTTAGGTGGAGAGAATAAAAATTGAGCCCTTAATTTTGATTATTGCACAAAGCACAAAAACACAAATCATTTATTTTTGCTTAGCGTATTACTACTAGCACAGAGAAGACCAGAATACAGAACAGAGAGTTCATCTTGTCAACTTTAAAAGGTAATTGATCCATTGTAGCTCACTGTCGATCTTCTTTCTCAGTTTTAAATTAATCTATAATAAGTGAAGGACGCAGTCTACTTCATAGTTTATCTGAACGATCTTATTGGGTGTGTGAAAAATTACATATTTTACATATTTGACAAGATGGAGTCTCTGTGTGCTGGTCTTCTCTGTGCTACTAGGGGTTGTATGTACTTGTTTATGAATCACCCTGGATGATTTATGAGTATATCCGAAACAGAATATCTTACTAAAAGTGAGATTGCTGATTTCCGGATCGGATTCCTGAAACTGACTTGCCAAACAGAATTTTTCAGTCTTACTTTTATTTCCTGCATGGAGAAATGACCAGTTGGCACCAAGGATTTCCCTTGTCGTTGCGTTATTCCAGAAAAACTTTACGTTTTCATAACAGCTTATGTTCGTGTTATAGATAAACGATATACACGCGTTTATGTGTGCATTTGCAATTTATCCGTTTCATTTAATGCAATCAGGTATGCCTACAATGCCACACATTTGTCATGTTTTATCTCTGATCGCTATTTCCTAACAATTCACACGAGCCACAAAGTCATTTATAGTGTAAATAATACTCTAAACTTTTTTGTAACGCACACTCTCAACAATGGGTATTTGTCGCAATACCTTAAAATGTAAGTAGCAAAATTTATGTCGTTTTAGATATTTCAAAACCCCCTGGAATTAAAACTTGTCCTAGAAATATTGCAAGAAGCTTATGCGCAATTTGGAAAAGGTAATTGTATTGTTTCCAATCTAGTTGTCAGTTATAAACATGTATCTGACTAACGAGTTTGCAGGAACTGGGCTAAAATGAGATAATTTTGTTTCTTGTAGGTGCGCGCAACTCATATCTACAAGACACTGAGGAAACATTGATAGGTATTATTAATTTTTCTTTCGCATAATTCGTATTCTTTCCGATCAAAACCAATTTATAAAACGTAGCGCAACCTACTAAAATTGTTTCGCGTTGCTACATATATTTTAGCAATGGTTTTAAGGTCCTTGCTGAATAAGGGTTGCTAGGCAACCACTTTCGCAAATAAAATAACAACAGGTTTTTATAAAATTTCGAAAAAGTGCAATAAGTTAAAAAAGGTTATATTACAATAGTACAAAAGTGCTCCCCCCAAGGCCCTTGAAGGAGTTATTTAAAAATCGATGCCTCGCAAGTTATCAGGGGGTAACCGTTATTCTAATATAATAATAATAATTTTCACCCTCACAATAGTCCAAACTAGGAGTACCCCAGAAGCAACTGAATGCTTGTGCGGGGGATGGGGTCTAATCGGGACTTTTCCCGATATAACTAAGAGAGCAGTTGCTGAAGTACTACGGAAAACCCTATAGGAATCCGCAGTAATCTCAGTGAGTGTTGAATGATTAGTAAAGCACACAGATAAAGCTATCTTAAGGAGCAATACCGTGAATTCATAATTTGTCCAGCGCTCTTGGCCATCAACGGTGTTCTTCTAGACATGTGCACACAGTCTGCTTCGACCTCGATTCGAACGAAGGTCGATCAGTCTAAATAGTTTAGCAATGCTCCGAATATCGCCACATCTATATAGGTAAACATAAATTTTTAAAATTAAAAAAGTTCTAAAATATTAATAATTATTGTTTCACTTTATAAGGGAATTTTTCTAACAAAAAAATTTGACAAATTTAATTGTATGTGTACGTATATGTATATGTCTTTATTTGAAGATCTGATATTTCAATTATTAGGTATACCTAGGTAATTGTGCCAATATTATAATAGATATTAGAAGAGTGATTGAAAAGTTTCATATTTATGGTTCATTATTTTGGGGATAAAAAGAGTATTATTTATTTCCATTTTGTTGTTTTTGCCCCATTTTTGATACTACCTTATATGTAGGTACTTACTAATGTATCACTATAGCTTACCCAAAAATATTCATTACATTAATGTCGGTAACTATATCTATACTTTCATTCGTTTTGATACATATTTGATATATTTATTTGAACTAGTTTGGTAAATATTTAATAAAGTCCACATATTATGCCTGTACAGGGTGTCCCATTTTGGGTGTTTTTGGGTGTTTTTCTCAAAAATCTCGGTTATTATTAAAGCTAGAGGGTTGCGGTTTTCACGTCACTGTACTACTTTTTTGAGAGGAATTTGGTGGACCAATCAGATTTTAGTTTATAGTTTTCGCGCATTGGCGCAGGACTGAAATTTTCGATTTTTCGGAAATCGCTCTCCTGGCTACAACTTATATATATCGACAAATTTAATCAACTATTTTTATAGATTTTTTGGCGTAGAATCGAATGGAATAATTAGTTTTTTGGTAGCGTTAATAGTTTTTGAGATATGAACCAAAGTTATATATTTTTTTAAATGGAAACCATAGTTCATATCTCAAAAACTATTAACGCTACCAAAAAACTAATTATTCCATTCGATTCTACGCCAAAAAATCTATGAAAATAGTTGATTAAATTTAGTTGTAGCCAGGAGAGAGGTTTCCAAAAAATCGAAAATTTCAGTCCTGCGCCAATGCGCGGAAACTATAAAACTTATCTAAAATCTGATTGGTCCACCAAATTTCTCTCAAAAAAGTAGTACAGTGACGTGAAAACCGCAACCCTCTAGCTTTAATAATAACCGAGATTTTTCAGAAAAACACCCAAAAACACCCAAAATGGGACACCCTGTACTTTGGTGTCACTAGAAAATTGTAGGACATGGTGAAGCGTAAGGCAAATGTTATATCTTCAAAAAGGCTTGCAAGCAAAGGGCATTTTTCGTCCCTATTTTATTCAGACTAGACATTTTTTGATTTTTGAGAGTTTTTTTATTGCCTGTAGTCCCAACGTTTTTTAAATTAAATTTTCAACACGTACGTATAGATACTTAGGAACCCAAAATATATATTAATATTCTTAGATGAAATCATAATTAAATAATAAACCTTTTGACCGAATAAACAAGGCATTGCATAATGTATGTAACTGAAAGATGCCGAGACACTCCTTCTCAAACACTTTACCTAATTAGAATCAGAAAATTTGAATAAGCCGTTGCTACATCTAACACGGATTTTGATTTTAGAGAACAAACACAATGGACATTATATCTTGTTACTAGCAATAAAACAATATTACCTGCAACTACTGCAATTACGTAATTGAGTAGGATGCAACGCGAACGCATGCAGCAAAAGTGAAAGCCCGATGGGCTTACTTTTATACGATATTGGATCATCGTCGATGTAAAAGGGGAAAGCAATAATATAATGCGGATTGTACAGGCGGCTGAACACAACATGCGCTCTTTAGCTTATCTCTTGTTAATGGAAGAACCTTGTGAACGTAAGTAAAGTGTAGCAAATTTTGCTTCCTTATACCACAGCTTACCGTAAGCTGTGCTTATACCTTACAATATAAGCATCGGTATAGAATAAATAACAAAAAAAATTCAGAAGTCTAAGGGCAGAACTAAAACACTTTTGGCCTTAATATCGCCGAAGTAAAAATTATGATTCATTATAAGGTTGAAAATGCCTACGTTTTCAAAATGGTATGTTTGATTTTCATTAATCTTTTAATGCAATTTTAGGATTCCGAAAAATAAAAAAATAATATAGTTATTATATATAGACAAAACAAATAGATACATCATTGTTTTGATGCATGTGAAGCTTCTTTTGATGCATGTGAAGCTCTACATACAGGATGTTTCTAAAAATTATAATGCCAACGTGATATGACAAGTACATTATTTTGGACAAGAAGTATGGGTCCGAAAATGTATAATAAGAAAGTTACAGGGTGATAATATACAGTTTGAATATATATTTTCGCAATAACAGAAGTTATGCAATTTAAATTAAACTTGGTGCAGTCCTTTAGTCACTGAAATGCAAAAAATGTCGTGTAAAAACATTTCATTCCCATCGTTTTATACTCGTAATTTTTTTTTGTCTTGCAGGTTCATCATTTTAGTGCATCTTTTCGTTTTTTCTTTTCTATACCTACTTGTACCCAAAATACCTGTTAACCCCAAAATTCGAAAAATAAAATTTTCACCAACCTAAATGTTACAGATGAATTGTTCGATCAAAATTAAGAAAAAAAATGCAAAATGGGTATTGGGTAAAACATCACTGGTTTTCTTTAAATACGGTGTCAAAATTTTTTCGAGTTAAATCCGTTCCATTTTGAAAGAGAAATTTTTTTGTACATTGTTCATACAAAATTTGTCACTTTAAATGGTGCAATTTTTCTGTAAAATTTGAAAGCGGTAGTTGAAAATTGTATTTTTCGAATTATAGAGTTACAGGTGTTTTGGGGCACATTTTGAAGATTTCAATGCGAGCGGTTGATTTTATCGTTATAATGGAACAAAAGTATATTTTTGTTGCAAAATAAAAAGATGCACTAAAGTTATGAACCTGTAGGGCCAAAAAGATAACCATGACTATGGGCATGGGTGATGGGAATAAATTGTTTTTACACGAAATTGTTGCACTTCAGGCCTGTACTACTTTTCATTTAAATTGGATAACTTCTGTAGAAGTTATTGCTATACCTTTATCACCCTGTAAGTTTTTTATTATGCATTTTCGGACCCATGTTTATAGGAAACTTTATGTTCAAAATAAAATTTTCTACCTGTCATATTACGTTGGCACGATAATTTAGAAACACTTTCAATATTTTCTGCAAAAATTCCAGTCTCACTGTAAAACAATAATTATTACAGTCGAACTCCGTTATAACGAACCTCTAAAAATCGTTAAATTGGCTGGCAATATGTGAGCGTTCGTTCTAAAAGGCCGACAAAAATATCTTGTAAAAATTGGATGGGTACCTATTTCAAATTCGTTCATTATAACCAAGGATTCTTTAAACCGCGTGGTCGTTATAGCCGAGTTTGACCGTATTTATTCCTGAAGAAGACATAGGATAGGTATCTTTATTTTCCAGAGACTCTTGCTACCTCTAATAGACCGTTTGATAGTGACAGATTTAGGTGCCCCATTTTCGCATACGAGCCTCGAAGAGGGTTGAAAAGTACATCGATGTTGAGTAGAATGAAGGGAAATTTACGAGTGGCCCTGGAGATAACATGGAAAATTCGATTTTCCTATAGGTGTAACATGTCCCTATAACATGTTAATTATTTTATAATATATTTTTTTATGTTTTTCGGGCAAGTGACGATGTATCTACACTTTCCATACCCACTTTTGATGGGCTTGTGTGGAAAAATGGGTCAAAATCTCCTTTTTTTTCCTTACTAGATTACGCCCTTATTTCCACCCTTTAGCCACCTGCAACACTCAAGCCTTTGGTTTTCCGAAGCCAGGTTCTATTAATTAATCATTTAGTGAACACGGCTTGCGTGAAAATATGGGCAACAGACACCTTTTATTTCTGTTAAGGAAAATCGAATTTTCCTTATGTTATCCCCAGGGGCCACTCGTAAATTTCCTTTCATGCTACTCAGCATCGATGTACTTTTCAACCCTCTGCGAGGCTTGTATGCGAAAATGGGGCACCTAAATCTGTCACTATCTAATGGTCTACACGGGGTGAGTCTGAAATAACTAGCATCCGTTTTTTGGGTAATAGAGATGGTCATTCTGAACCACTTTTCTTAATAAATGTTTTTCCTAGCGCCGAGATTTTTCTATAATTCATCCCCTCAAAATCCCCCCTCTATGAAAACACGGCACTGGCGCCCTGCCAGCAACCGAGTAGAAAATGGTAAATCATCAACTAGTATAGTAGCTTGAGTCCGAGTTTACGCTATTCTATCCGCTGTGTATGAAATAAATGTTGGTAAATTTTAAAAAAATTAGAGAAAAATTTCGGCGGATGGGTAAGCAAGGTTTTGCTTACACGGAAACTCATAAAAAATTAGACAATGTAAATTAGCTTTGATAAACCTTTGAAAGTGGAAACTTTTCTAGACCAGCACGAAGAAAAACTTTACTTTTTCCATATAGAGAATATAAACAATAATAATGATTTTAATTAATAAAATTAAATTACAATATAATTATATAATGTATTATCTCAACTTTGTTAAAGATATTTTTCATAGCGATGGTTCAAAGTTAACTAAAGGTAGAAATGCCGTTTTTATCACAAAGCACGTACCGATTTAAAATAAATCTTATAAAAAATAAATTTATTCACAAAGAAGTTCAAATATTTTACGAACCAAATTTATATAGGTATACCTACCAGAGAATTGAGAAATCAAAACAAAATATTTTCAATTTTTTAACAAAAATGAAAAAATGAAAGGAAAACCGTTCGGCTTGATATAAATTGAAAATAACAATTTAACTTTAACTTACGAGCGAAGCCTTTACAACTTCAAACAATCGACGAAAGTTAGCATAAGCTACAGCAAAAAAAGTATTTAAAAAGTTCTGGAAACAGAAAATTATGGATTCATTATAAGTATCGTCAGGACAAGTGGCCTGAAACATATACCAGAACAAATCGGGAAAAGGGTGGAAGAAAACGGAAAATCAACCGACCATATTATTATTATTACATCAATTTTATAGGGACGAACGATGAACTCTAATAAAACTGCTGAATAAACTTGAGTGCTGTTTTGCTTTCGTACAATCCATATCTATATTCAGCTTTGCATTTTTATTGTGTTATGGTGTTAACTTTAACTGGACAGGCTTTATCCTGGACATACTAATATTTCAAGAAAGGTAAGGCACCTACCAAAATGTGTCCGATTTCCGATTAAAAATAAAAATCGACGTTTCTAGATTTTTTTAAGAAAATTTATTCCAGTTAATGTTAATGTTACCGTACCCTATTTAGAGTAGGTATCTGATCTGTCTCAAGTTTGGATGACTAAATTATAGGTATTTTGAAGTATAGATAGGTATGTACTCTGTAAAATATATACGTTTTTAAAAAATCGTAAAATCCTATTTCGTAAACGTATAACTGGTGCTTTCCTGTTTATTTACATGTTTCTTTCGAAAATAAAATAACAAAGATATTCTTAGTAAAGCAAAATCACTGAATCTAAAATGCTAATCCGTTGGCATTTGGACGTTGGATTCAAGTTATAAATACCTAAGCAGCTTGTCATAATATGTGGTAATAACAAACTCTACGGATAGTATTGCGTAGACTTCGGTAATAAGGTGTTAAGCCCTGAACTTGCATTAAGCGGTCAGACAGTGATAGACTGATCCGATGTGCTTGATAAAGGAGAAACCTAGATCCTGGTCGGGCGAGTGACTCAACGCAACACAGTTTACGTGTTGCAATATTGATATGACGATTGGGTTGGCTTATTCGAAATGCAATAAAACTGTTATTTCGTATATTGATAGGAGGAAACACGGTCGAGCGGTCAAGCGAGACCGGTCGGCAGCAGTTCGGTACAGCGCCTGCTTTTTACCTGTGGGAAAATCGATTTGATTATTAGTCAAATAAACGTCTCTAACAGTAACAACTGTTTATGTCGGACACACAAATTGGGTTTGCGATGTGTGCCTGATGATAAATCTTATATTTACATTTTTCAACTAGCTAAATCATTTTGAAGATATGAAGGGAATTATGTGCCTGCATATATATGACATCGGTTGTCTAGATTAGAGGCCCTGTATGACACAAAAAGTGACAGTTATTCCTTTTAACAGAGGTTGGACAACGATCGGATCTCTCTCTCTGGCGAGGGTCTTATTTTCCCTATGAAATTCATTTTGTGCAACAGACATATATTTTTTCGCTCTTTCTAACATTCCCCTAGCAGCACGATGTATCAAACTTGGATTTTAAGGTTAAGCTAACGACAGTTAACTGCCATAAGCGTAAGTAGATGAGGGCACAGTTTAAAATGTATAAAAATATAGATAAAACCAATAAATAGGTAAATAGGTTAGGTAGTAGTATGTTATTTGCAAAGCTTAACTAATAATATTATTGAAGTTTGAATGGAAAAGTGAAGAAACATATAATTTGTTCCAAGAAAACAGAAATTTTAGGATATCAGGATAAAAACATTTATTAAATTTTTGTAGGAGGGTGGTATATGTAGATAGGTATGTACATAAAATTAAACAAGGCTCTAGCATACCAACTAATCAAACTTTCGAATATTTCTTCAATAGGAATCATAGCTGCAATAATAATTATTCCGTTCATTTACAAATAAAAAAGGTCTTTTAAATGGTTTTACTGTATGGTTTCGTTTCTTCAAACTCTCTTCTTATACATACCATCATAATTTTAAGACAATTAATACTGAAATTTGTACGGAACAAAAAGTTGGAAAGTTTGTTTTGGTAATATGAATCAACCAATAATAATAAGGAATTAGGCTGAATAAAAAATGAGTACCTAGGTATTTAATATCGATATATTAGTCTCTCATTCTTTTTTTGGTAAAATAAAAGTTAATAACTTTTTAATGCAAGAGAGATCATCTACATTTCAATAAAGAAGACAACAGTATTTTTGTTTTTAAAGATATATTGTAAGTAAATAGGAAAAATCAAACTAGTACAAGTTCTCAGAAATTTATACATATTTAATAATGGTTCTTTCTTGCTAAAGTCACGTTCATCAAACGTTGCAGGAGATGATCCTTTCTTCAGCACAACCTGACACTCAAAATCCATGTCGGAGAAGTGAACCTCTGAAAGTTAAAGAACTATAAATTTAAGCTACCTAAACATAATAAAACGCTGCCATCAAATGCTATTTTTTTATCAGCAAGAAATTTGTAATGGAATATAAGCTCACACATTTAACTGACTACACAAAAGGGTTCTTTATATTCCCACCCGTGTTAACTTCTTTTTTGTCCGATTTTGTTGGTCTTGGTGCAAAATAAAGCACCTTCAAAACTGCCTCTCTCTAACACATATACTTACATTTTTATTATTCCATGAAACGAAAAATGCCTAGCCCGGTCCAGTGTAAATATACCTAACAGGTTTTACCTCCTTGAAGGGCAAAAATTTTAATTTTATCTCTTTAACATTGGGAAATTTTCATAATAATTCTAATAGGGGGTTTGTAGAACCTTATGGACTTTTATTGAAAATAAATAGGTAGGTACTAATATTTAATACGTATTAATTTAGGTATCTTATGTTATGTTGCTGATGCAGATTAAGAAAATTATTCTGCAAATTAAAATCACAGATCAAACAAAAAATAAAAAACTAGAGATACTTACTTTCCAACTTTCATGTTAGGGTATTTCATTTGCACCATCGTGCTCGTTCTTCTGCGCTTTTTGGAAAGGGTGTTATGAAAAATTCGTCCTGCTCAGAATTCTTGCAGTTTCTTATTACACAAGATGTCACTTTTAACTGTTAACATTCCTTTTTGCAAAAGAAAATGAGCACGCTCAATAATTTGTCGACAGTTTTGTTGACAAACTGGCACCTGCCAAGATAAGAATATAATAAAAACAATGTTACTAGATCTGCCAAAATCTGTTGTCCAACCTCTGTTAAAACGAATAACTGTCACTTTTTGTGTCATACAGGGCCTCTAGTATAGACCATTCTAGAACTGAACGTATATATGGCAGTGGGTGCGGTGACACGCTTCCTTCTGTCGTATATATACGGCGATGGTAGCGAAAGGGTTAAAAGTGATTATAAGTATCGGTACAAATCTCTGATCGTTTTCGAAACGTCGTCTTTAGAAATAAATGAAGGCAACGCCTATTTTGTAAAAAAAAATATTACAAGCATCCGCATTTGGCTTTCCACAGGTAAGAACAAGTGTAGTTTTAGAGTATAGCTTACAACAGTTTTGTGTGGCGTGTTTCTAGTCAAGAAGGTTTAAATCAAGGTGGAGACCTAAGTGATAGCTCACAAAGTTAAATTAATCTCTAGAAGAACTGTACAGAATGCTGTAGATATAAACCGAGGTATAAAATAATAAAGACCCGAATGAAGTTATTTCTGAATTTAAATTTATAAAATACGCTTCTTGTTTGTACCTTTATGTATTACATATTAATTCTAGGATTTCGAACTTCTTTATCCGAAAGAGCAGAAATTTGCTCGGATATTTTTCTTGCTAGCGAATTAGTTGTAAAAGTTTCGTTTCAAAGGCATTTAAAAAAATGTGCATTACCTTTACACTACGAGTATGTACATAACTAAGAGCACATTATCACAGAGGGTGATCTGGAAATAAGGTAAAATATTTTCGAAGGTTATCTATCATATTTTTCTATGGTTACTTTGAATGTCACATTTCTAAGCACTACTACTTTTAAGAGTTTTTTAGTTATCACTGGGAGAAACAAACTTGCCTAGCTCCTAGTTCTGAAGCCGACATTGTCAAATCTAGTGCGAAGAGGTAATTTTAGATTCCAGACGATAAGTATACCTATAGAGGATGATTTTTTAGGACTACCACCACGATTTTCTCGCTTATTTTGCGCTCCACAAAAAATATGACAAGTTTATTTTACTTTGAAAATTGATGACACTGAAAAGCTTTATGCAACCAGGTGCTCAGATAGTTTCAGAAAATTACACTGGGTCTTCGACTCTCTTGAGGCCATGAGAGTTTTTTAGTTTATTAAGGCGATTTCTCGCTTATTTTGCCATGGTCATTTTTTTATGCAATACAAAAAAAACTCAAATAGACAAAAATGTTTTATTTACTTTGAAGATCTCAGAAAATTTTAATTGGAGATTAGCGACAATTAGATTACAGAATAAATTTGATAAAGATTTTTTCTACAATAATTTTAATCCACAATTTCATTTTTCTATTATTGTCTTACTTATTCAAAACTTAAAAAAAATAACCTATTGAATCAAAAGCAGAGAGGAATAAGTTTTTAATGTGTTAATTGTTTTCGTTGAACCTCACATATCAACATAACGAAAACCGAAGAGAAAAATTAAAACCTTACAGCAAAAAATTAGGAGTAAAGTGGAAAAAACTCAATGGTTCATTAGAGATTTTAAAATTTTAAAATTTTAAAACATTTTTTTTTGTCAAAACAATACTTCCACTCACATGGTGATTTGGAAGTAATTTGATAAACGAACTATAAGTAAATTTTATAAACACAAGAACTAAATCGGATATAAAAAAGTTCTGTTTAACCATTACAAGAAGTAATATTATACTAATCTTTACACATCTAGGCTAGGTAGGTACTTGTTCTACCGATAAGCTTTATTGTTGTTATTGTTATTATATTAGTAAGTGTCATAAAAATGTTCAATATACATTTATATTTGTTCTTTAACTTGAATTGGTTTTATTACTTTTAAATCCTTATAATTAAATATCGTATACACATGATGTATATCAAATATACAAAATGGGAAGGAAAAATTGTTAAGCTATGTTAAAAAAAAAACAATTATTATTACAACTACTATAAGGGTAAATTATTATATTTTTCTAAGATTTTTTACAGAATATTAAACTCAATTCAATTCGATACTTCGCAATGAGATATAGAAATATTACAACTCCCTCTTTCCCTGTTTAATTGTACCTAATTTAAAGCATTTGAAATCGGCATGCAGAATTTTTTAAAGGTACCTATCTAGTTGTTTCTAATAAATTTGAAAGTTGATGTGAATTGTGATGGGAAATATGTTGCCCCCTTTAGAATCTGTAATACATAAACCTGATGGCAGTTGAACACTGGCATATAACATAACATTGTGCAAGCCCCCTTGTAGTCTTCTTAGAATTGCCCTGAAACAAACTTCCCCTTAAGCTATGTGACTGTGACACACTGGGTTCCCTTACTTCAATAACCAATAATAAAAGGCACCAATAATGGGGACCGACTAAGTTGTCAAATTCCTATTTATTATTTCAAAATAAGGAAGAATCAAAAAAATTAAAACGGCCACGCTTTAGACGTAACAAGAATATCAACGTTATGTTATTTTTTAGCAATCAACTGTCGTAGTTTCCACAAGAGCCCAGTTGCAAACACTTTTGATACATTGTGCTGTAAAGCCAGTAAGTACATTACGCGAGTGCTAGTAACAGAATAATTTGCAACACTTAACAACAATAGGTACGATTGGGTCGTCGTCTACCGCGATCTGGATATCCAAGTGCTTGTACAACAGGGACAGAAATAATGTGCGATGTTCTCCTATTTTTGGTGAGCCAATAATTAGGGAATCGATTGATATACTTTCTACGGGCCTGGAGTCCCAAAGACAGTTCCTATGGGTTTCGCCGAAAGCTAATAAATACTTATTATCAGTGAATTAGTTATTATTGTAAAAGCCGGCATTGCCACAAAATATTCCCGTACCAGCATCCTCACTTCGAACGATTTTTAAATAACTCATGCCTGGCCATCGGGATGCTAGCAAAAAATATGAATCATCGATTTTCATGCGTTACTTCGGTGTTCCACAAGCAACTCGTGTTATTTTAATGGGAAAAATACCGGATAAAAATTTTGATTTTTAAATAAAAATACTTATTTGAAAATTCCTTGGATAACAAAATTTCTGTGTAGTGCCATCTATATGGCATCTAAAATATTGGCACATGGAATTCCTCATGGGATACCTCTCATGTCACATTTTTGTAAAATTCGGCATTTGCAATACCTATTCTTCTACTTGAGATACTATACGAAGGAGTTAGTAAAAAATAGTTTTCATTGCAACATATTTCATATTGACTTTGAACGATGATCATGATTTAACCTGATCTTAAATGTAGAGAAGTCTGTTCTTGTAAATTTTCGTACTCAAAGATCTACTGTCGAGTTGGGCGTTATTAATAATTTAAGGCCTACTAAAAGTATAAAATTTTTGGGTCTTCACTTGGATGAACATCTCTCTTGGTTAAATCATATTGACTTTGTGGCGAAAAAAATTAATACTGTTTTTTTTTGCAATGTGTAAATTAAAACCTATGCTTGCGACTGATGTTTTGATAAATGTGTATTACTCGCTCATTTATAGTCACCTCAACTATAATGTGTGTTGGTGGGGAAATTCATCAAACTCTAATAGAATATTCATAGCACAAAAATGAATACTGAGGTTAATTTTTGGAATCAGCTATCGAGGTAGTTGTAAAACAGCCTTTGTGTCAAACAAAATTCTGACATTTCCTTGTATATTCGTATTAAGAACATTGTGCCTTATACCTACATGATAATATCACTATGTTTACAAAGAACTCAGTATATCACTCGTATTATACAAGAAATAATAACTTACTGGTAACGGATCAACACCGCTTGACCACAGCTTACGCTGGACCCTATATGAAAAGTGTCCGGTTTATATCGGTAGAAAAATGTACAATAAACTCCCAATTGAAATAAAGGAATTGCCATCTAAACAATTTAAACGATCAGTTAATAAACTGCTTTGTAATAAAGCATTTTATAGTGTAGTGGAGTTCATGAGTTTCCTCGAACGCAATGAGATGTTTGTACCATAAGAGTAATTTTAAGGTAAACTTTTAATATGTAGGTATATTTTGACGTGTATATCTGTTTGTAACAGCTAAACACAAATAAATCATTTGATTTGATTCGATTTAAAATGTTTTCTTTTTATCCTCTATATAGGTTCTATCGGTGATGACATGTTGGATCGAGATTTATTGTTTGAAAAATCTGCCAGAATTCCGGAAGATATAAAAGAAATATCCCCAAAAGTTATTATTGCCTGCCGGAAAGTTGAGGGGTCGGCCCGGTGGCGTGGTTCGTTTTACGTAAGGGAGAGCCCGCAGCAGCTGGTCCTATAAATAAAACCTAAAACGTAATAGATGTTTAGAAATTCGCCGGCGAAATTGCGAAAGTTGCAACGAATCGGTGATTTACGACTAAAGGAAACGCGTTCCCCTGTAAAAATTTATTCTATAAGGCTTTTGTGTCTTTGGTAGTTCAATTTATCTCGAGACACTCCAAACACTCGAACAACTGTTCAGTTCACGTTCAGTTGATAATGTAAGATTTTATATCTGACGAACAAACCTAGCACCCAATAGTTGTTTATAGTGGACATTTTGTTTCCATGTCAAGAGTTCTCTATAAAGTTAGATATAAATATTAAAGGAACCTGGAAACTGTCACATAGGGGAGGTTTTATTGTGTTGGGGTCTTTTCTCGTAAGGGAAAAGACCCCTAACTTTTACCTGGGTGTTTTTTCTATTCAGGTTTGCATCTGAAATGAATTCCGTATAATGTATACTTCTTAATACTACAAAGTTAACCTAATTGATTTGGAAAATTTGAAAATATTACTGTGATTTCATGTGGGCGACCTGGTCACTTTAAAACTGATACTCACTTGCATTTTTTGTTCTGATGGTTATCACTATCGCTAAGATCACAAAGGTTAGTTGCTTGTGCGAATACATCTTATCTGCAACAAAACAAGTCGTAGGTTAAAAATCTAATGCAACATCGAGGATGCGCGTTTTAAAATTATATCATGAGATTAAACACATAATATGCATTCCGTAATATATATTACCATAATGTGGGCGTAGAAAATATAATAATCAACACGATTGATCGCAAAATCGTGTTTATATTGAAAATTCCATCCATCAGTGCCTGCATTGCATCGAAACTGTTTCTTAATACCCAACAGTTATGGATTTTTAACTTTCTATTACAGGAACAGGTGAGTTTACAGAGAACAGGGGTAAAGTGTAACATATTAGCTATTGTACTGTAACTATACTATAGAGCAACAATTTTCTGTTATAAGTAATATTTATGAGAAGAAGATAAAATACATTTTAGGTACATTCTTTTTGCAATGTAGCTCACGTTAGTTTTGGCGATTTTTTGGGTAAATATGCGCAATATAATGTGTTTGGGGTGAGTAATTGATTTGCTGAAAACCAAATAATTTAAAAAATAAATACCAAAAACACACTTAGATTATTTGTGAAAATGCCACCAACAACTCGAAATATACATAGTCTATTGTCAAATACTTATTACACATTTTTCATATCAAGGGCCAGCAAAATACCAAATGACTGCCTCCTTCTTTAGAATCATCTATAAATGCGTGCTAAAGCCCTCTCTCTATACCTTAGTAATTTTGACACTAGCGGATAGATGAAGCTAGGGACTCTTTAAAATAAGGGGACCCAGCATTATACTTTCCAAAGTGAGGCCTATTCTTTCCTCATTCAAATAGTATCAGTGATGCCAAGTATGCCATTTTATTGGAGAATCTATAAATATAACAGGTACTTTGATTGTTAGTAAAAATTAATAATGGTTTCCATGATTTCTAAAAATTAGGCTTGACAGTGTTGTGTCTACAATTACAGAATATGGCAGCTGTCAAATGAAACAAATTTATTGTATAATTGAAATTCTTTAATTGTCACATCTGAGTATCTGGAAGTAGGAAAACTTAAAAATTGTGAATTATGATGGGAAATTTTTTGCCTCCTTTAGAATCTATGGCACTATCTATCACATAAAACCTGATGGCAGTTGGACACTGACATATAACAACCCTTGTACCAGCCCCCTTGTGGTCTCCTTGGAGTCGACAGAAAACAAACTTCCCCTCAATGCTTAACTTTTCCTATGTGATAGACTGTGAAATGCTGGGTCCCCTTATTTTAAACAGTCCCTGAATGAAGCCGTACCTCTGAGAAATTAGGGATGGGCCGTATTTTTCTGATCTTTACTATTAAAAAATAGCATATCTGAGTACTTGTATGTTGAGTAATAAGTTCTTTTGACACATGCCATCAAGAAGCCTTGTGTTATGGAACTATATTTTCTGGGATTTTACTCAAACCGTTGACTGAAATAGAATATTTCAGTCAAAATAGAATATTTCGGTCAACGCTCAAACGTAGTTCAAAACAAACTTAATTTCAACCTCCTGGTTTTCGTGAATTGAGCCCATTCTCAACGAATTCTATCTCCGACAACCTGATTGGATTAAAATTATAGTTCAGTAGCAAAATGTTGAATTCATTTATAGCGCTATTTAAAATGTTGTAAAATTTATTTGACAAAACTGGTAATTTGATCAAAAAATGTACCTATTTCGGTATTTGAACTAACAAACAGAAAGATACTTAATAGAAAGGCACAAACAACTAGGAGACCATCTAGAGGCAACGCGGCAGTTTGATAGCAAATAAAGTAACCTATTCATTTCGTATTCAGGGAACGCTGCTAAAAGCAAATGAATTCTGAAGAAATGCAAACAAATTCTGTGGCTTATAGCATGAGAAAACGGGATTATGGATGCCTATCTATAGTACCTTAACTCTTGTAGAGGTATGCATTCTTCGGTATTTACATATTTTAGAGCACAAATGCCATATGGAAAGTGGATTACAATATAAATTCCTCAATTGCTGTGCGAAATCTATACATATAATTTTAATCAAACAATTCAAAGAAGAAACCGAACAAAATAGGGGAGATATAACCTTTCTTTAGAATTAGCAGAAACTTATCACTAATTTATTTACAAGATATTGCAACTTATTGGGGTATTTATTAAAAAAAGTATTTCTATAAGAAAACATTTATGCAAATTTCAACTTAATATCTTTAAACGCACAGGAGTTATCTAAATCTTTAAACATTGAAATTTGAATTGTTCACTATTACTTTTAGACATTGTGTGGATGGACGAATGTTATTGACATACCTATTATGAACTTGGCAGTCAGTTTTAATACCAGACTTTTTGAACAATAATTACAAGGGCACATCAAGCGTTTTAAAGTAATTTTTTTTATTAACAACCTCGCAGAAACGATTTCGCAAGCAGCACATTCGACCCCAAATAAATTAAATAACCCTCCTGCATACATTAAGACTGCATTGTAAAGTGTTTTCACTTTTCAACTGAATCTCCCACAACAATTTCTAATGCATCTAATTAGAATTGTGAATTCAGTTTACTGGAACGTAACGTGACGTATTGTCTGAGCTCGAACACCGGGACCTTCCAAGACCACTTTTATATTCTTGCGACTCCAGGAAGTAAATTCTTTGCGTAGAATATGCAATAAGTCATTCAAAGTTTTCATAATTTAAGGAATAAATTACCTTTGCGATTAATATTAATTTTAGTAGTGCAAGCGTAACGTTGGACTTTAAACTTAATAATTATGACAGTTTAATAGTTGCAATCTATTTTTATCAAATGGTCTATTTCTAAAGGTAATTTGATATAAAGTTGTTCAGAATCCCAATACTATACCTCTAAGGAACACCGAAGTAACGCATGGGAGTCGATGATTCACTATCTTCATTTTTTTTTGCCAGCCTCCTTCGGACCAAGCACCATTTATTTATAAATAGTTGGGTTTACACGCGTTCAGAGTGTCGATACTGACTTTACATTGATAACGAATTCACTAATTTGACATAAGCTTACAGAGAAACCCATGGGAAATATCTTCAGGATTTCAGGTTCGTAGGAAGAATTATTATACATAATGAATGTATGATGATGATGTTGTACAAGCACTTCCAGAAAACGGATTTTTCCCGATCGCGGAAGACAACGACCCAGTCGTATTGTAATTATTCTCGCATTAACACTCGTAGTGTAGTGTCAGACTGGCTTACATCAGCACAATACCTATAGGTGATGTCGATTCATCATGCTCCAGCGACGGATAACAAAAAACATTAAACAAAATGAATATTTCGCGTCCCCAAGTAAAATTAAAAGGAAATGGCTCGTGGCATATGGGAAAACAGGTGCCCGTCGTGGTCTGCACACCTCCAAAAAAAACATACCTATAGGTTTCGTTTGGGCCTATTCCCAGTAACACACTACTTCAACAAATCAGTTATATTGGTAAAAATACAAAAACATTAGCTGCGTTTTATTGGTGCGTCACTAGTAATACTCGTAAATCTAGTGACAGGAAAACAAGAGACAATAAAACGGCTTAACAGATGTCACCAAATTCACAGTGACACCAATAAAACATACCTTATGTCCTAATAACTTTATGACATGTGAATCTGAATTAGAACAGTAAAGGCCACTACATACCTACTAAATTTCCAGTAGATATTCGAAACTAGTTTGGTGTTGCCAAGAACAAAAACATTTTATCCCATACGCCACAAGCCATTTGTTTTAAAAAGCATTGAAGTTTTTTAAAACACTTATCTTGAAGAAAATATATTTGAAATAGTTGTTGCCTTTGATGCAATAACTATTTTTTTTTGCCTCTGGTTGGCTGCAGTTTATTAGCAACTCCAGAAACTGAACGTGCCGCATCCTTTCGGAAATGTTGGAAACCAGAAGACATTTATTTAAATTTGCAACTCAAATTAATGGCGGCCCAAAGTTGAGGTAAACTTTTAAGGATCATTTGCCGAAGATTTAATCTCTCGTAAAACTTCACCATAGTAATTTTGAAGAGACAAAGTTGGGCCGACGATAAAGTTTTAAGTGAAGCGACTTCCGTCTCCGTTATCGATATATTTGAGACCTTCTTCAATTTAATGTTTATTTTCTAAATAAGGGCATTATTGATTTCGTTAGAATGTAGCGCACCTTTATAGAGGTTACTGGCTGTGAGAGTGAAAATTACTATTATACAATGTGCCCTAGAAATATGTGCCAACATTTTGACCACGTATAAAACTCTCCAAAATCAACAATTTTTGTGATTTGTTAGTCTCCAATGGAGCATAAGTTGAAACTCCTGGTTGACTAAGTAATAATGGGTCCAATTAGGTTATCAAATTCATATTTACTGTAAAGGATCAATATTATTAAAACTGCCGCACTTTTGCCTATCACCGTTATTATTATTATTCAGCTATGTCGTAGTTTCCGCCAAGACCCCAGTTGCAAAAACTTTTGATACATTGTGACGTAAAGCTAGTCTATTACACTATACAAGTGCTAATGCCAGAATAATTTGCAACACCCTTAAACCCTTGTCTATCCCCTAAACGAATACGATTAGTTCATTGTCTGCCGCGAACGGGAAAATATCCGTTTTCTCGAAGTGTCCTTCTACAACATTAACCAATCGGTGATGTGCATCTATTTCGGGAATCATTCTGTATTTATCTACCTACTTCCTACGAGCCTGAAATCACGAAGACAGTTCCCATGGGCATCGCCGTAAATGCCGGCATTGTCACAAAAGTGTTCCCTCATCTCACTCCGAACGCGTGTTAATTCACAACTATTTATAAATAACTCGTGCCTGACCGCCAGGAGGCTAGCAAAATATATCCATGAATCATCGATTTTCGTGCGTTACTTGGTTTCAACCAAGTGGTTACAATTTTGGCTCTTATTTCTGGGATACCCATATTATATCTACGATTTGTTATCATTATAAAAAGATATGATGATTAAGGGGGGTTGCAACGGGACGAATTTGAAAATAGATATGCCTAATGGTTTGAGGTCAAAGAATGAATTTTTGGCATATTAAAGAAACAAAGCAACTGCGAATACGGTAACGAGGGGATGAAAGAAGTCGAAAAATGTTATGGTCTTTCAAAAATTTTCCCGAATTTTAGAGAGGGTTTGAGAGCCACTGGTCGCGAGGTCGCTTTATTACCGGAGTGGTGGCTTCGACAACAGCGTTGCCATACCGTCAGATAATTTCTTGAAAAAAATATCTGTGAAAATTTGCAAATTTCCACACCATCCATGGGCTATAGCAGCGGTGCATTACTTCTTTTAAGTGGGTATTCGCCTGTAATCCTATCATCCGCATAAAGAAAAATAATATCAAGACTCACCTAGCACAGAAGCACTCACTATAACTTAGTAATAATCGCATTTACCACTGCACTAATTTGTTTTGACTTTTCACTATACTTTCACCACACAGCACACCACCTCTTCATGACGTAGCACTCACCATAACCTAGTAATGATCACATTGCAAATATCATTCGCCTTCGAAATCTCCGAGAACCGGATAATTTCGGTAATTCGGAGCTTCAGTGATACTCTTTCCGCTTGGTGGTGGAACCTAAGAGTGATGCGCGATGCGGTGGATTCCGAAAGGTTCTTGACCGCCGCGTTATTAGCAGGTGTACCATGTCAGCGTGGACCAGTGGCAATAAGAAGGTTTCCAAAAGTATAACAGAAATTTTGTCATATTTTGTGTGACATTTTTACTAATTTTAACTTTTTAAAAGTCAATTTGATACTGATTGGATTTTTTACTCCGCATATACCATTAATTTAGGTTATTGTTACAATCATATTAATATTTTTGCTAACTTTGATAAGTTCTGATTCAAATTGTACCTATATTACTATATTACTTTCATGTTTATTGTAGCCGGATTAATAACATTATGGGAAAGCTAGCATAAATAAGTTTTTTCATTAATTATCTACGAATTAACGAATGCGTCCTTAACCGAATAACCATCCTTCTTATATTTGTGACCACTGGACAAATAAAGACAATATATCTATTGTAATTTACTATTAGGTACATAATAAAGTTTAATAGGAGGAGTGTTAATCAGATTTGAGAAAAAATCGGAAATACCCCAAAAAGTCCAGTACTATACTCCAGTCCTATACTTTCTATAGTCACTGCAGTAAGCCCTTAATTTAGAATTGTTATGTTCGGTTTTCAGAAAATAATTTGAGAGTTTATTATCCACAAGATTGCCGAAAGTAAAACTTATAAGTATTTATATCTATTATTTTTTTGTAATTTAATTATTGCCCATCTGCTTTACATTGCCTTAAATAAGCAAATTATTTTGTCATAAAAACAGTAAATTAGAGTATTTAGAATTATATACAGGATGACTCAGTTTTTTTCTAGGACACTTCAACAGGCGTTGGAAAATCATAAATTATAAGTAATTTGTGGAATAGCTTTTTATCCATAGCCATAGCCGCCTCGTTTTCGAGATACAAGGTGTTGAAATTCTCAAAAATGTTAACGTTTTATTTTTTATTTTACCAACCGTTAAAGATATTCAAACGAAATTTGGTACACAGCATGCATTAATCAAGTGTCACAAGTTGTGATAATACCAAGTTCCCCAAGTAACCAGTGGCGGAGGTATGGGTATAGACTACATTTTGTTTTATCCAGGAAAGTACAACGATCCTCTAGAGAATTTTCTTTTTTGCACTTGGATACTTTTTTATTTTAAGCAAAAACTATCTCTTGGCATTTTTTTGTATCTGCTATATTTTCAACAGGAAATTGGTTGATTATTTTTTATTGCTTTTTTAGAATGCAAAAATAAAATTATTTCATTAAAAAATGACATTTTAAATTTTTATTTGGCCAGTACTGACAAGAACTAACTAAAATGGTATAGTAGTTTAACAAAACAATAATATAATTAGTGGCCAACTATTATTTTGCTACATATATTTTTAAAACGAAAGTTAAATCGTCGATAAAAATAAATATTTTTTTAAGTTCGCACAAAAGTAGTTTTTCACAGGCAAGTTTTAATTTTCGCGGTCATAACACTTTGTTTAATATCCTCTGGTCAAATGGAAATCTGAAGGTATCATATCTTGAAATTAAATATATTCTTCTGGCAAAAACGAGTAATGTCCGAAAAATAAAATTTGCCGTGAAACAGTTGCAGGTGCAAAAAAATGTTGAGGATTTTTACTTAAAGTAAAAAAGTTATAAAAGTGCACAATGGAACATTCTGTACAGGACCGTATTAGTATTTTTCTTGATAAAACAAATGTAGTGAATACCCATATCTCCGGCACTGACCATTTGGGCAATTTGGTATTATCACATTTTTGTGACACTTGATCAATGCATGCTGTGTACGAAATTTCCTTTGAATACGTTAAAATATTTTTTAAATATTTAAACACCCTGCATCTCTAAAACAAAACGGCTGTGAATGAGAAATTATGCCACAAAATAGTCATATTTTATGGTTTTCTAGCACCTAGCACCTCTTGAAGTATCTTAGAATAAAGCTGATTTCTTACCAAATTATTACGTAACTATGTTTAATACGACCGCAAAACTAAAGAGATAAGTCGATTTATATTTGCCTCTATAATTTGATGGTTCTTTTACTAAAAGTACACCTCTTTAAAACGGGGTTTACGGAATTAAATTAGAAGACAGAAAAAATTTAAAGATGTTCAACAAAAGCTGTTCTTTATTAAAAAAAAATTATAATGTAATACTTTCGTAACAGTAAATAAACGATCTGGTGAGCTTCTATAATACATAAAAGAATCGGATTCTGTATTATCGTACAACCATTAAAAGTTAATTATCATCTTTCTTGTTAATGCGTGCAACATTAAGGAATTCTTGCTATTATCTCTAAACAATCATCAAATTCACTGCCTTTGGATTTCTAGAAAAAAGCAACACTAATCGATTTGTTTCCGTCACGTCTCTTTATATAATTTATCATCTCAGCAGAATAGCCAGTTGGCGAAGCATCCTGTATCATTTTAAGAAATCACACTGCCATCCATCATCTGTAGCTGCCTATTGTGGCGACTGCGTTATTTCTAGTTACCTAGTGTATTTCGATTACGTGATGAGTCGATATGCACGTTCAATTTGAAGGCCTCAGATACCAGAAATTTTGCCCTCGTATTAGTTTCCCTATTTCCAGCTCATTTGTATTTCGATTACCTACACCGCGCTGGCTATCGGATGAGCACGGTCAATTTTAAGGTCGAATAATATGCCGAGAGATACTCTGAATAACAATGCGACAGTTTCCATGGTTGCGTTCCCAAATGAGGACGAATAATAAATATGTTCTCTCCTTGCCAACCTTTCCAAACTTGTTGTTTTAAGGATGAGCCGTGGGCGTTTCAAAATATCCGTCAGTTAATGCAGTTTAGACTATATTTCGTGCTTTAATTTGGAACATCACAATCAGATCGTGGACGCGGGTGGAACGAGAAATTTCCATTAGGTAGGATGAAAAGCGTTTTTGTTACTGGAAACAATTTCAACCATAAATTATACAACTTCCGAATCCCTGCTTCTCGGTATTATTTTTGGAAACTTTGGGCTTTTCGAGTTGAGCTAACAAGCGAGGCGAAGCGGAAAGGTGACATGGTGAATAATTGGGGGGTTGAAGTAGGAATAATTAGATTTGGGCTGTTTCTCTCGAATGTCTGGGGGCTGGGAACTTTTCCGCTTTCTCATGTTTTTCCATATTCAAGTCGAGACGCTTTCATATTCAAATTAAGAACACTCGTAATAAGAACCAGAAATTTAGCCCCGCAACAATATAATATTAAAACAAGAAAAAAAAACACCGTGGGGACACGAATTTACTAATCTGATTAAATTGGACATTAATTATAAAATCAATTAAGATTAATGGAAAGGTAATTAGATATTCTTCATAATTAGGGGCCAAATGCCAGGGAGTAAAAACGGGAGTAAAAAAGGAAAGAATTCATGGAAATCTGGAATTTGCGTTAGTAGTTTGGTTGTAGCTAGTAACTGAAACCAAACCACACTTTGAGCGTTTCCCTCTCCAGTCGTGCGCACTACTTTTAAACATATTATCAAGTTAAAAAATGGTGGAGGAAACAAGAAAAGCCCACGAGAATGGGGATGGAGAAACTCAAAATGATTTGGCTTCAATTACCATAACCATAACCAAGAATGCTGCTTCGCAGTGACTACTGAACTACAGTATCCTTCACGTGTTTAAAAGGATGCAAGATAGTTGCGGTTGCAGAAAAGTAGGCATTGATTGCTTTACAATCTGCGGTAATTGTCTGGGGCAATTTTCGAAGAGGAAAACACAGGCGTTCAAAGTTCAATTGAGTTTATATACTTATCTTCCTTTATATTACGTCAGAAAAAGATGGGGCTTTGGTAAAAATTAATTTTTAACTAGATATACCTAAGTAGATAAGCACATAAATTCCTGAACATAAATAACGCCGAGCTTATATTAATCCATCTTCTCGGCTTAAATGTCACTGACAACCAGACAGAGCTTAAATCCGAAGTAATCGTTTGCTTTCCAAATGCAATTTGGAAAGCAAATGCACTTGCGCAGATATACACGGTGGTTTACTTTTAAAGGACCTAACTGTAACAGCTGATAGATTTTAAAAAAATAACCGCATTTCTCACAAAAATACAGTTTATCTTTTTAGGGCCTCATAAAGGATGTTAACGTTACAATAAAAAATATGTGGACTTTACTGAATATTTACCAAACTAGTTGAGATATTTAAGTCAAATTTGGTACACGTTATCACGGAATAGGTTAGCATAAAACCTGTTAATATCAAACACCTTGAACAACCAGTGGCGTAGAAGTGTGTAATTAGTACTATTGTTTTTAGAAACAAAATAATCACCTTGTATAGTAATAAAATGTATTGATTTTTTATGTAGATTTGGTTTATTGTTAACAAAAATGTCCTCTAGGCATTTTTTTTTGTACTTATGTGTCATGGCTTCATGCGAAATTTGTATTTCAGTGTATTTCTGAAAAATTAACTAAAAAGTTTGCTCGAAAGGTAAGACTCAAAGTAGAAAAAGTGTGTTTTTAATTTTTTTAATAAAGTAACTTTTTCCAATAAACTAGCCTATTTATAAGGTTATACTTTTAAAGATACAGGGTCAAAAACATTTAGGGAAGATACAATTAATGTTACGCTGTGCAAATTAAGAGGGCTTATTATTGTGGTAACTAAAACTGACAACCTGATAACTTCTTGACATTACCAAATTTAATATAGGACTAAATGATACACTTTCAGCTAACAATTTGATCGTGGAATATTCAAAACCGCAGGTGACAAATGGACTTCAAATTTAATAGTAATTAAATGTATTACTGAAGGTATAATATTTAGGTATAATTTTTTTACTTAATATATTCCTAAGGAGTTTGGTTGTCAAATTACGCCTACTCACTTAATAATTAAATTATTTGCAGATGTTAAATTATCTTCCTAAATACAACTCAGGGTATGCCTAATAATACCACTCCTGTTGTGCAGTCGCGATTTTAAAGCTTTGGGATCATAATTCGTAAAATTAATGAAAGGTATTCTCAATAATAGATACACTAGATACTAGGGATATTATCCCTGGAAATAAGAGCAATTGTCAGAATAGTGTAACAGTTTTTGAATACTTTGACATATTCCATTTAAATTTACATAATTTTCAGGTAATTCTAAGGCATTCACATTTTTAAAGATTTTTTGGTTCTGAATAATTTCATTCTCCATGAAATTTAAAGCTATATTATTATTTAATTTTACCTATATTATAATTTAATCGCATTACAATAATTTCGATGGCCATGAAGAAATCTGGAATTATTGATTTGTACATATGTAATCTTCTGGCAAGTGATGAAGCTGAAAGAGGTAACTCCACTCTAGCTTGCACAAATCTTTAGTTGATTCTGGGCTAGCATATTTTGAAACAGTGTGGGGATGGGGATTATTATTATTATATTATTCCGTTTCCTCGACATTCATAACTCAGAAGCTTTTGTTCGCATTTGAAAAGACGATGTATGGCTTTACCCTGAATAAAAAACGCGGCCTTTTCATATACGTTAATTAAGCGCGTGCTCCTGAAATTCTCGCCTATCCCATAAGAAAACCCATTACAGGCCCAGAGTTAATCATGGGATGGTCGACATAAAAACCCAGAGCCCCATCTACCCGTGATTCATTACCGAGAATAAATTGTGCGGCAACAGACGGCCGGATTGCAGTTCTTCATTTTTTATCCGGCGTAAAGTCTTCAGTAATCACATCAAACTACGTAAAATAGGTACATTCCAGGCGGGTTCGACGTACCCCGCTTCGGCGCGCCGGTGCGGCTGGAGAGTCTTCTTCTTCTGCGAGTCTTCGGAGATGAAGAAGCTAGGAGAAGTAGGTAATCACCGTTTTTTTTAGAAAAATTTGGGGGTGTTAACTATTTACTTCAACGAAGCCGTCGTCTCATAAATAGAATAGTCGTTTAAAGTTATATAGTTGGAACAAATATTTGGTACAAAACGAGTGGTTATACGAGCTAGATGGACTCTTATTTGGAACCGACAATAACAATACCAACCAAGTAATCCTAATTTCAATAAAAGACCCATAACTATGAAAGGATAATACCTACATTATTTAATATGTATTGTAGTAAAACTTATATACCTAGTTGCACTTCACACTGATCGATTTACAGATATCGTTTTTTGTTTTATTTATACAAATTCCTATTTCTGCGGCAAATGTTTAAAATGTGGCACTGTAGCTAGGGCGAGCCATACCTATACATACGTACCGTTTTTATTAGTAATTATAAATTAATGTAATTATTCATCAATTTATTCATAACCTAATACTGTTGAAGGATGGATTATTGTTTTGTAATATTGGTCCTGAACTATATACGATATACGTACGCCTTTGAAAAACTGTTTTAAATTGAATATTATCCATGTTTTAGTCTAGAACTTTGTGCCAATCTGTATATGTCAAGTGATTCATAAGATACTCTTTTCTTAAATGGATTGTCAAAAAAATGTTATTATGGAATATACCGAAATAGCGAAGGGGTTACTTTTTATAAAGTTCCCAGAACACTTTTATTCTAAAGTGCTTCCAGAATGCAACGCTGGACATAAGGGTAGTAAATGTTTATTCGGCTTAAATATTGCATGCTGCCCATTGTATTAATGTAAGACTACAGTCGTAGTAGGTATCTACTCAACATAAAATAATATTGCGATCCAATCCAACTCTAAATAACAACCTATTGTTAAGTTATTAATTATTTAGGTGCGTCGTACAGTTAGCGTCAGATGAAACCGAACGACGTAAAGCCATTTTCTAGATACTTTTGGGGTAATAATACCCAAAATCCATTCAATAAACGAGGGATTCAAGCTCAGACCGAGGGAAGAAGCGCCCGACGAACGCGACGTTGTCAAATATTAGAACAGAATCCAAATATTCCAAGGAAATGAATTTTTAGCGTTCGGTTACTACCTAGTTGCCTTTGACAAAGCTAAGATATTGTATCTTTCGATTGTTTTTTTTTGTAGGGGAAGCTATGTTTGCGACAAATTTCCGACAAATTTCTATACTTTATGTAATCAAAGATTAGTGAATGTTAAGAGGTTTGGTACTTATTTTATTTTGTGGTAAAGTAACCGACATGACATGTCGTGTGAACTGTAAATAAAGCCAAACTAGCTAAAGTAATAGTTATTTATGTTCCAAAGCACTGAAGTTATACTTTTTATGACTCATGTGGACTTTAGTTGCCGAGGCCTCTGGCCTAGGAAAATAAACTACATGAGTTATAAAAAGAACTTCAGTGCCGAAGTAAATACTATATATTTTTTAAATAGGAAAAAATGTTTTATTAGTTTAAAAAATAATCACAAGGGATCGCCCGTCCATGAACCGATTACGCGCGGCGTTGCTTGACTTTGACGATCGCTCTACCTATGTCAAGTATGGCGAGGCACGGCGCTTCCCAACAGAAACTCCAAACTGCTGCCTGTTGTGCAGCCTCCATGAAAAATAGATTGATATTCAAACCTAATAAAATATTTATACTGAAAGATTGCACCGCTTTAGGTAACTATTTCGCAATGTGTACGAAAAGTTTAATGGCCCTTGGACAGGTTTTGAATATTTGGTCACCTTTGACGGGCGATAGCTCCGCGTCTGACGTTTGATGTTTACATCTCGTCAAGGCCTACTTAGTGAAAAAATCGTACAATAATGGATTACTTCAGTCAGTGGCGCACCCAGAAAATATGATTAGGGGGGGGGCAACTTAAAAAGTTTTACGTATTGCATACAAAATATTTTATGATTAAAAGAAATTTCCAGGCCAGGTCTCGGATTGGGAAAATGATTGCCGAGAGTCGCATAGAGGACAGTATACATCTACGATACCACCCTCGATAATTTTTGGGGCGAGGACCCTGCCCCCCCCCCCCCCCTTGGTGCGCCACTGACTTCAGTGCCGATTCCTGAGCTTTTATTTTGAGACCTTCACTGCCGATTTCAAAAAAAGTTACTTTTTACTTACCTAAGTATTATAAATAAAATAGTTTACAGAGGTGACCAAAAACAAAACATTCCTATATAGTTGTAGAAACATTTTTTAACAGTGTTGAAAACTATGTGGAAGTAATAACCAGCGTAATCCATGTATAAGTTGGATATTATGGCCCTGTTCCCCTAGATAACATAATACCGGCTTCATAAGTTTTGGGAAGACCAAGGGGTTACAATTTAACCCAAATAGCATATAATAATAATGCTCGAATATTGAGTGCCAACAAATTTGCTGTAATGTGTATTTTTCGAAAATAGAAAATATGCATTTTCTAGATCCAATGTTGCCATAAAGTGGAACATTCAGTTTTCTGTTCTTCCTTTCTCTATACTTTTCTGTAAATTTGATCATTAAGTGAAGAGTGAAGATAATCATCGTTTGCCTGAAGGTGCACTTTGCGAAAAATTCCCACAAAAATTCGACTTCCAACAAATGCAGTCCTCTCTATTTGCCCGAATTTGCTGTATTATTTGTGGTCACCAGGAATACTACTTATAAGTAGGACTTGTACTTATGTGTATATTATTTTGTTACTGCGTTCATTATTAAAAGAGAAACTAAAGCCAAAGTGCCGAAAAGTTTTTCAGAATAGCCGATTGCTAGACTGCATAGACCTATTGAACCATCCCGCTGCGGCGTTGCCACATGTTTGTCATTTGGGAAGGTTGTGGGGGGGTACTATTTTTTTTTTGTAGATTTTTTTTGTATTTTACGTTCTTTAAACAGAAATTTATTTTTTTACATTCTTCATGCTTGAATTGTGCGATATATCACCATTTTATTAGGTACGTCCTTTGAAGTTACCTGAAGGAAAATGTCTGCTCTAATTATACAAAAAGGATTCTAACATTAAAGTGAGAATAGAGGCGTAAATTCAATGTTCTATGCAGAACTTTATCAAAATGTTGAACATTTGCAACAGAAGCCACATACCAGATGTCGTTTTCCGCATTTTATCACAAAATTAGTCTAAATAATAAATAATAATAATACCTACTTTTCAGAAAAAGTTTTCTGCATTACTTTAAAATGGCACCTCTCCTTTAGTGGAAAACTCAATAACTATTCTATGCCTTATTTTTAGAAAATAAAGTGTTGCGTTAGTTTGAATAATGACGGATCTTTTGAAATAATTAAATCAGTTATAATACTTCTATATAGAACACTCATTCTATCTAAGAAATTGGCACTATTGCTTCCTCGAGTTATTCTTTGCCATTTCAAGAAAAGCATTACAAAACTTCAAAAGAATGTCTGTCATCATCAGATTTGTGTTGAAACGATTCAGTACCTTTCGCATGTAATAAGTGTATAAAATACATGACTCACAATAAATCTGCATAAAAATAAACTCAACAATTTCATGTTTTAATAACAATTGTTATTTGACGGCTATAAAGAATTTCCAATTAATCTAGGATTGACGTAAATTGCAAATAGGTATGCGCTCGAAATTTATGAAATAGAGGTGGGTACCCTATGGTTATTGTTTATAGTGGGGACGCTACAGGCATTGAGATTGATAGTATACGACATGATAAATAACGTTTTGGTCTATGCAATGGCATTTTGAAATTTGGTCACACGATGTTAGATATCGATGTGGGTGATCGAATTGCGAATTGCGAATTTGACTAATGAAGGACACTGAGAAATTGAGCAATTTTCGCGTGTAGAAAAATGCAGAGGTTAACGTACCACTTTGATCTGGCGATTGAATTGCTGCAGATATATTATAATAGCCATGGCTTCTTAAAAGAGTTTTTTTTTGGGAATTGAGGTCAAGTTTTATTAGAGGGGTACATTATAGTATTTTTCTTTTTCATGGTGATCATTGAAGATATAGGTACTAACAACAATTTTTATATGAACTATTTTAGTTGAAAAGAAAAGTGAAATATAGGAATACGAAGGCACTAGAACTTCAACTTTTTATAACGAATGCGAAATTCAGTTGCCGGGGCATACAAGGCCGAGGCAAAGAAACCACGTGAGTTATAAAAACAAACTTAAGCGCCCAGGGGCACATTATATATTTTTTGAAATCGAGAAACAATAAGTTTTATTATGCAAAACAGGTGTACGCAGTATAAACTTTCAAAAAAAAATTAAATAGCCCTGTCACCCATCCATGAGGCCGACCGCGCCCATCGTTGCTGCACTTTACAGACCTTTATTTTTCTTTTGCTAGGCTGTGTGCACTCTTGATTGCAGCCTACATAGAGAATATTATCGTTGTTCAAAACGAGCGGACTGCTTACAATTAAATGACACTTTATTATAGGTAACAATTTCGCAATGAGGTTGAAAAGTTAAGTGATCCTTTATTTTTTATTAAGTTTGGATAATTTTTTTGTAGATAATAGTATAAGATTCTGTATTGATTATAGGTAGTAATAACGTGCTATTAGGAAACTCATGCATTAGGCACTATTTAATAAAATAAAGATAAAAACTAAATAAATGACTTTAAGAACCATTCCTTTTGTTTCGAATAGTAGTTATATGCATTTCATTGTTTGCAATAAATGTGTAATGGGGGATATCAACATTGTTGATTAAAACTGAGTTAGTCTTCACTTAAAAATATGAATTGGACGATGCAAGAATATTAAAGAACTTACCAAAAGGTAGGTATTGCAGTACAAATAAAAAAATTGGACACAAATGCGATTTTTTTAATTTTTAATGCCATGAGATTTTATTTTTGACAAAAGTCAAAGTTATCAAAGTTTCGGGTACGTGGGAGGTTTCAAAACATAAGACCCACACAGAAAGCAGTACTAAATACAGGGTTATTGGTAATTCGATACATTCCTTTGGAAATGTGATAGGGGAGGAGGTAAGGGGGAAATTTATTCCTCTATATGCATTATGCAAAACTCAATTTTTTAAAAGTATTTTTGACAACTTTTTTTTTAATTTTTCCTATGATCTAAATGTTTCCGGACTTTTTTCATTCCAAACATAAGACCATAGTGTTGTGCAAGTAATCCAGTTGGATTAAATTTACTCCTTACCTCCTCCCCTATCACATCTCCAAAGGTATGTATCGAATTACCAATAACCCTGTATAGAAACATTTATTCGTTTTTTATGTAATGGTCGAACATTATGTACAATACAGGTGTTATTTAGTAATAATTATATCTGCCAGATTTCAATGTATTTGCTGAACGCAACAGTGAAAGTGTGGCGTTAATACAATGAAGACATTAATCAGCATCTTCTCGCCTAGACAAATTTGGAAGTTAATTCGAGGAAAAATAAAAAAATAAAATGTCTATGTAGGCTAGTAGGAAATAGTGTTTTCGAAGTGGGTCAATTCCTTTTTCGTAACTCAGCAACTCATCAATGAACTTTATGGATTTTGTAACATGTTACATGTTGGATGACAAAATGTGATTAATATTTAGGCAAACCGCCTATGTACGAAATTCCGTTAGTTAGTTTGCATCCTTGTAAAACTCGTGTGATTGATATGGAGAAAGTCAGTGTACATTGCGCTTGTCACCAGTAGCAGTAGCCTAACCAGAGTCTGTTGAGGAGAGGCTGCATTATTTCAAAATAGCCACTTTTATAGGTAAAACTCAACTTCAAATTAGGTATACCCCAATGACGTCAGAACATAGAGACAGGTTTGTTTTGATAAATACCTAACGCAAATAACTAATCACAGTCTAAGCGAGCCATTTTTTTTATTTTTCCCTTGTCGGGTGGTACAAGGGCCCCTGAAAATTTTCTCCGCTGTGACCAAGTCTAAAAAGATTCTTAAATAGGTTAGTGGGGCGAGGAAAATCGCTATGGGAAGCGAGAAGAAGGTCCTAAGAGATTTTTCGGATTTTTAAAGAGGAAACTTCGAAAGATATTATAAGCTTGGTCCCCCGAGAAATCGTATTATTTTTATGTGTCGTTCTCTAAAAACGAAAAAAAACCTCGAAATCTTTAAAAACGTCATATCTTCCGCATCGGTAACCCGAATTTAATAAAACTTGGCAGGTTTCATAAGGTTTCTAGTTGTGGCAAACTTTTCCATTAACCACAGCCAACTTAGTTCTTCTTAGGGCCGCCACATTGGATTTTTTCACCATTGGATAGAGCGTTTAAATACAGAAAAGGTAGGCCATGAAAATTCAAATATTGTTTCTTGTTTGCCTTCAAACTGTCCGTTAGGTACTTCCTTGCGGGTGCTATTGAAGTAAGTTATTTTCTAGACTAGAAAACATTTTACTATATCTGGAAGGGTGCATTCAGGGTATACCTACATTTTTTCATAAGTCTCCTTGCGCTTTTCGCTAAAGAATTATTTTTCCGAGCCTTTCCACACACTAGCAATATATCAACATTCTCATAGTGCGTAGGTACACTTTTTTTTAGCTTACCTTAATTTGTACTGTTTTTAAACAATAGAGCCACACGATCACCTGCAAGCAACTAACTGACAAATAAGTGGTGAGTGGGCGAATTGAGCGACAAAAAATAAGTAAGAAGGTGTTTTACTTTGTGTGCATTGAAAATAATTGCTGTTATATATGGTAAGTTTTATTAATTTTAATAACTTTTAACGGTCATATATGTAGGAACGAATATATTTAAGAATAAATACTTAGAACTGAGCACCCCTTTAAATATACAATAAAAAAGAAATGGTGTTATTGTATAATCAATATGCACGGGCGTAGCCAAGGGGGGGGGTTTCGGGGGTTCAACCCCCTCCCCCCCGAAATAAGCAAAATATTACCTAATATTATACCGAAAAAATACGAGGAGTGAAGAGTTAAATTATTATTACGTTTGAATATATTATGTAGTAATAGTAGCGCCTAGCGCCATCTTTTGACGAGGGGCATGAGCGGAACTTTGTGGAAGTTCGTGGAAGTTTCTGGACGGCTACTGGGCTGCTATATAAGCGGCGCCGCGGCGCGTGACCGCGCTTACGGCAGTATTGTTCCATGCGAACTCGAAGCGAATAAAAGTGAAAAGTGGTGAACGAATAGTGAAGAGAATTAAGTGTACCGTGTAAGTGAGTAATTTTAGTGCACTGTTATTCGATGACCTTGTTAAGGATAGATACGTGAATCATTATTACTGTCGAAAAATGGAAGGGAAAAAAAGGAAGGGTGATAAAGGTATGGACTACTGGAAAAAGTGGTGTAGTCAAGGTCAAGGGGTTTCTAATAAAGAAACAAATTTGGATTTAGCTATCAAAGCTTCAGCTACCTTGCATGCTGATAAGAAGACTGCCTACCCCGAAATCTAGTTTGGAATGCCTAGATATGTGCGATAAAAACCTTTATCCTAATATTTACACATTACTACAAATCTTGGCTACCATTCCTGTATCCACTGCTACCCCAGAAAGGTCTTTCTCGAGCCTAAGGAGACTGAAAACTATTTACGAAACACTACAAGTGAAAACAGACTTAATGGTTAATGAACATTCACTATGGAACAGAAATTCATGCAGATGAAGTAGTGGATATATTTAAAAGAAAAAGCCGAAGATTTCTTCTTTAATGGTTTTAGATTTAGCGCAGAGGAACGAAATTAATTTATCCATTTCATTTAAAGTTAAGAACTTTATAAATATGTCGTAGTTTTTCGGATGAATATATAGATATTAAATTTCATGTGAGTATATTTTTGTTGTTTTATTTACTTCTCAAACTAACCCCCCCCCCCCAAAACTAAATCCTGGCTACGCCCGTGTCAATATGCACCTACATTCGAGCGCACTTAAGATTGCAATAAATTGGCATTTTCATATGCATTGCCTTGCAGCATAAATAAGTTTAATACAACGGGATAGCACCCTCCGAATCCACAAACATCCTGAATTATTAATGATCTGAGAGACGTAACCACTATTAGATATTCCCCTCGTACCCTCTGGATCCTCAACTAGATTTTATATTCTCTGCAAGCCAGCCTTTACAGTCCTAGAAGCGGGAATGTGAGTTTATCCCTTCACTATATTATTTTTTGAGTTATTGAGCTATTTTCAACATTTTTCTATAATATAGTACTCCAAAGAGCCAAAAGACCTACATTTTTTTACAATTTACATAATTTTTTTGAAATTCACATTTCCTGGCCTGCTATCACTAAAATAACAACACCAAAAATTAATTGCAAAAGTAGAAAAAAAATTAATAGTACAGCGCTGGTTTTGCCTTATCTCTAAAGCCCAAATACAGATTTTCAATGCCATAACTTATACAGGGTATTCCACAGGATACTATATGCAAGCAGGGGAAAAATCCTATTTTCTCGGGTCCGCTGTATGAACAGTATAAGGAGCACTTATACTTCAAAAATATTTTGTTGTTATTGGATTAAGATTCACCAGTCACGTTGCTCTCATACAGTATTCACAATAAAGCTACATAAGAACCATGTTGACCTAAACACTTTTTTGTCACCTATTTTTATGTCGATTATGTTCGATTTTTGACTGCAACTTACTTAATGAAAAATATTAAATGCAAACATGAAAAATACATTTTTATGTGGTAAGTATTCTCGGCAATAAGTTTAGACAGAAGACATATCACACTTAACCCATTTTTTAATTTAATTTACGCATTTTGCCTTTTTTAATTAACTAAACCACAGTCAAAATCAAAGCAATAACTTTTTTAAGTTAGGGGGCACAAAGTAGCAAGAAAACCTGTTTAGATGGACACTAAATACATTTATAATTTTATTGTGAACATTCTGTGTTAAATGGAGGAACGAAACTAGGGGAATTAATACAGTAGGTGGGTATTAATCCTTCAACAAAAAAATATTTTTGAAATACTCCCCATTTTTCATACAAGGCCAAGTACAAGACAGTCGGGAAAATCGGATTTTTGCAGAGCCGGACTGGACCAGATAGGCCCGGGCCACGGCTTCCAACCAGCCCCTCTGTACCTAGACTTTGCCTGCGGCGTATTGGCGTATTTAAAGAAAAGTCCAAAGTCCCCCCAATGTATGGGCTATCGATTTAGGGACAAATATTTATATAAACATTTTATTATTTATTAATCAGATTATAACTTTCTACTAAAAACATATATATCTTTGGTATGACCAAGACGTTCGTTGGTTCGTTATACGTAGTAAGCATAGGTATTGTCATTAACCCATAGCGGTTATAGTAGTTTGCAATTTGCTACACTACTACTGCTATTGGAATACGTAACCACCCACGACTCTCGACGCGTGGCGTCTACAATACATTAAAAGTCTAGAGAATACTAAGCCGTTTTTAAGTACCTACTATAAGAATAAAACTTCAATAAACGATATCACAAAAAAAATATACCTATTCCTCACAAAAAAAACAAAAATAAAAAAAATATATTTTTTAAATAAAAATTATGTAAACAAAATTTTTTGCATGTGCGTTGGTTATTCAGTGTATCCACAGATTGAGTTCACATAAGGTGTAAATAACAACAAATTTTCGAGTTGAAATTTGAGCTTCTGGGGATCAGCCCTGTTTGGTTTTATAAAACTAATTTGTGACATACCTAATTTTACTTTCGAAAAATCACGTATGCCTTGGAAACTAATTTTCCATATAAAGAAACTAATTTTCCACCTCAGTAAAGTGCCTTTTTTGTATGTTTTACGGCAAAATGTTATTAAGGAAACTAGTTCAGAATGAAAAGCTGAGTAGGTTTGTGAAATTTCGAAAGTCTAGGCATTTTTCACACTTTTTACATTTTGTGTAGCTTTTACATCAAAATTTTATTAAGAAAACCTGTTGAAAATGAAAAACTGGATAGGTGTGAAAAATTTCAAAAGCCTAAGTCGATTTTGATTTTTTCTGCTACAAATTAAAATGCACAAAAATCAAAGTAGACCTAGGCTGTTGTAATTTTTCACACCTATCCAGTTTTTCATTGTGAACAAGTTTTCTTAATAACATTTTGATGTGAAAACTACACAAAATGCACTTTTCTAAAAAAAGTCGGAAAATGCCAAAAAAATCAATGTATAGGCGTTGACTGACGTATTAATAAAGACTGTTCACGGCTGTCATGTTTGACAGTTCTCTGGCTCACCATGCGCTTCCTGGAGACAAAATACAATGCAAAATACATTGTTGACCATAGGCGCCATCTACTTTTCAGAATATGAAGCTATAGCCGTGAGAAGTCTTTTGAATACGTCAGTCAACGCTAAGGCCTTCTTCCATTGTTGCTGACATCTGCAATAATTGCAATATTTGTATTTATAATTATGGAAAAAACACACCTGTGAGATGTTGGCTTTATATTATTCAACATGTATAATATTATGCATAATACGAGTATTATGTAATAATATAATAATATTTCGATGACTACTAAATTTTACCGTTCAGGGTCTCTAAGAATTCGATTTATGAATTGCTTTTACAGCCATCCGCAATGCAATAAGAACCGTGATAAGCCATCACTACTCAAAATTGGCAACGCTCGAAATCGCCCGCTCAGCGGGATATCGATCGAGGGCTAAGGCCAATGACGTCAAAACCTATAGACAGGTTTGTTTTGATAAACGCTTGACGCCCAGAACTAATCACAATCTAAGCGCTCCATTAAATTATTCCGAAAATGTCGCTAGATTGTCAGAAATTGCTCCTTTTTGTCGAGCCGTAGCGAACTTATTTCGACTCTGGGCTTGGAGGCTGGCGTCGTTAGACCATCCCCCGAGTCTTCAGGTGAGGTTCCGATGCTTCCGGCGCACCCAAACAAGAAAAAACATGCGATATCTAAGTGTGATTCTGGAGGAACTATAAACGGGAATCACCGGGTGTATAGTTGGTTGATGGTTAACTTTCTGTCTTTGTTTGTAGCATGTTTTTAGAGTAGTATGGACATATTTAATCTTGGAGTCAAAATAAAGGGCATTTTAACAATGGGGCACCACGTCTATAGGTTTTGACGTCTTTGGCTAAGGCGAAGGAGGCGGGATCAGGCAGGGGGGAAATATTTGTTTACACAGGCCAAGTGGCGGACTTATAGTATTCTCTAGGCAAGTACAAGTGCAGTCTAACGGCTGGTGCGGCGTGCGTCCGAAGGCCGAAGCGCCGAAGAGATGTTGCCAATTATAAACATCGCAGCATCGCTGTCGAGTTAACAGCCACGAAGTTGCTGCAGCGGCCCGCGGTCGCGAGTCGCGACCGTCTGTCTAAAAACGTTGCGACCAATATATCCCTCCCCCCACTGCCACCTGTGACCGAACCCCAACCAAAGGATATCGGGATATCTCTATATTTCTATAATTTAAAAAAAAGTTTCGGATATTTTTTTATTATATATTTTCTACGGCGATAACAAATTGTATACAAACCATACTTAAGTAAACAAAACCGTGACAAACCATACTTTTCAATGGAACACTCTTCAGGGAGTTCCAGTTTTTTGAAATAAATGATAGAAAATTTGATTTGAGCAAAAAAGTTCATGCGTGGGCACGAGTCCTAAAATGCTTAATAAAATTAAATAAAATTTGTTACACAGTATGGGGGTATCAAATGCAATAAAATGAAGGTAACAGCTTTATGTAGTCATAACCAGCGGCGTACGGGAAGGTAAGACACTCTCCTATACAAACATAATTTCTACGCCCATGGCATTCTTGAATTGCCCATTCGCTTTTCCATCGTCCTTCCCGGACGCAAAACAATCGGAAAAATAATTTGGGCTTTATTTTCAACGTACTTCATTATTATAAAAAATAAAATAAATAAATGGACGATAGTAATTTCATTTTAATGCATTGTCGTTTCTGAGATATTACTGAAAAAACTGTCAAACAATATTTTTAACACCCTGTCTCTTTTTATTAAGCATTTTCGAACCCATATATCCACCCTGTATATACATATTTTTGCATTTTTTTATAATCATTAACTTTCAGTTTTTGAAGTATTTTAATTTGAAATTTTAAAATGGAATACAAAGTTTTAAGTATATAATTTTGATCGTTGTGATGAGCAGATTTCAAAAATGGGGGCTGTTTCATTTTCATCCTATATACAATTCGTTATCACCGTAAAACATATACTGCCTAAAATTTTTGTTATGATTTTTTTTCCATTTAGGAAATAAGAGAGTTAAAGAAGGATAATTTTCGATGGGTCACCCTGTAGGGGGCAATACCTATCATAACTTTTTTATTTTTTAATATAAAGAAAAAAATAGTTTTTTGGTGGGTGCTTCCATGGTCTTGTTGTCCAAAGTTGATATATAGTATTTCGTAAAAGCGGTACAAATCAAACTTTCTGTTTTTTAACCCATCTGGAATCTATGCTTCATCCCGAGTACAACAATATGCATGTACCTATATGTCATAATGTTTATTCCAACCGTATTTACAATTGTTCACCCTGTATCTTGCACACTAAACTGAAAATAGTGCCCCAGTTCATAATCATTTTGAAACCATTCCGAATCAAGTTCATATATTTTCGTATTTTGTCTTGGATCGCAAATATCAACATTAATTATTTTGTCTGTATGATTATACCTAAAGTGACCGTTAACGTTTTAGGGGCAATATTTTCCTGATTTTTCATTGAGCAAACGTTTTATTTCCTATAGATCCGGGGCGTGAAATATGAAAAAAGTTTGGCCTGTATCACTCTTACGGAACACCCTGTATCAATTGAAATAAGACTATATTATATGAAAACGTCCAACAAATGTACTAAAAGTTTTGTCTCTAATTTTTTTTCTTTAATTCGGAAAATAAAAAAGTTATGGGGTGGCCCGTTCTCGCATGAACGCACGCTTACCTATACTATACATACATCTATGTACCAGTACCATGTCTTGTATCGTTGTATCGTATCAAATTAAAATAACTTTTTCAAAAAATATAGTGAGATATGACATGCACCTATCAATTTGATTGAATTTATTGTTACACTCCCGTTATTACACTCGCTGAGATAATCAAGAAGCGCATTGTTTACAAACAATAAAGATTCCTTAGTGATTCCTAGTTGCAATGTTATGACGTGCGGAAAATGTACAGCGATGTTTTGAATAAGTGACGCCAGGAGCCGAAGGTAATAATGTAATTATCCCGCTTTGTTACATAAGTAATAATAATTAAACAGGGCATGTAAATTAAGAGCAACGACTGCACCGCCAATAAGTCCACCTGACAATAGAAAAAAGTTAATTACCTACCTTAATATCCTCCACGAATTACCTAATCGATATCAATCAACTTGTAAATGAAAAACTGCCCGCTATGGCATTACACGGTCGGTGCGAGTCTTCTTCTATTATCACAAACGTTTACGTGCGCCCTCTCGCCGGTTCACATCGTAGTGTGCGGACGCGCATTCGAAAATATCGACGAAACTGCGCGCTGCGTCGAGCCGTCTGTGCCGGTGGCGCGCCGTCGAGTGCCGGAAAATCAGAAAATCGGCGGCGGCGGCGGGCGATCCTCCGGTGACCGGAGTGGCGCGGCACGCAGGGACGCAGGTCTGCCCGCAGGCCCCTGCAGGCTGCAGGGGGGATGCTTGGAGCTTGCCGGAATTATTCGATACAGGCGTCAAACGACAGGATAGCTGATTGTAGTCAAAAGCCATCCCAATGGATTGACGAAGATGGAAGAACGAAGCAGGTCATCCAAAGATACGAAGATTCCACCCACCATATAAGTAATAAGCAAGTACCTATAAATATAATATATCATCCCGGCCTAACTAAAATTTATAGATATCTAAGAAATGCATGGTTATCTTCAGCTTTTGTGGGAAAGCCGAATTTTTGATACGTTATTGTTACTTGTGGACTTGTGGTTAGAAAGGTGAAAACTCAAATTGGCGTATCTCCACCTCTTACCGTTTCGCCGCCATTTTGAGAAAATTTTGGAATCGATTTATCACTTTTCCTATTGGTCGGCGAAAAAAAAGACAAAAATTGTAGAGCTTAGAACTTGCAACATATTTTGTTCCAGGTCTAATTGGGTGGGATTTTCGCAGTTGTCCCAGAATTTTTGATGTTTTCACCATGGATTTTTGAATGTTTTTCATAAATTGTTGAAAATGTATTATGTTTCTATGGATTTACGAAAATTTTTTAAATAAATTGTTTACGTAAATAAAAACATGTAAGTAGTATCTTCTGTTGTTCTTCCTGATTCAACAAGGATTGTTTACTTAAGAAATATCAAACATCATGTTTATACTCTTTATTTATTTCAGATGTCTGTTCTTCAGAAACGTTTCTTTTTTATTATTTATGTTTTCCTTAAAAATACTATCTTCTCCTGACAAGGTTTCTTCTTGTCTTGAGTTTTTGAGCTTGGAGTTTGCAATTTTTTTGTTCCCAAAAAATAGAGGGAGTCAAAGTTTCCAAAAAACAGTTTTCGATTTTTTTTTACAATTTTGTGTAAACAATTATTTATTGACCCAAAATTTCGACTTTTAACTCGAACGAAATATCGCACTAATATTTCGACTCATAACTCGAAACTTTAAAGCTTCGAAATATTGACGGTCAATATAAAAAAGTGTCCCTTCCAGACCTTCGTAGTAATCACAAATAAGAATTTAAAACTAATTTTTTGCATCTTTTAAGACGAATACTTATTGCATTATGGCCCACGGGCGGTAAAATGAGCCACGAGTGGTAATCGCCTGCTCTTTTAGGAAAAACTAAAAGCAATCTAACAAGTTCGGAAAGTGATACTTTCCGTTCGTGAAGACAATTGCCCAAACGAGTCACGTGCATATAAAGAGTGAAAAAAGGCGTGACGGTCTGAACTCAAATTTGACCATTTGAGGCCCAGCCCTGCTACAATAAAATATGGGCATTTTCATATTTTCCGATTTTCCTAGGTAGGTTAAAAAAAACTCCTATTTTACATCCTATTTTAATTTTCCTCATTTTTTCTCAAATTTAACACTTTGTAACTGTAAGAGCATCCCATTCCGTACCTATATGATATTGACAATTTTTTGAGAAAAGTTATTTTAAATTAAAAATAGTAGTCGCATCAAGCATTTATTTAAATCGGCCTACTTTTGATTGAAGTTGGTCGATATTGTTTTATGTTTTTTTTGTTTGATTTAGAAAAGTGTGTCATTTTCTCCCGATTAGATCTACCACTGTCCTCCAGTGTCCTAGGTATACAGTGTTTCAAATAAAGTCTGCATAATAAGAAAAAAAATTGTTTGCCGAATTATTTAAAATTTGACTTTGGCAGCAGTTTGTGCTTGTACTACCTGGACTGACACTATATTAATATAGTATTGGTCCAGGTCACAACCTTCTCAAGCTTCCAAGCCATGTGCAAACATGTGGGAACGCCGCAGCGGGACGATCCAACGGGTCTATGCAGTCTAGAGCAGTCTGCACTTTGGCTTATAGTTTATCTTTTCTAATAAATGTTCAACCCTCTTTTTAATTATAATTAGATACATTTGTGAACTTTGTTTCAATAATTGGGTACCCAAGTATAAGTAGGTACGTTTGTTTAACAGACAATAAAAGCAGTAACAAGTAACAAAATATACACAGAATACAGAAGTATAAGTATTTATAATAAGTACGATTCCTGGTGTGGCTAGGTACACTTTCGACAAATAATATGGTACATTTGGGCAAATAGAGGGGACTACATTTTGTTGTAAGTCGAATTTTTGTGAGAATTTTTCGCAAAGTGTATGCCAACAGGCAAACGATATTTTCATAAAAATACATACAACAAGCGAACAGAGAACAGCATGTTGTGAAATGGCAGTTAGGGTCAATTTCATAATACATTCAACTGAATTATCTTTTGACTTTAACATTAGGTAAAGAAACTTTTGCAACAATACTAAACAATGGTTGGATTGTTAGAAAACTCCTTTAATTTTATAGGGTACTTTAGTTTGTCTATGCAATAGGCCCTTAATCGTTTTATTCTTAAATTTTCGTCCTTTGGAAAGCCCAAAACGAATACAAGTTGACCGCTTGCCGCCAAACAAAGAAAACCTATAGCTACTTCAAGTTATTATTACAATTTGACTAGGTCCTAGGCATCTTGAGGCTTGAAATTGTAAAGGAACGATTCTTTACTCCGAACTTTGTCAAATAGGTACGTTAGGTATTAAAATCATTGTATAAGATACATTAGCTATAGTAAGTCGGCCTCCAAAATATTCTACGGAGTCAGGAAGGTGTCGAGGTGGCGAAGGAGGCGCCATCTAATATTCGGTGCTTTACTGACAGCCATAGGCGGTTCTAGACCTTTTGTTTTGGGGGGGGCTTAAGCCCCTGGGCCCTGGCAGATATAGCTTTGTGATTACTATTACAAATTAACCTCGACAACAGTACAGAGGCTTTATAAAAGACATCAGTGGCGACAGCAGTGGTCCGATTTTTGATTGGTTCCGCCATGTTTTGTCAGATTTTGTCATAATGGAGCGACGAATTGTATCGATTTCATAATGTAGACATTAAAGAAATGACTACAGATCCGTCATTCGTATTGTCCCTTATTATGGACGTACGCTTTGTTTATGTGTGTATTATCATATTTCTACGCTTTATCTGTGTTTTTGTTTGAGAAAACTAAAGTAAGGTAAGCACAGCGTAGATGGTTGTCATGCAAGAAATTTAAAAAGCGAGGGAAGGTTGCAAGAAGATGATGGTTATCCAGAAGAAGAATACAATGAAGAAGTTGGAAAAGGCTCTACAGAAGGTCAAAAGAAGACTGATTAGCAGGAGGAAGACCATGAAGAAATGAAAATAATGGAGCTGAGAGACCGTAGAAAATTGAAAAACCAGCAAAATTTGAAAACTTTGTTATGGAGGCATCTGCAAAAATGTTTTAAAAATTAGTGAACCTAATAACTATGAAGAAGCCGTAAAGACCGGTGATCGAAGCTACTTACTGGTTAGCTGTAATGGATAAGGAAATGAAGTCACATGAAGAAATTAAACATGAGTTATACAGAAACTTCCAGAAAGCAAGAAAGCATCATAGTATCTTGAAAATGGATATACAAGGAGACGATAAATCCGGATTTATCAATATAGAAAAATACTAGGCGTTTAGCCCTGTAGTCAAATTTGGAATGATAAGGGCAATATTAAATATAGCTGCTGGCGAAAATATTGAATTGACTCAATTGGATGTCTCTAGGTCTACAGCATGCGCTTATATCGAAAACTCGATGAAGAAGTTTACATGAAACAACCAAAAAGTTATGAAGATGATACCAATAGAGTTTGTAGACTCCAAACAAGCTTTTATGGTCTCAAACAAGCACAATGGAGCAAATTGTGGACATTTTCACGAAAGCTTTGTTTAAACCAAAAACAGAAGTTTTATGTAAAACAATGGGCTTAAGAAAAATCATCCAAAGGGAAGGATGTTGAAGATTGTAATATAATTCTTATGAATAATTTGTTATTGTATGTTGTTATAAATAAAAAAGTGTCAAAAACCAAAAATAAAAGCAGCCCTTCTTTGAGTTTTAGGCTTGTTTTCCTGGTAAGTGTTCTTTACATTTTGCCCGTCATGTAGGTTAAGTTGAGATTTGTTAAATAAATTGGTGTTTTATATTTTTAAAATTTTCTGTTCATTGCTACTCATTTATAAACTTTTCAAAATACAAACACATGTTCAAAATTTATTCGTCTATGTTAGACATGCCTAGTGGGAAATTTTAATTAATCATAAAATATAAACAAAACGGAACAGGTAGGTAGGTTTTACCGTTTATTTCTCAAAAAATGGGTCCACTCAAAATATGGGCATTTCATTGTATATAACATATATTCATATCGATAAAAAAAATTCGATACTGAATCTATACACAATATCGATATATTTTTTAAAAAGTTACTCCTCTATAATTTGCCAAAACATGGCGGCTGTGTCGCCACTGTCTCGTATAAAGCCAGTGGCGCGCCGGTACAACTACATATAGGTACCTTGCAAAATTGCAAATTATGCGTAAATCACATTGGTTGCTAAATTAAAAATAATAATCGTTCTTAGTTGTGTTAGTAGCGGTTTAGTAGCGAAGATAAAATTTGGGGGGGGGGGGCTCATTCAAGATTTGGGGGAGCTTAGCTCCCCAAGCCCCCACCTAGAACCGCCTATGCTGACAGCACATCAATAACAGTAAAAATCTGTTCGAGTTTTAATATTTCAACAAAAGTTCTTGCAAATGGTTGGCATGGTCAACTGGCCTACGAATAGGGCAGCATATCTAAAAGTTTAAAAATATTTGTTATATAAAATATTTGCCACTTTGTCCCCATTTAATCCCTTGCAATCCATTTTATCACAGTGAATCTTTATCATTACTGAATACGGTTAGGTATGATTTAGTTTATTCGTTCTTCGCATGAAAGTTTTTTTGTTACAAAATATTTGCCACTTTTGTCCCCATGCAATCCCTTGCATTTCATTTCACAGTGAATCGTTATCGTTACTGAATACGGTTCTGATATAGTTTATTCGTTCTTCGTTCTCTGTTCCCTCGCAAAAACCGGCTGGTGCATCCGCATGCGGTTCGTCCGTTATTATTACGATAATAAAAACGTTCACGTTTCGCATGATCGATATTGGCTCATGTCGTTTGTTGTGTTTTGTCATGCGACCGCCCAAGGATCCATGAAGGTAGGAAATCAGTGGCGCAAGAATTTCCAGTAATACGTTTTGAAGAGAAATTTATGGGTACGTAAATTCCGGTAGGTATCTGTGGTACAGTACAGTTGAGGTTATGCGTGTTCTTGTTGTTTTATTCGTTTCACTGGATTTAGCAGCTAGGGCTATCACCCATACTCATCCTGTCTGAACCCCAGGACCTTAATCCCAACCCTCCGAGAGTGAATGGCGTGCTGTGCACGCACGTCTGACCTGTGTCATACAACCTGCAGCTCTCAACTGAAAATTTTAATTTCTTCTGTCTTGTCATTCCTCATAATTTATAACCAGATTGATATAGAAATTTGTTGATTTTTTTGACCTTGTCTTTGTAGGTTTGTGGCTATACGTAATACGGGAAGAAGTTGTTTCCAGGTCCGTACTGAGAATAGATATAAAGTAGATATATATATGTACCTACTTGTAGCATTGATTTGTTCAATGCTTGTAGGCATTAATACCTTTATTTCATGCTGTAGGTACCTATATTAACCTCGATATTAACTTGTAGGTACCGTTTTTGGTTCTATAGGTACTACGCACTGAGCACAGGAACGCCCAGGGGCCCAGGCAAGGAACATATAGAGAATTCGCATCCATTTTAACCCTATATTAAAGTATAGGTGGGAAAATACAAACTTGTTGGTAGTGGCATTTCGTATATTTGGGAAGTTATCAGAGAAATTGCACAAAAGTCTCTGGGCCGAAATATTTCCTGTGTCTTTGGATCAGTTATCGTATTATGTTTTTGATTCATTTTTGGACTAGAACCAAGTGATTAGTTTCAGTTTCGTCTCGAGTTTAGTTTTTGAACAGGATTCGCCATGTTCTGTATGTTGTATAGATAAATGACGGGCTTTACAAGACTAAAGATGGAAGATGGAAATAATGAAAAAAAAGTAGTAGGCTGTTTCATTTGACACACCGCAAGCATCCTCATACCGTTGACTGACGTATTAATAAAGACTGCTCACGGCTGTCATGTTTGACAGTTCTCTGGCTCACCATGCGCTTCCCGGAGACAAAATACAATGCAAAATACATTGTTGACCATAGGCGCAATCTACTTTTCAGAATATGAAGCTATAGCCCGGAGAAGTCGTCAGTCAACGCTCATACCCTAGGATCTGTTGCTTCCTAAATAAAGCTTATCCTAGTGCTTTCGCCAGAAATCTAACTATGGCCAAATATTTAGACAATCCTACATTTTTTATTGAGTACCTACATTCCCTAATTTTGAACAGATTAAAACTACCTACTTGTTTTTTTTTAATTTACTAATTAAGATTACATTTCTCGTGAAAACTCTGGGGTAAAAGATAGAAGGAACAAGTTCAATAACAAATATAATTATATTTTATGAAAATAAATTATTTGTTGTAGTATTTCGTGACTAATATTGAAAAGAAAATTGTGTAATAATAAAGAAAATAGTAGGCTACCCATAAGCTATTATTTTCTTTGTTACTACGGAATAAACCAAAATCGCCTTTTGGATGTTGTTGCTATGATACTATTATTAAAGTATAAACTAGTGTTAATTCCATAAGACTACCTAAATATTTATGTAATTAACCAAAATATATTTGTTTTAAGATTAAAAAAATGGATGTAAAAAGATCTAAGCTGGACTTGGATCATATTTTGGACAAGCTAGCTTCAGAGAAGAAGATTGAATTCAAGAAGTATACTGGAGAAAATTTAGATGTAGATTATTCTTGCATTTTCGCCAAGAATGTGGCCGATGAAATTCTGTCGCAACTTGAAGAATCAATTGAATATTATAGTGGAGACCTGACAAAGGTAAGATAATACTTATTTCACAAGGCTCGTTCCTAAGTCCGATAATTTAATAAAATGCCACAGCATATTGTACATACTTCTTTATGCATATGCTCTATTATGGTAATTGCTCGAGGATATTCGCAGAGCAACAGATACGAAGTCGGTGAAATGGGGAGCAAAGTAGCGCCTTGGGGTTCCAAAAATATACCGTTGATAAAGTTGAGATATTAAAAGTAAACCGAATTTCTGAAATTAGACTTCATTGTTTTCTGGCGCCATCTGCGAAAATATTGAAAAACAAAGTAAGCTTTCCCATTGGAACTTCCTCTGGACTATATACATCAAGGTATTTTAGATTTTTCGTTCCACATTTCGTTTTTGATATAGATGGATCATCTTTATTTTTGTAAATACGGACTTTACATATTTCGAAGGTGTCTTGAGTACAACGACGTATCACACATAAATATTTTTCCTGGATTATAATACTGTTGATGTTGACAATTCATTCATTGCATCGAACTAAGTAATCAATTAATCACCTAAACAATAAAATGCTCATGGATTACTATAAAGCTACCACACCCGAAGATTCGGGACAAAGCCACTGGTCTTGATCAGCAAAGACTGATAAATATAATGGTAAAAAAAGATTTGACAGTCGACCATATAGACAGCACTATTTCGGGATGGTGATCCCTCATCAGTATGGCCCACCCGACTGACAATGGTATAGATAATGAGTCTAACAATTCATAGGCTGGTATTCTGAAACAATATATTGTCGCAATCTGTAAGACTTCATGGTAAATCCAAGATGGAGGATTACCTATTTCTTCACAACCTCCTTGACATCGGTATCAAATGAAAGGGTTTGATGAGCAGAATAACCTCTTTCCGAATTCGATATGGTAGGGAGGGTTCCTCTGGTAGTGAAGTAACCGATCGAGACATAGGTGTCAAAAGCGGTTCATGACTCTGTGAGATGGGCGTCGTTAGCAGTGGTCTGCAACCAGTATAGGATAGATTAAGACATACCTACTAACTAAGAAGCACAAAGAAAATAATAAATAGAAAAGGTTTTTTTATTCGAATGTTCACATTTATGTTGAATTATTTGTTTTTAAAAACCTTGTCGCGCGAAATTTTCAAAAAATAGGTACCAATTAATTTCATTGGACAATGATTAGTTGCACCGAGTACTTGCCGTATGTAAGTATTTATAAGTAAGTATGTATTTTCTTTACAATTCGCGACAAGCCTTTTGAATTCAAATAATTCAACATAAAGTTGAATATTTGAATAAAAAACTTATTTTTATTATAAATGCTTGTTTTTAAACAGGTTTTTTTATTTAATAGTTTCTCTGTGAGGGGAATATTAAGAGTTCGTTTTTATTTTAAGGTAAAAGTGTTTGGCAAGTGGCACGACATACCAAGACAACAAGTGGCATATGGAGATGATGGCATGAAATACACATTTTCTGGAACCACCATTCCTGCTAAACCCTGGCCAAAGATTTTGCTCTCCATTAGAAACTTTCTGAACAAAATTACAGGCTACTCATACAACTTCGTTCTGGTTAATAAGTGTGTGGTTGGAGTTGTGTTTGTTGACCAAAAATTAAATTATTTCTTGTAGGTATCGAAGTGGGAAAGACCACATTGGTGAGCACAGAGACGATGAAAAAGAGCTTGATAAGAGCACTCCTATTGCTTCTATTTCTTTTGGTCAAACTAGAACTTTTGTACTGAAACATAGAGATGCAAGGAAGAAAGGTGATGCTAAACGCGATATTGTTCCAGGTAAACAGGACGTGAAAAATTTTCACGACGTGAGTCATATTAATAATTTATATTTTGTTTTCTTGACCGTAGAGTACAATCTTATAATTAAAAATTCGTGAGATTTCGGTCCAATATTTATTTTTTTATTATTTTATACGACGTTTCGACAACTTAGTTGTCATCATCAGGTTACTTATACAAACAATTTGTTGTCTTCACATAGTACAGACATTTAAAATAATTTTTAAAATTTTTTCAAAGCTAAAAATAAAAATTAGATTTTAGTACATATTAATTTAAGAAAAAGAGGAATTTTTCTTTTACACAAGTTAAAAATTATAACACAAGCAAGGATATAAGAGATTCTGTTATATAAAAATCCAAAAGTATTAGGAAAACTTACTAAGAAAAAGTTAGTTAGGTCTTTGTTGCTTTTAAAATTGTCTGAGTAGTGTAATGTGATTATCTTTTGTGTAAATAGCAAATCATTGTTGAATCACATATTTGTTTTAAGAGTTTTACAAAAATATTATTTTCGAGGTAGCGAGACTGGAGACTAAAGAACGGTTGGAAACATTTAAAATTCAAGCAGCATTTGTGTTTTTTTGTGGTTTCAAAGGTAAAAAAATATTGTGTATACAGTATGGTGTTTTGTAGGTTTTGGTAAGAAAATAGGTTACTAGGTTAAAGTGTAAAAATAATTATTTATTAATTATTTAAAATAAGACTATTGTAAATGTGAGACAATTGATTAGTATCTGAACGGAGGTTTATTGTATTTGGATGTTTTTTTATATTTATCATTTCCAAAACATTTCTTTTGTATAAATCATGTTCGTAATCCAAAATCTTAGGATTGTTGAAATTAAAGTTATATAATTTATCAAGAGCATGCTTACTTAGAGCAGTTGAGTGTACATTGTTGTTTCTGATAAATTGGTTTCTGACAAATTGGTTTTCAAAAAACGTTTGGTCTGGTAGATACCTAAACTTTGATTCCACTGTACCAAATAATTATAAAATTAGTGTCATAAACGCTTTAACCGATATGGCCATTAAACTTTCACACCCGAAATTTCATAAACAAAACTTAAATAAAGTCCGAAACATTTTCCACAATAACAATTATCCTTTTCCTTTTTATAATAAAATTATTAATAAAAGATATCATAAAATTAAATCCCAATCACAACTATCCAACAACAATCCCCCAATACATAATAACAAATATGTTTCCATACCTTATATTAATGGTGTCTCAGAAAAAATAAAAAAAATTTTTAATAACAGTGGAATAACACTTGCACACAAACCTAATAACTTTTCAAAAACCTTTTTTACTAAATTAAAACCCCCTATTGAAACAAATAAATGTTCTAATTTAATTTACAAGATTGACTGTAATGATTGCAATGCATCCTATGTTGGTCAAACTAAACAATATCTGGAAAAAAGAATTTATGAACATAAATTAAGTATCAGAAACAACAATGTACACTCAACTGCTCTAAGTAAGCATGCTCTTGATAAATTACATAACTTTAATTTCAACAATCCTAAGATTTTGGATTAAGAAAATGATTTATACAAAAGAAATGTTTTGGAAATAATAAATATAAAAAAACATCCAAATACAATAAACCTCCGTTCAGATACTAATCAATTGTCTCACATTTACAATAGTTTTATTTTAAATAATTAATAAATAATTATTTTTAAACTTTAACCTAGTAACCTATTTTCTTACCAAAACCTATAAAACACCATATATACAATATTTTATATATTTTTTATATATTATATTATACACAATATTTTTTACCTTTGAAACCACAAAAAAACACAAATGCTGCTTGAATTTTAAATGTTTCCAACCGTTCTTTAGTCTCCAGTCTCGCTACCTCGAAAATAATATTTTTGTAAAACTCTTAAAACAAATATGTGATTCAACAATGATTTGCTATTTACACAAAAGATAATCACATTACACTACTCAGACAATTTTAAAACCAACAAAGACCTAACTAACTTTTTCTTGGTAAGTTTTCCTAATACTTTTGGATTTTTATATAACAGAATCTCTTATATCCTTGCTTGTGTTATAATTTTTAACTTGTGTAAAAGAAAAATTCCTCTTTTTCTTAAATTAATATGTATGTATGTAAATCTAATTTTTATTTTTAGCTTTGAAAAAATTTTAAAAATTATTTTAAATGTCTGTACTATGTGAAGACAACAAATTGTTTGTATAAGTAACCTGATGATGACAACTAAGTTGTCGAAACGTCGTATAAAATAATAAAAAAAATAAATATTGGACCGAAATCTCACGAATTTTTAATTATAAGATTAATAATTTAGACTACACATTTTGAAAAATGAGCACAGTTTCAGAAAAGTTTCAATATTTCAGTATGTTTTCATTTTGAAGATTTTTCATGAATTCGAAACGAGTGGTTTAAGTTCTGCATCAATTATTGTTGAAAGAGGTGCCCAAAAATGTAAGAGGCTAATTTTTGTTTTAGTAAAAATTGATTTGGAACATGGAACCTTGCTATTGATGAATGCTCCAACGAATGAGTATTGGTACCATTCCCTACCTCCACGAAAATCTGCGCTAGGAATGAGAATAAATCTTACTTTTAGAAAAATTAATATGTAGGGTAGATATTGTAGATCTACCTATGTACTTTTATAGTGCTTATGTATACAAAAATAAAGGCTAGACTATATTAGCCATAACACCTGAACTTCTTGTCTGTTTGAGTGCAACCTTAGCTATACCTGACATTAAATACGACAAATCGTTATTGGTGGAGGAAAAAATATCACTTGTATATTAGTAAAATATCTTTTGTTGCCAAAGCCAACTTGTGTTTGGTTCTTTCACTTACTGGTTCGGTGTAAATCTATGAATAAAGAACCCCAGGAAGGAGCAAATTTGGGCTTTACGCTGGACCGGTCCAGTCTCTGCACATGGCGGCATGCCGTTTCCGGTTTACAAAAGTACTTACCGATGGAATGTTATCCCCCCAACATTTTGTTCTGGTAGTCACGGAATAGCCGCAGGCTGCACAGCTAACCATAATAGATCTCCAAAAAGTACTTATCGAAGAACTACACAAATATCTAATAGCACAAACCACCGTGACAACTGTCAAATATAAAAATATTTTGTCAAAATTCAGTCTCCATACAGGGCGATTTCCGTCTCACGTATTTTATAATGCCCATAGAGCTTTGGCTCCTTCCTGGGGTTCTTTATTCATTGGTGTAAATAAATATATCTACTGTTTTTACTCCAAATGTAGTTTTTCCTCTGGTCGATGTACGTAAACTTTACTTCCCATTAAGTCTATAACATATTATTTTCGCTGAAAAGTTTTAAATCGAAATTTATATTTAGTATTAGTATAAAAAATTATCTTAAGCCCAAAATTATCTACAATTTTTGTCTCTACAGTTTTTCTGTATAATCAGAAATAACGGAGCTACAGAGATTTGATGAAATAGCAAAAAATCACATTTTTCAAAGTATCTAGTGAGCCATGAACTTTTTTAAAAATCCAAAAGGGGCATTAGATTGAGCATTCAAAACTGTAATTCTTTCCCCATTTAACCTTTGTTCTAGCTCTACTAGTTTACGCGATCCCCATAGTGGGCATCGAAAAAAACTCACCCTGTATATTATAAATGTCCTACGTAAAGTATTATGTGCTGGCAATGTTCAGATAGGTACCTATTGTAAAGAATCAAATTGTCCAATGGGTTTTATAGTGCGCGATGAATTATGTTTGCAATAAAATTCGAACACATAAAAATCATGCCAAATGTTGAATATTCGAGTACGAATACAAAATGAAATAATGTAATATTTAACATGTATCCTGCGAATCGGGCGCAGAATTTCAGATAGGTATCTATGTATAATGAACAATTCAGAAAAATATTCTAATGACTCCTTCATGAAGGTAGAACACTTTGATTTGTGGAAGTTTTTGTTTGAGGATATTGCAGGTAAGTTTTTTGAAACGTTACGTTAACATAATTATATTATTGAATGTATTCTTATAGATCCGAGAACAAACGAATGGTTTTTAATAAAAGATCCAATTCTGCCATCTTTTATTTTGATATTCTACCTACTTTTCGTTTTAAAGTATGGACCAGAATTCATGACAAACAAAAAACCATTTAGACTGAAATACACACTAGTGGTGTACAATTTTATGCAAGTTGTAATAAGCACGTTTTTATTCGGTGAAGTAAGTTTGATTGTAGATTCTAATATTATTTTTTGAATGATGAAATTGTAGGCTATCAATATTTGGAGAAACTATAACTTTCTGTGCCAGCCAGTAGATTACAGCAATTCCACCTTCGCATTAAGAGTAAGTCACAAACTTCAAGCCAATAGAAAACCTAGATATTTAAATACATAATATGTGGTGATTTCCAGACAGCCAGAGCAGTACATTTATATTATCTGGTGAAACTGACAGAACTACTGGATACAGTATTTTTTGTTCTTCGAAAAAAATACAACCAAATAACATTTTTGCACGTGTACCATCATAGTGTTATGCCTATAATAACATACGCAGGAACAAAGTACTTTCCTGGGGGTCATGGAACGTTCATAGGATTACTCAACACTTTTGTTCACATTATCATGTATTCCTATTACCTAGTGGCTGCATGTGGGCCCAGGGTTCAAAGGTTTTTGTGGTGGAAAAAGTATATCACTACCTTGCAAATGGTAGCTTATATTTTAGGTTTAATTTTATTTTCTTAAAAACGTATTTTTCTAGGTTCAATTTTGCCTATATTTTCTGCACAACAGCCAGCTCATTTTTGCTGATTGTGGTTATCCAAGATGGACGGCAATAGTGTGCGCTCCAAATGCAGCATTCTTCTTTTTTCTGTTTAAAGAATTTTATAAGAATGCCTACAAACGCGGAGACGAAGGAAAACATATTGGAGGAAATAAAAAAGAATAAAGTTAATTTTGTCGTTTTAATTTAGTTCCTATTTATAAGGTACTTTAGTTACAAGAGCATCGTGGCGAATAAATTACTTAAGGTTACCAAAAAAATATTTACAAATTCATAACAATTTATATTCTACCTCTGTTTTTTATATCCAGTGTGTTCGAACTTGTCTCAGAAAGTTCATCAGGTAGGTATATATGGGCAACTCAAATCTTATTTCTCAGTACTGTCAGTGTCAATGCAGTAGTCTGGGAATAAGGGCATTTTTTGGTTTGCTGATTGATAGGACTATATCAGTTCTGTCAGAAAAATGTCAATGCAAAGAATCTTTTTTGTCGACATTATAAAAATTTAGCACTGGATACAAAAAAAAATCACATTTTAATAAATATCATCATTTAATGAGCTTTCACGAGCTTATCCTCCTTGGAAATTCCATTTAATTCTTTGGTCGATGTTTTGATTATACCGTTTACTTCTTTTATCCCATTTGTCATGTGCTTTCTTGGTTTGGCATATGCCTTCCTGTAGAAGTCCGAGAACAGGTAGAGGAAGATCGTCACGTTTGCTAAGAAGAAGAAGGTCAATATTTTTGGTACTTTGCAGTCCATCACCATTGTGAAGACCAGATACGCCAACATGAAGCAGAACTGGGTCTGCAAAATAAAAAACGGTAAGGAAAATTGACTTAATAGAACTCACATAAAAAGTTGTTACTTACGAGTTGCATCCAGGTCATGTACTTTTTCCACCAGAGGTACTTCTGGTATTGTGGTCCTAAAGCTGCCAGGAAGTAGTAGAAATACATAACAACGTGGACTAATGAATTAAGGAAGCCAATTACCACCCCTTGCTCGCCTAAAATAAGAAATGCAATTTTAAATAAGTTTTAATAAATATTTATATTAAGCGTGTCCATGAATTAAGTCACAAAGACGGGTTTAAAAAAGAATCTTATTTTCTCAGATTTATATACAGGGTGTTCAAAATTTAGAAAAATATGAAAAAAGCTAATAATAAAGTACCTTTATATGTTCAAAGATACTATGAACACCCAGTATATAACGTAAAGTAAAATAACGTAGTGTAAAATTTCTCAGCTGGAGAAGAGTTGGAGGTCATAGAAATAAAATTTGGACTGACCAAATTGCCATACAGTGTGTTCCACTTGAGACGAACCAAGATGGACCGATTTTCAAAAAAAATTTCAACCTATAGTACTCGTACATCTTGGGTTACAAATTTTTGAAATAGTCCTGTTTCATGGCTTACTGTTATTAAAAGAAGATCCCAAAAATCACAAAATCATATTAGGCATTTTTTTTAGGAATAAAATGGATAATGCCATCGAATGGCCTAATATTTCAACACAATTTCAACAATTTCAATACCAAAGGGAACTAAAATTCAAAAAAATTGGGCTTTCCAATACCCTAGTATAAACCACCGGGCATATTTTGGTGATCTTTTTTCGAGAATCTATTAAGCTTTGCCTAAGCTATTATTTTACATTGTAGTATAGGTAGCCAATATAGTTCATACACTGTGTTTGTAAAAAAATCAATTTTTACGAAAAAATAATTTATTTTAAAAAATATTAAAAGAAACAAATCGGGGTTTTACATCAGGCGCTAGGTACCTGATTTGTTTGATATTCTTCAACTTGTTGAGTAAAGCAAAATTAATTAAGGATGCAAGATGATGCTTCTAATTGTGTAGAAATGTTAAGCAGAAATAGATTTTTCCTATGGAGACTAATAAAATACAGTGAAATTCAAAATTTTTATTTAAATATATTTATTTAAAAAAAAAAAATGATTTTATCATCAAATTTTATTTTTTACGAAACACTCTGTATGAGCTGGGCTGGCTCTACTATGTAAAATAATATCTTGGGAAAGGCGAAGAAATATTTTCTTAGCGATTTTGCTGTTCATCTGACAAAAACTGTAGTTTTATGCTACATTTAAAATATACACACAGGGTAATATAATCTCGCCTAAACAAGTTTGTGGGGGTTATTTTAAAAATGTAAATATTGCCTAGTATTAAATTTTATTTATCGAAGTTGACGTTGTTAATCATAACTATGTTCGCGGAGCAATTCCGAACTGGTAACTGACAACATCATTGGCGTGTTTGAATTTTAGAACATCTTTAAGCCAATCACATTGACGATTATAAGTTCAGCACCATTTCGGAATCGCTCCGCAAACATAGCTATTTTCAATATATTTTTTAGTGCAGACACCGTTATTATACATATTTTATAAGGTCCTCTTTTCTGAGACACATATAGACAATAAGTACCTTTCCAACGTTTCACCAAGTTCTCACTTACCAGGCAAGAATTTCAAGTATCCCCAAGAGAACAACATCGTGATTCCATGATGATAGACATGCAAGAACGTTATCTGGCTTTGTTTCTTCCTAAGGACGAAAAACACGGTATCCAAAAGTTCCACCACTTTCGAGAAGAAGTACCACCAAGCTCCTTTGGACAGCTATAAAAAAAGTTGCTACATTTCTTTTGGTTTTTAAAAATCGCGCTACTTACGTCAGCTTGATATTCCTTATTGGGATTTGGATTTCTGCAGTTTTGGTTAAACATGTACGGGAGTGCGCTCTTGACATTGAGTGCTTGACTACACAGCCATATACTAAAGATAACTTGGTATAAATTGTATAAGACCATGGCATTTTTTAGACCGAACGCTTGTCGCTTTTCCATTAGTTGTGGTCCTAATTTTAATACGAAGTATAGGTAGCCTATGAGGATGGATAAGACGGGAAATGGAGAGCTCATGAAGAGCCATGAATCTACCAGGGGATCTAGAAAGATTACTTTGTGACGTACATTTTAGAAAAAGCATATGAAAGACTTACCATTTTTAGTTTCTAGCAACTCATTGTAGTTATCCATAACGGAATGCACTAAGCCCGACATTTTTTCCTGAAAATAATAATTCCGAGTTACAAAAGCACTATAATACAGAACATTCACGAATTAGTAGCTACCTAATTATAAATAATACTATTAACCGAGATCACACAATTCTTCGTCAATGAGTTGCCCGTTCAAGTTCAAGTTTCATTATATTGTCCACATGCCGCAGCGATTTCTTAAATGGCAAATCGGTGACTGATATGATACGTGTGATGTATACGTATTTACAAACGTATAATGTATATGAGATGTAAATATTAATTATAGGGCACAAATACGTCACTACTAGAAATTATGTATTGTGAATTGGCGACACTGACATTTCCTGTAGAACAAGGAACGTCGTCCATATTGATGAATTTTGATGGTAATTTGGAAACCACGCGTAACTTGTAATAAAATACATAATTATGTATCTGGTTTAAAACTACCTAGTTTGGATGGTATTATTTTGTCGTAAATCAATTATCAATATAGGGTGATATTTATGTAAAAATAAAGCTAAACTGAAACACTTTCTTATGGGGTTTACAAATTCTAAAATCGCCTTAAAGGCAAGGATTTGCGAGTCATTCTTTCTGTACTATATATAAAAAACTATTAGAGAAAGTTGTTACGAATTATAAACTACAACATAACACATATTGTTTTCTGTTACGTGAAAATATTCCTGCATAAAATATTCAAAAATGTGTACAGTGTGTCCGCGTTTGCTTGTGAACACTCTAGAAATCTATGAAAGGCATAGTAAAATTTGGCATTATATATTTTTTAGATTGACCTAGAGTTCGAAAAACGAACGAGCATTTCTAACGTTTCATTCTTTTTTGGTTCATAGCTTAGCTAGAAATATAGGATTAAGGTAAACCAGAGGACACCGTTATAGGCGCCACTTTATTCGTGTAATAAGCTCACAAAGGCGAAATATAAAGCATATATAATGTATATTTCTCCTCCCTGTCGTTTTCTAGTTATTCTAATTTATGTTCATATTGGCGTACTTTACTATAATTTGATTTTTTTAGAACAATTTGTTTACTTATACTGAATTGGTGATGCTACAAACTAAGTCTTTGTCACTTTTTAATTAAAATATGGCTTGATTGCTACTATTCCATTTGCAATTATTGGTTTGAAAGTAATTAGTGTAAGTTTAGTAGTTAGGCAAGTAATACGTAGGTACCTAGATATTTGTATTAAGACGCCGCAAACAAATACAACAAACATATAGTTTACGCCCGCTAATAAGTCGACACTTGAAAAAATCAGTCTAAGCGCGAGCGACACATAATTATTAGCTTAGTGTGAGACGTTTAGACTGAGGTTTTCGAGTGTCAGGATAGCGTGCGTGAACTGTAAGACTGCATAATATGTATATGTTTTTTTAGTAGCATGTGTACAGAAAATTTTGCCGATACCCCAAAAGAATCTGAAACATTTAAAAAACTTCGCGGAAAATAATAATTCCATACAAAAAGAGGAGACTTTGTAAACTTAGTTGATTTCGTGGAAAAAGAAATTTGTTTAGATCTGAATACAAATCATTAGGTTTTAAAGGTAAGGCTTTAATACACGCATATAGAACCCAACACAGACAAAATAATTTACTTACAAATTTGCAACAACACACGTTATGGAAATAAAACACTATTAGAACAAACATGCAACGAAAATGATCGAAATTAGATTTATCCCCCGTTCAGATGGAGATCGAATTCTTGATATGAGATTTTGTATCCCATCAGCCGTCAGCTGCGTGAGAAATCCTGCCGTGCTGAGATTTGTTGACAAATTGAAACAGAGCAATACAAGCAATCTAGTATTACTACTATAATATTAAAAAGTTGCAAACAATCTAGTCAAATATTCATTTTAATGGCTTATTAGGATATTTAAGTGAAAATGCGAAGTTCCTTGACGGTATTTTAACAAGATAAGAAAAGCGTTGGGTAGTGCCTAATTGCGTTTAAATAGGTAATTTTCAGTTAAAAAAAAACCGCTGTGTTATTATATTCATTATTAAAAAAAAATGATAGCTGATATCCATAAAATACCTAGCAAAAATGTGACACGCGTTACTATAAATGGAATTTTGTGAATAAAAAACCACAGTTCAAGTATTGCTGAACTCTATAATAAGTCTATATTCAATGCGGATTTTATACGATTTCAAAAATCGAATTTCCGCGAACAATTGAAATTAATAAAACTTATAGCAATTTGCCTCATACTTCGTTGATGAAATATTCATTATTCTTTTCACTTTTATTGTTCGCTTTTCGCTTTAAAGTTAAGTACTTATAAGGATATTCACGTAAGATTTCGCCCCCCCCCCTTAACTCTGTTATTTTTCTTCCTATAAAAAGAATAAATACGAAATTTCTACTTAGGAAATTTTTTGGCGAGTCTAGTGGGACTATCAAGGGTGATGTTGCTCAGGGTGTTGTCAAGATACTAAGCAAACTTACAGAACATCCCCTATGTAGAGTAATATAGTGAAAGGAGCCTTTTCAAATTTTACTGATTATATTCTCGAAATAAAGAATTTCAGGAAAATCGTAAAAGCTCCTAAACATTTTGGAGTTTCACTATGTTACTGTCTTGTTTAAAGCAAATATTTTTCGTTAGTACATTGATCGTCTATCCTTATCACGAGATCCACAAATTCGAGTTAAATAAATTTAGTATAAAATTTGAAAACGGAATTTTTTAAAAACGGAAAAAGATAATGCCACAAAGTTTAATATCATTTTAATTGCCTTGATGAGCAGATTTCAAAAATGCAAAAATATATAGGGTGATCCATTAAATTCAATATAAAAGTTTTTCACTGCCTTTTAAAATAAACATTCCACGGCTATCAATAGTTTTGCTCATTTTGAGGTTTTCTTAATTTTGCCCGACAAGTTGACCATGGATGCACTACTTAGTTGTCCACAATTGCCATATTTTTGATTCTTATGCTTTTTTTGAAGGGCGCAAAATAAGGGAGAAAATCGCGGTGGTAGTCCTAAAAAAATCATCCTGTATAAGTGGCTCACTCAAAATTTATATATATTTAAAAAAAATGAATATATGGGAGAAATTTCCATTTTTGACCAGTTTCTAAAAAATGCATGTTTTACTTGCTGTTTTTACCGTTTTTAACATCCAGTGATAAAAAAATACCTGACATCAGTGGCAGAAATTATTACTCTTTAATCGTTTTAATCTTTTTTATGCGTACCTATATGCTTTGAATTTTATAGGGAGCGGTCCATACAGTGTTAATAGGGACATGAATCATGAGAATGAAATAAAATATTAATGCGAATCCAGACAATTGGTTTACCTATTGCAAAACATAGTTAATTTTGTATGTCAGTCTTTAATTATTGTGTTCAGAAAATATTAACGATTAAGAAAATGAGAGTGAAACTGGGGATGTCATGCACAAACCAAAATCAAACTACTACTATGTGTTATAACGTTATGTATGTAGATATAATATCGAACCTTCTAATTAATATAAAGAGCAAGACACCATATATATAAGCATACTATCCTTAAAATTCACGGATGTACACTGACACGAATAATAGTTACACATCATTACGAAATCCCTTGTAGAAAGAATATTTGAATATCTGTCTGAAAAACTGAATGAATGAACGTAAAGAGAAAACATTAAACCTATTGCTTGATTGATAGAACATAGGTATTCTACGAGTCCTGAAATAGGATATAGTCGTTCAGGGTGATTCTTCTAGAATTAACACTATTTATAACTTTCTAATTATTGTGAGAAAACTGTTTCAGATCAAAGTCAAATCAAGTTTTGGTCCCATTGTAGTGAGGTATAGGTAGTTACCTAGGCGTATTTAAAAATATATAGGTTTGTCAAAATAGTTTTGTGCCGATTTTGGTGAGCATAAATCGAAGAAGTCACGAAAAACTTAATTCTTTTTCCTTTGTAATTCTCTATAACTAACACAGAAGTACTTTTTCTATTTCAAATAGAAGCTAGAGTCAATTATCAGTAAGAAAAAATTTGTAGATTGGCATCTACTGTATTTACTGTAGGTATTTATCTAATACACAACTACTAGTGCTTTACAGACGTCTGGATATTGTTGAGCGAGCTTTTGAGCGAAGACAATAATATGACGAGTCTAATAAAGTCATGTTTAAGTATGCGTGACATACAATATTTTGTGTACGAATGTAGATATTGCAAAAGTAGGTAAAATTTTATAAATTTTAATATTACGTCTAAGTACATAGACAATTTTGTCATTGACAGATAATAGCAATTGGTATTACTTTATTGTACTAGTAAAATGAAGAATTACCTACTTTATTTTAAAATAGAAGTATAGAAACTTGAAACAGGCGAACATTTATAAAATAGTTTATTACAATTTTTTAGCTATGGATATCAAAAACGAAATTTAAAACTATAATTTTTGCTGTAATATATTTATTTTAAAAAATAACTTTGGCGAAACTTTTTTAATTAAAATCTTTCTATATAGGGTGAGTGAGATTTTTGTGGCAGGACTTGAATGGCATTTTAAAACGAAAATTTCATATCAATGTAGGTCTACAAAATATTTGAATATTTTTTTATATCTTCCAAATAAATAGCGATTATGAATTATGTGTTAGTTTCCTGATTTCCATGCAACCAGTGGCCGAGGCACGGAGTTATTACTTCAACAAAAAAGATGATACGGGCCTGTATAACACTAAAACTCGATACACTTTACAATTTAATTAAGTTTCTTAGCTGTTTTTGATATTACGGTTTCATGTCTAATTTCACTATTTCGGTCAAATGTTCTTTTTAATGAAAACTATAAAAATCAAATTTTATTTTTCGAAAAATGTTACGCAAACTTAGAAAAATGTAATCGATCAAAATTACCCACAACGCTCCAACTCTTAGCTGGAAAAGTACAGAAAAAAAAAATTTGGCCCCAAAAATTTAACGTCCTGAGTCTCGAAAATGGAACCTTTGTGGTGATATGAAATTTTCGCTTTAAAAAACTTACACACCTTGTTTGTATTTTAATGAAAATGTAGGTTAAGTACACATTAAACCCACATGATTTTTCAAAAAGGTGTTACAATTTACAATGTAGACCCTGATTTCAAAACCTGGAATTACAATAAATTACATTTTTCTGCCACCTACGAATCTTATATCCCCCCCCCCCCCCTTAGTAGAGTATATTCTAATGGAATGTTTTATCTTTGGCAATGAGTTTTTAATTAAATTTCTGTCACTAAAATATAGCGATTATAATGAAGTAGACTTTCATTTTTTTTCGAATAATTTTTTTAAAAAATTCCTTGCCTTACTTACCGTTTATTTTTCGAATTCTGAGACCAAATGCAGTGGTACCAACTGGGGTACTGAAAAAAACTGTCGTCCCTGGGGTGCGTGCCTTCGGTCACCTGCTAGACCATACTCAACACTCGTCTGAACGGCAACTGCCACCTGGGCTGGGCCAGCACCACCGGCACGCCACAATAATGGGACTTGACACGGATCGGATGCGCCGGTACTTTTTCCTACACCTTTCTCCGCAGCGGCAACCTCGTTATTCTGGGCCGGAGAAAATGTAAATACCGAAACTAGAAGAAGAATAGGATGTGAGGAGAGCAGAGGATTTTTGATCCCGTCTCAGTATTCGGTGGTAGGGCGGTGGTACCTCGCGGCGGATAGTTGTTGACAAACTTTGGCAAGTATCACACCGTTCAAAGTTTATATATACGATACTCGCGAAAAACCCTGCACTTGACCGGCTGGTGTGACGTAATTAGGCACTTGCGGAAATAAGAAGTGGTGATATTACTTAGGTTGGGAAATTTCAATGTCATATAGGGTCTCTAATGTATAGGGTTCGTAGAATTCTGTGTTAATATGTGCTGATTCAAGTTCGATGCCCCAGGCACGGGAAAAAATTAATCTATTATGTGGCTTCTAAAATGAATCCTAATATCCGAGAGAGTTATTTTATGAAAACAATGTATCGAAATAAAATAAAGAAACGCGCTTGGCGTTCGGATGTTACCTAGTCAATATTTCTTTTTACAAATAAATTGGTAGGTAAGTAGTTGCATTTTTGAGTAGGTAACGCATATTATTGACTATTCTTGCAGGGTGATTCTTTGATTAGTTCACAATTTTTAACTAGGCGTCAAGTTGAACCACAAAAATAAAATTTTTAAGGTTTAATTTTAACTACGGCGGGCCGGATTGGCAGTTCTCGCGGGCCGGTATTGGCCGTAGTTTGGAGATACTTAGATTAGACCTATAGACCTATAGACCTATAGACCTATACTTATATAAATGGTCATATTTCAAGTCGAAATTTTTTTGTCCTTTACACCTTTTTCTTCACTTATCCTGGGACACAGTGTATAATATCAAATTTTAAAATAAAAAAATAATTACCATTTAAGAAGTGATAGACTCCAGTGGAGGCAATAGAAAAATGTTTTTTTAACATTAGCTAATTAGTAAAACAATAAATGACAAAATGTAGTTGCAACTTGATATTTTTGGAATGACTCATTCTTCCTCTCAAACCTTGCTCAAACTAAATAACTATGTCTCTTTTATTCGAATTGTTCTTTACTACTTCTTTAAGGTATACAATTTAATTCACTAAAATGTGAAAGTAAAATGATTTTTTTCATATTACGGGCGTTAAATCATATTAACTTCTAAAATATACCATGTGAGTTATGGTAATGACATTATTTGGAAAATTCTATAGGGCTCTAATAGGTACAATTTGAGTGAAATAAGGAATTTTAATATTATTCAACGGCGAAGGTAGCTACTACAGTAGTGACCTAACCTATTTTTTAACAAAAAAATGGTATATAGTTTTCCAAAAATGAATAATTTTCTTAAAGAATAAAGCAAAGGTGAGATATCAATACAATGAAGTATCTAAGTGAAAAAAAAAATCAAAATTAAGTCATACAGTGCCATTACCTTGTTTAATAACATAACTCACTTTTGATGTCAAGGTCAAGAAAATTATTTGAGAAAAAGGGTCAGAGAAAGACTTCGAAAGGTTTTTAATTTATTACCGACGTTTCGACTTATTTTAGGTAATTTTCAGGGTTCTAGAATAAAATCCACTCGCTAAAGGTGTTGTAAGGAAAATTATGATTAAAGAATAAAGCAAAGGTAAGATATCAATGCAATGAAGTATCTATGTGAAAAAAAATCAAAATTGAGTCATACAGTGCCATTACCTTGTTTAATAACATAACTCACTTTTGATGTCAAGGTCAAAAAAAAAATTATTTGGGAAAAAGGGTCAGAGAAAGACTTCGAAAGGTTTTTAATTTATTACCGATGTTTCGACTTATTTAAAGTCATTTTCAGGGTTCTAAAATAAAATCCACTCGATAAAAGTGTTGTAAGGAAAAGTATGAGATATTTAATAAAACTTACCAAATTGTCTTTAAAAAAACCTTGGGTATAAATTAACATTAAATTCATAACTCACCTCTTTTAGATATCTATAAAATACGTTTAAAAAATCCTAATTTTAACGCGTACCTACACTAAAACCCACAGTATTCGGTAATATGTTCAATATGTTCATATAGGAAAAAAATTTTTGATTGTGACTTTTTCTATTGAAGTTGGACCACCCTGTATAGACACCTAACCGATAATTTTTGGGCACCAACACATTTTATCTACTATAATTGACACGAGGTTTTTATTTTCTTATAATATTTGTTGATATATCTTCGAAAATAAATAATGTAATAAGAATATTTAATGGATTTTCTACCTGTAGTTATACATTAAGAGGGAAGTTTTAGTGCAGTTAAAGATACACTCCAGCCGGGATTCGAACCCGGCGTTCCTACACAGCCTACAATAGGACAGTTCGGATTGCTTTTGGGTGCAATTGCTCCAAGGAAAGGGGTGGAAATGTTATTATTATTATTATTATTATTATTATTATAGTATAAAACAAATAAATTATGAAATACTGAAATCAAAATTATTGTTGATAACAATCTAAGTCACATACTACGTCATTTCGTATTAGGCGACTTGCAAAAACTTGGATATTCCAATTATTTTTAATGACATGTTGATGTCATTTATGTACGTAGAAGTGGTCTACCCTCTATACGTGCGTGGAACCTTTCATTTACATCAATGGTATATAGACCATCGTCAAAATTGCATTAGGGATAACCTAAAATTACAATAAAATGTCTCCTTAATAATAATTCGAGGATTTTGTGATATATTGTATTTTTATGGACATTTTAGGTATACATCTATACAGTGTCCTCCAAATGGTAAATATCATATCATTAATTAATTATTATTTATTTTCAACATTGCTTTATTGCTTTGGTTACATTTTGCTTAAAAACATGAAAAATGACTATTAAAACGTGGTAACATCACTTTCTGTATTTGTCAAAAATTACATTTAAAAAATAAAATCGCTAGAAATGGGTTTGATTGTTAAAATTCCAAAAAGTTTTAAAAACTTTTAACTCAATAAAAACTATTTTACATCCCTAGCTTTATCATTCTATTCACTTTATTGCCAAGTATTAATAAGAATTTGTGGTTCTCAAAAAATATATATATTAACGATTTAAAATTCTGTTATGTTTGATCAAAGATCATAATTCTCGTTGGTTCTTTGGTTTGATGCGAACTAGATGTATCGTCAAGCATTTAGGATATACATTTATTTACATTTAATTTTTCAGTACAAAATTCATGCGCTAAAATAATTTTATTGGAAAGCTGTAGAGACAATAATTTGTTCGGAAAATTGAAAATTTAAAAAGTCGTTGCATATAGATTTATACTACTATTCTCTTACACGAGCAACCTATCTAATCTAATTAAAATTTGCATCAACTATCTAGTATTATAGGTTAGTATAAATAAAGTAGATATTTTTAAAAGTTGACAGAAAAACACAGAAATCTCCTTCATTCTACTCCGCTCCCAGTGAACTTACCTCATAGGGCGTAGAGTGAATACATAATTTTGTTTATATACGTTTAAACAATCCAAAATAACGTCATTTTCAGGAATAGTACTGTTTTTTGCAGAATAAACACTGTTTCCTAGGGATTTTTTTTTACTTAATAGGTGTACTTAATACCAAAAACCTCGCAAAAGTGAACATACCCGAAATAGTGCACTTGCTTTGCAGGAATTAGTTCACTAAATCAAATATATCACGACGATCTTTGACTAAATCACGACTCTATAGTTTCATTTTAGCTTTGTTGCAGTTGGTTCTAAACATGTACAGTACGATATAAATATAAACTGTGAAGGTATAATACCTGTTTTGTGTTTCCATAAACATATATTTTGACAAACACTGGTAGGTACCAATTTAACGAATAAAAAGTCAGCATCTATTTAATTTACGTAATGGTCCATTCTTAAAAATATCTAATTTTTGGATACATGCTAAATAACAACTTATACATAATTTATAATCCATAATTCTTACACATAATTATTTGGTACTAGGACTAGTTAATAATACACCGTTCGTTGGAAATTTTTACATCTGCATAAGATATTTCAAATTGGCGTATGTTTTAGTAATTATAATTACATAATGGGCCTTTTTTACTAGGTTTAAATTAGGTAATTGGTATGAGCAAAGATATATCTTTGGTATGAGTAAACAGGGAGAACATTCAGTAGTTTCATGTAGAGAGCCCGATTTTTCATAGAAAGATTTTTAGTTCCTGTAATTATAAATAATAAAGGATGTTTTAGTGGCATATCAGGTAAAGGATATCAATTTAAAAAAATGTTTTCATTCTGGCTTACAGTTTACATTTTGGATCAATGAGAACAGGTACCTTTTCAAAGGACAATAATATCCCTTGATGTTCAGTATAGATATTTTTTGTTAATACACAAATTTAAATTGAAAACCAATTTCATTTATCACAATAAAACTTTACTAATAATAAAAAGGAAATATTATTTCAAAACACTAAATTTCCGATAAATATAACAGGAGAAAGAACTCTCGTGGTATCAAAAAGCATGGGAATCCTGAATCCTCACGCCAACTCGACTTTTGTGGGATAAAATTGAGATTGGATTTCGGAAATTTTGTCGTAAGATTTTCTCCTGAAAATTCTATATAAAAAATGGCGTGAAAGAATATTAGCCTTGGGGATAGAATTGTGGAGTATTCTATTAACGAGATTGGCGTGAGGGATTTTTGACGTGATAATTTTAGACGCAAGCCTTAACAAATCTATAAGAGCTATTATTTGGCATGAAATTATCATGGGGTTGTTTTGTGAATTTTGGCGTGAGAATTCTACGCTATCCTATGGAAAGGAGTGGCCTGGGGATGTTAAAAGATATCGAGAATTCTACGCGACTTTTGTGGGATACAGATCTGGCGTAGAAATCTCATAGGGGTGTTGTAGAATATCGAGTTTAGGTGCGAGAGATCCTATTTGGTGTAGAACATGGGGTACGAAGTAAAGAGGCTCTGAGAGTGCGAGCGCACTTTCTCCATCTCTATTAGGCTGAAACGTAGTAAACGTAGTAAAAACGCCCAGAACCTCGCCTGAAACACTGACAAATCTTCCACGTTGCAGCCGTGACCTTCGAGCGGAGATGCCGCGATCGACGATTTTTAACCTGGATTCCGAACCTTCTGAATTCAAAAAAACGACCAGTAACTAGTAAAAAACTTGCCCGTCAACTGTTCAACCCCGTTTAATAGATTTAATAAAATTGTTTTTTTTTTAAATACTGCGACTAGAAGTCCGAATCTGTTGCCCAAAATGCAAATTGTCAACATACATCCCAAGAGTTGAACCTATACTTTGCTCTGGAAAACATTTTTCGACTAAGTGTCGAAAATATTTTAAAACACCCTTCGAAAATAGTTTGGTATGAAATGTATAAAGTATCTACTAGACTGAAAAGTTAATGGTTCAAAGTAAAACCAAGTACCAAAAATCAGTTAAATACACGTCCATTCGCTTTACAGAGAGCAAGAAAAAAATACTAATGTGCAAGATAAAATTCCCTGTACACAAAAATATAATATAAAACGCTGTTTTTGCCCTTTGCACACCACTCTCACCCCCAAAAACTTATTGTGAATTAATATTTTTGCTAAAATCAACGTCTTAACAAAGTTAAACCTATACTTTCCCCTGGAAAAACGATCATTTTTCAGTTGATAGTATCGAAAATATTTTTAAACGCCCTTAGGAAATAGTTTAGTATGAAATTTTGATAATATAAAATACTAGACTGAAAAAGTTTAAAGTAAAACCAGGTGTTAAAAATCAACTAGATGCACTTCCAGACGCTCTACAGACTGCAAGAAAAAATGCTACTGCGTAAGATAAAATTCCCTGTCCTCAAAAACATACTATAAATAAAATGCCCATATTGACTATATTCTATAGTCACTGGAACAACTAATATCTGCTAAAATCAACGTCCCAACAAAGGTCAACCTATTTACTTTGCCCTGGAAAATCGAACATTTTTCACTAAAAGTATGGAACATATTTTTAAACATGATAATAATAAATTGCTACACTGAAAATTGTTGTTAGAAGTAAAAACCAGTTGTCAAACCTTCTATTGTCTACAAAATACGTACATAGTAGCTGTTAGACAACCTAGCGTGTCCCAACAAAGTTTCTCTTAATACCGGCATTCGAACTATAAAATTGTGTAATACCTACCAAAATTGCCTAGTAGATGTACCTATCCAGCAAAAAGTTATACGTACCCATCACCCCAGTGGAAACACTGAAACTCATCCATCATATTCCTATCGCTTGGCGGTACTATCGCTTGGCAGTATTATCCCACGAACTAGAAGATTCGGTTGAAACTCCGAACATTTTAGGCCTATAAGCATTGACTGACGTATTAATAAATACTGTTCACGGCTGTCATGTTTGACAGTTCTCTGGCTCACCATGCGCTTCCCGGAGTCAAAATACAATGCAAAATACTTACATTGTTGACCATAGGCGCCATCTACTTTTCAGAATATGAAGCTATAGCCGTGAGAAGTCTTAAGTCTTGTTATTAATAGTATTTTTATTATACTTCTTTGAAAACACTATTTTCATCTGTTTTAGCAATAATGAAAGATGGGGTTTTTCGGACTAGAGCACAGAAACAGCGCATGGAAAAACTTTCCGTGCGCTGAATAAAAATACCGAATATATGGCTTTAAAATAGAAATATTATACAGCAAAGTAAGCTAAATTTAAGAAACTCTATATGCTCTCTGATATTTAACATGTACCTATTTTGTAAGTGTGTCAATATTTAGATACATTTCTGTAATATTTTTGACGTTTTATTCACCTTATCTGACAATAACTAATTTACAACAAAGCACCTTTGAAATAATTTGAGAGTAACCATGGAAACGCATCATACATACCAAACACTATATTGTCTGCATTGTTTATTTTTTGTCAATTAAATTTATTATAATATGCCGATAAAATGTTTAAAGTTTCCGTTTTCAAAGAAGTATAATAAAAAATATCGTTCATTATACGTCCAGAAATAGATTTTTCCGTGCTTGCATGACTTCCCGTGTTCGGCTGCGCCTCACACGGGAATTAGTCAATTTTTGTCGATTTAAAGTTTTTTTAGTACACCGCGAAAAGTTGGGCATGGAGGCACATTCCTTTTTTAAAGTCGCCTCGCTGACCAAAATTGCCATATTTTGTTTTCATACGTATTTTCTGTGCGGCCTAAAATAAGCAAGAAAATCGCTTAATAAGAAATAAACGAAAAAATTTTCATAGCCTCAAGAGAGCCGAAGACCCTGTGTAATTTGATGAAACCATCTGACTACGTGGATCGATAAAGCTTCTCCGTGCCATCAATTTTCAATATAAAAGTTTTCCTCTGTCTCTTATAATAAACATTCCACGGCTATTAATAGTTTTGCTCAATTTAAGGTTGTTTAATATTGCGCGACAAGTTGGCCATGGATGCCGATTTCTTTCGCAGCACCACTTATCTGTCCAAAATTGCAACATTTTTGTTTCTTACGCTTTTCTGTAGGGCGTAAAATAAGCGAGAAAATGGCGGTGGAAGACCTAAAAAAATCATCCTGTATATATAATTATGATCTTTGTTAAGAGTAATTGCCAGATTGTTTGCGTCAGGTCGTTTATAAAACATAAATGTAATCCCGTTGCAATCCCGTACTACCTGAGGTGAATACCTTCGAGTGAGGCTTCACCAATCGCTGGTCTCTAGTGGTATTTTGTTGAATCAAGAACAAAGTATTGTCGCACAGTCACAGTGCGGCCACTGTGTATCCTGTGCTTTTGCATAATAACATTTTTAGCTTAATAATGATGATAACATAACAGTAATTACAGATTTGGTTTGAGAAGCCGCTGCTCGGAGACATCTTATATGGAGACATCCTAATGAGGTTAACCAGGAACATGTGTCGAACTATTGGCCGAACTCGGGACGAATGTTTCCCGAAACAGAAGACTTTTTACTGACCATACAAGATCAAGTGATACCAACTCACAACTAACTAAAATTCATTGTAGGGGATGCATCGATAGTGGACGACAACGTGTAGATAGGGGTGCCAAATTTCAGAGACAATATTAAAGAACATCATATCATGATGCAGTTGCCAAGATCTTGCACCAGGAACTGGCGGAAAAACTGCTGCTTGTGAAGTCGGTTACAGCTACACGCCGAAGCTTGATCTTGCAAACCGCAACTAAATATAAGATGTATTGGGACCATACAGTACAGTAACATATCTATTAGTTGTTCATAATAGACCGGACCTTATAATAGTTGAGAAAATTTCTAGCAAGATAACTCTGATTGATGTGGCCATCCCAAAGAACAATCTGAGTGTGAAGCACGCCGAGAAGATTGCGAAGGACAGAAACCTGGAAGAATGAAAGAGAAGAAGCCATCTAAAAGCAATACGCTACGCTTCGACGCGTCGCTAACGACAAACAAAGAGAGCGATGCATTTGTTTTCGAAAAGTAATTTTATGCAGTTGTCATGTAATGTCCGTGGGTTGCTTTTGGACCGACTATTCTCATAGTTTGTCTTTGTGCGCATTTCTCATGATTTTTGCAATTTTATGAACCGACCGATATTTTTATTTTTTAAAAAAGGAGCGAGGATATTGTTTAATAAGGATCCTTTTCTTTTCAAAGAGAATGTGTGGTAGACTGCAAAAACTATTGAAAATTTAAACTATTTCTCCACGATGTCACTATTTCTGTTATTATTTTTTAGAATCTTATAAAGTATCTGCAGTCCTAGCGATAAATTTTAGTAGATACTTGGGGTATTTAACAATTTATCTTTGTTGTAAAAACTGGAAAAATTAAAAAATCTTATTTGACTTTTTACGTTTGATGTTTGTATTTTTTTACTTTTTTCTTGTTTGCAATTGTCAAATTTTGTAAAATACTACAACCAAGAAATGTATTGCTTTCTGCATACGCTCTGTACACGTGGCGGAAAGTGAGAATGCATTTCTAAAAATATGTGGATATGGATATCGGCTGAATAATGCCTCGAGTGCATACCTAGTATATAATTTATTCATTAGGAAGTGTAAATTATTGACCACAAGTCATCTATATAGGTTTTACATACTTTTACAATTTTACGTGGCATATCAGTTATTTTCGGCACCTTTTTTTGAATGAAATTTTATTAGGACTTATTTCCGTATATACAGGGTGATTCTTTGATTCGTACATAAATTTTAACCAGTGGCAAATTTCAAAATTTTAAAATCAAAAGTTTTGGGACTTCTGACTTTGTTTCTTCTTCCATCCACCATCCTAATTTAAAGCCTGCAAATGTTGTCACACATAATAAAAGTCGCAATAATATTTTAAAATATTTAAAAAATATTAATTATTTATAGCAAATAGCAATTTTTAAAAATTTTATATCTCACTTATTTTTGATTCAACATGTCCCCGGGTTGAAATTTGTGTACTACACCCTATATAGCAAAATTAAGTGCCATCTAGATGTTGAAAACATTATTGACTTAACTTATAAGGATATTGGAATTTTATTGACATACCTAGCTTCTATTTCATTTATTTACATAATATTCTATTTAATTTAGAGGGTGTCTACTTTCAAACATAGAAATACCTACATAAAATCTTCCTTTTTTTGTTTCAAAAGCCGCATCTTTTGACCTTTCTACCATTTTAAAAATGCATATCCAGGGTCGGCTGCGTTTCTTTAAACCCCCGGTTTTTGCAAAAACCATTTAGCGATTTTTTTTTATTGAAAATCTGACCCCACAGCGTTCCATTCTGCAGGATATCAAAGTTGGGAAAAATGGAAATTTTAAAGCCATCCGGCGAATAAAGTGTGCCATGGAATCGCCTCAAAATAGTTGAATTGTCAAGGTGTTGGTGTGCAAAGATTCAATATAACAATATCATACAGCATGTTTGTCTCTAGGTCATCTCAAAATGCAGAATTTTTTAAATCTTTATCGGAGTATCCTGAAATTATTGAAAAACTGCTAATAGACACAAAAGTAATTTATTTTTATTTTACAAAAATATTACCTAACCAACATGTAAAAAAGATTCTACATAATTGAATCCTTCTCCTGTTATGGAACACTACCCGTCTTAACTCATCTCTATACTTACTGACTGACAGACTCGTAATTTTTAGGCGTAGCTCGTGTATGTTTCTGGGCTGTTTGTGATATACACGATTCTTTTAGAGAACCTCAAAGAAACTGAAAACTTATAAGGTTAACAATACTTGTTGAGAAAATTAGCGTTTATATAGCCACTTAACGACCGGCCGAGTTGCGTGGATAGGTGCTCCAAGCAATTGCATCATTAAGTCTCTGGTTTCTGCTAGTGCGTCAAGTGCATTTTGGAACTCCCCTCTTTCAAGAAAACTTGGACTATTATTAAAATGATCCGTTATAAAAGAAAGGCCCTGTCACCCTTCTGGCAGGTTATTCCGCACAGAATACATTCTTATTTTATGTGAGAACCGACTCTTGCAGTGCACAACAGAATTGGGGTTTCCTCCTGACGGGTGTTTTGAGATGAAACTATACCTACCATTTGTAGTAAAAGTGGCTTCATCCGTAAATAATATTTTTCTATGAAACCGTCATAGTTTAATTCTTCCCCTTGTGCCCACAAACAATTATCTAAACTTTTATCCATATCACCTTCTTCTAATGTAGGCAAAAGCATTGCTTTAAATGGCTTTATTTTATTTGCTTTTCCAGATAGTAGAATTTTTCTGGTGTAAATCTCTGAATTAAGAATAATTATTATTGGGGTTATTCGGCAAAAATATTCCAAAATTTGTTCAGACCTTTGGTTGAAGTTGCGTGGTGTGGCTTTCCTCTTAGATACATTTCCTAGAAAACATTGCAATTTATATAACATTACATACTTTCCAAACTTCTTAAAGCTTATTCTACCTCTTTCATCAAATTTCCTGGTTATTATTGCCACAGTTGTAAAATGTAGATATGTTACAACAAATACGTAAAGTAATTTCGTATTTTCGCAGGAATATGCAAAAAATAGGTTAATTTGCAAATTTGCTTGAAAAAGATATTGTTATCACTTAGCAACTTTCAAGGCATTTTTTACATTGCTATGGTGAATATGAAAATGACAATAAAACACTAATTACAAACATTAAGTTCCTTGATCTGAAATTAACAAAAATATTTCCATGTCACCTATTTTGTTTGTATGCTCTATTTTCAGCCTTTCTCTACCAACATTCATAATAATGCCAAAACGATCTCTACTGACAGTTACCTATGTAACGAAATGAGCTCGTATACCACATTTTTTTTATTTTTGAAATGGATAGATATCGCTTTTAAACGTCCGTAAACGCTATAGAAAAATTTTTTTTCGCGCAATGGCCTTTATTATCATTTGCGCAAAAAGCCTAATAACGGCCATTTTCATAAATATTTTTAAATAATTTTTGTCTCAAAATGTGAGTAATTACTTAGATTAAAATTTGTATTGACCAAAAATTTAAAATTATGCGTGTTGCGCGCTACAAATCGAAAAAAGCCATTTTATGAGTCAAAATGTTGAATCACCACGTACCTGCTGTACATTGAGCCTTAAGAACCGGCAAGGTCGCCTTCTCCCCTCTTCGTCTTTCGTCAAATAAAATGACCTGGGTAGAGATGGGTAATTCGTTCATTTTACTACGACCGAATCGATCAGTCACTGATTTAAAAAAAGATCGAATCATTTCAATCAATCGTTCATAGTAGTCAGGAGCATGCCTGTAAACTCGTACGGTATTGGCTTAATTCAATCTTGAGGTTTTAAATCAGCCGTTTCTGTTTTACCGATAGATAAAAAAAATTATTATTTTTGTTCGAAGTATACGAGTCCATTGCATTCCATGCATCATATTTGACAAAATTTATCAAACAATAAAATTTCGCTTCTTGGTTATTGTTAGAGATAATTAATTATATATAACATTGGAGAACTGAACTTATTGACATTGGATTTAAGGCAAAAATGAAAACAAACTCAAAAAATACTTACACCTGAGGAGATACTACTCCACGTCAATCTTTTGTTTCGCAAGTAATAGTTTTCGCCAAGCATAAATTTTTTGCCAAGATATCAAACATTTTGCTGCATTTTTAATATTTATTGATTTAGAATAAAACATCTATTCTTATTATTTTCATTTCATATTTCTTAAAAGTCAGCTTACCTAAAGCAACATTATTTCACTTTAATTAATGAAGTAAACAGGGCAGATATCACATAATAGAAATTAATTTCAACATCGGAAAGGTAAATAGAAAACTAGAAAATATACCATATATTAGGAACTATAGTAGTTCTGCATATAAATGACAACGAGATCTCCATTATGATTGATCATGCTCATATAGCGTATTCCATTGATACCCTACTTTAGAGAGAAAGTAAAGTATTTCTGATTAAGGAGCAACCAGGTTAAGTACATTAGCACTTAAAAATTTGGCAATTTTATGTTGTTTTATTCGAACCAGCAATTAATTTTATGGTAATAAAAGTTTGCATTGGGGTGCACTTGGACATTTTTTGACCTACCTTCTTCTCCCATAATTATCTTTGGTTTAGCAACAGAAAATATAAGCAAATAGAATTTTCCATTTTGAAATGGACTTCAAACGGACGTGTTATAGACTCTTATTTAATCAGCGATTTTAGTTTAGTAGATATATAGTTCATTATATTTCTTTTTAAACTTATCTACCTTTGACGATCCCTACGGATAGGCACATATTTATTTCCTAAGAGAAATCGATAGTGAGATCGTTTGTAGTGAAATAAGTAAATAATCAAGAAGAGTTCCGCGACTGAACAGGCTATTTATACAGGGTATCCATGGATGGAGTTGACAAGAGAAGGAAGAAATGTTACTAAAACATCCTTTTTTATTTCTAATAAGTACAGGTATTAAAAAATCATTCTTTATTAATATTTTCGTTATTTCGTTCTGAATTTTCATAAATCTAGCTTTAACATTTTGTATTAGCTCTGTACTGATCTAAGGTTTTTATATGGTTATCTTATTTTCTGGGCAAGTACCTACTTTTTTTTATAAAGAATTATCGACTTTCTGTCATTAATTTCAATAAAACGTTTTTGTCTTCTTGTGAATTCCATCCATAAACACATTGTATCAATAGCAAAATGTGTTTCAGGATGAAGATAATTCAGAAAATTTTCCGTTTTCAATACTTAATAATAATGGTTCACTAAAAACCATCTGAAATAAATATGATGATGTGGAACTTTCGACTTATCGTCTGGAACGTAAGTTTTGGGAAAAATTTCAAGCGCAAAAAATAGCCAATTAATATTTCATCATATTTCTTTGCACTTTTTAAATCAAGCCCATTAAACATTTTTCCAAAACTTTCGTTCCATAGAGTAATTACCATGGCACAAATTAAGTATTTTGAATTATAGTCATTTGATTTGGCTATAGCTATAAAAGCAACTTATAACGCCATCACCGATTTGATTTATAGTTCAATTTCAACACGCTGAAAGTCTTAAAAATTTTAAATCAAAATTTTCCTATAAATTTGAAATGGGTTTTATGTAGCTAAACGACAGTTCAAAAAATATGTTTTATTACTGTTGAAAATTGTTTAACAACAAATATTTGGATTTTATATGAATAAAATCTTCTAAAGTAATACTAATAGTTAACATCTAAGTTCTACAACTTGTAATTTGTTCCTTAGGTGATTATTTAAATTTGCCAACAATAGAACATCGTTATAACTAATTATCAATTAAGTTAACCACCAATAATTAACAGATTACAGTTGTTGTTGCGAGATATTTACACAATAAATTAGATAAACCCAAAATATGGACTTCCAACCATTATAAAACATGTATTGTGTCTGAGACAGCATAACTGGTGAAACGTGTACCTACTGTAATACAACTGCGATTACAGAGCGGACAGAATACAGAGCGCTCATCTTCTCAAATTTGTCAAATGGAGTCCAACTTTTACCTAATATTTCACACTCCCGATACATAAAAGTACTGAATTCTTCGTTTATTTTAGTTTAATTTAAAACTGAGAATAAACGAAAGAGCCACAGCGACCTAAAATGAATGTTCGAGATAGTTTGTTTTAATTTTGTGTTGTAGGTATCCATCTTCTTCGTGTAGTTGAGTGTGAGATGGCAGGAGGGCTATGTTTTTCTTTTAAATTTATTTTTGAATATACCATAGATGTAAAAGAAACTTAATATGAAACAGTGGACTAGTATGATTAAATTTTAAAAATTAATTTGATGATTGCAATGATCACCTACAGTGATCTAGGTCCCTAAAAGTCCCCTGATAAATATCCAAAATATCCTTAAACTATTTAAGGTAGTAATGATCTTTTTTTACTGACATTAAAATGTATTCAAAAGGTAACCGCGTGAGGCAACTTCAGGGTACTTAATTGGTTAGTGATTTGTGGTGTGGTATGACAGCTGTTTCAAAAATCTAACCATAATAAGATTATTCCAATTCAAATTGAACTGGTACTTAAGAAATGAAATATGAAGTACTTTACCTACCAAGAAAGTCTTTAAAACACTTGATTTTACTGAAATAGTAGCATAAAATCAAGCATCATTTACTAGAAAAGCTATGTGCTTACTACCCATTATTGACTTGTTTGCTGTAGACAGCACAAAAAGCACAACTCAAATTACTAACTACCTTCAGCAGAGGAATCTGGGAAATATAATATATCAAACAACCAGATTTATATCTCTAGTAGACTTTTCTGTGTTCCCTTTACATTATAAATTAAATAGCGACCTGTTTTTAGGAGTCCATTAACCCAGCTTATTATTTTATTAAACAAGTATTAGGAATAAATAAAGTAATTTTTGGTTTTAAATTTAGATAATAATAAGGAAAGCTCAAATGTTCACATTTGAAGTTGGAGCTTCAAATTATAGGTTAAATTTAAAAAAAAATCGATAATTCACAAAAAATTACAAGTAGGATAAGGTTGTGGGACCTCCAGCGGGCTTTCAGCATATCACTGCCGATTGAATTGTATTCACCACCATCTTTTAAGGAGAGCAAAAGGAACAATACCTAAAAATTATCGACTATTTTTTATTTTTTATTCAAAAACCAAATTTGCCCAGTTGAATGCCCTCAGCCTATACAGATTTTCAGGGGTGTTAACACGAAAAACCAGACATACTGTACCTACATATAGGGTGTTAATAAAGTAAGTCACAATTTGAAGGGAATATTCCTGGGTGGATTTAAAAAAAAGTTACATGAACATACTTCCTTAAGGGCTTCCTTTTTGAGATACAGGGTGTTGAAATTTCCAAAAATATCGAAAATTTTGAATAACTTTTCTGTAAACGAACAAATCGAGACCAAAGTTGGTAGTAGCGACCTAAATGGAGTGACAAATTATGGTAAAGAAGTGAATGGAGTAGGTATACCTACTCGTCGAGAAAATATTATTGAAAGTAGTAGTGATAAGGGTATAAATATCAAGAACTTTGGTTTAGCTGGACAGTCAATTTCCAATTTTTAGGGCATTGTCAGATGGCATAACCGAAGATGTATGCAGTGAAGTGAAATATTCTGAGAAAGAAGTACCATAAGAACTATATAGAAAAGGGCATTGTTATTTAATAGATAATATATTATATATTTCCAAATGAAATTGCGAAAAATATTGTTAACTAAAAAATATGCGTTATTTTTTTGTAGCTTCTCCAAACTTCAAGCAAGATAAACTTATGTATACAGTTGACTTTAACGAAGAAGAATGTAAGCAAGTTATATGTGCAGAAGCTTTATGGGTAATTAATGTATTTTCCAATTTATGGCATTAGTTATCACATCAATATAATATTATCTAATCTAATTTAAATAAATTTACCGAAAAGAGTTTTGTTCTTGTTGGTAAAATATTTATTGCTTGTAACCATTCATTATACACCGTTCTTTGTTGCAAGACATTTGAAGAAATTCAGAATTGAAGTTACACTATTTGATCTGTTATTATGTAATACCCTGTATAGGTTCCTGGTGACGTCACCAAGAACCCTAAATTTGAATTTCAATTTTAATTGTTGGCATAGCTAAGAGGAAAGAAATAAGCTAGACAGCTCTTTAGGACTTTAAAGCCTCTACCAGAAAAAAGGGAAATATTTTTTTACTGTATGTATTACACCATTATTGCCACAGTAGTTGCCATAAGTAGATCTCATTGCTCCCTCCTTATTTTAAAATTACATACCACGGAAATTTACAAAATATTTAAATAAACAACCTACGTCTTTATCACAGTACACTAGTTTTTATTATTGCACAGAATAGTTCTTGTGTGGGCTAGTACTATTTTGATTGAATTCTATGAATCGAGCCAAGATAAATAATACGTACCTATGTATTACATGATAGGTAAACTTGATAGATCTTTTTTTAAGATATCTTGTTAATTAATCGTCACGAGGTAAATGTTTAGTGAAAACTATAGGTATCTATAATTTTTAAACATCTTCGAATTCCAAATTTAATAATAAATGTTGCCAATTTGGGTATATGCGAATTGATGACGGGGATGACAATAAAATACTGTGGAATATATTGTGGTTTTATAAAATAAGGGAATTTGTCTCAAGAGTAAAAGCTTTAAAATTGCAGTATAAAACAGAAAGTTGTAGAACAAGTTTTCTAGAATAAAAAGATACAAAAAAATTCCAGTTTTAAGATGAAGCTACTTTTGTTTTTTATGAATATGTTTTTTTGAGGGAAATAAACATAAACATAAACGGTAATTGTACTAAAAGCTAAAAAATAAAATATTAAAAAATTTGTATATAAATTTTGATTTGATTTCCACGTAACTGCTTGACAAGTGGACGGATCCTAGGACAAGCCCCAGGATGTGTCCTAGAAGTCAGTAATGATGCTTTCTGGACAAGAGTGCTCAAAAAACCGTCGGTCCCATGGAAAGTTTGATATTTTGTTATATTTATGGAAACAACATTAAGTATATGGTTGGAAGTCCTTTAACATTTTTTGCTGGACTCTTATGCTATTTTCCCGCACGGTCCAGTCAATATTTTATAACCGAAAAATGGACCAGTAACAATAAGTTTCAGAATTTCAAAATATTAAAGAGCTTTTTGCAATTAACCTCGATATAAAGACTTTCAAAAGCTATAGCTTGAAAACATTTAATAAATTAAAAGAAAAAATAAGGGTCTTTGTTGAACAGTAAGAAAATTAAAGAATAAAATTAAATTTACCAATACGTTCGAGGAAGGTAAGTATAGGTATATAAAAAAATATTTAAGTTGTTGCTCAACTTCTATGTGTTTAAAAAGAACTATTATGGAGTCTTCACGGGTACATAGAAAATAATTAATTGTTCATAAAATACATTTAAATGCCTATGGCAAGGTTTTACGATTTGGACTTTAAAAATAACTAAAATATTCTTTTATAGTCATTAAAATTAAGGTTACCTTACGAACACGGCAGAGTAGCAAGTCTTTTGTAGAAATAATTTTAGGTATTATAATGGTGATTATCAGGTTTTATTCCTAAAAATAATTTTAAATATTAATTCAAATGTATCTGCAATTCTACCAGGCATTCAATATTTTTATTTTACTATTGGTACTATGTAAGATTCTTTACTCTGAAGGAATAGATTTTTAAACAGCTCCTAAGGGAGGGGGGTTGGAACACTTTCGAACTACATAACCTCAATTTTTTTCAATTTAATCTTTTTTGAAATTTTGAATCTGCTTTAAAAATCCTATAATTTAAATAAATTATTATTATCACAATTGCCAAACTTGTCCTAATAAAAAATGAGAGATACCCGAATTTTTCTAACTATAAGTATTAAACTAATTTAAGGGGACCAATCTTAAAAATACCTGGTAGAGCCAGCAGTATAAATGTCTACTAAGTTCTTTAATTTGCCCAACTCTTACCTCATTCCCTCCTTTTGACTTCTTTGTCGGCCAAATGTACGTCCTGATATAGAAGTCCAAAAACAACGAGGATATGAATAAATTTTGTGGCACAAAGAAGTAGGATATTACTTTAGGATATTTGCATTCCTTATTAAATAGCAGCTTTCCAAAGGCATATAGTAAGAACAAAAATTGTGCCTAAAATACAATAGGTATATTATTTATTAAACGATATTTTGAATTTCCCCAAAAATACAAAAAAAATAGTTGAATGGCTATAGAGCAAATCTTTTTTCGTTATCTGACAAGTGAATCAGTATCCAATATCTATAGATTTTAGGATAAGGTTAGGTACCATAAAAAGCAACAATTTGGTGTCTAAAATTTTTAAGAAACCTTTTTTCTAATGGCAAAAAATAATGAAGTTAAGGAGGAGGGATTAAATTCTCCAGTACAGGGTTTCCCAAGGAACAATCTCACACCCTTAACTATCTTATGTTTTTGAGATACAAAAAAAAACGCATATACAGGGTGATTCCTAAAAACTAAATATTGAAATTTTACACAAAATCTATTCAACTTGGATTTGTGGATCTCGTGACAAAGATAGACGGCCAAAGTATTAACAAAAAATGTTTATGTAACCAAATAAATTTATCTTTAAAATTGCAGAATGTTATGACAATGTGTCATTTTAGATATTACTGAAATTCAAAGATAATAAATAGTTATTTACATTGCAAGATGCGTAAGTGCACTTTTTTGCCGAGGAGGTTGTTTAAGGACCGAGGCAACGCCCGCGTTACGCAAGCTTGTGTTTTTGAAATGGAAACCATAGTTATTTCCGGTATTTTTCTGAATAACCATATCGAGTATTATGTCGTTGGAATGCTTTAAAAATGCCTGATTTTTTTGAGACCATAACAAACTATGGTTTCCATTAAAAAAAAAACAACAAAAGTTTGTGTCACATCTCGAAAACGGCAGCTATCGCGGAAAGTAGGACATGAGAACCGCAGTGTGGACACAACACCTTCCAACTTTGGTATTTACACTTTTTATTTTTATAGATAATCAGAAACAACCAAGCTAGATGGATTAGAATAAATCGCCAAAATTTTGTTTTTTCAAAATATCTAGTAAGCCATGACTTTCTTCAAAGATCCACAAGGTGCGTTAAATTGGGCCCAAAAAACTGCAATTATTTCCCCATTTAACCTTTCTTCTATCTCCGCTAGTTTCCGAGATCCCCATAATGATCATAAAAAAATCACCCAGTATATATTACCTATAGAAATTTATTTTAATAAGATTATTGATTTTTAAAAGCAGGAATTCGAAGGAGGTGTTTGTTTATTAAAATGGGCCATCGGCGAATTTTTTTACACATTTTAAAATTTTAGTATACGTAGGTATACTCAGGAACGAGACGAATTCAAGTTGAGGAGTTAAGGAAATTTATTCGGGTTTATTTATCAGGTAGATATATTGTTTTTGGATTCTTGTGGTATATTTTAATTTACTATTAGATGTAGTGGTTTTTAAAAAAAAGTTATATGGAAGTAGTTACTCAGTTTCTAGGGGATTTTTGTTTTGTGATCGGTTCTAGGTCTTGGGCCACAATACAGCTATTGACTTGGATACTGGTTCACTGCTTTATGGTACCAAACATTCTTTTTAGTTTTTTCTAAATTTTGTCTTTAAAAAACCTTACCAGCTGCATTTGCGTGATGAATTTCTTGGCCCATATGATTTTTTTATAGCTAGGATCATATGCTGCCAAAAGGTAATAGGTGTACATTAGAACGTGGACCATGGCGTTTACAAAACCAATATAACAGGAATGGCCTCCTCCGACAAACTTAACTCCAATCCAAGTCAAAACAGCCATGCCAAAGTGGTGGTACACATGGAGGAAACTCACTTGGTTTTGTTTCTTTCGTAAAACGAAGAATACCTACGATTTATCAACTCATCATCTATAGGCAACCGATACTAACATATAAAAGTGTCATACCGTGTCAAGGAGATCAACTACTTTTATTATGTGATAAAAGTATGTCATGCTAAGTAAATGACGACCACCTTCGGTGTAATCTATTTCTGCGCAATCCCAGTTCAAATATTCGATGACCCTAAAACCCTAGAAAAAATAAGTGGGCAAGATTAATTATAATATATTAATATTGAGGAATATTTGGGGAACCGACAAATATTTGCATGAGCAGGTTTGGACAAATCATTTCCGGTTGTGTCACTAGATGGATGGTACAAAAGAAATCCGTGATCACAATCGATGGCAATCTTAGGAACCCGGGAACGCGTTTTGAGTTCAGAAGATGAAGAAGGAGTATTAACAGATTATGGACAATAAACTTTCCCGATGAAACTAGAATAACACATAATTGGATACGATGTGTCTTTTACTGTGTAAATTGAAGTGGTAAACCGCGGTATATCACTATGGAAAAGTTTTATGATTTTTTAAAGCAATTTAGCGACCATCAACAGAGAAAAACATTCAAATATATAAGTCTTTAAGACTATTAAGTATGTATTTAAAATATCAATAATTTTAATATATAAGAAAATCTTCTTTTCATTGTTTACGTGACTATTAAGGAATTCGGGCATCGTATTGTATTGTAATACATGTATGCTTATGAAATTTAAATTAGGTCAAAGTACATACAAACTTACCTCGAAGACTATAAACCCATTCGCTAGGATCTGTATTAGATTGAATATTATTAGTATTTTCCTTAAATCGTACGGTTCTTTGTGCTTCATGAATTCTGGACCCCAATGGAATATAAATTTCAACCATAATGTAACTATTATTAACAGAGGAAATATAGAACCCATGAATGGATAGTCGTTTGCCCTGGGATCTAGAAATAAAAAAATACATGCGGTAGTAAATAATTTCACATCCCAATCTATGATTCTCCTAATATTAATTTGCATTTTGGATTCTTCGTGAATACTATAATATAATAAAGTATACAATACAACAACGTATTCTAAACTTTAGTCCAGTCTGTAGTAGAAATGCGAAGTAGGGAACGTTACCATTCGTGTTCGGAGAACATTCGCGAACGTTCCCGTGCGCGCACATATTCTCATGAGCACAAAAGAGCACGAAGAAGGAACGTTCCCTTGAATTTGCTCAAAAGTGGGAGCACAAAAGACACTCGCGACATCTTTCAATGTCCTAATTTCAATCTTACTCTTGTTCATGATTTCCGCTGGCACTTCATTGAAAGACTACGACAGAAGACACAAGCGCACTGCAAGCTGAGAGCAAAGACGTAAGCCAGCCGACACCGCCATAATATTCAGTATGGTTTTTGTCTGTGTCTGTATAGTAGAAATGCGAAGTAGGGAACATTCCCGTTCGTGCTCGGAGAATATTCGCGAACGTTCCCGTGCGCGCACGTATTTTCATGAGCACAAACGAGCACGAAGAAAGGACGTTCCCTTGAATTTGCTGAAAAGTGGGAGCATAAAAGGCACGCGCCACATCTTTCAATGTCCTAATTTTCGGCATCCACGTGTCATTGCCGCTATGATGGCACGCGCCTCCGCCTCCATATTTGATGAGGTGGCGCAGCACGAGCCTTCGACCCTCATTCAATCTTAATCTTGTTCATGATTGCCGCTGGCACTTTATTGAAAGACTGAGATACAAGACACAAGCGCACTGCAAGCTGAGAGTAAAGACGTAAGCCATAGCCGAAACCGCCATCATATTCGGTATGATTTTTGTCCTTGAAAGTAATATTTTTCTGTGTTGAGGACGTTCAGACCAATAAACTACTCAACTCATTCGTGCCGACGTTTCGACTTTATCAGCACAAGTCTTCTTCAGAATACCTAAAATAGGTACAGGATGTTCCCGTATATTTTGACCCACCCCTTGAGCCTTTATTTTGAGAGTTAAAAAAATACTGAAATGAAACTTGTAGGGTTTATTATCCCAAAAATAATGGATTGTCAGGAATGCTCTTGCCTAAGTTGAAATATTTTTCCATGGCAACCTTGATTAAATATAAAGATCGTATTTTTCTGCAATTTGGAATATCATGCGAATGCAGATATGCCTTTTTAAAAGAAATTATTAAGCCTTTCAAATTCTGTTATGTTTGTTGTAAAGTCAAGCATTTAAAATAAAAATTTATTTACATTAAATTTTCCAGTACTGAATTGATGCGAAAATGATACTATCAATAATAATATCATATAATATCACCAAACTATTTGACGTATCTAACCAAAATTCAGGACTTTTTACAGGACAATTTACCTTTCATTTTATTATTGTATTTTAGCCGTAAATAGAAATAGTTTGATGATATTTTAATTTTAATTTTGGCATGAATTATGGATTGCAAAATGTAATGTAAACAAATTTATATGCTAAATGCTTGACGGTACATTAACTTTGCAACAAACATAACTTCTTCTGAAAACACATATTATCCATATTTTAGCAACTAATAAGTGAAAGAATGATAAAAAGTGATATCAAATAGTTTTTATGCAGTTACAAGTTTATAAAATTTTCAGAAAGTTCAAAATTATTAAAAATGCCAAAAAAGAAAACCTTTTAATAAAGCGTTCAAATTCGGTACACTTGTAAAATTCAAAAGGACCAACTTTCTCAAGTAAAACTTTTTAATTTTAAATGTCATTTATGACAGATAGCAAAAGTTGCATGAGTGCGTCATTTTCGTCTCTTTTAAAGCAAAAGCTAATCCCAAAGTTGAATTTTAAAATAAATTAATAATTAAAAAAGTTCCCCCTAATATGTTGCGAAGTTTTTGGAGGACACTGTATATTTGAGCATTCATTTTCAGCATTTTGAGCACTTTAGAAATACTTTTGAGCACTTTAGGAATACTCTTGAGCATTTTAGGAACGTGCTCGAGAATTTCCAAAAAAAATATTTTCAGAAAAAACAGTTTTCTTGAAATCGGCAGTGAAGTGTCCCAAAATCGTTATTAAAAGCTCAAAAATCGGCACTGAAGTACCTAGTCCATTATAGTACGATTTTTTCAATAAGTAGGCCTTGGGGAGATGTAAACATCAAACGTCAGACGCGGAACCAGCCCTGTCAAAAGTGACCAAATATTCAAAACCCGGCTAATAAAGGCCCATTTAACTTTTCGTACACATTGCGAAATTGTTATCTACCTATAGCAGCGCAATCTTTCAGTATAAGTATTTTAATAGGTTTGATTATCAATAGATTTGTTATGGAGGCTGCACAACAAGCAGCAGTTTGGTTTTTCTGTTCGAAGGCGCCGTGTCTCGTCATACTTGACCTAGGTAGAGCGATCGTCAAACTCAAGCAACGCCGCGCGCAGGTGATTCACTGACGAGTGGTCCTGTATGATCATTTTCTTGCCTAATAAAACTTTTTTTTTCCGATTTAAAAAAAATATAATATGTACCTCGCACAGAAGTTCTTTTTATGACTCATGTGGTTTATTTGCCTCGGCCAGAGGCCTCGGCAACTAAATTCCACATGAGTCATAAAAAGTTGAACTTCAGTGCCTTGGTACATAAATAACTATTATTTCATTTACTTTGAGTTCTAAATGCCGATATTTTGCATTAGAACCTTTGCTGCTTTTATTTCCGGAGGTGTATAGATACCCCATATTGTTTTCTTCAGGAGAATCTTCATTTCTATTCATTTTTGTTGTATTTCTTTTATTAAAACGATTAAAACTATATCATTTTACTTGATTGACACAGGCACATTGGCAGTTTAATAGTTTCTCTGTTCCATGGCCAACTAGTGGCGACTAGAAGTTTATAGCTAACTTATTGTAATAAAAAAATAAACGATAGGTATTATTCTTATGATTTTAATTTTCTACTTTTTTAAATATTTATATCTAAAAGCACATTCGAACAAAAAAATTGTATGATACACTGACGAAAAGTAGACTGCGTCTCGGTCGGTAAATTGCACAGTCGTCCGAAAAACTCGACTTTTCTTCTTTGTATAAACTAGGTACTATTTTTAAGCATTTCGCTTCCGAAAAAATCGCACTATTTTTTAACCTCCATTAAAAAAAATCATGGAAAGTCCAACTTGGCATATCTGTATCTTATAATATCTCCAGTGGCTTAGATTTGCGAGGATAAAAGGGGCTCATTTTCGGAAAAAATATGTTAGATTAAGATATTTGTGTGTCAGATACATTTGATGAAACAAGTACGTAGCGTTTACAAGTAGTGTTATGACTTACGTTACCTACTTGCTACTGCGGTAGGATTTTACTAAAATACTATAACAAGTAGCGTTCAGTAAAAAATGAGGTGATAAATCATGATGATTTCTCAAAAATCTTCGCTATCAAAAATTTTGCAAAAAAATTCAATTAGTTCCTCGACCAAAATTTAAAAAGAAAAATTCGCAAAAGTTTCCAAATGGAATGCGGAACACACTGTATAAGTATTATTCTAACGTCTATATCTTTGGATCACTTTCTTTAAAATTCCGAATATATTTGAGAAAAAACGAGAATTTTTTAAGTTTTTGTTAGATTATTTTTAATTAAGACGTGTCTGTAATAAAAGGCAGCATTTCTCTAAATCTTTAAATCAGAAAATCTTTTTAATAAATTTAATGGTCCTTCGGTATTACAAAAATATATCACAAATTGAAAGCGAAATAGATTTTTAGATTGAGCTTTAACTTTTATTTGAAATGATCTCGGTAAGGTAAGTATCTACAGGAACGTTGTCCATGGTGAGCCTATAAATAGCCAATGTGGATCACATACAGGGTGTCCCAGAAAACAAATCCAACTCACTAACCCTAGATTTTTGACGTCAAAATATGGCAATTTAACCACACTTACCGATAGGTATTCAAAAATTCTTCCCTCACAATTGTAGATATCTCAAAAATCAGTTTTTGGTTACATTTTTGTAAATTTTAGAGATAACGAGTTGCGAGTTGGTACAAGTCATTATTATTTATGTTAAATTCGACTACTTGGTTCTCATTGGTGTAACTCAAAAATAATTAATTAATAATAATTAATTGTAAATCGCGGGGTTTCAAGATTTTTTCATCCCCCCAACTTTTTCTGAGGTACGTCTATGGAGTATGTGAAACATTTTTGTGGTGTAGACTGTAGACTATATTATTTCCTTCATTTTCTGTAAATTTTTTCCGTCATTGCGGTAATTCTGGGCCCAAAAACTGAAGTCTATGGCCTCGACTACGAACTGTTTCCAAATCACAAGAGATGGCGCCACTTCGAAGACCTGATTTGCAACAACATTATTTTGACAATTTAATTTAATTTTTAAAAAATAATAAAATATTATTATGACAGATCATCAATAACTAATACATTTTTGCCTTTACACACCCATATTTTCCTGAATTTACTAAATAATTCAGGTTATATTATTTCTGCAATGTGTAAAGCGGACAGATCGATATAAAAGTTGGGTTAAAGTGAAGAAAATTTTACATTTTCTTATTACAATTGAACTAAACTACCGATTCAATATTCAAGAAGTGCTACATCCAGGGGGCAGGGATGGCCTTGGCATCGACCACTGCCCATCCGATTTTCCAACTACGGCAAGCAAGGCCGCCACAGTCGATTACCGCATTTTGTGTTGACAGTTGTCAGCTGGTGCAGCGACCGGCAAAGATATATTGAAGATTTCGTTATTAGAGAGAGCGTTCTGTGGGGTCATTGTAAAGGAAATGAAAATAGAACAAATGACTGCGTAATAACACAACTCAACACTAAACTCTATTAAAACTAAACGTATTTTAATATTGTATATTATAAAATTCATTGAGATCGTCCTTAATGCGGCCCTGCCTCGTATTAGCCCTCAGAATTGTTCACGTGCTTCCATCGTGTAAATGTTTACGCGCCACTTGCATTTAGTTTGAATAGAGTGTAGAAGGGAAACATTTTTACATAATATAGGTAAGTGTGATGTGTGATTAAACCGCCTTAGTTTGACATAAAAAATGTAGGGTTAATGGGTTGTCCAGGTTGTCCTTCTTTTCTGGGATACCCTGTATAGTCAGGATATGAAATCAATATAAGATATAAGCGATAGAAGGTGCGTTGTCCACCCGTTGAATATTAATTTCATTATCTTAAAAAAGGTTTTTCCCCGAAATCTCTCTTGCAATATGCCTGTCCATAGCGTTATGACTCTGAAACTAGAAACTATCTATGAATATTTCTACTTACCGGCGACTTCTTCGAAAATCCAAAAATATCCATTGTAAAGATTCTTGAGAACTAATGCCATTTTGTGAAACGCTCCAGATAAATTATTTTGGAGACTCTTGCCTCACTTGGCGTCGAAATGAAGTGGCTAAAAGTTCACGAAAGACTGATTTGCCTACAATGTCATTTTATGAAAATCAGGTAGCTGATAAATAATTAAAAAGGTATTGTGAATATTTTGAACGCTTTTAGTTTCAGTCATCCTGACCTCACTATGTGGATTATTGTGTTATGGCATTGAGTAAAGGAACCCAGTGGTTACGAGCATTAAGTCAAATCGGAAATGACACATAATTGGCAATAAAGAGCAGATATCTTCAAAATAAAACAAATTGTGTGTTAAGACCACACGACACAAACGAACTTATACTTATACAGCATTTATAATTCTAAGTAGTATAATAAAAGTGACATTAATATTATCTATATCATTGGTACCATACTCACCAAGTAACAGGGCCGTATCTGAGGGGGGGTTTTGAGGGTTCAACCCCCCCCCCCCCCGAAATACCACCATTTTATATGCTTTTGCATCACCACTAGAACGAGCTCCCCGAGCATCAGTGAGTGTAATAATTTATTAAACTGGTTTTCCAGCAGAGCATGGAAACCAGCCCAAAAACTGCCAACAAAACATAATTTTCTGATCAGTGAAGTACAGAGTTTTTTCATCAGAATATGCTTTCAAATAAAATAAAACATAACTGGCAACACTGGACAAGAGTCAACGGTGAACGGTGGTGCATGACTGCGTGCGCCATATGAAAGGTTCAGTTAGGGAAGTGGTGAAGAAATCTTTTACCATACCTACTGGCAATTCTAAAGGTGTAGTCAGGCCAGGCGATGAATGTGTAGGAATATATTCGTAATAATGATAAATCAAATAAGTAGAAAAGGGATAGGTATAATTTATACCGTATAAATGCGGGAAGGAATATTCAGCTATTATTATAATTAATATTTAATATTTTTAAAGTTCTAATGTTAAACTTGTTCAGCTTAAACCTGTCAGTTTTTTATTAAAAACCATTTAAAAATAGTAGGTTTTTTAAAACCTTAAATCTATTTCAACTTCAACAGCCACTGGTCTAACCCCTTCAGTGCCGGCTCAAGGCGGGTGCGAACGGTGCGGCGTACGCGGCCTGGATTTTGACTAGCCCCGCGCCATCGAGTCCCATGTACGGGGTTATCCAGTCAGTAGCGTATTTAAAAGGGCGGGCCGAAACCATTTCAGAATTTGAAAATATTCACTGCAGCTTGAAAATCTGAAGATATTGGGATTTGCTAAGACTAATTTTAAGTAATTTTCCTTAACATTTCTAAAAAATTGCGCCTGCGGCGCATTTTACAGGATTATTTTAAATACACTTGTTTGAAAGAAATTCACAAAAATTATTGTCCTTCCCCACCCGAAATTAATTTCTATATAAGTACGTCACTGAAGTGATCTAAACTCATCGCCCCGGCCTACTTTTTTAAAAAGTGACATGCAAAAAATATATACCATTCTAGTGGGGAATCAATTTCAAAAAAATTTTTCTTAATGGACTAAATAATTCCTTGCCGGGGCCCCGCATTTTCATCCGGCGCCCAGCCCCACAAAAGCTTGAGCCGATCCTGAACCCCTCCCCCAAAATTTTCGCTAGATACGGCCCTGCCAAGTAATAATATTTACAATCTACAAAAATATTAATTGTGTATCAATTCTGTATCCAGGAAAAAAGTGTGCACGGTATGCCTAAAGAAGTTTTCCCTTCAAGATACTAACCTTGTTTATGGATAATCAATTCTTATCAATAATCACTTTACATGAAATGTAATAATTGGCACGATGCACGATGCACGCACCGTGTTTTCCTGGGACAGTGGCTATTAAGGCCCGTCCGGACCTAGTAATATCAATATCACAGACGTGTGGAGTTATGTCAAATTGATAATGTTAATTTATTTTATTAGATTTTTTTAAATTCTTTTAATTTGGAAAAAAAAGGTATAAGAAACGACTACCTACTGATAGATACAGTCCCTACAATCTCTACACTAGAAAAAATCATAACACATCGTGCATCTTTCCAGCGACACAATTTTTAAAATAGTCAATTTCAGTCCACCTAATGCCATTTAGGCCTATGTATATTTCCGAAACCGATTATAAAAATTGGTAAATAATTTCAGGCTTTGTTTGCTCAAATAAAGCTATATCGTGTACTAAAGTTTAAAGTTTCTCTAAATTTGAACGAGACCATTTCATTCTTGTTTCGCTACCATGTCCTTTTTTAAATCAACTGGCAATTTTTCTTTCTTATCTCTGGGTGCATAATATCCATTTTCGATTGTGCGGTAACCAAAACCTATACTCTTTTTCTTCTATTATATAGAAAAAGTGTTTATAAAGTTTTTTATTGTTGATTTTTAACTGACAATAATTCAATTAGGTACTATCAGTAATAAATAACAGTTAATTTTTAAAGTGGGCATTAAAAAAGTAGAGGTGTTTGGTCACTAGTTCTTAAACTTATAGTTCAAACGAGGCATAAGAAATTAAAAATTAGAAAATGTTCATTCCATTGGCTTACTTATTCGTTCGATTACTTTTATCGTTGATTGAGGAAGGGGGCTATAGATGAACTATGTATAGGTTAAAAACAATGGCAGGACACGATACTTACATTCCGAAATTAATTTTATCTTGACCGTGACCCCAGTGCGCTCGAAACAATGTCAAGGGAAAGTGTTGTGCCGTAGCTTAATGATTGGTATTTATAACTAAATAGTGATGATCGCAAAAATATTGCCAAAATTTCTCGAATTGAACATCAATGGAAAGTATTATAAAAAATAGAAAGTTCTAGGTTTGATATCTAGGCTAGGAATCGATAATTTCGCTAACAATTATTGCATTACAGAATCTATATTACCTAATTTTCTGTGGTGCATTGAAACACAATTTTCAATTAATGTTATGTCAATCTCTTTAGTAGGTAAGTATTATAAACTTAAAATGTATAAATATATATTCTCATAAAAATGGTTTTTTGACTTTTGACAATTTCACAATTTATGGTAAACAAAGCATCCAGGCAAGATTTTTACAATTTTATAGTTTTAGTAATAATTACGCATAAAAATACATTTTTTCTTTTATTATAGAAAAACCGATTTTTCTTGTTAAATTTCAACACCCTGTATCTCACAAAATTTCACTAATTTAACAAAGTGACACATGCTTGACAAATTTTACATACTGAACCGTATAGGTACTTACTAAGAACCATATAAATAAAAAAATGCCCTGAAACTATTGTATATTTCTGAATTGTCTTTCCTCCCTGATTTCTATTCCCCCAATATGGCGACATGCTCATTGTATTTGCTCCTGTTTTCTTAAGAGTAAGTTAAATTGCTTGTTGTTATACAGGTTGTTTTAATAGGTTTCCCACATTTCAGAGGAAGATTCCTCAGGTATTTTTAAAATTAAAAGTTCACATAAACAAGGGTCCGCAAGGCCTTTATTTTTAATATACAGAGAGTTACAGATTTTTTTCTAAAAAAAAACAAGTACCAATTCACCAACTCTCGTCTAAATATCGACATTAATTCAAAAATTATTTAGAAAATGCAAAAATAAAAATAAATCTATCTCAAAAATGAAGACCTTGGGGATACATGTTTATATGAACTAATTATCTTAAAAATACCTGGGAACAGTGCGGACTCCTCTGAAATGTCCGACACTCTGTATATTATCACAGACCTATATAGCTTAGCGAAGCTATATAGGTCTGTGATATTATGTACTTTTGCCTTGAACAAATCAGAAAGAAATCCTCAATGTGTTGTGAGTCGCACCTTTCTAAATTTGAATACTTAGTTAGAATATTACAATCAATTTTTTTCCGACGACAAAAATATGCATATTCATTAAACACATTTCGTCAAATAACAATTTTCAATTCGTGATTTTTATGGCAAAGTCATTCATTTATCAAGCCATCAAATAACAATTTTCAATTCGTGATTTTTATGGCAAAAAAATTCAGTAGGCACTGTAATTCTATCGTAGGAATATATTGTTCAGAGATAAGAAATTATATCGTTATAAACTTTTCAATGTTGAATGGTTTACCTATGATAAATACAAAATAAGGAACTTTCAATATACGTGTACTGTACAAATGTATGTGTATTATCGTGTATGTTTACAAAATGGGACAAATCAACCTTAAACCCTGTGTAATGTAACGCCGCTGAATTACATCAACATTAACCTCTAGAGAAGACCGCCTCTCCCTCCCGCGAGGCCATTTCCCCTCCATCGACGTTATATTGGGAGAGGGATATCGCGATGTTGTCACATTTCAGAGTTGAATAAAAATGCCATTAATGTTAATTAGGTTTTTCGCCATAGAAACCTAAATCAAACTGATTAAAAGACAACTTTTTCAAGTTGCCAGGAAAATTTATAAATGCCTAACATTAAAAGAACGAAACTTTGAACGTTAACTCAAAAAATAACTTCAACAACTTTGTTTTCTGAGTTTTCGGAGAACAAATCATTTAATTATTAAATAATTAATAATTCAATAATTAAGAATTAATTTAATTATTATAAACAATTTAATTATTACATAATAATTTTGTCATTTCACTTTGACTCGACAATATCTTTAAGAAGGGAGGAAGATTTATTCTTCGAAAGCTCAGAAAAACGAAGTTGTTGTAGTTATTTTTTGAGTTAATCTTCAAAGGTTCGTTCTTTTAATGTTACGCACTTATGAATTTTCCTGGCAACTGGAAAAGTTGTCTTTTAATCTATTTTATTTAGGTTTTTGTGGTGAAAAACCCAATTAAAAATTAAATGGATCTGTTTGCGCCACAAACAAATTTTCCACAATTTCCAGTTGGTAGGTATCCACGTATTTATTATTTCGTTTGCTATCCCACGAACTGGTTACTGCTTTCTTCATGGGCGCACACAAATAATTTAAAAAACACTTTTTATCGCTTGCCGATAATTTAAGTTACATAGGCATAGACCGAGACTTACAATCAACAAAATAAGAAAAAATCTGGATTATATCTGTTTTACACTGAAAATTTATTTATGTCATTTTGTAATTTTCAACATAAAATAGGTAGGCTTTATAACGATAAGATCCCAGGGAGCATCAGGAATTATGCGCATCAGTAAAATCTGTAAATTAAACAAAATTCGGGAGGAATTACAAGAGAAAGAAGCATTATTAATTTTTATTAAGGTATTTAATGCAGATTTTAAAAAATCCCTTCAAAATACGTGAATATCCCTTTGTTTGTCCCTAGCGGACCTCAAAAATTCCTGGAATGTGGATATATCCCTCAAGGTGGCAATACTGCCCCGCGAAAGGTCTGGTGGACAATTGATCCAAGCTCCATTGGCCCCGTTACAATGTTTTTCATATGGGGGCAAGAACATAGCCATTAAAAAAAACAGGCACAAAACGCGAATAGCATTTGTGTAATGCAAACAACGCTGCCGCTGAATATCCGCGAAGATATGCCAATGATGCCATTTTCCTGCTCGATTAGAATTTTGCAATTGGTTTTTAAATCAGCCACGAGTGCTGTTTCACACGATGTCGCATTTTTAGCATCTATTAAATAATTTTTAATTTTTTTAAATGTCTACGTAGTGTTTAATTTGTGGCTTATTTTAACTGGCTCATTAAAACATTGTTTCCATCGTTTTGTTAATTTGCATAAGTAGTGCATATGACAATAAGTTATTTACTTTTGTTTTCTTTACAAATGGGATTTTAGTTAGTGTTAATTTATTACAGTAAGGGAAAAACCAGAAGAAATATTAATTTTATAAGCAATATTAAGTTATTTTAGAATGTCACAAATTACAATGTTCATTTAAGTACGGTAATATTTAAATATTTAATAAAACCTCACTATCCTCATGTTTCGTTTTAAATTCTAAACGGTGTGCGATGAAATATCAACCGTCTTGTTCGTATTTCCGTAAAAAAAGACAACGCAGTGTTTGCGGCCGTCGTGTAAAAACAGCACGAGTAGTTACTATAGTAGCTTTTTGTGATTTTTGAGAGAATTTTTTTATAATAAACGCAAGAAAGAAGTACGATATCCGCAAGGAAAATCATCGATACATAATGAAAGGTAGTATTTTGCATGCTATTCGCCAAAAGAACCGTTATGGAGTATTCCAAAAATTAGTTGAAAGACGATTTCTCAAATACTGTGAGAAAGCGATACATCTGGCAACGCTGCACAGGGGAATGGAGGGGAAGCGGCCTCGCTCCGTGCTGGTGCCCGACAAGGTCATGGACGCGTGGCAGTGGCGTCTGGTCGGGATAAATGGTTTTAATAGCGTTTTTAAAAAATATATTTCTGTCGTTAATGTGCACTTACGAAAAATCTCAGATTATTACTACCTTCAACATTTTGAATGCAAGGGTTGCAATAATTGCACTAAAACTAAAGTATTTTCTACCCGGGATTTACTGAATTTCACTAAAATGTAGTTCTCCGGTTTCTTAATGGGTTCCAAAGAGGATACTTCACCATTTTTTAAAGTCGCTTGAAGCTCTACATTGTTGTCAGATGAGTAGGTAGGTATCTAAATCGCTTTCAAAAATGTTTTTCGCTTTAAATAAAAAAATGTTACGATTGGTTAAACACCTCTGACGTGACTGATTTGGAGAAAGGGTAAATTTGGCAACATGGTCAGTCCTACTGTAGACCAAGGAGGTATACTTGTCAATTTCAATGCACGTTTTCCACATAATATGAGGGTGTACACAAATCAGTGGCGTCATAGGAGGTGAATAAATAAATAAATTTAAATTAAATAAAACTAATTGTTCTTTTGCAGTTTCAAATAGCGCAAAGTAATCCTCAAGGCCTTTTCATTCCATAATCATTTTCTTCGTTATATTGATACGAAGGAATAAAACACAGGTTTAAACTATTTACAAGTGTTCTTTATTTTACAACTGAGAATTATTATTGAGCAATAAAAAAAATTTCATAAAGTTTACAATAAACTTGGTTAATAATAAAAAAATATTTACAATGAAAATGTGGAGAAAATTTAGAAGTTTAATGATATTAAATAATTTAGAATCAACCTTGAAGTGAAAAGATAATAAACGAGGTAGATCAACTCGACACTGACACGTTAACGTCTAAAATTGTAATGTTCTGTACTTATGATCTTAAAATTGGAACACTTTGACAAGAGAACTGATCAAGGTATCCAGGAGTGACTCACAGTACTTTTCTGCGTCCCATTGAAGTTCCGATCAAGACTACGACCAAAGGCCTGTTCCCACAACTAGTCAGAGTCAATTACCAGGCATCAAAACAATCAAAACAGAATTTGAAATCCACCAGATTCGCGCTGACTGGTTCCTGATTTCTGTTAGAACAAACCCCAAGCTTGACAGTTTGACAGCTGCAGTTAGGAGTGGCATTGATGCTAGCTCAGGTTGTAGTCAAGTTCAACTGTTACTGTACCCGCCGATGGCCTGCAGATCTTCCATCGTGTTATGACGTGTCAATCAATCGCTGTCAACTCCGTGTGCAGTGAGGCATGAAAAAAAGTCCAGGCGAATTAGACAGCGCTCAGGCCTTTTTCGTAGATAGTCAGTGACTCTATGTTTGTTTACAATAAGAAATTAAAGAATAATTAATATTAATTTAAAGCCACGGACCACCGATGAGTTTTTACTTTAGCCGCTTTAAGCACATTCATGGTCTTGCAAGATATGTACAATTCTTAGTTCTTCTTAGGACTATAAAAATCGTCACTCCTTTTATATTATATGCTTACGTTACCATATCATCGTCATCAGTAATATAAAAGACGTAATAATTGTTAACCATTGACAACAACCCAAAGCAAAGGGCAGATTATCTTCTCATTTGTTTTATTCTAGGTTCCATGGTACCGGTGATATACCTACCTATTACATAATGGTACATATGGTATACTTACATAATACGTATTAAGTATATCCATAGGTGATATATCCCGAAACCTTATCGTGTCTTGAAGGTACTGCGCACGAGTATGGAAGGAAGTTTATCGACTGAAGCTCTATTGATACAGAATGCACTCAGAAGAACGTTATTGTTCGCACAGAAGAAACATGTTGCCGAAAGGTATTGGGATGTTTCGAAACACAGAAACATTCTGTGAATATAGAGGGATCATGTTTCACTAAGCCACGGGAAGTCGCAACAATATGAAACTATAGTTTCATATATAGTTAATGTATGCGCCGACTTGTTTGGTCATTTACAAAGTTGCGATCCATTGTCATCTGGAAAAATTATGGTAGAAAAAAAAATTAAACGGCCTTCTTGTTTCTGGAAGTACATAAATTGTATAACATGAAAATCGTTTGCAACATAACTGTCAGAATGGAAATTATGATATCAGTTCTGAACTATAGAAATACCTACAGTGCGTTAACTTAAGGACCATCCTAGTAAAATCTTTATTTGTTGACCAATTTTGGTAAACTTATTTTTGTTAGATAGCTAATATATCCAAAATGATCATTCAATGAAGGTAATGTTATCCTTGGCTTGTAATCACGGCCACGGCCCACTACGACAATTTTTCTGTTTCAATTTTGACAGATCTAATCTAAAATAAAAAAGTAATTGCAGGAATTTATTATTGCTTTTTAACATTAGAATGTTTTTAACGAAAACAACAGATAGGTTTTGAGTAATCCTAAATAATTTTCTCTAGTCAGTCTTTTCTAAAAAAATCCTTAATGGTACTGTTTGAAATTTCAGCCCATAAAAGTGGTTATAGTTAGTCAAGATTGCAGACCAAAAATAAAGTTTTTCTACTCCCACGGGTGCCGGAGGGTCAACCATCATATTTTTTAATAAAAAAATGGTACGCCACTGGAAAAGTAATTTTTTTTTGCCTTCACTAAACTTCCCAATCAATTATAATAAAATAAAACATTCTTGACTTTTTTTCGAAAAATGTACCCTTTTTGAAAAAATCACTTTCGTGACCAGGCGAAAATCAAAGTAGGTTTAAACTTTCGACATTTTGCACACCTGCTGAGTTTTTAATTCCGAACATTTGGTCCTAAAACCTACAAAAAGGTTTCTAGATTCAAAAAACCATGTGTCCTGGGAATTATAAATTGTTTCAAGAAAACTATTTATTAATCGTATCACAATTTTATTCCTTCTGTTCTTTGTGGCAAGTTTAAGTACCTTCCAAAAATACATCTAACCCTTCAACAATAAATTCGTCTAGTTCTATATATATGTATATAATATCTATTCGTGCACACTGAATTTTGGATACGAGATACGAGAGACTAGAATTCTACCAATAAAGAGGTACCTCAAACCAGAAAAATAGGTTGTTATAGATAAAAAAACATCAAATAAATATTATTGCATTGTAGACAAATAGTAGTAAACAGTCAGTGCAATTTTTTAAAAAATATATATTGAATCATTAAAGTATCGATTCTGCACATCGATACGAATACAAGGGTCGTACATATGTATAATATAAATGGCTATCTATATATTTGCACAAAATACAAATTTGTTGAAAAAATATTATATTATTTAGGGAAGCTCCTTTTCTTACAATGTCGCGCTGTTGACACAATCTTTAATTTTAGACCGGGAACTATAGTGACAGATTTTTGGATGTATATGCCTTTCAGAGGGCATTATGGTGCATATATATTCTCACGTTAATAAGGTATGAATCAGAGAGTCGTCCTAGCTTTTTCATATGGAAAACTGAGTCTTCATTTATTCCAAAACTACGCCTTTTATTATAGTCAGGCTGCCATTTGTTTTAAAATAGAGTTCAAGACAGAAAATTCCTGATTAAACCATAGGCTTAACTTCTTTTTTCCGCGTTTCTGAACTGAAGCTGTCAATGATAAGTATACAAGTTCCTGTTACAAAACTCCTGTAGAAAAGATGGGTTAGCGTTTGAGCATGCCCAAGTACAGTTTATATTGAATAAATCGTGAACATTATTAAATAACATTATTTGTCAAAATACAAGTTATAGACCTTTGGTCCCGCCAACGGTATGCTTGATTTTTCCAGGAATTTACTATTTTGAACTTCATTTTAAAACACATGGCAGCCTGACTACAATACGGCAAACACGTAGTAAATTATGCCTACCTAAAAAATGTATAATTAAAATATTTGTAGTTGTTAACTTTTCTTCCTAAATACAACTCGTGGTATGGTTAACAATAGATAATATCTTTCGTTAATTTATTAACTCATTATAATCCCAAGGCTAAGAAAATACCTACCACTCTTGCTGCGCATAGTCGTAGTATTTTCAGCGTTGGGATTATAATTCCTTAAATTAACGAAAGGTATTATCGATAATAGGCACACCACTACTGACCCTAATGCCCTCTGAGATGCATACTGAGTAAAATCACGTCCAAAAATCTGTCACTAACTCTAGGTCTATTTAGATACTTAAAAAGTTAGCGTGTCTACTTTTTATAGAGAGGAGACAGTTATATTTTATGGACTCTATTTTTTCCGAATAGACAAGTCATTTTTAATTTCTTCTGTACCCATATGGCTGCACTCAAGGCTCTCATATGCAACTGAATAAATTGTAGGGACTACAAGAAAACATTTTCATATTACATATTTTAGTTACATATAAAAATATATATTATACAATCTATTACAAGTAGGTATTTTTTTCTACACCAACATTATAGAAAATATTTGACGTGCACGATTTCTTCCACACTACACATACCCGAATGCGTTTGTTCAAGTTTGTATAAAAATAATAGATTTAGGTACCTACTATTATTCAACTTTCAATAACACTCTATTTTAGAAATCAAAGAAGGCATACGGCATATACACATCATCATTGAAAATTAAATTTAACCAGTAAACTTTTATTAACATCCAAGTCTGTATGTAGAGACCCATTTAATTTGTATGTAAACATTTTGCCTATCTAGTAAAATTTTATAAAAAAATAAATTTTTAGCACCAACATTTGCATATGTTATAAATTATTATTATTGGAGGAAGATATTTTTTTAATTGAAATATTAACAATGGAATATTTTCAAACATCCCAATAGACACATTGTCTATACCAAAATATACAATAAATATCTACCAAAGAATATCCCACACATATCACATACTGTTAATTAGCAATATTGAGCTATAACAACTATTCATACCCTGCAGATTCTATAAAACAACAGTACAAAATTATTCCTAATAAAGTTATTTACTTTCTGCCGGGTACATCAATTCTCCCTATTCATCCTCAATCAGACCATACCTCACACAAGAAGTCCATTCATTAGACTTAACATTTACTTATTTTTTTTATAATCCTTTGAGCTTTCCATTCAGAACCGCATCATTCCTGTAACTACTGCTGACATTACAAATACCATTTAAAGGTCCACGTATCCTCTCTATTAGGACTTGACTATTTGCATCTCCATTACTCACAGGTTTTCCATTTGTTAATATGTTTCCGTTTGCACTATTGCTAGAGTTTTCAGGAACCACGGTTTTTTGTGGTTTATTTCTTATATAAAGGTTCACGTAGAATCTACCAAAGAGATATAAGAAATATAAAGCTTCTGTTGCTAGCAGAACGTTGAGTAATTTTGGGTATTCGCACTGGCGGAAGAGCACTTGGAAGTTGTGGAAAAAGATTATGCAGAACTGGATCTGAAATTTTAAAATTCATGGTTAGTATATACTCGATAGACCCCACATTTCTTGATTTCCCTTCGGAATCTCTGATTTGATTTTTTTCCATAAACTTATTAACTACTGATAATAACATATAATTATTATGTACCAACTCTGGTAGAAAATGTTCAACTTTTATGAAGAAAAACTAATACCTACTAACCATTTGCATGGCAGTGAGATGTTTCTTCCACCAAAGGTATTTCTGCCAATGTGGCCCAAGTGAGGACAAATAGTAATACGTGTACATGATGATATGTATAAAGGTGTTGATTTCTCCCAAGAGAATACCATGACCACCTAAAAAATATAATAATTCATTAACAATCAATTAAATTAGGAAAACTGTTTAGTATTTTATGTTGCATAAAACAATAATCTCTTCGTATTTTACCTGGGACAAATGTAACTCCAATATAGGCACAAATAGGCATTAACGTATGATGATACACGTGTAGATAGGATACTTGGTTGTACTTCTTCCTTAAAATGAAGAACACGGTATCAAGTAGCTCGATCAATTTGTTGATGAAGTAAATCCAAGCGGCAGTGGCCACCTACAAAGAACATAATGCTTAATATAGGTAATATTTCTATTTGGGATTTTATATATTAATGAATAATCTCAAGGAATCACTTATGGTTGCATTTACATAAGAAAATATTTGCCTTTACTTACTCTAAGAGCGCCAGGTGACCTGCTAGTGCCTACAGGCTGACACCAGAAGTTATAGCTCTCCATGTACCATCCAGTAATACCCTGTAATTATTACACACAATAATAATTAATTTATTCCACTAAATTTATATCAGAACTTACCAAATACAAAAGATATGTGCTAATAAATATTTGAGCAACGTTGTAGAATTGAATTGCCCGTTTTAATTCAAAAGGTTTTCTGTCTCTCATAATCCATGGACCAATTTTTGTGCAGAAGTATACGTAGGAGATCAAGATGACCATTAAATGCCCTGTTTTGCCAACCAGTAACCAGTCTGACGTTCTCGGATCTGAAAGGAAAAAAATGTTTGTTGAGTATGCTAAAAACTCAAAAATTACGTGATTTGATCGAAACTGAGATGTGTATGTATTTATAGTACAGGACGGGGAGGGGGGGGGGTATTCATGAACACCATTTAAATTTTGTATCTGGAAAAATGTGTAAATACGAGAAGTTGTAGGAAATTTTCTTGTAAACAAAAAATTAAATGCGGCCCTGACACTACCGATTTGTCGGTTGGTACGAGCTAACTTACGAATACTCGATTTGTGATATTGTTGGCTTTTTTAGGACACCAAGCAAATAAAACGGAGTGGTAATAATGCCACCACTCATCCTGTCCAAACTTACTCTCACTATCAGTTATTCGTTGCTTCTCGCACAAACGGAACGGTTACGATATGTAAAAAAACACCAAAAGAACTTTTTAAAATAATAATTTGTTTTTATAGGATAATAAAGACTTGAAGAAGAATATTTTGTATTTCTTCATATTAGTTCTCTTTTTACCTGTTTTCGAGAAAATATAGCTGTTATTAATAGATTTTCAGCAGCAGTTTATAACATCATTTTTATTATTCCTCAAATACCTATTTGTTATAACCTCGGCTAAAAGATAGATAAATAGGAAATCGCTATAGCTACTGTGGATAGACCTAGACTTTGACAATTTTCTGCAAATGAAATAAATCAACCTATATAACATGCATGATCGCCACACGTCCCAAATGGTAGAATATTATCTTCTCCAAAAAAGTATCCAACTTTCTTAACGTTGCAGTCTTTGTGTTCAGATTTATACTGTTATAATAACTTATTTAAATAGTTTAGCGAATAGTTCCATCATAATTTTGTTTCGATAAAATTATTGCTAGCTGTATTTACGTAGGTATCTTTCTTTCAAAAACTTCTGTAACACTTGTAACAGCTATACATTTCTTCCCCAATTGCAAAAAAATTTAACTACAAATTATACACCTATTGTCTTAACTTCTTTGAGTTGGCTGCCTCTACATAGCATTTACATATTATTGTTGATATAATTTCAATTGCCATCTGATGACAGACAGTATAATATGTTCTTAATGTATTATTATGACGATTAGGTGGAAATTAAAGGTAGGAATGCGTTAACTGTGGAATTCGGTCCTGGAGGTATTTAATATCAATCAAGCACAAGGTTTCAATTAGACTAACGACAGTTTTCTATGTCTGATAATAACCTACGACAATAATTATTATTATTCAGAAATTCTGTTTTTCACGATTGAGATCAGTGGCTTTCAACGCTTAAAACGAAAATGTTGTCGAGAGATTGCAATAAACACTAAGCCAGGAATGAATAAAATATGCAGTTTCGATGTTGCAAGAACAAGAAAACGCAGTTGAAAAAATGCAGGGTCGACACCTCATAGTTTGTAGACACATTGACTTGTATGAAAAACAACTAAATAGAGGAAAAACTTTCATGATTCAGGGCGGTTTAAATTTTATGTACGTCTACGTACTACATATATGCGTATTGCATTGTGTTTGAATTTTCTCTGGTTCAATTATTTCAGCTGGTGCTGGTGCTGGTGTAACAAAACATTGCAAATAAATTCTACTGGGTCTACTTTGAACGATTTTCAACTTATTTTGGTTGCCATTTCCAGTGAAACCAAATTAGTTTTTTTTTATAAAATATCCCCTAAGCAAAATGAAGAGAAGAATTGATTTATGGAAAAAATTATGCTAAACAAAAAAGATATCTTAACAAAATGCAGCTATTCCAAGTTACCAAGCTTTTGGGGCTACGTCGAACAGACCTTTGAAATTCATACAGGTTCAATTTTAAACTAAAATACGGATCACTTTTATTTTAAATGCATAAGCATTCATTTTACCACTTTTGTCGTTAGGAGAGCAGTAAAAATTATAAAGTAAATTAGGTAGCTTATCTGTATGTTGTATTTATTTAAAAAATAAATAAAAATAAATTTATTAACTCTAAAAATACCTATGACATTCATTTGAAACAAAACTAAATTCCAAAAAAAAAACAAAGCATCAGTCACACAAACATCACATTCTTAATAAATTATTCTCATGAATATTACTCAAAATTGCTACCCTGTTTTCATCAGTCTTGTTCTCTTCAGTTATTTTTAATACATAGGGTTGATCTCTTCTCTGAAGTATTCCTCTTCAATAAGATTCTGATACTCGCTTTCATCATGTTCTTCCTCGGTATTTCTGGTGCTAACAGCCTCTGAAGCAATCATCTCTTTGATACAGTAAAATCCTGTTCTTCGTCCAAATTTCTCTACTATTTCCTGAAGCAAGCATGTATGCAGCTACACCTTGTCCTGGAGAAATATAGACCTTTTTCCCGTTCTACTTCTGGCTTTTCAAGATCCGCAAATCTAGCAATTTTGAGATAAGATGCCACTGTGTTTGCAATCTCTGTAGGCACATCAGACCCATCCCTTGGCAATTTATCCAAAATCTTGTCTCTGTTGATTTCTGCAAGCACAAAATTTCGATTTTATATTTTCTGGATATATTTCTTTATATTTTGCCGCTATCTTTATATTTTTGCCGCCATCTCACCTATACTACATTTTAATAGTCTAGTAGGAAAATACTCTTTCTTAGAGGACCCTTATTTCTCCTTCACCAGTCTTTGAGAACTTTTCGCCAAGCTCCTTAAAAATAACACTTAACCCCATACCTTGGCATATTTTGATAACTTTCACCTTTCACAAACAGATAACGAGATAACCGTCAAAAAAGGTGCTTCTAATTTAGCTGAGGTTTAACTTCCTTTTTATCGATTAAAAACACATTCGAAGTTACTAAAATATGCAGCAGCTTCTTGTACTACCGCGCACACATTATAAAGATTACAAAAATCCACACTGCTTTGTTACACCGCCTACTTCCAGCTGTCATCTGCTTGCGAATGTCATTCGGTTTTTTGTGCCCGACCGCGTCACATCGTTCACACACCCTTCACTAGTTTTGGCCAATGCCAAGGAGTTCCTTGCGAGTTTAATGAGGTAGATAACGGAACATCTAGTGTCCTTGAGCCAGAACTACAGCCACAGCTTACCTATGTTAGGGTAAGCTGTGCTACAGCGCGTAGAAGCGTTCAATATCTAAATGGAAAGTTGAAGTCCATTATTGACTCGCCGCCGACCTGTCAGGTATTTATCAGGGTGGTCCACAAAGATTATTTAAAAAAAGTGGAAAATTTCAGTTTAAATGAGGATTATCTTACCATTTAATAGGTTTTATTGAGGTATTTAAAGTATAGACAGATTATTCTTTGTAATAATACGTTTTAACTGCTTCCTAGAAGTAGAAATTATATAATTATATAATAATAATTATGGCACAGAAATTTAAATTACTATTTTTATATTTGGCTTAATAATTAGGGCCCAAAAAATCGAATAACTGAGGTTTCCTAAACTGATGGTCAAAAATCAAACCACGTATTCTTGGAGTCAAAATAAGGGCACTTCTTCATATATTTTTTTCTCCTGCGGGCAATAGTTTTTTTTATACAGAGCGTAGAAATTTAGAGAAAAATACACATATTTCTTAGTATCTCTAGAAGTAAACGAGATATTTTCTTCAAACTTGGCGTGTCACATGAGCGGATGAGTTGTCAAATTTAAGGTTAATATGAAGCTTGTGAGGCCCCCAGTTGCGGAGATACAGGGTGGTATTAAAATTAATTAGTTCAGAAAAATATGAATACCCTGTATAATCGCATTTTTTAAATTTGTTTTGAATGGTAAATTCAATGGTTAACAAAAAGTATCTCTTAGTATTTTTTCATATTCTCAGCCGTTTTTTAATTATTTTCAAAGAACGGCAATGCTGCAATAAAAAAGTCATTTTAAGCTTTCCACCTTAGTATCAATATTTTGAAAAATTATATTTTCATTCGAAGAATTGACTGATATGCACTTTTGCTATGGACTTGCGAATGGCAATAATAAACATGCGGAAACGCTAGTTGCGTGTATCGAAAGAGACGGCATTGTGTCATTTCGAACATTTAATAATTTAATTTTCTAATAGCAATACGTTTCTTTTATTATTGTTTTTGCTTTTGTATTTTGTTAAATAAAGTTTAATTGACATCCACAGATTGCTAGATTTATTCTTAAAGTGACTATTGTTCATTACAGCGTTGCCGTTCTTTAAAAATAATTAAGAAACGGCAGCGAATATGAAAAAAAACTAAGAGATACTTTTTGTTAACCATTCTATTCACCACTCAAAACAAATTTAAAAAATGCGATTATACAGGGTATTCATATTTTTCTGAACTAATTAATTTTACTAACACCCTGTATCTCCGCAACTGGGAGCCTCAGAAGCTTCATGTCAACCTTAAGTTTGACGGCTCATCTGCTCATGTGACACGCCAAGTTTCAAGAAAATATCTCGTATACTTCTAGAAATACTAAGAAATATGTGTATTTTTCTCCAAACTTCTACGCTCTGTATAAAAAAAAACTATGGCCCGTAGGAGAAAAAAATATATGAAGAAGTGCCCTTAGTTTGAAGAATACGTGGTTTAATTTTTGACCATTAGTTTAGTTACACCCTGTATATTTTAGAGGATCATTATAACATTGTAGTGAAAAATCAAGAATTTGTTCTTTAGTGTATTGCTCGTATAAAAGATACAGTTGAAAATGAAATTTGATTTGCGAGAAATCCGAATTAATTTATTATTAATTAGGAAAAATTCAACAAGCGACCGATAACATTAAAAATGCCGAAAATACCTTCCCGTTGTATTTTCGAAATTTGGGCTACGACAAGTGTGTGTCAATTTTGAATAAGATACCTTCAACGGATTTAGAATTATTGCAATTTTTCGAAAATCATGTTCATGTTCAACACATTTTACTAAGGCATTTTTGGGTCACACATATATATTGACGTCTAGTACCACTCGTTGCCCTATGGCGGATAAGTTATGGGACACCCTATTATTATTATTATTAGATTTAATTTTCATTTGATATGCATTTAAATGAGTTTATAATGAAAAGGTAGGTAATCCGCCATCTTGCAGCGGCGGCCATTATGAAATTAGAACATTGAGTAGGTATACTAATACTAGACTGTAATGTCACCAGCACTAACAGTGTGTGCAAAAGTTGGGTGGAACTGGTTTAAAATCCAGTTGAAAGATTTGACCACATAATAATACTAAAACACGCACACTAACAAAAGTGTAGTTAAATAAAAACTTGTAAAAACCAACCACTATATTTTAAAATGCATAAATATAGACATCAACTTAGTAATGAGTCCTAAGAATTTAAAATATTACAATTTATTTGTTTGAAGTTGTTTTCGTTCCAAAATTAAAATTTGAAAGTTGGTATGCCGATATATTTTTTTGACGGTTTCAACAATGCCTCTGCCAATCGATGTATCCCATAATCTATAATAATATTAATCTTATTAATAAGAAATTAAATAAGTATAAGAGAGGTAGGTATTAACGTGACATTGCCACTACCTCTTTCCCTCTGATTAGACTTATTGATTTCTGATTACGGCTCTATTCTTACACACTGATCGCCAAACAACACTTTTGGAGGGGCCAGATTAGTATGTTTGTAAATGAAAAACAAAACAAAAATGTTTAGGTGTAGGCAGCTTACCTTGATGAGTCTCCATGAATTTTAAGTACCCGCTCACGAGACCAGCCATCCTGGAATGGTCAGACACGTTGAGGTTTCTGCAAATAAAAAAAAAACGTGAATTCCTTAGCAAACGTGTTTACTATCCCTCGGCTGCAGTTTATGCCTTATTTAAAAATAAGTAAGTACCTAGTTTTTGTTCGATCTGTTCAGGGCAATCGTCTTAGCCAACCTTGGCAAAGTTCAACTTTTGCCATACACCTTTCTTCGACGCGCGACGATTCGATGAGCAGTTATGTGATGCAGTGTCGGCGAAATACGGAAACGACTACTTTGTTTACCAACATTATAACGACAGGATTAAAACTTTATTTGTTTATTTTAGGACGATGGAAAATTTTTGTTTAGAATTTTTTTCAGCAACATATTATAAACGAGGTCCCGTTTTCAAATTAATAATATGCAAACGAATTGCTAAAATCAAATGGACAGCTGGCTTTCTTTACGTTTACCGTTTACGTTTTCATTTTAAAGCTAATCGTTTGCAATACAAACTAGTACCTTTAAGTATAAGTAACAATCTCAGTAAATCAAGGAAAACGATAAAACAACACACTTCAAACACATCCTGTTACACACGTTTATTTTATTGCAGTTGACAATGTAGGATTAACTTTGACAAATTACTAATAGTTTGACCGACCTAAATTATTGTACCAGATTTTACAGTTAAGTGTATTCGTATATGTGTCCATAATTCCATACCCTCTTTTAACGAAAAAGGAGGCCACAATAAGGTGGTGTTTTCTTAATAGTGAACAAAAACATACTTTACTTTCATACATCTACCTATACGATTTTCCTAATATATTTTTCAGACCAAAAATGGTATAATAACTTCAGTAAAGTTAACTTAAAAATTCATGGTTTCATGGCTTTTGATATGGTAAATCATCAATTTCTCGCGAATGATGGATTAAACTATAACCAATTTCTCGAATCACCTTTATTGACTAGAGAAGCAATAATTATCAGAATCTAAGAGATGTAATTGATATTAGTTCAATAGGAACTTCCCTTTTAGGGGAATTTAGGCAGCTAATCGTTTGTAACAAGAACTAGTAACTTTAAGTATAAGTGACAATAACAGTAATTGAAAAGAATAAAACAATATTATACATTTCAAATAGGTACATCATGTTACACGCATTTCTTTTATTGCAGTTGAAAATAGAATTAACTTAACAATGTAGGAAAATAAATTATTAAAGATTGTTGGAAAATAATTTTATATTTGGCTACTAATCTTTCGACTTTATCAGAATCAAAATAAAAAATAATAAACTTGGAGGGAAAACTAAAATGAACCAGGAAATATGTCTTAGAACACAATTATCTACCAATGGGTAGATTCTATGACAAAAATGAAAAAAATTATAAACAATTGCGCCATTGCCCCCAAAAGGGCAATCTTGATGTATGCAGGTATACAGGGTCTTTATGCGAAAACTCCGACCCCCTCTAATTTTTGCAGATAGAAAAAAAGTTTTATAAAAAAAGTTGCAAGGTAAGTATCGGGCTTTAGAAAGGTATAGGCTTGCATACTAAAAGTGGGACAAAATATTTTTATGGTTTTAATAACAAACATACCTACTGTACACATTTGCACATTTTCGCCGCCTCATTTTCGAGATACAGGGTGTTTAAATTCTCAAATTTTTAACGTTTACTTTTTCTTTTTCCAACCATTAAAGTTACTCGCAATTTGGGTCACAGCATGCAATAATCAAATGTTTTTAACACCAAGTTCCCCAAATAGCCAGTGGAGGAGATATGTGTAACACACTATATCTGGCAATTTAAATGTGTTAGGTAGGTATTTAATGTTTACATTTCAATTTAAATAAATGTTAGGATAACACTCAGGACAAATTTCACACAACTACGAAATTAAATTCTCAATATGGCGAAGTCCAGGGATCCTTCGATCCTTGACATAGGTAATTTGTAAAATTTGAAATTCAGAATTTTTCATGATTTTCGAAATTATGATAAAAAAATCGGGAAACGTGAATAAAGTATATTTAAACGAGTGAAGAATCCAAATTTGTGATTTTCCAAATTTAGTGAAATTCCCATTGAACGGATTACAAGGCCCTTTTATCCCCCAAATATATACTTCTGTTTCCACTGGAAGCAATAGGATAAAAACATTTGCAAATAGTTCAGTTATAACGCCTATTACATTACTTAAAATTTGACAAAAATCCTCTGGAGTATTTCAGAGATATAGGGCACGGTCATGATTGCATTGGTCTTGAAGACGCTGATAGAAAAGTCCGCATGTTTTCGCAACATGAAAAATGTGTATTACACATAAACGAAACTGAAAATGAAACTAGTTCTGCAGCAGTGGGTTTCGTAACCGAATTATTATCTGTACTTTCATTCGCTTTACACTTGGGTACGCGATGTTGGGCGCCCAAATGGTACAATCCACGCAACGCGCGTCTTGTTGTTTTTGTGGGGAATTATGATGTGCAATCGTTTTATTAACGTGTTTATACCAGATCAGACACGATTTTGGTCGAAATGAAAGGGAAATTACTAATAATTTGACCGAGTTATTATTGCGATACAGTGATTGTCTGTAGATATATGCGAGTGTCTACAATTCCATATACCCTCCTTATTAACGAAACAGAAGGTCATACCATTTTGCAAGCAAACACAGTAAGGTGGGGTTTTCTTAATAGTGAGAAAGAACATATTTTATCTTCAGATAAAAAAAGAAATATGATAGTATACGTGCAGTGAACTGTTCAAAATTCATGGAAATGTGATAGTTGATAATATGGTAAATCATTTTCTCCTGAAGGATGGATCAAATTAAGAATATCTATACCTAACTTTTATTGACAAGAGAAAGGATTATCAGAATCTAAGTGATGGAAATAATAACAGTTTTGATCCAATATAAACTTCTTTTTTTACAATAAAAGAGTATCATTAAAGTTCATACTAAAATTACCAATATTAACTTGCTAATACCAAGCACAGAATTTACGGTGGCCATTCTGTGTACCAAGGCACCTAAGAAACCTTTTCTTAGTGATGAAGAATTAAATTTTGGAACCCCTTGTACTCTATAAAAATATTTGTAATAACTATAACTTCATTGGAAATCAATAGTATTAGTCGTTAAGAAAATTATGTCACCATTTTAATATTTAAACTACTACTGAAGTATCTAGGTACTATTAAGAACACTTTAATTGCATTTTTTGTTAAACACAAATATAGGGAATTCAAATCAAAGAAACACTGTTATTAGGAGCAAACAAACTGCTGCTGTGATCTGCCCCTTCAAAACCAAAGATGATAATTTTGAAAAAGGATTCAATATCAAACTCGGGAAGACATCAAGCTTCAGTGGAGGTCCATCTTTTTTTACGAGGCTTTACCCGCCCGCCCATTAGAGGCTATTGAGACTGTAGATAGCCGAACTTTTGTCAACAAGCTGGCGTCAAAGTACAAATAAATAGGGATACAATAATTTCTGCTAGATTAGATGTTTTTGATAAGAATTATAAGTGAACGCCAAATGACGCCATGGGGTCAGTTTTTTTTATAAAAAAGACCTAATCGTTCATTGCTTTCTAGAGTGTTAATGAGTAAACGTGGGCACACTGTATTATTCACATTTAATTTAATCATAAACAAAAATTATCAGAAGTGTTAAATGTAATGTCAGTTTACTCCTTTACCACACACCAATAAACTTTGCGTAAGTGTCGCCAAGTGTGTCACTAAGCATTCAGTTTTTGGGAACGACCGCCTCCTTGTCCAATGCTGGATTGATTGGTCAATATCCGATAGTCCGGCAGTGTCACAACAAATCCATTAACCGATGGTCAGCCATTAAATTTGCGTATTTGCAGAATGCAAGAACATAATCACCTATGCGCAATTATCCGGCATTTATATTTTAAACGACACGCATATGAATTCAGCGACCGAAGAAAACTGAATAATTAAAACATTAAATGCAACTGGCTGCCTTCGGCGAGTTTTCCTGCTTTGGCAACGTCGCGAAGTGAGGCAAACGGAGGCGGCAAGGTATACCAGTTTCATTTTTTATCGTTTTGTGGTAAATTTTTCGACGCCTTGTTTGTCGTCATTTATAAACCATTTCTATTTAGAAGGGAAAATAAACTGGAATATCCCATAAAATTTGTATTTGTCATCCGATTTTCATCATCATCAAAAACTGTAGGTTAATTTGGGGCAAAACCGCACATTTAATTTAAAAAAATCAAATCCTACTACAACATATTTTTTGGACGAAATTGGGCAAATCATATTAGGCATATTTTTATAACAATTCTGAATACGCCACTGAATTTGGCATAGCTTAAAACGGGTTTGTACCAAATTTTGTTAAAAAATATCGAACAATAGAAATTCCAGAAACCAATGAAAATCTAGATTAAAGATAGTTTTCGGAGGGCACTGTGCCCTGTGCCTATAATAAGAAAACATGATCTAACATAAGTTTTGATTTAAGTGGCAGCGCAACAAATTAGTTTTTAGGATATATTTTTTTCATAAGCTATTTCAAAAAATTAGACTGTTCTGTATTCATAGTAAAATTACGTTTAAATCGAGATATATCACAAGAGGGGTAGTCCTATTAATGATTCCAAAGTTGGGGTTGATAGAGGGTAGGAGGTATTGCCATTATATAAGCAATAATAAAGTTCGCACTTGCAACAAAAAATCGACGAGTCTCGGAGGTTTTTTAAATTTCTTTTCTATTTGGGAAATGTCAGGGATGATTGGAGTCCGTGTATAGGTATGTAATTCAAATAAGTTCACGGACAAATTTTGGATGCTTCCGCATCCATACTAGCAACAATGTGTGATATAATATCAATGACATTTTTAAATTATCAAAGCCAAACCCAACAACCTTCAGGTATCATATGCACATAAAATTTAATTAAGAATCGTTTGTGATCCGACTGTAACAAAACATTACTCAACTGCAATGAGCTATACATCCAGAACGCAATATTTTGCAGGTTAATAAAACAAGCTTTAATGTCAATTGTAAAGTAATAATTTTAACAAACAGTGTTCATGTTCATAAGTACCGAGTACCAACATCTGCAATTTCGAAACAACATTAATTAATATTTGACTTTCTTAATAAACAGACTTGTTGGTTGTGCATTCATTATTGCACATTTGTGGTAAATTTAGGTATGTACGTATAACTGGTTCCATTTGACTAACAAGTCATTATTAGAATATTATATAGTATAAATTCTACAGAACACAAAATTCTATCAAGCCACTCATGGACTCATGCAAAATTGTTGGTTTAGATTAGGAAATATGATTTAGCTACAGCTACATTTTTGTCCCAAAATAACAAAGAAAATTAAATTCTACCATTGAGTAAAGGAATGATTCTACGAGTATACCATAAATTAACTCCGCATATTATCAATATGGAAATGATTAAAATTTAATATCTTATACACTTATATGCTGCGGGATTGCTGCAAATATACTATGTTCTTTAAACCAAAAATAATAAAAAAAATATATGCATTTACATTATTAATCACTTCTGACCTTCTGTCCTTCTAATTTGTTGCAAAATAGCCACAACAAATAACGGTTAGATACTATCATCGGCGTGCCATTCATTAGGATCCGATCTATAGTAAAAGTGAAATTCTTCTCAAGGTAATTGCCATCGTCGTATTAAAGTCCCTCCGTGAAAATAAGAGAGAAGTTTTTTTTAAACAAATACCTAGTCTTTAATAATACTTGTCAATATTTTTTGGCTATGAATTCGCTAAGCGGCAAAAATACGTATGTAATAATAATACAGAAAGATTTTTAGTACCTATAATTATAAATATAAAGGATGTTTTAGTGGCATGTCAGGTAAAGGATATCAATTGAAAAAAATGCACTCCAGCCGGGACTTGAACCCGGGACTCCTACTGTGGTCGTAGGCACTTAACCAACTAAGCTACCGGAGATACGGGTTCCATCGGCTAGGTGTTATTTATTCCAATTGATATATAGTTAGAAGCGGTGAGATGTAGGAGACTTCGGCGTCTTCTACAGCTACTAGAAGGGGTTATAGGGTGTAGGGTAACTTCATTATTGTTGGTTATGTGAACTTCCATTTGTTCCTCAACCCACAAAATTCGACTTATAGCGACTTAATGTAAGTATCGAACGTGGAAATTCTAACCAACAATGTCAAGCCAGAAAATGAAACACATAAAGATTTTTAGTACTAAATAGGAAGTTCACATAACCAACAATAATGAATGGTTACCCTACACCCTCTAACCCCTTCTAGCAGCTGTAGAAGACGCCGAAGTCTCCTACATCTCACCGCTACTAACTACCTATATATCAATTGGAATAAATAACACCTAGCCGATGGAACCCGTATCTCCGGTAGCTTAGTTGGTTAAGTGCCTACGGCCACAGTAGGAGTCCCGGGTTCGAGTCCCGGCTGGACTGCATTTTTTCAATTGATATCCTTTACCTGACATGCCACTAAAACATCCTTTATATGTAATAATAATATTATCAATTTATTTCCATTTCATTATCACAAAATAAAACAATCAGTACATACAAAATATTGTGGAAATAAATGTTCCATGCTAATTATATAATATATTTTGAATACAGGTAAAAATCCAGGTAAGAATTTTGCTAGAATTTTTCATATTATATTTTGGTAACACTGTCAACACTGTAACACAGGTAAGCAAAGACAATCCCATATTTTTTCTTTTAGATAATATTTTAAAATACTTATTATTAAAAATATATTTAAATTTAATTTTTTGGGTTTCCATAATCCAGGTGTGTTGATATGGCGGTAATTAAAATTATTTTCTTTATCATGAGTTGGAAACGAAGGTGGGCAAAACAGGTGATAAATAAATAATTAGAAGGTAATGTGTGTCGTGAGTCCGGTAATCCATGTCCATGATTGGTTGCATTTGTACTTACTTTATTATCACCCTAGTTTTGCCATATCGTTTTACTTACAATATTGTTGCCAATATTTTTTTTACTCATGTAACATACGTGTGTCGACGCATTGTTGTCGGAATAAGTGTCAATGAGAAAAAAATGTCTAATTCTAAAGTGGCCATTGGGTGCCGAGGCCGAGGCTCGCTTGTCTAGGAAATGATTTTTACCATAATATTTGTAATTTTGAGAAGCCAAGTACAGGAACAAGATATCGAAAAATGTCATTAGAAATAGTTTCTGAGAATTGAAAATTATGCCCTCTGCTGATTTTCAAAGCAATTAACTTGTTTTCGATATTTTATTTTCTATACCTATGTAGTTTAATTAAAAATCTATGAAAATCAAAGTAGGCTAATTTCTTTGAAAATAAGTAATTTCATATCAATATAAACATATCAATACATATTGGTTCGAATCAATAATATAACTTTATATCACCATGGATCTTTAAATTCATATCACGCAGTTATTATTCCATGTTATATTGAACAAATTGCTTTAATTTTATTTACCTACGTCCCATTTGAAGGAATTATTTAGACAACAAATTAAAATCAGAATTTATAGTTTGCGTTGCTGAAAAAAAATATTTTTTATAAATATTTATTTATTATCGGCAACATGTGTACTGAACGACTTTTAAAATATTTTGACATTAATTAGGCAATTTCTTCCAAACAGGATTCCACTGTTTTTTTTTTGTATTTCTCAGGTTCCAATTTACTATGGCAAGAAAGAAAATAATAGTTCGCGAAACAATAAGTTTACTGAAGACTTCAATGAATCTTGATTATCCTCAAGCTATCAGTTGGGGTGCGATTTTAATTTTAGTTTAATTTAATCTAGGGCTGTGCAATGTTATGCCATGGCCACCTTTAGCTTTTGAGATGTTAGGAAAATTTAAAGGGTAGGTATTACGACCATGGCAAGAATAATTAATTTCTTTCCATTAGGTATCAATAATAATTAATATTATGGAGAAAAAAGTTGATTTAAGCTTATTAATCTCGTTAAATTGTACCTTATATTAGCTAATGGCGAATAAGGCGACATGAACTGCGACGTTAATAATAATTTTAAAAAAAGTTAGGTCGTTACGAGCACTTGAGTAAAAGACTGCCCATTATATGTATACTTACCTAGATTCCATTAAACTAGTAAATTCGTATTTGTAGTATCTATTCCTTGAGCAATAATAAAATCTGCAGGGTGTCCATAGATTTCATCTTATGGATTGCATCTTAGGGAGTGACGATGGTGCCAATCATAGGCGTGCACAGGGGGAGGGCAGAAGGCCTTGGCCCCCTGATACTTCTAGGGTTCTAGGTTATACATAATATATATGTAAAACATTTAAAAACGATGATGTAGTTTTATGTTTTATTATGTCTCATTTAAACTACTTGTCCTTAAAATTTATAAAAAAATATCGTCTGCGGCGCATTTCAGAAAACAAAACAAACACCTATACTTTTTTTATTGCCCACTTAGAAAAAATAGTCTTTATGGGGCCAACCTGAAATAAATGTCTATAGCTACGCCACTGGTCAAAATAACGTGTTTTAAGCAAAAAATTATATGACTCTTTGAAAGAACATGTCAATTTATAGGGTGTCCCAAAATCTAAAATTGATAATATAACTGGAATGTTCTCAATTAGAAATCAACAATTTAGTTTCGGAAAATCACACGCCTTGGAAATTTTGACACCGTGCTCTTAATGTAGTATTTACGACAAAATCTCATTAAGTGGTTGCTTCTGGGGTATTCCTATTTTTCGCCACAGAAAGCTGAACCAAACTGATTAAAAGACAACTGTGTGAAGTTGCCAGTAAAATTCTACATTTTTGGTTCAGGTTTCTGTGACGAAAAAACTCCACCACCAAGGGCGTATCCAGGATTTCGCCTTGGGAGGGGTAATATAAAATATTTTTAGCATTAGGGGTTTGGTGCGTTCGTAAAAGCAATTTCAACAACTCTCCTTGCAATTTAATTTTTATTACTTCGTCAGACTCTTGATTAAATTTACCTAAATATAGAGTTGAGAAATTGGACATTTGATGGGCTTGGGGGAGGGGGGGTAATTACCCCCTGTACCCCCCCCCCCTTGAATACGCCCTTGTCCACCACTAGCTCCCCTGAACTCGGCGTGTACAGTAACACTCGAGACGAGTAGCGGTCAAAGGATGGCGGTTCGCAATCGGCTCGGAATTAACTCAGTGCCGGTGCGGATGCTTTTCGAGCCGGTTCAGATTTTGCTTTGGTTTTATATTGTCATATAGTGAAAACGGAGAGGTACATGCATTATTCTCACAAGATAATAAATAATAAAGTAATGCAACATAATCGTAATCAATTAAAATTCTCAGAATGTAGACTGTTGAAAAAATAGTACAAATATAAAATTTTGCGAGTTGAATTTTTTTCGCGAAATTATTTTTATCAAAAATTTCAGAATCTCAAAAAAAGCAACTTTTCCTTATTACCTTTTTTCAAAAATATGCACCCAAATACGAATCCTTTCGTATACCTAAATAAATGACAATATGACGTACATCATCTGGTAGTAATCGTCATTTTAATATTCATAATAGGGAAAATTTATTGATTTAGAAATTCTATTTTAAAGATGAATTTATGTTGAACGCCTGATTTAAATATTTAAGTATTGTTTACTATAAGCACTAAACCGTTGTTTCTCTGTCCTGTTACTTAAGATCAATGAAATATTTAACAGTGAAAATTAATAAAATTTAATGATCTCTCGAAGTATAAATGGAGCTAGAAATTATAACAACGTTGGATAATGAAAGAAAGTTGTCTCTTGTAACCACTTTAGGTTTGGAGTAATTGAGTCTATAATAAAATATGTGAGTTTTTTTTTTATGATCAGTATGGGGATCTCGGAAACTAGTGGAGATAGAAGGAAGGTTAAATGGGGAAAGAATTGCAGTTTTTTAGGCCCAATTTAATGCACCTTGTAAATTTTTGAAAAAAGTGATGGCTTACTATGTATTTTGAGAAACGAAATTTTGATGTTTTATTCTAATCCATCTAACTTCGTTTTCGTTGTTTCTGATTTTATAAAAAAGTGTAAATACAAAAGTTGGAGCGAATTGTGTCCCCAATGGCTATCTCGTCGTACTTTCCGTGACAGGTGCCATTTTCATATTATGAACTTTCTTTTTATCTTTACGAGTCTATCGCCTATTAAGTTGTCCTGAAAGTAACCTGAGACACCCTAAATATTTATGGTTAAAAAATGAGGCATATTAGTAGTTCCATTCTAAAATTGCTTTCCTTGCTGCTTCATTTTTATTCTGTTAAAGTTCCCCGAAAAATGCATATTTATCAAGATATTTTCGAGTGGCCCATCTATGAATAGCCACCCTGTATATTGAACAGGAACTTTACGCGTAACTTTGACATTTTTGTATCTTCCAAAAAAAAGCCAGATAGCCATTTCCACTTTTATTTATTTTTTTAAATTTTTAGCAAAAAAAACTAAATTCCCATTAATGTAGCGCTTTTTGTAAGAGAGTTATGGCATAATAAGTATATAAATAATACAATAGGTTAGCAATAATGATTTCTTTTTCGTTGCATGCTACCCGTTGCACATGTTACAATATGACGTTATGAATTAATTTAAAATGATAAATTTTGGATATTAGTGGAAGTTCTAGTAATGACGCCCATGCCACAATAAATATATTAACCTAGTAGACTAACTGGTGTAACCAATGGTCCCGAAATTTTTTGTTTGTATAAAAAATTTATTTTTATTATACCGTCCTAGTAAATGTCCTACTAATAGATGTTATAAGAAAGTTGTTTCCGTATCCTCAATATACAGTGTATGTAAAGGTTAGGCTATATCAATAGAATAGAACTACTTAATGCAAAAATGACGAGATTCGAAAAATACCTAGAAACTTTTACCTCCTCATCACCACGTGAGTGGATGTGTTGTTTCGGCAAAGAAAAGTAAAGGAAAATATTCCCTAAATCGGGTTAATATGTTCTAAAACCTAAAAAACCAAAATTTCAGTAAAAATAAAATTGGTTTCTGTCTGCGTGTTCCCAAGATAACTTTATAAGGGATTAAAACACCGGCTCCAAATTTGGCATACATAGTCTTGCCTACAATAGGACGGTTCAATTGCTTTTGGGCAAAATCGCTCCACGCAAAGGGATGGAAATGGAGGGATAAAAATAGTAGTTTATGTAACAGATGCGTAAAACACGTTTACGCAAGTGTTTCATACAATATTTTTTCTACGGCAGTCATGGCCTGAAAGAATGGTAAGTACCTATATGTAACTTTTTCAAAAATTATTATCATATAAAGTAAATAAATCCTGGTCCGACTACTGTTCCAGACAGAATAAAAAATGAAACAACAAAGAAAGCAATGACAGGTATGCTGCCAGAGAACTTAAAAAAAATGTAGTTAAATGTTGTGTTTGTTTAACAGAGCCTAAAGTGATGAACAAAGTGAAATTACAAGTAGGTACTGCTGTAGAAAAATATTTGATTTATTTTTTGGTATAGGTACTACAATAGATTTTAGCCAACGAAGATAGTACATAATAATTGTTATAAGAGGATTGAGACGGGTGAATTTGAAAATACCGAGCCATGTCTTTTTTGTGTTTTTAAGGTCAAGGAACTCAATTTTTACACTATTTTATAGAAACAAAGTAGATATACCTAAATGAGGATAGAGGAGTAAGGTCTAAAAAAGTGAAACGGGGCTTTTCACAATTTTTTTAAGTGCGCCATGAAGTATTGTAAAATTGTAAAAAAAATAATGAAGTAGGTATGTTGAAAAAAAAAGGTATTTTATAGAAACCCGACATTATCTGTCCGAAACCGAAGGTGATATTATGCACCCCATTTTGGCTAAATAATTGTTCGAAATGAGCAGAGATCATACCGTTGATCCCCTAATCTTTCTCGTTTTTATTTTCTTCTGTGAAGGTTGTGCTTGTTGAAATTACATCGAGATCAGTTGCAAAGTGTTTCATAATGTACGTACAGGCACTATGATAAGTTATAGGTATCTAGATTGTCAGCATTAATTTGTAGGTATAATTTCTATTAGTCCGTCGTGCGAGTTGTTTTCGACATGAAGACAACCCTATATATAAAAAGACAAACTATAGCCATATTTCTTTAATTCTTTATGCAACTAACAATAATTATGAATGTGCATTGTGCAGTTGCCCTGAATAGCAGGCCAATAATTTAATTTACAGTAATGATAAGAGAAACAATTGTTTTGTTACATACATACTGGGCTAATTAAATAATAAACTTCCTGATAATTTTACAGTCTCCCTGTAGCGTAAAAGGTCCAATAAACCATCTAAAGCAGAAACCAGCAAAAGAAACAAAGTTGTACGTGCATGAAAGATATTTGTTAGGTACCTATAATATATGTACAACGTGTTGCAAACCAACATGTAGATATTATAAGAGGGGATTGCTGAGCCGACTTTATGAAGAAAAAAACGTTATAGGTACAGTGTGTCCACGGATAGTTTGGACGACTATGCAAAAGACAAAAAAATCGAATTTAAATTTGATCTTTAGGGGATCATCCCTGCTTGGTTTGAAACCAACTTATGACATAATTTTAGTTTCGAAAAATCACGAAGGGTATGCCTTGGAAATTTTGAAAATACTAATTTTTCGCACCATTGAAATGTTGTAGGTTTTACGACAAAATGTTGTTAAAATATGTTTCGGATTTAGATTTAGCTTGTAGCTTTGCATGAATTCTAACCTCAATGTTGCATGCCGAGTCTTCATTTTTAGTAGCTATAACATATATAGCACTATATAGAGTCATTTTACTCTTGACGCAATTTGAAGCTTTCGAATTAAATATTTACCTAATTTACCTAAATTTTTTAAGTAGGTACCAAGACAATTAATTTGTTTTATGAAGAATGACCGACGAAAACTTATAATGAAAAAAAAATACTCGTATGAGTAAGTAAGTAAGTAAGTAGGTACCTCAATATGGGGACACCTAACTATTGAAAATAATTTACAGTAGAAATTTCCTATCCTATGGCAAAACATAAAATTTTGAGAACGTTATTTTGGGTAGATAAGTAATGGCAATTATTTCGCTAATTAGGAGGTATTTTCAATTGTTCACCACGACGCCATTTAACGCACACTGACAGTTGCTGTTTTCAGAGTTTGAAATTACTCGAAGTATTGTTTCAATGTTACTTCCCTGCGACCGAGTTGATTTAGAAATTCTACAATCACTTTGATTAAATAATAAATCTCAATTCTCAATCTCAGATCATATAACTTGATTAGAAGTCTCGAAATTTAAATGTGTAAAACGCCCTGGTATATGTGAGAAAAAACAAAAAAATACAGTGTTTGGCAGAAAGTAGGCACACAATTTTATTCTTGATAAAAGTTTGTGCATTCCTGTAAACCCAAAACGCAGTTTTCAAAATTTGAATATCTCATACGGGGGAGATTCGAAAAATGAAAATGGCTCAAGAGTAAAGTATCCTTATTTTCCATTTTAGAGTAAACTTGTATTATGAAAAGTATCAATTTTCTATTTCATAAAACACCTTTTTGTCATTTTTTTCTGATTTACCCCGTATAGAGAATAAAACAATTTTATTATTCGTTATTTCTAAATGTTAGTGTCATAAATGTGAGTGTCATAAAAATGTATTCGGTTGAACAGTAGTTATGGCTCCTGCAAAATAAAAACGAAAAAAATCAATTTTTTTGGCTCAAACTTTCTGCCGGTCACTGTATATTATAGGTAAATATTTTTCACGGCAATAGATCCCATCATCTTTTTTTTCTCTGTATGTTAACTTCGTTCTAATATACAAGACATTTTGTTTTCAGAAATAAAATTTTAATGACCTATATGTCGGTAAATCAGCCCTACATTATGGGCATATGTTTAGTTTTTGTCATATTTTTATATTATTTTTGCCTTAACAATCTGCCCACTGTTTTTTTTGGGAACACCTCCACAATATTAAAATAATATTTAAATTTTAAAAAAACCTGTAGAGTTTTACATGTGCAATGAGTAATTTTGTAGTTATTATGTTACTATTATTTTCGTTTAGGGCGTTGGGGCTTGTTAAAAAAAAACGGATAAATGTGGTAGAAAAAGTTTTGAGTTGTTGCAAAGGTACTTACGTAAACTGTCGGTCAAATAGATGGAAAAACTGCCAAAGAAACCAAGAAGAAAATCGAGAAAAATCGTGCTCAACTATGTGCAGCGCGGGTAAAATTCTCTCGCACCTGTTACGCAGGTGACGCAGGTAAGGGCGACCGCGTGTAGTGAAAGCCGAGTGCCGACTGAATTGCACACTGTTCACTTGTATACAATTTAATTTCCCGACTTGCCATGTTAAATAAGACGGCGTTATCTCCCCAGGTATATGATAATGATACTAGTAATAAAAAATTAATTGCATAAAAGCCCAAAAAATCATTAGATACAATTTAAGAATTTATTAGATACTATTTTGTTTAATTTATTATTGCAAAGTATCCATCAGGAGTAGTGGTCAAATGAATGAGATTTGGGAAAGATGAGCCTTTATTTTGGTTATTTCATTTATTTTATTTAAATAATGACGTTGAGTTGCTTCAATAATAATTATAAGTTTGAAATCTGTAATCATAGTCGTCAGTATAACTCATAGGTAGGGGTAAGTGTCCTAACATGGCATATATTCTAATATAAATTACAGTTCCTTAACTTAAATCTGAAGTGCGAAACGTAGGTACAGGGCTATCAAGCGAGAATGCACCGCTCTTAAATAGTTATTTATGTACCAAGGCACTGAAGTTCAACTTTTTATGACTCATGTGGAGTTTAGTTGCTGAGGCAAATAAACCACATGAGTCATAAAAAGAACTTCAATGCCGAGGTACATATTATATTTTTTTTGAAATCGGAAAAAAAATGTTTTATTAGGCAAGAAAATAATAATAAGGGATCACCCGTCCACGAACCGACTACGCGCGGCGTTGCTTGACTTTGACGATCGCTCTACCTAGGACAAGTATGATGAGACACGGCACCTTCTGACAGAAAAACCAAACTGCTGCTTCTTGTGTAGCCTACACAACAAACCTATTGATATTCAAATTTACTAAAATATGTATTCTGAAGGATTGCGCTTCTATAGGAAACAATTTCGCAATGTGTACGAAAAGTTAAATGAGCCTTTATCGGCCGGGTTTTGAATATTTGGTCACTTTTGACGGGCAATTTCTCCGCGTCTGTTTACATCTCGCCAAGGCCTACTTATTGAAAAAATCGTACAATAATGGGCTACATTATTGTACGATTTCTGTGCTTTTAATGACGATTTTGGGACATTTTAATGCCGATTTCAAGAAAACTTCTTTATTTTGACAAAACAGATTAAACCATGCTACAGTCAGCTAGTTTGGAAAAAAGGATCATAAAAAAACTTTTAAATATGTGGCACCTTGATTTGCATCACTGTTTTTAGACGCCCTGTATATTTTACGCAAAATATACAGGGGGTATCAAAAAGCAGTGATGTTCACTTGCGGTCAATGTTGGCCCTTCGCAACAAAAGTCGAAGCGCTCATTGACCAAGATCTCTCTTAAATTTTTACAGGTTAGAGTGACAGTGTATTGATTTGGCTACTTCAGTTTTTGCAACTGAGAATGACGAAAAAGTCGAAAATTCCTCTGCGCGTCCTTTTTACTTTTTTGAAGAATGTGATGATGCCGACTAATGCAATCAAACAAAACAGTTCTCTTATTTCCACTCTTTTGAGTCTCCGAAAGGTCACAATTTGCATATTAGAATTTCTATGAAGCAACGTCTGCTAATATTTTTCTAATGTATTGGTTTTTAAATTCCTTAGGAATTCCATATTTTTTGATGGGTACCTCTAGTATTTTTACAAGCTTTTATTTAAATTGCTGTGCTAGTATGTATGTGGTCAAATCTTGCAACTGAATTTTTAACCACTTCAACCCAACCGATTGAGCTGAAATTTTGCACACATTTTTGGTGCTAGTGACAATACAATCTAGTATACTCAATATTGTAATTTATTCAAAATGGCCGCCGCTTCAAGATGGCGGGTTACCTATTTATTCACAACCTCCTTAACATGGGTATCAAATGAAAGAGTTTGACGAGTAGAAAACGACAATGTGGGTGACGTCCGAGATGGCGGATTACCTATTTCTTCACAACCTACTTGACTTGTGTTTCAAATGAAAGTGTTTGACGAGTAGAAAATGATAAGGTGAGTGACGTCATACTAAATCCAATATGGCGGATGTCCCAAGATGGGGGACTGAATTTCTTTACCACCCACGTGACATGGGAATCAATTACTAAAAGGCACAAAATAAAATCAAAAATATAAAACCTTTCTAAATACAAAACGAATAAAATAGGTTCAGGTATTCGTTAATCTAATCAATGCCAAATAATTACGACAAGCTTTTTGAAATGAAAAATAAGCTTGTCGCGGGAAATGTTCATGGCAATGAATTACCTTAACAAAAACCTAAACTTATTTATTAGTTTTAATACATGGCTTAAATAAAAGCTTGTTTTTAGGTAAGTAGTTAAATAACTATCATAAACGAACATTTTCTCCAACAACAAAAGGTTAAGTAAATTTTGTTTGCTGTCGGATAAAAGAAGGTACTAAGTAGGTAAGTATACAGGGTGATTCACGTAAGCGGTTCATTAGAAGTTTACGGGGAAGGAGTGCGAATTTTAATTTGAAATTTTGGTCACTTATATAACAGGTTGTAAACTTTCTTTCTAAATATTTTCAACTTCCGATCGCTTCCGGTTATACCGGAAGTCGATAGCAACTTTGTTATTTCAAATAGAACACCCTATATATTATTACACCATTTGGTTCCCTATTAAATTCCAAATCTTTTTTCTGAATATAATGTGTACCCAATTCCTAACCCTTTTCAAGATATTTGCAAATTTTTGATTTTTTTGAGTGTTGCAGCCATCGACCATAGTGATCATAACTTTGAAATTTATGAATCTAAAAAACTGAAATTTTGGACTGTCTTAGGCGAAAGTCAACTTTATTAAATGGTCTGTATGCCATCTCAAAATATTGTACAGGGTGTTCGGCAAAAAATTCCCAATATCAACATCGAAAAATTGAAAGATCTCATTTTTTTCAAATGGAACCCATATTTTTTTATTGTACCATTGAAGTGTCTGTGAAAAGACAGTTCAAAAAGATATAACACACTATATGTCTAAATGAAGCGGTTGCTTCGTTGTTACGCAAAATACGTATTTTTTTCTGCTCTGTATCAACAAGGATGCCATTTCTCAAAGAGCGTCACATTATAGGGGCCATGGAAAATGAAATAACGCAATTATATGACAAGGTTAAGGGCTATTTAATAATATTTTTTCCCTGAGAAGCAACAATACAAAATTAAATAATACTAACAATTATATAATAATAGGTACACTTTTACACTCTCCATGAGTGTAAAACATAATTCAAAATATCTTCGTTAGAATAGTTAATTTGAGCCATTCTTGTCAACAGTTAATATTTTATTGTTTGGAACACAAGAAATGACAATCACAAATTAAAAATCCATGGCCGCCTATTAGAAAAGGTCCGTTGATTCTTGATATGGAGCAGCAAAATTACGTATTTTGCGTAATAACGAAGCAACCGCTTCATTTAGACATATAGTGTGTTATATCTTTTTGAAGTGTCTTTTCACAAGCATTTCAATGGTGCAATAAAAAAATATGAGTTCCATTTGATAAAACCAGATTTTTCAATTTTTCGATGTTGATATTGGGAATTTTTTCCCGAACACCCTGTATAATATTTTGAAATGGCATACAGACCATTTAATAAAGTTGAGTTTCGCCTACGACAGTCCAAAATTTCAGTTTTCCAGATTCATAAATTTCAAAGTTATGATCACTATGGTCGATGGCTGCAACACTCAAAAAAAATCAAAAATTTGCGAATATCTCGAAAAGGGTTAGGAATAGGGTACACATTATATTCAGAAAAAAGATTTGAAATTTAATAGGGAACCAATTGGTGTAATAATATATAGGGTGTTCTATTTGAAATAACAAAGTTGCTATCGACTTCCGGTATAACCGGAAGTGATCGGAAGTTGAAAATATTTTAGAAAGAAAGTTTACAACCTGTTATATAAGTAACTAAAATTTCAAATCAAAATTCGCACTCCTTCCCCGTAAACTTCTAATGAACCACTTACGTGAATCAACCTGTATATGTCCAAAAGCTTGACTAATTTTATTCAAAGTAATGCAATTTTCCTTCAGTGTCACTCAAAATGTACTTCTATCTGAGACACAATAGTAGGTAGGTATATTCTAGCACAAATTTCCATAACATTTACTATTTAGTAAATGTAATTTCCTCTAACAGGAAAATAAATTAAATAATAAATTATAGAGTGTAGCAAAAGGTTACTAGGGTAAACTCAAGTAATTGTAGATATCAACGGGTTGCCTTACCTAGCACTAAAATGAAACTCCTTATAATATGTTGCCTTCGACGATACGAAGGAAGATAATTAGCAAGAGCTCAGGGACAATATGTTTACAAAATTTATAAATTTATCGAAGTTTTGTTGAAATGCAAATGAAATCCAAAACCGGTACATAACTTGATTTATATTCCTGTGCATCTTTTGAATCGAATTTTTCGTCTTCAAAAATCATTGTAAATAGGAAAATTACATCTCTCCATACAACTCCAAAATCTTTTATTCCAAATAGTAGACCCAAAAATTTGTTTTTCTTGAAATCGGCAGTAAGGTGTCTCAAAATCGTCATTAAAAGCTCAAAAATCGGCACTGAAGTAGCCCATTATTGTACGATTTTTTCAATAAGTATATAGGCCTTGGCGAGATGTAAACATCAAACGTCAGACGCGGAGCCATGGCCCCTCAAAATACACCAAATATTCAAAACCCGGCCAATAAATCCCATTTAACTTTTCGTACACATTGCGAAATTGTTGTCTATTATAGCAGCGCAATCTTTCAGTATAAATATTTTAGTAGGTCTGAATATCAATAGATTTGTTATGGAGGCTGCACAACAAGCAGCAGTTTGGTTTTTCTGTTCAAAGACCCCGTGTCTTGTCATACTTGACCTAGGTAGAGCGATCGTCAAAGTCAAGCAACGCCACGCGTAGTCGGTTCATGGACGGGTGATCCCTTATGATTATCATTTCGCCTAATAAATCTTTTTTTTCCGATTTCAAAAAAATATATAATATGTACCTCGGCACTGAAGTTCTTTTTTATGACTCATGTGGTTTATTTGCCTGGGCCAGAGGCCTCTGCAGCTAAATTCCACATGAGTCATAAAAAGTTGAACTTCAGTGCCTTGGTTCATAAATTACTATTTTAATAAAATATATGTTCCTGGGGAAAAAATACCGATGACGTCACAACTGCCATTTTCCCAAACATCAAAAAAGCTCACTTTCGGTCATAGTTGGACCTTAGTATGTCCCATTTACGAACCCCTTTTCGAAATTTTATTATGAGTTTTCGTGTTCCCGCTGTAGGCCTGGGACCTCGAGTTTCGCTCACTCTGTACAGTAGTGTACAAACACTTAAAGACAAATGAAGCATTATTAAACCGCAATAAGGTTGTCCGAGGCAGAGCACCTTTTATTACAATTTAAACTTAATCATCATGTTATTAAATTTTCTAAAATTTATTTGTGGCGTAAACAGATCCATTAAATTTTAATTGAGTTTTTCGCCACCAAACTGGTTAAAAGACAACTTTTTCAAGTTTCCTGGAAAATTAATAAATTTTTAACAGCAAATGAACTAAACTTTGAACTGGTAACTCAAAAAATATCTTCAACAAATTTGTTTCCTGAGCTTTCGGAGAATAAATCTTCCTCCTTTCTCAAAGATCATGTTAATGTCACGTCAAAGTGAAATGAGTTACAAGTTCAAAGTTTAGTTCTTTTACTGTTAAGAATTTATTAATTTTCCAGGCAACTTGAAAAAGTTGTCTTTTGACCAGTTTGGTAGCGAAAAACCCAATTAAAATTCAATGGATCATGTTATTATGACTTAAAAATTTGAAAAGAACTGAGGCAATTGTTGATTTTATGAAATTTGTAGAGAAGTGAGATTACTGAATAAAAATTGGTTGTCGGCCTGTCATTGCCCTGATTTATTTAAACGCGACGTTCGATCAGTAGAAATTTCTGTTCGTTCTCAAGTAAAATAAAGAGCACAAGAAAAATATTAAGATTTTATAATACTTATATAAAGTTTTACAAATTTTAGATTGAATTTTTGTAGATTAGCAATGAGGATAACCTCATTTCAATCTAAAATAATGTTGACGATACCTTCGGTTCGGGAGTTACGAAGAGTTATTAGATTATGTTTGACTTATTTGCTCATGGCAGTGTTTAATGCAGTGATTATAATTTTGCATGCTTGCGCATGCTCTGGATTCATCCGGCTGGTTTCCGAAGTATATTAGTATTTTGTATTGTATGATTAGTATTTTCTGAAAAAGCAGAAGCCCATATAGAAATCACTATTTAATGCCAAACAAAAATAAAGTTATGTTCAAGGCAAACGACTGAGAAAACTTTACACCGTTGTTTAAATTATAGGGAAAATACCGATTTATTAATTTTCCTATTAGAAAATATAAACGTCGCAGTAATTATAGAATAAAAATAATCTATCTACAATCTTAAAGTCCATTTATTAAAATTCAGGGACAAATATACTGACCTACGGTAGGTATAATGTATAAGAAAAAAAAGTATCATTTCAATATGAAAAACTGTCCTTAGATTCCCTGGTTTTGGCATAAAAATGTGTACCTATCTATCTACACTTTTGTTGATATCCGGAATTTCACCAAGACATTAATTGTGTTTAAATAATTTGAATTTCATTAGCATTAATTTTCTGTTATGGGAAACTGCAACTAAGGTTGTTTTGCCTTATAGGCAAGAAGGAATTAAGAAGAAAAGACAATAAAGAACCCAGTCTATTTTTCTCAGAATGTTAAATACCGTGACCACTTGAAAATATGTATGAAATGCAGGTGTAATGCGACGTCAATAATAGGCAGTGCGTTTTTATTATTCGTATCGAATATGCGGATCTCGTGATTTATTTTGTATAAACAATTCATGCGAAGATCTCAAACATGCAAAAAATTATACACATTGAAATGCAACAATACCTACATATCTACCAAAGTTCTGTTTCTGGATCTAGGTGGTACAACAACATACAATATACAACGAAGCAAATTAGTTCAGTTTTTTTACTTTCGAATAAACAGAAGTGCCATATCCCTTATGCTACACTGTCATAAAAACAACTGAAACATTTAGAAATAATAAATTTGTTATAATTGGTTTCAGAAGATAGTTAAAATCAACGAAAAGATATATTATAATTAAATAAAGATTATTCCTCCCAAAGCCAGCTGACGTATAGATGGCGCTGCGCTGCACAGGCCCTTTTGATACTCGTTTCGAAGGGAATGCTATTAAGTTTTATTGGGACAACCACAGTAAGCGATTTTTTCTATAAATGTTGTTCTTTGTTGGAGCTTGAAAGCTCATACTATAGGTATATTAGAGAAAGGACACCAAAGGGGCGTCAAATTGCATAATTTGAATATAAAGTAATTTATTATTGGAAAGTGGCACTAAGAAATTAAATTAATACACAGCCTTTAGATAAGAGGCATATAATAGTATAAGGTTAAAAACTGTTGAAACAGAGCAAGCTGAGCGATAACAATCATCACTGTAATGTATGATTTTGCAAGATAAGCAGATATTTATCATCTACATTAAAAATATGTTATTAGGATTTTAATGTATCAAATTTAAATTGAAATTAGGTATGTTTACGGTACCTATTACTTACCTACAAGAAGTGCACGCTTCTGTTCCTATCACATATACCTACCCCTATTATAGTGGGTGTCACAAAAGGGACTTGTGAATTTAAAACGTTTTTCTGATTTATATGTACTAATATATTATATTTTCTTTGGTTAAAACGAAAAATTAAGTAGGTATTCTGCGGTAATCGACAATAATTACAAAAATTTCCATGTATAAATTTTGGTAAAACGACCCATTCCGTGACCGGCTTGGAAGAAGAAACTTTCCAACTACGCACAAATTTTCTAAGAATGTAAGTAGACAATACTTAGGCAATTTGGCGTGGACCTTCAAATCGAATTTAATGAGTCTCAAGCTGAAGTACGCAAGTGTAGGTTCGGGGCATTTTATTCATTAGTCGACGGGGTTCTGTATAGCACCACAGAAAGTTAATAATTCTAATAGCTTATCAACGAAGAGCAAAGGTATATAGGTATATCGGTATATTTTCCTCAATTTCATTTTAAACTGAAAATAAAACGAATTATTTCATTGCATTAATCATAGCTAAAAACGTCATTGTGCACTGTTTTAATTTCAGTTATTCGATAGCTCGATTTAGATACACTGGAGCGCGCAATTATTTCGTCAGATTATTATTGGTTCTAATCAGTGTCCGCCCGTCGCAACTTCAAATTGCCTGAAACCAAAGAAAGTATACGACTACATACTGGTCTGAAGAACTTAGTCGTAAGGAAATTGGTTTTCTGCAATGTCCAACGCGCTCTATGTACTCGTATATACTTATATAGAGCATTTGTAGTCACATACATGTACAAATTTCTAGAATCCCCTAGAATCGGTATCAACATCAACTGTTTAAATTGGGAACATATAGGCACAGCTTACCCTAACATAAGGGTAAGCTGTGCTATAGGTAAGTATATTATTTCTCCTTATTTGAAAATTTATTTTCAAATAGCCCTTTCTTTTCAGCCTATACAACAGATTATGATGATAATAGGGTCAATTTGTTCTTTCAAATTTTCTAATCCGATTAAAATATGTTGTGAATTTTACTTGTGAATACAAGATTTTTTTATGATGATGTAAGTAGGTTGTAGATATGCCCGATTTCTCTGACAGGCACAGGGCATTTCTTAGTTTCAATGCTTTGCAACAACCAATATTTATTTCTAGTTCTGTAAGCTAAAATTGACTCTCATGTCACTCATATTTTCAGATAATGATATTTTAAATATTCGAACTGGCATCTATTGAAATTCTACAAAACGTCATATAATAAAAAAACTGAAGATAATAATAATCAATCCTACGATAGACAAGGATCCTACACATATATCACATTCACGTCTGACCCACATACAACTGATATAAAAATATACAATTTATGAAAACTAGTTTGCGTCACAAATTATTAGCCCCTTTTATAAAAAACCTTATTCGGAATAATTTTGTAATTATAAGAACGAAGAAAAATGGTGGTGCCTTTGAACACCATTTATTTACAGAGCGTTTATATGTACAGCATCAGAATAATAAATAGTAGAATGGTAAAAAAATGTTCATTATTCATTTTAGCAAGATTATTTAAAATTGTTATTCTGCTGAGCTGAGATGCTAGTATAGGTATTTATTGTCTCCTTGCATTTTTTTCTTATAATATGGTAATGGAATCAATTCTTTGTTAATTTTGTAATTGATTTGGTTATGATGGTATAGCCAGTTTTTCTACATCGTCAGAAGAAAAATATAAAATTGTGAAATGGAAAATGTTGTGTACCTACATAATATCATATTATAATATATATTAATTTGGAAATATAATTACTCTGAAGAATTCTTTTGTTTATCGATTTTGCAATCTGCAATCTCAACTATCTGTAGTAGTAAGTTACTTATTATGATTTGCATCTAACAGTAATTAGGTAGACATGCGTTTTATGAAGTTTATTGATAAGCACCATATCATGCCGTAATATCTACTCACTTTCATGTTACTGCATGCTAAAAATTTCTAATATAAAAAATATAGATTTGAACAAAATACCTATGCGTAGATACCTATATGCAGATAATCGAACAAACAATTTTTAGTTAGAAAGTTACTTTAAGGCAAGATATTGCAAAATTATTGTTAAATTTGCATGCGCATTTGCTAGCAACTAAACAGAAATTACCTAGATGACAGCAATTTCAAAACGGCACTGTACTTAAACGATATTATGGCTTCCAAATTAGATCGTATCAATTAAGATGATATCAATGAAATTGAAGTTTAGCAGCCTATAAACAGATTTATGTCTCCCTATATGATTGATTCTGATCGTATTTTCAATTAAGTAGTAAACAAATTACTATGTTCGAAAAAATTAAGTTTATAGTTCATATTGTAAAACAGTATTAATAATATACCTTTTTGTACCGTAAACTTTATTTTTATACAATATATTCAGAGTAATAAACAATAGTAGCATTAATTATCTTAATTATTGAATCAGCATCTTTAATAACACTATAATGGCAAACAAGTAATGGGGCTTTTTTACTTCAAACCATAAAATTTTTCAACGAAAATCGAGACTAAAGTTATCTCTAATTATAATGTATTTTAGATTATAATTTTTTGAAACAGGCCTATACCATGACCTACTGTTATTAAAGAAGATACCCAAAAATAACAAAAACCATATTAAAACCTTAATCAATACTATAAATAGAGCCAAACTTTTTAAAAATTGGGTTTTCCGGAGTATCTTGTAGGCAGGACATATTTTGGAAAAATTAAAATTTGATGAAAAAATCATTTATTTAAAGAAATTATTTAAATACAAAATTGGGAATTCACTGCATTCTATTTGCACAGACCTATGCGAAGCTATATAGGTCTGTGCTGTTACTCTCCTTTGGAAAAATATATTTCATTTTAACAATTCCTTAGAATTGAAGGCATCAACCTCCATCCTTAATTAATTCTGCTTTATTCAACGAGTTGAAGTATATCAATCAAATCAGGATTACCATGGTCCATGAATGCCATGAAAACAAAAAAGGTATCGTTTACATATTCGGCAGTTACCTTTACCTCGTACCTAGAGCCTATACTGTAAAACCCCGATTTGTCTATTTCACTATTTCAATAAATGATTTTTTCCCTAAATTTTGAATTTTTTTGCAACCACACTGTTTCAGCTACAAGGACGACATACTAGGCAAAATAATCGATTCCCGAAAAAAGATCAGAAAAATGTGTCCGGTGGTTATATATACAAAGAACTCCGTAAAACCCAATTTTTTCGAACTTTGATCCCATTTAGTATAACTTAGAGCATTGAAATTTTGTACCAAGGTTTTTGAAATATGGCCACTTCGACGGCACTCTCCATTTTATTCTTTAAAAGAATCCTATATGTTTTGTGATTTTTTGGGGTCTTCTTTTAATAATAGTAAGCCATGAAATAACATATAGAGATAGTTTCGTGTCCTGGTTTGATATTGCGATGGGTACCTACACTTATTCGGTATTAGATAGGACAAAATAGAATGGCAACACTAGTATTTTTACACAAAGCCGACGTTTCGATTTATTTCTAAATCACCTTCAGCGCTACAAGAAGATTAAGAAAATAATATCACAACCAATTTGAACAAATTAAAAACATTAAAACTTAAATAAACTATGAGGAGGGGAACAACCTTACCTAGTGAGGGAACCATGTGGAAGTCAAACAAAAAATCTCGTTTACAGATGTGTACATCTTAACGATCTTACGTAGAATTAAATAAAATACGACTAAAATATAATATAATATATATAATAAAAATAAGACTAACACCCGCACTATCTGTAGAGGTTAAAAACTCATAATTTTTTAAGTATAAAAGATATGTTAATATACAATGGGCAAAAGATGATAAAAATCACACTTCTACAAATATAGGGTATGCCATTATAGAATATATCCATCAGTATTTATGTTCCTAGACTTTTTTAAATTGGAGCATTAAGAAACTTTCAAAATATGAAAGTAATATAAATTAATAAACAAACATTCTTTAGGACCACCACGATTTGATGTACTTATTAACAAGACCACTATAAATAAGACTCAGGTGTTCATTATCGTTTTTTTTTGCGAAATAAGACTATTCAAAAGAAATTATAAGCCAATAAATATAGAGCTCTTCGAGTACTAGGTATAGGTTCAAAAAAGGCTTTTGAAAATTGGTCCATCCTTCGAAAAATACGGAATTATTGCCTCGCCTAAAAGTGCAACACACTGTATATGTATATTAAATCACTTTTGATTCACAAATATATTGTTATTCTGGAATGCAAACCATTTATAAAAAAGAAGAACATGATTTGTGTCTAATTAACTTTTTCTAATACATTTTTCTAACTCTCTCATTGACTTCCTGACTTCCATTAGAGTTCTCAAGCAGTATTATTTTGACACCTAGTGTAACGAGCAGTGAGAGTTTGATGCGGAGGACCCCGCGTCTATCAATTTCAATGCTTTAATATTTGCGTAGGCTAAACAGTTTGTGAGGGATCCTATGAAAAATAAGGGAGTTGTATGTTGTATAATATCTAATGTAATCGTTGAGTGAAAGAAATAATTAATTCACTCAACGGTATAATGCATACCAAATTCCGTTTAAATATCTAATAATATTATATACAAAAAGGTAGGTCAATACATTGACCACAGATTCGTTGATCACCAACTAATATTACTTTTTGTTCGAATGTATAAATATTGACGTGTCTCGGACGAAAACTATGATCGAAAAGGCGGTCTTTTAGATGGTGTGTTGTGATTGGTTCGTAAGCGGACGCAAAAGTGTAATTTAATTCGTCGCAGTCGAAATTTTTTAGAAATTTTAAGGACAAGTAGTTTAAATGAGGCGTAGAAAATTACAAAATTACATTGTTGCCTTTACATTGATGCCTTTTTTCTATTGTTTTCTCAATGCCCCTCAGTGCCCTGTGAATATTGAATATTGCTGTTTTTATTATTAGATGCATGTCGCATGGCATGTGTGAATAATATCTGGTTGGTATTATACGCAAAGCATCTTTATTTATTAAATAACCCCCTTGTGACCGCCACTATTGTCAATGGATTAACCTAGGTGTATAACGAAGGTGTATGACTGACTTATTTTTTACAAGTTTTTTTTTTAATTAATTAGGCCATATTATTCCCGAATACAATATATCTTCTTACTTAATAATAAGACATAGAATTATTGTACCAGACTGAATTAAACTCATTAGGTATAGGTAATTAGATTTTCATTAACGAAGGATGAATACACCGTGGGGTGAAATCTTTATTTAGGTACTTAATAAGGTACCTACTAACCTACTGCTATTAGCCTCAAAAACGCACGCATGATCAGACAACCCGAAACGATAATTTTCATTGCTGATTGTAAATTTTTATTACACACTCGACGTTATACATCACACATCACCTACCTTCTTATGCGAAATGCACTCGTTGTTTGGTTCTGGGAAAATTATTCAAACTGCCACTAATATTGCTGCAAAGTTTCATGAATATCATTAATTTTCCATAAATTTTCTCAATTATTGCGACGGCAATATCGCAACTTTCGAAATACAACAATATCCATTTCATAATAATTAATAATTAATGCTAATTATAGGAACTTTTATTAAAAATCAAAAGATGGGATAAAATTGTCGTCTTTTTACTGAAATTTTCACATCACTAGTCGCTTTTTATTGAACTGCTATGAAAAATGTTCGGCTTTTTCTTTTCCTAGCTATGATTACCTACATACACTGGGAATTTTTTGACAGATTTTTACAGAAGATTTGTATAGTTTCATTATTTTCTATTTTTTCTCGGTCACCAGAATCAGTCTTCTACTCGTATACCTATTATGCGTTCAGCCACCAAACGTTCAATGTGATAATTGAAAGTAAAATTGGTAGAAACTCCCAGAATTTGGGTCAAATTGGACAATAAAACACTGTATAATTTGCCCGAATCAGTTGATAGTTATTTTCACAATAATTAATATAGCTAAACACAGTTCCTTAGTTACATAGCACACCTATAGAACTAAAAGGTCCTATAAAAGTTATGTAGCAAAATCTTGATTTAATTATTAATAATTAAACTAAACGTAACAAGAATACCTTGTAGAGTGTAAAAATATGCAATTTCCAAAATAAGTAAAATTTCAAACAGTTAATTAAAGCCGAAATAATAGATACAGATAGCCTCATTCCATTTTGATTATTGGTTGAATCTTTGTATGTACCACAAAAAATGCATTTTCTCCACGGTAGACGCAATTTTATTGCAAAAAATATACTTAATGTTAAATAATATATTATATAGTAATATTATTAATTTTGATTAATAGACTTTGGAACGCTAAATTATCATTATGACGAATGAACTAGTACCTATCTAATAATACATAATGTGTCTATTAAATATATTTTATAAATATATTTTTAAATAAAAAGTTGATATAGAACCCTACCTGTCACAGGGTGTTCCATCTTACGAATGAACGCCTTCCTTAAAAAATTGTTCTTGACATCACGATGTTCTACTTACAAAAATGATTATATGCCAATTTTCAATAAAATGCATTCATTGCTAAAGATTTCACCGAAGAAGCGATTTGAAAAAGACTAAATCAGTGTTAATTCATTGTTAAAATGTTAAAAAGCTTTAGTTCTGTCCCGATACAGGTATGTACATATAACTCTTCCTCTACTGTCGTGTTAAATTGCGTTTTGTGGAGCCTATGCGAACGCTTAAAGAATATTCTTTTAACTGTGCCTACGGCATGGAAAGAAAGGTGTAGGGTGTAGGTACCTAGGTTAGGTACCTAAGCAATTATTAATTTACACAGTGAAGAGGGATAGAAAGATTTCGACGAATTTACACCTATGCAATAACACAAATGTAATTTTTTAGCTTTTCTATGACCACTAGAAATTAGTAAAAAGTACAAAATTTTAAAATATACTTTAAAGCATTTCAAATTGTTCCTGTTTGATGGCAAATTTACGCCCCCAGACAGATTCCACCCACCCCCATCACCATAAAAAATATTCGAAAAAATTTTAGCGCGTGATGGAACACCACAATAATTTATAGGTGTACTCTATTTCTATTGTCGGCAGTGTAACAAAATACCTACATTAATTTTGGCATTTCATTTATATGTCACTAGGGCATTGTATACTTATTGTATACCAACCAAATAAATAATATTTGCATACGCATATATGTCTATGTTTTCAAGATTTAGCACATACTTAGTACTTAGTGAACAGAAATGCCTACTTATGTTAATACCTAAGTAAAGTAACAATGTTATCATCCTAATAGATTACTTTCACCATACTTCCAAAACAGCTACACAAAGTAGTTCCTATTAATTTACTAACAAAGGAACATTTCTATTTACTATTTTCAGTAAAAAGTTAAAAATGGTTAAACTTGTACTTTTCTTATTTCGAATGCTCCAGCGCCCTCTATCCGGCAGCGTCTAAAGTAGAATGTTCCGAACCCACTTTCGCATTGTAGGTGCTGCCTTTGTTGAAACTCTCGCAGGCTCATGTAGATGCGTCGTTGGAGAATTCCACACCAGGTGGCAATGAGAGGACCTACAAAGATATTAATAATAATTGACCTTTTACACTAACTAAAGGAATAATGCCTTTTATTTATTTTATTTTACTGCAGATTTAGACTGGCAGACTAGAATTTTAGTATTTTTTTCTAGTGGCGTAGACATACGCAAGCGTGAGATTAATTTTCAAATAATTTGATTTTATCAAAATCATTTAATAATAGGTTAGTCGTCATTCTCAGGCCTTTAAATTTTTTACATTTAGAGTTAAGACTTTGATTGAACTTATTCAATGCTTAATGCTTATAATTCATTGCAGTTTTAACCCACGTCATGCCATCGTTACGAAGACCACGGGCTGGGACTGGAGCTGCCCGTAACAAGCTATTACCAAGAAGTCTAGATCGTATTCTCTAGACTTTGCTATTACAGTTGACTGAAGGTTTAAATCTTCACCCAACGCTATTACCGTCGATGGACCAATCAACGCTATTACATAATAATACCAGAGACAACTCAACTTGGATCAACACTATATTAGAGACCTGAGCGTAGCGCTGTTTCAAACGATCGCCACTGGCGTCACATGACAAAAAAATCGACTGGGTGGTTTTTAATGTTAGAAACACCATTGTCATAAAATCTTTTATAACATGAAAACATGCAAATTACAACGAATTTAATATCCAAAATAAAATAAAAGTGTTTGTTGTGTTTAGAGATGCAAAATGCTCGAGCATTTATATTTCGAGCATTTTCAGCAGGAACGAACGAGCACGAACGAGAATAAACGAAAATAAACGACGTAGATAGAGGTGAAAATTCTCATTTTTCTGAAAATTCTCGAGCACGTTCCTAAAATGCTCAAGAATATTTACAAAATGCTCAAAATGCTGAAAATGCTCAAAGATGGATGATGGCGGGATCTGCAAACTTGCCCTTTTACCTCAGTTCGCAGTGCGCTTGTGTCTTCGTCTTGCCTTTGTCAATACGGAAGAACGGGTCTTACAAAAAAAAAATGCTCGACGATTTTACTCAATGGTATAGAAGATATAATTTATTATATCTTACAATTCAAGTACGTAGTTCGACGATCGTACTCAATGGTATAGAAGATAGAATTTATTATATCTTACAATTATTCAAGTACGAAGTTCGACTATCGTAGCACTCGTAGTCGTAGCGCCTAGCATTATTCACAACAACTCACAACAGAAAGCATAGATTACCCACCTGCAATATAAGCGTGCCACGCGCCACAGTAATATACAGGGTGTTTCTAAATTATGGTGCCAACGTAATATGACATATAGAAAATGTCAGTTTGAACAAATTGAACAAAAAATTTCCCATAAACATGGGTCCTAAAATGCATAACAAGAAAGTTACAGGGTGATGAAAGTATAGTTTGAAAACATCTTTATCGCAATAACTTCTACAGAAGTTATGCAATTTAAATGAAACTTGGTGCAATTCTTTAGTAACTGAAGTGCAACAATTTTGTGTAAAAACAATTTATTCCCATCGACCAGAGGCGGAGGGGCGGGGTATCACAATGAGTTTTCTACTCATAACTTTTTTGAGATTATCTTTTTAGTCTTACAGGTTCATCATTTTAGTGCATCTTTTTATGTTACAACAAAAATGTACTCTTGTTTCATAACGATAAAATCAACCGTTTGCGTTGAAATCGGCAAAATGTGCCCCATCCCATAGCAACTGTTAACTCCAAAATTCGAAAAATAATTATCGCCTACCGCATTTAAATGTTTTACAGATGAATTGTACGTTGAGTAAATTGGATGTTGAGTAAAACATCACTGGTTTTGCTGAAATATGGATTTCAAAATTTTGTCGACTTCAATCAGTTCCATTTTGAAAGCGAAAAATTTTTGATACATAGTCAGAGGGAACTTTTTGTCACTTTAAATGGTACAATTATTTTGTAAAATTTGAAAGCGGTAGTTGAAAATTTTATTTTTCGAATTTTGGAGTTAACAGGTGTTTTGCCGATTTCAAAGCAAACGGTTGATTTTATCGTTATGAAACAAGAGTACATTTTTGTTGCAAAATAAAAAGATGCACTAAAATGATGAATCTGCGAGACCAAAAAGATAACCTCAAAAAAGTTATGAGTAGAAAACCCATTGTGCTACCCCGCCCCTTCGCCTCTAGTCGATGGGAATAAATCGTTTTTTTTTACACAAAATTGTTGCACTTCAGTTACTAAAGAATTGCACCAAGTTTCATTTAAATTGCATTACTTCTGTAGAAGTTATTGCGATAAACATGTTTTCAAACTATACTTTCATCACCCTGTAACTTTCTTATTGTGCATTTTAGGACCTATGTTTATAGGAAACTTTTTGTTCAAAATGGCATTTTCTATCTGTCGTATTACGTTGGCAAGATAATTTAGAAACACCCTGTATAACTGCGCGGAAGCGCAGGCGCGTGCTCCATTGCACTGACGCGTGCCTCGGTAGCAGCGGTGCCACGTAGATTTCGAAAATTGCGATATTGCCAAATTTTTCAAATGTCGTCACACCTTATTCCTTTTGTGCTTGAAATTTCGAGTATTTTGAGCATTTTCAAGGGAACGTTCCTTTTCGTGCTTTTTCGTGCTCTTGAGAATACGTGCGCGCACATGGGTAGAGAACGTTCGCGAACGTTCCCTACCCATGTTCTCCGAGCACGAACGGGAACGTTCCCTCCTTCGCATCTCTAGTTGTGTTATGTTTGTTGTGTTCTGTCCCTTTAAAATTTGACAAGATTACATGCCATGTTTTCATAGATTTTCTCCAGAAAAGCCAGTCGAATAAGCAAGCAAGAGTATGTCGGTATATTTGGTAGGTTTTCAGTTTCTTTTTTTATATAGCGGACTATTCGTTTTGGGACTTTTATTTTTTTTTCCATTTTCATTCTTGCATAATTACAAAATACTCTGACTAAGTAACTATTTGCATTTGCAAGAGCGGGTCCCAAAACAGTAATTATATGGCCTGGCGCGTCGGTCGCATCGCGGGCATCGCCGAAAACGATCGCGCGTGAGCGGCGTCGTGCGCTGCGCCGAGCAGTATTTCAAATTAACGAGGGGGGCCCGCTCGACGGAGCTATCGGCCCGACATCGCGCGGCGGAGACCGCCGCACCGTCCTGAATGACGGGGCCGAACGAGGCCCCGTGACGGCACGAAAAATAAACGCGACAGCGGCAACCTCTGTGATGTGTGCCGGCGGTGCGGCGCTGTTGCCAGATCGAGAGGGAATCCTGGGGGGGGGGGGGACGCGGCTTGCAGTTTTATAAAATGTTCTACCGTTGAGTGGAATAATCCCTCACCCAACGGTTCTACTCAAATACATAATAATGAAATTGTTCATGGTTAGGCTAGTGCAATTTTAGAATTTAAATTTAATTCATCTTTGAATTATAGCGCAACTTTATAGTCGGGGAGCCCACGATGCTAAATGGGGATTTACTCGAGCGTCGTGGGGACCTATTGGATTTTGAAGATTAGATGGTAGAAAGAAAAAAAGGTTATATGATATATACCCTTCCACCGGTGGGGGGAGCGTCTACAGGCTTTCACAAATGTAAAAAAATAGTCACATGGAGATACTCGAGCGCGTCAGATATTGATAGTGTATATGCCCCACGTGTCTCCGATGACGTAGGTATGTTAATCTGCCGGTTTGCATGGTGGGGGCGGCCGTACGGAAGGGTTAAAAATGGGAAGAAAAAAAAATTACTCGAGCGCGTCAGATATTCAGAAGGGATGTTAAGTGAACCCGAAAGAAGCTCCCATTCAATAGACTGACGATTGTGGCGGCTTTTTGAAAATGCAAAAAAATCGCCATTTTGAAATAGTCGAGCGCGTCAGATTTTCATACAGATGGTTCTGCTTGATGTCCTGGTCGTGCTGATCCATAATCTGACGATTATTTGGAGGGATTTTCTTAATCTGACGGTTTGAAAAAAAATTTTTCGTGATTTTTTTAATGAATATTTGCGTTTTTTTTAGAAAAATATGTAGTCTGTTAAAAATTAAAGAATTTTTGTCCATAAAGATATGCTTTTAATAATTTATTTTCTCTATTACAGGGAGTTGAACGTGGACTTTTCAACTATTGTGTTACCTATATTTCTTAAACTAAACAAAATTTGACAAAACGTCTAAAATAAAACTTATAGATAAAAAGCAGGTCTATCCGAATATCAAATAAAAAATGTACGTTCGTTACAAAAAAATTCGAAGGGCGCCGCGACGCAGAGCGTCGTTTGTCGAATATTATCAATTTTATCTTAATTTAGTCTTCGATTGGTCCCATTTAAGACACCGGAAGCAGATATATTTTTTCTCTTTTCGTTTGCTCACAATAGGCCAGGGACATCGAGTTTGAATAACCCTGTACATATAATACCACGAGTGCTGTGATCAGCTGTGATGGCGTGAGGGCTGGCATGTGGGGACGGTGCGAGAGAAAGAGTGAAAGGGAGAGATAGGCGCGTAGTGGGGAATACATGCTTCACTGCAGCGAGCTGCACGCGCTAAACTTTATCGACGATTTTTGTTACTTCGGCTTGTGGAAATCGGCAGATTATATTTTTCCCGTTATCCTTGAATTATTTCCTTCAAAATAAAAAAAATATTCGACCGCGCTCGAGAAAGTCGAGGTAACGTTTTTTTTTTCAAGTTTGTGACCCTCCCGCCCCCTTACGTCACGCTCAAATCGTCAGATTATTGAAATGCACACTTTTCAGCATGTAATTAACCCATTATATCTTAATCTGACGCGCTCCAGTATATCCACCTATCGATTTTTTTTACTATTCTGATCGGCTGTCCTACACGCGCGGCCCTGTATAGAAGGCTTAGACACAGCTTACCATGTTAGGGTAAGCTGTGGCTTAGATATGATGGAGGTACTCAACAGGGTGCAAGGAGTTATATATGTTAATCTGTCGCGCTGGAGTAAATCCCAAAATCCCCTCTTGGGCTCCCCTACTATTAGGTATACCACAATTCGCTATATGTGTTTAAACGAAATCATTAACCTAGAGACCTGTTCCACGTCATTGAGCATGTCTTATCGAGTTTACGTGCGGGATTCGGGGTATCTACTTAATTATAAATGCCAAACTTCGAAAACGAAGAAATGCAGTCAGATTAAAACAACATACTACAATATACGCATCAAACTACGAAACGAAACTATGTTTTGGCAAACTTTTATTTAACTTGCATTGTATGTATGTATATGTTAGTTTGTTTAGGTTAAATCTTGCAAGCTGAATTAGAACCAGTTCTTGACATCCGATTTTGCAACAACCTTTAGTTCTTATGTCAATACCATATGGAATACTCAATATTGTAATATTTTCAACATAGCCGCCGCTCCAAGATTGCCGATGATGTATTGAAGGGCTTGAAGAGTCGGAAACGAAAACGAAAAGTTAGTGATATCACACTAAATTCAATATGGTCGTCGCTCCAAGATGGAGGATAATATCCTTAATATGAGTGTCAAATGACAGGGATGCCCCAAGATGGTGGACTAAATTTCTTTACCATCAATTTTTGAACACCCTATATAATAAGTCGTACAAAGAACTATCTTTTCGAGGGCTTGCCTTCAGCATTTGTTGTTATTTAAAGAATAACTTTCTCCAAAGTTCAAAGTTTTTGTTTATTTGAAGCATACCAACCCGAATTGAGGACATCATGTATATTCTGTACCTACCTTATGTAATTATTTTACCAAATGGCGAATCCTTTGGGAAAATATGCAAGAAAATATTTCCCTTACTTATTTATTTATTTATAACATATTATAGCGCATACAAAAAATATATATCACGAGCCGCCACTGATTATAGAGGTTCTTCTGTGCTAATGTGTTTTTGAAAACCATACTGGTTTTTAGAAATAATTTTTTGTTTTCGCAGAATCAAAGATACTTTCTGTGTTCAAATGATTTATCGTGCAATAAATCATTGTTCGAAAGATTGATGAACTTATACTTACATGAACAAAATAATTGAGAATGATTTAAATTATTTGGAATGATTTAAATTATTAAATTTAAATTTAAATTATTTAGGATGATTTCAATAATTTAAATAATTTATGATTGTCGTTTGCGATTTACAATCATTTAGGATGATTTAAGTCGCACATCGCACACAGACAAAAGATTACCTATACGTTGTTTTTGATATATTTAAGTCTCCCAAATTGATTTAAGCTTGTTTTAAAACATTAAATCCCTTGTAAATGATTTAAATCTCTTGCAGCTGGTGGTATTTTTTCTTTGTTAACTTTTGCAAAGATTTAAATATTCCAGTAAATCAATATACACCTCTAAGATCAAATTATTCAAGAATAGTTATTTATGTACCAAGGCACTGAAGTTCAATTTTTTATGACTCATGTGGAATTTAGTTGCCGAGGTCTCTATGGCCGAGGCAAATAAACCACATGGGTCATAAAAATAACTTCAGTGCCGAGGTACATAGGTATTATATATTTTTTTGAAATCGGAAAAAAAAGTTTTATTAGGCAAGAAAATAATCATACGGGATCACCCGTCCATGAACCAACTGCGCGCGGCGTTGCTTGACTTTGACGATCGCTCTACCTAGGTCAAGTATGACAAGACACGGAGTCTTTGGACAGAAAAACCAAACTGCTGCTTGTTGTGCAGCCTCCGTAACAAATCTATTGATATTCAAACCTACTAAAATATGTATACCTACTGAAGGATTGCGCTGCTATAGGTAAGAATTTCGCAATGTGTAGGAAAAGTTAAATGGGCCTTTATTGGCCGGGTTTTGAATATTTGGTAACTTTTGACGGGCGACGGCTCCGCGTCTGACGTTTGATGTTTACATCTCGCCAAGGCCTACGTATTAAAAAAATCGTACAATAATGGGCTACTTTAGTGCCGATTTCTAAGCTTTTAATGACGATTTTGGGACACATCACTGCCGATTTCAAGAAAAAATATTTAAGATGTGATTTAAATAAAAAATGATTTAAATAGGCACTTGTATTTTTTGCAGCTTTCTTCCTTCTTCATCTGCATTCTGCTGTGGCAACGGCAACGTTGCATTCGGTCCAACCCAATAACCTGTGGGGAATAGCGCGGCAGGCTAGATATTCATCACCTTGGCTGTTGCGGCATAATTACAAGGCAGCGCGGATCGGGGCCCCGGCGGCCCGGCCGCTAAAGAGCCTCCCAAGCTAAACACCTAGAAGGCCTGCATCATCGAGAGGCCAATAAAAATACCACGACGGGAATTTAATAACATCTTTTTAGTCGTGGATATCTTCCTTTTAGGCCGGGCCGGCGGATCATGTAAATAGGATGCTGAAGTGGGGCTGACGGGGGGTTCTGCATTCTGCACACGGGCGGAATAGACCTTGGAAATATGGTGATGTCAGTGGCGTGTAACCACGGGGGGGGGGGGGGAAGGGCGGCCCCCCTCTCCCCCGTCAAGGACGAAGAAAAGGGCATGTCAAATCTCACATACCACATACCAGTAAATTTAAATTCGAATATTGCACGCAAATCGCACAGCCAACATCAACATATTTTCAGTTTTTTGTAATTTCATCCCCTCGCAACCAGTGGCGGTCCTAGGATTTTGTCAAGGAGGGGAGCATGAACAAAGATAAAATATATTTTATATCACGGCCCTAGCAAGATTTTTTCGATGGACGAATTCATGAATTTAAAAAAATTAGATTCAATATTAGTCGTTGCAAATTGGGCCGCAGGTGAACATTTTTTGAATTTTCGCGGTCCAACACAGTTTAAACGAATGAAAAAAATCGACCCAGTATTAGCAAAAATATTACGTAAGCCAACTGAACAAGAAGTACTCTTATATATTTTTGAGAAAGAAAAGAGTGTTAACAAAGTTATTATTTTTTGTTAATTGAAAACTGAAAACAATTCAATTATGTAAAAATATGATTATTGTATCTCCTTTATTTTTATTTTAGATAAAAAAGTTTCAAATAAAAATAAATATAATAGCTTGTCCTATACATATATGTGCTGGTTGTTATACAACTATGCAATTTGGTATAGGAAGGCCTGTATTTTTTACATTTTAGAATTTTAGGAAAAACCGTTAATTATTTTTGTTTCATACAATTTTGGTTTAGGAATTATCGTTTGTGAATTATTCAACACAATGAACATAAAATGAAACTACTCTGGGAAATCCAGTAGATGTAAATGAAAAAAGTTTCAAATGAAAATTAAACGGTCAGAAATCTTCTACGATAATAATTTTGGGAGATGATCTAAAATATCACTTGTCCCATAATATGGCCTTGTGATTTTGTATGGGAAGACCTCTATTTTTGTATTTTTTCTTAAGAGGGGGTTGCCGACAGCGAAAGTGACGTTAGATTTTGTATTTTTTTAAGTTGTATAGCATAAAATCTAATAACATTTTACCTGGCAAAAATTTAGTACAAACATCTCTGTCTTCATTTTAATCATAAGATCTTAAAAGCGTATGCACTGGAATTATTATTTTTCCCAAGGTTTTCATAACCTATAAAAACAAAGCACTGCCTTTAAGATCTTATGATTAAAATGAAGACAGAGATGTTTTTACTAAATTTTTGCCAGGTAAAATATTATTAGATTTTATGCCATACAACTTAAAAAAATACGAAATCTAACGTCACTTTCGCTGTCGGCAACCCCCTCTTAACATTTTGGTTTTGGGTTCACATTTATACACGCAAAAAATAAGATCAAACTACCACTCTTGCAATTACGCATACGCACTAACTTTTTTAAAGAAAAAGTCCAGAGTACACACTTTGCGCATTTGCGCTACTAATACAAAATTTTATGTAACAAAAACTGAGCAAAACATCAAACAACCTAAAAACTACAAACACTGGGTGGGGTTATGTTTTTTTTACAGAAAGTAGATAAATTGTGTTATGGAAACTAAAATGGCATTCAAAAACAAAATTTTAAGAAGTAAAATTAATTTAGAACGTTTTCTAAAATTAAAAAAATGTACAAATATACAGGTCTTCCCATACCAAATTACAACGTTGTATTAGAATCCGGGCATGTGGGACAAGCAGTATGTGAGCCACAATCTCCATAAATTTGTAGAAGATTTCATACCGTTTGATTTTTATTTGTAATGTTTTTCTTAACATCGAAAATAAGATGGATTTCAGAGATAACCAGTTTACTTTCATTTTCCTTTGGAGTTAAATAATTCATAAATAATGCAGATCAAAATTGTATGAAACAAAATTAATTCGCAATTTTTCGTCAAATTTAAAATGTACAAAAATACAAGCTTTCGGATACGAAATGGCAAAGTTGTATAACAATGGTACCAGCACAAATGGGACATGCTGTATATACGAGTGAAGGAGATTTCGTAGAGTTCAATGTTTATTTGAAACTTTTTTTAATCGAAAAAATTTTGAAGTTTTTTCTGAAACAATAACTACCACTCATATAGAAATGTGGAAGTAATTTGATATTTCATCTATTTTGTTTTCAAGTCCCACCATGAAGAAATTAATAATTGAACATTATGTCAAAAATGAAAAAAATTGAACCACAGTATGTATGGCACATAAAAACTCAATTGTTCGTGGTTTTGTTCTTTATTTTTAAGGCACACTTGCAAAAAAATGTATGTTGGTCAATTTGTTTCGGCAAGGCGCCATATAGGATACATGCAAAAATTAATAATTGGATATTCTGTTAAGTAAAAAATCAAACCATAACGTTTAAAACGACGTTTTAGTCAGAAAGAAATCCTCTTTTCAAAAATTTATAAATCTAATATGGGTAGCCATAATAAAAAAATAGTTTAGAGGTGTTTCTTTGTTCACATACGTTGCTCAAAAAAGACGATACAATTATTGAATTCTCTTGTGGAATATTTTCTAAACGAAAAGAGTTAACGCAACGCAACTTTATATTCAGCATAGGTATTACTCTCCACCAAATTCCCCAACCCTGTCCTAATTTGACTTCGTAGGTATCTGTTTAGATATCCAAGATACCCAGGTTATATCGAGAACTTTAGCTAGCAAATTCAACCTCTCTGTAACTTATCCTAACTTTTCAATCGCTTAGGCCACGGAAAAAATAATATTGTATTAATTTGGGCGTATATTTAATATTTGTGACAAAACCAGGATTTGAGTGATTTTATCGAATGTAATATCACAAGTGCCGGAAATTTTATCGATAATTTTTTCGAAAGCGCTATTTTGCCTGAAAGATCACGAGTATAAATTGGTTTTTATCCGGATTTTATCGGATTATCGGATTTTATCCGGATTTTATCTCTGAAAATAAAAGCCCAATTTGTACGAGTGGTTAAAATGGGGATAAAATTATCTAGAAAAATTTCCGTCACGAGTGGTATTTGTCGAGATTATTTCTCGAATACGATTTAATAATTTCTGTATTAATTTTTTCTATGTTTACATTTCCAAAACGATTCATTTTGAACGAGTTTATTGACAGCTTCGACTGTAGCGTTCGAGTAAACAAATATGACGCTTGGATATCCAAGGCAAATGCGATTATACCTACACCCTGTCAGCGTTGGTTTATTTCCTGAATGTGTCATAAATTTAAATGGAGACGGAGGTCCAATAACAAAAATTTAGCAATGTAAAAGTTATATAAATTCATTGATACAATGCTTAATAGTACCGCAACATAATCTATAAGCTGCACAATTTAGAACTGTGTAAAACACACAAACTTTAAGAAGTAGGTACGTTTTTGTATCCAACAGATTCGCGGTTGCTAAGCTACGAAGTGATAATTTGCACAAGTGCAATTACCGCGATTATTTCCCTCATACTGCTTGCATCCAATAAGGTAGCTCCTTCCATAAAAATCCAACCAATGATATGCCTCCGCTAGCGATAATTTGCACTAGTGCAATTACCGGTAATTGCACTTGTGCAAATTATCACTTCGTTGCTTAGCAACCGTGAATCTGTTGGATACAAACACGTACCTACTTCTTAAAGTTTGTGTGTTTCACACTGTTCTAAATTATGCAGCTTATAAATTATGTTGCGGTATTATTAAGCATTATATCAATGAATTTATATAACTTTTACATTGCTAAATTCTTGTTATTTAGACCTCCGCCTCCGTTTAAATTTATAACACATTCAGAAAATAAACCAACGCCGACAGGGTGTAGGTATAATCGCATTTGCCTTGGATACCCAAGCGTCATGTTTGTTGTTTACTCGAACGCTACAGTCGAAGCTGTCAATAAACTCGTTCAAAATGAGTCGTTTTGGAAATGTAAACATAGAAAAAAATCAATACAGAAATTATTAAATCGTATTCGTAAAATAATCTCGACAAATACCACTCGTGCCGGAAATTTTTCTAGATAATTTTATTCTCAAGCCCTATTTTGCCCATTAGCAAAACCACTCCTACAAATTGGGCTTTTATTTTCTGATAAAATCCCGAGAGCGAAGCTCGTGATCTTTCTGGCAAAATAGCGCTTTCGAAAAAATTGGTATTACATACGATAATTTGCACAAGTATCGCTAGCAGAGGCATATGATTGGTTGGATTTTTATGGAAAGAGCTACCTTATTGGATGCAAGCAGTATACCACCAGCAAAACTTTCTTATGGAAAAAATGGGGATGTTAACAACCGAACCCCGTTATAATAATTTTGTTCCGGATCTAACCCACACGTCTAAAAACTAGAAAAACTTGCAGCCTTCCCGGTATTAGCTTATTGTAGCCAGTCGTGTTTAACCATTTAACCGGCGAGTGCAAAACACCACCCCGTCTTCAAAAGTCGACATACCGACTGACTGACTTGTTTTTTCAGCTTCCCTTCAACGTAATTTGGCGGAGCACAATGAGGATTGTACCGCAGGTAATATAATGGGCAGGTAAAATAATGCCCAGTCCTTTTAACAGGTTTCCTAGAAGCGAAATTTGTCGGCCACCCTTGCAAATTAGGCGGCAAAGTTTATGAATTTTAACTTCTGAAAGAACAGTTGCAATGTTTGTGTTCGTATGTTTGTTTGTTGACTTAGGTGTGCGCTAAAAGTATTTGAAGTAAACAGGAATGTATAAAAGGGTTGCCGGCTGACTATAAAAGTCACTTGCACATTCCACTCGCACGCACACTTTGTCCTTTTTTCCTTTGAATAAAGATTGCCAGGAAGGAGCTATTTGGGATAAACGAGCGACCGAGATGGAGCCTGCATATGGAGGGGTGCCGTTTCTGGTTTCACAGTGGTGTACTGCTTTAAAATAGTATATAAATTGAAAATTCAAATTGCATATTACGGTTTAATTTTATTTATTTATGTTTAATCATGTTAATGTCTTCATTGTTATCTTTAAATTTAGGAATCCTTGATAATATAGCAATTATAATTTTATATTTCCGCACTTGTGAAGAACTAGGTACCTACCTACCTATAAAAGTAAAGCTGAATAAAAACAGAACTCAATAATTGCTGATGTAGATGATAAAATATGGTATATTCCAGTGCAGAGATGGTAGATATGCAGAAAGCGTATTTTTTGCCAGGAGAGGTGGCAATGGCAGCACAGAGAATGTATCATGAAGAATTTCTAGAAATGAATACTGCAAATGGGCGAATTTTTGTTAGAATCGCTCAGAGATTAAGAGATTCTTGTATCACATGAAACAAATTGTTTACTGGACTCCTGCAAATACATTAGAAGAGCTACGAGCTCATGTAGAAGCCGCCGAGAATGAAATAAAAAATAGCCACAATACATTAGCTAAAATAAATAATCTATGCAGGGAAGTGTTGAAACATGTATTGGGAATGAAGGACAATATTTCGATTTCGACCAACTTTAATGAAAAAATTACCGAAGTCGTTAAGTTGTGAACTGTGTCATGAAAGTATTGTTGTGAAAAGTGAAATCAAATTAGTGAAGAGGTAAATGTAATTGTTACTAAGTTATGGTGAATGCTTCTGTGCTAGGTGAGTCTTGATTCTTGATATTATTTTTCCTTATGCGAGATGAGAGGACCACAGGCGTACCACCTCTTAAAAAAAGTATCAGTCAAAGTTACACCCCGTATTGTGTCAAAGCATGGAGCCTAAATATGGCGGTTATAGTTTCGGCTCCTTCTTGGGGTTCCGTATTCAAAGGTTTGTTCATATTCATAGAGTTCAAGATGAAGTATAGGTTTCTAATATCAGAAATGTTAAATACAGGAACAATAGCGAATAGAAATTTTAGTTCACAATAACACTTAAGTACTGTACCGAATGCTTGAACAGATAGGTACAAATACGTAGGTCAACATGTTGAAATACAAAATTATTAAAACTATCAACAAGGGAACACGTTTGCAACACGTTAAAAACTTTGTTAAAACAACTGTCAATTTGCTAAGCATAGCAGTACGTTTCAGGTATGGTGAAATTGTAACTTTCAACCCCTGTGCTATTTTAGTGAGCAAAAACACAAACTGGCCAAAAAAATAATACAAAAGGAAGCATATTAGTCTAGACTATACCAGGAGAGAAAAAAACTTCTGTACCTGACATCGCTTTCTATATAACTATTGAGCTCGCGTGTACTGTGCGTATACTAAGACCTAAGACTTTCTCACTAAAATCGCACACGGACACGGGTATATTAAATTTGAAGGTTACAATTTCACCAGACCTGAAACTTACTGCTATCCTTAGTAAATTGACAGTTATTAACAAATTTTTTAATTTGTTGTAAACGTGTTCCCTTGTTAATAGTTTTAAGTATTTTGTATTTTAATATATTTACCTACGTATCTGTGTAGTCTAGATAAGGTAAGCTAATTAGGTATTACGTAATGGTGACTAATAGTTTATTTGTGTGTTTTTTATCTGTCGAGGAAGACGAAAAATAAACGTCAAAACGTCGGCATAATGTGAGCAACATATATTGTCATTCTTGTCCTTATCTTGCCACATCTACATTTGAAGGACGTTAAAATAAGTACCACACCACTGGATAAAGACATCTTTGAGACACACACCAGATTAGTCCTATAGCAATCGTCACCACTTTGACGACTCCCTGGGTGACCCTAGACCATAGTGTAATTATTTTTGGGTTTCCAACCAAAGGCAATAAATTAAAACAACAATGACTGCGATCGTAAAATGGCCAGACAGCTTTCCAATTTCCTTTCGTTCCGTGTGTAGGACCGACCATTTATGGTCTTTAAAACTTTTATTCTCCGAGACACGTGCTTACCACACTTGGGCCTAATTTACAATTTCACAAAGTCTGCCCGAACTTTAAGCTTGTTTTTATTACGGAGGAAATGACAGTTTCGTTCCTTCTCTGTTTAGTTTAAGATGTAGTAGGTACCTCTTTAGTTTCTAGTTAGTGTTCGTATTAAATAAGCCCCATTGCAGAGTCAGTTTCATGACCACCAGATAAGGAAAAGGAAAACATTAGACTACCAGCAAGTAGAACCTACCGGAATTATTTCTCGCCACCTTTTTGTAACAAGCTACTTTATGAACTGCGAACTATTAGAAGCTATTAAATAGTATATTATACGCACTTAGGTTGAGAAGTGAGCCATATTTACCGAGAATTTTTATATCCTGAGGCGCGTAGAATACCCCCATATTTCTTATCTATGATAAACTACATGTATAATAATTAGCAACAATGAAATAATGACGTCATGCTGGGGACTTTAAAGGGTGTTTCATCTTAAGTGCGAACACCCCGTAAAATTTGTATTCTCCATCCAATTTTAGCCGCGTTTTTTTCTAAAAATAGGCCACAAAAAACTCTACGTTGGTGCAAAATTTCAGGTCTTAATGTCAATTTTCAAGGCCTACTACAATTTTTTTTCTAGTAAAAAATGACGAAAACCATTTAGCGACTTTTTTATTTAAAATATGACACCACAGCGTTAATCAGAACAACCTAAAACCCCCGTATACAAAATTTGAACAAAAAATATACAGGGAGTTCCATTCTCCAGGGTGTCAAAATTGAGCAAAATAGGAATTTTAAAGGTCATATTTTGATATTCGAGTCCGTCATGAGCTTACTTATCAGCCATCCAAAGCATGACTTCGACTTTTGGGACTCCTTGTGTACCCAGGGCCGTGTTAAAGTAAAAATTTGCCCGGGGCAAAGTTCTTTTTTGGCGCCCCTCCCAAATCAAAATTATACGAGTATTAACTAAATTAAATAAAATATGTAGACTAAAATCTTTCTTTAACTGTACACCAGAAATGACATTTCTTAATTTGGTAATACAAGGTTGGAATAATTGTTTTGGGCGCCTCCAGGGGTGTATTGGCGTATTTAGCATGTCTGGCAGAAATGTCAGTTCTTGTGACAGAGGCCTAACCTTAACCTTGATATTATATGGTTCTAACCTACTAACCTAACTTCGAACACAGAAACTATAACTATAACATTTTCCTGTGCTTCAAAGAACAGAGTTTAATATTAATTTCTATCTACTCAAATTTAGAATTCGTGGGCGTCAAACGTAAATTCTGTTGATTATTGTCCTTTCCTCTGTTACCTATCAATAATATCAATATGGACGCCGCTTACGGAATTCTAGGGACATTAAATATTTAGGTACCTGTCACTAGTGTACCTACCTACAGTTGAAGAGCGATTTTAGTTTACTTACATATTTTTCATTTATACTTCACAAGAGCAAATAACTTTTAATTTTTACATTTTATTTTGCACCAGAAAGCAGAACCTCATACCAGAAAGAACATTTTTACAATTTACAAGATACGAAAATTTGCCACAATAGAAACGACCAGGTTGCTACGTTATTCTAAACACAGTGTGTGATTGTTTAGTACTTTTATCATTTGCCACATCAAGAATTGGACGTTAATATTCAAATTCAAGTTCAACAAAAACAAGTCTTCATTAAAACAGGGTTTCCTTAAATACAGATTCAGGATTCAGCTTTATGAATGTAGGTATGTATTTATTGTACTTACTTACCAACTAATTTACGATTAATATCCAGAAACCAAAAATCTATGTCGATACCTCTACCTAACACATTGCTCGTTTGCGAAAGTTGGGTTCTTTATTTACAGAACAACCCTTTTTACAACGATTCGCGTCAACGTGAAATCGTCAAGCGCCGGCCGACACCGCGTCATCTCGGGGAGAATAGCGAAATCAATTAAAATATTCCACAATGACATAGGCATCGGTAGACCATAGACAAACCTTGGGTTTGTCTATGCGGTAGACGTAGACAAGTTCCGAATTGACAACTTACAAAGATTTCAGTAGTTGTATGCGAAATCATCGTCCTAGAAAAATCGAAATCGGTAGGTAACTGAAAAATTAAAAAATGTTTAAATGTTTTTTTTGAAGCAGTAAATTATTAGTACTAGCGCCTTTGTTGATTTTGGCGCCCCCTTGAATAGGGCGCACGGGGCGAACACCCCCTTCGCCCCCCCCCCTTAACACGGCCCTGTGTGTACCTGATTAAAAAACTAAATTCCTGATATAGTCAAGTTTTATTATGATAGATAATAATATCATGCTTTATTAGGTGCCTGATTTCGTTTGATCTCTAACACCATAATAGACGCACCTTACTATTATTACCAATTTTCTCTTATCCACTTGCCATACAGGGGCTCGAGAGCACTTCGTTGAACTTGCGCCTCCCTCAGCCTAAGCCTCCGTACCCCCAAATTATCAAACCTGTTGGAAATTATTAAAATATGAGGCGATTGTTTACAATTTGCAAGTCGACTTAATAGCAGAGTCCAGGAGCTTAGGCAGGTGCGAACAGCCAGACACCACGAAATTACACTTGCCCAGCGTTCCACACATGTCCCGTGACTTTGATAAGCTGTAATCATCGCGCGTCTGCAAACAACACGCCGAAGTGATAAACTGGATAAATTACAGGCGAAAACTAATAATATAATAGGTGGGTTCGCCGAAAAAATACGTCCGAGATGTATTTGTTCGGAGAACGGATTTGGCAAATAAGCTGGTGTAGTGATTTAGTGTTGTAGGGGAGTTTTAACGGCGGCCTTGCCAAGTAGAATCAGTAACCGAGTACAATAACCATTCCCTATGAATGATTTTCCAACCTCACCAGATTCCTATTTGGACAGTAATGTCGACCTAATAGGTAAATTGGAATAAGACCTGATATTATTATATAGAAGTTTAGAGTGATTACACACCACAATAATCGGTGGACAAGACATAAAAGAGATTAGAGATTCACCCAAATCGACGATTTTTTCGATTTCGTTTAACCAAATTCACAGATATTCAAACAACTGAAATACCTTGCTATAAAGATGGAAATTGAAACTAAGCAATTATTATATTTTATATAAAAAACTTTGATTTACTTTAAACTGTTCTTTAATAAAGCACTTAGGTAAGTGTAAGTATATAAAGTCAAGTTTGTCAGATTTTTCAATACATAATTACTTAATTTTTTTTATTGAAATCAATGATTTTTATTATTGTAATCAAGCAATTAAAATCGCCACTAAAATGTGTTAATTTGAAAAACTCTAGCCGCCCTTAATATTTTGGCAATGAAAATTAATTTCAAAAATTCCTGATAAACGTCGATTTTTATTAGTCATTAAGTAATGACAAGTTACTCACTCTCCACCATCCACAGCACTTGGTCCTAAACAACTCAATAAGTTTGTTGTTGGTAACGAAAAAGACTGTAGATATTGATGATCTATAAAAGGGGGAATATCTCAAGAATGTAGAAGATTAATGAGGCAAACTTTTGCAGAAGTGAGATGAACAGAATTTGAAAATAAACTTTAATATTATTGTATGAGTAAAGGTGGCTGGTGTGCCAGAAAGGAAACGCACAGAAATCCATCGTCTTAGACAGTGACTGTTAACGAAGGTCCAATAATTTAAATTGTTTTTTTATTCGTTCAATTTGTTTAATAATATTTTTTTCAATAGTATTACAGAGCACTCTAGGCCCGTATAAAATTTCAAAAAAATTCAGCACTTTGAGATGGCCCAGAGAAATATATCCTGTACCTACAATTTTGTATTGAATATTTGCACACCAACACTTTGAGTGGTTCTGTTGTTCATTCAACTGTTTTGAGGGGATTTCATAGCACACTTGACTCGCCAGATGCCTTTAGATTCCTATTTTCGTTAACTTTGGGCCCCCGCAAATTCGAATGAGGATATTGTTTGTTCAAATTTGGTATATAGGGTTTTGGGGTATACTGAATAATAACGCTGTGGTGTCAAATTGTAAATTAAAAATCGCTAAATAATTTTCGTGAAAATCGAGGTATAAAAAAACCGTAGTATTTTGAAAATGATATAGGAAGCAGGCCAAAAGGAGCAGTTTTTGAAGGCCTTTCAGACAAAAAATAGTTCAGGTGGTTATCTCCAAAAATAAAAATTGAAAATTTTATGGATTTGTATATGTTTAAAAGTACCTACCCTGTATGTACTTATCTACCAAATTTAGTCAAAAATCAAATTACTTGTTGCCATTTTAGGGGCATACACAGACAAAAAACATATTAGAGCAAACAAATTATAGAGCTCACGAATGTTTTTGTTGCTGTGGAAATAAGCACGAGTTGTAGACGATTGCCTTATTTCCACAACAGCAACAAAAACATTAGTGCAAAGTGAGGAAAAATTATCGGAAAGTAATTTCTGTCTATAGGTACCTACCTGGGACAACCTCTTAAAAACACTCTACTACATATTGTCAGATTTTATTTCCTTATGTGAATTTGCTGCAAAAATGTCCTGTTGTGTCTACCATGGCAACTACAAAAAAAGCATTTTATTGGCGGATCAATAGATACCTATCGTTATGAGATTTTGAGCTAAATCGTAAAAGTTTAGTGGAATATTTTGTCAAAAACCAAAAACATTCATACATTCGTGTTTAATCCTCAAGAATAGATTCTAGATATCACCGCTGGTTGCAGTATTTCATTGGAAAGAGCAAAAATGTATACAGGAGGCCCTGTTTTATCGGAAACTTAATATTTTATCGCCTTTCACAATACCTATTTGAATAAATTGCATTATTAGCCAATAAATAATGATACCCACTTTGCCAAAAATTAATTCGGCATCGCGCCTCTTGCGAAACCGGCACTTAATATTGAACATGGATTTAATTATGCAAACCCAATTAGCCGCCTAACTCCCCAACTATCAACTTTTATAACCTCAATATCGCAACAAACATCCTGCTAATATTTACCCGATAAATAAAATATTTACTGGCGCGCATACTGCCGCTTCGGTGCTTACGCCGTGTTTTTTCACGATAAATATTTATGTTCGGGCCGTGTATGGGTTTTAAGACCGGCGGTGCGGCAAGGCTGTAACGGCGCAAATTAGAGGTCGGGCCGACGGGGACCCAGACTGCCAATGTCAACCAGAAAAAGTGCCGAAATTTTTCTCGAAACCCAGATTTTTATGGCGCGACTATAAAGTTTTATTCCTTCTGCACGGAGAGGTGTTTATACAATGTTGTGCGGTGGTATGTGTTTGCACAAAACATTCTTGGGTCTAGAAGTCAGGGACCACAAGAAATTGACAGATAGCAGAAGCACAGCTTAAATATGAAAGCTGTGGCAGAAGAGTACCTACCCACTGATTGTATAAGTTTTTCTTGAGAATATAACCTCGCATATTTCTTTTGTTTTGAAAGAAGCTATAAATGTTGCGGCAACAGCCTTAGGCGTGCTTCTTTTGGTCAACCGTGAAAGACATTTTTCGGGCCTTGGCGCACAACCCAGGACAATGGGTGTTGAAAAAACGAAAAGCAAACTTGAAGAGAAGGTCCGAGCCCGTAGACGCTCACGCCGGCGCAAGCACGCCGCGGAGAAAAATAATAAGAAGAAGACACTTTTTATGGGCCGCCGTGGGCTCTCGAGTGTCGAAGATGGGACCATGGAGATAAGCCAAAAGGAAGCAGAGGCGGACTGGATTTAAAGTCTCAATTTCAAACACACCTGGAAACGCACGTTGCCGGTCTTAATGAATAGTATGAACCGAACGCGAACCCCTCATAATAAGAAAGATACATGGCTTTGCAAATAGCAGTATAAGTAAAAAATGACATCAACATAAAAAGCCATGAAACGTTTATTAAGGAAACTTGAAAATTACAACCTATCAGTTTTCCTGTTTCACTCAAAATCTAAGCATTCTGGGAGAAATTTCCAAGAAATATATGGAGATTGTCGGGAACCCAACAAATATTTTAAATAATACGCCCTCGCGCCACTGGTAGAAATAAGCAAACACTAGTGCCTCCGTTGTAGGTATGTCCTTCCGCATGCTCTTGTAAACCGTACCAATTTGTAGATTGGACCTTTTGTCCCACAATATTCATAAGAACCTGTTTGTTTAAATAAACTTTCACACCCTGTATCATTCTTAATTAGCATTTTTGAACCAATTATCATATAAACTATTTTGTTTAAAATGACATTTTCTACCATTAGTTTTATTTATGATATGCAGAACTGGGACACTTTGTGGGTACAAACGGCTTTTTTCGATCTGTAGCGAGCAACATAATTTTAAACATTTGATAAATACAAATTTTAATCTAAGTAATTGCTCACATTATTTAAAAATATTTACCACAATAACTGTCATTAGACTTTTTGCGCAAATGCTAAAATAAGAACGAACACCGGAACTCGTATTGGTGGTTATGCTACTGACATTATGGCATGCTTTTAAAAATTCCAAGCAATATTTCTAAAATATATTTTATGGTGCCCCATTTACTTAAAAACATCAGACCAGCTTAAGTTAGTGTAAATTACTGTACTTCCAAATATCTTCATAAAAATATAGCTTGCCCCGTAACATATGCGCTTTAAATTTTGTGAGATGTTTCTAACAATAATAACAGTATCTCTCTATTAGCATACATACTTGCTTTTTACTCAAATTTTGAACTTTCAGATCTTCACACTTCTGGTGAAGTCGCCGGTTTTAATTGAATAAAATCGTTTACCTTCGCCCCACTTATTAGTGACAGGTCCATTACACCATTTGATAGTGTTGAGATGGGTTTCTACCTCCAAAGAACAATTCTGACATAGCATGTCAATAGATTCTACTTGCGTAGCGTTTTCCTGGATATGGCATATACTTTTTGCCAGTAAAGGACAAGTGATATATAATAATTATATGGATCGTTATATCAGTATATACCTACAATACAGGCAAAAAATTATAAGGCACGTTTATGTCTTTAAGTTCCTAGATCCTAGATAATACAGCAATATTAATTTTAAATTTCCAATTAAGAATAAGTAGCTACCTACAAAAACGCCTATGCCACTTTGGTGCATGGCCTCAAAAGTTAATTTAAATTGCAACATTACTTACAGATGGATTATTATCCATTTTAGTTTTGGCGGTCAGGGAAGTGCCACAAGCCGCACAACTAAGCATAATAACTCGAAAAAGTGTCTAAATACCACACACTGCCACCTATCACCGTGTCAGATACGAAAATACTGTGCCAAAACTTGATTACTATTCAGGGCGTTTTCCGTCTCACGTATGTAATAATACAGGGTTCGTATAAACTTTTTTTGTTTTGCTTCAGCTTTTCATTTGTGACTTTTTGGTAAACTGATCGACACGTCAATAAAAACTAGGTAATTTGGTCGTGTGTAGTAGATAAAAAAACGTATTAGTGGCGGGAGTGGATTGTCAACTTTCCGTTTTTAGACAATAATTCTGTCAAATCTCAACAGAATTCTAAAAACGATACATCACTGTATTCGATTGCGAATACAGTGATGCATCATTTTAAAGCCCTTTTTATTGAAAAAAGGGGTGGTAGTTACATTTGAAATTTTAAAATTGGGGTTGCTATAGGCATTAGGGGGATCAACATATCGGGTTGGCTTGACTGTCAAAAAAGCTCCTCCCAAAAACAAAAATCGACGGGTCTCGGCGAATTTTCAAATATTTTGCGGTTTTCCAATTTTTTGGGGGAGGTCAAGTTTTCGTTGGGAAACCTTGTATACATACAGCATTGACTCCTTCCTTGGATTCTTTATTATTTATTCAAAGATAGATATTAATGACATTATTTGAAAAGTTCGTGCCGCTAGTGGGTATGCCCCCATTCTAACATTGACGTGAGTGTTCCATTCAGGTCCGTTGATGTCCTCTCTTCCAGCCAAAGAAGAATTCTACCTTCTTTCAAAAGAACCCGAAACGTACCTCCCGGTATACCGTATACCTAAAAAAAAGCCAAAAACCCGGCCACGTCTGTGCACGGTCGGGTGGCTGGGCCACACGCGCATTCCGTCGGTTGGCCGTCCGATCGGCCCTCGGCAATCTCGGCATTGTCCTGCCTGCCTACCCGTCTGCCCTGCCATCCTGCTGCGCTGTCGCCGCCTCTACTGGCCTCCACCCAAGCCGAAAGCATAATAATTGCCTGGGCTGGGTTGTCCTCGCCGTAGTCACGGCGGCTTATCATTACATACATATTATGTATACGTGAAAAATGTGAACAACAATAATTACTAATGCAAGAAATGAGTTTATTATTGTGAATAAGGGTGGATTTTTGTACCTGTAATTATAAATAAAGATAAAGAACGCCTGAGTCTCCTACATCTCACCGCTACTAACTTACAGCGCCGGCTTTAGCTTGACTACCGCCGGGTGCTAAGTTTAGAAAACGCCTTCTCTAGATTTTTTACTTTTTAGTTGGGAGGTAGTCAAAAATTAAAAAAAAATGAATGTTTGTGGCACAAAATTGCGCCGCAGGCGAAAATATTTCAAATATTCAAGGTCAAACAGTTTATATTAACGAAAAGAAATTCCAAGCAAAACATATTCTTGTTAACTCGTGGTATTTTTTTTGTTAACTGTGACTCATAATATTTGTAGCCAAGAAGTCCTACACAGTCTTCTTTTATAGAACAACTGTTACCAATAGAAATTTCAAAATATGTTTTTTTAGTGTGAGCCCATAAAAATCATTGCTTTTTAAACCAGCTATACAAAAGAAAGCAGCGGTGTTTGGTTACTAAAATGCGCCGTAGGCGAAAATTTTTAGAAATATAAAGCACATATAGTTATTTAAAAGAGGTATAGAAAATTACAAAATCATAACAGTATAATGTAGTTTTCATCTTTTCTCAATGTAGGGGGCTTGAACCTCCAAACCATAGGTATACAGCCCTGGGCTTATGCATGGGAAAAGCCAGGTCTCGTGGAATTGGTAGTTGTAGGCCTGAGACAAAATATCGAAAAAATCGAAAGTATCGATACTATCGATTTTATCGATACTCGATATTCAATTTCGAAAAATCGAAATATTGATATTATCGATTTTAGGTATCGATATTTTCGATCTTTTCGATTTTATCGATCTTTTCCATTTTACCGATCTTTTCGATTTTATCGATCTTTTCGACTTTATCGATCTTTTTTTCAATTTTATCGATCTTTTCGATTTTATCAATATTTTTGATTTTATCGAACTTTCCGATTATATCTATCTTTTGAAATTGTTTGCAAAAATAAAGGAAATTGCTGCACCCATTGCGTCCAGACGTCCAGACCGCGCCCGCAGCAGGCCGATCGGCCTTTTCTTATATGCGCGTCCAGAGCCCGACTGAGGCCGACACGTGCCGATCCGATTTGCAGTTCAATTTTTATTTACTTATCTATCGATCGTATCGATTTCTTAATATGATCAATTTTATCCGAATTTCCAAATTGTCTGCTTCTTAAATAAAATCGATTATATCGATTTTATCAATAAGATCAATTATATCGATAAGATCGATTTTATCGATAAGATCGATTTCATCGATAAGATCGATTTTATCGATAAGATCGATTTTATCGATTTTATCGATAAGATCGATGCGATTTATTTTTAGTTATTAGACCAGCTTATACCGCCTCCTAAAATTTACCGCCGGGTGCTATTAGCGCCCTAGCACCCCAGCACCCCAGCACCCCTCCAAAACCGGCGCTGCTAACTTATAGCAACACCGTCTCTAACATTATCAGAGAGGGTGTTGCTTATAGCATAGCCGAACCGGCTATGCTTATACTTATAGTCAGTTGGAACATATGCCACCCAGGTTTCAAATCCCGGCTGGAGTGCACTTTTTCAGCTCATTGTCCTTTATCTGCTTTTCCAAAAACATCCCTCTTTTTTATTGTAAGTTTGGAGAATGTTACTTATTTTTGGAGGTGTTTGTTAAATTTCGTGTATGATACACCTCTAATAAACGATGCAAGTCAAGACCTTTTATCGATCTACTAGACAAATTACAAAAAATAAAATCATGCACACAGAATCTTAATATTTGTCTCACGCAGTGGCGTATTTAGGGGAAATCATTTCGGAATTTGAAAATAATCACTGAAGCAATACATTCGAACATTTTGAAATTTCCTCAGGCAGATTTGAAGTAATTTTCCTTAAAATGTCGAATAAAAATTCGCCTGCGGCGCATTTCGATAACAGATTACTGAATTTTTCTAAACACGCCTTACGCCACTGGTCTCAGGATTGGCAGGACCTTTTCACGTAATTGAAATAATAAGGATATAAGCATCCTGTAATTTAAAGAACGACTCTTGCTTTTGAAAATGAAACAATTTCCAATTTTTATTGAGTAAATGGGAGTAGCCCTTGTTGTCTATCTGCGTCCTAATCAATATATCATCTGCGCATGTCAAGAGAAGGTATTTCAATTATGATAATTTTGCAATAACAGCTGCCAGTTCTCATGGAAAATGTGCCATTGCAGTTAAGAAGAACCATGACGGAGCTCCACCACACAAAGCCAACATTGTAAAAGAATTTCTAAATGATGAGTCTGGAAACAAATGGATTGGTCCCATAAAATGGCCAGGAAAGTCGCCAGATTTAACGCCATTAGATTTCCAATTATGGGGATTTCTAAAAAACTTTGTTTACAAAACTCCATCTCGGAATATTATTGATCATTTAATAGAAAAAATAGAAGATGCCTGTCTGCAAATGACACCAGATGTAATAAGAAAGGTCACTAAGACAGAAGTTAGAAGCCGCGCCGTCTAAACTTACATTTATTAAAAGAAGGTAGTCACAATGAAAATTATTTATAAGTAAGAATCTACCTAGCATTTATTTTCATATTGTTGGTTTTTGTTTTTCGCTAAAATTGTTAGGTTTTTAAATATAATATATAGATATAATGATATAATAAGTGTTTATAATAACAGTTTATAACTTACAATAAAATTTTAATACTTCTTCTTCATAATACATCTGTCCGAGCATCTGTCAATTGTTTCTGTCAAAAATAGATATACCTTTATAAGTCATGGCTAACTCGATTTTCATTAAAAAATACCATGACATCTTTTTCATCTTATTACAAATAATAGGCATGTAAATTTTAGTTGAACAAGATGTCAAAAAAATGTGCACGAAAGTTTATCAAAAAAACGTGCTCTTTCCAAATATAAAGAGGAAAAATATATTTGATGACGTCATAACCTATATTTCCCAAATTCCTAAAACCTATATTTTTGGCACAAAAGCAAGTTTGAGTGGTCTTACAAGAAACCCACAAGTCAAATTTTTACTGGCTGTTCTTGTTTGCCTATATTAACCCTGGGGCGTCGAATTTGGGACACGCCTACAATTTAAAGAGGGTTTTTAGATTATCTGTGGTTTGATTTTTGATTATTATTTTCTTGGACTCCGTGAACTAAAAATGGACGTGTAATCCAAAGGGTTAAATTTCTGCTTGGAAAACAGCCAAAAAATACAGTTTATGTAATGTAACTAATGTATATTATGTAGACTGAACTCTGAACTGTCTTTTGCCTTTGGGGTATTTTCGCGGTCACAATCCAAGCGGAAATAGTGGCGTGTAGGAGAACCAATTGAAATAAAAATGTGTTTCAAATAACTAAATTTTTTATTATAGAAACCCGTGCACAATGATATCCCTGCACAGGTAGCTAAAAAGCGTGTACAATGTGCTTAGTACATTTACCAATTAAAAACGAACATACAAGAAAGCCATTTATTTACAGTGTAGAAAAAGTATACCTACTATTAAATTTTACCAATTAAAACCCTGTATCTGTTATCGTCTTGATCACAGATTATTCAAACTTATTTAAACAGAAATGTGTATTTCGGGTTGTCCTTTAAATCAAGCTGAACTTTGGACTACGTGCGGTTTTATTTTGGGCCTATCTAATAAGTTGTTTGACCGACATTATTTCGAAGTGGCCGTATTCAAATAAACACCTGTATCCTGTACATAGATTACCGATATTATGTCAATACTTCAATATGTTCGTATCGATATTCGATTGACCGATAATAATATTTCCAAGGGCCGGTCGGGCACCATGGCTGATGACGTGGTGGCCTGCGGGCACGCTTTGTCCCGCACGTCCGCCCACCCGGCCGTCGCGACACGCAACGCCGCCATGATTCATCGCGATTATTTTACTTTACAGCCGCCGCGCCGCGCCGCGCCGCTCCGGGCTCAGCCAGCCTCGCCGCACGCCGACCTCGTGACTATCGCCCAGATGAAATGGGAATAATAATTTATAGGCGGCCGCGGGTAGAGTACGTTCCGTCGCAGTCACGGCCATCGAGACTATAAGAAATATGAAACATGAGAACATTTGAGGCAATGTTTTGTTGTGGCTCTGAAGGCTCTGGAGAAATGGCTGGCTAAGGATATCTTTCTGAGGAGTTCGTGGCATTGGGCAGGGTGGGCAGTGCCCACCCAACCGGACAACGGAAAAGGAAAAAAAGAATTTTTATCGTGTTCAACAATGGTATTAAATTTACCAACGAACTTCATAGACTCACGACTGAAACGTATAGGTACCAAAATTCAAAATTTGAATTTGGTAATTATTATGGGAGGGCAGTGGGCACGATTGAATTTCCCAAACTACGCGGTGCCCGGTTCTCCAGCCGTCCCAGCCGATGCCGATGGGCAAGCCCGTAGCGGCCCGAGCGGTCGAATCTAGCCAAGCCATACGTCTGCGACGAGAGCTAACGCGCCCGAGCTGCGCGAAGATATAAACGTAGGTTACGCATTCGGCATTTAACTATCAGGGTGGGCGAGCCCAGCCGACCCAGCGGCGAGCGGCCGGAAACAGCGACCGAACGAGGCCGACTGCCTCTGTTATTTAATTTACATTTTACATAGGTTAAATTAAGTCGCAAATGGGTGATTTTTGTCGATTATTTCCCTCATACTGCTTGCATCCAATGAGGTAGCTCCTTCCATAAAAATCCAACCAATCACACGCCTCTGCTAGTGATAATTGCACTTGTGCGCAAAACCAAAGCGGTAATACCACTTGTGCAATTATTACTTCGTTGCTTGGCAACCGCGAATCTGTTCGATACAAACACGTTACTTCTTCAAATTGGTGTGTTTTACACAGTTCTAAATTATGCAGCTTATATCAGTTATGACACACATTCAGAAAATAAACCAACGCTAACAGAGTGTAGGTATAATAGCATTTGCCTTGGATATCCAAGCGTCATGTTGTCATGTTTGTTTACTTGAACACTACAGTCGAAGCTGTCAATAAACTCGTTCAAAATGAGTCGTTTTGGAAATGTAATCATAGAAAAAATTAATACAGAAATTATCAAATCGTATTCGTGAAATAATCTCGACAAACACCACTCGTGCCGGAAATTTTTCTAAATAATTTTATTATCAAGCGCTATTTTGCCCATTAGCAAAACCACTCGTACCTACAAATTGGGCTTTTATTTTCAGAGATAAAATCCCTCGAGCTTCGCTCTCTGGATTTTATCAGAAATTAAAAGATCAATTTATACTCGTGATCTTTCTAGGAAAAATAGCCCTTTCGAAAAAATTATCGATAAAATTTCCGGCACTTGTGATATTAAATACGTTTATTTTCTTAATACCACCATCATATATTCTTGACGTACCTAATGCAGAAATGAACGCTGATCGCATAATTTAAATAAAAAATAAAGGGTCCCATTTGAAAAAAAGTTGGTCGCCATAGCAACGTCACTATGACGGGTGAAAAAAATTCAATGTCACCAAAAAGCGACAAAAAAGTAACCAAGAAAGTTTTGTATAAGACTTTCTTTGAGATGAAAAATAAAACAGATAGGTACATCCCTTACTTTACTTCATACATTTGACGGACCCTGTATATATTATACACGAACAAAATGGAGTTGGATTTTCATTGTGATCATGTGATCAACATAAGCAGTTTAGAGTACCCTATTCTAGACTTAACTGTCGGAAAAATGTCCTACGCAAAAATTATAGATACCTATTACCAAAGATCATAATATTCAATATATGATCTTTGCTATTACTCTATAGGTACCTACATATACGTTATTTTTTAACCTCGAATTTTCCGAAAAAATGGCGGTAGCCAGAGTTTTCGTTTTTTTATTTTTTTCCCGCAAAAATAACCCAATTTACATGAAATGTTGTGTTTTTTGTATCGAATAAGCCTGATTTTTACTGAAATCTGAAAACAGGTGGTATAGTTTACGAGATATTCAAATTTTGAAAAAAATATATTCCGAAGAAAACTTTATTAGTGTTTTCTTCGATTTAAATAAATTCCTGGACAAAATTAACGCGTCAACGTAATAAATCCCCACAAATATTAAAATAAATTAATAGAAAAATAAATTAATGCAAACTAAATGAAAAGCAACAAATTTCATTATTTAATTACATAATAAAAAATCCTGGGTTTCTACCAATTTGTATTTAATTTCCTTTTGTACAACGTACGTTTCGGCAAGACTTGCTATAACATGTAGCCTTAGTTGAAACACCACTAGAGTTCCCTCGTCCACCAAACCTCCATTGATTGATCGTTCAATTTAACTTTAATGAGTTATATAGTATGTACCTATTGTTAAAATGTTAAAATTTGACTAGACAGATCGGTTTTTTCGACCACAATTTTCTTAAAATTGTTGCTCCCAAAAAAATGCTGTCAAAATTACTGTACGTTGTACAAAAGGAAATTAAATACAAATTGGTAGAAGTGATCTACAAACTACCAGGACAAAAAAAGGGAGAAAAATTATTTAATTAGTTTTACAGTAGTAAATGTCCAAAGCGCACAAAATAATTTAAAATATAATTTAAATTTGTTTATGTCATGGTGTGTTAATTTTGTCCGGGAGTATTAGTCTGGGCTCTTTTTAACCGTTGAAATGTCTGCTTTAAAACTGTTTCGCCGAAAATCGCAAGAAAATACTTAGTTTCAACCCGTAAACAGCACCTCTATTTCACCATTTCGACTGATGTCGTGGTTAATTTTGGTTTTGTCTCTTTGTTATGAACTTAACAAAAATTTCCAACTGGTCCTTCCCTGTTAATAATTATACTTTTTTGTAGCCTTTAAAATCTGCATTGGCACTAGTCTACTGGGAGTGTTTATTTGTTACCAGAAAATGTGGTGAAAGGAGATAAATTACCCTACTTTAAAAATGCCCTAAAGCAATTTCTTGTTGAGGGATGTTTCTATAGTCTGCACGAGTATTTTGACCATTTCAAGTAATGACGTAATTGTCATGTGTGCTGTTGCATTATGCACCCTGTTTTGTTTTTCATTTGTCTTGTAAATACCATAATAATTATTGACGTTGTTTCTCATAATATTGTATGTATGTTTGCTGACGGATCCTATACAATCCTGTCTATAGGAATAAATGTATTATTTACTTATTTATGATGGCGAAAGCTGCGCCAACGGAGCACCTCGAGTGCGGCAAGGCTTTGTGTCTCCGAGATCGGGGTGCCGCGGCCAAGTGACCCTCCTATGGTCAGCGTCCACATATACTAATAAGTCTGGGCACTTGGTCTTGTGTAAACAAACGTTTCCCCCTTGCCCTCTCCCTCTCGTTCGGCCCGCCGTCATCGGAGTACGGCGATCGATATCTTCTGGTAGAAGGAAATAAAAGGGCCCCATTCACGTTGAGATCGGTATCGATACGTGTATCCCAAACGGCGATACATGTGTCTGAGATTTGTTTCCATGTGTTTTCTGTTCATACACGTTGAGACGAACTCATGAAACATCAGTTCAGTTCACATGTGATGCAGAAATGGTGTAACAACTTTTTTAAGTTCTCGTCGAAAGGCGCAACGAAAGCTGTGTATTTGCCGATTCTCTAAGTTGCCTATTCGAATATTCTTTGCACTTTGAGTTCCGTGAACACAGATATAGTTTATAGATATGGAGAAATTCCTCCCAAAACTCGCAATCTGCCATGTTGAAAATAAACTTTCATATTTTTTAGTAGCGCAATACAAAAACATCAACATACACGCGTTGTGACAAGTATCAGTTGCATGCGCGCGGTATCGAAGTTTCACTACAGTGATACAGACGGTGATACCAGCTGATGCTGATGCAGCGATACTGAGACAGCTGGTACACTATGCGATTTGAATCAAGATACTGGATACTTGCAACATGTATCGATACCAATCTCAACGTGACTGGAGCCCTTAAGCTTACACAGGCCGAGGTGACGCTGATTTACGAGCAGTCGCAAAAAATTGTTGTTTTGTCCGGGAGAACAAGGAAGTGACCCGACTTATAGTATTCTCTAGACTTTGCTACACGGGCGTAGCCAAGGGGGGGTTTCGGGGGTTCAAACCCCCCCGAAATAAGCAAAATATTACCTAATATTATACCGAAAAAATACGAGGAGTGAAGAGTTAAATTATTATTACGTTTGAATATATGTAGTAATAGTAGCGCCTAGCGCCATCTTTTGACGAGAGGCAGACGCAGTTGCAGCCGAACTATTTAGTATTGTAGGGACACTTTCTCGAGTATTCGCCACGCCCCTCGGTCGAAATGAGCGGAACTTTGTGAAAGTTCGTGGAAGTTTCTGGACGGCTACTGGGCTGCTATATAAGCGGCGCCGCGGCGCGTGACCGCGCTTACGGCAGTATTGTTCCATGCGAACTCGAAGCGAATAAAAGTGAAAAGTGGTGAACGAATAGTGAAGAGAATTAAGTGTACCGTGTAAGTGAGTAATTTTAGTGCACTGTTATTCGATGACCTTGTTCAGGATAGATACGTGAATCATTATTACTGTCGAAAAATGGAGGGGAAGAAAAGGAAGGGTGATAAACCTAAAGGTATGGACTACTGGAAAAAGTGGTGTAGTCAAGGTCAAGGGGTTTCTAATAAAGAAACAAATTTGGATTTAGCTATCAAAGCTTCAGCTACCTTGCATGCTGATAAGAAGACTGCCTACCCCGAAATCTAGTTTGGAATGCCTAGATATGTGCGATAAAAACCTTTATCCTAATATTTACACATTACTACAAATCTTGGCTACCATTCCTGTATCCACTGCTACCCCAGAAAGGTCTTTCTCGAGCCTAAGGAGACTGAAAAACTATTTACGAAACACTACAAGTGAAAACAGACTTAATGGTTAATGAACATTCACTATGGAACAGAAATTCATGCAGATGAAGTAGTGGATATACTTAAAAGAAAAAGCCGAAGATTTCTTCTTTAATGGTTTTAGATTTAGCGCAGAGGAACGAAATTAATTTATCCATTTCATTTAAAGTTAAGAACTTTATAAATATGTCGTAGTTTTTCGGATGAATATATAGATATTAAATTTCATGTAAGTATATTTTTGTTGTTTTATTTACTTCTCAAACTAAACCCCCCCCCCCAAAACTAAATCCTGGCTACGCCCATGCATTGCTATCGCTATCGATATTCGGCGCTGCGCGGGCGGCCGGCCACTTCTGACGGAACGACGCGTAGCCGGGCAAGGCCGGCCGCGCTCGCGCTGACGGGCGGGCGGCGGCGCCTTTGCGCGTGCCCGCCCGGCCACGCGGCCGCGGCCGCGACGTTCCCACGGGTCGCTGCCTGCGGCGGCAGCACCGAGACCGAGCCGCGGCCGGCCGCGGCGGCGGCGGCGGCGGCGGCCTCCACGAGGCGGGCCCCCGCGCCGCGCCTCGCCGCGCCGCCCGCCCGATCGCGCCTCGCCAGAGTCGTACCAACAGGATTTGTTTGCGTTTGCGTGCACGCCGGGAAAATCTGCATCTCGGGGCACGTGTTTACACAACCGACTCGACGCGAAGCCCTGAACGGGGAAAACCGGCAACAGGGCTGTAACCAAAATCGTTCGTTTTGAGCTTGAACTTGTTTGAAGGTGAAATTAAAGATAACATTATTCTATTTACAAAGTGGAATTTTGACAACCTTGAAGTTACAAGTTGAAAGTACAAATATAGGTTCAAGCATAAATTTTCAAGTTACAATAGAAAAGTTTTATTAACTACTATGTTCAGGAAAACACAGCGAAAAATGTTGGATTTTAAAAATACAAAATCAAAGACGTTCACAGACTAATAACGAGAGCACTGTTATAAATAAAATAAAAGATAAAAAACCTTATTAAAACAAACTTTTATTTAAGTCACGTACTAAAACGAATGAAATACTGGGTATTCAGAGGGGGCAAAGGGGGCAATTGCCCCCCCCCCCCAGAGCTGTCGGGATAAACGAAATTTGTAATATCAAAATTAATAATACCAAAAATTATATACTCCTGGCCTAATCTGAAAATGCAGTGAACATCTACAATTTGTAACTTGTTTCATCTTGTCTTCTCGAAATCAGGGGCGGATTAGAGCTATGTTGGGCCCTATAGGCTAAATTTATTTAAGGACCCCTTGATCCGTCGCGATAAAACAATTAGGTAAAATTTTAAGTTTCCTATCAATAATTTTATTTATTTTACAAAAGGACATATTGAAAAAAATATTAATTTAACATTTAACTTTATATACTAAGAACAGAGTAGATACATAGGTACTTAGTATTAATTAAAACCTCTTTTACTGGCTTTTAAACTTGCAAAACTTGCCATATTTTTTTTTGTTTCTATATTATTATGGATTCAGATTTTTGTTCTCAGCAAATACTTCTAAAACAAAGGAAAAAATAATGTCGGGAATTATGTATCTACCTAAAGCGAGACCTAAAGAGCAAAAAAATCTGAAAAAGCTAAAAAAAAACAAACAAATACATATAGGTACCTAGAGAACAAAAACCAAAAACAGGAAGCAAGCAAATGCCCTAAGCTTAATTTTTCAAATTTCAGCAGAATAAGTTCAACCAGAGCATATAAAACAACCAGCAGTCTCACTCCCCTTGGCGGGAAAATTCTGCGCACCTGTTCGCGCAGCCGCCATGTGGGAATAGATTCTGTCAAATTGATGCAGTGTCGGGGCGATTGGGCAGTTCTTTTTTGGCTCTATGAGAGATATTACAGTGCCGTGGAGTGTGCTTTTTTTGTAAGTTGTGCTTTTTGCTCGTATCTTTAAATAAAGAATGCCAGGAAGGAGTAAAAGCTGCTTGTGCTTACCACACACTATATACTTTACTAATACTACTCGGTATTTCTAAATTGATTTTCCCGACTACACCTCTGACTTCTATTCCACCAATATGGCTCAAGGTCATTGAATTTGCGGATGATTTCTCAAGAGTAAGTTATACTGCTGGTTGTTTTATATGCTCTGGTTCAACCTACCTTCAACTTTTCACACGCATTTTGACATTCAGAATCAATATCAGTGGTAGGTATTAGTATATTAATGCCTTTTTTGAAAAAAAAAAAACTTCGGCTTACCTTGAAGCCTTTAATTTTACAATTTTTCTTTTTTTTTGTTCCACTTGGAACCGACCTCGTCTGAGGAACACCACTCCCAACTCATCGCTTTGTTGTTACTGATGTGAGTGGACTAAATAGAGTACCCAACAGCCTAGATGAAAAAATAAGGAGTGATATTTTCTTTGTCTGAAATTTGCAATTGCAAAATGCAAAACCTTTCCCAATTCCGAATTCCGATCAAAACATCTAAATAAGAACGGGCCCCCTAAAGCCTTGGGCGCCTAGGCTATAGCCTACTCTGCCTATAGGGTAATCCGCCACTGCTCGAAATTAAAACCTGTGCAGTAGATTTGAGAACGCGCCGCCGTCTATTATGCACACACTCCGTCGGTCGTAGCGCGTAACCGAAAATTAGGCAAAATAACCTACTAAACATATTTTGCACAATTACAGTGTGCACCGCCACGCCAGAAAGAATATTTTCAAAATTGAAAATTTTAAAAATATAGGTATATTATAAACAATATTAGCGAAAACCGACTAAATGGGTTAACAGTGTTAACACTCTTTTATGTGTACCCTGAAATAACCATATCTCCAGAGGAGATATTTGACGAGCTCAAGACCAAAAAAAGAATACTTGATTTTGTGATATATAGATTTTACTGGTTCGAAAAAGAATTATTTTTATGTTATACCGGGTGTCCGGTAATAACTTAAAAAATTAAAAACAAAAATGGAAAATATGACGAAAAGTTCATATGAACATAGGTCCGCAGATGTTTAGGTTTCGAGATGCAGGGTGTTGAAATTGAAATTTTTTTAAATAACTTTTTGAGACCACAAAATTTTCTTGCAAAAAAAAACGACAACAGCAAGTTAATTAAACTGTCAAAAATAAATGTGCTTGTTTATTTAAATTTTATTTTGAATTTAATTGCAAACGAGTGTCGATATGCACCTGCATCGATGCAGAAATTTGAAAACTTCTCGAAAACGGTCACTTTTGACGTTATTCACCAAGTATACCTTATTTGCTTAGAAAACGTGTGGGAAGAGGATAAATTCACAAAATGTCGTAAAAGTTTACTGTCAAAAAAGTTAGGGCAAATTAAATTAAATTAAATAATGATAGCGTACGCAGCGCCCTCTACGGATTGCACCAAAAATAATACCTAATTATGACTTCTCTTCCCAAAAACACCCCGGCTACCAAATTTTGCAAGACAATTTTGTCGTCTCAACAAGTTACTTAAAAAAATTGAAAATCAAATTTCAATTTCAACACCCTGCATCTCGAAAACCAAAAATCTGCGGACCCGTGTTCATATGAACTTTTCGTGATATATATTTTTTAATGTTTCAAGTTAGTGCATTTATTTCCGCATTTACTTATTTTAGAAAATATGTTTTTGTTCTGTTTTTATTCGTTAAAATTATCGACAGAGTTTTGTTATTTATGACTGATTGCCCACTCCAGACGATAATCCTGGATACGCCACTGGAATAAAATAAGTTTAGGTTTTCGTTGATGCCAAATTGCGACAAGTTTTTGTAAATCAAAAAGATTGTCGCACGAATTGATAAGAAAATACATAGGTACTTTGACAAGTAGGTAGGTACTTATTTAACTAGACACTTCGCAGGAAATGCTCGGAATTAGCTGCCTTCTTTCTATCCCTACTTCAATCGCTACTGACGACAAGGTTGTCAATTATACGACACCTCTCATTTAAATTCATACCATACACATGTGAATAAAGACGATTCTGATACATTTGGCAACGGTGCCCGGTTCGTGGTCTGTTGTCGTCTTTATTTAAAGAGAAATAGCACAGCGCGAAGTGGATAAAGTATTAGCGTAGGGGTTACGTCTAGGAATGTTAAACGTTCGCGAACGTTCTCCGAGCACGAACGGGAATGTTCCCTCCTTCGGATCTCTACCTACGATGTTTTAAATGACTGGCCTACGAGAAGAGCATCTGTAGATAATTATTATTTTGTTAAAATACACCTGTGACTTGGGCTGGGCGATACTGAAAAAGTATCGATGTAGCCCATATATCGTTATTAAGATATGTATATCGATATTCAGATATATCGATATTCCGATATATCGATATTCCGATATATCGATATTCCGATATATCGATATTCCGATATGTATATCGATAATAAGATATATCGACGCGTATTTGGTTTATTGTCCAGGACTGGACCGGCCCATCGGACCCATGAAACAACCGGCCCTTCGGGAAATCTCCCAAAGTCCCAGTAGGCCCATCCGCCCCTGAAAACAACGTAGTAATCTCATATCTGTCGTGTTGAGTACTGTCTTGCTTATTTTTGTGGTTGTGGAGGTGGGTAGTATTGGCCGTTGGGTGGGTTGTGTACAAGTAAAAGATAAAAAGCAATAGGCACACTGTCGGAAAACAATAAAACCTTTTTCACTTCTCTTTCATTTTTGAAATTATAAATCGATACATCAACATATCGATACCTATATCAGAATGTCAATATATCTATCTTCTCTAAATATCAATATATCGATATATCGATTTATTACAATATCGATATATCTATATATTACAGTATCCATATATTACAATATCGATATATCGCAATATCGATATATGTATCGATATTTAGAAAAGAAAATATCGGTGTTCGATATATCGATATATCGATAAAAATATCGATATGTATATCGAAAAAAATCGCAGCCCTACCTGTGACAATCCACATGGGACTATTAAAGTGCATTATTTGTGTTGTTTTAATTAATCACAAACCGACCTTCCATAGATAAGTTCGAGGTGACATTGAATTGCCCCTAGAAAGGAAACACTATACCTAATTCAGTATATGATTGCGCCTCAGAATCCATACTGTCTACTACCTTAATGATAAGGTGCCGAATAAAATCGTTGCCTCACTAAAAAAATGGTCCCAACTTTATTCATTGCTTTAATCATTATCTCTAAAAATATTTTTTCTACGCCCTTCATGTTCTTTACGGAAACGAACAATTACAAGGAAAGTTCTAATTTGTGACAAAAGAAAGCATTGTCCGAGGGTTAACCTTTCTCTGGTATGAAATCACTCTAACAGATGATATTCAAAGGTAACTGATGTCACGTCTCACACAGATAGCCCAACCTATAATAGATTGGCAGAAACGCGTATTTCGCAAATAAAAAGTTTATCGTGTTGAACTAACGATATTCCGAATCGTGTCGCAGAGTCAAGTGTGGTGTTGGCCTCTACACCGGTCTCCGCTAAGGACTCTACCACGTCAACAAGTACTTTGTAATAGATGGCTCTGACGTTAGTGGGACCCTAGGCTGAATACTAAAAAAAACTTCGGGATCAGTAGATATGTATAGAGAATACTCCCCGTGAGTATTTTTATTTTTAGTATCATTCTTCTGAAGCACGGATATGCAGGGGAGCCGACTCCAGGGGAGCCGACTCCCCAAAGATCTGCCGCGTGGTATTTATTTCTAAATAAAATTTATTTTAAAACAATAGTTTTGCCGTAAATATTACCGAAGATTTTTTTTAAATAATTAGCCCGCCCCCCAACTTTACATTCTGGTTACGCCACTGGCTGGAAGTAAGTCTCATTTTAAAATCCTTTACTAATTTAAAATTAAAAAATTTAAAAAAATTAAATACATAGGTAGTTTGTAACCTGGGAATAATTTGGCGAGATTAATATTTCAGCTAGAAATAGTGTCCATACAGCTAAAGTTTATGATACACATTCTAGAACTATTTATACTCCTATCTGCATCTGCTACATTAGGAGTATTATCAAGCTGTCATTCCTTATCTGCTTATCATAAGTTGCGGAATGCATAAAGAATGTGTTTTCAATAGTCGTGCTAATAAATGTAGACACTGCAAACATTCCTATTTATGACGAGTAAAAAATTCTGTTTTAATCATTTAACAGCAAATAGTGAACCTCTCGGTGAACCTATTGAAATTTTCCTTATACAGTGTTCTCCAAAAAGTTCGCACCATAGCGGGGAAATTTTTAATTAATGTTTTATTTTGAAATTTTATTTTGGGGTTACCTTTTGCTTCAAATAAGATGAAAAATGACCCACTCAAACGTGGTCATGTGATTTTCGTTATCGGTCAAAAATGACATTAAAAAAATATATCGCCAAAAATGGGTTTATTTGTTAAAGTATATCAAAAAGTTTTACTTGAAGAATTTTTAATATTTATGAAATTTCTGAAAATTTTAAAACTTTTACTTAACTTCATAAAAACTATTTTATATCACTATAGCTTTATTATTCTATTTTTATTACTAATTACCGATAAGAATAGGTCGTTTTCAAAAGAACTGAAAGGTAATAGGTATGTAATTATTTGTTCCATAAAAGTCAAGAATTTTGCTTGTAAAATAGTTTGACGATATTTTAATTTATTATTCCTTTGGCAACAATTTAGAACTGGAAAACGTAATGCAACTAAATTTATACCCTAAATGCTATATACAGTGTGACCCATTTGTTTTGGGGTCAGTCTGTAAAAAGTGTATCAATCGTGCGATTTGGCTGATTTTTTTTTTAAATTGTAGAGCTCGATGAACTGCACATTTTGAACAAAAATTGCCTGGTTCGCATAAAATCCAAAGCCTACTATGACCGTTTTTATGAGCAAAATTTTAAGAAACCATATTAGCGTTTTTTTTTTTAAAAAATCTGTGTGCGCCAATGGATTGAGCACCCCTCGAAATGGGTATGTACAAAATTTCATCAAAATATTTCAAGTAATAACGATTTTGTAGAAAAATTAAAAATGCAGCCAAGGTACGTCTTTATTTTCAAAAATTCAAAGTTGGCCATGGAAAATAATTGAATTGTTTACTTTTATTAAGTGTCAAACTGTCTAAATTGAGTTCAGAAATTGTTTGTGCTCAAAACAATTAATTATCATAATTATGGAATATTTAAACATAAGAGACAAAATAGAAATTGTTCGACTCGTGGGCGACAACGAGCGCTCGGCAGCAGAAGCTGCGGCCGAATTTAACAATAGACACCCAGGTAGATCAGTGAGTCGAAGTACTGTACAACGTATAAACAATATTTTTGATGAAACTGGATCGATTTCTAAAAATTTATTAAAAACTAGGCAAAATGGACGCCGTGGACTTGTTGAAAATAACAATCAAATTCTGCAATACTTTAGTGACAATCCTCGAAATAGTGTTCGAACGGCTAGTTTAGACCTTCATATACCCAGAGAGAGTATAAGGAGATGTTTGAGACAAAACAAAATAAAACCGTTTAAGCCAAAATTTTTGCACACCCTGGAACCAGGAGATGAGGAGAGAAGATTAGAATTTTGCTATTGGCTGCAAGGTGAATATCTCCATAATGGCAACTTTTTAAATGAAATTTTATTCACCGACGAAGCCACGTTTACTACAAATGGTGTAGTATCAAGTCAAAACTGCCGTCACTGGTCAGCTGAAAATCCAGAGTTTATAATAAATGCAAGGAGACAATATTCACAAAAAATTAACGTTTGGTGTGGAATACTACGCGACAGAATAATTGGCCCATTTTTCTTTGAAGGGAATTTGAATGCGGCTGGCTTCTTGAATTTTCTAGAAATTGAATTTAGAAATGCTTTAGATGAGTTACCATTAAGATACCGTTTAAATTTAAAGTTACAGTTAGATGGCAGTCCTATTCATAATGCTCGTTTAATCAGAAACTGGCTAGATAATAATTTTGAAAACTGTTGGATAGGGCGAAATAGTCCTTTCTGTGAGTGGCCACCGAGATCTCCGGACTTAACTCCTTTAGATTTTTTTCTTTGGGGTACACTTAAGCAAAATGTTTATAAGTCAAGACCCCATAATTTACAAGAACTACAAGCTAGGATAAACCGTAGTTGTGAGGAAATTACTCCACAGCAAATACGAAATGTAATTTTGAATGTACGCAAGAGGAACGACAAATGCATTGTAGAAAATGGAGGCTTGGTAGAAGTTACAAAAATTTTATAATTTTAATTGTTTTTATGTTTTGTGTTTATAAGCATAAGGTTGTATTATTACAATTCAATTATTTTCCATGGCCAACTTTGAATTTTTGAAAATAAAGACGTACCTTGGCTGCATTTTTAATTTTTCTACAAAATCGTTATTACTTGAAATATTTTGATGAAATTTTGTACATACCCATTTCGAGGGGTGCTCAATCCATTGGCGCGCACAGATTTTTTCAAAAAAAAAAACGCTAATATGGTTTCTTAAAATTTTGCTCATAAAAACGGTCATAGTAGGCTTTGGATTTTATGCGAACCAGGCAATTTTTGTTCAAAATGTGCAGTTCATCGAGCTCTACAATTTAAAAAAAAATCAGCCAAATCGCACGATTGATACACTTTTTACAGACTGACCCCAAAACAAATGGGTCACACTGTAGAAGGTATATCAACTTTGCAGCAGACATAACAGAATTTTAAAGCGTTAATACAATTTTCTATTGAAAAATACCTATTCTTATCGGTAATTAGTAATAAAAAATTAATAAAATGATAAAGCTAATGATATAAAATAGTTTTTAGAAAGTTACAAGTTTTTTAAATTTTCAGAAATTCTAAATCTTTTATTAGAGCGTTCAAATTTGGTACATTTTCGTAAAATTGAAAAAGAAACAACTTTTTCAAGTAAAACTTTTTGATATTTTAACAAATAAACCCATTTTTGGCGACATATTTTCTTAAATGTCATCTTTGTCAGAAAACGAAAGTCACATGATCATGTGACCCGATCTTATTTCAAGGAAAAGGTAACCCCAGAATTAAATTTTGTTGGACACTGTATATAGCTGACAGGCAACAAGATATATTATGTGTATTTTATTTTCCTCCTATATAATATTAGGTATATATACTTCATACATAATTTTGAGAAAACGTAATAACCTTGCCCTTGCTAATAAAATAAAACCTCATTTTACAGTTATTTTTGTGTTACTATGGGTACTAATAAAGACGATTTATTATTATTACTATTATTGTTGTTATTATTAACTTTTAAGAATCTCTCTATATCTCACAGTCATAACAATAATTTATTGCATATTCCCCTGAATGAACTTTATACCGTCTGTGTATATCTTGAAGTATCACATAAATAATATTCCGGATCCCGACATCCACATAAGTATTTTTTTTATTTATCTCTTTTATTTCTTTTACTTATCTGAACTGTCGTTCGAACTTTTTAATTTAATCGTTTTCGATAACAATATTGAAACGACACCCAATAGGATCTACCAGTAATCCAAATAAATTACACAATTAAGCGTTACAACGCCTTTATCAGCCGCGCTATTACTATCTTTTAGATTGTTGACCCGTCTGGTGTATTTTATTTCAGAAACTCAAGTGTGTATGCGTTATTTCCTTACAACCTATTAAAATATGGGAGGACAAGATTTTCTAATGTTTCCTATTTCAGTGAAACACTCAGAATACACTTAATCTTTCTTCTATTTTATGTGCAAGAAAAGTTCATGACTATTACTAACTTAAAAGTTGAAATTCAGAAATTTTGTTTCAAATCAATCAAATCAAAATATTTTATTGACTTCTTTAAGACGTTGCATAAGAATACCAGCTTAGAGGGCTAATTATTATGTAAAGCAATAATATTGTAAACGAACTGAATTTTTTCATCAAGATAATTAGGTACCTAGGTACTAAATAAAAACAAATTAAAATCTTTAAAATCACGAAAGGTTATAATTTACAAGTTTCGACATATTTATTTATACATTTTGGACATTTTCTACAACAAGAAGCTATAATTCACAATCAACGACCGTACGGCACACACACGCACACGTGCCGATTAGGTTTGAGATACGCTATACGAAATGTGCCTTATCGCCTGCAGCCAACGTGAATAGTAACACCTGTACCACCAACGTGTGAAGCAAACACTAATAAAACGATTAATAATGCATGAAGTAAACGCCAAACGCGGCACGCGTATCAGCGCTTGTCGTAATTCGAAAAACGTTGTAAACAGAAGATATTTGGAAGTCCCATGTTTTGAAAAGTACGTGCGTCCAGAGGCGTCAATACGCAGTGTCGCAATTGATAATCACTAGAACCTGCGCAGTCTGAAAATAAGTCGTTTGCAGGTTGAGTCAGATGCGATTTAATGCACGATGTCAGTTCAATTCAATAGCATTTTGGCAATATTGCAGCAGTTGGGATAAGAAAAACAACAAATAGTACCTAAACTCTATTCAAAATAAACGCAAGTGAAACATAAACACAAGTTGTTGCATGGCTAGAGCGTGATACGCACGTGATCGGCTTGCTATTGGCTAGCCGACAATAAAATCTGGCCCGGCGGGCGAGTGCAGCGAGTCGATGACTCTTACAGAGGTGTATTGAGTTGCAAGTGGAACTTTATTTTTTCCGATATAATTCTTTCGCTGTTTATTAATTGTTGGAGCTACGGTTTGTATTAATAGTAGAAATTTGCAGGTAAGTGAATGACTATAGGTGTGCCATAAAAGTTTGTTTTTAAAGTTCGGCCCTGCTTCGTATTAGCCCTCAGAATTGTTCACGTGCTTCCATCGTGTAAATGTTTACGCGCCACTTGCATGAATTTAGTTTGAATAGAGTGTAGTATACTTCCAATAGGTATATGTATGTGCAATTTAGTCCAACAATAATTTGTTTAATAAACTAATGTGAAACTTTAGTATTTTCTTCACTTTTAACATGTATTTGAATTTAAAAGTTGGGTATCATCGTAGAGATAATTAAAGGACCTCCCAAACTTACTCGACCCTCGGATTTGGTGGTAAACATTGACGTCTCCGAGCGCTTTAAAATCTGGATGTCTGAAGACGCATAATGTTTCGTTTTCGTTTGATCGCCTGTAACTTTTTGAAAAATTCCAAAATGACCCACCGTTGTGTAGGGAATTGAAATGCCTTCCCTTTAAAATTTTTTGAAAAGATGTATTATTCCTCGTTTAGAAGGTTGCAGATAAAACTGTTAAATTCATGCCAGAAGATGTCCCAAACAAAATAGACGTGTTTTTGCGATTTTATAAAAACATTCCCTAGTTGTTATTGCGGGTAAGTTTCGCTTTTTTCCACCTACAGTTAAAATTTTAGCATTGTTCTATCGAGGTTTAGTTTTCTCTTAAAATGTTCGGTATTAAAAGTGAACATTCTTTATACAGCGACCGGCAGAAAGGACGCAAAAAATGTTTTTTTTTTAATTTTGCGCCGAAATAAAAACTCACTATATGGGGCTACATTAGGCATGTTCTGCAACCAAAATGGGGGCCGAAAAAATTCATGTAGAGTAGATATAACGGTACACGAGAAGGTGTCAAAAATGCCTTCTAAAGGGCCGATAATATTTTTAAATGATAATAAAATTAACACATTTCTGAAAATTAGTTTGATAGATTGTTAGTTAATAAATTAGATATTTTTCAATACCTCCGAACTATGCTACTTTCTACTCTGCAAACTTCACTTTGGGTCATACCCGGGGAGAACCGAGCGCCATTCTGGAGACTTCCTGGACATTTATTTAATGCTTTTAGACGACAGTTTTTGAGCCGAACACCCATATAAGTTAGTCCTCCTTACCTCTACCCTCCATAGGTCCTCGTAAAATAAACTAAACTGCCATTGGACCCTAGTCATAAACGATGGAACAAAAATTTTAGTTTTAAATTGTTCTGGCAATAATAATAAATAATATATAATATTATTATAATATTATAATTATTATAGTAATACTGTTGATATTTTTTTTTTCATTTTCGTGGAGAGAAATTTTATAAGGGAAAGTTGTTTTCAATGGAAAAGTATAGATAAATACAAAATCATGTCCTTATAGTATTTTTTGTTTTTATCATTAGTTGCCATTAAAAACTAAAAAAACGGGCTTAAGTGCAAATCAATCACTTAAATTAAATCAACCACCTATGTGATTGATTTAATTTAAAATATCATACCAAACACATTCTATGCCGCATTTTTGACTCCCCATCGTATACCGCATGAAATTTTTTGGGCCCTATTTTGGTGTCAGAACATGGCTAATAGCCCCATATAGTCCGTTTCTTTATTTCGGCGCTAAATGAAAAAAACCCATTTGTTTCCGGTCTCTTTATAACTAAGCGGGATTTCTGATTGTGTTATAAAACTGAAAAAGTTAAATTCCTAAACTTTCTCACCACACTCTGCGACAAAGTATGACGAAAGAATAATCAGCACCAGCAATACTATAATGGAATACTATACATGGAGCATAATATAATATAAGTTATATCATAGAGAAGATCAGAATGCAGAGAGTCTATCTTGTCAAATATAGGTACTATGTCAAATGGAGAAGCTCAACTTTTACGTAATTTTTCACAAACACTATAAGATAAACTATGAAGTAGAATTTATTATAGATTAATTTTAAAGAGAACGAACATCCACAGTGACCTACAATGGATTAAGTATTTATTGAGTACCGTTTAAACTTGGACTCCATTTGACATATATTTGACAAGATGAACTCTCTGTATTCTGGTCTCCTCTCTGGTTATAATGTATAAACGGGCAAATAATGGCGCAGTCTGGCTATACTATACGCGATTGAATATAAGAAATACGCCCCCTGTAGGCTCAATGCTAAACTAAGTCTATGGGCCATGCCATTTTGTTGATCCGTATATTATGTTTTCTGTTTTGTTCAAAATCAGTCAAAAAAGCTTTATTTTCTAAAATTGACTATTATAATAATGTAGTAAATAACAACAGTTGAATTCAAATGTTTAAATATTCCCGCCACGCTTGTGCCAAAAAAGAGAGAAGAGTTAAAGAAGAGTTGTTAGAAAATGAAATAAAGCAAGTAAAATGTGATTTTTATTATGACTACCACGCCCAAAAGGCCTCCTACAGTTATCAGAAGTGGAATTTGAACATGCTAAAGTGTTATGCAGTGTAATTACGAAGTTTAAGTGCGAGATTCGGACGAAAAACCGTCTTGATCGCCAAGGTCCTAACCTAAACATTTTTTGTTCGTTTGTTCCTGAAAACATGTTCGAGATGGAACAAGTTTCGAATCAATTTAATTTAACCAACAAAGTTCTCTATTTCGAATTCTGCTTTTAGTTTATTTTTAGTTGCCTGTTGCCTTTGCAATTACATAAATCATAAACAATAATGTTTAAACTTTATAATAACCGGTAAGAACAGTTTCCCGCGGTGTATGTCTGCCCCGATTTTTTTGAAATTTTGGCTACCCCCCTATTTTCGGGGTCCCTCAACACGAATCTGATCTTAGTTTTTGGTGCTCGGGCGTAGTTTCCGAGAAAATGAATTTTCAAATTTCCTTTGACACCTCACTTTTCATGGCGATATTTGTGGTTATAATCCGGATAAATTTTTACTATATGCAGCTCAAACTGATCACCACACTATTTTGCACCTTTTGCAACATCGAAACTTCGCGGAAACCCGCGGAAAATCCGAAATTTGGTATGATTTGTGCCGTGTTTACGACCGGCCCGGCCGCTGTTTTCGCCCCACAACTTTTACCAAATAACCAAATAACTTTATGAAGACGACCACAAAATAACAAGAACAATGAACAAGAACAAAGAACAACGCAGTGTAAACCCAAAGTGTGCCCAAAGCCACAGAATAGTATTCTGTGCCAAAGCTAAAGGTGACAATGGCCCATATAGTTAGTTCACATAGTGCCCGTCGGGGCGTTGGCATCTTAAATTCAATCGCCTATCGATTATGATGAATCAAGGTTGGGGCAGGTTCGGCCTATCAAAAATTTGTGATTTATTTTACACATTTTAGAAGAAAATTTAAATATATAAGACAAGTGTCTAAGTATGAATTTCTCGCGAATCAGGTAAGACTGATAATTTGTGCACATAAATATGAAGCATGAACCCAATTTCCTTTACATATTGTATAAAGACAATTTTTCAGCGTTTTTTCATAGGTTTTGCTAATATGCGCTATGTAATATTTGGGACGAGTTATACATAACATAGGCACTGCAAGCGACTAGCGGAAACGCAGTCGAGGCTTCCACGAAGCCGTATCTGATAAACTGTCACGTGGAGGCAAAAGCATTATCTATGGTGAAATGAGAATATAATTCGTTAAGTAAGGCGCTTTTGTATAAACACCGACTCGAATAAAGAGTAGAGATAAGTTGAGACGTCCTGCTGGTGAGACGATTCTATTCAGCGTACTGCGGTGCTCGGGCATCCGAGAACGGAGAAAACAAAAAGGCTAAAATTACAATTTATAAGTGAACGGTCGTCATCGAAATTCAGAATTGTTCCAGCCTTACTAACGCGTTATAGGAAAATTTTCATACGACCCTTTAGATGATTTTTGGTTTATGGATAACGCTAAAAATTTTAAACAGTAGATACCTACTATCTAGCGATGAGGCACAATAACATAACTCTCAATTTATAATGACTAATGACGCATTTATATACTGACGAATTTCACCAGAAAATTATCTTTCTCGATTTTATTATAATAATCACAAATCACACTGTTAACAGAATATGAAAAAAAAAACAAATTTAATTTTTATGGTGGTAATTTTTCATTGTTAACTATGGGCCCATTATCATTTATGCAGTAACCAAGAAGTACTCTTTTTTTCTTATGCAGAAAAGACAAACGTGTATACAATAGTAGTTTGTTCAACAAGAGTGGACATTCCACTGGAGCATAGTATTCTATCTATAGCAGACTAAACGTACGGAACATATGGGCTATTCGATATTTGGACTAAAAAAATGGCTTTTTTGATCTGTAGTGAGCAACACGCATAATTTTAAACTTTTGGACACAACAAATTTTAATCTAAATCTAAGTGTAATTACTAGCATTTTAACATCAAAATTATTTTAAAATATTTATCACAGTGGCCGTACACATAGGATTTGAATTCAAAGCATTTGTCTGAGAAGACATTTTTTCATACATTTTATAGAAAAGACAAATATTAAATATTTATCACTGTATTTATGTTGCAATAAATGGGCAGACACAATTCAAAATACTTATTGTCATTCTGTTTCTCCAAAACATTATATCTAATATTTAAGTACTATCAGAAGATGTTAAACAGGTATGAAATACCTAATTTATACATTTTCACATGAATCATGTGTTTTAGACATAAATCCAAGTATGTATACTATTTTTAAGCAGTTATAAGTTTTTCTGATTCTGGAAATTCTAGACTACACTGACACTGTGTAATTTTGAAATGTGTCCCATTTTGGGTGTTTTTGGGTGTTTTTCTCAAAAATCTCGGTTATTATAGAGGGTCGCGGTTTTCACGTCGCTGTACTATTTTTTGAGAGGAATTTGGTGGACCAATCAGATTTTAGATAAGTTTTATAGTTTCCGCGCATTGGCGCAGGACTGAAATTTTCGATTTTTTGGAAACCTCTCTCCTGGCTACAACTTATATATATCGACAAATTTAATCAACTATTTTTATAGATTTTTTGGCGTAGAATCGAATGGAATAATTAGTTTTTGGTAGCGTTAATAGTTTTTGAGATATGAACTATGGTTTCCATTAAAAAAAAATAACTTTGGTTCATATCTCAAAAACTATTAACACTACCAAAATACTAATTATTCCATTCGATTCTACGCCAAAAAATCTATAAAAATAGTTGATTAAATTTGTCGATATATATAAGTTGTAGCCAGGAGAGAGGTTTCCAAAAAATCGAAAATTTCAGTCCTGCGCCAATGCGCGGAAACTATAAAACTTATCTAAAATCTGATTGGTCCACCAAATTCCTCTCAAAAAATAGTACAGCGACGTGAAAACCGCGACCCTCTATAATAACCGAGATTTTTGAAAAAAACACCCAAAAACACCCAAAATGGGACACCCTGTACGTACGTATCTTATAATTATGACGGGAATCGTTTTTGCAATGAAGTAAATAAATATAGCTACGTATACCTACCTATAATTTATGGAGAAATGTAACAAAATCTCGTTTATCGTTTATGCTTAAAACTCACTATTTTTTCCGTTGATATCTTATCATTAATAATAGGTACAAGTACAAGTTTTGCAGTATTTTTCACATCAGAGATCAGAGAGTGAGAGCCAAAAGCTTTTGACGATCCCTGATGCCATTGTATGATCTCGGCCGATACAACGTAAATTTCCAGCGGAACAATTCTCCAGAAACTGTATTTTATCTGGTCGAACATACAAAATATGTCATGCAAACGATCTACCAGTATTTATATATGAAAAGAAAAGGACAAAATTGTAAACGAAAACCAACCGACTGTCCGATGGTGTATATTTTTTAACAACTAGCTACACAACTATGCAATAAAATATTCAAAAATATATCAGAATAAAAACAATAATCAAGCAAAAAGGAGATTACACCTTTAAGGAGATGGAAAAGTAGACCACTTGCTCATAGGTTTAACAATAAATATCAGATTATTTTTTGGGAAATGGTGATTCCTTACTTGAAATTGTTGAAACATGATGGTACCTACTTATCCAAAAGCCGACCTTTCCCAGTAAGTGAAAGCACAGTTTCATTATTCCCTTGTCTATTTTATATTAACGATTTCAATATTTTCCTCAATGCATTTTAAATTACCTAAGCAAGTGGGGTAGGAATGTAATCTGGAGCCTACCCGAACATTATGCTTGTCGCCTTGTCGAAAATATCCAATTGCCACCCAGACGGCCGGACAATATAAAACGCACCCGCATGTCCCCCATCAAGCAATTAAACCCAATCCGGCTCAATGATCCCCATAACCCACAATAACCGTTTACTGCCGCAATAAACGCAGGTAACCCCCAACCCTTTTTTTCGGTGCCACAACCACGGCCGCCCGACTCCCGGAAATCCCAATAGCCCACGAAAGTCAACAGGTAGACGGTGGACAGGCAGTAGGCTGGGAACGTGCCGGCTACCCCCACCCGGCCCGCAGGCTCTGATCGTTGACTGAAGGTTTAACGATGCTGTACGGCTCCCAAGGATTTTTATTTTGATCGGTCCGTGGCGCGCGCCATTCACGTTCCGTCGTTCGGGTGGTTCGGTTGCGGTCTGTGCGAGAGAGAGTTCAGTTGCGATTACGATGGTTACCACGAACATGCTGCAATCCAACACGGTTTCCGGAAGTAGTGCCGCGAGTTCCAGCATGATCGAAAACTCGTCCTCCACGAAGAGAGTCAACGAAAATAGAAGGGTAAGCTGGCACTATTTCCTGTGTCGATGCAACCATAGATGAAATAGCCGAGACTTGAAATATTGCTTGGTCAACTACACTGTCTCAGGAAATGTAAATTGTCTGCATAATCCAGCGCCGTGTTACATTATTTTGTTCTCGGTTATGTCCACACCTGAGCCTAAAATAGTGGCTGGCGTTGGACGTTTGCCAACTGGGACACGTGCCACCGAACCACACATTTTCCCACGACTAAATACGCTTCTTTTGCAGAGCAACAAGCCAATAATGGAGAAGAGGCGCAGGGCTCGGATAAACAACTGTCTCAACGAGTTGAAGACGTTAATCCTCGACGCAATGAAAAAAGACGTAAGTAAATTATTGTCGTGTCACGTGTTAGCAGGCTATTGTGTACTAATCTCGACTGCTTAATTAAGAATTGATAAGATGGTGGGATATCTCTGTTGAGTTAATATCTTATTTCTCAACTGGGTTGATCAAACTTGTAGTCTTGCATTTTTTTTACCCTTGTGATAACACTTCTAAACTAAAGTCTGTGTTAGGCTTTACGCTATGTATGTAAACAAATATTTCGATAGATATTGCGCTCTGTTGAGTGGCATTGATAGCATTTCTACTGATTGTCCAGTAGGTACCTGCAGTATGATTTATTACAACTTCGTGACAGTTGAGATTCCACGCCATACGTATTTTTTTTGTTCATCTCTTTTTTATAGTTAGATACTTACCTATTTTCAAATTTGCAGAGCTGGACATAGAAATGTCCTTGTGCCTGTTTTCAAGATTTTATCTTGATTATGTACTGACGTCAACATAGTAGCTCTATTCAATGCCGGACAATAAATAATATCAGTTTGATCCTAAGAATTAATACCCACTAAAGATTTCCGAGTGATGGTGGTAAAAAATTATCTTTCGAGTTTTCATGAAATGTTTTTGCAAAACAAAAATAATTATTTATATAAGAAGATTTTCTTAGTTTCCTGATGGAAACAGTAATGACCTCCACTCTTATCCGTCATTGTTTTTATTTACTGGAATATTTATTTCTTCTCCGTTTGCAGCCTGCCCGCCATTCCAAGCTAGAGAAAGCCGATATCCTAGAAATGACGGTCAAACACCTTCAGAATCTACAAAGGCAACAAGTGACCATGTCGTCCGTCGCCGACCCTTCAGTGATCAACAAATTTCGGGCTGGCTTCACCGAATGCGCATCTGAAGTCAGTCGATTTCCTGGAATAGAACCCATCGTGAAAAGGAAACTCATGCAGCATCTTTCAAACTGTTTAAGCCAAGCCTCCAAACCCCAAGAAGTGCCTCAAGTTCAAGTCCACATCCTGCCCAACACTGCGCAGAGATCACCGGAGCAACAAGTGCCGCAAAGCGGGATTATTTTAAGTAATGGGAATGGTAGCGGGGTTCAGCTCGTTCCGACTAGACTTCCCAATGGAGATATAGCATTGGTGTTGCCAGCAAACGCCCAACCTCAACCTATAAGTCCTCAAATACCACTTTTGGTGCCTATAGTTACGCCAGAAAGGACTGCATCAACCATTTCCGCTTCTTCTTCAAATTACAGTCCAATTGAAAGCCCTGAGCCTATGGATGTGATATACAGTCATACTCAGCAAAAACCGTTGTCTTTGGTGGTCAGAAAAGATGCAGAAAATGAAAATAACGACGATGAGAAACCTTGGAGGCCTTGGTAGCAGTTTTCTGATGATGCGGTGATTGAATTGTGATAGCAAAAAGTAAGCGTGACTATAGTTTCAGCCAGAAAGAGTGTCAGTATTAGATTTTCATAAGATTGAATGCAAATTGTGATAGTTAAGTTCGCTAATAAGAAGGCAATAATATACGCTATACCTACTTAGCATGTAAATTTTTATATGGAGCCATAAAAACTCGCTTGAGATTGTGATTTACAAAAAATTTAAAAATAAACTCAAATAAAATAAATATATTTATCGTTTGCAAATATTTTTTTAACTATTACATAATGTAGGAGGACATTAGCTATAGTTTGCTTAGTTTGTGTAACAGCAAATATCAGTAAAGTCTTCCGATATATTTTAGGGTTTTTAAAATGTTTACCTATTAAGACTTTATTTTGTACGCAATATGTAGTACATAACAACAAAGAAAATAAAATGGTTTTATTTAAATATAAAATGTTTTTTACTAATGTGCAGAACTTTAACATTGGGTAGGAAATGACGTTCTAAAACGAATATTTCACATCAATATAATAAGGTCCACACATGCTTAATTTCCAAAAAATATGTGGAATATTTTTTAAAATATCTGTCAAACAAATAGAGATATTAAAATGAATTGTGATATGAAATAATAAGTCCAGGTAGTTAACAACATTATGTGTTAATTTCATTATCTTATCTCCATGCAACCAGTGGCGGAGGCACGGAGTTCACAGAAATGTTAATTTAACAAAAAATATGAAGGTCTGCTGTGTAAAATTAGAACTTAAATTCAAAATTTAATTCTGAACACAACCTGCCTCTTAGTCTTTTATGAGTACCTACCTGTTACGATTTCATGTTTAATTTCACCGACTAATCTTTCATTCCGCAACGAAAAATTTAAAAATCAATTCAAATTTAAATTATGTTTTCCAAAAAATGTTATGGAAATCAAGGTAGGTAAGTGGTAAGTAAGTAAGCGATCAAAATTAGTTATGTTAAACAGACATCCATACAATGCTCTAACTCTATAATTGGACAAGTACAAGTAATAAAAAAGAGCCTGCAATTTGATCACCAAAATTTTAACGCCTTGTTTCCTGTGTCTTGAAAACGAAGCGGATGTTTAGCAAGGTGAAGGTGCTTAGTGCTTATTGAGGAAAAAATTCACCGAAGAGAAAAACCCGCACGTTGATTTGCAAAGGAAGCTATAGTTACGTGTATATCCGGTTGAAACACGGTATCGCCGTGGCAATTCCTAGTAATAAACATTTAAACAACGTGTCACGCGTAAAAGTTATATGCGCGCATTTTGTAACGAGGTCGTGACCGCGGCCCTCGCTGTTTTGACTATTAAATTTATTTTTATACGTTCGGCGGAGCGCCACACTCACGGACTACGTTTTTGTTTGCCACGGACAGTCGGCTGGATCCACGATTATAATCAGAAAATATCATCGGGAAAACAAATATTTAACAGTATTTTTTCATAGGCACGTGAGACACGAATATCGTGTTTGCAAAAAGAATCGGCGAAAACAACAACTGAACGTCAACTCGATGGCTAGCAGGTATTGTTTCAACTTATTACTTGTAGAATGAACTCATTATTATTATCTTCAGCCTAAAATGCAAGTACTCTTGTTCGTCTTACTTTTGATTAGTCTAAAATACCTTTTACTGAATAGCAGCATAGCTACTCATTTAAAAATGTCAATTCAAATTGATATTATCTTATCTTAATCAGCAAGGACAGAAGTGACTTGTCATTTTGTCTGGTGCCACCAGTTTTCTATTCAAATAATAATTGATGCGTGCAATGGATATGAATAAAACATATTATGGTTCAAGAATAGGAGGAAACTTATTGACAACTTTTTTGTTGTTGAATTTTGACATAATTTCTCATTCTACGTTGCTTTCCATTGCCACGATGGTGACGTGATGTATATAGCTTTACAGCCTGCTTCTGCTTATTAGACGACGTGTGTATTGTTTCAGTTTACCTCATATAAGTACGCAGTTTTGATACATGGGATATGTAGACACAATTGCATAATCTTCAAAACGGAAACTAGAGGCAAAATTTCAGACAATTGCTTTTTTATACGACCCATTTGCTTCCATGCTTGAACAAAACTCCATTCCTTTTCTTAGATCAGTCTTAGCTAGGAGTCTGAGAATCAGGGCCCTGGTGCAAAATCTTCCTCTGGGCCCCTTTCTTGTATGAGACACCCGGGCCCTAGCTGCGAAAGAGTCTACCTTTTTAAAAGAATTGCTTTTTATTTGTAGCTGGTCGCTGCAGAAACACACGAAAAAAGCCAAAACCATACAATTTTAACCCAGAATGTCCTAAAATAAATCAAAACTATGCAAAATTAACACAAACTGCTTTACCAACCAAGCTTTATTTGACCTCCAGACGCCATTTTGGACTCGGTCACTTGTTTTGTTGGACTGCGCTATTGATCTGTTTTTCATATGCCGAACAAAGTCCGATTTGCACATTGCAGAAATATAACCTGCATTATTTAGTAAATATAGGAAAATATGGGTTTGTAAAGATATAAATGTATTAGTTATTGACAGTCTTGACGATATGCCGATATATGTTAATATTTTTGTATAACTATCATTATTTTTTAAAAATTTAAATTAAATTGTCAAAATAATTTTTCGCACCGGAAATCACCCAAGTAACATTTAAAGTTGCATAAAAATCGTGAAGACGTTGTTGCCACCAATAATACAACTTGTCTATAGACGTATCGTCCTTTTTACAACTCCTTTATGACTGAATATGGACGGTTGGAAACAGGTTTTCATGACTTTTCATACAACTTTTATCTGACTTGATTGGATATGACTTTTATAAGTCCATTAGGTCGTGTAAATTCAAAGATACCTTAACGTCATAAAGAAGTAGCTCCAAAGTTGTGAAGATCTTTAGTAATACCTTCATCTTACCAATTAGTCGTAAATATGGAACGTAGTGTTATATTGTGCAGTGTTTGCTTGTAATACGAAGACATTTCATTCTGTCTCGGCGGCCGTAAGTGGTAAAAACGAAATTATACGTTGGTGATATTCTTGTAATCAACGGAATCTATTGCGAATTTTTATTTACTGTGAAAATTATAAATATAGCTCGAAAATTTACAACGCGCCTTTAAAATAATGGAAATTAAAGGAAATGAAAGAAAAAATGTAAAATATGAACGTGCTTTAAATTAAAATTTAAAGTGTTACAGTTGTACAGGATCGTTCGATATGTTGAAAATACATGTTCTCAAATTTCTATGATTTGTGCCCACAAATTAAATTCGAAGTTTTGCCACTTTCGTAAGACAAACATGGTTGTCCTATTTAACTATATTTTAAGCTCGATAATTTACAACGCGCCTTTAAAATAATGGTAATTAAAGGAAATGAAAGAAAAAATGTAAAATATGAACGTGCTTTAAATTAAAATTTAAAGTGTTACAGTTGTACAGGATCGTTCGATATGTCGAAAATACATGTTCTCAAATTTCTATGATTTGCGCCCACAAATTAAATTCGAAGTTTTGCCACTTTCGTAAGACAAACATGGTTGTCCTATTTAACTGAATTTCTGATGGCAAACATGGCCGACGGTGCTTATAAGACTTAGTAGTTGTAAAACTTAAATCAAACTACTAAGAGGTCATAAATAGTTCTAAAACTGTCAAACGACTATTAAGAGGTTATAAAGCGACTAAAACTTAAATTAAAATTACAAAATAAGTGCGTAGTATTGCTAGTAGTAGTAGTAATAGTAGTATAAAAAAATAAAGATTTGTATAACTGCAACTGCTCGTCTATAACTTCCCGAGCATTTGTATTTGCCCAGTCTTTTGTAAAGCTCATAATAATTTTTAACAGATGCTGATATGCTTGTACTGTCTTATTACTGCTTTACATTTACTGTATGACATATTATGGCACATCATATGATACAATAAATTACGTCTCACTTTTACTAATGACCCTATGAAAATCGTATAAAGGTATTTTATTAAAATTACCACTTACTGGGGTTATATTGAGGCTGAAATTAATATTAACGCGCATGTGCACTACTTTCTTACCCTCATGTTCTCATTTCTATGTCGTATTAAGATCTTGCTGAAAACTGTTCTAGAACGTCTATGACTTCCACTTACTGATATCTTATAATATATTTAAATCGTCTTTATACGACTATCGCTCCACAAAGTTTTAATGTGGTCAAATTATTTTCTTTACAACCGTCGTACAACTATATTTCTAAAGTCGTAAAAGTTGTTGTATTCGCAACGACAGAGACCTCTTTACAACCTTATAATAACCTTTGAACGACTATATAATGTTGACGTTAAAGTAACCATGTTATGTCTGTTATAAGACTTTTATAGGACAATTACTTTCACGATTCGAGTAAATAACATCATAACAACTACTATAAGACCTATAGCTATTTTGTCTACCCTAAATGACAATTTTATAACCCTAATACAACTATTTGGACATAAGATAAATAATTATAACTTAAAATGTTACTGGGGCAGGTTTTCTAATTGGCGACATCTCTTGTGACTTACAAAGAAATTCGAGGTCATAGGTTTCAGTTTTTGGAACCTGGAGAAATACCCCATACAAATAATAACAAATGGATAATCATTCAACTTATACCTACAACACTAAATCAACATAAATATTTTGTGTCTGTACACGGGCTGATTCCGTTTTTCTTACATGCCACGCACGATTCGTGCGCCATTGTTCAAAATTATTACACTAATATACACAACTATGAACTTTTTTAGAGTTAAAATAACACGTTCGTACTTGCAAGGAAAAATATAACATGTTCACCCATTCGAAGCATATCAAACAGTTGATGGCGCGGCGTCGCCAGATAGTGCGATCGCGATCGTCTGGGAAAATCAGAATTTTAGGAATTTCAACCAGTAGTTATGTATAAATGATAAAGACGAAAACGAGTAGATAAATATTATAGGTATTTAACCTCTACATTTTTATTATTAAACTAAAAATGCGACATAATTTATCGTATATCTCGTGAGTAGCCGCAATCCTGTCGATAATTTACAAACAGTAAACAAATTTGTTCAGTTATAGACGTTATAGTCTGGGAGGAGTACCATAAGCTAGTAAAATAATAGGATTCAGTCTCGACCGCTGGCACTGGCGTATCCGTATCGGGCGTCGGGCACTGAGCGCGGCCTTTCCGCGAGCCGCATTTAGCGGTCGCGTGCGCCTACGTGGGCACCGTGCAGGAAACGCGCGCGGCGGCGGGCGCCCGCCAACGCCGCCGGTGTCAGCCACCTTGCCGGGGGAGCGCGAGCGGCGTCGGTCCGGCGCTACATCGACAATGATGTGATGGAACGGGGCCAACGGCGGGGCTGACCGAATCCACTCTCCTACCGCCACTAACTATGCACCACTACAATCTCAAAAATCTACTCTATATACACACGGAAAAAAATATATTTACTAGAATTTATTTTAAAAAAATAAGTAATATCACATAAGTATTATAAATGTTATTAATTTTATTAACACAACCTTGTATCAATTATTTTTTTTTATACTAAAGGAAATATATTGACAATACTTTAACCCGTAAAGAAAATTCTAATAAACAAAAAGCCACCATAAAAAAGTAATATCTAATAACATAAAATAGTGTACGGGCACTAAATAATATAATTTTATTGTATGTTTTAAAATATGTTTGCTTTTAAAAACAATTTTAAAATACGCACTTTAATGGTTAATAAAATATACATTTTTACTAAGTCTGGTGTTTAACTTAATTATCTTTTAATTTTGGTGTATTTATCTGCAATTTTTTTTATTAGTTGCATTGATCGTGATAAGAAAAACTTATGGCAATTGACATTGGGCTTTACTACAGGAAGTTTTGTATTTCTATGTATGGCGTGCAATTGTGTTTCAAATGTAAGTTTTAATACAGGGCGTATATGTAATCAATATTGTGTTTTGTTTCTTGCTCCTTGCGTACGAAATAATGCAAAAATACGACACAAAATTCAGAAAAAAATGTGCAATCCACGTAAATGAGGTAATAAAAGTATAAGCAAGATACTTTTGCAAGATATATTTACCTTCTTACTTAAAATGTTCAAGCACTTAAGTTTTTTGTGATGCTGAATAGGTCTAATAGGAAGTAAGTTTGGTTTCCTTTGGTAACTAACACGAAAAATCTAGGAAATCACTCGCCTGAAAATAAATTAGTTGCCACAACATTCTGAATTAAAATTAAAGGTATATTGAAGGAGTTCAAAAATATTTTTTCTTAAGTGGCAATATGATCCAGAATAATTCATTTCAGATAGCAAACCTTTGAAAACAATTTTATATGAACCATGTTTTCTTAAAAATGACCCACGTTGATCACCTTGTAATATTACACCGTCCTTCAGTAACACCAACGAATTTTTTATTTTTTTTTACATAAAAATTATACCATGAATATTAATTATTATTATCAGATGTAATACACCGTATAAAATATCTACATCTATTTTAACAAAATTTTTAATTAAACCTTGCAGACGTATTATAATGAATTATATTTCTTATTATACTGGCTAATAGAGACTACACGAAAATGTAATAAAAGTTACGGGAGATTATAATAAAGTATATTAAAAGAAATAATATCTACTATATCCCTCTTTTATTATTTATTGTAATCCTTAATGGTACTGTTAGTAAACAGTATTAAATAGTATAATAACTGTTTAATATATTTTAACATAAAAAAAATTAGATACGTTAGTAAATATAGGATAGTAAAATACATGAAAAACGTATAATATCAAATATATAGGAATCCTTTAATATATAAAAGAAAAGATAATTTATTTTATTAAAAATGGTAAAGCAAAATTATTGTAACTACTATTATACCAGATGTTGGTCCTATAGAGTATTAAAATTTACCTTAATTAATATTATTTTTTTAATAACTTTTATTATCAATTTTTTTCCGTGCAGTGACCGGCAGAAAGTTGGACACAAATGGAAAACTTTTTTATTGTTAATTTCTCAGAAAATTGTATTCTTGATATAGGTTGGTGCATCATTTCAAACTCAAAACGCACATATCAAAATTTAAATATCTCTTTTTGGATACGACGTAGATTCAAACATGTCAAAATAACTCAAGAGTAAAGTATCCTTATTTCTTAAAATACGGTAAAAAGTTACTTACAAAAGTTGTTTAGAATCAAAGGTGGCTGTCAGATTTAGAGTCACAGCCACCTAGTCAAAAAAAGAAATTAACTTTTTTTGGACCACCCTGTGTATTACAAAAAAACAAAATACCGCAAGCGCAACTTATCATATCGCATAACGCACATGAATTTGCTACTAAACTTTAATTTTGTTCGATTAGCAGCTAGAAATTTAAATTAATCGAAATCAGTGTTTAAAAATATTAAATTTTTGTGTCCAACTTTCTGCCGGTCCCTGTATAACCATAAAAGGTTCACTTGCCGAAAAACACGAATAGGGCCGAGGCAGTCCGACCGCCGCCGTTACTTCTTGCCTCTCGTCCTCGCTGAAAAGCATCTATAGTCCAGTCGGAGAGCTTACCGCTTTATGGAATCGATTCCCGAAAAATATCGCTCAAATATACCCTGTGGTTTATACTGTACTCCGGAACGGAAAACCCTATTTTTTAGAGCCTTGGCCCTATTTGGTGAACACCCTGTATAACTTAGAGTATTGAAATTTTGTACAAAGTGTTTTGAACTCTGGAAAATTCGATGGCACTATCCATTTTATTCCTAAAAAATGCCTAATATGGTCTTGTGACTTTTGGTGGACTTCTTTTAATTACAGTAGGCCATGAAATAGGGCTATTACAAAAAATTATGACCCAAAATGTAGAGCTCTTCGAGTACTACAGGTCGAAAAAAGGTTTTTCGAAAATCGGCGCATCTTTTGAAAAATACAGAATTGTCTCGACTCAAAGTGAAACACCCTGTATAGAGGGGTAGAATAATTTGAATATGATTTTTTTTGCCACATTCATTAAACGTCGTCAAACCCGCAAAAAAAAACAACAACAAAATAAAAGTTTGTGAAACTCGGCCAATCTTTCGAAGAATATGAGATTGTCTCGACTCTGAAGCATTCCCTACCTGAACACAGACAATAATTTTTTGAAGGTGCCTTTTTTTGTAATTTAGAAAGCGAGATCAGTTCTTTTAGACCTTTTTGACCATTCAAAGGGTTGTGTACGGAAGAGTAATAAAAAATAAAAACATAGGTCCTATAAACGGCTTTGTTGTTAACGCACACTAATATAACGTTGGAAATAATTGTTAAAAGTTTTTAATGTAATACAAATGAATCTTTTAAGCTGAAACCTATGTTTATATAAACTTTTCGTCTTAGAATCACTCAAAGAATCCAATTCACGGAATCTCATGATAGATCAGTGTAGTTGGCAATGCCGACAATCGACAGGTCACGCTATCTCCTTCCTCACAGATACCATGGAACTCACGCGGTCAGCCATTATCTCGGGGGAGGAATACCGGTTGGGTGGGGGTAGAAAGAGAGGATCTAGGACAGTTTTTCTAAAAACAATTTTTCGAAAGAGAATATTTTCGACAAAGTACCCATTCGAATAATTGTTTATTCGAATAAATATCTATTCGAATAATTGTCTATTCGAATAACTGCCCGTTCGAATAACTGCCCATCGAAGAACTGTCCGAAGAATTGTCATTCGAAGACTTGTCCGGGATACCCCGTTCAATATTTTCAAAATGAATGAAAGAAACAATCGGTCTGTTGAATTCATCGCGATCAACTGACGGATATCCTATACAGAGAAGCAAATGAAGCCAAGAGATTGAAAAAGTTGTTGGAAAATAATTTATTGTAATACATCATCTAAAACATCTAAACCGTTTTGAAGATATGATTTTTTTCTAGTGTACCAGTATACCTATATATGCAACAAGCGTGCTTGTTGTTTCTACGCGCGCGCCACCTGCTGGTGTTGCATAATTAAAGTCTTTATACCAAGAAAATGCACCAGTCTTCCAAGTAATTCATGAAGTTGTTAGTAAGGAAAAAGTCTTTATTATTTTTACTGTTTTAATAAATAAAAATTTGCGAAACGGGTTTTTTATGCGTTCATTATTTATTATTATTATTATCGATCCCAACCTAAAAAAAACACTTGATATTATTGAGAGTGGTGGCCATAAGATATTTAAGAACATGTAATAGGTAGGTACTTATTTAGCAAGAGCTGCATGTCCACGAAAATATTACTATATGGTGATTATAAAATAAGTAATCTACCTTCCTAATTTGTGATTGTAATTTTTAGGTGTATATTAGCAGCAAATTTGCTAAACAAATATTTGCTTACATCTAAGTATCTATCTCTTATATATTTGTTTAAAGCAAATTTTTTTCGAGATGCTAACAATAATTATTATAATTTCGATAACTGGCAATAAAAAGCATTTTATTATTCTTTCGATTATTTTTTCCACGAGGGGCGGTATGATTTATTGCTGCGGGAAAGTCAGCGTTGGTGTATACTGTATAGGTACTAAAACCACAACAAAATAAAATAAGATTTTTTTATTTCGGATTGTTAATCATTACCTTCACTATAAAGTTAGGTGTTCAGTTCAAGCACAGAATAACTCTGTGGTTCAAGGGAAAGAGTAAATACTGGGGAAACATTAACTGACTATTCAAGGAAAACGTAGTGGTGATAACGACGAGTTCGTTCGTTAATAATCTATTTTAGAAAATGTTGGGTATTTTGTGATATCTGACAGGTTTGGGTGGCTTTGCTATCCAATGCACAATTTGGCATTGCATTGCACACTGGTGGAAGTTGAAGGTATTCTAGATAATATGTACTGTTATCTCAAGAAAGGTCGTTTACAAAATAAATATACCTACTGTATAATACAATATACTGTATGCTCGTGCACTCGTCTCCTGCGTCATTGCTGAAGTTGCTATTTCATCGATTTCAACAATCTGCATAAATCGATTTGGCATAGATAATGTTAGAACATTAGAATATTAATCCCATTGAAACGCATATGTAAAGATAAACCTATTTTTCGCTTTTACGCAACCATACACCATATAAAATGCAACTCGTGTCGGTGGTAGTGTAGGCAGACTGTTTACTTTATCAGCCACCATGAACGGTGACAGAATGTACCATTCACCGTTGTAGCGGCGGCGGCTGCTTTTTCAGATGACTAAAAACCGTAAAATCCAATGAGTAGCGCGGATTGATTCACGGCCAGAACCGTGAATGGCTTTGTTTAATTGCTAACAAATATTTTTCCTTTTTTTTTAACTTCCACAAAGACAGAAACAGAGTCGCACCACGCACCAGCACAAAACAAAATAATGTATAAGTATCCCGAAGTTTTCTGGCAAGTCGACTTAACAATATTTTTCTTCTGGTTTCAACATTCAGATAGGTGCCCACCTAAATGAATGGAACATTTTGGCTTACAATTATTATTGAACTGTGGCGTTAAGTTTCAAAGTATTTACACTTGGATGTTGCATATTCTGCAAAAATTGAAACTGCATGAGCATTGAGCATCGACATCTTTATCGGAGAAAAAAGTGGAAAGAGCGACCTTGCTACTAGCATAACGTTGCTTTTTTAAAATTTAAAATAAGCCTTTCAAATAAATCAATAAATATTAAAAATTTTCCCTTTGAAGCGGATTATTTGGATACTTTGTCAAATTCATAAATTAACGTCAGTATTGATTAGGTATTTTCCAGTATTTTTAACAGTTATTTTTTAATTAAACTTGGTACAAACACATTTCAGATATTAAATGATTTTGCTATTTTTACGAGAGAAAAATTCATAGTATATAGGCAAAGTCTAGAGAATAATTCTAAAACACAATTTTTTGTGATCTCTCTTAAAATAATTATGTTTAGTTATCAAAATGCGCCGCAGGTGACATTTTTTAGAAATTTGAACGACAAATAGTTTAAATAGTTTCAATACAGCATGCAGAATACCCACCGTATATAATAAAATAAATACATTTCGTTGTGGTCCTTGGTGGAGGGGGGGTAATTATCCCTGTCTCTCCCCTTGGATGCGCCCTTGAAATCGGTGGGTATAAAAATAACATATTATATATCGGCCTTGCAAAGGGCATATCGTGTTTGATCTTTGTCTGTCATATTCTTGAGTTGGACCAGGGCGACAAGGGTGTCATTGGATACACTCAACGTAAAAACTACATTATACCTTACATAATACAGTCGGCAGTTGTGAGAGCGCTGCGCAGGATGCACCATGCAACCTAAAACATAAACACATTATAATACTGCAGCATCGGCAGTAAAAAAGACAATCTACGAAGCCCGTCTTCCTTTCAGGCTTTCATGGGGTCTTCGGCGCGGACGTGAGGCGACCCCGCCACCTAGGATTAAGATAAAAAGAGGCGGGATTTGTTAGGATCACGTCAATGAAAGAGGAAACGGTCAATAGGGATTGTTGGTGCATCCGTAGGGGTAACTCGGAAATGATGTGACCCCCCCACACAACATCATTAGACACAATTTTCTTAAGACATAAATCGTGGAGTACATACATATTCACGAGATATACGATAAATCATATGTCATTTTTACTTGAATGAATAAAATATAGATGATTGTAAATGTGCCGACATTTATATCTACCTACGTCATGTAATATTATTGTACCGACTTATTTGCGTCGTTATCTTTTTCTTATATTTTAATCATTGTTGAAATTCGCACATGTGCAGTGTGCACATGTTATAGTGTTTCCCAGTAAGTGCGGAGTGAGAGCAAACGTGTTGTTTTAACTCTAAAAAGTTTTATAGTTGTGTATTAGTGTAATAATTTTGAACAATGGGACACGAAACGCGCGTGGCATGCAAGAAAAATGGAATCAGTCCGTGCACCCAAACTAATATTTGTTTTGATTTGTATACCTACGTTGAATGATTATAATGTAGAAAAAGCTTTTTTGTAGCCCAAAATAATGTAGAGGTGATGCTAATTGGAATAGGGTCTAAATTATCTCAGGAAAAGAATTTTTATTCTTTACGCCAACGTTTCGGTATATTTAAAACCTTTTCAGGGCTCTAAAATATGGATACAAAGAAGACAATGATTATTGTTTCTTTGTATCCATACTTTAGGAACTTAAATAAACTACGAGAAGGGGAACAACCTTACCTAGTGAGGGAACCATGTGGAAGTCAAACAAAAAATCTCGTTTACAGATGAGTATCTCTACGTAGAATTACATAAAAATACATTCATAAGACTAAAATATGGAGACAACATTGGCGAAAATCAAGGAACTAAGTAGGTAGGTATATAAACTATAAAAACCATCCAACACCTGCACTATCTGCAGAGGTTAAAAACTCATTATTCTTTAAGTATAAAAGAAATTTTAATATACAATGGGCAAAAGAAGATAAAAATCACACTTCTACAAATATGTATAGGGTATGTCATGGAATAAATCCATCAGTATTTATGTTCATAGACTTTTTTTTTATTGGAGCATTAAGAAACTTTTAAAATATGAAAGGAATATAAATTAATAAACAAACATTCTTTAGGCCACTATAAATAAAACTCAGGTGTTCCGTATCGTTTTTTTTGTATTGTGTATTGTGATGACTTTGAATGCATAGGTAAGTACCGTACCATTTCACTAAATAATCTTTTATGATAATTTTTCTCTTTATCTAAGATTTTAACAGAATTCAAATAGAACTTAAATTCGTGTCCTTCCTTGAAATGGTGAAAAGCCAAAGCTGTTTGCTCTCTTTTATCTCTATACAGGATGATTTTTTTAGGTCTACCACCGCGATTTTCTCGCTCATTTTGCGGCCTACGAAAAAAACGTAAGAAATAAAAATGTAGCAATTTTGGACAGCTAAGTGGTGCTGCAAAAGAAATCTGCTCAAATTGAGCAAAACTATTAATGGCCGTGGAATGTTTATTTTAAGAGACAGAGGAAAACTTTTATATTGAAAATTTATGGCACTGAGAAGCTTTATCCACCCAGGTGCGCAGATAGTTTCAGCAAATTACACAGGGTCTTCGGCCCTCTTGAGACCATGAAAATGTTTGTCGATTTTAGGTTTTTTTAGTACACCGCGAAAAGTTGGGTATGGAGGCCCATTCCTTTTTAATGTCGCCTCGCTGACGAAAATTGCCATATTTTGTTTTCTTACATATTTTCTGTGCGGCCCAAAATAAGCGAGAAAATCGCTTAATAAGAAATAAACAAAAAAAATTCATAGCCTCAAGAGAGCCGAAGACCCTGTGTAATTTTCTGAAACTATCTGAGTACCCCTTTGCATAAAGCTTCTTAGTGCCATCAATTTTTAATATAAAAGTTTTTCTCTGTCTATTAAAATAAACATTCCACGGCCATTAATAGTTTTGCTCAATTTGAGGTTTTTTTAATATTGCGCTCCAAGTTGGCCATGGATGCCGATTTATTTTGCAGCACCTCTTAGCTCTCCAAAATTGCCACATTTTTGTTTCTTACGTTTTTTTTGTAGGCCGCAAAATGAGCGAGAAAATCGCGGTGGTAGACTTAAAAAAATCACCCTGTATATTTGTTATTTATTACTTTATGTTGGTTCTGGGGATATGGCAAAGAAGGCGACTAACACAAGCCTCTCAGGAAATGAAGTCATATTTTACACAAAGTAAATCAGTCGGTTCGGGCGTGTGCATTGCGTCGAGAGACCAAGAGCGCAGGATGTGGCTCAATCACAATTACGGCCGAATGGCATCAGCAGAAAAAACACACAAAATGTGGAGCTTCCTCTCCCGCTTTCACCGGGTTCGTTGCGGACGTGAGGCGACCGTGCCGCCCGACGATTACGAAAAAACTAGTCGGGATTTGTTATTATGATCAGTTCAAGCAGTGGCGTATACACTATACAGGGTGTTCAGGAAATAGGTACCTACAAAAATTACACTGCGTAACTTTTGACAGATTTCTATGGGTGGGAGTATTTGATATAAAATTTGTCGATCCAAGGCCTCACTAGAAAGTTAATGTAGGTACGTACCTAAGGGTACAAATCAAGTTTTAGTTAGTTTTCTGGAAAACCACTTAAGAGTAAATATACGGCACATACGTGGTGATTGAATATTTTGACTCGTAAAATGTTTTTTTTTCGATCTGTAGTGAGCACGACGCACAATTTTAAACTTTTGGTCAAAACAAATTTGTATCTAATTAAGTAATTACTAACATTTCAAGGCCAAAATTAATTTCAAATATTTATCACAATGGAAGTATCTACATAGAATTTGAATTCAAAGCATTTGTCTAACGCCATCCCGAAGTACTTATTTATTTATAAGTTATAAGTGCATAGAGCATAGTCCAGCTTAAACTTTGCATTGACCAAAATTTAAAATTATGCGTGTTGCTCACTACAGAAAACAAGCCATTTTATGGGCCAAAATGTTTAATCACCACGTAGGTACGTGTTGTACATTTACTCTTAAGTTAAATAAGCCAATTTTAGTAGGGAGGAGCTGCTTAATATTCAGAATATTTTCTTTTTTCCAGTTTACTACTAGGAGTGTAAGTGAACTACCCCCATATTCCTTTTGCCAGAACTTTTTACATTTTAGATTTTTTAATAAAAATATTATTATCAAAGGCAAGGTTTGTAAATTTTTTATGTAATTTGTATACAAAAAATGTCTCAGAAACCTTTTTTATGTATATTCGTTACAGTGGATTTTTTTAAATTGGTTTATTCAAAAATGAGCCGTTTTTTCATTGGTATATTTGGATTAACTAATATAAATGAGAAAAAGACTATACATTTCTTCCTGTGTCATTTTGAATAACCTTCATTAAAAGCTTTTATTTAACTTGCAATGTATGTATGTATGTATGTATGTATGTAATTTGTTCGGGTGGAATCTTGCAACTCAATTTTGAAGCAGATATCTTCAACCGATCGAGCTGAAATTTTGTACACACGTTTAATTTGGATGACAATGCATGATTATATGTATGACGTCATTCTAAATCCAACATGGCGGATCACCCAAGATGGCGGACTAGTTAAATTTCAACCGATCGAGCTGAAATTTTGTACACACGTTTAATTTGGATGACAATGCATGATTATATGTGTGACGTCATTCTAAATCCAACATGGCGGAACACTCAAGATGGCGGACTAGTTAAATTTCAACCGATCGAGCTGAAATTTTGTACACACGTTTAATTTGGATGACAATGCATGATTATATGTGTGACGTCATTCTAAATCCAACATGGCGGAACACTCAAGATGGCGGACTAGTTAAATTTCAACCGATCGAGCTGAAATTTTGTACACACGTTTAATTTGGATGACAATGCATGATTATATGTGTGACGTCATTCTAAATCCAACATGGCGGAACACCCAAGATGGTCATTAGAAGGTCTCCTCATTGAAGAGCTAGACTGTTCTAAACTAACCGGCAAACGACCTTGCAACAATGATGCGTTAACTGAGATGAATAGACTCAGACACCTGGCCAAACTAAAAATTACAAAATAAATTAAAAGTAAAAAAATATTTTTAAAAAAACTTTTATTTAAATGCGCTAAAAAGAATAAAATAATCTTTTCTTTTAAAACTTTTACTATCAACTTATAACGTCATTCCACAATTTATATGATATAAAAGCTTGTCGCGAGATTTAAGTTTTCAAACTAAGTAAATACCACTACTTAAATCTCGCGACAAGCTTTTATATCATATAAATTGTGGAATGACGTTATAAGTTGATAGTAAAAGTTTTAAAAGAAAAGATTATTTTATTCTTTTTAGCGCATTTAAATAAAAGCTTTTTTTAAAAATATTTTTTTACTTTTAATTTATTTTTACTGTATAAACATAAAACGTAAAATTTGAACATGGGTTATTTTACCCTGAACAATATTTTATTTTGGTCTTACCTATGTAGATCGAGATAGATACTGCCAACTAATTCCTTCTTATTTCTTATCCTTTTAATTACTTGTTGGGAAGAAGCAAGTTGGCTTGTTGATTTCTGATATAAAAAATACTTATAAGTATATTCTTTTTTATTGCTTCGGCAAAGTTTTTTAAAGGAAATTAGTAGATAACTATAGTCCCATAGTCACATATTACACTTGTATAGCAACTGCTTATTAAGGAATAATGCTTGATTTGCCATGCATACCACGCCATTTGGAGGCAAATCCGAAAAAGTTGAAGAGATAAACAATCAGCAATCCTAATGGAAATAATATCATGTAGGTATACCTACTAAATCTCAACAAACATCTCTTAAAACTCTCTTAACAAAGATCTCTAAAAAGACTGATCAAAATAACTAAAATAAGATCTTTCAGTTTCAGTTTCAACTGCAATCCCCGCAAGGGAAACATTTTTGTACATAGGTAAGTATAGCTTAAATGGTTCATTGTGTCCCACGAATCTATGGATAAATTACGATTTTTTGGAGGTATTTTATAGGCATCCCCAAATCATAATTTTGTATGCTATTCTTCTTCCCTACCTAGCTTAAATGTACCTACATACAAGTAAACGTAGTTAACCATTTAATTTTTAATTGGGTTGTTCTCCACAGGAACCCATTAGCACAGGAGGGGATACCTTTTGAAAATAACACACTCAACTGACTACGGGGGTGGATAAAGCTTCTCAGTGCCATCAATTTTCAATATAAAAGTTTTCCTCTGTCTCTTAAAATAAACATTACACCGATATTAATAGTTTTGCTCAATTTGAGGTTTTTTTAATATTGCGCGACAAGTTGGCCATGGATGCCGATTTCTTTAGCAGCACCACTTAGCTGTCCAAAATTGCAACATTTTTGTTTCTTACGCTTTTTTTGTAGGGCGTAAAATAAGCGAGAAAATGGCGGTGATAGACCTAAAAAAATCATCCTGTATGTGAAAATTTAAAAAAAAAATCAGAAAATTAGCCATAGCTCTTTTATTTTTTATAATAACTATGCCGAGTATTATATCTTTGGAAAGCTCAAAAAATGTCAGATTTGATAAGGCCACAGCCAACTATGATTTACATTTTAAAAAAACACAAGTTTATGTCATATCTCAAAAATCACAAACAACAAAACAAATTGGATCGGGTTATCCTATTAAGTACAAAATTATATACAATTTTTGTCTCCACAGTTTTTCTGTATAATCAGAAATAACTGAGCTACAGAGATCTGACGAAATAGCAAAAATCACTCTTTTCAAAATATCTAGTGAGTCATGAACTTTTTTTAAAAATCTGAAAAGGGCATTAGATTGAGCATTCAAAACTGCAATTCTTTCCCCATTTAACCTTTGTTCTAGCTCTGCTAGTTTCCGAGATCCCCATAGTGGGCATTGAGAAAAACTCACCCTGTATATTTTTTATTTCCTGGAAACCCAATTAAAAATTATATGGATCTGTTTGGAACACAAAAAAAATCTGACAATAAAAGTAACTAATGGACAAAGTAGATATAGTAGGTACCAAAGACGATTCTAAACGTAACATACCTACAACTAACGAGCACAGAAATTATCAGATTACATAAAGTATAGTAATATAAAAACTGTGGATCTGCATAATAGCTCTGACTAAACATTACAGGTAGGTAAGTATAAAAAATTCCGTTTTTTTATTTTCACAAACCATATTGACGCACATGCATAACTTTGACCAAAACCAGTTTTTTATTTTGTCGTTTCCATATAAAAATAAAATTAATCAGCATATCTATTTACAGTACCTACCCATAGTATGTTAGGGTAAGCTGTGCCCATAGTAAGGAAAATATTTTACTTAATTTAATGCGCATATTCCTAATTTATTCTAATAAAAATAAATAATTTTTTACATTGCAAGATGCGCAAGTGCATGACAATCAGTGATAAATAAGAGACAAAATGCAGATATTATAAAAAAAAGTTGGGCTTTGTGAGGGATTGAACTCGGGAAATGCTATTTATTAGTCGGATGCTTTAACCCTGGGCTGAATAACTGTTTGTCGATTTCATCCTATTAGGCCACTATTATTTGACAATGGAGAAATATTGATATTATGGCATAATTCGTCTTTTTCTGAACAAATCAATTTTATAAAACGACCGTTGTGAAACATATTAAAATTGAAGCAACTTTAGCGTTGGTTTATATTAAAATGCTGCATACAGGTTCCTAGAATGCTAGGCAACACTTTTTTTACATAGCAATCAAACTAACAGGGCACCACGAACATTTGACTTGGGCTTTCAAGCGTGCTGCTGAGTACCTATATACTATATAGTGTACTCACGGAAGAAAGAGCTGGACAAATATTTTTTAAACTTTATGTATATAGGCCATCTATATACATAACTCATATTTAGATTCATAATATGCATGTGTATTAGGGCAGAGGATAGCCTCGCTGTATTCTATTCCTTATTCGCTGCCATGGAAATTAAACGAAGGCCTGCGGATATTAAATATAGGCCTGCGGTTAATGTCTTTATGAAACCCTTAATTGCAAACCTCCTAATAGTAGACCACAGTGGATGCGAAAGTTTCGCTCGCAAATAAAAGAAGCCTACCTACCGCCTAGACGTATATATACCTAAGCCCGAACCCTTAATCACCGCCTTAAACGCTCCTAATCCCTTAATTTGTCATCGCCGTAAATTGAACAAAACCAAGGGTTAATTCCGCTGAAATTGGGGGTTTCGGCCGTCCAGGCCGCGGACCACCGAGGGTAAATAATTCAATTATTATATTAAGAGGGCAGGTGGTCCCAATTTCCCGGCTTTTGTTGGCTACTATTTTTGGGAAAGGCGGGCGGCGCCGCCAAATTATACAATTAGGTTGTCGGCCGGCGGGCCAGCGACCACACATCGCGCCGGGATCGCTTCATCTACATACGCGGTGGCGTGTGCGGCAATTAATCTTGGAGGACGCGCGGCCGAGAGATCGGGGCCCCCGTTTTTTAGCTCCGGGCATTTTGCGCCTAGATGAGCAGGATGTTTGCGAAATTCAGATTACTTCCGTGATTTACGTCTTCAAAATAACCGATTGTCGCTCAATGATATAACCCTAACGTGTTTGCATAGGGGAGTCTGGTTATAGTATACCGGGTGGGTCGAAAAATTTTAGATTTTTTTGATTTATTATGCTTTTTTTGTTTATCAACCGATTTTAAAAAACCAGGCATCGTTGTTTGCAGAAAAGAATAAGATATTGATAGAAAACTTCACAATGACCGATTTCTTAAAATCCAACATGGCGGCGATGTTTAAACTTAGCCCTTTGTTTGGGCTAATTCTTTTTGAAGAAAAAATGTCGGCATGATGCAATCATTGCAAAAAGTGAGTAAAGTGGTCCTTCCTCTATATTTTGAGACCACTGCGAGAAAAATCGGTCCATCGGGGGCGGAGCTATACGCAATAAAAGGAAACATAATTTTAGTCATTTTTATGCTGCAGTGGTAAAACTTCCATAGTTCTTTTTCCCATATTTTTTTATTTATTAACCGATTTTAAAAAAAACAAGGCATCGTTGCTTGCGGAAAAGAATAAGCTATTGATAGAAAACTTCACAATGCCCGATTTTTAAAATCCAACATGGCGCCGATGTTTAAACTTAGCCCTTTGTTTGAGCTAATTCTGTTTGAAGAAAGTTAGTGAGGTGGACCTTCCTCTACATTTTGAGACCACTGCGAGAAAAATCGGTCTATGGGGCGGAGTTAAACGCAATAATAGGAAGAGCGATTTTCATCAATGTTATTCTGCAATAATGAAAATGCCTCCGTTATTTTTCCCATATATATTTTTTATTTACTAACCGATTTTAAAAAACGAGGCATCGTTGCTTGCGGAAAAGAATAATCTATTGACAGAAAACTTCACAATGGCCGATTTTTTTAAATCCAACATGCCGATGTTTAAATTTAGCCCTTTGTTTTTGGCTAATTCTTTTTGAAGAAAATAATGTCGATATGAAGCAACCAACACGAGAATTATTTTTAATTCCATTACATTTAATTAATTACATTTTAAGACTACTGCGAATAAAATCGGTCGATCAATGGCGGAGCTATTCGCATTAATAGAAAGCGCTTTTTCATCTTTCATATGCTGCAGGACTGGAACTGTCTTTGTTCTTTTGTCCATCGCACCGTCGCTTGCAGATAAGGTGGAATATTGACAGAAAACTTCAAAATGGCCGATTTCCTGAAATCCAAGATGACGGCCATACCTACTTGAAAATAATTGTCCTTCCTCTGCAAGACTACGCTTTTATTCTGCGACTGCGAACTCATCGTAAAAGGTTTATTTGTGGCCACACTACTAGGCAAAACCCAAAATGTAGACCAGAATTATTTATTCAAAACTTAAAGTCATACTTAGTACGATATGCGCATGCGTAAACTGGAGACGACGCGCCAATCAAGAGCCACGGGCGAAATCATGTTGGTAGTTATGGTGCAAAAGGTTGAAATTTACAGATTATGGTAATTATTTCCCATGGTATAACCCACCCCCTATTTTCATGAGATTTTTTGGCGGTCGGACGTAGTTTTCGAGGAAATGGAATAGGAACCATAAAAAAATTAAAATTCAAATTTGCCGAGGAACCTTCTCTGTGTTATATCTTCAGGGACCAGGGTATCTCTCTGTTTCGAGATATCCCATTCTTTCAATGAATCAGCTATTATCTCTGTTTTTAGTATTCCACATAATATTCTGATGTGATACCTTGAATATTTTATATCCGGATTTTTATTGAGTCATCTCGCGTACATTTTTAATGTTTATCTAAATTAATGGAAATTACTTTTTTCGTATCAGTGGATGAGGGATGAGTAGGTTAGTGATTGTGAACAAGTAGTATGAAATCATGTTGTCCGTTTGCTTTTCCACTAAAGTCTTGATAATGAGATGATGACAAAAGAGAAGGAGGTTGATAGATCAATGAGTCTGAAACTGAGTGTCTATAACACGACGAAACAACAAAGGAGCTCAAAAATAATACTTTTTTTTTTATTAAAATCGAACATTCGTAGCACGAGAAAAGTGTATTCCCGACAGAAAGCTCGAGTGCAGACGAAAATAATAAAGAATGCGAGAAGCGAATATGCGGCGGTATGCAGCATAGATCAATTAAAATAAAAAATATTGATGATTAGCTGGCACACTCTGTATACCCCTGTATGGAGTGTGATTCATGAAAGCCAGACCACGAAGTGGTTTAGCGTTCAATGCGGGCGAGTCGAATTTCTGTAATGACTCTCCGTACATGGTCAGAGTGAGCCATAGCAGTGGCCGCCAGACATAACATTCACTTCGCAAATTATACAAAGATACGAGGCGAATTTGGGAATTAAGATTTTTATTAAAACACCAAATAGTGGCACACGCACTTGTATGAAATTTGTAAAAACTAGAAATAGCTGCCGGTCGAAATGCCGCCATAACAGGGAAATTTGATATAATAACATTGATTACGTATACACAGGGTGAGTCATTTTTTGCAGCAAGACTTTTAACATTGAATACATTTTAAAACGAAAATTGCATGAATAACCATAGGTTCACAAACGCTTCGTTTTCAAGATAGAGAGCTTTAAAATTTTGGGACTCAAATTGAAGTTATAAAATATAAAGATGTAAGATTGTGAGTGTAAATGTAAATACAAGAAAAAGTGATACCTAATGGGCATAAGCACTCAAAGTTAGAAAAACATTCCCAAATCATTTCTATCTTTTTGATTTGTTTGATGTTACACCCTACTGATGATTGCCAAATAGCATGAAACACGTGTATGCGGTTACTAGTTTTTTTGTTTTTCTAACTTTGAGTGCTTATGCCCATTAGCACATTTTCTTGTAGTTATAAAATATATCCCTTGGTTTATACCACATTGTTTTAATAAAAATAACTTGAGATGATTTTCATATTTTTCTTTACGAATGAAAAATTAATCGAAAAAGTGAAATTTGACACGAAGCTGTCACAGATATCAAAAAGAGCCAAGAAACATTTTTGATGGAAATTAAAGTGGGCATTGAGTTATAATTTTACACTGGATTGTATCATCTTTTTTGTTGAATTAATAAATCTGCACCGCCACTGGTTGCATGGAAATAACGAAATTAACACATAATGTCTATCCAGCTGGACATAATATATAAATTAAATTGAATATCTGCTTGTTTGGAAGATAAAATATGGAAAGAATATTTGATATATTTCTTTTAATTTTAATGCGCTGTATCTTGAAAATGAAGCGTTTGTAGTTCTATATTGAAATGAAATTTTCGATTTAAAATGTCCCCAATGGCAAACTCCTGCTATAAAAAAATGGCTAACACCCTATCATACTTATCTTCCATTTGAAAAAAATACTGTGAACACCAATTTTCCATAAAAATCTGAAATTAGCGTCTTCACCACTGGAAACGGCCCTTCCCGTATAGAATATGGAATTTATAAGAATCTTCATAAATATTAAATTACCACGTATGCGCTGCGGGCCGGCCAGTGACCACCCAGAGCGACCTTCCTTCTCGCCTTGAAGCTAAATTATACGGTGATGTGTAAACTCACATTTAATTACTGAAATTTGTGAAATGCGTATGGCCGCGAATAATGATGGTCACAGGCGAAAATCGACCCGGCGGTTCCTGGTAACCTGATTCTTACGAGGTGTTTTGTGCGGCAACGCAGAATAAACAGCAAACATAGCTTATACTGTCGTTGGGTCACTTTTTATAATTCTATGATAGCTCGTGCGTCAGCCCATGTCCGTGGTTTTAATGTAGGTATGTAAACAGTAAACACAGTCGCACGTGTCTCTGAAAATAGTTTGAAAATTAGCATTATGAAGAATATCGATTTCAATATGTATGATTTTGTTAAATCATAATGACCCAGGCACGAAGTACGAGTTTAGTCCAAAAGAAGACTGAAGACTGTATCTATAAGTAGGAGACAACTGTATACGTGAATAGCATTGGAACGATATGAAAAAAAAATTAACAATATTTCTTTACAAAAATAAAATATTTATTGTTTCCTTATTTTCCTCATGCGGCTTCTCTAATTTCCCTAGAATTCGCAAATATACTTGAAATATCCCCATAAGAGCAACTTTTGTATTAAGAGTTCCGCTTTTTGCACATTCTGAACCAGTTCAATTAAATAGGTTCAATTTAAATAAAACAAATAAAGTAATTTGTTTGCATTTAAAATAAAAAAAAAATTGAACGCTAATCTAGTAAGAATAATTCATATACATATAATTCAATAGTTCGGAAACTATGACAGTATCGATTGTTGAAAAATAACAACGTTGATATTTTTCAAAACTTTGGCAGTTTTAATAATTTTGATGCATTCTTACTTAGTATGTAACAGATGCTATATTAGTAAATAGGGACTTGACAACCTAATTCCTCCCCGTTCTTTGTGTTTTGTTAATAGTTCGTATATTGGTACTTAGTCAAGCAAAAGTTCAACTCATGTTCCAGTGGCGGGTAAAAACACATTAAAATTTTAAATATGTAGGTATACCTATATCTATTTATCTTGAAAACTACACTCTATTCAAACTAAATGCAAGTGGCGCGTAAACATTTACATGATGGAAGCACGTGAATAATTCTGAGGGCTAATACGAGGCAGGGCCGTATTAAGGACGATCTCTATAAATTTTATAATATAAAATAATAAAATAATATGCCCCAGTATTAAGAACTTTAAAAACAAACTTTTATGGCACACCTAGACATTCACTTACCTGCAAATTTCTACTATTAACACAAATCGTAGCTCCAACAATTAATAAACAGCGAAATAATTACATCGGAAAAAAATAAAGGTCCACTTGCAACTCAGTACACATCTGTAAGAAATACCGTCAGATTTTATTGCCGGCTAGCCAATAGCAAGCCGATCACGCGCGTATCACGCTCTAGCCATGCAACAACTTGTGTTTATGTTTTACTTGCTTTTAGTTTGAATAGAGTTTAAGAGGTTTCCCAAGAAAATTATTAAATTACAATTTTGGCATTATATTTCTGGGACACTCTGTATAAGACCGGTCCCCGGCAAAAAATATATTATATTTATAATGGCGCTTTTCAACCCAACGTGATCACAGTAAACATCCAATATTTACGGTAAGGTTTTTACAAAGATTGATAAAACATAAGTCCGTGAGAAGAGCATTCACATGAGTCGGTGGTATTTACCCAACTAAAAAAATATTGACTTCCTGTCACATGATTTTTTTGAGTCAGGTTCACTGATGCTAAGGAAGGATCACCTATTAGAAAATAGAGGACTGTTAAAAGGTGAACTATACTTGGTGTCTGTTTTTTCTATTTCCTCTATACAGTAGGTATAGATACGATGTACACACATTGGCATTGCTCTGCTAATAGCAATTAGTCTGCAGTAAACGCTAAAAATTTTCACAGGTGCGCTAAACGAAGTAGTAAAGTAAGCAATTACTTACAGATGAGGCAAATCACATGATTTGGTAACGCGCTGTTTGCCTTTGTGATTAGGACGTGGGAGCAAATTGAGTGTAATAAAATTCAAATCAGAAAACTTATTAGCTCTAATTGGTACTTCACAATAAGTATTATCATCATAAATACCGTATTTGCTATTGATTAGGCAAATTGCGCTCTAACAAATCGGTGTGAATTTCGTGACGTCAATAATTGTTTTTGGTTAGTAAATATCACATGCACAGGCAATACAATTATTATATAAGAAGGAAAGTTTGGAGATACCAGAGATCAAAATGATGTTTGAGCTTTGAGCCCCAGCATGCTTCAAACAAACAGATTATTTTTAAGTATTAAAAAAATGTTTTATCACTGATTCCATAATAGAACCTGTGCTATAAAATTGGAAGACTCATTACTTTATCTGCATATGGCATATGTGCTTTAAATTTTGCTTTTCATCATGCCTGTTTTATTTGTCGGCTAAGTATATGGACTTTTAATTTATGAAGTTGTTAAATCGTCGTTAGTTTACAACAGATATGGGTTTGTACTTTGTTATAAGTAGAATTAGGCTGTTGAAAATTTCCCAATTTTTGTCGATAGGGATACGAGGTACCTACCAATATTTAATTTTATCTGTACAACTGTAATTGTGCTATCAAGCCATTAATGCTATAACTGCGGATAAGAAAAAACATTACTGGTATTTTTAAGTAGAAGATAAATCAAATTTGTCGTAAGCAGCAAGGTGGCTTAATTTTGGGCGCTACCTCCGAAACGGCATACCGAGCATACCTAATCTATGGAAAACAATAGTAGAGAATGAAATTTTCGACAAAGTGATTTAATTTAATTTAAAAAATAAACTCTCATATGGGGGTTTGGTGGGATATCACCAGTTCTGGGCCAGACAAATCTCGACAGGTTTGGCCTAGAACTCTCATAGCCTCACTACTACCACAGACTAACGAGCAATACTATTTATTCTGTGCTACTACTTACCGTTTTAATCGCGATGACTAGATTAAAAAAAAGAAAATATATAGGGTGTTCCCGTTAAAAAACTTATATTTGGTTTGCCCCGCTTTTTTCATTCCTAGTATATAGAGGAGGAGTACAAATTACAATGACTGCATGCTGCATCTATCATCAGCAAAGCGCATACATGCGCTTGCTCTCAGTTAGAGACGCTGTCTCGATTTTTCAACGTATAAAACAAAGACAGACATATCAAGCTGCTTGCAAGCGCTTCCTTAGGTACCGATGATTGCGCCCAAGTGTAACCAATAGGATATAATACAGTGTCTGCCAGTAAGTTGGACACAAATGGGAATTTTCTTTATTTAAAGTTTCTAAAAAAAAAATTATTCTTGACAAAAGTTGGTGCTTGTGCTTAAACTCAAAATCCATCCGTAAAAGTTTTGAAATTTCTTTTCGTATACAGGGAAGCTTGAAAAATATGAAAATTCCTCAAGAGTAAAGTACCCTTATTTTTAGAAATACAGCAGAATGGCACTAAGAAAAGTTATCTGTAATCCCAAGACAATGTCAAATATGAATTCACACCTATTAGAAAGAAGAAAAAATTACACTTTCGCATTTTTTATTCATCACGGTAGAATACATAATAATAGATATGTATTTTGAGGCACATGTTTGAGCATGACAGTAGGATACAAATGATTTTTATTTACGTTCAACTAGCATCTTAAAAACACTTAATAACTGAAAGTTCTGCAAAGTGTGTCGTTTTTTGGTGTCCAGGTAAAATACTCCTACAATTTCAAACATAACATAACTAATCTGTGAAACAGTAGATGTTACAAAACGTATATACCAAAATGAACCGAAGAACAATAGTCTGCATAGAAAAGGAAGAGCACATGTAGAGTAGTCACTGAAATGTTTTTGTTGTGATATTTTTATTGTTGAATTAGGTATCATTTATTAAATAACTCTTAAATTGTTGCTGTATTAAAATACTTTTATGTTCCACAGATTAGTTGCTATGTTATGTTTGAAATTGTAGGAGTATTTTACCTGGACACAAAAAAACGACACACTTTGCAGAACTTTCGGTTATTAAGTGTTTTTAAGATGCTAGTTGAAGTTGAACGTAAATAAAAATCATTGGTATTGTACTGTCATGCTCGAAGATGTGCCTCAAAATACATATCTAACATTATGTATTATACAGCGTGATGAATAAAAAATGCGAAAGTGTGATTTTTCTTCTTCTTTTGAGTAGGTAGCTGTGAATTCATATTTGACATTGTCTTGGGATTCCAAACAACTTTTCTTAGTGCCATTCTGCTGTAGTTCTAAAAATAAGGGTATTTAACTCTTGAGGAATTTTCATATTTTTCAACCTTCCTTTTATACGAATAGAAATTTCAAAATTTTTACGGGTGGATTTTAAGTATAAGCACAAGCACCAACTTTTATCAAGATTTTTTTTTTTTGAGAAACTTCAAATAAAGAAAATTCCCATTCGTGTCCAACTTTCTGGCAGACACTGTATATTTTTTGTAATCGGAGCAGTCGGTTACTAAATTCAGAGGACGGTGTTATCGTTCATTGTTTGTATGCATGTTTCATTGTATATTTTCTGACAAAGGCATGGACAAAGTGTGATCACAAACGCAAAGTGTTTTCTATGTCCTCGAGTGCGAAACTGTCGCTAAACGTATAAGCCACCTCACCATATAAACCGACGCCGCCCCGCCATGCGGGCTCGGCCAGGGCACGGGCGTAGCCAAGGGGGGGGTTTCGGGGGTTCAAACCCCCCCGAAATAAGCAAAATATTACCTAATATTATACCGAAAAAATACGAGGAGTGAAGAGTTAAATTATTATTACGTTTGAATATATTATGTAGTAATAGTAGCGCCTAGCGCCATCTTTTGACGAGAGGCAGACGCAGTTGCAGCCGAACTATTTTGTATTGTAGGGACACTTTGCGTTGTTTCTCGATTATTCGCCACGCCCCTAGGTCGAAATGAGCGGAACTTTGTGGAAGTTCGTGGAAGTTTCTGGACGGCTACTGGGCTGCTATATAAGCGGCGCCGCGGCGCGTGACCGCGCTTACGGCAGTATTGTTCCATGCGAACTCGAAGCGAATAAAAGTGAAAAGTGGTGAACGAATAGTGAAGAGAATTAAGTGTACCGTGTAAGTGAGTAATTTTAGTGCGCTGTTATTCGATGACCTTGTTAAGGATAGATACGTGAATCATTATTACTGTCGAAAAATGGAGGGGAAAAAAAGGAAGGGTGATAAACCTAAAGGTATGGACTACTGGAAAAAGTGGTGTAGTCAAGGTCAAGGGGTTTCTAATAAAGAAACAAATTTGGATTTAGCTATCAAAGCTTCAGCTACCTTGCATGCTGATAAGAAGATTGCCTACCCCGAAATCTAGTTTGGAATGCCTAGATACGTGCGATAAAAACCTTTATCCTAATATTTACACATTACTACAAATCTTGGCTACCATTCCTGTATCCACTGCTACCCCAGAAAGGTCTTTCTCGAGCCTAAGGAGACTGAAAAACTATTTACGAAACACTACAAGTGAAAACAGACTTAATGGTTAATGAACATTCACTATGGAACAGAAATTCATGCAGATGAAGTAGTGGATATATTTAAAAGAAAAAGCCGAAGATTTCTTCTTTAATGGTTTTAGATTTAGCGCAGAGGAACGAAATTAATTTATCCATTTCATTTAAAGTTAAGAACTTTATAAATATGTCGTAGTTTTTCGGATGAATATATAGATATTAAATTTCATGTAAGTATATTTTTGTTGTTTTATTTACTTCTCAAACTAAACCCCCCCCCAAAACTAAATCCTGGCTACGCCCGTGGGCCAGGGCCTGCCGGCGACATTCCCAAAAACTCCGATCGCAAAACAAACAAAAATATCCGCCGGTGGAAATTCGAACCGCAGAGGCGGCGGCCGGCGGCCACCAAAGTAGCACCCGAGGCCGGACGGGCCGTGCGGGGCCACCGCCGCGTTTCGGGTACGCCCGCCGCCGGCCAGGACCGAATCCAACGCAAACAAAACCTTGGCCGGTACGTGCGTATTGTGCCGGCCACGAAGCAACACCGTCTCTATAATAAAAGAGACGGCATTGCACGAAGCCAGTGGCGTATACAGGATTAACGTCTGGGGGGGGGGACAATCAGTTTTAACCCTTTCTTTACCAGTGCCGCATTTATACGACAGAACATACTTTGTCTCTCATTCCCAGTGCCGTATGAAATGTTTCCAAACCCGCTGCCTCATATACACGACGCTTATTTATTTTTTGGTATGCTTTTGGACCCACTGTCACATTTATACGGCAGCATAATCGTGTCTGTAGGCCCAGTGTCGTGTTAATAGGTTTACACATAAGTGCTATTAGAACCACTGTCGCAAATAGACGACATCAACGAAAAATCCAGAACAATCCCGAAGCTTCGTGTAATAGTTTCTAGAGCGGTGTATCGAACAGTACGAGAGATACAACAGATAGTTAAACTGAGGAACTAGTCCATATCTTGCAGTGGAGGTGTGAATAATAACGAAGAGAAGGGTAAAAAACTTACAGTCGCAGCTCCACAAACACAGCTTTTTTTAATTCAACTGTACATATGTTTCGACCCACCTAGGGGTCATCTTCAGCAACATCAAAAGCTTTCTAGCACGGGCGTAGCCAGGATTTAGTTTTGGGGGGGGGGGTTAGTTTGAGAAGTAAATAAAACAACAAAAATATACTTACATGAAATTTAATATCTATATATTCATCCGAAAAACTACGACATATTTATAAAGTTCTTAACTTTAAATGAAATGGATAAATTAATTTCGTTCCTCTGCGCTAAATCTAAAACCATTAAAGAAGAAATCTTCGGCTTTTTCTTTTAAGTATATCCACTACTTCATCTGCATGAATTTCTGTTCCATAGTGAATGTTCATTAACCATTAAGTCTGTTTTCACTTGTAGTGTTTCGTAAATAGTTTTTCAGTCTCCTTAGGCTCGAGAAAGACCTTTCTGGGGTAGCAGTGGATACAGGAATGGTAGCCAAGATTTGTAGTAATGTGTAAATATTAGGATAAAGGTTTTTATCGCACATATCTAGGCATTCCAAACTAGATTTCGGGGTAGGCAGTCTTCTTATCAGCATGCAAGGTAGCTGAAGCTTTGATAGCTAAATCCAAATTTGTTTCTTTATTAGAAACCCCTTGACCTTGACTACACCACTTTTTCCAGTAGTCCATACCTTTAGGTTTATCACCCTTCCTTTTCTTCCCCTCCATTTTTCGACAGTAATAATGATTCACGTATCTATCCTTAACAAGGTCATCGAATAACAGTGCACTAAAATTACTCACTTACACGGTACACTTAATTCTCTTCACTATTCGTTCACCACTTTTCACTTTTATTCGCTTCGAGTTCGCATGGAACAATACTGCCGTAAGCGCGGTCACGCGCCGCGGCGCCGCTTATATAGCAGCCCAGTAGCCGTCCAGAAACTTCCACGAACTTTCACAAAGTTCCGCTCATTTCGACCGAGGGGCGTGGCGAATACTCGAGAAACAACGCAAAGTGTCCCTACAATACAAAATAGTTCGGCTGCAACTGCGTCTGCCTCTCGTCAAAAGATGGCGCTAGGCGCTACTATTACTACATATATCCAAACGTAATAATAATTTAACTCTTCACTCCTCGTATTTTTTCGGTATAATATTAGGTTATATTTTGCTTATTTCGGGGGGGTTTGAACCCCCGAAACCCCTCCCTTGGCTACGCCCGTGCTTTCTAGACTTAGTAGTATGTGGAAGTGGAAAAATTGCATTTTTAAATAAAATTTTTAGATGAATCGAATAATGGCTTGTGAAATTTTTTTTAAATATAAAATGGAGGATCCCAGGAGAATTGATTAAGACGTAAAAATATTTCCTAGTTACTCTTCCAACATTTTTACGTCTTAATCAATTCTCCTGGGATCCTCCATTTTATATTTAACAAATTTTGACAAGCCTATTATTCAATTCATCTAAAAATTTAATTTAAAAATGCAATTTTTCCACTTCCACATACTACTAAGTCTAGAAAGCTTTTGATGTTTTAATGTTTTACTGCTGAAGATGACCCCTAGGTGGGTCGAAACATATGTACAGTTGAATTTAAAAAAGCTGTGTTTGTGGAGCTGCGACTGTAAGTTTTTTACCCTTCTCTTCGTTAACTGCAATTTTGTTTTAGCATGTTAAAGTTATAAGTAAGTACGTAGGTAGAAACCAAAAATTAAACATTTTGAAAAAACGGAACCTTGACTTACCTCAAAAAACACCTATTTTTCGTTAGAAATTTCGAGCAAAAATGTTAACTGGAGTTTTTTAGACTCTTTAGGTAAAAAACTTCCCTTGCTAACATATATTAAGAAATTAAACATTTTAAGAATATGGAAGTAACTTAGATCGACAAAGAGAGATAAAAATCGGATAATTTTCTATTTCGGCAAAATCAAAAATATTAACTACGTTTTTATTGCAGATGATCATTCCCTTTTACAAACAGAATGTAACTTATACAAAATTAAACATTTATCTGAGCCGCATGTACGTCAGCTGTCACTTCTCATTGATATAGAATAGGCAAAAATATTAACTGTTTTTTTTTGTTTAACTTTTTACAATATAACTATATTAAATCACATATAGCGAAATTAAACATTTATTTAGGGCGCATGTATAGATCAACTGTCATTTGTCATTTGTATCGGTAGAGCAAAAATATTACTTAACTATTTTTTTTAACTTTTTACAATATACCTAACTGTATTGAATCATATATATTATAATAGGGCGCAATTTAAGAGAAATTGATCGATTAATATTTATTTTTAAAGAAAAAAATGCTTCCGTTACCAATTTTCGTTTAATTTCAAAAAATTTAACAAGACTTAGTATCCACTTACAAAGTTTAACAAAAATCAGCCAGTTAATAATTTTGCTCTCAAAGACAGCTTCAAATTTCTTTAAAATGCGATTTCCGGCGGAACAATATGTTTAATTTCAGAACATACTTGATTTTTAAGGTAATTATAAATAATAAAAACGCAGTTAATATTTTTGCCCAACAAAATATTACGCAAAATGTCATTTTTACGTCATTCGGATACTTGCGCAAACGTACCTAATCTGTTTAATTTATCAATCTCAACTTTATATACCTTACTTACTAATAAATGCAGTTTAAAATTCGCAGTTAATATTTATGCCGTCTATATTACAACAGAAAAATGTATTTTTCTAAAAAAAACGCCCACACGCGTATGTTTAATTTGTATACAAAACAATTCTGGCGTTCATTTATTACCAATATTTTGTGCATAGGCGTAGCTAGCCTTTTTTCTCCGGGGGGGATTAAGCCCCCGAGGGAGATTCAGTAACCCGCAAAAGCGCCGGAGCGCCGCATATAAAACACTTTGGTGTATACAGGGTGTTCCAGCGGAAACGTAACAGGCTATATAACGGCCGGGAAATTTTTTTCTTGGAAAAACGCAAAAATAGATCATGTTTGTTTGGCAGGGGGACATCTTTTGGCATAAAATTGATAGATCTATCTGCAACCCCCTGAGCAGGGGTTGAACCCCTTCAAAAAATTTAAATAGGAAGGGGGTTCATGTCGCACATTTTTGGAAACGTCTCTGATTCTGTATACACCTGCATCAGATTTTCAATAATCGATCGACTTTTCAATAAGATACACCAAGTAAAATGCAAAACATTTATTTTCAATTATTGCCTGGTATTGTTAAACAATTAAGCCGAAAGTGATGGTGGGGGGCCGTAAGTTATAGAAAGCATGTTCAGCAACATTATTTTGACGAAAATTTGATAAACGGGGAGGAAATTGAAACTTTATTGTAATAAATGCTCACATGTTGGCCATTCACTTCCATGAAATAATAAAGATTTTGTTCAAAACGCTGTCGAACATTGGGCAACATTTCAGGGGTGATTTGTCGACATTCGTTTATAATACGGAGACGTAGATCTTCTATTGTTTAACAATACCAGGCAATAACTGAAAATGAATGTTTTGCATTTTACACGTTGCATCTTTTTGAAAAGTCGGTCGATTTTCGAAAATCTGATGCAGGTGTATAGAGAATTGAGAGACGTTTCCAAGGGTGTGCAACATGAACCCCCTTCCCATTTAAATTTTTTAAAGGGGTTTAACCCCTGCTCAGGGGGTTGCAGATAGATCTATCAATTTTATGCCAAAAGGTGTCCCCCTGCCAAACAAAATTGACTTATTTTTGCGTTTTTGCAAGAAAAAATTTCCCGGCCGTTATAGAGCCTGTTACGTTTCCGCTGGAACACCCTGTATGTGTTTACCTAACTCACTATGAAACGACTCAAATTTCCGTTTAAAAATAAAAGTAAGCCATGATTTTGTCGAATAAGCGTCACCGTTTACGTCACAGCACCTGCGCGCGGGCTTACCGCGGGTTATTACTCGGATGAATGAATAGTCAATTGTCAATTAATTAGGTAGGTACTTATTTGTAAATGAACTTACTGAACTAAATGAAGAAAATTAAAGTACTTACGCAAACTATACTAGAGCTTATTTACTTCTTAATCGGCACAACGTTATTAATTTAAATACACACAACTTTACTACATACAGGGTGAGTTTTTTTCGATGCCCACTATGGGGATCTCGGAAACTAGCAGAACTAGAACAAAGGTTAAATGAGGAAAGAATTGCAGTTTTGAATGCTAAAAAATGGCCGATTTTATAAGGCCACAGCCAACTATGATTTACATTTAAAAAAACACAAGTTTATGTCATATCTAAAAAATCACAAACAACATAAAAAATTGGATTAGATTAACTTATTAAGCCCAAAGTTATCTACAATTTTTGTCTGTACAGTTTTTTTGTATAATCAGAAATAACGGAGCTACAGAGATCTGATGAAATAGCAAAAAATCACTCTTTTCAAAATATCTAGTGAGCCATGAACTTTTTTAAAAATCCAACAGAGGCATTAGATTCAGCATTCAAAACTGCAATTCTTTCCCCATTTAACCTTTGTTCTAGCTCTGCTTGTTTCCGAGATCCCCATAGTGGGCATCGAAAAAACTCACCCTGTATACTGATACTGCATATAAAAATATAGATGTACATTGGCGTCTTCGCAGTATTACATATCAATCACAGTAAGCAGTCACGTCCAGCCGTCCAGGTTCGCAGTGATGCCAGGGACTCTTTAAAGTAAGGGGACCCAGCATTATACTTTCCAAAGTGATGCCTATTCTTTCCACATTCTAATGGTATCAGTGATGCCAAATATGCAATTTTATTGGAGAATCTATTAATAAAACAGGTACTTTGATTGTTAGTAAAAATTAATAATGGTTTCCATGAAACAAATTTATTGTATAGTTGAAATTCTTTAATTGTCACATCTGAGTATCTGGAAGTTAGAAAACTTAAAAATTGTGAATTATGATGGGAAATTTTTTGCCTCCTTTAGAATCTATGGCACTATCTTATCACATAAAACCTGATGGCAGTTGGACACACTGACATAACATAACCTTGTACCAGCCCACATATCTGGTCTCCTTGGAGTCTACAGAAAACAAACTTCCCCTTTAGTCAGTGTCTATTACTATACGCACTAACACGAACACGCAACAAGATTAAATCAGCTTAGTTAAGGTTTTTAATGTAAACCTATAATGTCAAAAAAATTATAAAATAAACGCTAGAATTTGTCAGGGGGGGCTATTTTTATACCAGGGGGGACTTAGCCCCCCCCCCCCCCCCCAGCCCCCCCTTAGCTACGCCAATGATTTTGTGATGGCATTATAAAAATGCGGTTATGAATTTTGTCTAGGTTTCGTTATTTTTTACCGTAATAATTTCCCTGGCCTATTTGTTATTTTATCTAATGTTCGTCCGTCATGTTGTTCGTCTAACGTTAATGTTTGGTCGTTAAATGATCAATTAATTAGTTAAAAACATGTGTATTTATAGAAAATCGATAAAAAAGTTTAATATACGTATAATATAAATATAATAAATACATGCTGAAGCCAGATATACAGGGTGTCCAACTTTAAAACTGTACAAATCCGTACAATCTTCATTTTTGGAGATAATCGCCTAAACTTTTTTTCTTTGAAAGCGACTTTCAAAAACCGCTTCTTATGACCTTCCCGTCATTTTCAAAATGCAAATCCAGGACCGGCTGCGATTTTTTTACACCCCTGATTTTCACGAAAACCATTTAGCGTTTTTTTATTTAAAGTCTGACCCAACAGCGTTAATCCCCCAAAACCCCCATAATATACAAAATTTGAACAAAAATATACAGGGAGTTCCATAATGTAGGGCGTCAAAGTTGAACAAAATAGGAATTTTAAAGACATCTGGCGAGTCAAATATGCCATGGAATCCCTTCAAAACAGTTGAAAACAGGGCCACTCAAAATGTTGGTGTGAAAAGATTTACTACAAATATATACAGGGTATTTTTCTCTCAGTATTCTCAAAATTCTGAAATTTTACTTTAGAAAATTTTGTCGTCTCAAAAAGTTACGAAAATAACATTTCAATTTCAACACCCTACATCTCGAAAACCAAACATCTGCGGATCCGTGTTCATATGAACTTTTCGTCATATTTTCCATTTTTCTTTTTAATTTTTCAAGTTGGTGCATTTATTTCCGGACACCCTGTATTTATTTATTTTAGAAAATATGTTTTTGTTCGGTTTTAGTTATTAAAATTATCGACACAGTTTTGTTATTTATCCCTTTCTTTACCGCATACAAATCCAATTGTATGGCCCCTATTCCCGGACTTTTTGACAAGCCATAAGCCCCAGTGACGTATATATACGTCATATCAGAAATTAAATAGGAACAATGTTATAAGATAATTTATACGCGGGAAATAACCGAATCCGAGATTCTTCCGGTTGAATCCCGCGTCAGAAAAACTTCTCATTCTTTCGAGAAGTTTCGCTGACGCAGGATTCATCCAGAAGAAACTCAGATTCCTCATATTCAGCCTATGAAAGTTTCCAATCAAGATAACGGGAAGTAATTGTCAACGGGAAATAATTTGTACGATTTGATTGCGTCAACTGCAACAACTATCTGTTAACGAAGAGAAGGGTAAAAAACTTACAGTCGCAGCTCCACAAACACAGCTTTTTTAAATTCAACTGTACATATGTTTCGACCCACCTAGGGGTCATCTTCAGCAGTAAAACATTAAAACATCAAAAGCTTTCTAGACTTAGTAGTATATGGAAGTGGAAAAATTGCATTTTTAAATTAAATTTTTAGATGAATTGAATAATAGGCTTGTCAAAATTTGTTAAATATAAAATGGAGGATCCCAGGAGAATTGATTAAGACGTAAAAATATTTCCTAGTTACTCTTCCAACATTTTTACGTCTTAATCAATTCTCCTGGGATCCTCCATTTTATATTTAACAAATTTTGACAAGCCTATTATTCAATTCATCTAAAAATTTAATTTAAAAATGCAATTTTTCCACTTCCACATACTACTAAGTCTAGAAAGCTTTTGATGTTTTAATGTTTTACTGCTGAAGATGACCCCTAGGTGGGTCGAAACATATGTACAGTTGAATTTAAAAAAGCTGTGTTTGTGGAGCTGCGACTGTAAGTTTTTTACCCTTCTCTTCGTTAACAGATAGTTGTTGCAGTTGACGCAATCAAATCGTACAAATTATTTCCCGTTGACAATTACTTCCCGTTATCTTGATTGGAAACTTTCATAGGCTGAATATGAGGAATCTGAGTTTCTTCTGGATGAATCCTGCGTCAGCGAAACTTCTCGAAAGAATGAGAAGTTTTTCTGACGCGGGATTCAACCGGAAGAATCTCGGATTCGGTTATTTCCCGCGTATAAATTATCTTATAACATTGTTCCTATTTAATTTCTGATATGACGTATATATACGTCACTGGGGCTTATGGCTTGTCAAAAAGTCCGGGAATAGGGGCCATACAATTGGATTTGTATGCGGTAAAGAAAGGGATAAATAACAAAACTGTGTCGATAATTTTAATAACTAAAACCGAACAAAAACATATTTTCTAAAATAAATAAATACAGGGTGTCCGGAAATAAATGCACCAACTTGAAAAATTAAAAAGAAAAATGGAAAATATGACGAAAAGTTCATATGAACACGGATCCGCAGATGTTTGGTTTTCGAGATGTAGGGTGTTGAAATTGAAATGTTATTTTCGTAACTTTTTGAGACGACAAAATTTTCTAAAGTAAAATTTCAGAATTTTGAGAATACTGAGAGAAAAATACCCTGTATATATTTGTAGTAAATCTTTTCACACCAACATTTTGAGTGGCCCTGTTTTCAACTGTTTTGAAGGGATTCCATGGCATATTTGACTCGCCAGATGTCTTTAAAATTCCTATTTTGTTCAACTTTGACGCCCTACATTATGGAACTCCCTGTATATTTTTGTTCAAATTTTGTATATTATGGGGGTTTTGGGGGATTAACGCTGTTGGGTCAGACTTTAAATAAAAAAACGCTAAATGGTTTTCGTGAAAATCAGGGGTGTAAAAAAATCGCAGCCGGTCCTGGATTTGCATTTTGAAAATGACGGGAAGGTCATAAGAAGCGGTTTTTGAAAGTCGCTTTCAAAGAAAAAAAGTTTAGGCGATTATCTCCAAAAATGAAGATTGTACGGATTTGTACAGTTTTAAAGTTGGACACCCTGTATATCTGGCTTCAGCATGTATTTATTATATTTATATTATACGTATATTAAACTTTTTTATCGATTTTCTATAAATACACATGTTTTTAACTAATTAATTGATCATTTAACGACCAAACATTAACGTTAGACGAACAACATGACGGACGAACATTAGATAAAATAACAAATAGGCCAGGGAAATTATTACGGTAAAAAATAACGAAACCTAGACAAAATTCATAACCGCATTTTTATAATGCCATCACAAAATCATTGGCGTAGCTAAGGGGGGGCTGGGGGGGGGGGGGGCTAAGTCCCCCCTGGTATAAAAATAGCCCCCCCTGACAAATTCTAGCGTTTATTTTATAATTTTTTTGACATTATAGGTTTACATTAAAAACCTTAACTAAGCTGATTTAATCTTGTTGCGTGTTCGTGTTAGTGCGTATAGTAATAGACACTGACTAAAGGGGAAGTTTGTTTTCTGTAGACTCCAAGGAGACCAGATATGTGGGCTGGTACAAGGTTATGTTATGTCAGTGTGTCCAACTGCCATCAGGTTTTATGTGATAAGATAGTGCCATAGATTCTAAAGGAGGCAAAAAATTTCCCATCATAATTCACAATTTTTAAGTTTTCTAAATTCCAGATACTCAGATGTGACAATTAAAGAATTTCAACTATACAATAAATTTGTTTCATGGAAACCATTATTAATTTTTACTAACAATCAAAGTACCTGTTTTATTAATAGATTCTCCAATAAAATTGCATATTTGGCATCACTGATACCATTAGAATGTGGAAAGAATGGGCATCACTTTGGAAAGTATAATGCTGGGTCCCCTTACTTTAAAGAGTCCCTGGCATCACTGCGAACCTGGACGGCTGGACGTGACTGCTTACTGTGATTGATATGTAATACTGCGAAGACGCCAATGTACATCTATATTTTTATATGCAGTATCAGTATACAGGGTGAGTTTTTTCGATGCCCACTATGGGGATCTCGGAAACAAGCAGAGCTAGAACAAAGGTTAAATGGGGAAAGAATTGCAGTTTTGAATGCTGAATCTAATGCCTCTGTTGGATTTTTAAAAAAGTTCATGGCTCACTAGATATTTTGAAAAGAGTGATTTTTTGCTATTTCATCAGATCTCTGTAGCTCCGTTATTTCTGATTATACAAAAAAACTGTACAGACAAAAATTGTAGATAACTTTGGGCTTAATAAGTTAATCTAATCCAATTTTTTATGTTGTTTGTGATTTTTTAGATATGACATAAACTTGTGTTTTTTTAAATGTAAATCATAGTTGGCTGTGGCCTTATAAAATCGGCCATTTTTTAGCATTCAAAACTGCAATTCTTTCCTCATTTAACCTTTGTTCTAGTTCTGCTAGTTTCCGAGATCCCCATAGTGGGCATCGAAAAAAACTCACCCTGTATGTAGTAAAGTTGTGTGTATTTAAATTAATAACGTTGTGCCGATTAAGAAGTAAATAAGCTCTAGTATAGTTTGCGTAAGTACTTTAATTTTCTTCATTTAGTTCAGTAAGTTCATTTACAAATAAGTACCTACCTAATTAATTGACAATTGACTATTCATTCATCCGAGTAATAACCCGCGGTAAGCCCGCGCGCAGGTGCTGTGACGTAAACGGTGACGCTTATTCGACAAAATCATGGCTTACTTTTATTTTTAAACGGAAATTTGAGTCGTTTCATAGTGAGTTAGGTAAACACATACAGGGTGTTCCAGCGGAAACGTAACAGGCTCTATAACGGCCGGGAAATTTTTTCTTGCAAAAACGCAAAAATAAGTCAATTTTGTTTGGCAGGGGGACACCTTTTGGCATAAAATTGATAGATCTATCTGCAACCCCCTGAGCAGGGGTTAAACCCCTTTAAAAAATTTAAATGGGAAGGGGGTTCATGTTGCACACCCTTGGAAACGTCTCTCAATTCTCTATACACCTGCATCAGATTTTCGAAAATCGACCGACTTTTCAAAAAGATGCAACGTGTAAAATGCAAAACATTCATTTTCAGTTATTGCCTGGTATTGTTAAACAATAGAAGATCTACGTCTCCGTATTATAAACGAATGTCGACAAATCACCCCTGAAATGTTGCCCAATGTTCGACAGCGTTTTGAACAAAATCTTTATTATTTCATGGAAGTGAATGGCCAACATGTGAGCATTTATTACAATAAAGTTTCAATTTCCTCCCCGTTTATCAAATTTTCGTCAAAATAATGTTGCTGAACATGCTTTCTATAACTTACGGCCCCCCACCATCACTTTCGGCTTAATTGTTTAACAATACCAGGCAATAATTGAAAATAAATGTTTTGCATTTTACTTGGTGTATCTTATTGAAAAGTCGATCGATTATTGAAAATCTGATGCAGGTGTATACAGAATCAGAGACGTTTCCAAAAATGTGCGACATGAACCCCCTTCCTATTTAAATTTTTTGAAGGGGTTCAACCCCTGCTCAGGGGGTTGCAGATAGATCTATCAATTTTATGCCAAAAGATGTCCCCCTGCCAAACAAACATGATCTATTTTTGCGTTTTTCCAAGAAAAAAATTTCCCGGCCGTTATATAGCCTGTTACGTTTCCGCTGGAACACCCTGTATACACCAAAGTGTTTTATATGCGGCGCTCCGGCGCTTTTGCGGGTTACTGAATCTCCCTCGGGGGCTTAATCCCCCCCGGAGAAAAAAGGCTAGCTACGCCTATGCACAAAATATTGGTAATAAATGAACGCCAGAATTGTTTTGTATACAAATTAAACATACGCGTGTGGGCGTTTTTTTTAGAAAAATACATTTTTCTGTTGTAATATAGACGGCATAAATATTAACTGCGAATTTTAAACTGCATTTATTAGTAAGTAAGGTATATAAAGTTGAGATTGATAAATTAAACAGATTAGGTACGTTTGCGCAAGTATCCGAATGACGTAAAAATGACATTTTGCGTAATATTTTGTTGGGCAAAAATATTAACTGCGTTTTTATTATTTATAATTACCTTAAAAATCAAGTATGTTCTGAAATTAAACATATTGTTCCGCCGGAAATCGCATTTTAAAGAAATTTGAAGCTGTCTTTGAGAGCAAAATTATTAACTGGCTGATTTTTGTTAAACTTTGTAAGTGGATACTAAGTCTTGTTAAATTTTTTGAAATTAAACGAAAATTGGTAACGGAAGCATTTTTTTCTTTAAAAATAAATATTAATCGATCAATTTCTCTTAAATTGCGCCCTATTATAATATATATGATTCAATACAGTTAGGTATATTGTAAAAAGTTAAAAAAAATAGTTAAGTAATATTTTTGCTCTACCGATACAAATGACAAATGACAGTTGATCTATACATGCGCCCTAAATAAATGTTTAATTTCGCTATATGTGATTTAATATAGTTATATTGTAAAAAGTTAAACAAAAAAAAAACAGTTAATATTTTTGCCTATTCTATATCAATGAGAAGTGACAGCTGACGTACATGCGGCTCAGATAAATGTTTAATTTTGTATAAGTTACATTCTGTTTGTAAAAGGGAATGATCATCTGCAATAAAAACGTAGTTAATATTTTTGATTTTGCCGAAATAGAAAATTATCCGATTTTTATCTCTCTTTGTCGATCTAAGTTACTTCCATATTCTTAAAATGTTTAATTTCTTAATATATGTTAGCAAGGGAAGTTTTTTACCTAAAGAGTCTAAAAAACTCCAGTTAACATTTTTGCTCGAAATTTCTAACGAAAAATAGGTGTTTTTTGAGGTAAGTCAAGGTTCCGTTTTTTCAAAATGTTTAATTTTTGGTTTCTACCTACGTACTTACTTATAACTTTAACATGCTAAAACAAAATTGCAGTTAATATTTTTGTCTAGGTCAAATTCTATTTTCCCTGGCCTAAAACATTTTGGCGCGAGTTGAGTTCCACCAGACCAGGCCGGCTCGACCGACAGCAAATCCAGCTGGCCTCCTTGATCTTCTGCCCGCCTGGCATGTCAGGCCCACGTACGCCGCGGATCCGCGCCGGAACCGACCGACGCAGGCCCTGGCGGCGCGGCGGCGGCGGCGGCGGCTGCCCCGTCTGGGGGGAAGTCCGGACACCGCCGAACGTCTGCCGCTGCGGGCCGCCGACCGCATTTGTATGTATATTTCGCTATTTGGGGATAGCCCTCTACCCTTAGACAAAGACAAAATATAATAATACAATTTTTTTTAGGAAATGAATCAGGGAATACTGTTACTGTTTGACGGGTTTGCGGAAAACCGTTTGCCACGTTGTACACCTAAATTTGTATAGACCGGAAGATAGTGACAGATTTTTGGACGTGATTTTACTCAGTACGCCTTTCAAAGGGCGTTATGTTGCGTATATTCTCACAATAATAAGGTATGAAGTAGAGAGAGAGAGTCATCCTGGGTTCTTCATATTATGAACAAGTGAGTTTTCATTTATTCCAAAAAAAAAATCGTTTTGATATGATTTTAGTCAGGCTGACATGTGTTTTATAATGAAGTACAAAATAGAAAATTCCTCGGAAAACCATAGGCATACCGTTAGCCTGGACCTAATGGGCTATTATTGTCACGTGTCTTTAAATACTTAATTTTTCCACGTTTCTGAACAGGCTGCCAATGATAAGTACCTATCCTATGTAAGTTCTTGTCATAAAACTGCTGAAGAAAAGATTACATAACGTTTGCGCATGTCAAAGTACATTTTACATCGAATACCTAATTCAATTTAAACTGTACTTGTTCAGGGTGCGGCTCACTATAAATTGACACCCCCCTTAACTTGTTAGTTTTTGAGGTTAGAAATAAAGTTTTTCACAAAAGTTTTAGATACTAATAACACGTTTAGTATGACGCTATTGGACCTTATATAGTGTGTTCTAGAAAGCCGTGACAGACATAAGTTATGTTTTTTAAATGTAACACACCTTATATATTTTTGTATTATTGAATTCTACGCATTTTTCTGATTCCAACGAAGTTTATATGTTGTATGTTCGCACCAACCGTTCGTTCAGAACTGAGCCTTTTTTGTGAGGGATTACCTACTCCTTGGGTCATAGGTTATCATGGAAGACAAATGAAAAATTATAGTAATAAGTAACGACAATAATAAAACACATGGCAGCCTGACTAAAATCACATCAAAACGCATATTTTTAGAATAAATGAAAACTCAGTTTATTATTGTAAGAATATACGGTATAATTTATACGCAACATAATGCCCTTTAAAAGGCATACTGAATAAAATCACGTCCAAAAATCTATTACTATCTCCCGGTCTATACGGTCGATATATACACACTCACATTGCTTTGGTTTTGGCGTTGGATGGTAATGCTCACCGCATTATACTAGTTCCTTTTCCACTTAGCCAACGTGTTATAGTACTACTCGTACTCACGAGATTATATGATATAGGTACGAGAAAAAAAAATTATTGCAAATAATGTACGGACATTTATACCTACGTCATGTAATATTATCTACCGACTTATTTGCGTTTTTATCTTTTATACGTTATACATAATATACAGTGTGTTGACAAGGGGAGCGACTTTTTTATTTTCAACTTTATCGAAAAATGTCACTCTATAAAAAGTAAAAGTTCTGCTTCTCGAAAAAATGACACTAACTACCATATAAAAATCTTAGATCAGATATACAGGGTGCTAGGGTGATCATAAATTAAGAAAACATGAAAATATTCAAGAGAGAAGTAGGTAACACTGTTTATTATTTTACAGATTTCTTATAAAACTAATCTGTTTACAACCTGACATAAAGTGAGAATGCAAATTGTCAAATCAAAATTTCAATTATTAAGGAAAAATTCCCCCCTGTAACTTAAAATTTTTGAAGGTGAACAAATTAAACGCCCCGCATGTTCTTAATGTTTTCAGGAAATAATCGAACATCATACGAGGCATACGCAATTATTTATTTTAAATGAAATTTTGTGTATTTCTGAGACAAGAAATGATAGAGTATTTTTAAGAATATTAACAAGAATGATATCAAACACTACCATTAATTAATAAAAATAAATAAAACAAAATAATATATTAATATCAAATATCAGATTTGTTATGGTTTACAATATAGAGTATTATCAAGAATAATAAAAATATATTACCACGTATAATATCTTGTATTTAGACGTATAATTGGGTTGTTAACGTTAAGTATATAGTAAGTATTATAAGATTAAATATTCCAGTATTTATAGGCTTTAATATAGGCTTCATTTTAAAACTAAATGTACTTGATTTTACAAGTTGTAACAATATATTTTGAGTTTTAATGTTCACTTATAATTTTTTTGAAATATATTTTTTAGTTAAAGGTAATAAAAGAAATTAAAAATAAATGTATGTTTCTTCATAATATTTAATATAATAATTGTTCCAAATAGTATTAAATTTTATATTTGAAAGCATTATTTGTGTTTAAAAACAATATACTTTTTTTTGGTGTAGACACAAATATTTTTTTTATTTGGTACCTATTGTAGGTACATATATACCGTATAATACCGTTTGTTCTTACTGCTCTAGTTATATTTTTTATTCTGGGAAAATACCCATCAGTTTTCCAATTTTCAATTATTTGGGCTAATTATATATATTTTATATATTATTCCAGAAAGAAGTGCTAACATTCTTACTGCATATTGAAGTCATCAAAAGAAACAACTTTTTCCAACCCTGTAATCGCTTGTATCTTGTATCTATAACTAATTTAGTTACTCTCGCCTTCGCCCCTTAATATTTTATTTTAACTTTAAGGCCATAGTTGTACGAGACGCCGCCAGCAAGAGCGTGCGGACAGAGGCAGGTAGCCCAGCCACAACACCAAAATCCTCATTAAAAATGATATTAGTTATAGCACGTCGGAGGCCGGTCCACACCAATTAGCAACCCATGGGGTGACACAATAAAATGTACCTCGGTTAAAGAGTTAAAATTTATTTCAATTCTGAAAATTACTGCTTGGTTTACATGTTAATTATTTAGTGCATAGTTTGGGATTTAGGTGTTAGGTATTATTATTATAAACTTAAAGTGCAAAAGTTAATGCACCGCCTTCCGGAATTAGAGAATGTGTACCTAGTCTAGTGTGTAGAAAAGTGACTAAATTGTTAATTAGGAATAAAGTAGCTTGGTAGCGCCATCAGTATGGTATCAATATATACATATATATATATACGTATATATATATATATATATATATATATATATATATATATATATATATATATATATATATATATATATATATATATATATATATATATATATATATATATATATATATATATATATATATACATGTAGTAATGGTAGATACCTTTATTTGTTAAAAAAATATAAAAGTAGGCATATAATAAAAATAATCAATAAATAACAACGAATGTCAGATTATTTAAAAACATCACAACAAGTCTTTTATTCTATAAGAAGCCACTAACAACCACAGCACAACCTGCTTTTCAATAAGAGTAACAATAAACTTTTGGAAAAAACCTTCTATCATTACTACCCCTATCGTTATACTTAGATTGTTTTAACTTTTGGCACACTATAGACAATTCCCAAAAAAGGGTTGACGTCGCATGCCTCATTACAAACAATTTCATCAGTCGTCCGAAAAAACTATTAAATGTGCTTACACTATCGCAACTGCAAACAAGCCCAATTTTCAGATTGTCTTATCGCGTCATATACGTCCATATCCAATCCACCCAAGCGCCTGGCAACCACCCACCAACTTAATAATCATGCCATGCCAGCGCGCAATCTCGTCGCCTCCTACGAGCCCCGTTCTCGGAAGAGCCGTCGGCGGCGGGCGCGGGCATAAAACATTTTCGTGGGCCCCTTGTCGCCTGCCGCCGCCGCCGCCGCCGCGGTCGGCGCGCTAACACGCCCACCAGGACCCCGGACCCCGGTCGTGTGGTCATCTCCGTGGCCGAGACGCGTAGACGGCCTGGGCACCCTACAACATACAGTGTCTGCCAGAAAGTTGGTGCTTGTGCTTAAACTCAAAATCCACCCGCAAAACTTTTGAAATTTCGATTCGTATACAGGGTAGGTTAAAAAATATGAAAATTCCTCAAGAGTAAAGTACCCTTATTTTTGGAACTACATCAGAGTGGCACTAAGAAAAGTTGTTTGTAATCTCAAGACAATGTCAAATATGAATTCACAGCCGCCTACTCAAAATAAAAAAAAATCACACTTGCGCATTTTTTACTCATCACGCTGTATAATACATAATGTTAGATATGTATTTTGAGGCACATCTTCGAGCATGAAAGTACGATACCAATGATTTTTGTTTACATTTAACTAGCATCTTAAAAACACTTAATAAGTTAAAGTTCTGCAAAGTTTGTCGTTTTTTTTTGTATCCAGGTAAAATACTCCTACAATTTCAAACATAACATAGCATCTAATCTGTGGAACATAAAAATATTTTAATAGAGCAACAATTTAAGAGTTATTTAATAAATGAGAATTCAACAATAAAAATTATACAGCGGGATGAATAAAAAATGCAAAAAGTGTGAATTTTTTTTCTTTTGAGTAGGTGGCTGTGAATTCATATTTGACATTGTCTTGAGATTATAAACAACTTTTCTTAGTGCCACTCTGATGTAGTTCTAAAAATAGGGGTACTTTACTCTTGAGGAATTTTCATATTTTTCAACCTACCCTGTATACGAATCGAAATTTCAAAATTTTTGCTTGTGGATTTTTAGTTTAAGCACAAGCACCAACTTTTATCACGAATAATTTTTTTGAGAAACTTCAAATAAAGAAAATTCCCATTTGTATCCAACTTTCTGGCAGACACTGTATAATATGCTCACTCGGAAAAACGCACGAATATGGCCGTGGCTTTTACCCCTTGCATCTCGTCCCCGCTACATTCCATGCAAGACGCACTTCATTTATAAGCTCTACGCTACGTGTAATTTGTGGTTTTCCTTTTCTAAATATTCTGATGTTTATAAATTTTTTGAACAAAGGATTGCTAATTTTACATGATGTCTATATTTTACTAGTTGATTTATGTCATTGCTTTCTATTATTATTTATTTCTGTTACTATTATGTGTACGTGTTTCTGTATTCTTTTCATATTCTTTACATTGTTTCTTTCTTTCTTTATATTGTTAATATTAAGATTTATATTGTTAATATTAAGATTTCTTGCTAAAAAGGTTTCTAATGAAGTTGCTAATTGTTGTCCGATTCGGATTGTTTTTTTAAACGATAGGGCATCAAAAACTCTACTTTAGGACAAAACGGCACAATTTATTTAAAAAAACCAAGGCCTACTGCTACGGCATATTTTTGGCGTCAAAATTAGAGAAGTCATATTAGCGACTTTTTTTTTATAAAAATTTGGACTACGCCACTGGATTGGGCATCCCTTGAAACGGGTTTGTACTAAATTTGGAAACCAATGAAAATCGCGATTTAATTATCTATTTTGCCTATTTTATTACAAATAGGTGTGGGTAAGTAAATACAGAAAACCTAAAGAAAAATTGAAATTTTATATATTTTTTAATAATCCACCATTTATTTCCATAAATGCAGAGGCAGATCCAGGCAAATCTAAACGGAGGGGGGGGGGGGGGCGTGGTAAAATTTTTTCCCGAGGGGCCATATAAGGGAAATTTTTATAATATAATATGTATTTTTGTGAAAAATAAAATAATTTATTTCTCTAGAAAAAAAACATTGTTTACCCAAACAAAATAAAAAGCAAACTTAAATAATAAACATAAAACAAAATCCGAAAAAGAAACAATAACTCGTTAGATTTAAAAAATAATGTACTTATCACAAAATAAAATAATATTTTCTCTTCTTTCGCACAAACTGATATTTTCTTCATTTATGGGTACATATTTAATAGAGCTAAATTACTTAGTTTGTCTTGGACCATACTGGTAAGTAATCAAGTTTCAATTCTTTTAAGTGAATTAAGAAATAATTTATTTCCGCCGATGCATTGCTTACCGGGAAACTGGCAAGTATGCTCAAAAATTTTCTTGCCGTTGTCGCGATGCGACTTCGTACTGGTGTTGCCAGAATAAGCTTTATTGAGAAACTGAAGAAAATATACTAAAAACGCTCTTTAATTGTAGGTACACTAGATCGTGTCAGGTGAACATTTCATGTCCCTAGATTTCCCTAAAAGGCGGCCATATTGATATTATTGATAGGTGACGGAGGACAGTGCCGTAATCAACAGAATTTACATTTTACACACACGAATCCTAAATTTAAACAGATATAAATTAACATTAAACTCTGTTCTTTGAAGCATAGAAAAAGGCTATAGTTATAGTTTCTGTGTTTGAAGTTAGGTTAGAGACACAGACACAGAGATCGAATATCAAGGTTAAAGTTAGGCATCTGTCACAAGTTCTGACATTCCTGCTGGACATGCTAAATACGTCCCTGTCAACTTTGTCTTACCAAATTAAGAAATACCATTTCTAGTGTACATTTAAAGAGCGTTCTTAGATTACCTAATAATACTCGGGTTGTAATGTTTGTAGAAAATTTGATTTAAGCAAGTAGGCAGGTAAAATAGGTAGTTAAATCACAATGTTCTAAATTTTTTAACAAAATTTGGTACAAACCCGTTTTAAGGGATGTCCAAACCAGCGGCGTAGTCAAAATTTTTATAAAAAAAATGCTAATATGATTTCTCTAATTTTGATGCCAAAAATATGTCGTAGTATAGGCCTTGGCTCACAGAAACTATAGTTCCACAACAGAGAGCTCCTTACCAATAACTGTCAAATGGACTCCAACTTCAGACTCCGAAAACAAGCACATTGCATTTCTTATGAAATGATATTTTCCTAAAATATAAGCTTCCCAATTTATAGATTAGAGATCATTTAATAGTGGACCTCAATATCATTGCATTTGGAAAATATTAAGCTTAAAAGTTGGAGTCCATTTGACAGCTGTCATTAAGGAGCATTCTGTATTGGATATATTTTCTGTGCTTGGCTTTTTGAACACCGTTTCGCCTTAAAGTAGAGTTACATAATGAAAATTTTACTTGCGTTCAGGGGAGTATGCGGCTTATAAATTCGAAGATATAGAGATTTCCTAAGAATAATAATTTTAAGCATTTTCCCTTAAAATTTCCAAAAAATTTCGGATGCGACACATTATCACAACCAGATAATGATTTTTTAAATTAAACCTATTTGAAAAATCGAGTGCAAATTTGGCACTTCTAATTTTTAGATTATGTGCCACTACTTTGAAAACATTAGAATTTTGGACGGTAAAACATGAGAATAAAAATGATATAAAACAAATACTTTATTTAATTATTTTCACCCCCACGACTATTAAAAATTACACTCTTTATCTGATTGCACCTATTACACGTCAGGGGTCAAAGTTATGTAGTTCTGAACAATAATCGCACACTTTTTGGCCAAACATGATTCTACATTGTCCATAATTCAACACTTCCTATTAAATTACCGTTAATTATTACAATACTGGGCTATGCCTCTGGTGGTTGTTATGGATGAAGGCAACTGATGCTCGACGATACAAACAAAACAATCTGTCAATTTGCGATTTAATTATACAAAAATGAGTACAGAATATTCGAAATGATTTGATGGTCTCGTCATCGTACGCCCATGCCGGATGGTCGGCCGCCTACGGTCTCCGTTCTCGGAAAAGCCGCCGACGGCGGGCACGGAAAAAAAAACGTTTTCGTGGGCCCCTTGTCGCCTGCCGCCGTCGCGGTCGGCGCTAGCACGCCTACTTGGACCCCGGTTTTGTGATGTGATTATATTGCCGTGGCGGAGGTACGGGACGCCGCGTCTGGGTTCAATAGGCAAATAGCGTTTCGAAAAACGTTTTTGACGATATCTCGGATATCTAAGTATCTGTACACAAACATAAGCACAAACAGTTATCCGCCAATCCCGAGGGCAAGCCACGGAAGCCGTAGCGGTCATAGAGTATCCCGGGCCCCCTTGCGGTGATGCGCCTTGGTGCCCCCTCCCAAACTTTCCTTTCTCTTTCTTTTGTATAACAACTACTGTAATGGTTTTTAAAGCAAAATTAAAAATAATAACAACGTATAAATAAAAAATATATACAGGGTGTAACTAAACTGATGGTCAAAAATGAAACCACGTATCCTTGGAGTCAAAATAAGGGCACTTCTTCATATATTTTTTTCTCCTACGGGCCATAGTTTTTTTATACATGGCTGACTATGTGAAAATTAAGAAAAAAATCAGAAAATTAGCCATAGCTATTTTATTTGTTAACTATGCAGAGTATTATATCTTTGGAAAGCTCAAAAAATGGCCGATTTTATAAGGCCTTAGCCAACTATGATTTACATTTTAAAAAAACACAAGTTTATGTCATATCTCAAAAATCAGAAACAACATAAAAAAGTGGATAAGATTATCTTATTAATCCCAAAATTATCTACAATTTTTGTCTCTAGAGTTTTTCTGTATAATCAGAAATAACGGAGCTACAGAGATCTTATGAAAAATAGCAAAAAAACACTCTTTTCAAAATATCTAGTGAGCTATGCACTTTTTTAAAATTTCAAAAGAGGCATTAGATTGAGCATTCAAAACCGCAATTCTTTTCCCATTTAACCTTTGTTCTAGCTCTGCTAGTTTCCGAGATCCCCATAGTGGGCATCGAAAAAAAACTCACCCTGTATACCTACATTCGTCGATGGAAATCAACGCTATATTTCACAACATAACTACTATTTTGCAAATCTTGGAAATATCTCAGGAGGTATTGGTAAAGGTATTGTTTATCCTGTGGTAAAGGTAAAACTATCTCGGACAGTTTTAAAATTTTCTAGCACACCAGCTGAGTTTTTTTAGTGCTATAAACGGTGGCCTTTTTCCAAATTCTAATAAAGTAAACTGAAAGCAGTCAGTTTTGCCCACAAACGTCATTAAGAATTTTTTCGGTAACTCTTAAAACAAGGCGGTTTTTACAAAGGTTTTTCGAAATTATCTCTGAAAGTACAGGCCGTAATTCTCGAATATGCTTTTGCATAAAGTTAGACCATCAAAAAAGCAATCTTTTCTTTCAAAGAAAGTTGTCCGAAACCAAAAAATGCATATTTATGAAGATATTCACTGGTTCCCCTTTAATATAGACATCCTGTATAGGTCTGTGATCTTATCCTCGTTAAAAGCCTCGTCGGTGGAGGAAGGAATCCTCAATCAACGAAAGCATGCACAAGCAAATTTTTCTTGAGGATTAGGACAGGTATTTCAGTTTATTATTTAAAATGTTTTCAATACCAAGGTATTGCTAGGTATATGTATAATTGTAAATGTCTGAATAAACTTTATTATAATTATTGTTTCCGTAATTATTTTCAACACCTAAAATTCATTTGTAATATAATGCGTCGACCTAGGTAGGGAAGAATATAATGACCTTGGGAGGCATGGTTGTTCGCGGGCCGGCTGACCGGTGGTGACTCAGCGATCGATACAAAAACTATAGAAAAAATCGTTTTCAACCGTTTTTATTACTCTGGTCGGCTGTGCCAAGAGTAAACCGGCTGAGGGCTCCAGTGACGTCACTGCCGGTCGATAAGACTGCGAATATACAATGTTTGGGATCTGCGTAGCGTGACAGGTTTCTAAACGAGATCGAGTAAGAAGCGCTAAGGTTTTTTGATTTTGATAATAGGTGGCGCCCTTGTGAATCCGATCATAGATCTCCGTTAGTTTTAGATTTTGATAATAGGTGGCGCCTTGTGAATCCGATCATAGATCTCCGTTAGTTTTAGATTTTGATAGTAGGTGGCGCCATGTGAATCAGATCCCCGTTAGTTTTAGATTTGGTCCTTAGAGGCCGACACAAGCAACTAAATCTATTAATATATAGAAATTCCGCCATAAGCAAAAGCTAACTAGTCTCATAAACAAGGGTTATAGGTGTCTTGGGGTTGCCTCACCACTTCAAAGTTTTTTGAAAAATGGAACTCCTTTTATCCCAAAAATGACAAGATATATGCTCAAATTACTATCACATTTATGCAGAAAATAAATGATATCGAGAGTCCCGTGTTGAACTCCTCCGTACCTCCGGCATGCCTCGGCGCGGCCCTCGGCTGCGCGTCACCGCGGCAGCGGCGGCGGATACGATCGCGGAGCGCGGTGGAGAGAGGCGCGGGCGTGTGGGCGTCCGACGGGCGCGGGGCCGTGGGAACGTGGAAGCGTGGCGAGTCCCAGGGCGGCGCGCGGCCCACCGCCGCGGCCGCCGCCGACGCGCCCGCTTCGCCCAGCGGACGTCCGTCAACTGGTCGCGGCGCCCGCCCGCAATACTGCCAACTCTAGCTACAATTTCACAACCCCCCGGGGTTAAAGCAGCGACCAGAGATATACTAATAAAAGTCCGGGCACTCGGCCTTGTGTAAACAAACGTTTCCCCCTTGCCCTCTCCCGCTCCCTCGGCCAGCCATCATCGGAGTACGGCGACCGCTATCTTATGTAATAAGAAAATAAGCTTACACAGTGTAGCTGAGAGCGGTTCGTTTACATTCTACCGGGTGCGCGCCAAATATTACCGACCGACCGTGACTGTGTTGTAGCGTCGATGGAATTCAATCAACGGTTGTAGTGATGGCTGTAAAACCGGTTCAAAAGACTATATTACCTTTTTTTCATTTCCTAAAGACCCTGGAAGGTAAGATTGAGTTTGAGGTACCTACCTACAAAAATTAAGACATTTTTATGTGACATTTAAATACTTAGGTATTAATTGAAGAATAATAGAATAATATAGATATAATATTAAAATAGTGAAAATTTGAAGGTGCCAGCAATGGAAGAATACCTTAGGGTTCATCGGAGAACATAAATTGTTTATGACAAATGCTTGTTGTATGTTTTGTTCAATTATTTAAATATCAAAATATTTATTTAGACGGAATAAAAAAGTAGATATGATTAGTTTAACTCTTTGCCGTTAAATATTTATTTGTTATTTATGTTTTAGTTTGCTCTATGCTTTGTTAGGCTTTATTAAAAATGTAGGTACGTAAAACATAAAAAATTGCATTTTTATTCATGTTCCAACCAAAGTCTACAGATATACCTTACTAATTATGTAGATTGTGGTAATAGCTACCTTGTATTTTAATTTAACTATACCTACCAAAAACTAACGGTATACTTACCTAACACAAATAACGTTGTACCAAAGTCTACAAATAGGTATAGGTACTAATATTTGTAGACTTTGGTAAATAATGGAAAGTCAATATGAACCTGCCCCCGTATAACTAGCTTGACGGCGATTTCGTTAGTCGACCCTCGTAAATGCGGAGCGTGTCAGGTGACACTGATTTACGGCCGGTAAAAAATTGTTTGCTTTTCCGAGAGAACAAAGAAGTGAGCCGACTTATAGTATTCTCTAGACTTTGGTTAAAGCTGAGAAAAAAAAGCAGAATTAGTTTTGGTGCGGATTGGCCATATATCCACAATTTGCCTCCGGACATTTATAAAAATACATTAGAAACATAGAACATAGAACTCAAATCATAAAACACTAAAGAATCCACCAGAAGTTAGAAAAAATAATCGAAAAGTAGTAGGTAAGTCGTCGCTCGTCGAATTCACCAGAAATTTCTCATTGATACCTACACAAAGACAAAAAAGTCTCAACGACACCTTCAAATTCTCCAGATCTGGTGAAAAAATCACTAAAAACGGAATCGGCATTCCGCAATATGCAGAAACTATCACGGTCGCACGTAATCCCAGACATGCTCCTTCCTGGGATTCTTTATTTAAAAATCAATGGATAATAATTATCCCCTGTTTACTGTTTGGTAATTTTGGCAGGATTATCAATACAGATTGCAAATATGTCTACATTTATACCTATGTCATGTAATCTTATTATTGTACCCACTTAATCAAGTCCTAATTTGTAATATACCGTGTGACCCACTTCAAACCGGAACATCGATCATCCGATTTGGATCAGTTTCTTTTTAAAGTGAGTGACGATGTAAAAAAACGGAACCAGCCCATGCACCTAGACAAATAATTTGTTTTGATTTATGGTATTGTATATGGTAAATGGTTACACAAGCATTTGTTATTATTTATTGGTCTATAGCAAAGACAATCCCATCTATTGTCTTTGTCTATAGTTATAAATATGTTGTCTGGGAAAGTACCTAATATTTTCCGAAATTTTCCAGACCGACGCGAAACCTTTGCAGCGAAATTCGAGCTTGGCGGCAAATTCAGAAAATACAAAACACATAGGAATTAAAAAAAAGTGGTTTTTGAGAAAAACGATTCAATTTATCTTGCACTTTTTCAGTTAAGGAATCTCAAATTTGAAAAGATATGATACCATTTCATAAGGCTTACCCAGAAAGATTTGTATTTATTCAGAACTTTCCTCTTTCCTAAATACCTACTTACTTCTAATTCTTGTCAAACAAAAATTAATAACTAACCTGAATAAAAATATTTTTAAAATTTTTAATTTCATGTCATGGCTATCAATAACTTTCTTCCTTCGCCTAAGCAATTTAAACAGAAGGAAAATATATTGTTATTTGGCCCGTTTCACAGAGGTCATTTTATTTTTTTTAGGAATTAATAAATGACAAAAATTATGTTTCAAAATAAATTATTTTATACTGTAATATTAAAGAAAACATTCCAAAGAATAATATTTTTGAACGTGCTTTTTTTTGCTGATACGGGTTGGCCATGAAAACACTTGCTATATCAGTAAACAATTATTGACAACTTGGCGTTTAGTTTGTGATGTTATGTTGCGTTGTTTGTAAAGTGTATTTCTCTTTTCTACTTGTAGGCTTTTAAATTTGGATTTTGTTATCTTAGAGTGCAAGGTAAGGGCTTTAATATTTGACACAGTTATTTAAAACATATGCACATGAGTCTAAAACATACTTACAAGTAAATCCATCATTTTTTTACCATTTCTTAAAATTTCATTACTTTTCAAAAGCTGCAAATTGTAATATTTAAAGATATTTGTCACGCAAATATTTTTTATACTTATATTGCTCTATTACCTTCTCGCTAATTACAATTTTGAGTGCCAAGAAGTGCCAAGCGCTTTACAAAATATATTTTTAGGGACCATGTCAATAACTAAAAACGAGATGTTTGCCGTCTGGCGCGAGCAAAGCTCACTTGCTGATAAAAATTCTTCTGTTTTTAAATTTGTTTTAAGAAAGCTGGAATTAAATAGTGAGCAAAACGTTAATGAGCAACGTGATATGGTTGCGAGAAAAATTAATAATTTTAACAGCGCTGTTTCCACAATGTGGAAGAATTGCAAACGGTCCCGAAAAGTTTTTGAAGCTAGACATTGTGAGTGGCTAAATCAATCCATAATTTTTGAAGAGTTGAATGTACCTGATGGGTCCAGCAGAGGTAGGCCAGAAAAGTTGTTTAAAGATCTCGGCGACCAACGAAAAAGGCAAAAATTAATGCCATTATTGAATAATTATTCTGCGGAGCAGCTTACATTTGCTACTCGCAAAAGTCTCGAATCTTCAGGCCAACGAAATGCTTCAAGTATAATCAAAGAAATTACAGAAAATTCACCTGCCAGCGCAACAAAAATGAAGAAAGCCATGCGTAAGAAAGAAACCTTGCCTGTAAAGTATTCTGCGGATGAAGCACTTACCCTTTTTCTTGATTGCTCTCTAACCAAAAAAGCTTATATTTTATTGCAACAGGGCGCAAAAGATCATAATGCCCAACTTTATCCTAATTACAATATACTTTTAGACGCTAAAAAAAAAATGTTATCCAAGTGAGAATGATATTCGTATAACAGACATATCCGCTGAGGTTAATCTTCAGGCACTCGTTGACCACACAGTAAAAAGAATAATAGAATCTCAGCAAGAACTTTACAATAACCTGTCGCAAAATGTCTCAAAAAATGAATTTACTATTATATACAAATGGGGATGTGATGGCAGTGCAGGGCATTCACATTACAAGCAACAGTTTAGCGGGCAACATGATGAATCATATTCGGATTTAAATTTGTTTTCGGTTTGCCTCGTTCCCTTGCAAATGACATTCAATAATGGCACTATACTCTGGCAAAATCCACGGCCATCTTCCATCAGGTTTTGTAGACCTATAAAACTGATTTTTCAAAAGGAAACACCTGAATTGTGTAAAAATGAAATAAAAAATATTGAAGATCAAATATCAAAAATTAAACCTACAGTTATTGATGATCACCAATTAACTATTAGTCATGCATTTAAAATGACAATGATTGATGGAAAAATGTTTTCTGTCATTAGCAATTCTTCAACGCAAACCTGTGGGATCTGTAGAGCAAGTCTTAAAATGATGAACAACTTGAAAATGTTAATGACACTACCAATAGATCAAAGTTTATATGATTATGGCATTTCAACGTTACACGCATGGATAAGATGTTTGGAATGCTGCCTTCACATTGCATACAGGCTTGATTTAAAGAAATGGCAGATTCGAGACAAAAACGAAAAACAAATGATGAAAGAAAAAAAAGACCTTATAATAAAACGGTTAAAACAGGACTTAAGTCTATTGGTTGATATTCCTAAACAAGGATATGGCGCAACAAACGACGGAAATACCGCCCGTAGGTTTTTCCAAAACTATTGCCAGGCTGCTTTAATAACAGGTAATTTTTGTTTATCTCATAATATTAAGTACAATGTCATCTGGCTATGAAATCAACAAAAAGGAGTTTGCAGATTACTGCAAAAACACTGCGATACTCTACATTGAGCTGTATCCATGGTACTACATGCCAGCAAGTCTACACCGAATACTAATTCACGGGCCAGAAATTATAAAGGCAGTGCCTCTTCCGCTAGGCATGTTTTCAGAGGAAGCTCTTGAATCAAGAAACAAAGACTTTCGGAAATATCGAGAATCATACTCCAGAAAATTTTCAAGGGAGGAAACTATGAAGGATGTATATTCTAGGTTATTGCTATCGTCTGACCCTCTCATATCATCATTATCCAAGCGTGTAGGTACTCGTTCTAATAAGCAACCTTTAAACAAAGAAGTTTTAAAATTGCTTCAAGAGCCTCATTTGTCAAATAATAAAATGTATGAAAATGAAAACATTAGTGATTCCGAAAATTCTGATCAATAACTGTACCTACAATAGAACATAAAATTATTTAGTTAGTCTAAGTATTGTTACCTAGTTAGTGAGTGTTGCGTCTTTTTGTAAATACGTATTGGTACTTTAAAAATATTGTTTTTTTGTTATACTCATTATTATTAATTTAAATAGAAATAAAATACCCTGTTTATCCAATTTGATTAAAAATAAAATAGATAACGTTATTATTTCGATTTAACATCCTAGAAATACCTGGAAACATTTAAGCTGATTATATATACTTTGTAATAATAATAGGTACTAAATATTTATAAACACCCTGTATGAGGTAAGACCTGAAATACAACTCTAAGAAAAAATAATAACATATATATAAACTTAAGCTCAGTTAAAGCCTAAGATTTCTATGTTTGTATTAATTACTGCCTAAATTTTCATAAATGACCTCTGTGCGTTTGGCTGTATTTAATTTTCAAAAGCTTGCCATTATTAGAAAAACCTTCTCACTGGAAATCAATGGGTTGGTAAATGCTGACAAAACCCAAACCATACTCTTTAAGAGTCTTGTATAGGTGTAAGCTTTCTTGAACAATTCTTCATTAATTATTAATTTCTCGGTGTAGTGTTTTTGAACCGGGCTACTGAAGGCACCACCTTACAGTTAAAAAATAAAGCATTTTAGTAGGTCCATTCTAATGTTGCTAATTTTGCATTTTACATTTCTTTTTAGTTTTTAGCAAAAAAGAACTAAATTCCCAATCCTGTATTCAACTCAAATACATTTGGTCAAAACCCCATTAAGGTAAAAGTTTTTGTAAAAGAGCTATCGTGGAAAATTTTTTTCAATATTCGTTCCCGATGAATAACTGGTAGAAATCACCGCTTGCATCCTGCGACCTCACTATTTCGTTTGGGAGGATTTTCCTTTCCCTTATTCAATTTCTTCTTAGTCCTTACTTCAAAATTGAATTTATTTTGCTATGTTCGCTTCTAATCTAGCAGCCCTCTCTTTTTTGGTACCCCATCAGTGTTCCAATCTCAATTTGGGCGTCGGGTCGAGTTGACGGCCGGTCGTCCGGAGCGCGGCCGCGGGCAGGATCCAGCCCAGTGCCCAGGAATTCTTCGGCTTCTTTGTGAGGACGGCCACCGCTTTCGCTCTCGCAATCGGCGCGGCGCGATCCGACCGGACCGTGGCTCGTGTCGGGCCGCGCCGCCGACGGGGCCCGCCGCGCACGTGCCGTCCCAATCCCGGTCATCCTAGTCCCCAAAAACAAAGGAATAAATAAAAACACAGGGAGCTAACTGCGCCACAGAAGCAAAGTTTACAGAACATATTTTTATTCTGTAAACATTGACAGAAGTCTGATCCAATGTAATATCAAAGTCGACTCACTCCTTTGTTCTCTCGGAAAAGCCCACAATTTTTTGCGACCGGTCGTAAATCAGCGTCACCTGACACGCTTCGCATTTACGAGGGCGACTAAACGAAATCGCCGTCAAGCTGGTTATACGGGAGCAGGTTCATATTGACTTTCCATGATTTACCAAAGTCTACAAATAAATATAAGTATACCTAGACTTTAGTACAACATTATTTGTGTGGGTAAGTGTACCGTTATTTTTTGGTAGGTACAGTTAAATTAAAATACAAGATAGCTATTACCAGAATCTACATAATTAATAGGTATATCTGTCGACTTTGGTTAGAACATGAATAATATGTTTTACGTTAATTTTCAAACATAGAGCAGACAAACACATAATATACCTACAAATAAATATTTAACGACAAAGAGTTAAACTAATCACATCTACAGAATACAAATACAGAACAAAATATTACACAAGCATGCGTCTTACCGTAAGCTTCTGGCAATAATCTTAATGGGACAGCCGAGGGGACAGCAGTTTTTACTAAACGTTTTCCGGACGAAGTGAATGACTGACCCTGACCATCAAAATGTGCCTTGCAAATTCTTATAGGTTTATATGCCTCTTCAGGTGGAATATTTGCGAATTTATGTTCTCAGATGAACCCTAAGGCATTCTGCCTTTGCTGGCATTTTCAAATTTTCTATATCTATATTATTCAGCCAGCCGAAACGTCATCAAATAATATTCGTTATTATTCAGGGTGAGTCATTAATAACGGCGCACATAGTGCAACCGCATATATTTTGGGCCAAAATATTACGATTGAGGTTGATATGCCTTATAGAAACGATGTTTGTTTAAGAGATACAGGGCGTTGAAGTTGGTTTTTTGAAATTGCTGCTCATCTGAAATTTGGCACTGCTATGTTTTTGGGAATGGAGAATAAGCTGAAAATGTCAATTTCTACGATACTATCATGGGGACCTACTTGCGCTGCTTTTGGACTTGAATTTTATTTTTCGAATATTGAAGTCATCAGGTGTTTTGGGGCACGTTTTGGCAATTTCAACGCAAACAATTGATTTTATCGTTATGAAATGAGAGTACCTCTTTGTTGCAAAATGAAAAGATGCACTAAAATGATGTACCTGCAGGACCAAAAGGATAACCTGAAAAAAGTTACGAGTAAAAGCACGATCCAAAAACAGCGCAAGTTTCTCCCTCTGTGAGATACGTAGAAATTGACATTTTCAGCTTATTCTCCATCCCCAAAAACATAGCAGTGCCAAATTTTAGTTGAGCAGCTTGATTATTTTCGGAGATGTAGCCAAAATGCCATTTCAAAAAACAAACTTCAACGCCCTGTATCTCTTAAACAAACAACATTCCTATAAGGCATATTAGCCTCAATCGTAATATTTTGGCCCAAAATATAATATGCGGTTACACTATGTGCCATTATTAAAGAATATTTTCAGAATTTTGAGCACTTTCAGAATATTCTTGAACATTTTAGGAACGTGCTCGAAAATATTCAGAAAAAATTAGAATTTTCAAAAAAAAATACCCTTTACGGCTCTGAAAAGAGCTGATCATTTTGCTATAATGAAACATTTACCCTCTCGTTCGTGCGCTCCCTCGTTACTGCTGAAAGTCTTCAGTGTACCTGCTAGAGCATTTGCATCGCTCTAGTACCATGTACATACCTTTAATTTTGTAAAATAAAGAAGGCATCGGTGTATTGCTAGTGTCTGGAGATCAATTTACGAACGCTGTCACTTTAACAGCCTCAGCCTGCCTCTCTCACAGTGGCGTCCTTGGGAGGCCTACAATAGGTAGAGGTATTTTCTTACTATCTCATTTACAACTTTCCAACTACAACCATTAATACTGAAATTTGAAAGTTCGCTAAAGATAATCTGGACACACACCTTCAGACTGCTCCCAACTTTTTTAACAAAATGGCTTCACTCCACTCCTTCAGGGCAATTTTATTATTTTTCGTAGTATATTTACTTTACAAAAAATATGTTTCAGAATTCACCTGGTTGTATAATATATCGCCCTCGAATGATTGAGCATTAAGGGGTCGTGGTCCACCCTCGTCTTTGTTTGATATGGACATCATTTCCACTTTTATTTTGTTAAATTCTTTTGTTTTCTTCCTGGTAGTTATAGATCAATTAAATAAAATATCCTGGGTACTCTACCAAAGTGTATGTGAAACGATACGCAAAAACTTTTTTCTCTCTTTACATCTTCTTGTACCACGTAAGTTTCGGCGTTTAAGCCATCTTCAGGTACATATTAAAATTTTGAGTATTTTTGAAGCATAACTATTACATGAACATTATGTTCTAAATACGTTTTTTTTCTTAGTCAACTTCTATATGATCACATATTCATTTAAGTCAAAACAAAATTCTCCATAAGAATGTTGTAGAGGATGTAACACACTCGTGGTAAATTTAAAAAATTATAGGTGAGTACCTAGGTGAGTACATAGTTCCGGCATAGGGTTTTTTAATTTGTGTTTTTAGTAGTATGTATATAATGTATTTTTGCATAATTAATGTAGGTATAAAAAAAGCGTAAAACAATAATTGCTGTTTTTCCTTAATTCCTACTAAGTAACAGTAAAATATAAAAATAAACAGTAAATAGATATGTAAATACTTTAGTTAAAACTCACCTTTGTTTTAAAGCTTTGAAGTGCGGAATTATGTATTAATAATATGAAATAAATGAATTTAGTTTTTTTTATATTTGGCACTGGCAGTACTTACTGGCACCTGGCACTGACTAACGATAACACACTAACGTCACTAACCCTTATATTATATTTTATATAATGTAAAGCCTAGTCCTCTGTTTTTCTCGTCAAAGTTGCTGATATTATATAACAATTTTAAAACAGTAGACAGGGAAACAAAAACAGTGCATTTAATTTGTCGCATCCACATATCCACTTGTTCTTGTCGTATATATATTTCTAGAAAAGTGTCGCGTAAAACTGAGACTTGTAACTATGGTTGAAATTGGGAGAAAAAAACTTAAAACCCCAAAATATACCGAGTGTCTCAAAAATATGACCAAGTTATGCTCACTTCCGGTCTAACTGGAAGTCATGAATGAAAACTGCTATTTTTTGTTACTTCTCGTATTCATTACTAATATTCCGTGTTAAAATCCAACTTCACGATTTTTTTGGAATACGGTATTTTTTAAATAACTTTTTACAGAAGAAAAGTTGTTCGCCCAACAAATCATTTATTCTCTGGGCACGGATGCTTTGGGCAGGTACAGTGGCGCAACCAGAAATTATTGTCAGGGGGGGCTGGTTGACAATGTTACTATTATTTTTGTGAAGAATTTTTTAATGATAATAATAATAAAAGTGAACAACGCTGTAAAACCTTAATTTGAAAACTAAACATTTAGGTATAGTTTCAGTCTTCGGCTTTTTTGAGAGAAGTCATTACCTAGCTTTTCAATATGAATCGGTTTGGAGTGATAAATACACGTAGCACACGTGATAAATAAACGTAGTACACGTGATAAATATACGAAGCACACGTACAGGGTCGTAGATAGACTTTGTCGCGCGATGGGAAAAAGAAGTTTATCTTTCGTGGTTAAGAATGAAATTTTCAAATTTTCAAGGTCAAATATTTTAAATCAACTAAAAAAATTCAAGTAATCATAAAGAAACATAATAATAATTTAAATATGCAGTAACTGTAAGAAGTTGGTACTCTTTTTTTTCTTTTACATAAAAGCTCGAGAGAGAATTCCTAGAGTGATGTGGAAGTAAAAATATAAGTTAATGCCTATAAATTTATTGCCACTTCAAAGGGCCAAATGTAGAATATAGATTGGTATCTATAGAACTTTATTTCCTGGAGGGTTCATAATGATTATTGATTTTTAAAAGCAGGAATTAGAAGGAGGTGTCCACTTATCATATTAAAATGCGCCACAGCAGGCGAAAATTTTTAGTAATTTTAAGGACAGACAATTTAACGGAGGCATAGAAAATTGTAAACTTACATCACCATGATATGTTTCCGTTTTTCTCAATGGGAGGGGTTTGAACACTCAACCCCCCTTATCTACGGAACTGCCGTATATGAATATGAAGGACAGTAGAAAACAGAAGAAGGCCAGGCATATTTACAAAACAGACCACAGCCACACACAGATGAATTAGACAATGCAAGACATGTCATTCGCCATTCTGTCTCAATTCTAAACGTACCGCCACTGGCCACCTCTTGGCCGCATACTCTCCGTTAATAAGAGACCTATCCTCGCGCGGCCCACCGAATGCGGCCCACCTGCTCGCGCTCCTGCTGCCCTGCCAGCCGAGAATCAAGTAGAGCGCGGTTGTCGCTGATCCCTTTGTCTGCTTGTAGGTGGAGGCGATCCGCGCGCCTCATGACCTCGCGGACGTGCGCCATCACTCATTTCGATGTCGATATATCGGGGATATTCGGGGCATTATGGAAGGAAAAACAGTCATCAATCGTCCCGTTTAGCTAAAGTTTTCTAGGCGCGAGAAGTGAGAAGTGACGCAGAACGCTTCTAGATTTACTTCTTGGCTCGTTCGTGTTTATGGTAGCCTGGTGGTAAAGCACCGTAATATCTGTTTTAACGTACACAATGTTGCCATTGTCGGTGTATTTTCATTATTTTTGTTTTCTAATAGCAGTAACTACATAATAGCCGTTGAATGGGCTCAACGCTATGGCCCAATAAACAGCACCTAAAAGAAATATTATGAACATTGATTTGAAGTGGATACAGATCGAGATCAGTGATCTAAAAATTTGAAGTATTTTAAAATAATTATTGATAATTGGCTGTGTGAGTACTCCAGAATTACCCCCTACTAACTCTAAACATAGCCATAAAACACTGCAGTCGTGTACTGGAAAAGGTTTTCTGATTTTGGAGTTTGGAGTGGGAAAGCTGCTCTGAGTGGAATAAATTCTGCACATTTTTCGAATCATCTAGCCATTGAACAAAACGGTGTGTTGGCAACCTGTTATAACCTCTGGTTAAAGTGGTTCAAATAAAAATATAGAAAAAATAATTACCAAAGGTTTTTTTCGTGAGTTCACAGTGCCCTAATGGGAGCTCAAATTTATAACACGCATTTTCGCGAGAAAACGGAGGGGAGGGTGGTATGACGTAGGCAACTGTATCAGTGTACTTTGTCACTGGAAACTATTTCTTCTTGTTTCTGCTCCCGATAGTATGTGTACTGGCGGGAGATCAAGAAGTTTAAGGCATATATAGATATAAAAACAACAAAATCACGAAAATAGTTTTCCCTGACGTCAATATAAGTACACTTAAATAAATTATGCCACGCAATAAATAGACCTCCCTCTTGTCTACCGTAATAGACTCTATTACCTGCATAATAATACCAAAGTCATTCTCTAGACTTTGATAATACCATAGATAACTGATAACTCAACCTAGTGTGCATACTGTTCTTGTGCTGTTCCACTGGCGCCCCACGACGAAAAACATCGACAGGTTGATTTAATGTTAAAAACACCATTGTTGCAAAACCTTTTATAAAATAGAAAACATGCAAATGTGTCTGTTACAAAGAATTCAATATCCAAATTAAAATAAAATACTTGTTTGTCATGTCTCTTTAATTTGACAAATTTACGTGGCATATCATATTTCCATAAATTTTCGCGAAGAAAGTCAAAGGTAAGTAAGAGTATTTTGATACCTTTTTGGTTCATGGCTAGTTGTAGTGTAAGTCACAAAATATATAGGGTAAGCATAGAACGCATAAGATGTTTAAATTTATTCTTTGTACAGGGTGTCTCAGGTTATAATCGAGAAAATAGGCGACAGAACTCGTAAAAATAAAAAGAATAGTTATTTATGTACCAAGGCACTGAAGTTCAACTTTTTATGACTCATGTGGAGTTTAGTTGCTGAGGCCTCTGGCCGAGGCAAATAAACCACATGAGTCATAATAAGAACTTCAGTGCCGAGGTACATATTATATTTTTTTGAAATCGGAAAAAAAATGTTTTATTAGGCAAGAAAATAATAATAAGGGATCACCCGTCCACGAACCGACTACGCGCGGCGTTGCTTGACTTTACCGATCGCTCTACCTAGGACAAGTATAATGATGTACGGCACCTTCTACAGAAAAACCAAACTGCTGCTTCTTGTGCAGCCTACACAACAAATCTATTGATATTCAAATTTACTAAAATATGTATACTGAAGGATTGCGCTTCTATAGGAAACAATTTCGCAATGTGTACGAAAAGTTAAATGAGCCTTTATCGGCCGGGTTTTGAATATTTGGTCACTTTTGACGGGCGATTTCTCCGCGTCTGACGTTTGATGTTTACATCTCGCTAAGGCCTACTTATTGAAAAAATCGTACAATAATGGGCTACATTATTGTACGATTTCTGTGCTTTTAATGACGATTTTGGGACATTTTAATGCCGATTTCAAGAAAAAGTTCATATTATGAACTTGTATGTTTTAGGGTTTCGTTTTCGAGATAGAGGGTGTTAAACTCAGATCAATAAATAACCATAGACTAATAATTAATTGAATAGAATACAGACCCTGCCAAGATAAAAAATGTTTAATAACATTAGGCCGCGGTGGCGTCGCTCGTACCGGCGCTGTCTTTTTAGACTGCATGTTTTTCTGCCTTCGATCGACCTTGGTTCGAGGCAGGCGCATGCATATGTCTTTAAAGAAAAACACCGCTATGGCCAAGAGCGCTGGACAAATGTGTGTTCACGGTATTGCTCCTAAATAGCTTCATCCGTGTGATTTACTAATTGTCCTACACTCACTGGGATTACTACGGTTTTCTAGGGTTTTCCGTAGTACTTGAGCGAATGCTATCCTAGTTCTATCGGGAAAAAAGTCGGCCCTAGCCGCAAATGGCAACGAAGACAAAATAATAGTAATTGCCTCCCTCCCCCGCACAAGCATGTGGTTGCTTCTGGGGTACTCCTAGTTTGGAGTATTGTGAGGGTGAGAATTATTATTAATTATTATTATTACATATTTGTCTGAGTTGGTAATAGAAATCTAAAACAAAACAATGCAATGATTGCACCATTGCCAAACTTCTTCATAAATTTATCTTGTACTTACGAAATTTTTGATAAAACTTAGCATGTTTTTAGAAATAAGTAAGGAACTTATTTTGATGTACCAAATTAGATTTAATTTATTTGTTGGAGGGGTAGCGCTGGGCTGGGGTATCCTAGCTAGATATTTATGAATAAATATGAGCACAAGACTGCTTTTTTATAAGTTTTATATTATTTTAAGATTAAATGATTAAAAATATAATGCTTTTTCTATAGCATTTTCTGTTTATTTTGCTTCCTTTTAGAGAAGAAATAAAATCTGTTTATCCGTCTGCATCGGATGAGACCAATTTAAAACTTATGATGTCATGCTCGTGCTAGTATTGGTCCAGGTATATTAGGTTGTGGTGTTCTCCAGATTATTTAGGTAGTTTTTCATTATACTTGTTTTTTGTTTTAAGGGTTTTTGGATGTAGGTATTTATGACATCACGCCAAAAAATATTACACACTCAGTTTGTACACATATCACATACACTTTTTTTTATCAGAACATCTCTGGCCTGATTACTCGAAGTGGAGTCATTACTTCCACGGAGAAATAAATAAAAAATGGAAACTTTATAATTAGGTAGGTACATTATACTGACACGAAACCCTCTCAATGGCATTGGTTTTTATTTTTGGAATATATTCCAAATTCGATCTTCAAACTCGTTTTTTAATTGGCCTTACGAACTTGCTATTTGCATAAATAACTTTAATGACCCATGAGTTGCGGACACCGATACAGGGTGTTAATCTCAAAAAGAAAATCATTATGGCTAATCAAGTAACAAGCCCCTCTTATTACAAAGTGTAAAAAAAACGCACAATCATCTTTTACTGGCGGCCTTTTGCACTTCCAAACGAGGCCGACTTAAGATATACAGGGTCCAGCAATATATACAAAACATAGGTACCTACAGAAGAAGCCGATTGTAGAACAATGTAATATAAAAATAGTTCAATTCCCATTAAGGACGAGAGTAATATTCGTAATAATAAGTAATAAAAAAAGCGTTGCCAACTGAATCAATATAATACCTATACTCCAAAACAGCATCTTGACTAATAAGTTATTTTAATGTTTGCCTCTTAAAAATAATGCTAAATTTGACTCTTTTTCTACAAAAACAACATATTACTCTATATTTTCAATTTCATTGCACTTTCTTCCAACCACCCCGTATTTACAAAAGGTCCTGTTTTTCTATTTGCTAATAATTGTGTCCAGTATAAGAACTAAGAACCTTGCTTTTATAGGACAACTAGGACAACTGGAGAAGTCCATGGGCTCTGTGACGGTTCAATTCTCTGTTGTTCCATTTCCTTCAACATAGCTTCCTTCGAGGAGCCTGTTTGATCGGAGGGCTATTACCAGTATTTATCCTGTGCTGTACTAAACCCGTCCTTCCAAAATCGCATTCAGACGTAGCAAACACATCACGAATTTCTTTAATCAGTTTTCGCAGTTGGTACGGCTGCTCCATTGTTAAGTAAGCAGCGGCTTCTTCGGCCATCTTCTTCAGATACTCTCTGGTAGAGGCTGTGAAGCCTGTTGTGGTGCAACCTGATTTCTCATATAATTGCCTGAACTTCATGGCATAACCCGATCTTTTCGCCTTTGCTTAAATTTTGGTCATAGTTCTTCAGGTTAGCAATCCGCACAAATATTACACGCCCTCTTTTGGTGGTTAGCGTCTTTGCAGGGAATATAATATTATCTTTATTTGTTGCCCGCAATTCATAAACTTTTGTTGTAATCATGGGCAACTACCACAGCTTTTTTGACCTCAAATTTCAAACATTATTATTAGGGGTTTTTCTTAGAAAATTTCACCATGTGTACCAATTTTCATTGTTCTAAAACAATAAAAAAATATTATTATTGGACTTTCAGAAATGTAAATTAATTAGAATTATTCAAATTTAACTTTTATGACTTTTTCATCATTTTATGAACAATTTGTGAATTGATCGAGTAAAACTTGTTCTAGTGTTAAAAAAACAATAATAAATTCTTTCTACATAAGAATCTGCAATCGTTTTTTCCCTACACAACCCCTAACAGTACTTCTGAAATTTGAACTTGGTAAGTCCTTAAGGTGGACACACTAGAGGTAGGTAAGTACTATGGAAAATCCATTTATTAAGACATCGACTAATTCAGAATGTCCCATGCCGCACCCCGGATCTCGAACAGAGTCGAAGATATTTGTAATAAGATTTTAAATAGGCGCAAGTCACTAATTAAAAGGCAAAACTTTAATGTGCCGTAAAATTGTTTCCGAGCCAATCGGGACCGTAATTACCGGCGAGATGGGCCAACAAAAAGTCAGCTTCTTGTTTTTTCCAACTTATATTCTCAGAGTTTTTGTGCATAAAGATTGGTGCAATAATTTTTGCACGAGGTGCCAGAGAGGACGCCTGGGGTTGAGCAGTTTTTATTCAACAGTACAATGAATTATATTTATGAAACTGAACTTAGAGGAGCTAGCTCGCTGTAGGCACATAACGTTGTATGCTCAACAAACCAATTTGTAGAAATCAGAGGCAGCACCATATTTTTGATACCTAGCCCAATTTCATTGGTCATAAAATTAATAGTAAAAAAATATTTTTAAAAACAAGCTTTTATTTAAATGCTCTGAAAAGAAGAAAATAAACTTTATAATAAATCAAACCAAGGCAAACCCATAATTTTGCCGCGAGATTTTCGTGTGTAAATTTCTTTTATAGAAAAATACAATTTCTACTTATAATTACTTCCGTCAAGATATATATTATATGGTCGCGAGATTCTCTTGTGTAAATTTCTTTTATAGAAAAATACATTTTCTACTTAAAATTACTTTCAAGATATATGTATGTATATATTCTCGCGACAAGCTTTTATATCATATACAGTTGTTGTATAATGTAACAAAATTATGGGTTTGCCTTGGTTTGATTTATTATAAAGTTTATTTTCTTCTTTACAGAGCATTTAAATAAAATCTTGTTTTTAAAAATATTTTTTACTATTATTTTTATTTTCAACTTTTTAATTCTACTCTTCAAGCCCTTTCATTTAATGCCCATATTGAGGGAAAAGAAAATGTAATCCGCCGTGTTGGAGCGGCGGCCATATTGAATTAAGTGTGATGTCACTAACTTTATCGTTTTCTACTCTTTAAGCCCTTTCATTTGATACCCATATTAAGGGGGTTTACAAAAAAAATACATTATCCGCCATCTTGGAGCGGCGGCCATATTGAATTTAGTGTGATGTCACTAACTCTATCGTTTTCTATTCTTCAAGCTCTTTTATTTGGTACCCATATTAAGAAGGTTGACAAAAAATACATCATACGCCATCTTGTGGCGACGGCCATTTTGAAAGTATTACAATATTGAGTATTGTATATTGTATTGTCACCATGATTATTTTCGAAACCATGACGGAAAGTGATCATTCTTTAAACTATGCGCTGCGGCTATGGTTTCTATAATGGAGATAATTTTAAATACTCCTATAGCAAAGTTTAGATTCCCAAGCATATTCCATGGTGTGATTAAAAACAAATTTGTTCATGTTCTATGATTTTACAACAGCGGCTTATGAAAAAAAACAGATTACAGGGCAGGTAGATAGTAGAAAATAGTTCCCATACCTTAACTAAATAATAGGGCGCAACAATAAATTGCTGAATTACATTCTACGTCCTATATGATGACTTTCAACTTTGATTCAACATTATCAAATACCTAGCCCCGTTTTTTACTCGAATCTCAAGGGATCCCCTTTTTTTCTCCTTTCATAACCCTTCCATTAGTTTCATTTATTAAAAAATCGGCTAAAGATTCAATAATCAATCTCTTCTGAAAGGTTGGGAGGCGATAGATTTTTCGTCAGCTTTTTCAATGGCTAATTGATGAAATATGAATAGTCATGAGTTGCAAATTTATGCATTAAGTGCATGCCAATACCCCACATAGGAAGTGGGACATTAGACACTGGCCACCAAATTGTGTTCATTGATCCGCATGTTAGGGATGGAACTGAAGAAAATTATTCTCCTATATGCAGGTGGCAAGTAAGCATGCATGTTATACAATATGGCGGATACAATGCCGGATCATAATGCACATATTATGCACATAAGATTCAACATAGAGGCTGCGGTCACCTGCATTGAAGAACGTAGGAATACCAGATTAATCAACTGGGTTCTATACAAGAAACATTGTATATAAGGTCGGAAGTCGACGGAACTAACTACTATAATCTGAATAGCCTAATAATATCTTCATTTGAGGCTAACTGCCCTGCGACACAAAAAAACGACATATTAGAGAAGTGAAGTAGGGGAGCACTGAACTTAGCAGACTTAGAAGGCTAAAACAAAAAATTATTCAACAGAGCTAAAGGCTCGCGAAATTGGGATGAGCACAGAACATCCCTAACTGAATACAACAAAGAATTGATCTAACAGAGAGACTTGGAGACAGTTTTGTGAGGGAATTGATGAATTGTCCCCAGCAGTGCGGCTTCAGAAGATCCTATCAAAAGGTCTCTCAAACGGTATAGGCCTGCTCAAAAAGCCTGATGGTAAATTCACTCAAGACATACAGGAAAGCATAGAGATTCTATTACAAACTCACTTTCCTGGCTTTACAATATTAGAAGAAAATCACGCAAGGCTCTGGAAGAAGCTGTACATCGCCCAAATAGAAGACAAAAGAGCCTATCGAAAAAGATTTTTATTTCCCACAAAATCAGATCGACGAGCTCCTACCAGCGTTGGGAACTAAATTTAAAGCTAGTTTTAACTTTCAATACATTCCAAATTGTGGAGGAGGCCCAAAGACCGGAAGGCGTCCACCTGAATACCCCAAGTCTTACCGCCCTATTAGCCTCACATGTTTCCTCCTGAGAACAATGGATAAACTAATTGACCTATACATTAGAAGCGAAATCTTATATGAGAAGCAACTTCGTGTGAACCAGTTTTCCCATATCTGCCCGGCAAATCCACAATCACGCTCTAAATTACCTAACAATAAACATTAAAAAGACACAAATGGAAAAAGAAATTGCTATCTCAGCATTTATAGGCATAGAGAGAGCTTTCGATAACACCTCGTATGAATCCATAGAGAGCACCTGTGAAAAAAAGGTATGAAATATTCCATGGACACGATCTACATTGCGAAGCAGGGTTTTTACTGTTCTCATGGGGTCCTATCGCCTCTGCTGATGATGTCCAGGGCTACGCGGATGAAGTCAATCGTCAATTTGAGTACGACGGTTCTGGACCTCAGTGAACTTAAATTTTTCAGTGAGGTGAAATATCTAGGAGTCTTACTAGATTCCAAACTTTCCTGGAACCAGCATCTACAAAAACCCATTGTCTTGTTGACAGAGATAAATATATGGACAAAGGAACAAAAAGAAGTCAACTGAAGAAACACGCGAAAAATGTGTTAACCTATTCGCCTAAGAATGACAAAAAGCTTCTCACTCTAAATAAGAATAAATTAAGATTATTCACAGGTTTCCTTACTGGACAGATATCATATTTAAAAAATGGGCAAACAGGGATGAGACTATTGAGCACATACTGTGCGAGTGTTCCCTCTTAAATCGAAGCAGATTCAAAAACTTCGAAAAGATTTATATAAGTTCAAACGAAATTGGCAAAATCATATTAGAGTATAGGATTTATAAAAGATCTACCTAGAGCCTAGAGCGCAGTGAAGAAAGGCTATGGTTATAAGCGAACTTAATTATTACTAACCACAATAGACAACTTTCCTATAGTCTACTTTTAATAGAAAATAGAAACTATTATGTATTCATTCATCATATTATAAGATAGAACTCATTTAAGTACAAAATATTTATATTATATGCTAATGTGGTAAACGATCCATCTAATGACCCTAGATCCTACCTGGTCGAGTGACGGTCTGAGTAATTTGGCAAATTTCTTTAAAATAGCTATCCATAATGATAATGTGACTTGCAGAGTATGCAGTCAAATTTTTTCCATTATGCAAATGTCTTGTAAATTAATACAGAAGGTCCCCCAACACGAAAGTCGGTTAGATTGTAAGTAGCAGTCTCACAAAATATGTTAAACTAGAAAATTACCTACTTCTCAGAATGAGTAGTATGACGATTTGTTTATTTTTTGGACTGAAGCACGGCGTTGCTTCCAAATTTTAGGTGGCTCTGCAACGTAAGTTATATTCTAGAAGTCATTGTATCTTGTGATTATACGAATGATTAATGCATTAGACTGTTGAAATTTGTTTGCATTCGTCCGAAGAAACAAAGTGATCGAGAATGGTTGAGGGGAAGCTGAAACAAGTGTCAATATGTCGTTTCTACAGGGTATACCCCAAAGGTCTTTATAATACCCAATACCCTACTAAACATGGTGTAGCATAATGAAGGGAATTAAATAAATTTAAATAAATAATGTATTATGAATATAATTCGATTATGTGGTTAGTGTATGAATTATTTGTAAACGCATAGCTCGCTTTAAATCCAAAATTTCAACACTATACTATCATATTATTATCAACTATTATCTGTAATTTTAATTTTATGTACTGATCTTAAAGGAAACAAGTTATGATGGCCCATGTGCCTAAAAAAGTCACAAGACAATTTAAATACCTATACATCATATATGTACGTCCCATACGATGACTTTCAACTTTGATTTAACACTACCAAATACCTAGCCCCGTTTTTTACTGAAAATCTCAAGGGATATCCTTTTTTTCGGTTCATAAAGCCCTTCCATTTATTAAAAAATCGGTTAGAGATTCAATAATCAATCCTATATGAAGAATAATCAATCTCATAGATATGAAGGGATGCGAGACGATCTGACAGAATGACTATTTTTCGTCAACCCTTTCAATGGCTAATTTATGAAATATGAATAGTCATGAGTTGCAAATGTATGCATGAAGTGCGTGCCAATATCTCACATCGGTGTGGGACCCTATACCCATAAAAAATTGGTCATTGATCCATATGTTAAGGAAAAAACTGCCGTATCACCTTCCAATAATGCAGGTGGCAAGGTAATGCACGATGCACGTGAATGTGGTCGCGATCTCTATTATATGGGAGGGAATGCAGATAAAGTATGGGAGGGAAAGAAGAAAACATTAATTACTTGCCATAACACAGGGACAAATTTCGTATTCATAGTTTATTTTTCGTTACAATAGAAAACAGAGACTTTATAGGTTCATTATGGAACTCATTAGTCAAAAAGTATTCATATCCGTTTGATTAATTTGGCACATTAAAATACTTCAGTAAGTATAAATAATGTGACTTGCAAAGCGTGTCAGGTAAAAATATTTTGCCATGCCATTATGGAAATGTCCCATATAAAAGAATGCCATAGAAGGCTTCAATTTGAGTGTCCCAAAAAGAAAGTGAACATAGGTAGCGACTAGCCGTCCCTCAAAACATGCTAAATGAGAAAATTACACCTCATAGAATGAAATACATATGGTAATTTGTCGATTTTCTGGACCTATTGCTTCCGAATTTTCAGTGTACCTACTTTGCAATGTAAATGCTATCGATGAAGCACATAAAATAAATAGGTTACGATAGCGTTAGTTAGGTGTTCTGTGGATGAAACATGTACGAGTAGAAGTCGTTAAAGTCATTGTGAATTATAAAGAAATATGCATGCCTTACGTTACATCGTTGTTTTATTTTTGCCCTCTTAACTATTTTATTAACGCGTACTTTTTAATCATTCTGTGAAAAATTATACAGAGTGTTCCACTTAAGTGTAGCAAACTATACTTGTGTTTTTTAATGGAACATCCAATATATTATATAGGCTCGTTTTTAGTGGCGGCGATTAGGGATTCGCCCCCCCTCCCCCCCCCCCCCGCCTAATTTTTAGAGTAAACTCAATTCTAACATCCACTCTAAAAATACCAGAAATAGGCAAAAGCTTATTGTTCCTAAACATAAAACTGCATTTTTAAAAAAGCTCTATATTATGTAACTCTGCAAATCCCTACAATTCTTTTCCAGATAATATAGAGTTACTCAACAAAAAAGTATAAATCCGTGTTAAAATCTATAATCTCTGACGAACAAATAGAGAAATATAGTCTGGCCCAACGCTAGTCTTTTTTTTTCCGGCTGCCCATATATTAATATTCTGAAATATTTGATTTAACGCCTTTGGTGGATTTTTCATGCGTTTATAGCGCAATTTATTTTTCTTATTCTTAATTTAAAAAAATCTATAAGCGGTTTAAGTTTGAGGAGCCATTATTGGCTAGACTTCGCCAGCTGAATATAGATTTGTTTATCATATAAATTGTTTTATTAAGCATATTACATACATTACATCTAACAGTGTGACCCACTTGTTTTCGGGTCTCCCTGTAATAAGTTTATTAATTGTGCGATTTGACTTGTATTTTTTTAACTGTAAAGCTTGATATTGAAATTCCATAATAAAATAGGAATCGTTGAAATATTATACGTTCTTCAGCTGAGGTTACATTAAAATACCCATTGAAAATAATTCATAAGGAAATTTCAAAAATTTAGGTAAAACATTTCAAAAATTTCTAACAAGTATAGAGTGTGTAAATACAGAATTTTCTTTATAATTCTATTTAAGAAAATTTTTATGTAGTCAATTGTTTTTACAACTTTATTCCAATGGTAACCGACGCATATAATCTAAGAGACAAGAGAGAGGGCCATCTAGATGTGGATAGAGGGTTCAAAACGACACTTAACAATGGAAAACCACTAATATAAACAGAAACGTAGTAAAATTGAATGACTTTACTAAAATTCATTTGAATTAAATAGCTGTGTTTAGGAAAAAATGGTAAGTTTTTTGTAGAGGTCTGAAATCTCGTGTAGCGATATAAAATTGAAAGGCGACCAAATTTTCTATACAAATTTTTTTCTACATTTCGTGAATATTGCCATTTTCAGAGAAAAAATATTGTAAAAAAAGTCATATTTTACAAACAAAGAAGATATGACTGCTTTTGTGCACGTCATTTGTCATAATGTTTTAAACAAAAATAACAGGCAATATCAAAATTTACTTACAACGAATAATAACAAAAAATCCCATTTGATGGGTATTTTATAATATGTGATAGGTACTGCAGATGTAACAATGATGTGATGTACCTACATTTTTTTAAAATTTGGAATGGTATTTTGGGACTGTGTCCTGCTCATTGTAAAAATAAGGTAGGTATACAAAAAATGAATTGATTCGGTGGTCTTCAGAACGTTTTATAAGCCAAGTTATTGTAAAAATCACCACCAATAAAGTTTATTTTTCAAGATATGAAAAAATTTCACGAAAAAATGTTTATATTGCAATTTTATACCTCCATATAAAATTTCAGGAATATGCAATTAATTAATTTTGTAACTTTTCCTTTTTTTTCAATAAATTACTACGGACATTATAGGGATCGTCTTTGGTGGACCACGTATAAAAATTATTTTTTACCCTTGAAGAAGAAAATGAGGACCATATAATATATTTTTGTTCAACTATTGGAGAAAAAACCATGGAAGATAAGTTTTTTTAACTAATTTTAATACTAATTTATTCGCTGTATTCAGTGTATTCAGATAATATAAAAAAATTATTAATTTATGTACTTTGAGGTTTCAATTTCTGGTGAAGGTGTCGGTGTAGGCAAGGAATCTTTTGTTTTCTCTAAACATTCCCGGCGCTTTCACCAGAACATTGAAAGGTTTAAAAACGAGCAGTATATGTAGGGCAGTATATCTAGAAAAAAGATCAACAATAGCCAAAGAAAACTTTACCCTAGGATTTGGTGGAATGTTGTTATAAGCTTTTTTTCTCTTTATTTTCTGTTCGTTTGTAGCTGCAATCTACAGTTAGTATTAGGTATTCTTCCTTCACCGACAAAGTTGTCATGGCAACCTGTGATAATAATTAAGGTCGGTAACCGACAAAAATCAGAATTGAAAACATGCCATAATTTTTTTTATTCCGATATAATATATGATCAAGACCCGTAAAGTAAGAAGGTTAACTACTATCGTAGGGAGAGACAATTATTTTTAAACTATAAACCATAAAACAAAGAAAGTAACCGCATATACATGTTTCTTGCCATTTGGCAAACATAAGTCCAGTAAGGTCTGAGGTTAACCAAATAAAAAATATATGCATGATTTGGGAAGTCACAAATGCGGTCCAAGAAGGAGTCAACAGCACATTTGCAGCTTCAGACAGCACATCCCGACGTCTATTTGAAATAGGACACTCGGGGGGTTACTTTATTTTCTTTTCAGCAAATACATATCGCCAGCAGCGTTGTTCTGGAATAAGTATTTGAGGTAGCAATATAAAAAATCCAATTTCAATTCGTCGAACTTCCTGGCCTTTCCAAATGTTTTAATCTTTCTAAAAACTTGCCCTTTCAACCTTTCCCAACCCCGTTCAAAAGTTCATCACACTCAGCACACGCGCACTACCGAATATTGATCTCTCCCAGCCTGCAGGACCAAACAACATCCCTGCGGATAACGGGCAGGTTTCTCGCCCCAAATCTATGTCTCTCTTTTGCAATTGTTCATAAAGAAATGGCCAAGAAGTCAAAATGAACAATGTCGTTTAGGTGGAATCTACGTTTAGTGTTCGCAGTGTTTATTTTTATTATTTTCGTTCATATTTCTCTGTGTAATCCGGATGCTAAAAGACTGTACGACGACTTACTTAGTAATTACAATAGATTAATAAGACCGGTTAGCAATAATACCGATACGGTTTTGGTAAAATTGGGATTGAGACTTTCACAGCTCATCGAATTGGTAAGTTGAAATAAATTACTTGTAGGTAGATGTTAGAGAATTAGCTCATGTCATTGTCATGGGAGGTCTGCATTTCTACACTGTGAACTCTTGACCTTTCACCTATAACTAGAAACTTTGCTCTATACCTACAATAGTGCATCCGTCTAAAGTTTTCTAAATTATTAATATCCTATTAATAACCTTTCTGTTTTATATAGAATTTAAAGGACCAGATTCTAACAACCAACGTGTGGCTCGAACATGTAAGTGTGTAAATGGTATCAAGTGTTTATTGAAATTATCTAATTGTTAGGAATGGCAAGATCATAAATTCATGTGGGACCCAGACGAGTATGGTGGTGTAAAAGAGCTCTACGTACCATCAGAACATATATGGCTTCCAGATATTGTTTTATACAACAAGTAAGGGCTTAGTTCGATTTCCACAATAGGTACCTGGTTGAAGATTGGATTTCAGTGCTGACGGTGAATACGTTGTGACCACAATGACGAAAGCTGTTCTTCGTCATACCGGCAAAGTTCTTTGGACTCCACCAGCTATCTTCAAGTCTTCTTGTGAGATTGACGTCAGATATTTTCCTTTTGACCAACAGACTTGCTTCATGAAGTTTGGATCTTGGACGTACGATGGAAATCAGGTTAGAAAATGCAAATCTTCACGACCAGAAGCTTTTAGTGGATGATATTTTACTCGTTTACTACACAACGCGTGAAATAAAAAACAAAACGTATAGTTAATGGATTAAAAGTTCAAAAATATGCAATTATCCAGCTAAGAGTGACACAAAAAGAGTAACCAATAAGAAAACTTCTTTGTGGTTTTTTGTTTTCCAAATGGTCATGCGAGCGAGAAGTAGGTGTTAAGCATGCAACCACAAAGAATTAGCATTACACAGGTCTAGAATGTGCTAGACTTTAGTTATGTGTCAAAATGGTTCTTTTGCTAAATGTTTACTATAAACAAACTTATTGATTCTAAGTATACCTACTTATATAAATTAGGGATAGATCTAGGATGATGATTACTTAACATCGTAGCTTTTTAGATCGACTTGAAGCATATTAATCAAAAAGTTGGAGAAGACAAGGTGGAAGTGGGAATAGATCTTCGAGAATATTACCCTAGTGTAGAATGGGACATTTTAGGAGTTCCAGCGGAGAGACATGAAAAATATTATCCTTGCTGCGCAGAGCCATATCCAGGTATAAAGTATATTGGAACGTATTTTACCTAATTAATTATGTGTTTGTTTTTAGATATTTTCTTTAATATTACCTTGAGAAGGAAGACGCTATTCTACACCGTCAACTTAATAGTTCCTTGCGTAGGAATATCATATCTTTCAGTCCTAGTCTTCTACCTTCCAGCGGATTCTGGAGAAAAAATCGCACTGTGTATCAACATCCTTTTGTCCCAAACGATGTTTTTCTTGTTGATCTCCGATATCATTCCGTCAACGTCACTTGCCTTGCCTCTCCTAGGCAAATACATACTTTTCACTATGGTTATGGTAGCATTTTCGGTAGTCATAACCATTATAATTCTAAACGTACACTACCGGAAACCAAGTACGCACAAAATGGCGCCTTGGGTCAGAAGCTTCTTCATAAAAAGCGTGCCAAAACTGTTGTTGATGAGGGTACCTAAAGATTTGTTGACCGAGTTGGCAGCTCGAAAGATACCTTCGAACAGGTTCATGCCGAAAAAGAGAGAGATAGATGCTATGCCTTCGAGAAGCTCATCTAGCTCTAGTTCATCAAGCTCTAGCAGAAACAGAGCTACTGGTTGTAATGGGCTACATTCTGCTGCAACAACAGCAAGGTATGACATACCCAGATTAAATCTTCTGGTGTCCCATTAAAAACTAGGTTAACTATTGTCAAAAATATCATTATAGATCATCATGAACATCCCATTTTTTAGTTTAGTCAGGAATGCAAATAGTTCCTGAAAGAAATTGAATCACCATATAGATACTTCTTAATGTTATTTATAAAAGCCAAACGTTTAGCACTTAATGTTTTATTTTCTCATGAACAATTAGAACTTTGCCTTCCATTATGCTTGCACCCTAGATAAGGAAATAAGGAGGCTTGCACGCTTAGCAACAAAACCTATATAATGTTCCTTGTGATTTTTATAAATCCTGATTATCTTCAGATTGAGAGGTTTTGCTGGAGCACTTAGCAGGGGATTAGGATACAATGGATTGCCTTCAGTATTTTCTGGACTGGATGAAAGCGATTCGGGAACGAGAAGAAAATACCCCTTCGAATTGGAAAAAGCGATACACAATGTTATGTTTATACAGCATCACATTCAAAGACAAGACCAGTTTAATGCTGTGAGTTAAATATATGATTACTGCTACATCCATGAGCATTTACTAATTATTTGGCTGCAACTAGATTTAATAAAAACAAATTCTGTTATAGGAAGACCAAGATTGGGGTTTTGTGGCGATGGTGCTCGATAGACTCTTTCTGTGGATCTTCATCGTAACGTCTATAGTTGGAACCATAGCTATTCTATGTGAAGCACCGGCTCTATACGACGATACTAAACCTATCGATATGGAACTGTCTTCTGTGGCGCAGCAACAGTTTTTGCCAGATTTGGATAATTTTTAATCATAAGAACGTCGTTGAAAGATTGTCATGCAATAATTTACTAGTTATAAATAAATAATTATTATATTAACGAACTAAGAAACACTGTAAACGACTGTGTACACGAATATTTTTGGTTTGTATATAAAGTTAAAATACCTACGTACATTATATAGGTCTTCGAATGATAATTTTTTTCAGTAGTTTTTTTAGATAAGTACCTCATATTTTTTAACCTTTAATTTTTTTAGATACCTCTTATTCTAGCTATTTGCCAAAATACAACACAACAAACTAAAAACGTTAAACGTTGAAAGAAAAAATTGACGTCTGGGCAAAAACAAAAAAGCATAAATAAGCCATTTTGAGATGCGGCCATAAAGTATTTATTAAAAATAAATGGCTCGTGGCATATGGGACAAAACGTTTTGGTTCTTGACCACACAAAACTAGTAAATCTATAGCTCCTGGACCCAAAGAGAACATTATTGTTTTATGCTGATATCACTCTTCCTTGTTTTTCAATATGCGGCAACTCGATGCGAAAAATGAGCCAATTTGATCCCACATGCAGGCAGAAAATAGAGGCTTTTCCGGCATTTTTATTTTTTTCAGTCCATACCAGTTTTCAAATAATAAAATAGAACCCAAAATTTTAATGTACTACCCCTTTTGTTCTCAAAAGATGGCGTTGAGTAAATGTGGTTGAAACTCCAAAAAAATTCGAAGAAGAAAGAATTCAAAATCATATAACCTTTTTTTTTGTGGTGACCGTTACCGATTTTGTAGAAATATTTATACTAATGCAGGCAATATTATTAATAAATTGTATGAACTATAGAAATATTTAGAAATGAATTATTTGATTTAGATTATAAAAATGGTAAAATGCAAATAGTACTAACTTGAATACATTAGTTAAGGTTATTAAAGTAAAATATAAAGCTAAATAAAATTAAAATTCACTTTCAGTTGAACCGAGATTTATACTTAAATTCAAATTCTAAATGAACAGATTATATTATTTTTGGTCCCTACCCTGGAAATGCAAGCAACATATATTACTTGTTTGAAAAATTAGTTTTTTAACATCCAGAATACCAATTCTTAAGCTAGATTCGGATTACTCGAGAAAAAAATGCATTATCGTGGCTTTTAGATCATGTTTTATTTCAAAACTAAGGAAATAATCAATAATTGCCCTTAGGTATCCTATACTTGGAAAAAATATTTTTATTTTAGAATATTAATTGAAAGTGAAATCTGTGCAAAAGGATAACTAGCAATAAAATGTAATCGGTGTTTTTCTTATATCTAAGAATAGTTAGGTATACCTAAGTTTTATTAAAGATAGGAAAATAATACAGTGAGATGGTAATAATTTATTTATTTAGGCAGTGTAATATCATCATAACACTATATTTACATCCAACTTGTCATTATTCTTTTAGAAATAACCTCACAAGTGACATTTTGCATCATTTTTTCTTTACATTTTTCGAAAATATTTCATCAATCTCGCAAAATTGGTACCGAATTTTTTATATTAATACTCATAAGACTCCACTAACTCTGTGATAATTTAATCCGACTGGTGGAGATCGGTGAAATATTTCATCTCTAAATAAATCATCAACAATGAGCAATAACATTTTGTTACAATGTCTGTGTCCTTCGTGCTAAAAAAATTAAGAACTCAGCGTGCTCCAAACCTTCAATACGCGTAGAATTTAGCTATTGTTATACAATTTGATTTTTGGCACAATTGTCTCGACGAAATTTAACCAACGAGTATTGTACAGCAATTTTTCTAAAGCTACACAATTATTCATTTAGATCCTATCACCATTGAACATGCTATTTGCTTCAAACGGAACACTAAAGCGTTTCCTCGACACATAACACAAAATTTTTTAATCGATTCTTTACTAAGTTTAAAAATCTGGCCATGGCGATCTAAACAACGACGAGAAAAGGAGTAATTGTTAATATAACAAATATTCAAAAATAACTTTTTTGTCCGGTTCCTTGAAACAAATACCGTGTTCCACATTTATTTTTCCCAGGCTTAAATTTTAGTATGGACGTTATAATTGACATTTAAATATTTATAATATAATATTCCTCATTGTCTAAATCGTGGGTTGTACAGCGAAACGATAGTTTGGGTAAGCGAAACGAAGTCAATCGGTGTAAAAGACGTCGTGCAATTTTTACATTTAGTAAAAAAATGGAACACAATCACAATAGCGTCAGATTCTTCGAATACGCGGAGAGTATTTCACACAAACTTCCTACGAGGCGTGAGATACATAATTATGTAGGTGTTACAGTGAACCTAAAACTTAAAAGAAGGACGTAACACCTTCTTGTAAGCACAAAAGACACAATAATTTAGATAAACACGAAAAATTCATAAAGCATTTTGCGGAAGATTAACTTTAAGATAAGCAATAATCATTTTAAAATCAATAACAAAATTAATAGACTATATAATATACAGTACTGAAATATATTTATTTCTCTTTTCATTTATCAGGATTTTAGATACCTTCTATTGTTAGGGATTTTGCGTGAAACTCTCCTTTCAAAATTCAGTAATGTCGTTCACAAAAAAACATTTTATTTTATTTGTAACAGTGAAATTTCGTTATCAACGTATATCTAAAATTTCCTCATACATACTTTATATACACTTGCATACTACTTGTAGGGATCACACTAATTTAATAATTTTTGCTGAGCTTTTTAGAATGTGATAGTCGAGGGAGATCATCTTTTACTCTTACAATACATTCACACTCATCGAAGTATAAAAAGCGCAATTCATTTCGAGACCCATTTTTACAAAATGCACGATTTTCAGATACATACTTGCATTATTACTATATTTAGTTTGTATAGTATACAAAGTACAGATTGAAGAGGCCCTTACTGCTATTTCATATTGGTTAGGTTCTTTACCTGCAGATAATCCAGTGTTGTCTAACCACAGAAATCCTCTTCATCTTAGAACAATAATTCGTAAGAAGACTGGGAGACATACTCCGAGCAGGAACATGCATTTTAAATTTTTTATTATACTTCTTGGTTATAAATAATTGTAGAAACTGATAATCAGAACACGTAACTATAATTTTTACTACAACTTTTGGCCTGATTAGGACTTCTGTGGTCGTAAATAAGGTAGGTTATTCGATTAGTGGTACACAATTATTGACGGTCCAAAATTAACGGATATTTATATAGTGACGATCCCCAAAGAAGTGGTCTATGGATAAGTATGATTATTTGTAACGTACATTCACTAATCTACTAACACCTATACAGTTTCAATAAAATCCTATCCTTCTCAAAAGATTTTTGGCCATTAGGAAACTACTTGACAACGTTTTGTAAAAAAAATTGCGTCAGCTTAAAATTAAACAATTAGTAACTTTTTACCCTGTATATACCATTATATACATTTAAAAATAACCAATATTGATACGACATTAATTGCTTATCATACAATTAGTTAAGCTTCAACAAGTTTAAAGTGATATGTATGTCACTTTACACACGGAAACAAATAATTAGCCAAAGAAGTACGTTTGTATTTCGATGTATGAGCATATTGTTAGAGTAAAAACGTTTAATAACGACAATTAATAGAAAACTTATAACTAATTTTTCCAAACAATCAATTTTACATCAACCCTCGACGTGTCTTTTAACCTAGATAAACTGTACACATTTTACAAAAGTAATTTATAGCGCAAAATAATTCATGAGGCAAACATATGGCTCTAAGGAAATTCCATTGGTTGTAAAATATAATATATATATATATATATATATATATATATATATATAATATACCGGATGGATAGTCTCAGAAGTGAAATTGTAAATGATAATTTGAATGAAGACTTTATTTCCAGTTCCACTAATATTTTACAAAGCAAAGACTAGAAGAAATAGCAAGAGTTATAATAGTTCATAGTTAAGTATAGTAGTTCAGCAGAGTTTTTGCTAAAACAGGGACCTATTTTATTTAGTAGCTATGACATAATCGAAAAAATCTATAGAAATTAAATGGTTTTTTCCTTACTTCATTTAGCTAACCTTTATTGAGAATTCTTCTGTAAATGTTCGATTTAAAGATATTCAAAATCGTCAAATTAATGAAGTGAAAATGTAACATTCCGTGAGATCGTTCTTTGAAGTTTGCAGACAAGATAGATTGTCGAGTGAAAATCTATGGTCGGACTTTCTTTTATTGTCTGGATTTATTTTACACTACGTTTGGATCAGTACAAATCTCTGGTAATTCTCGTCTAATAAAAAATAAGTATAATTATTGTATTATTACAAAAGCCGATAATGTATTATGCAACCAACCACATTGAGTTTTATGTAGTACGTGTCCAAGTATATTAGATATTTATAAATCTATCCGTAAAAAATTTCATAGTACACAAGTACCAAAAAGGATTAGTTTATAAGTACCTCCCTATAATTAGCAACTTTCATTAATTGTTTTGACTTATTAGTTATTAAAAAAATAGGTAGATACCTGTTTTATTAAAACTACTTCTTTAGATTTTGTACAACCTTCTCCAAAGACTACGTGTATCATTAACCTCACAATTAAAGTAAAAACAAAGAGAACAGAGCCTTATGTTTACCTTTCAATAACAATTTATAATAATTTCCTTCTCAAGTGAATACCCGAGATCCCCGAACTTGCAAACTGTGCGAGGGACTTTGGATACTAACTTACAATTTCTCTGTACGTAACAAAATTGTTAGAGCACATGCCACAAACAAACATTCGGAGGTAAACTAGATATACATAACTTGGTAGAGAACATTTAACTAGTCCGACAAAGTTCTGGGTTCAATCAGCTGTATTGATGTTTGGAAAGGTAAATTTAGTTCATCAATCACAGAAATGTAGACGCGGAAATTCGTTGCCAGATAAGCATAAAATATATTTCTAATTGTACTACTTTATAAAATGTAGGGCAGTTTATTCATAACGTTAAATTCTTTTAATTTAATACACTGTCTGCCAAAAAGTATTATATTTTTTCAAAAATTATTTCTCGGCGTCAGTCTCTGCATCATTTATTTATAACCAAAAAAGAGAAGATAAGATTGGTTTTGTCATATTTGCAACACCGCCAATATGTCATATGAATTTTTTTTGTAATTTGTAAAGTTTGACATTTTTCTAGTGATATATTAATAAATTTGTTTTAAAAGCCTACTTCAAAATGCATATTAAATAAGCTGTAAATAAATTTAGCTATTAGTAGGCAATTTTATTTTATTTCACATGTTCTTAAAAGTTAATTTAATCAGAATGTGATATAAATTTAGGTCTAATTTACAATTTATGAATAATTATATTTCTACTATTTGCATGCAATGTCACTTAAGCAATCAACGGCCAAAATTCAGAAATTTGAAAATAGTCCAGGATTGTCCTGTAAATTTTCAGTGGAAGAATTTATCTGTATAGTAGAAAAATCACAAACCATAATATGTGACATTTTTCTCTATTTTAAGGAAAAAATCCATATTAGGTAAATTTAAAATTATAATCTTTTAGTTTTGTTGTCAGAACAACTTTTCTTGGAAACTTAATGACTGGAATGAACAAAGTGATACATTTTTTAAAAATCAGTTTCAACAATGTTCACACTTCTCAGAAAGTGACATATTTCTATGAAATTAAGATATCAAAAAATAAATTGGCAGTACATTTTGCCACTTTTAATGGATATAGGCGTCGATTAGTTAATTTTTCAATTATCAAAATCGAGATATTATATTATATACATGTTTGATTCGACTAAAAAAGTAACATATGTTGAATTAAGGTTCCCTTGATTTTCAATTGGTTTATTTTGTAACTATAATATTTTATTGTACACTTTCAAAAAATCAACACAATTTATTTAAAGTTTCAATATAATGAAACAAACAACGTGAAGCAGGTACTTAGAACAATTATTATTAAAAAACTAAATTAAGTTCGGGAATTTTTCTTTTTGCTTTTTCGTATATGTTATCCTCCAAAAAACTCTGTCGTCCATTTAGAATGTTCGGCAATTCCTTATTTTTTCAAAAGCGTGAAAATGTTAAACGTTAAGCAGACGATTTCTCTCGTAGAGGTTAGTTCTTGAGAGTATTATTAATAAAAGAAAATGTAGATTGGTCCTTTAGTTTTTAGTGTCGTACTGGCGTACCTATATAGAAATATTTTTCCCCAGATGAGCCCCTAAAATTGTGTTTACACCAAACAAGTATCAGCAAAGAAACGCGATCACGAGCATTTGACCGAATGTTCGTTCGCGAATCGCAAACTTCGATTTTCGGATTTGATGGCGTATTTATATCGTATTTATATCGAACACGAGCCAATCCCTTCGATTGCGTTCAGTCCTTTCCTGTGAACAGTAGGAATAGATAATTGCAAAGTTCCAAAAAACTAAGCGAATGCCCGTCCTCACGTTCGCTCGTGTTCTACCTTGCAGTTGAACAATTTAGAGGGGAAATTTTGTAACAACTGGAGAAGAATGCACCTCTGGTACATATTGTGTAAAATAACATTTTTTAACTTTGCAAATGACGATATAATTTTAGGTTTAATGTAATCATAATGTAATTTGATGGCATTCCATGAAGACTTTATTTCTAATTAGCACAATACTGAGAGTTGGCTTTAATTAGAGACATCAAAACTTCTTTTTAATTCGCACTTTGTTCATTCTCCCGACATTTTATTGTTTGTGACATGTGCAATATATACATAAACAAAAATTCGAAAGGTGAACTACATCACCCCTCTAGGCCTATACGGTATAATTTTTTCGTCTCTAAAAATCTGGAACTCGTGACTAGCTTACAAACTACTGTAAAAATCGTTCACGAACTGTTTGTCTTTTCCCATTGTATAACGCTAGGGAAACCATATTATGTGCCGTTTTTATATTATATACGTTATTTATAGTGGGCGTAACGTCATCTATACCGCACACAACGCTAAGGCAAAATCGAGATATATATCCGAAAACGACACACCACGAATTTTAGAATCATACATTTTTATCACACTCGGTACACGGTGTTGAGCGAACTTTACTAAAATCTTTTGAACACCAAAGAAATCACATGTCATCAATATAGTTTCGAATGATTAACACTTCTGGCAAGCTGGGACAGCAAAACTATAAAGGTGTATCTTTATTTAATTTTTAATTTACCTAGTTAGTTACCTAACAAATTGTTAGAAACCTATCCGTAACAAAATAATAACGAAAAATTCATTGGCTGACAACATAATAGACACAATGATCTAATAAATTGCAAAACAAAATTGTAAGAAATTACCACAGTATTTACAGGTTAAAAGATAATCCACACATATTTCCCTTTTTGAACGGGTTATTTAACTATACTTGTAAAAAAATATATTTTAAATTTTTCGAAAAAAAGTCATTCTCAATAACTAAAGTTTTAATACTTAAAATAATACTTAAAATAAGATTGGCATGGAAAAAGTTAACATTACTTATACTGTGTGGCCAGAGAATTGAAGAAACGTTAATTTGCAAAGGAGTAAACTGCTTCTATTTGTAGAGATATTGAAATAGTTATAAAGAAAATTTGTTCAGCGTGATGTGTTACTTAGGTGTACAAAATTTGAAAGTGTTAGGCCTACTTCGATTTTTTGATTTTTTCTTGTTTTTCTTGGATTATATAATTTTCTGTAGGTAGGTATTACGATAAAACTGTACAAATAAAAGTTACTGATAGTAGGAAGCTGGTGTATGATGAAAATTTTTTTGACAATCCTAGGCCTACTTTGAGTTTCCTCCAATATTTTCCAAAATACAAAGTAGGCCTAGAATAGTCAAATTTTGTCATCATGGGCAGTTTTCCATTCTGAGGAAGTTTTCTTTATACAGTTTTGTCGTACTATTTACAGAAAACCATTTATTCCACAAAAAACAGAATAAAATAAAAAAAAATGAAAGTAGGCCTAACGCTTTGAAATTTTGTACACCCAAGTAACTTACCACGCCGGACAATTTTCTTTATAACTTTCTTCACTATCTGTACAAATAGAGGTATTGTTATGATCTCAATTTTCTGGTCACCCGGTATAAGTAATGTTAACTTTTTCCATGCCAATCTTATTTTGAGGACAATTAGACTTTTTTGTCAAGAATGACTTTTTTCGAAAAATTCAAAATACAATTTTTTACTAGTATAGTTAAGTCCATCCGTGGACACACTGTATAATAATATACAAAAAAATTGTAAGAAAAATAATTAAAATAATTAATATTAGCTATTTTGTTTTAAAAAATTTGATACCAAGGTTTTATTCAGCATCTTCGAAAATAGTTATATAGCTACAAATTTTCACCAAAGACGAACTAAAAATTGAAAAAAAATTACACCCCGAACTTTTAAATTTTAGTGGGCTGAGAACACTTGAAAAAAGTCTTTTGCAATGCTGGACAGGTGAAAAAGAATTGATATCATTATATTCCTTTTCACTGTTCTGTGAAGTAATTACCTTTCCTTAGAGAACTAGCTTGATTAATTATAATTAACCGGGTATCGATTCCACAAAAGGCAATTATTATTTTACAGACGGTGAAGTTATATTGGAATAGAAAGATTTTTCTTATTTCATCTTTTCTCACCCGACTGGAATTTCGGATACATTTTAAAATTTAGATTTTTTTACTGCTTCTGCTCCTTTACCAGTTGTGATGAAAATTGGTATAACTATTTTCGAAGATGATGAAAAATATGGTAGTCAGGTTTTTGAAGAAAAAACGCTAATACTTTCCAATTTTTGAGATTTAGGTACCACAAAATAATTACATCATAATTTATTATATTATTATATCAAAAACAAAAATTTTATGCCGTTAAGATGGACAAGGTATATGCAAAAATTGAGTAAACTTTTATCATTTATCAAAACTCCTAATAATCGAAATTCTTAGAACGTTGGGAATTTAATTTAATTTTTAGACCAATCGGTTTTTTCAATAAACAAACAAAAATATGTAATGATTTTTCCATCCAATATAATAGGTTGTTGCATCTCTATAGCTTTAGGAATTACATTTTTACATAGAATACTGGATATACCTGTATGAACAATCAAGGTTTAGGAGAAACGAGCAGTCAAAATTACTGCCAAAAAAACTCATTAGTGGTTCAAAAAGCATTCACAATAATAACATTTTTGACAATGTTATTTTTCTGTTCCCTTATTCTTCTTATTCTAACTGAAGATATAGCATGTAGTCGCTATTGGAAATCAAATTATGGGACTGCCAAATATAAAAAATATATTTTAAATTAAAACAGCCAATAATAATTATTGTAATAATTCGAAACCTACCTTTATCATTTGCAATAATTTGCCATCCCATCAATGTGAAGCTTTTGCTAGCTTAATTTTTGAATTTTTTACTTGGATTAGAATCCTTAGCTTCAAAAGATTTCAGACCAAAGTTCACGCTCACGCTACGAGTAAAATTGTCTTTAAGTAGTCAACAACTATTAAACAGTTATTAACATTTTTTGTCCTTAAATGCACAACACTTAACACGACTTTAGTCCGATCTATATACACTCCCGTCGACATTTTTCAGGTGCTTGACGAACACCTGGTCAGTCTTTTAAATTCATCTAGTTTTAGAATGACATTCGAATTCGAGGTAATACCGTGAATGCAGCAACAAAAACTTTACAAACTCAATCCATCGAAGAAGATTTTCGTATAATTGATTTTTGTCTCATTTCTGCCAGAATTATTTAGCATAAAGCGGTGATTTTGTTAATATATAAAATAACTGCGTCGTTAAAACAATATGACGTCGTAAAACCCCCCATTTACGTTAACCTGGAGGTCAAAATTTCGAGGTGTATATGAATATCTAAGTAGAGGTAGGGGGGGTTTATCCCCATAGGAAATGAGACATTTAAATGCAGATGCACTAACTTGGTAGACATGCGAAAATTGACAGAAATAACTAAAGAAAAATACAAAAACATGTTTTACTGTACAACCTCTTTCTCATTGCTGCATTCACCACTTACACCTCAGGGGCTCCAAATCCAAGTATGGAAGACGGTTAATTGCATCTCTGCTTTCTTTACAAAAATAAACTGTTGCCCAATTTCCTTAAAATTTTCTAGCAGGTATATTACCACTCATGGAAATATTTTAGTGTGAAGTTAACTAAACGACTTTACAGTTGTTTTTAAGGGTATTGTAGTAACTTTTAGGTAGGTGCTGCTAGATAAATTTTAAGAAATTTTGACAAAGTATCTTGCCGTTCACAAAAAAAAAAGCATTCTTTTTGCGAGCAGGGACGTATCGAATTTTCGCACAAAAGGGTGGGAAGGCAGACACTACACTTTATCACCAATCAAATATTTACATAATCATGTTATAAAGTTAAGTGATTCATTCGACTCAAAAACTATACTTATTGAGAATAAACAGTTTTTTAAATTTTTTAAAAATTTAAATATCGCGCCTCATTTAAGATTAATGACAATTTCACTTGATAAACCCAGACGTTTGTCATTTTTTAAAATTTAAACACTGCTACAGCTCAAAACTGCAGAAACAGAAACACTTAATAGTAAAACATTGTCAACACCGTTAAAATCTGTTTAATTTTGTTAGCAAAAAAACGGTATTCTTTGAGAATTATTCAAATGTTTGAGCAACTTAAGTTTAATATTTTATTGTTTCACACCTCAAAGCATGAAATATGCATTATAAAATAGAAAAAGGATGTTAGTTTCTTGATGGGACTAAATATTTGGTTATTTGGAAATCTAAAACCTCTTCCAAGATCTACGTAATTCGAGTACCTACCGGTTTTTAGATTTTCAATTGACTGGAGGGCAGACTACTTACTATGTCTCTGTTTGACCTTATTTGGTTCACACAACTCAAATCGAAATAGAATCAATCAAAACAAAGTACTGTACCCTTGGGGAAAGAGAAGCCGTACCCATGGGGAAAGAGAAGCCGTAGAAGTCGTATCACCTTGCATTCTATTTATGATAGGTTATGGTTATAGATATGACTATGGTAAAGACATCATCCGTTTTGATTTTGCTTGATTATACTTGATATGCCTAAGCTTCACAAGGATAGGCAAGATCATTGTTGATTTCCATATATTGGAAGGTATTGAAGTCCGTTTTCTGGGTACGTTATTCTTTTTGGTTTTTCACTTTTTAGGTACTATCTACACCAATGGATGCGTTCTCAAGGGTCCAACTGTTTAATAGTAGCTACAATTTCAGGTTTGCTGAAATGTTGCCAAAGGTTTATGGTCATCCAATGATCAACGATCCCAATAAGGGGAAATAGTTCTGTCTAATAGTCTACATGACATAGACACATCTTATTGAATCTTTAAAAAAAACCATAGATATTTTCAGAATTTTATTTGAATATACGATGTTTAATCTAATAAGGAAATAATGTTTAATCTAATGAATGTGGACAAATGCGGAAAGCCGTTCCATATTTAATTCTAAAAAGCCGGTACAGTTTTTTTTTGAAAAAATGGAGAAGGAAGACTTATTTACACCATATTTACACCCTCAGTGTCTGTTCTGAAATGTCCTATATAGGTTGTTTTGATGCTACTTAATTTGTACGATTTTTAAAACATTACTAAACATATTATTGTTTAGTTTGGCAAATAATATAAATTGATTTTAATAATTGTTATGAATAATATTATCCTTATAATTACTTTTCATGAACGGCATGAAAATTTGTATATATTAAATGTCACCAGAATTTACCAAACATGAACAATAAATTGGAACTAGCTTCAATTTTTTGATCAATTTATTGCAATTCAAAATTCACAACAAATATTAGTTTTTGACATTTTGCACTGATGACCACAACATAGAATGACTGGTATTATCTGTTAATTTCCATGTGATGAATAAATATTCTTTATAGTTCTGGAGGTAGAGATTTTTTTTGTACTTATTTTTCCAGGTTACGAACATCGATACGATTGTTCGTTAAAAATGCTATATTATGTCCTAGGGGTTTTCAACTGGGTTGAGTCCGAAAATTCCTCGGAAAATACCTATACGGTGTGGTCATTTAAGTGTGCAACATATCGGACTTTTTTTGTTAATTGCACAACCAAAATACAGACATTGCCGAAAGATGATGCATGTTCAATAATCATATTAGGTGTACTTAGAATGGCTGTAAGTTAAACAGCATACAGGTAGGTCAAAAAATGTAAAAATTTTACAAGACTAAAATACTCATATTTCAAAAAATTTTGCACAAGGTTATTAAGAAAAGTTGTTTAGAATTAAAAGCTATGACTAAATACCAAAACATAGCCTCCTAAGAAAAAAAATTTTCGTAAATTAATTTCCACAAGTTCTTAATAAACATTTAAAATAAAAATGTTGCACCTTAAATGAGAATTTTTTAATATACACATTATCATTACTAATGTTTTACCTTGTTCAGAAGAATTTTTGTGAAATTTTATATCGTTCCAACAAACATGAAGTTTGTGATTTCCTAAAAAATAAAAAAAAAATTATGCGAAATTGATTTAATTTTGATTGATTTATGAAATTGTTTGTAGTGAATATTAAAATGATTTTTTTTAGGAAATTATTAATGTTTTTCAAAAAAATATATTTTTTTCTTAGGAGGCCATGTTTTGGTATTTAGGCATAACTTTTAATTCTAGACATCTTTTCTTAATAATATTTTGCTGAATTTTCTGAAATAAGGGTACTTTAACTCTTGTACAATTTTTATATTTTTTGACCTGCCCTGTATGCTGACTTGCAACCATTCTAAGTGCGTCTAATATGATTATCGAACATGCACCAACTTTCGGGTATATTTGTATTTTCGTTGTGCAATTAATAAAAAAAATCCCATATGTTGCACACTTAAATGACCACACTGTATATTATGCGTTCCACTTATATTTGCACTAATGAAAATGGTTCTACGTTCTACTAACAAGCCGTAAAATAAAATTAAATAAAAAAAACTGTCTGGCTGCTCTGTTATGTAGGAATGGCAAATAATATTGGCCAGACATATTTAGTAAGAAAAAGTGAAAACTATTATTTAGAACATAATTTGCCTTATAATGCGAGACCATCAAAGCCTTGTCAGACTATTATTATCATTTTATTTTTTATTATATTATTATAATTATAGCAACCGAACCAAAATGCTTGGTATATCGCTTTAAATAGTTTTGCAAGTCACAGTCTCAATTGTTTTCAATCCCTATGCAACTTGATTTAAGCGAGTTCTATAATTTTGCTGTAGAAACATTTTAAAGATAAATTTATAAGATTATTTAGTTGCAGACAAAAAATAGTTTTTTCCATAACCATAACTCTAATATAATGAATCAGCTTTTTGGAATTGTCGCATAGTAGGTAGGTACCTATTCAAATTATAAAACAAATTTGCTGGTTGGGCTGGACGTTGATTTGATATTACCAGATGCCAACATATTTAGTTCCGTAAACCTACTGACTTCCTTTTTGTATACGATTAAGCGTCGTTACAATGGGGAACTTGAACTTTTTTTTTATTTCTTTAATATATTTGCCTATCTATAGAAAGATCACATACCAAAAATATCAGCCCTCAAATCGCAATATTTTATTTGCAATAAATAATTAAAGTTGTGACCGCAAGCTATCCATTTGAAACGACACGAAAAGCGCGGGAATGGTTGTGACGTCACACCGCTCGATCGATCGGAAGACAGTGACAGGAGAGACAGCTAATACACATAATAATTAAAAAAGGAAGAATGGAAGAAATTGAACGTTAAAATTAACAGTTCGGCGACCCATTTCCAGAGGGATCTGATGCAGGTCAAAAATAAGAACCGCCTAAAAGTCCAAATTTAACAAGCACTTCTTTAACTGAATGGTGAGGCTGCGGGACTAGTAATTCGTAAGTTCCCGGTTCAATCGCAAAAGAAGTTTTTTTTTAATTATCACTGCATCTTATATTTACCACTGATTATCATTTTTAGTAATAATTGGACAATGTATTTAAATATAATTATTCAAAGTACTTACCTACCTAATATAAAATTGTCAGTAGCAAGAAAAATGTAATACATTTACATTGCTCGATGCGTAAGCTCTTTTTGGTCCCGGAGAGAGTTTTAATGTCCGAGGCAACACGGGCGTTAAACAACTTCTCGGCCAAAGAATTGCGCTTACACAACTCGCAATGTAAATAACTATTTAATAAAGCACACTCTTTTCAAACATTATCAACAATATCAAGACTGAAATAAGACGGATAGACAAGGATAGGACGTTCTCATTGATCTTTCTAAACAAAGCTTGAGTGGTGCTGTAGTTTTTATACATGTGCCGTCCATATTAGTTTATACATGGTGCCGCCGCCCACCAGAGGTGCCACCACTTACGAGCTACTTGACGTCACAACCAAGGAGGGCGCGTTACAAGAATGATTTGAATTATGCAGTTTTTAATTGCTTACATTTATTACATAAAAATAAAAAATGAGTTTTTTTGTAATCTGTGGTTCATTACTGGCAATAAATTACGTAATATTTTTCAAATTTAATTTTTGTGCAATTATCGAACAAAAATAACGACTACGAAAGTGCCATGCGACACGGAAATTCGAAAGCGCGACTTTTGATTGGCCGACGAAATAAATCGAGTTGGCTCTGCCTCCCGGCGCCCCTGCCCGCAACCCGGCATGTTACACACTCTGTCCAGAGACTAGAACCCGTCCTCCGCGCCCCTGCTGCTGTCGGGCCGGCGGGCACGTGGCGGGGGGCCGCGGGGGGCGCGCGCCTCCCCCCCGCGCCCGCCGGCGGCGGAGCCCCTCCGTCGGGGCGGCGGCGGGGGCGGCGGGCGGGCGCCGCGCCCCGGCGGTCACCAAGGCGCCCGGCCGCCCCTCAGCCACTATCAGTGCTTGTACTCGGGGAAGCGCTTCGGCCGGTGGATGGTGGCGTGGTCGGGGTGGGGTGGCGGCCCTGCGCCTGCGCCGCCGCCGCCCGCGGCGGGCGCGCGCGCGATCGACGGCGGCTCCTCGCTGGTCGAGCTCGACGGCGACGGGTAGTACTCCCTGCGGACGGCGCACGCGCATTCGTTAGTAGAGATGCGAAGGAGGGAACGTTCCCGTTCGTGCTCGGAGAACGTTCGCGAACATTCGCGAACGTTCCCTGCCCATGTGCGCGCACGTATTCTCAAGAGCACGAAAGAGCACAAAAAGGAACGTTCCCGTGGAAATGCTCAAAACGCTCGAAATTTCAAGCACAAAAGGAATAAGGTGTGACGACATTTGACAAATTTGGAAATATCGCAAATTTCGAAATCTACGTGGCACCGCTGCTACCGAGGCACGCGCCAGTGCAATGGAGCACGCGCCTGCGCTTCCGCGTAGTTATAATAAATTACTGTGGCGCGCGGCACGCTTATTGTAGATTGTAGGTGAGTAATCTATGCATTCTGTTGTGAGTTGTGAATGATGCTAGGCGCTAAGGCGCTACGACTACGAGTGCTACGATCGTCGAACTTCGTACTTGAATTGTAATAAGATATAATAAATTCTATCTCCTATACCATATATATAGTACGATCGTCGAACTTCGTACTTGAATTGTAAGATATATAAATTGTATCTTTTATACCATTGAGTACTTATACGACCCGTTCTTCCGTTTTGACAATAAAGGCAAGACGGAGACACAAGCGCACTGCGAACTGAGGTAAAAGGGCAAGCTTGCAGATCCCGCCATCATCACATCTTTGAGCATTTTCAGCATTTTGAGCACTTTGTCAATATACTTAAGCATTTTAGGATCGTGCTCGAGAATTTTCAGAAAAATGAGAATTTTGAGAAAAAAACATTTAATTGCTTTTTTCTTAACCTCTAAAAGGAGCTGATCATTTTGCTATAATGAAACACCTATCTATGTCGTTTATTTTCGTTTATTCTCGTTCTTGCTCGTTCGTTCTTGCTGAAAATGCTCGAAATATAAATGCTCGAGCATTTTGCATCTCTATTCGTCAGAACGGACGTTTGCGTTTATAAATGAAAAGTTGATACCTCAGAGAAATAACCAAGGATAGAGCGAGTAATAACAAAAAGTAAACAGAGCCAATGACGTCAGAACCTATAGACAGTTTTGTTTTGATAAACGCTTGACGCCCAGAACTAACCACAATCTAAGCGCTCCATTAAATTATTCCGAAAATGTCGCGAGATTGTCAGAAATTGCCCCTTTTTGTCGAGCCGTATCGAACTTATTTCGACTCTGGGCTCGGAGGCTGGCGTCGTTAGACCATCCCCCGAGTCATCAGGTGACGTTCCGATGCTTCCGGCGCCCCCAAACAAGAAAAAACATGCGATATCTAAGTGTGATTCTGGAGGAACTATAACCGGGAATCACAGGGTGTATAGTTGGTGGATGGTTGACTTTCTGTCTTTGTTTGTAGCATGTTTTTAGAGTAGTGTGGATATATTTTGAGTCAAAATAAAGGGCATTTTAACAATGTGGAACCACGTCTATAGGTTTTGACGTCATTGAAACAGAGCCAACATCTTTTTGAGTGATGCCACGTACTCCATTGTTTACAGCATTTCATTTCAAAATATAGACGGGTTTAATAATGGGATTAAATGAAGGCACACCTCCCGTAACGCTAAATTAACAAATGTAGCCATTAATTTCTTGTATGTAACAATTTCAAACTAAAACTAAATTGCGCTGTAATTATAGTATCGAATTATCACTTTAATAACATCGTCAACAGGTACTTCAACACGCCCAATATGGCAACGCCGCCGTTGCGGCCGCGTTGATTACTCGGCAATATTTGTTTTGTATTCGCCCAGCAAGTCAAATTTTCAATTGTTTTTTGTTAATTTATAGACTATTTATTAGTATTTATGCTATAGTGACTGATTTTGTATACAATGGCACACAGAAAGTGTGTGATGTGTGGCCAAATTGATATTTCTTAGGATATAACCTATCACAGGTAAAGGTTGTACACAAAATAAATAGCTCTAAAATGAGGACCAATTTGAGCTGGCAAATTATAAAAACTTGGTCATTTTGGGCTCATAAACAAGCCTATAGTAGTATAATAGCTGTCAGTAGAGGGCGGGAGATAAGGTTGTAGGTTATTCAGAATTCTACATATCATTAATGTAATGGTTTTTAAAATACATAACGATAAAATGGGAAATACAGAAAATATAACATGATCATAAAAATACAGGGTGATTCAGTTATGACGTAAAAAATTTAAAAAATAGTTTAATAAGAATCCGAAACTTAAAAAATCTAAAGTCAAAAAAGAAATATTTTTAAGGACGTATTAAAACCCCTAATTTCCGGCGCTTAGTTGCCAGTTGCACAATGTATCGTACAAACGTACTTATTTTTTACGTTTTCACAGAAATCTAAAAAAAAATGTCGAATTACCGAGTAAAGCCTAAAATATCGAGCATTTTTTGTGGAGTTTTTAAGTTTTTAGGAAAACATTTGTCTGCTGTGACGATTAATTTATACAATTAAATTAATTTACTGCCTTTTCCAATATGTCAATATTGATCAGTAAATAAAACTACACACAGAACTTGCAAACGCACCAAAATGCTACCTGTCACTACTGTTTAGAGGAGATGTTCAAAAATGTCACCAGCAACTGAACCAAACCCTACACACACAAGTTTACCTATTCTGTTCGTGAGCGAACAGACGGCCGACATTAGAACTAGGCAATACTATCGCGTATAATAAATAAGTTTTAAGTAGCTCACTGGCGTATAATAAAACTGCGAATCCATGATAAGATATTTCCATACACTGTACCGGTAGCGCTGTATGTACTACATCAAGGTATGCGGGAGCACGGTTATAGTATCGAAGGTTCTGGAGGCAGCGGCGGCGGCCATACGGGAGTTATTAGCAACTGGGGACAGGAGCGTCGATTAACTCGGACTCGGGTGCTAAGGTTGATTTGCCGTTCTAAACTTCGGCAAGAAAATTTCCTTCGGCGTTTTCGTTTTAAATGGGCACTGTGCGGTCACATTTTTTTTACATCATCACCGAAACACCCTGTATATTGCAGGTGCGCCATGTTGTTCCCTTACCTGGGGATGGTGCCGATGGCGCCGAGGCAGGCGGGCGGGCCGGCGCTGGACCCCGCCACCGGCCCCCCCACAGTGTCCTCACTGGCCCACCGGGCTAGCTGCTGCTGAGCTTGAATAAATTCATCACTAGAAAAGGACGTCGGTCAACAGGACACTTCCGCACACTGCAGCCGAGCCACAAACACCAATGCCCTAACCTCTAACCTGCTACGTCTAGCTACGTTGGGGTGGGGAGCACGCAACTGTAGCACACACGTACACCATTACAAGTCGCAAGCACCCATACACACCAGAAATGGAAATAAATATCGCTCCAGTCTTAACAATATAATAAAATATATTTTTATTATTTTAATCCAGATATCAAGCTTGAAATGTTTGCGTAAACTATCTGAGTAGAAAATCCATTGTTGTTTTCAAGCGCATTTGGAAATGTATTCTGACAAAGTCGGCCAATTTGGATTTTAAGCCAATGCAATATTTATTTATGATTTATGTAAATATCATTGGTTGGAACTCATTACTAGCGGAAATTCGATGCCAGATAACCAGTCCTAATCACAGCGGAACATCCCGCCAAATTGAAATGTTGAGAGGAAGGAGGTTGCCGGTGTTAAAGCACATAATCCTGTTAATCTGATAAAATATAGGCTATAGGGTTCAACAAGAAAATTATGTTTTCTAAATGACTCTTCAAACTTTTTAACACGCATTTATTAAATTGAAATAAATCTATTAGCAAATGGATTTTCACCCATTTCTAATGTCATGTCGATCTGAAATTTTGTACTTATTCAATTTCGGTAACAATACAATGTTATGTTGCCATCGAGTAGAGGTAGAGGTAGAGAGGTAGTCATAGATACTCATCAATATTCTTTCTTGTAATAACGGATTATCAGAGATAGAAAGAATGTGTGCACAGATATCCTAATGAAAGAGTTGGGTCCTCCATATTAGATACTTGATTAGATTTGCATGTAAAAGAGTACCTACTTCAGGTAAATGTTCTCTAGAACCGTAAAGTTTAAATTTATTTATGTAAGACTAAAAAAATTAAAAAAATATATAATTAATAATAAAAGAAACTAAAAAACACGCTTTTTATTTTCGACTGAAAAGTAATAAATAATTAATTTGAAAATATGCTTGATATTTCTTAATATGAAATGGAATCGACTTGGTGTTGGCTAACTTTCGCGCGTTTGCATCTAGCATAGGGATAGGGAATACAAATATGTTGTAATATTTATTTTTATTTTAGATTTCGAAATCTTATTTAATTTTTATATATAGTTATTGGATAATTACGCAACCGCAAGGACGCTTGCCAGGTTATTACTGTCTTAATTAACTAGTACTAAATAATTAATTTGCAAAGTTTTACCTACTAAGCACATAATTCGAATCGTCCGCTAGCTCTCCTACCATTAGAAAAGTAGGCTTTAGAAAAAATATCGTCCCATTTTTACGATATCCTTGTATAATCTACAAGACTACCGTTTTGAGGGCCGATAGTTACCTTGCAACTTTTATATAAAACTTTTTCTCTATATGCAAAAATTAGAGTAATAATATAGGGGCCTGAGTTTTCACGTGAAGACTGTACGCATTTAGTTAAAATTACATCGTGAATTAAAATGCAAAAAACGGAAATGGTTGGTGCGAGAACACCATATCCAAACAATTAACAAGGGAATTGCCCAGAATATTTTTTGAGCGATGACTCGATTAAAAAGTAAGGAAAAAACCCTCAGTGATACGTGATACGAGGTGATGATAAATTATAAGTAATATATAGATTTCGAATAACTGCGAGATACATTATTTAAACTGGGCGAATTTTTGTTATAGATCGACTAACAAGACTAATATTATTTATTATTTATATATTATTCAGTCTTCCAATAAAGACGTCAAGTACACTTTGCTTGCACTCTTTCACTGACCGCTCTCTTACACACGGAAAAGAATTATAATGTGAGGTCACCCAATCTTGTGGGTATTGCCCATTTTGACAAATAAATGAATTAAATTATGATCCATAATAATGTAATTATGCCAAATATTTGTGTAATGTAGGTAATATTTAGATTATACCAATACCGAGAAAAATTTCACATATGCTCAATTTTTCAGTACTTGCACAAAATACACAATCAACCCCAAACACTCTGCATTTTCTCACATCGTTCAATTTTTGTTGTGTATCTGAGGGGTGTCACACTTTACCATATAGTGGAGTAAAGTTACATGAAAATTGTGCCATATTTTTTAATATATCTACAAAGAATTAATAATTCATCTAAAACCTTAAACAAATTGAAAATCAATAAGTTCATGAAATAAAAACACTTATCAAGAACAACTCAATTTCGACTGCCTGGTAAGGTTCAAAAAGACTTGGCCAGGAATCTTAGAAAGAAGACAAAGACCAAATCATTCATCGCAAACTAAAGTTAGCTTATAGAAATTAGAAAGTATAAGTAGTGCAAAATAACATAAATAATTAATGAACTGTAGCGAGTTGCACCAGATTTATAGAAAATATACAGATACATAAGGATTAAATATAAGTGTGGAACAATATATGGGACTTTTTTTATTAATTGCACAACCAAAATACAGACACTGCCGAAAGTTGATGCATGTTCATTAATCATATTAGGTGCACTTAGAAAGGTTGCAAGTTAAACATCATACAGGGTAGGTCAAAAAATATAAAAATTGTATGAGAGTAAAGTACCCTTATTTCAAAAAATTCAGCAAAAGGTTATTAAGAAAAGTGGTTTAGAATTAAAAGCTATGCCTAAATACCAAAACATAGACACCTAAGAAAAAAAATTTTTCGTCAGTAATTAATTTTTAGTTTCTTAATAAACATTTAAAATACAAATTTTCCACCTTAAATGAGAGTTTTTTAATATGCACATTATCATTCCTAATGTTTTACCTTGCTCCGAAGAATTTTTGCGAAATTTTAAAGTTTTGTTTAATATCGTTGCAACAAACATGAAGTTTGGGATTCCCTAAAAAATTAAAAATCTAAGTAAATTTTACAAATATGCTTGAATTTGAACAAAGTTATGCGAAATTGATTTAATTTTGATTGATTTATGAAATTGTCTAGGGTGAATATGAAGACAAATTTTTTTTAGGAAATTATGAATGTTTTTCAAAAAAAAAATTTTTCTTCTTCTTAGGAGGCTATATTTCGGTATTCAGGCTTTTAATTTTTAATTCTATATAGACAACTTTTCTCAATAACATTTTGCTCAATTTTATGAAATGAGGGTAGTTTACTCTTGTACAATTTTTGTATTTTTTGACCTTCCCTGCACGCTGTTTGACTTGCAACCATTCTAAGTGCGCCTAGTATAATTATCGAACATGCACCAACTTTCGGGAGTATTTGTATTTTCATTGTGCAATTAATAAAAAAAAATCCCATATGTTGCACACTTAAATGACCACACTGTATAGCAAAAATATTATATTTGAAATTCAATAATTAGGCACATATTGTGTGTTTATTTAGATATATAAGTAATTACAATATTGCTTAATATGAAGTTGTTGATTTTCAATTTAATATTGAATATTCCCAATTTGATATTGACTATTCCCAATTTGAAGTTGTCTAATCCCAATTTGAAATTGATTAATCGCAATTTGAAGTTGACTATTCTCAATTTGAAGTTGTTTATTCCCAATTTGAAATTGATTGTTCCCAATTTGAAGTTGAAAAGGTATAGTGTGGCGTGATTTTTAATTTTGTACAGCCATTTCTTACGTCGTCAGTGGTCTCCTTTCCAATAATCAGTTTGGATAAAAAATAAAGCCATAGGTATCCATAAAGAAAGGGAACCATACAGGAACCTCATTATTTGTTTATTTTTAGTATCATTATTACAAAGTACAGTGCTTTTGATAACTTGTAATTATCGTTTTCTGAAATCCTAGTTTGTGGGTAAAGAAAATACAAAAAATTTTGGATCGTGTTTGGATATGTCATTACTCATTACAAAGCACGCTACACCGTCAGAGTACTGCTAAAAATAAAAAATAAACATTGTTGCTAAGAACTAAACTGAGAGAATAAAACGTATCCAGTGTAAGTTTTACGGTAAAATGTTATTAATAAATTTGTTCATAATGGTTTGCGAAATTTCAAAAGGCTATTCCTACTTTGGTTTTATGCTCAAATGTCATTTTCAGAAATTGTTCGAAAAAGAGAAGGGAAAAAAGAGAGAAAAAAGTTTAAAGAAGTTTGACCGTCATTCCACAATACAGGGTGTAACTAAACTGATGGTCAAAAAAGAAACCACGTATTCTTGGAGTCAAAATAAGGGCACTTTTTCATATATTTTTTTCTCCTACTTGCCATAGTTTTTTTTATACAGAGCATAGAAATTTAGAGAAAAATAGACATATTTCTTAGTATCTCTAGAAGTATACGAGATATTTTCTTCAAACTTGGCGTGTCACATGAGCGGATGAGTTGTCAAATTTAAGGTTAATATGAAGCTTGTGAGGCCCCCAGTTGCGGAGATACAGGGTGTTATTAAAATTAATTAGTTCAGAAAAATATGAATACCCTGTATAATCGCATTTTTTAAATTTGTTTTGAATGGTAAATTCAATGTTTAACAAAAAGTATCTCTTAGTATTTTTTCATATTCTCAGCCGTTTTTTAATTCTTTTCAAAGAACGGCAATGCTACAATAAAAAAGTAACTTTAAGAATAAATCTAACAATTTGTGGATGTCAATTAAACTTGGCATTATTTGAATCATTTGGCTGCCAACTTTGCACCTTAGTATCAATATTTTGAAAAATTATATTTTCATTTGAAGAATTAACTGATATGCACTTTTGCTATGGACTTTCGAATGGCAATAATAAACATGCGGAAACGCATAGTTGCGTATATTGAAAGAGACGGCGGTCATTTCGAACATTTAATAATTTAATTTTCTAATAGGAATACGTTTCTTTTATTATTGTTTTTGCTTTTGTATTTTGTTAAATAAAGTTTAATTGACATCCACAGATTGCTAGATTTATTCTTAAAGTGACTATTGCTCATTGCAGCGTTGCCGTTCTTTAAAAATAATTAAGAAACGGCTGCGAATATGAACAAATACTAAGAGATACTTTTTGTTAACCATTCTATTCACCACTCAAAACAAATTAAAAAAATGCGATTACAAAGGGTATTCATATTTTTCTGAACTAATTAATTTTACTAACACCCTGTATCTCCGCAACTGGGAGCCTCAGAAGCTTCATGTCAACCTTAAGTTTGACGGCTCATCTGCTCATGTGACACGCCAAGTTTGAAGAAAATATCTCGTATACCTACTTCTAGAAATACTAAGAAATATGTGTATTTTTCTCCAAACTTCTACGCTCTGTATAAAAAAAACTATGGCCCGTAGGAGAAAAAAATATATGAAGAAGTGCCCTTATTTTGACATCAAGAATACGTGGTTTCATTTTTGTCCATCAGTTTAGTACACACTGTATACAAGCATCACAGCTTCTGACCGTCCCAGAATGAATGTGAATGAATGAGTTTCCAATTGTAATCAAAATCGATCTCTATTGTAGATTCCTCCCATTCTAATTATCAATTCGACGCACGGGCGTAGCCAGGATTTAGGTTTTGGGGGGGTTTACTTTGAGAAGTAAATAAAACAACAAAAATATACTTACATGTAATTTAATATCTATATATTCATCCGAAAAACTACGAGATATTTATAAAGTTCTTAACTTTAAATGAAATGGATAAATTAATTTCGTTCCTCTGCGCTAAATCTAAAACCATTAAAGAAGAAATCTTCGGCTTTTTCTTTTAAATATATCCACTACTTCATCTGCATGAATTTCTGTTCCATAGTGAATGTTCATTAGAGCCAAACCATTAAGTCTGTTTTCACTTGTAGTGTTTCGTAAATAGTTTTTCAGTTTCCTTAGGCTCGAGAAAGACCTTTCTGGGGTTGCAGTGGATACAGGAATGGTAGCCAAGATTTGTAGTAATGTGTAAATATTAGGATAAAGGTTTTTATCGCACATATCTAGGCATTCCAAACTAGATTTCGGGGTAGGCAGTCTTCTTATCAGCATGCAAGGTGGCTGAAGCTTTGATAGCTAAATCCAAATTTGTTTCTTTATTAGAAACCCCTTGACCTTGACTACACCACTTTTTCCAGTAGTCCATACCTTTAAGTTTATCACCCTTCCTTTTTTTCCCCTCCATTTTTCGACAGTAATAATGATTCACGTATCTATCCTTAACAAGGTCATCGAATAACAGCGCACTAAAATTACTCACTTACACGGTACACTTAATTCTCTTCACTATTCGTTCATCACTTTTCACTTTTATTCGGTTCGAGTTCGCATGGAACAATACTGCCGTAAGCGCGGTCACGCGCCGCGGCGCCGCTTATATAGCAGCCCAGTAGCCGTCCAGAAACTTCCACAAAGTTCCGCTCATTTCGACCGAGGGGCGTGGCGAATAATCGAGAAACAACGCAAAGTGTCCCTACAATACAAAATAGTTCGGCTGCAACTGCGTCTGCCTCTCGTCAAAAGATCGCGCTAGGCGCTACTATTACTACATATATTCAAACGTAATAATAATTTAACTCTTCACTCCTCGTATTTTTTCGGTATAATATTAGGTAATATTTTGCTTATTTCCTTCCTTGCTTATTGAACCCCCGAAACCCCCCCTTGGCTACGCCCGTGATTCGACGTATCTAAAGCGCACGTGTGCCATTGCGAGGTTGCCACGTAGAAGCACCTGTACGACTACCACTAACGATTAGCTTTTCATCTCTCCAAGAAAAAGCGAAATATTTTATTAATTTATAATAGTGAGGCTCCCAACGATCTACGACTCGTTTATATTACGTGTCTGTTAAAATGTTGACAAAGTTCATGTCGATCGTGAAAAAAAAGTAACTTTACTCCACTGGCGGCCGAACGCCCCGGCCGCGTGCATTACCTCTCGCTGTCCGGCGTGTCGCCGCAGGGCGCGCCCCGCTCGTGATCCGCGCTCTCGTAGAGGCCCTCCTCGTCGGGGGTGGCGTGGTGCGCGTGGTGGGCGTGGGGCTGCGGGTAGCCGGGGCGGCCGCCGCGGTCGCCGCCCGCCGACGGCTGCCGGTACCGGCCGTACACGAACCGGCCCGAGTCGGCGCGGTGGTGGCTGCCCGCGCCCGACTGGTGCGAGCTCTCGCTGCACGCTGCCGGGCGAAAGGAGTGCGGTGAGGTGGAGGTGTAGGTCTTTTTTATACGCGGTATTTCTAAATTTTATGGTGTCAACGTGATGTGGCTGGTAGAAAATTAGAAAGTTACAGGGTTATAAAGGTAGGTATACAGTTTGAAAAGCATATTTTTCGCAATAACTTCTACAGAAGTTATGCAATTTAAATGAACCATAACAATAAAATCAACCACCTATTACAGATAAGGTTAGTTTATAGGAAGGTGGAAGGTTAGGACATTCGACGACTTGGAGGGGAAGGGGGGGGGGGTGAGAAAGGCAAAGGGGGGAAAGGCCGCAATTTAAGTTGGTAGCATTTACACGTGAATTGGCGATTTAGTAACTCCCTAGATAGATAACGTTTCCAGCCATGGGCGCACACAGACGTTTTTGGCATGTACTTTGTTTATGGTGTATGTTTATGTTGTTTTGGCTGTTTTCGGTTATTTCTTTTCATTTTAATGTTTGTGCAATGAAATAACGGAACTTTGTGGAGTATGTTGGTGCATCACATTTTTGTTTTATGTTTGTGTTTTTACTTTGTTTTCGGTTTTCAATACCCGTGTTGTCCCTTTTGATATGCCATTGGCAAGTATCAAGCTGAAGGCCAGCTGGTGAGAGCGGCACCGTCGCGCGATATTGCCGGTGCAAAGGGACTGCCTTTGGTTTTGTTTGAGAGTGGGGGAATGTCCTAACCTTCCTATAAACTAACCTTCTAATCTTGGTAAATTAAGAAAAGAAATGCAAAATGGGCATTGGGTAAAACGTCATTGGTTTTCATGCAATAGGGTGTCATCATCAAAGGTGTCATAATTTTTGTCGAGTTCAATCATAAGGAATTTTTTGTCACTTTAAATGGTACAATCATAGGCGCCGACTTCTCAAAATTTGGCTGGGTGCCCAAGGTATACCACCTCCCCCCAAAATGTTATTTAATTTTTTTTATTTATAAATATAAAAGAAAAGTACATAACAAAAAACGAACAGTTATCATCCTGATGATTAAAAAACACAAAGTAAATAGAATGAAATAAAATAAATGCATTTTTATAAGAAAGACCTCGTTTTAAAATTCAGCGGACTCTCATCCCGATGAATCAGCTGGATATCTGTCTCTTACTTCCTCCAAAGGGAAACAAATGAGAGGGGGATATCAGCTGATTCATCCGGATGAGAGTCCGCTGAATTCAGCGCCGGTTTTAGCTTGACTATCGCCGGGTGCTAAGTTTAAAAAACGCCTTATCTTTTCTCTCAATTTTTACTTTTGCCCAAAAAGCTAAACTTTTTAGTTGGGAGGTAGTCAGAAATTTAAATAAAAAATAATAAATTTAAATAAAAAATAATAAATCGAATCTATGTGGCACAAAATTGCGCCGCAGGCGAAAATTTTTCAAATATTCAAGGTCAAACCTTTTAAATTAGAGAAAAGAAATTCCAAGCAAAACATATTCTTGTTAATTTTTTTGTCCACTATGACTCGTAACATTTGTAGCCAAGAAGTCCTACTCAGTCTTTTTTTATAGAACAACCGTGACCAATAGAAATTTCAAAATTTGTTTTAGTGTGAGCCCATAAAAATCATTGCTTTTTAAACCAGCTATACAAAAGAAAGCAGAGGTGTTTGGTTACTAAAATGCGCCAAAGGCGAAATTTTTTAGAAATATAAAGCACAGATAGTTGAAAAGAAGTATAGAAAATTACAAAATCATAACAGTATAATGTCTTGTTTCAATGTAGGGGGCTTGAACCCCCAAACCATATACAGCCCTGGGCTTATATTTGTATGGGAAAAGCCAAGTCTCGTGGAATCAGTAGTTAGCTACTTGACAATAATAAGTATATTTTTCAATAAGTGTATCTATGCTACATGACAATTTTCCAATTTTTATTCAATCAAAATTTTTATTTTCGTCCAAAAATCCAGGGGGAGAGTAAAATCTTCAACGTACAGATGAATAAGATGATAATAGGAGAACGTTTCAGATGTTATGTTTGCAGACGACGATCAAAATGAAGGTGTCGCGTCGTGAGCGACATAGCCACAAAATGTGATTTATTTTTAGTTATTAGACCAGCTTATACCGCCTCCTAAAATTAACCGCCGGGTGCTATTAGCGCCCTAGCACCCTCCTAAAACCGGCGCTGGCTGAATTTTAAGACGCGGTCTTTAAACAAAAACAAACAAAGACAAAAAACGATTAGTTATCTAACTTAGCTTAGTCTTATAGAACATTTGACATATAATATTTTCAAATTGTTTAGTTGTCACCTTGGCTTGAGCTTCCAATAACTGGCCAAACTTTTGGCCGGGTGCTCGAGCCCGGAGCACCCACGGAGTCGGCGCCTATGGGTACAATTATTCTGTAAAATTTGAAAATGGTAGTTTAAAATATTATTTTTCTAATTTTGGAGTTAACAGGTATTTTGTGGCACATTTTGCCGATTTCAACGCGAACGGTTGATTTTGTCGTTACGGAACTAGAGTATCTTTTTGTTGCAAAATGAAAAGATGCACTGAAATTATGAACCTGAAAGACCAAAAAGATTACAACTTTTTGTTCGAAATAACATTTTCTACCTGAATTTAAAAACACCCTGTATAATGTAGTACGATATATTTCTGGTGTCAAAATTGGGGAACTCACATTAGGGATATTTTCAACATTTTTCTCATCTCTTAAAACGAGTTTATACCAAATTTTGTTAAAAAACTTTGAGGGAGAGAGGCCCATCTAAGCGAAAAAAGAGTGCTATTTGGAGACAGGTGGATAAAATCATCATTCAAGAAATGAATTTGTAATATAAATTAAGGGCAACTCAAGGGTGTTTTCGAATTTTGTATAAGTGGTCGATAAAAAGTTATCGCCTAATCTTTTTTGCAAAATAGTAAAATATAATTTTTTATCACACAACCATTAGAGAACCTTTAAGTAGGTATAGTATTCTCGAATATTCTGTTTTATGGAATAACTTCCCATCTTAAATGAAAGTGATTTTCTGTATTTTACAACTTACACATTTCATTACGGATCACTTTTTTAATTCTCAATGAACTATATACAGGGTGTCTCATTTTGATCTGGAACACCCCTGTAAAATTTGAACTGGCTTACGAATTTTAACGTTTTTTTTTGTATACAGGGTCCTCCTAGACGCACTTATCAAACACTTTTCAATGACCATACGATTATTCCAGGGCCGGATTAAAAAAAAAATTTGACCCAAAATTTCGAGTTAAGGTATCAGCGATTTTTTTATCGGAAATCTGATAACGTGTCGTTAATCAGCGCCCCTGTAAACCCCCAGATTCCACATTTCAAGAAATTAATCCCACGAATTATACTTTTTACACTGCATCACAATTGCAAAAAATCAAAATTTCAATTTGAGTTCAGCTATTAAGGTGGCTAAGGAAACAAGTGAAAATGGTAAAAAGAGGTTCACAGGGGACAATGGTAATAAACCTGATCGGAAACTGTACTCGGTTTCTCTTTTCATTATTGCTGTACAGTACAAATTTTATGCCATTTGAGACGCAAGAGAGCTCGCTGCCGCCGCAGGCAGTCGTGGAAAAACAGTGGCTTGCAGATATGTCAGTTTATGCATTTTTACAACAAATGTTATTTAGGGGTTGATGTTGCTAAAATAATTTAGGTGTTACAAATAATTTAGCGGGCATAAAATGTAATTTCTAATCGATTCGTCAATACATTTCTGCCGTTTAAATTATTGCTGCTTTTAATTACATTCTTCAAATACTTACTTTGTAGTGTATAATCTTATATTTTATTATTTGTAACAAAAAAATGTAAAAATTAACGTTTCTCAAAGTGTTTGCACTTGCACGACTGCCTGCGACGGCAGCGAGCTCTCTTGCATCTCTTGGATCGAACATAAAACACTCACACAAGAGACCATGTTGTTGTGTAGTAAAAAATTATAGTTTATTTTGCAAAAAAAGATTCTTGGCGATTTTTATCGACCCCATATACGAAATTCAAGTACGCCCTGGAATTCCCCTTAATTTTTAATACAAACTCATCTTTTGAATGATGATTTTATGTCAACCTGTCTCCACGTAACACGCTTTTTCCGCTTGGATGGGCCAACCTGTAAATTTCAACCACCTAGCAACCAAACTAACAGGGCACCTCGGACATTTGACTTACGCTTTCTGGCGTGCTGGCAAGCATCTAAAGCGTACCTACTTATAGGAGGAAAGAGCAGGGCAAGTATATAACGACACTGAAATTCCATTCCACATTCGGTAGGTATAGAAAGTTGAAAAAAGTTGAAAGTTGTGGAAAATTGCTTTTCAATTTTAAATGGTACTTCTTACCATGTCCTCCGCATGTCTTACCTGACGAAGACTCTTGTCTATAGTGCCTATCCGCCTCCGTTTCCGACATCCTAATATCTTCCGATCCACTAGGACTCATATGCCTCGAATGGTGTTCTAACTGTCGTATGAGGTCCTCCAGGTTCCGTATTCGTATCGGACCGCACGGAGGCACTTCGTCTTCGTCTTCTTCCTCGTGTTCTATCACAACTTGATGCAGCTAAAGTATACAAAGTATGTAACACATTTTTTTTATAAATTGTAAATCATGGTTTTCTATTACCTGTGATTCGCAAATATTTTCTTTGCTACCCCGACCCTTATAACTCTCGGTATAGCTGTCAGCACATTGCTGAAGACTAAGTCTAAGAAGTTCTTCACTCAAGGCACTACTGCTGCCCGACGGCGTACTCGTGCCTCTGTGGGAGGCCGCCGTTCTTAAAGCTTTGATGATGTCTTCGTGATAGCCGTTCAGGGTTTTTAAAGTCCTTTCGACTTCTGATGCTCCCGAACCTGGCAACGGAAAATGCAACCGCTTAGGGACATCATAGTTTAACAGTATTGTAATCCACTTAGGTTAAAGTGTCAATAGCAAACAGCATTGGCCACAGCGTGATCATCTCGTCATCAAGGACCAATTAATTTGAAAAAAGAAATTAATATTGTTGTAAGTTCCGGAAAACTGGTACACGGATAAAGAGTTGGATTGGAAATATTTTTTTCTAATGTTTTTTCGACAAATAAGTGGCTTTTTTGAAGTTTCATGTGTGTTAAATGTCAAATTACCGCAAGTCACGTGACTGCCTTAAGTCACGTGGCTGCTTCTCCACTTTGTCACATATATAAACAATATAAACTAAATCACTTGTTTTGGGAAACTGTAATTTATTTCCTTAGATTTCCTTAGCCATCCTAAATCCGAAAATATATAGCTTTAGGTACTAACTACTTATCTCTTTCTAAATCATCTGTTTTTTTATGGATGACATTGGGAAAACTAAAGGAATCTGAAGAATACAAAATATACTGGACGTCTTGAACAAGTGATATTACTTTCTGACAATATCCATAATAGTTCATAGACGGTCACAAACCAAAGATGCAGGATAATACCGCTTATTATTTGAGCCATGTTGGCTTCAGCCTGACTGATGAGCTCATCAGCTTGCGCCCCATCGGCCCATGACTCTTTTCCATCGCCCATCATGAGGCCGTAGTCATGTTTCTTGAGGATGCCTTTCTTTTCTGGAAGTTTAAAGTTGTTATGGGGAAGATCGATAAACTGCACTTCTTCCTCGCCTGTACCAATAGAAATTTCTTTATTAATATAAAGGATGGATGAGGTGTAGACAAGGTGATGGAATATAGAGAGCAACTGGGAAATGGAACTTGGAAGTAGGTCAATGATATTTACCTGAATGAACTTGCTCGTCTTCACTAGCTGATCCAACACCAATCCTTTTGAGCGATTGTATATTTTGGTCCCTAAAAATTAAATAGGTGTGAGAACATAGATTTTTCTCGATAGACATTGGGATGGCCCATTTCTTGACATAAATTCAAGATAGTTATAAAAGAGGAAATTCGTTTAGATTTTAAGTAACATCTTAAAATTATTAATGTAGAGATTGACGATTGTACAGGGTGATCCACATATTAACATTTCACCCCCCTTATTTCTTTACTTTTTGAGTTAAAGAAAAATTGTAGAAATAAATATTTCAGGAAACCTTAAAATAACTACAGAAATAAAATGGTACTAACTGGTAGTGTGAAGATCCAGCAGCACCCATGTGATTGGACGGTCGAAACAAAACCCTCTGCGAGTCCGCACGGCTGTTAAAAATATTGATTAGCAAATGTTTGATATACCTTACTTGCAACTTAGATGCATCATCTCTTATCTTTAGAATTTAAAATGCACAAAAGTTACAGTTGGATCTAAATCGCAGCCTTTACTTGAATCACTCTTTGTTGCTTGATCCAAATAGAGGTTGTTTTTGTTTATCTCAGCATTACTCTGTTGTCTAATGAAAGTTTGCGCTCTCTATGCATTCTAAATATACAAATGAAAAATAAGAATAGCAAGTCCAGAAGCATCTATAACCATTCGCTCCAACCACACTCACACAATACCAAGTAGTTAAAAAAATGATAGGGATCGGGGTTCGAAAATGCATGAGCTCTGAAATATGATTGCATAACTAATTCCAGTCTCGTAGCGAAGCGCGCAATAGTTATTGTAAACTGAAGCGGGGTCTGTTTTGACCCAAATTCATAGCACGGTTACCTTGCACATCGGAACAAAGTTTGCTCGGAGCATACAAAAATATACCAACAGAGTACAAACTGAATCGCTGTAGTGGAAACAGCGGTTAATTACAAATAACAAACAACTAGGGAGTGTAATGAAGTTGCTACGGGATGGAATATCGAGGATGACAATAAGTCTGAACATTGTGGGTAAATATTAAATTCAAGACGAAATTAATTTTGGAATTGGAAAAGTAGAAAGGGTGCGAAAAAATTTACAAATGCTCCACCGACATGACATTGTTCCCAGAAGTGACAATATGAGTTTGGTTTATTATTATTTAAAATATTTTCTATGCAGAAGTAAATATTCGACAACGGGGTTTCATTGCAACTTTGCGACTATTATGTTATTTCCGATGTTACGATATAACCTTGAAAACTTTTTATAGGAAGATATCCTTTGTTTCATCTCGACATGCTATATTGCAGTAACTAGCGATGCTTCTTGTCTTCCCATATACAGGGTAGTTAACTTTAGTTATCTAAAAAACCTTAAAATAAGTAGATTTTTGCTTCGATATTTCGTTGTGATTACATAACGCGTAATGTAACTAAAGTCTATCCAAGTTACAGCGGCAGTAGATTAAAACAAAGTCACATGACCGCATTGCGATCGATTACCAGGGTCGGACTAATATGAGATTCCAAGTGGCTTGTAATTCTGAACTAATTCTTTTAGAAATTCTAAAAATTGTGTTTTTACCTTTCGTGGATATTTATAAATTTCTTTATTAAATTAAGTAGAAAAATAAATTTACAGCATATACTGCTCTCGATCCGATCTAAAATATGCTGGAAACTCGACTGAGGGAAGAGCCGGCCCTGCATTCTGCTCGCCGCGTAAACACTTGAGATTTTACGACGGCCAGACCAATAAGAGAATAGGTCACGTGGTGGCCAATGTTTTGATTCACTGCCTCTTTAACTTGGATATAGTATAGACTATAGTTTTTAAAATTTACTTTACCCTTAGTTGCTATATATTGGCAAGTCTACTATTAAAAACTGTTTGGTCTTTGAGCATTGTTGTGTACAAGTTCGGGAAAACGAAACATTATAATAGATGTTCTTCAAACAGTTATAAGGAATTTTTGACATGTCCCGAGAAAGAATTACGATGAGACTCATTTTATGCAGAAGCTTCTCCACCTCAGTCTGTAGACTTTCATCATATTATAAGACATCTGATTCGCACATAACTAGATGCAGTGTTATGGGAGTAGTTGTGTTCTTTTAAGGTCTGGGAGGAATGGTGAATCATTGTCATTTTTCGCAACCTTTCTGTTTTAAACTGAATGCCTATAATGATGATAGGTGAGAATGATGAACATATTAGTTGTGAAAAATGATTGGTACCTATATCTTGGCAACATTTCCCATAGCCAGAAGAAAGATCGACTCTGAGCATGACTGGGCAAGCATGATGAATGATTGGTATACTCCCGTTTCCCGCAACTTTGGCATTATTTCGAAGAGGGGAAAGTTTCGAAATGAACCATGGTGTGTTTAGATGGTGCAGACTTACCCAAACGAGGCAACGCTGCCCGGGCCCAGCGTCAAGATCTTGTTCGCGTTGTCGAGGCTGTCCTCCTGGGAGTGGTTGCCGGCGGCGAGCAGGTAGTTTTTTGGGATCGGCTTTTTGTATTCTTTTTCGTATTTACTAACGGTGGTCTTCCTTCCGTGCGGAAGACGGGGCGCAGTGAAAGGGACGCGCGGAGGACAGACAGAGGCCGAATTAATATTTGGACTTTGTGGAGTGAGTGGAGGCGGTTTGGTGTCTTGGTGGCGGTGGGCATATGCGTAACTTAATGGGATTCTGAGGATACATTTTCCACTAGGTACAGAATTCTGACGCGAAAACTCCTATTATTTCTGTAATTTTTGCAGATAGAAAAACAAGTTTCATATAAATGTTGCAAAGTATCTGTTGGGCTTTAGAACGGTAGGCTTGCGGATTATACATGGTGTATCCTAAAACTGGGACAATATACAGTATGTCCACGGATAGGGTAATAATTTAAGAGGACAAATTGACCAAAAAGTGAAAGATACGAAAAAATGTTATTCTTTATAAAAGTTGTTGCTTGCTTTAGAAATAAGATCCACGATGCCAATTTTTTTTTGTACAGGTTATGCAAAAAAAGACAAAAACGTAAAATTTGATAAAGCGTAAAGTTGGCTTTTTATAAATTTTAATGCAAAACGTTAAATAAAAAACTTGTTTGAAATTTTAAAAGAATTCTTATTCGAGATTTTCAAGGAAAAATTTTAAATTTCTAAATTAGGTACTCTTTTAAAACCGAAATTTTTCCAAGTCACATTCTGACCTTTTTATATCAAAAATATGTATTTAAAAAAGTTGTTTAGAATTAAAAGACGTGTCAGAGGGTAATTTTTGAAGCAAATCCGCCGACTTTGATTTTTCAATTTTTTACCCATTTAAAGTCGTCCGATTTGCTTAAAAAGTTACAATCAGACACGTCTTTTAATTCCAAACAACTTTTCTAAATAAATATTTTTGATAATTTTAAAAACAAAGTAGTTTCACACTTGGAAATCAAAAAAATCGGAGTTGGCTGATTTGTTTGAAAAGTGACAGTCCGACACATCTTTTAATTCTAAACAACTTTTCTAAGTAAAAGTTTTTGATATTTTTAAAAATAAAGGCAGTTTATTCTTGATCGCATTTCTTTTTTTTTGTATTTTTTTGACACCCTGTATAAAAAAATCGAAAATTCTCTTCGTGGACCATATTTTTTCGAGAAGCAGAAACTTTTATTAAGAACGACTTTTTGTCGAAAAATGAAATTTTTGGTCCATTTAATTTGTCCTCTTATTTACCCCATCCGTGGACACACTGTACATATATGATGAGGGTTCATGCAAAAGCAGACGTGTCCATTAATTACAAACTTGAGAAAAACCGCAAAAAGTGATTTGTCAAAAATCGGTTGATTTTAGAAAAAATGGTTTAAACAGATTTGTATGAAAGGATCCCACCAATATTAACAAACCACAACAACAAAAATCTATTTTTGTCTTAAAAATGGACAGGTCTGCTTTTGCATGAACCATCCTCATATGTTTTTTTATTTCAAAAATATATATACCCTGTATGTTTGTGCCATTTGCGGATATTGTCAAAGATGTAATTTTTCTGATTGAAATGATAGATATTATTGTATAATGTTATTATACATATAATATTATGTAGCTTTAAATTCACAAAAAAAGCATTTGAATGATCGCAGTTAGCCATGAAATTAAGGCGGATTTTTGATTAATTTTGGTTATGCTAGATTATTTCTGAGAGATAGTTACTTTAATGAAATCGAACGGTAATATAAATTAAAGTGGTTCTAATTTCTATACAGCGTAAATCATAAAAAATGCTAAAAAAATGTTTTTTTGAATAGAAACTTGAAACTGCATTTTTGGGCTTACCTTTCATTTCTAAACAACTTTTCATAATACATGTTTTCTCTAAAATAAAAAATAAGGGTACCTTACTCTTGAGCCTTTTTCATGTTTTCGAACCGTTCCCCTATACGAAATGAGATATTCAAATTATAAAAACTTCGTTTTGAGTTTGCGAGAATGCGCAAACTTTTGTTAAAAATAAAAAAAATTGATAAATGAAAAATAAAAAAAAACATATGGTGCGTAATTTCTGCCGGGTACTGTATGTTGTGGCCAATAGCGCTGGACAAATTATGGTTTCACGGTATTGCTCCTTAATAGCTTTATCTGTGTGATTTACTAAAAAATGTTCTACACTCACTGTGATTACTACGGTTTTCTAGGGTTTTCCGTAGTACTTGAGCGAATGCTATTCTAGTTCTATCGGGAAAAGTCGGCCCGAGCCGCAAATGGCAACGAAGACAAATAATGGTGACCCCCCTCTCCCGCACAAGCATTTAGTTGCTTCTGGGGTACGAGTATTGTGAGGGTGAGCGTTATTAGGAAACAGGAAACAATTGTTCCACTTTTACGATACACCCTGTATAATTCGTAAGCCCACCTTTCTAAAGTCTACTGCATTATTTGTGGACACATGTTGATATTATACTAGAATAATTGCTACAATGCAGTATTTGTATGTAAGTTAAGTATTGGTTTAGTGAATAATGATTTTGTTGACATTGTTGACATTCACTGCAATTTTACATGGACCGCATAGCCGAGGCAAGAGGTTTTGAATGCAATTTGTTTTTCTTGTGTTAATAGGTGAACATGTAGCACCTAACATTCACACCTATCTACATTAATTCAATTTGAAAATATCCTTGTGTGGAGTACTTAACATCTGCAATATTAATTATTTGAATTATCATTAATAATTTATTAATAATTTTTACATAATATAATAAACAGCCGATTATGATTTAGCCACCTATGATTTTGTGTCCCGTGCGTTTTATTTACTGTGCGTATTGCTTACAGTGCGATTGTGTTTACAATGTGTAAAATTCAACTTTTTTCGTTAGAAGAATTGACTGATTTCCTTTGGGAAATTTCAATACCCTGCTTGAAAACCGTAACCCGCAGGGAAAAATATATTATGAAAAAGTAAAATTATTTTTTTTCATCTCTAAAACACGCTATATCTTCTACCATCAAATTTGGACAAAAAAAACCTACGATTTTTGTGTTCTCTCGAAAAAAGTTTTTTTGCTGGAGATAATTTGGTAAATTTAATAACAGTTTATTGTTTTGCTTAAAATTTGTTGAATATCCTAGAATATAGAAGACAAAAAAATTGCAAGAAAATTTCACTAACCTCATTAGAAAAGTAAATAAGGTATTACAAGTCAGATTCTCTTCCGAAAAATAATACAATAAAAAGCTTGCTTTTATAAAAGCATAAGGGCACTCGGTTCATGGTTTTAATGTGAAAAGAAATCAAACGTTAGTAATATGACTTTAGTAACTTTTTTCTGGAGTTGTATTGAAATAAATATCCAATGCAGTTTCAGAGACTTTTTAATATTACTACATATTAGGTATTTAGTTTTCTAGCGCAAAATATACTCGTATATTGAACTTTAGAGTTACTTTCATAGACAAACAGTAGATATAAATGTCTTTTTTTATAGGATTCCAAGAATAGTGCTAGTGAAAAAGTTTACAGTGAAAGTAAGTATCGAATTAAAGTAAGAATATCTCATCAACTACATAGCATACATTTTTTAACAATTATTCACAATCTGTGAAATATCTTTAATAGAATGAATGAAACTCTATATTATAAAAGGATATTGTACAAAACTATATTAAATAATATACAATTTAACGTAAAATGAAATTTATGTCCTCTGCCATTTAATTTTTTTTTATGAATTTGGCCTTATTCTGAGACTGATTCAGTTTTTTGTAAACAATAGAGAACTTTCAACTATCGTAACCGGTAACTTTTTATTTCTTCATCGATTTTATAAATCTAAGTGTTTTGTAGGCCCATTTATGATGTTTCTCTCCTTAATAAAAAGCGAAGGATTTATTATTTGCATTGAAGAGAAATCAGGATTTCCATTATTTGATTATATCAGGGAATGTTTTTCACGAACAGGTCTAATAATAATAATTCATTAATAAATTACTTAAACTTTTCTAACTGAAAATGTACAAATATTTATTAAACGAACTGCAGAAAATACCAATAAGAAGGAAAATCAATCCCTGCATTTTTGAGGAACTGATTTGTCAGCCTCTCGTTTCCAGTATACCTACCTATGGGATGTTTTTTGTTTTGTTCGAGAAGCTTTTGCTTTTTCAGTTACCTTGGTAGGAAATATATCCTTAAATAAGAAATCCCATAGAGTTGTTAAGTTGTACCAGACAGTACTTTTTTGTACCAAACGGTTCCTTGTTTAAAAGATTAGTTCAATTTAGAAGCTTCACATCAAAGTATATTTTAGAACTTGGATTTATAATGTTTTTTATATTATATGTGAGTTTTAAACTCAAGTTACGCATATCTTTTGTTTTGGTGTCTTACGTGTGTTAATTTTGTGCCATGCCGGAATATTACAACTTAATTTCAACTTTGAGAACAAAAGCGAATTGGAATTTAGCCAACAAAAATACCATATGTTCATTCGAAGAAATCTACCAAAGAAACACGTGAATATATTTTAGCTTGTAACATAAATAGCTAATACAATTTTTTTGCCGATTTGTTCAAACGAACACAGGCATTCATAAATTTGAAGAATAAATTTACAAAAGTATAAAATACACAGTGGCCTAGAAGATCCTTACTTAATAAAAAAATGTGCGAAAGTCGAATGTAAAAACAAAATTCAAACACACAGCTCACATCCAATAGCAGCTGAATAGTACACAACACTTATTTCGAATATTTCAGCCGCACAGATTGCCTAAAATTCAAAGCGCCGTGAAAATATAATACAGTGATACTTCGGCATGCCAATATGCGCAGTTGCATGCTGAACAATAATAGATATGCGTCAATTTTGTTGTGTTTTATAGATAACCTAGTGGGAAATTGGTCAATAATAATGTTGTCTATATTTCTTCAAATTTATACACGATATAATAATTACAATAATATTTGGCACCAACCCTGAAATTTACAAATTATACAGTAAGTATACATGTGAAAGTAAACCTGTTTGATAAAGTTTAGATTTCGAACGTCAAGTCTTTAAAACTCAGTACTACGAATAAAATTAATTTAAATGCAACTTTACTTACTCTCTGTGTACGTGATAAGTCCTTTAGTTTGACCATACTACCTAAAGCTCCTAATTCACAGATAGCACATGCATAACAGAAAAATATAAAACTATATAAATATGTTTATCTGGCCAAAATAACCTTAATTTAGAAATGTATGTTGCAATAATTTTAATATGATTGAAATATGCTGAGAAATTAAAATTATTTTGGCGAGACATAAGCAAGAGTTGAAATTGAATAACATGCATTGAAGATTTACAATATCACCGCATTTTCAAGTTTCAAAAACGGTGGGAGGGGGTTATAAAAATCGAACTTTTCCTAGAGTAACTTTAGAACTTCTATATTATAATTTTAAAATTTATCCTAAACGTCTTGAGCTTTTCAACAAGGAAAATAATGGTAACAAAACAAAATACCTTATAAAGTTTTAAACACAAACAATCACGGCAGATTTCTCACAAACTTAAGTAACATAACAAAATGAAAGAAAACTTTAAGCGGCAGTCTATTGTCTCAAAATTGTATAAATTAATATTAATACTAAGAAAATATAATTTAGTAATGCTTTAAAAACCATATGGAGCATTCGCGGGTGAAGGTGCAGGGTTGTACCTAAAAACAAATAAGAAATAAAATATGAGAAACGATGCTTAGTATATTTTGTAAGCGTCTGAAATTGTTTCTATGTAATAAATAAAATGTACAAAGTTAAAAGTCTAAGAAGTATGCCAGCATATCTAAAAAACGAACAAAAACATAACATTTCAAAATATCTATGCCTTACCCGGACTTCCTTTTAATACTTAGTTTGGTAGTCTTGAGGGCAACTCCATTACCATAACTAAATCCGGAAAATTCTACATTAACAGAGAGCAGCGCAAAAATCTATCAGACCAATATGAGCACTTGCCCGAGAAAACTCGGCCAATAATCCACTGAATTACATTTAATTTGCCCCTAGGCAAGATCATATTAGTCTAAAATTAATATCTAGGGAAACAAATTAAAAGCTACGTTGCTGCCCTCGATCATCAGGTTAGCGAGCTGAAACATTTTCCATAAATTATTGATAGGTACAATTTTCAAGTGGTTAGTACATTTTTTAGATATGCTGTTAACAAATAAAAGAAAATTAAAAAAGGAATAATCCTAGGTAGGTAAATTTTTGTGAAATCTATGGATAACTTCTAAGTTGGTTTTAAAAAGTGAGGTTATGGCTAAAATCGTGATAATTCTGAGCTAAACTCGTGTAGTTTCACTCGAGTAAAGGAAGAACTAAGTCTCAGGATAGGTGTTCTTGCTTCATCGCGCTATTATAGTCAGCGGAATCATTGTAAATCCTTTATTTTCAAAAATTGTTATAACTGAGAACAAAAATATGATTTTTGCGATCAGTTACGTGTGAGAAATACATTAAGTACAGCGATATAGAGCAACATAGCTGACAGGCAAATCAAACATGAAAAAGGTATATACAATGTTTTTCCAAAGTGCAGCAAAGAAACATTTAAACGGATATTATGGAAGCTGACTCTAGAAACCCAGAAAGCAAATAAAAAATTAAGCAAAAATTGATTTAATTACCTACTTGTTTTGTGTAAGTTTCTCTCTATTTCAGTATCAGTTTTTCATTTATGCCAGCTTTATAAAAGTGTCTAAGCAAATTGGGTTTCGAAAGAAAAGATATTCTTGCCTACTTTTCTCAAACAAAAGATTGCATCGGAGAAATCTTGCTCCTGATATACATGTAAAAAGGGGGCACTCAATGCCAAATAAAATAATAATAATTTATTAAGCTTTAGTGTAATAGTTTATAGTGGTTTATTAATTGTATTTCTGGTAACTAAAGGCCACTTCAAAATATCTCAATAAATACGTATTTTTTTACGGGGATGCTTAAATAACCACTTTCCTGCATCCATTTTATTGCAGAAAATAAATTTTTCTCACATTAGTGCACTAAGGCGGGAAATTACAATTTTCTGCAATAACATGTGCGCAGGAAAATGTCTAAGCAAGGCCGTAGAAAAGAACCATCTTCCTTTGGCAGTTGAGTTGAGTTACTGTTAAAATAAATAATGTTTTATAAATCTTTTAAGCCAACCACGTTTCGTCTCTTTCCTTTCAAGGTTTTAGTAAAATGGCAAATAGTGCCTCTACATAATATATGCCAAGATAAATTGAGGAAAGCAGCTTTAAGGAAGCCAACAATTGTTGTTTATAGCCTAGTTCAACAATGTTGCTCGGTCACTAAAATTGATATATTTTTGTATATTCTGTGTACTCCAAGTACCCGTTTACAGTAGTTACCAAGTGTCTTCTATATTATCGTATTATAATAAAGAATTTTTCCATTTAGAGTTTAAAAAACATTGAAGAATACTAGTGATAAACATATTGGTTCCTATTAAAACGGTTTATGTTTTTTTAGTAAGTTCTAAAAATAATTTGATATAAAATCTACAAATAAAAACAAATCACACAGAGTTTTCGTTATCAACAGTAACTTTTCTAAACGCCAAAAAAAGTTTTCGTATGAACATTTTGAAGTGGTGACTATAAAATTTTGAGTTGCTTTATATTGCTTTATCATTGCATTATCTTTTCGATTGTATTACTCCTGAAAGAAATTACGTTCTTCGTTTGCTTTGCGGGTTTTACATCGAGCCATAACATAAAAAAAAACCAAACGAAAATTATCCAAAAAACATATAATAGCGGATGCTGAGAACGTTCAAGGAACACTGCTACCTGGATGGATTGTCGGTACTGCTCACTAACCTGAGACAGAGTGAGAAGTTTTTGTGCACTACCACTGACCTGTAACACAGTGCCATGGTGGCGAATATTATGAATACCCCCCCTACCACCGACATGAGCGTGCCCACGAGAAATATCGTGTTTGAACCATGATAGCTCTCTGCGGAGGGGTGTAGCGGTAACGTATGTTGACGGACGTCCACCGGCGGGCGCGTCATGCATCCAGTCGCAACACAGTAGCGGGTCGGACAGAGTGGGGGAAGGAAAGCACCAATAAGACATTTACAAGGCACACGGTAGAATACTTTTATACGATGCAAATAGGTGGGTACCATATGTTTATAAACACTATATCGCGCCTTCCCCGTTTCATGGATGAGAAATATATATACCTACGAACCCACACAAATATCGTATGAGCCTTCTCTGCCCACTTTCGAAATGCGGTATTATTGTTGGTTCTTTTTAAAACACTTCACTAGATACCGTCAATAATTTCAGTCAATGAGGTTCTGCGCAGAGAAGGCAGGCTCCGCGTAGAGACAGGGTTATGCAAGATTTGTATGCGGTCGCATATATTTGTCTCAAATTGTTACCACGTGGTCTCGCCGCAACGCGCGATATATGTCTAATATAATATATGGTACCCTCTAGATTACAGTGGTTCCCAAACTTTTTTTTAAAGACCAACTCACAATAATACCGTTTTTGTATTCGCGCCTCTCTTACTTAACTTCAACCGAGTGCAAAAGGAACATTGCACTCAGGAAGCTATAATGAGAAATTTCTCACTTTTTCAACTCAATATTCAATAGAATAGATGCTTCGTTCTACCATAGAAGAATCTACGCGTAGTAGATTCTTCTATGGGGTTCTACACACAGGATGATTTTTTTACACCCCGATTCTCGCTTATTTTGCGCCCCACAAACGAAACGTGAGAAACAAAAACGTCTTAATTTTTTATTGCAGGAGACAGAAGAACACTTTTATCTTGAAAATCGATGGCACTGAAAAACCTTATGCAACCAGGTGCTCAGATAGTTTCAGAAAATTGCACAGGGTCTTCGGATCTCTGGAGGCTATGAAATATTTGTATTTACTTTTTTTAAGAAAGTTTCCCGCTTATTTTGCCACCACAAAAAAAAAACAAAAGATAACAAGGGTTTGTATGAATTATACTTTTCCGCTTGTTAATTCTGCTAGATGACGTTAAAAAATGGGCTGAAAAGGGTTGTGGTATTTTTTTGCTTTAATTAGTATTGTTTTAGAATTTAATATCGTAAATTTATTGTTGTAAAACATTAAGTAATTTCATTAAGTCTTTTACTCTTTTGCATAGCAAACAAACACTCATAAAGTCACTGACTATCTACGAAATGGGTCTGAGCACTGTCTAATTTGCCTGAACTATTTTCGTGCTCAACTGCATACGAACCGACATCGATTGGTGGTACAATAATAGCAGTTGAACTTGGCTACAGCCTGAGCTAGCAACACCAATGCCACTTAGTAGAGGACTGTGAGTCACTCCTGGATGCTTCGATTAGTCATTAGTAAAACCAACGTGCAGAACTTTTCAGTATCACCTAGCTATACAAAATTGCCACATTTTTGTTACCCACATTTTTCTTGCGGGGCGCAAAATAAGTGAGAAAAACGCGATGGAAGACCAGCCACATTGCAAAGAAATGGTCTCCGAGATGTTACGTAAATACTACTTAATACGAGTTTTATTGTCTAGACTAGGAAAATAGAAACAATCCAAATTTGAGATGAATTTTATAAAAGTGCGTAATTTTTTAGGGTTTTCTTGGAAAGTTTCTTGGCAGGATTTGTTTTAACAAAATTTCTCGTACAAACATTGCAAGCTGCACATTGTAACCGCAGGTACGCATGAACAATGAACAAATTTTCTGCCGTACTTATATAGACATACAAAAAAGAAAGAGAAGAAGATAGACATACAAAAAAGAAAGAGAAGAAGATAGACATACAAAAAAGAAAGAGAAGAAGATAGACATACAAAAAAGAAAGAGAAGAAGATAGACATACAAAAAAGAAAGAGAAGAAGATAGACATACAAAAAAACATTATTCCACGTAAATTTGGTGTGGAGTACTAAGGGTGAGTTTGCATTAAAAGCTTGAAGCTCCTGTTGTCGCCAGATTTTCCTTGGAAATTAAGTAGGCCATTTTTGTGTCCGACATTGTCAAATTGTCTATTGCGTTCTTAGAGTGTTCTTAGTTACCAAAAAGTAATTATATACAAATTAAATAAATTATATTATATAAATTTCAATACCCTACATTATGAAAATAATAGCCCGCAGGGAAAAATATTATGAAGAAGTGTAATTTATTACTTTTGATTCCAGAACACGCAATATTGACCATCATTTCTCCTCTATAGACGCGAAGAAAAAAAATTGAATTTCTATTTTCCTCGATTTTTTCATTCCCATCTAGTTTTAAAGAATAAAAGTTGCTGTCTAATTTTATTAAAGTTAAGAAAGCGCTGAAATGTTAGAAAAGGTTGCATTCAGTTTTGGAAAAATGGGACTGAAAGATCATTTTGCTGACACTACCTGCTACCTAAGTTTTTTATATTTAAGATCATTATATTCGTGGTACGTGGAATTTTTCTCGTAACTTTGCCCACAGTTTACGAACCACTGTAACTAGGAATCCTTCATATGGTGAGTCTTACAGAAGGGACAGTTGACTTATAACTCTCTCACATTCGTTTAACACTAGATCCATTGACGAGTCTTTGAGTATTATCACAAGAAAACAAATTCCTCCCAATGTCATTACCATAGAGTAATAACATGTGTCTAAAGGAGATTGTCTTTTAGTTAAGATATCTTCCAAAGAGATAAATTACCTTTGTATTTTACGTTAATCTATACTGCCAATAGTTTATTGTTAATTTGTTTTTAAAATACAAGCTATTTCTCTTTAAATAATGTAAAACTTTTGAGTTAATTTAATATTGTAAAAATATTGCACCTATTTATCCAAAGCCCCGATGGCAATACCTAACAATTATAGTCAACTGTCTCTTTTAGTAATATATAGACAAAAATAATAATAATAATAGTCAATAATATGTACAGTACACAGTACACACATCAAATAATGTAATTACAAAATACCAAACCAAGTATCGTGTATACACAGACCCAAAAAGTACGCATATACAGATATCGAAAATTCTCGCGACAAAAGCATATTTACAGATCGGCAGATACTTTTTTCAAAAGAGGAAAGTTAATACAGCAAGTGTTCTTTACATATAAGAAGTAGAATCATCAAGTGCGAGCGACACACGCGGGTGCTAGTGCCGTTTGTTTTTTCTTTGTACCTGTAGCATACGGCAACAACGGCAAAACAAATGAAGACGCCTTTGACAACGCCCACTAGGATGAACACCATTGCAAGGGTGCTTAGGTTCCCCGATCCCTTGGTTTCTGCGAACAGGTACGGTAAGAGCGGTGGTCACAAGTAAGGGCAAGTTTGATGTGTTAGTTCTGTTAGGTTGTCTACGCGAATGAAAAAGTCGAGTTCAAAAATTATAGCAATAACATTTTAACCTAATGAAAGTTTTCATCGGGCCTATAATAATTCTATTTAGCTTTTTCACATTTTAATAATTATATTCTCGAAATAAAATACGAATTTTAAGAAAATCTTAAAAGCTCCTAATATTTTGAAATTTCCATGGCTCAATCAAACTTGAACCAACACTATAATATGTGTCGGTCCAGATCAAACTCAAAAATTACAGTTCTGAGGAAAACACAAATAGTAAATACCGTTTTGACGGATACCTAACCTAAAAATGCTTTATGTCGATGTTTAAAATAGTTTAAAAAAATATAAGTCAATACCGCCACAAGTCAAAATATTTGTAGATTTTGGGGAAAATATTAAAATAATAAAGTAAGAATAACAATAGTTCAAATTATAGCAGTGTATTATATTTATGAAAGAAAACCTTACTTCTAAAATGGCCGTATCAAATAATATGGGAGAATATGTATTAAAACGTTTTGACTTGTGGTGGTTTTGCAAACAAAATTATTTCAGTATTGGGAGTTATGGCAGTTTATTGAACGTAAAGATGTGAACAATTTAAAAATGCCAATTTTGCATTTTTCTTGGCATGTGGCTGTATTTGATTGAGACACCGATTTTATTTTTTTATTATCTTGGTTAAAACAATTTTCTTGCTATTTCTTCAACGCGAGATCCACACATTCGAGTTAAATAATTTAAATATACAAATATACAAAATTGAGAATATAGAAAAGGGGAAAAGATGACAATAGGTATAAAGTTTTGTAAAATTTTAATCGTCATGACAAGCAGATTTCTAAAATAAGAAAACCTATATGGTGAAAAGAAAACAAAAGTTTGATTTGTCACCGTCTTGTGCAACACCCACTATAAAATTTGGTAGCACTGTCACAAAATTAAATTTGACATCTATAAATTTTATACAAAAAAATTCCATCTCAAAAAAATAAGAAAGTTAAGAGGGTGTCCATTTATGTCGAACCATCCTGTACCTGTACATCTAATAAATCGACAGTGGAGAGTATAATTTTACCATTACTTAAGGTTAAAATGTCATTGTTAAATAATTGAAACACAGAATTACCACAATCGACTATCTTAAAAGTTTATCGATAGTTTAATAATTATTACTCTTCCGTTTGCTTAAAAATTTATTACTAGATATTATTGCACTGTCCCATATAAATATGACCTTATTAGTGATAACCACCATTAAAAAATTATGGTATTTATTTTTTCGTTTCCCCTATTGTCAGTGTCCTGTGTACGTACTTTACCAAAAATAAATTTCTTCGTAGTTAGCTGTAAATTATCATGATATTTAAATTGACGAGAATGGCTAACTTATAGCTAACTACTATTAATATATTTTTTGAGATCATGACACAAACAATGGTACATCTGTGTGGCTTGTGAAAAGAGCATAAAAGACTTGGATTGTTCTGTGAAGTTATTTTTGTTTTGAATAAAAAAACACAATTTCAAATGTTTTTATTACTACTCAAATAGCCGCGCTTGGCTGAAGAATAACAAATACCATTGTTTCTGCATCGAATACATGCGATTTTGAAAAATGCCATCAACCTTAAAAAATATGTGTATTGTTGAGAAAAATATCACCAATCAAGAGAAATAATGGTAGGTGACATTTTACCACATTTCGAAGGAAGTTCATAAAATTTGTAGTCCCACCAAACTTGTAGGTGAAACAAAAAACTCCTTTTCCATTTTTTTACTATGTTCTTGAAAAACGTTGATTTGATTATGATAATTATGATCTATGTATATAACAAATTTGCCAGTTACTGCTACATTTTTTTGAACATGAAAATTTTAGGATGAATTGTGATACTACACCATGGGTATGTTTAGATCTAATTTTTAAGAAAGATGGCGTTTATATTGTTTAAGAAAAATAAAGGTTTAATCACAATGTTTGAACTATTTGTGGCAATGATATTAATTTTTATTTATAAAACCTCTATTTTTGTCAAATAAAAGACATATTTATTTAATTTATAATAATTAGTGTGTTTCCTGGCTAGTACGTACCGTAGGGAGTGACATTCTTTTTCATGTGTGCCGTTAAATTCGTGGTCGCTATATCGGCAGGTGGTGTAGGCAAAGGTGGCTGTGGGGGAGGCTGTTCGTTTATTATAGAACAATCGGACCCTGTGAACCCAGTGTCACAGTAGCACTTGTTGAGATTTGTGCAGTACTAGAACAAATAATCAAAAACAAAATATTAAATTTGGACAATTTACGTAAAATAAAATCTTAATAATATTACTTACCCCATGACCTGAACACTCTATGCTGTTGGTATTTGAGGGACACTTTTCTGACGTTATGTAAGGAAATATGCTGGTGCACGTTTGGTTCAAACAAATGAGGTTTTCTCCGCAAGGCGTTCCATCTTTAACTAATCCCAAACGAGGCAAATCATCTTCAGCTTTTTCATTGGTTCCTGATGTTGTCCTGAAAAAAATAATGTTGCAGAGAAAGCAGGGCAAACATACTGGTGGTTATTTTGCCCCAAAAAAAAGTAAAGGATTGAGGCATATGACGGTATTGGTTCAGAACTAACTTTGATACTTACTTGCATTCGTATTCGACGCCCTTTAGCGAAATTATCGTTCTTGCAAATTGCTGGTCCAATCCGTCCACAACTGGATACCTGGCTCCCAGTTGGCATTGAAGCGACCCGCATCGTACATTGTCCGCTTTGCATTTCCTAAACGAGCCGTCTGCTTCCAGCCCGCAGTGACCGTTGATGGAACCTTTGGAGTTGAACTGTTCGAAGCATTGCTGACTACCACCAATACCACCTAGAACAGGATGACAACGGTACAGTTAAGAAGGAGCAAAACCAGGAACAAATTGTGTACAAATGGAGGCCATTTTATCTGCAGGTATAATGCACGAAGACATAATATGATCCGTGTAGTATAAGTGTACCTAATTGATTTAATTTTCATTTGGAAACATCCATCCGCGACTTTTCGCGAGGCTGAAATTACAAGACTTCAAGCTTCAAGCTACATTGCACAGGGGACCTTGACACCTCGAGGGGAGTCGATTATTTTAAATTGACAGATTATTCCAAAATTCTGAATTTGTTACAATTCCTATTTTCTCACTTTGCTTCATTTTCTAGTCACGACCTTGAAGCAGTCACGCTTGCATTTTGCAGTATCTACCCTATTTGTCCGTTCGAGCTTCCAGAAACTTTTACGCTTTTTTTGTACATAAAAAAAGAAATTTATGTTACACTCACCGTATCCCCAGATGTGCTCGCACTGTAGCGTCAGCGTGGGACACTCCCCATTGAAACAATAGCCGGTGCTGTCGCCACAAGGGCTGCCGTTCTTCTTGTATAAATCAACCGGACACTCGCCGCTCTCGCCAGAGCATTCTTCAGGTAAGTCGCACTCGCTGTCCGCATCTCGACATACGAGGCCCTTCTCCTGAAAGTATGGGGTTCATTTTATCCGGAGCATATTGCGCTCTTAGCTGGGTTATTCACCCTTAACCAAAAAAAAAAAAAACTGAACCTAGTTCGGTAAAAGAGATCGTTGTTTCCTGAAGCCTATAATATTAATTGATTGGTGTGTTTTTGATAATTCAACCTTATCGATAGCACCATACGAGTGCATGAGGATAGAATAGTTTTACCTTTAATTTACAACCTTCGCAACAGGGTCCCGAAGCACACTGTGCTTCTTTCGTCAACTTGCAGGTTATAGGATCGCAGCATGGATCCACTTCGTGGCACGTATCTATCGGGCCACAGTCGCAGTCTTCTCCCTCCTCCACTATACTATTTCCACAGTTTTTTGTAATCTAGAAAAATATATTTGTTAGTATAAACTCAAACTCAATTATTAATGGTATCTTTAAGTATTGTAACTACTGTCTATTTTTCCCAGTATGAAATAAAAACCGCTTTGCGTGCTGCCTACGTGACTACATAGACCATTAGACTTATAAGCCTATGGATGAGACGTCAGGTACAAGTCGTTCTGATTAAGACAAAGCATCTGCAAACCACTTGATATTTTGTGATACTTTAAAAAACCGCCATAGGTAGTTTATATTTATGGTTTGAAGTAAAAAACTAAAGCCGACGACATTACGTCCATAAGAAAAAAGTTACGTTGTATGAAGGTTTTAAGTTTATGGAAAAATAAGACTACAGGGTTGTCCAAACTTTATCAGCAATACTTTAAAAACTGATAGAAAATTTCAAAAAAGGAGATTTTTTCCTATAAACATGTATCGAAATCCTAACGGTTTTCGATATACAGGGCCTCAAAATTCATATTTTTTTTTTCAAATTTTCTTTTATTTCTCCTAAAGGAAGACAGCTAAGGCAAACATATTTGGTACAGTATAGACATTCATTAAATATTATAAACTAAAAATAATTCAGCCCATCTACTTCCACCAGTGTCGGAGAGACGGGGGTCAATTATCATATTTTTTTAATAAAAAAATGGTACGCCACTGGAAAAGTAGTCTTTTTTGCCTTCACTAAGTTTTCGAATCAATTATAAGAAAAAACTATTCTTGACTTTTTTTCGAAGAATTTACCGTTTTTGAAAAAATCAATTTTGTGCTTTTAATTTTTTTAGCAGAAGAAAATTAAAGTAGGTCTAAGCTTTCGAAATTTTGCACTCCTACTGAGTTTTTAATTCCGAACAATTTTCCTTAATAACATTTTGTCGTAAGAACTACCTAAAGCCCACTCTACTGGTGCGAAAAATTAGATATTTTTAAATTTCCAGGACACATGATTTTTTGAATCTAGAAACCTTTTTGTAGATTTTAGGACCAAATGTTATTAAGAAAAGTTGTTCGAAATTGAAAACTCAGTATGTGTGCAAAATATCGAGAGCCTAGACCTACTTTGATTTTCTTCTTCTAAAAAAATTAAAACGCACAAAAATGAATTTTTCAAAAACGGTACATTTTTCGAAAAAAAGTCAAGAATAGTTTTTTTCTTAGAATTTATTGGACAATTTAGTGAAGGCAACAATATTACTTTTCCAGTGTCGCACCATTTTTTTATTAAAAAAATATGATGATTGACCTCCGTCACTCCGACACTGGTGAAAGTAGATGGGCTGAATTATTTTTAATTTATAGTATTTAATGAGTGTCTATACTGTACCAAATATGTTTGCCTTAGCAGTCTTCCTTTAGGAGAAATAAAAGAAAATTTGGAAAAAAAAATTGAACTTTGAGGCCCTGTATATCGAAAACCGTTAGGATTTCGATATAATATGTTCATAGGAAAAAATCTCCTTTTGTTGAAATTTTCTATCAGTTTTTAAAGTATTGCTGATAAAGTTTGGACCACCCTGTATAGTCTATCCAAGATACAGCGGCAGTAGATATAAACAAAGTCACATGACCGCCTTGCGATGGATTACCAGGGTCGGACTAATATGAGATTCCAAGTGGCATGTAATTCTGAATTAATTCTTTTAGAAGTTCTAAAATGTGATTTTCTGCCTTTCGTGGATCTTTATAAATTTCCTTAAATTAAGTAGCAAAATAAATGTACAGAATATACTGCTCGCGATCCGATCTAAAATATGCAGAAAACTCGACTGAGGGAAGAGCCGGCCCTGCATATGCTCGCCGCGTAAACACTTGACATTTTATGACCGCCAGACCAATAAGAGAATAGGTCAAGTGGTGGCCAATGTTTTGATGCACTGCCGCTGTATCTTGGATAGACTTTATGTTCACATTATGTCGTCCATCCGTTGCTTAAACAGGCAGATCGTTGGTGAATAGCAAGTTGCGCCTGGAATTCTGAGCATCCCGTGGTGAGTGCACCGTATTCAAACAATTTAACATTTGCCCCGGCCCAACCGCCACACCATTTCAGTTCGAGCGAGTATCAAACCTGAACAGTAATTGCCATATAATTAAAACTTTGGAAAGCACCCCTGTCCGGTCCTCGACTGTAAGAACTTTGTTCCCCAACTATCACTTACCAACTCGTTGGGCTTGTTTAACAGGCAAATACCGTTGCCAGTTCGTAGCCGGTCTATGTAGTCCTTCAGGCTGCACTCCGAGAATTTGTAGGGTTGCACGTTTTCATGGCCAACTATGGATTTCTTCATGATGCACCCGTGCCAGTCCCTGCAGCTGCATTCTTCGCGGCCGTCGTCGTGGCCCATGCCGATGTTGTGGCCTATCATGTGAGCCATCGTTCCTGGAACGAACATAATTGGTGAGAAATGGGAAAATTCTTCTGTTGGCCTCGATGGTTGAGCTTTTGAGTAAACCTAATTTCTTGGACACGTGATAGATAGCATTTAAAAAATACTTAATTGACTGCTTTTACGTTGTTCGTGGTATTCGCCCATGTTATTTATGTCTGTGGGTAATCGATTAAAGGTTGAAGCAATTGAATGAAACCAATTCTCGGTCTATGTCCTACTTATCATAGCTGTGGGGTGCTATACCTACTACCTACTCTTATACCTACCTGGCCAAATTTCGTTTGAAGGCCGTTGATATAAAGAACAAGAGTATGCAGTTTGTCCCCAAATAGGTGAAATGACTCCCCTGAAAATTATTATTGTCGGAAATTTCTTTGTGGAGCAAACAGATCCATTTAATATTTAATTGACCACAGAAACTTGAACCACACTGATTAAAAGGAAACGTTTTCAAGTTGTCAGGAAAATTCGAAAATTCATAAATGCTTAACAACACGAAACTTTGGACGTTAGCTCAAGAAAATAACTTCAACATTTTGTTTTTTAAGCTTTTTAAGAATAAATCTTGCTCCTTTTTCAAAGATATTGTCAAGTCAACGCGAAATAAACTTTGAACAAAGAACCCCAGGAAAAAGCAAATTTTGCCTTCGCTCGACCGGGACAATCTCTGCATATGGCGGGATGCCGTTTCCGTTTCTACAGTGGCGCGCACCTTTGAGTTGTTTCGACACGACACACTAATCGAGGCATTTTTCGTGAAATCAGTAGGTACCTATAATATAGGCGGAAAATTATAAGGCACTTTTATGTCTTTAGGTTTAGTTTAGGAAGCCTTGACAATGCAGTAATTCTAATTTAATTTTTAATTGGGTTTTTCGCCACCAAACTGATCGAAAGACAACTTTTTCAAGTTGCCTGGAAAATTCATAAATTCTTAACAGTGAATGAACAAAACTTTAAACGTGTAACTCAAAAAATAACTTCAACAAATTTGTTTTCTGACCTTTCGGAGAATAAATCTTCCTCCTTTCTCAAAGATCTTGCCACGTCAAAATAAAGTGACAGATTAATAAATTTATAAAATTCCTTGTGAATGTGGAAAGTTCTATATTGGGGAGACTTGTAGGCCATTTAACGTTCGTTTAAAAGAACATAAAAATTATATCAGGCAAAATCAAATTTCTAAGTCAAAAATATGTGAACATTCTTTTAATAACAATGATAGGATATTGTGGGATAGGTCCAAACCAATTCTCAAAGAAGAAGTAGGAAATAGACCAAAAATTAAAGAATCTGCATTTATTCTAGGAAATACGGACAACTGTGTTGCTGAATGTTCAGTGGAATTCAGTAAAATATTATTGCCACTTATTCAAAGAGAAATTAGTATAGATAATTAGATAGAACACAGGGTACAATATCAGGCAGGTGGCTAGGCTATTGTTTCTGTTGTCATGACATTTTAACCTGAAATTTATTAATCTGTCACTTTATTTTGACGTGGCAAGATCTTTGAGAAAGGAGGAAGGTTTATTCTCCGAAAGCTATATATAGTTCAGTGGACCTATCCCACAAAATTCTATGATTATTATTAAAAGGGCATTTTTGACTCTGAGATTTGATTTTGCCTGATATAATTTTTGTGTTCCTTTAAACGAGCGTTAAATGGCCTACAAGTCTCTCCAACACAAAACTTTCCAAACTCAAAGGAATTTAATAAATGCAATTTTTGAACTCTGTAGGCCTCATTAAATGGTTTCGTTTTAAATAGTTAAAAGGTAATAGTATAGCATCGATCTTAATGTATTTTTGATTTCAAATACTTACTGTCTTGACATTAAAAACATTGCCTATACGTTTTAACTTATCTGATAATCCAGGAATATAAGGAATAAATTAGTTTACTGCTCGGTCCACCAGATTTATTTATCTAAATATACACACCCAAAATGTCTAGGGATCACCCTAATTATTTTAAAATGTATGCCACAACTTCTCTATTTTGGAGTGCCCCTCTAATTCTCCTGACTTAAATCCCATTGAAAAGGTATGGGATAATATGAAGAGTTGCGTTTTGGATGTTGGGAATGGTTTTATAAATCAACAATAACTGGAAAGGGCAGTCCAACGAGTTTGGAGAGAATTGGGTCAAGACATGATTGATAGGCTAATTTTAAGTATGCATAGACGTTGCAGGACTGTCATTAATAATATTAATAATAAAGGAGGACATTCTGGGTATTAAATTTTCATAGTTTTTTTAAGTTACATTTACTTCAACTAATTTTGTGATATTTGTGAAATAAATTGGTGTGATTGTATTTTTGGGAAAGTTTGTATTTTTTATGCGAGTGCTACGCATTTTCATTTACTTTGAATAAAGAACATTCAAGAAATGGGAGATTTATTATTTTTTTAAAAAAATATAAGAGTGATCCCTAGACAATTTGGGGGTGATATATTAGCACTGTTGTTTTGTTGGAAATTCTGAAAAACTTGCTCCACAAATTCAATAAGATAACTGTTATTCTTAAGAACTCGTTTGATATGTTTACTCAACTCCTCAAATTTTATGTTATTATAACAAATCGTCTTAACTCTGATAAATCAACTTTTAATTACTCCTTTTTAACATGATTGGAATTTGGTTTGATTCCGGTTTCTTTGGCGAAAAACGAAAAACCCAATTAAAAAATTAATGACTCTCCTGAAAGACAAACAATTTTCCAGTTCAAATTATGCCATAATTTTAATTTTGAAAATTCGCGGCGTTTGCTTTGTAAAGCAAGACCGAGTCTTAGGCGGCGCGGCGCGTGGCCCTTAATAATATTATAAAAGAATAAAATATACTTTGAAATAATTCAAACCAAAGAACACCACCCAATAATCTATACACAAAACCAAAATCCGAAACGCCGACCAATCAAACCGCTACTGTCGCTTTCTTATTGGCTGCCTCCTTGACTAGGTCGACGTCGACCGCATAAAAACCATTGAATTTTATACGGGTGATTTCCGCTGATAAGTCTGGTATTTTTACCAGTAATAGAGCGTGGTAAATGAAATGAAATAGATTGCGCCCCGTATATGTTCCAAGTGAGTTCATTTATATTTTACCAGGGTAGCTCGATAACAGGCGCCTCGGCAATAAAACACGAGAAAAAACGCTTTTTTATTTCCATATTAAACCCAACCTGGTATTAGTAATAAAAAGTGATGAAGGAGACAAAGAAAATATATATTGTAGTAAAAACAAGTGACTGCATGCTCGCATAATATCAGCAATACTTGCATGGGTTACACTGTTAGACGGCTTGTCACTTGTGCAGCGAATGCGGTGGATAGCCGTGCCATAATTCCACAGATCTTAGGATATACTTGCGTAAATAGTTATAATCGATATGGCTTTTTAGAGACCTTTTGACAATATTATATCGTGCATTAACTTTACGTTGTATTTGACGAAAACTTTAAAAGTGAAATATTATGTTGCTTGTAGAACGTGTAGGCATATTTTTGAAAACTGCGTGACGCTTATGCCCTATATTCTTTTTGTGACGCCAATTAGAGTTTTTTATGCTGTAGCAATACTGTACCTTGGACATTTCACAGGAGTCGTCTCATCTATCCCGGACGAACTGTAATAGATCTCAAATACCTAACTGTAGTGACACAGAATCATATACCAGTGAACATTTTTTACTATTTGTTCAGAGATCCTGATTTTTTGCCTTATTTGCGGAAGGTGAGACTTCGATTTATAAGTAGGTATTCCTCCATTATTAATAGGACACCATAGATATTTTATAATATTTCATATATTGGTTTTAGGTCCGTGCGAATAAATCCGCTTTAATGCGAAAATCGAGAGAGATTAAATTTTCAATATAGGGCGGTCGGAGGCGCTTCTGTAGCGAATCCTGAATATTCACCGTCTTTTAAATTTTACATACATTAGCAATGCGAATCGATATCCTGCAGGAAATCGGGTCTATTTAGCGTAGTTCCCGGAAACTTAACGTATTGGGAGCCTATTTTACATTGGAACAGTTTTAGGGGCACGTCAGGCTCTAATCCGGACTTTACTTCAATGAAATTAAGGAAGTTCCAATCAAGGAAGTTCTACCTTTGAACTACAAAACCCGCAACCTCCAATCGGTTAAATTATTACTTCGTTTCGAAGATAAATCTCACGTTTCCTGGATAGAGTAATTTGGATTCGTCCCTACTTAGTTTCAACTATAAACGTTAACCAAGTACTTAGTCAACGAAATACCTACATACTAAAAGTTTTCTTACCTGCTAAAAGATGTGGTTCGTAAGTGTTGATATCCACGCTGATTCCAACAGATTTCGGAGTGCAGACTGTCGCAGGCACAGCCATGCCAGCTTCCCCACCATCAAACATCTCACCGGTGAGCAACTGCGTTGTATCTTTATCTACGTTGTACAATTTTCTTGCCGTGTAGTCGTTGAAGTTTGATAGAGCCTTTCCAATATCTTGGGTTCGGTCTATCTGCACCTGGTTTCCACCTGTAAGCAAATTTATGTACATCATTGTACACCAGAGCTGCCCCAAGAACATACGGTCGTTGTTCGACCAAGTTCTTTCATAAGAAGCATTAAGTAATATAATAAGTACCTTGCCACGTTTCTATGTACACTACTGACACCCTCGTGTTCAAAGTTCTGAAGTACAGATCGGCAATGTTGGCCACCTGGATGGAGTCGTGAACGACGTCTATCCTAGTGCTGCCATTCCGTTTCTCGAACATTGCCTTGTCTATCACTAACGCAGTCTCGATGTATTTCGTCGCTTCTCGAACGTCTCTCTTCGTTCTTTCTATCCTTTCTCTAGAAGGCAGTAGGAATGATGATATATTGTCTAGTAGAACATTACAATGAAGGGGAAAGCAGGTGTTTGAATTTTTATCTTTCTTAACATGATATTTATCATAGGATTCAACCCTGACGTTCCATACATACTTTTAGAAATTAATTAGGTTAATAATGAGAGCAATAGATAAGTATGAGTGGCAGAAACTGGAACTTTGGGAACATAAATATGTTCATTTTTCTTTGCTGACACACTTTTACCTGCTTGACTTGCCATGACGTCAGTCCTAAGATTTGTTGTATGGAATCCAGGGACAAAAAAGTTTCAAAAGGGATTATTTTGAGTGTGCAGGATAGCTCAAAACTTATACCATAATAATATTTGGATTGAGAGTGCATATTCATTCAAATTTTCAGCTAGATTGACCTTATACGTTCCGAATATGTTTGAAAAAATCTAAACTAGTTTTTCCGTTTTAATGCTAATCGATAAGAAAAGGTATAATGTAGCAAGTGCTTTTAAAATGAAAAAATGGAATGCCAATTTATACTAAATAACATTAACAGCAAATTAATGGAGGGTATTAATAATTTGTTTCCCGCACAGCAAAAAGGAAATATCTATGCATTTATAGGGAGATCATAATATGTTGTCCCAGAAAGAAGAGCTAAAATTATTACCATGTGTCTTAATCATAAAAAGGAACAACATATTTAAATATATATATTTTTTAATTTTTGGTTTTCAAGATAATTTTTTTTATAAAGCATAAAGTTGTATTAAAATGCGAAGTAAACGTTTCTATAGCAATTATATTTGTGTTACTTGGAAAACTAAGTAAGAAAGAATAAAAAATTATTAAAATTGCCACACTTTTGCCAAAAACATTGTACTGTATCTCAACAATCACAGACCAAACTCGTTGCCTTGCTTACCAACTTTATTGTTTAGCCTTCAAAAATCTTCAATAACCTTGTCAGATTACTGTCACTGTCCAAGAATATTCTTTCTGCTCCAAAATTCGCACAAAATCTCTTTCTAACCTTTCCACTTCCTCCAGGCCCAATTCCCAGGGCTAATATACTCAAAAGGAAGACTGGAGAATACTCTAGAATATTCCTGGCCAATGATAGTTCACAAATCATAAAGTTCCAGCAAACGTTCTAGAAAGTTATGGAAGCTTTACAGGGAAAACAATGAATCTAAAGGACAATGGGGCCCTGGGGGTCTCAGGCCAACAAATATATGACTGAAAATGCCTCTAAATTAATTAGAAAAATATAAAACTGTAAGTAGAATACCCAAACTTAAAATTTATCTGCTAAATCTTTCAGTAGGTTAGAAAACCGTGCATATTCCTTGAAAGCTGATATAACATCTTTAGAGGCATTTTTCGTTACAATATTAATGTTGTTTTTCAACTATCAACTGTTAAAGTTTTCGCAAGACCGGAGATGCAAAAATTTTGATACATTGTGATGTATAGCCAGTCATACTACACTACGAGTAGTAGTCGGATAGTAAATCATACATTTCCATGCGTTACTTCTGTGTTTTTTTATCGATAAACAACTCATTAGCGTTATGTTAATGAAAAAATTACCTGCTGGATAAAAAATACTTAAATAAATAGCTAGTTTACGGCTGTGTAGTTTTACTTAGTAGATAAAATAACTAGTTTTGCAGCCAGAAAGGTATATATTAACTTCTTTTTATAATACCAAGCTTTCGGTCTACTTAAAAAAATGTTGCTTTTGATAAGTTAAATTTTGCCACTTATTTTTGGGACAACCAGTATATAAAGAAGTTAAGGATGCCGTTAAACATGTTTCCTAGGCATGTTATTATATTTTAAGAGAATAAGTATATCGGTAACTTTTCTCGATCAGTTTACATGAAGGAAGCTAATTAATTATTGTAATGGTACTTACCTTTTTATCCTAAGATTGTGAGGCAGGAACCCCATGTTGGGGTTTGGTTTCCACTCCATGTTTCCGGAGTTTGCACAGCCTTTGTTCGCCTTCGTTCTGGCTTCAAATATGACGTGTGGATGTTTCTGCTAAATAAAAGAAAGCTGTGCAGTCACATTTGTTCAAGAATCCACGAAATACGATTAGCGTTGTACCCGGGGTTAATGGTGTCCATTGAAAGCGCCGGCCCGCCGGGAAATGGAAAACCACGCAAAAACCCGCCGGAGTTTCCGCAGATTAATTTTATAGCGAAAGTAATTTAGGGGTACAATGGAATGCAATTTGCAGTATTTCAGGAGCACGTAGCCCGCCAGTCATACCGCGCGCCTTAAGTCGCCTGTTGTCCATTAAAAATAATAACCCGTTTCCTTAATGTCGGCCGCGCGGTCAACAGAAATGTAAAACTAAAAGCTTTCTCGGGCAAAAAGGAAAACTTTATGGCATTGATAATTGGATGGACAACATTAAAAAGCTCATATGTGGAGAACCTGTTTTCAGCTATATCGAAAACCAAAAAGTTTAGAAAAGTAGGTACAGTCACAGATCAATAGTGTGCGCAATAATTTTACTAGCCCCTCGGCAGGAACGCTTGGATTGCATCCTCCTGGGGAGACTGCGACCATTAACTGCCTTAAATCCCTACTTCGATCACCATCGACGTCAAATTAGTCAATCGGGCTTGAACGGATATTATAACTAAAAAGACACGACATTTAAATTCATAAATGTGTCTGTATATAAGATGTTTTTGCTACAATTAGCAACAGAGCCCCGGCTCACCCTCTCATCATGGCCATCCTCCAGTGGCGGAGTAGTTTCGAGCTCTTTAATAAGAGTTGCCGCAACAGAAACTATGATTTCCGTTAGAAATTTCATTCAATTCGTATTGTTCTGTCTAATTCCCTTTTTACGAGCTTTTATTTAACTTGCTCTGTTAGTGTGTGTGTATATGTACCGAAATCTTGCAACTGAATTTTAAACCACTTCCAGCCAACCGATTGAGCTGAAATTTTGCGCACACTTTTGGTTCCGGTGACAACGCAATCTAGTAGGTATACTTAATATTTTGATTTTTACAAAACGGCCGCCACTCCAAGATGGCGGTTTACCTATTTTTTCACAACCTCCTCGACATGGGTGGTATCAGGTGAAAGAATTTGAAGAGTAAGAGAAAACGATAAGGTAGGTGACGTCCGAAATCCAAGCTAGCCGCAGCCCCAAGATGGCAGATTACCTTTTTCTTCACAACCTATAATTGACATGAGTATCAAATGAATAGGTTTGACGAGTACAAAATGATAAAGATAAGTGACGTCACACTAAATTCAATCTGACGGATGCCCCAAGATATGGCGGACTAACTTTCTTTACCACCCTCCTGACATGGGAATAAAATAGGTATCTACTAAAAACCTCAAATAAAATAAAAAAAAACTTTTTAAAAACAGTCTTTTATTTAAGCCATGTACTAAAACGAAGTTTAGGTTTTCGTTAAGATAATTCAATGCCAAATTGGGACAAGTTTTTGTAAATCAAAAAGTTCGTCGTGTGAAATGTTTATAAAAATAAGTAGGTACCGATAAGTTTTATTGGACAGTGATTGGTTGACAAGAAAGTACCTACTTGCCAAAGTATTATCTTAATAACGAAAACCTAGACTTATTTTATTCGTTTTAGTAAATGGCTTACATAAAAGTTTGCTTTTAAAAACGTTTATTTTTTATTTTTTATTATTCATTTCAAGTGTTTAGGCGGCGAGTGGAATGCAGGGCCGGCTCTTCCCTCAGTCTAGTTTCCTGCATAGGTAGGATCGCGCGCAGACTTGTTGCAGAATGCAGAATCTCATATATTAGTCCGACCCTGGTAATAGATCGCAATGTGGTCATGTGGTTTTGTTTACATCTACTGTATCTGTAACTTGGATAGACTGTAGGTTATAATACTGACATAAATGAACTTAAAAATGTCATCCCTACTTTATTTACCTATCTACTTATATTTATTACTTATTTATATGAATTGTTTTTAACATTATTTTTTTAGCGACATATTTATTTGGGCGCCAATGTCTAAATATTTAGTAGAATGTATCAAAAAGTTCATGATCACTTCCGGTTAAAGCGAAAGTCAAAATGGGAACTAACAATTTTATGTTACTATAAACTTTATTTTGCTCTGCTACTGCTGTTCCTTATTCAAATTTTAAGCGACTAATTCGCCTTGCATTTGCCTTATAATGACAGAACAAAGAAGGAACTTTCAATTAAATATTTACTTTAGTTTTTAGTTGAAAATAGTTTACTCATTGTTGATGTTTATTTACACCCCGTTGTGTCATTTTAATTTTTTGTATACCAATTACTTAACAATTATTACTAAATACCTTGGTCTATACAAAAATAATGTTATTGTAATTAGTTGTACCTACATTCTTAAGCAAAATCGCGTTGTTTTTAAGCGGTTTTAGAGAAATCTAGGAAAACTTGGCAAATAACTGTATCAAGAAAAATTTCCTGCACCTGTGGTTTCTGTGGACAATATTTCAAGAATATGGTTTATTTATTAATTTCTTGTCTAGTATCTCCAAACCGATTAATTCCGTTTCACCTTTTTATCTGTAATGTATCAATCGTATTTAAATATATAGGTATACTTAATCAGCGAGTTAATACAATGTAAGCCTGTATATACGGGCTGACACAATCCGTGACCTCAAGCCACAGTCCTAGACGCAGACGCGTGGCGTTTGTGAAGGACAAGGTATTATTATTAGCGTGTCTAATAATAGTACATCCATGACATGAAATGGATGTGGTAATTGCCAATAGTAATCAACAGCCAGTTTAAGTTAGTTACGCACTCAAATAGTTTCTATCTGCCGTCTCTGCCCACTCTTCTGGCTAAGTGGGATTCGCATGTAGCGCAGGGGAGAAATTACAATAGCAATTCGTTTGATTTTATAGCCAGCTAACACACTCGTAAAATCAATCAATAGAATTTCTTAGCAGAGATTGTTTCTCTGGATGTAAACCACCAAACTCTCTCAATATCTCTAATTATACTGGATATTACTGAAATAAACGATCAAACGTTATCATTTTCAAGAAGTTTGAACAAAAAATAGTTTTATTTAAGTATCTTCCATGTTATCAGAAATACTACAACTTGGTAAAAATTACCTTACCTAATTAGAAGTACCTAGAGGTACAACATAGTTTTGCAAGCAATTAGTGGCGGGTTATGGTGGTTTACTACTAAATGTTAACAAAGAAAAAATTTTACGTCCTAAATCATTATTTAATTTCTTTTCAGCAACTTTATCGACTTCGTATCTGTTAAGATAACGGAGATCTCCATGGTTAGGCTCGAAATTCGGTCACCCTGTATACTTGCAATAAGGCCGCACCAACGAGTTTGTACTTAGTGCTGCCAGAACCGTATAGAGGGTGATTAACTTTTTATTTTGAGGACCATATGTTTCTTAAGGCCTGTTTTTCTTCATTCTGAACTTCTTTCTGGTGCTGTGTTTCAAGTTCCCAGTGTATGAAACACTATTCGGGGAGCTGTTTACTTTTGGAACACCAAACAAGAATTTTGGTTAATTTCTGACCATACCTAAAAATTCACAATTGAGACTGGAGACAGTTTGCATAGTAATAATAATAATAATGATTTATTTACTAATGATAGTACATGACAGTATAATATACATAATAATAAAGATGTATAACCAATGTAATCAAGTCAATAAATAAGTAAATAAATACAGAATATCCCACGTGGGTTAAGAGTATTAACTTAATTTCTTTTGAAATAGGTGTCTATTTCAGTTTATGGAAAGCAACCGAGTTGGTTTTGAGTATTATTTGGTGAAATTAGTACTTGCCGGGTAAGTAGGTCGAAATATAGGTTTCGACAACATTGAGCCAAAATAAAGTCAATAATACCATGGATTTTTAATCTCTCTGTATCTAATAGTCATTTTTTTAATTTTTATTTCATATATGCGGCAATTCTGAATGGATTTTTGGCCCTATATAAAGAAAGCATCGCTGGTACAGAGATGTCTGTACTATTGGTAAAACTCCAGTGGTATTTTTCTGTCTCGTTGAGTAATGGTGAGCAATTGTTTCCATAGTATCTTTCTTTTTAAATAGCCTCAACACAATACTTTTAAAATAGAGTTGTCGGAGATCAAACAAACCGGTTGTTTTATAGAGCATATCCGATGAATAATTCCAGTTTTTAGCAAGAATAAACCTAAGTAACCGTTTGTGAGCATTTTCCAACTTTTGAATATGACTTTTTAGTATACCTCGCCAAACAAGTATGCCATAGGTCAGATGGGGCTGAACTAGTGCATTGTACAAAATTTTTAAATAAGAAAAATCAAATAGCTTTTGTAAGCACTTAAATTTCGATATCAGTGTCCTTATTTTTATTGTGAGATATTCGGCATGTTCATTCCATCTGAGACTCGAATCTATTGTTATACCTAAATATTTTATTTTTTGGGTTGAGTTTATATTTATTTCTTGTGAATTGACAGTTAGTTCTAGAGAAGTGAAGTTAGGTAGTGAGTGCGAATAGCAGGCAAATGGCACAAATTTGGTTTTTTCGAAGTTTACCGAAAGTAAGTGCTTATTGAATCATCCTACAATTTGGGAGAAGGCATATTCTACTTTTTTCTTTAAATCGCACCATGTTTTATCTGTGTAAATGACAGAGGCATCGTAAGCAAAGCAAAGCATATCCCTGCTGTTGTTATTTTAAACAGATTGTTAATATATATATATTGAAGAAAATGGGCCCCAATACAGTACCTTGGGGTACTCCGCAATGCACAACCTCCGCCGAACTAAGGACACCTCCAACATTCACCTGTTGGGTTCAACCCAAAAGATATGTTTTTATCAATTGCAAGACGATGAGGTACTTGCTTTTTTTACTGTTGAGATAAGTTCGTAGGTGATAGAACTGACGTTTTGAGTCCCCGTTTTCATCTCCGTACAAAAACAATCATAGGACCAACTTCAACCTCATCACGTTGTTGAAAGAAGAAAATTATTTAAAGCAGTTAATATATTGCGTGCTTTGATTTGAGTGGTATTCCGGCTCCCATCAGAATATTTCACTCTAGCACGAAAACATTCGAAGCGACTTCCTATCGACCGGCAGCATATTGAAATCGTATAGCATATCCACCTTTTGGCTTGCATGAAACCTACACCTCTGGGAATGACGCCGCTCCACTTCCGAGAATCTATACGAGATATCTCCGTCGATTTGGGGAAAAATAAATTCGGCGGGAAATAACATTTCGCCGAGAAATGTAGCTGGAGAGATTGCCCGCTGCAGGCAGGTAACACAACTTTAAGGAAAACCGGAAAAAACGCGTCCCCAGGAGCGAATTGGATCAACGGGAAAGCCCTTAAGCTTACGCATAGCTATAGGTTCGGCTCCTTCATTTCTTTGGCGGTATATTTCAAAAGAGATTTATAGTACTTCAATCTGTCCAAAAAAGGGGGTAGATAGAAAAAATTCCGGGAAGAATTTTGGTATGTTGTTACTGTTGCTATAGAGGCAAAAACACAAATTGGCATATCCACATCACTCCCCGTTTCGCCGCCATCCTGAAATCGATTATCGATTTATCTCGTTTCCTGTTGGTCGGACGAAAAGTATGAAGAATTTTTTTTGGCTGCGGGCGGAACTTTCTGCAATTCGTTTTGACTTAGAATAATTACTTTAAACCAAAGATTTTTTAACAAAAGTTGGAGATCTTGAAGAAGTCTGTAGAAAAACACTGATACCTACTGTTTATTAATTTTTTCAAACCGCCTGAGTTACAGTTACAGAGTAGCATTATTCTTTAAAATTTGATGGCATTTCTGCATTTTTAACACTGAAATTTTGATGTTTTTACGATGAAATTCTTGAGTACTGTTTAAAAATTGTTGAAAACGTATTGTTTCTGGTTAACAAAAAATTCCTAAATAAATTATTTACACAATTATAAAAAATCGGAAATTGTTTTTTGGCGCCCTCTTTACTTTTTGGGAATGGATAACAGAAAGTTTTACCTGGAGCAAAAAATTTTGCAGGAAAAAGAAAAAATATGTGCAAAAAAGAAACGCTTCCGAAAAAAGATTTCTGTATGTAATAAACAAACTAGGTATATAAACAAAATTCAAATGTTTGAAATTTCTTCGTGTTGAAACAATTCTTCTTCGACTTTTTTATAATTTTATTTTGTAAACAAGTTACTTGGGGATCTTTCATTACCAGAAACAATATATTTTCCACGATTTATGAATAACATTCATGAATTCATAGTGAAAAAGTTCTGTGATAATTATGGAAATGAATCTCGCTGTAACTCAGACGGTTTGAAAAAAAAAAAAACAATTGTCAATATATACAACTTTTGTAAACATGTTTTTTGACTTAAATTAAATGTGGAACCACTATTTTTTAGAAATTTTCTTTTTGGGAATGAACCACAGAAGGCAAAAGTGTTGCAAATTTCAAGTTCTACAATTTTATTCTCCACTCTTTCTTTCATCCGCCCAATAGGATAGCAGTGAAATTAACAGGGCACCTCGAACATTTGACTTACTACTTTTGGAGGAGGGAGCTGAAAAAATATTTATAACGCAATCATACCGTTTTAAAGGCCTTATCAGATATTCTACACACTGTCCAAAATAGAGGACCAAACCAAAGTTATGTGTACATTTTTTACCAAGTAAAACATTGCAAACGCAAAATTTTAGGGAATCAACGAAAATTGTTTGTTCGTGTTCTTCTCATCGCCAACGGACAACTCCCCGATTAGCGAAATATAATCCCATTTTAATGGTCGATATTTTTTTATCTTTTTTAGTCCAGATCAAAGGCACAATAACAAACCATTAGCCGCGAGTGAAAGGCTTTCCTCAATTTGATCCGTAATATTTCCAGAAGATTTAATAGGATTAATTGACATTCTCTGTATATACAAAGTTGTACGGATGCCGGTCCATGGGAATATTTTAAAAGGAAAAAAGTATATTCATGCCTGAACGGGCGAATGAATAAACTTACGGAGCATTAAAATAATCTGATAAAAGTAACTTTATGTTTGTTGTTGAAATGTAAAGGTCCTTGACAAGAATTTAAATCTAGGCTCCAGTACATCGTCAAAATCCACGTATTCTTTAAGTAAAAATATCGTTCGATATTTTTTAACAATTTGGTAAGAGATGCAAAATCCAGTGGCATGGTCAGAGTATTTATAAAAATATGCCTAATATGATTTGTTCAATTTTGAAAACAAAAAATATGTCGTTAAAAGAAGCTTTATTATAATCGGATAACAAATACGGTATAACCGTGTGTAAAATTACGAAACCGGCAAAACCAATAGTTAATACTTCGAAGTAAGACAGATTGTGTTCAAAGATCCGCCTTCTTACGGCTATGGTCCTTAAAAAGAATGGGAAGATACAATATATCGCACTAAACTGACAATAAAATCCTGTGAAGGTACTTGGCTTTGATTAAACTCAGATTTACACTTTAGACAATGCCGTTTATAAACCAATTCCCTACTTGTAAATAGTTCGCTTTACTACGATATAAAACTTTACGTTGGATTCAACATCAAATTAATTTTGAAATTTCTCAACTGCGGGAAAAATCAGGACGTAGGTACATATTTATTCTGTACTTGATCTTCTATGTTACCAGTAAGCTTCTGTTTCAGTCTTATAATTGGATACTAATTTTGACTATATCAGATACAAATGCCAACCTTTTGGAAATTAAACTTTGTTTACGTATTTTATAGATATTCCGTAATTGGTCTATAAAAACTTATTTTTGTTCGAACTCAGATTTATTATTTCGGCTAAAAACGCTTCAATTCATATTTTTATTAACCAAATTCCAAACTTTGTGAGCTTGATCGGCATTTAAAATTCTACACGAGGAACTTAACAACAAACTAGTTCCTAATCTAATGTCCTAATAGTAATTCGTATTAGTATGCTGAACCTAAATGGTTTCTCCTTATTAGTGAGAGAGAATGACTAAAAAATGATATGTTAAAGTTTCAAAATTATTGTTAACATACAAAAAATTCTTCTTAAACTTATGACATTTTAGGTATGCAATAAATTATCTCTTTTCAAATTATGTACCAAACCCTTCCGAAATCCGTTGGTGGGTTCCGAACGTCCTAGGTCAAGCTTCTACCGTTTGGACAGTCCCCAGATTAACGACTTAATCCTACTTTAATGGCCGACGGGACCGTGTTTCTTAATCTGGAGATTATTTTGGCCGGTCGCAACGAGGCTGGAAGGGGGCAACAAAGTATTAGCCACAAATGAAAAGGCTCTCCACGAATTGGTCGCTAAGATTTCCCAGTGGCATCAAAAGAACTAATTGCAGTGATGTCTGCTCAATGCGAGGGAAGAATAAAAAATAATATGTTTGGCTAGAACGGATTTATTTGCACAGGTATTTGCACAAGTTAAATAAATTTATAGAATAAGTACAAAATTTGAAAACGTTTCATATCGTTTTAACCATGATGATGAATACATTTGAAAAATAGTATATTGAGTGGACTATTAAATAAATAAGTTTAAATTTTTCTCATTTTTCCATTCTACTTTACCAGATAACATATCTGGACAAATTGAAAGAAATTCTACAACTTTTTATCTTATATGTATAGGACTAAGGTATAAAATTATTCCGTCCATGGAATTCGCATGATTTGTGCTGCGACAAAAGATCAAACATTCAAAATACGGATGTTATAAAGTAGGTACTTTGATATAATTCTAATTAATCCTAGGCATTGTGAAACGGAGAACGTCTATATTGGCCCAGAAAAATGAGAGCAAGGAGGTTGTTATTTTGAAATTTATAACAAAATAAGTGCACGTTTTTTGTTACTTATTAATATGCCTATAACATTTCAATTAACTAATTCGATTCAAAATTGATACTCCGAAAAAGGTTGTTGAGTGGAAAAAATGGGACTTACCATCCAAGGCTTCGAACGACCTTGAAGAGCCCTACCCACTGAATGCTGAAACTTTTAATGAAACTTGTATGGGGTAGACTGGGGTAAGTGTACATCGATTTTTAATATTTCAACTTTAAACGTTGCTACTGTAAAAATGCGCGAATATTGCAACTTTATTTTTGGTTTGATAATAGTTCAACATGTTTAGTTTTGATGGTTACAGGCAATTTTTTCCTTTCACTTTCATAATTATGAATATTAAAAGAAAAAACAATTAATTCCCAAATGTTTACACTTGCCCCATATCGGGAAAGTGTAAAATCGCCCTGCATTTTGCTAGCAATATTCAAACAAGGTATAACGGGAAAGTGTAAATAAAGTAGGTAACTCCCCGTACAAGCGGGGATTTTTCTATTTTGAACTTCATTATAAAACACTTGGCAGCCTGACTAAAATCATATCAAAACGCATATTTTTCGAATAATTGAAAACTCAGTTTTTCATATGAAGAACTCAGGATGACTCTCTGGTTCATACCTTATTATTGTGAGAATATGTGCCACATAATGCCCTTTGCAAGGCACACTGAGTAAAATCACGTCCAAAAATCTGTCACTATCTCCCGGTCTATATGTAGCTGAGAGCGGTTCGAGGCGGATTTACGACCAGTCGCAAAAAATTTTTGTTTTCTCCGAGAGAACAAAGAAGTGAGCTGACTTATAGTATTCTCTAGACTTTGGTATTAGCGTGTGTCATCTATTAATAAATATATCGTTGCGAAACTTCAACAGGTAGGTACCTAATAGAAAACCACAAAATAAAAATAATTTGTTGTGTGGTGTAACTTTAATTTTCATGTTTTATTTTCCTAACTATTAGGTTTTCCCAACGATTCAATCAATCGTAGGTATAGGTTCAAATGAAATTTTGTACACATTACGCATTAATCAAATAATGTCATAATATGTCAAGGTATGACCGTTGTACGTAAGGTTATAGGCGTATTAATCGAATTTATTTATTTTTAAATCTATAGATTCTTTTGGAAGTTCGATCTCGAAATTTGGGCCCGGCTTAACGGAAAACGGTGTTATCGACAGCGTCGTTGGTGGCACGTTCGCCCCGCCTCTGCACAAAGGAGAGAGGGGTAATTGGCTGTCAGTTATCATCGTGCAACCGCGACATGTTCATTAAAACTTACTTCAATTGATTTTAATTAACCCCCCAGCATCAGCCGACGGAGATTGTCGAGTGGCCGCTGAAAACGTGCGCTCCTGATTATCGGTTGAGCAGATTTTTAAGTATACTGTGTGTAAATTTTTCTATATTCCACAATAAAAATGCCCTGAATCTTAAAAATGGTTGTCTTGCTTTGAGATCAAGAAGGAATTCCAAGTCCAAATTTGTTGTCTGTTATACCTGTTGTTAGAAAATGGGAAAATATGGATATTCAGTTTGGGTGAGAGTCTCCTCTGTCGTGAAACTATACCTTTTCAACCTCAAATTGGGAATAATCAATTTCAAATTGGGAGTAAAGAACTTCAAATTGAGAATAGTCAACTTCAAATTGGGAATAGTCAATATCAAATTGAGAATAAACAATTTCAAATTGGGAATATTAAATATTAAATTGAAAATCAATAACTAACAATATATGAAATTAATATAGACATAATCACAGAACAGCTAATTATTACTAATTCCGAAAGTGACTTCTCCGATGACGATGTTAGTGACTATTCATCACATTGACAAATATTAGGTACCTACTGTAATTGTAAATTATTATACTTAATAGTTGTGTAAGATAATAAATATATTATTTATTGCTAATAATTATTTAAATTATTTTTTAATAAAATTCATCACTCGTAATTTATTTCTGTGCAATTACTCTCCAAGCACGCCACTGAAATCTGTATTAATGTTTACGATTTCCTACAAATCTATTCTAGGAATTCTCCGTCTTCAAATTTTGTAGGATCTGTATTGTGTGTTTACTTAGATATAAGATATAAGCAATTATTAAAATATTGCTTAATATGAAGTTGTCGATTTTCAACTTAATATTGAATATTCCCAATTTGAAATTGTTTATTCTCAATTTGATATTGACTATTCCCAATTTGAAGTTGTCTATTCCCAATTTGAAATTGATTAATCCCAATTTGAAGTTGACTATTCTCAATTTGAAGTTGTTTATTCCCAATTTGAAATTGATTATTCCCAATTTGAAGTTGAAAAGGTATATATTTTCTATCGATATGCTAACATTCCGTAAACGACATGCGTGTTTTTGTCTCAAAGCATCTACAATTAGAGTAAATAATTCAAATATTGATTCGGAACATCGCAGTGTACTTGGATAAAAGAAATTAATACAATTTAATAAATATTATACTGTGCCTGTCAGAAAGTTGGACACAAATGAGAATTTTCTTTATTTGAAGTTTCTCAATAAAAATATTCTTGATAAAAGTTGGTGCTTGTGCTTAAACTCAAAATCAACCCGTGAAAATTTTAAAATTTCTATTCGTATAAAGGAAAGGTAGAAAAATATGAAAATTACTCAAGAGTAAAGTACCCTTATTTTTAGAACTACAGCAGTATGGCACTAAGAAAAGTTGTTTGTAATCCCAAGACAATGTCAAATATGAATTCACACCTACTAAAAAGAAGAAAAAATTACACTTTCGCATTTTTTATTCATCACGGTAGAATACATATAATAATAGATATGTATTTTGAGGCACATCTTTGAGCATGACAGTACGATACCAATGATTTTTATTTACGTTAAACTAGCATCTTAAAAACACTTAATAACTGAAACTTCTGCAAAGTTTGTCGTTTTTTGGTGTCCAGGTAAAATACTACTACAATTTCAAACATAACATAGCAGCTAATCTGTGGAACACAAAAATATTTTAATACAGCAAAAATTTAAGAGTTATTTAATAAATGATAATTCAACGAAAAAAATATCAGACTATTGTTCTTCGGTTCATTTCGGTATGTACGTTTTGTAACATCAGATTAGTTGCTATTTTATGTTTAAAATTGTTGGAGTATTTTACCTGGACACAAAAAAACGACAAACTTTGCAGAACTTTCAGTTATTAAGTGTTTTTAAGATGCTAGTTGAACGTAATTAAAAATCATTGGTATCGTACTGTCATGCTCGAAGATGTGCCTCAAAATACATATCTAATATTATCTAATATACAGCGTGGTGAATAAAAAATGAGAAAGTGTGATTTTTCTTCGTCTTTTGAGTAGGTGGCTGTAAATTCATATATGACATTGTCTTGGGATTCCAAACAACTTTTCTTAGTGCCATTCTGCTGTAGTTCTAAAAATAAAGGTACTTTACTGTTGAGGAATTTTCATATTTTTCAACCTTCCCTGTAGGTATACGAATAAAAATTTCTAAATTTTTTTCGGGTGGATTTTGAGTTTAAGCACAAGCACCAACTTGTATCAAACATTTTTTTTTTTGAGAAACTTCACAAGAAAAAAAAATTCCCATTATTTGTGTCCAACTTTCTGGCAGACACTGTATGCAAATATTTTGCTGACAACCTAAGTGCAAAATCATCGGCCGAAATTCATTTCGGGTTTCTTAATTCGCCTTGAAAATTCGCAGTAATTAATTTGCAGTGGCAGAGACGACGGCGACGAGCTCCGTCCGTGACTAGCAGTCGGCCGCCGTAGGCGCGGTCACGGCTCCCGCAATCCAGAAATTAAAATAAAACCCCCGCGCCTGATTGAGAATAATCAAGCCCCAATTAAAATTTAATTCAATCCTTTTACTTTTCTTTTTCAGGCCCGGTTTAATTGAGGTCTTGTTTATTTACAAGAGAGAGAGGGAAAATGCTTTTCGACCCGGGGACATGAGCCAATAGCCGGACCGCTCACGGTTTTATAATATGGGTTGAATTGTTTGGTAAAATGAAAATCCCAATTAAAAATATATCATGGAAGTAGTACACAATCAAAAGCATTATTTCGCAAAAAATTACGATTATGTTATTTTCATGTTCTAAAGGAACTAAAGAAACAAAGAAATTAAAACAAATTTCGAAGTAAAACTTTTCACACTATAAAAAGCTGTATTAAAAAAAGATTTAATTTGGAGAGTGAGACACTTGAAATTGCCAGTACTGGTAGGGAATTTAAAAGACAAAATATGAAATTTATTGCATAAATGCTTCCAAAAGATTTTAATGCATACATACCCGCAAGACGTTAGCACCGGCAGTCCACTTAATTAGAGAAAACCGTGGATACCTAAGCGAAGCAAGAGTCAGCTTGCATAATTATTTAGCAAAAACTAGGCAGGTGCGCTGTTTAACAATTCATGCGTAAAGTTCAAAGTTAATTGAGAGGCTACAGTCATGCGACATGCGACCTTTTTTATTTGTAATTGCGCCATAATTTTGTAACGAAAACTGAATTTCTGTAAAAAATTTAAAATTGGAAAGGTTTTTGGACAGTGGAAGTTCTGCGACAGATAAGCCGATAACCTAGGAGTGTGCTAGGCAACGCCTACTCCTAAATTCCAGCACTCCGGATTCCCGACAGTCTACCTATCCCTCTACACCGAAATCCCAGGACTTCGTCTTTCTGTCTCAAGAAGGTCGCCATGCTATGCAACGTTGTTGGGGTGAATAAGTTATCTTTTTATATTATTATTATATTATAATTATTCATCAGTGAGGTCAGACCAAAAGAACTGAGCCATCTATATCGGACAATTTATAGGGAACATACCATACAAATTCGAACATCTGCAGTAACCTAAAATATATTTACCTCCGAGGTGAAATCCATATACCCGTTGCGCGTGATACAGGGTGAGTCACATCTAAAGGCAGAGCCGAAAACACAAGGTAGAACTCGCTAAAATAAGCGCATATGCTCAATAAACATTAGCTCAAAGACGCTTGGTTCTCCATATACAGCGCGTTGAAAATTTTCCAAAAATGACATATTTTTGAAATTTTTTTCGAGCCCGTTTAAGAATTTCAACCAAATTTGGTACACATTATGCATCGGTAGGTTGCCATTTTGTGCAATAATTTGGCCCCATTCAGATGACCAGCGGCGTAGATACAAATAGTGACTCTAAATAATTGTAAAAAAAAGGAATACGGTCCTGTGCAAAACCAAAAATATTGCTTTTTTTGATAGCCCATTCAATTTGGAACAAAAAGCGTCTCTTGGTATTTTTTATTTCTGGTACAGTTTCTTCGTAATTTCGGATTTTTTAAACTAGTGCCAAGTTGATTATGCTGGCATTTAAAATAAAATTATTTGTAGGTATCTACGCCGCTGATCATCTGAACAGGGCCAAATTATTGCACAAAATGACAACCCATAATATGTATCGAATTTTGGTGTAAATCCTAAACGGGCTCGAGAGAAATTAAAAAAATATATGTTAAAAGTTTCAACACGCTGTATATGGACAACCAAGCGTCTTTGAGCTAATGTTTATTGCGCATATATTATGTGCTTATTTTAGCGAATTTTCGGCTCTGCCTTTAGATGTAACTCACCCTGTATAAGTTGACTGAAAAATTTATAACTATATACCTACTAGGTATACCAAAATATTATTCGTGGGTGAAGGTGTGGTAGCCGCCAACTTTTAGACAGTGAAGGCGGGCGTGGGTATAAAGATGACAGGAAAAGGCGCCACTTAGTTTGTTACCACCCCTCACTTCTATGTAAGTGAGAATCAAAATAAGAAAGTTCTCAGTATAAATACTTTTCAAAAACTAAATTTCATTAAAATAATTTCAAAAACAAAATTACAAAATAAAGTTTACTAGAATTGGTACGGACAAGCGCAAAATATTTGTAGTCAAACGACAAGCAATTATTTTAGGGTGCTCTACGTTACTACTCAAACTAACGAAAAAAAAAACAGGAATGGCTAAGTCTTTCTAGATTCACTAACAATCTATTTTTACTTCTCTGCTACTTCTGAAAATGAGGGTAAAAATTCTACAAATTGGTTTATATCTCCGGACGTGTACACGCGCAGTTCACACAATGACCGCTAGACTCACAACGAACGCAAAAAGATCACAACGTCCGCAAGAATCTGAACATCCATAGACCGATCAAGTAGTAACAAACTGTGCTCCAAGAATCATGTCTCAAGGGACAATGTACACTCCAAATAGATCAACTTTGTAAATCTTGACAGTTGGTGAAACTTCCAGACCAACTCCAAAAATAAGGTAACATGAAAAAACTACTCCATTCCATCCATAACTTATAGGCCGAAAGTCAAATACATGTAGGTTCCAGCCAAAAATATGCAATCCAAAAACAAAAATTATCCAATATCTAAAACCTTGAAATAAACTACCAAAGTCAACCACTGCAAGTAAATAAGTACATTAGATAAATATAGATAAATTTAGTTAAAACACAAAAAACAGAACAAAGTCCAACATACCTCGGTTCCTTCAAAATAACCTTAAACTGACGTTGGAACTTTTATAATAATTTATAAGTAACAAATTCAGCTTAGCAGCGATAATATAACTACCAGGATGCAATGAAGTTCCTTTCTTAGTAGGTTCCGAGATCCAATTAATCAAAACGACAGTTTAATCCCGCAAAAGCGGCTACGAAACCGTTACTATCGACCAAACCACAAGCACTAGGTTTTGGTATCCAAATCTACGTCCAGCAGTCGAACTATTCTTTGGATTACACAAAACAAGCCAAACTACACTCGAAAACGACTACATTGACGTCGGGAGAACTTCCCGAAATTTTGCCGTGTATTAAATTTAACGGAGAATCAGATCACGAACTCAAGTTAAAGGCCTGGCGGCGACAAAAAAAAAAGAAACTATCGTGTTCCAGAGCCATAAAAAATAGAACGCTCGAATTCGATGTGCAAAGGACATCGCCTGCAACCACCAACCCAGAGGAACTAACCAATTTCCGAAAGTTACGAGGATCAATTACACGATGGAACAAAATCTCATCAAAGAAAGGAGATTACCAGCAGATATGGTACTGTAAATAAACTAGATAAACTATCTAAAGTTTTTACCCTTTATTTACTTCAACCCCTATACAAAAGAAATAGATTTATTACACAAATAGTAATCGCCTTCAGTCTAAACGCACAGAGTCATTTGCAGATGGTTATGGACTCAGCACTCAGCCCAAAGGCTAATGCAGGCGACATAACATAGTGTGATCTCGTACAGATAGCGCGCAGAGCGGTTTGTTTATGTCTATTTCAAATTGGAAAAAAATATATAGACAGTACGTCCCATAGCGCAATTTTATACAATAATTCGCTTGGCATCACAAAGTTTCAAATCGCGTTAATAGCACCCTTATTAGTAAGAAATGAGTTCGGAAAGTCGTTCGTAAGCGGATTCTGGCCCGGGTAATGGAATGGAATCGAACGGTGAGTTATAGAGTGCTGAATAATTCGGATTCATCTAGATACAGCAACGTTCCCGATATTATCTAACACATGTCATATAGGCGAATCTATTTGATTATAGAATAATTGTTTATGCGGCTCTATCTACAGTAGTTTAATATAGATAATTTAATTATTACTTAGAATAATAGAATTCACAATGGAAATTATTTTTTTAATTGACTTTTTCTATTTCTGAATGTAAGGTATTTTTGTAATTTTGATTTCCTGTAGATTTAATTGATAAGAAAAATTAAAATAAACTTTTGTTCTAGAAAGTATATGAAAGTTTTAATAAATAGGTACTGGTGCAAAAAAATAAAATAATGAAATAAAACTCTTGAGTTCGAGCAAAGGGTGATCGTGGACTTTCGTATAAACACAAACATATATACTTATGTAATACATTATGAACTCACATAATATCGTACAAGTACATAAAATACGTCAAGGCAGAGCGCTGTTTTGTGTAAATAAAATACACCACCCTTTATAGGCTAAGTGCCGTAAATGTCATATTTCATCCCAAAAATTGTCACTGGCTTATTCGATTCGCTTTGTTAGAAAGTTTGGGTACTTTTTGTGTCTTCTCGCAGGGCAAGAACAATCATAAAGGCTTCTAACCCTTCTCTTGATGAATACATAACCCCTACTGAGGACGAAAATAATAAATTACTTTTCATCTGAATAGAGCTAACCCTCGCCTACACATTCAAAACCGAAACTTTCTAGAGGATTTAATATACCTACTCCATTTATGAGCGTGAATACAGGGTGTTTTTACAAAGTTATATTAAAAAATACACTTTGCAAAATACTTTGGAGTTGAATTTCACCACAAAATATTACTAATGAGTATTAGGGGAGTAACAGAAAATTGTCAGTTCCCATTTCCGACTTGACCGGAAGCGGGCATCACTTGGTCAGATTTTTTCTTAGACAAGGAAAGAGAGAGAACACCGCGCTTGCCTACCCTGCCGTGTATAGATCTTGTTACGTCATTTTGAACGGCCATTTTATATGTGTCAAACGAAGCGAATACGTTGTGAGTTAATTTCGAGAATTTGTGAATTAAAAGTAACAGTGATTAATGGGAAAATATACTCTTACGATGGGGAATTGTTCAGCGTTTGGTTGCAAAAGCAGAAGTGAAAAGCAAGAGCCTGGGATTTTGTTTCACAGGTAAATATTTAACAAGCTACCTTTGAAAGATGCCCTAAGAAAACTTTATTTTTTCTCAATATAACTTCTTCAAATTCCTTCTAGCTTTTAGTATGATAAAGTGCATTTTTTTTTGTAAATAGGACAAATATAATTATTTTTTAACATAGTTTTTATTGAAAATTTCTTAAGAACGGCTAAGAACGGCTAAGAACGCGTTTCATGCTACGCCACTGGCCTGTCGTGCGATGTGGCAGTCGGTAACACGGCCGCGAGAGCTGTTTGTCGTCCTCTCTCTTTCCTTGTCCAAGGATTATTTAGACACCCCGCATATTCTATGGGTTTTTTAGATTCATTTTTTTCCTTAAATTTCAACGATATTATATTATAATATATTTTAAGCATTCCATCAAACATGCAAATTTAAGTAACGAGCGTTAATTCAAATTTGGCATCACACTAGGCAGTGATAGGAAAAACGTAGGTCTTTGCATATTTTTTTCATTAAAGCTCTCGCCGCGGTGGCGTCGCTCGTACCGGCGCTGACTTTTTAGACTGCATGTTTTTCTGCCTTCGATCGACCTTGGTTGGAGGCAGGCGCATGCATATGTCTTTAAAGAAAAACACCGCTATGGCCAAGAGCGCTGGACGAATGTGGGTTCACGGTATAGCTCCTAAATAGGCTATATCCGTGTGATTTACTAATTGTCCTACACCCACTGGGATTACTACGATTTTCGAGGGTTTTCCGTAGTACTTGAGCGAATGCTATCCTAGTTCTATCGCAAATGGCAACGAAGACAAAATAGTAGTAATTTCCCCCCTCCCCCGCACAAGCATGTGGTTGCTTCTGGGATACTCCTAGTTTGGAGTATTGTGAGGGTGAGAATTATTATTATATTATTATTATTATTATCTAAAAAGACATATTAAGCTAATTTTTTGTCAACCCTTTGGTGTAGGGGTCAAGTTCTTTGCTGCTCAATCGGCTAGCCCGGGCTATCAAACCCAAGCCATTCCTCATTTTTCTTTTTTGAATATGAATAGAAATTTTTTAACAAACACAAAATAAACGCATTTTAGTAAAAAAACACAAAAAATAAATTACAAAAATTGTTGGAAATGCCCCCCACCTTGTGTCAAACATTTCTGGCACCGATTTTTCGAATAGAATGAGATAAAACCAAACATAGTCGGAGAAATTGTTTTTGGAGAATTGAATTGGAGAAGGTGATTGCCGTCAGTTATTTACATGAAGCACTCGCAAAACTCTGCTTTAAGCGGATAATCAATTTATCTTATATCTGGGTGTCTCATCTGGTATATGGTGAAAATATATTGAATTGTTTAAAAGGCGTAATCTTTATATAAAAATAATAATTGAAAATATTAGTGTCAATTGTTGTTTTTAATATTTTCTTAAGTAACTCTTGATTGCGATTTTTGCCATCTCACCTACACTCCCAATCATTTTGTCTGTCAAAGAACTTTTGCATAATTATTTTTATAATGGGCACATTTCACGTTTTTTTTCTGATAAGCTAAGATGATAGCTTTGACTAAAATATACTTATGGATTTTTTTTTTCAAATTTTTTTGAAGGCCCGTTTGGCAAAAAAAAAAAATATCCACGGAGTGAGTATAGGTACTTTTTGTAGGTCCGGCAAAGCCGAAAAACGGTCAGGTTCAAATTTAAACAGCCCGCCCACCTTTCTGTCAAATCACAGCTGTGACCTATTATTATTCGTTTGGCTAGCCATCGTTTACGTTTTGTTGTGAGTTACTGCTTAATATAATAGTGTTCAGCATGGAAGACGGCTTTGTTAAAGCATTGTTTAGTTTTCATAATGAAAAATGAAAAAACTCTCAACACAAAGAACAAATCACCAACTATCCATGAGGTTAACTCGGACGATGTAAGACGTAAACAATCGAAATGACAGTGGTGCGATGTTGCCGGCTATTTTGTCGTCTACCTGGGAGGGTTTATTACTTTTAAGCTGACAGCTGACGTCAGCAGGACCCCGATTTTCAAATTTCAATTCTTATTTTTGGCCTAGCTAAAGATAATAAAAACAAACGGGTGGACTTTTTGGGACTTTGAAGACATAATACATAAAATAAACGCAAAGAAAACAAAAGTTTTTTTTTATGAAATGACCCCATTGGCATTTTCCTGTATAGCCCCTTCTGAGCACAAGCATTTGGTGGCTTCTGGGCTGTTCTTGGTTTGGAGTATTCTGAGGGTATGAGGGTGATAACAATAATTATTATTATTCGTATTTTATTTAGCAAAAGTAGTTTCATATAAAAACCCTTTACGCAAAGTCCTAAGCCTTATAAAGAGCGTAGCAGTTAGAAAATCCAGTTCCTCTCCGGAAATTGTCGAAATTAACCCTGAAAGAGGGTTCGGTCCGGGGACAGGCCTGGACATTACGGAATTATGAAAATTCACGGCGGCTATTCCGTCTGGTAGCTGGGCCGGCCATTATCAATTAAAATGTCAATCTCCGGTCCAGAATATTGTAAACACAACTACTTCCTCTGGAAGAAGGTTCGAACGGGGGAAATTCAGCGCTGTTTGCGAAATATGGGGAAAATGAAGGAATCTGTCAGAAACAAAAAGACCACAAGTCCACAAAGATATTCTAATATTAAATTTAAACCAAAACAATTTCCAATAATATATCCCTTTACTTTTTAATTAAAATTTATTTATTAGGTATTGTACAATGGCACTGCAGTGAATCTACACCTTTTTATAACAAATGTGGAATTTAGTTGCCTGCAAGGCCGAGGCAAATAAACCAGGGACTCTTTAAAGTAAGGGGATCCAGCATTATACTTTACAAAGTGAGGCGTATTCTTTCCTCATTCTAATGGTATCAGTGATGCCAAGTATGCCACTTTATTGAAGAATCTATGAATATAACAGGTACTTTGATTGTTGGTAAAAATTAATAATGGTTTCCATGATTTCTAAAAATCAGACTGGACAATTTTGTTTCTACAAGTGCAGAATCTGTCAAATGATACAAATTTATTTTATAGTTGAAATTGATTTCCAGCAATTATTTCCACGAATTTAAGTAATAAGTATGGTAAGTCAGTGCCGATTTTGCTTATTTAAGAATTTGTCGCTATATGCACCTTGTTACCAGGTTCCTCAATCCATTGGTAATATGTATACTTGAACTTTCTTCTCTTGTTGAATCTATCTACCCAAAGAACTTTCACAGATTTCGGAATGGACTAATAAGATTAGGTCTAGTAGTTCTAATCATGTAGTTTTTCTCGGTGTTCATTATAAAATATTTGTAATTTTATTTATCTCCCAAGGTACCTCACAAACTTAAAATAAACTTGTAGTCGTAGATAAAAACTCCTTTCAAAAAAGACCTGACTGAAGCTACCTGCTTAATAATTTAAAATTTACGAAATACGATTTTGGTTTTAAACTACTTATACGTAATGCCCACGTGATGGGAATTGTAGGATTACTAAAGGTGGTACGGGAAAAATTTGGTTGCAATTATTGGGACTACTACAGTACTACAGGCGGCCGCATTACCTTTAATTGACACATCTGAGTATCTATAAGTTATAAAACTTGAAAATTGTGAATTATGATGGGAAATATGGCACTGGCATACCACATAAAACCTGATGGCAGTTGGACACTGACATACAGTGTGTCCCACTTAAGGACTGACCACCAATGTAAAATTTTTATTTATAGCTCGATTTTCATAAACTTTTTTTGTTGGATAGAGCTTCAAAAATGGCATAAAACACATAATTCAGGTGCCTCGTGCGTTAAAGTCATGGCCCACTGAGACGGTGTTTTAGTGCTGAAATTTCGAGAAGTACTATTAGGGATTTTTTTAGAGGAAAATTAATGCCAGATTCTTATTCAGCGTTGTTCGAAACCCAAATGTACCAATCTGCATTACCATAGCTCTACAGGGTGTTTCAAAATTTTTAGTGCCCCACTTAATTAGTGTACCCCTGTAAAATTTTTATTTTTAGCTCGATTTCATAAACTTTTTTTTTGTTGAATAGAGCTTCAATAATGGCATTAAATGCATAATTCAGGTGCCTCGTGCGTTACATTCATGGCCCACTGAGACGAAGTTTTGTGTGAAATTTGTGCTGAAATTTCGAGGAGCACTATTAGGGGCCTTTTTAGAGAAAAATTAATGCTAGATTTTTATTCAACGTTGTTGGAAACCCAAACGTACCAATTTGCATTAGAAAATGGAGGACTAATTGAAATGACTGAAATTTGAGTTTATGTTATGTTGTGTTGTTTATTCGTGTATTTGATGATATTAAATTAAATAAAAATTTTGTTCGCTAATAAATTTTTGAAAGAATATGAGTTCCTCACGAATATTTTAGTGACCAACTTACCAGAAATTAAGAAAATAATTAAAATTAACACGTTTTTTTGAAACCTCTCACCGCATATAAGAATCCGGCCTTACTTCTCCTTTTATTTTTTTTGGAACACCCTGTAGAGTTACGGCAATGCAAATTGGTACGTTTGGGTTTCCAACAACGCTGAACAACAAACCGGCATTAATTTTCCTCTAAAAAATCCCTAATAGTACTTTTCGAAGTTTCAGCACTAAAACACCGTCTCAGTGGGCCATGAATTTAAGGCACAAGATACCTGAATTATGCATTTAATGCCATTTTTGAAGTTCTATCCAAAAAGTTTATGGAAATCGAGCTAAAAATAAAAATTTTATAGGGGTACACTAATTAAGTGGGGCACTAAAAATTTTGAAACACCCTGTAGAGCTATGGTAATGCAAATCGGTACATTTGGGTTTCGAACAACGCTGAATAAGAATCTGGCATTAATTTTCCTCTAAAAAAATCCCTAATAGTACTTCTCGAAATTTCAGCACTAAAACACCGACTCAGTGGGCCATGACTTTAACGCACGAGGCACCTGAATTATGTGTTTGATGCCATTTTTGATGCTCTATCCAACAAAAAAAAGTTTGAAAATCGAGCTATAAATAAAAATTTTACAGGGGTGGTCAGTCCTTAAGTGGGACACACTGTATAACATAACCTTGTACCAGCCCCCTTGTGGTCTCCTTGGAGTCTACAGAAAACAAACTTCCCCTCAAGGCTTCACTTTTCCTATGTGATAGACTGTGACGTGCTGGGTCCCCTTATTTTAAAGAGTCCCTGAAATAAACCAACCGATCTGCATGCGTCCTCTGACTAATCTATACCTACTACCAAACCGATCGAACTGCTCATATTGAAATTTTAATTATCTAAAAACTTATTAATTTTCTTTTATTATTAAAATTTCACTTTTTTTATAAAAGTTGCATGTGCTCTGTTTTTCGTGTAGGTGAGTGTATGTATCTTTATTAGAGTAAGTTTAGAAAGTCTATCTATCTCAAAGTGACCAAATGACTTTTTTAGTTTTTTCGTAACGAATTATTGTTGTTGAGTTGCAGCCTTTCTGGTGGTTATTTTGTAGCCCAATATTTATTTGTCAATGATAATCAGCTCAAAAAAATTTATTGGTTTGCCATTAACAATTTGGAAATGCAAACGTGGCGTATATGTATTTATCTGCGGAGTTTAATGACAATAAATAATAATGAATCAACAAGAAATATGGTATTGCATTGGGAAAATTATTTATAGGCAATTGCAATACATCAAATGGATGCATAATTTGACATTAATTTAGCTAAATTAAAATCAGTGCTTCAGTATTGTCGATATATATTGTTTACTGGAACTAGTTCAAAAATTGTGAAATAACGCGGAAAATTTATAGTGAACTGCTTTTATTGCCTCAAATGAAAATAATTTTTTTCTTCTATGCTTTATGTCCCACATTTATTGCACCTCTATTTCAGGAATTGTTTTTTTTTTCAATTGTGCTGGAGATGCAGAGCTTTATAATAATGTAGTTTTAATATCGTCAGTGGGAAGAATTAGCTTATATTAGCACTATTTTTTCTTCCTAGTATACGTCTTTAGAGATATTAATAACTATTTAAAAAATTAATAGAAATACGGGACAATAATAATTTTTACTGTTTACGTCAAATGGAGGACACACTCTATACTTACCTGTTTTCAAAGTCTATATTATTTATTATATTTCAAAATTAGGTGAGTTCATGCGCCCAAAAGTTTTGCATTTTAACCTTGTATATACCTACAAATGTTATAAAAATATATACTTAGTAGAATTTTAAGTTAGCATCTAGATATTTCTTTGCTTTTCATGGAACATGCATTTTTAGCGACGAATAAAGTTCTCCGGCAATGTAGTAGGTACCTATCTTGCGAGTCGCTTGGCGTTCAAGCTACTTACATTGCAAAATTAGGTTTCGTTGTATATCTAGAAGTGTCAAAAAATCATCTTACTTGAATACTGACCGAAAGATCACCGCCGTAGAACGGATGGATAACGAATGTTTCGTTGCCGACGTGTACGACACCGCTGACACCGTTGCACGTGTGAAACGCAGCAGTACCACCGGGGTAGTCCTGCACCGTGCCGTGGTAGTAGCAGTGCTCGATATCCTGCAAAATGTAAGACAAATTCAACTACGTGTGCCAGTAGTATGCAAGTATATTTTATATCTGTTACAGCCCGTATATGAAAACAGACCGTATGTATACCGTCTAGGCTGTATTTATATGTCCTAAATGGCGCAGACCGTATGTAAATGACATGGCATTTCATATACGGACTAGACCGTTAACATACCGACTATTGACATTCAGACTGTATGTGCAATCGTAGTGAATTACCTTTTTTTATATATAGGCCCATTAAAGAAGAATATGCCTTCTTTTTAGTATATATTTTGCAGAAAAAAATCTAGTGTACCTATACATTATACTAAATAATTACCTTTTTTCCTTCAAAATACTACGTACCAGCAAGAAGTAATATCCTTCGTTGATGGGCCTATATAAAAAAGAAGGGGTAATTCAGAAATGGCGGACGTCGAAACCGCCCGGAAAACATTGCACATACATTCTGTCTTTGTTTAAATCTCCCTGTGATCCATTTAATTTTTAATCGGGTTTTTCGCCACCAAACTGATCGAAAGACAACTTTTTCAAGTTGCCTGGAAAATTCATAAATTCTTAACAGTGAATGAACGAAACTTTAAACGTGTAACTTAAAAAATAACTTCAACAAATTGGTTTTCTGAGCTTTCGGAGAATAAATCTTCCTCCTTTCTCAAAGATCATGCCACGTCAAAGTGAAGTGGCAGATTAATAAATTTCAGGTTAAAATGTCATGACAACAGAAACAATAACCTAGCCACCTGCTTGATATTGTACTCTCTGTGATATACAGTGTGTCCCCAGATGGGGTATCGCACTCTTGTAAAGTTTCTTATATTTGATTTTTCGAGAAAAAGTCATTATTGATAAAAAGTTTTGCTTGTTCTTAAAATAAGATTGGCATGGAAAAAGTTAACATTACTTATACTGGGTGAGCAGAAAATTGAAAAAACATTAATTAACATAAGAGTAAACTGCCTCTATTTGTAGATATAGTGAAAAAAGTTATAAAGAAAATTTATTCAGCGTGTTTCTTACGTGTACAAAATTTCCTACTTTGATTTTTTGATATTTTTCTTGTTTTTCTTTGATTAAATGGTTTTCTGTAAATAGTATGACAAAACTGTATTAACAAAAGTTACCCAGAATGGAAAATTGCGCTTGATGACAAAATTTAACAATTCTAGGCCTACTTTGTATTTTGGAAAATATTGTCAAAATTTTTTCATCGTACATAGTTTAATACTCTTTTGTTAATACAGTTTTGTCATACTATTTACAGAAAAACATTTAATCGAAGAAAAGCAAGAAAAAAATAAAAAAATCAAAGTAGGCCTTACACCTTGAAATTTTGTACAACTTAACACGGCTGAACAAATTTTCTTTATAACATTTTTCATTATCTCTACAAATAGAGGCAGTTTACTCTTATGTTAATTAACGTTTTTTCAATTTTCTGGTCGCCCAGTATAAGTAATGTTAACTTTTTTCATGCCAATCTTATTTTAAGAACAAGCAAAGTTTTTTTTATCAAGAATGACTTTTTCTCGAAAAATCAAATATAAGAAACTTTACAAGAGTGCGGTACCCCATCTGGGGGCACATTGTATGGTCCAGTTGCAGATAGACTGTATATAATAGGACTAGTCCTTTTGCAAACCGACTAGACCGTTTGTTGAAGGACAAGCTTCTTATACATATGGACTAATATCTTCAGTCCGTTTACATATGGCCTAGTCCTTTTGTATACTGCCTGTTTTACATATACGGTCTGTAACATATATCTATGATGGGCAAAAGTGCTCAAGTGCAAGCTTAGAAGTGCTTTGACAAAGTGTGCTTTTTGTCCTACACTCACTGGGACACTACTTCGGTTTTCTGGGTTTTCTGTAATAGATATTATTCTCTAGTTCAAAACCAATATAAATAAACACTAGATGCAAATCGCTGAGTAGTCTAAATAATTACTACCACTCTCTGCATAAGTATATTGTTGCTTCTACTTTGCAGTACTGTGAGGGTGGAATTTATTATCATTAGTATTTGTAAATAGAAAACAGTCGATAGACACTAATTTATACCTGTACAGTTTTCAAGGACAATTTTGTACTGAGTTAGTATGGTTAGATGTGGGTCATTTGCGCCAGACATCGCTAACTCTCTGGGAATCCATGTAATTATATAGCTGTCTCTCTTTCTAGATGCACGTTTACGTATCGTTTTGACGTTTACGTGAAATTTTAACACACGCATTGATGTCTACGCACGTTTTTACTCACGTTTTGACGTTTTTGTAACGTCTTGACGTTTTCAAGCACATCATCATACCTCTAACGCACGTCAAAACGTAAATGAGACGTCACGTACCTAAACGTCAAAACGTTTCATAAACATCAAAACGCCATTCGAAACGTTAAACATGAAAACGTAAATCTAGGGAGAGACAGCTATTGTATAATTACAAGGATTAGAGAGGGATAGCCATGTCTGGTGCAACCGCTCCATTACTTATTGAGGTGACTTGTATCAAGTTAATTTTCTAATAGAATTTCTAATACAATAAAAATTATGCTTCCCACCAAATTACGTACAAAAGAAAGTTATGATCCCTATTTTAGATAAATTACAAAAAACGTATGACGGTTTGTCAATTTTAGATGTGGACCATTAAAACTTAGAGCTAGGCAAACTTTATTTCTTCTTGGTAAAAAAACACTGTTTGGGATGGCAATGGCACCGATTTTACAATTATTTTCAAGAAAAATAAATTTTATTTAATTGGAATATACTCGAAGATGTCAAATGTTGACATATCAACTTTTAGAAAGGCATCTATACGCGACTGAATTTAAGACGCCAACGCCCCGACGGGACTATGCGAACTAATGGGCCATCGTCACCATGGGAACGGTGCTAGCCTTGGGTCTACACTGGTTGGTCTTTGTTGTTGTTCATTGTTGGCATGGCCCATAGACTAGTTTAGCATTGAGCCTATGGGGGGCGTATTTCTTATATTCAATGGCGTATACCGTCACCAAAGCGTATGGATGTCATGCTGTGAGTTAGTGACGCTATTTCATTATATTTTCCTACGTATAAAACAATCACTGGGTTTGTTCCAACAGAAATAATTATGAACCGGTTCTCGGAGATCTAATTGGTTGAAAACATTTCTTGAATAATTACTATTCTGTATTATGATTCACTAGAACTGGGTTCAGAACTGTTTGTTGGAACAAAGCTACGTTGCGGCTGGTGACCAGTTTGACAGAGCAGATCTCGGAGCGGGCACATTTTCGAAAGCAATTTTAAAAAACCTATAGTTCAAGATATTCTGCTTTTTTATAATGCATCTTTAGAGCAGACAATTTTTATTGTCCAGATTTATTATGTACCTTTACATTACTTGGACAGACTCCTTTTAAATCTAAAAGGAAAATTTTATTTTGATGTTTGTTAATATAACAAACCTCAACATAAAATTTTCTTTTTTTTTCTTAATTGTTTGCCAAATTTTTGTCTTCACAGTCTTATTGGCAAACAAAACATTTTATGAGGAGATGAGGAATACAAATAAATACCTCTTCGACACACAACCCGGAGACACACTACAGTGAATTACTATTATTAACTAAATTACTAGGTAACTATTATAATTATAGGTACAGTTTTGAAAGTAAGATTCTATAAATATTTATTTGCTTGATGCAAAATAATTTAAAACTACCAAGCATTTCAATTGCTCGTATAAATTCAACTCCTTCCTGCGGTTTTTATTAAAGGTAAATGGTCTAGGGTTAAACAACCAATGATATATTTAGCTCTTTATAGGACCCTTAAATAATTCCCTAGCATTTTTTACCTCAATAATTCACCGAAATCGTTCCTAATTTTTGACCCTGCGGCCCCCTCACCCGCATTACGTCGCCGAAGACAACTTGAGCCTCGAAGAGCGGTTCCGCAAATGAGCGTTTTATTCGCATTCATATTTCAGGGGCACCGCTTCGATCTGTGCGGGTTTTTACGCAATAAAAGGGGGGGGGGGGACCGGGGGAACCTACAGGACCTTGATTAAGGACCCGGTTAGGCCGGTTATGCGGTGGACGGGAACGCAAAGCTGTGACGGAGCGGAAGGCTGACGTCTGGGGTGAGACATCTGGCCTTTGCAGGTTTTAGGGGAGAAATAGAAGATTACGAAATGATGAACAGATTTGCCTGAATGTAGAAGCAATGTTATTAAAAATGGGTATACGATGATATATTTCATGAACCGGTGGCGCCAATTTCGATTTTTGCTGGTTTTTATGGTGGAGAAAAACTGGAGTTCGGAAACACCAACGGGTCAATGATTAAGCACCCCAGTTAGGACAGTTATGCGGTGATGCTAACTGTCCTCGCAAGTTGTTATAGAGTGGAGGGTCTGGAAACTACTGTCTTTTAAGTTTCCACTGGTAACATAATAAATAATTGAGACATTTCCATAAACTGTTAATATCATTATTATTATTGTAAAAAGCCTTGAATCTAAACAAACTAAAAATGACATAAATTAGGTACATAATATTTTCTATATTAATACAAAAGAAATACACATCTTGTAATTTAAGAAACGTCAAACGTTGTCATTAAAGAAATTTTTTCTTGAAAATGGCTTTCTCGTAGTTCATGCGGATTTTCATTTGCCCAGACATGAGTATTCTGCACATTAAAAATATCTTCTCGGGTAAATGCTGCCTCATCTGTACATAACACATTTTTGCCAATGCTATTTACAAAACGCTACTCTTCTTTGCAAATCTTCTCCTTTGAGAGCCTCAACTTTGTGTACATGATAAGGATGTAAATCTTGTACTTTCAAAGTGAGGAAAAGAGTCATGTACGAAATGTCGAATCTAGCAGCCAATCTTGTGCTCGTCCCAGAAGTTTCTTCAATTGCCTCTAAAATGTGAGAATTTAAGTGTCTTACTCGAACGGTTTGTTCAGGGCCATTATCTTGCCTTTGGTGTGAAATTTTCCAAAATCTTCTCTGGACAATTCTACCAAAAGTTCAAACATTTGGAGTATTCCTTTCTGGAAATACTTCTCTATGCAGCATTGCCACCTCTTCTGACAAAAAATATATTCTCAGCATATCTACCATTTCGGCATTGGAATATGCCATACTTTATCATCTATACCACACTAAATTTAAAACACTTTTTTTTATTATCCTTCTTTGAAAACACCTTATTTTCATCTGTTTTAGCAATAATGAAAGATGGGGTTTTTCGGGCTAGCGCACGGAAACAGCGCATGGAAAAACTTTCCGTGCGCTGAATAAAAATACCGAATATATGGCTTTAAAATAGAAATATACAGCAAAGTAAACTAAATTTAAGAAACTTTATATGCTCTTTGATATTTGATATGTACTTATTTTGTATTTTAATTCGTAAGTGTTTCAATATTTAGATACATTTCTGTAATATTTTTGACGTTTTATTCACCTTATCTGACAATAACTAATTTACAACAAATCACCTTTGAAATAATTTGAGAGTAACCATGGAAACGTATCAAACATACCAAACACTATATTGTCTGCATTGTTTATTTTTTGTCAATTAAATTTATTATAATATGCCGATAAAATGTTTTAAGTTTCCGTTTTCAAAGAAGTATAATAAAAAATAACGTTCATTACACGTCCAGAAATAGATTTTTCCGTGCTTGCATGACTTCCCGTGTGAGGCGCAGCATTGGAATATGCCATACTTTATCATCTATACCACACTAAATTTAAAACACTTTTTTTTATTATCCTTCTTTGAAAACACCTTATTTTCATCTGTTTTAGCAATAATGAAAGATGGGGTTTTTCGGGCTAGCGCACGGAAACAGCGCATGGAAAAACTTTCCGTGCGCTGAATAAAAATACCGAATATATGGCTTTAAAATAGAAATATACAGCAAAGTAAACTAAATTTAAGAAACTTTATATGCTCTTTGATATTTGATATGTACTTATTTTGTATTTTAATTCGTAAGTGTTTCAATATTTAGATACATTTCTGTAATATTTTTGACGTTTTATTCACCTTATCTGACAATACCTAATTTACAACAAAGCACCTTTGAAATAATTTGAGAGTAACCATGGAAACGCATCAAACATACCAAACACTATATTGTCTGCATTGTTTATTTTTTGTCAATTAAATTTATTATAATATGCCGATAAAATGTTTTAAGTTTCCGTTTTCAAAGAAGTATAATAAAAAATAACGTTCATTACACGTCCAGAAATAGATTTTTCCATGCTTGCATGACTTCCCGTGTGAGGCGCAGCACACGCGCACGGAAAAATCTTTATTTCCAGACTCGTAATGAAATATACTATTACACAACACTAATATAAGGGCGCCGCGTCGCGAATTCCGCGATCGCGAATCAAATTGCCCTACGTGACCTCAACCTATTATCGGTCTATGAGGGTTCAACGGGCGTCATTATTTTTATATAATTTATAACATGTAATACGATAATGTATATTTTGATGAATTTTGTTAAAAATATTAGATTTTACAAAGGGGAAGTAGAGAAAACCACAGGAAAAACATACAAGAATATTAAATGGATAGTATAAGATTGAACAGCGTGAGACACTTGTAAAAAATCAAAATGGTAGATGAAAATAAAAGTTAAAACCAAGTCGATATTTTCACAGTAGAGCTTGCAGAAACATGGCAACTTCGCAATATTTAAGCCAATCACTGTTCTAGAGCCGTAACGCCACGGCCCTAATGGGAATTTGAACGAATAATATTTTTTTTGGCATTTCAAAGAATTAATCAACGACAAATAAACTTGTAGGTTGGAGAAATATTTCCAAGTGGCCCCTTGTAGCAAGCCACTTTGTTCGAATACCTCGATATTACTTTGAGCACCGCGCGCAATCGAAATTAGGGCCGTAACTTCACCAAAATGATTTTTAATAGGCCGTTTGTACCTAAGCAGGATCGGGGAGGGTCGGGAACCCCTGCTCCAATTAGATTTAACGACCCTCTATTGTTAAATACTCCCGTCATGGCTTTAGCGATCCACGTTTTCGTGTTTTTTTTTGTGCGCGACCAGCTTAACAGGGCCATTATTCTTGAATTATGGGGCCGGCGACTGTAGGAAACGGATTAATAAACATTACATCGACGTGCTCGTCTGCGTAAAATTCCATCAGTTTTTATTGCAGAATTTGCACTGCACTGTTTTATTTCCAGAACAACGGGCTTTATGTACATACCTACCATTTTTATCCCTCGTTACGTATGTATAAGGCTAATAATCTTGTTCGAAATAAAAAACAAGAGAAATAAAAAATATATCGATGGGTGTTTGAAAAAACACATGTAACTAAGCAAAATACTAAGTTGACAAGGAATATAACCATAAAAATTGATGGTGTTTGGTTGTTTCAGAGGCAAATATTCTAAAGTCTATCCAAGTTACAGAGGCAGTGGATCAAAACATTGGCCACCACGTGACTTATTCTCTTATTGGTCTAAGTGTTTATACGCGGCGAGCAGAATGCAGGGCCGGCTCTTCCCTCAGTCGAGTTTCCTGCATATTTTAGATCGGATCGCGAGCAGTATATTCTGTAAATTTATTTTGCTACTTAATTTAAGGAAATTTATAAAGATCCACGAAAGGTGAAACCACAATTTTTAGAACTTCTAAAATAATTAGTTGAGAATTAGAAGTCACTGGGAATCTCATATTAGTCAGACCCTGGTAATCGATCGCAATGCGGTCATGTGACTTTGTTTATATCTACTGCCGCTGTAACTTTAGACTTTAGGTATTATCGCCGCCAACAAACTTAAATTTAAATCAAACATATAAACAAACGAATTAAACGATAATATCTCTCTTTACGCCTTCACAATTTTGGACGCAAATCTCAGAAAGATTGTATCAGAGTCTACTGTTCTGTCCCTTTTCAGTTATGGCTGTTTAGCTTATGGTTCCTCTTCGGACTTGCCGATATATTTTTTATCTCCGTAAATACAACCATGTGTCTGCCAAAATTAAAGAACTTTCGTGGTTAACTATTGGCAACTTTCAATTTATCGAGCAATTCTTACATCAACTCCATTACATATTAAAAAAACTCATGTTAGAAAGAAGAGCTCACTTTTCGTAATCTCCGTAATTCTTTTCTATTCTATTTCGAAACAGTTTTCTTTACATTTTACTGCCACACTGTATAACTCTCTTATCAACGATTGGAAAGTAAAGCCGGTTCCAGCATTCAAAATACTACTCAAATTACAACTGATAGTCAGTGAGCCTTGTTGTGATTCTTTTGTTTGTTAATGTTATTGGTTATTAGGTTAATAATTTAGGCTCTTACACTCTCTTTTTAATTTGTATCTGTAACGTAGGTAGTTTATTACATTTACATATGTATTGATGTGTATACTAACCAATTTATTTGTAATAAAAAAATTTTTAGGTTAAGTGTAAGAATAGCTTATAGCTAAACTTCGCCTCATGTCGGTCTTGTCATCTAGAATTAGTAAAGACGAGTCTTAGAGCAAAAATGTATAAGACAAAATTAAATACAGGCCTTCCCATGATAACAACAAAGTTGTATAACGACCAGCTTAAATGGGACAGTCTACATTTAGATATGATTTTGCACCGTTTAATTTTTATTTGAAACATTTTTCCAAAATCGAAAATTAAGGTGAAACATAACGAAAACCGTCTCAAGTGGAACTCCCTGTATAAGCACATGGGTTAGAGGGAGAAATAGCGATATCTGGAGCAACCGCCCCATTACTGCTAGCAAGAAAGTTATTTGCCTGTAAAGGTCACAATGGCAAAGTTAACCCGCAAAATGCAGAAGAGGAGCGAGAGTCTCGTCGTCAGCAGTTTAATTTAGTTTGAAAGTTCGTTTTAGTGTAACTGTACTTCGGAGTATGGTGAGTGCTTACCTGCTTCGACACTTGCTCGGCGCCATTCGCCAGGAAGTGCTTTTGCATGATGTTCGGCGCGATGAGTTGCCTAGAACAAAAAGAGAATGGGATCAATGAGGCTGCAGCTTAAAAGCTATACCATCGGTTTTAAGTACGAGTGATTCTGAATATTGCCACTTAGTTACATAGTAGCTTGAAAACCAAAGCATAACTCTAGGGACTATGTTGGAAAGATAATTGCTAAAATTTAAATTTACATATATAATTTTTTTTATTGTATTTTAGCCAAAATTTTAGACTAGCGGCCCTTCTTGCACAGATTAACACGGATATTTCGACACGCCAAGATATTGAGATATCTCGGCAATCTCTTGAAAATTCGCTATTTTGCCGCTAATTACCACGCACAAATATCACTGCCTATGAGATACCCTCCCTTGGGAGTACCAACAAAAAAAAATAGAAACCATTTGTTTTCCTTGACCTTCATATATATTTCCGAGGTGTCAAATTTGGACACAATGTATATATAATCTAGAACACATCCGAAGAAATGTATACACAATGGCAGGCTTCTATGTAACCTGCCATTTAATTTTGTAATCTAAAAATGAACTAAAATGTGGCATCTTATTTAGTATACAGGGTGGCTTATACAGGGACCGGGAGAAAGTTGGACACAAAAATTTAATATTTTTAAACTCTGATTTCGATTAATTTAAATTTCTAGCTGCTAATCGAACAAAATTAAAGTTTAGTAGCAAATTCATGTGCTCTCCGAGGATAAGTTGCGCTTGCGGTATTTTATTTTTTTGTAATACCGCAGGGTGGTCGAAAAAAAAATACAAAAAAGTTAAATTTTTTTTTTACTAGGTGGCTGTGACTTTAAATCTGACACGCACTTTTGATTCCAAACAACTTTTGTAAGTAACTTTATACCGTACCTATTTTAAAAAATAAGGGTAATTTACTCTTGAGTTATTTTGACATTTTTTAATCTACCTCGTATCCAAAAAGAGATACCTATTTAAATTTTGATGTGTGCGTTTTAAATTTGAAATTATGCACCAACTTTTATCAAAAATAAAATTTTCTGAGAAATTAATAATAAAAAAGTTTTCCATTTGTGTCCAACTTTCTGCCGGTCACTGTATAAGTGGCTCACTCAAAATATCTAGACTATTTTTTGACAGAAAAAAATCGAAAACGAAAACTATGGACAAAAATCGGAAAACTTTTTATTTTTCGAAATATGGCAAAAAGTTTAACATGAAAATTGTTTGCAAGAACCCACAGAATTGACATATGGTATTAGTTTCGATGTGTCGATTAACTTAAAATTTAGACTATCTTGAGCTCGAAAATGAAAAATTATCTGTAAAAATAGTTAATTATGTATGTTTTGTAAAGCAAAATACCTATCTCATTTAATTTGATGTATCAGACATGCTTGTTTGTTTTGTATTTACTTTAAAAAATTGGAAATAAATATGCAACGATAGAGCTATGGTTATGACGTTAGTAATGACATCCCTAATGGAATTTGGCAAATGGGTGTTACCTAAACAGGTGAGTTTACTCAATAGCTCCGCAATAATACTAAAAACTGATAATACTTGAAATATGCAGCAGCTGAAATGCAGACGCGGAAAAGGTTAAATGTTGAAGAATGTTCGGTGTTGTTTGTTGTGAAAAGTAGGTGTAAATACTAGGTATTCTCTGAGCATTTATTTTATTGTAATAATAGGTAAAACATTTTATTATTTCATTATTAGGATAATTCCTATGACATTACCTACCTTTTAAGTGTTACGCTAAATTGAAAATATTAAGTATTTTTAATTTATTTTTGTAACAGACAATAATGTCTACGAGTTTTGCATTTTTTTATTATTTAAAACAACAATTCTAGATTAGCTATTTGACATTCGATGGAGTGCATGAAAACCGCTTTATCTTCAAAATTTGAAAGACTACTATGCCTGCTTTAATTTAGCGTCATAATCGATTATTTATTTTCACGGGTAACTAGACCTTCTGCCAATCACAAATATTACAAATAATTTTTCTTAATTTCTTGTAGTACCTAAATGCAAAACAAACTGGGATATTTTGCTTTATAAGAAACGGGTCAATACATTTTTTTAAATAATTTAATTTTTGATCCCAAGAGAGCCCAAAGTTAGTCATATCTAATATTTTAAAACTGATGTAATAGTTATATTCTCACAGTTGTTGCAAACAATTTTCATATTTAACTTTTTTTGTACCTCCAGAAACAAAAAGTTACAGCGGTTTAAAAATTTCGAATTTTTTGGATTTTTCGCCACAGTTTTAGTAGGTGACCACGGACAGCAACTTTCATCATGACAAAAAACGCCGCTCGAAAAAGCTATCGATCGCACCCACCACCGTTTTTTTTCTGTCAAGAAATAGCCGAGATATATTAAGTGAGCCACTTATATAAGCCACCCTGTATAGTTATTTATCATACCTCTATTATACCTCTATTTACACTATAAGCCATATTCTTTGCCGTTTTCTCTTGTGTTTTCTATAATACTAATTCTGCAAAAGATTTTGTGATACTGGAGCCATTTAATATAAGTCCCAGAGTTTTTACACTTCTTGCTGGCGTGCGCGCTAAATCATATTAATTTCGCCATACCAGGTATTTGGTTATTTTCAATAATCGGGCAACTGCAACTAATGCTTGAAAACTAATGTGCACTATTTTATATTTTTCTATTGAATTATTTTAAAGTTGAATTGACAGTGTAAATCTTTTAGTGTCAGAATAGATTATCATGCTGCTTTGATTTTAATTCGGCCACATACCTACTGCCATCTATTACAGGAGGAAGGCACAACTCAAACCAGTATTTTCCATTTGGTTTCCGCCTCCTGATTATTTTTGAAAAATGAGGAAGATCAATTTATTCTCCGAACGCTCAGAAAACAAAATTGTTGTCAATTTATTTTGAGTTAAACGTTCAAAGTTTGGTTCATTTACTGTTAAGCATTATTCATGAATTTTCCTAGAAACTCGAACAATTGTCTTTTAATCAATTAACCCAATTACAAATTAAATGAACCATATTTTCGGAATAATTAATAAATTGGAGTGGAAAAGCATCTGAACCAAATTACAGTGATTTTTTTTGGGTCCGTTGTGGCGTCTGGCTTACATTGGCAAAATAAACCAAATTCCGGGTTGCGCTAATTTTGGCTTCATATAGTAGAACAGATTACGGCTCAAAACTCGATAATTGCTGTTTTCCCGGAACAGTTTTATTGAATTTGCGTGGAGTAATCCGTCAATAAAATGAGTTGCATCGCCTAAAAAGCAATTTTTGCAAATTACCGTCATGCTTTCACAACCATTTGTACATTGTGTTTTTAAGTGTCCAGTAAAGTACATAACAATAAAAATGTAAGGTTGTCATTTAACACAGTAAATAGCAAAGAAGTACCTAATTGAGCAATGCTAAGATCGCATCTCTTTTATAACTTAAATCTGCTTTTTAGCAATAACCCTTTTGTTTGATGTTATATAGGTAAGCAATAGACTTCGTTTTATATTAGAATTATTAATTAAGACTGACATCTACACAAGTCAATTACTTCAAGCTTTGGGCACATGCGAAGTTCATTGCTATGCTGACGATACTCAATTATGTAAATTGTTTTTTCCAGCTGATGTCCGCTCTACAAACGAAACTATTGACTACACTTTACGGGCTTTAGTATAAGGCTCTCGAAAATCATGGTTTACCTATTAGGCAGCAAAGTCATCAGTAATGCTGTTCGGAAAGTCAAAGGAGCGCCGCGAGTGCCTGGACTGCTTGAAGGTAGAGATGGAGGGTACGAGATTGGAATTTGTGGATGAGTGCAGAAATTTGGGGCTGATTATGGAGACTGAATTGCGTTTTAAAAGTCTCATAAATGGTTGCATAAGGAAAGCCATGGCAAACTTAAAAAATATATATTCCAACAAAGATATTCTTGACAGTTCCTCCATCAAGCTGTTATGTGACACATGTCTGTGTTTTTCCATAAAATTATAGTATCGAAACGTCCGCCATATCTATACAACAAGATAAGATTCAGAACAGATGTGCATAACGTAAACATAAGAAGGAAGTCGCTAATTACCCTCCCACCTCATAAGACTCATCTTTATAAAAGATCTTTTCTATATAACATAGCTAAAATTTACAATGCTATTCCTTCAATAACGAAAATGTTTGGAGTTAACACATTCAGGAAGCGTATCCGTGGGCGGTTGTTTGAGCTCCAGTGATGCCTTATTGTATATAAACTGATATATGTGAATCACCTTTTGTATTTAGAACTGTTTTGTATATCTTGTGATTTGTATGTAGCTTATAGTACATTATCTATTATTATATGCTTAGGATAAGTACAAAATTTTGGGGGTTAGGTGTAAGAACAGTTCTTTGAACTGAATCTCGCCTCCACCAGATAGTGCATTTTTTGTTTTTTTTTCTATAAACTGGTTAAATGTATGTAAAAACATGATCTATTTGGTTAATAAAAGTCCATTTATTATTATTATTATACTCACCCTACAAGCAACTTTATTTATAAATCAATGTAAAAGTTGATATGAATGTGCTACATCAAGTGGACTTCCGCAGTCCGATTACACATTTCAGTACTGTACATAACTTCCGGTTTTCTCCAGTAGAATTTCATCCAGGCTATAAATTTTATGACTTTATAGGCCGCGATCACTTACGATTAGAGCGTAGGGAGTGACGGAGGGATATCTCCCGGGAATAATCGATCAAATAATGCCTCCGGACTAAATGTGGTCTATCTGCACTATCTTGAACAAGCACTTGGAAATTTGAGTAATTGTACCTGCTACTATATACCTGTGCTGACGTACAGAGTAGAACAGATCAACTGAAATTATAAGGCCCTTCTACACTGATGAAAATGACCTCTTAATGGAGAGCATGTGAATTTGTGAGTGCATGTCAATTTTTCTATATAGGGGGGTACAAAAATTTTATCAGGGGTAAAGTTGAATCCTTGAATCCCTGAAGCACGCAAATGAAATTATTTCTTTTCAGACATAAAAATAAACGAAATATTATATATTTAAAAATCGTCAAAACTTTAAGGGTAGCTGACGGCAATCTATGTATCGTATCGCTCCCAACCCGCCATCTACGCCGCTGGCCAGAACAGGAGTTTCAAACTTTTAATGCAAACTCACCTTTATGCTGGAATACTCTGTACCAAACTTCAGCGAGATACCTCTACGAGATTACCCACAATTATTATAAAAACGCATTTTTTTTTAAATGTTAATATCATCTACCTTGTATCATGAAAACCGTAGCTCGCAGGGGAAAATACATCAAGAAGTGTAATTATATTTTTAAATATAGAACATGCTGTATTAATATTGACAAACATTCCAGTGTCCCATTCTATGTGTCAAAATAGAACGTAGTTTTTTTTACAGTTATCCATATAGTGTCAGGTGTGGGATGAAAAACAGTGTGAACAAAAATATTGGCGTGCACGTCATCAATTTACGTGACTTAATCAAACAAATAAATGCTTCAGCATTTCAGCAACGCAGTAGATTTAAAAGGGAAATATTCAAACATTTAAACGCAATACCCCGACATCCCTGTGAATTCACCCAAATTTGAAATGCATACGTTTTACTTTTATAAACATAAATTTTATTTTTTTTAAATTATAGAGTGATAGTCTCACCAGAAGGATGTTATAAAAACAAAAGTTAAGTACAACTGAAAACAAAATCACAATTTTGACCACTTCCTTTAAGAACTTATCGAACACAAAGAAGTTATAGGGACTGTTATAATTAATATCATCGATAGCTTCACCACTTCCAGGATAAATATAAAGGTAGGTATATAAAATATATTTATAACAGAAACACAAAAGATGTCCAAATTCACATGTCTAAATCCAATAATAAATTCAGGCTCAGATAATCTTTGCTCACCTACGTCAGCATCGTACAAATGTTTTTTTATGATATATTCACAGAGAAACTTTACTTTTCTTAAACCAATTTGTCATAGTGAGAAGAGATGACCCAAAGACGATTTGCTTATATCAAGTAATATTATAATAGCCACAAGCCATAATTTTAAATTTTTTTGCTGAAGCTATAGTTACTAGCTACGGTTTAAAAAATGTTTTTGAAGGAAGAATGATGTGATATTTTAGTTATCTCTATCAGAAATAATAAAAGGTACGTTTAAACTTTAAGCGTTGACAGATTAATTAATAAGACTGCTCAGGGCTGTCACGTCTGAGACTTTTTGGCTTACCATGCGTTTTGCATGACAAAATTGCTAGCGACTAGCGCCATCTTTTTTCCGGGACACGAACCTGTAGTCGAGAGAAGGCTTTATATAAATAATAGGTCGGTCAACGTTTTGAGGGAGTATTCTCAGTGAAATAGAAGAACAAGTTTAGCCACTGGCGCGTATGACACGCAATTGTAAGTAAATTCTGGTGTATAGGTAGATATTCTGACACCGCGAATAGCAGTAATTAGTGATGTTACATGACAACTTTGAATGTGGTATAAAAATGATCCATATTTGCAAAATAGATTAAACAATATATGACCTCCGAGCAGATCAAACCAACATTATATCAAATGTCAAGGTTCGTTGTGTCTGAAAGTATTCTATATCTACCAGACTAACAAACAGAAGAAGTTATTCCGGAATTTTAAAGTGGCACTTAACTTTAGACTTCAATATCTCAATAATTAAAAACTGTATACTTATACCCCTCTAATTCAAAGGCCCTCCAGTACGATAGAGCTTCTTTGGTAAATATCTCGGAAACGGTTGGAGAATATGAAAATCGTTGGATTCAGGTTTAAAAAAGAAATCCTATAATATTAAACGAAATGTGTCAGTTGTAAAATATAGAAAATCCCTTTCGTTTTCGCTGGAGAGTGGCGTAGAGCGTTTCACGATTCGCGGTTCCGAGAACTTTCTGCCTAGTTTTGTGTTTTGTTTGCTACTGCAGTCTCCGTAACGGCATCCATCCGTCGAAAGAAACCAAGAGCTTCCTACCCTTACGAAGCACATTAATTTTTACTGTTGATCGGCGTTGAAAAATCTAAAAGGTAATATATTTTTTAACACGTTAACTGCCACAATACAAATTTATTTTTTACTACTTGGGCCACAAGTTAATTTTTTTTTATTATACTTCCAAAATCATAAAAATTATGTCACGATATTTATTACTTGTCAATACCTGTCAAAAATTGTGTTTTTGAACGTGAATCAAGTGTGTCTCACGTGGCCTGGCTGACCAAAATTGCATAGCAGGCCGTGTGAATCACGCGTGATTCAAAACATAACCTCTCTTTTCTCGATGCTTACTGTCATTTGTGTGTGGTTAGCGATACAGTAAGGAGCTAGATATTGTATTGTGTTGTCATATTTTTGTGTAGTAGAGGCTTTTATTGACTAAGGTAAGATTTTATTGTAAAATTTTATTACAAAGGTAATTTTAAGTTTTTTTTATTAGAATAATGGGTAGTTTTGAGAGAGATCAGCAACGTCTTCAAAAGCTAATGGACGAGATACTTTCCGATGAAGAGGCCGATCCTTTTGAGGCTTCCTCAGATGAATATATACCCGATAGTTGGCATTCATCTTCTTCATATAGTTCGGGAGGTAGTAATGAACCATTAGCAAAAAAGAAAAAAACTATAAAACATCCAATAGCATTTCTTGATGCTGGTGGGAAAGGTTCTAGCACACAGCTTCTTAACAGAACTGATGATTCATTGACTTCTCAGAACGTAAATCAAAATGACACAATTAGGGAGACCATAGAGGCGGTTATTCATCAGTTTCAACTGGACAGCTCAGATGAAGATGAGGAACTGGTTCCAACACTGATGTGGCAAGAAGTTACTGGACAATACCTCAAGAACTTTCCGATTGACATTCCTGATAGTGGTGTTGTAAATACCTTATTTGAGCATTTTGATAAGTCTCCTGTTTTTTTCTTCAAGCTGATGGTTGATGAAAATCTTATAAATAATATTGTGACGGAAACTAATCGTTTCGCCACTCAGAAAAAAGAATCGACATTACTAAAGTGGTCTCGAATAAATAAGTGGAAAGATACTAACTCTGAAGAAATTATGACTTTTATAGGTCTTCAAATTTGGATGGGCTTACTTCGTGCTCCTAAACTGGCAGACTATTGGTCAAAAAAGAAAATATATGTGAACCAAATTGCAGGTGTGATGTCGCGCAACAGATTTGAGTTGTTGTTGTCGAATTGGCATTTTCAAGATAATCAAAAAGCTGATACTTCTGATAGATTGCACAAACTTGGACCCCTTTTGGACCTACTACGATACTACGAGAGAACTTTCAAAAATTCTACATTCCCAAAGAGCAGATATGCGTTGACGAAACGCTTGTCCCTTTCCGTGGAAGGCTGGCTTTTATTCAGTATATCAAAAATAAAAGGCACAAGTTCGGCGTGAAACTGTATAAATTATGTCTTGAAGGAGGATATACATATGATTTGAAAATCTATTGTGGCAAGGAAAAAGTAGATGGGTCAAGCGTACCAACGAACATTGTTATGAATCTGTGCGAACCTCTTTTGAACTGCGGGCGATGCATTTATGTAGATAATTACTACACAAGTATGGAGCTAGCCCACAAGTTACTAGAGAAGAAAACCCACTTAGTAGGTACGCTAAGAAAAAATCGCAAAAATAATCCGAAAGATGTTATAAACAAAAAGCTAAAGAAGGGTGAATCATACAGTCAAGAGAGTAATACAGGAGTTGTAATAACAAAATGGCAAGACAAAAGAGACGTCCTTACTTTATCTACTAAGCACACTGGTCAAATGGTTACAGTGCGATCACGGCGTAATACGGAAGCAGAAAAGCCCGATGTTGTTGCTGACTATAATACATGCAAAGCTTTTATCGATTTATCGGACCAAATCAAAGCATATTCCTCAGCTTTGAGGAAAGGAATAAAATGGTATAGAAAAATTGCTGTGGAATTGCTTTTGGGGGCCGCTATGGTAAATGCGTACATATTGTTCAAAGCAGTAACTGGTCAAAAAATGACAATCACAACATTTAGAGAAGAAGTTGCTGCATCCCTTCTAAATTTTCCTCAAGAAGACCAGAACGAGCAACGAAATACACAAACGCGTGCAACTCAAACAAAACATATTTTAGAAGATGTCGGCACTTCTAATAGGCGAAGATGCTCCTTTTGCTATTCTAAAATATCTCATGAAAAAGGAAGATCCGTGGCAGCCAAAAAATCTGCACAAACAAGATGGAAGTGCATTCAGTGTGATAAGTACTACTGCGTGACTTGTTTCACAAAATCTCACGTTTGTTTAATAGAATAGTTCTGTTATTCTTATTTTTTGCAGGTACCTAATCTGTACTTTCAACTTGTATTAGTATTTTTTTTTTCAATAAAAAGCGTCTAGCATAAATTGTATTTTGAATTAATAAAAATTAAAAAACTTTGCATTTAATGTCCGTGAAAAAAAAACAAACTTTTACGTAGGCTAATTACCTCATTTTACTCACCAGGCCATGCTTTTTCAACTACCAGGTTTTTATATGGCCACTGTGAACCGTCGGTGAGCTACAGATATAAATGCAATAGTTTTCACGTGAATCATGGATGGTTCACATGGCTTAAATGAACCTATCACCTGTGAGACACACTTGATTCACATGGCAGTTAACGTGTTAATTATCTGGGAAAAGGTAAAAATAAGTAAATTTACGATATGCTGTGCAACTGGAAACTGCGCGCTGGAAGTCCCCAGTCTCGACGTGCGAATTTTACCAACTGACGAGTCCGAGCACCGTTAATAAGTGGTTTTAATACACTTCTGCAAATATATTTATATTTTTTTACTTAAGCAGGTTCGTATTTAAAAAACTTTCCCACCCCCAGTTAATAGTTATTTATGTAGCAAGGCTCTGAAGTTCACCTTTTTATTACTCATGTGGAATTTAGTTGCCCAGGTCTCTGGCTGAGGCAAATAAACCACATGAGTCATAAAAAGAACTTCAGTGCCGAGGTACATATTATATATTTTTTGAAATCTGAAAAAAAAAAAAATGTTTTATTAGGCGAAAAAAAATAGATTAATATTCAAACCTACTAAAATATTTATACCGAAAGATTGCGCTGTTATAGGTAACAATTTTGCAATGTGTACGAAAAGTTAAATGGGATTTATTGGCCGGGTTTGAATATTTGGTCGCTTTTGACGGGCGATGGCTCCGCGTCTGACATTTGATGTTTAAGTACATCTCTCCAAGGCCTACTTATTGAAAAAATTGTACAATAATGGGCTACTTCAGTGCTGATTTCTGAGCTTTTAATGACGATTTTGAGACACTTCACTGCCGATTTCAAGAAAAATATTTTACATCAAGACTGAATCACCCTGTATATCTACCGTGAGTATTGTGTTTATTTTGCTAGTTTTTCCGGCAATGTACATAGCGCGATTAGCGGTGGATATAATCGAATTGGCGCTCGCACAATTATTATCACCCGTCCGCGCCCGCTAGGCGAAAACTGCCGAATTAACTAACGAACGGCGGTTCCGGGATTTTTCCGGGCGCTCTCCATCGACACAAACAGATTAATCCGGTTTTCGGCCATAATTTATCAAAACGGTATCTACAAATTGGCAATTAAATCACAGGAAGCGCTCTCGTCCAGACTTTCGGCCCGTGGACTCACGAACACGCGACGGACTGGTTATTAATAAGCCCTTGCTAATGTACATTTACGTTAGTTAGAGAACAACACTGGTCACAGCGTGGTCACCTCGTTGCTCGTTACCAGCCACGAGCTGCGCTCCCAGTGGCGCAACGAGGGGGGGGGGGCTGCCGGGCTGCAGCCCCCCCGAGCTTGTACCAACCAAGCGAAAAAGCGCTAAACAATGCTAAATAAAAACAAGACCGAATGCTTTGTATTTTGTTTAACCTGTATTTTTTAAGTTTATGTTATGATTTATCAAATATATACGAAATTGAGGATATCGGATATCGGTGGTACACATTAATTAGTAGTTGACATTTAATGAAAGATTAGTTGCCTGGCCGGCAGTTGGCACAGAACAGAAACACAAGTCACACGCACACGCGCTCCGCGCCGCGGACCTTAAAATATGCGCCTATTTTAATTCCTGCTTTTAAAAATAAAATAAGGAAATAAGGAAAAAAATAAAATAAGGAAATAAATTCTATATATTCTACATTTGACCCTTTGAGAGGACATGTTAATTTATAGAATGTGGGAATCAATTTATAGGTACTAACTTAAATTTGTACTTCCACATCACTCAAGGAATTCCCTCTCGGGCTTTTATGTAAAAGAAAAAAGAGTACCTAGTTCTTACAGTTATACTGCATAGTTAAATTATTATTATTATTATTATTACGGTTCTACAGTTAACAAAGAAAAACTACCTAAATTTTTTTGCTAATATTAGGTGACTTATTTTCTTTAGCTCATTAAAAATGTTTGACTTTGAAAATTTGAAATTTTTCGCCTGCGGCGCAATTCTTACCGATGAAAAATTAACTTTGACAACCAGCCCCCCCCCCCCCCCCCCCCCGACAATAATTTCTGGTTGCGCCACTGTGCGCTCCTATTGGTGGGGCTGTCGTAAACTCGGTAGACGCTACGTGTTGAAACCAGGGGCGTACGCGGTTAGGTTAGGTTAGTTAAGTTCGATTATCAACCGATATTTACAATTAATTATTAAGACAAGATCCGGTAAACGATGTGTATTTATGACATTGCATGGTGCTGGAACTGATTTTTCGATCAGGCAGACTCCATTTTGTGTCAACCTTTAGCAGTAGTAGGTAAGTAAGTTAACTATATATTATATGGTACTATATTTGGCTGATGTTTTTAACAAAATGGGGCACATCCGCCAAAAAATATAGGTACTCTTTGCAAATATCGCTTGTATCAACTATGGGATTTTTAAATAAACCTTTTATGTAGGTTTAATTTTTCCATAAAGCATGGTTTGCCCATCCATGTTTACAACATTGAGCCCACTATTCGTAAGTTGTTCATTCTTGTTTTCTTCTTAGTTTGATAATTTTATGATTTTTGTTTTAAAATATCTATAAACATGATTGCTATATATTTGAGCGTTTCTGGCTATACTTCCTATATTTTCAACACAATTTTTTATATATTAATTTCGCGTTGGCGTTTATAAACAATATATTCTATTTTATATTTTTGCCACATCATCACTGATAGCTTTTACTTCAAACTATGTTAGTAGTAAAATAAAGATGTCAGTTTTCTTTTGTTACAAGTACCTAAAATGAAGTTTTTCAGGACGAATTATTGCTGTTTCCGGACGAGGTGTTAGCCAACTCCGGAATAGCTGATGAGTCCTGAAGAACATTTTAGGTACGTGTGACAAACACTATTTTTTGTTATACGCTCCCAAAATTTTGCTTTTTACAATTCTTCAGAACGCTTAAATTTGCAAATTTTCCATAATTTTTGAAATCATAGCAACAAGTTTGTTTATTTGATAATTTTGTAATGTCATTCGAAATTTATCAGAAAGGGACATAAATTTTAAAATATTTCAAAATCCCGAATATATTACTAATAAGGCCAAAGAAATCGTGTTGGATTTACTTCCTGTGAAGTCTCGTGCCATTTACCATAAAGAATATTCTAAGGAATTTTGGAATAGTCCGTAAAGGTTGCCATGACGACTTTTAGGGACTAGGCCGAAAAAGAAGCATTTTACGGACGTAAATGAGTCCGTAAAATAGCTATTTTTGGGAGCGTATGACAAAAAAAAAACAGGATGATTTTGTTGCTTAAGCTTAAGGTGTGACAAAAATTAATCAATAGTAGATTATACCACGATTATTTCCGAGGAATAATACAGTGAAGGGCAAGGAAAACAAATGGTCTCTATTTTTTTATTGGTAGTCATAGTCGGTAGTATTTGGATGGGGTAGGTAATTATTTCATGGCCTGCTATTATTTTTAAAGTAGCAAATTTTCAAGAAACCCCTTTAGGGATTTTTTACGACAAAATGTTATTAAGAAAACTTGTTCAGAATGAAAAACTGAGTAGAGTAGAGTACTGAGTAGAGACCTTTCACTATGAACAAGTTTTCTTAATAATATTTTGACGTGAAAGCTCCAGAAAGAACACATTTCTAAGAAAAAAGTAAGAGAAAAAGGCGAAAAAGCTAAAAATCAAAATAGGCCTAGACTTTTGAAATTTTGCAAATCTACTCAGTTTTTTCATTCTGAACAAGTGTTCTCATTTTGTCGTAAAAAAATCCCTAATAGGGTCTTGAAAATTTCTATTTTAAACAATCATAGCAGGCCATGAAATAATTACCCCATCCAAACACCACCGCCTATGAGACAACTACCGCCTTGGGACTACCAATAAAAAAATAGAGAGAAATGGGACACACTGTATAATACATAAATCTATAATAATATAATAGATAAGAGAATAATAGCCATTATAGTAATAGTATACGTTACTTTATTTATGATTAATTGTAATGTAATTTCTGGATGTGTTAAAGTAAAAGACTCTTCATTTTCATCCATCTCAATATACAATTACACAAACACTACGTGTTAGACACTGACACTTTTAAGTATTTATTATATTGTTCCCTGTAAATTATTAAGTATTGGAGACACAAAAAAAGTTTAGAAAAAAAGTTGACTAGAAGTTTATCCTCTAAAACTTTTACTAAGATCAGTTTTTTGTAAAAAAATGTTTACAAGTCCAGCCCTGCAGCGAGATAAATTTTGTCATAATAAGTAATGCGCTGCAACTCGTTATGTATTAGAGTCACAAAAAAATTACGAGGAAAATTTGTTCAGACTTTGATCCCCTACAACTTTTATGAGTGCCATTTTGTTCTAAAAAATGTTTATGAAACCACCTATATTATTTAGGAAACCACCCTATAGTTCAATTAGTACCAGTTGTTCATGCTTTGATACCCTATAACTTTCATTGGGGTTATTTTGCTCTAAAAAATGTGTAGGAAACTACCCTATAGCTCTATTCGTACCAGGACTTCGAGTGTGATCTTTTGGTTGAACATTCAAGGGCAGTCCCCGACCAACCCTGAAAAAATCATCCTGTACGAAAAACTTTTTGCGACCCTTATAAGCCGAGTACATCTTTATTGGACTATAGATGGCATTTTGAAGTTTCTCGGGTAGACTCTTTGTTCTAGTAATATAGGGACCCTAGCTTTGGAGCGACAAACAATATTGGTTTTCCAGGTAAATCTCAAGTTTCGAAAATGATTGAAACATGTCTCGCTTCAGCAAAATTATTCCTAGTTACCACACCATTATTTATTAAATCAGTAAGTTATATTAAACTTCTTTATATACAATTACATAATCTGGATTTTCAAAACCTATCACATAATATTATATTTTAACAAAGGGCCACCAATAATATTAATCTGTCGACGTTGATAACGATTTACGTGGAAATCTCAATCAGCCCTCAATTCCAAACGAATGACGTCCGTCAAGCCCTCCGCGATATCCCCGTGTATTTATATAAAATTACAGGTAATGGAAACGCCAGGATAATGAAATGCGTCAAGGCAACTTTAATAATCGGGTCACTCCCGATAATTTATCGGGGCATACGTACGATTTACCGTCCATGGCAAATTAATTGGGAACACTAAACAGTAGTAGCGGATACGCCCAGGGATTATGCAAACACGGCTGGCGTGTGCTTATATCCGCACTAATTGATTTTTAGATGGAGCTAGCGAAACCCCGATCTGACTGCTGCTTAATTAGAGGTTGAGGTTTCGAGCTTGTTTATACCATTAAAAACGCTGAAAATTACTTTTTGCGAGAAAAACATTCTTCATAAAATCGTTTGCTTGCAAAATTAATAATATTGGCATAGAGTAGTTTCTGCCTTAATGTAACAGGATAGCCAGAAAATGTAATAGGGTAATAATGCGGTACAAGATTAAAACACCTCTATTTATAATTTTATTTGTTTGTTATGTCCCTCTAATTTGACAAGTTCACATGGCATATTTCCATACATTTTCATAAGAAAAGCGAGTCTAAAAAGCAAGAAAGAGTATCTGGTACCTTTTGGTTTGAAATGAAGTCCATGGCTAGTTGTAGTGTAAGTAAGCATAAAACGCATTAGATTTTTCAGTTCCTTCTTTATATGGAGGACTATTGGTTCGCTTTGGAGCTCTAAACAAAATTTTCTATTTTCATTCTTGCCTACGTTACTCTTCCAAAATAATATTTAGAATTTTCGCTTCTTCATCTGGTTGATCATATCATCCCTTAATTCCAAAATAGTGTTTATTCTTCTGTAATTCGCAGAATTCACCTAATGGTCTGTGCAGTGTGCATACCGTTTTCTTCATGTGCATGGAAATTCCATGTTATCACAAACAAATCTACCTATACAAGGTATGTTAATAGGATAAAACTGCTAAATACTGGACGCAAAGACAATTCGTTACCGTAAAAAGAAAGCAAATCGTAATAAAGCTGGATATTTATAATTTGGGACATTTTAAACGTCAGTAACTGACATACCAATAACCACAGAATACCCCCCTATAACCTATAATAAGTCGCCATTTTTTTCGTCGAGTGGCGCCACCCCAGTCCGTAAACAACCATGAAATATGACGTCATGCTCGGGTCTTTAATATAGTGTCGGTCCAGGTTTGACGAATTTGGTTTTACTATCAATGTCACTCGTAACAAATGTTATGCTACAGTATTATTATTATTGTTGTTATTCCTTTCAAAACTTTAATGTCCTATATTTTTAAAACGAATTGGTTAAGCGTTCAGATTTTACGGATAGCGATATTCTCCGTTCCATTTTAATAAACATAAATCTGGTTTGCCACTCATTTGCGAAACACTCTGTATACAATTTCTTAATGTTCCAGAAAACCGTAAAAAAACCCTACAAACAACTTTTATCTAGAATTGTTTTCTACCACAAAAAAAGCTATAGGGCTGGTGGAAGAGTTAGCGTGGACATCCTGTACGTTTTGCACCTCACGTCGTCTTAATCTGATCTCATGGAGGTCGCCGCAGTTGGCCACTAGCTCGCTGAAATTCGGAAAGCGGCCCGCGGGTCGCAAGAATCCGTGCCTTATCCACAATAGACGTTTTCGGGGGTTCAACACGTGAACGACCTAATCCGCGACGGGTGGGATATAATAGGGCCCTAAAGTGAACCTGAAATATTCATTAGCACGCCGCAAAGGTGCCTGCCGGTCACGCCGTATCGGCCTCTCTGGCAATCCGGATCAGAGCATTGACGTTCGCATTGCTCCGGTGTTTCATTTAGCAAACTGTAAACACGACTTAGCTACAGTACCAATTTGAGAGACAAATTGAGGCGTTGAGAACCAGAGGGGACCATCCCCATTACAACTTGTATGGAGTTATTGCAAGTTCTAAGTTATCACTTTTTTGGGATTTTTGTTTCCGACATATAAATTATATTATCGTGTCCGGATTTTAATTAAACGTTTACAATTGGGTTTATTAGTATAGATTAAACAAAAAACATATATATTTTCAATATTTTCTTAAATTTAGTGTGGGTTAGACCGTTTTGGTTCTTAGGATATACACTTTTTTTTAAATTTAGTGTGGGTTAGTCCGTTTTGTTTCTTGGGATATATTTTATTTATTTTTTTATTATGTGCAATTGATGCAATTGATCAAATAATACAAATCAAAAATATTGTTTGGTTTTATTCAACCCAAAAAATACAAATAATTTATTCAAAATCATTTCCTCTAATGGGTATATCATTTCGAAGAGCATAAAAGCTGTGATAGATGGGTGGAATCATGGGCGTAGCCAAGGGGGGGGTTTCGGGGGTTCAAACCCCCCCCCCCCCGAAATAAGCAAAATATTACCTAATATAATACCGAAAAAATACGAGGAGTGAAGAGTTAAATTATTATTACGTTTGAATATATGTAGTAATAGTAGCGCCTAGCGCCATCTTTTGACGAGAGGCAGACGCAGTTGCAGCCGAACTATTTTGTATTGTAGGGACACTTTGCGTTGTTTCTCGATTATTCGCCACGCCCCTCGGTCGAAATGAGCGGAACTTTGTGGAAGTTCCTGGAAGTTTCTGCACGGCTACTGAGCTGCTATATAAGCGGCGCCGCGGCGCGTGACCTCGCTTACGGCAGTATTGTTCCATGCGAACTCGAAGCGAATAAAAGTGAAAAGTGGTGAACGAATAGTGAAGAGAATTAAGTGTACCGTGTAAGTGAGTAATTTTAGTGCGCTGTTATTCGATGACCTTGTTAAGGATAGATACGTGAATCATTATTACTGTCGAAAAATGGAGGGGAAAAAAGGAAGGGTGATAAACTTAAAGGTATGGACTACTGGAAAAAGTGGTGTAGTCAAGGTCAAGGGGTTTCTAATAAAGAAACAAATTTGGATTTAGCTATCAAAGCTTCAGCTACCTTGCATGCTGATAAGAAGACTGCCTACCCCGAAATCTAGTTTGGAATGCCTAGATATGTGCGATAAAAACCTTTATCCTAATATTTACACATTACTACAAATCTTGGCTACCATTCCTGTATCCACTGCTACCCCAGAAAGGTCTTTCTCGAGCCTAAGGAGACTGAAAAACTATTTACGAAACACTACAAGTGAAAACAGACTTAATGGTTTGGCTCTAATGAACATTCACTATGGAACAGAAATTCATGCAGATGAAGCAGTGGATATATTTAAAAGAAAAAGCCGAAGATTTCTTCTTTAATGGTTTTAAATTTAGCGCAGAGGAACGAAATTAATTTATCCATTTCATTTAAAGTTAAGAACTTTATAAATATGTCGGAGTTTTTCGGATGAATATATAGATATTAAATTTCATGTAAGTATATTTTTGTTGTTTTATTTACTTCTCAAACTAAACCCCCCCCCCCAAAACTAAATCCTGGCTACGCCCGTGGGTGGAATGCATTCTTTCAACTGCAGCAGATCCTTATTTTTCGCTGTAGTAATACTATGTTGAATAGTTGACAGCTGTAGTCGCTTAAATAGACCGAATGCACTGCAACGTATATAAATTTCCACCAGTGCCAAAGTGGACTAAACTGCATAGTTCTTTATAGCATGAAGATTGAACTGCAACGTATTTAAATTTCCACCAATGCCAAAGTAGACTAAGCAGCATAGTTCACTATGGCACGAAGATTTTGCTAGTCTAATCTATGTGGACCATCCTCTTTGGTGCTGCCATCTGTAGTAAAGTAGCTAAGGCTCATTTGGTCCGCTTTGGCATCAAAGATTGTATATTTTACTACATAAAACCGTACTTATTTGGATATTAAGAATTTTGTGGGATGGTCCGCTATGGTTCTCAGCGCCTCAATTATATAATAATGATTGTCCCCTCACATACCTACCGCGTGTATATTAACATAATATATACAGCTTCTCGCCCTATTGCGCTGTAGTAAATGAATTTTGATTTTTTGATGTTAAATGCACATGTCGAAATCGACATAATATGACAATTATTAGTTATTAGAACATGGCTTAACGAATCCGTCTTCCATTTTCGCAAAAAAATAGCCGATAACTTTTCGAAGAAAAAACAATTACCTAGGTACTTTTTATAATAGATAACCTCCAACAGACTGGTTCGATATTTTTATGCTAAATGTGAGGCGCCGATTAAAGAAAACAAAAGATTAAAGCGGCGAAAAAAAAAGCACGTGTTCGATGACGTTCCGCGAAATAAGGCGATTGGTTAATAGGCCATAAAATATCAGGGCGTCAGGGATGTACTCGATCACAAAAGTGTATTTATGCGGTTTTATCATGTTGTTTTCAGCTATCTAGACACTGCCACAAATAATTTTATCGATGTTTTGAATCATTTTAATTAAGCCAATAAATTTTTTCCGAAATATTTTGACGTAAACAATTGTAAAAGTAAAATTAAATAAAGCTCATGCCTCAGTGCGGCTCTGGCTAATATCTCAACGCACACGTTCTTGTTTACGTCAGGCGTAAGAGTTATTTGATTTTAGTATAGTTAACAGGTTTTATTGTTCAACTTCTAAAAATGATAATAATCAGTGATAAATATAAGAGGCAGAATGCAGCGCTAATAAAAAATAAATAAATATAGTTGCTTTATGTGGCTTGGCCCGGGACCTACAATTCAGTAGTTGGGTGTTTTAACCCTGCCCCAAATAACGACTATCCATTTTTGCCTATTACGCCACCCGTATCTGAGTCGGGAAATGTTGATATTATTATTTATTTATTAGTTATTTGTGAAAATAATGTCCCCTCCCCCGCACAAGCATGTGGTTGCTTCTGGGGTACTCCTAGTTTGGAGTATTGTGAGGGTGAGAATTATTATTATTATTATTATTATTATTAAGTTTTGGGTTGCTTACATTTTATTTTATTAGTAGTTTTAAAGTTCTTGCTGTGTAAGAGTTGCTAGGCAATACTTATCGCACCTGCTCAAACTGTGTATAGTTTGTCTAATTTCAATTGAAACATTTCTCTTCTTGCATTACCCTCTACATTGACTAGAATCTTAAAAAAACACATTGAAGAACAATAATAATATGTTGATATGTTGTATGTGTACCTATATTTATTAAAAATGTGTTATACCTCTGTCCTATATTCATTTTTTGATGATGCTGTTTATCAATACCCAACTATATACCAATAAGCACAACTGTAAAAGACTCCACCCAGTTTGTTGGGACAATAAAGTTATAAAAGCATGGTTTTTTTTTCCAGGCGCACCGGAAAACGGAAACTAATTTTCGATATTTTCTCTCACCGTCGATGGCAGTAGTAATTGGCAGGCGAAAGAGTTAAGATAGGTTGGATATTAGAAATTAGAAGATAGTTTTGGGAAAAAATTTGTGGTCCTGGCAATTTTAGATTTACCGGTAGGATTATACCTACCTAATCTATGAATAAAAAGTATGAAAGTGGCGAGAGTTTATCTATAGTGAAATGGTCGTTATTTTAATAAAATATTTTAACAGAAGTTTTTAGGCTTCTTTTTTGTCATCCAATTGGAGACATTCAATTTGTCTCAAAGAGAGGTTAGCTAATGCTTTTCTGCATGTCCATGTATTGGGCGAAGGAATAATTGTGTTCACTTTTTCAAAGTTTGGCAACACATCAGAAAAAATATCGAATGCATATTTTTTCATCAAAATTGTTACATGACTATTTTGAGGGATGCCGAGTAACCCCACGTTGTTATTTCGATTAAAAAATTGGTAATATAATTTTTAAAAAACCCTTTAAAATACCGCAGAAGTCATATCTATAAAAAAAGTGTCCCGTTCAATTTCCAGACACACTGTTTGATAGTTTGAGAAGAATGCTCCGTTTGTGGCAAATTAACTCGAGTCGATACTAAATAAATTGACTTTTGTTCAAAATCTGTAGCGGATTGGGAGAAGCAAATATAATATGAAACCGTTTTGAAGAAGAGTAGGACCGAAAACTTCTTGATTTAATTAAGGTAAAAAAGTTCCTTTATATAGAGCAATCACCTTTTTTTTCTAATTGTATCTAGAACATGCTGGTTATAATACAATCTCAACCAGAATGCCATAGGGAGATCAATGGGAAAAAGAAACGTCCAACAACTTTAATAAAAAAGACCGAATAAATAGATAAACTTTTCTACCAAGTAGCAACGGCACCGTTATCAAGCAAACTGACGTCCCGGATTAAGCATCGACACCGCCCTGACAGGAGACCGTATTAAGGCTCATTTGGATGCAGGACGCAGCGGTTTCTCCACCGACCGCCATAGACTAGTCCACATACTTAACGTTGGAGCAATGAAGTTATACGACTATAGTTTCGTAATTGACAGAAACGCCGGAAAGCAACTGCTTATATGCTAATATTAAATTTCTCGCACATGATTAAATTTTCTGCACGCGCGAGGCGTACAATTTGCCATAGACAAAGCTACGCATAGACCATTGTTAAAATTTCCGCACGCTACGCCAAATATTTTTATTTTTATTATGGCGTACACGTCATCAATTTTTGTGTCAATCACAGACACAAGATCTATTCTTAGACGCCCATAACTGATTTACTGCATACACCCTTTTGTCTTTGATTAGTCAATATACGTTCGGCTGACTTCAATCCGTCCGTGCATGTGTCAGACAAAGACGCCAATAGATCGTATACTCAAATTATTTTAAGAAGTCCTTACTGGGACTGTCAATTGGTAATTTCGATATCCTAAGTTGGCATCAATGCAGCAAAAAATGCAACCGGGTCATAAGTTGAGGTCAGTAACGAGCCCATTTGCACTAATAATACGAAAGTAACAAGAACAAGAACAACTCAGATGACGGTAAAACTCACAAAACGTAGAAAACCCGCGAATATTTTCATTAAAGAATGTTTGAACCAGTTTGAACGATCTGGAAAACCTTCACTGTCACTTTGACACACCGAAGCTAAATTTGCCTGAGTCCGCCCCTAGACGAGGCCAAAAGCAGCTGATTATTACAAAATACCAAAACGAAAGTGTTTCCATGACGTTTGAAATTATTATTAAAATGAGTTGTAGTCATAGTTATTTTTATTTGTAGCGGCATAATCGTGATTGCAATAGGGTTTTTATTTTATTATGCTTTTTTTTTCGTATCACTTGGGTAACTTTTCACATCATAAATCAACGAGTGACGTCATTAACTGGTTGAGACACATATACCAATGTTATACCCATGGTTAACAAAAAATTCCTAGGGATTTTGTGGAGAATGTCATCTGACAAAATCGGGACTTCTTACAGTAATCGGGGTATATAGCGTAGAGCAAGGTTGTTGCCAACAACCTTGAGCGTAGAGTTCATAACCGCCGACTCGGGAAGGATATGTCACTGTCACAGCATAAATATAGAAATTCTGTCATTTTGTGCGTATTTTTAAGAATTTTCTTTGTTTTCAAGTTTGGCTCTTAGTTTTTACTTGTTCTTGTTGTGGAGTATTTTGCTATAAGTTTTGTAATAATATAGTTCTGCTTTGGTAATACCTATCTGTTACTGCGTTACGGGTTTGTGAATAAACATTTCCTAATAATCTTAATAAGATGCCTGGCCACAGATTTAATTTGCAAGCCAGAGAAATTGTAGCGAAGTTATTAAATTATTTCAAAGATGAAAAACGCAACGGAGGACCACTTTTACCAGTTCACGCAGTCCAAGAGGTAAATTGCAAACATTATGGCAGTATATAGTGATTACGGAATCAAATATTTTTCAGCGTGTTTCTCAAGCTCTGGGATTAGTTTACGCACTGTTTCACGCATTTCCCACGAAGTGCAGAGAGCAGAGGGTCAAGATGGTCCCCAGGAAAATCCAACTACTTCTGCCGCGAAATATGGACCTCGACAAAAAAACAAAACCACGGACTTGCCAGAGGAAACGAAAATGGAAGTCATTTATAATATGTATTCAGGAAGTAAGTTTGCATTCTTGTGGAATTCGGTGTATGTGTAGTTAAATGTTAAATTTTCTTTCACGTTTCTACATTGCTATAACTAGATAGTCAAACTATCACTTTACAATTTCAAGGCGCGGTAAAATGTATAATTATAATATATAAAAGTAAAACCACACACATACCTAATATTATAACTTCTCTAAAAAGGTGATGGTAAAGCGCATTATTTTACAATTAAAATTTGGGTGAATTCACCGGGGTGAGAAGACTGGGTATCTGGTATATCTGGTTGCGTTTACAAGTATAAATTTTCCCCGGCACTGGAGGATGCAGCCTCGATTTGCTTGATTCAGTGACGTAAATTGATGACGTGTACGCCATAGTTCGTGAATCGTACTTTACCTACTAAGAATTGTAAGATTTTACAATTTATCTGTTGCAATTTGCTTGCGCTCCAGAATTAAGTTTGAAAGTTGGTGTAGCAGGATATTTTGCGGACGGTTTCAACAAATGCTTGTGACTATCTATGGCTCCTTTAATCTATGAATTTGCGTTACTTTTGCGCTCACGAGCGATCGAAGCAGTGACAGACACTTGATGGGAGGTAGTTGAGTAGGGTACTTGAAATTCAGGAGACTAGGGAATCAAACTTAATAAGCTCATGTATTCCATTATTCTCTAAAGTGCAGACAACCTAGTAATGTGTTTGTACAAGTAATCAAGTGATATATCATAGGTGACGACACTGTGATGTAAATTATCCACAAAGAATGTAATGTTGAGTTAGGCAACTATGGCATGTTTACAGAATTAGATAACTATTCCTTAAAAAAGATGACGAGAATTTTGTTGTCTTTTTAACAGCCCTAAATCCAAAAAGTGTCATGACAGAATTAGCAACTTCTCATAGGTTCTTTAATTAAGTCGTTCAATAATCAAAGACAAAAGTGTAGATGTAAGATAGTTGAGCGGGTTTTTATAAAAGTTCGATTGCCCTTCAAAACAACTGGCTGACGTAATATAGGAAAGGAGGGAAACAAAACGCCCAACAATTTTAATTAAAGACAGCGCGCAACGAACTTTTTGTTCGGTATTACTTTCAAAATCGAAGAAAAGCCTCCGGCTAATTATATCTGATATCAAATTCCTGACTCATGATTAAATTCTCTGCGCGTGATATGGAAAAGCAATACAATTTTCTTTTAATGTCGATCGAAGTTGTCATTTTTCGAGTAAAAGTTATTCGAAATTTGCGTATCATTTTTATGTTATGTTCCGTTTCTGATTTGTAGAGCATATTAATATACACGATGTTACAAAAAAGGAGATAAATCCAAAATGATGTTGTTTTGTGGCTTTCACGCCCGTTTTCCATATTATGAGAATAAATTTTCTGGTTGACGATGGAGTAATTTTCCAGACGATTCGATGAGCTTAACTGCCAGGATCTTCAGTGGTGACTCGTCCGAACATTTATAACAATGAGTATAAAAAAATATCCTTGCAAAATTGCGACCGTACATCCGACCAGTCGCCACTGAATATGCTGGCATCTACGATCAGCGAAACGTCTGGAAGATTACTCCATCGATCACGGCACAAAAGCTCCGAAATTTATTCTCAAATCCAAAATAATGTGACTTTCTTTATAAAATTTTCTTATTTAATTTGTCAAAATACAGGGTGTTAAGTTTTACTTGTTTTAATTGTGTTAAATTTTGATTGTAATTTTTTTATTAATGACTCCGATCTTTTTAAAGATATTTAGTTGAAATTTTGCACGGATCTTTTCTTCATAAACAATTTTTTTGTGGAACTTTAGTTAAAGAATAAAAAACGCGTCGAATTTTTTGGTAATTTTGGGATTGCATTAACTTAACAAAAACTTATTTTATTCGTTTTAGTGATGGGCCAAATAAAAGGTTTTTTAATTTTTTATTTTATTTTCTGCTTTTTAGTACCGGTAGACAAAAACACAAAAAGGCCTTGGCATACGGCATACAAAGTGATTTCATAGGAGGCTCGTCTCGCGTCAAATAATAAAGATATTAGAAATATCTTGTGTACAGAAATTACGACGCAGGAACTATTTCATTATCGTTTTTCATTCATTCAGTATGAGGGAATACAAGACATAATTACTAGTAAATAATAATATATTAGTTATTTTAATAGTTGGTGGCGATTATGTCAAAAGTCAAAACGATCGGTGGCAATTTAGATAGATAATAGACGAGGAAAGAAAAATCACACCGCGCTTTCCTACCCTGCCGTGTATAGATTTTGTTACGTCGTTTCGAACGGCGGCCATTTTATATGTGTCAGACAAAGCAAGTACGTTGTGAGTAAATTTCGTGAATTTGTGAATTAAAAGTGCCAGTGATTAAGGGGAAAATATACTCTTACGATGGTGTATTGTACAGCGTTTGGTTGCAAAAGCAGAAGTGAAAAGCAAGAGCCCGAGATTTCGTTTCACAGGTAAATATTTAACAAGCTAATTTTGAAAGATACCCTAAAACTTTTTTTGTCAATATAACTTTTTCAAATTCCTTCTACCTTTTAGTATGATAAAGTGCATTGTTTTCTTTGTACGTAGGACCAATATAACGATTTTTTAATGTCGTTTTTTTTTAATTTCTTATATGATTATGATAGTTTCAAAAAATATGGGCTGGGGAATAATGACACTTATGACTTCTCTTGGGTTGGCTCTTTCTTCTGGTAATATATGGGCATCTATACCTAACGTTGACTTCCTTTTGCTTTAAATGCAAAGTTATAAAATTTCTATCAATTTTTTCAGTTACCTCTGACCGAAATTCCGAATATTTCGATCAACAATGTTAAATGGTTTCAAATATTTCAATAACTTTATCTGCGTTTTCACGCGTGAGGAAATAAAGATGGTCAAGCTTATTCCAACGCAGCGGAGTGACATAATAGCACCAGGGAGGATCAAACAAACAAAAACTTTCTTTATTTAGTGGCTATACGCCACCGTCATCAAGAAGACTGACGCAGGAGTTAAAGATCGCTCTACGCTTGGGACGACCGTTGGTTCTATATAAAGCCCAATTTGTATGCGAGAGGTATTGCCTTTCGGTCGCCGACCGTCACTATGAAGCCGTCCACCGCCGTTAAGGACAATACAGTTATATAAGGCTAGTTTCATAATTGACAAGAAACTTCGCAAAGTAACTGCTAATATGCGCATATTAAATTCTGGACTCATAATTAAGTTTTCCCTGGGGGCGAACGAAATTAGTGAATTATTTTGGGCTAGGGCCGATCAATGGTCATGGTACATAATATTTTTTCCACCAAAACACAGAAACTGGGTAAGATATTATGTCGTTGGTGTTTTATAAATATACAGGGTGACCCAAAAGTATTTTTTTTATTTATATCTCAATAACGGCGCCACTTAAAAATTTGAAATTTGGAATGTGTTATCTACTTACTGGAAGACGCCTTAGGGTAGTTTATTCATTTACAAATTGCCCTAAAAAAGGGTAAAAACTAACAACCCCTTTCAATTTTTACTTTTTTGAGGTTATCTTTTTGGTCTTGCAGGTCCATCATTTCAGTGTATCTTTTCATTTTTCAACAAAAGTGTACTCTTGTTTCATAACGATAAAATCAGCCGTTTTCGTTGAAATTGGCAAAACGTGCCCCTAAACACCTGTTAACTTCAACATTGGAAACATAAAATTTTTACCTACCGCTTTCAAACGTTACACATCGACTGCACCATTTAACCGTAAAGTACCGATTAATTTCATTGGACAGTGATTGGTTGATAAGCAAGTATCTACTTGCCAAAGTATGTAGGTATATTCTTTACAATTCGCGTGACAAGCTTTTTGATTTACAAAAGTGACGCAAACATGTTTATCTTTAAAATAATGTGAAAGTTTTATTTAATGTACCTACTTTTATTTTACAATTATTTGTGTATCTAATAATTAAAAATAAAAATATTGGTAACCGAAATTCCGTAAGAAGAATAACAGCTATGTTCCAACCATGATTTTATTAAAAAACGGCTACCAATGGAATTTCTGCACGTACCTACACATAATGTAATGTCAAAATTGTATTAATTGACCTCAAAAAACATGTAAAACGACATATTACTCGCTATTTTCAAAGTCATCCCCTTCCAACCACCTCCTTTTTTATAATAATTAAAAATGCTCTCTAGTAACAATTATGTACTTACTAACTTTCTTGGATAAAATTTTTTGCATATATTGGAATCGGGGGATGAAGAAAAAAGATTAGAGTATTGCTATTGGCTGCAGGGAAAGTACCTAAAGGGAAATTTTTAAAATGAAATATTATTTAGCGGCGAGGCATAGATTAAAGGAGCCATAGATAGTCAGAAGCATTGTTGAAACCGACCGCAAAAAATCCTGCAACACCAACTATCAAACTTTAATTTTGGAGCGAAAACAAATTAAAAGAGATAAATTATAATATCTTATGATTATAGTAATCGATAATAAGTTGAGGTATAGGTATTTTAATTTTGTTCTAGTTTTTATATAAAATGTTATGGAAAATATTTGGTGTAGTGTGTGGAAATTTGAAGAATGGTTCTGAAAGTCTATAATATGTAGCTTTGTCTATGCGCAAGGCCACCTTTACCACAAATCGGGTGGAAACAGATTATAAATCAAGGCCCCAAAATTTACAAGAACTATTACAATCTAGGATAATCCGTGCCTGTACGGGCATTACTCCACAACAAATAAGGAATGTAATTTTCAACGTACGCAAAAGGAATGACAAGTGCATTGAAGAAAATGGTGGCTTGGTAGAAGTTACAAAAATTTAGTACCTATACAGTTTTTGGGGAGACATTTTTATTTTTTTTTTGGTTTTCTTTTGTTCTATATAAGCATAAGACCAATATTAACATCACCAAGTTGTTAGAGTTTAATTATTACCCTTTTCAATTCTCATCAGAGGCATTTTCACGGTGGATGATAGCATCTAATACAGATCATGTCTTTTTGGTGAAAAATTAGCGCAATATCAACCGAATCTCCAACTATTGCTCCTCAGTGATGTTCAGTACCGTTCTGCCAAGAAGATGACATAATGGAACACATAAGTTTCCCGTAGATAATAGCCTTGAAAACGACGTTATCTCTCTGCCTGGATATCCCAACCCCCGTCCGCCTTGGGCCATCCATATACCCACCGACTGACCCAATTTGCATCGTGCACCGAAAGTTGGGAATGGCCACTGTCAGCACTACCCAGTTAACAGCATTATGGCACGGCTAATGGACGTCATCACAGCCGGTCAGGACCCGGGGACCGTCTATCAAATTGTATAAAACTGCCATTAGGCCCAAGTTCCGGCGCGTCGTCAAACATAAATTACACACTATTTTAGGGGCGGTCGGTGCGGGACTTGCCACCGCCACAAGACTTAAATAAAACTGCTTCAAATTCCAAATATTAATTTAAATCGTCCTACTTGCATTGGATTTCTACTAGCAACAAATCAAACTTGGTTGTAACGTTCAAACAATACCTGTACTATCAGTCTCATTGACCAAAAATAACCCTTCCACTAACTTTAAAGCGCAATTTCAACTCTTATTATTATACCCGAGAAAACATATGGGCATAATTTACCAGCATTTACCAAAATGATAAAGTCCGAGAATATTTCCAAAAAGCCCGTATACGAAAACAACGCTGGGAGAAAGTAAAACAAAACCCCAAATTAGGGAGGGCCCTGGGGACTGATGACAGCAAAGTTGTAACGTAAAATGCCTCAAAATCTAGAGAGTTTAGTGTAGTTGCTTTTTTGGATAAAAGTGTTTGTATTGTTCTCAAATTCAAAATTAATCAGTTGTTAGTCTACTTGAAGTTCTCTCATGTGTGAGCTAGTGTCACGTTTTAATAAATTATTTTAATATTTCCCAGTCCATAATAATCTAGCGTTTATATGGAGGTTTCTAGATGCCTTTTAGAAATTTATTACCGTGATTCAGAAATGTTCTGGAAGGTTCTCCAATCTTCTTTTTGAATATAAAAGTTCTGAAAATTGTGCCAGTTTTGGAGCTACAACATGATTATTATTGGCCAATAAAAGCTTCTCACAGGCAGTATTGTGAACTGTTTGAGAGGAATTAAGGAAGAATAACAAAGAAATAAACCTGAAGCAATAAAACCTTAAAGATGCAATTAAAACCAGGTGAGACATAACCAATAGTAAATTATGAAATAGAGTAGAAAACTACCAACTTTAAGCAGGGTGCTGAAGAAGAAATAACCCAAATAAGGACAGAAGTCAAAATGAAGGTGAAAACGAAAATTGGAGAAATGGAAAATCATGTAAAAATTTAAAACGAGATTTGACAATGGTGAAGGAAGAATGGAATAGCTCAAGGCGAGGGTAAACCAGCTGTCACTATACTGGGTTTGTTAAAATTAAAGGCACGGATGACGATGTCCACTGTGGAGATGAAGCTTCAAAAGTTTAGCAGAAAAGTGAAATGGAGCACTTAACCAATTGGTTGAGGTAAGTGCTGCCGCAAAAAAGAACTTCCAGATGGCAAAAGAGAACATTCTAAATTTGAAATTATATTTGCGAGGGGCGGCAAACGATACCTGTGCTTAGTGTTTTAATATGTCAATTTTTGTGTTCGAATGGGAGTTTTCGGGCTACCTTCTAAATTGTGCAAACATATTAAAAATAATGCAATACTATTAGCAAAATTCATTTAGTTTTAGAATATTTCAAAAACATTTTTCTAATTTCATTTTTGGTCACGAGAAAACTGCACTTTTATGGTAACTAAAAATATTTTTTCCTGTGTGCATTTGCTTTTTTGCAAGAGAAAGTGAATGGCCTGCCTAGCAAAAGGCAACTGAAATTTGTGAAGGAAGCTTTGCCTCGAAGCAAGAAATTAACTGGAATTTGTGCATAATTTATCAAATTATATCCAACGAAGTACTTACTATGCCTGCAGAACGTAGATAATATGCTTCTTTAGAAAAACTTGGAAGACTACGCAAAAATGGAATCTGGATATTTCTAGTCTTGCTCATGTTTTAACAGAAAATAATGCAAAATATCACAAAGTATGCCGAACAAAATCGACCAAAAAATTGACTTTCCCAAAAAGTATTCTTTTAGAAAATTACGATGAAGAGCAAATAACAGTTACTAGATCGCACTTATCTTAAGCAGATGTGAGCCAAACTTGCATTTTTTGTGAGAAGGAAAGAGGTGAATCTACTGATTAAAAACTGGTGTTAGCATCCGCACTTGGTGTAGGTCCAACCCCCTGCTCTGATTATTCAGGATGATAAACTTCTAACAAAGTTAACAGGTAACACAAATTTTGTGATATTTTACTTCTAAAGCTACCAAATTAATGTTTCGACTATTAATTATATCTATTATATTAGTATTAAATGAACTTCTTTTACGTTTCTAGAGGATCTAGAGTAGGTACTTTAGGGTCTATTACATTCAAATCTAATCAGGATCTGATATGGAAGACCTGACTTTTTCAATAGGATACCTGTGCGTGCATTCTCTCCATCTCTACTAATGTGTCACTGTTACAAGGAACCACTGACGATTCCCTATGACCGCCTGCCTTCTCCATTATCATAAAAATTCGAAGGTACCATAATATTGTGTTGTCACCAAGTTAGCAAAATCTCAGATCGATACGACCATTAAAACTGGAAACTGGTTAGATTTGTTAACAAAGTTGCTTATATACATATGCAAGTGGCAAGACAAGCTATTAAAAGCGTATTATTATAGAATATTACTGAACTGCACAAATTTTTTTGGGCTTTCCGGTAGATGCTTATCTGGTCCTGGAGTTCCACTAGTAAAGGAATTTACATTTTCCACATCTCCCATATCTTCCTTCATGGATTGTAATAATATTATTGTATTGTCACCAAAATTGAATAACAATAATTGAAAAACAATTAGATGCGGGTGAAAATTGGTTTGCGAGACTTATTTACAAAGTAATATAAAATATACGCAAAATATTATAGAATAATGTTATACATAATATTATACATACAAGATAATAATAATAGAAGTAATAGTAAATAATTAAATAAGTATCTATATTATGAGAGATAGGTACAATGTCTATGAGTGTAGCCGCAATAAGGAATAAAATAAGTACAAGAGATATATAGACATGAAGGTCGCTTTTAAACTTATCGTCTCATACTCATTATGCCTATACTCACCTATACATACTTATTATGGTTATATTCTATATTTTTACTTACTATACTCCGGAACACTTTTATGGTTACCAGGGCAATACATAATATTCAAACTTATTTCTACGCATAAGGTCGACTTCAAATTTGAATCAAAATCATTTCTTTATATACAGGGTGAGTCAGAATGTATATTAAATACTTTAAAGGGGTTTTCGGCAGGTGGTTTTAAGGGGGTCTTTCGATAAAATGTTTCGATTTGGGGTTTCCTTGCCAAGTTATTCGGGTCTACAAGGTGACCCAAAAGTTTTTTTTATCTCAATAACGGCGCTACTTAAAATTTTGAAATTTGGTATCTATGTGTTATCTACTTACTGGAAGACGCCTTAGGGTAGTTTATTCATTTACACAGTGCCCTAAAAAAAGGGTAAAAATTAACAACCCCTATTATTTTTTTGCTCAAACTTTTTTGAGGTTATCTTTTTGGTCTTGCAGGTCCATCATTTCAGTGTATCTTTTCATTTTGCAACAAAAGTGTACTTTTGTTTCATAACGATAAAATCAACCGTTTGCGTTGAAATTGGCAAAACGTGCCCCAAAACACCTGTTAACTTCAACATTCGAAACATAACATTTTTACCTACCGCTTTCAAACGTTACAGATCGACTGTACATTCAAAATAAGGAAAAAAATACCAATTGGACATTGGTCAAAACAGAATTGGTTTTCTTGAAATAGGGTGTCCAAATTGTGTTAAATTCAATCCTTTCCATTTTGAAAGCTAATAAGTTTTGGTACATTGTTCATAGGAATTTTTTTCTCAGTTTAAATGGTACAGTCCGAGTGTGTAACGTTTGAAACCGGTAGGTAAAAATTTTATGTTTTGAATGTGGAAGTTAACAGGTGTTTTGGGGACGTTTGGCCAATTTCAACGCAACCGGTAGATTTTATCGTTATGAAACAAGAGTACACTTTTGTTGCAAAATGAAAAGATACACTGAAATGATGAACCTATGCAAGAAAAAAAAATATAACCTCAAAAAAGTTTGAGCAAAAAAATTAATAGGGGTTGTTAGTTTTTACCCTTTTTTAGGACACTGTGTAAATGAATAAACTACCCTAAGGCGTCTTCCAAATTTAAAATTTTTATGTAGCGCCGTTATTGAGATATAAATAAAAAAAATACTTTTAGGTAACCTGGTAGACCCGAATAACTTGGCAAGGAAAGCCCAAATCGAAAAATTTTATATGAAAGACCCCCCTTAAAACCACCTGCCGAACACCCCTTTACAAACGCTTGTATATTATTATTTATTATTATTATTATTATTCGAGGACAATTTTGTAAATAGTTTGAGTGCTTTAATAATATTTTAACCAAAAAATAGTTACATTGCTCGTCCGTGTTGCTTCATAAAGAAATCAGTGAATTTTCCGACATACTGAACCGTGCCTCGTAACAAAGCACGTCAGGTAAAGTATACCTAAACCTTTAAGTAAATTAAAAGCAGCTCAGTTTGCGGATTCCGGAGGAGGGCCGGTGGACAGCCTTTTATTTCCAGTTTCGTGGAGCGGGCTGGCTATACAGGAAGCATTTCTCTGAGAGGGAACTATTTTCTTTTTTCGGGCGGACGCTAGTCCATTTTCGGCGGACGTGTGTTTCGTGCTTTATTAATAATTTCGCGAAACCATAAATTTCCCGTATTTTCGCTGTCAGGGCGTTGTCCGGTTTTTTAAAGGAAACCCGGTGAATAATGGTCGGGATATTTGATCCTTTCATGCCGCTAATATTGCGAATAAGAGCAAACCGTTGGAAGTGGGAGAGACCGCCAAAATAGAAATGTATAGCGCCAACAAGGGGAAGTTTCCCTAACAAACATTCAAAGTAAAAATTACCCAATCTTTACTTTACTCAGAAACTTATTGTGACCAAAAAAAGTACCTCCATTATGAAGAAAACAGTGAGAGTTGCGCATTGTTTTATTATTTAAAATAACAATAATAATTATGGATTAGCTATTCGATACTCCAATATATATGACATTTAAACCACTTTGGAAGCCCAGTATGTCTACTTGTCTAACGTCATACTAGATTCTTTATTTCCACGCGTAACTAGATCGTATTCCAATAACAAGTATTATCATTTTTTTCTCAAATTTTTATAGTAAATATTGAACACACTGGCAAGTGTGACACGTCAAATTAAATGGGAGCCCACATTATTAGTCATATCTAATAGGTACTTCAAAACTGATATAATATTTGGATTCTCACAGTTGTTGCAAACAATTTTCATGTTAATATTTTTTGTGTACCTACCTTTACAAATAAAGAAATTAAAGCGGTTTAAATTTTTTAAATTTTTTAGATTATGTTTTTTTTCATAGGAGGTCATGGACAAAAGAAGGCCGCTCGGAAGAGTCTTCTCTAAAAATAACCAAGCAGCGAATTTTCATTTTTTGATAAATTTTATTATCTAGATTCACATATTTGCTTGCAAGGTGAAATAAATATACAGGGTGCGTCGCGAAGACCTAGCATTAAAAGTATTTGAAGAACCAAACCTAATAAAAATCTGAAAATTTCCATACTTAGTTTATCAAACTCGGTCACTTGATCTAAAATATTTTCAACTTTCTGCAATTTCAGGTTATGCCGGACGTTGACGGCAACTTCCTTATTTCAAATAGAACACCCTATAGATATATTATTACATAGGTACCTATTCGGATTCCTTGCTAAATTTTAATCTCAGTTTGTCTAATAAACTGCATACTTAAACCATACAGTTTCTGAGTTATTCAACCTTTTTAAAAAAATTTGACAATTGCGGGAGTTCTTAAAATTGGTTCCTACTAAGAAGGCAGTCATTTTCATATTTATTACACAGGGCGATCGAAGATTAGTCTCCAACTCCCTTATGAAGAAAGATCAAAAAATATTTTTTTTCAAATGGAACACCCTATAAATAGTACTAAAATTGAACTCTCTGCTAAATTTTATGTCGACTTTGTCTAAACAACTACATACCTCAAATCAATAGTTTTGCTTCTAGTTGCATTTTTCCAATTATTCTTGGCTGAAACATACAGGGTGGTCACTTTTTCGATGCTCACCATTGGGATATCGTAAACGGTAACTAAGAATCTAGCAGCTCTAGCAAATTTTTGAGTCGACTAGTGAAAATAGCGTGTCTGAGAACATAAGAATACAAAATTTCGCAAAGTTGGGTGTTCTAATAAAAAAGATATCAGCTATTTCCGGAATCGGCGGTTTCCAGTTTTTTCAGATTATACAGAAACAGACTGAGCTATCTTCGATTTCTTTTCAGATAATGATTGAGGACTAAAATGCGCAGCTTTTCTCTAAATCAACTACCCTTCGATCTTTTACCGTTTCCGAAATCACAATGGTGAGCATTGAAAAAGTGACCACCCCGTATATTTACGATCCAGAGTGCTTTGGAAATTGAGTAACGAATATTTTGGTAAACACATTTTTATTTACACTTATGAAGAAAATATCTCTTCATTTAATTTCGTTATTTAATTTCCAAAGCACTCTGGATGGTATATGTCAAAAATTTTAAATAAAGTTGAATATCTCAGAAACTGCGAGGTTTAACTATGCATTGTATTAGACCAACTGAGATTAAAATTTAGCAAAGAATCCGAATATAAGTTCTATTTGAAATAAAAATAAGTTTCCGTCAACTTCCGGTATAACCGAAAGTTGCAGAAAGTTGATAATATTTTAGTTCAAGTGGCCGAGTCCGATAACCTGTAAGTATGGAAATTTTCAGATTTTTATTCCGTTTGGTTTTCCAGATAGGTACTTTTCTTCGCGCCACATTCTGTATTATATTTTCTGTGGTACAGTTTTAAAAAACGTCGTATTTGTAAAATTGACTTGTTCTTGCAAAAACGTTGAATATTTTTTGATGAAAATTGGTGCGCCTTTTCAAGAATGATAAATAAGATGACTCAGAATTTCGATAAATAAAATCGCTAATAATATTTTTGCAATTTTAGGGGTATAAACATGAACATGTGAAAAATGCTCCCAGAGAGCATCTTCCCCCTTCCCTTCATGATTGAAAAATAAGCACTCAAATATCTTTAAAACAAAAATTTTAGGAAGGTGTTCACTCTTATAATAAGGAACACTCTGTATATATGTAGGCACAGAAAAAGTTGTCTTTGCTTGCGTTAGGTCGTGTACAAGCATTTATTCTGGAAATAAGCTTATATTTCTTGTTGCAGGTGTTCAAACAACAATAATAATTGTGTTTGCAAAAGCTTATACTTCTGCAAAAAATAATCTAAGCGCAAGAGGTTATACACGAGTTATTGAGTTAATAGATAATATGTAAATTTTGCAGCATTACTGAAATTTACTCCTCTAACAATAACAATTCGTTCGAAAGATATTTAGGCTGATTTTGATTATTCAAAATAAAATTGGACGATAAATTTTACATAAAAAATAAATCCTGAGAAATTTGAATTCATCGCATGAAATAGACGCTGGTTTACGATTTTATGTACTTTACATTTTTCATGAGAAAAGTTTCTCTTGTATAACGCTGTTCCAGAGTACAAATTTAATAAATGCACCCATAGCACAAAACCATCTTACATTTTTCCCTAAGAATACAAAAAGCACCAAAATGTATCTGTGACTTGTTATACAAAAAAAGTACTTAGTCCTTTTGTTTAGTCTTATTTCTTTAACGATAGTTTATATTGTGCTTAAATCTTTGAATACCTCCCTATTTCGTTTTATTTTTAGTTAGTCAGATGTGGGATGTACCTACCGCGCGCACGGGCTAACCTGACACTCTAAAACCTCAGTCTAAATGCCGCATAGTGCAATGAATAAACCTCTCGAGTGTTTAACAAAATTACATGAGGTTATCAATAAACAGACAACAGAGAGAGAAAATTTTCCAAGAATAAATTTATTTTATTTTTGTTTTATTAAGAGAAAAGCAAGCTGCACAGAGAAATATTTCTTAGTTATCGCTAAGAAAAAATATAAGTGTTAATTGGAAACCAGAAAAGTTAAAAATTTAGTTTTCGGAAGAATTAGGTACCGTAGTTATGGTTAATATAATTGTTTACATTACAAGAAAGGAATGTGCTATTTTTTCTGCTTTTAAAATCAGGGTAGGAGAAGGCACTTTACTTCAGTAGTATTACCTTTAATGAATGGTATACTGGGTGTATACTTTTATACCTATACAATAAAAATAGATACCATATAAAAACATTATTTGAGATATTCGCCTGAAGGTTATAAAAATGTCTTTTGACTTTCCTACCGTTGTGAAAATGCAAACCCAGGGCCGGCTACTATTTGTTTTCTATTTGAACAAAAAATATGCAGGGAGCTCCATTCGACAAGGTGTCAAATTTGAGCAAACAGGAATTTTAAAGTCATCTGGCGAGTCCACTATGCCATGAAATTGCCCCAAAACAGTTGAACGATCAACAGGACCACTCAAACCGTTGTTGTGCAAACATCCAATAAAAAATATACAGGGTGTGCTGAAATTTTATATGGATCGAAAATCCAGTATCAAAACAGCCTCGGACAAAAATAAATTAGTAGAAAAATATCCCGTATATGTTTTATCGGATCTTTGCGTAACAACATTTTGAGTGGCCCTGTTGTCCATTCAACTGTTTTGGGGTAATTCCATACACTTGACTCGCCAGATGCCCTCAAAATTCCTATTTTCATCACTTTGGCAGCCTGCAGAATGGAAGTCTCTATGTATTTTTTGTTAAAATTTCGTATGTGGAATTTCTTCCCGTAGAATAAAAATTATGTTTGAATGAGTGAGGCAATTTTATAATCTTTTAATTTAATATTGAACTTCATTTAAATAGATTATATTCTTTTATGAAAAATTGCAAAATTGTATAAGGAAGGTTGCCAATTGGTTGCAAATGTCAAAATACACTCTTATCACTACATATCTGGATTCTGACATTTTAAACAACTTTTTCTTGTAAACCTTTGTAAATCAAATAAAGGAGATTAATCTTGTGCTATTTATAATTTTACGAATTCTTGAACAATGCCTTAAATAAATTTAATCTAAAATTTTCCACCATTAGTTTTACTTTTTTTGTCGAAAAACCTGTATTAAAAAAGATTTCATATTGTAAACTCCACCGCAGACATACTATTATAGACAAATAAGATTAATTTCAGACTTTTCCGGCTTGTGAATTTGAATCGAATGAAATAAAAGGATTACTCATTATGCGATATACAGTGTGACCCATTTGTTTTGGGGTCAGTCTGTAAAAAGTGTATCAATCGTGCGATTTGGCTGATTTTTTTTTTAAATTGTAGAGCTCGATGAACTGCACATTTTGAACAAAAATTGCCTGGTTCGCATAAAATCCAAAGCCTACTATGACCGTTTTTATGAGCAAAATTTTAAGAAACCATATTAGCGTTTTTTTTTGAAAAAATCTGTGTGCGCCAATGGATTGAGCACCCCTCGAAATGGGTATATACAAAATTTCATCAAAATATTTCAAGTAATAACGATTTTGTAGAAAAATTAAAAATGCAGCCAAGGTACGTCTTTATTTTCAAAAATTCAAAGTTGGCCATGGAAAATAATTGAATTGTAATAATACAACCTTATGCTTATAAACACAAAACATAAAAACAATTAAAATTATAAAATTTTTGTAACTTCTACCAAGCCTCCATTTTCTACAATGCATTTGTCGTTCCTCTTGCGTACATTCAAAATTACATTTCGTATTTGCTGTGGAGTAATTTCCTCACAACTACGGTTTATCCTAGCTTGCAGTTCTTGTAAATTATGGGGTCTTGACTTATAAACATTTTGCTTAAGTGTACCCCAAAGAAAAAAATCTAAAGGAGTTAAGTCCGGAGATCTCGGTGGCCACTCACAGAAAGGACTATTTCGCCCTATCCAACAGTTTTCAAAATTATTATCTAGCCAGTTTCTGATTAAACGAGCATTATGAATAGGACTGCCATCTAACTGTAACTTTAAATTTAAACGGTATCTTAATGGTAACTCATCTAAAGCATTTCTAAATTCAATTTCTAGAAAATTCAAGAAGCCAGCCGCATTCAAATTCCCTTCAAAGAAAAATGGGCCAATTATTCTGTCGCGTAGTATTCCACACCAAACGTTAATTTTTTGTGAATATTGTCTCCTTGCATTTATTATAAACTCTGGATTTTCAGCTGACCAGTGACGGCAGTTTTGACTTGATACTACACCATTTGTAGTAAACGTGGCTTCGTCGGTGAATAAAATTTCATTTAAAAAGTTGCCATTATGGAGATATTCACCTTGCAGCCAATAGCAAAATTCTAATTTTCTCTCCTCATCTCCTGGTTCCAGGGTGTGCAAAAATTTTGGCTTAAACGGTTTTATTTTGTTTTGTCTCAAACATCTCCTTATACTCTCTCTGGGTATATGAAGGTCTAAACTAGCCGTTCGAACACTATTTCGAGAATTGTCACTAAAGTATTGCAGAATTTGATTGTTATTTTCAACAAGTCCACGGCGTCCATTTTGCCTAGTTTTTAATAAATTTTTAGAAATCGATCCAGTTTCATCAAAAATATTGTTTATACGTTGTACAGTACTTCGACTCACTGATCTACCTGGGTGTCTATTGTTAAATTCGGCCGCAGCTTCTGCTGCCGAGCGCTCGTTGTCGCCCACGAGTCGAACAATTTTTATTTTGTCTCTTATGCTTAAATATTCCATAATTATGATAATTAATTGTATTGAGCACAAACAAATTCTGAACTCAATTTAGACAGTTTGACACTTAATAAAAGTAAACAATTCAATTATTTTCCATGGCCAACTTTGAATTTTTGAAAATAAAGACGTACCTTGGCTGCATTTTTAATTTTTCTACAAAATCGTTATTACTTGAAATATTTTGATGAAATTTTGTACATACCCATTTCGAGGGGTGCTCAATCCATTGGCGCACACAGATTTTTTCAAAAAAAAACGCTAATATGGTTTCTTAAAATTTTGCTCATAAAAACGGTCATAGTAGGCTTTGGATTTTATGCGAACCAGGCAATTTTTGTTCAAAATGTGCAGTTCATCGAGCTCTACAATTTAAAAAAAAAATCAGCCAAATCGCACGATTGATACACTTTTTACAGACTGACCCCAAAACAAATGGGTCACACTGTAGAAGCTGCAGATGAAAATATGGCACCTCCAACTTGAATTCTACCACCAGAAAAGTAATCGAAATCGCTCTCTGCGTGCTTCCTTAGTGCGACCCTATGCGAGCCAACCATTGGCGTGATATTGTTTACACTTACTGACACTTCAAAATACACATAAACTAATCTGGAATTGCGATTCGTTTTGTTTGTTTAACGTGTGCGATCAGGTCAACGGCCTTCCCTCACTTCTTAGTCAAAATATTCCCGGAAATCACCCAAGAAATTCAATTTCCTGAGCCGGCGTTCATTTAAATGGGGGAGCCCCCACCCCCGATAAGGGGGCTAAGCAGCTCCGCTCTCCCCAGGGCCCTCCCCGAGCCTGAAGGTAAATTAATTCTAAGATTGTTTTACTTACGTATTAAGCTCCAGATCCAGCCGAAATTTGTGGTTGAACGCTTTGATGAGAAGCGAGGTGCGATGGTAGTGTTTACCCGTCTGAAACAATACAATACACTGGCTGTATTTTCTATTGTCTGCTGTGTGGAATGGTGTGAATTCATACGGGGACCGTGTTGAAAGTGGGGTAAGTGTTAGGTGTTAGGCAGGTGCCTGAATCGGTAGTTTGATGTATGGTGTATTTAATGAGATGGCGTGTATTATTTCACTGAATGATTTGCCTTGTAAAGTAGCTACCTGTCTAGTAAAATATACATGATGATCCAATAAGGGATTTGAAGCAGAGTCGAACAAAGTAGTTAAAATAAATCACCCATTTCAAAATGTACCTACATGTAATTATTTCATTCCAAACTAAGTAATTGTTATACACATAAAAATTTGTTCTCAATAATATCTTTAAAATTGGACAGAATAGAAGCAAGTGTGTATACAAGGAAAGACCAAACTTCAAGAAGAGATTAGGAATGGATGTAGCAAGCATATTTTCTACATTATCAGAAATCTTTGGCGGTACAGATGCAGCTGTATTATATTTCTTACACATGTTTTTTTGGAATGGTCGGGAGTCAAAGTTCAGGAACATTATTCCTTTACTCAATTCTATACTCTATACCAATCAAACTATAGAGTTCAACTATTTCCGGTACTCCAAAAAGTTTACAGCGTTATCTGTAAACTTAAAAAACGCGGAGAACTGTTGTTCGGTTACAGTATATATTGTAAATCTTTGTCAAATTATCTTAATTATTATAATCTTCTGTTAAAACATTGTCTTCATTGGAAAAGTACTAGTTAGGAAAATAACTATTGTTAAATTCATTCCATTGCAAGGTTTCATCTGCGGAGTTTACAATATAATGCCGATGGAATTTCGGATCGTCGCGCCTACAAAAATCAACAGTTTTTCGTTATCCCACTTTAAAGTTGGCAGTCCATGTATGTGAAAAGTCTGTAGTAGACAATCCTAAAATTATTTCCAATATTAAAAACTAGAACTTAATTTTCTCGGGAGTTCTTACAACTATCCTAATATCTTGCAGAGTTGTTTGTCATTTTAAATGTACAGAGTGTCCCAAGGAACAACCCCCCTCCCGTCTTAACCCTTTAAGTTTTTGAGATAGAAAGAACTTTTCAAACAAAAGGTGTAGCTTATTATAAACAGTGTTTTGTGGCCAATACTACAGAGTCCATACTACAGGGCAATTAATAAAAGCAGGACAAACCAAACATGACCTTCATGACAAAATCAAGAAGAAGAAAGAAACCAAGGTAAAGTCATATTAAAATTCTGCAACGTTATGGAAACTATTTTAGATTTTACTGAAATTATCGAATAAAAATATTTTACATCTGAATTTCAGTAATATCTAAAATGACACCTAACATTCTAATATTTTAATGACATATTCCTTTGGTTACATCAAACATTTTTTACTAGGACAGTGTACCTTTACCACGCAATCGCCAAATTCAAGTTAAAAACAGTTAGTATAAAATTTGAAGATTAAATATTTCACACTTGTAGTTTTTGGTATAGAATGTTATTCACATAAAATGTGGGGCTTGGACACTGGCATCCAACAAACTATATAAATATGGGTCATTCCATTTGAAAAAAAATAAGTTATTGCTGTTTAAAATTATCTAATTTTAAGAGTCTGTTATGAACACACTGTATATGCAAAAACCAATTTCGACATACCACACCACACACGGTTGTGCTGTCGTACTTCGGCTAAAATATATCTTTGATATCTATTAAAATGAAGATACAGCATTCAGTTTCCATAACCTCCCTAAATTCCAAGAAAAATTCGATATCTTGGCAACGCTGCATCCAAAATAAAAAAAAACGGTTCTGTAGCAAATTTAATGGAGAATGCAAATATTGCAAAGGATTAATGCAATTGTCAAAATCTAAATATTTTATTTTTGTCCTGCAAATACGAATCGCCCTGTGTATGTGAAAATAAAAGAGAGGTTACGTCTACTGCCAACCTTACAACTTTTGTATTCAAGTTTTTTTCGTATCTCTTACGGTTCCTGATATCCAGGTGGTAGGACAAACAATTTGGGACACGCTGTACATCGGATTCCTAATATGAGACAACCCAGTGTTCCGAATATGAGATATCTCATATAAGGAGACTCGCTTCACCCAATTTAGATTACTAATAATTTGAATAGAGTGTCAAGTGTTATGTAACCAAATTGTTGTATACTAGGTTAATTTGATATTCTTTTAGTTTTTCAAATAAAAATTATTTTGTAACAAGTAGTGCTTTTGTTAAATCTGGATAATATGAGACTGTCTCATATTAGGCATCCAATTTTAAAAATTGAAGATTTGACTTTTTTTTCATAAATCTCATTTACGCAACAACTGTTAACATTTGGCAATCCTACATAAACTGCAGTGAAAATAGAGACTATATTAAAAGCATTCGACGTAAGTTTGCGCATAATAATATATTATAGGACAAAATACAGAACAAAATGTAACGTGGTCTCATATTAGGGTACTTTCCTCTATCCGTGGGATCCATGTAATCGAAAAAATATACAGGGTGTTGTCAGGGCCGTGTTAAGGTAAAAATTTGCCTGGGGCAAAGTTCTTTTTTGGCGCCCCCCCCAAATCAAAATTATATTAATTAAATTAAATAAAATATGTATACTAAAATCTCTCTTTAACTGTACACCAGAAATTACTTTTCTTAATTTGGCATAATTGGTTTGGGCGCCTCCAGGTGCGTATTTAGCATGTCTGGCAGAAATGTCAATTCTTGTTACAGAGGCCTAACCTTAACCTTGATATTATATGGTTCTAACATAACTTAGAATACAGAAACTATTACTATAGCCTTTTTATGTACCTACTTCAAAGAACGGAGTTTAATGTTAATTTCTATCTACTCAAATTTAGAATTCGTGCGCGTCAAACGTAAATTCTGTTGATTGCGGTCCTTTCCTCTGTTAGGTACCTATCAATAATATCAATATGGCTGCCGCTTACAGAATTCTAGGGACATTAAATATTTACCTCTGTCACAATCTAGTGTACAGTTAAAGAACGATTTTAGTTTAGTTACATATTTTTCATTTATACTTCACAAGAGCAAATAACTTTTAATTTTTACATTTTATTTTGCACCAGAAAGCAGAATCTCATATACCAGAAAAAACATTTTTACAATTTACAAGATACGAAAATTTGCCACAATACAAACCACCAGGTTGCTACGTTATTCTAAACACAGTGTGTGATTGTTTAGTACGTTTGCCATTTGCCATTTGCCATATCAAGAATTGAGCGATAATATTAAAATTCAAGTTCAACAAAACCAAGTCTTCATTAAAACAGGGTTTCCTTAGATGCTACAGATTCAGGATTCAGCTAATATGAATATACAAGTACTTATTGTACTTGCCAACTAATTTACGATTAGTATCCAGATCCAAAAATCTATGTCGATATCGATACCTCTATTTAACTAACACGTTGCTCGTTTGCGAAAGTTGGGTTCTTTATTTACAGAACAATCCTTTTTACAACGAAATCAGTTAAAATATTCCACAACGACATAGACATCGGTAGACGTAGAAAAGTTCCGAATTCATAATTTACAAAGATTTCAGTAATTGTATGCGAAATCATCGTCCTAGAAAAATAAAAATCGGTAGGTAACTGAAAAATTAAAAAATGTTTAAATGTTTTTTTGAAGCAGTAAATTATTAGTACTTACTAGCGCCTTTGTTGATTTTGGCGCCCCCTTGAATAGGGCGCCCGGGGCGAACACCCCCTTCGCCCCCCCCCTTAACACGGCCCTGGGTGTTGCTGACTAATATTAGTAGGTCCAACTTTAGAATTCGATTGCATCTGCACATTCTCCTATTGCTTACATTACTGGCGTTCTTTGTGTGTTTCTTTTTATTTGTTTAATTGCTCAAAATGGTGCGGCAAAGCTTGTTGGTCATAATGTGTACGGAACCAGTAACCGAAAAGTAGAAGGTTGCGAAATAAGACTCATCCCCCTTTCTTTCGTCAAAATACCTCCCCTGTAGTGCCCGCCAAGTTTCCAAACCCGACGCGGGCGTCCGATCCGACGACGCAATTTGATAAATAGTGCCCGGATGTGCCCCGGAGAAACAAGACGTCGAACTCGCCGACAAATGAGTTGCGGAGTGACGTATGTGGGATCCTCCGGCTCCCGCCCCGGCTGAGCGCCCCCCTCGGGATTTCAGTTAAAACTGGCGGGTATTAGTCCCGGGAAAGAGGCTGACGTCGACGTTTCCGAGGCGGGGTCGCCACGGGAAAATTGCCGCTTTGGAAAATTTCGCCGGGAAATAAACTGTTCGGCCAGCGAACGGCCCAGCCCGTAAGTTTTCTCTAAAAGGAAATTGTCCTTTTTGTAAATCATTTCAGCGTTGAGTGAAAAATGAAACAAACGGGAAGAACAATTTCGGGAGACCGTAATTTATTTCCATTGCTAGCCTGAGGTTATTTGTCTTTTACAGTGTTTGATATATCTATTGAAAATATTTTCGACGCGAGAAATATCAAAATAAAATCCAGATTGACCATATTGTAAGATGGTTATTCTAAGACATAGAAATGCAATAACATTCCTATCCCGACGATAGCAACCAAAAATGGTATTTCAGTGAAGCACTGAAAAAATTCGCAGACCTCGCATCTTACTCAAGTATCTTATAAGAGTACATATTAACAATACCAGATACAATAGTATATTGTTCAACAAGTAAGTAATGATGGTTATCACTCACGAAAATAAAGTTTGCAACACGAGCGTTAGCGAGTGTTGTAATTTATTGAATATATATATATATATATATATACAGGGTGTCCGGAAATAAATGCACCAACTTGAAAAATTAAAAAGAAAAATGGAAAATATGACGAAAAGTTCTTATGAACATGGGTCCGCAGATGTTTGGTTTTCGAGATGCAGGGTGTTGAAATTTAAATTTTATTTTCGATTTTTTTAAATAACTTTTTGAGACGACAAAATTTTCCTGCAAAATTTGGTAGTCGGGGCTTTTTTGGGATGAGAAATCATAATTTGGTATTATTTTTGGTGCAATACGTAGAGGGCGCTGCGTACGCTATCATTATTTAATTTAATTTGTCCTAACTTTTTTGACAGTAAACTTTTACGACATTTTGTGAATGTATCCTCTTCCCACACGTTTTCTAAACAAAAAAGGTATACTTGGTGCATAACGCCAAAGGTGACCGTTTTCGAGAAATTTTCAAATTTCTGCAACGATGCAGGTGCATATCGACACTCGTATGATTGTATGTATGTTGTTAGATTATCTTTTCTACTTTTTTCTGAAAAAATGGTGATATTACCCATGCAAGAAAAGGTTCAAATGCACCTGATGTATGGAGAGGCCCGTGGAAATTCACGTCTCGCGCGGAGACTGTACTCTGACCGATTTCCCCAACGAATACTTCCATATCATTCAATGTTTTCACGTGTGCACCGGCAACTTATGGAAACGGGTTCTGTAAATGTAACAAAATCTAATGCAGGAGGACGTCGTTTGTTAACAGTGCAACAAGATAGATGTTCAGTCAATTGCTGGGCTGGAATCGTCGGAGATTACATCATTGGTCCACATTTCTTGCCCCCTCGGTTAAATGCTGAAACTTACCGGTATCTTTTGGAACATGAACTACCAATTCTTATGGAAGATATTCCCCTTGATATTAGACAAAGTTTATGCATGATGGTGCCCCACCACACCGAGGGCAGATCGTAACCGAATGGCTGAATGAAAATTATCCAAGACGTTGGATTGGTAACAATTCCCCCAACGCAGCATGGCCTCCCCGTTCTGCGGACTTAAACGCTATGGACTTTTCTTTCTGGGGGGCCATGAAGGATCGCGTCTATGCCGTGCCAATTAGAAATCGCGATCACTTACAACAACGAATCCTTGCCGCGGCTGAAGATATTAAACAGATACCAAACATTCATTGGAAAATACGTCAAAATTTTGTAAAACGTCTGCGGGTTTGTGTTCAACAAAACGGTTCCCACTTTGAACACGTTTTACGAAATTGACTAATTTCACTTACCTAATAAAATTCAATTGTAAGAATCGAACTCTTAATAAAAGTTTCATGAAAATAATTTGTAACATTCATGGTTTCTTGTTTGCAATTTTCTATGAAATGCAGGTAAGTTTCCGAGTTTAGACAGGGGACATGAAACATGGTATGATAATGCCATCTTCCGATGATTCTAACCGAATTAATGTAGCAATTTTTTTTGTTCACCTTTTGGCGTAAGTTTAAATGTGTTTGTTTATTGTGAACGCCAGGCACCTATGATTAACGCCTAGAATTTAATTGCATACGAGTGTCGATATGCACCTGCATCGTTGCAGAAATTTGAAAATTTCTCGAAAACGGTCACCTTTGGCGTTATGCACCAAGTATACCTTTTTTGCTTAGAAAACGTGTGGGAAGAGGATACATTCACAAAATGTCGTAAAAGTTTACTGTCAAAAAAGTTAGGGCAAATTAAATTAAATAATGATAGCGTACGCAGCGCCCTCTACGTATTGCACCAAAAATAATACCAAATTATGATTTCTCATCCCAAAAAAAACATGACTACCAAATTTTGCACGAAAATTTTGTCGTCTCAAAAAGTTATTTAAAAAAATCGAAAATAAAATTTAAATTTCAACACCCTGCATCTCGAAAACCAAACATCTGCGGATCCATGTTCATATGAACTTTTCGTCATATTTTCCATTTTTCTTTTTAATTTTTCAAGTTGGTGCATTTATTTCCGGACACCCTGTATATATATAATATAAATATATTATACTTTTCCTACTGTGCATTGCTTAATTGTTTCAGCTAATAAAAATACTAACATTTTTGTTCGAAAGGGTGGGGTACAAAATATGTTGACCCACCCAGGTCAAATCACTAAAAGTCGTCAATCAATAAATTTACATTGATAGTTATAATAATAATATACTTTAGTAAACACTTACCTACTTTATTTTATCCTTAATTAATCTTATACAGGGTGAATCTAAAATAACTGGCATCCTTTTTTGGGTAAGAGCGAGGGTGATTCTGAATAACTTTTCTTAATATTTTTTTTCCTACCGCCGTAATTTTTCTCTAATTTTTTTTAAAATTTACCAGCATTTACCAATAGCGTAAATTCGGTCTCAAAATACTATACTAGTTGATGATTTACCATTTTCTACTCGGTTGTCGGCAGGGCGCCAGTGCCATTTTTTCCTAGAGGGGGGATTTTGAGGGGATGAATTATAGAAAAATCTAGGCGCTAGGAAAAAAAATTATTAAGAAAAGTGGTTCAGAATGACCATCTCTATTACCCCAAAAAAGGATGCCAGTTATTTCAGACTCACCCAGTATAACACTGGTATATTTATCATTGTGCGTTCTAAAATTACAAAAGTTTACTACTTTTTTTTATAACTATACGTAAAGCAGGTACCTATAAATTTTATAAAAGTGATCACCTTTTTTAAAATTACCATAAAGGCGGCAAGTGACGTAGAACTTTTAAAAAATTTGGTGATGTCAAGTTTTGGATCAAATATTAAAAAACCTTTTAGTTTTCGAGAAAAATTATGTCAACAATGAGAAAAATTCAAAAATTGATATGTTTCCCTTGTTAATGTGTTTTCATCTGAAAGAAATTGTAAGCCGTTTTGGGGAATATATTATTAATAAATCTGCTGTTTCTAAAATCCACTTTACACCGTCAAAACGTTTCTTTTTATGCATTTCAAAAAATTGTATACGTAATTTTTAATTTTTAAACTTTTAATCATGAATAGGTAATCAAATACACCTAAACGTTTTAATTTTTATATTTCGGCATGAACGTTCATGAATCAATTTCTACTAATAAGTAGTATAATACCTATTCAATACCTATTCAACGAATTTTATTTTACACGTCACTAACTGGGGTGTCGCTTTGATTTATGAATAGAAAACATATAAACACACAATGAAAAGGAGATTTATTATTCTGGATTTGAAACAAAGAACACCGAGCGACAAATGAGTCTGATTCATCTGCGACAAAACACCTGGGAGTCAAGGTTTTAAAACATCAGTAGATATCGAGAACTCGGCTATCTTAAAACTATAACATGACGACGCCGCCGACATATATAATATGTTTATATCATCACCTAAGCATAATCTGTTTATTTATTTCTTGTAACCCAAACAAAACTCGGCCGACTCGACGAACCGGGACCATGTCGCATGCCGGTTCGATTTTACGAAGACAGGTCCCATATAAATACGCCCGGAAGTATTTTCAGTACTTAAATAATAAATGCGACAAATATGTATATAACTACAAATAATTTATTAAATGAAACTACGTTTTCGTATGAGATATCTATGTAAAGGAAACTACCTACGGACATGAACACGAGAACCACAGAACACTTTGCGGCGAAAATAATACATTTATGCCGCAATCTTACACCCGAAGCTTTGGATAATATCCGTATAAAAAGTTTTATGACTGGTTGGGACACTGTGAGGCTCAACAGGGGGCATTTTAAGCCTTTCATTTAATAAGTTTTTAAAAGTTTCTTGTGTTTCTTTTTTCAGAATTATGTTTTATTTAGCGCCTCAATGCCAATAAAAAATACACATTTTAGTAAAATGATAACGGGCACCTCTGCTCAAAAGTATGTGATATTCTCGGAATCTCCTGATGATATTAACCTTCGATTGGCAGCAATGGCACATAATATGGAACTGGGGGAAGTTGGAATGTGCCCAGGACACAACCAGATCGTATTGTAAAAATAGCCAAGGTCATACACTTGCTTATAATTGATTAGGGGAAACAGCCATGTTGGATAAGGATAGTAGTGTTATGGAAAGGTTACATGAGGGTAATTAGTAACTTCACTCTTTTCTCTTTATCTTTCATTATAAATGACATAGGTATTCTATGATCCTTGTCTAACACATAGGAATAGGTACAACAGACACCAGAAAAGTAAGTATTACGGAGATAATCCGTATACATTTGGGCCGCTCTGTATAGTTAAAGATTTTATAAACATTGTTATTATTGTAGTTAAATGAAGAATCTCAAAGGCAATCGTCAAGTCAAAGGTCGAGTGCCGGCCAACAATTTTGCAGGTATTTACTTTTTCAATACCGTGAAGGTTGATTAATATAATTAATGGGAAATTTAACGAAATAATATGAATAATACATTGCATCGGACAAACTGGAACAGTTCCGAAGAGTATTGACCAAGGATTATTCGAACGTTACAACTATACCAACTGTGAGAAATAAAAATAAACAAGACCCTAGACACGTGCCAAAATAAAAAGTGTAGAAAAAGTTCTACAAAGAAAGTCGAGGGGGAAATCATTGGGGCATTTTAGTGTACAAGTCAGAGGCATTTCGGTGCATTTCGGGGCATTTCGAGGCATTTCGGGGCATTTCGGTGCATTTCGGAGCATTTCGGGGCATTTCGGTGCATTTTGGTGCTTTCCTTACGTATACGCATGCGCAAAGAGGGAAGTGGGGAGAAAAGCCAAGCGGGGTAACCGGTAACCGCCACGTTCGGTCGTTCCCAGCCCGCCAGCGCCAGTGGTCCGGTATTTAAACCCAAATACGGTCTACGGTCCGAACGTGGCTACCGTACGCAATTGTACGGTAATTATTATACAGTATACATGTATATATTGTTAAAATATTATTTATTTTATTGAATGTTATTTGCAAACTGGAAAGACAAATTTAAGTTATTTAATAAATATTTGCACTGATTGAGAGATGTCGTTTTTTGTACTAATTTATAATTATTTCTGTTTGTGTCCCAAACACAAAGCACTTAATTTCGCTCTTAAATACAAGATGGCAGTCATGCAAACCAGATATAACCCCAAAATACGGTAATGTGTAACTTAAAGGTTGGCAGCGCTGCAGCCCGCAGACCTGCACTCGCAGTCGCCCTGGTCGAACGCATCAAATGACGGCACTTCCGGTTATACCGGAAGTCGATGACAACTTCGTTATTTTAAATGGAACACCCTATATTTTATTGCATTTTTGGATTCTACGGAAAATTCTAGGTAAATTTCATGTATCATGTCCTATACCTAAATTCAACCGTCTTGCCATTTTAGAGAAAAAATGACAGATGCAGACCCGTACTTAATTGACAGTTTCTTCATAACGGCTGCATATTTCGTAACGTGCTCTTGGCATTTTGTAGTCAAAGGCTTGGTGCAGAGCAATACCATAAAGAAAGTTTCCGATCTTGTACAGGGTGCTCACAAAAAATTATTCAAATATTAATTTAAAAAATGCCAAAAACTAAAAATTTTCAAATGGAAAACCCCATTTTATTTGTAGTAGCCGTATTCAGCACAAAAAATTAGGGCAAGTTTGTGTTTGGCTCCTTATACCTAAATGTTATCATTTTCGATTTATTTACAAAAAACTAATTTTCCACTTCTTCATCAAGGGGGCGTTTTTTTAAGTTTGATAAATCTAGTTGGCCATGGCTGATTATACGATTGTCGGAGAATTAAGAAATGTAATTTAGTTTGTTCAATTAACAGAATATTGCAAAAACATAAGTTTCACCCGTTTTCATTTTCAATGGTTCAACAGTTGAAACCCATCGACTTCCCTAAACGAGTGAATTTTGCAGAATTTATTCTGACGAAGTTTTAAGAGGACGAATCATTTTTTGAATAATATTATTTGGACAGATGAAGCAAAATTTACTAAAAATGGATTATCAATGGTTTAAGAGTTACCGATGAAAAAAAAATATTTTTTAAATGGAACGCCCTATATATTTTTGCATTTTTTAATAGAGCAAAAAATTACCATTCCAAAAATATATAACACTTAATGGTTTTCAATTACTAATAACTTTTATGATTTCATGTATAAAATTGGAAGCGCGCCCTTTCAACAAGTAGGCTTTGGACGGTGAGACAATGAAACAACCGTGGAAAAATGTTTACTGATACCTGTCAAATTTTCAGTTGCTGTTAAGGCAGTGTAAAGATTTTTCTATTCTTGTGTGATTTATAAACTTTAAACAATTTATACAAAAATTTGAAAGTTATGAAAAATGGGATATATGATAGTCTGTTTTATAATAATCCGGGGAAAATGCAGATGCAACGAACAATTTATACTACGAGCGGTATCCAAAGAGAAGACATCCTTTCAAGGACATTTCTGCAAGATTGCTACTCAATTTGATAAATAGTGGGCATTTTGAAAAGGATAGGCAGAAAAGGTACGAGTTAAACAGAGATAGGCATTTACTCATAGGCAAGAGATATATTATTATCTCGATTATTATCTTTCAAATATTTTATTTAGGTATTATTTTTTATAACAGAGTTTATTTTTATTTTGGCATCTTGTTTCATGTTTTAAAGTGAATATTTATTTATAAAAGAGGACTTTTATTTTTACAATAAATGGTATTTAAATTGCTCTTGTGATTTTGTCTTAGTTGGTAGGTACTATATAGGTAGGTATATTTCAACCTCTTTTGCCAAAGATTGAACTTTTGCATTGCCAAAAAATAGCAAATAGAGTGTCCCGATGGAGAAATTCATGGAGCATTTCGGTGTACAAAAAGGGGGCATTTCGCGGCATTTCGGTGAATTTCGAGGCATTTCGGGGCATTTTGGGGCATTTCGAGGCATTTCGAGGCATTTCAGTGCATTTTGGGGCATTTCGACGCATTTCGGTGAATTTCGGTGCATTTTGGGTATTTTTTTCTCACAGGTGCATTTTAGTGTACAAGATTTGGGTACCGATTTCCCCCTCGAAGAAAGTGGTCTGTGTTGGAGACTGCGAAATATACCTGAATGAAACGAAAAGATTTTCAAATGTGAAACTTGAACCTATAAGAAAACTTGCGGAAAATATTCGTATTATTGATATACGCCGAAATTAAATAGTTTGAATTTATAAGTTAATATTTTAAATCATTGATCAAATTGTTGCTTGCTATTAAGTTGTAAAGGAAATGACAAAATTTCCATTACACCATTAGTATATAGGTATCAATTTTTAACTAGCTCCTTTAAGGAAACCCACACACGGAGCAATTTTGGACTACATAACCTCAAATTTAACTGAAATTTTCTTGTGAATCTACTAAGAATTAACAATTATTTTTTGCAAATGGTACCACTATTACCTATTTTAAACTCATTTAAGTACGTTATTATTGCGATTGCCGAGTTTTCCCTAATAAAAAATAAGATAATTCTTCGAGTCTTCGAGTTCTTCACCATAATACATAGGTATCTATTAGGTAAAACGATATTTTCAGAAACAGATAATTTTTTCAAAACTGGGCGCAAGTGTACCTTACTACTAAGAAAAAATTGTAGCTTCTTAAACTATAATCAAAATTTCGAAAAAGTTCCAGTTTTAAAAAAATTTAGGGATATGTAATCCAAAAGTGTTCCTCCTTCGAGCCTTAATGTGATAGTGATAGTCTATATTTAAAGATTTGACAAAAGGTTGCCAACGACAAAGAAGGAAAACTGTCTATATAACTTTGGACTGGCGACAAGTTGGCTGCTATCGTCACAGCACACCTGGAAATTTCTAGCTACCGCACATTTCCCATTTTAGCAATATTTCTGTTCTCTTCTTTTTTTAATTTGTATTTCGACTAGAGTACAGAGTAAAAGGTTTTGAATGCTCAAGATTTAATTTAAAAATTCCTGGGTGGGTCCGCCAGTAATTAAGCAAATAATTCTCCGCGAGTTGAATTTTCTGTTGGTATTTAGTGATTGCTTTGAATGACTCCAGATAATAGAAGAACGAGAGCGAGCCCGGCCGATTTCATCGGATAAATTAACTTTCCCGGATCATTCTCTCTTGTTGTCCCGTTCTGTTTTCGGCATTGTTCTTTAAATAGGGGATTCGAAAACGGGAACTCGTACCAGTTTACATTTTTTTCATTTACAGAGTTTTCTTTTGATTTAGAAAACACTAACCATAATATTATATCAAGGAGCTCAATTTAAAAACGAAGAAACCAACTTACTGTAACAGGGATGATAATAAAAAATAAAGTTATGTTATTGAAACGCCATAAAAAGGCAATAAAATTCGCCCAAATTAAAAAAAAAACAATATTACTAATAAAAAATAAATAAAAAAATAGCAAGAAGTGCCTGCATTTATTTGAATTGAATGGGGTGGTCAACCTAAATTACTTTTTTAAATGGAACATCCCAATAATTTTTAGTTTTTGGATAGCCCTTATCAAGGCCTTTCCTACGATATTAATACTTTAGCAGATAAGGTAGTTTTAGACGAGAGAACGGGTCTTCGTTTGGCGATTTACACTTTAAATATAGAAAATATGGTTTGGCAGATTCCCACCTTTGTACACCAGTCTAAAGTTAGCGTTGTTATCAACAGTGTACAGGGTGGTCCAAATTGGACACTTTTAAAGAGAAACTCCTATTTTTGACGGAGATAGACAAAAGCTGATATCAGTGCCTGAGGCTCATTTCTTATGATAAACTTAATGGCGAAAACCGCATATCGATATCTGTCACCGTTCTTGAGTTACAGTAAAATAATTCCTGAAGAATTTTTTTACGTAGAATACAATGCTGCTACTAATGGTCAATGGTTTAAGAGTTACCGGTGAAAAAATTATATTTTAAATGGAACTCCCTGTACATTTATGCATTTTTTAATAGAGCAAAAAATTACCATTCCAAAAATATATAACAATGATTTACGTAAGTAGTTATCAATTTTTAATATCTTTTATGATTTCATGTGTATAATTGGAAGTGCGCCCTTAAAACAAGTAGGCTTCGGAAGATGAGACAATGAAACAACCGTGCAAAAATGTTTACTGTTACCTGTCAAATTTTCAGTTAAGCTGATTTGGCAGTGTACAGATTTTTCTGCTTTTGTGTAATTTATAAACTTTATAACATATCTACCTACAATGAAACTTGAAAGTTATGAAATAGGCATTTTCCTCGGATTGTATAACACAGACTATCAACCCCATTTTCCATAACTTTCAAATTTCATTGTAGGTATGTATGTTATAAAGTTTATAAATTTCACAAAAATAGAAAAATCTTTACACTGCCTAATAAACACTGACTAAAAAAGTGCTTTAGGAATGTTTTTACAGAAACACAAAATTTTCAACCCGAAAAAAGTTACGGCCACTTTTGGAAAACGCACATTTTCGAAAAACGCCCTGTAACTCATGAACAGTGACATATCGATTTGCGGTTTTCGCCATTAAGTTTTCGTAAAAAATGAGCCTCACACAGATATTAATTTTCGTCTATCTCCGTCAAAAATAGGAGTTTCCCTTTGAATGTGTCCAATTTGGCCCACCCTGTACAGTAGCATTAAATCCCACTAGTGCGCAATGCAATGTCAAATTGCGCGTGACTGGCACAGCCACCCATTTTAAAACTGTCAGTTATGACAAAACATTTCGGATAGGTCTTGCACATTCGCAATTTTAGTTCGCGGGAAAATATTTCTGGCGGAAACTCTCGTACAGATGAGCAGAACGAGGCGAACTAAAATCGAGTAATATCGTCGTATTATTCTAGGCAAGTTTGGCAATTGAAAAACATTGTTTAACTATTGGGAATAATTTTAAGAACTTCGATGGTGTCATATATTTTATAAAGCTATAAGCTCGACGCACTCCGTACGACAGTGGCTGATCCCTCTCCAAATAACATTTTTTTGTTTTGTAAGTGTCGCGGATAAGCAACCGTTACTAATATTGTAAAACTTGAAGCGAGAACTTTCCCGCTACAATTAAGAAACCCTTATATGCCTTAAATCGACCGAATTATAACTGCGTCCTTAGTTCTTCTAGTTACTTAAGTTTCTTCTCAAGCGCTTTTGGACATCCTTATAAAACTTCCCTTTTATTCGTACTGCGCATGTCTTACAATATATTACTTGCCTCTCTTTATTCCATTGTGATATTAAAGAATTTCATCTTTATCGTTTGAAACGAATTGGACAGTCCGTTGTGATGTGTTAACAAATTTTTGAAGCAATTATTAGTAATTTTTGATTTTTATTTATTTTCATTAAACATCTATAAATATGATACATAATGATTAATTCATTAGTTTATCTCGAGAAAAGTAATGAAATATATCACAAAATAAGCTTGTAGTTAATTTTCCTTGATGAATTTAAATCTAACCTATAACAGTAAAAAGCGTAAAATGCCAGCCATTAATCTTTGGTAATAGATTTCACCATAGCTATTATAATGAACCTCACAACTGTTATAAAAATGTGGTTGCTGAAAGTTACATAGTAATAACTTTAGGTAACTCTAGTTACCAATTTTAGTGACACCTGGAAACCTAAGAGTTCGAGCGATAGTTTAATAAAACTAAAAGTAAATTTTGCAACTATTGATAATAATAGAAGTAACTCTTATATCACCCAAAGTAGCACGCGCACGCGCATATTCTGTAAAAACGAATATATGACATAACCTCTAATTTAGTTATACTACCTGCCTCAGAAAAATTATTAATAATTATTGTGATTAAGTATTATGTGTGCTTTACGAGCAAAATGTCCTTAAAAGTGTACAGTACAACCATAAGAACCTGGCAAAAATACTTCTAGTTTATCAGTTGTACCGAGCGCATGGGCAAATTGCAGAAAGAAATGGAAATTCAGACAAAGATACCAGTAATAAAGGCGAAATAGGGAAAAAAAACATATGGGACAGTGAAGAAAATTAATATAACCATTATTCAACGTCTAAGTATAGGAGATTAGGACTACAGAAGATTGATATTACTTGAGGTTTTTTTAATTGATTTGGAGAAGACCATTATAGAGCTATAATAGCTCTTAGAAGTTATATAGCAGTCTCTTAATTTCACCGAAGGAACAAAAAGGTGTTTAGAGTTACCTCTATAAAACCTAGCCCTACACTTTTATAAAGTAGTTTCCAAGACCATTATATAACTCGGTTATAAAACTTTTGGTAACAAGAACTCGAAGTTTTATTAATAAGGTTACAAACACTAGTTCGTGACCTTATTATAAACGTATCAGTGACCGGTCATCTAGAAGACACTTATAAAACTTTAGACACCTTTAGTTGCTTTTATTACTAATAAAAAGCTGTTATAAAACTAATGGTTACTTGGGCATTGGGCTGATCCGCACTTTGTCCGTCCGCAGCCTGTCGCAAGTGCACCCGGCAGGTATTCACGTGGCGCGCCTATGCCGGACCTGGCCGGCTGGGCGTGGTGGCCGGGGTGTCTTTATTGATTCGTCATCAGGTCGGTTTTCAATTAAAAGCGAGTGGTTACCAGGGGAACGGGTGCCGCCGCCGCTGCATGTGTCCGCGCGCCGTCCTCCCGACGCGACGACAGGGCCGCACCCGCCGCAGCGGGCACTCAAGTTGGAAGCCCAGACGAAACGTAACTAGACGATTTTTTCTTAAGAAGTAAATCCTGGAATGCATCCACGTGTTTGCTGTTTGTACATTTGACAGGATTGCCACGTGTGCATCTAAGTTATACCATTCACGATATGTACGATATGTCCTATTTTTTTATTTGAATAATGGGAATTATACACGGTGGCCCACCACGAACTGCATCGATCTATATATGGAAAACTAAAAGTAGGAAAATTCTGAAAATTTAGCACCCCACCAACGCCGATGGGCGCTGCTCAACTAAAATATTTTGGTGAATCTGGCACTTCCGGTTATACCGGAAGTCGATATCAACTTTCTTATCTCAAATGGAACGCCCTGTATATTATTGCATTTTTGGATTCCAGACGTCATTTTGGAACAAAAACATGCAACATGTCCTATGTCTAAATCCAACCAACAAAGTTGTCATCATTTTTACTAGTGAGTAAGATCGCATTAAAAAAAATGGGGGTTTCCATTTGAAAATTTCGAGATTTAAGCACATTTTTAATGTAATTTTTATTCATATTTTGTGAACACCCTGTATAAGAACTGATTTATTTCTCAGCAGAGATCACTAGGTCAGGGCTTCTGTTACACGATGCCAAAAATTCGTTTTGAAATTTTGCGGTTTCCTCGTATAAATTGCTAATTGACTTTAGGTCTGCACCTGTAATTTTTTTCGGAAAAATGCAAATATCTCAAAACCGGTTAGATTTAGACATAGGACATGTTGCATGTTTTTGTTCCAAAATGACGTCTAGAATCCAAAAATGCAATAATATACAGGGTGTTATATTTGAGATAAGAAAGTTGATATCGACTTCCGGTATAACCGGAAGTGCCAGTTTCACCAAAATATTTTAGTTGAGCATCGCCCATCGGCATTGGTAAGGTGTCAAATTTTCAGAATTTTACTACTTTTAGTTTTCCATATATAGATCGATGCAGTTCGTGGTGGGCCACCCTGTATATGTCGTAGGCATCGGGCGTAATACGTCATTTCGCGGAAAGCCTAGTCATTACGGGTATTGCCGGAAAAAGCTGTAATAAAATAACTATTACCTTGTTTGACTGAAATTATGCGTCATTTCAGGGATTGCCCTTCTTCATATTAGTCAAACAGAGTAATCGGTCGAACCATTTAACGTAACAGCGTCTGTCTGCCGTTTGTTCAGTCATTTGTTGAAAAATTGTAGAATTTGACTGAACAAACATCAGACAGACGCTGTAACGGCCGATTAATCTGTTTGACTAATATAAAGAAGGGCAATCCCTGAAATGACGCAAAATTTGAGTCAAACAAGGTAATAGGTATTTTATTACAGCTTTTGCCGGCAATACGTGTAATGACTAGACATTCCGCGAAATGACGTATTACGCCCGATGCCTTCGACATATAGATTTTTAGTACGCCGTCATTTATACCTACGTCACATAACATTATTTGGCTGGGTTCAATGCAGGCCGAATTTTTGTAATCGCTAGGTGGCGCTACCTGTCAACCTTTGACAGCTCTGTAATCGCTGCCGTGGTATGTTGAACGACCAATTTATAACTTAATCTTGTCTGTCATCAGATTTTTTGTAGGTTATGTTTATCTATTTATTTTCGGTATTTCCTATTTTCGTTATTAAAATAGCTTGATTTTCTGTGTCTATTTTTTTACCATTTTGGCTCATTATTATAATGACGACCAAGAAATAATAAACAACTGCACAGAGTTGGCGATATACAAGAAGCAGTTATAACCAATTTTACACAATTGTCTCTTACAATTTTCCCAACCTTCCATATTTCATTTATTTATTGCGTGAATAATTATTCTTTTTTTGGACAAATAAACAAAATTAACAATAATATGCCAACAAGAATTTCAAGGTCACGCGTTTCAGAATAACAGAGCAAGCAGGAATGATAAAAAAGGATAGAAGCATGACAAGCCCGCTATCAAGAAAATCTAGCAAACATGAAATCGCTGCCGAACCGAGGGAAGCGATAGCTAGCGCTATCTGTCATTTCTGTCCGTTTAATGCACATTGACGTAAAGGGCCGGCAGCGATTACAAATTTGGGAGCGCATTGAACGCAACCATTGTATTATTATTGACTTACTTGCATTTTTATCTTTTAAACAGGGTGTCTCAGAAAATAAAAACAACCCATTAACCCTAGATTTTTGAAGTCAAAATATGGCGATATTCAATAACACTTCCCTTAAAAAATACCGGGGTTATATTTATATAGTCGAATCTGAAAACTCGGTATTTGGTAACATGTTTATCAGTTTTAAAGATAGCGACTTGATATTTGGTATAAGTTATATAATTATTTCTGACCCTATGCTCTCATTGTCGTAACTCAGAACAAATGAAATTCGCGGGGGCGCATGATATTTTACCCCCCACCAAATTTTCTGAGGAACATCTATGGAATCTGTGAAATATTTTTTTGGTGTAGAATTTAATTTCTCTCATTTTTTGCATTTTATTTGTCTTGAAAACCATTGTTTTCGAGATAAACAGGGTATTCTAGAAGGAGATACCGATTCCCACGTCCGTGACGTCATTGGTGTGGATCTAAAATAAACGAGAATTGTTAATTTTGTTGTTTTGTGAAGAAAAAAAAAACGTCAAATTTTCTTTGTCTCAGCGGTATTGGATTTCTTAAAAAAAAACGCTTAAGACTAGTTTTGAACCATAAATTTACCTTGAAGACTGCTGAGAAAAGCAAGCATTATATCTTAGGGTGGTCACCCCGTACTTTACGCAGCTATTTTCAGGGGTAATGTAACAAGTGGTGTGTCTTTTATCGACTATTTTCCTCGTCTTAATTTCCACCAATCAAAAACGCGCAATTTTAAATTACAAATAGTTTCTAGATGGAAAAACTGTATGACAGCACCTGTCAGCAGGTTTTTCGAGTTTACCCGCGGCAAAACTTGACAGCTGTTGTGATAACATAAATTATCTGTTTTTCAATTTTCAAATTAACACCTATATTATGTATGCAGGTAGGTATAATAAGTAGTACTTATGTTTTGTAAGCTATGTGTATGCAGAATAATCTGTTACTCATGAAATAGTCTTGTCAAATACCATTCGGGCATCTAATTTTTCCTGTGAAAAAAATAAAAAAAAAACACAATGCTAAGTAATATTTTTTTAACAAAATGCAATCGCGCAGATGCAAGAATCCTCGTCTTCGACTCGGATTTTTGTTGCCACCAGCACTCATGCTTCTTGTTAAAATATTGCTTAGCAACGTGTTTTTCGATTTTTTTCGGAAAAATTAGATCCCCTTATGATATTACTTACTTTCGTTAATTTTACGAATTATAATCTCAACGCTGAAAATACTACGACTGCGCAGCAGGAGTGGCATTTTCTTAGCATTTGGAGAATTTTTCTTAGCCTTTGGAGAATAAAGAATCTTACTTTCTAAAAGATATTATCCTGTCTAGTACTGTACCCTGTGTTGTATCGAATTATCTATCGTAACTTCTCTTTGAATAAGTGGTAATATTTTACTGTAATTGTAAGCACGATACACTTGGGTAAGTGTATCGTGATTGTAAGCACGATACACTTACCCACGGTATGTCACTAATGAATCTGAAAATAAGGCAACTCTGCGCATCTACGTCAGTTGCGAATCACGATTTCTAAATAATGCAGCGGCTGCGGTTGTGTTTTACGATTTTTTTATAGTTTACTGATTAATGTGTCAAGAAAAAAAGTGTAAACAACTGACTGATCGTCAGTCCAGCTCGACAGTGCTTTGAAATAGGCCAAAAATGCCGGGATGTGCAGTCAGCGTATGTGCAGTCAGCGTATCAAATTAAATGTGTTTTTTATCAACAGCATATTCATTCATTTATCTAGTAATAAATTCTACATATTTTTAACAACATTTATTTAAAAGAAATAAGCAAAAACCCATAAAAAAGTATCTATTGCTGTGTAAAACATATGGAGCAATTTAAATTCTGAATCGCAACTGATGTCACAAGATGCGCAATGACATACCGTAGGTAAGTGTATCGTGATTGTAAGTATTTCCTGGAATAAATGCCGATACTTTAATTTTTCACCTATTTTTTATTTCCTATTTGAAAATCTCACCAAATTATATGATTATTATTAAAAGAGTGTTCACATATTTTTGACTTTCAAATTTGATGTTGCCTGAAATAATTGTTATGTTCTTCTAAATGAAAGTTAAATGACCCACAGGTCGCCCCAACATAGAACCTACTACATTCTTAAGGAATTTTATAAATGCAATTTTTTAAAAGTTGTACCTCATTAAATGGTTTCATTTTAACTAGCATCTATCTTGATGTATTTTTGGTTTTAAATCTGTTCTGACATTAAAAGCTTGTTTGATATGTTTAATTTCCTCCTCAAATTTTGTGTTATAGCCTTAGCCCTGTCATATAAACTTTTATTTACACTTTTTTTTACCCTAATATGATGATTGGAATGAAAATAGATATAGCATAATTCCAGTTAACTGAACCGGTGTATGTTTTCATATCAATCGTATAGGACACAGTCAATCACAGATAAGCTTTGTTCGGGGCATGTTGATTGTTGAAGTGTCGAAAAATCTAGCAACCCTTCAATTTGTTTTATTCCAAAAAGTAAGCGTGATTTGTCGAATTATTATATTCGCCGTTTATCCAAATATCCATGTAGCCTAGAATAAATACACAGTGTACAACTCGAGTGGAATGTCTATATCGCCCTCGAACGATTCAGCAGTCCGCATCGTGTTCAACCGTCTTGTTGTACAAACTACTATTTGGTAGGGGTCCGTTTTTAGAGGGTATATTACTCGGAACTTGAACAGCCTTACAATCTGTTCAAAGCGCGCGAGTCGAAGTCAGCCTACGCCACCTGGCATCATCCGTGCGGTTTGTCTCCCCGGCTCCGAGGACAATCTGACCATGTAGGTCTCGAGTCTAATTAGGACTACGCAAACAGACGGACCCTAATTGGGGGCCCAGTCGCGGCGCGGTGGCGTGGAATTCCGCGCGTCAGGATTAAGGAGCGAGCAACCTAATTATATCAGGATCCCCCAGTTATTCGAACCCCTCCCCGATGCCCCGGTTTGCTATCATGTATAACACCTAGCCGAATGTTCCTTAAAAGAATGGCATTAGGTTGTACCAGGGACTCTTTAAAGTAAGGCGACCCAGCATTATACTTTCCAAAGTGAGGCCTATTCTTTCCTCATTTCCATATCAGTGATGCCAAGTATGCCATTCTATTGGAGAATCAATGAATATAACAGGTACTTTGATTGTTAGTAAAAATTTATAATGATTTCCATGATTTCTAATAATTAGACTTGACAATATTGTGTATACAAGTGCAGAATGTGGCAACTGTCAAATGAAAGAAATTTATTTTATAGTTGAAATTAATTTCCAGCAATTATCAGTCAGTAGAGCCGATTTTGCTTATTTAAGAATTTGTCGCTATTGCACCTTATTACCAGGTTCCTTAATCTCAGTGGCGTAGCCAGGGGGGGGGGGGCACAGGGGCACGTGCCCCCCCCCCAAACGTTACGCCAAACGTGTCCGTGAAAATCGTATGCACAGACCAGGGACCCTTTAAAGTAAGGGGACCCAGCATTATACTTTCCAAAGTGAGGCCGTTTCTTTCCCCATTCTAATGGTCTCAATGATGCCAACTATGCCATTTTATTGGAGAATCTATGGATATGACAGGTACTTTGCTTGTTAGTAAAAATTAATATGATTTCTAAAGATTAGACTCGACAATGTTCTGTCAACAAACACAGAATATGGCAAATGCCAAATGAATCAAATTTATTTTATATTTGAATTTGGTTTCCTGCAATTATTTCCAGTAATTTAAGTAATATAAGTAAGGTAAGTCAGTGCTGATTTTGCTTATTTGAGAATTTGTCGCTATTGCACCTTGTTACCAGGTTCCTCAAACCATTTGTAATATGTAGGTATAATAGGTACGTACTTGAACTTTCTTCCCTTGTTGAATGTATCTACCCAAAGAACTTTCACAGATTTCGGGATGGACTAATAAGATTAGGTCTTGTACTTAGTTCTAATCATGTAGTTTTTCTCGGTGCTCATTTTTGTAATTTTATTTCTCTTCCAAGGTACCTCACAAACGTAAAATAAACTCATAGTTGTAGATCAAAATTGTTTAAAAAAAGACCTGACTGAAGCTACCTGCTTAATAATTTAATATTTAGGAAATACCATTTTTGTTTTGAAGTACTTACTTATACGTAATGCCCACGTAATGGGAATTGTAGGATTACTAAAGGTGAGACATGAAAAATATGGTTGCAATTATTGGGACTACTACAGGCGGCCGCATTACCTTTAACTGACTATCTGGAAGTTAGAAAACTTGAAAATTGTGAACTATGATGGGAAATATTTTGCCTCCTTTGGAATCTATGGCACTGACATGTCACATAAAACCTGATGGCAGTTGGACACTGACATAAACATAACCTTGTACCAGCCCACTTATGTGGTCTCCTTTGGAGACTACAGAAAACAAGGCTTCACTTTTCCTATGTGATAGACTGTGACATGCTGGGTCCCCTTATTTTAAAGAGTCCCTGGCACAGACCATTATGCAGAAGAATAAACACTACTCTGGACTTATGGGGTGATCTGTTCAACCAGCTGAAGAAGCTATAATTCTGGAAAGTATTTTGTCATGTTGATAGCTAACAATGTATTTTGTTTTGTATTTTGTGTCCGGAAAGCGCATGGTGAGCCAAAAATGTGTCAGACTTCACAACCGTGAGCAGTCTTTATTAATACGTCAGTCAACGCTAATAGATAAGCCGTAAGTAATATTCACAGTGAAATTTCTGTATCGCCTGATGAGGTTCTAAACGAGTAAATATAAAACGTAAGCTTAATATTAAATTGTAAGTTTTAAATAAACATTAAATTTTTTATTTTTAGTTTGTATTTTTAGTCGGTGCCCCCCCCCCCGACATATTTTCTGGCTACGCCACTGCTTAATCTGTGTTGTAATATGTATACTTGAACTTTCTTCCCTTGTTGAATGTATGTATCTACCCAAAGAACTTTCACAGATTTCGGGATGGACTAATAAGATTAGGTCTAGTTGTTCTAATGATGTAGTTTTTCTCGGTGTTCATTATAAAATGTTTGTAATTTTGTTTCTCTCCCAAGGTACTTCAGAAACTTAAAACAAACTTGTAGTCGTAGATAAAAACTCTTTAAAAAAAGACCTGACTGAAGCTACCTGCTTAATAATTTAAAATTTTCGAAATACGATTTTTTTTTGAACTACCTACTTATACGTAATGCCCACGTAATGGGAATGGGAATTGTAGGATTACTAAAGGTGATACAGGAAAAATTTGGTTGCAATTATTGGGACTACTACAGGCGGCCGCATTTCTTTTACTTGACACATCTGAGTATCTGGAAGTTAGAAAAGTTAAAAATTGTGAATTATGATGGGAAATATTTTGCCTCCTTTAGAATCTATGGCACTAGCATGTCACATAAAACCTGATGGCAGTTGGACACTGACATATAACATAACCTTGTATTAGCCCCCTTGTGGTCTCCTTGGAGTCAACAGAAAACAAACTTCCCCTCAAGGCATCACTTTTCCTATGTGATAGACTGTGACATGCTGATTGCTGAGTCCCCTTATTTTAAAGAGTCCCTGGGTTGTTCTCAATCGTCGAAGTCCACCGTTTGCCGAATTACTTGCTTATGAGAGCAACTTGTGTAAAAATTTTCATTTGCCCACGATACGAGGGTAGTTTAAATTATCGCGTTGCGGGTAATTTTAATTTATCCACGACGCGAATGATCTGCAACGTGCCCGCGTTTGGTTGTGAACACTCGAGAAAATTAATAATAAATGGAATATTTTGTACAAATTGGAATATTCGAAATACGATCCCGGCTAGGCCGCGGAGTAGTGCGCATAAGTTAATAACTCCAAACCGGTCGATGTGATTTACAAATGAAATTAGCTGTGTAATGAAATGGGACTACGGGTAGTTATAGGTAATTTATGTTTTAAGTATGTTCGGGTTCTACGATATGTTCACTATATTACACAATATATAGTATGCTGGATAATGGTGGATTATATAATAATTATTTAGTTGCATTTTGTATTTTGACATATTATTATTATGATAGTATTTTAGTTATAGACAGTATGCGTTTCAAAGAGCATTATATATTGCGTATATTCTCACAATAATAAGGTATGAATCAGGGAGTCGTCCTGGGTTCTTCATACGAAAATATGAGTTTTCATTTATTCGAAAAATATGCGTTTTGATTAGATTTTAGTCACGCTGCCATGTGTGTTATATTAAGTTCAAAATAGAAAATTCCTCAGAAAACCATAGGCATACCGTTAACGTGGGCCCAAAGAGCTATTATTGTCAAGTGAACTTGTATTTTAATAATTAATTCTTCCGCGTTTCTGAACAGGCTGCCAATGGAAAGTACGCAAGTTCTTGTTATGAATCTGCTGAAAAAAGGATGGCATACCATTTGCGCATGCCCAAGTACAGTTTAAATTGAATGTTATTTAATCATTTAAACAATTTATTCGATGTAATGTATACTAGGACATGCGCAAACGGTATGCCATTTTTTTTCAGCAGTTTTATGACAAGAACTTACATAATACTTATGTTATTAATACTAATCATTAGCAGAATATGGTTTTCCGAAGAATTTTCTATTTTGAACTTCATTATAAACACATGACCTGACTAAAATCATATCCAAACTCATATTTTCGAAGAAATGAAAACTCGCTTTTCCATATGAAGAACCCAGGGTGACTCTCTGATTCATACCTTATTATTGTGAGAATACCTATACGCAACATAATGCCCTTTGAAAGGCATACGGAGTAAAATCACGTCCAAAAATCTGTCACGACTGTCACTATCTCCCGGTCTATTATACAGAGTATGTTTGTCTCAGAATTCAGCCGACAACATTTTAAAGCAGATTAATTTTTCTGTAATTTCTATATAGGTACCCAGGGAAAAATATTATAAAATAAAATATTTTACTTTTACGCCCTGTATTTGAATGCCGAGGTAAATTGAAAAGTACCTGCCTTTACTTCTCCAAATACAAAAAAATTTAATTACAAAATGTGTTTACAATCCAGACACAGTGTCAAGAAATTTTTTGGTTTTCGATTTCCTATTGTTTTCATGAATTTATTTTCTAAATACCTTAATTGTTTTATTTCTATATTTTTATATGCGTAAAACATGTAGGTGTAGGTGTAGGTGTATTTCAATTTTAATTTTTTTTACATTAATTCAATCGTTAGGTATAATATAAGCTCTGGTAAGTTCTGCTTTACTTTTTTGTTATATTTTATTAATAATTATAGTTTTAGTTTAGGTATATAATTTTAATTTTAGCTAGAAAAACACAGAGTATTCGAAAACTCGCAACTATATATAGGTTTTTAATGGGGTTGTTGCACTAAGTTAAAATAAAGGAGTAAACTTCTCTTTTCTAAGCGAGAAAACTATTTTTTCTTCCTGTATTCAAGTTTTATTCAAATACAATTTGTAACAAAGCCGCTATTGCATTTTAAAATATAAGTTTCCAACAGTGACGTCATTAAGCGGCTTTCTAGGTATTTTAGTACTGTTTCGTCGACAAATTGGTAGTTGCAGTCAGTAAAACGTCATTCAGGACAGTTGTCAGCTTGTATGTATGTTTTTTGGTTCGTATTTTTCAAGAATTCCCAAAAATCTCATGAAATGTTTCACAATGACGGAACTGATCGACAGGTGAAACAAAAAAAGAAAGGTTATAATTTGATTTTTTCCACAAAAATCATAAGTTTTTTGTCAACGGAACCAGATAACCATTGTTGCTGAAAGAAGCACCAATATTTTGAACTAAAAATAACTAATTTCTCAAAAAGCCGCTTGATGACGTCGCATAAACAGAAAATAATTATTTCTGCGCTTAAATAAACTCAAAACGAAAAATCCAAAAATACGGGTCCGATATTTTTGTTCATAGATTTAATTTTTATAATAACAAAAATAGGTGCAACTTCCCCATTTGTAATAGATACATAATTTGCACAAAAAGCGTAAAATCTTATACTTTTATAATTATAAAACAAATATCAATTCACACTATGTAAATTAACTCATCAGATATACAATTCCAGAATCAAAGAAAGGGTTAGGTATGTTTTAGCAAAAGCAAGACAGTAGTTGTAGAGGGCCCCGTTTTATCGAATTTGCCCGCGGTCTAGTTAGCCAAAATTTCGTAGTCCCAGTTTGCCAGGCATTATTAATTATAGATTGGCTGAACTCCATTTTGTACAAATTTGGGATCCTCAACATACGACCCCGGATAGGCCGGTTTTGCACAAGTTAATAATTCCGAACAGGCCTGTACGATTTACAATGAAATTTGTCGCATAATGGCTTTATAGAAATGGGAACAGTTCTAAAGGTACCTACCTAATTTAGGTTTTAAATCTGCGGTATGCATACATACAACTTTAAATCTGTTTTGCGATCAAAAATCACATTTCTTGACGGATTTTCCTTCTCCCTCCCGCGTAAGTATACTTTATATACCTAATCACCACCAGGCACGAAAGCGTAAGTCAAATGTTAGAGGGGCGCTGTTAGTTTGGTTGATAGGTACAAAAAGTATTGGCTATAGGCTATAGCAACTCTTACGCAGCAAGAATCTTACAAGCAACTTGAAACTGTCAGGAGCATGCGCAGTTTCATTTTAACGTTCAAAAACGAAACCGCGCGGCGCGCATGCTTCTGACAGTTTTAAACTGATATCAAACGGTTTAAAGTTCTGCTTAAGGTAGCAACGTGAAACTTGCGTCAATTTTAATATGTTTCACAAAGATCTATTTATGAAGCCCCAGCTTTTTTATCGCGGCATTCTGACCCATATTATTTAATCACTGATTATCATTTTTAGTAATAATTGAACAATGGCTATTTTGAAGAATTATTCACAATCCACTCCATAGCGTACTTAAATTTTAATTCAAAAGAACCTCCTCGGCTGAAAAATTCACTTACGCATCTTGTAATCTAAATAACTATTTCTCCATCTATACCTACTATAAGGAGGATGGCAGCGATATCAGTACTTACGAGTTTCCAAGCGGTGCTAAGAAATTTAGACCTTACTTGTTGGTACTGTTCAAGCTTTGCCATTGAGACTTAACAGAAGAACGTATGCTTTAGGAAGTATTAATACAGGGTGGCCCTTCGAAAACAGTCCACCCTTAAAAATTCCTTCGGTTTGAAAATAGCATTAATTAATTGTGCAAATTATCCACCTCCTACCTCCATACAGAATCGATTCAAAATCATGCCATACACATTTGGGACAGCCAGTAATAGTACCGTGTTAAAGAAAAAAACAGCTGCACATCCAGAAAAACAATTATTTTGAAAAGAACGCATTTAAAAAAACCGGATTGCTTTTAGTCGCAAATTTAGTAGCCTATATGCTCGTTGCTCAGTCATAAGGTTCAGTTTAGTTTGTTGAAGTTATCTTTTTTCTGGGTGTGCAGCTGTTTTTTTCTTTAACACGGTACTGATACTGGCTGTCCCAAATGTGTATGGCGTGATTTTGAATAAATACTGTGTGGAGGTAGGAGGCGGACAATTTGAACAGTTAATTAATGCTATTTTCAAATTTATTTTTAAATCCAAAGATTAAATGTTTCTCGTTTATAAGTTTCTTATTTTTATCTGATTTCTGTTTCTTTTTTACCCTCCGTATAACCAACCGAAGGATCTTTCTAACAAGTATCATACTTGGTATGGTGCCATTAAAACAATCCGAAGGGATATATTTGGGGGGCAAGGGGTTGGTTATGTAGCAATGCAATAAACATAAAAATGTGTCCCCTCCCGAACAAAATCGATGGGTCCGAGGGTTTTTTCAAAAAATGAACACCCTCTTAATTTTTAAGGGTGGACTCTTTTCGATGGGCCACCCTGTATAATTAAAACATAAAAAAATTATATACACAAGCTTTATTTTCCTCTTCTAATGTAATCGCTTGAAATTTCTTAGACAAATGAAATAAACAGGTATTGGGTTTTTTTACAGTAGAAATCATTGAAATCGGAGGTTCCTATAGTAAACGGAAATATTAAAATATAATATATACAGTATGTATATCCTAAGTCTTTGACAAGAACAACTTTTGCTTCGAAACACGCATATATAGGTACCCTACGTGTATTTTTGGTAGAGAAATTGTAATGCCTACTTATTTAAATTTTGTCGTAAAAAACACATTTTCACGGTAATCCGATGTCAGTACAAATGAAGTATATTTAGCGTCAACAACTTTCTACTTTTATGACGTTGCAACAAAGATATCCTTAGATAATATATTATTATGTAGGTTTTGCATATCCTACAGATACACTTACGTCTGACGAGTCCAATTTCCGACCATTCGTATCACAAAAATGTCAAAAATGTAAAGGTAATTAATTTTGGCTTATATGTAATTTGAAATATTGTTATTTATTTGCAGATAATTTCTTAAATGTGAAGCTATAGTGTCAAGTACTGAAATATATTTATTTGTGGCGGTTTCGAGTCAATCAAAATAAAATAAATAATGCACCTACATGGAAACCAGCCCATATTTTATTAAACTATCATAATCAATTAAGAAATTTTCAATAAATAGGTACTTACAATATTAAAAAATAATTATATTGGTCCTATTTACAAATAAAACAATGCTCTTTATCATAGTAAAAGGAATTTAAAGAAGTTATATTGAGAAAAATTAAATATAGATTTTTTTAACAAAGCACGTACCTATGACTTTGTCCCAAAAAAATTCTTTACTTAGGCTGAGAATTCTCCACCAGCTTGATTTTCATTTTCATCTTATCGATATCTTTTCGATTGAACGCAGAATGTCGTAATTCTATAGTGTTCGTGAAAATGGATTTCAAAGCAACTCTACCCAAAAAAAGTTCAGTTTTCCCATTTTCCAGTAGGTATATTTCCAGACCCCATTATAGTATTTTCTACCTCATTATTTCTGCCCTCGAGCTAAAAGGTATTATTCCTGCAATTAGAACACTTCCTACAAAAATCGTCTTTTTAAATCGTTCCAACATATTCCCGAAGCCACAAAGCTCACTGATTTTGCATTATATTGGGGTTTATTTGCCTTGGCCTCGCAGGCCTCGGCAACATTGCAAAAGGTCGAAACCCAGCACTCTGGTACACAGATAACTATTATTGGTCTGTTTAATTTTAAAAGCGGGAACTTATTCGAGTATGCAACATAAAGGGAAAGCCTTCAAAGAAGCAAAGTGTTGTTACCTGCTGCTACCGGACGGTGCCCATGTGAGCGACATCGTCCCCTGTCCGCACTAGCACGATATCGGAGTACGAGTGGCGGGCGGGGGTGGTCCCATTCCGTCCGCAGGAGGCGTCCGCCGGCGTCGTCGGCGCAGGCGTCGTGGGGTGCCCGGTGCGCCCCTGCGGACGAAATGGACGCCTCTGAGACGAGATGGCGGGCGGTTAATAAAGGGCGAAAGGGTGGCGTTGGCTCAATCAGCACGTACAAATTAAGGTGGTTCAGACCTATCGGGCCTAACCGAGGCACACGGGATAGAAGGCCTGCAGCCGTCCCCTCCGCCGAAACGTCACACTGTCAGGCCATGCCAAACGCGTCGTTCACAGGCGCACCGAGCGGCACTGTCGCAATGATAAAGGCCTGCCAGCTGGCGACGCGAAACGTCACTATGTCATCACAGGGAGGTCGGGAGGTTGCTTTTTGAAGTTATTTACGTTTACATGTCTGGCGATTTTCCTGTTTTAAAGAACGTTTGGTGTGTGTTGGACTGTGTTTTTTAGTAATATAGGACGTGGAGTTTCATTAATAAGGTGGTAAAACAGCAGTGGTTCAGAATAAAGTGATTAAAGTTCAATTTTAGTTGATAGGTTTTAGGTTGTGTCTATAGTTTCGGACTAATTTAAATCATGCCGTGGACGTGTTCCGTTCCCAACTGCAAGGGAAACTACAAAGGCGGTCCCAAAGTGTTCGCATTTTCCTCCCTAAAGACCCCATTTTAAGGAAAAAGTGGGTTAAGGCCATCAAAAGAGATTTTGTTCCTACACAGATTTCCAGGATTTTGGTTTGGACTGTTGGAGATTGTTATACCTAACAATTTTACGTGATTAAACGTAACCACCTTAAAATCAGTAAGTTTTATGGTTTTATTTATCCGAATTAAGTTGTATCTAGGCAGGCAAATAAGAAAATAATTGGCATTTACGAAAATTTTACCGGTAGATATCTAAATGCACCAAAACCCCTTGAAAATGTGACTTTCACTCTCGTAGATTATTATTCGTGTTGTAAAACCATGAGCTTTATATGTAAACAATCGTTTTAAAGTGTTTTTTTTACCAATTTTACCAAGTTGACACATCGAAATTTGAATTTGGCGCCATAGGCTGACCTCCCTTGGATGACTCATCGCTTTCAGCTGGCGGGCCTTGTTATTGCGACGGTGCCGCACCGAGGCACACGGCGCACGGTGTTTGCGTATACAGAGCTATAAATCCTCATATGCAGTTATTCTTTCTTATGTAATGTTAAGCTCAATTCATCATCAGCTCATCATTTAATTGAAAAAACTTAATTGCAGATGTGATAAATGAGACAAAAATGCCGAATAAATGTTGCGTACCCAAGTGCAATACTAACAACGCAACGGACAAGCGCGAAGGGAAAATATCCTTTTTTTCATTCCCAAAGGACTCGGAGAAGAGCAAGGTTTGGCTTCGGAAAATAAATCGGAATAATTATAACTTAACCAAAAATTCATACGTTTGTGAAAAACACTTTGACGAAAGATTTATCATTAGAGAAGATTCTGCAGTGAGAAAAGAAGGGTCAGTTTTAAAAGTTTTGAGAAAAATTCCAAAATTTATTGATCATGCGATTCCAACGATATTTCCTGGGCAACCGACATAGATGACCAAAAAGTTACCACCGAGAAGAAAATTGTCAACAGAGCGTGAAGTTCTGATGAAAAAAAGTTTGTTTCTGCTTATTATCTGTTTACTGACACTTCATTATCATTAATAAAAATATAAATGTTCATAATGTTGCTTGTTGCACGAGGTTTTATGCAGTTTTCATTTCCCTAACATTCCATTACTATCTCACTAGAAGATAACCCACTTTTATCTTTGTAGTCTGCTGTAATCTGTTCTATAAAGTGATAATGAAGTGACAGGGAAGAGATAAAAGGGCTGCATAAAGCCACCTTTAATAAATGTTGAATTTCATTGAGTTTATTATGTTTATTACTACGAACTTAATTGTTTAGAATGATTTATTTTCTGTTGTGCGTAACAATTTTCGGTTTCTTATGGTATGTGTTAATAAATAATCTGGAAAAAACATTTGCTCTAAAACTCCCCAAAATACCGCAACGTATAGAAAATCTTAGTTGGAATCGGCCTGAGTGTGTGACGTCATCGATCGAGTCTGCAGGCCTTCTATCCCGTGTGCCTCGGCCTAACAGTGGCGTATCCAGGATTAACGTCTGGGGTGGGGGGCAATCAGTTATGAATAAGAAAACTCTGTCGCTAATTTTAATGAATAAAAACAGAACAAAACCATATTTTCTAAAATAAATAAATACAGGGTGTCCGGAAATAAATGCACCAACTTGAAAAATTAAAAAGAAAAATGGAAAATATGACGAAAAGTTCATATGAACATGGACGAGATGCAAAATGCTCGAGCATTTATATTTCGAGCATTTTCAGCAAGAACGAACGAGCACGAACGAGAATAAACGAAAATGAACGACATAAATATGTGTTTCATTATAGCAAAATGATCAGCTCCTTTCAGAGGTTAAGAAAATAGTTATTTATGTACCAAGGCACTGAAGTTCAACTTTTTATGACTCATGTGGAGTTTAGTTGCTGAGGCCTCTGGCCGAGGCAAATAAACCACATGAGTCATAAAAAGAACTTCAGTGCCGAGGTACGTACTATATTTTTCTTGAAATCGGAAAAAAAAATGTTTTATTAGGCAAGAAAATAATAAGAAGGGATCACCCGTCCACGAACCGACTACGCGCGGCGTTGCTTGACTTTACCGATCGCTCTACCTAGGACAAGTATAATGATGTACGGCACCTTCTGACATAAAAACCAAACTGCTGCTTCTTGTGCAGCCTACACAACAAATCTATTGATTTTCAAATTACTAAAATATGTACACTGAAGGATTGCGCTTCTATAGGAAACAATTTCGCAATGTGTACGAAAAGTTAAATGAGTCTTTATCGGCCGGGTTTTGAATATTTGGTCACTTTTGACGGGCGATTTCTCCGCGTCTGACGTTTGATGTTTACATCTCGCCAAGGCCTACCTATTGAAAAAATCGTACAATAATGGGCTACATTATTGTACGATTTCTGTGCTTCTAATGACGATTTTGGGACATTTTAATGCCGATTTCAAGAAAAAACAATTAAATGTTTTTTCTGAAAATTCTCGAGCACGTCCCTAAAATGCTCAAGAATATTCACAAAGTGCTCAAAATGCTGAACATGCTCAAAGATTTGATGATGGCGGGATCTGCAAAGCTTGCGCTTATAACTCAGTTCGCAGTGCGCTTGTGTCTCTGTCTTGCTTTTGTCACTACGGAAGAACGGGTTTTACAAAAAAATGCTCCAAGCTGCAACCTCTTTATTAAGGTACACATAATATGCTGACACACAACACATATTGATCTATAAAGCTAACGGATCACCAAACTCAACATACACTGAACTGTCAGGAATAGCCTCTTCTAGACCGCATTATTGCAACTGCTGTCAATGTCAGCAATGTCAGCATCACTTTCTTCTAATCACTAAAATCTTCAACACCCATACTAGAATTAATATCATGCAGACTAAAACTACTATTTTCAAAACTACTATTTTCAAAAACTACTATTTTCAAATAATGTATTTTCGTCGCTTGAACTTTCAATATACCTAGCTCTCAAGTCGTGTTCTTTTTTTATAGGCATACTATTCCTTTTGTGCTTGAAGTTTCGAGCATTTTGAGCATTTTCAAGGGAACGTTCCTTTTCGTGATCTTTCGTGCTCTTGAGAATTCGTGCGCGCACATGGGCAGGGAACGTTCGCGAACGTTCGCGAACGTTCACCGAGCACGAACGGGAACGTTCCCTCCTTTGCATCTCTAAACATGGGTCCGCAGATGTTTGGTTTTCGAGATGCAGGGTGTTGAAATTGAAATTTTATTTTAATTTTTTTTAAGTAACTTTTTGAGACGACAAAATTTTCTTGCAAAATTTGGTAGCCGGGTTTTTTTTGGGAAGAGAAGTCATAATTTGGTATTATTTTTGGTGCAATCCGTAGAGGGCGCTGCATACGCTATCATTATTTAATTTAATTTTCCCTAACACTTTTGACAGTAAACTTTGACGACATTTTCTGAATTTATCCTCTTCCCGCACTTTTCTAAACAAAAAAGGTATACTTGGTGAATGACGCCAAAGCACATTTATTTTTTGACAGTCTAATTAACTTGTTGTTGTCGTTTTTTTGCAAGAAAATTTTAAGTGTTGAAAATGTTCTTTCTGGCGTGGCGGTGCACGCTGTAATTGTGCAAAATATGTTTAGTAGGTTGTTTTGCCTAATTTACGGTTACGCGCTGTGACCGACGGCGGCGCGTTCTCAAATGTCTACTGCACAGGTTTTAATTTGGAGAAGACAAGATGAAACAAATAACAAATTTTAGATGTTTGATGTTCACCGCATTTTCAGATTAGGCCAGGAGTATATAATTTTTGGTATTATTAATTTTGGTATTACAAATCTCGTTTATCTCGACAGCTCTGGGGGGGGGGGGCAATTGCCCCTTTGCATCATACTAAAAGGTATAAGGAATTTGAAGAATTGAGAAAAAAATCAGTTTTGGGGCATCTTTCAAAGGTAGCTTGAAACGAAATCCCGGGCTCTTGCTTTTCACTTCTGCTTTTGCAGCCAAAAGCTGAACACTTCTGTCCTCTCTCTTTCCTTGTCTAAGCATTTTATAGAGAAATGAATTTTAAAGAAAACAACAATTTTTTATCAAATTTCTGAATGAAATTTATGGGCAAAACTGATTTAAGTCTACTTCATTTTAGAATATGGAAAAATGCCACGGTTTAAAAGGTGCTCTTTTAGAGCGCAACTAAAAAATGTGCTCAGTTTATTGTAGCGGGGCGTGTCCTCGAATCTGTAGGTACTTGTACATGTTTTCAGTATTTTTTTTTTCACTACATGCTACATTGCAAACCCTGCGAAATATCTCGCGAGGTACCTATACATATCTCGCACATTTCGTATCTTTTATAAAAAAAAATATATATAAAAAAACTATGTTCTGTGTTTCCACGACAACTTTCGAACGGAATAATATAAATTATCGGCTATAAATTAAATTTGATATCTTGATCGGTTATGATTATTTGTTGGCATGTTCACAATACAATAATTTTTAGCCAAGTTATTATATAATATGTCATTTTCTGTGCTTTTGGGGTTAAATAATTCTATTTTAGCACTACTTTGCGGAATAAAAGGAAATGAGCATGGTTACAAGGGGATGAAAGTACTCATAAAAAAGTTAAAATAGGTATGTCGTTATTATATATATTGTAGGATTTTTTTTGTGCAATATTGGAATTTACTCTTAAATAATGGATTAAAAAAAGTGATGTGGAAGTCTTGATATACCATTAGCAGCGTTTTTTTAATTCAAAGGTAGCTTTGTTCCGAACAGTTTGATTATTAGATATCCAGACTGATTTTGGTAAACATATTTTTATGAGAAAAAAAATAAAAACAGAAAGTTTTCAAGCCATGACTCGATAATAAAATAACCCCGCCAACGAAAATGAACTGCTTGCTTTTGTGTTATGTGCGAAGGCGCTCCATCATAATACAGATTTAGCATGGAAAGCATCAATTTCGCTCAAATTTAGACAGCATATAACAGAAAATGGGCGATTAATGTGATTAGTGGAAAACACTTTACAGTTATTTTATGGCTGTTAGCCCAAATGAGTCCGAACGATGTATTATCACGCTATGTGCACTCGTTGTTAGTCCTCCGCTCAAATTCTCTCGCAAATAAATGATTGCGGATGCGCGATGCGCTTTCCCTAATATCCGTGTAAATTTGTTCGCGACAGGGCCCATTTTTAACGCAGTCATAGCCGAGAATTGTCTGGAAACATGAGTTATCCGACTCATATTCCATGTAATCCTATTAAAGTTGTTATGTAGAGAGAAAATATTGTTATAATTATAATAAATGTTATTGTTGTTTGTTTTAAAGCTTTATATTGTGGTAATTTGCACAAAGAACAGCATCTATTTTTATATCACAGATTTAACATTTCTAGTGCACGAAACATTAATTGTTCATATATGCTCCCTAATAATCACACAAAAACTTTATACGAGATCAGAAAGTGTTTTATAAGTAATGCATAAATGCAATAGGTAGGTAGGCTTGTCTGTATTTGAAAAATACACATGCAGGTGTCAAACTTTTTAGAATATACTATTTAAAATATTTATGTATTATAGTTATTCTGGTTCTAAATACTGTAGCAACTGGAAATGCAATTGCTTACTGAATAAATGAAAATAGCATGTGACTTAACTTCTGATGTACGTCCATGAAGTCGTTATAACGGTTTTATCGTGTCTTGTAACAAAGCTTTCATTTGAGATGAATAGTTTGTTTTTGTAATCTTAAAACACATTAAATTAAGTTTAAAATAAAAATTGGCGTATAGTCCGGGGAAGATAGACATAAAATGATGCAATAAGCGAACTTTTTCGCTCTCAGATTTTCTTACAGAAAAGTGTAGGTTTTAAGGTCAGATGAAAGTAGTTCAACATTAAATTTCCTATAAGATCTATCCTATGAAATTTTCCCAATCGTTTTCCGTAAAAGCGGAAAAACCGCATGTAATATGTATATTTTAAATGAACCACAGATTATGTGAAAATTTATGTTTTGGTGCCAAAATAATGGTCAATCCATTTTTAAATAACAACAGTGAATGAAAGAAAAGAAAATTGCGGAAAATTCGTGGAAAATCTTATATAGTTTATAGAAAAGAATATCAGATGATAGTAATCTAGCTAAATATGCTGAAATATACAATCATCCTAATGCAGATAAATCAAGTTTATACGATGTTGCCAAATCTATTGTTTTCAAATTATATGGCAATTATACTTATGGGTCTTCCATTTCATTAAATGAATTTAGAACAGAATATTGCACAAAAATTAAAAAGTTGGAACTAATGTCATTTCCTTCAATTGACGCTGCCATCAGAAAGCATGCAGAAAGAGTATATCTGCAGTGCAAAACTTGGTTTTAAGAAATAATATGGATCCTTACGAATTTGGATGGAGAGTGGATAATGACGTTTTAGTCCCCATAATATATTCAGATGAGCCTCTGGTACCGGAAGATCTCTTGAAGAAATTTCACTGTAAATTGTAAAAAAATGCACAAATAGGTGCAGTGCAATAAATATTGTGGAAGTGGAAGCTGTAAAGGCATATGGACTGTTTGAATATGGAGACGGCCGTAATAAATTCAGTCCAAGTAATTGATTATATACTGAGTGTGATAATGAAGATCCAGCAGATGAAAATAATATAGTTATATCTGATAATGAAGATGTTTAAATTGAATCTCATATGTTTTTATTTATGGAAGATGAAGTTTTTGAATTTCAAGAGGATAACAAAGAATGCGACCCCGACGAAGCAGTTTTACATAAAAAACCTAAATATGAAAGTTCAGAAAAAAAATGTTAAAAATTATAAATAAAAAAGTTGTTTTTAATTATAGATAAATAAAAAAATTAATTAATAAATGAGTTATTTGTTCATATTAATACTAATATATATTTTTTATTATACCTTTGCAGCTAGAGCAAATTTCTTTAGTAATGTCATCAAATTTAAATTTTCATTTTTATTATACCTATTACAAATTTTTATTTTTTATATTCAAAGTAAAAAAATCAAAAAGAGATTTTTCTGGAACATATTAAAAAGTGCATAATCATAAATATTCAAACCTCGGAAAACTATACAAGATTTTCCAAGAATTTTCTGCAATTTTCTTTTCTTTAATTCACTTTTGTTATTTAAAAATGGATTGACCATTATTTTGGTTCTAAAACATAAATTTTCACCTAATCTATAGTTCATTTCAAATATACACTTTTCTATAAAAAAATCTGAGAGCGAAAATGTTCGCTCATTTTTTTCTTATTTTCCTGGAGTAGTAAGAATAGTCGAGCACTATGCTCGTTTGTTAAGACAATATTATAATAATTTGATGGCATAGTTCGAATACGAAGTAATTCCCAACCGCGTTCGAAAGGTAATTGCAATGAGCCATTCAAAGTCGCGACCAGTTGCAGAAATGCACGTCTGGACGTAACTTTGGGCCAAGTTAGAACGGCGGCATTTACGCATGGGGCGAAAAGGACAAAACCCTGCAAACTTCCCATTGTACCAACACCGGCGGCGGCGCAGAATACACTGCAGCGCTGGTGAATTATTAATATTTCCTGCTCCGGCTTCCTCCTGCTCGCAATTTATTTTGTAATGGGGAGAGCAAACATGGATATTGAAAACTGTACCTATACAACGAAAACTTTCTGTATGCGTATATACAGTGTGTCCCACTTAAGGACTGACCACCCCTGTAAAATTTCTATTTATAGCTCGATTTTCATAAACTTTTTTTTGTTGGATAGAGCTTCACCAATGGCATTAAATGCATAATTCAGGTGCCTCGTGCGTTAATTCCATGGCCCACTGAGACGGTGTTTTAGTGCTGAAATTTCGAGAAGTACTATTAGGCATTTTTTTAGAGGAAAATTAATACCGGATTCCCTTTCGGCGTTGTTCGAAACCCAAACGTACCAATTTGCATTACCGTAGCTCTACAAGGTGTTTCAAAATTTTTAGTGCCCCACTTAGGACTAATCACCCCTGTAAAATTTTTATTTATAGCTCGATTATCATAAACTTTTTTTTGTTGGTTAGAGCTTAACAAATGGCATTAAATACATAATTCAGGTGCCTCGTGCGTTAAGTTCATGGCCCACTGAGACGGTGTTTTAATGCTGAAATTTCGAGAAGTACTATTAGGGATTTTTTAAAGGAAAATTAATACCGGAGTCTTATTCAGCGTTTTTCGAAACCCAAACGTACCAATTTGCATTACCGTAGCTCTACAGGCCGTTTCAAAATTTTTAGTGCTCCACTTAAGGACTGATCACCCCTGTAAAATTTTTTTTTGTTGGATAGAGCTTCAAAAATGGCATTAAATGCATAAGTCAGGTGCCTCGTGCGTTAAATTCGTGGCCCATTGTGAGACGGTGTTTGAATGCTGAAATTTCGAGAAGTACTATTAGGGATCTTTTACAGGAAAATTAATGCTGGATACTTATTTGGCGTTGTTGGAAACCGAAACGTACCAATTTGCATTACCGTAGCTCTACAGGGTGTTCCAAAAAAATTAAAAGGAAAATTAAAGCCTGATTCTTATACGCAGTGAGATGTTCGAAACAAAAACGTAACAATTTGTAATTAATTTTCTTAATTTCTGGTAATGTTTTACACTAAAATATTCATGAGGAACTCATATTCTTTTACAAATTTATTTGAAAACAAAATTATTATTTTTCAATTATTAACATCGACAAATATAATAATAATAATAATAATAATTCTCATGCTCACAATACTCCAAACTAGGAGTACCCCAGAAGCAACCACATGCTTGTGCGGGGGAGGGGGGCAATTACTATTATTTTGTCTTCGTTGCCATTTATATGAACAAACAACACAACATAACATAAACTCAAATTTCAGTCATTTCAATTAGTCCTCCATTTTGTAATACAAATTGGTATGTTTGGGTTTCCAACAACGTTTAATAAGAATCCGGCATTAATTTTCCTGTAAAAAATCCCTAATAGTACTTCTCGAAATTTCAGCACTAAAACACAGTCTCAGTGGGCCATAAATTTATTGCACGAGGCACCTGAGTTATGCATTTAATGCCATTATTAAAGCTCTATCCAACAAAAAAAGTTTATGAAAATCGAGCTTTAAATAAAAATTGTACAGGGGTGGTCAGCTCATCGGTGGTCAGTCCTTAAGTGGGGCACTAAAAATTTTGAAACACCCTGTAAAGATATGGTAATGCAAATTGGTAAGTATGGGTTTCGAACAACGCTAAATAAGAATCCGGCATCAAATTTCCTCTAAGAAAATCCCTAATAATACTTCTCGAAATTTCAGCACTAAAACACCGTCTCGGTGGGCCATGAATTTAACGCAGGAGGCACTCGAATTATGCATTTAATGCCATTTTTGAAGCTCTATCCAACAAAAAAAAGTTTATGAAAATCGAACTATAAATAAAAATTTTACAGGGTTGGTCACCCTGTAGAGCGAAGGTAATGTAAATTGGTACGTTTGGGTTTCGAACAACGCTGAATAAGAATCCGGTATTAATTTTCCTCTAAAAAAATTCCTAATAGTACTTCTCGAAATTTCAGCACTAAAACACCGTCTCAGTGAGCCATGAACTTAACGCACGAGTCACATGAAATATGCATTTAATGCTATTTTTGAAGCTCTATCCAACAAAAAAAAGTTTCTGAAAATCGAGCTATAAATAAAAATTTTACACGGGTGGTCAGTCCTTAAGTGGGACACACTGTATGTGAGAGGAAACAGGAAAAGTAGGTACCTATTCGGCCATTTCGCTATTTACCCTTTGTAAATGGGAAAATGAGTTAAAAAATAAAAAAAAAATAGTTCCAGTGTGGCGACTGATGACACCCGCGGCGCGCAATTGTCAGTTGCACAACGTTTCGTAATTTTTTTACTTCTTCCCAAATATCTAAAAGTATGATAAACGGGAGCTTCAGAAAGATTAACTTTAATTTTTGAGTCTATTCATGAAAACTGCACGATCAGAACTGATTTACAAAAAGGCATAGAAGTATCTTAAGTAGAAAAATGCAAACTAACATTCTTAGAATATACAGGATGATTTTCTCGCTCATTTTGCGGCCTACAAAAAAATCGTAAGAAACAAAAATGTGGCAATTCTGAACAGCTAAGTGGTGCTGCAAAAGAAATCGGCATCCATGGCCAACTTGTCGCGCAATATTAAAAAAAACTCAAATTGAGCAAAACTATTAATGGCCGTGGAATGTTTATTTTAAGAGACAGAGAAAAACTTTTATATTGAAAATTGATGGCACTAAGAAGCTTTATGCAAAAGGGTACTCAGATAGTTTCAGAAAATTACACAGGGTCTTCGGCTTTCTTGAGGCCAAGATTTTTTTTTTGTTTATTTCTTATTAAGCTATTTTCTCGCTTAATTTGGGCCGCACAGAAAATATGTAAGAAAACAAAATATGGCAATTTTGGCCAGCGAGGCACAATTAAAAAAGGAATGGGCCTCCATACACAACTTTTCGCGGTGTACTAAAAAAAACCTAAAATCGACAAAAATTTTCATCGTCTCAAGAGAGCCGAAGACCCTGTGTAATTTGCTGAAACTATCTGAGCACCTGGGTGGATAAAGCTTCTCAGTGCCATCAATTTTCAATATAAAAGTTTTCCTCTGTCTCTTAAAATAAAAATTCTACCGCCATTAATAGTTTTGCTCAATTTGAGGTTTTTTTAATATTGCGTGACAAGTTGGCCACGGATGCCGATTTCTTTTGCAGCACCACTTAGATGTCCAAAATTGCCACATTTTTGTTTCTTACGTTTTTTTTGCAGGCCGCATAATGAGCGAGAAAATCGCGGTGGTAGACCTAAAAAAATCATCCTGTATATGCGCTTATCGTGCTGACAATAACTTAAAGCAAAGAAACGCCAATAAAATACTTAACAGTAACATGTAAATATTATGTTCTTTGTCTCCATCTCAATATAATATATGGTGTACATAAGATACATAACAGGTATATGGTTTTTTGCAACTCGAAGATAGCAGGGAATCTCGCGGTGTCGCGCGCTTTCGTTCTATTATGACCGTCAGGTAGTGACAGATTTAGGTGCCCCATTTTCGCATACAAGCCTCGAAGAGAGTTGAAAAGTCCATCGATGCTGAGTAGAATGATGGGAAATTTACTTCTAACATATGGAAAATTCGATTTTCCTCAAAAGAATCAAAAGGTGGCTGTTGCCCACATTTTCAGGCAAGCCATGTTCACTAAATGATTATTAATTAATAGAACCTGGCTTCGGAAAACCAAAGGCTTAAGTTTTGCACGTGGCTAAAGGATTGAAATAAAGGCGTAATCTTGTAAGGAAAAATCGAGATTTTGACCGATTTTTTCCATAATATACATATGTTATCCGCAGGGGCCACTCGTAAATTTCCCTTCATTCTACACAGCATCGGTGTACTTTTAAACCCTCTTCGAGGCTTGTATGCGAAAATGGGGGACCTAAATCTGTCACTATCTGTCGGTCTATTCGGAACGGACACAAACCGTTCCATCACCAGATATAAGAGAGATAAGAGGTAAGCATTTTTGATTTCTTCATAACCTTAAACCGAGCCTTTAACAATAATATTAAACAATGAAATGTGACAACAGCGCTCATCGATCAACTATCGGCGTTGAGTTACTCGAGTGATAAGGTTGATTTACCCTACGTATTAAACTTCGACAATTTTTTTTAGCATTTTCCTTTTTAAAAGGCCTCCCTCACTATCTGTGGTTAAAATTTTTTACATCATGACTGAATCACCATATACATAGGTATTTATATTTACACGGACAAATCATGTTATACTTTAATAGAAAACGTATCGAAATACCTGCACGAAATTTTTAGGGAGATTCAGTTTTAAACAAACAAATGCGGAATAGCGAACCGCAAAAGTACAAAAAACTACTTTTCGTCCGTGTATCATGAAATATTTTTTGTTCGAATGTGGTTAGATATATTTAAAAAAGTATAAAATTAAAATTATAAAATATGATATTGTTTAGATTTTCATTTTCAAAAAATCTTAGTTCCTTCTAGTCGGACATGGAAGAGGAAAACTATTAAACTGTCAATATGCTTCTGTCAATCAGGTCAAATATTGTACCTAGTTTTAATATAGTTTTAATACAACAAAAATGAACAGAAATGAAGATTCTCCAGAAGAATATATTATATTATGGGGTACTTACACCTCCGGAGATAAGAGCAGCAAATTTGGTTAGTTTAATATTTTTTGTACTTTCGGAACTGAAACGTATATTATTATAATATAAAAAGTTTATGCAAATTTGTTAAGAAATAACGAAAATTCTCGGGTTGAAAAAATTGCCGATTTTGTGATTGCGAATTCTCCCTTAAATAAAACTTACTAATTGGCCTTGACAAACGTTACCATCGTAACATTGTAACAAGCTGGCGTCCGTACGTGCAGTCCTAGCGTCTCTTTATTTGACTGTTATCATCAAGAAAATCGAAAAAAGTTTAGGAGCAGCAGTACGAGGCATTTCAGAAGTGGTGCCGTGTCGAAAAACCTACCGAAAATACCTTGCTGGTTTACTTCGATGAAAAATCAAAAGTTGTTTGTGCTTCAACCCTCTATGGGCACATTGCTCAATGTTGAAATCGATTATTAATATTAGGGAAAATATCGACATAAGTAAATTTCCGAACTTATTAGCTTTTTTGAAGAAAAGAATGAGGTAGGTATTTAACAAAAAAAAAAGGAAATATATTTTTTAACGAAACAAATTCTTTGTAGTTTGCTCTTATTGTGTTCGTTGCGGGAACTTGTGGAGGAAACGAGTTGGTAGATTTAGAAGTCAACGACGTAAAGGATTTGGGCGATTTCTTCCTAATTATGGCCAGAAACGCTAAAAGTAAAGTGATTATCAGCAAAAATTCAGTTAATATTGGGAATTGTAATAATGTTAATTTAAATATTAATGTATATTACCACTTTTAAATAATTTTTTGCAATAAAACAAATATTAAGTAAACTTATTTGTTAGTAATTTCATTTTTCGTGGATTTCCGTCATTATTTTTTAATCCCGGAGGGATTAACTGTGACACTTTATAGTCCCTATTAAAATGGAGCGAAGTTGTTACTTTAGTCCCGGAAGTGCGAAAAAGTACTTTTGAGTCTTAAATTTTAGTGTGCTAAACTGTTTAGCTGAATATTTATCAAGCTAATGGAGATATTTAAGTCCTATATTTGGCATACATAACGGCATGGACGTTAATCATAGATACCTCAAACAATCAGTGAATAAAATGGACCTTTTTCAGGCATTTTTTGGATAAGTGCATCATGAAGATGTTGAACGTAAAGGCTAAACATATTTGCTTCCAATTTTTTTTAGAGCGGGCAAGGCCCTAAAATGAAATATTATAGATCTAATATAGGGGCTGAAAAACCAACTAAAATTAGCTCCAAAAATAAGACTCAAAGTAGAAAAAATACCCAAAGGAAAGCTTTGAATTGGTAAGTTTATTGCAAACAAATTTACACTAAGAAACGCATTTTTTTCTTCGAGTCTTACACTTATGAGTAAATATTTTAGTTGATTTTTTAGAAATACCTTTGAAGTGAACAAGAAAAATAAAATTTTACATGAAACAGTGACAGATACGAAATAATACCAGAAGAACATTTTTGATTGTAATTAAAATCTTTATAGGAACCCATTAAATTTTATTAATATACAAAGTGAATCTTTTTTCTCTCTAATAAATGTACACTTGCGCCACTGGTTATTTGAGGTATTTGATTTGAACACGTATTATAACAACCCATGCTGTTATATATTGTTTTAATATGTCTTAAGTATGTCAACTAGTTTGCTAGATATTCCTAAGTCCACATTTTCTCAAAATTTTGGTAGTTTCCTGTAACACCCTCAAAGCGTGTATAGTTTAGAGAACAAATAATTATAATTGATCCTAAGAATTTCATTTGAATTTTGTTCATTTAAAACTGGAATCACAATCACCCTATGGCAGATGGAGAAGTTGCAAGAATATTTTTGCGCATATTATTTTTACCTGCAACGACTTCTTCGTATCTGAACATAATGACATTTCTTTCCTTTTATAAGTCTGGAATTCTGATCGCTAAATATAGCGAGCTTATTGCCTGGGTATATATATAACAAGTTCATGCGTTGGTGTGTAGATTAAAACAGAATTCTCCAGGAGCAGAATTTTCTCATCAAGTTTATGTCTTCGGGATATATCCGAAAATAGAATCGTCCTTTCCAGTTGATAAGCTTTACTCCATTTTGTTTGCAACAAAAACGACACCTTTAGTCTTGTGATACTTTCTTAAAGAATACAATTGACACATTCATAAATGAAAACAGTCCGGCCTTATTCATAGAAACACAATGTTGGTTATTTAAAAATATTGTTTTCGGTCCGCTCTAAGTATTTTTCTTTCTGCTAATAATACAGGGTGTTCCTATATATAGACCGTGAGTTAGTAACAGATTTTCGGTTGTGATTTTAGTCAGGCTATGCCTTTCAGACCGCATTATGATGGGTGAGTATGTGCTTATGATAATAAGGTAAGTCATCTGGGCTCTTCATATACAGGGTGAGTTTTTTTCGATGCCCATTATGGAGATCTCGGAAACTAGCAGAACTAGAACAAAGGTTAAATGGGGAAAGATTTGCAGTTTTGAATGCTCAATCTAATGCCCCTTTTGGATTTTTGAAAAACTTCATGACTCACTAGATATTTTGAAAAGAGTGATTTTTTGCTATTTCATCAGATCTCTGTAGCTCCGTTATTTCTGATTATACAGAAAAACTGTACAGACAAAAATTGTAGATAATTTTGGGCTTAATAAGATCATCCGATCAATTTTTTTATGTTGTTTGTGATTTTTGAGATATTATATAAACTTTTGTTTTTTAAATGTAAATCATAGTTGGCTGTGGCCTTATAAAATCGGCCATTTTTGAGCTTTCCAACGATATAATAGTCGGCATAGTTATTATAAAAAATAATAGAGCTATGGCTAATTTTCTGATTTTTATTTTAATTTTCACATAGTCAGCCATGGAATATTTTCATAATTACGTTCTATTTTATAATTAGACGTACTTCAAACTTTCTAATATTTTGTTTTTAGCTGGTAATAAAATGTAACAAAATAAAACAAAAATTAAAAAACTCAAATTCAAATTAGTATTATTTTAAAAGGTTACCTTTTAAAAAAAAAAAGGTGTTCAAACAATCCACCATTATTATTTATGCAAATATTGCATCTTTTTAAAACTGAATTTGTCGCCTTTCTTAGAGAGCACCTGTCAATACTGGAAACATAGCTCTTAATTCAACAATTGTCATACTTTATTTTGTACTGTTGCCCACAAAAAGAAATCCAAAACAGACAAATCGGGGGATTGGGGCTGCCAGGAAATAGGTCTATTTCTCCCTATACAATTATTTGGATAGAGCTGATCTATGTAGATAAGTTCTTACGGGCAAATAATTATGTAGTGCGGAGCTCCATCATGATAATTTTTGTTTTATTTTGTGTCATTTTGTTACCAGCTAAAAATAAAATATTTGAAAGCTTAAAGCAAAATAGAACGTAATTATGAAAATATTCCATGGCTGACTATGTGAAAATTTAAAAAAAAATCAGAAAATAGCCATAGCTATTTTATTTTTTATAATAACTGTGCTGAGTATTATATTTTTGGAAAGCTCAAAAAATGGCCGATTTGATAAGGCCACAGCCAACTATGATTTACATTTAAAAAAACACAAATTTATGCCATATATCAAAAATCACAAACAACATAAAAAATTGGTTTAGATTATCTTATTAAGCCCAAAATTGTCTACATTTTTTCTGTATAATCAGAAATAACGGAGCTACAGAGATCTGATGAAATAGCAAAAAATCACTCTTTTCAAAATATGTAGTGAGCCATTAAGTTTTACAAAAATCCAAAAGGGGCATTAGATTAAGCATTCAAAACTGCAATTCTTTCCCCATTTAACCTTTGTTCTAGCTCTGCTAGTTTCCGAGATCCCCATAGTGGGCATCGAAAAAAAACTCACCCTGTATAATAGTGCATGACTTTTGATTTGTTCGCAAACTATGTACTATTTTAGTCCTCCTGTGTTTTAAAATCCTGGGAGAACCATAGGCATACCTACCGTTAGCATGGACCCAAAGGCCTAAACTTGTATTTGAATAGATAATTTTCCCATGCCATTGATAAATATACAAGTTCTTGTTATAAAGCTGCTGAAGAAAATATGGCATTCCTACAGCCTGCTTATGCCCAAGTATAATTTACATTGAATAAATTCTATAAAATTATTTAATTAGATACCTATATTAGATATTAGATATACAAACAAATAAATACCCTGTATTTTGTTCTGCACGTTTCGCTCCTCAGGAGCCAGTTGTAAGGCGGTGCTAGGACACTTAAATGAAATCCTCGTTACCCCTAAATTGGACCATCTCTGGGCGTGTGCATACCGCCGCTTTGGCCTTTGCTCCCAGAAAAATAAATTGATTTTATTTACATCTTGGTCGAGGATAGGCGGGAGGAAACTTAATTTAGCGGTGTGTTCTCCTTCCGGGACCAGAGCTCCACTTCAGTCCTTTTCTCATCTTATTTGCCTCTAAATGGCGTACGTACCTATGCGCGCAGCTGGTAAATACTTTAGGCGTTTAAGACGGTTTTTTGGTGGTTGTTTCTTTATGTCTCTGTGTAGAACTTCATTTCTTAGCCATGGAAATTAAATGAAATGTGAATGTCTATAGACACATCCAAAACTTCCATGCAAATACAGACAAAGCTTGATAATAGACACTAAGAACCATTGTTGAAATTTCCATGTGGCATACTAGGTAAATATTTATAATTATTCATCTGTTTTAATTTGTTTTCTTTCCAAAGTAAAGATTTAAAAGTTGGTGTCCCAGGATATTTTGCGCACGGTTTCTTACTATATATGTCCTTCAATCGATGATACAAATCAAAATAATAATAAGAAATACTGTTAATGCACTAAATGTTAAAAACGATGACCATTATTATCCCATTTAATAAAGTGGAAGGCAAGGGCGTATCCAGGATTTCGCCTTGGGAGGGGTAATATAAAATATTTTTTAGCATTAGGGGTTTGGTGAATTCGTAAAAGCAATTTCAACTGAATATGGTGGTATTTTATTACCTACATAAAAAAAAATACAAAACATTGTAGATATAAAAATATTTTTAAAAATAAATAAAATTCTTAAAAATCACATCCATATCACAATGGATTATAGGAATAGGAATATAGTTATCTATTATAATATGAAATCAATTTTTTATTATACTTCTATAAAAACACCTCATTTTCATCTGTTTTAGCAATAATGAAAGATGAGGTTTTTCGAGCTAGCGCACGGAAACAGCGCATGGAAAAACTTTCCGTGTGCTGAATAAAAATACCGAATATATGGCTTTAAAATAGAAATATACAGCAAAGTAAACTAAATTTAAGAAACTCTATATGCTCTGATATTTAACATGTACCTATTTTGTATTTTAATTCGTTAAGTGTTTCAATATTTAGATACATTTCTGTAATATTTTTGACGTTTTATTCACCTTATCTGACAATAACTAATTTACAACAAAGCACCTTTGAAATAATTTGAGAGTAACCATGGAAACGCATCATACATACCAAACACTACATTGTCTGCATTTTTTTATTTTTTGTCAATTAAATTTTTTATAATATGCCGATAAAATGTTTTAATTTTCCGTTTTCAAAGAAGTATAATAAAAAAATATCGTTCATTACACGTCCAGAAATAAATTTTTCCGTGCTTGCATGATTTGTCACGCGCGCACGGAAAAATCTTTATTTCCAGACTCGTAATGAAATACACTATTTCTTTTTGTTTTTTTGGCGTATCGCTCAATGACCCGAGAAACATCTACATTGATTTCTCTGTGGGTAAATAGCAGTACCATTCCCACTAATCCCTCTTCGCCCATAGTGGAGTGTAACCAAGTTTTCAGTCTTTTCAATGAAGAAAAGCTTCATTCTGCTGAGGCAACACTAATTGGCAGAGCAATTAATATGTGTAGAATTTTTTATAGTAGAAAATATGTCTTCATCACAGTCTTTATAACTTGTAAGGATATCACAAATATTATTGTCGACTCTACATGTTTTTGCCATAAATCTAACTCTCCTTGCAATTTAATTTTTATTGCTTCGTCAGACTCTTGACTAAATTTAAATACACCCTTGGTGGAAGGCAATATTCTTCTTGTCTGTATATATCCAGGAAGTTTAGATGTTATTTCTTCCAAATGTATAATAGATATCTCGAACGTCACAATTGTGACGCAGGGATCATCGTTCGTGATATTCGTGATAATGGCCTGTCTTTGTACATAACATTCTACGTTCTAGACATTGACAGTCCATTCGATTTACATTGGCTATAACTTGATAATAATGGCAATAATCGAGAAGGTCACTTTTAGGAAAGTCGATTGTGTCTCATGTTTTTCTTATGGAACCCATTATAATTTTATACTGACGATTCCAGAAAGAGATGGTCTTTCAAAAAATATCAAGAAAATCATATGCGAATTAAAAACATTCAAGTTGGTTGCCATAGCAGGGAAGTTGTTTACGCTAAGAAAATTGACTGCTATCAGTTTCTGACAAAAAAATACCTAATCTAAAAACTTTTGTTTAAACAATGTTTTAACAAGTTTCCACAATTTTTACTCACACTGTATATAATATGGTGTACCTAATATTTAATCATTGTATGACATACAGTATATTATTATACAACGGTTTATTATGTGTTAAGGACTTGGTAATCGCTCATTATAGGCAATAATTTGGTCTCTTCGCTGGGTGGCTAGAGGCATTAATTATATGCATATCCTTGCGTAGTCTGAATAATAATTATTGATCGAGATAATATAAGCATCAATTAGATTCCTAGCTAGTAATTTGTAATAATCAATACTCTATTATTTACAAAATCTTGTTAACAGGACGATCATGGTGGAAGGCAAACGACTAAGATGATAAGAAATACTATCTCTAATCTGCATTGTCGATGTTACCGGTCTTAATTCTGCAAATGGTAGATACTTGATGTATTTCGAGAAAATATTGTAACCCATCACAAGCACCAGTATCTATTTGCTTGAGGACTTTTCGCATATACCACTGCCGATTTTGCACGTTTTCAGTTTTTCTTGAAAGAAAGAAAAAAGCCTGACGGTTATAATCGCGATTGTTTACTCATGTTATCATGCGTGGCCAGTCCACATTGTCTACTAGCGCATCATGTATCAGGTCTACGTAGAATGTTGAGTACAGATTTCTCCTATGTCCGGTCTAGTAGGGTCCTGACCCTGCCTGATAGATGGCACTGAGCTCATTTCAATGTCGGTATAGGAGCTGGTATAGGGACATAATGGCGTCGAGCATTTCGCCATTCGTGCAGAAATCTAGGAGGCCATGAACTTGTATTCAGGTTGATGGTAGAGTTTTTGATTAGCTTCTCTAAACAATGATTTACCTACTGTTTAACGCAGTTTTGGATATTAACATTGATATATTAACAAAAGAAAATGACAAATCATACTTTATAACTTAGGGTATCTCCCCGTAGGCAGATCTATAGCAGTATCTGACCTTTCCCTTGTCACAGGGCCAATTTCTATTGAAAATCGCCCGGGGCATACAATTAGGAATGTCCTCTTTACAAATCCAATTTCCTATAAAACTCATCCGGATTCCGTGGCACGCCAAAGGGAATATCTGATTTGCGATTTGCCAGTTTAAGTGACCTTTACATCCGAAGTCGGCGAGAAGCTTTGGTGGGATTGATAAAAACCTGGCGAGTTTCGACGAAAAGCCGCGTTTCTATTTCTCCCGTCCGGAAAAGCTGTATCTGTACAATGTAGGCCAAAAAGTTTCCACCATGAGATTTTTGTTTGTAATTTAAATTATTATTTTCAGTGCCAGATTTTATATAATTTGTAACAAAAAGAGTCGATATAATATTGATTCTGTCATATTGGCAACACAATTCACTATTTTAAATCTTTGATTCAACAAATACGCGGTTATTATTCAAAAGGAGAAGATGTCTCGTTTTTCGGAAGATCAGACGGTACGGCGGAATGGGTCAACATATTTAATGAAACTTTTTCAAGTAAATTATTTCCCGTTTTCGAGTTATTAAAGATTTTCGGCGGAAAAAACGACCAACGCAGATGGGACGCATCTTTCTTTACGTGATTGGTCGGCATTTCCATGATAGACTTACCCACGGTATGTCATTGCGCATCTTGTGACGTCAGTTGCGAATCAGAATTTAAATTGCTCCATATGTTTTCACAGCAATAGATACTTTTTTATGGGTTTTTGCTTATTTATTTCAAAAAATATGTAGAATTTATTACTAAATAAATGAATGAATATGCTGTTGATAAAAAACACATTTAATTTGATACGCTAACTGCACATACGCTGACTGCACATCCCGGCATTTTTGGCCTATTTCAAAGCACTGTCGAGCTGGACTGACGATCAGTCAGTTGTTTACACTTTTTTCTTGACACATTAAACTGTAAACTATAAAAAATCGTAAAGCAACCGCAACCGCTGCCTTATATAGAATTCGTGATTCGCAACTGACGTAGTTGCGCAGAGTTGCCTTGTTTTCGGATTCGTTAGTGACATACCGTGGGTAAGTGTATCGTGGGCATTTCCTGTCACCTAAAAGCCAAAGTCCAAAAACTGTCAGAAATTGTCCTTTTTAGTTATTTCGGCTCGGGGTTCTGGGGTCGGAATTTTTAAAGCTTCCCTCAAGTCTGAGGTGCAGATGCTACCGGTGCCCCCGAAAAATTAAAAAATGAGAAAAATGCAATTTCTAAGAGCGGTTCCTAAGGATTTCCCGTCAATTTCGCTAATTCTACAGCCCTCGCGTTTCTCGAAACTTAAAAATCGGGAGTCTGGAAATTTGGTTCAATATCGGATTTTCGAGGTTTCTTTCGGTACTGGAGGAAAGTACAAGACCCAATTAAGGAATTTACCACCTCCTTCGATTTTTAGAATGGCACTTTTCGAATTTATCAAAAGACTTTTGCGAAAAAGTAGTAAATATGTTCGTGGGGCGGGTTGTACCTATTAAAAAATTAAAAATTAACAATAACTTTCTTAAATAACAATGATCGGGCCCATATTATCTGAGGCAACCTACTCGCTTCAAGTAAAGAAATAATACTCTCTACATTTTACATAACATCTTATTCTATAATCTTATATGAGAGTTGAAATCGTGCGGCCGGCTCTTGGACTATATCTAATCATGGAAACGCATAATAAGCACACTATTATTGTTAGCATTGTTTATTTTCGAAAATTAAAATGTTTCCAAAAAATGTGAGCAATAATCTTCAAAATAATCCTTTTCTAATAATCTGTGATAAATATAAGAGGCAAAATGAAGCCATAATAAAAAATTAATAAAAAAAGCTGCAGCTGGGGCTTTGTGAGGGACTCGAACCCGGGACCTACGACTTACTAACCTATAACCCTACTAAAATTGTAGATTTTAGTATATTAGCCACTGAGGAAATATTGATATTATTAATTTTTCTTTGACATAATTCGTATTATTTTTTACCAAAACCAGTTTATAAAACGGATAGACGCAAATTTCGCGTTGCTACATGTCTTTTATTACCTAATGGTTTTAAAATCCTTGTTGCGTAACGGTTGCTAGGCAATACTTTTTGTATCTAGGAACCACGTTTTGTACCTAGCAACCAAAGTAAGAGGGCACCTCGAACGGTAATAATTCGACTTACGAAGGAGGGAGCAGCAAAAAGTTATTTTTGCGCGAATTTGATTCTCATATGTCAAATAAGAGAAGCAAAATGCCGCGATATATAAATAAAGCAGACATATTCTTGCTGTCTGAGAGAGTATCTCCCCATTTCGGTATTAAATATTTACCTGGTCCCAGTATACTGTCTCTTCAGGTTGTATGTTCTCCAGGGAATTAAGGGATTGAAAGATGGCGCACTGCACGCATGAGGGGATCTAAATATTAACCACCAAAAACGTAAACAACGCGTCGTATATAGCGTCCTAACTTCCGCCTAATCCCAAAATTTAAACTGGGGTAGTTTTGCCAAACCCTAGGCGCGGAACTTGAAGACACTGGTCAAGGAACAAAAGATCCAACCTGTTTTGTGTACAACTTCCCCTATAGGTATTGTTTTAGGATGAATTTTAGTTTAGTAAATAACCCCACGAGAGTTTCTAGAGGGAAATTTTCATGCTCGATGGTATCAGACAAGGCGGTCCTGTTGCTTGTCCACCGAGGTCACCGGACTTAAATTCATGTGATTTTTTTGTGGGGTCATATCCGGCTCCTGTAAACAAATCAGGTAGAAGAGCTACAAGCTCGTGTAGAAGAATGACATTAGAAATACCCACGATACATTAGCTAAAATAGAAAATCTATGCAGTGAAGAGTATTAGCTGGTATTAGGAACGGAGGACGCCGTTTCGAACAACTTATCAGGTCATGGTCAGTGCTTCTATGTCAGGTGAGGTTAAAAAGTAACGCGCCACTGCCAAACTCCATAGGAGGTGTGAAAATTTGCAAATTTATACATTTTTTTTTTATTTTCTGCACATTAAAAAATACTTTCATGGGTTTGCTTTTGGAGACGGAACCTAACGCTAGTTAAAATTTATATACTAATCAATGTTACACCAACCAGGTGTCTCTCTGGAGTTTAAAACCGGCGTCAAATCTGATCGGTGCGGCTGAGAGCACTTCACAATATAAACTCTGGTGGTAAGCTCTGCGAAACGCAAGCCGTAAGCTCTGCCGAATGGCAATGCAATTATCTCGTGTTTATTCAGTTCATTATAAAATTCCCTGCAGGCCGAACATAATGCTCGCAGTGGATGATTCCGTTTCCAGAGTGTAGCGGTTTTTCTTACATGATATGCACGTTTCGTGTCCCTTTGTTCAAATTTATTATCCTAGTACACAACAACTATAAACTTTTCAGAGTTAAAAACCACATCTTATGGCACAACAATATTATATGACGTAGGTACATAATTATCGTCACATATTTACAATCTATAACTGTATTATTCAAATAAATATTTATGAGACATAATTTCTTCTATATCTCGTGAATAGTATATAGTACAGGCAATGTTGATGTTAGGGTAGAACAAATTAGAGACAAGCTATTTTCTTTTTTAATGTGTAGGGAAGAGCCTCCAGATGAACATACTAAAATCCCATTCGATCCCACTATGGCAAATATAAAAAAATGCCCGCCATCTTGTTTTTTTTTTAAATTTTTACAGAATAACTTTTTTATTTATGCATTTTACATCTTTTGGCAAAAAATAAAAAATCGTAACCCTAAAAATAAAAAAGCTACAATATTTTAAAATAATGGTAGAGGTACGTTAAAAATAAATTAGGATTTTTAACTGAAACTAACTTAAGTATTCTTTTATAAACAAATTTAACGTAATGGTTACATATACTATTTTATCAGGAGAAGGGTATTCATCGGTTTTACATACCATACAGTGTGGCCCGTTTGGAATGGAGACGCCTCTGTAAAATTGTTATTTTTGCTCCGATTTTCAAAAACTTTTTTTTGTTATACCCCAAAATTCAAGAAATCATATTAAGCATTTTTTTATCAAAAAAATTTACTAAAAAAAGTTGTTTAGAATGAACCAAAAATCCCAAATCCAAAGTTTTATCAAAATCAAAAATTAAAAAATTTCCGAAAAAATAAATTGAAGGACCAAAAATCACATTTTAATGAATTTCTACGGATAGCAAAGTGTGCCATAAAAATTTGAAGTTAAAAAATTAAATTTGCTAACCGTAAAAATTGATTAAAATGTGATTTTTGGACCTTCAATGTATTTTTTTCCGAAATTTTTTATTTTTTGATTTTGATAAAACTTTGGATTTGGGATTTTTGGTTCATTCTAAACAACTTTTTTAGTACATTTTTTTTATAAAAAATGCCTAATATGATGTCTTAAATTTTGGGGGTATAAAAAATATCGCAATTAGCCAGGTGTTTGGTTTTAAAAACAATTTGAATCGAATCGAATGGTATTGGTATTTGGAATGGTATTTTCAGAGACCTATCTAACAAAAAAAAGTTTTTTAAAATCGGAGCAAAAATTTTACAGAGGTGTCTCCATTCCAAACGGGCCACACTGTAGATCTAATATCTTGTCTCAAAATGTGTGCTACAGTTTCTAAAATTCTTGCACGTTCTATTCTTGCAGGGTGATAAATTTTTTTGTTTGCACCATTCATCATTAATCAATTTTTCACAATTAATTGTCGCGAAAACAAAAACGCTCTTTTTACCGGGCATGTCTGAAGTCACTATATTATTTCCATACTTTTCAACTATTTCGGCTTTCAAATATTTTAAAGATCAAGCGCCTGACGTTTCCGGAGGTAAGACATGAAGTAACTTTTGGTATATTTCTTCAAAGGAACAATTGGACTTTTTAAAATCGTTTTCAATATCTAAACAAACGTTTTCGAATGCCGCCTGCATCATACCATTTATTGGCCTATACCAGGTTTTTTGTTGGGAGCTGGTTTTTTAAATCTCCAGCAGCAAGAAACATGGTACCGTGCTTCAGCTGCAACAAGATCATTTTCCATACATATTCTTTTATAAACTTCCCTTCCCCAATCGTCATTTCTCTTCGTAGCTTGTTCTGCTACACTGAATTGTAGAAACTACGCGGAAACTATCTTGCTTTACGTTTAGCAACTCAGAACAAAAGAAACACTGACTTTTAAAATCAAAAGGCTGGTTTAAGGCGGAGCGTATAGCACTGATTTTGAACTTTTTGGGGCGTCAGTTGCATTGTCACAAATTTCATGTGATTTTTTAATGTTTGATAGATGAGTATATTTCTTTCTGAAATCTTTGTGAACTGTTAAAGAACTCACATATTCAAATATTTGCCATTTGCAGTCATTGCGAACTTTGCTGGCGTTTACAAGTGTTGCAAAACCTTTTTTTGCCTACCACCCCACTAAAGTTTTAGAAGTAGGTACCTTCTTCACTGCCTATTGCACATTTGGTTTTCTCCATTTTAATAACAGACAGAATACAAAATAACACGATAATAACAATCAAAAATGCACACGTCTTCGTATAGCGCATTCTCTATGGTACCTATGTTTAACATAATATTATTATTAGCAAGTACCAACTAGAATAGATAACGCTTTTAATAAATTACTATGCACTTAAATACATGTGTTAAATTCGTTGATAAATAGCTCTTCACGGGTAGGTATTTTATAAACTTTAAAGATTTTTAAAATTAAAAAAATAATAATTTTATGTTATATATAAGTTAATGCAAAAACTTTTAATGGTGTAGTATAGACTGTTCATTTCTAAACAAAAAAGTACTCTTCATGTTTTTCAACATTTTAACAAAAAATTTAAAAAATCAAGATGGCCGCCATTTTTTTCTTACTTGTCATATTTTTACCGAATGGTACTTTTAGTATGTTATACTACAAGTCACTATGTTTCAATATTAGCTAAAACTAACTTGTCTCTAATTTGTTTTATCTTACCCTATTGTGAGCTGCTATGTTCACTGTACTAATAGGGTAGTCCACTTTTTTGTAGCAGGACTTTAACAATCAACAGAAAAATGTTTTTGAAGAGAAAATGCCCTGTCAACAAAGGCCCGTGAACGCTTGTTTTAAAGATACAAGGTGTTCAAAAACTTATTAATAATTTAATAAAGATTTTTAATCCAAATTTAGTATGTACCACCACCTTTTAGGGTAGCAGATTTGGCGATAATATGAAAGCCCAAAAATAACTAGTAAAAGAATCCTTTCCATTAATTTAAAAAAATAACAATTATTTTTTTATATTTTTTCTCATCTACCACGGTTGCGTAAAAAAATTGTAATTTTTGGTCAAATTCAATTTGTTCTGGGGAAGAAAATCAAATTACCTAATTAATAACACTATTTAAATAAGTGGTACATTATTCTTTGCCAACATATTTAAATTTGGAATTATTACGAATTTATAAGTTAGACAATTAACTATCTAATTTAAACTAGATGTTCAAAATACCAATTTTAGAATATATAATTCACACCGACGTCTAATGGATTGTACACCAGCCATTAAATTTTAAATAATGTCATCAAAGAATAATGTACAACTTATTTAAATACCCCAAAACAAGTTCTTTGTCACAAAAATTAAAAACTTGATACGCAACCATGGCAGACACGAAAAAATGTCAAGGGACACTGTGTTCAGAATTATTCCTTTGCAATAAAGTTTTAAATTTGATTTTGGTCAGGGTCGTACTAGTTGTTTTTTAAATAAATAGAAGAGAAACCCCACAACTCCGCCACTCATTGTTTGTGGACCTTCATACCTGATGCCATATAAAGTGGTGCTGCCTATACCAAATTTGGTTTAAATATATCCATTGCTTGGGACACTATAAAAATAATAGTTATTTTTTAAACTTTCAACAAGTTGTATCTTTATTGTATTTCTTAAGAAAAATTCGGCAGCAATTCAACCATTCACACAGATATGTTGATTTTAAAAATACTCGATTTTAAAAATACCCGAAACAGATTCTACATTTCTGACGCAAATAACAGGGTCGTCTTAAGGGTTTTCAAATTGGGGTAGGTACAGTATAGTATAATTCTATTCTATTAGTGTCATTCGATGCATGGCTTCAGTAGTTTAATTAAATCTTCTAATTATTATCCTCGACAAGCACACATAGGATAATTCCGGTAGAGACGCCACCCCTTTTTTAAATCCATTGCTGTAGCCATGTTTATAGAAATTTTAATAAAAACAAAATTGAGTTTGACAAAGGAAAATATAATTAATAATATAATTACAAAGTGAACTTAATTTCTAGAAAAAATAATGAAGAAAAAAATAATTCTTGGACTCGTGCTTTGGGCATCTAACCCTTAGTATGCGGGAGAGATGCCCAAACAGTTCGGGAGAGATGCCTATGCATGGGAGAGAAGGCGAGAAACCATGTTTTTGTAGTTTGATGACACTTGCGACAATATTTTTCTCTGATTCGACACCCAATATCGACGTAGGTCCCATTCTTCCCTTTATACAGTGTTGTTATTATCTATTCGTCTCTTTAATGTCCTTGGCGGAATACCAAACTCCCTACAGGCAACTTTCAACCGATGGATAAAATTTCCGCAACCGTTCAAAATGATTTAAGCAAATAGCTCGAGCACCATGCACTTTTTCGTTGCAGTCGCAGTTGACTTCACCGGGTACATCAAAGCACTCTACTACACGGCAGTGGTGGCTCCATCTATACGTTAATAGCTTAAATATTGCAGTTAGGCATCTCTCCCGGGGGCGCGTCTCTCCCGGAATTACCCTATTTGTTGTAACGTGAAATTCGCGCCTATTAGCGATTGCACGACTAATCCTCTCAAGAAAATCGAGCCACTGGCTGCATAGACGAAAGGCGGTTTGAAGCTGTCGGAAAATCCTAGCGGTGCGGGATCACTTCCCAAGATAAACTCTTCGGGTAAGTCCTGGGAACCGCCGGGAGGCAACGCAATTAGCCTCTGTTTATTCAGTTCATTAGAAATTCCCCGAGGATCAGGCGTAATACCCGAAAGGTTATCCGCTCCCGAAGTGATGAGTCGGGGATGCGCAGTTGTACATATTGTTATTACCGGCAGTTATTAATGCAAATATTCGTGGGGAATTTATGGATTTAGCCGGGCCAATTTCTTGTTATACTGTAGTTAATATACAGGGTGGTTCACTTTTATGTGGTAGGACTTTAACATTAGATAGAAAAAGATAATCTAAAATGAAAATTTTATATCAACATATATCGGGGAAAGCTTAGTTTCCGAGATACAGGGCGTTGAAGTGTTGGAAAAAATATGAAGTATTTTTTACACTGTCCGAACCAGTGGAGATATTTAAACCAAATTTGATGTGTAGTACCACCTTTTTGACTACGATATTTAGTGATAATATGAAGGTCCTGAAATAACCAGTGGTGGAGTTATGGGTTTTCACTATCACTAAATTTAAAAAGTAATTAGTACGGACCTGTCTCACATCAACGTAATTTTTTTTTTTCGTAAAGTTCTTTCAATTCTCTACAAAAAGTGTATCTTGACATTTTTTTGTATCTGCCACGGTTGTGTAGTAAATAAATTATTTCGTTTCCATCTCAGCCTTTTTTGCCTAAAAATGTGTTTTCTAAGATTATTGATAAATATCGCAAATAACAGAAATTAATTATGGAACACTTATCGGATTCAGCTATTTTATTTTTAATTTTATTGAAACAATTTTAAAAATAAACTGGCACTTGGTTTGAGGTACATTACTTTATTATCATTTTAACATTTTTATCAAATCTGTATTATTTCTTAATAATTTTTATAATTCTAAATTTGTAGAATTCTAAATTATACCACGACGAGTAAAACATGACTCTTCCGCCCATAAAATGTTATTTAAAAATTGTCTTATTTCCTTTGACTACAAAATCCATCGGCAAAATACTAATGTCCTTTCTGCATCGCCGTATTGGTGAAGATAAGTGTGCCGTGGAAAAGAAAATCTTATTGACAGTTAATAATACAATAATCTGTCATCCAGTAGATGAACGTAGCAGCGCCGCAGTTTGTCTTTGTTAATAATTAAAATGCCGTTCCAATTTACAAATGAAGAGCAGGCTGACATCCATTTCTGCTATGGAGTTGCAAATGGGAACTCTGCGGAAGCAGCCAGAGAATACCGGAGGCGATTTCCAAATAGGCGCCATCCGCGTCCCTCGGTGTTTGTCAACATGCACCGGCAATTCAGAACTCGCGGTCTGAGAACTAGAATCGTCGAACGAGGAAATGAAAACAATATCCAACAAGTCAGACGCAACAATGAGATTCTTCGTGAATTCGATAGGAATCCTACAACAAGTAGCAGAATAGTGTCAGTGGCCCTACGTGTTTCAAAGTCTGCAATTTTGCGAGCTTTAAAAAGAGATCACAGGCATGCGTATCATCTACAACCCGTACAAGGTTTAAGGCCCGGCGATGCAGAAAGAAGATTAGTGTTTTGCCGATGGATTTTGGAGTCAATTGAAGGAAATAGACAATTTTTAAATAACATTTTATGGACGGACGAGTAGTGTTTTATTCGTCGTAGAGTAGTAAACTTTCATAATCAGCATATTTGGGCACAAGAAAACCCACATGCAATCCGGCCAAGGAATTTGCAGGTCGAATTTAGTGTCAATGTTTGGATTGGACTGTACAACCATCATCTGTTTGGACCCTTTTTTTTTGCCACAGCGAGTGAATGGTGACAATTTTTTGGAGTTTTTAGTAGCTGAGCATAATAATATGTGGGAAGATATTCCTTTAAACTTAAGATATTGTTGGCTTGGTTCCAACTTGACGGCTGTCCAGCACATTTTCACCGAAATGTGAGGAACTGGTTAAATAATAACTTTCCAAATAGGTGGATCGGACGAGGGGGACCGGTCGCTTGGCCACCACGTTCTCCGGACATAACACCTCTGGACTTCTTCGTATGGGGATTTTTAAAAGAAGTCTATGCGACTCCTGTAGAAACAAGGGAACAACTTATTGATCGTATCAGAAATGCGTGCGATGAATTGAGAAATGGCAATTTAATCGATGCTATTCAATCCGTTAGGCGTCGAAGTGAATTATGTGTGCAACAGAATGGATCACATTTTGAACAATTGTTGAATGTTGTACAAATTTAGAATTATAAAAATTATTAAGAAATAATACTAGATTTGATAAAAATGTTAAAATGATAATAAAGTAATGTACCTCAAACCAAGTGCCAGTTTATTTTTAAAATTGTTTCCATAAAATTAAAATTAAAATAGCTGAATCCGATAAGTGTTCCATAATTAATTTCTGTTATTTGCGATATTTATCAATAATCTTAGAAAACACATTTTTAGGCAAAAAAGGCTGAGATGGAAACGAAATAATTTATTTACTACACAACCGTGGCAGATACAAAAAAATGTCAAGATACACTTTTTGTAGAGAATTGAAAGAACTTCAAAAAAATTTACGTTGATGTGAGACAGGTCCGTACTAATTACTTTTTAAATTTAGTGATAGTGAAAACCCATAACTCCACCACTGGTTATTTCAGGACCTTCATATTATCACTAAATATCGTAGTCAAAAAGGTGGTACTACACATCAAATTTGGTTTAAATATCTCCACTGGTTCGGACAGTGTAAAAAATACTTCATATTTGTTCCAACACTTCAACGCCCTGTATCTCGGAAACTAAGCTTTCCCCGATATATGTTGATATAAAATTTTCATTTTAGATTATCTTTTTCTATTTATTGTTAAAGTCCTACCACATAAAAGTGAACCACCCTGTATATAAATGACTTTTCTATCAAGACACGTCCGAGTGTGTTCTGTACGCAGATGACACTACAGTACTGTCAGCTGTTGATGATTTGCATGAAGTTGGGATGGTGTTGGAAGTAACGCAGGAAGTTGTTTAAAATTATTTCGCTGTCAAACCCCCGATTATCTTTGAATTATGATCCAGTCAAATGCCTGGGCCTAACTATCGATTGTAGACTGAGTTGGGACCCACACTTGAATCTGCTTAGTGGGAGACTGTCGACTGTCATATTCATGTTGCGTAATCCCAGATCTAACAAGCGACTACCTATTGAATGCTACCTATTGAATGCAGTGTTGTTGTGGGGTAACTCCTACACAATTAAGAGACTACTTTTATTACAGAAAAGGGCTCTAAGGGTTATCACCTTCAAAAAGTATCGGGATTCGTGCAGACCGATATTTAAGGAATTGACACTTACAAATCAGTTCATATTCGAATGTTTGTGTTATGCAAAGGAAAATTTATCCAACAACATAAATCCAGTTTTTAGAACGAGGTATCATGCTTCATTATTTTAGATCGGCTAAGTGTATGAACTCTTATAGATATTTATGAGCAAAATTTTATAATGTGCTTCCCAAAGAATGGAGACGACTAGAGTTTAAAAGCTTTAAAATTACCATAAGAACTTTTCTGAGAGAAAATGTATTTTATCAGTTTTGAGAGTATTTGTCTTATTTTAATTGATGTGCATTGTGTAGAATAATGTATATAAGGTTTTTAAAAATATGTTTTTTCTGACAGGTGTAAGCATTATATATAATGTTAAACACGTAATATACTACATATACATATACAGTTTAGAATTTTTAAAAATGTTTTTATGAAGAATGCTGTTATTTTAGAGATACAGTACTCAGGTCCAATTTATTGCCAACTGCCATAACATACTAGCAAAATTATTAACCGCTTTTGTTTGTTTATTGTTAGGATATATTTTGCTAAAATTATATGAAAAACAAAATATAGTGCCTATAGGTCAACGCTGCAGCAAGTAATAGTTATTTACATTGCTAGATGCGTAAGTGCACTTTTTTGGCCTCGGAGGTTTTTAAGGACCGGGGCAACGCATCCTGCAATGTATTATATTTTTCCAGCTTCCGACAAGTTCCTATTAGGTATAGGTAATTTTAAGTAAACGCTATGAAGTAGATTGCGAGTAATAATATTCAAAATAACAATTGCTCAATTACTAAAAATTAAAAACAGTAATAAATATAAGAAGTAGAACGCAGCGAAAAAAAAAATAATTAATAATAATAATAATTAATAATGGCTTCCATGATTTCTAAAAATTAGACTTGACAATGTTGTGTCTACAATTACAGAATGTGGCAACTGTCAAATGAAACAAATTTATTGTATAGTTGAAATTCTTTAATTGTCACATCTAAGTATCTGGAAGTTAGAAAACTTAAAAATTGTGAATTATGATGGGAAATTTTTTGCCTCCTTTAGAATCTATGGCACTATCTATATAAAACCTGATGGCAGTTGGACGACTGACATATAACATAACCTTGTACCAGCCCACTTATGTGGTCTCCTTGGAGTATACAGAAAACAAACTTCCTCTCAAGGCTTCACTTTTCCTGTGTGAAATGCTGGGTCCCCTTATTTTAAAGAGTCCCTGCTTTTAACCCAGCGCTACGTCCACTGCTTGACTTAGCTATTAGCCACTTTATTTGACACTGAAAAATATATCCATATTCTTAATTTTTCTTTGGCATAATTCTTATTCTTTTTGATCAAAACCAGTTTATAAAACAATCGATGTGAAACATATTAAATTTGGCGCCAGTTTCAAGTTGCTACATATATTTTATTAATGGTTTTAAGGTCCTTGCTGCATAATCGTTGCATCGTTGCTAGGCAATACTTTTTGTACCTAGCAACCACTTTTTGTACCTAGCAACAGGGCACCTCGAACATTTTACTTTCGCTTTCGGACCTGTTGGCGAGCGTGTAAAGTGAACTTACGGGGGAGGGAGCAGGAAAAAGTGTTGGAATTAGAGCAAAAACTAATTATTGGTCCTTATAATTCTTCTATGAGATTATTGTTTTTTGTAATTTTAAAATGTGGAAATAAATTAACTGCTATGTATTTTGTTGTTTAATTAAAATGTCCTCAACAGTCAACAGTTCAACAAGGTTACTATTTTTTCGACTCAAAATTGTGAGTTTTGTGAGCATATTTTGTAATCTCTAATTTTTCTGTTCTCAAAACCAATTTAGTCCTCGTGCAATAATTTAAGATCATAAAATACCAGCTATAGCGCTCAATTAATGTAAACGGAAGCACACCTAATCCTACCGACTAAACTGCATAGTGAAACGACAGTTTGAAACTGACAGAAAATCCTATGGTATGGTGCGGAGATCGCTTCGCAACATAAACTGTTGGAGTAAGTCCTGCGAACCGTAGAGCGGCAACGCTATTATCCTCTGTTTATTCAGTTCATTATGGGACTCCCCCTCGGGCCAGCCATAATATCCGGAGTGATGAGTCCGGAGCGGACTCGTACCAAAGGTCCGGTATTCAAACATGCATGGCCGAGGTTGGGCGCGAGAATACTTTGAAAATGTATGGAATAGGTGGGAACACAGAAAATATAGCCTATTTATTTATGCTACGATTTTAGGGGGGGGTTCTACTGTGGTAATATGCACAAAGGACAGGAGCTCGAGGGACAAGCGCGTGATATCCATTAGACGTAGTGAATTAAAGTTAATTATACAGCGTTTCGCGAATTAAAACAAATGAAGGTACTTCTCGCAATTTTTTCTTGAAAAGAGATATCGTTTGACTTTTTTGTATTTCAGAGCTTCAATTTCGAAGATATATTTACCTTTTGTTTTATAGTTTCTAAAGATAAATTTATTTTTGTGAACGTCCCATTAGTGAGCCAAACGAATTCAAACACAGTTGATGCCATACGGCCAGTCAATTCCATTAAATCCCTACTATTTTTTTCCAATAAGAAAGCCAAATTTTTTAGTCACTGGCAAAATATGTTTTGGTCTGAGAAAATTACGTACAATCGATTTTCCTTATACGACTGCAGCAGAAGAAACTCGTAGAAAAAACTCACGGGACTCCATTTCCCATCTTAATTCAAAGAGTGAGTTTCTTGACAATACTTCATATTAACAGTGCTTTTATAAAATTTGAATTTTTCTACAACGATTTTTTAGATTAACACACTAATTATGTTGCTATTCTGGCCTTGACCATTATATTACTCAGAGGCATGGGTCTATGGGGAATAGAATTTGAGAATGAGTCCAAAACCAAAAGTTCTGATGTTTTGGTAACAATCTGCCAAGGTGAAGTAAAGCAAAATTTACAATACTCAAAAGTGATGGCCATAATTTACAGAGAAAAGTTTTTATTCCCAAATAAGAGACATAGTTAGTTAAGAAAAGTGTAGACCTAAAACGTATGACATGATCCATATGTAATCTTTTTTTTTTTTAATTTATATGAAACTTCTTTAAGCCTTATCATGTCCTGGTCATCCCAAATTGGACGCTTTTGGAGAGTTTCTTCTATTTCCCGAAGAGATAGGCAAAAAATAGCTCCAGTGCCTGATTTTTTAACTTTTTTCTTAATTAATATTGTAACGAAAAATGCTTCTACCAGCTTTCAATGAACATGTTTGCACAGTTTTCTACCCTACTCAAAGATTTAGCAGATAAATTTTAAGTTTCGGCATTCTACTTTACAGTTTTATAATTTTTATTATTGGTTTAGAGACATTTTCCGTCACATATTTGTTGGCCTGAGGCCCCCAGGCCCCCAAGTTTGCTAGAACTTTATGATTTGTGCATTTGTCATTGGCCAGGAGTATTCTAGAGTAGTTTCCAGGCTTCCATTTTAATATACAGGGTGTTTCTTAATAACATGCTAATACTTAAGGGGGTTATTCTTGGGTCCATTTTGAGAAAAAAACTTCATATAAACATAATGTCCTAAAAGTCTTAACTTTTGACTGGCAAAACTGGGGGCAAACATTTTCAGATTTTTTTTTATTATAACTTTAGTATTACCCTAGATATTTTTGTCAAATTTGGTACACGCCTTCTATGCATGAAGATGCATTTTCTAATGTACAAACAATTTTATTACTTTTACCAGTGGAGTCTGTACTGGCTTTGAATATTTTTAAAGAAAAAAATGTTACGCCACTGCTTTTTCTTAAAGTAAAAATTATTTTTGAAATCCCCATTCCTTCCTGAGCAAATGAGGTATCTTGATATTTTTTGTTTGACGTACGGTTTTCGCATAAAAAAGTAAACTCATTCATTTGCACCTTGGTGTAAAATTAGATATTAACAATTATTCAAAACGATCTAGTTAGCAAGAAGCAGATTTTGCTTTGTAAACATAAACAGTTTTGACAGTTGTCTACCTAGTCTAGTTGTCACGTATTTAAGTCATTAACATTAACATGGTCCAATTTTACCACGCTGTATCTCAAAAGTTAGGACTTTTAGGACAAAATATGTTCATATGAAGATTTTTTCTCAGAATAACCCCCTTAAGTATTAACATGTTATTAAGAAACACCCTGTACAAGCCCTGGGAATTGAGCCTGAGGGAAGTTGAAGGTTATAACGCGATTTTAGTGCGATTTTTGGAGCTGATAGAATATTCTTGGTCAGTGACAGTATCTGACAAGTTTATTTGTGAAGGCTAAACAATAAAGGTGGTAACGAAGGCAGCGAGTTTGGACTATGATTGTTGAAATACAGTACAATATTTTCGATTCCAATAAAAACATGTTGTTTATTTTTTTACGTAGAATTTATTGGTGTAGAGAGATATTTTCCTTGGGTAGCGGTTTATAGAAAAATATCCCTACTTTACAAATTGTAGATATTCGGCACTGTAAGTGTGCAAATTTTCAGTTCCATTCACCTAGTGGTTAAGGGAAAACTGCAAAAAAATCAATCCCAATGTCTCATTCGCCACGTGATGTCTTTGCCGTAACGTGTGCTTTGAAGAAGGATCATTTAGAAAACGTGAAACGACGATTTGGTGGAATTTGTAAGGCCTGATTTAGGCTTAGCAAAATGTCTGCCTTGCGAGAAGCTTCGCTCACAGTCCACGTTGCTTGTCTGCATCTGGAATTCCGCTGGTCTCAATTTATTTGCAAATTGCATAGACATCAGACCCAAAAATAATCTCTAAGAACCACCGAACACACTTTTATAAAATCGCACGATATTACGTCTTTCATTTTGTCGTCGTCGATTTTATTAAACACCATCCCGTCAAGTCGACACAAAAGCCTAAATTTACCTCATCAAAACTTCAAAGGTTCGCGTTTTTATAAACAGAATCCCAATCATCTTTTGCGGACAATAAAAGCCCAAGGGCAAACCTGGGTATTTCCCAATTTCCCCAGATGCAGATTATACAATATAGCCTGTTTCTTTAATTTTAGACATTACGGTGCTGAAGAGCTTAAGGCGTCACAAACAACTGGATAATAAAGGCAGATGTAGAGGGGGAGTTTTCGGGACGTAAAAATTAATATTGGCATTTACGCTCTGAAACTGAATTGCACATTAAATTGCGGATATTTTCTAAATTAAAACAAAAAAGTTTTAAATAGAGCAGAAATATTAAAAACGGGTACAACTTTATACTTAGAGCCTTCTGGCTGTCTTCAATAAAATACAAACCTTAATATTATATATGCGTTTGTTGTATGTATTTAGTTTCGGCAATCAAATCTGTATGCTTTTATTTTATTTACCTACCACCACTACTGTAAACGATAAACAACGTACTTTCTACCACGCATGTGAGTTGAGCTTTACACATTGTAAGCAAAATTCACAGTAAGCAAAACGCCCGGAACACAGAATAATAGGGAGACAAATAATACGCAGACGTCAAAAATAAACACAAATACTTTGAAACCTGGCTCTGAAACCTGTAGAAACAAATAAATCTTAAATCATTGTTGAATTAGTGAGTAGTTTACCAATAATAAATAATATGATCATAATAGATATACCCGGATTACTGTAAGAAGTCCCGATTTTGTCAGATGACATTCTCCACAAAATCCCTAGGAATTTTCTGTTAACCATGGGTATAACATTGGTATATGTGTGTCAACTAGTTAATGACGTCACTCATTGATTTATGAATATAAGAAGAAGAACATAATAAAATAAAAACCCTATTGCAATCACGATTATACGGCTACAAATAAAAATAAATATGACTACAACTCATTTTAATAATAATTTCAAACGTCATGAAAACACCTTCATTTTGGTATTTTGGTATAATCACCTACTTGCGACAGCGTCTATGGTGCGTACTCAGGCAAATTTTATTTCGGTGTTGTGAAAGTGACAGTGAAGGTTTTCCGGATCGTTCAAAAGGGTTCAAACATTCTGCAGTGAAAATATTCGCGGGTTTTGTACGTTTCGTGAGTTTTACCGTTATCTGTGTTGTTCTTGTTCGTGTTATTAGTAGTAATTCATTGTGCAAATGGGCTCGTTACTGACCTGCTCTTATGACCCGGTTGCATTTTTTGCTGCATTGATGCCAACTTAGAATGGCGAAATTACCAATTGACAGTCCCAGTAAGGACTTCTTAAAGTAATTTTACTATAAAGTATAGTACATAACTTGAGTTGTAAAACAATTACGCACTCACGGATAACCAAAGTAATTTAAAACTGATTAAAAAATTGCTTGCTACATTCACTAACAATTTATTTTCACTTTTCTCCTACTTCTCAGAATGCGTGTATAAATAAAACTAATAATAAGTAAAAATAATTATGATAGATCCTACAAGTTGGTTTAAATCTCCGAGAGTGTACACGCGCAATTCACACAACTAGCGATATGTGTGAACTGCGAGTAGTCCTGTTGACTATTCATCTGTTTTAAGGGGATTCCATGGCACACTTGATTCATCAGATGCCTTTAAAATTCCCTTTTTCAACTTTGACACCCTAAAGAATGGAATTCCTTTTATGTATTTCATTCAAATTTGGTATGTACTCTAATTTGCCTCTAGATCATTTAGTTTCAGGTTGATCCATTACAAAACCATTCGTATACTTTAGGTTTTAATCGAGCTAACATATTATATCTACAATAAAGGAACCTTAAGCATAAGCAGTTTTATTTCCACCTTATCAAGAATATTATAGTTTAAAAGTAGACTCATCGGTCCACATTCAATCGTGTTTTCACAACGCCATCTACATTTTACTTTCCACTATAACTTTAAGGCCAAGGCTCCATCGAAGACGAAGTTTTAGTGGATATGCCCCCAGATTAAGTTTGATCTGGACGATACAATCGCGGAAAAAAAAACAAACAAAAAAAACAGAAAATTAACGAAATTCCACCTTTGTTTGGTCTTCTGTAAACTCTGCTCGTTAGTCTTTATGAAAGTATATTAGCTGAGCTTCATAAACGTTGCAGGGTTTAAGTCACATACATAAAATGCCAAAACAGAATTAAAACTGGTGTTAAGGGTGTACACGGTACATTGTGTCCTATTTTCGATAAATTTGCGTACGATCAATCATAATGTGCCAATTTTATGGATATATTTAATAATTTTAGGTTAGCATGAAAACAATATTTTTTATATTATGAATTTAACAAAAAATTTGTATTTATGTGGGGCGTGAGATTTTTGAGCCAGCGCTCTCAAATTATCAATTTCTAAGTTTATATTTATGTGCGTTACGTCAAGTAGAATTAAAATAACATTACTTATGTTGTCATAAGTACAAATCGCCGGGTAAAAGTATATTTTAAGCCTTAAAAGTTTTAAATTGTTGTGTCTCCTAAACGCAAATTATAGCTTTATGGAATTCCTGAAGCCACCTACAAGAAAGCAATAAAACCCTGCCTTTAAACTTTTAAGGTTTTAATAGTAGTTTTAAAACAAGCACGCGGAACCATCTACCTTTTGCTCTTATGGAGGTATACTAACTGAGTCTTCTAGAGTCTTTTCAGGCAATTTGACTTTATAAGTAGATTTACAAAACAACGTTATAGCGCTTTTCTAGAGAAATTTGAAACCAAACCTGTTACTTGTCTATGATTAACCCAGACATGAAAACATTAGGTAGTACTCGTATATGAATTATTGTTTAATTAAAACCGGCTAATGCTGACTATTGCCTAGTTCTAGCTCCCTAAAATATTCCCTTAAATATAGGTGGGTGAAAACACCCCTAGTGTTATAATTATCTTTCGAGGTTCGTTTCCAGCCTTATCTTTTTGAATTTTGTTGTTCCCTGCGGGGGCCAATTGAATATATTTTCCCACAAAGGGGAACTTTCGCTTATAATTCGTCAAAGGGCGCGCGAGGGCCCCGAATTAGAATACTTCTCTTGGCCCAGGGCGTCGCGCAAGAAGCCCTTTCCCTTCTATTTCGGATAGAGTCGACCTCCGCGTGTCGATCCCAATGTTCGAGTAGATTAGCTCCCAATTTCGGTTTGTGCCTTCTGTTATTATATACGACGAGGAAACTTTCGGGCAGTCATAGAGGCATTTGTTATAAAAATTTACTCGCACTATGATCAAGGAAGCTCGACTTACAAAGTCAGATATATCTAATCAACATTACTGACATGACAGTGCCTTGCGGAATATTCGGCAATGCTTAAACAACGGCCGAATATGCGCCTATTCGGCCCGCCGAATATTCGGTGCATCACTAAAGTTAACAAAACCCATTGAAGAAGCTTAACACTACCTACTGACTTGTCTTTACATCACTAGATTGGTGCAGACTTAAGTCAGTGCAATATGTTGCCAAAAACTCGGACACGATCGCAACATTCACACTAGGGTACTTGACAAAATTTTAAACTTGATAAAACAATTCCTGGACACTTGCATAAGATAGATATCTAGATAATTAGCAAATTTTTAGACTTTCTTCGAAATTTGTCGGGAAAGCATTTCTGACGTTACAAGTGTTTTAAAAAGGCAATTCGGTAACGTGGCGATACCACTGAAGTCTTCTGAGACATAACCTTATTCTGATTCTGAGTTAAAAGTTGCAAGTAAAGTTGAAATTTCAAAATTCTAACCCAAAGACTTAGGACTGTAGATTTCAGCCTGAACAAAATTGGGCAACTTCGTCTTTAATTTTCATAAATAAATAATGGTTAAAAGCCACAATTTCTTTACTACGTGTTATGTTGGCGCATCTACTGTAAACTGAGTACGATTTTAGATAATTAAAAATATTGTCAAGTACCCGGTTGGTAAATTGCGTGACTAAAAACCTTGCATTTTAGAAGAAAAAAAAATAAAACAGGAGATTCAACATACCTCGCTTGAATACTAATAAGCCTCTGCCTCGACATCTCGCGCGTCGCGACACAGTCGCGGGCGTTTTTCACTGGAGAGCAGGTGACATCAAGCCAATGAGAGCGTGTTCTGCCAATTCAAACAAATGCAGACATTTCTAAATATTTTCCTAAATAAAATGTTTTTTTTTTATTTTTTAGATTTGATTTGGAGGCTATGGTTTCCTTTTAAGGTGTTAATTTTTTTGTGCCGTTGCCAATGTGATTTACTGATTCTTTAGCTTGAAAAAAATTGATGCATTGAAATGAAATAGAATTTAACTGCATTCAAACATCCACAAAATGTTCACGTCTATTTAACGCACGCTTGATTTTCAAGCCTTTATTTACGTGCCTCCTTATGCTCAAAATGAGCGCCGTTATAAAAGTTTCAAGATGTTTGGAGGAAATGTCACGCACGAAGTTATTATTATTTTCCATCGCCCTCACTTCCGGTTTGAATTTTATTATTTGCTATGGGGCCCGTGGGGGATCAAACTGAATATATCTTAGCGCGAAGGGAACTTCCATTTATTTGTAATTCGTCAAAGCAAGCGACAGAACACAGAAATATTATGAGTAGATATCATTATATTTCCAATATAAGAATCCCTTTTTTAAGTGTGGACTCGAACTGCACTCACCTATCTAAGTATTAGGTAAAGTCGATTTTCCCAATAATTATATTACCCATCCTGGTACACTGCCGAAATAATTAGTACTATAAAACTGAAGGCAAGGGTTTTTAAGAAATATAAAGCAAATAGGAATAATGTATTTCTCGATGAGTTCAGAAGATTGAGGTTATTGGTAAAACAACTTATCTCAGTTGCATATCACCGTTATTTAGAGCAAGTCCAGGCATCTGTTTCGTTTGATCCTCAGAGTTTTTGGGCATTTGTACACTCTAAGAATAATTCAACGAGGATACCTGGTGAGATGAGACTTAATGACGTAACTTTTGACTCCCCTACAGGTATAGTTGATGGTTTTGCAAGTTACTTTGAGAGCGTGTTTGTTGTGCCACATGTTGGTGGCACCGGACGTGGGGACTTTGTGTTGGGCGACTCTTCCAGTATCGATTTTGCAGGCATTACGGAGCGGGAAATAATTATTGCATCATCGAAATTGAAAAATAAGTTAACTTCCGGTCCGGACTCTATTCCCTCCTTTCTAGTTAAAGACTGCATTGGTGTTCTTTCGGCTCCACTACTTACATTGTTTAATTTAGCTACTAGCAGCAACACCTTCCCTGACATTTGGAAGATGTCAAGGGTGTGCCCGGTTTTGAAGTCTGGTGATCCTTCTGATGTGCGAAATTATCGGCCTATATCTATTTTGTCGAACTTTGCCAAGGTTTTTGAAGTCGTTTTGTATAACAGAATTTATCCATCTGTACGCAATGTCCTTTCCCCACATCAACATGGATTTCTGTCAAAGAGATCCACTGTCACGAATTTAACATGCTTCACTCAATTTATAGCGAGCCGTCTTGACAAACAAAAGCAAGTTGATGTAATATACACTGATTTTGCGAAAGCGTTCGATAGACTTGATCATGGTATACTCATAGAGAAGATTAATATGTATGGTCTTAATTCCTCTGCATTGGCCTTGTTGTGCAATTACCTTGATCAGCGTAAACAGTCTGTTTTCTATAACGGATTTCACTCGTTTGAATATACTCCAAAATCAGGTGTCCCACAGGGCTCGAATCTGGGACCCTTATTGTTTCTCTTGTTTGTTGATGATATTGCGAACTCGCTCAGTTGTGGTAGAGTGCTATTTGCTGATGATCTAAAATTATATGCCGAGGTTAATACCATTGAGGATTGCATACACTTACAGCTTGATCTTGATCGTATTCATCAGTGGTGCAACGAAAACCGGCTTCACTTGAATATTGCTAAATGTAAAGTCTTGAGCTATACTAAAAAACAATCGACTTTGGCACACAACTATAGTGTTTCCGGATGTGCTCTTTCTCGTTGCGATTCAGTGAAGGATTTAGGTGTCATTTTTGACTCAAAGTTGTCGTTTGTCGACCATATTTCATGGAAGGTTACCCAGGCCTCTAAGGCATATGGCTTCATAGTAAGAAATTGTCGTACTTTCACACAATTCAGTCCTTTGTTAGCCTTGTTCTCAGCTTTTGTTCGCTCTAAACTTGAATATGCCTCAATCATATGGTGTCCATTTTATAGATGCCATAAAGTAGCCATTGAACGCGTACAGAAAAAGTTTCTAAAATTTTTGGCTTTTAGGGTAGACGGAATATATCCCGCGATGGGTACTCCATATGTTGAGCTAACAACTAGGTTTCAGATTCAGTCCTTAGATTTGAGAAGGAAATGTGCAGCACTGAAGTTTTTGCATAAGATTCTGCATAACGAGATAGATGCATGTGATCTCGTCTCTCAAATTAATTTTTATGTTCCATCTATCATTAGAACTCGCAACTCAAACACTTTTTATTGTGATAGAGCGAGAACAAATTTATTTTTTAGAACACCTTTGTTTTTAATGTGTGATAACTTTAATAAGCTGAGTGAACACTGTGATATTAATTTTCATAATCTGAATGTAATTCTAAGAGAGGCTGCTGATAATTTAGACAACTTCACTTTTTAAACTTTTTCTGTGTTCTGTGTATACACCATAATTATTTGCCTTTTTTCACTGTAATGTTTTGTCACTTATATCCGGGTTTTTATATTACTTTTTTATATTGCTTCTTTATCCTGCTTTCTTTATGTAGTCTTTTATGTATAGTTTATTAGTACCTAATATGCATATGTGATTATCTTACTTTTTATTATATACTTGTCCTGTAAATGGGGGTTACCTGTTGGGCAATAAATGCTATATTATTATTATTATTATTATTATTTCAATATTGTTGGAAATGGCTAGAAATAAGTGCCAAAATTTTAACCACGTATCTTTATCAAAAGTAACAACTTTTTCCAAATATTGTTTTCGGAAACCTTTTAGTTTTCAAGCTATTTAATGTGTTTTGGTTACCCGCCACTGGAGCATAATTCGAAACCGCTCAAAGAAAATGGATGGAAATAGAGAGATGAAAGAGTTTATTATGTACATGTAGTATTTAGTAGAGATTTACATTGAACCATATAATAAAAATATTAATAATAATTTATTCATTGAAAGGAAATACAGTAGTAGATTCAACATTAATTACTCAAGTGAATAAATTGAGAACATCCACAAAGGGTAACCCTTGACGTAAATACAATTTTTACATCCCCGTAGGAACCAAGTTTCTACCTTTGAAAACGAAAATGTTGCACGCGTTTTCTCGAAAATCCAGTAGGTGGATGAAACATTTTTTTTTCGAATAAAATATACCGGGTGTTTCGAGAAAGTGAGGGTGCAATTTTCTGTTTCTCCTATCTCCGAAAATGAAAAAGTTGCGCGTATTTTCTAGAAAACCAAGTATGCGGAGGAAAATTTTTTCACGTCGGTTTCCTTTATATCCTGTACACATTCCATAGCAGCAGAAGCGAAATTTGTATCTCGCCAAACAAAAGAGTACCGGAAGTCTCTATCTCCACTAATGAGATAGTTATTCACCTCCGAAGGATCGGGGTGGGCTGTGGAAAAGAAAATTTTTCGGCGCAGCGTCATTCGACCTTCTGCACCTGACGCAGTTTGTCCCGTCTTTCTACCTTGACGCATAAAATCATTTTACCCTGGCAAACCAACAGAAGAAACCAGAATCTTCTATCTATAAAGGCAAAAAAATAGTAGTTGTGAGAAATTCATCCATTTTTCTCCTCTTCCAATCTGCTTATAATCAAAACAAACGGCAACGCTCTATCTATAACGGCAGAGATTACGTTTCGTACATTTCCCGGTCGTCTCGCGCGACACATTTTCGAGAAAGACACTTCGAGAAATAGAACTTCCAAAAGTACCTATTTTATTCGTTTCTGTTCACCCTCAATTTTATGTCGATCTTCTTTTCTACTAATAGAAATATTTAGCTCGATTAATGGTTTATGATTCAATATGCAATAAGGAAATGGAAAAAAAAACTAACGAAAAAAATATATTTACCTATTAATAAAAAGTGTTGCCGAAATTAAAAACGAATAATCTGAAGTTAGACGTATTTCTTGATGTTTCATAATAATATTTTTATTAACTAAAACATTGGTCGTCGGCCGTCGCAGAGAAGACACCAGGAGAATATCACCATCAGAAGTCAATAATGAACCAAAAGGAATCGTTTTGTTTAATGAGTTAATACACCAAACGAAAGTTTATTGATCTTTCACTTGGATTTGATGAAGAGCTACTAGATATAAGTATATAGAAAAAGGCAGTTACTCGATTTTTTGGTCCGTAATTAAGACAAAAGTGTAACTTTAAAAAATAAATAAAATACAAATGTATTTCCGAGAATGCATGGAATAATAATTAGGTACCGTAAAACGGCGTTACTTTGCACCACTTTTTTTCCTAATTTCTGAAATGCAAAAGTTAAAATATTTTAAAACCAGTATCGGTATTTTTTTTGTGGAAGACAATTGTATAGGTTATAAAACAAATGTACCTACGTTTAGAACTAGGTTTAACGCGTCACTAAAAGGTGGCACTCATTTTAATTACGGTGCAAAGTGTACCCTACAAGAGGGATACTTTGCACCACTTGGAATTTGAATTATTTTTAGCCTGTAAACTGACACTGCTGCAAAGAAACCCAACGTAAATATTTACTTTGCACCACAATAGATATGTAGGATTTTTTCCGCATATATAATTACTTCATTTGGGGTAACAACGGGGTAACAACGCCCTTAATATGGGTATCAAATGAAAGAGCTTGAAGAGTAGAAAAAGATGAAGTTAGTGACATCACACTAAATTCAATATGGCCGCCGCCCCAAGATGGCGGATTACATTTTCTTTTTAATCCTCTTAGTATGGGTATCAAATGAATGGGCTCGAAGAGAAGAAAACGATAAAGTTAGGGACATCACACTAAATTCAATATGGCCGCCGCTCCAAGATGGCGGGTTTCATTTTCTTTTCAACCTCCTTATTATTGGTTTTAAATGAAAGTATACTTGAAGAGTAGACACCACTGAAAGTGGTGAGTAGACACCATTGAAAGTGGTGCAAAGTATCCCCTTTTTTCTAGAAAACCGTTATTATAATAAATAAATTATTTTTTCTTCGATTCCAAATTCTAATAACTTTGTTTTTTTTATTATATGTATAAACAATAGTGGGTACATGCAATTAAATGTAGGTATTCTTACCGCTCCTTATCAGCTAAAAATTTCTTGGCAATAAAATTTTGGGGAACTATAAAACAACGACATTTTGAGGTTAAGATACCGGTAACAGCTGATCAACAACTGATGGTGGGAGGGGGAGTCTAACCTGTTGCTATTACTTATTGCCGCTCCATCTATTAGTAGAAAATGTTTTAAACTGAAAAAAATCCAAATTACAGGAAATAAGTGTCTCTAAACAACATTTACAACATTGGTGCAAAGTTACCCTGACAGGTGCAAAGTAACCCCGTTTTACGGTATATATAATTGAATAATAAAACCTATTAAAATAGTAACATAATACATTCCAAACAGAAATTTTCCACTTTTTCCCTGATTAGCCGTCCGTCGGTACTCGGCGCGTCACATTTCGAATGTGAAGCAATGTTCGGATACCTTATTTTTATATTATTATGTTGACTTCGAAACGGTATGTTTGTGCGTTTACTAACAAAAATCAAACACGTGAATGTGGAAATGTGGAAATTATTAAACGTGGGCAAACTAAAAGCTGGGCTTTAGTATTGCATAAAGGAAATGGTAGAAGTGTTTGTCACATCAAAATAATCCTCATCGACATACCAAAGAGATTGCATTAGAACAAAATTTACGTCTAAAATACTGGCGGTCTTTCTGTAAAATCGAAATGGAGACTCGATTATTTTTAACACATGTACGTAGGGAGGCTTCTGTTGAGAAGCTATTTATTCTGTGACAAAACACTTTTTATTTCCATTCTGAGAAGAGATTCGGCGGAATGTAAACAAAAGAAATGGGTACAGTAATAAAAATGAAATTCTGTCATTCTAATGCCCTTCATTGGTCTAACTGCTGCGGGAATACGAGGAGGATTACCAGATGTTTTACCCTATATAAATCTATTTATATTAACGATTTTTTCGCGACCATGTTCATGTTCACATTCCAGGTACCCTTTAGGTGTCGTCGAGTTCTCTCTACGCCAGGCCGACTTATAAATGAAATTGCATGACGAAAAGCGGATACAAAGAAAAAATTACTGGCGGCGCAATCTTCAACAAAAAACCCCGAAGCCCGCACAAAGCTGCCCTTTCGTAATTAGAGGCACAAAAGGCTCTATTTATAATGCATGCGGTTAGCCGGGTGCAAAAAGCTTAACTCAAAGCACACACTCAGTGGCGTATCAAGGACGCGCGCAGGAAGTGCCGCTCTGAACCGCTCTTTTGTGCCAGAACCGGGGAGCCGGCTGGGAGACTATAAAAAAAGGATCGGGGCGATATGGGCGGTATAGTGGTGCCTAAACCGCGACTTCCAAATCCCAACATCTTCGCAACGCCGCACTCGCCACACGATAATATTGCCGCAAAAAGAAGGAACATTAAGGCACTCGGCTTTGATCATCCGTGCAACACAACGTTGTCATATCAAAGGTGGGCCTGGCAAGACAGCGATGTGACCGAAGTTTCATTTACACCAATCGCCCTGTATGTAGAAAATTTAAAATAAAATATTGTTACTTTTACTATGTATAAATGCATTTAGAAATTTGGGCCTCCCGTGATGTTCCGCCTAAATGACCCCACTAATGCAAACTTCCGTGAGTAAACTGATACCTTTTGAGTGCCAAAGTTGTTAATGCCCTCAGTTTCAATACTGCAGTGTAATAATAGTCGAGTTTTTAGGAGACCAAGAAAAAGAAAGACTTTGTTTCTTTACGCTAGCGTTTCGGATCGCCGATCCTTTTTATTGTCGAAAAATCTAACGCCCGTTAGGGCCATTCTACGTCGAGGTCATTTACGTCAGTAACCTAAGACGAAATAAGACCACACTAATAAATAGATGCCAGGAAAAAGCTATAGAAAGACAAACCTTGAAAAAGTAACACTTTTAACACATGGTTTTCTTAAGTTCGAAATCCTGTGTGGATCAACGCTGTCCCTACCACATGGCTCAAATCAAATTTAGTGGCCAAATTTAATGGCCAAATTTGACCCATTATCCAATAGAGCTGAAATTTTGTAGCTTTCCTTCTGATATCAATATAATATTGTACCTATATCCTATCTAAAATCGTTCTTAATCCAATAACTGTTTCATCACAACGCCCTTGACGCAGCAATCAAATAAAAGTGTTTGACGAGTAGAATATGATAAGTAGAGTAACCCAAATATGCAACAATCATATTTTGCATATTTAGCATATTTTATGCATTTTTTAAAATATTTGCAATATGCAACACTCATATTTTGCATATTTAGCATATTATATGCATTTTTTAAATATTTGCATATATCATTAAAATATGGCATATTGTGCATAATTGAAAGAATTTAATATAATTTAAATCTTTGGCAGGCGTTTCATTCTTTTTTGGGAACAGGGGTCGGTGTCTATAGGTAGTAGGTACCTGGTTTTCCCAAAATAATATAGGTAAATTATAATTTCATGTGCACTAATCCTGGTATTCTGAAAACGAATAAAGTAGGTATTTATACCTATATTTGTTCAAGAGGAATTATCAACATTTTTTCTTCCTACACCTGTTCCTACCGATAATTTTTTGCTCGTTTTGTCAGATGCAGCACCGTACATGGTAAGAGCCGGGCAAAATTTGAAAATCTTTTATCCGAAGTTGACACATGTAACATGTCTTGCTCATGCTTTAAATAGGGTTGCTGAGGAAATTAGGAAACATTTTTCGCTTGTAAATAGTTTAATTTCCAACATGAAAAAAATCTTCCTTAAAGCGCCTATAGGGTTCAGTTCTACAAAGAAAAACTACCAAACACTCCTCTTCTACCTCAACCTGTTATTACAAGATCGGGCACTTGGTTGGAAGCTGCATTTTTTTATTGCGAGAATTTTTTGCCAACTGAAAGATCTAATTTCAGAATTCTCGAACGAATCTTCCTAGTCCCTTACAGATGTTAAACAACTATTCGAAAACAAGGAAATAAAGAAACAAATTTCCTTTCTAAAAGCAAATTATAGCTTTCCTTCTAAAACAAAAACACAAATATAGGAATCTAATTTGCCATTAACCCGAAGGGTAGAACTGGTAAAACAATCTGAGGTTGTTTTTCAAAATGTCACAGGTAAAATTGGGGACAAAATATTTCAAAAATTTAGACATGTGATGGAAAAAAAATAGTGGATTTCAGTTTCTTAGCCAAGTAGCAAATATTTTAAAGGGTGATTTTACCGAATCCATCGATTTGGATCCTGTGATAGTGAGCAATTTTAAAAACGCACCTCTTACATCGGTTGATGTGGAAAGGAGTTCTCCATTTAGAGTTTTTATATTCTGATAGAAGTCAAAATTTTTTAATTGAGAATTTTGAGCAATATTTAGTGGTTTATTGTTTTTACAATTAAATTCCAACCTGATTTTTATAATTTATAATAAATGCATATTTAGGTTTAATTCAATCGCCCTGTATGTAGAAAATTTAAAATAAAATATAGTTACTTTTACTATGTACAAATGCATTTAGAAATTTGTATGTACATTATATATGTATGTTTATTTGTAAATGAAACAATAACTTTATATTTGTAAAGTATTTCTTAATTTGCATATTTTCAACATTTTCCTGCATATTTTGACTAAATTAGTTACATATTTATGGGCATATTTTTAGGGTTTCGAGTTGCATATTTGGGTTACTCTAATGATAAGCTATATGTGAAGTCATTCTAAACCAAATATAGCGGACGCCCTAAGGTATTAGTAATTAGTTATGACTAGTTATGACTAAAAGCACAGAATAGCCACCGTAAGCTATTCTATGCTAAAAGCAAAGATATATAACCTAAAAAACATAACCTAAAAAAATCAGTCTGCCTGCGCTCGCCGAGGCGTGAGGTTGCCGGTGACCGGTCCATCCGGAGATAAAATGAGGGTGCCAAAGGGCGCCTCGTGTCGTTGCCGTTTCCTCTGAGTCGGCGAGGAAGGCTTCGGTAAGGGAAGGGGAAACAGGAATTCGGGAAAGGCAGGGAAAGGGGTGGAATAAAATAGGATACCCACCAAGGTAAGAATCAGTGTTTAATAATTCAAGTTTCCAAGTGGGGCGGACACAGCAACAGCTGGCGATATCCGTCCCTACGAAGAGAGAATACGAGGAAGATTTATGCTCACAAGAGGACGTTATTGGAATATATGAGTGTATTGTATCGGCGTGTAACAGTTCTAGTTCCCAAGTATTTATGAGTTTTAAAAAAATCAAGAAAATCAAGGTCATTAAGTTGAGTGTACATATCACGATAAAACCAGGGAAAAAAGTAAAAAAGTAAGGTATCAAGTTGGGCAGCAAAAGCTGGACATACCCGACCCAACGCACAGGAGGCGAAGGCAACGACTGGCTAAATTGTTCGGAAGGGCAGAGAAAAAAAGGAAGAACAAGAAGAAGATAACCTAATAATAAGTAGAGAATCAATAATAATTGTTTTAAAATATTTTATTGTGTGGTTAGTCGCAACATTTTTGTGTTTAAGTGATCTATTTTATTTCATGACAGATTCGTTGATGCTTCCATAATAATTCTGCACATTTTATAACCATACAATATTTTTTTAGAGAGTCTGGGACAAGGATTTACTCTTAAATGAAAATTCGTTCTCAACAACACTCTAACAACATTATAACATAATCATGAAAAAGATATGATATGATAAAAACAACAATAAAATAAAATTGTCATGTAGTAGGTATTCAAATTACAAAACGAATGGTTTTGCACTAAAAAATAAAAAAATATATTTTTTGCTGCGGTATATAGTGGTTTGATTTTATTTTTTTAAATTATTTTTATGTTATTACCTGCATAGGAATTTCCGCTGATCACAAAACAAAAGAAAAATAGCCTTATTTTTTATTTTACTAAACATTTGAATCTATGTATGTAGATCAATAGTAGTAATATTTCCTATTTCTGAGCGCAGGCACATTTTATTTGGGAGGCGCGCCTCCGGAGATGAAGGCAAAAGTCGAAATAAAGGAGAGGGGTCAAAGGAATCGTGGCAGGTATGCCGTACAAGCATTCCAGGCAAAAATGAAATTTCCCTTTGAGTTTTGTCTCTCCATCTGAACGACTTACAAATGAAATTTCAGGACGAAAAGTGGATACCAGGAAGAATTATTGCGTTTTCTGCGCAGAGCAATCTTCATAAAAAATACACTCGAACTCGTCACAAACTGCCCTTAATTAGGTGCAGATATGCACTACTTATGCTGTCCGTGTGACATAATGCAGATGTGTAAATCATATTGAGGATTTTACTCCACAATAATTTTTCCGAGGGCACTTTCCAGTATGTGCACTGCGATATAAACTTGAATCGGTAAATACAAGCAACTTCTAAATTTATTGCCCGATATCTTCAAACGGTTCGTTCTACAAACTATTATAAACTAAATCCACTGATAAGTTTTAACATTTCCCAGATGACAATATAGCACTTCATTAATGTTCTGGTAGAGTTATTTTGTCAGGTTGGGTTACAGACCCACCGTATAACAACCACAAAGATGTCATAATGGACCGGGAGATAGTGACAGATTTTTGGACGTGATTTTACTCAGTATGCCTTGCAAAGGGCATTATGTGGCACATATTATCACAATAATAAGGTAAGAATCAGAGAGTCATCCTGGGTTCTTCATGTGAAAAACTGAGTTTTCAGTTATTCGAAAAATATGCGTTTTGATATGATTTTATACAGGCTGCCATGTTTTTTTATAATGAAGTTCAAATAGAAAATTCCTCTGAAAACCATAGGCCTACTGTTAGGGTGGGTCCAAAGGGCTTTTATTGCCACGTGATCTTGTATTTTAATAATTAATTTTTCCACGTTTCTGAACAGGCTGCCAATGCAAGTTCTTATTATGAAAATGCTGAAAAAAGGATGGCATACCTTTCGCGCATGTCCAAGTACACTTTACATCGAATAACTCGTTTAAATGATTAAATAACATTCAATTTAAACAGTATTTGGACATGCGCGAAAGGTATGCCATCCTTTTTTCAGCATTTTCATAATAAGAACTTGTATACTTTTCATTGGCAGCCTGTTCAGAAACGTGGAAAAATTAATTATTAAAATACAATATCACGTGGCAATAATAGCCCTTTGGACCCACTCTAACGGTATGCCTAGGAGGAATTTTCTATTTGAACTTCATTATAAAAAACATGGCAGCCTGTATAAAATCATATCAAAACGCATATTTTTCGAATAATTGAAAACTCAGTTTTTCACATGAAGAACCCAGGATGACTCTCTGATTCATTCCTTATTATTGTGAGAATATGTGCACATAATGCCCTTTGCAAGGCATACTGAGTAAAATCACGTCCAGAAATCTGTCACTATCTCCCGGTCTATAAGGTAGATCACATAGGATATCACGAATAATGATGAGTGACACCGTTGACTGAAATATTCGGATATTTCAGTCAACGGTCACACACAATGGTCAAATGTGACGCAGGGATCGAGATTCTTGGTATCAGAGAAAATACTACTACGCAGTATTTTCTTTGGTGGTATTCACTATAAATTATCAGTATTGCGAGACATGACAACTTATTCCGCACATTCGGTTTTATATCATAGTTCGGCAAATAATTCTGCGATTTTCAATTAATTTTTTATCAATTCAAATAAAAGTAACCGAAGAACCCACGAACTTGATATAAAAGACGGACTCAGGTTTGCCAAGAATGCTTGTACTTTTTTCAATGTTAGTTTTGTATTGTCGCGAATATTACTCGGAAAGCTGTTTTCCAAGTTATTATAAACGTATTTTTCAGAAAATTTGACATACTTTACTACACTTTTATGAAAGAAAAGTTTCTTTTTCTTTGCACCACGTTGCCATCTACTTGCCCTTGAATTTTTGACTTTGGGGTAGAGAGTACCTACTTATGCAAGGTGACACAGGAAGTAGTAGCAAACCAAATTTTATTGTCCGTTTTTGAAATAAAATTTGGAATTTTTAGGTGTTCACTAGTGCAGAAATACCAGCTTACATTTTACGCATGATCGACACTATAAATTCACTTGGTGTCAAGCGACGTCACATTTATGCAAAAGATTGAACTAGCGGCACCAATAATTTTGAACGAATCCAAAAGCGGACTAAGTGAAAATAAAATAGGTACCTAGGTATAAAGCATTAATACCCATAATTATCGATCTCCAAGAGCAAACACGCACTGAAAAATAAAGCAGTCAAATCAAAATAAATGCTAGGCCGCTCTGCTTAGAGTCCAGCTCTAAATTCGATCCAAATTTGCGCATGCGCCTAGAAAATCTTCCACAAGGTCATTGGAGAGTCATCCTACACAGATAGGACTTGATTTAAAATTTAGCATTATTCAGGTGTTTGTTTTTCATTGATTCTTCTTTACTTCTATTTTAAGCTAGCACTGACAAAATCCTAGGGCACATTATTTTATCGAATACCTGCTACAGATATTATTAGGTACCTGCTATTAGGAACTAAATGGCAGTCAACGGTAACTTTTGCTTAATAAAGTGTGAAGAACTTTTCAACGTTAATTTCCGAGCATTATGTTATGATAGGGTAAATGTGTATAAGAGTACGCACAGGCATAAGAGTACGCACCAGCACTATTTAATATAAACCGCCATCTACTGGTTCTTTTAAAAGGTACATTATAATTCTAGCGCCAATTTATGGAAGTATCACCAGCGAAAATCTGCGTTACCGACAGTGTTTTTACAGTATGGCCGTTCCAAAATTTCATAGTGTCGCACTGTAATTGTAGGCAGTCGAGATATTAGACTTTTTAAAGGTAAATATTGACGCTACTATATATTAAATGTTTTGTTGAGCTTTTGTATGTTACGGATATCACTTTTGTAGTTAAAAAATATAGAAAACATATTTTCTGCAAAAGAAATATGCTAAAACATGAAATTTCACGTGAATGTATAAGAGTACGCAACGGTCGTTGTCTTAAGAGTTCGCAGTGCGTACTCTTATACATAATATTTTATAATTGTGGCAGTATTCAAAAGTAGAAAAAATAGCAAAGAGAAAATTAGTACCTAGTTGCACAAAATCTAAATCATTGCAGAAGCAAAAAACTAAGAAAGTCAAAGAATCCCACGAAGATGCGACTTGCCCGGGGTGTGGAGATTTATATTCGAAATCGGATGAAGACTAGATTATGTGTTCTCAGTGCAATAATATTGGTGGCATGAATCCTGCACAACGTATGTAACTGGACAATTCACTTGTTTTCATTGTGAAGAGTGACAATTTATTTTTGACATTTTTTACGGCAATTATTTAACCTTTAATTAATAACGTACCAAATATCTAAGATGTTAGTTTCTAACATTACTATACAGGGTGTTATTTAAGTACGTAGCCAAACTTAAAGTGGAGATTCTTTGAGTGATTTTAAGACGAAAAGTTTATATAAAGAGAAGTCCATTATCGCTTAGTTTTCAAGATAAAGGTTGTCAACCTTTTTTTAAAAAAATCTTTTTTCAATAACATCTTAATAATCCTTTAGCCGATTTTGTTTAAATCTCACAGTGTTATTTACTATTTACATTAGAGAGGGGCTAATTTAGCCCTGAGTAGATTCAAATTATTAAGTCCAGTGGCATCCCGGGGGCACCATGACAAATATTTTTGAAAAAAAAAATGTGGGCCTCTGACTTTTTTAAAACTTTTATATTTTTCTCGCATTAAGGAACTAATAATACAACTTTTTGGTCTCTTGAATTTGTTCGTGTCGTGCTTCCTTTTCGAGAGAAAAAATAAAAACCACTGTATTGTATGTCATTGCTTTGCTGTTGCGTTGCTGTTTTCTCGAAAACGAAGCAAGATACGAACAAAATTCAAGAGACCAAAAAGTTGTAGGTCACTCAAAGAATCACCCCTTGATGTTTGGCTACGTACTTAAATAACACCCTTTATTTTTATATATGCCCAATGCACATTCAGTAAATAAAATGTACTTGTATGTTTTAGTTTTGCTTAATTATATAATCTCTAACAACTGGCTAACTATAACATGCGTACTCATAGACATTCATCTGCGGACTCTTATACAAATGTGTGTATAATAGTACGCACTTGCAGAAGTGGCAATAAAGTTTTAAATCTCAGGTTTATATAACAATATACAAGAAAAACGGTTGAAAACGTGTTACAAAACAATCACTTACCTAAACAAAACGTAAAAACATGCCTTCAGGTATAAAATGCAAAAGTTATTGTATCTTATTCACTAAGTGCGTACTCTTATACACATTTACCCTAATAATGTTAATATGGGTAGAACAGATGAATGCTCTTAGTTCCGGCTAATGGAACTCCATGTGCTGTGTATACGCACTTTTTGCAACATTTTCCCTTCACATATACCCTGTCGCCCCTGTAGCAAGTCGACCTATCACGGGCTGGCTTTTTGGTCGTAGTTCGTAGTGCACATTTTATGTTGTGAAATTCGATAAAGCTGGCAAAAAGGGACCGAAGGTAAGAAGTGGGTCGTTTTTTGCCAGTGCCGACCGGCCCATTGTGAGTTGACAGTTTTGCCCAAGCGTTCTGTGGTTTAATGTTCCCGCGTAATTAAACTTCGCCTAGTGTTGGCAAGAGGAGATTTTAAAATGCGATAGAAAATTTGCGAATGGATGTTTCCCAACAAACATGCCTGGTCAAGTTTACCAATGTTTGGGTGAGAATTACCTACAAAGGTAAAATAGTACCCATTTGTTTTTTTTAATCGTTTAAAGTTCAAAAAACCTAGGAAGAATTTTTTTTATCCACAACTACTAATTTATAGCCTAATTATAAATTACATAAACGCTCAGCTTTTAGAAAACTTTATTTGGTCCTAATTTAGTTTATTATTACCTAAAATCGGGCTTTGAAGACCAGGAAAATGTTATCATCAATTTTTGGTCAATATTTACTTATTTTTAACTATCTAAATGCCCTTATAGTTAAAAGATATTTTAATAAACGCTGCTGAAGGTAATAAAGAAGTAAATTTGGTCTCAATATTTGTCAAAAATAGGTTATAGATAGTAACTATCTACGGTTATATTTTCCCTGATTTAAGAAATTATCACTTCAAAGTCTAAAAATACGTAAAATGAAACTTTACAGTTAAGAATTTTTTTCTATCAAACAAACAATGATGTCCTCCATCTTGAAATCGAAAAATGATTAAAAGTTTACCTATATGCAAAGTGTATGTTTCAAAATATGAAAAAGTCACACATTGGGATACCAAATTAACTCCTCAAAGGTTTGTTTAGCTTGTTTTCTTGTCCTGTTCGAATTTTGTCAATAAACACTTAAATATGAGATTTTTTTGTAAATACACAATATATTATAAGACGCATCAATTTTTCACCTATAATATACAAAAATATTTTAGGCGCAAGGAAATTTTTGCACAGAGAACAAAATCCAAACACCTTTAATATACCTCTCCCTATAACTACTATTAGTTATAGGTTATAGGGTCAACGGCAGAGGCGACATTTACTGTACCCTACAAAGGCAAAACCATGTATTCGCAAAAAATGACGTTTTTTGATAATACATGTTTCTGGCTCAGCATTTCTGGCTCCTTCGTTTGCTATTTTTGCCACATTCATATTACAATCCATTCCTAAATTACGACTGCTGCAAAAGAGTGTATTAGTAAACATTTTAAAAAAATCCTTTGGCAAAGTAAGGTATTCAGCATTTCTTCACTAAATGCCCAAAGGCAAAAGAAGGTAATGTCCAATACCGTTGGATTTTCGTTATTAGCTACAGTTACGTGCTAAGGCAAAATAGTGTATTGTATAATACCAGTGAAAGAGTTTAAATATTAACTCTGTTAAACTTAGGCTATTCGAATAGTACACTATTTTACCTCAGTTTCCCAGAAAAACATGAAAGAGAGCGTTGTTTGTAGTTATTTTGAACGGGTGGTGGACTGGTGGAGGCAGGAGAATTCTGTAGATGATCCTAGATGATAACAGGGTGAGTATTAAATTAAAATTTGACTTGCACTTTGAATATCCGATTTCAAAAATTGCAAAAAAAGTTGGTTATTTAAGGCAGATTTGAGTCTTTATTAAAAAATATACAGGGTGATGACCACTATGGGGATCTCGGAAACTAGCAGAGCTAGAAGAAAGGTTAAATGGGGAAAGAATTGCGGTGTTCTAATGCCCCTTTTGGATTTACAAAAAAGTTCATGGCTCACTAGATATTTTGAAAAGAGTGATTTTTTGCTATTTCATCAGATCTCTGTAGCTCCTTTATTTCTGATTATAAGGAAAAACTGTAGAGACAAAAATTGTAGATAATTATGGGCTTTTACTAAAGCCCATAAAGTTATATTACCTATTCTTAACTTAAAAATTACTGCCAGTTCATTCCCCACTTTCCACTTTTTTACCTCATATAGAGGTAAATTAGTTTGGTCAAAATAAACTAGGTGGGTAGTAAAAATTAGGTAATTTTAACTTTGCATGTTTGTTAGATTCACACCTACTATGTAAAAGAACGAAAATTGATTTATCAAGACTTATTAAGAAAAAGCTACCAGTGAATTTCTGAAACACTTTAATATATTAGAGAAAATAAATGTAAGCTGGAAAATATAAATTTATTTATGCGTAGTTCTGTACTGTGTTTGATTGCAATTACCAATGTCCAGTGGGACTAGGAAAAAACTCAAAGCTGGAACGTTAAACATTAATTTATTTAGGTACATATACATATAACGAACGATATTTGTCAAAATAAATCCAATATCCGCTTCGCAATGCATTGGCGGCGTTATAACCGACAAATAGCTTTTTAATAATTGTTATGTATAATCCCGCAATAAAATCCCACATGGAGTTTCCTAGTTTGATGCATATAAATAATTTTAATGCTGTTTTGGACTTCAGCCCCTTTTGAAAAGGAAAAATCGCATCCTCTATTTTGATATATTGCGTGCAGATTCCGACCGGGATTGATAGTTACATTGCTACCTGTCGTCATATTATTATGTGGATAAAAAATTTTTTTTTGCTAACATGTAGCCGCCTTTGAAACATCTCTTTGTTTAAAAAATACTAAAAATTATATCCTCCACAACAATTATGTTTAAATTTGTTTTGACTTTTAAAAAAAACATTGTGAAATTGACGAAGATGTTTATATAAAAAACCGTATTTAGAACATAACGTTCATATAGTCGTTATGCTTCAAAAATACTAACAATTTTAACATGTACCTGAAGATGGCTTAAAAGCCGAAACGTACGTTGTAAAATATTTAAAAAAAGGATAGCTTTTGGCTCGTTGTTTTAAATACAATTTGGTAGAATACCCAGGAATTTTATTTGGATAAAAATTAATGTGTAAACATAATAATCCAATAATTTTAATACGGGACAATGTAAAAACAAGTAGGTAACTGAGGTAGCATAGCTTTAAAACTGATAAATACACGTGGTTGCGAATATTTTTACTCACAATCCGAATTGGTCCTACGAAAACATGCAAAATGACGTTTCTGGTAGCCTTTATACTGACACAATTATTGGTCCAGGTTAGGGAAACGTATAGTTCGTGTCTATTCTAAAAGTCCCTGTGACAATTTTGGTGATTCCTTGTATAACATAAGGAACTTTCCAAAACTCATAAACTTTTCTTGTAATATTTTCTGTGACATTTATATTATTTTAAGTGATGTCGAGCAAAGTAAAATTGATCAGAGTGTAAGTATACAGACTAAAAATCTAATTATTTAGCTCGAAAAAGAGCCACTGGCGCTCCGTGCCGCATTTGCAATGCTAAAGCGATTTATTTTACTAGTTTCGAAGCCAGTTAGAAGCTCGGGCGTTTCTCTTGGCTAAAAACAACATTTACCCAATTTTTCTGCGCTTCTGGTTGTTAGCTTTAATGCTCCGAATAACCAGATTTACCTTCGGGCAAATAACTTCAGCAGCTGCTGCCCTCGTTGTACTGATATTACAGAACCTTAATTTAAAAATGTAATTCCACATATCAGTATTTTCAATTTCAATTAGTGTTTGGTTTGTTATTAACTGAATTTGGACTGCATCTAAATATAAATTGATTTGCATCTTAATTACTTCTATGAAATTTTGTTATGATAGCAGCACGTAGTGTATTGATGCAGTGTATAGAGGTTGTCGATTAAATGTACCTAATTAAACTACAATACATTCATTATACCTAATTAATTAGTACTAGTAAAATTTGTGCTTTGATTTTGGACTTTTTGGACCGTCATATACATATACCGTCTGCCTGAATCAATTTTCATTTACACTCTGCAAATTAAACTCAAATTTAATTAACTTTAATGAAATTTGGCTCCCTGTCTAATCTCGAAATTAGATTTATACATTGAGTTTTTCGCATAGTATTAATTTCATGTTCATGCCAAATCATCTGTTGACGCTATAGAACTGCATTTTGGTGATATTAACTAAAATTAACTTACACAAGATAATTAGCATTATTACTAACCATTCTATTTAGCTCAATTTGCTAAACATACATAAAGTTTTAGAATACAAGATAAAAATATGTCTAAGTATGATAAACATCAACAATTAAAATTACCCTAAATTGTACCTATCGTTTTGTAAATTTAGTTTTAATTTTTAATAATATAAACTCATTTTCCTAGTAAGGAATATAAAGTAGTGAGGTGTCGGCACTTTACGTGAAATATTTAATAAAATAAATAGATAACAAATGTGGGAAGTATAATAGGTACCTGTCATTCTAAATACTTCAGTCTTTTTCGACCTGAACATTGTAGTCCTTGCTTATGGTAGTTGTATTATTGTCAAACATAATTCTATGACAAACATCTTTTTAATGACAAATGAGAAAAGGACGCTAGCGATTCAATGGTCACAATGAAAACTGCAGCCTTGTAAGTTCGTAACTAGTTTTGGCACCTTACTAAATGCAGTAATTATAGTATTATACCATAATTATTATATAGTATTTTATATTGAAACACTATTAGGATTTCCTCACGTTTGGATCTTTTTAAAATCGTTTAGGATTAAATCCGAGAATTTTCAATGTATTGTTAAAATTTTATTGGTGATAATTTAATCTTATGTGTTGTGATGTCTAACTATGTCCACGGTCTAGCTAATAGGTCACGAGTGACTATCTCGATAATTTTTAAGATAACTCGACGACTAAAACTCGTGTGTTTTTCCAAGAAATTGAATGCCGCCAATCCAATTTCAACCGAAGAACTTATTGCCAAATAATCTCCGAAAATTCTTCGAGAAAATTAATTATTCTACTTTACGTACAGCGTGTCCCAAATAGTTTGTCCTACCCCCTGGATTTCAGGAACCGTAAGAGATACGAAAAAAACTTTAATACAAAAGTTGTAAGGTTGGCAGTGGACGTAACCTCCCTTTTATTTTCACATATAGAGGGCGATTCGTATTTGCAGGACAAAAATAAAATATTTAGGTTTTTGACATTTGCATTAATCATTTGGAATATTTGCATTCTCCATGAAATTTGCTACAGAACCGTTTTTTTGTTTTGTATTTTGAATGCAGCGTTGCCAAGATATCGAATTTTCCTTGGAATTTAGGGACTTCGTGGAGGTTATGGAAACTGAATGCTGTATCTTTATTTTAATAGATATCAAAGATATATTTTAGCCGAAGTATGACAGCACAACCGTGTGCGGTGTGGTATATCGAAATTGGTTTTTGCATATACAGTGTGTTCATAACAGGCTCTCAAAATTAGATAATTTCAAACAGCAATAACTTATTTTTTTTCAAATGGAATGACCCATATTTCCATAGTTTGTTGGATGCCGGCGTTCAAGCCCCACATTTTATGTAAATAACATTCTATACCAAAAACTACCCGTTTTCGAGATATTTAGTATTTAACAAAATTTCTTTGCATTTTTCATTCAGGTGAGAAGGTTTTATCAAGCAAGCCATAACTACTTCTAGACTGAGGCAGAAATAATTGTCATTTTAGATAATACGGGAAATAAAATTCCTATATCCGCATACAGTATGTCCACGGATAGACATCCCAAGAGGACAAATGGACCAAAAATTTCATTTTTCGACAAAAAGTCATTCTCGATAAAAGTTTCTGCTTCTCGAAAAAATATGGTCCACAAAGAGAATTTTCGATTTTTTTATATAGAGTGTCCAAAATATACAAAAACAGGAAAGTGAAAGTAGAAGCTGTATGTGCAATTGAAACTTGAGAAGTGAAAAGACCCTTGTATACTTTGCACAGTTATTTATATTAAAAATCCTGACAGAGCGCTTTCGGTTATACAACCATCATCAGTGTCATCTATAATGTATATAATAAAGTTGATGTCAAATTATTTAAACTAATAGACTTACTTGTCGGATACAAACCCTACAGATGCGAACAACCACATGTTGGTAACCTTCAAGGTTAATTACGAATTAAGTCGTGGTGAAAACCAAAATTAAAATATTCCAGTTACAACCTGATACGTTATAACTTATATAAAGTTCAGGAACATTCAATTGCAAATTAGAAAACTCATTAAAAACAAATTGTTTTAAAACAATGGACAATGGACCATGTCTTGTCCATTGTTTTAAAACAATTTGTTTTTAATGAGTTTTCTAATTTGCAATTGAATGTTCCTGAACTTTATATAAGTTATAACGTATCAGGTTGTAACTGGAATATTTTAATTTTGGTTTTCACCACGACTTAATTCGTAATTAACCTTGAAGGTTACCAACATGTGGTTGTTCGCATCTGTAGGGTTTGTATCCGACAAGTAAGTCTATTAGTTTAAATAATTTGACATCAACTTTATTATATACATTATAGATGACACTGATGATGGTTGTATAACCGAAAGCGCTCTGTCAGGATTTTTAATATAACTAACTGTGCAAAGTATACAAGGGTCTTTTCACTTCTCAAAAAACAGGAAATGCGATCAAGAATAAACTGCCTTTATTTTTAAAAATATCAAAAACTTTTACTTAGAAAAGTTGTTTAGAATTAAAAGATGTGTCCGATTGTCACTTTTCAAACAAATCCAAGTGTGAAATTCATTTATTTTTAAAAATATCAAAAATATTTATTTAGAAAAGTTGTTTAGAATTAAAAGACGTGTCAAAGGGTAATTTTTTACCCATTTAAGTCAAAGTCGTCCGATTTGCTTAAAAAGTTACAATCAGACACAATTCTAAACAACTTTTCTAAATAAATATTTTTGATAATCTTAAAAACAAAGAAGTTTCACACTTGGAAACAAAAAAAAAACGGAGTGAGCTGATTTGTTTGAAAAGTGTCGGACACATCTTTTAATTCTAAACAACAAGTAAAAGTTTTTGATATTTTTAAAAATAAAGGCAGTTTATTCTTGGATCGCATTTCATGTTTTTGTATATTTTGGACACTCTGTATAAAAAAACGTAAATTCTCTTCGTGTACCATATTTTTTCGAGAAGCAGAAACTTTTATCAAGAATGACTTTTTGCCGAAAAATTAAATTTTTGGTCCATTTGTCCTCTTGGGATGTCTATCCGTGGACATACTGTATACGGGTATAGGAATTTTATTTCCCGTATTATCTAAAATGACAATTATTTCTGCCACTGTCTGGAAAAATAGTTATGACTTGCTTGATAAAACCTTCTCACCTGAATGAAAAATGCAAAGAAATTTTCTTAAATACTAAATATCTCGAAAACGGGTAGTTTTTGGTATAGAATGTTATTTACATAAAATGTGGGGCTTGGACGCCGGCATCGATCAAACTATAGAAATATGGGTCATTCCATTTAAAAAAAAAACTTATTGCTGTTTGAAATTATCCGATTTTGAGAGCCTGTTATGAATACACTGTATATGCAAAAACCAATTTAGACACACCACACCATACACGGTTGTGCTGTCATACTTCGGCTAAAATATATCTTTGATATCTATTAAAATAAAGATACAGCATTCAGTTTCCATAACCTCCACGAAGTGCCTAAATTCCAAGAAAAATTCTATATCTTGGCAACTCTGCATCCAAAATACAAAATAAAAAAACAGTTCTGTAGCAAATTTCATATATAATGCAAATATTCCAAACGATTAATGCAATTGTCAAAATCTAAATATTATATTTTTGTCCTGCAAATACGGATCGCCCTGTATATGTGAAAATACAAGATAGGTTACGTCCACTGCCAACCTTACAACTTTTGTATTCAAGTTTTTTTTTCGTATCTCTTACGGTTCCTGAGATCCGCAGGGGGTAGTACAAACTATTTGGGACACGCTGTACACCCTGAATAATTTTGATACCGCCGCCGCTCGGCTGCCGACGCAACTGGGCGCAGTTGGCAACATGGCTCAGGAGCGTCGAGTGACTCGGGTGCTAAGCTTACAATTTTTTTTGATCATGACTGAATCTCCCTGTATCTCATGAAATCCTATGCGGTATGCGCATTTCCCTGGCACACACTGGAGATAATATAGCTCCCGCGCGTCTCCACACATTCATCCCCAGATATCCTCGCGTATGCACGTTCGCGCCAGATTCATCTCGACAGATTGGGGCGGCCTCAATGCGGCGGAAGCTCCATAAGGAAGCCCTGTATCCATCACCGCTATATTCCGGGGTAATTCAGTGGTCCGCGCGGAGGAAGTCGTTCAGGGCCCCTCGCAGCTTGTGCTACCTAACAGAAAAATGACCAAAACGATTCCTGTAAGCTCCTTTGAAGTATTAGTAGCGGGGCTTTCGCTTTTGAGCTCCGCGATATGAGCATAAGTGGTACAAGGCAGTAGGCAGTTGTGTGTATTGGCAAAAGCAATAACGAAACGCAAGTTAAAGATTTTTTTGTACCTATACCTTTGTTTCGTGTGGTGTTTCTTTGTATCTGAGATTTCGGAGTCGAAATTTACCTTGAATATTATAGGTCCTAATCAGGTAAGGACTGACGCCGCTCGTTACATCACAATATTCAATTTTAGATTAGTAGTGTGCGATGCTTAATTTTCAGGGACCAAAAATTTTTGGGCTTATTTGTTTTGGCCATAATTTTTTTGTTTATCGACCGACTTTAAAAAACGAGGCACCGTTGCTTGCAGAAAAGAACGGACTATTGACAGAAAACTACAAAATTGCTGTTTTGGGCTAATTATTTCTGCGAGGAAAAAATGTCGGACAAAAAAAAGTAAATAAAATGGGACAACTGAATTTTATACAGTGTGTCCACGGATTGAGTGCACGTGGGGTGTAAATGACAAAAAATTTTCGAGTTGAAATTTGACCTTTTGGGGATCAGCTCTGCTTGGTTTGAAACTAATTTGTGACGTAATTTTAGTTTCGAAAAATCACGTATGCCTTGGGAATTTTGAAAAAACTAATTTTCCACATCAGTAAAGTGCCCTTTCTGTAGGTTTTACGATAAAATGTTATTAAGGAAACATGTTCAGAATGAAGAACTGAGTAGGTTGTGTAGCTTTCACATTAAAATGTTATTAAGAAAACTTGTTCAGAAAGAAAAACTGAGTGGGTTTGCGAAATTTCGAAAGTCTAGGCCTACTTTGATTTTTTTCTGCTAAAAAATTAAAATGCACAAAAATCAAAGTAGACCTAGGCTTTTGAATATTCTCACACCTATCCAGTTTTTCTTTGTGAACAAGTTTTCTCAATAACATTTTAATGTGAAAGCTACACAAAGTGCACTTTTCTAAAGAAAAGTGGGAAAAAATGCCAAAAAAATCAATGTGGGCCTAGACTTTCGAAATTTCGCAAACCTACTCAGTTCTTCATTCTGAACATGTATACTAGTTGCATAACGATAAAATCAACCGTTTATCTTGAAATTGAGAAAATGTGCTCCAAAACTCCTGTTAACTTCAACATTTTAAACATAATCACAGATCAACTGTACTTGCAAAATAAAGAAAAAAATTTCAAATGGGCATTGGTCAAAACATACCAATAGTTTTCTTGAAATAGGATGTAAATATTTTATCAAATATTCAATAGGTTCCATTTTGAAAGTGAATAATTTTTGGTACATTGTTCATAGGGATTTTTTTCCCACTTCAAAAGGGCACGGTTAATTTGTAATATTTAAAAGCGGTAGGTGAAAATTTTATGTTTTGAAGTTTGAATTAACTGACGTTTTGGGGCAAGTTTTGCCAATTTCAACGCAAACGGTTGATTATATCATTAAGAAACAAAAGTACACTTTTGTTGCCAAATTAAAAGTTGCACTAAAATGATGGACCTGCAAGAACAAAAAGATACCATCAAAAAAGTTAGGAGTAAAAGCATAAGATCCAAAAACAGTGCAGATGGCGTCCCCTGTCAGGTAAGTAGAAATTGACATTTTCAGCTTATTCTCCATCCCCACATCCCCAAAAACACAGCAGTGCCAAATTTCAGTTCAGCAACTTGATTATTTTGGGAGATATTGCCATAATTCACTTTCAAAAAAAGAGCTACAGCGCCCTGTATATATCAGTAAGTATTGAGATTTGACCCATCGTTGTTAAGCTTAATCGTAATATTTTGACCTGTTGACTTGTTCTTGATGTATATTTCTAGAAAAGGGCCGCGTGAAATTGCCACTTGCGTTTTTATCTGGTTGAGATAACTGTAAATCTGAAGTTGGTCTCTCAAGAGTTTTTATTTCAACTATTTCGGTCAATGAAAAACTTAAAATGTTACCTTTCGAAATGTCCTGCACACTAGAGGACGTGCGTGACCAGAGGACGAACCCCGCGGGAACAGGCAGACGCGGCGCGGAACTAAAGGCGGAAAAACTCTCCGCCCCAGATCAAGAAACCAGCGTAATCCGGCTGATAACATTCCTAGCCGTAACCCCCACGCGGCGGCATTATCCACTCCCGTTGCGCTATTTCTGTTTGAACAAAGACGACAAGAGACCGCGAGGCCGGGCACAGTTGCTAAGCGTATAAGAATCATCTTTATTTACAATTTAAATTAATGAGAGGTGTCGTATAATTGACAACCTTGTCGTCAGTAGCGATCAAAGTAGGGAGAGATAGAAGGCAGTATTTCGCGATTTTCCGTGCACATCTATCTGGTAAAGAGAAGACACAGCACGGCTTGGCCCTGCACATTCATCGCCGGATATCCGCGTTTGCGCCAGATTCATCTCGACAGATTGGGAACGCCTCGATGCGGCGGAAGCTCCTGGGAATCCATGTATCCATCACAGTTATATTCGAGAATAATTTACTATGTAGAGCGCTTGGAATATGGAGAGAGGAAACCGATGCCCCACATACCAGCGGCAAATGTAGCGTGTATATAGGAGATAATTTAAAGAACTATAATATTTTGTTGTAACAAGTAATATGTTGGAAACCTCGATCAAGTTGGCCTAAGTGGAATTCAATATAATAATCAGGCACTCCAAAGATGAAGCTCGCTTCAAGGGCAAGAACCAGGTTGGATATTGGGCGTCGTCGTTGTTTTTTAAAGAATAAATACCAGTCCAATAATGTTCTTTAAAATTTAAGCTTTTCGGTCAGATTTTTTCCATAAAGTTATATATTTTAAGAGAATAATGCAAGCTGTTCGTAGAATGAGAAAAAAGAAAATCAGAAACGGTGCCCGCAGCACCAGCTGCCATAAGCTGTACGTTTCTGCACCCACGCGCCATCTACTATCGAGAAGCCAAACCAAATTCAATAGACACATAGCTATTTTACCAGCCCTATGCTGACCCACTTCTGTTGTCGTTCGCTAGATTTTTTGTGGTTAATACTGATACCAGCCTATATAGTAGATACTTCCATCTTGTGTCTTAATAAAGGTCCAGATATATGTACAGTGTGGCCCGTTTGGAATGGAGACACCTATGTAAAATTTTTCTTCTTCTTCTGATTTTAGCCGTTTTTGCATTAGTGCAAAATGTCAGGTCTTATTCTCAATATTTAAGGCCTGATACGAATTTTTTTCTAGTAAAAAAAAACGAAAATCATTTAGCGATTTTTTTATCTAGAATATGACACCACAGCGTTAATCAGGGCACCCCGAAACCCCCATATACCAAATTTGAACAAAAAATATACAGGGAGTTCCATTCTGCAAGGTGTCAAAGTTGAACAAAATAGGAATTTTAAAGGCATCTGGCGAGTCAAGTGAGCCATGGAATTACCTCAAATCAGTTGAATGATGAAGAGGACCACTCACATTGTTGATGGGAAAAGATTCAATAAAAAATATACAAGATGTTCTTCTCTCTGTCAACTCAAAATGTTGAATTTTTTAAACTTTATTATGCTTCGAAAATCTAGTATATCAAAACCACCCCAGGCATTATAAACAAACTAAGTCGAAAAAATACAGAAGCCTGCCAGTCAGTAAGTCCATATAAGTTAAGGTAGCTGGTGTGCCACAACAGAAAACACACCAAAAATGTATCGTCTTAGACAGCAACTTTGTTAAGAAAGGCCCAATAATTTAAATTGTTTTTATTTGTTGGTTGGCATTATATGTAGAAAAATAAATTACTTTTGAGTTTATTAATACATTTTTTTCAATGATTCCGGAGCACTCCTGACCAGTATAAAGTTTCATAAAAATTCAGCATTTTGAGATGGCCCAGAGAAAAAGACCCTGTACATTTTTGTACTGAATCTTTGCACACCAATACTTTGAGTAGTCCTGTTGATTATTCAACTGACACACTTGACTCGCCAGATGCCTTTAAAATTCTTATTTTGTTCAACTTTCAATTTTCGTCTTTTTTTAATAGAAAAAAATTCGTAGTAGGCCTTGAAAGTTGAGATTAAGACGTGAAATTTAGCACTAACGTAAAAAAGAGCTTTTTGTGGCCTATTTTTAGAAAAAAAAAAAACGGCTAAAATCGGATAAAGAATAAAAGTTTTACAGAGGTGTCTCCATTCCAAACGGGCCACACTCCACACTGTATATACCAGGTCATTTTTAAAGCAACTTCTGCCGACACGATTTCAGATTTAAGCAAAGTGCTCTATTTTGCCTAACACAATAGCTACATAGTATAGCTCATCTTGAGAAATAGAACCCTTTTATCTTTTTCACACTATATCGATATTTTGTTTAGATATAAACTATGGAGTACCTATACTACATTCTTCATTTACTTTAGTATCATTTAAAACTGATAAATAAGACTACAATAGAACAATTAAGTCTATTGCCAGTCTGTCTTCTCTCTGATATAGTAGATACACTGCTTTGATACTTCAACCCCAGCTTCTACTTTCTGAGCAAGCCATCCAGGGCATTGTAACTAAATTAAATTTTGATATTGAGGACGCAAACAAAGAAAAAATATTGACTCACGGTATATCGATATCGAGTTCAAAATTCCGAAATTTCTGTATCACAAGAAAACAAATCCCTGCAAATAAAATACATCTAGAGATTTCATTTCCGTGAAATATAGGCATAAATAAAGGCAGTTTATTCTTGGATCGCATTTCATGTTTTTGTATATTTTGGACACTCTGTATAAAAAAACGTAAATTCTCTTCGTGTACCATATTTTTTCGAGAAGCAGAAACTTTTATCAAGAATGACTTTTTGCCGAAAAATTAAATTTTTGGTCCATTTGTCCTCTTGGGATGTCTATCCGTGGACATACTGTATACGGGTATAGGAATTTTATTTCCCGTATTATCTAAAATGACAATTATTTCTGCCACTGTCTGGAAAAATAGTTATGACTTGCTTGATAAAACCTTCTCACCTGAATGAAAAATGCAAAGAAATTTTCTTAAATACTAAATATCTCGAAAACGGGTAGTTTTTGGTATAGAATGTTATTTACATAAAATGTGGGGCTTGGACGCCGGCATCGATCAAACTATAGAAATATGGGTCATTCCATTTAAAAAAAAAACTTATTGCTGTTTGAAATTATCCGATTTTGAGAGCCTGTTATGAATACACTGTATATGCAAAAACCAATTTAGACACACCACACCACACACGGTTGTGCTGTCATACTTCGGCTAAAATATATCTTTGATATCTATTAAAATAAAGATACAGCATTCAGTTTCCATAACCTCCACGAAGTGCCTAAATTCCAAGAAAAATTCTATATCTTGGCAACTCTGCATCCAAAATACAAAATAAAAAAACAGTTCTGTAGCAAATTTCATGTATAATGCAAATATTCCAAACGATTAATGCAATTGTCAAAATCTAAATATTATATTTTTGTCCTGCAAATACGGATCGCCCTGTATATGTGAAAATACAAGATAGGTTACGTCCACTGCCAACCTTACAACTTTTGTATTCAAGTTTTTTTTTCGTATCTCTTACGGTTCCTGAGATCCGCAGGGGGTAGTACAAACTATTTGGGACACGCTGTACACCCTGAATAATTTTGATACCGCCGCCGCTCGGCTGCCGACGCAACTGGGCGCAGTTGGCAACATGGCTCAGGAGCGTCGAGTGACTCGGGTGCTAAGCTTACAATTTTTTTTGATCATGACTGAATCTCCCTGTATCTCATGAAATCCTATGCGGTATGCGCATTTCCCTGGCACACACTGGAGATAATATAGCTCCCGCGCGTCTCCACACATTCATCCCCAGATATCCTCGCGTATGCACGTTCGCGCCAGATTCATCTCGACAGATTGGGGCGGCCTCAATGCGGCGGAAGCTCCATAAGGAAGCCCTGTATCCATCACCGCTATATTCCGGGGTAATTCAGTGGTCCGCGCGGAGGAAGTCGTTCAGGGCAGCTTGTGCTACCTAACAGAAAAATGACCAAAACGATTCCTGTAAGCTCCTTTGAAGTATTAGTAGCGGGGCTTTCGCTTTTGAGCTCCGCGATATGAGCATAAGTGGTACAAGGCAGTAGGCAGTTGTGTGTATTGGCAAAAGCAATAACGAAACGCAAGTTAAAGATTTTTTTGTACCTATACCTTTGTTTCGTGTGGTGTTTCTTTGTATCTGAGATTTCGGAGTCGAAATTTACCTTGAATATTATAGGTCCTAATCAGGTAAGGACTGACGCCGCTCGTTACATCACAATATTCAATTTTAGATTAGTAGTGTGCGATGCTTAATTTTCAGGGACCAAAAATTTTTGGGCTTATTTGTTTTGGCCATAATTTTTTTGTTTATCGACCGACTTTAAAAAACGAGGCACCGTTGCTTGCAGAAAAGAACGGACTATTGACAGAAAACTACAAAATTGCTGTTTTGGGCTAATTATTTCTGCGAGGAAAAAATGTCGGACAAAAAAAAGTAAATAAAATGGGACAACTGAATTTTATACAGTGTGTCCACGGATTGAGTGCACGTGGGGTGTAAATGACAAAAAATTTTCGAGTTGAAATTTGACCTTTTGGGGATCAGCTCTGCTTGGTTTGAAACTAATTTGTGACGTAATTTTAGTTTCGAAAAATCACGTATGCCTTGGGAATTTTGAAAAAACTAATTTTCCACATCAGTAAAGTGCCCTTTCTGTAGGTTTTACGATAAAATGTTATTAAGGAAACATGTTCAGAATGAAGAACTGAGTAGGTTGTGTAGCTTTCACATTAAAATGTTATTAAGAAAACTTGTTCAGAAAGAAAAACTGAGTGGGTTTGCGAAATTTCGAAAGTCTAGGCCTACTTTGATTTTTTTCTGCTAAAAAATTAAAATGCACAAAAATCAAAGTAGACCTAGGCTTTTGAATATTCTCACACCTATCCAGTTTTTCTTTGTGAACAAGTTTTCTCAATAACATTTTAATGTGAAAGCTACACAAAGTGCACTTTTCTAAAGAAAAGTGGGAAAAAATGCCAAAAAAATCAATGTGGGCCTAGACTTTCGAAATTTCGCAAACCTACTCAGTTCTTCATTCTGAACATGTATACTAGTTGCATAACGATAAAATCAACCGTTTATCTTGAAATTGAGAAAATGTGCTCCAAAACTCCTGTTAACTTCAACATTTTAAACATAATCACAGATCAACTGTACTTGCAAAATAAAGAAAAAAATTTCAAATGGGCATTGGTCAAAACATACCAATAGTTTTCTTGAAATAGGATGTAAATATTTTATCAAATATTCAATAGGTTCCATTTTGAAAGTGAATAATTTTTGGTACATTGTTCATAGGGATTTTTTTCCCACTTCAAAAGGGCACGGTTAATTTGTAATATTTAAAAGCGGTAGGTGAAAATTTTATGTTTTGAAGTTTGAATTAACTGACGTTTTGGGGCAAGTTTTGCCAATTTCAACGCAAACGGTTGATTATATCATTAAGAAACAAAAGTACACTTTTGTTGCCAAATTAAAAGTTGCACTAAAATGATGGACCTGCAAGAACAAAAAGATACCATCAAAAAAGTTAGGAGTAAAAGCATAAGATCCAAAAACAGTGCAGATGGCGTCCCCTGTCAGGTAAGTAGAAATTGACATTTTCAGCTTATTCTCCATCCCCACATCCCCAAAAACACAGCAGTGCCAAATTTCAGTTCAGCAACTTGATTATTTTGGGAGATATTGCCATAATTCACTTTCAAAAAAAGAGCTACAGCGCCCTGTATATATCAGTAAGTATTGAGATTTGACCCATCGTTGTTAAGCTTAATCGTAATATTTTGACCTGTTGACTTGTTCTTGATGTATATTTCTAGAAAAGGGCCGCGTGAAATTGCCACTTGCGTTTTTATCTGGTTGAGATAACTGTAAATCTGAAGTTGGTCTCTCAAGAGTTTTTATTTCAACTATTTCGGTCAATGAAAAACTTAAAATGTTACCTTTCGAAATGTCCTGCACACTAGAGGACGTGCGTGACCAGAGGACGAACCCCGCGGGAACAGGCAGACGCGGCGCGGAACTAAAGGCGGAAAAACTCTCCGCCCCAGATCAAGAAACCAGCGTAATCCGGCTGATAACATTCCTAGCCGTAACCCCCACGCGGCGGCATTATCCACTCCCGTTGCGCTATTTCTGTTTGAACAAAGACGACAAGAGACCGCGAGGCCGGGCACAGTTGCTAAGCGTATAAGAATCATCTTTATTTACAATTTAAATTAATGAGAGGTGTCGTATAATTGACAACCTTGTCGTCAGTAGCGATCAAAGTAGGGAGAGATAGAAGGCAGTATTTCGCGATTTTCCGTGCACATCTATCTGGTAAAGAGAAGACACAGCACGGCTTGGCCCTGCACATTCATCGCCGGATATCCGCGTTTGCGCCAGATTCATCTCGACAGATTGGGAACGCCTCGATGCGGCGGAAGCTCCTGGGAATCCATGTATCCATCACAGTTATATTCGAGAATAATTTACTATGTAGAGCGCTTGGAATATGGAGAGAGGAAACCGATGCCCCACATACCAGCGGCAAATGTAGCGTGTATATAGGAGATAATTTAAAGAACTATAATATTTTGTTGTAACAAGTAATATGTTGGAAACCTCGATCAAGTTGGCCTAAGTGGAATTCAATATAATAATCAGGCACTCCAAAGATGAAGCTCGCTTCAAGGGCAAGAACCAGGTTGGATATTGGGCGTCGTCGTTGTTTTTTAAAGAATAAATACCAGTCCAATAATGTTCTTTAAAATTTAAGCTTTTCGGTCAGATTTTTTCCATAAAGTTATATATTTTAAGAGAATAATGCAAGCTGTTCGTAGAATGAGAAAAAAGAAAATCAGAAACGGTGCCCGCAGCACCAGCTGCCATAAGCTGTACGTTTCTGCACCCACGCGCCATCTACTATCGAGAAGCCAAACCAAATTCAATAGACACATAGCTATTTTACCAGCCCTATGCTGACCCACTTCTGTTGTCGTTCGCTAGATTTTTTGTGGTTAATACTGATACCAGCCTATATAGTAGATACTTCCATCTTGTGTCTTAATAAAGGTCCAGATATATGTACAGTGTGGCCCGTTTGGAATGGAGACACCTATGTAAAATTTTTCTTCTTCTTCTGATTTTAGCCGTTTTTGCATTAGTGCAAAATGTCAGGTCTTATTCTCAATATTTAAGGCCTGATACGAATTTTTTTCTAGTAAAAAAAAACGAAAATCATTTAGCGATTTTTTTATCTAGAATATGACACCACAGCGTTAATCAGGGCACCCCGAAACCCCCATATACCAAATTTGAACAAAAAATATACAGGGAGTTCCATTCTGCAAGGTGTCAAAGTTGAACAAAATAGGAATTTTAAAGGCATCTGGCGAGTCAAGTGAGCCATGGAATTACCTCAAATCAGTTGAATGATGAAGAGGACCACTCACATTGTTGATGGGAAAAGATTCAATAAAAAATATACAAGATGTTCTTCTCTCTGTCAACTCAAAATGTTGAATTTTTTAAACTTTATTATGCTTCGAAAATCTAGTATATCAAAACCACCCCAGGCATTATAAACAAACTAAGTCGAAAAAATACAGAAGCCTGCCAGTCAGTAAGTCCATATAAGTTAAGGTAGCTGGTGTGCCACAACAGAAAACACACCAAAAATGTATCGTCTTAGACAGCAACTTTGTTAAGAAAGGCCCAATAATTTAAATTGTTTTTATTTGTTGGTTGGCATTATATGTAGAAAAATAAATTACTTTTGAGTTTATTAATACATTTTTTTCAATGATTCCGGAGCACTCCTGACCAGTATAAAGTTTCATAAAAATTCAGCATTTTGAGATGGCCCAGAGAAAAAGACCCTGTACATTTTTGTACTGAATCTTTGCACACCAATACTTTGAGTAGTCCTGTTGATTATTCAACTGACACACTTGACTCGCCAGATGCCTTTAAAATTCTTATTTTGTTCAACTTTCAATTTTCGTCTTTTTTTAATAGAAAAAAATTCGTAGTAGGCCTTGAAAGTTGAGATTAAGACGTGAAATTTAGCACTAACGTAAAAAAGAGCTTTTTGTGGCCTATTTTTAGAAAAAAAAAAACGGCTAAAATCGGATAAAGAATAAAAGTTTTACAGAGGTGTCTCCATTCCAAACGGGCCACACTCCACACTGTATATACCAGGTCATTTTTAAAGCAACTTCTGCCGACACGATTTCAGATTTAAGCAAAGTGCTCTATTTTGCCTAACACAATAGCTACATAGTATAGCTCATCTTGAGAAATAGAACCCTTTTATCTTTTTCACACTATATCGATATTTTGTTTAGATATAAACTATGGAGTACCTATACTACATTCTTCATTTACTTTAGTATCATTTAAAACTGATAAATAAGACTACAATAGAACAATTAAGTCTATTGCCAGTCTGTCTTCTCTCTGATATAGTAGATACACTGCTTTGATACTTCAACCCCAGCTTCTACTTTCTGAGCAAGCCATCCAGGGCATTGTAACTAAATTAAATTTTGATATTGAGGACGCAAACAAAGAAAAAATATTGACTCACGGTATATCGATATCGAGTTCAAAATTCCGAAATTTCTGTATCACAAGAAAACAAATCCCTGCAAATAAAATACATCTAGAGATTTCATTTCCGTGAAATATAGGCATAAATCCATAAAAGCCGTCCGTTCACCGACAATGGCCCAAAACGTAAAGAAACAACCGGAACGTAATCCCGATAAACATCTCTTTGCATGCAAAAATGTAGGTACGTTATCCGGAAATTTATTGGTCCGAATCCTATCCGGCTGCGGGGCTACCAATTGCTCTCCGAAACGGTCAGTGCATAAAAATTTTAGATTCTCTGGGCCCTATCTAAATTGGCTACCGTTCGAACGCGTCCGCCTCCAAACTGAAATTTATACTTGCGCACTCGGTTATATGGAGATTCTATTGAATTCAGACTTGAAAAATTTAAATTCCAGATTTAAAATAATATACCTATATACTTGTATACTGTTCAGGTTTTGAAATTGATCGGTACCTACTTCTATGAACACTTCGCCCGACCAGTTTTCGAAAATTGGCTTAAATAAAAGCTTTTTTTTTAAGTTTGTATTTCTTATTTTATGTGATCCATATGAAATTATAAAGACAATTAAAAAGCGCAAATTCGTTTTGGAGATACGGTGAACAAAAATTTTTTTGGCATCAAACACATAAAAATGTTTCAAGAGAAACGCATCTACCATTATATTTATTATTTTAGAAAAAATGTTTTTAAAAGAAAGTTGTACAAATTATTTCGTTTGTATTGTTAAAAAGAAAATTCAGAATTCTGGTAAAAAAAATTGGATTAAGGCTTCCTTTTCGAATATAGACAACTTTGTAGATTAAAGTTTTCTCCTTCACCAACGTAGCGACAAAGATATTACAGTCTTTGTTGGGACACGTCTTGACCTTCTGCAGGTGCAGTGATCTCAGCCAGCCAGGGACGGTCGGGCAGTCGGGCAAATGCCCGAAGGGCCGGTCGCAATCGGGCCGACTTGGGCCGGCGTGGACAGCTAGCGGGCATACGGCATACGCAAAATATCGAAATAATAATAAATAATCATCACCGCGGCTGCAGCGCAATCAACGATGACGCGACGTCCATGCCCATTCCGGCCCTTTCTTCCCTTCTTGATATGTTCCAAGGGGCATATTCTGCTTTGGCTTCTGTATATCAGTACATTTTGACATTGCCTATTTCTCAAGTTGAATGTGAATGGTCGTTTTCAACATTAAGATATATAAAAATAGATAAAGGAATACAGTGTGTCACTCTAGAAATCTATGAAGAGCCGAGTAAAATTTAGCATGATATATTTTTTTAGATTCACCTAAAGTAAGATATCTCACAGACACTATTTTGACTGGGTGATTATTCCATGGCTAACTACCTTTTATTAATGAACAATTTTCAGAATATCATATTAGGCATTCTTTTAAGAATAAAATGGATGGTGGCCATGCTCAAAACCTTTTGTACAAAATATCAGTAATATAAGTTATACAAGGCGTTCACAAGGTGAACACGATCAAATTCGATGAAATCATGTATTTAAAAAATTATTTAAATAAAAATTTCGGGATTCTACTGCATTATGTCGGTCCCCCTTGGAAAATATACCTGATTTTATTAACATTTCCTAACAATTCGAGGCATCATTCTCCATCCTTATGTATGATTTATTCATCAACATATCAATCAAATCAGGTGTGCCATGAATGCCATGAAAACAAAAACGATAGCTCCTACATATTTGTCAGATACCTAGGGGCCTAACACCCTATATGAGCTATACTGGCTATACTGCGTAAATACCTCAGGCAAAGCTTAATCGATTTACAAAAAAAAAATTCCATAACCTGTGTCCTGTGGTTTATACAGGGAACTCTGGAAAATCTAATTTTTTAAATTGTTTTTCCACTTTGTGAACTTTGCATAACTTAGAATACTGATATTTTGCACAAAGGGTTTTGAGCTATGGCCAATTCGATGGCAATATCCATTTTATTCTTAGAAGAATGCCTAATATGATATTCTGAAAATTGGTTATTTAAAAAACCATAGTTGGCCACAGAACAATCACAAAATCGAAATAGTAGTGTCTGTGAAATATCTTCCTTTAGTTGAATCTTAAAAAAATATATATATAATATATAATATACATACGGACATATACTGTAGATTACAAGACACTAGATTAGAGCCTTTATGAATATAGAGAAAGCTATTTTAAATAAAATTGATAAATTGAAAAAAATTGATACCCAATGAAGAAGTTATCAATATACTGCCATCACAAAGTTCATTATTAAGAATAAAATTTAATATATTTTTTAATATATCTACCACGTTTTTGAACAGTACTAAAAAGTATAAAATATATAATGTTTTGTCAACGGCTTACTATTATCTATTGCATGCGCCCCACGTTCTTCGAATCTTTATGAGGCTAGGAGAAATTATTTTATTTTTTAGTCCGTTTTTATATTGTTTTATGCTTTTTAGTTTTTTTTAAAAACGTGCCGTATTAAAATAATATATTTAAATTTTATTATTTTCTGCTTTTTAGTCTTGTTTGAAATTTTGCAATCGATTTTAAACATCTTGATGAGATTATGACAGAGACATGTGGCAAATTTCAGGTTTATTAATTAATTCCAAATCCTTCTTACTTACCAAAGCATGTGGGTATCTTTTGATAAATTTTCACTAGTCAAATATTTTTATTTATTAGATATTCATAATTTTTTTATAGTAACAAATAACATAATAATAATATGTAGTATATAGATTCCCCATTAATTTTGCATTGTTATCCTGGTCTGAGCTATATGTTTAAAGACGAACAGGATGAAAAGAAAGTGAGTTAATAAAAACGTGGTAAAAATCATTAATTTGTTAAATCAAATAATAGATCTAGTCTAGTTTGTCATTTTTGTGTTATCCAAATAAAAATAAACCTGCTTTTTATTGCAACATATATCTTATTGGGCCGGAATGATTAAACTTCCCGGGCCGGTTGACCCTACCCCATCCGTCCCTGCAGCCAGCCCATTACCGGTTTCATCCTATTTGGGAATCATCAGATGGGCGTAGGCAACAATCCTGGATGGATAGGTTTCAAAAAATAGACACAACTTTATTTTATAGACATTTTGTCTAAAGTAATAAATAATGGTAAGCACTTCTATCTTGAAACATATTTATATGCTTATGTTTCTTAATTTTTCGTCGAAATATGAATAATTTTCTTCTCTCGTCAACTCCATCCGTGGACACATGTCATGTAAAAACCCAATTTCATGACGTCATAACTCCGATTCTATTCATGGTAGAAAATTCAATTTGGATTCATTTTGTTCGCGTATACTTAATCGAAATGCAGCGCAGCCAGCGCAGCAAGTTCTATTTTTTAATTCTCTTTATAATTTTATGGCGAACAAAAAGCGCACTGTATAATTTTCTACGATTTTGCGACAGGGTCGGAGATAGAGCTGAAACTGTGAAAAATTGTACCTATGATTTTTTCAATGCATGCCTTTCACTTGGAATCCAAGATCACAAAATTGTATGCTTCAAACTCAGGTCAGAATGAAACCATTGAATAATTGCCGTGGTATAAATTAACGCATTTTTAAATCGATCACATCGGTCTGGAGACAAGAACATAATTTCACTGAAGCGGTAGATAGCTGGGGCATTTGATGATTTATTGATTATGCAATGTTCTGCCAGTTGAAAACTTGATTTTATTATATTCTAATTTTACTAATAAAATTACCGCTAACGAGTGTAAATTCACGTGCAAATTGGTTTGTACGATTTTCAAATTTATTTTTTCGTCGTTCAATCGGCAAATTACCCCGTTACCTATAGGAAGCAAGTATACAACTTTTGCGTCAGAGGCCGAAACTGCCAATGTGTGAGCCACGACACGCGAAATCGCTTCATTAAAATACAGTCCACGCGTATCGATCATCGGTTTGTAATTAATGGTATCCGCAGCACCCCCAGAATCATATTGCTATGCAAATGTCATTCCAATGACATTTCAATCGATCGACGCGAGATCGGATTTGCATGCACATGATTGTACCCAAATTTTTGATGCGGGTATGTAAGGAAATTATAGCGGGGATATATTTAGGGAAATGTTGTCGAGCGAAATTGAATAATTGGTATATAAAAAATCGTGTGAAAAATGTTCGGTGAGGGAATTCATTGCTTACCTTGCTACCCCGTCCTCGTCCGGAGTAGCCACCTCCATCGCCCTGGCCTCTCATCTGGAACAAAATGTCATTTAAAGGAGTCGGAGATTAAAGAATAAATCATTTTGATATTAAACAGCATAGATTTAACCGTGCAGCAAGCAATCAAGCAAATATAAAAAAAAAGATTTATTACGTTTACCTACTCTTTTTTGGAAAAAATATAATTTTTTCTATTTCGCCGAAATCGTCATGTTAATTTTGTAACGGAAATTTTGTCTCATTGCGTTACTGCGTTTTAATTTCATTAAATTTATCAATAAATACCTGATACTATTCCGATCATATCAAACTTATCTAACTAAAGTGATTTGTGTTTACAGTCGATTCCCCGGTCAAGTGTCAATTTTGTCGTTCATCTACCTAACCTTTTTTGTGGTACGAATCACAAACACAAACGGAAATTGTATTCAAAATGTAAAGCCTGGTTCATGCAACTTCTTTATCTTTTAATTTTACTTTATCTTTAAGAAATAACCAATGGCATTTGTCCCTTGATTTGAACTGACCAATGACATTTAATATAAAATTAAAAGATAAAGAAGCTGTATGAACCAGAGCTTAGTTTTTCATAGTGCCTTTTTATTAAGAATTTTCGCGGGTTGTCCATAGAATTCGATAGAACATTCCATAATCTCGAAACCGGATATCGTACCACAAAAGGTTCTGATAAGTTCTCGTTCCGAAGACACTTTTCGTTGCGTTCTTGAGGTGCTCGCATCGTGTTTTTGGCTTGGCCATTTTTTCCGACTTTTCAACCCTAATTTAGCGGTGTGATCAAGAGTGTATCGTTGAAATTATACCATTCTTTAATTAATATTTGCTATCTTTAATTTTCATGTGAAACTTATCTACTGGAGCCCTGGTTTTCTGGTGTAGTCAACCACGTGTACCACCCCAGGAGTTCAGCTACATTTCAGCCAACATAAGAGGCGTCCACAGGGGCTCGAGCACCGTGGAAGTCCGTGGAAGCCCTGGTGAGTAGATTTTATCTCATTTATCTTTTCCTTATCGTATTTTTTGTACCGTTTTCTCGAGATATCTACTCACCTAGGTTATATTGCCCTATCTTAAATTTTTTAACCTTATTAACTTTCAACGATACCACTCTAGGTCTGATCCCCGAAGGAACGTAACGGAGAGTCACCTCAGATTTTTTTTGCTATTATCACAAATTTTCTCTTTCATTAAATTTGTTTTTCTTACCCGGAGAACATAGAACATATAAGTATGTGTTAATATAACTTTTAATCAAAAACAAAAATCATTCTCTTGTCCTAGTCTGAGGTTCAGATTTCTTTTTAATATCAAGTTTCAAATTGTATATCTCATTTTTACAAGTAAATATTTTGCATTATTTTCGCTATCTCTGTGCACAGTGTTTTTTTTAATAATTATAAATATCACATTATTAAATTAGTCATACATTGCTATAAATAAGATAGTTTTACTAACTACAAGTTTAAAATTATAAGTAACATAAACAACATCGCCTATTAGTTGTCTGAATATTTTCTCGACTTAAGTGATTGGGTACTGCTCGGTTTTCGACTTCACAGATACTTCGAAGCTGTTACACCACACCTCCTCCAACATCACAAGTTCTAGTTTGGTCACGTGCAGCTAAGCGACAGGTCCACCAGCCACAACAAACACCCACGTTCCAGCTAGTCGGCACTGCAGGGTTGCAGCTATAAGTGGTCTGGTTTGGTTCTCGCATATTGGGCACGGACTTATATGAATGTGGAGTTGAGGTATTGTGTCAAATCTCAGTCGGTGTGTAAACTAAGGTGATTGCTTAGCATCAAATTTCTTGTACTTCGGTTTAACTTACGTAACTGTGAGTAGTACAACTTTCATTGTAAGGCAAATTTAATGCAACGATTCTCCAAATTGTAATAAAACTTGTTTTATTTGATCGCCTCATAACTAGTTCCGAAAGAAAAACTTGCTCTCCGCATCTCGCTCTCTCAATACATTTTGTAGTGCATTTTTTTTAATAACACCTAGTTGTTACAATTTGTAGAATGCATGTCTAACATATATGTCGCTCCAGCAGAAGTACGTAATAGAACACGAAACTAAAGTAATCATTTTGCTATCTCTGTATAGAATTTTCTTACCCTATTCTAACGTCTAAAATGTATTGCTGCATCAGCAAAACCACCATTCAATATCCTAAATGCACGTAGTATACGCAGCGCAAGAAATATTAATTGGCGAGAAAGCCGAAACTGGGAGCTCTCCCAATTATTTCTGGCTCATATACCGAATCGATTGACTGTGAACACGGGCCTTCATAGCTTGCTATACGGCCATGTTCTCTTAATATTATGCAACCACTCGCCTGGCTTGGTATCCTCTTTATCGAACCAAACTTATGTACCTAAACGGTTTGGAAAATTGAGCAACATTTTTTAGGTTTGAAGAAATCGGGGATGTGTATTAAAAGAAGAAAAATATATGTAGGAATAAAATAGTTATTTGTGTTCAACTTTTTTAAACGATGTGGAATTTAGTTAGTCAGGCCTGCCAGGTTTTAAAATGTGTAAAAACTACGGGATTTCTTTAACGTTATGTTATGAAGCGTGGCGTCCACTGCCGACCAAACTTCACTGCGTTCACGGGCTGATCTCTCCATACAGAATATAGACCGTCAGACAGTGACAGATTTTTCTTACTGATTTTCTCATTTTTTATGCCTTGGAGAGGGTTGAAAGGTAAATCGATGCTGAGTCATTCAAAACGAGCCTATTTGACACATTCATGTCTGATTACTTTTGTTTATATGATAAGTGCAAATTGACCAATCTAAGATATTATGTTTTTTTTTTCTTCACAAACTCCCAATTTTGCGGAAATCTGACGCAGGTTGTAATTGCGATTATATCTCGGGCCCATAGACAAGCCGATGGAATCAGGTAACCAGCCGAGCATGCATATTTGAGCCGGCCGCCCCAGAAAGGCTCAAAATGTTTGTCGGTAAGTAAACAGCTAACCAAGTTCGCCTAGGTGGAGAGAATACAACTTACGGAGCCAGCGCCGAACTTCCGAAGTTCACGGAAACGGGACGATGCCTCGGTGGGGCGTCCCTCTCCCAGAAACCCCTATTTCTAAGTAATTAATATTGCTCTCAACTTCCGGTTATAAATCGAAGTCATATATCTGCGAAATTCCAACTTCCGACAATTTTACGGATAGTTTCCCTCTTTTTGAGGTTGAATGCGAAGTGTATGGTTGGTTGCCTGTATCGATGTAATTTTATTAACAACTAGCTGGAAAAGTAGGGAATTTGAGGTTTACAAAAAAATAAGGGTATTTTTAAAATATTTATACATACTAATGACCCTAGTCTAAAAGTTATAGTCGTTACATTTTTTTGAATTTCAAACTTTTCGCCTGCAGCAATTCATCTAGTTTGTCTATTGGCCAGGGATTTTACCTTCGTTAAGATGGGCGTATAGCTTTCGGAATATGCTCGTAACAAATGCAGACTTCACCGGCAGAGGCGCAGTCGAGGCTGGCGAACCGCAGGAGTACGTGTATCATACAATATTTTTTATTCGAATGTGCGTATACTTATTTAAAAAAGTAGAAAATCAGAAATGATACCTACTACCTACTGTTTAGTTTTCATTACAATAAATCCTAGTTACCTACGAACTTCTAGTCGGCCATGGAATAGAGCAAACTATTGAACTGTCAATGTGCCTGAACAGAATTTCGTACTCCTTGCGGTATAAAAAAATATTTAAAAACTTGCAAGGTACCGGCAAGGTATAGCGCGTGTACTTGGACCCTATATGAGGTGCCAGGAGACGTTGCGCCAACTTTGAGACGCTACCGGAAATAAACTATTGCTGATAGAAAAAAGTTTTTCAGACAAATATCAGGGAATTTTGTAGTGAACAACTTTTGTTCAAAAAATTTCGCGCTGTCGTTAGCAGAAAAATATATTAGATGTGAAAAAAAATTGCAAACTCTTTTTTCTGGACTATTTTCTTATAACTTGTTATATATGCAAAATTCTAGTTACTGTCAAGAGAACAAATTTGCAGAGCACCTTTTTTCCTTTAAAAATGATGTCGGCTATATTTTGGTAAAATTAAAAATACAGCTGTTATCCGTGAAAAATTAATTTACTCCAAAATTCAAGATAGCGCAAGGGGTTGATGGTCGAAAATTCGGATTTAAGCTTTATATATAGTGTACTATCGATGGTTAAAAAAAAATTCTTACCCAATTTACTGGACTAATAATTAAGTAAATAATTAAGTAGGTATACTGGATACAGAAGATATGTTTACTGTGCCCAGAACTATTGATTAAGTTAATGTAAGAGAATAATTACTATATAATATAATAATATATTTAAATTTTTCCTTAAATATCCAGAGATTTATGTCTAGAGTTTTACTTCTTATAGATACCTAATAATTATTTCTTGAAATCGGCACTGAAGTAACCCATTATTGTACGATTTTTTCAATAAGTAGGCCTTGGCGAGACGTAAACATCAAACGTCAGACGCGGAGCCATCGCCCGTCAAAAGTGCCCAAATATTCAAAACCCGGCAAATAAAGGCCCATTTAACTATTCGTACACATTGCGAAATGTTACCTACATCAGCGCAATCTATCAGTATAAATATTTTAGTAGGTTTGAATATCAATAGATTTGTTTTGGAGGCTGCACAACGACAAGCAGCAGTTTGGTTTTTCTGTTCGAAGGTGCCGTGTCTTGTCATAGTTGCGTATAGGTAGCGCGATGGTCAAAGTCAAGCAACGCCGCGCGTAGTCGAATCATGGACGGGTGATGCCTTATTATTATTTGCTTGCCTAATAAAACTTTTTTTTTCCGATTAAAAAAAAAAAAAATGTACCTCGGCACTGAAGTTCTTTTTATGACTTATGTGGTTTATTTGCCTCGGCCAGAGGCCTCGGCAACTAAATTCCACATGAGTCATCAAAAGTTGAACTTCAGTGGCTTGCGGTATATAAATAACTATTATTTACCTACCTTAAATAAAGTTCCTAGTGCAACACTAATGTAAAAATAATAAGGAGCGAACAGTTCTTTAACTCTATACGTCAGCTTTGTGCAGCGAAATAAAACTAATGTTTAATTAATATTTACACTAGTTATTTCCCAAGTGCTGAAAATGCCGTAATTTTTCCAAGAGTTCGACAAAAACGATATAGCTGTTTCAATTAGAAACTAGAAGTTGTCGCAGTTGCCCAACAGAACTTGGTTAAAGCTCGTTAGCACTATGCACACCGGTAATTTTTGGCTTTTGTGAAAAACTGTCTTCTCTTAATCAAATATAGGTATAACCAGGAAAATATTAATTGATATTAATTGGTTTGTTGAGTTTGGCCAAAACCGCGTCCTGGCTAGAGACTTTTTAGAAAAATAGTTTCAAAATATAATATTTCTATGCAGTCGGATATCAATTTTATAAATTTTTTTAATATCCATAAAGCCTATAGTTCAAAATCTCTCTGGGGCAAAATTAAAACATTGGTGTAACAAAATGGCTCGCTAATAAAATATAAAAGCATACATTATATTAATATTGATGTTAACATATAAAGATAATCGAACAAAAGTCCCCAGGGATGCCGCGATATCCATATAATAATATGCGAAATTGGAAACATATACCTTAAGTTTAGGTAACTATACATAGGTATTGACGTTGTTTGTGCTAAATTTAGGTATACTGCCGTAATAATGCAAACTTAATAACGAAGCGGCGATCTGCAAGCAAGCAATCGGAGTTTAATATAGCATGAGAATCGGCAAATAGACTTGTTAGCGCATGTATATCCTGTATCCCCAAGTTGTAATTGGTCGGCCTTCATATAAATCTCAATTTCCGGTGCGAAGTTTCCTATACTAGATTAGATAATATATATTTGCATTGCACAAAAGTTTTGGCTAAATCTTGTGTGTTTTCCATAAAACCAATTAAAACTGCAAGTTTCTGAAATAGACATCTTATCCTTGGTTAAGGATCCGACACCAAATTTTAAAATTGTGTAAAATTTAACTTTCATTTAGAAAAACCAAAAACGACTCTATAAATATACGAGTATTTGACCATATAGAACTCTTAGGTAGGTACTTTTCTAAAATTTTCAAAATTCAGGCGCATCTACAAAATAAAGTCAATTACGGACATAAAATAGAAAAGTTACCCCAGTTTCGATATTATTCTCTCAAGCAAACTAATTTTCTATTTAAACTTGATATTTCTACAACGTGTAAGTGTAACGTTTTTCGAAAGCCTGTTCTCATAGGTTTTTGACCTGTTTATGGAGATGAAATATGAAATGTTATTGAAAGAAGATTTCTAAATAATATGAAAATAAGTCATGCAAGAGAAAATATAGTTTCACGTGCCAAATGCTTAAGCTTTGTTATTGTTATACCCGAGAATTTTGTTTTTAATTCTTAGCAAACAGGTTGTGCAATAGCCCTCTGGTGCGAAATTATGTTTTCTGTCTAATTTTGCCAAGGAGACACACATAATAGTATTCCTGTAATTTTAAAATTTCGATAAATTAAGAAATATACAAGATAAAAGCCTGGTATAAGATAAAGTCAATTTTTGGAAAGAAACATTTAGCCAAATTTAACTTATTTATTTTAAAACGTCAAATGTATAGTTAGAATTTCTCCAGACTATAACCGTTGAGTGAAATAATGCAAAAAGAGGCGCGCCAATAATCAAAGTTGCTCCAAGAAACAATCTTAGCTTTGTTCTAACAATAGTTCTGAACCAGCTTTCAACCCAGGGACTCTTTAAAGTAAGGGGACCCAGCATTATACTTTCCAAAGTGAGGCCTATTCTTTCCTCATTTTAATGGTCTCAGTGATGCCAAGTGTGCCATTTTATTGGAGAATCTATGAATATAACAGGTACTTTGATTGTTAGTAAAAATTAATAATGGTTTTCATGATTTCTAAAAATTAGACTTGACAATTTTGTGTATATGTTACCGACCGTATATGTAAAACAGGCCGTATACAAAAGGAATAGTCCATATGTAAACGGACTGAAGATATTAGTCCATATATGTATAAGAAGCTTGTCCGTCAACAAACGGTCTAGTCGGTTTGCAAAAGGACTAGTCCTATTATAGTCTATCTGCAGCTAGACCGTATATCACAGACAGATTTAAACAAAGGCAGAATGTATGTGCAATGTTTTCCGGGTGGTTGCGACGTCCGCCATTTCTGAATTACCCCTTCTTTTTTATATAGGCCCATCAAAGAAGGATATTACTTCTTGCTGGTACGTACCTAGTATTTTGAAGGAAAAAAGGTAATTATGTATTTAGTATAATGTATAGGTACCCTAGATTTTTTTCTGCAAAATACATATTAAAAAGAAGGCATATTCTTCTTTAAAGGCCCTATATAAAAAAGAAGGGTACCTACGATTGCACATACAGTCTGAATGTCAATAGTCGGTATGTTAACGGTCTAGTCCGTATATGAAATGCCATGTCATTTACATACGGTCTGCGCCATTTAGGCCGTATAGATACAGCCTAGACCGTATACATACGGCCTGTTTTCTTATACAGGCTGTAACATATACAAGTGCAGAATGTGGCAACTGTCAAATGAAATAAATTTATTTTATAGTTGAAATAAAGTAATAAGTATGGTAAGTTAGTAGTGCCGATTTTGCTTATTTAAGAATTTGTCGCTATTGCACCTTGTTACCAGATTCCTCAATCCATATTTGTAATATGTATACTTGAACTTTCTTCTCTTGTTGAATGTATCTAACCAAATAACTTTCACAGATTTCGGGATGGACTAATAAGATTAGGTCTAGTAGTTCTAATGAGGGTATTTTTTCTCGGTGTTCATTATAAAATTTTTGTAATTTTATTTCTCTCCCGAGGTACCTCGCAAACTTAAAATAAACTTGTAGTCGTAGATAAAAACTCTTTAAAAAAAGACCTGACTGAAGCTACCTACTTAATAATTTAAAATTTTCGATATACCATTTGTTTTGAACTACCTACTTATACGTAATGCCCGCGTAATGGGAATTGTAGGATTACTAAAGGCATTATCTTTAATTGACACATCTGAGTATCTCGAAGTTAAAAAGTTAAAAATTGTGAATTATGATGGGAAATATTTTGCCTCCTTTAGAATCTATGGCACTAGCATGTCACATAAAACCTGATGGCAGTTGGACAGTGACATATAACATAACCTTGTTCAGCCCCCTTGTGGTCTCCTTGGACTCAACAGAAAACAAACTTCCCCTAAAGGCTTCACTTTTCCTATGTGACTGTGACATGCTGGGTCCCCTTATTTTAAAGAGTCCCTATGTTTCAACCAATTCGATCGCAGAGAACCGGTTCAGAACTATTGTTGGAACAAACCTCTTGTTAGTGTCATTGTTCTTGTGCCTGATCATATATTGTCGTCATGATATAACAGCCGTCGAGCCTCTTTGTACCTATTCCCACTCAACAATATATAACCACATTAAATGCAATTAAAGGGCTTCCATTAATCCTTGGGTAACACAAACTACCAATCAGTCAATATGAACAGATATAGCCAAAAGACCGTGGTTAAAGCCATGCAAGGAACGGTGCGGGATGCTGAGTGACATGACGGTGAATAGTGCCTGAAGTGGTGACATACCGAACTCCTCCGAATGCGTACCTTAGACGCTATCTCCCTGGTGCTGATGCCCATCTTCTTGTGCTGGCGCAGCTGCACCGGGTAGATGATCTGGTAATAGTGCGAGCCGATGTTTCGCACCATCTCCTGGTTCTGTGTGTACTCGCGCAGCAGTCGCTCCACCTCGCCTGGAACCAAGGGAATAGGTAGTTATCCAACTGGGAGTTATGGTACATAGTCTAGATTTCTATTTTTGCCTTCGAATTTATACATTATTTCGGGGGAAAAGTGGTGAACGTATGTGATCGATCTTACAAAGGACATAGGTAAGCATAATAGTACGGGAGCCCACGATGCTAAATGGGGATTTACTCGAGCGTCGTGGGGACCTATTGGATTTTGAAGATTAGGTGGTTCCACCGGTGGGGGGAGCGTCGACAGGCTTTCACAAATGTAAAAAAATAGTCACATGGAGATACTCGAGCGCGTCAGATATTGATAGTGTATATGCCCCACGTGTCTCCGCTGACGTAGATATGTTAATCTGCCGGTTTGCATGGTGGGAGCGGCCGTACGGAAGGGTTAAAAATGGACAGAAAAAAAATTTACTCGAGCGCGTCAGATATTCAGAAAGGATGTTAAGTGAACCCGAAAGAAGCTCCCATTCAATAGACTGACGATTCGGATGTGACGCCAGTTTGTGGCGGCTTTTTGAAAATGCAAAAAAATCGACATTTTGAAATACTCGAGCGCGTCAGATTTTCATATAGATGGTTCAGCTTGATGTCCTGGTCGTGCTGATCCATGATCTGACGATTATTTGGAGGGATTTTCTTAATCTGACGGTTTGAAAAAAAAATTCATCATTTTTTTAATGTATATTTGCGTTTTTTTTTTAGAAAAATATGTAGTCTGTTAAAAATTAAAGAATTTTTGTCTATAAACATATGCTCTTAATATTTTATTTTCTCTATTACAGGATGTTGAACGTGGACTTTTCAAATATTGTGTTACGTATATTTCTTAAACTAAGCAAAATTTGACAAAACGTCTAAAATAAAACTTATAGATAAAAAGCATGTCTATCCGAATATCAATTAAAAAATGTACGTTCGTTACAAACAAATTCGAACGGCGCCGCGACGCAGAGTCGTTTGTCGAATATTCTCAATTTTAGTCTTCGTTTGGTCCCATTTAAGACCCCGGAAGCAGAATTATTTTTTCTCTTTTCGTTTGCCCACAATTGGCCAGGGACATCGAGTTTGAATAACCCTGTACATATAATACCACGAGTGCTGTGATCAGCTGTGATGGCGTGATGGCTGGCGTGTGGGACGGTGCGAGAGAAAGAGTGAAAGGGAGAGAGAGGCGCGTAGTGGGGAATAGGTACATGCTTCACTGCAGCTAGCTGCACGCGCTAAACTTTATCGACGATTTTTGTTACTTCGGCTTGTGGAAACCGGCAGATTATATTTTTCCCGTTATCCTTGAATTATTTCCTTCAAAATAAAAAAATATGCGACCGCGCTCGAGAAAGTCGAGGTAACGGTTTTTTTTTTGCAAGTTTGTGACCCTCCCGCCCCCTTACGTCACGCTCAAATCGTCAGATTATTGAAATGCACACTTTTCAGCATGTAATTAACCCATCACATCTTAATCTGACGTGCTCGAGTATATCCACCTATCGAATTTTTTAAAACGATTCTGATCGGCTGTCCTACACGCGCGGCCCCGTATAGAAGGCTTAGATATGGTGGAGGTACTCAACAGGGTGCAAGGCATCCCCTTACATGTTAATCTGTCGCGCTGGAGTAAATCCCAAAATGCCCTCTTGGGCTCCCCTACTAGAAGCTGCCTTTTTAAGAAATTGTTTTGACAGGTCACATAAAGTGCATCTGCTGGGCACTTTTCCTTCACTTTATATAAAGCTGGATGTTTTTATTAGTTTACGAAATTTCAACTTTTGCGGTATTAATTTACTCAGCGCCAATGACGTCAAAGACGTCATTGCTCAGCGCACATTTTTCACTTCTTTACATAAAAAGCTGGGGCATAATCCCCCACTCTAAATTCGGCTGAATACGTTTTTTCATTTAATTATAACATAATCTACATGTTAACAAATTTTCAGCTTTTGTGGTTTTGGTCATTAAAAAAGGTCGCTGGCTCCCGGGCTAATATTAAAAAAAGCAATTTATTAATTGAATTTTGTCAGAAAAATTGTTAGCTATATAATTTGACAAGAGAATGAAGTAGGAGGCATCCCCACTCATACCCGTTTCGCTGCCATCTTGGAAAAATATTGAATCGATTTCTCTCGTTTTCTATTGGTCGGAGGAAAAAGTATGAAGACAAAAAATTTAGTACTTGCTTAATTTGTAGGTAACATGTTTTGGTCGGGCCGAAGTTTCTATAGGTCATTCGAAAATAGATACCTATAGAGGGCGCCAAAGTAAAAAAAATCCGCAATTTCTATATAATTGTCTAAATAATTTATTTCGGACTTTTTTCGTTATTCGCCAGAAACATACTACATGTTTAACAATTATTTATGAATACATGTTCAAAAAAATTGTCTTTAATGGAAAATTATAATATTGTAACTAATAATATATACTTTATCTTCGGATACATTTTCAAATACTAACATTGGAAAATAGGCGGAAGGTGTCAGATATCCTTACTATCACAAAATAATAAATAATAAGATGGACTCTTCTCAACTGTTGTCACAAATATCACTTAATGCTCAATGTAATATAAATCTCATAAACCATTCTTTATTTCGCATCCCCATATAAGACATACAAACTGTTCTCAAAATTCCCCATTATATAGAATGATGAAATGAACCAATGATTGTTGCTCCGAATTTGACGTTTTCATTATTTCATTGTTAACTTTTAAAAACAAGTTGAAAAACAAATTTTTAATATAATAAATTATAAGTAGGTAGGTATATGTTTATGTATATAATCTCTTTGTGTTTAACTTGTGATATGTACTTTAAGCATTGATTAAGCTATATTTGACATTATAGATTACCTACTGTTCATTACTAACTAGCGGATACTGTAATGGGCCTTATGCCTGTATGTAGGTACCCCAAATTGAATAAGTAAAATATAAAAAAATAACAAAAAATTTAAAACCTAAGTACTTCAAAAATTTGCTCGTATGCACACTCCACTAAAAAAAAATAACAAAAAAATAACACCGACTTCACAAATTTGCCCATATGCACATTTCAACTAAAATTTTAAATTGAGTTATCTTTGGATTTAGTGACAGTCAAGGCAAGGAATTTAAGTCTATTTAGATATGAATAAGTACATCATAACTTACTGTCACCGACTCCAAAGGTAACTCAATTTAGAAAGAGAAAAATATTTCTAAAATGATAAAATGTGCATACTGGCAAATTTGTGAAGTCGGTGTTATTATTTTTTTTTAAATTTTTAGTGTGCATACAGGCAAATTTTTGAAGTCGGTTTTAATTTGTTTGTTAAAATTTTTATTTCTTATTTTTTAGTGAATTATTAAGAATTATCGAAATCGGTCCAATATTAAATTCCATACCCTATTTGTCCACCATTAGGATTGAAATTTTTCTCCTCAAATTTAAATGTGACCACCCCTAAAGTAACCCCTTTCTAATAAAATAAAAATCATCCAAATCGGTCCAATGTGAACTTTCATCCCCTATTTTAGTGTCTACCCTTAGGGGTGGATATATTTCTATAAATTTAAATGGGACCACACCTAAGGTACCCCCTTTCCAATAAAGAAAGAATCATCGAAATCAGTCCAATATGAAATTTCATCCCTTATTTTCCACCCTTACGGGTGGAATTTTTTCTTCAAATTTAAATGGGGCCACTCCTATAATAATCCCTTTCTACTAAAAAGAGAATAATCGGAATAGGTCCAATATGAAATTTCATCCCCTATTATATAAATTTAAATGGGACCATTCTGTAAGTATACCTTTTCAAATAAAAAAGAATTGTCCAAATCGGTTTATAAATGACGGAGTTCTGAGGTAACAACCGAATTGAAAACCTAATCCTTTTTTTGAAGTCGTTTAAAAATAAAATAAAACAGCGCAGTCAAAATGATCGAATGTATCGATTGTGGACATTGTTATCCCCCCTGGACTACTTGATGACGGCACCGGAAAGAATCCGCGCGGTAATTGCCGCCGGCGCCCGCTTTGATCGCGCCTTTCTATTTGCCGGAATAATTAATCCCAGGAAAAAAATGGGGCGGCTTTGGCGCCGCCCGCCGCCTACAAATACCTGGAGGGAAGAAGGGCGGTGAGCGGGTGTAGCAAGATCGAGCGGCCCGGTCGTATTTTTGTAATTAACCTTATCTGCATGTTATTTCGACAAGAATTTTCGGCCAAAAAAACAAGAAGAGGAGAAAGGAGTGGCTCGCTTAAATGGAATTGAATAATTCTATCCATAATGATATTTTATGGCCAAAAGTTTTAGAGCTTTCTGTGCAAGGTATATCTGTAGTTCGATTACAGAGAAATATTAAGACATTCAGACAAATCAGGTAGGCAGGTACAGGATGTGTGAGCGTGTTTAACCCGATTATTTTGGGTAATTTTATTTATTGATGGTTCAAAAACTAAACTTATAGAGAATATTCCATATGCAAAGATGTAACTTTAACATATCTTATTAGTATTAGGTGTTAGTATTACTAATTATACGCAACTATTTTTAATAACTTACAAAAAGGTCTATAAAAAGGCAAATAGGTCTTTCAGGATTCTACCCTTAGAATGCAGAATGTGATTCCGGCGTAAAGTGTCTTAGACTGGTAACGTATCCCAAAATTCAAGTTTCTAAATTTAACCGTTTTTTAGAAAAAAAATCAAAACCAAAATTTTTTTGTTCTTCTTAAGGCTGGAATAACTTTGCAGGTGAGACTTAAAAACACCTGTAGAACTCTTTCTATAAATATATCCAGTACGGAACACTCTGTATTAGATTACGTATACCTCATAACTGAGTTCCCTATTTTAGCTTCTTAGTTCGACTTAAGGCTATAAGCCAATTTTTAACATTTTAGTAGATTAACAATAGACAAGGTGTTTTAGAAAAACCTAGCATAACTTCTCTAGAACCGTTTCACTCAACGGTATAACGTAGAAGATACACGGTCAATATTCAATTTTAAAAGGTAAACTTGGTCGCCCTAGGCGATAGACACATGGTCAATAAGAATTTTATTTTTTTAAGTTCTGTATGCTCCAGAAAATATGCCAGGTTTTTCTGAAACACTGAATAGAATAGGCAAACTCTCGCACATACTATTAATTTTATTCCACGCATTGGTGTTCCACCAAAAAACATAAAGTGCTAGCAGTGTAGTTTTGTTTTTAAAGTTAGATTTTTGGTATTTTGGCCAAACAAATTTTCGCATACGATGTTAATTAACAAACAAATTGTAGCTAAATCTCTAAAAAATAAAAGATTTCCCAGGGGACCTTATTAATTGACCCCGTGGGTTTTTTCCCATATTTTAAATAAAAGTAAATAAATACCCGTGGGAATCAAACACAACTGAAAACGAAATAATAAATAACGTTTGATCAGCGAATGTTCGGCCCTACGTCACAACTCCCGTCCTTGTCTTACTCGTGAATATCGGTCGTATATTCACGAGTCAGACAAGGACGGGAGTTGTGACATAGGACCGAACATTCGCTGAACAAACTTGCACATTCCCTATATTAAAGAGCAAACGACTAGGTATATAATGGCAAAATAACATTTCCTGGGCTTTGTACGAGTAGACAGAAGCAACATAATAAACATAAACTAAACCAACACAAAATTCACGGTACCGCGCGGGGATAGTCAGTCACGGATCACGGATCATATAGTTTATATCCACTATATAAGGTCGAACAGAAATGATGGCCAATATTGATACAGCGTGTTCTAGACTTAAAGATAATTACACCTCTTGATAAATATTTTCCCTGTAGGATATGATTTTCACGAGGGAGGGTATTGAAATTTCTAAAAAAAACCATTTAATTCTTCTAAAGCGAAATTCACAATAATTACTTTCTTTGCTATAACTGCGAACACAATAGACAATTTGACAGTGCCAAAGAAAAAAATAACCTACTTGATTTCCAAGCATGCAAGAGGATTTAGCTGAAGATGCAGAATACTATTCGATGCCTGTTTATGACCAAACGAATTAAATTTAGAGAAAACTTAAAAGATCGTTTTGTTACTCACAAATCATAAAATAAGAGTGTGAAGAGGAAGTTGAATTTTTCCAATGACGATTCTTCTCAAATTAAATGTCTATATGGCAATCCTTCCCCTATCTACGACACTGGAGAGTGCAAGAGCTGCAATCTTTTAATGGAAACTCACCCTTGACATATCTATAATACTTCACTCCAAATTCTAGCCAGATACCTCCACGGGTTTTGCTATAGTTAGGCATAAAATGGATTTTTTTTTGAAAATTTCTATACCCTTGTGATGAAAACTGTAGCCGGCCGACCGGTAATTATTTTTAACTCTAGAACACGCTGACCATCAACTCCACTTACTGACACTTTTATTGTTGTTCCCGCGGCAATTTGACTGTAACCGAAAAGAATCCAGGCCCAGGCTCTGCTCACGTTTTTCTATTTTCCGGAGCAATTAATGAATGCCCGAAAAAAAATAAGCAGCTCTCGTACCGCCTACCGGCTTTAAAACACCTATAGAATCGGAAAGGAAACTGGCGAGAATTGGAGAGCCCAAGGCGCAAAATGGCATTTAGATTTTTTTGGTTCTGCAGTAATTAACCTAATCTGGTAATGTTTATTCGACCCGAAAAGTTGCTGAAAAAATAAGGGCAAAAGTTCTCCGGAAATATACATTAAAAATAAAAAACACGAATGAATGTTATATGATACATACAGAGGGTGTTCTGGTTTATTTAGGACAAACATATAAAACAAAGGTCATAAAGTAAAACATATTTTAATTTTTTAATTTATATAGTGTAAGATAATCAAACCAAATTTGGCACACAAGATTTATGTATGAAGGGACATAACAATGTATAATACCAAGTTTCTAAATTAACCAGTGGCGGAGATACCAGCAATTAGATAAAAACTTAGTACAGCCTGCCTGAACAGAATAAAAAGAATATCATTTTTAGTCAGTGAATTCAATTTCAAACAAAAAGTGCTTCTTTACATTTTTTTTATATAATATTTCACCGTTTCCCCGCAATTTTTCGCAATAATTTTTCTACGAAAGTTTTAGTACATTAATTTTGCCTACAAGTTTGGGAAAAATTACTCCCATACAACATATTAAATGATTTAGGTATATAAATTAATTAATCCTACCCTTGCGTATGTCTACGTCAGTGGAAAATTTTCTAAAATCATTTTTTTACAAAAGCAACTAATTTGCATTACATATTTTCCCGTTCTTAGTGCAATTTTTAGGCAAAATTATTTTACTAATTATTCTGTGGAAAAAATTTATGAAAAATATTGCGGAGGCACTTTTTTGAAATGAATTAACTGTTTAAATTATTATGTTCTGGTTCATGTACATTTTTATCTAATTATTGGTATCGAATCCATCTCCGCTACTTTATTGATTTAATTTTAATTTAATGGTCAATAGTTATGTCCCTCCATACATACTGTGCGAAATTTCGTTTTAATACTTTTAACAGTTTATAAATTAAAAACTAGTAATTTTTTCTAATTTTTTAACCCTGTATCTCACAAACGAAGAACTTTACGATATATTATGTTTATATAAGCAACCCACCTTAAAATGTAGTTTTCTATCACCTAAACAAACCCTCTATTATGTACATACTTTTATCAAAAGAAAAAAAAAGAACCTACACAAAAAATTGTATTCAGATTTCCTATAAAAGATGACTGTGATAAATACTCAAGATATCCTGGCTAATTTTTGTAAATAACAAAGTTGGAGTCCTGCGGAAATTATCGGTGGAAATCTAAAAATTCCTATTTTCTAAAACACGGTATTTTTTAATTTATTAAGGTACAAAAAACTGCTGTATCTCCTTAACTAATCAAGATATCGAGATGCGGTTTGCCGCACTAAATCATTTCAAAAATCGAGGCACCTTATAGTTACTTTTATCTATCTCTTCCGGAAATAGCAGATATAATATCTCCCAAAAGCGTCCAATTTGGGACACCCTGTACAAACTACTATTCACTGACATTATAGCTATGTACCTACATTATTGTCTATTGACGTAAATACATAGAACGGTTCCAGATATTTAAATTAAATCTTTTCGAAATTACTCATTAGTGGTATAAAAAAGAAGGGGATTTTAGGTAGCCTATAGAGGCTTTTAACACCTATAGAAGGGAAAGAGAATGGGGTTGGGAAGCCGGCCAACACGCCCCGAGGTATTTTTGTTTCTCCTGTAATTAACCTAATCCGGCCATGTTGACTCAACGCGAAAAAATACCTAAAAATCGACGGGAATTCGACAAAAATAATAAAACGAGCGTAATGTTTTCAAGTTTACATTTTACATACAATTAAAATACAGTGTCGACAATAGCGTATATCAAAACCACCCCTGATCCTATAAATACAGAAAAATACAGAAGCTCTGCCAGTCAGTAAGTCCATATAAATTAAAGTGGCTGGTGTGCCACACAACAGGAAATTCACAGAAACTATGTCATCTTAGACAGTGACTTTGTTGACAAGGTCCAATTTAAATTGTTTTTATTTGTTGCTTGGCATTTTGTAAAAAATAAATTACTCTTGTATTCAATAATAATAATAATAATAAGCACTCTTAACTCGTATACATTTTTATGCAATTTCAGCATTTTGAGATGCCCCAGAGAAAAATACTCTGTATATTTTTGTATTGATTAACTTTGCTCACCCATTCAACTGTTTTGAGGGGATTCCATGACACACTTGACTTGCCAGATGCCTTTAAAATTCCTATTTTGCTCAACCTTGAGTGCCTGCAGAATGAAACTCCCTGTATATGTTGTGTTCAAATTTGGTGTGTGGGGGTTTTGGTGTGTCCCGATTAACGCTGTGGTTTAAATTAAAAAAATGCATAATATACTTTCCCAAAAAACGCACATATTTAAAAAATCTAGGTAGGCCAGGCTTTGGCGGCAATGCCAACCAATACTTATCTACATATCTATAAACAAATTGTCCCGCTCAATCTCTAAGGTACACCTTTTTTCGTAGAAAAACTTTAGAGGATAGCATGTTTACGTCAGAAAAAAATATAATTGACCTATGCAAATGGCAACGAAGACAAAATAATAGTAATTGCCCCCCTTCCCCGCACAAGCATGTGGTTGCTTCTGGGGTACTCCTAGTTTGGAGTATTGTGAGGGTGAGAATTATTATTATTATTATATACAAAGTTACGACGTTTTAAATCACGTGAAATGCCATATGTGGCGCCCCCTATAAAATTATGCCAAAGCTGCCAATATTTGAATTATTCCTCGCCTCAAAATAACCCCAGTTAGCAGATTTCCTGCAAACCTTTCGATTCTTCCAAAAGTTATTTGAAAAAATATAAAATAAAATTTAACTTTTGACACCGTCTATCCTTTTAGCGAAGTATGCCTTTTTGACCCCCACCTTTATTTGAACATTTCGTCTTATTTTTCGTTCCTTCAGCCCTAGAAGTCTGTACACTGTTTTTGTAGCACCCTGTATACTCGCAATGGTCGCTCTCCTTTGCATGGAACGGTGTAGGTAGTCGCAGCGTATAGTTAAGTACCTACAGGAAATGAAGGAGCTGCTTATTGCCTCCCGACCCATGCTCCAGATTGCGTGTACACAAAGCCTCGTCGACCCAGCGCGTGTTTTGGCGAGCGCACAGTCTCCCGTGCGGTAATCTGTTTGCATATGCTAATGTGGGTGGGGGGTGGGCGGTGTAGCTTCATGATGATGTTATTTTAATTCTGTTTCTGCTGTTTGTATCTGCCCCGCCCAACAATCATGAAGCCCAGTTAGCCGCTGCAGAATGTGGTGAAAATCACTGCCCGCTTATGTATAACCAGTGGTTGGTATAACCTACCTATGTCTAGTTAAATACTGGAAATAAAACACCTGCTCATTAGCCTATAGCCTATAGTGTTGGTGGCCGTGTTTTCTGGAAAGCAGCGCCTTATAATCTGGTTGCTTATGATAAGTGTTGATGTGTCGCGCCATGATGATATTATTTTAGTTCAGCTACGACATACATTATTATCTCCCCCAGGGCGATGCCCACGGAATCCGAACAACCTGCGAAGCCGCCGCTGCAGCTTGGATCTGCACGATGCATAGTTTGTGCTCGACAATTTGCGGCTGTTTGTAAGGGCTTTACAGGAGACAGCGAACAGAATGCGGTGAGGTATACTGGCAGTGTTGCTGATATAAATTGCAAACTCAAGATACTTTATCGGTTATTGTTCATAAGCGATGTTTGCCGTTGTTCAGTGTGCAATTCTTCTTAATATATATAGTTAATGTATATTAATTTGTTCAAGTGCGAGAACCCAAAGTGATCGTTTTTTAGAAGGTTAATGCAGCCAATTAGATTATCAAGTGAGTCGTATTAACATCGAATTAATAATTATTAGTATTTATGGAAGCGAAAAATCACTGTGATTTAGACAGAGAGGGACAGATTTCTACTTGGCAATAAGTAAGACAAAGACTCGCGATCAATTTGTCACGTGACTGAGGTATGGCAAAGGATGTTGTAGATTTATGTACGTAAAACTGTACCACGGTTGAAAACCAATACAACTTTAAGTCCAATTTCTTGTGTGTCTTATAAATTTAAACTATACGCTGACACGAAAAAACATACGCAAAAAACTATATTATAAATAAGTTAAAGACCGAATTACATGCAAATGGAAATTAACAAAGATAATCTCATAGAACGGTTACCACTGACACAATACGAAGGAGGAACTTAACTTTTTGCCAAAAAAAAAAACATTTTTTGCATGAATCTGAGTTTCTTCCGGATGGATCCTGCATCAGCGAAACTTCTCGTTCCAAGCTTTCGTCCTCGATTGCACGGGACATCCTCAAGGCGCGACGATCACACTGAGACTGATTGTTACCTGTGATGGTATTTATAATCAATGGAAATGCCGCGTATTTGTGAAAAACGTCCGACCCGACAGTTGTGATACCTACTATTTTTGAATACTTATAAATTATGTTTTCGGTGTAACGTAAGAAATTACAGAGAATTAAACTTCGGCTAGCACTTCTTCATTCTTTCACGAAATTCCAAATCCCAATTTTCTCGCTTACGCTTCCAAAGATTAATATTCGCTTCAGAAACTCGTGCATCGAAATCCAGTATCCATACAGTGGCCCTCCGGAGCTAATCAAAGGCGTATTCACACTCCGCCGGACTTCTCCCCAGTTTTGTTCAGAGCCTGCCTGATAACCCAACTTCTTCTACCCTTCGATATATACAGGATGAGCCATTTCTATCGTCCGACCCGACAATAAGTATACTTATGTGATAGGCATTTTTGAAAATAAATGTGTATTTGGTGATTAAGAATTTGGAGCGCTATTGGAAGTTTAACGCTCTGCACTTTCTTAATTTACATTTGAGTATAGGTATACAGTGTGGTCATTTAAGCGTGCAACATAATATGGGACTTTTTTTTATTACTTGCACAACCAAAATACAAATATTGCCTAAAGTTGATACATATGTCAATAATCATATTAGGTGCATATGTTGCAAGTTGAACTGCATACAGGGTGTGGGTTAAAAAATATAAAAATTTTACAAGAGTAAAGTACTCTTATTTAAAAAAATTCAGCAAAAGGTTATTAAGAAAAGTTGTTTAAAATTAAAAGCTATGCCTAAATATCAAAACATAGATAAGAAAAAAAAATTTCGTCAATTAATTGCCTGTTTCTTAATAAACATTTAAAATAAAAATGTTGCACCTTAAATGGGAGTTTTTTAATATACACATTATCATAACTAATGTTTTACCTTGTTAAGAAGAATTTTTGCGAAATTTTAAAGTTTTGTTTAATATCGTTGCAACAAACATGAAGTTTGTGATTCCCTAAAAAAAACTCTAAGTTAATTTTACAAATATGCTTGAATTTGAACAAAGTTGTGAGGAATTGATTTTATTTTGATTGATTTATGAAATTGTTTAGGGTAAATATTAAAATAAACTTTTTTTTGAGGAAATTACTGTTTTCAAAAAAAAAATTTTTTTCTTAGGAGGCCATGTTTTGGTATTTAGGGATAACTTTTAATTCTAGTCAACTTTTCTCAATAACATTTTGCTGAATTTTTTAAAATAAGGCTACTTTACTCTTGCACAATTTTTATATTTTTGACCTACCCTGTATGCTGTTTGACTTGCAACCATTCTAACTGCGCCTAATTAGATTACCGAACATGAACCAACTTTCGGGAATATTTGTATTTTCGTTGTGCAATTAATAAAAAAAAAATCCCATATGTTGCACACTTAAATGACCACACTGAATACTATTTTGTAAAATTATAAAACTAATTTTCAGTCGAAATGTAGACAAATTTTTGCGCTTGGACAGTGGCGAAGCTTCTAGTTACTAGGGGTTGTTATTGAATATCTGTCACTTAAAAAATGTAAAATGGTTGTAAATAAAATAGAAGCTACTTTACACTTGCATGGGATTGCCTTTGCCTTGCAGTAAAAATAGATGTTGGTCACTTACCCTTCCTATATTACAAAAATGAAACACTCCTGTGTTAAAAAAGTTATACCTACTAATACACATCCCGATTACTAGAAACGAAGTGTAAGAAAACGCAATGCTTTTTAATTATTAAAACTATTGTAACTATGGAGAAAGTTTTGCGGAAACAGTACGTAGATTACGCGCAATTAAAAACAAATATAGTTATACGTATTTTAGGTAATCGTTTAGCTCAAAAATTTGTCTACATTTCGACTGAAAATTAGTTTTATAATTTTACAAAATATTATACAGTGTGGTCATTTAAGTGTGCAACATATTGGATTTTTTTTTATTAATTGCCCAACGAAAATACAAATATTCCCGAAAGTTGGTTCATGTTCGGTAATCATATTAGGCGCAGTTAGAATGGTTGCAAGTCAAACAGCATACAGTGTAGGTCAAAAATATAAAAATTGTATAAGAGTAAAGTAGCCTTATTTTAGAAAATTCAGCAAAATGTTATTAAGAAAAGTTGTCTAGAATTAAAAGTTATGCCTAAATACCAAAACATGGCCCCCTGAGAAAAAAAAATTTTTTTTGAAAAACATTAGTAATTTCCTAAAAAAAATTAGGTACATAATTACATAATCGTTGTTGGACAAATCTTTAGATATCTCCGAAGCCAGGGGAAGCGATGGCGATGTTCAGAGGATTGCTAACTATTTAGACTGCATAATGTTTTTCTGCCTTCGATCGACCTTGGTTCGAATCGAGGTCAGGGCAGACTGATGGCCAAGAGCGCTGAACAAAAAAAAAGTGGATTCGCGGTATCATTCCTTAATAATAGCTTTATCCGTGTGATTTACTAATTGTCCTACATTAACTGGGAATACTACGGTTTTTTAGGGTTTTTCGTACAACTTGAGCGAATGCTATCCTATAGTTCTAGCGGCAAAGCTTGGCCTTAGCCGCGAATGCCAACGAAGACAAACTAATAGTAATTGCCCCCCCACACACACAAATATTCAGTTGTTTCTGTGGTACTCCTAGTTTGAAGTATTGGTAGAGTGAGAATTATTATTATTATTGTTATTTCCAACAATCAATTAGGGGACAAGGATACAGAACTTTTCTTGTGGGCTTGATTTATACGTTTTGTAGACCTCAGCTTCGACTGGAATAGTTTTGGCATAAGCGATGTCGAGTCTAATAATTACCCAACTGTTGCACGTCACCCATTCTAAAAGTTAAACAAAATCGAATCATCTATTTGTATGAAGACTTCGCCAATGTGAAACATGCATCGACTATGGATTTATCATTTAAAAATCATAAAAAGGCTTCGAATTTTCCCAAGCGCTCTTCACATGCTCGACCAACTGTCGCCCGTATAAAAATCTCATCCATCCCCGCCGGTCTTGGGCATTCAGCCGTCTCCATCCGGAGGGAAAAATCGCTCCACTTGGTGGACCGACTCGCGCCACACGCACACGCGTCGAATTCGGGCAGAAGAGGCCCGGATATCCGGCAGCATTTGAATAAAACTGGGGAGAAGTCCGGCGAAGTGTGAATACACCTTTGATTAGCTTCTAGCTGCGGGGCCGGTGTATGGACATCTAACAGGATTTCGGTACACGTGCGCGTTTTCGAGGCGAGAATTAATCTGAGCAAACGCATACACAGATAGAAAGAGATACTTGAATCAAATAAAATTTATTTAACTCAAACAAATTTGATGCTTGTATACGGCGAACCCTAGACTGACTTTGAATAAAACATTTGGTTTGTTTCAATTTAAAAACAGCATTTAATTTGGGACAAATAAAATATTATTTGGAAGAAATTAATTTTTAATCCCATGGAGATACAAATGATTTGAATTGAATAAATGATATATTTCGAAGGAACAAATATATAATGTTCAAAAACATTTATTCTATTTAAAAAATTAAGAAAGTTGCGCCAAACAACTGTGGTGGGTTGAATTACCCATTCAGGGTATTCACTCAAATAAAATATTATTTATTTAAAGTAAAGCAACCTTTATCTTTATCATTATTTACAAATTTCAGTTTTTGCCCATTCAAATAAAAAACATTAAGTTTACTCGATTCATAAAGATGGGAAGTGGATTAGAAAAACACGATAAATTGTAATGCTATAAAAATATTTATTTAAATACAATTAAAATAAACTTTATTTGGTATAAAAACAAACTATGCAAAACATACCAACATACCATCATAGAGGTGGTCTATATGATATATTTCAAGTAGGTTCTTTGAGATTTGTTTCTATTATTGTTTATGCGTGTACTTACAAAATAGGTTGAAAAACACAATACACACTACACACAGTACACCACACTACACTCGGCTACTCGGCAACTATAAATGATAATAAAACTGCGTGCACAAAACCTCCAGGGATACTGCAGGCGGGTACTACTTTCACGGACACTGAACAGCGCTGAACGCCGACACTAGAGTGCGCCCTCTATGCCTCCCATATTTTCTCTTTCTTTCTATCTTTCATTCTCTGGAGTGAGATAGCTATAAAATGGTACGCAGTATTATTTAACTCAAATAAGGTCAAATTTAAACCAAATATCAATGTGGTTGATCCAAACAACCAAAAGGTATAAACAATAAATAAAAATTATTCTTGTTTGCACCAATTAATACCTTATTTCAGGAAAATAATATATGCTTCCACTAGACAATAATGTGTCAAACAAATTAAATACCTTACCCAAAAAACACTTATTTTTTAATTGAAAAAAATAAATCTTCGTTTGAATAACATAGTTTTTACGGAAATAAATATTATTTCTGGCAAATAATTCTTGATCAAACAACAAATATTTTTCTATGAAGAATTGTATTTCTATCTGTGTAGACGTGACGACGGGTTTCACTAAATTTGGAAAACCACTTTGGATTGTAATAGGGTGAGCAACTTCTATCGCCCGACCCAGGTCGGAGTCTTTAAAGTAAGGGGACCCAACATTATACTTTCCAAAGTGAGGCCTATTCTTTCCTCATTCTAATGGTCTCAGTCTGTATATATTAACCCTGTATATATTAACGACGTCCGACTCAGGCGGGTGCAAGTACCGTAACGAGTAAAATATAATTCACTGACTTTTTAAAAACTGATTAAGGTAAATTATTTCTAATACAAAATTTGACACATACAATTTTAATGTAGGTATAGTGCCTGAGTCATGACTTATCGAAAATTGAATTGTGGATAAGAGTCCTTAATTTTTCGACAAGAAAATTTAAAAAAATTGCAAAGCAATCAACGTTGAAAATATACCTGCATACCTAACCGGTGAATGAGAAACACAATTTCTGATCAAATGTCATGTACAAATTTGTACCTATGTACAACATTGTGTCCCCGCCTTACATAATATGATCTATTTAAATCGCCTTTCTTGTGGTAGGGTTTTTTACCGACCATATAGAGATACACTTTTCACAACAGAATAAAATAGTGTTCCCATAGATCATAAGAATAGCCACTAGCAACAAAAGGGGTACTTTGGATTTAAGTTATCCCTCAAAACATATTATGCATCAGTAGACCTACAATAAACTCCTCCTTGACAGGCTGCTTCTCCCCAAGCAATCTCGGCCTAATATTATCCCCAGTGAAAGTGCAAATCCCCTTTATTGGGCATTTTCGGTTGTATCAATTGCTTTATATTATTAATCGATAGACTAAAGTGGGCAGTTAGGGAACCTTTATATCGGCGATTTGGGACGAAGTGGTGCCCCTATAAATGCCCACACGCCCCCAACCTGGATATCGCCGGATTATTTTATTAAAGGTTTCAATGTTTGCGATCGTCTAACCTGGTTAAGTGATTAGAAGTTCCTGTTTAATCGGTTGACATAAATTAATTACCCAACCCGTCTGGTAGCACTGTGCTTGTCCAGGAAATTTGTTGGCACGTTTAGTTAATTGTGTTTCGATGTATTAGGGGTTGACAGTGGGGTTGCCAGTTTGTGCAATAAAGGCCCTCCTTGGAATTTCAAATTAAAAAGTGATTCTTGATGCCAAATAACAATGGATACGAAAATAATGTTCATACACATCCATTTGCTGTAATGCGAAAATGATTAGGTACATTTTTATAATATACCTTTAAAATATGTCTATCAAAAATAGCAAATAGCATTCATTTTATTTTTTTTTGTAGCAATGACGTAGGTGCGCAAAAGAGTTTAATTTTCGTTCACCTAGCTGAAATACCGTTTCGTGTGTGTATCGTTGGTATACCTATGGTTCTATTTATAATCCAAAATGCATTGCTTTGCCTATAATAGCTATTTTATAGTATTTTCAGGTAAGTTAGGAAAGTGTGACCTATTTTTCTGTTTTACTTACTCTGGCACTCGTTCCAGAAAGTGCACGAAATAAGAACCGTTATTAATATCGCGCCGGAGTTGTAAATATTCATAACTTCCGAATTAAACTGTCCAAATCGCACTCCTTGAGTAACGTTCCTGTTGTATGCGGGCGCTTGGACTACTTCCAAAATATTTATGCTTTATTTTTTGAGCCGTCTTTCTCGGGGCGTTTATATCTATCTCCGCCGTGACGTTTCCCAGAGTAATAAATTCTTTAGGGCCCCGAAAATGAGCGAGGACGAATTGCGGAAAGGAAAACAACGGTGTTTTAGAGTAATTTATTTAGGTAATTGTCGAGAAAGATCGCTAGCAGTCGGACCAATTGTGACAGTAAATAAGAGCCGCTTTAGAAAAATGATGCGTCAAAACCGGAGGACTAAGGACGGAATTAAAACGCCATCACAAGTATATTTAGTTGCTGTATATCAAATGAATTTTATTTACGATTAGCTGGAACAGCTAGTGAATTTAAAGGGTTTACAAAAATACGGCTATTTCTTAAAGTACTCTTAGAGAGTAATGACAATAACACTACCTTAAAAGTTATAGCTGCTAGAAATTTAAAAAATACATTTAGTTAATTTAACAATTAAATAAACCTTCAAATGCTTTTCCAGCTAGTTGTAAATAAAATTTTATTGATACCAGCCAACATATTTTTGATGACGTTAAAACGATGTGGTCGACTATTTTTGTAGGAATAAGTTAGTTACCCTTTTATAAATATGATCAATGAAAATGTAAAATTTGTAGCAATCGCCTGGTTCTACTAATTTACAATACAAAATATTTGCACTGCGACAAAATATATTGATTTGGAAGGTATATTTTGACGCACCTTTGATCTTCAAACTTTTACTTTCTCCCCTCATAATTTCAAGTATTCTTATTTTTTCGTATTACACATTTTGCGGAGCTGTAGAGTAAACTCAACTGTTTAGGTAACCCCAGTTGCAAAATTCCAATAAGGGTGTCATTACTAACGTCGTAACGTTGTTGCATATTTATTTTTATTAGTAACTAGAAATTATATCAACCACAAATATTACCAATTGAATTTGAATTGAATTGAAGATAGATACTGAAGATAAAAAATATATAATAGGGTAATCCTGCCAATAGTAATATCTTTGAAATAACTCACATCTAATCTAGGGAAGTTTCTATAATTGTTGGAAGTTAAAGGACGCCAAATCATTATAATTATTACCGAATTAAGTGCATGTGGAGAACCCAATACTTAGGTAGGTATTATTACACCTGTAAGAGTGGACATAGAAAGGTAGTCTCTTAAATCAATATAACCTCTAACTTACCGGTTAAGGTTACGGTCTGTGGATTACTAATACAGCAAATAATGCACTTTAAGCGTCAAATATTTTAAATGTCACAGGTATATTTCAACTAAATAATTACCTACATATACTTTCCTGCAATCACACCGAAAATTCTAAAACTACACATATAGGTACATGAAGGGGCGTCACGACTGACTAGAAGACTAGATCCATCACAACAAATCCACAGCGCGCGACGACCGCCTCTCGGCGGTAGCGGCATTGCCGGCTTGTGCGACTCGCCACAATTTGTAACTACTTGTATTCCTCTCTATTGTAATATTTATATCGTTAAATCTATGAATGCATAAGAATGTATAAGAGGCGATATAACAAAATGTTGGCGATAGAAATTTCAGTGTGTTATTTTTGGTCTCAGGCCGCAACTGCTTCGCCCAACGTTCCCGGCGCGCTCCTGTAGTTGGACTAAAAGATTGCCCAACTAAAATTAAGACCCAGGTCCGCCCAATTTCGGACGGGTGCCGTGTTTTTCCACGGAACGATAAGCGGCCCGGCAGGGAGCGGGACACGTCCGCCATCCTGCGCCAGATTGGCGTTGTTTGTCCGGCGATCACGTGCGGCACGTGATCGCCATCAATCTGGCAACGCGGCGCGGCCGCGGATTGCCGTCCGGCAGGCACGCACTGCATGCTCCAGGGGAAATTAGTACAGGCGTAGTCTTCACTTTGGTTTTATTAAAAGTTTGAAGCCATTGTAAAATATATTATGTCGATGCTGGGTCTAAATATTTGTTTGTACTTCTTGTGGGAATGTTGGATGAATCTGCACAATTGCTACCGGTATAATAGCAAAAATATCAATTGACAACTTATGGGCATAGGTCTGTGTATTAAATTGCAATCGAAAGTAAATTAAATGTTTGCTAATAATTACCCATTTCTGATATTAGTAAGTATGTAAAAGTGTATATTGTATAGACATGATACCGATGATTTCATTATTGAGTGCTTTATGGATAATCTCTTCGCATTTTTGCCAACTTACCTTATTGCAATAATTATAGAATATAAAAAAATCTTCTAATTCATCCATTTAATTTTTAATTGGGTTTTTCGCCACCAAGCTGATTGAAAGACAACTTTTTCAAGTTGCCTCGAAAATTCATAAATTATTAACACTGAACGAACGAAACTTTAAACGTGTAACTCAAAAAATAGCTTCAACAAATTTATTTTCTGAGCTTTCGGAGGATAAATCTTCCTCCTTTCTCAAAGATCATGTCACGTCAAAGTGAAGTGACAGATTAATAAATTTCAGGTTAAAATGTCATGACAACAGAAACAATAGCCTAGCCAACTGCCTGATATTGTACCCTGTGTTTTATCTAATTATCTATACTAACTTCTCTTTAAATAAGTGGCAATAATATTTTACTGAATTCCACTGAACATTCAGCAACACAGTTGCCCGTATTTCCTAAAATAAATGCAGATTCTTTAATTTTTCGTCTATTTCCTACTTCTTCTTTTAGAATTGGTTTTTCTTCTTAATCTTAATGTATTTTTGGTTTTAAATACTGTTCTCACATTAAAACGATTGCCTATACGTTTTAGCTTATCTGACAGTCCAGGAATATAAGGAATTATTAAATTTACTGGTCGGTCCACCAGATTTATTTCTCTAATTCTATTAACATTGTTATTTTGTTGGCAATCCTGAAAAACTTGCTCAACAAATTCAATAGGATAACTATTCTTCTCAAAAACATGTTTTATATGTTTAATTTCTTCCTCAAATTTTGTGTTATTAGAACAAATCGTTCTAGCCCTGTCATACAAACTTTTAATTACTCCTTTTTTAACACTAATATGATGATTGGAGTTGAAATGGAGATATCTATTAGTATGTGTTGGTTTTCTATAGACACTAGTTTCTATATTATCTGATTTCAGTATAGAAACATCTAAGAAAGGTAATTCATTATTATTTTCAATTTCTAAGGTAAACTTAATAGAAGGTTCTTGAGAGTTTATAAAATTTAATAGTGAATTTAACTCATCTACTCCATGGAGTAGATGAGAGTGTTTGCGCCACAAATAAATTTTAGAAAATATCTTCTAATTCATTTTGTGAATTGGAGAAACGATATTTTTATTTCAAACATATTTTGTCTTGAATCTATTTTAAGGGAATAGTGACAAATGCCAAACAAAGAGTGCTATTTGCTCAACTTGTATCAAGTAAAAGCAAAAATTTTCAGAATTCGAAGTCATGTGTATTTAAAAATTTTTAATGTGTGTGTGTGTAATGTCAAAACCGGCTTAAATTTCAAGCCGGCAACAGATATGAGACTTTTAAGTTCATCAAAATAATTGCTCCTTAATGATAACTTCTGGCCGCATATTATAGGCAACTGTAGAAAACATCAGCATTCTGATCAAATTTATTTCTATTCCGTCCTTCTGGTAAAACCGCAAGTAAGTGCTTCCGGACGTATTCCCCTCACGTTCCGGTAGTTAGACTAAAGGATCGCCACTACTAAAATTAAGTCACAGGTCTTCCGAATTTCAGCTCATTGGAGGTTTTCCTACAAGAAGATAATATTTATAAATGATTGGAAGGAAATAGCCCATATCTTGAAGTGGAGTAGGAGAATATGACGAGAAGGGTAAACCTTGCAGTCTTATAGCTCCAAAAAAACACAGTTTATTCAAGGAAAACTGTACATATATTTCAACTCACTTGTTTATACTGCAGTAAATATCGTCTCTGCCTCCCACTTCTGTTTATACTACGTACACCTACGGGATCTGTTTAAATAGTGAAGAAGCAACGTGTTTTATTTTGTATTTTATTGCCTACTATCGTGATAATCAGGTAAAATCGCTTGCTATTGAAGTGTTTTAATTGGAATTAGATAAAACTGTTCCCCAATGACTAAGTTACTTAATTAATTACACAGATAACTTTTGCAAGAAAGCTCGAGAGTTTTTAACTTTAACTTGGTCTTAGTTTCTTCAAGTTGACAACTATCTTAGTTTCTTTATTTTTTTCCTGTTGCCTGAGGATGCCAATATATTGTTAGTTTTTCTTCTCTGCATGCTTTAATTGATTTATTAGACATTTATGGGTACCCCCTGTACTTTAATGAGGTTTATTATGATAAAAACTTGTCATTACTATGCAACTTTATAACCAACTTGAAAATTTGGAAACATTAAATTTAGTTATTACCTATCTATATTGCCGTGACCATGACAGATTTAAAATTTATTAATTTTGACAGTTCATGGTTAATGTTTACTTAGTAAATTCGTAAAATCGATGCTTTTTCAAAGAAAACTGAAATTAAAAATCATAGGAAAGAGAAATTAATATTAATATTTCTCCAGTCTCAAATAAGAGTGGCGTATAATTTATGTAGTGTTCAGTAGGGCTTAGATTAAAGGTCCGCCTACTAAACCATTAGTCAGTGGTTCAAATGCCACTCTACACACAATTTATTTTCATTTTTATCATCCTTACATTCTGCCTTTAAGCCCCTCGTTCAAATTCGTGCACTTAAACATATTGCAATGTAAATAACTATACAGGGTGAGTCTGAAATAACTGGCATCCTTTTTTTGGGTAATAGAGATGATCATTCTGAACCACTTTCCTTAATATTTTTTTTTCCTAGCGCCGAGATTTTTCTATAATTCATCCCCTCAAAATCCCCTTTCTATGAAAACACAGCATTGGCGCCCTGCTAACAACCGAGTAGAAAATGGTAAATCATCAACTAGTATAGTATTTTGAGACCGAGTTTACGCTATTCTATCCGCTCTGTATGAAATAAATGTTGGTTAATTTTAAAAAAATTAGAGAAAAATTTCGGCGATAGGAAAAAAATTATTAAGAAAAGTTGTTCGGAATGACCATCTCTCTTACCCATAAAAATCCAACCAATCATATGCCTCTGCTAGCGATAATTGCACTTGTGCAAATTATCGCGGTAATACCACTTGTGCAATTACCACTTCGTTGCCTAGCAACCGCGAATCTGTTCTATACAAACACGTAGTTACTCCTTAAAATTGGTGTGTTTTACAGTGTTCTAAATTGTGCAGCTTATAAATTATGTTGCGGTATTATTAAGCATTTCATATCAATGAATTTATATAACTTTTACATTGCTAAATTCTTGTTATTAGACCTCCTTCTCCGTTTAAATTTATGACACATTCAGAAAATAAACCAACGCTGACAGGATGTAGGTATAATAGCATTTGCCTTGGATATCCAAACGTCATGTTTGTTTACTCGAACGCTACAGTCGAAGCTGTCAATAAACTCGGTCAAAATGAGTCATTTTGGAAATGTAAACATAGAACAAATCAATACAGAAATTATTAAATCGTATTCGTGAAATAATCTAGACAAATACCACACGTGCCGGAAATTTTTCTAAATAATTTTATTCTCAAGCGCTATTTTGCCCATTAGCAAAACCACTCGTACAAATTGGGCTTTTATTTTCAGAGATAAAATAAAAGACCAATTTATACTCGTGATCTTTCTAGGCAAAATAGCGCTTTCGAAAAAATTATCGATAAAATTACCTGCACTTGACATTACATACGAAAATTCCATACCTACCTTTTTTGACCAATCAGAGGCTCGTTTTTTGCTACGTAGTGATGGCGACTCAAAAAATTTCCGGAAATATTCTCACTTGCTCTATAGGCAGCAGGAGGTGATTACAGCGGAAATTTTTTGACAGATGTCATTATTATCATGTCACATTGTAACATACTCAACAAATTTTTTTATAATTTCGTTTAATTTTCTTACCGAATCCTCTACGTTCTTGAATTAATATCCGGAAATTTTTCTCTAACACGAATTTTTTAAGAAAGTTCCTGTACTCGAAAAGTTTCCGGCAATAATTCAAGCACTAGGGCGATTACTAGTGAAAATTAAATTACCTACTTATATATATTATATATATTATTTAATAATATATCTGGTAGTAGGAAAAATAGTGTATGCAACTCGCATTCATGGGTATATCGAGACACTAATTTTTCATATTGGTGTGTTAATAGCTATAATCAAATAAATGTTCATTGCCATCGCGTAGTCGACAACAATGAAAAGAAAATTGTACAGCTAAAAGTTTATTTCGTTTTCTAACTTGAAACGTTCTCACAATAGAATGCATACAGAAAGCTCCACCGCCGTCCTATCTGCATCCAGGGCGGGCCGTTTAAAATTCACGTGGGTAAATGGGGCGCCGTGAGGCGCCAGGGCTGCGCCTAATTCGGTTAAGCGGGCCGTGGCGCGGGCGAGACGCCCCCTGGGGGCCGACGCCCCCTAATTGTGGTCCCCCGCCCGCCCCCCGCGGTCACCCGTACGATGCACCGACGGAAAATTCGAGTGGAGCCGGATGCGGCGCCCAAACACTCGAAAATAAATAAAATTTGCGGGTTTCGAGCACAGACGCGTCGCGTGTGTTATTTTTAAAGCAACAGCAAAGATGCCGAATAGCCCGGAACAGGTTTACCTACATGAATTATAGATGTCAAGCAGGTTAGTAACGATATTGCAAAAACCGTGTATGGTCTTGTTGCGGTATACCTACACTGTGTCCCGGATAAGAATGAACAGCATGGGGATATTGCAAACGGTGAGAGATAGGGCAACGGTTAAATGGGGAAAAAGTTGCGCAATTTCGAGGTCAATAAAATGGCACAAACAGATTTCTAATATCGTTTTTTGGAAAAAAGTAAAATTTTGCGTTTTCGATATTATTTTTTTCTGAAGTTGCTATCACAGATAGAGAAAAAAGAAAAGCACTTTCTTATGGCACTTTTTAAGATGGCGTTTTTGAGAAACCATCTTCAACTTAATTTTTTTAAATACGGACCTGGATTTTTTTTTTGCAGATTTTGAAAGCACTTTTCATTGCAAATACCATGATGTATGACAAGAAATATTTTTAAAATGTTTTGAGACAATTATACTAATGCGGCCCTGTATTTAATAATAAGAAGTCTAAATATTAATCAGTATTATCAACAATTTAACTTACAACTTATCTTTCAATTGGAGAACTAAAAAAAGGACGGCACATACGATAATAAAAAATAAATAAAAATCCTCCACCTAGAAGGCTTTCAAACAACGAAACCAATCCCTTGTCATTTCGTCATTTGTCAACTCCCACTGTATCATTTAGTTAACAATTTATTTCATTACAAATGGAGGGTGCTTTTTCAAATGACGACAAATTTAACATGTCAGCATGTTATATCTTGTGTCACAGAAATAGTGTAGAGGCCGAACGAATGTATTTTTGCAATTAATAAATGGCAAAAGTTATTGATTACGTTGGCTTAAAGCTTTCTTCTCGCAATTAGGAAAAGCCGATAATTTTCTCCAAAACACAATGCGACACTGTTTGCTGTACAACAACAGAGGAAAACACTTTACCAGACGCAGGGTCGTACAATTTAAAAATATTAAGTTTTCGAAGTAAAAATAAACTGTAAGCAATGCTGATTAATATTTAGACTCCTTATTATTAAATACAGGGCCGCAGGGCCTTTTAAAAATATTTCGTGTCATATATCATGGTATTTGCAATGAAAAGTGCTTTCAAAATCTACAAAAAAAATCCAGGTCCGTATTTAAAAAAATAAAGTTGAAGATGGTTTCTCAAAAACGAAACGTTGTAGAACAAATCTAAAAACTCCATCTTAAGGCCCGTCAAAAGGTGCCATAAGAAAGTGCTTTTCTTTTTTCTCTATCTGTGATAGCAACTTCAGAAAAAAATAAAATCGAAAACGCAAAATTTTACTTTTTCCATAATAACTAAAAAACGAAAAAAGATATTAAAAATCTGTTGTGCCATTTTATTGACCTCAAAATTGCGCAACTTCTGTAGTTAATAACAATATTGCCAAGACCGTGTGCATAGTGCTTAGGCCGAGTGGCCTGGAGTCGAGTAATCTCAAGTTAATTACACTCCCTATAAGTATTACGGAACTGTAGCCGAACGACTATGTAGGAAACTAAAAACTAATAAATTCGTTACGGGGACAAGACACATATCGGAGCAGATTATTTGTCAATTACTATTCAAGTAGATTAATAACAATATTACAGAGATCGAGTGGTCTTGTCGCAATAGGGACTGAGTGGCCTAGAGATCGAATAACCCCTCTAGATAGGTTGACACGGAAAATAGTGGAGCGTTCCACATATTCCACATGTTATCGCCATTCAGATAAATTAATAACAAATAATAGTTTGAGATCGTTTGATCTTTCTACACATTCAATAATTAAGGGCGCAGAGCGGCCCCAAATCTTAAGATACTGTTGTTTCTGTCTAAAAACTCTGGACCCACCAAATTTATTATCTTCTTGCACCTAAGGGAAATAATGACATAAATATATCTATAGAATAGCTCAACTGCATATTATTGCGTGAATCCTGAAGGCGAGCTAATAACATATCTATAAATAATCCGTCAGAACCTACTTATAAAGGGTGAGTTTTTCGATGCCCACTATGGGGATCTCGGAAACTAGCAGAGCTAGAACAAAGGTTAAGTGGGGAAAGAATTGCAGTTTTGAATGCTCAATCCAATGCCTTTTTTGGATTTTTAAAAAAGTTCACGGCTCACTAGATATTTTAAAAAGAGTGATTTTTTGCTATTTCATCAGATCTCTGTAGCTCCGTTATTTCTGATTATTCAGAAAAACTGTAGAGACAAAAATTGTAGATAATTTTGGGCTTAATAAGATAATCTTATCCAATTTTTAATGTTGTTTGTGATTTTTGACATATGACATAAACATATGTTTTTTAAATATAAATCATAGTTGGCTGTGGCCTTATAAAATCTGCAATTTTTTGAGCTTTATAAAGATAAAATACTCGGCATAGTTATTATAAAAAATAAAAGAGCTATGGCTAATTTTCTGTTTTTTTTTTAAATTTTCACATATAGTCTATAGTCTATAGTCTATACTTCAAACTTTCTAATATTTTTTTTTAGCTGGTCACAAAATGTAACAAAATAAAAGAAAAATTAAAAAACTCAAATTCAAATTATTATTATTTTAAAAGGTCACCTTTTAAAATAATAAAGGTGTTCAAACAATCCACCATTATTATTTATGTAAATATTGCATCTTTTTATTAAAGCTGAATTTGTCGCCTTTCTTAGAGAGCGCCTGTCAATACTGGCAATTGCTTCTAAAACAGCTGCTCTTAATTCAACAATTGTCTCGCACTTTATTTTGTACTGTTCTCCACAAAAAGAAATCCAAAACAGATAAATCGGGGGATCGGGTCTGCCAGGAAATAGATCTATTTCTCCCTATACAACTGTTCGGATAGAGCTGATCTAGGTAATTTCTTACGGGAAAATAATTATGTGGTGGAGCTCCATCATGATAATTTTTGTTTTATTTTGTTACATTTTGTCGCCAGCTAAAAATAAAATATTTGAAAGTTTGAAGTATGTCTTATTATACAATAGAACGTACCTAATTATGAAAATATTCCATGGCTGACTATGTGAAAATTAAAAAAAATCAGAAAATTAGCCATAGCTATTTTATTTTTTATAATAACTATGCCGAGTATTATATCTTTGGAAAGCTCAAAGAATGGCCGATTTTATAAGGCTACAGCAAACTATGATTTACGTTTAAAAAACACAAGTTTATGTCATATCTCAAAAATCGCAAACAACATAAAAAATTGGATAAGGTTATCTTATCAAGCACAAAATTATCTACAATTTTTGTCTTAACAGTTTTTCTGTATAATCGGAAATAATGGAGCTACAGAGATCTGATGAAATAGCAAAAAATATTTTTTTTCAAAATATCTAGTGAGCCATAAACTTTTTTAAAAATCCAAAAGGGGCATTAGATTGAGCATTCAAAACTGCAAGAATTTCCCTATTTAACCTTTGTTCTAGCTCTGCTAGTTTCCGAGATCCCCATAGTGGGCATCGAAAAAACTCACCCAGTATATCAGTATATCAACATTATAGGTTTGTTCCAACAGTTCTGGAACCATTTCTAGCTAAACAGAATGCAGAAAAGTAATTCCGGAACTGTTTTCAACCAATTAGATTGATGGAGAACAGGAGAACGTTTCAGAACTGGTGTTGGAACAAACCCTATATTTATCATATCCGTTGTTGGAAACACTGTTAATAGTAATTTTGGAAAATCTCCTGATTTAATTGCAAATTAAATTGAAGTTTGCAGATCATTCCAAAATAGGGAGTTACATTATTCAGTTGCTTCTTATCTAATCATGACGTGTTGATTAACTAACTAATGAACGTTGAATCATAAACTAAAGCCTATAAACGTGGAGTATATCTGGTTGACACGAAGCTATGGGGTGGGGGGCCAGAGAAGGTAGGTAACTAAAGTCAAAGAGCGGGGAACGGTAAATTCATTATTTCTTAACGCCGGCTCTAGCTGTTCTTTAACCAACGATAAGGACAGCCATTCCATTTACTGATTTAGTTTAACTGAGAGTTTGGACTAATTTCGTCCGTTTAGGACGATTGGGGCGGTGGAGATTAGATTTATTATACAGGGTGGCTTATATAAGTGGCGCACTCAAAGTATCTCGGCAATATTTTGACAGAAAAAATCGGTGGCGGGTGCGATCGATTGCTCTTCCGAGCGGCCTTCTTTTGTCATGATGAAAGTTAATGTCGTTCGTACTATTAAAATAAAATAAATGCCCAGTGAATACTAGTATTTACACCTACTTTTCACAACAACACCAAACATTCTTCAACATTTAACCTTTTCAACGTCTGCATTTCAGCTGCTGCATATTTCAAGTATTTTCATTTTTTAGTATCACATTTTGCGGAGCTGTTGAGTAAACTGACGCGTTTAGGTAACCCCATTTGCAAAATTTCAACAGGGATGTCATTACTAACGTCATAATGCTAGCATTGCATATTTACTTTCATGGGTAACTATATAGATCTTATGTCAACCACAATAATTGTATAATATTATCATTGTTACAAAAATAAGATATTCCTTGAAGCGTGTTGCTAAGAGATTAATTGGCATGGGCCACGGGCCATAATGACAAAGAATTAACTCTTAGTTTTATTTTGCATTTAAAATTAGATAATAAAACAAAGAATTGCATGTACACGTTTGCCGATTAAAAACTAAGAATTGGCCTAGCAAAACTAGAAATCTTTCCCCATCCTATATCTGCAGTAATTTTCGAGATTCTCATACATAAATTCATAAAAGAAACTCACCCTATTATAATTGCGCGCATCACTTTTTGGATCATTGGTTAAATATTGGTAATATTAAAATTGTTGTTGAGGAAATTTGACCTAACTTCGCAGTTAGGAATCACGTGGGTCAAAAGCCAGAATATAATCCAAAGTAATTAGTGGAAAATTACAACCCTCCTTTTAATGAAAAAATGCGGCGCGTTTACAAATGTAAACAGGGAAATTGCTATCCCACCCGTTATTTCATATATGATTGCTCCAGCTTTCAAATCTGTCCACATAAGTCAACGAAATTAACTGACTAATTAATTAAATCACATAAAAAATGTGTGTTAATTTAAAAAGTAGCAGCTACCGGTATTTTTCAAACAAAAAATTTCAGAGCCTCCTCAATTTTTCTTGCAATGTAAAGACAAGCTATAACCATACTTCTATTTATATTCAACCCGTTTGGTCAATTTTAGGGGATTGTCACTGTACTGTTTGAAATTCACAAAATATTCCTACGCTTCGATTTAACTAGATGTACAATATTCGATGTATTCATGTTTCCTAGTAAGTAAGAGGTGAGTGTAAACGTGTTGTTTTAACTCCAAAACTATCATAGTTAGTGCATTAGTGCAATAATTTTGAATAACAGGACCCGAAACGCGCGTGACATGTAAGGAAAACCTCCACTGGCAAGGAGATCAGCCCGTGCTCCCAAAAAATATTAGTTTTGATTTGATATTGTATAATGTTGAATGATTACAATGTCATTATTTGTTATATTATTGATCTAAATATATTTTGTCTGGGGTTGCCACACTTGGTTTTAGTATTTTCAACAATAGGAATACCTATATTTTATCTTGTTGTTCTTTGTTAGGACCAATCTCTTATTATGAACATATTATTATCTGCTAAACAACACTTGACCAAAAACACGAACTTCTCCGTTTTCCAGTTACGTAAGTACCGCTAATATAAACTAAAAATACACAGTATGTGCTGAAGTTTCCGCAACTTCTGAATCCTTAAGCTGTATGGCGGGCAGATTGAGGAGAGTGCAATTCGAAAGTTGCGGAGTTTAGCTTCCAGAAACAACAGTTCTCGGTGTCTTGAAGTTTTCTTGAGAAAATAAAAACATAAGGGCTGGAGTTGGCAATCGCACAGAGTTGTGTGGCGGCCGCACAGACCCGCTTTTCAGGCGTTCACACCAAACCGACTAAGTATAATAATTCGAGAATAATAATAACCCCAGACAAATCACGCTATAGGTATAGTCGCGCTAATGTAGATGTATGTCGCTGTGCGTTATATTATATAGAAATGTACGGCTCGTAGGGGGTTATGTATTAAAAAGAAAAAAAAACACACTCGCGGTTAATTAAAAAAAATAGGTGGGTTCCCACTTCCGGCATGGGCTTCTTTACATTTAGTTTTTATTAATATATACGTATTTTTGCATAATTAATATAAAAAGTGCATAAACAATCGTTCCCGTTTTTTCTCGCGTTTTTTCATACATTTCCATCATGTAAACATCTAAATCTCATTACCGTTTGACAATAATTCCAAATGTCAGTTGTTTCATCACACTGCGTATGGCCAAAAAGTCTGTTTTATTTATTTGCTCTCGAATTTCTTGGCGACAAACTTCCAGCATGCTGTTCAAAATATCGTTTTGCACCACTTACGATGTACCTACCTAACATTGGATACTGTAAAACTTTTAAATGTTCTTTTATAATAGAATCTAACTGGATCCATTATTTCTAGAAAAATACCACGATTTTAAGAGTTTTCTTTTCTTTGTGCTCACAAAATTGTATGCAGTTAATTATTCTTTTTAAAAAACATATTTTCTTATCCACGGATTCATTATGTTTAATAATATTTTTCCAGTAGGTATACGTGGAATTTAACTGAGCGGCAATACTGGCCTTGCCTAAAAATGCTAGTTCTGTAGAACAATTCATGTGCCGAACAGAAAGCCAGTAAAATTGAATTGTTTTATGTAGTTTTACTAAATTAATTCATTTGAACGGAATGTGTTTAGAAAAAATAAAAAAAGCAAAGTATGTTCTATAGATTTTAAATCTAGTATATAATTGTATAAAATCAAAAGGCAAACCACTAGCAACATAAAAAATATATAAAATAGTAAAAAAATCCCATATTATGCGGATAGGTATATGTCACCATTATACTCGTCGCACCTATTCTATCTCTCATCATTGAGTAAAGGAATACTTTACTCAATGCTCTCATGCGTATTGTGGGAAATTAATAAGACGCAACTGAAAGGTTCTAACAGTTCTATAGTATCGCACCCTCTTATAGATACCACTCAAAAAACAGATGCTAATAAATGCAGAAGTAAAATAAGAGGCGGGCCTTTTGTAATCAAAAACAGTAGGCCCGGCTGGAAACTTTGGGCCTGAAAGATGAAACTTCGGCAGTTACAGTCAATGTCATGAAAGTTTCAAAACGGAGAAAATATTAACAAGCCCCTTGGAAGTTTCCCCATTCATTCTTTAACCGATTTTAATAATGTCGTGTTGCCGAACCACCCGAAAAATTCCCGCTTAGGCCCGGCGCCGTGAAAGCCACAGCGGTCCCGCTTCGCTTATGATAAAGGGGGCCTGATTTAGAGAGCCTCCACACTTCTGGAATTTATACTTGTTTTTAGGACTAACAGCGACTAATTGCATTATTGGATTGAATTATTGTCTGCACATATACACAACGACAACATCGAATACTTTATATTCTACTTTTTCATTTTCACCGTCCAGAATGGGAACACCTAATATTATAAACGTATGAAGTTTATTGTAGCCTTGCCTTATCACTATGGAATGATCCTAATAAGTCACTATTTTTGAGTGAGTAAAATTACTAAATACTTTTCAAAGAGACTTTATGCATAGAAAAAAGAAAGAAGAGAGAAAGAAGGAAGAAGAAGAAAGATCAAAGAAGAAAAATACATAAGGAAAAGTAGAGAAGAAGAAAAGAAAAAAAGAAAGACTGACAAGAGGCAAGAGGCACACAATAATATAATAATATATAATAAATTAATATGCTCTGAACTTTTATCTTCTACATTTCTACATATGTACTACTTAAATCATTTTCAACCAGGTCAGACCTAGGTATATAGGTATACACCATTTCGGAGACCGAGACCACAATAGGTGCCAAAGCTCACTATATATATGAAGTTATGAAGTAGCGTAGGATAATTCTCTGGGACTTTTACATTTCGCGTCCTACCTATATAATTTCTTCAAATATAAAGATTTTTCCTTAATATTTACTTCCTGCATTTACCTTCCGTCTGAGTTACTCAAAGATTATAAAAGTTGACAAGTTCCTATCAAGCATATAATTGTAATTACTGCTCCTCCCTTTAAATACTTAATGTGAATACAACAAGTTTTCATTTTGGTTCTCAATGACAATCAAAATAACTGCCGTGCTACTGAAAATTGAAAATTCAAGAACATAAACTCAATTCAATCTCAACCAAAAAATCGTGTTAAAACATCACTACCGTCCCCGTCATTACCATACCTCTAAAGTCTAAACATAGAAACAGGAGAGTAATGACCCTAAAGGGACCGTAGTGAAAATTTAATAAATGATAAAATACCTATTTTTTCACTTTCAGGGAATAATAAAAATAAATGAAAGAAAATACGACAAGAAAAGGAAAAGTTAAAAAGTATGAAAGATTAGGTACTATTCATTAATTTACATTATATATAGGTACATTATCCGCCATCTTAGAAGGGCGGCCATATTGAATTTAATGTGATGTCACTAACTTTATCGTTTTCTACTTTTCAAGCCCTTTCATTTGATACCCATATTAAGGGGGTTGACAAAAAATATATCATCCGCCATCTTGTGGCGACGGCCATTTTGAAAGTATTACAATGTTGAGTATTGTATATTGTAGTGTCACCGGAACTAAAGGTGTATGCAAAATTTCAGCATAATCGGATGTCAGGAAGTGGTTATAATTCAGCTTGCAAGATTTGACCTAAACATACATACATACATACATACATAGTTCACCATACATTGCAAGTTAAATAAAAGCTTGTAATAAAAGTACACATAATAATGATTGATAATTCAAGCACATTACGGTAATGATAGAAAACATCACCTTCCTTCCAGTATTATCCGTCTAATAGGTTAATATTTTTTGATAATTCAAGCGCATTATGTAACTTTAGTTTGTTACTTGAAATTGTAAAAGTCCCAGAGAATTACCCGGTTATGTCAATAAAAAGAGAGAAAAAAACTTGCGAAGTAGGAATTCAAAATGCGCATTAAACAATGGGTAACTTTAATATTGGGTTGTAATCATGGCCAACTATATGATCATTTTTATGAGCTCAAATTTCAAAAAGTGCTATTAGGAATTTTTTACAGCCTATAACAGTGATCGTAGTAGGTCATAATTATAGCCCAAAAGTAAACTTACCCATATTGTTGAATGCACCTTTTGAATATCTTACCTAATAAAAAAAGTTAAAAGATGGACACGCTCAGATCGAAGCGGGACAGCTGTCCTGAATATAAAAACGAACTCCAAAATTGAGTTTTTCAAACCTTTTAGGGTATTTATCCATTTACCCACTACATAAAGGTTTGATAAATATCATGAAAAGAAATAGAAATCTAGAATTTAATTTAACTCACCAGCTGGGCTTTCGTCGATCCAAAAGGATTCATCCAGGGTGTAGTCAGCCTCTGGAAAGAGAAAAGATCATTTTAATATACAGTATACCAACCTAAAATTAAAACTAAACTACTACCTACTTGTTGGGGTAAATATAGCTTTGCCTACCAACAAATAAGGCAATAAGCAATAAAAAATAATTAATTGATTTATGAAAATTTTGTTTTGCAGTCTAAAAATCACAGCTACAACGTTTAAATAATTTAAATGCAATAATATTTCAGATGTAAATTGATGAGAAAAGCCCTAAGACTGTTCCGCACTGTACAGCAAAATTACGAAATACGACCGCAGCCAGAAATATGCTGCACTGATGAAACTACATGAATATTTTAGATAAAATGTAATAAAGCCGCATGCCATTAAAAGTTTTTGTGAAGTATGTATAATATAAGCTGCTTCGACAAAAATTTTATTATGGTGCAATTTTCAAAAACTATGAATTGTGCCGTGGGCAATTTTAAATGTAATATGTAAGAGCAATGTTGGAAGATATTGCATTTAAATTGCATACCAGCGTTACTATGAAGTTTAAATTTGTTTTATACATAACGGACTGAATTAGATAGACATACATTTACATAAAAAATGGCATCAACTTATTTACAGTGTGTTTCTTTGGAAGATGGATTGATTTTTAAAAACTATTCTTAGCCTGTAGTACTCTAAGAGCCTAGAGCCTAGTCCTATTTCATGGCCTACTGTTATTAAAAGAAGACCCCCAAAAAACCTAAAACCATATTAGGCATTTTTTAAAGAATAAAATGGATAGTGCCATCGAATTGGCCATATAGTTCAAAAACCGAAAGGCTTAATCAGTTCGTGAAAATATATCACTAAAATATGCCCTGTGGTTTATACAAGATACTTCGGAAAACCCCATTTTTTAGAAATTTGGCCCCATGTATAACTTAGAGTATTGAAATTTTATACAAACCGTTTTGAACTATGGTCAATTCGATGGCGCTATCCATTTCATTCTTAAAAAATATCTAATATGATTTTATGACATTTGGGGCTCTTCTTTTAATAACAGTAGGCCATGGGATGGGGCTATTTCAAAAAGGTATAACTCAAAATATAGTGCTCTTCGAGTAGGTATATAGGTAAAAAAATACGGAATTGTCTCGACTCAACGTGAAACACAATGTATATGAAGAGCATATTTCTTAAGTTCACATCATTCACTATTTATTGAGACTTTTCCACGATTGACAATAATAATAATAAAAAAAAATAAATAAATAATTAAATAAATAAATAAATAAAACGAAAGTTTCGAGACAAAACTTAAAATACAAATTTTCAAATTTAATTAAACTGTGTATAAAAGAACAACTCTTAACACCATTTCTTAACAATAAGATTGTATATACTGTGTGGATTATGGCAACATTTTTTCTTGTCTCAAAACTTAAGTACCATACGCTATTACATCTATATCTGACCTATGTCAGATTGGCCAAAATTGATTGACAAAATAATATCAAACTGGCTTGCCTCTATACTTATAAAAACCTCTTACTCTACAAGGTGAAGCTACCTACCTTCCTTATGGGCTTCAAGTAATTTTTACGTGATATTTATGCAATTTTTTTATAACTAGATATTGACATTTTATTTGATTTCCATGTCTAATTTGATAAGCCAACAGCCAGCTGAAGGAGGTGATTTTTAGAAAAGTTAATTTTTCTGACGTGCTAAAACGGCTTGTTTAACAAAAATCACGCATTCGTGAAAAAACGTAGCTTTACAGACTTGTTGAAAAAATATTTCCAAACCGCGCAATTTCGTTTCATATGGAGCAAATGAAACATGAACATATCTCACAAACTCCTTTTTTTAAAAGGGTATTAATGCTGCAACGGAAAATGTTCAATTATTGTTCATAATAAAAGCACTTTGATGTAGGTATGTGCCGATAAGCTATCCTAGTTTTTAATAATAGCAGCAGACTTTTTTGGACGCAGTTTAAATTCGACCCCTTGTATAACGAAAACCGTTAGGATTTCGATACCTGTTCCGACGTTTCCTATTATCTATAGATTCTTGAAGTTTTAGACACCCTGTATAGCCGCTCATAATGTCATGGCTCGTAAACTTGAGGCGAACTGCCTCTTCTCTCCTACATAATATATTTATATTATCACAAAATCTCAAGAATCCTGCCTAAACTGAAGCATATTAAGCAACACGTTGGGCTTTACGCAGCCTGTGGTAATAGTCGGTAAAATCCGATGTAAGTGCACTTCAGCCGACTATTTTCTTATTCCCCGAGCAGCAAAGATCCCCAAACTAGTGGAGTTCCCGCCTAACGACCGATTCGAGTCCTCACATTGTTTCGATTAAATATTTACGTCCGCGCTGCGCACGGGCCCGATCCTGCGGAATAGAGTCCTCCACTTGACCGGATTTAAGTTCTCATTACTAAAATTGCTTGGAACGGGAACAGGGGAGGGATTTCGAGGGGATTTCTGAGGAAACTTTCAAAATTATCGAGTATTGCCGGCTTACTTTGTCTTGCTTTTAATTAAAACACATGCGCTTGGTCGGTTGCAGATTAAGTGAGAGGATTATAGACGCTTTCATTTTTTTGACAGGTATACACCGTGTCCCACAACTTTTTTTTTTATCGTCGTTATTTTGTCGCTCTGGATTAACATTTTTTTTCCGTGGTTCAAAAAATGAATTCAGAAAAGAAATCCATTTATGTGGTTACAGATTATATGTTAGTTCCACGTTACAGAGCATTAAAGTTTTTTTAAAAAATATTGTTTTATTTTTTTATTGTTTTGTTTTATTTTCTAAGCTAGTAATAGTATATTACATAGCGAGAGTTGTAAACAGCTTATTACGTATGAGTGGAAAAGTTGCGCACGAGCAGCGCAGCGGCGAGTACTGTAATTCCACGAGTATGTAATAAGCTTACAACTCGAGTTTTGTATTATAATTTTTCTTCGACGAAAGAAAAACTATTATAATAGATAAACTATACTTCTGATTATCTGACAGGCAACAATTAGATGTTGGTAACTTGCTATGGTGACGTGGATGCCACGCTAACAAGGCACCCGTGATAATTGCGTTTTAATTAAGAACAGATACGTAATTTTTTTTACTACTAACCTGAGAAATCACCATTATTTATCTCATTCCTCTAATGAGAAGTAATATTTCTCACCCTAGGTAAATAATGATAATAAAAAAATACCTAGGTAAATAATGAAAATTTTTCTATAATATGACATTTAAAGATTAGTGTCATTTTATCAGCTTGACAACTACTGAACTCCCAGGCTACTTGATATTTCGAAGTATTTGAAAAAAGCGAGAAATGACTAAAATAAACTAAAATATGGCAATATTTCAATGTTAGTAGTAAAAAAAATTCTATATACACTTCGGTTGAGAAGGCAATTATTTACCTCGCATATTATATCCTTTGGCGCTACGCGCCTCAGGATATAAAAAAGCTCGGTATATAATGGCTCACTTCTCAACCTAAGTGTATAATATACTATTATTACGTGACAGTCGTTATGTGTCAGTGTTTGTAACAATGGATTTACTTATAAACTGTCACTTAATAGGTACGTTACTAGCATAGGAGTAGACAAAGGTATTTTAAACAAATTTGGTACACGGTATACCCGCATAGCTTGCCATAATATCATGTGGTAAAGTTAAGTCCCTTATGCAACCAGTGGTGAAGATACGTAACCGACGCACAAAATAAGAAACTATTGGCACGTTCAAGCGAATTAAGTAAAATTAAAAAGGATGCAGAGAAACAGTAACATATTATACCTATTAATAACTCTCTACAGACAATTTTTGTTTAGAATTACATGCTCTATAGGCAAACGAGAAGAAAAAAAGATATACACATTACCTACCGCACTATTTTACAATCAAAACTGCAACGTTTCACAAGAGCTAATAGTCCGGCAGCCACAGGGGTAAACCCAAAAATATGGGACGAAGTTTTTTTCAAAACGGATTTGGCATCTCTAGGACTCCTAGTTTTGATATCCAAGTGATGACAAACTGTCATCCACACTGTCATCCTTGAGCAATTTGAGATACAGGGTGTCTTTTTAATAGGTACCATGTGATCACGTATATTTTTACACCCCCTTATTTTATATATTTTTGAGGTTAGGAAAAAAGTTTCAGATACGAAAAAAGCAAGCTTTTTTCAGCGTTTATTTATTTTTATACAGGTTGTTCAGAAAAGCGGTGCCAAACCAAACTTTGTTTCTTTAAATCGAATACCCTTCATATTTTTCGATATTTGAAATCTGCTCATTGTCACAGTTTCAATGATGTATACACATGTAATATGTTTGTTTCAAGCGTTTGTAAAGTATTCGACCTTGAAACTTTAAATTTTGCACTTCTGATGTTTATTTTTTCGAAAATGAACCTGGCCGGTATCGTTTTTATTTTTTAATTAATTTATTAAACCAGCTATAAAAAACGAAAGACAACTTTTTCTGCTCTACATGCTTTTTATAAGCATTTTAATATACAGGGTGCGATTACAGATTCCTCTCGAGAAATTATGAAGGTTTAGTGAAGCGTCCCCCATGTGGAGCTATGATTCCTCAAAGCGGCTCCACGAAGGCACTTTTTCGTAACTTCAGAACCGTTTAACTGATCGCCCTCAAATTTTGTACACACTGTACTCTCAATAATACCCACTAACCACCTTTAAATGGACTCCCTGGTATACAAAGTGTCTGTTTTTTAGGTGACTCATTACTATTCACTGTAACAGCAACCCATCGTAATTGAACATCAGCAGCCCAGATATCATTCTGTTCCACACATGTTTGTAAAATAGCTTCCTTCATTGCTTTTTCGTATTCTTGTCTTCCACGACTCTGAACGATAGCCATCGTTGAAGATTTTTTTTATTTTTTCTAAATCGCACTTTTGTCCACAGTACAAATCGTGATCTCTAAAATTAAAGTTTGTCACTTCTGAATACCGCTGCTTTTTTACAGTTGGAGTTGCAGTATCTGAAAAACAAAACCGTATTATAGTTGTGCCACAAGACACGATAAGGCTGTTTAAATAAACAACTAAAATAGACGCGAGCTGTTTTCCAAGGCCTCCAACTACTTCTCTTAAATCTGCATTGCACAATGACACTCCCGCACAGTTTGCTGTGGCAACCCGTGCACAATAACATTCCCGCACCGGTTGCTAAAATGATATTATACATAATGACTTACATTTCTCAATTAAAAACGAACATTCAATGCAATGAGGCAATTTCTTTAGAGTCTTAGAAAAAGCGCGTTTTTTTTGTTTCTTAATATAAATATAATAAATTAAAAAAGCATTCTTTTAAGCACTAAAATTAAAATATATTAAACGCAAACTGAGAAGGTGAGTTTTGGAAAGGGGATGAGGGACTAGTAATATAACACAGGAAATAAATATTTAACAACCAATAAAAGGGTTTTATACATAGGCCTAATTGCTATTAGTCCTTCCCCATAATTCTCATCTCATTTCTGTATATTATAATATGCCGAGTAGCGAATGCCATTAAATTAAGTACATTAAATTACACTAAAGTAAAAAATCGTAATTTCTTTATTGTAGTAATGTCCATATTGGTGGCGAAGTGTACCTATAATTATACACAATTGGGAAAAATTACATAATTTAATGTACAACTTTGAGTTTAAGTATACAAAATGCTCATTTGGCTACAGAGTGGACAGAGCATCAAATTTAAGACGCCCTGTACCTGTCATGTAGCTTTATCTCTAAACATACCCATTTTTATAATTTTATTAGTTTTTTAACTTAGATAGGAAATGTTCTAATACAGAGAAATTCATGAATATTTTAAATTCATAACACATGTTTTTAAAACACCTTGTATATTAATGATAACTGTAACGTAATTAATTTATACAATAATATAATAATAACAACAATTTTACAGCTAAATAGTAAGATTTAGAGTAGAAATTCCATATATTATCTAATATTTACTGTCTAATATTTGAGATACCCTGTATATCAAATTGCTCAATGACGCCAGCATGTCATCAGTCGGATATGGTTAATAGACATAGAAATCTGCAAGAATCCGTTAAAAAAAGAACTTCGTCCCAAATTTCGCACTTCAGGCAAAAAAAACGGTTCCGCTGCCGGACTATAATGTAAACTTCCACAGCAAAATATACTGGTCATTTAAGTGTGCAACATACCTATGTGATTTTTTTTATTAATTGCACAACCAAAATACAAATATTGGCGAAAGTTGGTGCATGTTCGATAATCATATTAGGCGCACTTAGAACGATTGCAAGTCAAACAGCATACAGGGTAGGTCAAAAAATATAAAAAATGTACAAGAGTAAAGTACCCTTATTTAAGAAAATTCAGCAAAATGTTATTAAGAAAAGTTGTCTAGAATTAAAAGATATGCCTAAATGCCAAAACATGGCCCCCTAAGAAAAAAAATTTTTTTTCTTGAAAATCAATAATTTCCCAAAAAAATTTTTTTTAACATTCACCCTAAACGCTTTCATAAATTAATCAAAACTAAATCAATTCCGCACAACTTTGTTCAAATTCAAGCATATTTGTAAAATTAACTTAGATTTTTAATTTTTTAGGGAATCTCAAACTTCATGTTTGTTGCAACGATATTAAACAAAACTTTAAAATTTCGAAAAAGTTCCTGTGAACAAGGTAAAACATTAGTAATGATAATGTGTATATTAAAAAAACTTCCATTTGAGGTGCAACATTTTCTTGGACTATAGCAAGGCGTTTGACACGATTAACTCCGCCACTTTACTATTGAAATTAAAATATTTCGGGCTGGGCCCCTCTGCTCTGTCTTTCTTCAATAATTTTTTGGGTAACCGTAGTCACTCGGGAGTCACAGCTCAGATTATACGTTGGTTGGTAGAGGGGTGCCGCAGGGTAGCATTCTCTCGCCTTTGCTGTTTTCCTTGTACACTGCGGATCTTCCCAATCATTTAAAGCATTGTTCCTCGCATCAATATGCAGATGATACTGTCGTTTGATTACGATACCCGCGAGCGCGCGGCAGAGAATATCAACGCAGACTTAGTTACTCTAAAGGCCTATTCTGATGCTCACCATCTGGTATTGAACGAGGGCAAGACGCAATTGCTTATATTTGGAAAAGACAAGCTTTTGTTAAACAACGATCATAATTTTCGTTTGGAGCTGAATGGTGGTGTTATTGAGCCGGTTCAGTCCTGCAAGAACTTGGGATTATCATTCAACGATGATATGCGCTTTGACTTACATATAAGTAAGGTTATTGGGAGATGTTTCGGGCTGTTAAAGCTATTCTACATGCACAAGGATTTACTTGACCCTAATATAAAGCTCAGGCTGTGTGATAGCAATATTTTGTCACATTTGAATTACTGTCTATTGGTGTACTGGCCTGGTTTGACAGCTAAAGACAAACACTCTCTACAAATGGTTCAAAATGCCTGTTTAAGGTTCTCTTTTGGAATTCGGAAATTTGACCACATATCCGGTGCTTTCAGACAGTCGAAATGGTTCTACTTACAGAAAAAGTTTTTCATACAAATGGCCAAGTTTGTATTCAAACTTAGAGCGTCCTCCCAACCGAAGTACTTGTACTCCAGACTTACAAGAAACTCTGATCTCCATTCCCGTTCTACTCGTAATCGGCATACTTATGTAATACCTAAACACCGTACTAAGCAATTCGAAAAGTCCTTCACTTACAATGCGATTAAAATTTTCAACTCTATTCCATCTAGTTTAAACTGCGCACCCAGTCCTCATGCTTTTGATAGAATGGTCAAACAATATGTACTTGATAATAGACCCACTGAATAATTACATAATCTATTCGAGGTTCAAAGGGATCACTTAATCATTTGTTCATGTAAACACTTAATCATTCAATCAATTAATCTCTTTCTGTCTTCGGTTTGTGTTCTTTATTTCTCTTTGTTGTTAACAATATTTTTAAGGATTGTTTATTTGGGTGGTTATATATGAGCAACTCTGTTGGATATCGCCACCCTGGTTTCATATGTATCATCATACCAATTTGGTCATTGTAATAAAGACATATTATAATAATTATTATTATTATTGTATCGACTTAGCCAAAAGGCATTCGCACTCCCTCTACGGGGAACATTCACTCAGATCCCGGGCATCCCGGATACCAAAAGGATCTGGCTCGGACGAGACCCTTGCCATGTTATCGGGCCCTAGGTGACATTGATGTTCTTGGACGATCCTGCATTCCCCATGAATTTCCTGACGGTTCGGGCTGTCGCAAGTAGTACCGCTTTCTGCATGGACCTGTAAAGATTATCAGTTAGACCCAGCTCTTTGATGTTTCTCAGCAAACTTTTTGGTATGACACCAGTTGTTGAGACGATGATTGGAATCGTCTGAACGTTGTCCATTTCCCATTGCCTTCTAATTCGTTCTTCTAAGTCTCTGTACTTCGCGATCTTCTCGACTTGCTTCACACGCAGGTTGTTGTTGTTCGGGATGGCCACATCAATCAGAGTTGTCTTCCTAGAAATTTTATCAACTATTATAAGGTCCGGTCTGTTATGGGCAACTCGTTGATCTGTCAGAAGTGTACGATCCCAGTACATCTTGTAATTGCTGTTCTCAAGAACAGGCTCCGGTGTGTAGCTGTAATATGGGATCCTCTCTTCCTGCACAAGCAGAAGTTTTTCCGCCAGTTCCTGGTGCAGGCTCTTGGCAACCGAATCGTGTCGTTCCTTATATTCCGTTGATGCAAACATCTGACATCCTCCTGTTATGTGCTGGATTGTTTCTGAAGTTGGGCACCCGTATCTGCATCTGTCATCCACTACCGATGCATCTCCTACAATAAATTTTAGGTAGTTGCGAGTTGGTATAACCTGATCTTGTATGGCAAGTAGGAAGCCTTCCGTCTCGGGGAACATTCGTCCCGAGGTCAGCCAATAGTTCGACGCTAACTTGTCGACATGTTCCTGGTTAACCTCATTAGGATGCCTCCCGTGCAGCGGCTTCCCTAACCACCTCTGTAGTTTATCGTTGTCGGTTCGGTGGTGATTTTGACGCTCGTGTTCCGTCAGACGTAGCGGTGTTAAGACGTCTGCTCCGCATATAGCCCTATGTAGTGTGGAGCTGTTGGCCTGCCTGTAGAAATAATTACGCAGATTTAATATTTGTTGGTCCAATTGCTTGCTGAGATCTGCCAATCCTCTTCCTCCTAGTTGACGTGGCAGAGTTGTTCTTTCTACGGCGCTACGGGGATGATGTTTATGAGCTTTTGTCAGTAGTGTCCTAACTTTTCGTTGCAGGTTGTTGATGTCCGTGTTGGTCCAATTCACTATTCCGAACGAATAGCTGAGTACAGAGCACGCATACGTGTTCAGGGCCTTAAACAAATTCCTGCTGTTAAGATCAGTTCGCACTACTTGTCTTACTCTCTTGATGAATTCATTCCTTAAATCGATCTTCATTGTTCGATGGTCTATCCTTTGAGCTTGTTTCATCCCGAGATATTTGTATGTATCTCCCATGCTCATTGCTTCGATCTCCTGGCCGTCCTGCATCTCGTGTGCGCCTTGTTCGAACTTTCCCCGGACGATGTTAAGGGTGCGGCACTTGTCCAGTCCAAACTGCATTCCGATGTCCTTGGAGAACTCCTCTACAATTTTAAGCATTTGCGTTAGTTGGTTTTTGGTTGCGGCCATCAGTTTTAAATCATCCATATATAATAGGTGATTCAACTTGAGCGCTTCTGCGTTGTTGCTTTTGATAGCGAAGCCGTATTTTGTAGAGTTCAACCGATGTGATAGAGGGTTCATCGCCATGCAGTGGACTGAGTGAATCTCCTTGGAAAATTCCTCTTCGGATGTTGATTGTGTCGGTCTCGATGTTGCTGCTTGCGGTTCTGAGTTGTATCTTAGTGCGCCAGGCTGTCATAACGTGTTCTAAAAAGGAAACTGTATGATGATCTATTTTATACAGCTTTAAGATACCTGTTAGCCAGTCGTGAGGTACGGAATCAAATGCTTTTTTGTAGTCCACATAAGCCATGTGGAGGTTTCGTTGCTTGGAATGAGCCTGGTTGCAGATGACAGAGTCTATGATGAGTTGCTCTTTGCATCCCATTGCGCCCTTCGCGCAGCCCTTCTGCTGCATTGCCATGATGTTGTTCCGCTCGCAGTGAGCATATATTCGCTGCGTAAGGCAAGAAGTGATTATCTTGTACAGCGTAGGCAAGCAGGTTATTGGGCGGTACTTGGCAGGGTTATCCGTATTCCGCTGGTCTTTTGGTAACAAAATTTATTTATTTAAATATTATTATTATTATCTCGACTTAGCCAAAAGGCATTCGCACTCCCTCTACGGGGAACATTCACTCAGATCCCGGGTATCCCGGATTCCAAAAGGATCTGGCTCGGACGAGACCCTTGCCATGTTATCGGGCCTTAGGTGACATTGATGTTGTTGGATGATCCTGCATACCGCTTTCTGCATGGACCTGTAAAGACTATCAGTTAGACCCAGCTCCTTGATGTTTCTCAGCAAACTTTTTGGTATAACACCAGTTGTTGACATGATGATTGGAATCGTCTGGACGTTCTCCATTTCCCATTGCCTTCTAATTCGTTCTTCTAAATCTCTGTACATCGCGATCTTCTCGACTTGCTTCACACGCAGGTTGTTGTTGTTCGGGATGGCCACATCAATTAGAGTTGTCTGCCTAGAAATTTTATCAACTATTATAAGGTCCGGTCTGTTATGGGCAACTCGTTGATCTGTCAGAACTGTACGATCCCAGTACATCTTGTAGTTGCTGTTCTCAAGAACAGGCTCAGGTGTGTAGTTGTAATATGGGACCCTCTCTGCCTGCACAAGCAGCAGCTTTTCCGCCAGTTCCTGGTGCAAGATCTTGGCAACCGAATCGTGTCGTTCCTTATATTCCGTTGATGCAAACATCTGACATCCTCCTGTTATGTGCTGGATTGTTTCTGAAGTTGGGCACCCGTATCTGCATCTGTCATCCACTACCGATGCATCTCCTACAATGAATTTTAGGTAGTTGCGAGTTGGTATAACCTGATCTTGTATGGCCAGTAGGAAGCCTTCCGTCTCGGGGAACATTCGTCCCGAGGTCAGCCAATAGTTCGACGCTAACTTGTCGACATGTTCCTGGTTAACCTCATTAGGATGCCTCCCGTGCAACGGCTTCCCCAACCACCTCTGTAGTTTATCGTTGTCGGTTCGGTGGTGATTTTGACGCTCGTGTTCCGTCAGACGTAGCGGTGTTGAGACGTCTGCTCCACATATAGCCCTATGTAGTGTGGAGCTGTTGGCCTGCCTGTAGAAATAATTACGCAGATTTAATATTTGTTGGTCCAATTGCTTGCTGAGATCTGCCAATCCTCTTCCTCCTAGTTGACGTGGCAGAGTTGTTCTTTCTACAGCGCTACGGGGATGATGTTTATGAGCTTTTGTCAGTAGTGTCCTAACTTTTCGTTTTCGAATAGCTGAGTACAGAGCACGCATACGTGTTCAGGGCCTTAAACAAATTTCTGCTGTTAAGATCAGTTCGCACTACTTGTCTTACTCTCTTGATGAATTCATTCGTTAAATCAGTCTTCATTGTTCGATGGTCTATCATTTGAGCTTGTTTCATCCCGAGATACTTGTATGTATCTTCCTTGCTCATTGCTTCGATCTCCTGGCAGTCCTGCATCTCGTGTGCGCTTTGTTCGAGCTTTCCCCGGATGATATTAAGGGTGCGGCACTTGTCCAGTCCAAACAGCATTCCGATGTCCCTGGAGAACTCCTCTACAATTTTAAGCATTTGCGTTAGTTGGTTTTTGGTTGCGGCGATCAGTTTTAAATCATCCATATATGATTCAACTTGATCGCTTCTGCGTTGTTGCTTTTGATAGCGAAGCCGTATTTTGTAGAGTTCAACCGATGTGATAGAGGGTTCATCGCCATGCAGAACCACAGTGGACTGAGTGAATCTCCTTGGAAAATCCCTCTTCGGATGTTGATTGTGTCGGTCTCGATGTTACTGTCTGCGGTTCTGAGTTGTATCTTAGTGCGCCAGGTTGTCATAACGTGTTCTAAAAAGGAAACTGTATGATGATCTATTTTATACAGCTTTAAGATACCTGTGAGCCAGTCGTGAGGTACGGAATCAAATGCTTTTTTGTAGTCCACATAAGCCATGTGGAGGTTTCGTTGCTTGGAATGAGCCTGGTTGCAGATGACAGAGTCTATGATGAGTTGCTCTTTGCATCCCATTGCGCCCTTCGAGCAGCCCTTCTGCTGCATTGCAATGATGTTGTTCCGCTCGCAGTGAGCATATATTCGCTGCGTAAGGCAAGATGTGATTATCTTGTACAGCGTAGGCAAGCAGGTTATTGGGCGGTACTTGGCAGGGTTATCCGTATTCCGCTGGTCTTTTGGTAACAGGTAGGTTGCACCCTGTGTAAGAAACAATGGCATTTTCAGAGGATCGAGCAAGACTTCATTAATTAAGGTAGTTATCTGTTCATGCGTGCACCACAACTTCTTAATCCAATAATTTTGGAGATGATCTGGACCTGGTGCCTTCCAGTTGTGGGAATTCTTGATGACATCGGAGACCTCAGCGGTTGTGAATTGCTCGTGTTGCATCTGGCTATAGTTCCGGCCCATCTCGCGTTCTTCGCTGATCCAGCCTGCACTGACATTGTATGGACCTGGTGTGGCAAGTTGATTTCTCCAGAAACCGTCGACCTGTTCTCTGCTAGGGTAACTCGCATTTGTGGCATCGGCGCTAGAATTAAAAGCACGGTAGAAACCCTTTTCTGATCGTTCAAAGAGTTTGTTGTCTCGTTTCCTGTTGTTACTAGCCTTGTATCTCCTCAGACGCCCTGCGAAAACAGAAAGTTTTTGTTTTAATGTGTCAAGACATTGTTGAGCAGTGATGTTCGCGGGGTCATGCCGAGAATGCATTTGGGTGCGGCTCATTATTGCCTGCACCGCCCTCTGGATCCTTCTAGTTCTAACTCCTCTGATATATTCCGTCACTTGTCCTATGTCTTTACGGAGACTCTCGATCTTCCGATTTAGTCGCATTTCCCATTGAGCCATTCGTGGTTCTGGTCTTGCACGATTCAACTCTTGGGCCGTTCGGATCTTGGCACCCATTACAGTGATGACTGCCGTTGCGGCACAGTAGATTAACATGTGCATACGTTCTAATGTTGGTGTCACTGAAACATAGTTTGGTAAAATTCGTGTGTTCATAAGATCGAGCACGATAGCAAGTTTCCTGGAAGAATTTAATCTTGGTAGCGGTGGCCTGCTCAGTGGGTCTGTGCCTTCGTATCGCAATACTGCCTGTCTCATATGTGCGTTTAAGCCTTCAAAATGTTCTTCGTTAACCGATTCCAGACTCTCGGTTGTTGGTTCTACCGTTTCGGCTTCTAGTTGTTGTCCAGGCGCTTGAAGTTCCCCATTGTTGTTGTTGTCATCTATGTCTATGTATTCGCCGTGGATCTCTAGCTCAACTTCCCGTTTGATAGCGTTAAGTCGCGTTTCTGGAATTCGGTTATTTCTTAGAATAGTTCGATACTGATCTGACACTCTTTGTTCAGACACTTGCATGTGTGGAAACTCCCTGCAGAACTCGGCATGCAGTTGTTGTCGGTAGCCGATCATCTCTTGTCCTAAGTTTGTCACCCTGTAAAAAATACGCATAATCGATTCATTCATGGACACATTATTATTATTATTATTATTATTATTATTATTATTATATCGACTTAGCCAAAAGGCACTCGCACTCCCTCTACGGGGAACATTCACTCAGATCCCGGGCATCCCGGATACCAAAAGGATCTGGCTCGGACGAGACCCTTGCCATGTTATCGGGCCCTAGGTGACATTGATGTTCTTGGACGATCCTGCATTCCCCATGAATTTCCTGACGGTTCGGGCTGTCGCAAGTAGTACCGCTTTCTGCATGGACCTGTAAAGACTATCAGTTAGATTCAGCTCCTTGATGTTTCTCAGCAAACTTTTTGGTATAACACCAGTTGTTGACATGATGATTGGAATCGTCTGGACGTTCTCCATTTCCCATTGCCTTCTAATTCGTTCTTCTAAGTCTCTGTACTTCGCGATCTTCTCGACTTGCGTCACACGCAGGTTGTTGTTGTTCGGGATGGCCACATCAATCAGAGTTGTCTTCCTAGAAATTTTATCAACTATTATAAGGTCCGGTCTGTTATGGGCAACTCGTTGATCTGTCAGAACTGTACGATCCCAGTACATCTTGTAGTTGCTGTTCTCAAGAACAGGCTCCGGTGTGTAGTTGTAATATGGGACCCTTTCTGTCTGCACAAGCAGCAGCTTTTCCGCCAGTTCCCGGTGCAAGATCTTGGCAACCGAATCGTGTCGTTCCTTATATTCCGTTGATGCGAACATCTGACATCCTCCTGTTATGTGCTGGATTGTTTCTGAAGTTGGGCACCCGTATCTGCATCTGTCATCCACTACCGATGCATCTCCTACAATGAATTTTAGGTAGTTGCGAGTTGGTATAACCTGATATTGTATGGCCAGTAGGAAGCCTTCCGTCTCGGGGAACATTCGTCCCGAGGTCAGCCAATAGTTCGACGCTAACTTGTCGACATGTTCCTGGTTAACCTCATTAGGATGTCTCCCGTGCAGCGGCTTCCCCAACCACCTCTGTAGTTTATCGTTGTCGGTTCGGTGGTGATTTTGACGCTCGTGTTCCGTCAGACGTAGCGGTGTTGAGACGTCTGCTCCGCATATAGCCCTATGTAGTGTGGAGCTGTTGGCCTGCCTGTAGAAATAATTACGCAGATTTAATATTTGTTGGTCCAATTGCTTGCTCAGGTCTGCCAATCCTCTTCCTCCTAGTTGACGTGGCAGAGTAGTTCTTTCTACGGCGCTACGGGGATGATGTTTATGAGCTTTTGTCAGTAGTGTCCTAACTTTTCGCTGCAGGTTGTTGATGTCCGTGTTGGTCCAATTCACTATTCCAAATTATTATTATTATTATTATTATTATTATATCGACTTAGCCAAAAGGCATTCGCACTCCCTCTCTGGGGAACATTCACTCAGATCCCGGGTATCCCGGATACCATAAGGATCTGGCTCGGACGAGACCCTTGCCATGTTATCGGGCCTTAGGTGACATTGATGTTGTTGGACGTTCCTGCACTCCCCATGAATTTCCTGACGGTTCGGGCTGTCGCAAGTAGTACCGCTTTCTGCATGGACCTGTAAAGATTATCAGTTAGACCCAGCTCTTTGATGTTTCTCAGCAAACTTTTTGGTATGACACCAGTTGTTGACACGATGATTGGAATCGTCTGAACGTTGTCCATTTCCCATTGCCTTCTAATTCGTTCTTCTAAGTCTCTGTACTTCGCGATCTTCTCGACTTGCTTCACACGCAGGTTGTTGTTGTTCGGGATGGCCACATCAATCAGAGTTGTCTTCCTAGAAATTTTATCAACTATTATAAGGTCCGGTCTGTTATGGGCAACTCGTTGATCTGTCAGAACTGTACGATCCCAGTACATCTTGGGAACATTCGTCCCGAGGTCAGCCAATAGTTCGACGCTAACTTGTCGACATGTTCCTGGTTAACCTCATTAGGATGCCTCCCGTGCAGCGGCTTCCCCAACCACCTCTGTAGTTTATCGTTGTCGGTTCGGTGGTGATTTTGACGCTCGTGTTCCGTCAGACGTAGCGGTGTTGAGACGTCTGCTCCGCATATAGCCCTATATGTAGTGTGTATTATTATTATTATTATTATTATTATCGACTTAGCCAAAAGGCATTCGCACTCCCTCTCTGGGGAACATTCACTCAGATCCCGGGTATCCCGGATACCATAAGGATCTGGCTCGGACGAGACCCCTGCCATGTTATCGGGCCTTAGGTGACATTGATGTTGTTGGACGTTCCTGCACTCCCCATGAATTTCCTGACGGTTCGGGCTGTCGCAAGTAGTACCGCTTTCTGCATGGACCTGTAAAGATTATCAGTTAGACCCAGCTCTTTGATGTTTCTCAGCAAACTTTTTGGTATGACACCAGTTGTTGACACGATGATTGGAATCGTCTGAACGTTGTCCATTTCCCATTGCCTTCTAATTCGTTCTTCTAAGTCTCTGTACTTCGCGATCTTCTCGACTTGCTTCACACGCAGGTTGTTGTTCGGGATGGCCACATCAATCAGAGTTGTCTTCCTAGAAATTTTATCAACTATTATAAGGTCCGGTCTGTTATGGGCAACTCGTTGATCTGTCAGAACTGTACGATCCCAGTACATCTTGTAGTTGCTGTTCTTAAGAACAGGCTCCGGTGTGTAGCTGTAATATGGGATCCTCTCTGCCTGCACAAGCAGAAGTTTTTCCGCCAGTTCCTGGTGCAAGATCTTGGCAACCGAATCGTTTCGTTCCTTATATTCCGTTGATGCGAACATCTGACATCCTCCTGTTATGTGCTGGATTGTTTCTGAAGTTGGGCACCCGTATCTGCATCTGTCATCCACTACCGATGCATCTCCTACAATGAATTTTAGGTAGTTGCGAGTTGGTATAACCTGATCTTGTATGGCCAGTAGGAAGCCTTCCGTCTCGGGGAACATTCGTCCCGAGGTCAGCCAATAGTTCGACGCTAACTTGTCGACATGTTCCTGGTTAACCTCATTAGGATACCTCCCGTGCAGCGGCTTCCCCAACCACCTCTGTAGTTTATCGTTGTCGGTTCGGTGGTGATTTTGACGCTCGTGTTCCGTCAGACGTAGCGGTGTTGAGACGTCTGCTCCGCATATAGCCCTATGTAATGTGGAGATGTTGGCCTGCCTGTAGAAATAATTACGCAGATTTAATATTTGTTGGTCCAATTGCTTGCTGAGATCTGCCAATCCTCTTCCTCCTAGTTGACGTGGCAGAGTTGTTCTTTCTACGGCGCTACGGGGATGATGTTTATGAGCTTTTGTCAGTAGTGTCCTAACTTTTCGTTGCAGGTTGTTGATGTCCGTGTTGGTCCAATTCACTATTCCGAACGAATAGCTGAGTACAGAGCATCGAACGAATAGCTGAGTACAGAGCATTTATTATTATTATTATTATTATTATTATTATTATTATTATTATCTCGACTTAGCCAAAAGGCATTCGCACTCCCTCTACGGGGAACTTTCACTCAGATCCCGAGTATCCCGGATACCAAAGGATCTGGCTCGGACGAGACCCTTGCCATGTTATCGGGCCCTAGGTGACACCGATGTTGTTGGATGATCCTGCATTCCCCATGAATTTCCTGACGGTTCGGGCTGTCGCAAGTAGTACCGCTTTCTGCATGGACCTGTAAAGACTATCAGTTAGACCCAGCTCCTTGATGTTTCTCAGCAAACTTTTTGGTATAACACCAGTTGTTGACATGATGATTGGAATCGTCTGGACGTTCTCCATTTCCCATTGCCTTCTAATTCGTTCTTCTAAATCTCTGTACTTCGCGATCTTCTCGACTTGCTTCACACGCAGGTTGTTGTTGTTCGGGATGGCCACATCAATCAGAGTTGTCTGCCTAGAAATTTTATCAACTATTATAAGGTCCGGTCTGTTATGGGCAACTCGTTGATCTGTCAGAACTGTACGATCCCAGTACATCTTGTAGTTGCTGTTCTCAAGAAGAGGCTCAGGTGTGTAGTTGTAATATGGGACCCTCTCTGCCTGCACAAGCAGCAGCTTTTCCGCCAGTTCCTGGTGCAAGATCTTGGCAACCGAATCGTGTCGTTCCTTATATTCCGTTGATGCGAACATCTGACATCCTCCTGTTATGTGCTGGATTGTTTCTGAAGTTGGGCACCCGTATCTGCATCTGTCATCCACTACCGATGCATCTCCTACAATGAATTTTAGGTAGTTGCGAGTTGGTATAACCTGATCTTGTATGGCCAGTAGGAAGCCTTCCGTCTCGGGGAACATTCGTCCCGAGGTCAGCCAATAGTTCGACGCTAACTTGTCGACATGTTCCTGGTTAACCTCGTTAGGATGCCTCCCGTGCAGCGGCTTCCCCAACCACCTCTGTAGTTTATCGTTGTCGGTTCGGTGGTGATTTTGATGCTCGTGTTCCGTCAGACGTAGCGGTGTTGAGACGTCTGCTCCGCATATAGCCCTATGTAGTGTGGAGCTGTTGGCCTGCCTGTAGAAATAATTACGCAGCTTTAATATTTGTTGGTCCAATTGCTTGCTGAGATCTGCCAATCCTCTTCCTCCTAGTTGACGTGGCAGAGTTGTTCTTTCTACGGCGCTACGGGGATGATGTTTATGAGCTTTTGTCAGTAGTGTCCTAACTTTTCGTTGCAGGTTGTTGATGTCCGTGTTGGTCCAATTCACTATTCCGAACGAATAGCTGAGTACAGAGCACGCATACGTGTTCAGGGCCTTAAACAAATTCCTGCTGTTAAGATCAGTTCGCACTACTTGTCTTACTCTCTTGATGAATTCATTCGTTAAATCAGTCTTCATTGTTCGATGGTCTATCCTTTGAGCTTGTTTCATCCCGAGATACTTGTATGTATCTCCCTTGCTCATTGCTTCGATCTCCTGGCCGTCCTGCATCTCGTGTGCGCTTTGTTCGAGCTTTCCCCGGATGATATTAAGGGTGCGGCACTTGTCCAGTCCAAACAGCATTCCGATGTCCCTGGAGAACTCCTCTACAATTTTAAGCATTTGCGTTAGTTGGTTTTTGGTTGCTGCGATCAGTTTTAAATCATCCATATATAATAGGTGATTCAACTTGATCGCTTCTGCGTTGTTGCTTTTGATAGCGAAGCCATATTTTGTAGAGTTCAACCGATGTGATAGAGGGTTCATCGCCATGCAGAACCACAGTGGACTGAGTGAATCTCCTTGGAAAATCCCTCTTCGGATGTTGATTGTGTCGGTCTCGATGTTACTGTCTGCGGTTCTGAGTTGTATCTTAGTGCGCCAGGTTGTCATAACGTGTTCTAAAAAGGAAACTGTATGATGATCTATTTTATACAGCTTTAAGATACCTGTGAGCCAGTCGTGAGGTACGGAATCAAATGCTTTTTTGTAGTCCACATAAGCCATGTGGAGGTTTCGTTGCTTGGAATGAGCCTGGTTGCAGATGACAGAGTCTATGATGAGTTGCTCTTTGCATCCCATTGCGCCCTTCGAGCAGCCCTTCTGCTGCATTGCAATGATGTTGTTCCGCTCGCAGTGAGCATATATTCGCTGCGTAAGGCAAGATGTGATTATCTTGTACAGCGTAGGCAAGCAGGTTATTGGGCGGTACTTGGCAGGGTTATCCGTATTCCGCTGGTCTTTTGGTAACAGGTAGGTTGCACCCTGTGTAAGAAACAATGGCATTTTCAGAGGATCGAGCAAGACTTCATTAATTAAGGTAGTTATCTGTTCATGCGTGCACCACAACTTCTTAATCCAATAATTTTGGAGATGATCTGGACCTGGTGCCTTCCAGTTGTGGGAATTCTTGATGACATCGGAGACCTCAGCGGTTGTGAATTGCTCGTGTTGCATCTGGCTATAGTTCCGGCCCATCTCGCGTTCTTCGCTGATCCAGCCTGCACTGACATTGTATGGACCTGGTGTGGCAAGTTGATTTCTCCAGAAACCGTCGACCTGTTCTCTGCTAGGGTAACTCGCATTTGTGGCATCGGCGCTAGAATTAAAAGCACGGTAGAAACCCTTTTCTGATCGTTCAAAGAGTTTGTTGTCTCGTTTCCTGTTGTTACTAGCCTTGTATCTCCTCAGACGCCCTGCGAAAACAGAAAGTTTTTTTTTAATGTGTCAAGACATTGTTGAGCAGTGATGTTCGCGGGGTCATGCCGAGAATGCATTTGGGTGCGGCCCATTATTGCCTGCACCGCCCTCTGGATCCTTCTAGTTCTAACTCCTCTTATATATTCCGTCACTTGTCCTATGTCTTTACGGAGACTCTCGATCTTCCGATTTAGTCGCATTTCCCATTGAGCCATTCGTGGTTCCGGTCTTGCACGATTCAACTCTTGGGCCGTTCGGATCTTGGCACCCATTACAGTGGTGACTGCCGTTGCGGCACAGTAGATTAACATGTGCATACGTTCTAATGTTGGTGTCACTGAAACATAGTTTGGTAAAATTCGTGTGTTCATAAGATCGAGCACGATCGCAAGTTTCCTGGAAGAATTTAATCTTGGTAGCGGTGGCCTGCTCAGTGGGTCTGTGCCTTCGTATCGCAATACTGTCTGTCTCATATGTGCGTTCAAGCCCTCAATATGTTCTTCGTTAACCGATTCCAGACTCTCGGTTGTTGGTTCCACCGTTTCGGCTTCTAGTTGTTGTCCAGGCGGTTGAAGTTCCCCATTGTTGTTGTTGTCATCTATGGCTATGTGTTCGCCGTGGATCTCTAGCTCAACTTCCCGTTTGATAGCGTTAAGTCGCGTTTCTGGAATTCGGTTATTTCTTAGAATAGTTCGATACTGATCTGACACTCTTTGTTCAGACACTTGCATGTGTGGAAACTCCCTGCAGAACTCGGCATGCAGTTGTTGTCGGTAGCCGATCATCTCTTGTCCTAAGTTTGTCACCCTGTAAGAAATACGCATAATCGATTCATTCATGGACACAGTCCATTTCATGCGTCGTCGTTGTAATCCCGCCTCTGTGAACGCTGGCTGAAGTTCCCGCGCAGCACCTTCGGTGGGTGGAACCCTAGTTCTCGTTTGGCTCCCATGTTGTAGATGTTCGTGTTGTTGTTGGGCTGTAGCTGTTTGTGCAACAGGGGCCCGCCTCATCAGCGCCCTGTCACCGACGTCCCGCTCGCTGTCATGTCCAGCGCCGGCTCCAGACATGCCCTGGCGATCCCCAGGCAGCGGCCCTATGACAAAACTCCTATTAATCTCCATTCCATATGTTTCTCCCGTAACGTGGGAGTGACGGCCCTCGGTCGCCTTTTACGACTCGCGGAGCCACGATAGGAGTATTCTAACCCGCTACCCACACAGGTCAACTAGGATAACGCGGGATCGTTACACCCGAGGATCTGCCCCTCTCACAGGTCAAACCCCTCCTTGCGTTAACTGGGAAACACGGGATAGTTACACCCGAAGATCCGCCTCTCTCACAGGCTAGATCCATCCCTGTGTAACCGAGAGTCGCGGGATTGTCACACCCGAGGATCGGCCCCCGTCACCGGCCGTATTATTATTATTATTATTATTATTATTATTATTATTATTATTATTATCCATTTACTGGGCAGTGGTACAACCTTCTCAAGCTTATAAGCCCTGTGCAAACATGTGGCAACGTCGCAGCGGGACAGTTCAACGGATCTATATGCAGTATAGAGCAGTCTGCACTTTGGCTTAGTTTATCTTTTCTAATAGATGTTCAACCCTCTTTTTATTCATAATTAAATACATTTGTGAACTTTGTTTCAATAATTGGGAATAGAGAACAGCATGTTGTGAAGGAGAGTAATCTCTTCTGATTGAAATGGCACTTAGGGTCAATTTCATAATACATTCAACTAAATTATCTTTTGACTTTAACGTTATGTAAAGAAACTTTTGCAACAATACTAAACAATGGTTGGTTTGTTAGAAAGCTCCTTTAATTTTAAAGGGTACTTTAGTTTGCCTATGCAATTGGCCCTTAATCAATTTATTCTTAAATTTTCGTCCTTTGGAAAGCTCAATATGAATATAAGTTGACCGCTTGTCGTCGAGCAAAGAAAACCTAGCTACTTCAAGTTATTATTACGATTTAACTTACAGTCAGGTATATAACTAAGTTCTAGCTTCCCTCGACGGTTCTAGGCATCTTGAGGCTTGAAATTGTAAAGGAACGATTCTTTACTTCGAACTTTTATAGAAATGTTTCACTTTTGCACCAACAAAATAAATTTATAAAAAAGCTGTCGCCAGCACTTCGGGCTGTCTGTTTCCTCCCAGAGACACACTGCCTCGTCGTAGCAATCTGGCGACGATAGCACTACGCGCACTACACAAATTAATTCTGGTATATTTCTTGTAAAATCAACTGACAGCCAGTGTCAGGGCACGCAACGTGGACCCGCATCCCTTGTTGCCAGTTTTCTCTACTTCAGGGCTTCTCCTATAGTCGGCTGTGGCAGTGGTTTCCTGCCGTGAAATGCAACTCCCAATTTCGACAGCCATCTGAACCAAAGTGCAGGGTTTCAACTGATAATGCGATGCATAAATCCGCAAGTTATCTGCACAGGATTAGGGGCGTCCACGGACTGTAAAAAAATAACGAGTTTTTAAGAAGCAATTAGCTTCCCCGGGGTTTTTGCCGTTACGGTCCGGGGCTCTTCCTAAATTAAACCGTTTTTTCGTCGGGAGGTGGCGCAGTAAAAACCCGGGCCAATCTCCCGAAGAAGGTTAATGGAAATCGGGGCCCGGCCGGGCCTTTATTTAACGCCAGGGAGATGGGGTGCCTTATTACTTGCCATTATTACCTACTCCAGATGGGACTAAGTAAGTCATTTTAGGCGTTTAAAATGGCCGACAACATTCGCATATTGTGCACTCGATAGGGATCCCCATTTTAAAATATTTCGCCCTACAGACTTGTACAATTGAGACAAAATGTTAGGACCTCATAGGTTGTCCTTTACAAGCCCTAATCAAACTAAAAATGTTAACATCACATAAATCGCACAAACCCAACAGTAAGTTCAGTAATATGTCTTGAGTGGGGTACATGTACAATTGTACAGGGTGGTCCACCACGAATTGCATCGATCTATATATGGAAAACTAAAAGTAGGAAAATTCTGAAAATTTGGCACCTCCCCAATGCCGATGGGCGCTGCTCAACTAAAATATTTTGGTGAATCTGGCACTTCCGGTTATACCGGAAGTCGACATCAACTTTTTTATCTCAAATGGAATACTCTGTATATTATTGCATTTGGATTCTTGGCATCACTTTGGAACAAAAACATGTAACATGTCCTATATATCTAAATCGAACCGTTCTTGAGATATTTGCATTTTTCCGAAAAAAATTAGAGGTGTAGACTTAAAGTCAATTGGCAATTTATACGAGGAAACCGCGAAATTTCAAAACGAGTTTAACAATAACAGAAGCCCTGCCCTAGTGATCTCTGCTGAGAAATAAATCCGTTCTTATACGTTATACTTTCACAAAATATGAATAAAAATTACAATCAAAATGTGCTTAAATCTCGAAATTTTCAAATGGAAACCCCCATTTTTTTAATGCGATCTTATTCACCACTAAAAATAACGACAACTTTGTGTAAGGTTTCTTATACCTAAATGCCGTAATTTTCGATGAAAACCCCACTTTTCGTCCATAAAATGCGGGGTTTGTTTAACGCTTGGAAAATCATATCAGCCGTGGACGTTGAAAAGACAATCGCGGCTGAGGAAATGTCACTTGGTTTATAAATTATTGTCAACAATAATGCCGGCGCGCTTAAATTACACAAACGAAGATTATTTAAATTTGTTTATTATCTACGGAGAATGCAACAAAGTAATATCAAGAAAGTGCGATACATTTGTGGCTCGCTCTGCACAAAAAACAAAACCATCGCCAAACACAAGTACCAAATTTTAAACTGTACGGACGTGTCAGAGAAGAATCGCTTAAAAATAAGCCTATTGTTACTGGCCTAAATTACACTACATTAAAATACTAAGACACTAATAGTTAAAGAAATAACAAAATTTTAAACAGTAAGGATGTATCAAAGCAAAAATACAGTGTTAAAGGCAAGCAGAGACTAGAGAAGAAACCTTCCTCTTGTTCGTGTTAATTTAATAAATGTTCAGATTGCCTTCCTCGAACGTCTAAACACTTTTCACATCTCCGAAGTAGTTCTTCATGCGTAGCCCTTCTAATAGAGAGTGGATTTAAATTGGCAAACGCATGTCGCACTCTGTCCATGCAATCTTCCATTGTTATTAATGGAGTACTGTAAACTTGATTCTTGATTCTTTATTGTGCCCCAAATAAAGTAGTCAAGAACTGTGGATAGCGAGCCCCAAATGTATCGCACTTTCTTGATATTACTTTGTTGCATTCTCCGTAGATAATAAACAAATTTAAATAATCTTCGTTTGTGTAATTTAAGCACGCCGGCATTATTATTGACAATAATTTATAAACCAAGTGACATTTCCTCAGCCGCGATTGGCTTTTCAACGCCCACGGCTAATATGATTTTCCAAACGTTAAGCAAACCCCGAATTTTATGGGCGAAAAGTGGGTTTTTCGTAAATTAATCGAAAATTACGGCATTTAGGTATAGGAAACCTTACACAAAGTTGTCGTTATTTTTAGTGGTGAATAAGATCGCATTAAAAAAATGGGGGTTTCCATTTGAAAATTTCGAGATTTAAGCACATATTGAATGTAATTTTTATTCATATTTTGTGAACACCCTGTATAAGAACGGATTTATTTCTCAGCAAAGATCACTAGGTCAGGGCTTCTGTTACACGATGCCAAAAATTCGTTTTGAAATTTCGCGGTTTCCTCGTATAAATTGCTAATTGACTTTAGGTCTGCACCTGTCATTTTTTTCGGAAAAATGCAAATATCTCAAAAACGGTTGGATATAGACAAAGGACATGTTATATGTTTTTGTTCCAAAATGATGCCTAGAATCCAAAAATGCAATAATATACAGGGTGTTCAATTTGAAATAAGAAAGTTGATATCGACTTCCGGTATAACCGGAAGTGAAAGATACGCCAAAATATTTTAGTTGAGCAGCGCCCATCGGCATTGGTGAAGTGCCAAATTTTCAGAATTTTCCTACTTTTATTTTTCCATATATAGATCGATGCAGTTCGTGGTGGGCCACCCTGTATATATACACATACAAAAAAGATACAAGTATTGACTGACGCAATTTATAGCATTCACTTCAACGTCAATAGTCTGTTACATATAGACCTCGGTCCAAAAATATATTAAAAGTTCTCTCAACCACTGGTATACTCTTGCTGCCACAATTCTGCCCTTATTCGATTTGCTGTCAGGGTTAAAGTCACGAATTTTGCTACCCTAAAAATGCAGGAGAAAATCTGTGTAAGAACACTAAAACAACTCAAAATCTTTTTTTGTAACGATATGGATAAGAAAGCACACTCACAAAGACATTAAAGCAACTCCGGAAACGACGAATCTATACTTCTCTATAGACGGATATTAGAGCTTGATTCCAAAATACAGATAATCCTTATCTGCGAACCGAAGTCAACCTATACCACATAAAATTGGCACCTCCATTACCTTATTGTACCACCATAACAAGTATGGTTACTGGCACCGGCACAACAAACACCGGTGATGGACATTCTCACGCAGTGGTAATAAATGACCAGGCTTTGATAGGACCTGCTTGAGATTTATTATCTAGATATAATGTGCTCGATAAATTAATGTATATTTTAGAAGATTTGGCCTACTTTCCCAGATATTTTTCAAAATTCCGATAATCGCCGACATTTCTTCGTTTTGTAACTTTTTTGTTCCAAGAGTTACCGAAAATCCCCAATGTCATTTAATTGCTTTAAGCCTGCTTCCAATGTAGTAGGTATGTTGGGAAAAAATACCTAAAACATGAAGGTACGGATTCGAGGCCACGGCTCGCTACAATAAAATGGGCACATTTTTCGGTGGGTACTAAGAGAGTACCTACCCATTAAACTGTGGCATTATTTTAAATTGTGATAGAGCAGGCTTAAAGCAATTAAATGACATTGGGGATTTTCGGTAACTCTTGGAACAAAAAAGTTACAAAACGAAGAAATGTCGGCAGTTTTTGGGTCTTTCAAAAATATCTCTGAAAGCAGGCCATGCGGATCTCAAATGTTACACAAAGTTACCCTATCAAAAAAGCGATCATTTATTTCAAATAAAGTTCTCAGAAAAATAAATTGTATGATTTATTGGGGGACTTGTTGGACGAAAATTGTTATTTGTAAAACAGGCTTTAATAAATGGCGAATTGTGTATAGGCGCTTGTAACCCTACCGTGGTTTCAGTACGGCGACAACTGGGCACTCCTCAAGTTGGTGGCGCTCCGAGGTCTGTACTTGTTTACATCAGCCGAGTTATTTGATTTTAGTATAGGTATATCTGGGATTGATCGGGTTCTGACATCGTCGGACCGAGCTCTCATATAATCACGATGGAACTTATTTTGATCGCTAAAACTCAATAAACCCGAAATCAATAAAAAATATAGTTATTTATAAACTTGATACGAAAGAGCATCATCTCCAGCCGTACAAACTTTCAGCTTGCGCATTTACAAGGAAGAAAATTATACTTTCCTGGTTATATAGAGTGTTCCGGAATTGTGGGTATGACAGGTATTTTATCCTGTATAATAATTATTTATTTGTTTACCAAAGCACTGAGGTTTATCTTTATAGAATGAAAGTGAAGTTTTGTTACCGAGGCCTGCATAAGGCTGTGGCAAATGAACAATGAAAAGGAATTTCAGTGCCGGTGGCACATTATATATTTTTTTGAAATCGATAAACAACAAGATTTGTTTTTCAAAAACCGGCATAGCAACGCAGTATAAACTTTTGGTTAGATTATTAGAAAAGTGATGACATTTTTATGTTATTTTAAATGAACATTAAATGGCCTACAAGTCTCCCCAATATAGAACTTTTTATTCCACAAGGAATTTTATAAATGTAATTTTTGGACATTGTTCCTCATTAAGTGTTAGGCATTTATGCATTTTTATTTACCAGTGGTTTTTCTTGTCAACTTGAAAAATTTGTCCTTTAATTCTGGGTGAGTTAGCTAATACTTAGATATTCATTTGGTTAATAGTCGACACTGGTCTACTTTTTGATTATTTAATTTATGTTTTAAGTAGCACAGAACTGCCTGGTTGCCTCACACTGTCGACTGGGCAAGCTTTTGTTTTATCTCATATTTTTTATATATATATTTTTTGTGTTTTGGTTTGAGCTCGAAAATGGAAGAGGCCAATCTCTGTTGTAATCATTACTACATTTTTTTTTATCTAATTTAGTTTAATTGAATTAATTTAATTTAAATGATTAAGTGAAGTAATAAAAATCGTTGATTGTTTTTCGGCATTTATTGTTAACTTCATTTTATAGTCAGTTCAATATCATACCACTTTCATTAGCATCTTATTAAGCATCTTGTTATCAATCATTAAGGTTCTATCGTTAAATTTACGAAACTTAGTTACAAAAATCTGTACATATTGATCTATTTTTAAAAATCTTTATACTTTTAAGTAATATAACCATTTAGCCTTTGTAAAAGCATCAACTTGTCGGCGGTATTACTTAATAGAGACTGTTTCGAGCAACTTCTTTTATACATGTGAGCACCAAAGCACACGAGTGAAACACCAATGGACTAAGTTCCAGTACACCAGCCCTGCAAAACGGCTAGACAGTTCGTCGCAGATCATTTAGCACCAGTTCAGGAAGCCTACGACCCTACACGAGTCTCGAGTCCTAGCTGAGGTTGTAACCTACGAAAGGGGGGTTGGCAAGTACTCAGCTTTAAATTCTGGAAGTATTGGATGTACTCTGTAAATTTTAATAGTTCAAATTTTCTCAGTGTTACAAAATAACTTCAAACCCTCGCGTGTGCCCTCAGTACTCTCGTTATTAGATCTGAAACGTTTCTGATTTTGTGTCCTTGGAATAGAACATTGTTCACAGTGGTTTTTCTGGACTTAAATGGTAAGCAAAACGTTTCTATTCTAAATTTCAAAACTAAAACTTACAATTTTACTTTCAAATTCAATCACTTGATTGTAATAATTTTTAATTGTAACAATTTCCACTTTGTAAATAGATTGTAAATAGGAAAATGTTATCTTTTATTTAACCTTCAAACTGGTTCAAGCTTCTGGCGCTCTAACGAACCATTTTGGTTATATATGGTAACGTCGGAAATGTCGGTGGAGACAACACCACGCTGACTCTCACAGGAATATTTAAACTTTTTAGAATTGTGCGTTTTTAAACAAACGATACCTACGTACAGGAAATTTTTTTATACTCGCATGACAGTTATTTTGTCCCCGCAACCGCCTATGAAGACATGTTGCTCTCAATATACCATTCGCGGAGTGGTGTGCGTGATTCAGAATGGTTATCTCTGGAGGATAAAGGCACAAATATCAATTTCGTCGCCCTTTTTACACAAGATTCGTGAATGCCCAGCCGCCCCAGCCAAGGGCCCATCATGATTCTTAATAATTATTGTTGGACCCCTGGGGAATATCTAGCATCCTCTTCAGGTCATCATAACAACCCCATACAAAATATAACTAAGCATGAAAGCATCCCCCGCCATTGCTTTGGCGACTTTCTTTGTCTTGCCTGCTGGGTGCTAATAATAAACCTGCATTTAACCAATTTTTTCCACATAATTCCTTCATCGCTCTAACAATGGAGGGCAACTATACTGTTGTCCATTAGAATTATCAAGTTAGGGTAACAAATCATGCGGGAAAAGTGGGAAGAGACAATAACTGTGTTTCGGACTAATGGATTTGGAGAAATGAAAAAAAAAAACACAATATAAATAATGTAACAAAATAAATAATGTGAAACCCACAAACAATAACCTGCAAATAAAGACTTTTTTTTGTCAAGTCATGTCCTGACGACAACAATCTAAGCTGGTCCAAGGACAATTAAAATCAAATTGTTGTTGGACCAACAATAATTATCGTTGTAGATTCTCCACAGGTTATATTCCCTCACTCGATGGTTTCTTAAAAATTTCACTATTTGTGTTCTAAGTGTACCCCAAATGTTACACTGAGAGAAATATATATTAACCGTTGGTAAAAATGGACCAAATCAACGATATATAATATCGTTGGACCAAATAAAATATTTTGCTAAGAAAAATCTATTTGTTGTTAAACGATTTCTGGTTTACTACAGAAAGTCGAACTTGTTGCGCCACCAAGAATTATCTTGCTAACATCATGTTCTTGTCACAATCAGATATCTATTTGAGGCAAATAAAAAAATAAATGAACCTATTTACTAGGTACTGCAAAATTTATATTTATTACAAAAAGGTAAGCTTTGCTAAGATATTCTGCCGCAAATAGGGAAACTATTTGTAACAAAACAAGCCCTATTAACCACAAATATGACCCTTCCTGGTACAAATAGGTAGTTTATTTACTTCTTGGTTGGAAGCAGAATAAAATATAGGGGGGGTCAAACTTTAACAAAGTTTAAGTTAGTAACTATTAATAATTTAGAATCTACGCAAAAAGGCAAAAACATTCTTATACAAATTTTATTAAAAAAAATACATAGATAATAATCTATTTGTTAAATAAAAATTGTAACCTCGTATTACGAAACGTATTGTAGGTTTAGATCAAGGACTCTTTAAAGTAAGGGGACCCAGCATTATACTTTCCAAAGTGAGGCCTATTCTTTCTTCATTCTAATGGTATCAGTGATGCCAAGTATGCCATTTTATTGGAGAATCTATGAATATAACAGTTACTTTTATTGTTAGTAAAAATTAATAATGGTTTCCATGATGTCTAAAAATTAGACTTGACAATGTTGCGTCTACAAGTGCAGAATATGGCAACTGTCAGATGAAACAAATTTATTTTATATAGTTGAAATTTATTTCCAGCAATTATTTCTACGCATTTAAGTACCTAATAAGTATGGTAAGAGTATTAGTGCCGATTTTGCTTATTTAAGAGGGGGTTGCCGACAGCGAAAGTGACGTTAGATTTCGTATTTTTTTTTTAAGTTGTATAGCATAAAATCTAATAACATTTTACCTGGCAAAAATTTAGTACAAACATCTCTGACTTCATTTTAATCATAAGATCTTCAAAGCATATGCACTGGAATTATTATTTTTTCCAATGTTTTCATAACCTATAAAACAAAACGCTGCATTTAAGATCTTATGATTAAAATGAAGACAGAGATGTTTGTACTAAATTTTTGCCAGGTAAAATGTTATTAGATTTTATGCTATACAACTTAAAAAAATACGAAATCTAACGTCACTTTCGCTGTCGGCAACCCCCTCTTAAGGATTTGTCGCTATTGCACCTTGTTACCAGGTTCCTCAATCCATTTGTAATATGTATACTTCAACTTTTTTCCCTTTTTGAATGTATCTACCCAAAGAACTTTCACAGATTTCGGGATGGACTAATAAGATTAGGTCTAGTAGTTCTATAATCATGTAGATTTTCTCTGTGTTCCTTATAAAATTTTTGTAATTTTATTTATCTCCCAAGGTACCTCACAAACTAAAAATAAACTTGTAGTCGTAGATAAAAACCTGACTGAAGCTACCTGCTTAATAATTGAAAATTTACGAAATACGATTTTTGTTTTGAACTACCTACTTATACGTAATGCCCACGTAATGGAAATTGTAGGATTACTAAAGGTGATACAGGAAAAATCTGGTTGCAATTATTGGGACTACTACAGGCTGCCGCATTGCCCTAAATTGACACATCTGAGTACCTGGAAGTTAGAAAACTTAAAACTTGTGAATTATGATGGGAAATATATTGCCTCCTATGGCACTGGCATGTCACATAAAACCTGATGGCAGTTGGACACTGACATATAATATAACCTTGTACCAGCCCCCTTGTGGTCTCCTTGGAGTCGACAAAAAACAAACTTCCCCTCAAGGCTTCACTTTTCCTATGTGATAGACTGTGACATGCTGGGTCCCATTATTTTAAAGAGTCCCTGGTTTAGATATACGGTTGTAACATGTAATGTTGAAGAGCAATTAAAGCAGCATGTCGACCTCGGTCTTACCCTTTTCTTATGTACCCCTATCTCCAATATTCGGTAGGTCTTATACCTCTACCCGGTCCGGGGCCCATCCCGGTTGTTAATTGCTCCGGGAATCCGGCGAATTCGGTCGCCGTAACCAGCGGGACTCATCATAACAGCTATGAAAGCATTCCGGCGCGCTTTCATGGCCCGCCCTCCGGCATCCGTTTGATGAATCTCCCGGCCCTGCCGGCTGGCTGCTAATTATATCAAAAGGCGGCATGCGTTTGAGTCGAAATATGAATTTTACGCTGATAATAATCAGACCGGGCGGACGCTCGCGCCAACTCCGTCCTTCAGTATTCCAAGATGATCCTTCATTCGTCTGTAACTGTGTACAGGGTTATTCGTATAGCAGTCTACTCCCCTTAACTTTTTTGTTTTTAGTTTTGGAAAAAAAGTGTAAATATGAAAATCGTATAAAATTTTCTTTCTACTTCAGTTGTGTATTCAGAAAAACAAACTAATATCGCGTTTTGGACCAAACTTGATGGAACATACCGTATATTTCTCGATTTTCGAAATCTACGCATTTTTATATACCGTACGTTCACCGCTTTAGTATACATAGCCATGGCTGGGCGGCGCGCCGCCGTGTATTCGGCTAGGTTCGTCAGTCGTTGGCGGGGGGCGGGGCGTGTTTTTTGCTCGCAAAACTCGACTGATAAGCGGTGCGGGACTACTGTGTACTCCCCCCGCCAACGACTGACAAACCTAGCTGGACGCACGGCGACGCGCGGCCTATTCACCTATGTCTACTAAAACGGTAAAAGTACGGTATTTTATATGTATTGAATGTCGGACAAAATCAAAATTGCCATGGAAAATTCGAGAAAACTATTACGAGAATCAGAGTTTGTTACGGAACACGAGAAAGAACCGCGTTCTTTATTTTCGGGGTTCTGCTGGTCGTTACCAATGATCGAAAATTGGAAATAATGCCAATCGTTGACGGACAAGCTTTTACTAATAATTGGTACTTTCCAGTATCTAAAAATGTTAATTACATCGATAAAAACATTTGTGAGACAACAACATTAACATTACATACCTAAAAATGACCAGGCGCAACCATGAACTATTATAATAAATAATATTCAACAGTTTTTTGGGAGACCACAGGTTCACCTTATCGATACCGGCAAATACTTTACGGCAGCGCGTTTCGCGAAGAAATTCTAGCGGCAAAAAATATCAATGGGGCAGGCAAAAACATTAAAGGTGGCTGAACGGTACTGCTGCCGCCATCTGGCAAAGAGGTGAGAAAGCCAGGCTGAAAGCAATACAGGGCGTGTTATGCTACAAGCTTGACTTTGACAGTTTGTATCAGGTGTTAATTATTGTGTTAACACATCGTGCTGTGAAAATGGTATATTATTGTTATAATATTACCGAAAAAAAAAACACGACATTGTTGAATGTTACGTTTCTTGCGAAAAGAATGCGAGGCGTGAACACGCACGAAACCCAGGGAGAGTCCTCATCCATCACACGTACTTCAAACATATTTATAACAAATTGGGAATTACTGGAAATGTAAAAATTAAAGAAAAGAGAAATAAAGCAACACATGTTTTAACTCAGGATATATGTTGAAGTGTTGAAAATGCAAATGCCTAAGTTTATCGCCTAGTTCAAAAACTGTATGAAAATGATAATTACAGAAGGCGAGAATACTTCCGTTTATAGTGTTGGAGGGGCAAGAGAAAAATGATCAGCTTACAGGTGCGTATTTTTATCACTTGTAAATTATCACTATAATGATTACACTATGCCATACTATTAACTAACTACTACTACACATTACTATTCTACTACCACTCCTACTGCTACTATACAATTACAAATTCTATGTCGTGGACTGATGAAGCCACTTTTACAAACATGTGGCGTTTTTTAATAGAAGAAACACTCACTATTTCAATTCACTTCAATAAATGTTTGGTATGGTTTTTTTCGGAACTTCGTAATTGGTCTAGTATTTTTTGAAGGTGGTTTAACTGGACTAAAATATTTACAACACGATAAGATGACAAATTTCTGATCTATAGAATAAAGTTACTTAATTAGTCGATTATTGTTTGGCAACAAGACGGTGCTCCAGCACAAAAATCAAATGCTGCAAGCTGCAAGAGGCATTTAGATGATACCTTTGTAGAGTGGATTGGATCAAATGGAACTATTTTATGGCCTGCCAGAAGCCCGGACTTGACCCCACTCGATTTATTTTTGTGGGACATCGGGTATATGCGGAAAGGTCAAAAATAATATCGACCAAGTTAAAAAAAATATCTTGGGAGATCAGAGAAATGAACGGGGGAGATATCGTGGCTAACTACAAGAGAAGTTTAATAAGAAGGTAGATATGCTTTCTGTGTTGCACAAAATGGAAACGTTATAGAACACCTAAGTATAATTTAATTTAATTCATTATTCCTAAAGTATCACGTTCCATCCATAAATATGCCTTTTATTAAGACTGAAATGACAGAAAAAGTAAAATATAACTTATGGTAAATTTCCACAGCAGTATTGGCTTTCTTGAATTTGTAATATATAATATATTATCAGTGTTGAGGTAGGTTTAATTCGGCTATGATATTACTGTATGTAATTGTGGGAATACAAAATTCTCGTAATAACTGTTTTGAATTTTCCATGGCAATTTTGATTTTGTCCGAGATTCAATAATTCAATAATTCAACATATACAGGGTGGCCAACTTTAAAACTGTACAAATCCGTAAATTCTTCGTTTTTGGAGATAACCGCCTAAACTTTTTTTTGTTTGAAAGGCCTTCAAAAACCGCTTCTTTTGACCTTCCTTCCATTTTCAAAATGCAAATGATTTTCACGAAAACCATTTAGCGATTTTTTTATTTAAAATCTGACTCCTCAGTGTTAATCAGAACACTCCAAAACCCCCATATACCAAATTTGAACAAAAATATAAAGGGAGTTGCATCCTGTAGGGTGTCATAGTTGAGCAAAAAAGGAATTTTAAAGACATCTGCCGAGTCAAATGTGCCATGGAATCCCTTCAAAACAGTTGAATGGTCAACACACTCAAAATGTTGGTGTGAAAAGATTTACTGCAAAAATATACAGGGTATTTGTCTTTGAGCGATCTCAAAATTCTGAATTTTTATTAAACTTTATATTGGTCAGGAGTGCTCTGGAATCATTGAAAAAATATTAATAAACACAAAAGTAATTTATTTCTTTACAAAATGCCAACCAACAAATAAAAACAATTTAAATTATTGGACCTTTCTCAACAAAGTCACTGTCTAAGATGATACATTTTCTGTGCGTTTCCTGTTGTGGCACACCAGCCACCTTAACTGATGTGGACTTACCGACTGGCAGGCTTCTGTATTTTTTAGATTTGGTTCGTTTATAGTGTGTGTAGCGGTTTTGATATACACGCTTTTTGACCCGTATAAAGTTCCAAAAGTTCAGTAATTTGATATGGCACAGATATAAGAACACTATGTATATTTTGTATTGGACCTTTGAGCACCAACACCTTGAGTGGTCCTATTGACCGTCCAACTGTTTTGAGGGGACTCCACGGCACACATGACTTGGCAGATGCCTTTACAATTCCTATTTTGCTCAACTTTGACAAAATCGCTAAATGGATGTCGTGAAAATTGGGGGTATAAAAAAATCGCAGCCGGCCCTGGATTTGCATTTTGAAAATGGCAGGAAGGTCAAAAGAAGCGGTTTTTGAAGGCCTTTCAAACAAAAAAAAAGTGTAGGCGATTATCTCCAATGAAGATTTTACGGATTTGTACAGTTTTAAGGTTGGACACCCTGTATACAGGATGATTTTTTTAGGTCTACCACAGCCATTTTCTCGCTTATTTTACGCCCTACAAAAAAAGCGTAAAAGACAAAAATGTTGCAATTTTGGACAGCTAAGTGGTGCTGCAAAATAAATCGGCATCCATGGCCAACTTATCGCACAATATTAAAAAAAGCTCAAATTGAGCAAAACTATTAATAGCCGTGGAATGTTTATTTTAAGAGACAGAGGAAAACTTCTATATTGAAAATTGATGGCACTGAGAAGCTTTATCCACCCACGTAGTCAGATAGTTTCAGCAAATTACACAGGGTCTTCGGCTCTGTTGAGACCATGAAAATTTTTGTCGATTCTAAGTTTTCTTAGTACAGTGCGAAAAGTTGGGCATGGAAGCCCATTCCTTTTTTAAAGTTGCCTCGCTGACCAAAATTGCCATATTTTGTTTTCTTACGTATTTTCTGTGCGGCCTAAAATAAGCGAGAAAATCGCTTAATAAGAAATAAACAAAAAAAATTCATAGCCTCAAGAGAGCCGGAGACCCTGTGTAATTTGCTGAAACTATCTGACTACGTGGATGGATAAAGCTTCTCAGTGCCATCAATTTTCAATATAAAAGTTTTCCTCTGTCTCTTAAAATAAACATTCCACGGCTATTAATAGTTTTGCTCAATTTGAGCTTTTTTTAATATTGCGCGACAAGTTGGCCATGGATGCCGATTTCTTTTGCAGCACCAATTAGCTGTCCAAAATTGCAACATTTTTGTTTCTTACGCTTTTTTTGTAGGGCGTAAAATAAGCGAGAAAATGGCGGTGGGAGACCTAAAAAAATCATCCTGTATATCGTTGAAACCAGAAAAATACGTAGATTTCGAAAATCGAGAAATATAGATCTAAAAAATATAAGTTTGGTCTATATTTCCGAAACGCCAGATTTATACCTACCTGAAATCACAAGAAAATTTTACATAGTTTGATTTTAATTTTTTTCCCCAAAAATAAAACTAAAAAGAGTTAAGAGGTAGAATGTTATGTGAATAACCCTGTACAGGGTGTCCCATTTTGGATGTTTTTGGGTGTTTTTCTCAAAAATTTCGGTTATTATTAAAGCTAGAGGGTTGCGGTTTTCACGTCACTGTACTACTTTTTTGAGAGGAATTTGGTGGACCAATCAGATTTTAGATAAGTTTTATAGTTTCCGCGCATTGGCGCAGGACTGAAATTTTCGATTTTTTGGAAACCTCTCTCCTGGCTACAACTTATATATATCGACAAATTTAATCAACTATTTTTACAGATTTTTTGGGGTAGAATCGAATGGAATAATTAGTTTTTTGGTAGCGTTAATAGTTTTTGAGGTATGAACCAAAGTTATATATTTTTTTAAATTGAAACCATAGTTCATATCTCAAAAACTATTAAATACCAAAAAACTAATTATTCCATTCGTTTCTGCGCCAAAAAAATCTGTAAAATAGTTGATTAAATTTGTCGATATATATAAGATGTAGCCAGGAGAGAGGTTTCCAAAAAAAATCGAAAATTTCAGTCCTGCGCCAATGCGCGGAAACTATAAAACTTATCTAAAATCTGATTGGTCCACCAAATTCCTCTCAAAAGAGTAGTACAGTGACGTGAAAACCGCAACCCTCTAGCTTTAATAATAACCGAGATTTTTGAGAAAAACACCCAAAATGAGACACCCTGTACAGAGTGCTTTAAATTGGTTGTCCGCATAACATTGGCTTTGGCGCTAGACCTCGTATCTCCGTCCTCTTTTCTTGAGAGAACACCAATGATGCTTGTAAATTTTTTCAATTATTATTTGTTTCGGTATTACTTTTGACTGGCTTGGTATATATGTTGCTTAATATCCGAGATATTGCCAAGCTGTAAAAATTTATTGTAAAACCATGACTAAGTGTATGCTTGAAGTCCAGGTTAGAGCTAATTGATGCAAATTTTAAAAAATTCAACGCTCTGTCTCCCTTAAATAAACAACATTTGTAGATATAAGGCATATTGACCTCCATCGCCATATGTATTTTGAATTTTCTGGCATTTGCCGATTTGAAATGTTAACACGAATGACGATGAATGAAAATTGATGAGGATCTTGTCAATCGCTTCACCTCCCCCAATCAGCGGCCTATAAATACAAATAACAGCAGAAATTCGGAGAAGTCGGGCGCCGATCATTTGGGCGCGATTTGTTAAAGTTGGCACCCCAAAAATGCAATTACGTTTCTAACCGGTATTACAAATCCCCGGTGCGACGCCTCAATTTGTCAGGCTGATGGCTGGCTGGCAGGCTGGCACATTCAGAGGCTAATTTGTCTTAATTTGGCCCCGAGATGTTTTAAATGGTGGAAATATCGATCGATAATATAGGTGTACATGTGATTTATTGGCGACAGTTGATGGTCTAATCGAATGAACCGAAAGCGCGGCAAAGAAGATCCCAAAGTATTTTACGAGCGCCCATTGGTGTTTCTTTTTACAAATGTTGAAATTGTTCTTAGCAGCTTATATCACAGAAAAAACATATTTTTACGTTTTATTGCAATTTGGTTTAAAAAGCATCGTTTTTAAAAAGTTTTTTTTTATTTATTTTTACCTACTTTTTAGTTATTTATTTTAATTACAGCTTATATCACAGAAAAAAAAATATTTTTACGTATTATTGCAATTTGGTTTAAAAAGCATTGTTTTTCTTTTAATTTATTTTTACCTACTTTTTAGTTATTCATTTTAACCTTTGGAGAACACTTGCATACTTTTAATCATAACTTCAGTCCTCACTCCAATTCAAAAATTTTACGCAATGTCACATCAAAGAATTATAACAGACTTGATTTCCTTGAAGATATTCAAATAAACAGAGAATTATCCAATAATCCAGATTGTTTAAATGTTAAAGTTAATCTTAACAGATCTTTCATTCCTTTACATAGGAGACTCACCCAATGACGAACAAAATTTTTCTTGGCCTTCATCTTACAGGGTTGTCCTGTTATCTCCTCTTTTCGTGTCGCGTTTTTGGGACTTTGGGGAGGCTTTTGGGCTTATCATATAAACAAATAATTTTTCGAATTTCTATCTCTATCTAATTTTCATTACCATTAATTAAACATTTATTAAATATAAATTCTTAACTTATGAATTAAATTTCTTCAAATCCTTCACATTCACTCTTCATAAAATATTTTTACCCGCCTATGACATTTTGTTTTCAAGTTTAAATCTCGCGCGCTTTTCGACTGACATCCATTCCTTCGCCGGGATGTCGAACAGGTTATGTCTCAAATTTCACTTCCACCTTCCACGATGCATTTGGCACTTCTGCTGGTCTTTTGTTTAAATAATTTGGGTAGCTTGGCTGCCCACAGTTGTATAATTTCTTAATATTTTAAAGTTTTTAAAATGTGACTTGGTGTGACCTATTTTATGGGTTTTTACTGTTGTATAATGCTTTATGCTCCAATTTTCCTGTACGCACTTGACAAGTGAGTATGACATGACGTTAAAACAATTTAGTTTTTCCACAGTTAACTTTTTCCAACCCCCTATTTATGTCATACTTTCTTTTTAGGTGGTACTGAGGATGGCTTAACAGCCGAAAGCGCTTTACCATGATTTTTAATTAAATTATTTGCACGGAAATACACTTCTTTCTCTTTTTCATTCATTTTAATTACACACAACTGGAAAACACAAGGGCGTCTGCTATATTGGGTTTATAATGACGTCATACATGACGTCACAGCTTACCGTTTTCTACTCGGTCTTGGTGTTTTTCTTTCTCCAAATTCTGAAATTTTTCTTAGCAGTAAGCTGCTTAAAAAATCTATTTTTACGTTTTAGTGGAATTTGGTTTTAAAAACATTGTTTTTAAAAAAGTTTTCTTTTATATACAGGGTGATTCAGTTTTAATCTGCAACACTTGAACAGGTGATAGAAAACCAAAAAATAACCGCACTTTCTTCTATAAACTATATCATTTTAAGGCCTAACAAAAAAGTTACAGGGTGTTAAAGTTGCAAGAAATATGTGGAATTTATTGAATATTTTACAAACTAGTTGAGATATTGTCACGAATGAAAAGTAAGCAATTAAATTATAACGAAATAATTCAATGAACTCGGTTGAGTTCAGGCACCGCCGGTATTATCGAAACTTAACATAAGATCGACCAACCGGCGGGGCCAACCAGCAACCAGGTATTCCAGCTGCGATGACGCCAGCCCCTGCTGTCTCTTCACAAAAGTAAGTGTCTTTCTCTCATTGTGTCAATTGTCAATTGTGTCAAGCTTTCTTAACCCTAAATAATAAATTAACCTATGTGAAATTAAGGCCAATTGTTATTATTTGCTACGCTCCCAGTCACGGCTATCCAGGTCGTGACATATGGTGGAGGCGCCGGTTCATTTTTTTATTTCCAAAATTTTGATAATAATTTTTTGACACTTACATCATGTTTTATACTAAACTCAATTCATTTTTTCTTAACACAATTGACATTTACTTGGCAATATTAATGCTTTTTTATTTAAAAAAAAACACGTTGTAAAAATAACGCTTGTCATATTTTATTTTTTTTAAATTGATGTAATCCTTTTCCAAATACAAAAAAAACAATGTTTATTTATACGACGGGTTAAATTTCATTGGGTGCATTCTGTGAACTTTTTCTCCGTATTTTCTTTGCTTAAAAGCGTTTATTTCGTCAGAGTTATTGCAATTTTTTTTCCGTACCTTGTTATAATTTTTAAGGATATTTTATTGTTTCTTGATTTAATAATATATACAAAAACTAAATTGAATGAATAAATGACTGAGCCTACAGCTAACAAGCCCGTTACAACAGACATAAATCCCTTTCAACCGCGAGCGTCACTATCTCGAAGTCCAAAAGATACTCCGAAGAGTCCTAGTTTAACAAGTCCTTTTAGCGAAAAATTTAATTTTGAACACCCTTTACAGTTAGCAGAGGCAAATCAATTTGTAGATTCTTTAGCAAGACTGCCAGATAATTTAAATTTTGATATAGGTACACAAACAGCCCAAGTAATCACTATAAATCGTAGGGTACAGACAGAAATAAAATTTACAGAAACTCCCTCCCACCCTAACAAAGACATTCAAATCGATACCAACGACAAAAAACAAAAACAAATGCCGGTAGAAATTACGGACAAAGAAAAATTACAAAAAATGAATACTACTTTGGCAGAAGCCTTAAATGACGCTAGAAACCCGACAGTGCCAAAATGTATTCCCCCTCCTAAATTTGACCCCGCTCTTGACTCACCGGTTAATTTTATAAAAAAACTACGAAAGCTCGTCAACAGCAAACGGCTGGAATGACAATTACAAAATAACGTATCTTGGCAATTTTCTCGTAAGTTCTGCAAGTGTGTGGTACCAAAAGTACACAAATGACGAAACAAACAGAAATAAACACTGGGGAGACAAAAAAGAAATTTCCACGTGAGCAGGATACTCCCGTACTATGATCCCTGGACACCAGACACCAGCCCGAGACCGTAACAAACGACAAAACAAATTTCGCCTGACCACAAATATAATATAGGCGTATGTTTATTATTTAAAGCTATATAGTGAATAGCGTCTCGACAATGTTAATATTATAGAAAAATATATAGTATAGGTATTATTTTGAGTAAGAAATAATAAGAATGGGAATACATAGGTATTTAAAATTAAAAGTTTTAATACATATATACTTAAAGATAATAATATTATACTTTAGACAATAATATTAGGCATAGAGATAACTGAAAAGGGAAATAAGAAAATTTGAAAATAGGATATTTTAACATTTGGAAATAATCTTAACGCTAACATAAATTTTACTTAACAGGATGTTACTTACTTTGGGGATGTTATGTTTTCCAATACAAATGCACTGTAAATTGGAAATAACCGCAGGTGCCTTCTGGAGAGCACAACCTGACACCGTAAGTTACGAGTCAACGGTTCCTTTAATTTACCAATCAAATTGGGTTAAAAAACAAAATTACGACAAAATTAACAGGACATGTGGCAGCGACAGTGTGGAGTGTACATTTCTAAAAAATTTTACTTCTTTGCAAAACGCTTATATTACCGATTTCAAAAATTTAGAAAGAGGATGGAGTCCATTATACTTAAAAAATCACACAGATGAATCAAATCATATACAGAAACGCTCCTTAGACTTTCTAGGAGAAGGACTTGCATGGTGTTGTGGTGTTGCTACCCATCATAATTTAGATTCTTTTATAATAAATTAGAGAGATTTGGAAAATAAAATTTTTAAATTGACAAATGCATTTTCAAACTCTATTCAAGTAATAGCAAATAATTCAGAAAAGTTCAGCGAATATCAAAATCAATCTACACACACTTTCCAAGAAATAGAATCCCATATACACAATATCGAAAATCATTTTAATGACATGAAAAGTAAAATAAATAGCCAATACGACACAATTGACTCAATATTATAAAACCAATTTATTAATTTGAAAAATACAGTTTTATTATCAAGAGCGATTAAAAATCAATATGTAATAGCATCATATACCAAGCGTTATTCTCGAGCCATTAACATTAAGCCAAGACTTAAGAAAACTTTCTGAAGAATTAATAACTTTTAATCAAGAATTGTCAATACCTAGGTCACAACTTTCTAAATATTACCAACTTCCAATTTCCGATTGTACATTTACTGACGAAGATATAATTATACACATTAGAATCCCCATTAAGCAAAAACCTAGACGCTGAAAACTGTACCAGTTAATAACTGTGCCATTTGCTTGGTATAATCAGACATGTAAAATCCAACACGACACACTTTTTCTTGCTGTATCAGATACCGTTCGATCTGAACCAACCCAAATAAGGCAAATTTCTGGAGAAGGTCTTCGACATTGCCGTCCCTACGAGGATAAACTTTGTTTTTTTTTGCCAAGATTCCCAGCTAACTCCTTGCAAGGACCAATCTGCGCTAAAAAACTTTTTAATGGAGCCACAGTTGAGGAAATTAGCCATCACTGTCCACTATCGTGCCACAAGTCCACTTCCACTATTATTTCTGAAATCGATGAAGAAACCACATATACCACATATACACACATATAAAACACCCAACTACAATTGAGTGTCCTCATACAACAAAAGAATTATCTTAAAAATCTTATGAAACTCCAGGAGCAACAAAAATATACTTGCCATGTGATTGCAAACTTACAATGCAAAACGAAGAGGTAATTCCCTCAAGATTTCCTTGTCCCGATAACCACCCGTTATCAGCAACTACTCACCACATTATCCCATTATCCCATCTTGGTCAAATCTGAAATCCTTTGTCCTAAACCCCACCTTAAAATTGAGTGCTCCGATTTTTCACAACACCACAGAAGCAATAAATATGAATTGGACATTACACATTCCATACTCAAATTTTACTTCCAATGAAGATACAATTAAGAATATTTTAAGTAACATAAATAGCGTTTTTCCAAAATTTACTTCATTAAGTTACAGATATGGTTTACATAGCGACTCTATTTTTTTAGTATGGAATATAATTTTGTCAATTTTAGTTGCATTTCTTCACCTAAAAATAAATAATTTAATGATAATTGCAGCAACCCCCGTAACTGCCGTTAATAGCCAAAGTTTCGGCTACGCGCCGGAACAAGATGCACTATTCATTTTATTATGTACTTGCATAACGATTTTCATTTTATACATAAGCTACCATATAATAAATAAGTGTTGCCAAAAATATAAGCAAAATAATAATTCCAATGGGCCCAACATAAATCAAGATTTTGAAGGCATCGAACTAAGCACATTCGCATATTCTCACTAAATTCAAGAAGGAAAATAATTAAAGTAATGCATTACGTTAAAGAATATAAAAAGTACAAAAGTGGAATACAATTATTAAATGGCTGCGATAAGTTTTAAACAAAGAGAAAATAATGAAAAGTTAATGGTACCATTGTGTCTTTACCCCTTGGAGCTCCTCTAGTGCAATTTTTGTCTTGTTATTTCGACCAAGCCTTGCGCTATAAAATAGGTACTTGGTGGAATATCATCCCAAATGGCCATTGTGCTAGATTCCTTTCAAAATTCGGTGCAGGGGTCATCGAACGTTTCTAATGTTATTGAAGTAAATATTGTAGAAAGCAAAGCCAAAAATAAATAAATAAAAAAGTATGAGTTCATGAGAAAAAAAATTATATTGTGAGAATAATAGATAAAATATTAAGAATAATTTTGTACTAGTAAGAAATATTTTCCACTGTTTTTTTTAAATGGCAACACAAAAACAATTAAAAACAAACAAAACATGCAACACTGTTATATCATATCAGATAACTGTTATCAATTCCAAGTATTTTATTTTCATTTCTATCAGAATTATTAGAAATGAACATTTAAATTTAACGTTTCCCACTAAACTTGTGGTCAAGGCAAATTTAACATTAGTATAGGATATAACGCTGCATAACAGCATATACTTACACTTAGTTTTAATTTTCATGATAAAAAAACCCCATCTCCGGACACGCCGCACAAGCATGCCGATGCCACCCCACCCCCAGAGACGTACGTAGATGGTCCACAGACATCGAAGACATCGGACTAGGCCCTACAACTTCATGCAAAACAGCTTCTTGCCACGTCTGAGACATATGCCATGCCACATTTTTCACTGCCGCAGAACCTAAGAAAAACCAGAACCTAAGAAATAGCCGTACAAGAAAAGTAAACCTTACCAGAAGTAGTTACCCCACCGTTTCTAAAATGGTTAGAACACTCCAAAAAAGATACACACATCGCAACTCCACGACGAAACGAACTTTTCCACGCCTCAAACAGGGTACAACGAGTCAAGAAAATAACGGACACCTCCAGTGCATAAATGAAACGATAATGCACCAAAAACACTTCACTTGAATAAATATATCAGCAGTAGCAACCACACAAAAAGAAACGAATTTACCCTGTTCCAACCGAAACGACGCAACAAGAAAACCGAAGCATCTTCAAAAGAAAAAAATGCTGAGACCAGCATTTGCAATCCCAGCAACCGCAGGAAACGAAGGCCACCAAAGCAATTCACGGCTTTATTACGCCCGCACGGATGGAAACAACGAAAACATGGCATTCTCGACGGAGGCGAGTACGGGCTTGCTAGCATTAGTAGGCCTAGTTCAGTATTTCCCTACACCAAGACGAGGCGGATACCGGTAGTATTTAATTGGTACTGCCTATCCACCAGAAGATGTCGCAGCGAGTCCCAACCGAAGGTCCAGCGTATGGAAGGTAGATCATCCATAGTCCAACGCTCAGCATCCAGTATTCGAGAGACTATTCCGAGCCAAGATACTACAGGGTGCAAGTGTATACGCGAGACAAGCCAGTGCAGTGCTGTCCGTGAGAAAAACTTCATATTATATTTTTTATTATATACCTACTTTTATTATTTTTTTTATTTAAAAACACGATAAACTAAAATTTTAATTTTGTCTTTATATTCATTTCTTTTTTTTTAATATCATAAATAAGTTATATTTGTTTTATAATTTTTATAATTTTTCTTTTATTTTATTTTTACAATTTATTTTTTTAGCTGGAGTCCAGCTTTGAAGAGACGGGGGCATGTGTCACGAATGAAAAGTAAGCAATTAAATTATAACGAAATAATTCAATGAACTCGGTTGAGTTCAGGCACCGCCGGTATTATCGAAACTTAACATAAGAATCGCTGACTGCTGATTCCGCGACAAAATCAAAGTTTACCTAAAACCATCGATCGGTTCAAGGCGGCAGTCAGTCCGTACGAGTGCTAAAGAAAAGATCGACCAACCGGCGGGGCCAACCAGCAACCAGGTATTCCAGCTGCGATGACGCCTGCCCCTGCTGTCTCTTCACAAAAGTAAGTGTCTTTCTCTCATTGTGTCAATTGTCAATTGTGTCAAGCTTTCTTAACCCTAAATAATAAATTAACCTATGTGAAATTAAGGCCAATTGTTATTATTTGCTACGCTCCCAGTCACGGCTATCCAGGTCGTGACAATATTTAAGTCGTATTTGGTACACGTTATAACGGCATGGGTTAGCATAAAACCTGTTAATATCAAACATCTTGAACAACCAGTGGCGTAGAAATGGGTAATTAATATAATTTATTTTAGAAAAAAAAAACACCTTGTATGGCAATAAAATGTATTCAAATTCTTATGTAAATTTTTATTGTAAACAAAAACGTTCTCTTAGCATTTTTTCATATGTGTCATGGTTTCATATTTATTAAATATGAATTAAAATATGTTAAATTTGATTTTTTCGTATTATTTCGGGGTACATAAGTAACACTTAAAGTGGAAAAAATGTGTTTGCTACCTGAAATAAAGTAACTTTTTCGAATAAACTCACCTATTTAAGGCTATACTTTTGAAGATACAGGGTCTAAAACATTTAAGGAAGATACAATTAATGTTACGCTCTGTATCTTGAAAAGTAAAACCTTGAATGGGTAAGTTTATTGGGAAAAGTTACTGTATTTATAGTAAAAAATACATTTTTTCTACTTTGAGTGTTACTTATGGAGAAAAGTTTTAAGTTAATTTTTCAGAAGTACCCCGAAATAATACGAAAAAATTAAATTTGCTATGAAACCATGACACATATGAAAAAATGCTAAGAGAACGTTTTTGTTTACAATAAAAATTTACATAAGAATTTGAATACATTTTATTGCTATACAAGGTGGTTCTATTTTTTTTTTTCTAAAATAAATTATACTAATTACCCGTTTCTACGCCACTGGTTGTTCAAGATGGTTGATATTAACAGGTTTTATGCTAACCCATGCCGTTATAACGTGTACCAAATATGACTTAAATATCTCAACTAGTTTGTAAAATATTCAATAAATTCCACATATTTCTTGCAACTTTAACACCCTGTAACTTTTTTATAAGGCCTTAAAGTGATATAGTTTATAGAAGAAAGTGCGGTTATTTTTTGATTTTCTATCACCTGTTGAAGTGTTGCAAATTAAAACTGAATCACCCTGTACATATTTTACCTACTTTTTAGTATTACACACAACTGGAAAACAACACAAGGGCGTCTGCTATATTGGGTTTATAATGACGTCATATGTACCTTACCGGAAAAGTTGTTGAAACAGCCAAACAATTTGCAATGATACGGTAAAAATGGTTATGCCATATTATGGTACCTACCTACAGGGTGTTCAGATTTGATCCGGAACATCCCTGTAAAATTATGATGCGCTGCACGAGTTTGATGATTTTGTGTGTGTGTATAGGAAGTGTAGGTATAGGACATATCGTCACGGCCTGCTATGATTTTTTTCGATCCAATTTTTTCTAAGTTTTATTAATTTCCTTCGCCGACTAACATTTCTACTGGGCCTTAAAGGTGGGAAAATGGATTTCTTTTATTTTCAACTGAAAATCAGGAATGCTTTGGAAATATCTGAAAAACGAGCACACTTATTCAAAATTGCCCAAAAATGTCTTATTAATAAAGAAAACAGCAGACAACATCGTTTTATTTCTTAAATAACGCTTATTTTTTAAATATGATTTTTTAAATACCATAATATGTATAAAAAATGCTATATAGAAAATCTGGCAACGTGGCTTTAACCAACACTCCCTGTAATCCAAATATCCTATTTTTTCGAATTTACCACTCCAACTAACATTTCTATAGGACCTTATAGTTTGGAAGTATTTAAAAATTGTATAAACATAATCAAAACGTACCAAAAATGTCAGATCACAAAAAATATGCCATATTAAGGTATTATTTTAAATCGGTACGATGGTGTTCTTTTTCTGTATTCTTTATTAGTGAGACATTTTTAGAATGTTTAGATTTTCAAATATTTCCCAAGCATTCCTGATTTTTAATTGAAAATAAAAAAATCAATTTTCCTAAATTTAAGGCCCTTTAGATATGTTAGACGCCGAAGTGAATTAAAAAACTTGGGACAAATTTCCTAGAATCTTCTTTCTTACAAATTTATAATTTGTAGACAAGAATCCCTATATATTATTGAACATCCAACCTGCTTAAATTTATATATGACATGATGATGATATATATTTTAACCAGAACTCTCCTAAGATCACAAGAAAAAAGGTCAATATGTTAATGAACTAATTCATTGGATGAATGAAAGTTAATTCTTAAATGCTAAGAATAGTGCTATCTATTCAATGAAACTGCATTTGGGTGCATGTAGACGTTATTTTATTATGAATTTCATTGATGTCATGAAAAAAATTCATTTTACAATGAATAGCTTATACATTGGGTTAATGGGCATGTTCTTTTATGGAAAGATTACAAGTGGTCATTAGAATAAAGGAGATATCCTTCATTCGGCAATTGGAACGCTTCATTTCGTTAATGAATTACTTTAATTTAACGAAGAGTGTTCATTGCTATAAGAAGATTGCATTCATCTGCTCAATGAAGCATTCCTCATTGTGATAATAAATTTGTTCATCGGCTGAAAACTACATTAATCGGTTTTATTGTCTCGGTGAAGTTTTTTATTATCAGGATGCACTGTACTTTGATCTATAGCTTGGTATAACCCAAAAAATATCAGAAGTTAAAAGTACGATTCTAATTTAAAAGGGTTTAAGTTTTATAATTTTATACGGATACGGTGTACAAATAGAAATAATCGCGAAAGTTCGCCGAACTTAGTCGGAGGATTTGTTAAAGTTGACAGCCCAAAAATGAAATAATGCCGCCATTACGTTTCCAACTGGTATTACAAATCCCCGACGCGACGCTCAATTTGTCAGGCCGATGGCTCGCTGGCGAAGCCAAGGGCTAATTTGTCTTAATTTGGCTCTGGGATGTTTTAAATAGGTGGAGGCCTCGATCGCGAATATGATTTATCGGCGGTCTTGTCCGACTTTCAATCAAACTAACGATATAGTGCACAACCTTCCACGGTTATTATGCTAGAAAAGCACAACAGAAAACTGATTACCGTCCCATGATGATCCTCATAAAATTATGGGACCTACTGTCGCAGGTTCTCAAACCGATATGCTGTGAAAAGAAACGTAGTGGAATATGGATTCGAAAAGACGGCAATGATTGAATTCTGTTATTTAATCTAAATACCGCAAAATGCTTGAATATAAGAGACTATTAAAGGACAAAGCTAAAAGGATATGCGCCGGATAGGGTTTTTGCATTTGATTTGCCTTTGAACAATTACGGAAAATATTTTAGAGGAGTTCTCAAATAGTCGAAAACAGGGCGTAGCCCTGCGGCCGTTATCTGCTCGAGTTTCCTCGTTGGAACGGAATAGAACCGAATTATAGAGCGAAATATTCCTAAATTGTAATAGCTTGCTGCATAATAATGCCGTCGTATTACTTTTCGACAACGTTAATTGAAAGTGCGCGGGAACTCAGGCCCACTAAACAAACTAATTCGATTCGTGTTTTAATTAGAACGTCCCAATTAATTGTATTATAAATAATTTGCTAACGGAATAGACAAATCACCGATGGTACTTTAATCAATTTTATGCTATAAATTATGTTCCGCGCTCTCTATAATTTGTTGCAAACTAGACAGAAATCGTACTTCTATGGATACACAAAAACACAACCATGGAACACTGAAGAAGAATTTGTACCCTCAGCTTTTGCGGGAAACTTATTTATGGCTCGAACTTATATATTTAATCACTAAAATTATGCTTTTCTACACATAAATTTGAATCTATATTAACTTTTTAGAATTGTCGTTGCGAGGAAGAAACTGGTGTCGTCTTACTTGCGTACGAATCATTTGCGTACATCTACCTGTTTAGTGCTACTTGCGTACAGCGGGGATCTTTAGGCAAACTAGAGGTAAAAGGCTTATGGTCCAGGGGCATTTGCGTACAAGGGATATTATGATACCTTCGGAAGTATCTCTCAGTGGCGTACCTACATTTGGAAAAAATAATTGCAAAATTGTAGGGCAAAACTTGCGACTGTATTTTTCTGAAGGTATAGTGTATCTAAATATTCGTTGGGTGCTATTATACATAGTATGCAACTTAACTGTGTTTGTGTGGCATACGGTCATCATTAAAGGCGTGTTCCGATTTAAAAGAATCTGACTTCTGACATAGAGATGGCATGATTACTTATGATACGTTAGAAATTGAATTCAAAACGGAACGGAACTTCGAATATATCAAAATGCTACTAGTATTCTAAGATAGAATGCTTTTCGGAACACGCCTTTTATTACATGCAGCTGACTTACATACGGGAACAATTATTATTTTTTGGAAACGTCAGGTAAAAAAAGTTAATAGATTAATGCTAAATCCCCCCCAACTTTTTTATTTTTAAAATTAAAAAAATATATTATTTTTCTCAGTTTTGAATATCTAATAATATCTATTTCATATTTTTTTCCATGACATCCTTGATTTTTCGGTATTATATCTATTGGAATATTAATAATTCGTAGGTACATATTTTTTTAAAGTAAAATGCACCAAATCTAACCCTGTTTAGGGTAATACAGGTACCTGAGAGGATTATTTCTAAATCTAAAATCATAATGGTAACGATTTTTCGGATTTAGGGATTAAATTTAAATTGGTTTTGGCAAGATATATAAATGTCTGTAAAATTCGAATCTTTATTTATTCCAAACAAGCTGCTACGGTCCACTCTGCATTAAGCTCCAGATTTTTATCTATCATTATGAACCAACTTGAAATCGTCGAGAGTACGAAAGGGAAATCATCCGCGATTTTACAAGGATACCAGTACAGACAACATAGAATCACAAGAGATAATGTTATTAGTTGGTTGTGTGTGAAAGAAAAGTCATCAAAGTGCCTGGGATCATTGAAAACTAAAGATGGAGAAATTATTTCCGTGGCAGAACATTCGTGCATACCAAATGCAGCGGAAGTTGAAGTTAGGAAGCAACAAGCAATCGCCAAGAAGCGTGCCCGAGGAACCGATCAACCTCTCTGCCATCTATCGTCAAGAAATTGGACCGCTGTTTCATCGTGGATACGACCTTGTCTCCGAAGTTCCTGTGTACGACTCCATGAAGGCAACGTTGTACCGTGCAAGACGTCAAGAACGAGGAATTTTTGCGGAACCAGGATCTGCAAGTGACATCAATCTGCCTGAAAATGCCCTATTGCTAAATGACGGCTCATCATTTCTACTTGCTGATAATGGCGACCAAGATAGATTGTTGATATTTTGCACATCTGTAGGAAAGGTAGAGCTATCAACTAATAGGACTTTTTTATGGATGGCACCTTTAAATGCGCAAGCAAGCAATTCCTGCAAATTTATACAATCCACGCTGATATTGGGAGCAACACTGATGAGACCAATATAGTTCCCGTGGCATTTGCTCTACTCCGAAACAAGACTCGTCAAACTTACGAAAGGCTCTTCCTACAACTGAAGAAAGCAGAGTGGCTTCCAGAATTCGTGACACTAGACTTTGAACAATCTGTTGTGTCTGCCATGAAGAGTGTGTTTCCGGAAGTAAAAATGCATGGTTGTCATTTTCACTACACTCAGTGCATTTGGAGGAAAATCCAAGAATTGGGAGTCACGAAACTTGAAGAATTCTACGACTATTTTGTGAAGCAGTGGCTGGAAAATCCTGGCATTTTACGTACAATGTGGAATTCACACGGAAGAATGCATCGTACAAACAATGCTCTCAAAGGCTGGAATAATCGCTTGAGCCATATTATTGGAAAGAACCACCCAGGAATTATCGAGCTAGTTACAAAATTAAAAGAAGAAACTGAGTACAGCGATTTCATGGTAAGGCGCAGCCAGTTAAACCTGGAGGGGAAGAGAAGAAGAATCACTTATGTAATTATAATTTTTTCGTTATGTTTTTGCTAATAAAGTTGTCTTGGTTAAAGTTCTTTTTATTACTAATTTCACAAAAATTGTTAATTTAGGACAATACCGACTGTAAATAAAGAATTCCAAATGAATAAATCCCATTTCTCAGCCTACTAAGAAATTTTAATTTTTTCGAATTCACGCGCACCGCGACACAAAATTGCGTTTTTCATGAAAACGGTTAAGGTTTTCGTATTTTTACAAGAGACATTTTTTGTTCAAAATCGAATGTAATTTAATATTCCGCTGTCTAAAATGCAGATTTTTCAACGACAAAAAAGTTTAAAACACTTTTGTTCGAAAGTAACGACGTAGCCAACGCCCTCTAGCGGCTAGAAGAAAGTTGATAGAAAATTCATAATCGTCGTCCCAGAAAACATAAAAGTACCAATTTTCAACTCGATAGCATAAATGGAACCGAAAATACTAATTTTTTCTGTTTTTAAAAGAAAACTTTGACGCCCTGTATGTCGAAAACGAAGCGTTTTTGGACAAAATGTTATATGAAGAACCCCATTTATTTTTAAAAATACTACTCGAATTTTGAGTATGGCGGTTTAACTTCGACTCACCCTGTAGAATAGATTACACCAAATTATGCTTGGTAGCAATGAACAATATTTAATAAGCCATATACAACCATATATATAACAACCCTTTTAAGCTAAATGAGATAAACCTATGCGTTTATACAGATCGTGGCTATTTAATCTGAAATATGAAAACTGCATTATTTGATGAGAATGTAACAGATTTAGTTGTACCGACGTTAAAGGTTAACCATTTATTAACTATGTTAATTTCAGTTTTTGTTTTCTCATCGCGTTCTTATGGAAAGGAGAAATAGAATCGGGCCCAACACAGTTCCCTGTGGGACGCCGATTGTAATAGTTCTATCTGTCTGTTAGTTAGGTTATACACTACGTCGAAGGCTTTTTCAAGATATCTTTCCTAGTATACAGGGTGTTCGAAAAATAGACGGAGATATTTTAGAGGGTGATTTCCTGTTAAGAAATATGAAAAAAGTTTCTATAAACATGGGTCCGGAAATGCAGAGTTTTCAAGATACAGGATGTTAAATAAAAAAAAATTAAAAATGAAATTATTAATGTCTTAAAAATTATTTACTCGATTCTGTTGAAATTTGGCAATATTATTTGTTGTATTAAGAGGCTAATTTCGCCCTAACTAGATTAAATTTATTAAGTCCAGTGGCGTCCCGGGGGGCACCTTAGCGAATATTATTATCAAAAAAATGTACGCCACTACCTTTTTTGTAACTTTAATATTTTTTGTTTGATTAAGCATCTAAAAATACAACTTCTTTCCCTCTTGTATTGTTTTCCTATCTCACTTCGTTTTCGAGAAAAAAAAATAAAAACCGTTTTATTGCATGTCACTGGACAAAATTGGTTGTAGTGTACTTTATGTTATGATATTGGAAAAGTTGCAATAACACTCTTGCCTAGAAATGCTTTTGATTATTTGTTTTCCAAGGCACTTGTGATTTTTTTTGCAAAAATTGATAAACCAATTTTGTCCAGTGACATGCAATATATTTAACATCCTGTATCTTGAAAACTCTGCATTTCCGGACCCATGTTTATAGAAACTTTTTTTCATATTTCTTAACAGGGAATCACCCTCTAAAATATCTCCGTCTATTTTTCGAACACCCTGTATATGTATATCCTTATGGGCCTTGAACATAGCTACCTCTCTGATACCTACCTGATACGTGTTTTATACTAATATTATTTACCCTAACTTCTCCTTGAAGAACTACTGAGTCGGAGATAATATTTTATCAAAGATCATAATATTCAAGGATCTTTGATTTTATCAAAGATCATAATATTCAAGGATCTTTGATTTTATCAAAGATCATAATATTCAAGGATCTTTGATTTTATATTATACAATTTGCCTGGTAGGTAGATATTTTATTTTCCAGTCTATTTCTTACTTTTTATATATGCCTGTATGATTATTCTTTTTCCACCTAAACAAAAGCATTCGTTATCCAAAAGGGGCACAACAATATTAAATTTATTCGGCGACCTGGATTCTGAGTCGTTTCGAATTTCCACGCTCCCATCCGGTGGGTCAAAGAGGACCCGGAAAGGCGACAAAGTAGAGGAGAATCAATTCCGACGTGTCTCTGCAAATAGCAGAACTTTAGGAGGGTGTTTGTCCCCGCAGTTATGTAAACAAATCGTCAAGCAAATTCGAGGCTTCTCTCTGTAGGGCTCATCGCACACTTTTAAAGGACCTTATTAATCATTAGTCGATCCACATTCCCGTTTGCCGACCCAGTTTCGATTTTATTTTTTTAGTAAATACAACAACGACTAAAAAAATCTGTTAGCGAAAACTTATTGGACACCTAAAAATGCTGGACGTTGTACAACTATTATTCAAGCAATGATAATATCAAAGCACTAACATACAGACACAATACGACTTCGAACTACACTTAAATCGTAATACCATAAACATATTCTCTTAGACAAGGAACGAGAGAGGACGCTTAACAGCGCTCGCGGCCGTGTTACTGACTGCCACATCGCTTGTCAGGCCAGTGTTAAAAATGAAAAGGTAGTTAATTTTGACTTTCCATGTAATTTGAAATATTGGTATTTATTTGCAGATAATTTATCAAATGTAAAGCTAGTGGCGATTTCGAATCAATCAAAATAAAATAATTAATGCACGCCCATGGAAACCAACCCGTATTTTATGAAACTATGAATAAAGAAATAATTATATTGGTCCCATTTACAAACAAAACAATGCACATTATCATACTAAAAGGTAGAAGGAATTTGAAGAAGTTAGGTATATCGAGCAAAATAAAGTTATAAAGGCATCTTTTAAAGGTAGCTTGTTAAATATTTACCTGTGAAACGAAATCTAGGGCTCTTGCTTTTCACTTCTGCTTTTGCAACCAAACGCTGAAAAATTCAGCATCGTAAGAGTATATTTTCCCCTTAATCACTATTACGTTTAATTCACAAATTCACGAAATTAACTCAGAACGTACCTACTCGCTTTGTTTGACCTGGACCAACACTACATTAAAGACCTATGCATAGCACTGTTTCAAGCGATCGCCCCTGGAGCCACACGACGAAACAAATTTACACGGTGGTTTAATGTTAAAACACCATTGTTGCAGAATTTTTTACAACGAATTTAACATTCAAAATGAAATAAAATATGTGTTTGTTATGTCCCTCTAATTTGACAAGTTCACATGGTAGGTATATTTCCATACATTTTCGTAAGAAAAGCGAGTCTAAAAAGCAAGCAAGAGTATTTGGTTCCTTTTGGTTTGAAATGAAGTCCATGGTTAATTGTAGTGTAAGTATAAGCATAAAACGCATTAGATTTTTCAGTTTCTTTTTTATATTCAGTTTCTTTTTTATATGCGCTTTGGAGCTATAAACAAAATGTTATATTTTCATTCTTGCATACATTACAAACTACTCTTCCAAAATAATATCTAGAATTTTTGCTTCTTCAGCTGGTTGATCAGATCATCCCATAATTCCAAAATAGTGTTTATTCTTCTGCAATTCATCTAACGGTTTGCGCAGTGTGCATACCATTTCCTTCATGTGCATGGAAATTTCATGTAATCACAAACAAATCTACCTATAAAAGCTGTGTTAATAGGATAAAACTGCCAAATACTGGACGCAAAGAAAATTCGTTACCGTAAAAAGAAGGTAAATCGTAATAAAGCTGGATATTTAAAATTTGGAACATTTTAAACGGTAGAAACTGACACACCAATAACCACAAAATACCCCCCTATAACCTTGATATAACAAGTGGCCATTTTTTTTTCGGCGAGTAGCGCCACCTCAGTCCGTAAACAACAATGAAATATGACGTCATGTTCGGGTCTTTAATATAGTGTCGGTCCAGGTTTGACACATATAAAAAATATAGCTGCCGTTCAAAACGACGTAACAAAATCTATATGCAGCAGCCCCTGCCGTGTATAGATTTTGTTACGTAGGCAGAGTAGCTAAGCGCGATGTCCTCTCTATTTGTCTAAGCATAGGTATTCAAATTTAAAGAAATTAGGAATTTTTTGAGAGCTTGCAAGAACTAAACAGTGTTGTGCGTTTTACTGCAAATATTATATAACCAGGCAGTTCTACTCAAATAATGATAGGAAAATAAATTGCACAGCTCAAAATTATACAGGGTGATTAAATTATGATGTAAAAATTTAACCACAGGTGAAAGAAAAGCTTATAACGAATCCAAAATTTAAAAAATTCAAAAGTCAACAGAAAAGGAAAAAATATTTTCATAAGTATATTAAAACCGCTTGTTAACGGCGTTCAACTGATCAGCTGAAATAAAGCTCGCACGTCGAGGCTGCCAACTTCGGGGCGCGGATGAGTTGCCATCAGTTGCACAACCACCTATCCTAAATTTATTTTTAGGATACCTATCCTCGATATAAGTAATACCTATATCGGATATACCTATCCTATATTGATTTGCAGTCGATATATAGGATCTCAGTCATTAGAAAACGCCCATTTTCAGGCAGACATTCAAGCCAGAAATGTATGTGCCCGTAAATATATCGAAAGGTGCCTCCAGGAGAAATTTAAATCTTGTCGGACAGTCAGGCAGCACTGAAGTCTTTGATTTTAGACCTGTTTATAGGGGGTGGTATGTTTTTAAATGAACACTCTCTACATGTCTAGGTCCAACATGTTTTTCCAAGCAAGCTATCCTATGAATAAATTGCAACTTCAAAATTTTCAGTTCAATATCAGCATGGAAACCGATTCCACTTTTCGTCTGCATTGCCGCAGCGTTGCTCGCGGCCACCAGGCCACCGTTATCTAATAACTTGCAAAGGGCGAGCGATGGTACGGTAACCTGATCACGTAGAGCAATAGTCTTCCCGGGCGATAGCCGCCCTAGATAAAGACATTGTCCCGATTTCCATTAATCCCTGAGGGAAATTGGGAGAGATTTTTAAGGGGGAAATATTGCACATCTAGGACAGGTTAAAGCGACTTAAATCTCCCTGGCACAAAAAATAGTTATTTATGTACCAAGGCACTGAAGTTCAACTTTTTATGACTCATGTGGAATTTAGTTGCCGAGGCCTCTGGAACTTCAGTGCCGAGGTACATAGGTATTATTTTTTTTTGAAAGCGGAAAAAAACAGTTTTATTAGGCAAGAAAATAATAATAAGGGCGTTGCTTGACTTTGACGATCGCTCTACCTAGGTCAAATATGACAAAGACACGGCGGCTTCGAACAGAAAAACCAAACTGCTGCTTGTTGTGCAGCCTCCATAATAAATCTATTGATATTCAAATCTACTAAAATATTTGTACTGAGAGATTGCGTTGCTATATATAGGTAACGCAATCTGTACGAATAGTTAAATGGGCCTTTATTGCCGGGTTTTGAATATTTGGTCACTTTTGACTGGCGATAGCTCCGCGTCTGACGTTTGATGTTTATATCTCGGCAAGGCTTACCTATTGAAAAAAATGTACAATAATGGGTTACTTCAGTGCCGATTTCTGAGCTTTTAATGACGATTTTGGGACACTTTACTGCCGATTTCAAGAAAAAATAGTTATATATGATGTAATAGTTGTATATTTATTTTTGTAATGAACACGCTGCCGACGATGCATCATCATCTTAAGTCCCAATGTTCCGCAACCAACTTACAAATGGAAAAGTTTTTACATTTTCATAATTCGAGAGGAATAAAATTTAGTGTGGATTTCAATTTAATTTTTATCCCTTCACTCAACAGTTTGTGGGAAGAATTAATCTATATAGTTTATTCTTAGAAATATATGTCGCTTCATCTCTCAGGAACATTAAATAGTATATAAAGGTCTAAAAAATATATTTTAAACAAAAGACGATGTAGTTTTCAAATTTTAAGTATGTATTTAATTTCGAGAAGTCATATTTTCATCTAAATGTGTAAAAATTAAACGACGTAACTGAATTTTTTGTATGTTACAGGTATCCTAAAAAAATTCATACACCTATACCCGCATACAATTTGCATGTTATACCCTCCTGCTTTCCCGGTCATTCCCATTCAACCTATACGCCATCGTTTCTCAAAAAACTCTCCCTAAAGAAGATCGGGGTTGGTATTAACCTGCCCCTGCTGCCCTTAAAATAGGCCCCAATTTCCGGAAGAGGTTAATGGAAATCGGGACAATGTCTTTATCTGGCGCGACCATCGCCGGGAAGACTATTGCAATACGTGACCAGGTTACCGGGCCGACGTTCGTCCTTTGTACGCTAAATAACGATGCATGGTCTGGTGGGCATTGCCGGGACTGCAGCGGACCTGGAGTGGAGTGGAATTGGTTTTCGCAATAATGTGAGGAATTGTTACAATTTATTCTTGAGATATTTCATCAACAACATTTTTGAGGAATATAGGTAGATACAGTCAGTTTTTGATAACAAAACTAAGTGGATTGTTAATCATATACTCGTCTATGGATAGACAAGGATTTGAGGAGTCAGTATGGGTATAGAAGGCGTTCTGGCTCTAGAAGCAAGGCGGTACACGTTCGGGATGATTCGAGGCACATTGAGAAAAATCTGTCGTTTTGTCAAAAAACAAGGTTTGATTCAATGACATGTAGGTATTCCTCAAACGCAATCAATTCAATTACAAATTGATATTGAATTTGAACGAATAATTTAAATGCAGTACCTACTTCATTGAATCAATACCATGTTCTAAAACTGATTCTATGATAATTAATTTTTATTGAACAAGCACTTTTTTTGTCAGAGCAGTATAACATTTCATTTGATGCCTCTTGTTGTTGAATCGAGTACTGGTATATTAAACTGTTAAATACTATGAAATACAGCCGTCATTTTTGCTGGAATTGTAATTGTACTAATATCAAATATATCTACAGTTTGTTTAGAGAATGTTCGGCCATACGTCACAACTCCCGTCCTTGTCTTACTCATGACTATACGACGGATATCGGTCGTATATTCACGAGCCAGACAAGGACGGGAGTTGGGACGTAAGACCGAACATTCGCCGAACAAACTGATTTGTTAGTAATGTATCACAGAATTGCCTAAATAATAAGCAAATGTTTGTTAAAAGCTCTTATAATATCCATTCTCTTGCACAGTGTCCATCATGATACGAACGACGTATAGCGCTAATTCAAAACTTTAACTGAGCAATTTACCAAAATGACGATAATCGCGAGGCATTACTAGCAAGTCTAAAATATGGGACATAGGTTTGCCATCGATATGGATATGAATAGTCATATCTAGATTATTTTTAGTAATTGCTCAGTCCATATCATAGTTTATGAGGTTTTGAATCATCTATACGACGTACCCAACGAGCAAAAAACACGATACGCTAGGTCAGGTGACTCCAACTGTGCAGTAATCGCAACCGCGAAGCGACGTCTCCGGCGATCCCCCTTCCATTTTTATTCACGTGTTTGTAATAGGAGGTTTAGTTCCGGCGAGCAAAAAGTAATTGATTCAATCTAACTTGTATTTGACATGAATACTACTATCTAATAATTTCTTAAATATCATAGGAATTGTATTAAAAACGTGATTTATTGATTATATAAAAGATGAGCTTAAGACAAATGAGGTTTTATTAAATCAAGATTATACGCAGTGTGTTTCACTTTAAAACGGACAATTCTGTATTTTTCGAAATTTTGGTCTATCTTCAAAATTATTTTTTTAACATATTGTATTCAAAGAGTTCTATCCTTTGGGCTACAGTTTTTTGATATACGATCATTCCATGGCCTACCGCAATCAAATGAAGACCCTAAGAGTCACGAAATCGTGTTAGGATTTTTTTGTTTTAAAAAATGATTAGTGCCATCGAATTCAGCTTAGCTCAGATCCCTATTTTCGCAGTTTCAATATTCTAGCCCTCAGAAAATATGGCCAAATTTCGAAAAAAATTGCACATTTAGGAGTGCCCTGTATAAAACACGGGCCTTATTTTGTGAATGTTTTTTCACAAATCGAAATGGTCTTGCCCAAGCCACTATTACAAATGATTTGGTATGTCTATCTGATACAGGGTATTCGGAAAGAAAAAGCGAATTTGCCTTTTTTTTAAATTTCTTGTCGTAAATTCACACCTTTTTTTAAATTTTGTAGCTTTTACTAACCCTCGTTATAACTCGTCCAACATTTTTTTTGCAATTAGCAGTAACACTCTGCAGCTTGCTGTTCTTCACCTTAAAAATTGCTTGGAACGTGTGTCGTTCGATTTCAGAAGAACAGCTGCAGAGGGTTACTGCTAATTGCAAGAAAGGTTGGAGAAATGCATACAAGTTGTAAGGAGCATTAGTAGAAGCTACTAAAATCAAAAAAGTTTTGAATTTACGATAAGAATTTTAAAAAATTGGGCAAATTGGCTTTTTCTTTCCGAACACCCTGTATGAGGTAGATATACGAAATCATTTGTAATAGTACCTTGGGCAAGACCTTTTCGATTTGTGAAAAAACATTCACAAAATAAGGCCCGTGTTTTATACAGGGCACTCCTAAAAGTGCCATTTTTTCGAAATTTTGCCCTATTTTCTGAACACCCTGTAAGTGCTAGAATATTGAAACTGCGGAAATAGGGATCTGAGGTAAGCTGAATTCGATGGAACTTATTATTTTTTCAAACAAAAAATGCCTAACACGATTTCGTGATTTTTGGGGTCTTCGTTTGATTGCAGTAGGCCATGGAATGATCGTATATAAAATAACTGTAGCCCAAAGGATAGAGCTCTTTGAATACGATATGTTAAAAAAATAATTTTGAAGATCGACCAAAATTTCGAAAAATACGGAATTGTCCGTTTTAAAGTGAAACACACTGTATATAACTTCAAATTGCAAGAATTATTTTGTTCATCATTTACTATTTAATTTAATTTTAGTAGGTATCGAAGTGATAATTTTCGCCGCGAAATATTCGCTGCCGCCGCGAAAGTTTCCCATTGGTGTAGGGGATCCTTTATGCGTATATATGAGTGCATTCTTAGTCTACTAAAAAAACTGTCAAGCGTTTGAGGCTATTTGAACAAAGGATGAACCCTAATAAAAGAATATTTAAATTTTTGTGGGAAATAATGTAGAGTAGACTAACAACTATCGCCCGTCGAGAAACTAGCGAAGTTTACGTCAGACAAACGTTAAATTACAGGGGTCCTATAATATAAAATGTATCTTCTAATTTATTATTAGTTGAAATAATTAAATAGGAACGCACTGTCTAGAAATATCAACTCAATGTTTGTTCAATTAAAGATCCCCATTTAAAAAATAATTAATACAGCAATAAAAAGATTCTATAATTAGGCGAAAAACTAGGAAATTATACAACTATTTCTACCATATAAAATATGTTAATTTTATTTGCCAATATTTGAAATAAATATTAGTAGGTGTGACCGTTCATGAGACGTCATACGCGTGGTTAAAACAACAATAAACTATTTAATTAGTTGGATAACAGCAAAGTGTGCTAATTAGACAAAAATATGGGGGTAAGTATGTCCATTAAATTTGTTCATTGGGGTAAATTGAACCATGGTTGGGAAAAATAAATTCTAATTTTTCATTAGGCCAGTTAAATAAACATTTATTATGATTCCTATGCATGTGTGATAATTTAACGAAAAAACGCAGGAAGGGTTATACTTGTTTGTTTAATTAGTTCTATAGATACAAAGAGATAAATAAACAACAATAGTTGATTATTGCGAGGGCAGGGGAATACAATTTCTCATTAGGCGTGTTAAACAAACATCACTAATTATGTGTGAATTAGACCTATACGCTATACAGGGGCGTACATTGTAATTTTTTATTACGGCAAAGGGATTAATAAACATTAATAATTGTTTATTAGGCAAACTAGACGAAAATATAGGCGGAAAATGGTTTACTTCTTTTTTATAATCAGTTATATACATAGAAATAATAAATAAACAAAAAGAACTAAAGTACTGGGTGGACTATCTAGAAAAGGAGACAGTGGGGGAGGGCCATTAAAAAGGAAATTGCAAAAAAATGAGGAAGTTTAAAATGTGGGTTATAGCATTCGACGCTCATGGTTGGAAGCAAACGACCAGGGTGTATGGTACACATATATAAACTAACTTGGAACAGCATAAAAACGCTTGGGCGGCGTTTGCTTTATTTAAATCCTCTAAACAAGAATAAAATAAACTTTGAAATAATTCAAACCAAAGCAAACCAAAAATTTTGCACGGCACTGGTTATACTGGCCTAACTGGCCCACGTCGACACCTGCTCCATGCGGATCTCCGAAACGCCTACCAATCAAATCGCTACGCTCGCTTTCTTATTGGCTGCCTCCTTGACTAGGTCGACGTCGACCGCTTAAAAACCTTTGAATTTTATACGGGTGATTTCTGCTGATAAGTCTGGTATTTTTACCAGTAGCAGAGAGTGGTAAATGCTATGAAATAGATCGCGCCTCGTATATCACTGTGTGTTCCAAGTTCATTTATACTTTACCAAGTGTTATTGTTGAAGAAATATGAAATATTTACCTCTCATTTGCAGTTCTGTTTTGATTTTTTAAATGGCAAGCAAGCTTCAAACACTAGCAATTTTTGGCGAATTTTCGCATACACACTTCTCTTTATTTTAAAATTAGACAAGATAATTGCTACCAGCAAAACTACCAAATCATAACAACGTCTGCAACGCGATTTTTTTCTTCGTTTTAAATTTCAGATTCGAAGTAGGTAAGCTATTTTTCACCTACCCCAAATATCCAATAATAGACTATAGAACGACAATATGAAACCCGGTAGCTCCTTGGCCTATATCCTCCATCACCTCCTCCCTATATTCATATTTCATCCCATTTACGCTTCTCATCGTAGCACATTCCCTTTGTACCAGAATTAGGTCCCGTGCAATGTCTCGCTCCGGTCCACGTTCCATTAATATGCATTGTTTGTTCTGTTTTGGGGATATCAAGGAGAATATTATTGTTGCCTCCGGCGAGCGCCCGAGGGACTAGACGCGAGGTAGAAGTTCAGCAACTGTGCTCCGTCATGCAGTATAATACTAAAACTATTAATGAAACACTTGTATTTTTGTACGAATATTACCTTCCAAATCAACGGAAGAACATTTAAAACAACTTCTGTGAACTTTCTATTGTTGTTATTCTATCTGATGGCTTCCATCAAAACCAGTTACTGAAACACTCGCAACAACAGAACACAAAACTGCTAAACGAAATGATCATAGGCGTCGACTTTTCAAAATGCCGTCGAGGGAAGGGACCCAACCCTTAAGTGGCAAACACAGTGTGTTTCATTTTGAGTCGAGACAATTCCGTATTTTTCGAAAGATATGGACCGATTTTCAAAGAACTTTTTTTCAACCTATATAGCTCTCGAAGACCTCTACATTTTGGGTTTTAATTTTTTGAAATAGTCCTATTCCATGGCATGCGGTCATTAAAAGAAGACCCCCCCCCCAAAATCACAAAACCATATACTAGCCTAGGCATTGTTTAAGAGTCAAATGAATCATACCATCGAATTGGTCATATAGTTTAAAACCCTTTGTATACAACATTTAATATTACGTATGGAAATGAATGGGACCAAAGTTCGAAAAAATTGGGTTTTCCGGAGTACCCTCTATAAACCACAGGGCGTACCTTGAAGATATTTTTTTCTGGAATCGATTAAGTTTTGTGTAAGGTATTATCAAAGATCATGCTTGAATATTATGATCTTTGGTATTATTTTACATAAATAGTATAGCCAATGTATTATAGTTCGTAAAAAAATGCTACCTATGCTATCATCAGTAAATGCAGTGGCGGATCTACGGGGGCACTACGGAGGCACTTAAAAAATATGTCTGGCAATTAGAGATGGTGTGGAAGTGCGTTTTCTTGGAACAGGTACAACCTGTTCCAGTTCCAGGCAATACCTGTTCTTAAAAAACCTGTTCCAGTTCCAATATTATTAACATCTAGTCTTATAAGGCCGTGGTCCGAATCGCGCTGTCAGTGCTTACAGCGCTCAGATCGTTTACAACAGGTACGATTTGATTCACTCGCTGACAACTCGTTTCGGACCGGTTGTAAATGCGCTGATAGGAACATGCCATTTTGAGGTTATGTGGGCGTGAAGGTCGCAAAGTAACTATTATTATTGAATATTGAATCATTGATAAATATTGCTTCCGTTTCTAAAGAGGGTACGCTAAATAGTTTTTATAGTACAAATTTAAAAATTTGGTGAACGCAATGGGATTGGGGCCGGGCCCGGCACAGAACACGGGTCCAGTCACCGCCTTCACCGATCGACAGTTCACGTTCACAGTTGTTCTATTCTATTACTACGAGTAGAGCGGAACTGGAACAGTGGAACGGAACTGAACGAAACTAAGAATATTGATGTATTAATAGTATTGTATTTTAATGAATAAAATGAATAAAAAATGTGTTTCCTATTTGATTACAAAATTTGGGAAATAGAAGCCCCTCCCTTGACTCCAGCCTAGATCCGCCACTGAGTAAATGGATCCATTTAATTTTTAAATGGGTTTTTTTCGCCACAGAAACCTGAACCAAACTCATTAAAAAACAACTTTTGTAAGTTGCCATAAAAATTTATAAATAAATAAAGTAAATGAATGAAACTTTGAACGTTTAACTAAAAAAATAACTTTAACAACTTTCGTTTTCTGAGCTTTCGGAGAATAAATCTTCCTCCTTTTTCAAAGATAATGTCACAAAGATATGACCGACAATATCGGTATATGGACAAACACAATTCAACCAAGAACGCAAAATTGAAGGTGTTTCGAAATTTTGTAACATGGTATAGATATTATATACCTATTTGGGTTTGTTATTACCAGAATTCCTCGGTCATGGCTTACTAGATATTTAAAAAAAACGTAATTTTTGGCGATTTATTCTAATCTATATAGATTATCATGTCAATTTTCGGGATATGACACAACTTGTGTTTTATAAAATGGAAACCATAGTTATTTCCGTTATTTTTCTGAATAACCATATCGAGTATTAGGTATATCATTGGAAAGCCCTAAAAATGCCTGATTTTTTAAACCATGACCAACTATGGTTTCCAATATAAAAAACACAAGTTTGAAGTTTGTGTCATATCTCGATAATGACAGCTGTCACGGAGAGTAGGACATAATAACCAAAAGTAGGACATAATAACCGCATTAGTATTTGTTATTTACACTTTACACATTAATATTTACACTTTTTATCTAAAGTCAGAAACAACGAAGCTATAGAGGGATTAGAATAAATCGCCAAAATTGCGTTTTTTCAAAATATCTAGTAAGCCACGTCTTTTTTCAAAAATACACAAGGCGCGTCAAATCGGGCACAAAAAACTGCAATTCTTTCCCCATTTAACCTTCCTTCTAGCTCCGCTAGTTTCCGAGAGCCCCATACTGATCTTAAAAAAACTCATCCTGTATATACATAATATAGAGTGTCTCACTTATTAGTGAAACACCCCTATAACTTCTTTAATTTTTAACCAACCAGAACGAAATTTTCACCAAAGGTAGACGGCATTGTTGCCTACTTATTTACAAAAAATCAGTTGCCTACTCCAACAAAGCCACCTGCGATGCCAAAATCGAGGCTAAAAATCCGAAAGTCATATTAGGCATTTTATTCAAAGAAATTTACTAAAAAAAGTTGTTCAGAATCGATCCAGAACCCTTAGTATAAAATTTTGTCAGAATCAAAAAATACCAAATAAAAAAATTCAAGTCCAAAAATAGCAATTTAATAATTTCCTACATTTAGAAAAGTGTGCCATGGAAGTTTTGAAGACATGTTAGAATACACATCAAGAAATGTCGACTCATTTAATGTGTAATTGAGTTCTTCGCCACAGGGACCCAAAACAAAATTACATATTTCAGTTATTTAAACTTTTCACAAAGAAATTTCAGACAATACAAGGAACATCGATTAGAAAACAACAATTTAAATCCCGTTATAGTCTACTCATGGCCTTATACATATTCCTCAGCACTATTCATATTTCATCCTGTTTAGACTTGTCGTCATACAGAATATTCCCTTTGTGCCTCCAAGACTGGAACTCTTGCAATGCTCCGATCTACGTTCTATTAATTTGCGTTGTGTGTTCTGTTTTCGGTGTATAGAGGAGAATATTATTGCCTCCAGCGGGTAATTTAGGGGTCCAACGTGAGGTAGAAATTCGGCAACTAACTATGCACTGTCATGCAGTTAAAAGCAAAGGAATACGTATATAGTCAAATCATTTTAAGAAGTCCTTACTGGGACTGTCAATTGGTAATTTCTCCATCCTAAGTTGGTATCAATGCAGCAAAAAATGCAACCGGGTCATCAGTCCTGGTCAGTAACGAGCCCATTTGCACAATGAATAACTACTAATAACACGAACAAGAACAACACAGATAACGGTAAAACTCACGAAACGTACAAAACCCGCGAATATTTTCACTGCCGAATGTTTGAACCAGTTTAAACGATCCGGAAAGCCTTCACTGCAATTTTGACAACACCGAAATAAAATTTGCCTGAGTACGCACCATAGACGCAGCCGCAAGTAGCTGATTACACTAAAATACCAAAATGAAAGTGTTTCCATGATGTTTGAAATTATTATTAAAATGAGTTGTAGTCATAGTTATTTTTATTTGTAGCAGTATAATCGGTATTGCAATAAGATTTTTATTTTATTATGTTCTTTTTTTCGTATCACTTGGGCAACTTTTCACATCATAAATGAGTGACGTCATTAACTGGTTTAGACACAACATATACCAATGTTATACCCATGGTTAACAGAAACTTTCTAGGGATTTTGTGGAGAATGTCATCTGACAAAATCGGGACTTTTTACAGTAATCGGGATATACCTACCTAAGTGCAAATCTTTATTACTCGATCCTGGAATGCCGTTGAGGCTTATCGTCGTCAGCGCAGAGAGTCGAAAGCGTTTATCAATGATAAAAGATTGCGTTTGTATTCTGTTGATTTGTGCGTAGGTAATGAGAAATAGTATACCCATACAAATTATATTGAATTGGTATAGCATAGCATATTACAGGGACTCTTTAAAATAAGGGGACCCAGCATTTCACAGTCTATCACATAGGAAAAGTGAAGCCTTGAGGGGAAATTTGTTTTCTGTTGACTCCAAGAAGACCACAAGGGGGCTGGTATAAGGTTATGTTATATGTCAGGGCCCAACTGCCATCAGGTTTCATGTAAAATGCCAGTGCCATATAGCATAGATTCTATAAAGGAGGTAAAAAAATTCCCACCATAATTCACAATTTTTAAGTTTTCTAACTTCCAGATACTCAGATGTGACAATTAAAGGTAATGCAGCCGCCTATAGTAGTCTCAATAAATGCAACCAGATAGTAGGTAGTTCAAAACAAAAATCGTATTTCGAAAATTTTAAATTATTAAAGCAGGAAGCTTCAGTCAGGTCTTTTTTTAAAGAGTTTTTATCTACGACTACAAGTTTATTTTAAGTTTGTGAGGTACCTTGGGAGAGAAATAAAATTACAAAAATTTTATAATGAACACCGAGAAAAACTACACGATTAGAACTACTAGACCTAATCTTATATTAGTCCATCCCGAAATCTGTAAAAGTTCTTTGGGTAGATACATTCAACAAGGGAAGAAAGTTCAAGTATACATATTGCAAATGGATTCAGGAACCTGGTAACAAGGTGTAATAGCGACAAATTCTTAAATAAGCAAAATCGGCACTGACTGATTACTTAAATTCGTGGAAATAATTGCTGGAAATCAATTTTAACTATAAAATAAATTTGTTTCATTTGACAGTTGCCATATTCTGCACTTGTAGACACAACATTGTCAGGTCTATTTTTTAGAAATCATGGAAACCATTATTAATTTTTACTAACAATCTAAGTACCTGTTATATTCATAGATTCTCCAATAAAATGACATACTTGGCATCACTGATATCATTAGAATGTGGAAAGAATAGGCCTCACTTTGGAAAATATAATGCTGGGCCCCCTTACTTTAAAGAGTCCCCGGCATATTATTATACAAGTGCGGCGACAACCGCGTAGCTCCAGTTGTGACGAATTAGGTATAGTAGCTGTTACTACGGTAACAGATATTTCAAAACTTAGCACCCCTAAATTTGTCAGGAAAGAAATAAGAAATATTTACCATAAATACAAAAATATTGTCTGGCTACACCAAAAATGTTGTAGCAGATAATATGCAAAAATATACTTATAATTATAAATCAAATAAGTACAACACTACAGATCTATATAGTTGCGAAGCTGAATATAGGTCTGTGATAAGACGAATAGGTACAAAGGTACCATTGCGAAAGTGGCCAGATCAGTATACCCGGTCGCTTTACAGAATTATCCAATTGTATTTCCTGAATTAGCCAAGGAAATCAAGATCTCGTGCAATATGTTTCCTGCTACGATCTGCATGCCATTAATATGCAATGTTTGTTGGCGTTTCAGGGAATCAAGGAGAATATAATCGTTTCTTAGTCTGCGAGGGATTCGACGAAGGTAGATACCTACTCTGCATTTACTTATGCATGATTCTCCTCTGGCTTTGATCGTTGAGTAAAGGAACAGCTACACATCTAGGTATAAGTATGTAGCATTTACTTAAGCTTTGATCATCTCTGGAATTCCTTTGAAAATATGTTGTCATTATGGACTGCAGTGGCGGGTACATAAAACTTTACTGGCATACACAGGATGATTTTTTTTAGGTGTACCACCGCGATTTTGTCCCTTATTTCGCGACCAACGAAAAATTATGAAACAAAAACATGTCAATTTTTGATAGCTAGGTGAAATGGAAATCGGCATCCGCATGGCCAACTTGCCGCCCAATATAAAAAAAATCAAATTAGGCACACCTATTAGTACAAAATATACGGGGTGTATTCCTGTGTTCCATTTCAAAGTACTAAATTTTGTTGGGGTCAAAAATCAAATATATAGAAACCGCCCCAGACACTATAAACAAACTAAATCTAAAAAATACAGAAGCTTGACAGTAATTCCATATTTATGAGTTCAGGTAGGTGGTATGCCACAACAGGAAGCGCATAGAAAATATATAATCTTTGACAGTGACTTTGTTGAGAAAGGTCCAATAATTTAAATGGTTTTTTATTTGTTGGTTGACATGTTATAAAAAATAAATTACTTTTGTGTTTATTAATATTTTTCCATAATTCCAGAGCACTCTTGAGCAGTATAAAGTTTCATAAAAATTAAACATACTCTGTAAAAATACCCTGGACATTTTTGTATCGAATCTTTGCACACCAACACTTTGCATTCCATGGCACACTACTTGACTAGCCAGATGCGCTTACAATTCCTATTTTGCTTTTTGACACCCTGCAGAATGGAACTCCCTGTATATGTATAGATATACAGGGAGGTATACAGGTATATTGTTCAAATTTATTATCTTGTGTTTTTGTCCTGATTACGCTGTGGTGTCAGATTTTAAATAAAAATATCGTTAAAAGGGTTTCGTGAAAATCGAGGCTATAAAAAATCGTAGCCGGTCCTGCATTTGTATTTTGAAAATGGTAGGAAGGTCAAAAGAAGCGGTTTTTGAATGTCTTTCAAACAAAAGAAAGTCCAGTCTCGAAAAATAAAGATTTCATGCATTTGTATAATATGTTTAAAATAGACACCCTATGTATGTATGTTTCATTTATTTTTACAAAAATATCAGACTCAGCATCATTTAAAACAAAAAAAAAAGTGTCGACAATATTAGTCCTGATGTATTCGCAACACAGGCCATTTGAAAATTTTATTCCCCCAAAAGGGCTGTTATTCTTCAAACTAGAGAAAATGTTACAAGAACGTTTTTACTTATTATTATTTAATACGAATTCTAAGTAAACATTTTTACTATGTTTATTATTGTTATTTTTCTGGTCTTCTACTTTACAGAAAATTGATAAAACCGATTTTGCCAAACCAGAATTACTTCTATTGAATTGAATGTTAGAACAACCTTGGACTATTTTGATGTTTCCTAATTTTTTCCGGAGGGTGTTTAAGTGATATTGGGCGCAAATTGTAGAAAATATCTATAAATTGTAATTATTTCGACCCAATATTATAAGTATGTATAGAAAAGCAGCCAAATTACTAAAAACTTTAAACTTTACCTGGTAACAAACCGTAAAGTAAAAAGCCCACAAAAATAATAATGAAAAAAAAACTAAAAAACAAAAAGCAGAAATATTCACTTAGAAATTAGCATTTGACTTGTATGACGCGACGACAATGTAGAGAACTATTTATTGTGTCATTTTTCTCTATTTTGAATAATAATAACGTTTTTGAGGAACCAGAAATTTCAAATGGCATAGGTAATATCCTTTTTTCTTTTTTTGGTTATTATTAGATGATGCAGAGACTTAGGATGAAAAACCTTTTTGAAAAAGTTTCCCAAGTCTATAATATGTCTAAGATCATTAATTAGTTATTATAACAATGTTAATTGCTTTATTTTGAGCTCGAGCTCATTAGGGGGTTCACCATAGGAATGAGTAGATGAATGTAATCCCAAGTATTTGGAATCAGGAGTGTGCCGGTGTACAAAAATATGTAATAATCTAATTCATTTCATTATATTGCAACATATCATTATTTATTTTTACCTCGAAACTCGAGATATAAAACCAATAAAGAGGGTGCTTACACCTGAGACCTTGAGTTCAATTTATGTTAAGAAAGACAGCAATCCCTGGATTTTTGGGAACATGACCTGACCAGACAAAGATACCTCCCTCTACTTCACTCAATTCATATTTTACTCAATGCTAATAAATTTTGTAAATGTGGGTGGTTTTCCCTCTCAGAACTGACCTATACCTATCTTTTGAAAAATTGCAATAATTCCATTCGATATTTCATTCGGTATTACTCATTGCCGTTTCAGTTATAAGGTTCGTCACTATCTTATAGTACAAGGTATAGTGGGCCATACATTGCTGCGAAAATGGATGAATAGATTATGTGGAGACATTATTAGATCTTCTGTAGAAAACCGGCAACCCTGCTAATGCCCAAACAATACCCTTAATTGACAGCGGCATTCCAGGAATTCCAGACGCAGTCAATCGATGGGGGCGATCTTCGCAGGATGACCGGATTTATTTCCTACGTCGATTTAATTGAAAGTCGAAACGCCCGGCTCAAATATTTACTTTCCACGATTCAGTAATTTCTCAAGTGTACAATGCTGAACTTTTTATAGGAGAACTCGTTTGCCCGCTGGTCCGTCTGTCATAATAAGGTTGAATGTCTTTGGCCCCGTCCTGGAGTATTAGAAACAATTTCGAAAAAAATTAGATGAGTTCTAGTCCTTTTCTTTTATATACACACAGGGTGTTCCAGAAATCTGTGGCACAGAGTGTTTTATATTTACAACGTTTTAAAAAATATAAATACCTATCTCTGTATCGTTCTTATAAGATCTCCAAATAAAAAAGTGTATATAACAAACTGGCAATATTCTTCGGAATTCTACTGATCCTAGGAGGTTGTGCATTTAAAACCGAATCGCTCTGTATACAGGGTGTAACTTTGATAAGTACAGAAATTTTAAGGGCAGGTCGGGAAAAATGCACTTGTTACGCCTATGCAATTAAAATTTTTCTAAAGTGCATATTAACGTCAGAAATAATTTTTTTTTAAACGCTATTAAAACCCCTTTTTCCGACGCTACGGCCATGGGTCCTTGACCTTGCCGGGACCAGCTGGAACTGAGGCCGGTTCCGGCGGATCCCCCCCAATTCCGCCGTGCAGCGTTGTCAGACGTATAGCTCTTTCACAGTATTTCAGGAATAGTCTTTCAACTAGTTTTTGAACAAATCTTTAATGGTTCTTTTAGCGAATAGCATGCAAAAAAACTACCTTTCGGATGCCTGGATGATTTTCCTTGAGGGTGTCGTACTCCTTTCTTATGTTATCCAAAAATCCTCTCGAAAATCACAAGAAGCACTAGGTAACTGGTTGCCAGTCGAATCGCTTTTTCCGAGGCTTTTTTGCAGTATTTGAAGAATATTGACGCAACCATGTATCATTTGGTGTATGTGGAGATTAAATAAATAAATAAATAATTTTTGGACAACTCCTTAAAGGTTCTTTTAGCGAATAGCTCGACGAATAGCATGAAAAAGCCTACCTTTGAGATGCATCGATTATTTTTACTATTTTCTTGTGTTTAGATACTATCCAAAAATCTTCACAAAATCACATAAAGCACTAAGTACCTACCTAACTAGTGGCACTGTTTTTATACGATGGTCGCGAAGGTATAACACTTCATAGTCTCTTTTTACGGAAATACGAACAAAACACTTGTTTTTTTTTTCACTGCACACTTAAAGCGGCGCGATGCCAAATATTAGGGACGTCTCGGTTTCCCTCAGCTGATTTATTCCAACGGGGACTCGACTAGGTGGATTGTACAATTAGATCCATACCGTATGCGTCTAATAAAACCCGAATTTTCGCGAACCCTTGAAGCTGCTTCTTTTATCCTCGCGCGTAATTGGGGTACCTAGTAGGAACCTATCTAGCACTGTTTTCATACGAAGGCCGCGAACGTTTAACACTGCATTTCTTAACGGAAATATGAAAAAATCACTTGTTATTTCACTGCAAATTCGTAGCGGCAATTGCAACAGGTTTGGACATCACTGCTGGTCCAAAAAAATGGCAAACGAATCTGGAAAAATGTACAGAAGCAGGTTCAGTTCCGACGACAGTTCGTAAAACAAAGCAAAGTAACGGAACAATATCGGTTAGCGAGACGCGACGTTTGCATACGCGTCCACGTTTTGGAAACATAATTGTTATACCACAGAATAGCCACACGTAAGGCATTCTGTATAATAATAAATTGCTTGTTGAAGCTGGCGCTCCCAAAAATTACAGGCGGACGCGGATCGATATCAATCAGCTGTTAAATCCCAAAATCGGACGGACGATCTTCGACTAGCGCGTCGGCTACGGCGCGGCGGTACGGTGACGGAGACGGCGTACGTGAGCACAAGCTTTCCCCCATACCATTCAATACCACTATTCGGTGTTGCCGTTTATGCCGACATGTCCCCAAACTGACTTAAAGTCCCTTAAATCCGATTTTTGATTTTCGCGGATTTATACGGGGTTTCATTCGTTATAAGTTAATCTACTATCTCGTATAATTATTACGCACAAAAACGGGTAAATCCATGTAAAAATCCACTACACAATTAAATTTATACGGAATTAAATTACTAAATCAGGTAAATTTTCAGCACACTTGGCAACATAGTAGCGCCGCCCCGAGAGAAGTAGGGGCCGCGAGCCGCGATTGGCTAATATCGCGCACTAGTTATGAGTAGTGGGGATCACCTGTAGTGTCGATGTCAAGTGGCGCCCCGCGCTTGCGCTCCTCGCCCAGCTGTAATTTAGTAGGTCGGCCCGGGCGGCGTGGAAATGGAGCAAAATCGAGTGAATCAGTGCCAGTGAATTCATTCGTAATTGTAATTATTGCGCGATTCGGCGCGGCGTCGTTTTTGTGTGAAGTTGGCGTCGGACGCCAGCGCCCGACGCCAACGTCATATGCCCGCGCCTGGCGAATCTCGGCGAAGGAATGTCGGGCAGTAGTCAAGGGCACGCAGAAGCTTAAATTCACCAGGAGGAGTCGCTGTTTTTCGGTTTTTGGGGACATTACGCGACATTTCGCCACCAAGTTTTTACGAAAGGTAAGAGGAATGGTAAGGAATTAACTTGAGAGAGTTCCGAAACGGCAAAGGGTTAAAAAATGCGGAAATGATAAGCACGCCAATTTGACAGTCTTCCCCAACTATTTTCGGAACCGAATAATTTTTTATTTACAACCATGTATGTAATATCGACATTTCTGACTTTTTAGAAGTTTGAAAGTGTCAATTTTTTGACTTTTACTTCCCGCCCTCCCGCCCGGGTGGAAAGTTTACTTTATCTCGAGACACCTCGGTGTGTAATATACTATTAAAAGTAGACAATAGACAGGACAACAACCCTGAGGGGGTTTAAAAGTGGCGCACCATCAGGCAAGGGTAGAAAAATATTAAAAACGATGAACAAATCGGGGCCGCGCGTTAAATTCACATCAAATGACAGTCTTCCCCCACTTTTTTCGGAAACGAATAATTTTTTAAAAGTAGATAATACATAGGACCACAACCCTGAGGGGGTTTAAAGGTGGCGCACTATCGGGCAAGGGTTGAAAAATATTAAAAACTATGAACAAATCGAAGCCGCACGTTAAATTCACGTCAAATTACAGTCTTCCCCCACTTTTTTCGAGATGATAGGGCTACAGGCGAACACTCGCTAAAAAAAAGTAACGCACCGCTGCTCTACGCTCTACCCCATGGGTGGTTGTGGAAATTTGCAATTTTTACAGATAATTTGTATTTTAAAACAAATACTTTATTCAGTTGATTGCCGATCAGAAATTTATTATCCCAAGGTGTCCCAAGAGATGGCTAATTATTAGTATAAAAAAATTGCGGCCTGAAAATCAGTTGTAAAATAGGTAGGTAGGTAGATACCTACTCCACAAAAGACTTGTCAAAAAATTATGAGTGTGAAATCAGCAATGAGTTTTCTAGCAATGACTTCTCCGAGCGGCGCTCGGATACATTTCTGCTGCCTAGGGACTTAAAATAACAGTAAAGTGATAAAAACTGACGTGTTTGTTAAATTATTGTGTGCGCCTGTGAAGAAAGCAATAAACAGTTCGTCACAGCAACCGACATCATAAAAAAACGTGGATACCTACCAGCAGTAATTTTCAAAGGTACCTAGGTACCTAATTCTGCAAGCAGATTTATTCCACTCTGACATGCGGCAACGTCGCGGTATTCCCCTTCCTAATCTAACGTTATTCCCCTCCATCTCCTAGGGAGAGGTTAGACCTCCCCTCTAAGCGCTTCTAGTGACGATCCAGCGGCGTGCATTGAGCACGGATAAAGATTGATTTGCCCCATTTTCTAAACATCGATTAAAAAAATTTTTTTTTCATTTTTCGGTTTTATGAACGTCCCCGATTACGTGGTTAAAATTTCTGTACCTATCAAAGATACACCCTGTATAGTGAAACTTATTTCTGGTGCAACCTGGGGTACAGTTTTTTTAAGATATTCTCTAAAACGGTTCACTACCTACTTACATAAAAAACATTAAAACACTTCTTATGCAGAATTGAATTATGCATCTGCTGATTATAATAGATTGTTTAAACTTTTTGTTGAAAAACAAAATTGTATTTAAGAAACTCAGGTGGCAATCGTTCCCAATGCTGAATGAAATCGGTCAATCCGTTCAAAATTTATGGCCAAAAAACTAAATTTGGGGCCCCTTTTTAAGTGCCTCCGCGGTTGTGCCTTGAATAGGCCTGAGACAAAATATCGATAAAATCGAAAGTATCGATACTATCGATTTTATCGATACTCGATATTCAATTTCGATAAATCGAAATATCGATATTATCGATTTTATCGATCTTTTCGATTTTCTCGATCTTTCCGATTTTATCGATCTTTTCAATTTTATCGATCTTTTCGATTTTGTCGATCTTTTCGATTTTATCGATCTTTTCGATTTTATCGATCTTTTCGATTTTATCGATCTTTACGATTTTATCGATCTTTTCGATTTTATCGATCTTTTCGATTTTATCGATATTTTTGATTTTATCGATCTTTCCAATTATATCTATCTTTTGAAATTGTTTGCAAAAATAAAGGAAATTGCTGCACCCATTGCGTCCAGACCGCGCCCGCAGCAAGCAGATCGGCCTTTGTTTGTCTAGCTTCTTAAATAAAATTGATTATATCGATTTTATCAATAAGATCAATTTTATCGATAAGATCGATTTTATCGATAAGATCGATTTTATCAATATGATCGATAAGATCGATAAGATCGATTATATCGATTTTATCGATAAGATCGATTATATCGATTTATAGATTTTATCGATATTTTTTCAGTATCGATTTCCGATACTGAAATTCGGAGATCGAACAGCCCTAGCCTTGAACAAATCAAAAAACACGGGTGTAATGTTTTGCGCTTATTACAGCTATCTGTAGGGTGGCACTCATTTTTGGGACACAAGAGAATTCTTAATAATTGCCAATAGCTTAATTAAAATAATGGTACGTTACTTAGGAGGTAATTCCCGGTTTCTCAATTTTCCGTTATTATTAGAAGTTTCAGGTGTGCGACTTTTATTCAAAGTAATCAATTCTAATTATTAAACTTGCACTCCAATGAAATTCCCACACTACTGCCGGATTAAAAATAAACCTGCAGATTCTAGGCACACACCCGCATATTATGATTCTGAACCCCTATATTTTCTTCACATTTTGCCGTCCATCGGGAAAATTTACAGATGTAAACGGAGCTCATGTATGCTATTTGGTAGATTAATATTATTTGAAAAATAAAATTAATATTAAAAAAATATTTCTTAAAACAAGCTTTTATTTAAATGCTCTGAAAAGAAGAAAATAAACTTTATAAAAATCAAACCAAGGCAAACCCATAATTTTGTTATATTACACAACTGTATATGATATAAAAACTTGTCGCGAGATTTTCGTGTGTAAATTTATTTTATCGAAAAATACAATTTCTACTTATAATTACTTTCGTCAAGATATAGTATATTATATGGTCGCGAGATTCTCGTGTGTAAATTTCTTTTATAGAAGAATACATTTTCTACTTAAAATTAATTTCAAGATATAGGTATAATATTCTCGCGACAAGCTTTTATATGATATACAGTTGTATAATGTAACAAAATTATGGGTTTATTATAAAGTTTATTTTCTTCTTTTCAGAGCATTTAAATAAAAGCTTGTTTTTAAAAATATTTTTTTACTATTAATTTTATTTTCAACTTTTTAGTTCTATTCTTCAAGCCCTTTCATTTAATGCCCATATTAAGGGAAAAGAAAATGTAATCCGCCGTGTTGGAGCGGCGGTCATATTGAATTTAGGGTGATGTCACTAACTTTTCCGTTTTCTACTCTTCAAGCCCTTTCTATTGATACCCATATTAAGGGGGTTGACAAAAAATACATCATCCGCCATCTTTTGGCGACGGCTATTTTGAATGTATTACAATATTGAGTATTGTATATTGTATTGTCATCGGAACTAAAGGTGTATGCAAAATTTCAGCTCAATCCGATGTCAGGAAGTGATTCTAATTCAGCTTGCAAGATTTGACCTAAACATATATACATACATTGCAAGCAGTGGCGTAGCCAGCATTTAGGGGCAGGGGGGGGGCCAAATTTTTCGAAATCTTTTTTTTTGTGAAATATTGCCGTCTACTGTGTTTAGTTGGATTGAAATAGGTAAACAAAAATTAGCAAAATACACGGAAAATACATAATGCTGTTCATAAAGTTTGCAACAAATGGGAAATATTTTTATTATTAGATTTTTTGAAAATCTGATTTCGGGCAACGTTGGTGCATGTTTTGGGTACACTATTGCGCCTGAAGAGAGTCGCGACGTTACTGCCCATGCCTGTCTAATGTGACATTTAAAATAAACATTAGAATAAAAATGGGGTTTTACCTTGGAAATCGAAAAAGGTTATTAAGAAATGTATTCTTGTTATATTGTTGTGCGTCTATGTCAATTTTTAGAAGGACATTCGTTTTTTTGAAACCATAAAATTCAATACAAAACTTTACCTTATCATTTTGCTCCACTCAATTTCAAAATATAGATGTGTTTTGTGTAAAAATTTACAACACTGGAGCAGGGCATGAACTTGGCTTAAAATTAAAGATTCTGCAGTCTGCACCAATATTGTGTTGTTACACAACAACTATTTTAAAAAATCTTATTTTTCCCCTGTTTTGCGTTGAAATTTATTTTTATTTTTAATGTTTAGTAAGAAAGCAAAGTGTTTTAAATACATTTGGCTAGTCAAATATGCCATGGAATCCCTTCAAAACAGTTGAATGGTCAACAGGACCACTCAAAATGTTCGTGTGAAAAGATTTACTACAAAAATATACAGGGTATTTTTCTCTGAGAAGTCTCAAAATTCTGCATTTTTATTAAACTTTATACTGGTCAAGAGTGCTCTGGAATCATTGAAAAAATATTAATATACAAAAAAGTAATTTATTTCTTTACCAAATGCCAACCAACAAATAAAAACAATTTAAATTATTGGACCTTTCTCAACCAAGTCACTGATGATACATTTTCTGTGCGTTTCCTGTTGTGGCACCACCAACCACCTTAACTGATATGGACTTAATGACTGGCAGGCTTCTGTATTTATTAGATTTAGTTCGTTTATAGTGGGTGGAGCGGTTTTGTTTTACACGATTTTTGACCCGTATAAAGTTCAAAAATTTAGTAATTTAAGATGGCACAGATAAGAACACTCTATATATTTTCTATTGGACCTTTGCCAACACCTTGAGTGGTCCTATTGACCATTCAACTGTTTTAAGGGGATTCCATGGCACACTTGACTTGGCAGATGCGTTTAAAATTACCATTTTGCTCAACTTTGACACCCTGCAGACTGGAACTCCCTGTATATTTTATATTCAAATTTGGTATTCAAGGGTTTTGGGGTGTTCTGATTAACGCTGTAGAGTCAGATTTTAAATAAAAAAAATCGCTAAATTGTTTTCGTGAAAATCGGGGGTATAAAAAGAATCGCAGCCAGCCCTGGATTTGCATTTTGAAAATGGCAGAAAGGTCAGAAGAAGCGGTTTTTGAAGGCCTTTCAAACAAAAAAAAGTTTAGACGATTATCTCCAAAAATGAAGATTTTACGGATTTGTACAGTTTTAAAGTTGGACACCCTGTATAATGAATAAAGAACAAATATCCTTATATCTTTCTGAAAATTGGCATGTAACACATTTTTCTCCGATATTTCCAAAGGCAAACCCAATTTTTCCCAATTTTTAGTTTTAAAAGACAAATTTGACAGGCATGGACTGTGACGTCTAGACTCTCTTTAAGCGCAATATGCTCCAACATATCCCGAAATTATTTTTTCAAATCGTATAATACAAATTTTTCCAATTTGGTGCAAGAATTTATGAATAGCACTGTATATTATTTATTAGAAAATAATGCCTATACAAAAAGTCATGTCATTCTTTGGTTTAAAATAAAAGTAACACCTGTCACATATAAAAAAAAACCAAAAAATTAAATATACTTTTAAAAAAAACGGACTAAAAAACGTGGGGTGCATGCAATAGATAATAATAACTATTAATGCATGCGCACTAACAATTGTACCTATTGCACTGCAAATAATGTTTTCCAATGGCAGCTACTTTTCTGCGCCCTTTATTATACTATCTATTGCACGCGCTCCATCTTCATGGGTGTAGGAGAAATTATATTTTATACTTTTTAGTCAAATTTTTTAATATTTTATACTTTTTAGTTCGTTTTAAAAGCGTGTTATGAAAAAACATTTTCGCGGGGACTGCGGGGCAGCGGGCAGTGGGCCAGATCGGCGCAGGCGGCAGGGCGGAGGGCGCTCTCGCCCCCACCTAGCTACGCCACTGATTGCAAGTTAAATAAAATAGAAGCTTGTAATAATTACCAATAGTAGCGATGGTGTACAAGATATATAGGGTGTAAGTGTAAGTCATGGATCAAACGGCTCTGGGAGACAGGAGGGGCCATTTGCGACAAGAAAAACCCAATATGTTGTTATCCAATATCCAATTGTTAACCGTTTTCAAGATACGGGGTGTTGAAATTTTCCTGAAAAAGAAACAACAATTTTTGCTTTATGTCCGAAACTAGAAAATATATTTGAACCAAATTTGGTATACGATATGTTGTCATGAAGACCCAAAACTCCTGCCAGTATCAAGCTCAGCGGTTGACCAGTGGCGAAGATACGAGTTACCGGGAAAAATAATAATTTTGTAAAAAAAAAATGCTATACGATTAAAAAAATACAATTTTAGATACACAATTTATTTGGTAACAAATTTGGTTACTTGTTTCGTATCGGCTACCACTTTGCCATTAGTGCAGGGGCTATTTTGAACATCTTCTGAAATAATCAAACATATTTTTTTACTGCAAAATGGTATCCTATACGAAAAAGTATCAAAATTTGTTGCCAAATAAATTGTGTATCTAAAAATTGTATTTTTTAAATCGTACACCGAGTATTTTTTTTTCATTTTTTTTTTTATAAAATTATTATTTTTCCCGGTGACCCCTATCTCCGCCACTGGTCAACCTGTGAGCTTGATACTGGTCGGAGTTCTGGCTCTTCATGACAACATGTCGTATACCAAATTAGGTTCAAATATATTATTTTCTAGTTGCGGACAGCAATTTTTTTCATGAAAATTTCAAATATTTGAAAACGGTTAACAATTGGATAACAACATATTGAGTTTTTCTTGTCGCAAATAGCCTCCTCTGTCACCCAGAGCCGTTTGATCCATGACTTACGGGACACCCTGTATAAAGAAGATAAGTTGTCTCATAACTTCCGTTAAGTCTTTTTACAACTAAGATTATGATATTAGTATTTCTTGCAAAGTCCACCGAATTTTGCCACTAAAAGTGGTTAATTCTATATAGAGTACGCACTAAGAAAAGCCAACACTTTCACATGTTGTTTTCAGTTACCTACCTCTCATTTAAGTTGAACAAAATTTGAAACTAACTTAACCTAATAGTATTATTTATTAATTTCATAATAATTGAGAATAGTTGAATTTGTTGTACAGATTTAGCTTCTCTGAGGTGAACTAACTGAGATCTGCCTAACTCATTAAAATTATCCGAATCAAAGGTTACCTGAGTTAGTGAAAGTCTGTGCGTCAGTTGTATTTTTTTTATTGAAATTATTGACACACGCAAGCACATTGACAATTCATTTCTGATTTTTTAAGTATATGTATAAGCGCACATTCGAACAAAAGATATTATGTGATACACGGGAAAAGAGTTGTTTTTCGTACTCGTGCGGTTCTACTATTCTAATATTCTATATTCTATATAATCGAGCAGATCTTATTTCGAAATGATCAAATTTCAACTCGATTTTTTTCTCCTTACACCTATTTGATCACTTCTCCGTATCCAAATATATGTTTTTTTTCAATCTTGTTTGACTAAAGAACAATAATTCTTCTATCATTAGTTCCCATAAACTAACAATGATTAAAAATGACGTACTGTATTATCAAGCTGAACAAAATAAAGTGAGGAAAACAGCTCACCAAATAATTCCAGAGCTCCGTTATCTCTCCGGGCGAAATTACTGACGAAATAAATTTCTACCGCCGGCCGAATCCAATTTAAAACCGGAAATAAATTAGACGCCACAGCGGTCACTTAAAAGCTTTTCGAGTGCTTATTGGTTTAAAAAACATCCCCACAGTGGTCTCAGTTTAGCTGGACGCCTTATTACGAAATGAATTTCTCGTTTATAACTGACAACGTGCTACAAAAATACGTAAATGTCCATACGTGAGTCATTCGAAATATAAATTACAAATTTAACAACCCCTTTAGCGTTGACCGACGTAGGCTATAGCTTCATATTCTGAAAAGTAGATGGCGCCTATGGTCAACAATGTATTTTGCATTGTATTTTGTCTCCGGGAAGCGCATGGTGAGCCAGAGAACTGTCAAACATGACAGCCGTGGGCAGTCTTTATTAAAACGTCAGTCAACGCCTTTAGTAGCGTATAGCGTTAAAAAAATTGATGATATTAGATCCAAATTAGATCTGTGAAATAGAAAAAAGTTCAAACAATATTTTGTGTAGAAAAATATAGCGACAAGTATAGTATTTCTAAAGTCACTTGGAACAGCATAAAAACCTGTGAATTTTGTACGGGTGATTTCGGATGATAAGTATGGTATTTTTGGTATGGTATTTATGGTATGGTATTTATGGTATGGTATTTATATATATTATTATGGTATGGTATTTTTACCAGTAGCAGAGCGTGGTAAAAGCTATGAAATAGATCGCGCCTAGTATATCACTGTGTTCCAAGTGAGTTCATTTATATTTTACCAGGGTAGCTCGAGAACAGGCTCTTCCGGCAAGAAAATACGAGTCAAAACACTTTTTAAACCATATTAAACCGCACCTGGTATTATAAGTACCTAAAAGGAGATGAAGGAGACAGAGACGATAGATATTGTAGTAAAAACAATTGACTGCATGCTCGCCTAATATAATATATCACCAATACTTGCATGGGCTACAAACACTGTTCGACGGCCGGCCACTTGTACAGCGAAATGCGGTGGATAGGCGTGCGATAATTTCACAGATTTTAGGATATACTTGCGTACTTGCGTAAATAGTTGTAATTGATATGGCTTTTTAGAGACCTTTTGACAATATTGTATGGTGCATTAACCTTTACGTTGTGTTTGACGACAACCTTAAAAAAAACCTTAAAAGTAAAATATTATGTTGCTTTTAGAATATGTATATCCAATGACTTCAGAATAGGTGTTGACGTCATTGTGTATATCTTTAAAAAACTGCGTGACGCTTATGTCGTCTATTGAGTTTTTTTATGCAATTAGAGTTTTTTATGCTGTTTCAAGTGACTTTAAAAATACTCTAATTGCATTTGCTTGAATACGCGGAACGCTCTCTTATTAGCTTGACGTCACTGCCTCCATTGCGAAGCGCAGGTGTCTTTCGAGCTGCTGATATGTCCTTCAACTATAGCATAAACAGGCTCTATTTTCTGTGTTCTAACAATATACACCATAAAATATGGAAGTTGGCCGTTTTTCAAATAGTAGTAGCAATGTATTCCCTTAGTGTTCAATAATATTGTAATATATATCATATGCCATTTTATAGCTTCGCTAGAGAAAAAGAAACACTTTATAATTTCCCGCCAATTTGAGCACTTTTCAAAAAATTACGTCACAACATAGTTTTCTTGTTTTTGGTCCTATGGACATACATTCAAACATACACACTAACAGAGCAAGCTAAAGAAAAACTTGTAAAATAATTAAACAACCTTAATCTACAATTGCCCATATACAGGGTGATTTTTAACCTATATGCATACACTTGGGAAATTGCTGCTATAGATCGATTGAGCTGAAATTTCGCAGGCACTTTTGGTTTTGGTGACAATGCAATCTAGTAGATATAACCAAAGATCATAATATCTATGATCTTTGATATAACTCAGTACTGTGACTTCAAAATGGCCGTCACTCTAAAATGGCGTATGAACTATTTCTTCGCAACATCCTCGACATGGGTATCAAATGAAAGGATTTGACGAGTAGAAAACAATAAGGTGAGTAACGTCATTCCAAACCCTAGATGGCGGCCGCCTCAAGATGGCGGATTTTCTATTTCTTCACAACCTCCACGACATAGGTATCAAATGAAAAGGTTTGACGGGTGGAAAATGATTAAGTTAAGTGGCGTCATACTAAATCCAATATATTCCTTCGCAACCTACTTGACCTGGGTATCAAATGAAAGGCTTTGACGAGTACCAAATGATAAGGAAAGTGACATCATACTAAGTCCAAAATGACGGATGCCCCAAGATGGCCTCCTAACTTTCTTTACCACCCTCCTGACATGGGAATCGAATAGGTAAGTAAATACTAAAAAGCACAAATAAAAATAAAACATAAAACAAGCTTTTATTTAAGCAATGTACTAATGTACTTATTGGACAGTGATTGGTTGATAAGCAAGTACCTACTTGTCAAAGTAGATATGTATTTTCTTTACAATTCGCGCGACAAGCTTTTTGGTTTACAAAAACTTGTCGCAATTTGGCATTAAATTATCTTAACGAAAACCGAAACTTATTTTATTCGTTTTAGTACATGGCTTAAGTAAAAGCTAGTTTTTTAAAAAGTTTTTTATTTTTTATACATAGATATGCAGTGTGTTTCACTTCAAGTCGAGACAATTCATTATTTTTTACGGGTTGACCGATTTTCAATTTTTTTTTAAATATAGTGCTCCGAAAGATCTACATTTTGACACTAATTTTTTTCAGATTCGTCTTTTCCATGACCTACTACGATCAAAATTATACCCCTAAAAACTGCAAAAGTACAATAGGCATTTTTTAGGAAAAAATGAATAGCACAGTCGTATTGGCCATACCCGAAAATCACTCATACCAAGTTTCACGGTCATAGCTTGTACAGGGCGTTCACAAAATAGCTTCAAACATAGCAAAAATACGGTTTTTCGGAGTACTCTGTACAAACACCGAGAGATATTTTAAAATTATTTCTTTGCAGTTTGATTAGGGCTCACATAAGCTATCAATTCCCACGATTTCATGGCCCTGCCTTCGACAGGGCGTTCGCATTAAAAATACAAAAATAAAAAAAAAACGTTTTTTTTCTTGGTGGTTTTTTTACATTTTTTTCTACAATTTTAACTTATGCCTATTAAAAAACATAAACAATATTAAATTTTAGAAAGTATTTTCAATAAAAAGCACTCATTTTTTATTTGAAAAAAATTTAAAAATTGATTGCTATCCAGGTATCCAGGGTGCTCTTTATTGAAAATACTTTCTAAAATTCAATATTGTTTATGTTTTTTAATAGGCATAAGTTAAAATTGTAGAAAAAAATGTAAAAAAAAAACACCAAGAGAAAAATCGATTTTTTTTTCGATTTTTGTATTTTTAATGCGAACGCCCTGTCTAAGGCAGGGCCATGAAATCGTGGGAACTGATAGCTTATGTGAGCCCTAATCAAACTGCAAAGAAATAATTTTAAGATATCTCTCGGTGTTTGTACAGAGTACTCCGAAAAACCGTATTTTTGCTATGTTTGAAGCTATTTTGTGAACGCCCTGTACAAGTTATGACCGTGAAACTTGGTATGTGGGGTTTTCGGGTATATAGCCAATACGACTGAGCTATTCATTTTTTTCCTAAAAAAATGCCTAATGTACTTTTGCAGTTTTGGGTGTATAATTTTGATCGTAGTAGGTCATGGAAAAGACGAATCTGAAACAAAATAGTGTCAAAATGTAGATCTTTTGGAGCACTATATTTTTAAAAAAAGTTTTTGAAAATCGGTCAACCCGTAAAAAAATAATGAATTGTCTCGACTTGAAATGAAACACACTGTATATAAAAGTAAAGTTAGTTAGAATTGCTAAAAATAAAAATCCTCGAACGTTGCACCTATTAAGTGATGCTCTGATTAAATCTGACAACAAAATTAAGCTAACTAACCTTGACAAAAGTTTAGTTATGCTGTTATCTGAAGGATATTTTTTTACATTCTACAATACCTACCTAATATTATTTTGTGACTTCTTCTAGTTAGCCGAGTAGTCGGCAACATTCGAAAACTATTGTGACGTAAAACCTCACATCCGATGAACAAATGAATATTTAAAAATCCGCGATATGTTTTAAATTTTTAATTTATTTAACATTCATATTAATTTATATAACAATTTTAAGGAAAGTTGTGCTGATAGTGTAATTTTCTGATTCTACATCCACTGTTTATCATTTTATGTCGAAATTCAGTTAGTGGAAACTTCCCTATAATGTCGGCTATACAGGGTGTTCCTTAATTATATTTTAAGTAAAAAACGGTTTTTATTTTTTTTACTGAAAAAGTGGCAAGGCGGTTTTTCCATGCAGAATTTACCAGGCAATCCAGAAAAAATATCTAGATCGAAAAATCTCAACAACGTATTACTTTTTTGTAAAAATTGCTATATGGCTAACCAATAACTACGCCACCGATTAAATTTTAAAACAACTCGGAAACTCAGCTCAATATCTCAAACAATTTTCTAGATTTTTGAAAAAACCTAAGAAAAATAATACTTCGCCACCCTGTAGATATATCGAAAACATAGCGTTTTAGGAAATATGTTTGTAGGAACTTTTTGTACTTAAAATTTACCAAGGAACCACCCTTTAAAATATTCTCATATCATGAAGGAACACTCTGTATATGCAAGTCTTGTGCGGCAACGACGTGCACTCTCCCCATCCGTTTTATGGCAGCGTCAAATTTGCCGCTTCTATCTTGCATTTATTTCAGGAAGAATTTTATTTAACGAGGTTTTATGAATGATAAATGTTTCTATAGACTTAGTTCTATAAATTTTGGTTACAATACAATTACATATGGAAATTAGTGAACATATGGAATTCAATTTTGAGAAAATGTAGCTAACTAATCATGTATTTTCCAGCAGGTTATGTAAAGTCAACAGAATAAAATTACTTGGTAACAATCAGATTCAACCTACATTTTTACAGTGTTGTATGTGGAAAACAATCCGGTAAGCGATTTAAAAATTATAAATAACTTCAGCCACGACAATCTTATGAACGTTATGTACAATTATTTCAAACCGTTTAGGCGAATGAACATTTCTCCTTTTTCGCCGAAACAATAGTTCTATTTACGTGGTGACGTGGAAGTAACAGAATTTTATGAACCCTTTGTTGCAGGTACGTTGCCGGGACTCCTGCTCGCCCAGTGTTCTCTCAATAATGTGCAATTTCCTTTCGTATTTCCTTCTTTCTATGTAATTACGGAGGGGAGAATTTTATCCTGGAAACGCGAGGCAGGGATTAACTGGAGCCGCTGCTCTACCACCGCACGGTTCACGGTGCACGGTGCGCCTACATGATTACAAAGACCCCGAATGCACTGAAAATATTCCATTATGTGTGGAAATTTTCAGTAATTAGAATTTACAGGAAAGATTAAAGCCGGGGATGAGCTGCATAATTACTGATGGAGCGCTGTCTCGCATTGGCTCCCAACTCACGTTCGATACACACATTTTGTCTAGTTATATAGGAAATGGCAGCTGTTGCCACAGGCAGGCAGCCTTTCTCGCTGAGCCAAGCTACGAACTGAGAAAACTGGCAACAAGGCATGCCATTCCGTCTGGTTTCCCTTGCGCGTTCAGTCTTTTATTGGTAGAATTCTCAAACTACTGCGCTGTTTAAATATTAACTTAGTCCACGAACAGTTTCTTAGTAATTTGTACTGGGTTGTGGCCAGCTGATGAAGGCGTAACAAGCTAGAAACAGTCGACTGGCTCCCATACCCTTCTAACCATGCAATGCGTTAGATATTGGATGCTAATTCACTCTGCCAGTTACCGAAAATAGTTTGTCAAATAAGATGTTCAACTAAGTTTTTATTTTGCATTTGTTTTAGAGATAATTTTATTTAAATACAGGTTTTGGGATGAATACATGTCAGATCTAGCAAGTTTAGACATAATAACTTTGGAACTGGAAATACATAAATGAACACTGCCTAGAAGTGTTTATAGAAATGTTACAAGAAACTCAATGCGACAGTATAGTCAGATATTTTGTACTCGTGTGCAATGGCAACTCTTAAGTTACCAAAGAACATGCTATTGACTTTACAATCAGGATTTTGTCAGATGACATTTTAAACAAAAATTCCTAACAATTTTCTTTAATCATCGATATAACAGTATATGGTTGATGCGTTGCAACCGGTTATATGGCATCACTTATTGATTTTTGAGGTTGAGTGAGGCTGAGTGGGTTTCTACTCTTGCTTGAATCGAGTTCAAAGATAATGCCAAGACATTTTGGTCTCTTTTTTTTTTCGGAAAAGAAATCGACCATGTCATCGTTGCCCAAAAAAAATGACGTACCGAAATAACGAAGCAATTAACTTTACTCGCATATCTTTTCCAGTGTTCGTATATCTAATACAGATCCTCCTGAAATTTTCTTTAGTAATAATTATTCAAGTTAGCTTCCTATACTTATTAACTGCATAATAAGAGAAAAGGTTTCATATGTGATGAGCAACCTAAATATAAACAAATGTCCCATACTCGATAATATTCCACCTGTCTTCATAAAATCGTGCAAATCTGCTTTGATATGAGCCGCTTTTTACTATTTATAACAAGATGTTATCTCACGGGCAATACCCAGATAAGTGGAAGCTTATTAAAATTGTCCCACTTTATAAATCTGGTGGAAAGGATAAAGTTACAAATTATCATCCATTTTCTCTACTAATAATTTTGGTAAGATATATGGGGAAATTATTACGGAAGAATTATTTTTCCATGTTATAAATCGCTTAATTTCTGTTCAACGTGGATTTTTCAAAACCGGCCAGTCGCCACGAATCTGGTGCCATATTCGGAGCATTTTCAATTGTGCCGATCAGGTAGCTTCGGTGTGCTCCGTGTACTCCGACTTCTATAGAAGGCCTTCGACAAGGTGCATCATGCAACCCTTGGCATTAAACTTGAAGAGACTGGTCTGCATGGTGGGATGCTGGAGCTTCTTGGGTCATATGTATCCAACAGATACCAGTACGTTGTTGCAAATAGTTCCAGATGTTTTGAGTATGGGGTTACATCCACATACCAAATATCAGCCCTCAAATCGCAATATTTAATTTGCAATAAATAATTAAAGTTGTAACCGCAAGCTATTCATTTTGAAACGACGAGAAAAGTGGCATTGATGCCAACTTAGAACGTCGAAATTACCAGTTGACAGTCCTGGCAAAGACTCCTTATAAAAATTTGACTATATTAATGGTACCTATAGGTTTCACCTGTTTGTAGCATAGGATAGGAACTATATTTTGTTTCTGACATTTCTGAAACATTTTTGGGCAGCAATATTTGGAATCTAGGTATAAGAAGTCATAGACAAATTTCTTATTGATGGACGTGTTTTTTTATTGATCAAAGTGTTTTTGTCGTAAATGTTAGGAAAAACAAAACCCATGAGAATTATAACCTACTCTAGACGCACCGACTGTAGTATCGAATCTTTCAGATGTTTTAGTTTGACATAAAGCATAAGATACTTTCCCGCCCATGGCTCTCGATGAAGCCCCTCCAAAGTAACGAGCAGAATATGCGATACAGCCGGAGGGAGGGTGCTCCAAGTGACAGGATGACGCCATTGTAATATAACTTACCGAATTATGCCAAGACCGCTTACTCGGGCTGCGATTGCTGAAGCTGCACTCAGAAAACCGAATAAGGCGTCAGTGTCACGCGCGTTATGAAGCTGCGCGTGGCTTCACGGTTATATTCGTATAACGTCAAATCGACGGGTGCAAGATGCTATCACGGTTGTATGGCTTTTTGAGATGAGAATATTATTTGCTTTCGTTTTAGCAGAGGATGGACAACCGGTTCTCGGTTCTCTCATAATTATTATTGATTTTATGGTTCATGCTAATGGCAGATAGCAGTAAATTTTAAAAACGTAAGTAGCTTTAAACTGAGAATTTACCCCATGACACGAACTCCAGATTTACATTTTGTCATTAGGAAATAATGATCCGATTTAAAAGGAGCTTGTGCAAATAAGGGAAGAGGAATATGCGCTGTCAAAGTTTGCTCGCGCATTTGAGAAAAAAAGGAACATTACGTTTGGATGTCCAAGGCACAGGCGCCAAAATGTTTTCACGCCCAATTCAACTATTTATATTTATAAGATAGACGTTTTGAACAACGCGATTGTGAATATTGTTTTTTCATTGCATTCCTATTATTTATGTAACAAATGCAAAAAGTGGCATAACTAATTTTCTTCAATAGGAAATATATGTCATAATAACACATACTTTTGCAGTAAAATAAGAATTAAATACTTAATTTAAACCTACCTATTTCATGAAAAATTAAATATGTCGATACACGCATGCAAAAACATTGTAACTGACAAAAGTCTACTTTTCAAAAATTTCGTCTTTAAAAACATTGCACAGTCCTTTACACTGTTTTTCCAAGGTACGCAAAAAACTGATTCACCCTGTAGACAAGTTGTAGAAACTTATGATTAGAGTAACACAAATATGCAACATGCATATTTTGCATATTTAGCATAATATGCATATTATGATATGCATTTTTTAAATATTTGCATATATCCTTAAAATGTGGCATATTGTGCATAATTAAAGGAATTTCGGATAATTTAAATCTTTGGCAGGCGTTTCATTCATTTTTGGGAACAGGGGTCGGTGTCTAGGAGTTATGTTCATCGACCCCACAGCACACCGACCTGGACGAAAACCCCGAATCAGCGGAATCAGCTTTTTATTTTTCGTACACCGCATTTCCAATTTATATAAATATCGCGACCGCAATTAATCGATCAGTAATAGTTTATACCCTACGTTCAATAAACCTTTTTAAAAACGAAGATTTTCGACCCCGGAACATAACTGGCGCTGCGAACAGGATAGCTGCACGGAATCCAAAGGAGGATCATCGGTTCGTCTCAACGATTTGGCAGTTATCAACGACCTGGGAGAAGAAACCTGTGCAGAGATTGGAGAACCATACGGCAGGGATGTCCAGAGCGATTCTTCTTGTCCTGTAAGTTCACTTCCTTTTTCTCATGAGTTCTGATTACCCTGAAGGTTCATTATTAGAAGATTTAGCTCATTTTTCTATTACTCCAAAAGCTCCTAAACAAAAACCTCGTTTTAAACCATATTCTAAAAATTTATCTGAAGATTTAAAAAACCCTCAAATTTTAATTTCTCAGCCCTCAACTTCAAAAACTCAAGAAATGGCTTTAACAAATACCGACATTAATAATTTGTGCAACACTCTTCCAGAATATAAACCGGGAGATAACCTCTCCACATTTATAAATTCAGTTGATAATTTAATTGCTTTTTTCACTCAACAAGGTGCTAATGCCACTCAACTATATATAATTAACACTCATATCGTTTCCAAAATTAAAAATGAGGCTCGTGATTTCTTAAATTTACACAATAAAACTTCTTGGGCAGAAATAAAGCCCCTTTTACTCCAAAAATATGGCGACCGTCGCACAGAAGAAATTTTATTAACACAATTAACCACCACAGTTCAAAAGCGTTCTGAATCTTATGATGACTATTACAACCGAATAACTTTAGCACTTAATGATCTTTTACAGCATGTTTCTTTACATGAAAATAACGCTCAGGCAATCGAGTTTAAAGCTTCGTTTTTCAGAAAACAAGCCCTTAGAACATTTTGTACTGGCATAAACAATCCCTATTGCGATCATTTATCTCATTTTGAATTAAACTCTCTCGACGAAGCACTTCAAAAATGCATAGCTTTAGATAACCACAAACAGCAACAGCAATATATGTCCTATCTTAAATCTACCACCTATCCCCGCGATTATCAAAGAAACAGTCAACCTACCACTACCAATCGCCCTACTAATCAAAATCCTCAACCACCTCGCAACCCACAACCTAATCATAATACGAATATGAACCCAAATTTTAATCAACAATTCCCTCAAAACTTTAATCAAGGTCCTTCAAACTCACCTAGAAATTTTGGCAACACAAATAGGCCCATTCCTCAAAGACAAAACCCTCCACCTAATAGACAAGTATTCAGCCCACCATCTAATAGACCCAACAATAATTACTTCCAAAATCAATATCGTCCAACTCCAACTCCCATGTCCATAACTTCAAAATTGCCGTCACAGCAAACTTACAAACCAACCCCAATGTCCACACGTACTTTCCATAATAATATAGAATGCGATTCCAATTTAGAAACCGAAGAATACTTTTCCGAAAATTTTCGAGAACAAGCCTCGGAATCTCCTCCCAATCCCGAATTATCGAATTAAATAATATTTCAAAAGCCACCAAACTTCCATTTTTCTATCTCCCTTATTCTAATCTTAAAGTATTAATAGATTCTGGTGGATCCGATACTGTAATAACTCCCGAAGCTGCACAAAATTTCGATCCAAAATATCAATTTTTTGAACCCTTTACTCTTATTTCTATGAAAACTCCTAAAACCTACTCCGAAAACCTTTATTTTCCCGTTTTTAACGAAATTGGCATTGATCAACCGTTTATAGTTAGAATTGCCGACTGGCACAATGATTTCGATATTCTTTTAGGTACTGGTGAACTCGACCAATTAGGTGCAAATATAGATTATGAAACTCATATATTTTCTATTCGTAAATTAGGCGTTTCCGTTCCATTTGAAGTTATATATCGTTCGAATAATCGACTCCGTATCCCAGTAAATATCAATAATGGTGAAGTTGTACTCCCAGAAATTACCCTTGATAACCAAACTGTACTCCCAATTTCAATACACCATGCCAATGATGGGTTTGTAGAAATACCACAACCAGAAAATTTAAATATTGACTTCCCTGAACCAATATCTGTTTATCCACTATCCGATTTTGAAGAATTATCACCTCCCTTCTCCAATAACTCATTTGATCCCAACTCTATTCGAACAAAACATCTGAATTCCAAAGAAAATTTTGTAGCCGACGCTCTTTCCCGTATCGAACTCAATATGCATGAATTAGACTCGATCTGTGTAAATCCTCCCTCACATGACGATGACTTTAATATTGACGACTTTATTAACGAAACTTATGAAAAACAAACTGGACTATCCACACAACACTCCACACACGAAAACCCTATTGCAACTATTCAATTTTCCGAAGAACCCATTAATTATTTTCCTAATCAAATTATCTTAAAATTTGGAAACAAACATGACGTTCAATACATCCTTAAATTCAAAAGTAAACACCAATATTACGTAACTCTTACTGAAAAAGATTGGAAAACTGACATTAAAAACACTCTCCATTCTATAATATCTCCTAATCAACGCTACCATATCCTCACAGAACAAACGGATATCCAAAAATTTATATCTGAATATGTCCGCAATACTTTTAATGAAACCGTTCGTATCTCTTTCTGCTCTAAACAAACTCAAGACATAGAGAATCCCGATAAACAACTTCAATGTGTTCAAGATTACCACAAGCAAAATCATAATGGCATACTCGAAACTCTCATCCTAGAAAAATCAAACGCTTACGCAAACCTCCCTTGTTACAGAAACACCCTCCTAATAACCAACTGCCTGGCCCTTCAAGTGCACCCGATCCCTAATAATGGATACTATCAAGAATTGGTAGGCCAAGCACAATTATTTGACCACTTTCACCGTCACATACTTACTTTCAACTTAAGCACTATAGATAATACCCTTAAACTTTACCCCGTTAATTTAGTTCTTTTTAATACTTCAACGACTTCGTCTTATTACAAAATGTTTAATCAATATCAACTGCTTTATCATGAAACTCTGACAATTTTCATAAACTAATTCGCCCTAGACAGAAACGTGGAATTATGAACTATATAGGTACTTTCATTAAATCAATCACAGGTAATCTCGACGAGAATGATCGTATATTTTTGGAAAAACATATTCAAGCTATCGAAAACAAGCAATCTCAAATTATTGGCACCCTCAATAACTCTACAACTTATGCCTCACAAACAATAAAACGATATAACATGTTAGTTGAAACTATTAATAATAACACAGTTAAAATTGCACAAGATATTAATCTCCTCAGCGACGAATTTGACAAATATCTCTCACTTCATAGCGAAATACTTAATCTCGATCGTTTAAATCAATTCCTTCAAAAATTACTTCGAACTATTAATTTAGCTGCATTGCAACAGTCGAACATTGAACTCTTTTCTCTCTCTGAAATTATTAAACTAGAAAATCAACTCAAATCAATCTATAATAAAGCCTCTCTCTTATCCGATAACATGCACCCTTTTGAACTAATCGAAACTGCTCAAAGTACAATAATCTCTACAGAAAGTCAGATACTCATTATCCTAAAAATTCCTATCCTTGATGAACTTGTATTCCCACTCTACCAAGTTTACCCAATCCATAACAAAGAAGATATCGTTTTGGTACCCCCTGCTGTTTACTATGGGAATAATCGTTGGTATTCCACATGCACACCTACAGAAAGAAAAATCACCTGTCAAACTATGTCAACAACCAGATGTCAACTGCCCACATTAGAAAACTGCACCACTGCCATTCTCCTGCAACCGATCATACATCAAACTAAGAGAAGCCTCATTGCCAGCACAAATCACCCACTCCGTATCACCGAAAAATGTTCAAAAACAGAAAAAATCATAAAGCAACCAGCAATCATCCAATCACCCTGTCCAATTCAAATTGAAAATCAATGGTATACCGCCACGCAAGAAGAAGCCGAAATCCCAGCCATCGTTCCTGTCAAAATTAATCCCAAGTATCGTCTACAACTAAATCATTTACAGTCTCTTCAAGAAACACCGCAATTGTCGGCTATCCAACCCATACACCTAGATCCAGTCGTCATCTCCACAACAACCTGGTCAGCCACACTTCTTATCATCACTCTAATGTGTGTCATCATCTACTTCATCCTAAGAAAACGAAAAAGACTCCAAACACTCTTTTTCAAACCAAGAATATCACTCTCAGAACTCCAAGAACTTCAACAACTCAACAAGAAGCCCGAGGACGAACTTCCATCCTAAGGGGGGAAGAGTTATGTTCATCGACCCCACAGCACACCGACCTGGACGAAAACCCCGAATCAGCGGAATCAGCTTTTTATTTTTCGTACACCGCATTTCCAATTTATATAAATATCGCGACCGCAATTAATCGATCAGTAATAGTTTATACCCTACGTTCAATAAACCTTTTTAAAAACGAAGATTTTCGACCCCGGAACATAACTTAGGTATGTACCTGGTTTTCCCAAAATAATATAGGTAAATTCAAATTTTATGGGCACTAATCCTGGTGATCTGAAAACGAATAAAGTAGGTATTTATACCTATTTAATAAAGTACAATTATTGAAAAGGACAGAATAAATTATAGATAGGTAAAAATGTATTCGGAGGTAATCGAGGAAATTAAAACAAAAATTCGAAACAGATATTTTTACATATGTATTGATGAAACCACCGATTCAAGAGGACGTTATATTGCTCATTTATTGATTGGAGTTCTTAGGCGGCGAGATTTTACCAAAATGTCACCTCCTTGCTTTCTAAGGAATTAGAAAAAACGAATGCATTGACAGTGACCAGATGTGTTCAAGAGGAATTATCAACATTTTTTCTTCCTACACCTGTTCCTACCGACAACTTTTTGCTCGTTTTGTCAGATGCAGCACCGTACATGGTAAGAGCCGGGCAAAATTTGAAAATCTTTTATCCGAAGTTGATACATGTAACATGCCTTGCTCATGCTTTAAATAGGGTTGCTGAGGAAATTAGGAAACATTTTCCGCTTGTAAATAGTTTAATTTCCACCATGAAAAAAGTCTTCCTTAAAGCGCCTATAAGGGTCCAGTTCTACAAAGAAAAACTACCAAACACTCCTCTTCCACCTCAACCTGTTATTACATGATGGGGCACTTGGTTGGAAGCTGCATTTTTTATTGCGAGAATTTTTGCCAACTGAAAGATCTAATTTCAGAATTTTCGAACGAATCTTCCCAGTCCCTTACAGATGTTAAATAACTATTCGGAAACAAGGAAATAAAGAAACAACTTTCCTTTCTAAAAGCAAATTATAGCTTTCTTTCTAAAACAATAACACAAATGGAGGAATCTAATTTGCCATTAACCCGAAGTGTAGAACTGCTAAAAGAATCTATGAAGTTGCTTTTCAAAATGTCACAGGTAAAATTGGGGACAAAATATTTCAAAAATTTTGAAATGTGATGGAAAAAAATTGTGGGTTTCAGTTTCTTAGCCAAGTAGCAAATATTTTGAAGGGAGAAATTTTAAAAGCGATAGAAGACAAAATTTTTTAATTGAGAATTTTGAGCAACATTTACTTAATGGTTTATTTTTACAACAAAATTCAACCTGATTTTTATAATTTATAATAAATGCATATTTAGATTTAGTTCAATCTCCCTGTATGTAAAAAATTTAAAATAAAATATTGTTACTTTTACTATGTATAAATAATGCATTTAGAAATTTGTATGTATATTATATATGTTTATTTGTAAATGAAACAATAAATTTATATTTTTAAAGTATTTCTTAATTTGCATATTTTCAACATTTTCCTGCATATTATTTTGACTAAATTATTTGCATATTTATGCGCATATTTTTAGGGTTTCGACTTTCATGCATTCGTTAACCAATTTTGATTTTTTTTGTGAGGAGGTAATCAAAATACACATTTAGTGAGTGAGCAAATTTATTCTTGAGCTATAATCACAGCCAATTACGATTATTTTTTTGACCTCAAAATTCAAAACAATAACTATTACGGATTTTTATTTGAAAAACAATCTGGTTGCGGATTCTTGTTTAGGATCACTTAAAACCTGTCTATACCAGTTTTCCATGTCCTAAAATAAAGGAAAAATCTATGATTTTTTCAAATTGTAGGAGTTTATTATTGTTTTTAACATTACAACAAATTTTTCTTAATCAATATGTAATGTAATACTTTAATTTTTTATAAAATGATTAAAGAGTTGTAAAAAAGTTGAATTGCAATAATTTCAGTTAATAATTATAATACCAATAATAATTTTCTCACATTTTAGAGCAACGAAAATTGGTTCAAATATAGGTTTTGAATGATCCTAAATAAGAATTTGTAATAATTTTTTTATAGAAAATCTAAAATCTGAAAGTGAGGTCGTAGTTGCCTAAAAATAAAGTTACCCACTTGATAAATGCACATTTTGAGCATCCACATAATAAAAAAAGGTTACCAAAATTCTTTCTACAAATAAAGATTTTCCAAGTGTGGTAAGTCCTTAACGTGTATACGGTATGTGTAACAGTTTAATATTCAATATAATTCGTAAAAATAAAACGAAAAGCTCACATGAACACGTATGTTTTAAAGAATTTAAAACTTCGTTTTTGATATGCAAAGTGTCAAAGTTGATAAAAAGCATAATCTCTTATTCGTCATTGTAAAAACATATACCTATTGATGGTAGAGGTTATTAATTCGAACAATTAAAATTGTAATTTGTTTTAATAAAAATTTGGGCTTTCTATTTATTCATTATTTATCTTTTCAAGGGAATTAAATTTCTTTTTTCAGGCTTTGATGGATTAACAATTTTTATTTTTTTCTTGAAAGTAAGCAAGATAAACAAAAAATGCAAGAGACAAGTTTTTCCATTTTTAATTATTTAATCTTAAATTAATATCAAACTTATAGAAAGGTAGTGGTGTGCTCAATTTTTTTATTAAAATATCTAGCTAGGATACCCTATCGCCGCCAATATAACAAATAAATTAGATCTTAGTACATCAAATAAAGGTTCGTACTTAGTAGTTGTATCAAAATCGGCCAAGTAGTTTTTGACATTTTTGAAAAAATAATGTCTATTTTAAATAAATTTAACACCCTGTATCTGGAAAACGAAGCATTAAAAGAAATAAGTTCGTATCAACTTTTTTCTATTTATTTTAAGAGTTCTATCGCCTATTAATAACCTGAGAGAGCCTGTATACCTATGTGTACAATCGGAAAAAATATTAATTTCAGAAATACAAAGGCCTTCTTTAGGAATAAATAATATATAATCTTTGTACGCTGCGGCATTTTGGAAAACTCCGAAGACAGTTTGATACAGCCGTAGAAAGCTTCAGATAACCTGTTTTTTCTAACCTAGACAGTAAAAAAAGTTATGGGGTACATTCCCACTCAATGACCCTATACATATACATACATTATGTTTCATCTTGGATCCAGTCGACGCAGGTTGATCAAACGCGCTTCCTTTTTGCGTTGCATTGATATTAATATATTCATATATTGCCTTTGCTCCACTGGTGTGCCTCGATGAATAATTTTCGGCGATTTTCGGAGACGAGCAACCATCAATTCCGATTCAGAATCCAAACGCTTTGCCAGTAAAAAATTACGGTAAAGCGTAGGAATTCTAAACCAGAATAAACGGCACAGGAACCGATGATAGCTGATGACATGCCGAACCTGCCAAAGAAGTTTAATACACATGCGTCGAAAACATACAGGGTGAGTTTTTTTTGAGTCCCACTATGGGGATCTCGGAAACTAGCAGAGCTATAACAAAAGTTAAATGGGGAAAGAATTGCAGTTTTGAATGCTCAATCTAATGCCCCTTTTGGATTTTTAAAACAGGTCATGGCTCACTAGATATTTTGAAAAGAGTGCTATTTCATCAGATCTCTGTAGCTCCGTTATTTCTGATTATACAGAAGAACTGTAGAGACAAAAATTGTAGATAATTTTGGGCTTAATAAGATAGTCTAGTCAAATTTTTTATGTTGTTTGTGATTTTTGAGATATGACATAAACTTGTGTTTTTTTAAATGTTAATCTTATTCATAGTTTTGGCTGTGGCCTTTTCAAATCGGCCATTTTTTGAGCTCGGCATAGTTATTATAAAAAATAAAAGAGCTATGGCTAATTATCTGATTTTTTTTTAATTTTCACATAGTCAGCCATGGAATATTTTCATAATTACGTTCCATTTTATAATTATTAGACATACTTCAAACTTTCTAATATTTTGTTTTTAGCTGGTAACAAAATGTAACAAAATAAAACAAAAATTAAAAAACTCAAATTCAAATTATTATTATTTTAAAAGGTCACCTTTTAAAATAAAAAAGGTGTTCAAATAATCCACCATTATTATTTATGCAAATATTGCAACTTTTTAAAACTGAATTTGTCGCCTTTCTTATATGCCTGTCAATACTGGCAATTGCTTCTAAAACAGCTGCTCTTAATTCAGCAATTGTCTCATACTTTATTTTGTACTGTTCCCCACAAAAAGAAATCCAAAACCGACAAATCGGGGGATCGGGGCTGCCAGGAAATAGGTCTATTTCTCCCTATCCAACTATTTAGATTTAGGTAATTTCTTACGGGCAAAGAATTATGTGGTGGAACTCCATCATGATAATTTTTGTTTTATTTTCTGACATTTTGTTACTAGCTAAAAATAAAATAAGTGAAAGTTTGAAGTACTATGTCTTATTATAAAATAGAACATAATTATGAAAATATTCCATGGCTGACTATGTAGAAATTAAAAAAATCAGAAAATTAGCCATAGCTCTTTTATTTTTTATAATAACTATGCCGAGTATTATATCTTTGGAAAGCTCAAAAAAATGGCCGATTTAATAAGGCCACATCCAACTATGATTTACATATAAAAAACACAAGTTTATGTCATATCTCAAAAATCACCGACAACAAAAAAAATGGATTAGATTATCTTATTAAGTCCAAAATTATCTACAATTTTTGTCTCTACAGTTTTTCTGTAAAATCAGAAATAACGGAGCTACAGAGGTCTGATGAAATAGAAAAAAATCACTCTTTTCAAAATATCTAGTGAGCCATGAACTTTTTTAAAAATCCGAAAAGGGCATTAGATTAAGCATACAAAACTGCAATTCTTTCCCTATTTAACCTTTGTTCTAGCTCTGTTAGTTTCCAAGATCCCCATAGTGAGCATCGAAAAAAACTCACCCTGTATATTATGACATGTTTTAATTTTTGAACATAATATCTCCAGTAGCAATAATATGCAAATGTAACTATAATACAGTAATATGCAAAAAGACGATAACATTAATTTGTTGTTAGTACAACATAAATGTAATAAATATTAAATTAAACCTACTCCAAATAACGGAAATAAAATATGGAATCATAATTATTATTAGTGGAATTTCAGATGAGTGCTTTGTATTCATTATTTAGGGGATCAAATAACACTTTACAATATTTCCACATGGCAATAAATGTAAGTTTTATGTAATCCCTGGCTTTCATATTCCATATTTTTTACATAGGAACGTCATTTATTTTACTCTACACAATGTTTTTATTATACACTATTTTTAAAAGTTAATCTTTAAGCAGAATGCATAAACATCTATACATAGTAAATCAATGATTATGATCCCTATTAATTTAATATATATTTAGTTCAGGTAGGTAGGTAACTTGGCAAAAGTCATCATTTGACTTTTCAATTTAAAAAGCTTGGAATAATATAAATCTATATTCCGGCGAATAGGATGAACGGACGGGCAAAAAACCAATTATATCTATATAGGCAATTACATGAAGTATATCTGATTTGATGAAAAAGCAGTAATTAGTGTTTGCTTTAATCATTCAATATGCATAATATTTGATTTTTCGTGATGTAGACATATATAAATGGTAATCTATGTTTAAACTCGAGGAATAATATGTACTTTGTATAATTGAATTGAAACCAGTAATATGTGTAAAATAAAAAAAAGTTTGTTAAATCTAAATCAGTCCTCGCTTATGAAAGAAATAAGTAAATGGATAATAGAGCTCCTTATATTCGTAGTATTATAAAAAACATGGAGTAGATCAAAAGTACTAACGATTTTGAATTTTTGCAGTTTTGATAAGAGTATTTTCCTCGTAATTCCTGTAGGTAGCTCCTTTCTTAAAAAACAATCAATCATATGCCCTTGCTAACGATAAATGCCCTTGGAAAATGCCAAAGCAACTGCGAATATGCTCAATACAAACACCGACTTGCCAAAATTTGTCTGTTCTAAATAATTGTGCATCTGAAAATTATGTTACTATACTAAAATCGAGCAACTCTTACGCCTGGCGTAAACAAGAGCATGTGCGTTGAAATATCTGCCATAGCCGCACGGAGATACGACCTTTATTTAATTTTAGTCTTACAATTGTGTACATCAAAATATTTCAGACAAGAATTATTGGCTTAGGTAATTAAATGGTTCAAAACATCGATAAAGTTATTTGTGACAGTGGGTGGTATGAATAAAAACGAAGTACTTGCTACTACTACAAGTATTAGTATCTTATACCTAGTATTTACTTTAAAACGAAGTAGATACTACATTTCGGTAGTTCTCTGACAGGTGAAGTAAACTACGGAAATGTAGTATCTACTTCGTTTTAAAGTAAATACTAGGTAGAAGATACTAATACTTGTAGTAGTAGCAAGTACTTCGTTTTTATTCATACCACCCAGTGTCTAAATAGCGATCGAGCACGTCACTGTTGCCGAGTCGGGTGAAATTTTATAGCCTATCGACCAATCGCGGATCGTCATTGAACACGTGGTTTTATTTACGCCAGGCGTACGGATTATTGCTCGATTTTACTATAGACATTGTAGGAGTATAAATGAATTAATGTAATTTAATATAATATTGCTAAACTGTTCATGTTAGACCACAGTGCACATTCAGAAATTAATGTAATTTAATATAATATTGCTAAACTGTTCATGTTAGACCACAGTGCACATTCAGAAAATAAACCACTATCAAAAACTCCAAAAAATCTCGCCTGTTTTGGACATCCAAGCATCATGTCTGTTTACTAGCCCCAGCCGCAGCTGTCACTTTATCGATTATTTAAAACAGAAAACTTGTTCAAAATAAATTGTTTTGGATATAAATATACAAAAAATAAATAATGGAATGGTATACGTGAAACACTTATTGGAAAACTGCAACATTCTCGTTCTTGGGCTTGTGATATTAGCGCTCTTAGTTTTATCACGTGCCAGGCCAAACTTAATTAGCACAGGTTGGTAGCAATATCCCCGCCGTTGCCTCGTTACAAGTAAACATCAAACATAAAGAACGAAATAAAACACACTGTCCCCAGTTAAGCGAAATTTCCTATTGTGCGCACCCGGACAAAGTTGAGTAATTTTACGAAACAATGAACGGGGAATTAAGAAAATGTCTGCCGCCCAACTGAAATTTATAAATATATTCTCGAAAATTAAGTTTTAATGAGGAACCCTTTGCCCCACCCTCCGACGCGTAATGACAGGCACTGCCTCCTCTAATTTTTGCTAATAAATGGAAAAGAAAAACGAAAATTTCCAATCTGCTGGCAACATCATCGCCAACAAAAACTGCGGAGACAATAATTATACAAATTAAGGAAAGACTTTTTTAGCGAACATTATATATCTATACGAACTCGTTGGCATCTTTCATGTTTTATTTGAAAGATGTAATAATCAGTTATATAAAATTAAGGGTCGCCCAAAGACGTCTAAATATAAAATAACACAATTTGTGTATATTGTGTGGAAAATGCTGGAGAGTAGGTAGGTACGTTTTCAATGTGGTGGGTAGGTTTTGGTTAAACCGCCTTTGTTTCATACGAGCAAATTAGAACATAATAATATGACAGAACTATCAGCCCCAATTTTCATTTGATTATAAATGGCAATTAATTAAAATTTGTGCAATAAAAACAAAAACTACCTGGTGAACGTGTCAAAAACTGAATACTTGAGATAAGTAAATCTCCACTCCCAGGGCAGTTGATGAGGAGTAATTTTAAATTACCGAGGATTGATACCCATGCAGGATATCAATTGTTTTATATCTACATACACAGGGTGTCCCGTTAACATTGCTTCATAGAGCAAATTCATATGTTCAAATGGTTACTGCGGTTGAAGTTCATTTAACCGATTTATCTCGTTTCCTATTGGTCGAAGGGAAAAAGAAAGAGAACAAAAAATGCAAGCTTGGAGTTTGAAATTTTTTTTGTGGCGGGACGTTGTTCATTCACAAAAAGATACATAGCGCCAAAGTTTTCAAAAACAGATTTTTCGCATTTTGACTTAAAAATAATTTAAACCAAAAAACTTGTTAACCAAAGATGTAGATCTTGAAAAATATATAAGAAACATTTGTAGGGTTTATTAATTTGTTCAAACCGCATTAAAATTTGATGGAGTTTCCACAGTTATCAGAGAATATTTTACTATTTCTCGGCTAATTCTTGAATGTTATTCATAAATTGTTGACAATGTACCTATTATATTTGTGGTTATTATTGGAAAGTAGTAGGTAGATGGAACAATGTATGAGTGAAATATTCAGGGGGTAATATCACTGATTGATAAACCATTTCGTTAATTTTACGAATTATAATCCCAAAGCTAAAAATGTTGCTATCGATAATCAGTATGCTAAATATTTTCTCTAAATCTTCTGCCGATAATGCATTTCGAAATCCCCTAAATCATTCATTTATAATATGACCAAATATAATAGTTATTTATGTACCAATAAAACTCTGAAGTTCAACTGTTTATGACTCATGTGGAATTTAAATAAACCACGAGTAAAAAAAAAACTTCGGTGCGGAGGTACATGTTATATTTGGCAAAAAATAATTATAAGGGATCATCCGTCCATGAAACGACTGCGCGCGTCGTTGCTTGACTTTGACGAACGCTCTACCTAGGTCAAGTATGACGAGGCACGGGGCTTCCCAACAAAAACTCCCATAAATTGCTGCCTATTGAGGAGCCTCCATGTAAAATATATTGATATTCAAACCTACTAAAATATTTATATTGAAAGATTGCGATGGTAGAGGTAACAATTTCGCAATGTGCACGAAAAGTTAAATGGGCCTTTATCGGCCGGGTTTTGAATATTTGGTCACTTTTGACGGGCGATGGCTCCTCGTCTAACGTTTGATGTTTATATTTCGTCAAGGCCTACTCATTAAAAAAAATCGTACAATAATGGGCTGCTTCAGTGCCGATTTCTGAGCTTTCAATGGCGATTTTGAGACCCTTCACTGTCGATTTCAACAAAATAAATTTATGTTATTGTTTGTCGCTATCGAGTTTATATTGGTGAAATAAGCAGGCTGAAAGGCTCTAACTACTGGCAGAGTAAACTTTGGCGAGTTGCCTATTCATTTTGGAAATTGAAAGGGATCGTTACGGGAAGGCGGAAATTCCCGGCATTCAAATTTCGGTGAGCCGTTGCGGTTCTCTCCCAAACAATTTTCCGTTCCCAATTCGGCAACTCATTTCCTCAACTGTTACGGGGCCTAATGCCCCTAAAGGCCTCATCCTTATTCAGGGCTGCCCACAAAGGAAATGTTTTAATTTGCCCCCAACGGAGAATGAATATTTAATTCCTGGAAGTGTGTACTGGAACCTAGGTAAAGAACGCGAACGTTCTGATGTAAGTAGGTGTTTAGATCAGGATGACTGTAGCTACTAAAAGATCAGATCGCAATAAATGAATGATAGAGTGAGTGCCTGATCGGGAAGGAAAATTGAAAAAATGCTGCCACGAATAATTATTATTGTCAGTAATTATGCTTTACGTTCACTCTTTAAATCGGCAACATTCTTCCTCCCAGCGGGATATCTATCCTTCGATAAAAATACCATAAATGATTCCTGTCGTAGGATGAGTGATGACTTACAGATGCTTCGAAAACTGTCGTTGGAGCATTCGCTGGTTCTCAACCCAAAAAAATCTACTCTTATGATTTTTGGTCCCAAAAAACTTAGAGAATATGCTTTGAATCAAATAAATATTCAAATTGGATATGATAAATTGGTGATCCAATAAGAACACAGAAACTTAGGTTTGATAGTTGATGAAGAATTAAAATTTAAAAAACACACCGCTATGGCCAAGAGTGCTGGACAAATGTGGGTTCACGGTATTGCTCCTAAATAGCTTTATCCGTGTGATTTACTAATTGTCCTACACTCACTGGGATTACTACGGTTTTCTAGGGTTTTCCGTAGTACTTGAGCGAATGCTATCCTAGTTCTATCGGAAAAAAGTCGGCCCTAGCCGCAAATGGCAACGAAGACAAAATAATAGTAATTGCCCCCCTCCCCCGCACAAGCATGTGGTTGCTTCTGGGGTACTCCTAGTTTGGAGTATAGTGAGGGTGAGAATTATTATTATTATTATTACATAAATATCTAATTGTACTCAAAAAGCTTATGGCGCACTTAGATCCTTGTATGGTCTTCGTTACATTTTGTCAAAAAAAGTAAAAATAATGTTGTGCGATGCACTGGTGTTGTCTCAATTTCATTTTGGAGATGTAATTTACGATCCATGCATTGATTCTTTAGACAGGCGAAAAATTCAAAAAGTCCAGAAGTCGTGTCTGTGCTTCGTATATGGTATTCGAGCCAGGCAACACGTATCATATAAGTTGCAAGAGGCTGGGTTGTTAAGTATGGAAGGAAGGCGAGCTTATCACATGGCTAAACTCTATTTTAGCATTATTAATAAAAAGCCTAATAAACTTGTTTTTAGGACGTCGATCCATTGCAGAACTCTGAGAAACACCAATAGTTTGACAATACCCAAGCATCGCACAGTAGTTTTCAAAAAATCATTTTCCTATAACATAGCGAAGTTTTATAACAATTTACATCCCGACTTTAAAATCTATCTCTAAAGGCTTTTTCAAAGAAATACTGTAGTCACCTATTCTCCAACAGGTCTAACTGATTTTTTTTTCTTCCATGGCAGTTGCTATTGTGTAGTATCGTTGTATTATATAATATTAAAGTATGGTATTTATAATATAATTTATTATTACTATTATTTATTATTATTATTATTGTTTTTTAATTACACATTGGAGTATTTATTATGTTCTATCTGTGTACGTGTTGAGATTGTTTATCTGTTGTATTTTTGTCGAGGTTAAGTAGAACCAGGTGCTTTGCTGACTTTCAGTAAAGCTCATCTGGACTTCGCCTCTTTGCTTAATCTTGTAGGAATTTCTGTTTTTATAGCCATTGTACTCTACAGATTAAGTAAATAAAGTTATTATTATTATTTATTATTATTATTATCTCGACTTAGCCAAAAGGCATTCGCACTCGAGGGAGTGCGAATGCCTTTTGGCCCCCGTAGAGGTACGGGGAACATTCACTCAGATCCCGGGTATCCCGGATACCAAAAGGATCTGGCTCGGACGAGACCCTTGCCATGATATCGGGCCTTAGGTGACATTGATGTTGTTGGACGTTCCTGCACTCCCCATGAATTTCCTGACGGTTCGGGCTGTCGCAAGTAGTCCCGCTTTCTGCACGGACCTGTAAAGATTATCAGTTAGACCCAGCTCTTTGATGTTTCTCAGCAAACTTTTTGGTATAACACCAGTTGTTGACACGATGATTGGAATCGTCTGAACGTTGTCCATTTCCCATTGCCTTCTAATTCGTTATTATTATTATTATTATTATATGTCAGATACAGACCACAGATACAGACCGCAGCGTTGCCAAATGTAAATTGAATATGCTGAAAATTTTAAACCTCGCCTCGCTAGAATCTTTCGGTGTCCGGCATCGCCCTATGAGTACACTGAGTACTTATGCCAGTTATGATTCAGAGTTTGCAACACGATCTGTAGGTATTACAGTGTATGCGTAAAAGAGTATCAAGTTATCTATTTTAAAAGCAACAGAAGAAAGGATATTGGTAGTTACAGTTTTATGGTTGGCATTTTTGCAAAAATATGAAAAATAAATGAGAGATTTATGTAAAGCCAGCGGCGGTATCTATTTGCATAATAATAGGGATTCTAGTGTTTTGTGCAACGCCATTAGCGGATATCATAAAAACGTTACCACAATGCCCCGGTTTTGCGCACAAAACCGTAGATTTCGATGCCAACTTGAAATATGAAACAAATAAATTCCAGCCCCAGCGACGTGAATTTACAGCGAAAACCTCTCTTTCATAAATGATCAACAAACAACATTTTTTTTCAACAAACATTGTTTGCCTATACCTTTCGCAGTCACAATGAATAGGGAAAATGCGGAATGACTTTGAATAAATACATAACTGCAGTTTTCTTGAAATATTATTTATAGTTTTGCAATTTACAAAGACATATTTAATTAAAATTAAACACTTCTGAAAAGCGGAAATATACGGAGGCCTGAAAGGGACTCTCGCCTTTTTTTCTAGATCCGCTCCTAAAATTTCGGCTTATAAGTCGAAACTTTAAAATTTAGGCAAGGCGCGCATTTCCAGAACCATATTTGAAACCGAAAAGTCTTACTATTTTTGCAATTTATTTTTTAAAAAATTTACTCTTTCCATTTTTTTAATTCCTCGTCTTTTGAATTTGTAGGAGAGAATATATATTATATAGTGTCTAAAGTGACAAATTTAAAATTGAATAAAAGTGACAAAAATGCGATACATATTATTATAAGGGACATATTTTGGAAAAATAAAATTGTCCAGCTATTTTTTTAGTACATTTTAACATAAATGTAACAACAACTGGGCCACATTAATTTTTAACGCGCTCTGTTGCTTTGTAGCCAATATTTACTCTCATATACAAAAGGATAAGGATAGTCACAAATGTCACAAATTTGCTAACTAGGGATTCCATAAACATGGATATTAGTAAAAATATTGAATTAAGAAACTGTGAACACCTACTGATTACGCAATCGCCAGTGCTGACAAGTTTACAGTGCTGAATTCTTTTCGCATCCGAGAAAATCCCGATTTAATTTATATATCTTGATTATAATATTGTTTCCATCGTATTTATATATTTAATGTCTAATGGTCCCTGGGGATAACATATGGAAAATTCGATTTTCCTTAACAGAAATGAAAGGTGGCTGTAGCCCATATTTTCACGTAAGGCGTGTTCACTAAATGATTAATTAATAGAACCTGGCTTCGGAAAAGCAAAGGCTTGAGTATTGCAGGTGGCTAAAGGGTTGAAATAAGCGTAATCTTGTAAGGAAAAATCGAGATTTTGACCGATTTTTCCACACAAGCCATTCGAAAGAATGAAAATGTTTTTCGTCACTAGCCCGAAAAACATAAAAAACATATTACACATAATTAACATATTATATAATATTATATAGGATACGTTATCCCCAGGGGCCACCCGTAAATTTCCATTCCTTCTACTCAGCATTGATGTACTGTTCAACCATCTTTGAAAATGGGGCACCTAAATCTGTCACTATCCGACAGTCTATTTATTTCGTTATTCCACTTATAGTTTTATAATTATTTTAAGATTAGTAATAAACTTTACTGGTCGTTTGAAATTTCATTGGATTTTGTTTTCCTGGGTATTCGACCACCATTTAATTAATCAGTAGTTCTTTATTACGTACGTTTCGGCATTACATTTCAACAGCCATCTTCAGATTAAAAAGACAATTTTAAAGGTGTATTGTCTTTTTAATCTGAAGATGGCTGTTGAAATGTAATGCCGAAACGTACGTAATAAAGAACTACTGATTAATTAAATGGTGGTCGAATACCCAGGAAAACAAAATCCAATGAAATTATCAATAACCATAAAACCACATATTTTTGTAATACAAATCTCCAAAAGGCAGCGCGATATTATCCCCTGACAGAACATAAGAGATCCGATTGTTCGTGAGAAACTGCCGGATTGCCAAATAATAATCGCACGCTAACCCACCTTTGTTACACACCTAAACCACACAAGAAAAGACGGCATTTTCATAAAAAAAAAACCGAGTCAATTTATCACAATGCTAAAGTCGCTGGATTTTTGAAGAACCACACTTTGTTTCTATTTCCTAATTATTTCACACCTCATCATACGACGAAAATACCTCATTTTTGTAATAAAACCAGGATAAATTTGTCGATTTTCACAATAAACTCCTGGGTTTGTTTGCCCCTCAGCAGAATGACATCCCCCGAGTGACGTCGCATATAAATGGTCTATATCGAATTCAACATAATACCCTTATGTTTGCAACTTATATCAATCGCATATCACTGAAGTTAGGTATAAAGAAACCGGTTAGATTAGCATAAACAGAATTGAAATTTTCGAATTTCAAACTTTTTATTTATTGCCATGGAAATATGGAATTTTCGGCACGCCCCTAGAAAAAAAATCATTCCTTTACTTAATCTGTAAAGTAGCACCAAGTTCCTGAAACAAAACCCCATACAAACGCAGCAAAATTCCTATTCCAGTTTGAAGTAATTGCTTGCCGCGGCCGCAGAATTGTTTACGTCAGTGCGATGTCGATGAAGCCATAAAGAAGTAGTAAAATAGATGGAATCCATCGCCGTGATAGAGGGCAATTCTTTCCATGATTTATAATATTGAATAGGTTAGGTACCTATATATTCTCCTGGAAATGTAATTCCCGGATTGACGCATCTTTCGACGGCGACACCCTTCTGTTTAAAACATACGTGCGTTGTGCATAATGTCGGCGATTTATGTCAACTAATATTTACTAATAAAACGGTCTCTTTCAAAATATAATTTATTTATTTAGAAGCTTAATGCAATGCAATTGTTTTTTAACATTCGGTTGTTTCCGCCTTCATTACAAATTTCATCTTAAGATTTTACTGTACAGTGTATGTTTTATAATAATTGATTGTAAAGTTCAGAAGATCGAATTTGTTGTGAAAATAAATCTAATAAACATGCTTTAAGAGCTTTGTTTCCAATATAAAGGGCGTGCACATTTTAATATTAAAATTGGTTTTTATATTTTTATTAAGGTATAAAGCTAAAGGTACCCCGGAATTTATAATTAAATTAACCAGTTCTTATATTAGATTATAAAATGGTATATAAATGTCAGCTCTTTAGAATCTACATAGGGTGACCGTATTTCGAGTCTTTGCATGGGGATCTTGGTTATCTTAAGAGATACGAGGTCGGTTAAATTGGGGCAAAGTTGCGGAATTTGATGCCGAGTAACATGGTAAAAAAAAATTCTTTTGAAAATAATGAGAAAAAACGAAAAAATTGTCGCTTTCGTTTTTATTTTATTAAACGAAAACGAATGGCGCTGGACATTTCTAAGTTAAACATTATTGAGGCACTTTTTTACAAGGAATCTAATTATGATCTCACTTTTTTTTTCTCGCCTCCCTGGACAAAGATCAAATTTTATTTTTCTTATGGGCGCCATACAGGATTTATGCATTTTTGAAAAGAAGATTTTTTTTGGTTAAAATGATATGTCACACATTATGCTTTACGTTGTTTTTCTTGCCGTAATATCAAATTAATCGTTTTTGCATAGAGTGCCTTGGAAACGTAAGCCCCATAATGTTTGACGTTTTTGCAAAGAGTGCCTTGGAAACATAAGCCTAGTTACCCATTGTTGCGAAGTGTGCTTTGGAATATTGTTTAATGGTTCAGTAAAAATTCAGTTAATGTTAAATTTATTGATTAAATAAATTATAAACGTACCGCGAGGACAAGAGTATGATCTGAGACCTTGCTATTTATTCGCCATTTGCACACATTAACACTAAAAGGGTCAAACTGGAAACACAAAGGACATAAAAAACCTAGACGAGTATACAATCCTATTTTACAATAAATGTTCAATTTGTCCTCCTTGTTCGTCAAGGCACAATGCAGCACGTTTCTTTAAATTGTTTATGGCTCGTCCAATATCCCTTCGACGTCATTTATATAAGAAAAATAAAAGTTGATCGTCATATTTTTGTCCAGGGAGGCGAGAAAAAAATGCGAGATCATCGTAAAAACGTGCCTCAATAATGTTTAACTTAGAAATGTCCAGCGCCATTCGTTTTCGTTTAAAAAAATAAAAACCAAAAAGACAATTTTTTGTTTTTTCGCATTATTTTCAAAACGAGAAGGGCCAACCAAATTTTTTTTACCATTTTACTTGGCATCAAATTCCGCAACTTTGCCCCAATTTAACCGACCTCGTATCTCTTAAGATAACCAAGATCCCCATGCAAAGACTCGAAATACGGTCACCCTCTATATATATTCATTATTAGGTATATAAGAATGCGACATATTTTATCATATATCTCAAGAATAAAATAATTTAGGTATAATACACCTGACAATCTTGTAAAATTTACAAATAGTATCTCGATGTATGCCACAATTCGTCGAAATTTAACCTTTTATACGGCTGAGGCCTGCCGTTGCTCCTACAGCCAAAAACAACCCTTTAAATGTAGGTATATGTATAAAAATTTAATGCTAAAAATTTTCTACCTTTAGGGAAGTTTAAGCTTAGTTTTACGAGAGGGCGCAGTGGACACTTTAAGATTCATCAAGTAGGAATATCTATAGGTAGAAAATATTCAGTGTTATCTAAAATACGCGAATCACGAAAGTAACTGCATTAAGAAGAAAGCATCAGAAAAGCACACTTACTGCCCCCTGCTAAAAGCATACCACATACAGTTCCATATTTTGGTTGCTCCAATTCTCCGATGAGTTTGATTTTGCCAGGAAATCGTGTACCTAGTAAAAATTAATGTTGGAGTGCTCGCATAAATGAATTTAATTGCTTTTATATTGGAATTATGCGCCCCCGAGCTCGAGCAAATCACTCGTTAGGATCTACAAAAAGCAACGTGCTGCTTTTTTTAACTGATTTAATTGATACCTACGACAAGCAGAGCTGTCAAAGATACTTTGGAAAAGTATCTAGTTGCTAGATAAGTTACTTTTTGAAAAAGTATCTTAAGTTACTTTGGGTACCTAGTTACTCTTTCAAAAAAGGAACTTAAATACGTATCTTAAGTTAATTTTTAAGATACTTTATATAAGATACTTTTTTTAGTTACTTTGTATGTTTGTTATATTGTATTGTTTACTGTTTGTATTGTATATTATATTACCATTGTTGATCGCCAATCCCAAATCATCTTCTAGTTCGTGCTCATGCTCGATACCTTCACCTTCAAAACTATCAACGTCTTCGGCAGAAGAGTTTTCTAACCCAGCCCCAGTAAGCATTATATCGATGTTAACATTTATTCGAAACTCTTTGAATGCTTTAAAAAAATTAGAAGCGTTATCTGTTACCGTTGCCACAATTTTTTATTGTCGATTTCGTATTTGCCATGAATTTCATCTAAGAGAAGGGAAACTCGGTCATAACTGTGAGTTCCTTGGAATCGTCTACATGCTAAAGAGGCAGATTTGCGGCTTAGTGTCTCAGGGTCCAACCAGTGACAAGTGACTCCCAGAAAACTTCGTTGTTTAGTCGACCAAATACCAGCAGTGGTACTTACGTAATCGATTGATTTTAACAACTGTTTAATTTTGTTTGAAGCTTCGCTATTTAAATGTTTCACTCTGGACAAAATAGAGTTTCTAGACAAAACTTTTAATGGCATACCAACAAAGATTGCCTTGAAGGACGGAGAGTCTACTATAGATATTGCAGAAGTAGTACATACGACAAATTTTACTATGCGCTGATCAAACTAGGTTTGATTAATATTTGCACCCCAACGTCCACAGCCACCAATTTTCATTGAATTTCGCATATCGGTCTGCTTCATACGTTTGGAATTTCCGAGGGAATTTCTTTCAGTTTCGGTCTCTATGGATCCCTTCCTTTTGATAATTTGTGTAATCTTATATTGACAATATTCAGAATAAGCATATTTGAAATAATAATTAAGTACCTTTTTCCTAAAATATACCTGCAGTTTGTGCCGATATATCCGACACCCTGTATATTAGGTATGTTTCAAGTCACTTCCAGATGGAAAGTAGTAAAATGCCACTGCCACAACATCCATAGATAAGAAATATATAATATACGCACAACGGCTTTCAGGTGTCAAGTAATTATTTACTTATTGCTCATTAAAATATATAATTCATGGTACAAAAACTCCAAGTCGTGGGTACACAAACATCTTTGAAGACAAACAATGAAAATATCTCTTAATGTATATTTGATACTCGTCCATATAGTATCTGCTTCCATCATTATCTCAGCGTGTTTTTCGCGCCAGTTTACTTTGTTTTATCTTTTAGGAAATTCAACTCTGCTATCTGTTGTTTTTGGCGAGATTTTTTTTGTCGATTCGAAATTCATGAGAGTCTGTGAATTTTAAATCTAATTAAAATGCTAATCTGTTTGCTCTGCGACCAAACGGACGGAATCAGCAGCGCCGGCCTTTGTTTTGCACGGCCAGCTACTTTTAACAATAAAGCCCAAAGTGTCTGGGATTATAATTAGGTTTTCTCTAAGAAACGATTATAAATTCACTTTTGGTTTTAAGAATAAACAGTCCCATTTCTTATATAGTGCAAGCACCTATTCGATTTACATGAATGATTTTCATATAGATCTTGGGAAGCGAGGAGATATTTTCTGGAATACCTAAGTTTCAGATTTGGAGGGGTGGTCCTTATGCCAACACTTTCTTATATAGCCTGTACCATAGACGCTATATAGGTCTGTGCCTGTACCTTTGTGGTGAAAGTAACCCAGCAGTTTTTTCTTCTTATTGGACATGTAGTTAATACATAAATAATTTTACATTTTACTATTATTAATCCTTGAACTGAGCTCCCAGAGTTGATATAAATATTTAGAGAGTGATTAAGGAAAACAGAAAGCAAGTCTATGTACATCAAATTACTCAAGTTATTAAGTTTAGATTTGTTTTGAAGTTGCCTGATTTTTTTAAATCAGCACTAAAGGGTCCAAAAATGGTCATTAAAAGCTATGAAAAATCAGCACTAAAGTAGGTTATTACTTATTGTACGATTTTTTCTCAAAGTTCTAAAAGTCTTAATAGGCCTGCGGCTTCGTCGCACAGTGGCGGTCCAAGTGCATAAACGGAGAGCGCTGTCAGTTCATGGATGGGTGATCCCCTCTTTTTTTTTATTATGTATTATTTATTAAGGTTTTATTAACCAACATTTAAAAAATAAGGTTTTACCTAAACGATAACACTAAAGATCCGTATTTCGAAAATTGCAAGTAAATATTATAAAACAACGCGAATGAAACGCGAATGAAACAATTTATTTAAAAATATAACTGAAAGTACCTATACACTGCTTTATGTACAATAAAACTGTTTCTTTCTAGATTTTAAAAAAATATATGTGCCCTTCGGCACTGAAGTTCCTTTTTGTAACATATATATTATTTATTTACCTTGGCCTTGTAGGCCTCGGCATTGGAAAATTACACATTCGTTAAAAAAAATTAACTTTCTGGGTGTCATTTTTATTAATTCGACTCCTCTGTCTTCTGCTTATAAAATTTAGGCTGCCAGGAACAAGGATGTTGTTTTTTGTAAATGGAGTGCTACTCCAATTTCGAGATCGTTTACAAACAGAAAATTGATGGCACTTCTTGACGAGGGCCGCCCCGAGTTTGCCCTAAAATTACACTTTATTAAAACGGGCAAAGGTGGAACTTTAAATTAGCCAGTAACAAGTCGGTAACAAGATCCAAACAGCCAGCACCCGCACCGTTTCCGTTGTAAACTAAACAATTATACTTACCTTTTATTAGACTTACACTCCAACTTCCCTGTTAAGCTAATAATGGGGCGTGGACCCCAGCCACCCGTCGCCTTCCAACATATTTTATATTTAAAATATAATTTCCGATAAGGCGGCCTCCAAACTCGAGTTCTGCCGGGCAAATGCGAGGGTTCCTGGGGCAGATCCTGAGAATTATTCTAATAGGAAAACGATTTCAGTTTACACTGAGTAATATTAACAATAACGAACTGCACCAAAATGTATTACTTAATATAGCATGACGGCATTGATCCACCAACCAAATACTTACATTTTTTTTGTAGTTGCATGGCGACTAAAATAATTACCCATAAATTGTTGGCATTAAAAAATTAATAGGAGATAATGTTTTGAAGATATGACTTAAAAGAGCAATATTTAATAAAATATCAAGTTTAATTTATTCAAAATTATATTTTTTGCTCGACATACCCACAATGTTGGCCATACCTAATTTTTCATATAGCTGACAGTTTTAAAAGGGTTTTATAAATAATTATTGTGTATTATTAGGATAAATATAATATATTATAACAAATATAATATCTCCATTAAACGCTAGGTTTGAGAACATAATATATTTAACTCATTTTGTTAAAAATCTTCCATGAATAAATTGATTAAGAATGGCGATAAAGGAGATTCCATAGCCATTTCAAATTCCTACTGGAAAAATTTATTTCCTAATTGAAAACAAGTGGTTTTAACACAATGTGTTACTAACAACACTATCCCATAGTTCTAACATTGCATCCGTTTTTTTTGTCATTTCTACTAAAGTCTGATCGTTTTCTAACATTGTGCGTGAAATATTCAATGATTTGTCAACAGAAACATTTGTAAAATGTAAAAAGACTAATCACATCAGAGCTAGCTAAGATAAATATAACGATTCGGCAGTTTCCTACTAAGGGATAAACCATTTTAAGTAAATACATATATTTTGCCGACGAATGACGTAGTGATTTTACGGAACTTACAGTAGGGCGAAGGGGAATGTTAGTCTGTCTTTTGGGTAAACCATAATATGGTTATTCTTATCTATACTAATATTATAAAGAGAAATGATTTGTATTTTTGAATTTTTGTTTGTAATGAATTAACCAAAAACTACTGGACCGATTTTAAAAATTATTTCACTAATAGAATGCTACATTATCACAGAGTACCTAAGATAGGTTACATTATTAATCGAGTTAAATTAGGGATATAAATAAATGTGTTCCCGTGCAAAGCCGGCACGGGCCGCTAGTATATCTATTATATAGGGTGATTCAAAACTATGCATCACCCTTTCAGGGGCGTAATTTACTCGTTAAAATAAGACGAAAAGTTCATATCAACTTGGGTCCAAAAACGCTTCGTTACGAAGATACAGGGTGATTAAGCTTTCAAAAAAATATCGGTTTTGGTTTATACCTTCCAAACCAATAATAAGCAAAAATTACCTACTCCTACTGCAATTCCATTTGAAAATTCATTTGGCTTACTTAAAATAATAGTTAAGTACTTCAAAGTAAAGTAAAGAGTCCAAAAAAGATGAGAAATCGGAAAAACTCCAAATTTCCGCGAAAGGGAGAGAGATATGAAAAAAATTAAAAAGAAATTTTTTGTTCCATATTGTATTGTTTATTCGACAAGATAATAAATTTTTGTATTGTACAGGGCCGCACTATTTTTTTTTGTTTAATTAATGGTACTGATTACCCATACCTCCGCCACTGGTTACGTTGGAGACCTGATATTAGCACTTATTATGCCACCCTATGATGGTATTATTGTGTACCAAGTTTGGTTTAAATATTCTTATTGGTTTGGAAGGTATAAACAGAAATCGATATTTTTTTGAAAGGTTAATCACCCTGTATCTTCGTAACGAAGCGTTTTTGGACTCATGTTGATATTATGAACTTTTCGTCTTGTCTTAACGAGTATATAAATTACGCCCCTGAAAGGGTGTCCAATAGTTTTGAATCACCCTGTATAAGTGTAGAAGTTTTGAATGATGCGGAAATAGGAGTGTCCTTTGTCTTTGTGTTAATTGTTCGCGGTATTTATAGAGTGTTTTGTATCTTTTAGTTTCTCTGGAAGTTGTAGGGTCTTTGTCTACCCTCGTGTAAGTTTGCCAGAGAAACGCGCAATTTGACATTGCATTGCGCACTAGTGGAATATTATATTTATTTGACAATCGATTGTTTGCAAAGAAATCTTGGCAATCGATTGATTGCGAAACAGCAAAAAAGTGCTTACAAATGTAGGCCCTCAAATTTGCCTAGTTTGGTCAAAATCCTGTAGTTTTAAGGCAAACTGACAAAAGACATTTTTTAGAGAGAAATGAACGGGACATTTGAAAAATTTTAGACAAGGAAAGAGAGAGGACGCCTAACAGCGCTCGCGGCCGTGTTACCGACTGCCACATCGCACGACAAGCCAGTGGTGTAGGGCGTAGCATGAAACGCGTTCTTAGCCAATATCATAAAAATGTTAAAAATGAAAAGGTAGTTAATTTTAACTTACATGTAATTTGAAATATTGGTATTTACTTCCAGATAATTTCCCAAATGTAAAGCTGGTGTCAAGTGTTGAAATATATTTATTTGCGGCGAGTTTGAATCAATCAAAATAAAATAAATAATGCACGCCCATGGAATAGTGGCCCATATTTTACGAAACTATCATAATCAATTAAGAAATTTTCAATAAAAACGATGTTGAAAAATAGTTATATTGGTCCTATTTAAAAACAAAACGATGCACTTCTTTATCATACCAAAAGGTAGAAGGAATTTGAAGAAGTTATATTGAGAAAAAATTAAGTTTTAGGGCATCTTTCCAAGGTAGCTTGTTTAAATATTTATACCTGTGAAACGAAATCCCGGGCTCTTGCTTTTCACTTCCGCTTTTGCAACCAAACGCTGAACAATTCTCCATCGTAGGAGTATATTTTCCCCTTAATCACTGTTACTTTTAATTCACAAATTCTCTAAATTAACTCAAAACGTACTCGCTTTGTTTGACACATATAAAATGGCCGCCGTTCAAAACGACGTACGTGACAAAATCTATACACGGCAGGGTAGGCAAGCGCGGTGTCCTCTGTCTTTCCTTATTGTCTAAGTACAAAATGTTGTCGGTTTATTATGGCATGGGTCTAGAAATTATTTTTGAAAAGGTAGTGTGATCTACGTTTTCGTACGTCACTGCTAACGGCAACGAAATTCCGGTAGCTTCATTGTATTTCACCAGAATTTTAATTAAAAAACCGTTTTAAAAAATATACTTTAACACCCTGCTTTACATTAGATTCCTTTTGTATTTACCATTTTTTGCTATAGGGAAAAATGACAAAATTAAAACCCTGCATATAAGGTGAAATCATATAATTTTATTTGGAGTTTTTATATTTTTTGTTAACAAGTTTCCTAAATTCGGTTAGATATTAACATAAGCCGCATATAGAATAAAATATCCATAAAACATCCATTTAAATTAGCTGGGACTCCGACAAAGCCGCCAAATCAGCTGTCTGCTAATCTTTATATAGGTACCTATAAACACAACCGGCATTTTGTAATAGAGAAAAATATTAGATATAAGCAAAGCTCTAGAGAGTATATTTTTAAACTTAAAGTCACGGTTTCCGTGTTTCCTTCCAAATGCAAAAATACGTAGAGAACGGACTATATCGGAAAAATAAAGGGAGCAGAAATGCACAAGGGGTTGAATGTAGGTCAACACTTTTCGCCTAAGTTCTTGGTCGTAAAGGGTTGAAGGACTTTGAGGCGGACGGCGGACTGTATCGAGGGACATTTAATCCTTAATTGATTTAGTATGCGGACTCAAGCATAATTTTCCCTGTGACAAAGCTTGTCGTTAGGAGGTTCGATGATCCAGTTCTAGACTCATCTTCTGGGAAAAAAATCCCGTTTTAAAGTGCTTCCTAGTAAGAGTTTTTTAATTATTGCATGACTGCACTATAATTTAGGTTTCGACGAAAACTTCAGAAAAATTTAAAAGTTGTTTGTTCGTGTAAAGGATTTTTCTCATAACCCGAAATAGCGTTTTATAATCGTTTTCTTGATGGAAACTTAATAATTATATTTGAATGGGACAATTATTAATATGGTTTTGTTGCTAAAGCGGGCCTCGTTCATTCAGTGAGTTTCCTGGAATAACAATAATATTTTACTAAATTTCACTGACCATTTAGCAACACAGTTGTCTGTATTTCCTAGAATAAATGCTGATTCTTTAATTTTTCGTCTATTTCATACTTCTTTGCGAATTGGTTTGGACCTATCTCTCAAAATCCTATGATTGTTATTAAAAGAAGTTGAAAATATGTGAACACTCTTTTAATAACAATCATAGAATTTTGTGGGATAGGTCCAAACCAATTCTCAAAGAAGAAGTAGGAAATAGACGAAAAATTAAAGAATCAGAATTTATTCTAGGAAATACAGACAACTGTGTTACTGAATGTTCAGTGGAATTCAGTAAAATATTATTGCCACTTATTCAAAGAGACGTTAGTATAGATAATTAGATAGAACACGCAGGGTACCTACTATATCAGACAGGTGGCTAGGCTATTGTTTCTGTTGTCATGACACTTTAATCTGAAATTTATGAATGAATCTGTCATTTCACTTTGACGTGACATGATCTTATTTTTTGTGTTACACGTTCAAAGTTTAGTTCATTTACTGTTAAGAATTTATTATTTTTTCAGGCAACTTGCAAAAGTTGTCTTTTAACCAGATTGGTGGAGAAAAACCCCAAATAAAAATTCAATGGATAAGGGTTTCTTATTCCTTCATAACCTGCAACCGAGCCTTCAACAATAACATTATTGCACAATGACATATATTATGTGACAACAGTGCTAATCTTAGTATAGTTTGTCAACCATGAGTGTCGAGTTACTCAGATGCTAAGGTTGATTTCCTATACGTTTTAAACTTCGACAAAAAGATCCTTGTCGCATTTATTTTTTTGAGTAGACCTCCCCTACTATATGTTGTTAATCTTTTCCACATCATGACTGAATCACCTTGTATACTTTTAGGTATTTAAACAATCTTGCGTTTGCAGCATCAGACCCCCAAGAAAAACAATAATAATATTAACGCTCCATTAAGATAATTAAGATTAATTCAAATAAGGGTAAACCAGAAAACGGGATTTCTATTTTTCTCATACCTAAATCTCCTGTTATTTAACAGACCAATGTTGCCAAATTTGCAATATTTAAAATGAGGGGCAGTGTGTGACCGTTCAAAGGCACAAAAATACCAGCTACGCCGCCTTCTTTGCACCCTATAGTTACGTCGCGTCATCGGCGGAAACCATACATAAATAAGGGTGGAAAATACGTCCCAAACCGTGCATGTAACCCAAAGCCATAATGATAAAGTGGAAAGACGATCGAGTATCAAAATTTGATGGAAACAATAAAAATCTTTAACGGCAAACACGAAGTATCGGTAGGAAGGACCAGAAAAACCAACCAGAGCCGGGGTAGGGCCATGAATGCCGATCGATGCGGTGTGGATAAGTGTAGCTCTTGTGAAAACAAACAGGGGAAGATGGGGGAGAAGATACAATTAAACTTGAGGGTTCAAACTTGAATCAACATCTTCTGAATATTTAGGTGATACATTAATAATGGGAAATTTTGAAACTGGAAATTCATGGAGAACAAAATATGCCTATACTTTCAAAGCTGATGTAAAAGTTGATTTGGATTGGGTTTGTTTGCTTGCTTTTGTCTAACTTTGTCGGTATTTTATATGAGGCATGTTCATCTCAGTATCTTCAGTCATATCACTCATATAAAAAAATGTGGTACCTATAGGTACACACTTTAATTATTTCAATGTTAAAATAAAATACACAAACACAAATATAATAAAGATGGCCCCGGTGTAGGTATACAACCCTAAATATTGCATTTAGGTAAATACCCAATTATAACAAAGATAACAAAGATAACACAGATAACACAGATAACAAAGATAACAAAGATAGCAAAGATAACAAAGATAACAAAGATAACAAAGATAACAAAGATAACAAAGATAACAAAGATAACAAATATAACAAAAATCCTGCCTGGACTTCATTTGTTGCATCCCAAATCATTCCTATCTTTTTTATTTGGTTGATGTTACACCGTACTGATGATTGCCAAATAACACGAAACACGCGTGTATGCGGTTACTACGATTTTTTTTTGTTTTCTAACTTTGAGTGCTTATGCCCATTATCGCTTTTTCTTGTACCCAATTATAAGTAATATAAATTACAAAATGTTCGCTCTCAGTCAAAGAAAGTTCTTTGCTTTCCTATCAATTTGGATATAATCAGAAGTAAAAGGAACTGACATGCAATTTATATCCTGTCCGAACTGATTAGCGCAGACACGATCTAAACAGAAACTGGGGTTAGGCCATTTGAAAATCTCATAAAAGATGGGGCTTCTCCCCTCGAGTATTTTCGATTATTTATTAATTTTTAATCCTACAAATCCTTTGCACAAACTGAAGTGGCAACAAGATAAATCGTGAATATCTTAATTGAGATCGATATAATTATTGTTGATTTCTTCACCAGGCTCACCCACTCTTTTTAATTTCAAATCAGCATTAATAAATAGTATTCTTTATAGCCAAAATATAATTCGATTGGGATCCATGCCTGCGGCGGAAGCAAAATGGAAGAGAAGCAAAAATTTAAAGGACTTGGCAAAATGTTAAATTAGTAGAACATGGGAAGTTAGCAGCTCTTTAATTTATTAAGTGAGGCAAAATCAGAAGTAAAACATTCCAACCTTTTATGTTACTTAGCGCCTTAAAATGAAAGTCGTCCCATTGCGTTAAAGAAATGGAGTTAGACGACTATGAGAAAGTTTGGGATCTCGCAAATAGATCGGTTTTGAAGTGGCCTCTCTCCTCAAGAGCTTAGGCACTGCAATTTGACTTCTTTAATTTACATCTGGAGAAATTTCTCGGATTTGTACTAATAATATTTTGCCAGCTATTCGTACCTTACCTAGGTATATAGGTACACATTTATACATACAGTATAGAGCAAGGTTTGAAATACAATATCTAAATAGTAAATTCTAAATATGAAGGTTTATATAGGTACCTATATTCCTGGATAAGAAAAATCAGTGGGGAACATTCAGGTAAATAAAAATCAGAAAGATGAAAAAACGATTCTCTGATTTCTTTAGTTTAGTACAGGCACCAATAGTTCGCTATAGGTATATTTCTAGAGTTATTTATAAATAATTCCATCGTAAAAAAAATAAGAAAACATTACGGAAACATAAGTTTAAAAGGCCCACACAGCTTCCACGATAAAAGGCGTCGTTATAGTTAAGGAAATGGTCGGTTATAGGGCCTGAAGAAGTTAGGGAAGTCGGAAAAAGTTCGCCTGTATAGGAGCTATCTCGCCTCCACTAGTTGCCAGTCAGTTTAATCGAACTTAAATTTTTGCCCCGGAAAAGAATCCTTTAGACAAATGGCAAATGGCGTTTGATTGCACTTTTAAGGCAAAGTAAAATTCGAAATAGTTTCGTTAAAGTCAGCACCTACAGGGTCCTCCAAAAAGTTCGTACTATAAAGGGCAAATTTTTAATTAACGATTTGTTGTTAATTTCAAATTTTTGATTACCTTTTGCTTTAAAAAAGATGAAAACGACTCCCTCAAATGTGGTCACGTGACTTTCACTACCTGTAAAAAAAATTACATTTAAAAAATAGGATCGCTGAAAATGGATTCGTTTGTTACAATTTCAAAAAGTTCTAACTGAAAAAGTTGTTTCTTTTTCAATTTCACAAAAGTGTACCAAATTTGAACGCTTTATTAAAAATTTTTGCATTTTTTAAGAATTTTGAACTTTCTGAAAATTTTAAAAACTTGTTACCTACTGCATAAAAACTATTTTTTTACAAACCCCATTAAAAGTATTTAACGAATGTCATTTTATGACACTGGTGTTAAAAATTAAATCACTTTTAACGCTGAGTGTTAAAAATTATTTACTTTGTTGAAACACCAGTGTCATAAAATGACATTGAAAGCATGCGTTAAATATGATAATTTTAATGGTCTTTGTATGTAGAAAAAATAGAGTATAATATATATGTGTCTTCAGCGTTGTGTTCCAAACTTCCCTTCTCACAAAATAAAATGTCACTTTTAGCTCTTATATAATAAATTACTAACTTCATTCTATTCACTTTTTATTGCTAAATATCGATAAGAATATGTGTTTTTTAAAAGATGTAGATGTAATACTTTAAAACTATGTTATATCTGGTGCAAATTTGATGTATATATACCGTGAAGCATTTAGGATATAAATTTATTTACATTAAAAATGTTCCTGTACAAAATTGATGCCAAAATAATAATAAATTAAGACACCACCAAAATATTTCATATACCTAACCAAAATTCACCACTTTTTACGGGGCAATTCACTTTTCATCTTAATTATTGTAGATATTTTTAGCCGTAAAAAGTCCTGAATTTAAGTTAGTCAGATACTTGAAATAGTTTGATGATATTTTAATATATTATTACATTGCCACCACTTTTGTACAGGAAAATTTAATCGATATAAATTTGTATCCTAAATGCTTCATAATACAACTTAATTTTTTTTAAAAACACATATTGTTACCGATATGTAGCAATAAAAAGTGAATATAATGGTAAAGCTAGTGATATAAAACAGTTTTTATGCAGTTACAAGTTTTTAGAAATTTCAAACTTTATTAAAAAATACCAAAAAAGAAAATCTTTTTTTATATAAAAACTTTTTCAAAAAAAACTTTTGGAAATTTTAACAAACAAACCCATTTTGGGCGTTTTTATTTTTTAAATGCAATTTTTGACAGATATAGCTAAAGTCAAGGGACCACGTTTGAGTGGTTGAATTAAAAAACTTTTTGGTGGACACTGTATAGACTAAATCACGACGTGCTGCTTCAGTAACTTGAGACTAAAGCTATTTATTCCTACAATATTATATATTTTAAAATAAGTGCTACCTGCAGCACCGAAGGAAATTATCAGATTATATTATTCCTACAATATTATATATTTTAAAATAAGTGCTACCTGCAGCACCGAAGGACTAACAACTTTCACAAAATATAATAAAACTAGTTCATCGGCTTTTAGAATAAAACTCTGCTCGGTATCTGGACAGAGTGAATCAGCATCAGAAATCTGATTTACACACGTTATGTTTTAGAGGTATGAGTCACAACTGGGGTAAGTGGATTTCAGAAGCCCGCATCAGACTCTTTTATTTGTGCATGCAAAGTTTTAACTTGTACGTAAAGTCTGTTTACATGTGTGCAACTTAAATTTACTGACGTGTCATTTATTGCTGTTACCACTACATATAAATCCTTGCATGTGTAAATCCACCTTTTTTATAACATCACCGACGTAATGGATGAGAATCGATGATGCACTATATTCACATTTTTCACTTGCCTTCTGCCGGTCATTCGATAAGATGCACGAAATATTTATAGTCGTGTTAAAAGAGTTCGAACTGAGTGAAGTTCGGGAACAATTTTTTGACATGGTCACTTTTACTATATTTCTGTTGTACAAGCACAGCACAGCAGAGCAAGGCGTCGGTGTAAGAGAGGGAGCGAGGTTTGGCGATAGATCCGGCATAGATAAGTGAGGCTCCTGTCAAAACAAATTAAAGGAAACAAGGTAGGGACAAGAGGGCAACGCCGACTCCTCTTCAGATGATCGGGTGAACAAATTAATCTACTGTGGGATATTCGGCGAGACATACGACGGAGATAAATCCAAGGTTCCAAGTTACGAATCAACTTCTTCGCGCCGTGAAACTTTCATGCTACACAAAGCTCTAATGACGAAGTATAGAAACGGTATAACAACAAAATTTGATTGAAACAATAAAAATCCATAAGGCCAAATACTGAAGGGTCGTTAGGACCCTTATACAGCAAGACGGCGGCATGGCGGGCGGGCCTACTGATCGATCCTTCAAGGATAAGTGAGGATCCTGTCAAAACAAATTGGGGGACTGCGGCACGGACAAGGGGGGTGCTAACTCCTACCGGGCGGTTGGATAGATAAACAACCGGGAGTCCTTGACAAAGTGTTAGAATATCCTTCTATATAAATCTGACGAAATTAAGAACGCACGTTTCGCTCTGTATAAAAAAACTATGGCCCGTAGAAGAAAAAATATATGAAGAAGTGCCCTTATTTTGACTCCAAGAATACTTGGTTTCATTTGTGACCATCAGTTCAGTTGCACCCTGTATACAATATCAAATGGATATGTGGATGCGACAAATTAAATGCACTGTTTTATTTTCCCTGTTTACTGTTTTAAAATGAGCGGATAATACATGGGCTAGAATAGGATTCAAAGATTTAAAACATAATACCTATACATGAAAAAAAAAAACACAAGCATTCTGCTCGGCACATGAATTATTGTTATACGCAAAACTAGCATTTTTAGGTATGGTTAGTATTGCCGTTAAAAAAATAAATAAATAAATAAATAAATAAAGTTAAATTCCACGTACCTACCGGCAAAACTAACGATATATAGGAATAGATACATTACCAAAAGGCAACTTGCTTTGGTTCATGATTTTAAAAAGATGTTATTGTTGGTACATTCAAAGTTTCTACTTTTTTATACTATTTAGGATATTTTGTAAATATAAGAATCCCAAAGCATATTATAAGAAACTATTTACCAAGGATGTTTTAGTGGCATGTCAGGTAAAGGATATCAATTGAAAAAATGCACTCCAGCCGGGACTCGAACCCGGGACTCCTACTGTGGCGGTAGGCACTTAACCAACTAAGCTACCGGAGATATGGGTTCCATCGGCTGGGTGTTATTTATTCCAATTGATATATAGTTAGTAGCGGTGAGATGTAGGAGACTTCGGCGTCTACAGCCATAGGCGCCGACTTCTCAAAATTTGGCTGGGTGCCCATACAACCTCCCCCAAAATGAAATCGGCAGTGAAGTATCTCAAAATCTTCAATAAAAGCTCAAAAATCGGCACTGAAGTAGCCCATTATTGTACGATTTTTTCAATAAGTAGGCCTTGGCGAGATGTAAACATCAAATGTCAGACGCGGAGCCATCGCCCGTCAAAAGTGACCAAATATTGAAAACCCAGCCAATAAATCCCATTTAACTTTTCGTACACAGTGCAAAATTGTTACCTATAGCAGCGCAATATTTCAGTATAAATATTTTAGTAGGTTTGAATATTATTCTATTTTAAATGGAGGCAGCACAATAGGCAGCAGTTTGGATTTTGTGTCAGAAAGTGTCGTGTCTCGTCATACTTGACCTAGGTAGAGCGATCGTCAAAGTCAAGCAACACCTCGCGTAGTCGGTTCATGGACGGGTGATCCCTTATGATTATTTTTTCGCCTAATAAAACATTTTTTTCCGATTTCAAAAAAATATATAGTAATATGTACCTCGACACTGAAGTTCTTTTTACGACTCATGTGGTTTATTTGCGTCGGCGAGAGGCCTCGGCAACTAAATTCCACATGTCATAAAAAGTTGAACTTCAGTGCCTTGGTACATAAATAACTATTATTTATAAATATAAAATAAAAGTACATAACAAAAAAACGAACAGTTATCACCCTGATGATTAAAGAAACAAAACGTAAATAGAATGAATTAAGATAAAGGTATTTCTATAAAAAAGGCCTGTCTCTTACTTCCTCCAAAGGGACACAAATGAGAGGGAGATATCAGCTGATTCATCCGGATGAGAGTCCGTTGAATTTTAAGACGCGGTTTTTAAACAAAACAAAAAACGACTAGTTACCTAACTTTGCGTAAATAAAGCAAAAGTGCTTAGTCTTATGGACGGTTTTATGGGGAACATTTGACATATTTTCAAATTGTTTAGTTGTCACCTTGTCACCTTTGCTTGAGCATCCAACAACTGGCCAAACTTTTGGTCGGGTGCTCCGCACCCAGCCAAATTTTTGGCCGGGTGCTCGAGCCCTGGAGCACCCGCGGAGTCGGCGCCTATGTCTACAGCTACTAGAAGGGGTTAGAGGGTGTAGGGTAACCATTCATTATTGTTGGTTATGTGAACTTCCTATATCTCCGGTAGCTTACCTAGTTGGTTAAGTGCCTACGGCCACAGTAGGAGCCCCGGGTTCAATTGATATCCTTTACCTGACATGCCACTAAAACATCCTTTACATTTATAATTACAGGTACTAAAAATATTTCTGTGAAACTATTTACTATGTATTAAAACATAGACAAGACTGAATTTAAGAAATGCCAATGTAAACAAATTACCTCGTCTTCTTCTCTCCGACCCGCTAATGTAGAAGCAAAATAAAACCGTGTTATTTATATTAGCGTGAGTCATCTATTCCTATATATCGTTGGTCAAAACATTAAGCCGTGGATGGTATTTTTCTAGAATCCGAGTTAGATTCTGTTATGAAAGAACATTTTTCTACACTATTCAAAGGTACTTACATCAAAAATGGTGCAAAATGAAATTTTGAACAGGATGCTGGAAATTTGTCGCCAAGAAAGTAAGCAAATAAATAAAACAGACTTTTTGGACATATTACAGTATGATGAAGCAACTGACATTTCGAATAATTGTCAAATATGTACTATCTTAATTTCTCTGTACGAGTTTCTACAGTATGAACTTCGACTTTGCACTCAATAGACATTTGTACCTGTCACAAGTAGAGGACTTAATTATACTGAGATGATTTAAAGTTATTATAGCAGTTACTACAAAATACTTCATAATACAGTGACCGGCAGAAAGTTGGACACAAAAATTGAAACTCTGATTTCGATTAATTTAAATTTCTAGCTGCTAATCGAACAAAATTAAAGTTTAGTAGCAAATTCGTGTGTTATCCGATAATAAGTTGCGCTTGTGGTATTTTGTTTTTGTAATACACAGGGTGGTCGAAAAAAATACAAAAAAAGGTTGAATTTCTTTTTGTTTACTAGGTGGCTCTGACATACACCTTTGATTCCAAACAACTTTTGTAAGTAACTTTTTACCGTATTTTATACCCCAACCAGATATTTCTATATCTGGTTGGGGTATCTAAATATATTCCTAACGTAACGGTCAAATTAAACTAAAAATGTAATCATAAAAATATTATGAATATGCCTCTAGTGCAGACAAATAGTACAAAAAAATGCATTGCCGATACTACACTTTATTTTGCATGAGCGAATTTTCTGCATGTAAGCATTCGGTATTTTAAAAACGAAATAACACATCAAACTTTAAATTTGGCTTTTTAAAACTATAACATGTTGCCCGTGAATATAAAAGCTCTCGATATGGAAATCAAAACCCACTCGCTCACGACAACCATCCATAAAACACATAAAAAATATATGTTCAACAGATATTACGGCACGTCGGGCCAAACTTGAAACATGGCATAAATTTTACTTTATAGGCGTTAAAACACCACGCGAAGACCGCCGAATATCATGTTTCTATCTCCATATGCCTCAGTATAAATGTCTATCATATTTTGAACATCGAGCAGTTATCTTTTATGTCTACATTAACGGATAGTTTTATTCGCGCTTAAAAAACGCTTATGGCAGATACTTCCATTAATTTTCGAAAAACCAAACGTTTGGCAATTAGGCAAGTACGTTTACGGGATAAATAAAAAAATATTTTAGAACTCCATTCCGATAATAATGTGGCCAACTGGACTGTCGTAACTTAACGGAAGCGGAAACGAGTGTTTGCACAGAAAGTTTTCGTGTTTTGCCGTTTAAGTTAATTACATAGGTACCTAGCAGTTTGTTTGTTCTTCTCATTCAAGTTGCGTGCATATTTTTCTAACGAACACAAACTACACAAACTGAACCAAGGACAGACATTTGCAGACGTATAAGGGGTTATAGCTATGGGTGGCGAATAATCGTCCGGTGTTGCTATTTAGATTAAAAAATGACCAATATAGTTTCTAAAACTCACGCCTTTAAGCATTCGCAGAAAGCCAGACTTTTGCGGCAATGCCAAACCAATTCTTTGCAAACGATAACCTTTCAGGGGCATATCTATAAAAAGAATTTTCCCTTCAATTCCCGCACCCTATACTTAGATCTTTAAGCGTGTTAACGCGAGAAACCAGACACACTGCATTTAAACTCAAAGTTTCAATAAATAATTGCCTTTTTATATTTAATTTCTGAGAAAGAAGTATATAAGCTTACTCTACAACTGAAGATTTTTACTCGTATAACTATATTATTATTTTCTCCTCCTGTCCCAACTACTGACTAACTGCCTGTGATTACAGCCATATCAGCGAAATATATAGAAAATCTTTCAAGAGTCAACTCACTCTGCTACAAATTCGTTTACGTACTTTCTATGTCGATCTGGCTACCGTAATTTAGCGAAAGCGGCTACGAGATTGGCTTCTCCAAAGAAAGTTTTCAGAGAGTGCCGCCATTTAGGTTTATGGTATAGGTGAGTCTTTTTCCCTTTTGCTGTTGTCTAAAGAGTTTCGTTGCTTTATTTTTGAAGTGTTGCGATAAATACAAACTGCGGCAAATTGCGTCGTGAAAACAACGGTATCATTACGAGATCTTCGTAAGTTGTATCTTACGTATATCAACCTATGTACCGCGTAATAGTATATTTCATTACGAGTCTGGAAAAATCTATTTCTGTACGTGCAATGAACGATATTTTTTATTATACTTACTTCTTTGAAAACGTAAACATTTTATCGGCATATTATAATAAATATAATTGACAAAAAATAAACAATGTAGACAATATAGTATTTGGTATGTATGATGCGTTTCCATGTCCATGGTTACTCTCAAATTATTTCAAAGGTGCTTGGTTGTAAATTAGTTATTGTCAGATAAGGTGTATAAAACGTCAAAAATATTACAGAAATGTATCTAAATATTGAAACACTTACGAATTAAAATATAAAATAGGTATATGTTAAATATCAGAGAGGCATATAGAGTTTCTTATATTTAGTTTACTTTGCTGTATATTTCTACTTTAAAGCCATATATTCGGTATTTTTATTCAGCGCACGGAAAGTTTTTCCTTGCGCTGTTTCCGTGCGCTAGCCCGAAAAACCCCATATTTCATTATTGCTAAAACAGATGAAAATAAGGTGTTTTCAAAGAAGTATAATAAAAAAACAGTTATCCGGCCGGGGGAATATTTGGCGGCCATTTTGAAACCTAAATGAAGCGGGCATTTTAAAATGGTATAAGCAGGATTATTCTACAAATTCTGATGCTTAATATTTATTTTTTGGCGGGTGGTTGCTGCTTCGGCCATTCCCAAAACATGACGTATTCTTTTGGAACCCTATAAACACACAAAGACTTCTAAATATTGCAGAGGATAAGTTAACTAATTTTTCTGATTGTTCATAAAACGCAGACAAATACGGTTCCTTAAAAACGCAATATTAAACCAGATTTTAAAAAGACATGAAATTTCTTGAAACTGCGTGATTTCTCGGACGGCTTTCCACAATAGCCACCAACGAGTTTTTGTTTAGCCACCACACAAACTGCCAATACTTATAGGGTTAAAAATGGCGGCGAATTCACTCCAGTATACAGTCTGGTCATTTAATTGTGCAACATATTGGACTTTTTTGTTAATTGCACAACCAAAGTACAGATATTGCCGAAAGTTGATGCATGTTCAATAATCATATTAGGTGCACTTAGAATGGTTTCAGGTTAAGCAGCGTACAGGGTAGGTCAAACATATAAAAATTGTACAAGAGTAAAATACCCTTATTTCAAAAAATTCAGCAAAAGGTTATTAAGAAAAGTTGTTAAGAATTAAAAGATATGCCTAAATACCAGAGAAGAAAAAAAATTTGTTCGTCAATTAATTTCCAGTTTCTTAATACACATTTAAAGTAAAAATTTTGCAGCTTAAACGAGAGTTTTTTAATATACACATTATCATTACTAATGTTTTACCTTGTTCAGAATTTTTTTTTTTGAAATTTTAAAGTTTTGTTTAATATCGTTGCATAACAAACATGAAGTTCGTGATCCCCTAAAAAATTAAAAATTTAAGTTAATTTTACAAATAATATGCTTGAATTCGAACAAAGTCGTGCGAAATTGATTTAATTTTGATTGATTTATGAAATTTTTTAGGGTGAATATTGAAACAATTTTTTTAGAAGATTATTAATTATTAATGTTTTTCAAAAAAATATATTTTTTTCTTAGGAGGCCATGTCTTGGCATTTAGGCATAACTTTTAATTCTAGACTACTTTTCTTAATAACATTTTGCTGAATTTTTTGAAATAAGGGTACTTTACTCTTGAACAATTTTTATATTTTTGACCTACCCTGTATGCTGTTTGACTTGCAACCATTCTAAGTGCGCCTAATATGATTATCGAACATGCACCAACTTTCGGGAATATTTGTATTTTCGTTGTGCAATTAATTAAAAACAATCCCATATGTTGCACACTTAAATGACCACACTGTATATGTTACGGGTGGTTGTTTATAATTAGAGAATTATCTGCACAAATTTATCTTTCCTATACCTGGAAAAGCAAAAAGTTCGCCAAAGATTTTTAACTATAATTGATTTCCTCTCTTGGTCTATTATAAGTTAGATAAATAGAAAATCTTTCAAAAATCCCTTCGCTTCGCTACAAATGCGAAACGAGGTTGGTCTTTCGGAGAAACTTTCTGTGTGTTGCTGCCATTTTTTTCGGGCTCGGTGCAAACTAAACAATATCACACGAAATTATTCAAATAGTGAAATCATGTGATCAATTTACAAAGTTTGATAATAATTATTGTGGCATTAGGAACAGATTTGAGCCAGAGCTTTACAGAGTTAAAGCGTTACATGATTTGAGATTTAATTTTTACGTCTAAGCGAATAAACAGAAGTTTGGTCAAGCCTTTTGAAGCCGGCCTCGTTTAGTGTACTCTAAAATATTAGATTGCAGCATTGGACCAGAGTTCTGTTTTGTTTTCTGTGATCGAAGTAATAAAATGTCTATATTTTAAAACAATCATGTAGAGCGAATATTTAAAAATGTAAGTCTGCTACGTACGCGTCCGGTGACTCAAAACTTTCCACTATAATGCTTGGAAGCAACGGTAAGCTTTTTCACTTGCTCCAATTTAAGACGATGAATTAGCAATAAAATTGCAGGACGAATAGGAGCGCTGCTGCTGCAATTTGTAAAGTTAATCGCAATGTAATTTATCTTTCGTATAAAGCATTCAGAATTATGTATACCTCAAAGATGGTAACACAAGTTTTGGCTTCTCCTTGGCGTTTCGTAGCTTAAAAACTTTTGACTGGCGCACATTAAATTTATACCTGTAAAGTTTCTGGCTACATTAATTTTCTTAAAATTGTAAATTTGAAACGAGACGAAATTTGCTAAATATCTACTCACTAAATATATATCTTAGAACCTCATATTATACTACACTCTATTCAATCAAAGTGCAAGTGGCGCGTAAACATTTACACGATGGACGCACGTGAACAATTCTGAAGGCTAATACGAGGCAGGGCCGCATTAAGGACGATCTCTGTGAATTTTATAATATAAAATATTAAAATAATATGCCCCAGTATTAAGAACTTTAAAAACAATCTTTTATGGCACACCTAGTCATTCACTTACCTGCAAATTTCTACTATTAGAACAAATCGTAGCTCCAACAATTAATAAACAGCGAAATAATTACATCGGAAAAAATTAAAAGTCCACTTGCAACTCAATACACCTCTGTAATAAATAAAGACTCGCTGAACTCGCCCGCCGGGAAAAACTTTATTGCCATCTAGCCAATAGCAAGCCGATCACGTGCGTATCACGCTCTAGTCATGCAACAACTTTTGTTTATGTTTCACTTGCGTTTAGTTTGAATAGAGTTTAGATAGTGTTTAACACTGTTAACTTTCTTATGTGCTCATCAGTAATCAAAATTTAAAAGCAATAGGTATATGATCAATTAGATATTATAATAGTAAAACTTATTTATTTCTATACGGACAAACAGTTAATAGTGTTGTAATTTGAGTTTATGGCATAATACTCGTATTATTACTTAGAGCAGAAGGAAAATGATGGAATATAAACGAGAGGCTTACAAACTCTCTTCGTCTTATTTCTGTAGAAGCAAAAACTTAATTGCTGAGGATGTTCGGAGAATTTCCCAATTCTTCTCCCTTTTCGCTCAACTGATTGATTGCTCTCATCCCGATCTGATTACCATCAGTCGGATAAATAGAAAATCTTTCCAGAATCCCTTCGCTCCGTTACAAATTCGTGCCTTATGGGTAGATTGAGCCGCTGAAATGTAACGAAAGCCGAAGTGAAATTTGTAGGAAAAAATAGAGCTTGGTGCTGGTGGATAATGGTATAATTTGTAATTACCTAGTTATCCTTCTCTATATACATGGCTACTCCAATTTGTTTGCCTAACTCATTACTATATATTTGATTTACACTTTTTAAATAAAGGAGTTATAAATCAACAGGAGAAAGCACACGTTTTGTTATTTGTTTAAAATTATTGCAGTTAAAATTATCTGTACGAAATTTTGCTCCAATATATAGAGAAGGATACATTGAGAGTACCTACACGTATGCCGGACTGAAAAAGTGACATTGCGACTGCGATTTGTAAACTTAATTCGCTATGTCATTTATCTTCCATAAGACATTGCGAATTAGGTATAATCAGGGGAAAAAGTTTTCCGCAGCACATTTTTGCGGAGATGGATGAGATTGCGCCAATTCTGGCATCTCCTCACCAGTTTCTTAGTTTAAAAACTCGACTAGCGAACATTTGTAAAATTTCTTCTCGCATTCCATTCTCTAAATTGAAAATTCCATGATATAAAACATGATTTATCAACAGGATTGCGCAATTTTTTTAAATATTTTACTGCTCGCTAAACTATTAGCAGTTGTTAAGATGGGACACAGAAATATTCCGGGGGATTCTTAATATACGCAGATAAACTTTGGAGTTTTGCCTATTCCTCTGTATAAAATGACTCAAAACGTTTCATAACTTTAATGTATATTAAACTTTACACCCTCCCCTCCCATTTGGCCGCAATTGCTACAACTTAATTCTATATAACCGCGTATTACCGCGAGAAAAATTTTTAGGAACACATTTTCACTAGGAGACGGATGAGATTGGGCAAGTTCTAGCATTTCCTTGGCATTTCTTTACTTTAAAACTTGACTTGTGCACATTTGTACCCGTAAAGTTTGTTGTCCTTTCTCTAAATTGAAAAAGAGAATTCAATACCTGCCCATATGAACCAATAAATTAAGATAATTTTTAAAATATTAACCAATTAGGTGATAGTGAGAGTAGGATTTAAGAGAAAATACACTAACAGTGGTATTATCGCTGAGGCCATCATAATATTTTAAAAATTATGTCATTTACTTCATTCACATTGGCAGGTGTTAATAAATTACAATGGAAACATTTTTATACAATAACAGAAACATTTTGTAAGCTCAAGCTATTTCTTCCATAGTGTTCCTATACCTTTTCCTTTTTCCAGTTTCCCAAACTGATTGATCGGCGTTTCAAATGTGATTAGTGATGTATATGAAGTCGGATAAGTATAAAATCCTTGGGGAATCCGCACGAACGGCTACAAATTCGTACCTAATGGATCGATCGGTCTACCGTAATTTACGAAAGCCAAAATGCGATTGTCTGTGTTGTAGAGAAAGTTGCAACGCGTGCTGCCATTTAGGCTAATGGAATAGGTGGCTGTTCTTTTTTCGATGAAATCTAAACAATCTCGGTTGCTTTTAAAAGTGTTTTTCCGATAAACATAACCTGCAGGGACTATAGGGAATATATATTTGCAAAGGAAAATAAGGTTTGCCTCTTGAAACTTACAAGATTTTCATTTTTATAAAGCTGTTCCTAGTTATTATGACACTGTGTGAAGGCATTTGCTAAACGTTAAAATATCTCGATATGAACTCAAAAGCTTTTATTATTTGAAATAAAATAAAACATTTTGGGTCCCTTTTAAATGTTATAGAAATAATAATTATTGTTTGTGATGGGCATTTAAATTTTTAAAAAATTAAACCTTGCCTACCATGTTCATTTTTTAAATTTGTTCACGAATTATAAGTTTCATCGTTTTGGTAGCTTTTCCAGGAAATACAAATTAAATGTCATTTTCCTGTCTGTTCCTGTTTAGAAAAGGATTGGAATGTTTTTTAGGTAAAAAAAAACTTGCAATGGATCAGAAAATCCGCCATTTCATTTTTCACCACTTAATTCCTGAACATTCTGAATAGTTTCAGATAAATCTAAACCATTTCCTGATCGCTTATTGGTAAAGGTCCGCTTTCTGTCCCTATTACAGCTAGTGTAAATCCGAAAAGTCCTTCGCACAGTAAACCTCTAAAGGGCAGCGTTTCCAAAAAAAGTTGCTGGAAAATCCAATCTCGTATAGAAGCTTCCATTAAATTAAAGCTATGTGATTGACCTGGAAGGTACGAATTTGTAGCGAATCGAGCAGGCGCTTCTCGAAAAATGTCCTATTTATCCGACTGATTTGGTAGTAATCAGATCGGGTAGGGCAATCAGTCAGAAAAAAAGTAGCTAGGGAATCCTCTTCTCCGAGCCTCCATAAGAAATTTAAACTTTTAACATAAGTTAGTGTTAGGAATGCTTTTTGAGCTTACTTATATACTCAAATTGAGTACGTACCAGAATTAAGCAATTGTTTTATAACTTTATTTCAACGGTGGGCTTGTGATAAAATATTAGCTATATTCATTGGCTAAATTAGAAGTAAGCCGATTTGCGGGGTGAAGTTGTAGTTAAATGAAAACTTATAAAGGAAAATTTTATAAAATTCCCGGAATAACCTTTAGTCGAATACCAATACTTTTGAAGAAGGCCAAATTTATTTGGCATTTTTGAGGGGACAGTTCGTGTTTGCGTAGAATATTGCTCTTTAATAGAACTGAAATATACCCTTCCAGTCTCGTACGAGATGTATCGACACAAAATGGAAAACTAGTGTACACAGCCGCTAAATTTTATAGAGCACTCCTTAGATATGGAAGGCCATTAAATTTTTTTAACATGGAGTAGTAAAATTGCAACAAGGAAGATATTAATAGTGGAATGGTTCTTTTCAAAATGTAGAATCCGGTCATTTTTATTATTTGTAACAAGTCAGTAATATTAAATAGAATTACTACTTCGAATATCACGTCAATATAACTGCAGTTATTAAAGAAAAAAATATTCGTCTAGTACTTTACTAATGTTTCCTTCAATATTTACTGTGTTAAACCTATTATACAGGGTTTTCCGGAAATAGCTCTAAAAATAAAACTAACAGATCTTTGACAAATTTTATGGGGCGGTGTTTGATACAAAATTTTTCCAAAACCTCCTAAAAAATTACAAAATAAGTTAACTTAAGTGGTTTTAGAAAATATCTAGAAAAGCTTATTGATCCTTACATTTAATAAGCTGTAACTTTTTAATGCAAAATATAATATCAAACGCTCCTTAAGATCTGTGAAAGATTTTATACCTACCTATCTCTGGAATATCCTCTATATAGTACATAGGAGAAGTATCGAAAGCCTCAAATTATTGGACTATAAGCATGAAAGCATCAAACTCTCAGTCTATGAGTTCTAATTCTACGGATAGTGTAGGTAATAATGTTGCCTCTAAGCTATAACCATGCTTCAACCACAAATCCTGTTTACTCAAACCAGATAGTTATATCTTCTGCAGCTTGTGATATTTCCAACAACAAATAATATGATACGTTAATAATAACCTAATTATCGTTATTGATTGGTGGTCAAATAACTGGTTCAAAAGAGACAAGAATAACTAGTTTTAGTGTAACAGCCTGAATGCCCTGAATGTCCCGATTTAGGAATGTGAACGGGGAATTTCAATTTGGCAAAAAATTAAGACACATTTTTACTCTACCAGGAAATTGAAAACCTACATAGAAACATTGAATTTGGCCCATTCTGTCTGATTCAAGTGCAATACAGCGAGATTAGCACGAAAAACTTTGTGAATGCCTGATTTTCAAATGGAGCGTGGCGAACAGGAATACATTCATAGCGCGCTGCATTGAGGAAACTCACATCATGGCATAACCCTAACGAATTCTCATTAAATTATTTCTTGAGGGTTATTTACCGTCTTCATTAAAGTAAATTAACGCGCAACCGTATAAGTCAGAAACTAAATTATATGGGATTTCTCGTTTGAGAGAAGCACTTTATACTATAAACAAATAAAAATAAAACTCTCGCAGTCAAACTCCACAATCAGTTTTTAATTGAAAAACTGTACATGTTTCGAACCACCTAGGGGTTCATCTTCAGCAGTATAAAATATATTGGTAAGAAAACATCAAAGCTAGAAAAAACTTTATAGGTAAATTAAGGAAAAGTGAAATAAATAACCTTACCTTCCAAGCAACAAATAAGTTAAGAAAAAGCTTCTTGTGATAAACTTCAAAGCAAACAACCATAGGTCAAGTGGAGTTAAAAGTCACCAAGAAAACCCCAAAAACCCCTCAAAAAACCAAGTCAATGTCTAGCAGACCTCTGAAAAGAAAAGAAAACACTCTAGGTAAAGCAAATTGCACTGTTGGAGAGGTTAGAACGTACCTTAAAAAAACTAAAAGTATACTTCAGGTATCACCATGAAACTCAGTGAAAAAGCCCTGCAGCATCTAAATTTTGTAGCGAGAACGCTTTGGGGTTCCAAAGAACCAAAATAACATTTTTAACTTATGTGAAACAAGAATCAGGTCACCACGGCTTAAATGGAGGGCGGAAACTGAGTGGCCAACCAGAAGAGTAGGGGAAACTAGTGCGCATGTTTAAAATCAATGACAGAACAAGGAAGTGAAAAGGCGTGGCAAATTTGAAACTTTAAAATAAAATAAAACCTGTATACCGACGCCTCCACCAGAATTTCAAGAAACTACCTAGGGGACACAAGAAATTTCAAAGATTTGTAAAATTGTAAATTAGAGAATTCCAGTTGATCGTTTAAAATTTGAAAATGAGCTGAATGTTTGGCTTTAAAGATTTCCAAATTCTCAAGCAAGTTCAGAATCACACCTTTGTTGCAAAAGTGAAGAAAAGAAATATCTAGCGTCGGGTCAAAAGAATGGTTATTATTAACTATATGTTCAGAAAAAGCGGACTTGAAAAAAGCTGACTGGTTGGTACCATTTTTCAAAATTTCCCTGTGATGTTCTTTAATTCTGACATTAAACTTCCTCCCTGTTTGGCCAATATAAACGGTAGGGCAATTTTCAGAACCGCATCTCAAAAGGTAAACACCTGACCTGTCAGAAGGCTGAATGGAGTCTTTATTGTTAACCAATTTATTTCTTAAAGGATTCTGGGTTTTAAAAGCAATCGAAAAATTATATTGTTTGAAAATTTTTTTAAGTTGAATAGAAATATTACCCAGGAAAGGCAAAGAAAAATACCTAGTCTCGGGGTGGTTTTTACAAGACAAACCTTTGTTAAAAAATTTCGTTAAGTGTGAATAGAAAGTTTTGTTGATTACATGTTTAGGAAAATTATTGTTGAGAGCTAATTGGAGAATAATAGAGTATTCAAAATTAAAGTCTGTAGGGTCTAGAGGGATAGAAAAAAGTCTGTGAAAATAACAGTGTAGAGAAGCTAGTTTCTGACAGTGAGGGTGATTAGAATCGAAAGAAATAATGTTATCAGTGGTCGTGGGTTTTCTGAAAATTTTAAATTTAAAACCGTTGGAGGTTCTAGTGATAGAAAGATCGAGGAAATTAATGGAATTGTTAGATTCAACCTCCATAGTAAAGGATAATGAAGGGTGAATATTATTAAAAAACTTGAACAAATCTAAGAGTTCGGAGTGGGAACCAGAGAAAAGAATCAGAATGTCGTCAACATATCTATAATAAAAGATTACTTTAGCGAAAAGGGGGTGTTCCTTTGCCTGTTTTTCAATATAGCTCATAAAAACTGAAGCCAAAAAGGGAGAAAGATTAGAACCCATCGCTAAACCAGAGTTTTGAGAAAAAATTTCATTATTAAATTGAAAGAAATTTTGACTAACAACCAAATCAATAAGAGAGCAAATATTTAAAATATTATGACAATTTAAATCAGAGTTATTAAACAGCAAATCCCTAACAAGACCGATACACTCCTGGGGAGGTACACTCGGAAAAAGATTGGTTACGTCAAAGGAAACTAAGAAGGAAGAGGGGGGGATTTTAATGTTGGAAATTTTATCAGTTAGATCAACGGAGTTTTTAATCTCTAAAGGGTTATTAAATTGGGTGAGAGAAGGCAAAGTATTATTAAGTAGAGAGGAAATGCGAGAACAAGGAGAATCAATATATGAGACAACCGGTCTTATTGGTACACCTTGTTTATGAATTTTAGGGAGACCATATAGTAGGGGCATTCTGATGTTCATAGGTATTAGCTTAAAATAAGAAGAATTAAGTAACTCTAAAGTCTCTCTGGAAAAGTTCAGGGTATCTTTTAGGCCTTGGACAAAACCACGAAGGGGATTAGAATTTAATTTTTGAAAGCATTCAGGTGTTAAAAAATTATGAACCTTATCAAGGTATTGTTGTCTTTCCATAACAACCACGCAATTACCCTTATCAGCCTTAGAAACAACTAAATCATTATTTTTAATTTTATTTTTTAGTGATGAAACAGATTTTTTTAAACTTGAACCACGAAAAGATTTATCAGAATCAATAGATTTGGGCTTATCAAAAGATCTATTTAAAAGGAAGGAAACTTGAGAACGTAAAAACTCTTTGTCGTTTTTATTATCAATCGAATCAATAATTTTCTCAGTGTGAGCTGTCAAAACGCATAAATCTTTGGTTGAGGGTTGTGTAGGTAGGAAAAATTTTTTAAGTTGAATAGAAATATTACCCAGGAAAGGCAAAGAAAAATACCTAGTCTCGGGGTGGTTTTTACAAGACAAACCTTTGTTAAGAAATTTCGTTAAGTGTGAGTAGAAAGTTTTGTTGATTACATGTTTAGGAAAATTATTGTTGAGAGCTAATTGGAGAATAATAGAGTATTCAAAATTAAAGTCTGTAGGGTCTAGAGGGATAAAAAAAAGTCTGTGAAAATAACAGTGTAGAGAAGCTAGTTTCTGACAGTGAGGGTGATTAGAATCGAAAGAAATAATGTTATCAGTGGTCGTGGGTTTTCTGAAAATTTTAAATTTAAAACCGTTGGAGGCGTCGGTATACAGGTTTTATTTTATTTTAAAGTTTCAAATTTGCCACGCCTTTTCACTTCCTTGTTCTGTCATTGATTTTAAACATGCGCACTAGTTTCCCCTACTCTTCTGGTTGGCCACTCAGTTTCCGCCCTCCATTTAAGCCGTGGTGACCTGATTCTTGTTTCACATAAGTTAAAAATGTTATTTTGGTTCTTTGGAACCCCAAAGCGTTCTCGCTACAAAATTTAGATGCTGCAGGGCTTTTTCACTGAGTTTCATGGTGATACCGGGAGTATACTTTTAGTTTTTTTAAGGTACGTTCTAACCTCTCCAACAGTGCAATTTGGTTTACCTAGAGTGTTTTCTTTTCTTTTCAGAGGTCTGCTAGACATTGACTTGGTTTTTTGAGGGGTTTTTGGGGTTTTCTTGGTGACTTTTAACTCCACTTGACCTATGGTTGTTTGCTTTGAAGTTTATCACAAGAAGCTTTTTCTTAACTTATTTGTTGCTTGGAAGGTAAGGTTATTTATTTCACTTTTCCTTAATTTACCTATAAAGTTTTTTCTAGCTTTGATGTTTTCTTACCAATATATTTTATACTGCTGAAGATGAACCCCTAGGTGGTTCGAAACATGTACAGTTTTTCATTTAAAAACTGATTGTGGAGTTTGACTGCGAGAGTTTTATTTTTATTTGTTAATTCTTCACTCCACTGCAAGATAATGGACTATTTTTTCAAGTTATATAATGCTAGTCAAGCTTCCCTAGTCCAAGAATACCTGAAGATTTTGATTAACAGAAAGCTGACGAAGCTGGACATCTGGTTCAACTCACAATGTCTGAAGTTTGGACTGACTCCGAAATACATCTCACTTAGGACCAACAACTCTTCAACATCGGCACGAAGAGCTCTCGATTTTGGAAGATTGTTTTGGTTAAAGTCTGAACTTAAAAGGTTGTACTGTAGACTTGCCTTCCTTGATCAAAAATTGAAATTCATCTTTTTTAAATTAACCTCTGTCCTACACCCTATAGAATGGGATTGTTTTAATGATTTGTTTTTGCTTAAGGTCCAGAAGGTAGGCGATATGAAGTTTTCCAAGGTCAATAATAAACTTCAACAGTTGAAACACCAGGGTAAGTCCAGGTTGCACTGTGGGTTTTCTTCTTCTACCTCAGAACTACCTATTCCTAATTCTAACAAATTTCTCAATGGATCAAGTAATGAACCAAATAACGTTCCGTTCAATAATTCTACTTTTGAAAATGAGTTTCAGATACTCCCTTCTCCTGACAACTTTAATTTTCACCCTAGATCTCTTAACTTAAGTAATACTAATTTTGATTCTAATGAGCTTAATGTTCTAAACAAGGGTTTGAAATTTAATTTACCTACACAACCCTCAACCAAAGATTTATGCGTTTTGACAGCTCACACTGAGAAAATTATTGATTCGATTGATAATAAAAACGACAAAGAGTTTTTACGTTCTCAAGTTTCCTTCCTTTTAAATAGATCTTTTGATAAGCCCAAATCTATTGATTCTGATAAATCTTTTCGTGGTTCAAGTTTAAAAAAATCTGTTTCATCACTAAAAAATAAAATTAAAAATAATGATTTAGTTGTTTCTAAGGCTGATAAGGGTAATTGCGTGGTTGTTATGGAAAGACAACAATACCTTGATAAGGTTCATAATTTTTTAACACCTGAATGCTTTCAAAAATTAAATTCTAATCCCCTTCGTGGTTTTGTCCAAGGCCTAAAAGATACCCTGAACTTTTCCAGAGAGACTTTAGAGTTACTTAATTCTTCTTATTTTAAGCTAATACCTATGAACATCAGAATGCCCCTACTATATGGTCTCCCTAAAATTCATAAACAAGGTGTACCAATAAGACCGGTTGTCTCATATATTGATTCTCCTTGTTCTCGCATTTCCTCTCTACTTAATAATACTTTGCCTTCTCTCACCCAATTTAATAACCCTTTAGAGATTAAAAACTCCGTTGATCTAACTGATAAAATTTCCAACATTAAAATCCCCCCCTCTTCCTTCTTAGTTTCCTTTGACGTAACCAATCTTTTTCCGAGTGTACCTCCCCAGGAGTGTATCGGTCTTGTTAGGGATTTGCTGTTTAATAACTCTGATTTAAATTGTCATAATATTTTAAATATTTGCTCTCTTATTGATTTGGTTGTTAGTCAAAATTTCTTTCAATTTAATAATGAAATTTTTTCTCAAAACTCTGGTTTAGCGATGGGTTCTAATCTTTCTCCCTTTTTGGCTTCAGTTTTTATGAGCTATATTGAAAAACAGGCAAAGGAACACCCCCTTTTCGCTAAAGTAATCTTTTATTATAGATATGTTGACGACATTCTGATTCTTTTCTCTGGTTCCCACTCCGAACTCTTAGATTTGTTCAAGTTTTTTAATAATATTCACCCTTCATTATCCTTTACTATGGAGGTTGAATCTAACAATTCCATTAATTTCCTCGATCTTTCTATCACTAGAACCTCCAACGGTTTTAAATTTAAAATTTTCAGAAAACCCACGACCACTGATAACATTATTTCTTTCGATTCTAATCACCCTCACTGTCAGAAACTAGCTTCTCTACACTGTTATTTTCACAGACTTTTTTCTATCCCTCTAGACCCTACAGACTTTAATTTTGAATACTCTATTATTCTCCAATTAGCTCTCAACAATAATTTTCCTAAACATGTAATCAACAAAACTTTCTATTCACACTTAACGAAATTTTTTAACAAAGGTTTGTCTTGTAAAAACCACCCCGAGACTAGGTATTTTTCTTTGCCTTTCCTGGGTAATATTTCTATTCAACTTAAAAAAATTTTCAAACAATATAATTTTTCGATTGCTTTTAAAACCCAGAATCCTTTAAGAAATAAATTGGTTAACAATAAAGACTCCATTCAGCCTTCTGACAGGTCAGGTGTTTACCTTTTGAGATGCGGTTCTGAAAATTGCCCTACCGTTTATATTGGCCAAACAGGGAGGAAGTTTAATGTCAGAATTAAAGAACATCACAGGGAAATTTTGAAAAATGGTACCAACCAGTCAGCTTTTTTCAAGTCCGCTTTTTCTGAACATATAGTTAATAATAACCATTCTTTTGACCCGACGCTAGATATTTCTTTTCTTCACTTTTGCAACAAAGGTGTGATTCTGAACTTGCTTGAGAATTTGGAAATCTTTAAAGCCAAACATTCAGCTCATTTTCAAATTTTAAACGATCAACTGGAATTCTCTAATTTACAATTTTACAAATCTTTGAAATTTCTTGTGTCCCTTAGGTAGTTTCTTGAAATTCTGGTGGAGGCGTCGGTATACAGGTTTTATTTTATTTTAAAGTTTCAAATTTGCCACGCCTTTTCACTTCCTTGTTCTGTCATTGATTTTAAACATGCGCACTAGTTTCCCCTACTCTTCTGGTTGGCCACTCAGTTTCCGCCCTCCATTTAAGCCGTGGTGACCTGATTCTTGTTTCACATAAGTTAAAAATGTTATTTTGGTTCTTTGGAACCCCAAAGCGTTCTCGCTACAAAATTTAGATGCTGCAGGGCTTTTTCACTGAGTTTCATGGTGATACCTGAAGTATACTTTTAGTTTTTTTAAGGTACGTTCTAACCTCTCCAACAGTGCAATTTGGTTTACCTAGAGTGTTTTCTTTCCTTTTCAGAGGTCTGCTAGACATTGACTTGGTTTTTTGAGGGGTTTTTGGGGTTTTCTTGGTGACTTTTAACTCCACTTGACCTATGGTTGTTTGCTTTGAAGTTTATCACAAGAAGCTTTTTCTTAACTTATTTGTTGCTTGGAAGGTAAGGTTATTTATTTCACTTTTCCTTAATTTACCTATAAAGTTGTTTCTAGCTTTGATGTTTTCTTACCAATATATTTTATACTGCTGAAGATGAACCCCTAGGTGGTTCGAAACATGTACAGTTTTTCAATTAAAAACTGATTGTGGAGTTTGACTGCGAGAGTTTTATTTTTATTTGTTAATTCTTCACTCCACTGCAAGATAATGGACTATTTTTTCAACTTTATACTATACCTGCTTCACTAGGTCGTCTGAAAATTTACTGGCTTTGTGTGCGGTGTTTATTCTCACCGACGTTTTTCCATGAAACGCCCGTATTTGCATTGGTTTCGAACGCAGCGATTCGACGTTCGAGAGTTAGTCGTAGTCCCTACCTTTCCCGTTCTTCCGAAATCAATAGAGGCTGATGTAAAAGAAATTCCGGCAACCTACTTCCTATAAAATCTATTTACGAATATATTTACGACCCAGCACAGAAAAAGGCAAGGAAATAGTTATTTGTGTACGAAGGCAGTTCAACTTTTTATAAAGAATGTGGAATTGGCCTCTATAGGGCCGACGCCAATAAACCATATGAGTTATAAAACGGAACTTCAGTGCCAAGGGTCATATTAGGAAAATATGTTTTATTAGGCATAATAATCAAAAAAGGTCGCCCATCTATGAGTCGACCGCGCGCGCCGTTGCTTTGCCTCTTTATCGCTCTACTTAGATGGAGCACGTTGCGGTACGACGCAACTTGCTTACAGGAGTCCTCTGGTCTCTCTCTTATGCGCAGTCTACATAAGGAAAGTATTCTTGTTGTGCAAACCGATCAAAATACTTACACTGAAAGAATGCGTTGTTATAGGTAACAATTCTCTCTCGCCAAGCATAGAAAAAAATCGAACAAAAATGACTACAATACAGGTAGAACAAAGCCTTAGAATAATGCACAGTAAAAAATATCGGTGTAAATCCTCTTCGTGTAAGTGGTGGAAGAAATTTGGTGAAAATTTGACACGAAAATTGGTGGATTCCAAATATCTTAACCAAACCTCATTTGGTAAAATTCACACTACAACAAATTCGTTAATTTTAACACTTAGGGGTGCGTAAAACACTATTCGGTATCTCTTAGCACTAAGCTGCGTCAAATTGAACGTATTAACACAAGTTTGTGTTAAGTAGATGAGAGAGGGAAGGTATTTCATCAGTTATGGGTGTAAAATCTTAGGCATTTGAAGCCATGGCATCAGTTGTTTGTCGAACGTGTTGCGCGACGGAGCTTATCAGTTTGTGTGACGTGCGACACGACCGCGTGGCGGGGAATAATAGTTATAAAAGTGATTCTACCGACCGCTAGTGCAAAAATGGTGTTGTTATATAAAGTAAAATTTCATAGTGAGTCAGATGGATTAAAACGACAGGCGAATATGCAAATGTGACGACGAAAGGTACTGTGTGATAGCCGAGGTGATAGCCTTTAACCTATTACTCATCGACTGTATTGACACGAGTTTGTTCCCACTGAAATCAGAAACCAGTCACGTATTTCAAATTATCTTACTGTTCGGAGTGTTTTGATTCCTGGTGATTGGCTCCGACTTATAGTTCGGACTTGCTTGTGCTTGTGAGAACAGGCCTATCTAACTAAATTGCTGTGTCGCAACGTTTGAAGTTTCTTTTTGTCTCACACGGACAATTCTGGCAACAGTTACTTAAGTACATTATGTAAGAGAATTTGTACGAAATAGTTTGGTCGCATCAAAATGTACGAATTTGAAAGAAAATGCCCTTCTGCAGTATAAACACAGAAAATATTCGTAGTATATACACAGAAAATATTCGTAGTATATTTTCTGTGGTATAAGTATAAATAACCTCCTAACATAAAGCATTTCTTGTGTTTGTGGTTAGGTACACTTTTCTTACGAATTCGTACGATAAAAATCAAAATATTAGAAAGTTTGAAGTATGTCTAATTATAAAATAGAACGTAATTATGAAAATATTCCATGGCTGACTATGTGAAAATTTAAAAAAAAAATCAGAAAATTAGCCGTAGCTCTTTTATTTTTTATAATAACTATGCCGAGTATTATATTTTTGGAAAGCTCAAAAAATGGCCGATTTTATAAGGCCACAGCCAACTATGATTTACATTTAAAAAAAACACCAGTTTATGTCATATCTCAAAAATCACAAACAACATAAAAAATTGGATGAGATTATCTTATTAAGCCCAAAATTATCTAAAATTTTTGTCTCTACAGTTTTTCTGTATAATCAGAAATAACGGAGCTACAGAGATCTGATTAAATAGCAAAAAATCACTCTTTTCAAAATATCTAGTGAGTCATGAAGTTTTTCAAAAATCCAAAAGGGGCATTAGATTGAGCATTCAAAACTGCAATTCTTTCCCCATTTTACCTTTGTTGTAGCTCTGCTAGTTTCCGAGATCCCCATAATGGGCATCGAAAAAAACTCACCCTGTGTATAACTTTTTTATAACCAGATATTTTTGGCAGTGAGAATGAATATTTATTTATAGCTTTAAGAAAGAAACTGTTGATATTTTTATACCTATTTGTAAGGAATCGTTAATATATTTTGGAACTGAAATAATGTATTTTCTTTACTTATTACCGTTTATTACCTATTTCTTACAAATAATTTAAATTGAAGACCATGTACATATTATGCCTGGTTCATAGAGCTTCTTTATCTTTTAGTTTTATTTTATTTTTACAAGTAACACATTTCCTTAATTTGAACTAATCAATGACATTTGAAATTTCTTTAAAATAAAGTACATGTAAAACTATAAGAGAGAAAGGAGAAGAAAAGGGGAATACCAAATAAATTAAATTACACCATTTTGACCAAATTCGTGTAAAAGTTACACAACACGGTGTCAATCTTACACAACGCCGTGTTAAATATTCACACCAGCATAGTTCTTATTGACACCAGAACATTTGGTGAAATTGACCAAAAAAGGTGCAAAATTTACCAGATATTATGTGGACTTATATAAGACCACTTTTCGTGTCAAATTTAACACCGGATTTTTTACTGTGTAGTGTTTTGTCAGTGGACAGATTAGTAACTTCCAGGGACGCTTTAAAATAAGGGGTCTCAGCATGTCACAGTCTATCACATAGGAAAAGTGAAGCCTTGAGGGGAAGTTTGTTTTCTGTATACTCCCAGGAGACCACATAAGTGGGCTGGTACAAGGTTATGTTATATGTCAGTGTCCAACTGCCATCAGGTTTTATGTGACATGCCAGTGCCATAGATTAAAAAGGGGGCAAAATATTTCCCGTCATAGTTCACAATTTTTAAGTTTTCTAACTTCCAGATAGTCACTTAAAGGTAATGCGGCCGCCTGTAGTAGTCCCAATATTTCGAAAATTTTAAATTATTAAGCAGGTAGCTTCAGTCAGGTCTTTTTTAAACAGTTTTTATCTACAACTATAAGTTTATTTTACGTTTGTGAGGTATCTTGGGAGAGAAATAAAATTATAAAAATTTTATAATGAGCACCAAGAAAAACTACATGATTAGAACTAAGTACAAGACCTAATCTTATTAGTCCATCCCGAAATCTGTGAAAGTTCTTTGGATAGATACATTCAACAAGGGAAGAAAGTTCAAGTACGTATACCTATATTATACCTACATATTGGTTTGAGGAACCTGGTAACAAGGTGCAATAGCGACAAATTCTCAAATAAGCAAAATCGGCACTGACTTACCATACTTATATTACCTAAATTCCTGGAAATAATTGCAGGAAACCAAATTCAAATATGAAATGAATTTGATTCATTTGGCACTTGCCATATTCTGTGTTTGTTGACAGAACATTGTCAAGTCTAATTTTTAGAAATCATGGAAACCATTAATAATTTTTACTAACAATCAAAGTACCTGTTATATTCATAGATTCTCCAATAAAATGGCATACTTGGCATCACTGATGCCATTAGAATGAGGAAAGAAACGGCCTCACTTTGGAAAGTATAATCACAGAAAATATACTTCGTAGTATATTTTCTGTGGTATAATGCTGGGTCCCCTTACTTTAAAGGGTCCCTGGTAATTTCATATAATTTGCTTAACATAAACACGAAATATCTTTATCAGAAACACATCACCCTCTCAAAAACTGGGAGCTAATTGATCATATCTGCATTTAACAACCCATCCATCTGATTTCGGAATGCATACCTAACCTATAGCACCCCCATACATCGCTTATGACGATCTTCCATCGAAGTTTCCCAGCAATCCACCACGAATAAAACATATTATTAATTCGAATCTATCACGCTAGGCTACTTAACCGTGCTCTATGCCCTGCCGGCGTGACGCGGGCATCTCATAACTGCCAATAGGGCGCTCCACTCTCGGCCGGGCGCTGCCGGCACACCACGGCCGGCGAACGCATTCGAGCCGTACACGAAGAGGAGGCCATATTTCAACGTGATAGGGGTCATTTATTATCGGGGCTGTTGAAAGATAATATAAATTACGTGCCCCAACTATAAAACGTAATAACCTAATAGATATCTAGGAGATTTTCGCGGGATTCGATGTGCCTGAAAGGACGGACAGTATATTCCAGTCACACAATCCAGGTGTTAGAGGGGATTAAGGGGGTAGTTTGCTTGAGGTCCACCTGCATTCATGAGAAGATCAAGCTCAATGTAACAGAAAAACACTTCACAAGAAGCTGAGATGTTGCGATATTTGGGTTAGGGTTATGCTCCATCTAGATAAATAATGTCATCGTTCAACGTGTTTATAGCATGGTCTATTCGTTTATCAGTTTTTGAGGCTTCACTGCTTTTGGTTCCAGTTTCGTACTAGGCCTTACTGTTCTTGATACTTAATGTCTATATTTAGAATATAAAAGACTGTCGTGTTTTTAAAGAGAATTCTATATAGTTACTTACTTACTGCCTCTCTATGTTTCGAACCCATTGTGATTCCCCAGGTCTTACCTGAAACAAAAAGTTATTTTAAGTAAATAAACAGAATATAATAAAATTAGATACAAAGTTGGTACCTAAGGAAATAACGAGCATTTCTTTGTGAACAAAGTTAAGTTATATTGATCATGGATTATACCACTGTTAATGATAAAGCACCACAAGACTGTGCTTTAGACAATAATATCGATGTCTTAAGAAGAACACTATCCTTTTCAAGATAGAATCGATCAATACTAAAGAAAAATACCATAAAGTCTACAACACATTCTACGTCCAATGTTTAATTTTCGTAAAGTTGTCAATAGAAGTAGGATAGTTATTTTATGCCTCAACATTTTTCCTGGCAAAACGGAAGTATTCAAGGTGAGTAAAGAGTATGGAAAGGTGCTTATATTTCCTGAAATATTTGTTATTAAAAAAATGTTTGGAAAGACCGTCTCTTTCTGGATACGTCAGTATAAAAAGAACATGAGAAAAAATAATCTCCTTCAGTTGGACGTCATCAATCCATTTCTTATCAAGTTCGCCATGAAAATAAAATGAAATGTTGCATCATATCCAAAAATTTAAGGAAGATTGCAATCTAGTAATCTATCTTGTTAACAAAAACTGGCAGTGTTTTTTTTAATGGTGGCTTACCGTGAGGTCATACAAGAATTTGTTTAAACACTTACAATATCGCACCATAGCAGCTGTCATATTTACTATTAGGGAACGCTGACTTATTTAAATAGAGGAAAACTTTACATCAAATAACAGAGCCCCCTCGTTTTTAGTTTGCTAAATCCACCTTGAATAGTAGGCCACGCCTTTCATACAATAATAAGAAACATATGTAGCTACTCTGTAAACATAGACATTAAACTGAATTAGACTCACAAGGTCGTCAACGTTGCCTTTGGCCCGACAAGCATCGTCCCAATTTAGGATAGAGCATAGATCTAGAGCGCAGGTTCCAGACTGGAAGGCTATAGCTGCAATTATTGCGAATCTATTACTTGCGGAATTTATTTTATTTCCCCGGCCTTTGTTTAGCCGATGGAACAATGCGAATGGAGAGCACAAAGGGCTGCCGGCTCCGGTGAATGTCCCGGAGCGGTGACAGCAATGCGCGCGGATGAGATGTCGAACTAATAAATTTTTCGGGCCCGCTAACGCGCGGACAGTCATACACGCCATTGTGCAAATGTAGAAGATTCGCTTTGTGGATTACGAGCCAGTTGATATCCAAGAGCTCTGAGGCAAACGTTATATTCGCTTACCGCTTCTTAAGAGCCTAATCCAATGACGTCAAAACCTACAGACGTGGTACCCCATTGTTAAAATGCCCTTTATTTTGACTCCAAGATTAAATATATCCATACTACTCTAAAAACATGCTACAAACAAAGACAGAAAGTCAACCATCAACCAACTATACACCCGGTGATTCCCGGTTATAGTTCCTCCAGAATCACACTTTTAGATATCGCATGTTTTTTCTTGTTTGGGGGCGCCGGAAGCATCGGAACCTCACCTGAAGACTCGGGGGATTGTCTAACGACGCCAGCCTCCGAGCCCAGAGTCGAAATAAGTTCGCTACGGCTCGACAAAAAGGGGCAATTTCTGACAATTTCGCGACATTTTCGGAATCATTTAATGGAGCGCTTAGATTGTGATTAGTTCTGGGCGTCAAGCGTTTATCAAAACAAACCTGTCTATAGGTTTTGACGTCATTGGCCTAATCTAAGTGAATTACAAATTTCCCTTGAGCTGTTTTTTTATTTGTCACAAACTGTGAAATTAATCGAATTGACACATCCATTTGGGCGAGTCAAGATGGAGAATGCTTGTCTCCTCTTATAAAATTGCAATTCGTTTATACGACATCTCATAAGATATATACCTACGTATAATGAAATTAAAATATAATATATGGCAAAATGACCTCTTAGTATACAAATATCCACCTAACCGGTACTCCTCCGACGAGGAGTCCAATGGTACACGGGCGTAGCCAAGGGGGGGGTTTCCCCCGAAATAAGCAAAATATTACCTAATATTATACCGAAAAAATACGAGGAGTGAAGAGTTAAATTATTATTACGTTTGAATATATGTAGTAATAGTAGCGCCTAGCGCCATCTTTTGACGAGAGGCAGACGCAGTTGCAGCCCAACTATTTTGTATTGTACACTGAAAAAAATCCTATGATTACATTGTGATTTAACAGTGATATTTGCAGTAATAAATACAGTATATTTGCAGTAAAGTATGGTTTACCGCATATTTGCTGAAAATGCACAATGAACTTGTAAAATAGTTGTACAATATCGTAAAAATTACGTACTAAATGTAAAATTAACAACTATTCTTGTACTATTTCAATATTAGGGAATAAAACATATCTAAAATTACGTTAAGTTTGTAAATTCACGCTGTGTTGGTATTTTCACCGTTATTTTTTGTCAGTTTCACAAGTTATTTGTGATTTCACGTAAAGTTTTTGCAATGGTATTGTAAAATTAAATTTTGTATAGAAAAAATACATGAAAACTTGTAATTATTACGAGTAATTACATATTGTTGGTATTTTCACAGTTGCTTTGCTGTTTTTACAAGTTGTTTGTAATTTGACGTAATGGTTTTACAAAGATACTGTAGAACTAAATTTCGTATTGAAAAAATACATGGATATTTTGTAATCCTATTTAATAATTACGTTGTGTTGGTATTTTCACAGCTATCGTGCCATTGTTACCAAATATTTGTGATTTCACGTAATTTTTTTACAATGAGTTGTAAAATTAAATTTTATATTGAAAAAATACAAAAAACTTGTAATTATGATTAGCAAATACATATGTTTTGTATTTTCACAGTAGATTTCACAAGACATTTGTGATTTTTCGTAGAGCTTTTACAGCGAGACTGTGAAACTAAATTATATATTGAAAAAATACAAGAAAACTTTGTAATACTATGAAATAATTATATTGTCTTGGTATTTTTACAGGTGTTGCTACATTTTCACAAGATATTTGTGATTTCACGTGAAACGATTACAACGATACTGTGAAACTAAATTTCATATTGAAAACTACAAAAACATTTTGTAATTATGTTAAATAGTTATTACATTGCGTTGGTATTTACACAGTTATTTTGCCATTTTAACAAGATATTTGTGATTTTACGTGAAGCGTTTACAACGATACTGTGAAACTAAATTTAATACTGAAAAATACAAGAATATTTAGTAATCTTGTTAGATACCTACCTAATTATTTCATTGTATTGGTATATATTTTTTTGGTATATTCACAACATTGCTGTGAATTTACAAAACTTACCGAATTTGCTTCAATAATGACCCAATCCCATGCAAGCATGCTCGGTTTGACCTACATTTTTTATTACTAACGTAGGTACCTAATTCAGTATTGTTTTGGACGGCCACCGTCGCGCGCTGGCTGGATTCTACATTTCCGTGTTCCGAGTGCATACTCTGCGTGTTATAGTTGTACCCTTTTGATAATAGCACTTTGTCTGGAAAATAAGGTAAGTAAAAAATAATAAATACTTACCTATCGAAATGATTTCTTGCGACATTTGTGGGATCCAAATAGGTACGATTAGAAAATATGAACTCCACAGTTATTATCATAGAAATATTCCAAAAATAACTGTACAAATGTATACGAGAAAATTGCCGTGCAATCTTAAATAATTATGTATCTTTTAGAAATCACATCGTTAGACGTCATGTGAATTTGAACATCAAAAAAATAATACCGTCAAATACACGTGCCCCATCGAAAATTGTAAATTTGAAACACAAATAAAAAAAATTTTTTACAAGCATCTTTATGGCCATATAAGAAATGGTCTTTATATAAATTGTCCCTTTAATTGTAAGTCTAAAACACTTTTTAAAAATGCTTGGGAAAATGACTTTATTGCAGGGTGGGGGAGAAGGAGACACCGAGGGAAACACGCCGAATTTTGACAATTTGAGTAAAAGACTTTTTAGTTCCATGTATTTAACATTGGAAGCCAGTTTTATGGTTTCAAATAGAGCTATCAACTTTTATATAACTGGAATGTCCGACGTGCAGGAATTAAATAAGAAATACTTATTAACAAAACATTATTATATACAGAAAATTATAAATGTTTGTTTTCTTTTTTACTTCATTTTAAATAACATTGTACTTATTATGTTTGGTATTTAAAAGGCAGGTACAGGCGAAGTTCTGGAAGAGACAAAAAACACAGTCTAAACTATACGTATCTATAGGTATGGTAGGGAGTTAAGATATTATGTATAATCAGGTGCGACTTAAACATGATTATTTTATATAAAAACAATCTATAACTTTGAATTTTGGGCCCAAATTTTGAGTTATAGATTGAAATTGTATAACATATTGAAAATACACAAGAAAAATCATTTTGCATAGAATTCTTCCAAGCTTAGGTAACTTTGTTCCTATAATTATTGTTTTTTTTTTTGTTTTTTAGTTTTGTTTAGTACGATATCTACTTACTTTTAATACATGTATTACTTGCACTTTATACTTTGTTGTTTTATTTTAGTCATTGTAGATAACCTAATTCAGTAGATATACATAAAGGGTACGAGTCCCCAGATTGAGTTAACAATAAGATAAAAAAAATCGTGTTGAAATTGAAGCTTCTGGGAATCAGCCCTGCTTGGTTAGAAACTAAAAGACGGCTCGTATACCAGCACTATACGCGACTGCTACGATACTGCGACTCGTCGTCACTTAGAGGTCGCGGTATACATTATTTTAAAGATTTACCTTTACGACCAGTACAAAAAAATATTTCTGCTCAAAGTATTTTAAATAGAAGCGCGCCCACCAAAGATACGGCGACGCGATCACTACGCTAGTTGTAAGATACTGGTCTAATTTGCCATAGTTTTAGTTTCAAAAAATTAAGTACCTATAGATGTATGCCTTGGACATTTTGAAAAAACTTTTTTCGCACCATCAAAGTGCCATTTCTGTAGCTTTTCCGACAAAATGTTATTAAGAAAAGTTGTTCAGGATAAAAAAAACTGAGTCCATAATTGTGTCAAATTTCAAAATCCTAGGCCTACTTTGATTTCTTACTCTTTTTTTCTTGGAGAAGTTCCTTTTTGGTAGAAGATGCATACAACAAAACAGATAACAACTGAAAAGATCCTACTTCATCCAAAAATATACTGTCCGCGGCAAATCTGTAGACCGGGCCTTGTAAAATCTACAGCATGGCACCAAAGAAAATGAAATTCGGTATGGGAATATCGGACATATTTGCGCATTATATTGTGATGTCAAAGAGCGTTTTTTTCCGTTTCATTGTTTACAATTATATTGGAATTGCATAACAAAGAACTGAGGAAGAAAATAAAATGTGAATCCGTTTCTTTCAATCGCTTAAGGGTTGCCGACAGCGAAAGTGACGTTAGATTTCGTATTTTTTTAAGTTGTATAGCATAAAATCTAATAACATTTTACCTGGCAAAAATTTAGTACAAACATCTCTGTCTTCATTTTAATCATAAGATCTTACAAGCAGAGTTTTGTTTTATAGGTTACGAAAACCTTGGGAAAAATAATAATTCCAGTGCATATGCTTTTGTGATCTTATGATTAAAATGAAGACAGAGATGTTTGTACTAAATTTTTGCCAGGTAAAATGTTATTAGATTTTATGCTATACAACTTAAAAAAATACGAAATCTAACGTCACTTTCGCTGTCGGCAACCCCCTCTTAATGATTTTGTCGTTTTACCCACAATTTTTCTAGTAATGGGGAGTCTTTTGGGGTTTAATTCATTAAATAAATGCCCAAGCCCTCTAGAAAGCTGTCTGTCTACATAACCTTGTATAAAATTAAAATTTGTATTCGCATGTTTTCTGCTTTTCAGTTAATTGTGTTACTTTACACTTTTTTTGTTTTTTTTTCTTATGTAATTTCAAGAAAATTTTACATTGTTAGGTGCAGAAAAAAACGCTCTTTCAGAAAATGTCAAAAATTACCCGTTGCAATTTAAAAAATATGACCTTGACTTTGTATCTTCCATAATAAACGGGATAAAAACTTCAAAAAACATCACAATATGCACCAATATGTCCCATATTCACATACAAAATTTCATTTTTTTGGCATGCTGTAGATTTTACAAGGCCGAGTCCATACATTTGCCACAGGTCATGTGTGCGGGAATAAGTAGAAAGTTAAACCATAGAAGAATCTGACTACGAAGCATGGTTCGACAGCAAGTAAGTATCAAATACATTAATTTTTGGAATAAATCCTTTACAAAAAATACAAAAATGAGATGTAATTTTAGCAAAAGTAAACTTATAAAATAGCTTCTTATTGTGGGTGGGGACATTTGGAAAAGAAAATAATCTCCTGTGCCATACTCAACGGATTTCTACCTCTGAAATGCTTATTCTACCTCAGAATGTGCGATAACGTTTTGAATAACATATTATATTGTAATAGTTCTTAGTTATACATATGTATATTGTTGCTTGCGGGAATAAAAATGTATTTTCACAGCTATTATAGCTATTGTAAAATGCTATTTGTGATTTTACCTATACCTGAACTTCTTTTGACCAATTGGACTTAAAAACGTATTTTCACCGATAATTATGTATCCCAAGCTAATCGGTGAAACTACGTTTTGTTATGTAAAATCCCAAATTAATAGCAATTCACATGATTAACGTTTCTGTATGTAAAATCACAAATGGTATTTCACAATGTATAGCGGTGAAAATACGTTTCTACATATGTAAAATTACAAATGATATTTCACAATCATAAGCAATGAAAATACGCTTCTGTATGTAAAATCACGAATGGCATTTCACAACAATTATCGGCGAACATACGTTTCTGTACGTAAAATCGCAAATGGAATTTCACAATGATTAGTGGTGAAAATACGTTTCTGTATGTAAAATCACAAATGGCATTTCACAGTGATTAGCGGTGAAAAGACGTTTCTGTACGTAATATCGCAAATGGAATTTCACAATGATAAGTGGCGAAAATACGTTTCTGTATGTAAAATTACAAATGGAATTTCACAATGACTAGCCGTGAAAATACGTTTCTGTATGTAAAATTACAAATGACATTTTACAATAATGATAAGTGAAAATAAAAAATTTATATGTAAAATACAAATGGGATTTCACCATAATTAGAAGTGAAAATACTCCTTTACATGTAAAATTACAAATGGCATTTCACCCTAGCCATTGTGTCACAAATAACCAGTAATTTCACAGTTACTGTACGTCGTACAGTAACGTTTGTAATTTCACTTTAGGTTTGTATTATCTCAAATGAGACTTAAAGGCTTTTACAATGTTGTGAAATTACGGCAAATATCATAGGACACAAATAACCAGTGATATTTGCCGTAATTTCACAATTTCCTTTTTTCAGTGTAGGGACACTTTGCGTTGTTTCTCGATTATTCGCCACGCCCCTCGGTCGAAATGAGCGGAACTTTGTGGAAGTTCGTGGAAGTTTCTGGACGGCTACTGGGCTGCTATATAAGCGGCGCCGCGGCGCGTGACCGCGCTTACGGCAGTATTGTTCCATGCGAACTCGAAGCGAATAAAAGTGAAAAGTGGTGAACGAATAGTGAAGAGAATTAAGTGTACCGTGTAAGTCAGTAATTTTAGTGCGCTGTTATTCGATGACCTTGTTAAGGATAGATACGTGAATCATTATTACTGTCGAAAATCGGAGGGGAAGAAAAGGAAGGGTGATAAACCTAAAGGTATGGACTACTGGAAAAAGTGGTGTAGTCAAGGTCAAGGGGTTTCTAATAAAGAAACAAATTTGGATTTAGCTATCAAAGCTTGAGCTACCTTGCATGCTGATAAGAAGACTGCCTACCCCGAAATCTAGTATGGAATGCCTAGATATGTGCGATAAAAACCTTTATCCTAATATTTACACATTACTACAAATCTTGGCTACCATTCCTGTATCCACTGCTACCCCAGAAAGGTCTTTCTCGAGCCTAAGGAGACTGAAAAACTATTTACGAAACACTACAAGTTAAAACAGACTTAATGGTTTGGCTCTAATAAACATTCATTATGGAACAGAAATTCATGCAGATGAAGTGGTGGATATATTTAAAAGAAAAAGCCGAAGATTTCTTCTTTAATGGTTTTAGATTTAGCGCAGAGGAACGAAATTAATTTATCCATTTCATTTAAAGTTAAGAACTTTATAAATATGTCGTAGTTTTTCGGATGAATATATAGATATTAAATTTCATGTAAGTATATTTTTGTTGTTTTATTTACTTCTCAAACTAAACCCCCCCAAAACTAAATCCTGGCTACGCCCGTGCAATGGTATATATTTATCATGATATCTCATGATTTCGATATACTGTTTTTCAAGAAATAACTACTTTTTCTTATAGGGTTGTTTAAAGGAAGCCGTCGACGAACATGGACCCGAGAAGTCCGGGACATTGGAAGGATTCTGATCTAAAAATAATGCATTCATGCCCCTATAGATTTTTAAAAATTTCGTATTTTATTTGTAGTTTTTTTTTAGAATTTTTTTACGCCTCAAAAAAATATATAACATAACTAACATTTAAAAAAATAGTTGGGTAATCTGTGCACGAATTTCATGTCCACTTATTTTCTTCTCTAAATACAGGAAGATACTATCTCCTATTTTACTTATAATTATAATATTGATGAGAAATTGTGTTATAGAATTCCCCACCTGATTGAATTGGGAATTCTTCAACGATTTAAAAAATGCTTTTAGAAAATTGTCCCTCATCTGACAACGGATAATGTTCAAAACATTCGTGAGCTCAAAAAAAAATTCCAGTAGACATTATGTACTAGGAACATTACATCTTTTATGGAGGTGCTATACCTACACTCTATTCAAACTAAATGCAAGTGGCGCGTAAACATTTACACGATGGAAGCACGTGAACAATTCTGAGGGCTAATACGAGGCAGGGCCGCATTAAGCACGATCTTTATGAATTTTATAATATAAGATATTAAAGTAATATGCCCCAGTATTAAGAACTTTAAAAACTAACTTTTATGGTACACCTAGTTATTCACTTACCTGCAAATTTCTACTATTAACACAAATAGTAGCTCCAACAATTAATAAACAACGAAATAATTATATCGGAAAAAAATAAAGTTCCACTTGAAACTCAATACTTGTAAGAAACACCAACTCGCTGCACTCGCCCGCCGGGTCAGATTTTATTGCCGGGTAGCCAATAGCAAGCCGATCACGTGCGTATCACGCTCTAGTCATGCAACAACTTATGTTTATGTTTCACTTGCGTTTAGTTTGAATAGAGTTTAGATATCACTTTTAATGTAAGTATTATTGTATATGTATAAATTATAAATAACTTTCTTATCTTTATTATTTATATCTTTTTTTTAAATAAAAATCCAAATGACCCACATCAAAATTTATTAATATTAATAAACTATTTAACCAGTCTTCATTGTAACCTTGTCATGTCATAAGTAAATAATTATTTTACTACAGCTATATCCTTGGCTACGTTGCTAGCTTTACATACATGCTGTTATTTATAGTTATAAAATTGCACAAAACATTCATCCAGTAAAGTAAATATATCAGTAAATTTGTAGGTTAAGTCTGGCTAAAGTCATTACAACCCAGGCACTGACAGCTCATTATAGTAGCCAACTTTAAATCTTGAAAATTGCAATTGACAGTTACAATCAGAAAACCTATCGGTGGACATACTCTACAGCACTTCTTTTTAAATATTTGAAAATGTAGAATAGATATCAGTGGCTTAAGTAATTATTGTAAATCAAAGTTTTTTATGCCCTTTCTTCCTACGCTCACCAGTTTTATTGCAGGTAATTATTGTCAAAGTATATTACATCTTTGTAATAGAATAATTTGATAAATGTAAACTAAAAACAAAATAAACACTTCATATTATTGAAGCACTGAAATCAACCAAAGGATACAGCTAGCGGAACTTGGGTAGATATAAGATTTTTCCTATTTTTATTCCATTGAAAACTCCTTCAATTTCTACCTTTATTGAAGATGGAATTCAAAAGTTCAATTCGATGTAATAGTACAAGAATTTGAATAAGGCCGCTCTGAATATAACTATTTATTCCTTTCAGCTGGCCTTATTCTGTAACGTGCCGTACGTATGGGAATATAGCAAAGGCTTCATTATTGCGTGTTGGCAAATATGTTGGAGCTTTATTTGATAGAACACTGCAACGATAAACACATTACTTGTTAAACCAGCCGAAGATTAAATTAGTCGCTCAAATTTCGAGCAAATTCTAGGCTAAATTATATGCTGAAAGCTTTATTAGTTTATTGATTCAATATGGGCGGCAAATAAAGGTTCCCTTAAAATCCAATTATTACAGATGAAGATAACGATATTTATTATCATACGTGGATTAGTTAGCCACAAGTTTTTTAAAGTGTGTGCTCCTCTTACTCTATCCCAAACAACGAATAACTTTGGGCTTCTGTTGGGATCAAGGTTTTTTCCTAAACCCGGAAATGCAACTCTAGTAGTGCTTTAAGGTTGGAATTCGTTCTGAACTACTCATTAAGGCAAAGACGAATGTTGTATCTATTATAAGTTCCGAACATTGAATCTCACGAAAGTTGACAAAGCACTTTACCGTATCGTTTTTTTCCCTTGCATAGATCTAAAGTTGAAGGTCTCAGTTTACATTTTTCAAAAATTCATGAGTTAGACACTCCTCCTTTTATTCTGGTGGGTGGCGTGTGGCTCCGTAGAAGTGGTTTATCATGTTGCCTTGCAGTCTTTAGAGCCTCCTGGTCGGGTAGCGAACCGTTAGTCCAGCGTCTGGGTGAAAAGTTGCAAAGTTTTATTGGAATAACTATACGCTAAAATATAAAGACATCTATCTTTGTTTGGGAGATTTAGGAGACATAAATACTCGGCAGAGCGAACTTGTCGAAACTAGTGAATTATAAGGTTATTATACGGAATCACTGCTGCGTGGGGAGTCCCTTTACTATTTTCTGTAAAGAAAAAGTGTAAACCCCACACGATGTATTTTCATCAAAGAAGCGGTTAGAGTATCTTTGTGGATATATGGCTTTTAGAAGTGGCAATATACAGTGACCGGCAGAAAGTTGGACACAAAAATTTAATATTTTTAAACTCTGATTTGAATTAATTTAAATTTCTAGCTGCTAATCGAACAAAATTAAAATTTAGTAGCAAATTTATGTGTTATCCGATAATAAGTTACACTTGCGGTATTTTGTTTTTTTTTGTAATACACAGGGTAGTCTAAAAAAATACAAAAAAAAGTTAAATTTTTTTTTACTAGGTGGCTGTGACTTTAAATCTGACATTCACCTTTGATTCCAAACAACTTTTGTAAGTAACTTTTTACCGTATTTTAAAAAATAAGGGATCTACCTCGTATCCAAAAAGAGATATTTAAATGTTGATATGTGCGTTTTGAATAAAATTTTCTGAGAAATTAATAATAAAAAAGTTTTCCATTTGTGTCCAACTTTCTGCCGGTCACTGTATATCTATACTTCTTGAATATTCCTCGCAACGGTTTGTATAATGTGAATGTAAGTAATAAAGAAAACTTTAGATGTGAATTCTACGGTACTTTGTATGCCTAGACAAAAACTCATTGTTATTGTGGAAATATGTTTTGTGGCCCAAAAAGTATGCAACGTGTGTTAAAAGTTCTTATTATTGACTTCTTAAAACAGTTTGCTTTATACATAAAAGTTTGTGCATTTTATGAATGGAAGAAGTGGGTATCTTATGAAGTGATGTATCGTTCAGAAGAAATAGTAAGGTCGCTTATTATTGTCGTGGTGCAAACAGATCCATTTAATTTTTAATTGATTTTTTTGTCACAGAAACCTAATAAACCAAGCTGGTTAAAAGACAACTTTTTCAAGTTGCCATGCAGGAAAATTCATAAATGCCTAATATTAAAAGAACTAAACTTTGAACTCAAAAAAAACTTCAACAGCTTTGTAGTGTCATGACAAAATAACAGAAAACCTAGCCACCTCTTTGATATTGCGCCCTGTGTTCTATCTAATTAGCTATACTATAATAATAATAATGAATAACTGGTAATACAATTTTACCGAATTCCACTGAACATTCAGCAACACAATTAAATGTCCGTACTTCCTATTCCTTACTGTTTCGCCTATTTCGCCTATATTATTGTTATTAAAAGAGTGTTCACATAGAGTGTGTCCCAATTTGATACTGAACACCTCAAACTATTATATAACTATATTATATAAAGGAAAAGGAAAACAAATGGTTTCTATCTTTTTATTGTTAGTCCCAAGGGAGACTATCTCATATGCGGTGGTATTTGGATGGGGTAATTATTTCATGGCCTGCTATAATGTTTTAAAAGAGCTAATTTTCAAGAAACCCTATTAGGGATTTTTTTACGACAAAATGTTATTCAGAAAACTTGTTCAGAATGAAAAACTGAGTAGAATTGCAAAATTTAAAAAGTCTGGGCCTACTTTGATTTTTAGATTTTTCGCCTTTTTCTCCCACTTTTTTCTTAGAAATGTGTCCTTTCCGGAGCTTTCACTTAAAAATATTATTAAGGAAACTTGATTAAAATTTTGACGTGAAAGTTTCGGAAAGGACACTTTCCTAAGAAAAAGTGATATATAAATCTAAAAATCAAAGTAGGCCTAGCCTTTTCAAATTTTGCGAATCTACTCAGTTTTTCATTCTGAACAAGTTTTCTTAATAACATTTTGTCGTAAAGAAAATCCTAATAGGGTTTCTTGAAAATTTGCTATTTTAAAAAATCATAGCATATAGGCCATGAAATAGGTAATTACCCAATCCAAATAACACCGCCTATGAGATATTCTCCCTTGGTACTATACCAATAAAAAAAATAGAGACCATTTGTTTTCCTTGCCCTTCATATATTTCTGAGGTGTCCTGTATGAAATTGGGACACACTGTATTTTTTACTTTGAAATTTCATTTCGTTTGATATAATTTTTGTTCTTTTAAAGGAATGTTAAAAGGCCTACAAGTAACTGATTTGTTGGGACACAAAAAAGTCATAGAAAGAAGTTATTCTAAATGGAGGAGGTCTACTAATTTCCAAATTTCAGGTCAATATGTCGAATTTTAATGTAGGTATATTTTTATGGCTAAAAATATTTTATTGCAAAATTTTAATTTTGATATCAACATTACACACCAACAAAATGGACTCTTGTATGGAGAGGAACTTATTTTTGATTTAAGTAAAGTGCTTTTTTGTAAAATATATCGAGAAAATTAAGATAACCACCAAAACGACAATGAAAAATTACAGATTTGGTTGGAGAAGTCACTAAATTATTGTCGTCATTTTTACTAAGAAAGTAGATCGAAAGATGTTATGTAAAACGTATAGACAGTATATTTCTTTACTTGAAACGAGTAGGTTGCCTCAATTAATATGGGCCCGATCATTGTTATTTAAAAAGTTGTGGTTAATTTTTAGGCAAATCTACTCTCATATGATTCAGAAAAAAATAGGAAAGAAGGCCCATGGAGCAACAATAGAAAAAGGGTCCCTTGGTCCTTTCGAAATACGATAGGCGTATTTTCGAGGCTCTGAAAATTCTCCGCTGTTAAATACGGCGCGAAAGACGCGGGCAAGTCTGTAGTCCAAGAGCCGGCCGCATGATTTCAACTCTCATAAGATTATAGAATAAGATGTTCTGTAAAATGTAGAGAGTATATTTCTCTACTTGAAGCGAGTATAGGTTGCCTCAGATAATATGGGCCCGATCATTGTTATTTAAAGAAGTTGTGGTTCATTTTTAATAGGTACAACCCGTCCCTCGAACATATTTACTACTTTTTCGCAAAAGTCTTTTGAAAAATTCGAAAAGTGTCGTTCTAAAAATCGAAGGAGGTGGTAAATTTCTTAATTGGGTCTTGTACTTTCCTCCAGTACCGAAAGAAACCTCGAAAATCCGATATTTAACCAAATTTCCCGATTTTCAAGTTTCGAGAAACGGGACGGCTGTAGAACTAGCGAAATTGACGGGAAATCCTGAGGAACCGCTCTTAGAAATTGCGTGTTTTTTCTCATTTTTTGATTTTAGGGGGCACCGGAAGCATCTGTACCTCACCTCACCTGTAAGCTTGAGGGAAGCTTCAAAAATTCCGACCCCAGAGCCTCGAGCTGAAATAACTTAGCTGTAGCTCAACGAAAAAGGGTAATTTCTGATAGTTTTCGGACTTTGGCTTTTAGGTGACGGGAAATGCCGACCAATCACGAAAAAAGATGCGTCCCACCTGGGTTGGTCGTTTTTTTTTTCGCCGAAAATCCTTAATAACTCGAAAGCGGGAAATAATTTACCTGAAAAAGTTTCGTTAAATATGTTGACCCGTTCTCCGGCCATCTTGCCGTACCGTCCAGATCTCCCGAAAAACGCGTTTGAGAAATTTTTTTCCTGGGCATCAGACGGTATATGGCACTGGCTGTATAATTGTTCTGGTATAAATCATATGAGAGTATATTTGCCTAAAAATTAAACACAACACCACAACTTCTCCCATATTAATATTGAGGCAACCTACTCGCTTTCGCTTTAAGTAAAGAAATATATCTACTGTCTACATTTTACATAACATCTTATTCTATAATCTTATGAGAGTTGAAATCATGCGGCCGGCTCTTATGGACTATTAGTAGACTCGTTCCTTAAACAATCACGTCAAAAAACTTTTCAAATAGGGTACTTGACGAAATTTTACAAACTTGATAAAACAATTCCTGGACACTTAACTAAGACCCTACGATTATTTAAAAAAATATATATTTACGTAATTATCAAGTTTTAGACTTTCTTCGAAATTTGGCGGGAAAGCACTTATGACATCACAAGTGTTTTAAAAAGGTAATTTGGCAACATAGCGATATCACTGAAGTGTTATGAGACATAACCTTATTCTGCAGTCGAAGTTGCAAGAAAATTTGAAATTTCAAAATTCTAACCAAAAACTCCCAGACTTATAATGCCCCGTGAAACCACATTTAGTCAAGAAGTGTTTTTTTTTGTAAATACCTATTCAATCGTTTTTCTGCAAATTTGTTTGGCTAGGTTGGGCCTAAAGTCCGGACTTCGGGCTCAGTACTTCTAAGCACTATGGCGCGGGTGGCGCCTTTATAAACGCGCCTTCAAGATGGTCCCTAGGCCGAGGTTCTCTCTTTATTAATAAATAACTCATAATACTGTACTATTACTACAACGTAGGTACAAACCTTTGCAGTTTTATCCCATGAATTTCGGCAGACGCTAACATCGGATTATTAGAAAAAATTGTGCTACTAAAAAAGCATCCAATTTCGGCAAATTACGGATTGTTCTTTCAGGGTCCATGATACCTTACCTTACGCATCTAACGACACGATAACTAGGTCCGAAAACAATATATAATAGTAAATATCAATAATAAACTATAATAAATCGCACAGATATTATCTACATGTTTTGATTTAGCGAGATACGGAATGACAGTTGGCATCACGGGATGTCATCTGCCGATCAGGAAACCATACGTGTTAGATGACATGTGGATATATGAATATGGTTAGATGTCTAGGTGGACGGGTAACGTTGCCACATAGGCGAATATTTCCCCCATTATTGATACCTGAATATGTATGTTCCGTATACAGATATTTTAACTAAAGTATTACGTGGCAGAGATGAAGGATATAGTTTCCAGTCCAGCGTGTGCAGCATAAACAGACACCATTTTGCTATAGAGGAGTCAATATACGGAACATATTCGTAATAAAAAAGTGTTTATGCGACAAAATTTGTGTGTGGAATTGCGTTAGTCAAAGCTCAATGGTTGCAATACATTAAGTAACAGATATTCATAGGCAAGCTGGAGATACTTGAATAGAAAACTGCAATTTGCCCTTGTTCCACGAATGATTGCAAACGGGCACCGGCAACGTTACAGTTCCGTTTCTCCTGAGAGACACAGAGTTGCCACTTTTGGCGTTCTGGACAATAGAACGACGAAACTGTAGATTTCAGCCTGGACAAAATTGTGCAACTTCATCTTTAATTATCATCAATAAATAAGGGTTAAAAGCCGTTGTTTCATTTGTTACGTGTTATGTTGGTGCTTCTACTGTAAACAGAGTACAATTTTAGAGTAATTAAAAATATTGTCAAGTACCCCATTGGGAGCAGTAGGTACTTTTTGATGTGTCTGTCAAAATAGTAATATCAAAAAGTCGGTAACGACTATAATAGTGGTTGATATTCGCCGCGTACATTTTATTCCCCGACAAAAAATCGGGGTCCCGAAAAAATCATTCCCATCTGTTGCCGTCATTTTCGCCGCGCGGCGTCCACATCACAAACCCTCCCGTCCCGGACGGATGATGGAAATATAACAAGATAATCGCGGCAAATGACGAACGATCGAGTTTTGGGCCCTGCCTGGTGCCCGAGGCCCTTCTCTCCCCCCCTCTCCCCCACGCGATCACAGTCTGCGACAAAAATTGGATGTCCGGGAATGTTGTAGGGGTTAGGGTGGCTTCACACAGTACGGCTGTAACAATCAACAGGCGAGCAAATACTTTCGTCTACTTACATGCTAAGCTGTACGCACAAGGGATTTTTTAAGAAGTCTGACAATGTGCATTCACGCAGTATATGCACACGCACAGTGGACTTGCTATAATTATCGCACTAAGTGTTTGCTCTTGTTCAGGTTCTACCCTCGCAAGGTTTTAAGAAATAATAACACGATTTTTTGGTATATGCGACGCTCTACTCGAATCAAACTTGAGAAACTAGTAAAAATGTAGTTTTGTCCAAAGTGTATGCTTTTATGAGTGTTCTTAAATCATCTGTATATTTTACGGCTTGACGTCGACGAAACTTTCTCAAACCGATATAGGTATCGTAAAGTGTTTCTTAATCTCTCTGAAATTGCCCTGACGTTTTAGTGCTTTAGTATTACTTTATGAGCTACAGGTAATGCTAATTGCATTTGTATGAAATATTAAAATGAATAAAACCAGACTTTTTTTCCTGTTTCATACTTCACAATAATTTGGTTCATGCCTTCACTCCTAAATTAAGTGACCCAAATCCGTGGATGACATAGCCATATTTCTCACTCTCCCAAATGGAATATATTATCCCCCATGACGCGATCAAATAATCAATCCATATTACCCAATATTTTCCCTGAAAACAGGGCAGGTATATCCTTTCACTTCTTGCATCGATTTTGTTTTTTAACCCCCCCGCTGGGGAAAATAAACAGCGCCCCGTGCTTTTATACAAATTTATTTGTTTGCTCTGATGTTAAATTCGATTTTCCACGTTTTTGTTTCCACAGTTTCTACCCTGCGAGCTACTTCGGTAGCAAACTCCCTTTTATGTTTCACTTGAAGTTCACGGAATGGACCCAATATCCGTTCGCCTGTAAAGGTTGTCTGTGAGCAGGTAAAGGTATATTATAGGGAGTTGTTTATGCAGCTGTAGCTGAAACCTTATACATTGATTAAAACTGAAGGCACAAAATATTCAACATATAATATATCTCACCAAATGTAGGGACAACTATTTCAAGTTGCGACATAAATGAGCAGCACTTATACAGAGCGCCGGAACCTCCTCACTAGGGACTATAATACTATATACCTATTAGATTCTATGGGATTCAGAAATATAAACTTTTCTAACAGGTAGTTTCCATTTTTATTTATTGTTCAGAATGACCGATATTGATTTTCTTCATCTATTTATCACGCCCGTACGATGCCTCAAGAAAAAATAATCGTAATGGTGCATAGAATAACTGCATGTATTTCGTGCCAAAATATAAAAGTGTACACTTTAAAAATGAAAAGATAGACTAAAATGATGAACCTGTAATAAAAAAAGGATAGTCTCAAAAAAATTAAGACTAAAATCACGATTCAAAAACAGCGCAAGTGAGATACATAGAAATTGACATCTTCAGCTTATTCTCCATCCTAGAAAAAAACAGCAGTGACACATTTCAATTCAGAAGCTGTAGATCAGTAATTTTTGAAATTTGCCCCGTAGTGGTTAAGCTCAATCGCAATATTTTGTTGCTACATGCGCATATGCAGTTGCTCTGTACATTTATTTGTAATAGTTTGTGAAATAAATCTTTTAATTTCATTTAAATTCAATTATAATCTAGACGAATCATTCAAAGTGTGTATTCCAAGACTCAATTATACTAGGAATTCGACCAAAATAACAGAATATTTATTTTTTCTTCCAAATACATATTACGTACGTTTCGGTATTTTTTCAGATTACCATCTTCAGATACTTCTCAAAATAAGAACATTACATAAAATCGACATGCTAAAAATAAAGATAGTTATATAAACAAACAACTTACTTACAACTTGTTATTTATTACAGTATAAAAAATTAATTAATTAATTATTAAAGTAAAACAATAAAAGTTATATTCACGAATTATTAAGTACATGTTGTCCTTACATAAAAACGGGGAGGGGCTTTTCTCCCTCCTATTCAAATTTTAGAAATATTTCTCTTTTAAATTTTTAAGATACAAATAATGCAAACATTGTCACTTAGTGTTTTCTAGTAGGAAGGCAAACGAATACTGCGTTTTACAGTTATTCTCTGGGTAGGTAGAAAAAAAATGGTCGTATGAAAGTTCGAGCATCAGGCGAAAACAAAAAATATGAGCAATATACAGTGATTTCGAGAAACAATTTTTAAATTTTTAAGTTTTCATAAACTAAGCCAGTTAAATTAAAGTGTTATACAATTTAGATTAATTATTATTAATGTCAGTTATATAATTGATACAATTTGAATCTTTTTTATGTTAATCGTTTCAAGAACGTTTCGTTTCATATAATCACTTTCAAAAGTCAAAATTTCTGGGTTGGAAAAGTCAAATGAGTGTAAATTTTCAAGAGCGTGTTTGCAGAGTTGTTAGAATCGATGTTATTATGTCTAATATCGTATTGGTGTTTGTAAATATGTTTATGTAAATATTGTTTGATTTGTCCAATGTAGTGTGTAATATGTTGGCAATAAATTCTTAAAAAATACAAGTTAAGTAAAATTTATAATATATTCTATATCTAGATGTTCATTCTCACTTAGGTAGAAATGAGCGTTGCGGTTTCGCACAAAATCCAACGTCCCAGAAACACTCCCTTTGCGGGGTATCCTACTACCCTGTTATTAAATACTCAGCTCTAATTTTAGTAGTAATTATCGCGTTCTTGAATCCAACACAGACCGGCCTTTGTAAAGGGGAATTTCCAACATTGGATGAAATGTTTTGGGACGTCTAGTGCCTTAATCATTTTTCGCTTGAAACATCTTCTAATGTTGTGAAGTGTTGTACGTGCTATTTAATATTAAACCCATCAGCACAATCAAGAACTGAACTTGTTCTCTATGTCAACTTGACAAAAAAAAAACACTGCAATATTGATACTTTATGGCGGTGTCGGCGTTCGTAGCGTCGCTAACTATTTGGACTGCATGTTTTTCTGTCTTCGATCACTGTGATTACGATTACTACGGTTTTCTACGGATTTCCGTAGTACTTGAGTGATATATTAGTTATATCGGAAAAAGTCAGCCGTAGCTGCAAATGGCAATAATGGCGAAATAATGGCAATTGCAGGCCCGGATTTAGGGGAGGGGGCAAACCGGGGCACCTGCCCCGAGCGGCAGTTTCAGGGGGCGCCAAAAGCAGAGTAATATGTTTGAAAATTGATAACAAATTATTAAAAAAATATATATATTTTTTAAGTAATTTGGCGTCAACAATCTGCAGCGCTGCAGCTGCTCGCGGCGCATTTCGGAATGCACCCTAAGATGATTTATAAACGATTTTTGAACGCCTGCATAGTGTGCGTGATGTCTTTGCCAGGGGAATCCCCGTCGCATCCACACAAAGCTGAATAAACCCGAATGGTCTAACGTCAAGCGACGATGACTATTGCACTCACGGGCGTAGCCAAGGGGGGGGGGGTTCGGGAGTTCAACCCCCCCCCCCCCCCCGAAATAAGCAAAATATTACCTAATATTATACCGAAAAAATACGAGGAGTGAAGAGTTAAATTATTATTACGTTTGAATATATTATGTAGTAATAGTAGCGCCTAGCGCCATCTTTTGACGAGAGGCAGACGCAGTTGCAGCCGAACTATTTTGTATCGTAGGGACACTTTGCGTTGTTTCTCGATTATTCGCCACGCCCCTCGGTCGAAATGAGCGGAACTTTGTGGAAGTTCGTGGAAGTTTCTGGACGGCTACTGGGCTGCTATATAAGCGGCGCCGCGGCGCGTGACCGCGCTTACGGCAGTATTGTTCCATGCGAACTCGAAGCGAATAAAAGTGAAAAGTGGTGAACGAATAGTGAAGAGAATTAAGTGTACCGTGTAAGTGAGTAATTTTAGTGCACTGTTATTCGATGACCTTGTTAAGGATAGATACGTGAATCATTATTACTGTCGAAAATCGGAGGGGAAGAAAAGGAAGGGTGATAAACCTAAAGGTATGGACTACTGGAAAAAGTGGTGTAGTCAAGGTCAAGGGGTTTCTAATAAAGAAACAAATTTGGATTTAGCTATCAAAGCTTGAGCTACCTTGCATGCTGATAAGAAGACTGCCTACCCCGAAATCTAGTTTGGAATGCCTAGATATGTGCGATAAAAACCTTTATCCTAATATTTACACATTACTACAAATCTTGGCTACCATTCCTGTATCCACTGCTACCCCAGAAAGGTCTTTCTCGAGCCTAAGGAGACTGAAAAACTATTTACGAAACACTACAAGTGAAAACAGACTTAATGGTTAATGAACATTCACTATGGAACAGAAATTCATGCAGATGAAGTAGTGGATATACTTAAAAGAAAAAGCCGAAGATTTCTTCTTTAATGGTTTTAGATTTAGCGCAGAGGAACGAAATTAATTTATCCATTTCATTTAAAGTTAAGAACTTTATAAATATGTCGTAGTTTTTCGGATGAATATATAGATATTAAATTTCATGTAAGTATATTTTTGTTGTTTTATTTACTTCTCAAACTAAACCCCCCCCCCCCAAAACTAAATCCTGGCTACGCCCGTGATTGCACTGCTTGTTTATGTGGTTGATTGCGTGTGCGTGTACCTATTACCGAAATCTACCGTAGTGGAAATAAATGATTTGCAGAAATAACAAGTAAGGAAGAACACATATTATATTATCTTATCGATGCTATTATATTTTACTTTCTAAAGAGTGCTGGTAACTTTAACTAAACTAACAAGAAGAAACTTCCGCTGATGCAAATTTGAACTTTTTTTTCTATCTATTTGTTATGAGTACTGGTTGCGCTATGTCCCATTTGACTTAAATTTTATATTTTATAAATTTATACAGGGTGTCTCAGAATAAGCGAAACAAGAGGTGTAAGTAAAAGTCCATAAATTTTCGAGTTTCTATTTGGCCATTTTGTGTCCAAGCCTGCTTGTCTAGAAAATAATTTTCACAATTTTTTTAATTTTTAAAAATCAAGTGTATAGGCCTTGACAGGAACGATTTATTTATTTTCTTTTTTCGACAAGATATCGAAAAATGTCATTACAAAAAGTTGCTTAGAATTGAAAATAATGCCCCTCTGTCAGTGGCCTCTTTTGATTTTCGTCCATTTTATTTCCTATAGATAGGTGGACTATCCTTGTCGTTTAAGATAAAAAAACTTCATTAGAAAAAGACTGCAAAATTTGGACTAATTCTGCCTACTTTGATTCATTTGAAATAATACAAGTTTAATCACCGATTTAACTATAGAGAAAAATCAAACGGCAGGACATAAAACGCGATCACGTAAATTCAACGAAAGTATCTACTTAAGAAATAATTGTTATTGTTTGTGCGGGTGTGAATTAACAAACAAGTTGTTTTCTTTTATATGTGTTTTGTTCGGCGGTGAAGAAACTTGGTCAAAAAAGGGAACACACGACAAATCAAAGGAACACATGAATAATATTTTTAATTTCAGTATGCTGGGTAAAATTAATATAAATAGGTACTTATAAATCAAATATTTAACTGTGTTCGTTTTTGTGGGCCTTTCGAATTGGCACTAAGAAGACGCAATGAGGCAGAAGCTTCCGAAAATAAGGTCATATTTCGAGAATTGTGAACTTTATCGCTGAATTAGATAAAAATATTAAAGAAGTCACACTGAAGTCTAGCTAGTAGTTAGGCACATTGATTTTTAAAATGTCTTCCAAAATTTGGCCCCACCTGTTTAAATACTCAGGAGCCGCCACTGGTAGGTATACAAATCTGAGATTTCTTATTTGAAACCTTCACACCCGTTTTTCATGGCTATTTAATTTAGGTTACTCAGATCCACGGATTTTTTTGCCACTATACATCTTTTAATAAAAACCATGGTTTATTTTGATTTTGATACATTCCTATTTGCTAACGAAAAAATAAAATATTACAAAATCCGCGCGCAAGTTCCATAAATACCCAGCATTCTTCGCGGTATTCGTGGGCGAGCCGCGGCGCGACAATATAGGTACAGAATTTTCTACCTTCCATTAATTGATCCCTTTGAATGTATAATGGAACATGAATAAAGGCAATGTACATAAATTGGGGGAGGCCCGTTTGTTAAATCGAAAGGTATAATTGGATTTGCGGTCGTTCGTTATCCGTCCTGTCCGGCCGGCGACCCTGATTGGTGATTGATATTTTTTACTGCCCGCACCCCCCCCCCCCCCTCTCTCCCTGCAAGCGATTTTGCGGCCTCGGGCAAACTGATGCAGATAATAAAGACAAATCTCACAGTTTTACGGTACACCTTTGTCCGCTGTCTGTAGGTAAACTGCGCAGATGTAAACAGGAGAAAATCAAATCGATACCGTCAACGCTCCTTCTCAATTTGCGGTGTTTACGTATACCTACAATCTACACCGTGGAAAACATCCAATCAGTTTTAAGACGAGGCAATACCTAGCGGGTGTCTGTAAGCACGTAAAGATCGGTATAAAGTCGATAAGATCAATATGGGGTGACAACAGCAAAAAAATCACACGAACACGATTTTAATTTTCAATTTCATATTTTTAAACTTCCGCGATCGAATAAAGTTATCTCAAGCTTGTTGTTAGTTCGTAGAGGGCTCTAAGGATATCCGACACTAATTATTGGTCGCGGCGAATTCGCTGCACGACAGATCGACGCAGCAAATTTGTCGCAGCGGAAAACAGTTTGAACACGTTGAAGATAGAACAGTTTGCGGCAATCTAACTTAGTGGTAGGATTTCTACAAAATGGTTTTACTTAAATTTAATTTTCTCTGGCTTAACAAACTAAAGTAGCCAAAAAATTATAGGTTACTTTAAGTATTTACTAATCTCTTAATCAAAATTACAGATATTCCCTAGACCGTGCATTTAATTAACAGGATATAACTGACCAAAGTAATTTTGTAGTCATTATACTATTATGGTGGATTTCGAAAGAGCTGCAATCGATGTTTTTCATTTAAACATTTTATATTTGCTTTGCAACTTAGACTGTTGCCCTAGATTAAAGCATGAAGTCATAATTTCATTGTTGTTTGCGATCTAGAATGACCCCAGTCGAAAGTCCCAGATTTTATATATATCCAGCTCTATTAGAACATACGTAATTTTTATGGTAACAAACTGTCTTTGGTTTTGCAATATTATCTAACAGAGTTTATAAGTAGGATTGTTTATCTTAATATGAAATTGCAATACACACCAATGCTCAATTGCAGAATAATAAAAGCATTATTTTGGAATTCTGGGATGATCGTCAAACAGTTGAAGAATCTACAATAATTCTAGATATGGTAATCTGGAAGAGTATTTTGTAACGTACCTACGCGAGAATGTCAATAGAAAAATTGGTTCAAGGCTCAACAGCATACCAATAACAATTAATACCAAAAGTCCGCTGTATAGAGGAGAAACAGAAAAAAACTATAATGCTTTACATACACTAAAACTAGCCATGGATACTTCATTTCAAATCAAAAGTTACCAAAATATATATTCTCATTTTCTCTTGCTTTTTAGACTGGCTTCAAATTTATGCAAATATGCCATGTAAACTTATAAAACTAAATGGGCAAAACAAGGGTTTTATTTTATTTTGGGTATTAAATTCGTTGTACATTCTGTTGCAATTATGTTTTTTCAACTTTCCACTCGTGTTCTAGTTGCACATAACGCATTAACTTCGCTCACACTTTTTGTCTATTTCCAGCTCATAGCGTTTTTCATATATCGATTAAATAAATACGGTCCTGTATTACCTGATGTAGAATTATTAAGCCTTGAGTAACACAGTAGCACTGCATCTGGTATCAACGATGTAGCTAAATATATTTTGCTGGACCGAGAACAAAAGTCCGGCGAGTATAGAAAAATACATACAATTAAAAATTAACCCTTTACAAGAATATACCTAACGTAACCATTATGAGCGGGTCAAAGGAAAGTATAAGAACAAATGGCAAATAATTTGTCGCCAACTATACCTCCCGTCACCAATTATATGACCTTGATTGGTGATTGATAAAAGTATCAATTAATTTAGGATACACATTATTGCATTGCTGCATGGGTGAACTGATCAAAACGCCGGTATACAAGCACTCGACTTCCTGTTATGGCATTTTAAATATTTTAGGGATTATTGTTATACATATAGATGTTAATTCGAGTAGAACTTTGTATGTTATATTGAAATTGTTTTGCAATATTGCATTTTATAAATGTATGGGCCAATAAAATACAGCAGAATAAAATACAATTCTATAAAAAGGGCAGTTAGTGGCACATATTATTCTACATATATATTTGATATCGACTACAGGCTACAGGACGTGCCCCGGATTTGATTTTTGTATAAAAGTGGGGTTAATTAAAAGTCATTTATTTTGTGCCCCTATATAGCAAATGCAATATTGAGCTTTTTGAAACATATTCCATTAGTTTGCTCAACATATCAATTGGAATGTTAGCGATTTCTTCTCGTATGTTGTCTTTTAATGCTTTAAATATTTCAGGACTATTTACAAAAACCCGATCTAAAAATAAGTCTGTCACTGTTAAATACGATGATCTCGGCAGATTGTTGTAGAATACTATACATAGATAAATTTAAGAAAAATTACGAAGGCGATGATGAAGACGTAGATTCTGAAATATTTTTCCATCCAGATTGCAGTCATACTACAGTATTGCCAAATTGACCGAAATCTCTGCTGGAAGCGCTGGGCCGATAATCGCCGGCTAGCCGGAGACAGGGCAATTAGGCCCTTAATGGGGTTATACGCGCGCAGACCCGATCACCCCGTTCGCATGAATTGATTTTGTGACGTCGCTGTCGTGCGACTAGCTGGAGCGGTTGACCGATCGCGATCTCCGCTAATTTTTCATTTTCCACATTAACATGCACGTTGGGCACGATAGGGCTATCCATGGATGGGATGGAATAATATTTGTTATATACTTAATTCATGAGACGTTTATGTATAGAAGACAAAAAAATATTGCACAATTTTATTTTAGCAGTTGTTGTATGTAGCAATAAGTGTCATCAGTCAACGAAATCTATTAATCGCTATAACAACGACATTCTTATGAAAAAAAAATATAGGCAAGAAGTACTTTCCTATTTAATTTATATAGAGTGTCACAAAACAAAAGTATGACGGCAATGCATCACAAAATATTAATTTCCTACTAATACAATATAAAAACCGTTCTGAAATGGCTCATAAATGGTAAAGGAGGAAGGATTAAAAACACATTCCACTCAAGTTGTAAGGTACATTATAATATTGTTTATAGCTGCTATAGTGATATTTGGATAAGAGACGAAAATAATTTGAGAGATCACAATGATCTTTAGGATTAACTAAAGTCTATCCAAGTTACAGAGGCAGTGGATCAAAACATTGGCCACCACGTGACCTATTCTCTTATTGGTCTGGCCGTCATAAATGTCAAGTGTTTACGCGGCGAGCAGAATGCAGGGCCGGCTCTTCCCTCAGTCGAGTTTCCTGCATATTTTAGATCGGATCGCGAGCAGTATATTCTGTAAATTTATTTTGCTACTTAATTTAAGGAAATTTGGTAATCGGTCGCAATGCGGTCATGTGACTTTGTTTATATCTACTGCCGCTGTAACGTGGATAGACTATTCCTGGATTGGGATAGTTGGGAAAATATTTTGCATAAAATTTTATATAAAAACTAATAACTAAATTAAAATAACTGTACCTCAACTTAGTACCGAGTCCTATAAGAATTGTAAGACATTACAACTTATCTGTTTGTAAAAATAATGTAAGTACCTGGTTATTTATTACATGTAAAAGTAATGTAAATACCTGGCTGTATATTATTATTTTTAAGACTGCGGTTTTTACTATCTTTTATGTATTTTATTTCGTGTTTTTCTGTATACTTTAGTCTTATTTAATAGCTCTCCAGTCGTTATAAAAATGAGTTGTTTTTTAATCTTTTAGTGTTCTGATGATGACTCAATAAACGAGTCGAAACATCAACTATTGTGAAATAAGATTTTTTTCATTTTGGCGTGTATCCAACAAAAACCCCGACTGTAAAACTAAACATTTAACGCCGCTAGACCTGTAATCATTATTTACTGTGATTGGTTTATTTCGATCTCATATATCCATCCTATAGGATGTATATTGAATCGTATCCGCAGGGCCGCGCCGTCCACGTGTGCAATGTGTGCGGCGCACACAGGCGCCAGGTGCGAAGGGGCGCCAAAAAACGCCAAAATTCGATGGGCGGCATAAGGCTGACTTGAAAGCACGAAAAGTGGATTTTTTTCTAAATTGCTTACTGAAATGTATTGTTGACTAAGATTTTTTTATATCTTATATACAGAGTGGCCCATTTGGAATGGGGCCACCCCTGTAAAATTTTTATTTTTCATCCGATTTTAGCCGAGATTTTTTCTAAAGATAGGTCACAAAAAAATCAACTTTGGTGCAAAATTTGGTGCCAGATTTTAAATAAAGAAATCGCTAAATGATTTTCGTCATTTTTTACTTGAAAAAAATAATCGAAGAAGGCCTTGAATTGAGATTAAGACCTAAAATTTTGCAACAAACTAGAATTTTTTGTGACCTATCTTTAGAAAAAAAAAACGGCTAAAATCGGATGAAAAATAAAAATTTTACAGGGGTGGTCCCATTCCAAATGGGCCACACTGTATGTATTAATTATTATTTTATTTTGTGACATTATGTATTAGGTATTAGGTAGATACCGAACAGAAAAAAAATATTATTTATTTTTATTGATAGTTAGACCGTGCACAGAGTACCTATTTGTTTTTTTTTGAGCCAAACAGATTTTTAATTTTATAATTATTTGTTTTATTTTATATTTTATGTTTTTTACGTTATACAGTGTGTCCCAATTTGATACTGGTCTCCATTTTTGTATTGATGGTCCCAAGGAAGAGTATCTCATAGGCGGTGGTATTTGGATGGGGTAATTATTTCAAGGCCTGCTATGATTTTTCAAAATAGCTACTTTTGAAGAAACAATATTAGGTTTTTGTTTTCGACAAAAAGTTATTAAGAAAACTTGTTCAGAATGAAAAACTGAGTAAAATTTCAGAAGTCTAGGCCTACTTTGATTTTTAGCTTTTTCGCCTTTTTCTCCCACTTTTTTCCTAGAAATGTGTCCTTTCTGGAGCTTTCACGTCAAAATATTATTAAAGAAACTTGATCATCGTGAAAAATTAAAATTTTGAGGTGAAAGCTCCAGAAAGGACACTTTTCTAAGAAAAAAGTGGGAGATAAATCTAAAAATCAAAGTAGGCCTAGCCTCTTCAAATTTTGCGAATCTACTCAGTTTTTCATTCTGAACAAGTTTCCTTAATAACAATTGGTCGTCAAAAAATCCCTAATGGGGTTTCTTGAAAATTTGCTATTTTAAAAAATCATAGCATGCTATGAAATAATTACCCCATCCAAATACCACCACCTATGAGATACTCTCCCTTGGTACTACCAATAAAAAAATAAAGACCATTTGTTTTCCTTGCCCTTCATATATTTCTGCGAGGTGTTCAGTATCAAATTGGGATACACTGTACTGTATATACAAAGTATATATATTAATGGATTACTTTATTCTTAATAAATTTTTGTTTGTTTCTACTAATCTACTTTTTTTATTTAACAAAACCTAAACAAATATGTTTTTGAAAACTTAATTTTTATGGGCGCCACGGAAATTTTTACACACAGGCGCCACCGAGTGTTGGCGCGGCCCTGCGTATCCGTAACTGGAATTATTTTGTACTTATCCATTCTGTTGGTTATAACTGAAACGACAAATATACATAACACAGTAGAATAAAATATTAGCAACGACTGAGTAGAGAAGAATAAAATATATTTATATTGCGAACAGTGGGCACTACTAATACAATGGGCAGCAATAGTACATAGTGTACCAAACATAGTGTACCAAATTTGAAAGCAATTGGCGCATTAGACGTTTATTGTAAATATTTTTCGTGAAATCAGTAAGTACCTAAAATACAGGCAAAAAATTATAAGGCACGTTATTTCTTTAAGTTTAGGAATCCTTGATAATACAGCAATTCTAATTTTAAATTTCCAATTATAAAGAAGTAGGTACCTACACAAACGCCTATGCCACTTTGGTGCATGGCCTCAAAAGTTAATTTAAATTACAAAACTTACTTACCGGTGGATTATTTTTCTCAAACATTTTAGTTTTGACACATAGAGCTGTGACTCCTTCCTGGGAGTCTTTATTCGAGGATACCACCCTATACATACTTAGACCACATGCAGGTTCAAATTTAATATCAATGTTAGTTGTACAGGGGCGGCCATCATAGCGATTTCAACTCACCTTATATGTTCATACAAATCCGAAATCGTCAAGCCCTGGAGACGCAAGTCCGATGATATTCGCCTTCTATAGCTTCTGGCCGCGACACGGTCTATCACGGCAAGTCCGACTCGAATCGGAGCCGGGTGCAATTAGGGCCTTAATGGGGTTATACGCGGAACGGTCCGATCGCATTGATTTTGTGATGTCCCTAGTCGGCAGACTGAACGCGCTTCCGCTTAAATTTCATTTCTGCAATTTTTCGGGCTGCCATTAATATGCATTCGGCCATCATTTATTCATGTTTTTTGTCAGCAACGGCTTCATTTTTGCAAATAGAGCAACAGATTCCCTAGCCGCTTGTTTAAGTACTTATTCATAATAATAATAAAAATCGTTTTTGTTAGAAGAATTCCCTTAGAGAAATATAAATATTCAGGACTAGCTGCTAGCCGCACAATACGGCGGTAAAGAGTTACAGACCACTACAAACTGCATAGGGACAAAGTAATTATTATTACCTTTAGAGGGGGCACAGAAGTATACCTACAATATTAAGTTTTTGCTCGTACTAATCTCGAAAATGGTTTCATATTGTCAACCAAGTGACATCTTGGGAACCAGTGACCGAGTTATTTAAACCAACATTTATCAAAACAAAACAAAAGTAAAGATAACAATAAGAATTTAATGAATACGAGGGACGGGCAATAATGTAAATACGAGCAATGGTCAATAAGTTAAACAGGTTAAAGACCACCCGCCAATTCAGCAGAATCTGCGGGTGTATAAGTACAGCACAGTTTCAAAGCTGGGCATCAATGGATCCCGCTATTTAGGCAACCACTCGATGGCCAACCATCCCCCAAGTAGTCGGCTCAGGATTAGGATACTGCTGCTCAGAAACTTGTGCTCTGGCTAGGCTGCGAGGGGGTTGACAGCAGATTCCTCCCGGCGTTCTGCTAGAGTATTGGTGGTCAAAGTTAAACAGGTCAAAGACCACCCGCCAATTCAGCAGAATCTGCGGGTATAAGTACAGCACAGTTTCAAAGCTGGGCATCAATGGATCCCGCTATTTAGGCAACCACTCGATCGCCAACCATCCCCCAAGTAGTCGGCTCAGGCTTAGAATACTGCTGCTCAGAAACTTGTGCTCTGGCTAGGCTGCGAGGGGGTTGACAGCAGATTCCTCCCGGCGTTCTGCTAGAGTATTGGTGGTCACCCGGTTGTACGCAATTTTTAACACAAGACTAAACTAAAATACAGTACATATTACAGTTGTTTGTGGATACTGACAAACAGAAACAACTGATGGAGTCAGTTATAAAAAAATTGTTAAAAAACTCAATAATATGTACATAAATTAGTTATAAGGGAAACTAAGAAAGAAGTTCAAAGGGGGAGTAGGTACAGAATAGTACTCCGAAATTTGTAAACCCTCTATCTCGAAAGTTATAAGCATTTTAAAGAAATTTTACATTGAAAACCACTTTTTCAATTATTAGGTATACAAATCACGTAGGTATGGGCACTTTCAACTACATCTTCACTACCTCCTCCGGAGACGCCGCCGCGGACCTAGGGCTCCCTCGGGCGCATCGCAAACGGGCGTCCGGCTCGCGCTTCCAGCTGGCCACGACAAAACAACCCCATAAATATCAGTCGGGGCAAAAACGCGGCCCGGAGGACTCCGGTAACGCCCTCGTAAACCGCCGGAGGTTGTCGTGTCCGTGTCAGCCGACGTTTATGGCTGCGAAGGGTATATACAGACCGCGTTATTGCTGATCAGGGGTTGGATAGGACGCGGGGATATGGACATTTTGTCGGACAGTCGGAGGTGCATGTTAATGTGTGCATTATTTTGTGGAACAATATTGCACGGATACTGTCCCTAATTGCCGAGAAAAAAAGAGACAAAAGTTCCGCATAAATCGGTTCTATACGGTTCATAATTTCGACGCAACAGATTTTGCGATATTCTCCATCTGATCCCCATACCAAGTATAATCTGTCCCGCTCGATAGCTTTTGCAGAAAGACATAGGGTTATCGTAGGAGCAAATAAATTAATAGTAATTGCCCCCTTCCCCGCACAAGCATTCAGTTGCTTCTGGGGTACTCCTAGTTTAGAGTGTTGTGAGCGTAATAACCGCACTAACCGCCTAGTGTTTTTGCGACATCGCCTCCGAATCGCGATAAGGATTTAACATTGACTCGAACTCTGAATATATAACAAAAGGAGTGTGTTCTTTAGTCAATTCTTGACAGTAAACCGTATATGGCTGCCTAATTTCTCATGGAGGATAGTGGATACCTCGAATCTTAATCCCTGCGTCACAATGGCCAACAATGTAATTTTTCATGATATCCACTATATGAGCTTTTTACCATTATGTTTATTCATTTGCTTAGAAATTAATGGCGAAAATTTTTAATCCAACAAAAATGATATTTTATATCTGTTTATATCTGACATTTGGAAAATATTGATCCTGAACAAGTGGTAAGATCGCATGTCTATCCATTCTTTTTAGGCAACCGCACTGGGCCAGTTTGAAGATTTACGCTTATATGGACAGGGAATATACGTTTATAGGGAATATATTTTTATCTTGTTAAGCGTTTCAAACCTATCTATCAATTTTAGGAAGCGTTACGGGAAAATCTAACCCATCCAGATTCAAAACCTGCGTGAAATGGGGTACACTGATTATATTGCGATCTGAATGAATGTCTACGTTTTATATAGTCTATCAGAAATAACAGCCCATGCAAAACAGGAATTGCCATCGTTTTTAACATTAACGCAAGCTTTTTTTTTTAATTTCATCCAGTAGTTTCACGTAAGTCCCGCCACCGTTTCCCATTTGTTTATGTCATTTACCAAACTTAAAATTCGATGTAGGGCTCAATTATGTTGGCGTTGAATAATTCACTATTTATTGTCACCGTATTTGCTGTGTTGTGGTACTACAGAAAGTCCAACATGACATATTATCATTTAAGCCTACACTGTGGAAGTTTTTGTGCTTTAAAACGCTATAAAACGGGTAAGGCGAGTGCACGTCACTGCTGTCCACGACACGCTGTATATAGGCGCTATAATCCGCAGTTTTACGGTGCTTATAGTCATATACATATAGTCATATACATATAGTCTATTTTATACTGCGATAGTTAAGTTTCTTTAGTCCTCGGGTCCATACCCACAAAAAAAATTTTATTACCTCACCGCTGACATTTTGTATGTGTTCTTTATGTCCACTTGGCAACAGTTTTCTGACATAAGAAAATTCTCAGTGGCGGGGCTTTTTTTTTAAACCTTTTCAAACTTTTAAGGGCGTCCGATAACGGAAATTCCCGAAAATGTTTGTCGGACAAGGTTACCACCACTAGAATTCCTAGATTGGGAGAGTTAGGACAATAATGTCACTTTAACAAAATAAATAATTATTCCAAAGTCACATCAATTTTGTTGATGAAAAATAATTTGGAATAGATTCCATGATTTAACAAACTTATGACCACAGGATTCTGTATATATATTAAAGTTGGTCCGTGACACACGCACAAATAATGGCGGTTTATTTATAAAGCTCCCCCTATTCATTTAATTACTAATATTACTGTTACTAAATCGTATTTGTTAAAATTATTGTCATTGTTGTAATTATTGTATTAAATTTGTATATAAGATAATCTAGAACACATCTTAACAATATCTTCTAATGTAGGTAACCTCTGTTCTAGTTTCTGTTCAGTTTCAATATTTTTTTCAGATATTCAAGATTGCATGGTCTGCATAAATTACTACTACTTTTTGGATGCAACCCAAAATACATAGTTTATTGACGGTTGTGGTTGCACACTATGATATAGAGTTAATTTTTAATCTAAAATACAAGATAAAATACATCTTATTATATTATGCAGATACTTAATTATCATTATATAATATCATTATCCAATTATTCTATAGGACATTCTCTGATCTTTTCTCTAGTATTTTCTGTAATAATAATTCGGTAGAATATTTTGTGATATTGTATATAAATATTGTATAATAAAATAATTCCCAGAGCTTTTGCACTTCTTGCTAGCACGCGCGCTAAACACCCTAAACCATATTATTTTCTTTCTGCCAGATATTTGGTTATTTTTAATAATTTAAAATATTTTAAAGTTCTCATTCTTTTGTGTCATATTTTCTTGCTGCTATTTTTGTCAACTCAAAACTTAAACTGCAACCAGACATACACTGTTTTAGTTTCCAATTAAAACAAAACAAGCACTCCAGCCATGAGTCCCCCATCGTTTTTCTTTAATTTGACAAAAATTAGCTATAACAAAAAAAACTCTAATTTGACAGGCATTTTCTATGGATATCTAAACTTTTACGGGGGCAAAATATAGAAAATAATCTATCTATCTCTGTAATCCCCCAAATTCGGCGAATAATGACACTAATGACTTTATTGTCCCAACTCTCCCTATCCACAAATATCCATGACTTACAAAGTTGGCGTCATAAAGGGAATTTTTATGTTCAAACAAATAAAGAAGTCTTCAAAAGGAAACACGCTGTACAGGGTTAACAAAAATAAACCGTTCTAATAATGGCAGGACGACTTGTAACAATAAAAATAAACGACCTTTGCTTCTTTTTAGCCAGAACAAATGAACCTCCGCTACTTCTGTATAACACAAACGTCTTGGTGCCGTGAGTTATTTCGCCCGAAATTCTCGCACAGTGATTCAGCCGAATAGCAGAGAGGACGGACATCTCCCCACGAAATTGTCTTAATAAAAAAGATCTTGTCCGGCGGAGATACAATAACCCGAAATAACTGACTAGACATTATCGTCAAATTTGTTACCGACCTTTTTAGCATAGGTATAGGTATATACCTAAATAAAACTCGACATCGGCAACGTCGCGTCGTTTCATTCCCACTAATAAAATAAACATGTTTCAAATAACAATTCCCTTGCCTTCGAGTTTGCAGTATGCACGTGTGAGGGTATGAAAAGTGCAATGAAGGTTTTATTACACGGTGAATATTTTAGAATGAAAATCGAGAAAACAAGTTCCACGGACATATTGTAGTACAGGAACTTATAGGGTTTCATGTTGATATGATGTTTGGAGCTTTACTACACGTATTTCAAGCATATAAATGTTCTTTTTGCCACTATACAAGAGTTTGATTTTACCTTGAAAACCAGATAAATAATGCAGCTGATATTAGAAGGGAAATTGTGTGCAACATTGGAATCTTGTGGAGTCAAGTTTATGCTGTCATTTTTAACAGCTTTTTTAAACCGTGCAGTTTCATTTTCAGTGTGAGCATGTTTTGGTACGTGTGTACATTTTGTTCGTAGTTTTGTATTTTGTTTGATACTCAGTACCTGACCGCAAACAAATTGTATCGGCTGGGGAAAAACGAAAGGTCCCTACGCACACTAATTAATGGTCAACGCATTTTCTTATGTTAACGTCGATATTAATAAAAGAATAACTGGATTGTCATTGGAAAATCAAAAAGGTAATAAATATCTTATAGGCTTTACATTTTGATATTTTTGAGATTTATTCTAGTAAAAAGTAAGAATAACAAAAATTATGATAATATGTTAGTGCAACAGCGCGCCGGGAGTCTCCAATTTCCACATGATGTTTACTAGCATGGTTAGCCATAAGCGTTCTTAATTAATGGTTTTAATGCTCTTCTAAACATTTTTTTGTTAATTTTAGAATTTCTTTAATTTCAAATTCGTTTTTTCTACTTTAAAATCATGACTAAAACATCCTAGGTACGTATTTGATTTTGAATGTGCCCACCTCTATTTTTACCGGAAATTCTTTGTCGGGTTTAGGCTGCTGTGGCATTGTGTTGCATATAATAATATGTTCCCTTACACTACTTACACTAAACGGACAAAACAAAAACACAACAGGTGGATATTAATTAATGTCAGTAATAAATGAGTTCATGCAACTTTCTGTTAAAAAATAATGATACAATATCAAAGATAAAAATAGCATAGGCAGCAAAATAATTATAATTATAGCATTACAACAATTTGAAAACTATTCGATTGGTGGAAAAGGACTGAAAACAAAAACGAAACTCCGACAATATTTTGTATGCTTGGTGGAACCCGTGTTTCGAATTTGTCAGAGTTCTGTTTTCAATTTTCTGTGTTCCAAGAAACCCGAACAAAACAGGAACTCCACTAGTCCGTTTGGTGGCGACCCAGCATTATACAGGGTGGCCCATCACGAACTGCGTCGATCTATATATGGAAAACTAAAAGTAGGAAAATTCTGAAAATTTGGCACCTCACCAATACCGATGGGCGCTGCTCAACTAAAATATTTTGGTGACTCTGGCACTTCCGGTTATACCGGAAGTCGATATCAACTTTCTTATCTGAAATGGAACACCCTGTATATTATTGCATTTTTGGATTCTAGGCATCATTTTGAAACAAATACATGCAACATGTTCTATGTCTAAATCCAACCGTTTTTGAGATATTTGCATTTGGCCGAAAAAAATTACAGGTACAGACCTAAAGTCAATTAGCAATTTATACGAAGAAACCGCGAAATTTCAAAACGAATTTTTGGCGTCGTGTAACAGAAGCCCTGACCTAGTGATCTCCGCTGAGAAATACATCCGTTCTTATACAGGGTGTTCACAAAATATGAATAAAAATTACATTCAAAATGTGCTTAAATCTCGAAATTTTCAAATGGAAACCCCTTTTTTTTAATGCCATCTTATTCACCACTTAAAATGGTGACAACTTTGTGTAAGGTTTCCTATACCTAAATGCAGTAATTTTATATTAATTTACGAAAAGCCCACTTTTCGGCCATAAAATGCGGGGTTTGCTTAACGCTTGGAAAATCATATTAGGCGTGGACGTTGAAACGACAATCTCGGCTGAGGAAATGTCACTTGGTTTATAAATTATTGTCAACAATAATGCCGGCACGCTTAAATTACACAAACGAAGATTATTTAAATTTGTTTATTATCTACGGAGAATGCGACAAAGTAATATCAAGATCGTGCGATACATAATCTTCGTTTGTGTAATTTAAGCACACCGGCATTATTGTTGACATTCCCTAATTTATAAACCAAGTGACATTTCCTCAGCCGCGATTGTCTTTTCAACGTCCACAGGTAATATGATTTTCCAATCGTTAAGCAAACCCCGCATTTTATGGGCGAAAAGTGGGTTTTTCGTAAATTAATCGAAAATTACTGCATTTAGGTATAGGAAACCTTACACAAAGTTATCATCATTTTTAGTTGTGAATAAGATCGCATTAAAAAAATGGGGGTTTCCATTTGAAAATTTCGAGATTTAAGCACATTTTGACTGTAATTTTTATTAATATTTTGTGAACACCCTGTATAAGAACGGATTTATTTCTCAGCGGAGATCACTAGGTCGGGGCTTCTGTTACACGATGTCAAAAATTCGTTTTGAAATTTCGCGGTTTCCTCGTATAAATTGCTAATTGACTTTATTTAGGTCTGCAGCTGTAATTTTTTTCGGAAAAATGCAAATATCTCAAAAACGGTTGGATTTAGGCATAAGACATGTTGCATGTTTTTGTTCCAAAATGATGCCTAAAATCCAAAGATGCGATAATATACAGGGTGTTCCATTTGAGATAAGAAAGTTGATATGACTTCAGGTATAACCGGAAGTGCCAGATTCACCAAAATATTTTAGTTGAGCAGCGCCCATTGGCATTGGTGAGGTGCCAAATTTTCAGAATTTTCCTACTTTTAGTTTTCCATATATAGATCCATGCAGTTCGTGGTGGGCCACCCTGTATTTTAATAATTATAATTTATTAATCTTCCAAACTATTTCTGTTGGTTTAATAGGCAAAGGATCTCCTATTATACCGCCCATATTTTCTCTTAACTCTTGTGCACCACACCACGCCCCCTCTTGCCGACTCAAATACGCCTCCGGACGAACGCCTACATGGCACATTAATTAATTTAATTTTAAAAGCGTGTCCCGTGATGGGAAGCTAAGACCTGAACACCCGCGCCCCTCTGCATCACACACATATACACACACAACCTTACGTTCCGCTCGAATCCCATTACATACGTATATACCGGAAAACCCATCATATGTGTGTATGAATAGCGAGATAAGACCGCCCCCTCCTTTCCGCCTCTGTAATACGGAATTAGGAGATATTAAGGCCATGGCTGGAATTTTGCTAATGGCGTCGCATTATCCCGACCTATTTTTCAATATCCGTTTCCCGATCCTCTTATTCGGCGTTAGTATTATTCCCAAATAATTTTTTTGCATGTAGAATTTGCCAAAGTTGTGAAAGAGCAAATCGAGCTTTTAAATTAAATTTACGTAACTAGCCGCATTGAAATTTAATTACCATACTTAAAATTTGAAGTATATTTGATAGCTGTCATTTAGGGGAAGCCTTCAGTTTTGAATATATTTATTGTGTTAATAGATATTTTACGATAAATGAGTTGGTATCTTCTAGTCCTATATTAAATTTGGTATTGGGAAGAAGTTATCAGGTTACCGATCAGTTTTAGCTAACAGAATATTGGTTTAGCGTAACTAGGGCGCAACTAGGAGAGTAAGGATTTCAGTGAGAATTCAACGCCTGCCAATATGAACCAATGAAATGACATAAGTTTTGAAATATTATTACCCTCATACTGTTTGCATCCAATAAGGTAGCTCCTTCCATAAAAACCCAACCAATCATATGCCTCTGCTAGCGATAATTGCACTTGTGCAAAACCAAAGCGGTAATACCACTTGTGCAATTATCACTTCGTTGCATAGCAACCGCGAATCTGTTCGATACAAGCACGTACTTCTTAAAATTGTTTTGTTTTACACTGTTCTAATTTATGCAGCTTATAAAGTATGTTGCGGTATAATTAAGCATTGTATCAATGCATTTATATAAATTTTACATTGCTAAATTGTTGTTATTAGACCTCCGTCTCCGTTTAAACTTATGACACACATTCAGAAAATAAACCTACGCTAACAGGGTGTAGGTATAATCGCATTTGCCTTGGATATCAAGAGTCATGTTTGTTTACTCGAACGCTAAAGTCGAAGCTGTCAATAAACTCGTTCAAAATGAGTCGTTTTGGAAATGTAAACATAGAAAAAATTAATACAGAAATTATTAAATCGTATTCGTGAAATAATCTCGACAAATACCACTCGTGCCGGAAATTTTTCTATAGATAATTTTATTCTCAAGCCCTATTTTGCCCATTAGCAAAACCACTTCGTACAAATTGGGCTTTTATTTTCAGAGATAAAATAAAAGCCCAATTTATACTCGTGATCTTTCTAGGCAAAATAGCGCTTTCGAAAAAATTATCGATAAAATTTCCAGCACTAGTGATATTACATACGATAATATCACTGACCTAGTAGTATTATCGCTGAAGTCATCACCTGATTGGTTGATATTTCACAATTTATGTCATTTCATTTGTTCATATTGGCAGGCGTTGAATACTCTATGCAATAGATATGACTTTAAAAAGAAAAAAACAGCCTGTTTGATATCACTCTACATAATATTCATTTTTGCAAATAACTTGATAATGACACAAAGATGTTGTTTGCAGGATTATTTTTTATGGGAGGAAAAAGTATTAAAAAGTTCTATAAAATGTAAACGTATTAACTAAATTCAGATTTTTGCGGTGAAATTTAGCTACATGAATTATTATGATATTGTTAGTTGTTTCACGTCCTTCAGTGTTCATGTTGAAAATTCACAGGGATAGGACATAAATAAATAAATGCAACCTTTTAAAACAATTGCCGACGTTTCGTCAATATATTTTGTTTTTTCAAGGCAAGTTAAATCAGTTGAATATTATAGCACTTATGAAAACATTGTTAAAGACCATATAGACAATTGAAAGACACATTGTTACCGTAAATGCACACGTTATAAATAAATAAAGCGAAAATGGAACCACACACTCGAGCAGGAAAGGTATAGAATCTACCTTTCCACTCGAGCAGGAAAGGTAGAATCTACCTATCCCTATGAATTTTCAACATATTATGATATTTTTTCAATTACTTGTGTCCCTGTGTTTCCCGATTATTTTCGGTGACCGTTCAGAAAATTCACTGTTTCTAATCATTTTTTTTTTGATGGAGAAACATCGAACTCATCCAACCTCCTCCTTTCCGTCTTGTGTTGCTTGAGTTATAATCAAGTTATAATGACGCAATGCTTTGTTTCTTTACAGGTCTAATATAGAACAAATATATCTTATTTATTTAAATATCCCCATATTAAGTGACGTAATCAAAATCTTAAAGTAAAGTAACTAGTCGTTGGTTGTATTCTTATCTATTATAATAACATGTTTTTAAATTCTCCAATGAATTCCGTATAAAGTATAAGTGGCAAAACAACAAAGTTTTGTGTATAGAAATGTTGTCGATAAAAAGTTTATATTGGAAGTCTGTTATTTTTGGTCATAAGAGCAATAGTATTGTACAACGACCATGGAATGACACTTATTTCCCTCGAGTGTAAAAGTTTGCATAATCCGTGGTTGCACTCGCAAACCATTTACTCGTCTTGAAATAACCTGCTTTCCGGACATTTTCCCGGAAATTATAGGTACTATTTCCTATCGAACTTTTGATAGGTATGAGAAAATTTGAAAACAACTTTCGGGTTCAGGCAAATCAAAATTTATCTATTAAATTAGCTCGTGATATAGGTACGTTGCAGCAAACTAAATATTATATATCGCAGGGGGAGATTATTAATATTGTTACTACTAATACCAGTTTTCCGTAATTGTAAATGACGAAGTGAGGTTAAATAAAAATGTTATCTCGTAATTTTTGTTTAACTGTTTACTACCAGTTTCGTAACTACTGTAGGTACATCCAGAAATATCACAGAACCAAGCGTGTGATAACTCAAGTATGTTACAAAGTTATCTTTGAGTATTCTTGGCGAGTGTGCATAGGCCCATAGAGTTTTCTGCTCTTCTTACGATTGTTTAGTTTGGTATTATAAGGCTCAAGAAATCTCGTAGCAAAATAATTTTAGACAGTAAAGTGCGCTTCGCATCTGAAAACAATTCCTAGTAATACAGGGGTATGTACCTACTCCAAGAGTCTGAAATAATATAGGTATTTTAAAATGTGCCGGCGGCTGTAGGGAGCAGAAAAGCTCTAGAATTGAAGCTTTATATAATTTGAGTTCAGCTGAAGAAAAATGTAGGCAGCTAAAAACGCCGAACTGCATTTGCAAAAATGATGAATGCAATGTTTTTTTCCCTAAGTAATCTAAAATTTAAATTGCTTTACGTTAGCTATTCTCCTCCTTTGCCGAGTTAACTTTGTCGTTTTTTTAGTGTAATCGTTTTTAACATAACTTAATTAAAATTTGTATAATAATATAAAAATATAAGTAATAATAAAAATTTAATCAAGTAACTTCTTTCGAACAGAAATTTTCACTTAATCTGTTAGTAGAATCCTTTGAATAAAAAACTTAACTCAACAATAAAACACAACAATAAGAACACTGTAATATTAATAACCTTGATGTGTATCACCAAGTTTAAAGTAATAATTATAATCTGTGTTATGAGCATTAAAAAACTATCAAACGAGTCTAACTTTTTAAAAGCGCCATAACATGAAGAAATAGAGAATCACCACACACCACAGTGTCTGATGTCAAATTAATGAGTCATACTTGGAGCCTAAAGACGACCGTTTGCGTCACACGCATTTTAAATGCCGGTATAATGGACAAGTATACTTAGGAATGAAAAATAATTTTTTGCCTTGGAATTTGTAAAACATGTCTAGATAATCACGAAACCCAACCAACAGATTTTTTTTCCCATTAGTTTGCTCAAAAATTGAAAAAAACGGTCGCAAAAGTAGGGAATGTGACGTCACGATCCCTAATTTCAATAAGTACCTGCTATTTTCTTAGTACTTATTTCGTCTTTTTTTATATAACCAAGCATTCCCAGGCAAATTATTAGATTCAGTTTGTATGCGCCTGATGAGAAATAATCAAATTTCGTAGCATTTCAATGAAATATTTGGATTTTACTGATCCCATTCTGAACTTATTAGATGCCCCCTATAAAATATGACAGATGACATATTACTCAATGCTTTAAAGAAAACCGTCGGCAACGCCGCACTTTGCATATAACCTCACTTTCGCCGGCGGAACGCGGAAACCAAGGTTAATAACCTTAGTGAAAACTACATAAATTCTATTCTCAGTTTTAAAAGAATCTTGCTGTGAATACTTTATTTTTTCGGTTTATAATGAAGACAAGATTTGTTAAAGCTTGTCCTGATAACTTGCCTTGCATAGATTTTGATATGGTGTGTCAATTTTATCAATAAAAACGGGGAGCAAAACATGGAGAAATGAAGAGGTATGTTTGTTATTTGATTTGTATATTGTTTTAATATTGCTTAATGATGATGATATAGCTTAAATTCTGGTTTTAGGTAGACTAGAGAATAATAAGGCAAAAATTACCCCCGAGCACAAAATTAATAAGAAAAATGTTAATGACACTGTGGTTAAAAATGAAGAAATTCAACTGAATAGTTGTGGAAGTAGGTATATTATGTTGTAATTACCCAACATAAGCAGATTAGTCCTAAATTATGCACATACCACGATGTACGAGGATCATACATCGTGGCACATACGTAGATACAGCTTTTTGTGCTTCTAGTTTAGTTGCTAGTACAGTAAAGAAATACTTATTGTGTATATACCTATAGTTAAGATATGGGGGAGGGGGCATGGGGGTGTCGCACACCCCAATGTTGAAATCGATTATCAAAACAAGAAATCATGCGTTTGTAAAAACGATCGTTGATATCTACATGTGAGAACCATGATTAAGAACTAATTTAAATAATCTAGTGCAAGTTCGACAGCAGAGTTTCATTCGATATCAAGTGCTTGACCGTCAATGACTAGTTTTTGCGGGTATTTGTATGATCTAATGAAGTATTTAAGTAATTAAGTCCGTAGTAGTACACTTTGTCGCATCCATTTTGATGCGGAAAGTTGTACTTTTCTGCACTAGTGACATTAACTTTGTCAACTAATAATAGAACTAAGTACGCTTGTAAAATTTTTGCAGGTAGGTACATATTAATGGAAAACTTATTTTAGATGAATGTAAGCAAGGTATTGCTTTTCTTTGCTGACTTCCTGGAAATAACGAAGAATCATGGACAACATCAGTAGATTGTTATATTGGAAAAAGTCAACACAAGTGCAATAAAAAAATATGAAAGTCTACCTTACAGGATAGTTGACAAAGACATACCGACATACCTCAATAATTATTATACGTTGGAGTAGTATGAAGGAAGATTTTTGGCAAAAATCAAAACGTATTACAAGGAGGGATTGTCTGACATGTTAAAAAACGAAAAATGCCCTGTATCTCCGAAACGAATCGAGATTTTGAGATTCAACTGCTTTCCATTGCCCTCAAAAATCGAGCACAGTACACCTACCTACTCTTTGTCCATCTCTTCGCAGAATAGAAGAAACCCCCCCAAAAAAAATCCAGTTTGTTACACTCTGTGCATGCGACATGAAAACTGTATTATTTGATTTTGGAATATTTTCACTAAATTTAATAAATAACTTATTTGAGGTTTTGCCATAGAATGCAAAATAATGTTTTTTTTTCTTGCAAATTAAAGAAATCTTAATTTTTTGCCGGCTGCTGCATTATATTTTTTTATTTTTAACTTCTATTAACCACAATCACAAAATATGCTTATGAAAATTTATTTTCCAGAATGAATATAGGTATAATATGTATAGTGAAAAAATTCTAAAATTCATTTTTTATGAGGATGCTTCGGCAATCACAATATAATTTACCTAAATGGGTCTAAAATAGTTCAAGCTATGACAATAAAGTTTTTCGACTGAAAACTTGGCTTTATTGCGTTTTACATGTTATATTTCTAACATCACCAAGAACTGGCACCTTCTCCAATATTCTAGCGTTACATTTTTGAACCGATGCAGGTCTAACTACTTCTTGTAAGTAAGGGCTCATGAAATTAAAGTAATAAATTTTTTATATTCGGACCAGGTAAGTGCTTGACGTCTATAGGATTAACTTTTCTCAGTTTAGTTTATAACCAATCAATGCTGTTGATTAACACTAGCACAGAATAAATAGGTGAAGCTATTTATTCTGTGACACTAGGTATTGAGGCTAAAATATCATCAGTTTCTTCAAACAACTAGCAGTCGGTGGAATATACTTGATAACAAGTAAAAAATCGTTTGGCAGAGCCACTAATCTAAAATCGTCAGCTAAAATGTTACACCTGGTTGGTTCTTTATTGTCTTTAATATATCAGCAAGTCTAGATATCTAATTTATGCAAGTTCAGTTAGGTACTTACGAATTGTGTCGTTTTATAGATAAAATCGACTTGTTTCCAATAAAAAAAAGTTTTGTAAACCAACCAGCATAACGTCCGAATCATCAATACCAATACCTAGTGTTCCCAGCATTTTCCTCAGCAAAATAGAATGGTTCATTTCCGCCATGGATTATTAGAATGAATGGTGAAAATAGTTCAAATCATAAAAAATAAAAGCTTGTAAAACACGCGGGGCCGCGGGATCCGAGATCCGATATTCCGATTTTTGACGCCACAAAATAGGTTATGTTTATGTTTTCGCAGGCTGACGGCTTGGCATTGAGGGGCGGCGTTGCCAAACCTGGTGCCATGGCGGTAAATTTAGGGAAAAATAAAATCCAACAGGTAGTTACCTATATTGAACTTTAAAAATTAATTGCGGCAAAACGGGGGCGAAAAAAAATTTAAAAAAAATACAGCAAGTATATCTCACCCAATACTATCCCATGAGCAAATAAAAAAAAAGTGGTGTATTAGTCCATTGCCTGGGGTTTTTTATTCAAAGCTGAAATCCGTGCACAACACCCGAATTATTGTAAAGTGGTATTTTTATGATTCTGGGGACCACTGTAGGTATCCCAATTTCACCGTTACAGTCGAATGCGTTACGAGACGAAACGATTTAATTTAATCTCGCTAAGTCGAACAAGCGTTAGCGGAGGCGCCGATAGCATTTTCCTGTTGAGGATTACCCTCAAACAATTTTAAAGGAGTTTTTGTCGGAATCCCGCTTGCAGCGGAAATACCGGTTCAAATTTAATGCATATAGTGATCTAAAGGTACAGGTACGTATAATACGAAAGGGATATATTATTAGACGAAACCGAATGAACCACATGTCTTGCCATATCTCACTACGTAGAAGTTGTCTCAGTTAATGCGATAAAATCGATAATAGCTGCTCTTCCCATGTAGTTTCTTCCAAGGAATCCAGTGAGAAATATAAGATTGGATCGCAAACAAAAAAGTTATCACTAAAAAAATGATTTTTCACAAGTTATTTATTTAAAGAAAGTTAAAGGGACAAAAGTAAATATCTGCTTTTTTCGATAGATATCGCCCCAGGTTTTACAGAAAGTGTATGAAGTGATATCTTTAAGCGTTTTCGAGATTTTAATACTTGTTTGGCTTTATTCTTTATATGCTCATACTTTGCAAGTTAAATCCAATCGCGGCCATCAGCTGTCCTAAAGGTAGAATTACACTTCTCCCTCAAATTCATATAGTAGACAGCTGGCCGCCTGGACTTGTTGTGATGTTTTTGCAATTTTATCATATTATAATATTCTTCTATAAGTATTATAACCACAATGAAAACAAAAAAATTCCAAATAAATGATTGGAACTAGGTATAACAATTTTCATGACGTTTAATTTGTCAAATTCTTGTGAATTTGACACCTGCCTGCTATGATTTTAATGCAAAAAATCATTCTGCCTTGGCCACGACTGCCTGCGATTGGATTTAAATTGTTAAGGATACGGAACATATAGGAGGCCAAAAAATCAGTACAATCTCTTAAATGGTTAGAGATATCAGAAAATTAATTTCTAGATTTTTGATAGGAAATTTAATGGTCTATGTGACGCGAATTTTGTAAAATCGGTTAATTCAAAACTTCAAAAATAGAGAAAATTACTTTCATTATGCTAAAACCAGCAGTTATTTAAAAAAACTAGATATTCAAGAATCCTATTTAGAGGTTCATTTATGGTTGTGTATCATTATTAAGTAAAACATTAGATTTTATTATTTTGCATTATCGATCTCGGTGAGCAAAATCCGAGTATATTTTCAATTTCCCCTTAATATTACCACGTTTTTGTTAACTCGCTGTCTTGTCCTATTTGCCTGTTCGTCAAATTTTGCAATTGATTTTAAACTAATTTCCCGACGAGCTAGAGACTTGAAACTTTAAACATAACTCAAAACTGTATGACAGTGCAATACTAACTCGCTATATACATATTATTATGTTATTTGTTATTGTAAAAAAATATGAATATTAAATAAAAATATTTGACTAGTTGAAATCGATGCACAGATAAGCACATGCCATAAGCTTGTAATAAAACCGAAGCATCTAATTCCGCAAGGCAGACATTTCGCAAAACCTAAATCCCAGGACCTAGACTTTCCACAAATTCGACGTCTCTCGTCTTTAAGTGTGCAACATATGGGAATTTTTTTTTATTAATTGCACAACGAAAATACAAATATTCCCGAAAGTCGGTGCATATTCGATAATCATATTAGGAGCACTTAGAATGGTTGCAAGTCAAACAGCATACAGGGTAGGTCAAAAAATACAAGAGTAAAGTACCCTTATTTCAGAAAATTCAGCAAAATGTTATTAAGAAAAGTTGTCTAGAATTAAAAGTTTTCCCTAAATACTAAAATATGGCCTCCTAAGAAAAATAAATATATTTTTTTGAAAAACATTAATAATTTACTAAAAAATTTTGTTTTAACACTTTGACTAATGTGTGTACCAAAGCTGGTACACACTTGATGTTTAGCAGAAACTGTGTGTCCGCATGTGGCCACAGGCAATAGCATGGTTCTACCTATCAATTCGTTTAGTTTCTAGCAAAATTCTGGCGAAGCAGTTTGAACTTTTTTTAACAGATGGCGCTAGTACTGAACTAGATTCTGGATGCACTGCTATGGCCTTCTAATGGGTCTTCTATTTGGCGTGGTTAGTGTTTATTGTGTAGGTATGTAAAACAGAGCAATACCAAAATAAAAGTAATAGTATAGGTAAATGGAAGAATAAAAGAGACGTTTTGTTCCTTACAACTGGATCTGTTCCAGAAATGGTTGAGATACAACAAAAAGGGTTTTTGAGGGGAAACCTTCTACACTAGCGCAATACAACCAGGCAAAATCATTCATATTATTATAGACGTTTCAGACCAGAAAACATCTTACAATTCGCCGTGGTATAGAAAATTGGGTGTAGAGCTTTTAGCAAACAATTGTAAACGCAAATACCGACAAGCCATAACAGGAAAAAAATATAGGCATCACAAAATTTCAAGACGAAATCCCGAATAAAATTTTGAAATTGAGAAAGAAGAAACTCAACGCCTTGAAAGCAGTCACAAGCTCATCGATACAGAACAAAGACCTAAATGTGCAAAATGTTACAAAAATTAGGTACAGTGCTAGGAAAACGGACGAGGATATGCAACAAAGTACAGAAAACGTGACAAATTGTCTTGCCAGGCATGCAATGACAAATTTCTTTGTACAAATTATTTTTTTGAAACCCATAATTGTCAGACAAAAAATAAACATTGTATCCAATTATGGTACACACAGTCTTAGGTAATAATGTTACCGACGTAAATTCACCAGAAACTGTGTGTACAATTTTATGACACACAATTTAGGGTAGTTTTTTGTTAAAAAAAATGTTTTAAGTTTTCATTTGTGACAAACCTTATCAATAAATAATTAGATATTTAATATAAATATGTTTTAGTTTCAGGGAAAAAAATTAAATAGTTTGACCAGTAGTCAAAGTGTTAATATTCACCCTAAACAATTTCACAAATCAATTAAAATTATTTAAATTTCGTATAACTTTGTTCAAATTCAAGCATATTTGTAAAGTTAACTTAGATTTTGAATTTTTAGGGAATCGCAAACTTCATGTCTGTTGCAACGATATTAAACAAAACTTTAAAATTTTGCAAAACTTCTTCTGAACAAGGTAAAACATTAGTAATGATAATGTGTATATTAAAAAACTCTCATTTAATGTGCAAAATTTTTATTTTAAATGTTTATTAGGAAACTGGAAATTAATTGACGAAATTTTTTTTAGGAGGCTATGTTTTGGTATTTAGGCATAGCTTTTATATCTTTTTCTTAATAACCTTTTGCTGAATTTTTTTAAATAAGGGTACACTACTTTTTTGCAATTTTTATATTTTTTGACCTACCCTGTATGCTGTATAACTTGCAACCATTCTAAGTGCACCTAATATGATTATTGAACATGCATCCACTTTCGGCAATGTCTGTATTTCGGTTGTGCAATTAATAAAAAAAAAAGTCCCATTTGTTGCACACTTAAATAACCACACTGTATTCCTTGCCTCGAAGAACGAGCGTTTAACCACGTGCAGCGTTGCCAAACTAAAAATCTGCCTCGCGAGACTTCTAGTCATACTCCAGTTCACGCGTTTGTTAATGTTCGATTAAGTACAAATAATATCAACTACTAATAACTGAATATGCCGTAAGAAATTGGCATAAAAAACTACAACAATTATTACTGGGTGTTCTATTGTCTGTGTCAGTCAGTACAGGGTGTTCCATTTTCGATACTTTTGCAGGGTATCTCGATTATTTTTAGAGTTGAGGTTTTCGGGACACTAGTCTGCTTTTTCATAGATTTAGCGCATACGGATTTTTTTATAAGAGGTAAGAATTTCAAAATATAAATTTAAAATACAAAAGTATCGAAAATGGGACACCCTGTACACATTATTTTGTCTGGACCAACCTATACCAAATTCCATGCCAAGTTAACTATGGAAAACCCGTCTATAGAATGGCCGTCCTTGATCCGTTTTTATAACCGGGGCGAAGTAAAAAATTAGTAGATTGCAATTTTTATGGAACATCTCAGACTTTAAATTAATATGGTAAAGAATGGGGTCAGCAGTCCCAAAGTTTCTGAAATTTGTTCATGGTAAAACAGATTTAATAACTACATAGGGGTTTTCTAGGTGTTCAACTTTAGCCTTGGTTAAAATTTTCATACCGGTCAAAAACCCATTCCAATAGGTTGGGCAATATACGGCACTAGTAATTTTCCACGGAATTGTTTATCACGCAAGGAAAGTCCTTACAAAATTGGAAACAATAATGCAGGCTCCACGTCTCAAAACATTTCCTAGAAAACTTAGGAATAAGTTATTTTAAACCGCGGCTCAGCGCCGAACGCTGCAAGACTTGAGGCTTATGGAAATGCGCGGAATTGGAAAAAATAAACAGTTTAGAGGACTGAATTTGATTAGCAATAATAAGTAGTAACATAGAAGAATCTACTTAGATTTTTCTATGGTAGTAATCATATAACGCAGAGAGATAAAGGTTATAAGTAAAGTTCTAGAAATAGATAAATATATTACTGAAGAATCCATAGTATGGTACGTACAATGTGACTGGTTTTCCCACGTCTTTATTAACTCGCTTTGTTGTCCTCCTCTTTGTCTGTTCCTCAAATTTTGCATTCGATTTAAAGTAATTTCGCGATGATCTAGAGACTTGAAACTTTAAACGTAGCTCAGAACTGAATGATAATGCAATATTAACGAGCTATTTACATATTATTTTTATGTTATTTGTTATTATAAAAAAAGTCTATGATTATTAAATAAAAATATATTACTAGTGGACATTTATGAACAGATAAGCACATTCATTTGTAACTAAAAAGGATTTTTATCCCATGAAACCGCTAACTTTCTTTTTGTAAAAATCTATTGTGGAAGTGAAATTTTATCATCTTTTTACTAAAAAGGATCTGGAATTAATTAATAAATCTGAAATGTTCCACATATCTCTGCCATATCCATCAAGATGTTTAACAATTGCAAAATTTCAAACAAGACTAAAAAGCAGAAAATAAAATTTAAATGAAAAAAAAAACAATAATATACCACGTTTATAAAAAGGACTAAAAGTATAATTAAATAAGTTATATAAAATAATTTTTCCTTGCATACACATTGTATTGTATGCGCTCTTTTATTACACACGTATATTACACACTTTTTCAAATCTTTATGGAGCTAGGAAAAATGTTTTATACTTTTTATTCCGTTTTTTTATATTATTAAGTATATTATTTTATTACACTTTCAGTCCTTTTTAAAAACGTGATGTACTTAAATAAATTATTTAAATTTTATTATTCGTGTTAACGTATTATTGGTTTGACAATGCCAGGAAAGCCTTGCCTGCGATTTTTAAAGGGGTGCGTTTTTTTTAAAAACTATATTAGGCAAAAATATCCTTTTTTTATATTTCTGTGTAATGCTAAACCTTGAAAAGTGAATAAAATTCAAATCCATGTTATGCATTTAAGGTGCTCCTTCAAAAATTCAAGTATACAGTTTAAATAAAACATGTCAATGAGTTGCCCAAATCAGAATTATTTGGCTCATTTACAATACATGCTTTGTGACACATTTGTTGATGCTCATCTGAGCGTCATTTGTTTTTGGTTTCATATAGGACCCTAGATTAATACCACGAACATGAATTACCTATTCATTTTTTCAAAATTTGGCCCAACACAGAAAAATAACGAATGGATATTTTTTTCTCGAAAATTGCTACATTACTCTTTTGGGGGATGCCGAATAACCCTACGGTGTTATTTTTCAACTAAAAAATACCTAACAGTTATTCAAAAAACGCACCCTTTTAATAAGTCGCAGAAGGCCAATACTTCCAAAACGATGATCCTTCAGGCAGCCTACTTAAAATTTCAGGGGAGTTAACACGAGAAACCAGACCCAATGTATACAGTGACCGGCAGAAAGTTGGACACAAATGGAAAACTTTTTTATTATTAATTTCTCAGAAAATTGTATTCTTGATAAAAGTTGGTGCATCATTTTAAACACAAAACTCACATATCAAAATTTAAATGTCTCTTTTTGGATACAAAAATGTCAAAATAACTCAAGAGTAAATAAAGTACCCTTATTTTTTAGAATACAGTAAAAAGTTACTTACAAAAGTTGTTTGGAATCAAAGGTGGATGTCAGATTTAAAGTCACAGCCACCTAGTTAGAAAAAGAAATTTAACTTTTTTTTATTTTATTTTTTCGACTTCCCTGTGTATTACAAAAAAACAAAATACCGCCAGCGCAACTTATCATCGGAAAACACATGAATTTGCTACTAAAATTTAATTTTGTTTGATTAGCAGCTAGAAATTTAAATTAATCGAAATCAGATTTAAAATATTAAATTTTTGTGTCCGACATTCTGCCGGTCACTGTATATCAAATGACTTCTCAAAAATTGTTTGCAATACGTATTTATATGTTACAATATTCTATGATACTAATGCCCTAAATGCCGAAGAAACTGTTATGCCATATTTTTATATAATAAATAATTAAATAAATAGTTGCAGTATGTATAATAACAAGCAGGGTTTAACGTAGATAAATAACGTAAAAAAATATGTAATACAATTTGCAATCGACTATAATAATGCATCTAAAATTTAAATTATTTTCAAATCCTCCAAGGTCATTAGCATTCCCAACTTCCCAATTTAAAAATTGTCGGTCATAATAACATTCTGGAATTTTAGAAGTTATGGAGAGTTCGTAACAGAATCACTCTTTATGTGCTAGTTCGACTTTGGCTGAAATGTATTCGTAACTTTTAAACTTTTCCTTCATTTGCATCGCCAAACATGTACTTAAGTCGTCAGCTCACGATGGCAATAAAATAAGACCATTTTTCTTCATAGCCGTAATCTATCGTAGGTACAAAAATAATTTAACGTGTAATTTATATAAGTTATGGGCATAATTATGTACGTCTTTTTGTGAGCAATATATCTAGTCAATCCAAAACAAAAAAATGTATAAAACAAAATCAGTTCCGATCAGTTTTCTTTCTTCTTCAACTAATTGCGAAGGAAAATTTTACGGTGATGTCACGTATTCTTTATCTAAGAATCAAATTTCCTCTATACATCTGACTCGTCATTTGGCAAGCGTAATTAAACGTACAGGCGCGTTCGTTCTATCGAATAGTCGCGTCACGAAATCTCAAATGAACACGTTCCTAATAGATGGCAATTTTTTACTTCACGTTCGAATGGAGAAAACGATTTATAGAGTATACAGTAAAAGTAAAAAATAAGAGACCCGTGTTTTTTGAGACATGCGCCTCTCACTCCTAACCACTCCAAGCAATATCTGTAAGTTGACAATGTCAAATGTTTTTTTTTAAGTCAAGAGATTCAACACTGACCTTTTTCCCTTTATCAACATTGAATTACATATTTGAGATCATGTCAATGGTGGCAGCTGCTGTATATATCACTGGAATGTCGAAAGCCATATTGAAATTTGTATAAAAAGTTTACCCTATTAATTAATTATTAAAGTAAGCGATTATTTAGAAACTTCCAAGTTTCAGAGACCGATTTTTGATAATTTTTTGATTACATTTTCAATGTATTTTTGGCTGTGCCATAGTTAAATGGAACAGGGAAGTTGCAAATGATGGAATTTTCAAGTTAATTGCTAATAAATGGAAAATATGGCTCAAACTAATTTAACAAATATTTTTTTTGTGGAGACCTGTTTAACGTAATTAATTTGGATCGATTACATATTCCTTGGTGCACAGCACATTTTTTGGAAAAACTAATTTGAGTGGATTTTTAAATATTTCTTTACGAATGAGCAATTAGGTAAACGATATCAGAAAAGCAAAGAAACAATTTTAGTTCAAAAGTTTTTATGTTTCTATGTTGGATTAATATCGAAATTAATGTATAATGTTGCTATCTATCTGGACACATTATTTGTTCGGATTAGGTATATAAAAAATATTCAACATAATTTTTAAATTAAATGTCCTGTGTCTTGAAAATGTAGCGTTTCTAGAGATACAGTGATATGAAATTTTCGTTTTACAATGTCAATTTCTCCCCAATTTTAGAGTCCTGCTTCTGCTACAAAAATTGGCTGATCCTGTATGAACCCCACTCCTGACACCAGTCTGCTTTTAAGACAAAAAAATCGAGTTGGAATCTTCTGGGATTAGCCCCAAACCAATTGTTATTTGTTTCACAAAACTTTTTTTGCCATTTAATAATCTGCCATTTTTAGACCTTTTTTTTTCAGGTATCATAGGCAGGTTACTTTTAAACTTGACACAGTGGTCAAATTTGTCGTATTTATAAAAAATAATAAGACATTAAAGCAAACCAAATTTTACCGAGACCTGAAACTCACAGTGGCATAATTTTCTATTCTGAACAAATATTTTCCTTAACTCCACAAGATACCACATTTTTATTTTACTATATAATGCCCAAAAACGCTTCTCCTATGTTACTCATAACCCTGGCTTATCCAACTTGTTAAAGAATGAACGTTTAAATGCAGTCTATTTGTGCTGCATCAAAAAAAATCTACACGTCATTCGGAGAGCCGAGCAACGAGAGAGGCAATTTTTCATCTCGCGCGTAGTTTAATCTTTCTAGAAAAAAAGCGGGGAGCTTGCCCGCATTACAATTCACATTTCGTATCAGTAAAAATGTAATTAGTTTAAAACCTCAAGCATGCAAACACACACGTCCACCGCATTTGAATAATGAAAAAAATCAAAAAAGTATAGACAAACAACTCACAAAACTGGGTGATTCGCAAATAATTTTGTTTAATATAATTTTCTATTTTAAGGCTGGAAAAATAGTAGACGGCTTCTTTCTTAAGAACAAAATTACTTGTTTTTTTACCAAGAAGGATGGCAAAAAGTCAAGGGGCTATTTTCAATAAATATAAAAAGTTACTTCCTGGCTTCTTATGTGCAAAGTATATTTCCCTTAATTTTGTTATATTTATAAACATTTCCCCTTGGGTCGGGGGTGGAGAACTATGTACCTACATCACGTGATTTAATCTATCGATCAAAATCACTTAAATTGGGGCAATGTAACATCTCTATTTAAATATAAAATATACAGGGTGTCCCAGAAAAGATGGCAAACTCGTTAAAAACCCTGTATCCTTGACGTCCAAACATGGCACTCACTTAGATTCAAAGTGCTTTTCTTCAAATATACAGGGGCTACAGTTGAAACCCAAAAATGGGGTTTTGTTTACATTTCTGTCAATATTAGAGATGTCAAGTGGAAATTTGGTACAAATTATTACTATTTAAGTCCACTTCATTCTCATCGTTGTAACTCAAAAACAAATGAAAATCGCGGGGAGACATGATCTTTAATCCCTTCCAACTTTTTCAGAGGTACGTCTATGGAGTCCCTGCAACATTTATCCATATGAATCTATGTGCAAAAATAGAAAAAACGACTATATAACGCAACCCAAAATAAGAAAAATTTGTTGCATGGGTTCCATCATCCTTCTTAGTTGGGGTGATAAATATCAAGTTTAAAAATCACGTTCTTAAGAACGATTTTGGAACCCATGTTTATAACAAATTTTTTCTAGTCTTGTGATGTCTTGTTACCTTCCAAAGTCATTTTTTCAATTATCAAAAAACAATGGTTTTTAAGACAAATTCACAAGATACAAAAAATGAGGTAAATGTCCCAGACTCCCTGGATGTGACTCGGAAAAGTTGGGAGGGGGGATTAAAAACCATGTCCCCCGAATTTCTTTTGTTTTCGAGTTGCAACAATGTGAACCAAGTTGTCGTATTGGCCATAATGTTAACGTCAAGAACCTACGGTTAATGGGTTGGCCTTCTTTTATGGGACACCCTGTATAAAATATTGTAATACAATCGCCTGTCCCAGCCAGACGCCGCATAAAAATTTCATTCTCTTCGGAACGTGGTAACGGCGGATTACGTGACGCGACTACAGATTGATACTGGATTGAAAGGGCGCCTCAGGGTCGTATAATTAAACTTACCTACCAATGACCGACTTACCATACCAGAGAAGTTTGATTTATTCCTTGACATACCCGCGAAGTTTTCTAGATAGATATTCGACAAATATCTAACCCGACCATCAGAACTTAACTTCAAGGCTATTATCCTTTTGTAAAATCGCAAAAGTACCTATATAAAGTATTATTAGCCAGGTTTAGTTTATAATCTTGAACGTGCATGTCAACCTTATTTCAATATAAAGCAACAAAAATATGATATCTAATGAAACTTGAACCGCAAAAATCACATTCTAATCCAGACGTAATTTCTGTCGATTACGCGACAAGGCAGTTTAATATTTTGTTTAGTATTACTATTAGTTTCAAATAATAAAAACACTCGCCATTTCCAAAAAAATGAATACAAAATATAATAAAACCTCCCACTACAGGCAGCTTCCGCACAAAAATCCCATTCTCTTCGGAACGTGATAACTCGGGATTACGTGACATGACTACAAACTTCTGTCGGTTTGAAAGGGCGCCTTGGGTCATTTAATTAAAGTTGTTAATTCAAGTTAGGACGGGTGGAATGTGATTTATACCTTGAAAACCATATATATAATATGGAAAGTTGTTATGAGATCTAACCTAACCTGCAATGGGATTTACCAAGAACTTAACTTTCACCGTACAGGTAATTTAGTGTTTCGGAACGGTGGAAGATACATTAAAATCCACTCCACTTGTATTAATCAAAATGTAATTACTTTAAAAAGTTCAATTTTAATGTAAATAACAAAATAGAGATTCACGGCTTGACTTGATATTCAAGCTACTGGACTTGACTTGAAATCAAGTCAAGTTCAAGTCAAGTAGTAATTTTCCAATATCAAGTACTTGAAAAATCAAGTTTTTCTTGAAGCTACTTGATTACTTGATTTTTTATCAATTTAAAATTTAATTATCAGTTAGGGCAGTTACAAGTAAATAATAAGAATAAACCTTTGCATTGTACACTTTTTTGCACAACTAGGAAAGGACTAGGAAAGAACAAAAACTAGGAAAGAACAAAAATAAACTATTTCAAGTCCACTTTTTAATGTTATCATTTTCCATCCACGACGTAAGGCACATTAGGCATCTAGTGGATTTGGCGCTTAACCGATTTCGCGTTTTTGTAACTGTCAAAGCAGCCCTGCAAAACTGTCTTTCAATAGGAGCTGAAGATGCTGGAGTTGACAAGAATAGAGATTCATGGCTTGACTTGATATTCAAGCTACTTGACTTGACTTGACTTGAAATCAAGTCAAGTTCAAGTCAAGTAGTAATTTTCCAATATCAAGTCAATTCAAGTATTTAATTTGTCAAAAGCTTGATTTTCAAGTCAAGTCAAGTAATTTGTTAAAATGTCAAGCTACTTGACTTGATGAAACCCTATAACAAAAATATATTACGTAGCCGCCTTGTCGCAACTGGAGTCAGAACATGTATATCACTGATACACATGACACAGTTTCTACCAACGGTAGTAATATGTACAAAGGATAGCAACTTGAGGGAGGCGCGTGCGCAACTTTCAATCAGGGCAGAAAATATTGTGTTACTTGTATTTCGCATATTTAATTTAGAGGCTATTTACTGCCTTTTCATGGCGTTTAAACTGAAATTTATTTTTTTCTAAAACTGTAAAGAAATGGCATCATTGTATGTTCATTTTTAATTGGGAAATGTACTTCATTGCACACGATTTTTAGTAACTGGTGTGGGAATTTTATTGTCCACGAGTTCCCACAGCAAATGTGACAGTTCAGCTTTTTTGATTTATTTCTTTTTTCGTATATTTTTATAGAGAAAAAATTAAATTAGTTACTTATAACAAAAGCGGACAGTACCAGCAGCAATAAGATGGAATTGACACACTTTTTCTTGGTTAAAATAATTAAATCATAAAAAACTAAAAAGCTAAAATTTTTACTCAAACACTTTTAATGAAAGTTGGAAAATATATAGTGTCATTGAGTAAAAGAATATATGAACTGAATGCCATTCCGTGCCGGTTATACAATATACTAAGTATTTTGCGAATATCCTTAAGCCCTACTGTTTACTTAAAATAAGTAATCAATTGTCAATGAAAATGACAGTGGGAGTTAAGAATGTGTCAAGCATTTCCATAAGAATATATCATATTTTTAATGCAAAGTGTATACTTATAGGTATATGTGATTTAGCTTATAAATACTAAAATCGAGCAACTCTTACGCCTGGCGTAAACAAGAGCACGTGCGTTGAAATATCCGCCATAGCCGCACGGAGGTACGACCTTTATTTAATTTTAGGTTTACAATTAATTGTGCATACATCAAAATATTTGGGACAAGAATCATTGGCTTAATTAAAATGGTTCAAAACATCGATAAAATTATTTGTGGCAGTGTCTAAATAGCTGAAAACAACAAGATAAAACCGAATATCTACACTTTCGCGATCGAGTACGTTCCTGTTGCCGAGTCGGGTGAAATTTTATAGCCTACCGACCAATCGCGGATCGTCATTGAACACGTGGTTTTATTTACGCCAGGCGTACGGATTGCTCGATTTTAGTATATAGTACCTAATTACTTCATCCATAGAACTTGTCTCACTTTCCTTAACAGTAACACTATAAGAATTTTTCCACATTTCTATGAACGACTCTTATACATTTTGTTGCCACATAGGAGTCATCAGAGGGTAATTTTTCATCTGGCACAGTGTTTAATTTTTCAGGGAACAAGAGGGAGCAGCGATTTCACCCGCGTTATAATTCCTGCCGCGTATCAGCGAAATGGTAATTAGTTTGATTAAAACTCAAACGTGGCAACGTGCACGCAAACCCAATCTGAATAAGCAAAAAATTACAAAAATATATAACATTAAAGCCGAAAAATCCTCTTCTGTCCGGGACGCGATAGCGCCCCGCCGCGTTCATAAATAAGCGGATATTTTGTGCGAAGGGAGAGTGAGAGAAATATTAGACTCACACTAATTAACATACAGGGTATCTGCTTTTATGCAGGAGTCGCAGTGGCGACGCGTCGCGAACTATTTGGACTGCGTGTTTACTGCCTTCGATCGACTCTCGTTCGATTCGAGGCCGGAGCAGAGCCCATGTCTTTATAGAAAAGCACAGCTGATCGTCAAGAGCGCTGGGCAAAACCTAGAGTCCCGGTATTGCTCCTTAATAGCTTTTTCTGTCTGTTTTATTAATAATTGTCCTGCATTTACTGGGATTACTTCGGTTTTTAGGGTTTCCCATAGTACCTGAGCAAATGCTATCGTAGTTCTATCGGGAATAAGTCTGCAAATGACAGTAATACTAGGTACCAACCTGACGTTTAAAAATGATCAATCTATTCCAACATTTTTGTGTTAAATCAAAAAATACAAACGAAACGTGAAGTATAATTCTTTACAAGGGGAGACGTGAGAGGTAATTTTTCATCTCGCACGTAGTTTAATCTTTCGGACAAAAAGTAGAAGTTAAGGGCTCGCCCACATTATAATTCCCGCCTCGTATATCAGTAAAAACGTAATTAGTTTAAAATATTAAACGCGCACATCAAGTCTACTTTAACAAGCAGAAGGGCTCATGAATAATTCGACAAAGTCCTATGACGGAGTCAAAATAAAGCAATAATTATTATTATTGGGCCCATTTTATCCAACTCTTACTTGGAGATACTCTGTTCGTGTCATGGTTTCCGAAGTGTTTCAAGTTTTAGGATTTTATTTTATTTTCGTCACAAATAACAAAATAATGTATGGCTTATAAGAAGCATATGGACACCGTTTATATTATACAACTCCTTGTCAAAGCATATTTTCTTATTTTTAAAATTTATACCAATTCAAAATATTATTGTTGTCGAAAAACTTTAGAAAAAACTTTAGGACTCTTAAGATGTTAAAATACTTGTTTATAGTCATTGCTGATGTTCTATAACATCTAGATGTTATATTATAAAATAGTTTTAAGAGTCACGTATTAAGTGTTAGTGCCTTATTCTACTGTGTATTTTCAACACTCGCTTTACATCACAAGGCGTTTTCTGTTGATAAAATAGATTTACCAGTAGTAAGTTGGTAAAAATAATCCGTTTTAACGAAATTTGGTGTATAGATTTACAAGAAAAAGTAAATGGGAAGAAATGATACGAAATCAAGAGATTACCATTGGTGTAAAATCTCTCCATTATTTATTATAGTAAGTCTAGATTATCTTCAATGTAAGTAGGGTGTCCCAACGTACAGCATGTCCCAACCTACAGGGTGTTCCATAAATAGGTAAGTGTCAAAATGCTAACCACGTATCTAACTTATCAAAAGCAACAACTTATTGAAGACAGTGAATCATCGATTCCCATGCGTTACTTACGTCCTTTTTATTGATAAGGAAATCGTTGGCATTATTTTAATGAAGAAAAATACCGGATAAAAAACTGAGTTTTCGAAAGAACTTATTTGGAAAAAGTTGTTGCTTTTGACGAGTTAAAAACACGGTTACAATTTTGGTAGGTACTTATTTCTGGGACACCCCGTATATATATCCCAATCTATAAGCCTAACTTCAAATGTATTCAAATTTTCGATTTCGGCATTCGAGCGCAGAAAAAATATTTGTTATCCGAACGTGATTGTACCCGATTGCGTGATGTGGCTGCAAAATTGCATTGGATCGAAAGAGGGCCCTGAATCGAGTTAATATTAGTTTTGGTCAACGACGCAGAAGGAAATTTTATTTTGCGTCTGAACCACAAAAAAATAGCTATTAATCTTGACGTCGAAATAACCTCCTTAGAAACATTATATTCTAACGTAAATGAAAGTAGAGGTACTCTGTATGTTCATAGACACGGACATCGAAAAATTCCAGTCGATCGAGGGGGAGTCTGCAGTCTTTCAATTAATTACTCGCTAATTGTTCCATGGAGGCTAGCGAAATAATTCTAAGTTGGTCTTCCAATGGACAATGGACAATGGATTATCTGAGTTCGGAGGTTAAGACTCAACGTACAGCACGTACGTGGTGATTCAACATTTTGACCCATAAAATGGCTTTTTTTCGACCTGTAGCGAGCAACACGCATAATTTTAAACTTTTGGTCAATGCAAATTTTAATTTAAGTAATTACTCACATTTTTTGAGACAATAATTATTTAAAAATATTTATCACAATGGCTGTCATTAGGTTTTTTGCTCAAATGCTAGATTAGATTTGTTCGCAAATTTCAGGAAATACTAGAAATACTCATTAAAAAAGTGGCGCATTAAAAATTTATTAAAAACAAATATGACATTAATAATTATTGTTTGTCGACCTAATGTTATATCCCTAACATGGCATTCCATAGCCATCGCCATAAATTGTCTATTTATTTGCCAGATGCTTTATTATGTTCAGAAATATTTTAGGAAACTTTTATAAGGCGTTTAAAATATTGTTTGGTTTTACATTCGTGTTCTCAAACAGTTATATATTTTATTATTGCTATATCAAACTCGCAAAGCTGCTCTTATAAAACTGCGGTTTATAGTACCGTTAATAATTTTTCTTAAGGCTTGCGGAAACGTTTCTATAAAAATTAGTTTGTAAGGATCTCAAGACACTTCATAAAATATTAAGAACGACTAATTAATTTTATAAAATTGTGCCTACTTTATATTTATAGCAGCTGTAATAACATTTTGAAAATGTTCCTGAGAATAATATTATTTTATACAATTTGTTTCAGAAACATTTTTGCAGCTGTTGATATGATTTTGGTATACAGGGTGTCCAACTTTAAAACTGTACAAATCCGTAAAATCTTCATTTTTTTAGATAATCGCCTAAACTTTTTTTTGTTTGAAAGGCCTTTAAAAACCGCTTCTCTTGACCTTCCTGCCATTTTCAATAAGCAAATCCAGGGCCGGCTACGATTTTTTTATACCCCCGATTTTCACGAAAACCGTTTAGCGATTTTTTTTTATTTAAAATCTGACCCCACAGCGTTAATCAGAACAACCAAAAACCCCTACATACCAAATTTGAATAAAAAATATACAGGAAGTTCTATTCTGCAGGTTGTCAAAGTTGAGCAAAATAGGAATTTTAAAGGCATCTGCCAAGTCAAGAGTGCCATGGAATCCCCTCAAAACAGTTGAATAGTCAATAGGACCACTCAAGATGTTGGTGTGCAAAGGGCCAATACAAAATACACAGAGTGTTCTTATCTGTGCCATCTCAAATTACTGAATTTTTGGAACTTTATACTGGTCAAAAATCGAGTATATCAAGTATAAACTAACTAAGTCTAAAAAATACAGAAGTCTGCCAGTCGTTAAGTCCATATCAGTTAAGGTGGCTGGTGTGCCATAACAGGAAACGCACAGAAAATGTATCATCTTAGACAGTGACTTTGTTGAGTAAGGTCCAATAATTTAAATTGTTTTTATTTGTTAGTTGGCATTTTGTAAAGAAATACGTTAATTTTGTGTTTATCAATATTTTTTCAATGATTCCACAGTACTCATGACCCGTATAAAGTTTCATAAAAATTCAGCATTTTGAGATGGCACAGATAAGAACACTCTGTATATTTTGAATTGGACCTTTGCACACCAACACCTTGAGTGGTCCTATTGACCATTCAACTGTTTTGAGGGGATTCCATGGCACACTTGACTTGGCAGATGCCTTTAAAATTCCTATTTTGCTCGACTTTGACACCCTGCAGAATGGAACTCCCTGTACATTTTTTATTCAAATTTGGTATATAGGGGTTTTGGGGTGTTCTGATTAACGCTGTGGGGTCAGATTTTAAATAAAAAATCGCTAAATGGTTTTTGTGAAAATCGGGGGTATAAAAAAATCGCAGCCGGCCCTGTATTTGCATTTTGAAAATGGCAGGAAGGTCAAAAGAAGCTGTTTTTGAAGGCCTTTCACACAAAAAAAAGTTTAGGCGATTATCTCCAAAAATGAAGATTTTACCTATTTGTACAGTTTTAAAGTTGGGCACCCTGTACTTATGTCCTGATTAACGCTGCTTTGTCAAATTTTAAATAAAAAATGCCTAATAATTATGGTTTTCCGAAAAACCCACTCCTTTAAAAAATCGCAGTAGGCCAGGCTTTTGCGGCATTTCAGGGACATATATCTATAAAAAAAAGCCCCGATCAATTCCCACATAGCCTACTTGGATTTTTAGGTGTGTTGACACGAAAAATAACAGACCTATAGTGTATATGCAAATAAAAGTAAAGGGGATTTAGGTCGTGGGATATACCTATAGTAATGCATTCTATATTAATACATTGAAATTCAATATCCCTGTATATTGCTAAAACTAAAAAACTTTTACTACGAATGTTTTTTTTTTCATTATTATAGTCATTACTTGCCAAAGAAGAAGAATTACCCTGTAGGTATAATTTGTATTCTACTTGTTCTCACTAGATATGAAAAATATTAATTTGAAACGTAATCATAGTTGCTCATTTTCAAGTTTTCGCTTAGAATGTCAAAAGTTAGGTTATATTCATGACGGACAGCATTTTACACACACAACAATATTATTTTCCTTTTCTTACCAAAACAGAGTAGAGTAAGAAAACTTATTACTGTCCTTTAAATTGAATTGGGCAAGCCTCGGAAAGCTGTCCGATTTTTCCAAGCATTTGCACGTCATTTGCATACGCCGTTGCCAGCCTGCATTCTCCATTCATCTCCTCTCTTTCTGAACATGCGCGCCCAGTCCAGGTCTCGGAATTTCCAGGCGATGCACGGCATTTGTTGTCGTTTTCTATTAAGCGGAGCGGGGCCGGAAAAGCAAATAGCTGGAGGTCGCGGAAAATTTAATCAAAAGATGCATGGAAAGTATAACATATTGCGTGGCTTCTAGTTAAAAATAATAGGCGAAGGACGAAAAACACAAGTGTTGTCTCGGGAAATAATTGGATGCTAGAATATCGAACGCAGCAAGGGCGCAGAAACCATGATTTGAAATGACAAATAGAAAAAAATAAATATATATACAGGGTGAGTTTTTTTCGATGCCCACTATGGGGATCTCGGAAACTAGCAGAGCTAGAACAAAGGTTAAATGGGGAAAGAATTGCAGTTTTGAATGCTCAATCTAATCCCCTTCCGGATTTTTAAAAAAGTTCATGGCTCACTAGATATTTTGAAGAGAGTGATTTTTTGCTATTTCATCAGGTCCCTGTAGCGCCGTTATTTCTGATTATACAGAAAAACTGTAGAGACAAAAATTGTAGATAATTTTGGGCTTAATAAGACAATCTCATCCAATTTTTTATGTTGTTTGTGCTTTTTGAGATATGACATAAACTTGTTTTTTTTTTTAAATGAAATTCATAGTTGGCTTGTAGCCTTATCAAATCGGCCATTTTTTTGAGCTTTCCAAAAATATAATACTCGGCATAGTTATTTTAAGAAATAAAATAGCTATATCTAATTTTCTGATTTTTTTTTTTAATTTAAACATAGTCAGCCATGGAATGTTTTCATAATTACTTCTATTTTATAATAAGACATACTTCAAACCTTCAAATATTTTATTTTTAGCTGGTAACAAAATGTAACAAAATAAAAGAAAAATTATCATGATGGAGCTCCACCACATAATTATTTGCCCGTAAGAAATTACCTAGATCAGCTCTATCCAAATAGTTGGATCGGGAGAAATAGACCTATTTCCTGGCAGCCCCGATCCCCCGATTTGTCTGTTTTGGATTTCTTTTTGTGGGGAACAATACAAAATAAAATATGAGACAATAATTGTTGAATTAAGAACAGCTCTTTTAGAAGCAATTGCCAGTATTGACAGGCGCTCTCTAAGAAAGGCGACAAATTCAGTTTTAAAAAGATGCAATATTTGCATAAATAATAATGGTGGATTGTTTGAACACCTTTTTTTATTTCAAAAGGCGACCTTTTAAAATAATAATAATTTGAATTTGAGTTTTTTAATTTTTTTCTGTTACATTTTGTTACCAGCTAAAAACAAAATATTAGAAAGTTTGAAGTATGTCTAATTATAAAATAGAACGTAATTATGAAAATATTCCATGGCTGACTATGTGAAGATTAAAAAAAATCAGAAAATTAGCCATAGCTCTTTTATTTTTTATAATAACTATGCCGAGTATTATATTTTTGGAAAGCTAAAAAAGTGGCAGATTTTATAAGGCCACAGCCAACTATGATTTACATTTAAAAAACACAAGTTTATGTCATATCTCAAAAATCACAAACAACATAAAAAAATTGGATCAGATTATCTTATTAAGCCCAAAATTATCTACAATTTTTGTCTCTACAGTTTTTCTGTATAATCAGAAATAACGGAGCTACAGAGATCTGATTAAATAGCAAAAAATCACTCTTTTCAAAATACCTAGTGAGCCATGAACTATTTTAAAAATCCAGAAGGGGCAATAGATTGAGCATTCAAAACTGCAATTTTCTTTCCCCATTTAACCTTTGTTCTAGCTCTGCTAGTTTCCGAGATCCCCATAGTGGGCATCGAAAAAAACTCACCCTGTATATCCCAAAGTGGAGCATTACGAAAGCCCTGAACGGATATAAAACAATTATTGTAGATAATTGTCAGTTTAAGTTAAATTCCAAATTAAATGTGTCTTTAAAACAGAGAGAATATAATTAATTTAGTTATTTTCTCTCTGCTTTAAAATCTGTAGCGACGCCGTTTAAATTTATGAATGAATCTCAGGATTCACATATTAGAGGTGTAAGTGGGTGGAAGATGGCGGCCACTGTGTTGCCGGCTTGGGCGTTTGAACCAAGCATTACCTGATAGCGTAGAAGTTGTGGGTTCGCCTCGCCACCATTAAAATCCAATGAAATTTACTAAACGTCCACTAGAATTTTAGTCTATTCTATACACAATATGTAGATCATGTATAATTTTTTTTTTGTAATTAATAGGTACCTATTATGAAACGTCCGGGTTAGCAACAGAAGCCATGATTATTAGTGGCGTATCTATCAATCGGCAACATTTCTATATACTATAAACATCCCAACGTAGTATTTGGCAGTATTTGGCGTGCTAACAAATTTTAAATGACTGCGTCTATTATTTTTTATATGTCTATGCTTAGATATATTGATTTTGGTTACAATTTATTTGTTTACCTATGTAAATATTGTACCCCTAGATGTTTATGTAATTATTGTACCCCTAGATCTTCATATTACTGTATAGTTGTGTAGGTACTTCTTTTTACAAATAAACATATATATTATTATTATTATTGGAAATTAGTGAACACACTTATTTTAGATATTAATTGATAGACATTAGCCACCCATGCAGTAGGGCGTAGGTGCTCAGCGGCCCAAAATCTGTTTGGTGGAGAAACGTGCTTTTCTGGGGCCGAATTATTATTGTGCCGCTAATGAAAATAGCTGTACGTGTCGAAAATAGGTAGGTATACCCTGTAAATATCGCTGATATTCTCCACCACTTAAACGGAGCAAGGGAGCCGCGTAAAATTCGTTACTACCCGGAAAATTGAATTGAACGCGGCTCGGCAAGCCGTACGACTTTTTCCAGAATTGCACGTCATTTGCATAAGCCGGCGCTGAGCTGCATTCGCCATCCAGACGCTTTTTCGGAATACCCGGGTCTCTGAACTGCCGCCGAATGCACGCCATTGTTGTTTTACCTGTATTGTATTAAGCGGGGAGGTTGCAAGATGCAAAAGATCCGACGCTTATTTTATAGAAATAGGTGTGCATAAACGCTAAGATGTAATAAAGATAATTTCGCGCACTTTACACATGCTTCTTTGGTTCGTCGTGCCCTGAAAATGTTCCGCGCAATCCAAAGCTTGGCTCAAACAGCTCCACTGAAGCAGGATGTAAGTATATCCGGAAGAATCAAAGAAGCATCGTATTTAGCATTATTAGCATTATTTATTTGTGTGTCCCCTGATTGTTTGGATGACCCTTGGAAAAGACAAAAAAATTGCGAGTTGAGATTTGATCTTTTGGGTTTCAGCCCTGCTTGGAAACTAATTGTTGAAAAAAACTTATATTGCACACCAATAAAGAGACCTCTTTGTAGGTTTTGCGACAAAATGATATGCTGTGTCCTTTCTGTAGCTTTCGCGTCAAAATGTGGAAACTTGGTCATGATGAAAAACTGGGTACGCGTGAAAAATGTCAAAAGCTTAAGCCCACATTGACATTTGTGGCTTTTAATTATTTATAGAACAAGTTTTCTTAATAACATATTTATCGTAAAACCTACAGAATGGTCAGTTTAATGGTGTGAAAAATTCGTTTTTCAACATTTCCATGACATAGAGGTACGTGATTTTTTTAAACTAAAATTATTTCACAAATTAGTTTCAAATCAAGTAGCGCTGAACCCCAAAGATTAAATTTTAACTCAAATTTTTTGTCATTTACAAGAGTCGTCCAAAAAATCCGGGGACATTATAAGTGAATTTTGTGTATAAAATTGGGTTATAGTTATAAGTTATAAGTAAATTTCTTGCATAATAAAGTTGGACTGTTTCTTCATATAAAAAATATTATTGATGTTTTAACAATTTTTTTATATGAAGAAACTTTCTTGCGTAAAGTTACTTATAACTTATATCTACAAGAAACAATAATTATAACTACAAGAAATAACAGCCAAATTTTATGTAAGAAATGATGAAGCTATAACAGCAGGTTATACTATTTCTGGTTCTTAATATCAACATTGCAAAAAAACAATATTATTTACTTTTCGAGAAAACAGTGTTATGACTTTAACTTTTCGTTAATTCGGCAGTTAGATTTGGATTCCTCGAAAAAAAAACATGGTTTATAGTTGTTTCTTTTATCTCGGAAACTAACAAATCATTTGAGACACATATGTGAATTTCAAAAAAATGACAGCAACGTTTTATACAGTGTGTCCCGTTTTTCATGTTAACACCCCTGAAAATCTAAGTAGGCTGAAGCAATTGAACGGGGCAATTTTTTTATAGATATGTCCCTGATAGGTCATCATTTGCGAAGTATTGGTTTGGCATTGCCGCGAAAGCCTGGCCTACTGCGATTTTTTAAAGGGGTGCGTTTTTCGAAAAACCATATTAGGCATTTTTTTATTTAAAATCTGACACCACAGCGTTAATCAGCACATACCTAAACCCCCATATACCAAATTTGAACAAAAAATATACAGGGAGTTCCATTCTGCAGGGTGTCAAAGTTTAGCAAAATAGGAATTTTAAAGGCATCTGCCAAGTCAAATGTGCCATGGAATCCCCTCAAAACAGTTGAATGTTCAACAGGACCACTCAAGGTATTGGTGTGCAAAGGTCCAATACAAAATATACAGAGTGTTCTTATCTGTGCCATCTCAAATTACTGAATTTTTAGAACTTATATACGGGTCAAAAATCGAGTGTATTAAATCCGCTTCACATACTATAAACGAACTAAATTTAAAAAATACAGAAGCTTGCCAGTCAGTAAGTCCATATCAGTTAATGTGGCTGATGTGCCACAACAGGAAACGCACAGAAAATGTATCATCTTAGACAGTGACTTTGTTGAGAAAGGTCCAATAATTTAAATTGTTTTTATTTGTTGGTTGGCATTTTGTAAAGAAATGAATTACTTTTGTGTTTATTAATATTTTTCCAATGATTCCAGAGCACTCCTGACCAGTATAAAGTTTAATAAAAATTCAGAATTTTGAGATGGCTCCGAGAAAAATACCCTGTATATATTTCTAGTAAATCTTTTCACACCAACATTTTGAGTGATCCTGTTGACCATGCAACTGTTTTGAAGGGATTCCATGGCACACTTGACTCGCCAGATGTCTTTAAAATTCCTATTTTGCTCAACTTTGACACCCTACAGAATGGAACTCCCTGTATATTTTTTGTTCAAATTTGGTATATGGGGGTTTCGGTGTGTGCTGATTAACGCTGTGGTGTCAGATTTTAAATAAAAAAATGCCTAATATGGTTTTTCGAAAAACGCACCCCTTTAAAAAATCGCAGTAGGCCAGGCGTTCGCGGCAATGTCAAACCAATACTTCGCAAATGATGACCTTTCAGGGACATATCTATAAAAAAATTGCCCCATTCAATTCCTTCAGCCTACTTAGATTTTCAGGTGTGTTAACATGAAAAACGGGACACACTGTATATTTTAAAATTTAATATTAAATTTTATTAATAAAATTTAATATTTGGAATAACATGTTTTAAGTTAAAATAAGTGCTGGTTTAGTAGCCGCTGAAACGATAGTCTTAAACCGGTAAAAAATTAAAGGCACTGAATCTTCAAGGTAATGAAAATAACAGATATTCAAAGGCTTCTTTAGAATTATTTGAAAAATGGTTACCGGAAATACTTCTGAAGCCATAAGAATCCAAATTTACCATAAGAAAATTAATATGCGCAGTATAGTGATAGGTAATTTTAAAATCGTATAAGTACTTATAGTTATTTAATATCACCAAATAGAAAATCAATTATCAGCTCAGGAAGTAGGATATGGAGGAATGAAGAAATTTCAACCTCCTTGCATTTCCAAAAGATCGTCGGACCAATAACAATCAAATATGTTGTCTGGTCAGTGTACTGCAATGTTTACCTATGAGTGAGTGTACGCGTGACAAAAGTCCTTCAGTTTTGCGACTGTAACTATTCGTAATGAAAATATTGCGTAAGGCAGACAGGAGGAAAACAAACCAAAGCAATCCAGATTCCGGCAAAATTTATGTCGGAGCGAACTCTATGCATAACAAAGCGGTAGCGTCTCGTTTAAGTGATGCATCTTACTTAATTGTTTCTGCGTTGTATCCGTGACAAAATTGGAGGTGGTATAGCTATATGCAAATTGGGAGAAACTGCAAGGCGAGAAACGCGGTTTAAATTAGTTTGTTAATTCACCTATATGGAAACGTGTAGATATGATATATCCGGCTTCCTCCGATTTACCTACCTTTCGGGTGCGAAACATACGTAGGCTATATCCTTTATCGCATATTATGACTAAGTGGATGCTATTTAAGGTATCTAAAAGATATACAGTGTCTATAGTGTCTCCCAAGATAAGTGAAAAAACAATTTCTAAATTCTGATTGCGGAAACTTTCACAGGCAGAATGTGATGGATCTGAGTTTCTTGCGGATAGATCCTGCGTCAGCGAAACTTCTCGTTCCAAGCTTTCGTCCTCGATTGCACGGAACATCCTCAGGGCGCGACTATTACACTGAGACTGATTGTTCTAGTACCTCTGTGCTGTGATGGTATTTATAGGAACACGGAAAATTGAGGGAACAGACGAAAATGAAGGAAAATTATTAATGATATGATAATTATTTAACTAAGTAAAAATAACTATTTAACTATGTAAAAATAAATATAAAAAAGTAAAAATAATTATTTTTACATAGTTGTTCGCGAGAAGTTTAACTAACGCAGAATCCATGCAGAAGAAACTCAGATTCATCAATTTCAAAATTGAAATTGGACTATTTTGCGGTCGGTCCTATACTTGAATACTTATATCCTATTTTCTATCCCCTATTTAATTGTATTCAAAAATAGCTACAACCGTTGTATTTTAGTACCACCTAATATTCAAAAATACCCTTGGGCGCCATTTAGCAGTATCAGGTATAACATTCTAACCAGGTCAGTTCCTTATTTTTACTCACACCTATATAGTCATGGAATAATCGCAATAAAAGAGATACGGATCACTCTACACATATTATTCTATTCAAATGCAAAAGGTGAATTTAAATCACTAACGTCTTCCAAAGTAAGTTGTAACAAAACGCGGGAGCCATATACGAAGCAACAAGAGGAATGGAATAAAAACCTTTGAATTTTATACTGGTGATTTCTGCTGAGAAGTCTGGTATTTTTACCAATAGCAGAAAGTGGTAAATGTGAGTTTATTTATATTTTACCAGGGTAGCTCGAGAACAGGCTATAAAATACGAGACAAAACACTTTTTTAACCATATTAAATCGCCCCTGGTAGTGGTGAAAAGAGATGAAGTAGACAGAGAAGATATATATTGTAGTAAAAACAAGTGACTGCATGCTCGCGTAATATAATATCACCAATACTTGCATGGGTTACACTGTTCGGCGGCTGGCCACTTGTGCAGCGAAATGCGGTGGATAGCCGTGCCCTAATTCCACAGATCTTAGGATATACTTGCGTAAATAGTTATAATCGATATGGCTTGTTAGAGACCTTTTGACAATATTATATGGTGCATTAACCTTTACGTTGTGTTTGACGACAACCTTAAAAAACCCTAAAAATGAAATATTATGTTGCTTGTAGAATAGATATGTAGGTATATTTTTGAAAACTGCGTGACGCTTATGCCTATATTATTTTTGTGACCCCAGTTAAAGTTTTTTATGCTGTTTCAAGTGACTTTAGAAATACTATACCTAGTTTATACCTAGTTAAGTAAAATATATTCTATTATTTTTTCTATATACTTAGTTCAAACGCGTTTTGTAGCTTCGTAAAATGATTACATTATGCACTTCGGCCATTTGAAGGTTGTCGGGTGTCTTTTTACTTCTTATTACTTACTTGCTTTTCTTGACATCTCTTGGTCTGAGTATTATACTTTACTTCACATCTAATCTGTATCTATTTAGCCATACCTGAAACAAAAAAAATACAGTGAATAATAAAACACAGTTAATTAAATTTATATAAAACATGCAAAACTTGGTTCCTTTCTAATAGATATCTATATACACGAAAAGAAAAATATTTTCACAGGAATTAAATAAAATTCTAGATCTTATGTTTTATATAGTCTAGTAATAAAAAAACGCTTCATTTTTGTTGTTCCCTGTTAACAAATGTTATTTCAATAATTTTTGTGTTGTAAATGATAACATCTCGAGTGGCCAACAGGGTGATCCTCATAACATTTTACACCCCCTTAACTTTTTATTTTTTCTAGCTAACGAAAAAATTATAGAGAAACAAGTTTTAGGATTCATTTTTCCATGTTTTCACATCCTGTATCTCGGAAACGAAACGTTTGCGTACAAATTGAGCATAAAATGATGAAAATAGTGCTCTTAAAACATTCATAAGCATTTTGGACCCACTCGGAATCAAGGTTCATATTTTCACAGACTAATTATTTTGTCCTGGACTTGAAATATCAACCTTAAGGCTGGAAATAAATCGTCATCAAAGGTATGTCCGGTTGCCTGTATCAATAGAATTTTATTTACAACTAGCTGGAAAAACTAGTGAATTTTAAAGGTTTATAAAAAAATACGAATAAGGGTATTTTTAAAATACCCATAGATACTAATGACACTATTTTAAAATAAAAAATTATATAATTTATTTACCAGGTATGACTTTTATTAAAATATTGCCATTAGTATCTATGCATATTTTAGAAATACCCTTCCACATAAATAAACCTTTCAATTATTGCTCTAACTTTTCCGGCTAGTTGTAAATAAAATTCGAATATAAAATATACAGGGAGTTCCATTAATAAACATAGTACTTCTTTTACGGAACACCCTGTGTCAATTTCAATAAGAATATGGGTTTCATAGTCTTATTGAAATTATATTGTATTTGTGGTGGGCGTTTCCATAGTATGGAAACCCCTTACCCTTACCCATTATTGCCTTATGCATACAGAAGTACCTATGTAAGTAAGAATAATTGTTAATAAACACTATATAGTTATTCCAACACTTGTATTTATTTGTCCAAAATATTTGCTACCTATAACATACAAGACCGCAAAATGGCAGTTGAGAATTATTATTATCACTCTATCAATGATATTTATGACATACCTATAATATCGAATGATAGGATAAACCCTCCTATTGAAGCTCAGATAAATACATAAACACCATATATAATCATCAGCAACCTGTCCCTCGACCATCAAGACTATAGGGCCATTATTCCATACAATATTATTACTATTATCGATCGAGAGAATAATTCTGGGTCAATTTCAGGCCTGCGAATTCTGCGCAATAATAATTATTATTAGGTATTCATCTAATTGTAATAATTATAATTATCCATTACCCTTTACCGCGTATATCCTGCCACTGGCAATCAACAGCAATTCTTATTGAACCATGATTTAATCTTTATAGAAAACTAATCACTAATTGGTTAGCACTAAGCATTGTTTCCCAAAAATTAGAATCCACAGTAGCCTTTAACAAAAATTACAAACAGGTATATAAATCGAAAACAGAATATCTTCAATCCACGGTTGCGTACAAATCGTTATCAACCATTTGTAACGGAACTTTTGTAGTAAAACTCCGTTATCATGTTACCACCAATTAATCATTAGATGTCATCCTAAGAATGTCTTAACAATGTTTATTTGCGACAATACCGAAATAATTGCAAATTCGCAACATAGCGTTGCTATCAGCTCCATCTAGTGGTGACTAGAAGTACCGTGCACTAATATCGATCGCTACTCTTTACGCTAAGTGAAGCGGGTACGTTTATACATTTGTGGAAACGAAGTGTGTTCGCCGTTGGTACCTAGGTAATCCACCAAGGTACACTTATACCTAAAAACCTATAAAAGAGACGTCAAACTTGTTTTCCACCTTTTTTATATATTCGATTTTCGCGGAGCAAGAAGCCGTCATGTTCTAGGATAGCCTCAGGTGGTTCTTTTCATTCAGATTTTCATCCAACTTTATCACCCACCTATGGGACTATCTTATGAGTCTTTTGTGTGCCTTAATCGTGTAACTTGTTGTCGTGTATTTTTTGGGTTTCATGTGAATTTCCGGCCTTTTTGGACGTCAAGAAAACTTTCGTTTTGAAGGTCGAGGGCAACGCATGTTTGGAAAAACTGCTCAGCAGCTGAGTTTATTGAGAATTATCTTTGATAATTTTTGTTGGTTCACTCCATATCTGTTTAAAACTCACCCGGTACTTGCTTCTCTCGCACGTTTAGTTATTAGTTTCGATTGAATTCAGTGTCGCTTTTAAAGCAATCTATACATCGAGAATTAAACTTATCTGCTGGATACTTTTTATGCATAAAATTGTTTTGCGATTTTGCGGTAAAAAGAAGATAACACGGAATAAATGCAGTTGGGCTCCCGTGGGCTTTTCGGAAGGGCTTCGATCGGATAGAAATGCAGATATATTTAAAGTTGGGATAAACATTCTGTGGGCCAGAGCTTATGCAAATTGAGGTGTACCCTATTGCAAGAAAATATTCAGCGCTCGCACACGTATATATACCTACTACTCGATGGAATATACGATCAGCGGTTTTAGTGTGGTTTCTTGCGAGTATTTTCAACGGTAATTTCTAGTTTCAGCTTTACCTTTAAAATATATATATTAGTATAATAAAATATATAAAAATAAATTAACACGAAAAGCAATATAAGATTATATAGAAAATTCAATAGAAAAAACACAAGTGTATCCAAAGGCTTGTGGCCTTGCGTTAATAAACTAAAACAAACCCGAAACACCGATAACAAAAATTATAAAACAAGAAGACAGAGAAGAGAGTGAGCATCCGTCAGTTAGAGCTATCCATGTACCTGACTTCAGTAGATCGAAATAAAATTATACCTGAGTAATGACAGCAGGAATTTGAAAACACGAAAAACCCTTGATATAGGTGGCATATATAGGTCCAGACTCTGAAGGTGATTTCGGATCTTATCGCCGAGCCGCTTACTGGTATTGTCGACAAATGTTTTGAAGAAAGATAATATTTTCTAAGGTCACTGAAGACGAGACATGCTTAGACCCATATATAAATACGGCAGTGACCTAGATTAGCAATTCTCAAAATTTATTTTTGAGAACTAACAAATTTTTAGACCAACATATATCAAATCGTCAATATGTACTTAAGAGAGGGTAGTTCGACGGAATATGCTATAAGTCCCTAAACAACAAAATTATATAGGCACTACAATAATTGACAATAAACGACTTCTAAAGTCTTTGAGACCGTGTGCCACGATCAACTTTTAGTTAAAATGGAATGTTATGGAATAAGAGGAAAGGTCTTGCCTTGTCAAAATGACAGAGGTTTGTGATTGTGAATCCGTCAGCGAGATGAAAACGGTTACCTTTGGAGTTCCACAAGAAACAGTTTTGGGACCGCTGCTTTTTCTATTAATATTTATAAGGAATCTATCTATTATTACGCCCTAACATAAATTTCAACCGTTCTTAGTTTCGCTAACGGCACTGCTATATATCTATTGTGAAGCAACCACTTGGACGGACTTGAAACGTGATGCACAAGTTGATTTATTTATCAAAAAATGGTTCCAACACAATTAGTTGATTTTGAATATTGATACTTTCTACGAGCCTGAAGACAGTCCCCATGGGCTCTGCCGTACGCTAGGTATTTGGAATCAATGCTAATATGTAAAAGCCGGCATTGTCAGATGCACGCGCGTCTTAGTCCGAACGCGTAAACACAACTATTTATAAAAATAACATGTGCATCTTATCGGATGGCTGGCAGGAGGCTAGCAGACATATGAAGATAGTGAATTATCGATTTCCATGCATTACTTCGGTATTTTTTTTATCCAGAAGTAACTCGTTAGCGTTATTTCAATATAGAAAAATACCGGATAAAAAAATTGAGTTTTCGAAAAATGTATTTGAGAAAAGTTGCTAATACTTTTAATGAGCTAAATGCGCGGTAAAAATTTTGGCATATATCTCCGGGACACTATACAAGAAAATCGAAAATGGCGGACGTTATAAAAGTTTGAAAGGCAGATTTCTTAAAATGACTTAATGGCTTAAACTATGAAGAAAAATGTGCACCATAACAAAAAGTAAAGTACAGAATTGCTTTTTTGTATAATAATCATTATTGTCCATTGCCATACTGCTTGCTATAAACAATAACAATAATAACAATGATTTTATTTAGCGCATGCAAGGGCTACTAAATACAAAATTATTCTGTTGTAATTATTACATACTTTATATAGCTATAAATTTTCATTCATATTAATTTCAAATATTAATATTCCACATAAAATTTCATTCTCTAAAACATCTAAATTTCTTGTCTTATGACTATGAGTTTCTTTAATAATCTTTGTGTCTTCTAAAATATTCGGCGTCAGATTATGTTTTAATTTAAAAATGAATTGTAACGTATTTTCCAAAACTTAATAATATTTGTTTTTTTATATATTTGCATATTTTTTGTCACAATTTAGTATTATCTACACTCAAGGCTCGGTTCTGTAGCTTTTGTAAAATTTTAAATTGCGATTTGTTTAGTAATAATAACATACTTGAACAATATGTAAAATGGGGGAAAATTGTGGTTTTGTACATTTTTAATTTTGAACCTTTAGATAAATTTTGTGATAACAATCCGATTTTTTTGAAAGTTTTCTAGATAAATATTCCAAATGTGTTAAAATTTAATTTTGAATCTATAAATATTCCAAGATACTTTTTTCAAAATCGGTGCACAATAAAACTTTTAGAGTTTTCAGGTTGGTATACAAGCTTTCTCTATGGTAACATACAGTTTATATGCCTATACTAGCAGTCAATATAGATAATTGTTTAAACTATATAAGCCATGCTGCGGTCATACTGCGTTAGTCTATTTTGGATTTTTTCCATAAGCAGAAATTCTAGGATTGTTGAGTAAAAATTATCGTGTATTCTGTCGCAACGAGATGACCCACTTTAATTCCATGCCTCATAAAATGTTTTCCTCAAATTAGGAATTTCCACGCATTCGCGTTGGAATGCTTAACCGGGGAGTTTTCACCTCCAAGATTTCCGTCGCGTGCCCGCGGAATTAAACTCATTACTCTTGCATCTTAATACAATAAATATGTAAATGGAATGGGGTGGAAGTGCTCGATCAAACTTAATTCTGGATATTACGCATTATCAGTGGCGTATTGCCCCCTTTGCCCCCCCCCCAGACCTGTCGAGATAAACGAGATTGATAATATCAAAATTAATAATACCAAAAATTATATACTCCTGGCCTAATCTGAAAATGCAGTGAATCTACAATTTGTTATTTGTTTCATCTTGTCTTCTCGAAATTAAAACCTGTGCAGTAGATTTGAGAACGCGCCGCCGCGCCGTATAGCATAGCTAGATATTCTGTGCAGCGTGTAGGTAACCGTAAATTAGGCAAAACAACCTACTAAACATATTTTGCACAATTACAGTGTGCACCGTGACGCCAGAAAGAACATTTTTAAAACTGAAAATTTTAAACATTTTTATTAGAAACAATATTAGCGAAAACCCACTGAATGGGTTAACATTCCTTTATGTGTACCCTGAAATACCCATATCTCCAGAGGAGATATTTGACGAGCTCAAGACCAAAAAAAGAATACTTGATTTTCTGATATAGATTTTACTGGTTCGAAGAAAAATTATTTTTATGTTATACAGGGTGTCCGGTAATAACTTAAAAAATTAAAAAAAAAAGGAAAATATGACGAATAGTTCATATGAAAACAACAGCAAGTTAATTAAACTGTCAAAAAATAAATGTGCTTGTTTATTTAAATTTTATTTTGAATTTAATTGCATACGAGTGTCGATATGCACCTGCATTGATGCAGAAATTTGAAAATTTCTCGAAAACAGTCACTTTTGGCGTTATTCACCAAATATACCTTTTTTGCTTAGAAAACGTTTGGGAAGAGGATACATCCACAAAATGTAGTAAAAGTTTACTGTCAAAAAAGTTAGGGCAAATTAAATTAAATAATGATAGCGTATAGCCCTCTACGGATTGCACCAAAAATAATACCAAATTATGACTTTCCTTCCCAAAAAAAAAACTCCGGCTACCAAACTTTGCAGGAAAATTTTGTCGTCTCAAAAAGTTACTTAAAAAAATTTAAAACAAAATTTCAATTTCAACACCCTGCATCTCGAAAACCAAACATCTGCAGATCCATGTTCATATGAACTTTTCGTCATGTTTTCCATTTTTTTCAAGTTGGTGCATTTACACCCCGTATTTATTTATTTTAGAAAATATGTTTTTGTTCTGTTTTTATTCGTTAAAATTATCGACAGAGTTTTGTTATTTATAACTGATTGCCCCTCCCAGACGTTAATCCTGGATACGCCACTGCGCATTATCCGGACGTAAATCTGGATTCGCCGCGGAGGCTCGGCGCGCGCTCGTCAAACGTTGTTAGCTGCTACGCTATCTTTGTACTTTGTATAGTAATTTTCCGGAGCTAGTTCCAAGTTAAGTTCTTAAAGCGAGGGATTTCAAGGAGTCCAACAGGTTGGATATTTAGAGGTAAACATGCACGCCCTATGAAAACATATATCTTTATATCTATAACTTATAACCTATAACTTTTATAGAGTGTGTTTCACTTTGAGTCGAGGCAATTCCGTGTTTTTCGACAGATACACCGATTTTCAAAAACCTACTGATATGTAGGTATTAAAAAATACCCACAAAAATTACAAAATTTGAATAAAGCAGAATTAATTAAGGTTGGAGGATGATGCCTACATCGTATATAAAGAAATGTTAAAATGAAATATATATTTTACAAGGGAGACTAATAGAATAGGTATAACGAAACCACAAATTTGTTATTTAAATTATTTTTTTAATAAATAATTTTATCATCAAATTTTAATTTTTACGAAACACCCTGTGTGTGCTGGGCTGGCTATACTATGTTAAATAATACGTCGGGAAAGGCTTAATTGATTCGGGAAAAAATCACCTAAATATGTTATGTGGTTTATGCAAGGTACTCCGGAAATCCCAATTTTTTTATAGAAATTTTGAACCATGGGTTTTGAACTATACCTAGCCAATTCGATGGCACTATCCATTTGTATTCTTAAAAAATGCCCAATATGGTCTTGTAATTTTTAGGTGACTTCTTTTAATAACACAAATGTACACCAAGATGAACGCGTGAACACGTACATTAGTGAGCTCTCGCTTTTTTCACGTTTTTAGCGGAATCTTTTGACATTTAAAACAGTTTTTTGGTCAAGATCTATACCTCAAGTGGTTATAATCGTGGTTTAGTGAGTTAAAGTTTTTTTTTTTTTCCTCAAGCTGGAAAACACAATCTTTTGAGATATTGTCTACTTCTGCTGTGAAGGTGCATGCAGCATTGCCAGACTTGCCAGCGAAATAACCATGGCTGCTGCTAAGGTAACCCGAAGTAACTCAGTTTCTATAGACGAAGGTGTTATTGAACTTGTTGTAAATAAATTGGCACCAAAATTAACAGGTAAAATTGAAGCTCAACTTGAGAAATTGAGTAAAAAATTTGATGGTATGGAATGTAAAATAAACAACATGGTTGATAAACTTACTATCCTTGAAAAATCAATCGATGCTAATCAAAGTTCAATAAGCCAAGTTAATCGTAAGATGGACTTCTTCGAACAAACGTTGAAAATTAATAGTCTGAGACTGACTGGGGTGAAAGAGGATCCTGATGAGAATATAGTCCCTAAAGTGCTTGCATTATTTAACGATGTTCTCAAAGTGAAGTGCAATCTGACTGAACTAAATAATGTTTTCCGGGTTGGAAAACAAGTCGAGGGGAAACCAAGGACAATACTAGTAAGCTTTGTTTCGTACCTAAAAAGGAACCAGATTTACATGGCGAAGACGCAGCTTAAGGGAACTGGTGTTTTTATTAATGAAGACCTGAATAGGAAGAGTTATGGTATCCAGATATCTGCCAAGAAAAAGTTTGGAGTTAAGAACGTTTGGACGCGAAATTGTAAAGTATTCGCAAAGGACGGCAACAATGTTAGAATATTGAATGAAGAAGCAGACCTTGATAGAACCGTTTAATATAAAAAAAAAGTAAAAAATGTAAATATGTTTGCAGTAGGGCAAAAAAAACCCGACTATTTTTTATTGTATTTTATTTTTTGGGCTCCTCTGTTCCTTTCTTTTTTCTAACTGGCAATGGATATATTTACTTACTTAGGTCTAGAAATATATAAATGCATATCAGTACATGCGATAGGTACTATTTTTGTTTCCTTTTTTAGTAATATGTCACTATAAATTGCACATATTATAGTATCAGGATTTACTTTACTTTATTTATCTCTTAGATTGTCTGAAGTATGTTATAACATTGGGTGTTTGTTTATACATAAGGGTTATTACACTCTGTTTATTTATATTGAAATAATTAACTTATCCCTTTCATTTATATTTTTTTATATATTATTCGGGGCTTACTATACTTCCTCTTGTTGTTACGCTGCATACACTTAGTATTTATTATCAGAATTGTAGGGGGTTAAACACAAAGTGTGCTGAATTCTCAAGGAGATGCTTAGAAGATAATTTTGATGTTATTGTGGCAACGGAGACGTGGTTGCGGGGGGATGTGGCAGATGGAGAAATTGTGGATATATCAAATTACAGTCTTTTCAGATCTGACCGAAATTTTCAGTTTACTAACAAAAGTACAGGAGGGGGAGTGTTGATTGCTGTTAAAAGAAATTTATGCAAAGTGGTAAGTGCAGTACGGCACAGTACTTTCTTTGAGGGTTTGTTAATTACATTTAAAGTGAAAGGTCGAACATTTATTTTTGCTGTTGTATATATTCCACCCAATAGTACATTGAACACTTACGAAACAGTTGTGAACTTTTTTCAAGAACATATTATATTAAGGGATGTAAAAAAAGCGTACATTTTTGGTGATTTTAACATACCTGAAATAACTGGATCCTTATTGCCACATAATGCCTCTAATGATAAGCTTAACTTATTGAAACAGTTCATTGAGTTCTATGGTTTTAAATTATTTAATAATATAACTAATTACCAAGGCAAAACTTTGGATTTGGTAATAAGCTCTGAGGGCAATAATTGTTCAGTTAATAGAGAGCTATCTCCGTTAATTAATGAGGACGCATTTCACCCGACACTTAATATTATTATAGCCATTCCTCAGAACGGAGAAAAATTTGTCCATCATATGTGCAATGGGCCCAGGTACAGGTACAACTATAAGGATGCTGATTTTTCTCAGTTAATTGCTAAGATCCGTAACACTGACTGGGGATCCGTTGTTGACCAGAGTGACGTCGACACAGCCCTCATAGATTTTTACAATATTTGGGATAATATCATAGAAAATTGTATTCCTAAATGTAATTCCATGAATACAAACAGAACTTACCCAAAATGGTTCACAAAAGAAATATTGATGTTGCTGAAGGAAAAGAAAAGACTTAGGAAACTACAAGATCTTTGTGACACATATAAACTAAAGTATATTACTGTCAGAAACAATTTGAAAAAACTTATAAAAAATGAAGAAAGTAAATATATAAAAAAAATCGAGGGTGAAATGCGTACGGATGTGAATCAATTTTGGAATTATGTGCGAAATAAAAGGGGAAGTAGCACAGATTTGGGTTACTATACACGAAACGGTATCACTGTAAATAATGATAAAACAGCTGAATCTTTTGCACATTTCTTCTCATCTGTATACAACAATTTGCCATCAACCTATAACTTAAACTCGATGATCACTTGTATAACCTCCCATGATAATTTTGATGTTAACTCTATAGCTGAGGTAGATTTTGATGTAGCTGTTAAAAAATTAAAGCCCAAAAAAGCTGCTGGTCCTGACGGTATTCCACCATATATCTTGAAAGGCTGTAGTGAATGGCTAAAAGTACCATTACTTCACATTTTTAATCTGATTATTAAATCCTGTGTTTTTCCAGCAAAGTGGAAGATCTCCCTGACCACACCCGTGTACAAGTCTGGTGATAAAACACAAATTGAAAATTATAGGCCCATTGCGATTATGAGTGCTCCAGCAAAGTTGTTCGAACTAATTATCTATAAAAAACTGTATTCGCACGTAAACAAATATTTGGTACACCAACAACACGGTTTCATGTCTAGCAAATCTATTAATTCGAATTTATTAACATACAGTCATTACGCATCTGAAGCACTAGAAAATAAGTTACAACTAGATACAGTGTATACTGACTTTCAAAAGGCTTTTGACCGGGTGCATCATGATGTGTTACTGTCTAAATTGAGCGAATTTGGATTGTCATATGGTTTTTTAAAATTAATCAAAAGTTATTTGGAAAACAGGTTTTTTAAAGTTAGGCATAATGGTAATACTTCCGGTAAATTCACTGCTAACTCAGGTGTTCCTCAAGGATCTAACCTGGGCCCATTATTATTTATTTTATTTATAAACGATTTACCATCTGTATTGAAATATAGTGATTGTCTACTTTTCGCAGATGATTTAAAAATTTTCAGGAAAGTACAAACAGTCTATGATTGTGTAATGCTACAAAAAGATGTAAATAACATTGCGGAATGGAGTATTGAGAATAGCCTTAACTTTAATATTAAAAAATGCTGTGTTTTGACAATAACCAGATTAAAACAGCCTGTAATTTTCGATTATATGATGCAGGGTGAACTTCTAGAACGTAAGTGTGAAATTAGGGATTTGGGGGTTACATACAATAGCTCTTTTTCTTTCTCGAATCATGTTGCAAATATTGCACAGTCTGCAAATCGTATGTTAGGATTTATAATAAGGCAAACAAGTAATCTACATAGTGTACATACAGTCAAATTATTATACTATAGCTTGGTGAGACCCAAGCTTGAGTTTGCCTCAGTTCTTTGGTTTGGAGAATACCAGACTACGTTAAAAACATTGGAAAAAATTCAAAATAAATTGTTACGACATTTATACTACAAAAAGCACAACGTTTGGCCAAATTATAATATCAACAGAACTGATGATCTCAGGACTGAATTTAAAATTCTTTCATTAGAACAAAGACGCAGTCTAACATCCATTATGCTTCTATATAAAGTGATAAATAACAAAATAAACTGCCCTCGAATACTTTCTCTTCTGCCTTTTAATGTCCCCCCTAGACGCACACGTACAATGCTTATGTTTAATGTCCCTCTGATTTTTACTAAAGTCACATCTCCGCTAGTGGTCATGTTTCGTTTGGCTAACTATCTGAATACTTTGATCGATTTAGATTGGTCAATGTCTCTCGGAGCCTTTAAAAGCATGATTTTGAATTATTTGATAAATTTTTGAATTTGTATTTCACTTTGTTTCGTTTGGCCCCCATACTGTCCTTTTTTTCTTTTTTTTTTTTATTGTTCTTTTTTTTTAATTTCATTTTCTCTTGCACGTAATAGCAGTTGGTGTACATTTACATTTAGAAGCCGATATGTATAATATTAGTATTTGTACATTTTCTATCCATGTAATTAGGTTAAGTTTGTTAACCTGTTTGGATAATAATAAATAAATAAATAAATAAACACTAGGCTATGGAATAGGACCATTTCAAAAAATTATAACTCATAATGTAGAGCTCTTCCAATACAATAATATTTTTCGAAAAATACGGAATTGTCTCGACTCAAAGTGAAACACATAACTTGTATAGTCCCAAAATTTAAATAGGTTTAATTTGAATATTAAGAGAAAATAAGAAGAAAATATATAAAAAGTCAATATAATATTCAAAAATATTGTCTCAAGTACGCGTTACACACACAAGCTAAATACACTGTGTTTCACTGCAATACAATATACCGTATATATACACCATCGTATCTCGGGAAGATTAAGGTGGGAAGTATAAAGTCACAATGTGATTGTATTGACGCAACTTTAATATTGCTGATTGGCATACAACACTTTATGGAAGATTCGGGTTCATTTTCAGAAAAATATATTAGCGATTTTTTAACAGAAATTTCGACTCATATTCAGCATCATATAAAACTCCTTTATACTAAATTTTAACAAATTTATTTAATTACAGTAATATTTTACTATGTCCTGCTATTTTATTTGTTACAAATTTCTTGATGCTTAATAATCAATTATCCTTAATTTATTAATGTGACACATTGCAATGACTTAAGAGAAATTAAGGAAGGTGGCAACAGTTGTGAGTTTTTAAAATAGTTGATTCGAAAAATTAAGCTGGTATATCGCGTAAGGTCGATATGAAACGTTATAATATAACGTATAATATATTATATTTTGTTCCAATATGGTACCTACCGATAAGGGTTTTTTTTTGTGAATTCTGATCCATATTTCTAATTTCTTAAAACAATCGCTAATATACAATGTTATGTTCAGGGATAGAGTTATTATTGATTTTACCTCGAAAAGTAATTACTTATAAAAAAATCCTATTTCTTAAAAATATGAGTTTATCATAAAAGGATCTTAGATCAAGTGTACCTAAATTAAGAAAACATGAAAATGCTTTATGAGAGAAGCCATGTTATTTATTTTTTAGACAAAAAAAAGTCGTTTATAAGTAATCCAGATTAGAGAAATTTGAAATATAACTTTATGTATCTCAGCTTGATCTTTTATTGTCAACAATAAAAATGAAATGGCAGTTTCTACAATCATAGAAAAATATATTCTACATAATATCCTTCAGCCTACATACATTTTCAGATTTTCATTTTCAATTTTCATAAATTCAACTTTAAAAAATAAAAACATATATTTCAAAAATCAGATTTCAAATTTTGTAGTAAGGCGTTAACTTGAATTATAAACAACATTTTACCCTTAAAGCATTTTCATGATGTTTAACTTAATAACAGCCTGTACATCTATGATCTAAGATTTTAATGTGGAAATCTAATTTTTTTCCCTTTGACGGCTATAGCTTCATCTCTGATGGCGCTGATAGCTAACAATGTATGTAGCATTTTTTGTCTCCAAAAAGCAGCAAAAAGTGTCAGTCATGACAGCCATGGGCAGTTTTTTTAATACGTAAGTCAACGCTTTTTTACTGCTACTTTTTAATGAAAAATATTCTGTAGTCACTGCTATAAGCCACTGGTGAGAAGAACAAAATATCAGCGGCTTCACTTGAAATTCTATATCTGATTGAATTTCAATCTGTAGGGTTTACGCTGTCTATTTGAGTCTGCTCCAGTGAATTCAAACCTCTCTCAATCGGATCGAACGCGTCGAGATAAACGTAGTCTATGATGTCTTCTAAACATTAGTCAAAACCTGTTTAAAAATAGTTTTGGGTAGGTACCTACGAGTACCCAAAAGCTTTCTATATTAAGCGTTTCCCGGCTTATGTAGGTATATGTTTTTTTTAATAAATAAATTTTCTGTTCCAAATCTTAGAACTGGGGCACCCCGTATAAAAATCTGAATTTCTGTTTGAATTCTCACTTCAAGATTATCTTAATATGTATAAGTGTATAAATGACAAGGCGCGGAAATTCTCGATTTAACCAGATCCTTAATGTTATAGAAATTCTAGGGGTACGCATATTAGATATCTTTTGTATTAAGTTTCCACTGCTAATCCCAAGTTAATTTCTTAAGGCATAGCCCTGGGTTTTGGAGTGTCTAACAGGTCTGGAAGGGATATACGGGGCCGGATAAAGATACAAAGGGTGGTGGAGTTATAAATCCACAAACTCGTAACATTGTTGTCTCCCCTAAATGTTTTAACTTACTTTATTTAAACTAAGAAACACATGTTCATACTTTCAGGGTCTTACATATGGAGAAAATGATATTTTCAGAAAAATCCTGATTTTTCAAAAATAATCCCGTGTTTTTTTCTCTAAATCCGCAAACTAAAGAAAACGTATCTCTGCGCCAATGAATTCTACGTAAAAATAAGCAAAAACGGTTATTCTCAAATCGAAAATATTCACACAAAAAAGTTATGACACGTTTAAGAAACACTACAGAACAAGAAACACCCTGTACCTCCCAGACGACTCGAGATATTAGGATACGGGTTGCGATATTCGACTTTTCTCGAAAATCAAAAGACACTATATTTCAAAATTATTCGGTGGAAAAAAAAATATAGTAAGATATAGCAAGTTCTGTTGCTATTTGAACACACTGTATATGGCATACCCAAAAATAAGCATTTTACCTAAAAACGCGATTTTATTTGTGAGATATACACTCCAAATTTGAATTTTGTAGTGGGAACCGTTTTTGAAAAAAGTCGATAATATTGTGATTTTGCTTCACTCTATATAAGCAAATAACTTTGCAGGGAACCGCTAAATCGAAAGATTTTATACGAAAGACCCCCGTTATTTTTAAAAAAGCATTCGCCTTCTGAATTTTTCGCATTTACACCATATACATAAAGATAAAGATGTAAGATTAGCGAGTGTAAATGTAATAATTACAAGAAAAGGTGATAATGGGCAAACACTCAAAGTTAACAAAAAGAAAAAAAAACTAGTAACCGCATACACGTGTTTCATGCTACTTGGCAATCATCAGTATGGAGTAACATTAACCAAATCAAAAGATAGGCATGATTTGGGAAGCAACAAATGAAGTCCAGGCAGGAGCCAACAGCACATTTGCAGCTTCAGTCAGCACATCCCCTATTTTGGGGTTTGTACTAACATCGCCATGGAGGCTGCTAAAGCGACCTGCGTGGAAATCTTCATAACCCAAGATACAATGACAATAAAGATGTAAGATTAGCGAGTGTAAATGTAATAATTACATGAAAAGGTGATAATGGGCAAACACTCAAAGTTAACAAAAAGAAAAAAACTAGTAACCGCATACACGTGTTTCATGCTACTTGGCAATCATCAGTACGGTGTAACATTAACCAAATCAAAAGATAGGCATGATTTGGGAAGCAACAAATGAAGTCCAGGCAGGAGCCAACAGCACATTTGCAGCTTCAGTCAGCACATCCCCTATTTTGGGGCTTGTACTAACATCGCCACGGAGGCTGCTAAAGCGACCTGCGTGGAAATCTTCATAACCCAAGATACAATGACAATAAAGATGTAAGATTAGCGAGTGTAAATGTAATAATTACAAGAAAAGGTGATAATGGGCAAACACTCAAAGTTAACAAAAAGAAAAAAACTAGTAACCGCATACACGTGTTTCATGCTACTTGGCAATCATCAGTACGGTGTAACATTAACCAAATTAAAAGATAGGCATGATTTGGGAAGTAACAAATGAAGTCCAGGCAGGAGCCAACAGCACATTTGCAGCTTCAGTCAGCACATCCCCTATTTTGGGGCTTGTACTAACATCGCCACGGAGGCTGCTAAAGCGACTTGCGTGGAAATCTTCATAACCCAAGATACAATGACAATAAAGATGTAAGATTAGCGAGTGTAAATGTAGTAATTACAAGAAAAGGTGATAATGGGCAAACACTCAAAGTTAACAAAAAGAAAAAAACTAGTAACCGCATACACGTGTTTCATGCTACTTGGCAATCATCAGTACGGTGTATCATTAACCAAATCAAAAGATAGGCATAATTTGGGAAGCAACAAATGAAGTCCAGGCAGGAGCCAACAGCACATTTGCAGCTTCAGTCAGCACATCCCCTATTTTGGGGCTTGTACTAACATCGCCACGGAGGCTGCTAAAGCGACCTGAACTTCATTTGTTGCATCACAAATCATGCCTATCTTTTGATTTGGTTAATGTTACACCGTTCTGATGATTGCCAAATACCATGAAACACGTGTATGCGGTTACTAGTTTTTCTTTTTGTTAACTTTGAGTGTTTGGCCATTATCACCTTTTCTTGTAATTATTACATTTACACTCGCTAATCTTACATCCTTATTGTCATTGTATCTTGGGTTATGAAGATTTCCACGCAGGTCGCTTTAGCAGCCTCCGTGGCGATGTTAGTACAAGCCCCAAAATAGGGGATGTGCTGACTGAAGCTGCAAATGTGCTGTTGGCTACTGCCTGGACTTCATTTGTTGCTTCCCAAATCATGCCTATCTTTTGATTTGGTTAATGTTACACCGTACTGATGATTGCCAAGTAGCATGAAACACGTGTATGCGGTTACTAGTTTTTTTCTTTTGGTTAACTTTGAGTGTTTGCCCATTATCACCTTTTTTGTAATTATTACATAAAGATACATATACCGCTGATGAACCCACTGCGCAGCGATTTACGCTGCGGACTAAAAAGAGATGCGAAACGCGGCCATTTTGATGCCCCTATGCGAAGGTTGCCATGGTAACCATGCAAACTCGTGTGCCAACGACGCAAATATGTTTCCTTCCCCACAGGCCCGTAAGTCCAGTTGCCTACCTATGCGTTGTCTAGTGCATAGGTAGGCAACTGGACTTACGGGCCTGCTGGCAGGAGAACATAATATATGCGTCAGAATTCGAGTGGTTACCATGGTAACCGTCGCATCAAAATGGCGTCTAGATGAGTTTGGAAAAGTCCGCAAGTCGGCCCTTTCTATTCAGCAGTATATGTATCTTTATGTATATGATTTACACCCATTTTCTATGCTTGGGATGTTCGCATTCGCGAATTGATGCGAGTGGTAACAATCTAAATCTAATACTGAGAATAAACTGGATCTAACTCGGTCTATGTCTCTCAAAATTACAATTGAGAGAAATCTATCAGAACCCTTTTACTTAGTTCACGTGTCTCCTAAATATTTAAGTACATACCCCATAATATTCTCCCATTCGCGCATAACAAAGCGAGGAGTCTAGTTTTCATCTCTGATACGCGTCGAGTTCCCGCGGAATTGAACTCATTAGTCATGCATCTGAATAGGACGAATTACAATAAATATGTAAATGACTCCGCGGGGTGGAGCAGCTCGATCGAACTTAATTCCGGATATTATACGCAATTAGTAGGCATAAATCTGTTTTCACCGCGGGGCTCGAGTCTCAAACTTTGTGTATCTATACGCGAATATTTGAAATAGTTTTTCCCCAGTATTATGAGTTAATTACTTAGGCAATCTGAGGTTTTTGGGGTTATAAATAGAAAATGAAAATAAAAACAAATAAATATCTCATGTGGAGCTACAATAATTGCTTATAATCAGTAACAAGCGTCACAGCAAGTGTGTTTCACTTGCTGTGTCATCTAATTTATTAAATGTTGTCAGTCTGGACACATCAGATCACAAGCACCAGCATTATTTACTTGTGTAGTAAATTTTTCAACCGACTTATCGACTTGGTTTGTTCCCCAGATTATCACCACTATATAGTTTAATAGATTTATAATATTATTCCGAAAATTTTGAACTAAAGAAAACTCTTTACACACCAATACTTTGAGTAGTCCTGTTGGTCATTCAACTGTTTTAAGGGGATTCCCATGACACACTTGACTTGCAATATGTCTTTAAAATTCCTATTTTGCTCGACTTTGACGACCCGTAGAAAGGAACTCCCTGTATCTATATTTTTTAAATTTGGTATGTGGGGGTTTTAGGGTATCCTAATTAACAATGAGGTGTCAGATTTTAAGTAAAAAAATCGCCAAATGGCTTTCGTTATTTTTTGGCAAAAAAATTTGTAGTAGGCCTTTAATTTGCTCCAAAGTAGAGTTTTATGTGGCCTGTCTTTAGAACAAAACCCGGTTAAAATAGGATGAAAAATACGGGGTGCTTCCATAAAAATAGGAACAATTTTAATTTGCACAAGAACAACACTATGATATATGGAGCATCTTTATTGTGAAAAGATAAACATACTTTTCATGAAGGAAGTTCGAATTATGTGGGCTGCTCTATTTTTAATAAATTGCCGAATAGAATACGTACAACATACAGCTCCTACTTTCTCTAGTTTTGAGAGCAGGCTATTAATAATAATAAAAAGATTTTGCCACGTATGTTTCGTCACTATAATTTTTATTCTGTTTCTGTTGTAGTTATTAATACAGGGTGTCCGATAACTTATCCGCCATAGGGCAACAGGTGGTACTAGACGCCAAAATATACCTTGTGAGCCAAAAATACCTTTGTAAAATGTTGCTCGTTTAAAAGATACAGGGTGTTGAAAATGAAACGTAATTTTCGAAAAATTTCAATAATTCTAAAACCTTCGAAGATATCTTATTCAAAAATTACACACTTTCACAAAGTGTGCCTTGAATATTGATAAAAATATGTCGACTTGAATTGATTTGATTTGCGCTATTTCAAATGCAAACCATAATGTGGTAAACCATGATACAACCAACAAAGATAAGATATTGTGCATGATGGGCGGAGCCTAAGTGGGGAGAACTACGTCAACCGCAGCGTTTAATCAGCTGTCGGTGCTGGCAGGCGCCGACACAGTCGTTTTCGCCATTCTAATTACTTGCAGTAGCTGCATTTTTTGACAACGAGTCGAAAAAAAAAACCCGTGCCCCAACGTAAAGTTTTTCGGTTTCCCAAAAACAGTTGTTGATATATGCAAAAAATGGATTCATGCTACAGGGAGAAAGGACAAGTTCAACGTTAAAACATCCTGTTTGTTCCAAGCACTTTGCTGAAAGTGCGACTTTGCAAAGTGTATTTAACAAAAATAAAATATTGAAATCGACCGGCAATTTTTGTTCTTATTTTCATGTCTATTAGGTAATTTTATATATTTATTTTATTATATTTATAATATTTTGGGTTGTTAAAGATATATATTGTTAATAATAATGTGTTCCTAAAATACAAAATCACGCAGACCATCAAAAATATGAAAACGTAGAGCCAAACAGTAAACAGTGTAAACACTATTAACTACTAACTGTTCATGCGAATTTAAATAAGACGCTGCGAGTGACGTCACATGCGCGAAGCCGACGAGTTTTGGTTACATGAATAGCGTCCCCTGGTGGTAAACGTGCTTTAAAGTTGACAATTATAGCGTGGGACAAACAGTAACGTCAAAGGTGTTATGTATATAGGGTTATGTAAAAATACATCCCCAAAATATTTCGAGCTAAAACGAAAAAGAAAAAAACAAATTTCATAGCGATTTTGGTAGTTATCAAACAACATACTATAGCTTCAAGCTACTGCTAAAAAATGGTCGAGTAGGTACTCTATAGGAAGGAATTTTCTGTGGATATAGCGAGATGGAGCTGATTTTCAATTAGTAATATTTATTATCGTCCTGTCGAATATCTATAAAGAGAAAAAAGGTAAGAGCCTTTAGAGAAGTTTTTCAACCGGCTACCCATTTAATCATACTTATAGCTCTTTAGCAACGCTTAAATTCCGTGCCTGCCAGAAACCGTGTTTTCGAGGCGGATCCCTAGAAGTTTAGCCGAATGGGTACTAAAGCGGAATAGGGGACGCAGTTGTAAATTTCCAGCCTGATTCTAAGATACCGCAAAGGCCATGTTAACGACAGTTTACGCCCTTAGTTAGGGGGCAGGCACTTTTGCCTGAGTTAATAAATGGACCCTCTCATTTATTAGGGACATCATTTCGCGGTTATGAAAGAGAGGAAGTTGCTGAAACGCCAGCAAAATTTTAATATAATATACATAGGGCTAAGTGGAAACTAATTTTCCTATATATACGTCGGGGCCAAAGTTTCAAAGTTCTTGTCGCCTTACACATTCAAACCTCATTTTCTGCCTTTAAAAGGAGCAATATTAGCTGTTTTTCAAAAAGTTTATCACGGAGTTTGAGGACTTCTAAGTCGTCTTTAAATGAAACCGGAATTATTAGTATTATTCACACATCAAAAGAATCTAAGGGATAAATACAAAAATGCGCATATTTACTTAATTATTGCAGATCTTTTAAAATTCAAACGAAAAACCTTCTTAATTTAATAGGTAAGTATTTGTCATTTAGTGACGGGCAAGTAATTTTAATCACTTTATGATGCGGTGAAACGATGTTACGTGCTATTGGCATGCTGGAAGCTGGAATTACACAAAGGGCTGTCGCAGAAGTTCTTAACACATCAAAGAGTGTTATGGATAAGATACCTAGAAACACATGACGTCACAGAACGGCATACAGACTGATGTATAAAGGGCGGAATATATGCAAACTGCATATATATGCATTTTTTGCATATTTTATTCAATTTCGCAAAACATTGCATATTTCTGGAAAAACTATATTTTTTTGCATATTTGCATGTTTTTCCTATACTTATTTATAGATATAAGATAACCAAGATTATGCTAATGTAGGTATTAAAGTTAGAAAAAAATTAGATGCTCTACTGTAGAATAGAATGAACGGTTCAAATCTTTAATGGCAGTAAAGAGTATTTTTGATGGTAAATCATCCAACGAAGTTGCACCTTGGACTTGTACCTTACTACCCAAATTAAAATATTGTCCTATTACATCGGCAGATGTTGAGAGAAGCTTTTCTATATATAAACATATTTTTACCGACAGAAGGCAACGATTTTTATTGGAAAACTTTGAAAAGTATTTAATCATAAATTCCTACTATACAATTTCAAATTAAAATGTTTTTATAATTCTGCTTTAATATAGGTATTTTACGAGGCATTTCATGTATTTGTTTTCCTTTCATTTTTCTTAAAATAAACCCTTTCTCTAAAATCAGTTTTGGTGTTTTTCTACGGTATTTGTACATGTAATATAAATGCATATTATTGCATATTTGGCCAAATAAATGCATATTATTGAATATTTTAAATAAAAATGATGCATATATATGCGCATATTTCGATTGAAATTAAATGCATATATTCCGCCCTTTACTGATGTACAAGGGAAATCTATCTGAATTGGGGTAGGTACCTAGTTGTACCTACCCCAATTCAGATAGATTTCTAAGATTGCTAGTCCTGCCTTATTACATAATTATAATTGTTATCCTTGTCCCTTAGATGCTTTTGACGTAGGTATGTATTTATAATAAGGTGGAACCATGAAAAGTTATTTTTTTACTATGATTACAATTACATATTTTTTAGGTGTAAAATAATATCAATAGGTATAATAATGATTATGATCCAATCCTGTTAGGTAAGCTATTGTGAATAATTGTATGTGGTTTATTTTCTAAATAAAGTAAATTTTAGAAAATAATATTAAGATCCTGAATATCTGTCTTTATCTAATAAGAGTATTTTCTACTTGGTTAATATAGCACATTTCTAAAAAGCAACGTTTGAAAAAGTTTCTCCGAGTTATCAAAATTTTTGTATTAGCAAAATCCATTGTATGATCAGTTAAATTTATATGTTGGGTAAAGCACAAGCTTCAGGTCTTAGACAAATACCACTTATTTCCCAACAAATTACTATGATTCTAAAATTGGTAAATTATAATTACACCGAAAATCACGGGAAAAGCTTCGTGTTACTAACTAATGACATTAATACGCCATCTGGGCGATGCAGATTTTGAAAATTGAACTAAGTGATGAGATTGCTTGATAATATTGCCGTATATTTTGCTCTCCAGCCATGTCTACAATAATTTACCCCTGCATTTATTCCTTTACTCAATGCCCCTGCTGTGTCAGAAAAGGTCATCAATTAAATGTTATAGGTATATACACTGAGACACGTCTGGGCATTTTTACGTTATACACGTAGCAGACATTTTTTAAAAGAAGGTTCCCATCAAAATCGAAAGAAACCGTTTCCTCGGGCCCGCGCCGAGGGTCCTCCAACTTTTCTTCCTGCCAGCTTATCGTTTTTGTTTTCTTGCTAAATTAAAGGTGGCTATACGTTTGTGTCACCGTGATAAATAACGGTTGTATATTCTCCCTTATCTTGAGTTTTAAATGCCGCCTCCCGTTTTTGCGCACCGCAGGTGGGCAAACTAATAAAGAAGGAAGAATACCAGGGCAAAGTTGAGGCCAGATATGCTTTGAAAATGGATTAGAAAATGTCCGGGGACGATTTTTCTACCTACATGAGAAATATGGTCGTATTTCGTAAGAAATTCCAATGATAATTACAAGAAAATTCGTGAATATTTGAATATTTGTGTTAAGTTGCGTTTTCACTAGCGAACGAACACAAGCATTCGGCCGAATGTTCATTGGCAACATCAATATTCGGCTTGGATCGTGGAACTATTTTTTTCTCTATTGCTGCTGGGAAAATAGAACTTTGGTTATCAACAAGAACCAATGGAATTAATCAAGAAAATTAAATTAGCTATGTTCCATGATACCACACTTTTGAATAAGTAGATATAAGTAAAAAAACTACATCCAAACACAAAATTTAAATTTTTTGCAGATGTAGGAAGGCGCGTACATAAATGATTTTGCCCCAATAGTGTCAAGTTTGACACTTGACAATATTGGCGCACGATTTTTAATTCAGCTACTGAAGTTATCTGTATACTTGATAGGCATATCATACCTACCTTCTCCTTCTAATTATACAAAGAGAGTATGTTTTTTTTTTTTTCAAGTGAATTTCAGGGCGAATGTCAGTTTCGTAATATTTCTCAAGGAATTTGCCCCCTATTTGATAAAGTAAAGTTTTAGGCATGCGAAAGAACTACGGCAGAACAAAAAGGGCGCGTAACGAAGCAGATAGCAAAGATACTGCCCGTTCTTTAAACCGTGTTCTTTCTTTCCGCTCTCTAATTAAAACAAACACTAATAGAATTGGTTCTTTTTCCTCTCCCTCAAGATGCATTTGCATTTTTATCTTTCCCCGGTTAGCATATAAAACAGGGCCGTCTTCTTCCCCGTTTTTTAGCTATATGCGAACAGCTTTTAATTACCGCCTGCATTCTAAAGGGTTTTTTCTTTGCACAAATAAATATTTTAACCAACAGTAGGTATTTTAGCCCTGACGAAGGCTAGAAATATGGCCGAAACCTTGGTTCATTGTAAAGAATAAATAATACATGATTTTGGCTGAAATACCCGTTATTTAACTTCATTGATATATAGGTAAATACAGCCGTTATTAAAGAAGATCTATTAATAAGTACTTTTTATTTATATATTATTATATTATATATTTATAATTAGTTCTATAACGGGATATGGATATATGGAGCGGAATACGAACATGATCATGTTTTGGCCAGCTGCGTGCCTTAAAATAACAGATCTCGTAAATGATTATATTATTGAATATAGCTTTTTGGAGACCTTTTGAAACAATTATGGAGACCTTGTGGAAATATTATACAGGGTGTAACCGAGGTGTAACTGAACTGATGGTCAAAAATGAAACCACGTATTCTTGGAGTCAAAATAAGAGTGTAATATGAAGCTTAAGCGTATAAATTTAGAGAAAAATACACATATTTCTTAGTAGATATCTCTAGAAGTATACGAGATATTTTCTTCAAACTTGGCGTGTCACATGAGCAGATGAGCCGTCAAACTTAAGGTTGACATGAAGCTTCTGAGGCTCCCAGTTGCGGAGGTACAGGGTGTTATTAAAATTAATTAGTTCAGAAAAATATGAATACCCTGTATACTCGCATTTTTTAAATTTGTTTTGAATGGAAACTTCAATGGTTAACAAAAAGTATCTCTTAGTATTTTTTCATATTCGCAGCCGTTTCTTAATTATTTTCAAAGAACGGCAACGCTGCAATGAACAATAGTCACTTTAAGAATAAATATCTAGCAATCTGTGTGTGTCAATTAAACTTTATTTAACAAAATACAAAAGCAAAATCGATAATAAAATAAGCGTAATGCTACTAGAAACTAGAAAATTAAATTATTAAATGTTCGAAATGACCGCCGTGTCTCTTTCAATACACGCAACTAGGTATGCCATTCCGCATGTTTATTATTGCAAGTCCATAGCAAAAGTGCATATCAGTCAATTCTTCGAATGAAAATATCATTTTTCAAAATATTGATACTAGTGCAAAGTTGGCAGCCAAATGATTCAAATAATGCCAAGTTTAATTGGCTTCCACAGATTGTAGGATTTATTCTTAAAATAACTCGTTTATTGCAGCATTGCAGTTCATTGAAAATAATTAAGAAACGGCTGAGAATATGAAAAAATACTAAGAGATACTTTTTATTAACCATTTAATTTACCATTCAAAATAAACTTAAAAAACGCGACTATACAGGGTAGGTATTCATTTTTTTCCGAACTAATTAATTTTAATAACACCCTGTATCTCCGCAACTGGGGACCTCAGAAGCTTCATATTAAGCTTAAATTTGACAGCTCATCCGCTCATGTGACACGCCAAGATTGAAAAAAATATCTCGTATACTTCTAGAGATATACTAAGAAATATGTGTATTTTTCTCCAAATTTCTACACTCTGTATAAAAAAAACTATGGCCCGTAAGAGAACAAAATATATGAAGAGGTGCCCTTATTTTGACTCCAAGAATACGTGTTCAGTTCAGTTACACCCTGTATAGTAGGTATGCATCACCTTTTACAAAGTATTTGACCACAACTTAAAAGTGAAAATAATCTGTAGAATGTATGAAAACTGTGACGCATATGCCCTACGAGTATAATATAACATTGAAGAATCCGCTTTTCTTTTCTTCATTATAGAGCTGAAATTAAAAATATCGATAGATATAATGACTTTTATTTAAAATTTATTTTTTTCGCATCGTATTAAATTTATAGAAGATGGTTCACTGAGTGAAAAATTACGACTACAAGGCAAATATGCATCGAACAAAATGTTTTTGGTGGAAAGAGTATTTTGCATAAGGAAATGAGGATGCCATTTCCTAGCCAGATCAGACAAACTATTATCAAATCACCCTATGCATTTCATTGGCTCTAATATGCAACTATAAAAGCCAGATTGATTATCCTTAGAAAAGTTAGATACCATTTAAATTAGGAACAGAAACTTTTGTACAAAGCAAAATTAAATTTCTGGAAAATATTAGATGGTGCAATAAAAACATAAATATATCTACCTATTAAAAGTGAATTGAATTTTGTTACAACTGTATGGTGTTCTATTTTAAAGAACATAAGTTTGGATTATCATGATTCTGCGAAATATCGAACAATCTATATGTTTTCTGTCCCTAAAAATTAAAAAATTATAGGGGTAGTGGGACACTGAGTGAGACACTCTGTATACCGTAGATAAAAAATAAAAAATAACATTAGTTATATTCTTACCTATCTATGTATATATCTATCTAAAAGTCGCAAAATCAGGATATCGTTATTTTAGAACATCGTATATGAATATTTATTGTTATTTCAAATAAATAAAATAACACGATACAACCGAGACTGATATAGGCCTGGTAAATTGACACCAATAGGCGCCATCCTAGAAATCATAATATAAGTGCGAGCAAAATTGCAGAATCAAAATGAAATCACATACAGGGCGGGTAAAATGTTTGAAAAAGCGCTTATATTTACTGAAAAAAAAAGTTTAACAAAAGTCATTCGACATATTTTTGCTATAAACTAGCAATATTCATTTTTTCTGGATATACGAAAGCATACAATTTTAATGAGGTTACGTAAGAAAGAAATGAGAAAAATTAACTTTTCTAAAAATCTCTCCTTCTGTTGGACTTCATTAATCCATACAGTTCTCATCAAGTAAGCCATGAATATCAAATGAAATGTCAATGTCTAGTCACTACAAAACTTGAATACAAATGAAAATTGAAATGATAATAAATATTATAAGAACTGGTTAATTATCGTTGAAAATGTTTCCTATTATTATCAGTGCACAATTATTGTTACCATTAAAAATAATTTGTTACATTTAGTCGCTACGGTAACTTTAGCTATCAGTTCCTCCCAATCTAATGGTCTGCCTTTGTAGACAACATTCTAGACATTAAACATGTAGACACTTCGATTTTATGTTGAAAAACTTTGACTTTTAGGATGTATAATACCCTCAGACTAATGAATAAAGGGGACGAATTGTTTACAAATTTAAGTGAATTGTTGACATGCATAGTTGTTTATTACTATCCCCATGTTTACAAATATTGGTCTTACTGACCTGCCGCAAACATGTTGTCACATTTAAGAGTAACAATAAGTAGGAATATCATAAATAAAACCGGCAATTTCTTTAGTAGATGCATTGAACGTATAAAATTGCTCCCACTTATAAAATTCAGGCGGAACAGTAAAGTAAAACAACCTTTTCGTTTTCAAGAAAGATTATGTAGCTGTTTTATTATTGAGAAAATGGATATAGTAGAGAACACCCATTATTCTTCGCACTAATCGGCAACGTTGCGGCAGTTTGACAGGGACCAAAGTTAGCGCTTGCTCAACTTTTTTGTTTTCCATTTTCTTTGTTTTGGTGTGTGCTTCGGTATTTGCTTAGTTTTACCAGAAAACAAACGCTAAAATCGAGTTTTTCGTGCGGTTCCAAGTTTAATAAGTATATTAAAAAATGGTAGAAAGGTGCATACAGTGCAAATGTCTTTCCTTTAAAGTGAATAAAGAGAATATTTCGTTCCATAGGTAGTGTTTGTAAATAAATTTATCTCTTTCATAAAGTGAGAGGGTTCAGCTTACTGTTTACATCTGTATAATGACGCTATATAATGCTACAGGAATGTCGTGTGAAATTTTAGCCATCCATATCAGTGTAAACAATTTCACGATAAACAACCTTATTTGTAGAGTCAAAAACGACAGCAACATCTTTTCTTTCGCCATCCTAGTAATTCACTTATAAACGTGTAGCTTTTCGCTTAATTATGCATAGCCCGCCCCCTCGTCCCTTACGCGTTTTTCGCATAAATCCTGAAAAATTAAGCAGCCCCGCACCCCCCTCGAAGCGGGCGCTTAACCTCCTGATGGTGGCCCTATAAAAAGGGTTTGGCTCCGGCAGCTCTCGCCCGGATTTTCTGGATTTTAAGGGGGCGTTCACGCTACGCGAAGCCACTTGTATACGTAAAACATCGCACGTGTAGAATTTTATTAGAAGGAAAAGACCACGCCGTGGGTCCATCGTTAAAGGCGTACATGAGAAGAATAAAATAAAACGATGCCGATGGAATCGCAACTTTCTCATGAATTGCATAAATTCATGAGCTGTTCGAAAATTCGAAAACAAAGCGCAAAATGTGCAAAGGCGCCAAAACGCACTAGCGGTCACTACAGTTTAGTGGATCGGTTCAAAAATTCCACCAGCAATTTGACTAGGTGACTATACACAGACTACACCAAGTTTATTCTGTTCGTAAACCAACACGCGGTGCCGTCAGAACTTGTCACCCCCTACGGCGTGTAAGAAATTTGTAATAAGCGAATAATAAAACTGCGAATCTATGATGAGATATTTCCATAAGATTGTACGGGTGGCAATTTTCTCATGTAGCAGGCCAACTCTACCTGGGCTGTCTGATTTGCCCAACGTTTTATACACATAAAAATTAATAAATCTAGAAATCTACATTTTAAAAGATTTTTTTTTTTTTAGTTTTTTTCTCTCATAATAATATTCGGTAACTTTCTTTCTCAGTATGAATTCCAAAATTTGATTCATTGTACCCGAAAAGATGGCAAGTGACATTTACTGCTTATTTTGAAATTAGCCCACTAAGATATAGTCAAATTACGTATGGGGTATAATAGGTGGTATCCTCGATGAACTGCCAGGAAAAAAGTTGGAATGGTATTTTAACTACTATACACACTTGTACAGCAATGTGTCCCAAGATAAGTGAAAAAAAAAATGAGTTGAAATTTGACCATTTGGGGTCTTGCCTCGCTTTATACGAGTAATTTAAAACATATTTTTATATTCGAACAATTAAAGTAAGCCTTGGCATGAGAAGAAATATTTTCTGCACACGTAAATTGCCTTTTCTGTGCAAAATGCGGGAACATTTTACCAAGAAAAGTTGTTCAGAATAAAAAAATATGCCCACGTGTAAATGTAAAGCGTGATTTTTTCCAAGGTCGATTAGTCTCAGGTTTTGTACGTGGGCACAATTTTCTATTCTGAACAATTTTTCTTAGGAAAATCTTCCAGTATTTTGCACCTTGCCTATTAAAAAAATTGACAAAAAATTGAAAAAATCAAATTAGGCTGTAAATATTGAAAATTTATACCTACAGTGTGTCCCAAGGTGAAACAAGAGGTGTGAAAGTCCAAAAAAAATTGAGTTGAAATTTGACGCGTCGCGCTTTACTTGAGAGTAATTTCTTTCATTTTTTCAGTTTCGATAAATCAAAGTAAGCTTTGGCATGAGGAAAAATCGTTTTCTGTGCCTAAAGTGCCTTTCCTGTGCAAAATAAGGGAACATTTTACTAAGAAAAGTTGTTTGAATAAAAACTATGCCTATAGGTACAAAGTTTGACGCTAATCAACCTACTTTGCTTTTTTCATTTTTTTGTAATTTTTTTTATTTTTCAATGAACAATGTGCTTTTCTTGTGCAAGCTACGTGAAAACTGCATTAGGGAAAGTTGTTCAGAATGAAAATTTCTCATATCTTGCACAAGAAGGCACCTTGCCTATTAAAAAGTTATACATTGGAAAAAACTGGAAAAATCAAAGTAGGCCAATTAGTCTCAAACTTTAACAACAGGGGTGACCGTATTTCGGGTCTATGCATGGGGATCTTGGTTATCTTAAGAGATACGAGGTCGGTTAAATTCGGGCAAAGTTGAGGAATTTATTGCTGAGAAACATGGTAAAAAAAATTTGGCTGGCCCTTCTCGTTTTGAAAATAACGCAAAAAAACTGAAAATTGTCGTTTTCGTTTTTATTTTTTAAATGAAAACGAATGGGGTGGGACATTTCTAAGTTAAACATTATTAAGGCACTTTTTTACAAGGAATCTAAATATGGCCTCGCATTTTTTTTCTCGCCTCCCTGGACAAAAATATGACGATCAAATTTTATTTTTCTTGTCTGCGACATATTGGATTTTTGCATTTTTGAAAAGAGGATTTTTTTCTGGTTAAAATGATATGTCGCACATTATGCTTTACTTCGTTTTTCTTGACGTAATATCAATCAAATTAATCGTTTTTGCATATAGAGTGCCTTGGAAATATAAGTCCCATAATGTTTGACGTTTTTACATAGAGTGCCTTGGAAACATAAGTCCCATAATGTTTGACATTTCTGCATAGAATGCCTTGGAAACAAAAGCCCCATAACGTTTGATAGTTTAGTACAATTTTAAGTGTCACGGATACTTTATTTTACTGAAAAAATGTCATTTTCACATGAAGAAAAGCGTGACATGATTCAAATTTATTATTCCTCAAATATAAATGACGTCGAAGGGATATTGGACGTGCCATAAAAAATTTAAGGAAACGTGCTGCATTGTGCCTTGAGAAACAGGGAGGACAAATTGAACATTTATTGTAAAATAGGATTGTCTACTCGTCTAGGTTTTTGTTGTTCTTGTTTCCAGTTTGACTCTTTTAGTGTTAATGTGTTATATGGCAAATAACGAATAAATAACAAGGTCTCAGATCATACTCTCGTCCTCGTGGTACGTTTATGATTTATTTAATTAATAAAAACATTAACTGAATTTATACTGAACCGTTAAACAATATTCCAAAGCAGACTTCACAACAATGGGTAACTAGGTTTATGTTTCCAAGGCACTCTATGCAAAAACGTCAAACATTATGGGACTTACGTTTCCAAGGTAGGTACTCTATGCAAAAACGATTAATTTGATATTACGGCAATAAAAACAAAGTAAAGCATGACGTGTGACATATCATTTTAACCAGAGAAAAATCCTCTTTTCAAAAATGCAAACATACAATATGGCGCCCATAAGAAAAATACAAGTTGATCGTCATATCTTTGTTACGGGGAAACGAGAAAAAAAATGCGAGGACATATTTAGATTCCTTGTAAAAAGTGCCTTAATAATGTTTAACTTAGAAATGTCCAGCGCCATTCGTTTTCGTTTAAAAAAATAAAAACGAAAACGACAATTTTCAGTTTTTCGCATTATTTTCAAAACGAGAAAGGCCAGCCCAAATTTTTTTTACTCGAAATACGGTCATCCAATTTTTATCTTATACTTTGAAATAGATCATTAGCTCTGCAAATTTGGAAATTACTTAATTGATCCAACAATGTTTGTGTCCACAAAATTACACCCACTAAATCGTATATCCTATACATTATTTTATATTAATATTTAAATGGGCCTACTAGCCCAAACCGCCCATTTGTCGCATGCCTCAATCCTCGATCCGCATGTAACGGCTTAATGAGAATCCATCCTTAACCAGCCCCCCCCCCTCCTCCACCAACCCCGCCGTAAGCAAGTTTATTCCGCCAATTTCGCAACCCTTCCCGTCCGCCCCCGCCGTGAGCAGTTGTTTTAAATGGGCGATATAGATAACATAAATTTTTAACTAAGGACATTCTGGAACATCGCTCCGGTATTCATGAATTTATTACCCGGAGAGCCGCCGTGAACTTTTTCATTAAGGGGGTAAGCACCCCCCCACGATTCCAGGTATCTTAATTATGATGAATTTTGCAAGAAGTTTTTGCAACAATTTGTAAAACGGGTAGGTACTTGGAAATATTGCTCCATGTTTTACTTCTTGCTTTTGATGTTTATTAATTTTTGCTTTAAGTGCTGTACAGTCTCTAATATTTAGATTAGTTTCGTTTTATTGGTGATTCACTAGTAATAGGTACCTACCTACTTATATGTAGAATTGAAAGATAATAGTGAAGCCAATAAAACACAGATATTGTATGGAAATAAGAAAGAAAATATTACCTATTTATTAATGTCAGGGGACATTTTTTTACTGGATGTCCGTTAATAATTGTTGAATAATTCAATTGTATCAAGTACCCTATTTCCTATTCTGAAGGGGTTACATTATTAAAAAAAATAAGAAGATTTTCCATAGTTTTCGAGGAATTTTATTATTATTTTTAAAACAATTACCAAATTACCGAAAGGTAGAATTTTAGCGTTTTATTTTTATTTTTGCATACCAAACTTGGCGCATAGCATTGATGAAGTGTTATAGAATATGACAACAGTTAGATACATTTAATTTTCTTTTTGTTTATTTTCCTTTTTAAAATGCGAAAAACAAAATTATTTCCTTTGAAAATATGACTCTTTTAGATTCCTATTTGACTACATTGGCAATTTAGTCAAAATTTTCAAATAAAATAAGTTTGTTTCTCACAACATAAGAGTAATAAATGAAAAGTCAAATTATATGCGAGAAACTGTAGCAGATTAAAAAAATCTTGAGGGAGAAGACAAATAATTTCGAAAACCTCCTGGGCCGTAACTAGACTTTTATTTGGAGGGGTTCAAGATATGAACAAATTGAAATGCAATTTTCGTTTTCAAAAATTGCGACACAAGCGAAAATTTTTCCAATTTTTAGGGTTAAACAATTTAACTACGAAAAACAAAAAATAATCTATTATGAGCAAATTACATGACCTGGTGGTAATTTTTTTCTTTATTATTGAGCTCATAATAATTATTTGTGCAGTAAGAAATAAGAGTCTTTTTTCTTTTATGGAAGAGATAAAAGTATTAGCACGCTCTCAAGTACTACGGAAAATCCTAGAAAAAAAACATAGCAACCCCAGTGAGTGTAGTACAATTAATAAATCACACAGATAAAGCTGTTAAGAAGCAATAGGAGACAGCGAATCCACATTTTGCCTAGTGCTCTTGGCCATAATCAGCGTTGTTTTTCCATAAAAACATGTGCGTGCAGTCTGCTGCAACCCCGGATCGAACCAAGGTCGATCAAAAACCAAAAAAACAGTCTCCCCACCACCTTTTGAACTGAACTGATATTCTGGATCAGTTCACTTCCTCTAGATCACAGCTTCAGTGCGAAAGAATACAACAGTTGTATTCTGATCTAATAGTTGCTATTAGATAATAGGTAACAAAAAACTATCTAAGTGCAACTTTTTCTGTTCCAGATAGATCACGAAAAGTCCTCAAAGACCGTGCAATGCATATTTCCTTCTCGTTCGCTGGTAACCTTAAAAAACCGACAGATTGCATCCGTCTACACATACCGTTTCATGAATATGCATGCACCGAGACCGGGGAGTCGATCCAAAGGACAACAAACCGGAAAAATAAATTATTCATTGTGTGGTCGGGACGCGGATTTTCCACAAAAAAAATTGTTTATCTAATAAGACGCCAGGCGACCGGAGCGCAGAATAATATCTGTTTCTCCCACGGAGTTTGGCTTGGGGATAGGCGGTGAAATGGAATGCGAAGAATAATAAAATAAAAATAAAAAATCCCACTATCCTTTGCTTGCTTGTCAGTTCCTGTGTTACCTGTTGATCTATGTTTTGCCAAAAAGTATACCTACTATTTTACGCGTGCCTCTATCCAATGAAATCCGGCGAATACGTCGTCAGCTATTCTACAAGCTCTGCATTTTTTTCAAACTTAATAAATATAAATGGTAGGGGTTTCATGGAATGCGCCAGCTGCTCGTTTATTTGTGCGGGAATACACGTTCCCAGGGGATAAATGAAACGGTTTTGAAATTTTGAGGTATTTTCCGAGTGATGAAATACTAAGCCGATTGGGACGAGCGGAGACATTGCCGTGTATTTTTATCTCAAATGCACACTAATGGTTTTATTGAACTGCTCTGCGAGGAGGCTCTCAGGGGATCCGTGTCTCCTCGCCCACTTCCCAAAAGATATTATCTTCGGTTGGTTTTATCAGATGTATGGCGACAACGAAATGTTTCTGGAATGAGGTCAAATTATAGGTCTAAAATTTACTGCCAAAACATATTCATGTATAGGACCAGGCATCAAGAGAGAAATAATAAAACATACTTACTAGCCAGTGCGCCCGTAAGCGTAAATTAAATGTTCGAGGTGCCCTGTTACGTACAAAAAGTGGTTGCTACAAGAACCTTAAAACCATTAATAGAGGATGGGTTTTATAAACTGGTTCTGATAAAAAATGAATACGGATATGCCAAAGAAAAATTAATAATAATATATGCTCAGCGTCAAAAATAGTAGCTAATAGACTAAAATCGACAAGCAGTTACTGTAGCTTAGACTAAAAGTACACGTCCAGTAAATCGTAGATCCCGGCTAAGAGTTACACAGAAAGTCCCAGCTTTTCTATGTATTTCTTATTATAGCTGCATTCTGCCCCTTATATTTTAAAGTTTGATTCAAAGTTGTTGCGTTGTTTCCGAAGGTGATTTTTATGATATCGCCTTCCCTATGTATAAAATTGGAATCTCGCAATATAGAAAAAGGTTTGGCTAAAAGTATGAAAACTGTAGTCCATTAATTTTATAGTCGGTAAATGTAAACAAAACTATTTTGTTTTAGTTTGTTTTCTGAGGAGAACTGTGGGTTGGAGGTGCTACATATTTTCATCTGCACTCTTTGCTATTATACAGGGTGAGTTTTTTTCGATGCCCACTATGGGTATCTCGGAAACGAGCAGAGCTAGAACAAAGGTTAAATGGGGAAAGAATTGCAGTTTTGAGTGCTCCATCTAATGCCCCTTTTGGATTTTTAAAAAAGTTAATGGCTCACTAGATACTTTGAAAAGAGTGATTTTTTGCTATTTCATCAGATCTCTGTAGCTCCGTTATTTCTGATTATACAGGAAAACTGTAGAAACAAAAATTGTAGGTAATTTTGGCCTTAATAAGATAATCTTATCCACTTTTTTATGTTGTTTGTGATTTTTGAGATATGACATAAACTTGTGTTTTTTTTAATGTAAATCATAGTTGGCTGTGGCCTTATCAAATCGGCAATTTTTTGAGCTTTCCAAAAATATAATACTCCGCGTAGTTATTATAAAAAATAAAATAGCTATGGCTAATTTTCTGATTTTTTTAAATTTTCACATAGTCAGCCATAGAATATTTTCATAATTATTACGTTTTATTTTCTAATTATACATACTTCAAACTTTCAAATATTTTATTTTTAGCTGGTGACAAAATGTAACAAAATAAAACAAAATATATAATGATGGAGCTCTACCACATAATTATTTGCCCGTAAGAAATTACCTAGATCAGCTCTATCCAAATAGTTGCATAGGGAGAAATAGACCTATTTCCTGGCAGCCCCGATCCCCCGATTTGCCTGTCTTGGATTTATTTTTGTGTGGAACAGTATACAAAATAAAGTATGAGACAATTGTTGAATTAAGAACAGCTGTTTTAGAAGCAATTGCCAGTATTGACAGGCTCTCTCTAAGAAAGGCGACAAATTCAGCTTTAAAAAGATGCAATATTTACATAAATAATAATGGTGGATTGTTTGAAAAGGTGACCTTTTAAAATAATAATAATTTGAATTTTAGTTTTTTTAATTTTTGTTTTATTTTGTTACATTTTGTTACCAGCTAAAAACAAAATATTATAAAGTTTGAAGTATGTATAATTATAAAATAGAACGTAATTATTATGAACATATTCCATGGCTGATTATGTGAAAATTTAAAAAAAAAATCAGAAAATTAGCCATAGCTCTTTTATTTTTTATAATAACTATTCCGAGTCGAGTATTATATCTTTGGAAAGCTCATAAAATGGCCGATTTTATAAAGCCACAGCCAACTATGATTTACGTTAAAAAAACACAAGTTTATATCATATCTTAAAAATCACAAACAACATAAAAAAAATGGATGAGATTATCTTATTAAGCCCAAAATTATCTACAATTTTTGTCTCTACACTTTTTCTGTATAATCAGAAATAACGGAGCTACAGAGATATGATAAAATAGCAAAAAATCACTCTTTTCAAAATATCTAGTGAGCCATGAACTTTTTTAAAAATCCAAAAGGGGCATTAGATTGAGCATTCATAACTGCAATTCTTTCCCCATTTAACCTTTGTTCTAGCTCTGCTAGTTTCCGAGATCCCCATAGTGGGCATCGAAAAAAACTCACCCTGTATAGTATATTAATTTTTAATATAATCATAGTATAATATAATCATAGCGAGTTCGTCTCTGTGTTCAGAACTTAGCCTGATCAATAGAAGCGCGTTTTTTCGCGGGATGAGGCTACATGCAATATTATTTTGTCCTTTGACTCTATAACGTAAATGAAGTGTAGCCCAGCATAAATTAAAGGAACAGTAGGTAGTCAGAAGCATTATGTTAAAACCGTTTGCACAAAATCCTGCTACAGTAACTTTCAAACTTTAATTTTGGAGCGAACACAAATTAAAACGCATAAAATTGTAATGTCTTACAATAATTCTTAGGACTCTATACGAAGTAGTTAGCAACATTTAGTATGTGTTAATTTCGTCATTTTAATGCAACCATTGGCGTAGGAACGGAGTTCACAGATCAGAGACTAGGCACTCTTAAATGGGTAATTTCACTAACTCTATAATTTGTATTTCGAAAATAAGACGTTTGTGCGACTATATTTATATGTACATTTAATCACCTTTTACATTTTATTGCTTCCAAAAATAATTGTAATGATTGAAATAATATTATGTTTGTCGTGAAGTTTTCTATTTTTCTTTGTTTTTTAAGGATAAAATTAATACATTGAGGGCATATTTTTATGCGTATATACAGAGGCAAAATATGGCCGAACTTCGGTTCAAGGCTTTGTTCATTCATCAAAATGGAAATTTGGTAAACTTTATAAGAAACTTGGCGAACTTTATTATCTAGTTATGGCGGACGATGTTAGAATTTGAAAGTTGATCGATAAACTAAGGGGAAGCTTCTGCCCATGTAAATGCGGGCGAAACAGATTGAAGTAAGTTATAATTCATAATATTTAGGTTAAAGTTAAAATAAGTAAACTGGCAAAAATCCTACGATCTGAATGAAAATGAACACCCAAGCGAGAAAAAATATCTTCGGAAACTAAAAAGTATAGGCAATAAAAATACTCTTTTTGCATCTTAGGGAGTAAAACATGCAGTTCTGTCTCTTAGTTAAGAACCTCATATATTATATAACTATAGTACTTGAAGTTGTAAGAAACAGCCCCTATATGATGTAAATTATTGTTAGGGCCGGTAATGCGTGGGGTTCTTAAAGTTTGTGGTGAAAAGTCCTCCTCATAAGCCTGGTGCTTATCTCAACGAAAATCCAATGAAAAATTGAGGAGCCCCCCCATCAAAGTGTAATCTTTTAATGGAAGAAATTAACAATGGATTAAAGTCTAAAGAATTTTTTCTGAAGCCGTATCATTGCCCCCGTTTGACCTCATTAGGCAGGAAGGTTTTTGTAATGCTCCCTTCCGTTCCTAAGCCCAGAGAATTAGTTTTATTGTTTTCCGGAAACTTATTAATCAAATTTATTATCCCAGTTACGAACAAAAGAGAGTAAGAAACTCTATCTTTTGTGCCTGATTGTGTGACATAATCCCGAAACTCGACGAGCCGGCCGAGGCTCATGGGACTCCAGTGGCGTGTTTAGAGAAATTAGCACCTTGGGCCAACGGTTGTTTTAATTACGACAAATTGAAATTATCAGTCGACATTTATGTACACTGAATATAGTGTCACTGAATATAGTGTCACTGAATGGATCCACCCCCTATTTTTTTATTTTTCAACCTCGCCGCGTCATTTACATTATTTAACATAACTTTTTTTTGCAAAATTTTGTGGAATAATAATAATGAATAAGCCCGTGTCACAAATGACTTACATTTAAAGCCATGACCAGATACGTGGCAACGCCGCAGGAGGATGGCCCGACGGGTCTACACAGCTACAGCGGGGCTAATTACGATCGGCCTTTTTGAAGAAATTTCACCTCTGCTTAATTTCCGTTTTCTAATAAATGTTTCGGTAAAAGATAATCAGTTGAAGAAAAAATTCACCCCTACCGAATTTCGAACCCGAGACTTATACTGGGGCTCTAGGCGCGTTGAACCAACTAAGCTACCGGACTAAGTATACAGATTCCATCGGCTAGATGGTACTTAACTCCACTGATTATTAGTCAGTAGCGGTAAGATGTAAGAGACTCCGGCTTCTTCTACAACTACTAGAAGGGGTTAGAGGGTGTAGGGTAACCATCCATTATTTTTGGTTATGTGAACTTGCTATGTGTTCATCTACCCACAATATCGACATATAGCGACGAAATGCAATTGGAAATTCGAACCTACAATGTCAAGCCAAGAATAAACAAATAAGGATTTTCTTTTTGTACCTGTGAAATATAAAATCAAGAGGGGCGGTATGCCACAAGACCATTCCTCTTGATTTATATTTCACAGGTACAAAAATCCATAATTACTTTTAGTAGAATTATAATCAGATACATTCGTGAATTTCGCTTCAATAATTTTGACTACGGTTGTTCAATAAACAGCAATAAAAAAACAAACAGAATATACAAATAAGCACTTAGGTATCTAGTAATATTCTATTCTAAAATAAAGGCGACTGTATTTCGGTAAGTCATCATGACATTATTAACAACAGACAATAACTGAATGTTGTGAAGGAGATCAATCTCTCCTGATTTAAGTTTCATCTTATCATTTTTTCGTTCTGAAATTTTCGCCAAAAACGAATATAACTTCACTGCCTATTTATTTAGAAAGAAAACACTGTCATCAACGCTCTGGGCTGTCAAACAGAGACACACTGTCTCCTCGTGTTATTCGCCAAAACACACTTTTCAAATCAACAGGCTACGCAACGCAGGAACCATTCGGTAGGCCTCCAAGCCTTGTTGTCAGTTTTCTGAGGTCGTGGCTTGAAATTTAAGTTGCTTATCTTCATGCATTTGCTCTAGATATTGTCTAAAGATTCTTTGTGACGCAAACTTCGACTAATTGGGTTTTTTGAAAAGATAAATTTTATGTTGAAGGAAAAAGACACTCCAAAAACTTTGGAGTGTGGTTGCATGAATTTTTTAAAGGCCCTGTACCGAGAAGGTATCAGTTCTTAAAGAACTTATCTAGGGGCAATTTTCAAATGCTAGTGTGTAATATGTCATCGTAAGCAGAATTACAATGTTGTATTAAAATTGCTTCGTTCCATTTAAAATAAGAAGATTAATGTCGCTTTCGGTTAAACAGGAACTAGTTTCGAAGGTATGAGTGGACTAAAAATCGGGTATTTCGGCATTAGTAAACTCTTAAATGGTTCAAAATTTTATTTCAAAAGCTGCGTCAAATATGGTGTGCAACAACTACTTTCATATATCACCCTGTTAGTATATCTGTATCTAGTAAATCAGAAAGGGGTTACCACACACTTTGAAGTCTCTCGTAAAATACCGAGGCCAACTTCCCCAAAATATCTATTGTTTGGTGCCCGCTTGTAAAACAAAAACGACATTTCATTGTGCCAAGACAAATGATTTATTCCTGCGCAATATGCACACGCTGGCAATACCGTCGGAATCGGAAAGCACTTCGTCTGGTTTATTATGGTGAACAACGATCTTCCCCAACATAAGGTCAAGGATATCAATAAGTAGATACACATGATATGTGTGTTCACTAATTTCAAATTGTAACCAAAATTCATAGATCTGAATCTAGAATCATAAAAGAAGGATCATACAGAGCGCAACGTTGCCAAATGTAAGTTCGATGTGCTGACAATATTTCAATCCGTGGTTTTTTCCTCTGGCCCATTTTCGGTGACCCGTCAATTCGTATCGACGCGGTGCTCCGAATGCTCTGTTATATATTCACGAAATATTTCTGCATTAGGTATAAAAATGTAAATCTTTCAAAGGCGGAATTGCCTTTTAATCGCCCAAAGGGATCTTCCTTTTCTATTAAGACTTCTTCGATAGAAGAAAAACGGTGCCTTGGGGCGGAGACATTTTTAATTACTCAGTTGGGGATCCTGCATAGGGATTAGTAGTCGTGGCGCGGAGCTCGCGAAATAAGAAAATTAGGTTTATGCAAATTATTTGTTGAATAAAACATGCTCGCTGTTATTTAGACTTTTTCCGAGATTAAAAATTCGGATGGCGGCGCCGGCTTCCCCTTCCCTTGCTTTCCCGAAACTTTAATTGATAAAATAATGAGAGTGGTGAGATTTGACACCAGTGGTGTTACTCACGACCAGTTTCCAAATTATTCCCAGGAATTCTACATAATTAAAGATTTTGAATTTTATTTTTAGCTCAAAGAGATAAGGAATATAATAACAGCCAATGCGTATTTAAATTGGACTACCCTGTACGATAAAAGAGGCTTTATTTAGGCTAAAAAGTAAATAATATTATTTAAAATAATTACAAAATAATGTTATTTATTTTAAAAATGATCCATTACTAAGCAACTTCCATGCCACATTATTTTAACCGGTAAGTAGGTGCATTATGCCTGGAAAAATCTGTTTAAATTTTTTTACCGAAACCTCTTCTGAAACCAAACTTCTCTCACATAAAAAGTGAAAACAATGTGCGTAAGAAATTATATTAGAATTTTCGAAAACATTTATAGGTATTTATTTATCTAGACAATTTCAAGGAAACACTTCAATTTATTTTCGGATATTATGTATTATTTTTACAGTATTAGGTGCTTAGGTACCTACCTTAGCAAATATTATTTTGATTCTTCTTAAAATTTAGCAAAAATTAGATAATATTTAAGTGAGCCAAAATAAAAAATGTACCTAAACAACGTATAAAACTAAATGTAGTACGTTATTGTTTACATCTTTCATTTTTCGACAAAGACCGTTTTCGCAAAATCAGCCTACGCTTTTGGATATATAGTAAATTATTCAAAGTTAAAACACTTCGACTTTCCGGGTTTCGAGCATAGATTCTGTGAGGCATGTCCTGTAGGTAGATTTTGTGCCTATTATAAATCTAAATTTTGCTTCCATCGGACAATATTTTAGAAAAGTGGTAGGTACAGGTAATTTCTTGAAGATTTTGAAAATATAAATATATCCGCTTTTTGTATAATTTGATATATTATTTATCTGATAATATTATTGTCAGACCAACATTCTTCTATTATAATGTTGTCATTTTTGCTGTTTTTTTATATTATTTAGAATAAAAAAATTTAACAAAAAAATTAAAACCGACTTAAAAAATTTGCCCGTATGCACACTCCACTAAAAATTTTAAAAAAAATAACAAAAAATAACACCGACTTCGCAAATTTGCCCGTATATGCACATTTCAACTAAAATTTTAGAAATATTTTTCTTTTTCTAAATTGAGTTACCTTTGGATTTGGTGACAGTCAAGGCAAAGAATTTAAATCTATTTAGATATGAATATATCATATCCTACATACATCATAACTTACTGTCACCGACTCCAAAGATAACTCAATTTAGAAAGAAAAATATTTCTAAAACTTTAGTTGAAATGTGCATACGGGCAAATTTGTGAAGTCGGTGTTATTTTTTGTTATTTTTTTTTATTATTTTTAGTGGTGTGCATACGGGCAAATTTTTGAAGTCGGTTTTAATTTTTTTGTTAAAATTTTTTAATTTCTTATTTTTTAGTGAATTATGAAGAATTATGGAAATCGGTCCAATATCAAATTTTAGCCTCCATTTTCCACCCTTACGGGTGGAATTTTTTCTTCAAATTTAAATGGGGCCATTCCTAAAGTATACCCCCCTTTCTAATAAAAAAAAAGAATCATCGAAATCGGTTCAATATGAAATTTCATCCCCTATTTGTCCACCCTTAGGGGTGGAATTTTTTCTTCAAATTTAAATGGGGCCACCTCTAAGGCAATTCCTTTCGAATAAAAAAAGAATCATCGAAATCGGTTCAATATGAAATTTCATCCCCTAGGTATTTGTCTACCCTTAGGGGTGGAATTTTTTTTTCATATTTAAATGGGACCATTCTGTAGGTATACCCTTTCAAATAAAAAAGAATTGCCCAAATCGGTTTATAAATGACGGAGTTCTGAGGTAACAAACATAAAAAAAAACATACAACCGAATTGATAACCTCCTCCTTTTTTGAAGTCGGTTAATAATTATGCTTGAAAGAAACAATGGGGAAGCGAGGACGAAATAAAAACTTTTTAAATTTTCTGTTATAGATTATAATAATCTTCAAAATTTACAACGGAAAAAAGTATTTAAATGAATTTTCTGTCCTCAACCGTACCTATGTCTATTTAGAACACAATTTATATAGTTTGAAACACGGGTTCATATTTGTTCTAAAAAAGTAGAAGATTATACTTTGAAATTATTAAAGTTGGACAAATATATGTACAAAGTTCTGCTATATTACAGTTGGGCGTTGGCTAAGAACAATCCCAGTGCCTCCTCAAGTACTTTTATAAATCTGTCTTGGTAGGTATACAATTTTTTTTTGTAACCATACTCGCCCTAAAATCGTCAAGAAAATCCTGTTTTGATTTGATTTTTATCAATTTGTCTGTACACAATGGCGCCATAATGCAGAAGCCGCCGACTCCACCACACACATATCCTAATATCGCGACGAACGAACGTCCGCGTCTGACGGCGACGGCCGCTACCCTTTTCGATTTCATCCCGCGCTAAAATAGGAAAAGGGGGCGGCTCACGGCCCGCCGGGTTCGCTCTTATTGCAGCAGTTGCCCAGCGTACCGCGTGCCGGGACCCGTCTCTCGCTTCTCTGCATTCTGATCTCCTGTACGGGGCCCATTCTGTATGCTGAAAGGAAACTGCGGACGCGAAAACATACGGCACTGCGGGTGTGTGCCAACGGGTTTCTATAGATGACGGGAACTGGCTGTGTCTAAACGGCATAAACCGTGATACTGTACCTATACCTATCTATAAAGATACATAGTAAAAAATCCGGTGTTAAATTTGAAACGAAAAGTGGTTTATATTATATAAGTCCACACCATATCTAGTAAATTTTACATCTTCGTTTTTGGTCAATTTCACCAAATGTTCTGGCGTCAATAAGAAATATGCTGGTGTGAATATTTAACACGGCGTTGTGTAAGATGAACACCGTGTTGTGTGTAACACGCAATTTGGTCAGAATGGTGTAATTTAATTTATTTGGTGTTCCTCTTTTCTTCTTCTTTCCCTCTTATAGTGTTACATGTACTTTATTTTAAATAAATTTCAAATGTCATTGATAAGTTCAAATTAAGGAAATGTGTTACTTGTAAAAATAAAATAAAACTAAAAGATAAAGAAGCTGTATGAACCAGGCATAATATGTGCTTTGTCTTCAATTTAAATTATTTGTAAGAAATAATAAACGGTAATAAGTAAAGAATAGTATATTATACACTTAGGTTGAGAAGTGAGCCATTATTTATATATATGCTGGCCTTCTCAACTGAAGTATATATTTATAGAATTTTTTTTAATACTAACATTGAAATATTGCCATATTTTACATATTTGAATAGATTTACAGTCAGTTGTCAAGCTGACAAAATAAAAATAATTTTTTTCTACTCCTATGCTAGTGACATACCTATTAGGGGACGGTTTAGGTTATAAGTAAGTCCATTGTTACGAACACTGACACGCAATGACTGACACGTAATAAACAAAAACCTAGTTTCAAACCATATTCAAAAAATTTATCTGAAATTTTAAAAACCTCTCAAAGTTCAATTTCTCAACCCTCAACTTCTAAATCTCAAGAAACAGTTCAAAAAATGGCTTTAACAAATTCTGACATTAATAACTTGTGCAATACTCTTCCAGAATATAAACCAGGAGACAATCTCTCCACGTTTATAAATTCAGTAGATAATTTAATTGTTTTTTAACTCAACAAGGTGCTGATGCAACCCAACTCTATATAATTAACACTCATATCGTTTCAAAAATTAAAAATGAGGCCCGTGATTTCTTAAATCTACATAATAAAACTGCTTGGGTTAAGCCCCTTTTACTTCAAAAATATGGCGATCGTCGCACCGAAGAAATTTTATTACAGTACAAAAACGTTCAGAATCCTACGATGATTATTATAACCGAATAACTTTAGCACTTAATGATCTTTTACAGCACGTTTCCTTGCACGAAAATAACGCTCAGGCAATTGAGTTTAAAGCTTCGTTTTTCCGAAAACAAGCCCTCCGAACCTTTTGCACTGGCATAAATAATCCCTATTGTGATCATTTATCTCATTTTGAATTAAACTCTCTCGATGAAGCACTTCAAAAATGCATAGCTTTAGATAACCACAAACAACAACAGCAATATATGTCTTATCTTAAATCTACCACTTATCCCCGTGATTATCAAAGAAATAATCAACCAACCAATCGCCCTACTCAACAAAATCCTCAACCACCTCGCAACCCACAACCTAACTATAATATGAATATAAACCCAAATTTTAATCAACCATTCCCTCAACCTTTTAATCAAAACACTTTCGGACCTAGAAATTTTAATAATGTGAAACCCATTCCTCAAAGAGAGAATCATCCAACCAATCGACAGGCATTCAGTCCAACCTTCAGACCCAACAATCATTATCAAAATCAATATCGTCCAACTCCTATGTCCACAACTTCAAAATTGCCATCGCAACAAACTTATAAACCAACCCCAATGTCCACACGTACTTTTAACTAGTAACATACCTATTAGGTGACGGTTTAGGTTATAAGTAAGTCCATTGTTACCAACACTGACACGCAATGACTGACACGTAATAAAAAAAATTACGTATCTGTTCTTAATTAAAACGCAATTATCACGGGTGCCTTGTTAGCGCGGCATCCGCATCACCATAGCAACTAACCAACATACTAATTGTTGCCTGTCAGATAATCAGAAGTATAGTTTATCTATTATAATAGTTTTTCTTTCGTCGAAGAAAAATTATAATACAAAACTCGAGTTGTAAGCTTATTACATACTCGTGGAATTACAGCACTCGCCGCTGCGCGGCTCGTGCGCAACTTTTCCACTCATATGTAATAAGCTGTTTACAACTCTCGCTATGTAATATACTATTAAATGTCATATAGAAAATGTTTCATTATTTACCTAGGTAGAGAAATATACTTCTCATTAGAGGAATGAGGTAAATAATGGTGATTTCTCAGGTTAGTAGTAAAAATAGTATATTATACACCTAGGTTGAGAAGTGAGCCATTATCTATCGCGCCTCAGGATATAATATGCGAGGTAAATAATGGCCTTCTCAACCGAAGTGTAGGAATATAGAATTTTTTTTACTACTAACATTGAAATATTGCCATATTTCTCGCTTTTTTCAAATACTTCAAAATATCAAGTAGCCTGGGAGTTCAGTTGTCAAGTTGATAAAATGACACTAATTTTTAAATGTCACATAGAAAATTTTTCATTATTTACCTAGGTATTTTTTTATTACCTCTCATTATTTACCTAGGTAGAGAAATATTACTTCTCATTAGAGGAATGAGGTAAATAATGGTGATTTCTCAGGTTAGTAGTAAAAAAATACGTTATTTCAGTTAGAAAATATATGAACGATTCCTTACAAATAAGTATAAATATATCAACATTTTCTTTCTTAAAGCTATAAATAAATATTCATTCCCACAGCGAAAAATATTTGGTTATAAAAAAGTTATATACAGGGTGTTTCTAAATTGCACCAAAATATTTTACAGGACGACTCTCCCGTTAAAATTAAGGGGGTCTTTCATATAAATTTTTCCTCAAAACCCCTCCCCTTCCGAATTACACCCCTTCAAATATGGGGGTAAAATATTGTTTTCAATTATTTATCCACTACGGAAAGAGGTAGAAAGTTGAAATTTGGTGGACCAGTTGCACTCATGGGATGACATTTTGTGACATTTTTTCAATCCTAAAGTATGAGTGGATGAGGTTGAAAGAACCAACCCCTAAATTATTTTTCGCCAGAATTTTTTAACGTGTCAAAATTTCAAAACAAACGAAATTGATTTGTAAGGACAAATGCATTAAAAACTTTTTCAACTCTTGTCTTTTTGTCCTAAACTCGACAGATTTTTCAGAAAAAATAAAACTTGTTGACACCCTACATAGTCTAATACATTTCTCATAACGATGTTGAAGCTCTTGGAAACTTTGAAAATAAAATTGTTTTTCTTGCTCTCTCAACCAGCCGTTTACAACTTCTTCATGGTTCAAAAATCGAGAACCACGCAGTTGTTCTTTAAGTTTGATATGAAGGACTATCATTACTTAACACTCCATGCATATCGTTGTAAATTTCCTTCGGAGTCATCCCTTTCTTTTGCAGGTATTTTATGACCGTCTTCACTTCATTTTTCTCCAATTCCTCAATTCACTATGCACTTACTCGAATATTCCAAACGATGTGATATTGAAATTTGGCAAGCAAGACTGACAGATGTTGACAGTTGTACTACTAGAGTACCGATTGTTTCGGTCAACGCCAACTAGTGTAGGGACAATAATTGGTGAACCGCCCTCGTATAACTGATATTCGCTTCTGAAGGCGATAGACATACAGAGGTGTCGCTTAGATAAAGATGGATGATTTTAACAATAAGGGAGAAAGTATACAGGGTATCCCAACGAAAACTTTGACCCCCCCCCCCAAAATTCGAAAACCAAACAATATTTGAAAATTCGCCGAGACCCGTCGATTTTTGTTTTTGGGGGGAGCTTTTTTGACAGTCAAGCCAACCCGATATGTTCATCCCCCTAATCCCTAGCAACCCCAACTTTAAAATTTCAAATGGAACTACCCCCCTTGTGGCGCATCATTTTAAAGCCCTTTTTATTGCGAATACAGTGATGTATCGTTTTAAGAATTCTATTGACAATCCACTGTACGCGTAGTAATTTCTACACAAATGCCCGCCACTATTAAGTTTTTTATTTACTACACACGACCAAACTACCTAGTTTTTATTCACCTGTCGATCAGTTTACAAAAAAGTCACAAATGAAAAAGCTGAATCAAAACAAAAAAAGTTCATACGAATTCAAACCTTATATCTTTTTAAAATATGTAACAAAAAGTCACTGTCACAAAAAGGTCCCCGTTTTTTGCTTGTAACTACGAAATCGTTAGTTTCAGCTTGCTATTGAAAGTGTAAACGTGTTTTTGAAATGGTTTATTCTATCATGGAAAGGTTAGAAATTGTTGCAATTCGTGCTGTAGCTTTAGCGCAATCATGATTTCAATAACAAATTGCAACAATTTCTACCCTTTCCGCGATAGAATAAACAAACCATTTCGAAAATAGGTACGTTTCCGCTTAGCAGTCTGAAACTAACGATTTCGTGGTTAGAAGCAAAAAAACGGGATTTTTTTTGTGACAGTGACTTTTTGTTACATATTTTAAAAAGATATAAGGTTTGAATTCGTATGAACTTTTTTTGTATTGCTAAAGCTTTTTCATTTGTGACTTTTTTGTAAACTGATCGACACGTCAATAAAAACTAGGTACCTAATTTGGTCGTGTGTAGTAGATAAAAAAACTTAATAGTGGCGGGCATTTGTGTAGGAATTACTACGCGTACAGTTGATTGTCAACTTTTCGTTTTTAGCCAATAATTCTGTCAAATCTCAACAGAATTCTAAAAACGATACATCACTGTATTCATAATAAAAAGGGCTTTAAAATGATGCGCCACAAGGGGGGTAGTTTCATTTGAAATTTTAAAGTTGGGGTTACTAGGGATTAGGGGGATGAACATATCGGGCTAGCTTGACTGTCAAAAAAGCTAACCCCAAAACCAAAAATCGACGGGTCTCGGCGAATTTTCAAATATTGTTCGGTTTTCGAATTTTTGGGGGGGTCAAGTTCTCGTTGGGATGCCCAAATATTATACCTACATATTTTAAATTCTGGGATATACAATCAAATTCTATTGTATAAATCAATAGCTATGTAGAATTCGAGAATGTACACGAAATCCCACTGCTGGAAATTAATTAAAAACTTGAGTGATTGCTTGCAGACTTAATACATAATCTGATCAAAAAACCTTAAAACTTTTACTTATGTAGTTGAAGATTTATATAGCCTGCAAACAATTAAATTATGCGACATTAACAATTCTCCCTAACATTCCAATGTTTATCCCAAACATCTCAGATGTTGGCTAGTTTATCTTTCGTGTTAAAACTGCAAATTTGGACAGTAACTGTAAAAGTAAAATTAATCAAATTAATTTTATATTTGAATTTGGTTTCCTGCAATTATTTCCAGGAATTTTAGTAATATAAGTATGGTAAGTCAGTATATACCTACCGATTTTGCTTATTTGAGAATATGTCGCTATTGCACCTTGTTACCAGGCTCCTCAAACCATTTATAATATATGTAGGTGTAATAGGCACGTACTTGAACTTTCTTCCCTTGTTAAATGTATCTACCCAAAGAACTTTCACAGATTTCGGGATGGACTAATAAGATTAGGTCTAGTACTTAGTTCTAAATCATGTAGTTTTTCTCGTTGCTCATTATAAATTTTTTGTAATTTTATTTCTCTCACAAACGTAAAATAAACTTATAGTTGTTGTAGATAAAAACTGTTTCAAAAAAGACCTGCCTGAAGCTATCTGCTTAATAATTTAAAATTTTCGAAATACGATTTGTTTCGAACTACCTACTTACTTATACGCAATGCCCACGTAATGGGAATTGTAGGATTACTAAAGGCGAGACAAGAAAAATCTGGTTGCAATTATTGGGACTACTACAGGCGGCCGCATTACCTTTAATTGACTATCTGGAAGTTAGAAAACTTAAAAATTGTGAACTATGATGGGAAATATTTTGCCTCCTTTGGAATCTATGGCACTGGCATGTCACATAAAACCTGATGGCAGTTGGACACTGACATATAACATAACCTTGTACCAGCCCCCTTGTGGTCTCCTTGGAGTCGACAGAAAACAAACTTCCCCTCAAGGCTTCACTTTTCCTATGTGATAGACTGTGACATGCTGGGTCCCCTTATTTTAAAGAGTCCCTGATTAATTCTCTGAGCAATTTATTTCTAAAGCCACTCGGGTGTGCTCTCCGTCACAATCGGTAACGACTAATCTTGCAGTTGGACGCCGTTCGTTACGCAACCAAGGATCGATATGTTTTATTTATAACTGTCTGGCCACTCCGGTCCTCCCGCCGTAAATCAAAGCCGCGCATATGTGCCCGCTTCGTTTCCGGGTGCCGTGCGGAACGCAATCCCGCTCCGGCTGGATGTTTGCTAAAACGAAAAAGTGATTAATTAAAAGCGAGATAACTCCGTGCGGTCCATTACGTTGCGCCCGGGGAGAACCTATGGGTGCGGTTCTATCGCCGCGAAATTGAATTTTGACAAACATCAATTGGAAAAACTTCACGGCTCGGAAACAAGGACGCTGGGAACAGAAGCAGGCGGGTATATGATGAAGTGTGGAGCCCCGCCTCTCTGGAAATTGGCGTCCACGCTTTCCCACAGAGAAATTGGTTGTAACTGATTTTTGACATGCTGGGGCCAAATTGCAATTTGCAAAAAAAAATAGTTCTGAACAGAGTTATGTTAAAAACACAGAAAAGTGTACAGCTTTCTGAAAAAAAAAAAGAGGTAAAGAGCAGTATGTTTTTTTATTTTTATGATTAATTCTATTGTTAAAGCTTTAGTAACTAAGGGGTTTGTGTTTCAAAAATTTGTTATTTTCATATTTTAGTTTTTTCTCTAAAAGGAAAAGAGATGAATGTCAACTTCAAATTCGATAGATACCTATCAATAATAGGTCTTCAAAACCCACATCCAGAGGCTTGCTAATTTCTACCACTTTTTAAAAGTTTGTTATTTTTTTAATATCCGGTATGTATAACCGCACTTATTATTATCAAAACACAAATAAAACAACTTACTTTTTTCCAATGAGCCATGAAAATAATATATATGTGAATATATGTATATATATATATATATATACAGGGTGATTTATTCATAACTACATTAATTTTAACAGTGGGTAGGGAAAAATGCTATGAATGCGAAATCGCAATTAAAAAAATTCCAATTTTTTTTAAAGCCGGAATTATTTTTTTTCTAAACCGCATTTTTACCTATTTGGCCCTCTATTTACGGCTGCCACTGGATTGCTTTCAGGGCGCATGAGGCATCGGACGACGCTTGCCGTTGCGCGCGTCAACATTGTTGCCAGATGTACGCAACTTTCGTAAATTTAAAGGAATGTTTTCAGTACATAATTATTTGTATTGTAGGCGAATGTTCCGCCAAATGCTTGCGGAAATTATGGACAAATGTTAACGCTTACCTCTTGTAACGGTTAGTTTTGCCCTGAGACACCTTAAGGCGAGCCTTAAGGGATAAATGCCAACGAGAAAAATAAATGAAACGACTGCTTACGTGACCTTTTGATTTTTGGATGCTTTATTAAGTAGGTACCTTTTCAACTAGGGGGCTTACATGATTTCGTGGACCTCGACACCACTGAAGACGATTTTTTCTCGATAAAACGAACTTCACTCACTTTCGCTTGGGGCACTAATATTTCCGCTCACTAGTTCACTGATAATCCTTTTTACTACACCAAGACGCTCCTAGAGTAAGTAGTTGTGTTCTGTGATTGTTCTGCTTCCTCTGAAATAAGAACGTCAAAATTAGCCAACATCTTTTGGATACAGTTGCTTAAAATTACCTTACTTTCCGCTTAAGTTGGTTACCATCACCAACGATACACTTCTCATTCCTTTATTTCTCGTTATGTTTGCTTTTCATTGTTACTAGGGATCCATATTTGCAATAGAATCGTTTCCGTGGGGGTGGTCCTCCTCTGTGACATTGGTTCAGTCGTAAGTACTTGAATCTTTCTAATTTCCACCTTTCGATCTTTACAGCTTTTTCTAGTTTCTTTTCCTGCCGTTAGGTATGTTACCGGGTATAGCCTGATGTGTAACCTACCGAGTCTTAGTATTATTTCTGGGCGAGTTAGGGATGATGGGTTGCTAAAAGTCCTTAGCTTTCTTGACTTCTGTTTGTCACAACCCTTGTCGTGCAGTCGTTAGTAGGAGTAGGAGGATGTGTGTAGCCCGAACTCCGCAAAAGGAGCTTGGCGATTGCCCGTGGCCGAGAATTTCCGGCACGCGGCGCGTTGGTGTTTGCGGCATTGATCCTTGCCAAGTTTCTGCAGAGTGCACTGTGAATTTCCTTTCGTTTCTCGCACTCCGCCTCACTAATCGCACATGTGATGTTATTGTTTCCCGTAGTTCACAGTGCACATTCTCCGTATTTTGGTTTGGATATTTTTAAAGGTTATGTCCCATGTCGCATTCATTGACACTACTTCGTTCGTAGAAAGCATTCCCGTAATGAAACGTCGTTGTGGTTTCGTACTTAGTTTCGCTACCTGCCGATAGGTGGCGCGCTTCTAAATAGTTCCGCGGCAGCTTGACTGACATTCTGCAGGCATTCTCCATGAAGGATCATTATTATGTCTATCATTTCCGCATTTGTCTAGAGAACCGTTTTGGTAAAAAAGCAAAAATGTTGCACAAAGAGTACCGAATATACCTACAGAATGTAGGCAACTCTGGTTTCTGTAGTACGTGCTGCCATCTATTAGAAAGGTTCGCTAGTTACCGTGTCATAAAGCGCGCTGTAGACTTTCGGTTTTGAACACACAAGAGGGTGACTGAGAGCTCAACCACAGATTCGGCGACGTTAATACCAACGAGATGGCGCCACATACAATAGAAACCGGCAGCAGATCCTTGACAATGACAAGTTTGACGTAATAAATAATAGTTGTGGAATGCGGATGGGACGCCTGCGTTCTTTTTAATAAAACTTTTGTCTTAAATCTCAAAATCTAGCGAATTTCGGAGACAGTTTCAGTCTTTTGAGGTTTCAGTATTTTCCACCCTCTGAAGACACTGAGTGCGTTTTGTGCGTGTGATTATGAAGGCCTTTTGTATTGTTATAGCGGGTGCTGTGAAAAGTGTAGTGATAAGGGTCTCTCGAGTTAGATGCTGAACACGCCAAGTCCAAGGTGTGCTAACACCCTGTTATTGGCATATCAACTAGGTAAATAATTCATAAACTGAATATTTTTTCGTAATTAAATTATCAATAAATAATGGCAACGTCGCGGCCGGTGCCATGTGCTGCAGCATAACGTCGTAGCCACATGCGTTCAGGTGCGCCTCGTTACGCGGGATTTGGGATAAATTGCCCCATTATTTAAACATGCAGCAAAAAATTTTTTTTTTGCGTTTTCGGTATATATGTACCTCCCTGATGACGTGGTTAAAATTAATGTATTTATGAATAAATCACCCTGTATACATATGCTACTCTAAAAACAAACATAGAAAGTCAACCATCAACCATGTAGTCATTTTTCTTATTTAATGATTTTTTGGGGGCACCAGAAGCATCGGAACCTCACCTGAAGACTGCAATTTTTCTCGCCCCACAACTTCTTTTTTGACTTGGGTCACTGCGGAGACAGTTTTCAGGAGCCATTGTACCACCCGAAAATATCTGTCTAGAGGTTCTGAAGTCACTGGATTTTCTGCTTGTCTTCGAGCTGTCAGGTTCTTTTGCGGGGAGCAGAAGCTCGCTGCCACTACAAAACGTGTACGAGAATCACTCAAAATGAATAGTCGATGATGATGATAGGGTACTTTTACTTTAATTTGTTTAAATTTTTTTATATCTAAACGAAATTTAGGTCTGCATTATGGATCGGACTGCAAGACATAAAACTAAGCCAAAAAAATTATTTTCCTTCGGACGTCCCAAAAATAAGAATAACCTAACAAAACCTTTTTAAACACAAGCTTTTATTTAAGCCATGTACTAAAACAAATAAAATAAGTTTAGGTTTTCGTTAAGAAAATTCAATACCAAATTGCGACAAACTTTTTTAAATCAAGAAGCTTGTCGAGGAGGTTTTTTAGAAATAGGTAATCCGCCATCTTGGAGCGAAGGCCATTCTCAAAAAATCACAATACTGAGTAAACTACATGCATTGCCACCATAATCAAAAGCTTGTGCAAATTTCAGCTCAATCGGTTGGGTGAAAGTGGTTTAAAATCCAAGTTGCAAGATTCCGAAAAGAATATTATGTAATCCTCCATATTGGAGCGGCGGTTGTGTCATGCATCACTAAATTTATTGTTTCCTGCTCTTCAAGCCTTTTCATTTGATACTACCCATATTAAAGGGGTTTAAAAGAAAATGTAATCCACCATCTTGGAGCGGCGGCCATATTGAATTTAGTATGATGTCTCTAACTTTACCGTGTTCTAGTCTTCAAGCCCTTTCATTTGATATCCATATGAAGGGGGTTAAAAAGAAAATGTATTTCGCCATCTTGGAGCGGTGTCCATATCGAATTTAGTGAGATGTCACTAACTTTATCGTTTTCTCCTCTTCTAGTCTTTTCATTTGATAATTTGATATCCATATTAAGGGGGTTGAAAAGAAAATGCAATCCGCCATCTTGGAGAGGTGGCCATATTGAATTTAGTGTGATGTTACTAACTATATCGTTTTCTACTCTTCAAGCCCTTTCAGTTGATTTTGATTTTTTGATTTTGATTTTTCAATCGCGGTTCAGAAAAAATTATAGTTGCGAGTCAGCAGTACAGTATGTTCTGAATGAGTGGAAAAAAGGATTAGATGAAGGTCAAATTATTGGTGTAATTTTTTTGTATTTGAATAGGGCATTTGAAACTAAATTAAATTTGTATGGTATATGTGGCAACGTATTAAAATGGTTTGAAAATTATTTATATTTTAGAAAACAAACTGTTAAATGTGGGAAAAGCATATCAAAACAAAAATACATAAATGTAGGTGTGCCTCAAGGTAGTGTTTTAGGACCGTTATTATTTGTGTTATATTTAAATGAATTATCAAATATTTTGGTTCGTGTAAATATCATTTTTTTGCTGATGATACTGTCATTTATTGTTTTGAAAGAGATATATTTATGCTAGAGCAAAAAATAAATTTAGAATTGAGTAATGTTAGCGAATGGATGAAAGTTAATAAAATGAAAGTAAATACGTGCAAAACAAAAGGTATGGTATTAGGGAATGATTTTCTATACAATAGTTTTATTGAAAATTGCAGTTTTAAAATTGATAATTCTAAAATTGAGGTAGTAAAATTTTTTAAATATTTAGGGTTATTAGTAGATAGAAAATTAAAATTTAAAGAACATGTTGACTATATTTGTAAAAAGATTTCAAAAAAATTTGGTGTGTTAGCAAGGGTGAGTATATATGTGAGTGAGTGGACAAGAAAATTAATTTATAATTCTGTTATACTGCCCGATTTTCCTTATTGTAGTACTATTTTGTTTTTATCTAATAAATCTGATATCAATAGAATGCAGGTATTACAAAATAGGGCTATGAGGATAATTTTAGGATGGGGTCGGTATAGTAGAATTGTAGATATGATGGATAAATTAAATTGGATGAGTGTTGAAAAATTTTTAGAATACAGAACTTTATTATTTATATACAAAATTAAATCTAATATGTCTGCCCCTTATTTAAAAAGTGTGGTAGTAAAATTCAATGAAATTCATGTACATAATATAGCGGTAATTTTAATTTTTCTCTGGAACATAAAAACAAAAAAGATTCTCAAAATTCCATTTTTTTAAAGGTATAAAATTATATAATAATTTAGAAAATGGTTTAAAAAATATTCCATTCAAAAAATTTAATTGGAGTTGAAAAAAAATTTAATTACTGAAAATGGTTAACTGTTGATGTTTAAAATAGATATATAAATTGTATGTTATATGTAATTTATTATAAAAATGTATATTGTATAGCATCTTGCTAAATAAAGTTATGTTATTATTATATTAAGATGGTAGACAAAAAAATACATCCGCCATCTTGTGGCGACGGCTATTTTGAAAGTATTACAATATTGAGTATTGCATATTGTATGGCACCAGAACTAAAGGCGTATGCAAAATTTGTCAAGAAGTGGTTCTAATTCAGTTTGCAAGATTCGACCCAAACATACAAACATACATGCATAAGTTTGTAAAAAATAAAGACAAAAATACGGTTAATTTCTGCGGCACTTGAAAAAACTTCAATGACGAAGTGTGGAGCCAACGCTGGCATCTGGTGAGTGTTTTAAATATATTATAAATACATTGCTAGTTTCTAACTGACAGCTCGAAGACAAGCAGGGAAAAAAGAAGTACGACGGTGTTATATTTTGTGTTTTAATAATAATAGCTGGTGTAAGTAAACAGCACCTGTTAAAATCAGTTATATTCTATCAATTTCCATTTCTTCAGCATTTGATTTATTTTTTAAAGTGGAATATAATACATGAGTTTATAGTTTAGAATTGACAGTTTTTTTTTGGTTTTCGATGGCTTTCAGAACTAATATAAATGGCCAACGGCCTATTTGATGGGTAAAAAATTAGAGAAGAATAATTAATAAAAACTAGTTTATAGTTTTTTTAACAGTTATAGTATAGAAAATCTGTACACTGTACTTGTGCACGACCTTGGATAATATTTGGAAAAATTTGAATATAAAAATGTTCATGCCAACATTGTTTTTGCTGCTCTTGACATTACTTGGCAACAGTGTATACAACAGAAGCTTAAAATTACTGGCAATGTTAAAATTTCATTTATGACAAAATAGCCAACGTGGCTATTCAGGCACGACTACAGAGAATTTTAAGGCGCAAATAAAAACGCGCACATTTTACGCCACATACATTTACGAACGCGAGCCGGGGGGGGGGGGGCCTTTCAGGTCCGCACAAGAAGCGTCCTGATATTTCACCTCCGCCGTTGCCCGTTTCGCACGTTTTTCCCTTTTCCTTCCATTAGCCGGCTACGTGGCATTTGTATATTCGGAGTGTGTTTTCTTATTTCTTCCGGCCGACATTACGGAAAAGTGGTCTTGATGGCGGCCTTCCCCGGGCCGCCGGAAAAAAATACGACCCCTGCCACCTACCGCGCACCGCGGCTCGGATTTACAGCCGCATAAAAGTAACCCCTTTTATGCTCGGGACGGGGGGGGGGTCGAGGTTTCAGTGACTGTACGGGGGGGGGGGTTACTTCAGTAATATTAAATTTATTTGTATAAGGTACACCGGGGTAAGTGGAAATATGGGGTCAGTGGATACCAAGGCCATCAGTAATATCATTTAGAATAGTACCGTTGCTGCCATCTACCGGGAAACAATAAGAAACTATTGCGGTAGAGATAGTGCATTGCAGAAAACTGACAATTTCAACCGCCATACAGGTTTTCCCCCACTACAATTTTTGACAGTCTTTGCTTAACCTCCAAATTGTGCGCATGGAGTTTGATTGCAATCTGAAGGACTAAGAAGCTGATATAAAAATTGTTTTTCTGTTGGTAAGTATTACCTAATTCTGAGTGCAATACAGGCGCGGTCATATCCATTTGCGAAGGGGGGGCATACTTGGATATGTACTCCTTTAGGCGGTTTTTAAGTACCTACTATAACAATAAAACTAAAAAATAAAAAGGCGATATCACAAAAAAAATTATATTCCTCACAAAAGTAACAAAAAAAAAAGTAGTTTAAACAAAAATTATGTAAACAAAATTTTTTTGCATGTGCGTTGGTTATATACAGTGTACCCACAGATTGAGTTCACATAAGGTGTAAATAACAGCAAATTTTCGAGTTGAAATTTGAGCTTCTGGGGATCAGCCCTGCCTGGTTTTAAACTAATTTGTGATTTAATTTTATTTTCGAAAAATCAGGTATGCCTTGGAAATTATGAAGAAACTAATTTTCCACCTCAGTAAAGTGCCTTTTTTGTAGGTTTCTTTACGGCATTGCGAAATTTCGAATGTCTGTCATTTTTCACACTTTTTTTAGAAAAGTGCATTTTGTGTAGTTTTTACATCAAAATGTTTATAAAAAACTTGTTTACATTGAAAAACTGGATAGGTGCGAAAATTTTCAAAAGCGTAGGGGAAATCCGGCTGTGATGGCATACTGGCTATGATGGCATACTGTCATTTTCTCAAATCCTATTGCTTTAGGAACGACACAATAGGCAACCAACAATTCATTTGGTTAGTTTCTATTCAATGTTCAACGGGTTCGTGTCGTTGCCCCTGTTTTTTTGAAGGTAAACTAAAAAACGTATTTATCAGTGATTGGAAAACATATTTTTGGGTAAGTAAATATCCTATTATTTGATATAGCAATGGAAAAATTTGAAGTTTTCGTGATATACGGGTAAAGTGATATCCTAACCTCAAATTGCCATGTGGCAGCAAGCGTTAGGTGTGTTCCATTTTTTTGTTTGGTGTGGTTTGTTCAGGCATGTGGATTTGGTTATGATGGCACACTATACCAACAGATATGATGGCATATAGACGAGTGTGCCATCATACACGGAATAATATATTTTTTAAATTTATTCTTTTTTTTTTTCAGATAAAAGCTTCAAGCTATGGATTCCCGTGACGGGCAAAGTCGAGGACAACGTCAAACGTGGTCTCAATTAGATATGCAGCATGCCATCGAAGCAGTGGTGTCAAAACAAATGGGTTGGCTCAAAGCTGCAAAAACATTTAATGTCCCAAAAAATACGCTAAGAAGACGGGTGCAAAATAAAAATAAAATATTAAAAGGAAATAACGTCGGTTTTTTGGGAGGTTCTGTACCGGTATTTTCAGAAGATATCGAAGCTGAGCTTGTTGGGCATGTTAAAGCTCTTGAAACTCGTTTTTTTGGGCTGACTTCCCGGGATCTAAGAAAACTTGCTTACCAATTGGCCAATAAATTGAATTTAAAGCACAAATTCAATAAAGAAAGTCAAATGGCGGGATGGGATTGGTTGCAGGGATTTCTAAAGCGAAATCCTACTATTAGTATTAGAACGCCAGAAGCAACGTCGTTGGCAAGAGCCCAGGCGTTTAACAAAGTTCAAATAACAGCCTACTTTAACAAACTTGAACAAGTCCTAAACGAATTCAACGAACACCGTGCAGTCCAAAATGGAGAAAATCTTGGCAACAAAGGGTCGAAAACAAGTGGGTACTTTGACAGCTGCAGAAAGAGGACAACATTTTACTATTGTGTGCTGCATGAATGCAATAGGCAATTTTCTTCCGTCGGCTCTTATTTTTCCCCGGAAAAACATGAAGGCTGAATTACTAGATAAGGCTCCAACTAGTTCTGTGGGCTTTGCCCAAGATAAAGGCTATATGAATGGAGACACATTTTTATTGTGGGTCAAGCATTTCGTGAAGTATGCCAATCCAAGTCCTGATAACAAAATTCTGCTATTATTGGATGGTCATGGTAGCCATAAACAATTAGTTAATTAATTTTGTTTTGCTTTCCACCACACTGTACTCACCGAGTACAGCCATTGGATATAGCATTTTATGGACCTTTGAGAACCTATTATAACCAGGCAGTGCGAAGATGGTTATCGGCTCATCCAGGACGTGGAATTACTCATTATCAAGTCGGTGAATTATTTAACGAAGCTTACTCTAAGGCCGCTAGTGTTTCCAACGCTCAAAGTGGCTTTTCAAAAACAGGAATGTCCTTTTAATAGTGATATTTTCATTATTTGCGAAATATGCGTTTAGGTATTTATGATTCTATTAGGTTGTTAAATAAAAATATTGGAAAATTTTAAAATAATTTTAATTAGCATATTTTCTTAGGACCTACAGAACTAAGATGGCGTACTAAAATACAGTATGCCATCATAAACAGACGTGCATGCCATCATACCCGAAGGTCTGGTATGATGGCACACTAAGGTAAAAAAAAATATATGTTGTTTTTGCAGTTCAAGTTTATAAGTAGCGTATTTATAAACGCTACACATAAATAGTACAGTAAGGTTCTATCACTATGTTGTTTTAAAAGTTTCTATCTTTACTTGTTTTTAAATTATCGGCTGTTAAAAAAATGTATGCCATCACAGCCGGATCTCCCCTAAGTCGACTTTGATTTTTTTTCTGCTAAAAAATTAAAACGTACAAAAATCAAAGTAGACCTAGGCTGTTAGCTGTTGGAATTTTTCACACCTATCCAGTTTTTCACTGATAACAAGTTTTCTTAATAACATTTTGATGTGAAAATTACACAAAATGAAATTTTCTAAAAAAAAGTCGGAAAAATGCCAACAAATTAAAATAAGTAGGTATATAGGAATAGACTTTCGAAATTTCGTAAACCTACTCAGTTTTTCATTTTGAACAAGTTTCCTTAATAAGATTTTGCCTTAAAACCTACAAAAAGGGCACTTTACTGATGCGGCAAATTAGTTTCTTCATGATATCCAAAGTGATTTTTTGAAAGTGAAATTATGTCACAAATTAGTTTCAAACCAAGCAGCGCTGATCTCCAGAAGCTCAAATTTCAACTCGAATTTCTTTTGTTATTTACATTTTATGTTAACTCAATCCGTGGACACTCTAGGTTAGATAATATTATTAATAATATTCGTATCTATTTTTATTATTATTTTTTCATTTTATTAGGGGGGGGGGCATGGCCCCCATGCCCCCCCCTAAGACCGCGCCTGGTGCAATAATGTTGTCTTTAAATATAAGTCAACTCCTACACAGAATCGTTAGTGAGAAATAGATAGGTTCCACTTGCCCCAGGGTTTTTTTAGAGTTGGGGCAAGTGGAACTTACAACAAAGGGGTAAGTGGACACTAGGTTCCACTTGCCCAAGGGTTTTTTTGCGTACCTTATTTTCAAATTTATTCTTCTGTTGTAGTTGAAAATGGTTAGCAATTACATTAAAAAGAGGCCACCGGCAACGTACTCGAAAGGGAACAAAATCAAGAAGGTGCACAAAAAACTAAATCGCCACGGGACGGAACAGCTCACCAGGAAGGGGGCGATACATTGCACCAACAGGAATCAGAAGGTACTTTTCAGTAACAAGAGCAAGAAATGGGTGCACCTCTCCAGCAAGAATCAATGATGCCTTTAGCTGAGAATTCCTTTGAGACAATCCTTCTTGGGCATATTAAACAAACTCCATTATCCCTTCAGCAGAAACGTAGAAAAATATGCCCCGGAGCAGAAGTTATTACGTCTACTAGCTACGTCGAAAAAATGAAAGAAAATAAAGAGGAAGAAAAGACACAGTTATCTCAAAAAAGAAAGGAGAGCAAAAAGCCAAAGAAGACATTGCTTTCGGACAGTAATGATAAAGATCAGTGCGCTGTTCTTGAAGAACAGACAGATTCTGATGATGATATTGAGTGGGAAGAGTCTCTAACTCCTTCTTTAGAAGAAATATATCGTGATGCATGCAGACCCTGAAGATTTTGTTCTAACGAAATTTCCCATTACATGAAGCACAAGTACGTAATATTTATTATGGTGGTTGAATTTAGTCCTCAGCTATAGTTTTAATTGTATTAAAATAAATACTGCTTTAATTGTATTAAACTAAATATTTATTATGTGGCACAAGTTTTACGTGGCTTTGACGATGAAGTCGAAATAAAATGCCTTCGAAAGAGCATGAAAACGGAATGCAAATATTAATATCCTCAAGTTCCAGATATCTCAATAATAACAAAAAGTCAAATTGTTTTTTGTACTACCACCATCATTACAAAAGCATTACACAAATAGGCAGCAATCCTTCCTCTCATTTCCAACATCACTCAATCAGTATAATGTTCGCTGACATTTTTTTTTATAATTATATTCTTCTAAAATCAAATGTCTAGTTTTATTTCCACTTGTCCCAGTGTTATTTCTCAGTAGTTAAATAGGCAAAATACGTTTGGGACCCACTTGCCCCGCATTGCGGGGAAAGTGGAACCTATATAAGGTACTCGACTTGCTTTTTTCAAAATATTTTGGTTTTCTTTTGCGTTAGAATAATAATTAATTTCTATACAGTCACAAAACAAAAAAGTGTAGAGCTGCTATTTGCTCCAAAGTTAATTACATTCCTTAAAAATTGAAGTTTTTAGGAGGTCCTAAACTAGAACTATTGATTTTATGGGTTCCACTTACCCCGGTGTACCTTACCTACATTTTGCAAAGTTCAGATATTCAACATAACATACAAACATTTTGGAAACTCGAGCGTCTCTGAATCACTATTCAGGATGATTCAGTCGTAAAGTAAAAAATTGTAACCACATATATAGTGGGGGAGGTCTACTAAAAAGGAAAATGCGAAAGTTTTTTTTTTTCTCGAAGTTTAAGACGTGGGGCAAATGAAACTTATTACCCGAGTCACTCGACGCTTCTGCTTCAATGTCTACCGTCAAGGTTGACATTGGAGAGCCATGTTGCCACATTTCAATCATTTTTGTGGAAGTTCAAACTGAGAAAATAAGAAATACCTACCTTTCATCTGCATTTTTGGTGTATACAGGCTTGATTCTATAAAAGGCAAGCGCTATATCACTTCAAACATCTTAAGAAAATATTGTATTCACATCATAAGCACCAGTATTTGCTTAGTCTTTCTGCACCGACATTTGTATCACAATTGCATTACTTATAGTCAACAAAGACTTTTGATTTAAGCTTCACTGGCGTATATTAATTTATTAAAGGTAGATAATTTAATTGTTAGTTAGGTTAAGACTAAGTTAAGCTGAAACGTACTGTCACTATCAATTATTCATTCACATCATACTTCTTTATTTATATAACTTTTTAAAAAATTAATACAGTGACCGGGTGAATGTAGGCAACAAATTAGGTTTTTATTCAAGCCTTTTGAGCTAAATAAGGTAATGGCGTTTATACTGATCTATTTATATAATTGGGGATATAAAAAAAAACAAAAACATAAAAAACATAAAAAAAAACATAAGCAATATTTTTGTTGCGCTACGCAAAATAGTCAAAATAGTGTCCAAGTTTCACAACAACGGACTTTGTCAATGGCTTTTTACACATAAAAATCTGCAGAATGTATTTGGTGTACTATTTTAAATTAAATCAATCACTTAAAATTTTTAAATTTTAATTGCAAGAAATGATAAAAAATTAAAAAAATAAATAAATAGAAGGCCATGATTTTGTATTTATGTATTTTTCATTGCAAACAACTTTCTTTTATACCATTTTCCTCTAAGACACAAAATAAGTATGCCATATTTAAGTTTTTGACCCTCCTCGGGTACCAAGATATCTGCATGAAGTTTTTAGGGTTCTATTTCAGGACATGCCTAATGTAGCACCCTAGTCAGTTTTTTACTTTGGCACAAAATAAAAAAAATCCCATTTCTTGCTTACATTCTGCCGGTCACCCTATAAGCGCGTTTTTCTCTACCGGCCTTGTTTTGTTACAGGGGTAAATAGGTTTTTTTATGCTCCATCCAGTGGTATAATGGAAAAGCAAAGTTGGCTGTGGCTGCTCGATATCTAGGCCTAGAAAATTTCTGTCAATCGCATCGAGTTAGCCGTGACCAAAATCTTAAAACTATCAAGTTTCATTAAATTCGGGTTACCGACGCGGAAGACATAAAGCCCGGTTCAGACGTAGCCAGTGATTTAGTAAAGCAGCATTATTATTTAGTGAATTTTTTAAAATGAATACTTTCTTGCCCTCCGGATATCGGAAGAGTCATTTAATATTTTGCTAGACAAGATCAAATTATCTATTCAATGGAGTGATACTATAATGAGGGATGCTATTCCAGTCGCCATGCACAAAGTTGCAGGCATAGTATTAAATTTTCTAGCTACTGGGAACAGTTTGTGAAGCCTACAGCATTTCTGTAGAATATCAAATTTTAAGGTGGTATCTTCCGACCACCTTGCCATTATTATTATTCAATATATACTAATCAGTACTTCTAGATATTATTTTTTAAATACGACGCCACGAAGAATAAAACTTTCAATACCTATACTGTTGGCTATTCACTACTAATCAATTTGTTGCCTGTCCAGACGTCTTTAGTTGGTGTGCTAGTCGGTTGTCCTATCTGGTGGGGGCCGCTACTCGCACAGAAAAATATATACAGGGTGTTTCATCTTAAGTGCGAACACCCCCGTAAAATTTGTATTCTCCGTCCGACTTTAGCCGCGTTTTTTTCTAAAAATAGGCCACAAAAAACTCTACGTTGGTGCAAAATTTCAGGTCTTAATGTCAATTTTCAAGGCCTACTACAATTTTTTTCTAGTAAAAAATGACGAAAACCATTTAGCGATTTTTTTATTTAAAATCTGACACCACAGCGTTAATCAGAACAACCTAAAACCCCCGTATACCAAATTTGAACAAAAAACATACAGGGAGTTCCATTCTGCAGGCTGTGAAATTTGAGCAAAATAGGAATTTTAAACTCATCTGGCGAGTCAAGTGTGCCATGGAATTACTTCGAAACAGTTGGATGGTGAACAGGACCACTCACAGTGTCGATGTGCAAAGATCCAATAAAACATATGCAAGGTGTTCGTCTCTGTAGCAACTCAAAATGATGAATTTTTTAAACTTTATACAGGTCAAAAATCGAGTATACCAAAACCACCCCAGACATTACAAACCGAGGGGGAAATCATTGGGGCATTTTAGTGTACAAGTCAGAGGCATTTCGGTGCATTTCGGGGCATTTCAAGGCATTTCGGGGCATTTCGAGGCATTTCGAGGCATTTCAGTGCATTTTGGGGCACTTCGACGCATTTCGGTGAATTTCGGTGCATTTTGGGCATTTTTTGCTCAAAAGTGCATTTTAGTGTACAAGATTTGGGTACCGATTTCCCCCTCGTTACAAACGAAGTAAGTCAAAAAAATACAGAAGCCTGCCAGTCAGTAAGTCCATATGAGTTAAGGTGGCTGGTGTGCCACAACAGGAAACGCACAGAAAATGTATCATCTTAGACAGTTAATTTTGTAGTAGGTAGGCCTTGAAAATTGACATTAAGACCTGAAATTTTGCACCAACGTAGAGTTTTCTGTGGCCTATTTTTAGAAAAAAACGCGGCTAAAATCGGATGGAGAATACAAATTTTACGGGGGTGTTCGCACTTAAGATGAAACACCCTGTATTTTATGAGATTTCTATTTACTAAACTCGACCGCTGACTCGACTAGGCCAGTAAACTCGACTAAAATGAAGGTGTTCAGACTGGTCAAGTACTAAATTGCTCGACCACTCGATTAAACTACTGGCTACGTCTGAACCGGGCTTAACGTTTTTAAATAAATTCATAACAGAATATTGCAGAGTGTAGGTATGGAAGCGCAACTTTTGTCCGATTTGACCTCAAGTAGTTTCCAAGGTACCGATGGTGCGGGCATAACAATGTTCTCCGTTTGTTCATCGGATGTCAAGCCGCGCCTGACCCACGCACCCACCGTCCGCGAAGCCCCGTCACTTCGCGCGCACCTCCCCTACGGCGGCGCGGGCCATCGATCCCGGGCCCTGACGGACGTCACCGCGGAAAGCGCGTCCCGTGACGTCACGGGGCGCCGCGGCCGTCGCCATGGCGACGCGGATGCACATCCGAGCGGGAGCGGGGCGCGCCCCACTCGTGCCGCCCCGGTTTGCATCGTCGCAACGGGCCGTCGGGCGACCGGGGACGGAGGGATGTGTTGCATTGGCACATATTACGGTGATGGAGGATTTTAAGTGAAATCGACTGACGGGCGTAGGGGGTGTACGTCACTTACGTCAGATCAGTAGTACCCGTGACATAATATGGGTTCATACCAAGGCCTACTATAAAGACAAGCCCTGGCGCACAAAAATCACGGGACCATCTTAGTCAGACGTTACATGTCATTTGTCACATAACTGAAAGCGGCAGCTTGGGTTTTGAGAAGTTTTCAATGTTTAAAGTGTTTTTAAACGTCTTAGTTTATATTTTAGAAACAAGTTTGTGTCTAGTGCGCGTGTGTCCTGGCGGAGGGGAACCGCCCAGGTGTTATTATGGCCTCTGGGTGTCTGGGTGGGAGTCGTGCCGTCCAAGAGTATATTGGTGCCGCTCGCACCGACGCGACGCGTTAGCGCTGTTAAGGGGAATTCTCCCCCGAACCACAGAATAGGGAACCCGGAATGGACTATTATGGACATGGGACAGTATTGGACAGTGGAGCCTGAGACACAGAGGGGTGAACTGATTACGGGAGATTCGCGAGTTCAGACGGTCCGGGTGGCTGGAAGCCGTTCCCGTTGACCACGTTCGGGTTGTGTATTTATTGTATTCACCATTCACCTTGTGCGAAATAAATCAGTGTTGTAACATACTCGAGGATTTTCGTTGTCGACCTACGCCCTGATAATAATATGGTCTTTCACGCTGCCGATCAACTGAGACCTCGTCAATATTTACAGTACTGAGGTTAGTTTTCATTTTTATTTCTGGTAAAAAATAACCTAAATACCAAATATTGGGTCTGTTTATACATATTACCACAGACCTATATAGCTTCGCTAAGCTATATAGGTCTGTGATATTACAAAAGAAAGGAAGAAAGTGTCGCCATAACAAACATTTGTTTTGCCTCGGGATGAAAATTTCCGCCAAAAATGGATTCGTCAAATTCTAACTGAGATTTAATTTCTAAAAAAAACCCTTAAGTATGTGTGGCTAACATATTTTCAAAAAAGTGAAACAATTAAAGTGGACAAATGTGTTGTGGGAGGAAAATACCTATAGAGAATATCACCTAAGCTAAAGGAACAATTTTTGAGAATGTGCCAAAATATTGTGAGTGCAGTGCCGTTTAACTCTCAGCCTAAAACAGCTGAGGCAGGTTGAAAATTTTGAAAAAACAATTAGAGAAAGCTTGAATGCACAAAACCAATAATGTAATAGATGAAAGAAAACGTGCCATATTGTTACGAAATTTGTTTTTTCTACTTATCTCCAAAAATGCCTTTCATTATATACGACTAAGTTGGTCACGTGACTACGCGATTATGCGTTAGCGCCGTGGCCTGTCTTTATCGTTGGCCTCGGGTTCATACCATATACCTATAGCAACCTATACCGCGCAAGAGAGACGTCCGACCGGGGGAATAATTTGGCAGCCATTTTTACCCCTAAATGAGGCGGGAAATTTGAAATAATTTGTACGGGTGGGTTCCATAAATAATGTAATGTCTTGGTTGTCGTTTTTGTAAAATGGAAATTATTTTAGTTCAAAGCACAACATATTTCCACTATTGTTGGTTTTAATTTTAAATTAATGCATTCGGGAAACGAAGCAGTTAAATAGGTTGAGAAATTGTACAACTTAATCAAAACAATATTTTAATCATCATAAGGAGAAGTAGGTAATATAATTATTATTGTACATTACACTTTATACAATAGCTACATTATAAATACTTGCAAACATATGAAAATATTTTTAATTACCTAACATTTTCATACACTATTACTTGGTATAATTATTTCTTTGAATACTTTTAATAATAATAACCTGTTTTCCAGGAACATCTGTTTCTGAATTTTTAGGCAGCTAGTTTTATTCCTTAGAGCTTTTTATTTTTGTTTGTTTAAAAGATACAAGCAAAAGAAAACTTGGTAACTTCAACTTCTACCACTTTAATCTTTGCTTCAAAAATGAAAGTGAAGTGATTTTTAATACGCTCTTCTTTGATAAGCTTCAATAATTTTGCTGGCGGTGACAGGTTTACTTGCTGCTGTTGAAGAGGGGGTTGCCGACAGCGAAAGTGACGTTAGATTTCGTATTTTTTTAAGTTGTATAGCATAAAATCTAATAACATTTAACCTGGCAAAAATTTAGTACAAACATCTCTGTCTTCATTTTAATCATAAGATATTACAAGCAGTGTTTTGTTTTATAGTTTATGAAAACTTTGGGAAAAATAATAATTCCAGTGCGTATGCTTTTAAGATCTTATGATTAAAATGAAGACAGAGATGTTTGTACTAAATTTTTGCCAGGTAAAATGTTATTAGATTTTATGCTATACAACTTAAAAAAATACGAAATCTAACGTCACTTTCGCTGTCGGCAACCCCCTCTTAATTTGCTCCAGAAATTCGGCTCTCTTCTATCGTCGTATCGAGAATTACAATGTCTCCATTTTCCTAATCTCCCCCAGTTATTTCTTGAACTTCTTCTTGAATATTATAGTCGATGACACCTAGAGTACTAAGCCACTTTCTAAATTTAGTTTCTTCTCTTGAAAACGTAAAAACCAGCAAGAAATCAGAAAATATCGATGAGAAAAAAATATTATTTGGCAAAAAATTATACCTATTTACTTACCTACGGAATGCAATTTCACAATCTGGATGTAAAAGCCTCTTTGGATTTTTGCACCAGGTCATGTTTTGATCTCGTAAATATGAGAACGAAAAGCTATCAACCGTACAAAAGAAAAAATCGCGATTAAACACTAAAAACGCATTTCTCATCAAAAAAAGCATGTCACGGTGACTTTTATGATTTTACCGGCGCCTTCAAAAAGTATAATGCAATTTCATTTATACTGTATACAAAAATTTAAGCAAGGAATAAGGTAGCCACCATTCAAACTGTCAAAATAGGGTTAAAAATGGCGGCGAATTTCATCTCTTTTCATTCCCTGCGCCTTGCCGTGCGCAATAGGGCCAAAAGCGGTATATGTTAATATACAGGTATATGGTTCATACTCGAAAAATGAAAAACTCAATATATATTTTTTATTTTGTCCATGTCAACATTAAGGTCGTCTTGTGGTGCAAGCGAACTCAACCGGTAATGCCACCAGAGGCAGCACCTTGTAGAAAAAATAATGGGCATTGTGACAGGTAGGCGCAAATACCTATTTTCGAATCTAAATGCAGTAATTATTTTAATACAAAAAAGGAATATTTTTCCAGAATTATACAACTAACACCCGGAGGTTCTTATCTTAATTTGTGTCATCACGCGGTTTTTATTAAATTTACGCTCACCTCTAACCTCCCTTCGCGAAATGTGCGCAAAAGGCGTGAGGCCTACGTGACTAACATCAAGCAAACAGGATCGAACTTTTGGATAAAAACCTACCGAGCAGCCGACTCTGGGCTAATCTCCAGTGTGTATCTGAGCTGTGTATACCGCGTCAAAGTGTCATACGCCGATCCTCGAAAAGCCAACTTTGTCGACTGTCAACTAAACATGAGTAAGCTATCATTCTAAAACTATTATTTTATTTTTTTGCTCTGAACTTTTTCGTACTTAATTGAATTTTTGCCCTATTACCTACCTGTTGTGCTACACCAGTTGCTATTACTGGGGTTCTTATTTTATTGGGTTTTTATTCTTATTAAATAATAAATGATGTTTAGTGGCATATCAGGTAAAGGATATCAATTGAAAAAAATGCATTCCAGCCGGGACTTGAACCCGGGACTCCTTCTGTGGCCGTAGGCACTTTAACCAACTAAGCTACCGGTGTTATTTATTCCAATTGATATATAGTTAGTAGCGGTGAGATGTAGAAGACTTCGGCGTCTTCTACAGCTACTAGAAGGGGTTAGAGGGTGTAGGGAAACCATTCATTATTGTTGGTTATGTAAACTTCCTATTTGTTCTTCCACCCACAATATTCGGCATATAGCGACTTAATGCAAGTATCGAACGTGGAAATTCTAACCTACAATGTCAAAGCCAGAATATGAAACACAGAAAGATTTTTAGTACCTGTAATAATTATAAATAATAAATGATGTTTAGTGGCATATCAGGTAAAGGATATCAATTGAAAAAAATGCACTCCAGCCGGGACTTGAACCCGGGACTCCTACTGTGGCCGTAGGCACTTTAACCAACTAAGCTACCGGAGATATGGGTTCCATCGGATAGGTGTTATTTATTCCAATTGATATATAGTTAGTAGATTCTTATTATTTTTTATTATTACTTTGCTCTAGTGATCGTTTGCCCTTAGCGCATTATTAATATTTTTTTGGTTTTTGCTAATATCAAGGATTCATTTTGATCTAAAAACAGTAATTTTCTTTTTCTTTACATCCTTTATGTTAGTTCTTGTCTATTCTTGTACCTTGCTTATATTTTTTTGCTAGAATATTACCAGTAAAAATTATACAATTTCTTTTTCAAGTTCCTTAGTCAATTACTTGAGCTTTCTGTATTGATAGTATATTATTGGGTTATTATATTTTTCTAGTCCTTTAATATAGTATATTTTTATTGGGTTATTATATTTTTCTAGTCATTTGTCAATATAGTACCAATATTTTTATTGAGGAAAATTGTCGATTATTATTTTTTACCTTGGATCTCCCCTGGATTGACAAAATACCAGGTATAGCTGGGGTTAACAATTAAACATCAACTGAGATCCAAATAGCCAATTATCTAGTTTTTTTCCTTGTTCAAATAAGATGGTGACAGCGTGCCAACATCAGATTATTCATTTTTCTTGTTTTTTGTGTGACCAAAGACCTTCCGACTCTACCGGCTGGTAACAGCATATTTTGGAGGAAGTGTTCTACAGGTGTTTTCTAACATTTATTTGTGGCGCAAACAGATCCAATGAATTTTAATTGGGTTTTTTGGCACCAAACTGGTGAAAAGACAACTTTTTCAAGTTGCCTGGAAAATTAATAAATTCTTAACAGTAAATTAACTTTACTAAACTTTGAACGTGTAACTCGAAAAGTAACTTAAACCTAAATAACATAAACATTTTCTGAGCTTTCGGAGAATAAATCTTCCTCCTTTCTCAAAGATCATGTCACGTCAATGTGAAATGACAGATTAATAAATATGAGGTTAAAATGTCATGACAACAGAAACAATAGCCTAGCCACCTGTCTGATATTGTACCCTGTGTGGCAATAATATTTTACTGACTTCCACTGAACATTCAGCAACAAAGTTGTCTGCATTTCCTGGAATAAATGCTGATTCTTTAATTTTTCGTCTATTTCCTACTTCTTCTTTGAGAATTGGTTTGGACCTATCCCACAAAATCCTATATGATTGTTATTAAAAGAGTGTTCACATATATTTTCGACTTCCAAATTTGATTTTGCCTGATATAATTTTTATGTTCTGTTAAACGAACGTTAAATGGCCTACACGTCTCCCCAACATAGAACTTTCCACATTCGCAAGGAATTTTATAAATGCAATTTTTTGAAGTTTGTACCTCATTAAATGGTTTCGTTTCAACTAGCATCGATCTTAATGTATTTTTGGTTTTAAAAAATACTGTTCTGACATTCAAACGATTGCCTATGAGTTTAGGCATATCTGATAGTCCAGGAATAAAAGGAATAATTAAATTTACTGGTCGGTCCACCATATTTATTTCTATAATTCTATTAGCATTGTTATTTTGTGGGCAATCCTGAAAAACTTGCTCAACAAATTCAATAGGATAACTATTCTTCTCAAGAACATGTTTTATATGTTTAATTTCCGCCTCAAATTTTGTCTTATTAAAAAATAAAAATGCGTTGCATTCGCAATAACATCAGCTTTAAAATGATGTATCACAAAGGGGTTATTCAAATTTGAAATTTTAAAGTTAGGGGTGGTGGGGGTTACACGGGTGAATTTGTCAACATGACCTGTACGTCAAAGAAGTTCCCCCTCTGAACAAAAATTGACGGGTCCCGGCGATTTCTGATTTTTTCGTAGTTTTAAAAATATTAAGGGTGGACTGTTTTCAAATGAACACAGTGTATATCCGTGTTGTAAAACCATGAGCTATACAGTGTGTCCCCGGATAGGTGTAACTATACTTGTAAACTTTTTTATTTTTCATTTTTCGGCAAAAAGTCATTCTTTATAAAAAGTTTTGCTTATTTTGAAACTGGGAAATCCAATACCATATTTTTGAAAAGTTATACAGGGCGTCCGAAAAGTTCAAAATACTAAAATCTTGTCAAGAATAAAGTGCTCTTTTTTCAAAGCTAGCAGAAAATGTTATTCGAGAAAGTGGTTTCTAATAAAACAAAGGGCCCAAATCTCAGATATTAATAGATTCTAAGAAAATTCACGAAATAGTCGATTTTTTAAAATGTGCTTCACGATATTAAGAGCAATAATGTTTTATTACGGTTTATCCAGGAGGCATTGGAAAACAAGTAAACATGTAAGCCCTGAAGTGTTTGAGGCGTATACTCAAATTATTTTAAGAAGTCCTTACTGGGACTGTCAATTGGTAATTTCGATATCCTAAGTTGGCACCAATGCAGCAAAAACTGCAACCGGGTCATAAGTTCAGGTCAGTAAGTAGCCCATTTGCACTAATAACACGAAAAGTAACACGAACAAGAACAACACAGATGATGGTAAAACTCAGGAAACGTAGAAAACCCGCGAATATTTTCATTGCCGAATGTTTGAACCAGTTTGAACGATCTGGAAAACCTTCACTGTCACTTTGACACACCGAAGCTAAATTTGCCTGAGTCCGGCCATAGACGCTGCCAAAAGCAGCTGATTATTACAAAATACCAAAACGACAGTGTTTCCATGACATTTGAAATTATTATTAAAATGAGTTGTAGTCATAGTTATTGTTATTTATAGCGGTATAATCGTGATTGCAATGGGGTTTTTATTTTATTATGCTCTTTTTTTCGTATCACTTGGGTAACTTTTCACATCATAAATCAATGAGTGACGTCATTAACTGGTTGAGACACATACCAATGATATACCCATGGTTAACAGAAAATTCCTAAGGATTTTGTGGAGAATGTCATCTGACAAAATCGGGACTTCTTACAGTAATCGGGGTATACCATAGACAGGTTCATCCGATCTGGGTCTGTTTACAAAAAAGAAACGTCAAAAACATAAAAATATAATATTTCTTAAGTTTATTAGAATCTATTAATATCGGAGATTTGGACCTCTTGTTGTATTAGGAACCACTTTCTCAAATAACATTTCTCGCTAACTTTGAAAAAAATAGCACTTTATTCTTGACACGATTTTAGTATCTTGAACTTTTCGTACGCCCTGTATAACTTTTCGAAAATCTGGTATTGGATTTCCCAGTTTCAAAACAAGCAAAACTTTTGATAAAGAATGACTTTTTGCCGAAAAATGAAAAATAAAAAAGTTTACAAGTATAGTTACACCTATCCGGGGACACACTGTATATGTAAAGTATTTTTTACCAAATTTACCAAGTTGACATCTTGAAATTTGAATTTGGCGCCTTAGGCCCACCTCCCTTGGATGACATCGCTTTCAGCTGCCGGGCCTTGTCAATGCGACGGTGCCGGCTAAATACGCGAACGAAATTTGCGTTTGGGTCTCGTATCGATTGTGCTATCGATCGTTGCAATTTTTGCGGGGCGGCCATGGAAATTGCCTTCGTTACACAACCTTAAGGGGGGCGCGCCTCGGTGTTTGGAGAGTGTTCGAAGTTTATTTACGGGTTTTCGGGGGCGGTGGGCGGCATTTGCAAATCAAATCGTGTTTGCGCGCGGCCCGGCGGCGGCGAGGCGCCCAATTTTTCTTGTAGATAATATTCTCGTAATAAGCAAAACATTCGGGGCGGGCGAGTTCCGGCACTGGGAAAATAATGATCTTGGCGTAAAATAAATTAAATTCTAAACTGGTAGATATTGCTATACTGTTTTTTTATTGCAACTGACAGCTAACTTTGAAGGCGGTTTGAATGTACAGGGTGAGTCGTAAGTCAGTAAGAAACAAGATAGGTGATGAAATGGCATCAATGACCACTTTTTCACCCAACATAAAAAAACACAAATGGGGCAAAACTATTAGTAGCCTTAGCATGTTAATTGTAAGAGATAGAAGAAAATCTTTATATTGAAAATTGATGACACCGAGAAGCTTTATGCAACCCGGGTGCTCAGATAGTTTCAGGAAATTACGCAGGGTCTTCGGCTCTCTTCAGGCCATGGAAATTTATGTCGACTTGAGATTTTTTTCACGTCACTTATAATGTTTTTATTCCCTACGTTTTTTTTTTGCGCAAAATAAGCGGGAAGTCGCGGAGGTAGTTCTAAAAAATCGTCCTGTATACACTACGTTCCGTAATGAAGTGCAAATATTTGGAGGAAATGTTGTTTTTATAAGGAAGGTCTTTCGTTTAAAATTTTTCAATTTAACGCCCCCCTACGGGTAAATTTAAAAAATGAAACTTGTAGGCACAGTTCAAATTCGTTTATTTAAATATCTTTCAATGTAGAAAAAGTATTCCCTACCCCGCTCGTTTAAACAGTAAAATACCAAAAGGTACAAAAAGGATACCCGCCTATATTATGATTTTACGCAGTCGGGAGTGTCAATAACTGTATTTAAATATGGAACAAAAAAGGAATTTTATTTTTTCCAGGAATACTATTAAGTTAATGAAAAAAGAACAAGAGTAAAAAAAGTTTTAAATTAATCGGGCTATAGAACAGGTATTTTTATTTTCAGATAATCCGACGTACAAAAAAGTTCTGTATAAAAACCAAATAGGTGTTTAGGATTTTAGAAAAAATTTTTGCACCGCAGGGTCTAAAGTGATCGCTTTACTCCCTCTTTTGCGGAACTAAAGTGCGACATTTACTCCCTTGAGAATAAAATATCAGTCCCTTGAGACTAAAAGTATCAAAAACAATAGAAACCATGACTAACTATTACTTTATTCAATAACATTAATTAATTGAACAGTAGTAGAAAACGGAGCGTAGTATATAAACAAATTAGGATTCTACGGAAAATTCTAACCACATCTAAACAATATTATTTTTTAAAAAATTAGTATCTTTACTTTTCAAGAGCTAGCCGGTGGTGTAACTGATGGTTGGTACCAAGGTACCAACTTTTGGTACCACCAATTTTGGCACTATGGTACCAACTGGTACCAGCACAATTAGCTAGTCCCTGAGAAATTAAGACAGGCATGTGAAATTCATTTTGATAGGTATATCTCAAACAGCTTCCTCGCTACAACGGAGCAAAATATATAGTAAATTGGTAACGTCAAACATGTTTGTTTTTACGTAATGTCTTGTGAATTTTTAAATTATAGTTCCTACGGTCCAAAAAATAGCGTGTGTACCACGGGACTAAAGTGACTCTTAATCCCTCCAGTGATTGTTCTTCACTCTCGGGATTAAAAAACGCAGTTTAGGCCCTTGGCCCTTGGTACATAGTATACTATTATATCCTCGAGGAACACCTTAGAGAAGAGAAAATGTGTTCATTTCGAGGATTACTAACTTTCGAAATGAAGAAAAATAAGTGAAGAACATAAATATTAATAATGCATGTCTTCCTGAACATGACACTGAATAATATATAGGACGCTTGTTTTGTGTCATTATATGATATCGAATTTTAATTTAAGACGAAATCCCACTATAGAGTGTGGTCATTTAAGTGTGCAACATGAGATTTTTTTTATTAATTGCACAACGAGAATTCAAATATTCCCGAAAGTTGGTGCATGTTCGATAATCATATTAGGCGCAGTTATAATGATTGCAAGTCAAACAGCATACAGGGTAGGTCAAAAAATATAAAAACTGTAGAAGAATAAAGTATCCTTATTTCAAAAAAAAGTTATGCCTAAATACCAAAACATGGCCTCTTAAGAAAAATATTTTTTGAAAAACACTAATAATTTCCTAAAAAAAATGTTTTAATATTCACCCTAAACAATTTCATAAATCAATTAAAATTATATCAATTTCGCATAACTTTGTTCAAATTCAAGCATATTTGTAAAATTAACTTAGATTTTTAATTTTTAGGGAATCACAAATTTCATGTTTGTTGCAACGATATTAAATAAAACTTTAAAATTTCGCAAAAATTCTTCTGAACAAGGTAAAACATTAGTAATAATAATGTGTATAATAAAAAACTCTCATTTAAGGTTCAAAATTTTGATTTTAAATGTTTATTAAGAAACTGGAAATTAATTGACGAACAATTTTTTTCTTAGGAGGCTACGTTTTGGTATTTAGGCATAGCTTTTAATTCTAAACAACTGATCTTAATAGCCTTTTGCTCAATTTTTTAAAATAAGGGTACTCTTGTGCAATTTTTATATTTTGCCTGTTTTGATATATTCTGTTGTTTGCTTATAGCATAGTTATTCAGGTTCAGAATTGATTATATATTTTGTTTGTTTTCAACGTAGAATTGCAAATTGCTAAGAGTCCTTGATCTTTGCATTAACTCGTAGGTTTAGTACACCAGTTTGTGGACAACGTTCCATCAGCATATTAAATTGAAAAATAACAACATCAGTAAATTTTTAACGTACAGGGTGTCACAGTTAACGTGATAAACTCGAATTAATCGTTACCCCGAATGTTGTTTAACTTGCAACCATTCTAAGTGCACCTAATATGATTATTGAACATGCATCAACTTTCGGCAATGTCTATATTTTGGTTGTGCAATTAATAAAAAAGGTCCTATATGTTGCACACTTAAATGACCACACTGTAGACATTTCAGATATAATGAAATGAATTTGAATTACAATATATAAAAATAGTACATTTGTGGATATATGTCAAAGCTCAGTTAATTGTTTTTGAAAGTTATTCAAGTGAAGCTAGTTCCATTCATTGAAGTCCAGATGGGGCTAGTAGCACAGAGAAGACCAGAATACAGATAGTTCATCTTGTCAAATATGTCAAATGGAGCCCAACTTTAAACGTAATTAATCCATTGTAGGTCACTGTGGATGTTCTTTCTCAGTTTTAAACTAATCTATAATACACGAAGAACGCAGTCTACTTCATAGTTTATCTGAAAGATCTTATCGGGTATGTGAAAAATTACGTAAAAGTTGGGCTCCAATTGACATATTTGACAATATGGTCTTCTCTGTGCTAGTAGTCATGCGTGCTGACGAATTGTGAGCACTTTTTTGTATATACTTCATTGCAAAATGTAAATACTCACAATTCGTATTGGCTGTACGTTAGGGTAATCTTTTTATGATGAGCACGCATCAATACTAGCGCCATATGAATTTTACTGAACGGAACTAGTGTCAGTTGGTTACCTTATCCACACGAAAACAATGGTATTATACAATAAGTAGGTATAGGTATTGATTGAATTATTTAAAAATATGTGTGCAAAACGTAGCTAAAGTAAAACCAAGGATGTAGCTTCGACATGAACCCTTGCAAAACCGATGTAAATACACGTAAACAAAATTTACGTTTGGTATCGACTGTTTGAATTTTTTGCGCGGGGTGGGTATGCAAATCGCCTTCGTTATGCAACCTTAAGAGAACGCACATTGTGTTTCGAGGGTTTTCGAAGTTTATTTACGGGTTCGTCCCGATGGTGGTGGGCGTCATTTGCAAATCAAATCTTGTTTGCGCTTGACTACGGCGGGCCCAGTGCAATTTTTCCTCCAGTTAATTATGTATAATAACCAAAATATTTTGGACGGTTTGGTTTGGAACAGGCTTGGAAGGTAAACATTTATTTCTTAAAATTATTACATTCAGGGGCGGTCCAACTTTAGGGGCAACACTTCAGGAATCTATAGAAAACGTAAAAATAAAGTATTTTTGCAATTTAAATTAACTTTTGAGGCCATGCACCAAAGTGGCATAGGCTTTTGTGTATAATTGTCAATATAAAATTATAATTGTTATATTATGGTGGATTCCTAAACTTAAAGACATAAGCATGCCTTCTAATTTTTTGCCTTTATTGTAGATACCGATTCCACGAAAAATGAGGATTTCTGCTTCGATAAGCTTGTCCAAACAACTCAAAGCTGCGCGCCACGGAAACGGCATTCCGCCATATATGCAGGAACTATCCCAGTCGCGCGTAATCCCAAACATGCTCCTTCCGGAGATTCTTTATTCAAAGGAAAAAATCTACTAATTTTGACGTTTTCTACAGATTCCTAAAATTTTGCGCCTAAAAGTTGGACCACGCTGTATATACTGAGTGATTTATTATCTTGAGTTTATCAGCAGATTTGCATGCTATACTTCTGTCAAATAGAAACATTTACAACAGTAGGATTTAGTTGACATCTCTCCACACTGCAATCTTTGAATGCTTACCTGCAATGTAAAGAGGAAATAGTTATTAATATTATTTAACATTATTATGAAAATTTTTGTTTACGTTTATGCCAATTTTATGATTTAGTTAAATAATTTATTCAATAGGAGGAAATCTGCTTATTGTATTTTGTGTGTACGATTTAATAATTCAACCAATATCCAAGAGACTCATCTGAGGTGAAGTATGCACAGCTCACCAGGGGTTAACGAATTTAATGCCAGGTCAGAAACTTTAGCTCTGTTATAGCTGTAATTAAACCCCAGGTTAGAGTACACTGGGTTAGATGATATAATACTAACGTTTACACCTTGGCTCCAGAGCATTGCGTTAACGATCTTAACTAAGTTATGGAAGTCTGGGCTATACAGAGATGCAGGGAATAAATATAATAACATCATAATAGATCTTCTTTAATAACGGCTGAATTTATATATCAATGAAGTACAATAACGAGTATTTCAGGCAAAATTATATATTATTTATTCTTTACAATGAACCAAGCTTTCGGCCATATTTTTGGCCTTCGTCAGGGTATTGAGATGAATATTAAAAAGTTATAGATCTAATGGATATAAACTTCCAAAAATGGAATAAAGTGTTATGTTATAACATCCTTAATTTTACGGATTATTTGATGTCAATGTTTTCTACAACATTCGGAAATAAATCTGCTGATTTCACCAATAGAATTTTTGTAAATAGCAAAATATATGTATATGTATGTAATTGTTGTAATACATCACAAATTTCTCATAGGCCCAATTTCATAAAAAAATAAACTTGACCTCATAGGTTTGTGAATATCATTATAAATAATAGGAGTAAAGTTGTTTTTCTGCTAATCTGAGCACGAGTTTAAGCTAGTCACAAACCCCCAGTATACATCTTTTTTGTAAATCATTGTTTATTATTTTTTCATTTCAAATTTAGAATATGACTATATCTAACCTGCCGTCAATTTGAATAATTAGTTAATTTCCTTTTGACCATTATAAAGAGAAACAAACAGTTTCTGAAATAAATGTTTAGATAGCATAAACTTAAGATGATGGAAAAAATATTATAGACATTAAATTTTCTCCTAAATTTTATTTACCATCTATGGATTCAATTTTCAATAATAATTTGCTCTTTTCTTGCTTGGTAATTTATTTATTATTAATTTATAATTTTTGACATTATCACGGGAGCAAATACCTTTGCCAAAAAATAATATAAGTACATTTACATAGACATTCCAAAAAAATTATTAAATTTTTATTTGATACAAATATTCGAGTAAACCAAAACTAAGGATTGTTTTTAAGGAACATATACTTTAACGAAGAAATAAAGCTACGGGGCAGGTCAGGAATATACAGGGTGATTCAGTTTTTAATACTGAAATACGCTTCAAGATACAGAGCATAACAAAAGTGGTCAGTTCTCTAAATATTTGAGACCCTGTACCTTCAAAAGTATAGTCTTGAATGGATAAGTTTATTGGAAACAATAAAACTTTGTAAAAGTTACATTGTTTAAACTAAGAAACAGGTTTTTTTTCTACTTTGAATCTTACTTATAGAACAAATACTTACTTACTTACTTTAAAAAATAAAATTTCCCATAAAACCATAACACATACGTAAAAACGAGAGGACACTTTTGTTTACAATTCAAATCTATATAGAAAACCCAATAAAATGTATTACTAAGCAAGGTTTTTTTTAACAACATTTCATATAAAATCCATTTCAGTTTGTTCAGAATCCAATGACGTATATAGTCGGTTTTGAGATAGCAATCGCTAAACTATTTTCATCACTTTTTACTAGAAAAGAAATAAATAATGAGAGTAATGTTTATTTAGATCTACAAGTAAATAAACAGGGTGAAACCCACTAAAAAGAACATCCTTTTTGAGTGACTTTAAAATTTTAAAATTTTTGGGAAAATAATTTATTTTTAGAAAATTTCACTACTCGATTTCTCAGTATCAATAGCCTATCCATTATTAGGCGAGCTTTTTTTAATACACTCGCTCACTTTACGCTATACTGGAATGTTTTAAAAGGTTAAACATTTTTGTCTGGTACTTTATTGCAGAAGCACCACCCGTTATCTTGCACTCACTTGCGACTGACATGTTTCAATTGAAATTAAGTAAACTATACCTACATAAATGTAAGTTGTTATTTTGTCCATTAGCTCGCGAGTACCTATGAATTTATGCACCTCTCCGTGCTATATTTTTGCGTTTCTCCAGTTTCCCCTCTCGTCCAAAAACAAATGCAAACTCGGCGCTGCGTTGCCTGGCAATTAATTATGGCCGTATAATTGCCCAATTTGGGGGAGGGGAGATCAATAATCGCATCTGGTGACAGACGGGCCGGGCCGCGGCAGGGCCGGTCGCGCCGGCCCACAGCCGCAACACCCATTTACCCGGTGTCAGCAACAATCCAGACCGCACCAGCACTCCATATTTTGGCCTCCGTGGATCGATATACCGATATCAATTTTTGTGCTGGATTCCGGATTTGACGGAGGATTTGTTTTCGAACGAAATACAGTGCACGCAATTTAACTAGATACTGGCGGCCCCGCTTTCCTCGTAGCCTAAATCCCAGGAGGTGCACCTTACCTTAAAGCGCTATCTAGTCAGGTTCACCTTTGATATGACAACGTTGTGTTACACAATGATCTAAGTCGCATAATCTAAAACGAGGCCTACGATAAAGACAGGCCATGGCGCACAGAAATCACGTGACCATCTTAGTCCGACGTTACACGTCATTTGTCACATAACTGAAAGCGGCAACTTGAATTTTGAGAAGTTTTAAATGTTTAAAGTGTTTTTAAACGTCTTAGTTTATCTTTTAGAAACAAGTTTGTGTCTAGTGCGCGTGTGTCCTGGCGGAGGGGAACCGCCCAGGTGTTATTATGGTCTCTGGGTGGGAGCCGTGCGGTCCAGGAGTATTGGTGTATTTTGTATTCACCATTCACCTTGTGCGAAATAAATCAGTGTTGTAACGTACCTACTCGAGGATTTGAGTTGTCGACCCACGCCCTGATCCGGTTCCTATTCGGCCTTTCACGCTGCCGATCAACTGGGACCTCGTCAATATTAACAGTATACTGAGGTGAGTTTTCATTTTTATTTCGTAAAAAATAACCTAAATACCAAATATTGGGTCTGTTTATATTATACTTATACATATTGCAAAAGCCAGGAAGAAAATGTCACCATAACAACATCTGCTTTGCCTCGGGATGAAAATATGCGCCAAAAATGGATTCGTCAAATTCCAACTGAGATTTAATTTCTAAAAAACCCTTAAGTATGTGTGGCTAACACATTTTCAAGAAAGTGAAACAATTAAAGTGGACAAATGTGTTGTAGGAGGAAAATACCTACAGAGAATATCACCTAAGCTAAAGGAAGGTGCTGTCCCAACAATTTTTGAGAATGTGCCAAAATATTTGAGTGCAGTGCCGTTGAACTCTCAGCCCAAAACAGCTGAGGCAGGTTGAAAATTTTGAAAAAGCAATTAGAGAAGGCCTGGATGCACAAAACCAATAATGTAATAGATGAAAGAAAACTCGCCAAATTGTTACGAAATTTGTTTTTCTACTTATCTCCAAAAATGCCTTTTATTATATATAGGACTAAGTTGTTCACGTGACTACGCGATTATGCGTTAGCGCCATGTCCTGTCTTTATCGTTGGCCTCGCGAATTATTAAAATGACGCCACCCGTTCCTTTCAAGCTCCCACTTTCGAGAATATTCAGCATCTTCAAGGAACTTTCTTTTTTCGTGTTTATTTGTGCTCATGAGAAGATATGAACGCAGTGGGTATATAGTGAATGTTCACGAACGTTGTCGAATATTCTTGTATCACGAACCGGAACCTTTTTTTGCCTATATCTACTCAACAGTGTGGGAGTTAAAAACTTAACAGAGTTCGCCTGTTTCGTTTCGATTGTTAACAAATTTCACACATATATTTTCCGCCAACGAATATGAAACTCCGAATATACTTGCAGTTAATATTCAAAAGGTTGTTCCCATATGCTTTCCACGTCGAATTTACACTTCAAACTACACAGAACTCCCCATACATAATAGAGGTTTCATCTCGGCGGAAATATTTTGCTCCCAGGTACTCCACTCTCGTACGCAAAGTGCGAAAAGTCCCATTGTTCTTACGCTGCATTATCTACGACGACGGGGATGCAGTGGGATTTCATTAAAACTTTGATGCAGTCATCCCTAAGGCGGGGCAAAAGTTATAACGATTGCTTCTCCTAGAGAGTATCACCAGCAGAAACGTCTCGATGTATCATATAATAATAATAATTCTCACCCTCACAATACTCCAAACTAGGAGTACCCCAGAAGCAACAACATGCTTGTGTGTATACGATGGATATCGGTCGTATATTCACGAGTCAGACAAGGACGGGAGTTGTGACGTAGGGCCGAACATTCGCTGAACAAACTGTAGGTATACACTTCCAACAATGTCGATTTCTAAATTTCTTTAGTGCCATATAACTACTATTGTAAAACTAGAATTGCAAAATTGAATTTTCTGGACGCAACTGTGCCTCGATCAAACACGATTGTAAGAATTAGTGAAAAAGTACTAGATCAAATTTAATGGCTCTACTTCTAGGTAACTTATTGTATAAATGAGTAATTCAGTGTCCTCGTTCATGCTCAATCAAATGCCGCATCAAAAAATTCTTATATCGCACTTCATGCCCACACATCTTCTGTCTTAAATCAAGCTGCCCTCTCCCACTATAAATGATTAGGTAAGATGGATGAGTGCTTTTTGTGCTTTTACTTTCCCCTTTTTGGATAAGTTATTTATGACACGAATAAGTATACATAAGAAATAAGACATAAGAATGGAATAATGTCCATGTATTCTTATTTTTTATTTATTTTTTCTTAAAAATTAACTTCAAGGAAGAGTTTATTTTCAAGCTAATCATATTTGTTGTATAATTTATTTATAATATCCAGTAAATAAACAGAATACTACTGAGAAGGCACCGAGTGTTTGTTTTTTTACAATTACAATCAATCAGGTGACCCAATGACTTTTTGATGATTTTTCACCGATAAGTAGGTATACAAAATGATTGTACAGCGTGTCCCAGATAAGGTGATAAACCCGATTTTCTCGGTAATTTTAAAGATAAATTTATGGTTCAAAAATTTAACTTGGTTAGTTTTCCCAGAAATCGGAATATTACGTCAAATTTAATATACCGAGTGTTGTTAAAAAATTTGACCAACAAATATTGTTTCCCAAAAAATTTTGAAGTTGAACTTTAATACGACTATCCGGTTTGACCGGAAGTACGCATCACTTTTTCAGATTTGTGAGACACCCTATATCTACCTATATTTTGGAACTTTTAGGTTCCTGTTGTCCTCCCAATTCCAATCATATACAGTTTTATATAGTTATCTCTAACAAACAATTTTTAGCATTCCATGCAAACATAAAGATAAAGTTTATCATATTATTTGACTAAATTTGTCAAAAAATTAAAATTCGCTGCTTGGTTATTGCTATTATTACTATATAACTATATATGGTTGGAATTGGAAGAACAAAAGGAACCTAAAAACAACAAGGATCTGACCAAATAGTTCTCATTTCTGGTCAAACCGAAAGTCAGAACTGAGAACCGACAACTTTTTGTTAATCCCCGTATATTCATTAGTAACATTCCGTGTTAAAATTCAAGTTCACAATTTTTTGGAAGATTTTACCCGAGCTTAGTTATTTAATCACCAATTCATCTTTAAAATTACAATTTCCTTCTTGCTCCTTCAGTAACTATCTAGAGGCCTGTCTTTGTAGACAGCATTTTAGACATTGACATAATTTCATATGATTTCCATGGATAACTTGATTAAAACTGGATTTTAATGAAGTCCAACCAAAGGAGGAGATTTTTAGAAACGTTAACATTCTAGGGGTTTTGAGATGAATTTATTTTATTTATTAAAAATGTTTTAAATATACTGATTTTCCTATATCGAATGCACCAGGCACCTCGCATTCCCAATAGTGGAACTTGCAATAGTTTCTAGACATACTGCACACGCGAGATTCGTTCTAGAAGAAGTATGGAACATACTAGCAGTATAAATAGAAATTCACGGACACATCCCAAACAGCGGCGCTGCAGTGGGATTTCATTAAAACTTTGATGCAGTTATTCGTATAAGGCAAGGAAAAGTTGCCTTATAACGATTGCACCCAATGGAAAGTGTCGTCTCGTGCAGAAATGTCTCCGATATTAAGTGGGGCAGGGCCAACGGCAGGCAATTGTCTGGACATGTAAAAACCAAACTCCTTGTCAGCAACTCGAATATCGATTTTTAAATGGAAAATTCATTTCTTAAGGGACGCAGGAAAAACTTTCAAACGTAAAGAAATACCCACAAGACCCACACCCATAAACATATATATGTAGTACTTAACTCTGAAACTGAAAAAAACAACATGAACCAGTAGTGTGTCTGTGTCGTAGATGAGAGATTTTATATAAAATGTGAAATAGGCGTTAAAGAAAATGATTTTTTTGTGATATTTTATTTGTTGTATAGTTTTCTCTAAATTATCATAATTCTACACGCAATTATTTGTTGATGCCAGCGATTCTTGATTAACTGTCTCTCGAGAGTTTTTTGGTGAAGTGGTTACTGCCTCTCGTAGCTAACATAGTCAGTCATTCCCAAAGCATGTCTCCTTTTGGAAACTTAAAAACATGAAGACTTCAAAATACTGTATAGTGGATATGACTAATTTGATCTGATTCTTCGCCTAAAAATGCTGGCAAATATGGTGGGCCATTTGATAAAAATATCATGCTTTTACTTAGCCATAGAAGGTGGAGGCAAAAACCACCATACAAACTGCCAATATAGGGTAAAATATGGCGATGGATTCTATCTCTTATTACCCAGCCGTTAAGATGTTATACAGTATGTCCAGGATAGTTGGCACATATAAACAAAACACCTTTACCTATATTATTACCATTTTTGAAAACCTGATTTCAGAACTAACATGGTTCGAATACCTATATTTTATGCTCAAATAAGGTTATATTATCAAATTTGACATTTTGGAAAAAAAATTAAAAATGTTTTTTCCCGGAAATAACGAAAAAAGTTATTAAGAAAAAATTTTGCCGCACAAATTTACATCAGTTTGCAGTTTTTCTGAAACAAATTCGTAATTTCTGTTTTTTTCCAAATTTTAAATTAATTAATCTATTATTTTTTGCTCACACTTCTGAGGCTGGTGAAAATACATTTTAGTATATTCATTTATATATATTTATATTTAAATTTTACTGGGCATTCGACCAAATAATAGCATCATTTTTTATTTTTTCTTTATTACGTATATAATTAGTTATAGCTTATTATTTAACGATAAAAAATGTTTATGATTACATATTAGGTACAAAAAGGAAAAAGTTTTACTCAGGTCAAAGAAAATAATACTATTGCTCAGGTACAATTATTTATCTTTAAAACGTCATGTTATAAAATTTTTCTTCTTTTTGGAATAAATTAGTAAAAATGTTTGTTTTCTGGCGAGTCGGCAAACGAAGGCTGCGTTACCCATAGCACGGCAGAAGGTTCGAATACCGGGCAAGGTAAAAAACAAGGAAATATTTATACAGTGATTTGGAAAAATTCTCTTTTAAAATATTTTTTCTAGGGTAGCGTTTATATAATATAATTTTAGTTAAATTAAAATGTTATAAAATTTGGATAAAATATTTACATCTGTTCTATAATTAATATTATTTTTATGTTTTTTTTTATATTTATCATTTCAAGAACATTTCGTTTTGTCAAATCATTCTCATAAGCTACAATATCTGGGTTGATAAAATTAAAAGAGTGTAGATTTTCAAGTGCGTGCTTACTAAGTGCCATCCATGGCTTTAGTGTTGTTATATCAGATATAATATTTGTTTGTAAATTCGTTTACGTAAGTATTGTTTGGTTTGTCCAATGTAAGTAGAAGGACAATCATTACAATTAAATGTATAGACAAGATTTGATTTCTTACCACCCTCGTGGTAAAAAAAGCACAAAATAAAATTAAAAAAAACTTTTTAAAAACGGGCCTTTATTTAAGCCATGTATTAAAACGAATCAACTAAGTTTCGTTTTTTGTTAAGTTAATTCAGACATTTTGAATTTTGTTTGTTGTGAAATCAAAAAGCTTGTCGCACGAATTGTACAAAAAATACATACTTTGGCAAGTACTTGCTTTGCTTATCAACTATAATAAAATTAATTGGTATGCACTTTCAGAACATTTCTTGCACCAAGTTTTTTTATTTCAAAAACTTGCGCAATTTGGTATTGAATTACTTTAACAAAAACCTAAACTTATATGATTCGTTTTAGTACACAGCTTAAATAAAAGCTTGTTTTTAAAGAAGTTTTAATTTTTCATATTTTTGTTATCATTTTGTTAAATACTACTGACTGGATCTATAGCCTACGTGTATATGTTATGGAGGAAGTGATTATTTGGTCTTTATTAATAATGCTCGGGCAATATTAAAAATGTCTAAAACTGCTGGTCAATATAATAAATACTGTTAACATTATTACGTTGCCCGCGGGCATTATATAATAATGCTTGGCAACAACTAGACAGTAATTCTTCATAATGACCGGACAATGTGATAAATTGTAAAAAAAATATTAAACTGACCGATTCTGCTTGTCATTATTGTGTTATTATGACCGGGCAATATACATACTGACCTAAATAATCACTTGGTCCATAACATATACATACCTAAGTCAGCAGTGAGACTATTGAAAACAGAATAAACTTATCCTTTGTCACAAAACAGGAATTATTTGAAGACGTAGATTTTCCATCTCAGCGGACAAAATAAAGCACACACACTTACTGAAAATATTATATTATGACAAGAAAATTCTGAGACGATTTTCTGAGTATTTCTGAAATGAACGCCAAACAAAAATAAAGAGCCCACGCAGGATAGCCGCTATATTAAAAGAAAACATGTTTTTACGATCCCTCTCCGATGTCCGCCCGAGCGCGCCAGCTCCTTTATATTCCCGTGCATTCTTCGCGTTCCACTCCATCTAAGTATTGGCTATTCTGCTGGAAAAATAAAGTAAAGTAGCTAAATTTATGTAAAAAACGATTTCCGGCCGCCGTTACCCCAAACGAAATATCTGTTTTGATTTCATTCTACTCCAAGTCACAACAAGATAAGAGAAAAAAGTTCTCCCACGGCTGACTTTATAAAAATGGGGTAGGGAACTTTATTTCTATCCGTGGAGTAATCTCTATAAAACCCAGAGCCCGTCTCAAAGAGAACTTGCCGAATTTGATAAATCATGCAATACAGACAATGGGAAATAAGCCCAACGTTCGTATAGATTTCTGTACCTGGAATGTGAACTTTGTGAAATAACGTGGGACAATATTTTTGCAAAATGGCATTGTTACAGCACTGGAATTTTCTACCATTTTTTACCATTTTTATATATATAAATTTTTATATATAAATTCACTTCACTAGCTTTCCAAACAACGAAAATTTAAGAATGAAATGATTAATTGTTATTCCAATCATAACAGATTAACATTCAGTTATCTGCTATTTATATTTTTTGGGCAATTATATCATAAATAAAGACAATCCCCGTTTGCCAAAAATTCATACAAAAACTCGACTTACAATGGGCCATTAAAGTCCGCACCATATGAGTTTTTTTTAAATAGCTCTGGTTAAAATTTAATGTCGGGATAAGTTTTTGCTTCAAATTAGACCAAAAATTACATTAACAGTTGTGGCCAAGCGATCTCTGTTAGCTGTCAAATTTGACATTGGTTGCAGAAAGTGTCGGAATGTGGCATTTCTAAATCGAACTTGAAAAAAATATATATTTGAAATAGTATATTTCATTACGAGTTTGGAAATAAAGATTTTTCCGTGCGCGCGTGACAAATTCCCGTGTGAGGCGCAGCCGAACACGGGAAGTCATGCAAGCACGGAAAAATCTATTTCTGGACGTGTACCTAATGAACGATATTTTTTATTATACTTCTTTGAAAACGGAAACTTAAAACATGTTATCGGCATATTATAATAAATTTAATTGACAAAAAATAAACAATGCAGACAATATAGTGTTTGGTATGTATGATGCGTTTCCATGGTTCCTCTCAAATTATTTCAAAGGTGCTTTGTTGTAAATTAGTTATTGTCAGATAAGATGAATAAAACGTCAAAAATATTACAGAAATGTATCTGAATATTGAAACATTTTACGAATTAAAATACAAAATAGGTACATGTTAAATATCAGAGAGCATATAGAGTTTCTTAAATTTAGTTTACTTTGCTGTATATTTCTATTTTTAAGCCATACATTCGGTATTTTTAGGTATTCAGCGCACGGAAAGTTTTTCCATGCGCTGTTTCCGTGCGCTAGCCCGAAAAACCCCATTTTTCATTATTGCTAAAACAGATGAAAATAAGGTGTTTTCAAAGAAGTATAATAAAAAAGATATTCCAATACTGCGATTTTTTGTACGTGTGGAAAATTTCAAAAAGCTGGGATGAAGTTACGATTTTTGATCCTTTTTTCAAATAAAATTTGATTAGAGTTATCTCGTATCGTTTATCTCAGTTACCTGACTAGATCATTATTATCCTTATTTAGTTAATAATAATCACAAGGAAACTATAATTTCATTTAAATTTATTAACATTGATATAAGAAAATAGAGTATTGTAATCATTTAAATTAATCTATTTTAGGATTAATGGCATTTATTGATAAACAAGTTTATACCTAAGTTTAAAATATGTCCCTCGTATGGGTCTATCAAAATTTAGAATCTTGATCTTGAAAGGATGTTGCCAGATCTTACGAAAAGTGTTGATTTTCATTTAATGGTTTTCCGTAGGTAGGGGTTTTTATTTATTTTCTTAGACAAACCATCAAATAAATTTGGAAAAAAAACACGAATGTATGAAGTTTACTATGTTACATGAGCTTATCACTCCCCTCGGTGCTCCCAAATTTTATTATTATTTCTATCATTTGTCTACGCATGTACCCACACCAGAAAAAAAAAGCAAAATCGACTGAAAATCAGGATACCCTTGTTCCAATGCAACGTCCCTTGTTCGTATTGTTGTGTTTTATGGTGAAACCATATACCTTGTTAATATACAGGTATGTGGGTGAAACCTAACCTAACCCAACCTTTAGAAAAAGCGTTCATTTAAATTCAACCTCAAGTTGGCGTTGGAAATTAGAACGTTTGTCTTTGAAAGGTTGCGATGATTTGCGGTCTAACCTTTTAACAACTGTCAAAGTCAAAAGTGTTAATAAAATTTACGTGCATATTTCGTTGTTTGAAATATCCTGCGTAAAAATGGTGTTTACATAAAAGAACCAAGAGCATTTATGGTCATATTTTAAAAACGGTTTGCAGACAGTGGACGTATTCTGCGAAAGACTGCTATCAGGAATATCAAGAACAGTTTCCTGAGGACCACAACAATGTTGGTTACAACTTACAACACATTTAATAATTCTCTTCGTCGTTTTGTGCAGCTTTTTTGAGAAACGGGGAGTGTGGAACGAAAGAAGAGAAGTGAAGTGGCCTACCGACAGTGCGAACGGATGAGCTCAAGGAGAATGTCCTGCAAACTATATGCAGGAGGGCCCCAGAACGTCTGTGCAAGTTTTGTCGCAGCTCGCAGCTAGCTGAAGTACCTACCTATCTGTTGGTACCTATCATAGTGTTTTAAATAAACGTTTACATCTGCATCCCTACCGCTTAAGTTGCATCAAGAAATTCGTGTTGAGAACACAGATTAAATAATATAATATATGAAAAAGATTGGAAACTCAAAATTCACGATTTCTAGTTGTGACTTGGACCACGAGCGGCGCTGGCCTCGCCGAGCGCGAGAATGTTTTGATTTTAAATTGAATTTATAAATTGGCGTAATATCCGCCAAGTGCTTACTTTGTTGCGCGCGAAAAAATGCGCAACAAAATAAACATTTGGCGGATACTAAAAAAAACTATATTTACAAGTGAACTAATGTAGAAAAAGCAGTTTATTTATAATATACAAATCTAATTATCACATGAAATAAATTATACAAACTAAATTTTAATAATATAGTCATTACTAGTGTATAACGACGTCCTTTTGGTTTTTTACACTGTTGTGTAATTTGGCTCAATATGAAGTTATATCTTGTCTTATTTAACTTGCCATCAAAAAGTTTTCAGACTGTAAATTCTACAACTTGTGCCAGATATTCACTCTCTGACCTATTTCTTGAGTGCAATGAGTGAGCAAAAGATATCAAATTTTGGACAAATATTTCCTCTTCTGAAGGATTACTTTCTATTTCCCTGTAGTTATTAATGATGTCTTTTTGATTTCGGCTCAACAAATCTTTGCGTTGAATTGCTGGTATCCACGCTAAAAAAAGCTGCAAAAGAAAAACAAATCAGTACCTATTATATAATTGTATTGGTTGAGTTAGGGGATTTTCAATGGAAAGTTTTCATTCTTGGAGACGAAAAATTGTTTTAACTGGCTAAAATATAATTGAATTAGCTATCGAATTGTGGAAAAAACCCTGCTAATTTTACCCAAAGGAAAATTCATCGACAAACTAAATATATTAAATATATATGCTGGGAAAAGATTGTATATCTCAAGCAATACAATATTTTGCCCTTTTATTAGCCACAAATGATATTATTTCTATCAAACAAACCAACTTACCCGAGGGTCTTGCAGAAAACGCCGCATAATTCTTCTTAAATAAAATTTTGGTAACACTCTCATGTGGATTGGAAAGCACTCGAACTCGAAAACAGATCAAATAATTATATTTCGAAAACGACGCCAAAAATTCAAAATTAAAATGACGCGCAAACGAAAACAATGGAATAAAATCAACAAAATCCTTCATGACGACATATCACTGCCAACTTTTGCACAAGTTTGGCGACTTTGGTATTGCCAACCTTGCTCAGTAACGCCCGAAGCGCCGCTCGTGATCCGAGTCACGAACTAAAAAGTGCCCAGGCCCTGGTTGACAAAACCTTTTTGCGTTGACTGACGTAGTTATTAATAAAGACAAGGCCTACTGTAAAGACAGGCCCTGGCGCACAGAAATCACGTGACCATCTTAGTCAGACGTTACATGTCATTTGTCACATAACTGAAAGCGGCAGCTTGGGTTTTGAGAAGTTTTCAATGTTTAAAGTGTTTTTAAACGTCTTAGTTTATATTTTAGAAACAAGTTTGTGTCTAGTGCGCGTGTGCCCTGGCGGAGGGGAACTGCCCAGGTGTTATTATGGCCTCTGGGTGGAAGCCGTGCCGTCCAAGAGTATTGGTGCCGCTGCCGCTCGCACCGACGCGACGCGTGAGCGCTGTAAGGGGAATTCTCCCCCGAACCACAGAATAGGGAACCCGGAATGGACTATTATGGACATGGGACAGTATTAGTATTGGACAGTGGAGCCTGAGACACAGAGGGGTGAACTGCTTACGGGAGATTCGCGAGTTCAGACGATCCGGGTGGCTGGAAGCCGTTCCCGTTGACCACGTTCGAGTTTGTGTATTTATTGTATTCACCATTCACCTTGTGCGAAATAAATCAGTAACGTACTCGAGGATTTTCGTTGTCGACCCACGCCCTGATATGGTTTCTATTCGGTCCTTCACGCTGCCGATCAACTGAAACCTCGTCAGTATTTACAGTATACCTACTGAGGTTAGTTTTCATTTTTATTTCGTAAAAAATAACCTAAATACCAAATATTGGGTCTGTTTATATTATATTTATACATATTACAAAAGCCAGGAAGAAAGTGTCGCCATAACAAACATTTGTTTTGTCTCGGGATGAAAATTTCCGCCAAAAATGGATTCGTCAAAGATTTAATTTCTAAAAAAAAACCTTAAATATGTGTGGCTAACACATTTTCAAGAAAGTGAAACAATAATTAAAGTGGACAAATGTGTTGTGGGAGGAAAATACCTATAGAGAATATCACCTAAGCTAAAGGAAGGTGATGTCCCAACAATTTTTGAGAATGTGCCAAAATATTGTGAGTGCAGTGCCGTTTAACTCTCAGCCTAAAACAGCTGAGGCAGGTTGAAAATTTTGAAAAAATGTAAATGTAAATGTAATAGATGAAAGAAAACTTGCCAAATTGTTACGAAATTTGTTTTTTCTACTTATCTCCAAAAATGCCTTTCATTATATAGAACTAAGTTGGTCACGTGACTACGCGATTATGCGTTAGCGCCGTGGCCTGTCTTTATCGTTGGCCTCGTAATAAAGACTGCTCACGGCTGTCATGTTTGACAGTTCTCTGGCTCACCATGCGTTTCCCGGAGACAAAATACAACGCAAAATACATTGTTGACCATAGGCGCCATCTACTTTCCGGGACATGAAATTATAGCCGTGAGAAGTCTTATTAATTCGTCAGTCAACGCTTTTTGTTGAAACCTCTCGTCATTCTCAGAAAGTTGATGTTGGTGTATAAACAACTCCTGTAGTTACAGGAGACGATTTCGGAACAAATCAACTAAATGAAAGTAAATCCTCATGTTCTTAAACATATTTTTAATTCTGTGCCATGTGCCAGAAATGTTTTTTTATTCAAACGACTGGACGGTGTCATATCAAATACATGTTTTAATAAAAGAGTTAGGGGAAATTATTTCCCGTTTAGTGATATTAAGCAATCTTTCGTAGCACAAAAAATGTGGTTGCCATGGTAACCAACTTAATTTCTTTTTAATGGCACCATATACTTTTTTTGGTAAAAATTAATACATTGGAACTTTCTGAATACGATACAATACAATTTTAGTAGGGTCGCATAAAAAAAATACAAAAAAATTAAGTTTTCTATTATGCTATTGACAATGTTTATTAAAATAATTATTAACATCAAGTTAGCCATGCCAAAATCAGAACAATGCGAAGCTGTCACTAGCTGTCAGTTGCTTGTAATTGTGTACATTGTTACAGTAAACATACTTTTTTTCTCAATTTTCTGTGTACTTAAGTAGGTACTTAGTAAGTTATAATGGCTCTTGAATTAAGTGAAACGGAAAGAATACAGTTTTTAATGATGGTGGGATATGGTGACAGGAAAAGGACACAGCGGGAAGTATGCGAGTTGTTTAACGAACTTCATACAAATAGACCTCAAATAATAACACCATCATTTCTTTTTTTTTTTGTTTCCAAATTGTTAAAAAAAATTAACGAGACGGGAAGCGTTAAAGACAAACCACATACAGGGCGGATAAAAACAGCTTCTGATGACGATCATACTTTAAATGTGCTTCTGTGAATGCAAGAGAACCCACATTTATCCAGTCGGGAAATTGGTAGGGTGCATGCCATTTCACACCGTTCTGTGTAGAAACTGCTCCACAAGGAAAAGTTTCATCCATACAAGATGCAGCTCGTTCAAGAACTTGTGCACGACGATTTTGAAAAACGTGTTGAATTTTGTAACGCTATGTTAGATAAATTTAACATGGATTTGGAATTTGGCAAAAAGGTTGTGTTCACCGATAAAGCCACTTTTATGCTTCATGGAAACAAAATTATCGATATTGGTGTCAAGAAAATCCTCACTGGATACGAGAAACTCGAACCCAGCGACCAGAAAAAATTAATGTCTGGACAGGTATACTAGGAAATAATATTATTGAACCATTTTTTATTGATGGGAACCTAACTTCCAACAAATATCTTAATTTGTTGAGGGAGGCCCTAGGTCCAATTGACCAAATGTGGTTTCAGCAAGATGGAGCCCCTCCACATTATGGAAGGGTAATAAGAGAATATCTAAATGAAATGTGTCCTGCAAGGTGGATAGGTCGCGGAGGTGCCATTAAATGGCCAGCAAGGTCACCCGATTTCAATCCGTGTGATTAATTTTTGTGGGGTTACTTAAAAAGTATAGTGTACAAAGAAAGGCCAGTAGATCTGGAAGATCTTAAAGAGAGGATCAGAATCGAGCTATACGGCAAATTCGACACCACACGCTGGCAAACTTAAGTGATTACTTTTTAAAGAGACTAAGAATGTGCCTGAACAATAATGGCCGTCATTTTGAACATTTAATGAATTAGTTCACATCCGTTCCATTTTTTCATTTATCCTATTAAAATTAGCATAAAATGTTGATCTTTTGATTTTTTTGAGTGCTTACTTTAGTGCATGATATAAAATTATAAAAAATATTTTTTTGTATTTTTTTCTTATGCTTCCCCACTAAAATTGTATTGTTTCGTATTCAGAAAGTTCCAATGTATTAATTTTCACCAAAAAAATATATGGTGCCATTTAAAAAAATTAAGTTGGTTACCATGGCAATCACATTTTTTGTGCTATGAAAGATTGCTTAAGAGGGGGTTGCTGACAGCGAAAGTGACGTTAGATTTCGTATTTTTTTAAGTTGTATAGCATAAAATCTAATAACATTTTACCTGGCAAAAATTTAGTACAAACATCTCTGTCTTCATTTTAATCATAAGATCTTCAAGGCAGTGTTTTGTTTTATAGGTTATGAAAACCTTGGGAAAAATAATAACTCCAGTGCATATATGCTTTTAAGATCTTATGATTAAAATGAAGACAGAGATGTTTGTACTAAATTTTTGCCAGGTAAAATGTTATAAGATTTTATGCTATACAACTTAAAAAAATATGAAATCTGACGTCACTTTCGTTGTCGGCAACCTCTTCTTAATATCACTAAACGAGAAATAATTTCCCCTAACATTTTTATTAAAACATGTTTTTGATATGAGGAATATTTAAGGAAATATAAGCAATATTCCACAATTTCTATCCACACTGTATGTGTAATTACTTATTTTTATATTTATATTCAGCTCCGCTCGTGACCCTATTTACATACCATGCACGCGTCCGCGACCCCTGCCCTCCCCCCTCTCCCGCCTCCTTCTTGGACCATGGTTGGCGGATTCGAATCACGTCGAAGCGCCGGCCGGCTACGCGACAGCAATTATTAACGCGCCCCGTTCTTTTTTAAACCAATCCAATTTAAACATAATAAATACTAACGATTTCGGGACGCGGCCCGAATGCACGAGGGGGCGCCGCGGCGCTAATTTAAAAGCTGGCGCCCCGCCCGGCCGGCGGACGCCGACGGCTTTACGATTTTTTCAATTAAGCGGTCCGCTTGAATTGGGTTGGAGTAGGTCAGGAATTAGAGAAAATCTGCATAGATCGGCCTAATTACGTTACATGTACAGGGTGATTGTGTCGTGATGAAAAAATTTTAACCACACAGTGGGGGAGCCCTAATAATACCTAGTAAAATGCGAAAAAAATTTCTTTGCAGAAGTCTAAAACATGGGGCGAATCAACCTTAGTAAGGGAAATCGGCGCTTCAAGATTCCGACAATGGACTTCTAAGTATCTAGGTGACTGTTCAGTGGCAAACATCAAATCAATTTGACCTCCCCTTAGTCCCAAACTTGTATGAAAGTTACAGGAATTAAAATTATTTCATTATAATACGAATATAAGTCAATATCCGCATACCCGAGAACCGATTGAAGTCATATACAGGGTGGAACTGAATCATGGTACACCCCACTTTTTTCCCGTGTTTTTGAGATACAATTTCGAACTTTTTTTTACGTATAAAGGCATTTTTTCCGCTTCCGGTTTTGCTTTTTAATGGAACCCTTTGTATATTATGTAAGTTTCGGATTCTTCTTGATTCACTGAAACCAACGATGCCTCACAAGTGGCATTTTGACTAACAGAAAAAGGTTTTTCTTTACATTGTTTGGATTTGTAATAATACACTAAAGGTGGCTATGAAAGAAATGAACTTCGACAAACTGGACATTTTTAATAAAACTGTCAAACCGCCCGTCTACAGAAAACTGGTTCCCTTATAATACGCTACGCGCTACGGTATCAATGTACAATGTACAAAAATTTCAAAAATAGTGCTTTCAAAATGTTGCAAACTTACACGAGATCGGCTTCATTTGGCTCCATTCTAAATTACGTTTTCCTGCTCCCTTCCCCGTATAAGTTCACTTTAAATGCTCGCCAACAGGGCCGAAAGCGAAAGTGAAATCATGCTCGAGGTGCCCTGTTGCTAGGTACAAAAAGTGGTCGCTAGGTACAAAAAGTATTGTCTAGCAATGATGCAACAATTATGCAGGAAGGACCTTAAAACCGTTAATAAAATATATGTAGCAACTGGAAACTGGCGTCAAATTTAATTAATATGTTTCACATCGATTATTTTATAAAGTGATTTTGATAAAAAAAAGAATACGAATTATGGCAAAGAAAAATTAGGAATATGGATATATTTTTCAGTATTAAATAATGGGGCTAATAGCAAATTCAAGCAGCAGTGAACGTAGCGAGGGTTAAAAGCGTCCGGATAGTAAACCGTAGGTAACTGGTTCGAATCCCAAACAAAACCCAAGTTTTTTATTTTTTTTATTATCGCTGCATTCTACTTCTTATATTTATTACTGATTTTAATTTTTTGCAATTGACAAATGGTTATTTTGAATTTATTACTCACAATCTACTTCATAGCGTTTAATTAAAATTACCTATTATACATAATAGGAACTTGTCGGAAGTAGGTAAGTACGACGTTTTGTTGCAAGGAATTTGGAAAATGGTTTTATGGCATTTTCACTAGTTTTAAAACAACATGGTATAACCACAGCTTACCCTAACATGGGTAAGCTGTGGTATAACGCAACACTTTTTTGTTTTCATCTTAGAAACTAAATACAAATCGTGCAAAGATACTTTGACACAAAGTGAGGTTAGATCCCAACAACATTGCACGTTTAAAGCTCAAGAAAGTCTTGACATTTGTTTGACAATTTGCAGTGTCGCTCCTGTTATGTCCCCTTTGATTCATTGCCCCTTTGTAAAACAGGGTTGATCCAATATAAGTTTTACACCTGCTAATTTGCATGAAATTTAATATGTTTATAATAGACATTAACATAAATCTATAATAAACAATAATGAATATATTGAATAAATTATAAAATAAATTAAATCCATAATGCAAGCACACTATTTGACCTGAACCGGAAATTTGAACATTAATTCTTGGCTTACTTAAGAACAATAAAAAAAACAAGCTAGCCATATTCTTGGGAATTTAAAGCCCGCTTACTCGCATGATCGTGATGCACACAAAAAGTAAAAAAAATTTTTCACTGTATTAGTTCGTTGCTTTCTCAACGCCTACCTAGTTAACTATTTAATGAGTGCAAGTACCTATAATAAGCATCCTATACAAGTGCTCTACGAATTGAAATTTTGAAGTTATTATGAGTTGGATATGACAAGAAATAAGAGAGAAGTCTAGAAAATGTACTCATTATAAAGAATACATTTAGAGAAAATTAATCTAAATTTAAAACAATGAAATGTGTTATTTCACAAATATATAAGTTTTCTTCATTAATTAATTTAGGCTTTATTTTGGCACTTTATAGGCACACATAGACGTTTTTGGCATATTCATTTGAAGCTTGCAGTTTTGATTACTTTAGTTTACGCGTAAATTCCTTATATTATATTGCCTTTTCTATTTTCACTATTGACGTGTCTCAGTATTTGTTTGTTTTAGACTCTCGGTAACCGCGTTACCGCTTCTGATACGCCAATGACATCAAGGTGTGAGTAGAAGAAGAACAAGTAGTTGGTGGAGCTGGCTTAGTCACGCGACGGTGATGGGATACCTTTGGTTTTGTTTAAGAGTGGGGGAATGTCCTAACCTTCCTATAAACTAACCTCGAAGCATCCTTTTATAAAATCGCTGAAGGCCAGGCTACGTCGTAGCAATGCCAAATCAATACTTATTCGCAAACGATGACCTTTCAGGGACATATCTATAACCAAAATTGACCCTTCGAATTTCCGCAGCCTAATTAGATTTTAAGGGGTGTTAACACAAAAAAAACAGACACTGGATATCACGGATCTTCACAATGGTCAAACCATGCAATTTTCATTGTCGACCAATGAATATTCGTGATGTCCACTATATAGATTTAGTTTCACCAAGTGTCCGGTATCCGTTAGTTTTTATGGGTCACGACAAGGCCAGATTAAAAATATATAACTTCTTGTTTATATAATTCACCCTGAACTTACCCAAACTAGGTAATGCTTTCATTCCATTCTTCACACATCGTGCCGCCCTATACTCAGATCTGGGCAAGTAATTAGGCGAAAGTAATTGAACTGTCAATTAATTCCTTTTCATGGAATTGTACTTAGTTGGAATTACTTTTGAAATAGAGACAGTAATTGTAATTTAATATCAAGTACTTTTTGAAAAGGAATTGTACTTGTAATTTAAAATCAATTACTTCTGAGAATTGCAATTCCTTTTTAAAATTCCTTTAATGCAATTACTGTTTTAATTACAATTACTTTTCCAATTACAATTACTTGTCCAATTACAATTACTTGTCCAATTACAATTACTTTTTCAATTACAATTACTTACACAATCTTCTCGTGCGGTGCCGGCCGGTGACGGCCCGAGCTGATTAATCGGGGAAACCTGGATTGATTTTGGAAATATTGCAACGTTGTTTGGGCCAACCTGGCCAACAAAATGTAATGCAAAATAAATGCGTCATCATTGACAAAGTCCGCAATAATGTTTTCTTTCTTATGCCACTCCCGTTTACTATTTACGCGTCACTGGCAAGTCATAACGATTGTTCTGTATTCTCTATCTTTATATTAATAGTCAATTCATAATGCCTATTGTCAATGCCTATTGTGAATGCCCCCAAAAGGCATGCTCTAACTGATAATAATTTTGAAATGTTGGTAATAATGAAAGCAGACAAAGTTTCTTAACAATGAGGCCTGTTTTTTATTTTTCTTATATCTCTTGTAAAGCCCATATGGCACGGCTTAAGATTTTTTTGTATACATTTTAAAAGATTTATTTTATTTCTCTATTCATGTAGCCGTTTATTTTCAGTTTTATTTTCATAGAAACTGAGCTTTGACTCTGTGAGGCCATTGTGTTTTTAGACATAGGTATTACTATATTATACTGTTACCTACTGAATATAATTCGTTTTGTTCATTAAAATTCTGTACATTTTATTTATTTTAATTTGAATATTTGCCATTTACAAAGACACAAAGACTAGAATTTTTTTGCATCGCAGAACAAATAATGCTTAATATAGTTAAGTTATCAGTTATGGTTTTTTAAGTAACTAGGTAAGTACCTACCTTGTTTTGGTGTCTACAAATTTAATAGAAAATAAAGCAAACAAGAAGTAATTGAAAGAGTAATTGTCTACATCAATTCCAATTCCAAATACAAGTAATTGTAATTGTAATTCAATTACATTTCAAAATATCAAAGGAATTGTAATTGGATCTAATTACATTCCTACAAAAGTAATTGTAATTGTAATTGGTCAGTTTTTAATTGTAATTGACCCAGCTCTGCCTATACTGCATCTATACCGTGCCACAAAAGCGGACCTATTTGTCATCCCCCGCCGTCGCACAAAAGAAACCAGATCGCTCGGGCCTCTTTTTCGCAGACGACAAAGCAGCGGCGGAGAAATCGCGTCGCGTCGTCATAGCAACCTCCCGCGACTACAACAACACGTGATTATAGAGGCAGGGCGGACTGGACCGATTTCCCCTCCTCCAAAGGGTCCCTCGCGGCTTTTGTGCTCGGTGCTTATGACCTGATCGAAAGCTGATGGTCGGAGGTTTGAAAGTCATTGCCACGGTTGATTATTATGTAGAAATGTTCGTGGTTTTGTGACTTTGGACTCTTTAAAGATATAATAACAGAAATTATAGTTTCAACAATGATCTAAGAACGTTTTAAAGATCTAAAATAATTTTAGAGTTCAAGACCGTTTTGAAAGATTTAAGATTTTATTATATTCAGGTGAGACCATTTATTAGGTTAGGTGCAAGATAACGAACAAGCAAAGCATATAGAGCTCTGATGCAAATCCGCACTACACAGTGTAGGGCAGCTCCAACACCAACACCAGAGATCTATTTGAATTTTTGTCTGCTAACAACAAGTTACACATAATCAAAGATTATGATATTCGAGTTAATTGTTAATTATAACAATAATACCTTTGTGAATTATTAATTGCCCGTTTAAACTGACAATTAGCGCTAATTGCCAGTTTAAACTGTCAATTAGGCCTAATTAGGAAAGAGGTTTTAGACGCAACTCTGGCTAGAGCGTCCATAAAAAAATATTCACAAACCGGCATACAGGGTGTCCAACTTTAAAACTGTACAACAACTAACCGCCTAAATTTTTTTTCTTTGAAAGGGAGTTCCATTCTACAGGGTGTCAAAGTTGATCAAAATAGGAATTTTAAAGGCATCTGCCAAATCAAGTGTGCCATTGAATCCCTCAAAACAGTTGAATTGTCAATAGGATGACTCAAGGTATTGGTGTGCAAAGGTACATACAATATACAGAGTGTTGTTATCTGTGCCATCTCAAATTACAGAATTTTTGGAACATTATACGGGTCAAAAATCGAATATATCAAGACCGCTCCACACACTATAAATGAACTAAATCTAAAAAATACTGAAGCCTGCTAGTCAGTAAGTCCATATCAGTTAAGGTGGTTGGTGTGGCACAACAGGAAACGCACAGAAAATGTATAATCTTAGACAGTGACTTTATTGAGAAAGGTCCAATAATTTAAATTGTTTTTATTTGTTAGTTGGCATTTTGTAAAGAAATACATTACTTTTGTTTTTATCAACATTTTTTCAACGATCCCAGAGCACTCTTGATCCGTATAAGTTTCATAAAATTTCAGAATTTTGAGATGGCTCAGAGAAAAATACTCTCTACATTTTTGTAGTAAATATTTTCACACCAACATTTTGAGTGGTCCTATTGATCATTCAACTGTTTTGAAGAGATTCCATGGCACACTTGTCTCGCCAGACGCCTTTAAAATCCCTATTTTGCTCAACTTTGTCACCCTGCAGAATGTATATTTTTTGTTCAAATTTGGCATATGGGGGTTTTGTAGTGTTCTGATTAACGCTGTGGGGTCAGATTTTAAATAGAAAAATCGCTAAATGGTTTTCGTTAAAATCGGAGGTATAAAAAAATCGCAGCCGGCCCTGGATTTACATTTTGAAAATGGCAGGAAGGTGAAAAGAATCAGTTTTTGAAGGCCTTTCAAACAAAAAGAGGTTTAGGTGATTATCTCCAAAAATGAAGATTTTACGAATTTGTACAGTTTTAAAGTTGGACACCCTGTATATATATAGAAGCATCAAAATTTGGAACATATGCACATAAGATTTGATGGTATATACAGATGATTTTTTAGAACTAGGAAATCCTCAGTTATTTAAAAAAAACAGCATAGGTGACACTCAAAAAGTAATCGACATCGATGGCCAACTTATCAAGCAATATAAAAAAATCAAATCGGCCAAAACTATTAGTAGCCGTAACATGTTTATTGTAAGAGATAGAGGAAAAATTGTTGACATTGAGAAAGTTTATGCAACCGGATACGCAGTGGTCTGCTTTCTTGAGAGAGACAACGAAAATTTTTGTCGATTTGGGTTTTTTTATAAATTGCGCGAATTTGCCAAAGATGCTGGAAAACATTTTTTTCGTTCTTACGTTTATTTTTGTACGGCACAAATAAGCGAGAAAATCGCTTCAATAAATAATTAAAAATTAAAAAAAATCATAGCCTGAAGATAGTCGAAGACCCTGTGCAATTTTCTGCAACTATATCTGAGCACACTGTCAACTCGAAATACGGGAAACATCTTCTGTCCAAGCATCTGGTATACTGATGCATACAAAATAAGTGATAGGACCTCAGAGTTCTTAGGCATCATCCATTTTTCAAGCAGAAACTCAAGCCGTAAGTTTATGTGCCCGCATGAGTTTATCAACAGACACATCAAGGGGGCAAGAATAAATATACTTCTTAACGAACAGTCAGGCAGCACTGAATGCCCTGAAGTAGAGATGCAAGATGCTCGAGCATTTACATTTTGACGTTGACTGAAATTCGAATATTTCAGTCAACGATTTTGAGCATTTTCAACAAGAACGAATGAGCACGAGCACGAACGATAATAAACGAGAATAAACAGTACAGATGGGTATTTTATTCTAGCAAAATGATCAGCACTTTTCAGAGGTTCATAAATATGCCGTAAAATGTTTTTTCTGAAAATTCTGATTAATCTGAAAATTTTCGAGCACGTTCCTAAAATGATCAAGAATACCTATTCCTCAAATATGCTGAATATGCTCAAATATAGGTACCTACATCACGAATATGATAGCGGTTTCGGGTGGATTGCATTTTTACTCTGAGATTGCAGTGCGCTTTTGTCGTATGTCACCGTCTTTCAATGAAGCGAGAGCAGCAGCAAATATGGAAGTGGAGGCGCGTGCCATGGTAATAGCAACGATTCCGCATAGATGTCGAAAAATGCAACTTTGCCATAAAATTCATAAAATGTCCATTCACAGTTGCTTTTCATGCCCCCACGTTCCAACATATTCAGTACTTTCAAGGGAACGCTCCTTTTTCGTGCTCTTTTGTGCTTTTGAGAATACGTGCTCGAACGGGAACGTTTCCTCCTTTGCATCTATACTCTGAGGTCTTATACTTCAGCCTAGAATCTAAAGTTGTCTATGGGAACGCAAAAAACATCTAAATCAACTTAACTGGCTGTATAGGCCACAGATTGACCTTAATGTGGGTGCCAGAGTATGAAGGTATCCATGGCAATGACATCTTCTGGATAAATACTCCGGGCCAAAAACAAGCGAAAATATTTTTTACCTATTGGCCTAAGAACGCCAAAAAGCTTGTCTCACTAAGCAATAATGAATTAAGACACTGCGTCCCTTAAGATACATTTGTAACAAGTTGGCAAAACAGATAATGGACTATGTAGATTTTGCAACGAATGGGATGAGACAAGTGAGCAGATTCTATGAAAGTATCTCCTCTTAATTCGAAGCAGATTTGAGCACTTAGGTGACCTTGGTATCTATTAAATCAGGGTCATTTACAAAAGATCTACCTAGGTCGCAGTGAAGAAAGGCTATGAGAGCCAAACGATCCCGAGAAAATCGAGGTGGGCGAAATTTTCCGAAAGCTTTTTTCTCTACTGTGCTTAGTCTGATTGAAATAGGTAAACAAAAATTATAAAAATCCACAGAAAATACAATGCTATTCATAAACTTTGCACCAAATGGCATGGGCTGTGTCGTCACGACTCTCTTTAGGCGCAATATACTCCAATATATCCCGAAATCATGTTTTCAAAAAAAATTAATAATACAATTTTTTTCCTATTTGGTGCAAACTTTATGAATAGCACTGTATATTATTTATTAAAAAATAATGCCTATACAAAAAATATGCTGTTCTTTGGTTTAAAATGAAAGTAACACATCTGTCATACAGTGTGTCTACGGATCGAGTTCACATAAGGTGTAAATAACAAAAAAAAGAGTTGAAATTTGAGCTTCTGGGGATCACCCCTGCCCTGCTTGGGTTAAAACTAATTTGTGACATAATTTTACTTTTAGGTTATCAAACCACAATATCAAACAAAATAAATCTTTGAGCGTTAGTGCCAACATTGTGTTGAATGTTTCTGATATAGGTATATCATCCTACACGCCGTAAATCCGTACCTATAGGATTATGGCGAAAATGGTCTGTCCTTGAATAGCAGCTAATGTCATGTCTTCATTCACCCACAAATTCTATACATACCTATGCCGCGCCAACGAAAAAAGCACTTATTTGTCTGCCCACGCTACATCACAAAAGAAACAGCCTTTTTTTCGCAGGCGACAAAGCCGTCTCGGGGGAGATCGGTCGCGTTGTCATAGAAACGAACCCACGGCTATAATAACACGTGATTATCGCAGCCGGCGTCCAGAGCCGGACCGATCCCCCATTGTCGAAGGTCGCAGGCTGCTTTTGTGACCGTCCTAATTGAATGCGAGTCCATGATTGCCACCGGGATTGACCGAGAATTTTTGTGTCGGTTCTGGAACTTTGACTGATTATGTTCGACGCAAATAACATAAGATGGGGCATAGTTATATTTATGGTTTTAATATTTATCTTTACATACAGCAAAACAAACATGTAAAGTTGTTATAATTTATAACAACCACATTAAGTTTAGTGAAAAGTTGTTTATGGAGGCCAGGGGCTGGAAAACGAGCACGTATATACCTATGGAATTGGAATTCGAATTTTAACATGTAAAATTGAGTTAATATATGGCTAAATTATATCTCTATCCCACTAAAATCTCCAGTGCATATCCTTCGAATAAAAAACATCTAATGAAGTTCGGCGTCAGCTGATAAAGCATTAGATAATACAATTTTTCTTGAAATCGGCAGTGAAGTGTCTCAAAATCGTCATTAAAAGCTCAGAAATCGGCACTGAAGTAGCTCATTATTGTACCATTTTTTCAATAAGTAGGCCTTGGGGAGATGTAAACATCAAACGTCAGCATCGCCCGTCAACAGTAGTGTTTCACAAGACTTGCAAATTTCTTGTTCTTGTCTTGTTCTTGCTGCAAGAACAAGACAAGACTTTTAAATGTCTTGTCTTGCTTTGCAAGACAAGACTTCTGCAAGACTCATGCTAAAAGCAAGAAGTCTTGCAAAAATCACTAGGTATCTGTAATTTTAATTTCGGTAGTAAGAGAAATAATTAATGTAGGTTATAATGTTAATTTTTAAAAAATGAGCATAAATAATAAAAATGGTTATTAAAGAAATTACTGTATCTATGTAAATACTAGTATATTGCCGTGTCTCGTCATGCTTGACCAACGTAGAGCAATCATAAAGTCAAGCAACGCTTGATTGGTTTATTTGCCTCGGACAGGGGCCTCGGCAACTAAATTCTACATGAGTCATAAAAAGTTGAACTTCAGTGCCTTGGTACATAAATAACTATTTCCGTCCTTTCATAATATCCTTCTTTTTCACATTTTTAAATCTTTCACCTTAGAATTTATATTCGTTGACCTGTCATATGTTAAAGTAAAATTTCTCAAACAAAATAACGAGATGTTCACAAAACAAATCATTGCTGTCAATCGTCCACAAAAAATTACTATAATTTTTTCTCAAATCCTATTGAAACCAATTCTGACCAAAAATAAAAGTGTCCCATTTTGAGATACATGACCCTAAAGTAGGAAAAGAGTGTCCGAAAATGAAAGGTGAGGGATAAATCATTTTCGAATACATTTCTATTTTTTGAGCATATCTATAATGTACAGTGTGTCCATCGATGGCCTTAACTATACTTGCAAAATTTTTATTTTAAATTTTTCGAAAAAAGTTATTCTTGAAAAAAAATCTGCTTGTTCCTAAAATAAGATTATCATGCAAAAAGTTAACATTACTTATACCGGGTGACCAGAAAATTGATGAAACGTTAATTTGCATAAGAGTAAACTGCTTCTATTTGTAGATATTGAACAAAGTTATGAAGAAAATTTGTTCATCGTGGTAAGTTATTTAGGTGCACAAAATTTGAAAGCGTTAGACCTACTTTTATTTTTTGAATTTTTTCTTGTTTTTCTTCGATTAAATAATTTTATGTAGGTATACTACGACAAAACTGTATAAATAAAAGTTACTCAGAGTAGGAAACTGGGTCTACTTTGAGTTTCCTCCAATATTTTCCAAAATACACAAATACAAAGTAGGCCTAGTATCGTTAAATTTTGTCATCATGCGCAGTTTTCCATTCTGAGGAGGTTTTCTTAATACAGTTTTGTCGTACTATTTACAGAAAACCATTTATTAAAAAAAAAGAATCAAATCAAAAATGAAAGTAGGCCTAACGCTTTTAAATTTTGTACCTACACCTGAGTAGCCTACCACGCCGAACAATTTTTTTATAACTTCATATAGAGGTAATTTACTCTTATATGCTAATTAACGTTTCTTCAATTTTCTGGTCACCCAGTATTAGTAGTGTCAACTTTTACACTCCCAATCTTATTTTAAGGGCAAGCAGACTTTTTTCTTAAGAATGACTTTTTTTCGAACAATTGAAAATAAAAAGTTTTACAAGTATTGTTAAGTCTATCCGAGGACACACTGTATATTCTTGGGATATTCAGATTTGTACCATCATAGGAACTTTCTGCCACAGGTATATGTTTTATACAGGATGTTTCTTTGAGTAGTACAGAAATTTTAAACAGTGGTAAAGTTGAACCCATGGGGCAAGCCTATAAAGTTATTTTCTTAAAAAAACTCATAAATAAAATTTCCGTTTTAGCATACTTTTTTTCTGTGGCCGCTGACCTTGTGCCGATACCTTCTTTCATCCGCCATCTTAATTTAAAGTCTGCAATGTCGCCACACTTCATAAAAATCGTAATACTATTTTAAAATATTTAAAAAATATCAATTATTTATAAAAATAGCCATTTTTAAAAAAATTATAGCTCATTTATTTTTGAGTTTTTAAAAAATAACTTCATGTGTTCTGCTGTTGTTCAACTTTCTCCAGTGTGAACGGAACTTTTAAGATTTTTCCCAAAATACACATTTTTGGCTGGTAAAACGAGTGTTTTAACGAATAAAACGAAAATCTCACATCACACAAGGTTGTTGGTTGTCGACAAGCAGATGTTTATAAAAAAAAACATAAATGTTGCTAGTATTTTGAAAATAGGTACTACTGTCCCATCTTAAGAGCTCATCGGACATCTTTTTTAGATTACTTTAATAAGGGTATAAAAAATGACTAGGGAGATAAAAGGTTATCTACCTTTTAGACAAATAATTCATCGACCGGAAATTATACAACAACAAAATTTAACTATCTCTTTTTGGATACGAGGTAGATTAAAAAATGTCAAAATAACTCAAGAGTAAAGTACCCTTATTTTTTAAAATACGGTAAAAAGTTACTTAGAAAAGTTGTTTGAAATCAAAGGTGTATGTCAGATTTATAGTCACAGCCACCTAGTTAAAAAAAAGAAATTTTACTTTTTTTTGTATTTTTTCGACCACCCTGTGTATTACAAAAAAAATAAAATACCGCAAGCGCAACTTATCATCGGATAACACATGAATTTGCTACTAAACTTTAATTTTCTTTGATTAGCAGCTAGAAATTTAAATTAATTGAAATCAGAGCTTAAAAATATTAAATTTTTGTGTCCAACTTTCTGCCGGTCCCTGTATATAAAACTTGAAAAGACGAAATAGCAATTTTGTATCTGTTGACATTTTTTCATTGACTAATTTGACGAGGGTCTTCCCATTCGACTTGCCACTGTATCCGATTTCCGCGGGTTGTAAAGATCAATGGAGAAATTGGCTGACAACTGTTTCAGGTTAAGACTAACCCATAAAAATGTAAAGTCAATGAAGAAAACCGTGATGAAATCGTCAATATTGTAACGCCCATATGGGAGCCTATGTCTGTTACCATGCATACATATTGTAAATCTTTATCTATACACTGTTCCTTTATATCGGATGCTTTTGGAAAGTAACTAACCTGATAGCTGCTATAATGTTTGCGATCCATTCTCACTGCAATACTCGAACAAACAAAAAAATATTGCCGCAAATGGAAGAACGAATTCAGACACATGTTCGCCCGTTCGAAAATAGCCGCCGACGTCCGAAATGTATTCATCCCGCGCTCCCGCAAATCCAGCACGAATGAGGGACACTTCCGATTTTAGGGCGAGGGGCGGCGCCTGTATGCACATACATTTACGGGGGGCGAACTCTGTCGTCTCCGCCGCGGGACGCCCTGATTTATTTGAAAAGTAGCCCGCCGGCAAAAAGACGTCCGGAAGGGCCGCCCGTCCGCCCGACCGGGCAGCAGCTGTAAATCCAGCAAATCGCGGCCAAACACATTAATTCGGTCCGGAACGGATGGCTCCAGGAGCTTTCGAGATATCTCTCCTATTATGGATAGACGCGATGTTTGGTTGCAATATTATACAAAAATATTTGTCTGGTTCGTTTATATCGAAGGGTAATTTTATTTAAGCCGTCATAATGGCCACAAGTTGTTGATATCCAAATCATGAATAATACAACACTATAAGCTTCTTCCCAATTGCAATGATTTCTTGTATTGGGAAACAATAAAAATATTTTTTATTATACTTTGAAAACACCTTATTTCCATCTGTTTTAGCAATAATGAAAGATGGGGTTTTTCGGGCTAGCGCACGGAAAGAGCGCATGGAAAAACTTTCCGTGCGCTGAATAAAAATACCGAATATGGCTTTAAAATAGAAATATACAGCAAAGTAAACTAAATTTAAGAAACTCTATATGCTCTCTGATATTTAACATATACCTATTTTGTATTTTAATTCGTAAGTGTTTCAATATTTAGATACATTTCTCTATTTTTGACGTTTTATTCACCTTGTCTGGCAATAACTAATTTACTTACAACAAAGCACCTTTGAAATAATTTGAGAGTAACACTATATTGTCTGCATTGTTTATTTTTTGTCAATTAAATTTTATTATATTATGCAGATAAAATGTTTTAATTTTCCGAAAATAAAATGTGGAATCTTGATAAATTCATTGACGACACTCTGTGTTCACAAGTAATTGAAAAATCAAGTTTTTCTTGAATTTTAATTCGTAAGTGTTTCAATATTTAGATACATTTCTCTATTTTTGACGTTTTATTCACCTTGTCTGGCAATAACTAATTTACTTACAACAAAGCACCTTTGAAATAATTTGAGAGTAACACTATATTGTCTGCATTGTTTATTTTTTGTCAATTAAATTTTATTATATTATGCAGATAAAATGTTTTAATTTTCCGTTTTCAAAGAAGTATAATAAAAAATATCGTTCATTACATGTCCAGAAATAGATTATTCCGTGCTTGCATGACTTCCCGTGTGAGGCGCAGCCGAACACGGGAATTTGTCACGCGCGCACGGAAAAATCTTTATTTCCAGATTCGTAATGAAATATACTATTCTTTTTTGTAATATTTGATGATTTTGATTGTGTTCCATATAGGGAACTTAGGCATTTGGGTTACGTATTCAATGCTAAATTGAATATAATTTGTCGAAAACAATATTATTGTTTTAGACAAATTTAGTAGAAAGCGATGAATTTTGGTCTGATATGAGTTTCAATGATGGTGTACAATCAATATCTATTATAAGTAAAAGCACGACCCAAAAACAGCGCAACTGGCGCCCTCTGTGAGACATGTAGAAATTAACATTTTTAGCTTATTCTTCATCTCCATCTCCAAGAATAGGTACAGCAGTACTAAATTACAGTTCAGCAGCATGATTATTTTGGGAGATAGTGCCATAATTTAATTTCAAAAAAATAATCTCGAGGCCCTCTGAATCTTAGTTAACTATTGAGATTTGACCCGTAGTTGTTAAGCTGAATCGAAATATTTTGACGTCGCCTACCTGCTCCCGCGAGATTGCCCCATACTTACCGGTCCTGATGTAGCATAGTTATTCAGTTTCAGAATTGATTATATATTTTGTTTGTTTTCAACGTAGAATTGCAAATTGCTAAGAGCCCTTGATCTTTGCATTAACTCGTAGGTTTAGTACACCAGTTTGTGGACAACGTTCCATCAGCATATTAAATTGAAAAATAACAACATCAGTAAATTTTTAACGTACAGGGTGTTACAGTTAACGTGATAAACTCGAATTAATCGTTAGTTTTTAAGATAAATTTATAGTTCTAAAACTAAACTTGTATAGAATTTTCCGAGGAATTCGAATATGACTTGAAACATAATACACAGTTATTTCAAAAAATACCAAAAAATAAAAGGGGATTTTTGAAATAACTTTTTCCGAATTCATCGGAAAAATCTACACAAGTTTGGTTTTTTGATTCAGCAATTAATTTTTTAAATTACCGAGAAAATCGGGTCTGTAATATGTACCTACTGCTATTCTTAGCAAAATAACAGTTTTTCTAACAAAGTTATTAAGGTGTTGCAAACGTGTTCCTATACTCTGTTCAAAAAGAATTGATAACACAGAGGAGGTTTCAGGGACATAAAATGATCGTAAGCCATAGGCGGCTTTATTCTCTTTTATTTTCAATGTGTAAAATAGAAAAATTATCTTTAAAAATATGGTTGTTGTCTATCAAATGAGTAGCGATTGCCGAATTTGTTTCTTTATTGTCAAAATCTCTTTCAGACAACAACCATAAATACTTTCATGGATAATTTTCCTATTTACACATTGAAAATAAAAGTAAGAAGAAGGAATGGTCAAAAAAGAACTTTTAAAAATAGGCAGACTACATAGGTCAGGATTTAAGAAGTATGTAGTTGACGAAATGGCAAAAGAACGTGGCATAATTGTGCAACGCCTGCCGCCATACCATTGTGAGTTTAACCCCATAGAGCTTATATGGGCCCAAAGGAAAGGACATGTTGCAAGACATAACACTACTTATAAGCTTAAGGATGTACGGCAGCTGATGATCAATTCACTGGACATTATCACTGCAGAAAGTTGGCGAAATTCGATACAACATGTTATTGCGGAAGAAAATAAAATGTGGAATCTTGATAAATTCATTGACGACACTCTGAGTTCACAAGTAATTGAAAAATCAAGTTTTTCTTGAAGCTACTTGATTAATTGATTTTTTATCAATTTCAAATTTTATTATCAGTTAGGACAGTTAGGTAAATAATAATAATAAACCTTTGCATTGTACACTTTTTTTTGCAAAACTAGGGAAGAACAAAAATAAACTATTTTAAGTCCGTACCAAAACTATGTGTATATAGTCTGTGTAACAACAAAAACTTCTATTTGTTTGTCAGTGTCTGTGTAACATAGACAACAAAAACTTCTATTTGTTTCACGTTAACACCGTTCAGAGCACTTTTTTTCTTAATATATAAACATTTTTCTCGGAAACTTGGTTCTTATTTTGTGTGTTAATAATAAATAAACATGTTCGCAAGTAAAAGTAAATTTTATTTTATTGCCAATTTTAGAGATACATGGCTTGACTTGATATTCAAGCTACTTGACTTGACTTGAAATCAAGTCAAGTTCAAGTCAAGTAGTAATTTTCCAATATCAAGTCAAGTCAAATATTTAATTTGTCAAAAGCTTGATTTTCAAGTCAAGTCAAGTTATTTGTTAAAATGTCAAGCCACTTGACTTGATGAAACCCTAATCAATTCTATTTGAACAGAGTATAATTGATAGTTTTAAGTATTTTATATTTTAATATGTTGACCGACGGATCTGTGTTCTAGATAAGGTAACCTAATTATTAGGTATGATGTAATTGTGATTAATTGTTATTTGTTTGCTTTTGATTTGTTCAAACATTACAGCATCATGTATATTTTTAACTCTGAGAAAGACGGTATCTAAACAACGGATGTTGTTATTTTTATCCTTCTCCAGCTATCCTCCATCAAGGTCCTTTTGTCCTCCAACATTTTGTTAAATGACCTCAGGTGGCAGTGTGATTATTCATTTCATTGAAATATATTACCTATAATAAAGACATATATATAATTGTAAAGTAAACGGACTTTGTAGCCGATATGTTCTTGTGTCTGTCGGGAGAAGCCAAAATCTTATAAAAAAAGCAAATATACGATTGTTACCAGCTGTTTATAAGCAGTATTAAGCAACACGAGCATTAAGCAAATTGAGAAGAAGTGCCTCACTTCATAATTTATGAGATATAATCAGGTTTCCCTGCACACCAATTTCGCGTTCGCAATTAAATTAACAAGATAAAGGCTGGACACGCTTAACCTCCCTCCGTTATAAATAAATCCAAAGGGCGGTTTTCCGTTCTGACCCCAATTTCCGCGGCTCGCGAAATTGGGCGTATATTACTCAAAAAGGCGTTAATCGAGAAAAACACCGGCCAGGGCCGGCCGTTCGCAATTAAACATTGATAAAATTCCCCCCTTTGTGTGAGTGCGGCGGTGGCCAAAGTCCGAACACAACGACCCCCCCCCCCCCCTCTCTCCGAACCCCTAATTTGTTTACCGACCAAACATTTTAGCAAACCATCCGTAAAAATCAGTGTGGGAGAGTCTAAAAACTTGATTGCCGCCAACTTGTATGTGCTCGGATCCCTTCCAGCGATCCGTTGGAATTGGTCCCTTTGTGCGGTTTTATTCCTTTGATTTGCATGTTGATTGCGATTACGACTGTGAGGAAACGGAACGGGATTTTTAATAATTAGGTTGTGTAATAACTGAACATGAAATACTCAATGCTTTTAGTCGCTTAGTACGTATATAGCAGACGTCAATTTTGTACTTATAAATTCGACACCCCCAAGTAGGTACAGGGTTATCTCTAATATAGAAAATAAGCGCTTATCCGCCTAGCATATACAGGGTGTCCGGTAAGTTCGGGGAAATCTCTCGCCAGCGTGTTGGTGACGTCAAAATATACCTGGTGTTTCATATATTTTTTTCCCCTAAAGTACTCCGTAACAGAACTACAGGGTCCCAAAGGGGTACTCACTGCTTTACATTTTTTGATTTAACTTTTGAACGCCCTTGTATATTTTGATGAAATTTTGGAATTTTGCATAGACGGTAAAAACCAATTACCTCATATTTGAATCATGCTTGGACAATGCCGTGGAAGTCAGGAACGGACTTCACGCAATACCCATGGGCTCAAAATTTTGACTGGTATAAATTTAAAAAGCCGAAAACAAATTTTTTTAAAGCCTTGAACATTTCTCTTCAAAAAAGGTACTCTTTATTCGTTTCGAAAAAGTCAACCGTTTTCATGGAAAAATCGCTTTTTTGAAATCCGTAACTTAAGATGCAATAATGGAAACTACCAGAATTTAGTGTTTTCACCTGACGGATAACAACAATTACGTGTGACAAGATTTGTCAATAATTTTTATTAGCACACTGCAATTTTCAGTAGGCATTAATATCGAGAAAATGAAAAAAAACAATGAAACTGTTTAAAAATAGTTTAATAAAGTTTGGTTATAAAGAAAATGTTTCGTTTAGTCGGGCAAATGTTCAAAGTGAGCTCCTTCTACCCGAATACATTTTCTTATCCTGCGAATTTTTTCTTGCTGCACCCTAAACAGCATTTCAGGATCATTTCGAATTTGATCAGAATAGTGAAATATTCTTTCCAATAACTCTTCCCTGGTATTTACAGGAGTTGAATATACTAGTCCCTTGAGATGACCCCAGAAAAAAAAATCTAACGGATTGAGGTCAGGAGACCTAGGTGGCCACAAAACAGGTCCTCCTCGGCCTATCCAACGATTGTCAAAGTGCTGGGTTAAGTAGAGACGTACCTCCCGGGAATAATGTGGGGGAGCGCCATCGTGCATAAACCACATTTGATTCCTTATTTGTAAGGGCACATTTTCCAGTAAATCATTTAAATTATTTTGTAAAAAATGTAAATACAGAGCTCCATTCAAACGTTCATCCAAAACAAAAGGACCAATCAAATTATTCCCAATTATCCCTGCCCAAACATTAACCAGAAATCTTTGTTGGTGCTTGATCTGAACTATGGCGTGAGGGTTTTCGTCATGCCAAATGTGCAGATTTCGACTGTTGGTAATACCGTCTCTCGTGAAGCCAGCTTCGTCGCTAAATAAAACAATTTCTGTGAAACTCGGATCGCCTATAAATTGTTGCAAAAACCAGTTTGCATAGTTAAGCCGTGGACGATAATCATTCGGAGACATTGCATGCACTTCTTGGACGTGATAAGGATAAAGTAGCTGTTCTCGCAATGTTTCATGAACAACCCCCTTTGTGGTATTTAACTGAGCTGCAAGCTTACGAACGCTATTAGAAGGGTTTTCGGATATTTCATCCAATATGTGCTCTTCTAAGTTTTGATTTCTTGCTCTCCTTTGCGGCCCTTCCCCACCACGACGAGGTAAAAAACTACCTAATGTAAATTTTAGGAGACTGATTTAAGACATTCTAAACTCGGTTTGTTTACTACCTGTTTCTCTTAAACGACGATCAACTCTCACAAATGTTTTTCGATTTGGCAAATTGCGATTTGGAAATCTTTGAGCATAAATTCTGCTTGCCTCCAGAGAATTGCAGTGTGCTTGTCCATAAATTAAATGCATGTCTGCATATTCGGCATAAGTATAAAAATGCTCCATTGCTAATAAAAATTATTGACAAATCTTGTCACACGTAATTGTTGTTATCCGTCAGGTGAAAACACTAAATTCTGGTAGTTTCCATTATTGCATCTTAAGTTACGGATTTCAAAAAAGCGATTTTTCCATGAAAACGGTTGACTTTTTCGAAACGAATAAAGAGTACCTTTTTTGAAGAGAAATGTTCAAGGCTTTAAAAAAATTTGTTTTCGGCTTTTTAAATTTATACCAGTCAAAATTTTGAGCCCATGGGTATTGCGTGAAGTCCGTTCCTGACTTCCACGGCATTGTCCAAGCATGATTCAAATATGAGGTAATTGGTTTTTACCGTCTATGCAAAATTCCAAAATTTCATCAAAATATACAAGGGCGTTCAAAAGTTAAATCAAAAAATGTAAAGCAGTGAGTACCCCTTTGGGACCCTGTAGTTCTGTTACGGAGTACTTTAGGGGAAAAAAATATATGAAACACCAGGTATATTTTGACGTCACCAACACGCTGGCGAGAGATTTCCCCGAACTTACCGGACACCCTGTATTTTCTATGGCGTAGCATTTCTGAAGTCTTTTGAAACAGCATAAAAAAACTTTAATTGGCGTCACAAAAGGAATATAGGATATAAGCGTCACGCAGTTTTCAGAAATATACATATTCTACAAGCAGCATAATATTTCTTTTAAATTTTTTAAGGTTTTCGTCAAACACAACGTAAAGGTTAATAAACCATATAATATTGTCAAAAGGTCTCTAAGAAGCCATATCGATTATAGCTATTTAGGCAAATATATCCTAAGATATGTGAAATTATGGCACGGCTATCCACCGCAGTTCGCTGCACAAGTGTCCAGCCGTCGAACAGTTAACCCGTGCAAGTATTGGTGATATTATATTAAACAAGCATGCAGTCACTGGTTTTTACTACAATATCAATCTAGCTTCTCGCTCTCCTTCATCTATTTTTACTACTAATACCAGGTTCGGTTTAATATAGTCAAAGGTTAAAAAAAGTGTTTTGTCTCTAAAAATCCCAGACGTATCAGCAGAAATAGCCCGTATATTTTATGCGGTCGACTTCGACCTAATCAAAGAGGCAACCAATAAGAAAGCGAGCGTAGCGATTTGATTGGTCGGCGTTTCGGAGATCCGAGGAGCAGGGTGTCGACGTAGGCCAGTATAACCAGTGCCGTGCACGGAAATAAGGATTGCGCTTTATTTTACGGATTTTGGTTTTGTCTATAAATTTTTGTGTGGTGTTGTTTTGTGTGAAACAAAATTATTGGTTTGCTTTGGTTTGAATTATTTCAAAGTTTATTTTATTCTTTTTTAGAGCATTTAAATAAAATTTTTATATTATTAAGGGCCGCATGCCGCCCAAGAGTCGGTCTTGTTTTACATAGCAAACGCCGCACAAACGTTTTTATCCTATTCCAAGTAACTTCATTTATACCATACCTAAGTTATAACTTGTTTTTAAAAATTTTTCAGAAGACACGATAAGTCAAGTTGAAACCATCACTACTCTGGTTTGACTTTTTATATGTTCTTATTTCTTTAGTTGTTGTAATACGAGCATAACTAGTAATAATTCGAAACCAATTTTTTTACAACCCATATTTCTGTGAATTATTTCGGGACATAAATTTGGGTTATTCAAAAACAAATGCCACCCGTAACACAGTACTCCAAAAATAAAGTGACCCGTGTTTTTTCTTTTTGTTCAAAGCTCTATATTAAGGGCCCCACGGGCCCTTAAAAGGGGCTTTAAAATTTCGTTTTTCGCTATATCTTTTAAACGGCTTGATCGATTTTAATGATCTTTTGCACTCGTTCATAGATAATTATGTCACATAATTATGTTATAGTGCAGTATCCGCAACCGCCAGAGGGCGCCACTTGTGCCAACCAGTTTCAATTATTATGCTCAGAACTTTTTTGTCCACAGTTAACTTTCAAATTAATTAGAACCACTTTGTAAAAAATTCCATTCTCTACAAAAAATGATTCCACTGCTTTTTTCATAAATTTTACCGTTTCGGAGATAACGCCCAAAATTCAGCCATCATGCACGTACCACGAACCCACTCATATTAAACATTAGTGGCATAATGATCTAGTTATTTTTGGAAACAAACAATGAAACAATCACATTTACCTTTTGACCATGTTTTCTAAAATTCAAAACAGTTTTGTTGTAATTTAATACATTTAGTTAAGTTTCCCTAATAAAATAATGATACAAATACCCAATATTGAAATAACTACAGCAAATGCTCAAAAACTTTCAAATTCTTAGCATTTGCTTGAAACTAAATGTCAAATACTTAATAAGTCCTCTTAAGTGTGATTGTTTCCAAAGATAACTAGATCAGTATGCCACGAATGTTTAATATGCGTGGGTACAAGGTATGTGCATGATGGTTGAATTTTGGGCGTTATCTCCGAAACGGTAAAATTTATGAAAAAAGCAGTGGAATCATTTTTTGTAGAGAATAGAATTTTTTACAAAGTGGTTCTAATTAATTTGCAAGTTAACTGTGGACAAAAAAGTTCTGAGCATAATAATTGAAACTGGTTGGCACAAGTGGCGCCCTCTGGCGGTTGCGGATACTGCACTATAACATAATTATGTGACATAAATATCTATGAACGTGTGCAAAAGATCATTAAAATCGATCAAGCCGTTTAAAAGATATAGCGAAAAAACGAAATTTTAGGGCCCCTTTTAAGGGCCCGCGGGGCACTTAATATAGAGCTTTGAATAAAAAGAAAAACACGGGTCGCTTTATTTTTGGAGTAGAATACTGCTGTGCTTCGGGTGGCATTTGTTTTTGAATAACCCTGTATATTCTAAATCTCTATTATAAACTGAAAGGGGAATAATTCTGTAGAATATCTACGGAACTACAACTAATTATTATTACTCGGCCGAATTCCCGACTTCCCATTTTGCCCCGTTCCTATAGTTTTATAAATAAATATAAGCCAATTAACCCGCAGGGAATGCCGCCTGGCCCACTCCGGTCGCTTCTGCGTTCCACAAATTCCGATTAATATGAAAATAGGCGCATCTCCCTCTCGTCAGAACAATCCATATTTTCGGAAAGTTTCCCAGCGGAGCAGTTAATTAAACCGATCAATATTGTCACAGCCGATATCAAAAACTTCCTCACACAAATAGTCAAACCCCAAAATTTGATAAATGAACCCCATCAGAATTTTACTTTTTGTGTCGAAATGTCATTGGAATTATTTCTCGATATATATCGGCAACAATTATTGTTTATGGTGTTCAGTGAAAACTTGTCGATATACAGTGTATCCACGGATAGAGTTCACGTAGGGTGTAAATGACAAAAAAATTTCGAGTTGAAATTTGAGCTTCTGGGGATCCGCCCTGCTTATATAAAATTTCTACATTTTGAAAGAGTGGACCTTTGAACTTTGAAAATTATTATCTGTAGCTTTCACCTAAAACTGTACTTAGAATTACTAACCAATTTCTGATCTATTTTGAAAATAAAGAATTTTTTAAAATATTTTTATTTAAAAGCATTTGCTTAACATTGTGTGTGCTTAAATTCATGATTAGGTATCATATCCATAGGTGCATATTTTAATAAAGAATTTCAATATTACCGTTTTCCTTATTTATTTTCTATTTTTGCAAACTAAAACTAAAATTCAAGCAACAAATAAATCAATAACTTAAAAATTGATAAACAAATTCCCACACTTTCCAACGATAAAGCGTCCCTTCATCTCTTAATATTTTACTTTTTTATGCAAATAATGTGTTCTTTCACACTAAAACTACATATCAAACAATAAATAAGACACTAACTTCATAAATTATAATTAAACTTAAACGTTTCCCAACGATAACGCCCATTTCGCGCCACATAGATTTGAAAATCTAACACAAGGTGACGTCATGCGCGAATGGATACGAAATTAGGACGCGTCAATATCATATCTTCTTTTTGATGTATCATGGGTTTGCGAAATTTCGAAAGTCTAGGCCTACTTTGATTTTTGGCATTTTTCCCTACTTTTCTTCAGAAAAGTGCACTTTGAGTAGCTTTCACATTAAAATGTTATTAAGAAAACTTGTTCAGAATGAAAAACTGGATAGGTGTGAAAAATTTCAAAAGCCTAGGTCGACTTTGATTTTTGTGCGTTATATTTTTTTAGCAGAAAAAAATCAAAGTCGACCTAGGCTTTTGAAATTTTTCACACCTATCCAGTTTTTCATTCTGAACAAGTTTTCTTAATAACATTTTAATGTGAATGCTACCCAAAGTGCACTTTTCTGAAGAAAAGTGGAAAAAAATACCAAAAAATCAAAGTAGGCCTAGACTTTCGAAATTTCGCAAACCTACTCAGTTCTTCATTCTGAACAAGTTTCCTTAATAACATTTTGTCGTAAAACCTACAGAAAGGGCAATTTACTGATGTGGAAAATTAGTTTTTTCAAAATTCCCAAGGCATACGTGATTTTTCTAAAGTAAAAATTATGTCACAAATTAGTTTAAAACCAAGCAGGGCTGATCCCCAGAAGCTCAAATTTCAACTCGAAATTTTTTTGTCATTTACACCCTACGTGAACTCTATCCGTGGACACACTGTATGTAAAAATAAATTTCGCAATGACATTTTGACATCGGAAATAACTTTGGGGTTGATATCATGGGAAGGAAGGGAAACGAACAAAAAAAGCCACTATATGATTGGTGGACCTTTGATTTTGCTCGTTTTTTTCAGTATAAATGCACCTACACATACAGGGTGGCCCATCGAGAAAGTACCGGAAAAGTTCTTGTCGAAAAAACCTGAAACACGTCAAATTCGTTTCTGAAGGGGACAACTGAACTTGACAATAAGAATGGGATAAGTGATACATCATTGAAAGGGGGTTTTGATGTATACGAAATCATTACCGAAACAAAATAGGCTGGTTTTCGTATAAAAGTTTATCTAGGATTTTCAAATATTGTGAAACTGTTAACATATAATTATTATTGTTAACTGTTAACATATAAAATATTCATAAAGTTTTGCAGAAAACTCCACTTATTTGTCGAAATATTGAAAGAACAAAGCTCATTCAAAAAAGTTTCACATGCAATTCTCTGCCTGTATATACTAATAATTTTTCATTTATCTACAAGAGCGTTCATTTCTTGTAATTTTTTTAAAAACTATTTCCTTTGATTTTTTACAAATTATACCTACCTACGTGAGGTCCTTTACTTTAATTAAAGAAGCCCATAGTTTAAATACATTTTCTTAGCTAGATATAGTTTCAGGTAGGTATAGTGTGTACGGATTTATACCGTTGACCTTTCTGAAATAAATCAACTACATGATAATACCCCATTGTATATAGGTATAATAATATATTACTGGGCTGCAGGGTGGGCTTAAACATTATTGAGATATTATTTATTTATTTATTTTAAATAAGTAGACATTCTAAACTAAATGAAAATGCAAAACAAGGAATAATAATATTTTATTAAATATATTAAATTATACAGGTAATATATAGAATTTAATAAATACATACTTAAATTTACACATTATTTAGATTAAAACACAGCACAATGTAGGAGTTTTACAAATTGACTTGTCGGTATGAAGACATAATTAAATTTGGAAACCCAATTGTTCCTTACTCCATTAGTTCAGGGTCACTATCACTATTATCCTCATCACACATTTTTAATTACTTCTTTACCATCAAGAGATAAATGCTTTCTTCTGAACATGACACTAGATGACCCACTATCAGCACAAAGCACAAGCACCAGAACGCCACACTAACACTAAGACAAGACAAATAATACAACGCTGATACAATTAGCTATATTTATAAGTATAAAAAAAATACCTGCTTAAAATTGTATTTATATTATGAATTACGGTTGCAGGTATATACCTATTCAGATCCTGAGGCATTTTATGGTCAAAGGGATAATGAACGTTTTATGGTAGGCAAAAGATCAACGGTATAAATGCGTACGTAGGTACTATACCTACATATTTTATAGCAAACTTATTTTTCAAGCTTATTGAATTGAAATACTTAATTCGTGGAATTATTAGTTTACAATAATAATTTAATAGTTACTATAACAGTACCTAATAGCTTCTCTTGGCATATATTATGTGTATCTACTACATATTGTGATATTCATGAATAAATGTAACATTTGCTTTAAAATATGTATCTGAAATTATTTTTTGCTAAAAAATGCATTTCAATTATGAGTATCTTTACAATAATGGATCTTATGTAAGTAGAATCTGTGAAAAAATATTTAAAAAATTAAAACTATAAAAAAATTAATGTTGTATAATGTTCACGAAAATACTGATAAATAATGGCAAGGGAAAACAATTTTCTAAAAAATTCTTTCTATATTTCGACAAATAAGTAGCGTTACTGCAAGTAACTTAACTGTTTTTGTCCATACGTTATTATTCATCAACACAAACTGCTGGTAAAGTCAAATTTTAAATAATTCTACGAACAAAAATGTTTCCCTTGTTCTTTTATGACGTACACTGTGTTGCAACATTGTGTATAAAAAGTCGGTATTCGATATTTTTAGAAACTTTAAAACCGCGTATTGTTTTGGCTCAGATTCTGGAGAATATTTTTTATGTGTTTATATCAAGATATACATAGGTATGTTATTATTCTGGTTATGTTATAATTATTATTATGTATTTTATTTTTATTTCAATGGTAGGTAAATTGTTTCGAAGAATATACGAATGTTTGCTTTTAAATAAACTCACTTACAAAAAAGTTCTGTGTTTCTACATTCAACCGTTTTTGATAAAAAAAAAATCAACACGATCGACATTTCCAGAAGTTTGTCGGCGCCAGGAAGTTAATTAAAGCTCGCGTTTTAGACGCCCAACAATAAATACTCACGCTTAATTTTAAACAAAATTTAACCTGGAGGGCGTGTGTTAATGGCTACAAATTAAATTCTCGTCACTTTCAAATTTGCTCCCGGCGGCAGGCCTTATACCGGCGTTTGTGCTTTTGCCGTGGCGCCGTGGCGCCGTGGCAAAGTTTTGACAAGTTCCAGTCGAAACCTCTACGCCTAAGTAATTATTTTACCTAGTAGTTTGTAACCGTATTTATTAGTGCGTCGTGCTCCCGGGATATTGTTTTTATTCCGACAATAACGCAAACTTGGAAAACTTCACCTAACTACGTTACGTATTGTAAGAAACCAGTCGGTAGGGTAGGTTGCCGTATTCAACCTGGAACATCTTAGTTTTTATAACAAGATATAATGGACTTTTTGAATATTTACAAGGTTTAATAAGAAACTTTAAAAGTTTTCTTTTTGGAAATATTAAGTGAAAATTATTTAACTTTTTACATTTTTGTTAACTGTTCGAACTTTTGACTCGTTTAAAAGTTCCTTATGGAATCTTTGACTACCAATATTGGGATACCTCTTCTCCGGCGAAGGTTGACAGCTGTACAGACACACGTCACCCAGATTCCTTTGAAACGTAGTACAACTTCCGCAGCTAGCTCTCGCTGGAGCTGGAAGCAAGGTCATGTGCTGACTGCAGATACCAGTATGGCCCGGTAGTTGTTAGAATATAATGGTAGGGGAGAGCGGTGACGGTTGTAACAGAAATTAGATTTAATTTTTTGTAGCCCTAGTATTAAGTCTTAGACGGATGATTCAGCTTGCAGGAATGCTGTGTAATGTTAGAAGTCGCTTGGTATTTTTGAAGTTTTCAAAATATATATGATTTTTTTTCTACCACATGAAAAGGCTTCGTTTAATTTTTTGAGCTTTCCAAAGATAATATAATACTTGGCATAGTTATTAGTTAGTTTCCTAGATCCCCAAGTGGTCATCGAAAAAACTCACCCTGTATATTGTCATTTATAACTTTATTTGCAGCTTCTTCATAAACTTCTTGAGGAACATTACCCCTATTAGTTTTTCTCTGCCTTGGTTCAATGTTTACAAATAGCCTAAAACAAAAATATTTGTAAACATTGGTGTAACATTTTGTGTTAGTGTCGGTTGTAACATGTTACTACCGCTACTTCCCTTTATGTTACAACCGACACCAACCGTCAGACTTCCTGTGTGTGCATCAAAAAACTATGTAACCTTCAACTTTAAGCGTTCTAAATACTTGATTCCCTACTCAAAATGACGCTGATTTTTTTTTGTATAATTTGATTACCCATAAAATAAATGCTATAGGAACTACTTACCAAAGAAGATAAAAATTGAAACTTACTTAATGCGTCCAAAACTATGTTTTTACCCGTCACGTACGTTCACTGTAGAGTATCGTAAACATGTGACCACTAATATGGCGGCTGGCTCAACGCGCATGACCCATACATATTGTTTGCGCGTAGCTACATAGATAGCGATGATAGGTCGACTGTTACAATCGACACCCGTTACAACCTTCACCGCTCTCCCCTACTTCACTGGGTAGTTACCTCTAAAAAAGCAGTGTTCGTTCTAACACGTGGCCAATAAGCTCGGGGCTTTTACAAAGATACACTATTAAAGGAACTGTGCATAAATTCCGTTAAACCGGCATTCCGGCATTGTGCGTTATTTTAATGGAAAAAATATCGGATAAAAATTCAGTTTTCAAAAAATTTTATTTAAAAAAAGTTGTTGCTTTTTATGTTGCAACAAGTCGGTGCTAAAATATGTTACAATGTATTATAACAGTAAACATTTTAAAGCCTCCCAGTAGCGATATCACCAAAGGTTAAGTAAGGTATTAATGTTAACAACAATAATTAAATGTTTACAACTTGATATCGAACCTAACATGACAAATTACCTCTTCTATGTGACGCAAGCATTTCAATAAAGCTTTTTAATGAAAAATGTCTGCTTGATGTAGCATTTATTAATTTAAATGGTATTATCCAGGCAAATTTTGTGCACAATCATTAAAAGCAGTAACTCTCATTTATGCAACGCTGCCTCATTAACTTCAGTCTAGCAGTTTCGTATCCTAGAAATTTATGTCGTAATTAAATTTCATTTACAGTTAGTCTCTCTATATAATAATATACCGTTTGTCTAGTTGTTCGTGTTAACTAACACCCCTAAAAATCTAAGTAGGTAGTGTAACGAATTTCATTTTTTTAGAAAGGAACGTATTTTTCTGCACATAGATTTCGTTCTTTTAACGTTATTATAAGAAACTGGCAGAACTTATTAGAGGATCTAATTATTTATTTATACCGATTCTTAGACCAACAAACACAACCCTCTCGGAAAATTGTATAAATCCCTCGGTAAGTCTCAAGTTTACCCAAAAGTTTGTGGGTTTTATGGTCTCAGAAGTTGGCTGCCTGTTTATAATTCATGTTCCAAACTAAAAATGCGGGCATTTTTTGTTATATAGGAGGTGTAATGTGCGCAATATGTTCCGTAAGTTTCATTCGTGGTAAACATGAATAAAATATGACAGGCAAATATGAACTTTAGAATGCGACCGAATAAACTAGGAAACTTTAAATGATCTATGCTCTCCCATGGGAAACATTTCTTCACAAATTTATAAGCCAAGAATTCAAACAAGAAACTTTGAAAAGGGCCCTAGTTTTTTCCGATTTTTCTATACAGTTTGTGGACAAAAATATATTTATAAAAAATACTAAATAATATTTTTACTTATTCAAATTTAGATACTGAAGTTTGTTTTAATATTTCATGGGGTCATGGGGTTTATTCAACATTTGTTATAAAAAGTTAAACTTCAATATCTTGGTACACAAAAAATAACTATTAAAAAAACACTGTCCACATAGCAAACATTTGAAAATTAACGACCTTCTTTGATTTCACCATTTTCTCTCAAGTATATATAACATTTTGTGGCACTGGAAAATGCCATTCAGTATATGACAACAAAATTAACTTTTTAAAACCCTTTCTTTTTCAACTTGAAGAAAAATCGGTCATTTTGAGTGTTTGATGTGCCACTTTACTCCCAGGGGTCAGACATAAAAATGATCGAATGTAGCACACGCTCCCAATATCTATAAATTTAGTCATTTTTTCGGAAAAATCTATATTTCTAATAATAATAAATCATAATTCATAATTCTCTCACTCTGTATAAGTAGTGTCGGTTGTGGAAAAGAGAACAAAAATTTTATGTGATTGCAGGAGTGGAGAATGCAGTGGCGTATTCAGGGGGGGGGCAAAGGGGGCAATTGCCCCCCCCCCCCAGACCTGTCGAGATTGGTAATATCATAATTAATAATACCAAAAATTATATACTCCTGGCCTAATCTGAAAATGCAGTGAACATCAAACATCTACAATTTGTTATTTGTTTCATCTTGTCTTCTCGAAATTAAAACCTGTGCAGTAGATTTGAGAACGCGCCGCCGCACCGTATAGCGTAGCTAGATATTCTGTGCAGCGTGTAGGTAACCGTAAATTAGGCAAAACAACCTACTAAACATATTTTGCACAATTACGGTGTGCACCGCCACGCCAGAAAAAACATTTTCAAAACTGAAAATTTTAAAAATTTATATTAGAGACAATATTAGCGAAAACCCACTGAATGGGTTAACATTCCTTTATGTGTACCCTGAAATACCCATATCTCCATAGGAGATATTTGACGAGCTCAAGACCAAAAAAAGAATACTTGATTTTGTGATATAGATTTTACTGGTTTGAAGAAAAATTATTTTTATGTTATACAGGGTGTCCGGTAATAACTTAAAAAATTTTAAAAAAAGGAAAATATGACGAAAAGTTCATATGAATAGGTCCGCAGATGTTTGGTTTTCGAGATGTAGGGTGTTGAAATTTAAATTTTATTTTCGATTTTTTAAAAAAACAAGTTAATTAAGTAAACTGTCAAAAAATAAATGTGCTTGTTTATTTAAATTTTATTTTTAAATTTCTCGAAAACAGTCACCTTTGGTGTTATTCACCAAGTATACCTTTTTTGCTTAGAAAACGTTTGGGAAGACGATACATCCACAAAATGGTAGTAAAAGTTTACTGTCAAAAAAGTTGGGGCAAATTAAATTAAATAATGATAGCGTATAGCCGAGCGTATAGCCCTCTACGGATTGCACCAAAAATAATACCAAATTATGACTTCCCTTCCCAAAAAAAAACTCCGGCTACCAAACTTTGCAAGAATATTTTGTCGTCTCAAAAAGTTACTTAAAAAAAATTGAAAACAAAATTTCAATTTCAACACCCTGCATCTCGAAAACCAAACATCTGCAGACCCATGTTCATATGAACTTTTCGTCATATTTTCAAATTTTTCAAGTTGGTTCATTTATTTCCGGACACCCTGTATTTATTTATTTCAGAAAATATTTTTGTTCTGTTTTTATTCGTTAAAATTATGGACAGAGTTTTGTTATTTATAACCGATTGCCTCTCCCAGACGTTAATCCTGGATACGCCACTGGGAGAATGATTGTGCTTCTGTAAAAAAAAGGATAATGGCGAACATAAAACAACGATAAAACTTTAACTAGATATCCCCAGCCACAAAAGTCAATATTGCAAAAATATATTTTTACCCAACAAAAACGCTTGGGCGGTTTTCATTCTTATTTAAAAACGTAGAGGATGGTTATTTGGTATTTTTATGATATCAGCTAACTTCGTTCTACGTTTTTACAAATAGGAGTAAGAAAAACAAGAAATGTTCAATTCTTTCAAATCCCCAATCCAATTAGATTTTGGATACTTCTTGGCTTTCACTGTGTTTTCCGTATAATAAATAAATTTCATTTCTTCAAAAAAATTCCATATAAGAGTTTTCGAAATTGCAACACGCACTTTTATATACTTTATAGAAACTCGCCAAACTTGTTAGCGGAACTGATTGCTTATTTATATCGTTTATACAACAAACACTCATGGAAAATTTATGAATCTTTCGGTAAACTACATGTTTACTCAAAGTTGGCTACAATAATGGTCTCGCAAGTTTGCTGCGTTCATGTTCTAAACTAAAATTGTAAGTACTTTTGTTATAGAAAGTGTCACTTTATGTCGGGCAATATGTTTCATATAAGTTTTATTCCTTGGAGACAAGACTAAAAAATACGTAAGTACGACAGGCATATATGAATTTTGATGTTAAACTAGAGAACTTAAATGAACTATTTCCACACATTTGAAAATATAATCGCTTTTCTTTAATTAGGTACTAAATAATAAAATAATAAAAAAATAATAAAAATATAGATAAATAGGATAATAATTATAATTTTGTAATAGTTATTATAGGTAATTACAAAAGTATTTATCAATGAGAATTGAAAATTATTATGTGGGGTATTAAGTTTATAATATTTGCAAAAAACCTAGATAAAATTTAAATATCTTTATACATTGTTGGATCGAAATAATGCAAGGAGAGTTTTAAAATGAAAGTTATAAAACATCTAATTCAATCCTCTAAAACATTTATTTCTACCTTCAAAAAGAGAAAAACTTTTAATCTTATGGTTACTTGGGACGCTGCTTTTTCTACATATTTATTAAGAATACTCTTGAGAACATAATATCATTATCCCCTCGATATAGGCACTCTCACAGAAAATTACACCTAAATATGTTTTGCCTAAGTTCGCTCCAAATGCGAAGGAGAATCATAAGTGGGTCGCTTGTATGTAATTCACGTTGCAAGTTTTGTACCTTGTGTACACGTAGTTATGTTAAAATAATTTGTTACTTCACGGTTGGTATTACTTTTTGTAAGACCGGTGCTCTGTAAACGTGCAAGGAATATACCTTACAAATTTAATTTATGGGTTATGACAACCGTTACTTTTTAAAGGATTTGAGAACCGAGCCTTTAGAGCGAGGGGAGTAAATCGAACGAGTAATGACCATAACTCGCGAGTTAAGAACTAAGTATGTTTTTTCCACGACTGTCTAAATGTTTCTTAACGTATCTATAGAGGATCAGTTTTTTTGGACTATAGAGCGCGTTCAGCCTTAGAATAGGCCCTGTGAGTCAACTCTAGCTACGCGTGTCTGCCGAACGGGGATGCGGTAAGACCGGTGCTCTGTAAACGTGCAAGGAATATACCTTACAAATTTAATTTATGGGTTATGACAACCGTTACTTTTTAAAGGATTTGAGAACCGAGCTTTTAGAGCGAGGGGAGCAAATCGAACGAGTAATGACCATAACTCGCGAGTTAAGAACTAAGTATGTTTTTTTCCACGACTGTCTAAATGTTTCTTAACATGACTATAGAGGATCAGTTTTTTTGGACTATAGAGCGCGTTCAGCCTTAGAATAGGCCCTGTGAGTCATCTCTAGCTACGCGTGTCTGCCGAACGGGGATACGGCATAACTCGCGAGTTAAGAACTAAGTATGTTTTTTCCACGACTGTCTAAATGTTTCTTAACGTATCTATAGAGGATCAGTTTTTTTGGACTAGAGAGCGCGTTCAGCCTTAGAATAGGCCCTGTGAGTCATCTCTAGCTACGCGTGTCTGCCGAACGGGGATGCGGTAAGACCGGTGCTCTGTAAACGTGCAAGGAATATACCTTACAAATTTAATTTATGGGTTATGACAACCGTTACTTTTTAAAGGATTTGAGAACCGAGCCTTTAGAGCGAGGGGAGTAAATCGAACGAGTAATGACCATAACTCGCGAGTTAAGAACTAAGTATGTTTTTTCCACGACTGTCTAAATGTTTCTTAACGTATCTATAGAGGATCAGTTTTTTTGGACTATAGAGCGCGTTCAGCCTTAGAATAGGCCCTGTGAGTCATCTCTAGCTACGCGTGTCTGCCGAACGGGGATGCGGTAAGACCGGTGCTCTGTAAACGTGCAAGGAATATACCTTACAAATTTAATTTATGGGTTATGACAACCGTTACTTTTTAAAGGATTTGAGAACCGAGCCTTTAGAGCGAGGGGAGTAAATCGAACGAGTAATGACCATAACTCGCGAGTTAAGAACTAAGTATGTTTTTTTCCACGACTGTCTAAATGTTTCTTAACGTATCTATAGAGGACCAGTTTTTTTGGACTATATAGCGCGTTCGGCCTTAGAATAGGCCCTGTGAGTCGTCTGTAGCTACGCGTGTCTGCCGAACGGGGATACAGACGCCGCCTCTACAGTGCTGGCATGGGTGTAAGTAGTTATGTTTGAAAAAGTGAAGCCAATAGTTATTAGAAGAGAAAGATATATAATTCTGACTATGAAAGGCAGGCATTTAACATCTAGGTTGAATGGCGTCGGTGGCCTATTCTAAGGCTGAACGCGCTCTACCATCGCGATTTTCTTGCTTATTTTGCGCCTCACAATTAAAGCATAAGAAACAAAAACGCGGCAATTTTGGATAGCTAGGTGACGACATGGAAAAGGAATTCGGTATCCATGACCAACTTGTCGCGCAATATAAAATAGCAGTAGTATATGTTTATTAAGAGATAGAAGAAAATTGATGGCACTGAGAATCTTTTTGCAACCGGGTGCTCGGGCAGTTTGAGAAAATTATACAGGATCTTTTGCTCCTTGAGCCCAATGCAATTTTTTGTCGATTTATGAGTCTTTTAGTACCTATTGCGCGAAAAATTGGCCGTGGATGCCCATTTATTTTTTAGCGTCGCCTATCTGTACAAAATTGCCGTATTTTTCCTTTACGTTATTTTGTGAGGCGCAAAATAAGCGAGAAAATCTCTTTAATAAATCTTAGATTTAATACGAAATTATTATGCGACTTAACTTACGGGATCGGAACAAGACCTTTTTAAAAAATGCAAAGTTTTTTATTGGCAACTAGTACAGAGTCTGATAGTCAAAAGTCGAAAAATGTGGAGCGCGATAGTTTATATAATTTAAGGAAAGCAGAATTCGCAAGATTTCAAGGTGTTCGAGAGTCCATCTAGACTCTGCTGAGTTTGTAGTTTCTACGGCGTAATTTCTATGATGAGGCAGCAACTTCTAGAACATAACTCCTCCCGCCTTAAGTGGAGACTTCCGGAGTAAACAGGATGGAAGGCGACGTTGTCTTCTCTTCTTTCTTCAAAATTTTGAATTTATTTTTCATTTTCCAAATAGTATAGGTGATCAGGATGATGACGATGCTTCCTACGGTGATCCATAATATCCAATCTATCGGAGTTGAAGTATCGATGTCGACTATGCTGATCGGGTTTGACGCTTGAATTTGTTTTTCCAATTGGTGAATATCTTGAAGGTTTACATTTTCGATTTTCAGGGGGCTTCTTCTTGTTTCGATCTTGATTATTGATGGATTTTGAATTTTAGGTATTAATAAAGGATTTCCAATGGTTTTTGTTTCTTTGTTACCAATTTCATAAGATTTGTATTGAAATGTACAGTTGTAGGGTATCTGAAGTAAGTTGTTGCCTTGTAGAGTATGAAACTTCTTTTCTGGACATGTAGAAGTGGCTTGAATTTCTTCTTCGCTGATTATTATGAAATATTTATTATTAATTTTATTGATGATAAATTTTGGTGGTACGATCGGAATTTGGTTGCATTGATTTGGATGACCATTTATTAAGGTGGTTATGCAGTCATTATTTTCTTGAATATTTTCTAGGTTACAGATGTATATTTCGTCAAGTTGCGGGCATGGTTCTTCCATGTATTGATGAGCCTTTTCTTCTAGGGCCAAGTAAGGTTTTGGGGGTATAATAATTAGGTTTTTATCCGTAGGGATTGGAAATAAATGAAAATATTGAAAGGTACTAGGATGTATTATAGGGAATTCCATGGCAAATATTATATTATTTTCCGAAAAATGGCAATTAGTCTTAATTATTGAATACCAAGATTCTAATTTTATATTAAGAATTTCTTGTTTTTTATATTGATTAGAAAGTTCGTTCAAAATATCCACAAGATTTCGCCTTGTCAAAATGTCGGGGTGTGCTACATGTAATTTTGAAAAGGTGACAGCATTCTCTAAATTATCTAGTAAAGTAATAATGATATTAGTATTTATAAAAATTTGTTCAACTATCGACATGTAGGTCGTATATCGGTAAAATTCATTGGTAATATTGGAGATATTGTTTTGGATTTCATTAACTAACTTTGCGATTTTCCTTTGATTGGAATTAATGTCTTCTATAATTTTAGATTGCTTTTGCATTAACTGTTTAGAAAGAGACATTTGTAAATTAACTTCTGAGACAATTTTTTCCTTGATTAGATTTTAGTAATTTTAAAGCATTATCATAGCGTTGACCGTCATTAGCATCCAGGGTGCCAAAAAGCCATTTTTGTACAGTGCCTGCTAAATTTACAAGACCTCGTCGTTTCCGTTTGTGATTAAAATTTAAATTTTCATATTTTTCGTTAAGTTCGATAATTAAAGGATATAAGTGTTCTGAAATATTACGAGAATTTCTAAGTAGAAAATTCCAACTTCCAAAGTCGAGTGAGGAATTAATGTTTTGAAAAATGTTTGTTATCCCATCAATTTGAGTTTTAATGTCTAGTAAATTTATATCATATAAGAAAACATGTTTACTTTTTATAACGCGAGCTTGGCCTAATTCAAAGGGGAGAATTCCGGGAGAGTTGATTTTGGATATTTCTATTTTATTCTGAAATGTCACTATTATTTGCAGCAGAAGTAGAAGGATTCTCAGCTTCATTTTCCTGTAACAAAGGAGGTTGTTTTAGCTCCTTCATATGAATTATTTCTTCTTTATTATTATTTTTGTTTTTTATTTTGAATTTATTATGTTCTAAAATTTCGATAATTACGTATGGACCTATAAATTTGTTGCTCTTTTTATTTCTGTTAAGGGGATTTTTCTTAAATACAATTTGATTAATTTTAAAAGTAGGATTTGTATTGCCCTTTGCATTTTTCGTATTAACAATCTTTTCTTTTTCTTTTATTAACCTCGTTTGGACGTCACCATATACGTGTTTTAATTTTTCCGCGTGATTTTCGACATAGTTTGAGAAGAAGTGTTTAGGAGTAAAAATTTCGGGGTTTCTTAAGTCCGTATGACCGTATACTAATTCAAAAGGCGTGAATGTCGTCGAACTGTGTATTGAGCAATTATAACCTAAAACGGCGTAATTTATTAAGTCGGTTTCGTTAGGGAAAGATTCTTTTAAAATTCGCAGGTGTTCTATTATTGTGGAATGGAAACGTTCTACTATACTGTTTGACTCGTGGTGGCCTGGTGTAGTGAAATGAATATCTATTTTATGTAATTTTAATAATTCCTTAACCGTTTCATTATTGAATTCACGTCCATTGTCTAAAATGATCTGTTGAGGAGTACCAAAAGAACAAAAATATTTTACAAGAGCATCACATATGGTTGTAGCGGATTTTCCGGGAATTAATGTAGCTTGCGCGAATTTCGAGAAAGCGTCAACGAAAGTTAAATAGTTTCTGGTGTCATAATAGAACACATCGACATGAACTAACTGGAATGGTTTACAAGGAGTTTCAGTTAATACTTGAGGTACATATGGAGGGTTTCTACCGTATTTGGTTCTCTGACAAATTTCGCATGCATTTATATATGCAGTAATATCGGACTTCATATTTATCCAAAAATAGTTTCTCTTTAAATAATTTAGTGTTTCTTGTATTCCGCGATGATTCGTTTTTCCTAAATGGTGATTTTTTATTAGTAATAACTGTTCCTCTTTGTCTTTTATGGTATTAATTAATTTTGTACATATTATCAGTTTGGGACCTAATCGATTGAAATGCTCTGAGTAAATATTTGAAAATTGTGTTATAAATTGCGAATGATTAAAATAAATGTGATACGTAGTGTTTGGTCTTAGATATTGTTTTAGAAAATCTAGGATTAATTGCTCATTTGAAATTAAAGGAATTTTGACTGTCATAATTTTTTGGTGCAAGTAGTTTTCTTGTTCTACTGAAAGTTTATCGACGTTATTTTTGAAAATATGTATTTGATTCGTTTTATTATTGATAATTTCGTCCAAAATAGGTAAACTTTCATTACATATTTCTTTTGAGAGGGAATGGGCAGTTTCGTCATCACTAATTTCAATAGGTGCGTCATTTAATATTGTCGGTCTAGGTTTATCAGGAGGTCGGATTTGTATGTCGGAGTGAATTATTATCTTAGGTTTCGTTCGCGGGACGGGGTCAGCTGTGTGAGTGTCTGGCGTTAATGAATTTGCTTGGGTATTGTTTACATTACTGTTAGAAATTTCTTGGCTTGTACTGGGTAGTTCAAAATTTTCTGGGTTTTCTACATAGTTCCTTAAGAATTCGAAAGTTTCTTGATTTATATCTCCTGGATTATTGATAACAGATTGGGTTTCATGAATATTCAAATTTATACGAGAGAGTGCGTCGGCATTGGAGTTTAACTTTCCCTTTTTATAAACAATTTTGTAATCATACTCTTCTAATTTGAGACGCCAACGAACCAATTTCGAATTGGGTTCTTTTAAATTAAAAAGTCACGTGAGGGGGCGATGATCGGTAACTATTGTAAATTTTCGACCATAGAGGTAGGGACGAAAGTACTTACAAGCCCAAACAATGCTCAATAACTCTTTCTCAATAGTACTGTAATTTTGTTCACTGTCATTTAGGGTGCGTGAGGCATAGGCAATAGGTTTGTCTTGTCCAATGGTGCCTTGGGATAATACTGCGCCGATAGCGATGTTGGAAGCATCAGTAGTTAGAATGAATTCTTTGGAAAAGTCAGGATACTGTAATATCGGATCATTACACAAAATTTTCTTACATGTGTTGAAAGCTTCTATGAATTTTTGACTATGAGTAACTTGAGCGTTCTTCTTTAAACAGAGAGTTAAAGGTTTAGTTATTTTTGCGAAATCTTTAATAAAGCGGCGGTAATATCCAAGTAATCCAAGGAATGATTTTATTTCTTTTTGAGTTTTAGGAATGGGGAATTTTTGAATACAGGAAATTTTTTCGGGATTGGGTTTCACTCCTTCTGATGTGTCCGAGGTAAGCAACAGTTTTTTGTAGAAAGTCGCATTTGTCAAGTTGTACTTTAAAATTCGCGTCACGTAGTCTGTCGAAAACTTTTTTGAGATTAATTATATGTTCTTGGAGAGATGTACTGAAAACTATTATGTCATCTAAATATACGAGACAAATTTCGTTTGTTAAACCACGTAAAATATTATCTATTAATCTCTGAAATGTACTGGGTGCATTTTTAAGACCGAATGGCATTCGTAAGAATTGATAATGTCCAGAATCAGTAGAAAATGCAGTTTTGGGTACATCATTTTCGTCAACTTCAATTTGATGATAACCGGAGGCCAAATCGAGTGTTGTAAAGTAATTCGCACGTCCTAGTCTGTCTAATATGTCCGTTATGTTTGTCACTAATAGTTTTGTCATTTAACTTACGATAGTCGATGACTACTCGCCATTTCCTTTTTTTACTAGCGTCGAGTTTCTTTGGAACGATCCAGATTGGACTGCTCCACGGGGATGTGGATGGTTCAATAATTTTTTGTTGTAACATTTTATCTATTTGGGATTTTACTTCTTGTCGATGGATTTCGGGAAACCTATACGATTTAGTAAAAATAGGTTTTTCGTCTGAGATTAATTTTATGTTTGACTTTATTTGTAAAGCTAAGAGGTATTTTTTCACAGTAAAAGATGTCCCTGTATGAATAACAAAGTTTACGTAAAGCGGACTTTTCTTCATAATTGCAATGATCAAGTCTAATATTTTTTAAATTTTGTTTTAGTAGATTATCTTCAGTTTCTGAGAGTTCCGAATTATCTTCGATTTTGTCGATAAAGTTAATCTCATTAGGGTTTAAAATTTCAACGTCTAAAGGTTCAGTAATTATGACTTCAAAGGGTTCTAAATTTGGATTTATAATTGTTGTTGTCGCGAAATAATTTTGAATATCAACTACAGCACGAGGGGATTCTAAATTGTTATCAAAATTATTGTAATCTAAAATACCGAGGCCATTTTTATAGCATACTGGAACTTTAACTATTTTTTGAGTTCGAGGTGGTATAATTAAAGAGTGATAACATTTTTGGAAATTTTTCTGTTGTTTTGAATTGGAGTTTTCCGAAAGTAGAGGTATTTGAACTTTGGGAGTCTTTAGTAATTTATTGTCGAGATCTATATTTGATCGTAGTCTTTTAAATAAGTCCATGCCAATAAGACCGTGATATTTTGGGGAAAAATCATAGATATAAAATTTATAAAATCGATTTACGTTAAAAATGTCGAAAAGTGGAATTATGGCAATTTCATTGTGAAAAGTAATATCGTGAGAGGTCTGAATACTAAAATCTTCATGAAAAATGCAATTACTGTAAAACTTATAAGCTACATCGGGGTTAATTATACTACGGGAACTACCTGTATCTATAAGGAATCTGGCATTAATTTCTGGAATTTCTATATACGTTAAATCGCTCTTATGTAGATGATTTAAGTCAATTATTACGTTGGGTTCTGTGGATTCGAAGCCTGGGAAAAATTTTCTAAACTTTCATAAGTTTCGTTCGGTACGAAATTTTCATCGGAGTTTTCATGGTAAAAATCGGGAAAAATTTCATCGGGATTTTCCGGGTTTTCGAGATTTTCGTCGAAGCTAAAATCTGCCTCTTCAATATTGTGGAGTTGTGGAGTTTGGTAATTTTTTGGAAAATTATTTCTGAATTGAGTTTGTATAGTAGGAATTCGTGATGTAGTAGACATCGGTTCAGGTTTATGTTGCGGAGTTATACCGGTGGGTTTAAAAACATTTCTGGAAGTGTTGGGGGCTCCAAATACTTGTTTATTGGTAAAAAATTTAGGGGAAGGCATATTCTGTCGAGGTTGGATGTTTATAGGTTGAGATGGGAATTGAGCTCATTCGGGAAAATTTTGATTTTGGGAATAATTTTGATTTTGCGAAAAATTGTTATTATTTGGCGGAAACATTGACTGTTGTCGTGGTGTTCTAGCTTGTTGATTATTATAAGAATTCATTTTTGGAAAGTGTTGAGGATTTTTATTTGGTAATGTTGAATTTTGGAAATTACTTGTTTGAGACTTTTGGAATAAAATAAAGTTTTCTTCTTCAATAACATACGATATTGCGAGTTCTAGACTGTCAGGATTTCTTAAACGAACCATATCTTGGATACGTCCAGATAGACCTCTTATAAAGGTTTTTAGTGAAAGTTCATCATAATTTTTAATTTTAAAAGCACGTTCTTCGTTAGTCATTTCCATTGAAATTATTTTAGAAGCGATGGAACTACGGCACTTTTGTAATCTCTGCCCAAAATTACGAAAAGATTCATTTTTGAAGGGTCGCGAAACAAGCATTTCTTGCACTAAGCAATCAAGGTTTCTTTGGTCACCGAAACTTAGTCTTAATAATTCTTTTAAATTTGCCCAATTTCTTACGTCAGGTCTACTACCAGCAATAACTAAAGCGTGTCCTGTTAATTTTCCAATAACAGCACGTATTAGGAAGGTATTTATGGGATCAGCGGGGTTTGCATTGGAATATGTGGAAATAAGAAAATCACAATGTTCTATAAAAATTTCGAGAGTGTGTGGGTCTCCATTAAAATTTGGAATTGTATCGACATACAATCTAAGCAGACTATAATTGATTGGTGCAGGTTGAGGTTGATTATTCATGATTTCTTCTTCAATTGTACCAATACTATCACTATCACTATCACTTAAATCTAGAGAACGGAACGAGTTTGAAATATCTTCGAGTGAATCAATTTTGAAATTTAAAATTGAAACTTAAAATGAAATTGAACTTCTTAACCTAACTTAATTATATCTTTTGAAGTATTATATGCTCTAATATTTCGCAAGACGCAATCTTATGAATAGATTCAACTAGAAAAACATATACACTGAATTTCTAGGGACCTAAGACTGACCTGTTTGCCACAGAAAGGACAAGGGAAAGGAAACACGGATTGGCCCTTACCTTGGTCTCTTCCTGGCTCTGCAGCTTCAATCGGATCTTGAAGTTCTTGTTTGTTGGGAGTTCGATACTCCAGAAGCGCGAGACCGATGGCGCCACGCAACTCAAACAATCCGTACGACTGCGCCACTTAACTTACGGGATCGGAACAAGACCTTTTTAAAAAATGCAAAGTTTTTTATTGGCAACTAGTACAGAGTCTGATAGTCAAAAGTCGAAAAATGTGGAGTGCGATAGTTTATATAATTTAAGGAAAGCAGAATTCGCAAGATTTCAAGGTGTTCGAGAGTCCATCTAGACTCTGCTGAGTTTTTAGTTTCTACGGCGTAATTTCTATGATGAGGCAGCAACTTCTAGAACATAACTTGCGAAATCACAATGTATCTGCGAAATTGTAGATTAGATGTACTTTCGGAATAGTGTTTAAGTTAAGTTCTGTTAGCAAGAACTTATGCACATCAGTGTTTAAACTAACTTATTCCTATTTGTGCGACGTCTTATTCATTCGAATCCAGTATTTTCGCTTCCTTGATATTTAACTCTTAATTAAATTTCACTTACGCAGTGCGTATCTCTGTATAACTCAGTTTCCGTCCTTGGCAGACAGCACTTTTAAATCTCCGCGGAAATATTAAATAGGGAGCTCGGAGGACTTGTTAGCGGCGATGATTATTTATTTATAGCGGCCCTTAAAGCAACAAACACAACTCGGACAGAAAATTGTATAAATCTCTTGGAGAGTTACAAGTTTACGCAAAGTTAGGAAGCGAATACTCCGGAACGGTCTCGGAAGTTTGCCGCTTATAGAAAAATTACGTTCCTGACTAAAAATGCAGATTTTTTGCTTAATTTTTCGCAGGTGAGAACAACGTCAAATTCGCTAGGTCTATGTAGAAGGGTGCGCCGCACGCAGGAAAGTTCTCAAGGTTTAAATGAATGAAACAAAAATCGAAGTAATCTGTCCATAATCATTTCTGAGCACTAACCAAAAGGTAGGCTAGAATTGAGAAAATAAAAGTGTCAACAAGTTATAATTTATTGTTGATTTTTAAGTGACAATAATTGAGTTATTATCAACACTCATTATGTGATGTAAAAGTAAAAATATAAGTTAGTGTATATAAATTTGTTGAAAGATCCTATTAAAAAATATTTTAATTTATTTCCTTATTTTAAAGGGCCACATTATATCTAAGATTTGCATAAACCAAGGGCGTAGATACGGGGGGGGGTAGAGGGGGTAATTACCCCCCCAAGAAAACCAGAACCTTAACCAATGGGCTATTACCACAACACGTCTATAATAGAAAATAAAAATATTATTCTATTATTAATTTTTATAATGAACTCTGTAAAAAACGCAAAAAAAATTACTAATGAAAGTCTGCCAAATTCGGCTTCTGAAACATTACCTTTTTGTGATCCTAATATATATCCAAAAATATATGAACTTTTGAAAATTCTGTGTACAGGGTGTCCCATTTTGGGTGTTTTTGGGTGTTTTTCTCAAAAATCTCGGTTATTATTAAAGCTAGAGGGTTGCGGCTTCACGTCACTGTAATACTTTTTGAGAGGAATTTGGTGGACCAATCAGATTTTAGATAAGTTTTATAGTTTTTGAGATATGAACCATATATATATATCTCGACAAATTTAATCAACTATTTTTATAGATTTTTTGGCGTAGAATCGAATGTTATAATTAGTTTTTTAGTAGCGTTAATAGTTTTTGAGATATGAACTAGGGTTTCCATTTAAAAAAAATATAACTTTGGTTCATATCTCAAAAACTATTAACGCTACCACGCCAAAAAATCTATAAAAATAGTGGATTAAATTTGTCGATATATATATTTAAGTCCTGCGCCAATGCGCGGAAACTGTAAAACTTATCTAAAATCTGATTGGTCCACCAAATTCCTCTCAAAAAAGTAGTACAGTGACGTGAAAACCACAACCCTCTAACTTTAATAATAACCGAGATTTTTGAGAAAAACACCCAAAAACACCCAAAATGGGACACCCTGTACACTGCCTGTAAGGGTAGCCTCGGCCGAAAGAATTTTTTCATCTTTAGAAAGACTTAAATCTTGGTTGAGGTCCACTATGGGACAAGAGAGGCTTGTAGGGTTGACGCTTTTACATATTAACAGGGATATAAAACCTTGCCCTGAAGCAGTGCCAAACAGATTTGCCAATAATAGTAACAAAAGGATTTTAGATTTAGTTCTATAAAAACTGGTTTATGTGTGGATATATTTTTTATATTTTGACTGATTTTTTTTTAGTTTATAAATGTTTTTTAAGATTAGGTTTTTTAAAGACTGATTTTTTCTTGTTATTTTTTTGTTTTCTTTCTGTTTTCATCAAAGAAAAAGTATATATTTTATTTTTATATTTTTTATCATTTTTTATGTTGAGTTTGTTTCATTGTTCTTTGTTTCAAATATATAGTACCTATACATTTTGTTATTCAATATATTACTAGTGTTTCGTTTTATTTGGCTTTATAATAGTCTTTACTTATGCATACCTGATACCCATACCCACCTATAAAATCGCAATAAAACCTTATAATTGGGGAAGAGACGAACTATAAATATTAGGTATTACCATTACCACCCCCGGAAGAAAAAGCTATCTACGCCCTTGGCATAAACACGCTTTACTGATCAGTGTCCTATGAGTATACCTATACCTACGAAAACTTGTTATACTTATTGTTTTTAAAAAAGTAGAGGTGGTCATATAATACTAAAAATCGCCGAAGGCGAAATTTTTTGAACTTTTGTGAACAAATAGTTTAAATGAGGCAGAGGAAATTACAAAATCACATCACCATGATGTATTTTGAACGAATCCCGGTGGGAATGCGTTTTTTTTTTCAACTGATTATTCTTTATGCCACAGTCCTACTTTCACTGAAAACTGCTTAGGCAAGAAAAGAGAGAGGACACCACGCTTGCCTACCCTGCCGAGTATAGATTTTCTTACGTCGTTTTGAACGGCGTCCACTTTATATGTGGCAGACAAAGCGAGAACGTTGTGAGTCAATTTCGGGAATTTGTGAATTAAAAGTAAAAGTTATTAAGGGGAAAATATACTCTTACGATGGTGAATTGTTCAGCGTTTCGTTGCAAAAGCAGAAGTGAAAAGCAACATCCCGGCATTTCGTTTCACAGGTAAATATTTAACAAGCTACCTTTGAAAGATGCCCTAAAACTTTATTTTTTCTCAATATAACTTCTTCAAATCCCTTCTACCTTTTAGTATGATAAAGTGCATTGTTTTGTTTGTAAATAGGACCAATATAATTATTTTTTAGCATGGTTTTTAATGAAAATTTCTTAATTGATTACGATAGTTTCATAAAATATGGGCTGGTTTCCATGGGCGTGCATTATTTATTTCATTTTGATTGATTCGAAATCGCCACAAATAAATATCTTTCAGCACTTGACACTAGCTTTACATTTGGGAAATTACCTGCAAATAAATACCAATCTTTCAAATTACATGTAAGTCAATATTAACTATACCTTTTCATTTTTAACATTTTTGTGATATTGGCTAAGAACGCGTTTCCTGCTGCGCCACTGGTCTGTCGTGCGATGTGGCAGTCGGTAACAAGGCCGCGAGCTCTGTTAGGCGTCCTCTCTCTTTCCTTATCTAAGGAAAACATATATAAATTAAGAAAGAAGAACAAACCCCGGCGGAAGAACGTACCTTAGTAAATAATGTGTCATTGTGCCCCACTAGTAAACCAAAAAAACTAAAAATCCTAATAGTTTCATATCCCTAAAACCGGCTCGGGTTTGCATCGGTACGTGCCACTTGCGAGACCGCTACCTTTGGCCCACATGGAACCGGAGATCGTCGAACTTCGAATTCCCATTGGGATCACGTATCGGTCCCGATATGGGGGAGCTATGGTACACGTAACTACGTGCCACACTCGGTCGCGTTGCTCCTCGTCACGTAGGCTGCGTCCCGGGAACTATTACCTTGTTGATGGAATCGTGAATGGTCGATATGAGGAACGAGGCGAACCGCCATCTGCATGCGTTAACGCCTCTTTCCTTATCTAAGGAAAACATATATAAATTAAGAAAGAAGAACAAACCCCGGCGGAAGAACGTACCTTAGTAAATAATGTGTCATTGTGCCCCACTAGTAAACCAAAAAAACTAAAAATCCTAATAGTTTCATATCCCTAAAACCGGCTCGGGTTTGCATCGGTACGTGCCACTTGCGAGACCGCTACCTTTGGCCCACATGGAACCGGAGATCGTCGAACTTCGAATTCCCATTGGGATCACGTATCGGTCCCGATATGGGGGAGCTATGGTACACGTAACTACGTGCCACACTCGGTCGCGTTGCTCCTCGTCACGTAGGCTGCGTCCCGGGAACTATTACCTTGTTGATGGAATCGTGAATGGTCGATATGAGGAACGAGGCGAACCGCCATCTGCATGCGTTAACGCCTCTTTCCTTATCTAAGGAAAACATATATAAATTAAGAAAGAAGAACAAACCCCGGCGGAAGAACGTACCTTAGTAAATAATGTGTCATTGTGCCCCACTAGTAAACCAAAAAAACTAAAAATCCTAATAGTTTCATATCCCTAAAACCGGCTCGGGTTTGCATCGGTACGTGCCACTTGCGAGACCGCTACCTTTGGCCCACATGGAACCGGAGATCGTCGAACTTCGAATTCCCATTGGGATCACGTATCGGTCCCGATATGGGGGAGCTATGGTACACGTAACTACGTGCCACACTCGGTCGCGTTGCTCCTCGTCACGTAGGCTGCGTCCCGGGAACTATTACCTTGTTGATGGAATCGTGAATGGGCGATATGAGGAACGAGGCGAACCGCCATCTGCATGCGTTAACGCCCTTTTAGGGATCTTAACACTAATCACCTCCTAATTAGTTTGTGCCTAATTAGTTTGTGCCTATGTAAAATCGAAATTCCTGTTTTCTATTTTAGATTATGGATGCATGCTTGGAGTAAACTATGAATACTTAATGCTTTAGGTATAACTTATTGAACCTCTCAGCACATCCAGATTCCTGATAGGATGAAAATTTTTTGTATAGTTTGGCATATTTTTTAACAAGCCAGTTGAAAGGCGATGTGGAAAAAGTTGCATTCCCGCAAATGTTTCTTCTTTTAAATTTGCAGAGTGTAGATTTGTTCACTTAAGCTTTCTTAGAAGATGAATTCAAATACCTGTATCAATAATTTTAAACTTTCCACACTCCAATTTTAACAAGTAACTAGAATTCCAAACAAGAAAAGTATGGTCGTTGAAACCAGACTTTTGTTGCAAAAGTGAAAAGTACCTATCGATTAAAATAGTTATTTACATTGCAAGATATCTTAACAAAAAACTAAAACTTAATTTATTCATGGCTTAAATAAAACCTTATTTTTTATCTCTTTATAAAATTCAATTCGAATCCCTGTTTTGTTTTACTAAGTGTCAAACTAGTCTACAAATACTTTAATAATAGTTAGTTCTCTCCACTGGCGGCGATAAGGCGCCCGCAGAGCCCGCCGTGCGGGGGGGCCCCAGCTCCGGAAGGGGCCCCTAAAAACTGATCTATCCACTAATATTAATTTTTGCAAGATATTAACGCTATTAGGCTGAAAATCGACTTGAAAGATTTCTATTTCAGGAAACAATTAGCAGATTGTGGGTAAATTATTAAGGCACTCAGAAAAACATAACAAAATGCAATTTTTCTGTCAAATTTTGTGCGTTTATTTGATATTTTTTAGATTATTTATCTTTTGTTTAAAAGATAATCTAAAAACATATTTACCTCCATACCAGTTTTGGTATGGAGGTAATTATTACGAAAAATATTCACTTCTATTGTCGAGTAGTTTTGTACACAATGTTAATGCGAATTAAGATTTGTGCTTTTTTTTATTAACCTATTTTTCATGTTTTTTTATCTTCCCTGCATATTTTGACCAATTTTTAGGGCTTTTGCCGGCCGGTTGTGTGTTTCTAGCAGATAGCGTCAATTCTCTTACATCTTTATTTAGATAAATTTTTCTGAAATTAATTTATACTTCATACAACACTGGTAAAAGAGCTATTTTTAAAAGCAAATTTTCGATTTATTTTTTTGACCAAATTACGGGCCATTTTGAAATTAGGACGTTTAGTATGCCGCCCGTCCCTATGCGTTGGTAGCTTTGTTTTAGCTTCAAAAATGGCGTATTATTAGGACAAATAGCGGAATTTTGAATTTTTATAGAACAAATACATTAATTCTGCGAAGTTACGTGATGTTTGTTTACTAGCACCAAACAGATTTTAGCAATGGTAAGATTTTATATTTAAGGCAATTAGTAGATAAGGGTAGGTAGGTATCTGTATTATTTGGAGTGGCAAAATAAAGTTTGGCAGAATATTGCTAATAAAAAAAAGCTTTCTCTTGTATCATGCTTAATAAATATCTTCTTTGGAAAATATTCTGTAACATAAATATCAAGATAAATATATTATTATGGTTTATTTAATCATGTTCCATTTATAAAATAAAATGAGAGACATTGACATTAGACATGTCCAGTTTTTGTTAAGCTACGCCATAATACCGGCTATAATACAGAATATTTCCCAGGTATAGGTAGAAAAAATAAAATCAATATCCGATCTTTTCTCTTAAAATCTATACAGGGTGTAAAAATTTTCTAAAAAAATCGCCTTTTCCCAAAACTTTTTTGATCTTATTTAGAGTTAATATTAGTTGTGTTGTCTTGAAACCTCCAAAATTTTGTTTCTAATTTAGAACAAGATCTTGATCTTTTCCCCACCCTTTTATAAATACCTGACATTTTTTGTAAGTGCGATGAAATAAATTTAAAAAATCTAATTTCCACGTAACGGAGATAGATACAAAAAGAAGATTTTTGTCCGGAAACAAATGTTCCATCCAAAACTGCTACCCACTTTAATTTCGTACAGTGCAGTATTAACTTTTTTCTTGAATTTTTCTTCCGATTTACCCATATCTCCGCTACTGGTTCAATCTAGAGCTTGGAAGTAACACATTTAAATGGGCAGTAGCCAAGTATGATGTGTACCAAATGTGGTTAAAAAAGCTCTGCAAATAAAGAAGTTATGGGAAAACGATTATTTTTTAGAGAATTTTTAACTCCCCGTATATCGAAAGCGGAGAATTTTGGACACGTTTATACGAACTGCTGAGGATCACCAACATGAGATATTTTATCATACTGAAGTTACGCCCTGTATATCTCGTTTTTTTTCTTATAATTTAGTATCTGAAACAAAATATCGGTATTTCCAGATTTTGTTACCACATGTATGCATGACCTGTCAAAATCTGGCGGGGAGGGGGGCCCGAATCCTTATCGCCGCCACTGGTTCTCTCTTGCCTAAAACGTCAATAATGCCTACATATTTTCGTGCCAGACCTTTGACCGTAAAATTTCGTTTTAGTTTAATGAATCCGTTGGTCTAGCACTCTCATCTGTAAAAAGTTACCGAAAAGTATCCCGTTATCTTTTTTTGCGTGGCATCAGCTCTAGCGTCAAGAATCCCAACAATCCGGCTCTCCAGCCGCGCCTGAAATATTTGACGCTGTTGGTTTGCGATTTAGTGGCCGGTAGTTTCCGGTGTGCCCTTCAACGTAAAAGTTTCGCCAGTAAATATTTCATAGATTAATAAGAGGCTTTAATGTGGCCGGGAAAGTTTAACCCCCTAAATATGGGGTGAAATATTTAGGCGAATACAAGGTATATCGGACGCTGGCAGCCGCTTTAATCTCGAGTTTGCCGGCCCATTTTATTCCACGGGGAACGAGACAAATGGCGCCGAGGAAGAAACAAATGGTTGCGCCGCCGGAGCCGTGATGTAACGCACAGTATATAAAATATATCGTCTGGTAAGCCCAGGTATTTACTGAAAAATATCCTAAAATATTGAAATTATTACATTCAATACTGGGTGTCCCTGAAATAAGTGCCACAAATTTTAACCACGTATCTACAGGGTGAGTTTTTTTCGATGCCCACTATGGCACTATAACAAAGATTACATGGGGAAAGAATTGCAGTTTTGAATGCTCAATCTAATGCCTCTTTTGGATTTTTAAAAAATTTCATAGCTCGCTAGATATTTGGAAAGAATGATTTTTTGCTATTTCATCAGATCTCTATTGTAGCTCCGTTATTTCTGATTATACAGAAAAACTGTAGAAACAAAAATTGTAGATAATTTTGGGCTTAATAAGATAATTTTATCAAATTTTTATTTTGTTTGTGATTTTTGAGATACGACATAAACTTGTTTTTTTATATGTAAATCATAGTTGGCTGTGGCCTTATAAAATTTTTGTTTTTGAGCTTTCCAAAGATATAATAAGTACTTGGCATAGTTGTTATAAGAAATAAAAGAGCTATGGCTTATTTTCTAATTTTTTTTTTAATTTTCACATAGTCAGCCATGGAATATTTTCACAATTATGTTCTATTTTATAATAAGACATAATTCAAACTTTCAAATTTTTTATTTTTAGCTGGTAACAAAATGTAACAAAATAAAACAAAAAATATCATGATGGAGCTCCTCGACACAATTATTTGCCCGTAAGAAATTACCTAGATCAGCTCTATCCAAATAGTTGGATAGGGAGAAATAGACCTATTTCCTGGCAGCCCCGATCCCCCGATATGTCTGTTTTGGATTTCTTTTGTGGGGTACAGTACAAAATAAAGTATGAGACAATTGTTGAATTAGGAGCAGCTGTTTTAGAAGCAATTGCCAGTATTGGCAGGCGCTCTCTAAGAAAGGCGACAAATTCAGTTTTAAAAAGATGCAATATTTGCATAAATAATAATGGTAGATAGTTTGAACACCTTTTATATTTTAAAAGGTGACCTTTTAAAATAATAATAATTTGAATTTGAGTTTTTTTATTTTTGTTTTATTTATTACATTTTGTTACCAGCTAAAAACAAAATAATAGAAAGTTTGAAGTATGTCTAATTATAAAATAGAACGTAATTATGAAAATATTCCATGGCTGACTATGTGAAAATTAAAAAAAAAATCAGAAAATTAGCCATAGCTCTTTTATTTTTTATAATAACTATGCCGAGTATTATACCTTTGGAAAGCTCAAAAAATGGCCGATTTTATAAGGCCACAGCCAACTATGATTTACATTTAAAAAAAAACACAAATTTATGTCATATCTCAAAAATCACAAACAAAATAAAAAAATTTATACAATTATCTTAATAAGCGCAATATTATCTACAATTTTTGTCTCGACAGTTTTTCTGTATAATCAGAAATAACGGAGATCTGATGAAATAGCAAAAAATCACTCTTTTCAAAATATCTAGTGATCCATGAACTTTTTTAAAAATACAAAAGAGGCATTAAATTGAGCATTCAAAACTGCAATTCTTTCCCCATTTAACCTTTGTTCTAGCTCTGCTAGTTTCCGAGAACCCCATAGTGGGCATCGAAAAAAACTTACCCTGTATAACTCGTCAAAAGTAACAACTTTTTCAAATAATGTTTTTCGAAAACCTCTTAATTTCAAGAAAAATGAAAATATTACCCACCACTGGAACACAAATCGAACCTCCTGATGGACTAAGTAATCACATATATAACAATAAAAGAGCACAAAGAATGGGAACGAATTAGGTTGTCAAATTCCTATTCTCTATTTCAGAATAATAACATCGATGATAAAACACTAAGTAAGAAAGGATCAAAATTATTAAAAATGCCACAATTTTGACTTAACCTACGTAAATATCAACGTTGTTATTATTCAACTATCAACTGTCGTGGTTTCCGCAAGACCACAATAGCAAAAACTTTATACAGTGTGTTTCACATTGAGTCGAGACAATTCCGTATTTTTAGAAGGATGCACCGATTTTCAAAAAACTTTTTTCAAACCATAGTACTGAAGAGATCTGCATTTTGGATTATATTTTTTTGAAATCCTAGGTCTATTCCGTGACCTATTACTGTTATTAAAAAGATACCACCCAAAAATCACAAAACCAGTTTATGCATTTTTTTAGGAATAATATGAATAGTGCTTCTTTCTATAAAATTTCAATATTCTAAGTCATACAGAGTGTTCACCAAATTGGGCCAAAGTTCAAAAAAATTGTGTTTTCCGAAGGAAGTACCTCGTATGAACCACCAGAGGGCGATATTTTGGTGATTTTTGGCGAATCGATTATGCCTTTTCCAAGGTATTATTTTTTCCCTGTATGTGCTAGGCATAGCCAGCCTAGCACATACAGGGTGTTTCGTAAAAAAATTTAAAATTTCCATTGAATTTTAATTGGGTTTTTCGCCACCAAACTGGTTAAAAGACAACTTTTTGAAGTTGCCTGGAAAATTAATAAATTCTTAACAGTAAATGAACTAAACTTTGAACTTGTAACTCAAAAAATATCTTCAACAAATTTGTTTCCTGAGCTTTTGAGAATAATGTCACGTCAAAGTATGACATGACATGATCCAGCCGGTCATAAAGCGGGAAATTTAAAATTTTTATTTTGTTATTTATTGTAATGATGAGGCATATTGGAACGGTACAATAATATGTCTGAACATGAACATGTGAAGTAGTATTAGAATATTGCACATAGTTCATAGAAATATATCTAATCATATCTCCCTGGATATTGAAATTTTTAATAAGAAATATAGGTTATCTTCCTATCGGCAAGACATGGAAGGTTTCTGCACTTACTCTGGGATATTTATTAATACTTCTCCCCCAGTTTATGCATAAGTAAAATACCAGAAACTCATTAAAATGTTATGTACAAGGCGCATACAAATTTGATCCAATAATTTGTCTGGGAGTACCTACCTACCTGTTTATACATAACACAAAAAGACGAAATACACTAAGAACTTATTAAAATTCGGGATTTGAGACTGTGACTATCTAGACATGTTTTACAGATTCCAATACAAAAATGTATTTTCCGTTTCTATAAATATACTTACTAATCCACTGGAGATTAGTGGACATACCTATCTATTGTTAGGTATATGGTAGATGCACAAGTCTCCCGTTTGAACAAGCCTTGCTATACTGGTTGAGACGCTATAGGTATATATTAATGCTAAACTTGCTCGTAGAAACTCCCCAACTTCAATGACACCCGCTTAAACAGGTACGTAGCATTCGTCGGGAGACGTATCTGTCGGCGGCCCTACGCGAAATATTTGCGTTATTTCACAAAGTCGGCCGGGAGCCGGTGACAACCCACTCGGCTTGATGGACGACCCGCATAGCTTCTGGAAGTGGGGAAACTTGGGCGAAAACAGCGGCAAATGGCCGGGCAGACGATACACTTGAAATATGGGCGCGAGGACGCTGACGCTAACCGAAATTCTATTGTTTCTGGTTCGAAGCGGATTTTTAGCCAGGTGGACAGAAACACTATATGGTTATACACAGAGAAAAAACTTTTGTTTTTAGATACGTGTGATAAGTATGTCAAAATAATTAGTAACATCTCCTATGGGAGCTATTCATTTTCATTCCCTCAACAAATCAATTTTACTGTATTATTCCAACTGTGGCGAATCCAGGGTATTTCTTTTATTTTTTGCTTTATCACCCGTTTTCCCCAAAAATACGGCTAGGTATGTTTATACCTTTGTATACCAGCGTTATAAAAAGTTTTCTAGTCATATATTTACAGGGTGTCTACTTTTAAGTGTACCTATACAAGTCTATAAAAAATGTATTTTGTGAGATATTTTCAAAAACCTTTTTTTGCTTGAAAGGCCTTCAAAAACCGCTTCTTTTGACCTTCCTGCCATTTTCAAAATGCAAGTCCAGGGCCGGCTGCGATTTTTTTATACCCCCGATTTTCGCGAAAACCTTTTAGCGATTTTTTTTAATTTAAAATCTGACCCCACAGAGTTAATCAGAACACCCCAAAACCCCTATATACCAAATTTGAATAAAAAATATACAGGGAGTTCCATTATGCAGGGTGTCAAAGTTGAGCAAAATAGGAATTTTAAAGGCATCTGCCCATCAGTCAAGTGTGCCATGGAATCCCCTCAAAACAGTTGTTGGTGTGCAAAGGTCCAATACTGAATTTTTTGCAACTTTATACGGGTCAAAAAACGAGTATATCAAAACCGCTCCATATATTATAAACGAACTAAATCTAAAAAATACAGAAGCCTGCCAGTCAGTAAGTCCATATCAGTTAAGGTGGCTGGTGTGTCATAACAGGAAACGCACAGAAAATGTATCATCTTAGACAGTGACTTTGTTGAGAAAGGCCCAATAATTTAAATTGTTTTTATTTGTTGGTTGGTATTTTGTAAAGAAATAAATTACTTTTGTGTTTATTAATATTTTTTCAATGATTCCAGAGCACTCCTGATCAGTATAAAGTTTAATAAAAATTCAGAAATTTGAGTTGGCTCAGAGAAAAATACCCTGTATATTTTTGTAGTAAATCTTTTCACACCAACATTTTGAGTAGTCCTGTTGACCATGCAACTGTTTTGAAGGGATTCCATGGCACACTTGGCTCGCCAGATGTCTTTAAAATTCCTATTTTGCTCAACTTTAACACGGTGTAGAACCGAACACCCTCTACATTTTTTGTTGAAATTTAGTATATTATGGGGGTTTTGGGGTGTCTTGATTAACGCTGTTGTGTCAGATTTTAAATAAAAAATCGCTAAATGGTTTTTGTGAAAATCGGGGTATAAAAAAAATCGTAGCCGTCCCTGTATTTACATTTTGACAAAAGTAAAAACGTCAAAAGAAGCGTTTTTTGAAGACCTTTCGCAAAAAAAGGTTTTTGAAAATATATTTTTTATCGATTTGTATACACTTATATACTACAAAATTAATATATTTTTTCTATATTTCAAATTTGATTCTCACGCGCATTAAATAAACCTTATAGACGGTATTTCAGTCATGATGTAAAAAATTTTAACCACAGTTAGAAAAAAATAGCTTAATATGAATCCGAAATTAAAAATTTTTTGAAGTCAACAAAAAATATATTTTCCAAATTGCGAAAACCCCTTCTTAACGGCGCTTTCCTAGTCAGTCGTCAAGACTTGTGCGCAGTTGCCAATTACACAACATATCGTAAATTTACTTGTTTCTTTACTTGTTCACAGAAATTATTTCCAAAATGTAGAAATTCTGAAAAAATCCTGAAAGGTCTATATTTTTTGTGGTTATTAAATTTTTAGGGAAACATTTTTCTGTTGTGACGACAAAAACATCATGGTCTACTTAACTTATTACCTTTTTGACTCGCTTTTTGATTTTCTAAGGTAAATCATTTTCTTCTGTTGTAAAAAATGTCATTATAATGTCCAAAAATGTATTGAGAATTAACACTGTGCACAATATGCCACCAGTAACTTGACCACACAGATTAAAGGCACAAGCTTATTCTGTTGGTGAGCCTCAGATCTTAGCATCTCCTAGCCCGTAGGTAGAAGAAATCTGTTGTGATACAGTAATAAGCCCGCACTAGCGTATAATAAAACTGCCAATTTATGATGGGATACTTCCGTAAGGGTGTAGTAATTTTCTAGTGCAGGTTCTACCTGCGCTGTCGCCTGTCGTACACGGAATGTGGGAGCACGAGCATGGTGAGGATGGTATCCAAGAATTTGGCGGTAGCAGCGGTTCACAGCGTCGATTCACAGGAAGAGTGCACGTGCACTTCCCTCTGGTTTCGTTCACGTTCACCCGATCAGGATCAGCTGTCTACGCAGCTAGTGGGCTGTTGGAACGGGCGGCGCGCACAAGTGGCAACACAGCGCGTCGCAGCCTACCGGAGCGCCGAGTTAGTGGGGACTAGGGTTGATTCGCCCCATGTTTAAGACTTCTTAAAAAAAAATCACGCATTTTCCTTTTTAGTGGGCGTCCCCTACTGTGTGCTTAAATTATTTACATCATGATCTGATCTCTTCGTATAGACTTTAGGTATACGGTATACTTTCACGCACTGTGATTTTTTACGCAAATATTAACAAATATTTCTTTAAAATTGAAACTATTTCAGAATCACAATATCGTGTTGTTAACTTGTAAAAAACGAAAATTTGAAAGAATTCCGAATTTTGCGATACCTAAATGAGGTTACAAAATCGTTTTCAATAAATCTGCAGTCGGTGTCTCGCCGAGTCCAGTTCCTAGGGGATTCCATGATCAGCACCCCAAGAGGATCGCGAGAATAAGTGAGCAGTAAAAACGGGACCCGGAGCTGATTTCAGGAGGAACTTAATTAGGACTTTACGATTATTATCGGTCCAGATTAAAGCGATTTCTCAGGACAATTTAAATTTCATAGTATTCGCGAAATAACGGTCCCTGCGACTGAGCGTAACATAAATCGGGGCAAATCCTTTACTTGGCTCCATGCGCAAATTTAGTATATTACGTGTAATTGCGCATTTCTAGGTGTCTGTAAACAAGATATCCACTTGAAAAGTTTCAACAGGGAATATACAGTGTGACAAATAAAGTCTGCTTCATATAAGGGGAAAAATTGTTCGAAAAATCGTTAAAATTTGACTGTCAAATTTGACATTTAATCAAAAAATGTCAAAAACGCCAAAATATGGAAAAATATTATATAAAATTTATTCCCTTGATATTGTTTACCCTATACCTACCAATTTTCATTAATTTACAATAACATTCATTTTTTGTCACTACATTGTTTCTGTTTAGGCGCCCAGACAAACAACTTTGGAAGAAACAGCAATACATTTCTGCGTTTTGTGGTGTAAACAAAAAAAATTGTTAGAGAAAATGAAATACGGACCTGACACCCCTGATTTGTCGGTTGATACGAACCAAATTACCAATGTGTCAATTTTGGGGTCCGATTATTCCAAAAGACGAGTATAGCTTTACCTATTCGCATTTTTCAATTACGAAGAGTTAAAAAATGTGAATGGATAAAAAAACTGGGAGAGGTAAAATATCTGACTACGCCACTGGATTCGCGGTTTAAAAAGTGCCTATATAATATACATAATGTTTTCCAAATTGACGATATTGACGAATTCGACAAAAATTGGAAAGTCGGCTGTGCGACACCAAAACAAATGACTAAAAGTATTATTACAAGAACCATTAGTTTTATGAAAAAAAATAAGACAGGAATGCGTGGTCGCTTTTTTATAGAGCGAATATTAATCGATAAGATTCCTAATTTTCTCTGTACCCGCATAAATTAATAATGCACTGGAACAGTTCATAGGTTTAATAAACTAATATATTTCACAATGTTTATTATACAAAATAAAAATATAAAACTCCTATACATATGGCAAAGGGGCATCGATTTTACCTTGAAATGATTCCATATTACCCCAACTCTCCACGGCGTCACCGGTTGCCCCGTTTCTACTGAATCGTGCCTTTTGAATTATTCTCAGTTCGACACATCCAAACCATACTCGACCCATACATATGGCCAGCGTCGTACAATGGCATTATTGAGATTAAATTTCAGACCCGGCGGCCCGCGCCTTGGCGTTCCCTTTGGAGCCGGGAATTCCCTGCGCGTAGCAGCGGAATATGTTCCTCCTTCCCGGCTTTCATATCGGGATTACACGCCCGCTGCGAGGGGCCTGTAGATAGCGCCCGTGCACACGTAAAACGTAAAAAACGGAGGAAGGGCGCCCCTAATTTACACAAATTGATATAATCGCCTTCTGGGGATGTCCCACCGGGGGGAAGGGAACGGTCTGCGCGACAGAGTGCTTCTTGTATATGAAATGAAGTGGTTTATTTGAACGGCTTTATAGGAAGAAATAGGAGAATACAACAGTGTTTATTACTTCCAGTATAGCTACATCGGAAATAGGTAATTTATTTTAGGCAAGGTATCCTAGTCCTAGAGTCTAGTAAAGGTTCGTTTTGGAGTAACTTTTTTATTTGTTTTAACCTATTGTTAAATATTCAACTTTTGCAATAGCATCGTGGGCGTATAGCGCGTAAGATATATTCACTGTTTTGTTTTCCCTGTTTACTGTTTTATATAAAGAAAGAGTGCATTAAGACATGGGCTAGAATAGAATTCAAAGATTTAAAACATATACATGAAAAAATACAAAAACAAGAGCTCTCTGTTCGGCACATGAATAATTGTTCTACAAAACTAGCATTTTTAGGTTATTATATTGTTAATATTGCTGCTCAGTTAAATTCCACGTACTGGAAAAACATTATTGAACATAACGAAGACGTGGATAAGATTAGATATATTTCAAAAAGGAAAATAATCTACATAAAATTTTGTGTCAAACTAGAATTAGCGTTACGAGTGCACGTCGTAAAATAAGACTCTCAAAATCGTGGTATTTTTCTAGAAATGGTAAATTTTACAACAGAGTTAGATTCTATTATGATAATGTAACGTAAGAATGTAATGTTATTAGATACTACTAAAAACAACAAATAAAAAAGCCTATACCGGAAGTAGCAATACTAAAAACCATCAAAATATATCATTTCTCATTTTAGGTTAGGTATACTAAATTTAGGTAATTTAACTAAAATTCAAATATAAATATGTGTCTGCCAGAAGGTTAGACACAAATGTGAATTTTCTTTATTTGAAGTTTCTAAAAAAATATTCTTGATAAAAGTTGGTGCTTGTGCTTAAACTCAAAATTCACCCGTAAAAATTTTGAAATTTCTATTCGTATCCTTACAGGGCAGGTTGAAAAATATGAAAATTCCTCTAGAGTAAAGTACCCTTATTTTTAGAACTGCAGCTGAATGGCACTAAGAAAAGTTGTTTGAAATCCCAAGACAATATCAAATACGAATTCACAGCTACCTACTCAAAAGAAGAAAAAATCACACTTTCGCATTTTTTATTCATCACGCTGTATAATGTATAATACATAATGTCAGATATGTATTTTGAGGCACATCTTCGAGCACGACAGTACGATACCAATGATTTTTATTTGCGTTCAACTAGCATCTTAAAAACACTTAATAACTAAAAGTTCTGCAAAGTTTGCCGTTTTGTGTCCAGATAAAATCCCTCTACAATTTCAAACATAACATAGCAACTAATCTGTGGAACATAAAAATATGTTATTAGGGCAACAATTTAAGAGTTATTTAATAAATGATAATTCAACAATAAAAATATCAAAACAAAAATGTTTCAGTGAGTACTCTATAATATGTGCCCCTTCCTTTTCTATGCAGACTATTGTTCTTCGGTTCATTTTGGTATATACGTTTTGTAACATCTGTTCCACAGATTAGTTGCTATGTTATGTTTGAAATTATTGTAGGAGTATTTTACCTGGACACAAAAAAACGCTTCTTTTAAAAACACTCATCAATAACTTTCATTTAAGTGTTTTTAAGAAAAATGGCATAAGGAAAGCTTTATTGTTTTGGTTTAGAGAATCTGTGGCGGATTGAGCTACTTTTTTTCTAACAATCTGTATAATAATTAGGATATTTAATTAAGAGTGTTTTTATAGGTACATACAAGTATTTATAGTACAAGCGAAATTTCATAAAAACTTTATTGGATCTACTTCCACGTCCGTGCGCAATTCATTATCGAACGTATGCCTGCATAAGGCAAACATCTAAACCTAGAGTGGTTACTTGAAAATTTTAATAAAACTGCATTTTTAATAAAGAACAGCTGACGGGATAGCACCTCGCGCCCTGACTCCTGATCAAGGCTCTAGCTATAGAGCATCGCGAGAATAAACGAGCAATAAAAAGGAGATTCGAGCTGATTTCAGACGAACTTAATTAGGACTTTACGATTATTGTCTGTCCAGATTAAAGCTATTCCTCGCAACTATTTAAATTTAATGGTATGCGTTGAATAAGGGTGAGCTACTATCCTTTCTCCAGTTCCATGACTAAATTTAGTGTATAACGTAGGATTACACGTGCGTAGGTAGGTATATGTTACATTCACAGCTCGGATTATGAAGATTAACATGTATAAATTCGGGAACCTGTATGGCTCACATCAAATTACGCCATATGAGGGTGAAGTACAATACCTCCGCCTTATGGGAATGATGTAATGAACCTTGAGTACCCTTGAAAGTGATAGATGCGCCACAGAAGAAAATTATTCTTAAGGGTAATATCACTAGTGATATGCCCGCATCATCGTTTCGTTAATTTTACGAATTATAATTTTAAAGCTGAAATTACCAAAACTGCGCAGCATACCATACGAGTTGTATTTAGGAAGAGAATTTATACAACTGCAAATAATTTAATTATTCATTGTTTGGTAGGCATAATTTAACAACCAAACTTCTTAGGATAAATTAAGTATATAGACCGGGAGATAGTGACAGATTTTTGGACGTGATTTTACTCAGTATGCCTTGCAAAGGGCATTATGTGGCACATATTCCCACAATAATAAGGTATGAATCAGAGAGTCATCCTGGGTTCTTCATGTGAAAAACTGAGTTTTCAATTATTCGAAAAATATGCGTTTTGATATGATTTTACACAGGCTGTCATGTGTTTTATAATGAAGTTCGGGTGGGTCCAAAGGGCTATTATTGCCACGTGATCTTGTATTTTAATAATTGATTTTTCCACGTTTCTGAACAGGCTGCCAATGAGAAGTACTCAAGTTCTTATTATGAAAATGCTGAAAAAAGGATAAGAACTTGCATACTTCTCATTGGCAGCCTGTTCAGAAACGTGGAAAAATTAATTATTAAAATACAAGATCACGTGGCAATAATAGCCCTTTGGACCTACCCTAACGGTATGCCTATAGTTTTCCGAGGAATTTTCTATTTTGAACTTCATTATAAAACACATGGCAGCCTGTATAAAATCGTATCAAAACACATATTTCACAAAAATCTGCCACTATCTCCCGGTCCAATATAAAAATTATTATATTTTATCTAGTAATAAATTTAATTACCATACTAAAAAGTTTAAGTTCATTTGACAGCAGCTGTCATTAGGGAGCCTTCCGTTCTGAATATTATTTCTGTGCTATTTAACAATCAAAGTTTTAACTGAAAGTGTATCTTCTAGTCCTGATTATATTAAATTTGGTAATGTGAAGAAGTTATCAGGTTATAAGTTTTAGCTAAAAGAGAAATAAAATTGGGACATCGTTTGATTCGGAACATTGGTAATTTCCACTAATGTAGGTATGCACTTAAGATTATTTATTCATTATTATTATTTATCTTATTTATTTTCGATTCCAGAAACAAAAGTTCAAAATAAAAAATAAACAGTACGAACTCTTCTACGACTGTAGGAGATTTCCTTAGATACAGCTTGTCCCATACAACTTTGCTACTTGGTTTGAGAAGGCCTTTTTTGTTACAAACAAACATAATTTGTAATTATTAGAAAATATAAAAAATATAGATCTTCCCATAACAAATAACAATGTTCTATGACGACTCGTATATAAAGAGACAAGCTGTATGTAAGCGTAAGAAAAATAAGCTAAACTCCCACAAATGTAGAAAATTTCGTACCATTTCTTTTTTATTTGAAACTATTTTTTCTAAAATCAAAAATAAAGGAGATAAATAATGAAGAGCATCTTAAGTGGGACACCTCATATTTTTTAAAGAATTTGATTCACAATGCAATTCGCTTTACATCTTCCATTTCTGAGCATGTTTCATTAGGGAACGTAGTGTGCCTGCATCTCAACTTGAGAGGTTATTCGAGAATTTAATAAAATTGTAAGATTTTCAATAAGACGTACTTCCTTTGAGACTCATGATCAGTGTCTGTGAGCGTTCCGAGCATAAATGAGCAATAAAATCTGGATCCAACCAGATTTCAACAAACTTAATTAGGGATTTACGATTATGATCTGGCCTAGATTAAAGCTATTCATCCGAACTGTTTAAATTTAGCATAGTGTACCTACTTTCGGCATGGGCTTTTTTTTTCGTACGTCCCTGCATCTAGGCGAATCTCGGACACCGAACTATGTCCGTCCGACATGTCGAACCAAACTCAACCCATATGACCAACGCCATACAATGGCATTACCGAGATTAAATTTCGTGGCCGGCGCTCAAGCCCCAGCGCTGCCTGTTGCCTTTGAAGCCGGGAATTCGCGGCGCGTAGCCGCGGAATATGTCCCGATTTCCCGGTTTTCATATCGGGATTACGCGACCGCTGCCAGGGGCCAGCAGATAGCGCCTGTGTGCCCATAAAAGATTAAGGAAGGGCGGTAATTTACATAAATTGACATAATCGCTTTCTAGGGATGTCCCACCGGAGGAAGGGAACTATCTGAGGGACAGAGTGCTTCTTGTACATGAAACGAAGTATTCTTCTTGTCCAAAGTTAACCTATTCTTTTACTTTTACTTTCTAATGGTATATCAATGATGCCAAGTATGCAATTTTATTGGAAAATCTATGAATATAACAGGTAAGTACGAGTACCTTGATTGCTAGTAAACATTAATAATGATTTCCATGATTTCTAAAAATAGATTTGGCAATGTTATATCACCAAGCGGTAGAATATGGCCTCTGCCATATGCCATATCGTTGAATGATCCTCACTCAACGGCCATATGTAACAAATTTATTTTTGTAATGTATAAATATTATTTCGGCGATTTAAAGGAATAGGTATGGTGCGAGGCCAGTGCCTATCTTGTAAAAAAACTTCTTTATCAGCATACACGTTTAACATTTCACAGGTAAGAACAAAATCTAGTCAAAAAATATAGAAATTGTACAAGAGTAAAGTACCCTTATTTAAAAAAATTCAGCAAAATGTTATTAAGAAAAGTTGTCTAGAATTAAAAGTTATGCCTAAACACCAAGACATGGCCTCCTAAGAAAAAAATATATTTTTTTGAAAAACAGGTTATAATCTCCTAAAAAAATTTGTTTTATTATTCACCCTTAACAATTTCATAAATTAATCAAAATTAAATCAATTTCCCATAACTTTGTTCTAATTCAAGCATATTTGTAAAATTAACTTAGATTTTGAATTTTTTAGGGAATCACAAATTTCATGTTTGTTGTAACGATATTAAACAAAACTTTAAAATTTCGCAAAAATTCTTCTGAACAAGATAAAACATTAATAATGATAATGTGTATATTAAAAACCTCACATTTAAGGTGCAAAATTTTTATTTTAAATGCTTATTAAGAAACTGGAAATTAATTGACGAAATTTTTTCTTTCTTAGGAGACTATGTTTTGGTTTTTAGGCATATCTTTTAATTCTAAACAATTTTTCTTAATAACCGTTTGCTGATTTTTTTTAAATAAGGGTACTTTACTCTTGTACAATTTTTATATTTTTGGACCTACCCTGTATGCTGTTTAACTTGCAACCATTCTAAGTGCACCTAATATGATTATTGAACATAATGAACATGTATCAACTTTCGGGAATTATTTGTATTTTCGTTGTGCAATTAATAAAAAAATGTCCCATATGTTGCACACTTAAATGACCACACTGTAGACAAACTTGAAAACCACAAATAATGTACTTTGCAGGTCGCGATAAACTTTTAATTAGAAATACGCGACGATTGTATATCACAGGATAACTTTGATAAGGATTTTTTTCTACAATTTTAATTTATAATATTATTTTTCTAATTTTGTCTTACCACTTATTTTATTTTAGGCATACACAAAAAGGTTACAAAATATAATCAGAAAAGAAAAAATATTAAACTTTACAGCAAAAAATTAGGATTAAAAGGGTAAAAGCTCTCGATGGTATAATAAAAGTTCTATTTAACCCTGACAAGAAATCTAGTATTTTACTAATCTTCGTATAAGCAGGGATGAGTTTAATTAATATTGTTAATATTGTTATAAGATTAGTAGGTAAGTACTATAAACACGTTCAGTATGGGTACATATTTTTAACTTAATTGATTTTGTTACTTTTAAACAATTATAATAATTGAATATCATATATGTATATTAAATATTCAAAATGTTCTTATTCTGAGAACTTCTATAATAAGGGCAAATGAATATATTTCTAAGTTTTTTTAGAGAAATCAATTACTTCCTAACGAGAAAATATACACAGAGTATCTCACTTACGAGTGAAACAACCTTATAATGTCTTTAATTTTTGACCGACCAGAACCAGAATAAGTGGACGGTAATATAGAAGCCGCAGCTCCCACGTAGACCTAATCCTGGATGTGAGATCCCTGCAAGCGGGCCACATTCCACAGCCACGCGCAGGATATGCCCAGCCTCAAAGGGAGCGCCAAAGCCCGAGCTTCGCCTACGAAATTAAATCCCAATAACGCGATTTTGAAGCGCGTGACGTATGGGATATAGAGTTTGAGTCGGCGTGTTACCTGATTGATAGATCAAAGCTTTATGGATTGTTCGGCATACACCTACACGTGCCTTCATTTTCGATTTCATAACCGTCTGTAAAACTATACATTACCATACAGATTTCCGGACGAAAACAAACTCTTTATTTTGCAGTGAAATCAAGAACTTTACCTGCCGCATTTGCCGCAGGTAAAGTAAAAATACATAATTTTTATGAACTTAAATCTTGTACTTTATCCATTTAGCCATGACCGCTTTTGACAATAGACGAAAATCGTTCGCCGCTGACAGCCGCTGTCACGACGCGTCGCCGCACGGTTTAGTTGAAACAATTGTAAGTAATTTTTTTTAGGTCGGCGATAGAATTTTGTATGCACCACGTCAGTAAAGTGTCTTTATCGATTATCCGCCTCGCTCGCTCGACTCATAATCTCAGATTCGTTCGATAAAGAATCACTTTACTGGCTTGGTACATAAATAACTATTAAATTAAAGGAGTGATTGATTAGGAAGGCACGTAATTTTTATCCATAAAAAAGTAGATAATTATTTATTTTTATCTCAATCCGTTTTAGAGATTAATTGACAGTCAGTCAGTCAATAATTTTCTACTCAATCCAGATACAAATCAATATTGGCTTGATCACTTGACTTCTGCAATTATTTTTATTATTGCTTTATTTGCATAAGAAACATTTTTTTTTCAATATTCTATTATCTTCAGAAATTATTTCATAACCTAAAGATTGTATTTTCTGGCATTTTGACAACACACATAAAATAAAGAATTATTTTTTATGTAAATAAAAGTTAAGACTCAATGTACAGCACGTGCGTGGTGATTCAACATTTTGACCCATAAAATGGCTTTTTTCGATCTGTAGCGAGTAACACGCAAAATTTTAAATTTTTGTCAATACAAATTTTAATCCAAGTAATTACTCACATCTTGAGACAAAAATTATTAAAAAATCTTCATCACAATGGCCATTATTAGCATTTGCGCAAAAAGCCTAATAACGGCCATTGTGATAAATATTTTTAAATAATGTTTGTCCCAAAATGTGAGTAATTACTTAGATTAAAATTTTTATTGACAAAAATTTAAAATTTTGCGTGTTACTCGCTACAGATCGAAAAAAGTCATTTTATGGTTCAAAATGTACATTGAGCCTTCAGAACTTCAGAAAATATTTCATAACCTAAAGATTGTATTTTCTTCTGGCCTACAAATGCAAATTTAGAAAATCCCTAGAATTGATTAGCAATGACGTTTCGATTTTTAATGTCTGCCTCAATAATGTGTGTCATTTCTGCAAATTGTTTATTTTTAGTTCAGTTCCACACTTTCTCGAGTTATGTTCGTGTTTGGATATGCCCGAGAATCAATCGTGTTGTGTTAATAATCTAATACTATTTACGTGAAAAACAAGAAGATTATTTTGAAAAAAGTTTAAAGTAAAATAAGTAAGAAAGAATGTATTTTCCCTCTATCGTTATCTACAAAAAAAACAAGAAAGTCTCTGAAAGTAATCGGAAAAAACACTAGCTTTGAATATACAGTGTATATTATGCTCCTTGAAGTGAATCCTTCAGTTAATGGTAGTTATATCTCTTACTATTAATGTTCCGACGGGAAACACTTTTTTATTTTTAAAAATTTATTCTCGACGAAAATTTCATGAACAATATCAAAAATATTTGTTTTATAATATCGTGGGCATTCAACCAAAAATCACTACCTACCGTAAAACGGGGTTACTTTGCACCTGTCAGGGTAACTTGGCACCAATGTTGTAAATTTTATTTATAGACACTTATTTCCTCTAATGTGGATTTTTTCACTTTATAACAATTTCTACTAATAGATGTAGCCGCAATAAGTAATAGCAACAGGTTAGACTCCCCCTCCCACCATCAGTAGTTGATCAGCTGTTACCGGTATCTTAACCTCAAAATTTCGTTGTTTTATAGTTCCCCAAAATTGTATTGCCAAGGAATTTCTAGCTGATAAGAAGCGGTAAGAATACATTTAATTGCATGTACCCACTATTGTTTATACGTATAATAAAAAAAAACAAAGTTATTAGAATTTGGAATCGAAGAAAAAATATTTTTTTATTACATATTATAACGGTTTCTAGAAAATTGGGGATACTTTGCACCACCTTCAGTGGTGTCTACCCACCACTTTGAGTGGTGTCTACTCTTCAAGCCCTTTCATTTAATTTAAGGAGGTTGAAAAGAAAATGTAACCCGCCATCTTGGAGCGGCGGCCATATTGAATTTAGTGTGATGTCACTAACTTTATCGTTTTCTACTCTTCAAGCCCATTCATTTGATACCCATATTAAGGGGATTGAAAAGAAAATGTAATCCGCCATCTTGGAGCGGCGGCCATATTGAATTTAGTGTGATGTCACTAACTTCATAGTTTTCTACTCATCAAGCCCTCTCCTTTGATACCCATATTAAAGGGGTTGTTGCCCTAATAAAAAATAGCAGCTTTAAATGCCTATTATTGGCCAAATGAAGCAAATAAATATGCGGAAAAAATCCTACGTATCTATTATGATGCAAAATAAATATTTACGTCGGGGTTCTTTGCATTATGTCAGTTTACAGGCTAAAAATAATTCAAATTCCCAATGGTGCAAAGTATCCCTCTTGTGGGGTATACTTTGCACCATAATTAAAATGAGTGCCACCTTTTAGTGACGCGTTGAACCTAGTTCTAAACGTAGGTACACTTGTTTTATAAACTATACAATTGTCTTCCACAAAAAAATACCTATACTTACTGGATTTAAAATATTTTAACTTTTGCATTTCAAAAATTAGGGAAAAAAAGTGGTGCAAAGTAACCCCGTTTTACGGTATCCAAAATTGATTTATTATTAGGAGTCGTGCAGCCTATTAACGGACGAAAACGAGATTGGTATAAGGACACCAAAGTACCCGGAAACGGTCCCGGCCAACCTCGATTGCTTGCCGATTATAACGTCGGAGGCACGATGCCTCTGCACGGCGAATAAAAGGCGGCAGCCTACGCTGCCTCTGGCTGCAACCGACGGCGGCGTTGCCGGGCAACGGGAGCGGCGCCTCGCCGCCACCGTCGCCGGGCGGCAGCAGGCGACGCGGCGCCGCGCGTCCCCAGGTAGAAACCTGGACGCGATTTCCGAAGGGCGTCAGAGTAGACGCCCATTATTAGGACAAAGTTCGCTCTAGATGCCACCGAAGCTATAATAATTGTATTTTTTTTCAATGAACCCGTTAAATTGGAAATGATGGCATGGTTACTCAAACTGATGAGATTCGATGGTACAGACAAACTAATTGAACTTTACATCATGGGCTTACTAATCCCATTCAAAGAAACCATTTGAAGTCTGTAGAGAATTGCGATAAATAAAATATGTTAGATATTAAGTCATGATCCATCATAACGTGGAGAAGACCGTCACCGAAAACTTTGTGTTGTGCCCCCTCTTAAAACATAGATTGAAACAGATTGATTGCGCGATTTATAGAAGAAAAAAGTATTCCTTCTATGGAATAAACGATTACAAAGAACTCCACAGTAAACTACTATAAATATTACACTGTGGAAATTGTTTATATTAGATCGGGAGTTAGTGACAGATTTTTGGATGTGATTTTACTTAGTAGCTATGTCTCTCAGAGGGATCTAGAGATATTCTGACAATAATAAGGTATGTTAGATAGTAAGGTATGCATCAGAGAGTCATCCTGGGTATGGAAAAGAGAGCCTTTCTTATTTGTTCACATACTATATGCTTTAGTATGATTGTACTTAGTTCAAAGTTCAAATCAGAAAAAACTTCAGAAAAGCTAATAGTTATAACGTTATTATGGTGACTTATAATTATTGTCGTATAGATCTGGAATTTACATTAAATATAAATAAATAATTTCATATTAACAGTGACTATAGAAGGAATTATATAGTCACTGATATTAAGAAATATTAAATATTAAGAAAAATATTAAGAAATATCAAGCATATATTATTATTAACAAATTAATATTTTTTTTACGTTTTAAACTATTAATTTTTAATATTAGTATATTTCATTAGTCTGAAAATAAGGATTTTTCCGTGCGCGCGGTGGCAAATTCTCGTGTGAGGCGAAGCAGAACACGGGAAGTCTTGTAAGCACCGAAAAATCTATTTCTGGACGTGTAATGATTGATATTTTTTATTATACTTCTCTGAAAACGAAAACATAAAAACGAAAGAAACTTGAAACATTTTCATTATCGAAAATAAACAACGGTGTCAATACAGTGTTTGGCATGTATGATGCGTTTCTATAGGTTACTCTCAAATTATTTCAAAGATGATAATCTATGTTTTTTGTCATACGCTCCCGAAAATAGCTATTTTACGGAATCATTTAAGTCCGTAAAATGCTTCTTTTTCAGCCTAGTCCCTAAATGAATGAATGACATGACAAAATTATCAAATAAACAAACTTGTTGCTACGATATCAATTTCTAAGCCAACTTTTTCGAACATTATGATTTCAAAAATTATGGAAAATTTGCAAATTTAAGCGTTCTGAAGAATTGTAAAAGGCGTATAACAAAATTTTGGGAGCATATTATGACAGAAAATAGTGTTTGTCACGCGTATACCTAAATGAAGTTTTTCAAGGCTCACCTGCTATTCCGGCAACAGCAATTATTATTCGTCCTGAAAAACTTCATTTCAGGTACTTTTAACAAAAATAACTACTAAATCAGTCTATATGTTAGATAAAGTGGGCTAAAACGTCAAAAAATATTACAGAAATGTATCTAAATATTCAAGCACTAACGAATTAAAATAAGAAATATGTTGAAGTATCATTTGTTGTATATTTCCAGGGACTCTTTAAAGTAAGGGGACCCAGCATTATACTTTCCAAAGTGAGGCCGTTTCTTTCCCCATTCTAATGGTCTCAATGATGCCAAGTAGGTATGCCATTTTATTGGAGAATCTATGAATATAACAGATACTTTGATTCTTAGTAAAAATTAATACATTAATTAAACAAACACAGAATATGGCAAGTGCCAAATGAATCAAATTTATTTTATATTTGAATTTGGTTTCCTGAAATTATTTCCAGGAATTTAAGTAATATAAGTATGGTAAGTCAGTGCCGCTTTTGCTTATTTGAGAATTTGTCGCTATTGCACCTTGTTACCAGGTTCCTGAATCAATTTGTAATAATATGTGTACTTGAACTTTCTTCCCTTGTAGAATGTATCTACCCAAAGAACTTTCACAAATTTCGGGATGGACTAATAAGATTAGGTCTTGTACTTAGTTCCAATCATGTAGTTTTTCTCGGTGCTCATTTTTGTAATTTTATTTCTCTTCCAAGGTACCTCACAAACGTAAAATAAACTTATAGTTGTAGATAAAAACTGTTTAAAAAAAGACCTGACTGAAGCTACCTGCTTAATAATTTAAAATTTAGGAAATACCATTTTTGTTTTGAACTACTTACGTATACGTAATGCCCACGTAATGGGAATTGTAGGATTACTAAAGGTGAAACATGAAAAATCTGGTTGCAATTATTGGGGCTAATACTACAGGCGGCCGCATTACCTTTAATTGACTATCTGGAAGTTAGAAAACTTAAAAATTGTGAACTATGATGGGAAATATTTTGCCTCCTTTGGAATCTATGGCACTGGCATGTCACATAAAACCTGATGGCAGTTGGACACTGACACATAACATAACCTTGTACCAGCCCACTTATGTGGTCTCCTTGGAGATATACAGAAAACAAGGCTTCACTTTTCCTATGTGATAGACTGTGACATGCTGGGTCTCCTTATTTTAAAGAGTCCCTGTATATTTCTTTTTTAAAGATTCGGAGATCGGGAAATCTTTTTCCGTGCGCTGTTTCCCTGCGCTAGCCTATGAAAAGCTTATTTTACATTATTACTAATACAGATGAAAATTAGGTGTTTCAAAAAAAAGTACAATGAAAATATTTTTTCCGTATTTCTGTCAATGATAAGTAGATATGCAAGTTCTTGTTTCAAAACTGCTGGAGAAAAGATGGTATACCGTACCGTTTGTGTAGACCAAGTATAGTTTGCATTAAATGTTATTTAGTATTTTACACGAGTACAATCACATCCAAAAATTGTAGAAACATTTTTGATTTTTTCACAAATTTTAAAAATTTCAATAAATCCCAAACAATTACACTGATCTTGAATCGCAAATACTTATATAAAAAAAATTAATCGAGTAAGTTTTTCAAAAACTCCAAAAATGTACTAATTTTCACGAAATTTTCCACTTATTGCCAATTCCGACTATTCTTCTATTTCTGTTGCCCCCCTGGAAAATTTTCTGCGGACGCTCGTGGGTTTGATTGGTGTGGGTTGTGGAATTACGCTCTGAAAAGTGTAAGCGACAAGACTTAGGAGCAGACAAGGAACAAGGGACTATAAAAGTTTTCCTTATCTGCAACATTTGGCCTGAAATGAAAATCCATTCTCTTCAAGCGTATACGCGTTAAGTGATAAAAGGTTCTGGAAAGATTTAGGAGTTATTTGGGAATTGAAACAAAACCATTAAAATTTCGCTGCTTTTGTTCTCTTATACCTATACGGGCAGAATATGGTATCAGTTCAGGTAACTCGCAGCTACAGCGCGAATTATATGCTATATTATAATAATACAGGGTAATTTAGTAGGTACAAATATAATATCTCTTTAAAATAATATCTTTTTAGAATAGAAAAAAGTTTTATACCTGTAGCGAAAGTTGAAGACAATATCCAAAGTATCTCACCAGAAAACCGTGTAATAACAAGATTATGATATTGTAAACAAGACACCCTGTAGTTTCTGCATTTTTTAAATTCCAAACCTTGCTACGATTCTATTATTCGATAAATTAAAAATACGTTTAATTCTGCACATAATACCTAGTAACAAAAGCGGATGGATACAGGATGATTTTTTAGGACCACCACCGCGATTTTCTCGCTTATTTTGCGCCCTACAAAAAAGCGTAAGAAACAAAAATGTGGCAATTTTGGACAGCTATAAGTGATGCTGCAAAAGAAATCGGCATCCATGGACAACTTGTCCCGCAATATTAAAAAACCTCAAATTGGGCACAACTATAAATAGACGTGGAATGTTTATTTTTAGAGACAGAGGAAAACATTTATATTTAAAATTGATGGCATTGAGACGCTTTATCCATCCAGGTGCTCAGATAGTTTCACCAAATTACACAGGGTCTTCGGCTCTCTTGAGGCCATGAAAATGTTTGTCGGTTTTAAGTTTTTTTAGTACAGTGCGATAAGTTGGGCATGGAGGCCCGTTCCTTTTTTAACGGCGCCTCGCTGACCAAAATTGCCATACCTACTTTGTATTCTTACGTATTTTCTATGCGCCCCAAAATAAGCGAGAAAATCGCTTAATAAAAAATAAACAAAAAAATGCATAGCCTCAAGAGAGCCGACGACCCTGTATAATTTTCTGAAACTATCTGAGTACTCAGCTGCATAAAGCTTCTTAGTGCCATCAATTTTCAATATAAAAGTTTTTCTTTGTCTCTTAAAATAAACATCCCACGGCTATTAATAGTTTTGCTCAATTTGAGTTTTTTTTTAATATCGCGCGACCAGTTGGCCATGGATGCCGATTTCTTTCGCTGCACCACTTAGCTGTCCAAAATTGTCACATTTTTGTTTCTTACGCTTTTTTGTAGGGCGCAAAATAAGCGAGAAAATCGCGGTGGTAGTCCTAAAAAAATAATCCTGTATATACAATTTTTTTTGTGTTTTTCGACTTTATGGGGCTCCCCGATTACGTGGTTAAAATTAATGTACTGATGACCGATACACTCTGTATATGTTGTACATCGTGTGAGGATGGTTTTAGGTCCATCGAGGCCTATTCTTGAAACACGTATAGTCCTCCTTACGGCAGAATGTGTGCTACGTAAGGGGGAAGAACTCGCAAATTTTATAGAATTAGTCACAGTTCAGGGGCGTAGCTCAATTTTGTGTAACTCACTGGCTTAATTTTCATATAATTGTTATTTAATTTATTGTTAATATTATTGTTAACGGTGATGCCTTAGACTATGGAGGAAGGCTAACCCTTATATCATTGGCAATTATTTATCGTGCTTGAGAATGCAACGTTCTTCCCTGTTTACTCATTTTGCACACATTAACTCCCGAACATACGAAACGCCACTGAGCTCTCTGAGCCGGCGGAAAAAACTTGCCAGCGGCCTAAAAAATGAGGTCTGTGTGGTAGACCAAATACGCAGTTAACTTTACGTAGTATAGAAACAGGCACAAAACGCGTTGGCTAACTGCTTTTGTCAGCCGACTGCTTGGTAGAAGTTCTGTGTTGCCGTATTTCAAAGACGATGGTAGACGCGACGATGTTGAAAAAAATATAATAGGTGTTTTATCACACCGCGTTAAAAATAAATGATAAACAAAAATGGGTAAGTGGTCCCGTGATGCGAGCTTTATTTTTTCGATAACCCAGAGTTCAGAAATTCGGCTTCAATATGATAAAACTTGTATTCGCCAATAAAAACGACTACTCGTATAGGAAATCTCGCGACGCTGCCCGCATTCTTTAGACACGTTTTCTTTCGTGCTTTGGACTATAGTTAAGTCAGCGGGAAAAACCTTCGCCGGCACAAGCCTTGGCAATTATCCAAATCTCCCCGGTTGTAGTACGGTTGGATGCTAGTTGCGAAATCTATACCGACCCATCACATTTTGAAATGTAGATTTTGGTGGGGGATATTTCAGCTGTTTTATGGCCGCGGGCGAGCTCCTAGGACGTTGATTTACACGGGCAGAATCTCCAACAACAGATCGATATTGATTTATGGAAAAGGCGGACTTCATAATCTAGAAAGTTTCTTGTGTGGGTTGCTATGAAACATTTAGGGGCTATACATTGAAGCAAAACGTAATGCTTTAAATCGCAAAAGGAAGTTTATTTGTCAAAGTTTGCCAATATAATATTTTGCAATGTATTTAGAGTTCAACCTGCACTGTCTAATTGCCATATATATTCTACTGAAATGTATAGTAATCACAAGTTGTAAATTTTGAAAAATAAACTTTCAGTAGCAAATAGAATTGTTTGAATAGCCTAAAAATATTTTAATATGCCCAAAACGTCAAACCTGGACCGAGTTGGTCCAAGTCAAACACAAATTTAATATGCTTTTTGTAAGTTGTCATTTTGATGAACAATGAGCAATATTGAATAATATAGTGCAATTCCATTCCATTAGATACCTAACACATGCAAGCAGCAAGTCCAATTCCACCTAATTAATAACAAATATATAGATTGCAAAATCAATAGGTATATCTATCGACAAATTAGAGAAGCATTGTTTGTCCGGTTTCCATTATTGCTTAATACCCACCCATAATCCTGATCCTGATGTGTAGGTATAACCATCTTTTGCCTTGACATGATTTTTCTTACCTGAAACAAAATAAAGCCCATTTTAAAAACTCATCGAAAGAATTCTTGGGAAAAAGATAATAAAAAAGGTGGCCGCATACGGAAACTCCAAAACAACTTAGCATACATCCAAATATTATCAAACATGTTTGGATTCAAACACTTCGGCAGAAAGGCTCCCTCGCGTGCTATATCCGACCACCTCGGCCCGACCTCCGCTTCCCTGCGGCGAAGGCATCCCTGAATAATTATTAGATCCTCGGAACAAAAGAAAGAAGTCCGGAAGCACGACCCCTTTCAGCGCGACTAAGCTTTCATCTTCGCACGCGCGAATGTATTTTTTAATCAAGGTACGGCACCGATTCTCTGTTTTAGCAATGTTTTTTGAGTTGTGCGCAATCTGAAAACTAGGTAGATACCTATATATCATTCTTAATTACATACTTTCAAATGAGGATATTGTGTCCGCGAATGTCCAAACATTCCGTATTCCATTTAAGGTGTATTTTAAACATATTAAAATTGCTGCATAAGAGTTGCTAGGCAATACTATTTGTGACACACAGCTCCACAGACGGTAAGTCATCCCCCACAAATTTATCTAATTATAAGTCAAATAAAAGTCTCATTATTGTGTTATCAAAACGATTCCTATCCGAGTTGCCCTTGTATCCATTTTGGTAGATATCTATATAGCCCGGAGGTTAGATAAACGTGCGGCATTCGGATAATTTGATTTAACGGACAATTTCTCCTGAGTTTATACTTAATCTGGCCTTGCTTCCACCCAAACTTGTATCAATCCGTCCAAATAATTGAGTTCCGACAAATAAATGTTCGACAGAGACGCGACATTTTCGATACCACTGGCGACAGCGACCTGAGGCGGCAAGTTAGTTAATACTTAAAAGGGTGAAACCGAAAGAAATAGGAATAAAAGGTTTATGGGGCATGCGGCAGTAAGCCGAAAGAATTATTTAGGTATTCTTAAATAACATATAGAAATTAGATTCCATTATAAAATAGTGTAGCCGGACTGCTCGAAGCTTGTCGGAGTAGAATAAAAGGGGTGGTTCAGGTAATTAAAGGGTATTTTTAACTCAAGAGGCTGCATAGACTCAGAAGAAACAGAAAAATAAATTTTAAATTGTATCACACTTGAGGTCACACTATTTTATAAAGTTATTTTCAGAGATTCTAACCAAAATGAAAAATAGATTTTCTGTAAATAGATATACCTATTTACAGATTTTCCTGCTGTACTTGAGCCGTCTGGAGTATGTCGAAATGATGGAAAGCGAATAGATGGAATGACCTTGATACCCTGGAGAGGAGGAATGGCTTTAATATGGGATGCTACTTGCCGTGATACCCTTGCTGAATCATACATTAAATTAACATCTAAGAAAGCAGGGGAGGCTGCACGTTTAGCAGAAGACCAAAAACATAAAAAAATATGAAGAGTTGGAAGATCGCTTTATTTTTGTTCCTTTTGCTGTTAAAACTTTCGGTCCTTAGGGTTGTGAAGCTAAACATTTTATTTCAGATTTATGTTCTAAATTTAAACAATTAAAATCTAAAAGCTTTATTACCCAAAGGATAGGATTTGAAATTGAAAGGGGTAATGCTGCTTCTGTGTTGAGGACTCTGGCTTCTCTAGATGGCAAGGGTTTAGGTGAAATTTTTACATTTAATTCGTTTTATTTGTATTATTTATTAAGTAGGTAATAGTTTATATAATTTATATTATACAGAGTTGTTCAAAATATAACTATAATTTATACCTACTTACATGCTTGTCATTTACAAACAAAACAAGGAAAAAATTTAGCAAATAAATTTATAAATATTCACCTTCAAATCATATCAAAAATAATAAGTATTTTTAAATATATTTCAACTCATTAAATATAATATCCTTTAAATGTCAACAAATACTGAATTTGTTCTAAATCTAAATAATACAAGGTAACCAAAATATGTACAAAAATAGCAAAAATAGCAATAATAACGATAAGGTAATAAGGTAAGATAAGGGCAAATTTTTACAGGTAGTGATAAACTTCACAAGTTTTTGTAGCTCGATAAAGTAAATAAACAAAAATATGTACATAAATGTTGTCTGTAAGAGGTTACAACGGTGCAAATAGGCCCAACAATGAATTTTGGTAATCGACTAAAAGGGCGGTCCACACGCAACGATGTATCGTATACGATTTGCATGCGCAAGTAAATCGTTACAGATAAATCGTTGCGTGTGGACAGCAGATTTGAACAAAATTTAGAACTGTGCAAAGTTGGACGTCGGAGTTGAAAGTCTGGGCCGAAAACCATAGATTTGGGAGATTTGCGCATGCAAGTCGTGACGAGTGTACGCTTATCCGAGATTTGTCCAGTTTTTAGGTGCGACGGTAGCTGACTCCTACCTATTTTTAGTCCAAAAATCATTAGTTAAAACTAAAACAATAACTGATTTATTTTAAATTTGTTAAAAAATATGTCGACAATTTCGCATAATTTTATAATAGAATTCAATGAGAAAATACACTTCGTTTTAATAACCATGCTCTACACCATCTAGTTCTATTTAAACGTTTCCTGATTTCTCTTTTCTTTTTAACATTTAAACAAACCATCAAAATACTTCAAAAATACTTCCTCCATGATTATTGTATCAAGCGAAAATTGCAGCTTTACTACGATAAGTTGTTATAATGTGGACGCACTGAATTCGTAACGATTTATCTGTAACGATTTACTTGCGCATGCAAATCGTACGATACATCGTTGCGTGTGGACCGGCCTTAAGGTAAAGCAAGATGTGACGGCAGAGAAATATACGTTTCCCACAACCAATCTTTGTCCTTCTCTGTCCCAGTCCTATACAGTGACTGGTAAATGACAGCAGTTATGGAAGGTATCACTGTAAACTGACACAGTCTGGCAATAGAAATATTTGACTGTTCAATTTAAGTGCTCAACTGAGGCCTACAACAATAGAAAAATTCGGCATAAATACTTTTCATAAAAGACAATAATTCAAACAAAAAAATATGCAAGAATAATAATAAAAGTATAACCTGTAGTTCTTGTGTGGCCTCTTGGCTTGGCTGGATCGGAATCAACGAATATTCGTAAAATGCCGGAGTTAAATACTGCTTCTAGGTTTAAAAAAATCCCTGAAGACGTCATAAAACAGACCAACGAAAAGGAAGGCAGACAAAAAATCGATATTTTTTGGTTCTACACTACAGTGTAGCATCAAGTGATATAAAAATGTTAAAGTAAAGCATAAGCTGAAAATAAAAGTGTTAAATGAGTTCTTGAGACAAAATTGAAGCTTGAGTAATAGATTTAATGGGAAATTTAAGAAAATAATAGAAATAATACATTGTACCGGACAAACTGGATCAGTTCCGAATAGTATTTGAATCGATAATTATATTAGTGTCCAAGGATTATTTGAAGGTCAAAGCTATACCAACTGTGAGAAATAAAAATAAACAATACCCTAGGCAGGTGCCAAAATAAAAAGTGTAGAAAAACTTCGATAAAGGATGCGGACAGCATTGGAGACGGCAAAAGTTTATCAAATGTGAAACTTGAACCTTTGTATAAAAAAAAACTTGCGGAAAATATTCGTATTTTATAATAATATGCTCCGAGATTAAATCGTTTTAATTTAGAAGTTTATGTTTTAAATAATTGACCAAATTGTTGCTTGCTATTAAGTCTTAATGGAAATGACAAAATTTCGGCTACAATACTAGAGTTCTATGTTATCAAGATAGAGTATGATTTATAGAATATGCCACAAGAATAAAAACTTCAAAATAAATATAAATTATAACTTGTATATTCTAACTTGTAACTTATGAAAATATAGAATATACAGTGGATTTTCCACAAAACTCCCACTCGTCGTTACTTTTTTTTATTTCTTGCTGAAAATGTGAATAGAGGTATCAAAATATTCCGAATATATATTTTGAAATTTGGTACATATTATGGAGGTGTATTCAAGATACAAAATCGTCAAGAAGGTAAATAAGTTAAGGCAGGAGATTTAATGTGGAGAACTATGTAGCAAGTCCACACAATAATTATTGTGAACTCTTTTATTTTTGGAAACTTAGGCTATGGGTTAATTTTGGGTTAATTTTGGGTTAATTTTGGTGAAACAATCTCAAATCAATCCAAAAATTGCGTGCGCCCGTCGACGTACTACTTCTCATTCTGTAATATGTACTTTCAATAAAGACGATATTATTATTATTATTATTATTATTATTCTATCGTGCTACGCCAAAAATCTTTAGGGCACTTTCACCTACAATAAAAACTACTCCAGATTCCTCACCAAGTTTCACCTATGTTGCAAGTATTCCCACCTCATGTCCTAAATCGAGTTCTATATACCGGCTGGCATACAATAGCAACACGAGCACAACGTGCGCAAAGCCTAACATGCCTAATTTGATATTTTCTGGATATTGCGCCATCGAGAACTTCTTCGATCAGCGTGCTAAAAAGTCTCGGGGGGCGGTGAATGATACGTCCCACAGAATGTTCCCTATCGTATTGCACCATCAGTCATTCCTCTCTAAGAATTGAATTCCAAGCGCTCGAATTGTCACATCCCATTCTCTTTATTTCGGATGAGTTCGTAGTCAAAGTAGGTACGTGCTCTTTCGATGCTTCGGTAAACTGTCAAGAGGCTCATACATAACTTTATTCATTTCCTTTATATCGAACGACGGCAGTTTTTTTTAGGCACATTCTCATTTACTACGTATAAGAACTTCCATGCAAAATTGTCTATGGATAGCACTTATAATTGAGGATCTCTGGCTTGCAGTGCATTGACATGTCATTACTGCGTTAAATCTAGGTTGGTACAATGATATTATACATATAAGCAATGGCCACACATAACTTTGTAGTATAAACAGACGAGAAATATTTCTACAAAATTATTGTTTTAGTGCCCAAAGTTGAGTTTTTCAACAAAATTTAGGAGAGAAGATCTTATTTCCAGAATCAAATGAATGTTTCTTCTTACCCATGATCGTTGTCACTTTACATTTCCAACACAATTATCTACCTTTTTACAAACTATCCAAATTTTCGTGCCGGCACGTTGGTTATGTAGCAGTAAACTGTACAATTCCCAATCTTTCCGCAATTACATGAGCAGTAAGCAGTAAAGCTGGGAATTACACATGCAACTATGCAGATTCCAGTTCACTAATTGGTCTAATTGCCACATAATGTCCCGCCTCTTTATTTGCCTTCCTAATTGGTATTTGGAAAGTAAATATGCACCCAGGTGCGCCACACACCTCATCAGATACCACTCAACATTTAACTTGTCATTTGGTAAAAATCTGTGCATTAGGGATGAATGAATGTATTAACGAAATATCGCTGATATCTGACGAACACATTATAAATAACGGTACCTACCTATGGTTGAACAACACGGAACTAAATTGATTAACAAAATTTAAATTATCTTGATATAGACACATTTTCCTACTTCGTCAATGACTTATGTATATACAGGTATCAGAAAAAGCTGGCGTAAATTCTGGAGCATACAGAACTTCAATAAATAAATAAAAATATTATTGACCATGTGTTTATCGTCTTTAATTTCTTAGATACCTGCTGTGTTTTTGGGGATGGAAAATAAGCTGAAAATGTCAATTTCTACATATCTCACAGAGGACGCCATTTGCGCTATTTTTGGATCTTGCTTCTATACTCGTAACTTATTGAGGTTATGTTTTTGGCCTTGCAGGTCCATCATTTTAGTGCATATTTTCATTGTGCAACAGGAGTGTACTCTTGTTTCAAAACGATGAACTCGACCGTTTGCTGAAATTTGCAAAACGTGCCTCAAAATACCTATTAACTCCAACCTCTCGGCTTTCAAATGTTACAGATCAACTGTACCATGAAAAAATCCCTATATATACCATTTTCAAAACGGAAAGGATTGAATTTGACAAAATTTTGACACCCTATTTTAAGAATATAAATGGTGTTTTGACCAATGTCCATTCGGCGTTTTTCATCATTTTGAATGTACTGTTGGTCTATCACATTTGAAAGCGGTATAGGTGAAATTTTTATGTGTCGAATGTTGTAGTTAACAGGTGTTTTGGAGCAGGTTGTTCCAATTTCATCGCTAACGGTTGATTTTATCGTTATGAAACAAGAGTACACTAGCGCAAGTGGCGCCCTCTGTGAGAAACGTAGAAATTGACACTTTCAGCTTATTTTATTTGTAGATATCCAAGAAACTAAAGACGATAGGCCCAAGGGCAAGAAGAATTTTATTTTTAATTCTTGAAGTTCTATATGCACCGCAGAAGTTACGCCAGGTTTTTCAGAAACACCCTGTATAGGCAAAATTTGTTAGCAATCCAACTTTATTAAATTGTGGATGCCTATAGATAGTATTATATATTATATTTACAAGATCAGCCTGTTCAAGTATCAAAAACACTGACGATATTTACATAATGCTATAGAAGTTTATAACTATAGTAAATTTGGGGTAATATGAATTCCGTGTGTACGGTGCAATATCAGGCCACTGCAAGGCCGGCGAATTTATAAGGTGCATGCAAATTTCCTGTTTTAGTGTGTATATGCGCCCGTTCTATAACGATGGAATAAGACCATATAGAGATACTTAAAATATAGATAGAGACAGACTGGTTTAAGACGCAATTCCTAATTATACTCTAAAAGAAATTGTAAAATGGTCGTAGTTCTCAGGTACATAAAATAATAATGTAGACGAAACCTCCAATAGAAACTTCATTTTTAAATTTTAATAATTTAATTTACTTTAATTTAGCATTTAATTTGCAGACAAATTCTAGAGGCATTTTGAAATTTTAATACCTACTTTATTAATAAATATATTTGAGGCACGCTGAGGTTTAAGCAGAATAATATTTATTCTCAGAGAAAAACCATTACAAGTATTTGGCGGAATGCATACTTGCGTGAAAGGAATGGGTGCTGGCAATGACAGAAAAATGAATTTGATTCATTGGTTTGATAGACACTGTATGCTACAATTAGTGTTATTGTTATTATTGAAATATAAATGCATTTATTTTCAGATAATGCAGAAGAACCGGAAGAAGGACAGTATTCAAGCTCTGATTCTGATGATGAAGATTTCGCTGATGATGAACAAGCAGCAAATACTGATGATGAATAAAAAAATCCAAAGGGAAAATTCAGTTTTTTATAACTATACAGTATGTCCACGGATTGAGTTCACATAGGGTGTCAATAACACAAAATGTTCGAATTGAAATTGCTTGGTTTAAAACTAATCTGTGACATAATTTTAGTTTAGAAAAATCACGTATACCTTAGAAATTACGAAAAACTAATTTCCCACATCAGAAAAGTGTCCTTTTTGTAAGTTGTAGCGTTATTTATTCTGTCACTCACGTATAACATTCCCGATCACCGGCAGGTAAAAAGTCCCACAAAAATGCCATTTTCTTTGAAAAATATGTTTTTCAGAATATAAAACTATTCAAAATGTTCAAAATCAAGGATTTGTTTGTAAAGTAAAAAATTCAAGGATCGTCAATGTCGCCTCTACCATCGGGAAAGGTTGGAGGAGTTGTCGCCGCGCGCACCGTGGATTTGTGCTGGTTAACTTTGACGCTTTAATATGTGACATACAAAATGAGGCACTTATACAGTGCCTTGTTTGCGGTATAAATAATTCGAAAACCTACGTGACGTTGAAGCGTTGAGTCTAGGAAGGAAACATTAATTTATTATCTACAGTGTGACCCATTTGTTTTGGGGTCAGTCTGTAAAAAGTGTATCAATCGTGCGATTTGGCTGATTTTTTTTTAAAATTGTAGAGCTCGATGAACTGCACATTTTGAACAAAAATTGCCTGGTTCGCATAAAATCCAAAGCCTACTATGACCGTTTTTATGAGCAAAATTTTAAGAAACCATATTAGCGTTTTTTTTTTGAAAAAATCTACGTGCGCCAATGGATTGAGCACCCCTCGAAATGGGTATGTACAAAATTTCATCAAAATATTTCAAGTAATAACGATTTTGTAGAAAAATTAAAAATGCAGCCAAGGTACGTCTTTATTTTCAAAAATTCAAAGTTGGCCATGGAAAATAATTGAATTGTAATAATACAACCTTATGCTTATAAACACAAAACATAAAAACAATTAAAATTATAAAATTTTTGTAACTTCTACCAAGCCTCCATTTTCTACAATGCATTTGTCGTTCCTCTTGCGTACATTCAAAATTACATTTCGTATTTGCTGTGGAGTAATTTCCTCACAACTACGGTTTATCCTAGCTTGCAGTTCTTGTAAATTATGGGGTCTTGACTTATAAACATTTTGCTTAAGTGTACCCCAAAGAAAAAAATCTAAAGGAGTTAAGTCCGGAGATCTCGGTGGCCACTCACAGAAAGGACTATTTCGCCCTATCCAACAGTTTTCAAAATTATTATCTAGCCAGTTTCTGATTAAACGATTAAACGGTATCTTAAACGGTATCTTAATGGTAACTCATCTAAAGCATTTCTAAATTCAATTTCTAGAAAATTCAAGAAGCCAGCCGCATTCAAATTCCCTTCAAAGAAAAATGGGCCAATTATTCTGTCGCGTAGTATTCCACACCAAACGTTAATTTTTTGTGAATATTGTCTCCTTGCATTTATTATAAACTCTGGATTTTCAGCTGACCAGTGACGGCAGTTTTGACTTGATACTACACCATTTGTAGTAAACGTGGCTTCGTCGGTGAATAAAATTTCATTTAAAAAGTTGCCATTATGGAGATATTCACCTTGCAGCCAATAGCAAAATTCTAATCTTCTCTCCTCATCTCCTGGTTCCAGGGTGTGCAAAAATTTTGGCTTAAACGGTTTTATTTTGTTTTGTCTCAAACATCTCCTTATACTCTCTGGGTATATGAAGGTCTAAACTAGCCGTTCGAACACTATTTCGAGGATTGTCACTAAAGTATTGCAGAATTTGATTGTTATTTTCAACAAGTCCACGGCGTCCATTTTACCTAGTTTTTAATAAATTTTTAGAAATCGATCCAGTTTCATCAAAAATATTGTTTATACGTTGTACAGTACTTCGACTCACTGATCTACCTGGGTGTCTATTGTTAAATTCGGCCGCAGCTTCTGCTGCCGAGCGCTCGTTGTCGCCCACGAGTCGAACAATTTCTATTTTGTCTCTTATGCTTAAATATTCCATAATTATGATAATTAATTGTATTGAGCACAAACAATTTCTGAACTCAATTTAGACAGTTTGACACTTAATAAAAGTAAACAATTCAATTATTTTCCATGGCCAACTTTGAATTTTTGAAAATAAAGACGTACCTTGGCTGCATTTTTAATTTTTCTACAAAATCCTTATTACTTGAAATATTTTGATGAAATTTTGTACATGCCCATTTCGAGGGGTGCTCAATCCATTGGCGCACACAGATTTAAAAAAAAAAAAACGCTAATATGGTTTCTTAAAATTTTGCTCATAAAAACGGTCATAGTAGGCTTTGGATTTTATGCGAACCAGGCAATTTTTGTTCAAAATGTGCAGTTCATCGAGCTCTACAATTTAAAAAAAAAATCAGCCAAATCGCACGATTGATACACTTTTTACAGACTGACCCCAAAACAAATGGGTCACACTGTATGTATTTTAGATGGATTCCATCTCCGTACCTAGCATATCCCTGCTTGAAAAGCAGTGCTGGCTTAACAAACAAGTACCGCATCTCTATATATCATTTAAAGGGGAATAGGATATTGTGATCCTTGTTTAACGCCCAAAAATTACTGCAATCCCAAAAAGTGAAGAGCCTAATGGTGTATAGGAAATGAACTCAGTTGGTGTGTCATATACAGCTATAAATTTCACCGTTTAGATAGCATCTCTTTCTTGGGTTTTTTTTTCCGAACAGAATCCCGTCTCGATCCAATAAGTTCCATAGCCATAGTGCGCCGTTTACCTCCCCTCCCGTTTATCCTGACGAAATCGAAACGAATACAGACAATAACTTGCGTATCCTCCTGCAGAGTATCGCGTTCTTCCTTGCACACTCTCCGGCCTGCCCGGCGAAATCGAGTCGAGTTAATAAAATTATGGGGTCGGGCCGGCCCCTCGTTACGTGGGGAGCCTATATGGACACATTTATTGGAGTGGTCTTCTTGTCCCTGGGATTTTTTATAAGGCCACAAAAGAAATATTGGCTTTCGGAAGCCGAATTATTCGAAGGATTTTGGAGATTTCTCTAACAAGCTCGCGCATGATACAAATTGGGGATGATGCTTTACTACAACCCTGAAGTATCTTTAAAAATATTAATATACAATTTTTCACATATTCAGTGTGTCCCGTTTACAAGTAGAGTTAGGTCTATCCGGGAAGCATTTTACCGTTTCTTATACGGTTAGCGCAACCCAGTGCGCTAATCGTGCACCTTCTTTGTAGGTATGTACATACAGAGTGTTTATAAAGTACCTATATGTCACAAAATTTCAAGGGAAGATTATTGGGTCGATTTCAAGAAAAAACTTGATATGAACAACAGAGCTCCTTAAAAGTTTCCTTTTTGAGATACGGGATGTTGAAATTTCCAGAAAAATATCGAAAATTTTGAATAGCTTTTCTGTAAATCATAAATAAATCGAAGCAAAACATAAAAGACAACAATAAGTTGTCCGAGTTTGGTGCAATAATGTGTTATATATTTAAGTTATCCTATACAGCTGGTTGCAACTGTGTTATTTAGCATTAGTAATAGTTATTTATGTACCAAGGCACTGAAGTTCATTTTTTTATGACTCATGTGGAATTTAGTTGCCAAGGCCTCTGGCCGAGGCAAATAAACCACATGAGTCATAAAAAGAACTTCAGTACCGAGGTACATATTTTTTTTTAAATCGGGAAAAAAATGTTTTATTGGGCAAGAAAATAATCATACGGGATCACCCGTTCATGAACCAACGACGCGCGGCGTTGCTTGACTTTGACGATCGCTCTACCTATAGGTCAAGTATAATGAAGTACGGGGCCTTCCAACAGAAAAACCAAACTGCTGCTTGTTGTGCAGCCTCTATAACAAATCTATTGATATTTAAACCTACTAAAATATGTATACAGAAGGATTGCGCTGCTATAGGTAACAATTTCGCAACGTGTACAAAAAGTTAAATGGGCTTTTGTGGCCGGGTTTTGAATATTTGGTCACTTTTGATGAGCGATGGCTCCGCGTCTGACGTTTGCTATTTACATCTCGCCAAGGCCTACTTATTGAAAAAATCGTACAATAATGGGCTACTTCAGTGCCGATTTCTGAGCTTTTAATGACGATTTTCTGAGCTTTTAATGCCGATTTCAAGAAAAATAACTTTTTAATAATTCCATCACAAAACTCGTGTTTGCCTTGAAACCCTGACAGGTATGGAAAAAAGTCAAAATATGACTTTTATAAAGAATTTTATGGTCTCTCCAAAAATTTAATAAAATGTTGTATTACACAGAGCCAGATTAGTGTAATATCGATCCTTCGTAACTACGCCACTGGCAGCTCCATAAGGCTAGTATACGAGGGTCGATCAATAAGTATATTTAACGACAGGTGGTGCCGCTAAGGGAATTTGACATTACCGTCCTATACCACACCATACTAAATTTCAGACTCATTTATAGGTTAGTTTTTATTTGACAGTTATTCTATATTCTATCTTACCTGCTTCGTGTCTTTCGATAAAATGGAAAAAAGAGCAATATCGATCAGAAATTCGCATTTTATTTTTGGACGGAAAACATGCGAAGAAATAAAAGTGAAGTTTACCGTCACCATATTGGTTTAATGAACTCAAACGTGGTCAAATTTTATTGAGAGACACGAAACATATATGGACTGTCATATAAAAACTAACCTCTGAATCAGTCTAAAATTTAGTATGATGTGGTTTGACAGATGACAGTACACGACGGCAATGTCAAATTCCCTCAGTATCGCCACCTGTCGTCAAACACGGGTACTTATTGATCGATCCTCGTACTACCATAATTTAGCACTCCAGTTAGGCCTAACGACTACCAAGTCTGGCTTCGATTCATTAATTTACAGAAAAGTTATTCAAAATCTTCAATATTTTTCTGGAAATTTCAACACCCTCCAGGGTAGAGGAATAATATAAAAAAATACAGATCAATATTCTGAACGAGTGAGTACGGTCATAACTTTTTGCATTTGTTATTGTGTTGAGAAAAATATCTGCACTCAATGCTCTTTTCTTCTTATTTATAGGTAAGTACCCACTATCGCAATTTTTAGTGATTTTTTGTTTTTCATTGGTTTATTTCAAAGAAAACTATTTGTATATTTCGCAACAGAAAATATATTGAGATAACAGAGAGCTCCTTAATGATAGCTGTCAAATGGATTCCAACTTTGAAGCTTAATATTTTCTATATTATGCATTTATAATATTGAGGTCCACTATTAAAATGTTGGCTAATCTACGAATTGGGAAGATTATATTTTGGGAACATATATCATTCCATAAGAAATGCAATCTGCTTGGAGTGCATTTGACAGGTATTGTTAAGGAGCTTTCTGTTGTGGAACTACATTTTCTGTGATTTCGCCTTACTTGCCGCAAAGCTGGGAAGAAATCTAAAAACATATCCCCAAAAATAGTCAGGGTGAAAGACGCAAGAAATATTTTGTGGGTTGTGGATATGATGTTTTTAGGTTAATTACAATAAAGAAATAAATATCTGCGCCAAATAATCTTAGGTAGAAATTTTTTTAAGGGGATGTAGAGAATTTTGTGTAAGAATTCCAAAGTAGTTTTCAGGCTAATTTTTCATGTCGCACGCGGCAATTCTCAATCAACACCAACAGCCAGATTTTAAAGTAAATTCTGAATTCAGCTTAGGGTACGCAGACGCGCATGTCGCGGAGCGATAATAATTATTGCATATGGTGCTCTAACCCCTTTTTAGGAACGGAGATGCAGGTCTCGCATCTGTTTCCTACGCACGACTAGCGCACTCGGTTACGCTTGCCGGATAGGAGACGGAAAGCAGGTCTCGCCTCCGTTATCCCTACACGATTAGCGATTAGCGATTAGCGCTAGCCGTACAGGAGAAGGAAAGCAGGTATCGCCTCCGTTTCCTATACGACTAGCGCACTCGGTTGCGCTAGCCGTATAGGAGACGGAAAGCAGGTCTCGCCTCCGTTATCCCTACACGATTAGCGATTAGCGCTAGCCGTACAGGAGAAGGAAAGCAGGTATCGCCTCCGTTTCCTATACGATTAGCGCACTCGGTTGCGCTAACCGTATATAGGAAACGGAAAAATGCAACCGGGGACACACTGTATATTTTCAGCTATACCTCAACCGCGTTATAAATTTCGCACTAACCGACGTATTATAAGCGCGTCGCGCCGAGAGCGGGTGCTCCTCATGCTGTTCATACCCCGTGTCCCCCCAGAGTACGTCAAACCCTTTTCAAAGGCCCCCGCTCTTTTCCAAGCAGTTAGATAAAATCTAATGAGGTCGCAGGGTTGACTTTAAAAGCGAACAGAAGTCCCGCGCATATTAAGTTTCAATGATACCGCCCCCGAAATATTCGGGGTGTAATGAAATTCCGGTGGCTATTAAAAATTTCGAGCGAACTCCGTGCTTGGACGCAGTATGACGTGAAAGGTTTTAGAGGCCATGTTAATTTTGAACTTGCTTTGAAATAATTAACATATACAGGTTGCTACATAAAAGTAGATCAATACACTGACCACAGATTCTTCGGACGAAAATAATGTGACTCAGTAAATTTAATTTAAATTTAGAGGTAAATTAGTTTTTTATTGTTTTTTTTTTTGTTTTTGGCTCCCCTGTATGCTCCTGCTCTGTGTCAGTTCTTATGCAGGACACCCTGTATAGTGAACCATAGATTACCATGCGTTACTTCTGTATTTCTTTCTCTATAATCAACCATTAAAAAAATACCGAATAACTTAAATGTAGATATATTTTCTTGAGGAAAACTCGAGCATCCGTTATATCGTCTTATTTGGCTTCCAAGGGAATAATTCAGAGGAATCATATGCTCTTAATACATTTTGGCAATAGGGAAATTAATATTTTTACTTCGACCATTCAGAAATTTATCTGATTGCTCAAGATACAAGCAATATAACTCTCATAATAATCATGACCGACGCCATGGAGTTAATTTCTCCCGGAAAGTATGATAATTTCAATGACGCACGTCTAACTTTCATCCCTGCTAAGGCCAAAGTTTCGCAACTAAAGCTCCGTAATATAAATACATTTATTTCCGTCGCTATGAAAAGCCGAACCCGCACGAATCCTGGCAAATATGCGCCCACGACGAGAATGAAAGCTTGTCATACCCCCATGTCCGCCAGAGCACCTACGGCAAATCCTTTTCAAACTCGCCGCATTTTTCTGAGCAGTGAGATATGTATACTTGTATTTGGGGGTAGGTATAATAAACTTATAAAACTAATAAACAGTGAAACGGAGTAGCAAATATAAGTTTAAAACAATTATGTTTGTTTAGAATTTACAAACAATTTTAAATGAGTTAAATCTCTGTAAAAATATGTAGAGAAACAAATATTTTTATTTTCGTTTGAAATTTGTATAATAGGCATTCTTCCTTATTTCTGTGTGCTTTAAAATGTGAACTTCTGGTGTTCAGTATTGCTATTGTTTTTAAACTAATCGGTGGCACAATTTTAGTTTCGAAAAATCACGTGTACCTTGGAAAATTTGCAAAAATTATTTTTCACATCAGTAAAGTGCCCTTTTGGTAGCTGCTATGACAAAATGGTATCAACATTTTAAAAGCATACGCCTACTTCGATATTTTCTGCTAAAGAAATAGGCCTATAGGCCATAAACTTCTCAAACTTTACAAGCCTTGTGCAAACATGTGGCAACGCCGCAGCGGGACGGTTCAACGGGTCTATGCAGTCTAGAGCAGTCTGCACTTTGGCTTAGTTTATCTTTTCTAATAAATGTTCAACCTTCTTTTTAATTATAATTAGATACACTTGTGACCTTTGTTTCAATAATTGGGTAGGTACCTAAGTAAGTAGGTAGATTTTTTTAACAGACAATAAAAGCAGTAACAAGTAACAAAATATAGGTACACATAATGTAAGTAATAATAATACGATTCCTGGTGTGGATAGGTACAGTTTTGACAAATAATATAGTAAATTTGGGCAAATAGAGGAAACTACATTTTGTTGTAAGTCGAATTTTTGTGAGAATTTTTCGCAAAGTGCGCCATCAGGCAAATGATGATTACCTATCTTCCCTTATGGTTAAATTTTCATAAAAATACAAACAACAAGCGAACAGAGAACTGCATATTCTGAAGGAGAAAAATATCTCTTGTGGTTGAAATGGCAGTTAGGGTCAATTTCCTAATACATTCAACCAAAATATATTTTGACTTTAAAATTAGCTAAGGAAACCTTTGCAACAATATGAAACAATGTTTGAATTGTTAGAAAGCTCCTTTAATTTTAAAGGGTAGGTACTTTAGCTTCACCTTATCCGGGCACGCTTTCAAAAACATTATTCCAACTGCAAATTTGAACAGATGCAGAACTGTTTTGAATCAATCAAAAACGATTTTGAATCAATCAATCAAAAACAATAAAATAATTCCATAACACAAATGAGATGATTGATAGCAGCTGGTTAAAAAAATTATTTTTGAAAAACGTGCTTATGCTTCAGTTTGAAACACCCCCGACATACTTATATACGGTCATTAATAATGCGTTGAAAACCTTTTAAACCCTCTATATCCCTTGGGCGCCAGCTTAAAACGGTGGACATTTTTTAACGGCCCACGAAATTTCATTACATCACCGAATATTCCTGAGAGGGTATAATTCAAATTTAATATACGCGGGTCTTCTGTCCACTTTTAAAGTCAACTCAGCGATCCCATTACATTTTATTTAAGTGCGAGGAAAAGTGCGGGCGTTTCAAAGTGTTTGAGGAGAGTATGAAGTGCTCGTGTTAGATTTTAAATTAAAAAAAAAATTAATTAACTCAATCACAATGATCATAAATAATACAGGGTATCCCAAAAGTCAGATTCAACCCTTGAAGAGCTAATAGGTTAGGTATAGTACCTAGTTCATGACTGACTAGAATATTTATAAAATAATGAATATTTATGAATATTTATAAAATAATGACCTTAGTAGTTTCCCAAATATTGGCACTTTTATGAATTCAGTTCGTAGAGTGCCACAGCTACAGAAGTCCATATTCTAAGATTACAATTTTTGCTACACAATTCTGAAGAGCCCTGTCATTGATCACAGTGTAAATATAACTAGAATTATTAATATAAAAAACTTTTTTCCCCGATTCGGGAATTTCTTTTCATTAGCCAAAATAAAATTAATAATTTCAAAACTAAAAACCCGCTTTTATTGTTAACTAAAAAGTAAAAAATAATTGATATGATGATATGCCTGATATTAATTAATATAAAATTGTTTAGTGTAGTGGGGAGATTTCTGCGGCCTTATCGCGCTGTTATAACGATTTAATCAACATCAAATCAATTCCTTTTCACAAATTTTTTTAGTTTTTTTCTATAAGTTATTAGTTATTTTCTAAATTAAAAATTTCTCTAACACGAATTTTATAAGAAAATTCATGTAGGTACTTACTCGAAAAATTTCCGGCAATAATTTAAGCATACTGGGGCGATTACTAGTGAAAATTTAATAATATATTTATAAGTGGGACAAGGTTGAAATCGGTGATCCAGAAAGTGGGAAAATTAGTAAGTGCAAAGATCTTTTACGCTTAAAATACCTACCATGCTTTAATTTTAAATAGCATGAATAATAATTTCCTATGTTTTACTTTACAAAGAAGTTTATTGCTATTTTAGTACAAAGTGCAAGAGGAGCTCATTGTGGAATTATTTCAATAATTTTAGAGACTGGTAAATGTTTGACCAGAAGTATTTCAAAAAAGTTGAGATTAGTGGTTTTGATGATGGTGTCTGCATTTGCTTGTGAACAGTCCAGGAAATCTATGAATAGGTGCGAAAAATTCTGCATTATTATTTTTCTTAGATTGAGCTAAGGGTAGATATCTCAAAGATATTGCTATTATTTCGATTGGGTGATTATTCCATGGCTGCCTAAGATTTTTTTGAATGCCCAATTTTTAAAATAGATACCATGTTAAGGATTTTTCTATTAAAAAAACTGCCCCCATAGAATCATTTGGCGTTACGTCAAACTTCTGTATACAAAATTTTACAAAAAAAAAACGATCGGTTTCTTTTTCTAAAGGCTTTATTACAACAGAAATTGCCGCCGAAGTCAACAGTTTACTGCATTTCAGCTGTGCCTTGAGAAATGTGCAAAATAAATGAAAACGCCCTGAAAATTTTAATATTTGATCGACTTAAGATCCTTTGTAACAAAAATTATATCGGGAAGCACGGCAAAACAATTATTGCAAAAATGCAGGTAGCCATGAAAAATACATGAAAAAAATTACGTATACTTACTTGATAACAAGTGTGGTATTAAACGTCAAAAATTGATAAAATCAAAGAAAATGGTACTACGCAACCATTTTCTTTGATAAAATGAACGATTAATGTAGCAGAACATATAGAAAGTATTAAATTAATCTATGAAAACACGCGTATAGCTATATAAGGATGTTGCGCAAATATTTAATTTAAGGCATGCAGATTCTCAAAACAGGATAATAAAAATACGTTTTCATTTAGTTTGTCCATATTATGCGATAAACCCCTTGGCTTGGAACCTTTATGAAAAAAAAACGATCGGTTTCTTTCCATGAAATTTGATAGGTATACAAAGGTTTGACGTAACGCCAAATGAAGCCATAGGATCACATTTTTAATAACAAAAATCCCTACTTAGGATCGTCTAAAAAAATGCAATGCCGAATTTTGTTGACAAGCAAACGCGGACACATTCTGTCCATAACTTACATAACTTACAAATTTTTGGCGGTAATAAAGATCGTGTTGCATTAGGGTTGCTTGTATGCTTCCCTGTCGAGAATAAGACCCCATCATACCTCGCATCCACCCGAGCACGTCAAACCCTTTTCAAACGGTCCGCTTTTTTCCACACAGTTAGATAAAATCTAATGGGATGGCCAAGTTGACTTAAAGGCGAACAGAAGTCCAGCGCATATCAAACCTGAATAAAGCAGAAATAGGATTATTCAGGGGATACCGCTATAGTCATTGCACGAAGCAGACCAACGATGTATATTAATAGATGACTCACGCTAATACAAATAACACTGTTTTATTTTGTTTCTACATCAGCGGGTCGGGGAGAAGTAGGCTAGGTAATTTGTTTACATTGGCATTTCTTAAATTCAGTCTTTCCTATTTTGTAATTCATAATTAATAGTTATTTGATAGACTTGTATATCGTATATAGTATTATGCTCTGAGGTATCTACATTTACAGAATGACCTAAGTCATATCAAATAACTGGAAACCTTAAATGTGCCAACCAACAATAACATCTTTTAAAATCACGAAACAAAACAAGTTGCCTTTGGTAATGTACCTATCTATTCCTATATAACGTTCGTTGAAGTAGACCAACATTAAATTAATTTCTCGTTGGCTTCGTTGGCTACTTAATCAAATAATATCTCTGGAAGACAAATTTCTTAATAGTTAGAGGAAAGTACCCTAATAGTGAGACAGTTCCCATAATATGAGACCCCACACTAACTCCTAAAGTAAGAGTCTCCATCTTTGGCTGGCAATATCTCAAATAAGTCGCCCCACATGTAGTGCAGTGTCTAGCTCATCTAAATTTTTAGGTTAAGAACGGCATTGTTTACTTCAACCGTACGTGCACAAACTTTTAAAGAGGTTCGGTTACCGTGTAATTTTGAATAAAGTGGCAAGTGTTTAATATATTTTTGTAGCTTGTTGTATTGAATAAAAGTTATTTTATAAAAAAAAATCTACGATATGTACATCGGATTCCTACTATGAGATACCCCAGTGTTCCTAATATGAGATATCTCATACCAGGAGGGCTTCATCCAATTTAGATTATAATAATTTGAATAGAATGACAAGTGTTATATAATTAAAGAGTTGTATACTGTCTTAAGTTGGTATTCATTTAATGTTTTTTATAAGTAGTATTTTTGTTAAACCTTAATATGAAACTGTCTCATATTAGGAACCTGTTAAGTGTGTCAAGTGTTATGTAACTAAACTGGTGTATACTAGGTTAATTTGATATTCTTTTAAAGTTTTTGAAATAAAAATTATTTTGTAGCAAGTAGTGACCTGGATATTAGGCACCCAATTTTAAAAATTATAGATTTGACTTTTTTTCATAATTCTCATTTACACAACAACTGTTAATATTTGGCAATCCTACATAAACTGCAGTGAAAATAGATACCATATTAAAGGTATTCGACGTAAGTTTGAGCATTATAATATATCATTAGGACAAAATACAGAACAAAATGTAATAAGGTCGTATAGGGTACTTTCCTCTAATTGAAAAATTTAAGTTCTTAGACCTTCTCTTGCATGTATATATGTTGTAAATTATTATTTCCTTCTTGAAATTTCATTTCTTCCAATCGCGAAATTACCAATGTTTTTGTATGGATATTTTCTTATGCATCAATATTTACTTACCTAAACGTGCCTTTATAAGCGGCTAAAGATATGGAAATTGCAATATGGTAATGGTTGTGATGAACTGTTTGCATGATTGTGAAAAAACTGCAGGGTTATTATGTTTGCTTCAAGTACAATATTATCGCTATGTTATAATTTTCATCACTGATGGGAATTTGAAATATGCCCTCCAAAATTTACCTCTCAGGTGGCACATTGTTGCCAAGGCCCCAGGAATGTTACCTAGAGTAGTTTTTCGCGGCTAACAGCTAGCTAGGCAGGAGCGCCAATAAATTTCGCTCCCGGCGAAGTAGTTCCATCAGCTGAAATTCTAATTAGTTCAAGGAATTCGCGCCAAGCCGGCGCATCCCTCCCTATCTCAATAAATTAATCATCCATTTTAATAAACCAACTTTCAGGGGTTTAATTAACCTACGGAAAACACCCTGTTTACCGCGATGAGCCTCGCTCGAAACCTTTCTCTCCGGTTTATCTAAAAGTGTTAAATGTAATAGAAGGCTACAAAAGTGTACTTATTTACATTTTATTTATATAGGTATACTGTTTCCCACATGGCGATATAATTTCGCCAGAAGAAACCAAGAGACAGATGTAACTGCCAGATAACAAAATATACAAGGTGATTCAGTCATGATGTAAACATTTTTAACCGCAGGAGAAAGAAATAGCTTAATGCCAATCCGACTTTTAAAAAGCTAAAGTATAGGCAAACATTTTTATTTTTCCATAACTTTTGATGTGTTATCCCATTGTATCTGAAAAGCGGTAAAAACATAGTAATGTTGATTACAATTACAATAATTTTTATAATTTACGTTATAGGCACTTACAATTTTCCATTAGTTCGACTGTTAGAACATTGTAACGCTACTCACAATACCTATTTAAAATTTGTATCGTGAAAAAACATTGTAAAGGACTGTGCAATATTTTTACCATCAAATTGATGAAATTTTTGGAATTGTAAGTGCAAAAAAGGTAGAGAAAGTCGCTTGTTCGAAAAAGTAACTATACTACTTATAATACCCACTCACAAGAAGCCTTCTATTGAAAAAAAGGACAAAAAAATGTCAATGTTTTTGATGCGTGTATCGAAACAAGGCTGACAAGACGGATAAAATGCAAATAGATAAATATTTCTTATATCTTTATAACCTTTAACAGAGTGTCCAACAATAGCAATAAACAATAAAATGTGACAATAGCGCTTATCTTTCAATGGATTTTCGACAATTTTTGTTTTATATTTTGCTTTTTAGTAGTCATCTCCCACTACGTGGATTCATCGTGACTGAATCGCACTGTATATTTTCCCGACTAAGTTTCATTTTCCACGCCATTCTTTAGGTACTTTTTATATCATAGGTGAAATTACAAGCACATGTTATTCCATTTTGTTACATAACCGTTGGATATACCTATACGCCCCTTAGATTCCATCGTTCATCGAAGCTCTACGCAGTGTTCGAAAGTGATTAGGAGGCAATTCATTATGATAAGCTGAATTAAATATCAACGCTGATGCCATTTACAAGTTTGCGTCGTGCTATACATCAATTATAATGTCTATGTCGCGTTGAGCTCCCCCTTTGTGCATAGTAAAGCAACCACAGGTGCAACATCACAATATTGTGTCTTATGCATTATGCAGGGGTATAATAACATGGCTCCGGCGGTGACATCTTGGGCTTGATAGGTGCAGTATAATAGCTGCCGTACTTTTTATCATATTCAAAAATACCTTTATCTACCTATCTGAGAGGTATGGTTCGACAATAAACAAATTCGAATTCTATAGCGTTTAATAGTATGTCATTTAACATCGCAACGCTCCAATTTTGCAAATCCCTGGTAGCTTAAAAGATACCCCGGTTCCATCCCTGTTGCGAGCAATTTCGTCCTATTTTCCTTATTTCTTTACGTCGCACACACTTTGCATAAACATCTTCCCCACCTCCAGCCTATAATTTTACGGGCACGTCCGCTCCCTTTTCTTGACGGTAAGCCGTAACAGTGGCCGTGGAGATTGCCCCTCCAGTCGGTTATCGCCCTCCGCTTCCCCTGCGGCTTCTTTTTTTTTTCTCGGTCGCCCCGGTCGGCCTGTCTCTCGGTTTCGGCTTGATTAAAACGTTGTCGCCGTTAGTTTTAATAAAGTCTGGGTTGCTGAGCCTGCTCCGATAGAGTCTGCAGTAGAGACAGCGCGACAGTTTAAAGGGGACTTTGTAATGAGCTGGGCGAGACAGGAACGCGGGCCATATTACACATTATTATGCTATAATGATGGATGATAAATATTCCGTCCAAAATAGAAATTCTGTGGTTTATGGGACTAAGCTTTTCCGCATTATTTGTTAATGTTAAACCAGTAGGTAGAAAATGGCCGAACTGTACTACTATTTTTGAGCTTTCAGCTATAGTTAATGGAGTACATTTTATTGAGGTGATGCACATTTACAAAATATTTTTTTCTCAAAAAATTCAAATGGAAAATTCCTCATCTAGTTTTCATTTACCTCAAAAATAGAAAATCAGTCCAGCCCTTATTGTTAAAGATACATAATTTTGTTTACTTGCAATATTATTTTTCCCAGAACGTAAAATTTTTACCAACACGTCATTTCTTCCTCTTGTAAATCACAAAAATGGACATACCTAAGTATGTATATTATAATTTCCGGAGTTTTTAAAAAGAAACTTATTTCCCTTAATTTTCCTCAATTTTTTAGCACGCTTTACATAAATATTCCTCACCTCTAAACTATAATTTTACGGACTAGGTCGTCTCACTTTCCCATGTGAAGCCCTATAACAATTTCCATGGAGATTGAGCTTCCTGTCGGTTATCATCCGGTGTGCCCTCATAAGCTGGTAAGCATTTGTCATAAATTTGGCGATGCTGGTTTTTTTATCGTCGCTACCTGCCGCCTCCGCCGCTATGGTTGATCAAAATGATCATGTTTATTTTCAATAAAGACTAGATAAGTATATTGGGCTCCTGCCTGGAGCACCGCTCCGATACGACTTGGGGGAACAACGAAACCTCCAACGGAAAAAGGCATTTATTACATTTGGCTGCTCTCTGTATTTGACACATTCCGTCAAATATAAGTAATGCTGGAAGAATGGGAATGTACGTTTCCAGTTTCAAAGTACAAAATCATGTTCATAAAATATAAGGTATATCGACTTCAATGAGACTATCATGTTTTCCAAATGATTCTTCTTCAGACTACGCGTACCGACGAAGGTTTTAAGAAGCGACGTCTCATATACCTACCGAACTCCTCAAAATTCGATGCTACACTTTTTGAATTTCCAGCTTATTACGTGTAGCCAGATTTTGCGGTCATGATAGGCACTGCTCCTGCCAAGACAACACAGCGCTAATAAAGGAGACATTTTCACAATTCACTTGTATGTAGGTACAACGAAAATTGATTAGTTTTAACAACTGAAGTTATATGATAGGGAGTCGTGACAACGACAACTTTCCAAAGTACTATTACTTACCGATATTAAAGGAATACCAAGAAACTCATCAGTCTTCGAAGGGAAGGTAATAAGTAGAGCACCTTTTTTTATATCTGCTGGTTATTTCCAACGTCCTCATTAATTTGAAAAACATTCTGTAGATAGATAGTGGTTGCGTTTTGCTCCAGGTATCATTACTTTCCTCAGAAACGGCTATACGCAGGCTGATTTGTTTAAAGGACATAATTTGCTTAAAATTGAAGGACAATTCAGATGCACTGCTTTTCAAGGCCAGTGCGAACGAAAATTTTCTTTCGACCGCTGCGCCATCTACAATTTGCAATACAAAAATTAAATTTGAGTCTAAAAATAAAATCTTCAACGAGCTCTACCAGCCTTTTTTACTGTATACTCTAAGCGAAAATTAAAAAACAAACTGATACAAAGTGCAAATATGTCACCATCCTCTGGTGATTTCTCTAGTCTCAGTAATTGGCAATTGTGCTTTTTGTATGTACTTATCCACATGTGGGGAAAGCCGGAAGAAGAGCCTAAGGAATGTATAATATGTTCCTTCCTCATCCGCCATTCTCGCTATTTTTCTCCGTTTCCCTTAATTTTTTACATCACTCCGAACACACTTTGCACGAAGATCCCCTCACCTCCAACCTATAATTTTATGAACACGGTCTCCCTTAGTCGTCCTCAACGGGAAGCCGTATCAAAATTCCTATGTAGATTGAGCTTCCCTTCGTTTAACGCCTGGTGTTCTTCCGTTAGCGGATAAGAATCTGACACGTTTTTCAGTCGTGGCGTCAATTTCTGTTAATTAAAAGTTGATGTTTTACGTCGATAGAGGCGACATACAGGGTTTAAGTTAGCTCGGGAAGAACCGTATATCTAGGTAACCCGCATTAAAGATATTGAAGTTCACTAAAATTCTACAAATGCCAGAGGCCTACCCAATAATATTACAAATATTCCCCGTTTATTTCGCAGGTAATACATACTTTCCAACTCTATAGATGTTTTAATTTTAGTACGCATGTGTAAATACCTAGTGAGTGATTAATAAATGATTTTATTTCTGTTTCTTGTAGCTTGAAATAGAATATGGTGGTTATAAGTCCCCGGAATCTTCTCAAATAGTTTCTGTAGTAACTATGTGTCTAATATAAAAGACTTAAAAATTACCATTTCAAAAGACTATATCTGGCACACACAAAAAATAGCTTGAGGTACTGAACTGAACACTAAAATATTAGCTTTTAAATTTTTACCACTAATTCCCCTAGAGGGACAATATATCATGCCCCCTGCAATTTTCGGAATTTTATTGGAGTTTGCGAAGTTGTTACGATTTCTTTTGGTGTCCCACATTTGACCCTCCAGGCATATTGCAAGGAATCTAAAAGAGAAAAATATCTCATTTGTGGGTATACTAAACCATTGGAGATGTAGAAAAATTATATATTATATTATTTTCCGACATTACTCTTTACCGTATTGGTTGGTACATTATCAGGGAAGTAAATAAATTTATTCCCAATCATACTATAATCCTTACTTCGCTGGACAGGAAAAAATGGGAAGTAGGCTATATTTACTTAAACACGGCGTGTCTTTGATTAGTATGGAAATTTTAACTGGCGGTAATCCATGTCATAATAAAAATATCTCCTTTCAACAAACTAATCTAATCATTTTTTGTAAATGTTCGCCCCTGATATTGTTGCTTTTAAGGGTACGTATCTCGATATTAATTAGTGCAGTGGCATCAAATTATTCACAAGCGGGTTAGCGAGGGCTCGCAAACTCGCCCCCGTAATGACGAGATTCGGTATCGTTAGCCGGGCTCGTGCTTGACTGCCCAGCGCGCCTACTACGCGCCCGAACAGCGCACCGACAGTCAAAACTCCCAACTTGAGCACCATTATTAACCGGGCGGTAATGAGAATAGGATTATTCACTTCGGCTGTGATCAGTTCGCATGTTGGTATAACAAACTCATCGGGGCCACAGTTTTTAAGTTTTTGACTTAAAACGCGGATTAACATTAATATAATGTTTGAGGGAGGTTTTTTTGTCCAGTGTAGTTATGTGGAAAACTTTTTTCTGCTGATGGACTTGGGGAAAAACAATTAAACTGCTAGACTCATTCAGCTAACGTTGCGACTTTTTATTTTTTAATTCTTCTTCAGAGCTTCTACAATAAGGACGAAAGTGAGTAATAAAAGAATGAACAAATTGAAACAAATTAAAACAAGTTAAAACTAAGAGATAAAACATACAACTCTAAAACCAAAACAAACGGCGATTGATAGATTAAAACTCACCTGAATCAATTAGTTTAAATACAGCTTAAAAAACATTACACTGTCTATATTTAACACAAATATAGTGGTAGTTGTCAAAAAACGGGGACTCATGTCAATGATATGAAACATCAGAAGGAACAAAGCTTTTGTATTCAGGATAAATTTTTGCAATGAAAAATTTTGGCTCCTTTACCGTTCCAAATATCACTTTCACTTCGACCACCAACTGCAAAAATTTATCCTGAATACAAAAGCTTTGTTCCTTCTGATGTCCTTCCCGTTTATTATTGTAAATAGCTTTGATTAGTATTTCTGTTATTGATTGTTATGTTTATGCCAGTAATTATTATTACTAATATTTCTGTTTATCTAGCATGTAAATATACTTATACAGTGTGTCCCCAGATGGGGTACCGCACTCTTGTAAAGTTCCTTATATTTGATTTTTCGAGAAAAAGTCATTCTTGATAAAAAGTTTTGCTTGTTCTTAAAATAAGATTGGCATGGAAAAAGTTAACATTGCTTTTACTGGGTGACCAGAAAATTGAAAAAAACGTTAATTAACATAAGAGTAAACTGTCTCCATTTGTAGAGATAGTGAAAAAAGTTATAAAGAAAATTTGTTCAGCGTGTTAAGTTACTTAGGTGTACAAAATTTCAAAGTGTCAGGCCTACTTTGATTTTTTTTCTTGTTTTTCTTTGATTAATGTTTTTCTGTAAATAGTATGACAAATCTAAAATTCCAGATATCTGGAAGGTATCAAAATTTTGTCCTGTACTTAAGAAGAGAAAAATTTCTTCGACTACAAATTATAGACAATTATCAGTCATATCTAAATATCTAAAAGTTTTTGAGATTTTATTACACAACACGGTATATTTTAATGGTCGGTCTATACAGTTACAAATCTCACCATTAACTCAGACCACAGCAGAAGCGTATGATTCGGAGAATCATAGTTGGACGTATAGTCTATACTAATTTCTCGAATGCCTGCTGGATAATCGGATTCTGCTCTCAAAGCTTGGAGGTTTTGAGTTGGTAATTCAATTAATCAGGTTCTATCCCTAGCAGATGGGCGTCAATACGTTGTTGTGAACGAATTTGAGTCGAATGTTCATGCATCGATATCCGGGGTACCACAGGGGTCTGTTTTGGGTCCTCTTATATTTCATAATTTTAATAATGATAAGATAATCTTTTAATTGATTATAAAACTATAAAAAAATCTCTCAGACTGTCTAACCATTCAAAGGAATATAAATTCTATTTACCAGTGGCATATTGCGAACAAACTGTCTTAATGTCGATAAATGCAAAGTTGAGCTTTTGCTACAAAGAATACTTTACTTTTCACTTGAAACATTTTGCGACCAAAGACTTTTATTAGCCACGTCGAAAACCTGCTCAGTATATAGTGTATCTAAGACTTCTACAGCTTTATTGTTCGCTGTAGTCGAGAATTTCGAAAGACAGGCTCGAATTATGTGTTTATCAGGAGTAAACTTGAATACGCTTGTACTATTTGATCACCAAATTACAGCATACGTTCAGAGAGTAGTGTGAAGGTTCAGCGTAGATTTTTGAAGTACCTTACTTATGGAATTACCAATTGTACACCTGAATCAAAATTACTTAACGCACGTTATTTAATGGCATACCATTGACCATGTAATAAAAATGCAAGAAATGAATTAAGATATGCCAGTCCACAATAATTATTATTAGGAATATCACAGTTACCTTTTATAAGCCCGCACCCTGGAGAGTTTAATATAGTAGGTATTCAAGTATTTGAATAACCCGATAGCAATTTCTCCACACTCACATCGATCTTTCATGACGGAAAAGGTTTACATACACGCAGTCTGCCTAGTTCTCCAGACCTTCGCCTTTCTCTGCCTCCACAGTTAGCGCGATTAACGGGAAGGGCCTGGCTGGGCCCATGGGCCTGGATAGCCGAGCCTGCCCCGTTTGAATTAACATGAGATTTTCGTTTTAGCCTGCTCAAGATTAATGTTTAGAAAAAGTCGGCGGGGCTAAGAGGGCAAAATAAGAGTAAGTGTTCGCTGTCAGCCCATTTTTCAAGGCATAGAAATAAAAGCAACAGCTCCGGTGGGTGTCGGTTTTCACTGGAACACCGGGCACTTCGCTTTCCAAACAACGAAGTAAGTGAATCGCTTCTTTTCTTACTGGGAAAGGCTTCTGTAAAGAGGTCGTTTTGGTTGCTCTTTTTAATTTCCAGTGTTAATAGTGTACCATTTTAGAAATGGTTTAATTGGATTTCTTTTTATTTTAGTATATTTTGTTTGCACTTTTTTAGTTATTAAGAATTTTTCCAAAATTTTCGTTCCAGACGTTTATGTATTTAAACAAACTTCCAGTCGAGACAATTAATTATTTTTTTACGGGTTGGCCGATTTTCAAAAACTTTTTTTTAATGTAGTGCTCCGAAAGATCTACATTTTGCCACTAATTTTTTTCAGATTCGACTTTTCCATGAAGTTATACCCCCAAAAACTGCAAAAGTGCATTAGGCATTTTTTAGGGAAAAAATGAATAGCACAGTCATATTGGCCATACCCGCAAACCACACATACCATGTTTCACGGTCATAGCTTATACAGGGCGTTCATAAAATAGCTTCAAACATGGCAAAAATACGGTTTTGCGAAGTACCCTGTACAAACACCGAGAGATATTTTAAAATTATTTCTTTGCAGTTTGATTAGGGCTTACGTAAGCCATCAATTCCCCCTGCCTTATTCCTACCTTCGCAATAAAAATACAAAAATCGAAAATAATCGTTTTTTCTCTTGGTGAATTTTTTTACATTTTTTTCTACAATTTTAACTTATGCCTATTAAAAAACATAACCAATATTAAATTTTAGAAAGTATTTTCAATAAAAAGCATGCACCCTTTTTTATTTGAAAAAAATTAAAAATTGATTGGTATCCACGTATCCAGGGTGCTCTTTATTGAAAATACTTTCTAAAATTTTATATTGTTTATGTTTTTTGATAGGCATAAGTTAAAATTGTAGAAAAAAATGTAAATAAAATACCAAGAGAAAAATCGATTTTTTTCGATTTTTGTGTTTTTAATGCGAACGCCCTGTCTAAGGCAGGGACATGAAATCGTGGGAATTGATGGCCTATGTGAGCCCTAATCAGACTGCAAAGAAATAATTTTAAAATATCTCTCGGTGTTTGTACAGAGTACTCCGATATACTGTATTTTTGCTATGCTTAAAGCAATTTTGTGAACGCCCTGTATAAGTTATGACCATGAAACTTGGTATGTGGGGTTTTCGGGTATGGTCAATACGACTGTGCTGTTTATTTTTTTCCTAAAAAAATGCCTAATGTACCTACTTTTGCAGTTTTTGGGGGTATAATTTTGATCGTAGCAGGTCATGGAAAAGATGAATCTGAAAAAATTAGTGTCAAAATGTAGATCATTCGGAGCAGTATATTTAAAAAAAATGTTTTGAAAAAATAATGAATTGTCTAGACTTGAAGTGAAACACACTGTGTGTGTGTGTATATATATATATATATATAGATATATAGTGTGTAGTCCGAATTTCTCCCATGCGAGAGTTTTATACCTTCTCTTTTACCCCCGCGATATATATTATCACGCTAAATTACTTAGCTAGTTTGTAGAACACGACCGAAACGTCCTCCGTTCTTGCGACGTTTCTTTCTACATATATCTCTGTGCGCCTGGGGGATATGTATATATCTAAATGGGGGAGAGAAACGCCTTCCCGCCATTAAACCCGCACTGTTATTGTCGGTTTTTGTGAAGCTTCATATTATTATTTAAAAAAAGTAGAGTAAATATTAAAGAAAAAACTAAAAATAAGGATACTTATAACTTATAACTTATAAGTGATTTACAGAGTTCACGACCTGCAAGAAATTTGGGAGTTGACAAAAAAAAAAGATACCTAATAGGCGACTCCCGACTTAAAAAGTAGGTACTATAACCGCATATAATCTGTCGAAAACAAATGAAGTTCAGACAGAAGATGTTGTGGAGACCTCTGATCTTCATTTCTTGCTTCCCAAATCAAACCTATATTTCTTATTTCGTTAATATTACACCATACTGATGATTGCCAGATATAGCATTAAACACGTGTATGCACCCTTACTATTTTTTGTTTGTTTTGAGTGACTTCCCATTACGGCTTTCTCTAATAAACACCATCGTAACACTCGTTAATCTTACATCCTTATTTGAGTGTTGAGTTGGATACGATCTTAGGGTTTCAAATTAAGTGACCAAAATTTAAAAAATATAGTGTATACTAATCTTTGAATGTTAGGAAGATAATAATATATTGCCTAATAAAATCAAAATACTGTTAATGGCTCACCGTCTCATTTTAACTTCTGTGATTCTTTGTATGGCCAGTGACTGAAGCAGTAGTCACAAACTGGTAGAAAAAATTGATTAAGATTAAATAAGGAAGAACTCCACATACCTGCGACATGTTTCACTCCATAATTTTGAACGAAACTCCACCTGAGTTACATAAAAAATTTGGAACGGATAGTTATTAAAAATTTCAATCTTATAGGTGTTCTAGTAAAAAAATTAGACTTTCAAGACATAAAATCATGTTGACATTAAATATACAAAGTTGCCCTCATATTCACACATTATAAAGCTTCTGTTTGATATTTCAAGACTCAAGGCTTACTTAATTCCTGACCTATAATTATTTACAATTAATAAAATGCGGTCAAACTTCACGTTAAATTCGAGTAAAGCCAAAACTTTATGATAAAAACGTGTTCATATAGAACATAGGTTCAACAAAATAATGCGAAATGCCAAGCACGCTTATACACACCTAGACTCGTTTCATTGCCAGCAACGCTTAAAGCAAAGATATATGTCCAACAATAAAGCTCTAGAAAAGTGGCTTTACCATATTTACCGCTTTAGAAAGTAGCAACCGTTTATAGGTTTTGCCAAGAAAATATGAAATAATATATCTAACATCAGTTTCTGGTTATTGCTATATTCTCCTGTAGTGTCCTAAATAGAAATGCATTCCGAAAACTCTGTGATTTTTCCCTACTACCGTGGTACAGATTTTTTAAATGTGACTGAGAGTGGAAATGCTTTGCTCTCATATTATTTCTACACAACTATATACCCTCTTTTCCATTGGTCTGTTTTAGTTACGCTTAAAGACGTCGTATTTTTATCTGCGCGGCATTGCTTGACTCAAAAGTTCATCACCATTTAGAAACGGCAACGATGGTGAGAGCAAACACCATACAATTGCATTTTTACGGGTCCTCTTGTTTCGTCCTTTTAATGCTCGTGACTTTTGCTAAGTACCTATTAATCCTGTGCTATGTTTTTTCCGACGCTTCTGGTCTGGTCCGCTAGAGCCAATAATGCTGGGAAATGACAAAGAGGAAAGTCCATTGTGTGCAACATACATCAAGGTTAGTAGAGAGCAGGTTGAACGGTAACTCGGGTGAGGCGAGCGGGAAGGGGGAAGGCTCTGACGTCACATGTGGATAAAATGGATATTTGCTTTGAGTTTACATGCATTCAGATGGTTTAGCGTTCTCTGGTTTCAGCTCATGTAAATAACCTCGATTTTAGCTTGTTTGTTTAAACGTCTGTGGCGTACAAGCCACGTACAAGCTAATATTATATGCGCACGATATCCATATGTGACGTCAGCGCATGAACCGAACAAGTTACCGTTCAACCTACCATACCATAAAATTTGTATTCCATTATATACAAAATTTCTTATCATCCGTTGTCACTTTTTAAAACAAACTTTTTTTTGTAACGTCGTTGGTTGGATGTTGAATTATTTTATTCCTATAACGTCATCTGCTTCCATGAATCATATCAGGCGAATCCATCGGTAGAAGGGATTTACTTAGGATTTTTGTGACAACTTTTGGAGAATCGAGAGTTTAAACGAAAAACCTGGCCTTAGTTTCTTCCGTAAGCCCTCTACCTATATAGGGTGACTCGGAAAAAACGTATCTATAACTTATAAAAAAAAAAACAATTTTTTCAAATATTTTTTCAGAAGCCTCTTAGTTTTCAAGATATAACAAAATAATATGTTTTTGTTACCCGGCACTGAAATATCAGTCGAAAATCTTGGTGAACGTAACATACGTACTAATAAAAAAACACAAAAATTGGTACACATTAGGATGTTATTATTTGGAATTAGTTTAGGAATAATTTAAAATAATAACATTTGTGGTAAAGTAAAGAAGAAAGGATCAAATTATTGTTTGATGTATGCTTAAAAAAATCTGATTAACTTTTCTCCCCACACATGCGAATCTTGTGCGACGAGAAGAGTTGCACGGTCGACCAACTTCCCCATTCGGCCCTTCGCCTTTCTCTACCGCCACTATATTATGCGTGGACAAGGGACTGGCTGGTCTGAGGCCAAGGCGGTCGGGCCTGCCCCGTTTGAATTAACATGAGATATTCGTTTTAGCCTGCTCAAGATTAATGTTTAGAAAAAGTCGGCAGGGCTAAGAGGGCGAAATAAGAGTAAGTGTTCGCTGTCACTCCATTTTTCAGGGCATGGAAATAAAAGCAACAGCGCCGACGAAGGCCGGTAGGTGTCGGCAGGCATGGCTTTCACCGCGGAGAGGCCACTTTGCGCCCCAAACAAAAGGGTAAACGAAAGACATCTCTCATTGCGGAGTTCTCTCTAAAGTGGTCGTCACGCGGTGCTTTTGCCAGTTGTTTATTTTCGGTGTTTCTGATGGGTAACACACTTAGGTACATGGGACTTGCCTCGAAACTGGAAACTACATTCTGAAACGGTATACCTAGGTGATTTTAACTATACGGTTGCTTGTTGGTGCTTTGGGTGCACGGGCGTAGGCAGGATGTAGTTTTGGGGGGGGTTTAGTTTGAGAAGTAAATAAAACAACAAAAATATACTTACATGAAATTTAATATCTATATATTCATCCGAAAAACTACGACATATTTATAAAGTTGTTAACTTTAAATGAAATGGATAAATTAATTTCGTTCCTCTGCGCTAAATCTAAAACCAATCTTCGGCTTTAATATATCCACTACTTCATCTGCATGAATTTCTGTTCCATAGTGAATGTTCATTAGAGCCAAACCATTAAGTCTGTTTTTACTTGTAGTGTTTCGTAAATAGTTTTTCAGTCTCCTTAGGCTCGACAAAGGCCTTTCTGGGGTAGCAGTGGATATACAGGAATGGTAGCCAAGATTTGTAGTAATGTGTAAATATTAGGATAAAGGTTTTTATCGCACATATCTAGGCATTCCAAACTAGATTTCGGGGTAGGCAAGTTCGGCTGCAACTGCGTCTGCCTCTCGTCAAAAGATGGCGCTAGGCGCTACTATTACTACATATATTCAAACGTAATAATAATTTAACTCTTCACTCCTCGTATTTTTAAGTAATATTTTGCTTATTTCGGGGGGGGGGGGGGGTTGAACCCCCGAAACCCCCCCCCCTTGGCTACGCCCGTGTTTGGGTGGTTCAGTCATGATGTAAACAAAATTTTAACCACACAATGGGGAGGACTACTTAAAAGGAAAATGCGACAAAATTTTTTAATGTTTAAAACGAGGGGCAAATGTGTTGTTGCATTCACATCACAAGCTGCAGCATTTGCCTGAGGACTTTCGCTAATTTTCGCACACATTTCTCATAATTTTTAAATTTAACGATAATATTGCTACTGATAACACTTATTTTGAAAAAGTGTTTCCCGAAACAAGGCAAGTGGCTACTCTACAGAAACCACGTTGGTAGAGATAGAGAGTTTGCTCCAGAGTAAAGGAAATCGGGGCGGGATTGTTTACAAATAATAAATAAATAAATCAACTTAGTCAGACCATATAGGTACCGCAGCAGAAACTATTTTACCGTACCTGCTATATCCAGAGGAGTTTCCAAAATGTCCAGAAACAGGAAAAAATCCTGCACAAAGTGCACAAAGTGTACAAAGTGATAAAAGTAGCACCGCCGTCACGTATTCCCTGCCAGTGGCGCGATTGCCTTTACCCCACTTTAAAAAAATTGACTGACAGCGAACATTTATTCTCATTTCGCCCTCTTAACCACCCAGACTGTTTCTAAGCATTAATCTTGGGCCGGCTAAAACGAAAATCTCATGTTAATTCAAATGCCGGAGGCGGCAGGCCCAGTCGCCCCAGGCCCATGCCCCAAAGCGGGCCCGCTAATGGTTGCGGAAAGCCGAAGGTATGGGGGGGGGGGGGAGGAGAACTCGGTCGGACTGTGCGTCCTTTTCGTCGTAGGTATAAGATCGATGTGTGCGGAGAAAAGTTAATCCAGAATACAATATCGGTGTGAGTTTGAAATACGAGCCTGCATGGCAGATTTGCTTTATCATACCAAAAGAGTTTGGGAGGTCTCACGATCAGAGAAATTTGCCATTTTGATATTGAACAGTTTTGAATACCTATCTAAAAAACGGTTTGATCTAGAAATCTCAAATTTTGTACACTTACCCAAGTTGTTTTTCATGGTCATTTCATAGAAAAAAATTTGTTTTCTTTGCGTTTACTTTATGTATTATGTCTTCAAAGTCCCAAAAAGTCCACCCGTTTGTTTTTATTATCTTCAGCTAGGCCAAAAATAAGAATTGAAATTTGAAAATCGGGGTCCTGCTGACGTCAGCTGGACCCTTTACCAATCAGTGTCATAAGTTCGGGCTAAACAATTTAATAGATTTACTTGTTTTTTAACACTTATTATTAATAAAAGGTATACAACTGGGGTGTATTAATTATATAGCACACCATTATAACCAAATTGTAGTTTAATTATTGTTTGATGATGTAATTTAAATAGGACATTTTAAAGTAATAAACCCTCCCAGGTAGACGACAAAATAGCCGGCAACATCGCACCACTGTCATTTCAATTGTTTACGTCTTACGTCGTCGGAGTTAACCTCATCGATAGTTGGTGATTTGTTCTTTGTGTTGAGAGTTTTTTCATTTTTCATTATGATAAACAATGCTTTAACAAAGCCGTCTTCCATGCTGAACACTATTATATTAAGCAGTAACTCACAACAAAACGTAAACGATGGCTAGCCAAACGAATAACGAATAACCAACAAAAACAAACCAACGCAATAAATAGGTCACAGCTGTGATTTGACAGAAAGGAAAATTTGAACCTGACCGTTTTGCGGCGTTGCCGGACCTACAAAAAGTACCTATACTCACTCCGTGGACATTTTTATTTTTTTTCGGCCAAAAGGCCTTCAAAAAAATTAAAAAAAAAATCCATAAGTATATTTTAGTCAAAGCTATCATCGGAGCTTATCAGAAAAAAACGTGAAAGGTGCCCATTCTTATTCCCTCCCTGTTTCGGTTATTCTGATAAACATTAAATTTTGCAGATATTGCCTATTAAGTTAAGGACCAAGTCAGTGGCGCACCCAGAAAATATGATTGGGGGGCAACTTAAAAAGTTGACGTATTGCATACAAAATATTTTATGATTAAAAGAAATTTCCAGGCCAGGTCTCGGATTGGAAAAATAATTGCTGAGAGTCGCACAGAGGACAGTACATCTACGATACCACCCTCGAGAATTTTTTAAAATATGAGAAGTCTGGGGGGCCGAGGCCCCCTGCCCCCCCCCCCTGGTTGCGCCACTGGACCAGGTTGAATCGAATGGATTTTTGATTAAAATCTTGTCTATAAAAGTAGGTAAAATACCTGAATTTATTTATGAAAACATGACCAACTGAATTAAAAATACAATTAAAATTTTATTTTGCAATTCGCATTTTTAAATATGCAACACGGCCAACAGAAGTACATTCACTTCTCAACATAGAACAATCACAAAGTTATTGAGAGCAAAATAGGAATTTTAAAGGCATCTGGCAAATCAAGTGTGCCATGGAATTCGTTTAAAACAGTTGAATGATTAACAGGACCATTTAAAGTGTTGCTGTGCAAAGATTAAATTAAAAAATGTGCAGAGTATTTTTCCCTGGGTCATCTCAAAATGCTGAATTTTTTATGAAACTTTATATGGACAAAGAATGCTCTGGAATTTTTTAAAAATATTAATAAACACAAGAGTAGGTAATTTTTTTTTACAAATGCTAACAACATAAATTACTGGACCCTTGTCAGCAGAGTCACTGTCTATAGGATAATACGTTTTCTGTGTGTTTCCTGTTGTGACACAACAGCCGCCTTGCCTCATATGAACTTACTGACTGACAGGCTTCTGTATTTTTTAGAGGGTGGTTTTGATATACTCGAGTTTTGACCTGTATAAAGTTTAAAAAATTCAGCATTTTGAGCTGACACAAAGAAGATTACCTTGTATATTTTTTATTGGATCTTTGCACATCAACACTGTGAGTGATCCTGTTCATTATTAAACTGTTTCGAAGTAATTCCGTGGCACACTTAACACGCCAGATGCCTTTAAAATTCCTATTTTGCTGAAATTTGGTACTCTGTAGAATAGAACTCCCTGAATATTGTTTGTTCTAATTTGGGATGTAGGGGTCTTGGGTGTCAGATTTTAAATAAAAAAATCGCTAAATAATTTTCTTCATTTTTAACTAGAAAAAAATTCGTAGTAGGCCTTGAAAATTGAGATTAAGACCTGAAATTTTGCACCAAAATGTACTGCACTTGTCTGAACTTAAAAAGTCGCCTTATATCAACTTCCGTTTGTCAACAATCACGTCCCTAACGCTCATAAAGGATTATTGATATCAAATACAACACACCTACAACATTGTAGCGTTTGTTGAGAGCAAAATTAAAATTTCTGAATGGCTCGCAGCTCCATAAATTGTCAATATTGCAAGTCGCATATGGGACTAGCGAAAAGATAAATAATTAAAACTGTATTTCACGCACTGTTTATTATTTCAAAGCTGCTAATGCAAAACCCTGCAATTATCGGTCGCGTTCAAACCGAATTCGTTATAAATTGTCGCGCTAACAGGAACTTTCAGCATTATTAATAACGACGAAAATAAAATGTGTCGTTACCAAATATTAGCCACGTTATATTTATTATTTTATTACCGGTTCAGCGATATATAACATTAGAACGTCTGGGAAACAAAAGCTTTACGATTTGGTGATAAAATATTTGAGAATGTCTGCCCAGGACTCATTGTACTTAGTGCCTCTGCCCTACAGTCTCATGAATTTGTCGTCTTCTCTATACCAAGAACATGAATTGTAGAAAACGAAAAATGTCTATATCTATACCAAACTAATGTTTCGTTCGAAACCAAACGAATTAATATTTCACGCTGTTTTCTGCACAGAAAATATTATCTACTTCTTTTTTACAAAAAAAGGAAAGTTGACGGCTTATGACTAAAATTTTCGACATCTGGTAATATCACACCAGCATCTAAGCTCTAATGGATGTGCGGCTGTTTTATATTTGAATCGTTTGAGGAGGTAGACTGCGCCAGCTGTTTCCCCTTATTATAGGTTCGTTAAGGCAGCCATAAACGGCTCAAGCCGAAATGGTAGCAGGTATAATAATGTAACTTGCACTTGGAGGTGAGAAAACCTACCAGTGGTGCCATCTAGTATCGAGCTGATAGTAGCAGGGCCGAAGTTTCACAAAACATTGTAATAAACACCAGCAAGTTAGGTTGGTGTTGAAACCACGTAACAACGAAATCAATGTGAAGAAGTGACACAGGAAACAGACTCATTTACCATTCACCACTGTATCTTTCAGATTTGTGGAAATCAACAAGGTTCTGGCCGGGAGCCCTATCCTTGTGAAACTTGCATCTTATAATAATGGATCACATCTAATGGATGTGCAGATGAATCGTTGGATAAAGTAAGGTACATACATCATTAGATTATAGTTCACACAATTTAATAATATTAAATACCGTAAAAGGGGGTGAATAGGAACACTTCTATACCAATTTTATGCAATTTCAAAAAAGGGGGATTAATTTTCGTAATTCTTATGTCGTAGAATGTCTTATCTTGACATCTAGATTAGGTATACAAAATAGCATTTTTTTCAAAAAATTCCAAATAGTATTTTTTTTTTAAAACATGTATGTTCCTATTCACCCCGCCTCGAGGACAAGAGGAACAGCTATTTATTTTTCATGTGTTTTCCTATTCAAATAACTAGTGGGGCAATAGGAACAGTAGAAATGGAAAAAAAATAATTTTTGCCCTTGAAGTGGCAAAACACTTTTTTTAAACAAATAGTCGTAATAGCAAACTGGAAATCTTTATTTTAAAAAAATAAACACAAATAAAATATTATTTTTTGTAACCTATATACATCATACAGCTAAACAGCCTTTTCATAGTCATTGGTATCGATATGATTAAAGTTATAGATACCTCGTTTTTCAGTCCATCTATCAAGTTTTTGTATTATTTCATTGTGGTGAAAAATACTCTTATCTTCTACTTGAGGAAAGGTGTATACTATTCCCATTTTGTCTCTAGAAGTTTTTGACTTCCTTCGCAAAAAAGTTGCCTCATACATATCCTCATTTATTGATGTAACTTTTCCTATATAAACTCTCTCTTTGATATCTGCATTTTTGTTCGCAACTGGAAATCTAACTAAAACAAAATCTCCAATATCAATAAGGGCTTCATTATTATTATCATTACCACAGGTCGAATAATTATCATTTTTCTTAAATGTAATAAGTGGAAGATCATCATCATCACTAGAATCAATATGATTGATGTCATCATTATCATGAGCATTATAAGATGCTGGTCTCACATTTTCTTTGTCGTTAGTTGTATATTGTGAGGTGCTCCCGGAGCTGCTTGAGTCAGAGTCAAAACCCACACTTTTGCCTGGTGTGACATTTAATTTTGAAGCTCTAGGTCTGGGAGCTTTCGCTGTATCACCATATCGCATCTCTTTCAAGAGGTCTAGGAATGAGCAGTTCACAGCTTCTAATTCATCTTCTCCAGTTTTGTGGTCTGGGGGTAAGCAATTTAAGACCTCTTCTTTGTTTAAAGGAACAATGCCTGCCTTTTTAAACCCTGAAATTATGTTCTTGGGGGCATTTGGAGCTATAGCATCCATTAGTCGTCTTAACAATATTGGAAATACTGATTTCGGGATCGATGGTTCCTTTCTTCCATCGGTTTTTTTCCAATTCAGCAAAACTTGCCTCCAAGCAATCTTGAGTGGCCTAAATAATGCCAAGTCCAAGGGCTGGGTTAAATGTGTCGAATTGGCTGGTAGAAAGATCATTTCTATATCGCGTTCCTTTAAATATCTAATGAGGTCTAAAGAAAGGTGGGAAGCCAAATTGTCACCTATCAAAATTTTACGCCCCTCGAGTTTTCCTAAATATGGAACAGCAACCGTATGAACCCAATCTTCAAATGTGTCCATATCAAACCATCCTGATGCAGTTCGATTGTATCGGGCTCCTCGAGGACCTCCAACACCCCAGGAAGAATAAATGTGTTGCGCCTTATAAACCACATACACAGGCAACAATTTACCATCACCAGATGCGGAAAACATTATAGATGTAGAACATTTTGTTGTATTCATCACTCTTTCTGGATGTTTACAACCCCTACGTGTAATAACTTTTCTTTTTCCTAAAAAACCTTCTGTAATAGGGATGTTTCAATTTTGGAATCCAAAACTTACCAACATCGTCAGCCAAATTGGTTTCATCGTAGTTTATAATATGGCTTGCTGGGACCTCTCGCAGACATTCTTCGAGGTTGTTAAAATACTGATTAATGATGGCACGGGATACATTGGCTCTCGACCTTTTTATATTTTCACAAAATCTAAGTGAAATCCGATGTCTGTTTCTTTTCAAAAAGCTGTAAATAAAATCTGGACCAGGCAAGTTCTTTTTAAAGCGTGATCCCGTTCTTCCTAATTTATCTAAGTAATTTTTAATGATTAGTCTCAAATCATACGGGTCAATTGGGTATCCCCATTCCGAACAAATATTTACTCTTTCAATCAATAAGTTCTCTTCATCCTCTGTAAGAACAGTCTGACCACCCTGTTTTTTTACATGGCCTTTGGAATGTCGAAATAAAACGGTGGTCGGAATATTATATATTCTCGATGCTTCTCGATAAGATAAATTATTACTCCTAATGGCTTCTAAAGCTTCGGTTATGTTTTCCTTGCTGTGTTTTTTGTATTGCGTACGACTTTTGCTTTTATAATTCCTCATAGTGTAATAATCTGTTGGTGTTCCTATTAACCCCTGTTAACCTAAAGATATGCACCTAAAAATAAAAAAAATTGGTGGCGTAATCCCAACAGTGTTTTTCAAAAACCGAAATCATATTATCTAATAGGATTAATTAGATTATCAATACACCAAATTTGAATAGTTTTTACTTACTTTTTTAATTCTAACCAAACAAAGTTTTTGTAACCTAGAAAATACCTAGTTTCTTCCAGCTGATTTTTGACAGCTGACAATTGATTAAAAGTCAGTGATCAAAATTTTCAATGCTGCCAATAGAGAGAACAGATATTTTTACACATTTCGCCAACTTCATGGTTAGAAGATCCCCAAAAAACACAAGGGATGTTGCTAACATTTTACCAACTTTTGTTCCTATTGACCCTCGAGTTCCTATTCGCCCCCTTTTACGGTACATAAATAGATTGTAATCATTAATTAAGGTATTCGGAGGAAAAATATTTTCATAATATATGTCGCCGGTTGGTACCTAGGTATATATTACCAAATTTCATAAGATTAACCAACGCAACCTAAAGCATTATGAGATTTGTTATAGTGTATACCAGTGTACTCCATACACTATTTCCTTTTCCTAGAAAATCTCATCTCCAGTAGAACCGTGGGCACGCCAATACTTCCTTTTCAAACTAAACATTTCACTAGGCCCGTAAACCATTTCACGGTGGCCGCCCAACTTAATCCTTTCCTGAAGGACATATTTTTAAGCAGGACAAACTTGCCTGACATCTCTGCAACGCTTACGGGAAATCCCCGGAACTTCTTTACGACAATGTATTTTCACGGACTAACAGCTAATGTATTTATAAAGACGCCCAAACCATTTAGCTGAAAAATGCTCCACGCCCGTAACTACTAGTGTTGTTAACTTGAAAAATGTTGTTTATTCGATACTTAGACTGTAAAATATGTACCGTAATACGATCGAAAATACGTGCTTGCCGCATGCTGGAATATATTACCGTATTTTCATAAAAGTGCTCCCAGGCAATAATGGTAATCCATTTTATATTGATATACTGGCTTCATAAATATCGAGACTCGACAAACACATAATGGATCACAGGTACATTCCTGCGCAACGCCTGTGAAACAAGTTTTGTCAAAAATATCACATCGAAATAGCTACTTAAGTCTCCAACCTCCTCAAGAAAACAAAACAAAGTATCAAAGGAAATATTCTTAACATGTGTTATAAATTCGGCTTTAATTTTTCCTCATTTTTATCAAATTACGTTTTTGCCAAAACAATATCCGCCGCAGTTATAAGATTCCTTCCTTAATTAATTTTCATGCTCTCGTGTTTCCCGTTATTTACGAACAACAAAAACTTAATCAAGACCAGAAAAAGCAAGAAATTAAAAATACCGATCTACGTTCCTAAACTGAAGAAAGGAACAAGCCTCGGCATAAGATTTATTTAACTATTCCAAAGCAAAAAGACCTCAATAACATACAGTGACCGGCAAAAAGTTGGACACAAAAATTTAATATTTTTAAACTCTGATTTCGATTAATTTAAATTTCTAGCTGTAAATCGAACAAAATTAAAGTTTAGTAGCAAATTCATGTGTTATCCGATGATAAGTTGCGCGGATGGTATTTTATTTTTTGTAATACACAGGGTGGTCGAAAAAAATACAAAAAAATTAAATTTCTTTTTTTTTACTAGGTGGCTGTGACTTTAAATCTGACATCCACTTTTGATTCCAAACAACTTTTAAAAGAAACTTTTTAGCGTATTTTAAAAAATAAGGGTACTTTACTCATTGAGCTATTTTGAAATTTTTGAATCTACCTCGTATCCAAAAAGAGATATTTAAATTTTGATATATGCGTTTTGAGTTCGAAATGATGCACCAACTGTTATCAACAATAAAATTTTCTGAGAAATTAATAATATAATAAAGTTCGCCGGTCACTGTATAATAATTCGTATTTACAACGTGAACATCAAAGTGTTTTTTATTTGATTTATCTTTGGAATAAAATATACTATTTCTATTTTTCTAGTACGATCCCATAAAAATAATAATAATTCTGAACTCGAAATACTCCAAACTTGAAGTTAGAGTAGGTACTAAGGAAAAGTCTAAAAAAAGCGAAGTAGTTCTAATCATTGTATATACGACAAAAATATAGTACGGGACAACAAAGCTGCTGAAATTACTCTGGACGTTTACGACTAGTTGGGCAAAAATTAATGGCGTACTGCTACAATTGTACAGGTACCTATGTACAGCAGTTGTGTAAAAATCTTTGTAGCCGAAATAAACCCATTCGAAATTCTCTGCCTTCCCTTACAAAAATTCCTGGGTTTTTCACCCTGACAATTTTTGGGATATGTTTTTAGGTTTCTTCCCACCTTTGCGGCAAGTAAGGCGAAATATCCCAATATAGGTATATATTTTTATATGTACCAATAAAAAAACAAAAAATCACTATAAATTGCGATAATTACGTATCTACCTATAAAAAAGAAGAAAAGAGCATTGAGTAAAAATATTTTTCTCAACACAATAACAAATGCAAAAAGTCATTAATATTCACTCGTTGTTCAGAATATTTATCTGTATTTTTTATATATTATTCCTTTACCCTGCAGGGTGTTGAAATTTCCAGAAAAATATCGAAGATTTTGAATAACTTTTCTGTAAATTAATAAATCGAACTTGGTAGTCGCTAGGCCTAAATGGAGTGCCAAATTATAGTAGTACGAGGATCGATCAATAAGTACCCGTGTTTGACGACAGGTGGCGATATGAGGGAATTTGACATTGCCGTCGTGTACTGTCATCTGCCAAACCATACCATACTAAATTTCAGACAGTTAATAGGTACGTGTTTCGTGTCTCTCAATTAAACACGGGTACCTACTTATTGATCGACCCTCGTATACTAGCCTTCTGCGGCTGCCAGTGGCGTAGTTACGAAGGATGGATATTATTTAATTTGCAACAAAGTAGTCCGGCTCTGTATAATACAACATTTTATAAAATTTTTGGAGAGACCATAAAATTCTCTACAAAAGTCATCTTTTGACTTTTTTCCATATCTGTCAGGGTTTCAAGGGAAACACGAGTTTTGTGATGGAATTATTAAAGTTATTTTACTAATGCTAAATAACACATAGTTGCAACCAGCTGTAGGATAACTTAAATTAATAACACATGATTGCAACAAACTAGGACAACTTATTGTTGTCTTTTATGTTTTGCTTCGATTTATTCATGATTTTTGTAGAAATTTCAACATCACATATCTCAAAAAGGAAACTCTTAAGGAATTATGTTGTTCACATAAACTTTTTTCTTAAAATCGACCCAAGAATCTTCCCTTGAAATTTTGTGACATAATATGTACTTTATTTACACTCTGTATGTACCTACAAAGAAGGCGTACCTAGAAATCAAATTGCAGAGTGTTTATTGGCATGTGTGTGCGCTACCCCCTTATTACAGAACGGAGATGCAGATCTCGCATCCGTTTCCTACAGGATTAGCGCACTCGGTTGCGCTAGCCGTATAGGTAACGGAAAAATGCGGCAGGCATCGTAGTCGCACATTTGTTATTCATAGCAGTATTCATACTGCTAAAGTTCATGGAACAATTTCACTTGAAATTTTTTAGTTCACTAATTTTAATTACGCAACTGTCACAAGTCAGTTTGTCTTTGCGTGCAAACTTCAACCCGCAAGGTGTTGTTGATTTTGAAACTCCTATAATAATAACACTACTGGTAAAAGTAGAAGCTAATGATGTTTTTTTTAGGAGATGCCTCGGATTCTTAAGAAGATTAATGGCAGTGCCTTCTAAAAGAAACGAATATTCTCAGTGATGAGCATGCTAGTTTTTTTTATTATTATTTTAGAGACATTCAGAATTATTAATAGTTCCTTGATGGCTATCGAAAAGTGCTTCGTAATGAAAGGATATAAGACTTGGTGCCAAAAAGGCTGAGGCCGGAGTATATTGCTGAAAGGAAGAAAATGCGCAGCATTATGCTAACGTTATTTTGACCTACATTATGATATGTTTAGACATAGGATTACAGTGTGCCCGCGTTTGCGTTTGTGAAATCTACGAAAAGCCGAAAAAATTACAATTACAAGATACCTCACAGATACTACTATTTCGACTGGGTGATAAATCCATTTCTAGCTATGATTTTTTAAAAATAGTCAATTTTCAGAATACCATTATTAGGTATGCCCTGAAACATGGTAAAGTAAAAAATGTAATAAATTAACTCGATCCTGTTGTTGTATTTATTAACTATGAGATTTCTGGGTGTATTATCAACAATTGTTACTTGTAGATGAGAGATATATGTATTTTCTAATAATCTTCTACAATATAATTGAATAATGAAATGTGGCAACAGCGTTCACCTTAGCTCAGTGGCGGCTCGTGGTAATTCAGAATGGGGGTTCAATTTCTAATTTTGCCCTACTTAGACCTTAGACAATGTCGTATACAATATTAATAATACCTCTATTAATATAGTGCGAGAAAGAAACGTCAAACCTGTAAAACAGTGTTTCCCTGCAAATGTTGTTTAATGACCATATCGATTTCTGATACAAAATCAATATGCACGCTGTATATTCCTAGTTCCTAGCTAGTTCGAATACTCCACAAAATATTACACAATCAATAAAATAAGATGAGACAAGATGTAACCTTTTTATTTTGTTGATAAATCCCCAACGCCCGTTTTTATCCAGTCTGATGTAGTCTTTTCATTGTTTAAAACAAAACATGTATTTTGTCAGACCTGCACAACCACGAAGTTTCTTTGTATTGTTCAACCATAAAACTGCCTTTAAACTTTTTGTTTCATCGAAATTATGGTCGTTAACTTTTATAAATTCCACCGAACACGATTCCATCATAATTTACATTTACCAAAGATATAATATCTTTGCATTTACTAACGTTAAAAAAACGCTTAAAAGATGCCAAAACTACGAACACCGAAAACGCAAACACAAATACACCCAGCGCGAACTAGCATATATAGGTTAACGTAGCCGCACTGTTTATTTCACGTATTTGATAACCTCTCTTTCTAACCACCGGCATTCGCGGAAACCTCCCGCGTTCAATCTGGATATCGCATCCACGCCGACCGACCAGCCGGAGCACCGGCAGCCGGCAAGAGCGTAGTAAAAATATAAATGTTCAGTGGCGCATCAAAACATACGTACGAAAATAATAAAAATATTAAAATTAAGTTTATATTTTAAAATACTGTATTTTTATGAAATGTAATTGGATGTTCACTGCACAAATGAACCAATGGAGAAACCGCCCCTGCCTTAGCCGTTTCCTTTCAACCATGAGCGTCGAGTTGCTCGGGTTGTTAGGTTGAATTGTCGACTTAAACTTTTTATTTCGACATATCGAACGGTCACTTAAAAGTTTCTTTCTTGCTTGGAGGTCAGGACCAAAACACCTTTGTAAGCGCCCTCTTTCTGAATGGAGCAAAATCTTTTTTGCTTCGTTAATATTTCGAACCACCTTAGCGCGACACAAAAGGAACTACGGCACAAAGGCACATAAAAGTCCCGCGTTTTGGAAATGTACCCGCGTCGGGCGAGGGCGATGGCTGCGTTTGAAATATTGATGGGATATCTCTGCTTCGCTTTGGGCGGGACGCGAGGAGTGCACAGGTGGTGCTCGCGGGCGATTTCTCCGCCCTCCCACGGCCACACATCAACATAAATCAAAGATCCCGAGAGGGTTTTATGAACATCGCTCGCACTAGTAAAATATAAAATATGGATATGCAATATATCAGTATAGAAGTTGCGGCCGAGTAATTTCAGGATGCATTCCGAGAAATTTGCCATTTTTGCCCTTTGTAAATCTTATTTATGCAGCCATTAAATGTCAGGCAATAATAGCTTTGGAATGTGACATAAGCAATGAACCCGCACCGTCGCAATAACAAGGCCGGCCAGCTGAAAGCGATGAGTCATCCTAGGGAGGTGAGCCTGAGGCGCCAAATTCAAATTTCAAGGTGTCAACTTGGTAAATTTGGTAAAAACACTTTAAAAAGATTGTTTACATATATAGCTCATGGTTTTACAATACGGATAATAATCTAAGAGAGTGAAAGTCACATTTTCAAGGGGTTTTGGTGCATTTAGATATCTACCGGTAAAATTTTCGTAAATGCCAATTATTTCTTATTTGCCTGCCTAGATACAACTAAATTCGGATAAATAAAACCATAAAACTTACTGATTTCAAGGTGGTTACGTTTAATCACGTAAAATTGTTAGATATAACACTCTCCAATAGTCCAAACCAAAATCCTGGAAAACTGTGTAGGAACAAAATCTCTTTTGATGGCCTTAACCACAGACCTATATAGCTCGAAGCTATACAGGTCTGTGCCTTAACCCACTTTTCCCTTAAAATGGGGTCTTTATGGAGGAAAAAGCGGACACATTAGGACCGCCTTTGTAGTTTCCCTTGCAGTTGGGAACGGAACACGTCCACAGCATGATTTAAATTAGTCCGAAACTATAGACACAACCTAAAACCTATAAACTAAAATTGAACTTTAATCACTTTATTCTGAACCACTGCTGTTTTACCACCTTATTAATAAAACTCCACGTCCTATATTACTAAAAAAACACAGTCCAACACACAACAACAGACAAGTAAACGTAAACAACTTCAAAAAGCAACCTCCCGACCTCCCTGTGATGACGTAGTGACGTTTCGCGTCGCCAGCTGGCAGGCCTTTATCATTGCGACGGTGCCGAATGAACTCGATACTAACGAATAGGTAACTGTAGAAAGGATCTGGAATGCTCTAAACCTAAGGTAATTTGGTATGAAACCAAGGCAAATAAACAAAGGTATATGCTCACGCGCATCTCGAAGTGACGTCACGTTCGAGCAAAGATACGAGGTGTGTTCAAAAAATAACATGAATTTTGTAATTTCGCAGGTTGTATCAGGGCAAGGTAAATTCACATTCGAGGGAAAATACTCGTAAGTGTTAGCGCTTTGGATTTTTACTTTTGAGTAGGTTGAGTTTTTTTTTGCTACAAATGATGGATCTTGAAAAATAGACATTTTCTGATAAGATATAGGTACCAGATTTCCGCAATCTCGATTTTATTCTTCCGAGAAATGGGACGGCTGTATATTGGCAAAATCGACGGAAAATCCTCCGAAACCACTCTTGGAAATTAGGTGTTTTTTCTCATTTCTCGATTTTTCGGGGCGCCGGAGGCATCCGAACATGAAGACACGGAAGAAGCTTTAAAAATTACGACCTCGCGACCCCGAGCCGAAATAACGTAGCTACGGCCCGACGAAAACGGTCAATTCCTGACAATTTAGCGACATTTTTGCCGTAATTTTTAGGCGCAGCGCGACAAATAAAAACGGACCGATTTCTTTCGAGAAAAAAACTTGATATCTCTCGCATTTACCTCTTAAAAAATCCGAAAAAGTGTTAAATCTCTTCTCCGGACCTTCCTCTCGCTTCCCGTTGCGATTTTCCTCACCCTACCGCCCTATTTAAGCATCTTCTTCGCCTCGCTCTTGGCCGAGACAGTTTTCACGGGCCACTGTATCACCTGAAATCCTATCCACCTCTTTACCGCACACCTCGAGGAGCCCAGACCTACCATCGCCTCCTCGCCGCAAAACGTGTATTGCAAATCAGCCCTTTTTCGACCCCATTTAGAAAAGGCCGCCCTTATTAGCTTTTAATATATTTTTTACGCAAGGTAAATTATAAACAGCACTAAAGATCATGATATTTGACTTTGACAGCACCTAGCACCTTGTAAACAGCTCATCTAACGCGTCAAGCCGACTATCCTCGCTTGTTCTGCATCGAACGTGACGTGATGCGCGGCGCGGTCGAATTTTCGTTCGCGTCTTGAGCATACCTTTGTTTATTTGTCTTGTATGAAACCCACACTACTACTACTACAGGGGTGCCATCCTTTTGTCCCAACTTATTGTGTCTTGTGGCAACATGTTTAGGTTTATTTAATTATTTTTTATATAAAGTCCATACCTAGAGTATTAAATTTTAAAATATTAAATACGTTTTATTAACGAAACTCAAGAGAAAATTAAAAGTGTTGCAAATATTTTCAATTCAATTACCACAATTATGAGCATAAAAATAGTTTTTTCCTTCTCCTCAAAGGCCGAGGCGAATAAACCACGGGAGTTATAAATAACAAATAGTTTAAATATACTAGAGGTCACCCATCCGTGAGCCGACCGCTCTACCTAGACTATAGGCTAGGAAATAATTTATATTCACATTCATGTGTGTTTTTCATAATAAACACACGGTAAAATATACACAACTATTTAAACGATTCATGACAGCATCTAAATAGAAGCATTCAAGCAACCAAAATAAATTCAAAATAAAAACAGCGAATTTGGCGCGGCTTTAAAACAACTAGGGCTAGTGTCACGTTACAGCTCTGCACACGGCAGGCTCTTAAACCGAGGGGAAATCACTGAGGAATTTTAGTGTACACACGCCTGGGATTTTTGTCATTTTTGTATTCGTTGGCATTTTTTGGTATTTTCTTGGAATTTTTGGTGTTTTTTTGGAATTTCTTGTCATTTTCTTGCAGTTTTTTGGTAATTTCTTAGCATTTTTTGGTATTTTTTTAAATGTATTGTTATTTTTCCATATGTTCTTGATATTTTTTGGCATTAATTGATATTGTTTCATCTTTCTATAATAATGCTCATGCGCAAGCATTATCGCGAAGTCTCAAGGCTGGACTGTGCAGTCCAGACTTGAAGGTTTAACTTAATGCGAATGATCCGCTTTATGCATATGCGCATTACAACTCAATAACAGTAGATTGTCAATCTTTTTCCGCCAAAAGTTATTACAAAATTTGAAAATATGCGACAATATTGTCCATAATAAAAAGTGTATAATACGAAAGTAGGTAAGTGTCCAAGCCCAGAAAAGGACGAATCAGAAGTGGCACTTGCTTTCGGCGCCTTTGATGTCGCGGTTCCAATTTCCCCTCTCGCGCATAGGAAATGAACTCTCCGCCGTTGACATCTGCGCATTGGCCACGCCCACCGTATTTTGTACAGAGTAGAACTTGCCCATTGCGTTGGCACGATCAGGTCCGGGCTATAGAAAATTTTGTGTTTTATATAGCAAAATTAATTTTTAGAATAGTAAAGTTTTTTTCTGGGATTAGATCTAGTTCAATTTGAATCTCCAGAAGTGATTTTAAGTAGGTATTTTACTGACGAAAAAAAATAAATATTAATATTTTACTAAAGAGAAAAATACATTTTTTTATTGTACATGGAAATTTCACAATATTTCCTCTTTATTATTTTATACTTACCTATATTAATTAGAAACAACTATGATTTAGGTTCAAGTGAACTATTCTACTTGGGTGGTTGAAATATTACAATATTTCAATCGACTTGCGTCCAAACTCATAGCTTGGCAATTAATTTGTTTTTTTTATATAGATCCATAACAATTATTATTTGCAAAATTGGTTGACCTTCGTATCACTGGTAGTAAAAAAAGGTTATTTATCAAAAATGTTTATTACTAAAATCTATAAAAAAAATTCAAAAACAATAGCACATATAAAATATAATACCTATAAATACAAAAGATATTATAAACTACTTACGTACATATTATGCACATACACACTATACATTATCAACTTAGCCTAATTTTTAAAAATAATGACCCCTGGCAGCACTTATAAATGTAAATTTCGAAGTTTATAATTTTTATTAGTTTTATTAGAAACGATATCACGATTTAAAAATTTTAAAGAATAGATTCCAAATCTTACATAAAGGGATAATAAATAGGCATGATTAAAACTAGGGCATGGATGTTGACATGAAATGTTTTGCAGCTTATTTTTTAATTTCACACAAACATTTTCTTCTAAAGCAAACTTTGGAAAGAGGGTACAAAAATTAACTTCGAGAGTTTTAATATAATTTAGGAAATTATCAGGAGGTGAAAATGAATGTCCAAAGGTTTCGTTACCACTTGATTTGTATGCTTTAAAATAAGTAAACAAATCAGTATCCCCTAATGTATGACGTTTACAATATTTAATACAAACCTCACATGAATGTTGTTCCAAGCACTTTCTTAATAAATATCCACAAACATATGATATACTATTTGATTCATGTAGTTCGAAATCAATATAATCTGGTGCCACCGAACTTAAATCAGAAAAAAATAGATCTTGCATTTCCCACAACAACTTTGTTGTAAATTTGTGTATGTTCGGTGGTTACGTATGACAATAATGAATCAAAATCCTCAATACAATTAGCCCCATCCGCGTGTTGGAAATAATTTAAACAAAATGATTTTTTGAAAGCCCTTTCGCATTGGATGGGGGTTGGATTCAAGCAATTTCCCCCTTGCTGCCTAATAGTGCCGAAAAATTTTTCGAGACAATCTTGATTTAAGCGTCGAGTGTATAAGGAACTAAACTCTAAACAATGAAATTTTTCCCAAAGACCTAAAAATGAATTTATTGTGATTTGCCACCCTTTCAAAAATTTAACTTTATTGGTTACCTCTATATTTTGTTTTAAAATCTTAATATTCTCAAAATATGTAAACATTTCCTTTAAAAAATCGACTTGGTAATCTGCTCCTTTGAGCAGAAAAGTCTATTGTATTTCTTACCGCCTGATATTTTTGAGGAATTTAAGATATCAAATAACTTATCAATTTTTTCTACAAATGACACTGTAGCGTTTGCCGAAGGGGGGAATTGTCCGAATTCAATAAAGGAATTAAGTGCCGCAGCTACCATTGCGCTGAAAACTTGGACGGCTAAACTAACCTTCAGTTTTTTAAAAGGATTCTAATTAATGTGTTCATCTGTAAATTTTGGACACAGCCGAAGAGCCAAACGCTTATGTTTTTGTTTATTATAAATTTGGTCAATACCTATACGTTTTATTTGTACATCCTTCAGAGGTTTCGAATGTGTAATTGAAAAAATTTTAAGAGATGCGGCACATCAAAAATATAAAATATTTTTTCGCTATCGACATAAAAATGTGAAGAGTTTGGAGAGATACCAACTGATTTTGAAAATTGTACAAAATTTGATCCTTGATCAGACACTAACGCACTTACTAGTAATCCTACAGATTTAAGTTTCCTTATTGCTTCAAAAATAATAAATTTTAATTCCTCCCCTGAACAAGTATCAATAAAGAAATAAGCAACTGGTTGCTTCCACTTAGCAAATATTGCTCTAGCCATAATAGCTAAAACATATTTAGCAGGAGCATATCTTTTTTCCTTCAATGTATTATGAAAGCCAACAATGGTATCGGAAGATCTATTGTAAAATAAAAACATTTTTAATGACATTTCGTCAATACAAAGAATGCACTGTTTTGAAGAACCCTCTAAATTTGTAGCTTTTGATTTAATAACCTCAAAAATGAAACTGTTAAGACCTGCAGTTATATGCCATTTGCTAGTTATTCTTTGAAGAGTGCTTTTAGATGGCAAATAAAGTGGTTTCATTAAAAATCTATAAGCATTTGGGCTTAGAAAATAAATTGTTAAGGAAAATTGTTTCATATCTGAAGAGTAACGATATCCCTGTGGATCTTTTTTGGGATTTTCTAAATAATGCCTTACAAATAGTAGCATTGAAGCAGACAGTTTTTTCTCACAAATGGCAAGAAATTGTTCATCATTTATTTCAGTGTCGGCACTGTCGACAGCTTGCTCCAACTTCGGATGCAACTTTCTTTGGAGTTTTTTTATTTGTAACTTTAATGAAGGCTTTCTCGGACTATGTGCACTCAAACTAAGAGAAGTTTGTTGACTAGCATCTAAAAATAGAAATATTCAATAACAAAATAAGTAATACAAAAAATTATAATATATGTACACACACCCAAACTTATAATATGGAATCACTTAATATTTATTACAATTTATATTGTCGGGTTTTTCACATTTAACTGTTTTTGTTAGTAAACACTTTTGACTTTCCATGACATATAATTTTTTTGACAAAAAAAATTATCGCAAATAATGCGTGATGTCATATAAGTTTGGGTGTGTATACTATAATAACAGTTTGTGAATATATATCATTACCTTTTGATGCAACTGAAAATTCGGTATGCTGTGGAGATCGCCTATAGGTGACTGTGACAGATGGGGTGTACTTGGTTGATCCAAAGGTTGAGCGATCGAGACTGGTTGATCAAGTTCTCGTTGAGGTTCTAACAAAGTCAAATTGCTGCATACAGACACAGAAGGACTCTGTGAAGAAGCCTCATCGATATAACCTAGTAAAAAAAATTAAATGCAGCAAAATTACAAGTATCAGCAAAAAATACATATTATTATCTAATAATGAAGGGGTAATTATGGGGTCAAAATGTCAAGAAAATCGGGCGGTGCATACACTAATTTCCATAATTACCAATGAAGGTACTTACATGATGAGAACACAGTTGGTATTGCTGTTTTCTTTAGCCCAGACTTCGACTGGTTTGCAAACATACTATTTTCAAAGTGCATTGAACAAACTTTATAATTAATAAAAAGCTGTGTGGGTGTTTTTTCTAACAAATCCTGCCTTCCACACTTTCTCGTCCATGCATATCACCTTGAAAAAAAATTAAAAACCATAGTTAGGTAGGTATTATCAGTAGGAAACCATTTGTGGGTTTTCTGGGGTAGGTAATACTCCAGTAAAAGGGGTAGTACCTACGTAGGACATAAAATTTATAATACCTAAGGATATAATAATGTGGTAACAAGGTAGGGACAAACTACACATAGGTACCTACCTGTTTTCATCAGCAGGTATTTTGAAAAAACTTATCCCAACATTCCTCGTGTTGTTAGAACATCCACGAACACAGCAATATTGCGGGGCCATTTCGTCACAAAACCTAAGCACAAAGTGGGTTTTCTGGGGCACAATGCACTAGTGTAAATACAGCAACGAAGTATTCGAAGTAACAACACAAGCAGTCAAGTTGAGCTGAATACATATTGTACACCTTATCTGGTCCCTGTTTTGGATACTTTTATCACAGTCATGATAATAATACTGGGCTTTTTTACTTAGAAATTGGTAATCGTTTTTCGTTTTATTGTTTACGTTTTATAAGGAGTTTAACCTCAATTGAACATACTGACGCTGTCTGGCGTCTGGCGTTAGGCGGCGCGTCAGTCGTAGGCCACGAACGACGTTGCCGGACTTCGTCAGCTTTTATGCCTGACAATTTCCTTAAATTCATTTAGCTATTTTTATCGCCTTCAATTTAATATCAACCAAAATACTATCAAGGACTAACATTTTTATAAGTAAATTATCAACGATTTCATTTTATACTAAATTCATTTGCATTATATTTTTGTGGGTTGCCTTGGTTACCAGCTCCCGACTGGACGATCTGGCAGTACCGCAAGAACGGAATCTGTGGCGCCGCGCCGCGCTGTTGTCAAGCATTCCGCTTTCATAATCAAGTCCCAGAAAACAGGGGTCAGGTTGTGGGTTTTCTGGGCTCAGATAAATAGAATAAATGGTTCGTAAAACATTATAATTTTACTACCGGCAGACATTAGATAATATTAATTGCTTTCATATTAATTTTATTGGTATACCTACCCAAAATGAATAAATGATAGTGAAAAATATGTTGACATGTTTTAACCTTTCTAAGGATCTGGCGGCCTAGCAATACTCTCCGTCCCCACCACCTCATAAAAATACCCCTCTGCCCTCTTAAATTAGCCAAGTGCCACTTCTGATTCGTCCTTTTCTGGGGTCCAAGTTACCCCCCAAGTTTCTAAATGTCCCCGATACTCCAGCAGATACCTATATGTACGAGTATAGTCCTTTCCTTCCCACATCTATCCCTTGCTCCCCTTTCCATAATATTCTCATAATATTCTTAACTATCATTTTGTACCTATGTACAGGGTGATTTTTTTTACCAATATTTCGCAAGCAATAACTATTGCACGGCTTCTTGGAATCGCATAATATTTTAGACTAGTAAATATCTATGTAGTTTCAGTGATATTAAAAATATCTTTCTTTTCACGAAGATATTAAAAGTGTATACAAGAAAGTGGCATTATTTTTCAAGGTTCAATTGTTTCCCAAAGTTAGTCAATTTAAAACTGAAACAACCTGTATTTAAATTATTAGATTATTATAGAAATGTGATAGGTTTTCAGTGCCCGTTCAATAATTAACACGATTGTTTTGTTTTTTATCTTTATCATTTCTAATATACTTAGGTACCGATTTCTTTTGGTGTGATCAGATTCTTTACATAGAATTAAAATAGCACCCAATGTACCTGGGGATGACTAGTAAATAGTCGAAACACGTGTAGTGCCTGCTTAAAGAAAAATAATTTTAATCACTTTTTAACAAATTAATTTTGGTCGAATACCCAAAGAATAAATTTCATTTTATTATTATTCGAATTATTTATCATTTTTGATATTTTTCCTTCATTTTATTTAGAACCATTTTATTATTTAATTCTCGTTTCATGGTGTTTCAAATAAAAATGGGTTTTTTTTGGAGTTTTTGGTATTTTCTTGGAATTTTCTTGAAATTTTTGGTATTTTTATGTCTTTTTTTGGCATTTTTTAAAATTATTTTCGAAGCTTTGGATTTTTCTGTTATTTTTTAATCAAAATCTGGAATTTTTTGTCATTTTTTGGAATTTTAGTGTACAAAATTTTGCCAGTGATTTCCCCCTCGAGTTAAACTGAAATTTACACAATATTTTTTTTATAAATTGTAGTTTGGAGCGGAAAAACTACCAAATTAATTTGACAAGAAATTACGTTCTGGATTTTATTTCAACAAACAATTATTTTCGCATTACTATACATTGGTTTAAAGTTGGAAATTGCTTCCATTAAATTTTTACAATGACCTGCCCCATCCTATTTCAGGTCCGTTACGGCGGTCACATGCAGGACCGGCTCCACTGTACACGGCCCCTGGGTAATTGAGTTGCATGTTCAAATGGGAAATGAAAATGTAACCGTATACAGCGATAATTTACTGATAATTTTCTATTCTCGCGTGCAGGGCAGATCTGGCTTTACTTAATATAATGCATCATATAGAATATTATTAATCATAATCATTTTGAAATGAACCCACGTATCTAATATATCAATTAAAGTAGGAAGCTTTGCGAAGTGTCTACTTTATTTTCGAAGTTTCATGACTTTGTTCAATAGGTACCTAAGTCTTAAAATTACAGGCGTATGTCATATTTACGTGTATAGGTGACGTGTCTGTAGGTACCTACCTATGTTGTCTGCGGAGGTATATGAATTATTTTCAAAATAATTAAATAATATCATAAAACTGTTTTGCTTTACTTATCAGCACTTAATGGACATGAAATATTGATTCGACCTCTGGTTCAATTCGGGAGGATATCTTTATAGAAAAACGCGTGATTTACTAAATTGTGCTGCACCCACCGGGATTGCTACGACTTTCTAGGGATTTCCGTGGTACTTAAGCAAATGCTATCCCAGTTATATCGGGAAAAGTCGTCCCTAGCAGCAAATGGTAATGAAGCTGAAACACTAGTAATTACCACCCCTCCCCCGCACAAGCATGTGGTTGCTTCTGGAGTACTCCTAGTTGATCATTATCACTGTTCCAACTACTTACCTACCAGAAAATTCCGAACAGAAAATCTTTCTGGGAACATTTTGCAAAATGTAAAATAATTATGAATTCCACGTTATAAAGTTTAAAATTCAATTACAATTCTCTACATTAATATGTTATTTGACTAGACCTTAGACCACTACAATAATTATTGCATTATGAAATAAATATATTTAGCAATCACTGACATGTACAAAATCCAACTAATATAATTATAATCAGGCATTAGTTAACTTTTAGTAATGGAAATACTTCTGGGCTCATTTATATGCGAACTGTCTTCGTAAAATCGAACCGAAATGCGACATGGTCCCGGTTCGTCGAATCGGCCGAGTTTTGTTTGGATAACAAGGAATACATAAACAGATTATGCTTAGTTGATGATATAATCGTATATGTCGGCGGCGGCGTCATGTTATAGTTTTAAAATGTCATGGCAACAGAAACAATAGCCTAGCCACCTGCCTGATATTGTACCCTGTGTTCTATCTAATTATCTATACTAATTTCTCTAATTATCTATACTAATTTTTCTTTGATAGAACACAGGGTACAATATCAGGCAGGTGGCTAGGCTATTGTTTCTGTTGTCATGACATTTTAACCTGAAATTTATTAATCTGTCACTTCACTTTGACGTGGCATGATCTTTGAGAAAGGAAGAAGATGTATTCTCCGAAAGCTCAGAAAACAAATTTGTTGAAGTTATTTTTTGAGTTACACGTTTAAAGTTTCGTTAATTCACAATTAAATGGATCTACATTTACATCATCAATATTGAATCCTACGGTTTTAAATCCTCTCTAAGGGCAAGGGCATTATCTTATTATACTTATTCCACAGTATATAAGTTGGTGCACATTCTGGCCAACTTCTGTTTGGAAATAGCGGCTTGACTTGAAATTTTAAATATGATTAAATTTCAATCTGTAGGGTTTACGCCGTCTATTTGAGTCCACTCCAGTGAATTCAAACCTCTCTCAATCGGATCGAACGCGTCGAGATAAACGTAGTCATATAGATCATAAAGGTTACCTAGATTGTGAGCAAAACGTGCGTTTCCTTCTGTCATTTGTGTCGGTCGCAATTAATGTCGCAATTAATTCTGGCTTTTTCGTTTTTCGTTTTTCATTTTTTTTTTCATTTTCCCTCATTATTAGTTTTCATTTTTGAAATGCAAGATAGATTTGTGCGTATGTATAAGATATTGGACTTGATAGTATTTTGGAGTTGTTTTGGTTTTCTGAGCTACAGTTATAGTAGATATGTATGCATAAATAAACTAACTATAACACTGTAGTTTTTTTAATATGTTGTTGGAAAACGTTCCCACCGAATTTGTTCATTATGCGGCATCCACACCAGTGGCGGATCTAGGCTGGAGTCAAGGGAGGGGCTTCTATTCTCCGAAATTTTGTAATATAAAATATAGGAAACACATTTTTTATTCATTTTATTCATGCTTATTGAGTTTATTTCCGCGCAAGCCCACCCACTTACTCAAGAGCCGTATCAACAGTATTGCCTTTGCCAGACATATTTTTTGAGTGCCTACCTTACGGTATTAGGCCATGGGGGGGGGGGGCTATAGCTCCTGTAGATCCGCCACTGATCCACACTACATCAATTTCATCATTGCTAATTCCATATTACACCAATTCTTTAAGATTCGCAGCTACCCATTTATTATTCTTGTTCCCTTATAACACTTACGCGCAGAACACATAATTCACATGGGGTTAAATCATAGACATCCGTCAATAATAAAGACAAAATATAAAAAAAATGTGTCGCGATAAAACTTTCCAGTAGGATAGGAATTTGCAGGTCGTTCCATACGCGCCGGGCGAACTCCTCAACTTCCATCCACTCGGCTTTTTCAACACGTAACTTTCATTTATGTTCATACTTATGTATTGGCAATACCCGATGCGGCGAAGATACATAATGGCTGGCAAATTGGCGAATTCGGAATTTGCGAGGCCCCGCTCTCGTTCCGGCCGCGCCCGAAGGAAACACAAACTGAAATAACAAAATTGAGTTATACGATTCGTAATTCAGTGCACCGGCGCTGCATCGGAAATGTATTTCAAAGGAAGCCGTCGCTACGAGGAATTGGGACTGCGGCGCAGTGTGTGTAGTGTATATACATCGGGCAGGCTTTAATGCATCAAACATTTTGTTTTCTTACGTCCCATTGCTTTTAAAGCAATCCAGTTTTCAGACAGCGACGTTTAATGCAATGGTCTCTGCTCCGTTTTCTATCTCTATTAGAGAAGCGCAATATACAGGGTGACCGTATTTCGAGTCTTTGCATGGGGATCTTGGTTATCTTAAGAGACACGAGGTCGGTTAAATTGGGGCAAAGTTGCGGAATTTGATGCCGAGTAACATGGTAAAAAAATTTTTGGCTGGCCCTTCTCGTTTTGAAAATAATGCGAAAAAACTGAAAATTGTCGTTTTCGTTTTTATTTTTTTAAACGAAAACGAATGGCGCTGGACATTTCTAAGTTAAACATTATTAAGGCACTGTTTTACAAGGAATCTAAATGTGATCTCGCATTTTTTCTCGCTTCCCTGGACAAAAATATGACGATCAACTTTTATTTTTCTTATGCGGGCGCCATATTGGATTTTTGCATTTTTGAAAAGAAGATTTTTTTCTGGTTAAAATCATATTTCACACATTATGCTTTACTTTGTTTTTCTTACCGTAATATCAAATTAATCATTTTTGCATAGAGTGCCTTGGAAATGTAAGCACCATAATGTTTGACGTTTTTGCATAGAGTGCCTTGAAAACATAAGCCTAGTTACCCATTGTTGCGAAGTGTGCTTTGGAATATTGTTTAACGGTTCAGTAAAAACTCAGTTAATGTTAAATTTATTGATTAAATACCTAAATCGTAAACGTACCGCGAGGACAAGAGTATGATCTGAGACCTTGTTATTTATTCGCCATTTGCCATATAACACATTAACACTAAAAGAGTCAAACTGGAAACACAAAGAACAACAAAAACCTAGACGAATAGACAATCCTATTTTACAATAAATGTTCAATTTGTCCTCCTTGTTCCTCGAGGCAAAATGCAGCACGTTTCTTTAAATTGTCTATGGCTCTTCCAATATCCCTTCGACGTCATTTATATTTGAGGAATAATACACTTGAATCATGTCACGCTTTTCTTCATGTGAAAATGAAATTTTTTCAGTAAAATAAAGTATCCGTGACATTTAAAATTGTACTAAACTATCAAACGTTATGGAGCTTATGTTTACAAGGCATTCTATGCAGAAATGTCAAACATTATGGGGCTTATGCTTCCAAGGCACTCTATGCAAAAACGTCAAATATTATGGGGCTTACGTTTCCAAGGCACTCTATGCAAAAACGATTGATTTGATAATAACGGCAAGAAAAACAAAGTAAAGCATAATGTGTGACATATCATTTTAACCAGAAAAAAATCCTCTTTCCAAAAATGCATAAATCCAATATGGCGCCCATAAGAAAAATAAAAGTTTATCGTCATATCTTTGTCCAGGGAGGCGAGAAAAAAATGTGAGATCATATTTAAATTCCTTGTAAAAAAGTGCCTTAATAATGTTTAACTTAGAAATGTCCAGCGCCATTCGTTTTCGTTTAAAAAAATAAAAACGAAAACGACAATTTTCAGTTTTTTCGCATTATTTTTAAAGCGAGAAGGGCCAGCCAAAAATTTTTTTTACCATGTTACTCGGCATCAAATTCCGCAACTTTGCCCCAATATAACCGACCTCGTATCTCTTAAGATAACCAAGAGCCCCATGCAAAGACTCGAAATACGGTCACCCTGTATATTGTACCCAAATACGTACATTAAAGTAAGAAAATATCCTAGCCCCTAAACACTTAAACACACCTTTTTCGCATAAAAACTCCAGGGGAAAACACATTTAAGCCAGAAAAAAGTCTTGAACCCAAAAAAGTTACGAGTATAAATCACGTGTAGTGCGTAGGTGGCGCCTAGCGTGGCGCCTTCTTACACCAAAGCTAAGCTAAGATTTGAATTCCTCGTCCCAAATAAAACCAGTTATCAAATTTCGTGGAAATATTTCGATTCGTCCAAAAGTTATTTGGAAAAGTATAAAATAAAATTTAAATTTTGACACCTTTTATCTTTTTAGGTATGCGTTTTTGATCCCACCTTTATAATATGACAAATAATAAACATAGACTAATAATTCAATACAATACAGTCATTATTTGTCCGAGTTAGAAATAGAAATCTAAAACAAAACAATACAATGATTGCCCGATTGCCAAACTTCTTCATAAATTTATATTGTAATTACGAAATAAATCTATAACCAACGTTAAAAAACGTCAATTTGGAAAATAGTTTATATCTACAATCTACGTACAGTAAAAATTTGGACAGTTATCATTTAACAATAAATTTTATCGATTTTGTGAATTTACTGATCCTACTTGGTCTATAAATATTATCCTTAATAAATTGCTTGTTCTGGCTAAAGTGGCAATGTTGCAAGAGCTCTTTGTGATCGATCGGTATTTGCTTTATTATGCCCTAATAGCTAATCCAGAGTTCGTTGAGTTGCGTTATTCTTGTTATTTTGAGGAGATTTTGGGATTATTTGACAAAAGCCATATATAGTTAAGTTAGTAATTAGTGAATTAGTTTCAAGTTTCAAGAACGATGGAAAGAGTAAAGTGTTGGATTTGTGGCATAGTCTATGTTTATTATTTATGTGGGATATAAACTTTTCGTCTTATTCTCCGATTATCTATCAGCACTGTCCGTAAACTGTTTTTGAAACACCCTGTATAGGCTTCTATTTTTAGAGGCAGACACTATTATTAGTCACATTCAGACTTGGGCAATAGTCGACTACATGTACTCTAAACTAAAGTCTGTGACGCCAGAGGTGTTTTTAAACAGGTGGTAAAAAACTATTTTCAAAAATTAAACTATAGGTATAGGAAAACTGATTATGTTTTTGTAGTTTCAAACTGCGCAACTACATTCTGGATGTAACTCCTTTTTATTATTATAGGCTTCATCTAATTTTTTAAGAAGTGACTGGAACTCGTGTAGATGGCTCCAAAGCGCAGGAAACAATTTCCGGTCCCGATTTCCTATATCGAGAGCCGCCTTTTTTAATGTGTAAATTCCATTTATGCTCGAAGATTGGCAATCCTGAATGCATCGAACGAGCATAATAGATGGCAAATTGGGGAATTTCGAATTTGTAAAGCCCTGGCCCGGCTCAGGCCCGCTCGTATCCAAGGAAACACAAACTGAAATAAACAAACAGAGTAAGCGGAAAGGAAAGGGAGATGAGGTGGAATTTCCGTTATGGCTATTTGCACTGAGCTGAAAATTTATATATAAATTCCTCTAGGAGTTACGATTCGAAACTCAAATGCAACGTCACTGCATCAGAAATGGATTTGAACATACATATTTACATATTTTGAAATCAATCCCGAATTTAAGACAATCACGTTTATTACATTGCATAGTAATAGGTATGTACATACATCGTATTTTTTTAATTCCTTTGAAATCACTGAAAACCGTAAAAACTAAATTTGACGAAGAATGATACAGGAAAAGCCCATGAAGCGAATTTTGTTCCAAACTGAAAATTGTATGAAAGGTGTCATACGAATATTGATATTAGGTACCACTTCTTCTGGCTACCTACATAGGTGTAATGCATTTCAAATTTCGTTTGAACATGTGTGTGTGAATTTTGAATAAGATACCTTCAACGGTTTTAGAATTATTGCAATTTTTCGAAAATCAAGTTTCATTGTAAACACCCTGTATCTTTTAAACGAGCAACATTTTTCTAAAACAAAACAATACAATGATTGCCCGATTGCCAAACTTCTTCATAAATTTATATTGTAATTACGAAATAAATCTATAACCAACGTTAAAAAACGTCAATTTGGAAAATAGTTTATATCTACAATCTACGTACAGTAAAAATTTGGACAGTTATCATTTAACAATAAATTTTATCGATTTTGTGAATTTACTGATCCTACTTGGTCTATAAATAATATCCTTAATAAATTGCTTGTTCTGGCTAAAGTGGCAATGTTGCAAGAGCTCTTTGTGATCGATCGGTATTTGCTTTATTATGCCCTAATAGCTAATCCAGAGTTCGTTGAGTTGCGTTATTCTTGTTATTTTGAGGAGATTTTGGGATTATTTGACAAAAGCCATATATAGTTAAGTTAGTAATTAGTGAATTAGTTTCAAGTTTCAAGAACGATGGAAAGAGTAAAGTGTTGGATTTGTGGCATAGTCTATGTTTATTATTTATGTGGGATATAAACTTTTCGTCTTATTCTCCGATTATCTATCAGCACTGTCCGTAAACTGTTTTTGAAACACCCTGTATAGGCTTCTATTTTTAGAGGCAGACACTATTATTAGTCACATTCAGACTTGGGCAATAGTCGACTACATGTACTCTAAACTAAAGTCTGTGACGCCAGAGGTGTTTTTAAACAGGTGGTAAAAAACTATTTTCAAAAATTAAACTATAGGTATAGGAAAACTGATTATGTTTTTGTAGTTTCAAACTGCGCAACTACATTCTGGATGTAACTCCTTTTTATTATTATAGGCTTCATCTAATTTTTTAAGAAGTGACTGGAACTCGTGTAGATGGCTCCAAAGCGCAGGAAACAATTTCCGGTCCCGATTTCCTATATCGAGAGCCGCCTTTTTTAATGTGTAAATTCCATTTATGCTCGAAGATTGGCAATCCTGAATGCATCGAACGAGCATAATAGATGGCAAATTGGGGAATTTCGAATTTGTAAAGCCCTGGCCCGGCTCAGGCCCGCTCGTATCCAAGGAAACACAAACTGAAATAAACAAACAGAGTAAGCGGAAAGGAAAGGGAGATGAGGTGGAATTTCCGTTATGGCTATTTGCACTGAGCTGAAAATTTATATATAAATTCCTCTAGGAGTTACGATTCGAAACTCAAATGCAACGTCACTGCATCAGAAATGGATTTGAACATACATATTTACATATTTTGAAATCAATCCCGAATTTAAGACAATCACGTTTATTACATTGCATAGTAATAGGTATGTACATACATCGTATTTTTTTAATTCCTTTGAAATCACTGAAAACCGTAAAAACTAAATTTGACGAAGAATGATACAGGAAAAGCCCATGAAGCGAATTTTGTTCCAAACTGAAAATTGTATGAAAGGTGTCATACGAATATTGATATTAGGTACCACTTCTTCTGGCTACCTACATAGGTGTAATGCATTTCAAATTTCGTTTGAACATGTGTGTGTGAATTTTGAATAAGATACCTTCAACGGTTTTAGAATTATTGCAATTTTTCGAAAATCAAGTTTCATTGTAAACACCCTGTATCTTTTAAACGAGCAACATTTTTCTAAGGCATTTTTGGGTCACACAGTATATTTTGACGTCTAGTACCACCTGTTGCCCTATGACGGATAAGCTATGGGACCCCCTGTATATCTTTAAAAATATAGGAATTATTAATAAAATCCTTTTTTTAAGATTCAACTTCAAGTGAAGCGGGTAAATGAAAAATGGCATAAGGAAAGTCTCTGTGGTCAATGGATTGGCCTATACCTACTCTTTTTAATAGCAATGTTTTGGTTAGGTTGATGAGACCAGAATAATAAATTTTCGCTAATGCGTATAAATGGTTCTTTCGCAATGCCATCAAGCTTCAGCTTTATAGCTATACCATACTGGGCACTTTGCCGAACTGCGGGTCATTTCCATTCGAATAATGTAATGAGACAGAATAGTTTTCGAAATTCGTATTCTTGTAGCCTTAAGACGAAGTCAAAAGCATCCCCCAACACGATGGAAACAATTTCCGGTTCCGATTTCTCATTGAGCGCGTCTTTTTTTAAATGTAAATTCGATTTTTGCTCAAATATTTCCAGTTCTGGATGCGCCGCACGATCATAATGGCTGCATGGCTGGCAAATTTGAAGAATTCCGAATTTGCCTGTATATACCGAGATAAATAAACTGAAACAACAAATGCTCTGTTCAAGCAGAAACGAATGTGAGAGTGGAATTCCCATTACGGATGTATGCCTGAATAAATGCCGCCAGGAATTGAGTTGCAATTCGAATTTCAGTCCAGAGGCGTTGCGTTGTAAAGGTATTTCGCAGGGAGCCTCATCAGTGAAAAATTGGAACTGCAGTTTACGTGGGTTGGAATGGAAAAAAAGTCGGTTCTATTATAATAGTCGCAGTGAGCTATGACCATTTGAAAACTACTCACCCTTATCTAATATTTCAGTAATGAAATTAAATATCGTCGAGACCGGTCTTTTATTCATTAATGAAATGGCAATTATTCACTCATATAATTAGACAAAAATCGTCGAAAATTTGTTGTAATTCGATTCAGGATACCATATGGAAAAATCAATATATTTATTGATAACATCTTTAGCATTTCAAGGGATCCGATTTTGATGTGGCGCTACATTGTTTAAACAATGGTTTAATGTGAAAAAATCGTGAAAGAATCGTTTTTTAGGTACTTCAGTGACTATTGCAATGTATTTTTTAGTTCGTGTAAAAGTACCAGCTATTAGAATATCGAAGTGGCATAGCGATATCTTTATTTGTTGCAAAGATGAGCCATTCTCGGCATCAATTTCTGACGGTACCTATATAAGAGAATAAATGAGAGCAACTTTTCATATCAAAAAGCCATACAACCGTGCTACCATCTTATACCCGTCCATTTGACGTTATACGAATATAGCCGTGAAGCCACGCGCAGCTTCATAACGCGCATGACACTGACGCCTTATTCGGTTTTCTGAGTGCAGCTTCAGCAATCGCAGCCCGAGTGAGCGGTCTTGGCATAATTCGGTAAGTTATATTACAATGGCGTCATCCTGTCACTTGGAGCACCCTCCCTCCGGCTGTATCGCATATTCTGCTCGTTACTTTGGAGGGCTTTATCGAGAGTCATGGGCGGGGAAGCAATCTGAAAGATTTCGATACACTTCAACGCAAACGGTTGATTTTACCGAAAAGTAAAATTAACGCCTACCTCTTTCAAATTTGGCAGATTAATAAAATTATTGTTCCCACCCTTTATATTGAGAAAAAGTTCGCTATGAACAAGGTATCAAAAATTTTCGTTTTCAAAATGGAACGGATTGAATTCGACAAAATTTGGACACCCTGTTTCAAGAAAACCAATGGCCAATGGTGTTTTGCCCAATGCCAATTATTGTCATTTCTTCTTCGTTAGGAAGACCAACAGCGGTTTTGAAACTAACTCCAACCTGCATCAAAATCAAGAAATAAGATGAGTTTTCGTATTTGAACTTTATTGCTTCTTATTATACAGGGTGTCCCCAAGTTTGGATTGCTTATTATACCATAAATAGACAAAAAATTTCAATTTTAGAGAAAAAGTAATTCTTGATAAAATATTTTGCTTACCTTAAAACCCTCGAAAATATAGTTAGTTGGTCGTTTTAATATTACAGGGTGTTAACATAAATTAAAAAAAAATTAAAAGTATAAGGAGTAACGTAGATACGGAAAATCTTAACGTTATGGGTGCTTTAGAAGACACAATTTTCTTTAAAATACCATGCAAAAATATTCATTAGTTTGTACGTTATAAAATTTTCTTTTATACAGGGAGCTGAAAAACACAAAAACTTTAAGTTATTATTATAAACAAAAAATTATAATTATTTTCACAAATAATACAGCACAACTTTTTCTAATAACTTATTCCACGTATCGTTAAGGTTTTTGGTCCTTTAATCTTCATTATTTTTACCGAGGTTTTTACATTCTCTATATTAATTAGAAAAGATAATTGTATTTTCAAGGGTTTGAAGGCATGATATAATTTTTTATATTTTTTTTTATTGTTTCTAGAAAATTGAAACTTTATGTCTACCGAACTAGGGATACCCTTTGGTTGGATACTCTATATAAATATATACCTATCTATATATAAATTTTCCGCAAAATGGTGGCACAAGGTTAATGTTAAGGGACTTTCCTCAGACAAATAATAAACATAGACTAATAATTCACTGTAATACAGAGGCAAGATAAAAAATGTTTAGTAACATTAATTTGTCTGAGGTAGTAATAGAAATCTAAAACAAAACAATGCAATGATTGCACCATTGCCAAACTTCTTCATAAATTTATCTTGTACTTACGAAATAAATGTATAACTAACGTTAAAAACATCAATTTGGAACAATTCGTTGATATCTACAATCTATCTATTATAGTAAAAATTTGGACTGTAAACATTTAACAATAAATTTTACTGATTGTTTGAATTTAATGATCCTACTTGGTGTAAAAATAATATCCTTAATAAATTTCTTATTCTTGCTAACGTGGCAACGTTGCATGAACTCTTTGTGATCGATGCGCATTTGCTTTATTATGCCCCAACAGCTGATCCAGAGTGTTTCGAGTGTTTACTTTTGAGTTATTCTTGTTTTTTTTTAGGAGATTTTGGGGTTATTCGACAAAAGACATATAGTTCAGTTTGTAATTAGTGAATTAGTGTAGTTTTAAGAACGATGGGAAGAGTCTTGTGGCAAAGGAAGAGATTTGCTGCATAAGAAATGTAACCTCTGGTTATCATATTTATGATGCAGGCTTAATTTGTTGTTTTTGTTTTGAGAAGGCATTTTTTATGTTGGATGATTACAACGCAGCCTTTAGTAGTCTGTGTTTATTATTTTTCTGAGGGACTCTCTTGCTTGTAATATTTTCCTGAAATTTATTTTCTAAAACGGGTACAAAAAACGAAGGGAATATTCCCCCCATCGACACCGACGATTTGGCTGGGGCGCCTCGAATATGAATTTCTAAAATATTTTTCCGCGCTCCATTTGAATCGTTCCGCTTTTTCATTATCGTCTGGGCTCTGACTTATAATCTTCCTGAACATAAGCGGTTTCCGGCGAAATAAGTTGTATTTTGGCCCGCGAAAACGTCTTGGGGAAACGGTTATGGATTATGGGGAACGGTGAAGGAAACAATAGATTTTGTATGTCGAAAAATTGCTATAAAGAATATTGGAAAGGTGGAACTGAAAGATAAAATATAGCTTAATGTAGAAAAGGGACGCGTTTTTTTTTGTCGCCTTATTCTAGATTGAATTATGCTTTTTTACGATGTTTCCTTGTACAGGGAAGATATGTTTTATGCGTTTGTATACGATTTTTGAGCATTATTTTTGCATCGCACACTTTATTGTTATGTTGACAGATTTAGCACGCACGGCCCATTGTCATTGTTTTACAATTTCGTAAAAAAAGTATGAGGTTATTTTATATATATATATATAAAATAACCTCTCCTCTATATATATATATACAGGGTGGAACACCACGAACTGCATCGATCTATATATGGAAAACTAAAAGTAGGAAAATTCTGAAAATTTGGCTCCTCACCAATGCCGATGAGTGCTGCTCAACTAAAATATTTTGGTGAATGTGGCACTTCCGGTTAAACCGGAAGTCGATATCAACTTTCTTATTTCAAATGGAACACCCTGTATATTATTGCATTTTTTGATTCTAGGCATCATTTTGGAACAAAAACATGCAACATGTACTATGTCTAAATCCAACCGTTTTTGAGATATTTGCATTTTTCCGAAAAAAATTACAGGTGCAGACCTAAAGTCAATTAGCAATTTATACGAGGAAACCGCGAAATTTCAAAACGACTTGTTAGCATCGTGTAACAGAAGCCCTGACTCAGTGATCTCTGCTGAGAAATAAATCCGTATTTATACAAATATGAATAAAAATTACATTCAAAATGTGCTTAAATCTCGAAATTTTCAAATGGAAACCCCCATTTTTTTTAATGCGATCTTATTCACCACTAAAAATGATGACAACTTTGTGTAAGGTTTCCTATACCTAAATGCAGTAATTTTCGATTAATTTACGAAAAACCCACTTTTCGCCCATAAAATGCGGGGTTATTGCTTAATGCTTGGAAAATCATATATTAGCCGTGGACGTTGAAAAGGCAATCGCGGCCGAGGAAATGTCACTTGGTTTATAAATTATTGTCAACAATTACAATATTATCCGAAAAGGTTGCGTCTCTTTGGAACCATGTTAAAATAAACTCACAAAAATCTACCCGTTTCATGAAATCATTAACTTTCAGTTCTTGAACCAGAGAAAAGGAGTATGGATGAAATTTGTGTTTATGTAGTATTGTTTCTATTGAGGTTCTTGATATACCAGATTCCAGTGAACATTGTCTGACAGAATTTTCGGGAAAAGCGGCAAAATATCCCAAAACAACCACTTCAAAATTACCGTCGTCCACGATAGGCTTATTTTTAAGTGATATTTCTCTGACACATCCATACTGTTTAAAATTTTGTATTATTTTTTTAACTGTGTTTGGAAATGGTTTTGTTTTTTGTGGATAACCCCAAATGTATTATCGCACGTTCTTGATATTAATACTTTGTTGCATTCTCCGTAGATAATAAACAAATCTAATAATCATCGTTCGTGTAATTTAAGCGCGCCGGCATTATTGTTGACAATAATTTATAAACCAAGTGACATTTCCTTAGCCGCGATTGTCTTTTCAACGTCCACGGCTAATATGATTAATAATATAGGAAACCTTACACAAAGTTGTCATCATTTTTAGTGGTGAATAAGATCGCATTAAAAAAAATTGGGGTTTCCATTTTAAAATTTCGAGATTTAAGCACATTTTGGATGTAATTTTTATTCATATTTTGTGAACACCCTGTATAAAAACGGATTTATTTCTCAGCAGAGATCACTAGGCCAGGGCTTCTGTTACACGATGCCAAAAATTCGTTTTGAAATTTTGCGGTTTCCTTGTATAAATTGCTAATTGATTTTAGGTCTGCACCTGTAATTTTTTTCGGAAAAATGCAAATATCTTAAAAACGGTTGGATTTAGACATAGGACATGTTGCATGTTTTTGTTCCAAAATGATGCCTAGAATTCAAAAATGCAATAATATACAGGGTGTTCCATTTGAAATAAGAAAGTTTCTATCGACTTCCGGTATAGCCGGAAGTGCCAGATTCACCAAAATATTTTAGATGAGCAGCGCCCATGGGCATTGGTGAGGTGCCAAATTTTCAGAATTTTCCTACTTTTAGTTTTCCATATATAGATCGATGCAGCTCGTGGTGGGCCACTCTGTATATCGCATAACTAGACGTAGATAGTTAGGTAGGTATGTAGAAATAGGGATGATCACAACAAAATATGTTTCTGTTTAAACACCATAAAAAGAATAGTTTCTATAGAAAAAATTAGCGAGAAGTAGGTACCTGCATTTTGAATGCTCATTCATTCATTAGCTTAACGTCTCTGCTTCAATTGTGAAGCGCGTGTGTCCCTTCGGGTGCTGTCCTTTGTGCATATTGCCACAGCATAAACTTAACTATAGCAGAGTAAAAGGTTATTTTCTGTATTCCCACATACTCATAACTTTTTTGAGGTTCAGGTCTTGCAGGTTCATCGATTTTTAGGGCATGTTTTCATTTTGGAACAAAAGGGTACTCTTGTTTCTTAACGATAAAATCAACCGTTTGCCTTGAAATCGGCAAAATGCTCCAAAATTCGAAAAATAAAATTTTCAACTATACTACTGTTTTCAAATTTTACGAAAGAATAATTGTACCGTTTAAAGTGACAAATACTTCCCTATGAACAATGTACCAAAAATGTTTCTCTTGCACAATGGAACAGATTGAACTCGACCAAATTTTGACTCCCTATTTCAGAAAACCCAATGATGTTTTACTCAATTCCCATTTGGCATTTTTTCTTAATTTTTGAACGTAACATTTAAATGCGGTAGGCGATAATTTTATTTTTCGAATTTTTTAATTAAAACATGTTTTGAGGCACATTTTTTCAACGCAAACGATTGATTTTATTGTTATGGAACAAGAGTACCCTATTGTTCCAAAATGAAAATATACCCCGCTCCTTTTCTCTAGGCGATGGGAATAAATTGTTTTTACACAAAATTTTTGGACTTCAGTGACTGAAGAACTGCACCAAGTTTCATTTAAATTGCATAATTTGTGTAGAAGTTATTTCGATAAATTATGTTTTTCAAACTGTACTTTTATCACCCTGTAACTTTCTTATTATCTATGCATTTTCGAACCGTGTTTATGGGAAACTTTTTGTTCAAAATGACATTTTCTATTTGCCATAATACCGTTGACTGACGTATTAATAAAGACTGCTCACGGCTGTCATGTTTGACAGTTTTGGCTCACCATGCGCTTCTCGGGGACAAAATACAATGCAAAATACATTGTTGACCATAGGCACTATCTACTTTTCAGAATATGAAGCTATATAGCCGTGAGAAGTCTTATTAATACGTCAGTCAACTATAATATACGTTAGTAATATAATTTGAAAACACCCTGTATAAAAGTTGCTTAAGAAAAAAATGTGGTTTTATAAATCCTGATTATAAATTCTTATTCCAAGAATTATTTTGTTAATCTAATGAATTATATATGTTTTATTTACTTAAATAAAACATGCTTTCATTGGGTAGGTATGCAAATTTTAGTATCGAAGTAACAATATGTCTTATTAGACGAAATTTAAACTATTTGAAACATACTGGTTCATCTGCGCTCACGTCGAAAGTAGAGATTAGATTATATTGTTGGTTGGGGTAACATGGATTTGCTCTTGCTCCCATTATATTTTATTTTATTTCATATTATATTTAAAGCAATGTAAATATTAACAACTAATTAAAAACACAACAGTAGTTTTTTCAGTGTATGTGGATTATTACTAGATATAGAATAAGGTGAAAAATCGTCAAATCATAAATCAACGACACAGAAATACATTTCGCTCCCCCCTACCCATCGGCAATATATTATCTTTCTGTCGCACCTTTTCAATATTCTTTGTGGGATATCTCGGTATACAAAATCTATTGTTTTCGCCGCCGTTCCCCGCGATCGATTAGCTTTTCAGGCGGCCGGCCGGTTTTCCTTGCCAAAATACAAGCTATTTTACCCGAAAACCGCTTACGGTGGGCGCCGGGAAGATTATAAGTCAGAAACCGGGCGATAATGAAAAAACGGCGGCGCACGATTCAAAACGGAGCGGGCGAAAATCTTTTAAAAATTCATATTTGTGGCGCCGCCGCTGCCGCAGGCTCTGGGGAATATTCCCATTCCGTTTTCGGTTTTAATAGAAAATTTATATCTGGAATAAGAATTCGCGTAATATCCATATGAGTTACAGCCCGCAGCTGGTTTCAAAATAAAGTACGGGCTTTTAGCGCTTCCCCCTTTCATAACCCGAGCACGAAGTGGGTTTAATTTCGATTTCCCTTTCGGAAAGTCCTCTAAAGAAACAAGTGAAATGCTAAATGCCCTTTCAATTTTGTCAAGCGCTTTTTAAGCTTATAACTATACCGCATGGGCCTATTCAATTCTCGAATTTGTAATATTCTTCGTGCGTTGGACAAGGTTCGTATTATTCCTGTATGAACGATAGAGATGCCGCTTTGCGTATAGAACTCCTCGTCGCACCACCATCATTATTTTAAAATTAATTTAATGTTAAATCAACAATATTTTCGAAATAATAAACCTATAACCCAGTGTTCATTTAAATTCGAACTCAAGTTGGGGTTGTAAATTGTTTTTACACAAAATTTTTGGACTTCAGTGACTGAAGAACTGCACCAAGTTTCATTTAAATTGCATAATTTGTGTAGAAGTTATTTCGATAAATTATGTTTTTCAAACTGTACTTTTATCACCCTGTAACTTTCTTATTATCTATGCATTTTCGAACCGTGTTTATGGGAAACTTTTTGTTCAAAATGACATTTTCTATTTGCCATAATACCGTTGACTGACGTATTAATAAAGACTGCTCACGGCTGTCATGTTTGACAGTTTTGGCTCACCATGCGCTTCTCGGGGACAAAATACAATGCAAAATACATTGTTGACCATAGGCACTATCTACTTTTCAGAATATGAAGCTATATAGCCGTGAGAAGTCTTATTAATACGTCAGTCAACTATAATATACGTTAGTAATATAATTTGAAAACACCCTGTATAAAAGTTGCTTAAGAAAAAAATGTGGTTTTATAAATCCTGATTATAAATTCTTATTCCAAGAATTATTTTGTTAATCTAATGAATTATATATGTTTTATTTACTTAAATAAATGCTAAATGCCCTTTCAATTTTGTCAAGCGCTTTTTAAGCTTATAACTATACCGCATGGGCCTATTCAATTCTCGAATTTGTAATATTCTTCGTGCGTTGGACAAGGTTCGTATTATTCCTGTATGAACGATAGAGATGCCGCTTTGCGTATAGAACTCCTCGTCGCACCACCATCATTATTTTAAAATTAATTTAATGTTAAATCAACAATATTTTCGAAATAATAAACCTATAACCCAGTGTTTTCGAACTCAAGTTGGGGTTGTAAATTTAAACGATATACCTACCTATAGCAACCTATACCTCGCAAAAGAGACGTCCGACTGAGGGAAGAATTTGGCGGCCATTTTTAACCATAAATGAGACGGGAAATTTGAAATAATTTATACGGGTGGGTTCCATAAACAATGTAATGTCTTGGTAGCCGTTTTGTGCAAAATAAAAATTATTTTAGTTCATAGTACAACATAGGTCCAAGATTTTTGTTAGTTTTAATTTTAAATTAATAATGCATTCGGAAAACGAAGCAGTTAACAACATATTTTAATCATCATAAAGAGACCTAATATAATTATTATTATTTTATGTACATCATACTTTATGCAATAGTTATATTATAAATAATTACTTATAAAAAAACATGAAACTATTTTTAATTACCTAACATTTTCATACACTATTACATGATATAATTATTTATTCCAATACTTTTAATAACAATTAACAATAACCTATTTTCCAGGAACATATCTATAATCTAACCTATTTCTGAATTTTTAGCCGGCTATAGTTTTATCCCTTAGAACTTTTTCTTTTTGTTTGTTAAAAAAATACAAGCAAAAGAAAAGTTGGTAACTTCAACTTCTACCACTTTAATCTTTGCTTCAAAAATGCAAGTGAAGTGATTTCTAATTTGATATGCTTCAATAATTTTGCTGGCGGTGATTTGCAGTTAACAGGTTTACTTGCTGCTGCTGTTTGCATTTCTTCGGTTAATTATATTTGCTTTGAATATTATGATCTTTGGTCGTATCGAGGATTACAATGTCTCCATTCTCCTCATCTCCGCATGAGTTACTTCTTAAACTTCTTGAATATTATTGTCGATGACACCTAGAGTACTAAGCCACTTTCTAAATTTAGTTTCTTCTCTTTAAAATCTAAAAATCAGCGAGAAATCAGAAAATATCAATGAAAAACAATATTATTTGGCAAAAAATTATACCTATTTAATTACCTATGGAACGTAATTTCACAATATGGATGTAAATGGATGGAAAGTTGTCGGATAGTAGACGTATTCTGTAGACTGCTATCAGAAAGTTCACATGACACATAACCAACAATCATGCATGGTTACCCTACACCTTCTAACCCCTTTTAGTAGCTGTAGAAGACGCTGAAGTCTCCTACATCTCACCGCTACTAACTAATATCAATTGGAATAAACAACACCTATACGATGGATGGAACCCGTATCTCCGGTAGCTTAGTTGGTTAAGTGCCTACGGCCACAGTAGGAGTCTCGGGTTCGAGTCCCGGCTGGAGTGCATTTTTTTCAATTGATATCCATTACCTGACATGCCATTAAAATATCATTTATTGTTAATTTTATTTTTCGAATTTTGGAGTAACCAGGTGTTTTGGGGCACATTTTCCCGACTTCAATGCAAACGGTTGACTTTATCGTTGTGAAAGAAGAGTAAGTACCTTTTTGTCGCAGAATAAAAAAATGCACTAAAATTCTAACCCAGCAACCCAAAAACATAACCCCAAAAAAGGAACAAGTAAAAGGCACGAGCCAAAAACAGCGCAAGTGGCAAAAAACACAGCAGTGCCAAATTTTCGTTCAGCATCTTGGTTATTTTAGTAGATACAGCCTTAATGTAATTTCAAAGAAAGGATTTCAAAGCCCCGTATCTCTTAAACACACAACATTTGTATAAGGCATGCTGGACTCAATCGTCAAATATTTTGGTCCCCCTATCTCCGGTTTTGGGATTTCCCATTCCCAATTAATCACCCTGTATAAAAACTGATACCTAATTTAAAATACCTATACCTCAACTTAGTATCGAGTCCTGAGAATTGCAAAACATTACAATTTATCTGTTTTAATTTGTTTTAGTTCCAAAATTAAAATTTTAAATTTGGTGTACATAGGCATTGATTTCAACAATGTTTTTGCCTCTGAGTCTCCTTTAATATATGATTGATAACTCTGGTGCGTTTCAATCAGTGGCTGATCCCAGGATGCTCAACCGTCACAAACGGAAGAGGGACAAGGGACAGGGGTAAACCAAAAACAAAGGCATACAATGTTACTTTATTGTTGAATGGTAACAAATCGAATATTTGTTATCCAGACCTATACACTAATTATAGTTAACATATAGGTACTCATGTACAAGTTAACAAGAGACTTCTGTAACGAAAATCTTGTCCTTTTCTACTGCACTCTTTAAAATCTTAAAACTACTCGCCTAAACTACAACACTGCCATTCGGTTTCGCGACACATAACTTTTTGTTCGCGGAGGCAACCAAGTTCTCTCCATATTTTTTCGGCGAGTGTCGCTCGGGGAGAAATTATCGCTCCTGATATTTTAATTCTCACCCCCGGCCGTCTTTTTCTCTTCCACGAAACTGCCACGTAGGCAGAAAATAACAAGCGACGCACCGTCAAATTGCGGAAAGGGAGGGTCCCGGACCAGAAAAAATATATAAAGGAAGTTTTGTTGGGTCCTCGGTTAGTAGGAGGCGGTTGAATGGCTGGCCGATACCGGAGGTAGGTCCTGGTTTTGACAGTATCTCTTTAAGGGCGTTATTGTTCGAAAATTGCTGTAGTCTAGCTTAAAATTTCAGATTTATATTTTTGGACTCGCTCTTTTGTAATATTGCGGCAGCTGTTTGAGAGATTTGCGGGACATCTACAATAGGGATCTTCACAAAAAAAATTATGTTTAAAGGCTTTTTAAAAAAGCCGTAAATAGCCCCCAAATTAAATCTGTGAAATACAAAAAATGCAATATTTTCTGTAGAAAAGAATAGGGAGAAGCAGGTATCTGCATTTATTTGTTTGAACTCGCGCATTTTTAGTACCATTCTCTACGTTGAACCTTATTCTTTTAGTAAAACAAATCCTTCTAATTTCATAAATAAAAAAATCACCGTCGGTCACCCATCCATGAGGCGACAGTGTCCGACGTTACTGCACTTTATCTATCTCTATGTTTCATCTAGATTAAGCTAATAGACCACTCAGTGTGTAACGGAGTCTAGGGCGTCCTTAAACCCATCTGGATCAGGTACAGATGGACCAATTTCCAAAAAACTTTTTCTTGGCCTGTATTATTCGAAGAGCCCTACAATTTAGGATAGTCCTATTTCATATGGCCTACTAAAACAATTATGTTTTTCGGAGGAGATACCCTATATAAACCACCGGGCATATTTTAGTTACATTTTTTCGCGAATCGATTAAGCCCAAGGTATTATTTTTCATACTATAGCCATCCTAGTTTATACAGGGTGTTTCGTAAAAAAAAATAAAAATTGAAAATTTTGTTTAAAGGCTTTTTAAAAAAGCCGTAAATAGCCTTTAAATTAAATCTGTGAAATACAAAAAATGCAATATTTTCTGTAGAAAAGAATATGGAGAAGCAGGTATCTGCATTTATTTGTTTGAACTCGCGCATTTTTAGTACCATTCTCTCCGTTGAACCTTATATTCTTTTAGTAAAACAAATCCTTCTAATTTCATACATAAAAAATCACCGGCGGTCACCCATCCATGAGGCGACAGTGTCCGACGTTACTCCACTTTATCTATCTCTAGGCTTCGTCTAGATTAAGCTAATAGACCACTCAGTGTGTAACGGAGTCTAGGGCGTCCTTAAACCCATCTGGATCAGGTACAGATGGACCAATTTTCAAAAAACTTTTTCTTGGCCTGTATTATTCGAAGAGCCCTACAATTTAGGATAGTCCTATTTCATATGGCCTACTAAAACAATTATGTTTTTCGGAGGAGATACCCTATATAAACCACCGGGCATATTTTAGTTACATTTTTTCGCGAATCGATTAAGCCCAAGGTATTATTTTTCATACTATAGCCATCCTAGTTTATACAGGGTGTTTCGTAAAAAAAATAAAAATTGAAAATTTTGTTTAAAGGCTTTTTAAAAAAGCCGTAAATAGCCTTTAAATTAAATCTGTGAAATACAAAAAATGCAATATTTTCTGTAGAAAAGAATATGGAGAAGCAGGTATCTGCATTTATTTGTTTGAACTCGCGCATTTTTAGTACCATTCTCTCCGTTGAACCTTATATTCTTTTAGTAAAACAAATCCTTCTAATTTCATACATAAAAAATCATCGGCGGTCACCCATCCATGAGGCGACAGTGTCCGACGTTACTCCACTTTATCTATCTCTAGGCTTCGTCTAGATTAAGCTAATAGACCACTCAGTGTGTAACGGAGTCTAGGGCGTCCTTAAACCCATCTGGATCAGGTACAGATGGACCAATTTTCAAAAAACTTTTTCTTGGCCTGTATTATTCGAAGAGCCCTACAATTTAGGATAGTCCTATTTCATATGGCCTACTAAAACAATTATGTTTTTCGGAGGAGATACCCTATATAAACCACCGGGCATATTTTAGTTACATTTTTTCGCGAATCGATTAAGCCCAAGGTATTATTTTTCATACTATAGCCATCCTAGTTTATACAGGGTGTTTCGTAAAAAAAATAAAAATTGAAAATTTTGTTTAAAGGCTTTTTATAAAAGCCGTAAATAGCCTTTAAATTAAATCTGTGAAATACAAAAAATGCAATCTTTTCTGTAGAAAAGAATAGGGAGAAGCAGGTATCTGCATTTATTTGTTTGAACTCGCGCATTTTTAGTACCATTCTCTCCGTTGAACCTTATATTATTTTAGTAAAACAAATCCTTCTAATTTCATACATAAAAAATCACCGGCGGTCACCCATCCATGAGGCGACAGTGTCCGACGTTACTCCACTTTATCTATCTCTAGGCTTCGTCTAGATTAAGCTAATAGACCACTCAGTGTGTAACGGAGTCTAGGGCGTCCTTAAACCCATCTGGATCAGGTACAGATGGACCAATTTTCAAAAAACTTTTTTTTGGCCTGTAGTACTCGAAGAGCCCTACAATTTAGGTTATAAGTTATTTAAATAGTCCTATTTCATATAGCCTATTAAAACAATTATGTTTTTCGGAGGAGATACCCTATATAAACCACCGGGCATATTTTAGTTATATTTTTCTGCGAATCGATTAAGCCGAAGGTATTATTTTTCATACTATAGCCATCCTAGTTCATACAGGGTGTTTCGTAAAAAAATAAAATTTGATGTTAAAATCATTTATTTTAAAAAATACGAGTACCTATATTTAAATAAAAAAATTTGGGATTTTTCTATTAGTCTCCATTGGACAAACATATTTCATTTTACAATTTTCTTAAAATTGTAGGTAAGTATCATCATATTAGAGATGATTTTTTGTGTCATTTTCTATCCTTACTTAATTCTGCTTTATTCGACAAGTTGAAGCATATCACTCAAATTAGGCCATAAATACCATGAAAACAAAAACGGTATCGTCTACACACTCGACAGTTACCTAGGTACCTAAGGCCCAATGTAAAACCCCGTTTTGGTTCTTTACATATTTTTTTAATAAGCGTTCTTTTTTATTCTTTCTTTTTACAAACACCCGGTATAAGCTATATTGGCTAAACTCTACTTTGCGTTTTTTAAATCTTATTTTCATTACCGAAATATTAAGGGAGACTGATGGCTAGTTTTTAAATGAACACACTGTATGATCAGACTATCCCTTGGTACTTTGGTAAAATTTTTTGATTTTTTTGAATTTTTTTAATAATTTTTTGAATTCTTTGAATAATTTAATTCCACAATTAGAAAGCCGGCATTTTCTGTGATTTGTCAAAAGCGTTCGATTGCGTCGATCACGGATGTCTGTTGAGGAAGGCGGAGAAATATGGCATTAGGGGCATTCCTTTGGAATGGCTGTCTAGTTATTTGAGAGACCGGAGACAATATGTTTGCATTGATTCCATCGAGACCGGTACTCCGGCAACATCGGATACCACCGAAATCACCATAGGATTTCCGCAGGGATTTGTTCTTGGACCTGTTCTGTTCTTGTTATACATCAATGATGTTGCATTGTCACTTAACTGTGACATCTCTTTATTTGCAGATGAAGCGGCACTTTTAGTGTCCGATTCAGGAAATATCGAAGACAACTGTAACATTAACTTAGGGCTGCTCTGTGAGTGGTTCAATAGGAATTCTTTATATATTAATGCAAGTAAAACAACTTACATGCGTTTTCATAATTATCAGAACAACAGATAATATTTCTTTGTCCGTTAATAATAATATTCTGTCACAGACTTCAAATACGAAATTGTTGGGCTTAATGATCGACGACTGTCTTAATTGGAAGGATCATTGTCATAGCTTAATCTCAAAACTAAATTCACTTTGCTATATGTTCCAGAATTTGCGTCATGTATTAGGTAACTATGGAACAATTAATTTGTATATACCTACCACGCACAGGTTGTATCTCGACTGAGGTATGCAGTCTGTTTTTGGGGCATCTCTTCTAGCGCCTCGGAAGTTTTTGTTTCTCAAAAGATAATAATTGTTCGATGCATTACTGGCTTGACAAGATGACAAAGCTGTCGTGATATTTTTAAAAAGTTTAAAATTATGACATTGCCATCAATTTTTATCCTTGAGATTTGTTGTCACTTTAGAACGAATAAAAATAATTTCCCTACAAACAGGGATATTCACACATTTGATACGCGCTCAAGAAATGAATTTAGGCTACCCCAGTACAGGTCTCGAATTGGCAGACATTCCCCGTTATTTTTGGGTCCCAGGTTTTATAATAAGTTGAGTGCTGGAATTAAATCGGCTCCCACACTCAGTGTTTCTAAAAATAAATTAAGATGTTTTTTATTGAGCAAAACATTTTATAATATTGATGATTTGATGAATAAAAAATGCAAAAAGTGTGAATTTTTTTTCTTTTGAGTAGGTGGCTGTGAATTCACATTTGACAGTGTCTTGAGATTCCAAACAACTTTTCTTAGTACCACTCTGATGTAGTTCTAAGAATAGGGGTACTTTACTCTTGAGGAATTTTCATATTTTTTTCGGGACGAAGTTAGCGTGGAAACTGCGGGACGTGTTTTGGAAATACGAGACGATTCCGGAGTTACTGTGTAGGCAACCCGCTCCTCGCTAATTACCAACATTTATCGTAGCAATCCCTGCTTTCCTAATTAGATGCATAACACATTGCCAGGTGCCTAGTATATAAGACCGCAGCCATCGCACCGTTTAGATTACGTTGTTTATGTGTCTTCTGTTAATGCCTGCCCGGCTATTGGAACGCTAACGTCGCATATTTTGTACTGGCAAAGGTGAAGGTGATAACAAAATAGATGCATTTAATTTTTTAATTAGGTTTTTCGCCACAGTACCTGAAACAAACTGATTAGACAACGTTTTTCAAGTTGCCAGGAGAAACCACTGTGAAATATGATCCGGCTAATTATGTCAGTATTACTTTATGATTCAACTTTGAAAATTCCAGGACGGTCCGTAAGCGAGAATGAAAAGTATCAAATTTTATTCAAAATGATCAATCTCAGAATTAAGCAACAACTTGTGGCGTAACAACAGATTGTGGTGCAGATTTTTATGTACTTGTCGTTTACATGCATCTTTAGGTTTTTGATGAAGAAAATGATATTGAAACAATATAATATGTTAGACTCCAAAGTAAGTAATGGGAGCTTCTCAGAGGTTTACTTGTTTTCTTCTAAGTAGCATCACGTTCAATGCAAAAATCAATCATAATTATATTTTAAATCAGCACAACGTCTTATCTGAACGTACTCTTTGCTCTTTGTGCATGTTTAAATGAACAGACGCAATGTATTTTGCCTGGAAATTTCTCGTCCCAATTTATTTTATAAGGACGTTGCTAAACGAGTAAATACAAAGTTTCGGAGTTCGTTTCATTTTTGCGCATCCCGCCGTTTTATTTGAAGCATTCAACACTAATTTCATTAGGTGCGCAGCTGTAGGTAAGACAGTCCGAGGAGAGACTATTTAGTTTTTCAATTTGCTAGGAACAATTTGTTCATTAATAGGAACAGCCCGAGCTAAGCCTTATATAGATATACTTAGGAAAATTAAGCCATAAATTTTTAGGGCAGTTCGAGACACACACCCCCCTTGTAAATTCGTTTAGTTTTAGAGTCCTGCATAATTAATTTTTTCCATTGCGGTCGCTATCGCTTATGAAGTATAAAAAAACAGTGTTAATGTTAGATGCCTAACTGTTTTTTCTCATTATTTATTGTCTAAAAAGTTTAGTCTACAATAATTTCTTCAGCGATGGTGCTGAACTGAAAAAAATTAAAAATATTTAGAATAAGGGTACATAGTTACTGTCAACAGCTTCATTGATTCTCTATATAAATTGATTAACTAGTACCAGGGTGTCCCAGAAGTATTTCAACAGATATACAGGGTGTCCCATTTTGGGTGTTTTTGGGTGTTTTTCTCAAAAATCTCGGTTATTATTAAAGCTAGAGGGTTGCGGTTTTTACGTCACTATACTACTTTTTTGAGAGGAATTTGGTGGACCAATCAGATTTTAGAATAGTTTTATAGTTTCCGCGCATTGGCGCAGGACTGAAATTTTCGATTTTTTGGAAACCTCTCTCCTGGCTACAACTTATATATATCGACAAATTTAACTATTTTTATAGATTTTTTGGCGTAAAATCGAATGGAATAATTAATTTTTTGGTAGCGTTAATAGTTGGTTTCCATTTTTAAAAAATATATAACTTTGGTTAATATCTCAAAAACTATTAACGCTACCAAAAAACTAATTATTCCATTCGATTCTACGCCAAGAAATCTATAAAAATAGTTTATTAAATTTGTCGATATATATAGGTTGTAGCCAGGAGAGAGGTTTCCAAAAAATCGAAAATTTCAGTCCTGCGCCAATGCGCGGAAACTATAAAACTTATCTAAAATCTGATTGGTCCACCAAATTCCTCTCAAAAAAGTAGTACAGTGACGTGAAAACCGCAACCCTCTAGCTTTAATAATAACCGAGATTTTTGAGAAAAACACCCAAAAACACTCAAAATGAGACACCCTGTACCTATAATCTTCATTCTGAACATTTAAATTTGAAGAAAACTTGATACAAATATTAGATCTTGCGTGCTGATTTAGATGGTCGCATATTGTTTAGTCCCCTTCCCATACAATGTTATTGTTGATTCGAAAATGTGACTTTCTCCCTATGAAATATGATTATCCGTAAACTTTACCTATATGCACTACTTTATTTGCGCCGGAGTTGAGTTTCCAGACAAACAAACTTCCTTTATCTCTTTATTCGGTCTGAAGTTTTTTGAGTCCATAACAATGGGCCAATAAAGAAGTGAAATACGGTTTTCGTTTAGTTTGAATCGGATTAAGTCCTGGAAAGGGGGCAAGGGATGACAACGCGGTCAGAATCTATAAAACCCATCGACTTTTATTAAACTAACTGCCGCAGACGTCCGCAGCACGGTCGCCTTTTATAATAGATCGACGCATTAATTCTCAGCGTTTCATACGAGTCGGAGGAGGGCTTACGTGACCACAATAGGAGTTTGATTTAAATTATTTTTGGACCGAAGAATTCCCATAAAACGCTGGAGGTCGGTTAAATGGATTTCACTTCCCAAAAAATGTAGGTATTTAGGTATTGTAGCAGTTTTTGTGGGGATATTACAGAATACAAAAAACAAAATTTAAAGTTCCATAACTACTAATGGCGGAGGGTAAAATGTATCAGTACCAACAGTTTCACGACATACATTTAAAGATGCATCCATTTCTGAATGCAACTAGTCAAATTAATTTTATCTATATTAATTATTATTGTTTCACACCCAGTATATCTTGTTTCTTGAAAACAATGGCATTAACGTGTTAAGTTTATTAATAAATAATTGCTTTCATTTTGGCCAAATTTACACATTTAACCCTGCCCTATGTATTGTTACACAGAATTAAATAAAGAAATCAAGTTTGTCATGAAACGTTCAAAGGCACCGAAGTTCAACATTCTATAACGAATTTAGTGTTCGAGCTCTGCATGGCTTGTCTGACGTTTGATTGTGAAATCTCACCAAGACCAACAAACTCTGTTTCTTGTTTCCTTGCTTTATATGCGCACTAACTAAACTATACACAAAAGGGGAAGGGAGCATCTTATAAAACTGTATAAAAGCATTTGGTTTAGGAATGTACTTATCTAGTGGCTTGGAAATTATAAAAAAAATTCCATTGGTTTTTGGATACTTTATGATTAGAGTAACCCGAATATGCAAGTCGAAACCCTAAAAATATGCGCATGAATATGCAAATAATTTAGTCAAAATATGCAGGAAAATGTTGAAAATATGCAAATTAAGAAATACTTTAAAAATATAAATTTATTGTTTCATTTACAAATAAACATATTTATATAACGTACATACAAATTTTTAAATGCATTTATACATAGCAATTTTACCTGTGACATTTTGAAAAGCAACCTCAGATTGTTTTACCAGTTCTACACTTCGGGTTAATGACAAATTAGATTCCTCCATTTGTGTTATTGTTTTAGAAAGAAAGCTATAATTTGCTTTTAGAGAGGAAAGTTGTTTCTTTATTTCCTTGTTTTCAAATAGTTGTTTAACATCTGTAAGGGACTGGGAAGATTCGTTCGAAAATTCTGAAATTAGATCTTTCAGTTGGCAAAAATTCTCGCAATAAAAAAATGCAGCTTCCAACCAAGTGCCCCATCTTGTAATAACAGGTTGAGGTGGAAGAGGAGTGTTTGGTAGTTTTTCTTTGTAGAACTGAACCCTTATAGGCGCTTTAAGGAAGACTTTTTTTATTTTTTAAATTAAACTATTTAGGTACAAGCGGAAAATGTTTCCTAGTTTCCTCAGCAACCCTATTTAAAGCATGAGCAAGGCATGTTACATGTATCAACTTCGGATAAAAGATTTTCAAATTTTGCCCGGCTCTTACCATGAAAAAACGAGCAAAAAATTATCGGTAGGAACAGGTGTAGGAAGAAAAAATGTTGATAGTTCCTCTTGAACAAATCCTTCGTATATAAATACATACCTATCTATAATTTATTCTGTCCTTTTCAATAATTGTACTTTAATAAATAGGTATAAATACCTGGTTTATTCGTTTTCAGATCACCAGGATTAGTGCCCATAAAATTATAATTTACCTATATTATTTTGGGAAAACCAGGTATCTACCTAGACACCGACCCCTGTTCCCAAAAATGAATGAAACGCCTGCCAAAGATTTAAATTAATTCAATTATGCACAATATTCCATATTTTAAGGATATATGCAAATATTTGAAAAAATGCATATAATATGCTAAATATGCAAAATATGCGTGTTGCATATTTGGATTACTCTATTTATGATCTTGAAGCTTTAAAATGAAACATTTTGGAACCATGGATAAGTAAGAATTTTTTGTGTGAACATATTTGGCGAAATATTCCTAGAGGACAATTTTCCATTTTATTGCGAATAAATATTAACAGCAATAATTAAATTGTATTTTTCAGGAGTAAACTTTAAACATCTAAAATGTTCAAGATAAATCCAGAATGTCCCTGTCATCAACGCTAATAAATCCGAATTAAGAACTCCCCTAAATCACGGGAGTGCCTAAAACAGATAACACGCCCTCGTTTCCATTACCCCATATCTTTTTTAATTTAAAGCTATAGGGAAACTTAAAAACCTTTAACAAAGTCGGCCGGTAAAAATCGAGACCGGATTTCCAAAGTTGGGTGGAGAAACGGGCAAAAGTTTAATTTAAAAATCACATAAAGAACACTCGACGGCGATGCTGAATTAACACATAAAATTTACAGTCCGCGATTTGTGAACGCGACTTATTTCTCTCCCTTTCTCCTTCCATTTCGGTTTCAAACTTTTCTAAAATATCGGTAAAGATCCAGTAAAAGTAATGTTGTACAATACTTACAAATTCAAATCCACGAGAAAAACAGTTTACGGAAAAGAAAAATATCAATAAAAATGTCATTCAAATATTATACAATTTACTTGGAGGTACTTGACACTTAACCGCATTTCTGATAGAAATCCTTTGAGCACAGAATAGCTTTGCAACAGAACTCTATGTATCAGAAATAAGGGAATAGACAAGAAAAAGTAGCCAGTATCTTAAACATAAATTTGGCTCTAACAATCAATCACTTTACTATGTTGATTAACATCAAATGCAGAACGTATATCTCTTTGGTTCGAAGATATGTATTTCGCCTAAATACGAGTGTCCTTTTGACACGTCCTGTCGTTAAGGAGTTATCTGTATTACTCGTTGTGCCTTGAGAAGCTTTGCTATAGGTGTTATGTTGTCTGGTAACTGTTGTCGTTGTTGTTAATTCTGTCACTTTGTAACATGCCAATTTTTCAAAATGAAATTTTTATCTACTTTAAAATATAGAAATAAAAATTGTCTCTGAAAATAGGGTTTCTATATTGTCCATATTTGGGTCGCCTAAGGATCACGCAGAGCGCGCAAATAGCGTGTCCATTTACTATTCCCTTCTTCGATTGTGGCTATACTTTTAAGGATAAAAAAAATCGGTTGGGGGGGATCCAAATAAGGGAAGATGGAGCAGATTTTAAAATTAGTTTGGTATATACAGGGTCTTCCAAAAAAGTGTGGCGACAAAAAAATATATTTTTTTAAATGGAATGACCCGATTTTTTTTATCGCAAATGAAGCCTATCAAAGTATAGTATACATCCCTAAATTATTTCCGCTTCCATCTGCGGCGTTGCCAAGTTATAATTTTTTTAATGTATTTTTTGCTAAATACCAACCCTTCATTAATATTGCTATATTTTTCTTGCGGCTTAATTTTTTCTCTTGAAACTTTGGTTGTGGATTTACACTTAACCATTTTATTAATGACTAAGAACCAAGTTGAAAATTTTTGTACAGGATGTTTCACTTTTTCCGCCAAAACTCCGACATTTTCAAATTTAATTTACTATTTTTTTTTTCAAATGGAACACCCTATATCTAACATTTCTATTGGATAGAGCATTCATTCAGCTTTAATTTGATACCTAATACAGTACCTTTATCTCTAGCAGTTTTTTCAAAAATCCAGTATAAACAGAAAATTTGCAACTTTTTTACTTATTACATACATGCAAATTACTCAAGAATCAAACTTGTTCTTATTTAAAAAGCTGCATATCAAAAAAGCGTTAGTACCAGTTACAATCTGTAGTTTACCATATTTTTGTATACCTACTACACCTGCATAAATATAATATTAAATTGAAAAGTTAAAAGTTTTAGGAGAACTCATAGGTGGTCATGGTTTTGTTTCTAGTTTGACATTTGGTAAATATTTCATTTGCTGCTTGTATTCTGTGTTCGTTGTTTAATTTTAAACATCAAAAAATTGTCACAAAATGAATTAGAAAATCAGTTAGCTATAACATTGGCTGTTGTGGAAGACCCTGAAATAAGTGACTCTGCCCTAGGTGCCGACCTTTTGGCCAGGGAGGGATCCATGAGCAGGCCGATGGGACCGGAACCCCTTCTGGGGATCGCACCTCGGGAAGCAAAAGACAACTGAGTCGGGATTTAGAAATAAAAAAGTCTTCAGTAGGACAATGCCTTAAGCGTAACAAATTTCATCCATACCATGTGCAGTGACACCAGGAACTAAATGATAAAGACTTTCAGAAAAGAGTAACTTTTTGTACATTGGAACAAGGTCAAGCAGCGGAGGATGAAATTTTTCTTAAATTTGTATTATTTACCGATGAATCTACATTCCACAGAAATGGTTTTGTAAATAGACATAGTTTTCATTTTTATGATACGCAAAACCCTCATAAGATTTTTGTGAATAATTTTCAACACAACTGGAGTATTAATGTTTGGGGAGGAATAGTCCATAATTTTGTAATTGGTCCTTACTTTTTTTTGAAAATCTTTATCATTCAGTTCCTGGTGTAACTGCACAATACTGCACATGGTATGGGTGAAATTTGTTACGCTTAAGGCATTGTCCTACTGAGGACTTTTTTATTTCTAAATCCCGACTCAGTTGTTTTACACTTATTTCAGGGTCTTCCACAACAGCCAATGTTATAGCTAAGATTTTCTTCATTTAAAACTGGTTTTGTTCTAGTTTGCTTTTCATAGGCAACATTTCCTGTGTGATCGAATCGCTCCTTTAAGTTCTGCAGCATTCTGGTATCAGGATGCCTTCTATCTGGGAATTTTTGGGCATAAACTCGAGATGCCAAAAAACAATTTCCAAAACATTCACCAATTACGTAAATCTTACTTATCAAGTCTTGTTTACAATAATTCATTTTGCTAGTAGCTATACAAAAATATGGTAAACTACAGATTGTAACTGGTACTAACACTTTTTTGATATGCAGCTTTTTAAATAAGTACAAGTTTGATTCTCGAGTAATTTGCACGTATGTAATAAGTAAAAAAGTTGCAAATTTTCTGTTTATACTGGATTTTTGAAAAAACTGCTAGAGATAAAGGTACTGTATTAGGTATCAAATTAAAGCCGAATGAATGCTCTATCCAATAGAAATGTTAGATATAGGGTGTTCCATTTGAAGAAAATAGTAAATTAAGTTTGAAAATGTCGGAGTTTTGGCGGAAAAAGTGAAACATCCTGTACAAAAATTTTCAACTTGGTTCTTAGTCATTAATAAAATGGTTAAGTGTAAATCCACAACCAAAGTTTCAAGAGAAAAAATTAAGCCGCAAGAAAAATATAGCAATATTAATGAAGGATTGGTATTTAGCAAAAAATACATTAAAAAAATTATAACTTGGCAACGCCGCAGATGGAAGCGGAAATAATTTAGGGATGTATACTATACTTTGATAGGCTTCATTTGCGATAAAAAAATCGGGTCATTCCATTTAAAAAAATATATTTTTGTCGCCACACTTTTTTGGAACACCCTGTATATACCAAACTAATTTTAAAATGTGCTCCATCTTTCCTTATTTGGATCCCCCGAACCGATTTTTTTTATAGTTAAAAGTATAGCCACAATCGAAGAAGGGAATAGTAAATGGACACGCTGTATATTACCTTTTTGCTTTTCCCAATGTCAATCTATTTCTTCTTTTGTTAATATAATCTAATGTCCAAAAATGCGTTGAGAAATAATTAAAGCTAAGAATAAAATGTGCAAACGCGCACCAAAACGAACTAAATGTCACTACTATCACAGACCTATATAGCTTCGCTAAGCTATATAGGTCTGTGCTACTATTTAAAGGAGCTGTTCAAAATGCCGCCAGCAACTTGACTAGACAAATTACACCAAGTTTATTCTTGCGGTGCCATCAGAACTTTTGTCACGCCGATCCTGTTGCGTACAATCGGCAACGGTGCATATAGGAACGTCGGTTATTCAAGCACTAATGTTGATTTGCCCCACGTTTTATACTGTTGTTTTTTGAATTTTCCTTTTTATTATGCCTCCCCTCTGTGTCGTTAACATTTTTTACATCATAATTGAATCACGCTGTATACGCGTAGCGTGGTAAAATGCTGAAAAATGTAGGCAGCACGCAAAACGATTTAAAACTTCACACTATTGTAACAAACAATTTGGTCACAAAATAATGGACATTCAAGTCAATATCGATTGCCATTGTAATGGCAATTTACCCTTGCCAGCTATTTTTTGACACTATTTAAAAAAAAAGCTATATATGCATATTTACACAAAGGCAGGTTATTTTAGCATTTTAAAGCCAACTCTGAAGAACACTCTGCATATTAATTGATTCTACTAACCATAAGGAAATCAAGGGGAGCAGTTTTCTTGAAATTATTTCGATGAAGCGATAAATGGCACATTGTATATTTTCCATATGAATGAAGAAGTAAAAAAAGCCTCATTAGTTTTGATCAAACACGGGCAATAGAGCATCAAAAAGACTCTTCAGATAGATCAAGAAATAAATTATGTTTCGCCACCCTCCTTTTTAGTATATTTGTTGGATAAAAAATGTCCCTTTAGTAGAATTTTCTTATTCCCACCAAATCCCGTCGCGAATTTTATTTAAAATTGATCAAACGCGCCGGGCTCCTTTGATTTATATTTTCCGAAGCGGCGTTTCAAGTATGCACGCTAATTTGGTTGTATTTTCAACCTGAGCGCATCCGAAGGAAACAAATTCAATATCGAATGAGATGTGCCCTTCGAGGCACCTTAAAGATCACAAATTGAAAAATCAAATAACGGGGCGTTTCACCTTTTTGGCTAAATAGGATCTGGGCCTGGAAGGCGCTGTCGGCCAGGGGCGAACGCACCTAAAATTAGAAAGTAATTTCTAACGAAATTCACTGAAAACGCGCGACATTTTAACGTTTACTTTAAGGAAATGCGTTAAACACTTTTTAATATATTTTTATGAGAGACTTAACGACCAAAAGTCGGACAGGCCCGTCGGTCGTCAAACGTAGGTATAGACATTCAAAACCCGGCCAATAAAGTACCATCTAACTTTTCAACTTCATTGCGGAACATTGTTGTCTATAACAACATAATATGTATATGAGTATGAGCAGTTCACTCTACAATCAAGATTGGCCTGAGGAGGCCAGGCAATCTGCAGCACAATAGTGGCCCATTCTCTCCATCCGGCAAGTCAAATATAAAGATATCGAAAGTTCAGCAACAGCGGTCGCAGTCTGCGCGTGACCGCGCTCTCTAAATTATATTTTTTGAATAGCCAGTGCAATTTATAAATTTTATGACATTAGAATGATTTGATTTATTTGCCATAAAAAAGGTATTTCAAAAATTGCAAGAAAGTGCAAAACAACACAAATTCATTTCGAGTTAACGAAAAATGCGCAACTTTGCGCAAAATATGCTGAATGCCTTTTAAAAATAATTTAATTTATGCATATATTTTCCAATTTTTTCTAAGATGGAACTTCGTGGAAATTTTCTAAAAATCTATCCAAAAATATATGCCGCGTAGCTACTTTTTCCATAAGTAAGGTGGGGTAATAAGGCCCACCTAAAATATATTTGACTCCTAAAAGGGAATAATGAAAAAAAATTTTTAGCAATATACTATATGTTCATCCATTAGTCATTGAAAATAAACATAAAATTTAACATCTTAAGAACACTATAAAATAAATATATGTACAAAGTGGTCATTTAAGTGTGCAACATATGGGAATACAGATATGAACGAAAGTTGATGCACGTTCAATAATCATATTAGGTGCACTTAGAATGGTTGCAAGTTAAACAGCACACATCAGGGTAGGTTAAAAAATATATAAATTGTACAAGCAGAGTAAAGTACCCTTATTTCAGAAAATTCAGCAAAATTTTATTAAGAAACGTTGTTTAGAATTAAAAGCTATACCTAAATACCAAAACAAATCCTCACAAGAAAAAAATTTCGTCAATTGATTTCCACAGTTTCTTAATCAATATTTAAAATAAAAATGTTGCTCCTAAAATTTGATATTTTTAATAAACACATTATCATTACTAATGTTTTACCTTGTTCAGAAATGTTTTGCGAAATTTTAAAGTTTTATTTAAACATGAAGTTTGTGATTCCCTAAAAAATTATATAAAAATCTAATTTATAATTTTACAAATATGCTTGAATTTGAACAAAGTTATGCGAAATTGATCAAATTTATACCTACCTTATTTTTTATTTGCCGAATAATAATTCTCTCCAAGTTTTAGTTGCTTGTAGATATTGACATATTTACACCAAATAATTTTTCCTGGCATATTTCTGAATAAAAACTTTATATTGTGGCCGAAGATGAACCATGAGCCGCTTTTTTATATAGAAATCTTGTTAATAATTTCTTACACAACAATTAATTGTACATCGAAAAACCTTTCATTTTAGAAAATATTACTTTAAAACAGAAACCGTGTAGATAGGTACCTCACTTTTCATTACCTCATTCAGTCGATGTAAATTCAGTACAGTACCCTACCAGAATGCAGCCAGCGACTCAGCCGGAGAAAATTTATAGCCTGACAGCCTCATAAAAAATGCAAGTCGGTATTCGGATGGTGTACGACGACGTTTTGCTCTTGTTGTCGGGTAGGCCTGGTTATTTATTTAGGGCGCATTTTGGCGTTCCATGCGCCGTCTCTGCGCATATACAGAGAAGGGAGGCAAGGAATTGTTTTCGGGAATAGCTAAAAATAGACCCGCCAGACACCACGAAAATATCATCATCTGAGGGCTACAAATAATGGGATGTTCCCAAAAATAGATCATCGGGTAAATTAATTTTTTTTTCTTTGTTGGACCTGTAGCATATAGGTAATATAATAAATATAATATTTTTATAAAACAAATAAAAGCCAAAAGTCTAAAACCACTCTTCATATACGGAAATTTAGCCGGAATTTGGTTATGTAATTAAATAAACGTTGACAAATGCATTATCAAATTATCGTGTGACGAAATATACAGAGTTTGCACCCAATGGGCAAACTTTTATTATTTTATTAGATTTTTTAAAAATCGTTAGATACATTCTATTCCTGTCGAATTTGACATTTAAAATTAAAAAGTCGGAAAAATAGGATTTGCCTTGCAAATATCGGAAAATGTATTAAGAAAATATATGATCATATTGTTTTCAGACACATATCAAGATATTTGTTTTTCCCGTAAATAACCTGTAACACTTATTTAATGGTTACGCTCTCTTACTAAATCATAACAATACAAATAAAGTCACATGCAAATTAGGGAGAAAAATAAATTTTTTAGAAGTGGTCTTTGTGAACAATAACGCAATATTTGTGCAAAGACTCTTTAATTTCAAGCTAATCTCATTTCCTGGTCAGTGTTCCAATATTTTCACATAAAATACATCCATATTTTGGAATTTAGTGAAACAAAATGGTAAGATACAGTTTTGTATTAAATTTTATGGTTTCATATCAAGAAAGGAAAACGAATATGCACTTAGAATCTTTCTTGATAACTTTTTTCCATATTTCCAAGGCAAACCCGATTTTTCCCAATTTTAAATTTAATATTCCTGCGACGTCACAACTCTCTTAAGGAGCAATAGTGTAACCAAAACATACGCTAACACAGTCCTAAATAAGATTTTCAAAAAGTCGAATGCTAGCTTTGTTCCAACAGTGGTACTGAACTAGGTCTATCGAATCCGAACGCAGAAAAGTAATTGCGGAACTGTTTTCAACCATTTGGTGTAACAGTCTTAGTCGCATCAGCGTGCACCGTACCAAATTGTGATCTACTAAAAGTCACCTAGATATCTATAAGCTCATTATAATAATCACAACGTTGAAAATACCACAACTGCGCAGCAGGAGTGGTATTTTCTTGGCATTAGGGTTATTAATAAATTAATGAAAGGTATCTGATTATTAGGCATATACCACGAGTTGTATTTGGGAAGAGAATTTAACAACTGCAAATAATTTAATTATTCAATGTTTAGGCGAAAAATGACAACCAAACTTAAATCAATTAATTTTAGAACTTTGTAATTTGTATTTTTGTTTGTATACACCTATTACTCATTTTTATATATGGTTATATATTTCGTGTTAGTAATTTTTAACTTATTTTAAATTTATCAGTGATTGTTCATCTGCAAATTGTAGTATCCTGAGGATGACCAACTATTCCTTTTGTCAAAATTATAAATATTTTGCCCTTTCGAAAATGTAATTTAAAAAAAAATTGCCAATGAAATGGGTATTTCAGCAAAAATCATGTATTATTTATTCTATATTCTTTAATCCAAGCTTTCGGCCATATTTTTGGAATTCGTCAGGGCTAAAATAGTGTTAGGTAAAATATATTATTAAGTAAGATTTATTTATAGACTTACTATTTAGCTACCACAAGATTGGTTTAGCGTAATGGTAGAATTAAGAAAGTAGGATTTCAGCGATAATACCACTATACGGTGGTATTATATCACTGTATAATGGTATTATCACTGAAATCATCACCTGATTGGTTAATATTTCACAAATTATGTGATTTCATTGGTTGATATTGGCAGGCGTTGAATTATCCAATAAATACAAGCAAATATTTGTCCTTTAAGGGCAAAACAGCTGACAAAGCTGGACAGGAGTGGCCGTTTTCGTAAACACATGCAAGTTTGGACTGGCTGAGTAAACTACTCTTAGTGCCGACTGTGCTTTTTCAAGACGAACAAACAGCTCGGCACATTTATGTAGCTGTCCCGCTGGGGAGATTTGTTGGATTTTGTCAGACCAAGCTATTAGTAGCCAACGAACTGAACGATTGCTTACCGAGCAAAATCCTCTGAGCATGGGACTTGCAGATGGCATAATGAGCCACAATAGACCAAGTTAGGTTGCAGTGGAGGACCGAGTAATACCCACTCACATCCGATTCAATTCATTTTAAGATTCTCGTATTTTTTATTTAGAAACTTTTTGATTTGGAAGCCTGAAATATTTTTTGAAACTATATTCGCAGTTTTGTTACACAGGGGCTCGGGAAAGAACATCATGAAGCAGATGAGTGAGAAGGCAGGTTAACTATAGAAGGTTTAAATGAAGGGTTTGGAAAGGGAAACAACGCTGTCATTTATAACTTCCCAAAAACGTAGTGGTCAAAAGGTTGACATGAGTTGTTCAGTATTTATTGGCAAATTGAATCAATTTTTCCGTCGTATAGTCATGACCGTTAACGTTCGATCGGTGGACGAACATATTTCGCTCACGTATCTTTGAAAATGGAAAGCCCGAAGTGATCACAAAGTAGGCAAAAGTAATCGAAAATGATCGACACGTGATATATCGCCTCCGGCTCCGTTTCCCCCGTGGCATCCCCCCCATCAGGGGATAGCACCTGTGCGACCGCGCGGCCCGGCAAATTGGCCGGGTTACTTATTTGATTAAGGCTAAAGTTGGGCCGGATTTATGGGGGCTTAGGAAGTTCGCGCGCGCCGTAATTGCCCAAGGAACGCGGGGCGGTTTTCGGGAGGAGCGCGACGTCGCCGCGACCCCCACCCCGCCCCCCCCCCTCCCGCGCGTAATACACCGGGGACCGGAATTTTAATTTCGGGAAGGATTAGGTGGGGACCGCGGAGGAAAAACGGGGAGCGGAAGGTATGGGGAGAATTTATGGGGGAAGGCCGCTGCCGCGGTGGCACCACTACTTCCTTTTACGGTAGGCATAGTTAGATGCTTGTGCTTAATACAAGATCGAGGTTGGCATTTGCAACTGGTTTCTGAGTCCGGTGAGTATAGGTTAGGGGCTGTCACCTCGGCAATCACACAGTACCTATCGTCGTCACATCTGCATATTCGCCTCTCCTTTTAATATGTCTGACTTCACCAGGAAATTTCACTTTACATAACAACACTAGCGGTCGATAGAATCACTTTTATACTTATTATACGCGCCACGCGGTCGTGTCACACATCACACTGATAAGCTCTGTCGCGCAACACGTTCGACAAACGACTGATGCCATGGCTTCGATTGCCTAAGATTTTCACCCGTAACTGGCAAAATACCTTCCCCCTCTCATCTACCTAACACGAGCTTGTGTTAATACGTTCAATTTAACACCGCTTAATGCGAAGGGATACCGAATGGTGTTAAGGTATCCCGACGGAAACGAACACGAAGCCGTGTTATAAATATAAAAAATTACACCCCTAAGTGTTAAAATTAACGAATTTGTTGTAGTGTGAATTTTACCAAATGAGGTTTGGTTAAGATATTTGGAATCCACCAATTTTCGTGTCAATTTTTCACCACTTAGACGAAGAGGATTTACACTGATTTTTTTACTGTGTAATGAAAAGCTAAAAAGTTTAAATAAACATACACTTTTTTATTTTTAATTTAAATAAGTAGATAATCTAATTAAGTAGTTTAATTGAGTAAGACAGTCTCAGTGTGATCGTCGCGCCCTGAGAAGTTTCGCTGAGGCAGGATTCATCCGGAAGAAACTCAGATTCATTCCGCCTGTGGAAGTTTCCAATCAAGATTAATAAAGCTTTTCTTTAATCAACTACAATCTTCTCTTGTGCACTGTGCTTGATTTTAATCAACAGTAAAGCGATCTAAAATCGCTAACCAAAAGTATTCATAATTGATCGATCCCCTGTAACAAAGTCACTTGGTCGACCCCGTGGCCGATTCTAGCACCTGTGCTGTAAAGCGACCCGTAAAAGCTGCTATAGGTTCCGTAGGTATTCGATTAGGGCCAAATTTGGCCGGGGTTTGGAAAGGCTTAGGAAGTTTGGCGGAGGCTGGTCCCGCACCTCGGCCCACGGATAATCCTTCGGCAGTTTTCCGGTTGCGGAATTTTAATTTTGCGAGAGATTAGCAGATTTCCACAAGGTGAGTCTGAAATAATGGCGCCGTCTTTGAACGGTTTTGTTTTCTTTTTCACTTTTGAAAATTTAAGCATCGCATTATAGCAGACAAAGATTCTGAGAGAGAAAAGTTTGTGTGCGGGCTGAATGGAGGTTTGCTTGGTTTGTGCTACAATTTATGATTTATATTATCAGGTTGTATATACTACCATCTTCAAATTATTAACTAGATAAAACCGTAGTCTATACTTACATAAATTTAGTAACAAATTTAAATAATACTCTCTACCTCAAATCACTTCTTATTTTATATCAACGTAGGTAGTTAAATAAATGAAGGAATTATACTAACTAGATATTTATTTTAAGTACTTAGACATATTTTTCCTACCTACACTTAATTATTTATTTGAAGGATACTCTACATTGCCCTAATATCTTGTTTTTTAATTAATTCGTATATTAAAAGTAGGTATTTCATGCATAAAGTGCAGGAGTAGGTATAGGACGGTTTCGTATAATAACGAATTTTACGACCTAACTAAACTTTTTAAAACTTATGATTTCAATGGCAAGCTGGCGTAAAATAGAACTTCCCAGAACAAGCAAGAAGTTAATATCTTAATATCTCCTAAAGCACTTGCTACACAAGATAGGAATATTTAAGAGACAAGTAGGTATATTATCTTTATCATAACTATATAGGTAAATTTCATTTGTGAGAGCATTCACTAAGTTACTGGTGAATCTTTCGAATATATACTAAACACACAATGTGTTAAGATAATGGTACGCTGTGTCGCCTTCCAAGCATTCCTGTCTAGTTAAATTGCGTGCGCAATGTACGATTCTGAACTGAGAGGCATTATTTACTATTCGAAACTCAGAAAGTCAGTTAATTTGGCATTTATTATTTTACAAAGTTGAATCTGAATCTTAAGTAATGCAAAGCTTTCCCGGCAACTTGAACATTTGTCATTTAATAACATTGTTTCAGGTTCCAGCGATGATAAGCAATAAATTATAAGTAGAAAACAAACTCGAGAACTTAAACTAGAATGATAGTCTGTTCCAATTTAGCATAGGTACCTATTAATTAATAATAATTCTCGCCTTCAAAATAATACTACAAACTAATAGTATCCACAAAGCAACCACTAAATGTTTGTGCGGGGAAGGGGTGGCAATTATTAGTATTATTTTCTCCTCATTGCCATTTTCAGCTAGGGCCGGACTTTTTCCGAGAGAACTGTATTTTACCTTTCGTTGATCTTTATAAATTCCTTTAAATTAGCAAAATAAATTTACAGGAAAATACTGGATTACTAGTAGGAATAATAGAAAGTAAGCAGGTATTTATTTACATTGTAACAACTTTCAAAGTTTGCACCAAAATAGTAATATTTTATTGGAAAATACGAGTATCTTTGAGAGTGCCATTATACGTATTACTCGTTTAAAAATGCAAAATAATGTATATAGGGTGTATAGTTCTGAAAATAAAAAAATAATATTTAAATGAGAGATGGTCACCTTGCTGGAAATAATAATAATATTAATAATAATAATAATTCTCACCCTCACAATACTCCAAACTAGGAGTACCCCAGAAGCAACCACATGCTTGTGCGGGGGAAGGGGGCAATTACTATTATTTTGTCTTCGTTGCCATTTGCGGCTAGGGCCGACATTTTTCCCAATAGAACTATAGGATAGCATTCGCTCAAGTACTATACGGAAACCCTAGAAAACCGTAGTAATCCCAGTAAATAAACCGAGGATTTTAATTTTTACACTTTATTAACATGTAGATACTCCCGTAGTCTGATGTACCTACTACTTTTATTCTAGAAAACCGTAGTACTCCAATGAATGTAGGACAATAATTAGTAAATTATTCAGCTATTCAGGAGCAATACTGTGATTCTACATTTTGTCCAGCGCCCTTGGCCATCAGCAATGTTTTTTTATAAAGACGTGTATTTGCATCCACTCTTGCCCCAAATCTAAGCAAGGTCGACAGAAGGCAGAAAAATATGCAGTATAAAGACTTAGCGACGCCACGGCGACGACCGATAAACTACAATACTTGCAAAAAAAGTTATATGGGTGTTTGGCGGATTTTCTAATAAAGTTAGGTAAACAGGTTTATATAATTTTTTCCTGCTCCCTCTTCCGTAAGTACATTTTACATACTCGCCAACAGGCCTGAAAACGAAAGTCAAATGTTCGAGGTCCCTGATATTTTGATTGTAAGCTGAGAAAGTGGGTGCTAGGTACAAAAAGTATTGCTTATAGCAACCCTTATCCATCAGCAAAGACCTTAAAACCATTGATAAAATACAGCTAATCGAAACTTAATAGGTTTCAAAACGATCGTTTTACAAACTGGTTTTGACCAGAAGGAACACGAATTACATCAAAGAAAAATTAATAATATATAAATGTTTCCCTGGCGTCAAATAAGAGTCGCCTAACAGTCCAAATTTTACAGTCACCTCGATAACCGCAGGGTGAGACCACGCGACTAGTAATTCGTAGGAGCCGGGTTCAAATCCCACACAAAGCCCAACTTTTTAATTTATTTTTATTATCGCTGCATTCTGCCTCTTATATTTATCACTGATTATCGACTGAACAAAAGTTATTATGATCATTATTACTCACAATCTACAGTGTATTTAGAGTTTAATTCAAAGTACCTCTAATCTGAAACTGTCGGTAGCAGGAAAAATGTAATACATTGCACGACGCGCAAGTCCTTTCTGGCTGGCCTTGGAGGAACTTTGAACGACCGAGGCAACGCCCGCATTTCCTCGGTCTTTAAGCAACCTCCTCGGCCAAAAAAGTGCAGTTATACGCATCTGGCAATATCTATTATGTCAGTATTTTACTCACGTGGCATAACGCAGGCATAACCACGAACTTGTCAATACAACATACCTGGAACAAAAATTGGAAATTATTACTTTTTTAATAACGTACGTAATATACATCTCTTTAAGTTTTTAACGTCGTTGAGATCCTTGCTGCTTGCTTGCAACGAGAATGCTAGAAAATACAAACTTGAGCATCTCACATTTCCCACAAAAATTTTACTCCTTCCCAGGCAATTTTCCGGTGTCAAGGTTTTCATTTGGTAGCAAATTACCTTAATTATGAAATAAGGGAGTTGTACGAATACGAAATGGAGTATATACAGGATCCATAAATAAACCCAATCAAACATTCACAGAATTTGTGTGCAATAAATCGCGAAGTTTCACAATTTCACGATCTGCCCGTTTTTCGCGTCCCGCGTTTCTCGCTGGCGCCGGTATTGACAAAAACTGATACACACTGCGCAAACAAGACGCTGTTTGCAGCTAATAAACTTAAAAGCTTATTTGTTTGCCACCGACAAATAAACGGGTTACATACGCGCCGCCCGCGGCCGCGGCGTTCCGCATTTTTAATATGTAACACACGGAATGCCCTTTGTACACGTGCTTTTTAATTAGGTAAACATCGTGGGGGCTGGCTGCGGAGCGTTAATTTTTAATAAGGTCGCCTACAAATGGGGATGTATTTGTTTAAAACCGATGCGGCCCCATTTACATGCGTCAGCGGAGGATAATTGGCTAAATAATGAAGGGGCGAATGCTTTGCTGGATTTTGTTACGTTCAAAAGGTTATACAACTAATTAAAAATACCTTTTCTCCCAACAATTGGCAATACAATTTAATTTGTGCTTTAGTTTAACTTTGGGAAGGACCAAAATCGAGAGAAAAACGCTACTTCTTCATGTTTTATTTTAACCACAAATTTTAATTTTTAGGCCACCAACACATTCACTAATAATAAAATTTAACTTTACCACCATGGTGGCATTTGTGCCTATTATGTCAAGCGAACAAAATAATTAATTACCTCCTTCGTATGGATTCATATTTTGTAAAAGAAAATACTTTTTGTGGTTTTTGGAACCTAATAAGCATTGCTACTAATTTTTTTAAGTCAACGGTATAAGAGTTACTGATAAAAAAATTAAATGGAACACCCTGTATATTCTTGCATTTTTAATAAAGAAACAAATTAGCATTCCAAAAATATATAACAATTATTTACTTAAGTAGTTAACAATAATTACTAATAGCCTTTATGAGTTTTTTTCATAAGTAACTCTTAAACCATTGAAAATTTAGCATAGCATTGGGTTCTACGTAAAAGAGTGCTTCAGAAATCTTTATACAGAAACAAAAAAATTTCAACCTGAAAAAATTACCACTTTTCAAAAACGCACATATTCAAAAAACGCCCCGTAACTCAAGAACGGTGACAGATATCGATTTGCGATTTTCGCCATTACGTTTATCATAAAAAAATGAGCCTCAGACACCGATATAAGCAAAGGCACGATGCCTTTGGATATAAGTGTCTCTTTAAAAGTGTCCAATGTGTGTCATAAATAAAACTGCGATGGTAGAAAATCTCATTTTAAGCAAAAAAGTTAATATGAACATAGGTTCAAAAAAGCTTAATAACAAAACTAAATGGCGTTGCAAATGACAGTCTAAGTACACGTTGTAAAAAAATGTTTTTAAATGCAATAACTAAACCTAACGTTGAAGAAAAACATTTTAAGAAGACAATGTACGGGTTGTTGCAAATTACCCAAGCAGCAGATTTCTGTGGGTGCATCCCTTAGAGAAATAGCAAAGAATAAAGGTAGCAAAAGCATCAAAATGCGCACGTTTGTAGTCAACCAACATATAACGGAAATTTACCAAACATTACGACCGTGTGTACGTCGTTTGTCTGTGATAGCTTAGGTCCTGGAAAATATCACTTTGGCCACACACCGCACACTTTTTGCGTCCCATTGTATACAATATCAGTCACTATAATATCCTAATTACAAATAAATAGTTATAAAATAACAACAAATTGAATTGACAACACAAAAATACACATCTAAACAATCCGGGAAAATGACACACTGGGGTAAACAACACAAACAATGCAGAGAGATTGAATGCGGCGACGGACTGCGGCGTTGCCATGTTGAGCGATTTGAAGTGTCTGTTGACGATTTTATTAAAGTAATTATTAGCATACTATAACTACAGCGCGATTTAGTTTCAGTTTAAAATTGTCACATACAAGGAATTAATGGCTATATTTGTTAATTTATTGTTATGGGAGGTGTGTCTCCATTTAATCTCATTATTGGACCAGTCTATTTTGAAATGAAATGCTATAAACAATGGAATACATCATTCGAAAAGATGTTGGCCCTGTTTACTTTTTGTTCTTTCTTCCTCTGTCCTAGGTTATATCTCTGAGGTGCAACCTATGTGTTTACACTGATAAGGACAAATTGGCAAATAACGTTTTTATGTAAAATTGAATGAGGATTATCGAGAACTCAACAAATAATTCAGATATACCTTAGGTGCGCTTTATTTTCGCGAAAAAGAGGTACAACTTATCCCTCATGCCACTGGTGCAATTAAGTGAACTTTAGTGCCTGCCACGCTCTTAAAACCGTACTAAATTGCACATTGGTACTTACTTTTCTCGTTTCCAGAATATTCAGGAAAATTTGTTTTGTTAGATTACATTGTCACACCGTGTATCTTTCCTATCAAGCGTTTTTGAATCTAAGTTCATATTGTCCATACGAACTATTTTGCGTATGACGTAAAAGTGATGCTAGTTGGAATTGGGACTGAAGTATCGCAGGAAAAGAAGTGTATTTTCATTTATTTATGGCATTCGCAAATATTTTAATATTAAGATTGATATACTTTCCACACCGTACTAAATACAAATTTATAATATTACCTGACTAGACGTCCCATGCCAATATCGGGTATTTTAACGTTGGTAAAGCATTCGCAATCGATTCAATAGGCCGCCGATCGAAGCTGTACGACTTTTCTTTCCGGCTTCCCGCATAAAAGCCAACCCTAAAGCAGCTCCCGAACGGACTAAAATTTGAAGCGGCTACAAGTGTCTCCGAAGAATGGGTATTGTTATCCTAGCTTCCCGGATATCGTACTCCGGAGATCAAGATTGCAACGAGCCGCACGAAGCCGAGCGCCGTTCGCCACCAAAATTTAAATGAACCGCGCTATCCAGGGTTTCAGGGTTCGTCGTTAAAAAGAAGTGCCCAAAGTTTTAATGAAATCTCTTTATATGCGCCTACGAACACCACGGCGAACTGCACTTGAGAGGAATGCTTGTTATCTTCAGGTGATGTAGTTCGTGTACTTTAAATTCGCGCTTTCACCTTACATCAGATATCCATTATTTTCGGTCCCATTTAACAATTTTATCTATATACTGTTCTGGCAGCTCCTAAAAGTGTCGTCTGGCGTTCAATGTGTAAGAATATAAATGTGATCCTAATAAAATATTATAATCAGGGAATTAAGTAATGGGAGGTGGTGGGGTGACGCACGGTCAAATTAGATAGTAGAGGCTGCGCCAGACCCCCAGAAAATGTATCATCTAAAACAGTGACTTTATAGATAAAGGTCCAACAATTTAAATTGTTTTTATTTGTTGGTTGGATGATGTGAATAAATAAATTGCTTAAAATTATCAGATTTTCTGGTCCAAGAATATCATATTATATCTAATCTGGATATAGTTACTGTTAAAAATTATTATTTTTTTAAATTTGGTTAATGTAAATCGGTCAACAAATATAGGTAAAGATTGTACAAGGGTGGTAAGTCCTGAACGTGGACACACTGCTGTAAGTAGTCTTTTGTCATTTTTTAAACTGACCCCTGAAACACCTTGTATATTAATCGACTTGACCCATTCTCAAAGATCTCGGATTGAGACCAAGCGGGAGTTATTTCCAGGAAATCAAAATCAAAAATAAAACAATTTCATAGCCACAAGAGTGCTGAAGACCCTTAGTATAGTTTGTCTGGAAACTTCTGCAGCCTCTAATGTGAGTACAATAATACAACGATTGTCGTGTATTAACAAAATTGACAACAGGGATAAAATGCAGATGGGAGATTAGGTAGTATTGTTTTTTCCTATTTCTTCATAACCTTCAACCGAGTGTTCAACAATGATTAACATTGTACAATGAAATGTGACAACAGCGCTCATCTTCCAGCCACGAGCGTCGATTTATTCGGGTGATACGGTTGATGTTCCCCACATATTAAACTTCGAAAAAAATGATTGAATCACCATGTATTTTCTATCTCTTAATAAACATGTTGCGGCTATTAATAGTTTTACCCAATTTCAGTTTTTTTTATATTGCATGTTGTTTTCCATGGATGCCGATTTGCCGCATGTTTTTCTTTATTTCGTTTTTTTTAACAAGCGCGCGGTGTTACTAATAAGAAAATCACCCTGTGTAATCGACTGGAAAATCAAAAACGACTGGATAACGATGAGTTTTTAAGGTAATTTTCATTGTTGTATTTTTACAATTTGAGACAGCAAGAAGTAAAGCCCTCCTTATGGCAGAATGCGTGCGACGCAAGGGGAAGAACTCGTAAATATTATAAAATTAGTCACAGTTCAGGGGCGTAGCTCAATTTTGTGTAACTCGCTGACTTAATTTTCATATAAATGTTATTTAATTTATAGTTAATATTATTCTTAACGATGATGCCTTACACTATGGGGGAAGGCAAACCCTTATAACATTGGCAATTATTTCTCGTGCTTGAGAATGCGCAACGTTCTTCCCTGTTTACTCATTTTGCGCACGTTAACTCCCGAACATACGAAACGCCACTGAGCTCTCTGAGCCGGCGGCCAAGCGTGCCGGCGGCCGTAAAAGTGAGCGCTGTGTGGTAGCCCAAATACGCAGTTAACTTTACGTACTATAGAAACAGGCACAAAACGCGTTGGTTAACTGGTTTTGTCGGCCGGTTCGCTGGCAGAAGTACTTTGTTGCCGTATTTCAAAGTTGATGGTAGACGCGACGATGTTGAAAAAAATATAATAGGTGTTTTATCACACCGCGTTAAAAATAAATGATAAACAAAAATGAGTAGGTAGTCGCGTGATGCGAGCTTTATTTTTTCGATATTACAGAGCTCAGAAATTCGGTTTCAACATGCTAGAACTTGTATTCGCCAATAAATAACGACTAATCGTAACGGGAAATCTCGCAACGTTGCCCGCATTCTTTAGAAACCTTTTCTTTCCTGCGTTGAACTATATATATTTTATAACCATGTGCGTTTTTTTTTTTTACTTTTTCAGTAGTCCGATATGGCAAACTTTCTTTAGGAGAGTTTCTCATCAACATATGTGTAAATCAATAAGGATCTGCACGCGTCCTGATATGATGTAACTACAACAAAATTTGGTAATGGTTTACAGATTAAATAGGTATCCATTCCCAGTGAAGAACTGGAGATATTTACAGTTACCCATATATTCTCGTAGAGATTATTCTTACGGCGCATGGGTAGGTATAAATCAGCGACTTCCCTGTGGCGGGCGCTCGGAAGATTCCATATTCCGGGCTCGATTTCCGGGGGTTCATTTCTGTAAGATATGCGCGGGGAAGTGAATTCAGATTAAATCATTCCGCCAGGTATGCGACGAAGAATAAAAATTACCGTTTATGGCCCCCATAAAATCGCAACACAGCGAGAAAAATGAAAAATCGCATCTCGAACACATACATCATATATGCCCGGAGTTTTCTATTTTTATACATTCTTCGTTTAAAGATATAAATGTACGCAACTCGCTAATATATTATACTTGTTGCTGTATTAAAACGTAAACGAAACGAAAAAAAAAGAAGAACTTACTATACAAGAAAACCAATATACCTACATGTTAAATATATGATACCCGAAAAGGAGCCTCGCTAGATTAACGTGTCTCCATCTAGACTGGCTCACCGTTGCCACATCTAGCGTCCGCAGCGGCATTTGCACATTTGGTATTCGATGGGAGTGTGATTAGTGGAGATGGCAACTTGCTTTTTCGGTCGGTTTGGTCTAGAATACTGCAAACACTATACGCCAATTAATTCCCGGAAGGCATTTTAGGTGCTCCCATAAGGATTAACCTTCTTGTCGCATAGTTAGATTCTTCTACGAAAATACTTTCTTATTTTGTATTGTATAAGTCATGCGCTTTCCTCCGAAATGCTGTTAATGATTTTCTGAAGAACCCAATTGCGTAACCTCATTCGTTTGCGATATAATTAAAATTTAACATTTTACAACTCCAACGCCCCGAGAGTCTACCTTGAGATAAATAAGACGGAGCTGCAGACGAGGCGAACAAACACTGGGAATAAGAAGAATAAATAATATTAATGAAATGCCTGGAACTTCGACAATATATTGTTCGCTCAAGAGAAGTTTCCGTCGAATAATTTATTATATGAAAGTTTAATTAAAGTAAGGGGCACCTTTATGATGAGAGGGACGCCCAGAATTAGAACTGGACTGACTCAATTATAATTTCCTTGGAACTCCACTTAACTGCATTGTCGATTCCAATTAAAAATTATGTCCCGGGCAGATGCCGGTTTAATTGCGTTTATTTATAGGAAAAAGTGTCGAATGGTAAAAAATTAACAATATTCTTAATATTAAAACGTCTTCTGATCTCATCTTCACATTCAAAATACAAATCCACTCCGATTTTCAATGTTCAGCGAAAAATGCGCAATATCGAAAATCCACCAAATCCTAGGGTAGAATTTTTTCTCTTGCCACTTTTCCCCCATGAAATCCGGCCAAAAATTTTGATTTATTTTGTGCCAAAATGTCATTGGAATAATAATTTTTCGATATATTGACAATATCTTCAATATTTTTGTGTTAAACGAATACACACAAAAAATGTCTACCTAATTCCAAAGTAGAATGTTTTGCTCGTTTCAACTTTATTCCTATCATAGACTAAAGGAGCCATAGATAGTCAGAAGCATTGTTGAAACCTTCCGTAAGAAAACCTACTACACCAACTTTCAAACTTTAGTTTTGGAGCTGGAGCGAAAACAAATTAAAATAGATAAATTGTAATGTTTTACAAATTCTCCCTACTAAGTTGATATAATATAGGTTTTTTAATTTAGTTAGTTTTTGTATTAAATTTTATGCAAAATATTTGGTGTACCGCGTGGAAATTTCAACAATGGTTCTAACAGTCTATGTGTAGCTATATCTATGTTCCTATGAAGTCAACCCAAAAAAAATGTTTTTGTTGTCAAAACATCATTGGGATATTGATTTTTCCAGATATCGACAAAAGTTAATTTTTTTTTGTTCGGTGAAAACTTGTGGATGTGGATATCTCGAAAATTCGACCATCTATATTTCACAAAATTTATTTCCCTATGACGTTTTGACACCAAAAACCAAAATTTTGGGGCCGATATCATGAGGAAAAAGTGAAACTGTCAAAGAAATATTCCACCCTGGAATTTGGTGGCATTTTGTGATTTTGCGCGTTTTTCGCTGAACATCAAAAAATATTAACTTTCAATAGGCATCCCAGTGACATCTTGACACCAAAAATAGAAATTTTGGGGTAGATTTCATGAAGAAGAAATTAAGAAACCGAATAAAAGTTCCACCCTGGAATTTTGTAGACGTTTGATTTTGAGCATTTTTCGCTGAACACGGTGTACCTACTCTATTGTTTTTTTTTTTATTATTATTTAAAGCTGACACCATTCCGTCAATCAGGACCTATCAAACCCCCTACATTAGGTATACCAAATTTGAACAAAAAATATATCCAGGCATCTGGCGAGTCAATTACCTCACATAATAGTTGAATGGTCAACACGACCACTTATAGAGTGTTAGTGTGTCTGACTCGTGAATATACGACCGACATCCATCGCATATTCATGAGTAAGACAAGGACGGGAGTTGTGACGTAGGTATATGAACATTCGTTGAACAGGGTTTATACACTGTGTTCATTTGAAAACAGTCCACCCTTAATATTTTTAAAACTACGAAAAAAATCAGAAATCGCCGGGACCCGTCAATTTTTGTTCGGAGGGGGAACATCTTTGACGTGCAGGTCATGTTGACAAATTCACCCTTGTAACCCCCACCACCCCTAACTTTAAAATTTCAAATGGGAATACCCCCTTTGTGATACATCATTTTAATTGATATTATTGCGAATACAGCTCATTTTTATTTTTTGAAATCCGATGATGTTTGAAGAAGTTATGGGTAAAAAACGGTTTTTTCATAATTTAAAATAAATTACTTTTTACCCTAGATTTTCAACAGCATTGACATGGGGAAATAAAACAAACGTGTATAAAACCCCTCCCACAAAAATTGAGCATCTGAAGAACAGAATAACAGAAGAATGCCAACGTGTTTCTCGCAACACATTTGTCAAAGTAAGAGCGGAATGTGAACAGAGATTGTACTTCTGTCTAGCGACTAATTGAGCTCATTTTGAAAATTTAATAAAATAATAAGTAGCCACACAATCATTGTGTATTATTTCCCCATGTGAATGCTGTTGAAAATCTAGGGTAAAAAGTAATTTATTTTAAACTATGAAAAAACCGTTTTTTACCCATAACTTCTCCAAACATCATCGGATTCTAAAAAATAAAAATGAGTTGTATTCGCAATAATATCAGCTTTAATATTATGTATCCCATTTGAAATTTTAAAGTTAGGGGTGGTGGGGGTTACAGGGGTGAATTTGTTAACATGACCTGTACGTCAAAGAAGTTTCCCCTCCGAACAAAAATTGACGGGTCCCGGCGATTTCTGATTTTTTTCGTAGTTTTAAAAATATTAAGGGTGGACTGTTTTCAATTGAACACAGTGTATAGTATTTCTCTCTGTGCCATTATTTCGCGCAATATTAAACAAACCTCGAATCGACAAAAATTTGAATGGCCTCAAGAGAGCCGAAGACCCTGTGTAATTTTCCAAAGCTATCTGAACACCCGGTTGCATAAACCTTCTCAGTGCAATACATTTTCAATTTGAAAGTTTCCATCCATCTATTACAATAAACTTGCTACGTCTACTAATACTTTTGTCCAAGTGGGCCATGGATGCCGATTTTTTTTTTTCAGCACCACCTAGCTGTCCAAAATTGCGACGTTTTTGTTTCTTACGTTTTTTGTGGGTCGTAAAATAATCGAGAAAATCGCGGCGGTTGGCCTAAAAAATCATCCTGTATAACCAATATTTTATTATGAGTTCTTCAGAACGAGAACATTTCAAAATTATTGTGCAAAGATATCAGAAAATCTTGCATAAACCGAAACATCAAATTAAAATAGAATTCATTGAATTTGTAATAATAATTGTGTCAAAATTTCTTTTTTCAATTTGGGATGTGCGGCGACAGATCAAAAACGAACACGTCAGTATTTTATAACCGATTTGAGCTGTTCAATGCCAGATATTTTGATGAATTGCGCAACGGTGATTAATTCTGCAGCAGCAGTATTAAGTGTCAATTTGGCTGGGCAGTTCATTTCGTGTCCACTTTTTAATGCGAGTGATTGACATTACCAAAACCGCTAAACGTTGGAAACATGCTTGAAACTTTTATGAGAACCATCCATACATGTTAAATCTCGGTTATAGGTGAGAGTTTGACAAAAAATGGTCTAAATAGCTGCGAAATATGCAATCATGACTTTTTGAAGAATTTAATGTCATAATTAAATTAACGAAACTAAAATTATGTTGTGGCAAAATTCTTGCAAAATGCATGTGCATGTGTGTGTATTCTTGTATCAACAAGCAGATATAATTAACGCTTGGTATTAGTCTATAAGGACCAGAGGGTAGAATTTACTCATATTTGAAATACCACATAATAATTTTTGATTTCCATATCAAACAGAATTATGTTAAAAACTTCACCATAAAAAATCTCCTAAAAAATATATGAACTTATTTCAAGAGGTTATGCGCACACTGTAATACGAGGGGAGATTCTAATATCGACTTTAAATTCCGGACATGGATAATATTAGCATTTTTATTGCCTCTTTGTTCCCGTGTCCTTGATATTTAAAAACTAGGAGGAAAAGTTGTAGGCGAAATTTACCGACACCGTATATATTCACGTAGTTCATATTTTATATAAAGATGGAAGATATGGCCTTTATAAATTTTACGGTTTTACCACAGAACCTACTTTATACGGCTTGTCTATTGTCTAAAGAAATAAGAAGTTGCATAATCCTATTCTAAAAAGGATTTCATAAATTTAAACTTTCAAGTGTGTGCGTAGAGAATCGTCATAAAAGACCGCTCTTTATACGCACTGACGTACAGTCGTGTTCATATGTTACGTCGCCATCGAACAATTGTGTCCTCTGCCTACTACTGTGTTGTATGTGACTATGATCTTACTTACTTGTTGCAAACCATTTCATGGCAAACGCATTAAAGTACAGTCCTGAGGCCGAGGCATAAAATATAATGTTTAATTTTAAAAGTTCCATGTCGCCAAATGGAACGAGTTACTGATTTCGATAAAATTTCTTTTCCCAGTGGGTGTTTCAAATTATGCTGCGCAAAAATCCATGCCAGCAGGTATCCCGATTGCGTTTTAATTTAGATAAAACGCCGCATCCGTAAAATACAGCGACAACTATGGAAACTTAAAACTCGGCAGGAATTCAGGGCACTGCAACAGGAAGTAGGGAATATTAAATCCACGAAAGGGAGAAACTAAAATAGAAAAAATCATAATAAAGGTATTTTCTCAAGAGAGTCCATTTTAATAAAGCAAAACTTTCAGCGGAACTTGCCGCAGTTCGAACTTCAACTTTAAAATGTTCAGCAGTGCGGTGTGCCAGTTATTTTTCATCTTCATTATAGTTTTCACTGCCTCCATTTTGTTTCTTGAAGACAAAAAAGTTAAACTACTTTACTTAAATTTAAACTGACCTGATATAAACAATACCTATTACTTCTTGCTAAAACTGTTCATCCATAGAACGACTCAAAGCTCAGAAGAAGTCGATATATCCCATAAAGAAGTAAGTTAGGTACCTAACACAATATAAAAGGAAAATGATCGTCCATGCATTATAGGATGTTGTGATAAATGTCAATTATACTACAGCCAAAAATAAATGATGGAAAATAACATCAGATATTCAGCCAGTAACGCTTTCTGGATCAATTTAACTTCAGTAAATTCCCCGATGAAGCTCTTAAGCTAGAGCGAAAGCTTGGTTAATTTAAAAAATATTTAATGTTTTAACTCTGACCTTGACCAACTCTATATTAAAGACCTGTGCATAGCGCTGTTTCAAGAGATCGCCACTGACGCCGCATGAAGAAAAAATTAACATGGTGGATTTATGTTAAAAACACGATTGTTTAGAATTTTTTATAAAATAAAAGCATGCAAATGAATTCAACATCCAAATTAAAATGGTTGTTTGTTATGTTCCTTTCATTTGACAAGCTTACATAGCATACATTCATAGATTTTATTAAGAAACGCGAGTCTAAAAAGCAAACTAAAGTATTTTGGTACCTTTTGGTTTGAAATGAAGTCCATGGCTAAAGTTGTACTGTAAGTAATTATAGGACGCATTCGATTTTCAGTTTCTTCTTATATAGTGGCAGTGGACCATTGGTCCGCTTTGGGGCAATAAACAAAATTTTCTATTTTCATTCTTGCATACGTTGCAAAATACTCTTCCAAAATATATCAAAATTCTAGCTTCTTTAACTGGTTGAACAAATCATCCCTTAATTCCAAAATAGTGTTTATTCTTCTGCAATTCACGTAATGGTCTGTACATACGATTTTCTTCATGAGCATAGAAAGTCCCTGTTATCACAAACAAAACTACCTATAAAAGCTCTGTCAATATGACAAAACTGTGAAATATTGAACGCTAAGAGAATTCGTGACCATAAAAAGAACAAAAATGGTACTAAAATATATGGTACCTTCGAAACATCAGAAACTGACAGACCTATAACCACAGAATACCCCTGTTATAACCTATAATAAGTCGACATTTTTTTCTTCGAGTGGCGCCACCCCAGTCCACAAACAACAATGAAATATGACGTCAGACTCGAGTCTTTCGAGGCCTACGATAAAGACAGGCCATGGCGCACAAAAATCACGTGACCATCTTAGTCCGACGTTACATGTTATTTGTCACATAACTGAAAGCGGCAGCTTGGGTTTTGAGAAGTTTTAAATGTTTAAAGTGTTTTTAAACGTCTTAGTTTATATTTTAGAAACAAGTTTGTGTCTAGTGCGCGTGTGTCCTGGAGGAGGGGAACAGCCCAGGTGTTATTATGCCCTCTGGGTGGGAGCCGTGCCGTCCAGGAGTATTGGTATTGGTGCTGTAAGGAGCATTCTCCCCCCGGAATGGACAGTGGAGGCTGAGACACAGACGGGTGAACTGCTTACGGGAGATCCGCGAGTTCAGACGGTCCGGGTGGCTGGAAGCCGTTCCCGTTGACCACGTTCGGGTTTGTGTATTTTGTATTCACCATTCACCTCGTGCGAAATAACTCAGTGTTGTAAAGTACTCGAGGATTTTCGTTGTCGACCCACGCCCTGATGCGGTTCCTATTCGGCCTTTCACGCTGCCGATCAACTGGGACTCGTCAATATTTATAGTATACTGAGGTGAGTTTTCATTTTCATTTCGTAAAAAATAACCTAAATACCAAATATTGGGTATGTTTATATTATATTTATACATATTACAAAAGATAGGAAGAAAATGTCTCCATAACAACATTTGCTTTGCCTCGGGATGAAAATTTGCGCCAAAAATGGATTCGTCAAATTCCAACTGAGATTTAATTTCTAAAAAACCCTTAAGTATGTGTGGCTAACACATTTTCAAAAAAGTGAAACAATTAAAGTGGACCAATGTGTTGTGGGAGGAAAATACCTATAGAGAATATCACCTAAGCTAAAAAAGGTGCTCTCCTAACAATTTTTGAGAATGTTCCAAAATATTTGAGAGCAGTGCCGTTTAATTCCCAGCCCAAAACACCTGAGGCAGGTTGAAAATTTTGAAAAAACAATTAGGGAAAGCCTGGATGCACAAAACCAATAATGTAATAGATGAAAGGAAACTCGCCAAATTGTTACGAAATTTGTTTTTTCTACTTATCTCCAAAAATGCCTTTTTCTTGAAATCGGCATTAAAATGTCCCAAAATCGTCATTAAAAGCACAGAAATCGTACAATAATGTAGCCCATTATTGTACGATTTTTTCAATAAGTAGGCCTTGGCGAGATGTAAGCATCAAACGTCAGACGCGGAGAAATCGCCCGTCAAAAGTGACCAAATATTCAAAACCCGGCCGATAAAGGCTCATTTAACTGTTCGTACACATTGCGAAATTGTTTCCTATAGAAGCGCAATCCTTCAGTATACATATTTTAGTAAATTTGAAAATCAATAGATTTGTTGTGTAGGCTGCACAAGAAGCAGCAGTTTGGTTTTCCTGTCAGAAGGTGCCGTACGTCATTATACTTGTCCTAGGTAGAGCGATCGGTGAAGTCAAGCAACGCCGCGCGTAGTCGGTTCGTGGACGGGTGATCCCTTATTATTATTTTCTTGCCTAATAAAACATTTTTTTTCCGATTTAAAAAAAATATAATATGTACCTCGGCACTGAAGCTATTTTTATGACTCATGTGGTTTATTTGCCTCGGCCAGAGGCCTCAGCAACTAAACTCCACAAGTTGAACTTCAGTGCCTTGGTACATAAATAACTATTATTATATAGGACCAAGTTGGTCACGTGACTACGCGATTATGCGTTAGCGCCACGGCCTGTCTTTATCGTTGGCCTCGCGGCCTTTAATATAGTGTCGGTGCAGCTCTGACACACATGATCATAACCAAAGAATCGTAAAGTCGAACGTTGAAACGGTGTCTTGTATCGTCGTTGGGCCAAAGCCCACGGGGATAATCCGAACTTTGCTCTTCCGAAAATCTCGGTGTCAATATCAAATGAAACGAGGGAGCCGATGTTCGCACCCCATACGCCCCTGCGACGGGGTGGCGGGGTTATTGTCACAGACCCGCCGCTTAATCAGGGTGTCCTCCGGGGACCCTGCGGCGCCTTTGGGGTGCCATCGCTACCTGTCGGGCGAAGATCCGGTTATCTGTGTTTTGCCTGGGCGAAAGTAGCGGCGGGTCCCCATTTGTCAGCGAATGCTGGTGCCTGTCCCAGTACACGTCGTAAGAAAATCAGGGGAAATGGTAAATGGGCTTTCCTGGAAATATACAGGGTGGCCCACCACGAACTGCATCGATCTATATATGGAAAACTAAAAGTAGGAAAATTCTGAAAGTTTGGCACCTCACCAATGCCGATGGGCGCTGCTCAACTAAAATATTTTGGTGAATCTGGCACTTCCGGTTATACCGGAAGTCGATATCAACTTTCTTATCTCAAATGGAACACCCTGTATATTATTGCATTTTTGGATTCTAGGCATCATTTTGGAACAAAAATATACAACATGTCCTATGTCTAAATCCAACCGTTTTTGAGATATTGCATTTTTCCGAAAAAAATTACAGATGTAGAAATAAAGTCAATTAGCAATTTATACGAGGAAAGCGCGAAATTTCAAAACGAACTTTTGGCATCGTGTAACAGAAGCCCTGACCTAGTGATCTCTGCTGAGAAATAAATCCGTTCTTATACGCAGGGATTCATGTCTGTTTCGGGCGTCCTGTTTGGTGCGTTACAAAAATGCTACCTAAAAATGTCCTGTTTCGTGCGTAGTGCGAAAGAAAGAGATAAGCAGTTCCCGTTTTGGGCGTTCTCATTTTCGTTATTTAATAAATCAAGTATAAATCATTTTAAATACCTCACCTTAGGCATAATTTCTATCTAAATTAACATAAACCATAAAACTATAGGTGAATGATTTTACTTTATATTATAATCTAATAAATAATAAATTAACATAAGGGTATAAATGCAATGACGAATTTAAAATTTTATTTAAAATTATCACAAATGACCCGTCCACCACGATCATCGAGAAGAAAGACCATACCTGCATTCCGAATATTGCACAAAATGAGATTGACGTGTATATTCATCGAGCGAAAAAGAGGGCACGCGAAGAGGTGACACCAGTGCCACAATATATCGTGAAGAATTATTTAGGATCGCAAAAGATATGGGCCTAGATTTTGTGACCAAAGTTGCAGAATTCTCATCTCTGAAAAATTCTCTATACAAACAGAGACATAAATCACTTGGTATTGAGGTACTGAAGACTAGGACAGAAGTGGTTGCTCCTTAGGTAATGAAGAAATACTTTACGAAATTAATTGACGATGGCACCTAAGAACGGATATTAGTTTTTGGGTACAACCTGAACAACTTATTAACTAATAATACAACGTTTTTCTTGGATGGAACATTCAAAAGTTGCAGTGCACTGTTTCCCCAATTATATAGCATCTAATATGTGGATATTGGCAGCACCGAAAAAAGAACGTGCGTAATGCCAGCAATTTATGCCCTGCTACCGAATAAAAAAAAGGAAACCTACAAAAGATTATTTAGTCAACTAAGGAATCTGCTAAATATATTTCGTCCATTGAAAATCCATATTGACTTTGAGGTAGCAGCAATCAGTGCTCTCAAACAGGAGTTTCCAGAAACACCAAATTTTATGATTACTTTGTGGACCCTTGGATGGAACGAAAAGAGCTGTGGGTCTGCTGTAGAGAACGACATCGAACTACAAATGCTGTCGAAGGTTGGGAAGAAGATCGGGAAAGCGTACCCCAACATATATGAACTGCTGAAATCATTACAGGATGAGATGTTATTTTATGACACAGTATTTCTAAGAAACGAAATGTACATCCAAACTCCCACACGATCTAAAAAATATATAGATATAGATAATCGCTTAAAACGAATCGTTGACGATTTAGTTGGTGGTAGGGCAAATCATTTAGAAACCCTTAAAAAAATCGGTTTATGTGGTTGAATTTCAATAACATTAACACTTATGAATATTTTTAAATGTATTATTATGTAGAATAAGGTTTATAAGGGCATTTGCATTATAATTATTCACACCGCTCCTTCTCATAATCACCTGTCTATTATTACAAAGTATAGTGACCTAATTTTACCTGTTTTAATGAAAACAGAGGCCACGCCCGAATCGGGAAGATTTTTTTTACCTACGATCGTACTGAGGGTAGGCCGCACGAAACGGGAAGGTTTTATGATTACGCCCCAAACAGTACGCCCGAAAAAGGATAATACTATACGCAGGGTGTTCACAAAATATGAATAAAAATTACATTCAAAATGTGCTTAAATCTCGAAATTTTCAAATGAAAACCCCCATTTTTTAATGCGATCTTATTCACCACTAAAAATGATGACAACTTTGTGTAAGGTTTCCTATACCTAAATGCAGTAATTTTCGATTAATTTACGAAAAACCCACTTTTCGCCCATAAAATGCGGAGTTTGCTTAACGCTTGGAAAATCATATTAGCCGTGGACGTTGAAAAGACAATCGCGGCTGAGGAAATGTCACTTGGTTTATAAATTATTGTCAACAATAAATGCCGACGCGCTTAAATTACACAAACGAAGATTATTTAAATTTGTTTATTATCTACGGAGAATGCAACAAAGTAATATCAAGAACGTGCGATACATAATCTTCGTTTGTGTAATTTAAGCGCGCCGGCATTATTGTTGACAATAATTTATAAACCAAGTGACATTTGCTCAGCCGCGATTGTCTTTTCAACGTCCACGGCTAATATGATTTTCCAAGCGTTAAGCAAACCCCGCATTTTATGGGCGAAAAGTGGGTTTTTCGTAAATTAATCGAAAATTACTGCATTTAGGTATAGGAAACCTTACAAAAAGTTGTCATCATTTTTAGTGGTGAATAAGATCGCATTAAAAAAATGGGGGTTTCCATTTGAAAATTTCGATATTTAAGCACATTTTGAATGTAATTTTTATTCATATTTTGTGAACACCCTGTATATCTCAGCAGAGATCACTAGGTCAGGGCTTCTGTTACACGATGCCAAAAATTCGTTTTGAAATTTCGCGGTTTCCTCGTATAAATTGCTAATTGAATTTAGGTCTGCACCTGTAATTTTTTTCGGAAAAACGCAAATAACTCAAAAACGGTTGGATTTAGATATAGGACATGTTGCATATTTTTTTCCAAAATGATGTCTAGAATCCAAAAATGCAATAATATACAGGGTGTTCCATTTGAGATAAGAAAGTTGATATCGACTTCCGATATAACCGGAAGTGCCAGATTCACCAAAATATTTTAGTTGAGCAGCGCCCATCGGCATTGGTATGGTGCCAAATTTTCAGAATTTTCTTAGTTTTAGTTTTCCATATATAGATCGATGCTGTTCGTGGTGGGCCACCCTGTATAGGGTGGCCCAGTTTTTGTAGCAGAATTTCAACAGTCTTGATAAAAATTTATTTGAAGAGGAAACTTGGATGTAAACATAAGTCCGTAAAGATAAAAAATAACTACGGCCCTGTCCAAAATCAAATTTGAAACTGTATTCCAAAAGAGCGATTAATTGTAAATTGTGTCTTTTGAAATTTTTTCGTATCTGCCACAGTTGCGTACCAAATTTTTAAGTTTTGGTCAAATTCAAAAAAAAAATCGAACTTCTTTTGGGGTAGAACATCAATATAATTAATAACACTACTTAGATAAGTTTTACATTATTCCTTGTTAACATAATTTAAATTAAATCAAGAATTTATGAATTACAATCATTAACTGTCTAATTTAAAGTAGGTAGATGTTCAAAATATTAACCATTTTGTTGAATACATAATTCAACCGGCGTCTATAATAATGGATTATTAAATATTAAATTATAATTTAAATAGTGTTATTAATTAAACCAACGTTTTACCCCAAAATATTAAAAATTTGTTACGCAACCGTGGCACATATACGAAAAAATGTCTGAAGACACTTTTTGTTGCTCTTGGGCAGGGACAGGATTTTGGACAGGGCTGTAATGCATGGGAAACCCGACAACTCCGCCAATGGTTGTTTGCGAGCCTTCATATTATCACCAAATCTGCTACCCTATAATGCTACATACTACATACCAAATTTGGTTTAAATATCTCCATTGGTTGGAGCACTATTGTGCGTCCGTAAAACAAAGCGTTTACGGGCTTAAAGTCTTGCAACAAACAAGTAGACCACCCTGCATAGAAGGAATAAGAAAATCGAAAAATGTTTATCGGTTTAGCATTAGCAGGTAAACTGTAGGTAAACTCAAATACACTGTATAGTAATTCAACCTAACAATCTAATTTTGAGGCTTTTGTTATCCTTAGTCGTTATTTTGTATATTTGTAGTTTGTAGTATACGGTGGTGACATTAAAGTATGGTTGATTCAAACCATTTCAAGTTTTAAGTGGTTTTCGTTTTTAAAATTCAACTTTGACATTACCTTACATTACACTTTGTAGTAGAAGCGCCTAAATGAAAAATGGCATATGAAAAGTTATTTTATACCCCAAAACGAAAAACACGAAACACGAAAACAAACACACATACAAAGCTATGTTGTACTTTAAATAATGAAGAAACTAATATTGACAACATTTATGTGTGACATTAGTTTTGTTGTATCGATTACCGTAAAATTTAGATCCTCTTGGGCTCCAAAATTAAATTATTTGTAAAAATATTTAATTATGTGTGTTCTGTAAAGCAAAAAGTCCCATTCAATTTGATATGTCCCTCTTTGTTCTGTATTTAGAATAAAAATATTTATGGTTGACATAAGATCCAATTACCCATGAAAACAAGTGGTGCAATCATGACGTTAATAATGACATCTCCAATGGAATTTTGCATACAAGGTTACCTGAAGAGAAAAGTTTACTGAACAGCTCCACAAAATATATAATATTAAAAAAATTAAAATACTTGAAGTAAGCAGCAGCTGGAATATTGAAGCTGAAAGATGAAATGTTGAAGAATGTGGTGTTGTTTGTTGTGGAAAATAAGTGCAAATACTAGGAATTCACTGGGCATTTATTGTAACAGTACAATATTTTGTTTTTGTAATTTTGAAAATAGTTGGTATGTCATTAGGTACTTGCTAAATTGAAAATATTAAGCATTTTATTTTCATAAAATAAAAGAATGCCTACCAGTTTACTATTTTTTATTAAGTATCTATTTAAAATAACAATTCTGGATTAGCTACCCGACATTCGAGTTAGTACATGGAAATCACTTTATGTTCATATTTTTAAAGCCTACTATGTCTACATTAATTTATAATTGATTATTTCTGTGGGCAACTAGATCTTATGCCAATCACAAATTTTATATATTTTTTTAATTTTTATTGTAAATTCGGAACAAGCTGGCAAGTGGGACACATCTAATTAAATGGGATATTTCGCTTTATAAAAAAATTAGCCGTTAATTTTTTTTCTAGATAATTTAATTAATAAGAGAGCCCTAATTTAGTCATATCGAATAATGTCAAAACTGATTTAATAATTAGATTCTGACAGTTCATGCAAACAATATTTTTATATTAAACATTTTTGTGTATCTCTAGAAAGAAAACAGTTCCAGCGGTTTAAAAATTTTGATTTTTTTATTTTTGGTCATAGTTTTCGTAGGTGGCTATGGACAACAACTTTCATTGCGACAAAAGAAGGGTTCGGAAAGGGTATCGATTGAGTGAGCCACTTGGCTTATAAGCCACCCTGTATATTAAAAAAAACCTAATACTCATTTAAAACTAGTTACAAAATATGGCACAATTTACTGTGAAGAGGATAAGCTTTAGTTACAATAATTACTATTATATTTTGGGGTTTTGACATTAAAGAAAGATTAAAGATAAATTTGTCCATTGCACCATCTCGGACAATTCATACAACCTTCTAAAGTACTGATTTATTTCGATTTTGACTTCACGTATATTCAACGAAACCGAGGTGATATTATTCGCACCCCATACATTTCCGGATGTGGTAGTGAGGTTATCTTCAGAGACCCTCATTTAATCAGGGTGTCCTCTACGGAACCCGCCATCGATACCTGTTAGAGGACGACTGCCTATCTATAAGTTTTACGTAGGAAAAGGTGGTTGGCACCTCGATTTGTTTGTGGCTGATGGCCTGATTTTGAGTGCGCTATCCGGATTTATCCGCATACAGCACAGTGAGTAAAAATTCGAATGCATGCTTTGAAATAGTTGATATATTTTTGTAATTATTATTTTGTATACAAAATTAGGTATATCAAACTTAAGTTCGATTTATATTTGCCATCGTTTAAACAAGCAATGAAACAATACTTCATGTTACAGCTCTTATAGTTATTCATTAAAACTGCCGTTTTCAGTATCGATTCGATTTAATTAACCTTAAAGCGTTATTCTTCCTGCTTGAACCTCATTATGTGGTATTGTTATATTTTTGACATTTTATTATCTTTCATATAGTTAGGTAGGTACGTATCTAATAATATTATTATTATTTATACGAACTGAAACATATCCTATAAATGTTACTAGTGTTTTTCTACAATGCGTAAGAACCGGGAAGATAATAATACTATGGCGTGATGTTGCACTTTATTGCACAAATACTCAAATTTTTGTACGCATAGCTCAAGTATAGGTACAGCATTGTCGCATTCGCCATTCTCTTCTTTTGTAGCCCTACAAAAAATATATTAAATAATTTAAAGTTCGCATATTGGATCGTTTACAAAACTTATTTATTTATTATTTATAGATTTATTTTAGCTCTTACCGTTTCGTTTTTATATTGGGCATTTCAGCGCTAAAAAAACGCGCCACTCGTGGCAGACTATCCGAATCGTCTTTCACAAATACTGGCTCCATCATATTGAGAAAAACTTCTTGAACTGCAGACAGAACGGCAAAATCGAAAACTAGGTATTGCAATGCAAACCGATGGGCTACACAGGCTAATACATTATTTTTTCTTGAAATCGGCATTAAAATGTCCCAAAATCGTCATTAAAAGCACAGAAATCGTACAATAATGTAGCCCATTATTGTACGATTTTTTCAATAAGTAGGCCTCGGCGAGATGTAAACATGAAACGTCAGACGCGGAGAAATCGCCCGTCAAAAGTGACCAAATATTCAAAACCCGGCCGATAAAGGCTCATTTAACTTTTCGTACACATTGCGAAATTGTTTCCTATAGAAGCGCAATCCTTCAGTGTACATATTTTAGTAAATTTGAAAATCAATAGATTTGTTGTGTAGGCTGCACAAGAAGCAGCAGTTTGGTTTTTATGTCAGAAGGTGCCGTACATCATTATACTTGTCCTAGGTAGAGCGATCGGTAAAGTCAAGCAACGCCGCTCGTAGTCGGTTCGTGGACGGGTGATCCCTTATTATTATTTTCTTGCCAAATAAAACATTTTTTTTCTGATTTCAAGAAAAATATAATATGTACCTCGGCACTGAGTTCAACTTTTTATGACTCATGTGGTTTATTTGCCTCGGCCAGAGGCCTCAGCAACTAAACTCCACATGAGTCATAAAAAGTTGAACTCAGTGCCTTGGTACATAAATAACTATTATTGTGTGTTTAACTAGAAAATCCAGGTAGAAAACCGCACGATTTTATGTTTTACTATTTTTGATACCGCGGTGGCGTCGCTCGTACGGCGCTGACTTTTTAGACTGCATGTTTTTCTGCCTTCGATCGACCTTGCTTCGAGGCAGGCGCAAGCACATGTCTTTAAAGAATTGTCCTACACTCACTGGGATTACTATGGTTTTCTAGGCAATGGCAACGAAGACAAAATAATAGTAATTGCCCCCCTCCCCCGCACAAGCATGTGGTTGCTTCTGCGGGGTACTCTTAGTTTGGAGTATTGTGAGGGCGAGAATTATTATTATTATTATTAGTTTTTTGGCATTGGTAGAAAGGACCGTAAACGTCACCCAAATTAGACATATGCCTGTGTAACGTATTTAAAAATTTCAAAACTTAGAGTATCTTTTTTTCTAGTGAATAAACAGATGGCTATTTATTTAAAATCAATTATCTACAATTCTAGTTTATTCTTACAATAATTATTGTACCATCCGATCCTTAGTAAATCCGTATCTGGAAAGAAAGAAAAAACAATAAAACAATACCTCCAAAATCTGCTATTTTGCCCTTGCTTACCATCTGTTGTATTCACAATATTCACTGGCGCGGTTTGGGAACGCTTTGCGCTGCATATCCAAATCATGTTTTAGTGTAGTTTGGGTTGCCTACTGTGCTTGTTTTCTATCGCTGCCTTGGAACCTCGTCGAACATCGGCCAACTTAAAAACAAATCATAATTTTATTAGAAAAATATATATATAATAAATATCTATATCAAGCTATTACTATCTAAATATATACGCAGTCTCCTTTTGTAATATCAACTTAACTTAAATTCACACAACATTCATACAAAAGCCATCTCCTATGCATACCTAAGTAATTATAGAAAAGCAAAAGGATACCTCTGGGTGCTTACCTTGGCAAAGTATACTTCTTTTCTAAAATCATCACATATCTTTTGTGCAAGCATGCTATGGATCACGATTTTCTTGTGGGATTTCCCGGAACCGATGGAAAATATAAATAAATAAGCTGTAACTTATATGTCAATAACTTTGATTGACATATGACAGCCTTCACTGTCACTTTCAGATGTCAAAACCATTTTCACGGTACCAGTCACGGTTCCGGTTCCGCATTAAAAGTCCCTAAATCGTGATCCCGCGTTTTTGGCTTGAGGTGGTTTTTTCATTCTTCGTTCTACGCTTGCTGGCTGAGGAGCCATTTTTAAGCTTATTATTATAGCAAACCCTTCAAATTCTGATTTTGTGATCCAGCGACGATTTTGTCGGTTCTTTTAGAAGGTAGTTTGCAAAGAAACAAAGGGAGTTCGAGTTCCTAATCATCAACCATCAAAGGCCATCACCACCCACGGTAAGCGACCTTATTCATTTTATGCACTTAAAGATGTGTTTTTCAAGGGCCAAGGCGAGTATCTAATTCGGGTCCTTTTGGTTTTGTTTTAGGCCCTTTTTGTTATTGTACAACAAAAACTAAACCACTTGTACAGTGTGTCCCAACCACCACGTGGTCGTACTTTTACCTTAAATAATTAGTACGTTGCGGAGTACTCCGTGGGAGTAACTCACCATCTGCGTCGGCGATTTGCGAGAGTCATCACCTTACCCGCTACTTCTGGAAACTGGACAATTACGCAACACCTTCGGTTGAGCCTGATTCGCCTGGTGGAGAATCTAACAATTAGCAAGTCCATTCCAATTGTTATTATCTCTTTTAACGTTTTTTTTTTATGAGCCGCACTGTAACGATCTCAATTTAATTACGTAACTCTGGTTTTGATACCAAAAACCTGTAAGCGGAGTATTATATTATACCACGTACCTACCCCTTTTTCCATATATTAATATTTTTAACGTTCGTATAAAGAGTTTTCCCATTTAATGCTTGATTTAAGATCAATAATAATTATTTCTATTTTTGAGAGGCTGTGATATTTACCTTTTTTTATCATAATTTGTTGGCTGTGTAATTACTATTCCTGCTTGTTTAAATAAATTATTATTTCATATTGTTAAACTTATAGACCTTTTTTTATTTTGTTGATAACTGCATTTCCCGTTTTGAATTGAACATCAAAAGTACTCTCCTGTTTCTAAGGCCATGTTAGAGAAAACGGGTGGCGCCATTTTATAAGTCCCTTATTTTGTTTGTAAGTTAACCCACGCCACTCTACCGTGGAGTGAGTTAGCTGGGTAGGCCAAAATCGGGAAGTACCTCTTGAGTCTATTAACTTAAAAATAAATAAATAAACCCGTCTTTCGACTGTAAAAATTACGTGGCACCTGTACAAGCTCCGTTTTCCGTGAATAAACTGTTGATCACACATTTCATAAGCCTCACAATAATATGCTATCCACCAAAACGTAAAATGTGTCTACTGTGTTTATACTATGCGATAAAAATCGAGATGATAATGGGCCTACATGCACCTCTCTCTCTCTCTAATATTGTTTTTCCTGCTATGTAAACGTGCAACAACACCGCTGGCGTGCTTTATTTTTCTTGACTAATAATTTGTAGTCCTATAGGACTACTATTTTAAAATTTGAATATATTTTTTAAAAAACTTCCCGTGCTTAAAAAAATAAAATAGGGAAAAGCTTGGTCTATACAAGCACTTTCAAATATACAATTAAACAGCCCCACACCTGACACCAGCAATAGATTTCTAATAAGTGTTATACTATGAATCAAGTGCCTGATTTTTTTTTTAAATTCGTCAATTAAATCATTTACAATTAATAGTCATCTTTGTTATTTATGCTAAACACTAATTATTAATTAATTTGTACTAAATATTTACATAACAGAAACAAACTATTAAAACGTTAATAGATATACCTACTTACACTACTATTTAAAATCATCAAATCTTATTTCTGAGTCCTAATGTCGAAACGTTGGCCAAGAAATAGTGTTTTACTAGCGTTTTGACCCTTTTCCCAACTAAGTTAAACAAAAAACTATTTATTTTTTGGGCCACCAATTAATTTGATTTTCATGGCTAACTTTCTTGATAATAACTGCATTAATGAAATCCAACTGAAGAAAGTTAGCTATAAAAGGTGTTTTTTTTTTCTTAATTTTATCTTTTTTTTGATGGAAACCCATGAAAATTTTAAACTTTTGTTCTATGGACGATTTTCCTATTGTTACTAGTTTCTGAGATAACCGCTCTACAATGTCATTTACAAAAAACGTTATTAAAAATATCTTTATAGTTCACTAGGGCGAAGAATGTAGCGGCACGTGTCAAATTATTACACATCCGGTTTGACCTGAAGTACCGGAAGTGACCCATTTTTCAGTTTAAAATGAACACACTGTATAATTTATCCCTCTAATTAAAAAAAAGGTAATTTCCAGTGTCATAAAATAACAATAACACCATGCATGTACACACATCTAAACAACGACGATTTGGCTGAATTTATTTTTATTAACCCAAGGTGGCTGTGTCCATTGTTTCAATATGACATTTAAGTTCAAACGCCCAGGTAATTTTCTATCGTTGTCAATTTGTTTCTTGTCTAATTAGTTTATTAATTTTTGTAATAATGGTTAATCATAGTAATGAAAATAAATTCAGCCAATTTGTCGTATAAATGTACCTACCTACATGGTGTTATTGTTATTGGGTATACTTTTTCTCAATTTTGGGGAAAAATTTTAGGTACACTATGTTCATTTTGAACTGAAAAATGGGTCACTTCAACTACTTCCGGTCAAATTGGATGTGTAATAATTTGACACGTGCCGCTATTTTCTTCATCCTAGTGGACCACAAAGATATTTTTAATAACTTTTTCCTCTAAAGTTAATTTTAAGGGGGGGTTGCCTACAGAGAAAGTGAGGTTAGATTTCGTATTTTTTATAAGTTGTATAGCATAAAATCTAATTACATTTTACCTGGCAAAAATTTAGTACAAACATTTCTGTCTTCATTTTAATCTTATGGTTCAAATTAAGACAGAAATGTTTGTATACTAAATTTTTGCCAGGTAAAATGTTATTAGACTTTATGATATACAACTTAAAAAAAAAGAAATCTAACCTCACTTTCCCTATTGGCAACCCCCCTCTTAAGCGAGTTAGCTCATTTTTGGTAAATGACATTGTAGAGCGGTTATCTCAGAAACTAGTAACAATAGGAAAATCATCCATAGAACAAAAGTTTCTCCAAATTACACAGTCTTTCAGATGCGCTACGTTCCAACGTTCTTAGGATCGAAAAGTTTCTTTGCACCGCAACGGCATCTATACGCCAATATCAAAATGAACGCTTAGCAGCTGCAAATGAAGCCCTCTTCACGTACTACCGAACGGCGTTTGCAGAATTAAAATATCTCATTTTGTTCCCGAGATATCATCGACGGGAGTCCTTACTGGGACACCGTGTATAAAAAAAAATTTACTTGTTCAAAGGCGGTATAGCTTCATCTACTTCAAAATCACTAAATCAGCCCAGACCCCGACCTTGATCGTCCACGTGTCGCCCGATTTGTCGAAATTAATTATCGCTATAGCTATATCCGTCGAGGCACCATTTCCGAATTTATGCTCTCCCTAGTTTTTGCAGAGTAGGTTATGAGCACGGCAAATTGCTGCCATATTTCAGGATTTCGCGCCCCTTTTTTTCTGGACCGCCAACGCGCTGATTTGTCCCATGCCTTGTAATCCCTGAAATATAGCCGGCGCTTGTAGACCGGCTGCATTACGAGCCTGACGTTTTATACACAGAGATAAGTTGATGCGCGTCTCGCCGAGATACATAGGCTATCAGTGTTTGGAGTGGTGACAAGTTGATAGATTTATATTTGGAGATAGTGCAACCCTTGCGTAATACAGAAATATTCTCGTATCCGAGGAGTGATCAATTTATTTTCCGCTGAAACAAAACTGTAACGAAATTGTAGCAACAAAAGTAAGAAAGTCTGCTATTCTCCTGCGGAACAACTTCCACAAACAGCCAACAGCCCTATTAATTTCATCATAATAATAAAATGCTGAGATTCTTAGATTAGTACACAAATGTTAGTTGCAGATTATTCTTTGTATTAATATGTTTTAACCGCTATAATAACTATTCTCTATATTCTCGGAAAGACCCTTGTATGGACTGGAACAGTGACGTTGTGATGTCAGTGTTAGGAAAATGTAAATTTCTGTTTTCACTTTTGGATTAAATAATAAGGCAAAAAAAACGAAAGTCTATGTAGAAAAAGCTATCAAAAAGGTTTTCACTTACAATTGTCACAAATAAAAAATTATGGCATTTTTAAGAAATTGCAAAAGTTTGAAAAACGCTCTGTACCTCACAAATGACTCTAGATATCAAGATGCGGTTTGCGGCATTCAATTTCTCTCGAAAATAGATGCGAGACCCCTTAGTTACTTTTTGTCTGGCTATCACTTCGGGAAATAGGAAAAACCCTCAAACACCATCCAATTTAGGACACCCTGTACAGTCTAGTTCCTGCGATTGTTTTAATCTGCAGTGCGGGCTCCCATCCGTATACCTCCATGAATATTTCGCCCACACTGGCCGTTTCAAATATATGCTCCTGTATTTTTTGCAGGGTTCGTTATGAGCATGGCAAATTGCTGCCATATTTCAGAATTCCACTTCTTTTTTTCCAGGACACCATCGTGCTGATTTGTTTCGCTGCTTGTAATCCGAGAAATATAGCAAGACTGACATTTTATACACAGAGATAAAATTGTGCACGTGCAACGAATTTAGGTATATAATATTTGTGCATAATACAATCAATGTATATAATTATTAGCAAACAAAATTACCCTTTTTTCTGCAAATTACAATGTATTAACAACAAACTGGTCTAGTTGTCGTCTTTTTTTAGACTTACATCTGTATATCTACCTTCATGGATATGCCTTTGTTGACAGCCTGGAATATGAGATCAATTTAGAAAATACCTACCCTATAAATTTGGTAAAAATAGCAGAACATATAGAGCACTATTCATAAAGTTTGCACCATATGGGAAAAAACGCAAAATTAGGGAGAAACATAAGATTTTTAAAAATAGTTGATTCAAAATTTTGACCCACAAAATGGCTTTCTTCGATCTGTAGCGAGCAACACGCATAAATTGAAACTTTTGGTCAATACAAATTTTAATCTAAGTAATTACTCAATTAATTACTAAATATTTATTATATAATCACATTCTTTTAGAAGACTGTACATATTTCTTCTGAAAAGGAAGCATTGCTAATCCACTGCTGACACTAACAAAAAACAACTTAATACCACGTATATAAGCAAGACGTCAGAATACTCATTGACGATATTCATCAAACGAAAGCTGCCTGCCAAGCCAAGTTATACAAGGACAATGAAAAAATGCAAATTCAGCTGAAAACAAAAGTACCCTTTCCTTTTGTTTTTATTCGGGATATATTGATCGATATTGTTGATTAATGTTCTGGAAAACACCCAAATTAGGTACATTTTAGGGTTCAAGGTTGGATTTTCCTCTTTATATTTTTTGGAAAGTGCACCTTAAAGTATAAGTCAGCTTATTTCCTAATCATAAACATACAGTAGACGATCAGAAACGATATTTGATTTATCTTCCCAGCGCCTTGCCGTGGGCCAAAAGCGGTATGTATGTATGTTAATATATAGGTATATAAATCAGACTATGAGACGTCATCCGCATTATTTACAAGCCATCTAGAATCTGGCTGAGACGAAGCATCTGAAAACGGCTTAATACTATGTAATGCTACATTACAGGGTAATAACGTCTTGCTTGCTGCGTTTCAGCTGACCGGCGCCGGCGTGCAAATGATTATATTGGTAGACATCACCTCGGAAACAAATTTACTGTATGTCTTAAGTGGCCTTAACGTAATCGACCTCGAGGACTTTCCAAACTTCTAAGAAGTGTTATATCCAAAGCAGATTGGGTAGGATTTAGCACCTGCCACTATACTAACTAATTTGCGTAGAGGGATATTCGCCGTCGATAACGAAACTTACTCAGCTCGATGTAATTAAGCGACGATCAATTCGTTGCCTTTGGCGAGAATTACAGTATATGGATTAATGGCCAGCCCAGACTATCTTCACTCCCAGCTCCTATCCATTTATCGCGGGGCCTTCGGCCAGAGCGGAAACAGGGAGCACTCAATATCTCGGTGAGATTTTCCAAGAGCTCGGCTCATTCACCTCGACGGTTTTCAACCACATACACTTTGACTGAGAGTTTGAATAACTAGCAGTTTATGATAACGATTAAATATTTTTTTAATAAAAATAAAATATTAGCTTCTGCGGGAAACCAAAAGCCATAAATTTGATGTTCTATTTCTCTTTTAAGACACTTTTCGAAATCACTTTGCCCAACATATTCCTTTTATTTTTATAGCAATATTTCTCTTAAAGAGCATCGCACCGGAACAGGAGTGTAATTCTTGATCCCCGAGGATTTTAATGAAATTCTTCCTTAAAGTTAACGGTCTCAGGAAAACCACATATTATAAGTACTAACTTTGAAAATGTCCAACAACTCACCAGTCGCTGCAAAATACATCTACTACTAATCTGCCTATTCATACAAAATTACCAAAAGTGAAAACACAAAATAGACGAACTGACATAGTGTGCACTAGGGGAGTTTTCTACCTGAATCGGGAAAATATACTGCATAATATACACATACACATACGGACATACATGAGAATAGGACTTCGAAAGTTGTATAATGTAAAACAGTAGTTTTTACGGTTATACCAAATTTTGATGCCTTATATATCAAAAGTGTAAATAAATCTTTGTTTTTTAATTTCCTTTTCACAACTTTCAACAAATGACAAGTCTGAAGCTAGTCGAAGGCGTTCTTGTCTCAAAGACTATAAAGACTTGACACTTTATGAGACAAAAACATCTTGGGAAACTAAATACAATATAATAGTATATTACATAGCGAGAGTTGTAAACAGCTTATTACGTATGGGTGGAAAAGTTGCGCACGAGCCGCGCAGCGGCGAGTGCTGTAATTCCACGAGTATGTAATAAGCTTACAACTCGAGTTTTGTATTATAATTTTTCTTCGACGAAAGACAAACTATTATAATAGGTAAACTATACTTTAGAATTACCACCCCTATTGCGGGGTTCGTAACACGACTTCGATGGTGATTTTTTGGGGTTATACTCAGTATGCTACCCACAACCAACCCTGAAAATATCTACCTGTTAACAATTTTTTTTCTCCATGTATAATTTTCTTGGGTCAGCACAGAAAATTCGTAGTATATTTTCTGTGGTGTCAGTCATTACGTGTCAGTGTTCGTAACAATGGACTTACTTATAACCTAAACCGTCACTTAATAGGTATGTTACTAGCATAGGAGTAGAAAGAGAGTACTCGTATATACACATATGTAAGTAAATAAACCCATGCATAGAAATTCGTACATATATTATGTCCAAATCTTAGACAAGAGAGGACGCTTGCCTAACATCCGTGTTACCGACTGCCACATCGCACGTCAGGCCAGTGGCGTAGCATGAAACGCGTTCTTAGCCAATATCACAAAAATGTTAAAAATGAAAAGGTAGTTAATTTTGACTTACATGTAATTTGATATATTGGTATTTATTTGCAGATAATTTCCCAAATTCGTAAAGCTAGTGGCAAGTGCTAAAATATATTTATTTGCGGCGATTCCGAATCAATCAAAATAAAATAAATAATGCACGCTCATGGAAAACAGGCCATATTTTATGAAACTGTCATAATCAATTAAGAAATTTTCAATAAAAACGATGTAAAAAGAATTATATTGGTCCTATTTACAAACAAAACAATACACTTCATCATACTAAAAGGTAGAAGGAATTTAAATAAGTTATATTGAGAAAAAATAAAGCTTTTGGGTATCTTTCAAAGGTAGCTTATTAAATATTTACCTGTGAAACGAAATTCCGGGCTCTTGCTTTTCACTTCTGCTTTTGCATGCAACCAAACGCTGAACAATTCACCATGGTAAGAGTATATTTTCCCCTTAATCACTGTTATTTTTAATTCACAAATTCACGAAATTAACTCACAAAGTACTCGCTTCGTCTGTCACATATATAATGGCCCGTCGATCAAAACGACCTAACAAAATATATGCACGGCAGGGTAGGCAAGCACGGTGCCCTCTCTCTTTCCTGGTCTAAGATCCAAACACTTGAAGTCTTTGCACAACAATTTCTACTAAATAATCAAACAAAGAGGATTTTATTCAACAAATTAAAACAGAATTTGCAAAATATTTGGTGTATATATAACGTGCGGAAATTTCAACAATGATTCTGACAGTCTATCTGTAGCTTTGCCTATGATTATTATAAAGTTGGCCTTAGATAATATTCGCAAATCTGCATCTTGTATGAAATGTTATTGCCCCCTGACTCAAAGGTAAATATCTGATGTGATTTTTGGAGACACAATGAGTTTGTTCCAACAGCAGTTCTGAACTGGTTCACGGCGATCTAATTGGTAGAAAACAGTTCTGGAATTACTTTTCTCCATTCTGATTCGCTAGAACTGGTTCAGTTCAGAACTATGTATTGCTATAGATTTGACAGATGTCATTAGGGGGCCCTCTGCTTGAAACTGTATATTTTCGGTCCTGTATTCCAGACAAAATTATCGCAAGCACGGCAGTCTCTTTTAGAATTTTATAATTGTTAGTGGTGGGAGATAGACGACTAAGTGGATTGCCATTACAAAATGATTAAAAGCCAATATACCCTTCCAATAAAAATCGGGGGGTCTCGTACAATATTCTGCTTATTAATTGGCATTATCCAGATTAAATATAAAAGCTATTGTTATTTAACTAGTAAAGCCACAAACACCATACTTTGTATATTCATAGGAAAAAATCACATCTCACCCTCACCTACTAATACCTATCATTTTGTTCGATCTTAATCCGAAATAATGTTTCTATAGGCTGAATAGTTCATTGATACCTGGCTGCGTCTCTAGTTTAGCACGTAGCATTAGTAGTCATTAGCAGACCCATAGATAGGGAAACCCCCTGTCAGCCTTATTTTGATGAAGTGCCCATAAATCTATTCATTGCTTTTGAAAGAGATAGACAATATGGATTAATGACCGATTCACTCCATATCCACTTCACGCTCCCATTTACTTACTGGAGGGTTGGAGAAACTCCAGGGAAGAGCGGGACAACGCCCACTGCACATCGTCGACAGAAGTTCGGCCTATTCATGGCAACGGTTTGCGGCGACATGCCTGATGGTTTTGTTTGGAAATTAGATTAAACAGTAAACACAGGGAGTAGACCGAAAAAATTCCCGGAAAGCCGAATTTTTTGTATGTCGTAACTGTTGATTAGAAATATCAAAATACAAATTGGCTTATCCCCACTCCTCCCCGTTTCACCGCAATCTTGATAAAACTTTAGAATCGGTTTATCCCGAAATGTTTGGAGGAAAGCAGGTAGGAAGGAGGACAAAAATTGTAGAGCTTGAAATTTACAACATATTTTGTTCGATGATGAACAATCTGTACCTAGTATTCCCAAAAAGGGAGAGTGCGCCAAAATGTAAAAAAAAAGTTATTTATGTGCCAAGGCACTGAGGTTCAACTTTTTATGACTCATGTGGAATTTAGTTGCCAAGGCCCCTGGCCGAGGCAAATAAACCTCATGAGTCATAAAAAGAACTTCAGTACCGAGGTACATATTATATTTTTTTTAAAACGAAAAAAAAAAAGATTTATTAGGCAAGAAAACAATCATGCGGGATCACCCGTCCATAAACCAACTGCGCGCGGCGTTGCTTGACTTTGACGATCGCTCTACCTAGGTCAAGTATAATGACGTACGGCGCCTTCGAACAGAAAAACCAAACTGCTGCTTGTTGCGCAGCCTCCATAACAAATCTATTGATATTCCAACCTACTAAAATATTTATCCTGAAAGATTGCGCTGCTATAGATAACAATTTCGCAATGTGTACGAAAAGTTAAATGGGCCACTATTGGCCCGGTATTGAGTATTTGGTCACTTTTGACGGGCGATGTCTCCGCGTGTGACGTTTTATGTTTACATCTCGCCAAGGCCTACTTATTGAAAAAATCGTACAATAATGGGCTACTTTAGTGCCGATTTCTGAGCTTTTAATGACGATTTCGGGACACTTCACTGCCGATTTCAAGAAAAAAAAGTTTTCGTACATTTTTACTTAAGAAAAATTAATTTGAACCAAAAAACTTGTTTACAAAAGTTGCAGATCTGGAAAAAATCTATAAAAAAAACATTGGTATTATTTATTATTTTTCCAATGTTCGTTACGCATTAAAATTGGTTGGGATTTTCACAGTTAATTTTTTATGTTTTCTTGAATGTTATTCATAAATTGTTGAAAGTGTATTATGTTTCTGGCGATTCACGAAAAAATTCGAAGCAGAATTTTTTTGTTTCAACAAGAATTTTATATGGAAGAAATGTCAAACATTTGCATCATGTTTATACTGTTTGTTGATTTTAGTTTTTTCTTCGGACACGTTTCTTCCAGTTGAGAGTTACGTTGTTGAGCTTGGAATTTCCGGAATCATTCCGAAAAAGATAGGGGACTCCAAAATCTTCAGAAAACATTTTTCGACATTCAAGAATTCATCGTGAAAACAAAAAAAATCTGTGATAACTGCAGAAATTCCATCCAATTTCAATGAGTAAAAACACGCGTCTCGCCCTAATAGCTTGAAAAATAATAAACTTTTTTTACACATTTTCAAGATCTGCACCTTTTTTGTTTCAATTAATTTTCCTATGCCAAAATGAGACAAAACTTATTGCAAACTTAGGCGCCCTCTATCTTTTTGGGAATAAACTACAAAAAGTCGGCCCGCAACAAAAAAATGTTGAAAGCTCCAAGCTCTACAATTTTCCTCCTCGCATTTTTACCCCCACCAGTTAATAGGAAACAATATAAATCGATTCTAAATTTGTTTCTATTTTTTCAAGTTGACTTTTCTAACTAACAGTAACATATCGAAAATTCGGCATTTTATGATTTTTTCGATACAGATTGACTGTACTATTAGTTCTGGGGAGGGAACAAGTGCGTATATGATGGAAGTAAAGTAAAAAACTTTTAACGCGGTCTATATACCGCGTTAAAAGTTTTGGAATTTGTATTCGTGTGCTGATATTTGAAAACTAATATTATGTCCAAACTAAATGCAAAAGCAATTATAGTTATTTTCCTGTTAATTTAGAAGTTATCAAGCAGCAAATAACATCGTGTTTTGGCGTGCTATATATGACGTTTTTTGAAAATAACCCATTTTATAGTTCTCTATTCTCTTGAGAACTGGGGCCGCACTTTGAGCGCTAATTTAGGTATCTGGAATTATGAATATGGAATGGTACACCCAGCGAAATAATACAAGTAGATACTTTATATTTTCATCCCCCATTTTCACTTTTCGCATCGAGCGATTTGGCCCAAAAGCAATCCGAACCGCCCTATTGTAGGCAAGATTAGGCGAATCATATTTGAAGTCGATATCTTAGTCTCTTCGAAGGTTGTCGTGAAAAGAGACAAACACACACCTACATGAATATTTTGATTTTTTTCCGAAACAATACTTCCGCTCACGTGGTAATGTGGAAATTAATTACCTACAAAATTCTATAAGTAGAGGACGTCTACGATATAAAAAAATATAATTTTATTTTATTTTTATTTCAGATACAAATTTAGTAGGTATATTGTATAACTATCATAGAATGGTCTTCATTTCCCAACAGAAACTGTCTCTTGGATTTTTATATCTGATGCGATTTCATGTCAACAAATAAAAATTGCAAAGAATAATTATTAATTTAATTTGGGCCCCAAAATGTTAACGCCTTGTATTCTGAGATTGTAGAGTTTGTGTGTGAATGTTGCGACAAAAAAATTAATCTCCCTTTATCGCATTAAAATCAGGCTACCCTGTATTTCCGTTCCAATTCGTTTGTTGTTATACCTAGGCAGCTGAAACTTAAGTCGTTCGGATCCCGGCATTAACGATCATCGGAAGAGCCATCAATAAGGAAATCCCAGCCAGCCCCAGTTTGATTAAACGCCGATAAATCCGTTCGCTGTCCTTGGCAGGGATTAGAATACTTATGGATTAATGGCCGTTCGAGGCCATATTCACTCACACCCCCTTCGAGCCCATTCATTACTCCGAGTCGGAATAATTCGTGGACGGGCGCGCACTCCACATCGCCGACAGATTTTCCAGGCGCCCGCCTCCGAAAACTTCGCGCTATTCATCGCGACGGTTTTTCGCGATATACTCGGCCGTTCGGTTTTCATAAACTTTAATGGTTATTTCTATACGCCCACTGGTATACAGGGTGATTCAGTCATGATGTAAGAATTTTTAACCACACGGTGGGTCGGTCTACTAAAAAGGAAAATGCGAAAGAATTTTGTTCTCGAAGTTTAAAACGTGGGGCAAATAAACTTTATTATCCGAGTAACTCGACGCTTCTGCTTCAATGTCAACCGTCAAGGTTGGCACTGGAGAGCTATGTTGCCACATTTCAATCTTTTTTTGTGGACGGAGAAACTGAAGAAATAAGAAATACCCAACTTTCATTTGCATTTTTGGTGTATTCAGTCTTGATTCTACAAAGGGCAAGCGTTATAACACTTCAAACATTTTAAGAAAATGTCGTATTCACATCATAAGCACCAGTATTTGCTTAAAGTTTATTGTTGCTACCGGCATATTTTGCACGTTTTCATTTTTTTATTGTTTTTTCTAAGCAACAAAACTGCCTCACAGTGGTTATTGTGACATGATTGTTTAGTTTACTGACTGGCCGGAAACTAATAGACGCTGGCCGCGTTGGCTGTCACTGACTAGGCGCAGTAATTCAATAGGGAAGTTGACGATTTTCCAAAGTTGGCATTATTTATTTTCTAAAATTTATTTGTGGCGCAAACAGATCCATTTAATTTGTAATTGGGTTTTTCGCCACCAAACTGATTGAAAGACAACTTTTTCAAGTTGCCTCGAAAATTCATAAATTCTTAACACTAAATAAACGAAACTTTAAACGTGTAACTCAAAAAATAACTTCAACAAATTTGTTTTCTGAGCTTTCGGAGGATAAATCTTCCTCCTTTCTCAAAGATCATGTCACGTCAAAGTGAAGTGACAGATTAATAAATTTCAGGTTAAAATGTCATGACAACAGAAACAATAGCCTAGCCACCTGCCTGATATTGTACCCTGTGTTTTATCTAATTATCTATACTAACTTCTCTTTGAATAAGTGGCAATAATATTTTACTGAATTCCACTGAACATTCAGCAACACAGTTGCCCGTATTTCCTAGAATAAATGCAGATTCTAAAAGAAGAAGTAGGAAATAGACGAAAAATTAAAGAATCAAAAATATACGGTTTTTCCGAAAATTACGTCATAATGTATTTGTACTATGTAAATAAATCCTATCGAATTTTTGATCGGATGTAAATCAGGCTTTCCTTGTAGCTATAGTAAGGGCAGAATGTAAAGGCGAAGTCGGCAATAAATCATCAAAGAGAGAGCGCTATATCTATTTCTTTACTTGCACTCGCACAATTACACTCATGTCTCCTCCTCCAATTTGTATTCGACGTACGTCTTAAAGTACGCTAAGCACCTTTCATGAAAGGAAGAGAGATAGAAAACCTAGTACTTGTCTTGTATTACTAGTTGATTGTTTAAGGCAGGCAATTATTGTAATGGTTTAAGGAAAAAATACCAATTGGACATTGGTCAAAACGGCATTGGTTTTCTTGAAATAGGGTGTTCAAATTTTGTTAAATTCAATCCTTTCCATTTTGAAGGCTAATAAGTTTTGATACATTGTTCATAAGATTTTTTTTCTCAGTTTAAATGGTACAGTCGATGTGTAACGTTTAAAAGCGGTAGGTAAAAATTTTATGTTTCGAATGTTGAAGTTAACAGGTGTTTTGGGGCACGTTTTGCCAATTTCAATTAAACAGTTGATTTTATCGATATGAAACAAGAGTACACTTTTGTTGCAAAATGAAAAGATACACTGAAATGATGGACCTGCAAGACCAAAAAGATAACTTCAAAAAAGTTTGAGCAAAAAAATTAATAGGGGTTGTTAGTTTTTACCCTTTTTTAGGGCACTGTGTAAATAAATATACTACCCTAAAGCGTCTTCCAGCAAGTAGATAACACATACCAAATTTCAAATTTTTAAGTAGCGCCGTTATTGAGATATAAATAGAAAATACTTTTGGGTCACCTTGTAGACCCGAATAACTTGGCAAGGAAAGCCCAAATCGAAAAATTTTATATGAAAGACCCCCCTTAAAACCACCTGATGAACACCCCTTTAAAGTATTTACTATACATTCTGACTCACCCTGTATATAACTTTTATCCAATCATTTATTCTCATTCATAAGGGAAAAATAATGTTAAGTTAGGATGCTAGAATCATTAAAACGCTGACACAGAAATGACAAAACGCAAAACATTTTTAAATATTAAACAGGCGACTAGCAATCTGCGTGTTTGGATGGTATTAAAAAATACAAATATAATACATTATTGATTTTCCTAAAAATAAAGGTTTTAACATGACCCAATTTTTATATCCCCTAGCAGTTATAATGGCTCCATGCATAAAAAGTTCCACTATTAATTACTGCCACAATCTCTAAAATAAATTCAATTTAAATCAATATAGTCCACATGCAGTTGATTTTATACGTGGCCAGCTTTCTAAAAATATTATGAAATAGGATAGAATGTTGACAATGTAACGGAAATGTTGTTATTTCCATTAGAGCATAATAGCGAACAACAATTTGGTCTATCATTTGCAATAATAACTTCTAAATTCAATCGATTTAATTACGGCGTTTCACATTTGATAAACTTTTCGTTTCATTCAGGTATCTTTCGCCGCCCCCAATGCTGACCGCTTACTTTGTTGACATTTTTCTACACTTTTTATTTTGGTACATGTCTAGGGTCTCATTTATTTTTATTGGTAATAGCCGTAACGTTAGAATAATCCTTATATAGTCACAAATTATCTATAGCAGCGTTCAACTACTGTTCAGAACTAATCCAGTTTGTCCGATACAATGTATTATTTTCTTAAATTTTCCATTAAATCCATTAACCAAGCTTTACTTTTGACTCAATAAATCATTTAACACTTTTCTATTCAGTTTATGCTTTATCTTAACATTCACATCACTTGGAGCAACACTGTTGGTGCAGAACCAAAAATGTAAATTTTCTGTCTGCCTTCCTTTTTGTTATTCTGTTCTCTAACGTCTCTAGATGTTTTTTCAAACCTAAAAATAGTATTTAACTCCGGAATTTTTACGAATGTTCTTTGATTCCCAGCCAGCCAAACCAAGAGGCCACACAACAACTAATACAAGTGATATACTGTTGCTTTTATTTTTGGTTATTTTTCTTGTTTCAATTATTGTATTTTGTGAAAGGTATTAATTTAAACCAGATGTTTATATTGTCGTAAGTCTCAAAACCTCAATTTCGAGTTCAATTGCCAAGTTAATTTCCATGTCGAAAGTCAGACCATGTCGATTATAATATATTGTTAGTTTTTTTTGTCTTCAAAGCTTCTTTCTATTGGCCTATTTTTATATTGCTATACTCTATAATTTTTTACTAATGTATATTTTTGTGGCAACAAAATTCCCTACACTATATTTTATTATACCTTTGAATAATATTGACGATAACTTGAATTCTACTTTAATTTGCATTTTGTCACATCGCCCTATTTTTTAGAGGTGAAATAAGTACGCGGAATCTCTATACCATTCTCGTGGTTTTGCCGAAAAATTTTTTTTGTAGAAACACCTTAGCTATTTTCTTTTATTATTACAACATTTTTGTGTGGTTGGATAATTACTACCTCCCGAGCAGCCACCTATAGGCACTTCTGGCAAATAATAAATTCATAATCAAATTTCGTAAGGGAACAAGTGTATAAAAACACCGAGATAAATACGATATTTTTTGACCAAGTGTCATTTTCTCACTTTATTGAAAAGTCTCCCCATATGAAATTGTCACGAGCCGCCACTGATTAGAGCCTTTTCAATCGGTTGGTAAAATCCTTTTCCTATTTTCTCACGGTTTCATCCACTTTACTGGATTCCACAAACCGTTTCTGAAGTAGATAAATATCCAATTCTTTTAGCCGCATTCATCAGTCCACTTCCAGTGTCGACCATGATAAATTTCGAACTTATCACCCGGGATATTCATAAACCTGTATCGCCCGTCCAACCTCGTCCGATATGGGCCATCACTCTTTCGCCCGGCTCTCTTTCCCGACGTATCATAACACAAATTGTTCGAGTACGTCACATGAGAGCTTCTAATAAAATATATGGTAGGTACTCCTCATTGAGACTGCTACGGAATTTCTATCCAGACTTTTTCAAAATCAGTCAAAATCTTTTGATTTTATTTCAAAATCCATTCCAACGAGAATTTTATGAGATCTTACAAAATAATATATGCTTCAAATTTTAGACGATAGTTTTGAATACTTTTTTGTAATTATTTAAGCAAAAATAATTTAGACATTAGAATTTGTATTCTCTAAAATAGTTAGAATTAAAAAATTTAATATTATTTAAATTTAAATCTAATGTAATTTTTGACTATTACACAATACACAGTAGTTGTTGTCATTTTACAATGTCTTTATTTAATCTCCAAACTAAAGAATAAGTGGCTGCAGATCAGGTAATCAAGGAAGCAAAGAAATAGTACCCAGTACCGGTTTAAGGTAGCTCGCCGCCCGGTGCTGCCACAGACATAACGCCCCATCCTGATATTTTAATGCATGGGGTTGGGATGGCCTATCCCATCCCCATGCATTAAAATATTTCTTATTTTTTTAAACCATCACGAAATAAGAAAGAAACTTTGTATACATATTTATATAAAATAAAAAACGGAAAATTATAAACAAAACAAAAAAATCTTTATTCTTTGATTTAAATAAGGAATATTAGATATTAAAAACTAATTAAAATCACTAAATAAAAAATAAAACAGTATTCTTTGGTTTAAATAAACAACAGGTACGAAGAAAAACTACATAAAAATACTATCTAAAAAATAAAACATTATTCTTTGGTTTAAAATAATGAGAAACACCAATCACAATTATTAATAAGTAAAAAAAATAAAAAAAATCCGCCCTTCCCCGTCCATTTTTTATTCTATTAAATAATAATTATTATAGTCGACTTTAGACTTTACTCTAATAAAAAGCTATTTTAAATCTTTGAAGTGTTTTTACACCCTGTATTGTATGTATGACGCATCTTCCAGTAATTTGCGAATGCGAATGCATAATAATACAATAGATCTATTTTAACACACGTTCATAAATATTCAAAGTTGCATCGCACATACAGAGTGTAACAATAATTTAAAAATTTAAAATACCTTTTTATTATTGTAAAGTCGACTATATTATTAAATACTAATTATTAAATATTAAATGAGGTATTTATTGCAAAAATTAAGAAAGTGCTTGGCTTGCCATGTTTGTGTGTATTTGTAAAACGAATTTTCAGTTATAGATACACAAATAGACTACCCAGGAGTTCTAGCACTAGCACACAAGTCACACACAACAAAACAAGTAGATTTTAGTAAATCTGTTGTTTTTGTGGCGCATACATGCAATGCAACCCTGCAACCTGCTGTCGCACCAGATTTTTTTTATTTATTTTTTTAAGAAATAAATGTTTATTTTTAAATATCTCTCAGAGAGCGGTAGCGCGCGTAGCGCGCGTACCGCCCTCAAAACGTTTACCGCCCGGTGCTATTGCACCCAAAAAACCCCTGTTAAACCGGCACTGATAGTACCCACGAGTATTCCGTTGATAATAATTTCAATCCAAATTAATTGTGGGTTATTTCATGTTGAAAACAAAAACTAGTAGGTCTAGTTTGATGGGGATGTTCATGAGCCCAAATTCTCAAATTGTGAAAATTCACAATGCCATATTATATTATTCACATATTATTCACTTACATTGTAGTAAAGAAAGGCTTGTAAGAGGGGTGAAGAGGTACCATGTATCTCAGGAACTAATAGTCCTGGAGCTTTGGGAAAAAATCTTGTTAAGTAATGTGGTCACGAAAAATCGCTGGAAATTATTTTTATGTTCGTAGGTCGGCCGCTAGGAGGCGTATTCGCAACAGTAAATTTGATAAATGAGTTTTCTCAAAATATGACTAATAAAGGTGTATATCAAAAATAATTGTTTTGCACTCTTCAGCAAATTCTGAACAATTTTCGTTAAGGATCTTTTGCTCTAGCTCTTCAAAGAGAGGTGAAACGGCGGATAAACCTTGACTTGTAAAAAATGCCGCTAACTCCGGTTTGGCTTAACCGAATTGATCGAATTTGAGCTTGTTGAAAAGAGTATTCCTTCTTCTATTAAATGTTTGTCCAGTAAGGTCATTTCGAATTTCGTGGTCACCGCTAGAAGGCGCAAATTGAAAAAAAATCCCTTTTATTACAATTTTCTCCGAAATGTTAAATACAATGACATATTTATTCTGCTGTAATAATCGAAAAGTAGATTAAATTCACAACAAAAAATACCAAAGGTTCAAATCCCCAAATGATTGAATACGCTATAATAATGTTTTCTTGTTTCTATTATAATTATTTATAAAATAACTAATATTCAAGCAAATAATGCCTCGTGTCTCACAAAAAAAAAAGTTCCTTCTCAACAATCACTAGAACATTTAAAAGAAACCTTTTTACAAATAATACATGAAAGAATAATAAAAACATGTAAACTTTTTGTGTTCGAGTTCAAAATTTTGCATTTTATTTTTATAATTTAATTAATTTCAACATTAACAATTAGGTTCATATTAAACTTAAGTTAAATATTAAGAAAATATTCCTTATTTCATTAAAGGATAATAGGTACCTACAGTTTTTATAAAAAAAATCTGAGATTTTCTGCTTCCAATGTATGAGGTATATTTTTTCACTTTTAAAATACTTACTACTAGACATAATTAAGCAAAGCTGAACTATTACGTTTGTATCTATATGCATACTTGTGCACAGTTTTATTATACGCAAGGGTTTCTATGGCACCCCATGCACAATTATATTCGCGCACATTCTTTAATTCTATAGGTGATAATGTTCCTGGTTGCTTATCATGGTATTGCAATTTTCTATTTAAATTATTGCTGGAAACTCTTCGTTCAATGGTTGGCAATTAATTTTAAAAGGTAGAACAAAATTACCTTTTTAAATTATGTCTGTATTGGTTTAGGCTCAGAATTTTACTTTCGTATTCGCTCTAATATCCTACTGACGGCTGTGACATGAAAATACCACAATTTTGCTTGATTTTGCTCACTGCAAGTTTGGATTTAAAAACCTATCCCAGGTGTAACATCTCAAGTTTGTCCCAAAAACAGTCCCATTCTAAAATTCCCGGCCGCCCGATGACATCCTGCTGCAACCGAAACTGATTCCCGTGCCATCCGTCAGGAGGCGTTATCAGCAGCCACTCGGAGAACGACGTTATTTGTTACAGTATTTCCGGACGTGAATTTATAACGCCCCCCATCTCGAAATTATAGAGCAATTTTCTTCGTTCGCGAAAAACTGATGTCTGGTATTACCGGCGCCCTCGGATAATTCATTACGTAAACGTTATAGTTAACGGCTGCATCGTTGGAATAAAATAGATGCCCTCCGCCGCTTGCCCGGCCGACACTCTGGAACGCTAAGCGGCAGCCTGGAAAGCCCATCCGTGCGGTCTTCATTTCCATCAGGCAGGAATTTTAAGAGTTTATACTCGGGATATTTTCGAGGGAGTGGAGTGCTTTCTCTTTGAGGCGTTTCAAATTGCACTACAAGGTGTTACTTGTCACTTGCGCTACAACGTGTTTGGGGCCTTCCAATAAACTTATTTTTATTTTTAATAGGTTGCAAAATAAGGCACTACATGTTTTTTTGGATTGAGCTAAGAGAAGATATCTCATTGACCCTACTATTTCTATTGGGTGAATATTCCATATGGCTAGCTATATGATTATTTTAAATGATCTTACTTGTTAGAAAGTTATTGCTCGATTGCATTAATTTTCGACTATACAGGGTGATTCAGTTCCGGTGCTCAACATGGGGATCTCGGAAACCGTAACAGATACGAAGTCGGTCAAATGGAGGCAAACTTGCGGCTTTGGGTGCCTAACAATATGCCGTTGAGAAAGTTAAAATATTTTCATGGGTGGCTGAGATATTTAAGAAAAACCGAATTTTCGAAATTTAGATTTTATTTTTTTCTGGCGCCATTTACAATAATATTGAAAAATAAATTATACTTTTTCATTGCACTTTTTCATTGCAACTTGGACTACGTATTTTTAGATTTTCGGGGCGACGTTTCGTTTTTGAGATAGAGGGATCATCTTCATTTTTTTAAATACGGACCTGGATTTTTTATTCCATATTTCGAAATAAATCGTTGTCCTGAGTACAACGATGTATGACACATACATATTTTTTCTCGTTTTAGCTGCTAAAATGCACATTCACTAAGAAAAGAATTATTACGGTCCTGGACTGTGCATTTTTCTCTCTTTTTTTTTCAAAGCTATTCCAATTATAACAGGTGATCATTATTTTAATACCTACTGGATTAATTATACTCCATGTTTCTCATATTTTGAAATTATTTTTTATACTTTAGGTAAATAGCAACAATAATAATTATTACTAACAATAGTGAGATACATGTTACCTAAAGTATAAAAAAGAATGTCCAAATATGACAAACATAGAGTTTCATTAATCCAGTAGGTATAAAAAAATGATTACTTGTTATAATTGGAATAGCTTTGAAAAAAAGAGAGAAAAATGCATAGTCCAGGACCGTATTATTTTTTTTCGTAGTAAATGTGCATTTTGGCGGCCAAAATGAGAAAAAATATGCATGTGTCATACATCGTTGTACTCAGGACAACGATTTATTTCGAAATATGGAATAAAAAATCCAGGTCCGTATTTAAAAAAATTAACATGATCCCTCTATCTCAAAAACGAAACGTCGCACCAAAAATCTAAAAATACCATGACGTAGTCCAGAAAAAGTAGCAATGGAAAAGTGTATAAATTATTTCTCAATATTATCGCATATGGCGCCAGAAAAAAATAAAATCTAATTTTCAAAAATTCGGTTTTTCCTAAATATCTCAGCAACATATGAAACTATTTTAACTTTCTCAACGGCATATTGTTAGGCGCCCAAAGGCGCAAGTTTGCCTCCATTTGACCGACTTCGTATCTGTTACGGTTTCCGAGATCCCCATGTTGAGCACCGGAACTGAATCACCCTGTATATTGAAAATTCAATGAAACTAGTATAAAGGGTAATTCTAGGAGAGATGAGACGCTAGTTGTAGTTGATTCACAAGAGGACCTTGATGAGTAGCAAATTAGAAGCATTGCCAAACGTTACAACGTCCTCATACACATATACCTACACTAAAAGTCACTCTTGTGAAGACCAAACCCAACACCGAAGTCATCAAGAAAAGCTGAATCTTCGAGGTCCCATGCGAATGGGGCTAAATCTACATTGGCGAAACCCTGAATGTGGGGTTGAAAGAACATCGTGAGCGCATGCGCAAAGATGAGAAACCACCAAGTCGGGCATCGAACATGTCCGGACCAACCAACGTCACTGGAGCAAGGCCAAGGTCATCGACAAGGGGCCACAGCGGTATAAAAGAAAATTTAAAGAACATTGAAAACACACAAGCCTACACTCAACCAGTAGCGCCAAATCACGCCAGCGGATTATATGATTAAGATTAGCCTAAGTATAAAACTGTAAACGTTTTCTTATACTCCTCATTTCACTTGAAAACGGATAGAGATCGCAACTAATCGAAACGTCGCGAATAAACAAATAAAGACTGAAGCTCAAGAAGATTGTCTCCTGCACTTGCTAATCCTATATGCCACGTTATACTGTTAGAATAAATTTGGAGGAAACTATAGCTCGATGCTACTAAAAACAACTTCTTATTATATCCGAGCTGATATCAAGATTATCCAAGATATCAAATTAAACTTTCCGGCTCTGTCGAAACTAACAATCTTTACCGCCCCGAAAACTGCCTCCGAACTAAATGAACCCCGGTAATATTCGAATAATTTGTTAGGGCATAATATACAGAAGTTGCAGCCGCGGCGCCACGTAGGATTCGAGTTAATGGTCCAAATTAAAACACATCGCTGCATCAATTTGTTGGAACGCTCGTTAGAACGGTGCAGCCGGCTTACCCGAACTCCGCTCTCCGACTTGATTATTATTTTAATTGATATTAAGTCGGCCTGGGTATTGTCACCAATCCAAAACTACTAGGTAGAACCGTTGACTATGTTGTTCACCGCTACCTCTATCGACTTTTCGCATTTCAGTCTGCACTAATTTAGAATAAATATACCGACAGTATATCTGCGTAAAAAATACGTTAAAAGATTTCTTGATTTAACTGTGGTTCAGCATTCCTCCTCTTGAATTATGGCAAGATATTTACAGGTCATCTGCACGTGATGCCGGGCCATCACCGTCAGTGGAAACGCAGCAAGCAAGACTTGTCCAGACGCCACTCTATATAGTATCACAATATATTAGGTAAGTTGTTTGCAGATACTTTCTCTCAGCCAGATGGATTGTAAATAATGCGGGCGACGTTTCATATAGTAGCTAACACGCGGAACGGCTTGTTTATCTTTCTATAGGTACCTACCTAGTTTTAGCATAAGTTTTTTAATTAATGTTAACAGTGGAACCAAGATGAGTAAAACATGTAGGATATATCATTCTGGCGAGGCGTACAATTTTGCTATAAACTTATTGGCTCTTCTGATTCAGCTAAAATTAGTATACAGGTTGAGTCAGTTTTAAATGCCGAAACTTCTAAGATCCGTAGGATGTCGAAAAATTTCGCACAGGGTGTTGAAGTTTTAAAGAATGTGTTGGGTTTACTAAATATTTAGCAAACTAGTTGAGATATTTAATTCATATTTGGTGCACGATAATATGATGACATGGGTTGGGATAAAACTTGTTTATATTAAACACCTTAAACTTCATAAAAATGTCCTCTCGGCATTTTTTCCTGTTACGATTTCGTGACAAATTTTATTTCCCCAATTATTTCAAGGTATTTCTGAAAAATCAATTAAAATATTTGTCCCATAAGTATAAGATTCAATAAAGAAAAATATGTTTCTTAGTTTAAATAAAGTACTAACTTTTTACAATAATCCTACCCATATACTTTTTAAGATACAGGGTCTCAAACATTTAGAGAAGACACCATACTTATGTTACGCTCCGTACCTTGAAAAGTATGGCCTCGAGTGGGTACATTTATTGGAAAAAGTTGCTTTGTGAAAGCAAGCTTTACAATGAGAAACACATTTTTTCTACTGTGAGTCTTATCCACTTATGGAGCAAATACTGGTATCTATAATGTTCTATTAGGTATATAATTTATGCAAATACGGATTGTATAAATATTATTATTATTATATTTGTCATTATTATTGTTGTTATCGTTGTTGTTATCGTTGATATTACTGTTGTTGCTATGGTTGCTGTAATTGTTGTTGTTATTGTTGTTCTGTGTTATTTTATTATTAATAATATTATGAGTCAGAGTCTCTCTCTCTATCTCTATTTCTCTCTATTAAATTAAATGCTTTAAATCTTACACACAGTGCGAAGTAGACGTTAATGTTTATTTTTTTATTTTCTGTCCAGTTTTCTCTAAATTATCATATCATATCTCGTTGGCAATAATATTATGGAGTGGTTTCTGCTTCTTGCTAATCTAATTAGCCATTTTCAGAGCATGCCTGCTTTTGGAAACCTAAACACATAGAGATTTCAAAACATTTTAGTGAATAAACTAGGTAAATAATAATAATTTGACTGTTTGTCTTCATTAAAATGCGGTAATGAAATAATCTTTTTTTTAATAAATATTTCCCATCCATGAAGCCCGTCATTTCTTTAGTACAAGATGCAGAACATGGAGAATCTCCGACAAAGACTAATTTGAAACTAATAAGTAATTTGTATTTAGTCCAAAGATATGAATCAAAACGCAATACATATTTTTAAGATGTAATGGAGACTTTTATAATCCGCAAAAGCATTAAGTTACCTTAATTTATTTGATTGCATACGATATGCGGTACCCACATTTTTTTTGAATGGTGCACAGCCATACCTAAAAGCTTCGTGCGGCTAAGGAACGGATTAAAAAAGCTTCGTCCGGGTAAGGAACGAATTAAAACGTTATCTAAGAGTGTGATACTAGTAACATTATATTAAAAGTTATAGCAAGGTATAGCCGCTAGAAATTTAAAAAAAAGTAAGTTCATTTAGAGGCTATAAATTTTAAAACAGTGTCACCCCTACTTTTTGTTAACCTTTCAAATGCGCACTAGTTTTTCCATAGTTGTAAATAAAATTCTGTGGATACAGGTAACCGAACACCTTCTTCGATGACGTCTTGATTCCTTCCTTTCCACATTTTAACGTCCTTTTTATGACCTAGTGAACGTCCCCGTCCCCCAAATATCTGGGAATCGATCGCGGCAGCGACCTGCCGATCTCCCTTCCCGATAGCATGCCTGGGAGACGGGGGGGCGGCGCGCTCGCTATTTGTGGACCCCGCCGGTGGCGTTAGTCGTTCCGATTCCATTATGGCCGCCAGCCGTCCAGCGGCGAAATTGTTTCAGTTGTCACGCGGCTGAAATTACACCTGCTGGAGATATTATGACAAATATAGTGGCGGCGTCCCCTGACAAATTGCTTTCCGGACATAATGGAAAAAGTATATTCGGAAAGGGGAACTTCCTGCGCAGATAATGGGAAACCGGCGACCGGACGGGCGCCGTCGAATTGGTCCAGATGGCGGGGGCGAGATATTTTCAGTAATTAGCCCGAGTTGAATGGCGTTTATAATTAGTAATCTGTTTTACATGGGCTTTTACTTCTAGTTGTTAGTATATAAGGGCGGGCTACTAAATATTCTCGACAATGGGCTAGTCTGGTCGCATATAGAATACTGTACGCAAGCAAATAATAGAAGTTCAGTAGACTCCTCTGGAATATTTCATTTTTGCCAGTTCCTCTTAGTTTTTAAATAAAAAATAATCCAAAATTTTAAGGTATTGCTCCTTTTGCTCTCAAAAGACGGCCCTAGATACAATCGATGTGCTGAAGGTCCTCTGTAGCTAAGTTCACACAATCTTCCTAGTTATTATTTGTGAATTGTCGATTTTTATAAATATAACCCAACTACCTAGGTAAACTTCAAACAGGATCTATATCTATTAAAACCAAAACTGACCTTATTTATCTGCTTAACAAAATAATAAACCTAAGTAATATTTATAATGTAGGTACAGAAACATAGAAAAGTCTATTATAGGTATAAAATCTGGTTGATATATTTAGATAGGTACCATAGATACTTCCCAGATTCATCTGCTGAAGATGTTAGTGATTCGTGTTCTGTTTGTTTGCGCGGTATCAAGCTAATAATGAATAGTGAACGTGAAATAATTACCTTTTACCGTAGGTAAGTACTTATTTAAATACCAAGCTATATAATTTTATTTCAATATATTTCTTTCCTACCCAGTTTGAAGAAGGCACAATAAATTGGGGAAATTCTTAGAAGGTCCACGTATTCGCCTTCGATTGAAACCTGACGTTATGCCCCATATTTTTTCACCAAAACTAGCATCCCAAATTCCGAAAGAGAGAAAAGAAGCATTTTAAAAACCAAGAATTTATCGAGAACATAATGACGAGGACAAATACATAAATAGATAGATGAAATATCCATGATACTTAGTATCATGGCAAATGTCTATCTTTACATAACTTGTAAGCAAGAGTATTTACTACCTACCTAATATCAGTGACTATAGATTCTATAGTCACTGCTAATATAATATTAAAAATACATAAATTTACCCACCCTTGTACTTTTACTGTTCTATTTTCTAAAAATTGATCTAAATTGTTTATATCATATCAGTGCAAACATCTATTGTCACCATAATAGGAAGATTGTTGGAATAAGCTTTTTCAAAACTCCACTCCATACTTTCTGCAGCTTATTATTAAACTTCAATATTGTAGGTCACTTTCACAAGCACTAAATGGAAAATATGTTTTTAACTAAACAAAATATGTATACGGAAATACTGTGAGATTTAAGTACTTACATAATTTCTTTATAAAAGGTTTTAATGTGTACCTATAGGTACCTACCCTCCAGGCGTTGACTTACGTATTAAGAGAGGGTTGCCGACAACGAGAGTGACGTTAGATTTCGTATTTTTTTAAGTTGTATAGCATTAAATCTAATAACATTTTACCTGGCAAAAATTTAGTACAAACTTCTCTGTCTTCATTTCAATCATAAGATCTTAAAAGCATATGCACTGGAATTATTATTTTTCCCGAGGTTTTCATAACCTATAAAACAAAACATTGCTTTTAAGATCTTATAATTAAAATGAAGACAGAGATGTTTGTACTAAATTTTTGCCAGGTAAAATGTTATTAGATTTTATGCTATACAACTTAAAAGAAAAACGAAATCTAACGTCACTTTCGCTGTCGGCAACCCCCTCTTAATAAAGACTGCTCACGGCTGTCATGTTTGACAGTTCTCTGGATCACCATGCGCTTCCCGGAGACAAAATACAATGCAAAATATTGGCGCCATCTACTTTTCAGAATATGAAGCTATAATAGCCGCGAGAAGTCTTATTAATCAAGGTGACCAACCGTACCGGATTGGCCGGGACAGGTTCCCGTTTTTGGAATGCCTTCCCTGAAAATAAATACGTCCCGGATTGTACCAGATTCTCAATCCGATCCCGTTTTGTCCCGGAATTAGAAATTTGCTGTTAAAAATTAGTTACAAAGTAATTTTGATTGTTAAATGACAGTAATAGATAATCATTTATCCATCATTCAAAAACAAATCATGCATTATCCATATAATGGGATTTTGTAAAAATACTTTACAAAATAATGCATTGTGTCAAACGGCTATGCTATAAGAACAGGTAATATTATTTTAATTTTTCATCTGTTGCAAAGGTTTTTTTTCCTTTCAAGCAAAATAATATTATGTTAATGTTAATAATTTACTTATTTTATTAGCTTAGGTAGAAAGTTACCTACAGGGTGTCCCAGGATAAGTGAGCCAATAGGTGTGAAAGCAAAACAATTTCGAGTTCAAATTTGATCGTTTGAGGTTCTGACCTGCTTGACTGCTGCTGTCTGGCATATTTTAGTTTTTGAAATAGCAAGATGGCGTCGACAGCGACCATTTATTTATTTTCATTGTAGGTCAAGTGTCTTTTCCTTTAAAGATAGCGAAAAATTTTAGTAGGAAAGTTGTTCCCAATTAAAAGTTACCACCTGGTACCAAATTTTGGAAAGATCGGCCTACTTTGTTTTCCCACTCTTTTCTTTTTCTAACGCGCTTAAGTGGCTTCTAAATACAAGGTATCGAAAAATTTTATGAGAAAAAGTTGTTTAGAATTAAAACTTATCGCCGTGTACCAAATTTTGGGACAATCTGCCTACATAATTTTTTTCATTTTTTCTTTAGCGTGGGGGAAACAAAGTAGGCCGATCTTTCCAAAATTTGATACCCTGGGGTAATTTTAATTGGGAACAACTTTTCTTAATGAAATTTTTTGTTATCTTTATAAAGGAAAAGGCACTTCACCTACAATAAAAATAAATAAATGGTCGCTGTCGACGCCATCTTGATTTTTCAAAAATGAAAATATGCAAAAAATTAGTTTCCAGTCAAGCAAATCAGAACCACAAACAATCAAATTTGAACGCGATTTTTTTTCTTTTGCACCTATTGGCTCACTTATCCTGAGACACCCTGTATATTGTAAACAGCCAGTATTTGTTTTTTTTAATTTATGTACCTGTGGCTTTGTGAAAATTTTATTTCTATTACTGGATCACAAATTCTTTTTTGTTTCCCTTGGGTGGTATTGGTTAAAATTATGAACCAGATCAATTCTAATAAAAACAATCATAAGTTGATTAAAGGACAAAGCTTGACAGTTGCATATTATAGGTAAAAAAATAGCTAGATACCTAATTACTGTCCCGGTTTTTGTCAGCCAGGAGTTGGTCACCTTGTATTAATACGTCAGTCAACGCTCCAGGCCTTTGTATCTAACAACAGGGACACTTGAAGCAAGCAGTTTTATTCTAAAAATCCAGCCTCATCCAGCAGATAGCAGGTAAGCTGTCATATACTGTCTGAACACAAATCACTAACCAATTAGGTACCCTGATGTTGCCGCATGCGGTTTTGATACAGACCCATGGATACATTATGATGTCGGTAAAGAAGATTACTACTACCTTAAATATCTTGCTTCAATGTATTCATAGGCTTGAAGCATAGTAAAATAAATTCCTAAAATAATAGTAATAAAAATACTTAGGTATTTTCAAATTTCTAAGATATTGGATGTTTATCTTGGACAAGGGGCTTTTAGGGATCTAGGTGACTGTAGTTCACCATTGCAATCATCAAGATAATTTTTAAAATTTAATCGTACCTACTAGCCCATTGTTTACTGTTGTGGATATGTCACAAACTGAGAATTTTTTAAATCCGATATGTTAAGTTTTGTTTAATCGTTCTCACAAGACTTTCTGACAGTTTGGAAACTAACAGTTTACTGTTCTCACAAATATTCAAATATTTCGGACAGTTTGCTGTTTCCAAACCTCGACGAATTTACAAGTCGGTGCATACGCTATATGGACACTAAGATCTTATTGGAGACAACCTCTAACATTTTAATTTTGAGAATGAATAAGAAATAATTATTACTCCTCGTAGGTGATACCTATTCGAGACATGCGCGTAACATACAGTTTGATGCATGTAAATTTCTACAATATCTCACTTGCCCTGTTTTTTGTAGTGTTTTTACTCGTATATTTTTTTTGCGATTACATTTTTAGCATTTCAGGTGCACCACTTTTGCATATTTTCATTTTGCAACAACAATGTGTCATCTTGTTTCGTAAAAATAAAATCGACCGTTTGGGTTGAAATTATTATGGCAAAATGTATCCCCAAGACACCTGTTGACTCCACAAAATAGATTTTTCACCTACCGCTTTCACATTTTAAAATGAAGAAACAAAATACCAGATGGGCATTGATCAAATAGGGTCAAAATTTTATTAAATTCAACTTGGTAGATATCTCATGGAATTTTATATATCGGTTCCAATTTTAAATTTTATTTAGCAGCTTGATTCTTTTGGGAGATATAGACATGATTCAGTTGAAAAAACTTTTGAAACAACATTTGAAAAACAAAAGAAAATAGGGCCATAATCGATAGGATAAAAATGATTTTTTAGCAAGATCTCTCATTCTTTAAGGTATGCACCGTAACTTATAGCGTGCAAAAAATATCTCTGCAGAAAAACACTGCTGCAGAAAAACTACACTGAGAAAAATGTAGACTTAAGGTAGATAATAAATATGTACAGTTTGTTCAGCGAATGTTCAACCCTACGTCACAACTCCCGTCCATGTCTGGCTTGTGAATATACGACCGATATCCGTCGTATAGTCATGAGTAAGACATAAGGACGGGAGTTGTGACGTATAGGACCGAACATTCGCTGAACAAACTGTACCTACCTATACTAAGTATACGAAAGTTGTACACGTTGTCGATACCTATAAGGTATGTGGTAATACAAGTGTAATATTTTTGTAAGAATTTCTGTATATAATCTGTATAGCTGAAGATTCATATTTAATTTTTTATTGAATCGATTGTCTTTATTTATCACGAAATCCACAAATAAAAATTAATTAAGAGACATAACTCGTGAGGTAAGAACAAAAATCCTATAGACATACCTCTTGCTATACGAGTAGTCCTTTTTAAATATTATTCCCTCGAGACAGGTCAGGGTATAATATTAAAAAATTCAAAAACGACAAAGTTATGATGATAAACATCTTCCGCCCCATCAAAAAACTACCACCTACGTCATACATTAACGGTGTTACAAGCGCTAGCTTCTCCAGGGAAAAGCAATTTTTTAACGACGATTGAGGACTGTTTGACCTATTATTCCCCGCTTCAAATTTTTATCCTTATTTCGGAACATCCAGTATAGGACATTCGCATAGCAATCTTTCAAATAAAATCTAAAGTCTATCCAAATTACAGAGGCAGTGGATCAAAACATTGGTCACCACGTGACCTATTCTCTTATTGGTCTGGCCGTCATAAAATGTCAAGTGTTTACGCGGCGAGCAGAATGCAGGGCCGGCTCTTCCCTCAGTCGAGTTTCCTGCATATTTTAGATCGGATCGCGAGCAGTATATTCTGTAAATTTATTTTGCTACTTAATTTAAGGAAATTTATAAAGTTCCGCGAAAGGTAGAAACACAAATTTTAGAACTTCTAAAAGAATCACAAGCCACTTGGAATCTCATATTAGTCCGACCTTGGTAATCGATCGCAAGACGGTCATGTGACATTGTTTATATCTACTGCCGCTGTAACTTGGATAGACTTTAGTTTGCTCTATGTCATTACACCCAAGTTATCTACAATCTCAAAATAAACTCCTGGGCAAAATTAACGCAACATCATAAATTTGCCACTTATTAATTTGATGCTATTTTTTTTCTGAATTTATGATCCGATTTGAATGATTTTTTTTGCATTGTAGCTTGATTCCTTGACAATGTTACAGTTTTTGCTGTTTATGATAAAAAGTTCATTTTCGATTTATACCGGGTGTAATAAAATGTTATGTTTTTTTCCAAAAATTTGTATCACCCTGTGGAGTATACTAGCAACCGAAACATATAGCAGTTGACATTAGACGGTAGGTCCATCTTTCTTCAATATTTTCTTTTTTGGTTTACTTCATTATCTCTGTTATTAAAGGAGATACACTGTTTTATAGCGTAACATGTTTTTAGAGACTTTAATATTCAACACATTCATTGTTAAATGTTTTCAAGTAGGCTATAGAACTTTTCTGACATTTCAAGCGATGTGTCAACAGATGTTGTGTTTTAAAGTTACAAAGGTCAAGTAAAATTCGCCATACCGATAAAAACTGTTCGGAAACTGCTTATTAAACGTTTGTTTCATATGCCCAGTTGCCCGACTAATTATTCTATCGTTTTTTTTAACCAGCCTCATTTAAACGTCTTCTGATTGTTCGAGACGATATTGTATGATGGCGAGCAGTTCTAAGCTCACTTTTTAGCCTAGTACTAGTGATATTCCTGATTCTTAGAGCAGTTTGCCTAATAAAACGCTCATCCCTTGGATCGGTACATCGTTTTCGCCCTTGGCCTGATCTTCGACAGCAAGATCCTGTCTCGTTAAATCGTTCAACCATACGACTTATAGTCGAACGATGTCTTCCTATCACATTAGCAACATGACACATCGAATAACCTTCATCCACCAAAGTTAAAGCTCTTACTGCTTCTTCTGCCGATACATTTATTGGTCGACTCATTTTTCAAGTTTAAAAAAATACTCGTCGGGCAACTGGGCATATGAAATAAGCAGTTTCCGAACAGTTTTTATCGATATGGCGAATTTTGTTTGACCTTTGTAACTTTAAAACACAACATCTGTTGACACATCGCTTGAAATGTCAGAAAAGTTCCATAGCCTACTTAAAACATTTAACAATGAATGTGTTGAATAATGTTATATACGCTATAAAACAGTGTATCTCCTTTAATAACAGAGATAGTGAAGTAAACCAAAAAAGAAAATGTTGAAGAAAGATGGACCTACCGTCTAATGTTTTAACTGCTATATGTTTCGGTTGCTAGTATACTCCACAGGGTGATACGAATTTTTGGAAAAAAAAAACCATAACATTTTTATTACACCCGGTATAAATCGAAAATGAACTTTTTATCATAAACAGCGAAAACTATGACATTGTCAAGGAACCAACCTACAATACAAAAAAAAATCAATCAAATCGGATCATAAGATCAGAAAAAAAAAATAGCATCAAATAAGTGGCAAATTTATGATGTTGCGTTAATTTTGTCCAGGAGTTTATGTGGTTACCGTCAATAAGTTTACTTTCGAGACATTTACAAAATACATTTTTCAAAGTGTCATTCAAAGAGTGCGTTATAAAGAAATATAATAGCTTACAGTTTTTGGAACACTCTCAGGAAGAGCCCGAAGTAGATATCTCCCGTGACACATTTTCCTGCCACGGCCTCTTGCAAAGTCGGACGCCCCATCTCCAGGCCCTCGAGGCACTCCGCCGCATTTTTCTTAAAACACTCGTGCCGCCCCAGTTTGTTGTCCGAGGGCCGCCGCCCGTGATCAGATACACTCGGGGCGGGCGACAAAAGCACATGCACACTCGCCCGCGAGGGGGCGCCACTCGACGGGGTCACTTAATTCCGCCGCGAATTCCGCCTTAGTTGTTAGCTCCGGCCCCTTCGGCTTTAAAATTGGGGCCGCAAACATTGACAAGGGCGCGAGGCAGGGCGGAAGTACATGGGCGAGGTCTGGAAGGATGTCAAGTGTTGTAAAGGCCGGGAAAAATTGAATTGGTCCTGTCAAAAACACGACGAGAGGCGTTCGACTGAAGCACGGGTACACTTACACTAAGAATCTCATCAAACATTGGTAAATTATGATGCAGAATGTTCCAGTAAAATACGAACGTAGTTATAGCCATATTTTGACCATGTCAGAAATATTTAAGAAACCAATTCCGTTTATCGCCACATTAAACTAAGATAAGAAAGAAAAATATATTTTTCTACGACCATACATACCTTACCATATATGTTTATTATACAGAACTTTTTTCAAATATATATATTTTGGAAACCTCTTAGTTTTTATATGTTTTTACCCGCCACTGAAATAAAAGCCGAAATTCTTGGTTGAGGCGGCCCAAACCGAAAAAAAAAACAACATTTGGAATGTGGAGGTATTGTTTTTCGAAAGGTACCTAACAGTCACATACTTTTTTGCTAAAAATTACTAGGTAGTATATAATGAAAAACTAAATAGTAAAAGTTTTAGACCCCCCATTCACCCGCTTTCTGCAGATCAATTTTGCTCAAAAGCAATAAGAATCATCATTTTCCGCCCAAAAGTTAAATAAAATTTTGTATAAAATTTTAAAACTGAATATTTCAAAACGGAAAAAAATGATACAAAGTTTTATATCGTTTTGATTGCCTTGACGAGCTAATTTTAAAAATGCAAAAATTTGTAGGATTTTCCATTTAAAAAAACATATGTCTGGTTTGCAACACATTTGTGAAACACCCTGTATATTATTTGTTATTATCCGGGAAAACTGCATAAAATTGCATACAACCTTTATCTAAAAATTTGTTTCTATCAGAAAAAATTAGGGGTTGTGGGAGACTTAGCGTGGACACCCTGTACACCTCGACCTCTTTTTTTTCTGTTTACGACTATACCTACTGTATTTTTTTTACTCTTCTAAAATTTCCATTGAAGATTTGGTTTACCAAATATTCCAATTTAAGTATTTGGTCATTTATTGGATTTTTTTGTTTATTTTAGGCTTGGCACCTCTAAACCAATGTTTGTGCTTTTTAAAATATCGAGCTCAAATGGTAAGTTCGCGGTTTTAAAATCATAGGCAAGAAGCTGGGGAACCATGTTTCTAAACCCTGCCGTGTATTGGTTTTTAACGTCGTTTTGAACGACGGCTATTTTATACATATACCTATGTGTCAGACAAAGCGAGTACGTTGTGAGTTAATTTCGTGAATTAGTGAATTAAAAGTAACAGTGATTATTAGGGAAATATACTCTTCCTATGGTGAATTGTTCGGCGTTTTGTTGCAAAAGCAGAAGTAAAAAGCAACAAGCTACCTTTGAAAGATGCCCTAAAACCGTTGACTGACGTATTAGTAAGACTTCTCACGGCTATAGCTTCATGTCCCGGAAAGAAGATGGCGCCTATGGTCATTGTATTTTGTCTCCGGGAAGCACATGGTGAGCCAGAGAACTGTCAAACATGACAGCCGTGAGCAGTCTTTATTAATACGTCAGTCAACGCTAAAACTTTATTTTTTCTCAATATAACTTCTTCAAATTCCTTCTACATTTTAGTATGAGAAAGTGCATTGTTTTGTTTTGTAAATAGGACCAATATAACTATTTTTAACATCGTTTTTATTGATTAAAATATGGGCTGGTTTCCATTGGCGTGCATTATTTATTTTGTTTTGAATAAGTCTAAAAAAAAATATTTCAAATTTAGTCAAAATTACTACCTTTTCCTTTTTAACATTTTTGTGATAACACGGCCGCGAGCGCTGTCAGACGGTCTCTCTCTTTCCTTGTCTAAGCTAAAATCAATTTTTTTTTATTTCTCATTTAAGGTTAGATAAACTAGAAGACTATTTAGAAAATTTATACCAAATTTGAGCTTGCACGATAGTTAAAAACATACGAATTGTTTTAATGGGCCAAGCCTAAAATTAACAAAAATAGCCCAATAAATCTCCAAATAAATTCAATATCTCGTAAACCAAAGGAGAATTTTACAAGTGTAAAAAAATTGGGAAAATTAACGGTTATTCTAAAGAAGAATGATTAATCAATATAAACCAGAAAAAAGTTGGGAATGATTAATCAATATAAAATTCCACAAAAAAATTATTTCGTTGACTGAATACGTCAGTCAACGATTATTTCAATAAGAAAAAATTCGTACGAAATTTCAACTATCTTTAAAATCACATAACAAAATTATTTTGTGAAAGTTCAATTTTGACACGCTATATCTTGAAGAATAGAAGCACCTGTGGTCAATGGATTCGTCTACTTTATTATAACGCCCCGTATAATCTGTAGAGTTCCCACGGACTATAAAATATCCAAGTGCGATTTAAATTTAGGAAAATTTTAGCAGCCATCGCACCGAATCGCCGAGCTAAAAGCGGCCCAATCTACCCGCTTTTTCCTCCCCGAAATTACGGGGGGTAGGTCTTAATCCGTTGCTACGCGGCCGCCCGTTCCCCCCGCCGCATCCCCCTCATCCCCATCCGGAGCGACGCGAGGCGGCGTAAAACGCGCCCCTTATAAATACGTTCCGGTTCGATCGAGATAAAAAGGGGCCGGCCGGGCCGCAGCCGCGGGCGTTAATATTCCTCGGGCAGCCCCAATATCTCTGCTTAATCATCTTTGGAATTCGAGATGCGTATGTGCGGTTTCTCTCCGGCAGTCTCGGGAGAATGGGGGGGGGGGCGGACGAGGAGTTCTAGGTCTTCGCAGGCCGGCCGGCTTCGGATAAAGGCAGGGCAGAACACTGGGATGAAATGAAGTTCTACGGGATCAGTTTTCTTTTGAAATAAGATTCTAGGAACTATTGTTGTTTTTTCAGCATATCCCCTAAAAGTAAAGCACAAAGTAATGCGAAAAATATGTCAGTGTTGGTCTAATATGTTACTACCATTTTTTGCACGAGCATTCAGAAAATTCGAATTTTACACGCATTATAAGTTTTGGTGAAAATCCCCTGAAGCCACGAGCCTAAGTTGACAACGGATTTTTAATCACGGACCGAAGTAAGCTGCAGTTGTCGGCTTTTCAGCGGTGTTGTCAGAGCTAGTACAAATGTTCAAATCTAGTAGGTAGGTACTTACTTTTTTGCACAACTACATCCTTGATAATCAAGGTTAGTATCAAGACTGATACTAACAACTTAAATAGTAGTTATTCAAATTTGATCCATAATTACGGCTTTTTTAAGTAGTTATATTGTCAGTGTCTATATAGAAAGAATCTAATATCAGTCACTGTTATTACCCAAAATTCCTTAAAATAAAAATAATAACTAATAAATTCCTATACATATTATATTATTGTAACTTTAGTACCTTTTGTACGAAGGCGTAGAAGGGCCACACTACTTTTATTTTTATAATTCACACTTTAAACATAAATTGTTATTATTTTCCTACATGTTATACGTATACGTTGCACGATTTAAATTTTAAAAATCTTCAAATTAATTCAATACTTGTAAGGTTATTATAAGGTTATTATTGGTTATTCTGTTGTTCTGCTTAGTGATTTTTTATTTTATCTATTTATTCTACCTTATAGTTTTAGTTTATATAATTTTTAATTTTAGCCTGATGAAGAACACGTAGTGATCGAAAGCTGCAATTATATAGGTTATTAACTTGTAATATCTACATAATCTGCCCAAAAAAACGTAAAAGCTTCTATACTTGTGTAATTGACAGGATAATCTTTATAAAATTCCTGTGTGGATTTTATATATCTGTAGAAAAAGTGAAGCTCCTCTAGACACTCGTTCTATTAAACACTCTCTCCGCTCGGCCTAATAGAACTCTTGACTAAAATAAAACTTGTTAGTATTGCTAGTATGATATTTTCTACTTTCGAATTTACTTACGTACTAACGTTTAACGTTTATAATAGGGATAGTATGCTATTTTCTTCATCCATACTTACTAACATACTAACGCTTATAAAACTTTTTATTAAGTTATTAAGTTAGGGGTAGTATGCAATTTTCTACTTCCGTACATTAATTGATTTATTACACATTTATTACCAGAACTATTATAATGGAATGCATTATAATACAGATTTTTCATTATGATAAAAGTTATTTGTAACAAACAGTAAAAAAGTTTAATCAGCAATTTTATGGACACTACCCATTTTGAAATATTTCATTATAAGAATGCAAATTAAAAGTAGGTACTTATTTTTATAATAATAAATAACACCAAAGTTTACAGAATATATTTTATTCTCTAAACTTTGATAATACTATTATCCTATTTTTGTTTTCTTTTCTCATATGGGGCCTATACCATATTTTAATAAAGATGCCTAATATAAATCAAAATCAGCAATCAGCACTTTTCGTAAGATATGAAAACAACACGTTTTAAACATAGGTATAAATTTCTAGTTAGCCTAGTTAAGGAGAGAAAAATAAATGGTGCACTTTTTGATGCTTTGAAGGCATTACACATAAAATATTCAAGGGCATACAAGCCCATTACTACAGCAATTTATTCTGATTCCTGACAGGAAAAATATTAGATATATTTTTGTTTACTTATTAAAAAACGTAGTTAAAAGCTTTATTTTCTTTTGTGTTGCCTGGTAGCACTGACCTTAGTGAACAAAAAGACTCTAGTTTGCTTTTAACTAATATAACAACTATACTATACACTATACCTACCAGAAATGATTATCTACTAGCCGTAACGTTTCCTTTACTCTTTTTTTAATCAAAATTGGAGTATGGTAGGCCTGGGTTAACCCCGTTAAAGAATGTCCCGGCCCACACCATCAACTATCGGCCTTTCCCCGCAACCATGCATCTGGGAATAGGTATTAAGAAGGTGGAAGTGCCAACGGTGAAAAATTAGGGATGTTTATTGTTTGTCTAAACTCTAACCCCCCCCCCCCCCCTCCCTAACCATAACTAATAACCCTGCGAAACAACGGAACAGCCCTATACAGAGCGATATTTTGCTTTTCGGGGGACACGAAGGTATATCGGTCCTCACTTACGAGTCAAGATAAAGCCCGTAGATGTTTCCGACCACAGATAAAAACCTCTGTGATTTACGGCAACGCCGTAAAAACGCCATATCTCCACGTTCTGCTGCGGTAAATGGGCAATCGCCCTGTATTTATTTATTAAACCGCGGGAATACTCAGTTATCGGGGATTTTATTGGGCGTAGAATATGGCACAAGAAAATTGTATAAAACAATTTGGTGCCTACTCTGCTTTATTAAAGTGTTTAGATACTTACAGCAGTACTGAATAGACGAACAAAATAAAGTTGACAACTTCCAGAACAGTAAATCAGTACCTATTCTCTATATAGGTTTCAAATGCGAGAGGTGAGAAACTCAATTTAAATTTGTTCTTGGAGTGCGTTGTCACCACATTTCAATTCTCAATCTTATTGTTGGAAGTTATGAAAGAATAGAAAATGCTTATCGCATATGCATTACCGATGTTGCTTGATTCTACAAAAATAGGGAGCTTTAGGCTTGTTCCAGCTGATTATATGAATCGTTGCAGAATTGGTTTGGACAAATCAAAACACAAGTGCATGCGTATGGTGATCATGATGGCAATAATTTTAAATCTCGATTCTCTTTAAAAGTTGAAGAAGGAACTCTTTAAATCGGACACACTACTTTAAGTTATCGCCTTCAAATTATGTACCACCCAAATGGCCAAGTGTCGTGTATAAGTGGTTGACGAGCCCGAAACAGAACTAAACTAATCGGCATTTAGGGCCAGAATAGGGGACGCCAGAGATCACTATCGGAAATTTCCCAGCTGGTAAACAACTGACAATTATCAGAAGAGTAGCACAATCCGCAGATTACGACACCCCAAACTTTGAGTGAAATCGAGCCTTTGGATATAACATTCCCGGTGTTGTGGAAGTGCTTATTAGTGTCATTATTTGTTATAAAAGAAACCCTAAAATGGCGTACTTGCCCTTTCAATGGATTATGTTGAACGATATACATATACAAGAATATTTTTCGCGCATAAGCTATGTTTGGTAACCAAATTCGCAAAACTGGACTTATTCGGAAAGTATATTGAGTTGCGTTCAAAACATGTAATACTTCAAAAAATAAGGTTTTCGCAATGCGTGAAGGAAACACTAGGATTTTTTATATAAACAGAACTATTCCCAAAAGCAGCATCATAAGAATAAAACATAGAATATTAAAAAAATGTTCCTAAGGCAGGCGCGGTCTTGGGGGGGGGGGGCATGGAGCCCATCCCCCCCCCCCCCCTATTAATGAAAAATAAATACTAATATTATCTAACCTATACAGTGTCCACGGATTGAGTTCACATAAGGTGTAAATAAAAAAATTCGAGTCGAAATTTGAGCTTCTGGGGATCAGCGCTGCTTGGTTTGAAACTAATTTGTGACAATTTTACTTTCAAAATAATCACCTTGCAAATTATGAAGAACTAATTTTCCACATCAGTAAAGTGCCTTTTTGTAGGTTTTGCGGCAAAATGTTATGTTCAGAATGAAAAACTGAGTAGGTTTGCGAAATTTCGAAAGTCTAGGCCTACTTTGATTTTTTAGGATTTTTCCCACTTTTTTAGAAAAGTGCATTTTGTATAGTTTTCACATCAAATTGTTATTAAGAAAACTTGTTCACAATGAAAACTGAATAGGTGTGAAAAATTTCAACAGCCTAGGTGTACTTTGATTTCTCTGCGTTTTAATTTTTTAGCAGAAAAAATCAAAGTCGACCTTGACTTTTGAAAATTTGCACACCTATCCAGTTTTTCATTATGAACAAGTTTCCTTAATAGCATTTAGATGTAAAACTACACAAAATGCACTTTTCTAAAAAAGTGGGAAAAATGGCAAAAAATCAAAGTATAGGCCTAGATTTTCGAAATTTCGCCAACCAACTCAGTTTTTCACTCTGAACAAGTTTCCTTAATAACATTTTGCCTACAAAAAGTGCACTTTACTGAGGTGGAAAATTAGTTTCTTCATAATTTCCAAGGCATACGTGACTTTTCGAAAGTAAAATTTTGTCACAAATTAGTTTCAAACCAAGCAGGGCTGATCCCCAGAAGCTTAAATTTCAACTCGAAAATTTGTTGTTATTTACACCTTATGTGAACTCAATCCGTGGATATACTGTATATAACCAACGCACATATAAAAAATTTTGTTTACATAATTTTTTCTCAAAATATTTTTTTGATTTTTGTTATTTTTGTGAGGAATATAATTTTTTTGCGATATTGCCCTATTGTTATAGTAGGTACTAGGGCTGTTCGATCTCCGAATTTCAGTATCGGAAATCGATACTGAAAAAATATCGATATTATCGATATAATCGATCTTATTGATAAAATCGATCTTATCGATAAAATCGATATAATCGATTTTATTTAAGAAGCTAGCTAATTTGGAAATTCGAATAAAATTGATCATATTCAGAAATCGACGCAGGACGAACAAACCCGCGCAGCAATGCCGAACTGCAAATCCGATCGGCACGTGTCGGCCTCAGTCGGGCTCTGGACGCGCATATAAAAAAAGGCCAATGGGTCTGCTGCGGGCGCGGTCTGGACGCAATGGGTGCAGCAATTTCCTTTATTTTTGCAAACAATTTCAAAAGATCGATAAAATCAAAAGTATCGATAAAATCGAAAAGATCGATAAAATGGAAACGATCGATAAAGTCGGAAAAATCGAAAAGATCGATATTTCGATTTATCGAAATTGAATATCGAGTATCGATAAAATAGATTTTGTCTCAGGCCTAGTAGGTACCTAAAACCGCCTAAAGTACCCAGGTATGCCCGCTTGCAAATGGATATGACCGCGCCTGGCCTAAGGGCACATTTTTGATGATGATTTATATCTTGAAAAATTCTATTCCGAGGGTTGATTCTCGGGAGACATGATATGCAGCTGCCATATTATCATTTTATATCAAACCAATTCCATAAGTACACCTATTCTTTTCCTTATCGCATAATCGTATTTTATATTATCATTCGGTAAATATTTAATATTCAATTTCCATTCGAGCCCATTACGCAAAGTATCCTCTTGCTTTTTTCAAACTGATTTGTTTCGACAGTACAATGAAATATTCATGCTGATATTAATCGATACTGTCCCCACATACGGGGCTACACTCAGTGTCAGATTAAAATTTTAAAATCATGTATGGAAGCATTCAGCATAATATAATAACCTCGGTATACACCTACCTACTACACAAATAATCATATGCCGATAAATAATTAACACAGAAAAAATAGCAGTATTCAAAAACTTCAAAGTATTTTAAATATTCTGTAGTAGGTATTTAAATACTAAATTGAGTATTTAAATACTCAAATGAGTATTTAGAAATAAAAAAGTGTTTAAATCAAGTTAAATACTAAATAGGGCCTAATATTTAAATACTTTTATTTTCAAAATAATATTTAGCATTTAAATACTCCTACCTGGTTCTACTGAATAATAATGCAAGCTGGATCGTAAACTTGACTACTGGATAGGGCAAAGCACAAATCGATTTGTTTTTGGCGAAATTGGAGCAGCATGGGAAACCCTTTCTTATCTTTATTTTTCACATAATTTGCTATATTACACTAACTTTATGACACCAATTATTGTGGTTCTCGTTCACGATGCAAAGATAAACCCAAATATTGTGATTAGCATCGACTGCCTTCTGTGTGCAGCATTAACCTTTTCGCAAATCTAGCAACCGTAAATCTTCGGTCATTCGCCACCATACTCCAGTTCATGGGTCCAAATTTGCATTGCATTAAAACACATTGCCGTTCTTAACCGTGTGCGGCCATTACATTAAAACTTTCGAAATAGATGAACCGCAAAATTTTTCAAACTTATCTTATAAATTTAATTTTAGCGAATTAATCCAGTACTATTATAGGCGACTGAATTTAAGATGCCAACGCCCCGACGGGCACTATGCGAACTAACCATATGGGCCATTGTCACCTCTAGCTTTGGGCACACTTTGGGTTTACACTGCGTTGTTCTTTGTTCTTGTTCATTGTTCTTGTCGTGTTCTATATAATTTTGTGGTCGTCTTCATAAAGTTATTTGGTTATTAGGTAAAAGTTCCCCCCGACAATCGGCGCGCCCAGATTGTGGGGTGAAAACAGCGGCCGGGCCGGCCGTAAACACGGCACAAATCTTTCCAAATTTCGGATTTTCCGCGGGTTTCCGCGAAGTTTCGATGTTGCAAAAGGTGCAAAATAGTGTGGTGATCAGTTTGCGCTGCATATAGTAAAAATTCATGCGGATTATAACCCCAAATATCGCCATGAAAAGTGAAGTGTCAAAGGAAATTTGAAAATTCATTTTCTCGTAAACTACGCCCGAGCACCAAAAACTAAGGTCAGATTCGTGTTCAGGGACCCCGAAAATAGGGGGGTAGCCAAAATTTCAAAAAATCGGGGCAGACACACCACGGGAAACTGTACTTACCGGTTATTATAAAGTTTAAACATTATTGTTTATTATTTATGTAATTTCAAAGGCAACAGGCAACTACTAAAAATGAACTAAAAGCAGAATTCGAAATAGAGAACTTTGTTGGTTAAATTAAATTGATTCGAAACTTGTTCCATCAGGAAAAAAAATGTTTAGGTTAGGACCTCGGCGATCGAATCAAGACGGTTTTTCGTCCGAATCTCGCACTAAAACTTCGTAATTACACTGCATAACACTTTAGCATGTTCAAATTCCACTTCTGATAACTGTCGGAGGCCTTTTGGGTGTGGTAATCATAATAAAAATCACATTTTACTTGCTTTATTTCATTTTCTAACAACTCTTCTTTAACTCTTCTCTCTTTTTTGGCACAAACGTGGCGGGAATATTTAAACATTTGAATACAACTGTTGTTATTTACCACATTATTATAATAGTCAACATTAGAAAATAAAGCTTTTTTGACTGATTTTGAACAAAACAGAAAACATAATATACGGATCAACAAAATGGCATGGCCCAAATACTTAGTTTAGCATTGAGCCTACAGGGGGCGTATTTCTTATATTCAATCGCGTATACCCTCTACTAACGCCCTATAAGCCTGCTTTGATAACAGGTTCGCTTAACCCTGTTACAGCAGAGAGCTTTTCTCCAGGTATAAGTATAAACGCTTAGTTCTTAATTACAGTTCAGCTTGCAAGTCAAGTGTAAGTCTAACACCATTTCCATTTTCCAAATTAAGTGATATCTTTGCAAATTTAGACCAGTGTAGAATATAGTGCGGTAAGAGTTAATATTCCTTTATTAGCATATTACCAATGGTAGAAATATTTAACTTTTTTTTTTACCAAAACGATAACAATAAAATTCACAAGTTTGTTCTTTCAAACCAAACCAAATGATATCTATTTCCACACAGATAGAAAGAGATACTTGAATCAAATAAAATTTATTTAACTCAAACAAATTTGATGCTTGTATACGGCTAACCCTAGACTGACTTTGAATAAAACATTTGGTTTGTTTCAATTTAAAAACAGCATTTAATTTGGGACAAATAAAATATTATTTGGAAGAAATTAATTTTTAATCCCATGGAGATACAAATGATTTGAATTGAATAAATGATATATTTCGAAGGAACAAATATATAATGTTCAAAAACATTTATTCTATTTAAAAAATTAAGAAAGTTGCGCCAAACAACTGTGGTGGGTTGAATTACCCATTCAGGGTATTCACTCAAATAAAATATTATTTATTTAAAGTAAAGCAACCTTTATCTTTATCATTATTTACAAATTTCAGTTTTTGTCCATTCATAAAAAACATTAAGTTTACTCGATTCATAAAGATGGGAAGTGCGGATTAGAATAAATTAAAAGTAAAAAAATATTTTTAAAAAAAGCTTTTATTTAAATGCGCTAAAAAGAATAAAATAATCTTTTCTTTTAAAACTTTTACCATCAACTTATAACGTCATTCCACAATTTATATGATATAAAAGCTTGTCGCGAGATTTAAGTAGTGGTATTTACTTAGTTTGAAAACTTAAATCTCGCGACAAGCTTTTATATCATATAAATTGTGGAATGACGTTATAAGTTGATAGTAAAAGTTTTAAAAGAAAAGATTATTTTATTCTTTTTAGCGCATTTAAATAAAAGCTTTTTTTAAAAATATTTTTTTACTTTTAATTTATTTTGTAATTTTTAGTTTGGCCAGGTGTCTGAGTCTATTCATCTCAGTTAACGCATCATTGTTGCAAGGTCGTTTGCCGGTTAGTTTAGAACAGTCTAGCTCTTCAATGAGGAGACCTTCTAATGACCATCTTGGGTGTTCCGCCATGTTGGATTTAGAATGACGTCACACATATAATCATGCATTGTCATCCAAATTAAACGTGTGTACAAAATTTCAGCTCGATCGGTTGAAATTTAACTAGTCCGCCATCTTGAGTGTTCCGCCATGTTGGATTTAGAATGACGTCACACATATAATCATGCATTGTCATCCAAATTAAACGTGTGTACAAAATTTCAGCTCGATCGGTTGAAATTTAACTAGTCCGCCATCTTGAGTGTTCCGCCATGTTGGATTTAGAATGACGTCACACATATAATCATGCATTGTCATCCAAATTAAACGTGTGTACAAAATTTCAGCTCGATCGGTTGAAATTTAACTAGTCCGCCATCTTGGGTGATCCGCCATGTTGGATTTAGAATGACGTCACACATATAATCATGCATTGTCATCCAAATTAAACGTGTGTACAAAATTTCAGCTCGATCGGTTGAAGATATCTGCTTCAAAATTGAGTTGCAAGATTCCACCCGAACAAATTACATACATACATACATACATACATACATACATTGCAAGTTAAATAAAAGCTTTTAAAAACACGATAAATTGTAATGCTATAAAAAATATTTATTTAAATACAATTAAAATAAACTTTATTTGGTATAAAAACAAACTATGCAAAACATACCAACATACCATCATAGAGGTGGTCTATATGATATATTTCAAGTAGATTCTTTGAGATTTGTTTCTATTATTGTTTATGCGTGTACTTACAAAATAGGTTGAAAAACGCAATACACACTACACATAGTACACCACACTACACGCGGCTACTCGGCAACTATAAATGATAATAAAACTGCGTGCACAAAACCTCCAGGGATCCTGCAGGCGGGTACTACTTTCACGGACACTGAACAGCGCTGAACGCCGACACTAGAGTGCGCCCTCTATGCCTCCCATATTTTCTCTTTCTTTCTATTTTTCATTCTCTGGAGTGAGATAGCTATAAAATGGTACTCAGTATTATTTAACTCAAATAAGGTCAAATTTAAACCAAATATCAATGTGGTTGATCCAAACAACCAAAAGGTATAAACAATAAATAAAAAATATTCTTGTTTGCACCAATTAATACCTTATTTCAGGAAAATAATATATGCTTCCACTAAACATAATGTGTCAAACAAATTAAATACCTTACCCAAAAAACACTTATTTTTTAATTGAAAAAAATAAATCTTCGTTTAAATAACATAGTTTTTACGGAAATAAATATTATTTCTGGCAAATAATTCTTGATCAAACAACAAATATTTTTCTATGAAGAATTGTATTTCTATCTGTGGCACCTTGTCAAAGTTTGCTATTAAGGCAACTATAGATTTGGTTGGCTTCTTCACCGGCTGTAAGATAAACTGCGCAAGTGGACAGTATTTATATACGAAGTCTATTAGGTCACGGCTTTCTGGAATCTGTCCCGTATATTTGTCCCCAGTCTCGATAGGCTATTTCATCGGTCGCCAACCACAATCCCGAATTTGCATCGCATTAAAACAAATTGGCGCTTCTGACCGTGTGGACGGAATGTCATCAGTTAAATTAGAATTCGATCACAGGCGAACATAATTTGTTAGATGAGTGGCGTTATAACATGTAAGCACTGAAAACGTAATGTTTTTAGTTTTATGTTGTTAATCCAGAAAACCGACATATTGTATATTTCTAACAAGCTAGTTTAACCTTATCTAGGTGTCTATATCTCTGCAATGATAAAGCGTAGTAGCTAATACGATTTGTTAGTGGAGAGAGTCTGTTGACTATCAATAGTTAAAGCATACGTCAAATACTAACCAGCAACAAAAAAGAGACAAAAATAGCTTACTTAAGCGAATAATATAAAAAGGAGAGCAACGAGTCAGCTGCTGTATGGGCGCTTACATCGTTGCAGCGCAGTTTGCTCGTAAAATTAGTCGAGTGTAGGCCAGGGCAAACACAATTCCCAGCTTCGCCAATTAATGAAGTGATATCTACGTTATATAACTTCTCCATGGGTCTTATCGTTCCCGCAACTTTAGATCTGGAGGCGTAGGAGCAAGTGCGGCTTTTCGGAACAGTGGAGTTTAACACAGTTTCTCTTCCTTGAGAGGACCGGCGTATCAATACTAGGTACTAAAGTTAGTAGCTACATATTCCTAAAATCAATTGCCCGGAAATTGAGGAACATTTATTGTTTTTCTTGATACCTATGACGTGCCTATAAACGACGTTAACCGATGTTTTTCTATCTGTCTTTAATGCTGTATTATAGTATATTTCCTAACAAGTGCGGAAAGTGCCACTTTTCCGCACGCGATTGCAGTTGGCTGAACGACGCGTAGCGGGCTTCTTGGCTTCGTTTTCGTCTTCGTTTGTGTAATTTAACCGTTCCGCCATTGTTTACAATAATTTTAAACTAAATGGCATTTCTTCATTCTATGACAATCGTATAATCAGCCATGGCCAACTAGATTCATCAAACTTAAGAAAGCGCCCCCTTGATGAAGAAGTGGAATTTTTTTTTGTAAATAAATCGAAAATGCCAACATTTAGGTATAGGGAACCCAACACAAACTTTCCCTAATTTTTTGTGCTGAATACGGCTACAACAAAAAAATGGGGGTTTCTATTTGAAAATTTTGAGTTTTTGGCATTTTTTGAATTAATATTTGAATAATTTTTTGTGAGCACCCTGTACAAGATCGGAAACTTTCTTTATGGTATTTCTCTGCACTAAGTCTTTGACTGGAAAACGCCAAGAGCGCGTTAAGAAATATGTAGCAGTTATGAAGAAACTGTCAATTAAGTACGGGTCTGCATCTGTCATTTTTTCTCTAAAATGGCAAATATCTCAAAAACGGTTTAATTTATGTATAGGACATGATACATGAAATGTACCTAGAATTTTCCATAGAATCCAAAAATGCAATAAAATATAGGGTGTTCCATTTAAAATAACGAAGTTGTCGCCATTTTTAAAATACTTTAAATGAATAGTACTCATTGACATTGGTCAGCTGCCAAATTTTCAAAAAAATTCTATGCTTACTTTTTGTGATATCGATCGATGCAGTTCGTGGTGAGACACCCTGTATATTTTTTATGAGTTTGAAGCGCTGCTGACGCGGCCCGTTGCAATATTTTCAAGACTGACTACATCCACATCGTTGTTTAGTGGTTTTGCTACTAAATAAACCAAGTTTTAGATTTTCTAAAACAGTTGGACATACTTGTTTTTTTTTTACAACTTTGAAGCCGCCCCTGCGCAAAACGCTAACGAAACTAGACCTTGAACGAAACTGGCTGACTGACGGCAAGGCTATTCTTATACACCCTAAATACTACACTATATCAAAAAACCAGCCTTCCTAAAACTGTTGCATTTTTCTGTCACCCAGCTCCCCGACTATCACATCTTGATGCCATAGTGGCATATCAGAAGGGATAACGCAGTTACCGAAAGTCGAACCCAAAAAAATACCGAGACATTTCAAGAGGAAAAATAGCCAAAGCTATATAAGAAATTTACGTGTAAATTAAACAAGAAACACGTCTTTGACAGCAAGCGTCAAGTTAATATGCCAAAAAAAGGCTGTGGGCGCCTAGGGCTGGAACAACACTGTTTTGTTTTGCTTGTATATTAGCGGGGGCGATGAAGACGAGGTAATTTGTTTACATTGGCATTTCTTAAATTCAGTCTTTCCTATTTTGTAATGCATAATAAATAGTTTTTTGATAGCATTGTATGTCGTATACGTCGTATATAGACGTTGCCATGGCTGGGCGGCGCGCCGCCGTGTATTCGGCTAGGTTCGTCAGTCGTTGGCGGGGGGCGGGGCGTGTTTTTTGCTCGCAAAACTCGACTGATAAGCGGTGCGGGACTACTGTGTACTCCCGCCGCCAACGACTGACAAACCTAGCTGGACGCACGGCGACGCGCGGCCTATTCCCCTATGTCTACCAAAACGGTGAAAGTACGGTATAATTATGCTTTGAGATACTTATATTTACAAAAAACCGAAATCGTATCAAAACACTGGAAACCTTGAATGTGCCAACAATAACATCTTTTTAAGATCATGAAACAAAACAAGTTGCCTTTGGTTGTGTATCTATTCTTATATATCGTTAGTTAGAAACGAGTTATCAGAGCAATTTCAGATGCCTAATGGTAGGGATTCTACTAATGATTATTACAACTGCTAATTAATATGAAAGAATGCAAGCTATGCAACCAATATTCTATTTCCATTAAACTTGAAAATAGATTATGTAAAGTGTGACCCACTTCAAACCCCCATAAAATTTGTATTTATCGCCCGATTTTTTTTAAACGATAAGGCATCAAAAACTGTATACTTTAGGTTTAGGGCAAAACGGCATATATTTTATTTTAAAAACCAAGGCCTACTAGGACATTTTTTTTTTTGGGTTAATATTTGGAAAAATCATAATAAGCACAATATGTTTGTAAAAATTCTGACTACGCCACTGGATTGGACATAACTTAAAACGGGTTTGTACCTACCAAATTTTGTTAAAAAATATCGCACAAAAAAAATCCTAGAAACCAATGAAAATCGCATGCGAGTTAAAAACAAGTAAAACTGTAACTTAATTTATTAAAAAATAATAGTAATGTCAATAGGTATGCCTAAATACAAAAACCCTAATGTAAAACTTACGAGGTATGAAAAATTTATCGAAATAAATGGTGGATTAGTATAAAAAAACATGATATTTTATTTTTACTTTAGCTTTTTTGTATTTACCAGATCGGATTCAGTTACAAAGTTAGAGTTTCAATTGTTTTCAATAACCATGCAGTAGAATTTCTACTTTTTTAACAAAACTTGGTACAAACCCGTTTTAGGGGATGCCCAATCCAGTGGCGTAGTTAGATTTTTTATAATAATATGACTAATATGATTTGTCTTATTTTGGGAATTTCTTAATTTAGCCATCTTCGGAAATTTATTATAATTGATTATAAATGATATCATCAGAAAGATTTACTGGTTCTAATGGTTTGTCACACACATAGACATCGACAGACACATAAGGCACAGACAGACACGGGACAAACGGTGCGGTTGCTTCGAGTGAATCGGAACGTCCAAATGGTTTTTTTTTTTTAATTCGAAACAAAAAAATTTGGAGGGGATCATCACATGTCATCCCCCTATATCCTGTGAATACCGTGAATTCTTCAGAAAGCAAACATGGTGAGATAATAATTTTATTATAACGTGCCCAAATATGCAACAAAATATAGTTTCAAGGTACAAACTATTTCTGGATCTGATGGATTGCAATATAATATAATCCAATATCTAATGGAATGCCTGGTTACATGCTGAATCGTTCAAAGGTGGGCAGACCGAGACAATCGTCTGTTTCTAGCTTGTTAAGCCGTCATCAGCCATTCAGTCAAAATTGTTTGTCCCATAAGCCGTTAGCCCATTTGGTTTCGAACTTGGTGGTTCGAAACATGATACAACAAAAGAGAGATATGATATTTAGCCGCCTCAATTTCGTTCCCTTCTGCGCAATTACGTCACGCGGTAAGTTTCCGCCCACTTATGACAAGCAAAGTATTACAGTATGTCCACTGATTGAGTTTACAAAGGGACAAATGGACCAAAGAGTAATTAACAGTAATTTTACAACGCAAACTTCCGCAAATTGGCTGAAAATGCAGAGAACACACTACAATGTATCATTGTATCATTGTTTATAACCGCGTGACGCGCCAATATGGTGTCCAACCTGCGCAATATCATGTTGTATCATGGTTCGAAATATTAACTTTTGATATTCAAAAATAATAATAGTACCTATATAATACGCGGATAGAATTCCGAAAACTGGGAGCTACAATATCAGTATTGTTCCATGGTAGGGAGACACAGTTCAACTATTGCACTTACCTATAGAGATGGCGCAGTAGAGGTTTTGGTAATGCCCTCAATACTGACTCGATTGTCCGAGCGTCTCGGTTAAATTTGCATCGGCTGGAATGCGCTCAAAATGGACATCTAATCTCCGTTTCAATAAGCTTATTAAGCGGGCAAGGAAACGGGAAGTGCAAGTAATACCGCACGAATTGGCCGGTGTGTACACAGCGCTTCCATTATTAATTGCTTTCGGTGTTTATCTTTGCGAAAGGGGCTGCCGGACCATCTGACGATTCTGACGTATATAATCGCTGCCTAATTCGCTTCCATTGTTCCGGAGAAATCATTGCTTAAGCGTCGATATTCTTTACGGTGGCATTTCTATACTAATGATTGTTGCAACTTCCAACATAAAAGAATAATGCAAACTACGGCCAATATTATATTTCCATTAAAATTGAAAATAAATTATATTATGTCGTTTTATTATTCTTGGATGACGTTAAAAGTTGTAAAGAAGTAGTTCATTATGTTAGTGGATTTCCCATGGATACGTAGGTACTTTAAGAGGACCCTACAGAACTTTATCTATTTATTTCAATGTAATTTTTTAAAATGTGTATTTTAATAAGGAATAATGACGTCATTGATTTAATTATGATCAATCATTATTCAAAGAATCGATAGGAAGCCTATATTGTGAAATTTTTGTTTGCAATGAAACTCTTCAAAACTTTTTTACAGATTTGTTCATGTCAAGAAGGGCCCTCTTTTTAAATGTGTTGGAGTAGACACAAAACAATCACACAGATAGTGTCATTCCAGAAATACAATTGAGTCAAACCCAACAGTAGCTTTAAAAACTAATTAAAATGTTTATGCCATTCCATTCCAACCACTTTTTAAAGTAATACCTAATTAAATAATGCAACTAAAGGAAAAGCTAAAATTACGTTTAAAAATATTAAAAAATAAAGGGTTACAGTACAGTAAGCAGGCAATTGTTTCAAGAGTTGGATAATATGCGAGATGTTTTGAAAATTACTTTAATGGCAACAGAATAAAGTACCTCTATCTATGATAATAAGACAAATTTAGAAACTTGGGACCAGCCGAAATATTTTTTTCCATATTATGACCATTTTTACCTCCTATTTACCCGCAACCCTTCTACTTCCGGCTTTTTACAAAAATTATTAACAACTAACTACGTATCCGTAAAACTTATGAGAAATCGAAAGCAGGTTGATTATAAAATGGAATATTTTTTGCATAGAGGTAGGTACTGTAAGTGAGAATGACATCAAAAATAAAAATTTGAAATTTGACGTTTTGAGATTCAGAACGACTTTTCCTAATAAAATTTTTCGATAAGTTCTACCGAAAAGCCATATACTTTACTTAAACCAAAAACCAAAAATAAGTTTTTCGATCTTGTTAAGGACTACTTAAGTTTTGAAAAATAGAAATGGTGTTTAAATTACTTTCTAACAAAACAGGACTGAATTCCGAAATGTCAAATTTCAACTCTTACATTTTATCATCACCATCACATGTATACGTATACAGTGCATGAAATCTGGGAACACCATATACAGGGTGTCCCATTTATGTTTGAAAAAATCCGTGTGCGGGGACGTCGTGCTAAAACTGTTGACTCAAATACAAGGTGTCGAAATTATTCTTTTTTATTATTGATTTATGCCTATAGCTCCCAAAATAATCAAGCTGCTGAACTGAAATATGACACTGCTGTGATTTGGGGTGGAGAATAATAATAATCTGAAGATTTCAATTTCTACGTATCTCACAGAGAGCGCCACTTGTGCTGTTTTTGGATCGTGCTTTTACTCATAACTGCAAATTGCTTTTATCATACACTCGACTAATGTTGCAAGCAAACTAAGTAGTGAAGAAGTAAGTCCAAGCCTAGCCAGCTATACACATTATTACAACATAACGTAAAATTTAATCGACAAACATGTATAAAATCTCTCGACATAAAAACAAGGCACATACGTATACGTTAGCAGTGCTTATACGCGGTAATATCGTAATATCAAGCAAATTCTATTCCGGTGATCAATTTGTTTTAAATGCAAATTAGGTCGGAGCGCCGATAACAGAAGTTAATGCGACACATGCGGACAACCCAGTTTTTTCTACATTATTTCGAGAACATGTTCGGGTTTACGACGATGGAGCAGAACAAAAACACATTAACTTTGATTAAATTATCTATATAACGGCCGAGACTTCCACACGAGGTGATTTTCTACCGCCGCCATTTTTTGGTTACTTTGCGTTCTATGAAACAGAAAGCCGGCTCAAAATATCACTATAGAACCGGCATTGTTTTGTTTTCATTATTCTAGAAGTACAAGCGTTTTCAAAAAAAATTTCTCTTCCGGTAAATCATAACTGCTTGTTAATTCTATATTTATTCCCTTTATTCCCCACTACTACTTGCTTATTTATACGGAAAGCACCAGTGACTATATGTAGAAAGAATATAGTCACTGAAAGCACCCAGCCAGCCGATAAGATCGCTTACTTCTTAGTCCTAACAACGCCATTTGCTTGTAAAATTAGTCAAGTGTCGAGTGAATGTATAATAGGTAAAACAAAATACATTATGATTATTAGTAAAGTGATATTTGCGATAAAATATATTTTCTCTAGGTTATATTCATTCGATTTGTTTAAATTTAATTTTCTTAGATTTTTGTCAGTTACACAATAACATAGAAGTTTCGTTATAAAATATTTCAAAATCATTGTTGTTTGTGCTAGTCATTGCAATATCTGGATATAAAATACCAGTCTCTCTAATCTCTAGCATATACAGGGTGTATCTTTGATAGGTACAGAAATTTTAACCACGTAATCGGGGACGTTCATAAAACCGAAAAATGAAAAAACAAATTTTTTTACTCGATGTTTAGAAAATGGGGCAAATCAATCTTTATCCGTGCTCAATGCACGCCGCTGGATCGTCACTAGAAGCGCTTAGAGGGGAGGTCTAACCTCTCCCTAGGAGATGGAGGGGAATAACGTTAGATTAGGAAGGGGAATACCGCGACGTTGCCGCATGTCAGAGTGGAATAAATCTGCTTGCAGAATTAGGTACCTAGGTACCTTTGAAAATTACTGCTGGTAGGTATCCACGTTTTTTTTTTATGATGTCGGTTGCTGTGATCCAGATCCGTTCGCAATTTTTTTGGACCAGCAGTGATGTCCAAACCTGTTGCAATTGCCGCTACGAATTTGCAGTGAAATAACAAGTGATTTTTTCATATTTCCGTTAAGAAATGCAGTGTTAAACGTTCGCGGCCTTCGTATGAAAACAGTGCTAGATAGGTTCCTACTAGGTACCCCAATTACGCGCGAGGATAAAAGAAGCAGCTTCAAGGGTTCGCGAAAATTCGGGTTTTATTAGACGCATACGGTATGGATCTAATTGTACAATCCACCTAGTCGAGTCCTCGTTGAAATAAATCAGCTGAGGGAAACCGAGACGTCCCTAATATTTGGCATCGCGCCGCTTTAAGTGTGCAGTGAAAAAAAAAAACAAGTGTTTTGTTCGTATTTCCGTAAAAAGAGACTACGAAGTGTTATACCTTCGCGACCATCGTATAAAAGCAGTGCCACTAGTTAGGTAGGTACTTAGTGCTTTATGTGATTTTGTGAAGATTTTTGGATAGTATCTAAACACAAGAAAATAGTAAAAATAATCGATGCATCTCAAAGGTAGGCTTTTTCATGCTATTCGTCGAGCTATTCGCTAAAAGAACCTTTAAGGAGTTGTCCAAAAATTATTTATTTATTTATTTAATCTCCACATACACCAAATGATACATGGTTGCGTCAATATTCTTCAAATACTGCGAAAAAGCCTCGGAAAAAGCGATTCTACTGGCAACCAGTTACCTAGTGCTTCTTGTGATTTTCGAGAGGATTTTTGGATAACATAAGAAAGGAGTAGACACCCGCAAGGAAAATCATCCAGGCATCCGAAAGGTAGTTTTTTTGCATGCTATTCGCTAAAAGAACCATTAAAGATTTGTTCAAAAACTAGTTGAAAGACTATTCCTGAAATACTGTGAAAGAGCTATACGTCTGACAACGCTGCACGGCGGAATTGGGGGGGATCCGCCGGAACCGGCCTCAGTTCCAGCTGGTCCCGGCAAGGTCAAGGACCCATGGCCGTAGCGTCGGAAAAAGGGGTTTTAATAGCGTTTTAAAAAAAATTATTTCTGACGTTAATATGCACTTTAGAAAAATTTTAATTGCATAGCCGTAACAAGTGCATTTTTCCCGACCTGCCCTTAAAATTTCTGTACTTATCAAAGTTACACCCTGTATAGAATTTAAAACTTTTTTAATTTTAGAACTTTTAAAAATACACTTATAAATCCAATTCAATATATCCGCACACAATGATTTCGTTACTAAGGCACAAATCCCCAAGGGACAGCAACTAACACTATTAGACCTTCGTCTAGGTACGTTTAAATTTATGACACACATTCAGAAAATAGCGTCATGTTGTTTGTTTACTCGAACGCTACAGTCGAAGCTGACAATAAACTCGTTCAAAATGAGTCGTTTTAGAAATGTAAACATAGAAAAAATTAATACAGAAATTGAATATAAAAAAGCCGAGAATACTACATTGTATTCGTGAAATAATCTCGACAAATAACACTCGTGCCGGAAAATTTTCTAGCTATTTTGCCCATTAGCAAAACCACTAGTACAAATTTGGCTTTTATTTTCAGAGATAAAATCCCTCTAGCTTCGCTCTCGGGATTTTATCAGAAAATAAAAGACCAATTTATACTCGTGATCTTTCTATAGGCAAAATAGGGCTTTCGAAAAAATTATCGATAAAATTTCCGGCACTTGTGATAATATTACATACGATAATATCACGACTGTGCGGTATTTTCGCTGAAATACTACTCTTTTAGTAACCACTATTGTGGTAGCTAAAACTGATAGGTAACCAGAAAACTTCTTCACAGTAGGTACCAAATTTAATATAGGACTAGAAGGTAGGTACATTTTCAGTTTGATGGTAAAATATCTATTAACACAATAAATCTTAAAAATCCTAAATCACTGCTATCAAAACATGCTTCAATTTTGAAGAATCGTAATTAAATTTAAATGCGGCTATATAGTTAAGAAAATTTAAATGAAAGCACAATGGTCTAGTGGCATGATTCTCGCAATGGGTGCGAGGTCCCGGGTTCAAATCACGGGTGTGGCTTAGTTTTTTTTTACTTTTTTTAATAAGTTTGTTTGTCAAATTACGCCTAAACAAACACTGAATAATTAAATTATTTGCAGGTGTTAAATTCTATTCCTAAATACAACTCGTGGTATGCCTAATAATCAGATAATAGGCACACCACTTATATTACTCCTGATAATATTATAAGTAGGTAGTTTGGCAACATTGCAGAGTTTAAATTAAGATGACAGATGGAACAAGCATGGAGGTCAGCGGTGCCAAAACTTTTGAATTTTTTTCCATGTGAAAACGAAAGATACACTTTAGGCGTGCTTCCGGGTTCTAGTTAAAATTCTACGGGTCAAAGACTCATCCTGTATAGTGAGATTATTCCATTTTTAACCCTTTGTATGCGTAGAATATTGAATATTAAGTATAAAGCGGTCGGCGAAAAATTCCTCTCGTTTCTTTGTATAAGGGCGAGAGCCTACCCCGGAGCCTACTTACCAAAAACGGGAATCCAATAAAAAATAGAAAATGAGAATCGCGGGACGGCAGCTCCAATAAAACCCCGTGAAGGAAGGGAATATTATTCATCCTTACCTGAAACAAGGGAATACCATTAATATCTTATGAGATCTGCAAGCGGGAACACACTTTAATTTTTTATTCAAATTTCTCTGGATGAGGCCCAGATAAAAGTTTATGTAAATTAAATTCGAAAGAGGGCGCCACGCGTATTTATCTCATAAATACCTATTAGAACAGGATTTGAATTTATAAATTCCCGGCCCAAAACGGACGACCGTCGCGTCGCCTTGAATGCTGGAAAGCCCAAATGATTCAAGTGAATACCAAAAGGTAACTTTACACCCTTTCATTTGTCAATTCTGGTAGGTCTTAGAATAAAAACTTCTATAGCCAACCGTATGAAAGACATCAAAATAACTTGGCACAGGTAGAATTAAAGCCACGTCCGTCGTGTTTTACATGAGGATTTTTTACACGCGCAAGGCGGACAAGGCACCGCCTGATAGATTGCTCTGGTATTATACTCGCTCAATAATAGAATAAACTTGTGTGCGTAGTCAAGTTGGTGATAGCATTTTCGAACAGCTCTCCTAAACAGTAATATGTAGGGAGTTTTGATGTTTACTGCTCAATATACTTAACTAAATTAACGTATTTTCCCTCAATTCTACCGCCAAGTAATTAATTTACCCGCATAAATATGTAAGTAGCAATAGTGGCACGAAGAGACCCTGCCAGAAATTGTCGCAGCGTGCACCGTATCTAGATTTTATAGGGGCCGCCGGCTTTCCTGCGAAGGCACGTGCTCTCCCGTCGCAGGATGAGCAGTAAAGTTTTTATTTCCTTTGGTCAACTTTAAAGCAGCCGACGCCTGTTTAGACGGAAACATTGCAAGACAATATTGGCACTAAAGTGAGCTTTTATAGGGCATAATATATTAAATTATGTTTTGGTGTCGATATGGGAAAGGGCAGTTACATTTTATCGATGATCGAAGATCGGACTTCTTTAAAATTGTTGAAACGAGTAGATATTGTATTAGTATTAGTACAGTCTAAACATTTTGATTTACTTTATAGCAGATCAGTGGCATCATGCTGTACTATAGTCTGTTTATTTTAGAGAGCCAGTAAGTGTAAACAAAATTTGGTACAGTCGCACTAGGGAACACACATAGCACGTGGATGCCCATTTATATTACTTTTCTGGTGGAAAAATACAAATAGAAGGTACCACATTTTCATTAGAACCCTCTGTATCTGAGCTTGACATTTTATAACCAACAGGACCGTAATAGTTCGTTGCTGATGACAAGGTAATCGCAATGTGTAGAGTGCTGTTCTCTAGTGACCCATTAACTTAATAATTGTTTTTCTACGGCAGTGCGTAAAATTGTCTGTTTAAAATTCTATTTTACGCAATGTTAGACCGTGCGTAAAATAAGATGTTATCGTACTAGTGCGTAAAATAATAGCAATCGTAAAGTAGATCACTATACGAACTGCTCATCACTTTACGCACTGCTCAAACTTATGTTTTTATGTTTTTTTATACCTACAATGTTTCTTTCATTCGGAAAATAAATAAGTTGAGGGGAGGGGGTTAAATGTTATGTGGATCACCCTGTAGAATGTTCATTATGGTTGATCACAGTTTCGCGTCTTGTTTTGACGGAAATATTGCAAGCCCTATTTTTCCGTCGTAAAGTTAAACCTTATACTGCGCACATTTTACTTAGGCACTAAAGTAAGGTTTTATGAAGCATAATAATATTATGTTTTGGTACCGATAGAGGGAAGTGTAGTCCGTTTTTTATCGATAGATCAGAGGCTTATTAAACATTTTATGGTTTAATAACGGACGTCCAGTTGATGCCATACTTGGAGAGAACCTCTTTTAAAATCACGTAGGTAAACTTTATGAAGACGATTGAGGTCGGTTTACTGAAATTTTGTCTGAATATAGAAGTCCCATGAAGTTATAAATAAGTGAATAACTGATTATAAATAAAATAAAGGCTATAGGGTTACCTCAATTAGGGTTGCGTCAATTATTATTGTCGCCCTATGCAATAACACAACTATAGTGTCTCAAAATCTGACATCTCCATCATACCAGAAATAAATAATAAATAGGATGTGTTGTATGTATGTACAGGGTGTTATATAAAATAATAAATTAAGAAACCATGAAAATATTTCAAGAGAGAAGTAGATACCAATATTTATCATTTTAGACAACATGTTTATAAAAGGAAATTGTTTACAATCAAAATTGAAAACCTGAATTGTGAATTTTATTGTTAAGTTGAATTTTTGAACATGAAAATTCGAAATGAAAATTAGCCTAGTTGTTAAACAAACAAACAATAAAAAGAAAATAATAATTCTAAAACAGTTTAATACGATTGTGGAAAAAACGATTCTACATGATATCCTCCATACATTTCTCCATCCATTTTCAGAAATTAAATTTATTAAATAAAAACATTAAATTCAAAATTCAGATTTCAAATTTTGTATGGTTAACAACTTTCTTTTACCAACAATTATTTGCTTAAAATAATAATGGAACTTCTCTCGTATTTTATTAATTTCTTACCTTCCTGTACATCTCACCCAAGATTTTTATATAGTAATCTTATTATCTCGACAAACAGAATTTTTTATAAGGAAAAGCTTTTCGCCCTAAAATCAATAATAAAAATATTTCCCCTCTTGTCAACTCCAGCTGTAGACACACTGTACGCCTATGGATTAAAGTTCATTATAGGTGACGCACAACAGAAAAACTATTTAAACACATTCCCTATACATTACATTATAATACATAGAGTTTAAATCATAATTATTAGAAAATGTATTATTTTTCTATTTTTGTCTCTTAACTTCTGCGTCGGGTTTTAACGGAAATATTGCAACCTCAATTTTTGCGATCTAAAGTTAAACCTTAAACTGCGCACATTTTACGTAGACAGTAAAGTGCAGTTTTATGAAGCATAATATATTATGTCTTGGTATCGATATAGGGAAGTGCAGTTTGCTTTTTATCGCTAGATCAGGGACACGAGTGTTTTATGGTTTAATAACGCACGTTGATTTGATGTCATACTTAGAGTAGAACATCTTAAGAATGACTAGGGGTACATTCGGTTCTACTAATCAATATTTTTGGATGTGATTTTTCAGTAGATATTGCTTTCAGAGGGCATTATGACTAGTATATTCTCGTGATAATAAGGAGTCAAAAAGTCATCCTGGATTGTTTATATGAAAAAGTTAGTCTTCAACAGTTTGTTTTTGAGATAGAAATAAAAGTTCTGGGGTAGTAAGAAATTTTATACAGGATGTTTTGCAAATGCGTGTCAAAACAAACTTTAGTTATTTCATAGTAATACCTGCTTCTTTGAATTCTACTTTTTTGTGATTTCAGAAATATACCTACTATTATGTTATAATATTATCCCTTACAGCTTTTTAAAATGTTAACAAAAACAACCTTGTTCACTAACCTTTTGCTTATATTAAATAATGTATAATGAGTAGTGGGAAAATAATACAAACAGTTTCAATTCCTGTCATTTAATAATAAAAAAAAACGTAGAATTCAAACAAGCACACACATCTAGAGTATCACTGTTAAAAAATAAGACTTTATTTTGCCACGCATTTGCGAAATATTCTACTTGCACATCATCACGTGGAGAGTGGAAGTATTGTACTTATCGACAAAAAGAATTCAAAAAAAAGTATTCTCCAAATCGGTTTAAAAAGTTCCAAAACGACAAAAAACAAAATTTGGCTAAGTAGTGTGTATTTTCTCACTATAACTTTCGAAAGGATTAAGATATCAGCTTCAAATTTGGTACATGTAATTAATTCTGTCTGATAGGCCTTTTGCGCAAAATCGCTCTACGCGAAGGAGTGGAAACGAGGGAATGGAAACATATATTATTTAGTTTTAAGCAAATAGTTTTTTGCCAAAGAAATTAGTACCTACAAAATTGTTACTAGAGACCATTATTATAAAAAGAGATGAGGTGAAAATGGTTTTATTTAAAAATAGCGTGTAATATGTCTTTTTCTATGTTTTTTTGGATCTATAAATTCAATTTTAGCATTATTATTATATAGCAGAAAGTTTGACACAAATGGGAATTTTCTTTATTTAAAGTTTCTCAAAAAAAGTATTCTTGATAAAAGTTGGTGCTTGTCCTTAAACTCAAAATCCACCCGTAAAAATTTTAAAATTTCTTTTCGTATACAGGGAAGGTTGAAAAATATGAAAATTCCTCAAGAGTAAAGTACCCTTATTTTTAGAACTACAACAGTATGGCACTACAGCAACGATTTAAGAGTTAGGTATTTAATAAATGATAATTCAACGATAAAAATATCAGATTATTGTTCTTCGGTTCATTTCGTTATGTACGTTTTGTAACACAGATTAGTTGCTATGTTATGTTTGAAATTGTAGGAGTATTTTACCTGGACAGAAAAAAAACGACAAACTTTGCAGAACTTTCAGTTATTAATTGTTTTTAAGATGCTAGTTGAACGTAAATAAAAATCATTCGTATAGTAATATCATGCTCGAAGATGTACCTCAAAATACTAAATTTGAGTAGGTGGCTGTGAAGTCATATTTGACATTGTCTTGGGATTCCCAACAACTTTTCTTAGTGCCATTCTGCTGTAGTTCTAATATAAAAATAAGGGTACTTTACTCTTGAGGAATTGTTATATTTTTCAACCTTCCCTGTATACGAATAAAAATTTCAAAATTTTTAAGGGTGGATTTTGAATTTAAGCGCAAGCACCAACTCTTATCAAGAATTTTTTTTTGAGAAACTTCATATAAATAAAATGTCATGACATTGTATATTATTATTTACTAGGCTTTATAGGGATATTTTTGAAAAAATGATAAATTATTTGCACTGCCAAAAAAGTTTTAAAATAATATCTCCACAGCCTGAATTTCTTTTTGGGTTTCAATATTATGGTCGCCTCCACCTCTCGAAATGTGTCAGATCCGCCACTGACAGCGATCGGAACGGAGCTTTTATTGAGAGATTCCCTTGATTTCGACAACATTTCCGACGCAAAGTCCAAAACTCCCCGAAAGCATCTCTGCCAGCAACGGATCTAATTCGACCCTATATAGGCGAGAATTAGACGGGCGGGAGATTTCTTTAACGATAGCGGATGTTGTTCCGAATGGAGGAAAGCAATTAAAAGCGAACTAACGAATGGATTGTCTATTAAGGGGAGGAAGCTGGAGGGGCGTCGTTTAATCTCCCCCGGTGATAATTCGATAAGAGGATGCTTGGCCCTCTGGAAAAACCTTGGAAATTACTTCGGCGAAACACTACACCCGGAGGGCAAAAGAATATGGGTCAAATCAAATGCGGAGAAGTATAGGTCAATACGAGATATAAATATTTTACTCTTTATCGTGGTTGTGGGAATGGATAGATACGACAGTTTTTTGGATGCTCATCTAATCATCTATACAGTAAGATGCAAAGCAACAACTTTTTCAATTTTTTTTTCGGACATTTTAATGTCTTGTTGTTTGCAGCCACTGGAGCATAGCTAAACAATAACATACGTAATAATAAAAAAGCAGAAATAATGGTGATGAAGTAGGTTAGCTAATTTTTTGACTTTTCAAAAACTTTTGAAAAAAGTTGTGATTTTGATTAGTTAAAAGTATGTATAGATAGGTTAAAGGAAGGAAAAAGTTTGCCAAACGTCAAAGCCAATCAGTTTCAACGCAATAATTTTTGTCTATATATTTATATTACTTTTAATATGTATTGTCTAACAAGTGGGAGGGTTCCTATTAAAAACAACAAAAATGTTGTCATTGCCATATTGTTTTTTGTATGTTCCTGCAAAAGAAGATCGGCGAAATTCAGTAGCTAGCAGTTCATATTCAAACAACAAAATAATAAGGGATAACCATATGCCACAAGCCATTTCTTTTAAAATTATAATGGGGACACTAAATATTCATTTTGAATAAGGGATACTTTTGATGTAAGTAAACCTATATCAAAGAAAATGCGTAGTAGTATTTTCTTTGCCTATACTACTCATTAGTGAATTTAGCAGAGCAATTAGGTTTCCTACAGAAACATGGTTCTTTTTTATTTTGCACGACAAAATAAAAAAAATTACTATGGGTCTATGGGACTACATTAGGCATGTCCTCAAACCAAAATAGGGCAAGAAAATTAAAAATATTATCATCTTATAGCATTGTAATAATTTTTAAAGGTTTAAAAAAATTAAATTTTAATTTTAGTAGAAATCCACTGATGTTATATTTTGATAATATATCAATTTACAGGTAGATACTGTTTATTGTAATTTACTGAAAAGCAGAAAGACAGTATGGTAATGATAGGTTTTCTAATAATAATTGTTGAGAAAATATACCTATTCAATTGCCAATTAAAAAATATCAATTTAAATGAACCAGTAGATCTGCTTTATCTGTAATACGCCTTTGCCCTAGTTCAGTTCGGAAATTCCTGATTTATATCCAGAAAACAACGGAAAAAACGCCGGCGCAATCCCCCTGGAAATTAAAATAATATCAAGTTTTTAAATTAGAGCTTGTTTGTCTTCGAAATTGAAATTTGTGACCACCAAGGCGGGCCAATAACTAGAGTGATTACGCGCGCCTAACCTTCCATCTGTTTGTCTTGATAACTTCATCCCCCATCCAAATTCATCATTATCTTCTCGGAAATACTTTTTAAATGGATTATTTTCTCACAACGCCGTCCGTAGTACTTGTACAAAGTATAATTAAATGTTGCTTAAATTTGATAAAATATGAAATATTTAAGTGTAAAAAATTTGAAGATCTTTTGCCCAGTTTCATAGCATAACTATGAAACCGAACTAGGAGATAAAAATGCTCTAGGTTCTCCTAGTCTTTAATGCAGAATACTATATTTTGTCTACTTTAATTCCTGGAAAGATACTGGGTGGGGTGGAATTACGTTGAAAAAGGCTAGTTTTGAATTTGATTATTAAAAAAGGGATATTTGTAGACCTATACAAAATAAATTCATTTTAAAAGTGGTTTGTTACGTACAATGAATCTGATGAATCTATAGTGAGGATATAGTTCTCATTATCTCAATTTTTAAATATTGCATACCTTTGTCATTCATACCTTATTTTTAAATTGATCTCTATCTCTAAAAGAATCTTGGTCACCTCAAAATCTAAGTTACTTCAATACTCAATATACCAACAATAAATATTAAGGGACTAATGTTCAAATATAGATTAAAAATTCACAATAGAAAAAACCGACCAAACTATCTCCGACAAGAATGGAAGAGTATAAAGGACTAGGCCAAAACATGTGTACCGGCTTTCGGAATTCTTTCTTGTAAATCCCGGACTTCTGTGGAAGATATATATAGGCAGCATTCGTATTAAAGGATAATACTCTCGAAAGAGTTTTTCCTTACAGATGCGATGGAAACGGCAGTCCCCCACAATAATAAATATACATTTGTGCCGATATTTTGCCGGATTTCTAATACAAAAATGCCCGCAAGTAAGTTAACTCAGCGGTGTGTGTTATTATACGTGCTCGCATTGATCCGAATTTGGCAAAAGGGCTGTGGTTTCCCGACCTTTATTGCGCGATTTCGTTATTTATTTGACGTTCCCTTCCCTTCATTTTAAAAACGGAGAAGTAATAAAGGAAGTCGTTTAACCTCAAAGGGGTCTGTGGTCGTTTAAACCTGTTTTCGTGATCGCATTAAGGGACTTGTGATTAAGCGCCGTCTCCTCTTCACTTAGCAGTTCACGCTCCCTAATATTAAAAACATCATAATAACACAGACCTATATAGCTTCGCTAATATATGTCTGTGATAATAATGACAATTTTGGAATTAAAAAATTAAGTACCGAAATAATACAGACTACTACCGCAGGAATCCTGTACCTAGCTGTTAATGCTACTCTCTACGAGATGGCGCAGCAATCAGATAAACAACTTTCGACGGGCGAATGCTAAATGCTTTTCCCTATTGATGCAAATCAAATTTTCAATGTTTGAGTCCTTTCCACAACCTACACCGACCTCAGACAGGAAACAACTCCCATTAATCATATCCGGGAGACTTATAATCCTAATTATAATATTTTCAAAAATTTATTTGTGGCGTAAACAGATCAATTGAATTTTAATTGGGTTTTTCGCCACCAAACTGGTTAAAAGACAACTTTTTTAAGTCGCCTGAAAAACTAACAAATTCTTAACAGTACATGAACTGAACTTTGAACTTGTAACTCTGAGAATAAAACTTCCTCCTTTCTCAAAGATCATGTCACGTCAAAGTTAAATGACAGATTAATAAATTTCAGGTTAAAATGTCATGACAACAGAACCAATAGCCTATATAGCCACCTGTCTGATATTGTATCCTGTGTTCTATCTAATTATTTATACTAACTTCTCTTTGAATCAGTGGCAATAACATTTTTCTGAATTCCACTGAACATTCAGCAACACAGTAGTTGTCTGTATTTCCTAGAATAAATGCTGATTCTTTAATTTTTCGTCTATTTTATCCTTCTTATTAAAAGTGTGTTCCCATATTTTCGGCTTCGAAATTTGATTTTGCCTGATATAATTTTTATGTTCTTTTAAACGAACGTTAAATGGCCTACAAAATTATTCCCTCACTCAACGTTACAAGTTTCCCCAACATAGAACTTTCCACTTTCGCAAGGAATTTTATAAATGCAATTTAATGTATTAAATGTATGTATTATTATTATTATATATTAATGTATTTTTGGTTTTAAATACTGTTCTGACATTAAAACGATTTCCTATGCGTTTTAGCTTATCTGATAGTCCAGGAATGTAAGGAATAATTAAATTTACTGCTAGAATTAGAGAAATAAATCTGGTGGACCGACCAGTAAATTCTGTTCTTAAATTCTTTGTAGCTATATTGAATGGCTTGAAGGTCAATTATTGAATTTATAGCATTTGTAATTTTAATGTTTTAAGAACACGGCTGTCCCAATGCAAAACACAGTAACTAACAATTTTCTCAAATCTGAGTTTATTAGTTTTTTTGAGTTGCTGTGTTTTGCTGCACCTATTGATATATGAAAAACTAAAATCGGTCAATAAATAAAAATAATAAAATGCATTCAAAACACAGTAACCAACATGGCTAGCATGACTATACCATTACAAAACACAGTAATTATCAAAAGCTATATCAAAACCAACTATCTGCTGAGCAGTTACTGGGTTTTGTTATGGTTTTTGTAGTTACTATGTTTTGTAGTAGGGAATCGGTTTGTATTCATACAAGTATGTTATCCCCACCATTACTTGCAAGTACTCTACCGCGCGCGGCTGCTTTCGTGAGCCAGTCTGGATTCAACCATATTTTGTGGATTCAACAGTGGAGTGTGGAGGATGTTGCCGAGTAAAGCAAAAATTGTCGCATCATGCAGTACGCGAACAAGAAGCATGGTCAGTTCTGTTCGTTCTTGCGTAAAAGAGGTAAGTAGAAATTATGAAAAATCTTTTAATTATATTTTAAAATTTTGTTTTTCATTTAGAATATTGATGAATTGCCACTTTTTCCAATATTAAATTACGAAACATCATCATTTTTTACCAGCAACTATGAGAATAAAGAACTCAAAGAAATCTACTTAGAAAGGTTAAAGACATTTTTTGCCTCTACTGAATTTACACGTGGACATTATAATTTATTGTGCGAAAGTCCTGTCGATGATAGCGATCAGGACAAAGATTACCAACCTACATCTGCTTCTAGCGATAGTGAATATGACGATGAAATTCTGGAAAATAAAAGTAGAAAAAGAAAGCTGAAGAAAACACAATCTGGACAGAAAATAGTCACCCTTGAACAAAAAGTTAGTTGAAAATACCCATATTAGATTTATAAAAATAATTATAATTCTCCTTAACTCACCACAAATTTTGCCTACACGTGGCATAGCATCCTCCAAAAAGGCAACAATTTTAAAAGATTTGGTGCCATTAATGCCTACTAATAGAAAAGTTTTTTGGGAAACAATGCCAGAATCGGAAAGATCTGCAGATTTGGTTAGTGCTGAGCAAGTGGGAGAAATTGATTCTGATATTTGAATCATGGGTCGTCATTAATACAATTAATTATTGTGTTTGTATTTTTTCTTAGATTCAATTACTAGTTTAGTATTTTTTGTAGCCTTTTCGATATAAGTTTATTGTCAAATAAAAAAACGCGAAGTTTTATTTATCAATTGTGTATTACAAAACACAGTAATGACGTTTACTGTTCTTTAAATTTAAGTAATTTTCACCAATTTGCCAATTACAAAACAAAGCAAAGGCATTTACTGTGTTTTGATATAGTATTATTTAACTTATTTAGAGAAAAATCCCATACAAAACCTGTTTTTTGACTGCCGAACAAAGTTATAACGGTAGTATATTATTCAAATTATAATAAAAAAATGCAATAAGTGATAGCTTACCAATTGTAAACTTTTAAGAGTTATATCTCTATTAATTGTTTGGGGCTCAAAAATTATATAAAAATCGATTTTTCTCCATTGTTTTAAAAATATAGTTACTGTGTTTTGCACTGGGACAGCCAACAGTATACCATGAAAAAAAAAATTTGTGTCAGAATAATTTATTGTTGGAGGAACATGAGTAGAAGAAATAAATTTAAATTATGATTACATTTATAATATTAAAAAAATTATAAATAAAAAACTATTTAGTTCTGTAATTTGATACGTCAACTTTTTTAATTCTGAGCAAGTTTTTCTAATAAAATTTTTCAATATTTTGCACAGAAAAAGCACTTTACCTGATGCGATTTTTATTTTTAAGCTGCTACCAGCGCCCTCTATAATTTTTTTAAAGTCCAAGATACTAAAAATAGTTTTTGGGTAAAGCAAGAGCAGAATACAAAAATTTGTGTTTGTAATGCAAAAAAAAATTGTCATATACACCTATAATTCCGCTTTGCTGTGGACACATTGTATATAGCAACAAGATGGTAGTTATAAAAGTTTAGCTTACAGCATATACCATTTTTGGTACTTTTTCCCACTGTATAATGTTCTTTACAAGTCGAAACGCCATTTTGACTGTATCTATTATTACGCCCGAGCTTCTTATTCTAAACATTGCTAGTTTAAAACTAATAAATTTATGTACACACCTGTGTCACAATTTCATGAGTTTGTCTCTTATATTTACTAAGAGACGGTGGTTCTAATAAACCAGGACTCTTGCTATATTGTGACGATATGTTCTCATAAACTAATATGCAATTCTTTCCATAAAAGAAATTGCCCCCTTCTTGTTTTTTCGATGCCAGTTTGGCGCCGAATGCAAAAAAACTTTATGAACATCAAAAAAGTTATCAGTTATGTTCCTCACAAGGTGGCTGTTTACCCACACACCTAATCTAAACATAAACTTGATTCATTTGTCTTTTAATCATCAAAAATAACAACATGAAGTATCCATACAGAAGTTTAATAACTTGAAAACCCAAAGCTCATTCCTAGGCTAGACGACCACAATCCACTGAAAAAATTCAACAGTTTTAGAAAATCAGTATAAAAAGAAAGAACATTTTCCAACCTGAGAGATTCTCACCTACTCAAAATTATATAAAACCTGTTAGTTTAGGTTGCGCCGAAAAGACGGCGAATTTCCTAGGGCCCCATAGACAATATCGGCCCATTATGGAAAATTTACTGTCTTCGCCGCGACATCCCAGTACCGTAAATGCTACTGAAATAAATGGGCCATTCTATTCTCATTTCCAGGTTGCTAAAATAACAGGGCACGTTTTCTGTACTCTGCACTCTCTTCCGGAATGCAAGCGAATCGGAAACCGATATAATGAAACTTCTCCATCTTCCAACTTGGTATCTTATTTCTTTAGTTACGCCAAAAATTGCTGACACTATCGATTCTGAACTTTAAGTTCAGATCCAGTGCGCTTCCTAGGTAGGTACAGGTATTCATTTAAATTCATAAATTTAGATGTTTTAAAATTCTATTCTGGGTATTGACCGAATTCCTATGTAAAGTTTTCGTTTAATGAAAATGCTTCTTTGATGTCACTGAGTAGGCGATTGTACAATCTCAAGTACTAGATGTTTATGCGAAAACTGAACCACCACATTACCATATATCTCCTCTCTTATATATAAAAAAGGAGCATCGATAGAAAAGTTGCTTGATATCTAATATTTCACTCTGCAAAGAGTTTATCGGAGTCATAATAGACAAAGAGGTTTACCAAATAGAATTTTTAAGAACCACTTCTGAATAACCTCCAAAGAGTTCATGTAGTAACCCGCTTCACCACCCCAGTCTTGTACATATTCCCTAGCTCAAGTGACTTTGAATTAAACCATGAAAGCATAATATAATATAGTTCTTAATTGTTACCTATTCGTCGCAAAAGTGTGTGTATAACTTGAACCTGGTCAATAATGACCTTAGTCTATTTACAGTTCAAGTAATATAGTAGTTCTATCGCAAGTGTTTATATCTATGTAAATACCCTAATATTAATTCTGGTTATCAATAGAATTTCAAATGCTTGAGACTCTAGATCTATGTTCAGGACATTGTAATCTGGCAAGTATGAAGCTAACTGATAAATGGAATATATTTGCTTTTACTGAAATTGATGGCAACTAATTTGTTATTAAAAAAGTCGCAAATATGTCTAAAGTGGTTTTCTGCCTTCTCTTTCAGGTTCATCCAGGAAATTGGGTCATCATGGAGAATTACGGTGTCATCAGCAAAGCTGCTAACTCCACAGGCAAGTAAAGAAGTTCATTGATGTATAAATTAAATAAAATAGGCCCGCAAGCTCTGTCCATTGCGGGACGCCTGTATTAACAATTAATCTTCGACTATAAAAGTTAACAATTTTTACACACTGAAACCTATAATACCTTACAGAAAGCTTGTGAACAACTTCAGAGCTACACCTCTAATTTCCACATTCTCCAATGTCAGCATTAATTCTTCATGGCTAACGGTATCGAACGCATTAGGTTACATAAATAGTACATAGTTGTTATCTATATGAAATTAAAACAAAACAACATAAAATCAAAACACAAGTAGCAACAAAGAAAGGAAGCTACAGTGAAAATATATTTTTTAAACCCTGCAAAATGAAGAAAATTTTTGTTATAATTAGAACCAACTCATAGTGGTTCCATTTTGTTAAAGATTCGGAAAAGAGAATAATCCAATTATTTGGTCCAGTTCTCTCGTCAATAGTTAAAAAAATATAGCCATTTGTTCGGACGTCTTTCCTAATTCTGCAAATGACAAAACTCTGCGTTACGTATTAACAGCTGCTTTTCCTTATTACTATCCGCCCAAAAAATAGTCTTTGATCCCGCAAACTGCCACGACAATACCATCCCACTGTGGAAAAAACACAAGCAACGCCGCGTCGACTCGATGCTCTAAATGCTACGGAAATATCCAGACTATTCATCTCATGGTTGGTAAAATAATGCGGCACAATTTCTATGCCCCGCACTCCCTCCAGGGAATATTAATAAAAGGAGACTGATGAATACGGGCGAGGAGGAGGCCCTACGTAAATAAATGAACGGAGCCTTTTGTGCGTATTTTTTCGTCTTGTATTGATTTATCGATGGTGATTGGGGAGCATTTCAGTTTCTTAAGGAAAGGTCTTTTGAAAAGACGACATATTATGCCCTAGGGAGGAGAGCAGTTCCATATAAACCACCATATCGGTAAGCTGGATAAGGCAAATCTTAGTCATATTACAATGGACACGAGGCTCAATCGTTGACAAAAGCTAAATTACAGGGTGTTCCAGAAGTAAGTACCAACATTGCAGTGATGTAATGTATCGAGATACAGGTATCTAGATGCTGTATCTAGATACTTTTTATGTACCTAGATACATATCTAGATACTTACAAAAATCAGGATCTGCTTTGGTATCTAGATCCTTTTGAAAGTATCTAGATACTTAGATACTCGATACATTTTTTGGCCACGATTCCAAGGCGTGCCACGTGCCTTTATGTTTAATTTTTAAACAGTTCCTATGGGCAAAAATTAATTTTAACTTTATTGTAATTCATGTAGGATTACATGCTTTGTGCAATCGATGAGGCAAAAAATGTAACACGGTTTTACCATCGCATCTGCGCCAGTCGAACGCCTCTTTAGTACAGGAGGACAAATTTTAACGCCAAGGCGTAACAGGCTCAGCGATGAAAACTTCGAAATGTTACTAATGTTAAAAAAATAAACAATACAAATAATAAAATGGGGTGTGATTTAGTGTTTTTTTTTAAATACCGTACATATAAAGCGTAAAGCACCTACTCTGTACTCACTTTTGGATTGACGTACACGGTAAACTACTAACCCACAACTTGTTTCAATTAGTAACAGTCTAAACTTCACACACATTCGTGTAAACAGTTCTACTTTACCTACACACACACTTGTTTCATAAATATCTAAGTAGGTAAGTATATTGATTGCCTTATGAGGTCTGAAATTTTCTTAATTAACTGTTAGTATCTGGAAGTATCTAGATACTTTTTTAACGTATCTGTATCTGTACCCAGATACCTTGGAAAAATGTATCGGTATCTGTATCTAGATATATCTGCCAGACAGTATCTGTATCTGTATCTAGATACCGAAAAAAAAAGTATCTGTTACATCACTGCAACATTGTAACCACGTATTTAACTAATCAAGTTGATCAAAAGTTTATCCTCGAAAACTTTTATTAAGGTAATTTTTTTGTAAAAAAAAGTTTACAAGCCCACCTCTGCAGCGTGAGGATTTTTTGTCATATGCGCCGTAACCAATGAGGAAAAGTTGTTCATATTTTGATCCCCTACAAATTTTATTATGGTCATTTTGCTCTAAAAAATGTTTAGGAAACCTCCCGTATTGCTCAATTCGTATGCATTAAGAGCATAACGGAGCATAGACGCTGACTGCATCGGTGGTTCAAACCGAAGCTATACCTACTTATGCCTTTATCAATCAGGAACCCCGTATCGCGTCACGTAGCAACCAATAAAGGCATTCTGCGCTGTCGTTGCTGCGAGCTTTAATATACTTTATAGTCTTTACAACAGTTGCCGTCCTTGCATACTTCGGTTCCCTCGCAAAACACGAGATATTGATATTGTCTAGGCCTAATTTTAAATTGACGATCTCTCAAAACAATAGCATCCCTTTGTGGAAAAAATACCGGCGACCGGAAGACTCGATGCTCTAAATGCTTCAGAAATACGATATTCAGACTATTCAAATCATGGTTGATAAAATAAGGCGTAGCTCTCTCTAGAGAATATTAATAAAAGATGGACTAATGAATGCGACCAGTAGGCATACATAAATGAACGTTGTTTTTGTGCCAATTTATTGATTTATCGTCGGTGATTTTCGAGCATTTCAGTTTGAAGGGAAAGGTCTTTCAATAGGCGACAGATTGCGCCCTGGGGACGAGAACGGTTTCATATAAAGCATCATATACAGACGAATCAATTCGTTTTACAAATCGCCCAGGAGTAAATCGTTTACGGAACATTTTCTTTAGGCAATCCCATATAATTTGAGAATGTATAGAGATAGAAATAATACAGATCACCATACAAACTATTGGCCGAACTAGACAACATTTTAGTAAACTACCCAGAGATGTGTTGCTCATAGTAAAACACAGTATGTTTAGGAGCAGCTAAAGAATTTTTTTGCACGACTGGTCGCTAAGTTTTTTGTTAAATGACAGATTTAACAGTTAGTGCAAGTCACGTGGCCACTTTAGCTTATGCCATTTTTTATCCTTGTACAAGCATACTACATTGCTGCCAAGGTCAAGTGTTAAATAGCAAACAGCAAATTTTCCCCTATGATGGAGATTTTATTGGTCACACTCTATTATAACTATTAGCAGTGATTATAGTACTAAACACGGGTAATAGGCAAGGGCTTTATAAAAGTGGCCGCAGTGTTGACCATGAGTTTTGTCCTGGAAGTAAGTGCTTTCAATACCCTTACCTGGGGATGTAGGCTAGTCGGTAAGAACCCCCCCCCCTAGAACCGACTGGCCACAACCTTCTCAAGCCTACAAGCCCTGTGCAAACATGTGGCAACGCCGCAGCGGGTCGGTTCAACGGGTCTATATTTATCTTTTCTAATACATGTTCAACCTTCTTTTTAATTATAATTAGATACATTTGTGAACTTTGTTTCAATAATTGGGTAAGTAGGTACGTTTGTTTAACAGACAATAAAAGCAGTAACAAATAACAAAATATACCCAGAAGTATAAGTATTTATAATAAGTACTATTCCTGGTGTGGACAAATAATATGGTAAATTATGGCAAATAGAGGGGACTACATTTTTTTTTAAGTAAAATTTGTTGTGAGAATTTTTTGCAAAGTGCGCGCCATCAGGCAATTGATGATTATGGTTAAATTTTCATAAAAATACAAACAACAAGCGAACAGAGAACAGCATGTTGTGAAGCAGAGTAATCTCTTCTGATTGAAATGGCAGTTTAGGGTCAATTTCATAATACATTCAACTACATTATCTTTTGACTTTAACGTTAGGTAAAGAAACTTTTGCAACAACCCTAAACAATGGTTGGATTGTTAGAAAACTCCTTTAATTTTTAAGGGTATAACCCGATTACTGTAAGAAGTCCCGATTTTGTCAGATGACATTCTCCACAAAATCCCTAGGAATTTTCTGTTAACCATGGGTATAACATTGGTACATGTGTCTCAACCAGTTAATGATGTCACTCATTGATTTATGATGTGAAAAGTTACCCAAGTGATACGAAAAAAAGAACATAATAAAATAAAAACCCTATTGCAATCACGACTATACCGCTGCAAATAAAAAAACTATGACTACAACTCCTTTTAATAATAATTTCAAACGTCATGGAAACACTTTCATTTTGGTATTTTGGTATAATCAGCTACTTGCGGCTGCGTCTACGGTGCGTACTCAGGCAAATTTTATTTCGGTGTTGTGAAGTGACCGTGAAGGTTTTCCGGATCGTTCAAAAGGGTTCAAACTTTGGGCAGTGAAAATATTCGCGGGTTTTGTACGTTTCGTGAGTTTTACAGTTATCTGTGTTGTTCTTGTTCGTGTTATTAGTATTTGTTCATTGTGCAAATGGGCTCGTTACTGCCCTGGACTTATCACCCGGTTGCATTTTTTGCTGCATTGATGCCAACTTAGGATGGCGAAATTACCAATTGACAGACCCAGTAAGGACTTCTTAAAATAATTTGACTATACTTTAGTTTGTCTATGCAATTGGTCCTTACTCATTTTATTCTTAAATTTTCGTCCTTTGGAAAGCCCAAAACGAATACAAGTTGACCGCTTGCTGACAAGCAAAGAAAACCTAGCTACTTCAAGTTATTATTACGATTTGACTCACAGCCAGGTATAAAACTGAGCTCTAGCTTCCCTCGACGGTTCTAGGCATCTTGAGGCTTGAAATTGTAAAGGAACGATTCTTCACTTCGAGCTTTTAGAGAAACGTTTTATTTCTTCACAAACAAAACAAATTTATAAAAAAGCTGTCGCCAGCACTTCGGGCTGTCTGTTTCCACCCAGAAACACACTGCCTCGTTGTAACAATCTGGCGACGATAGCACTACCCGCACTACACAAATTAATTCTGGTAAATATCTTGTAAAATCAACTGACAGGGAATGACAGGCCACGCCGCACAGGGCTTTCCTAGAGCTGGCTGTGGACTGGCCTAATGTGTTCAACAAATAGTTTGAAAAAATTAAAATTTGGGTTGGTGCACGGTGATCTTATTTATCATTTAGAGGAACATAATGTATAACTGTGTGTCAAGTGGTAGGTGACTGCGCGTTCCGCGCCATTTGTTACGACCGGGTCTGAATTCGCCTATGGCGGTGCGGCTGCGGCGGCGGCCGGCCTGGTGCCCGGACCAGGCTTCGGGCCTCCCCGGAGAAATTAAACTCCGGCGAGGGAAACATCCGACCATCCGTAATGCGAGGTGACGTCCAATATATTGTCCCTTCCTGAGCTCAGCCTGCGGCCACCGGTTTCTGGATGCGGGCGGATGATTATTATAAAACGTATTCCGGGAGTTTTTCCGGTGGAAACTTTATGATGGCGTAGAATAGAATTATTAAAAACAACGTGCAACTTGTGTGGAAGCCTGTGTTATATATATATATATATATATATATATATATATATATATATAAGGATGTAAGATTAGCGAGTGTAAATGTAACAATTACAAGAAAAGGTGATAATGGGCAAACACTCAAAGTTAGCTGACTGAAGCTGCAAATGTGCTGTTGGCTCCTGCCTGGACTTCATTTGTTGCTTCCCAAATCATGCCTATCTTTTGATTTGGTTAATGTTACACCGTACTGATGATTGCCAAATAGCATGAAACACGTGTATGCGGTTACTAGTTTTTTCTTTTTGTTAACTTTGAGTGTTTGCCCATTATATATATATATATATATATATATATAGATGGGCATCAATGCATTTTTGCATTGTAACTTGTGAATCTCACAAGCTTAATAAGTTTCCGCTATTTACATTCCTAATGCTGATATTTTTGATGTGAATACAATATTTCGATATGCAGATGAGAGATCAGTATTTATTATTTTTTAATAACTTTCAAAAAACATCGAACAATGAAATGTGGCTGTTGCGCTCACCTTGGTCGTTTGCTTTGAACCACGAGCATCGTCCTACTCTGGAGCTAAGGTTGATTTGCCCCCCGTTTTAAACTTGGAAAGAAAATTTTTTGGCATTTTGCTTCTTTAGTAGGCCTTCGCCACTGCGTGGTTGATTTTTTTACAATATCTATTAATAAATCAGCCAGCATAAGATAAATATTCTAGCATGTGGTATTACACAAACTACGTAGCATTCCTCATACGGTTCAGTACTTAATGGCAGTCTTTTGTACACATAGCTACATAGACGTAACAAGGTCGTATTTTTAGGAGGGGCTGATCAGGACCGGCTCAAGATTTTGCGGGGCCGGGTGCCTCTTGAAAATGCGGGGCCCCAACAAGGAATTATTTAATCCATTAAGAAGAAATTTTTGAAAGTCGGTATAGGTACTTACAAAGGTATATTTTTTACATGTCATTCTGTAACATTTTAGGCCGAGGCTACAAGTTTGGATCACTTCTGTGACGTATATAGGAATTAATTTCGAATGGTGGAGGGACAATTTTTGTGTCATTTTTTTTAAACAAGGGCATTTAAAATAATTTTAAAAAATGCGCCGCAGGCGAATTTTTTGAAAAATTTTAAGAAAAATTCCATAAAATTAGTCTTGGGAAATCCCAATATCTTCAAATTTACAAGCTGGAGTGAATATTTTCAAATTCCGAAATGGGTTCGGTCCCGCCCTTCTAAATACGTTACTGCATGATTTAATCACCCTGTACCACCCTTGAGGTGCCACACTCAAAAACGTTAATTTTAAGGCGTCAAAAAATAATGTATAGGTCTATCTACTGGTAATTTTGAATCATCTTTAATTCATTTAAGAAAAAACGTTATGAAAAAGTAGAGGTTTCCGAGTAGAAACCAGAGAAAAAATAATAAATAATAATAAGGTTTATTCAGTATTTAGTAGCACAGTACAACATATAAGTAAAAATATATACAAAAACAAGGGGCACAAAAACAAGGGGCACAAGGCGCAAGATTCCGCAAGAGCAAGCAATTCGTCGAAACTGGTGAATTTAAAAAGTCGCGTGCGGTGTTCGCCGTGTTGCGTGACGTTGCGTTGTCAGAATGTTAGATCTATTCCGTTTACGAGAAGCATATCTTCGCACATCCTTTACATTTTAGGGAGGGCTAATAGAAATGTAGGGGGGGCTAAGCCCCCCTAGCCCCCCCCCCCCCACTAGTTACGTCCATGCATAGCTAGCTTTGTTATGGAGGAAATTTGATCAGTAGGTCAATCTAGTGAATCATTTTACAAAACTATATAGTATACATACATTTTTTATGTCCCCTATGAAGTTGAAACTCTAATTTTATATTTTTATTATAACAGAAATATAGAGAAAAAAAATTGGATTCGTAATTTTATGTAACACCACTGTCATTTTCCGGGTTCCTAAGTTAATCTCACCAGCGACCAGCAATAAAAGAAAAGGATCAAGTTATATCTAACTCAAATTCTAGTTTCTAGATAGATCTATTTTGCGCATAGTCCAATGTTTTTTATTCAGTCCAATCACCTATATACTTACAGGGGGGCTGGCTAAGTTCCAACTATACAATGGCAAACGTAATTTCCAACTTTAACATCTCAACCAAGCAATAATTTGACATGTATAAGAAACTGACCAAGGAAAAGTAAAATATCAGCTTTCTAAGCTTTTGCCTTAAATTTTACATATTTTTTTACATATCCCCTAGGTTTAAGGGTGTTTAACTAATTCTAATGATATGATGGCTTTTGCTGAAAAGCTATTTGTATCTTATCAAGCGGAGAGTTTGTAAATCATATTTGCACCCTTCTTAGTTTCGTGCAACTAAATATAAACCGGGTGCAGATTCTGTTAGTTACTGCTTTACTTCACAATTTTTTTGTCATCTATAGATCTATAGATATTTTCCAGTCATTAATTACATATTGTATGGCATTCTCACAATAAAATTTCTTTTGAAATCCAGATTGAATTTTTGACAATATATCATTTTGATCCACAATATAAAACCCTCTCAAGAATTTTTTCAATAGCACATAGAATATTTAAAAGCCTAAAATGTTCGACATGAAAATGGAAATGGAGAAGAACTTTCATACGTATAGGACGTAGACCAATGGACATGAAAGAAAGAAAATCGGACATCATTTCAGAAAAATTAAAAAAGGATTTTCTGTCAGCGCCGGGGGTCGAACCCGGGACCTCTCGCTTGCTAGGCGAACGTTCTACGTTCTACCACTCCGACTTTCTTTCTTTCATGTCCATTGGTCTACGTCCTATACGTATGAAAGTTCTTCTCCATTTCCATTTTCAATCATTCCTTACGAGAGATTCGTATGTGAGGGACTACACCAGCATGACTTCCAAGGTGTATGGTGGTACAACTGTATCTAACGTCAAGGTTGTGTCTATTAGTCTGGTGTGTTTCGGAGGAAATTAGAGAGTATTTTCTGTGGTACGGCGCGAACGAAAGGCTTCTCCGTTTAGCTACTATACAAACAGACCGACTTAATTTCAACGGTTCAGAGTAGTGTAGTGGTAGAACGTTCGCCTAGCAAGCGAGAGGTCCCATGGTTCGACCCCCGGCGCTGACAGAAAATCCTTTTTAATTTTTCTGAAATGATGTCCGATTTTCTTTCTTTCATCTAAAATGTTCAGCTTAATTCTTTTTATTTTCTCAAAAAACTATAGTGGATATTTTCAAATTTGTTGGTACAACTCAAGTTAAGACATGTTTATTATGTCCAAAAGTTTATCGAAAAGTCCAAAATAATACGTTTTAATGAAACTAATTCCTATCTCATCTGTACTGCTTTTATTTTTTAACCTAAATATAATTGCTGAACAGCATTTATTTTTTCAAAGTTTTCTAGCTAACCGTTTGCCAAAGTGTCTATTTCGGGGAGTATAGCCCCCTTAGGGGCATTTTTGAGGCCATGTCTAAAGGATTTTTTTTTTTTATTAGTTTGCAGTCCGGCTTTTTATAATAATGGGCTGAAACTGAGTTTCTTCCGGATGGATCCTGCGTCAGCGAAACTTGTCGTTCCAAGCTTTCGTCCTCGATTGCACGGGTCATCCTTAGGGCGCGACAATCACACTGAGACTGAAACTCAGATTCATCACATTCTGCCTGTGGAAGTTTCCAATCAAGATTAGTAATGGGTTGTTCAACCAAACATTGTTTTCATAAACAAAACAAATCCTCTTGAAACTCTGAACAATAATAAATAACCGGAAATGCTTCAAATAAAGTTAGTAGTCGCTGCATCTTTCAACGTTTATTATTCCCTAAATATCTCTTGCGGATAAATAATGTGACAAGTAACTTGTTGGTGAAGGGCGGCGAATATTTTCTCTGATAGCCGGGAAAAGCGATACTTTCTCGCTTGTTTAAAGCCATCAAAATTGAATTTTCTAGATGTGTAGAATAAAAAATAACTAAGTAACCCCTCTCAGTCCGGCACTGTTTTGAGATTTATAGCCCAATCGCGCGGGCCCCGCGCCAGATCCATTCATCTTCTCCCGCGGTTTGTTCTCCATACACCGGGGTACTGCATTTCTTGACAGCCTAGTTCCACAATTACTAATTAATTATACCTTAATCAGAGCAGAGATCGCGGCGGCGGGCGCACACCAGAGGCTGCACAGACAACAACGATCGACGATGATTAATCGACGATTTCCGGGGCGTTTTCGATATAGTTGCCTGCCGCCTCGCACGCGGTGTAAAATCAAGCGGAATATGTTCGGAGTGCATTGGGGCTCGAATTAAGGCCCAAGTGGCTTTGGCCGTTGATTCCTCAAAAAGAGATGTTGCGCGATATTATGCACAAGAATATTGCGTCGCCAAAACGAAATTTACATCAGCGGGCGCAGCGTCGGCGGCCCGGCAGCATCTATCCGAAATAACTTACACTTTTTCCGGAGGGCAAATGTTTGACGTGCATTTCAAATTCGATTTGCGCCTTTTCTTCGCGCTGATAGGCAAATTCTCCGTTTCTAAAGTGTGTCGGACGGCTAGGAGAAGCCCACGATCCACGGTTACGGCCTGAGCCACACGAACCCTTCTTGGAGAATTTGATATAGGTTAGAGACGAGCAGGATGTTTTTGTAAGGTGCCAAAAGTGCCCCACACACAGAGAGAAGACCGCATAATTAAAACTTTGCTTGTGTCTCTTATAAGTTAAACCAGAACTCGCTTCATGCCACACACTGTGCGTCTTCGACGTCAGTTCGCGCGTTTGCGAGGCCTACGATACAAACAGACCATGGCGCACAAAAAACACGTGACCATCTTAGTCCGACGTTACATGTTATTTGTCACATAACTGAAAGTGGCAGCTTGGGTTTTGAGAAGTTTTAAATGTTTAAAGTGTTTTTAAACGTCTTAGTTTATATTTTAGAATCAAGTTTGTGTCTAGTGTGCGTGTGCCCTGACGGAGGGGAACCGCTCAGGTGTTATTATGGTCCCTGGGTGTAAGCCGTGCCGTCCAGCAGTATTGGTGCCGCTCGCGCCGACGCGTGAGCGCTATAAGGGGAATTCTCCCCCCGGAATGGACAGTGGAGCCTGAGACACAGGCGGGTGAACTGCTTACGGGAGATCCGCGAGTTCAGACGGTCCGGGTGGCTGGAAGCCGTTCCCGTTGACCACGTTCGGGTTTGTGTATTTTGTAGTCACCATAAATCAGTGTTGTAACGTACTCGAGGATTTTCGTTGTCGACCCACGCCCTGATACGGTTCCTATTCGGCCTTTCACGCTGCCGATCAACTGGGACCTCGTCAATATTTACAGTATACTGAGGTGATTTTTCATTTTTATTTCGTAAAAAATAACCTAAATACCAAATATTGGGTCTGTTTATATTATATTTATACATATTACAAAAGCCAGGAAGAAAATGTCACCATAACAACATTTGCTTTGCCTCGGGATGAAAATTTGCGCCAAAAATGGATTCGTCAAATCCAACTGAGATTTAATTTCTAAAAAACCCTTAAGTATGTGTGGCTAACACATTTTCAAGAAAGTGAAACAATTAAAGTGGACAAATGTGTTGTGGGAGGAAAATACCTATAGAGAATATCACCTAAGCTAAAGGAAGGTGCTATCCTAACAATTTTCGAGAATGTGCCAAAATATTTGAGTGCAGTGCCGTTTAACTTTCAGCCCAAAATAGCTGAGTCAAACAAAATTTTCTATTTTCATTTTTGCATACGTTACAAAATACTCTTCCCATAATTCCAAAATAGTGTTTATTCTCCTGCAATTCACCTAATGGTTTGTGCAGTGTGCATACCATTGCATCTTCATGTGCATGGAAATTTCATGTTCTCACAAACAAATCTACCTATAAAATCTGTGTTAATAGGATAAAACGGCTAAATACTGGACGCAAAGACAATTCGTAACCGTAAAAAGAAGGCAAATCGTAATAAAAATGGATATTTAAAATTTAGGACATTTTAAACGTCAGTAACTGACATATCAATAATCACAGAATACCCCCCTATAACCTAATAAGTCTCCATTTTTTCGTCGAGTGGCGCCACCCAAGATCTGTAAATTAAGAAGGTTGCCTCTTGTTGAGAGAGAGTGTTCTGGATGACGTCATGGGAATGCTGGCAATAATCGTCGGCAAGGGCAACACACGAGGGAAAGCCAATCATATAGGTATTATCATCTGAGAGCATTCCTGTGACGTCAGCGTTCGCTCTTTCTCTACGTTAGTGAGTAACCTTCTTACTTTACGGGTCTTGGGCGCCACCGCAGTCCGTAAACAACAATGAAATATGACGTCATGCTCGGGTCTTTAATATAGTATCGGTCCAGGTACCACACCTCGGTCAATGACAAATAACAAATGTTAGACGTTTGGTGTTGGCAGGATAATCTTTATAAACAATTAATAAATTGTTAAAATTCCTGTGTTAATTTATACGCTCGAAGAAAAAGTATAGTATGCAACACGTTTTACAAAGTCCTTCACAGTATGCATACTATTCAGACCTCTTATTAGCGGACATATTTTATTTCATAATAATATTTCGTCATTGTTTCTTCCATTTTTTATTTGTGCTCGACTCCTTTTTTCCGTTCTTCTTCCATCCTGCGTGTGTGTTTCCTCCCGGCGGATCGGCTTGTGTGGCGAACCAGATGGCTCCCCGCAAACATTTCATTAGGACGGTCTGATTAATGCTGCGTGTTACTCAGCAACTTTTTCGAATGATCGGCGGGCCCCGCCGCTTCGGGGCCGGCCGGGCGGCAGATTAATTCTAGCCGTGGAGGAGTTTTGTCTCGCCAAATTGAAAGGGGAAGTTATATCATTTTCCATTGTCGCCACTGGGGGAAGAATTAACCGAACTCTTGGTCTATTATTTTCGGGACGTTTAAGGGGAAGGCGGCAGAAACTTTCTCAATACGGAATACAGGGCGAGTCATATTTATTGGCATCGACCTACTAACGAATGGACGTGGCCCTTAAAGGTATAAACCAAAGACATACGTCATTGGTATAAACATGCGGCAATGCCGCAGCGGGAGTACGTTCTGCTTAGAAACAAAGACAAATTATTACTGGTTACAAAAAATGTTAGCTTATGCAGTCCCGGGCCTCGTAAGGAGCTATTTAAAAATTGATACCTTCTTCAAGCAAAGAATAAAACTTAGGCAAACATTATTAATATCAATAAGTAAATAAAAAATTAAATAAATAACTGTTTTTAGAGTTCCCAATCTCAGCATAGGACCCTCTAAGCCAAGAATTTTATCAAGAAGAACATCTGGTATAGAACCACGAATATAGACTTATGGGACACCCGGGATATAGCAACCAGAAACTTACGTGAATTTTATAATTTTGTATAACGATATTTTTATAAATTGGTCTTTCGCTATTATCAATATTTCCCGAGGGTCAAATAAGATTCGCGTATAAGAAGCATCAAAAGAAAGTTGTTAATTTAACTCCTACAAAACCGTTGGTTGGTCCCACACAAAGCGTTTTTTATTTTTTGCATGATCATGCTGAAGATCATTACTCATAATCTAGGCACACAAAAAAATATTAATCAAATTATTAATTGCCACTGACGTGTCAGAGCGAACGTCATACCGTAAATTTTTTCATGGCTAACTTGAGAATATATTTAGGGAGACCAGGGACTCTTTAAAATAAGGAAGAGTGAAGCCTTGAGGGGAAGTTTGTTTTCTGTCGACTCCAAGAAGACCACAAGGGGGTTAGTACAAGGTTATGTTATATGTCAGTGTCCAACTGCCATCGGGTTTTATGTGACATGCCAGTGCCATATATTTTAAAGGAGGCAAAATATTTCCCAGCATAATTCACAATTTTTAAGTTTTCTAACTTACAGATGCTCAGATGTGTCAATTAAAGGTAATGCGGCCGCCTGTAGTAGTACCAATAATTATTGCAACCAGATTTTTCCTGTATCACCTTTAGTAATCCTACAATTCCCATTACGTGGGCATTACGTATAAGTAGGTAGTTCAAAACAAAAATCGTATTTCGTAAATTTTAAATTATTAAGCAGGTAGCTTCAGGTCTTTTTTAAAGAGTTTTTATCTACGACTACAAGCTTATTTTAAGTTGGTGAGGTACCTTGGGAGAAAAATAACATTAAAAATTTTTTATAATGAACACCGAGAAAACTACATGATTAGAACGACTATATAGACCTAGTCTTATTAGTCCATTCCGAAATCTGTGAAAGTTCTTTGGGTATATACTTTCAACAAGGGAAGAAAGTTCAAGTATACATATTTCAAGAAGGTGCAATAGCGACAAATTCTTAAATAAGCAAAATCGGCACTGACTTACCATACTTATTACGTAAATTCATGGAAATAATTGCTGAAAATCAATTTCAACTATAACATAAATTTGTTTCATTTGACAGTTGCCACTTGTAGACACAACATTGTCAAGTCTAATTTTTGGAAATCATGGAAACCATTATTAATTTTTCCTAACAATCAAAGTACCTGTTATATTTATAGATTCTCCAATAAAATGGCATACTTGGCATCACTGATACCTACCACTAGAATGAGGAAAGAATAGGCCTCGCTTTGGAAAGTATAATGCTGGGTCCCCTTACTTTAAAGAGTCCCTGAGGGAGACGCTTTGGAGAACGGTGGCGTTATTCAAAAACCCAGTTTATTAGTCTAAAGTTTAATTCAAAGTAAAATAATGAAGTTGTCAGTCGCGGGAAAATTAAACGCATTACACGATACATAAGCTTTTTGGCTCCAGAGGTACTTTTAAACAACTTCCTCGGACAAAAATTGCACTTATGTAACTTGCAATATAAATAACTATACCTGCCCTTAAATGAAGTGTCTCTTTTGTGCAAAATGTCATTAAGAAACGTTATTCAGATTATAAAAATATGTATCAGTAAAAAGATCTTTGATCATTGATTAAGGCTGGAAATAAAACGTCATCAAAATTATGTTCGTTGCCTCTATCAATATAGAATTTTATTTACAACTAGCTGGAAAAACTAGTGAATTTGAAAGGTTTACAAAAAATAAGGATATTGTTAAAATATTCATAGATACTAATGGCACTATCTTAAAAGTTATAGCTACTATAGAAATTAAAAAATATATAGTTAATTTAGCAGCTATAACTTAAGCATATCTAATATGGATGTTTTAATAATACCCTTTCAAATAAATAAACCTTTCAAATGCACTAGCTTTTCCAGCTAGTTGTAAATAAAATTCTATTAATACAAAATATTTTGATGACGTTTTATTTCCAACCGTAATATCTACCTACACATGTTGGTGATTTAAAAATCAAAGTTGGCCGATAAACAACCTTAATAAAAAAAATCTATCTTCTTCAAAACCGCCACTGCACTAATGTGCCTCAAAAGTTGAAATTTCAGCTCGAAATTTTATGTGTTGTACAAAATTCGTTGCACCTATCCTGAGGCACGCTGTATATCAAGATTTATATCAGATTCGGCCTGTACATTCTGCCTTCAGCTTAACTTTTAAAATCAACCCAGCCACTCTCCAGATATTCAGCCGGCCTCGCAGATATTCGGGGCTCATCTTTTGAACCGTGTTGGAGTGGCCCGATGCCGGCTTCATAATGAAGCCGAGATGGCCTTATTAGATTCTGGCGCCGTTTCCAACACTGTTTGCCCAGATGGAAAGATAAAGAGCTGAGGGCTTCGAATAAGACGTTGCCGTGGAGCACGACAGTCGACAACTCGGTCTAGAACATGACATAACGTAAGAACAATAATTAGATGCCACTTGGAAACTTGCAATATTTCAAATATTATGATCATCAATTTCGGATTATGGACAATTCTGGACTTATGAACACATTAAGCTTCATTTCTGACATCTACTGGTCGAACTGCGTCGGAAGAGCCCAATTTCGAATTGTGTTACTATTTTTGGAAATTCAGAAAAGTGCGCAAGTCGAGCGTTTATAATTTTTTTATAGGAATTCGAGTAATTCTGAGTACGTTTAAAATGTGGTCATTTTAGGTGCTTATTAAAGAAATGTGCATTGGTTGGGCATTTAGAAACTTCCAGGCCCAATTTTGACCGGATTTCCGGATGTTATGGGACAAAGTGCGACGGGACAATTTTAACTTTTGCTAAATTTCAGTTACCAAAGGGATTGCCCCCCCCCCCCGAAAATCACGGGAAAATGATCGCTCCGCACGCGGAGAATTTTCTAAGCGCCTAATTTAATCGTGTGCATTTTCGTAAGGTAGCATTTTGGCACAAATGGCCTTCAAATTAAAATAGAAAACGAGAACACGATGTTCCCTACATGTCGAGAAACCGATGTTTGATAATTTCAATTTTGTCAAGGGATTGAATTGAATATGATTGAAGACATGGATTTTTTCAAAGCTAGCGCTATTATATGGAAGATAAAGATGATTATCAACTTTTCGAGAAATAATATGGAGTCTGGTTTACAAAAAGGTATTAGCATTTTCCAAAGATTGATTCCTAGCACAAATAGTATCCTTAGCACATTATCTGGTAGCCCACAAAATAGTGATACTCACCGAAAAATGTATCTACATGACATAGGGGAATCTGTATAGAGTATAGCGGAGAGCAACTGTACCTACCGGTTTAAATTTAATACACACCGAAACTAAAGCTGTTATCATAATTTCCTTGTTTGCGAAATAGAGTGGCGCTAGTGTACGAAAAAATTAGCGTCTTATTACTGGTTATACAGGGTGTTTCTTAATAAGATGCTAATATTTAAGGGGGTAATTTTTGGGTCCATTATGAGAAAAAAACTTTATATGAACATGTCTCCTAAAATAATTTGTTTCGTTGTGGGTTTAGGGTAATTTTCTGTTACCATTCCAAAATGTATGTACATTACTTTAATTTCATGATTTTACCGTTTAAAAATTTTTTTCTCGAATAAATTGTTCAAAGTTATTGTTCTCGTAGTGGTCTAGCGCCATGCAAATGAATGAGTTTTATTTTTTATGCGATAACCGTACGTCAAACAAAAAAGGTCAAGAAACCTCATTTACTCAGGAAGGAATGGGGATTTCAAAAATAATTTTTACTTTAAGAAAAAGCAGTGGCGTAACATATTTTTCTTTGAGTTATTCAATTCGAAACCCGTACAGACGCCACTGGTAAAAGTAATAAAGTTGTTTGTACATCAGAAAATGCATCTTGATGCATAGAAGGCCTGTACCAAATTTCACAAAAATATCTAGGATAATACCAAAACTATAATAAAAAAAAGATTTTTTTCTTAAAATTTTAGCACCTTATAGTTCAAAAGCTAAGACTTTGAGGACACATGTTAATATTAAGTTTTTTTCTCAAAATGAAACTACCTTAAATATTAGCATGCTATTAAGAAACACCCTGTATACCCCCTTGTGGTTAAAGATATATGTCAGTTTCTGACGCTTAAAATGTCTCCTATTTTAAATATCCAGCTTTACTACCAATTACGTTCTTTTTACGGTAACGAATTCCCTTTGCTGTCAATATTTGGCAGTTTGTCATATAGACAGAATATTTAAAGGTACCTAGATTTATTTGTGATAAGCTCGGTGACAACATAAATTACCATACTGAACATGAAGAAAATCGCATGCACAGACCATTACGTCAATTTCAGACCGAAAAGTAGATAGGATCGACTTTTATGGATTAACAAATACCTACGGAAAAGGGCAACAAAGGACAAAATATGAAAATCGTAGTAGGCTCTTGAAATTTTGCACAGGGGTATAAAATTGTAAAAGAAACATATCTTTCTTATGACGTTTTTCGAAATTCGGTTAAATACGCCCATTTTTCGGACATTTTTTCCATTAATGCCAAATTTGACATATAAAAGAGACTATGTCACACATTTGATTATTTCAATTTTGGTTCTAGAGCAAGCAAAACCTGATGCCGCAAACAAATTCTCCGTAAGTCATTTACTAAAAATTTTTCCCGTATGGAACAGACTTTTTGGCGGGCACTGTATAAAATATCAGATAGTGAATTAATTATATCTTAAGAACTGTTTAAAGCTATGTACTTTTGTGTCTGTGTGTTTTTGTTTTATGATTTTGTAATATGTACTTCTTAACTAACTTATTTTAACGGAAAAACAAAAAAATTATCGTAACTGTTGTTAACACCATGTAAAAAGTTTTTATTATTGTAGTGTCCTGAAGAAGACTGAATAAAACAGTCGAAATGTCGACAAATTGTAAAAAAAATAGTTTTTCTGCAATCAGGCCTACAAACCAACCAACACAACTAATATAGCATATTCTTGCTTGCTTTTTAGACTGGCTTTTCTGAATAAAATGTATGAAAATTCTGTGGGGTGTTCTGTGGAAATATGTCTTGTAAACGTGTCCAATTAAATGAACGCAACACACAAGCATTTTGTTTTGAATATTAAATTCGTTGTAATAGACACATTATTTGGTCCAGGTTGTACAATAAGTTGTTGTTTTTAATTTTAGATAGTTTCATTGAAGTTGAAAATTTAAATAAATGGCAGTATTTTAAATTTGTCTCAAAATTTTCGTTACATACCTACGTTATAGTCAAAAATTATAAAAATATAATTATTGCTAAGCAAAAACTAAATAAGTTATTAAAACAAAGTATACAAATAACAATTAGAAAAGATCTGTTTTGAGGTAGCAAGTAGGTAACAAAACATAGTAATAAAAGCTTCGAGATACACCTAAAAAATGACGGATGAGTAGATACAAAGTACTAAATGAAAGCTACCTGGTAGGAAAATATTAAGGGTGCATATAACCTAACACTAACAGTATTATGTTTATTTGCCAGCCAAAAGGTAAATATATACCCGGTTTTTACTTATTACTACAACCATCTCCACACAAACTAAAAAGTAATATTAAATATTAATAAAGATTTAGAATAACAATAACATTAAAAATATTTAGAATGGCAATTTTTAGTAACACCATATCTTACCGATGACTTGGTGTGTTTGTGAGAATTTCAGTGGGTATATGCACAAAAATCCCCAAAACCATTTCCTATTGTAAATGTAAAACGTGTCTCGTAAAAGCGCTCAAATCAGCCGAGCGGGGCACGTGCCGCGCCAAACCGCCCGCCCTAACCTAAAAGCAGCGGCCGCAGCCCCCTCGACGGCGGCTTCGCCCCCCCCTGCCACCTTTTCACCCGGCCGCGGGACCTGTTTCCCTTTCCCCGCGTCTATTTATCAACGGGGGCGCCGCGCGACCCGGGCGCTGCTGGATTTCCTTTTTTCCGCCGATCAATAGTCCAGAAGACGGCCTGCCACACGGGAGAGCGGCGGGAGGCGGGGCGCCCCACACCTCCGTCGCAGTCGATATTTAAAACATATGTTCACGTTTCATTATATCCCGTCGTCACTCTTACAAAGTGAGCTATCTAATTTTTCCTTATTTTACAGGAGGGTCATTTGAAAATGTTTACGATGTTTGTGCTAGAACCCCCCAGTAAAAAATGGAAAAATAATGCCTGCAACCACTAGCTGCCTTCTATCCCTACTTCATGTGAATAAGACGATTTCGACACATTTGGCAACGGTGCCCGGCTCATGATCTGTTGTCTCTGTCTTTTACCAAAACAGCGCAGCGCAGTAAGAGTGTAAAATCGTCGCTTGCGGTCTGCAACAAATTTCAGCCCCTATTTAGGAGGAAGAAGGGGCAAACGAGGAGGCACGAGGTGGCGCAACTTTGACGAGTGCGTTAGCGTTAGACAGTGCCAAATTTAAAAAAGGACAATAAAAGCAATAACCCCGCACTACTTCAAATCTTCCAAACAAAAGTGAGTATTTAACTAATTTTTTATACTATGCGGCACCCTTTCAGGGGCGTAATTTACTCGTTAAAATAAGACGAAAAGTTCATAATATCAACATGGGTCCAAAAACGCTGCGTTACGAATATACAGGGTGATTAAGCTTTCAAAAAAATATCGATTTTTGTTTATACCTTCCAAACAAATAAGAATATTTAAACCAAACTTGGTACACAATAATACCATCATAGGATGGCATAACAAATGCTAATATCAGGTCTCCAAAGCTACCAGTGGCGGAGGTATGGGTAATCAGTACCAATAATTAAACAAAAAAATAGTACGGCCCTGTAAAATACAAAAATTTATTATCTTGTTGAATAAACAAACAATATGGAACAAAAAATGTCTCTTTAATGTTTTTCATACTTCTCTCTCTTTCGCGGAAAATTGGAGTTTTTCCTGTTTCTCGTCTTTTTAGGACTCTTTAACTTTACTTTGAAGTAACTATTATTTTAAGTAAACGAAATGATTTTCAAATGGAATTGCAGTAGGAGTAGGTAATTTTTGATTATTATTGGTTTGAAAGGTATAAACAAAAATCGATATTTTTTTGCAAGCCTAATTTCCCTGTATCTTCGTAACGAAGCGTTTTTGGGCCCATGTTGATATGAGCTTTTCGTCTTATTTTAACGAGTAAATTACGCCCCTGAAAGGGTGCCAGATAGTCTTGAATCACCCTGTATAATATCAGTAAGTACCTACTTCGGCGAAGATTTTCTTAGTAGGAATTATGGATTTTGCGATATTCACAACTTTTTAAAAAACGCGATTAAACACGGGAATTTTTGTGTTATGCACTTTTTATCTTATTAATTGTGCAAAGATACATAATTACTAAAGTAAAATAAAAACAATAACCCCGCACTACTTCAAATCTTCCAAACAAAAGTGAGTATTTAACTAATCTTTTTATGCTATTTGTTTTTTTATATAATAACAGTAAGTACCTACTTCGGCGTAGATTTTCTTAGTAGGAATTACGGCTTTTGCGATATTCACAACTTTTTAAAAAAACGCGATGAAACACGGGAATTTTTGTGTTATGCACTTTTTATCTTATTAATTGTGCAATGATACATAATTACTACTAAAACAAAAAATAAAAAAGCCCATGTTGGTAGTAGGTACACACCTCGATACTCACCTTTTTTTTTATTTGACCACGAGTGCGTTCTTTTTTCTTTTCGAAACGTAGCTCCCCCTGTGCGTCAACCCACGAGCCGCCACTGGGCATTAAATGAGTTACGATCATTTGTGAGACCAACATTTTTCTATACTATACAAGCGTTTGTTAAATTTTAGACTTCAAATGCAGTTCAAAGTGTTCACAGGAAGGGAAAAATTTTATCTGAACAGATTTTTCTTTCTTTTAAGATGTACCTACGTAAGGAGATATGTACTAAAAGGTGACTATTATACTAAAATCGAGCAACTCTTACGACTGGCGTAAACAAGAGCACATGCGTTGATATATTGGCCAGTGCCGCACCGAGGCACGACCTTTATTTAATTTTAGTTTTATAATTGGACAAAAATTATTGGCTGAATTAAAATGGCTCAAAACATCGATAAAATTATTTGTGGCAGTGTCTAAATAGCTGAAAACAACAAGATAAAACCGCATAACTATACTTTTGCGATCGAGTACGTCGCTGTTGCAGAGTCGGGTAAAATTTTATAGCATACCGACCAATCGCGGAACGTCATTGAACACGTGGTTTTATTTACGGCAGGCGTACGGATTGCTCGATTTTAGTATAGGGATAACTAATTTTCAGTGTAGTAGAGAACTATAACAAAATTATGTTCATCAAGCATGTAAAGGGCGGAATATATGAAAATTGCATATATATGCATTTTTTGCATATTTTATTGAATTTCGCAAAACATTGCATATTTCTGAATATTTGTATGTTTTTCCTATACTTATTTATAGCTATAAGATATAACCAAGATTATGAGAGCCCAGAAACAACTCGCAATGTGTAGTGCAAAGTTAAGAAATCCTGAAAAATGCGGATGTAGCTAACCAACTTGTTTTTATTGAAGTTAATTTTAGTTTTATACCAGATAATAATTCTTTCATTAGAATGTAGAAATTTAGGTTTAAGCGAATCGATTGATTTTGTTCAAACATTTTCCGCTAAATGTAGAAAGGTTCCCGATGATGTAGGTATTAGAAAGTAGAAAAGAATGAAAGGTTCAAATCTTTAATGGCAGTAAAGAGTATTTTTGATGATAAATCATCCAACGAAGTTGCACCTTGGCCTTATACCTTATATTACATCGGCAGATGTTGAGAGAAGCTTTTCTTTATATAAACATTTTAACGACAGAAGGCAAAGATTTTTATTGGAAAACTTTGAAAAGTATTTAGTCATAAATTCCTACTATACAATTTCAAATTAAAATGTTTTTAAAATCCTGCATTAATATAGGTATTTTACGCTATATTTTATGTATTTGTTTTCCTTTCATTTTTCTTAAAATAAACCTTTTCTCTAAAATCAGTTTTGGTGTTTTTTTAAGGTATTTGTACATGTAAAATAAATGCATATTATTGCATATTTGGCCAAATAAATGCATATTATTGCATATTTTAGATAAAAATGATGCATATATATGCGCATATTTCGATTGAAATTAAATGCATATATTCCGCCCTTTACGATAACTGTTTGGATAACTGAAGATTTAATTGTCTTGGATTTTTTTCCATAAGATCTATGTTAAAACGTTTCAATGACAATGGATAGTGTAATTTTGCTTTGTAGGTCCTTCCCGCAAAGATTGTAAATAAATAAATACGTACAATACATTTTCTAAAGGGCTAGGTCTGGATATAAATATTCCCTACTAGAACTTAATCGGAAATAATATGATTACATCCTTGGAAATCTGGCAATGAGGTTCTGTATTTATAGGAATCATTTTGTAATGCGTCTCTGACAGATTCATATTTTCAATCACCCCTTTTATATTTAATAATCATTTACCATTTCCAAAGCATTTCCTTGCTGATCGCTCTGAAATAATTACTATAATGTATTTCTAAACAAAATGTCTAACAATTAGAATACAATTTTTATCTACAGAAAAATAATAGTGACGAACAGCTTTTTGGCTCCACCATAAATATCGTTTTAGTTTTATATTTTACATCAAACACGTTTTTGACTGTTAAAAATTTTGTCGTATTTGATGCAACTTAATTAATGCAATTTAATAAAATAATCTGATTTAGGTATATATCTAGATTAATAGTAGATCGGTACATCAAAATTATTGTAAAGTAATAATTTGAAAAGTATTTCATAATAAGTTTGTGTTCATTGAATTTTTTCATCATTTAGAAGTAAAAGTTGGAAAAGTTATATAGGCTATAGAAATAATTGAACTTGATACACATGTAGTCATGCGGCCACATTTTAGTAGGAAAATATATTTTTGATTTGTTTTCTCGAGAACTACCAACCCGATTTGAATGAAGCTTAGTACGTATTGTAAAGACGCAAGATGGGCCATTGTTGAGATTGATTTGTAATTCCTTTGAAAAAAAGTTCAAAAAGCAAGTTTTCCCAGGGAAAAAAAATTACATACTATCGCGAATATAAGGGAAAGGGTCGAAAACACTACTTTCGTAGAAAAAAATATTTTCATAATCTAATTTTTTCAGGCATTGTTCATTTACCTTTATTGACTTAATCTATAGGTAATAGCACAGATGGTGATAGTCTACATGGTTTATTTAGAATCCATTCAACACTTAGGTTTAAGAATCCAATGTGTTTACCTATATAATATATTGCCTAACACCTAACAGTGCATTTTTTATGCGAGGTGTGGGATTTATTTTGCAGAGTTTATATTTGCTGCAAATTAGTGAGGTTTGTGTATTTAGAAACGCGCATATGGTAAACTCTAAGGCATCTTAATAAAAGTTAATATCTCTCTCAAAATGCGTAGTCAGGGGCGTTGAAGTTTCCTCCTTAGAAAAGGATGTGGATGCCAATTTTTCTCTGTAATCGTAACGAATGTGGACCATTTATAGCTTCCGTTGTTCGTCTATCCTTGTATTGAATAAATCGATACCATTAATAAAAGTAAATAGAAGACCTGTTCATTTCCCCGAAACATCCTTTCTGCTCGTTCTTCGAACAGTCGCAGCGTTCTCGAAGAAGAGCTCCTCTTTACTTACATTTGTTTATTTTTCTTAAACGCTAAGAGCTTTTATAGAGGGCTCACTTTGGAAAGACTCTTAATAAATGCTGTCTGATGTTAGTTCTCAGACGATATTTCCTATTAAAGTTTTTTAACCGACGCACAAAAATACATACACAAACATATTCTCACACAAATTGACTGGTAACGAGGGGGAGGGGAGTAAAAAATTTAGTTAAGCCGGTTTCAATATAAATAATAATTAAATATTGTTTCAGGATTTGTGGGAAATATTCAAATTTACAATTACATAATGTAGGTATTTAAAAAATATGATAAAGAGATGGTGATTCCTTGGGCAGCGGTTTTTTATTCTATACACCTTAAATTACTTGTCAGCTAATTTACTTGGCTCCTAAACTTGTACCTTTTAGCTTACGAAGTTCGATTACTTGAAAATTTCAGTCTCCCGGTGCTGTCAAGAACAGTTTGTTTTAGTTTGGGTTAATCAAACTTTATCTTTAAATAATTACAACCAAATAATTAAGATCCGTGTTGCAAACTGTAATTCTATTACACCTTTTCTGAAGTAGAAGATTGGTTCATACTATTCTTTATATTATTATCCAGTAGCCTTAAAATATCTGCAGATCTTCTCCCTTTTGTTAAATTTTGAATTTCCTTTAATATAGTTTTTATTTTATTTACATATTCTTCGCACTTATACCTTGTGCAATGGACAACTGTTGAGTAAGAGTGAAAGGAGCAACTGCTTCCAAAACGCAGGGATGATAGTCATAAAAGAAAAGTCAACAATACAAATTAGGTAATTAGGTAACTATGGGTAATTATCCCTAAAGCAGGAGGCATTAAAATTTTGTCAGCTAATAAATTTACACCTACTTCACAACTTCTATAATATGCAGTTTGACCAGGTTTACAGAATCGGAAACATCTTTGTCACCTTGTGGAATTATTGGAGATATATTTTTGCAAATACTTTTATACCTTGGTCCACTATTATGATACCATTTCGCTATATACATGGCAATAGAGCTGGGTGCATATATTCACAGCGTACTAATGAAAAAAAAGTCAGTTAACGGCCTTTGTCATTTCGCGTCAGTCCGGGACCAAACGAACGCGTCCGCTTTGATGTTTTTAACGAGGGCGTTCGCTAACTACAAACATTTTTACATGGTCGCTGACATTATGGATAACTTATAAAGCTGGTTGTAAATTAGTAATTGACGAAATTTTAATTTGCCTGTATCATTTTAGGTGTTCAGCCTATCCGTATAAATTAATTATGATTTTTAATTTTGACGTTCACAAAAATAACTTGCAGTTCAATTAAGTCGTGCGTCTTATAGGTAATTGATATAATTAAATATTGAAAGCAGCACTATAAGATCCCTTTGCACAGACATAGAAGATAAAAGTTAGATCAGGCTATATATTAGTAAGGTTCAAAATGGTAGGCTTGCAAGTTTCAGTGCCTCCTTCCCTCAGACAAATAATTAACATAGACTAATAATTCAATACAATACAGACCCTGTCAAGATAAGAAATGTTTAGTGAAATTATTTGTCTGAGTTAGTAACAGAAATCTTAGACAAAACAATGAAATGATTGCACCATTGCCAAACTTCTTCATAAATGTATCTTGTACTTACGAAATAAATGTATTGTAACGAAGTTACTAATTTCCAGTTTTCATTTTTATTTTTACACCCACTTGATTCTCCCGCCGAGCTATTTTTACCGGTCGGCCATCCGCCGTAGTAGTATTCATATTCACACCGATGACTTTCAGGCCGATATTGGAGAGTTTCATTGCATTTAATTAAATCCTGGTTTTGATTATTTTCCGGCTTTCCGCCGCTTAATAATAAATTCTTATGTTAACATAAGGGTTGTGGGATACCGAAAAGGGGTAGAACCGGGATATTAATTCAAATTGCAGCTAGAGCCGCCGTTCTTTTTGGAAGTCCGGGTATATCGGACATGCCCGAGCCGGAGAGACCACCGCTCGAGACCTGTAGGGGGTGCAACCACCCCAAACTGCCCGCCTAGCCTCCGGCAGCCGTTTTGGAAGCCAGAAGAGTGGGGACGATCACCTGAGTCCTCGCCGCGACCCCGACCAATGGGCGGCCGGCGCACTCATCTGTAGAGGGCGCCACCCAGGCTGATAAATACGCTGCGGCTGCCGAGAAAGCTCTCCTTCTACCGATATAATCCTGGTGAGCATTATTAGGTTTAGAAAACTGTCCCGAACCGTGTTGGTGGCGTGAGTCATTTATCCCAAGCCGACACCGGTTCATTTCACCTCCAGATCAAGGTTAACTGTAGCTAAGCTTGGTACCGTGTTGGTGGCGCGAGTTTATTATCCACTACCAACACCGGAAAATTATTTAAGCACAGTTTGCACCAAGCAAAGCCGAACAGTACCGCTTGGACTGGGTGTGTAGAACCTTCCCGTGTTTTATTAACTTTGCCATGTTTTCTACTAGTTAGCCCGAATAGTTTTAAGCTTGCTTACCGCCTGTAGACAAAACCGTGTCAATAATAAACAGAATTTTCGCGACAGAGGCTTAACCTGCACGTTTCTTTCTTTCCAGATACTCACGTGGATCTCTCTGGACCGACCGTGGCAATAATTTGTTTTGTTAAACTAATATTATCCAATAGTTGTTATTGTTAATCGAATTCTTTATAAAAATAAACCGTGTCAAAATTTGCCAAACCATCCTTATTTGTATCCTACCCTCGACGCACCACTGACCTCTGGAATTATTTTTCTCTGACGAATGCTATCCCGGGCATACCGCTCTAAAAAAGCTGGCGCCTGAGCAACAGCCCCGCCGTAGGTCCGATTTTCCCTTTTCTGAATAAAAAGAGGCTATGAGACGGTCCACCGAAAAATAGAAAAGGGGAAAATCGGATAGGCAAAAAAGCAAGCGCTATAGTATAACCAACGTTAAAAAACATCAATTTGGAATAATTAGTTGAACTACAATCTACGTACAGTAAAAATTTGGAGAGTTATCATTTAACAATAAATTTTACTGATTTTGTGAATTTACTTGGTCTATAAAATATGTTAGATATTAAATGAAAGCATGACCTGATATTAAAAAATTATCTAAAGCTTTTGGAATATCTTTAATTCTCTAATGAAACAATACCACAATCACTATTGGTCATTTTCACATTATCCGGTAATATGAAAACATCTAAAATAATAACTCACTGACAACTAGATTATAATTAATTTGGCTTCAATATTTTGAGCTTGAAATTTTTGCCAAAACCTTCATTTCATAGGTTATTTTGGGGGAAAAGCAAATATCATAATATGAAACCGTTTTCGAGAAGAGTACGACCGAAAATTCAGTGTTGTTAATTTCTGGGATACCTGGTGTCAGGTGTGGGGTACATTTGCAATTTTAATAAATTGTTATGCTACCTGTAAAATACTTGTAGGTTACTTGGTCTATAAATAATATCCTTAATAATTTGCTTATTCTGGCTAACGTGGCAACGCTGCACGAGCTCTTTGTGATCGATGTGCATTTATGCCCCAACAGCTGAGTGCCGAGTTTGTGGAGATTTCGCCAGTTTGTGTTGGTGTATTTCGAGTGTTTACTTTTGCGTTATTCTTGTTTTTTTTTAGGAGATTTTGGGGTTTTTGGATAAAACACATATAGTTCAGTTAGTGATTAGTGAATTAGTGTAGGTTTAAGAACGATGGGAAGAGTAAAGTGTCGGATTTGTGGCATAGGAAACGTAACCTCTGGTTATCATATGATGCAGCTTTATGTTGGCTGATTACAATGCAGCCTTTAGGTTAGTCTATGTTTATTGTTTGTCTGAGCTCCTACCACTGCACGTCTGTGTATTTTTTTTATTATTTATCGACGCGTCTGTTCGTCTTTAAGAAAAAAAACGTGACAAATGCATGTCGTGGACGACCGACGACCCGCTCCTAGCTAAACATATTGAACACTTTCCCGGGGATCGGATTTGTCCGTTATCTCCGTGCCGCTGCCTCCGTCGGCCGATCTCCGCAAAGTATGAAACAATCTCGCAACTTGTTCGGGACGGAGTTTAGGGCTTCCGTTCGCCGGAAGATAAGCAAGACGCCGCCGTCCGCCTCTGATGCGCTTGAAAATTGTTGCGTAAGTGGTACGATGGATTCTTAATACGGACAAAGATTGGTGACTTGGTGACCTCTTCATTCCACTTCTGGTTGTTGTTCATATACGTATCCGCAGAGTAACTTAGTTGTCTATCTTAAACGCTCACTATAAATGCAAATCCCCAGTGGGTTGAGCAAAATAAAGATACAGCTTTCTCCCAACCACGACATGGAAAACCATACGTTTATTGTTTGGCTCAACCGGCGAATAGTCGGACACAAAAGGATTGCTGTGAAGGCATATCAAATTTCTGCCTCCATAGGAGTACGCTTGGTAAGACCTTTGAATAAATACAATTTATTTTTAAGAAAACTCCATTTTTATTCGGATCAGAAATATCTAAGCCAATGTCTTACTACCCATTTGGGTCTAATCCAATCATTTATTACTCTCTCCCATTTTAAGATAGACTATAAGTTATTTAGGAAGGTGTTCGCTAAGCGTTCCTGCGCCATCTAGCGAATTGGTATCAATAAAACATGTTAGATATTAAGTGAAAGCATGAGCTAGTATTAAATGAAAGTTTTGAGAAAATCTTTAATTCTCGAATGAAACAATACCACGATCACTATTGGTTATTTTCACATTATTCGGTAATATCAAAACATCTAAAATAATAACAGATTTTGTTCATTTGTTTTACTCACTGACAACTAGATTATAATTAATTTGGCTTCAATATTTTGAGCTTGAAATTTTTGCCAAAACTTTCGTTCCATAGGTTATTTTGGGGGAAAATCAAATATCATACCTAATATGAAACCGTTTTCGAGAATAGTAGTCGAAAATTCAGTCCCAGAAAAGGACGAATCAGAAGTGGCACTTGCTTTCGGCGCCTTTGATGTCGCGGTTCCAATTTCCCCTCTCGCGCATAGGAAATGAACTCTCCGCCGTTGACATCTGCGCATTGGCCACGCCCACCGTATTTTGGACAGAGTAGAACTTTCCCATTGCGTTGGCACGATCAGGTCCGGGCTATAGAAAATTTTGTGTTTTATATAGCAAAATTAATTTTTAGAATAGTAAAGTTTTTTCTGGGATTAGATCTAGTTAAATTTGAATCTCCAGAAGTGATTTTAAGTAGGTATTTTACTGACGAAAAAAATATAAATTAATAAATAATTATAAATTAATATTTTACTAAAGAGAAAAATACATTTTTTTATTGTACATGGAAATTTCACAATATTTCCTCTTTATTATTTTATACTTACCTATATTAATTAGAAACAACTATGATTTAGGTTCAAGTGAACTATTCTACTTGGGTGGTTGAAATATTACAATATTTCAATCGACTTGCGTCCAAACTCATAGCTTGGCAATTAATTTGTTTTTTTATATAGATCCATAACAATTATTATTTGCAAAATTGGTTGACCTTCGTATCACTGGTAGTAAAAAAAGGTTATTTATCAAAAATGTTTATTACTAAAATCTATAAAAAAAATTCAAAAACAATAGCACATATAAAATATAATACCTATAAATACAAAAGATATTATAAACTACTTACGTACATATTATGCACATGCACACTATACATTATCAACTTAGCCTAATTTTTAAAAATAATGACCCCTGGCAGCACTTATAAATGTAAATTTCGAAGTTTATAATTTTTATTAGTTTTATTAGAAACAATATCACGATTTAAAAATTTTAAAGAAGAATAGATTCTTCTTTACAATCTTACATAAAGGGATAATAAATAGGCATGATTAAAACTAGGGCATGGATGTTGATATGAAATGTTTTGCAGCTTATTTTTTAATTTCACACCAACATTTTCTTCTAAAGCAAACTTTGGCAAGAGGGTACAAAAATTAACTTCGAGAGTTTTAATATAATTTAGGAAATTATCAGGAGGTGAAAATAAATGTCCAAAGGTTTCGTTACCACTTGATTTGTATGCTTTAAAATAAGTAAACAAATCAGTATCCCCTAATGTATGACGTTTAGAATATTTAATACAAACTTCACATGAATGTTGTTCCAAGCACTTTCTTAATAAATATCCACAAACATATGATATACTATTTGATTCATGTAGTTCGAAATCAATATAATCTGGTGCCACCGAACTTAAATCAGAAAAAATAGATCTTGCATTTCCCACAACAACTTTGTTGTAAATTTGTGTATGTTCGGTGGTTACGTATGACAATAATGAATCAAAATCCTCAATACAATTAGCCCCATCCGCGTGTTGGAAATAATTTAAACAAAATGATTTTTTGAAAGCCCTTTCGCATTGGATGGGGGTTGGATTCAAGCAATTTCCCCCTTGCTGCCTAATAGTGCCGAAAAAATTTTCGAGACAATCTTGATTTAAGCGTCGAGTGTAGATATAAGGAACTAAACTCTAAACAATGAAATTTTTCCCAAAGACCTAAAAATGAATTTATTGTGATTTGCCACCCTTTCAAAAATTTAACTTTATTGGTAACCTCTATATTTTGTTTTAAAATTTTAATATTCTCAAAATATGTAAACATTTCCTTTAAAAAATCGACTTGGTAATCTGCTCCTTTGAAAGGTCTATTGTACTTGTATTACTGCCTGATATTTTTGAGGAATTTAAGATATCAAATAACTTATCAATTTTTTCTACAAATGACACTGTAGCGTTTGCCGAAGGGGGGAATTGTCCGAATTCAATAAAGGAATTAAGTGCCGCAGCTACCATTGCGCTGAAAACTTGGACGGCTAAACTAACCTTCAGTTTTTTAAAAGGATTCGAATTAATGTGTTCATCTGTAAATTTTGGACACAGCCGAAGAGCCAAAGGCTTATGTTTTTGTTTATTATAAATTTGGTCAATACCTATACGTTTTATTTGTACATCCTTCAGAGGTTTCGAATGTGTAATTGAAAAAATTATTTCGTGTTGATTTTAAGAGATGCGGCACATCAAAAATATAAAATATTTTTTCGCTATCGACATAAAAATGTGAAGAGTTTTGAGAGATACCAACTGATTTTGAAAATTGTACAAAATTTGATCCTTGATCAGACACTAACGCACTTACTAGTAATCCTACAGATTTAAGTTTCCTTATTGCTTCAAAAATAATAAATTTTAATTCCTCCCCTGAACAAGTATCAATAAAGAAATAAGCAACTGGTTGCTTCCACTTAGCAAATATTGCTCTAGCCATAATAGCTAAAACATATTTAGCAGGAGCATATCTTTTTTCCTTCAATGTATTATGAAAGCCAACAATGGTATCGGAAGATCTATTGTAAAATAAAAACATTTTTAATGACATTTCGTCAATACAAAGAATGCACTGTTTTGAAGAACCCTCTAAATTTGTAGCTTTTGATTTAATAACCTCAAAAATGAAACTGTTAAGACCTGCAGTTATATGCCATTTGCTAGTTATTCTTTGAAGAGTGCTTTTAGATGGCAAATAAAGTGGTTTCATTAAAAATCTATAAGCATTTGGGCTTAGAAAATAAATTGTTAAGGAAAATTGTTTCATATCTGAAGAGTAACGATATCCCTGTGGATCTTTTTTGGGATTTTCTAAATAATGCCTTACAAATAGTAGCATTGAAGCAGACAGTTTTTTCTCACAAATGGCAAGAAATTGTTCATCATTTATTTCAGTGTCGGCACTGTCGACAGCTTGCTCCAACTTCGGATGCAACTTTCTTTGGAGTTTTTTTATTTGTAACTTTAATGAAGGCTTTCTCGGACTATGTGCACTCAAACTAAGAGAAGTTTGTTGACTAGCATCTAAAAATAGAAATATTCAATAACAAAATAAGTAATACAAAAAATTATAATATATGTACACACACCCAAACTTATAATATGGAATCACTTAATATTTATTACAATTTATATTGTCGGGTTTTTCACATTTAACTGTTTTTGTTAGTAAACACTTTTGACTTTCCATGACATATAATTTTTTTGACAAAAAAAATTATCGCAAATAATGCGTGATGTCATATAAGTTTGGGTGTGTATACTATAATAACAGTTTGTGAATATATATCATTACCTTTTGATGCAACTGAAAATTCGGTATGCTGTGGAGATCGCCTATAGGTGACTGTGACAGATGGGGTGTACTTGGTTGATCCAAAGGTTGAGCGATCGAGACTGGTTGATCAAGTTCTCGTTGAGGTTCTAACAAAGTCAAATTGCTGCATACAGACACAGAAGGAATCTGTGAAGAAGCCTCATCGATATAACCTAGTAAAAAAAAATAAATGCAGCAAAATTACAAGTATCAGCAAAAAATACATATTATTATCTAATAATGAAGGGGTAATTATGGGGTCAAAATGTCAAGAAAATCGGGCGGTGCATACACTAATTTCCATAATTACCAATGAAGGTACTTACATGATGAGAACACAGTTGGTATTGCTGTTTTCTTTAGCCCAGACTTCGACTGGTTTGCAAACATACTATTTTCAAAGTGCATTGAACAAACTTTATAATTAATAAAAAGCTGTGTGGGTGTTTTTTCTAACAAATCCTGCCTTCCACACTTTCTCGTCCATGCATATCACCTTGAAAAAAAATTAAAAACCATAGTTAGGTAGGTATTATCAGTAGGAAACCATTTGTGGGTTTTCTGGGGTAGGTAATACTCCAGTAAAAGGGGTAGTACCTACGTAGGACATAAAATTTATAATACCTAAGGATATAATAATGTGGTAACAAGGTAGGGACAAACTACACATAGGTACCTACCTGTTTTCATCAGCAGGTATTTTGAAAAAACTTATCCCAACATTCCTCGTGTTGTTAGAACATCCACGAACACAGCAATATTGCGGGGCCATTTCGTCACAAAACCTAAGCACAAAGTGGGTTTTCTGGGGCACAATGCACTAGTGTAAATACAGCAACGAAGTATTCGAAGTAACAACACAAGCAGTCAAGTTGAGCTGAATACATATTGTACACCTTATCTGGTCCCTGTTTTGGATACTTTTATCACAGTCATGATAATAATACTGGGCTTTTTTACTTAGAAATTGGTAATCGTTTTTCGTTTTATTGTTTACGTTTTATAAGGAGTTTAACCTCAATTGAACATACTGACGCTGTCTGGCGTCTGGCGTTAGGTGGCGCGTCAGTCGTAGGCCACGAACGACGTTGCCGGACTTCGTCAGCTTTTATGCCTGACAATTTCCTTAAATTCATTTAGCTATTTTTATCGCCTTCAATTTAATATCAACCAAAATACTATCAAGGACTAACATTTTTATAAGTAAATTATCATCGATTTCATTTTATACTAAGTTAATTTGCATTATATTTTTGTGGGTTGCCTTGGTTACCGGCTCCCGACTGGACGATCTGGCAGTACCGCAAGAACGGAATCTGTGGCGCCGCGCCGCGCTGTTGTCAAGCATTCCGCTTTCATAATCAAGTCCCAGAAAACAGGGGTCAGGTTGTGGGTTTTCTGGGCTCAGATAAATAGAATAAATGGTTCGTAAAACATTATAATTTTACTACCGGCACACATTAGATAATATTAATTGCTTTCATATTAATTTTATTGGTATACCTACCCAAAATGAATAAATGATAGTGAAAAATATGTTGACTTGTTTTAACCTTTCTAAGGATCTGGCGGCCTAGCAATACTCTCCGTCCCCACCACCTCATAAAAATACCCCTCTGCCCTCTTAAATTGGCCAAGTGCCACTTCTGATTCGTCCTTTTCTGGGATTCAGTGTTTTTAATTTCGGGGATACCTGGTGTCAGGTGTGGGTTACATTTTCAATTTTAATAAATTATTATGATACCTGTAAAAGACTTATGTAGGTTTTAATCGGTACTTATAATACGAAAACTGAGTACAATTCGGTAACTTCGAAAATAGCAAAATATAACCACAGGTAGATTTAGAGATATTTAAATTCTTAAACAACTCTATTACGATATAAATTTATTTAACAATAATGAAACAAAAATTACAAAATGTAAAAGAACCAATCATCTGAGTTTTTGTGGCTTCGTCCACCGCACGTCTTGTTTTTATATCGAAGAGTCAATCCGTCCCTTGCAAAAAAAACCATGACAAATGTACATCGCGGGTGACCCGCCCCCAGTCAAACATATTGAACATTTTCCCGTATATTAGATTTATCCGGTTTCTCCCGTGGTGCCGCCGACGATCTTCTAAAAGTAGGAAATAATCTCGCAAACAATTCTGTCAATTATATTTGGATAAAAGGGGGAAGTCTGGTTGGTTTTCAAATTTAATTCCGACCCTATGTAGGCTAACTTGAAATAGAAGTGGGAAACTATCGGTTTAATTATCTATCGATAGTATGATAGTCGAGGTAAATTACTATCGATTTTCCAATAGTACAAAAAGTAGTTTTAAACTATTGATAGTTCGATAGTTAACACTACTGCCAAACTAAGGATAATGCAAAAATCGCATAATACTATCTTCAGTGTATTCCTCCATCGTAATTTTTGAACCACCGCGTAGGTCTTTCTCAAATTTGGAAAAGTCAATGTGGCAAACTGATAATAAATAATAATGACAAGAACAGGCAACAATTCTAGAGTATCGATATGTTGATAATTATCGATAGTCGTCCAGCAGTAGGTATCGATATTTTTATAGTCAGGCGCAATCGGGTGACTGTCAATATAACTGTAGTCATTACCAATGGTGTGCCAAATAAATTCGGAGTTATTTTCTCAGGCGGTCGACAAGAAAATATTTCTAAAACGACTCGTTAACCTGTACCCTGATTATAAAAACGAAATTTAAAATAAAAGCCTTTTGAATAGGATTCGTTAACTTGTAAGACCAAAAGGACAATTGTAAATATATATGTAACAGACTATTGTTAAATTCTTTTAAAAACTAAAATTTGTCTAGATGAAATTCCAGTCTCTATTGAAACCGCATCATCCTGGTATCAGGTGTGGGGTAAATTTTTATACTTTTTATCAATCAACGGCTGCATACCGGTATAAAAGTGCATGCATGCTGTCAGTTAGTGGCCTTCTCTCAACGTTTTTCTACGTATAAAAGATAGAAAAGACAGAATTATCGATGCGCCAAAAAGCGTTTCCTTTGCTTGGTCACAGTGATTGCACATCCACCGTTACCGACCATATCAAAACGCATGCATACGAATTGTTGGACACCCTAATGTGTCCAATTTCTATCACAGGATATTTTTTAACCCACTAACCAAAGAAAATATTTCTTTTCACCATAAATAAAAATGAACGAGAAATGTTCTCACCCTTTATACATATAGGTGTAATTAAATATATTATAATGATTATAGTGGCATACAGTATAATTGATATGATCAATTAGTATTCATTTTAATCATTATAACCATTGAAAAAGAAGTAGACCTATTAAATCGTTTAGACGGAACTGATTTCATGCTGACGTCAACAAGTAGGTAATTTTTGGCCTAATTTAATAGAAAAAAGAACAACTGGTGGCCTCTTTGACACTTTAAAGATATTATACTTAAAAAAAATGACAAAAACAGTTTTTTGTAGAAGACTTTAACATTGTAGAAGACTTTAACATTGAATAGAAAATAATGACATTTTAAATGTCGTACCAATATAGGTCCACAAGCGCTTCATTTTCAAGATACATGGCGTTGCAGCAATTTTGGGGCTCAAATCACAGGTCTTTTATTCCTTGTATTTTGTAGCTTTGTGTGGGGTCTATTTGACATAATGAATTTTGATCGATTACATATTTCTTGGATTACACCACTTCTTTGGAAAAAATAACTTGAGTAATTTTCATTTTTTCTTTACGAATGAAAAATGAATCGAAAAACTTGAATTATACATGAAACTGCAAAAGATATAGAATAGATTCAAGAGACAGTTTTCGTTCAAAAGTAAGTTTTGGGCTGAGATATAATTTTATACAGGATCGTAATCACCTTTTATGTTGAATTAATATCTCCGAATTCCGTGCCTCCGCCACTGGTTGCATGAAAATAACGAAATTAACACATATTATGACTATCTTCTTGGAGATATTTTATGTTAAAATTCATTTCTCCATTTATTTGTTTGGAAGATATAAAAAAATAATCAATATTTTTTCGAAATTGTAACGCCCTGTATATATTATGATATGCAATTTTCGTTTCGAAATATCATTACTTTTCTATCCATTGTTAACGCCGTGCTACAAAAAACCGGATCCCTTTACAGTATAAATGGTATGGGGTGTGGGATTGGGAAATAATATAATAGTCTGTCCCGGTATAAGTCTTGGATGTGAACTTGTTTGTTCGGTAAGATAAAATGTAATGGCGACAAAAATTTGGTAGGTACAAAACTTGTTACATTTTTCTATCTAAAGTAAACTTACTAAAAATCAACAATGAAGCAACATCCTATAAATCTCAAAACTTAGAAAGGAAGCAAACGTAAGCTTCAATTCCACCGCCTACTGCACGCCCTGGTTTTTTCTTGTATTTATCGACGTGTCCGCCCGTCCCTTAAAAAACATGAAAAATGTACGTCGCCGACGACCGACGACCCGCCTCTAGCCAAACATATTGAACACTTTCCCGGGGATCGGATTTATCTGTTTTCGCCGTGCCGTTACCTTATTCGGCCGATCTCGGCAAGATATAAAATAATCTCCCAACTTTCTTTCGACGGAGTTTTCATCCGAACTTTTCCTCCGCCGGAAGGGTGAGCGGCGAGCGCATCGACCGTCAACCCGACAATGTGTCACACTCGACGAAGTTGTTATAAGTGGGGTTTGTCTTTTTGTCTATAAGTGTTTCTACATCGGTTTAATGTAGAATAAGTATTAAACTAAAGTGGCGCATACGGATTAGGCGAGTACTCATATATTGTTTGTTGTATTCCTATGTGTTAGACCTGGACCAACACTATATTAAAGACCTGTCCATAGCGCTGTTTCAAGCGATTGCCACTGGCGCCACACGACTAAACAAATTTACACGGTGGTTTAATGTTAAAACATGTTGCAGAATCTTTTATAAAATAAAAACATGCAAATGTGTCTGTTACATCGAATTTAATATCCAAAATAAAACAAAATATTTGTTTGTTATGTCCCTCTAATTTGACAAGTTCACATGACATATTTCCATATATTTTCTTAAGAAAAGTGAATCTAAAAAGCAAGCAAGAGTGAATCTAAAAAGCAAGCATGAATATGGCTAGTTGTAGTGTAGGTAAGCATAAAACACATTAGATTTTTCAGTTTCTTCTTTATATGGAGGACTATTGGTTCGCTTTGGAGCTATAAACAAAATTTTCTATTTTCATTCTTGCATACGTTACAAAATACTCTTCCAAAATAATATCTAGAATTTTCGCTTCTTCATCTGGTTGATCAGATCTTCCCATAATTCCAAAATAGTGTTTATTCTTCTGCAATTCACCTAATGGCCTGTGCAGTGTGCATACCATTTTCTGCATGTGCATGGAAATTTAATGTTATCACAAACAAATCTACCTATAAAAGCTGTGTTGATAGGATAAAACTGCTAAATACTGGACGAAAAGACAATTCGTTACAGTAAAAGGAAGGCAAATCGTAATAAAGCTGGATATTTAAAATTTTGGACATTTTAAAAGTCAGTAACTGACATACCAATAACCACAGAATACCCCCCTATAACCTATAATAAGTCGCCATTTTTTTCGTCGAGTGGCGCCACCCCAGTCCGTAAACAACAATGAAATATGACGTCATGCTCGGGTCTTTAATATAGTGTCGGTCCAGGTTAGACAAAGACCATAGAATATGCCGTTATATTTATGAAAGATAAGATAGCATAGAATAATCGCTAACCAATTAAAAGCATAGCCGGAGTATCATACGGCTATGTTAGGAGTCTGTGTATGACCATGGCTATACTTTTACATTGCGATCGGGGTATGCCCTGGGCAAGATCGTCCGGCTAATACAGCAAAGAAGCTCTTAAACCTCTTTAATCAGAGGCTCAAAAATCGAATCATAGCGAACTCTATAGTGTCTTCGTTCTATTGCGCTCCACTCTCTTATAAACCGTACCAAATTGCAGATTGGTACATGTTGTAGTTTTCAAACTATTCAAGATACCTGTTTTTTAGATGTATCTTACTTATTAACCGTTTTTTAACCGATGTATGTCTGCTTGACTGTTATATTACTTATAATATAAAAATATTATAACAAACCAAAAGTTTCTGAACTTTTGCCTGTGTTCTCAAAAACAATATGGCGAGAAAATAAGGACGAACAAAAATGAATATTCTGACATGTCCCAAATATCAGAACTGCGGTTTTATAAAACAGCGATAGTATAATATTTTATTAATAATCAATAAATCTCTGTATTTATATGCAATGATAAAAGTCCGAAATTCTATTTTCCTGACATAAAAATTGACTGGCAAGTATCCAAGGAAAACCGGCTGTTTGTCCATAAATTCAAATACACATCGCCAGCATGGCTGTCTTTTAAAGTCTCATTTTATTGACGGAATAATAAAAATAACCACAAAATTTTACGGTATCCTTAAGGCAAACGTAAAATTGAATAGCGAGGCAAATAACCGATTCTTTATGTATAGGCTGGGACTTTGTCGTGTCATCAAACTTTCAGGATGGCCTCCCGCGGCACGGACAGAACCGAAAGGGATATCGGTATGTTTTTGGGTTACAAGATAAAAAATAAATCTATACCAAAATATAATATAAAGGATAACGCATTTCGATAATTCCATAAAAGAGAAATGGGGCAAACATGTAAGAGTTTTTGTTCTGGTCACACAAGCCTGAATCAAACTTTAGCATATACAAGGTGGCCCAGTTAAAATGGAAGATAGGTCGCACAAAACTCTGCTTTGGTAATTTTTTAGACGTACAAGGTGTCCACGTATTGACTTCAATCTAGGTGTGAGTAATACAAAATTTAAGTGTTCGGGGATTCAGACTTGTTTTTTTTTTAGAACGTAATTTGAAACACATTTTTATTTTTCAGAAATCAAGTAGATTTTGGCTCGAAAATTTCATTACGAGTTGTTCAAAATATAAAATTATGAAAATACTTGGCTTACTTTGATTTTGATCTACACTCTGTATTATTCTTAATTTAATTAATAATTATTAGTTATAGAAAATTGAGTAAAAAAGTACGTTTACTGTAACAATGCACACAATTACAAGCAACTGACAGTTAGTGGCAGTTCCACATTGTTCTGATTTTGGCATGGCTAACTTAATGTTAATAAAATTATTTTGATAAACATTGTCAATAGCATAATAGAAAACTTATTTTTTTGTATTTTTTTCTTATGCGACCCCATTAAAATTGTATTGTATCGTATTCAGAAAGTTCCAATGCATTAATTTTCACCAAAAAATGTATATGGTGCCATTTAAAAAAATTAAGTCGGTTACCATGGCAACCACATTTTTTGTGCTACGAAAGATTGCTTGATATCAATAAACAGGAAATAATTTCCCCTAACACTTTTATTAAAACATGTTTTCGATATTAGAAATATTTTAAGAAATATAAGCAATATTCCACAATTGCTATCCACACTGTATAGTTCTTAAAGAATAGTGTATCGCCAATAGGTTCCAAATTCCCAACTTACACTCTGTATGTTCATTCCTTATCCCCAAAACACAAATTCAACAAAAAATTGGCAGAATTTAACCAGTAGTTTCTTCTTCTTCTTCAAATTTGGTTTGAGCAAAAAAGTTCATGTGAACATGTGTCCGGAAATGTTTAGTAAAAAGATACAAGGCTTTAAAAGTTTAGTTTTTAAACGGTTAATTGCCCAGTCATTTTTACAAAAAAAAATGTCTCTTGTCAATTTGCTCTAAAACTATTGGATTCTAAGCAAACAAAGCAAATTCAAGTTGCTACTCAGAAAAGGTCATAATTTCCGGAATGATTCAGCTCTGTATTTAGAAAATTACATATTTTGGGACCTAAGTGGTGAGCACCATTTTACTCTGTTGATGCAAACAATTGATTGCCGAGGTTTGAAGGGCATTAAGAAATTAATTTTAAAAAAATGACTTCCCTAATATTTCAAACGAAGTTCCAAAAAATATACATTCTTTTCAAACCTTGGAGATGGATTTTTTACCTAAATAGCAAAAAAAGTGCTGATATATACAGGCTCCAAAATGTGTCATTTTGTAATTACCAAGTTGAAAACATTTCCGAAGTTATTACTTTAATTTTCTGTGTAGAAACTTGACTTTGCTTTGTTTGCTCAAAATACAATAATTCTAGGACAAATTGCCGAGAGACATTTTTCATTTAAAAATGAACGGGCAATTTAAAATTGCTGTCCATTTAGCAAAAAATCATGGGCGTAGAAATTATTTTTGAAAAGTGGGCGTATCATACTTTCTCTTACCCGACTATAATAATTATGACAACCAAACGGTGGTAGCTTCAGTTTATTGAATTTTATATCCGCATGCTGTGTGCAAAATTTTAACTTAATAACATTTGTTGTTTTCGAGATATTAAAAAACCCTGTATCCTTTTTATTAAGCATTTCACACAAACTTGTTTGCTCAAAATCAAATTTTCTAACCTTTATTTCAAAATTGTGTTTTACAACTGGGACACTCTGTATATTACTTCAATTACAATCGGGACCGTAGCTAACAGAGGGGGAGGTGGGGAAGCCTCCCACCCAGGCGGCAGCCTCACAGGGGCGTCAAAATAGTCAAAGAGCAAAAAGTTTTTGTATATCTAAATAAAACAATATTTTTCAGAATGGATAATGTGAGGCAGTTGATCACGCGCTGTTTTACTATACATCTTTAAAAAGTCCTAATCGAAGCGCGTAAAGCCAATAGGGGGGACTTTGTCTTTGTAACATACTCTTGTTAGTGGGCTATAAATAGAAGTCAATCAACAATGAATCGAGACCAAATTAATAAAAAAAATCAGGGGCGGCATATCAACGACAAAAACCAAAACAGAAATATATCTTAGCCGCTAAGCTGCAGCTCTATGGGGCAATTTTTACGAAGAAAGCCGGACAATTCATAAGTAAAGCTACTGTTTGTCATCTTGTCAATAGTTTAGTTGTGAATGAGTTAAGTAGATAAATTACCTTATTTATTATTAAAATGTGAAAAAGAGTTTTTGAAAACCTATTGGTTTCTTGGGGAAAAAATAAAAAAAGTAGAATTAAATTTGGAGTTTTTAGTTTTCATTTTAAAATGTTTATTTCCTTGTCTTCCCCCAAAAATGTACAAAAAATATTAGTATTAAACAAAAACGTAATATAAGTATTTATTCATTCAAAACTTATTAGTTTTTATTGATAAAAAGGATATTCCCATTAGCTTAAAATTGTCAAAATTTGGGCGTGGTCACCACACCAAAAATATTATCGCCTGTACAATGCTTACAGGGCGTCGTATCTCAATTCTCCCCCCTAGTGATAACAATGTCGCTACGGTCCTGATTACAATAAACTCCCTTAAACTGAAGCAGTAATAGTATTATATTAAATTCATATGAATACAATCATGAGATAATAAAACTTTTAGTGCTTATTTTTAGGAATTGATTAGACATTTTCCAGAAAAATAATTTTATATCCATACCCATATCCATACCCCAATTGACCGTGGTCCTGGCTTGCCAGATTCAACGAAAAGTCAGAGATGGATTTAACGGTTTTCCTTAGACGTTTTAATTTTTTTGTCAAAGTAATAATAATATATATAATAAGTAATAATGTTTATTCATCAAATACAATATACGGTATTCATGAATACAATGCAAGGCATTTCCTATTTTCCATAGTACAATTTGATAATAAACAGATAGTTCACTGAGGCAGCACAGTGCTGCCCGTTAATGAAATGTGTTACTATGTCAAGTAAGTAAGTGAACATGTGTTGGTTCTTTCCAGTAAAATGTCGTATCGTGAAGGATTTATCTTTATCTCAATCGGGTAAAGTGGTCATAATAGGGTGAATTTACAATCCGCTGTTTAAAATTTTGTTCAATCTGATCTGTCTACATCATATTTGCGCAAAGACTCATTCTGTAGGTAATCAATTTCAGATACTCTCTCAATGGATCCTTATGGTATTTTCATTAAGTTTTCTGCTTTCCATGATCCATATTTTAATCTTTATTTTATGCTTTATGCTTTTGATTTTTGTAGGGAGAATGTTGAAGAGTTTTGTAGCTAAGTAAATGAAGCTCCTTTGACCAATAGTTTTACTTATTCGAGGTATATTGCATTTTTCTAGTTTACTTCTTGTATAATAATGGTGACTAATTGGTGATAATTTTTGTATATATTCTTAAATAAAGTTAAACAGTATAACTGTCGAATGTTTAGTATTTTGCTTTCCTCTATAAAAGATCTTCTGTTGGATATCTGATTATCTGATGTTTTTATTAAACATAATAATTTTGATAATCAATTTTTGTATAATTCCTAACCTCAGTCATTTGCACTTCCCCAACCAGCTATACAGTCAGTTGATTAATGTGCATAACATAGCAACATTAAAAACAAAATACCGCAGACTAATTTCATCCTACTGCTATCATGTGGACGCCTCGGGCTCTCCCCCTCTCCTTCCTACAAGCGATACAAAAAGCCGGAAGAGAAGCGATGAATTCGTGTGTGTGACGCGCGCTACGCCGTCGCGTCCGGCGGGCGATTTATCTAGAAGCGGGGCGTGTCCAGTGTCCGTCGTCCGGCCGGCTGCAGGCGCTAACGGCGCCTGCGGCTGGCACCCGGACGCGCTCCAGACAGCCTGATCCATGGCGGCCAAAAAGTTGGAGCATGTTCGGTCATGTTTCCCTCTCTCTCTGTTGTTAGAGAGGATAAAATTATGCGATTGACTAGATAACATATTTGCGTTTAAGACTCCCAATCATACCAAGGGCTTTGATTGCAGCGCTTTCTTCTTTCGTTTGCTATAGCGCTAGCATTTCGTTAAACGGCTATTTTAAGACAGTAAAGCTAGCGCCCGAAATAAATATAATAATACAATAAGCTCAAACACAGCCTCAAAAAAGTAAATCACACCACACCAAAATAAAACAAATAAAGCCAAAAAAGGGAACTGACAGAACAAAGTAAGGTTAGAATGAACAGCTTATAGCAATCGCGAACGACCAAGCGCAAAATTTTTACGCTCGCTAATTTTGCAATCCTCTGAAATCTAGCGAAACCTTTCAAAGTGCGCAAGCATCAATCCGCTTGCAAGCGATTGCAATCGCTTTGTCGTCTTAAACGCACCCAATAAGTTATTGACGTAGGTGTGGGTTTTCTATGTTAGTATGTTAGCTCATCTTAGAACGTGGGCGAACTTTAGCTCATCTCTGATTAATTATTTACTAATAACCGCTTTTGATATTATTATAAAAAGGGGGTGGTTGAGAGGGGGTGAAATGGAGTCAACAATTTCAATTTTGGCGTTATTTTGCAGAGACAAAGGCGATGAGAATAGTAACGAAGGGGATGGAAGTCCAAAGAGGTGTCAACAGATACGAAGATTTGTGCGAAATGTTGGAACTTACTATTACACAGAGCTCCAGCAAATCGTTTCGAAAACTATTTAAATTAAAGATCATTTCCTTAATGTCAAATGATTTAAAAAGAAAACCAGTTTTGGCATGTCCAATGATTTAAATCAAAGATACTTTCAAATGATTTGTCCACAAAACATATTTGAATAACTCAAAATGATTTACATTTCTAATAAATATTAATATTCCTAATACGAATCATTTACAATGACACAGGCAAAAGATTCAAGTCGTTTTTTAAGGTTTAAGTTTCCAAAATTGATTTAAGATCGTTTTGGATGGGTTTTTCGCTACAGGAATAATTGTTAAATAAGCTCTGACGCTTTGTCAAAGATTAGGTCAGTTTCAACTTTGAAAATTAATAAAGCCTAACATTAAAAGCACGAAACACGAAACTTCGAACGTTGACTTAAAAAATTACTCCATCAACTTTGTTTTCTGAGCTTTCGGAGAATAAATGTTCCTCCTTTCTCAAAGAAAATGTCAAGTCAAAGTGAAATGGCAGGATAATAAATGGAAAAAAGTCAAATTGTCATGACAACAGAACAGTAGCCTAGCCACCTGTCTGATATTGTACCCTGTGTTCTCTCTAATTATCTATACTAACTTCTCTTCGAATAACTGGCAATAATATTTTACTGAATTCCATTGAACATTCAGCAACACGGTTGTCCGTATTTCCTAAAATATACGCCGATTCCTTAATTGTTCACCTATTTCCTACTTCATCATTGAGAATTGGTTGGAACCTATCCCACAAAATTCTGATTATTATTAAAATAGTGTTCCACATATTTTTGGCTTTGAAATTTGATTTAGTCTAATATAATTTTTATGTTCTTTTCAATTAACAGAACATTAAATAGCCTACAAGTCTCCCCAACATATAGAACTTTCCACATTCACAAGGAATTTTATAAATGCATTTTTTAAAACTTTCTACCTCATTAAATGGTTTCATTGATCTTCATGAATTTTTGGTTCTAAATACTGTTCTGACAAATTCTATAGGAGAACTGTGCTTAAGATATGCAGGTAAAATTCATTTCCTGGCTGAAAATAAGTGGTTTAACGCATAGTGTTCTTAGTTATAATATTGCATATTTAAATTTGTCCTTCCTTCTACAGTATGATCGTTTTCTAACTTGCGTAAAATATTCAATGATTTGTCAACAGGAATATTTGTAAAAAAGACTAACCACATGAAAGCTGGCTAAGATATAATGATTCGTAAATTGATGTTCCCTATTTTTTCTCAAATTGATTACTGTTTTTGGTAAACGAATTTCAGTTTTTTCGCCACAGGAACCTATGAAAAAAACTGATTAAAGACAACTCTTTTAAGTTTTAAAAATAACTGTTGTTCTTAAGAACAACAGTAGTTATCTGCGAGCTAAGAGCAAGCATAGCATCAAACTACGATTTGTAAAAATGTGCGTGTTTTTCTTAATTTTACTATAAAATATTCTGCACTGTATGGTATCGCCGACAATAAAGCCAGCCGATTAGCTGTTCCCAACAGAATTATAGAAACCTCCGAGCAAAGCCACAGATAATTTACAAATCCGCACCCTTCTAAACCCCCCCCATTGTGCCCCGCAGATGCAAACGTAACAAACTCGCTGTGGTAATGTTTTCGTTGTAGAGAGGGGGGGAAGGAATGCGGGCCCCACGCGGCGGCATAATGTGGGGGCGCCCGCGCTGCTGCCTCAGCGGTCGAAGAACGGACCGACATTAGCCTGAGGTTTTTGTCCGGCTGTAATCCAGATGGCGGCACGATTCGTCGGGGATGGGAATTCGTGGGGGCGGTCACGCGATGCGGTAACCGGAGATTTCCGGGAGCTCCAATAATAATCCGGGAGTCGTTAGCTTAGGGTGAAGGAATGAAACGTTATTTTGAGGAGGGTGGCAAACTTATCAAATTAAATGCCTGCGAGGCGATCCATATTAGATGTTAAGCCATTAAAGAAAAGAAAAAATACTGAAGTATGGGGATTTTCAAAAAATCTAGGGAAAATCATTTTTAATATCGTGTGACCCACCAAACAACATTTGCCCTTCTTTTTGAATGATTTACAATTTATTGTATTTTGTTTACATTAGTTTAGGTATTTTTCAAATATTTATAGTTTAAAACCTAAGCGAGGTTTAGGTAAACAATTTAGATCTCAAACTCTGCGTGGAAATTAGCTAATTTTCCAGTGTTATTGCGATTAACGTATTTTGTAATGTAAGAATAAATTATTATCTATTATTATTTTACTATTATTAAGATAATAATAAACATGTTTAAAATTCAAAACTATCGAATATCAACAATACCTACTTTGAAAGAAACTGGAAGATCTATCCATTCTACATGCTAACCTAGTCACCCTTAATATTTCAGTAATGAAAATAAATTTAAAAAAACGCCAAGACTGGTCGATTTTTATTGGAAGAGAGACACAAACTTATTGAGTTGTTTAGAACCAGTATTAGTAGTCTGTATGCAGTAGGATATTTTAATTTAATTTTTAGAGGAGTGAATGAATTGCCATTACTTAGTGACTAAAAAACGTATTCCAATAAAAATCAACGGGTGTCGGCGATTTTTACCGAAATATTAAGAGTGACTAGTTTTCAAATGTACCCTGTATATGTTTAGGTATACTTAAACACTGATTTCATTACTCATAAAAAGGTACCCAATAATTGGAGAATATTTACACAAACATTTACAGTGTAACTATATGTCAAGTTCAAATACAATTTTTGACACCCTTTTGCCCCTTTTGGAAAAATAAGCTGAATTTGAAACAATTAAAAAATATATATTCAGAAAAGTGGGCAGGTTAGGTTAGTTCTGATTTTTATATTTACTTTTCATTGCCTACTTCTTCCAGAAAATTCTATTTAAATCCATTGTTTAATAGTAAATTCTAATAATGCACACAAATCCCACAATATACAGACATATTTTCATTTTTTTTTAATCTTTCATCTCCTCGTAACCATTCCCATTTACTTTATTTCTGCAAAATAATGCCAAAATTGAATTCCTTCACCCAACAACATAGAAAACGATATAGCACTCGCTACTTTCAAATTCACCCTTTTGCACCCCCTTTCATTCATACCCATCTAGTAACAAATACGTCTAAAAGCTATTGTAATGCAAAAAAATAAATAATTTTATATTTGAAGCCGGTACTTAATATTTTGTTTTCTGAAGCTATGGTTTTCGACGTTTTAGAACATGTTTAACCGATTTAGTGAATACAATTTTTTTTTCCAAAACAATACTTCCACTCACGCGGAAATCTGACAAAAACTACAGCCTTTATAATAAAAATTATACATTCAAAATAAAGAAATTTCAAAATTGCTACTAAAAGACTTTGGAAAAATTACCATTTTTATTTATATCCATATGCATAGTTATGCAGTGTGTTTCACTTTGAGTCGAGATAATTCCGTATTTTTCGAAAGATGGGCCGATTTAAAAAATATATATATTCAATCTATATAATAGTACTTTAAGAGGTCTACATTTTGGTTATAATTTTTTGAAATAGTTCTATTCTATGGCTCTTAAAAGAATACCCCCAAAAATCACAAAACAGTATTAGGCGAATTGGCCACAGTTCAAAACACTTGGTACAAAATTTCAATACTCTAAGTTACACAGGGCTTTCACCAAATGGGGCCAAAGTACGATAAAATTGTTTTTTACCTGAGAACCCTGTATAAACCACCGGGGATATTTTGGTGTTCTTTTTTCGACAATCGATTAAGCTTTGCCTAGGGTATTCTTTTACATAGTAAAGTCAATGTAGCTCACACGGGATGTTTGTAAAATATCCGAATTTTACGAAAAAACATTTATTGAAAAAATATATTTAAAGAAACAAATCGGGGTTTTTATATCAGGCGCTAGGTATAAAGGTAACTGTCGAATATGTAGACGATACCGTTTTTGTTTTCGTGACATTCATATCACGCCTGATTGGATTTATGCTTCGACTTGTTAAATAAAAGCAGAATTAATTAAGGTTGGAGGATAATGCCTCCAATTGTATGGAAATATTAAAATGAAATACATTTTTCCAATGCAGACTAATAGAATATAGTAAAAATTCTTTTTATTTCAATATCTTTTTTAAAATAAATCACTTTACCATTAATTTTTTTTTCGAAACACCCTGTATGAGCTAGGCTGGCTATAATATGTAAAATAAAAGATCACTAAAATATGCCTTGTGGTTTATGCAAGGTAGTTCGGAAAACCTAATTTTTTAGAAGTGTGGCCCAATTTGGTGAACATCATGTATAACTTAAAGTATTGAACTATGCCCAATTCGACGGCACTAACCATTTTGTTCTCAAAAAAAATGCCTAATATAGTTTTGTGGTTTTTGGGGTCTTCTTTTAATAACAGTAGACCATCAAAAAATTACAACCCAAAATGTAGAGCTCTTCGAGTATGCTATAGGTTGAAAATAAGTTTTTTTGAAAAATACGGAATTGTCTCGACTCAAAGTGTGCGCAGTCTCCTGTTATTATAAAAATGTAAGCAATTAAAACAAGATAAAAACGTTATCTACTTTTTGGCAAACCTGATACATTTTTGCGTAAAAAAAGAATTCGTGTTCGGTGTATATAAATCACGCGGTTATGTTCTGTTGAGATTCGGCGCCGATATTACCATTTAGCATTCGCGTCGAAAAATGTCGACGGCAAAACTTTTATAGATAACTTAAAAATATGACGTCCATAAATTTTTATATCATTCCCGAAAAGGATTTATAGGAAAAATCAGGGAGTTTATATCGGGGACGTCGAGAAAAAAACGGGGCATAACCGCCTCCTGATCGACGCCGATGCCGCCTCTCGGATATATGAATATAACCTGCGACGGCCCATTCAGTGTCCCCTTCGTTTTTTGTATAAGTAAGTGAAAAGGAGATTTATGTCAGGTAGAAGTAGGTACCTCTTTTCAGGATACGGCTTCTACTAAATTGAGTCCCTATTGGGGTATACCTTATTTCTACTGTGTACCCGCTATCTACGAGTTTCTATAACTGCCTTTTTGTAAAACTGAAATCTCTTAGCGTATCTCGAAGTTCACTCATGTCAGGAGTTCTAAAACTGAAATTTCGCATCTTGAAACCTTCGTCGCAACGCGTAGTGTGACGAAGAATCATTTAGAAAACTTCATATTCTTGTTGAATCCTATACCTTATACTTTATAACTTAACAGGAATATTTCGGCAGCGTTCGTTCTTTCTCCTATCTTTGGAAGGATGTGTTCAGATACAGCGGTGTCAAATTTAAGTGCTACGGTACGCCTAGCTACGAAATTCCAGCACTCCGAATTCTAGCCAGACCGTCTTTACGACAGGCCTATATCTACCTTCCCAACATCGCATTCGCTACACCATATCGTATCGTTTTGCTCTTCACCGAAATCTCAGCATTTCTGTTTAGAGAAGGTCACTTATACGATGCAACGTTGTCGTATTAAAGGTAGGCTTCGTGAGACGACGATATGAGTATGAGTCCTGGGATTTACGCTTCGAGGAATGTCGAATGTATGCAAAATTAAGTTAGTCAGTCTTCGAATTGGATATAGCTCGGAAACAAACTAAGAAATTCCGATAGAATAAAAAAGAATGCTGCATTTTATGTTGCTATGTAGCAGTTTTTCTTTTTAATTCTTTTGTGGATCACAACTTTCTTAATTTAAAACTTAAACAAGTTTAAAAGATATTAATTATTAATGCAATGTTAGCTTCAACAAACTCTAAGTGAAATTCGGATTTGTAGAGAAACTTATAAAAAAGTTAAATATTTTAATTCTAGCGAAGTTTTAAATTTTTTTTTAAACTAACATTGAGTAAAGGAATAATTTATTCCTTTACTCAATGGTACTAATTACATACGTAATATCTACCGGTTATTTTCTTGCAAACTACACAGCCCTTTTTTTTTGTTTATACTTACTATAACTTATAATTTTAAGTAGGTACTTACGGCTGAATTGAAAAAATTTGAATATGATCCACTTCTTTGCTTACCTGAAACAAAATACATTTTTTAGCTTTGACATTAATGATAATTTATTTTGCTTGCCAACACATTTTTATTTAATTTAAATTTAAACTGTCTATGGATTTGTTAACAAATATATTATGTCATTAATAACTAAAAATATGTGTTTCCTTATATTCAAACTATATGCATCTGCTGAACTTATTCCACTTTGGTGGACAACAAGTAGTGCTGAAAGAACCCTTTATGGCGAATCTTTTTATTTTGCAACCGATTTCAAAAAGAGAAAGGTTCTGCATTCCTGGCAAAATTACCTTTAAATTTTTAAAATTTGTTTTCGTTAGCGAAACCTTAATGGTGACAAGTTTTCAAGTAACCAGTGACTAGCCCACTGGAATTTATTTTTTTAGCCAAATTGTAAATATATAAATAAATATAAATAGTTTTTATTTGGATTCTATGAGTCCCAAATTAATAAACGACCCGTGTAACAACGTCCCTTAATCTTTCACGGATGAGTCCCCGAAAACTGACGCGACCGCTTTGACGAAACCTAATTCGATCACCTTGTACCTGAATCGTGTTAGGTGAAGTTTCGGGTCGTGGGATAGTGAAGGCTGGCGGAGTGAAAGGTATCAACCCTTGTTACGGGGAACTTTTTTAACACAAACTACTTTTGTATTCGCCCACAATCGATCAATCAGATGTTGTCAGCCGTTGAATGGCCATCAAAAAACCTCCCCCCGCTACACACGAGTGCGAAATAAAAACGGCCGCTAGGTGCCGGCGTATGCCACACCGGAGTTTTGGAATGGGGGGTTTTAGCAGTTTATCTATACCAAATGGTGATAAAATTGCATTTCCTGAAGACACATCAACAGTAGATATGATTGATGAGTTAAAACCAGATCTTCTTCGAAAGCCACACATTTCATATTATTTAAAGATTTGTTGGTCTTTTGACGTTGTTTCCCCAGAAGACAAAAGCTTGTGTTATCCTAGAGATATCCTATCTTTCTTATCCCATAGAGTTAACTGAAAGTAAGAATTCTTATAAACCGAATATTGCGCGACAAATTGGCCATGGATGCCGATTTCTTTTGCAGCACCACTTAGCTGTCCAAAATTGCAACATTTTTGTTTCTTATACGCTTTTTTGTAGGGAGCAAAATAAGCGAGAAAATCGCAGTGGTAGACCTAAAAAAATCATCCTGTATACAACTCGTAGGATGCCTAATAATCAGATAATCTTTCGTTATTTTATTAACTAAGAAAATACAACTCCAATTAATGAAATGTATTATCATCGATAATAGGCACACCACTTGTTATATCACCCTTGAAAATAACACTATAGTTTGTATATATCTTTGCTATAGTAGTATTATTGCTGAAATCGTCACTTGATTGGTTATAATTTTATAATTGTCATTCCATCAGTTCATATCGGCATGTGTTGAATTCTGGGTGTACCTAAGATAACAAAGTTATTTTTTACTGCTGATTTTCAACGATAACAACTAGATTATTTCAATAACAACACTCAACATTCCTTATATAGTGATTGATGTGCAAGTTAGTGTCTATATAAAACTTTTACGACTTCCTTTCAAACGGCCACTTTATATATCTATAATTTTTGCATAAAATAGTTTTTCCTGCCTGACTAGTGGCTTGGGTACAAAGTTTGTTTCTGGGTGGACCTATAAGATTATTGTTTCTTTAAGAGGTTATTAAAAAGTTGAAGTATTTGATTACTAAAATACGCCACAGGCGAATTTTTTAATAATGTTGAGGGTAATACGAGTAAATATTATTAGGTAGTTCAAATAACGCATAAGAAATTACAAAATCACATCATTATGATCTATTTTTTTTTCTTTTCTTCTTCAATGGGTGGATGGCCTTGTGAAGTATAAGGATTTCGTAACTATAGTTCTTGCCAGGGGTGCAGGGGCGTAGCTAACATTTGTCGTTGGTAAGTCACAAATTTAAAACATTGAAATTGATCATCGTGTTAAAAAATTGAGCCACAGGCGAACATATTTGAAATATTCAAAATTAAATAGTCTAAATTAACGATTGACAAATATAGTGGTATTTTTTTCTTTGTTAATTATGGGCCCATATAGTCATTTGTAGCCAAGCAGTACCTTCATATTCCTTGTTCTTTTATAGAACAAAAGTGTCACCAATAGAAATTTGTTTTGGTGTGAGCTCATAAAAATCATTGTTTTTTAAGCGGGTAGGTATATACAAAAGAAGCATATGGGTTTGTTTACTAAAATGCGCTATAGGCGAATTTTTTTTTAAATATCAAGGACAAATAGTTTGTTGTTTATTCCCCCAAACCATCTACAGCCCTGGGCTTATGTATCGCTTATACCCCGATTACTGTAAGAAGTCCCGATTTTGTCAGATGACATTCTCCACAAAATCCCTAGGAATTTTTTGTTAACCATGGGTATAACATTGGTATATGTGTCCCAACCAGTTAATGACGTCACTCATTGATATATGATGTGAAAAGTTACCCAAGTGATACGAAAAAAAGAGCATAATAAAATAAAAACCCTATTGCAATCACGATTATGCCGCTACAAATAAAAATAACTATGACTACAACTCATTTTAATAATAATTTCAAACGTCATGGAAACACTTTCGTTTTGGTATTTTGTAATAATCAGCTGCTTCTTGGCAGCGTCTATGGGCGGACTCAGGCAAATTTAGCTTCGGTGTGTCAAAGTGACAGTGAACTTTTTCCAGATCGTTCAAACTGGTTCAAACATTCGATAGTAAAAAATATTCGCGGGTTTTCTACGTTTTCTTGAGTTTTACCGTCATCCGTGTTGTTCTTGTTCATGTTACTTTTCGTGTTATTAGTGCAAATGGGCTCGTTACTGACCTGAACTTATGACCCGCTTGCATTTTTTGCTGCATTGATGCCAACTTAGGATATCGAAATTACCAATTGACAGTCCCAGTAAGGACTTCTTAAAATAATTTGAGTATAGGACATGTCTCGTGGAATCGGTAGGTAGCTACTTCATAACAATAAAATATATTTTTCAATAAATGTAGATATCGGTGTTACACATTATTACATGACGATTTTTCATCTTATATTCAATCAGTGTTGAATATTCTGGGTTTCATGAATTTTGAATAAATGAAATTTTTATTTTCGTCCAAAAATCCAACCCCCTTGCCTCTATGTAGCGGCGCCCATGAAAACAAAAATTTCTTGACAATAAAGTGTTCTGTTATGGGTCAATTCTGCTGGTTTAAAATAGATTTGGGTGCTACCTGGTCTGATTGAAATGGTTAGAAACCAACTACTGTCAGCTAAAAAAGTTCATTTGACGAGAACTATACACACTTTTGATTCCTGACGGGTATTTTTCAGTAATCGTAGGTTATTACAAATTATATTACGCTATGTTCATGGGAACAATAAATCATGTCTATCGTATTATTATTATATTATAGTACCTAGCATTTGACGTGAGAAAGGGATCGTACTCACCATGGAAAAAACCAAAAGCACTATTGCCCTATAAATAAATTTGTTTTCGTCGCATAGAGCGGAAAAATTGAAACGGCACTTTAAAAATAAAGGCGTTTGACGAGTTACAAAATGCAAACCCGATTATGATGAATTAACCGGCGGGATGGATCGTCCGTACGAGTTATCAATCACTTTTAGTGGACACAAAAAAATGGCCGCGTGTAGCCCTAATTAATATTTTGGCTGGCGCACATACAAGGGCGGCCCGTTCCATTCTGAATGACGGAATTATTATTTGGTATCTGACCGCCGCTGTCGTAAATCATACTTCAGACACATGCAGGCGGTGGGGCAGGCCTCTGGAAATTCCCCAGGAGCGTGTGGTATCGGAGTACGTCCTCGGCGCCCTCATATATCAATTTGTTGTTTTCTGGAAGTTTTTAATTTATGCGAGAACATTTTTATAGATGAGAAATTATGGTCATTATTAATAATTACCCTAATATGTATTTTATATGATACTGGCTATCATCAGTGATACATTATAGCTATGGGAACGTGAGGGTTGTTTCAAGAAAAATCTAAAACATGACATTTCGGTCGCATATTTTAGGTATGACATGGCCAAAATATATACGGTATAGTATAGTACCTACCTATACATTTTGTTGATGATCTCCTTTTGAATGTACCTATTCTTGGTTGATAAAATTGTTGGCTAGTCTAATTTCAAGTAAAGCTTTATATGTATAATATAAAATCATAAATCGCACGCTCGACATTGGCATTTCTATTTTCATGTAAAGGAAATTGGAGAACATTAAAAGCCAAATCTATGGATAAGTGCTGCGTAAGTGGTTGTTACTATTTGAATCGAATCTAATAGTAGGCACAGCGTGGTGCAAATTGGACACTTTTAAAGAGAAACTCCTATTCAATAACTGCTTAAACTATTGATTTGAAAAATCTACTTACACCATTATTGGTTTCTACGTAAAAGAAGTGCAGTGGAAAAGTTTTTACAGAAAATATTCAACCGAAAAAGTTACAAGTTTTTGGCAGATTGTATTTTACAAGTACTACATACACTACAGGAATCTAAATATTAGAGATATAATCATAGCTTAAAGAATAATAGCTGCGACACTTTCTTTTTTTACAAGCTTTCTGTGGGAGCATTTTAGGCGGAGCCAGTTTTGGCGGCGGTGGGGCAGACGGCTGGTTGATTCGACCCGGTTGGACTGCGGACGCGACGAATCGGACAGGGTCGTATTGCAAAATATTTCAGGTTTAATTTTCAACTCAAAATATTAAGTGAAACATGAATCATTAGACAAAAAATACTATCTATACGTTGTAACTAAATACGTGTAATGATTATGCGTGGCTCGTTCAACCAGCCGCTGCACAAGCCTTTGCCCATCCTTGGGCGAAAACGTTTAGTCCGGCCCTGATACGCTTCACTCCGGCTTCATTCCGCCAGACTCTGTTTTGACTCCCGCCGGGGGCTTGAGTGTCCCAGCTACCTATTACTTAAGCTATGATATAATTTAAAACATACCGATGCAATTCCTGAATTTTCGTACATTTTTCACTGATAACCGTATACACAATACCCCATTTAATAATTATTGCATCCCTTCAGCTTATGCCCACAGAAGCAGCAAAAGCTTATTATGTACCCCCGACAAACAACCCTCACATTCGCCCATACGCACGCAGTCGTTACGGAGTACTTTATGATTCGGTCGGACACCGCATCAAACTTTATCCTGCAGAGTTTGCTCTGGCTTATTGATTCTCGGAACAATAAATCAGGCCTCATAAATTATACATCATCATTACCTCGCTAGGGGTCAAATGTTATACACAAAAATCATTAGAAATTATATTTATTACCTTTCGATATTATGTTAAAAGGTTTTGTTCTGTATAGACTCGGACATGAATCCAGCGTCAACTTGAATGTCCCTTTTATAAGGTGTTAATATAAGTAAACGTACAATTATTTATTAAGTAAAGGTTAAAAAACGAAGGGTAAGTACTGTACAATGAAGGTGGCTGCACCCACACATTCTGTACTGGCAGCTCTAAAGGTGTTGTTTGAAGTTTGTAGACAAAGTAGGTTCTTGAGTAAAAATCTGTGGTCGGACTTCCATTGTCTTGATTTATTTCTAAACACGACGTCTAGATCAGTACAAATCTCTGATCGTTTTCGATCAGCTCTAATAAGGTGTCGTCTTGTGTTCAATGTGTAGGAATATATCCATAATAAGAAATGGAATAAGTAGAAAAGGGATAGGTATAAATGCGACGTTGCCACTACTAGTGGGAGGTGGTGGGGTGAAGCAAGGTCAAGCTAGATAGTATAGAGGCGGCGCCAGGCCTCCACTCGGGGATTCCTTACCTCATCGATTAGTAGGGAGAACCACGATGGATTGAACCGCTTCGGTAGTGGCAACTGGCAACGTCGCATTTATACCTATCCCTTTTCCACGTATTCGATTTCTCACTATGGATCTATTCTTACACAGACGACACTTTTATAGCTGCCAGTACAGTATTCACATTAAATACTGTGTGATCTGTGTGTAATATTAGTAGAAGCTTCTACGTATCCGCATTACCGATAGCCGAAAAGCAAAACACACGTGGGCTCATTATTTAACCCCACACATATACGCAGTCGCCATAAAATGGTTTATGAACCCTGAGGGGGCCCCACATAAAATTTTCATTCGCGGTTATCCCTTTTTCCGAGGACTGCGTCTGTATCCCCACAAATGCTCCTGGAAATTTGGACGAGTTTGTGTAAGATTGTGGTACTCCAAAAAAAATCACCGAAGTAACGCATGGGAAGCGATGATCTTCATATTTTTTGCTAGTATCCTGCAGTCGTCCGATAGATCCACGAGTTATTTATATAGATAGTTGTATTTATATGCGTTTGGTCTTGTGATGCGTGATGTGATTCAATTCATGATATAATTCATTAAAAAAATTGTGAGGGTTGCTCAATGAGTGGACGCAATTTCGAATTATTTGGATCGTACAAAAATGAACGCTTTTTAATTTCTGGAAAAAAGTCGATTATTTTTCCCCGTCATTTTCCTTTGTCTCGTCTATTTTCATGCTGCACACGATACCAAGGTCCCCAATTCCGCACGGGACCGCGGTCCCCTGAAATATGCATGTGCAACGCGTAATGCCCTTAGGGCGCCCCGCCGCCTCTTGACCCGCCGCTTGAAAAACGCGGGACAACGCAGGCCATGAAATTTTGATGCGGCCCGCGGCAGAATCATAAACCGTTTCATGGGAACGTCGTCGTGTGGGGAGCTAAACGGGGGAATATGGGGGCTGCTTGGTAACACCGATTTGTTTTTTGAAGGGATAAGTGACTCACATTATAACAATAGAATACATTGTGCTAAACATTTCCTGAAATTCTACCTTTTCCAATTTGGTACAGGTATATAAAAACTCATTCAACTCAAATACAAAATTCTAAACAGATATATAAAAAATAAACTTATGTTAACATTTCAGAAATTTTAGGGAAATGAAGCCGAACTCTCATGCTCATTTATTTCTTAAAAATTACAACATTTTTCGATAACCTCTTGCTCAAATCTTCTCCACTAGAGGTGTTAGAAATAAATAGATACCTACATCAAAATTGGACTTAAACATTGACTAAACTATTTATTCCTTTACTCAATGACTTAAATGAATTGTTTAAAGTTCATAAGCATATGGACCGCGGTGGCAAGGTTCGTAGCGTTGCGAACTATTTGGACTGCATGTTTCTCTGCCTTCGATCGACCTTGGTTCGATTCGAGGTCGCAGCAGAGCGTATGCAACGTGTCTTTAGAAAACGCGTGTGTGGTGACTGAACTTTGGGCGCTATCGCCTAAACGACAAAATTTATTAAAACAATAGTAGAATAATTTTGAGTAGAGAATTAATTTTTTTACAAAGTAGTTAAATGTGTTAAAAAAGTTCCACTCATAATAAAAGAAATTAGTGGGCATAAGTGGCTCCCTCTAGTGGTTGCAGACATTGCACCATTATACAATGTGTCCACGGCAAAGCGATATTATAGGTGTATATTACAATTTTTTGTATTCTGCTCTTGCTTCACTCAAAAACTATTTTTAGTATCTTGGACTTTAAAAAAATTATAGAGGGCGCTGGTAGCAGCTTAAAAATAAAAATCGCATCAGGTAAAGTGCCTTTTCTGTGCGAAATATGGAAAAATTTTATTAGAAAAACTTGCTCCGACTTAAAAAATATGACGTAGTGTCAAATTACAGAACTAAATATATTTTTTTTTATTTATATATTTTTTATTATAAATGTAATCATCATTTAAATTTATTTATTCTACCCGTGTTCCTCCAACAATAAATTATTTTGACACAAAGACAGATAACTTTTATTTTTGTTTCCATGGCATAGGCACTCTTCTTAAAACATTAAAATTACAAATGCTATAAATTCAATTGACCTTCAAGCCAATCAAAACAGCAACAAAGAATTTATAATTTTTAAAAAAATATATAAATAAAAAAATATTTAGTTCTGTAATTTGATACGTCATATTTTTTAATTCTGAGCAAGTTTTTCTAATAAAATGTTTCAATATTTTGCACAGAAAAGGCACTTTACCTGATACTAAAAATAGTTTTTGGGTGAAGCAAGGGCAGAATACAAAAAATTGTGTTTGTAATGCAAAAAAAAATGTCATATACTTAGGTACACGTATAATACCGCTTTGCCGTGGACACATTGTATAATTGTGTGAAATTAATTATCTATGTACACGTCCGAAATATTATCGAAATCGATCAATCCGTCTAGAAGATATAGCTTAAAACAAAATTTAGGAACGTTTTAAGGGCCCTAATTCACATTGAGCAAAAATTAAAAACACGGGTCATTTTATTATTCGAGTAGAATGCCGCTGTACTACGGTTGTGAATGACCCTGTATCTTTGAGATTTTTTTTCACAAATAGTTGGTTTCAGTAAAACGTAACAATGATTCTACGGTAGTTAAAACGTCATAATCCGATAATCGGAAGTAAATAACAATAGCATTGAAATCCGGTACATCTAGATTGTTGCGCAGCAAGTAACCTGGTTTCATTAACTTTTAGGTACCTTATAGGCCGTTAGTTGCACCACAGATAACATAACCTTGTTCCACAGCTCTTCATAGATATTTTAACCAACAATTTTTTTAAAGTTAGGACTTCAATTTCTTAGTTACCGCAGTTAGTTGTAATTTTTATTTTACAATAAAAAATATATTATACTCCAGTCGGAACCCAAAAAATTAAGGTTTTCAAGAAATATATTATGTCATTACACTTTGAATTAAGAATACGTTACTGAAAAAATCAAGTTAATGATAGCAACAATAAAAAAAACACACAAACAACGAACTCTTATTACAGATATTCAAAATAAGTACAATTCACAAATGAATAAAATTAATTCTTTTCCTGGAGAAATAGGTACTTGATTTTAGCAACCTGTACCTCAATCAAAGGAGTATAGGCCTATAGGACAAAATCGGATTATTTTTTTGTCGTTCTACCTGCCGTAAAAGTATTGCTTTCCTGAAACATTCTGTAGGTAAATATTTTGAAAACCACTATTTGAAAAGGTTGGTTGCGATAGGTAAGATATTGTTCACCGTAAAATTTAGAATTGTAATTGTTTTTCCATATTTCATTTTTTTAAGTTCGACATTGGCGCAATAAATTGTCCATAGGGGTTCATATTTTTATTTACCTAAGTACTTTGTTTTCAATTATTTATGCATTTAAGACACTTTATGGCAAAATTAATAAATGACTAAATATACAGATATATTTAGAATTCGAATAACATTGCAAATAGCGTAGTTTTTTAGTCGATTAAAACAATACCAACGAAAGCCAAGAAGAAGAGTAAGCTTTTTAGAACGGCACAGTTGTTTAGAATTCTTTCGGTTCATAAAATTGACATTATTTTGTTATACGTACTGCTTCTTATTTCTTTTTACTCAGATAAAGCTAGTCAACACTGACTTCTCGACAGTACAGGATCTATCCATAGAACAATCACTGCATCATTCTCACCCGAATCGATAATATGCAGTATTTTTTGAGCCCGTGGTTGGTTGGCCTTGATTGCGGTTCAAATGTAGTTACCCGCATTGCTTCATGCACAGTTTAAACACTTACCTAATAAAAATATTTTATCAAAATTGGCCAACAAATCAAGATCTCATTAGAGTTGCAAACCTTTAACGTGGGCACACCGCATAGGTGTGGTTTTATTTCTTCCACGAGTGATGCCGCCAAGTTCGAGTCAATCCCCGTAAAAAAAGAATGAAATCTCTTAACGCCCCGGATTTGAATTTGAATAACCGTGCATCCGTCGACGACTGTGGCCGATCATAGATCACCGCCGCGGAACGAAGGCCCGGCCAATCCTTCCATGACCCACTGTTATTTATGAACGAGTGTTCGTTGGAAATAGAGGAGGAGTACGTATAGTCGTTTTTCTTCATTGTTGCAGAGTAAAGTATCGGAAGGACAAGCGCAGAACAATAGACTTTTTGGGGCACTGTGTATTGTACATACGTGCAATACAATAGGCGTTTTCACTGAACATTAAAAATCCTTTTTCTTCTATACACTTCTATACAAGCGACAAGACAAACTGTACTCTTCAATTTTCCCATCGAAATTACGTCACGAATCCCCAGCGTCTCCTTTTCGACAAGGGTTTTGATTAATATGTTTCAACTTGTTGAATAAATAATTAATAATTGAGGGTGATGCCTTCAATCGTAAGGAAATGTTAAAATTAAATATAGTTTTCAAGGAAAAATGTAAAATAATACTTAAAGCAAAGATTAATAGATTCTCGAAAAAAGAGGTCACCAACAGATGCCCTGTGGTTCATGGAGAGTACGTAAAAACACATTTTTCTCATGGGTTTCAAAAATTATTACAGTAAATAATGATGAATCATGTTTAATCCCACTTACTGATGTTTAATCCCACTTTAGGTATTAGGCATGTCTAAAACTATTGAGCCCCTAACTGCCGTTTTCTATTTTCTTTTTGTGTTCACCAGTTCGTGTGCGGTGCATACTGTTTTGGGGACTAAGCAAAGCAACAACTATATTAATTAATGTCTGTCATGTTATTTTTGTGCTTTATGTTTAATTACATTATAATTTATATATAACGTACGTTCTTTATATATAATATATATTATAGAGATTTTTCATAGGATGTAGGACTCTGTAGGGTTTAAGTGGTAGAGCAGAGGAAGGCTATTTTTTTAGCCCTTCCAACTGATCTTCGCCCTAATGTGTAAAATATTTATATATCGCTTTCTGATTTTACCCAACAAAGGCATATTATTATTATTATTATATAAGGCATATTTGCATGCTTTCTTGAATTAAAATAATTGCATCTTAATTTAATTGCATTTTACAAAGTTATTACCTTGTTAAAAAATATACTTTAAATTAGGAATTTAAATTACGTTAATCCATTTAATCTGAACGAACCCCATAAAAGCATTCGGTTGGTAATAAATTTATATATATTGTTTTATGGCCTATAAATACGTTCCTTCTCTCCTGTTCTGATATTACAGCCTGTTGTACATATGCAATAATAATAAATGAAAAAAGACAAATACTTATTTCTTCAATAGTTTTGTATTTTTTATTTTGCCAACTTTTCTAAAAGTCCCAAAGTCTGGACAGACTTAAAAATCAAACAATTTGATTTTAGCTGACGAAATATCCAACAAAAGCAATCTTTCCCACACCTAACGTTGTTACCGATCCTTTTATCTCGTCAAGCGTCCAGCATTTCCACATGCATCAGGATTGTTCTGTGAGATTGTGTTCAGTATCCGACACCAAGTGTATCGGACAGACAGATGTGATACTCACACCACTGCGTTTGAATGACAACCATTTTCGATATCTGCGCGTCATGTCGGATCGATAATATCCGCTATTTCCGTTTCCCCATATATTTTTTCGACAGATAACGAAAATATTGTGGTTATAGAGGCATTTTCGATACTCCTAGGCCAAAAAACAGCTTACGCATCGTGGGATGTATTAAATTTTTCCTGCCACCGACAATTTTGAATTATAGGAACTTTGTATTAAACTCTAAATACCTTATGGAATAGATCGTGAGTAATAATCTTCGTAATAAGCTTTGTTCGATTACTAAAAATGATAATCAGTAATAAATATAAGAGGCAGAATGCACCGATAATAAAAAAAAAGGTGGGCTTTATGTGGGATTTGAACCTGGGACCTACGAATTACTATAGTTGCGTGCTAATTGTAACTTGTAATTAAACATCTCTTATTACATACTACATATAAACAAGGGTGTGAATATATTGTCTTGCTTTACAATGTTTTACAATGACAAGTCATGTTGCTCTTCCTCACCCTCACCCACATATTTTACCACATAATTATTCTTAATTATTGTTAATTATTGTTACATAAAAATTTGTTCCTAACTTGTTGAAAGTTGAGCTTGCTATAGACGTGTACAGCAAAAAGAAATTTATATTTTGCTTCCTGGGTCAGTCAAGCTTCAGTAAATTCCCTGACGAAGACCACAAATTAGAGCGATTACATTGAGAAATTCATCATTTTTCACACTATACCTTTTCAACCTCAAATTGGGAATAATCAATTTCAAATTGGGAATAAACAACTTCAAATTGAGAATAGTCAACTTCAAATTGGGATTAATCAATTTCAAATTGGGAATAGACAACTTCAAATTGGGAATATTAAATATTAAATTGAAAATCAATAACTTCATGAAATAAAAACACTTATCGGCAAGAACAACGCAATTTGTTAACTAAAGTTTATAATATTAAGCAAAATTTCGACTGCCTGGTAAGGTTCAAAAAGACTTGGTCAGAAATTTTAGAAAGAAGACAAAGACCAAATCGTTTATCTCAAACTAAATTTAGCTGATAGAAATTATATAGTTATATTCTGCTTGCCACCTTGTAGCTTTTCCTCTGTGAACTCTTGAGCTAGTTAGTGTTTTTCATTTTTGGTAACTATTGTTAGATTCGTCTGCTGAATTCTGGACGTAAAATGGAATTGGATAGACCAGTTCTCCATCCATTGAATTACGAAATGAAAAGGGAACAAACCGGATACGAAATCGTGAATTATAGAGGAAGGTAGTCGGGCGGCGGTTTTTGTCGCATTTGCAGCTTAGCCCGGCTAATAATTGATTACATTCCTCCCCGGCCGAATCTTTGTGTGAATATTTTAACAGGGGAAATTCCCTGTATGGAATATGCGGGTGTGAATATTTAAAATGCGGGAATTTAACTGCTAAATCTGTAGAGACTACGTTCGGCCACATCGCGATCAAATATTTAAGGGAATTTTTGATACACCATTAGTCTCTAGATATATTCTATTAAGTCGTTGCCTGACGTATTTATACAGGGTTGCCCATTTGAAATGGAATAACCCCCATAAAATTTTTAATTTCATCTGTATTTATCCGGTTGAAAGTTCTCACGTCTGATAGAGAATAATATATTTTGCATTGTATTTTGTCTCCGAAAAACACATGGGAATTCAAGCGAATTTCTATTATTTTTTATGTATTGTGGTAACTGTAGTATAATATAATTACTTAGGTAATATAGAAATTTTTGGGAGCAGCTTGATTAGAAAATGTCAAGCTCAAATACAAAGAGTGCAAATGAAAATATGTGGCACCTCCAACCCGCAGTCCTCCTCAGAAAATAACTAGAACCAAATATCTGCGCGCTCTGCGTGATTCTTAGTGCGACCCTGAGAAAATTCAGCTTTTGTGTGGTTTTGTTTACAATTACTAACTTATAAAATAAATAGACTAAAGATTTCTAGTTGTTAAGACACTCAAAGTCAAATAGGGCATTTTTAAACTGAATTTCGCTATAAATGCTTATCTGAGCCTAAAGTTCCTCTAGCCAATAAGTTTTATTTAAGTGGTTTTGGTTGTTCCTATTCATTTATTTACATTTTGTAAAGCTATACTATAAAATAATAGTACCAATAGTGAACAAAAGAAGCTAATAATTTCAAAAATAACTCTTAAATAATTGAAATATTTTCCATTTCAATTATTAATTTCACGCAAGGAAATCTCCGATCGAACCAAACGTTCGGGAGTCGAATAAAGCACAAGTACCATGTAGCAAATATTTTTTATATAAATATCGAACAGACTCGACGTACGGCTAGTAATAAATTAGTAAGTATTGCTAAAGTCACTTCCATAAAAAAAACTCTAATAGATATGCCTTCCCAAAAGGCATATCTATGGTACATGAACGTTACTCAGTTTTCAAAAAAATAGATACCTACATATTCCATAGGCTAACATAATTTTCACTTTAAGGTTTTTTAAGGTTGTCATCAATGTAAAGGTTAACAATGTAAAGGTTAACGCACACCTAATATCCATCTGCAATTTTTTCAAGCGGCAACTTATATTGTTGAGTGTCCTATTTTGGTAAAGCATATTTGTATATGGGTTACATTCATTTGGATTTGTAATTCCTCAGTATTATCTGGTCTGGTTTTTTATTCGACGTTTCTAAGCTGGTCACACAGAGAAAGAAATTTAAAATGGGTTTAAGTCCCGAGACATTGGGAACCACTCGATTCTCGTGGAACTGTCAGTAAAGTCCAACGAGAATTTAATAACCGTCTTGGATACTGACATGAAACATAACAAACATTGTAACGTACTGTATATGCAGACAAATATGCTCCATCAAATGGCACATTCAAAATAATAGGGCGCCATTTGAAAAAAATTGCAGATGACATCATCTAGATCAGCGATGAAGTCACAAATGCCAAAAATAACATAAAAAATGCGCTTTTTAAAAGAAAAATTGACGTGTGGGAAAATTTCTCCGAAAAACTCTTCAAGGTAATTTTCTTAACTGCGGTTATAGTTCCACTGCATCTATACAATACAAAAACTTAATAATGTTTTCCTTTTACATTATTTCAGGTCAAAACAAGCACAAATTAATATGATTGCGCCGCAGATCTCTGTTATATTATACCGCCCATATCTATATACCTACGATTTGTTTTCCCAACGTGTTTACTACCAACTCGCAGACGAACTCGCTGCCGGCATCCAATAAAATAAATACATAATCAGTTAAACGGCGCGTAAAACACGGCCCGTGCCGTCACACAGCGGGCAAGCTGCGAACGTGAAAATTACATGTTTGGCAAAATAACCGTTGCGAGCATATGTTACGACTGCTTCATACTCGGGAACAACATTATAAAATAGGAAACCGGCTATAGCCTGGAATTCATGGAGCGCAGTTTTCCGGAATATCCGCAGGATTAACAGAAACATAAAGTAGATATATCTGTGTGCATTTTTTCTGTTAAATAAACATGTTTGTTGCTAGATGGGTTGGTTTGTATGTTTTGCTTTCTACCTACATGAGCTTTTTTTTATTATGTGATAGTGCAAACTCGCACAACACAACAGGTCGATGCTAGTTTTCCACGAGAGGACCTTTGCTTACGTCATAACACCCTAACCCCTGTCTATCCAAGGCCCTAACTTATTTCAATAAAAACTCATTCATTAGTCGGTTTTCATTACCTATTTCTAGTTATTGTTCTGAGAATAATGCTCTGAATGACTTTAACATCTTCATATTGTATACCTATAGACATGTACCATGTCCAAGCTATACAATGTGGTTATTTAAGTATGCAACATATGGGACTTTTTTTATTAATTGCACAACCAAAATATAAACATTGCCGAAAGTTGATGCATGTTCAATAATCATATTAGGTGCATTTAGAATGGTTGCAAGTTAAACAGCATACAGGGTAGGTCAAAAAATATGAAAATTGCACAAAAAAAATCAGCAAAAGGTTATTAAGAAGAGTTGTTTAGAATTAAAAGCTATGCCTAAGTACCAAAATTAATTTCTATAGTTTCTTAATAAATATTTAAAATAAAAATTTTGCACCTTAAGTGAGAGTTTTTTAATATACACATTATCATTACTAATGTTTTACCTTGTTCAGAAGAAATTTTGCGAAATTTTAAAGTATTGTTTAATATCGTTGCATCAAACATGAAGTTTGTGATTCCCTAAAAAATTAAAAATCTAAGTTAATTTTACAAATATGCTTGAATTCGAACGAAGTTATGTGAAATTAATATAATTTGATTAATTTATGAAATTGTTTAGAGTGAATATTAAAAAAAAAATTTAGGGAATCATTAAGGTTTTTCAAAAAAATATATTTCTTTTTCTTAGGGGGCCATGTTTTGGTATTTAGGCATAACTTTTAATTCTAGACAACTTTTTTTAATAACATTTTGCTGAATTTTACATTACTACACTATTTTTTTTACAAGCTTTTATTTATTTAAAGAGTTGTATTCAGGTATATTGTGTACCAAATTTGGTTAAAATACTTCTTGTGGTTTTGAAATTATGAAATAAAATAATAATTTGAATACGTCTAATTCGTTTAACACCCTGTATCGCCTTTTTGGAGAAAACGTTATATCAAAAACCCAGTCCTTTATTCGCTGACGTGCAACAATTTCATGATTCCATGTAAAAACAATTTATTCCCAGCACCCAAAGACGAAGGGGCGAGGTAGAAAAATGAGTTTTATTATAAAAAGTTGTCCCTTGCAACAAAACGGAGCCTTTCTGGAAAAAAGCGTTAACCCAAACACCGTATTTATTTTCAAAAATGCTATTATAATATTGTCCGGTCGTACAATAGAACTGGCTCACCCTGTATAGAGGCATTCCGTTTCAAATTAACTCAAATTAACTTCAAACTAACAGCTATAACTGAAAGTGGTGAGCAAAAATAATGCCTGTCATTATCCCCCACCAAATTTGAAATTATTATTAAAAAAAAATAGATAAAATATTAATAATATATTCTCTTGGGTCGCTCGGTATAGAACGAATATTGTATTTCGTGAAGGCTTCCGACCATCCGGAGCCAAATTTTAAAATACATATATATAATTCTGAAAGGGTTGACTTGAAATTACCATAGAAATCATCTGAAGTTTAATTACATTCAAAAAATACTCTCCTCTGGAGAGGATTTACATATTCAACGAATACATCACCATCCGCCATTTTTAAATTGCGTTCTCTTCATTACCGGCTCCGCTAATTTCAATTAAAGTTTCCGCGTAAGAGGCAGTTTCCCCGGAGTTTTTCCAAAGTTAGATTCCGGTCAATAGCTGCACTCTGCTCCGGGACCCAGGAAATGACACTTGGGACGTGCGTCGCATCCAGCAATTTCCTGGAATTTCGGCAACTTTTACAGTAAATACACGTAGGTTATTGAGTAATACCTACTTATAACTGGGGATATCTAGTTGCATTGAAGGGGACAGACAATATGGAAGCAACTTTCCATTGAATGGTTGCCACTTCCGAATAACCTACTTTTGAATTGTTACTTTTTACAAAAACATCATAAACAATCTTTTTTAATTAAAATCTATTTAAATAATTCCGAAATAATAACAATATTCCTATAAATTACTGCATTTTTATTTTTACTTTCCCATCTATCCATGGCATACTTGGCATACAAAATTATGCAGTTTCTGAAAATTGAAACATCTTTTGGCGACAATTAAAATGATTACTGGTTCGTATGGAACGTCAATGGATATATATACAAGGTGTAACTAAACTGATGGTCAAAAATAAAACCACGTATTCTTGGAGTCAAAATAAGGGCACTTCTTCATATATTTTTTTCTCCTACGGGCCATAGTTTTTTTTAAATACAGAGCGTAGAAGTTTACGAGATATTTTCTTCAAACTTGGCGTGTCACATGAGCAGATGAGCCGTCAAACTTAAGGTTGACATGAAGCTTCTGAGGCTCCCAGTTGCGGAGATACAGGGTGTTAGTAAAAATAATTAGTTTAGAAAAATATGAATACCCTGTATAATCGCATTTTTTGAATTTGTTTTGAGTTGTGAATAGAATGGTTAACAAAAAGTATCTCTTAGTATTTTTTCATATTCGCAGCCGTTTCTTAATTATTTTTAAAGAACGGCAACGCTGCAAGGAACAATAGTCACTTTAAGAATAAATCTAGCAATCTGTGGTTGTCAATTAAACTTTATTTAACAAAATACAAAAGCAAAAACGATAATAAAAGAAACGTATTGCTATTAGAAAATTAAATTATTAAATGTTCGAAATGACCGCCGTCTCTTTCAATACACGCAACTACGCGTTTCCGCATGTTTATTATTGCCATTGGCAAGTCCATAGCAAAAATGCATATCAGTCAATTCTTCAAATGAAAATATAATTTTTCAAAACATTGATACTAAAGTGCAAAGTTGGCAGCCAAATGATTCAAATAATGCCAAGTTTAATTGACATCCACAGATTGTTAGATTTATTCTTAAAATGACTTGTTTATTGCAGCATTGAAAATAATTAAAAAACGGCTGAGAATATGAAAAAATAGTAAGAGATACTTTTTGTTAACCATTGAATTTACCATTCAAAACGAATTTAAAAAATGCGATTATACAGGGTATTCATATTTTTCTGAGCTAATTAATTTTAATAACACTCTGTATCTCCGCAACTGGGGGCCTCACAAGTTTCATATTAACCTTAAATTTGACAACTCATCCGCTCATGTGACACGCCAAGTTTGAAGAAAATATCTCTTATACTTCTAGAGATACTAAGAAATATATGTGTATTTTTCTCTAAATTTCTACGCTCTGTATAAAAAAAACTATGGCCCCTAGGAGAAAAAAATATATTAAGAAGTGCCCTTATTTTGACTCCAAGAATACGTGGTTTCATTTTTGACCATCAGTTTAGTTACACCCTGTATGTCTTTGGACTCACCTATAAAATGAGTGTTATAAAGAAAGCAATACCTACTCCAGTCGACCATTAAGAGACAAGATAATTCCAGAAAATGGATAGACAAGGCAGAAAGTAATAATGAACAACAACAATTATGTAATATAGATTAGTTAAATATTTAAAAAAGGTATATTTTATGCTTAAAAAATGTAGAAAGAAATTTTGTACATTAATTAAAATATTGTTAATGGAGAACATACATAATATTATAATAGTTATTTATGTACCAAGGCACTGAAGTTCAACTTTTTATGACTCATGTGGAGTTTAGTTGCTGAGTCCTCTGGCCGAGGCAAATAAACCACATGAGTCATAAAAAGAACTTCAGTGCCGAGGTACATATTATATTTTTCTTGAAATCGGAAAAAAAAAAGTTTTATTAGGCAAGAAAATAATAATAAGGGATCACCCGTCCACGAACCGACTACGCGCGGCGTTGCTTGGCTTTACCGATCGCTCTACCTACGACAAGTATAATGACGTACGGCACCTTCGAACAGAAGAACCAAACTGCTGCTTCTTGTGCAGCCTACACAAGAAATCTATTGATATTCAAATTTACTAAAATATGTATACTGAAGGATTGCGCTTCTATAGGAAACAATTTCGCAATGTGTACGAAAAGTTAAATGAGCCTTTATCGGCCGGGTTTTGAATATTTGGTCACTTTTGACGGGCGCTTTCTCCGCGTCTGACGTTTGATGTTTACATCTCGCCAAGGCCTACTTATTGAAAAAATCGTACAATAATGGGCTACATTATTGTACGATTTCTGTGCTTTTAATGACGATTTTGGGACATTTTAAGGCCGATTTCAAGAAAATATTATTATTATTAGTATTATATTATTGATATTAGTATTAGTACATAATTATTAGTATAGAAAGAATTTTTAATATTATTATTATAAAAAAGGAGTGCTTGATAGAAGATAAGCCATGTGGAGAATATCATATGAAAATATAGAGTTATGTCATTTTATATGTTTTTCATAATTCAATTGTAAGTGATTTGGAATGGTTTCGAGGTGATGAAAGTCGGTACCTATATTGTAGGATTTGTGTTCAGTAGATATTGGAATTTACTATTGAATATGGATTTTAATAAAGTGATGTGGAAGTAAATATTCATAAATCTACCAGAAATTTCACCTACTTACTTTTTAGTTAATTTCTAAATGGTTGTAATCTAATACGGCGCCAGTATGAGGCAGTTTAGCATGGAAATAGAAGCTCTAGGATTCTGTTTATCAACTCCGCGTTAAAACCAAAGCACATTCCTCGCATCTACGCGCGAATTCCCGTTACAGGCTTTGCCTTTTCGAACGCTTAATTACAAGCCCTTAAGGCACAGCGCTAAATTATCTTTCTCTCTAAGCACACTAACATTTCAAAACGCGTCCCGGGAACTGGCGTACAAAAGGACACCCCCAAGATTTATTGCTTATTGTTTGCGAGATATGTGCTCTATTTCAAGGTTTCCCTTGGGTTCTTAATGTTTTTAAGTTAAGTTAGATCCAAGGACGAGTAATAACAACAACAAGAAAAAGACAATTAAACTATTTTACACTCGTACAGTAGGTAAATACGTGTTGGCAACGAAATAACACTCGAGCAAATAACTGCAGGTTTTCATTAATTTTAACGCGAATGTTAAAACTTTTACCTTCCATTACGTTAAATAAACCCCGCCGAAACACTCCCAGTGAATAACATACACATTTCAAGTTATTTATCGCGATACGTTAATTTTAAATAACGTTAAATTGGCTTGCTTAAACGCCACAAACCCACCTTAAATCAACTTTAGAATAGCGGCTTATTCTCTATTTTAAGAAAAAAAATTGGGATCTATTTGAGAAAAAGAAGTTTTGGTTGTATCTTGGGAATTACTTTTTCTGATGGTAGTTTCTTGTTTATTCTCGGAGAATTCCCAGATTATACATATATTTATATTTTATGAAGGGAGATCAATTATTATTTCATATAATTGAGTGGGTTATTTTTTGTGTTTACGATGTGAAATATTTCTGTGAAAAAAGTTGATTAAATGTGAAATCAACCAAAAATCCAAATGAGCTCGGAGGTCATCTAAACGATTGAAATTAAATTTTAAACTGAAATAAAGTGGAATACTAAAATTAAAAATTGCATTCGCGTTTATTGCTCCCTACAACGTGAAAAAATAAAATACGGAAACGAATTTGAGCACAGAAATAAAATTAAATATCCTACATATTGATAATTTTGATTATGTGCGAGTGCGTTTTAAAGTGTCCTTTATGATACTTACAGTTTTTTTAAAGTGGTATGGCTCTTAATAGCACTAGTAAAATAAAGTATTACTTTATACTACTACAGTACCTAGTATAAAGTATAACGAAAACCGCTTTCTATGGAGCTCGTAACGCGTTCGTATACCTATACCATAGCGAAGCTATATAGGTCTGTGCTATATCACAGACCTATACATATAGCTTCGCTAATATAGGTCTGTGCCTATATCCTTGAGTGGCAAAATTACCAATGACATTAACTTACTGATTTGACCAATCTGACACAGTTATAGGTGCCAGTATGTGGTGCTTCGATACTTTTTCTAGTTGTTATGCTTATATAGCTGTGCGGCTTTTGGCCGTTCCCGGACTGCCAAAACTAACTGTTTGAGAATAATAATCCAACGGTAAATAATTTAATTCAACTTTTGAAGCCAAGCGCCAAAGTGGCATAGGCGTTTGTGTAGGAACACAGCCCCTATAATAATATATATTCGCTCAGAATATCTGCAAGAGATATTTGTCTGCCCATATTTGCAATAGAGCTGACCTGGAAAATATTTACTTCTAATCGTTTGCGAAGTCCCTGCAATTGAATTTAATCTATTTTCAAACTTCCAGGCTTCAGATAATTAATCTTTCCTTGGAAAGTACACGTTTTCGTACTCTCCGTGGTTTCTAGTGTAATTTAATATCGAGGGCGTTCTCGGCAAATTCCGATTTTACATTAATTGGGCCGCGGCGAAAACTTCCACATACTAAAGGGGCTAAAATAAACTTTTTCTGTGTGGTGTTTCAGTCCCCATTAAGACTTTTCCTTGAAATAAATTGGTGGGTGTGTCTCGCGTCTTCTTCATTATGTCTACAATTTCTTATAGTGACGAGTAAAAATGGTATCTCCAGTTACGCAGGAGTGCCCTTAATGCACTTTTTCATGACCGGCATATTTTTAAAAGTATATGTTAATTCAAAACTTATGGAATTTTAGCTAGCGAACAGTTTTATTAATATATTATAATAATTTTAGCTTTTCTATTAGATAAATGTCTTATTTTCAAATTACTTTTTGACATTATGCAGGTTGTGTCTGAAGTATAGTAAATGCTAACAACAGGTACCTATCGTGAAGAATAATTTTTATTCAACTTTTACACATTGTATTTTTAAGTATAGACTAAATAATAATAATAAACCGGGTTTATTAAAAAAATAATTATTTAAATAAAACATAAGTCGGTAAGATACTGGCACGTGAAAGAGAAGGCAAAGTCTAGCCCAATAGACAAGCTACTCTACTTACCGGCCTCTCAAGCAACCATAGCAACCATAGCATAATAGTAGCAATAATAATTATTCTAGTACCTAAACCAAAATAGAACCTACGGTAATGACAACTACGACATTCCCTGACTGTGATGTAGATATTGTTTGAGTATAAATTTAATTTATTATAGTTTAAAATTTTGAAATATTCGGGTAGGCTATTAGATAGAGGAAAGTGCCCTAATATGAGACCACATTACATTTTGTTCTGTATTTTGTCCTATAATATAATATTATAATGCGCAAACTTCCAATACGTTTAATATAGTCTCTATTTTCACTGCAGTTTATGTAGGATTGCCAAATATTAACAATTGTTGCGTAAATGAGAATTATGAAAAAAAGTCGAATCTTTAATTTTTAAAATTGGGTGCCTAATATGAGACAGTCTCATATCCAGGTTTAACAGAAACACTAGGTACTTGCCACAAAATAAATTTTATTTCAAAAACTTTAAAAGAATAATATCAAATTAACCTAGTATACAACAATTTAGTTACCTACATAACACTTGACACACTTAACAGGTTTCTAATATTAGACAGTCTCATATTAAGGTTTAACAAAAATACTACTTGCCACAAAATAATTTTTATTTTAAAAACATTAAACGAATATCAACTTAACACAGTATACAACTCTTAATTTATTATATAACACTTGACATTCTATTCAAATTATTAGTAGATAATCTAAATTGGATGAAGCGAGTCTCCTTATATGAGATATCTCATATTAGGAACACTGGGGTGTATCATATTAGGAATCCGATGTACATATCATAGAATTTTTTGCCATCGTTAACAAATGTTATTAAATGCGTTATATAACTACTCTAATTATAAAATAACTTTTATTCAATACAAGCTACAAAATTTTTTAAACACTTAGGTACCACGTTATTGAGAATTACACGGTAACCGAAGCTCTTTAAAAGTTTGTGCACGTACGGCTGAAGTAAACAATGCCGTTCTTAACCTAAAAATTTAGATGAGACACTGCACTACATGTGGGGCGACTTATTTGAGATATTGCCAGCTAAAGATGGAGACTCTTACTTTAGGAGTTAGTGTGGGGTCTCATATTGGGAACTATCTCATTTCATTATTAGGGTACTTTCCTCTATACAATTTTGTACAAGATTCAACAAGATTTCTGTACGCTCCTCGTATACCCCCTCCGCAATTCTTATAATTCTAATCTTTTTTCTTGGCACGTAACCGACGTTTTGAGCGCCATACAATTGCGCTAAGTGCTTGCGCCGTTGCCAGCTCTCCAAAACAATTTCCTTTTCTTAGGTCGCGTGATGTATAGATCCGGAAGTTCACTTTAATAGTTTCCCATGATTGATAACGCGGAATGTAGCATTACCATGAAGAGCACGCGGCACGACTTGATATATCTAGGCCCTTTCGATTCTTTATATTTGTTAACTACGGCACGATGACTGATCGTTTGTTTGTCCTAATTTTGCGGATTCAGTAGTGAGCTCTTCGATGGAATGTAGCCGACAAAATGAAAAATGTCACAGTCTCGTGTTGTAGGCATGATGATTCGCCTATATGGGATGTAGTTTCGCCATTAAGACTCTTAATGCTTAAACAAATTTATCTGTCTTATCCGAAAGTGTGTACTTTAATCTCTGCTGCCATAGTAACTTTAAGGTATAGTATGAATGAAGTTAGTTGGAACAGCATAAAAAACTTATATGGGTATGGGTTATATGGGTGATCTCTGCTGACAAGTCTGGTATTTTTACCAGTAGCAAAGTGTGGTAACTGCTATGAAATAGATCGCGCCCCGTATATCACTGTGTTCCAAGTGAGTTCATTTATATTTTACCAGGGTAGCTCGATAACAGGCGCCTCGGCAATAAAATACGAGACAAAACACTTTTTTAACAATATTAAACCTCACCTGGTATTAGTAATGAAAAGAGATGAAATCGACAGAGAAGATTGTAGTAAAAACAAGTGACTGCATACTCGCCTAATATAATATCACCAATAGATACTTGCATGGGTTACGCACTGTTCGACGGCTGGCCACTTGTGCAGCGAAATGCGGTGGATAGGCGTGCCATAATTTCACAGATCTTAGTAGAATATACTTGCGTAAATAGTTATAATCGATATGGCTTTTTAGAGACCTTTTCACAATATTATATGGTGCATTAACCCTAACCCTTACGTTGTGTTTGACGAAAACCTTAAAAAAATCATAAAAATGAAATATTATGTTGCTTGTAGAATATGTGTATATATTTTTGAAAACTGAGTGACGCTTATGTCTTATATTCTTTTTGTGAGGCCAATTAGAGCTTCTTATGCTGTTTCAAGTGACTTTAGAAACACTATATTTAATATTTGGAAATAGTTTTATGACATTGTTGACTTGTGAGCCCAACACAGCATGAGTTGGTTTTGACTGTTGATTTGGATTAGAGTGACAAACTTTAATTCAGTTTAATAATTTTATTATACCTTATTTTTAAAATGTATCGCAGAAAAATCATAACATTTACACTGGGGGAAAGTCTTACGTATAACCTCCGTTGGATTTTAATGGGATCAAATAGTCTATGCGAGAGGGAATGACTGCCTTCTAATACCTGTAATTCAATATAATGTAAACAATTACATGCAGGCAGACGTGGACCCTCTAGCTGAAAATTATATTTCACTTTTTCTACGAGTATAGCAACAACAAAAAATAAAACAGACAATAAACATTAATTATGAGTAATTATAAAAGACGTTAGTATACATAAAAACCGACCGACTGTAACATTTTGAAAACACAAATCATGATACACGTATGAACCTGCAAGTCGGAAAGATTTGCTCCTCCGCTCCTGTCGTTCGCTCTACCATTGGCCGATGACGTGCATATCAATGTTTAGGTGCATTGCAACTTGGAAATTAATTTACATTATAAAAATAGCGATAACGTCACTGGTGAAAATCTTGTCACAAATACCTACTTGTCAAGAACTATTCTACTTAAAAGTATAAATTATACTTATTATACTCTTTTAACATGAGTTCCGTAGCGCTGATATAAAAAATATGTACGCACCTACTAAATTGTTTAAATATAATCTACAGTTTGTTGTTTTCCTAAATTTCCCAAGAGGCCTACACCCAATGTTGGCAACTTGACATTGCGTTGCGCACTAGTGGAATTTGAAGCTATTGTACGCACTGTTGTGTCAAGTAATGTCAAGAAATGTATACGTGAGCATTTTTTTTATTTATTTACTTTCAAATATCCAAAGTAGAGCACAAAGTATAGTGTACAACTCGTCAAGCAGTGCATATTGCATGCTCATGCACTTGAAGGCACTCGGCTTCGCCTCGTGCCACAACTTATACAATATTATTGCTTAACTTGTTGCACGATATATTATTGTACTCAAATAATATCATTCCATCAATCCGTTTCAATGTTGATAATTAGTCGATACAAAATGTATACCTAATTGTTGTTTCAACGGGGAAGGATGTGACAATATGACGATATGGCGGAAGGGCCAGAACGACACCGTGCGGCCCGAAACTAGGGGATTCGCAAAATAATTCCGTATCAATCCCGTGAATCAATAAAGCTGGGGCGTAGCCATCGGAATCAGTGGCGGCGGGGAAATCACGTCACTGGGTCGAAGGTGCATCCAGGAATGTGTATTCAGTCGATTGCACAGGATCGTCTGCAAAGCCGCGTTTTGCAGGGAGTTTGTTCGCAAAGGGCCGTTCAAAACATCGCATTGGCACGGCGGAATGATTCGATATCTTAAATAATATTATGATGCATTGAAAAATTATTTGTATGCTACCTTCTGCAGTATGCATCCTTGAATCTCTTAGATCACCTAACTTGATTTTGAAAAAGGTGAAAAATCTACCATTTTTCACGAATTGACAAGCGCAATACTAATTTTTAATTTGTTTATATAGTTTAAGACTGATGATGGCTTAATAGCCGAAAGCTATTTGTACAATAAAGAATACTGTGCATAATACAACTTTCCTTAATAATAATAATTAACAAATTTTTCTAATAACATTGTGATTCGTAACTCCAAAGAGAGAGGCATTTTGCCTACAAATAAATTACTTTTACACCCCAAGTCTATCACTCTAATTTCGATTATATTTTCAAATGCGGAATCATCTACTTAACAGACTAACTAGAGTTGAGAAATGCTAGCTAAAAATAATTTTTGGCAATTTTATGGAATTTTCCAACAGAAATTAGCAATAAAATAAATTTTACCATGTCATTTGTCATGTCATTGCCAACATTTTAATACCAAATATGTACATATTTTCCGATAAAATCCAGCTTTTAGATTGGACCTGGCATTTTTAAGGAACATTATATACGTATTTTATGTTTTGCTAGTTTTTATTTAATTTTTTATCACATAATAACACATAAAGTAAATTTTAATTCGAAGGCCTTTCGGAAATAATCACATAATATCTTCCTCCTATCCATCAATTTATACCTACTGAGATTCTATCGACTTTATTATCTTATCATATTGCTTTGTGAGTGAATCTGTTGATAGATATATGGTTTAAAATAATATAGGCATTTTATTAGTGTTGTACTGAGTTTGAACAAATGCCATCACACAAAATATGTCTTAAAAATGGTGCTTAGAAATTAAAAATTTACCTTGGTACTTGGTACCAACCAACTTTCATAATAATTGGCCTACTTTGATATTTCCCCATTTTACCACTTTTGTTATTTTTTAATTGCAAACGACTTTTTCTTTTTTAGTTAAAGAATATTTATGTTTTACACATTTAAAATGTGCGGATTGTTACCAAACTAGGTATAAATCAGGATGTTACTTAGGTAATAATTACATACAAATCTTACATGTAAGATGAATCCAAGATTTGTAAAGTGAATGAAACGAGTTACACAAAAATGCAAAAAATTCCGGAATAAATGATATACGGACGTGAAACGCGACTATTTTGTCTTTTTGTTTTCTTATAATAATATTGCACTGGACGTCCAGTTTGAAGCATCCTGTACATAGGTAAACCTCAAACGAAATTTATTTGTTAACTAGGGAACCCTTGGAATTGTCATTTATTTCGAAAGCACCCGCCCAGCACAATGGACTAAGGTCCTATCCGACAAGAACAAACACTGGCTGGAGCCGAACGCAGTCGGAAATATGGCGGACAATGGGGGCTTTTTGCCGTGTCGAGACTCGACGCTGCAGTTCACCGCAGCATCGTTCCCTGCTTTTCCACGACCGCGCTGAATTTCAGCGAGTATTGAAGCTGGGATCGTTGCCGCTAGCAAAAACACGGCCAATTCCTGCTTAAATTGCCGGGAGATGCTTACTGCGGAAGGGACAATCCGCGTGGTTCATAGATGTGATTCGTTTTGATAGCGAAATTTTGCCACAGATTTCCAATTGAATAAAGCTGGGTTGGTCAACTTCTTCCCGTTTAAAACGAATTTTGTTTAATTTTTTGCTGCCCAAGACCATTAACAATTATCTTGTGTTGTTTTTGGACCCTACTTTTACTCGTACCTTTTTTGACGTTATCTTTTTGGTCTTGCAGGTGCACCATTTTAGTGCATCTTTTCATTTGCCAACAAAAATGTGCCACCCGTTTGCGTTGATAAATTGAACACTCAAAAAAAGAAAAAAATGCCAAATTGGCACTAGACAAAACACCATTGGTTTTCTTAAAATAAAGTTTATCCAAATTTGTCAAGGAGTTCAATCCGTTCCATTTTGAAAGCGAAAAATGTACATTATTGATACGGAATTCATTCTTAACTTAAATATTATACAATTAATCTGTAAAATTTGAAACCGGTAGGTGAAAATTTTACTTTTTTAAATTTTGGAGTTTTGGAGCACATTTGTTTGGAGCATGTTTGTTGTCAAACGAAGAGATTACTAAACTGATGAACCTGCGAGACCAAAAAGATAAACTCAAAAATGATACCGAAAACCATGCTTCTGCGGTCTTTTGAAGCATGGTCTTGCATCTCGTTTTGAATGTTTTTTTTTTACCTATTGGTAGGTACTCCTAACAAAATCATCCCGAGTATTTTGTTTTGATTTTTAAATTACAACACAATATAAAGTCCATAAAATATTTTATGTATCCATTTCTCCCCGGATATAATTTTATAATAAAACAAACTATATTATATTATTTAATTATCTATACTATTGTAATTTTAATTAGATTTAATCCATTAATCGAATACCAGTGTTGAAATAATGTCTACTGTAATTATCCTCCTTTGTTTCAATTGCGACAAAAATCAGTATCTATAATTGAACACTACAACATATTGTCGGAAATTTATTTGTGGCGCAAACAGATCCATTTAATTTTTAATCGGGTTTTTCGCCACAAAATCTGAAATTTTCAAGTTGCCAGGAAAATTCATAAGTGCCTAACATATAGTCACCCTAACTAAAGTCTATCCAAGTTACAGAGGCAGTGGATCAAAACATTGGCCACCACGTGACCTCTTCTCTTATTGGTCTGGCTGTCATAAAATGTCAAGTGTATACGCGGCGAGCAGAATGCAGGGCCGGCTCTTCCCTCAGTCGAGTTTCCTGCATATTTTAGATCGGATCGCGAGCAATATATTCTGTAAATTTATTTTGCTACTTCATTTAAGGAAATGTATAAAGATCCACGAAAGGCAAAAACACAATTTTTAGAACTTCTAAAAGAATTAGTTCAGAATTACAAGCCACTGGGAATCTCATATTAGTCAGACCCTGGTAATCGATCGCAATGCGGTCATGTGACTTTGTTTATATCTACTGCCACTGTAACTTGGATAGACTTTAGGTAGGCTTTGAAAAATCTGAACTATACCATAATCAAAATTACGTCACGAACTGGGGCCCTTGAGGCCCTTTATTTTGATCAACGAATCTCTTAATTTGTTGGCTATAGGTGTACTGTGGCAGTTATTTCTGGAATGCCCTGTAGGTTCAAGAAGGCAATAAAAAATATATACTTTCACCTACAGGATGAGTCGTGGAAAGCAATAGAGCGAGGCACTAGAGTTCGCTTAATTCCACCAATGGTGGGTGGGCAGGTAAGTTTTTTGAAAATTGCGCACGCCTATGGCATATTTGAATTATTCGGTAGGCCTAAGAAGAACTACGTGAAATTTAAAACATCCGACGCAGAGCTTAAATTTATACTAATTATCTATAAAGATAAAGGTAATTACCTATTTTATCTAATTATTTACAAATAATCAAAAGGCTAATTGAGTACAACAGTGTTCTATAATGAAAACGAAACGTAGGGGCTTGTTTGTTCTTTCGCTCCGGGGACTATATGCTGGCTTTCCGGTACATGGGGTGGGTGGGGAGGAGGCATTGTTTACTGTTGACAAAGTGTCAGTTGTATACAACAGCTAGTGTGGCCCAGATTTAGAAAGATAAATGCTAGGGTGCGACAGAGTTGGAGAGAGACGATGGGGGCTCAAACTTTGAACGGGATTGTTATTAGTATGCCCAAACAATAATTGAATAACCGTGTTACAAATATTAAAATATTCATTGGTACCCGTATCGTTTCTAACAATCTATGGTGTGCGGCTAGCGAAGAATGGAAGGCGTTCGATAAAAGTGAAAAGAATAGTTGTTTTCAGCAACATATCCCCGTTTAGAAAGGCATATCTTGACATTTCCAATTGTTTTGATATGTTATTCCTTTGATTAAGAACAACGTCTGATGTCAAAGGAAAAATGTTGATCGTTATCTTTAATAACTCCTAAAAATTGCTAGTATAATTTGAAAATACGTCAACTCTAATCGCCATATTAGCTTTCGAAACAGGAAAGTTGATATTTAAAACGGTACCAAATTTTATTAAACTATTATTAAGGGATAATCAGTAACCTAATAACCCCAGACAGGAATTAATAAAAATATTTACAGTTTGTACATTTGTCGGGACTGCTTAAATTATAATATTCACAAGTTACACAATAAATTACATCGCATTTTTATATGAATAATAACAAGTTATTTGTGCCTTCATCTTTTGTAGCGAGACCCTTTTATTTTCGGGTCGCTCTGTAAAAAGTTTATTAATAATTGTGCATTTGACCTAAAATGACCTCTTTCATACAAAATCCAAGGCCTCCTATACCAGTTTCTATATAGGAGCAAAATTTTAATAAATCACATTAACGATTTTTAGAAAAAAAATGTGAGCACGCCACTGAATTCAGTACCCCTCAAAACGGACCTGTACCAAATTTTACCAAAAAAATTCAAGTAATAACCATTTTGCGCCCTACTTTTTAGTTTTTGAAAATTTTAAAATCTAGTCATCCATAGAAAAACAATTGATATATTTAATGGTCAAACGACAAATTAAACGACAATCCTGGAAGTAGTATTAGAACGGCTAGTTTGTACCTTAATGTCCCCAGAGAAAGTATTAGAAAATATCTGGATGGAACAAAAGAAAATAAAAGGTTTTAAGCCATACATTTGAACTGTGAGATGAACAACAATTAGAGTTTTGCCATTAGCTACAGGGAGAATATCTAAGGTACGGTAACGTTTTAAGTGAAATTTTATGATACTGTGTGCGACAGTGACGTGCCAGTCGCCTTAGCCATTTTATAGCAGCGCCAAATTTGCTGTTTCTATATTGCATTTATTTCTGTTAGAAATTTATCTAAAGCGGTTTTATGATGCATGTACGTATAGACTTAATCTATCAATTTGGGTTACAACTGGAAATTAGTGAACACATGTCTATTGCATCTTTCAAAGGTCCCATTTTCCCCCAATCTATTTCAACAAGGAAAACATCGAAAATAAATTTGTGGGGAGATGTTACAGTTGCAAACTAGTCAATCTGCGTCGAATTTATTGTGGCTTTCCCACCGGAACAACACTGTTTTGTTTCCAAAAATACAGCACAATAAATTAAAGTAAAAAGGCATATAGTGGACATTTAAACATGGTGCGTTAAACCGTTGCAATAAAACATCTGTACTTGTTCGAAACTCTCAACTGGGACATGCACTTGTATTTTATTTTAGGATTATGATATTCAAATTCGGACATCGTGAATATGGAAATTAATTGGAAATATCGTTAACATATACGATCGTACAATAGTTTCAAACTGGTGCATGAAATAAAAGTTTCCCGTTGCCTTGTTACCTGCATGAAATTGATTTTTTGCGACATGCACCCCGCTTTAATGCCCGACATCCTGTACTATTCATTCCCGTCGGATAGTTTCCGAACTGCCTAGTATTATAGACTCCATTTACCAAATTACAGAACAGGGAACGTTAGAAGTTTTTTAATGTTGGCGAGTTATCGCACATTTTATGTCTAACCGACTGTGGCTATACTTCGAAAAACGGTTTACTACACGTTATAAATAATTCCGGACAGTATAAGTTATTTCAAGCACGTCAATGCTTTAAAAATAAAATAGAAAAATAACGAAATTTCTAAACACTCCGAAGCAGGGTTGCCACCCGTCCCGTATTTCAAGGGACAGTCCCGTATTTAAGTAAAATGTCCCGTGTCCCGGCAAACATTCATACGGGACGCTATAAATCCCGTATTTTCAAAATTTAAGAGTCCAAGCCGCGACTCACATGTGAACACAAAATTTACTAAATTATAGCAGTGACTATAGAAGGAATCTGATTATAGTCCTTCATGCCTTCATTGGCGCCATCTGGTTTTCAGTGGAAAAACTAAAGTGTAGTTTTACAGAAGCTCAGCTGCTTTGATCATTATGATTTCTACTTGTTCGACTGTTGATAATAACCTAATTAATTATTGTCATTTGCTATTCAAGCAGGTAGCAGGTCTATTATTATTATTACTTTAAGTATTACAGTGCACAGTTTTGTGTTTTGTTTAAAGTGTTGCGTTCTTAGTTGTGGTGAGAAATATTATATTAGTAAGTACCTAGTAATAATTAAGATTATAAATAGAGATAGAAAATCTGTGTGTTCTGTTTGTAATGTTTGTATTGTAGGTACTGTATTGTAAATGACTAAAATTTGCCTAAAACTTTTCCCAATTGTAAATTGGACATATTTACTTTTTCACCAATACTTTGTTAAGTTCTGCGGAACTTATAAAATTATTCATTTCTTTTTTCATTTTTAAAAAAACAAAAAATGTTCTGTGATGTTTTTTTTATTTTTAAAGAATCTATTTAGATTAGTTTCATTGTTTTGTTTTGTCTTTGTGTTTATCTTCAAGAAAAAAAATAACAAAAAATAGTGGTTTTCTTTTATTCCGTTTCATTGGCCTTTTTCAGTAAAACATTTTGTAGCCCCCCTCCCCCCCCCCGAACGCCCGTCACGTCCCGTATTTTAAAATTGAAAAGGTGGCAACCCTGCTCCGAAGACAGGTTGGTTTATGTAGGTAATTGGTTCACGCGCTATAACAACAATCTTTCTTTTTATTTTTAGGTTATAATTCTTTCATTCATGCCTGTATCTTTGCTTGCATAATTATAATGCATAATATAGGTAAGCATTTTTACATATAGGTGAGTGTGATTAAATCATCAAATATATCTATCTATACATTGTGATTTTGAAGTGGTTAGATAGATAATGATACATTTCAAGTCGCTATAGCTAACCATGGGTATAGCAAATATCTTGTATACTTGCAAGAAGTGGCGTGACGAATGCCGGGCCAAACTGAGGTAATAAACTGTCTCATTTGTCTTAATTTGCTTAAAACCCGGCAAATACCGCGGGCACACTCAAGCCTCCCTGTTTGCATTATGGTTTGCGCTGACAGAGGTCCGCTGCGCCGGTTTTGCACGTCACGAAACACCCGGGAACCCCCGGGTTTTATTTGGGAATGTTCTGGGGGAATTTACAAAATCCTAACACGGCGCACCCCAGTGCGATTCAGTTTGTTATAGTCGGCTTTTTATCTCCCCCCCCCCCAGAAATGACGTTTAAAGGTTGGCAATTAGATCATTTCCTTAATAAATTCCTTCTTGTCTATACAGGGGGTAACATAATTTCACTTCTTCGCATCTTTTTCCTGCGTACTACGGTTTTCACGACACGCAGAGTATTGAAATATCCCCAAAACCTGTGAAGGTACCTACCTATCTCGATGAAATTTGGTGTGAAGTATCACACGTTAAGGGTGGGTTTACATTAAAAGTTAGAAGCTTGCACGTAAAAATTGAACTATATCGCCACAATCATAAATAATTTGTGCGTAACAGAAAACATCTCCTTAGTTTTTCTCTAAACTATAATCGTTTGGTTACAGACGTGCATCGAATAAAATTTTGCGACCTCCCGTAAAGCCTGGTAGGCTATTTTTTTACATTGTCGTATATAGTCGAGGCTTTACGTCATCTTAAATAAAAGTGTACTTGGTGTGACAATGGATGGACTTAATAGTAGTAGTTATTAACTACCATTGACTGAAGGATTCACTTCAAGGAGCATATACACTGTATATTCAAAGCTAGTGTTTTTTCCGATTACTTTCAGAGACTTTCTTGTTTTTTTTTTTGTAGATAACGATAGAGGGAAAATACATTCTTTCTTACTTATTTTACTTTAGACTTTTTTCAAAATAATCTTCATGTTTTTCACGTAAATAGTATTGGATTATTAACACAACACGATTGATTCTCACGCATATCCAAACACGAACATAACTCGAGAAAGTTTGGAACTGAACTAAAAATAAACAATTTGCAGAAATGACACACATTATTGAGGCAGACATTAAAAATCGAAACGTCATTGCTAATCAATTCTAGGAATTTCCTAAATTTGCATTTGTAGGCCAGAAGAAAATACAATCTTTAGGTTATGAAATAATTTCTGAAGTTAATAGAATATTAAAAAAAGTTTCTTATGCAAAAGCAATAATAAAAATAATTGCAGAAGTAAAGTGATCAGGCCAACTTTGATTTGTATCTGTCAAATTTTAAAATAATTGTCCTAATTTGATATTTTTATTTTGTAAGCGTTAGTTTAGGTACAGTGCCTTTCGCGAAAAACAAGCTTTATCTTTAATTTATCGGAACGAAAAGCAACAAATCAAAAGCACTTTATCTAAACTAAGGCATAAAAAATCACGAAATAAAAGTATGTAAGTTATTTTCAAATTGGACACAGGGACATATAAAGATTAGATTGAACATCCAGAAACGTGAACAACCCAATTGAAACCAGTATTCCAAAACGAGAACAACTGAAAATTCAGTACCTACCCCAAAACATTTTACAAGCTTTTATTTAAGTTGCCCTGTTAGTATGTATGTATGTATGTATGTGTGGGTAGAATCTTGCAAGCTGAATTAGAACCACTTCTTGACATCCGATTGAGCTGAAATTTTGCATACACCTCTAGTTCTGGCTACAATACAATACTCAATATTGTAATACTTTTAAAATGGCCGTATCCTCGGGCGTGGCCTCAAGATGGTGGATGATGTATTTTTTATCAACCCCCTTAATATGGGTATCAAATGAAAGAGCTGAGTAGAAAACGATTCAGTTAGTGACATCACACTAAATTCACTATGGCGGCCGCTCCAAGATGGCGGATTAATTTTTTTCTTTTCAACCTCCTTAATAAGGGTATGAAATGAAAAGACTTGAAGAGTAGAAAACGATAATGTAAGATGAGATCACACTAAATTCAATATGGCTGCCGCCCGAAGATGGCGGATTACCTATTTCTGCACAGCCTACTTGACATGGGTATCAAATGAAAGGGTTTGACGAGTACAAAATAATAAGATAATTGACGTCATACTAAATCCAATACAGCGGATGCCCCATGATGGCGGCCAAAATTTCTTTACTACCCTCTTGATATGGGAATCAAATAGGTACTAAAAACCACAAAATAAAATAAAAGGTAAAAAAACCTTTTTAAAAACAAGCTTTTATTTAAGCCATGTACTAAAACGAATAAAATAAAAATAAAAGATAAAAAACTTTTTTAAAAACAAGCTTATTAATCCATGTACTAAAACGAATACCTAAAATATAAAATAAGTCTAGGTTTTCGTTAAGATAATTCAATGCCAAATTGCAAGTTGCATTGCAAGTTTTTGTGAATCAAAAAGCTTGTCGCGCGAATTGTAAAGAAAATACATACTTTGGTAAGTAGGTACTTGCTTACCAATCAATCACTGCCAATAAAATTAATTGGTACCTACTTTTATGAACATTAATAATAATAATAATAATAATAATAATAATAATAATAATAATAATAATAATAATAATGCAGGCAATAATGAGCCGCACCCAAATGCATTCTCGGCATGACCCCGCGAACATCACTGCTCAACAATGTCTTGACACATTAAAACAAAAACTTTCTGTTTTCGCAGGGCGTCTGAGGAGATACAAGGCTAGTAACAACAGGAAACGAGACAACAAACTCTTTGAACGATCAGAAAAGGGTTTCTACCGTGCTTTTAATTCTAGCGCCGATGCCACAAATGCGAGTTACCCTAGCAGAGAACAGGTCGACGGTTTCTGGAGAAATCAACTTGCCACACCAGGTCCATACAATGTCAGTGCAAGCTGGATCAGCGAAGAACGCGAGATGGGCAGGAACTATAGCCAGATGCAACATGAGCAATTCACAACCGCTGAGGTCTCCGATGTCATCAAGAATTCCCACAACTGGAAAGCACCAGGTCCAGATCATCTCCAAAATTATTGGATTAAGAAGTTGTGGTGCACGCATGAACAGATAACTACCTTAATTAATGAAGTCTTGCTCGATCCTCTGAAAATGCCATTGTTTCTTACACAGGGTGCAACCTACCTGTTACCAAAAGACCAGCGGAATATGGATAACCCTGCCAAGTACCGCCCAATAACCTGCTTGCCTACGCTGTACAAGATAATCACATCTTGCCTTACGCAGCGAATATATGCTCACTGCGAGCGGAACAACATCATTGCAATGCAGCAGAAGGGCTGCGCGAAGGGCGCAATGGGATGCAAAGAGCAACTCATCATAGACTCTGTCATCTGCAACCAGGCTCATTCCAAGCAACGAAACCTCCACATGGCTTATGTGGACTACAAAAAAGCATTTGATTCCGTACCTCACGACTGGCTCACAGGTATCTTAAAGCTGTATAAAATAGATCATCATACAGTTTCCTTTTTAGAACACGTTATGACAACCTGGCGCACTAAGATACAACTCAGAACCGCAGACAGTAACATCGAGACCGACACAATCAACATCCGAAGAGGGATTTTCCAAGGAGACTCACTCAGTCCACTGTGGTTCTGCATGGCGATGAACCCTCTATCACATCGGTTGAACTCTACAAAATATGGCTTCGCTATCAAAAGCAACAACGCAGAAGCGATCAAGTTGAATCACCTATTATATATGGATGATTTAAAACTGATCGCAGCAACCAAAAACCAACTAACGCAAATGCTTAAAATTGTAGAGGAGTTCTCCAGGGACATCGGAATGCTGTTTGGACTGGACAAGTGCCGCACCCTTAATATCATCCGGGGAAAGCTCGAACAAAGCGCACACGAGATGCAGGACGGCCAGGAGATCAAAGCAATGAGCAAGGGAGATACATACAAGTATCTCGGGATGAAACAAGCTCAAAGGATAGACCATCGAACAATGAAGACTGATTTAACGAATGAATTCATCAAGAGAGTAAGACAAGTAGTGCGAACTGATCTTAACAGCAGGAATTTGTTTAAGGCCCTGAACACGTATGCGTGCTCTGTACTCAGCTATTCGTTCGGAATAGTGAATTGGACCAACACGGACATCAACAACCTGCAACGAAAAGTTAGGACACTACTGACAAAAGCTCATAAACATCATCCCCGTAGCGCCGTAGAAAGAACAACTCTGCCACGTCAACTAGGAGGAAGAGGATTGGCAGATCTCAGCATGCAATTGGACCAACAAATATTAAATCTGCGTAATTATTTCTACAGGCAGGCCAACAGCTCCACACTACATAGGGCTATATGCGGAGCAGACGTCTCAACACCGCTACGTCTGACGGAACACGAGCGTCAAAATCACCACCGAACCGACAACGATAAACTACAGAGGTGGTTGGGGAAGCCGCTGCACGGGAGGCATCCTAATGAGGTTAACCAGGAACATGTCGACAAGTTAGCGTCGAACTATTGGCTGACCTCGGGACGAATGTTCCCCGAGACGGAAGGCTTTCTACTGGCCATACAAGATCAGGTTATACCAACTCGCAACTACCTAAAATTCATTGTAGGAGATGCATCGGTAGTGGATGACAGATGCAGATACGGGTGCCCAACTTCAGAAACAATCCAGCACATAACAGGAGGATGTCAGATGTTCGCATCAACGGAATATAAGGAGCGACACGATTCGGTTGCCAAGATCTTGCACCAGGAACTGGCGGAAAAGCTGCTGCTTGTGCAGGCAGAGAGGGTCCCATATTACAACTACACACCTGAGCCTGTTCTTGAGAACAGCAACTACAAGATGTACTGGGATCGTACAGTTCTGACAGATCAACGAGTTGCCCATAACAGACCGGACCTTATAATAGTTGATAAAATTTCTAGGCAGACAACTCTGATTGATGTGGCCATCCCGAACAACAATAACCTGCGTGTGAAGCAAGTCGAGAAGATCGCGAAGTACAGAGATTTAGAAGAACGAATTAGAGGGCAATGGGAAATGGAGAACGTCCAGACGATTCCAATCATCATGTCAACAACTGGTGTTATACCAAAAAGTTTGCTGAGAAACATCAAGGAGCTGGGTCTAACTGATAGTCTTTACAGGTCCATGCAGAAAGCGGTACTACTTGCGACAGCCCGAACCGTCAGGAAATTCATGGGGAATGCAGGATCATCCAACAACATCAATGTCACCTAAGGCCCGATAACATGGCAAGGGTCTCGTCCGAGCCAGATCCTTTTGGTATCCGGGATACTCGGGATCTGAGTGAATGTTCCCCGTAGAGGGAGTGCGAATGCCTTTTGGCTAAGTCGAGATAATAATAATAATAATAATAATAGGAGATAATAGAGATAATAGGAGATAATAATAGGAGATGCATCGGTAGTGGATGACAGATGCAGATACGGGTGCCCAACTTCAGAAACAATCCAGCACATAACAGGAGGATGTCAGATGTTCGCATCAACGGAATATAAGGAACGACACGATTCGGTTGCCAAGATCTTGCACCGGGAACTGGCGGAAAAGTTGCTGCTTGTGCAGACAGAAAGGGTCCCATATTACAACTACACACCTGAGCCTGTTCTTGAGAACAGCAACTACAAGATGTACTGGGATCGTACAGTTCTGACTGATCAACGAGTTGCCCATAACAGACCGGACCTTATAATAGTTGATAAAATTTCTAGGAAGACAACTCTGATTGATGTGGCCATCCCGAACAACAACAACCTGCGTGTGAAGCAAGTCGAGAAGATCGCGAAGTACAGAGACTTAGAAGAACGAATTAGAAGGCAATGGGAAATGGAGAACGTCCAGACGATTCCAATCATCATGTCAACAACTGGTGTTATACCAAAAAGTTTGCTGAGAAACATCAAGGAGCTGAATCTAACTGATAGTCTTTACAGGTCCATGCAGAAAGCGGTACTACTTGCGACAGCCCGAACCGTCAGGAAATTCATGGGGAATGCAGGATCGTCCAAGAACATCAATGTCACCTAGGGCCCGATAACATGGCAAGGGTCTCGTCCGAGCCAGATCCTTTTGGTATCCGGGATGCCCGGGATCTGAGTGAATGTTCCCCGTAGAGGGAGTGCGAATGCCTTTTGGCTAAGTCGATAATAATAATAATAATAATAATAATAATAATAATAATAATAATAATAATAATAATACGCAGGGGGGATCTGACTTGTGAGAGAGGCAGATCCACGGGTGTGACAATCCCGCGCTCCCCAGTTACGCAGGGATGAGTCTGGCCTGTGAGAGGGGCAGATTCACGGGTGTAACGATCCCGCGATTCCCAGTTACGCATGGAGAGGCTTGGCCTGTGACAGGGGCAGACCTACGGGTGTGACAATCCCGCGATATCCAGTTGCGCAGGGAGGGGTCTAGCCGGTGACGGGGGCTGATCCTCGGGGGTGACAATCCCGCGACTCCCAGTTACACAGGGATGGGTCTAGCCTGTGAGAGGGGCAGATCCTCGGGTGTAACGATCCCGTGTTTCCCAGTTAACGCAAGGAGGGGTTTGGCCGGTGACAGGGGCAGATCCTCGGGAGTAACGATCCCGCGTTATCCTAGTTGACCCGTATGGGTAGCGGGTTAGAATACTCCTATCGTGGCTCCGCGAGTCGTAAAAGGCGACCGAGGGCCGTCACTCCCACGTTACGGGAGAAAACTATGGAATGGAGTATGATAGGATGATTGTCATAGGGCCGCTGCCTGGGGATCGCCAGGGCATGTCTGGAGCCGGCGCTGGGCATGACAGCGAGCGGGACGTCGGTGACAGGGCGCTGATGAGGCGGGCCCCTGTTGCACAAACAGCTACAGCCCAACAACAACACGAACATCTACAACATGGGAGCCAAACGAGAACTAGGGTTCCACCCACCGAAGGTGCTGCGCGGGAACTTCAGCCAGCGTTCACAGAGGCGGGATTACAACGACGACGCATGAAATGGACTGTGTCCATGAATGAATCGATTATGCGTATTTTCTACAGGGTGACAAACTTAGGACAAGAGATTATCGGCTACCGACAACAACTGCATGCCGAGTTCTGCAGGGAGTTTCCACACATGCAAGTGTCTGAACAAAGAGTGTCAGATCAGTATCGAACTATTCTAAGAAATAACCGAATTCCAGAAACGCGACTTAGCGCTATCAAACGGGAAGTTGAGCTAGAGATCCACGGCGAACACATAGACATAGATGACAACAACAACAATGGGGAACTTCAAGAGCCTGGACAACAACTAGAAGCCGAAACGGTAGAACCAACAACCGAGAGTCTGGAACGGGTTAACGAAGAACATTTTGAAGGCTTGGACACACATATGAGACAGGCAGTATTGCGATACGAAGGCACAGACCCACTTAGCAGGCCACCGCTACCAAGATTAAATTCTTCCAGGAAACTTGCGATCGTGCTCGATCTTATGAACACAAGAATTTTACCAAGCTATGTTTCAGTGACACCAACATTAGAACGTATGCACATGTTAATCTACTGTGCCGCAACGGCAGTCATCACTGTAATGGGTGCCAAGATCCGAACGGCCCAAGAGTTGAATCGTGCAAGACCAGAACCACGAATGGCTCAATGGGAAATGCGACTAAATCGGAAGATCGAGAGTCTCCGTAAAGACATAGGACAAGTGACGGAATATATCAGAGGAGTTAGAACTAGAAGGATCCAGAGGGCGGTGCAGGCAGTAATGAGCCGCACCCAAATGCATTCTCGGCATGACCCCGCGAACATCACTGCTCAACAATGTCTTGACACATTAAAACAAAAACTTTCTGTTTTCGCAGGGCGTCTGAGGAGATACAAGGCTAGTAACAACAGGAAACGAGACAATAAACTCTTTGAACGATCAGAAAAGGGTTTCTACCGTGCTTTTAATTCTAGCGCCGATGCCACAAATGCGAGTTACCCTAGCAGAGAACAGGTCGACGGTTTCTGGAGAAATCAACTTGCCACACCAGGTCCATACAATGTCAGTGCAAGCTGGATCAGCGAAGAACGCGAGATGGGCCGGAACTATAGCCAGATGCAACACGAGCAATTCACAACCGCTGAGGTCTCCGATGTCATCAAGAATTCCCACAACTGGAAGGCACCAGGTCCAGATCATCTCCAAAATTATTGGATTAAGAAGTTGTGGTGCACGCATGAACAAATAACTACCTTAATTAATGAAGTCTTGCTCGATCCTCTGAAAATGCCATTGTTTCTTACACAGGGTGCAACTTACCTGTTACCAAAAGACCAGCGGAATACGGATAACCCTGCCAAGTACCGCCCAATAACCTGCTTGCCTACGCTTTACAAGATAATCACATCTTGCCTTACGCAGCGAATATATGCTCACTGCGAGCGGAACAACATAATTGCAATGCAGCAGAAGGGCTGCTCGAAGGGCGCAATGGGATGCAAAGAGCAACTCATCATAGACTCTGTCATCTGCAACCAGGCTCATTCCAAGCAACGAAACCTCCACATGGCTTATGTGGACTACAAAAAAGCATTTGATTCCGTACCTCACGACTGGCTCACAGGTATCTTAAAGCTGTATAAAATAGATCATCATACAGTTTCCTTTTTAGAACACGTTATGACAACCTGGCGCACTAAGATACAACTCAGAACCGCAGACAGTAACATCGAGACCGACACAATCAACATCCGAAGAGGGATTTTCCAAGGAGATTCACTCAGTCCACTGTGGTTCTGCATGGCGATGAACCCTCTATCACATCGGTTGAACTCTACAAAATATGGCTTCGCTATCAAAAGCAACAACGCAGAAGCGATCAAGTTGAATCACCTATTATATATGGATGATTTAAAACTGATCGCCGCAACCAAAAACCAACTAACGCAAATGCTTAAAATTGTAGAGGAGTTCTCCAGGGACATCGGAATGCTGTTTGGACTGGACAAGTGCCGCACCCTTAATATCATCCGGGGAAAGCTCGAACAAAGCGCACACGAGATGCAGGACGGCCAGGAGATCGAAGCAATGAGCAAGGGAGATACATACAAGTATCTCGGGATGAAACAAGCTCAAAGGATAGACCATCGAACAATGAAGACTGATTTAACGAATGAATTCATCAAGAGAGTAAGACAAGTAGTGCGAACTGATCTTAACAGCAGGAATTTGTTTAAGGCCCTGAACACGTATGCGTGCTCTGTACTCAGCTATTCGTTCGGAATAGTGAATTGGACCAACACGGACATCAACAACCTGCAACGAAAAGTTAGGACACTACTGACAAAAGCTCATAAACATCATCCCCGTAGCGCCGTAGAAAGAACAACTCTGCCACGTCAACTAGGAGGAAGAGGATTGGCAGATCTCAGCAAGCAATTGGACCAACAAATATTAAATCTGCGTAATTATTTCTACAGGCAGGCCAACAGCTCCACACTACATAGGGCTATATGCGGAGCAGACGTCTCAACACCGCTACGTCTGACGGAACACGAGCGTCAAAATCACCACCGAACCGACAACGATAAACTACAGAGGTGGTTGGGGAAGCCGCTGCACGGGAGACATCCTAATGAGGTTAACCAGGAACATGTCGACAAGTTAGCGTCGAACTATTGGCTGACCTCGGGACGAATGTTCCCCGAGACGGAAGGCTTCCTACTGGCCATACAAGATCAGGTTATACCAACTCGCAACTACCTAAAATTCATTGTAGGAGATGCATCGGTAGTGGATGACAGATGCAGATACGGGTGCCCAACTTCAGAAACAATCCAGCACATAACAGGAGGATGTCAGATGTTCGCATCAACGGAATATAAGGAACGACACGATTCGGTTGCCAAGATCTTGCACCGGGAACTGGCGGAAAAGCTGCTGCTTGTGCAGACAGAAAGGGTCCCATATTACAACTACACACCTGAGCCTGTTCTTGAGAACAGCAACTACAAGATGTACTGGGATCGTACAGTTCTGACTGATCAACGAGTTGCCCATAACAGACCGGACCTTATAATAGTTGATAAAATTTCTAGGAAGACAACTCTGATTGATGTGGCCATCCCGAACAACAACAACCTGCGTGTGAAGCAAGTCGAGAAGATCGCGAAGTACAGAGACTTAGAAGAACGAATTAGAAGGCAATGGGAAATGGAGAACGTCCAGACGATTCCAATCATCATGTCAACAACTGGTGTTATACCAAAAAGTTTGCTGAGAAACATCAAGGAGCTGAATCTAACTGATAGTCTTTACAGGTCCATGCAGAAAGCGGTACTACTTGCGACAGCCCGAACCGTCAGGAAATTCATGGGGAATGCAGGATCGTCCAAGAACATCAATGTCACCTAGGGCCCGATAACATGGCAAGGGTCTCGTCCGAGCCAGATCCTTTTGGTATCCGGGATGCCCGGGATCTGAGTGAATGTTCCCCGTAGAGGGAGTGCGAATGCCTTTTGGCTAAGTCGAGATAATAATAATAATAATAATAATAATGCAGAAAGCGGTACTACTTGCGACAGCCCGAACCGTCAGGAAATTCATGGGGAATGCAGGATCGTCCAAGAACATCAATGTCACCTAGGGCCCGATAACATGGCAAGGGTCTCGTCCGAGCCAGATCCTTTTGGTATCCGGGATGCCCGGGATCTGAGTGAATGTTCCCCGTAGAGGGAGTGCGAATGCCTTTTGGCTAAGTCGATATAATAATAATAATAATAATAATAATAATAATAATAAGGGCCCCTGTTGCACAAACAGCTACAGCCCAGCAACACGAACATCTACAACATGGGAGCCAAACGAGAACTAGGGTTCCACCCACCGAAGGTGCTGCGCGGGAACTTCAGCCAGCGTTCACTCAGGCGGGATTACAACGACGACGCATGAAATGGACTGGGTCCATGAATGAATCGATAATGCGTATTTTTTACAGGGTGACAAACTTAGGACAAGAGATGATCGGCTACCGACAACAACTGCATGCCGAGTTCTGCAGGGAGTTTCCACACATGCAAGTGTCTGAACAAAGAGTGTCAGATCAGTATCGAACTATTCTAAGAAATAACCGAATTCCAGAAACGCGACTTAACGCCATAAAATGGGAAGTTGAGCTAGAGATCCATGGCGAACACATAGACATAGACAACAACAACGGGGAAATTCAAGTGCCAGGACCACAACAAGAAGCCGGAACGGCAGAGCGAACAACTGAGAATCGGGAAATTCAAGTGCCTGGACCACAACAAGAAGCCGAGACGGCGGGACGAACAACTGAGAATCGGGAATCAGTTAACGGAGAACACTTTGAAAGCCTGGACACACAGCTGAGAAGGGCGGTATTGCGATACGAAGGCACAGACCCACTGAGCAGACCACCGCTACCAAGATTGAATTCTTCCAGGAAGCTTGCAATCATGCTCGATATTATGAACACCAAAATTTTACCCAACTATGTTTCAGTAACACCCACATTAGAACATATGCACATGTTAATCTACTGTGCCGCAACGGCCATCATCACTGCAATGGGAGCCAAGATCCGGACGGCTCAAGAGTTAAATCGTGCAAGACCAGAACCACGAATGGCTCAATGGGAGATGCGACTAAATCGGAAGATCGAGAGTCTCCGTAAAGACATAGGACAAGTAACGGAATATATCAGAGGAGTTAGAACTAGAAAGATCCAGAGGGCGGTGCAGGCAATAATGAGCCGCACCCAAATGCATTCTCAGCGTGACCCCGCGAACATCACTGCTCAACAATGTCTTGATACATTAAAACAAAAACTTTCTGTTTTCGCAGGGCGTCTGAGGAGATACAAGGCTAGTAACAACAGGAAACGAGACAACAAACTTTTTGACCGATCAGAAAAAGTTTTCTACCGTACTTTGAATTCTAGCGCCGATGCCACAAATACGAGTTACCCTAGCAGAGAACAGGTCGACGGTTTCTGGAGAAATCAGCTTGCCACACCAGGTCCATGCAATGTCAGTGCAAGCTGGATCAGTGAAGAACGCGAGATGGGCCGGAACTATAGCCAGATGCAACACGAGCAATTCACAACCGATGAGGTCTCCAATGTCATCAAGAATTCCCACAACTGGAAGGCACCAGGTCCAGATCATCTCCAAAATTATTGGATTAAGAAGTTGTGGTGCACGCATGAACAAATAACTGCCTTAATTAATGAAGTCTTGCTCGATCCTCTGAAAATGCCATTGTTTCTTACACAGGGTGCAACCTACTTGTTACCAAAAGACCAGCGGAATACGGATAATCCTGCCAAGTACCGCCCAATAACCTGCTTGCCTACGCTGTACAAGATAATCACATCTTGCCTTACGCAGCGAATATATGCTCACTGTGAGCGGAACAACATCATGGCAATGCAGCAGAAGGGCTGCGCGAAGGGCGCAATGGGATGCAAAGAGCAACTCATCATAGACTCTGTCATCTGCAACCAGGCTCATTCCAGGCAACGAAACCTCTACATGGCTTATGTGGACTACAAAAAAGCATTTGATTCCGTACCTCACGACTGGCTCACAGGTATCTTAAAGCTGTACAAAATAGATCATCATACAGTTTCCTTTTTAGAACACGTTATGACAACCTGGCGCACTAAGATACAACTCAGAACCGCAAGCAGTAACATCGAGACCGACACAATCAACATCCGAAGAGGGATTTTCCAAGGAGATTCACTCAGTCCACTGTGGTTCTGCATGGCGATGAACCCTCTATCACACCGGTTGAACTCTACGAAATATGGCTTCGCTATCAAAAGCAACAGATCAGAAGCGTTCAGGTTGAATCACCTGTTATATATGGATGATTTAAAACTGATGGCCGCAACCAAGAACCAACTAACGCAAATGCTTAAAATTGTAGAGGAGTTCTCCAGGGACATCGGAATGCAGTTTGGACTGGACAAGTGCCGCACCCTTAATATCGTCCGGGGAAAGCTCGAACAAGGCGCACACGAGATGCAGGACGGACAGGAGATCGAAGCAATGAGCGTGGGAGATACATACAAGTACCTCGGGATGAAGCAAGCTCAAAGGATAGATCATCGAACAATGAAGACCGATTTAACTAATGAATTCATCAAGAGAGTAAGACAAGTAGTGCGAACTGATCTTAACAGCAGGAATTTGTTTAAGGCCCTAAACACGTATGCGTGCTCTGTACTAAGCTATTCCTTCGGAATAGTGAATTGGACCAACACGGACATCAACAACTTGCAACGAAAAGTTAGGACACTACTGACAAAAGCTCATAAACATCATCCCCGTAGCGCCGTAGAAAGAACAACCCTGCCACGTCAACAAGGAGGAAGAGGATTGGCAGACCTCAGCAAGCAATTGGACCAACAAATACTAAATCTGCGTAATTATTTCCACAGACAGGCCAACAGCTCCACACTACATAAAGCTATATGCGGAGCAGACGTCTCAACACCGCTACGTCTGACGGAACACGAGCATCACAATCACCACCGAACTGACAACGATAAACTACAGAGGTGGTTAGAGAAGCCGCTGCACGGGAGGCATCCTAATGAGGTTAACCAGGAACATGTCGACAAGTTAGCGTCGTACTATTGGCTGACCTCGGGACGGATGTTCCCAGAGACAGAAGGCTTCTTACTGGCCATACAAGATCAGGTTATACCAACTCGCAACTACCTAAAATTCATTGTAGGAGATGCATCGGTAGTGGATGACAGATGCAGATACGGGTGCCCAACTTCAGAAACAATCCAGCACATAACAGGAGGATGTCAGATGTTTGCATCAACGGAATATAAGGAACGACACGATTCGGTTGCCAAGATCTTGCACCAGGAACTGGCGGAAAAGCTGCTGCTTGTGCAGACAGAGAGGGTCCCATATTACAACTACACACCTGAGCCTGTTCTTGAGAACAGAAACTACAAGATGTACTGGGATCGTACAGTTCTGACTGATCAACGAGTTGCCCATAACAGACCGGACCTTATAATAGTTGATAAAATTTCTAGGAAGACAACTCTGATTGATGTGGCCATCCCGAACAACAACAACCTGCGTGTGAAGCAAGTCGAGAAGATCGCGAAGTACAGAGACTTAGAAGAACGAATTAGAAGGCAATGGGAAATGGAGAACGTCCAGACGATTCCAATCATCATGTCAACAACTGGTGTTATACCAAAAAGTTTGCTGAGAAACATCAAGGAGCTGAATCTAACTGATAGTCTTTACAGGTCCATGCAGAAAGCGGTACTACTTGCGACAGCCCGAACCGTCAGGAAATTCATGGGGAATGCAGGATCGTCCAACAACATCAATGTCACCTAAGGCCCGATTACATGGCAAGGGTCTCGTCCGAGCCAGATCCTTTTGGTATCCGGGATGCCCGGGATCTGAGTGAATGTTCCCCGTAGAGGGAGTGCGAATGCCTTTTGGCTAAGTCGAGATAATAATAATAATAATAATAATAATAATAATAATAACGGACGGCTCAAGAGTTAAATCGTGCAAGACCAGAACCACGAATGGCTCAATGGGAGATGCGACTAAATCGGAAGATAGAGAGACTCCGTAAAGACATAGGACAAGTAACCGAATATATCAGAGGAGTTAGAACTAGAAAGATCCAGAGGGCGGTGCAGGCAATAATGAGCCGCACCCAAATGCATTCTCAGCGTGACCCCGCGAACATCACTGCTCAACAATGTCTTGATACATTAAAACAAAAACTTTCTGTTTTCGCAGGGCGTCTGAGGAGATACAAGGCCAGTAACAACAGGAAACGAGACAACAAACTCTTTGAACGATCAGAAAAGGGTTTCTACCGTACTTTGAATTCTAGCGCCGATGCCACAAATACGAGTTACCCTAGCAGAGAACAGGTCGACGGTTTCTGGAGAAATCAGCTTGCCACACCAGGTCCATGCAATGTCAGTGCAAGCTGGATCAGTGAAGAACGCGAGATGGGCCGGAACTATAGCCAGATGCAACACGAGCAATTCACAACCGATGAGGTCTCCAATGTCATCAAGAATTCCCACAACTGGAAGGCACCAGGTCCAGATCATCTCCAAAATTATTGGATTAAGAAGTTGTGTTGCACGCATGAACAAATAACTACCTTAATTAATGAAGTCTTGCTCGATCCTCTGAAAATGCCATTGTTTCTTACACAGGGTGCCACCTACTTGTTACCAAAAGACCAGCGGAATACGGATAACCCTGCCAAGTACCGCCCAATAACCTGCTTGCCTACGCTGTACAAGATAATCACTTCTTGCCTTACGCAGCGAATATATGCTCACTGCGAGCGGAACAACATCATGGCAATGCAGCAGAAGGGCTGCGCGAAGGGCGCAATGGGATGCAAAGAGCAACTCATCATAGACTCTGTCATCTGCAACCAGGCTCATTCCAAGCAACGAAACCTCTACATGGCTTATGTGGACTACAAAAAAGCATTTGATTCCGTACCTCACGACTGGCTAACAGGTATCTTAAAGCTGTATAAAATAGATCATCATACAGTTTCCTTTTTAGAACACGCTATGACAACCTGGCGCACTAAGATACAACTCAGAACCGCAAGCAGCAACATCGAGACCGACACAATCAACATCCGAAGAGGGATTTTCCAAGGAGATTCACTCAGTCCACTGTGGTTCTGCATGGCGATGAACCCTCTATCACATCGGTTGAACTCTACAAAATACGGCTTCGCTATCAAAAGCAACAACGCAGAAGTGATCAAGTTGAATCACCTATTATATATGGATGATTTAAAACTGATGGCCGCAACCAAAAACCAACTAACGCAAATGCTTAAAATTGTAGAGGAGTTCTCCAGGGACATCGGAATGCAGTTTGGACTGGACAAGTGCCGCACTCTTAACATCGTGCGGGGAAAGCTCGAACAAGGCGCACACGAGATGCAGGACGGCCAGGAGATCGAAGCAATGAGCATGGGAGATACATACAAGTATCTCGGGATGAAACAAGCTCAAAGGATAGACCATCGAACAATGAAGATCGATTTAAGGAATGAATTCATCAAGAGAGTAAGACAAGTAGTGCGAACTGATCTTAACAGCAGGAATTTGTTTAAGGCCCTGAACACGTATGCGTGCTCTGTACTCAGCTATTCGTTTGGAATAGTGAATTGGACCAACACGGACATCAACAACCTGCAGCGAAAAGTTAGGACACTACTGACAAAAGCTCATAAACATCATCCCCGTAGCGCCGTAGAAAGAACTACTCTGCCACGTCAACTAGGAGGAAGAGGATTGGCAGACCTCAGCAAGCAATTGGACCAACAAATAATAAATCTGCGTAATTATTTCCAGAGACAGGCCAACAGCTCCACACTACATAAAGCTATATGCGGAGCAGACGTCTCAACACCGCTACGTCTGACGGAACACGAGCATCAAAATCACCACCGAACCGACAACGATACACTACAGAGGTGGTTGGAGAAGCCGCTGCACGGGAGGCATCCTAATGAGGTTAACCAGGAACATGTCGACAAGTTAGCGTCGAACTACTGGCTGACCTCGGGAAGAATGTTCCCCGAGACGGAAGGCTTCTTACTGTCCATACAAGATCAGGTTATACCAACTCGCAACTACCTAAAATTCATTGTAGGAGATGCATCGGTAGTGGATGACAGATGCAGATACGGGTGCCCAACTTCAGAAACAATCCAGCACATAACAGGAGGATGTCAGATGTTCGCATCAACGGAATATAAGGAACGACACGATTCGGTTGCCAAGATCTTGCACCAGGAACTGGCGGAAAAACTGCTGCTTGTGCAGGCAGAGAGGGTCCCATATTACAGCTACACACCGGAGCCTGTTCTTGAGAACAGCAACTACAAGATGTACTGGGATCGTACAGTTCTGACAGATCAACGAGTTGCCCATAACAGACCGGACCTTATAATAGTTGATAAAATTTCTAGGAAGACAACTCTGATTGATGTGGCCATCCCGAACAACAACAACCTGCGTGTGAAGCAAGTCGAGAAGATCGCGAAGTACAGAGACTTAGAAGAACGAATTAGAAGGCAATGGGAAATGGAAACCGTCAAGACGATTCCAATTATCGTGTCAACAACTGGTGGTATACCAAAAAGTTTGCTGAGAAACATAAAAGAGCTGGGTCTAACTGATAGTCTTTACAGGTCCATGCAGAAAGCGGTACTACTTGCGACAGCCCGAACCGTCAGGAAATTCATGGGGAATGCAGGAACGTCCAACAACATCAATGTCACCTAAGGCCCGATAACATGGCAAGGGTCTCGTCCGAGCCAGATCCTTTTGGTATCCGGGATACCCGGGATCTGAGTGAATGTTCCCCGTAGAGGGAGTGCGAATGCCTTTTGGCTAAGTCGAGATAATAATAATAATGGAAATTCATGGGGAGTGCAGGAACGTCCAACAACATCAATGTCACCTAAGGCCCGATAACATGGCAAGGGTCTCGTCCGAGCCAGATCCTTATGGTATCCGGGATACCCGGGATCTGAGTGAATGTTCCCCAGAGAGGGAGTGCGAATGCCTTTTGGCTAAGTCGATATAATAATAATAAATGCCTTTATTTAATAATTCAAGAAGAAATTCCTGAAACAAAATTCACCAAATTGGTGGCGAGATCTAGCTTAACGCTACTCTTATACCTAACTACCAAGTGTAACCTAACTTAACCTATCTTAAAGCTATTTCTACCAACACATTCACACCCTTATTAAATATAAAATCTACTACTACTAGAACAGGGATTGAAATCAATCATTTATTCTATAACTAGAACCTGAAATTATTGCCTAACATGGTACAAAATTTGTTATAGGATTATACTCATAAAACTACACTCAGACAATCCACTCAATCTTCATGGCAACAGAGAACGAATATAGCATTTCAGCTTCTGTTTGAAAGTAATGAAACTTGCAGAACCTTTAACTGAAATCGGGAGGCGGTTGTAGCACTTCACCGCGTTGTAGGTAAAAGACCTCTGAAAAACTGCTGTTCTGTGTCTAGGAACACAGTACAAATTATTGAAACGTGTAGATCGGGCATGCACATTGCTCCCCCTAACCAGTTTACCGTACACATATACGGGTTTATCTGAAGCATTAATTTTAAAAACAAGCGAACACATATGCAGGTAATATCTACTTTCAAGATTGAGCCACTTTGATTTGACATAGAGAGGGGAAACATGATCAAATTTACGTGCCCCGAAACAAAACTTGAGACAGGCATTTTGGAGGATTTGAAGTGTATCCTTATCCCGCTGTAGTAAGGCCGGCCAGAATACAACATCACAATAACCTAACAACGACAAAATGAGAGATTCACATAATCTTACTTTAACGTTCGTGTCCAGGATGTCTTTAAACATATATAAGGTTCTCAATTTAGAGTAGCTTTTCTTTAAAATATAAAATATAAAATATTTCGCGCGACAACCTTTTTGATTCACAAAAACTTGTCGCAATTTGGCATTGAATTATCTTAACGAAAACCTAGACTTATTTTATTTTTATTCGTTTTAGTACAAGACTTAAATAACAGCTTGTTCTTAAAAAGGTTTTTTATCTTTTATTTTTAATAAGACTGCATGACAGTACCACAACTTCTCTAAAGAATTCTATAGAAAATTATAAATAAAGTAGGTAGCTATACTATAAACTAAACCATCGATATTTTCTGAAGAAAAACAAGAGACGGAGGGAATGTTCGAGTTTGTCTAATATGTTTGTTTTGTAGACATAAAATCCCATTCCTGTCGCTTCCTTGAAACGGCAATCCAGCTAGCATCCCGGAAAAACGCCAGCCAACAGGTCCCATGATGCTAATCGCCTTAGGTAAGTGAATGGCCGTCGACATGCACGCGAAGGGAAATTATAGGAAACCGTTATCCCGGCACCTGTTGTGGGCCCCCGCTTCCGGTGGGTACGTACCTAAACGATATGACACTTCCGGTGGCGTGCGCCGCGACCGTTAGGGGCTGAAGCCCGAAGCGACGGGGGGCCACGACGCGCCTGCTCGCGATCCGGCAGTCACGGCATTTGTCATTTAGGCGAACTAATTCGGGGCGCGGATTAGCGTAGACAAACGGCGTACCTATCTCCCTAATGGGGATTTCGTTTCACGTATAGGGGGGTCCTTGAGAAGTTGGAGGCGTCGATCGTTTAAAGGGAGGGGAGGGGGTATCATAATTAGTAAGGATAAGTTTAAGTTCAAACGGTTTCTCAGTGCTCTTGGCCATCAACGGTGTTTTTTTCCTAAAGGCATAAGCTCTGCCCCGACCTCGAATCAAACCAAGGTCCCTCGAAGGCAGAAAAACATGCGGTCTAAACATAGCCACCACGGACCCGTACGAGTTATAAAAAGGAAGTTCAGTATCGAGAGACGCATTATTTTTTTACATCAGGAAAAAAAATGTTTTATTAGGCCAAATAATTTAAAGAGGGTTGAAGTTGGGTAAGTTGTGTGATTAAATAGATAGAACATATTCAGTACTTTCATGTAGTAGAGACAGACTTATCATCTATTCCTAAATAAAAAACTCAACTAAAAATGGTTAATTTATGCCCCAAATTTAATGTCCACTTTCCTTTTGAGCAGTCTCTAAATATAGGAAGATATGAGGATTTTTGATACATCCTTAGGTAATATAGTCAAGAAAATGTATACACTCATATGTATCTCATATCTATTCTTTATTTCGCTTTTCCTACAAATTTTTTATCGCCAGTACCGATGAGATCAGGGTGCTCGTTTCATAGGCGCTTATTCCGACAAAGAGAAAGTACTTTTTTCCGAGGAATTACATCACGTACATATTGCAAGCTGTTATTTTTTCTATAGGTGTTAGGTTTTTATTAGTTGCGAGTCTCGACATGTCTCGGCGTCGCGGACGCAAAAATACGCAGGCAGAGGTGGTAGCAAAAATCCATGCATGGCCGCGGCTAAAGGTCGACAGGGGGGACGTCATGGCTTAATTATGATTTAGGGTTTTTATTAGTTGCGAGTCGTGACATGTCGCGGCGTCGCGGCTGGGTGTTGACCGTTGGGTCGGAGGGATAATGACGAAAGCGGGACTCTGGCACCTTCGGCAGGGTTGGGAGCAGGGGCGAAGGTCGCTGGACTCGGACATCTTCGGCACCCAGGGTTCAGAGTCGGTGCGATTGGCTGGGGGGCGTGGTTTGGGAGTGGAGGGGGTAAGTTTGGTCAAAAAAGTGCAGGATTTTGCTCCCATAAGAAATACATGGGGAAATTGTGCTCGTGCTCTTATAGCTATACTACTAATATATATATATTAACATTAGATAGAAAAAGTAATCTAAAATGAAAATTTTATATCAACATATATCGGGGAAAGCTTAGTTTCCGAGATACAGGGCGTTGAAGTGTTGGAAAAAATATGAAGTATTTTTTACACTGTCCGAACCAGTGGAGATATTTAAACCAAATTTGATGTGTAGTACCACCTTTTTGACTACGATATTTAGTGATAATATGAAGGTCCTGAAATAACCAGTGGTGGAGTTATGGGTTTTCACTATCACTAAATTTAAAAAGTAATTAGTACGGACCTGTCTCACATCAACGTAAATTTTTTTTTTCGTAAAGTTCTTTCAATTCCCTACAAAAAGTGTATCTTGACATTTTTTTGTATCTGCCACGGTTGTGTAGTAAATAAATTATTTCGTTTCCATCTCAGCCTTTTTTGCCTAAAAATGTGTTTTCTAAGATTATTGATAAATATCGCAAATAACAGAAATTAATTATGGAACACTTATCGGATTCAGCTATTTTATTTTTAATTTTATGGAAACAATTTTAAAAATAAACTGGCACTTGGTTTGAGGTACATTACTTTATTATCATTTTAACATTTTTATCTAATCTGTATTATTTCTTAATAATTTTTATAATTCTAAATTTGTAGAATTCTATGATTCTTCCGCCCATAAAATGTTATTTAAAAATTGTCTTATTTCCTTTGACTACAAAATCCATCGGCAAAATACTAATGTCCTTTCTGCATCGCCGTACTGGTGAAGATAAGTGTGCCATGGAAAAGAAAATCTTATTGACAGTTAATAATACAATAATCTGTCATCCAGTAGATGAACATAGCAGCGCCGCAGTTTGTCTTTGTTAATAATTAAAATGCCGTTCCAATTTACAAATGAAGAGCAGGCTGACATCCATTTCTGCTATGGAGTTGCAAATGGGAACTCTGCGGAAGCAGCCAGAGAATACCGGAGGCGATTTCCAAATAGGCGCCATCCGCGTCCCTCGGTGTTTGTTAACATGCACCGGCAATTCAGAACTCGCGGTCTGAGAACTAGAATCGTCGAACGAGGAAATGAAAACAATATCCAACAAGTCAGACGCAACAATGAGATTCTTCGTGAATTCGATAGGAATCCTACAACAAGTAGCAGAAGAGTGTCAGTGGCCCTACGTGTTTCAAAGTCTGCAATTTTGCGAGCTTTAAAAAGAGATCACAGGCATGCGTATCATCTACAACCCGTACAAGGTTTAAGGCCCGGCGATGCAGAAAGAAGATTAGTGTTTTGCCGATGGATTTTGGAGTCAATTGAAGGAAATAGACAATTTTTAAATAACATTTTATGGACGGACGAGTCGTGTTTTACTCGTCGTGGAGTAGTAAACTTTCATAATCAGCATATTTGGGCACAAGAAAACCCACATGCAATCCGGCCAAGAAATTTTCAGGTCGAATTTAGTGTCAATGTTTGGATTGGACTGTACAACCATCATCTGTTTGGACCCTTTTTTTGCCACAGCGAGTGAATGGTGACAATTTTTTGGAGTTTTTAGTAGCTGAGCATAATAATATGTGGGAAGACATTCCTTTAAACTTAAGATTGTTGGCTTGGTTCCAACTTGACGGCTGTCCTGCACATTTTCACCGAAATGTGAGGAACTGGTTAAATAATAACTTTCCAAATAGGTGGATCGGACGAGGGGGACCGGTCGCTTGGCCACCACGTTCTCCGGACATAACACCTCTGGACTTCTTCGTATGGGGATTTTTAAAAGAACAAGTCTATGCGACTCCTGTAGAAACAAGGGAACAACTTATTGATCGTATCAGATATGCGTGCGATGAATTGAGAAATGGCAATTTAATCGATGCTGTTCAATCCGTTAGGCGTCGAAGTGAATTATGTGTGCAACAGAATGGATCACATTTTGAACAATTGTTGAATGTTGTACAAATTTAGAATTATAAAAATTATTAAGAAATAATACTAGATTTGATAAAAATGTTAAAATGATAATAAAGTAATGTACCTCAAACCAAGTGCCAGTTTATTTTTAAAATTGTTTCCATAAAATTAAAAATAAAATAGCTGAATCCGATAAGTGTTCCATAATTAATTTCTGTTATTTGCGATATTTATCAATAATCTTAGAAAACACATTTTTAGGCAAAAAAGGCTGAGATGGAAACGAAATAATTTATTTAGTTCACAACCGTGGCAGATACAAAAAAATGTCAAGATACACTTTTTGTAGAGAATTGAAAGAACTTTACGAAAAAAAAATTTACGTTGATGTGAGACAGGTCCGTACTAATTACTTTTTAAATTTAGTGATAGTGAAAACCCATAACTCCACCACTGGTTATTTCAGGACCTTCATATTATCACTAAATATCGTAGTCAAAAAGGTGGTACTACACATCAAATTTGGTTTAAATATCTCCACTGGTTCGGACAGTGTAAAAAATACTTCATATTTTTTCCAACACTTCAACGCCCTGTATCTCGGAAACTAAGCTTTCCCCGATATATGTTGATATAAAATTTTCATTTTAGATTATCTTTTTCTATCTAATGTTAAAGTCCTACCACATAAAAGTGAACCACCCTGTATATATATCGTTGGATTAAAATGACATGTGACACATTATGCTTTACATTGTTTTTCTTGCCGTAATGTCAAATTAACCGTTTTTGCATACAGTAAAATAGAATTGTCTATTCCTCTGTTTTATTGTTCTTGTATTTCCAGTTTGACTATTTTAGTTTTAATGTGTTGTATGTTGTGTAGTAAATTACGAATAAATAACGAGGTCACAGACCATGTACAATAATGTACATTCGTGGTATGTTTATGATTTATTTTTAATCAATAAATTTAACACTAACTGAATTTTTACTGAACCGTTAAACAATATTCCAAAGCACACTTCGCAACATTGATTAACTAGGCTTATGTTAATATGGCAGTATATGCTAAAACGATTAATTTGGCATTACAGCAAGAAAAACAAAGTAAATCATAATGTGTGAACGTCATTTTAACCAGAAAAATTTTCTTTTCAAAAATGTAAAAATCCAATATGCCCACAAAAAAAAAGTTGATCGTCATGTCTTTGTACATTGCATTTTGCAATGTAAACAAATTGAAAATTTTAATGAAAATTAAAGAACCTAGGTACTTATTTTTATTATAGACTGGTCGTGTAGAAAAATATTATATGAAACTCACATTTAATAGCTGACAATAATCATCACTAAAAATATTCGCTGCATAATATTCGCATTCAAGTAGACACTGCAAAAAGATGCCGGAGACAATATGGCAACAAAATAACTACTTTAATGATATTTTAATCTACAGGAAAATAACAATTTCTAAAAATATGTATTCACCACCAGTTAAACCGGAAGTAGTATTCAAATTATAAATGAACAGACTTTATTATTTATGAATTAATTAATGAATTAAATTCACTGCGCCGTAAAACTTTGTATTAACAAATTTTAAAACTTATTAAAATTATTCCACTATAAATAATAATTAATGCATACAAATGAAAAAACGAAAAAAATATCAAGTTAATTTAATTTTGATAAGCAACCACAGGTGCAAAAAACAGCTTAATACGAATCCGAAATTAAATTTTACAGAAATCTCAAAAAAACAATACCTATTGAGAAAACCTGAAAATCGACAGTTATAAAAATTTTTTAGGGAAACGTTTTTCTGCCATGACTAATAAAAACAGCATAGTCTTTAATTTATTATCTTTTTTATTTTGCAATGTCAATCCATTTCTTTTTTTGTTAATGTAATGTGATGTCCAAAGATGCGTTGAGCAGTAGTTAAAACTGAGCACGAAATGTGCAAACGCACCAAAACGCGCTATATACCTGTCACTACTGTTTAGAAGAGCTGTTCAAAAATACCACCAGCATCTTGGCTACACAGACTACACCAAGTTTATTCTGTTTGTGAGCGAATAACACCGGGTGCCATTAGAACAGAACTTGTGACTCTCCTACCGCATGTACAAAAAATCTGTTATAATAAGAATAGGGTAATATGCCCACTGGCGAATAATAATAATAATAATAATAATAACAACTCTGATTGATGTGGCCATGCCGAACAACAACAACCTGCGTGTGAAGCAAGTCGAGAAGATCGCGAAGTACAGAGACTTAGAAGAACGAATTAGAAGGCAATGGGAAATGGAAAACGTCAAGACGATTCCAATTATCGTGTCAACAACTGGTGTTATACCAAAAAGTTTGCTGAGAAACATAAAAGAGCTGGGTCTAACTGATAGTCTTTACAGGTCCATGCAGAAAGCGGTACTACTTGCGACAGCCCGAACCGTCAGGAAATTCATGGGGAATGCAGGAACGTCCGACAACATCAATGTCATCTAAGGCCCGATAACATGGCAAGGGTCTCGTCCGAGCCAGATCCTTATGGTATCCGGGATACCCGGGATCTGAGTGAATGTTCCCCGTAGAGGGAGTGCAAATGCCTTTTGGCTAAGTCGATAATAATAATAATAATAATAATAATAATAATAATAACAACACGAACATCTACAACATGGGAGCCAAACGAGAACTAGGGTTCCACCCACCGAAGGTGCTGCGCGGGAACTTCAGCCAGCGTTCACAGAGGCGGGATTACCACGACGACGCATGAAATGGACTGTGTCCATGAATGAATCGATTATGCGTATTTTTTACAGGGTGACAAACTTAGGACAAGAGATGATCGGCTACCGACAACAACTGCATGCCGAGTTCTGCAGGGAGTTTCCACACATGCAAGTGTCTGAACAAAGAGTGTCAGATCAGTATCGAACTATTCTAAGAAATAACCGAATTCCAGAAACGCGACTTAACGCTATCAAACGGGAAGTTGAGCTAGAGATCCACGGCGAACACATAGACATAGATGACAACAACAACAATGGGGAACTTCAAGCGCCTGGACAACAACTAGAAGCCGAAACGGTAGAACCAACAACCGAGAGTCTGGAATCGGTTAACGAAGAACATTGTGAAGGCTTAAACACACATATGAGACAGGCAGTAGTGCGATACGAAGGCACAGACCCACTGAGCAGGCCACCGCTACCAAGATTAAATTCTTCCAGGAAACTTGCGATCGTGCTAGATCTTATGAACACACGAATTTTACCAAGCTATGTTTCAGTGACACCAACATTAGAACGTATGCACATGTTAATCTACTGTGCCGCAACGGCAGTCACCACTGTAATGGGTGCCAAGATCCAAACGGTCCAAGAGTTGAATCGTGCAAGACCAGAACCACGAATGGCTCAATGGGAAATGCGACTAAATCGGAAGATCGAGAGTCTCCGTAAAGACATAGGACAAGTGACGGAATATATCAGAGGAGTAAGAACTAGAAAGATCCAGAGGGCGGTGCAGGCAATAATGAGCCGCACCCAAATGCATTCTCGGCATGACCCCGCGAACATCACTGCTCAACAATGTCTTGACACATTAAAACAAAAACTTTCTGTTTTCGCAGGGCGTCTGAGGAGATACAAGGCTAGTAACAACAGGAAACGAGACAACAAACTCTTTGAACGATCAGAAAAGGGTTTCTACCGTGCTTTTAATTCTAGCGCCGATGCCACAAATGCGAGTTACCCTAGCAGAGAACAGGTCGACGGTTTCTGGAGAAATCAACTTGCCACACCAGGTCCATACAATGTCAGTGCAAGCTGGATCAGCGAAGAACGCGAGATGGGCCGGAACTATAGCCAGATGCAACACGAGCAATTCACAACCGCTGAGGTCTCCGATGTCATCAAGAATTCCCACAACTGGAAGGCACCAGGTCCAGATCATCTCCAAAATTATTGGATTAAGAAGTTGTGGTGCACGCATGAACAGATAAATAATAATAATAATAATGGTGAGTATGGTATCGAAGACTCGCCGAAGGGTCAGGCATATACCATACGGTTCAATACTCGCGGAGCGGAGAGATGTGCTCCCTCTATTTTTGATCTCGCATTGGGTTGGTAGGTACTTCGAATCGGCAACACTGCACAGAGGCGTCGAATTACTCGAGCGCTAAGGTTGACTTGTCCCACGTTTTAAACTTTAAACAATTTTTTCGCATTTTCCCTTTTAGTAAACCTCCACCACTGTGCAGTTATTTTTTTTACTAGATATCGTAGTTTTGTGCAGATATATTTAAATGCTAGCTTCGTTCTCTAGGAGAAGTTGTAAATCACGTCCATAGTAAAACTGAGATAATTTTTATAGCCAAAATGAAATACCTCTACAGGGACAGTTAGGAAGCTTATCGCAACGTCGTAAAAATAAAATATAAATTACTGGGTGGCAGATAGCATTTCATTTCTCAGATGCATTTCGGTAAAAACGTATAAGTGCCTCAAGAAGATAGTGTCCTACCTCCTAACTCCAAATTGCTGTTCCATGGAAAATGCTGGTCTTTTGACAATGGTCTCAGAACAAAATTTATGAAAAATAAATAAACATTCTCGTAGATGTACTGATGAGATAAACTCTGATACAAATAATATTAAGTATAATAAAGGAGAATAAGATCGTTGACTGACGTATTAATAAAGATTGCTCACGGCTGTCATGTTTGACAGTTCTCTGGCTCACCATGCGCTTTCCGGAGACAAAATACAATGCAAAATACATTGTTGACCATAGGCGCCATCTACTTTTCAGAATATGAAGCTATAACCGTGAGAATTCTTATTAATACGTCAGTCCACGATAAGATGTTTCCAAAAACACAGAAGTAGTAGGTATATGCATAGGTGCAAAGCAAACTAAGAAACTTGGCATACCTATCAATAAATGTACTCGGTACACTAGCAACTCAGCTGCCCTAGAAAGCCATAATGGTTCTTCTTTAGCACATTTATTTAGTGCAGGCTTACTGTGTCAAAACTATAATAGGATCATAGAAAATGTATCCAAGGCTTCTTACATTAGAGATACGAAAAAACTCACAAATATAAAATTGGCATCTGATCTCGATACGATGCATGGTTTAGGTGAAAAAAGAAAAAATTAGCAGATGATCCTTTTAGCATTTTCAAAATATTGTTTGCTACATCTTCTTAAATAACTCATTGGAATGACTTCCTAAGGTAAAATTGTCCGGAATGCATTTTGTTAGCATTAAAAATAGATTGTTGGCATTACAAATAGATAGAAGATGGCGCTGGTCTCATTGTTATAAATGCAATGACTAACATTCAAATTGAAATTTGTTGCTGTGAAAATTTAAATAATTGTTCAAACTTCAATCAATATTTGATCGGAGCTTCAAACTATTTACAATACGCACCCCTTACTCCAATATCAGATATTATGCAAAACTTTTTATTTAACGAGGTTTTCTACATCTAGCGCGCCTATAACTTTGGACTTTTGCACGATACAATATAAGCTTTGGGTACTATTGGGCTTGTGCACAAACATGAACAAGCCGACTGTTGCAGTAAAAATTCAAAACTAATATGAATATTTTGGTTTTTTGCACGTTTATTTCGTGTCAAAATCTTAAACATTATATTATGTTACCTACCTACATAATCTCGGGGGTCCAAGCATCAAAAATTGAAGGGTTTTTTTTGTTGTTTCTTTGATTAGGACATTTTTGTATACCGCAAATACGAGTTATTCATAGGACATGTCGACATCTATCTGTTTTATTCATATAGGAGCATACTTATATGTATAAAGACTTTTCCAACACTGCCCGCTAATGTTTTTCTTAATTAAAAATTTGCTATTTCATTCACTAGTGATTAAAAGCGAGTTTTACAGGCGCCCTTTATCAAAGCATTCCATGTTAGCAACTAGATTTTACTAAATAAATTACATCTTTGAAAGTGGGTGTTGGAGAGAAGAGTTTCATTTAAAATAAATCCCCATTCGTTTTCTCAGAGTCCGCGCTCAGAAGGCCGGAAGCGAGCCCGAGCGGTCCGCTTTGCCATAAATTTCGCTTCCGCAGGCAAGAAACAAATATTGGGAGACGTATAAACTGAATAAGATGGCCCTTAAGTCGTTTAAGGACGGGCGGATATGGCCGGCGCCGTGCGTGGATCGACTTACTTAAGTCTTTACGAGACCAACTTCAATCAGTGTAGGGATGGCATCCCAAATGTCCTCGGGGGAAACTTCGGCGATTTTATTAAACATAACATGTCATCGTTATGGAATCGAATTAACCTTCGAATATAACTTTGATAGTGCTCTCGGAAATATGTAGTTTTTATGCGCACTAAAAAAGTCTTCCATATTCACTTTGTAGGACTACCAAACGACTGTTCTGTTTGTGTAGTTACTTCGGAAAGCACGGAGTTGTTAGGCTAGACACAGGAAAAGGAGAAGTTGGAACAATTCGTTTTCTTTTAGGAGCCCGATATTGCATAATTTAATAAGTTATAATGGGCATTAGCCTTGGTTATGGGAACCCTTGTTAGTAAAGATTTTACAGCAATATTGGATACAAGCAACAGATGGGCCAAAAATTAAAGTGATTCAGACATTCCCAACTAATTGCCTTATATTAAAATCTACCATAAAAATAGCTGGATAACTTACAAAATCCATCCCCTGTCTCTACTTTATTTCTGTCATATCCACAATATGTCAGTACCAGAGATTGGCTAACTAGAGTATGCATAAAATTTATGCATCATTTAATGAGATATATTATATTACTGACTGACTATAAAGATAACTTTAAATATTAATAATGTATTAAGTATGTATCTTTTATAATTAAGAAAGAATACAATATTGGGGCAAATACAAATTAATGGTTATTTCTATCAATTAGGTGCAATATTTGTTTAACAGACGTCATTCGTCTTTATTATAATACACTAAGTTATATTTTCATTTTTCCCAAGTAGAACTTTGCTTGTGGAAATTCGCAGTCGGCAATCAATCAGGATTCCCCAATTCCTCTCCGAATTTTATATTTTATTAAAGCCCAGAAAAGGTCGAACTTTAATATCCCGAGGGAGGAAAAAACCCGCTCTTAGCAATATCCCTATACTTATTACATAATTTCCCTACTCCCTGCCGAAGATTAAATGCCAATAAACTCTCGAAATTGTTTCCAGGCTGCACGGCCCCTTATATAAACTTGTTGAGAGGACAGTATAAATTTTAGGGGCTTTTCTAGCTTTCTAGCTCTGCTAGCTAATGGGGGACGTTAATTTCTTTTGGACGATAAACTTCTTGGCTGTTTAATTAATTTTTATTTGGACGAAAGTCGCGCAGTAAAATTTTATATATCTCGAGAGCAGCTATGTACACACCAGACCAATTTGCTGATGGATTAAAAACTCGATTATCTTTACCGTTTATTATGGGGCACGAAAATATGTAGCGCCAAATTACGAGTCCGAAAAATACGAGCCTAACAAACCCAAAGCAGGAGCACGTCTAGACTTAAGAGGGAAACTAATAACAAGTTCCTCGTTTTGGCTAAGACGCTTCACCTAAGACAATTTCAAATTGCAAGCTGAGAAGTATGCGCATTGCAAACATTTATTTCGTAGTGACGTAAATTAAATTCAAAATCACTAAAATATAATGGGTATCAGATTTACCTTAAAAATTTTGAAAAAATATATTTTGGGAACTATCTTGATAGAAAATGCTATTAAAGTTATAGCAATGGTGCTGACTTAATTTTGTACAACCGCATTCGATGCATAGTCATAGAAATATGAAGAATAGTATTAACGTCTAAGTGTACCTTTTAATCTCATTTCAAGACAGCAATTGTTAAATTACCCTTCGTAGCACAATTTAACATGATTAATACCACAGCAGAGAAGCAAGAGACAGTGTATTCATATTAGAGCTTACGTTTTGGATTATATTAGTTACTCACTAGTTCACGGTGCCATTAATCACAATTAAAGCTTAGCAGGCAACATATGTGGAAAATTTCGTGTTTACGTACGTTAATAACATGTTTACATAGCGCCCGCGCTAGAGTTTTTTCCATGATGAAATTAATTGGCTAGGTCACATTTATTAGAGCAAAGTACATTTTCCATGTGTACAATATGTTTTAACCCAGCATTAAAAGAAGGTACGGGAAAAATTTTCCTGGAAAGGTCCCGGAAATGTTATTATAATGATTACTGAAAATACAATTTGGAAGAAACCCACAAATGTCTACTGCTTATCTTGACGCGAGGTTCCAATAGTGTCATTACTTTCCTAATTTAACTTCAAAAAAAAATCGATAACACTATAATGGTTTTATGAAAAAAATATATAATAATTATTATAAGTTAAATCAAACCTCACCTCTCTAAACAGAATCAATGTTGATTTCAAACTCTCTTTGGATTATTTCATAATAAAACACGATGAGATAATATTTTTGTTATGGGAGGGAAAAATCTCAATAATAGACAAATAATACATACAAATTTAAGTGGAATCAATATCGAACAGAGATACATTAGAGGTGCAACCAATATCAACAACACATAAATATAAAAACAAGTTTATTTTTTATAAATTTGAAAAAAAATCTTGATAGCGGAAAATCGATAAAAAATCAGCAGATGATCTTCTTAGCGTTTTTCCTTTTTTGTCACACACGGCACTGGTGAATCTAATAATGCGGTTCTTCAACGTATACCTTTGGGGTCTTGATATACATATGCTTGATATATACATATCGAGTTTGAAGTCAATATCTCTTTTCGTTCTCTTTTCTCTTTGCGAGATAAATAATAAAATATGAAAATAATTACCTATTTAATTTAAACGCTGTGTTTCTAGAAAACTATAACGGTTTATATAGGAACTGTTTGTCCTAAAATGATTTTTCTATAGTTTATCTACAAAAACCGGGGACACTCTATATACATCCTTTGATTTTGAAATTAAGTATTCTGTTCGTAAAATCTAATAAGATAATTTTTGAAGGTTATAAAATAGTTCCGTTAGTGGTAGTTGTTAAAGTTCTTTTACTTCACTTAAAAGAAAATAGAAGGATAGAAGCGTAATAAAACTTATTCTAATGGTTTTTAAGTACCAAGTTTTCAGAAAAAGAAGAGACCAAATACTATTGTTGTATTTGTCCTTGAAGAAAAATTTCCTACTAAATTTAATTTGGAAACAAAATGAGAGCATAGAGAACGTTAATGAAATTTAACCATTATTTGTCGTAAATAAAGTAACCGAATGTTTTTAACAGAATATTTTTAACTGTAGGTATGTTTAGAGTTTTGAAACAATTTGATTATTTAAAAAGATTAAGTTACAATGCAATTCACATATATCGTAGCAGTGGCAAATACCAATTCTCCTAAATTTTTGAAATAAGTTTCTTCTTATCTACACATAAAAGCATGTTTAAAAAATTTTGAAACAATTTCTCGTTACCATTATTCTTAGCAGTTTGCAGCAGGAGGCCTTATCGGGCAAAACACCATTTTGTAGCCTTATACTGCACCTGCTTCCATCCCGTTTAAGTATACCCGGCATGTAGGTATATTAAGAACGCTCCCGGTCCATTTGTTTTGCATTTAAATAAGCCGAACACCCAGCGCCGGCTGCAGGGGGTCGATTTTCCACACCCCGTAATACCTATAAACCCCGACTCGGCATGCACATGCACACATTCTTTCAATCCAACATTTATGCAATAGGTATCGATTGGGGGATTACGTGACGCGGGCGCGCAAACGTACATACATCGATATACCTACGTTTTTAAATTACCTAAAACAAACGAACAACGAATTCCTGAACAAAAATAAAAAATACTATGCTTTGTACCTACCAATAAAGCTTAAAAATATAAGCCACACAAAAAACAGCCGCCTAGGTAGCCATTCATTTATTCACGCGTATATAGGCAACCAGACGTACTTAATACAGTTTTGACGATTGCCAAGCTTCACCCGTTGTTGCTGAGCAAAACAGGGGTTAACAGGGTTACTCTGCAAATCTTAGGTATTGAAACTCCCAAATTTTGTAGTTTTGCTTCTTTTCAGATTTCTTATTAGCGTAATACAGGTAGATACACATTGCAATTTTCGGTGGTAATACCGCACGAGCGCTTAAAGATTGTCGGGTTAATTTTAAAGCAGGAGTGGTATTTCAAGAATTGAAAAACATCAAATTATCCAAAACGTTTCATTTTGATAGTTATTCAACTTGTCAAACTGGCATAAAGCAAACTATGTGCGATGTACTGGTTGTCCTGACGACGTGTTTTCCATATTGTCTCTTGGTTTATCAATACAGTACCTGCCCGTTCCATTGTTGCAACTGTATGAGTCTATATAAAATCACTTGGGACAAAATAACGTTTGAGAATAAATTTATCAAGAAATGCTGGTTTTTATTGGGAATATTTCACGAATACGATTCCTTTAATAATTTCTTGTATATTTATATCTCCAGACCGATTCATTTTGAACGAGTTTACTGTTTTGAATAACCACGAAAGCGACAGCTTTGTCTGGGGCGTCCGAGTAATCAAACAACATGACGCTTGGATGTCCAAGGCAGGCGAGATTTTTTCACCTTTTTAACACTGGTATATACAACTTTTTTAACCTATTTTTATTATCAACGTTGAATTCGCCATGAAATTTGCTTTTTATTGATATTGTAGATAATTGTGTTTAAAATACTAGTGAAAATTAAAAAATGTACTTCCAACACTTGATATAAGTGAGAAAATCGTGCACCTTGGAAATCACTTTGCCACATCTCGCATATACTAGTCTAACAGGATACTGGAAAAAGAGAAATTTTTATGAACACCTTGGGTCATAAGACAATGTCCAACTTTACTACAGCCATACCGCTTGTAAAGAGGTGGCAGCCAATCTCGTCTGGATTTCTCTTTATGTTATGGATTTATTTTATGACTACGGTACGTGTCAATCGTAAATCTTACATGAATCGTTACATTCTTACCCATAATAGTTTCGAAAATGTAACAAACACTGAATGTGTTGTTTTGTACAGCATTAGGTATAAAGAAGAACCATAGAAAGACTAAAACGCAGATTTGGCTCTACAGTGGCTATTCAGTCTCTTCATTTGAATTTATTTGATATGTTGATTGATTATTATGTTACTTAGTATACTATGCTCAAGATTGAGATTGGTTGCAGGTTCCATAAATAAAGATATGCAAATAATTTGTGACATATACTTTTGTTTTCGCACTTTCACTTACAATTTACACTATTTTAGGTTATTTTATGTTTTCCAGTGTATAAGTTTTGGTTTAAATACAAATATTTTTTTTATTTAAATCCCAGGGAGAAAAGCAAATATCAACATTTTATGAATCTATAATTTCAATCAGAAAAACTTGCTCTTTCAAAACATCCATAAATATGCAGGGTGTATCTTATTAAAAACCAAAAAAATACGTTGGCCCACTTTTAAGATACATCCCGTATAATCCACAAACCGACTAATGCAAAGCTCGATAGCAGTTATTGTGCAACGTTTATATAAAACTTTTTCTCTCTCGCCAAAAATTAGGGAAATAATAGTGGGGTCAGTTTTCGAAAACTGTAAAAATTAAATAATAAACATTTTAATCTCCTTCTATTTCTGACCCCTCCCGTGAAGCGATTTTATCCAAAGAAAAAACAATCCAAACCATCATTTTGAAAGTATTTTTAAACCATTTTAAAAGTAAAAACCCTCGATTTTTTACTATGACTATACAATACTTCCACTCGCGTAGTGATGTAGACGTAATAAGCAAAGAAAATAATAGGCTACAACGAAGATTGTTATTTTCTTTAGTAATAGCATCATCGATTTACTTAAAGGTTAAATTCTCCATATAATTTAGCTACTTTTAAAAGGATGTAATATAGTAAAAAAAATATTTTATTTTAAATTATAACGAACCTCTCTAGGGAATTTAGCATAAGACACTTGATAGCTGTTTATATTAATTGTGAGTCATTCGCGGCCTCTTGACTGATTATCGACCAATAAACAATAGAATAAGTAAAAAAGTACCTACAAAATTTATATGGTGTCAGGTGTGGGGTTCAAAGCCCCATTACTTTTGATAACATTACCACATTTAACTGCTAAAAAAGAAAGATGTTGATATGTAGCAATATGTAGCAATACCTGATTTTGTCTTTTTATTTTTCTTAGCTATACTTTATAGTAAATAGATACATTAATTATACAGGGTGAGTGAAAAGTATGGAGAGGACTTATATTTCCTGCTTATACAGGGTGTAACTGAACTGATGGACAAAAATGAAACCATGTATTCTTGCAGTCAAAATAAGGGCACTTCTTCATATATTTTTTCTCTTATGGGCTATAGTTTTTTTTATACAGAGCGTAGAAGTTTAGAGAAAAATACACATATTTCTTAGTATCTCTAGAACTATACTAGTTATTTTCTTCAAACTTGGCGTGTCACATGAGTGGATGATCTGTCAAACTTAAGGTTAATATGAAGCTTCTGAGGCCCCCAGTTGCGGAGATAAAGGGTGTTATTAAAATTAGTTGGTGGTAAATCCAATGGTTAACAAAAAGTATCTCTTAGTATTTTTTCATATTCTCAGCCGTTTCTTAATTATTTTCAAAGAACGTCAATGATAAAATAAACAAGTCATTTTAAGATTAAATCTAGCAATCTGTGGATGTCAATTAAACTTGGCAGTATTTGAATCATTTGGCTGTCAACTTTGCACTTTAGTATCAATATTTTGAAAAATTATATTTTTATTCGAAGGATTGACTGACATGCACTTTTGCTATGGACTTGCCAATGGCAATAATAAACATGCGGAATGTATTGAAAGAGATGGAGGTCATTTCGAACATTTAATAATTTAATAATTTTCTAATTGCATTACGTTTCTTTTATTATCGTTTTTGCTTTCGTATTTTGTTAAAAGTTTAGGTGACATCTACAGATTGCTAGATTTATTCTTAAAATGACTTGTTTATTGCAGCATTGCCGTTCTTTGAAAATAATAATTAAGAAACGGCTGCGAATATGAAAAATACTAAGAGATATTTTTTGTTAACCATTGGATTCACCACTCAAAACAAATTTAAAAAATGCGATTATACAAGGTATTCATATTTTTCTGAACTAATTAATTTTAGTAACACCCTGTATCTTCGCAACTGGGGCCTCAGAAGCTTCATATCAACCTTAAGTTTGACAGCTCATCGGCTCATGTGACACGCCAAGTTTGAAGAAAATATCTAGTATACTTCTGGAGATACTATGAAATATGTGTATTTTTCTCTAAACTTCTACCCTCTGTATAAAAAAAACTTGGCCCGTAGGAAAAAATATATGAAGAAGTGCCCTTATTTTGACTCCAAGAATACGTGGTTTCATTTTTGGCCATCAGTTGTATAATAGTTATTTGAGTACTTAAGGCAGTGAAGTTCAAATTGTATAACGGATGTGGATGTGAAAACTTTTAAAAAATAATTTTGTTAGGTATGTAATTTTTAAGATAGTTGAAATTTCGTATATTTTGCATAATCAATCAGACTGTATTACAGAGGCAAGCGTTCTAATGCGTTTATTAGCGCTTCGCCACTCTCCATATTTCACACGGTTAAAACCAAATTAGGCGGCCACGCCACATTTCGCCAAGCGGCTGCCGGTTGCCACTTGCAGCCGGCCCCCGGAGATGGATCCATATTCCGGCCCGATCTCCAGCTGGGCCGTGATGGAAAGGCGACACTTTAATCCCCATTATTTAACAATGCAAACAATGTGGCGGGGTGGGGGGGGGCGCTTTTTCCGGATCTGCCTCCGTTAATTTTCGCTATCGCCCGGCGCGGCCGCTCGGCCCCAACATAAGGTATCAATTCTGGTATTGTTCGCGAGACGGGGGATATATTTCGTGGGGGAAGCGCCCGCAGGAGACTCGAACGTGGCAGTGACAATATAATTGTTTATAATGTCGGTACACACACCCTCAAGGAAAACAAAAAAACTTTACGATTAAAATGTGGTCTGGATTTGAACGTACAGGGCTCGCCATTTACCAGACATTCGATATGAATGCTTGAAATGCATGCTCGTGGGGACACGGCGCTCCATTGGTACTAGAGTCCCTGTATATAGAAGGAAAAGTCGACGCCAATTAATATAGTTTACATTGCCTCTGTTTTCAATTCTTATTGAGTAAATTGAATAAATATTCAAAGTGAAAAATGTAAAACGCCGAAAACACATAATTTAATCCCTTCTTCATTTACGAAATCTTAACCTTCTCCAATACCTACTAAGTACCACAAAACAATACGCAAAGAACAAAACGAGACAAAATCTGCTCTACAAGGTTTTGATGATGTTAACTCAGGGACTCTTTAAAATAATGGGACCCAGCATATCACAGTCTATCGCATAGAAAAAGTGAAGCCTTGAGGGGAAGTTTGTTTTCTGTAGACTCCAAGGAGATCACAATGCATATTCTGTACTTGTAGACACAAATTGTCAAGTCTAATTTTTAGAAATCATGGAAACCATTATTAATTTGTAATGTTCGTAACATGTTATATTCATAGATTCTCCAATAAAATGGCATACTTGGCATCAGTGGCGTAGCCAGGGGGGGGGCACAGGGGCACGTGCCCCCCCCCCCCCAAACGTTACGCCAAACGTGTCCGTGAAAATCGTATGCACAGACCATTATGCAGAAGAATAAACACTACTCTGGACTTATGGGGTCATCTGTTCAACCAGCTGAAGAAGCTATAATTCTGGAAAGTATTTTGTCATGCTGGTAGCTAACAATGTATTTTATTTACAACCATGTATGTAATGTTGACATTTCTGACTTTTTAGAAGTTTGAAAGTGTCAATTTTTTTACTTTTACTTCCCAACCTCCCGCCCGTGTGGAAAGTTTACTTTCCACCCAGGAGGGCGGGAAGTATAGGGAGATAAAATTTTGAAATTACAAAATATTGATGGTTGTAAATAAAATAGTATACAAACCTCGGTGACGTGTTTCATTACTGTCTCGAGATAAAGTTAACCTCGGCGCTTCGCATCTCGGTTAACTATTTAATCTCTCGACAGTAATGAAACACTTCCCACCTCGGTTTGTAATATACTATTGTTTTGTATTTTGTGTCCGGAAAGCGCATGGTGAGCCAAAAATGTGCCAGACTCGACAACCGAGAGCAGTCTGTATTAATACGTCAGTCAACGCTAATAGATAAGCCGTAAGTAATATTCACAGTGAAATTCCTGTATCGCCTGATGAGGTGCTAAACGAGTTGTCTAAAGTAAATATAAAACGTAAGCTTAATATTAAATTGTAAGTTTTAAATAAACATTAAATTTTTGTATTTTTATTTTGTATTTTTAGTCGGTGCCCCCCCCCCCCCCCAGACAAATTTTCTGGCTACGCCACTGCTTGGCATCATTGATACAATTAGAATGAGGAAAGAATAGGCCTCACTTTGGAAAGTATAATGCTGGGTCTGTGTTAACTTTACACTGACGTCACCGTTGCATCCCCTCCCCTCTGGTACCCCGCCTCGCGAAAACGACAGGTTTTGGATAAGATTTTGTAGGGTTTTGCACGCGAAAATACACCTTACATTTTAAATACCCGATCGTAATTACATTGTTGTTTGCGAAATGGAGTGGCGCTAGAGTATGAGAAAGTGGCCACTTATTATTATAGGTTATAGGGGAGTATTCTGTAGTTATAGGTGTGTCGGGAATAATAAACACTATTTTGTAACTACGGGAGTAGATTATATATATATATATTTTGGAAGAGTATTTTGTAATGTAGGCAAGAATGAAAATATAAGGTATTTCATTATAAAAATATTTTAGAAAACTCCTCTCCTTCTTTTGCATGCCCGCTTTGTGACCCCCTTCCAACGATAAAGTTTAGCTACGCCCCTCCCTTAATAAAGCCCCCCTGGCAAATGCCATAACGACGCCCATGTTGATCGAGCAAATTCTCAATTTTTTCCCCTTTATTATCTGGTTTCCCAGCACGAAAATAAAATGTCCTCGACCGGGTTTATTTTTCCGAGGTCCTGAAATTCCCAACGACCGCGTCGAATTGCGCCATGGCATCCCGCCCGAAAATTCCTAATTCGATAAAAAAAAACACTAAGTGGAATTTTTTCCCACTTTGCCTCAATTTGGCAGCACCCTAATAGGCGGCAATAACCGATCAATGTGGAAATTTATAATGTTTTTACGTTCACTTTAATTTTTCTTGTCGGAAAGTAAGCACATAAAATTTATACAATAATTTTTCGAATGCTCATAACAAAAATAGTAATAAAGCGAATATAGGGTACTCAAATAATTTGTTAGGCATTTGTTTTTAGTTCTGAAATAGAAAGACTAACTAACAACCAATGCAGTTTTCTCCGGAAAGTCGGAATCTAGATTAATTATAAATTGATTTACATTCAGGGTGTTCGCCAAAAGTAAAATCTAAAAATTAAAAATATATATATATTGTTTGTTTGCATTGTTGATTTTAAGGACTAAACATAGTGAAATATTATTTCACTATGCTTATTTATAATTGTTTTCTTTTATTCGGAATAAGCACAAGACTAATTTAATATCACCCAGTTGCTAGATTTTGTTTTTTTTTTGCATGGCTAACTATGAATTTTTGAAAGTAAATAAGTACCTACCTAATGTGCATTTTTCTACAAAATCGTTATAACTTGAACTTTTTTAGTCACATTTGTACATGCTCATTTTGAAGTGCACAGATTTTGTTCTAAAAAAAATCGCTAATATGATTTATTAAAATTTTGCTCTTAGAAACTGGCATAGTGGGCCTTGGATTTTGTATGAAAGAGGACATTTTTGCTTTAAAAAAATGCAGTTTATCAGGCTCTACGGTTCTAAAAAATCACACTGTACATATTTTTAGAAATCTTTTTTTCTGTAGATTTAAACGTTATAACATACTTAAAATTGTATTTTCCATGATATATAGTAAACATAAGTATAACATTATTGAGTTATCTCAAAAGTTATTGGCGTAAAAACACCCTGTATTATAAACTCCTGGACAAAATTAACGCACCACTCATACTTTTATATTTTTTCTCGACAAGTTATGGCCATGGACCTTGTTTGACAATGGCAGTTGTTATTTAAGCTAACTATAGTATCACATAACCTTGTTTTGACAGCAATTCGTATTAGTTTTAGACAAAACTGTGTTGAAATTTTCTTAAAAAGTGCTGATTAAAGCAAAATGTTTGTGAAAAGCAAGCTTTCGATTGTGATTGTTTTGATCACATGCTTGTTGGAAAGTTCATTTGCGAGTAAATCAAATCAGGAAAATGAACCGCCAAAGAAATTTGTCAATTGAGGATGCAGTGCGAGCATCGACTCTTCTGGATGAATGATATTCGATGCGATATGTTGCTGGTTTGTTAGGAAGACATCATTCCAGCATCTGCCGCATGGTGAGACGACATACTGAGACGGGCTCTTACCATCGAAAACCAGAGCAAGGGCGCAAACGTTGCACTAATCAAATTGATGATCGTTTTTTGGACAACGTGCTCTCAGAGACAGGAGAGTCACCAGCAATCTGCTAAAAAAATTAATATGTTGGAAATATCGCTATATCGTCTCGAACGGTTAGAAGACGTTTACATGAAGCAGGATCGAGCAACAGAAGACCAGCCAAATAAACATTGCTTACCAGAGAACACAAAGTTCAGAGATTGAATTTTGCAAGATAACATCATAATTGGACCATCAATGATTGGAAACAAGTTCTGTTCTCCGATGAAACTAGAGTTAGCCTTTAAGGTTCGGATGGACGTGAGCGTGTCTGGCGAAGGAGAGGAGAAAGGTTTGCCAGCTGCAATATCTCTCCTAAAGTACCTTTTGGTGGTGGCTCTAAAATGTTTTGGGGGGGAATGTGCTTCTATGCTCGTACGGAGTTGGTCCCTATACGTACTTGGTCTATGAATGCCCAGTATTACTTAGACCACATTGCCTTTTGTTCCGTTAGTTGGACTTAATTTTTTATTCAATCAGGACAACGCTCGTCCCCATGTGGCTAGACAGGTTATTTGGCTACCTAAATAATGTTAATATCCCTTTATTACAGTGGCCTCTTAAAGGTCCTGACCTGAATCCTATAGAGCATCTATGGGACTATCTCAAAAAAAGATTAGAAATCGTGGACCTCCTAACCAACTTATAGAGGTCGTTATTGAAGAATGGAAGAATATTCCACAAGCTTTTGTTGAACATTTGATATCAAGCATGCCTCGACGCATGAATGCAGTGATAAGAAGTATAGGAAGGCCTACACGTATTAGTGTTGACCCAGATGCATTTATTTTGTTTTGCTGATTTTTTTTCTTTTTTTAATTTGGGGTTATGCTAGCTTATTTATGCATTTTCGGCAAAAACACATTTTTAATGAAACATTAAGGCAAATTAGGGTCATGTTAAGGTCATGTTTGACTAATTTGTAGGTGTTCATTATCATTTCAATGTAACTTAGTTTTATTTTGTGTTTTTATTGTAAATATGTAGATTAATTAAAGTGGTGCGTTAGTTTTGTCCAGGAGTTTAGTTGTATCACTACAATATGTTTACTTCGGAGGTGCAACCAATATAAACACTTGCACGTGATACGGCCCGGTGGTGTCAGGTAGCCGGACCGTCGCCGTCAGAAGAAACGCAGGAAGCGAACTTGCGCCGACCTCACTGTAGTATCACAAAGCATTACAGATGCATTGCCTCAGCGCCTCAGCCAGATAGCTTGTAAATAATGCGGGCGACGAATATGCTGTAGCCGATCAAATGGGCGAGGAGAAGAATTGCCAGCTTCAATATCTCTCCTAAAGTACCTTTTGGTGGTGGCTATAAAATGTTTTTATTCCAGTGGCCACCTAACAGTCCTGACATGAATCCTATAGAGCATCATGGGACTATCTCAAAAAAGATTCGAAATCGTAGACCCCCTGTTGCTAATCACAACCAACTTATAGAGGTCGCTATTGAAGAATGGGAGAATATTCCGCAAGCTCTTGTTGAACATTTGATATCAAGCATGCCTCGACGGATGAATGCAGTGATAAGAAATAGAGGAGGGCCTACACTGTATTAGTGTTGACCCAGATGCATTTATTATGTTTTGCTGTTTGTTTTTTTTTTTAATTTTAAGTTATACTAGCTTATTTAATTTTCAGCAAAAACACATTTTTAATGAAACATTAAGGCAAATTAAGATCATGTTTTACTAATTTGTAGGTGTTTATTATCATTTCAATGTACCTAACTTAGTTTTATTTTGTGTTTTCATTGGAAATATTTAGATTAATTAAAGTGGTGCGTTAATTTTGTCCAGGAGTTTATTACCAAAATATAAAGTAGAACAACTCTAGTTCCCTATACCTAAAAATTTGATGTGACTAAATTGAGGATTTTATATAAAAATAAATAAACATCCATTGCATGAACTTGCAAGGAGAACAACAACTTTTCTATACAACATTTTTCGAACTTTTTAGTAATAACGCAATTTCGGCAATTTCTTTCAAAGAATGTCAAATTTTCCAGATATAGAGAACCATGTGATTGCTTTTGAAGATGTGTCATTTGACATATTTTTTAAGAAAAGCAACTGCCTAGATTAAAATTTACTTCAATCGAATACATAATGTCCATAGCGGGCTTTATGTGTGACACTATGTATACCTAATTCAGTTTCATCCTTACCCTAGAAAGTACATTTTCTTCTTTGTATTAAATTTAAATTAGATTTTCCATCCACCATCAAATTCTGATGTTCCTATATCAATAGGTACATTTTGAAACACGGTCGTTAATCGTACGTAAAATGGACCCCTTAATTTCGCTGATCCGCAACCTCAAAATCCTTAATTCCTCTATTCACGTTTCGCCCACAAAAAGAATTTTCCGAGGCTCCCGGCCGACTTTCCGGAAATCCTGGAAAAAATCCCCTCTTGAAACCCCGCTAAATTACAGCAAAACTTTTCCCCCCATCTTTATTATTGCATTTCGTTTTTCCGCGCTTCAATTTAAAAACGTAGGTATATCCGCGTTGGCGTCCGGGCCACGTAATCCCGCCCAATCGATATTGCATAAATGTTGGATTGAAAGAATGAGTGCATATGCATGCTGCGCGGGCCGCGGCTTATAGTTGTTCATCTGGTGGAAAATCGACCCCTCTGCAACTGGAGCGGGGCGCACTTCAGTTTTCGGTTTATTTAAATGCAGAACTAAACAGCATCATACCTAATATACTTACTACCACAACGAATGCAATGCTCATGGAACGGGTACCTGTACACATATAATAAATTAATATTGTACCGAATTGCATACTAAACTGGTAACAAGGCATGAGGGTCCATTGGGCGTGCGATCCCCTGGCGTGGCTTGTCGGTTGATTTAATATTGCCTAGAAGTTGTAAGTTAACTTGCGCTAACTGACATCGTTGTGCGAATAATACTACAAGACAGTGCGTATCTGATTGCGAAAAGACTGTCCAGTGTATTGTTGATAGTGTTTTTGCAAATATATTGGTAGGTATAGGGTAGAGGGTGGGTTGGTGTTTGTAAACAATGGTAGAAGCCGGCTCTCCTATCCGAAGTTTTGTGTAAAAGTTGGAAGAGAAAAGGAGTTTAATTTTATTGGATCCTACTGCAATTTGGGCGGTTTTCGAACTGGCGTGTATGACGTCACTGATTTGAAAACACCACCATATGTGGCAAACGTAACAAGTGTCAAATTTGTTTACTTTTAAGTTAGTTATAATATGGTCATCCTTATTGTTGTAACATAACCTTAAAGGGATTGGAGGCCATAGACATAAGATTTAGACCCACCTTGTTGCCAAATATACCCTATTTCCAATCAGTGACATTAGAGGTCAATACAACCCCAAAATCTTTTAAACTACTATAAACTATAGCTTAAAGATACTTTTACAAAATGATCAAGCAAATTTTTTCCTTTAGGAAATTGTATAAAGTGCGAAAAGACATTATAATACATAATAATTTCTAACCTAATTATAAGCTTTATAAAATTTAAATTTTTAGGAAACTTGTTTATTTGGTCATAATTTAGTTTAATATTACCTAAAAATGAGGCTTTGAAGACAAGGGAAATTTTGTCCATATTTACTAGTACTTCTTTTTGTCTTTTTAAATGCCCTTATAGCCAAAAGATAATTCATTCAGAAAATCCTATGGGGACCATAAAGAAGTATACCTACATTTGTCTCAATATTTGTCGCTGTAATTTAGGTCAAAAATAGGTTAGATAGTTAAGTAATTTAATTAATACTATAAGGTTCAATAAGACTGTTTTTTGGGCTTGAAAGTAAAAAGGGATTAAAGAAGGCAAAAGGTGTCATGAAGTAAAATTATGCGCAATTAGTGAATAATACGTTATATAGGTGAAACCGATACCTAATGATAATAATTTGGAAGGGTACCTACGAAGTACAAAAAAAGTGAGCAGCTTTCTCTTTTAGAGGGTCTCTCACATAATACATAATAATATTAGTTACTTACTATATTAATGTACCTAATGTAGGACCTATCACTTTTCATTTTCTTAATTTCTGTTTACCTGGCATCGTTGTCGACTAAAGATGTTGTAAAATACGCATGCGCCAACAAAGTAGTCATAATTTATTACCAAGAATAACCCTCATTCAAACTTGTTGGTCGCGTTGACCATTAGTAAAGAAAATATACCTAAGTGGTCAAAATTCGTTGTTATATTCCCTGATTTAAAGAAATGATTACTACAAAATCTAAAAATACGTAAAATCTGTGAGTAAAATGGAACTTCGCAGTTAAACATTTATTTGCTATCAAACAAACAACGTTGTTCTCCATCTTAAAATCAAAATGATAAAAAGTTTATGGAATTATTTTTCAAAATATAAAAAAGTCACGCTTTGAGACACCAAATTATCTCTTCAAAAGTTTGCCTAGTATGGTTTCTTGTCCTATTCGAACTTTTTTAATAAACATTTTTGAAAATTAGGAAAAAAAAATAAAAAAAATTGTAAATACACAGTAGGTACCTATTTATGAGGCGCACAAGTTTTTTCGAAACGTTTAATAATTCTCCTAGGTATACCCTTTAGTTATAGGTGATAGGACGAAGGCATATAATATATTTTTTATTTTTAACTTAAAAATAACATTCAGTTCACTCGTCACTTTCCAAATTTTTACCTCAACTGATTGGGTCAAAATTTTTGATTTTTATTTGACATTGTACACTTGAAATAAAAACATTAGGTACTTTGAATTAATTATATAAATTTAGTTAACTGAATACACCCAATTTGTTTTTGATCGCTCTAAAATTAAAGACACTATTTTAGTTTAAAGATCTATACATCTATACATCTAACATCCCGAGTGGTTCTTAAACTGAAGTTATTTTATTAGACGCAGCCAAATTCTAAAAGAAGCGAGTTTTCAGTTTTAGTGCATGAGATATTATACTTTCTCAAAAATAAAGATCTATGAATTTTTTGAAACAAATTTATGAGATTTAAGGCGTCAATATATTTAAAGAATTCAATTCCTTATTAGAACAAGAATATCCACATACACTGCACGTTGTACCCCCACTCTTGTGAAATTTGCCTGGCTGGAACGCGAACGCACGGCCTTTTGGATGTGATTTTGCTCAAGATGCCTTTCCGAGGCTATTACAATTCCAATATTCTTACGATAATAAGGTGTGAATCCTGGGTTCTTCGTATGGAAAAATGAGCCTTTATTTACTCGAAAACAATGCGTTTTGATATAACTTTAGTCAGGTTGCCATGTGTTAAAATGAAGTTCAGAATAGAAGATTCCTCGGAAAACCATCTCTAGGCATATCGTCAGCGTGATCTTGTATTTGCTGTAAATGATAAATATAAAAGTTCTTGTTATAAAACTTCTGAAGGAAAGATGGCATACGTACTGTTTGCGTATGCCCAAGTACCGTTTACATTTAATATATCGTGGAAATTATTAAATAACATTCAATGCGAACTGTACATGGGCATGCGCAGTTTTATAACAAAAACTTGCCTAATTATCATTTGCAGCTTGTTCAGAAACGCGGAAAAACCATTTAACGTTGGTTTAAAAGAACATAAAAATTATATCAGGCAAAATCAAATTTCGAAGTCAAAAATATGTGAACACTCTTTCAATAACAATCATAGGATTTTGTGGGATAGGTCCAAACCAATTCTCAAAGAAGAAGGAGAAAATAAAGGAAAAATTAAAGAATCAGCATTTATTCTAGGAAATACAGACAACTACTGTGTTGCTGAATGTTCAGTGGAATTCAGAAAAATGTTATTGCCACTGATTCAAAGAGAAGTTAGTATAAATAATTAGATAGAACACAGGATACAATATCGGACAGGTGGCTATATAGGCTATTGGTTCTGTTGTCATGACATTTTAACCTGAACTGTATTAATCTGTCATTTCCAGGGACTCTTTAAAATAAGGGGACCCAGCATGTCACAGTCTATCACATAGGAAAAGTGAAGCCTTGAGGGGAAGTTTGTTTTCTGTATACTCCAAGGAGACCACACAAGTGGGCTGGTACAAGGTTATGATATATGTCAGTGTCCAACTGCCATCAGGTTTTATGTGATATGCCAGTGCCATAGATTCCGCCTGTAGTAGTCCCAAGAATTGCAACTCTTGTCTCACCTTTAGTAATCCTACAATGGGGAACTTGAACAATTTTTTTTAGTTCTTTAATATATTTGCCTATCTATAGAAAGAGCACATACCAAATATTAGCCCTCAAATCGCAATATTTAATTTGCAATAAATAATTAAAGTTGTGACCGCGAGCTATTCAATTGAAACGATACGAAAAGCGCGGGAATGGTCGTGACGTCAAATAGCTTGATCGATCAGAAGGCAGCGACAGGAAGGACAGCTACACAGAATTAGAGAAGATGAGAATGGAAATCGAACGTTAAAATAAACAGTTCGGCGACCCATTTACAGAGGGCTCTGATGTAGGTCTCGGTACGTGGGATTCCATTTGCTGTCAGAAACGTGACACTTGCTGCTCAGGACAAAAAATTAGTACGCTTACGCATCTCGCAATGTAAATAACTATTTAATTCAGCACACACTTTTCAAACGTTATCAACAATATCAAGACGGACAGGCAAGGATAGGACCACAGACCTATATAGCTAGCGAAGCTATATAGGTCTGTGATAGGACGTTCTCGTTTGCAGTGGCGTGCCCAGAAATTGTGTCTGGGGGGCGGGGTTCGGGGGTTAAGCGAATGGAGGTTTAGGGGAGGGAGAATGGGAGGGGGAGAGAAAAATCTAAGACTGGTAGTTAAAAATATACTAAAAATTAAAAAAAAAAACTATTCTTAAAAAGGAACAAAACTGATTTTAATAAACCTACAAACCAAAATCAAGTTTTCGTTTTTTGGATTTGGACTTGGACTAAGAGATCCGACTACTACCCGACCTGAAAACATCCCATATAGCATCTAATATTTTTTGAATATACAAAATAAGTTCCTAATGTGCAAAAAATATTCCCCCATATTTATAAAACATTGTTACAATATTTTACGAAATATGTTCAGTAAGTGCATAATATAACCAAGATATTTGTTAAGCGCAGATACAAATATATTAGATGAATGTCCGAATGATGTATATTTCCACAATATCTTGTATAACATATTCCTAACTTGAGGGTTCTTATAAATATTTACAAATTGAACATTTAACTTAAGTACATTACAGGCACGTTCACCTTAGGAATGTACAATTTTGGAATATTGCTGGAACATGTTAAATAGTATATTCATACAGCCAATATCTTATGAATGTTCATAACTGGCTGTATATAAGACATTCACGATATACTTATCTTATCAATGTTCACGAGTGGCGATAACTGGAATATCATGACGTCACCGAGATTATAGCTTACACTATTTTTAGCTAATATTTCCAAGTACGTCGAAGGCTCAGTTGGTCAGAGCGTTGAACTTGTAAATCGATTGTCGTAGGTTCGAACCCTGCACCCGGCGTTAGCGTTTTTTTTTATTTTATAATTTACAAGTGAATATTAAATGGATATACATAGAACATACAAAAATGCTTCTGAAGTTTCAAATTTATCTTCAATGAATATTTGTGGATATTTATAATACGTGAAATAGTACCTTCAAAAGGCAAACACCTGAATCACGGGCGTAGCCAGGATTTAGTTTTGGGGGGGGGGGGTTTAGTTTGAGAAGTAAATAAAACAACAAAAATATACTTACATGAAATTTAATATCTATATATTCATCCGAAAAACTACGACATATTTACAAAGTTCTTAACTTTAAATGAAATGGATAAATTAATTTCGTTCCTCTGCGCTAAATCTAAAACCATTAAAGAAGAAATCTTCGGCTTTTTCTTTTAAATATATCCACTACTTCATCTGCATGAATTTCTGTTCCATAGTGAATGTTCATTAGAGCCAAACCATTAAGTCTGTTTTCACTTGTAGTGTTTCGTAAATAGTTTTTCAGTCTCCTTAGGCTCGAGAAAGACCTTTCTGGGGTAGCAGTGGATACAGGAATGGTAGCCAAGATTTGTAGTAATGTGTAAATATTAGGATAAAGGTTTTTATCGCACATATCTAGGCATTCCAAACTAGATTTCGGGGTAGGCAGTCTTCTTATCAGCATGCAAGGTAGCTGAAGCTTTGATAGCTAAATCCAAATTTGTTTCTTTATTAGAAACCCCTTGACCTTGACTACACCATTTTTTCCAGTAGTCCATACCTTTAGGTTTATCACCCTTCCTTTTTTTCTCCTCCATTTTTCGACAGTAATAATGATTCACGTATCTATCCTTAACAAGGTCATCGAATAACAGTGCACTAAAATTACTCACTTACACGGTACACTTAATTCTCTTCACTATTCGTTCACCACTTTTCACTTTTATTCGCTTCGAGTTCGCATGGAACAATACTGCCGTAAGCGCGGTCACGCGCCGCGGCGCCGCTTATATAGCAGCCCAGTAGCCGTCCAGAAACTTCCACGAACTTCCACAAAGTTCCGCTCATTTCGACCTAGGGGCGTGGCGAATAATCGAGAAACAACGCAAAGTGTCCCTACAATACAAAATAGTTCGGCTGCAACTGCGTCTGCCTCTCGTCAAAAGATGGCGCTAGGCGCTACTATTACTACATAATATATTCAAACGTAATAATAATTTAACTCTTCACTCCTCGTATTTTTTCGGTATAATATTAGGTAATATTTTGCTTATTTCGGGGGGGGTTTGAACCCCCGAAACCCCCCCCCCCTTGGCTACGCCCGTGACCTGAATGTTGCCTGAATGTTCAGATAATGTTTCTACAGTTTTTATGGAATATTCCTACAATATGCATGTTCTCTGAAAAAATATTATCAGAATATTCCGCCAATGTAATTTTGCTATATGGCATTAGCCTCGCGACACCGCGGCGAGTTATTTTCCCGAAAACCTGTTTGCCCCGAGTCCCGATTGACCTCAGCGAAGCGTCCCGATTCGTCCCATTTGACGGTACAGATGTATTTGATCATCTGTATTCTGTACCCCTACTCCTGTAGCTACGCCGCAGAAGCAGAACTGTACAGTGCAATTATTATCATTATCCAAATATCCGTTTTTAGACTACAAAGAATGCATTTGTTTTAACTCATAAAAGATAACATTTTTGTATAATAGAGTAGTTTAGTAGAGTAGTTTTTCGGTTTTTCTTTTGTTTTCCATTTTTTTTCTTCACTTTTCGTTTGAAAATTTAACCTGCTTGAGGAGGGGGTTTGAACCCCCGAAACCCCCCCCCCCCATGGGCACGCCACTGCACTCGTTTGGTCTTTCTAAACAAAGCTTGCGTGGTGCTGTAGTTTGTTTACATGTTTACATGTGCCGCCCATATTAGTTCATACATGGTGGTCTCGAGCTACTTGACGTCACAACCAAGGAGGGCGCGTTGCAAGAATGATTTCAATTATGCAGTTTTTAATTGCCTATATTTATTACATAAAAATAAAAAATGAGTTTTTTTGTGAACTGTGGTTCATTTGATGGCAATAAATTATGTTTGAAACTAATATTTTTCAAATTTAATTTTTGTGCAAGTTCCCCATTCCCATTACGTGGGCATTACGTATAGGTAGGTAGTTCGAAACAAATCGTATTTCGAAAATTTTAAATTATTAAGCAGGTAGCTTCAGTCAGGTCTTTTTTTAAACAGTTTTTATCTACAACTATAAGCTTATTTTACGTTTGTGAGGTACCTTGGGAGAGAAAAAAATTTTATAATGAGCACCGAGAAAAACTACATGATTAGAACTAAGTACAAGACCTAATTTTATTAGTCCATCCCGAAATCTGTGAAAGTTCTTTGGGTAGATACATTCAACAAGGGAAGAAAGTTCAAGTACGTACCTATTATACCTACATATTAAAAATGGTTTGAGGAACCTGGTAACAAGGTGCAATAGCGACAAATTATCAAATAAGCAAAATCGGCACTAATTGCAATAATTGCAGGAAACCAAATTCAAATATAAAATAAATTTGATTCATTTGGCACTTGCCATATTCTGTGTTTGTTGACAGAACATTGTCAAGTCTAATTTTTAGAAATCATGGAAACCATTATTAATTTTTACTAACAATCAAAGTACCTGTTCTATTCATAGATCTCCAATAAAATGGCATACTCGGCATCATTGAGACCATTAGAATGAGGAAAGAAACGGCCTCACTTTGGAAAGTATAATGCTGGGTCCCCTTACTTTAAAGGGTCCCTGGTCATTTCACTTTGACGTGGCATGATCTTTGAGAAAAGAGTAAGATTTATTATTTTTTATATAAGATTATTAGATACACTTGGGCCTTGGTCTTGGTGCTTGATGAGTAAAACTGAAAAACTACTACAATTGAAATTATGACGACGTTCCAATCGTTGTCAAGTAAAAATATGCGAAAAGCTTGCACGATTTGTTAACGATGTAAGCGCCTCTGTAAATCTTAAAGAAAATAACAAGTCTCGGCTTTACAATTTTCTCCGTGAGAAATCACCGATCTCATTCCCAATTAATGGGTTGTTTGTCTTATGAGTGCCTTGATTATCCTTCCTAATGGAATCCTTTTGACGCAATTTATTATTAAGTAGGCGCCGATTAGTTACGAATTATTAATGAGCGAGAGCTACGTTTTTCGCATCTTATAAGGGAATTCCCAATGAATACAGTCAGCAACTGGGTGTGTTTTAATTCTTCCCGGATCAAAATATAACAGGACGGATTATTATTATTATTTTGTTATTATACATATATACCTACTCGTACATATATTCACTTTCTATTGGTTCTTATACTTCCTAAGGGTTAGAGGGAGCTATAGTAGGTAGAAACATTCTTGTATTCTCGTCTGTCTTCCAAATCCTTTATAATTTTCCTATAAGTTGAGAACCTATAACGCGTATAAGTCGAGAAGCATAAAGCTAATAGAATATTTTACAAGGTGCAATAAAATAGGTAAGGCAGGCGACATTGGAAATATGAGTCCAATTGACTGAAAACAAAATTTTAAATATCGTTTGAATGCTACAAATAATATAACTAATAATAATATAAATAAACAAATATTATAACTTTAGCACACAAACGAATGGATGTTATTTATTTTAACAAAATTTCCCTCGCGTGGGTATTGGTAACGAAATTATTGCAGTCCCACGTTGATTTTAAAACTGCCTGTGCAATTATCCAGAGAACGAATTTTTATTGGCGACATATCAATTCATTGTAAAACATTATATCCGTAGCACAACACCACGGTTGACATAAAATTCGATAAATCAATATATTTCCATTTCATATTATACGCGAAACGTTCTGGATGATATTGTTTTGATATTTTATTAGAGAATTGCGTACAATATCCCTTTGGAAGTGATACCGATCTAGAATAATGTAGTCCGAAATATGTCATTTATGCTAAAACAGAATTATTAGTATAGCCATTGCAGTTCAGGTCGAGCGTTAAAATCAATTGTTTATTTCACTAAGGGCTTTTAATTTTTATGTATAAAATGCCTAAAAACAGGCTGATCAGATTTGTCTATTCTGTCGACAAGGCGGCTGGACTAATAGCTACTATTTTTATATTTTATGGAGAAGCCCGCGCATATTTTATTGGATATGGGTGCTCAAGCTATTTATGCCGTGTATATTATTATTGTTGTTTTTATTATTATTATTTATATCTGCTCGATAAAAACGTAATGCAAGACTTAATAGTCAAAGGCTTTTACCTCTACCGTTATTGCCTCATATAGACGCATTAGCGATGCATTAGAAAATATGATCAATTTCGTTTTGTTTAGTCTGTGTGGTGGAAATGGAATTTCCTATTTTGCGTTCAATCGTATAGTGCATTGCTTCATTATAATTTTAAATTCCAACGTAGAACCTTGTTATACCGACACGGAATACGAAATAAGCGGGTTCGAAACAATAAGCGATAATTTGGCGCCACTAGTTGGAAAATTTTTGTAGATTTTTTTAATAAGTAATTTGATTATAATTTGCATGAAAATGTTTGGCAAATATTAAGCTAGCGAATGATATCGCACATTTTGACCTACCATGCACGCATATTCAAATAGGAATATTAAATTCGTAGTGTATACTCTCATATTCTTATTATTTATCCTATGAGTAATTTAATACTACATCTCCCATTGTTTTACCTACCTAAAATTCCTTTTATTTCAGTTTGCCTAAGCATTTTGTAGCAAGCCAAGGAATATCATTTATGTCCCAAAAAAAATACAGATGTAGGTATGTATATTCCAATTCAAAATAATATAACCACAAGCGTGGACATAAATAATGATAAATTTATGATTTGTACTTACACAATACACAATAAACCTCAGTATACCTTGATATTTATTTTCTAGGCTTTCATTCATAACAGAATATTTAAATGTCAATTGACACAGAAAATTTTAGTTTTGTTTGTTGTATTTTAGATATTATATCAGAATCTGAATATTGATAATTAAATAATGGTGGTTAAATAGCATCAAAATAGTAGACTACTATAATACCTCTCTACTACTAATCGTAAGACGCTAAAATAGCGCTGCCGAAAGAGAAACTATGAATTCCTTTAGAAATCCGATTCTATTCATATTCGGTATAATTATTTTTCATTTATAATGCTACTTACGTTTTAATATTAAAATAAACTGAACCTAAAAATATAATATTTGTATTCAACTAATATAGATATTATTTGGTGACTACCGACTATTATTTTTTGTAATAATCGGTAGGTATACGTTATGTTTACATTCCGTAAGAAAAGCACCACCTTTAGATACAACAAAATCTTAATAAAAAAGTTTTCCATATACATATAACCTTATTTCTTGGGACACCTACTAAGTTGGTTTGACATTAAAAGTGAATATTTGATCCCAGATGGCCCAAGTCCAACGTTGACTAAAAGATCTATAAAGTTGAAAAGCGTCAGGAATTCTAAAAATTCCAATTTGTCCGAGTTCCTTTTTCCTTCTGGGTCTACTAGCGGACGATGGGACTTTATATCCCCTATTTAAATAGGGAATGGGTCCCTTGGGAATGTAGCTGGGCTGAACTTCGCCCAAAACGAACAGACGCAACGTCTGTGAGGGGTGTATATTGATAACCGTGAAAATTCTGCGAGGAAGCTCAAATCGAGAACACGCAAGTGGAATCCGCAGAACATGACATCAATTCCAAAAGAGATTCTTGAAAACCGAGAAGTCGATACCAGAATGTAAGGAAAAATGTTTATTATTTAATTTTCAAAACAGACAGGTATAGATAGGTATCTCGAAAACAAACGGTTATACCAAAAACGCAATAAAAATGTAAAACGCAATAAGCAATAAGTTCAACCTGTTCGGCCATATGAAACTATGCTTAATCTTAATAGAAAACCCTTTGGAAAAACCTTCTATTTTTTGGGGACTATAATTTAATTGATGATAATTTTGAAAAAAAATTTACTTCACTCTGTGTTTATTATTTCATTTTTATCTAGTAGAGGAAGAGACCCAAATTTGAGATATGTGTCTAATTTGAGATAGCTCGTTATATTAACGGATATGTAACGACTTCTGACAGAAATAGTCTAGACTAATTAAAATAAACTGCGGTGTAGTGTTAAAGTGGTAGTCGAGCACTTTAGTTCGTTTGTTTCTGTACAAAAGCACATTTGGTGTGATTTTACTGAAAAAACATTTTTGATAGCTTAAATAAACCGGCATTTACAGTCAAGGTAAGGTGTAAAAAATTGTATGTGCCATAGGAGGTATTGCTTAATGATGTCTCATTGAAATCTGGCACTATTTTTTTATAACTAACCTAAAATACTGAATGTTGTCCATTTCTTATACTGAAAATTCCTAATTTAAGATACCAAATGGGCTCTGTAATCTCAAATTAGGCACCCAAACAATATTTTAATTTTTTTATTACAGATAATACACTAAGCAAGTATTCTAATACAATATTATTGAAAATTTGTTTAACGGTGAATTTTATTTCGAATTTACAAAAAAAGTGTCTCAAATTTGGATCTCTTCCTCTATCTATTACATTTTTGCAAAATTTAATAACTTAAATTCTAGCAGTACCTATAGTGGCTTCAATGATCATTTACTTCCAATATTTCAATTTCATGTTTTTTAAATGAGCGGCAATTATCTAATAAATCGATTCCTGGAAAAACGCTATAAAAAAACCTTTAAAAACTATCATAGTCTAACCGGGGGGAGTATTTGAATACACACAAGTTTCGGGCAGCTATTTATTTCTTTATTTGCATGTAGGTATGCAGGCGGACAGGTGAACGCCAGCGCCCTCTGCCGGATGACTAAAAATTGGTGGAGGGACTAGGGCGGCACCATCGCAATGATAAAGGTCTGCCAGCTGGCGACGCAAAACGTCACTACGTCATCACAGGGAGGTCGGGAAGTTTCTTTTTGAAGTTGTTTACGTTTACTTGTCTGGCGATTTTCCTGTTTTAAAGAACGTTTGTTGTGTGTTGGACTGTGTTTTTTAGTAATACAGGACGTGGAGTTTTATTAATAAAGGTGGTAAAACAGCAGTGGTTCAGAATAAAGTGATTAAAGTTCAATTTTAGTTTATAGGTTTTAGGTTGTGTCGATAGTTTCGGACTAATTTAAATCATGACGTGGACGTGTTCCGTTCCCAACTGCAAGGGAAACTACAAAGGCGGTCCTAATGTGTCCGCTTTTTCCCCCATAAAGACCCCATTTTAAGGGAAATGTGGGTTAAGGCCATCAAAAGAGATTTTGTTCCTACACGGTTTTCCAGGATTTTGGTTTGGACTGTTGGAGAGTGTTATACCTAACAAGTAAGTTTTATGGTTTTATTTATTCGAATTTAGTTGTATCTAGGCAGGCAAATAAGAAATAATTGGCATTTACGAAAATTTTACCGGTAGATATCTAAATGCACCAAAACCCCTTGAAAATGTGACTTTCACTCTCGTAGATTATTATCCGTGTTGTGGAACCATGAGCTATATATGTAAACAATCATTTTAAAGTGTTTCTTTGCCAAATTTACCAAGTTGACACCTTGAAATTTGAATTTGGCGTCTTAGGCTCACCTCCCTTGGATGACTCATCGCTTTCAGCTGGCGGGCCTTGTTATTGCGACGGTGCAGACAAGGGCCCAATAGCGGTCCACTTGGTGGAATGGTGGTGAAGATTCGTTTCTGGGGGCGTCATCCACTGAACTAATGATTTGTCGCGTGTGACGTAACAATGCAATCATGACCGTGATAATAATCAAGGACGGTCTTTGTGGATTCAGGGACCAATATTTACTAAAGCTTCGTTCGAATTTCCTTTTTTTTTTCTTGGTTCATATGAAAGATAGTGAACTGCTTATAAAGTGCGCGGTCTGTATTAGTGACAAGTGACAAGTGCTATAGTTTGCAAGGAAATAAATGATTCTGTTTCGAGTCCAAGATACATAGTTGTTATCCAATCAGGTAACGATATCGTAGTTTGACTAGCGGTTATTAATCTACAAGGATGTAGTTGTCTTCCTGTATTAAAAAGTTTGTCCGAAGCCCTTTTAGAGATGACCAAATTGGTACCTACCAGGGACTCTTTAAAATAAAGGGACCCAGCATGTCACCGTGTATCACATAGGAAAAGTGAAGCCTTGAGGGGAAGTTTGTTTTCTGTCGACTCCAAGGAGACCACAAGGGGGCTGGTACAAGGTTATGATATATGTCAGTGTCCAACTGCCATCAGGTTTTATGTGACATGCCAGTGCCATAGATTCTAAAGGAGGCAAAATATTTCCCATCATAATTCACAATTTTTAAATTTTCTAACTTCCAGATACTCAGATGTGTCAATTAAAGGTACTGCGGCAGCCTGTAATAGTCCCAATAATTGCAACCAGATTTTTCCTGTATCACCTTTAGTAATCCTACAATTCCCATTACGTGGGCATTACGTAAGTAGTTCAAAACAAAAATTGTATTTCGTAAATTTTAAATTATTAAGCAGGTAGCTTCAGTCAGGTATTTTTTAAAGAGTTTATCTATGACTACGAGTTTGTGAGGTAGGTACCGTAAAACGGGGGAATATGAAACGATTTTTTCGTATTTTTTTTAATAACTTTTTTAATTTGAACAATTATCAAATATTTTTAAAAAAGTAAGGGTTAGTTAGAGCTAAACGTACACCCCATTACTTCTTGTGTGGGTAGCTTGGTTTTTGAAAAAAAAAAATATGTTTCTGGGTGTTTCATATTACCCCGGACTTGGGGGATAATGAAACAATTACAGTTTTGCATTGGTAACTTCATGTATTTTCACATTTGTTCCAAATCAAGCTTACTTTGGGGCTTTTTGAAACTTTCAGGAAAAAATAAAAAAAAAAACATACATATATCTCCTTTTATAAGGGCCCTACAGAGGTATAATTGTTACGTTCTACACTTCAAAAAATGCGGTTTATTCTAGTGCTTGGAAATAAGTATAACAGTCATTGTTATTATTTCGTTTATTCATTTTGCAAAACATAACAACATAAAAAAACATTCTATATATAAACGTATAATAAAAAAATATTCTATAAAAAATAAACATATATAAATTTTAAAATTGAAAAAACTTAGAAAGCTCTCTCCTTAAATAGAAATCTGCCAAATTTTAAAACATCGGGGTTTTGTAAAATAAATTTAATTTGGTCAAAATTGACAAAATTCATATATTATAAAAATAACGTCTATATATGGTTACGTAAGGTACACTGTGCCTTTCTGCCGCTTGGCGAAATGACATATGGTTATCTAAAACATCATGTAATGCATCTTCTACCGACTGTTTTGCATAATTTCTTCGTTGTTTTGCTCCCAAACGACGTTTATATTTACGTGGCATTGTTTCATATAACCCCTGGAAAAGACATTCGGGGAATAGTTATCAATGTAAATAATTGAAAAGTTAGTGCATTACAATAATCCCAAGACCTCTGTCCCCAACTATGATAAGTCAAAAATATGGTAAATATTATAATCTGAAAATGCCGTGCAACACTTTTTAACTTACCAAAAAACGGCACTTTCTAAAGTGATTTTCTTTTATTATTTTCAATGGAAACTCTTACACAAACAGTACTTGCGCTGCATGCTATCACATATTTAGAGTATCTAGAAAATAGCTGCTATAGTAGAATTCTGCATTATCGACTCAATAGTGACATTAGGCGCTATAATTTAAAATATTGTGCTAAAGTTTCAAATTACCCCGGATGTTTCATAAACCCCCGTTCTACGGTACCTACCTTGGGAGAGAAATAAAATTACAAAAATTTTGTAATAAACACGGAGAAAAGCTACATATGATTACAACTACTAGACCTTAGACCTAATATTATTAGTCCATTCCGAAATCTGTGTAAGTTCTTTGGGTAGATACATTCAACAAGGGAAGAAAGTTCACGTATACATATTACAAAAAATGGATTGAGGAACCTGGTAACAAGGTGCAATATAGTGTGAAATTCTTAAATAAGCAAAATCGGCACTGACCATACTAATTACTTAAATTCGTGGAAATAATTGCTGGAAATCAATTTCAACTATAAAATAAATTTGTTTCATTTGACAGTTGCCATAGTCTGCACTTGTAGACACAACATTGTCAAGTCTAATTTTTAGAAATCATGGAAACTATTATTAATTTTTACTAACAATCAAAGTAGGTACCTACCTGTTATATTCATAGATAAAATGGCATACTTGGCATCACTGATACCATTAGAATAAGGAAAAAATAGGCCTCACTTTGGAAAGTATAATCCTGGGTCGCCTTACTTTAAAGAGTCCCTGATACCTACCTAAAAAACCTGTGTAAATCACACTAAATTCGAGCATTTTTCAACGTGGCGCCGGCCCGCTAATGCCGCCTTAAATCTCCAAATTCTAAATAGGACTACTTACCTCGTTTTGACTGCGCCGAGACGGCGGCCGCGGCGGCGGCGGCGGGCGGTGCTGCGGCTGCGCCTCCGAGGTCGTCGGGTCGGGCGGCGCGCGGCCGCGCCACCAGCAGCAGCAGCAGCGCGGCGGCTGCGGCCGCCGGCTGGCGCCGCATGGCGGCCTACGCGGGGCGGCGCCGCGCCATGGCCGCGCCTCGCGCTGCGCCCCAGCTGCGGCGCACGTGCGGTCGGTCACTCGCCCACCTGCGCAAGCGCAGAAATACTGGGTTAAGCACAGGGAAATATTATCCGCCAGTAAGATGTCCAGATGCGTTATATATTGCCGAAAACGATATAAAATATTGTTAACTTTCCATAGAAAAATCACCAGGTTATTCATGAGATGCAGTGGCAGGTGCCTCCAGTATGAATTTGTCGAATTTCAGCGAAAATACCACACCCGTGGTATTATTCCTGAAATTGTCACCCGGCGATTGGTTAATATTTCACAAATCGTGTCATTTCAGTGGTTCATATTGGCAGGCGTTGAATTCTCGATGCAGCGCCGTAACTAGGGCATGGCAAAGGCGGCACTTGCCGCTGGCGCGAGCTTTTTGAGGGCGCCAAATACTTTGATAAAAAAAAGTTTTCAATTTAAAAAAAGAACATAAACGAAAAAAACAAGTGTATTCCTTCTGAACTACTATTTTAACAAAGTAGCTCTATAATCAGCCCATTTCCATTTTATATTTTACGAATAATTACGAAAAAATTTAAACGTCACAACGTTGCATATCGTTCGTCGCATACCGCCAATCGCGGTGTGTAAACAGCTCAGATGTGTACTTATGTTGACTGTAGTGGTTTGTGGTTTGTGTTGAGCGTTGGTGATTTTATTTTTATGGTTATGTCTTCAAATTAATTTAAACTTTAAAGAAGTAAATGATTTATCTACTTAATAAAATGCAGGTTGGAGAGGAGACGGTAATTCGAGTTCAGATTCTGATACTGCTAATTCAAGATGATTTGTAAAATTGCTTTTGGACTATAAATTTGTATATCTTCTTGTTTTCTGTAATGCTATTTTATCTAAAATTAATATAGTTAACATACTTTTTGAGGGAAAATCTGTAACGGTACTAGATGAGTCGAATTTAATAAAGGGGCTTGTTGAAGAAATTCAATCTCTTAGGGAAAATTTACTTAAAAGAGTATTCCAAAAGGCTAATCAAATTTCTAGTTCCATAGATATGGAACCGGAATTTACAATGAGAAGAAAAGGAAAAGTTAAAAAAAATGGCAGGCTGAGGCAAGCAATTTCAATGAAATTAATAAATTTATAATCTTGTGCTTGCAAATTGTTGATGTAATTCTATCTCACCTGAATTCAGGGTTTTGTGCTCTTACAAGCTTTGCAGATGATTTTATTTTTTTAACCGGTAAATCACTTAAAGTGTTTTCTGCAGAAGACATAAAACGGCATGCCGCTGATTTAGTTTTATAATATGATCAAGATTTAGATGCTTTCGAATTTGCTAACGAAATTGACAGTTTTAGGTTTCAAGCATCTTCTCACATTAAAGGCTTAGAATCTCTAAGTCATCTAGAAATTTTAAAATGTAGTAAATTAAAATTAAAATTAATCAAAAATTATTAATTTAAGATCATCGACTGCGCAGGACAGGCTTACTAATATGGCCATTTTAAGTATAGAAAGTAAATTATCTTTACCTATAGATTTTGGAGAAGTAATTGATGACTTTGCTAGTTTAAAAACGAGAAAAGTTCAATTTTAGTTATTTTTTAAATACCTGCCAGTTTTGCTATAATTTTTGTTTTTTGTTATTTTACTTAGTATCTATGTAATCGTTTATTTTGCCTTTTTGCTGTGATATGTAATATCGAAGTTGTTATTTTTTTTGTATTTTATGTTACTATATTATATTTTAATGCACACTTTACTACTTGTACCGTATAGTCCAGAAAATAAAAGATTATTTTAGTTGTTTTTACATGTTTATAAAATTTATATAGAGGCGCCAAACTAATCGTGGCCACGGGCGCTAAATTCCTAGTTACGGCACTGTCTCGATGAAATCCTACTCTTTTAGTTACCCTACTTCAACTAACAAGGCTTAACTATTATAGTAGGTAATCATGGTAATTAAATTTATTACTGTAGGTGAAATATTTATAATTTTTGTAGTTAATTTATTCCTAAGATGGTTGTTAAATTATGCATACACAATGAATAATGAAATTATTTCCAGTTTTTAAATTCTCTTCCTGAATACAACTCGTGCTATACCTACTAATATGTAGATAATAGATATATTTTGTTAATTTATTAACTTATTATTCCTAATGCTAAGAAAATACCAATCCTGCGGTGCAATCATGCTATTTTCAGCTTTGGTATTATATTTAATCAAATCAACGAAAGTTATTTTGGATAATAGGCACACCACTTTTGTGGTATTACAATAAACTAATATATTTTACTCTTTTAATTTAACCTTATGGTGATGCCATTGCGTTCATATTCTTTGTTATAAACTTCCCTTCAAATAATGGTATAAGGATGTATAGATATTTTGGGTGTGCCTTCATTTGCCGCATTTATTCTCTAATTTAACACCGTAGGTATATTAAAAGAGTTTTATATTTTTTTCGACGGGCAAAGTGTCAAAAACAATGGAAGAAATTACAGGTTAAAATTTGCGACACCAGCCAACAATATCTATATATGGACATCTTATTAGCGGTAACTTATAATTTGGATAAGACGTGTGCTTCAACAATAGGGAAAAGGAGCGAAACAGTCAAAAGCATTGTTGTAATTAACTGCGCGCGAAAAAGCTGTTTCATTTCAATATACGGAACTATTTTTAGATATTGAAATGTTGAAAGCACGATACACTGCTCAGCAGTCGACGCAAATTCGGTCACCGTAATCTGTATCTGTATCTGTAATCTGAGGGTGAGATTGCACTATAATATACCTCTCGTCATACCTATACAGATTTGTTATTGTTAACAAGTATTTGATTCGGAGAATTGCATCTAATATTTTACGAAATGTATAAATAATTAATAACGGTATGTCATAATTTAGATACAAGCAAATTATCAGTTACCTGTACTCTTACAATATGAATAGATATATACATATAGATACGCAGACTTTAGTCCCGATATGCGATATTCGAATAGCCAACGTGAAAAGCTTACAAAGAAAAGCGTGAAATTGAGTTTTCACAGTTAAATTTCTCCCATAGTGGAAACATAAAAGAAATTTAATGGTGAATTGTTATCTATTGTGTTAGTTGCCTTTTGATTTCTTTCAAAAGTATACAAGACTAAATTTAGATCTAATGATTGAAACTGGTAACTACCACAGATAGATCGCAAAATTATAAGCGTATTCGACTAAAGAATGATGTTCTGCCATATTATATCATCCTAGCGACACGTACTTTGAAAAAGGATCATTAGGAAACCGTAAGACGACGATTTGGTGGAAGCTATAAGTCCTATGGGATTTAGGCTTTACGAAATGTTTGCCTTGCTGGACGCTTCGATTAAAATATCTCTTTTGCTTTCGAAGATATCGGCCTAGACAGTTTTTATTAAAACACCCTGTATACTATTTCATTATAAAATTAATGTAGGAGTATCCTGCAAAATGTAAGTCAATGAATAAAGACAACCTAAAATTACCTAAATTAAAACTTATCGACTAGCGGAACTTTGGGTTCAGATAAGCATGTTTAGCTAAAACTTCCGCAGTTTAAAAAATACCCTCTCAGATTTTTCTCACCTTAACTCGAAAACTAATTTTTTTTGAGTATTTCATATAATTTACGCCTTTCAAGTATTTTATATTGCAAATCGTCCAAATCTATTATGTTTTAATAAATGCTTCCCTTTTTTAGAGCAGCATGCCCCTAAATGGGTAGATTTAGATGATGGGGTCGTTTAAAATTAGAATTAGATTTGAATATATTTTTGAACCGACCACTTTTTTAGCATGGCTTTAGTGTCCACAATTCTACTAAAAAACTAAAATCCACTGCTACGGAAGTATTTACTAGAATGTCCCATTTTTATCCAAAGCGTATACAGCGATCACTAGCATAACCGGGAAAATGAAAAAAATAATAATGGAGTTAGAAACAGAACAGAAAATTAGAACCGAAATAGGTGTAGGTAATAATAGGTGACCAAGCCCCCCGCTTCTATTTTTAAACAAGAACAGGATCTATACAAAGTTATAAATTACCTATCCCTCTTCCCAAATTGTATAGGTGAACATATTTTTGTTCATATTTAAACCAATATAAATATTTCTTTTTTTTTTTAAATTCATATTTAACCAAATCAAAACCTACTAAGACAAAACAAAATATTGGCCTGGTTGCGGTTGGTATTCTCATGGTAAATAGATCATTTGCTAATTTTGGGACTTTTCGCGACTAGCTACCATGCATGAAAATGTTTTCGTTTTTTCAAATTTGTGAAAAAGTATTACACCCACGAAAATTTAACAAGATACTCTTTCTGTTAGAGACCGGTAGACAGTGGCGTAACCAGAATGTGGGGGGAGGACTTATTATTAAAAAAAAATCTTCAGTAATATTTACGGCAAAACTATTGTTTTAAAATAAATTTTATTTAGAAATAAATACCACGCGGTAGATCTTTGAGGGGGGGGGGCTAAAGCCCCCAAAGCTTCCCCCCTGGTTACGCCACTGCCGGTAGGTACAAGAAATTAATATATTTTTAGGTTTATTCCCGAAAAGAGGCAACGGTGACGTCATCATAAAGTTAACACCATCAAAACCCGTTATAGGTGGTACAGCAGATTTTCTGGTTTTGTTCTTTGTGGATTTGTGGGTTCATAGGTATATTTTTTACTTTGAATAAATATGAGTAAAAAATATGTTTCCAAAAACATCTATTTTCGCGATATAAGAAAATTTACTTGTAGGGGGAATATCTTCATGACGTCAAACTAAAAATTGTAATCTTATTTTAGAATATTTAAGAAATATTAATTATTTATAGCACAGCAATTTTAAAAAAAAATATATCTCATTTATGATTGAGATTTAAAACAAAAAGTTGACATTTTTGACATAACATGACAACTGATTCTAACCTCGGGATCACTTTCGTGGCAGAACCAAGCAACTAATAAGAACTAACTTGACAATACGCGACTGAATTTAAGATGCCAACGCCCCGACGGGACTATGCGAACTAATATATGGGCCATCGTCACCATGTGAACGGTGCTAGCCATTGGGTCTGCATTGCGTTGTACATTGTTGTTGTTCATTGTTGGCATGGCCCATAGACTAGTTTAGCATTGAGCCTAATATAGCGGGCGTATTTCTTATATTCAATCGCGTATAACATATGATTTTAACTTGGCGTGAATTTACGTGAATTGTCAAGGATACGTAGAAACATTTTTCGCCAGTAAAGGATAGTAAGAAAGATGCGTTCTTCGGAAGTGTCATAAAACGGCAATGAATGGCACTAATGACGTTGTATTACTCGACTCTTATAAATGACAGGCACTCTACAAAAACCTTGTCCACCTTTAACTAGCGCCCGGTTACGCTACTGACACCAGTAGTTACCACTTTCTTTACTTTCAAAGCGGAAAATTTGTGTCTGCTGGCATGAAAGTGAGGTAAACTAGAATATTCTTATTATCGTTTTGCTAGCGAACATTTCCTTAAGCATTGGTATGCGACCTCACTCGCAACTCGTGCACCATCCTTCCTCGCTACGGGCACGTCGGGACACTATCCTCGCCCGCGGCACCAATCCCCCCACCCCGGCACGTGCTGCAGCACCCCACTCCCGAATGCTCACCAGCCAGCCCACGGGCGCGGCGTCCACACTGTCCCGCTCGGTCCGTCCCTGTCTCGAGGTCGCGCGCGCGGCGGGCGGGGGGGCCACCGGCCGGTCCTGGCGGGCGGAGGGGGGGACGCGCGCGGAGCTGCCTCGGGCTGCCGCCGGCCGGACGCTGCTCGCCTCGCTCTGGCCGGGAGGCGCGCGGCGCGGCGGCGGGGCGGGAGGCGGAGGGCGCGCGCGCGCCCCGCCGCGGCGTTGCCGCCGCCGCGCGGACGCGGTAGCGGCGGGGAAACGACGACGACGTCGGCACGGATATGGCGGGGTCGACGGACGCGAAGGGAGAGGTTGGAGTGGGACGCGGGGCGGTATTGTTTCTGGAGACGTTAAGGCCGATACCAAGCAATTCTCAGTAGGCTCAGTAGATACTACATTTTCAAGATGGGGGGGGGGGGGTTAGGGAGTCCAGCCCCCTCCATTGAGAAAAAAAAACAATTCTAAAATACACATGTGACCCGCTTAAAAGAAAACATAATATGAAAATTTCCAGATACTACACCTATCTGAAGACACTGGTCAGAAAGATAGACCAGCTTGTTTTATGCTCAATTTATAAATATACAGCGTGATCAGTTAAGCGCGGCCCTCGGCCGTTTCTCGGGAACTATGCAAGCTAGATAATAGATAAAGATAATAGATACAAAACAAATTTAGTTAACTAAAAATTCAAAATTCATTTTACAAATCAAATTCTTGCAATCTAGCAGTGTATTCTACATATGAACTATGAAATTAAAAAATTAAAATATAGTTTTCATGGAACACCAAAAGGTTGGGGGTATAGTAGCTAGTGAAAATTTTATGGAAAAGCGTGACGAAAAGGTAAAATTTATTAAATTAGCACCTGGATTACTAAAGATGGTAAAACGTCGTAGTTTACCAGATAATATGTCATTTTACCCGCAGTACAGGTATGCCGTTTTACCTCATTATGCTAAATCGCCCAATATAATTTCACTTGTCCCCCAATAAACCTTTGTTTTTTTTTATTGTTGGAGATTGGAGAGTAGTTTGATCGTCCACAATCATTTTTTATTGAAGTAAACTAAATAGGTTTAAAATATCTCTTATTACATGTTTTTTCTTATTATATCATTAAAAAAATTGAAAATAAACTGCATGTCTAACTTAATTTACCGCATATTGCATATGTAAACTATTATTTGTTAATTGTGACACCATACATGATACCCACTGAAAATTCTGATCATAAATCCTAAAAATAAGGACTGTATATCAATTTTTAAGTTATTCTCATCAAAATTTTTCGATGTCATATTAGATGGAAATGGGATTCTCCAATGACAAATAATTTCAGTTTCAGAAAAATAATTTGGCATGGACATTGAGGTGCGGACATATGTTTTAAATTCAGCAATTTACCCTAAGATACCTTGAATAAATAACACTTTACCTATAGAGAAATCTCAAATACTTATCTAATTTAGGTATATCTACCCAATTGGCGCAAAGTGAAGTATAATTTCAGCTCTTTCAAGCTTTATTTCTATAAATGTTGCCAGGAAAGTATACCTAGTGTCTAATCAAGCCCACCTGCTTCTTAATCCCTGCATTCCCAATTCTTATTGTCCTGTTATTTTAAAACCCTTTTTTCTAATATCATAACACAACACCAAAAAAATTCACTAAACCTTAAAAAAATTAAAAAGTATATAAATCTAAAATTTGCGGATCCCCAATGGTCACCCATCCAAGAGATGATCACGCCTGCCGTTACCGCAGACAGAATACCTACCTTTTAATGTCCCAATTGAAAAGTGAAAAAAGGCCCGATTTTGATGTGTTTTGATATAAGAAAGGCCCTTATGTTTGCCTTGATTTTCCTGAGATAACTGGTTGTTAAAATTGTCATTTTGATGTAGGTATGCAATTCCCAATTCATTTGAGTCCTATATTACAAAACTGCAGATCTGAAGCGTTTTTATCCATTTCAAATTTAATATGTTCAGTAGTAACTATGATAGATGGCCAAGTTTCACCGCCTCTCCCCAGGCCGAACGGCTTGAGGCCGCGTAGATCCGGCAACGCGGGCGCGGCGCCGTCGGCGCCGGCGTCGCAGCATCTCGCAGGAGCAGCTCGCGACCCGGACGCTGCAGAGTTGGCCGCAGCGAGGGCAGTTCCTCCTCGGCGACGGCGTCGCTCCAGGGTATTGTTCGATTGGACCTTGACGAATTGACCATTCGACCCCATACCCTTTTCACGCCAACCCAACTAGAAGCAGGGCCAAATTGGTTTACCAGGCACTAATTACGTATTTTTACATAAGTAATATAAAAAGTGCATAAAACAATAATTCCCGTTTTAGAAGTTAATAACGCAAAACTCTGCGTTTAATTTGTCGCATCCACATATCCGTTTGTTCTTGCCGTACCTACATAAATTTCTAAAAGTAGATAGGTATAGTATTTTTAAAGTCACTTGAAACAGCATATAAAACTCTAATTGCATAAAAAAAACTCAATATAGGACATAAGCGTCACCCAGTTTTTTAAAGATATACATATTCTAAAAGCAACATAATATTTCACTTTTAAGGGTTTTTTAAGGTTGTCGTCAAACACAACGTAAAGGTTAATGCACCACACAATATTGTCAAAAGGTCTCTAAAAAGCCACATCGATTACAACTATTTACGCAAGTAGGTATATGCTAAAATCTGTGAAATTATCGCACGCCTATCCACCGCATTTCGCTGTACAAGTGGCCGGCCGTCGAACAGTGTAGCCCATGCAAGTATTGGTGATATATTATATTAGGCGAGCATGCAGTCAATTGTTTTTACTACAATATCTATCGTCTCTGTCTCCTTCATCTCCTTTTACTTATAATACCAGGTGCGGTCTAATATGGTTAAAAAAGTGTTTTGACTCGTATTTCATTGCAGGAAGAACCTGTTCTCGAGCTACCCTGGTAAAATATAAATGAACTCACTTGGAACACAGTGATATACGAGGCGCGATCTATTTCATAGCTTTTACCACGCTCTGCTACTGGTAAAAATACCAGACTTATCAGCCGAAATCACCCGTATAAAATTCACAGGTTTTTATGCTGTTCCAAGTGACTTTAGAAATACTATACCTACTAAACTATACATATAATTTCATTTAATTTCATTGGACAGTGATTACCGTGATTGGTTGGTAAGCAAGTACGAAAGTGCGAAAACAACAGCCTTTTGAAAACAAATAATTCAACATAATAGTTATATATGTACCAAAGCACTGAAGTTCAACTTTTTATGACTCGTGTGGAGTTTAGTTGCTGAGGCCTCTGGCCGAGGCAAATAAACCACATGAGTCATAAAAAGAACTTCAGTGCCGAGGTACATATTATATTTTTCTTGAAATCGGAAAAAAAATGTTTTATTAGGCAAGAAAATAATAATAAGGGATCACCCGTCCACGAACCGACTACGCGCGGCGTTGCTTGACTTTACCGATCGCTCTACCTAGGACAAGTATAATGATGTACGGCACCTTCTGACAGAAAAACCAAACTGCTGCTTCTTGTGCAGCCTACACAACAAATCTATTGATTTTGAAATTTACTAAAATATGTATACCGAAGGATTGCGCTTCTATAGGAAATAATTTCGCAATGTGTACGAAAAGTTAAATGAGCCTTTATCGGCCGGGTTTTGAATATTTGGTCACTTTTGACGGGCGATTTCTCCGCGTCTGACGTTTGATGTTTACATCTCGCCAAGGCCTACTTATTGAAAAAATCGTACAATAATGGGCTACATTATTGTACGATTTCTGTGCTTTTAATGACGATTTTGGGACATTTTAATGCCGATTTCAAGAAAAATATTAAATCATTTTCAGCGATGAAAAAGTTTATTAAACATTTTTCTATTAAGGGGCCTGTTTAAATACAAGCCGCCACTGTTCTTGGCTACCTGTTACATACATGATTATGGACCAATATTAACAAAAAGAACAATTATTACCGCCAGTTGGTTTACGTAATATTTTGTACTCATATTAACTTACTTCAATTTCTTTCATTCATTTTCACCGTTTCATTGATTATATTTTTATTTTATGTTTGTCTGTGAACCCCAAAATCTAGGTACGGCTCTGAATAATTGTATCTGTTGTACTAATATCGTTGATTGAGGACATCGACGCTAATATTTACGCTGTATGTGTATTAGCTGTCAGGCGACCCCCCCCCCCCCCCAAGGCCTTATTCTGGCTACGCCACTGCCTACGTTTATAAAAGACAAAAAAAAAGCTTTAATGATGATGAAGGAAGGAGATAGGTGGAGAAAATATCTATTCCCTGACTAGTGGAAGTTCGCGGTCAGATAAGCACCTGTAATAATGAAAATAATACAGATCATACAAAATTTGAAGGCGGACAATTCTAGGAAGTAGTTTGTAAATAATACCCAGAAAACCCACCTGCACTGGCTCATTTTACACAGCAGCGTAACAACAATTGGAAAATACTGTGTTATGTTATCAAAACCGAAGACAAGTACTTACAAAATGAAATTAATATAGACATAATCACAGAACAGCTAATTATTACTAATTCCGAAAGTGACTCCTCCGATGACGATGTTAGAAACTATGCATCAGATTGACAAATATTACCTACTTATTGTAATTGTAAATTATTATACTTAATAATTGTGTAAGATAATAAATATATTATTTATTGCTAATAATTATTTAAATTCATCGCTCGTGATTTATTTCTGTGCAATTACTCTCCAAGCACGCCACTGACATCTGTATTAATATTTACGACTTCTTACAAATCCATTCTAGGAATTCTCCGCCTTCAAATTTTGTATGATCTGTACCTACCTACCTACTAACCGGCCCAAAAATTGGTACAGTTAAAGACTATTCTGTATTAACACGCATTTAATATCTTGACTTTTATGTATGTATGTATTATACTAATTATTGTCCTACACTCACTGGGATAACTATGGATTTCTAGGATTTTCGGTAGAAGGTACTTGAAGAAATTAAAGCAATCCTAGTTATATCGATACAATAAATCGCAAATGGCAATGAAGCCAAAATAATACTACCTAGTTCTCTCTTGGGTAGGTACCTACTTCTAGTTTGGAGTATTATGAGGGTGAAATTATTATTACCATTATTATTATTTTCAATGAAAATCCATTTTTTCGAAGCCGTAGAAAAGCACCAGCGGAGGTTTAAGTACTTACTTTAAGTTTTTCTAAACTTCCAGTTTCCCTCGAAGTTTTCTCGAAATTCGGTATAGGTAACTTCGTCTTTCTTTACAAAGATTATAATAAAAAAAACCTCAAGAACGAGTCGAAATTTAGCAAAACTAAAGATTACAGAATGGTTGTGAATAAATAGTAGGTATATTACGTAACAAGAGTTGTAAGTAGCATATTTCGCACCAATGGAAAAGTTTACGCTCAAAGCCGCGTAGCATCGACTGCGTAATTCTATGAGTGCGTTATTATCTTACCCAACTCGGGTTAGGTATGTATTATACTTTTTCTACCCCTATACTAGTAACATACCTATTAAGAAACGGTTTAGGTTATAACTAAGTCCATTGTTACGAACCAATGAATAAAGAACCCCAGGAAGGAGCCAAAGCTCTATGGGCATTATAAAATACGTGAGACGGAAATCGCCCTGTATGGAGACTGAATTTTGACAAAATATTTTTATATTTGACAGTTGTCACGGTGGTTTGTGCTATTAGATATTTGTGTAGTTCTTCGATAAGTACTTTTTGGAGATCTATTATATATTATGGTTAGCTGTGCAGCCTGCGGCTATTCCGTGACTACCAGAACAAAATGTTTGGGGGATAACATTCCATCGGTAAGTAGGTACTTTTGTAAACCGGAAACGGCATGCCGCCATATGCAGAAACTGGACCGGTCCAGCGTAAAGCCCAAATTTGCTCCCTCCTGGGGTTCTTTATTCATAGTTACGAACACTGACACGTAATGACTGACACGTAATAAAAAAAATTACATATCTGTTCTTGATTAAAACACAATAATTATCACGGGTGCCTTGTTAGGGCGGCATCCGCGCCACCATAGCAACCAACTAATAACATACTAATTGTTGCCTGTCAGATAATCAGAAGTATAGTAGTTTATCTATTATAATAGTTTTTCTTTCGTCGAAAAAAAATTATAGTAGGTACAAAACTCGAGTTGTAAGCTTATTACATACTCACACAACTTTTCCACTCATACGTAATAAGCTGTTTACAACTCTTGCTATGTAATATAGGTACTATTACACAGGAAAGTTATTGCGTTAGGCATATTTTCTGAGCCTTTATCTAGAAAGTGTTCTTTAAATAACTATTTGCAAAACTTCCGTATCGATTTCTCGTGAAAATGTTATTTTCATAGGTAGGTAGATAAGGTAGGTAGGTAGGTATGGATGTATCGTTTTCAAGAGTCACTAATCGCCAAACACTTTCCTCGCGGCCGTCATATTACTCTACATCTAAATTTAATAGGAAATAACCCAAGTTTTATCACGCAGCGCCGCTTCTCCTCCTTCTCCAAACAGAGACGCGAAAAACAATTTGATGGGGGGAGCAATAAAACGACTTTACAGAGTGGAAAATTATGCAACAACTTTTGATTTATTACCACCAACTTTGCCATTAATTCTGGAATGCCGAAACTCGCTACAATAATAAAAGAGCCGTCACGAAATTATAGATGGCTGTATTAACGACACATCAAGAAGTAAAAATGCCTACTGGTCGTCTCTATTGATCTGGATTTTTTAGGTCATTTCAGTCGTTTGTGTTATTTATATTGGGTGATTTGCAGTAAAATAGATTTAAAAAATATTGTTCTCTTTTGTTACGAGAGTACCTACCTAAATATTTTCTCAAATGAGAAATGATTTTGGGCTGCCTAGTTTTGCTAAAATACCAAGGTCCTTTTCACATAATCGAAATAACATATTTTTTATCAATAAAAAAGATATGCTTATCCCGTAATTTAACAACTACTATTTTTGAAAAAAAAAACAATTTAAATTTTTTATTGAGTAAACTTTTTGCAGTATACCTACATTAAATATACCTACCGCGAAATTTGTAACCAGTGAGAATAACCCTTGTTGCCAAGATTTACTGAGAATTATCTATTTGTGGCCATGTGCGCAGATATATTTTCTTTTAGGCAGAAAGTTAAAAATGCAACCCAATAATACTGGAGATTTCGACAAATTTTTAAAATTATCGGCTGGAAATTACATAACTTTTCATTTTCAGTATTAGACAATTCCGTGATCAAAAACAGTAAAGAAAATAATGATCCGATGAGCGTCCAATTTTTATACAGTGTGGTCATTTAAGTGGGCAACATATGGAATTATTTTTTTTAATAATTACACGACCAAAATACAGATATTGCCGAAAGTTTAAACAATATTACATTCTAGAAAGTATTTTCAATAAAGAGCACCCTGGATACCAATCAATTTTTAATTTTTTTCAAATTAAAAAAAGGGTGCTTTTTATTGAAAATACTTTCTAAAATCTAATATTGTTTGTTTTTTAATAGGCATAAGTTAAAAATGTAGAAAAAAATGTAAAAAAAAACAAGAGAAAAAACGATTATTTTCGATTTTTGTATTTTTATTGCGAACGCCCTGTATAAGGCAGGGCCATGAAATCTTGGGAATTGATGGCTTATGTGAGCTCTAATCAAACTGCAAAGAAATAATTTTAAAATATCTCTCGGTATTTGTACAGGGTACTTCGAAAAACCGTATATTTGTCATGTTTGAAGCTATTTTCTGAACGCCCTGTGTAAGCTATGACCGTGAAACATGGTATGTATGGTTTGCGGGTATGGCCAATACGACTGTGCTATTCATTTTTTTCCTAAAGAAATGCCTAATGTACTTTTGCATTTTTTGGGGGTATAATTTTGATCGTAGTAGGTCCTGGAAAAGACGAATCTGAAAAAAATTAGTGTCAAAATGTAGATCTTTCGGAGCACTATATTTAAAAAAAAATGAAAATCAGTCAAGCCGTAAAAAAAATAATAAATTGTTCGACTTGAAGTGAAACACACTACTGTATGTTGCACACTTAAATGACCACACTGTATATTTTTATAATAACCTAATATGAAAATGTATTGGTTTTTTACGAATGTTATTATTAAAAATGTTAAATATAAAATTGAAACTTCAAAATTTCCCTGAAATTCTTACCATAATAATTTTATTTTGAGGATTCTCAGTAAAATTTTAAAAAACTGAACGTTTCATAATTATTTAAGTTTCCTATTGCCTCGGTCTTTGAACAGCCTCCTCGGCCAAAAAAGTGCACTTACTCATCCAATCTGGCAATGTACCTAAATGTAAATGACTAATAATAAAATTTTAAAATGCCATATTTCAAAAACGGTAAAAGGTAATGATATAAAGTATTATATCATTTTATTTAACAGTAATGTTCCGTTTAAATATATAAGTTTGATTAGTATCTCGGCTTGGTTATTTAAATATCGCGCTGGTTTTGACATTTAGAAACTATAAGGGGCAACTTTTTTCTATAAACCAATAAAAGTCATGGAATTTATATTACAGTAGTAAACAAATGAGTTTGAAACATAAGTACCTTTATTGTATAAAACTTTATTTAGAGCATTATTTACATAATATCAAAGAAAACAAAGCTCAGTATCTCTGCTATTTCAGATGAATATTATATATTCTAACAGAACAATCTGTACTACAACTCGCCATTTGCAAAACATTTTTCTCACAGTTGCCTTCTTTACAGTCCGGTGGCCTAAAAGCTAATCTCTTCACCGCTAAATGATGGGCAACACTAAAATGAAAAAAAGCATTAAAAATAAAAACTAACAATAACTTTTTCTTATTATTACCTTTTATTTAACACCAGCACTACATTCCAGCCAATCCGATTCCATTTATAAACATGAATAAATCCTGATTCTAAACCAATTGCAATTAAATAATCATTTTTAACGAGCCTGTGAGCAAAAGAAACTGCCGTTACAGATTGGCTTTTCATTTCTAAATACTTAGAAGCAGGCTCATATTGGCCAATAATTGATGTTGCTTCTTTTTGTGGGTTTTTCCACCACACAATCGCTTTGCCATCTCTAGAACCTTACAAAAATATTATTAAAAATACAAATAGGTAATGCAGAAAATGGTGGTTCTTTCAACATAGGTCCCAAGATTGGTATTTTAAGAAGTATTTTTAGTTAGAGAAGTCGAATTTGAATTTAAATATTTCCATTACTGCCCTGCTATTTATTCAACTGACATTTGTGAAAACTAAAAATCTGCATACATTTCAAAACTAAATAAATAATATTAATATCAATTATTATATATATAACTGTTTAACCAAAAATACCTCTTGTAAGGCCAGCAAGACCGACCACAATATATAGATAAATTTCACTTTGGACCAACCGTCAGATATTCAAGTTGTAAAAATACATTTCCCATCACACTTTTCACTGTGGAAAGTGATGTAGTACGTTTCCTCACTTGTGCGGAAAAGTCACTTTTCATCACTTTTCCATGCTATGGCAGTAAAAGTTACTTTCTGTCCATAATCCATGATTTTCAAATATTTTCACAATGAGGTAAAGTTATTTAAGATTTTTTTAAGGAATTAAACTGCATTTTTGATTATAATTTGTTTACCTTATTGTCCTCTTTTATTTGAATAACTAGCTTTTTTGCTTTTTTATAGTTTTTTCCAAATTGGAAGTGCTTGCTTCACACCCGTAAGAAAAAATTTAAAAAAGTCATTTAGTTTAGTCAACTGCGGAAAAATATCATTTTCCGCACTTAAGAAATTACGAGGTGTACAGTAAAAATTGAGTACTAGTAACAGAACAATGCAGAAAGTTGTAATTTTTCACATGGCAGAAGAATAAACAATAATACCTGTTACAAAATATTGAGAATCGTGTGACCATGAACACGACCAAATTATTCTGGTGTGTATTGAGGTTTTCTTGTCAGTAGTTGCTGACAACTCAAAAAGGCCACTGTCCTTGTTTTTTGAAAATATCGTCCAACGTCTGTCTCTAGAAACAGATAACAAATAGTTGCCATTAGGAGAAAATTGCATTTGAACAACAGTTAGTGTGTGCGACATAAGTTTTTGAATTTGCTGCCACTTGTGTGTATCCCTAGAAATTAAAATGTATATAGTCAAATTTTAGAGTTCCAAATAACTTCAGTACCATAACAGTATGGCAGCATGTTCAGGTTTTGTTGATTTACATGCCGAAGCTAACAATTTTCCATCTGGTGAAGCTGCTAATGAAATAATTTCATATCCATGTCCATACAATTTTTGTATTTCTGGCCACAAAGTATTTTGCAATAATGTTTCCTCTGTAGGAGGCTCTAAAATTATTTAATGAAGGACACACGGACTTTCGTCAGTATGCTAAAATACCAGTCATCCTTTTAGCCACAAAATGAGACTCTTCGGGATAAGGATTTTTCCTATCGATAGGAGTCGCATTCTCTATATTATCGTCAGAATAAACAGCCTTATTTGAGAGTCCTAAAGAAGGAACGGCAGCACCTTTCGGAGTAAATTGGTTTGCTAAAATAAAAATACTAACAGCAATAACAATAACAGTGATGTGTCAATTGCCCTAGAGATTTAATAGCGGCACCTAATTCCATTTCTATTTTGCATTTATTTAGGTAATAATTTAATTTAAAGTCGTTTTATGATTGAAACATGTTTCTATACAGGGTGATTCAAAATTATGTGGCACCCTTTCAGGGGCGAAATTTACTCGGTAAAATAAGACGAAAAGTTCATATCAACATGGGTCCAAAAAAGCTTCGTTACGAAGATACAGGGTGATAAAGCTTTCAAAAAAATATTGATTTTTGTTTACATCTTCCAAATCAATAAGAATATTTAAACCAAACTTGGTATACAATAATACCCCCATAGGGTGACATAACACATGTTAATATCAGGTTTCCAAAGTAACCAGTGGCGGAGGTATGGGTAATCAGTACCGTTAATTAAACAAAAAAAATAGTACAATCCTGTACAATACAAAAATTTATTATCTTGTTGAATAAACAATTCAATATGGAACAAAAAATGTCTCTTTAATTTTCTTCGTATCTCTCTCTCTCTTTCGCGGAAAATTGGAGTTTTTCCTATTTCTCATTTTTTTGGACTCTTTACTTTACTTTGAAGTAACTATTATTTTAAGTAAACGAAATGATTTTCAAATGGAATTGAAGTAGGAGTAGGTATTTTTTGATACTAGAAAGGCGCTAAGGCACAAAATAATAATAATAATAATAATAATAATTTTTTTTTAAAGCTTAATCACCCTGTATCTTCGTAACGAAGCGTTTTTGGACCCATGTTGGTATGAACTTTTCGTCTTATTTTAACGAGTAAATTACGCCCCTGAAAGGGTGCCGCATAGTTTTGAATCACCCTGTATAGACTTAGATCTATTGATTTTGGTTACATATAAGTTAGTAATTTGGTGAATATACCTATTGTCATGCAGTATTTTTTATTTTAAGGTTTTTTTATAGCAGTGGCTATTTATATACGTTCAATGTATATAATAGTCGGTAAACGTTTTGTGCTCTCATTTATTCCTGTTTTAGCTTACAAAGCGAACTTATAAAGGTAACTACTTTTCACCATACGATTCAGTTATTTTAAGTATGTGCACGAGGTGATATAAAAATATCAATTGACTTCCAGATTTGTATTAATAACTTTTAATAATAAGGTGATATAAAAATATCGATTGACTTCCAGATTTGTATTAATAACTTTTAATAATAATAATAATAATAACAATGGTAATGACTATAATAATAATAAAATTAATGAGATTCGTTCATTTTTTGTGTAATTTTGGAAAAAAGCCCATTATTCTAGCCTAGAGAAACAGATAAGATACAAAGGGCATTAAACTTACTGTTTAAGATAGCATCACCATGTATATCTTCTTGAATGTCACAAATCCTCCTGAAATTCTCGACAAATGTTTTTGGGGCTTCAAAGACCCTCACAACTTTTTCTTCTGCTCCTGACACAAATCTATACCTCGACAACATTACTAATGAATTTAAGTCATACCCGTGAATCTGTGGCCTCGCTATTTCATGCCAAGTCGTTAAGTTTTTATCTATTGACCAAGGCGCATGAACTCTTGTAGTTTGATCTGCAGAAACGGTTATGAGAAATGCACCATTTGGCTCCCAGGCAAGATCGGTTACTTCACAGAAATGTCCTGGAAGATTTGTAATCGTCTGAATGTCGCCGCCTATGGTCGGATTTTTCAATCTACTATACCTCCAACAGTCACCTGAGGTTCCCACTGCCCTATTTCATCTTTATTCCAAATATGAAAAGCACCATGATAACTGTAGGCTAATATGGTGTTATTATTTGGGCCAAATAAACAGCCATAGAAACCTAATGTATTGCCACCGACTTCCCCTACTCTAATTTTTTCCAGCCACAATTTAGCAATATCGTCATATTCCCAAATTATCATAGTTTTGTCAAGAGAAGCTGAGAGAAGTTGAAGTCCATTTGAGCTCCAATTTACAGAATATACCCATCCTTCATGACCAGTTAAAAGTGATTCAAAATTAACCTTATATTCTTGGTTTGTAGTTTGTATTTTTAATTTAGAATTTCCCAGATCTACATCTGTAATTTCCTTGGAGGAGATTCGCCAAATTCGTATAAAATTATCTTGAGAACATGAAGCTAATAATAAATCACCTTTGGCTATAAAGTACAAAAACATACTTTTCAAAATTAAAAACAGATTTTTAAAACAGTGGATTGCATACCATCAAAGACAAAATCTAATCCTCGCACCCAATCCTCATGTCCCGAAATTAGTGCTGAATTTTCAAATATTTTATCCGAATTTTGTATGAAGAGCTGAATTTTAGAATTATCTAAAGCACAAGCCAATATTAAATAACTTTCAAAAAAGTGAGCTAGTTTCAAACCAACTGTAATATTGTAATCATAAGCAATAGTTTGAAGTACTTCAACTTCGTGTTCTGGACTGGACCGAAACCATACTTTTATGGTGCAGTCCATTGAAGCAGTGATGATGTATGCATTTGTTTTATTTTCATTTTTATATAAACCGTCGACAATGTTTATATTACTTTTATGTCCTTTCAAAATATTTGAAATATATTTGTTATTTTGTAAAGTCCACACTATTGCTGTACCATCAGCTGAGCCAGATACAAGTTCACTTTCATCTTCTGCGCTCTCAGGTCCTCTCAACCATTTTACCGAATTTACTCGTTTTGAATGACCAACTAACGATTTTGTAACTCTACCTCCGCCTCCAAACTATGAAAAAACATTAGGTACAATTAAAAAGGAAGCTAGAAAACTAGACATATTATACCCACAGATTCAAATACCTACATCTACTTCATAAATAAGAACAGAATTGCAGGATCCATAACAAATGATATTATTTTTGCCCCAATCAGCCACTGTTGGAACTTGATTACAATTACTAGAAATGTAGGATACCTCAACGTGCATTTTCGAATATTTTCCAAAAAATTGTTTTGTTTTTGAATATAACCTAAAAAATGTTAAACTGTCACACTGTCACGTAGTCAATGGTACTAGGGGGGGGGAGAGGGAGAGAGCAGCATTTGACAGCTCCAGGTGTTACACTTGCACGTTGTCGTTCTCTGCTTGCACTTCAGAATGATACAGGGCCGGACTCAGAAACCTCTAAGTTATTTAATATAATAAGTGGATTTTATTCTAGCGAATTTGATATTACATCTCTAATACCTAGTAATATCTGTAAAAATATTGTACGTAAAGTTAAATATTAAAGTAGAGATGCAACATCAAGTATCAAATCGATCGAATTAAATAGACTTATATTAAATACTCAGGGTTTTCCGAGTCCGGCTCTGTATCATTCTGAAGCTCGACGAAGCTCAGAGCGTTGTCTGAAGAGTGAATCACCCAACGCTCAGAGTTCTGAAGTTATTATTACTATTATTCGGAAAACAAATAAGGTGCAAGCAGAGAACACCTTGTTCTCGGGTGCAAGTGTACTGCTGGAGGTGTCAAATGCTGCTCAAACACCAAACATGTCAGATGACAGGTGTCAAAGAGATCCTAACGTCCTAACCTATAAAGTAACCTTTATATTTTGTGCTGTTTGTTTTCCTCCTGAAGAAAATAATCTTGAGTTTTTCAAATTTCATTCACTCATCTCCATCACAGCATAAAATCATTAGCAATTTCTAGTTGTTCCTTTTGTTTAAAAGAAATCTTTAAAAAAATGAATGAAGTAGAAAAACTTGAATACTTATCACTGGTGTCTAAAATATGCACGGAACTGGAAAACCACTTGGGGATGAATGACAAAGATCTTGCTGAATACATAATTCATTTATCAGAGAAAAACAACACCATTGATACGTTTAAGAAAGCACTCATTGAAAATGGAGCGGAATTTTCAGATTCATTTATTTCAAACTTACTGCGTATAATCCAACACATGCGTCCAAGTAAAATAAGTAAAAAAGAAATTAAAATAATTGAGGACAATGATAAACATGACTTGGCTTTAAAGTTTCCTGGGCTCGCTCTTCCAAATGAACCACAAAAAGAAATTATAGGGGAAGAACAAAAGGACCAGAAAGAAAAAGAAGTTAATGCTGGTGGTTTAGATATTGTAGATGATTTAATGGCTCAGTTTGAAGCACAAGCACCTTCAAGGAATACAGAGAAAAAACGAAGCAGAAGCCCTAGTCGAAACAGTGACAGAAAAGCCAGACATGGTCGCAAAAGCAGAAGTAGGTCAAGAGATAGAAGAAAGCGTTCTAGATCACGAGAACACCGACATGATCGTTATAGAGATAGAAAACGACATTCAAGGTCAAGTAGATCCCGATCTAGAGATACTAGACGAAGCGATAGAGATAGAAGCACATCTAGAAGTAGACGTAGAGACAGAAGTTCGGAGAAAAAAGTAAAGCGTGATAGGAGTCCACAGTTGGACGACGACCCTATTCCTGGTAAAATTTATCCAGGGAAAGTAGCAAATATTGTTCCATTTGGGTGTTTTGTGCAGATTGAAGGTTTGAGAAGGAGGTGGGAAGGATTGGTGCATATTTCTCAACTTAGGGCTGAAGGTAGAGTCACAAATGTTTCGGAAGTGGTGAACAGGGGCAGCAAAGTAAAGGTAAGGGCAATAATTAATTTTGTTATTTCAGCATTACGGCTTCAAAACTCATATTGGAAGCAGAAAATAAATACCTATAATATTCTAGACCAAAAGTTCTTGTACAAATTAGAATTAAAATGTAGGTATTTCCTTACAAAGCTTTTAATTGTGGCGAAAAGGTGTGACTTTACTTCATTTCATATCCGTTGCCGAGTCAGTGATAGTTTCATCATTTCAACATTCTTATCTCTTGAAATTCACCATAATAATCAAATAATACCTTACATATCACATTAAATGCTCAAATCTGTTGAAATTATTTGGTGCATGTATCGATGTACCTAACCAATAAAAAAGTTTATTTGCAATATTTTTCATAGATAAAGGTACTTTCTGTGACTGGGCAAAAAGTATCGCTTTCAATGAAAGATGTGTGCCAGATAACAGGAAAGGATCTCAATCCATTGTCACATGCTCCACCAGATAGAGAAGACAAAGATCGTAATCCAGATAGACCAATGCATAACAGCACTTCGGTTTTGAGGTTACCTGTAGGAATTGATGAAGGAGAAGAGGACTCTAGAAAAAGGGTTACGAGGATATCTAGTCCCGAGAGATGGGAAATAAAACAGGTATAATATATATTATTGTTTTACTGTTTTTTTTTTAATTAGCCATTTGAATACTAAATCTTACTTAATACATAGTTTATATTATAAAGTTTTCAACCTTCTTTGTAGATGATATCATCTGGTTGTATAGACAAAAGTGAACTACCAGAGTTTGATGATGAAACAGGGTTACTACCTAAAGATGAAGATGGAGAAGCAGATATAGAAATAGAATTGGTAGAGGATGAACCACCATTCCTTCAAGGACATGGCAGAGCATTACATGATCTCAGTCCTGTTAGGTAAGGTTTTTTTTTTAATTTATTACTTGAAGGTCTACATTTGCCAATTTGTTTTTATAGAATCGTAAAAAATCCTGATGGTTCCCTTGCTCAAGCAGCCATGATGCAGTCAGCCTTGGCAAAAGAGAGAAGAGAACAGAAAATGTTGCAGAGAGAAGCAGAAGTTGATTCCCAACCATCCGGGAAGAATAAAAATTGGACAGATCCACTTCCGGAAGGTAAACTTAAACAAATTGTGCTTCATTCTAACTTTATGTTTCCTCGTTTTAGATGAATCGAGGTTAACAACTACCAGAGGAATTGGTTTGCAATCCCAAGACCTGCCAGAATGGAAAAAACACGTTATCGGTGGTAAAAAGTCTTCATTCGGGAAAAAAACCAACTTGACCATAATCGAGCAGAGGCAATCGCTGCCTATATACAAATTAAAAGAGGACCTGCGAAAGGCCGTTACGGACAACCAAATTCTGATAGTAATCGGGGAAACGGGGTCGGGTAAAACAACGCAAATCACCCAGTATTTGGCGGAAGAGGGATTTACGGCGAGAGGGAAAATCGGGTGCACGCAACCGAGGCGTGTGGCGGCGATGTCGGTGGCTAAAAGGGTGGCGGAAGAGTTTGGATGCAGATTAGGGCAAGAAGTGGGGTACACAATACGTTTTGAGGATTGTACGAGTCCAGAAACGATAATCAAGTAAGTAGGTAGGCCGACATTTTTTACGTAAATTGCAGAAAATTCTTACAGCCGACAAAACCAAAAATCAAGTAATAGATTTATTTTCACTTCATTATTATTTAGTTGTTATTGCTAGAATATGAAATATGTAATTATCAATGATAAATATTAAGACATGAGCCATAGGCAAGTGTCATAATGAATATGATGCTGCACACAGAATGTGATGATCAATCCAAGGTTATCAAAACAACTTTCTTTTATTAGATAATTTTAGCATTTTCTTGTGACGTGTGTAAACTTTCTTGTGATGTACTTGGCACCAATAAATATTGATTGATTGATTGAATGAATTTTAAAACAATTTGATGGATTTCAGCCCCAGAGGCATTGGCAATTTAAAAATGTTTTGGTGTATTTTTGGTAAATATTCTGAATTTAAAAACTCGCTCTAAATTATTCTGGCCTGTTTCACTGGCGGCGATAAGGCGCCCACAGAGCCTGCCGTGCGGGGGGGGGGGGGCAGCTCTGGAAGGGGCCCCTAAAAACTGATCTATCCACTAATATTAATTTTTGCAAAATATTAACGCTATTAGCGTTGACTGACGTATTTATAAAGACTTCTCATGGCTATAGCTTTATGTCCTGGAAAACAGATGGCTCTGATGGCTAACAATGTATTCTGCATTGTATTTTATCTCCGGAAAGCGCATGGTGAGCCAAAAATGTGTCAGACGTGACAGCCGAGAGCAGTCTTTAATAATATATCAGTCAACGCTATTAAGCTGAAAATCGGTGTCGACCAAATGACTTAGAAGATTTTTATTTCAGGAAACAATTAGCAGATTGTTAGGAAATTATTAAAACACCCCGAAAAACATGAAAAAAATGCAATTTTTTGTCAAATTATGTGCGTTTATTTGAAGTGCCTTTAATTTCTCTTTTAAACTTGTATAGAGGTAATTGTTACGAAAAATATCTACTTCTATTGTCGAGTACTTTTGTACACTCTGTTAGTGTGAATTAAGATTTGTAGCTTTTTGTATTAACATATTATGTGCCATATGTATATCAATTAACTTTATTTAGATCAATTTTTCTGAAATTAATTTATTCTTAAAATTCAACACTAGTAAAAGAGCAATTTTTTAAAATCAAATTTTCGATTTATCTTTTCTTCCAAGTTACGGGCCATTTTGAGATTAGGTGGTTTAGTATGCCGTCCGTCCCTGCGTTGGTAGTTCCGTTTTAGCTTAAAAATTATTATTATTATTAGGACAAATAGCGGAATTTTTAATTTTTACACAACCAATACATCACTTCTGCGATGTCACGTGATGTTTTTGACTAAGCACCAGACAGATTTTAGCAACGGTAAAGATTTTATATTTAAGGGAATTAGTAGTTAAGGGTATTTGTATTATTCAGAGTGGCGGAGTTCCTTTTATTATACTTAATAAATATTTTCCTTTGGAAAATATTTTGTAATATAAATATCAAGATAAATTTATTATTATGTAATATTAAATCATGTCCCATTTATAAAATAAAATGTGAGACATTAGACATGCCCATTTTTTGTTAAGATACGCTATAAGTAATACCAAACTGGATGCTGATAATACTCGCTATAATACATAACATTTCCCAGGTAGGTAGAAAAACTTAAAATAAAATTTATATATCCTAGCTTATTTCTTATAATTTAGCATCTTAGCCGGGGGGTAAATGACGATCGTCATTTACCTCCGCTACCTCTAGATGTAATAAATGAACGAGTTTTAAACAAACTACATAGAGGCACTCTGCAAAAACCTATCAAGTTAGCCACATAATGCAGGGGAATTTTGCTATGTCAGTGTCTCTCTTTTATGAAACTGTGCCAGGCCTATGTATACATAGTTCTTTAATTTGGCATATTATAACTGGGACACGCTAGTTATTACCACATATTTTTTTTATAGATACATGACAGACGGTATGTTGCTAAGGGAATGTCTGATGGACCTCGACTTGAAAGGCTACTCGGTTATTATGCTGGACGAGGCCCACGAACGCACGATCCACACAGACGTGCTCTTCGGTCTGTTAAAACAAGCAGTCACCAAGCGGCCGGAACTGAAATTGATTGTGACGTCGGCCACTTTGGACGCCGTCAAATTTTCTCAGTACTTTTTCGAGGCCCCTATATTCACTATACCAGGCCGAACTTTTCCCGTCGAGGTTTTGTATACTAAGGAGCCGGAAACCGATTACTTGGATGCGAGTTTGATTACAGTGATGCAGATACATTTGAGGGAACCGCCCGGGGATGTATTGTTGTTTTTAACTGGTCAAGAAGAAATTGACACTGCCTGCGAGATTTTGTATGAACGGATGAAGTCACTAGGTATACGCTACAATCTACAACGAGAACTAAATATTATTCATATTGGGCTGCACCGAAAAACAAGCCTTTTAATTTATTTTATTTTGTAGGATCTGATGTCCCAGAACTCATAATACTGCCAGTATATTCAGCCTTACCTTCAGAAATGCAAACTAGGATTTTTGAGCCGGCTCCACCTGGCAGTAGAAAAGTTGTTATAGCCACTAATATAGCGGAGACGTCCCTAACTATTGACGGTATATTTTACGTTGTGGATCCAGGGTTTGTGAAGCAGAAAGTGTATAATTCAAAGACCGGTATGGACTCTCTGGTTGTTACACCAATTTCTCAGGTAAGTGATTGAACAACCAAGGTTATTATTTTATTTGCTGTTTTAATTTTACTTGTGAATTTGTGTGTAGCTTTTTTCCCTTAAAATGCTGAGTAGGTACTTGTCATTTTAAACACAACTGGGTATCATACTTAATATTTGTTCAGCATGACAAAAAAAAATAAAAAATAAGCTATTGTTATCATTTGAAAACGAGACTTAACCATAACGGCATTTAAATGAAAGGGGAAATCCCAGAGAATTTGTCGTAAAACTGTCTTCTAGAATATTTTTTGTGAATTGAGTGTACTTACAGATGATGTAAAGTGGGTCCATGAATTGAGTTCACATAAGGTGTAAATAACAAAAAAAATTCTAGTTGAAATTTTAGATTCTGGGGGTCGGCCCTGCTTGGATTGAAATTAACTTTCGAAAAATCACGTTTGCCTTGGAAATTATGAAAAAACTAATTCAGTAGCTCTCACATCAAAATGTTATCTGATGTTAGTAAGAAAACTTTTGTTCGCAATGAAAAACTGGATACCTAGGTGTGAAAAAATTCAAAAGCCTAGGCCTGCTTTGATTTTTGTGTATTTTAATCTTTTGGCAGAAAAAATCAAAATCCTTAAAATCCGACATAAGGGGCCAATAAAATTCATCAGTTTCTTCATCAGTGTAAAATAGAACTTGAATTAATTCAAACAGGCTTAAGAATTTACTAACTAAACAGTAAGTACTTGGAACTGTCAAGAATAATTGTCAATTGGTCACAGTCATGGCAATCTATGATATTGACCTAATATAAGCTAACTGTGCATTTCATTTGTCTGTAGACTTGTATCCTAGGCCAACGATAAAGACAGGCCACGGCGCTAACGCATAATCGCGTAGTCACGTGACCAACTTATAATGAAAGGCATTTTTGGAGATAAGTACAAAAAACAAATTTCGTAACAATTTGGCAAGTTTTCTTTCATCTATTACATTTTTTCAAAATTTTCAACCTGCCTCAGCTGTTTTAGGCTGAGAGTTAAACGGCACTGCACTCGCAATATTTTGGCACATTCTCAAAAATTGGTCTCAGTTGATCGGCAGCGTGAAAGACCGAATAGAAACCATATCAGGGCGTGGATCGACAACGAAAATCCTCGAGTACGTTACAACACTGATTTATTTCGCACAAGGTGAATGGTGAATACAATAAATACACAAACCCGAACGTGGTCAACGGGAACGGCTTCCAGCCACCCGGACCGTCTGAACTCACGGATCTCCCGTAAGCAGTTCACCCCTCTGTCTCAGACTCCACTGTCTAATACTAAATACTGTCCCATGTCCATAATAGTCCATTCCGGGTTCCCTATTCTGTGGTTCGGGGGAGAATTCCCCTTAGAGCGCTCACGCATCGCGTCGCGTCGGTGCGAGCGGCACAAATACTCTTGGACGGCACGACTCCCACCCAGACACCCAGAGACCATGATAACACCTGGGCGGTTCCCCTCCGCCAGGACACACGCGCACTAGACAAACTTGTTTCTAAAATATAAACTAAGACGTTTAAAAACACTTTAAACATTGAAAACTTCTCAAAACCCAAGCTGCCGCTTTCAGTTATGTGACAAATGACATGTAACGTCTGACTAAGATGGTCACGTGATTTTTGTGCGCCAGGGCCTGTCTTTGTAGTAGGCCTTGACTTGTATCATAAGGAACAATTTGTATCAAAACGAATCTCATTATATGTAGTACCAAAGATCATAATCGAATATCATGATCTTTGGTAGTACTGGTGGAAATGGCGAAGGAAAAAAAATTCAATATTTCAGGCTCAAGCAAAGCAAAGGGCTGGCAGGGCGGGGCGCACGGGTCCCGGAAAATGCTATCGTCTCTACACAGAAAGAGCTTACAGAGACGAAATGTTACCTACCCCAGTTCCCGAAATTCAGAGAACAAATTTGGCAACGACCGTGCTACAGTTAAAAACGATGGGCATAAACGATTTGCTGCATTTCGATTTCATGGATGCCCCACCTGTAGAATCACTTATCATGGCTTTGGAACAGTTGCATTCACTGTCAGCTTTAGACGATGAAGGCCTGTTGACTAGATTGGGACGAAGGGTAAGTTCTGCATTTAAAGAAAACTTTGAAAAGTAACTTGAAACTATAATTTGTTGTCATAATTCAACGCCTGCCAATATGACTTGATGACATATTTGTGAAATATTAACCAATCAGCGATAATACCACTAGGTATAGTGGTATTATCATAAGTAATATCATAAGAGCATCTAATTTTTCCAAAAAAAATCGAAAAAACACGTTGCTAAGTAATATTTTAACAAGAAGCATGAGTGCTGGTGGCAACAAAAATCCGAGTCGAAGACGAGGATTTTTGCACCTGTACGAATGCATTTTGTTAAAAAAATATTACTTAGCATTGTGTTTTCTTGGATATTTTTCACAGGAGAAATTAGATGCCCGAATGGTATTTGACAAGACTATTTCATGAGTAACAGATTGTTCTGCATACACATAGCTTACAAAACATACTACCTATTATACAACAGCTGTCAAGTTTTGCCGCAGGTAAACTTGAAAAAACTGCTGACAGGTGCTGTCATACAGTTTCCATCTAGAAACCATTTGTAATTCAAAATTGCGCGTTTGTGATTGGTGGAAATTAAGACGAGGGAAATAGTCGCTGAAATTCCACTCTCCTAGTTACACTAAACCAATATTATGGTAACTAAAAACTGATTGGTAAGCCTATAACTTTTCCGCATTACCAAATTTAATATAGGAATTTTTATTAACACAATAAATCCTCCTAAATGACAGCTATCAAATAATAACTCAACTTTTAAGCATGGCAATTAAATTTTAAATGCCGCTAGTTAACTAAATTTTATATGGAAGTACAATGGTCTAGTGGCATGATTCTCGCTTTGGGTGCGAGAGGTCCCAGGTTCAAATCCCGTTTGTGGGTGCTTCTTTAAATCACATTTGGGAAAAGGCAAAATGTATATAATTTTTGTACTTAATTTATTTAATAAGTTTAGTTGTCAAATTACGCCTAAACAATCAATAATTCAATTATTTGCAGTTGTGAAATTCTCTTCCTAAATACAACTCGTTGTATGCCTAATAATCAGATAATACCTTTCTTAATTTATAACTCATTATAATCCCCCAATGCTAAGAAAATACCACTCCTGTGGTGCAACCGTGGTATTTTCAGCATTATTTTCCCATGAAAATGTCATTGTTGCAAAATATTTTATAATATAAAAACATGCAGATGTGTCTGTAACGCCTGTTTGTCATGTCTCTCCAATTTGACATGTTTATTATATATATATATCCATAAATTTTGTTAAAAAAAAGCCAGTCTATAAAACTAGCGAGAGTACATTTTGGTACCTTTTTTCAAATTGAATCTCAAGAAATAAGGTGCTCATTCGTTTTACAATAACAATAGTTAGTTCAATGTTTATTTTACAATTTGCCTAATCATTTAGAAAAAGAACAAACTTTTTGAAGCAACTGATGCAAGGAATTTCAGAACTTGGGTTTTGTGAACAAAATGTCTAGTATTTATCAAAATCGGCTGAATTTTTGCATATTATGTGGAGAGTGCCCTTTTTAAATAACTACTTGAAAATTGCTTGATTTAGAATTTCTTTTAACTTTTGAAATTTCCAAGAATACAATGGCTTCTGTGACAAATCAGGGGTTCCAGGGCCGTATTTCATTTTTTGGTCACAATTTTTTGTTTACACCACAAAACGCACAAATGTATTGCTACGTCTTCCAGAGTTGTTTGTCTGGACGTCTAGACCGAAACAATATAGAAATAAATCGGTTTCGATTCGTCAAACGAACTGTCAACGTCCTTGCTAGAAGACTATGAAAGTAATATTTGTTATGTTTGAAAAAACCAAAGTAGGCCTTGGTACAAGAAACAAATGCATTGTCTGTCTAGATAAGTGCCTTTTCTGTGCCAAATACCGGAAAATTTTACTAAGTTTTTCTGAATGAAAAATTACGTACATGTACAAAGCTTGCGACTAATCATCCTACTATTATTTTTTGCCTTTTGTCAATTTTTAATTTTTAAATAGCAGGTAAGGTGCCTTTCCTTATACAGGAAATTTTTATTCTCAACAATAACTTTCCTTAATAAAGATTTCGCACATTTTGCACCGGCACCTTGCCTATTGAAAAATAAAATATTGACAAAAGGAAACAATTAAAATCATAACTTTATTTTTTATTAATAAATAAATATTTTTTGTTAAAAATTTCTTATATCTTACATAGTAATTCACTTTAACTAGGCAAAAAATGAAGCATTCTCTCTGTCAGTTACCAAAAATAATTTGTCCCATAAGCCGTTAAACTATTATTTTATTCTACATATTCACAGATCTTCCCTCAGATGTTTTGAATGCAAAATCAGCGGCCCCTTTAAGGTATTTTATTTTTAACTTCTAGATGGCCGAATTCCCGTTAGAACCCAACCTATCAAAAATGCTCATTATGTCGGTGGCTTTGCAATGTTCCGATGAAATTCTCACAATCGTCAGCATGCTATCTGTCCAAAATGTCTTCTATCGACCCAAAGATAAGCAGGCTTTAGCCGACCAAAAGAAAGCGAAATTCAATCAGCCCGAAGGCGACCATCTGACGCTCCTCGCTGTGTATAACAGTTGGAAGAACAACAAGTTTTCAAATGCTTGGTGTTACGAGAATTTCGTGCAGATAAGAACGCTGAAGAGGGCGCAGGACGTTAGAAAGCAGTTGTTGGGGATAATGGACCGACATAAATTGGACGTCGTTTCTGCCGACAGGAATACGGTTAGGGTGCAAAAGGCGATTTGTTCCGGCTTCTTTAGGGACGCTGCGAAAAAGGATCCCCAGGAGGGATATAGGACTTTGGTCGACAGCCAGGTTGTCTATATTCATCCCTCAAGTGCTCTTTTCAACAGGCAACCTGAATGGTAAGAAATATTTCCTTTCACACATACAGTAACATCATCGGTCAGCCGGGAAAATAAGAAATCGATTTAGGCCGTTTCGTTTTATTGTTAGTTATAAAAAAAATGTTGATCAAAAGTTGTAGCATCGATTTTAACCTTCAGAATCCATTTAAAGGCAAACTAGAAACTATTGAATGTCTGGTTTCTTGGAAATTGTATTTGAATATATGTAAACAAAAAGCGCTTTATATTTATATTTTCTGATTTTTATCTATATACATGTGCTACTTTGATCATGTTTAAACAAGTGTATGAGATTGATGGAACTATTCTTCAATAGTTTAAGGATTGTTTGATTGGGAGAAGGCAAGTGGTAAAATGTGGCATTAGTATACCAAATGAAAGGTATATAGATGTTGGGGTACCGCAGGGACCTGTTTTTGGTCCACTGTTGTAATAAATAATAATTGTAGATTTCATTTATTCACTGATGATAGAGTTATAATTTGTTTAGTGGCTGATGTCTGTAACTCACTAATGTCAGATTGAACTATATTCAGGGTGTCCCATTTAAGCTTAAAAAATCCATGTGTCAAAAAATGTTGTTGCGTATGTATAACATACATAGACACTTGTTGACCTACTGTTCATTACATCCCCTGGCCATAATAGCAGAGTTTGACTGTATTTTTTTATCTTTTTTTATTGTCAGAGACAAATTTAGCCTACACTTGATATCAGGAATAATGATCCCTGGATCACAATTGCAGGGATCAAGATTTGTGGTATCCACTATAATCTAACCATCTTATTATTAGGGTTATATACCATGAGTTGGTGTGTACAACGAAGGAATATATGAGGGAAGTGACCACGATTGATCCCAAGTGGTTAGTGGAATTTGCGCCTGCATTTTTCAAATTTTCTGATCCCACGAAACTCAGCAAGTTCAAGAAAAATCAACGACTGGAACCTTTGTACAACAAATATGAAGAACCTAATTCATGGAGGATTTCTAGAGTTAGGAGGAGAAGAAATTAATGTTCATTGTGGTGTTTTAGAGTAAGTGATTATGATTTGTATATATTTATACAAGTAAGGTAAAGAAAAACTGCGAATAAATAAAGTGTTTTATTCATTCCATATACTTCTTACATGTACCATTCTACTTCTATCCATCTCCGAATTGGCATTAGAGGAAGGGCTCCATCTTTTTCCCTTTTCTATTTTATCGTACCTCAAATTAGTTGCTCTATCGATATTTTGTTTTAAATTACTTGTAACCAGCTTCCTTCTAGGTACATGTCTTAAAGCATAATCCCAATCTCCAGATTTTTTTATGTCTAACATAATAGCTAAAGTTTGGTTTATGGTAAGAGATTTTCCAGATCCGCTGCCCCACTGAAGGTATCTGTCCAGTGGAAATTTTTGCATTCTTATGCCTTCTTTTTTGGCTTTGGCTAGAGATAATGGTTCATTATTGACCTAAAAATAACAAGGAAACAAATATATGAGGCCGCGGTGGCGTCGCTCGTACCGTCGCTGACTTTTTAGACTGCATGTTTTTCTGCCTTCGATCGACCTTGGTTCGAGGCAGGCGCATGCATAATATGTCTAAAGAAAAACACTGCTGTGGCCAAGAGCGCTGGACAAATAAATGTGGGTTCACGGTATTGCTCCTAAATAGCTTTATCCGTGTGATTTACTAATTGTCCTACACTCACTGGGATTACTACGGTTTTCTAGGGTTTTCCGTAGTACTTGAGCGAATGCTATCCTAGTTCTATCGGGAAAAAAAGTCAGCCCTAGCCGCAAATGGCAACGAAGACAAAATAATAGTAATTGCCCCCCTCTCCCGCACAAGCATGTGGTTGCTTCTGGGGTACTCCCTAGTTTGGAGTATTGTGAGGGTGAGAATTATTATTATTATTATATAGAAACATGTACTGACATGAGAGATAATTTATTTAAAATATGTGTCTAATTTTATAAAATAACAAAGATAATAAATTATTCTATGTTAATAAAATTGACAGATACCCTGTCAATTCAAAAGCTATCAAAATAAAATTTTAAATGTGTATAATTTTTACACTTATGTATGTTATCTATTTTACCACAATCGCAACAAAAATTTGACAATGTCAAAAAAATATTACAGAATCTACCCCTTCTGAAAAATTCATGTGTGGTCAGAAAATCCTCGAGAAAACCCTAACCGACGATTAAAATCATATTGTCATACTATGTTTACGTTTTTGGAGAAATGATTTGATAATGTTAAAATCGACAGCCATTGCTTCTCTTTACATTTTCCATTTAACTATATACATGGTGTCCCAAATCAACATGTAGCGATATTTTAAGAGACGGTTGCTGTGGTTGAAAACTTCATATAAACATGCGGACAAAATACTTAGTTCTCGACATACAGGGTGTTAAAAGTTGAACCCTAGAGATGGTGTTGTTTTAATATTTTCGAAAGCTCTAAAGATATGCAGATGAAATTTTGCACACAATATTATAATAATTATGCCTTACAATACAGAATTTTAGTTAGACCAAAAATGGCACAGGCAGGTTAAAACCCATACGTTTGGGCAAATTCTTCGAGTGAGAGTCTATCTCCAGATTTTGTTGATTTAAATTCTTCTAATGCTTTTCGATTCTCCTCTTTCTTTAGCGGAGGTGGGTAAATACAGTCATAATTTTTGAGTGATTTTTAATATTTGATAACAAACATAATTTTTAATATGGCTTGTTGAGTATTTATGGGCTGTTTAGTTAGACATTATATAAAAGGCACAAATATATCTGCTTCTTCATTATCGCCTCATATCAAATTTTTATGCCCTGTTTTAAGTTTTAATATAAAGCTTGGAGCAAAAAGAAAAACATGGGTCACCTAATTTTTTTGGATACAATACTGCTGTATTATGGGTGGCATTTGATTGTGAATAACCCTGTATATACCTAGCTTTCTTTATAAAGTCGCCTATCAACTGCCTCGTGAAATATCTACATGTCGATTTTTTTAACTAAGGATTGAAAACTAGACCTTAAGTTGTTTAAAATATTCAATCAATGTTGTATATTCTGCGTTTAGGACATTTCCAATATGAACACTTAGAAATATTTATTTCATGTAACACCCAAGTTTGTAAATTTAAATTGCTTACTTTGTCCACAATTCCTCCAATGATATAAACTGAATCTGATTCATATCTTCGCATTTCTTCTTGGCAATGTGGAGTCAGGTATACTAATTGTTCTTTTGGAAAAATGTCTAAATAACTTTCTTGATGAACATTTATAGGAAACCAAGGTTCGTACATAGTTGGAATAAATTTGTGTAGATGGGTCATAAGGTGACTGTTTAAATCTGCATTGCAAAAATGGACATCAAATGGTTCTACAATTTTAAAATAAATATAAAACTATATAAGTACCTTAGACAAACTTTAAATTCTACCTTCATGGTATCTATTTTCTGAGAACGCAAGCATAAATTGTTTACTGCAATTTGTACTTTCGCGTTTGGTCATGTTTTGATCATATCCGCAATCGATTACAAGCTTTTCACCAAATCGGATAGCCTGAATTAACCGGTTGTTATACATTTCATTCATAGTACTGTCATAAAACCTAAGAAATAAATTGTTATGTTGTAAACCATACGTTTGGGCAAATTCTTCGAGTGAGAGTCTATCTCCAGATTTTGTTGATTTAAATTCTTCTAATGCTTTTCGATTCTCCTCTTTCTTTAGCTAAAAGAAATACTGTACCTCAGTTACTAATTGTGAATTCTGGTACCTAATTTTATTGAATACAAAAAAGGCAAAGAAATATCTCGAGGGCTATAAATTTGCATTCTTACATTCTTGTTCTCTTTTTTTTTGCTAATTTTAAACAAATACTCCAGGTATTTTTGTCGCCGTGTTCTTGAACTTAAAGTTAACATTTCCTTCCAATGTTTTTCTAAGAAGTACTCATTGTCAGGAACTAATTTTCCTTCCTGTCTCATTACTTCGGTTTCTAGCATGATCACTTTTAGTTTATGTTCTAATTGCTTGTCTCCCTCGGTTATTCTGTCATAGTCAATCTCGGCATATTCATCTAAAAAACAAAGAAATCATAGCTCCATGTTCTGTGGTTCTGGTTCTGTGGAAATAATTAGTAAAAATTTTGGTCAGTTTTCAGTTCAGAATACAGGTGTCTAAATGACAAGAAAAATTCTAGTTGAATTATATTCTGGAAAAAAATCCTGCTTGGTATCGTACCAAGATCCTTGGAGAACGAGTAGGTAACCATTTGTGGACAGCTCTGTCTACTTCTTTGTCTTCCAAAAATATTGAACAAATTATGAAAAAAGTCAAAGTAGTAGTAAACAACTTTTATTTAAGTTTTCCATATCTTCGAAAATGGACAAAATTAAGTTTACTCTGGACAATTTTTAATAAACTAAGTTCCAAAATCTCCCTCTAAGTATATTAATGGATTAAGGCCATTTTTACTCCATCTCAGTTTGAGACCTTCACAGACAACGAGAAAGGGATTCTATACTCTATTCAAACTAGACGCAAGTGAAACATAAATACAAGTTGTTGCATGGCTAGAGCGTGATACGCACGTGATCGGCTTGCTATTGGCTAGACGGCAATAAAATCTGACCCGGCGAGTGCAGCGAGTCGGTGTTTCTTACAGAGGTGTATCGAGTTGCAAATGGACCTTTATTTTTTTCGATATAATTCTTTCACTGTTTATTAATTATTCGAGCTACGATTTGTGTTAATAGTAGAAATTTGCAGGTAAGTTAATGACTAGGTTTGCCATAAAAGTTTGTTTTTAAAGTTCTTAATACTGGGGCATATTATTTTAATATTTTATATTATAAAATTCATAGAGATCGCCCTTAAGGAGGCTTTATCACACATAGTGCCAACCCAAGTGAGTTTTTTGTGTTTATTTTGAAAATCACGAGGGGTGTGACACTCAAGAAATCTGGTGTACACTTTGCCGAAAATCCGTGAAATCTCGCAGAATCTTCAGAATCTTACAGAATCTCGAAAATCTCATAGAATCCCTAAAATCTTCGCCAAATCCTCAAAAATCTTCAATAATCCTTAAAATCTCTAGAAATCCCAGAAATCTCTCTAAATCCCTAAATCTCGAGAAATCCCTAAAATCTTTAAATCTTGAGCAAAATTGTAAATTTTACCCTTTAAAAATTATGCTCCATGTTATATTTTGGCGCTATTCACAAAAAAATCATGTAAACGACCAATAGAAGTCGTTCCCCCTCCAGTACCCACTCATGCAGCCGCCACGCGCCGCGCGCACATGGCCAAGCCGGCCAGTTTCATCTGCAATAATATTGTCGCGTTGTGTTCGGTTATTTTAAATATTTTTACAAATTCTTCTTTGACTGCTATACCGCTTTTCGATTTATAAATTATTTATTTTGAATTCTGTTAAAAAATTTAAAAGAAATGAATTTTACTTTTCATTTCATTTTTAAATGCCTATACTTATGTAATAAATATTCAAGAGGAAAAGAAAACTATAGATATGATGAATCTGAATTTCTTCCGGATGGATCCTGCGTCAGCAAAACTTCTCGTTCCAAGCTTTCGTCCTCGATTGAATCCCCTCAAAACAGTTGCATGATCAACAGGACTACTTAAAGTGTTGGTGTGCAAAGATCCAGGCAAAGATTCAATATAAAAATATACAGGGTGTTTTTCTCTGGGCCTTCTTAAAATGCTGAATTTTATGAAACTTTATACTGGTGAAAAGTGCTCTGGAATCACTGGAAAAAAAATAATAAACACAAAGTAATGTATTTCTTTAAATAAAGTCACTGTCTAAGATGATACATTTTCTGTGCGTTTCCTGTTGGGGCACACCAGCAACCTTAACTCATATGGTCCTGTTGACAATTCAACTGTTTTGAGGGGATTTCATGGCACACTTGACTTGCTATACTTATGCCTTTAAAATTCCTAATTTGCTCAACTTTGACAACCCTCAGAATGGAACTCCCTGTAGATATATTTTTGTTCAAATTTGGTATTTAGGGGTTTTAGGGTGCCCTGATTAACGCTGTACTCTCAGATTTTAAATAAACAATCGGTTAAATGAATTTCGTCATTTTTACTAGAAAAAAAATTCCTTAGTACGCCTTGAAAATTGAGATTAAGACCTGAAATTTTGCACCAGAGTAAAAAAAGAGTTTTTGTGACCTACCTTTATAAAAAAAAAACGGCTAAAATCGGATAAAAAATAAAAATTTTACGGGGAAATGGAAGCACCATTTCAAATGGACCACCCTGTATGTATGAATTTTCTTATTAATATTGTTCGTTTCTTATAGGTATTATTATAAACAAGAGAGTTGATAAGTACTTATTACAATTTACAAAGAATGTTATTTTTATTTTATTGTTTCCCTCCTTTGTATTACAATAATAATTTACAAACAAAATACATATATTGAAAATCTGATAAAATCCTTGAAATCTCACGAAATCTGTCGAAAATATCACAAAATCTAGAGATTTTTAAAAATCCTTAAAATCTTCAAAATACCTATCTAAAATCTCTCAAAATCCCTGAAATCTTCTAAAATCTCTTGAAATCTCAAGATTTACAAAATCCCAGTAAATTTGTTCAAAGATTTTAGAGATTCTCATAAGAAACAATGTAATCCCGAGCTAAATCCCAAATCTGGTGTACACAATTTCTTGGAGTGTCACACCCCTCGGAAAATCATTGTTTTTCACAAAACCAATGTTCAACTCAAATACTGCATTATATTGCGCATGTTTGGACAAAAAATCAGCCAAATCTGACGTCTCGTTTGCAAAAACAATATACCTGAAATGTATTTTCTTCTTCTCTAATATAAAATTACCAGAAACTTTAGGTACCTATATTGTTTTTCCAAACGAGACGTCAGATTTGGCTGATCTTTTTGTCCAAATATGCGCAATATAATGCAGTATTTGAGTTGAGCATTAGTTTTGTGAAAAACATAATGATTTTCAAAATAAACACAAAAAACTCACTTGGGTTGGTAGTAGGTATTTAATGCCATGTGTGTTTGGGGCCCTGCCTCATATTAGCCCTCAGAATTGTTCACGTGCTTCCATCGTGTAAATGTTTACGTGCCACTTGCATTTAGTTTGAATAATAGAGTGTAGTGTTTACATATTTAAAAAACTTACCGTTTGATTTATCTTTATGTTCCAGTTTAGAACATAGAAACCTAGCATAAGTCAATTGCTCGGAATTATTTTTAAGCAAATATTTAGCAGATTTCATCCTTTGTGGAGCACTGTAAACTCTGCTAGATAACCAGGAAATTTCTAAATATCTACATTTTACGATATTTCTGCTAATTGAAAACATGTTGCAAAGATAGGAAATTATCACCAGCTCACCAATACCATAGTAGTTTTTTATATTAATATCTAATAATATTTTTAGGAAAGCATCCAAACGTTGATTTCCTCCATCGATGATTCAAGATCCAAATCCAAAGCATAAACTTCACAAGGACAAGGTTTTTGGAGGTTATTTTCACAAAATATAATTTATAGGTTAGGTTTTCTAATATGCTTTCCTATCCGAACTACAAGAAATTTGGGACGCCATATTGGGGAAATAGAAACCAGAGACGTATTCAGGAATATCAATTCAGAAATACAGACTAGTATCAGAGCATCTAGTATCAAGTAGTAACACAGCTTAATAAAAGTAGTACCAGAAATACAGAGTAGTAAAATTAGGGAATAATTCCTTTATATATATAAATAATTCCTTTATATATATAAAGGAATTATTTCTGCTTAAACTTTATTTTTTGAGGTTGCATGTATTTTAATAACCACGAAATATTGCTCCCTACTCTCTCTTTATAACCGACACCATTTAAACACCCGAGCATGACTTCATATATTTCATTGTCGTTTGCGGACTGGGTGACACTACTCGACAAAAAAAATGGTGGCTTATATGTTATACGGGGGTATTTTGTGGTTACAGGTACCTACATATTCACTTTCTGAGGTTTATAGAATGTCCCATATTTCGAATATCCATCTTTTTACGGCAACGAATTTTCTTTGCGGTCAATATTTCGCAGTTTTGTCATATTAACCTGGACCAACACTATATTAGTGTTTAGAACTTTTACAAGTAGATTGTGGGTAGATTTGTTTGTGATAACATGAAATTTCCATGCACATATCAAGAAAACCATATGCACAGAGCACTGACCATTACGTGAATTGCAGAAGAATAATATAAACACTATTTTGAAAATACCTGGATGATATGTTCAAAAAGTTGAAAAAGTGGGAGTTCTGGATATTATATTTTGGAATAGTATTTTGTAATGTATGCAAGAATGAAAATAAAAAATTTTGTTTATAGGTCCAATAATAATAATAATTCTCACCCTCACAATACTACAAACTATTAGGAGTACCCCAGAAGCAACGGAATGCTTGTGCGGGGGAGGGGGGCAATTACTATTATTTTGTCTTCATTACCATTGGCGGCTAGGGCCGACTTTTCCCGATAGAATGGTCCACTATACAGGGTGGTCCAAACTTCATAAGCAATACTTTAAAAACTGCTAGAAAATTTCAAAAAGGGGGATTTTTTCACATAAACATGTATCGAAATCCTAGCGGTTTTCGTTATACAGGACGTCAAAGTTCAATTTTTTCTTTTCAAGTTTTCTTTTAATTAATAATCTTTTTTCCAGGACATCGAAGCCATGAGAAGTCGTTATAAATATAATAATAATACGGCAGTCAATGATATTAGTAAACACATCCATGAAATCATTAAGCTGGTAGTTTTTTGTTTTAAAGCATTTATTTTATTTTTAGGAATGACGAATGCATGGTTGTAGACCTTCAGACAATTTTTATTGCAATAGTCGTGATATCCTGTTTCTTTCGGAATTTCTTCCTAGTCATGAGGAGTTTTGTATTTTTTGCCTTCAACTTATCCAAAAAATAATAAAACGAGCTATTGGAATTTCTCCAAATCGTAACTGCATATAATGACATAGTTTAAATAAGGAATCTCGATTTGAAGCTTGTGGAATCCGTTCAGAGAAGTACAATTTGAACATCAAATAATGGAGGTATTTCCTGTAAACAAAATTCTAGAGAGTCCTGCAGATATACAGGGTGATTCAGTTTCATTCTGCGACACTTCAACAGGTGATAGAAAACCAAAAAATAACCGCACTTTCTTCTATAAACTATATCATTTTAAGGCCTTTTCCAAACTAGTTGAGATATTTAAGTCATATTTGGTACATGTTATAACGGCATGAGTTAGCATAAAATCTGTTAATATCAAACACCTTGAACAACCAGGGGCGTAGAAGTGGGTAATTGGTATCTGTTTTTAGGAAAAAAATGAACCACCTTGTATAGCAATAAAATGTATTCAATTTCTTATGTAAATTTTAATTGTAAACAAAAACGTTCTCTTAGCATTTTTTCATATGTGTCATGGTTTCATAGCAAATTTGTTTGCTCCGTAAGTAACACTCAAAACAGAAAAAATGTGTTTCTTACTTTAAATACAGTAACTTTTCCCAATAAACTTACCCATTCAAGGTTTTACTTTTCAAGATACAGATCGTAACATTAATTGTATCTTCCTTAATTGTATTAGACCCTGTAACCTGTAACTTCAAAAGTATAGCCTTAAATAGGCAAGTTTATTGGAAAAAGTTACTTTATTTCAAGTAGCAAACACATTATTTCCACTTTAAGGGATACTTATAGAGCAAATTTTTTAGATAATTTTTTAGAAATACCCCGAAATAATACAAAAAAATTTGCCACGAAACCATGACATACAAAAAATTACCAAGAGGGCATTTTTTTTTCTAAAAACAATTACACTAATTACCTACTTCTACGCCACTGGTTGTTCAAGGTGTTTGATATTAACAGGAACAGGTTTTATGCTAACCCATACCGTTATTACATGTACCAAATATGACTTAAATATCTCCACTAGTTTGGTAAATACTCAATAAAGACCACGTTTCTTAAAATTTTAACACCTTGTAACTTTTTAATAAGGCCTTAAAATAATATAGTTTATAAAAGAAAGTGCTGTTATTTTTTGGTGTTCGTTCTATCACCTGTTGAAGTGTCGCAGAATAAAACTGAATCACCCTGTATAACCGTGAGGTCCTAATAATGTATTTATTTACCTAGGTACTTTTTTGCTGTTTTGTCTATTAGGTACGAAATAAGTTTCGAAATTTTATTAATTTTACCTTTTGTTTTCAATATAGCTATTTTGTAAGTCGGAATTTTGTAAGTTCTATAAGGAAAGTATAATATGCCTTTTCAAAAGTACCTAAAATTGGCGAATAGTGAAATAAAATTTAATACTTTAGAAAAATGTTATATTATATTTTTTACATAATCAATACATATTATATATGTTTGTCTACCAGATAAAAGTCATATAAAAACATTAAACAGTTACTTATATATTGGACTAGCAATAATTGGCTAAAAAATCACAATTAAATTTGAGATTTCTTAGAAGATAGATTTACACTAAAAATTACAAGATGTTAATGCTACAAAAGTATCCACAGGTCTTCAAGATGTTTTGACAAATATTCCAATGGACTCATTCACCTTTATTTCAAAGTGACTTTTTTGAATACCTATTGAAATAAGTAATGTCAAGAACTGTTTTGTCATATTTGGCTCTTTTGCTTAACAAAACAACTAATGGTTCAGTCATGTGAAATTATTTTAGATATAATAACTGTAACCATTTAATATGCTAAAATGAAGTCATTATTGTTTAGAGTGGCACACCATTTTCAAATTAAAATTACATTGCAAAACATTTTAGTAATAAACTTTTTATCTAGATGGATATAAAAAAATTACATGCTGGAACCCACCAGTTAAAATCTAGCCAATTCTAGCGATTTTAAAAACAGTATTCCAAACCCTTTACCACTACCACACAATATGTGATATTTTTTGACATTCATAGTTTTTTTTGTTTTGTTTTTAGCCAGCATTTGAGCATAATTTATGCACTGTGACATAAGTTGAACTGATAGAAACATATATCAACTTGGAGCAATTTAAGCAACACCAACGAAAAATACTATTCTGGGTGAATATGTCATTGTTAATATTATTAAAATACTTGGCCTCGTACTTGAGTTTAAATTGTTGTTTTGGTTAGGAGACTGACAACATTTTTTAAACCACACATGTATTTTTAATAGAACGAGCTTATTTACAAACTCATTCCTAGAAGTCCAGAACGACCAATATAGATATTTAATAAAAAAGTATATACATAATAGATACCGATATATTATATAATTATCAATTATTGTAGAAACACACAAGGTAAATATAATATTTACAATACTTCAAATCGCAACAACCAATATAACTGGCAGTGAATATTTGATAAAATAATTTCAATTTCAATTTATTTTTAAATAATAATTATTGTTGGAATTTTTTTTTAAATATTTGATTATATTTGATTTTTCCATTGCATAATCGAATTTCCTCTGCTTATTGTCGTATTTACAATCGAAAATTGCACACTAAACATATCAATGCAAAAATACAAGTTGCTGACATCTGCGATACGAAAATAAAACACTTAGTGTTGCGATATCTGCTGACTTACAATGGCAGGACACCGTACTTGTGGATGTACCCTATATTTCAACTAGCCCATCTAGACTTCTGCAACTCTATCTGGCCTTCTAGCGTTTTAGCTAAATAAATTACAAACAATTGAGACAATGCTATTCCTAGCGCTATTCCTGCAATAGTATAGAGATTCCTTTCAGCCCATGTACGAACTATTTCGATGCAACCAGAAGTCCATACTTTCTTGCTTGCTTCTGCAACCTGTGAACCATACGAGTCGATGTCAAAGTCAAACCTTTTATTTTATACAGGGTGGTGAAACTTTTGTCAGAAAGCCTTCTAGCGTTGACTGACGTATTTATAAAGACTTCTCACGGCTATAGCTTTATGTCCTGGAAAACAGATGGTTCTGATGGCTAACAATGTATTCTGCATTGTATTTTATCTCCGGAAAGCGCATGGTGAGCCAAAGATGTGTCAGACGTAACAGCCCTGAGCAGTCTTTAATAATATATCAGTCAACGCTTCTAGAATCCATAGAAAATGTCGAAATAATATGATTTTTCATTGTTTTTTTATTGTTTGCAATATCTCCTACGAGTGGAACCAAAACGTTTTATATTCTGTTGTATTGTTACTTTTATCGAGATTAAAGATAACGAGATGTTGCATTCCCCAAGTAAAGCATTCCAATTTGCTGCTTGAAAGTAGAAACGATTTTGCAAGAAAATTATGCATTTTTCATCTTATGATGATAAATGAAGAAAAAATTGAAGTAATCAGTATTGCCAACGACATGTCTTTTTTACATTATAAGTTATTTCACTCAACCCCCATTGCTATCCCACTGGATAAATAAGAAATAGTTTCATATTAACGGCTTTGGGGCAGCATAAAGATGCACCAAATTTGTTCACATAACTCTTATATTTTAAGAGACGTTACAAAAATTTCTTTTTTATTTTGCGCCAAAATAAAACTGACTATGGGGCTACATTAGGCATGTCCTGCAACCAAAGTTGGGCCTGAATAACTTCATAAAGATATCAGAGAGCACGAGGGGTCAAAAAGTTAAATGTAGAGAAAAATCAATGATCTGAGAAAAATGATATACATATAAGAGAATGTTGTTTGCAATTGAGGTGCCTCGTAGATACCAACCAATTTTCTCATTTTATTTTTCCAAATACTTAACTAACAATGTTATTTACTTCCCTGAAATATTTCTTTTAAAAACTTATCGGCGTTGACTGACTTATTAATAAGACTACTCACGGCTACAGTTTCATGTCCTGGAAAGTAGATGGCACCTATGGTCAACAATGTATTTTGCATTGTATTTTGTCTCCAGCAAGCGCATGGTGCGCCAGAGAACTGTCAAACATGACAGCCGTGAGCAGTCTTCATTAATACGTCAGTCAACGTTATCGGGTTATGACTCAAGCCGCCGAATAGCGGGCCATGAATTTAATTGAAAAACCATGTTGTTTACATTGTGTAAGTACCGAAACCCCAGGAAGAGTCTGCCATGGATATTAAGGTTCTCCGAAAAACATGCTCCAAAACCATGTTTGTTTATAAGTTCTATCAGCCGACAAACACGAGAGCGTCTCGCGAACACCTGTAGGTTGAGACTAACGGCGAAAACAATGTCCGATTCTAGTATAAAAGGGGGTTACTCCCAAACGAGAGTAGTCATCGCAGATCACCAGTTGTAGAGCTAACTTCTGCCCGAGAAACCAGCGAGCAGTCGATGCTGTTCCTACCATGAAACCAACACCAAGAACCTACATCAAGTACCTCCCACTGTCCATTGAACTGACCAAAAAGTAAGAGATAGAATTTTGTTTTGTTGGGTTTTGTCGACTGAGTTGCCTTTCTCTTTACAGTTAATTCATTTATTTTATTTTAAATGGTATCTAATTATTATTTACTTTGGGGTATTTTGTGCCAAATTAGAATCATTTACATACTTTTATTATCATTTGTGTAATCAGGCTAACTAATTTGTGTGGCAATAATTTTGATATTATCCTTGGGAATACTTGGAGCTACATTCACTTACTATTTTCTGTAAGTTCTGTTATCATTTTATGCTATAAGCTAGTATTATTCCCCACATAAGTTTGGAACCCTTTAGTAAAATTATAGATGTTTATTTTGCGCTAAAACTTTTATTGTCAGTTCTTTTCTGTTAAAATTATTTATTAATATTTTAATAATACACGCTTTAATCACTTGTGCGCATTCACATATTACTTTACTGTAATCTTAACTTTTATTTTATATTCCATAGGCATGCCATTTATATTTTCAATATATTATGTATTAAAATTGCCCTTTGTTTCCATTAATCCTTAGACTCACACCAAAAAGAAATTAACTTCTGGCCCAAACTGTACATACCGCTCGACTAAATAGGGTGGCAAGATAACAAAAGTTAAATTTTTTGGTGTGCAGCGAAAAACAAGAAAAATCAAAGAGCCACCTAATCCTAGGGTGTATTTTTTTACTAGTTCTACTTTACTGTCATGATCTTTGAGAACCAAATTTTAAGTTCTAGTGTCAAAACATCATTGAGATGTAGACAAAAGTTCATATTTTTGGGGTTCAGCCAAATCCTCGACCAAATCCTAGAGTGGAAATTGTTTTTGCTGATCTCACTTTTTTGTCGATTTTGACTAAGAAAACTTATTCCAATGTAAGTACTCCTGAAGAAATAAAAAATGTGAATTGCTCTATGGAATTTATTTCAAGGAAAATAAAAATCTAGAACCTTTTCAATGGAAGAATTAAACTATTTTTGGTCTGAGAATTAATCAAATTTCTGACACCTGATAAGGTTACATTTTATTTAAAAATATATTATATATTCATTAAGGTTTTATATAGGTAAGGTATCCACTTTGAAAGAGTATGTTGCAGAAAAATCATTGTGTCAAAAATAATAGGGGAAGAGGAATAACGGCTGTCAAAGTCGACAGTTAATTCTTGATAGACTGGCACGATCTATATTGACGGGGAAATTAATTCAATTAGTACAATAGGACATCCATTGTTAATTCAAGAATTCATAAACCAATAGGCCAGGCCACTTTAACAAGAATTACATATAAACTTTGACAGTATGGTTATTCCGAGGGTTATTTAACCCTTTTCCCTTTTCCTTACTGAATGATAAAATACTTGCTGACTACCTAGATGAGGATCATCAATTAATTATCAGTATCGGATTAAATGTTTCTGAGTCGCGCTTTTTCTGTAAAAGCGTTGTGTGAAGGAATTTAAAGTGCAGAGACTGTCAAATCTCAATGCCCACAATCTGATTGTTGACAGCGAGATTTGGCAGTTGTTGCCCCTATTATCTAGTTCCTCTACTCCTACCCAATTTTACTTACATATTTTGGGATGGAGACATGGAGATCACAAATTCACAAGATATTTTTTAAGGAAAGCCGTAGTTTCTGAACTCCCCTGATTTTCTTGTTATAACCGAGGTTAAGTATTGGAGGAAATCGAGGGATAAAGATAAAATGCAGTGCAGTTCGGCTTGCGATATGTTTGTGAACTTGAACAAATAAAATCTACTTATTTTTTCACTTACCGATAATGTTTGTACGCCGTAACCACACATGATGTTTACTAGCCTAGAGCTCAGATCAGTGGCGTTTATACAACATGAGAATGGGACACCACATCGCTCAACACTTGGAGAAGTGCAGTTAAAATACTCATTTTTGGACCAATCCATGTATCCTTCTGAGCTTAATCCACAACATTTAAACTGCGACAAATGTTAAAAACAGTAGTCTCAATCAATAATTGAATGAATTGTTGGTACCTACTCACCTCTTGTTGAGCAAAATCGATAAAATTTTGAAGATCAGGATCATCCCTGTAGGTATGTATAATTTTATCGGTAAAATTTTCTTCTAAAATTGATTGCATCGAATGAGGGAAGACAAATCCAAGAATGGCAATTCCCATTTCGAGGAGGAAAAATACCAACAAACTTAGAGAGTACTAAAAATTAAAAAAAATAATAATAATAAAATTGCTAGTCGTCACTATATTATTATAAAAAGTAGGTAGGTGCCTTGTAACTTACAAATTTGAGCAAGCACGTGTTTTCTCTCAATGCTCCTACACAACCCGCGAAACTCACAATGAAAACTACACCTCCCATTATAACCATCACCAGCGAAATATTTAAAATAATATCGTATACATTCTCTAGTTTTACCCATCCAGTCATATGCCATTTATCGTAAAATGCATACAATCCTATGCCGATCAACAAGCCTCCAAAGAGCTAAAACATTAAACATGTAGCCATGTACCATCCAAAAATTTACAAATTGTGAATATTACCCAAAAGACAAAATTCAATATGAATATCAAGTATTTCACACAGGGGCTGACGTAGGTAAAGTTAGTGGAAGGTTGACGTCTGTAATCTCTTCTGTGGTGGGACATTTTTTTACACTATAGAACTAGGCAATGTATATAGTTAAAAAGTAAAAACCATCATTAAATAACAATTACTTATCATATATCTTATGCAATTATGCTTGAAGCTCCCTATAATACATGATTAATAATTAAAGGCTTATACAACACAAAATAATTTTGTATAGTATATCTGTGCCATAAAGGTTGCTTACAACATGTCGACGTCGACTGAGTATTAATATTAATTTGAAATATTCCAAGGAGATTTACTGCTCCCTTTGTCAAACTCAAAACGAAATTGAAGGAGAAGGAACTCCAGAAGCCAGAACAAAAGTGCAGTTTACAAAATAGGACATTGCCCTTTTTTCACAAAACACCAAAAGATGAAAATTTGATTGGAGTAGCCCAAGGTTAGATACTAACCTTGCGAGTAGCCCAAGAACGGTAGACGCACAGGATTGCTCGATCCGACAAAATTCTCGGCACGCGTGACGTCACCGCTAGACCTCTACCTGCTAAGCGCGCCGGGCGCTACCCTTTAAAGTTTTAAAATGTAGTGTGGATATTCTGTATTATTGAACTAATTTTGCCAATCCTTTGGTTTTTAGATACCACTAAGAGTACAGAGAAGTTTTATTCTTTACTTAGAATGTATTAAGACTAAGTATTAAATCACCCAGTACCTACAAAAAAAATCGAGGACAATGACGAGGAGATCTCAAATCTAACTTCTATGCTATAATGGCAAAACACATTCGATACCTATTGGAGAGATAATTTCACCAAATACAGGATGATTTTATTGGTACTACCATCGCGATTTTCTCGCCTATTTTGCACCCTACAAAAAAAAACGTAAGAAACAAAAATGTGGGAATTTTGGAGAGATAGGTAGCGCTGAAAGAAAAACTGACATCCATGGCCAACTTGTCGCGCAATATAAAAAAAAAAACTCAAATTGAGAGAAATTATGAATAGCCGTTTATTTTAAGAGATAGAAGAAAACTTTTATATTAAAAATTTATGGCACTGGGTGGGTATTCAGTTAATTTCAGAAAATTACATAGGGTCTTCGGCTCTCCTTAAAGCCATTTAAATTTTTGTCTCTTTGCTGGTTTCTTAGTATTGCTCCAAGATCGGCAAATCGTCATAATATTAATATTTACGAATTTTCTGTCCGGCGCAAGGTAAGCGAGAAAATCGCTAATAAGAAATAAACAAAAAAATTTCATAGCCTCAAGAGGGCGGAAGACCCTGTGTAATTTTCTGAAACTATCTAAGTACCCAGTTGCATATAGCTTCTTAGTGCCATCAATTTTTAATATGAAAGTTTTCCTCTATCTCTTAAAATAAACATGCTACGGCTATTAACAGTTTTGCTCAATTTGAAGTTTTTTTATATTGCGCGACAAGTTGGCCATGGATGCCGATTTATTTTCAGCATCTCCTAGCTATTCAAAATAGTCACATTTTTGTTTCTTACGTTTTTTTGTAAGGCGCAAAATAAGCGAGAAAATCGCTGTGGTAGTCCTAAAAAAAATCATCCTGTATATTAGTTCTTGCGTTTTTAATACTAAGTAAGATGTACTAATTTAGTATAAAGATTCAATAATAGTTTGAAAACTAAAAACAGATTAATAAAATACACGAAACACACGCCAAAACCCGCACCGCACGAATTACAAATTAACCGTTTGTCTAGCGCTGACGTCACACCCGTCTGCCGCAAGGCCTACTATAAAGACAGGCCCTGGCGCACAAAAATCACGTGACCATCTTAGTCAGACGTTACATGTCATTTTGTCATATAACTGAAAGCGGCAGCTTGGGTTTTGAGCACGATACTCGTGGTTTTGAGAAGTTTTCAATGTTAGTGTTTTTAAACGTCTTAGTTTATATTTTAGAAACAAGTTTGTGTCTAATGCGCGTGTGTCCTGGCGGAGGGGAACCCCCCAGGGTGTTATTATGGCGTCTGGGTGGGAGTGGTGCCGTCCAAGAGTATTGGTGCCGCTCGCACCGACGCGTGAGCGCTGTAAAGGGAAATTCTCCCCCGATCCACAGAATAGGGAACCCGGAATGGACTATTATGGACATGGACAGTATTGGACAGTGGAGCCTAAGACACAGAGGGATGAACTGCTTACGGGAGATCCGCGAGTTCAGACGGTCCGGGTGGCTGGAAGCCGTTCCCGTTGACCACGTTCGGGTTTGTGTATTTATTGTATTCACCATTCACCTTGTGCGAAATAAATCAGTGTTGTAACGTACTAGAGGATTTTCGTTGTCGACCCACGCCCTGATACGGTTTATATTCTGTCTTTCACGCTGCCGATCAACTGAGACCTCGTCAGTATTTACAGTATACCTACTGAGGTTAGTTTTCATTTTTATTTCGTAAAAAATAACCTAAATACCAAATATTGGGTCTGTTTGTATTATAATTATACATACTACAAAAGCCAGGAAGAAAGTGTCGCCATAACAAACATTATTTGTTTTGCCTCGGGATGAAAATTTCCGCCAAAAATGGATTCGTCAAATCCCAACTGAGATTTAATTTTTAAAAAACCCTTAAGTATGTGTGGCTAACACATTTTCAAGAAAGTGAAACAATAATTAAAGTGGACAAATGTGTTGTGGGAGGAAAATACCTATAGAGAATATCACCTAAGCTAAAGGAAGGTGATGTCCCAACAATTTTTGAGAATGTGCCAAAATATTGTGAGTGCAGTGCCGTTTAACTCTCAGCCTAAAATAGCTGAGGCAGGTTGAAAATTTTGAAAAAACAATTAGAGAAAGCTTGGATGCACAAAACCAATAATGTAATAGATGAAAGAAAACTTGCCAAATTGTTACGAAATTTGTTTTTTTCTACTTATCTCCAAAAATGCCTTTTATTATATACGACTAAGTTGGTCACGTGACTACGCGATTATGCGTTAGCGCCGTGGCCTGTCTTTATCGTTGGCCTCGCGTCTGCCGAACATTACGCTTATGAAGGGGATAAAAGTGGTATGACAAGTCAGTCCTGCACTGCACGCAAGGACTGTAGAACCTCTACAGTCCTTGCACTGCACTTGCACGCCATTTTATTCCCCGAATCAAAATGGTCCTGATTTTTCATGGGATGAGCATGGATAATAGTCGTAGCTACCGAATCCATTAAAACAACAATAACCCTAACCTATATATTTTGTGGATCATACGATCATACAAATTGTCGTAAAAATGGCTGATGAAAGAAGAAAAATACGGAATGCCAATCTTGACAATGAAAGGAAGTCACTCTTACGGCTAAAAACTCTAGAACAAAACCTTCTCGTCTTACTAGATAGCATCGACAAGGAAATTACACAGACCGATGTTGAATGGCTGCAGCTGAAAAGCATTGCGGAAGTAAATAGCAGACCTAAAATTGAATTTAAAGAAGACGGTGATTCAAAAATGTATATTACACATAGTAGTTCAACCTCGGGTTCAACTGCTTCGCAAGTTTTTAGTAATATTGACAATCAGGTAGTGAATAGTACAAACATAGATTTGAGTGTACCCGGAGCAAATGATGAGGAGTTCGACAGTGATTGATGGACAAACTACTTACATAGGTTTATTTTTTTAGTTAATAAAATTTTATGCTGGCAAATTAAAATAAAACACTATGAAAATACATTTGAAGTAATAACAGTCCGATTATAGTACCTACTGCACTTTTGCACTTTTAGTAACTTTCACTGGAGTTGAATGGACATCTGGTTTTGCATTAATCCTGTGGGTTTTCTTTATGCCTTGTTTTATGTTCTCATTTTTGTCTGTGCTTGTTTGTGGGACCATATTTTCTTTTTCTGTAGATGCTGGCATTGCAGGCTCTATTTTTGTATTTTCTTTTTGATCCTTCTCTTTTTTATTAGTTTGGGAACTTCTACCTTGCCCTTGCCCCATACCATATCTCTGTTGTTTATTCTGTTTCTGCCTATTAGTCTGGTGTGTCGGTGATGCCTGCATTATAATTTTAACTACGTTTCCTACAGCCTTTGTGCGTCCCTCACGGAAAACCATCCTCTGTCCTGGGGTCATATATTCGGGATGTTTTATGAAGCGGAAGTGAATCAGAGCTTTGTCTCCTGTTCTAAGACAGTCTTTGGACATTGATATTATACTGGCTGTCTGTCTAATACTGCCACAATGAACTACAACAGAAATTTCAATTTTTATACTCTTGTTCTAATAACAGATTATAACCTACCCATAGCTTGGTATCGTGAACTAATAGTAGTAGGATGGTGAAGTACTAAAATTTCTCCCTCAAATTCCCAACAGGCTTGTGGATTTAAAGCAGGTGATACCATGACCATTCCCTTGCGTATTTGAGATCGTTTTATCTAAAAAAATATATGTATACTGTGACCGGCAGAAAGTTTGCACCAAAACAATTAGTATTTTTCGTTTTTGTTTTGCGGGGGCCATAACTACTGTTCAAACAAATTAATTTTTATCGCACTCCCGTTTATAAATGATAAATCCTCTCTGAAACGGAACAGGGTGTCCCAATAAGGACTCCTGTCGCCGGTATCTTGGGAACAAAAAGAGATATTTTAATTCTGTAAACTGCTGTTCGCTAATATGTGAAAAGGGCTTTATTTGCAACTGCTAAACGTTCTTTTTGATATTGGTGTGTAGATAGCGCTGCGTTACAAAAAAACAAAGTAGCGCATCTGAAAGACTGGTTAATTTGGATAAACGTTTGTCCTATGGACGATTTTCCTATTGTTACTAGTTTCCGTAATAATCAATCGCTCTACAATGTCATTTAAAAAAAATGAGCTAACTCGCTTAAAACAGAGCATATAAAACAACCAGCAATATAACTTACTCTTGAGAAATCATCGGCAAATTCAATGACCTTGAGCCATAATAGGGGAATAGAAGTCAGAGATGTAGTCGGGAAAATCAATTCAGAAATACAGAGTAGTATTAGTAAAGTATATAGTGTGTGGTAAGCACAAGCAGCTCTGACCCCTTCCTGGGATTCTTTATTTAAAAATACTAGCACAATTTACAAAAAAGCACACTCCGCGGCACTGTAATATCCCTCATACAGCCAAAAAAGAACTGCCCAATTGCCCCGACACTGCATCCATTTGACAGAATCTATTCCCCAATGGCCTATGAATAAAGAACCCCAGGAAGGAGCAAATTTGGGCTTTACGCTGGACCGGTCCAGTCTCTGCATATGGCGGATGCCGTTTCCGGTTTACAAAAGTACTTACCGATGGAATGTTATACCCCAAACATTTTGTTTTGGTAGTCACGGAATAGCCGCAGGCTACACAGCTAACCATAATAGATCTTCAAAAAGTGCTTAATTATCGAAGAACTACAAAAAAATCTAATAGCACAAACTACAGTGACAACTGTCAAATATAAAAATATTTTGTCAAAATTCAGTCTCCATACAGGGCGATTTCCGTCTCACGTATTTTATAATGCCCATAGAGCTTTGGCTCTTTCCTGGGGTTCTTTATTCATTGCCAATGGCGGCTACGCGAACGTGCGCAGAATTTTCCCGCCATGGGGAGTTTTACTGCTGGTTGTTTTATATATGCTCTGCTTAAAATTAACTTTAGAGAAAAAAGTTATTGCCCCATTTTTCAGTTTAAAATGAACATACTGTATAATTTATCCGTGAAAATTGGAAAAAGGCAACTTCCAGTATCAAATAATATTATGTTTATAATATAATGTATGTTTTTCTACTCCTATGCTAGTAACATACCTATTAAGTGACAGTTTAGGTTATAGGTAAGTCTACTGTTACAAACACTGACATGTAATGACTGGCATGTAATAAAAAAAAATTACGTATCTGTTCTTAATTAAAACGCAATTATCACGGGTGCCTTGTTAGCGCGTCATCCGCGTCACCATAGCAACCAACCAACATACTAATTGTTGCCTGTCAGATAATCAGAAGTATAGTTTATCTATTATGATAATTTTACTTTCGTCGAAGAAAAATTATAATACAAAACTCAAGTAGTAACCTTATTACATACTCGTGGAATTACAGCACTCACCGCTGCGCGGCTCGTGCACAACTTTTCCACTCGTACGTAATAAGCTTCTTACTACTCTCGCTATGTAATATACTATTATTAACCAACATAAATATGACATTTAGCTTCAAATGTCCAGGTAATTTCAATGTCAATTTGTTTCTTGCCTTACTTTATTAATTTCTGTAATAATGGATAAAGATAAATTAAATAATATTTAATTTAATAATTTATAAATACAATATAATATTATTATTATTATATTATAATATTATATAACTATACCATATTATGGTATTAACTTATGAAGAATGCAGTAAAAACAGTACTGCCACCCCTCGTATTTACACTCTGGGTCACTTTCGGTCAAACCGGAAATGTAATTATTTGACACATGGTGCTATTTTCTTTCTCCTAGTGAACTACAAAGATATTTTTAATAACTTTCCCTGTAAAATTAATTTTAAGAGAGTTGGCTTAGATTTTGTAATTTATATTGTAGAGCGATCATCTCAGAAACTAGTAACAATATGAAAACCGTGAATGACAAAAATTTCTCCAAATTAACCAATTTTTCAGATGCACTACAATATGCCAATACCAAATTGAATGCTTAGCAGTTGCGAATAACCCCCTTCTCTACATTCTAGCAAATGGCATTTACAGAATTAAAATATTTCCTTTCGTTTCCAAGATATCGGCGATGGGTGTCCTTATTGGGACACCCTGTATATTAAAAATATGTGATTGATGTTTTATTATTTACTTTTTTCAAGGCAAAGCTTGCGGTTTGCCCAGCCCGAACTTCTTTCACGGCCATCCTCTTTCGGTGAATACTTTTAACGGCAATTGGAACAAAATGTCCTAGAGGATCTGGACCGAGCATTAGTGTATCATTTAATCTAATTATACCTTTTAAAGTGGTGCCTGATACAACGGTGCCTACACCCTAAAAATTGAATGAATTTAAAGGTCTGTATTATATTAAGTATAAATATCTTACAGGAACAGAATATGTGTCATCGATTTGAAATTCAGCTGGCTCATTCTCTTGGTACTCCATTTTTGTGGTCAACAAATTCAAGAATGTTTTAAGTAAATCAAGATTCTCTCCATTTACATTTGATACTTGAAATATTGGACATAACCTGTTAAAAAAAAACTATACCTAAAGCTACACGAAGGAAATTATTGTGGCAGATATACAGTGTGGCCCATTAGCATGATATATACATATTTTGTTGACAGATTTTTGTTTATTGCAAACTTTACTTATTCGGCCATTAAACACGGTGTGTCACCATGCTCAGATGAAACCAAACGATGTAAAGCTGTTTTGACATTACTTTGTAAAAATTATGCTGGCAATAAAGACATTTTATTATTATTTTATTTTTTTGATACTTTTAGAGTAATAAGACCCAAAATACATTCGATAAACAACGGATTCAAGCTTCGGCCGAGGGAAGAAGCACTGCATAATGGAGACAACATTGTCAAATGTCAGAATAGAATCCAAAAATGTCAAGAAAATGGTTTAAGAGCATTTACTTTTATTTGTTTTCAACTGTACCCCGATAAGTTGTGAATCACAAATAAATTTATAGGTGAAAGTTGAAATTCGGCGGTGCCATTCTGTTTTACCATATGAAATTATCTAGTAGTTTGATGTCTAATATTCTGAATACAATCATAGTGATCGAGATCCAACCAGGTGTCCTTGGTTTTGGAAAATAGTTTCTATATTCTAAAGCCGATTTCTACCGCAAAACATCATAATGTTGTAGTGAATATAGTCATAGCCACATCGTTGACAGGAAAAAAGTAGATAGGTACCTTTCAGATACGAAGTTGGTAGCACTAAGAACTACATCATCTGGTGTCTTCACCATAACTGGTACTTTTCTACATCCTGGTGACTTGAGAATTCTTACAAGCATTTTCAAATTGTTCTGTAAAACATTTGCTGGACACATGTCAATTTTTGTAACCACTACAAATACAGGGACCGACAATGCAAGTGCCAATCCTAAATGTTCTTTTGTCATTCCTATTATGCCCGCATTTGCTCCCACCTATCAACATGTTTGTTATTATGAGAGCATTTACAAAACAAAAGTTTTACCATCAGCATTCCAAAGTCAGGAGCATGCCCGGTCATTCCAAAAACTGTTGTTTTTAAGTATTTCTCATGGCCTGCTAAATCGATGAATGTTATTACTTTTGAGCTCTTTTCGCAGATTTTCACCCAGTCTAACGACCCATGTTCTGGCTTGTTTACAACATTTCCTATAAATATAATTTGGAGTGAATTTAACTCTGACCAAATATCACCTATCATTGAAAGTATTTATGTTCTGACCAGGCCATAATAATATGAACTATTTGTCGCCAAATAACGGAAAATCGGCTATGTATGATATTTCAAACCGCTCCTCTGATTTTAAGGCTACTTGAGAATTATAGGCCATTGAATATAAGAAATACGCCCCCTATAGGCTCAATGCTAAACTAGTCTATGGGCCATGCCAACAATGAACAAGAACAAAGAACAACGCAGTGTAGACCCAATAAGGCTAGCACCGTTCACATGGTGACGATGGCCCATATATTAGTTCGCATAGTCCCGTCGAGGCGTTGGCGTCTTAAATTCAGTCGCATATAGAATGTAAAAAAAAAACTAATACTGATTATTATTATTATCGAATTCTCTAGTTTGCACTGTTTTAAGAAATAAATCCATTTCCAAAATATCCACTTTTATCAGTTGCATCTGATTTGGAAATAACTTAAATATATTTATATGATTTACAATAATTACTTGCAAATGGTGATAGTTTTTTACGTACCAAAAAGACGTTGTTATCGAAAATCCCTGGGAATCATGTATTTTGGTTTTACCTCTTTCGTCAAATCCAAGAATATCATTCCCAACTGAACTCGTCCTTCCACTTTCTACCTCATGTTTGTGCCTAAACAACTTTTGTCGTGCATGCCCCCTGCCGTTGTCAAGTTCGCCATGAGTTAGAACACCTAGTAATGTAGATTTTCCCGCATCTACATTGCCGACGACCGCCACACGAATCTCCAAGAAATCTACAAGAAATTTGTCATGTTCTGCAAAGCTAGATAAATTGAAGTATGCACCACTATTATCTAAGACCCGCCTGATCAAGAACTGGACGATTATTCCTCGAATTTCCTTGCGCACTCTCAACTTTATGCAACTACAACCCAGCGTATCGGCCAAGGACTGTAGGGTAGCGACTGCTGCGTCCAGTTCATCTTCAAGTAATCCATTTTCACTGCCATCTTCAGAACCCCCTACCTGCATAAGATACTAACTGCTTAGTCATAGCTCTAAAATGTTCCCTCTAGGGTACAGGATGTTTGGAATCCAACCAGAGTTTATATTATAGGAAAAGAAAAGAGAACAATATTCTTCTTTGCAAGTACTAAATGGGCCATAATAGAAAAGAATTTTTGATAAAAACGAACAATGAAACTTGGCATATTATGACCCTATTTATTTTCAGGGGTAATATAACAAGTGGTGTGCCTATTATCGATAATACCTTTCGTTAATTTTACGAATTATAATCCCAAAGCTGAAAATACCACGACTGCGCAGCAGGAGTGGTATTTTCTTAGCATTGTGTGATAAATTAACGAAAGGTATTATCTATTATTAGGCATACCACGAGTTGTATTTAAAAAGAGAATTTAACAACTGCAAACGGTTTATGAATTATTCAGTGTGTGTATAGCCATAATTTAACAACCCAACTTCTTAGGAATAAATTAACTTTAATAAATATAAATATTTCCCCTCTTCAAAATAAAAAAAAACAGCCACAACCGGGATTTGAACACGCGAGCTATCGTACGCAAAGTGAGAATCATGCCCCTAGTCTTAACTAGCTGTATGTAAACTATAGTCTATCCAAGTTACAGCGGCAGTAGATATAAACAAAGTCACATGACCGCATTGCCATCGATTTCCAGGGTCTGACTAATATGAGATTCCCAGTGGTTTGTAATTCTGAACTAATTCTTTTAGAAGTTCTAAAAATTGTGTTTTTACCTTTCGTGGATCTTTACAAATTTCCTTAAATTAAGTAGCAAAATAAATTTACAGAATATACTGCCCGCGATCCGATCTGAAATATGCAGGAAACTCGACTGAAGGAAGAGCCGGCCCTGCATTCTGCTCGCCGCGTAAACACTTGACATTTTATGACGGCCAGACCAATAAGAGAATAGGTCACGTGGTGGCCAATGTTTTGATCTACTGCCTCTGTAACTTGGATAGACTTTAGGTACCATGGTTAAAAGTTAGTTCATTTGTCAGCTGTCATTTAGGTTGAACTTTCGGTTCTTAATATAATAATAATATGTTTTTTGTGCTAATAGATATTTAATATCGTCTAGCCCTATATTAAATTTGGTAATGTGAAGAAGTTATCGGGTTATCAGTTTTAGCTGCCGCAATATTGGTTTAGCATAACTAGGACGATTTCAGCAAAAATACCACTAGTGGTATTATCGCTGAAATCATCACCTGATTGGTTAATATTTCAAAAATCATATCATGGTTCATATTGGCAGGCGTTGAATTCTCATGTAAATGCCATAATATACCTCTACATTTTGACACCCATCAATAAAATGCCGAAACCCTCCCTCAATCATTTATGATTGTGGCAGATATTTCCAGCTTATTATGCAACTTGTGTCGGTAACATTGACAGATATTTTTAAATGGAAAGGTATATGGAGAATGGAATTATTGAGCATATGTTTTTTAATTACTTTCGAAATTATTGAGAAAATATAATTCGAAACAATGTGTCATTGCATAAAGAATCTATCTCGGTTCATTAGGAATTAAAATCCAGGGATTTTGTTCGCACTTACTGATCCCTTAAAATAAGTAATAGACAGTTAGTGTCATATTCTTAATATGAAAGCAATATTAAATTAAAGTGGCCCGGTGATTGCCAGTATAATAATTGATAATATAAGAAAATAATATTATCCAATAATCGACCACAATTAGCTGGACAACTTTAGTGTTTGCAAAGTCTGTCCCCTGTCTGTATCTATATTATAGATTCTGGCATATCCTTAAGTCTCGCCTTAAGCTAATATATACATTGGCTAACTAGGGTATATTATTATATAGACAAAAACCATAAACTCTCTATTAAAAAAATGTCGGTGACGTCAAATGAATCATTAGATAAATTAAACTGAAAATATCTGCCAAAATTAAAGACCATCTGGACGAATTTCGGAATTTTATTAACATCTGACAAGTAGGTAGTGTGTGTCAAAATATAGAAATTTATTTCACTGCAAGACAATTTAACGTAATAATAATAGTAAATAGACTTTATATTAGTCCTTTTCTCAACATCGGAGACCCCCTGGGCGACGTAGGACTTCGCCCCTGGGTCAGTTTGTTTCTTACTGTTAGCGATGAAATTACGCATGCGCAAATTTTCTTTAATTTTAATGCAAAAGTTAAAAGGTGGTTAACTTTTACTTTATGTTAAATTATGCTGCATAAACACTTCCATTGAATAATATTATATTTTAATTTTTCTTTTATGTTACGTCCTTGTTACATTAATGTTAAATTACGTTAAATTGGCTTGCATAAACCCACCTTTATTTAGTTGGACAAAAATTGTAAATTTAATAAGCATGAAACAGGCTTACCAAAAATGTAAAATATATTATAGGTAAGTAGATATATACATATTATATTATGTTCTCAGATAAACGATAAGAGGGTTGAGAGAACATGTTAAAAACAAAATATTTTTGTCTTGTTTTGCCATACCTAATAAGCCTTGTGTATAGAGTTTCCATGCAAAATTAACTGTTTTTCTTTTACCTCTAATTTACCTCTAAAATCACTTCTCCTCTCCCTTCGCCTAACTGCTGCTTAAGCCTTTTGAGTAACAAATCATACTGTTCTGCCGAGGGGGCCACAAGCACATCCCGACCCAATATTTTGTTGTATTCGTTCTTGTGCATTTTGTTTACAAATATACCAAGAGGTTCCTTTGCTTCCGACATTTTCTGTCACTGAACGTCACTGTAATTAAATACTATGAAACAAGTTACCGTTGACTGATATATTATTAAAGACTCCGCACGGCTGTCATGTCTGACACATTTTTGGCTCACCATGTGCTTTCCGGAGATAAAATACAATGCAGAATACATTGTTAGCCATCAGAGCCATCTGTTTTCCAAGACATAAAACTATAGCCGTGAGAAGTCTTTATAAATATGTCAGTCAACGAATTTACTTTTTTATATTACCTATCCTATAACTGTTGGAATGAAACTATACCTCAACCACTAAAAGAAGGAATAACTCATCTTTACTTACATATGAACCCTAGAAAATTGCATCATTTGTGTTTCCTTCTTATATATTGCACAATATTATTTAAATGATATTGATATCATTTTACACTTTATAACTAGATTTACTGGAGAGCCCTACTCTAGCCACGATTTCCAACACCGTAAAGCAGAATTTCTGTAATGAATTTGTAAAAACAAATAATTTGGGAAATATAACATCTACTTTTTGTTTGAATACAAGTTTCAAATTTGGTAATGTAGAAAGAAGCCCTCAGTTGAACCTCCTGCGCACAAACTTTCACTCTAATATCTCCAATTTTGAGATGGATAGTTAACTGTTGGGTAAAATTCTATATTTATGTTTTAAAACCTACATACTTACCTAATGTTAGATACATTACGTTTGAGGTATTAGGTTGAATTGCTGAAGCGAGGAATAATAACCTTCACTCAATGGTTGAATCTTGGTGATCCTAATTTTTATTATTCGTTTGTCTGATTTAGTTAAGCAAGATTGTTGGCAATATCACAGAAAATATAGCCTAGGGCAAGGTAAGAAAATAACCTAATAAAAAATACTTATTTATCTTAGTGGTACGACGTTCAACTTGGGGGGCTTCTATATTATTTTATCTCCATTCTCCACCAAAGCGCGATAATAATAAAGTTTATAAAATAAAATTAATTATAAAAGATATGCCATACACACCTTTATTTTATAACAACACTGGGCAACATTCAGCAAATTAAAAACATCTACTATTTGGGTCTGTACCTGCGATCATTAATTATTGTTATTGTTACAATAATATGTTGTTTTCGACGCCCGGACAGGTACACGCGAATTGTGTTTGTGTGGTGTTGGAACTTGCGATTGTATTGTGAACTATTGTGTAATGAATTTTATAAAATACCTTTAAATCGAATTATAAAGCTGATTATTTAAAATTTCAGTACCAGTACTGTGTTATAAAAAGCGTTTATGATACATTTTGAGTATTCCACTCATCACTGATAAGTGATAACTGATAATTCGTTATATACAATTATTCCAATTTTGTTTATAACAGTTTAGGATTATAACAAAAAGGCAAAATAAATATTTTTTATACTTTGTGATTTCCACTTCCACTAATCAAAATATTTTTATTAAAAATGTCGATTCTGTCAAATTGGTTCAATGAGTGGAGGAATAAATATATAATAATCAGCAGTATTCTCCCCAAGGCGGAAAAATTCTGCGCAACTGTTCGCGCAGCCGCCATTGGGGAATAGATTCTGTCAGTGTCGGGGCGATTGGGCAGTTATTTTTTGGCTCTATGAGGGATATATTACAGTGCCGTGGAGTGTGCTTTTTTTGTAAATTGAGCTTTGTGCTAGTATTTTTAAATAAAGAATCCCAGGAAGGGGTCAGAGCTGCTTGTGCTTACCACACACTATATATAATAGTTGATGGGGGTGTCCATTATAGGAAGATATTAATGTAGAAATGTAAAAGAAATTATAATGTCTTTATTATCCTATAAAAACCTTTTTATGTGGATTACCGGTTTGGCAAAAAACAACCGTTTTGCATCATCAGATCCTTCGAAACTACAATTAACGAAAAACATACGTTAACAACTTTAACACTAAAGTACCACCTCTATATAAAAGGTTAAAAAACAGCATAAAACTTACATTTAAGATAAAAATCAGAGAGTTGTCAATCCATGGGGTGAGGGTGTACATTCTCCGGTTACTTTATGTCAAAAACGTCAAACAGAATCAAAAATATTAATTACACCACAATTATGTAGATTCTAAGGTGGTTAGTATTATCTCAACTCAACCATATAGTTGTATTTTTTATTTGTTTAAATATTGTAGAAAATTAACCTCAAATTTTTTATTTTCATCTACTTGGTTACATAAAACCAGTTGACCTGAATGTATATTGGACCATTATAATGGTAACCGGAGAATGTACACCCTCACCCCATGGATTGACAACTCTCTGATTTTTTATCTTAAATGTAAGTTTTATGCTGTTTTTTAACCTTTTATACATATAGACGTGGTACTTTAGTGTTTTTCGTTAATTGTAGTTTTGAAGGATCTGATGATGCAAAACGGTTGTTGTTTGCGAAACCGGTAATCCACATAAAAAGGTTCTTATAGGATAATAAAGACATTATAATTTCTTTTACATTTCTACATTAACACTATATAATATAGTTTACTAATAGGACTACTCTGTATTTCTGAATTGATTTTCCCGACTACACCTCTGACTTCTATTCCCCCATTATGGCTCAAGGTCATTGAATTTGCCGAAGATTTCTCAAGAGTAAGTTGTACTGCTGGTTGTTTTATATGAGCTGGTCTATTCCCCAACGGCGGCTGCGCGAACAGGTGCGCAGAATGTTCTCGCCATGGGGAGAATTACTGCTGGTTGTTTTATATGCTCAGCTCATAGAATAATAACCAAGGAAAGAATAGCCGAGTCTGGTCCAGAGAAATGTTCTCTGGTCTGGTCCAGAGCAATGGAGGACATTTCTCTGGTCTGGTCAAATAATGTAACCACAAAGGAGATGCAATATCGTTTACACGGCCAAAGAATCAGAACGCTCCATATCAGTGTGCTATGCACGGATAAGCCATAGACGGCGCCCACTGGAATCATTGGTAGCATAGACAAAGGAATATTATAATATCATTTCTCTATGACTGGTAGTTAATGTGATAATTCAGCATCCAGCCCTTGAAATTTGAAATAATATGAAAAATTTTATGCATCTTAAATAAGCTAGCAAGAGCAAGTAAACAATAATTTGTATTTTCTTCTAGATGTCTTGTAATAAGTGATACCGTTGATTGAATCGACGGTGATCTGGGGTGATACTGACACATACCGACTACTGACACCTTTAGTGTCATTATTGTAGTGCCATATTTCATTATTGATAATTAGGTACATTTAATATGTCATATTATTAATGTTTGAAGTTCTTGATAACTAATGTGAATTTCCATTTATCATGGTTATTATTTGCTCAAAAAATTATTGTCAGTCGCCTTTAACAGTGAACCTCAATAAAGCGAAGCTAAAGCACACAAATAAATTATTTTGCAGTAATGAGGTAAAAATAAGATATATAATAATTTGCCTATTCGTTTTTAACACTAACACACGTTCTAGTACGTGAGCTTGTTTGAGCAAAAAAATGCCAGCACTTTCAAAATTTTATCCGGAACGACAGTGCCGAACTCCACATTTAAAAGTTTAATAGAAAATGCAAGTGAAAGTATCGAAGAAGTTTCGGAAAACAATAATGAAGATACTAGTGAAGTGAGTTTTATTTTAATATTATAATGTAGGTATTATACCTTATACCTCCTTTTCAGAGCCACACTACAAGCGATTTTTTGATTCCTGTAAAAGATATGGACGAAAGTCGTGCCAGACCTAATAAAGTAAATAATAATATTATGAATAAGCTTTTATGACATACCTAAAGGTTTATTTAAAAACTTTCTTCTTTGGAAACCGCAACAAAATTGTAAATTTGCCGAGACAGGTGATTTTTGTTACAATGGGGGGTACAATGGACTGGGAGCAATCACACTTGTCTTGTCAGTTACCTAAGTATGCTACAAGCCCTTTCCCTTATAATTTTTTATTGTTTCACATGACATTTTTTTATTTGGCCCTTTCAGGGAAATAAAACAATGTATATTTAACCATGAACATTTTTAGTATTTGTGCCTTTTTGTTTTAAATAAATAAGTATCCGGGGCAACAGAGTATTTTTTGTTACCAGTTAACATTTTCAAATAAAAACAATGCTACTGCTGGCTTACGCACTTTCATTTATTTTGACTCAATATAATAAAATCTGTTTTATAGAATATCAAAAATATGGGTTTGAAAAAAGATCATATGTGCCAAATCTCCACCAGAAAATCAATTTTTCCATGTGCATATGAAGAAAGCCTTACAAAAGTTGGTACAGTAGTGTGTTAAAAAACTTTTCAGTTATCGAAAAAGTCGATTCCTGTAAAATTTGACTCTTGGCGCTTACGATATTTTGTCAGACACCCATCGAATGTTGAGCCAAAAAAGTTTCAGGCGTACAGACGTGAGCACTCTTTAATAATTGTCAATCAATACTAATCTATAGGCCAGCAGTAGACAATGTTGTCAATCAATTTTCAATGTATGCCCATATAAACAGATTTAAAAAAATGACTGTTGTATATTCACAATAAATAAATGCTTTTAAACTTATGTGTGGCTTGCTGGGTGTTAGGGGGGTGAATGACCAATATGGCGTCAAACATCAATCTCAGTAAATTTTGAGTTTTTTGTGGTTTCCAAATATGGGAAGTGGTAAGTTTTTAAATGAATGTTTTAAACAAATTTTGTCAAAAAAGGCAGGTTGATTTTTATTTCTAGTCGTAAACAGTTTGTTGCCATTATTTATTAAAGATTTTATTGTATCGGGACAATTATTAAACCACTGGACAGGATAAAATTTCAAAAATGGTATGACTAAAAGTAAAAAAGAGTATATATTTTATAACATACCTAGTTTTTTTGGAAAAAAAAAGTTTTAAGGAATTTTATTATTGATATATTTTTCAATTTTTTTAGACAGGTAACCAAAACTTTTTTGAGAATTACCCGAAAAGGAAACATGGCTCAATGTTTTACTACAAATTGTACAAAAATAATCAGATCGAGAACACAACTGAAGCAGTTATCCCAGTTGTGCCTAATGTGAAAGTAAGTAGTACATACGTATATTTTTACCTATATATTAATTATCCTATAGTTACATAAAAGTATCTATCCTTACACCCTATATATAGTATTCATCACAGACAGGATGTCACAGGGTTGGTGGCGCTACAGGCTTACACTATGAGTAACAAAAATAGATAAAAAAAATTCGCTTTGTGGTTAGATGATAGGCCTTGCTCGGATACAAAAGTCTTATAAAAATAATGAAAATTGGAACACGCAGGTCCGTATTGTTTATCTGCTAACCATATTTTTAGACTTGATTGAATACAACTTTTACTAAACCCATTTTTCAAAATGTACAAACAAAATTAAACTTTTCTTGACAACATTTGATATTAAAAATTGAAAATAAAAAAGACACTATCGCAGTTCTAAAGACATTAAGAATTTCATTATATCTTATTAGCAAAAATACCTTAGGTGAGAGCAGGGGTTTTCACAAAAAAATATACACTGAAACTGGAGTTCGGATATAGGGTACTACGTACTACTCACACTACACCATGTATTAGGTATTATATACCATATACTTTGAAAAAATGAATAATTCAAATTCATGGTATAAATGGGGGGTGCAATGAAATCTGAAATACAAACAAATGATGCTTAAAGCATCAACGAATACCTATGTCAAAAATGATTTATTGCAAATGAGCGAAATGATTTCTGTTTGGATGTGGCTGATTAAAAATTATGGCCACTTCATTAGTAAAAGTTCTGCAATTTTCACAACTCAGTTTAATAATTTCGATCTTCTGATGTAAAGTAAGCTTATTTTCACAAGTTTTGTTGAAACATTAATAACCACATTCTTTTATTTTTGCAGATAAAAAAAAGCTTATCCAAAAAAGAGTCTACAAAAAGCACCCAGAGCAAAGAAAATGATATCATCAATAATCGCCCAATGAAGGTAAGCACTCAACGATTAAACCTTAGTTTACATTACAGAGCATAGGGCTACGTAGTTTTACATCCATCAAAAATGTTAGATGTCATATTAGATCCCACACTTTTTTCTGTTTTTCCTATAAAAAATTGTGTTTTTTAGAAAGGGAAACCACCAAAAAGCTATCCGTCTTTAATTACAGGAAATGAGGTCATAAAAGAACTTATCGAACTACGGAATTTACTAAACATGTCTTCCTATGTCCCGCATGTACATATATAGTTAAGTTTGTTAAAAACTATACTCCACTAGTTTATATAAATTTTCAGGTAAAAAAGACTAGACGCCCAACAATAGAGGCTATAAAATCAGCCATCGTTAATGAGAAGCGGATTCTGAAGAAAAAAGAAGTATCGGAAACATCGACTCTCAAGAACGATGCTGCCACATCTACCACGAATATCGAAAAGAAACGGAAACCATCAAAATCCAAAGTCATCAAAAAGAGATAATGACAAATTGTTATCCTAAAATCAATTTTATTTTTATTTTCTATATAATCAATTTTCTATACCTAATGAAAATGTGATATTTTTATTGCCTATCTCTTTCAGGTAATTTAGCAAAGGCAAGTGTGTTTCAGCATTGAGTAAAGTATAAAAATGTAAAGAGGAACAATAGCCGTCAAGATTGACAGTTTATTTATGCCGAAGTGGTGTCGTCATCTATTTTATTTAAACAATATTGACACAACAATATATTTTTCATTGTGTCCAAACTCATTTTTTTCCAATAGATGTCGACAAATAATGGCAAACCCAAGCAGCATTTTTAGTCGCCGTTACGTTCCAGCGACTTTTGTTTGCAACTTTAAAGTTGTGATTACTACTGATAGGAACGTAATTACTACGTTCCTATTACGTCCCTGCGACCAAAATGGGGAACATTTTGAGGGTGATAGATACGTAACGGCGACCACCTAGCAACTTACACCGCTACGACGCGCTTACGTTCCGGCAACGTGGTGGAGACGTAGCAGCATGGTCACCGCTACTTTGTTGGATTTGTTTGCTTCTTTACATTCGCGTCCCCGCTTTGTCTTTGTCTAAATAATTAAAAAGTATTCTAGCCCAGCATCTTCCGTCATTTTTCAATAACTGTGGAAAATGGAAGTACCTAATATTTATTTTTAACTCATATCTATGAATATGGTAGAGGTATAAGAAAGGTATTAATTTGCTGATTTATTTCTCGCTGCTAGATTCAAGAAACTAAAACGATTGAAAATTTTCTGTCAAATATGACATTGATAGATTGAAAAGTAACAACGCGCCCTCTCAAAATGCATGTTTTAACACTTTTTTATCGGGAGGATAAATTACGAAAATGTGCTAAATTACCTAAAAATGCTGAAAAATGCTTTTTTAATATTTCTATAAGTTATACGAGTTCATTTTTGCTTAATTTTCTCTTTTTTGGGACAATTTTGAAGTAATAACTATTTCAGTACCAAAGGAAATTGACATTTGATATTAATGGCGTCTATCATGTTATAAGAAAATATGGCGTAATTTTCAGTAATTACTTCTAAGTATTATTTACCTTAAAATGGGTGTTTGAAGGCTTTGCCACTTAACTGGTAGTAACGGCAACTAGACTTTTTTCACTTTAAGGAATTCCTACCTTTAAGACGAAAATTAGTTTTGGTATTTTAAACTCTAAAGTCCCAATTACTACAAGAGAACTTCAAAGTTCCAGAAGCCTCGTTTAAGTTCCGAATGCTACTACTAGGTCTCATTTGGAACTTTAACCTATAATTTTTATATGAGACTGTTATTTTCAGCCGGTATGTTTTGTGCTATATTTCGAAATGTTGATATTTAAAATTTTAGCCACTCAAGAGAAGCGTTTTGTAATATTGTATTGAAGACAAGTGCTCCTGTTTCGATTTGTTTCATCCAACTGCTGCTTTAATTTTCTATAAAATGTGAATGTGTGTCTATAATTTTTTTTCTTTCTAATGGCTGACATTTTCATCACTCCGCAAAAACGACCCAATCCTTCAAACGATTGTAAGGAACTAAATGTAGTTTCCATTTTGGTCCCTATAGAAGTGACAGTTACCTTAAAGTATTTTTTTGTAGTAATTTGAACTTTCTAGTAATTTTCAAATGGAGTGGGAAGTAAAACTTACCATACAGTAGTTTTCTCGAGTAGCGGGAAAGTTAATTTCACTTTAAATATGACTATATAGTTCCGTAACTTTGGAGGTATTTCTAAAGTCGCTAAGATGTAGAAGTTACTTTCACCGTTACCATAAAGTAATGAAAACTTTAAAGTGATAAACAGGTAACACGACAAAGTAATTGTGACCATTGAATATAACTTTAGAGTTAACGTGACTTTAACGTAATTTTGCATAGTAAGAATTCCGTTCCAGATACTTCAAAAACTACTTAGAAGTACTGAAACCATAAAGTTCCAACTTGTAGTAATAATTACTACGTAATTACTCATACTTTCTCAATATAAGTAATAAAAACTAATAAGTCAATTTTTAAGTAATAATTAGGTAATAACTACTTATTCAAAGTTCCCGTCTCAGTCACCGCAACTTTAATGCTGCTTGGGAAGCTACTTCGCAGTAAATTGTTTTAGGTTTTAAATATTTTGTGGTTTTTGTAAAACTGTACAAGCAGTAGAGAAGTCTTTGTTGATTGAAGAGTGTGCCAACTGTTCTTTTTCTTTAGTTGATTATTTTAGTTTTTGCTGTTTTTTAAACTCAAAGCGCCATAAAAATATTTTGAGTCTTGAAAAATGTTAACATGTTGTGTGCTATTTCCGCCAATATACATCTCTGTAGTCCCGATCATCATAAATACATAATTAGTTTGTACCCCAAGAAAATACTCTCCAATAAATGGGAAGTTTCGTGTGAAACGATCAAAATGTCAGTTGGCAGCACAAAAAAAAATTAAATCGCATGTGGTGCCCCTACTACACGGGGCTCCAGACAAAGTTTCAATCGAGATACCCCTGCGGTGCCCCAAATTCTTACATGGACCCTCTGAAGTCTGGATAGAAGCCACCAAAGAACGAATACCTTTGATGTGCCGAATACATGGACCACTGTGAGTGATTTACGAGAATAGCCAATAAGGTTATACTTGCACGAGAGCCAGACTCCGCTGAAATTCCAGTGTCTGGAGACCCAATGACGAAAATTGGGTAAATTGTAAAATCAAATATAAGGTGATTTACACAGTACAGAATCAGTCAATAAACAGTCTACAATCGCAAGTTTGCCGGGGCAAGTGATGCTGGAAAGAAGCCAGTTGCGACAGCTGCCAAAACTTGCTGTATAGAGTAAAACCAGAATACAGAGCAAGTACTGTGCACTGTTGGGATGACCAAAAGTATGCTATCTGGGTTTTGTAAGTTTTCTTAAAATCTGATGAGTTGCCTCGTTTAATTTGATTTTATTTGATTATTGAATATATTTTTTATACAGTGTGTCCCAATTTGATACTGGACACCTCAGAAATATATGAAGGGCAAGGAAAACAAATGGTCTGTATTTTTGTATTGGTAGTACCAAGGGCGGTGGTATTTGGATGAGGTAGTTGTTTCAGGGCCTGCGCTATGATTTTTTAAACTAGCAAATTTTCAAGAAACCCCATTAGGGATTTTTTCCGACAAAATGTTATTAAGAAAACTTGTTCAGAATGAAAAAACTGAGTAGATACGCAAGATTTCAAAAGGCTAGGCCTACTTTGATTTTTAGATTTGTCTTCCACTTTTTTCTTAGAAATAATTGTCGTTTCTGGAGATTTCACGTCAAAATTTTATTTTTTTCACGATGATCAAGTTTCCTTAATATTTTGACGTGAAAGCTCCAGAAAGGACACATTTCTAAGAAAGAAAGTGTGAGAAAAAGGCGAAAAAACTAAAAATCAAAGTAGGCCTAGACTTTTGAAATTTTGCAATTCTACTCAGTTTTTCATTCTGGACAAGTTTTCTTAATAACATTTTGTTGTAAAAAAATCCCTAATAGTAGGGTTTAAAAAATCACGGCAGGCCATATGAAATAATTTACCCTATCCAAAATACCACCACCGCCTATGAGATACTCTCTTGGGACTACCAAAAAAAAATAGAGTCCATTTGTTTTCCTTGTCCTTCATTATAGTTCTGACACAGCTTACCCTTATGTTAGGGTAAGCTGTGGTTCTGAGTTCTGAGGTGTCCAGTATCAAATTGGGAGACACTGTATATTCGAAAATAGTAAGGTAGGTGCACCAAAACCTGACATAGTCCTAAAAGCTGACACGTTTCTTTTTTTTAACAAAAACAAGCTTATTCATATAGATGGGTCTATACCCACCATCTGCAATTATTATTTCAATATTCTAGTCGACACTGACATAGGCAACCAATCATTCAAGCTAAAACATTTTAATTCAGTGTAACCTAAAATTCAAGGTGTTCTGTTTCTTTAAGAAAGTCATTTTTCGTTAACAATTTCTTAAGGCTTAGAGTCCCTGGTAAGTACATTTCTTTAAATATTTTGAAAGTTTTGTTGAAGTGGCATGTGTACAATCATTAGGGAGGTTTAAAATAACTAAAATTTTGTAAGAATAATTTTATAACCTCAAAATTGTAAAAAATACAACTCATGTCAGGTTTAGGTTCAAAAATCTGCGTTTTTCTTAAACCTGACAGTAATGTCAGCATTAAGAATGTTACATTATAATTCTTGTTCCTAATCCTGATATTGTATGTACCTACCTTTTTAGCCAAAGATGCCTCCCAAGAAAATTCAAAATTATTCTGAAGAAGCATTAAAAAATGCAATGAGGGATATTAAAGATGGAATACCATTAGCCACGGTATCAAAAACATATAACATTCCTCGTACTACCCTTTACTATAAAAAAACTGGGAAATATCCAGAGCTAGGAAAAATAGGTTCCCCTACAGTTTTGTCTTCCAATGAAGAAACTGCCTTGGTCAGTTGGATGCTGCACCTATCAGATACAGGTTTTCCAGCCACAAAAACCCAACTCCTTGATAGCATTGAAATGATTTTAAAGAAATTGAAGAGAGATTCTAAATTCAGTAATAATCGTCCTGGCCGTCATTGGTATGAGCTTTTTTTAAAAAGACACCCGGAGATTGCAGAGAGAATAACCCAAAATTTAACAAGTGGAAGGGCGAAGGTTTCTGAACAAAATATCAGAAGCTGGTTTAAAGAAGTAACCGACTATTTCAAAAGCAAAGATTTGCTCAAAATTGCGAATGATCCTACGCGAGTGTTCAATGCGGATGAAGCCGCTTTTTTTTTAAGTCCTAAGGGATCAACAGTACTAGCTAGAAAAGGACAAAAGTCCGTATACAGCTTTATAGCTAACGATGAAAAAGAATGCTTAACAACTCTTGTATGCGGTAAAAAGTTCTATTCCTAATAGGTTGCCTTCTAATAATTCTGTCCTAACTTTATTTTAGGAAATGCAGCTGGTGCTATAGCTCCACCCATGACCATTTATCCTTACGAAAGAATTCCAATGGCAGTTGTTCATATGTTGCCTAAAGGATATTGCCTCGGTAAATCAGAGTCAGGTTGGATGACTTCTCAGACATTTTTTGAGTACATCACAAACTCATTTTACCCATGGCTAGTTGAAAATGAGTATACTTTTCCAATCTTATTATTTGTTGATGGACACGCATCTCACCTCACTCTGCCATTAAGTGAATTTTGTACCAAAAATAAAATTGAGCTTATCGCTTTATACCCAAATTCCACACACATACTGCAGCCAATGGATGTTGCTATATTTCATCCACTTAAGACAGCGTGGCGGAAAGCAATACACAAATGGCGAATTGAAAATGGGGGTGCTAAGTTGAAAAGAGAGAATTTCGCCCCTCTCTTCAATTCCGTTCTAAGATCAAACATTCAAAGCGAAACTTTGAAAAATGGTTTTAGGGTGTGTGGTTTGTGCCCTCTTAATGCCGATGCAGTAGATTATTCTAAAATTAAACAGTTTTCTTCCCAAAGTAAAGATGTTGCCAGTCAGAACACAGTTCCAGTATTTTCTGTTCAAGAAATTTATACAATTTTGAATTATATGGACTCTTCAATTGAGCCAGATAAATTAAAACTATTTAAAAATTCCGGTCCATCTTGGCAAGGAAATGTTGAAGACACGTATCTCTTTAACTTTTGGTACAAAGTTAAATTAGAGAAAGAACAAAGATTAGCATGTTCTGAAGATAAAGGTGAAACAGCATCAAGTAGTGAATATGAACCGATATGGAACCTCACTGATAATGATGAAAGTATTCCTTTCTTAAATGACGAAGAATTGATTAATGCCGCCGAAAATATGGAGAATTATTTAATAGATATTACACACTCCTTGTCAGAAAAAAATATTACTGGGAAAGACTATGTTTTAAATGATGAAGCTCAAGCCCATCAGGTAAAAGACGAAACTTTTACTGAGATTAATAGAAAATACATAGACATGGAGCTAGACGAATATGAATTACCTGGGATAGAAAATGTCATAAGCGAGAACAAAGGAAATACAAAAATAAATGTTTATAATGAAGCAGAGATTATAAGAAATGTTGAAAAAACTCCAGAAGACTGTAATATCACAAGCGAAAACAAAAAAAATAGAAATAAAATCAATTTTGATAAAGAAGCAGAAGTTATAGAAAAAATTCCAGAAGAATGTAATGTCTTAAGGGAGAACAAAGAAAATAGAAATGAAATCAATCTTGCTAAAAAAACAGAAGTTATACAAGTTATGGAAAAAACTCCAGAAGAACCCACAACACCAATAAATCATTTAAATGTGCCAACTCCATTCAAAAAATGTTTATTTTGGCCTGATACCCCTAAGACAGCAGATGCAAAGAGAGTTTTAAAAGATAAAATTCCCACAGTTGCAACTTCAGAGCAATGGCAAACATATTTTAAGAAAAAGGAATCTGAAAAGAAGCAAAAAGAAGTTGAGAAACAAGAACGCAAAAAGAAAAGAGAAGAAAATAAAATGAAAAGGAAAGATAAATCACAGAATAAAAATGCCAGCAAAGAAAATCCTGGAGCTAAATTTGCCTCGTCAGTTTCAGAAGAGCAAAAAATAACTAACAGTGACGTAGGATGCAAAAAAGTATTCAATGATATTGTTGAAAATAGTTATGTTATTGTTAAATATGATTCAAACTATTATCCAGGCAAAGTTACAAAGAGTTCTAATGAAGGTTACATGGTTAGTGCTTATGAAGCTAGTGGTCCATTTTTATATAAATGGCCCAAATGTAAAGACGAAATCCTTTATGCCCCAGGTGATATTGTTGAGTTGATTTCAGAGCCAGTACCTGTTCAAAGGGGGTGTTTCAAAATTAAAGAAATGAAAAAATACAAAGAAAGTTTTTAAATTTATATTTGTCTAATAAAATATTCTTGAAATACTTATTAACGAATGTAACAGAATGTTTCTTAAAAATAACAATACAGGTTTTAATAATATTTGTGTGTGTAGTGTATTATTACTCGTACAGTCCTGAAAAAAACATTAGGTGTCTGAAATAATAATTAAATTTATTTATTAAGTTGCTTAACCTACTACTTACCTTTACTTACTTACCTATTACTAAATTTGTCATGAACCGTCGTGGTATGGTTATGATGCTTGCCCTCTAAAAATCAAAAAACTTTGTGGGAAAAGTTCCAAAATAATTTGTAAGCATCTAAATAATAAGCAAAAACATTATCTATTCATTTAAAGCAAAAACAACAATTAAAACAATAATTAATTAATAGATAACAACATATAATAACCTATATCAGGTTTAAGAACAAACATATTCAGCTTTAGGAACACCGTTGATAAACACTGTCAGCTTTTGGTGCAGGCGTAGGTTTTAAATAAAAGTTAATATTTTACACTTAAATATAACATTTTATTAAATGTTTGGCATTTTTTCAGCACGTTGAAGTTGTTTTCTACCTAAAATGGTTTTATGACAACAATGGCAAGTTAAATATTCGTGTGAAATACTTACAATTGCCTCCAATATTCTTAAAGTGTCAGGTTTTGGTACACTTACCTTACTTAACTATTTTTTGTTTTTTTTTTAATATAAACGTATCATTTGGTCCTGGGAATAATAATTTCTTAAATCTCATGATGGATTTTGGGATAATTTGAAATATTATTTTGTGCGAAATTTTACTGCAGGTTGATATATCACCTTTAGTGCAAGGTTAACTAACCTTGCTTTAGTGTAACAAAAAAGATCTAGATCTAAGATCAAGTCGCGATCTTAGATCTTTAAAACGATATTTTTTAAATGATCTGCCCGTTCTGATCACGGACAAATTTAATACAATATAGATCTTAGCCGAACGAGTATCGTTCGGCCAGAGCATATAAAACAACTATAGATATTTCTGTGGTCAGAAGTATGTTACGCCCAAGAACGTTAAACTTTAACGTTCTTGTGTTACGCCCATGGAATCTATCCCAAATAATTTTTCATCCACAAAATTGAAATAACCCTTTTAGAAAATATTATGTGTTGCAACATGATGACAGTTGAGGCTAAACTTTTCTGATTTGGGTTTGTTCACACAAATTGCACGATAAGCTCTATTTGTAATTTGTACAAGGGTACAAGGTTGCGTTTTATTTTCCATTTGCACTCCGGTCGGGTCGTGTGTGGTGTTTAACCCTCAGACGAAATAAAGTTCGTGATAAACGTATTCATATTAAAGTTTAACTCATGTAATAGACAGGAAACTCCAAAAGAAATAGAGATTTCTTTGAAAACATAGGCAAACCCTATCACCCGTCACCCGTTTGTCTAATTAGTTTCACTCCAAAGTCCAAATACTTCGTACTCTGTACAAATGGTACAAGCCAGCGATATACTGGCCGAATTCAATTTAATAATTTAAAAACCTTTTTTTGCAATTTTTCCCACACACTCTTACGAACACGAAAATACAAAGTCTGATTGTTCCAAATCCAAACCGTCACACACTATCACAAAAATGTTCAATACAATTTTCCGTCATCCTCTACTGACATCTTCCATCAATTTGGCGAATGTAATTAATGTAAGTGTAAGTTGAATGTTATTATATTTCTCAGAAAGGACTTTTTTTGAAAGGTCCGTTTTTGCAGGTACAAGGGTTACGCACTGAACCACAGAACAGATTATCACTGAACCACAGAACGAATGTATTCTGTGACTGAACCTAACTTTGGTATTCTGTGAGCAGTGAACACGGGATCACGGGCGACGGGCGACGGGCGACGGGCGACGGGCGTCTTCGATGTGAATTGTCACTTGTCTTGTCACTATTTGTCAGTTTTTTATTCTTGTGTCCAGCTATGTAGTTTTTCCCCAATTTTCACGAAAATGTCCACATTATCATGGTCCTGTCCATGTTGCTTGCGTTTCAAATTCACCCCAGAGGAAATGGAGCAGCGGTACAAAAGCCAGGAGATCGACAAGATGATTGAGAAAGATAAACAGGCCATGAAGAGGCAAGTTAAGGTCCTGCTGCTGGGTGCAGGTGAGAGCGGAAAATCCACTTTCCTCAAACAGATGAGGATTATACATGGGATCAGGTTCGAGAGTCAGTTGATCAAGGAATATCAGCACGTGATATATCAGAATGTATTGAAGGGAATGCGGGTGTTAGTCGATGCCAGGGATAAGCTAGGCATTCCATGGGAGGACAACAACAATGGAAGTATAGGCAGAGAACTGCTACAGTTTGACAGTTTCATGTTAATGGACTCAAAGTTGTTCATTCAGTACACACCGTTGCTAAGTCGTTTGTGGAAAGATACGGGTATCCGTAGGGCGTTTGATAGGAGAAGGGAATTCCAATTGGTTAGTCATTAACAATTATTATAATTTATTTAAAAGTGTCGTACAAAAATGAGAGCATAAGTGTTGCAATTTTCCTATGAAAGGTGAAGCTATTATAATCTTGCAAATAGGTCTTGGAATTTGGCAATTGGTAGCACATTTCTTGGCACTTGTGATCAGGAACTTGCACTTCTTAATATTATATTGACAATAAAAATGTAGCCTTGTTTACGGTAATTATTCAATTAAAGTAATTAGGACATGTAATTGTAGTGGTTTTAAATATTTTTCTAAATTTTAGCATGTTTTGAAGCAATTCTTGATTAAGTAAAGAAATACCTAATGTATACCTAGAATGTTTGGTCAGAGGTTATAGTATTATAAACTTCTAAGTACCTATTGCACTTAACACTTAAGTATGTTCATTCCTATTTGTTGGTGTATAAGTTTGGAGAAGAGTTTGTTTAAGAAAAATGATTGCCCCACTTGATTTCAAGTGTATATTCTCACGATTGTTTAGGAATCTGAAATGGGGTAATTTGATGAATCACAGATATTAAATAAAGAATGCCATTACTCATAGTGTAAAATATTAGATAGTTTAGCAATTTTTAATTTTATTATATACAGGCAGAAAGAAAGCCTACATTTGAAATAAAAATCACGTGTGCTCTTGTTTACTAAACTGTTAGTTAAACTGTTCGTATATAATCAATAATATCTTTGCAAACAGAAGCCTCCTTAACGACGTGTCAAAAATAAGCGAGTCTGTATTTCAATTTACAGAAAAATTGCCAGTATTTTAAACATAAATTTGGTTCTAATACAATCTCTTTCCTATGTATATTAATGTAGGATAAAATGAAATGCACAATATTTATCTCTAGAAGATATTTTGCCTAAAAGCGAGTCTCCTTTCGACACATGTCACAAAGGAATTTTCTGTATTACGGGTTAATCTGTGCTTGCTGTTTTTTTATTAAGGACTTTCCAAGGTCACAAATTTCAATAAAATGCACACATTTAACATTAAAATTTGATTTTGACCGTATTCCTATAGGGGTATTCAGATTAGACAAATAAAGTAATAATTGTCTATGTCTGACAGATTACTGTAGATCCTCTATAATAATAGAAATACATTTATTTGCTGGACAACTCAGGTCAAAGTTTAAACATCGAAATGGTTGGTTGGTTACAAAGAATAAAATAAAAAACAGACAGATTTGTGTGCATGCACTTCTGTTGCTTGGTAACATTATTGAATCCAGTGGTGGTATAGGATAGGTAGTATAGTTATCTGACAATTACACAGACTAAAGTCTATCCAAGTTACAGCGCCAGTAGATATAAACAAAGTCACATGACCGCATTGCGATCGATTACCAGGGTCTGACTAATATGAGATTCCCAGTGGCTTGTAATTCTGAACTAATTCTTCTCGAAGTTCTAAAAATTTTGTTTTTACCTTTCGTGGATCTTAATAAATTTCCTTAAATTAAGTAGCAAAATAAATTTACAGAATATACTAATCGCGATCCGATCTAAAATATGCAGGAACCTCGACTGAGGGAAGAGCCGGCCCTGCATTCTGCTCGCCACGTAAACACTTGACATTTTATGACGGCCAGACCAATAAGAGAATAAGTCACGTGGTGGCCAATGTTTTGATTCACTGCCTCTGTAACTTGGATAGACTATAGGTACCTTTTATTACCGCTCCAAGCAGCAAGTTTTATTGCATTCACTTTTCCCTACCGGCGCTGCCGACTCTACCAGTCGGAAGAGGTTATGTGAGGTTGACATTGTCATGTCGCATGTTCATGATTCGTAGGAAGCCATAAAAAATGCGTCTGTTACATAACACTTCAGATGTATGGCAGAAAGAACTATTTCAAAAACTGTTGTTTTATTTTTATTATGTTCCTGATACGATTTCTTGAAAGATGAACTTGGGAGAATGCAAGGAATCAAAAAACCACAAAATATGACAAAGCGACATGTTTGTCTTAGTCCTTGAGCACTCATTTTTGATACACGGCATACACTAACTTGACATTATTTTCTCGAATTTTGGTCTTATACCTACTCGGCCTTATAGAACTTGAACAAATGATCTGGTTGAGGATTTAAAACACCTATACTGAAATATTTTCTAAATATTATTATTGTTGTTGCAATTTATACATAGTATAAATACTTAAAAAGAATATATATGTACATATGTATACATGTGTTCATATATTTTAATAGTGAGTAATGTAATACCTATAATCGAGGTAATAATAATCAGAATCGTTAAATTTGACTTGCCGCTTCTACAATATGATAAACATTTGTGTTAAATTTCATTAAAAAAATTGAATGTGAATATTTTTGTTTGAGGTAATTTATTATCATTATTATATTGCAGATTATAGTGTGTTATAAAAATTGCATATTTATTGTAGATTAGTAAAAATTCAATGTAGTGCTTACAACTGCAAGGCACATTATAATCTAAGAAACCTGTTTTAGATATTTTCTTGTTTATTTGCAACAATATTAATCTTAATTGTATACATATAGAACAGGCAGGTTTGGTATTTAAATGCTTGGCCACTGTCGTTTAAATTTAAATCAACAGGATGCAAATTAAGGACTTGAAACATTCAATTTTCCAGATTTTGATTAATCTCACGCTAATGATGTTAAAATTAGATAATTTCCTGTAAGGCACTTTGATCTCAGTATCTACAGCACTTATTTCAAATTTATTAATATTAATGACTTGGCCAAAAATAGCCTAAAAATAATAATTTGTAATTCTGTTTGGTTTCAGAGTGACTCAATAGAGTACTTTCTGAACGACTTGGACAGAATATCATCACCTAACTATATACCCACAAATAAAGACATACTGCACTGTAGGAAGGCAACGAAAGGGATAACCGAATTTGTTATAAACATAAACAAAATTCCATTCCTGTTTGTAGATGTAGGTGGACAGCGATCTCAAAGACAGAAGTGGTATCGATGTTTTGAAAGTGTTACATCAATATTATTCCTCGTTTCCAGTTCAGAATTTGATCAAGTGTTGCTAGAAGACAGGAAAACCAATAGGTTAGAAGAAAGTCGGGATATTTTTGATACTATCGTAAACAATGTTGTATTTAGCAATGTGTCGATAATTTTGTTTCTTAACAAATATGACTTACTAGAAAAGAAGGTAGCTAATGCAGAAACGGATATTCGTTGGTATTTTCCACAGTTTAAAGGGAATTCTCATTCGCTAAAAGATGTGAAGGAGTTTATTCTAAATATGTTTTTGGATGTTTCAAGGAACCCAAAGAAGCAGCTTTTCTACCACTTCACTACAGCAGTTGATACAGAAAATATGAAAATAGTGTTCAATTCAGTGAAAGATACAATATTACATCGGAATTTGGAAATTCTGATGCTTCAGTGATCTTGAAGTGCTCGGAAATCGTCGGCTGTGTGAAACACAATATTTTTTCTATGATAAAGACTGACTAAAGTAAATTAGTCTATAGCATTTTTAGTGTTAGACTTTTTGAATCTTTGCAAGAGTGTAATAAATACAATGAAATAAAATATGGATATGTGATAAATTGTCCAAATTCTAGCTGCTTTTTAATTTGAAAAAGTTGACTAGCATCAGTGAGAATAATTTCAATGCTTTGATTTTCACATTTCTGACAACATGATTACTGCTGAAGAAAATATCCAATATTTAACCTTTTACCAAAGATTTTTAGAATTGTATAATATTTTCACTATACACTTAACATCGTGATAGTGCTTGTACAAAATATAAATTTGTATAGTATATGACTTTTATTAGTATTAAGAAAATATTTATTATTTATAATTTTACTATGGAAACATAAGTCTAATTTATTCCCTCAGTGCCCTGATGCAGAAGACCATGTATGTATAAGTAATAGTGTTTTCGGGGTTTCTATTTTAATACGAAATATTCATATACGTATTATTGTTATTAATAATTAGAGGAAGCAACGATATTACGTAACTACTGCCAACATTGATTTAAGTTGACTATAAATCATTGACTCCTTAAAAACCTGAGTGGCTTTCCAGAAGTTTTTTGTTGAGTCATTGTCATAGTGACCCTGTCTGCAAACAACTAAAATTCGACTCTGTTTGGCAAGTAAATATCTACGTTATGGGACTGAATTATGTAGCTTCAAATTGTTTTTATAATGTAAAAATACGACCCCTTAGTTTATGTACCTGAGTTTAACTTTTATAAGTTTTGGTATAACATTTGAAAAAAAAAAGCATTCTGGCAACCTCTTTTCATTTTAAGTTAACAAATTAACAGGATGATTTTAGAGTCGGGCAAATCCTAAAAACCAGTTTTAATTCCAAGATCCGCCAGAGTTAAATGTCATAATTTTCTTTATACAAATTCATAAAAAATAAAATCAAATAATTATTCAGGTATTTTGAAGAGTAAATGGAATATAGGTATCAAAACCCATGCCTATTTTTGGTTTATCTTATTGTATATATTTGAAAATGTGATAATTGAAAAATTGTTTATATTGTATATATATCGTATTACGTAAATAATTCTGAAGAATGTTAAGTATTTTTTATATAATATGAAGAGAGCCTACAGGCAGTTGATGCGCAACCATTCTAGGCACAAAAATTGAATTCCAAATACAATAACTGTTTTGTTAATGTACACCTACATATTTTCTGTATTTACATAAATATATTTACTGTAATAAAAATTAGAACTGCAGTTCCAATGTGATGTTTTGAAATTAAATGCCAATTATTAATACTGCATTTTTAACTTCTATTAAATTTGCACCAAAAATTTTGTAAAATGTATATTTGTACTCTACTTTGTAAAATAGTATATACAATATTTAAAATAATTATGTGTATTTACTAGCTCATTTTCCATACTTTTGTATTTGTTAAAATATAGTTTTTAAAATGTGTTTTATTAGTTCACTTTTTTATTAATTTCCTTGTTCTAATACATTATAGCAAAGACAATCCCGTCAGAAGTAATCACGTTAAAGGTTCATCAAATCCACATGAAAATTAAGAAAACCAAAATATTTACTCTTGTTTATAAAAGTAGATTGTATATTTATTTTAAAAAATGTACATAAACCAACTACAAGTCTTCTTAGTAACATATAATACAAATTGGTTAAAATTAAAAATATAATATATCATGTAACATCACCCTGTCTCAAAATATGTAAAACATACTGTATGTATTCAGTGTCACTTTGTGTTAACTTACTGGCTTCCTTCATCAACTGATGTTGCCGTAAAACATTCTCAATTTCTATGTCTAGCTTCATCGATTTAAAAACTAACTTTGCTTTCTGACAATTTGCTGAAAGCGACCAAACTATAATTATCGTTAGTTTTTTCTCGTCATATGTCCCATTTTGTAGTTTTGATTTTAATGTACTCAAAAATTCATTTGACATTAGCAACTTTGACTTATTGGGCTGATAAAAAGATATGTTTCTCAAAACCATCATAGCCGTCTCCTTATTAGCTAGCCTCGGTCCACAACTTGAAGTCAAAACAAATTCAAATGCTTCAGAGTTTTTTACAACCATTGTTTGACCTTCAGGATAATTTGTAAAAGTCTGCAAAAATTCTAACCACAACATTTCAACGTCGTCCCAGGGCTTTTGTCTTTTGGTTAACACAGGATGTAGACGGGATATGCTTTCAAATAAGTTGCTCTACAAATGCAAAACTAAAATATAAATTGAAAATTATGTCTACCTGGGCTGGCCCACCTTGCTCAGTAACACTCTGGACTCCAACATTTTACAACAGTTTTGAAGGATATTAAATGACAGTGTAAGGGAACTTAAAGACCGGATTTTACTCATTTGATCCATTTCTCGAGTAATAAGTGAAATTATGGCATGTAAAAGGGACATATTATTTGGAGTTTTTCTGGGTCCAGTTCCCACTATTGGACTGGTTAATGGTATTGTTTGACAGGCTGAAATAATAAAAGAATTGTTTAACACATACTGCAGAATAGCCATGATCATTTATTTAATTTGTTAATAATCGATATATTTATTGATCATGATCTGTTAATGGGCTAGAGGCCCTACATGATACGAACATTGGAAAGTTAATAATTTCATATTTAAACATAGGTTGGACTCTGCTTTCTCTGGCATATTCTATATTTTTCATGAAACGATACATTTTTTCACACTCAATGGCTAGGAGCGGGATGTGTCAACATTTTGATACAATATACAGGGTTATTGGTAATTCGCTACATTCCTTTGGAGATGGTAAATTTAATCCTATGTGCATTATGCAAAACTCTTTTTTTTAATATTTTTGACAACTTTTTATTTAAAATTTTCCTATGATCTAAATGTTTCCGGATTTTTTTCATTCCAAAGATAAGACCACAGTGTTGGGCAAGTAATCCAGTTGAAAAGTTTAAAAAAGTTCTGTATTTTTTATGGCTACTAAAAAAAAATTGAAATATCTTAAAAACTATTTAGTTTTGCATAATGCATATTAGGATTAAATTAACTCCTTACCTCCTCCCCTATCACATCCCAAAGGAATGTATCGAATTACCAATAACCTTGTATACAGTGACTGGCAGAATGTACCTATGCAACATATGGGATTTTTGTATTTTTCACCGAAAAAAGTATACATAAGTACAAAATCATGGCCTATTAAAAAAATCTATTTTTTGTTATAATTAGTTGCAGTTAAAAACTAAAAAAACCGGGCCAAGGTGGATTGATTTAATTTAAAATACCACACCAAGCATATTCTGCAGACTTCGAGGCAGACTTTTATGTGCAAAGACATTCACAAAGTCTGCTGTTGTGAAATTTGGACACTATTTTTCATAACTTAACAAAAAAACTGCTTGTTCAACACGTTCCCTGGGTTTTTCATATTTCTAATTAAATAGCCATGGTAAGTATAAACGCCAGTATCCGCAAAGCTGCAACTAATGATAAAAAAAAATTAAAACTTTTTTGAAATAGAATAGAAAATAAGGGTACGTTACTCTTGTACCGTGTTTAAGTTCTTGACTCCCCCTCGTATACGGCGATATCTGCATCAAGTTTTTAGGGCCCTATTTTGCAGCCCCATAGTTAGTTTTTTTATTTCGGTGCAAAATAAAAAAAAATCCCGTGTTGCGTACATTCTGCCGGTCACGCTGTATATTACCTCCTTGATGACAAACATTTACATTTACATATTTTTCATTAGGAAATGTCTGTAGGGAACTTTAGGTGAGTTGATGCTCGAAGTGTGTGGGCACAGAAAACTTGAACAGTGTGTTTCTTCGGCAACGCTTTGTTTTTGACATTCGGAGTTCTCTGAACAGACTCCCCTTTTATGAGTATTTTTATTTCTGACAAATAATGGGTAGGTATCTACCTAGTTTTATTATGTGGTCATTATCATAGAGATTGAAATCCCAGAGATTCCAAACTAAAAACTAGGAAAAAAGTAAAACTAATTGCTACTGGATAATTTCTATAATGCATCTCTGGGTCTTTATAGAACATCTTGTTATAGGTTACCTCCTTACAATACAAGATCGCGTTTAAAATAGTTTTGTGGGACTTTTTGCGAATAAAAACGCGAGATAGATTTTTGTATTAATTGTTTACTCTTACCTTTAGTACAATCTGTTGTAAAAACAGATAACAACTTTAAGATGTCAACAATGTACGTGTTCTGCACTAAGAACCATATCCATAACTTGTGAACAACATCGGCTAAATTTAATCCTGCCGCAGAACTTTTGACATTTTCATTATCAACCATGAAATTTGTCAATAATCCAATTAGAGAATTAATTTCATTTAACATCGGATGTATTCTTTTCTTATCTTGTACTCTTCTCAAACAGTCAACTGATTCCAAACTGAGCAGAGTATGCCGTTCTTTCAATTGTTTTATGATTACTGCCATCAAATTGCAATTCAAGGCATATTCTTTAGCTTCTCTCGATATGCATAGTAGTCCTGAGAGTGCACTGATTACCAACGATTTCTTTTTAACATAAGTTTTATATTTAAGCATTTGCACATTACATATATCATAGAGGTGCAATAAAATTTTGCACATTTCCGCTGCCACACCAATACCATTATTGTTTCGAGTCAAATTTATTTCTATGTTGTCTAATGAATCAGTCTTTTTTGTTTTCATTAATGAGCCGAAGTAAATTTCTTCCAGTAAACTCATTTTGAACATATGCGACTTTTGTTCAATTTTGTTATTATTTGATTTTAATAATTTATTTGGATCATGGTTTTCGGTTTTTTCATTAGGTGAAATGTCTATACTTCTCGATATTTTCACATTATCTAAAATATATCTGAAGGTATTTGTTCCATTTCTCTCCGTATTAAATAATCGATATATTTCGATTTTCATTAAACAACTCAAAAACTGCACAGATGAATTTTGTAATTCTAAAAAAATTCTAATATTAAAAAAATCGATATCATTGACTAAAGGTAAAAGAATATTTTGTTCAATGCAATCATTGAGTGAAAGATATCCAAAAGGGACGACTGCTTCTATATCATTTAGTCGACTTGCTAGATGTTTATCTTCCCAAATCTTTCCTTCAATGCTACTATTGTTTTGAACGATGTGAATACCTTCACTTCCCATGCTGCATAAAGATTCAACAATTGCGTCAAAAAATATGTCCGAACCTATATCAGTTACAGTACGGAAAAATATTTCGTTGATTTCAGTCAGCAATATATCAGATTTTCCTTCACAAGAATAAATAAACTCAATTATATTTGTAAGCAAAAGAAAAATCACACTCCATAGTTTATTTCTTAGGTAAAGCAATTCCGGCAAATGGGTATCTAAAAAAAGGATGGTAAGGGTTGAAAGTACAGATTTGAGACATATCAGAAAGCAATTTGGCACTTCTTTTTATATAAGTATGGTACTATCAAATTTTTTTCTACAAAATGTCCCATTATTTGAAAAGCAACTTTTTTATTTTTCAATACTGTAAAAGTCGATGATAATTTTAAGTTATCTTTAGTAGCAGTTTTAAAAGGGGACACCCTGCATAAAATTAAGGGAAGGCAACTTCAGTATAAAATAGAAAATAAATAAAAATTGGATTATTTGAAAAGACTAGCTTTGTGTGAAAACAGTGGAGCATTTTAGCCTGCTTCCAGAGATGTTTTATAAGTGGCTCACTCAGATAAATGGTTATTTAAAAAAAAGTACAAGGGTATTTACCTAAGATTTAACCCTTGATTTTGTTATTTTTCACCTTAGCAAAAAAATGTTAAACATAAAAGTAACAAAAAGCAAACATAACATAAGTAGAAAATTTTCTAATGTACAAAAGACAAACAGAGGTGACGTTATACAGGGTATTGTCAATACATTAATCAAATTTATGTTTTTTGAATGGAACACTGCATATACCTTGTGTCTACGTTAAGGACTTACCACCCTTATAAAATCGATACTTGATAACCGATTCTGATAACCTTTTTTATGCGTTAAAATTTCAACAAGTGCTTTTAGGGATTTTTTTAGAAAAAAATTATTACAGATTCTTGTTTATTTAGGATCACTCAAGACCTATCTGCAACAATTTTCATTGCTATACAATACAAAAAAATAAATAGAGCATGAACTTATTTTTGTTTTTAATATTAGAACAAATTTGTCTTACTCAATACTTAAATTTTTCATAAAAGTGAAGAAATAATTGTCAAAAAGTTCAATTTTAATCATTCAATCAATATACAGAAAATCTTGTGTTTCTGGGAAAATAATATCGATGACGTCACAGCGGCCATTTTCCCAAATATCAAAAAAGTTAATTTTCGGTCATACTTGGACCTTAGTATGTCCCATTTAAGAACCCCTTTTTGAAATTTTATTTTGAGTTTTCTTGTTCCCACTGTCGGCCCGGGATGTCGAGTTTCGCTCACCCTGTACTCACATCATATTTTCTGGTCAGCTTACTCAGAAAAAGAAGGCAACTTGTTCTCAAAACAGTCTGTTAAAAACGCCTAATTTTTATAAAAAAAAAATAAGAAAGCCGTCTTAAATCTGTACTTTGAGAATATTTTTTAACTTTAACTAAGCAAAAAAGTAAACAGAAAATTTCCAACAATAGAACTTACAATATAGTTTTGCATTCAATAGTGAAAATAAAGTGTTGAAACAATCATCTGTATGTAAAATTGATCCAATACAAGTAGAATTCACTTCTGATAATTTTTTTAATACCATACAAACACTGGTGTTCATCTCGAGTATATCGCAATATAGTGACAACTGATTTGTATCGTCAATACTAATGGAAGGGTTGCATAGAACTCTGAAATCAAAAATAATAATATAGGATACTTCCTTAAACAGCGATGATTCATTTTTTTACCTGAAAATTAATTTTACTAATCCCTGTTCATTTAATTTGGATATTATAACATCTTGTGCTATGCTAATGACATTGTATAAAAATAATAAAGTATGTTTTATTAGCCCAGCAGTAGCAATGTCATTAATTTCGTTTGATGTATGTTCAGAATCAGAGTCTTTAAAATATTTTAAATCACTCTGACCATTTTCATTTTTCGAAAAATTTAAAATAAACAATGAATTTAACATGTTTTGTAAATTATTGTAAAAGTCGTATTCTTCCAATAAATTAATAAGTTCCACAGCGTTACCCTAAAATCAAATTAAATTCCAATACTAGTTACATTTTTTAGTTTCCGACTCACAGTTTTAATATTCTTCGAGTTTGTGTTTGGATAAATCTGGTACGTCAAATTTGATAAAATTTGAGCCGCATATTCTCTAACAATACTAGCTTCGTGATGATCAATTAATATGGTCATTACCAGCTCCCATATATTACTATTCTCAATTTTAGCTCCTAAAAATAAGTTTGTAATACTAAGTCTTTACGGTAATAATAAGTCCTACGGTCGATAATTTTCAGTGCCGCTCTGAGTGAACTAAGAAATCCACTAAACAACTGCAATGCACCTGCTCGAAGAACCACATCACGACTTGTCCACAAAGCTAAGTATTTTTTTAAAGCGGAATCTTCTTCCAAAAAACACAATTCCCAATTCTAAAATTTATTTTTACTTAAAATAAGTTGTACCTGAAGTCTCTGCAAGACAGGCCATAAGTACACAATGTGTATAGCCTCTCTTGTGGAGACTTAATTTTATCATTAAGTAAATATTATTTGCAGAGTGCTTATGGCTTTCAAGCAAGTCAGACAAGTAATATTCTTCAAAATCGTTAGATATGCAACCTTATGGAAAATATGCATCTTGTTAACTTGACAGTAATTAGCCCTCTACCAAAGCTGGGAAAGTAAACAGGATCTAGATCAAGATCCTTTTTTTATACATCTAAAAATACTTTTTAAAAGGTACTTTGTGGGAAAAAATATTTTAGATACAAGATCGTTTAAAAAGTAACTTAGATCCTTTCATAAATCTAAAATCTAATTATCTAAGATTCTCACTCAGACGTAAATTTTAACATACAAACATGTTTTGTGAAGCAGATATGACGTCACCTCTCTTTTTTCAAATCACAACCCAGGTTTTTGATAGCGCCATTTGAAAGAGCATGTTTCTGTCTGTACAAAACCGCCAGTTTTGAAGTAGTTTTTTTCTTTTTATTGACTAATAATAAAAGTTTACCTTAATCAATCACTATGTCAAAAATTACAAACCCTTTAAAAATAATCAAATTAAATGTTCAAACTGCCTACCATCTGAAGGGTATCTTAGATACTTTTTAAGATGTATTACATCTTGAATAATGATTTTAGATTCTTAAAATGATCTTACATCTTTAAAAGAATTTAAATACTTTTTAGGATCTAAGATACTTAAATTTAGATAAGAAATAAGATCTTTTTCAAAGTGTTTAAAAATGACAGATCTTTACTGCACAAGAAAATACTAACAGGGCAGGTTAAATAAAAACTTGTAAAAACGATCTAAACTCTATTCAAACTAAACGCAAGTGAAAGATAAACAAAAGTTGTTGCATGGCTAGCACGTGATCGGCTTGCTATTGGCTAGTTGGTAATAAAGTTTTTCCCGGCGGGCGAGTTCAGCGAGTCATTATTTATTACAGAGGTGTATTGAGTTGCAAGTAAACTTTTAATTTTTTCCGATATAATTCTTTCGCTGTTTATTAATTGTTCAAGCTACGATTTGTGTTAATAGTAGAAATTTGCAGGTAAGTGAATGACTAGGTGTGCCATAAAAGTTTGTTTTTAAAGTTCTTAATACTGGGGCATATTATTTTAATATTTTATATTATAAAATTCATAGAGATCGTCCTTAATGCGGCCCTGCCCCGTATTAGGCCTCAGAATTGTTCACGTGTTTCCATCATGTAAATGTTTACGCCCAACTTGCATTTTGATTGAATAGAGTGTAGATCAAGACCAAAGATACTATCTTTGACCTTAGATCCTCAAAACGATCTATTTTTTAAAGATATCCCCAGCTCTGTCCTCTACAAATATTAGTTAATGAGTCTAAGTTTACCTTGACTTTACAAAACTGTAATTCTGCCAACAAGTGATTCAAAATCAAAACTATATTTCTGGTAATGCTAAGACCCATTACAGAGGCAGATGCTGAATTTCCTTTACCATAATGAAATGTATCGACCATTTCACACAGTTCAGCAATGAGTTGTACTAGTACCCCTTTCGGTTGAGCACCTGGTTTGCTATTGCTCCAACCCAAAGTTGCTGTGAGGTGCACCAAGCACAACAAAAGTGTATCCAGATATGCTAAAAAGATAACCTACTTTTATGGTATTGAGGTATACCTCCAGGCGCATAAAATTAACACAACAGAAGGCTCCTTAATGACATCTGTCAAAGGAACTCCAACTTATGACTCCAGAAACATGACACCATCAGTTATGTCTGGACCAACACTACATTAAAGACCTGTGCATAGCAAGCGATCGCCACTGTCACAACATGACTGAAAAAATCGACAGAGTGGTTTAATCCTAAAAACACCGGAATCTTTTATAAAGCCAAAACCTGCAAATGTGTCTGATGCAACGAATTTAATATCCAAAATAAAAAGTTTGTTTGCTATGTCCCTTTGACAAGTTTATGTGGCCAAAACTATTTTGATACATTTTGGTTTGAAACCTAAGCACAGAAAGCATAAGATTTTTCAGTTTCTTCTTTATATAGTGGACTATTGGTTTGCTTTGGGGCTTAAAACAAATTTTTCTATTTCCATTCTTGCATATGTTACAAAATACTCTTCCAAAATATAATATCTAGAACTCTTGCTTCTTCAACTGGTTGAACAGATCATCCCATAATTCCAAAATAGTGTCGATTCTTCTGTAATTCACGTAATGGTCTGTCCATATGATTTTCTTCATGTGCGTGGTAATTTCATGTTATCACACACAAATTTACATCTATAAAAACTGTGTTAATATGACAAAACTGCGAAATACTGACCACGAGGAGAATTCGTTACCATAAAAAGAATGTAAATCGTAATAAATCTGGATAATTAAAATATGGCACTTTATACCTATAAACCACAAAATACCTCCTTAAACCTATGTCGCCATTTTTTCATATACTAGTGCTATGCCAGATCGCAAACAACAATGAAATTATGTTGTCATGCTTGGGCCTTGGCCCAGGTATAATTAATCTTAAAAGTCCATTTGACAACTGTCCTTAAGGAGCATTCTGCTGTGAAGTTTATTTTCTGTGCCCCAGGTCAAAATGTAATATTTTTTTAATATGGACTTTCAATGAGGGCAGTTCAACTTTTATGAAACTTATCGCATGGCTAACAAACGACAAACTTACTGGGAATATAAAATGAACATTCAAAGACTAGGAATACTTTTAAGATTTTTTGGAGACAACAATAGGCTTGTTTCAACAACAGTTCTGAACCATTTCTCAGCGATCTAATTGGTTGAAAACAGTTCTGGAATTACTTTTCTGCATTCTGATTTGCTATAAAACTCGTTCAGAGTTTTGGAACAAAGCTATTTTTGCCTGCACATCTCATAAGGTGCTCATACCTAACTTATAAAAATGTTGGCTGTTGTTTGATCTCAAATTTTCAGCAAGTGTTTTGATCACATGTTCCCACGATTCCACTTGGTTTTGAACAAATTTTGATAAACTATAACAGTCTAAATATTTCTGTTCCTGAGTTACGCAGACAGTTATTAAATGAAGAAAGTCTTGAACAAGTTCATCTTTCGTTTTATCTTCGCAAAGGATGTCCAAGATTACCTGCCGAGGGTCTTTTAATAACGTTATTATCCAACATTCATCTAAAAACAACTTTTGTTACATCATTTTAAGTTGTTGTGTAGAAGAATCTCTTACTTGAAATATTATAAAGTGGTATTATAGTCGATAAAAACGTAATAACTTTTCGCAATAATGTGGCATCATCTGAACTTGATGGTAATGTTTTTAAAAATTTAGAAAATGACTGTTCCCATGGTTGTGAAGGCATAATATTTTCGTCAAAATTTTGTTTAGACACATAATATAAACTAACATATCTATAAAAAAAAGTTTGTAATAATTTTAGTATTGCTAGCAAGGTAAAATTTTGCGTACAATGCTAAATTATCAATCGCTTCCATAACAATGCTGTGACTTGTGCCGTTCTGAATAGAAATTAAACTGTTGCCCACACAAAATTGTATAGAAGACGTTTTTATAAGTTGTAACGAATACTGATCCATTTGAAGAATTTTTTCCATTTTTATTCCCATATTTTCATAGTTTACATTTCTCCATTCAATGAGTTTATCAAAACCGCCAAAAGTTTCTGCATTCCACTGAATTTGAATTGCATTTAAACACCATTTATCCAAAAGAGAAGACTCTAAAAAATTGTAATTGTTAGTCTTATGACTAGGTCTTAGACCTACCTAGAGTCCTTGTATACTAGAAGTGTCGTCCAGGATATATAATATATCACCTGTCCTTTACTGGCAAAAGGTTTCAATCGTATCCAGGTAAATACCGTGCAATTATAATTTGTTGGTTAGAAATTTGTGACAAATAATGCCAAAATTGTTTTTTTGGGTTAAAAACTAATGTGGTTCAACTAAGGGAAATACAGTTTCATTACTTATGTTGAATGCTATCGAAGTAGGTACAATTTGTTCTAAATGTATCCTTTGAGTATTGAACTTCAGCACTCAAAGACGTATTTTACATAGAGTATAGGTGCCACAGTGGCGATGTTTGCAGCATTGTAGCTTCGCAAACAATACTGCATGTTTTTCGCCTTCAATCGATTTCTGGCTAGATTCCAGGCGATAGCTCACATCACAGAAAATATACGCTACGCGTATATACGCGTATATTTTCTGTGGCTCACATATTCATGTCTTTTCCAAGATGCCGAGAAAATAGTAATTGCATACAACCTGTAAGTATTTACAATTTTCTTGGTAATTTATTTGATTTCTATCGTCTTCATAATTTTATTCCAGTTGCAAAAATAAGCAAATACCTATAAATACCTTGTATGTATACGATTGCCCATATTAAAGTACTGATTTTAATATTCGCTAAAATACAAACGAAGTAACTGATAGAATAATTATTCCATGATTTGGCCACGATTTTTCATCTTTGATTACTGCCAAGTAGGCTCCTGTCACCAAATCTCTTTACATAAATGTATCATTTTGCGATTTTTTTTCTCTGTGTAAGTTAAAGCGTTATTAATTTTTGCGTGAAGAACTTGTGTAAAATACTCTTTGTGATTTGAAATGGATTATACAGTCCATGTGTTTTGTATGGAACTAGTTCAGCAGACGAAGTCCATAATGCATTTCGGCCTCAATTCTGTGAGACATATTAAAAAGCCTGGACACTGCAGAACCGTTCATACATGAGTGGCTTTCATTCAAAGTCCTAATTGGTCTGCTAACTTCAATTAAAAATTAAAACCCAAAAAGACATCTACAATGGTTTTTAATATTATGTCAACATTCTGATGTGATTTGTTGAGGAATCTATATACGAAAATCTACCTGTATCAACTCTTCTAATACAGGAACCCTAGCACAACCATATTATATATATCTATACAGTGAGCACACGAAGGTTGGAACAAATTCAATAAAATCTCTATGGGCAAAGAAAAAAAATCGTTCGGACACGTCAACCTTAATTTTGTAATGCGCGAATTTTTGAATATAAATGCGTCATGTGAAGTTGCAGATATGATTTCATTGTCATTTTCTAAATTGTAAGCCCCACTTTTGATAGAGCCATTTGAAACATCTCATTTTTCTACATACAAAACGATGATTTTTCATATAGGTTACATATAACTTTCTTTTTTCGCGAAAAAAATATTTTTTTCTTGAAATCGGCAGTGGGGTGTCCCGGCCTTTTCGTACATATTGCGAAATTGTTACCTATAGCACCGCAATCTTTCAGTATAAATATTTTAGTACGTTTGAATATCAATAGATTTGTTATGGAGGCTGCACAACAAGCAGCAGTTTGGTTTTTCTGTTCGAAGGTCTTATGATACTTGACCTAGGTAGAGCGATCGTCAAAGTCAAGCAACGCCGCGCGCAGTTGGTTCATGGACGGGTGATCCCATATGATTATTTTCTTGCCTAATAAAACATTTTTTCCGATTTCAAAAAAAATATAATATGTACCTCGGCACTGAAGTTCTTTTTATGACTCATGTGGTTTATTTGCCTCAGCCAGAGGCCTCGGCAACTAAATTCCACATGAGTAATAAAAAGTTGAACTTCAGTGCCTTGGTACATAAATAACTATTATTTTTACAATTGATTTACTTTCTTACGCATTTGTCAATTTATTCTCAATTCTAACAAGAACAGTTAAAGTAAATATGCCAACAAATGGTTGCAAATGAGAAAAGGTAATGAAAGTAGATATTCAAAGTGCCTACCAACTACTTAAAAAAAATTAATTAGCGAAAAAACTTATTTGTTATTGGAGCGTTTCTTAAGTTTTATTTACACTATTCGCAACCTTTTGTTGGTGTATTTACTTTAACTACTGTTCTTGTTAGAATTAAATAAATTGACAAATACATATAACAAAGTAAATAAAAAATTGTAAAAATTCTCAAAAAAGTGTTATGTAACCTATACCAAAAATAAGAAGAATGAGATCTTTAAAATGTCGCTATCTAAAGTGGAATTTACAATTTAAAAAATGACGATGATGTCATATGTGCGACACCGATGACATCATATGACACATTTATATCAAAATATGAGCATTATATTTTTAAGGTTGACGTGTCCAAGCGACTTTTTTCTCTCGCCAATAAAGATTTTATTGAATTTACTCCAACCTTCGCGTGTTCACTGTATGTTAATTTTATTTCAAAAATACCCTTTAAATCCTCAGTTGCATATACGCTACTTTGTAAATGTGCTATACAAGTAAATGGAACATTGATATTCTTAAAAATCAGTCCTGGTATTGAAAAATCAGATTTTGTTGGAGATCCTCTCAGAAAATCTTTAAAAATAAGCAAAAACAGCATCATTGTCACTTCTTGTTTCATTCTTTCTTCCGTAAAAAATAAAAATAATCCTGCAAGAATATTTCTAAATACTCTATTTAAAAAACAAAACAAAAATTACCTCTCAAAATATGATAAAACACATTTATATCCTTACTAAGATCTTCTCGAAGAGTAGAATTGTAAAGGCACATGTTTTTGAATATCGAAACAATGGGGATTATAGAATCTGGATAATTTCCATAATCACGTTCTATTAAAGCAGATCTCATAATGTCTAATAATAGATCAACGCCATTTAAGTCGAAAAATATTTGGTGGAGTATACTGTCTTCCATCATAACACTTATTTGATTTAAGGCAGATCTTCTAATTACTGGCTCTACATTTTTTGATTTTAGCACTTCCAAAACTTGTTGAAGGCTGCTCGGCTGATAAAAAGTAATTCAATTTATTGAAACAGTTAAGAAAAATAACTAATTTGTTAGGTACCTACCTGATAAAAATGTTCTGTGTGTCTAAGTTTATTAAGATCAATGGTTTGTGATATCTGGCAAGCGTTTGCTAAACTTTTGTCATACAAAGTATTCAATCTAGGTAATAAATCTCTCGAATTATCCTGATTTGCCATAAACCAGCACAAACGTGAGAACCCTTCTTCCCTAAAAAAAAACTAGGATATTTCTAAATAAAAATAAAATTTAGCTTACCTTAAATAAGAGTCTTTGGAAAAAAGAAATTGAATGTTGCATTTTATTACAACAATACTTGGAATGAGGTTGAAGTTTGCTGTATCTGGATCCATAAAATTTATAATGCACCTTCCCAATGAAGTAGTTCTATTTGCATGGCAACATATTATGGGAAGAGATGGAATGAGGCATTGAATAATTTTGTTCCACACCACTTCAGCTACTAGGTCTTTACATTTTAAAATATAAATTAAAATATCCTCTGCGCAGTTTTGTATCTAAAATTTGTTAAATGGTGCATCTATTATTCTACAAATGGTTTAAGTAGTCTAAGAAGCAGAGGCACCCAATGCATAAAATAAGAGCCTTCAAGACTAGGTACCTTAGCCTTAGAACATTCACAGGATATTTTTTTAACTAAAAATTCCCATTCAATAAACTAATGTGTACAGAACTGAGATAATATTATACGAGTAGAAATTGTTACAACTTACCACAGTGTTATTAGAAGTCAAACCAAACAAAGCTATTTCATTAAACACCTTTGTACTCAACACAAATAATATCTCCGAACCCATTATTGCTGATCTTGCAGATCCATTTTTTGTACTAACATAGTCAATTATTTTCTTTTGGCAAATTTTGTACATTTCTTCTTGGATGCTGGCTGAATAATGCGACAACAAATTGAGTATAAGTATTTCTACTTTCAATGTGATATTTGAATCTTCAAAATAATTTACAAGGCGATCCGAACAAATGTTAACAAACAAAAGAACCAATTCGATGCTCAAGTGAAGTGAAAAACTGGGTAATGCTGTTTGCATTAATTCAAGACATTCAATGAATTTTATAGATTTGTAATCTTTTAACAGCTTAATTGTTGCCGAAATTCCATTACATATATTTTTTACTAGTTTATACTTGCGCAGATCTTCATCTTCATAACTAAAACTCTACAAGATCTTGTCAGTTTAAAAAGAAAATATATTCTAAAATTATTTACCTCTACATATTTGATAAGAACATCATATGTTTTTGGATACAATCTGTTCAAACTTAGATCAACTAAACTAGTTGCTAGTGCACTTTTCAAATTCCTAGGCAATACGGCTTTTGCCATATCAATAGGAACAAAAGTTTCAAGTATATTCGTAATGTCATGCAATATGTGTAAATAAATAGCTCGTAGGTGTAAACTTTTTTCCAATATTGAAGATTCTACTCGAAAATATTCTAACGTATCACCATATTCCAGAAGAACTTCATTAAAAAGTTTTGTTACCTCTGAGGTCCTTGGTGTTTGACGTGTGCTATGAATTTGTTTTTTCATTGACAAACTTAATAGTTTCTGTAGTTCTGTTAATAACTTAAGAGATGCATTGTATCCAATCTACAAAAATACTAGATGACACACTTTTTCAGCAGAATAGAATATCAAGAAATAAATGTACCTTATTTAATTTTGTATAATTTTCTGTTAACGGTTCTTTGCCATTCATAATTTTTAACAATGTTATTAAAAATAAAGTGCAGTAATTTGGAGTGGACAACTGATTTTGTATTAATGTTCTTACACACTCTTTACTTTCAAACATTTCTATCCTGTCTGAATTTTCTTCAGAATGAGATGGTGAACATGAGTTCCAATGTAATTTTGATAAAATCTGAAAGAGTAGTTATAAATGCATTAAGTATTCCCTTAAAAACAGAGTGAGTCCTTACCTCTGATTTCGAGTTTATCATTGTTGGATCGTTGCTATAATTTATTCGAACTTGGAGACTTCTGGTAAAATGGCACAGACAGTCCAATATCGTATTTGTAATTTTTGAAGATATATTTGTTGCTATTAGGTTTTGAAATTTCTAAAACAAAATAAGCAAACTTAATTTGCGAGTATATTATAGTAGCAGATATTTCCAAAAATAGTATGATACTTAATGTATAAAAGATACTCGCTTACTTACATAAATAATTTTCGGCCGCTGCAAAAATATTTCTGCAGGAAAATCATGTAGCAAGACATTTACGAAGAATTCACAAGAGTGCATTATTGCAGAAGATTCAACATTCCCTAATGAGTTTTCAATAGATTCCAAAACATGTCTATCTGATTCAATTAATGGTTGAAATTTTAAAGTATAGTTTGGAAGACAGTCAATAAAGTTATGTTCTCCCAAAAGTGACGTTGATTGGCTTTCACCATTGGCTTCTTCCTTGTAAATATTTGGGCTTTCTTGTTTTCTGAAATATCTTCAGACATAAAAAAAATTGAAATGCCTATAGGTATGTAAAGGACTGTTTCAATGTCGTTTCCTATCTGCTTTACTATAGGAAGGGAAGTGCATCTTGTGCATCTCCTCCCACTGATAGTTTTGAAAAATGAGAAAAGATCAAACTAGGTAAACAATAATAATGTAATTTTTAATCCCAATTTTCTCGTACTGGAAAAATATTCATAAAAAATGCACGACTTACAAAAGCTTACTTGTAAGACGATTTTACAATTTTTGTAGGGTTTTAAATGGTGAACCAGGTATAAGTCAAAGACTAGACAGCTGTGGCATGTCACTATCACTATAGTTTTGTTTCATATCATTTATGTATTTCAAATGGAGGTAAGTGAGATCTTATCTCTTAATATTTTTGACGGACAAAGTGCAATTATCTGAGTTTGTGAGGTTGATAGAATGAAGTAATTCGAGGTCAAAAACATTACTGCCACTACTGCTTGGAAAACAACAAGAAAAAGAAAATTTTGTAGCATGCAGCCTTCCAAACTTAAGTGCTGACAAATCAAATTGTGTCAACCTTTCGTCATCCAATAATCAATCTTTGTTGGAGTTGCATGATGTTATTTATTACACCAACGGGTATAAGTTCATTTTAACAAGGAATATGCTTATAAAGAAATGGAACTTATATATTTAATTTTTAATTGGGTCTTTCAGTCATCTTTGCACTTTTGGAATATTGCTGTTTTTATTATTTAGATACATGTCGCATCACATGTGTGAATAAGATCTTACATACAGTGTACTATGCCAGTTTCTAGGATCAAAATTTTATTAAATCACATTGGTGATTTTTTAGAAAAAAAACTGTGCACGCCATTGGATTCGGCACCCTCAAAATGGGCCTGTACCAAATTTTACCAAAAAATTTCAAGTAATGACGATTTTGAAGAAAAATTAAAAATTCACATTAGACATTAATTTATTTTCAAAAATTCAGTTAGCCATGAAAAACAAATAAAATTAAACTCTTAACAACTTGGTGATACTTATTGGACATATTGGCCTTATGCTTATAAAGAACAAATGAAAACAAAAAATTAAAATTCCATCACAAAAACTACTAAATTTTGTCAGTGGCGTGCACAGATTTGTACCAAAAAGATCGTTAGTGGTTTATTACAATTTTGCTCCTAGAAACTGGCATAGCTGCCTTGGATTTTGTATAAAATATGTAATTTTTGCTCAAAAAATGCAGTTCATCAGTTTTATAGGGTGACCTAATGGGTCCCACTATATAATGTAAGAAAAAAAAGCAATACTTATTTATAGATTAAAAAGATTTAATGGAAATTTAAAATGTCAATAAGAATGTAGTTTGGAGGCAAATTTTCCTAAAAGATAAATTTTAAGATTTTTATATACTTACCTAACCATTTAATCATTTAAACCAGATATGATTCTGCCTAATCGTTTGAAAAACAAAAATCAATCCAAGGAAAAAACCCAACTCAGTTTTAACCCTCAATTATTGGGAATAATCCGTTAGAGGGAAAAAATATTTGCAGTGCTCAAAAATAACCTAGTAAAAAAAATTACCCATAAAATAGTATATTATACACTAAGGTTGAGAAGTGAGCCATTATCTATACCGAGCATTTTTATATCCTGAGGCGGGTAGCGCCGGAGGATATAATGTGCGAGGTAAGTAATGATCTGCTCAACCAAAGTGTATAGAGAATTTTTTTTACTACTAACATTAAAATATTGCCATATTTTACATATTTGATTAGATTTGAGTTCAGTTGTCAAGCTGATAAAATGAAACTAATTTTTAAATGTCATATAGAAAATTTTTCATTATTTACCTAGGTAGGTATTTTTTTATTATCATTATTTACCTAGGGAGAGAAATATTACTTCTCATTAGAGGAATGAGGTAAATAATGGTGATTACTCAGGTTAGTAGTAAAAAAATACTATTTCTTACCCATCACGCTGATCTTCGGAATGTTCTTTCTGGATGTAACCTTCTATAACACTAGCTGTACTTCCTACACAAGGAGTATACTTATAAGACTCATCAGATCTATAACTAAGAGGAACAGAACTTTCTAATGGAGGCACTACTACTTCTTTTTGTGATTTTAATATGGCACGCATTTCTCTCAAATAATGATAATATTTCGGTTCGATGTAGCGCTCGATTTTATCCAGTTCGGTTAGTACAAATTGTTTTCCATAATGATTTATTACAGTCTGACCTATTTCGGACTTTATAAGACATTGGAGCAAGGAAAACACAATATTTTCATGTGAGCATGGTTCAAAAAGAAACCAATGGAACAGTTTGATGCAAAGCTCTTTTGTGCGAGCTAGATCGTTGTCAAAAGGTATACCGTTCTCTATTTTTGAAACAATGTTGAATAAAGCTCTCTGCCGTATTTCTGTAATTGGATGTCCTAAAAAATGCCAGTAATTATATTTAAAACACAAATGTATAGTTTTATTTTTCAATTACTCTGTTCAGCTACCTACCAAGTTTTTCGATGTGATTCGCTGAAATATATTTATCGGTCATTATTTTAAATTATGGTTCTTCTCCAAAGTCTCAATTATTTGCTTATTTTGATAGACCTGGACCTGATAATAACAACATCAGAGATAATAATGACAGACGTTCATTTTGAAAAATTCAAATCAAAACATCCTCACATTTCCACCACAAAACAAGAAAGTTAGGTTAGGATCATAAACCTAACTTGGATATTTTGTGAAAGAGACAGCAGAAATGTAAACATACAAGGGCGGCGTTCAGAAAACTGCCTCCGAGTAGAAAGGTAGAGAAAGATCGTTTTTACACAGCCAGTGCCGTATCGTTGAAAAGGGGTTAAGTTTAAACATTTATGAAACTATGTTGATTTTGCAAACACGTCAACGTAACTGCGATTGATTTCAAACCATACTTACCTTAGGTGGATATATAGGATCATATCTGTTCAGTTAACTGTAATAACTGTAGACTGTGACCGTCGATGGAGGAAGGAATATGACAAAATATCCATGTAGGAGTAGATAAAAAATTGGGAAAAATGGGATTGAACAAATTAAATAAATACGAAAAATGCATGTTCCCATTTTCCAAATATGTATACTTTCTTAAGTAAATAGTACGTAGCGACAACTTATAGTGATCAAACACCATTAAAAAACATTCTTACATTTCTACTCTGAACTTTTTATAAGACAAAAAATGCTAAATTATTTATATTAGTTTCCGTAAACAAATATCTATGTTAACTATTGAGCGAGAAATTAATTTATTTTTATGTATCACAAACCTTATTACAACTTAAAATAGGTACTTATGAAAAAATTAAAATGTCTAGCCTTCCCGTACCAATATCCACATTTTTGCCAGTATATATAATTATTGTAATTATGGTCTAAATGATTCTAGACTTAATTAAATATATCTTAGATTTTGAATTTGAAAGAAGTGATTTATAATACAAAAAATGTGGAATGATTGATTGTTCTTTTAAATATCCTTTTTAAGAAACTCTCAGACGAAAAAATTTAGTTACTCGACTAAAATAAAATAGGTACTGGAAATAATGCGAACATTGACTAAATTATTAATTAACCTAAAAGGCAGTATCAAGATTTAGAGACATTTAAAATACAGTGATACAACAGAGTATCAGTGATGCAACAGAGTATAATTCCAAATAGCTATCTAAAAATACGAGAACGACACATCTAAAACATAATATTATAAAAATAGTACTTTTCCACTTTGGTAAACAAAATAAGTATATAGAATCTGAAATCCGAGAAAAATCAATCATTAATTATATGCATTTAACTTTATCACTAAACATATTAATTAATAATTTAATATTACCTACTTTGAGAGTAGACAATATATGTTGTAGGTATACATAATACATTATGTACCTACTTAAGTTTACATTCAAATAAAAACATTAGGTAAAAATCCAGATAAAATGTGTATGTTGAATGTAGAGGCTACAAAAAATTTTCTTTCTCCTCGCACCTCCTTTACTACAACGCTTATTATTGGATGTCGACCAATAATAAACTTATGATCGTAGTTCCTTAGATCCAAATTTTTCCACGATGACACATGATACAAATATACCTGCAATTGTTGTTAAGTGTAGATAATTTCTTTTAGAAAAGTGTAATGCAAATACTTACATTTCCTACATCTACTCCAATAACTAAAGTATTTCCATAAACGTAAAGGCATGTAATATGACACTCTAATATTTCCCAGGCGTTGAAAAGTTTTTTACTGTATTTCTTTTTCTCCCCGAGAATTATGAACTCGATAAAGTCATTTTTGACTACCTCATTGTTTCGATCTGCAAATTTAAAACAACGAAATGTTGGTTACTTTGTTATAGTTTCAGTGCAAATAATGAAAAGTTATTTGTATATTTAGTTCTGGGAATGAATGCTTGCAATCTTTGAATAACGAACCCCAGGCGAAGGAGCAAATTTGGGCTTAACGCTGGACCCGGATAGCCTCTGCATATGGCGGGATGAAGTTTCCGTTTTTACAGTGGCGTGCACCTTTCGAGTTGTTTCGACAAACTAATCGAGGCAGAAATCATCATTTTTCGTGAAATCAGTACCTACAATGCAGGCAAAACATTATAAGGCACGTTTATGTCTTTAAGTTTAGGAATCCTTGATAATACCTACATAGCAATTCTAATTTTAAATTTACAATTATAAAGAAGTATCTATCTACACAAACGCCTATGCCACTTTAGTGCATGGCTTCAAAAGTTAATTTAGATTACAAAAATACTTACCTATGGATTATTTTCCTGAAGCATTTAGTTTTGGCGGTCAGGAAACTGCCACATAGGCATAAAAACTCGAAAAAGTATCTAAATACCACATACTGACACCTATCACCATGTCAGATATCAAAATATTGTGCCAAACTTGGTTAGTATTCAGGGCGATTTCCATCTCACGTAATTTATAATATACATAGAGCTTTGACTCCTTCCTGGGATTCTTCAAAGCTTGCAATGCATTACAGGATGTCGTCCCAATTATTAATAGTCCAAATAATAGCAATTTTCATTGATATTTTCTGATTTCTTGCCGATTTTTAGGTTTTCAAGAGAATTAACTAAATTTAAAAAGTGGCTTAAGTATTCTAAGGTGGTATATACAATAATATTCCCTGGAAGAATTCTATGTATGCGTGTTCTATTCATTTTGTTGAACAGGATTTTTTAATACAAAAGAACGCGAAAAGTGGCGCTCTACCATAATATAGAAACCAGAAACCTAACCGAAGAAGCAGTGGAGTCAAAATTGGTAAGACCACCAAAGAAATTCATTCCGGTTCAAGAAGTAACTCTTGGAGATGAGGAAAATGGAGACATTGTAATGATCGATATGACGAAGAGAACCTCATTTCTGGAGCAAATAGAATTAACCGAAGAAATGAAAACAGCAGCAGCAAGTAAACCTGTTAAGTGCAGATCACCACCAGCAAAATTACTGAAGCGTATCGAAAAAGAGCGTAATTAGAAATAACTTCACTTAAATATTGTAAGAAAATGTTAGGTAATTAAAAATATTTTCATATTTTTTATAAGTAATTATTTATAATGCAGCTATTGTATAAGGTATAATGTACAATAATAATAACTATATTATTTCTGATGATTAAAATATGTTGTTTTGATTAAGTTGTATAATCTCTCAACCAGTTAGCTGCTTCGTTTCCCGAATGCATTACTTTAAATTTAAAACCAAGAAAAATCTTGGACCTATGTATGTTGTACTTTGAACTAAAATACTTTCGATTTTACACAAAACGACAACCAAGACATTACATTATCTTTGGAACCCACCCACATAAATTATTTCAAATTTCCCGCCTCATTTAGGGTTAAAAATGGCCGCCAAATTATTCCCCCGGTCGGACATTTCTTTTGCGGGGTATAGGTTGCTATAGGTATAAGGTATTAGCCCATTTTGATTAGCACCAAGTGACATCATGCCTGGCTTAGTTTCAAACTGGTACGTCAAATGAGAGTGAGATTATCTCTTAAGCTATATTCGTTGACTGATATATTATTAAAGACTGCTCATAGTTGTCACGTCTGACACATTTTTGGCTCACCATGCGCTTTCCAGAGATAAAATACAATGAAGAATACATTGTTAGCCATCAGAGCCATCTGTTTTCCAGGACATAAAGCTATAGCCGTGAGAAGTCTTTATAAATACGTCGGTCAACGCTATATTAGTATCATGATTATTATTTAATACTTACACAAACTAATGATGACATCATCTCTTAAAATCTGAGTATTTGTACCATCTATAAATAATGGAAAATTGAATTTTACGTATGTTTTGTCCTTCATATCTTTGACGGGACTGATTTTTTTGCTATAGTTTAAAACTTTGATGTGGCCATTTATTAAAACTGTGCAAACACCATTCCACATCTTAAAAGTTGTGATACAACTTGGAGAATATATTCGAGTAAACCATATTTCTTGTAGTTCAGTTCTGCCATTGTCGTTGACAATTTTGCAGATGTTTAATCGACCACCCAGTTTCTCATAGCAAATGTAGTTCTTATAAACACTAAAAAAAAATCCATTAATAAAGCCACACAGGGATTTGAAAACTAAAATTATTGTTTACCTGTGAGACTTTACATCTAATATTTCCATTTGGCTTCTAAAAATGCCATCGAAATGAAAAATGTACAGTCCTTTTGCATACGAAACAATTACGTAAATGTGAAGCTCATCAAAATTATTTGTAACTAAAAAGTAAAAAGGAAAATGTGTCTATACCATCTTGTTTATGCCGGTAAAGATGAAGTGGACCACGATGAGCTATGAACATTCATTGGTCAGTTGATCAATACAAGCATGAACTTGCCATCAAGACAATTTTTGTGCATAATTTGAAACAAGTTATAGATATTTCATGTGGAGTACGTTAGAAGTCCTTTACTTGATTGTAACACCGGTACTGGCGGTAGGTACTACAACATTAGCAGAATAGCACTAAAGTCTATCCAAGTTACTGAGGCAGTGGATCAAAACATTGGCCATCACGTGACTTATTCTTATTGATCTGGCCGTCATAAAATGTCAAGTGTTTACGCGGCAAGCAGAATGCAGGGCCGGCTCTTCCCTCAGTCGAGTTTCCTGCATAGTTTAGATCGGATCGGGAGCAGTATATTCTGTTAATTTATTTTGCTACTTAATTTAAGGACATTTATAAAGATCCACGAAAGGTAAAAACACAATTTTTATAACTTCTAAAAGAATTAGTTTAGAATTACAAGCCACTGGGAATCTTATATTAGTCAGACCCTGGTAATCGATCGCAAAAATTGTAAATGTTAGCAAACTTTGCATGAATGACAACTGACTTTAGAATTGAGAATCCCTATTCCCTATTATTATACCTACATTCAATAAACGTCAATGCAGTAATTTTTACTGCAGCTATACGACTGATAAACAGAACATCCCAATTCCGATTATAAATTCTTAGCCTTCCGTCCTCCGAGCCCAGTGCTATGTGATTGTCTAAAACAAAAGATATTGAATGGGAAACAAAAGATCAAGTAGTTGAACCATACTTGACACAGCTAGACATGATATTCGAGGCATATCAAATTCAACAGGGCAGAGCACAATATCGCACATAACATTTTGGATATTTTCCCAGGAGCTCCAGTTGATATAAATTGACAGCCATTTCTCAACATCATTTTCATTGTAATTTAATAGGTAATCATTCAGTTCATTCTTGGGAATTTCTTCTTTGCAACACCATTCCCAGATTCGAGTTTTCTAGAGATGTTAGGTTTTAGTCATCATAATAGTTTATTAAATAAAAAACATACTTACCTTTGTTAAATAATCTATAATGTCCTTCCAATCTTCGTCAACTTTTCGAGCAGTTAGCAAAGTTTTTCCGTCACATTTGGATAGTATAGTTTCAATAATTTCCTGTGGTAAGATCATCTTCAATTATAAGAAAGTGTACTGAGTGAATACAACAAAGACTTCATTGATGCCAAGAAAATAAGGGCATTAAGTATAATACAGGCTATTAATAAATCCTGTTCCTTGTTTTATCAAAATATTAGAATATATTTAGAACAATACACCTAAACAATCCGTTTCCTGTGTGGTTCCTTATTAATAAATATCTCAACTGCAAAGTATCAACTATAAATCACCAGTCAAAAATAATTCAGGAAATGTTTTCGTTTCCACATCGCCAACAGAAAATTATAAATATTCTTATTACTTCATTTTTAATTTTTGCTTTTTATTTTTAGTATTTTAAAACTGTTTACTTTAAACAAAACCACTGACTGTCCGTTCTCCAGTACTCCAGTGTCACCAATTTTTTTTGAATCGGTTAATTATCCGAATCCGAACAGCCCTCTGTAATTTATTGATCATTGGACGTTGGACCACAGAAAATATACTAGTTTCACTATTTTCTGTGGTTGGACCATAGAGATCATCTGCGATCTCTATGCCTTGGACGGTGGAACCTGAGTCATGTGCGAGCGGCACCGTCGCTTGCGACCAGAGAAATGGAGTAGGGAGAACAGGTTACAAGCTGCGCGAACTGCCTAATAAAAGTGGCTGCCATATTAAACCAACTTTACTACAACTTTACTAAACTTACCGAAAAAATGATACTCCCGGAGGTCTCCTAGACTTATAATTCATTTGTCGCGGGACAAAAAACCGACTCCGATCGGGGAACACCGGAAAGCGCGAACGTGAAGCCGTGAAAACTACGCGAAAGCCGACAACCTCCACACTCACGTTCGCGCCTCTTCGCGGGGTTTCGCGCCGCGAATGTGGAGCGGCCTTTACAGCTTGGTACTGCACACGACATTTTCCAAAAACACTGACCATTTCTCTGCTGAAAATACAACTATCGCTGAAAACAAACTGCAAACGTCAAACTGGGGACAATATGCCGGACATTACTTTTGCCTGGAAATAGGATGCGCCCACTGAACTATTATAGTTCAGTGGATGCGCCCAGTAGTAGTAGTAGTAGTCTCCATGGCGGGAAAATTCCGCGCACCTGTTCACGCAGCCGCCATTTGGGAATAGATTCTGTCAAATGGATGCAGTGTCGGGGCGATTGGGCAGTTCTTTTTTGGCTCTATGAGGGATATATTACAGTGCCGTGGAGTGTGCTTTTTTTGTAAATTGAGCTTTGTGCTAGTATTTTTAAATAAAGAATCCCAGGAAGGGGTCAGAGCTGCTTGTGCTTACCACACACTATATATAATAGTTGATGGGGGTGTCCATTATAGGAAGATATTAATGTAGAAATGTAAAAGAAATTATAATGTCTTTATTATCCTATAAAAACCTTTTTATGTGGATTACCGGTTTGGCAAAAAACAACCGTTTTGCATCATCAGATCCTTCGAAACTACAATTAACGAAAAACATACGTTAACAACTTTAATAACACTAAAGTACCACCTCTATATAAAAGGTTAAAAAACAGCATAAAACTTACATTTAAGATAAAAATCAGAGAGTTGTCAATCCATGGGGTGAGGGTGTACATTCTCCGGTTACTTTATGTCAAAAACGTCAAACAGAATCAAAAATATTAATTACACCACAATTATGTAGATTCTAAGGTGGTTAGTATTATCTCAATTCAACCATATAGTTGTATTTTTTATTTGTTTAAATATTGTAGAAAATTAACCTCAAATTTTTTATTTTCATCTACTTGGTTACATAAAACCAGTTGACCTGAATGTATATTGGACCATTATAATGGTTTTATGTAACCAAATAGATGAAAATAAAAATTTGAGGTTAATTTTCTACAATATTTAAACAAATAAAAAATAACTATATGGTTGAGTTGAGATAATACTAACCACCTTGGAATCTACATAATTGTGGTGTAATTAATATTTTTGATTCTGTTTGACGTTTTTGACATAAAGTAACCGGAGAATGTACACCCTCACCCCATGGATTGACAACTCTCTGATTTTTATCTTAAATGTAAGTTTTATGCTGTTTTTTAACCTTTTATATAGACGTGGTACTTTAGTGTTTTTCGTTAATTGTAGTTTTGAAGGATCTGATGATGCAAAACGGTTGTTGTTTGCGAAACCGGTAATCCACATAAAAAGGTTCTTATAGGATAATAAAGACATTATAATTTCTTTTACATTTCTACATTAACACTATATAATATAGTTTACTAATAGGACTACTCTGTATTTCTGAATTGATTTTCCCGACTACACCTCTGACTTCTATTCCCCCATTATGGCTCAAGGTCATTGAATTTGCCGAAGATTTCTCAAGAGTTAGTTGTACTGCTGGTTGTTTTATATGAGCTGGTCTATTCCCCAACGGCGGCTGCGCGAACAGGTGCGCAGAATGTTCTCGCCATGGGGAGAATTACTGCTGGTTGTTTTATATGCTCAGCTCATAGAATAATAACCAAGGAAAGAACAGCTGAGTCTGGTCAAGTCTGCTACTACTACCTAACCTATATATTTCTACCTACACCTCCTACCACTGACGTTGACAGTTCATTTGACATTTGCGCGTGGCGAAAAACCGGGAACATGGCGTATTGGGTAAGCTGAATTTTCGGGCGTTTGCAAAAAGTCGAAAGGAAACGAAACCAATCTATATTATTGTATTGTTTCTGCCTAGACGACCAGGGAAACAATTTTGAAAGAAGCAGCAATACATTTCTGCATTTTGTAGTGTAAACCAAACTAACCTTGGTGTAAACCAAAGTTACTTTATAGGAAGGTTAGGACAGTCCCCCCCTCTTAAACAAAACCAAAAGTAGCCGCCCACCATTGAGGGAGTATGGAGGGGAGAGCTGTCACCTGACCCAAAACGGGTTCAACTACGTCAGAGATTACCAGACCAACGTCAATTTGTTGACTCAGTGCTAAAAGTGCATTAAAAGTGGCTAAAAGTGCAGTTTTCCTTGTTATTGCGAGCTATTGACCTCTGGAAATAAATATGTCATGTGCTGTACGTTGTTGCAGTAGCAATTCCAAAGTGGACAAAAAGAAATTCACAGGAATTACATTTCACAGGTAATGTAAACAATAGACAGAGCCGTATCAATATAATTTATAATATCTACTTTGGTACTTTATGAAAAGAAAAATATTACCTTTATAACTACTCTAGGTATGTATTTTCAAGGATTGCCTACAGGGTGTTTCTTCCTTCGATTCAAAATAACCCCATATTTTCTTTCGTAGGTTTTTTATAATTTTACTAGGAATACTGTTTAATCAGACCCTGGTGTGTCAGCCATATTGATCACAGACTTAACCACACTGAACCCGTTTGCTATATGCGACAAAGTAATGTTATGGCGCCTCCCCCCATACTACCTCAATGCCGCCCATCAAGAACGTTAAACTTTAACGTTCTTGGCCGCCCACCACCTTCAAGTTCGTGATTGATTTAGTAAATCCCTAGACATTTTTAGTTCATAGTGGAGTCAGTAGCGTGCCGCGTGTTTTACTTGATTTTATTCGATTTTCTCTTTGTTATATTATCTATCAGTACCTATTGCAAAGAAAAAGCTATGCCTGGTGGTACCAATTATGCAGTAACTAGCTGCGTAAAGAAAGCAGGGAAAATAAAAAATAGTAGTAGGTAGGTACACTCTACACATTTCATACGCCTCTGTTTTTGAAATATTGAAATGTAATAGAAGTAAAAAATGGTGGGGGTAGCTTCTAAATATGGCGACAATGCCCATACCTCCTCATCATAATAACCTTGCAGTTACCGAAAGTCGAAAAAAAAATATCGAAACATTTCAAGAGAGAAAATAGCCAAAGCAATGTAAGAAACTTACGTGAAACAAATAAACTGTGGTTAAACCCGGAGCATATGGAGGGCGCACCAATTGTACTGCACCGGGCAGTTCACATGCAATGGTGTTAACATTGACAAAAAATTTAGTGTAAATTATCGAAAACAGCTTTAGAGGTCCAGTTTGTTCACTCTGTTCTGTACCTAACTGACATTCGTTTGTCAGTTCGATGCTGCAACCTGCAACAATATTTTGATTTTGTGGCTTCCAGCAGGGAAGAAGGTAAAGACATTCTGAAATGTTTTTAATTTACATTAATAAATTAAAGCTTATTGATAGTTGTTAATAACAATAATTATTATATTTTAGTCTAATAATATGGCAGGCTGTGTTCCCTGTTTTGTAATTCCCTTGCTGCTATTCATTTTCCACAGATATATTCAACCAATTTTACTATCGATTTGGGATCCATGGAAGGCCTGGGAAAATAGGAAATTAAAAAAATCTGGTGAAGAAAATAAAGAGGCATGTTCATTTTCATGTGAATGTGCTTGGAATAAGAAGGAAAAAGTTGTAGATCAGAAAAATGTCACCGAAATATCAAATAATACAGATAATAATAAAGAAAAACTTTCATAAATAGATAAATTATTCGATATTATTATAGGTATATAGTTTTAGATTTAAGGAAATAGGGAATGGAAGGGGACTGCAATCTGATTGTGTAAAATTAATGAAAGTTGAATATGTTTTTCTTTTAATTATATATTATAGGTAGGTACAAATTTTATTGTGAATAAATTTCAGATATACCTACTACCTTCTGGTTTCCCAGAATTTTAGAGGATGTATAAGTATGTGTTTTGGAACATGGCTCAATTAAATAAAACCCCCTTATTTAAAAGCTGCAAGAAAAACCCATTATGACCAGACTGGGGGTAGTGAAGTAAAATAAGTAGTTCGTTTCCAAGATTAAAGGTGGATTTATAGACTCGACGTTTGCGTTGGCGTTCCGAAGTTGACGGTGACCTTCATATAAATCCACCTTAAGTGCATCTAAACAGTGATTTGATGTGACATGTGACGTAATATGCATGTCATTAGCCAGTGCTAGAATTGCAAGTCAATATCGACAATAAAAAAGAGCACCGTCTCTGGGAGCAGTGGAAGGGTCTGCTAATCAGCTTCAAAGAACCAAGCAGAGGAGCAAATAATTTTTAACACAAGGGACCTCATCTGGACTCATACATTTGCACCCATCATATATTTGTGCTTTAAAAATGTTAACATTCCATTAGTTATTATGGTTATTATTGTTTTACCTGATTGGATTGAAAGATTCGAGGCTGCGGTGGTGATGTTCGGAGCATTGCTAACTATTTAACTGCATGTTTTTCTTCCTTCGATCGACATTGGTTCAAATCAAGGTCGAGGTAGACTGCATGCTCATGTTTAGGAAAACACCACTGATGGCCAAGAGCGCTGGACAAATGTTCATGGGTTTTTTATGCTCGTATGAGATAAAATTAAAATAGTAAGTTTTAAATCATCTACTTCAATTTGACAGCTATAATTTCTCTTTTGGTATAATACTTTTGCGAATTCAATAAGTGCGCCTGTTCAATTCAAATACTCAAAGTTTTCGCGGGCTGCAGATTCAATTAGAGGAAAGGTCGTCCACGGTCCTTTCAACAGAAGCAATAGCAATGCTGTATTTCCAGAGACAGCATTTCCAGAAAATGCAGCATTGGTTCTGTTGAAATAATAGCCTGCCAAAACATTTGGTAATCGAATTTGAAATTATACAGCAAGCTATTGGCTGACATTTTGGCCGGCCCATTGGCGTCTGTCAGGTATAGAGACAAACTTATGCGAAGTATGTATCATAATCTGTGGTATGTATGGGCCTATAAATAAAAAAGTCCAGGAAGGAGTCAAAGCTCTATAAATATTATAAAATACGTGAGACGGAAATCGCCCGGTGTAGGCAGTGCCTACACTAGAAACAAAGTTTTAACACAATATTTTGATATATAATATATTGATAGGTGGCAGTATGTGGTGCGTTTCGATACTTTTATGCTTAGCTGTGTGGCTTGTGGCTCTTTCCTGGCCTACAAAACTAAATGTTTGAAGATAATAATCTATCGGTAAGTAATTTTGTAATTTAAATTGACTTTTGAGGCCATGCACCAAAGTGTCATAGGCGTTTGTGTAGGTACCTACTTCTTTATAATTAGAAATTTAAAATTAGAATTGCCGTATTATCAAGGATTCCTAAACTTAAAGACATAAATGTGCCTTATAATGGCCTGTATTGTAGGTACTGATTTTACGAAAAATAAACATTTCTGCCTCGAGTAGTTTGTTGAAACCACTCAAAGGTGCACACCACTGTGAAACCGGGAACGGCATCCCGCCATATGCAGAGACTGTCCCGGTCTAGCGTTACGCTCAAATTTGATCCTTCCTCATTCCTGCGGGGTTCTTTATTCAAAGGAAGATCCTAATTTCTGTTTTTTTATATGGCTCTGGTTCCACCACAGTCCCACAGACCGTCTGGACCGACCATATATAATTTATATATGGGGACTGACACTATATTAAAGATTCGAGCATAACATCATATTTCATTATTGTTTGCGGACTTATTATAGGTTATAACATAAAAGGGCATTCTGTGGTTACAGATATGTCAGTTTCTGACGTTTTGAATATGTCCCATACCTATTTTAAATATTCAGCTTTATTACATTGAAATGACAAGTAGATGGAAGGAGTGTAGAGAGAGAAACTGGCAGCCAAACTTGAGTAAGTGAAATAGTAAATAAATCAGCTGATTCCGGCAAAAACCACATAACACAAAATAGGTGTTTGTCCTAACTTTATAATTTTGTGTCCTGTGCTTCAAACGAGTTCCGTTGTCAAACGTCATTTTAATTTTCCTTCTGTCCCAAAGTCCCAAGTCCCAATACGAATAGGAGTAATTATTGTATTATTTATATTTGATTTGAGTTCGTGTCGTGGTGGCAATTTCGAATAAAACGGCGTTGAGTTTTCTTAGTTGGTGTTTGGTTTAATATTATAGTTTTAGATCGGAGAGAAAATTTGATTTAGCTATGTGGCTATATTCTTTCTGTTTAAGTTGTAAATTACAAAAAAGAGGGCCAACTACTGTTGTGTATTTGGATGTACCTACCAAACGGGGCGGAAAGAATAAGAATAGTGGGGTTTCTTTTCATTCGTAAGTCTTATGCTAATAACTTTGCAGTTTTCCAAGAGATAAGGTGATATTAGAGACAAGTGGATTGCAGCAATAAAAAGGAAAAATTTTGTAGTCTACCAAGTATTTACTTGCATTTGTAGTCAACAATTTATTGAGAGCAATTATTTCATAGAGAATTTTGGGCAGCGCAAACTTAAAAAGTATGTAATTACTACAGTTTTTTATTTTCCAAGTCCCTATGAAGGGAACAACTGGCAAAATATTGTGCTAATGAACCTAGCTCTTCGTAGTCAAATATGGAATTAATCTTGAGGTTCTGGTCCCTTTAATAAGGTAATTATTTGTAATTCTTTTTGTTAGATGCCTAAACAATATAAAATATATATAAAAATATGTAAAAGCTACCTGTCTTACATGCTTTTCCTATTAAATTTAATTTTAAAATTAATAAATCAATTAAGATAAGTAATTAAAGTTGAAAATGTATACCTTATCCTAGATATTTTGTCGCCTTTATTTTAAAATAAACTTTTATTTTGTATTTTGTATTTTATTTGTCTCAATTTACTTCCAGGTACATACAATTGCCATGTAGGTGTTTTCTTAATCAATTCACTACTTTTTTCTGTGCAATATTTACATAATTGTGGTTATATAGAAAAATTCTCATTCCTACAAACAAGCCCCGAATTTCGGAATACAGATCATACAATAAAGAGAATTACGGAACATGCCCATTAAATTATCTCATTAATATGCAACATCACTATATACCTCCTTTGCCTGAATCAGCTGACACGTTCATTAGGCGTCCTTGTCTTACTTATTGCCATTTAAAACCTATCTCTCTCTAGAGTTGGCTGCCCCAAACAACAATGAAAGTGGTACCTGTGCGACTTCCATTGTACTTATCAATTCGATGCTTTATTACCATTTCCGCCCTTTTTACGTTTACGAATTCTCTCTGCGTTCAATATTTCGCAGTTTTGTCATATTAACAAAGCTTTTAGTATAGGTAGATTTGTTTGTGATACCTAACATGACATTTCATGGAAATGTCACATTTCCATGCTCATGAAGAAAATCATATGCACAGACCATTATGTGAATTGCAGAAGAATAAACCTATTTTGGAATTAAGGGATGATCTGTTCAATCAGTTGAAGAAGCTAGAATTCTGGATATTATATTTTGGAACAGTATTTTGTAACGTATGCAAGAATGAAAATAGAAAATTTTGTTTATAGCCCCAAAGCGAACCAATTGGTCCACTATACAGAAACTGAAAAATCTAATGCGTTCTATACCTAGTTATCTCTTAGGTACACTACACTAGCCATATATTATACTAGTCATGGACTTCATTTCAAACGAAAATACTCGCATGCTTTTATTTTATAAAAAAAATTCTGCAACTAGTGTTTTGCCGCAGTGCTTTACCAATAACAGAAACAAAGCATATAAAACAACCAGCTGAACCAGCAGGCCAGCAGGATAACGATAACCGTTGATTGAGAAGGCGCGATAACTTACTCTTGAGAAATCATCCGCAAATTCAATGACCTTGACCCATACCTATTGGTGGAATAGAAGTCAGAGGTGTAGTCTGGAAAATCAATTCAGAAATACAGAGTAATATTTAAAGTATATAGTGTGTGGTAAGCACAAGCAGCTGTTACTCCTTCCTGGGATTCTTTATTTAAAGATACTAGCAAAAGGCACACTCCACGGCACTGTAATATCTCTCATACAGCCAAAAAAGAACTGCCCAGGAGCAAATTTGGTCCGGGACAGTCTCTGTATAAGTATGGCGGGATGACGATTCCGTTTTTACTGTGGCGCGCACTTTTGAGTTGTTTCGAAAAACTAATCGACGCAGAAATATTCAATTATGAAGAAGTGGGTACCTAAACAAACGCCTATGCCATTTTAGTGCATGGCCTCAAAAGTTAATTTAAATTGCAAAATTACTTACCGATGGATTATTATCCTCAAAAATTTTAGTTTTGGCCGCCAGGAAAATACCACAAGCCGCTCGGCTAAGCATAATAACTCGAAAAAGTTTCTAAATTTTTGTCCCACCTATATATTATACACATATATACCTATGTCGGCCATATTGGGCGCACACGTCATTGGCTGTCAAATGTACGAGGGCCGTGGTTGGCCGTTGTCAAATGTCATTTTCTGTTGCCACCACAAATTTCTCTTTTCCCCTAGAATGCACACAATATGGCGGCTATCCAGGTGGGCTCCAGCGCCCTCTGCCGGATGGCTAAAAATTGGTGGAGGGAGTAGGGGCCCAATCGCGGTCCAGTTTATTTTACGAGAGCCGTTGGACCATGCTCAAGAATCGTTTTACGGATCTTGGACCATGCCAGTAAATTTCGAAGGTTCGTTCCGAATTTCTCTTGAAATTAAGTGACCTGAACCACCTGAACCACTTGAACTAAAGAAGACCGTCTTTTACGACGATTGTCGCTGTTAAACGGCCAATTCTTTTTTGATAAAAAATAAAATACAAAGGTATTAGCAGACCCTATTATATTAGTATTTTCAACTCATGTTGAATAAAAGCATCAGCAACTCGACATGATGCGTTTGCAAATGCGTCTAATCATTGAGTAAAGGAATAAATCCAAAATTCATAAACGAAACGGGAACATAATATAAGCTTTGATCCAACCACTGAACTCTCCGTATATAGTTCAGTGGATCCAACACACAGTTCTGAACCTGTTCTAGCGAATCAGATTGCAGAAAAGAAAAGTGATTCCAGAACTGTTTTCAACCAATCAGTTCGCCGAGAATCGGTTTCGAACTGCTGTTGGAACAAACCCGATGACTTGACGAAGTGAATAATTACCCGTCTACCTAACCAGTTTGTTTTTTCTGTGCAAATTTTATTTTTTTGTGAGTGCTTTATAATCTTTCATCTTTATAATATTTTTTATATCTCATATATGATATTGCGATTTATTATCACTTTTAGTTGAACCGCACTTTACCATTACGCTACGATTAAAATCAACAAAAAATGATTCTTTCAAAGCCACTTATTAATGCTATGACCTTTTATTTCGGTCAGTTGTACGAACATCCAATAAGAACCAAAGCAATTAGCTGGTAAGGACATTTTTAAAGTATTTTTTTAAGTTGTTGGTAAATTTTTATTTCATAAATTATATATTCTGATTTAAGTTGTGTGATAGCAACTGCTGGTAACTATGCATCCCAGAGGATTGCCGCCGGAGGAAAAGTACTGGACATCCAAAGTTTGATTGCATATTCTGCATTTGGGTAGGTGTGATATTGATATTATTGCTATAGTATTGTAGGTATATTAAATAATAGGGGCCAAAGGTTACATGATAATTTAATACTCATTTTTTTTTATATTTCTAGTCTTCTTTTTGGCGGTACAATTCCACACTATTTCTATTCAGTGCTAGAACACTGGGTGCCAGAAGAAGCTTCTTTTGTGGTTATCAAAAAGCTCATATTCGAAAGACTGATATATTCACCCCTTTACCAAGCATTTACATTGTATACCTTAGCTCGGCTTGAGGGTAAAGACCACAGAACAGCTATTAAACAATTGCAAGCACTGTACTGGACAGTCTTGACTTCGAGTTGGAAATACTTAACATTGCTACACCTGTTGAATTTGAGTGTTGTGCCACCCATGGTAAGTTCTTGATATTTTCATTTGTACTCCTTTGTTTAGTTACCATCTTTCAGTTAAGAGTTCTTGTAATCAATTTAATTGGGTTCTTCTGGACAATCTACATTGCCAACAAGAGAAGGCAACAGCAAGTCTCACAGGATAAGAAAAAATCGAAGTAAATTGTTGTATATTTTAATTGTTTTATTAACTACTTTTAGACCAATGTTTGTTATCATCTGTACCGATTTTTTTTTGTATATTTTTAAAGAGGTTTAATATGTATTAATAAAAAAACTGAGTTGGGTTATTATAGTTCTTACACATTCTTATCTCGTACAAATAATTATCTAGACTCTAAATAGTTTCTTTTATATATGTTTAATATTTTGTGGGTAAGTTAATACACTATTTTCACATACTGCCTGTATTTGCTTCAAAAGGGCCCAGTAGTTATAAAAATATTCAGTACCTACTTATTTTTTTAGTTTTTTAATACAGTCTGAAGTAGGTATACCAAAAATGATAGCGCAGTTAATCAGTACCTAACATAATAACAATAATTATTAAGTATTCAAAGGCCTATTTTTAAATAGTGATAAGTTGATAACATTTTATATATTGCCTTGAGTTTTAAAGTATCCAAAGTGTATATTTTTAAGTAGTGATAAGTTAATAACATTTTATATATTGCCTTGACTTTGGCCCTTGAAATTTTAACCTGGGTGCATAGGTATTAGCACAGACCTATATCGAAGCTATATAGGTCTGTGGTATTAGTGTTTAGGAGATAATTTCGGGCATGACGCTACATATTGATCTTTGGATCTATTAGTAATATATGATTTAATGCAAAAAAATGTTATTGGGCCACACTAAATCAAAACATCTCTTGTTCTGAAGGGCAAATTTCTTAAAATGTATTATGTAGGTTGATTATTTGAATAATTTGGCTTTGGCACTACAAATGAAGGTACCTAACTATAGAGTCCCTGGCCTGGATTGGTAGTTATTTTTTTTGAAATCGACATTAAAAAGCCTCAAACTAGTTATTAAAAGCTCAAAATGCGGCACTAATGTGAGCCATTATAGTAGGTACTCTTTTTTTTTCAGTTGGCCTTGGTGAGATGTAAAAGAACCAAACGTCAGAGTCGTTCACCACCCGTAAAATATGGCCAGATATTTACAACCTGTCCAATAAAGTATCATTTAACGTTTCAGACTCATTGCGGAATCGTTATCTATAATCTATAACAATGCAATCTTTCAGTATAATAGTATTTTGGTCTGTTTGAACATCAATATTATTTCTATGTAAGTTGCTCATGGTCATGGTAGGTACGTGTTTGATCAAGGTAGAGTGATCGTTCAGGTCAAGACACGGTGCACCGGTCGGCTCATGGACGGGCGATTTCCTTTTTAGATATTTTTCGATTTTAAAAAAATAGAGACCTCGGCAACTAAATTCCACGAGTCATTATTTTATTTACGTTTATCTTCGCTACAAGCGGCTGTTTTATGTAGTGTACCTACGTGAGCTACGAAAAAATGTGTTGATGCCAATGACGTCAGAACCTATTTGACGTCATTGGTTGATGCTTCATAAAAATATATAAACCATGTCTCATAATAAAGAATAATTTCATTTGCTGTTAAAATATCAACATTTTGAAGAAAATGCCAGGAACATTATTTGTAGGTGAATTTAATAATATTTTGCAGGTTGACTTTCCTGATGAGAGTGGTTTTGAAATGAAACTTACCCTAAAGCTATTATTGCTATTTTCCGACCAGATGTATTTAAATTAAAACATCATCCCTGCAGAGGAAATAATAATCTCCGTTTAAACATTGCAAACCTTGAGAGAAAGATATCAATTTTTGATTTTTGGAATATGATTTAGAAAATCCGTAGTTCTTCCAAATTGCCCAGGTATACCCAGTGAAAAGATCAGCAAGAAACTATATAAAAGACGTCTTTAAGTCGAATTCAGAATCTATAGGAGGTTACCTTACCTAGCTCCTATATCCTAATAAAAAATCATGCTCCCAAGAAACTAAGAAACTGACAATACCTCTCTAAAGTTTTGGAGTTTTCTGTGGTTTTACAGCAAAAACTATTTTTTGATCCCTATATATATTCATTTTATATAAAATTATATGTTCTCTGCATAATAATATTATTTTTTTGTAATTATGTAGGTACCTATAGTATACCTAATTATACATATAGATATTTTTTAATCATGGCCTCCTAACGATTACCGCTCCCTTCGGCTCGTAAGGAGCAACATGCGGTTACTATTTTCCTACGCAATGTTTAATACTCGTATTTTTTGTTATTGAGGGCAACCAGACATTCAGTTTCCAATTTAAAAAATACTCCGCGCCATCATTTTCCTTTAATTTGACAATAAATCATAGGTACTATGGTACTAATACAAAAACCTCAATTTGACATACAGCTATGGAAAAATCTAAAATTTTTGTGGGGCAAAAGATAAAAAAATATCTAGATATTTCTATAATGCCCAAAATCGGCGAATATACCTATATGAATTGTTTTGTTAATCGATAATGTTTCTTTCCACTATTACGCTCAATTCAAAAAATGAATTTGTAGTAAAAATTAAGAGGAATTCAAGGGTGTCATCGGATTTTGTATACAAGAGTCTATAAAAAAGTTATCGCCAAAAATCATTTTTTGCAAAATAATAAAATCTTATTTTTTTACCTGCACAAATTCCTTTAACCAGTATTCCAGAATATTCCGTTTTTTGTCCTGTTTTAATTCTGAACGAAGGAAAAAGTCCCATATGTTGCACACTTAAATGACCACACTGTATATTCTGTCGGTCACCCGCACTGCTATTGATAAAGTTTGCACCAAACGGTAAATTTATTATTATAATAGATTTTTTGGAAATCTGATTTTGGGCTATATTGGTGCATGTTTTTGCCACACTATTGCGCCTAAGAAAGTCGTGACGTCACAGTCCCATGCCTGTCAAATATGACATTTAAAATTAAAAATTAGGATAATTCGGGGTTGCCCTGAGAATATCAGAAAAAGTTATTGGAAATGTGTGTTCGTATAGTACCTTATTATGTAACATTTTCCAGTTTTCCACCGAATTTAGGTACATCATGTCCACCTTTGGAACAGTCATAAGTATACAAACTCACACTATGACACTATATCCATGCTAATCATACCTATATAAAAATCCATACAAAGTTAAAGTTTACGCACGGGATCCAGGATAGCGACAGAATGACTTGGGCGATAAGATGTTATGCAGGAAGGAAATTTTAATTGAATCGAGAATTTAACTTTTCGGTTAATTTATGCAGGCAGTGCGTGTGCACGCGCACCCACACAGTCCGCAGAAGACCTGCATTTTTTTGTCCAACTTTAAAACTGTACAAATCCGTAAATTCTTCATTTTTGGAGAAAATCGCCTAAACATATTTTTGTTTGAAAGGCCTTCAAAAATCGCTTCTTTTGATTTTTCTGCCATGCAAATCCAGGGCCGGCTGCAATTTTTGTATACCCCCGATTTTCACGAAAACCATTTAGCGTTTTTTTTATTTAAAATCTGACCCCACAGCGTTAATCAAAACACCCCAAAACCTCCATATACCAAATTTGAACAAAATATATACAGGGAGTTTCATTCTGTATTGTGTCATATAGTTGTTGAGCAAAATAGGAATTTTAAAGACATCTGGCGAGTCAAATGTGCCATGGAATCCCTTCAAAACAGTGGAATGGTCAACAGGACCACACAAAATGTTGGTGTGAAAAGATTTACTACAAAAATATACAGGGTATTTTTCTCTGAGCCATCTCAAAATTCTGAATTCTTATTAAACTTTATACTGGTCAGGAGTGCTCTGGAATCATTGAAAAAATATTAATAAACACAAAAGTAATTTATTTCTTTACAAAATGCCAACCAACAAATAGAAACAATTTAAATTATTGGATCTTTCTCAACAAAGTCACTGTCTAAGATGATACATTTTCTGTGCGTTTCCTGTTGTGGCACACCAGCCACCTTAACTGATATGGACTTACTCACTGGCAGGCAGTGGCGTAGCTAGCTTTGAGTGGGCCCTGTATCAAAGGCTAAGCCGAGGGCCCCTGAGCCGGGGGGGGGGGGGTAAAATAAAATCTACATACTCCCAGAGAGGCGGGTCCAGGCAAATCAAAACGGGGGGCGGCGTAGTAAAAAAAATTCCTGAGGGGCCGGTAAGGAAAATTTGTAGAATATAATATGCATTTTTGTGAAAAATAAAATATTTTATTTCTCTAGAAAAACAAAAACAAAAAAATGTTTACCCAAACAAAATAAAAAACAAACTTACTTAAATAATAAACATAACAAAACAAAATCACAAAAGAAACAATAATTCTTTAGATTTAAAAAATAATATACTTATCACAAAATAAAATTTTATTTTCTCTTCTTCCGCAAACTGATATTTTCTTCATTTATGGGTACACTGCGGTCTATGGTCTCTATATTTAATGGGGTTAAATTACTTAGTCTGTCTTGGACCATATATTGGTATGTAACCAAGTTATAATTCTTTTAAGTGAAACAAGAAAATATATTTCCGCCGATGCATTGCTTATCGGGAAAGTGGCAAGTATATATGCTCAAAAATTTTCTTGCCGTTGTCGCGATGCGACTTCGTACTGGTGTCATTGAGAAACTGAGAAAAATATACTAAAAACGCTCTTTAATTGTACACTAGATTGTGACAGGTAAAAATATTTCATGTCCCTAGAATTCCGTAAAAGGCGGCCATATTGATATTATTGATAGGTGACGGAGGACAGGGCAGTAATCATCAGAAAACAGAATTTACATTTTACACACACAAATCCTAAATTTAAATAGATAGAAATTAACATTAAACTCTGTTCTTTGAAGCATAGAAAAATACTATAGTTATAGTTTGTTAGGTTATAGCCATATAGACACAGAGATCGAATATTAAGGATAAAGTTACGCATCTGTCACAAATTATGACATTTCTGCCGGACATGCTAAATACGTCCCTGTAGGCGCCCAAAACATTGCTGCCAACCTTGTATTACCAAATTAAGAAATGTCATTTCTAGTTATAAAGAGCGTTTTTAGATTACTTAATAATACTCCGGTTGTAATAATGGTTGTAGAAAGAGGGGGGGCGGTCGCCCCCCCTGTATCCGCCACTGCATACTCCAGAACAGCATACCATTATTTATAAATAATACCTACAGAAATAAAATTAACATTATTTTCAACAAACTGCCGTTTTATTATGTCTATGAGATGCATAGATGCATACAAATCTGAAGGCACCCGTAGTGTTAAAAGAAAATAATTTAATTTTAAGTTTGAAGTAGTAACCAAATCAAATTTTAATTTTTTTGATTTTTTTTTATTGGTCCGCCACTGCATACTCCAGAACAGCATACCATTATTTATAAATAATACCTACAGAAATAAAATTAACATTATTTTCAACAAACTGCCGGCCGATTTTTAAATCCGAAAAATAAAAAGATAACAGGGGTCTTGTGAGTTATGACTGTAATTAGATACCTACTTACTGTAAGTAAATGTAAATCTGAAGTCACCCGTAGTGTTAAAAGAAAATAATTTAATTTTAAGTTTAAAGTAGTAACCAAATCAAATTTTGATTTTTTTTGTTTTTTTTTATTGGTCGGTGGGCCCCCAGGTCAGTGGGCCCTGTATCATTGATACAGCCGATACAGCAATAGTTACGCCACTGCTGGCAGGCTTCTGTATTTTTTAGATTTAGTTTGTTTAGGTACTTATAGTGTGTGGAGCGGTTTTGATAGGTATACATGATTTTTGACCCGTATAAAGTTCCAAAAATTCAGTAATTTGATATGGCACAGATAAGAACACTCTGTATACTTTGTATTGGACCTTTGCACACCTTGAGTGGTGCTATTGACCATTCAACTGTTTTTAGGGGATTCCACAGCACACTTGACTTGGCAGATGCCTTTAAAATTTCTATTTTGCTCAACTTTGACACCCTGCAGAATGGAACTTCCTGTAAATTTTTTATTCAAATTTGGTATTTAAGGGTTTTGGGGGGTTCTTATTAACGTTGTGGGGTCAGACTTTAAATAAAACAATCGCTAAATGATGGTTTTCGTGAAAATCGGGTGTATAAAGAAAATCGCAGCCGGCCCTGGATTTGCATTTTGAAAATGGCAGGAAGGTCCAAAGAAGCGGGTTTTGAAGGCCTTTCAAACAAAAAAAAGTTTAGGCGATTATCTCCAAAAATGAATATTTTACGGATTTGTACAGTTTTAAAGTTGGACCCCTGTATGTATATTCCCTTATATAATATCTAAATAAAGTATTTCCACAATTTCCATCACACATTTTGTATATACTTTCAACAAAAATTAGGTAGATGTAGGTACTGCCCAAAAAAGGATGTTTCCATCTTACCCCCTCTCTTGTATGTATCCCTCCCCCTCCCTATCAATGGCGTTGCGTAGGGTGGGCCAGGGGGGCACGGGCCCTCCTGGCAGTGACAGTACAAGTTGTTTTATTTCAGAGGTGTTTTTTTGTTTCATATATTATTTGTCTCGTTGGTTTATTAAAAATATGAAAAGAAAAAATAATTGTTTCCTTTTTATACCATTTTTGTTTCAGGTAAAATGAAATTGCCATAAAAAATATTTAAATGTTGTTCATTATTGTCTTGAGTAAAAAATGAATGTGCCCCTGTTTCTGAAGTCACGCGACGCCACTGCTTCCCTATGTAACTTGTTCGTGATGAAAGACTGGATAGGTGTGAACAATTTCAAAAGCCTAGGCCTACTTTGATTTGTTTCTGCTAAAAGATTTACAACGCATAAAAATCAAAGTCGGCTTACCTAGGCGACACCTACCCATACCCAGGTTTTCATCATGAACAAGTTTTCTCAATAACATTTTGTCGTAAATCCTATAGAGCACTTTACATATACTGGGCTCAAAATTTTCAAGGCATTGGTACGTGATTTTTCGAAACTAAAATTATGTCACAAGTTAATTAAGTTCAAAACAAGCAAGGCTGTTGTTTGGGCAAATTCCCTTTGAAGAAAAAATGCCGGAATAATTCAACCAAAACAAAAAATCAATAAAACGTGCCTTCTGCATTTTAAAGAAAGCAAAATCGGTCCATGGGTCGGCGCTTTACGTAATAATAGGAAGTGTCATTTTTATCATTGTTATGCTATAAGGTACCTATAGGTAGTAGGGCCGCCGAGAGCCGAAACGGGCCCTGAGACTTCAGCTTTTTGGGCCCCTATACTTTCTATTTAAACTAGGGTATGCCATGCTAATGAATAATAATAAGGGGTACCTAGTTCAGTTGTAGGATAAATATACAACATGAATAATAATTATAGTTTTATTCACATTATAACGATATAATAGAATAGAAACAACATAAGGAAAAAACAAAATAAATGAGGTGAAAGTTTAATTAAATGATTCATTTTTAATAATCATATTTACCTACATACCTAATGGCAAAAAAAGATACTTAGAAGAAAAAACGTACCCTCCTGTAGTGTCTGTAACCTGTAAACTGTAATCGGTTCATCTGTGCTGTGAACTGTGCAGTCACGGTTCACGAATTCACTAGTTCACGTTCATGTACCTACAGGGTGATTTTTCCGGTTCTTTATAACTTTTCAGGATTAAGAGATAGAAAAAAAGTTTAAATACAAAAGTTGTTTGAAATTAAATAGAGTATAATTTTGTGTATTTGTTGCATATACAGGGTGCTCCATTTTTCGCGGACCAAACTTTTTTTTTTAATGGAACACCCGATATTTTTATACCGATTTTAATTCTACGCAAAATTCTAAGCAACTTTCATATATATTATATATGTTATATCCCAAACCTTATATACCCTTTCGAATAAACTTACCTACATTAAAATCGAAAAACTTTGCGAAAAATGGAGCACCTTGTATATACAAAATTATACTCTATTTAATTTCAGACAACTTTTGAATTTAAACTTTTTTCTATAGCTTAATCCTGAAAAGTTATAAGGAAACGGAAAATATAACCAATCACCTTGTAAATATACGATACGTAACTAACGTAATGATTACGATTTTATTTAAAAACTAACAAATAGACGAAATGCCAACCCTGCCCGGGCCCCCAGAGCCTACGGGCCCCGGAAATTTGTCCCATCTACCCCCCCCCCCTCTCGTCGGCCCTGATAGGTAGTAGACCGGGAGATAGTGACAGATTTTTGGATGTGATTTTACTCAGTATGCCTTGCAAAGGGCATTATGTGGCACATATTCTCACAATAATAAGGTATGAATCAGAGAGTTATCCTGGGTTTTTTATGTGAAAAACTGAGTTTTCAATTTTTCGAAAATTATGCGTTTTGATATGATTTTATACAGGCTGCCATGTTTTTTATAATGAAGTTCAAATAGAAAATTCCTCGAAAAACCATAGGCATACCGTTAGGGTGGGTCCAAAGGGCTATTATTGCCACGTGATCTTGTATTTTAATAATTAATTTTTCCACGTTTCTGAACACGCTGTCAATGAGAAGTACCTATGTAAGTTCTTATTATGAAAATGCTGAAAAAAGGATGGCATACCTTTCGCGCATGTCCAAGTACTGTTTAAATTGAATGTTATTTAATCATTTAAACGAGTTAAGCTCAAAAATTGGCCGATTTGATAAGGCCACAGCCAACTATGATTTACATTTAAAAAACAAAAGTTTATGTAATATCTCAAAAATTACAAACAACATAAAAAATTGGATTAGATTATCTTATTAATCCGAAAATTATCTACAATTTTTGTCTCAACAGTTTTTCTGTATATAATCAGAAATAACGGAGCTACAGAGATCTGATGAAATAGCAAAAAATCACTCTTTTCAAAGTATCTACTGAGCCATGAACTTTTTTAAAAATCCAAAAGGAGCATTAGATTTAGCATTCAAAACTGCAATACTTTCCTCATTTAACCTTTGTTCTAGCTCTGCTAGTTTCCGAGATCCCCATAGTGGGCATCGAAAAAAACTCACCCTGTATGTAGTAAAGTTGTGTGTATTTAAATTAATAACGTTGCGCCGATTAATAAGTAAATAAGCTCTGCTATAGTTTATGTAAGTACTTTAATTTTCTTCATTTAGTTCAGTAAGTTCATTTACAAATAAGTACCTAAGTACCTAATTAATTGACAATTGACTATTCACTCATCCGAGCAGTAACCCACGATACACAGAAAACGGTATGCCCGCGCGCAGGTGCTGTGACGTAAACGGTGACGCTTATTCGACACAATCATGGCTTACTTTTATTTTTAAACGGAAATTTTAGTCCTTTTATAGTGAGTTAGGTAAACACATACATACATATACACCAAAGTGTTTATATGCGGCGCTCCGGCGCTTTTGCGCGTTACTGAATCTCATCTCCTTCAGGGGCTTAAGCCCCCCCGGAGAAAAAAGGCTAGCTACGCCTATGATTGACGCCATGTTGGATTTGAACAAATTCGGCCATATCTAAGTTTTCTGTCAGTAGGTAACTACCTACTCGATCTTTTCTACAAGCAACGATGCCAGGTTTTTAAAATTAGTCAGCTGCCTTTCTTGCCTAATGGATAAATCGGCCCTGCTTAAGTATGATCGTTTCATTTCTTGACGCATACCTACCTTGTATTTTCTTCAAACAAATCGTTCGTTGAGGCATAGCTCATTGCTAAAACTAAAAATAAACATTTATGGAAACTATTTATCACGCCGTGTAATCAGCCGACGATAGCTAAGATCTACGAGCCCCTATATAAATTACCAACCACCATATCTCATCTCGAGATGCGCGACACGCGCTCCGCGCATCCACTACTTACCCGGCCCGCCATATACGCTCTCCTTACCTCCCAATCTGCATAAAACCCATGAATAATAATCCAATAAATAATAAAATATCGATTATTAAGTATTGGAGATTATCGATTTTTCCGGACGCGCTCGGCGCGGGACGCCCATGCGTGAGCGGTCGAACCGCTGCAGATTGGACGGTACCACCAGCCAGATCAGTTTCTGATTGGCCGAGGCTTGGGCTAAGGCCCTCCCACCGCTCCTACCAGCCCGCAGGTGTCGCACAGTCAGTTACGAGTTCAAGGTGGAATGCCGGCAGTACGGAGCCGCCGGCGCGTCGGCTGGGCATAGGTTTCATTCATGGTTCTACGCGGTTGTTTCTGGAGGCAGATGCTACCCAGATTTGTCGTGTTTTTTTTATAAATCGCGGTAGACATGGTCGCACTAGATCATATTTGAGAGGGGGAGGGGTAACGGAAGAAAATTTGAAATTGATTGGCTAAAAGTGGCAGAGTTGGAGGTTATTAAATTATTCACCAAACTAAATATTGGCAAAGATCATATGATATTCGATAGTTGATAATTCGATAATTGAATATTATGATCTTTGATAGGGGAAAGGGAGGTAAAAGAAAGTTAGTCAATTTTTTAAACTATTTGAACTTTATTTGCAAAATAAAATTAAGTCTTTGATAACATAACATATTCTCTCACGTATACCTCAAATCGGCTAAATCACACCAGGCAAAAAAATAAAAGAAAAAATAACTCGTTTGGTCCATTTTGTCTGCTTCCGGAAGGCAAAACCGGACCTCTATGAAGGCAAAAGACGGGGGGGCTATAAAACACATAGGGTAGGTTCGATGACGGTAAAAGGGGGCGTGGCCTAAACGTGACACCACAATATCTACCCCAAACTATAAATATGAAATAATGGTAGATACCTAGGTACCTTGTTTATCTCTTGGAACTTTCATGTTTTCTTAATTTATTAACATCCTGTACATCTGACTTAAGATTTTAATATAGTAATCTTATTTCCTCGACAAGTAGAATTTTTTACAAAGAATGACTTAATAGATAATTGCAATGTTCTACTCTTGTCGAAACTCCGTCCATGCGGATACAGTTTATGAACATAAAATATTAAGTATACTTAAATCCACTATGTTGGTAATTTTTCATTGTGAACTATGAGGCGTAATGATTTTTGTGCAAGGAAGACGTTTTCTACTCTTTTTATAAGTAGAAAGAAAAGGACTATTATCCCCCCGCCCCCCCCCCCCCCAAAGAATTCAACATAGGCCTTTTATAAAGTTCGTTGCATAACCGCTCATTGGATTCTCTGTGGAAGTAAGAGAGTTCAATAGATACCTACATCCTACATACAGGGGATTCCAAATGAAGTGCGCAAAATTGTAACTTCATTGTTATTATAAATATACCTACAGATCCAGGTAAATAAGCAAACTTTTTTTTAACGCTGATTAAGATGAGATAACCCAAAAAACAATTATTGGACAAAGCGTTTTCGAGTTTCAATAGTTTGAAGCAATAACATGCCCAACTTAAAAGAATGTCCCGAGGAATTGTATATCTGTATAAAAATATCTGTAAGAATTTGCAAATTTCCACGCACCAACCATGGGGTAGGTGTACAGGGTGATTCAGTTCCGGTGCTCAACATGGGGATCTCGGAAACCGTAACACAAAGTCGGTCAAATGGAGGCAAAGTTGCGCATTTGGGTATATACCTAACAATATGCCGTTAAGAAATTTAAAATATTTTGATGGGTTGCTGAGATATTTAAGAAAAACCGAATATTGAAAATTATAGATTTAATTTTTTTCTGGCGCCATTTGCGATAGGTAATATTGAAAAATAAATATATCTACTTTTTCATTGCAAGTTTTTCTGGACTATGTCTTGGTATTTTTAGATTTTCGGGGCGACGTTTCGTTTTTGAGATAGAGGGATCATCTTCATTTATTTAAATACGAACTTGTTTTTTTTTATTGCATATTTCGAAATGAATCGTTGTCCTGAGTAGGTACAACGATGTATGACACATACATATTTTTTTCGTTTTAGCCGCTAACATGCACATATTTACTATAAGAACAAATACGGTCCTGGACTCTGCGCATTTTTCTCTTTTTTTTTCAAAGATATTCCAATTTATAACAGGTGATCATTATTTTAATGCCTACTAGATTAATTAAACTCCATGTATGTCATATTTTGAATTTTTTCTTATAAATACGTTAGATAAATAACAACAATAATTATTAACAGTAGTGGAATACTTTTTACCCAAAGTATAAAAAAGAATTTCAAATTATGACAAACATGGGGTTTAATTAATCCAGTAGGTATTAAAATAATGATGACCTGTTATTATTGGAATAGCTTAAAAAAAGAAATATGCATAGTCCAGGACCGTATAAATTTTTTTCGTAGTAAATGTGCATTTTAGCGGCCAAAACGGGAAAAAATATGTACCTAGCTGTATGTCATACATCGTTGTATTCAGAACAACGATTCATTTCAAAATACGGAATAAAAAATCCAGGTCCGTATTTAAAACAATTATGATGATCCCTCTCAAAAACTAAAAATGTCGCCCCGAAAATCTAAAAACACCAGAAAAAATTGCAATGGGAACATATAATTTATTTTTCAATATTATCGCAAATGGCGTCAGAAAAAATAAAATCCAATTTTCAAAAATTCGGTTTTTCTTAAATATCTCATCGCAGCAGCTCATTAAAATATTTTATCTTTCCCAAGGGCACACCTATTGTTAGGCGCCTAAAGGCGCAAGATTGCCTCCATTTGACGCAGACTTCGTATCTGGTACGGGTTCCAAGATCCCCATCTATAGCGGAACTCATATTCGCCTGTAGCCCTATATCCCGCATAAAGAATAATACCTATTAAGACTCACTTAAACTCTGTTCAACGAATGTTCATACCTATATGTCACAACTCCTGTCCTTGTCTTACTCATGAATATATACGAGTCAGACAAGGACGGGAGTTGTGACGTATAGGTATGAACATTCGTTGAACATAGTGTAGTACAGAAGCACAGTGCTTCAAGCTATGTGCTTCAAGCACTTACCATAACTTAATACCTAATAATCACATTTACCACTTCACTAGGTACCTAATTTGTTCCACTTTTTACGCAATAATACTTTCACGGCACGGCATACACCACTTTTATACAAGTAGGTACCCACCTACACTTCACATTATTTGTCTCACTGTTACCCAGTCAAGGGAAACAGTAAGACATTGTCTGAAAGTAGGTGTACCTCTGTTTATTTTTAGGGAAAATATGTACAGAATATATCTATGCAATTTTATGGGTTTATATCTGAAACAAAATTGAAAACCTTTACATTTTTCGCACATTGTTGGTATACAAATGTAAGCGATATTGTTCTATTATTATATGAAGAACACTGAGACATGGGTAACAGTTACACGTCCCACTGTTCCCCTATTGAAATTGTCTGTTACCCAAGGTACCTATACTGCAAAATGAAAACATTAGGTAGATCTAGTACTATAATCTCAAATATTATTTTTGAATTTTAATTATGTACATGCACCAAGCACTGTTCAACACTATATAGGATATACATCCCCTACTTATTTAATAAAGCAGTTGTCTCACAGTTCTTCACAAGCTCAATTATCTAACCGTTAAAAAATTAGTATGGCGTGCAAACTTCACACCAGCATCACAACTTGTAAACCGAATAGGCGGGAACCTTGAAACCTACATTTCTATTAGCCCTCCCTAAAATGTAAAGGATGTGCGAAGATATGCTTCTCGTAAACAGAATAGATCTAACATTCTGACAACGTAACGTTACGCAACACGCCGAACACCGCACGCGCCTTTTTAAATTCACCAGTTTCGATGAATCGCTTGCTCTTGCGGAATCTTGCGCCTTGTGCCCCCACAAAATCCGACTGAAATTTAAACGCGCAAGCGAGACCGAACACACCGTGCCTGCTGCCGAGAGAAAGATAGACGAGACGGGCGTCGGAGAATGTAGGTACTTTTGCTGTGCCAGACTCCAGACTTTTATTTTGTTATTCGTCCAGTGTATTGTTGTTTCGTTATACCTAATATCTACTATGCGTAAATAATCTTGCATCACAAAATAGCAGACATTCTCAACATTTTTTCTCTGGTTTCTACTCGGAAACCTCTACTTTTTCATAATGTTTTTTCTTAAATGAATTAAAGATGATTCAAAATTACCAGTAGATAGACCTATAGGTACATTATTTTTTGAAGCCTTAAAATAAACGTTTTTGGGTGTGGCAACTCAAGGGTGGTACAGGGTGATCCAATCAGTAACGTTATTTAGAAGGGCGGGACCGAACCCATTTCGGAATTTGAAAATATTCACTCCAGCTTGTAAATTTGAAGATATTGGGATTTCCCAAGACTAATTTTATGTAATTTTTCTTCAAATTTTTAAAAAATTTCGCCTGCGGCGCATTTTTTAGGATTATTTTAAATGCCCTTGTTTAAAAAAAGACACAAAAACTGTCCCTCCACCAAATTAATTCCTATACTATACGTCACAGAAGTGATCCAAACTCGTAGCCTCGGCCTATACCATTTTACAGAATGACATGTAAAAAATATACCTTTGTAAGTAGCGTACCGACTTTCAAAAATTTCTTCTTAATGGATTAAATAATTCCTTGTCGGGGCCCCGCATTTTCATGCGGCACCCGGCCCCGCAAAATCTTGAGCCGGTCCTGATCAGCCCCCCTAAAAATACGACCTAGTTACGTCTATGGGTCTTGCTAACATCTACACCTCACCTGGCACCATCTACGAACCATTTACAGGAGTATAGGGCTATTTTGAATTTCCCATGTCTCAATATTACCCAGGTTTCCTTACTTACTAAATACGTTCTATATTATGTTGGAATATGAACTACGCCTGTGGGAGTCAAATTAATAATGTCAAATTAATAACTAATTAATAATTATAGATAATAAGCAATACGATAATGGGTGTGGCGTCGGATTAAAGCCATTTGTATGTATGTTAAGTGAATAATGAATGCTTAACGCTATTTCCAGCCGCTGGCTATTATTAAACAACAAATTGCCGCGCATTGTTCTGTTTTTTTTGTCACTGGTTATTGACAACCTGCAAAGTGCAATATTATTAAGCAAACATATCGTTAGCTAAATGTCGCTATTTACCATCTCTATTAAGGATACAGCTGAATAAAATTGTTAAAAATGTGGCGGAAGGCTATGCCGCTAATAATTATAAGTATATAATGTTTTCAATAGCTTAACGATAAACAGAGCTGAGCAAAATACTTTTTAAAAATATTTAAATACCGAATAATGAATAATATAAATATTTATAAAAGTATTTAAATTTAATTTAATTTAAATTTCAATTAAAATGTAAATTGGAATTTTACAGCCTAATTCGTCCCCATTCTTTGTGCTTTTTATTATTACGTATGTTATTAGGTACTTAAGAGCTTTTCGAAAAAAAAAAATTAAAAAGTTGTTGCTTTTGATGAGTTAGATGTAGATACGTGCTTAAAAAATTTTGATATCTTACATACACACCTACGTATTTAAATCAAAGATCAAAGATCATTTATTTAGTTTCAAATGATTTAAATACGATCAAGATCAATTTTGGCATATCTAGTGATTTAAATCAAAGATACCTACTTTGTGTGTTCAAATGATTTATCCTACAGTAAATCATTTTCCCAAAGATTTATGAACTTGAAAAGGATTTAAATCTTTCTAAACGATTTAAATCAGTACGAAGGATTTAAATCATTATAAAGGATTTAAGTCATTATTAATGATTTAAAATCATTGAAATCATTTAAATCATTATGAATGTTTTAAGATTTAAATCCATCATAATAATTTAAATCCTTCGTAATGATTTAAAATCATCATCATTATTATTATTATTATTATTATTATTATTAAAATAAAATGTATTAATAAGTATATTATTGTATTTTTAGACCTTGTTTGCATTTAATAAAACTAAGTGTTCAAAATTTTGCGTTTACTGACAAATTGGCTAGTCTCCGTAATCGATAGGGGGGGACTCGGCGACCAATAAAAAAACAATACCTACCTATATGTAGTAATATTTATATAGGTAGGTATACCTAACATAAAATCTGTTAAATCTAAAGAATATTATTCGAAACTACATTATATGAATCATTCTGAACGACTTAAATCATTCTTAACGATTTACATCATTCTAAACAATTTAAATCATTATAGACGATTTGAATCATTATAAACGATTTAAATCATTCTAAACGATTTAAATCGAACACAGACAAAATATTTAAGCCGTTTTTAAAGATTTAAGTTTTCCGAATTGATTTAAGATAGTTTTGAAATATTTAAATCCTTGGTAAATGATTTAAATCTTGGGAAAAGATTTAAATCTTGAAGTAAATCAAAAATACATAACACCTATAAGATCAAATCACCGAAGAAAAGTTTTAAATCATAAATCAAAAATCACCACTTAAGAAAAAGGTTTAAGATAATATGATTTAAATCGAAAAATTGATTTAAACCAAAAAATGATTTAAATACTTGGGATTTCTTGCAGCTATGTGCAGTTTGTGTAAAAAATTGTGTCCCCGTGTTCTATACATTTACTATGGCATCATCTATTTGTTAAAAATATAATTGTTTAAATTTTTATCCTCCGACTTTTGAATTTGTAGGTTAGAATCTTGTGTTTAAAAGAATCTCAACTATCAACAGTTTATTTGCCGATAAATGTAGTGCTTGCATCAGCCCGCCATAACCCGCAGTACAAAATTAGTACAGAATTATTTTTTGGTACCTATGTACGGCCCGACAAGTTTTACTAAAAAGAAAATGTCAAAAGTTTTTTATTTTAATTAGTTCCACGTTGGGAATATTATTTATTTTAATTTTCAAGTAACCCATCCATTAACGAAATACCCACCAAATTAAATAATTGTTATTTATAACACCTTAACAACAATCATTTGTTGCCGCGGCGATTTGCATGCCACTCTCAACAGCTCAAAATTTGCATAACAAATGCCGCGCGTTACTTACTTTGTATATACACTGCTACCGATATGGCGCGAAGTCATTGTCATAAGGCTTTGGGCGGTACCGCCGGTGTATGTCTTTGGACGTATATAAAATTAATTGCAAACACATAAATTACCATAATACGCGCTCGCGGTGCTTTAAATTTGTGTCAAGAGTAATATAACTCGTGACATTTCCTAAACGAAACCACCATGAAATAGTTTATTATCATTGTCATCGGAAGGCGTATACCTATACACCTATACTTAACTACATACTTACGAGTAATTAGACTGTGCAGTCCTCAGTAAGCCCAATGCCTATGTCATTAAACAGCAGGCAGTTCTTCCAATGTTGCATTCTTGAATGATGTTTTAGTATTCCAGATATTACGATCAGTCAAAATATTGCTGTGCTCTAACCACATTTTCCTAGTGGACGTAATAAAATTTAAAATCTTTGAAAAAACTTAAAAATAACTATGTCGTTGCTAAATATCTGGATAGATCTTTGAATAAAAGAATCACAGGAAGGAGTCAAAGTTCTATAGGCAGTATAAAATACGTGAGACGGAAATCGCCCTGTGTAGGAGCCAAGTTTTGACACAATATTTTGATATCTGACACGGTGATAGGTGCCAGTATGTGATAGGTACTTAAAAACTTTTTCGAGTTATTATGCTTATGGCTGTATGCGGCTTGTGGTTCTTCCCTGGTCGCCAAAACTAAATGTTCGAGGACAATAATAATTCACCAGTAAGTAATTTTGTAATTTAAATTAACTTTTGAGGTCATGCACCAAAGTGGCATAGGCGTTTGTGTGTAAGTACCTACTTCCTAATAATTGGAAATTTAAAATTAAAGACATAAACGCGCCTTATAATTTTTTGCCTGTATTGTAGATACTGATTTCACGAAAAATGAGGATTTTTGCCTCGATCAGTTTGTCGAAACAACTCAAAGGTGCGCTCGACTGTAAAAACGGAAACATCATCCCGCCATATGCAGAAACTACCTCGGTCGCGCGTAATCTCAAACATGCTCTTCATCTTTATTATTTATTTATTATTTTTATTTATTATCTTTATCTTTATTCAAAGGGTTAGATCCACGGGCGTAGCCAAGGGGGGGGTTTCGGGGGTTCAAACCCCCCCGAAATAAACAAAATATTACCTAATATTATACTGAAAAAATACGAGGAGTGAAGAGTTAAATTATTATTACGTTTGAATATATGTAGTAATAGTAGCGCCTAGCGCCATCTTTTGACGAGAGACAGACGCAGTTGCAGCCGAACTATTTTGTATTGTAGGGACACTTTGCGTTGTTTCTCGATTATTCGCCACGCCCCTCGGTCGAAATGAGCGGAACTTTGTGGAAGTTTCTGGACGGCTACTGGGCTGCTATATAAGCGGCGCCGCGGCGCGTGACCGCGCTTACGGCAGTATTGTTCCATGCGAACTCGAAGCGAATAAAAGTGAAAAGTGGTGAACGAATAGTGAAGAGAATTAAGTGTACCGTGTAAGTGAGTAATTTTAGTGCGCTGTTATTCGATGACCTTGTTAAGGATAGATACGTGAATCATTATTACTGTCGAAAAATGGAGGGGAAAAAAAGGAAGGGTGATAAACTTAAAGGTATGGACTACTGGAAAAGTGGTGTAGTCAAGGTCAAGGAGTTTCTAATAAAGAAACAAATTTGGACTTAGCTATCAAAGCTTCAGCTACCTTGCATGCTGATAAGAAGACTGCCTACCCCGAAATCTAGTTTGGAATGCCTAGATATGTGCGATAAAAACCTTTATCCTAATATTTACACATTACTACAAATCTTGGCTACCATTCCTGTATCCACTGCTACCCCAGAAAGGTCTTTCTCGAGCCTAAGGAGACTGAAAAACTATTTACGAAACACTACAAGTGAAAACAGACTTAATGGTTTGGCTCTAATGAACATTCACTATGGAACAGAAATTCATGCAGATGAAGTAGTGGATATATTTAAAAGAAAAAGCCGAAGATTTCTTCTTTAATGGTTTTAGATTTAGCGCAGAGGAACGAAATTAATTTATCCATTTCATTTAAAGTTAAGAACTTTATAAATATGTCGTAGTTTTTCGGATGAATATATATAGATATTAAATTTCATGTAAGTATATTTTTGTTGTTTTATTTACTTCTCAAACTAAACCCCCCCCCCAAAACTAAATCCTGGCTACGCCCGTGTCTTATTGGGATCTGTGGTTTGACGATTTGTGTTAAATTGATAAAGTTCTTTAGTGCATTATTCCATATTGTGACGATTGACACCATTAGCCTCTTTTTTGATATTTTGAACATGACACACAAAGATTTGCAAATGATTTTATGGCTTTGTTAAATCAGGGCATATTTTTTGTTTTTAGAGTTATGTGCAAAATTAATAAAAATTTTCAGCATCCTTTTGTACAAAGTAATAAAATTTAAATATTTTTTTAAATATGCCACTTTTTAAAAATGACTAAAAGTATAATAAACTAATATAATAATATAAAAAACGGACCAAAAATAGTAAGAAATAATTTTTCCTAGGCAAATAAAGATTCGATAAATAATATGGAACGCATGCAATACAGATAATAGTAAGGAGTGTAGAGGAGTAGCTGTCGTTGATAAAACATTTGCAGTGCAACATAATAATTTTTAGTGACTTAAGTATATGCGTCAGTTATATGTTGCATGAGCCCGACGTTTTTCAAAACTTTATGGGGCTAGGCAAAAATATTTTATACTTTTTAGACCGTTTTTTATATTATTATATTATACTTTTTGTAATTTATAAAAACGTGGTGTATTAAACAATTTTTTTATTTAAATTTTATTATTTTCTGGTTTTTAGTTTTGTGTTTGAAATTTTTCAATCGATTTTAAACACCTTGATGAGATTATAACAGACATCTGGCAAATTTAAGATTGATTTCAGTTTCTCTACATACCAATTATCAATCTGTTTAATTGTTATATTTCCCTGAAAAATAAAATAAAGAATTAATTAATCAAAATTATTGTCATAAGATTTTTTATTTCAATAGTAAAACAAATTAATTCCAGATCCTTCTTAGTTCCGTGTTGGCGGAGGTTCTATAGTTGTCGCATTTTTTTTTAACTGTTAAATAAGTCGCTTTTTTGTCTGTCTGTTTATTTGTCATCATTTCTTCTTAACGCGTTTTTAACATGTTATTTTTTATTTATTAACAGCATATATATTATGTCATGTGTTTATCTGTTCATAAATTTCCACTAGTCAAATATTTTTATTTAATATTAATGATTTTTTTATAATAACAAATAACATAATAATAAGTATATAGCAATTTAATATTACATTGTCATTCAGTTTTGAGCTACGTTTAAAGTTTCAAGTCTCTATATAATAATATGTATAGCGTATCGGGAAATTAGTTTAAAATCGATTGCAAAATTTGACGAACAGACAAACAGGGCACGAAAGCGAGTTAATAAAAACGTGGTACCTAATTAGTTTTCGAAATTAGACGCTCCTGAATGTTTGTTTCTAAATTAAAATAATTGAAGTTGGTATCCATTTAAGTTTTTAGAGATCAGAATGTACGCCTTTGGGAGTGTGGGCCACTATATTATAGAAAAAATAATTTTGAGAATAGCTCAATCCCTTAAAAAGTAGGTAATACATTATTGTTTTCTATATTGTTTTCTAATTAACGTGACACACACTGCATAATAAATGAAGAATGCGTCACTTCAAAAGAATATATCGGTATTGTGAAAATTTTCTCTGTATATAAAAGCCGGGCTTAATTTGATAAAATTTGATCTGTGATATCTGCTATAGGCAAACTTGGCGAATCTGAAATCAATCACGATCGTCCAAGTTAATGTCTGAGAGGTTTGTGATTAGTTTCTTAGTTGCTTTATTACTTTTTTGCCGCAGTACCAAAAATAAAAATATAAAGATTATTGTACCGGGTGTTCAAGGGCGCCCATAGAAAATATTTTAGGGGGGGGGGGGCAAAATTATCTCATCTAACCTTGTTCTTTTTAGAACGACCTAGCTCTGAATCGATAATCGGTTTATGTGATTGTGGCCCAGTTAAATTTTGTATAAAATATTTCAGGTTTTTGTTTTATATAGGGTGTCCCGAAATTAGCCTGCCAGAATTTACCAGCGTGTTCTACGGCCTAAAAAAATGAAAAAAGTTCCTATAAACATGGCCTCAAAAATGCCCCCTAATGGGGCTATAGCCCCCGAAAGGGGCAGTTTCACAAACGGGTTTCTATAAATATTTCCAGAACGAACAAAGATAAAATTCTGAAATTTGTTGTGATGTTCCTGGGAGATTTGACATTTTCCGAGGTAGCGATAGTTATACATTCTTAATCAAAGGCGTCCCAAATGTTCAGGAGTTAAAATTGTAACGTACTTAAAAATTTCAAAACAGAGTATCTTCTTTTTCTAGTGAATAAACAGATGGCTATTTATTTAAAATCAATTATCTACAATTCTAGATTATTCTTACAATAATTATTGTACCATCCGATCCTTAGTAAATCCGTATCTGGAAAGAAAGAGAAAACAATAAAACAATACCTCCAAAATCTGCTATTTTGCCCTTGCTTACCATCTGTTGTATTCACAATATTCACTGGCGCGGTTTGGGGACGCTTTGCGCTGCATATCCAAATCATGTTTTAGTGTAGTTTGGGTTGCCTACTGTGCTTGTTTTCTATCGCTGCCTTGGAACCTCGTCGAACATCGGCCAACTTAAAAACAAATCATAATTTTATTAGAAAAATATATATATGATGAATATCTATATCAAGCTATTACTATCTAAATATATACGCAGTCTCCTTTTGTAATATCAACTTAACTTAAATTCACACAACATTCATACAAAAGCCATCTCCTGTGCATACCTAAGTAATTATAGAAAGGCAAAAGGATACCTCTGGGTGCTTACCTTGGCAAAGCATACTTCTTTTCTAAAATCATCACATATCTTTTGTGCAAGCATGCTATGGATCACGATTTTCTTGTAGGATTTCCCGGAACCGATGGAAAATATAAATAAATAAGCTGTAACTTATATGTCAATAACTTTGATTGACATATGACAGCCTTCACTGTCACTTTCAGAAGTCAAAACCATGTTCACGGTACCACTCATGGTTCCGGTTCCGCATTAAAAGTCCCTAAATCGTGATCCCGCGTTTTTGGCTTGAGGTGGTTTTTTTTATACATGGACTTGTTCCTGACTCTGTCACTCTTCGTTCTACGCTTGCTGGCTGAGGAGCCATTTTTTAAGCTTATGGCATTTTTGCCGATTTTTAAAGAAACCCCTAGCAAACCCTTCAAATTCTGATTTTGTGATCCAGCGACGATTTTGTCGGTTCTTTTAGAAGGTAGTTTGCAAACAAACAAAGGGGGTTCGAGTTCCTAATCATCAACCATCAAAGGCCATCACCACCCACGGTAAGCGACCTTATTCATGTTATGCACTTAAAGATGTGTTTTTCCCAAGGGCCAAGGCGAGTATCTAATTCGGGTCCTTTTGGTTTTGTTTTAGGCCTTTTTTTTTATTGTACAACAAAAACCAAACCACTTGTACAGTGTGTCCCAACCACCACGTGGTCGTACTTTTACCTTAAATAATTAGTACGTTACGGAGTACTCCGTGGGAGTAACTCACCATCTGCGACGGCGATTTGCGAGAGTCATCACCTTACCCGCTACTCCTGGTAACTGGACAATTACGCAACACCTTCGGTGGAGCCTGATTCGCCTGGTGGAGAATCTATCAATTGGCAAGTCCATTCCAATTATTATTATCTCTTTAACGTTTTTTTTTTGAGCCGCACTGTAACGATCTCAATTTAATTACGTAACTCTGGTTTTGATACCAAAAACCTGTAAGCGGAGTATAATATTATACCACGTACCTACCCCTTTTTTCCATATATTAATATTTTTAACATTCGTATAAGAGTTTTCCCATTTAATGCTTGATTTAAGATCGATAATAATTATTTCTATCTTTGGGAGGCTGTGATATTTACCTTTTTTTTTTATCATAATTTGTTGGCTGTGCAATTACTATTCCTGCTTGTTTAAATAAATTATTACTTCATATTGTTAAACTTATAGACCTTTTTTTTTATTTTGTTGATAACTGCATTTCCCGTTTTGAATTGAACATCAAAAGTACTCTCCTGTTTCTAAGGCCATGTTAGAGAAAACGGGTGGCGCCATTTTATAAGTCCCTTATTTTGTTTGTAAGTTAACCCACGCCACTCTGCCGTGGAGTGAGTTAGCTGGGTAGGCCAAAATCGGGAAGTACCTCTTGAGTTTATTAACTTAAAAATAAATAAATAAACCCGTCTTTCGACCGTAAAAAATTACGTGGCAAAATTACCCCAATTTTTTTTACTTTTTCCAGATTTCTGGCAAAATTATGAAAGTTGAAGGTATTCTACGAAGAAAAGGTGCTCTTGTTTGAGGCCATGTTTATAGGAACTTTTTTCATTTTTTTTGTATCAAAAAACGTGGTGGTAGATTATGGCAGGCTAATTTCTAATACGCATTTTCATGGCCCTCTGCAAAAAAATTTCAATACGATTTTACTCGAAAACGGTGCACGCTATCAAAGTTCAACAAGAGCACCATTTTTTCGTAGAATACCCTGAAATTTTATAATTTCGCAATAAATTTTGAGAAAAAGCACACACAAAATATTTAGGATATTTTTAACCCCTTAACCCCCCATTTAGGACGCCTATGATCACATACCAAATTTCAGAATGTTACCTTTGTTCGTTCTGGAAAAATTTGGAAAAAACCGTTTGTGAAACTGCCCCTTTTCGGGGCTATAGCGGGCTATAGCCCCATTAGGGGGAATTTTTAAGGCCATGTTTATAGGAACTTTTTTCATTTTTAGGTCGTAGAACACGCTGGTAAATTATGGCAGGCTAATTTCGGGACACCCTGTATACCTGGAAGGATATGAAAATAATCTTTTCCTCAACTATAATAATATAAAATATAACGCGAAGGGATTTTGGCAATCTCCAGGGGGGGCACGTGCCACCGGTCCGCATCTGACAAAAAATGGATTAACCGGTCGCCTTTGTGCTCCAATTCGGTCCGTCCGAATGAGATTATGCGACATGGAAAAAATCTAGCTGACGCTTAGCTTTCCCTGGCAATTAACGGAATGTCCGACACTTTTTGCGCCCACGGAACGCGGTCCGACGAATTAGCTCAAATGGAAATAAAAAGCATCTGCTAGGAAATATAGGACAGGGTCTTCAATCACGTAATGGCGAAAAGGGCTTCTTTGATTAGGTAATTTTAAGACAATAGTCCTCAATTTTGAGGTGTAGTAGATTGACAGAAAAAGAACAGTTATTAGTTCTAGAAGAGATTGGGCAGCAAGTTTTGACAGCTCTAGTAATATTGTTTGTATTATATTATTATCTTGGCGAGTGCCAATTTGTCAAAAGATATTGAGCGTGTACAGTGTGTCTACGGATGCCCAAACCGGGTAGGCCGAAAAATTATGCGCCTTTTAAAACGTATCATCGCTGCTTGCAGAAAGAGCGGACCGAAAGCTTCACAGTGATAGATTTTCGTAAATCCAACATTGCGGCGATATTTAAATTTAGCCTTTTTTTGGATGATTCATAGGAACAAAAATACCGGAATAATGCAACCAATGCAAAGAGTAAATAAAACTGGTCTTACTCTACATTTCAAGACTGCCTAAAGTGGGGAAAATTAGTCCATCGGGGGCACAGGTATACGCAATAACATCATCATTGTTATGATATGCTGTTAGTAGTACTGAAACTGCTTTCGTTCTTTTGTCCATATTGTTTTATTTAATGAACCGTTTGCACCATTGCACGTGCCCCCCCTTGCCCCCCCCCCTATGGGCGCCCATGCGGGTGTTTAAAGTTAAGTATTCTTTACCCCTTAAATTTTTTATTTGTTCATCAATATCCATCATTTTTACTTTTTCGTCTAAAAGCGATGTAGGTATAGGTACTTGTAAACTGGTAGGATTTTTTTTAATGTTTATTGATATTAAATTATTATTTTGATTTACTATAAAGTAAGTTAGAGATAATCTTGCGTAACTATCAAAAATCCGCCTTAAGTTCAAGGCTAACTGCGATCTTTTAAATGATTTCTTTTGTAAATTTAGTACAGGAGTTTTCGCCTGAAGACCCGTAGGTATAGGTACTTTTTAACCATCATAATGTGAAAACTTCTAAAGCGTTTTCCACTTAAGTGTGGCTAACTATACCTACTTGTGTTTTTTAAATAGAACACCTCGTATATTTTAAACTCATTTTGAAGTTTCCAAAAAAGGGTTTTTAACAATCTAATACAATATTCCTCTGGAAGTTATTAAAATTTAAATTTAATATTTAATATTAATTATTTTAATTTATTTTTCGGTAGAATTCCTAGTTGGCGATGAAACGAGATAATGTGTCCTTGACTTTTTAATAAAGAGTAAAACATTGAGAAATTTGTTTTTATGTTTTTTTATCCACAATTACAAAATTTTGACATGAAAATTTAATCGAACGTTCATACGCGTTCGTTTTAAGTTGTTAATTTTTTACTTCTACTTATTTTCCCTGGCACCATAGAATTATTGTTTTAAATTGAGTTGTTTACTACATCAACAGGTTGTAGGTACCTATAGGTATATTAAATTTGGATTGTATATGTTCTATTAAAACTTTAAGAAAATCATTTAGAATTTTCTTTATTTAAAATATGACACCGCAGCGTTAATTAGGACACACCAAAACCCTTACATACCAAATTTGAACAAAAAAGTATACAAGGAGTTCCATTCTTCAGAGTACAAAAGTTGAGCAAAATAGGAATTTTAAAGGCATCTGGCGAGTAAAGTGTGCCATGAATTAATCTGTGTAGTGTGGTAATGCTATCGTCGCCAGATTGCTACGACGAGGGAGTGTGTCTCTGGGTGGAAACAGACAGCACGAAGTGCTGGCGACAGCTTTTTTATAAATTTGTTTTGTTTGTGCAAAAGTGAAACATTTCTATAAAAGTTCGAAGTGAAGAATCTTTCCTTTACAATTTCAAGCCTCAAGATGCCTAGAACCGTCAAGGGAAGCTAAAACTTAGTTATATACCTGGTTGTAAGTCAAATCGTAATAATAACTCGAAGTAGCTAGGTTTTCTTTGCTAGACGACAAGCGGTCAACTTGTATTCATTTTGGGCTTTCCAAAGGACTAAAATTTAAGAATAAAATGATTAAGGGCCAATTGCATAGGCGAACTAAAGTACCCTTTAAAATTAAAGGAGCTTTCTAACAATCCAACCATTGTTTAGTATTGTTGCAAAAGTTTCTTTACCTATAATAAAGTCAAAAGATAATTAGTATTTTAGTTAAATAATGTATTAAGAAATTGACCCTAACTGCCATTTCAATCACAACATGCCATTCTCTGTTCGCTTGTTGTTTGTATTTTTATGAAAATTTAACCATAAGGGAAGATAGGTAATCATCATTTGCCTGATGGCGCACTTTGCGAAAAGTTCTCACAAAAATTCGACTTGCAACAAAATGTAGTCCGCTCTATTTGCCCAAATTTACCATATTATTTGTCGAAAATGTACCCATCCACATATACATATACCAGGAATCGTACTTATTATAAATACTTATACTTCTGTGTTTATTTTGTTACTTGTTACTGCTTTTATTGTCTGTTAAACAAACGTACCAAGATACTTACTTAGTACCCAATTATTGAAACAAAGTTCACAAATGCATCTAATTATAATTAAAAAGAGGGTTGAACATTTATTACATAAGATAAACTACAAGCCAAAGTGCAGACTGCTCTATACTGCATAGACCAAGTTGAACCGTCCCGCTGCGGTGTTGCCATTTGTTTGCACAGCACCAGTGACGTAGCTTCAAATTTTGGACCCCCCCCCCGCCAAATTAAATTTGGGCCCCCTCAAACTGGAAAATAAAAAAAACATAGACGGAGGTGAAAATATCACAAACAACAAAAAGTTTTTAAAACAAAAATATATATATATAATATATATATAATATATATATATATATATATATATATATATATATATAATAAATATATAAAAATATATGAAATCTTCATTTTGAAGATAATCGCCGGAACTTTTTTTTGTTCAAGTGAAGTGTGCCATGGAATCCCTTCAAAACAGTCGAATGGTCAAGAGAACCACTCAAAGTGTTGGTGTGTAAAGATCCAATACAAAATATACAGGGTGCTATTATCAATGTCAGCTCGAAGTAATGAATTTTTGGAACTTAGTACGGGCCAAAAAAAGAGTATATCAAAACTGCCCCAGACACTATAAATGAACGAACTAAGTCAAAAAGTACAGAAGCCTGCCAGTCAGTAAGTCCATATCAGTTTAAGTGGCTGGTGTGCCACAACAGGAAACGCACAGAAAATGTATCGTCTTTGTCTTAGACCAGTGACTTTGTTGAGAAAGGTCCAATAATTTAAATCGTTTTTATTTGTAAATTAGGTACTTTTGTATTTATTAATATTTTTTCAATGATTCCAAAGCATTCTTGATCCGTATAAAGTTTTTTTAAAATTTCAACATTTTGAGATGGCCCAGAGAAAAACAGCCTGTACCTACATATTTGTATTAAACCTTTGCGAAACAACATTTTGAGTGGTCCTGTTGGTTATTCAACTGTTTTGATGGGATTTCATATCACACTTGACTCGCCAGATGCCTTTAAAATTCCTAATTTGCTCAACTTCGACACCCTGCAGATTGCAGAATGGAACTCCTTGTACCTATGTATTTTGTTCAAATTTGGTATATGGGGGGTTTGCGGTGTTATGATTAACCCTGTGGTCTCAGGTTTTAAATAAATAAATCGCGAAAAGGTTTTCGGTAGAAAATTCAAAAGAAGCGGTTTTTGAAGGCCTTTCAAGGCGATTGATGCACAATGAGTTTGCTACCCTAACGTACAAAAAGTGCTTAATATACCTAGATGATATCATAGTCTTTAGTGTAGGAGACATCGGTGAACTTTAATTAGTTCGCTTTTATCCATTGCTGCGGCTTCTTCAGCTTGTATAGAAAGTAATTCTGAATTGCTTATTCTGTCTTGGGAACAACAATTTCTCAAACAGGACGGGTCAAAAATATAATATCAAAATAGAACAGCACACGGAGTATAGGCCCGGTCGAGGGGAAGCCGTCGAGGGTTCGAGGGGGCCCCCTTGACGGCAGGGCCCCCCCGCGACCGCGGGGTTTCGCGGTATGGTAGCTACGCCACTGCACAGGACTTGTAAGCTTGAGAAGGTTGTGCTCGGGTCTTTCATATAGTCGGTCCAGATCTGACAAAATCTGTTGTCCGATCTATCAATTTTCGAGCCACATACAAGGCGTTTGCGGCATTTACACCTACTCAACCTTTCGCCCGCACATCTCTCAACGGTCAAATATAAAAATTATCGTGTATGCGCAACTATACAAGTACCACACGGCTCGGCGAGCGTTCACCAGTTCCAAACGTCTATCAAATACGCGTCGGTCTCATACGCGCCCGTCGCACCCCGTCTCCTTCTCCCCGGCCCGGCCGCGGCGCCTCGTCCACCTGTCTCGCCCATGCACCGGCCCCCACCAACCTGCGCGCTACCTGCGCACCACGTGCCGCCCCACCCCTGCCGCGGCGGTGCCGGCCCGCCGCCCGCCGCTCGCGGCACCACGAGGGTCAATGCTAGCCGGTGCTAGTTCAAAGCCACCGGCACAAGGCTGCGGTCAGCGCGATCGAGTCACGGCGGCGGCGGCGGCGGCGCGGGGCGGCATGGAGACGTGCGTGCTCATCCCGCAGGAGTTCAGCCTGTGCGTGCGAGCCGGCGGCGGCGCGGGGGCGGCGGCGGCGGCCGGCGAGCCCGAGGTGTCGGTGTGGTCGAACGCGGGCGTCGCGCAGGGCGCGCTCTGCTACCCCTTCCAGGGCACCATCCGGATCGACAAGCTGGACGTGCACGGCACGCTGCCCGACGATGACGTAAGTACGACTGGTCGCCCGCGGGACTCCCATCATAGGCCAGGGAAAATAGAATTTGACCAAGACAAAAATATAAACTGCAATTTTGTTTTACCATATCAAAGTTATAAGTAAATACGTTGGTAGAAACGAAAAATTAAACATTTTGAAAAAACGGAACCTTGAGTTACCTCAAAAAACACCTAGGTATTTTTCGTTAGAAATTTCGAGCAAAAATGTTAACTGGATTTTTTTAGACTCTAGGTAAAAAACTTCCCTTGCTAACATACAGTGTGACCCATTCTGATGTTGGACACCCTCATAAAATTTGTAATTTTTGTCCGATTTTAGCCGGCTTTTTTTCTAAAAATAGATCACAAAAAACTCTATTTTGACGCAAAGTTTCAGATCTTAATCTCAATTTTCAAGGCCTACTATGAATTTTTTTCTAGTAAAAAAAGACGAAAACCCTTTAGCGTTTTTTTATTTAAAATCTGACAACACAGCGTTAATTAGGACACCCTGAAACCCCCATATACCAAATTTGAACAAAAAATACACAGGGAGTTCCATTCTGCAGGGTGTCAAAGTTGAGCAAAATAGGAATTTTAAAGTCATCTGCCAAGTCAAGTGTGCCATGGAATCCCCTCAAAATAGTTGAAAGGTCGATAGGACCACTCAAGGTGTTGGCGTGCAAAGGTTCAATACAAAATATACAGAGTATTCTTCTTATCTGTGCCATCTCAAATTACTGAATTTTTGGAACTTTATACGGGTCAAGAATCGAGTAAATCAAAACCGCTCCACACACTATAAACGAACTAAATCTAAAAAATACAGAAGCCTACCAGTCAGTAAGTCCATATGCGTTAAGGTGGCTGGTGTGCCACAACAGGAAACACACAAAAATGTATCATCTTAGACAGTGACTTTATTGAGTGGGGTCCGATAATTTAAATGGTTTTTTTATTTGTTGGTTGGTATTTTCTAAAGAAATAAATTACTTTTGTGTTTGTCAATGTTTTTTCAATAATTCCAGAGCACTCATGACCAGTATAAAGTTTCATAAAAATTCAGCATTTTGAGATGTTCCAAAGAAAAATACCCTGTATATTTTTGTATTGAATCTTTGTACACCAACACTGTGAGCGGTCCTGTTGACCATCCAACTGTTTAGAAGTAATTCCATGGCACACTTGACTCGCCAGATGCCTGTAAAATTCCTGTTTTGCTCAACTTTGACACCCTGCAGAATGGAACTCCCTGTATATTTTTTGTTCTAATTTGGTATATGGGGGTTTCAGGGTGTCCTGATTAACGCTGTGTTGTCAAATTTTAAATAAAAAAATCGCTAAAGGGTTTTCGTCTTTTTTTTACTAGAAAAAAATTCATAGTAGGCCTTGAAAATTGAGATTAAGATCTGAAACTTTGCGCCAAAATAGAGCTTTTTGTGATCTATTTTTAGAAAAAAAGCCGGCTAAAATCGGCCACAAATTAGAGATTTTATGAGGGTGTCCAACATCAGAATGGGTCACACTGTATATTAAGAAATTAAACATTTTAAGAATATGGAAACAACTTAGAGCGACAAAGAGAGATAAAAATCGGATAATTTTCTATTTCGGCAAAAGCAAAAATATTAGCTACGTTTTTATTGCAGATGATCATTCCCTTTTACAAATAGAATGTAACTTATACAAAATTAAACATTTACCTGACCCGCATGTACGTCAGCTGTCACTTCTTATTGGTATAGAATAGGCAAAAATATAAACTGTTTTTTAGAATATAACTATATTGAATCATATATAGCGAAATTAAACATTTATTTACGGCGCATATAGGTCAACTGTCACTTGTCATTTGTTTAGGAAAAGCAAAAATATTAACTGTTTTTTTTTTGTTTAACTTTTTACAATATAGCGAAATTAAACATTTATTTAGGGCGCATGTAGGTCAATCGATTAATATTTATTTTTAAAGAAAAAAATACTTCCGTTACCAATTTTTGTTTAATTTCAAAAAATTCAACAAGACTTAGTATCCACTTACAAAGTTTAACAAAAATCAGCCAGGTAATAAATAATTTTGCTCTCAAAGACAGCTTCAAATTTCTTTAACATGCGATTTCCGGCTAAACAATATGTTTAATTTCAGAACAAACTGTTAATACTTGATTTTTAAGGTAATTATAAATAATAAAAACGCAGTTAATATTTTTGCCCAACAAAATATTTCGCAAAATGTCATTTTTACATCATTCGAATACTTGCGCAAACTTAATCTGTTTAATTTATCAATCTCAACTTTATATACCTTACTTACTAATAAATGCAGCTTAAAATTCGCAGTTAATATTTATGCCGTCTTTATTACAACAAGAAAATGTATTTTTCTAAAAAACGTCCACACGCGTATGTTTATTTTGTATAAAAAACAATTCTGGCGTTCATTTATTACCAATATTTGGTCATGGCATTATAAAAATGCGGTTATGAATTTTATTTACAACCATGTATGTAATGTTGACATTTCTGACTTTTTAGAAGTTTGAAAGTGTCAGTTTTTTTACTTTCCACCCGGGCGGGAGGGCGGGAAGTAAACGGAGATAAAATTTTGAAATTACAAAGTATTGATGGTTGTAAATAAAATAGTATACAAACCTCGGTGACGTGTTTCATTACTGTCTCGAGATAAAGTTAATCTCTCGACAGTAATGAAACACTTCCCACCTCGGTGTGTAATATACTATTGTCTAGGTTTCGTTATTTTTTACCGTAATTTCCCGGCCTATCATAGGTCCTCTATAGTTTTGCACATTTTTCATTTTTTTTTATTTTTGTTTTGTTTGACAAAACAAGAATATCCCGGCTTTAGGCGCAGCGAAAAATTGCCCCACATTTGGTGTGATCTCATTTAGGGATAGATTCTTATGTTTAGAAGACTTTGTGTCGACGACGCATCTTTGGTGTCCACCTTAATTCAATATTTTATTCGATAATAATCTACATTTTTGCCGGACGATCTACGATATCGTATTGTGTTTTTAATTTAACTCTTCTGCAAGTTCACCCCTTCGATTTTTAATTGCGGTTGTTGCATAATTTATGTGATAGGTAGAGAAAAGTCGCCTAATTTTTGTCAGTTTTTTTATTCAACTTTTTTTGTGTGAAAAAAATTATTAATTCTTCTGTATAGTCCTCCTTACGGCAGAACGCGTGCGACGTAAGGGGGAAGAAGTCGCAAATATTATAGAATTAGTCACAGTTCAGGGCCGTAGCTCAATTTTCATATAATTGTTATTTAATTTAATATTAATATTATTCTTAACGATGATGCCTTAGACTATGGAGGAAGGCAAACCCTTATAACATTGGCAATTATTTCTCGTGCTTGAGAATGCAACGTTCTTCCCTGTTTACTCCGTTTCCACACGTTAACTCCCAAACATACGAAACGCCACTGAGTTCTCTGAGCCGGCGGAAAAAACTTGCCAGCGGACTAAAAAATGAGCGCTGTTTGGTGCCCAAATACGCAGTTAACTTTACGTACTATAGAAACAGGCACAAAACGCGTTGGCTAACTATTTGTGTTAGCCGACTCCTTGGCAGAAGTGCATTGTTGCCGTATTTCAAAGACGATGGTAGACGCGACGATGTTGAAAAAAATATAATAGGTGTTTTATCACACCGCGTTAAAAATAAATTATAAACAAAAATGGGTAAGTGGTCCCGTGATGCGAGCGTTATTTTTTCGGTATAACAGAGTTCAGAAATTCGGCTTCAATGTGATAAAACTTGTATTCGCCAATAAATAAGGACTACTCGTATAGGAAATCTAGCAACGCTGCCCTCATTCTTTAGAAACGTTTTCTTTCGTGCTTATTGGACTATACCTAAAATATGTTATTACCTCAATAAAAATGGGATACCTACGCTCACAAACGTATTTATTTTAACATTAACAAATTGAACACTTTTTCAAATTTTAAAAAAGGGTTCCCAATATTGGATTCCCTATCCAAAATTGGGAACCTATTTTTCAAAGCAAAAATCACACACATAAGCTTTTGCTTTCTCACTACCAGCACAGTCTTGTATGCCCATCGGAAGCAAATTGAACACTGTACCCAAGCTTCTCCATTTTCACCTGCGTCCATATCTGAGTCATCATCATAAGGAAGATCTGGTGAGGAGTCAGAGGGGTCACTTCCTTTTTCAACCTTTTGACTCTTCTTTATTTTCTTAATTTTACTAATCGTCCTATTTTTAGTTTTAGGTATACGAGAATTCTGGTTTTGGCAATTTTCTTTTATTTTTAAGGCATTCTTTTCGTTGTCGTTCTTTAACATTAGCTTCCAATTAGTCTTTATAGGGCGTACTTGTTATTTCCGTTGCGGAATCAGCTTTGCGTCCCCTATATTAAAAAACGGTATACAGGGTTTTTACCCCCGTAAAATTTGTATTTTTCATCCGATTTTCGCCGTTTTTTTTTAAGAAAGTCTACAAAAAACACTTTTTTACGTTAGTGCAAAATTTCAGGTCTTAATGTTAATTTTTAAGACCTACTACGAATTTTTGTTCTATTAAAAAATTAAGAAAATCATTTAACCCTCACATACCAAATTTGAACAAAAAATATACAGGGAGTTCCATTCTACAGAGTACAAAAGTTGAGCAAAATAGGAATTTTAAAGGCATCTGGCGGGTATGAACAGGACCACTCACAGTGTGGATATGCAAAGATTCAATAATCTCAAAGGTATATAGGTACAAGTAAATTAGTCTTGTTGTTCTCTCCTACTAGGCGCTTATTTGCTCGATGTATTGGGTATGTTAATTCTAGCGCCCGCTGCTTGTGTTTCGACGTTTCCAACGAGATATGCGGAATTGGATTATTTTTTTGAAGAAATTATGACGGAGTTTTACCTTCCTCGTTGTTATCTACACCTGGCGGAGTTTCATGCTTCTTCTTAATTTTATTAGGGGTTCGCAGGGGCTCAGGGGCAGGGGCAGGTGGGACTATTTCAGCAGCTTCTTCATTTGCCGCTGCCTCCGCTGCATGTGGATTGTAGTGAAATATTCCGCAAGCCCTAAAGCCTGATACTGCAATAGCTACATTGGCTGCTTTACCCCATATTATTATGTGCTGCCAATCGTGGAAATCACTAGAGCTTCCTTTTTTGTGTTGTGTCATCCAATTATTGGCTTCTTTCAAAAAAATAGGTTGTTAACAGGCTAAAGAAAGCTCTATCAAGTGACTGAAGAGCTTGTGTGGTGTTGCTCGGGAAGCACAATAACACCTCATCGTTTTCTGCAGCAGTATCTATAATAAATCTGTTGCATTACAGTGGGACTCGTGACCGTCTCAAATCAGCAGTGTTATACCTTCACCTTTTTTAGGCAGAAAATGGGTTTTAAGCCATTTTAAAAATAATTCACTGTTTATGTAAGAAGATATGGGGTTCATAAATAATATCTTGGACCCAGTCGGAAGACCGTCAGCGAATTCATCTTTTTTGTTTTTGCTCTTGAAAATCCAAAGAGGTGGCATAAAATAACCTTCTGTATTGCAACAGATAACTACAGACATATTTTCTCCTCTTTCCGCACTGGTTATCGAGTAAACATCTTTGGCACCTTTTGATGCCACCACTTTGCCTGCTTTATTGTTGACTTTGATCACTGTTTTGTCAACATTAAAAATTTTCCCCGGCTTTTGTTCATACCCTTTGCTCTGGCGACATAGAGACCTTCTGATTTGCGAATGGAAAGTTCCTCATTGCGACCGTTGAGACGTAGAAACGATCGGAACCAGTCATCTCCCGCCTAACGTTGTTGCACAGAAAATCCGGGGGTAATATACCTAATCTTTCTGCAAACTGGAAGGACAATTTTTTGTCTGAAGTAGCATCAGAAGCAAAACCAACTTTTTCTAGTGCTTTCAGGTGTGTAACTAATATTTCCTCATGTTCAAATCCTAATTCTGTACATAGGCCTAGTTTTGAACTTCCTCTACTGGCTTCATTTACACCCGTCACTTTTTGCATTGCTTCTTCTTATACTAAAATATTTTCGCAAATGATAGGCAAAAGCAAAAACGCCCCAGCAGTTCCACGTGAAAACATTTCTCACGTCAAAGATATAGCATTTTGTAGGTTATAAATTATAGTTACTTGTTATAACATCATTAGATATAAAAAAAGGATTTGCACTTTCATAAAATTAATTATTATTGACGGAACTTACCCACAAATTTCGCGCGCTTCCTATCAATGCAGTTGATCTTTATACGTATTTTTTTTACTATGAAAATACGCGAACACCCACCAATAATTATTGCAGGACACCCGCGATTGGAACCCGTAGGTTTTCTAATTTCGACATAACATGTGATGTCATCTGATGTCCGGAAGATGCAGTTTTTGGAACTTTCCTTATATTCAGTATTCGGATGACTCCTAGTGATTTTCGGAAGCGGTCAGTTTTCGAAATTTTAAAATCCATTTTATCATGTACGTAATATAATATTAATGACACGTATTATTACAGTAAGCGGTAAAGGAGCTTGCTTTGCAAACTCCAACACATTTATTATATTTTATTTTAAATAAAAGTGAAGATGTGCTTCCAGTAACCAGAAACTCCTAACTGCAACGCATTTTTCTTTCTTAAATCAAAGTTAATCTATTTCCGAGAAACCTTGCAATGAACAAACCTGCGTGAATAATAAATAAATTACTGCAACAGTAACAAACGTAGGTAAATTGTCTTATGCAAATATTCAGTGTTTATGTTTACCCTTGGCCTAAAATTATTGCAAGATCCATATAAAACCCCTATATAATATTGTCTTCATGTATTGCTTCCTTTAATTGTTAACATTATAAATTCTCTGGAGTTGTGATTTCTACATCATACAGGTTATTGCACTTTTTTGAAAATGCTCTTAGTTTACATCAACAACAATAATAATTTAAGTTAGGTATTTATTTTTTGCCATCCTTGTGTTTACAAAAGCTAGCGAAAGAGAATCGATTTATTGAAGTATGTATATCTTTATTTTACCTTTACCTAGGCGTTTCTACATGTCTATAAACTTTTTTTTTATTATAACCCACAATTCAGACTAACAACTAATAAAACGATTTATTAATATTTCTGTGTGCAGTTTGAACGCCGGAGAAACGAAGTTTCCCATTTTACAAGCACATTTGAAAAATCCACAATATCACACCAAACGTTTCAAAACTCAACAACTGAACACCCCTATCATCCCGAATTAAGAATAATAGGTAATAACTCACCTAGTACAGAAGCACTCACCATCATTTTTTGTTTTCACTTTTTACTATATACCTATAATTTTACTACACAACACACCACTTCTTAATGACGTATCACTCACCATAACCTACTAATAATCACATTTACCACTTCACTAATTTGTTTTCAGCACTCCACTTCTTAACGACGTAGGTAACTTTTTAATAGAAGTTGTTCGAAATATCGTCCTTCATTTCTAATACCTATAAGCTGCCCCTCTTCGCTGCATAGATTTTTTATTGCAGTATCGTGGTTATTTTTAATTTCATTCGCAGCTACACACCCGACGGAGATTCAGCAAACAACTTTTACAGAAAGAACAAGTAACAGAACAATTATTGTTCGCCTTCAAAATTCTCGAGTACTGGATGATTTCAGTAGGTAATTCGGAGGAGTGAGCTTTTGTGACACTATTTTCGCTTGGCTGCCCTGTGGAAGAGGAGAGTGAACGTGAACCAGTGGCACTAAATATGTTTCTAAGAATAATAGCATTTTGTCATATTTTGGTGAATTAAACAAAATCAAAACAAATCTCATAGGGGTTGAAATAACGCCAATTAAAATTTCTGAATGTCTTTTGAAAATGTCATCAATCCTAACCGGAAAAGTTACGGTGCGAAAAAATGCCGCTTGCGCATTAAACTTCTTAGGTTATGTAGGTATTACTGAGCTATTGAGTAAAAGATTTTAGGTGCCTGAAAAGGAACAAGAATTGCCAACTTGACAGCGGAGTTTTGTTAAAATAAACTGCCACAATCTATTGATAAATACCAAATAAAGACTGATATTGTTGGTACCTACCTATAATTTTTACCAGATACGGAGCATATAAAAATTCATTGGCCTCAGTTAAGAATTTCGGTCCACAAAACAGGATAGGTACCTAATCAGTTTATTCTTTGCCACTGAGAATATTTGCAATTCGTTTGGCTTTGCCAGTACATTTTCCAGGTTTCAAATATAACTACTAGTTGTATTTCTTATAGACTCAAGATTGATATTTCTATTATTTTAAAATACAGATGTATATTGATTCCAATTTAGAAAAGGCAAACCGCAAAAATTAATTGTTTTCAATGTTCAATGCACATTTAATTGCCTTTTAATATGATTTACTTTTATATTTACCTATATATGCGCCTTTACAAATTAATAGACTTTCTAATTAACTAAAAAATGAATTGCAGAAACAGTCGTTTTTTTTATTAAGTATGAGTTTCTTATTAGTATTACCTATAACACCTTCTGCTTTGTAAATTTAAACAGTATTTAGGTATCTCGAAAACGAGACGTCTGTGGAAATAACGTTATAGTTACTACAAAATAGTTTTATTCCATCATGTATTATCTCTGACAGTTGCCTGAAAATTTCAGTCAACGCTCTGACTTTTTGATTACCTGGGGCAGGGAGTCTATACTTGGCCCTATATCAGTGTTCACGAGTGTATCTACATTCGCAAAATATTAGTATTCATAGTTTTTTGGTTCATTACAAGGGATTAGGCACATCCATATTTCACTAATCCCATGCTGAATATAATATCGACCACTCGAATATTTGAATCGAATATCGATAAATGATCCGTTGCCGATGGAACGAAGCACCTAAATCGCCATTAAGGAATAGTTACGAGGGCCGTATATTCAAATTATTGTTGACTTACCGCCGTAATAAACCAGGGACACCCAATCGCAATTACATCTAACTTATCGACACCTTGGCCTACACGCTCCACGTCATTTTTTGTGGACGCGATTTGCACGAATCGGAGACATGAAGAGGTTTATATGGATACTCGACACGAACGGCTGCACCGCCTTTAGAAATGAAGACGTTTGAGTTGATTTGAAAAGCCGATAAATTTCCGCTTCGGTTCGTTCAACTGGTTTTGTAATTTCAATTTTTGTATATTGCCACTGCGTTTTAGGCATATTCTTTGTCAGTAGTTGTCTCTCTTATGAGATGGCCAATAAGTAATAATAATAATAAATGACTTATCAATAATTGATCTGCTTCTGATAAGGATAATGTATAGCTAATACTGCTAAGAGATGGCATCTGTTCATAGCTGGCTCAATCTCTAGAATACTTTCTTTATAACTTCTGTCTTGCTTTTCATAAACGACAACGATCTGGTCTAGTGAGGATTTTATATAAGATTATTTCCCCCGTACTGATTGTAGCTGCTTTCTTAAAGAAACAACCAATCATATGCCGTTGCAAGCGATAAATGCTCTTGATAATTATTGCAACGCGATAAATCCCAAGGGAATATACAGTGCCCGCCAAAAAGTCTGCACCAAATATGGGAAAAATTTTTAGTAAATAATTTAAGGAAAATTTGTTTGCGGCATCAGGTTTTGCTTGCTCTAGAACCAAAATTGACATAATCAAATGTTGTGACGTAGTCTTTTTTATATGTCAAATTTGACATTAATGAAAAAAATGTCCGAAAAATGGGCTTATTTAACCGAATTTCGAAAAAAGTCATAAGAAAAATATGTTTCTTTCGCAATTTTATACCACTGTGCAAAATTTCAAGAGCCTACTACGATTTTCATATTTTGCCCTTTGTTGCCCTTTTCCGTATTTGTTAAGCCATAAAAGTCGATCCTATGTAATTTAAAACAGTCATTTACTGAATACATACTGCACAATACTTAGTTTACGGTCTAAATATCCTTATTTTCCTTTTTTTTGCAAAAAACTTAAAATGAGGACTTGTTGAAGAAGCACGCTTGGTGCAAGACTGATCTCATTTTTACAGGTAAACACATAAATTCGATTTGCAAACTTGTTTCTATAGTAAATGGTTGTAAAAACACACAAATATTTCTGTCATGAGGATCTGATCAGAAATATCTAGAAAATTTAAAATATTATGTCCAATAATATCCAACAAAGGGCAAAATATGAAAATCGTAGTAGGCTCTTGAAATTTTGCACAGGGGTATAAAATTGCGAAAGAAACATATTTTTCTTATGACTTTTTCGAAATTCGGTTAAATAAGCCCATTTTTCGGACATTTTTTTCGTTAATGTCAAATTTGACATATAAAGGAGACTACGTCACAACATTTGATTATGTAAATTTTGGTTCTAGAGCAAGCAAAACCTGATGCCGCAAACAAATTTTCCCTAAGTTATTTACTAAAAATTTTTCCCATATGGTGCAGACTTTTTGGCGGGCACTGTATAGGTATATCATTTATTCGATTGCAACGGCTGATCTGCTCAATACACAGACCGACTTCAGGTGCAAAACTGGTCTGTTTTGCACCTGAAAATTATGTTGCATTATCACCCTAGATATTGTATATCTATGTTTAATGTTTAAATTTAAATGCAAATTCCCAAATTCGCAAAATAAACCAGTGTTAAAAATGTGAAAAAATCGCGCCTGCCTTAGACATACAAGCGACAGTATTGATGTTTTTTTTATTAAAACTTGAAAATAATCAAAACAAGAATACCCTCTACAGACCTAATGTCCTGTTATGATGGAGCATTTTCTCTTTGATGAAATAACGGTTACATTGTAAGTACTTATATCCTATTTACTTCTTTTGGCTGCCTAGTGGATATTTGACATCCTACAAACCTGCGTTTATATTATAGTGATGATTGACAAAGTTTATTTTTGTCATGCTATGCCGTCCGAGTTAACTTGCAATTTTCTAGTGACTTGAATAAATTAATAAATGTACCCCATACCGAAGAAGTTATTTAACGGTTTAAATCCTTAGGCAGCCGACGTTTTATAATAATACTTGAATCGAGAGCAATTTGTTGGTTTGTCGGCGGTTCTTTTCCTTTGATTATTTTTTCGAAATAATTTCTAGAGCATTTAAGTTACATAAAGCGGAGAAACGCTTACAAGAATGGAAGTCCGGTAATCTGCGTAAGAGCGGCTACATCTTAAGGATAACTGTAGATGGCCAACATTAACGCGCAGCGGGGGTCCTTATACATATTATACAGGATTTTTTCATCGAATATCCCGCACAAAAGTAAATATTTATAGCGGTTAATTGGAGGGATTTTATCATTTCGGACTTAGGAATTCAAGTAGTTTGTTTGGGATGTAGTCGAGACAGAAATATTCTTGTTGAGAGATCGACCGCGTAAAGAACAAACGTATCTACAAAAATTACCTAATCATGGGTTACAGATCTTGGGAAGTCTCAGAAAAGCCAAAAGTATTTGACAAAGGTAGCCCCTCCTGCTCTGTAAGGTGATAATTTATGAGTTGATGATGCTGGATGGTTAGAATTTTTACATCAGTTAATTATAGCAGAAAATACTATTGTTTCACGACAACGTTTACGCAAATTATTGTGACGTTTTCAGAGCTTTAAAAAATGGATGGAGACAGGTGCAGAACATAGCATAGTAGAGTCTTACCGCTGCCGAAGTATATCTACCTATACCTAATTTTGCCATTTACTAATAATATAGGTATATCAGGCACCCTTTTTAACAATTAGATAGTGTGTTATAATTTATATTTCCCCAGTTCTAAATTCAAAGTGATCTATGACGTATATGGAACAGACGCGATGCATTATTTTACTACCGCAATATACTTTGCACTGCATCAATCTGTGACTAATTAGTATGTCTTGATTGCTGGTAAACATTCAATGCCCGTTTTATAACTTTTGTAATTGTCGTAGATCGTGTCCCTGATCGAACAAAAGCAATTATTAATTTATACCTATATGCACTTCCTTCTCTCAGTTTTTCAGAAAATCTCAATGATACACCATTTCCCGGGTGAAGTTTGAATAATTCATGGACATAAGTAGTTGCCGGACAAATGAAAATTATTTACAAAAAACGCAATGTGAAGTAATAACATGTTTGTTTATTGGTTTATTGCACACACAGGCAATTATTCTTATTAATATAAAATTCCAATTTATCATATAATGTGTAGAGATGGCCAGAAAAAACTTATTAAAATATAAAACATCATTCATAAATCTGGGTAATTTCCTTAAATAGTCGTGGGTATTTTTTGCCCGCATATAAAAGCTAATGAGAATGACGTGCAACAATTATTTCAAGCAGTGCAAATATAACAATAAACAATTTTTGCGCCTTAACAATATCTTATTATTTGTAATAGGTAATAAACAAGTTTATTCAAATTTTCTTGAATATTAACTAGCAACTTGTCGTTACGACTAATTTCAATATTATTTAAAACAAGTGCAGCTTGAATGTTTATCTACTATCTTTACTATACCAGAGAATTAAGATGTCATGATTCCATCAATATTTTAGTAAATACCTACATTAGTAATACAGGATCACTCCATTTAAATTGTACTGAGATAGTGTGTATTTAATGTAAAAATCTGTAGTTGTTTACTGCACGTAGTTTAATTCCGGTTTATTATTTATATCTGGGACACTTTCGGCTCTGATCGAAACTTTATTTAATTATAACAGAACTAAGATGATTGGAACTTATATGATGCACCATCATATTATGAAACGTATATATTAGAACACTTTAAAGAATTTCCACTCGATTTTAAAAATTAAAAATCTCAGTACCCTATTCAGAATTGAAAAATGTTAGCTACAGTTCGTGCACTCTAATCTGACACGCGAAAACCTCAGTCTAAGCGCCAGTGATCCATAAGTATAGCTTATTGTGCGTCGCTTAGACTGAGGTTCTCAACTTAGAGTGCACGGACTGTACATGTTAGCTACATGTAACCTCCGGTATAGCCGAAAGTGGTTTATGAACAGAAATAATGCCAACATTTCAGGAATAACCTTCTGCAGTATCCACCAAATATAGCAGATCAACCGGTACTTAGGTATATTAAGTATATTTTTTAATCGATGGAGTTAGCACTTTCAGTATAACTTTCGCTTTAAATAAACATTTTGAGGTCGCTTTGTATATTTATATTTAATGAAACCTTTTATGATAGTCTCCTGCAAACGTAATTAGAACACTTGTACCCTGAAGAACCATTTTTTTTTGTACCTAATTGTACCACCTTACGGCTCTATTGTACTTACCTATTCTTTCACAAAGAGCAAAGTTGAGAATATTTGTATAATGGGCGAGTTAATAAAAACCCTAAAAAATATTAAGATATATTTTGATATAAAATTATTTTTTTAACTTGAAAACAGTCCATCTCAACAATCACTTTTCTGTACGAGGTAGGTAACTAACGTCTTCTAAAATGTTTAGACATACCTATTATAACGTTCTGTAAATATTTACTTTTCGAAATGACAGAATCTAGTAGCACGAAAAATGAATATATATATACTTGTGTAGAAGTGTTACTTTGCACTCATATAGGTAATATCTAAGAATGTACCTACCTAAGTAGTAATAGTGTAAAAATAGTACCCACCTCTGCTAGTTCCTAGTTCTATTTAGTCCATTAAAGATGTCAGTTTTGCAAACAAAACTGCCTACTGAGGGTCCAACCAAAAGATCACACTCTAACTCCCGGTACGAATTGTGCTACAGGGTGGTTTTTCTAAACAATAGGGGTGGTTTCCTAAACATTTTTAGAACAAAATGAATAAAAGTTCTAGGGGATCAAAGTATGAACAACTTTTCCTCATATTTTTTTGTATCTCTAATACATAACCAGTTACAGAGCGCATTACTTATATGATTAAAATTCCGCACGCTGCAGAGGGGTGGTGTTATAATTTTTTTTACAATGACCTTACTACAAGTTTGAGAGGATGAACTTCTGGTAAACTTTTTTTATAACATTTTTTCTGTCTTATATGACAAAAAATTAATTAAAGAGTACTTATAACGCCCTGTAAATCAATAAATATTAGAGACACAAACAAATTTTATAAGAAAAAGTTGACCAAAAGTTTATCCTCTAAAACTTCTATTAAGGTTGTTTTTTTTTGTAAAAAAATGTTTACAATACCATTTTGCTCTAAAAAATGTTTGGGAAACCACCCCTACTGTTTAGAAAACGACCCTATAGCGCAATAATTCATACCGGAGTTCGAGTGTGATCTTTTGGTTGGACACTCAGGAGGCAGTCGCCAAGCAAACCTGAAAAAAATCATCTTGTTTGGAATTTTTTTTGCGACTCCTATAGGCCGAGCACAACTTTATTGGACTAATTATTTTCCACAAAATATAAACTAAAAGATAAAATATAATAAGAAATTATGTTAATAAAGTCCTTTGTGCTTCACATTAAATTGCTTATTAAAATACGATGGAGAATCAGAGAAAGTTAGTCAATTAACTTCTGATGAGTAGAAAATTATGTCGAATTTTATGTTAACCTCTCAGTAAAATCAATTATTTGTCGTCAGAAATAATTACAGGTTTCTTCATAATGGTCCACATTTATCAACTTACTTTTAAGGTAAAATGTTAATGCGTGAATAGCATATTTTTGGTATGTCCGTATTATATATGGACGCTTTATCGTGGTCAAGAATTATAATTATGGTAATACAATAATAATTACATATTTAAAAAACATTTATTTTTGCTTACACGTTTCAGTGTTGTTTATTTTGGAATACCTATACCATGCTAACGAAGACATTTCGAATTAACTCGTAGATAAATAGAGGAAATGATATAATTTGTTCAATTGACAGAAAGAAGATATGTTCATTATTTAAATTTACCGTCTCCTTATAAATTACGATTTCCGTTTGGCTATTAATAGTAGTCAAGACATTCTAAGGATATGTAGGTCGTAAGTGTGCTTCGTTTTGTAATCTGTACTCACGAAAAGGGAGCAAAACAAATTGGATTAAAAACAGATCTCATTAAACACCTTTCACCAATACTTCATAGCAGATAGGTACAAAGATATACAACTATATTAGAAAAAATTCGGAAGTTAGGTACCTACCTTTCATGCTTCCTTTAATTGGAGCGGTAAATTTATTGCTAAAAAGGATCTCGAACAATATCAATATTCGCTGCATAAAGCAGTGGGATGTGGGATTGAGTGAAATATGTACTCAACCTATATACGGGTATGTTAAAACAGTTGAAGAATAATGGTTGTTTGATGTCTGAGTGATGATTGATGACAAACAAGAGGTAGGTATGCCAGAAAAACAAATTTGATTAAGAATCTAGTGTTCAGTGCACGAGTTTCTGCTAGTCCCACAAAAATGTAATCAAACATTACGATGGGAACTTTTGTTCAAATATCTGTAAAGACGGGCGTAGCCAGGATTTAGTTTTGGGGGGGGGGTTTAGTTTGAGAAGTAAATAAAACAACAAAAATATACTTACATGAAATTTAATATCTATATATTCATCCGAAAAACTACGACATATTTATAAAGTTCTTAACTTTAAATGAAATGGATAAATTAACTTCGTTCCTGTGGGCTAAATCTAAAACCATTAAAGAAGAAATCTTCGGCTTTTTCTTTTAAATATATCCACTACTTCATCTGCATGAATTTCTGTTCCATAGTGAATGTTCATTAGAGCCAAACCATTAAGTCTGTTTTCACTTGTAGTGTTTCGTAAATAGTTTTTCAGTCTCCTTAGGCTCGAGAAAGACCTTTCTGGGGTAGCAGTGGATACAGGAATGGTAGCCAAGATTTGTAGTAATGTGTAAATATTAGGATAAAGGTTTTTATCGCACATATCTAGGCATTCCAAACTAGATTTCGGGGTAGGCAGTCTTCTTATCAGCATGCAAGGTAGCTGAAGCTTTGATAGCTAAATCCAAATTTGTTTCTTTATTAGAAACCCCTTGACCTTGACTACACCACTTTTTCCAGTAGTCCATACCTTTAGGTTTATCACCCTTCCTTTTTTTCCCCTCCATTTTTCGACAGTAATAATGATTCACGTATCTATCCTTAACAAGGTCATCGAATAACAGTGCACTCAAATTACTCACTTACACGGTACACTTAATTCTCTTCACTATTCGTTCACCACTTTTCACTTTTATTCGCTTCGAGTTCGCATGGAACAATACTGCCGTAAGCGCCGCTTATATAGCAGCCCAGTAGCCGTCCAGAAACTTCCACGAACTTCCACAAAGTTCCGCTCATTCCGACCTAGGGGCGTGGCGAACGTAATAATAATTTAACTCTTCACTCCTCGTATTTTTTCGGTATAATATTAGGTAATATTTTGCTTATTTCGGGGGGGGGGGGGGGGGGTTTGAACCCCCGAACCCCCCCCCCCCTTGGCTACGCCCGTGTCTGTCAACCTTTAACACTTATAAAATTTTAGAAGTTTACTGCTATTAAATGCTTAAGAAAGATTTGAGGGGTCCGGTTTTCATTATGAAAGTGCCTAGGGCAGATCGGGGCCATTTATACCATTTTTTTACAATTTTGTAGAAACTATTTGTATGTAGTACATGCTTGACATTGGCCACAACATGTATACCTACGTCTGTCAATTTTTTAAAATAAACTATTTCTTTTCCAGTAACGAAAAATTTGTGAGCATGAATTTGTTATAACTTACCCCGTCTCTGGGGTAAATTGAAACATTGTCGGGGTAAATTGTAACACTGTGTTATAAACTAATAGAAAAAAATCAATGATAATACAAGGCCATTTTATGACATATTCCATACAGATAAATCAATATCTATAACTTGTATCTAAAATTAAATAATCGATTTCAAAATAAATTTGACCATTTAGGTATTGCAGATAGAACACATTTTAAAAAATCTTATCGCAAATAATATAAAAAAAGTTAAAATGAGTCGTCGGAACACAGTGAATATATTGCCAGGATCGCCTAGTGTGTATTTATTCGGCACTGGGTCCAGATTTCTCCTGGTTTAGACTATTGTGGCAATTGTCGCAATATAAATATCACACATTGTTCTAATTACTTCAGAAGTTGGAACTGTTTTCTTTTATTGTATAATTTTCTTAAATAAATAGATGGTTTACGGCTGTGTATTTATAGCCAGAAAGGATAATTAAACTTCTTTTTATAATACTAAATATTAAACTTCTTTTTATAATACCAAGCTTTCGGTCTACTTCGTGACTAGGGTTTCATCAAGTCAAGTAGCTTGACATTTTAACAAATAACTTGACTTGACTTGAAAATCAAGCTTTTGACAAATTAAATATTTGACTTGACTTGATATTGGAAAATTACTACTTGACTTGAACTTGACTTGATTTCAAGTCAAGTCAAGTCAAGTAGCTTGAATATCAAGTCAAGCCATGAATCCCTAAAATTGGCAATAAAATAAAATTTACTTTTACCTGTGAACATGTTTATTTATTATTAACATACAAAATAAGAACCAAGTTTCCGAGAAAAATGTTTATATATTAAGAAAAAAAAAGTGCTTTGAACGGTGTTAACGTGAAACAAATAGAAGTTTTTGTTGTCTATGTTACACAGACACAGACAAACAAATAGAAGTTTTTGTTGTTACACAGACTATACAGATACTTTTGGTACGGACTTAAAATAGTTTATTTCTGTTCTTTCCTAGTTTTGCAAAAAAAAGTGTACAATGCAAAGGTTTATTATTATTATTTACCTAAGTCCTAACTGATAATAAAATTTGAAATTGATAAAAAAATCATGTACCTAATCAAGTAGCTTAAAGAAAAACTTGATTTTTCAATTACTTGAGAAATAAATACTTGACTTGACTTGATATTGGAAAATTACTGAAATCAAGTCAAGTTCAAGTCAAGTAGCTTGAATATCAAGTCAAGCCATGAATCTCTATTTGTGACCTTCATCAGGGCTAGAAAAATTTAAATTATAAGAAAAATATTGAAAAAAGGTGGAAAATTTACTTACAATTATGTTGAAGTTTTATCAATACCCAAATTAGATATATACAGTGTGGTCATTTAAGTGTGCGACATATGGGATTTTTTTATTAATTGTACAACGAAAGTACAAATATTCCCGAAAGTTGGTGCATGTTCGATAATCATATTAGGCGCACTTAGAATAGTTGCAAGTCAGACAGCATACAGGGTAGGTAAAAAATATAAAAATTGTACAGGAGTAAAGTACCCTTATTTCAGGAAATTTAGCAAAATGTTATTAAGAAAAGTTGTCTAGAAAATTAAAAGTTAGGCGTAAATACCAAAACATGGCCTCCTAAGAAAAACAAATTTTTTCATGAATTAATTTTCAGTTTCTTAATAAACATTTAAAATAAAAATTTTGCACTATGATTTTTAACTAACAAGTTTTTTACGAATTCACCGCGGGTGAACTTTTTGAGAAATTCTGTAAGAATAAATAATTTAAATGAAGCATAGGAAATTAGAAAACCATACCATCATTTACCACAATACTGATATTGTCATTTTTTTCTCAATGATGGAGGTTGAACCTGGTTGACCTGATTGGGGTTGAGTGAAAGAAGGGAAAACCAATAGTTGTTAAAATCAAAATTTTATCTAGCTAGCATATTGTTGGATGCTGTGATTGCTAGTAATTATGAAAAAAAAAATAACTTTTTTTGACAGACTTTAAATGTTTAAATTGAATTCTGTCTAACAAAACGAAAATAACTTATACAAGCTAACAAATCTTATTGAAACGGCATTTAGAACCAAAAATATAGTCAGACGGTACATTCTCAGGGGGGAGGGGGTATGTGTCCCTTATGTTCCTCCAGCGGACTCCCTCCCGCATGTTAGTTTTTTTTTATATATTCTTACCCAACTTCTATTTTTTGAATATTTTCATTTACACCTATTTGCCTATAATAAAATTAAACTAATAGTAGTACTTAGTAGATAATAGTAATTGCCCCCCCCCTTCCCCGCACAAGCATGTGGTTGTTTCTGGTACCTACTCCTAGTTTGGAGTATTGTGAGGGTGAGAATTAATATAATTCGGAGGCACAGGCACATTGTTATTGCTGCAAGCTTCATTTGTTAATAAACCCTGTATATTCCGCAAATTAACGAATGGATTCCTCGCCCATCCAAATCAGGCGGCTTCCACATAATGGAAATCGAAGGCGACCTAATCCGGCTCGGGAAAAATCAGGTGAAATCCCAGCAAGAACGGCTCCTCTTATATAGCAACCTTTAAGTATTTATTATAAGGGGAGTGCCCGTAAATGGCGCAGGTGCGAATGTACTGCACGAAATCCTGCATTTGTTAAATAAATGGAGGCAATTAAGGCATTCTCGCTTTACTCCGATTAATATTCCGCTGTAATTAAAACAAAAACCAACTCCGAGGCAGGAGATATTGAACTGGAAAGCCGCGCTTAAACGATGGGCGTATATAAGCAGCAATATAAAAGAACGCGGCTACCGATAATACGCTAGAGTGTACAGCCACGGGAATTGCTTTATAACCATACCCGGATCGGTGGAGGTATCTTATGCGATAAATTTCCTGTTTATACATCATTTAAAGCAGTGGCGCATCGAGAATTTTGGTATCCATGTCCATAATGGACATGGAATGGACATGGATACCTACCTACTATTTTTTTACCTAACTTTACTGGGCACTAAAGTTCAACTATTTATAACCAATGGTGGAATTTAGTTGACGCGGCCTATAAGGAGGAGGCAAATAAACCACATGGGTTATAAAAATAAACTTGCCGATGGACGCACATTATATTTTTAAGTTTTATCGAGTAAAATAATTTGAAAAAGGGTCACCAATCCATGATCCGACATCGCGCGCCATTGCTTTGCCTCTATTACTGTTACCTATTGCTCCTCTTTTTTTGGACAATTTGATACATTACCTTTGAAAGTACCTATTATTCTTTGTATACCTACTTTATATTTTTGAACATGCGAAAAAGATATGCGCCCATTAATGTAAAATGTTGCGCTTGCAAGTATTTTGTATCTGCAAAGAAATTTTTCAGATAGACTTTTTTCGTACCTATCTCTTGTCAAAAAAATATTTTCGGTATTTACCAGAAACAAACGAAAATGCTAAAAGATTGTTATGAAGTGTCGTAAGAGGGCGTAATTTTTAATTCTTAACAATGTTGCGTATGGAGAAAGATAATAACGAGAAAATATCATGAAAAACTTTCAAAACGTTAGGTACTTATCAAACAGCATAGAAGTTGGGTGTACCTACGTAGTCTTCTTAAAATTAAATCTACATGGTTAAAATAATTATATAATGTAATTTCATATCATTAAATCATTATCACCAGTTCCCTCGGAAATTTGCTCTAAGTGATTCACTTAATTTTTGATAAATAAAGTTAATTTCAGTTAATATGGAAAATAAAATTAAATGTACAAAATAATATGGTTATTACTTTCACACCATCATACATGTAGAGTGGAAATATTGTTTCGGCAAAAAAATTCCAAAAAAATTGTATTCGGTGAATGGATCAAACATGGAAAACCAAAGTTTCAGCAAAAAAGTGGTGTCTGCGTGGGTTCCCTGGATAACTTCCGAACGGATTAAGATATCGACTTCAAATTTGCTGTACATAATCTTACTTACTAAGGACGGTTCTGATTGCTTATGGGCAAAACCGCTCTACGCGAAGCTGTAGAAATGGGGGAAGAAGATTTATACAGGGTGAGTTTTTGACCCGTACAAAAATAACCAGGGGTAAAGTTGAAACCCTGGAGCACTCCTGTGAAGTTATTTTTTAAAAACCTTGGAAAATAAAATTTCCGTTTTTCCAAGAAAATTTAAAAAAAAAATTGGGACCGCTGACGTGTGTTGATCCATCCATCACATTAATTTAAAGTCTGCAATTCATGTCGCTACATTTCATAATTATTTTTTATAGAAAATAGCAATTTAAAAATCTGAAAGACTCACCCTGTATTATTTAGTTTTTCGCAATACAATAGGTTTTAGGCAATGACGTCAAAACCTGACGTCATTGGTTTTAGCCAAATTAGTACATAATTGTTACTAATTAATTTGAACATAGCGAGTGATATGTCGTTTTCTAATGTTTTGGGGGTCAAAGAATTCAATTTTGGAATTAGTTTGCAGTAACAAAGTAAATTAGAATGGTTACCAGGGGATATACGTCAAAAAAAGTGGAAATGTTATTGTAGGATGTGTGTAGGTACATTCAAATAATAATTAAGTGAAATTGCTTATCTGAGCCTAGAATCCGCTGGCCAAATTTTATTTTAGAATTTCTTTTGTTGCTTTTATTATTGTTTGATCAATTTTCTGAGATGATTTCTAATGTAGTACGCACTTTAGTCAGATACTAACATAAAACAGTGCTCGATACTCGTCAATATTTTTTTATTACCGTAGATATTATTATTCTGATGTGCTTAATTTCATATAGATAATAGAGTTGTTTGCAGAACTAATATATTTTATAAAAACAATTTTTCTTATAATCCATATTCTCGTTACTAGTCGTTTTAGTACCTAACTGATCTTGAAGCTAGAAGTTATCCATACATAAGGTCAAAACGAGGAAAAATATATCTTATTATCTCGTTGGATTTATAAGAAATTTTCGACATAGCAGGTATTTTACATCTTATATTGTAAATATTGTAAACTATATAAGTAACAATAATTATACTACTGATTACTTAGCAAATGTGAACTAGTTAATATAGGTAATGTGTTGAATGGGACAAAATCTAAATGGGTAGTTTTTATAATATACAGGGTGAATCAGTTTTTTGTAGCAGGACTTTGACAAGTGCTAGGTATTCAAAAAATAACCGCAATTTTTCGCGTAAACTATATCTTTTTAAGGCTTCATAGAAAAGTTACAGGGTGTTAAAGTTGGAAAAAATATGCGGACTTTATTGAATATTTACCTAACTAGTGGAGATATTTAAGTCATATTTGGTATACGTTATAACGGTATGGGTTAGCATAAAACCTATTAATATCGAACATCTTGCACAACCAGTGGCGGAGAAGTGGGTAATTGGTAAAATTATTTTTAGAAAAAAAAATTAATCACCTTGTATTGCAAACAAAAATGTCCTCTTGGTATTTGTTCGCATGAGTTATAGTTTAATGGTAAATTTCATTTTTTTGTATTATTTTAGAGTCTCGGAAAAATTAACTAAAAAATTTGCCCCATTAAGTAAGACTCAAAATGAAGAAACGTGTTTCTTACTTCAAATAAAGTAACTTTTTCCAATAAAGTAACCCATTCAAGGTTTTACTTTTCAAGATACAGAACGTAACATTAATTTTATCTTCCTTAAATGTTTTAGAAAAGTATAGCCTTAAATAGGCAGGTAAGTTTATTGGAAAAAGTTACTTTATTTAAAGTAGCAAACACTTTGTTCTACTTAGTTAGTTCCGTTATTTTTCCCAATATCCATATCGAGTATTATATCGTTGGAAAGCTCTAAAAATGTCCGACTTTTCGAGACCATGGCCAACTATGGTTTCCATTAAAAAAAAACACAAGTTTGTCTCATATCTCAAAAATGGCAGCTGTCACGGAAAGTAGGACATGACAACCGCATTGGGGACACAATAGGGCACTTGACGAAATTTTACAAACTTGATAAAACAATTCCTGGACACTTGCCTAAGATGTAAGAAGGAGGGGTAAAGAATAACTTTGATACCTATGTAAAAGCGGCTGGAGATACCTAAAGGTAATCAGCAGTGCTGATTCAGCACCATACAATTTTATTTATTATTAACATTGTTTATATTTTGTAGGCCTATGTACTAAATTAGGGGTTATGTCCAACTCACCCAGTGATAAACAAAAGCTACCGAACCCTTTTTTGATTTACTCAAAGCTGAGTTCGGCTTTAGTTCTCCACTTGCTCTTCTTGCTGCGACAACAATGGTTTCTATGGAAAACTATTCTTGTTGGAGCGAAAAGAGCGAATGGAGGACCATTGCCGAACTCAGCTTCAGATGAAAAATCCACCACTGAAACGCGTCCGTTGTAGATGGCCCTCCGGGAACGCTCCCAATTATTCTTAATATGCGCGGTGATGGGCGCACGTACCCATAATTAGCCGGGTCCCCCCTTATCGGACCTGGATCGTTAAGGAACGGCCGTCGTGGCCCGTCTCGCGCGCCAATTACCCATTCAAATGGATTCAAAACCGATTACTATCCTCTAAAAACCATATTGGAAAATTGTCATCGAAACGTCCGCTCGTTAATTCGTGCGCCGCGCCGGTTCGTTAGCGGGGCCCGAAGATACGCCTGCCCACTCAATAATTAAGCCGGCCGGCATAAATTAGGAATTTGATTTAATTATCCGGGCTGGCCATTGCGCGCCCGCCGTATTTATCAAAAATTTCTTGTACGCTCTTTTTTGTCGCGGGTGATCGGACGGTGCGCCGTCGACGCGCTTCGAAGGCAAGCTGTCGTCGGGAATTAACAAAAAATGTGTATGGGATTTTGTGGGTATACTGGTTACGGTGACACTGTATTCTATAGCCTACTCGTTCGGAGCTATTAATATTTGATCAGGGACTCTTTAAAATAAGGGGACCCAACATGTCACAGTCTATCTACGAAAAGTGAAGCCTTGAGGGGAAGTTTTTTTTCTGTTGACTCCAAGGAGACCACAAGGGGGCTGATATAAGGTTATGTTATAATATGTCAGTGTCCAACTGCCATCAGGTTTTATGTGACCTGCCAGTGCCATAGATTCTAAATGAGGCAGATACTCAGATGTGTCAATTGAAGGTATAATGCGGCCGCCTGTAATAGTAGTCCCTATAATTGCAACCAGATTTTTCCTGTATCACCTTTAGTAATTCTACAATTCCCATTACGTGGACATTTCGTATAAGTAGGTAGTTCATAACAAATCGTATTTCAAAAATTTTAAATTATTAAGCAGGTAGCTTCAGTCAGGTCTTTTTTAAAGAGTTTTTATCTACGACTACAAGTTTATTTTAAGTTGTGAGGTGCCTACCTTGGGAGAGAAATACGATCACAATAATTTTATAAGGAACACCGAAAAAAACTACATTATTAGAACTACTAGTCCTAATCTTATTAGTCCATCCCGAAATCTGTGAAAGTTCTTTGGGTAGATACATTCAACAAGGGAAGAAAGTTCAAGTATACATATTACAAATATAATGGATTGAGGAACCTGATAACAAGGTGCAATAGCGACAAATCGGCACTACTGACTTGCCATACTTATTACCTAAATTGTTGGAAATAATTGCTGGAAATCGATTTAAACTATAAAATAAATTTCTTTCATTTGTCAGTGCCACATTCTCCACTTGTATATACACAAAAATGTCAGGTCTAATCTTTAGAAGTCATGGAAACCATTATTAATTTTTACTAACAATCAAAGTACCTGTTATATTCATAGATTCTGCAATACAATGGCATATACTTGGCATCACTGATACCATTAACATGAGGAAAGAATAGGCCTCACTTTGGAAAGTATAATGCTGGGTCCCCTTACTTTAAAGAGTATTATTTGTATGTATGTATTTGATAGATAGGGGCAGTAACAACAAAGAGCAGGTACCTAAACTCCATTGTTGTATACATTTGAAAATAGGATAAGGCTTTAATAATGGAGACACACCTCCCATAACATACAATGGGACGCAAAAAGTGTGTGGTGTGCGCCCAAATTGATATTTCTCACTGATAAACGTTGTATACATAAGGGCGTAATGTTTAATGTTTGTTTACTTACTTTGGTAAATTTCCGTTATGTGTTATTTGACTACAAGCGTGTGCATTTTGTTGCTTTTGCTTCCTCTATCCTTCGTTATTTCTCTGACAGGGGAAGTAAATCCGGATCGTATCGGACGCGACCGAGCAAACTCAAGCTGCTCCGCTTACTTTGGCCGACGAAAGCGATCTAGGACTGTGTTTGACGTAATGATGGAGGTTTTGTTAATTTATTAAATTTTCATTCGTTTTAAATACCGAAAGCAACTTTTCGTTGAATATGTTGTCGAATTATAAGTTGCAAAAAGGGGAACGTTGTTCTTGTACTATTTAGCATACATTCTGAAATGTTGTTGTAACTATGCATATTGTTGAAATGGTGTATAGGTATAGTTATACAGTTTCTTCCGCTCAACCTCTTATAAAACCGCATACCTAACCCTGTTCTTCCTCAACTTCAAAAACATATATCCTGGTATCCTGGAGCTATAGGCTCGTACAATATTAACTTTTGTCATGGGACACCAAAATAAACGACTTTTTCTTGTCCCTCACTATTATTATTTATGTGAAAAATTAAGAAATTGAAGTTAACTTGTCACACTTTAAAACATCTGGATATATTCTTAAATCCGTTCATTAAGATTACTTATACTTATTCCTCTGTCACTTCTGAAATCACCTGACTTAAATCTGCTCGCATCTGCGAGCAAATTACCGAACCCGCCTTTAGAGGTAGAGGTTCCATGAAGTGCGTGATTACAACTGAAATACTTTTTTAATTGCATATTTTTTAGACCTGTAAAGAGCTAAGCTATAGCTATAGCTATAGCTATATACAAGTCTATTAAAAACTATTTGTATATGCATTACAAAATAGGAAAAACTGAATTTAAGAAATGACACTGTAAACAAATTACCTCGTCTTCTTCCACCCGACTCGCTATTGTATAGAAGCAAAATAAAACCGTGTTATTTTATTATCGTGAGTCATCTATTCCTATATATCGTTAGGGTCACTCCACTGCATATTCCTCGTATCGTAATGACGGTTTTTGTTGTTTGTTTCGCTGGCGATTAAAAAAAGAAGTTTGCAAGGTTTGGTTTCCATTCATTTCATTTTCACAAAAAACTATGGGTTCGACAAAAGTCCTGCGTGACGTGCCTCTTCCCACAATTCCATCATCCGAATATCCGGGTGAAGGATTACAGAAATCCCGGAGATACCGTTTGGCAGGTGCGGGCATAATTCCAGCGCTTTCGCGCTAATGATCGCCGAGTATTTTCTGTGCATAAAACGCGTTCCGAACGGATAAATATATCAGGAAAAGTTCTCCTTTTTGCGGCGGCCCGTGCCGGCCGATTAGATTAGCATGCGGCGCGGCCGGCCATCGACCTTGCTCCAATTCAGAGCGGAGGGCAGCCCCGACACGGCTTCCACCATAAAGTAGTGATATACCCGCGGGTGATCCGCGGACCGGAGCGGAATGCGCCCGCTAACGCCACGCTTGTTGAGGATAAACGAAAAGTGCGTCAGTTTTTGAAAATCCGGAGGGACATTCTGAGTACCCTGGTCAAAAACACATAATTTCAGAAGGTTTTCCTGCGTTTGGACCAGAGACTCTTTAAACCTAGGAAAAGTGAAGCCTTGAGGGGAAGTTTGCTTTCTGTAGACTCCAAGGAGACCACAAGGGGGCTGGTACAAGGTTATGTTATATGTCAGTGTCCAACTGCTATCGGGTTTTATGTAACATGCCAGTGCCATAGATTTAAAGGAGGCAAAATATTTCCCATCATAATTCACAATTTTTAAGTTATCCAACTTCCAGCGAAGCTATACACTTGGGTAGAATACCAAAAACCAGTATTCGAATACGAATACAGAATACTCAAGTTGAACTGGATTCGAATCCTAGAGATTTGAATATCATTCTAGCAAAAGTATTCAATTACCGAATAGTATTCGAATCCATGTATTCATATAATGAATATTGTGTTCATTTAATTGCCATATACGAAACACCCTGTATAAGCTAGGTTGGTTATACTATGTAAAATAATATCTTGGGAAAGGCTTAATCGATTTGCGAAAAAAGATCACCAATGTGGTTTATACAAGGTACTCCGGAAAACTTTTTTTAGCATTTTGCCTCATTTGGTAGATAACTTGAATTATTGAAATTTTGTACCAAAGGTTTTGAACTAGGGCCAATTCGATGGCACTATGCATTTTATTCTTAAAAACATGCCTATTCTTTTAATAACAGTTGACCATGTAATATCACTATTTCAAAAAAGTATAACCCAAAATGGAGAGCTCTTAGAGAATTATAGGTTGAACAGTTGAAAAGTTTTTTGAAAATCGGCCCATCTTTCGGACACACTGTATATTTGGCTATTTTCATCTTTATACGTACAATAAAAATCAAAACTTTATATAGGTAAAAACAAAAAATTGAAATATAAGAAATACCGGTCATTGTCCACGTTTTTTTTTGTAATCTTATTAGTATTCAACATTTGAATACAGGATTCAAATTTTGAATCCTGTATTCTGATTCTGAATACTGAGATTTGAACATCGGTATTCTTTCTAAGAGAATCCTCAAGAAATCGGTATTTAATTTACCGAATACAGAATACCTACCTGCTTTAAAAAGTAGCTATAGGAATAAGAATACTTGCTAATCGGGAGTATTTGAATATGAATACGATTACTGGCAAAGTAGCTTGAATAGGATTCTGAATACTGAGGATTCGAATACTACCCAAGTCTGGTCAGAATGTATAGTAAATACTTTAAAAGGGTGTTCGGCAGGTGGTTTTAAGGGAGGTCTTTCATATAAAATTTTTCGATTTGGGCTTTCCTTGCCAAGTTATTCGGGTCTACAGGGTGACCCAAAATTATTTTTTTAAATTATATCTCAATAACGGCGCTACTTAAAAATTTGAAATTTGGTATGTGTTATCTACTTACTGGAGGACGCCTTAGGGTAATTTATTCATTTACACAGTGCCCTAAAAATGGTAAAAACTAACAACCCTTATTAATATTTTTGCTCAAACTTTTTTGATGTTATCTTTTTGGTCTTGCAGGTCCATCATTTCAGTGTATCTTTTCATTTTACAACAAAAGTGTACTCTTGTTTCATAACGATAAAATCAACCGTTTGCTTTGAATTTGGCAAAACGTGCCCCAAAACACCTGTTACCTTCAACATACTCAACATACTCAGATGTCGTGTCAAATAAAGTTAATGCGACCGCCTGTATAGTAGTCCCAATAATTGCAACCAGATTTTTCTTGTATCACCTTTAGTAATCCTACAATTCTCATTACGTGGGCATTACGTATAAGTAGGTTAGTTTCAGTCAGGTCTTTTTTAAAAAAGTTTTTATCTACGACTACAAGTTTATTTTAAGTTTGTGAGTACCTTGGGAGAGAAATAAAATTACAAAAATTTTATAATGAACACCGAGAAAAACTACCATGATTAGAACTACTAGACCTAATCTTATTAGTCCATCCCGAAATCTGTGAAAGTTTTTTGGGTAGATACATTCAACAAGGGAAGAAAGTTGATTGGATTGAGGAACCTGGCAAGAAGGTGCAATAGCGACAAATTCTTAAATAAGCAAAATCGGCACTGATTTACCATACTTATTACTTAAATTATTCGTGGAAATAATTGCTGGAAATCAATTTCAACTATAAAATAAATTTAAATAGAAAAAATAGTCCATCTTCTTACAGTGGAGTAATGTGATAAAATTAATAAAGCAAACCTTACAGTCGAAACTCCACAAACAGTTTGTGGACCCAACATTGTCAAGTCTAATTTTTAAAAATCATGGAAACCATTATTAATTTATTTACTAACAATCAAAGTACCTGTTATATTCATAGATTCTTCAATAAAATGGCATACTTGGCATCACGGATACTATTAGAATGAGGAAAGAACAAGCCTCACTTTGGAAAGTATAATGCTGGGTCCATTTACTTTAAAGAGTCCCTGGTTTTTACTAAAGGATTTTCGTAAATAGCATCGAATTGTGTCATTATATCGGTTTCTATAATATCCTGTCTTAGCACTTGTGTGAAATATTGTAATTTACTATTATACAGTGTGACCGAAAAATGACTATCTTAGTATGGGTACAGGGTATACAGGGTATACGCAGAAAGTGGTCCGTGTTTATACACAGGCCCGTAATAATGGAGATATACGGACCCTTAAATGTGACAATAAATTTCGGGTTTTCGGGCTACTAACGGATCAACCGAATTCCTTCAAATTTGGTACGTATTGAATCGATCGATATTAATTGTTAGATGCCAAAAATGTCAAACTGCAATGGCAATGGTTTCTCGTACCTAACTAACAAAAACAAGAAGTTGTATTGGCGATTCCTGGCGACTATATCGAAAAACTCCCTTGTTGCGGAAAAATAAGATAAACTTCTTTGGCCACACAAGATTGCAGATTATACACAACCATTTCGATTCAATACGTAGCAAATTTGAAAAATTTTTGTTGCGTGTTTGAGAAAGCCAAACTTTTAAACCATTTTTATTTGAATCTCCTATACACGGTATATACCTATTGACATTGCAGAAGATAATTGCGGAACACCGTGGTCGATCCGTACACACAATTATTGTTTATTGCTTACAACATCCCGCAACGCATAACAATAATTAATGAGGAAATGTATATGTAACGGTTCAAACCTGGCATACATCATAGTTATTGCCTCTGCCTCCATCGGTTAATGGCAATCTTTTAATGTGATTCGACCATTTGTTTGTACGGCGGCGAATACCCATTGATCGGCCGACCATATCCTGTCATATCGCACTCGTTATGGATTATATTATGAATGGTTTAAGAGGTATTTATATGCAGGTGTAGGTTTTTCAAATATTGGACGTGCATTCGAGTGCATCGTGCACCAGAAATCTTGGGTACGATTTAAGGAAGAAAAGTTGGTTTCCATATGTTGTTATGTTTATAATCGGTGTGGTGATTTTCTCAGATCATCGTGGTTCTGAACAAACTGCCGTCGACTGGTATATCGTAATAACATCATACATCATTCCCTACATCGTGGGTCAGTTTACAGTTAGAAGATATTCGGTGTAACTATTCCAAATTAAAAAAGTGAGAGGTGTAAAAACAAAATAATTGTTGAGTTGAAATCTGATAATTTGGGTCCAACCCTGCTCGATTAGCAAATAATTTGTAGCATATTTTCAGTTTTGAAAAATCAAGATGGCCTTATTACAGTAGCGTTTTATTTGTTTTCTTGTACCTATAGGTAAGGTGCCTTTTCTTTATATAAGATTATATCGAACAATTTTATTAGGAAAAACTGTTCAGAATTAATAATTATACCAATATAGACAATTTGACAGCATATTTTGATTTTCACATTTTATAGGTTGAGTTAGGTTAGGTTGGTATGCGTAGAAATATTTTTCAATGACGCAGGACGCTATAGATTTTGGAAAAAAATGTGCAAAATCAAAGGTTTGTTTTCATTATGTGGGTATACATAGTTTATAATTCTGAGGACACCTTGAATATAAAGGGCACTTTATCTACACAGGAAATAAATAAATCTTAAGAGAAATTATTTTTAATCAAGCAGGCGACAAATGATGAAACATCTCTTCTTCACTTATCTTGCGGGACACAGCGGAAATGCTACAGTAAACAGAAATAGAAAAAGTCCAATGGTTTGTATTATGAAACGAAAATCCAGTGACAAATCAAGTAAAATAGTAGGTATATTGTATATTAAAAAGAGAATAGATATAATTTAATAAAAATAAACATAATTGCTATATCTCATTATAGTTTATTTCCTTAAATAATTTTTCTTTTGCTAGTACTCTAAAACAATTCATATATTTCTCTCTATACAACAATTAAAGTTAACAACTGTTGTCTATCTTAAAGATTTTGTGTATTTGCAGCTTGTCTCTTTCACAAAACTTTTTTGTAAGCTACATAGATTATTTAAAAACGTATTATCCATATTCTGTAGCCCAATTAATTTATAAATTTTTTTACTCTTGTTATTTTTTCATGAACCTAATAGTTTGTCGACAAGAAAATAAAATAACTCTTTTTTTCCCGTATTTAAAAATATTAGTTATCGATACTCACGATTACATAAAAACATATCTAATAGGCGGAGGCCATCTTTATCACTTTTTTATTTCATTGTTTTCAAGCACGCTATGGAATACATTTTCCTACATTCAGAGATATTTAAATAAAAAAAAATTTGAACCCTTGCCTACCATTTTCATTTTTTTTCTACTCCTATGCTAGTAACATACCTATTAAGTGACGGTTTAGGTTATAAGTAAGTTCATTGTTACGAACACTGATACGTAATGACTGACACGTAATGACTGACACGTAATGACTGACACGTAATGACTGACACGTAATAAAAAAAATTACGTATCTGTTCTTATATAATTAAAACGCAATTATCACGGGTGCCTTGTTAGCGCGGCATCCGCGTCACCATAGCAACTAACCAACATACTAATTGTTGCTTGACAGATAATCAGAAGTAAAGTTTATCTATTATAATAGTTTTTCTTTCGTCGAAGAAAAATTATAATACAAAACTCGAGTTGTAAGCTTATTACATACTCGTGGAATTACAGCACTCGCCGCTGCGCGGCTCGTGCGCAACTTTTCCACTCATACGTAATAAGCTGTTTACAACTCTCGCTATGCAATATACTATAAATTAACCCGAAATATATTTTTTAAAATTTTTCTGAATGTAGAAAAAAGTATTTCCTTCCTAGCTCGGAAACAGTAACATACGAAAGTAACAAAAATGACACATACGCCGACTATGTTTTTATGTAATCGTGAGTGTTAATAACTACTATTATTTAAAAATATGCAACAAATAGCAATTCTATTTTTTCCAGACAAAAAGTTTCTAACTTAATTCGGCGACAGCACATATTAATAAAGACTGCTCACGGCTGTCATGTTTGACCGTTCTATGCTGCACCATATGATTTCTGAAGACAAAATACAATGGAAAACACATTGTTGGCCATTAGCGCCATCTATATTCCAGAATATTAAGCTATAGGCGTGATAAGTCTTATAAATACGTCAATCAACGATACTAATTTTTATTTTTAAATAAACTATCCATTAAAAATGTTTTGTAAAAAGGAGGAACAGGTGTTGCTGGTGTCCACCTTCAGTATGCATAGAGCCCAACAAAGTTCTACCGTAAAGTGTCTTCCAAATGCCGGTAACGTGTCCCAAATGTGTAGATTTAACCTTTTTAAAAAAAAAAAATCAAAACCAAATTGTTTTGTCCCTCTTATGATGGAATAACTTTGCAGGAAAGGTTTAAATCTGAAATTGTACATGAAGGAACCCTTCTTAAAAACCAACTGTAGAACACTTCCTCCAAATATTTGCACATCAGTAAGGAACACTCTGAATATAATTTAAAAACTCTGAAAACAATATAATAAACCGAAATATTAACACTTTTTTACTTTCATCCCCTTATAACCATTCTCTATCAACTTGTTTCTTGAAAGTAGTGCATAAATTGAGTTCCTTCTCTTGCCCTGTAAAACATATAGGTAAACCGAATCCGCAAAACCTTCCTATTGTAGAGTACCTATATCTATACCAAATTATTTGACACACACAAAAATACGTACTTATTTATTTACGAGATATTAAATAAACAGAAAATATTTGTTGCTCAAACTTTGTTTTGCAACGTTTTAGTTTTAGCATACCTATACAAACCTAATAGTTTAAAAAAATGCTTACCATAAAACAGTAATAATTGAACCTGTATAATGTATCCTGTCAGATTAATGCTCGTAATTAGTGGAAACACACAAACTTTTCCAATGCACAATCTTTTCTGCGCACTCAACTGTAAAGGTTCCAGTTACGGCGTCATTTTTTCCCATTCCCCGCATGCTTTCTTTGACGTTCTTTCCAAACGCAAACGCGCACAGTTTCTAATTTCGTCGTCGCAGCGATCCCATTAAGAGAATGAATATTCAGCGGATTATATCCAGGGCGTTTTTCCAGAAAACTCGACGCATCTCTTGTCCAACGCCGCATACGTGTGCCTCCTAATCCCGGCAGATGTCAAATCTGCTGCATAACTTTGCATCCGATTTCCATGGCGATTGCGCTTATCTCGCTCAGGTTAAGCTTGATTGAACCAGATGTCTAAAGATTCGCATATTATTTATGCGGGCTCCTTTTTAAGGGCACACGTGTCATAATTAGCATTCGCCAGAGACAACGTATTTATAGGCGGTCATAACCACTGCTAATTAGTCGTAATTAGAGCGTGAGCCTTTTTTTGAGATGGCCAGTTATGCTAAGCGCAAAATGTAAATGTTGAGCGCAAGGAGTTTTAACTTTGCTTTAGTAGGGTTATAGCAGCTCGCCGGGATCGAAAGTCTTCAAGGTTGGTCAATCAAAGTAATTGCTCCCTTCTCTCCTCCTTGTATCTAAATGTATCTACCTGCCCACACCATAGGAATATTATACTTATATACAGGGTGAGTCAGAATGTATAGTAAATACTTTAAAGGGGTGTTCGGCAGGTGGTTTTAAGGGGGGTCTTACATATAAAATTTTTAGATTTGGGCTTTCCTTGCCAAGTTATTCGGGTCTACAAGGTGACCCAAAAGTATTTTTTTTATTTATATCTCAATAACGGCGCTACTTAAAAATTTGAAATTTGGTATGTGTTATCTACTTACTGGAGGACGCCTTAGGGTAATTTATTCATTTACACAGTGCCCTAAAAAATGATAAAAACTAACAACCCTTATTAATATTTTTGCTCAAACTTTTTTGATGTTATCTTTTTGGTCTTGCAGGTCCATCATTTCAGCTACGCTAGCATTTGCGCAAAAAGCCTAATAACGGCCATTGCGATAAATATTTTTAAATAATTTGTATCTCAAAATGTGAGTAATTACTTAGATTAAAATTTGTATTGACCAAAAGTTTAAAATTATGTGTGTTGCTCGCTACAGATCGGAAAAAGCCATTTTATGGGTCAAAATGCTGAATCACCACGCACGTTGTGTACATTCAGTCTTAAAAAATTGAAATTTGGTATGTGTTATCTACTTACTGGAAGACGCCTTAGGGTATAGTTTATTCATTTACACAGTGCCCTAAAAAAGGGTAAAAACTAACAACCCCAATTAATTTTTTTGCTTAAACTTTTTTGAGGTTATCTTTTTGGTCTTGCAGGTCCATCATTTCAGTGTATCTTTTCATTTTGCAACAAAAGTGTACTCTTGTTTCATAACGATAAAATTAACCGTTTGCGTTGAAATTGTCAAAACGTGCCCCAAAACACCGGTTGACTTCAACATTCGAAACATAAAATTTTTACCTACTGCCTTCAAACGTTACAGATCGACTGTACCTACATTCAAAATAAGGAAAAAAAAATACCAATCGGACATTGGTAAAAACAGCATTGGTTTTCTTGAAATAGGGTGTTCAAATTTTGTTAAATTCAATCCTTTCCATTTTGAAAGCTAATAAGTTTTGGTACATTGTTCATAAGAATTTTTTTCTTAGTTTAAATGGTACAGTCGATGTGTAACGTTTAAAAGCGGTAGGTAAAAATTTTATGTTTCGAATGTTGAAGTTAACAGGTGTTTTGGGGCACGTTTTGCCAATTTCAACGCAAACGGTTGATTTTATCGTTATGAAACAAGAGTACACTTTTGTTGCAAAATGAAAAGATACACTGAAATGATGGACCTGCAAGACAAAAAGATAACCTCAAAAAAGTTTAAGCAAAAATATTAATAGGGGTTGTTAGTTTTTACCCTTTTTAGGGCCCTGTGTAAATGACTAAACTACCCTAAGGCGTCGTCCAGTAAGTAGCGCCGTTATTGAGATATAAATTTAAAAAAAAAAAACTTTTGGGTCACTTTGTAGACCCGAATAACTTGGCAAGGAAAGCCCAAATCGAAAATTTTTATATGAAAGACCCCCCTTAAAACCACCTGCCGAACACCCCTTTAAAGTATTTACTATATATTCTGACTCACCCTGTATAAGTCCTACATGCACACTTATATAGGTATAGGTACTTCTGTGTATATTTTGATAGTAGGGGAAGTCCGGGCAAGATGAACACGTTAACGGCTATTTTGCACGAAAAAAAAACCAGTGGAAAAAATTTTTTTTTTTATCACGAATACAACATAAACATGTAAACTCTTGATATAAAACATAAACTGCAACTATTTATTAAACGTAACAAAGTGGTAAAAAAAAAATGAAAAACATTGCAAAATTTCATTTTGCCCGGTATAGCCGGGCAAAACGAACACTACTCACAACTTTCGCACGTGAAGGTTCCTTTGCCTTCGTAAGCAGTACAGGCGTCGTGGGACCAATTTTGGCATCTACTGCACATGATCCAGTCTTCGATGGGTTTTCCATTTACTTCCTTGTATGATTCGCCGCATACTCCGCAGTAGTATGTCTGCTCCTCCTCTGTGTCATTCGATTTCTTCTTCTCCTGCTTCTTTATTCTTGCTTCTTTTTGTTTTCCTTTGTTCGTCATTTCCTTGGGTAACTTTTTTATTTTGGCCTTCGAAGAGTTTAGTTTTTCCAGTTGTTCAGTCTTAATTGGAGTGCTCGTTAATATTTCTGCCTTGCCAAGTTTGCGCTTCCTGTTGCTCTTTTTCGGACATGGCGGAGGAAGTGGCCTGACATCGCTGGGACTATAATATAAGTTATCGATCGAGTTTTCTCGGAGAACCTTTGGAGACCGATATCTAGGTGTAGCATGGCGAGCACCTGAATGTTCGCTGCAACCCGGGGTTGAAGGACTTCTAAGATTTTCTTTTGCTGTTGCAAATTTTCGCACCAACGGCTCATCATCGGATGAAGAATCGTCACCTTCCATTTCTTTACCTAAGAGCAAGCAGGTCTTGTAATTTCAATATTTTTGTATTAAATAAAAGTTTAAAAATCATGCTACCCTAAACAACTTACTTGCAGTCGGTTTTGATGGTCCCGCGATGGCACCGGAACAAGCATTTGAAGGTCCAGCTACAGCAACCACTTGCGGCGTAACAGTTGAAGTTGCTAGTTCTGCTTGCTGACCCATTTCCGGGGATAATCGTGCATTTTCTGATCTCCTAACATCCGTGGCATTAGATGGAGCAAAATCTTCATCACCAAATATGTTTGGGTTAAACGGCCAGGTTCCTGAAGATGCAAATCCACTAACGCCATTGCGAGGGCTAGCACCTTTCAAGTATGCCTCACGAAATAATCCTGCTACTTCGTACTGACCCACAATGCGACCAGGGTGTTGCTTTTGAAAAGTGTTGATCTCCTGTTCGAAATACCTTTTCACAGGCCCATATACAGCAACGTCTAACGGCTGTATCCTATGCGTCGTGTGCGGAGGAAAGGACACGAACGTGACATGATTTTGAGTGGCAAACTCCAAGGCGGGGTAATATTTATGAGACTCATGGTTGTCTAGAAGTAGCACAACGTGCTTGGTTTCTGAGGGACGGACATAGTCCACAAACATCCTTAGCCACAAGAGAAATGTCTCTCCATTTGTCCAACCATTAGGGGTGCAACTGGCTTGTGTGCCGGGCGGAGCTCCATCTAGCAAGCGCTCTTGCATTCTCTTTCTTGCAAAAATCATAAAAGGTGGAATGAAAGAACCAGTTGCGTTACAGCAGCATATTATTGTGGTCAATTTTCCTCTTTCTGCACTTGATATGATTTCGACTTGTTTTTTACCACTTATGGAAAGAACTTTTGGTGGCTTGTTCGTAGTGGTCATAATGCCAGTCTCGTCCATATTATACAAAGCATCAGGGCCTATATTGTATTTTTGTATCTGCTCATCCAGTAAGTTATAAAACCTTGTCACCTGGGTTCTGTTAAATCCTTTAGCTCGGCCAACAGATGTGGGCTCAGGGGTCCTTAAAACAATTTCGGGATGACGACTTTGAAATGCCCCTAACCACTCATCTCCACTGCATTTGCGTTTATCCCAGGAGGAAGGATAATTCAAATTGTTTTTCTTAGCATACTCGTAGGCCAAACATTTGAATTCTTTCCTACTTAGTCCATAGAATAAACCGTCCATTTCTTTTAAGTAATTGCCGAGATCAAGTTCTTGCTGTTTCGTAAAAACACATTCATATCTTCCTAGTTTTTTTGTTTCTGATCCAGTTTTCAGGTGTCTATACAGTGTAATGCGCGGTATCGAATATTTTGTAGACACACTTTTAATAGATGAACCATTCCTGCATTCCAGAATTGCTTGCTTCATTGCTTCTTCCGACCAAGAAGCTCGATTTGAGGTTCTGCTGTATTTGTACACCATTTCTATAATTGGAGAAAAACACAGTGTTGGACTATAATTGATTAAAATTATATCGGCTGCCATAGTGGCGTAACCAGAATGTTAAGTTGGAGTGGGCTAATTATGCGGAAAACAATCTTGGATAATATTTTCGCCAAAACCGTATATTTTATTTAGAAAAAAAATCGCTCGACAGATCTTTGGGGGAAGCTAAACCCCAAATCCACCCCCTTCTTACGTCACTGCCGGCTGCATAGGTAGATAATGCATTCCTGCCAAAAATTATATTCAAAATTAGGTATATATTTTGCTAATGAAATGCCGGCCGGGCAAGATGAACACCTGTTCGTTTTGCCCCTGTTCGTTTTGCCCGGCGGCGCCCAGAACCAACAAACTGTGTTTACAAATTTGGGGTGCATGTTTGGAGGTCAGCAAAAGCAGTGATTAATGTGCCAAAGGGTAGGTAATATTGCACAAAAAACGATTTACGAAGATAGTTAATACCGGATGATGTGCCACAAACTACTTACCGGTCAAAACTTTTAAGAAACACTGCGATTTTCTTTATTCGCCCACTGACGCCACACGTTTCACGTCGTCGATGCGGCCATGATGGCATTTTGTGAGCACATGCGCAAGGTTGTCGGTAGCAGTGACGCGCTCGCATCTGATTGGTGGTTTTAAATTTAACGCCAAATTTCATTTTACCCGGACTGTTCGTCTTGCCCGGACTTCCCCTACTTTTATTATTGTCTGTCGAACAAACAAACAAATTGTTGTTAAGCAAAATTCACAAATTTATTTCATTATAATTCAAATAAAACCGTTATTAGAAAAGACAAACTAAAGCCAAAGTGCCGCACAGTTCGTCAAAAAGGCCGATCGCTATTCGCTCCCCTTAGACTGGGCTCTGGGCTTGATATTTAAGAACATTGTGGACAATCCAATCAATATTAGATGCCTCTTGTCAACAGCAGTGGGCACTGGTTCAAAAATCTTTGTATTAGTATTTACAGAATTGTTTTTGTAATATGCCACAAAGCACCTTTTCACCATATTTTCGCTTTATTAGATGCAGATCGATCAAAACACGTTTTATCCGAAATCTAAAAGCACAAAAAACTCTCAAACAACACCAACGTAAAATTTAAAAATATTACGTAATATGGAGCTTGGTGGTTAACGTTACTTGCTTATTCAAAGGTTACCTACCTATTAATTGATAAACAAAATATTTCTAAATTTATTTAAGTTGCTAGATTTTTAATATGTATGTATATACATTGTGACTGACAAATGGGATGCCAAATTTGAATATTGGAATAACAATAATAATAATTCTCACCCTCATAATACTCCAAACCATGGGTACCCCAGAAGTAACTGAATGCTTGTGCCGGAAATTGGGCCAATAACTATTATTTGTCTTCGTTGCCATTATTTGAGGCTAGGGCGGACTTCATTATAACTAGATCTGGCCATTTAAACAGGAGGCTTCTCGATCTAGGGAAATAATCATAAAAAATGTAAAGTACCTGAAAACCTGATTCACACAATACCACAATTTGAAATGAGTTTTTACTGACGTCATATTCCAAAATGGCGGGAAAATACAAAATTAATTTTCGGTTTAAATAAATATAACATTTACAAATCATGCATGACTCAGTGTTATTAGCAACAACTTCCCTACTGAATAAGGTATACCTACTTTACCATTTTTAAACAGCTGCAATTCTTGTCAGATGAATATCGAAATGGCTAAGAATTTTTTTCGTTTTAGTTTAAAAGTTTTTAGGGTTTTATTGTCTTATCTATTATCTCCAACTGAAAATTTTTTTACAAGACTTTAATATATGGAGATATAATCACCTAAACTTTCTTGTTTGAAAAGCATTTTTTTTTATTTAAAATCTGACACTACAGAGTTAACCAGGACACCAAGAAACCCACATATAGGTACCAAATTTGACAAATAATATGCAGGGAATTCCATTCTGTCGGGTGTCAGAGGGTTGCGCAAAATAGAAATTTTAAAGGCATACCTGGCAAGAAAAGTGTCATAGAATCCCCTCAAAACAGTTGAATGGTTAACAGAACCACTCAAAGTGGTGGTATGCAAAGGTAGGTATAGGTATAGGGTGTTCTTATCTGTGCCATCTCAAAGTACTGCATTTTTTTGAACTTTTTACGGGACAAAAATCGAGTACTTACATCAAAATTGCTCCAGAAAAACGAACCAAGTCTAAAAAAATACAGAAGCCTGCCAGTGAGTAAGTATGTGTTCAGGTGGCTGGTGTACCACAACAAGAAACGTAAACGCACAGAAAATGTATCATCTTAGAGTGTGACTTAATTTGTTTAGAAAGGTCCAATAATTTAAATTGTTCTTGTTTGTTGGTTGGCATTATGTACAGAAATAAATTACCTTTGTATGTTTATTAATATTTTCTCAATGATTCCAGAGCACTCTTGATCCGTGTTTAAAATTTCATAAAAATTTAGCATATTGAGATTTCCCAGAAAGAAAGAACCTAGAATTAAAAAATAACTTTAAAATCATGTGGAATCGGGAACTTTTGTAAATCTTTAGTTTTTAATTGACCTTCTATGTTACCGACACTGCCTATATAATATTAATCTTCTGGGAATGCCGGTAAGTTGTCAAGTAATTATAAGTAAGTGCAAGGTGCAACAGAAAAATATGAAAAAGAAAACTGGAATAAAAAATCCAGTTTCTCGGGAAATATAAAAATTCCAGTGACACATTTGCAATATTCTAATATAGTGGGTGTTGGTAACTTATTATTATTTTCGAATAAATTATAACTAGTATGAAAATAAGAGATATTTAAATAGGTATTTGCGTTCTACTGCATACCATATTTAATAAGTATATCCACCGGGTGAAAAATTGTGTAGGAGGATTAGTGCAAAAACTGGTGAACCCATTTCTTGTGTGTGGTTATGCTTGTAAATCAAGTTTGTATAATCCCTAAGAATTTTTTAATTACATATTACATGTCGCAGCCATATGCAATTATTACAATAGCTGTTTTAATGGAAATAATATTTCTTGAGAAAAAAATGTAAATGATTGAAAAAAAATATGTTAACTTGCTCCTGTTTTGAAGCACTCTGTAGGCATACCAACGGTATACGCGTTCAACAAAAAAAACATTGTCGTAAGTGGGATAATAAAGGGGCATCTAATCGAATCTAAACGGTACAAATTTTATACGGCGAGCCTTATTGCTTTTAAAAAGGTTCCCGGTAATGCAGCTCTTCTTTTGGTAGATCCAATTAGCAGGGAAAAAACTTAAATAGTCGTTTTATGAATCACTTAACAGCCCAACCAATACATGTACAACGCCTGTTTAAAATAAATTAGGAATTGCCGTTAAATCCAAAGGCAGATGCAAGCGTTTTTGCTGGCAAGTAGGTACTTTGCCGTGCCGTTCGATTTACTCTTCAATCTCCCTGGAATTAGCCTTGGAAAGCTTACAGCCCTGTAAGGAATGGCAATGCGGAATTAAAAAATAAAGTCGAAATCGTATTGGACTTTCTGGATTGGAGATGATATTTAAGGCCCAATATACCATATATTCTCGATATCTAGTGGGAGTGGTGGTTTTTGAACTTTCAAGCTATTTCCTACCAATAAGCCTTTTTACTCTCATGTTGTGGTCCTATACTATATAAATGGGGACAATCACCGCCACCAACCATGTATATGCGCTTGCTGTCAGTGAGTGACGCGGTCCTAATTATTCTAGCTATAAAACAAAGACAGATAGATACATATATCACATAATAAATAGCTTTGCAACAGAAGCCTCCTTATATGGACTGGACATGTGTCAAAAATAAGCGAATCTCCATCTCAATTTACAGAAAGACAGACAATATTTTAAGCACAAACTTGGTTCTAATACAATCTCTTTGCTATGTAGATTAACGTAAAATCAAATAAAATTCACAATATTCACGTCTTAAGAAGATATTTCACAAAAAGCGAGTCTCCTTTTGACAAATGTCACTAAGGAATTGTCTGTACATAGTTAGTCTGTGCCTATATCTAGCTTGCAAGCGCTTTCTTCTTCCTTCTCTCTGTAATGGTGATTGCATCCAATTTCACTACTGAAAATCAGATTTGGGTTACTTTCCTGTGTGACTATTGTAGTCTCCAAATAGTGATGATATTGATTTCAATGTTTTGTACCTACTTAAAATGTTATTATTTGTGTGTTTAGTATTTTTCCAAGCGGACAAGTGTATCGCGTATCAATTTTATATTTTTCCGAGCTTTGCTAATTTTTTTTATTTCGTGGAGAGAGGGTCCAACCCCCATATCTCCCCCTTGCATACAGCCATGCCTGGGTCGACACTTCGGACCGAACGAAAAGAAATACCTATTTTAAATATGCAACTATACAGAGTATGCAGGAAATTTGGCACAATAATATGGGAACTTTTTTTTTATTATTAATTATCATTCAATAAGCAACTTTTTGAGAAAAAATTATATATTTTTCCTCATATAATGCCAACTTTCCTTAACATACTGTATGCGTTCCTGCGAAAGTAGACGTTTAAATGGCACTGTTGTGCGCAAAGAAACTTTTTGATCTAAAAACGTTTGAAAGTGGTCAATTTGGGAAAAAATTTTTTGAATGAAAGATTGCTCCCGAAAATGTCTTATTATATGAGGCCAACGATAAAGAAAGCGCCATGGCGCTAACGCATAATCGCGTAGTCACGTGGCCAACTTAGTCCTATATAATAAAAGGCATTTTTGGAGATAAGTAGAAAAAACAAATTTCGTAACAATTTGGCGAGTTAAACGAGTTAAACGGCACTGCACTCAAATATTTTGGCACATTCTCAAAAATTGTTGGGACAGCACTTTCCTTTAGCTTAGGTGATATTCTCTATAGGAATTTTCTTCACACATTTGTCCACTTTAATTGCTTCACTTTCTTGAAAATGTGTTAGTCACACATACTTAAGGGTTTTTTAGAAATTAAATCTCAGTTGGAATTTGACGAATCCATTTTTGGCGCAAATTTTCATCCCGAGGCAATGCAAATGTTGTTATGGTGATATTTTCTTCCTGGCTTTTGTAATATGTATAAATATAATATAAACAGACCCAATATTTGGTATTTTGGTTATTTTTTTACGAAATAAAAATGAAAACTCACCTCAGTATACTGTAAATATTGACGAGGTCAGAGTTGACCGGCAGCGTGAAAGGCCGAATAGGAACCGTATCAGGGCGTGGGTCGACAACGAAAATCCTCGATTACGTCACTGATTTATTTCGCACGAGGTGAATGAATACAAAATACACAAACCCGAACGTGGTCAACGGGACCGTCTTAACTCGCGGATTTGCCGTAAGCTGTTCACTCGTCTGTGTCTCAGGCTCCACTGTCCATTCGTCCATTCCGGGGGGAGAATTCCCCTTAAAGCACTCACGCGTCGGCGCCAGCGGCACCAATACTCCTGGACGGCACGGCTCCTACCCCGAGGCCATAATAAAACATGGGCAGTTCCCCTCCGCCTGGACATACGCGCACTAGACACAAATTTGTTTCTAAAATATAAACTAAGACGTTTAAAAACACTTTAAACATTTAAAACTTCTCAAAACCCAAGCTGTCGCTTTCAGTTATGTGACAAATGACATGTAACGTCGGACTAAGATGGTCACGTGATTTTTGTGCGCCTTGTTTATCGCTATTATATTGGTGAGTAGGTAGGTAATAATAAAAGTTAATTTTGTGTATCTAGTTGCGGAGGCCTGCAACGCCCGTTCATTTCGGTTTTCGAGATATACACGGGGTGAAATCATTTTTTAATGATATTTTGGACGTATATCTCAAACAAATTTATTGAATATCCAACTTTTTAGTTAATAACAATAACGCAATAAAATATTCTGAATGTATATAAATTGTGAAATGTATGAATCTATACGTTCCCATAAGAATATCAGAAAGAATCCAAAGGGAGATCGGCTATAGTTCTCAAAGATGCAAATTTTAACCGAACAGAACGTGGACGTGGGCGTTCCGATTGTATACGGTTTGCGTTACTATCTCCAATTCGATCGGGATCAATCAATCACTCTACACATCCGTACCCGTGTAGTCTATAAACCACATCGTATAATCTCTTATTAAGCACAGAAATACCGAAAGATGACTGATTAATAAGCAAGTGCAGTCATGTTTGAAACAAATCGTTTAGGAGGGAAAGATTAATAAAGCGTTGGCTCAAGAAAAGCCTATAATCATTTATAATGGCTTCGACGAAAACCCACGTGGTTTACTCATTTTTTTTTCTAGTTCACAAATCGGAAATAGGCAATTATTAAATAGTTTGGTGACTATACAATCACGTTGTTGGTTTGGGAATTTCCTCATTTTTATTGCACGTTCCGTTTTTCATCCAAAGTGGACCAGTTTGAAATATATTATAATTATATTTCATATCAACAAATAAGCCGTTTTAATTAACATTCTATTCAAAATTAATTTATCTAAGTTCGGTAGCTGTTCTTCGTTCTCATAACAATTAATTATTATATAGCAGAAGTGTAAGACAGTGACAGAACACATATTAACCGATGCGGTAGGAAGAAACTATTATCAGAAACAAATTTGAATAACAGGCTTGTTTACAAGTTTTCCAATCTATTAGTATAGGCAACACATATTTTCCAGGAATATGTAGGTATATAAGCATATAAATTGGTTCAATAATATCTTCGTGGAATGATAATGAATAATAAAATATTCTACATATTATGTTGGGGAGTTTGCATTTTGGGCACCAAGGCAATAAATGGACTAATCCAACATGCATTATGGGCACCGACCCAAAAGGTCCTCTTTACAAAAGTTGCATTTTGGGCACCGAGCCTCTTATTTTTACCTGTACGTTCAACGGCCAGTTAAGTTTAGGTACTTATAGGTAGTTACCTAAGCAAAGGTATAAGCTTATTATTCATCATTATTTCCTCGTGGTGGTGCTCTCCTGGATGTTTAGTTATTACGATGTCCTTTAATGACCCGAGGGTATGTACCGTTGCTTTGCACTGCCGATTTGTGTCACCTCCAAAACTTTTCACTCGTAGACTTTATGTCTTTAGTAAAACTAAATTTAAAATTATCAAACATTGGTTTTCCTCGATTACTGGAAATTATTGTGGTTTTTGGTTTCCATTGCAACTATACACGATACGCGCTATAACAATGTCAATAACCAAACAATAATAAAATGTGTTTCATTTTTGCAGGGCCTTATATATAGGTTCATCCATTAATAATTTTAATTTTATTTTATTACTCCAGGTACTTAAATCTGATTTGACCCACCCTTTGGGCCTCGGTGCCCAAATTGCAGTTTTCATAAACCCTCGAAACTGACTGCAAAGAGGAAAATACCTGTTTGGTGCCCAATTTGCACGCGCCCTTATGTTGGACAACAAACTAATAATATCTGAAATTTTTTTATATCTCCAACGAGAACGAGAACTTTGTGGTGGTTTCCATATATTTCAAATGTAACCACAGATTTCATCAAGATAAGTTGGGCCCGTTTCTAGTTTCCGCTTATATTAGTGTACCTCACCCGACAACTACCGATTTACTTTTGGATCGACTCGCACCGTCCGCACCGACTTGAAAACACAAGCCAGTTTACGAACTACATTTACTATCTAGTATGCGCTGAACTTGATAACAATATTTCTTTCACCGGGGCGCGGTGAAAGAGCTGAAAGCGGAAAGGCCACTATTACCGGCGAGTGCGACGAGCGCCATAAAATGTCCACACCTGATGCTCTAATTCTTGCGGACACTGGCGCGGCCGTGTTCGATATTAGCCGGTTTCACTTTACCTGAGATTGTATGGACCATTCTCGCGTGGACCAATTACCTACCGGTATGCTAGAATAATATACTGAAAAAACTCGAGAGAAATTACTGCCTCTATACAGAAGCAGTGCTCCAAGAATCTCCAAAAATTAAAGATGTAAATACATACAGTGACCGGCAGAAAGTTGGACACAAATGTAAAACTTTTTTATAATTAATTTCTCAGAAAATTTTATTCTTGATAAAAGTTGGTGCATCATTTCAAACTCAAAACGCACATATCAAAATTTAAATATCTCTTTTTGGATACGAGGTAGATTACAAAATGCCAAAATAACTCAAGATTAAGGTACCCTTATTTTTTAAAATATACGGTAAAAAGTTACTTACAAAAGTTGTTTGGAATCAAAGGTGGATGTCAGATTTAATGTCACAGCCACCTAGTAAAGAAATTTATTTATTTTTTGCATTTTCTTCGACCACCCTGTGTATTACAAAAAACAAAATACCGCAAGCGCAACTTATCATCGGAAAACACATGAATTTGCTACTAAACTTTAATTTTGTTCGATTAGCAGCAAGAAATTTGAATTAATCGAAATCAGAGTTTAAAAATATTAAATTTTAGTGTCCAACTTTCTGCCGGTCACTGTATATAGGTACAGGATGATTTTTTTAGGTCTACCACCGCGATTTTCTCTCTTATTTTGCGCCCTACAAAAAAAAGCGTAAGAAACAAAAATGTTGCAAATTTGGACAGCTAAGTGGCGCTGCAAAAGAAATCGGCATCCATGGCTAACTTGTCGCGCAATATTAAAAAAACCTCAAATTGAGCAAAACTATTAATAGCCGTGGAATGTTTATTTTAAGAGACAGAGGAAAACTTTTATATTGAAAATTGATGGCACTGAGAAGCTTTATCCTTTATTATAGTTTCAGCAAATTACACATTTTTGTTTCTAACTCTTTTTTTGTAGGGCGCAAAATAAGCGAGAAAATCGCGGTGGTAGACCTAAAAAAATCATCCTGTATATGTAGGTACCTACTACACAAATCATATTCATTCGCTCTTTGTAACAGAGATTGCAAATTCTAAAATAATTGCCTTGTAAGTGATATAAGGCTTTTATTTCTTTAAGGTTTTTGCCAAAAATAAAAAGTTATTGCGAGGGTGACAGTTTTAGGTGACTACTTAAATAGTGTACAAAACTAAATAACTTATAACAATCGGATTATTGGTAGATCTGCAAAGATCTCGTAATAGTTTTAATTAAGAGAAAAAAATGTTTATCGGGGGAATAGAATGAATGAAAAGCGGTGGTTAATTTGCCAACGTTTCAGGAAACATTAAACAATTACCGGCATTTTTTGTATGCTAGAAAAAATACCGTGCTAACAAATTGATGGTAAAGCCCGCATTAATGCATCAATTGATGTTCATTAGGTACTAGCCATAATTGTACGTTCGATGCTTAAAAACATTAATTTATCTCATTTAATAAAACTCATCCTTGAATGATAGAATATATTGCAAAATATTTTCAAGTACATTTTACAAATTCTGAAAAATAATAAAAAGCAAATGAAATGGATGAACTCTCTGTTCAGTACCTACAATAATAACAGGATGACATTTTCATTGTTTCTCAAGATCAGTACTAGCCTAAACCAACTTCTTGGGCTATCGAAAAACTTCGTACTCACTGGTAAATTTCATATATATATATATTGTTTACAAAATTTTCATAAATATTCTATACCTACGTACAACGTATACTACTATTTTTTAATTAAAATATTCAGTGGTATAATAATTATTAAAAAAAAGTGATAAATAAATCATTTTAACAATAAATTATAGTCACACCTTTGTGTTTAAGGCATGGTTCCTCAGAGCGATTTTATAACTGCATTTTTCTGGATGTTGATCGAATAACAAAATAAATTTCCGTGCGGTTAATGGCTGTGTGATATTTAGTTTTTTATTATTAATTAAAACACACAGTAGCCGTTAACGCTAACAAATCTTCTAATCTGAAAATCTAATTCTACATATAGGTACCTATAAAGATTTCATCATTAACCAGCGTGTGAAGTATATATTAAAATACACAGTAGAGTTTTCCTTAGCAAATTTTTTAAGAAAATTATACATGTAGAAAAAAATTCTTATCAGGTAGATATTTTCAGGGTTGGTTGTGGGTAGCGTCCTGAGTATAACCCCAAAAAATCACCATCGAAATCGTGTTACGAACCCCGCAATAGGGGTGGTTTTGCAAACATTTTTTTTGCAATTTTTTTTCCGTATGTGTACATTATTACATTATCTACAACTTTCCCTTATGAAGTTTTTTTTTAACTTCAATATTTCAGGAGATATAGATAAAAGATCACCACCAAAGTGCTTTATGAGAGTGAAAAAAAATTTCTTTAAAACAAGCTGATTTTTTGAGGGTTAACTGGGGGTACTTAGGAGTGCACCCCCTGAAAATATCTACCTGATAAGAATTTTTTATTTACAAACAGGGTGAAACTTGAGAAAAGTTTCAATGGGTTAGGTACCTATATCTCAGAAAATAAAAGAAATATCAAAAATTGCTGACCCGTTTTGGTAGCAAGGAGGGGACCAAAATTAAGGTAAGGACATTTAATTTGGGTCATTAATATCGACTTATTCAATAATGAAAATTATTATTGATCTAAACTGAGCATACCAAAGCAAGGTATAGGTATTTCGAATAAATTTACCAAAAATTGTTTACGATTCATTTGATAATTTTTAGGGGGATGAAGCATTATTGTGGCATATGACAACAAAATGAAAAAATATGTTACAAATAGATATTATTAATCCGGTATTACTTATTGGGTATACCTACAATATAGTATTCGAATAGGTTACTATAAATTAGGATTGTCGGTGAAAAAAAAATGGCCTGTATCTGTACAGTTTTTTCTTTATCTCTTTATGGGAAAAAGCCAGTGAAAACTATTTTTGGTAGGTATAATGTTATGCACATTTATTGGAAATAGCAAATGTATGATTTCGAGTGGGGGATAACGATTTAAGAAGAGATAATAGCTCTTCGTAACTTTTCAAATTGTCACTGTCGCTCTCTATACGTTAAAATATACGCAGTGGTCGCTATGCTTAGCAAATAATATTTCCATCCCACAATGTTATAAGTCAATAATTATTAGTAAATCACAGTGATAAAAGTAGGGCACGCAGCCCAAGAAAATTCATGTGCGAAGCAGTATGGGAGCGCATACCTATTGGGGCATAATTTTAGTTTTGTTTTCTTTATATTGCCAAAATCATACATATACCTGTAACTGTAAAAAAATTATTTTCAATTTTTGGAAAAAAATTCTTTCTTTAAAAAAACCCTGCTTGTACTTAAAATAATATTGGCATGGAAAACGTTTACATTATTTATACTAGGTGACCAGAAAACTAAAGTAACGCTAATCAGCTAAGAGTAAACTGCCTCTATTTGTAGAGATATTGAAAAAAGTCGAGGTCTTCAAAGTTTGAAAGCATTATACAGGGTGTTCCTTAATGACATGCTAATACTTAAGGGGGTTATTCTTGGGCCCATTTTAAGAAAAAAACTTCATATGAGCGTAATAAACGTCCTAACTTTTGAGATACAGGGCGTTAAAGTTCATTTTTTTAAAATTGAATTTTGGCTACATCTCCCGAAATAATCAAGCTGCTGAACTGAAATTTGGCACTGCTATGTTTTTGGGGATGGAGAATAAGCTGAAAATGTTAATTTCACCGTATCTCACAGAGGGCGCCACTTGCGCTGTTTTTTGATCACGCTTTTACGCGTAACTTTTTCGAGGTTATCTTTCTGGTCCTGCAGGTCCATCATTTTTGTGCATCTTTCCATTCTGCAAGAAAAAGGTACTCTTGTTTCATAACGATTAATTCAACCGTTTGCTTTGAAATTGCCAAAACGTTCTCCAAAACACCTGTTAACTTCAATATTCGAAACATAAAATTTTCACCTACCACCTTCAAGTGTTACAGATCAACTGTACCATTTAAACTGAGAAAAAAATCCCTATGAAAAATGTACCAAAAATTATTCGCTTTCAAAATGGAAAGGATTGAATTTGACAAAATTTGGACACTATTTCAAGAAAACCAATGGTGTTTTGACCAATATCCATCTGGCATTTTTTTCATCATTTTGAATGTACAGTTGATCTGTAACATTTGAAAGCAGTAGGTGAAAATTTTATGTTTCGAATATTGGAATCAACAGGTGTTTTGGGGCACGTTTTGGTAATTTCAACGCAAACGGTTCATTTAATCGTTATGAAACAAGAGTACCTTTTTCTTGCAGAATGAAAAGTTGCACTAAAATGGTGAACCTGCAGGACCAAAAAGATAACCTCAAAAAAGTTACGCGTAAAAGCGTGATAAAAAAACCGCGCAAGTGGCGCCCTCTGTGAGATACGGTGAAATTGACATTTTCAGCTTATTCTCCATCCCCAAAAACATAGCAGTGCCTAATTTCAGTTCAGCAGCTTGATTATTTCGGGAGATGTAGCCAAAATTCAATTTAAAAAAATGAACTTTATATTTTATACAACTGTATCTCAAAAGTCAGGACGTTTACGACATACGTTCATATGAAGTTTTTTTCTTAAAATGGGCCCAAGAATAACCCCCTTAAGTATTAGCATGTCATTAAGAAACCCCCTGTATAGGCCTTCTTTGAATTTTTGATTTTTTCTTGTTTTCTTCGATTAAATAATTTTCTGTAGATAGTACGAAATAGTGCGCGTATAAATAAAAGTTCCTCAGAGTAGGAAACTGTGTATAATGAAATAATTTTTGAAAATCCTGGGCCTATACTTTGAGTTTCCTCCAATATTTTCCAAAATATAAACTAGATCTAGAATCCTTAATTTTTGTCATCATGCCCAAATTTTCATTCTGAGTAAATTTTATTAATACAGTTTTGTCGTGCTGCTTACAGAAAACCATTTATTTAAAAAAAGATAATAAAATAAAAAAATCAAAGTATTCCAAACGCTTTGAAATTTTGTGCACATAAGTAACAATACAATAAATAACAAAACAAATTATCTTTATAACTTTTTTCAGTATCTCTACAAATAGAGGTAGTTTACTCTTATGCTGGTCACCCAGTCCAAGTAACTAAGTAATGTTAACTTTTTCCATGGCAATCTTAATATAAGGACAAGCAGATTTTTTTTATCAAGAATAACTTTTTTTCGAAAAATTGAAAAGAATTTTTTTTACAAGTAGGTATAGTTAAGTGGACACACTGTATAAGTAGACTGCTGGACAAATCAGCGCTATAACCTACCTATAGCTAATTTTTAATATGCGCATAGGCCTATGTGACATCCGCATTGCACAATTGCCCAGACCACGCATTCAGAGCAGTCCAAATAACTGAAAATGCAGCAGCAATTTACCCGTTTTTTTGAAGTCCTTCATAAACAAAAACTAAGACCAACAAAAAAACTAAGAACGCGAAGAAACTATACCTACTGAAAATGAGTCTGCGACCATCCCTCAATTAAAAAACAATATTCGCAATGAAATTCGTGCCATAATACTCGAGATTACGCGAAAAATTACTGAAAATGCCTTGGAAAGAACACAACTTTGCGAAGCAATTTTTCATTTTCACAATATCCCCAAGTGTGTACTGTATTTAAAAGAAAGTTATAAAACATTCAAACCATAACATCATAGACGTAACTAGGTCGTATTTTTAGGGGGGGGGGGGCTGATCAGGACCGGCTCAAAATTTTGCGGGGCCGGGTGCCGCATGAAAATGCGGGGCCCCGACAAGGAATTATTTAACCCATTATCAAGAAATTTTTGAAAGTCGGTACGCTACTTACAAAGGTATATTTTTTCATGTCATTCTGTAAAATAGTAGGCCGGGGTTACGAGTTTGGATCACTTCTGTGACGTATATAGGAATTAATTTCGAGTGGTGGAGGGACAATTTTTGTGTCTTTTTTTTAAACAAGGGCATTTAAAATAATTCTAAAAAATGCGCCGCAGGCGAAATTTTTTAAAAATTTGAAGAAAAATTACCTAAAATTAGTCTTGGGAAATCACAATATCTTCAAATTTACAAATTTTCAAATTTACAAGCTGGAGTGAATATTTTCAAATTCCGAAATGGGCTCGGTCCCGCCCTTCTAAATACGTTACTGATTGGATCACCCTGTACCACCCTTGAGGTGCCACACCCAAAAACGTTAATTTTAAGGCTTCAAAAAATAATGTATAGGTCTATCTACTGGTAATTTTGAATCATCTTTAATTCATTTAAGAAAAAACATTATGAAAAAGTAGAGGTTTCCGAGTAGAAACCAGAGAAAAAATATTGGGAATGTCTGCTATTTTGTGATGCAAGATTATTTACATAGTACATATTATAACGAAACAACAATATACTGGATGAATAACCCAATAAAAGTCTGGAGTTTGGCACAGCAAAAGTATATTCTCCGACGCCCGTCTCGTCTATCTTTCTCTCGGCAGCAGGCACGGTGTGTTCGCTCTCGCTTGCGCGTTTAAATTCAGTCGGATTTTGTGGGGACACAAGGCGCAAGATTCCGCAAGAGCAAGCGATTCGTCGAAACTGGTGAATTTAAAAAGGCGCGTGCGGTGTTCGCCGTGTTGCGTAACGTTGCGTTGTCAGAATGTTAGATCTATTCTGGGCTAAGCCACCCCCCTAACCCCCCCTAGTTACGTCTGTGCATAACATTAATTTTGCGCCATCCTGTTCGTTCGGCTCGTTTCTGAGTTAAAGCAACCTATACCTACAGTGTAATTTTTCTGTACTCATTAAGACGGGCTTTACATATATCGTATACAGGATATTCCGCAAATAACAAGTATACACATCCACTTGCAGCTCAAAAATCGCAATGCCGCGCTAGCCACCGGTGCGACACGCAATGACTAACACGTTCTCGGTCCAGGCAGCGCAATCAGCCTGCCGCGTTTCTTTGAAGCCATTACCGGATAATGCAAATAAAATGAAGTCCGAAGGTGAAATAATCAAAGCGACGAGCGCGCGCGTCGTATCGGCACGCGCAGGTGCCAATTATTTTATCATCAGCGCCGAGAAAAAAAATTGCTTCCTATACCGGAGACCATCGCTAGCTGAAAAACCATATAATGGCCTGCTCCGGGCGGAATTTTATATACGGCGATATATCATACGATGTCATAGTTATAGCAATCGTTTGCGGTGTAGATAGTCGTGGTTGCTATAGGGACTCCACTTTACAATGGAGGTTATTCTAGAGGACTACAAATTTGAAAGGACTTTATCACCGTACTTTCGATTTAGTAGGAAATGGTACACCGTATAATAAAGTATCAATTTCATTGCAATATTTTAACTAGAAAGGTATAAGAAGTACCTACCTACTTCCAGTAGGCACTGTATTATACTCGTTCACTGACGGCTGTACTGTCTCCACCAGTGGCGTATTTAGGGGAGAAGCTGGGGGGCCACAGCCGCCTCGTCATTTTCTATTTTTGCCCAATCGTTAAAGATATTCAAACGAAATTTGGTACAGAGCATTAAGTGTCACAAGATATGTGATAATAACAAGTTCCCCAAATGGCTATAATGGCGGAGATATGGGTAGGTTCACCAAATTCATTTTATTAGATAATACTGTTGCGGCCCTTTAAAAAAATGTATTTTCCACATTTGGATACCTTTTCTTATTTTAAACAAAAACTGATCTTGAAATTAATGTTTTTGTATTTGTCATTTATTTCTTTTAGAAATGCAAAAGACAAAGTAATTTAATTTGAAGAAAGGACACCTTTAGATTCCTATCTGGCTAGAGGATAATAATAAACAGAGTGCCGAGGAAATTATAACTTGTCTGTCAAAAAGCACTTTTGTTCGTTGTGCGTGCTTAATTACCTTTAAATAAAGGATCCCAGGAATGAGCATATTTGGAATTACGTGCGACTGGGATAGTTGCTGCATATGGCGGGATGCCGTTTCCGTACAGTGGCGCGAAACTTTGTGATGTTTGGATAAATTAATCGAGGCAGAAATCACTTTTCGCGAAATCAGTATCTACATACAGGCAAAAAAATATAAGGCGCGTTTAAGTCTTTAAGTTTAGGAATCCATCATAATATAGCAATTCTAATTTTAAATTTCCAGTTATGAAGAAGTAGGTATCTACGTACACAAACGCCTATGCCACTTTGGTGCATGACCTCAAAAGTTTTTTCTGTATTCATTGTTTAATCCACAGCCAACTTAAAAGTTGATTATAGGGAATCTTAAAAACTATTTACAAATTCAAGTAAAAAAAAACAAAATAACAACAACAAAAAAGTCAAAATTCAACTATTTCATATGTTTCTAATTAAGTGTTTGCAGACCTTTTTAAATTTATAAATGATATATATATTTTTAATAGTTTGGCAAAGCATTTTATATTAAAATACCCTTATATAATAAACACCCTCTGCCAATATTGCTTTTAATTGCTATTGTTTGTAGGAGTTCAGTTTGTCTAGTATTATGTTTATGTTTTTTTACTAACTTTTTGCAATATTATAGTTGAGGCCTTAGTTCCGATATTTATATTTATAATATATTTATATTTATGATATAATTTATAAATATTTTCAATATTAAGATATCGTCTAGGTTTATATAAATTTATTGTTGGTTCTAAAAATGGCAACTTCTGAATACATTTAATGGCTTTAATTTGTAGTTTCTTTAAAGGATTTAGAACTGAAATGCTGGCAGAACCTCATACAGAAATTAAATACTGTAATTTTTCAATAAATTAATGCGTAATATATATTTTTTAAAATTGTTGTTGATACATAGTAACGAAATTTAAAGAGTATACCTATGAGCAGAGAAACCGATTTTCTTATGTGTTCCCCATGAATTTTCCAATTTAATTTTTCATCTATATACATCAGTCCTAAATATTTTATTGTCTTTGAGTACCTACTTGATAATTTTATTGTTAAAAGTTATTGATTGTGCTGTATAATTCAATTGCTGCTTTGAAATAAACATAAATGTAGATTTTTCTCTGTATTTAATGAAAGCTTATAAGATTGTAACCAAATATAAATCAATTTAATATCTTCTAGATCTTATAATATTAAAGTCATCACCAAAATAAATTATTGTTGTGTCATCTGCATACAATTTTAGATTTCCATTAATCTGTAATTTAGAAATTGAATTGATACACATCAGAAATAATGTTGGTCCAAGAATTGAACCTTGTGGAACTCCACAAACAATGTCAGCTTGCGAACTTACATGGTTTCCAATACTTACAAATTGTTTTATACCAGTTAAATAATTTTTAAACCAATTATATATATTCCCTCGAATACCAAAATTATAAAGAATTTCCATTAGTTTGTTATGATTTACTGCGTCAAAAGCCTTTTGCAAATCTAGAGATAATAAACAGCACTTCTTATTCTGGTCAATATTTAGTTGTATGTTGGTAATTAAATCAATTGCAGCTATTTATGTATCCCTACATTTGCGGAAACCATATTGACAATCAAAAAGCAAATTTTGTTTACTCAAAAAATTTGTTAATTTATTACTCATTATCTTTTCAAATTTTTTTTATAATACAGACAAAACTGGTATAAGCCTATAATTATTTGGATTACTACGATTGCCATTTTGAAAAATTGGCGTTACTTTTGCTATTTTCATCTTAGTCTGGAATATACCTACTTTTATTGATAATTTGATAAGATGTTTTAAGATGGGAAGTAGGTATTTGAATTTTTACTATTTTGATAATTTTTGCAGAAATATTGTCGTATCCACAAGCTCTCTTTGAATTCAAATTATCAATTATTTCTTCGATTTCTTCAGATGTAATATCTTTTCCACTTAAGAACATTGAATTCAGATGTGTTACTTCATTTGGCAGACATAAATTTGGAATATTGCTTAATTTTAATCCCACCATTGTAAAATGATTATTCATTTCTTGACATATGCTTTCTTCATCTTCTATTTTTTTATTGTTAATAATTAGATTTTCTATTTGTGGATTTGGAGTTTTCAGTGTGTTTCTTAATAATTCAATTTATAGTTGACCACATTACTTTTGGAGTGCTAACTTCAAACTTGTTTTTGTAATACCTATGTTTTGTATGTCTTATTTGTTGTTTAGCCAGTTTGTTATAATTTTCATACAAATCTTTATAGTATGTGTATGTTAGAACAAGATTTTAATTTGCGATAATAATTATTTCTCTTTTTTACCATACCAGCTATCTTCTCATCGAACCATGGCTTGGAATTTTGTTTTACTTTTATAACTTTGGTATACAAATTGTCTTTAAAAGTTTCAATTATTTTGTTGTAACAATCATCTTGGTCTTGAGACAAATGTCTTTTCTGATCCAAAGAGGCTAGTGCATACTTTAGTTCATCAATATGAAATTTCTTAATGAAAATATTTTTAAATTACAAAATTACTTACCAATGGATTATTATCCTCAAACATTTTAGTTTTGGCGGTCGAGGAAGTGCTAGAAGCCGCACAGCTAAGCATAATAACTCGAAAAACTCGACACCTATCACCGTGTCAGATATCAAAATATTGTGTCAAAACTTGGCTTCTACACAGAGCGATTTCCGTCCCACGTATTTTATAATGCCTATAGAGCTTTGAGTCCTTCCTGGGATTCTTTATTCAAAGTTAGTTACCTATGTATCTAGAAGTATATTTCGACGATTTGACTTTTTTATAAAATAAAAATAGATAAGTAGCAAAATAACACATGTCCATGGATGACATTCTGGTTTTGTTGAAGTGCTATGACATTTTAGTCAATTCTCGTCAGTTCTGGCCAAATATAAATTTAAAATGTCATTTTTTTTTCGAATGAACTAACTTTATTTTTTCCATTTCAAAAAAGGAATAACCGATAACCCAAATTTACCATGAAACTGTGGCAAAACACCTCTAAAACAGTGGTTCTACCTACTATATAGAATGTGCATTTTTAAATGCTTATAATAAATAAATCAATATCTTAAACACGGAAAATTGTTTAGCAAGTTATAGTCTTCGTGTCGTTATTTTCCCATTTCTGGCCTGTGATATACTTTACGAGATTGGATGCCGACACGTAAAGTCTTCCATACAGTTGCTTTTGCACTGCAGACCAAGCAACCAGGTCAAATAATTCAGCCGCAATCTGACATTTTATAGACGAGATGAGGTGCAGGGTTTTAAATAAAATTTTTACCGAAGTATAAAAGCTGCTATCATCCTCAGTTTTTTACTGCGCCTATTATTGTGGGAACACTAAAATATAGCCTATTTATGCTGCCAATTAAGTTTCTATACTTTATTTATTTTGAACATCTATATATATCTCAATATATGTATTTTCAGATCTGAGATAATAAAATAAAACTTGGTGCAACTCTTAAACAATAATTTTTTTTTGTAAAATGTGAGATATTCTTGTGTGTTGTTTTTTAGTTATACTGGTACCTTGTAAACCATCCTAACCTTTTTTCATTTTTCTATTTTTCTTAGCCAGTTCACCATTCTTTAAAAATAATCGAAGCAAATGTGGTGAAACTGAGACCCCGGATTTAAAGACAAAACTCGAGGGTGAAAACTTCGGGCCGAAACCGATCGTGTACGTGGCACTTAATCTCCGACAGCCTTTACGGTACCCGGGGATGGCCAGAGGCCCTCCGCGGAGCGAATCTGGAGCAGCCGGATCGTTGGCCTGTGGCGAGAGGCGAGCTGAGCTTTTTTCCGAGTGGAAAAAACGCTGCCCCGCGGCAATCAACCTGCGGTAGCGTAGCGTGCGATACGGGTCAGCTGGAGAACGGACAGATACGGCGAAGAAAGTGCGGGGTATAATCTTACGCTACGGTGAAATTCATAGTTAATGTGAGGATATCGCATATACACAAAAGGTTTAAACAATTTTAATGCATTTAATGGTGAAATGACCATTTTTATACATAGGTATAAAAAAAACGTGGGTACCTGACAATGGAATCATTTATAATAGGCTGGTATGATTAAAATTGATTTGATGATTGTGAACTAGAATCACTATAAGCAGACTTGGGCCTGGGCCGAGTACAACCAAAAAGTATTCGAAAATCTTCGAGTACGAGTACATCTTAAATATATTTAACATGCTTCGAGTACGAGTACACCATCTTCCAAGGACTCGTTAATTTGGAGTACCCTGTACTCGAAACACTGAATTTTTCGAGTACATTTCGAGTACAATGTTTTTGTTAAATTATGAGAAGTGAGAAGGGAAACAAAAACTAATGTTTTTTACGTCTTTAATGGACCCCTTCACATATTTTTTCATAAGTGAATCATAAAGCTCAAACATATTTTTCCGATTTTTTGAGATCGAGAAAGCCTAAAATTAAATATTAAATACAAATTTTCTAGAGACGTGACTTCATGCCCTTAAAACACTGATTACTTAGATTTTAGCGTTGTTGCCAGGAATTGGCTACTATATGTGGTTCTAGAGTTTTTGAGCTGTCCAAAGAATCAATATTTCAAATAATCATCCTACAAATTATATACCTAACTTCAACCATTGAGTAAAGGAATAATATTCATCGTATTCTCTCATCAGCCGGCCCCGCGTTCCCGCGACCTCTAGAAGGATAAAAAGGAGCAAGGAGCAAGCACAGCTTACCTAACATTAGGGTAAGCTGTGGTTATACCATCATAAATATTTTTTTATTTGACATTTCACTTTTTCACTAGGTTGAAGCAATTGAGTAAAGGAATAATATTCCTTTTGAAGCAATTGAGTAAAGGAATAATATTCCTTTACTCAATTGCTTCAACCTAGTGAAAAAGTGAAATGTCAAATAAAAAAATATTTATGATACTATAACCACAGCTTACCCTAATGTTAGGGTAAGCTGTGCTTGCTCCTTGCTCCTCTTTGAACCAATTGAGTAAAGGAATAATATTCCTTTACTCAATTGCTTCAACCTAGTAAAAAAGTGAAATGTCAAATAAAAAAATATTTATGATACTATAACCACAGCTTACCCTAATGTTAGGGTAAGCTGTGCTTGCTCCTTGCTCCTCTTTGAACCAATTGAGTAAAGGAATAATATTCCTTTACTCAATTGCTTCAACCTAGTGAAAAAGTGAAATGTCAAATAAAAAAATATTTATGATACTATAACCACAGCTTACCCTAATGTTAGGGTAAGCTGTGCTTGCTCCTTGCTCCTTTTTATCCTTCTAGAGGTCGCGGGAACGCGGGGCCGGCTGATGGTCGATACGAGAAGTGATAATAAAAAAGCAGAAATTTGGCCTTTTCTATAATGTGTAATTGATCAGTCCACAAATGCAGCACAAGCCATATAAAAAAATTATCTGTTTTGATCTAAACAAAAACACTTTTCGACTTTTTTTTACCCGGTGAAGTGGTTTGAAATTTCAAATCAAATATGAACAGGGACGTTATGCTGTGGACACTGTGGTCTACAAAAGCAAATTTTATTACTAATTTGCTGAATAGTTATTAAATAGTGGGAGAGGGACTGATGGGAAAGCAGACAAGTCTATTCCTGCGAAATATAAAATTTACGAGTACATCAGGAGTATATTTAGAGTGCTTTTAGAGTACATCAGAATTGTATCGGAGTACCTGTACTCGAAAACATAAGAAAAAAAGGACATTGATTGTTAGTAAAAATTAATAATGATTTCTAAAAATTAGACTTGACAATGTTGTATCTACAAGTGCAGAATATGGCAACTGTCAAATGAAACAAATTTATTTTATAGTTGAAATTGATTTCCAGCAATTATTTCCACGAATTTAGTAATAAGTATGGTAAGTCAGTAGTGACGATTTTGCTTATTTAAAAATTTGTCGCTATTGCACCTTGTTACCAGGTTCCTCGAACTTTATTCCCTTCTTGAATGTATCAACCCAAAGAACTTTTACAGTAGTTCTATAATCATGTAGTTTTTCTCGGTGTTCATTATAAACAAATTTTAATTTTATTTCTCTCCCAAGGTACCTCACAAACTTAAAAAAAAACTTGTAGTCGTAGATAAAAACTCTTTAAAAAAAGGACCTGACTGAAGCTACCTGCCTAATAATTTAAAATTTACCAAATACGAACTATACCTACCTACTTATACATAATGCCCAAGTAATGGGAATTGTAGGATTACTAAAGGTGATACAGGAAAAATCTGATTGCAATTATTGGGACTATACTACAGGCGGCCGCATTACCTTTAATTGACACATCTGAGTATCTAAAAATAAGAAAACTTAAAAATTGTGAATTATGATGGGAAATATTTTGCCTCCTTTAGCATCTATAGCACATAAAACCTGATGTCAGTTGGACACTGACATATAACATAACCTTGTATCAGCCCCCTTGTGGTCTCCTTGGAGTCAACAGAAAATAAACTTCCCCTCAAGGCTTCACTTTTCCTATGTGATAGACTGTGACATGCTGGGTCCCCTTATATTTTAAAGAGTCCCTGGTCCAAGGTGAATATACCCAAAATTTAGAAATTTGAAAATTCAGTAAAATATCTAAGGTATTAGTGATCTTCTTTACCGACATGCACGTTTGTACATACCTATGCGGTTTGTGGTGCATCAGCTAATTCCATTCGACCTTACCTTTACACTTTGCGATTCGATATCATAACCTTAATGATTCTAGTTTGTAGGTAAATTATTACCAAATCACTCCCGTTTGAGCTTGCCGCAACTTGGACTTCGGTTTACAATAGAAACTACCGGGAAACCGAGCACAGTAGGTAGGTAGTTTTGTCTATATCCCTTCGGGAAATATAGGAGAAACCCCCAAAACCATCCAATCTGGAACACCCAGTACAGAGTTTGTTTAAAATTCGAGTAAAACTCTGTCAAGAGAAAAGTACATTAATTTTTCGGTCTAGGAGCAACAATTTATTACGAAAAGTTGTTTAGAAAAAAAAGTTATAACTGGTAATGAAAAGAAAAATTAAATACCTCTCGAAAATGTACGTACGTATTGAACTATTCATATATACGCATTTTGATCCCCATACAGTGTGGATAGAAATTGTGGAATATTGCTTATATTTCTTAAAATATTCTTCATATCAAAAACATGTTTTAATAAAAGTGTTAGGGGAAATTATTTCCCGTTTAGTGATATCAAGCAATCAAAAATGTGGTTGCCATGGTAACTGATTTAATTTTTTTAAACCCCACCATATATATTTTTTGATCAAAATTAATACATTGGATTTCTGAATACGATACAATACAAATTTAATGGGGTCGAATAAGAAAAAAATACAAAAAAATAAGTTTTCTATTATGCTATTGACAATGTTTAACAAAATAATTATTAACATCAAGTTAGCCATGCCAAAATCAAAACAATGCGAAACTGTCACTATAGCTGTGTAACTGTGTACATTGTTACACTAAACGTACTTTTTTACTTAATTTTCTGTGTACTTAGTATGTTAACCTGTATTCACTTAATTCAAGCGCCATTATGCATTATACATACTAAGTACTTAAGTACACAAAAAATTGAGTAAAAAGTAGGTTTACTGTAACAATGCATACAATTTCAAGCAACTGACAGCTAGTGACAGTTTCGCATTGTTCTGATTTTGGCATGGCTAACTTGATGTTAATAATTATTTTGATAAACATTGTCAATAGCATAATAGAAAACTTATTTTTTTTGTATTTTTTTTCTTATGTGATATTTAAAAGAATTAAGTCGGTTACCATGGCAACCACATTTTTTGTGCTACGAAAGATTGCTTGATATCCTCTATCACTAAATGGGAAATAATTTCCCCTAACACTTTTATTAAGAGATGTTTTTGATATGAGGAATATTTTTAGAAATATATAAGCAATATTCCACAATTTCTATCCACACTATACCTATAACTACTTATATAAAAACCTATAGGCTATATAGCTACCTAATTTATAGTTTAGTTCAGGCAAATATTAAATATCGGATGTTTTATATTTTATTTCGATTAGTTTTTGATTGCTTCCAAATTGTATTTATGCTATGTATAGGTATGTAGTTGAATAAAATTGCAAAGGTAATATCAATTTTCACGTTTTGATAAATTCTAATAAAACTTTTGCTGTTTCCAAACTTTTTTCTAGTTACGATTCTAATCCGCCGCAGTACCGAATTAATGCGACTATATAACTAATGGTTCGCTCCTGCCCAATTAGCTGTGGTGTAAATGGGCAGATCCGAGATAGCTCACGTTTTCACTAGAGGCCAATACATCACTGCATATAACATGTAAATAGCCGTACACGTCCCACTGTATAATTATGGTGGAGATGAACGCGATCGACAAAATGTTACACCGCTCATTATTTATGAGTGATTTTAATGAGATCGCCCGGTATCTTTTTCTGATGAACAAGCAAGATTGCCAGATTATATTGCTCCAGCTAATTAACAATCTATTTTTTTTAATGAAAGTACATTGATTGGTATATCAATAGTGTCTACCTGTTTTGACATTAATAAGTTTTTTGCATTATTTGTCACAAAATTGGTATGGATTATGATGTTATACTATCAGTAACCCTCATCATGTCCCATCGGTTGAAAAATTTTTAATATACCAGATGATATTTGAAGGTACCTACTGAGTTTCCAACTCAACGCATTCGAGCATTTTTCGATATGTTGTGGCAAATAAAAGTATAAACCCAAGGATTCAATGTGGAATACCTACCCAAATGAAAAAGTCAGATAGCACGGTCTATACAGAGTGTCCCATAAATAAGACCCAAACTTTTAACCACATATCTAATACATCAAAAGGAACAACTTTTTCAAATAAATTTCTTCGGAAACCTCTTAATTTTCAAGATAAACATTTTTAAAATTTAGAAAAAATATATTTTTTTGTTTTGTTGTTTTTTATTAGTTCAATACTTTGTTAAAACTTTGGCACATATTTTTGGGACACTCTATATACATAAGTATACGCAATTTTGAGTGATTGTGAAAAAAAAGATCCCAAGGAAATTATATATATAGGATTTCGCGTTCAGATGAATTTCAAATACATTTTATTCCTCAAGCTGAATTTAAAATCAAATATCAATCTGCAACAATTTGGGGGGATCGAATTGCTTTCAGTTAAGTAACGGTATATAATAAGTATGACCTGAATCTATGCTTACGCGTTTTGCATACTTTGCATTCTAGTCAGAATATTCAAAATCATCCAAACAAGAAATATCGATATATCGATATATCTACAGTGTTGATAGAAATAATTAACAGCATCCTTTAATGAGCTCGTATTTAATTAATATAAATTTATGGGCACGTGCTTCCTTTGGGTTCAGTTTTATTCAGAAAACATATCCTGGAAAGTACAGTAAGATTAATACCCTGCATCCTCTATAAATAATATACCAGATGTCCATATGATCGTTTCTAATTATTTCAGCCTGTTTTAAATATGCTACTTAAGGACCTTACGCAGTATTCGCATGATCGAGCAAGAACAACACAGGAAATGGCAGACATATTCTGCATTTGAGCCGTAAAATCGCAATTAGGTAAATCTACGAACAGTTGCAGATATATTTCTTCGTTAAAAATGTTTATCTACCCAATTTACATTTCTCGAAAATATTTATGCTGCAAAAAACAATTTTTTATATTGCGCTCTTATCGCAGTTCACACATATTAAGTATGTTGAAGAGTTAATGAGCACTTTAAAACACTATTGAATATTTATACAATTTTTTTGGAGTAAAGAACGTTCGAATCTCATGCCCATATTCGACACAATTATAAAAGATGGGATCGAATCACTTATAAATGTTCTTAAATTATGCTAATGCGTCCAAATTTACATTCTGGCTTTGATAAAAAAAACTTAACATCTAATAGAAACCCTCGACGTGAATAAATGAATCGATTTGTTTTAATGAAATTTACGGGTTTTATAAAGGAATATCAAAAATCAATTAATTGGCCAATAATTAATGGACAGGCGCATTTTTATTCCAAACGCAAACTTGCATATATCCGTAAATTTTGATGGGTTTCGATACTTTAACTAATATAAAAACATTGCCCTCGTATGGTAAGTTGATATTGAAAAAGTGCTTCTTTACGTGGCAACATTAACACCAAAATTTGATTTAGTACCTATCTATAGGAATCTATATAACGGAATCAATCAGCTTGCACGTCACGGCCGGGTATGGGCTAATATACTGACGCGTCCTCTCACATATTTCTCAGCTTTACAATAATGATGAGGATGATCTCGCGGCGCGAGTTAATAGAATCGAAAAGCGCCCGTCTTTTTCCGCAGACGTGCCATTACAAGCTGTAATGGTGCTAAAGATCTCACAGACAACTATTAAGTCACCGCAGAAAAACCATAACGTACGGCGGGCCATAAAAGTAGCCAATTACAGGAGGACGGTGTGGTCGCTCATTTAAACTAGAGGCTGAAACCACAGAACACCATGGACGTGCCAGGTTTTTTTGATAAAGAACACGACGCGGAGGAGTTGCTTTGAGTACAGGTATCTGTAAATGCTAATTCGAATGTGATTGTTCAAATTGTCTTTTGATGATCGTGCTGAACTGAATGTGTCCTTACCGTCCTTCAAAAAGTTTGCAGTTATTTTTATTTGGCGTTAATTTACGCTTTAAAAATATATGAAAAATCATGCACTCAAAGGAGGTCACGTGACTTTCCTAATCTGTCAAAAATTACATCTATGTAAAGAAGAGTTAAAAATGGGTCTATTTTTAAAATGTCAAAAATTTTTAGTAGAAAAAGTTGTTTCTAAATTGTTATATGTATAAATACAAGTCTATACCTATACCAGATTTGAACACTGTATCCTACGAGTATATTAAAATATTTAGTTTCGTATATTTTCTATATTTTATGAAATTTCTAGAAATTAATTTTTTTAACTATAACGAAAAAACTCTGTTATATCACTAGCTTTATCATTGTACACTAACTTTTTATTACTAAATATCATTAAAAAGATATTTATGCATTTTTATTAAGAAAATATGAACACTTCAAAATTCTCTATCTATCTATCTATTCAGACCCATTTACGAAACAAAATAACTTTCATCTTAATTGTTGAATTTTAGCTTTAAAAAGTGGTGAATTTAGGCTTACCTGTGTGATGATATTTTAATTTATTATTTGGCGTCAATTTAATATCTACTGGGAAATTTAATGTACCTACCTAAATAAAATGTGCCTATACAGGGTGATTCAGTTCCGGTGCTCAACATGGGGATCTCGGAAACCCTACCAGACACAAAGTCGGTCAAATGGAGGCAAACTTGGGCCTTTGGGCGCCTAACAGTATACCGTTGAGAAACTTGGGTTGCTGAGATATCTCAGCAACCCATCAAAATATTTTAACTTTCTTAACGGCATATTGTTAGGTGCCCAAAGGCGCAAATTTGCCCCCAAATCAACATGTAGAATAAAAGACAATTGCTGCGAGTCGATTCTATGAAGAAAATTTTATATAAACATGAGGCCTAAAATGTTTAGTTCTCGATCTACAGGATGTTAAAAGTTGAACTTCAAATATGGTTTTCTTCTAATAGTTTCTAGTTGCTTAAAAATATGAAAAAGAGTTTGAATGATTTGAAATTATTTTTCAAACAAGACGAAAATGTCAAGTCTATGTCACATGCAGCATACTAGACTAAATTAAAATAATCCATAGATAATAATTTGAAATGCAATGCATGTTAAAAAAACTGACAAAAGGTGCATCTCAGTGCCATGACCCTAAAATCCATTTATGTGTAGAACTTTGAAATTTCAAATTTTGTTTTCAAGTATTGAATAAAAGAGTGACCTAAAAAAACTTGCGAACACGCCGTTCGATTTTTATTTCATCTTCACCATCATAATCAGCGAAAAAGAACTAGGTATCTATACTAGTTTGCCTATTTAACTGACTTTGTAGCTTCAATAATAGCGAAGTTAGCAATAGTGCCAACTTGAAAACTCTGAATATGAGCGAGCCACCTTAAAATGGCTTTTTGTATCACCTGTGAAAGTTGTCCTAAACAAACCGGAACACCATGTATAATACCTACTAAAAAATGACAAAAAAACTAAATATTTGCCTCGACATGTGATTTATGTAAAATCGGAAAAACTTTCCAAGTAAAATTTTTGAAATTTTAACAAAAATAAGCCCATTTCTCTTTTTAATGACATTTCTGACAGTGAGAGTCACATGACCACGTTTGAGGAGGCAAAAATTAACGCCAAAGTTGTTATCAAAATAAACCATTAATTAAAGAAATTCCGAACTTTTTTAAGGACACTGTATTTTGGACTAGAATATATTTACAAAAAAAATCAAGTTAAGAAAATTGTAGGTTATTAAATTCTCCGCGCCGGGACCCCTAAAAGGTTATTTCAAAACTGGAGTCTCATATATTATAAAACAAAACGCATAAATGATTAAAGTCGAAAAACTTAAAAATTATCAAACTTGCAAGACAAGGCAAGGAAAATATAGATATCAATGCGACATCAGCAAACGAACCTTTCGAGATCAATGCCTACATAGACAACAAACCTCAAATATCTTCAAAACATGTTTTGATATTTTATGTATTTTGCACTTAAATTGTTTTACCCCTTGCAACAGGTCAATTCAGAGTTGAGTTACCACTACCGTCAAAGCCAATTTGTAATTTAAAAGTTTTCTTTAAAACTAAAAATAAATAATGCACCTTAAATACCTTTATACTAAATCAGTTTTGCACCTTAAATACCTTTATACTAAATCAGTTTTGCCAGAAAATGTGACATTAAATTTTTGGTCCAACTTTGTAAATTTCACATAAATAGGTATTCCAAAGTGTACATGCAAAAAAATTAACGGCACGGCAAAACCTCTTTTCAAATATCAATTGCATTTCAAATTATGCTGAAGCTGTGTAACGCTCATGTGTCTTGATTGGCATGGCGCAGGCGCCTCCGCAGGTGAGATCGTTACGCAATTCTTTCTAAGGCGACCGGCAATTTACTGTGCGCCTTCAATTAAAATTTCTTTGAATTTTACGACGCGAACATCTTTAATTGTGTTTCCAATTACGCGCGCTCCAGCCTATATTGGCGTATTTACGATTCACCCAATGGGATGAACGCCACTTCTAAATGGTTAGGGCGTCCCACAAGAACAATTTCAAGGGGTGAATTTAAATCTTAAATGCAGGTTGAACACAATATACGTACGGTAGAATACAGTATTACGTTACAATACCTACATAATATTGTGCCAGAAATAAGTGGCAACATTTGAACTACATATTTATAGAACTCATCAATAAAAACAAATTTTTGTCAAATACATTTTTCGAAATTAAATTTTTTACGGGGTATTTTTTTTTAATTAAATTAACCCCTATGGATGCTGATGGATAAAAAACAGCGAAGTAACGTATGGGGATCGATGATTCCCTATATCTTCAAATTTTTTGTTAGCCTTCTGACGATCATCCGCGATAAAATGCACGGGGTATTTCTAGTAAATCGTTACCTATATTTTGGCGTTAGAATTGAGTGAGGTGCGCAGGAACATTTTTTGACGCCGCTTCTAGAGTATCTATGGTCTCCATAATTGTTACAATTGTTGTACAAGCACTTTGAGAAAACGTTTTTCTTTCTTATGATTCCGGCAGACATAGTAGGTATCTAATGGCCCAATCATACAATATTGTCGCAAGTGTTGCAAATAATAACTCCGGCACCAGCACTCGTATTTTTAGTGGCTTTACAGCACAATATATCAAAGTTTCTGCATCTATGGGATCCTGCGAAAACTATGATAGTTGATAGTTAAAAAATAATAACATTGATACGTTTGGTAAGTCAAAAATGTGTCAGTTTTAATAATTTGGAATATGACAGTTTATTTACATTCATTTAGTTGTTTTATTTTAAAAAGGTCTTGCAGTAAAAATCGTATAATAAATATAACGGAAATTTGCAAGGCATACGTGATTTTTTGAAACTAAAATTCATAAATTAGTTTCAAAAGAAGGAAGGCTGAACCCACGATACACAGATAACGGTATGTCCGCGCGCAGGTGCTGTGACGTCAACGGTGACGCTTATTCGACAAAATCATGGCTACCCCTTTTATTTTTAAACGGAAATTTGACTCGTTTATAATAGTGACGCTATAGGCAACCACATATACACCAAGGGGTCTCAAGACGCCTACATTTTGTTTTTGGATTTAACTTTAAAATTGATAACTGACGTATGTCAGCGAGACTAATTTCAGGACTATAATAAAGACTATTATAAGTTGGCCGCGCTTTTGTCGACGTGACGTAGGTGCGCAGAAGACTTTAATTTTCGTTTTCCTAGCTGGCATACCGTTATCTGTATGTCTGAATCCTATATAAGGGCAAATCAAGAGTCTCTTCAGCTATTCGGGGACACATTGTATATTACACTGAAGACGTAGGAGAGAATGATAAATTTTGCTCTCTAAATAGTAATACAAATAATATCTCTCGGAATAGTTTTTTATATTAGCATCCAGTGAAACAGAACTTCTTATTTTCAGTGTATATACACATATCAAAAAGTCTGCATTCCAGTACACATTCTTCAGGATGTGATTACGCATACGTACTATCCGAGCAGCGTATCGAACCTTACCACAAGCGAACTGCAAAACTAATAAATCCATATTTGTAAAATTATATGCGGTTTCGTTTGATTTTGCATCGGGATATTGCCCACCTAGCAACAGAAGCGTGTCCGCCGATGTTTTATTGGGAAACCCATCAATAACACTATAATATGCGGTAAACAAAACACATATCGACGTGATATTATATTGTAGTAATTTAATTGCTACAATATTATTATTGAACACTAGGTAGCTATACCGATATAAATGCTAATAGAAATTAAGCAAGAGATGAAATCATTTTTTAAATATTGCATGTCTGTTAAATACCCAAGTAACATTATTAATAGACGTCTTTATGAATGGCTTTGTCCCATTTTACATGCACCCTATTAATTTTCCTTTGCTTCTGCTCATCTATATAGATTATGGACTTGATGATATCCTTTCAGTTCTTAGCTGGTCATCTAGTATGGACAACTTTTTAGTCTGCGTCAGTTATACGGTTCTATATAGGCCGCAACTAATATGTTTTTTCCTAAATTTTCAAATAAAGATAATTTCTACTAAAGAAAATCCCTTGTATAAGGAAACATCTGCCCGGAGGTCAGTTAATTGTTCTTCAAAGTCAGTAGATAGGTACCGAATTTGTCTCTTCAGTACATGTATCTGTGACAATGACAAGACTGCAGCAGAAAAAAACGTGATTTAAAATTGTTAGTATACATCGAGTGTGTTTTAATCTCATAAATAGGAGGGTATATAACAAAAATATTAGGTTTTCCAAATGATCCTTCTTCAGACTAATACGCATTGCGATGACCGTTTCAAGACCCGACTTTTCAAAATTCTGAAAATTCGATGCTGCATATTTTTCAATTTTCCGCTTAGGTATATTCTGTGTGGCCAGATTTCGCACTTGGAAAGTTGCTAAGGTATATATGGATTCAAATAGTTATTCTATTGTGTCTTATTCTATATTGAATGTTGTATGTTATGCTTTAAATAATAATAATAATTCTCACCCTCACAATACTCCAAACTAGGAGTAGGTACCCCAGAAGCAACTACATGCTTGTGCGGGGGAGGGGAGGCAATTACTATCATTTTGTCTTCGTTGCCATTTGCGGCTAGGGCCGACTTTTTTCCAGATAGAACTAGGATAGCATTTGCTCAAGTACTACGGAAAACCCTAGAAAACCGTAGTAATCCCAGTGAGTGTAGGACAATTAGTAAATCACACGGATAAAGCTATTTAGGAGCAATACCGTGAATCCACATTTGTCCAGCGCTCTTGGCCATAGCGGTGTTTTTCTTTAAAGACATATATATAAAACATGCAGTCTAAAAAGTCGGTACGAGCGACGCCACCATAATAATTGTGGAATTTAGATGCCGAGGCCTCTGGCCGAGGCAAACAAACCACATGAGTCACAAAGAGAACTTCAGTGCCGATGGTACATTATATTTTTTTGAAAAAAAAATCATAAGGGACCACCCGTCCAAGAATCGACTGCGAGCGGCATTGCTTGACTTTGACGATCGCTCTACCTAGGTCAAGTATGACGAGGCACGGCGCTTCCCAACAGAAACTCCAAGCTGCTGCCTGTTGTGCATCCTCCATGAAAAATAGATTGATATTCAAACCTACTAAAATATTTATAATGAAAGATTGCGCTGCTATAAGTAACTATTTCGCAATGTGTACGAAAATTTTAATGGGCCTTTATTGGCCAGGTTTTGAATATTTGGTCACTTTTGATGGGCGATGGCTCAACGTCTAACGTTTGATGTTTACATCTCGCGCCAAGGCCTTATTGAAAAAATCGTACAATATAATGGGCTACTTCAGTGCCAATTTCTGAGCTTTTAATGTCGATTTTTAGACACTTCACTGCCGATTCCAAGAAAACATTTTTAAGTATTTTTAACGAATAAATAAATAAATAAATATTATTTATGATTATACTCGTATATGCTATATCTATATTATATTCATAAATCCATCAATATTTGCGGAATTAATAATTAATTAAGTCAAAGCATTTACATAGCCGATCCAATACCGGGTACTCGTTATTTGCTATTAATTAATTAATATCAATCAAATCTTATTAGAAGGCACTTATGATATGTATAGACTTTAGCGCACAAATTCAATTTACCTAATCAAAAACCTAAAGCAATTGCTTATAAGGCAATTTCTAAGTTGTTTTGAAAATAAATTTAATTTACTGGAATACCAAAAAGAAACCCTTTCGCGTCTAGAACATTAAAATCGCGTGTCCGGTGCGGTACCTCGGATCATAACTCACGAGCCTTTTTTGGCTTCCCGCCTCAGCGGGACGTTCAGAGCCATTTTCGAAGCGGCCATTAATCTGACGAAGGCATGTTCTGAAAATGGGAACAGGTCTGGGTAATTACCCACAGCGTTAGAGTGGCCGATTTTTGCCGCAAATAAACAATTTCACGCATGTTTGTTTTAATAAGATCGCGGAGAACATTACCCACCGCATGAAGGGAGGCAGACGGAAACGATTTCAATAAATCTTCCTAGGGAACTTCTATCCGTTCCACCTTCCCATAAGAACTGAAAATTGTGTTCTGCACCAAATGAACATTCAGAATATTGATTTGCGTCTTCGCATTAGAAAATAGAAACCCTTACTTATTTCAAAAGCTATTTCAGATGCTATATTTTGTTCTCTTCAGGACAGAATAGGTTAGGTACAAATGATGTAAAGCTAAAACTGGCCACCATTTAATAAATAAGCCATAAGGCATGTAAAGTAAAGAAATTCAAGAGAATTATAATTTTACCGCGCATTTGAAAGATAAGATCGTTTTTGAAAAACTGCATACCTACCTACCTAATTTGAATAGTAAAAAATATGTATATGTCTTTAAGATACCGCAGATGACCCAATTTAATGAAGAGAAAAATATCTCAAGAAGAACTTTTGGTGATATAATTTCCTTCTCATTTCACAAATGCTCACGTGCTGATTAGGTTAGGTTAGATTAGGTTAGGTAAGCCTAGGTATAGATTTATTTTGTGATTTTTCACATTTATGCACTTATTACTATACTTATAGAATGATTTAACGCATTTTGGGTCGTTTGAGAGTCATTTTTAAAATAGAATATATACAGTGTAATCCAAAAAGTACACACCATGATATGGGGACATTTTTAATTGTTGATTTTAAATTCAACTTTGGGGTTGCTTTTTGCTTTAAAAAATATGAAAAATGACTAGCTCAAACTTGGTCATATGACTTTTGCAATCTGTCAAAAATGACATGTAAGTAAATATAAAAATCGGTTTATTTGTTAAAATTTGGAAAAGTTTTACTTGAAAAAGTTGTTCCTTTTTCAATTTTACATAGGTGTACCGTAATTTGAACGCTCTATTTAAAGGTTTTATCTTTTGGCATATTTATATTAATTTTGAACTTTCTGAAAATTTTAAAAACTTGTAACTGCATATAAACTATTTTATATCACTAGCTTCATCATTATAATATTTCCTTTTCATTGCTAAATATCGATAGGAATATGTTTTTTTTAAAAGAAAATGATATTAACACTTTAAAACTCTGTTGTTTGGTGCAAAGCATTGAATAAGGTTTCGAATACCTTAATTAATGTGCAAAGTTGATATAAGTTCATTTACATTAAATTTTAAATTTTATTTAATTTTAAATTTTCCAAAATTGGTTTCAAAATAATAGGAAATTGAAATATCATCAAACTATTTCACGTAAGTACCTATGCATACCTAATCAAAATTCAGGACTTTTACTCCTAAAATATAGTAATTAAGATGGAAGTTAAAATGTCCTGTAAAAAGTCTTGAATTTTAGTTGTGTTTGTGTACGTGAAAAAGTTTATTGATATTTTAATGTATTATTATTTTCGCATCAATTTTGTACAGGAAAATTTAATTTAAATAAATTGTAATCCTATACCTACATTCTTCACTGTACATCAACTTTGAACCAAACATAACAGTTTTAAAGCGTTAATATCATTTATTTTATTTAGTATAAAAAGTAAATAGAATGATAAAGCTAGTGTGATATAAACCGGTTTTTATACTTATTTTTATATAAACCTAGTTTTTAAATTTTTCAGAAAGTTCAGAAAATTATTATAAAATGGCAAAAACACAACCTTTTAATAGAGCGACAAGGCAAACATACAAAACTGAAAAAGAAATAACTTTTTTAAATAAAACTTTTTGAAATTTTATATTTAATATTTATTAAATGACATTTTTGACATATAGCGAAAGTCACGTGACTACGTTTGATCGAGCCTACCTATATGGTGCGAACTTTTTGGAGGACACTGTATACAGGGTGTAACTGAACTGATGGTCAAAAATGAAACCACGTATTCTTGGAGTCAAAATAAGGACACTTCTTCATATATTTTTTCTCCTACGGGCCATAGTTTTTTTTATACAGAGCGTAGAAATTTAGAGAAAAATACACATATTTCTTAGTATTTCTAGAAGTAGGTATACGAGATATTTTCTTCAAACTTGGCGTGTCACATGAGCGGATGAGCTGTCAAATTTAAGCTTAATATGAAGCTTCTGAGGTCCCCAGTTGCGGAGATACAGGGTGTTATTAAAATTAATTTGTTCAGAAAAATATTAATACCCTGTATAATCGCATTTTTTAAGTTTGTTTTGAATGGTAAATTCAACGGTTAACAAAAAGTATCTCTTAGTATTTTTTCATATTCTCGGCCGTTTCTTAATTATTTTCAAAGAACTGCAATGCTGCAATGCGAATAAATCCTACAATCTGTGGAAGTCAATTAAACTTGGCATTATTTGAATCATTTGGCTGCCAACTTTGCACTAGTATCATTATTTTGAAAAATGATATTTTTATTCGAAGAATTGACTGGTATGCACTTTTGCTATGGACTTGCCAATGGTAATAATAAACATGCGGAATGGCATAGTTGCGTGTATTGAAAGAGATGGCGGTCATTTCGAACATTTAATAATTTAATTTTCTAGTTTCTAGTAGCATTACGTTTCTTTTATTATCGATTTTGCTTTTGTATTTTGTTAAATAAAGTTTAATTGACACCCTCAGATTGCTAGATAGTTATTCTTAAAGTGACTATTGTTCATTGCAGCGTTGCCGTTCTTTGAAAATAATTAAGAAACGGCTGCGAATATGAAAAAATACTAAGAGATACTTTTTGTTAACCATTGAAGTTTCCATTCAAAACAAATTTAAAAAATGCGATTATACAGGGTATTCATATTTTTCTGAACTAATTAATTTTAATAACACCCTGTATCTCCGCAACTGGGAGCCTCAGAAGCTTCATGTCAACCTTAAGTTTGACGGCTCATCTGCTTATGTGACACGCCAAGTTTGAAGAAAATATCTCGTATACTTCTAGAGATACTAAGAAATATGTGTATTTTTCTCTAAATTTCTACGCTCTGTATAAAGAAAACTATGGCCCGTAGGAGAAAAAAATATATGAAGAAGTGCCCTTATTTTGACTCCAAGAATACGTGGTTTCATTTTTGACCATCAGTTCAGTTACACCCTGTATAGGTGTATACAGGATGATTTTTTTAGGTCTACCACCGCCATTTTCTCGCTTATTTTACGCCCTACAAAAAAGTGTAAGAAACATAAATGTTGCAATTTTGGACAGCTAAGTGGTGCTGCAAAAGAAATCGGCATCCATGGCCAACGCGCAATATTAAAAAAAACCTAAAATTGAGCAAAACTATTAATAGCCGTGGAATGTTTATTTTAAGAGACAGAGGAAAACTTTTATATTGAAAATTGATGGCACTGAGAAGCTTTATCCATCCACGTAGTCAGATAGTTTCAGCAAATTACACAGGGTCTTCGGTTCTCTTGAGGCTATGAAAATTTTTTTGTTTATTTTTTATTAAGCGATTTTCTCGCTTATTTTAGGCCGCACAGAAAATACGTAAGAAAAGAAAATATGTCAATTTTGGTCAGCGAGGCGACTTTAAAAAAGGAATGGGCCTCCATGCCCAACTTTTCGCACTGTACTAAGAAAACTTAGAATCGACTAAAATTTTCACGGTCTCAAGAGCGCCGAAGACCCTGTGTAATTTGCTGAAACTATCTGACTACGTGGATGGATAAAGTTTCTCAGTGCCATCAATTTTCAATATAAAAGTTTTCCTCTGCCTCTTAAAATAAACATTCCACGGCTATTAATAGTTTTGCTCAATTTGAGGTTTTTTTTAATATTGCGCGACAAGTTGGCCATGGATGCCGATTTCTTTTGCAGCACCACTTAGCTGTCCAAAATTGCAAAATTTTTGTTTCTTACGCTTTTTTTGTCGGGCGGAAAATAAGCGAGAAAATCGCGATGGTAGACCTAAAAAAATCATCTTGTATTTAGATAAATTCAGAAAATATAATTCCCGTTCCTATTAGCCAGCGCCAATCCATATAATAATTAATATCGAAGCAATCTGGCCAACTCGGCTGCCGCCGCATCCCAAAACGGACGATGATGGACCATGCGCTTAATGACCCAGAGCGAACCGGCGGATCGTTTTTAAACCGTCGAACGGCGGCGCTGGCGCCCGGAGCACGTGCCGCCGACGGCCGCCGCCGCGCCGTGAAAGGCGCAACGCTGAACCCGAACGAGGAAGCGGCCCGCGAACCACGATTCTTCGTGAGCGAAGAAATGAGGATTGTTGTGCTTCACTTGTTGCTGCGCCCGCTGTCGCTTGCCCGCGACCTCCCCCTATTACGACGCCACAGCGTGCACGTCAGCGGCGCGTTTTTGTCTTCCGTCGGCAGACGAGAGGAGACGGCTGGCAGTATCATGGAACATGATTTTTATAAGTTTTGTCAACCATGCCTAGCTCGAGGGAATACTTAAGAATAACCTAAAATTTGCTTTCGAACATCGCTTCTTTCCTATAAATTCGCAATCGACTGTAATGGGGCACCTATAAACTCACACTATACAGGGTGTTCCTAAATATCATGTACATACGGAAGGGGGTAATTCTTTGGCCCATTTTAAGAAAAAAACTTCATATGAACGTATGTCGTAAACGTCCTAACTTTTGAGAGTTCATTTTTTTAAATTGAATTTTGGCTACATCTCCCGAAATAATCAAGCTGCTGAACTGAAATTTGGCACTGCTATGTTTTTGGGGATAGAGAATAAGCTGAAAATGTCAATTTCAGCGTATCTCACAGAGGGCGCCACTTGCGCTGTTTTTTGATCACGCTTTTACGCGTTACTTTTTTGAGGTTATCTTTTTGGTCCTGCAGGTCCATCATTTTAGTGCATCTTTTCATTCTGCAAGAAAAAGGTACTCTTGTCTCATAACGATTAAATCAACCGTTTGCGTTGAAATTACCAAAACGTGCCCCAAAACACCTGTTGACTTCAATATTCGAAACATAAAATTTTCACCTACCACCTTCAAGTGTTACAGATCAACTGTACCATTTAAACTGAGAAAAAAATCCCTATGAACAATGTACCAAAAATTATTCGCTTTCAAAATGGAAAGGATTGAATTTGACAAAATTTTGACACTCTATTCCAAGAAAACCAATTTTGTTTTGACCAATGCCCATTTGGCATTTTTTTCATCATTTTGAATGTACAGTTGATCTGCAACATTTGAAAGCAGTAGGTGAAAATTTTATGTTTCGAATATTGGAATCAACAGGTGTTTTGGGGCACGTTTTGGTAATTTCAACGCAAACGGTTGATTTAATCATTACGAAACAAGAGTATCTTTTTCTTGCAAAATGAAAAGATGCACTAAAATGATGGACCTGCAGGACCAAAAAGATAACCTTAAAAAAGTTACGCGTAAAAGCGTGATCAAAAAACAGCGCAAGTGGCGCCCTCTGTGAGATTCGGTGAAATTTACATTTTCAGCTTATTCTCCATATCCAAAAACATAGCAGTGCCAAATTTCAGTACAGCACCTTGATTATTTCGAGAGATGTAGCCAAAATTCAATTTAAAAAAATGAACTTCAACGCCCTGTATCTCAAAAGTTAGGACCTTTACGACATACATTCATATGATGTTTTTTTCTTAAAATGGGCCAAAGAATTACCCCCTTCCGTATGTACATGATATTTAGGAACACCCTGTATAACATGATTGATAAAGAAGCGGAAACCGAACAGATTATTGCCATACTGCTTGTATCTAATATTATAAGGTAGTTGCTTTCTTAAAGAAAAAGAAACAACTACCAATCATCATATAAATTATGTCCTTGCTTTGCTGATGACAAAAAATTATGCCCTTGGGAATGGGGAACTCGAACTATTTTTTATTTATTAAATATATGTGCGTATCTAAGAGCACATACAAAAATATCAGCCCTCAAATCGCAATATTTAATTTGCAATAAATAATTAAAGTTGTGACCGCAAGCTATTCATTTGAAACGACACGAAAGGCGCGGGAATGGTCGTGACGTCACGCCGCTCGATCGATTGGAAGACAGTGACGGGAATGACAGCTACACAGAATTAGAAAAGGGGGAATGGAAATTGAACGTTAAAATAAACAGTTCGGCGACCCACTTCCAGAGGGATCTGATGTAGCACGTCTTTACAGAATGGTGAGGCTACAGGACTAGTAATTCGTAGGTCCCGGGTTCAATCCCACAAGAAGTTATTCTTTATTATCACTGCATTCTTATACATCTTATATTTATCACTGATTATCATTTTTAGTAATAATTATTGGACAATGGTTATATTATAACTCACAATTTACTCCATATAGTGTGTATTTAAATTCAAAGTACTTACCTACCTAATATGAAATTGTCGGTAGCAGGAAAAATGTAATACATTGCTCGATGCGTAAGCTCTTTTCGGCCTCGGATAGAGTTTTAAGACCCGAGACAACACGGGCGTTAAACAATCTCCTCGGACAAAAAAGTGCGCTTACGCATCTCGCAATGCAAATAACTATTTAATAAATACAGCACACTCTTTTCAAACGTTATCAACAATATCAAGACTGAGATAGATAGACAAGGATAGGACGTTTTCGTTGCTCCTTCTAAACAAATCGTACGTGGTGCTGTAATTTTTATATACATGGTGCCGCCCATATTAGTTTATACATGGTGCCGCCGCCCACCAGCGGCGCCACCACCAACGAACTATTTGACGTCACAACCAAGGAGGGCGCGATACAAGAATAATTTGAATTATGCAGTTTTTAATTGATACATTTATTACATAAAAATAAAAAATGAGTTTTGTTGAGAACTGTGGTTCATTTAAAGGCAATAAATTACGTTTCAAAGTAATATTTTTAAATTTAATTTTTATGCAAGTTCTCCATTATCGCAAAGCGACAAATCCCAAAATGGATTTATTACTTTTTTACTTGGTAACAGCGGATATGCTCAATACACCAATACAATACAATACACACACCGACTTGCCACAATTGGCACGGTTCTAATTTATGCAGCTGAAAAGAAGGTATGTTGCGGTATGGCACTATAGAATAGAAGAATAGACATTTATTTGTTCAAAATGGTACACAGACAATGTAGAACAACATCAACAAATATATATCTATATAAAAGCAAAGTTAAACAATTTATGAAACCATTTTTACTCTAGAATAAAAATTCCTCCACGCTATAGTCACACCTATTTACCAAGTATTTGTTTGATTCTGATTTAAAGTTTTTAATATTTAAGCTTTTTAAATAAATTGGCACACTCGTATATACATAGTAGGGCCAACTTTTAGGGGCAACACTTCAGGAATCTACAGAAAACGTCAATACCTATTAGTAGATTTTTTTAGAATTTATGAGGACGTTTAATGAAGGCAAAAAATATTTTTCTAGAGAGTATTATGGTTGACCCGTTGAACCCCCGCCTTTACGGCACTGGTGGAAGTACCATAGCTGTCATCCTTTAGGAAAAATAAAAGAAAACTTGATTTCGATACTTGTTTATATGAAAAAATCTACTTATTTTGACGTTTTCTATAGTTTTGCACCTAAAAATTGGACCACCCTGTATAAATAAACATACAGGATTATTCACAATCACCGTACCTATAGCGATGTCCTACTCGAAAATTAAATTTCTATACGTTGAAAGGTGCGCTCTCAGCTCTCACCAACGTGACACTTCACAACATTGTTATGATATACCTACCTAAATATTTATAAAGGATATTTTAGTGGCATATCAAGTAAAGGATAACGATTGAATAATGCACTCCAGCCAGGACTCGAACCTGGGATTTCTATTATACTATGTCCGTAGGCACTTAACCAACGAAGCTACCGGAGATACGGGTTCCATCGGCTAGGTGTTATTTATTCCAATTGATATTAGTTAGTAGCGGTGAGATGTAGGAGACTTCGGCTTCTTCTACAGCTACTAGAAGGTGTAGGGCAACCATTCATTATTGTTGGTTATGTGATCTTCCTATTTGTTCATCAACCCACAAAATTCGAAATTTAGCGACATAAGGCAGGTATCGAACGTGGTAATTCTAACCTTTTATAATTACGGGTACTAAAACATCTTTCTTTTCTAAATATTTATACGGAGATGTTTTTACTAAGTAGGTATACCCACTTATTCCAAATTTTACTTGAAAACGATCAGAGATTCTCTATATGAGAAACGTCGTAGTTTCAACAAACGAAGACAATGGAAGATGGAAGTCCTGGTCTAATATGATTGTATCTTTTCACAACACAAAACAAGTAGGTACGATTTGCTCAATAGTAAGCAAGAGGTTATTTTTGTTTATATTTCTATGTCAATAAAAATTATATTTATTTAGACCAAGCTTGTCATCTAAATATCAACGGAGTTCGCAGTTGTATAGTTATTTCTCAATTTCTTCAAATTTTGATATTTAAAACTATTCTTGGTTTTGGTGGATGTAAATTCGTTAAAAGAGGCGCATAGTACCAAAATCCGAACTGAACTACAAACTTATTGTAAACAGGGATTATTCTTTCTCCGTGCATTGAACTAATACTTATAATAATTCAATATTTTTTCTGGTCGTGAAAAGTGAAAATTTATTTATTTTTAACATCGAATGTGACTTTTGCTTTCACTATTATTGTTCATATACAATGGGACAAAAGATTCTCTAGTATGCAATTTTATTTATAAATATTTCCCATAGACTTACACTTTCAAATGGGTTCATTGCTCATCGCGGCAAGAGCAGCACACTATACAACAAATATTTTAAATATACCTGTCTAATAACGTATTCAAAGAAATCATTAATATTCATTTCTATTTAATTTTCATTTTCACCGTTCAAGCTAATAATGCGCTCTTAGTTTCTAAGCTGCAAGCACACCTCAATTTCAACAAGGAGCAATATTATTATCTTGCAGTTAAGTTAGAAACCAACACCTGCAATCATAATTAAAACGACTATGGAAATTTTCTATCCTTTTTGTTTTAACTGCTACGTTCTGACCAGTCATGCGTGTGGTGTAAACTTAGCGTCCTGTCTATCGAACATCAAGAGCAGTTATAAATCACTTTTCACGCATTTTTTAATGATGCCTATCCTGAAAATTAAGCAAGGCTGTAAATACACGACTGACGAATGCGTATTACGAAAATTCTTACAGTTTCGTTTCTGTGCTTGTCTCGTAGTATTAAAACATTCGAATGTATAAAGTAGATTAACACATCACGTCCTCGACTATACTTTGTCAAACTGTCACGATGTTTATAATCCTCCAGTAGGCGTTGGATTTTTATCATCGGAGTCGTGAGAGGCGATAGAATTTATTTTATGATTCAATTCCCAGTGAGATTATATTAAATCTCGACAAAAGGTCTCACTGATTTATTTTTAAATAATTCGATGTAAATCCTACTTAACGGATAAAATTTAGGAAACTTCGTAATTAATTAACGGTGGTACTGATGAGAAATTTATACCTAACAATAGCTGTTTTTATAATAAATATTTCAATAGTGTTTTGTGTTTTGATCATTAAAAAATATTGAATATTAAAAAAAATATTATTCCCAGTAAATTCCATAGGTACCTACAGTTCACGCAATTATTTAATCAATCAGAGCTTCAGAAAGTATACGATTATTGTTAGCCCCGATTTGATTGTTGAGTCCGAGATTTAACTGCTTGTCTTCAATTATATTCCGGCTTCGTCTCATAAAATATAGTATAGTCAAAGTCTAGAGAGTATATAGACTTTGGTATAGTGTAGTACCCGTTTTTCCGTACTATAATAAGCCACATATTATTTCAAAGCAAAACAAATAATGTTTACGTATTCCGTTCTCGGCCTATATGCATTGTGGGTCTGTTTGTTCTCCAAATCGCCGACATCAGAAAGGGCAGCAATCACAAAAATAAGCTTCTGTATCAATTAAATATGTATAGGATGTAGGCAGTACTAAATACAAACCATATTTTAGAATAGAATACAGCCTGGACGAGCATTGTAGGGCAGGACCCAACGTCACCTTTTATTTACTACCTGAGGCAGTAATAACACTATATTATTTCTGCCCCATTTGAGGGCAGATAAAGACACTTTTATTGTCGATAACTTTTAATATAAAAGTATAATATATAAATAATGTGAGTGCAGGCCAAAAATAATTTTTCCATTGGGCGAAATCGCTCCATGGAAAGGGGTGGAAATATAGGGGTTTGAAAACCTTTACCTCACAGGGTGAGTCAGAATGTATAGTAAATACTTTAAAGAGGTGTTCGGCAGGTGGTTTTAAGGGGGGGGGGGGGGGTCTTTCATATAAAATTTTTCGATTTTGGCTTTCCTTGCCAAGTTATTCGGGTCTACAGGGTGACACAAAAATATATTTTTTATCTATATCTCAATAACGGCGCTACTTAAAAATTTGAAATTTGTTAGGTGTTATCTACTTACTGGAAGACGCCTTAGGGTAGCTTATTCATTTACACAGTGCCCTACAAAAGGGTAAAAAATAACAACCCCTATTAATTTTTTTGCTCAAACTTTTTTGAGGTTATCTTTTTGGTCTTGCAGGTTCATCATTTCAGTGTATCTTTTCATTTTGCAACAAAAGTGTACTCTCGTTTCATAACGATAAAATCAAACGTTTGCGTTGAAATAGGCAAAACGTGCCCCAAAACACCTGTTAACTTCAACATTCGAAACATGCAATTTTTACCTGCCGCTTTCAGACGTTACAGATCGACTGTACATTTAAAATAAGGAAAAAAATATCAATTGGACATTGGTCAAAACAGCATTGGTTTTCTTGGAATATGGTGTTCAAATTTTGTTAAATTCAATCTTTTCCATTTTGAAAGCTAATTAGTTTTGGTACATTGTTCATAGGATTTTTTTTCTCAGTTTAAATGGTACAGTCGATGTGTAACGTTTGAAAGCGGATGATCTGTCCGGTACATCAGCGTATGGTTTTCCCGCCAATCTCGCATGGCACCCTGTTTGTGTGTCCACACTCCGTCAACAGCAAGTAGCGCGCGCGTAACGCCTAAAAAAACGACACCCGGCATCAAGCCCATCCGTGACAAGCCCGCATTAAAATATCGGTTTATTCAACTCGCCTCCATCTTGCCCTAGCAGTAATTCGAGGAATTATCCGGTGGCAGTAATTGCACACGAATCTGTAACTCGGTAGTCGGCCGCCGGTATGATCTAGTGCGTGCTTTCCCTTCGCGCACCAGGTGATTATGTCTTCACAGTTGAACAGTCCGTTTCCCGGATGCTGCGAGATATGCTGTTGTCTGGACTGGACGCTGGCCGTAATAAGCGAGCTTTGGAATTGATCGTAGCACGCTCTGCGCGGCTGTGAAGATATGCGGGCAAAAAGCGTCGATGCGGGCAGCGGCCGCGGCGCGGCGGCTCGGTCGGGAAGGTGCCGAACCTTGGCTGGCCGGGCGTCGTCGGTTCGAATCCTGCTGGACAGAGCTGGGAAAGATCGCGCCACAAAAACATCTAAGATCGTTTAAAAATAGATCTTTTCATGCAAAAACTGAAAATGATCTATTTAAAAAAGCTCAATCGATCTAAGATCTTTTGCATGATCTAAGATCTTCTAAACGATCTAAGATCTTCTAAACAATCTAAGATCTTCTAAACGATCTGAGATCTTCTAAACAATCTAAGATCTTCTAAACGATCCAAGATCTTCAAAACTATCTAAGATCTTCTAAACGATCTAAGATCCTCTAAATGATCTAAAATCTTTGAACAAAATTCATGAAATTATATAGTTAATAGATATAGATGTCTATAAATACTCTTCCTAATTTTGACATAGTATAAAGTGACATCTTTCAAAACCTAAGCAAGTGATGATACGTCCAGTTTTACGTAACTAGTTGTGTAAAGTAAAATTTTGCGTAACTAGTTACGTAAAGTTACTACTCTAACTGAACTGGTTACGTAATCAATCAGTTGATATACCTATATGGAGAATTAGACTTTTCTTGTAAAAACGTGTTCACCGATTATTTATGCAATTTATAATTTTATAACTTAAGTTATAAAGTTCGGAATTTTGAGAAATTAGATAATTGAAAATAAAATACAAATTAACATAAAGCATTCATTTAAATTTGACCTCACAATAGGTTCTTGTAGTTGTAGGTAAAATATGCGTCAGTTTGTTTATATTCGCGAATTCTGACAATTTGCACTTTAGCTGAGACCTAGAGATCTCCTGAGGTAAACGCTCGTTAGTAACGTAAGTAACTAATTTCGTGATACATACATTTTAATAATAATATGTAGATTATAATATGTATAAAAAGAAAAATCCTTGTTAGTACAAAACTATTCATTACTTCTAAAAAAGATATACCTACCTTTCTACCTACATTATTTTGTATAAAAAAATCACAGAAACGTTTCAAAAACGAACTACTTACAACAATTGAGGTCAAAATGAGAACATATTTTACAAATATGTAGATATAAAAACAAAAACTCTTATTCCTACAACAACCTAGAGCACTATTTTTTATTCTTCAAAAATAAACCATTATTTTTTATAAAAAAAAAATCACAGAAACGTTTCAAAAACGAACGAAAACAAACGAGGAAATGATCTTAGATCCTTTTAAAGATCTTAGATCTTTAAAACGATCTTAGATCTCTAAAACGATCTTAGATCTTTAAAACGATCTTAGATCTTTAAAACGATCTTAGATATTTAAAACGATCTTAGATCTTTTAAACGATCTTAGATCTTTAAAATGTTCTAAGATCGTCAAATTAAGATCAAAGATCAGATATTTTTGAAACGATCTTTTTAAAAAAGATCGTTCTTTAGTGAAACAAAAAAGGATCAAGATCGCGATCTTAGATCTTAGATCTTTAAAACGATCTTTTTTAAATAGATCTGCCCAGCTCTGCTGGGGGAAACAAAAAAATGTCATCGATTTTCAGGTGGTTGGTCAAATATTGGTCGGTTTAACAATGGACCTTTTCATTAAATTTTTAACACTAGGTGGCGTACACGGATAACTTAAGCAAGTTTTACTAACTTAGTTACCAAAAGTAGCTCTTGTAACTATTTTGAGTAGCTAGCTACTTCTAAAAAGTAACTTATTTGGTTCACAGTTGCAAGCTACCAGAAGAAAAAAGTAGCTTGAATACGCAAATGTAGCTTAACTAGTAGATTAGCTACTAAGTAGCTAGCTACCTACTGCCCGGCTCTGATCAGGGCTATTGTAATTAAAATTTTGCTACTTACCTAACTTTGATTGTACAAATTGTTAGAAAATTTTATACTTCGTTTAAACTAAGAAACCCATTTTTTCTACTAAGTCTGAGTCATACTTTTGCTTTTATGGAGCGAATATTTCTGTTTATTTTTTACGGGAACACCTTTAATAATTTAAAAATATCAAATCAAAAATCATCGAGTAAAATATTATGAGATAAGGAGAACAGCTGTCAAATTTGACAGTTTATTGAACTATAATGTGTCTCCATTTATTGAAGGAAAAATGGGTTCAAGCCTTTGAATAAAGAACCCCAGGGGAGAAGAATTTTGAAGAAGTGGGTACCTACACAAACGCCTATGCCACTTTGGTGCATGGCCTCAAAAACTAATTTAAATTGTAAAATTACTTTACAGATGGATTATTATTCTCAAACATTTCGTTTTCAAGCCAGGAAAGAGCCACAAGCCGCACAGCTAAGAATAATAACTCGAAAAAGTATTTAAATACCACATACTGACACATAGCTATCACCGCGGTGTCAGATACCAAAATTTTGTGTCAAAACTTGGTTATTACTCAGGGTGAATTCCGTCTCACGTATTTTATAATACATATACACATTATGTGTAGGTAACACATAGAGCTTTGACTCCTTACTGGGATTCTTTTTTCTATTGCTTTTTGATATTGCTTTTCTTTATATAAAATGAGTTCGGTAATTTACTCTCAGATTCGAGCAGATTTGAGTCAGCTGATTGCAGATGTTTTCAAGTGTGACATAACGATAGTATTAGCCCTAGTTCAGTTTAGGAAATGTTTCTTGAATATGAGGAGGAACAGGTTCATGCGGTTTTAGAAACGGTTGAACATTTTGAACTTTTTGTTTTTCTAATTAACGATATACCTACTTAATTATGTTTCCAGTAGTAGTGGATATCTATAGATTTATATCTGCTGACATAATATACATGTCTTCTAGTCCTAGATATCTGTATCTGCATAACGTCTCCGTTACAAATGCAGCAACTGACTTAGATTCCCACTCTTAATGTACCTACTAAATTACACCTTCAAATGTGAGTTGTGATGCATATACCTTATGCGGACTTGGTATATATTTCATATAGTGGCATTAATATTTATTGCGTAGAAGTAATTTCTCCCTAAAATACCTTAAATTATATATATCGTAAACAATGTGTAATGGATATTTTTTTAAAATATACAGTTCGTAATTTTGAAAATTATCTTCACTGCAGAAAGAAATTGCAGGCATTTTATGGATTATATTTTTGATATATGGTGCCAATTAAGACTTGGGCAGTAATTTCATATTTAATAAACGCTATTAACATGTTCGTAAAGCAATATTCAATAAAGTGTCAATTCACTTAGCAAACTTCCACTTTTTATGGAACACAAACATTAATCTATTCCCAGTTCTCAGAAGCAAATCTACATTTCACTCGTCGTTGCAATATCATTTATTAATTTATTTACCGGGTTTTCCTTAATTTATTACCACTCGATACTCGATATAGGGAAATATTCTAGGCATGTTTTCTTTCATATGTCCGTATTAATGGAGATATGGGCATTTAAAAGAGGGCCTATAAATTAAATATACGGGTACCTTTTTTTAAAATTGACAGTGAAGCTAATACGTATTACGAATTCTATAAAAGTGTTTCCCAAAGTAAAATTATGTTAGATATTTGATAGGGTGCTTGCTCTCAAACAAGCAAGAACCATTTGCGCTTCTCTATTTGGCTTGACTAACTACTCTGCAAAGACCCAAACATTATTAAAATCCAGAGGAATAAAACGAACTTATTTCAGCAAGGGGCATAAGAAAAAATTATAAGAAGTTTCGCTTCCCGGGAGGTATTCCACCTTCCTCCGGACACCCTGTGGAATCTAAGTAAGTGTAAAAACATAGTGGAGTAGGTAGGTAGTTCAACTAGCCGCGCACATAGTCACGCACATCGCCGAGCACTTATATACAGGGTTAACTATCACTAGCTTAGTACAAAAAAATTTACCACGTGCGCAGGAAGGCTTAAGAAAACAGAAAAATATTTTCAGATTTTTTTACGATCTTTAAAAAAAGGGTAAAAACCCCTATTTTCCCTGTAAATCTCCGCCTCTAATTACGTCATCCAATATGGCTTCGGAACGTACTGTCAGCTTGAAGTTATTTTCGCGATGTTGCCGTTGTTTTAGCAAGGATGAAAATACCTTTTTACTCAAACAAATAAAAAAATACATAAATAACAATCCATTTGAATCTGTACAGCCGCAGCGCAGTTAGATTTACCCGAGGTTTACCCGGATTCGCCTTACCTTACTTTGAAATTTAACTAACCTAAATTCACCTGACCTCTTAAGCCCTGATAAAGGTGTAAACCCCGTTTTGATAGTTCGTTCTTTTAGCGCGCAGTGCAGAACCCGAAACAACAGTTTATTTTCAATTAAAAGCTCACCCAATGTCCGAGTCAATGTCCTTCCATATTGCGCAACTGCTGCTTAGGGGTAGTCGACTTATTGTATGCACTTACCCACCATACATCCATAACTTTGTTGCAGTTGATTCCCTGGCTTGGGAATTGTTCACTAATCGTGCCGCTCCCTTGTCGTACACAGCACTCCGATGCTCTTGGCGTCGAGTACCGGTGGCCTGGTCGGTCCGCCGTGGCAACACCTCTTGATTTCCTGTATCCGGGGCACAGGGCGTCTCCAAATTCTCCACACTCCAGATTCCCTTTTTCTCCGCCTTTTTAGTCCCAAAAACCACGGGACCCGCGAAAGCGAGCTGCTGCACGTGTGCCGTTATTCCATTACTGTCCTCCCCTCTTGGCTCTCCCGCGCAAGTCACGACTCGAACTTCCCCTATCGCCTAAATGAAATCAAAGATTTCCCAGTGTGTGTCTTTCAATATCAGCACTACCCATATACATCTTATGAATCGTTTGAATGAATCGTTTAAATGATTAAATAACATTAAATTTAAACTGTACTTGGACATGCGCAAACGGTATGCCATCCGTTTTCAGCAGTTTCATTAGGGTTTCATCAAGTCAAGTAGCTTAACATTTTAACAAATTACTTGACTTGACTTGAAAATCAAGCTTTTGACAAATTAAATATTCAACTTGACTTGATATTGGAAAATTACTACTTGACTTGAACTTGACTTGATTTCAAGTCAAGTCAAGTCAAGTAGCTTGATATCAAGTCAAGCCACGAATCTCTAAAAGTGGCAATAAAATAAAATTTACTTTTACTTGTGAACATGTTTATTTATTATTAACACACAAAATAAGAACCAAGTTTCCGATAAAAATGTTTATATATTAAGAAAAAAAAGTGCTTTGAACGGTGTTAACGTGAAACAAATAGAAGTTTTTGTTGTCTATGTTACACAGACACAGACACCCAAATAGAAGCTTTTGTTGACTATATACACATAGTTTTGGTACGGACTTAAAATAGTTTATTTTTATTCTTTCCTAGTTTTGCAAAAAAGTGTACAATGCAAAGGTTTATTATTATTATTTACCTTACTGTCCTAACTGATAATAAAATTTGAAATCGATAAAAAATCAAGTATTCAAGTAGCTTCAAGAAAAACTTGATTTTTCAATTACTTGAGAAATAAATACTTGACTTGACTTGATATTGGAAAATTACTACTTGAATTGAACTTGACTTGATGTCAAGTCAAGTCAAGTAGCTTGAATATCAAGTCAAGCCATGAATCTCTAAGTTTCATAACAAGAACTTGCACACTTTTCATTGGCAGCCTGTTCAGAAACGTGGAAAAATTAATAATTAAAATACAAGGTCACGTGAGAATAATAGTCCTTTGGGCCCACGCTAACGCTATGCCTATGGTTTTCCGGAGAATTTTCTATTTTGAACTTCATTATAAAACACATGGCAGCGTGACTAAAATCATATCAAAACGCATATTTTTCGAATAAACGAAAACTCAGTTTTTCATATGAAGAACCCAGGATGCCTCTCTGATTTATACCTTACGAGTATTATTGTGGGAATATACGCAAGATAGTTGCCCTGTGAAAGGCATACTGTACGGAGGAGTGAGCAGGAAAATGTAATTTTAGGAAGTGCCACCGCCACCCGCTACCGCAGATCCTATTGCCGATACAAAAATCGGCGCCGCTTATCGGCGGGGCGGCCGCGCCGCCGCGGCAGCCGATAGGCGCGTATCGCGCGTCGGATCTGGCCCGCGGTCGCGCGCGCCTCCGCCGTCGGCGGGCGGCGGCCGTTTGTGCCGATCGGAATCGGTCGCGTTTCGTTATTCAGCGCATTATGCTGTCGGGGCGCATCACCGCGCCTGTTAGCGGCTGATTTATTCGGCATTGTCGGCCCGCCGATTCGTAATGGACCGCGGCGGCGGCGGCGGCCGCCTTCCAACAAGCGGCCGCCGGTTTTTCGGGGGCCGCGGCCGCGCAGGCCGCACCAGACGCAAACGCTTCCCAACCGGTCTCGAAAACGGAGCGATCCTTTGATGCCGGTGCGGTACGACGCCGCGGGCTGGCGGCCCTTAAAAATGGCCGGCAAATTCGGATCTTCGACTGTACAGGGTGTCCCAAATTGGATGGTTTTTTGAGGGGGGGGATTCATATTTCCCGAAGAGAAAATGTAGCTAAGGTGTGCTGTGTTCGAGCAAATATTTAAAAACTTGTCGCCGGAGGGGTCTAAAAATACGAACAAGCATAGATATACACAACGTTTATATAGTGCAGTGGAATAGATAAGAAGGTACGTTAATATACCGTTATTGAGGAATGCTACCTATTGGACCGGGAGATAGTGACAGATTTTTGGACGTGATTTTACTCAGTATGCCTTGCAAAGGGCATTATGTGGCACATATTCTCACAATAATAAGGTATGAATCAGAGAATCATCCTGGGTTCTTCATGTGAAAAACTGAGTTTTCAATTATTCGAAAAATATGCATTTGGATATGATTTTATACAGGCTGCCATGTGCTTTATAATGAAGTTCAAAATAGAAAATTCCTCGGAAAACCATAGGCATACCGTTAGGGTGGGTCCAAAGGGCTATTATTGCCATGTGAACTTGTATTTTAATAATTAATTTTTTCACGTTTCTGAACATTCTACCAATGAGAAGTATGCAAGTTCTTGTTATGAAACTGCTGAAGAAAAGATGGCATACCGTTTGCGCATGTCCAAGTACACTTTACATCGAATAACTCGTTTAAATGATTAAATAACATTCAATTTAAACAGTACTTGGACATGCGCAAACGGTATGCCATCTTTTCTTCGGCAGTTTCATAACAAGAACTTGCATACTTCTCATTGGCAGCCTGTTCAGAAACGTGGAAAAAATAATTATTAAAATACAAGATCACGTGGCAATAATAGCCCTTTGAACCCGCCCTAACAGTATGCCTATGGTTTTCCGAGGAATTTTCTATTTTGAACTTCATTATAAAACACATGGCAGCCTGTATAAAATCATATCAAAACGCATATTTTCCGAATAATTGAAAACTCAGTTTTTTACATGAAGAACCCAGGATGACTCTGATTCATACCTTATTATTGTGAGAATATGTTCCACATAGTGCCCTTTGCAAGGCATACTGAGTAAAGTCACGTCCAAAAATCTGTCACTATCTCCCGGTCTATATACTGTACCGAATCTCAACAATAACAGTCCAAACTCGTTGCCTTGGTTACCACCTTTATTGTTTAACCTTCACAAATAAACTTGTCAGATACTGTCACTACTGTCACTGACCAAAAATCTCAAAAAGCTCAAAAATTCGCACTAAATCACGTTCTAACCTTTAACTTACTTCCAGGCCCAATTACCAGGGCTTATATATTCAATGGAAGACTGGAGACTACTACTACTCTAGAATATTCCTGCACAAATTATAAAGTTCTAGTAAATTTCTAAAAACTTATGGAAGCTCAACAGGGAAAACAATGAAAACTAAGGGAAAATGGGGCCCTGGGGGCCTCAGGCCAACAAAGATGTGACGGAAAATGCCTCCAGACTAATCATAAAAATTATAAATCTGTAAGTAGAATAACGAAATAACAACCTTAGAATCATTTTTCGTTACAATACTATTATTTTAGTCTAAACGGCAAAAAACCTTTAAAATTCAAAAAGTGCTGTAATATTTTGAGATTTTTTAATTAAAGTGTAGGTATACTTAGGGGCATATTGCCTTGGTGACAGTATCACTCCACGATCACCTATACCTTTTTCGAGGTGATGCTCGGAAAAATCCGTCTCCCACACGTATATACAATAAAAACATGCAGATATCAGAAAATACGTCCGGGAATATATTTCCGAGACATCTAGATCTTGAAATGAATATACATATTTCCACTTCTGTAAACCTAGGGCGTTGGTAATTCATAAATTTTAATATTTCTCTCCCTAATTCGCACGTGCAGCAAGCCTTTGTACTCTATACAAACATACAAATCAAATCAAATATATTTTATTGTCATAAGAGTAAAACTTGTTGAAAAAGGTGAGTAACAACTAACTAATACATAAAAAATACAAATACACCAATTATATAAAAAAATAAAATTAATAGGTAAAGCTTAAACACACAGTCTAGCGCTAGAACGTGGGAGCCAAATTTTGTAAGCCATAAAATAATGGACAACAAGACTACCGAGATCTTGCACCTCAAATATAAAGCAGGGCTCTTTTTTGTAAAACAAATATTGATCTCCACCTTCACAACACCATGCTCCCCAAAAGCAGATTCCATATTTTTGTCAAAAGAAAATAAGCAGTTCTTCTTACAGGCAAATCAAGCTCTCTTGAGATGACCAAAAGCACAAAGCATCTCCTAGAAAACTTAGTGGACAGTGAAAGAATGTGATCCCGAAAAGACAACATGTCGTCAATGCTCAAACCAGGAAACTTTGGACATGTTAATTGGAATTGGTTAATACGTTCCTGATCAATATTATTGAGATAACACCTAAAAGAGGGAACATTGTTTTTCGAAATGTTAAACCAACAACTCTTCACTCTATGCATGTCTCTTGTGATGACAGCATTCAGTTCAATAGGATCCCTGTTATGCCACAACAGAATAGTGTCATCCGCATACATTGTATAAATGTACCCTTAATGTGAAGTGTGAAGTTGTGCCGTTCACTGAAACAACCTGTTGACGCTCAGAGAGGTAAGAGCTGAACCACTCAAGAGACAGACTCCTAAATCCATAACACTCAAGTTTTCTCAGTAATAATATGTTATGGTTCACGTTCACACAATCGAAAACCTTGGATATATGAGAATATACCCTCTGCAGCAGCGTCACCATCATTAAGGACCAGATAAAAACTTTCAAAGGAAGAAAACATAGCATCTTTGCTGCTCAAACTGAGCCGAACACAAAACTTTAGACTCCTCCAAAAAAAGTTAAATTCTCTTCTTTACCAGCTTTTCAATAACCTTGGAAAGGGGAGGCAGCAATGAAATAGGGCGAAAGTTAGAGGGGTCACTGAAATCACCGCCATTATGGAGAGGAACAACGATAGCATAGACTTTAGGCAAGTAGGAAATGTACACATTTCTAGCATCGGCTAAAGCCTCAATAACTGGAGTAGGTAACTGCTGGAGAACTCGTATATATATATATATATATAAGAAAAGGTGATAATGGGCAAACACTCAAAGTTAACAAAAAGAAAAAACTAGTAACCGCATACACGTGTTTCATGCTATTTGGCAATCATCAGTACGGTGTAACATTAACCAAATCAAAAGATAGGCATGATTTGGGAAGCAACAAATGAAGTCCAGGCAGGAGCCAACATTTACACTCGCTAATCTTACATCCTTATATATATATATATATATATATATATATATACAGGGTGATTCAGGAGGAAATGTCAATATTTTAGGTACGTATTCGGGGACCCAAAATAAACATAAAAGTTCCTATAAACATGGGTCCTATTCCCGGCCGTTACCGAAATACAGGGGTAAACAACATTCAATTTAAGGTTTTTATTACATTATTTATAACAGGTAGGCTAGGTTTTGGGTGATTCAGGCGGAAATTCCTGTTGCTTAGCAATAGTAGACCTTAATCCTCTGGATTATTGTCTTTGGGGGTGGTTTAAATCATTGGTATATTCAAGTAAAGTAAACACTAGAGATGCATTACTCGATCGAATAATAAATGCAGCAGCAACTATAAGAAACAGGCCCGTATCCATTCATAGAGCGACCCGAGCTATTCACCAGAGAGCTGACTTATGTTTAGAAGTAAACGGTGGCATTTTTGAAAACTATAAAACCTAGCCTACCTGTTATAAATAATGTAATAAAAACCTTAAATTGAATGTTGTTTACCCCTGTATTTCGGTAACGGCCGGGAATAGGACCCATGTTTATAGGAACTTTTATGTTTATTTTGGGTCCCCGAATACGTACCTAAAATATTGACATTTCCTCCTGAATCACCCTGTATATAATATATTTGATCCCAGCCAGAAGATATCTTATTTTTGATCTCCGCAAACATATGTTTCTTAATTCTTCACCATCAGTGGGAGTAAAGAAAACAGAATCCCTGAAGTGCAAATCTGCCAAATATTCAAGAGGATTATTTGATATTGGAATGGCTGCGGTGAACATGGAGGCAACAGAACAATGGAACCTATTAAAATCTTTGGAGTTAAAGGAAGAAGTGGCAGCCCTTACCTCAGTTTTACCTCTCAGCTCCTTTACTATCGCCAAATTTACCTACATCACCAATCATTGTCAGATCTATCGTGGTCGGAGTATCCCACTTCTCGACGTCGTTATCAAGAAATTCTCCCAAAAATCCTACACAAAGAGGGAAACTCAGTCTAACCCCTTTCTAATAGCTGCAGCCGAGTATGACCCCGATCACAATGCGCACATGCACATAAACTACCCCACTACGCCGCCTCTCTCTTTGTATTTAACAGTCAAGACTACGATTTACGTAGACCCAACCGCCTAGACTTCACACTTCTTTATCATGAAGCCAACGACTTACCTCCACGTCAACCATCTTTTTTAAACGAATGGACGAAGACTTGTTGTATCGAGGAGAGGACTATTTAGTGTTACGCCGCCGCCATGAAAGCGATTAAATTTGACTAAGGTAGAGGTGTATCAGGTATCTATTTCTTTAGATTTGTTAGTGGGTATCGTAGAGCCATTCTATATACAGGGTGACCGTATTTTGAGTCTATGCATGGGGATCTTGTTTATCTTAAGAGATACGAGGTCGGTTAAATTTGGGCAAAGTTGCGGAATTTGATGCCGAGTAACATGGTAAAAAGAAATTTTGGCTGGCCCTTTTCGTTTTGAAAATAATGCGAAAAAACTGAAAATTGTCGTTTTTGTTTTTATTTTTTTAAAACGAAAACGAATGGCGCTGTACATTTCTAAGTTAAACATTATTAAGGCACTTTTTTCTCACCTCCCTGGACAAAGATATGACGATCAACTTTTATTTTTCTTATGGGCGCCATATTGGATTTTTGCATTTTTGAAAAGAGGATTTTTTTCTGGTTAAAATGATATGTCACACATTATGCTTTACTTTGTTTTTCTTGCCGTAATATCAAATTAATCGTTTTTGCATAGAGTGCCTTGGAAACGTAAGCCCCATAATGTTTGATGTTTTTGCATAGAGTGCCTTGGAAACATAAGCCCCATAATGTTTGACATTTTTGTATAGAATGCCTTGGAAACATAAGCCCCATAATAACGTTTGATAGTTTAGTACAATTTTAAGTGTTACTGATACTTTATTTTACTGAAAAATGTCATTTTCACATGAAGAAAAGCGTGACATGATTCAAATTTATTATTCCTCAAATATAAATGACGTCGAAGGGATATTGGACGAGCTATAAACAATTTAAGGAAACGTGCTGCATTGTGCCTTGAGGAACAGGGAGGACAAATTGAACATTTATTGTAAAATATGATTGTCTACTCGTCTAGGTTTTTGTTGTTCTTGAGTTTCCAGTTTGACTCTTTTAGTGTTAATGTGTTATATGGCAAATAACGAATAAATAACAAGATCTCAGATCATACTCTCGTGGTACGTTTATGATTTATTTAATCAATAAACTTAACATTAACTGAATTTTTACTGAACCATTAAACAATATTCCAAAGCACACTTCGCAACAATGGGTAACTAGGCTTATGTTTCCAAGGCACTCTATGCAAAAACGACAAACATTATGGGGCTTACGTTTCCAAGGCACTCTATGCAAAAACGATTAATTTGATATTACGGCAAGAAAAACAAAGTAAAGCATAATATATGACATATAATTTTAACCAGAAAAAAATCCTCTTTTCAAAAATGAAAAAATCCAATATAGCGCCCATAAGAAAAATAAAAGTTGATCGTCATATCTTTGTCCAGGGAGGTGAGAAAAAAAATGCGAGGCTATATTTAGATTCCTTGTAAAAAAGTGCCTCAATAATGTTTAACTTAGAAATGTCCAGCGCCATTCGTTTTCGTTTAAAAAATAAAAACGAAAACGACAATTTTCAGTTTTTTTCGCATTATTTTCAAAACGAAAAGGGCCAGCCAAAATTTCTTTTTACCATGTTACTCGGCATCAAATTCCGCAACTTTGCCCCAATTTAACCGACCTCGTATCTCTTAAGATAACCAAGATCCCCATGCATAGACTCGAAATAAGGTCACCCTGTATAAGCAGCGTTCATCAACAAATTCCCTTCGTGTCGGTGTTCCGCTTCGGCCTCCTTTTATTTTCCGTCCGCGGGAGTACCGCGGGCTCTGCGTGCCGCCCGTTCACGCTCCCTACTGAGGTAGCCGGGCGCGCAGGCCTGCGGCTCGACGGGCCGGCCGCGCACGGTTCCGTTCGGCCAGTACTGCCTGCCGGGCTCTTCTCGGGACGGATTCAGTTGCGAGAGGCTGGGCAGCGGCCCGCTATAGGTAGGTGGTACTCTCGCGGCCGGAATACCTGTTTGTTCACCAGTTCGGATATCTATAAGAATTTTAAAATATATCGATAAGGTAAATTGTTAGTGCGCCTACATAGAATTTATGACAAACTGGCATATTGAGGCATACCAATTTCAGGGACAAACACTTAAAATGATGCCAAAGTCTTGGGATTTACAAGTTGCAGTTAATATTTTCTGGGCCCACCGAGGTCCAACCTCTATATACGCTAGTGCACCGCCATAATCTTACCAAATATACTATTGTCCATTGTCCATTGTTGGACTACCGCTAAGTTTGTTCCTACAACTTCATATTGAAATGGAGTTAATTTTCACACCAACATTTATCTTGAAAACTTAGAGGTTCCCGAAAAAAATTTGAAAAAAGTTGTTGCTTTTGACGAGTTAGATGGGTACGTGTTTATAATTTTGGCACTTATTTTTGCTTATTAAATATGCAAAACTTTCTAGGTATGTATAGGTACCTAAAGTGTGACCCATTTGTTTTCAGGTCACCCTATGTATTAAATGTGCGATTTTACCCGTTTTTTTTTAAATTGTATAGAGCTTGATTCAAAATCCAAGGCCTAGATACTATGGCTGTTTCTAGGAGCAAAATTTTAATAAATCACAGGGTTTTTTTTTAGAAAATAAAATGTTCACGCCACTGGATTCAGAACACCTCACAATGAGCCTGTACGAAATTAAGAAAAAAATAAATTTAAACCACAAACAAATTTTTAAAACAATTAGTAGTTTTTGTGATGAAATTTTAATTTTTTTTGTTTCCTTTTATTCTGTGTAATCATAGACCAATCATTAATATCACCGAGTTGTTATAGTTTAATTTTATTTGCTTTTTTCATGGCTAACAATGAATTTTTAAAAATAAATTTAAATTTTTCTATAAAATCGTTATGACTATAATTTTTTTGGTTAATTTGACACTGGCGTGTTTTGAGGAGCGCTAAATCCAGGAGCTGGCACAGATTTTTTTGAAAAAAAAAAAACGCTAATGTAATTTATTAAAATTTTGCTCCTACAAACTGTTATAGTAGGTCTTGAATTTTGTACGAAAGAAGTCATGTGTGCTCAAAAAATGCAATTTATAAAGCTCCATACACAATTTAAAAAAATCTGGGTCAGATCGCACTATTAATAAACTTTTTTACAGGCTGACCCGAAAGCAAATAGGTTATACTGTGTGTATATAAATCTTTAATTTACAACTAGAAGCAATTGTTTGTTTATGTATGGGTTTTATATAGCAAAAGAAGTAGCATCTTTGTAAATATAAAAAAATCAAAGATTTCTCCTATTAAGTTTCAAAAAATTCTCACCAGGGCCACAAAAAGAACAGATATTCTTTTTAATAATCGCATTATTAAAAACTCGTCGCAAACATGTTCTTAATTTTATTAATGCGACTGAATTTCCTGACTTTCCAAAAATGTTAAATCAGAAGTAACCGGTAATTAGCCATATATTTCACTTATTTGTCGCAATTACAATTACGAAGTAATTAAATATACGATTGCAGTTTCCTAAAATGGAATTAACTCTTCGTGGTACTAAATTGCACATGCGGGCCGCAAGGAAACATTATATGTATCGGAATTTTGATGAAATTTTACCTTTTATGGAAAGATATATAAAAAGAATTTAACAACCCTCGAAGCTGATCATTTGCGTGCTTCTGTATTCTCTCTGCTGAGAACATTATTAATTTAATAGCTAATAAAGTTATGCTTTAACCATATTGGTCTTTGGTATAGCAGGTTCGTTTTGAGCATAGTAGATCTGGCCTTGATTCTTTACATAGCACAGTGCAGCGCCGCCTCATCGCTTCCATCGAAGAATTATAACCTCGCCCGAAGGCCTAAGCTACCGACTCATTCTTACACGCACATCACATCAAATCAAAGAAAGTTTACATTATTATAAATCACGAAGAAAAAAAAGAATAACATCTTTTTAACCGCTGCGAGCTCAACATGCTAAAATAGAAAGGCAGTTTCTATGCCTTGCGGCGTCAAGCAATTTCAGCTTGGTCGTCTGCTTTTTTGCTACAACAATCATTTTGGCAGTGAAGACACGAAGCCACAGTTTAAATTTAATTTAGCATCCGCCAAAAACAGTTTAACGAATTCTAAAACGGTTTGTGTATATCGTCAGCCATGGCCGACAGTAAGCACAAGAATCATTTAACATTTCTATTAATTTTTTCGTGGCAGCTCAAACGCTTGTTATTCACGGCGGTTTTCATTCGAAAAACTCTCCCGAATTCACGATTCGAGATGTGAATCTCAAACCAAATCAAACCGAATGTTACGCCGCCGTTCCAAATCGGCATGGGTGGCATTTTTTGGACGGTGACAATACAATGAGGCTGTTTATATAAAATATAGTAAGTTAAAAAGCGGGATCTTTTGTTTTCGGTTGAAAAACCAAAACGGCGGCGGCGTTGTTTCTAATCGCTACCAAGCAAAGCATGTAATTTTCGTTATGGATAGTGATTACAGTGTGGTATAGCACATTTACAGTTTGTTAAGCATTTACATGGGCTGATGAGCAAAAATGCCCGGGGTCATGGTGCGTTAGCCATGGGGTGCTAAGCTAATTTACCGTAACGAGCAGATACATAATTATTAATTATCCACCAAATTACACGTTTCGAATGAATCTGCTATAATTTGCAACCTGCGGGAACTGATTTTATTGTAGGTATAGAAGAAAATTCCTTCCTTACTTACATACAACAGAATTAAAATGTTATATCATAAACTGTATTAACATTGGTAAACAATTTCTCAATCATATTATGAGAAAATGTAAACTTTTTCTTTTTGGGATATGAAGGACCTAAGACCAATCTACTCTTCAACATTCCAGATACTCAGGGATAGCAAAATCTATACCTACCTAGGGTTGCAATGTAGAGTTCCAAATTTTCTCTCTTATTTAGACATTCCAACTTGTTAGAAATTATTTCTGACTCTGGTTCAGTTTCTATATCTATTTAGTTATTTTAAGATGTTATACTTAACTATACGTATGGAGCTGCTTGTATGGAAACATATATTATTTTTGTCGGGTTTCTTCTCGATCTTTAAGAAGATGATGTATGGTGCTCAATCAGGAATAAATTATGGCCCCGTATCAAGCTTAATCAGTTAACCGGCGCTCATTAAGGCGCGCAATGCGTAAAAAATGACTGGCCAATCATTCGCGCTACCGCAGAACTATAAAACGCCAAAGGAAACGCTCACGGGAGCTGTAAAGAATGAGCTGTCAATGAAGCAATATATTTTACGATTCATAACGTGGAACATGTTTATTAATGGCTTGTTATCATTTTTTCAGAGCCGCTGGAAGGCTGCCCCGCGATACGGAATTGTTATAAACTTGATGAATTATTGTGCTTCTAAATCACGAATACGAGGCCTGATGAATGTGCGACGAGCACCGCCTGCAACATCATTATATTTTATATATTGGCAGTGAAGCCACTCACGCGTTTTGAACCATATAACTGTGGAGCATCGCGCCGATATACGAATTTGCGGGACACAATTTGCGAGGAATGCAGTCCCCCTTCCTCTCTGAAAGTCTATTGGACAATAACGAACTCGTATATTTGCTGCGATGCCGAATGAGGGGTTAATTTTATAGCGGATATCTCCAGCACTCTTAAAAATATGTGGTAACCGGCGTTGCATCTGAGTGCGTGGCAACGCTGCATGCCCAGGGTCCGCCCCGATGTCTGCCATCGTATGCTAGCCACACGTGCTCTCCTTGTTTATGAGATGCGAACAGGAATAAATAAATGCCACAGGCCTCCTTTGCTCCTCAGACCGAAAGTATCTTTTAAATGCGTCCCCGCTTTAGCTACGGTTTAAAATTGACAGCACATTGAATTTATCTACATTTGACAACGGCGCGCTCTCTGTATCTGACACATCTCACCAAATTTATATGCTGGGAGGTAAAATGTGAACATCGCTATTTTTAAGCACATAATCCTTAATAAAATGTAGGGTTCAAACGGTGGTCTGTGGTTCAAACAGAATATCACGTTTCCCAACAATAATTTGTTTGCTGAGCTTTTTCAATTGCCAGCTTATTTTGTGTGACCAGATTTCGCGGTCATGATACGTACCAAAGATCATAATATTCAATATCATAAGATCATAATATTCGAATATCATCCATTGAATTTTAATTGGGTTTTTCGCCTCCAAACTGGTTAAAAGACAACTTTTTCAAGTTGCCTGGAAAATTAATAAATTCTTAACAGTAAATGAACTAAACTTTGAACTTGTAATTCAAAAAATATCTTCAACAAATTTGTTTCCTGAGCTTTCGGAGAATATATCTTCCTCCTTTCTCAAGGATCATGTCACGTCAAAGTGTCATTCTGTCATTTCACTTTGACGTGACATGATCTTTGAGAAAGGAGGAAGTTATATTCTCCGAAAGCTCAGGAAACAAATTTGTTGAAGATATTTTTTGAATTACAAGTTCAAAGTTTAGTTCATTTACTGTTAAGAATTTATTAATTTTCCAGGCAACTTGAAACAGTTGTCTTTTAACCAGTTTGGTGGCGAAAAACCCAATTAAAATTCAATGGATCTGTTTACGACACAAATAAATTTTAGAAAATATTCGAATATCATGATCTTTGCAGGCAGGTATCATTAATTAACCTTATTCAATGTAGGTACTCTATGGTTGGTTATTCCAGTTCCACGCACTTGAATTTAGAAATCAAACAAATCACCAGCGATATTTAAATTATATCTCGGCTATTTCCTTCATAATAGTCTAAAGTACACACATAGATTATTGTATAGTGTTTCGTGAGTCATATAGGTGTTTCTTTATTCAAGGTCACGTCTTAATTACCATATTAAAATGTAACGTGATAAATAAGTCGGTATAGGTATAGTTGTAATTATGTCTACTGATGACTGCAAAAACGAGATGGAATCGTGATCTAAAATGTGGGAAATATTATTCATATTAAGTCGCATATATTATGTTTGGTTCTTGGTGTATCATCATTATCGTGTTATTACAGCCACTCTCCTATTCGTTTTAGTCAATGGTGTAACCTTGTCTAAATCAGGTGAATTTTAGACCACCTTTTTGATATCTATTGATATATTGTAAATTTTCGAAAATACCGTGGTTATAGGTAATTTGATCTATAAAAATAATTCAATAAGTAAATATAAACGTTCTTTTCTATTAAGATATGTCATATTTAATTACAATGTTAGCAAAGTTTTCTTTTTGTAAATCCTTATTTTTGTAAACCTTTCAAAGGCACTAATTTTTTCAACTAAACTCTATTTAAACTAAATGCAAGTGGCGCGTAAACATTTACACGATGGAAGCACGTGAACAATTCTGAGGGCTAATACGAGGTAGGGCTGCATTAAGGACGATCTCTTTGAATTTTATAATATAAAATATTAAAATAATATGCCCCAGTATTATGAACTTTAAAAACAAACTTTTATGGTACACCTAGTCATTCACTTACCTGCAAATTTCTACTAGGTATTAATACAAATCGTAGCTCCAACAATTAATAAACAGCGAAAGAATTATATCGGCAAAAATAAAGGTCCACTTGTAACTCAATACACCCAGTGGCGGATTACCCTACAGGCAGAGTAGGCTATAGCGTAGGGGCCCAAGGCTTTAGGGGGGCCGTTCTTATTTCGATGTTTTGATCGGAATTCGTAATTGGAAAAGGTTTTACATTTTGCATTTTGCAATTGCAAATTTCAGACAAAGAAAACATCACTCCTTATTTTTTCATCTAGGCTGTTGGCTGTTGGGTACTCTATTTAGCCCACTCACATCAGTAACAACAAAGCAATTAAAAATAATAAAACGATGAGTGGTGTTCCTCAGACGAGCTCGGTTCCAACTGGAGCAAAAAAAGAAAAATTGCAAAATTAAAGGCTTCAAGGCAAGCCGAAGTTTTGCAAAATGTTCCAAAAATAAATGTTTTTCCAAAAAACGCATTAATACTAATACCTACAATGATATTGATTTTGAATGTCAAAATGCGTGTGAATTATCGAAAAGTTGAAGGTAGGTTGAACTTATTCTGCTGAAATTTGAAAAATTAAGCTTAGGGTATTTGCGTTGACTGAAGGTTTAAAAAGACCTCTCACGGATCCAGATAAAATGCCGAGCGCTTTTGGAGGCGAAGGACTATGGATATTCGAACTTTTTCCAATGATCGTAGTCATTCGCCTCCGCGCACCAACTCCATCTACTGGTATATAGCGGTATTATTATTTCTATTTAGCTCTCGTCCAGTACTACTGTTTAGCACCATCTATTTTCGATAATTACAATGACTCTAACAAAATCGATAATTAGTGGTAGGTTTCGTACTCGACAATTTGGTATTCCAAAAGGCTCGTTTGTGTTCGGGGCGGGGCAAACAAGTCTAAAAATAGACACGGGGGGAGAAGGGAGAAGGGGCCAGTGAAATAATTCTACGATTTGGCTTTTATAAAATTAGGAATAGATTCAGGGTTGGGCGTATTTCAGTTTGATATTTGACGATTTTAACGGATTGGCAGATTTTTAAAATTCTCTTTTTTAGGATATAGTGATCTACATTATGTTGCTTCAATTTCTTACGTTGATTTGAAAAACAAAACATATGTCCAAAATGAAAACTTTGAGAAAAGTGAAAAAACCGATTGCCTTCCCTCTATTAGGGAGTATTTTTTAATGTACCTAGGCGTTTTTCTGGAAAAATGTTGAATACAGAAAGAGGTTGTTATTTATTTTTATTTTTTTAGCTTAAGTAACTAATAAAAATATATACTGTGTGTCCGGCGATTCAGTGCCCAAGGGGTGTAAACGATAAAAAAATTCTAATTGTAAGTTGACATTCTGTTTGGTGTTGCCCCAATAATTGGCCGAACCTATCAGCAAAGTCTAGAGAATACTAGACTTTGCTATCAGTACACAGTGTATACAGGGTGTATTTTTGTCGAAAAAAAAAACAAGGCCGGAGTAAACTGTACCCTCAATTTTAAAAGCTAGCTAGCTAGGACGTTAAAACGATATTATTGCTTATATCTGCCAAACTATGATACCACACCACTTAATCAGTGGCGGCTCGTAACTATTTAAACTTAAACAGGCGGGGCCAAATATCGGAAGACATTTAAAAATCAATGTGCCTAACTAAACCGGTGTAAAGTTAGTAGCCGATTTTCTGGCAGCAAAAAATTTTCCTCGCCCTTATTTCCACAAATTTATTTTGATAAAAATAAAGTAGAAAGGGTAACTATTATTAAACCTTCTAAGCAGATTAAACTGGAGAATGAAGAAAAATATTCATCAAAAAATAAACGTTGAAATTTTTGGCTCCTAGAAAATTGGCTGCTAAGTGCTAAGTTCAGTTTTAAGTAGACACTTTTGTTGAATTTACGTGATCGCGTTTTTTATGTTCTGCCGTTTGATTTTTCTCTATAGTTAAATCAAGGTAACGGCCTGCCCTCTATAACTGTTTAATTTGCAGTTTTTGCTCGAATTACATTGACGAAAATGAATTTCTTAATAAAAAAAACTAACACTGTTTTATGAAATGCTACTTTTATTAGTGATATAAACAAAAATAGTAAAAGTAGGTAAATAAGGATTTTTTAAACTGTTGACTATGTATGTACCTACATGTAGGAATTGAGATTTTTTAAGTAGGTATTGACTGAACACGCCAGAAAGTAATTACCCATTTTCAGTAAGAATTACCTTTGAACATTTTTTGACAGAGAGGAATAAAATAAAATAGTTAAATGAGAAAACACATTTATTAAAAAAAACCCTAAATACCAAATCCAGAAATATTGTCAACATAAATAAATTATATAAGTAAGAACATTTTAACGCATATACAATTATTATACAGGGTGTCCAACTTTAAAACTGTACAAATCCGTAAAATCTTCATTTTTAGAGATAAGAGCCTAAACTTTTTTTGTTTGAAAGGCCTTCAAAAACCGCTCAACTTTGACACCCTGCAGATTGGAACTCCCTGTATATTTTTTATTCAAATTTGGTGTAAAGGGGTTTTTGGGTGTTCTGATTAATGCTGTGGGGTCAGATTTTAAATAAAAAAATCGCTAAATGGTTTTCGTGAAAATCGAGGGTATAAAAAAATCGCAGCCGGCCCTGGATTTGCATTTTGAAAATGACGGGACGGTCAAAAGAAGCGGTTTTTGAAGGCCTTTTAAACAAAAAAAAGTTTGGGCGATTGTCTCCAAAAATGAAGATTTTACGGATTTGTACAGTTTTAAAGTTGGACACACTGTATGTTATTTGTTTTGGCAATAATAATAGTCCCCCACTAGTCAATAGTTTCACAATGTGTAAAAAGAGTTTCAAGGCTAAAAAAAATTCGAAGTCTCGCCCGCAGCTCTAGGGTTTACTATAGATCCCAACGTACCCGTTGAAAATAAACACCATCTATGGAGCTGGAAATATAAAATTTTGTGTCTGTATTTTCTGCTCGTGTGTGGTTGATGTAATATACGATTTATATTAAAGGGAAAAGGATGGAATGATACCCCTGTTTAATAAGTGTATTTGGGCGGGTCCTTTCCCCAAGTAAATTTCTGGTCGCGAAAGGGAGCAGTGAAAGGGGCAAATAATATTGTAATGAATCTCAAAAATCACAGTCCAAACTCGTTACCTTGGTTACCACCTTTATTGCTTAGCCTTCAAAAATCACAAATAAACTTGTCAGATTACTGTCACTGCCCAAGAATATTCTTTCAGCTCCAAAATTCGCACAAAATCGCTTTCTAACCTTTCACTTTCTCCAGGCCCAATTCCCAGGTCTTAATGTCAAGTAAAACCCTGTCAAAAGTCAAAATCAAGATATTGCCAGACTCGAAATGTCCCATCTGTAATTCCCACCGAGCTATCCCAGTATACCCCAGAAAACAGTGTGCTGTTTTCTAGACTTTGCTTTCGAGTCAGCGACACCGACTGTGAATAATTGTTACTTCCGCTAGCCGCAAGATGGCTCCGGCGAAAATGCCAGAAGATTTTCGATATCGATCCGCTTTAATTTCTGGTCCGGAATGTAGAGGGTGCCAGCGGGCTCCGGAGATGTTTTTAAATCGGCACGCTGTTCCATGGGCGTAGATTCTCTTTTTAAATCTTCACCCAACGGTATTTGCTTGCTTCCTGTTTTTGGTTTTTGTTCTCTAGGTATATGCATTTTTTGTTTTTTTAGCTTTTTCAGATTTTTTTGCTCTTTAGGTCTCGCCTTTAGGTAGATACATAATTCCCGATAATAGTTTTCCTTTGTTTTAGAAGTATTTGTTGAGAACAAAAATCTGAATCCTTAATAACATAGAAACAAAAAAATATATGGCAAGCTTTGCTAGTATAAAAGCCAGGAAAAAAGGTTTTAATTAATAATAAGTACCTATGTATCTACTCTGTTCTTAGTACATACAGTTAAATGTTAAATTAATATTTTTTTCTATATGTCATTTTCTAAAATAAATAAAATTGTTAATAAAAAATTATCGGAACTTAAAATTTTACCTAAATTTTACCTAATTTCTTTATTGCGACGGGTCAAGGGGTCCTTAAATAAATTTAGCCTAGGGCCCAACATAGCTCTAATCCGCCCCTGAATACACCTCTGTAAACAACACCGACTCGCTGCACTCGCCCGCCGGGTCAGACTTTATTGCCGGCTGGCCAATAGCAAGCCAATCACGTGCGTATCACGCTCTAGCCATGCAACATGTTTCACTTGCGTTTAGTTTGAATAGAGGAGAGTTTAATTGTAAATAAAATTTCGGAGAGATATAATCAACCAAACACACTTTTGGTGACGGGCTCCCCTTTTTATGTTTATTTCAGAATCATGATATTGTATCATGTTTCAGAAATGCCAACTGAATTTGGCAAGCTAGATGCATGTGACGGCATCTCGTGCGGCACCTCTCGGTGAATTGCCACCCTCGGCTTCGGCTCGGGCTGCAACTTCGCAACAGTTACCAAAGGGGTACCTTAATTACAAAGGTTCTGTCAGCTCCAATAAGTGACGTCGGACTACCTAATATTAATCGCTTCATTTTCCCCCTCGAAACCCACCGAAAGGGCGCTCACACGCGGAAATTGAAGCGATGCATCCTCGTCCTTGCACAGTGCGACAGCGGCATATTTATGGGAGTGCAAAGTAGTCGGTACGGGCGGTGTTTGGAGCGGCCGTGGCCACTAAATCAAATCGGAGGGATCGCGCCTGGGAGCCGCGAGAGAGCGAGAGCGCCCTGTCAATTTGTTAATATATTTAGGGGCTCATATAGGCGTTACATGCTTATTAATGCCGCTGGCAGAGTTATGGCCGTATATGCAGATGCGATTTCTTTTATCCGCAAGGTGCACGTCGATGGAGAAGTTTCAATAACTCGGATGGAACGGTTTTTCTATACGCACTAGCTACCACACCTTTTCAGCAGTAGCGCGAGGACATAATATATGGATTGTTCAGTCTCTAAAATCCAATATCTATAAATTTCAGCATGTCTTTGGAATGGGACTTTTATTTGAGGTGGGCACATATTGTTTATAGTTTTTACTGGTACTATGTGAGTGAAAATATTGTTTCGGAAAAAAACTTAAAATTGATCATATTTGGTGCAAAGTTTGTATAGTTTCCATAGTTTCAATATTTTGTGTAAGGAAACCATAACATGCATAACAAAAAACACCATAAAATCTACTTAACAATAGTATATTATACACTTAGGTTGAGAAGTGAGCCATTATTTACCGAGCATTATTATATCCTGAGGCGCGTAGCGCCCAAGGACATAACATGCGAGGTAAATAATGGCCTTCTCAACTATATAGAATTTTTTTTACTGGGTACTAACATATTTTACATATTTGAATAGATTTAGCCTGGGAGTTCAGTTGTCAAGCTGACAAAATGAAAATAATTTTTAAATGTCATATAAAAAATGTTTCATTATTTACCTAGGTAGAGAAATATTACTTCTCATTAGAGGAATGAGGTAAATAATGGTGATTTCTCAGGTTAGTAGTAAAAAAAATCATTATTTCAAAGGACACTGACGCTAATAAAGAAAAAAGAGAAGAGGGCCGTCTCCAAGTGAATGGTGGGTTTAATAATGAAAATGCATAAATATATACAGTAAATGTATAATAAAATTGAAAATGATTTTATTAGGTTTAGGCTGAATATAGTTGTTTGGGAGTGAAGAAATTAAATTTTGGTATTATTGTGTGGAAACAAAGTAAATGAGAATTGTTACGAGGGGATGAAGAAAGTCTAAAAAAGTGAAAATTTGTCGGTATATTGAAGGATTTGTAAGCAACATTGCAATTTACTATTATACAGTATCTGCCAGAAAGTTGGAGACAAATGGGAATTTTCTTTATTTGAAATTTCTCAAAAAATATTTTTGATCAAAGTTGGTGCTGGTGTTTAAACTCAAAATCCACCCGTAAAAATTTTAAAAATTCTATTCGTATACAGAGAAGGTTGAAAATATGAAAATTCCTCAATAAAAGTAAAATACCCTTATTTTTAGAACTACAGCAGAATGGCACTAAGAAAAGTTGTTTCGAATCCCAATACAATGTCAAATATGAATTCACTGCCACATACTCAAAAGAAAAGAGAAAATCACACTTTCGCATTTTTAATTCATCACGCTGTATAATTTTTATTGTTGAATTATCATTTATTAAATAACTCTTAAATTGTTGCTGTAAATATTTTTATGTTCCACAGATTAGTTGCTATGTTATGTTTGAAATTGTAGGAGTATTTTACCTGGACACAAAAAAAAACGACAAACTTTACAGAACTTTCAGTTTTCAGTTATTAAGTGTTTTTAAGATGCTAGTTGAACGTAAATAAAAATCATTGGTATCGTACTGTCATGCTCGAAGATGTGCCTCAAAATACGTATCTAACATTATGTATTATAGAGCGTGCTGAATAAAAAATGCGAAAGTGTTATTTTTTCTTCTCTTTTGAGTAGGTGGCTGTGAATTCATATTTGACATTGTATTGGGATTTCAAACAACTTTTCTTAGTGCCATTCTGCTGTAGTTCTAAAAATAAGGGTACTTTACTCTTGAGGAATTCTCATATTTTTCAACCTTCCCTGTATACGAATAGAAATTTCAAAATTTTTACGGGTGGATTTTGAGTTTAAGCACAAGCACCAACTTTAACCAAGGATATTTTTTTGAGAAACTTCATATAAAGAAAATTCCCATTTGTGTCCGACTTTCTGGTAGACACTGTATAATGGATTTAAAAAGAGTATGATGTGTGAAGTAGTGAGGCCATTGGCAGCGGTTTTAACATAGCATAGTATCACAGTTCACACCAAGTATACCTACCGCAACAAACAAAATGCGTCTTTCTTTTTTTGACAATAGGGGGATTAGGGCCATATTATTCATGTTTTGATTTAATAACAAATAATGTAAGATTTCAAATATTTGTTTTTAGATCTGCCAAAAGTGATCGACAAACGCATGTATATTAACTCTGATGGCGCATTGTAGAAGTTAGTAGACTCAATGAAATGAAATTATTCTGTAAAAAGTGTAAATTCTGACGATATTCTAATAAGCCTATAAATTTAATAAGAGAAGAGTGTGATGTTTCTCTGGCTATAGTGGCCTCGTAGGCACGCGAACCATAGAAAGCCTCAAAATGATATATTAACGGCAATCTTGTTGTACAATACAAATAAATTAATGAATCCATTTATTTGTTATAGCGTTAACGTCGGCAGTTTAAGAAATCTATTCGCCCGAACCTTGTAGTACTTAGCAGCGGATGCCATAATTTACGAAGAAATATACCTTCGTTTTTTCCTTACGCGCGCAGTGCTGCGTATTAAAAATGAATTTGTAATTTAAATAATGCCGCTGGCATTAATCATTCGCTAATTGAAAGCTATTTTCGTGTTTTCTATAAAGGGTTGAGGATTAATAGCCCACTGGTTACCCATGAGCAAATTACGTTCGGTTAGTATATAGGTATTTCTTCTAATGTTTTAACCTTCGACTGGATGCATGCTCGCGCGGATTATCACACTCGCAAAGAGCAAATAAATAGGACTTTAATAACTGCCTAGATGAAGACGTAAGAACGAGCATTACATTGCAATGCGGAGGCACATTTTCAATTCAAAATCCTTAGAAGATACGAGCGTTCGATAACATTATCTGTTTGTTGAATTATTCCAATTAACTCTGATGAAATCTTCAGAGAGTAGAGTGTGAAGATTTATGAACCACATTTGGTTCTGCCATTACAAGTGTGTTTTGATTACTATCAATAGTTGGGTGCGTTGGGGACAAAATCTACTATATAGAGGGAGTCCTTCGTTAGAAATTTTGTAAGAGACTATCTCCCAAAATTCCGACCCCTATAACGGATTATTTCTTTATATTTATATATTTTTAGAAATTTAAAATGAAAGTAGAGGATACAAATAATTATAATTGTCTTCCATGTAGGAACGTAGGTATACTAGGACCTGTTTAATAAAATACAATAATAACTTTAAGTTGGTTTTGTGGTAGGCATTTTGGGGAATAACTTTTTAAATTTCTCAGAATTTGCCGATGAAAATAGTTTCGGGTAAAACCACAAATTTTTCCGCATCCATAAGAGTTTTTTAGCGAGTTCACTTTTATGCATGGTGCAAATAACACCGGGAACAATAGTGCTATCCCCCACCATAACAATTCGTGGATCTCCCGTCCATCTCGCGAAAATGCAGAGTACAAGGTATATAAGACCCATGAAAAATATTTGGAATTTTTTATATTTTATGACAAAATTATTTTTGTCATTTTTTTGATCCTATTTTATGGTTGACTTATAAATTTTTTGATCTGTCGCCAGTACACCTATATCGAGAGTGTAAACAAGTTCCGGTTGGAAAATAATGACGGTTAACTTTTTTAAATAGAGCAAAGAAAAGATATTATATACTATATACCTTGAGATAATTATTTCCAATGGTGTAATCCACCCCCGATTTGGCTATCTCCCCTATTTTCGAGGTCCCCAAACACGAATCCAGCCTTTGTTTTCCCCGGTCGGACATAGTGAATTTTCCCGGTCGGACAACATGAATTTTCAAGGTTTTTTTTGACATCCCGGATTGCACAACGATATTTTGTTGTTGTAATCGGGATGAATTTTTACTGGTACGCAGTTCAAACTAATCACCACACTATTTTGCATCTTTTGCAATATCGAAACTTCGCGAAAACGCGCGGAACAACCGAAAATTTTCTACTTTATTACTCTACTCTATATTTACGCCTATGGAGGGGGTTTCACATAGCACTCGACTGCGATCGCAGTGACCGTTTGGTGGACGTGGTTCCGCTGCCAAGCGAATATCGATGTGATCGGAGTACACTGTTATCGTAGATACTGTTATAACTAGAAATATTTCTAATTTTCAGATGAAAAAATATATCAAATCTCCGTCTACTGTTAATATAATTCAGTCAAAACGTTGTCTGCTTAATAAAGGCGTTTTCGTCCACTACATTTTCTTCTTATATTTACGTCTAATATTTAACATGAACTCTTTTAATCAAAAGGCACATGATAGCATAGGTCCACTTTACTTTTATTTGGCGCCATTTTGTAACTATTACTCAACACACTTTTGCGAATGTTGCGAAACACCACAAAACAGTAGTTCTGCTCACGTTCTGCTATTATAGTAGTATAAGCCTCCCTCAACTAACAGTTGAAGTGTGATTGCAGTTGACTGCTATGTGAAACCAGCGTCCAGAGATATACTAATTCTCTAGACTTTGGTGAAACCGCCGCTTAAAGCATACATTATGAATGGTCGGCCGTCGACGATTTCGTCATATATACTTGTCTCTTTTCGGCTTCAGAGCGGGCGCGTATGCTGTTGTCTCTGTCTCACTTGCAATGCATTTATCCTTGTCGATTGCCATAATAACACGTGAGGTCAATTTAAAATACGGCCAGGCGGCGGGGGATAGGAATGGATTATTATTAGACATTAGTAATCTTGACGCCATTAGTAATAATTGATGAGTTTTTGCATAAAAATATAATTGCATTTTTTAATATAGTTTATTATTAAACATTGAAAAAAGTTTGAAACAAATTAGGTGGGTCATTGACCAAATGACCTAATAGAGAAGCCGCCCCTGCGCATATCACCCTCTTTTAACCCCGTTTTCACTGTGTACTCTCGAAAATATCTTTCATGTCTTCAACTGAACGTCTAAACACTGACCGACACTGATGTCATAGGCGTAAACGTTTCTCTGAACATGTTCACCATTAGTTAGTAGCAGTACATTGACTACTGAACTATGTGTCAACGTCACAACACAAATCGCATCAACCGTTCAACCGAGGCCAACGATAAAGACAAGCCAGGGCGCTAACGTATAATCGCGTAGTCACGTCACCAACTTAGTCCTATATAATAAAAGGCATTTTTGGAGATAAGTAGAAAAAACAAATTTCGTAACAATTTGGCGAGTTTTCTTTCATCTATTACATGATTGGTTTTGTGCATCCAGGCTTTCTCTAATTGTTTTTTTTTCAAAATGTTCAACCTGCTTCAGCTGTTTTGGGCTGAGAGTTAAACGGCACTGCACTCATATATTTTGGCACATTCTCAAAAATTGTTGGGACAGCACCTTCCTTTAGCTTAGGTGATATTCTCTATAGGTATTTTCCTCCCACAACACATTTGTCCACTTTAATTGTTCCACTTTCTTGAAAATGTGTTAGCCACACATACTTAAGGGTTTTTTAGAAATTAAATCATTTTTGGCGCAAATTTTCATCCCAAGGCAAAGCAAATGTTGTTATGGTGACATTTTCTTCCTGACTTTTGTAATATGTATAAATATAATATAAACAGACCTAATATTTAGTATTTAGGTTATTTTTTACGAAATAGAAATGAAAACTAACCTCAGCAGGTATACTGTAAATATTGACGAGGTCCCAGTTGATCGGCAGCGTGAAAGGGCGAATAGGAACCGTATCAGGGCGTGCGGGTCGACAACGAAAATCCTCGAGTACATTACAACACTGTTTTATTTCACACAAGGTGAATGGTGAATGCAAAATCCACAAACCCGAACGTGCGATCAACGGGAACGGCTTCCAGTCACCCGGACCGTCTGAACTCGCGGATCTCCCGTAAGCAGTTCACCCGTCTGTGTCTCAGGCTCCACTGTCCAATGAGTCCATTCCGGGGGGAGAATTCCCCTTACAGCGCTCACGCGTTAGCGCGAGCGGCACCAATATTCCTGGACGGCACGGCTCCCACCCAGAGGCCATATTAACACCTGGGCGGTTCCCCTCCGCCAGGACACACGCGCACTAGACACAAGCTTGTTTCTAAAATATGAACTAAGACGTTTAAAAACACTTTAAACATTTTTTAAAACTTCTCAAAACCCAAGCTGCCGCTTTTAGTTATGTGACAAATGACATGCAACGTCGGACTAAGGTGGTCATGTGATTTTTGTGCGCCATGGCCTGTCTTTATCGTAGGCCCCGCCGTTCAACGTTGTAACGAGGTTACCACGCTGTTCTTCTTTCTTCATCAATCACAGTCTTTAACAAAGTTGGCTCGCTTTTCTCCCTGATTTTCCGACTACATCTCACCGCGAAGTCCTACTCCTCTATCGTCGCATCGCGTCATCGCTACGTCCGTCCGAGCCGCCGACCGAGGGCACCACGCACGCATCTAATCGGCGGCCGCTAGTCCAGATGTGTCCGCCCGGGCCGCCGATAGATGGCACTGGGAGCCGGTATCTCACCGCCGGGTCCCAGTCCTCGGCTGATAAAACTGTGGCCGTTTATTCCATCAGGTGTCTTAGTCTGGCTATACTAACCGAGTAAGCAGACTAGATATATATATACCGCTGTGCTTAAAACTGCCGATTCTGTTCTCTGTTGATTGAATAGTGCCAGGAGCGTCTGCTGGGGCTATTCAAAGACCGAAAACCGAACCGTAGAACCGAGCAATAACATTCGCTGATACAACCGTGGGATATTGCCAGGAGATAATGCTGGAAATTATCCTAAGACCGGAAAGACAGCACCGTGGAATGGAATAGTGCCGGGAGTTGATGCCGGACCTATTATATCCCGGGGCGACTGACCGTCTAGGCCATTTAGAAAATTCTGTAGCTGCCACCGGTGCCGTTTCGCTTACGTGCCACGCTCGTTCTCTACCGCTTGCCCTGCCTGTTTGCTACATTTGATAGCTCCTAAGTGTACCTAGGGTTTCTAAATACTAATATCCTCTGTACTCTTTCAGAAACGACGGGGCCGGAGCCGAGGAAGAATAGTTATTTTTATTTGTAAATAATTAATCTTTAGTTTCTTTTGTACATAGGGTAATCAATATACGGGGTTAATTGTTATTCGGTGCTTAATTTCATCCCCTGCACACCTCCCTGGCTCAACCATCTCTGGACCTAAAAGAAAAACCACTCCTGGCGCCCGGGCAAAACGCCAAAAGAGGCTAAACGACATCTCTAAAGCCCAAAGTGCCTTACAACGTTCAACCTTATCTACAGGATGTATAAGAGTACCTATTAAAGTTAGATTCTATACGTTTTCCATTTCAAACAAAGTAAGCGCCCGGTGCCGGCGGCGGTGCCAGTATCTTTCCAACCAAATAACATCCGCCGACTGAAAAACGCGGTAGCTGCCCGCGTCGCGGCCCCGCGCTGGCAGCCACCACCGCTCAATTCATTCCTCGCACTTTATTAGCCGCCGCCTTTGTCCGCCGCGGCCGGGACAATCGGCGCGGTACGACTCGGCGCGCTCCTTTGACTGCGGGCCGCCCCGGCATTGTCCCGCCTTTGGCGCGGCCCGCCACAACCGGCCACCGTTCGTTCGGCCCGCCGCCGAGTTGCCATGGGAACCGGCGGCGGCGGCGGCCCGGGGACGCGTCCCCCGGGCTAATTAATTACCGGGAACGGGATCGGGATGCGATCGCGGCCGCGCGGCGGGCCCACTGTTCTCTATTGCCGTTGTTATCTGTCGATTGGTATCTGCCGGGGAGATTCTGCGGTTACACGGTAGAGCATCGAGTGCGTATCGCCAACGAGGAATTTATCTGGATTCTATCCTAACGCTGTTTAAATGGGGGATCATCGGGATACGGGCTCCGATTTCTTTATATTTATCTTTCTGATTTCCAGCAAACTATATATGCTCCTTATATGTTTGTTCCTACGATAAATTAGAAATATGTTATCGAGAGTTTGTTAACTGCGTGTTCAGCGCATGTTTTCTCTGACAGTCCACAAACTCCACAAACGTTCTGTTGGAACAGTTCACAAAAGTAACTACGCTACAGAAAAACCTCTTTTTTCTGCATATAATTCTGACTGTCACTGACGAATTCTGACTGTTGTATAGAACCTCTTTAAACTCGCTTTCTGACATCTATTACACTCCAATATTTTTTAAAAATAGGTCATTTCTTGTCTGAATAATTATTAACGATACTTCGCCACTACACCACTTCTAAAATATATACTAACCTGACGAATGTCAATAAAATAATTTACATTTTTTTATCAAGTGTGCTTATGTCAAGTATTATCAAGGGCAGCAAAAGCAATGTAAGTTTTCATGTAGGTACAGGGTGTTCCCGTATATTTTGACCCACTCCTAGGGCCTTTAATTTTCGAGTTAAAAAAAATAGTTAAATGAAAGTTGTAGGGTACCAAGGTGTATTGTCCCAAAAATAATGGATTGACAGGAATGCTTTTGTCTAAATTGAAATGTTTTTCCATGGCAGCCTTGATTAAATATAAAGATCGTATTTATTTGCAATTTGGAATATTATGCGAATGCTTAGAGGAAACATATAAAATATTTATATCGTTGGAATCGGAAAAATGCGTGCAATTAAAAAATCTACAAATATACAGGGTGTTCTATTAACACCCTGTACAACAATTTATTATCTAATTGAAATTTAAATTGCAGGTCGTGCACAATGTATAGTGTACAACAATTCGTTAAGCAATGCACTCGCGTGCAATAAGCCTCATTGCTTTACTTGTTGCACATTATACTAATAATTATGACATAGGTATAGATGTGGACATAATTTTCTGTTTCAAATGACTTTTTAAGAAGTTTATAAAATATACGCTTAAATTACTACAATATCATATACATAGTCCAAATAATGAGTGGTCTATTTTAAAATATTTCGTTTTCAATATTGTCTATAAGTATTCGATTAGTATTGATTTTATAATCATTAACAGGGTACTTGACATTGTTTTCTTCTTAATGAAAATGTGTATGGAATAAAAATGTCTTATATCCAGAATGCCTTTGCACTATTTAAAACTTGAACAAAAAAAATTTTACCACCTGTTTATAGAAACACCTCTGACGTCACTAATTTCTAAACAACACCATATGCCCCAAACGTGCATTAGAGTTGACAAAGGACAAATGAACGACTATACAGGGTGTCCCAAAGGTCAAAGTCATTCCTTGGAGCAGGACTGATAGATCAGCTCATGACTTGACTCATGACACGACATAACTTTCTGGACATCCTGTCCTGTATTCAATGGGTTATAAATGTGTCATCACTTATCACTGATGGACTATCTATCAAATTTGTGTACTTTTAGGATATATTGTTATAGTCCTTGTCGTTGTAAGATATCTTTGTTCAACATTTCTCAGCTGGAAAAGGGTTGGAAATCATAGACATGAAATTGACCAAGTTGCCAAATATACTCTATTTCTAAATCAGAAACGTTAGAAATAAGAAGCTATAGCTTCAAGCTACTTTTAAAAAATGTGATCAAGTGCCCTATTCTGTAAGGTATTTTTTTTGTCCATAAGGGAAATAAAAAGATTTTATTAAATTTAGATGTTTCTGTTTTGTCTAAGGAGAATGGTTGAGATTCGCTCTACAATTTTTTTCTCTATACAAGTTGACTGTATTTAAATATTATGCATAGGAAATGTTTCAAATGTTTTATGGCTAGCATAGATTATAGAGAACCTCTTTCCCTTCAGCTCACTGGGATTTTTTTAATTAACGATTTTTTAGATCTCCATAAATTACCCAACGTAACTTTTATTTAAAAGGTGATCCTTTCGTTCTTGCACATTATCTTTATTGGTTATCTTATGACGCTAGCAACCTTCAGACTAAGAAAATAATATAAAAGTTTTAATTGTTTTCATTTGATCTGCATTTTGTTATAAAAACCCGGAGCACACTTTATGGGGAGTTAAAGATCAATGGTTAATAGTTTAGGACAAAATAAAATGTAACTACGTGAAAGGCCGGGAATTTTTACTTTTATTGTCCATATTATTATAAGACGGAACCAGTGGATTGATCTAGCCTTAATGATTTTAACGAAGCTCTAACTTTTTATACCTCTGCTTACTGCAAGAATTTAAAACATTAAGGAGCATGTTAATGCTGTTATTTTGTAGGTAGCTAATAATAATTTAAATCAGATAGAGGACAGAACTATATGAGTTATATACTAAACTAGAATTTTTTGTCTCAAAAATAGGTCAGACCGTATGCCGTATCAAGCCCCATAAACTCCAGCAAAATTACTATAATATACTCGCTTCGAATATTATGTTTTCTCCAGGAGTTCATTCATCGCAGTGGTTGCGAAAGGACCAGGGACTTGAGCTATTAATTAGACGTTATAACGTTGATCTACCTGGCCGGACAAAAACCACCATAGAACGCTACAGGTGCAAGTTTTAGTCGTAATTATCAGCACCCAACCAAGAGGAAAGATACTTTATGATGTAAGAAAGAAGAATTAAACGCGGATACACGACGATTCAAAGATCAAGATCCATAGCCATACCTATTAGATACAGGACAAAAGTGTGCAACTTTTCAGAAAGAAATCCGGTAGTTTTTTTTTTCAAATAATTCTTCCTTCTAAAATTGCAGCCAATATATTTTTTTGGGATTTTTTCAAAAAGTTATACTTGTATTGGTTGATGTTGATACTACGTTAAACCTTTTGTGAAACACTGAAACTCGTGCATTAAATCTGAATTTTAGAAAATTGTTGTAACTTAAGAATGTTGGTATTTTAATTTTTCTGGTCACACTGTGCTAGAGAAATAAGTGCCTCACTATATACTGATCTTTGTTCGATTTTAAGGGCCTTTTCAGGGTTCTTTAAAGTTGTCTCTTATATTTCTATTTTTTGCCTACAACTTCTGAACAGTTCGAACGATTTTCACCAAGTTTGGATGAAAAAACGATTGCTCATAAACCGTGTCAGCAGAGTCGATGATAGCCAAAAGCAGAAAAGAATATATTACCTACATAATTATCTAGTATTTTATCTACAATCGTGCATCTTAATATAATATTAATTAATATAATATATAATTAATAATAATATTTTTCACCTTCACAATACTCCAAGCTAAGAGTAGCCCAGAAACAACCAAATAAGTGCTTGTGCGGAGGAAGGGTGGCAATTGTTATTATTATTTCGTTTTTATTGCCATTTGCGGCTATGGCCCACTTTCCCCACTTTCCCGATAGAACTAGGATTGTGTCAACAAAGTGACATCTGTGGATGACCAAACTATTCAAACTTACTTCTACTGAATCATAACAAATAAAAGATAACATTATACAAAATACAGGGGACAATCAATAACAAAATATACGAGGATTACTCGATAAGATAAACATTAGCTAAATCAAAGTCCAATCGCCGAGTCGGCAAAATCTGCGAGTATAAATCCAGCACCAGCCACAGGCTGAGGAGGAGTAAGCCCCGCTTATTAGCAGCTACTCGATCACTGACCACCCTCGGTGGTCTGACCTGGCAATGGATCCCGCTTAAATAGCCTCCTTGTTCAGGTCGGGCTCCGAGGGGCAGACGACAGCGCCCCTGGGCACTGTTGAAGACGTCAGTGGGTCAGTAGCGGCACCCCGCCGTCGCGTCGGGTCAAGGGCGCAGCTCGCGTCCCGGTCACTTCCACGTACTATCGGTCGCGTCGGTCCACAGTCCGCGCTACCTCCGCCATGGTCCAGATACTGTTAGAGGCATATCTGTGAGTGCAAGAATAAACATCACCCTAGTTTGTACCTGCTGTCTTTCTTCTGCGCTTCGCGACTCCCGCACCCAGTGATCCCGGCAAGCTGTGAGGGTTAATCCAACCCTCCGGCACACACAAGTAGTGCGTCACATGGTAAAGGCTCCGTGTGGAGGCACTCAGTTGTGACACGTGGTGGAGGCGCGCAGTCTTCAAGCTGCACCACGCGTCTCCCACGTAAACTTGTGTGACAATATCATTCGCTCAAGTAGATACTACGAAGAACCCTAGAAGACCGCAGTATTTCTAGTGAGTGTGGGGCAATTTAGTCAATCACACATACGGGTCTGGCATTTGTAATTTGTAAAGCTGTCGTTTGGCGTATATGTGTAAGAATTATATCCATAATAAGAAATTAAATAAGGATAGGTTTATGGTATATATGACGTTGCCACTACTTAAGTGCAATAAAATATTACACGCAAGATGAGGAGCGAATAGCAAGTTAAAGTAATGTGATTATAATAAAATATAATTAGGGAATGAAGTACTCTGAGGTACTCCTAAGTGGCATGAAAATTATTTACCTTGTAGATTCAAGGCGTACGGAACTTTTTTGTAGAAATATCCATATCCACATCCACATCCACAATCAATAATGTGATATTTTGTTGATTTATTTTATATTTTTGGGAAAACTATAAGAGAAAAAGTAATTCATTTAAAACTTTCTTTGTCATTACATTTATTTCTACACTCTTTTCGCCATGTCCCTGACAGAAGCTATGAGTTGTAATCTAATGTTACTTTACAAATTTTGTTATCCAATCAGATAAGAATCCGGATAACAAAATCGCAAAAATAATGTTTGATAATCTTCAAAAAAAACTTTGTATTATGTTGGAAACGAAATTTGTGGTACCAACAATCATATTGTCGCTAATTCAGCACATGTATAAAACCAGTAGACATAAATACTGCGGGCTGCGGGATTGCTAGTACATAGTGTTTCTTATCTATAGATATACAATATCATAAAGAAACGAAAACGTCGGATCTGTATTTGATCCGTATAAGTATGTTTATGTGAATAGCGGACTGGCATTTATCTGTGAATCTCCCTGTACAGGATATACCGGTGATCTTCGCTCATTAAAACCCGCCGGAATCCGACCTGGTCCATGCCCCTCTCTTTCTATCCCACAATAGTTCGTCGTTTGAAAACACCTGTGGCGCCGACCGGTGGCGACTCCACGGCTCGCATTAAAATTGTTGCTGGTGATTTATTCGAGTCGGCCAGTGCCTTATTGATACAGGATGTATAGCGATATAGGAGCACGGACAGGAAGCGGGTTCTAAAAAACCTAAAACGTTATTATCTGCCATTACCGATATCCGCCGCTACAACGGCTGTAAGGATTTGACGGATTCTCGGCAGCAGATACCTAGACCGGAAAAATCTAATAATCTTTACAGTATTATTTCTTCCTCAATTTATTATAAGACGTAAAGCAAACGTCGTATCGTCTTGACAGGTCGTTAAAGCTATATGTACTGTCAACGATATTTCTTATTGTTTTTGCCGCAATTACTTAACTAACTGATAACTTCTAGACACACAACGTGAGCAGTGGCGTATTCAGGGGGGAGAAAGGAGGCAATTGCCCCCCTCCCCCCCCGAGCTGTCGAGATAAACGAGATTTGAAAAAACACAATTAATAATACAAAAAAATAATAATCTGAAAATGCAGTGAACATCTACAATTTGTTATTTGTTTCATCTTGTCTTCTCGAAATTAAAACCTGTGCAGTAGATTTGAGAACGCGCCGCCGTATATTATGCACACACTCCGTCGTCGGTCGCAGCGCGTAACCGTAAATTAGACAAAACAACCTACTAAACATATTTTGCACAATATTACAGTGTGCATCGCCACGCCAGAAAGAACATTTTCAAAACTGAAAATTTTAAAAATTTATATTAGAGACAATATTAGCGAAAACCGACTGAATGGATTAACACTCCTTTATGTGACATGAAATACCCATATCTCCAGAGGAGATCTTTGACGAGCTCACCAAAAAAAGAATACTTGATTTTGTGATATAGATTTTACTGGTTCGAAGAAGAATTATTTTTATGTTATACAGGGTGTCCGGTAATAACTTAAAAAATTAAAAAGAAAAATGGAAAATATGACGAAAAGTTCTATGAACATAGGTCCGCAGATGTTTGGTTTTCGAGATGCAGGGTGTTGAAATTTTATTTTCGATTTTTTTAAGCAACTTTTTGAGACGACAAAATTTTCTTGCAAAAAAAAAACAACAACAAATTATTAAACTGTCAAAAAATAAATGTGCTTGTTTATTTAAATTTTATTTTGAATTTAATTGCATACGAGTGTCGATATGCACCTGCATCAATGCAGAAATTTGAAAATTTCTCGAAAACGGTCACCGTTATTCATCAAGTATACCTGTTTTGCTCAGAAAACGTGTGGGAAGAGGATACATTCACAAAATGTCGTAAAAGATTACTGTCAAAAAAGTTAGGACAAATTAAATTAAATAATGATAGCGTAGGATTACACCAAAAATAATACAAAATTATGACTTCTCTTCAAAAACAAAAACCGGCTACCAAATTTTGCAAGAAAATTTTGTCGTCTCAAAAAATTAGAAACTTCAAAAAATCGAAAATAAACGTTCAATCTCAACACCCTGCATCTCGAAAACCAAACATCTGCGGACCCATGTCCATATGAACTTTTCGTCATATTTTCCATTTTTCTTTATAATTTTTCAAGTTGTTTCATTTATTTCCGGACACCCGGTATCTATTTATTTTAGAAAATATGTTTTTGTTCTGTTTTTATTCATTAAAATTATCGACAGAGTTTTGATATTTATAACTGATTGCCCCCCCCCCCCCCCAGACGTTAATCCTGGATACGCCACTGAACGTGAGTTTATCACATAACATAAACATAATATACCTAACTAATTAATTTTGCATTGCATTTTTGTTTATATTGGTTTTTGAAAGGCAAATTTTTAGCTTTGTTTCCTTTTTTATTTTCAAGAACAATTCAGAACGGTTTAAAATTTATGCAGAACTAATTGCGCAGTGCCGCGGTACTGGGCAGTTCTGAACTTTGCAAAAAACGGAAACACATTTGATGACACATTTTTTGTGTTTTGTGATTATTTCTCATTCTTTCTGTTGCTATTATGAATATGAAGTGGATATTATTATTTTGTGTCAGTTGCTATTAATAAGTGCATATTTGTTATTTTTCGTCCGGTGAAGCTGTGAAACAGATCTTCTGCAAAAAAACACATCCTCGTTTTCGTCCAAAAACAAGAGATAATTTGTCTTCGTCTGAAGAAGAACTAAAGTCTATCCAAGTTACAGAGGCAGTGGATCAAAATATTGGCCACCACGTGAAAATTTTCTCTTATTGGTCTGGCCGTCATAAAATGTCAAGTGTTTACGTGGCGAGCAGAATGCAGGGCCGGGTCTTCCCTCAGTCGAGTTTCCTGCATATTTTAGATCGGATCGCGAGCAGTATATTCTGTAAATTTATTTTGCTACTTAATTTAAGGAAATTTATAAAGATCCACGAAAGATAAAAACACAATTTTTAGAACTTTTAAAATAATTAGTTCAGAATTACAAGCCACTGGGAATCTCATATTAGTCAGACCCTGGTAATCGATCGCAATGCGGTCATGTGACTTTGTTTATATCTACTGCCGCTGTAAGCTGTAACTTGGATAGACTTTAGAACATTTAAGAGGGGGTTGCCGACGAAAGTGACGTTAGATTTCGTATTTTTTTAAGTTGTATAGCATAAAATCTAGTAACATTTTAATTGGCAAAAATTTAGTACAAACATCTCTGCCTTCATTTTAATCATAAGATCTTAAAAGCATATGCACTGGAATTACTATTTTTCCCAAGATTTTCATAACCTATAAAACCAAACACCGCTTGTAAGATCTTATGATTAAAATGAAGACAGAGATGTTTGTACTAAATTTTTGCCAGGTAAAATGTTATTAGATTTTATGCTATACAACTTAAAAAAATACGAAATCTAACGTCACTTTCGCTGTCGGCAACCCCCTCTTTGACACACTACCGCAAAAAATCTAGGTTAGATTTAGACAACAAAAGAAAATGGATCATTCAGAAAAACGGGGAATAGAAGTAGCTAGTTGAAAATTACTACAAATACTCTACCTACACTATTTATAGTCATGCGGACTATTGTAATTCCAACTCTAAATTATGTGGCTTGGCATTTACCAAACATCTCATCATATCGTTTTGTATTAACTATCCAAACTTTATATCCTTGAAATTGGGAGAACAAAATGATGGAATTTAAAAACATCAAAATATACAAAGCATCTCAAAACAGATCAAGTAGGTAATTCACAGTACCGTTCAAACCGTAAGTTAGGAATAAGAACTGAACAATTTTTGTTACTACGAGTACCTACTCATTACTCATTACTAACATTACGTGTTCTTGTGAAAATTAAATATTTTTCTCAAAAAAACATAATTTTATTATATTTTTTCTACTCCTTCATGGATATTTGTCGTTTTCTTCGCAATCTACAGAATGGATAAGAAGTCAATTCCAGTTAACTGAATGGATATAGTTTCATATCCATTCTAGATAAGATTGAAATCGTCGGATGTGCTTAGGTAGGTTTCCGTGAATTAATTTTGTTCCAAAATGCCACAGTGCCAAATTATTTTCACCGTTTATCCAAATATTTGTCAGATCTCATTGTACAAATTACTATTTCATGTACTTTAAACATACGGTTTTTTTTTACATTTGTATATACAGGGTGTCCCAGAAATAAATGCCCAAATTTAAACCCGTAGGAATATTTTTCAAATATTTTTTTTCGGAAACCCTAATTTTTAAGGTAAATATTATATTACAATTTATGTTTTTTTGTTACCAGCCACTGGAGTCGAGACTCTTGATTACGTACCTACTTAATAACAGAAAACAAAAAATATGGGGCGAATTAGGTTGCCAAAAAAGAAAGGATAAATATTATTAAAACTGCCATGCGTTACACTTTTGACTTAACAAAAATATCAACAAAAGTTTTTACTCTTACGGCAGTACTATATATAGTTAATGATGAATAATCACGAGTTTTTTCAGCCAAACAACATTTATTTCTTACTTCTTTTTAATTACCAAGCTCTCTGTAAATATTTTGACCTTCGTCAGGGCTAAGATTCATATACCTACCTAATTAGAATTTAATTTTTATATATTTCCATCGAGTAAAGAAATAAAATATAAGAAATACTTAAATATCTTTTGGTTGATAAAAACCCGTGATTATTTACCATAAAAAATATCAAAATTTATATTATTCAAATCTAAACTGTTGTGGTTTCCTCAAGACCTCATCAGTTGCAACAATTTTTGATACATTGTGCTGTAAAGCAAACTAAAATACCGGATAAATAAATAATCGAAAAATCATATTTGAAAACAATTTGTTGCTTTTGATTAGTTAAATGCTTGGTTAAAAATGTTTGTACTTATTTCTCGGACACGCGATATTGTAATCAATATCTGACTATTTTTTCTTGTTCCAGATTCGGCACAGATTCGGATGTTACGACGAAATCTCGGGCTCAGGATCAAAGAAAGTGCGACACTGCAACTGGGTCAGATTCGTAAGGGTAGCCACAGCCTTCAGCCCCGCTGTAAATTTCGTGGCTACTAAAGTTCGAGGAGAACCAGTGTACGAAGCAGTCAAACCCATACCACCAGACACAGAATTATTAGTTTATTACTTACCAGAGAGGCCCGAAGAACTATTCTTTGTGAGGATGAGAGCGAGCTTGTACAGACAGACTATGGACTCGATATTAGAAGGTAAGATAAACTTTCATAAAATTAAGTATAGTTAACTTCAAAAAAAGAATCGCAATCTTAATTTTTGATCTTCTATACTAATGTTGTTGATCTTCTATACTAGCGTCTTCGTAATTTTAAAGAAAATAAATTATTTTAAATTTTATATATCGCTGAAAAAATTGTATTGCCTTGGAAACATGTAGAAGTAAAATATAAAACTTATAACTAGCAGAGCCAGATTTTATCAACCTAATGGCTTATATGTTATAACTTCTAAAAAAAAAAGAATTAGATAGATAATCATTAGCACAGCGATTTAACCTTGAAAACTCGACAACTGATAAATGACTTACAGAATCAATTACTAAGAATAAATCCAGAGTAATATATCTGAATATTTTACAGTTAGATAATGTAGGATGGGTCCCAATATTGAAACCCTTTTGTCTTGTAACTTGTACCTTTTCAATGGTTACACGAAAGACACGAAACTTTTACATAATTTCGCAATTATGTCAAAGAGTAACTGACACAGGAAGTTGCTTAAAAACTAGCGATAAGTGTGCTTAATTGCACGAGAATAAAAGCCTTCATTGTATTGACGATCCCTATGGAATGCTATGAAACAATAGCTAATTTGGAGCGAGGTGAATCGGCGTCTTGACAGATTTACGATGTATTTTACACAACTTAACATTTTGATTGCGCTTAATTTGTAACGGCAGTAGCCCGCCAAAAAAGCGGACGAGACGAAAGTCATCATAAACTACTTTAAAATGTACTGACGCGTATTTATTTGTTGCTATAACGTTCACCGAAACTAATCTAAAATTCTGCAAAGGAAACACACCCAAGACTAAATCCCACTGAGTAGAAAATTAATGGACAGGACTATGTATAGCTGCCACTTTAAATTATCTGAAACATTACCAACATAAAAAAATAACAATCTGATACAAATCGACTAGAAAGCAACCATGAACTGAGCTTATATACCACTATTTGTTACAGATTCTCCGCTGGATCTTTCAATGTCGCTACTTTCGAGGTCGTTAAGCGGATCCCCTCCATCGGCTGAAGACGAAAGGAAGTCGATATCCGGAGATAGTTCAGCTGCGAGTTCGCAGGGAGATTTGCCAGAAGCCACCGTACCCACGCCAAGGGCAAGGCCTAGGGAAAGGACGCTTCTGCCTTGTGGGGTATGCAGTAAGGCCTTCGACAGGCCTTCGTTACTCAAGAGGCACATGAGGACACACACAGGTGCTCTTCTTTTTGCTTATCGCAATCCGTTGAAAGATTTTCTATGGGGTCGAAATCCGATATTCGGAACTACCTAACCAAGATTTCCTTTCAGGAGAAAAACCACACGTGTGTATGGTCTGTGGAAAAGGATTCAGTACGTCTTCATCGTTGAATACTCATAGAAGGATACATTCTGGTGAAAAACCACACCAATGTCCTGTATGCCTCAAGAGGTTCACGGCATCTTCGAATTTGTATTATCACAGAATGACACACATCAAGGTAAGATTGCATTTACATGCTGACAAAAAGTTCAATCTTGATTAAGCATGCGAATCCCTAATAATCTTCTTTAAAAAAATATAATATATAGGAGCCATCGAGCGTTAATTGAGCTGCAACTTTTTTAAACCGTGCTTATACATCCCGTACTTTAAATCATCTCTATTTTTTCTGTTTTTAATTAAGATCCATAAATTAGCCCACGGGATGAGTTCGGTGTTTTAAAACAAAATTAGTCATAGTGCACCTCCCCAGGTAGAGGTAGGCGTCTTGGGATTTCCTATACCTAATTCGGTACGGACGATGGGCAGGTGTTTCGATAAATTATTACCCATGGCAAATGTTATACTTACAGCAATAGAAACAGAAGTGGTGTGCCTTTCGATATGGCTCCTCGACAAACAGGAACACGTCCTTCATTAGTAATTAATGACATCTGCCCTGTCTCTACCTACCTATGTAATAAAAATATATATTTTAACAGAAACGTGGAACCCTATTTTTTTATAAGTCACGGAAAGAGTTCAGTTAAACATACAGACCAACACGAACGACCACATTTCAACCAAACTATAAACCAACGCCTTAAAGTCAAAGTGTCCAAGCGTTATTATGTTTTAAGTTAAAAAAAAACGACGATATAGAAAAATGTCCTAACTCTTGCAAAAAAGTGTCTTATTTGCATTAGACAGCAGTCGCGTGCAGAATAGTACCACTTTCTGCACTTCGTCAAACAATTATTATTGACTGTTTGTGTTTTTCGTAATATCATAAGGGCATCTAATTTTTCCGAAAAAAATCGAAAAAACACGTTGCTAAGTAATATTTTAACAAGAAGCATGAGTGCTGGTGGCAACAAAAGTCCGAGTCGAAGACGAGGATTTTTGCACCTGCCCGAATGCATTTTGTTAAAAAAATATTACTTAGCATTGTGTTTTTTTGGATTTTTTTTTACAGGAAAAATTAGATGCCCGAATGGTATTTGACAAGACTATTTCATGAGTAACAGATTATTCTACATACACATAGCTTACAAAACATACTTACTACCTATTATCAGTGACTATAGAACTATAGTCACTGCTATTATAGAACAGCTGTCAAGTTTTGCCGCGGGTAAACTCGAAAAAACTGCTGCCAGGTGCTGTCATACAGTTTTTCCATCTAGAATACATTTGTAATTCAAAATTGCGCGTTTGTGATTGGTGGAAATTAAGACGAGGGAAATAGTCTTTGCAAAAAGTGTCATAAAATGTAATAGTTATATTTCCTATTATCCTTGTTTATGGATACTCATTAGCCAATGTCTAACACTGACATAAGGACTTGACAGAAATGCAGTAGATACAGGGGGCAGATTTTGCAAAAAATATAGTTGTCCAGGTATTTTTTGGTAGATATTAATAGAAGAAAATTGGTAGGCAATGACTGGACTTGCTTGTATATTGTTTTTGTATCCTTATGGCTCTGCCACACATTGGATAACTAGGGATTCCATAAACAAGGCTATTATGTACCTACTTATAACAAGGATTTTGAGTCTGGAATCTGTGATTCTAATCTGCTGAATAATTTTCTCAAAAAAAAAATAGGTATAGTAACTTATTAGGTATGTACTTAGAAATCGAATACCAATGGACATGGACATGTTATTTATTTTCTGGATCTTCGGATTTTTCCTACAAAGTTTGTGTACCTAATAAGTTCATGATATTTAATAGCGACCTGCTGCTAGGCAAATGATAGAAAGAATAAAGAAATGTACCGATGCCCGTTTTTTGAAATGCTATGAAGAAAATAACACCTGCCTTAAAAAGAGAGATATACCTACCCAACTTCTGCATGTTAAAACTATTAACTGTCAATTTTCTTGTCATACGGGACCTCTAATTTTATGTAAGCTGTGACACTAAACCTTTTAAGCTACCCCGGCGTCCTATAGCTAAAAATATTAAACCTTTAGACGCGAACTTCGACTAAACCGAAAATCCGACACCACGTTGGGCCACATACGCTGGCCTACCTGCCTGTCACTGAATACAAAAATCCCCCCATTACGCCAGATTGCCATCTTTTAAACCTAATTCACCCTTTTCACCGCGGTACTTACCTACAATAACGTCTTTTCTTGTGTCGGTTTCCCATATGCTCCTCGGGAGCAAAAAAATAAATTATTGTAATTATGATGTAACACATGGCCCACATGGAGGGAGTCTGTTCGAAAAGTCAGGTTAGGCACCTGCCGCACAAAGGAAGCCAGCGCCTTCGTGCTCTATGTCGGTATTTTTTTTTAGGATGGGGTGGATTCGGGTTTTTGCCAGTTGGCTTGCGCCTGTATTGTCAAGATAAACATCGGTGCATTCTGTTTTTTGAAATGCAGTGTGAGTTGTCAGAAATCTGACTTTTTACTTTCATGTGTGATTGTATGTAAGTATGTTTAGGTCAGATCTTGCAAGCTGAATTAGAACCACTTCCTGACATCCGATTGAGCTGAAATTTTGCATACACCTTTAGTTCCGGTGTCAATACAATACTCAATATTGCAACCCCCTTAATATGGCTATCAAATAAAAGGGCTTGAAGAATAGAAAACGATAGAGTTAGTGACATCACACTAAATTCAATATGGTCGCCGCTCCAAGATGGCGGATAATGTATTTTTTTGTCAACCCCCTTAATATGGGTATCAATAGAAAGGGCTTGAAGAGTAGAAAACGATAGAGTCAGTGACATCACACTAAATTCAATATGGCCGCCGCTCCAACACGGCGGATTACATTTTCTTTTCCCTTAATATGGGCATTAAATAAAAGGGCTTGAAGAGTAGAACCAAAAAGTTGAAAATAAAATTATTAGTAAAAAAATATTTTTAAAAACAAGCTTTTATTTAAACGCTCTGAAAAGAAGAAAATAAACTTTTTAATAAATCAAACCAAGGCAAACCCATAATTTTGTTACATTATACAACTGTATATGATATAAAAGCTTGTCGCGAGAATATATATATCTTGAAAGTAATTTTAAGTAGAAAATGTATTTTTATATAAAAGAAATTTACACACGAAAATCTCGCGACAAGCTTTTATATCATATACAGTTGTATAATGTAACAAAATTATGGGTTTGCCTTGGTTTGATTTATTATAAAGTTTATTTTCTTCTTTTCAGAGCATTTAAATAAAAGCTTGTTTTTAAAAATATTTTTTACTATTGATTTTATTAAAAGCACTAGAAAGGGATACATTATAATACTCCACCAGGAAAGATAGATGATATAAAAAGATGGAACAATTTTTTTATAGAAAAGTGTAGGTTTTGAGGTCAGAAAACACATTGTAACACGCAACTACCAGCAACATACAGCGTTTTGAAATATAGACATACATCTATGATTTTTCGTTTTTTTTTACCAAAAACTGCCAGTATCTCAAAGAAGATACATGTAAAAATGTTTCAAATAAAAGTAGTTCCAAATTAAATTTCCTATAATATTGCTCCTATGTAAAATTTCGAATTTCGGAAAAACTATTTTAAATGAACTACAGAATCAATGAAAATTTATGTTTTGGAGCCAAAATAATGGTCAAATCATTATTTGTAAATAACAAAAGTGAATTAGCAAAAATAAAATTGCTGAAAATTCTTGGAAAATCTTTCAACAAATTATAATTATTAAATATGTCATTTTTCGTATTCAATATTACCTACCTACCCTACAGGGTGAGTCATTAATAATGGCACATAGTGCAACCGCATATATTTTGGGCCAAAATATTACGATTGAGGCTAATATGCCTTCCTTATAGAAATGTTGTTTGTTTAAGAGATACAGGGCGTTGAAGTTTGTTTTTGAAATTGCATTTTGGCTACATCTCTAATCAAGCTGCTGAACTGAAATTTTGCATTGTTATGTTTCTGGAGATGAAGAATAAGCTGAAAATGTGCATTTCTACGTATCTCACAGAGGGCGCCACTTGCGCTGTTTTTGGGTCGTGCTTTTACTCGTAACTTTTTTGAGGTTATCTTTTTGGCCCTGGCAGGTCCATTATTTTAGTGCACCTTTTCATTCTGCAACAAAGAGCTACTCTTGTTTCATAACGATCAAATCAACCGTTTGCGTTTAAATTACCAAAACGTGCCCCAAAACACCTGTTGACTTCAATATTTGAAAAATAAAATTTTCACCTACTGCTTTCAAATGTCACAGATCAACTCTACATTGAAAATGAAGAAAAAAACGCCAAATGAATATTGGCCTAAACACATTCGTTTTCTTGAAATAGGGTGTCCAAATTTTGTCTAGTTTCAATCCGTTCCATTTTGAAAGTGAACATTTTTCGGGACAATGTTCATATGGGCAAGTTTTGGCAATTTCAACGCAAACGGTTGATTTAATCGTTATGAAACAAGAGTACCTTTTTGTTGCAGAATGAACACTAAAATTATAGACCTGCAGGACCAAAAAGATAACCTCAAAAAAGTTGCGAGTAAAAGCACGATCCAAAAACAGTGTAAGTGGCGCCCTATGCGAGATACGCAGAAATGGACATTTTCAGCTTATTCTTCATCCCCAAAAACATAACAGTGCCAAATTTCAGTTCAGCAGCTTGATTATGTTGGGAGATGTAGCCAAAATGCAATTTCAAAAAACAAACAACATTTCTATAAGGCATATTAGCCTCAATCGTAACATTTTGGCCCAAAATATATACGGTTGCACTATGTGCCATCATTAATGAATCACCTTGTATAAATATATTTTTTTAGTACACTACATATCAATTTCTAAATCTGATTTACTCTGTCTAGATTGTAAACATTGAATACAAATAATCTTTATTGGTCCTTAACTCCACATATTTATTCTATTTTCCACCGAGAAAGTGGTGAATGGAGTAAAATTACCGAACCTTAAATCTTATCGCTGACTTACCACTGCACCGGTTACTTTCTCAAATCCGGATTAAGCCTACAATAAAGTAGATACTTGTTTCTCAATAAAGCTGGAGGAATTCTAACGAATGAATTCAGCCGCCTATGATTAATAGCCCGGCCATTACCGATAATAATAGTTGCAATGACAACGATAACGTTCTTGTATAAGGTCAAGCAAAAATCCAAGCACCTGCTCGGGGCTAGTCTGGGTTGTAGATAATAATTATTGTCAGCGAAACGCACAGAAGTCGATGGAGCAGAGGAAATGGCTTTTGGATTTATGAGTCAGGATATTCGAGATTGAGATTGAATGAAATTAATACAGTAAATAGTTTTCAAGCACCAGCCAAGTTCTAGGAATATAATAGATAGACCCACAATATTCATGTGACTTAATCGAACGTGGATGGGCATTTTTTCAACTGATTTTTTTACCTGCTATGTCACAAAAACATCCCTCTTATTTCAAATTGCAAGTACAAAAATCACTTATTATTTATTTATTATTTATGTTATTAAGTTTTTTACGAACTAAATAGTTTGTATTCTGTACTGGCAACTCTAAACTCTACTAGTATTTAGTTACTCGCCCCACTGGCTTACAGAAGGTACCTTGGTACATATATACATAAGTTTCCTCACTCGTGATTTTACGAAATCAATTCTGATTTTGTATTGCTTATCCAGTTTGCCCTAGAAAATATTTCTTGTCCTAATTATTTTTGCACTGCTTTTGCGCGACTAGATATGCTTGTATTTGTTGCAAGAGCTCAAAGAGATTGACGCTCGTCGGATCTCTGGGATGACACGACAAGCCGCGCGGCGCGGTTGCTGGACAAAACGAAGAAATAGCGGGGGGTACGACACGGCAGTCGCGGCTGATACTACAGATTGCGTACCTCCGGTACTACACGTTGATTGACGCGCGACGGACGGGTGTTTAGTACCGCATGGTATCGACGCCATCGGAAAGTACTGCTCTTGAAATATTAAATGAAATTGCAGGTATTGTTTCAGAATCTATTGTGCCTTTAGTTTAGGTAGGTTGACGACTTGCAAAGGATATAAAACTATCTAATAAAAATACCTTAGCAATATTGATTGAAGAATAAAGTATTCATGACCAAGACTTCTTTTCTAAAAAGCTGCGCTGAAAAGTTTGTTTCTTACTCGGATATGATTCTAAGGTATGTATATCTATTATGTTGTATTTATCCGAAGGTATGAACTCGTTAAATTGAACAATGTCACAACCTTCTCAGGCTTACAAGCCCTGGCCAAACATGTGGCAACGCCGCAGTGGGACGGTTCAACGGGTCTATGCAGTATAGAGCAGTCTGCACTTTGGCTTAGTTTATCTTTTCTAATGAATGTTCAGCCCTCTTTTTAATTATAATTAGATACATTTGTGAACTTTGTTTCAATAATTGGGTACCTAAGTAAGTAGGTACGTTTGTTTAACAGACAATAAAATCAGTAACAAGTAACAAAATATATACAGAAGTATAAGTATTTATCTCCCCCGTACAAGCATGTGGTTGCTTTTGGGGTATACTCCTAGTTTGGAGTATTGTGAGGGTGAGAATTATTATATTATTATATTGTTATAATAAGTACGATTCCTGGTGTGGATAGGTACATTTTCGACAAATAATATGGTAAATTTGGGCAAATAGAGGGGACCACATCTTGTTGTAAGTCGAATTTTTGTGAGAATTTTTCGCAAAGTGCACCATCAGGCAAATAATGATTACCTATCTTCCCTTATGGTTAAATTTTCATAAAAATACAAACAAGCGACCAGAGAACAGCATGTTGCGAAGGAGAGTAATCTCTTCGGATTGAAATGGCAGTTAGGGACAATTTCTTAATACATTCAACTAAATTATCTTTTGACTGTAACATTAGGTAAAGAAACTTTTGCAACAATAAGTACTAAACAATATTTTCTAAAATTTATTTGTGGCGCAAACAGATCCATTTAATTTTTAATTGGGTTTTTCGCCACCAAACTGATTGAAAGACAACTTTTTCAAGTTGCCTCGAAAATTCATAAATTATTAACACTGAACGAACGAAACTTTATACGTGTAACTCAAAAAATAACTTCTGACACTTCACTTTGACGTGACATGATCTTTGATAAAGGAGGAAGATTTATCCTCCGAAAGCTCAGAAAACAAATTTGTTTAAGTTATTTTTTGAGTTACACGTTTAAAGTTTCGTTCGTTCAGTGTTAATAATTTATGAATTTTCGAGGCAACTTGAAAAAGTTGTCTTTCAATCAGTTTGGTGGCGAAAAACCCAATTAAAAATTAATACTAAACAATGGTTGGATTGTTAGAAAACTCCTTTAATTTTAAAGGGTACTTTAGTGTGTCTATATGCAATAGGCCCTTAATCATTTTATTCTTAAATTTTCGTCCTTTGGAAAGCCCAAAACGAATACAAGTTGACCGCTTGCCGCATAGACGTAACTAGGGGGGGGGGCTAGGGGGGCTTAGCCCCCCCCTACATTCCTATTAGCCCTCCCTAAAATGTAAAGGATGTGCGAAGATATGCTTCTCGTAAACAGAATAGATCTAACATTCTGACAACGCAACGTTACGCAACACGGCGACCATCGCACGCGCCTTTTTAAATTCACCAGTTTCGACGAATCGCTTGCTCTTGGGGAATCTTGCGCCTTGTGCCCCCACAAAATCCGACTGAAATTTAAACGCGCAAGCGAGAGCGAACACACCGTGCCTGCTGCCGAGAGAAAGATAGACGAGACGGGCGTCGGAGAATGTACTTTTGCTGTGCCAGACTCCAGACTTTTATTTTGTTATTCATCCAGTGTATTGTTGTTTCGTTATAATATGTACTATGTAAATAATCTTGCATCACAAAATAGCAGACATTCCCAACATTTTTTCTCTGGTTTCTACTCGGAAACCTCTACTTTTTCATAATGTTTTTTTTAAATGAATTAAAGATGATTCAAAATTACCAGTAGATAGACCTATACATTATTTTTTGAAGCCTTAAAATTAACGTTTTTGGGTGTGACACCTCAAGGGTGGTACAGGGTGATCCAATCAGTAAACGTATTTAGAAGGGCGGGACCGAACCCATTTCCGAATTTGAAAATATTCACTCCAGCTTGTAAATTTGAAGATATTGGGATTTCCCAAGACTAATTTTACGTAATTTTTCTTCAAATTTTTAAAAAAAATTGCTTGCGGCGCATTTTTTAGAATTATTTTAAATGCCATTGTTTAAAAAAAAGACACAAAAATTGTCCCTCCACCACTCGAAATTAATTCCTATATACGTCACAGAAGTGATCCAAACTCGTAGCCCCGGCCTACCATTTTACAGAATGACATGTAAAAAATATACCTTTGTAAGTAGCGTACCGACTTTCAAAAATTTCTTCTTAATGGATTAAATAATTCCTTGTCGGGGCCCCGCATTTCCATGCGGCACCCGGCCCCGCATTTCCATGCGGCACCCGGCCCCGCATTTCCATGCGGCACCCGGCCCCGCAAAATCTTGAGCCGGTCCTGATCAGCCCCCCCTAAAAATACGACCTAGTTACGTCTATGGCTTGCCGTCAAGCAAAGAAACCTAGCTACTTCAAGTTATTATTACGATTTGACTTACAGCCGCAGGTATATAACTATAAGTTCTAGCTTCCCTCGACTGTTCTAGGCATCTTGAGGTTTGAAATGGTAAAGGAACGATTCTTCACTCCGAACTTTTAGATAAATGTTTCATTTTTTCACAAACAAAACATATTTATAAAAAAGCTGTCGCCAGCACTTCGGGCTGTCTGTTTCCATCATACCCAGAGACACACTGCCTCGTCGTAGCAATCTGGCGCCGATAGCACTGCCCGCACTACTCAAATTAATTCTGGTAAATTTCTTGTAAAAGCAACTGACAGGGAGTGACAGGCCACGCCGCGCAGACCCGCAAGCCATGTTGCCAGCTTTCTCAACTTCAGGGCTTTCCTAGAGCCGGCTGTGGCAATGTCGTTTGTCTATAGATGTCCGTAAAATTCTGAAAAATTGACAGGAGCAAGGTGCATTTTCCTCATTACAGTCACATATAATGGCAGGTGTAGTTCAGTGGCATCCCTTTCGACCTCTCACTTATATGAAAATGAATCTCACCTTAGGGCTTTATGCTAAACTTCAGTCGACATCAGCATGTAAATCACCGACCACCGGTTATTTATAATCCATGTAAATCGATTTAATGACGTAGCAATACCAATTTCAGTAATTTGCAATTATACGTGATGCTGCACACGCTGTCATTTTGTCAATTTTTGTCCCCTCACCTGGATAATTTCGGTCGATAATCGAAGATTGGTAACGCAAAATCCTATAAGTATACAGCGAGAGATGTAAGATAAAGGAAGATATAGGTACAGGAGCATATAATATCGAGTTTCTTTTATAAGCAATGCGTCCGCGTTTGCCGTTTGCTTGTGAACTCTCCATCCAACCATTGTTTAGTATTGTTCCAAAAGTTTCTTTACCTATTGTTAAAGTCTGCCAAAACTGCCATTTTAATCAGAAGAGATTACTCTCCTTCGCAACATGCTGTTGTCTGGTCGCTTAGTTGTATTTTTAAAAATTTAACCATAAGGGAAGATAGGTAATCATTATTTGCCTGATGGAGCACTTTGCGAAAAATTCTCACAAAAATTCGACTTACAACAAGATGTAGTCCCCTCTATTTGCCCAAATTTACCATATTATTTGTCGAAAATGTACCTATCCACACCAGGAATCGTACTTATTATAAATACTTATACTTCTGTGTATATTTTGTTATTATTTATTTGTAACGTACCTACTTACTTAGGTACCCAATTATTGAAACAAAGTTCACAAATAATGTATCTAATTTTAATTAAAAATAGGGTTGAACATTTATTGGAAAAGATAAACTAAGCCAAAGTGCAGACTGCTCTATACTACATAGACCCGTTGAACCGTCCCACTGCGGCGTTGCCACATGTTTGCCCAGAGCTTGTAAGCTTGAGAAGGTTGTGACATTGTTCAATTTAACGAGTTCATACCTTCGGATAAATACAACATAATATACATACCTTAGAATCATACCAGAGTAAGAAACTATAACTTTACAGCGCAGCTTTTTAGAGAAGAAGTGGTGAGAAAAATTCGGCATTACACAGGGTGTAACTTTGATTAGCGCATAAATGTTAACTAACCGTAGGTTTGGTTAGTTCAATTAGAGCAACGTAGTGGAATTTTAAAGAAAATAATATACATAGACGGGTAAAAATGATCTCCCAATAACTGATACCTTTAGCAATAACAGGATATATATATATATATATATATATATATATATATATATAATATGGTTTGATATGCGGATCGTTCAGTTGCATTCTGACAACGAATCACTCATTTGTGGGACCTAACAATCTCCAATACCGGTATATATGCCGCATATCTGGAGCAACTTTTAAAACCGCCAACAAAAAAAATCCAGCCGTTACTCTGGTATCCGAGTGGTCCACCGCGCCGGCAAAATCGCGGCTCCTTAAAAAAACAGGTTTATCAGTCATCGGCTGCGCGGCCGCGCGCATTTCAAATCGGCGAAACCCTAAATCAGTTTATGGCTCCCTGTCGTTCGGTCGCTTAATGGGCGCAATAAAAGAATACGAAATCGTTAAGGTAAAGAATAGGGGGTAGCGAAGTTGTGGGAACCGAAGAACCAGCGGGCCCGCCTCTACCATCTGCCATCATGCAAGAACCATATAACGTGGATGTGGTCGCGGCCAAGACATCCGGTGCCTTCTATCGGTCTATCAATCTACAACCGTAAAACTAACAGGTCGGAGAACACCGAACCGAATATTTCTCAGCCTTGTTTTGCCAATAATTTTCAACGTTCTGGGAGTCGTGCCACCTAACTATAGTAAATCACTATTATTAACAACGCTGTCAAGTAACAATGCGCCTCAGGTTATATCCCCACCCCACTCCTAATACATTAACTCTCAAGATTAAAAAACGGACAGGAATTTTTTCAAATACTAATCTTATTGCTTATCGGAAGGTTATTTATATATTTTTTAATTCTTTTGGACAAATATTCATTTATTTAATAATTAGGTCATTATTTCTTTATCTCTCTCTTTTGAGTGGCGGATCCAAGGGGGGGGGGGGCTACAGGGGCAATTGCCCCCCCTTGGCCCTAGATTTATGTTATGTTAGTATAGAAAATATAATTATTAACCGTTTTTCAAAATCAAAACATAGATTAGATTTTGTCCTGTAAACTAGGAGTCTAATAAAAATTTGTTGTACTATTCAGACTTTTACTAACAAGGGTCCCTCTTATATTTACCTACTGTAATTATACAGGATGACTTTTTTTAGGTCTACCACCACGATTTTCTCGCTTATTTTGCGCCCTACAAAAAAAGCGTAAGAAACAAAAATGTTGCAATTTTGGACATCTAAATGGTGCTGCAAATGAAATCGGCATCCATGGCCAACTTGTCGCGCAATATTAAAAAAAAAACTCAAATTGAGCAAAACTATTAATGGCCGTGGAATGTTTATTTTAAGAGACAGAGGAAAACTTTTATATTGAAAATTGATGGCACTGAGAAGCTTTATCCATCCACGTAGTCAGATAGTTTCAGCAAATTACACAGGGTCTTCGGCTCTCTTGAGACCATGAAAATTTTTGTCGATTCTAAGTTTTCTTATATAGTACAGTGCGAAAAGTTGGGCATGGAGGCCCATTCCTTTTTTAAAGTCGCCTCGCTGACCAAAATTTTCATATTTTGTTTTCTTACGTATTTTCTGTGCGGCCTAAAATAAGCGATAAAATCGCTTAATAAGAAATAAACAACAAACAACAATTTTCATAGCCTCAAGAGAGCCGAAGACCCTGTGTAATTTGCTGAAACTATCTGACTACGTGGATGGATAAAGCTTCTCAGTGCCATCAATTTTCAATATAAAAGTTTTCCTCTGTCTCTTAAAATAAACATTCCGCGGCTATTAATAGTTTTACTCAATTTGAGGTTTTTTAATATTGCGCGACAAGTTGGCCATGGATGCCGATTTCTTTTGCAGCACCACTTAGCTGTCCAAAATTGCAACAAATTCTTACGCTTTTTTTGTAGGGCGTAAAATAAGCGAGAAAATGGCGGTGGTAGACCTAAAAAATCATCCTGTATATGCAGTGGTTTTTATTTGTGATCGCTGACCAAGTCCATTTATAATAGCATGTGCCCCTCCCTTAGTGAATTGCTGGATCCGCCACTGTCTCTTTTAGTTTAAAGTTGTATCTTCCAAACTTGACATCCCACGGGATATTTAGATATAACTCGGACATATTTTATTAAAATATTTTTAATAATTTACTCGGTATTTGTACCGTTAATGTTGGGTTTCAAAGTGTGCATTATTTTGTCAGTTTTAGTTCCCGCAACAACTGAAAAGAATGGTTTAGGGAACAATCTATACGGAGAAAAATGTAGAGTTCAACTACTTTCATTTGTATATTTTTCTTATACGTATATAATATGTACCTATATGCGTGTCACGTTTATCATTTCTTTTTACTTTCACACAATGTCTTCCTTACTGTAGCTACTTGCTGGTTTTTTTGCCATGCCTGTCTATCCAAAACAAATTCCTTAATCTAATAATACATATATTCGCTTGTATCAGCTTTTTGCTGAGTCATTTGTTCTACATTAGTTTTTGCTGTACCTATGTTTAATTAAATTTGAAAATGTTATTTTGCCCTGGAGGAACATTACCGTTGATTTCTATCGTATTTGCTTCAGACAGTATAAGATGCCCAATGGAAAATTACTAAAAAACTAATAATATGTATTTTAGGAGAAATTTATTTTGCCTTCATACTTATAGTCTATAAGTATTTATAATTTTGTTGAATAAGATTAAGTCAGATGAACCACTACCAGCTCGCCCTCATGTGATTGTCAAAATGGTATTAGTTAAATAAGGAATAAGTGTAACTGTGTTATTATAAAAAAATCTCGTGGTGGTTTTTTACATTATTTTATTACCTCCTTCGATTTTTAGAACAGCAACCTAACGGCGCTGAATTTACTGTTTTTTGCACTGTAACTGGCAATGTCACGTAAGGCAATGGCAATGTCGCGTAAAAATATGTTATATTTTTTGTCGTCACTTACGCCTTTTGAGGTTATGGCTGGCTTTCAAACCGTGAGAGAGGAGAGTGTTAATTGCAACGTTGTCAGTTGAACTCCTTTGCAACCGCACGTATTGGAACGATTTCAAGGGCCGCGCCTGTACATTTACAATACATACTTTTATTATTCAAATAACAATCCAACATAATTTAGACTATATCTCGCGAATAGTTTTAGGTATACTCGTATCAATCCAGTCAAATTTACCAAACAGTAAACAGATCGAAGTAGATATTCCATGATTTATTTCTTAACTGTGTGTGGATAGGTACCTATATTATTTTGTCTGGGATCTTCGCGGTAAAAAAATTATAATGCCCTAAGTGCGATGCCACCGCGAGTCTTCTTTCTTTTAAACAGTTGCGTTCTGAAAACTATAACAAAGCATATTAGTGAAAACCATATATCCTTCAAGAAGTACCATTCAAAATCGGCCTTGATGCTAAAGGTTTCAATTTTTCGAACACAACAAAGACAATCCGGCGGCCACACGAAATTATTCAGCAGCATTTAGTCGCAGACAAAGCCCGTACAAGAACAACCGTGAGAAATCCAGCTCCCGAAACGAACAATGGCGGAATATACGCATCCATAACGACCCATCTGCATAACGAATCCGCCCCGACAAAGAATCACTTAACAAATTTCGAACTAATTATAATATAAATTTAATGCCGCAGATAGCATCGGCCGGCGTGATGGACAAGCGCATTTTCCCGTCAATAAAAACAGTGCTAGGCATTTCAAGGCGATAAGCATCGAGCAATCTATGAAGCGCGGTGGCTCGATCGGACAGTGGCGGCCCGTGATATTTTTCTTTAAACATTCGTTTCAGACGAGCAGGAAATGAATGCGGCCCACCCCCACACACCGATCAGTTCCAGCCGCTTGAATCAGGGAAGCAGAATCGTGTGGAGTTAGTTACCGCGTGCGTCGGTAGCCGGCGAGCACATGATTCTGGAGGGGAATGACGCGTCATTTTTATGTTCTGCTGTTTTGCCTTACGACGTATCGTGTTGGTTACCAGTATTTTTACTATTTTTCCGCTTTTTTTGAGTTTGGAGACAAAGTTTTGTGTATATATTTAGAACCTGTAATTAGTGTTGTGTTATAGTTTATAGTACATAGAAAGGCTCATAATATATTTACTTTGTAAAGGCGTTTTACCATAGAAGAATCTACTGAGTTTCACGAAGGAATTGTGAGACTTTTTGTTAACATTATTCCTGAAAACTGCTGCTATTTGTAGTAAGATTAACTATCTTTTCATGAATGGAAAACTGCACACGATGACAAAGTTTGACGATTTTAGGCTTATACTTTGTATTTTGGAAAATATTGGAATAAATTCAAAGTACCTATGCCTAGAATTGTCAAAAATTTTTTCATGAAACACAGTTTCCTACTCTGAGTAACTTTTATTTATACAGTTTTGTCGTACTACCTACCGAAAATTATTTAATCGAAGAAAAACAAGAAAAAAAATCAAAAATAGAAGTTTTAAAATTTTGTACACCATAAGTAACTTATCACACTGAACAAATTGTCTTTATAACTTATTTCAATATCTCTACAAAGAGAAGCAGTTTATTCTTATGCGAATTAACGTTTCTTCAATTTTCCGTTCACCCAGTATAAATAAAGTTAACTTTTCCCTTACCAATTTTATTTTAAGAACAAGCAGACTTTTTATCAAGAATAACCTTTTTTCAAAAAATTGAATATTATAATTTTTTTACAAGTACCTATAGTTAAATCCATCCGTGGACACACTGTATATAAAAATATCTTTCTCTAATAATATCACGAAAATAAAATAAGAAAAGTTCTCTTTGGCAACTTAAACAAAAAAAACCTAACATCACAAATAAATCACAGCATATTTTTATACATTTTGATTGTTTTTTAAAATATTAATAATTTGGTCATTTTCCAGATTGTCCGTTATAATTATTGTGGACCGAATTCGAGATTTTTTTAATTTTAATTTTGAAAAAACAGTTTCGCATTCGACCTGGGTCACTGATAATGTTAAAAGGAATTTATAAATTAAGTACAAATTTACAAAAGCCGAAGAATGCATGTTCAACATTTTAAGTAATAAGTAACAACACACCAGACAACTTGAACATGAAGAACTTGAAGAAGCCTCTAACTTATTTTGACAATTTACATTTAAATCTTTCACAGAGCCGGAAAATATTACTGAAAAAAACTTAATTCTGAAATTAGTTCATTTTTATCCATATCTAGTATATTACAAATAGTTACAAAAGCTTCTTTGCGGGTTAAGAGATCCTCTCTTTTGCGAGGAAAATATTTTGGGTCAAAGAACTGAAAATCTTTATAATGTTTTTCATTGTTGTAAAATCTGTTTAAAATGCTTTGAGAAATTTTATTTATAAACTTTTTGTGTAAATTAGCAAAGACATAATGCTCTGACATTTCTCGGGGCAATTTCTTTTTTTTTTAGGTTGTCTCTGAATTCTGAACTCTGAGAAAGGAGTGGGGGCGTGGGGAACGAGATTTTCTGTGCTAGTTTCGGGCCGAGAGCTACGCCTAAATAGCCCCTAGGTAGTGAGGTACCGCACTACCTAAGTAAGGGAGATCTGTTTAAGTCGGCACGTAGTTTTTAGTCTTCGTTGCGCAACATGGAGCGCGGCCTTCGTACGAAGGGGCGCTCGAGGCCCAGGGCCCCTACAGGTGCCAGGGCCAGGGCCCCGCGGGGAATTTCCCGGTACCCCGCCTGCGCAGTCTGGCCCTGGTCAGAGCAAGTAACAAAAATGGACCAATGTCTATTTCCCAAAAAATGCATGCAGATAAATTCAAAGACAGTAAAGAAACTGTCAACAAAACAACCAGCTATGAATGTAAAAAGATCAAGGACATCCCAAAAGAATTGGTGAAATCTTTTTGCGGTAAAGAATTTTTGGATATAAAATACCTTAATTTAAAAAATGAAGAAAAGGTGTCTACTGAATCATTGAGAAAGACAGGCGAAAAGTTTAGAAGCATTGTTAATTGAACCATACAATATATATAATGCCCATGGATAGAGGGAACAAGAAGGCAAAATGCAAAAAAAAAATCAGTTTCGGTTTCACACAGCAACACTGATTTTGATCTTCCTAAAATTCAAATAAAACTAAAATATTTGTAGAGCAAGTAAAAATGAACTATGATATGAAACCATATTTTCGTTTTAATAATAATGGCAGTTACTATTGGCTTCACGCAGCTATGTCCTCTTGTTCATTTTATTCTTTTATTCGATTCATAAAATCATTTAGTGTATTAAATCCTGACTCAGACCCATAATATTATCAAGTTCACTGCAAATTTTTCATTTAAATTTAAAATTTAGGCAATTGGGAATTGCTCTTTTCACTACTTTAAATAAATGTTAATTTATAAGGGCACGCGTGTGACGTTCCTATTTGCCGCGGTTGAATGCATCAGTTTGCTGATTAGCCGGAAGTTACCAGGCAACCCAACCCTCTGATATTTTTCTGTGAATTTTCGCGGGCAGTGCGCGCGCACGGGCACACTTTTTTAGCAGCCGCCCCTGCCTTCGGAGAGACCAATAACTCGAGTGCCGGACCGAATGGTTGCGTAATTCACCAAACATAATGGCCGCGATATCAATCTATTAAATAGGACTAAAAGGAGTCGTGAACACGATTGCGAGGATGCTCGGGTTGAGACCGTTTCCATTCTAACACCACGCTGGTCCTGTTAGGATTTATTTAGTCATTAGTGTCACGATCGCAGTAATGGGCAGATTTCCACTTCCATAGTATTAGCTGACTTTTATGATTTCTTTTCTCGGCGAAATCGTTTTTGCGAACGACGAGAGGATTTCCTGAAACAATGCGGGGTAATTCTTTTCCGGAGAACAGGAGCAATTATGTTTAATTTGTGCAGAATGTGTTCTTCTGTTAAATTGCTTCATTAGTTATACATTGTCATTAAAACTAAATGTAATACTAATAATGGTCGCAGTTTCCACATTGCAAAATGGTGTACCTACCTGCCTACTATAAAACTCCGGTGTTTGTAATTATTGGTAACTCGAGTGAAATGTAAAGGGTGATTGGGTGTAAATGTCACTTCCCCTTACTTTTTAATTTTTGCGAGCAGAAAAATGTTTTAATGTAATAAATTTGTAGATACCTACTTCTCTGGAATTTTCAACTGTACCAAATTTTATTACAGGGTGTCTCAGAAAACCGCGGCATACCTACTAATATAAATTTTTCCGGTATACAGGGTGTTACAAAAAAAAGTAGTTCAATCCACAGATTATTTGGACCTAAATACTCTAACTTTTCTGATCCATTTTTCATTTAGACGCCTTTACCTCAAAATACCTATTAATAAGTCCTTTGTTATTTAAGATATTTAGCTGAAATTTGAACGTTCGAAGAACAAAATTAACGTATTCCTTGATCCCCACAACTTTTGCTTCGTACGCCTATGGTTTAAAAACGAATCGTTTTTAAAATTCGGCGTTTATATTCTCTAATTTTTTTGGGTCTAGTAAAATGTTTGTTTAAGTATAGGCTTAGCACCTCTAAACAAATTTGTTGTTTTTTTTTTAATTTCGAGCTTAAATTTGGAATGACTTGTTGCTAAACACAATCTTCTAATTTACTTAATCTAATTTGAGAAATTTACAGTTTTTAAACTTATGGACGTACGTAGCAAGAAGCTGGGGGACACATTTTCCAAGACCTCCATATCTATTAATTTCAAAGACTGTATTTAGTATTTATAGAAAAGTCATACCAAATTTGAGCTTGATATTTAAAAAACACGATTTTTTTAATGGGCCAAGCCCAAAATTTACAAAAAATGCCAATAAATAGCCAAATAAGTTGCAATATCTCGTAAACCAAATTCTAAATTAGATCTATACACGAGTAAAAAAAATAGGAGATTTAACGTTGATTCCATAAGAATAGACGTACGCAGACAGAAAAAACTGTACCCCTCCTTTTGTTCCATTTTTTCTTCGATTTTTTTTACTAAAATTCCACAGAAATCTGTTTCTATACGAAAAATGCATACACAATTTCTACTAAGTGTCCCAAAAATCCTAAGACCTATTAATAAAATTGGTTTATTAAAATTCAATTTTAACACCCTGTATTTTGAAATACAGTCATCTAAATGAAAATGCCATTAGAAAAGTTGCCTTATTTTACATCCTGTACAGATTTTATATGTATTCGGATGAGCCGTTTGCAAAATATTCGACTTCGACTTTTTGAAAATTTTGCAATTATGATGCCCATTGTTTCGAAAATAAAACTTATACGTGTATACCTTATATAATATAGGGAAAAATGTTATAAATAATGATGAGCATGCGCTCTTATAAAATCTGGATGAACGTAGTGCGTTTTAAATTGAATGTAATATGTTCTCATTCAACAGGTTGAATATCAAATTTAGAATATGGAGAAACACAATCATATATTAAGGGCGAATAATTAACAAATAATAATGGACACAAAAGTGCAAAAGTGTCGTCAAAGCCAAATATCACCCAAACGGTTATAATTAGTATAATGCAAAAATATACAGGGTGTTTTGATTAAGAAATCATAAAGCTTCCTACGTCACGGTTTTGTGTAACATTCCGTAGAAAATTTGATACAGCCTTAGGACACTTCAGATAGAGGTATCATTGGATAATTTGTTTAACCTTAAAACTTAAAAAGTTATTTGGTTTAAAATATCCATTATTTTACGGATCTATGTTGCAATTTTTCTTTTCAAATAGATACATTTTTCTATCGACTGTTGAGGTCAGAAGACAGAAGAAGCATTTTTTACAATTCATATAGGGCTCTATACTAAGTTGAGGTATAGGTATTTTAATTTACTTACTATAGTTTTTATATAAAACGTTATGCAAAATATTGGTTTGCTTCGGGGAAATTTCAACAATGGTTCTGATAGTCTATGTGTATGTGTCTGACAATGGGCTCGATGCTGCGACGCATTATCTTTTTCCGTGTTTCAGTCCATGTTTCCCTTGGCCACCAATAATTACTTTACATGTTCAACGACGACACACGCTTGTACCTCGTCCGAATCCAATTCCAACGTAAAAAAAACACCGTATAGGCAACCGAGACAAAGAATCCGGGATTACGTTGGTGGCCGGCAGAGCGTGAACGATGATGAGTAAACCGAACCTGGCACTGGTGGCAGGTAAGAGGTCGGCGGGCAAGGTCACCAGCCGATAACATGTGCGCCGGGCTAGAGGTCTCGGGGCCCCCTGAACCGTGACTCCTTCCAAGGAGTTCACACGGGGTGTAAGGAGCGTTACCGAGGGGTCCCGCCTGAGGATACTACTGCCCCATATAATCAGTTTCGTCTACGTTTTAATTTGTGGCGCAATTAAGAAGGCAGGAGAACAAGTGCGCTATCGTTCATCTCATGCTTTATGGGTGGAGTGTGGGAATCCAAGGGGAGGATATATGGTTTTGCGGTTATTGCCTATTGATATGTACTTAAGGTATACGACAAGCAAAAAAGGAGATTATACGGATTATTTTTATTACCATACTATGCTCGAATCCAATAAGATAACCCCTTTCTTAAAGAAACAACCAATCGTATGTCCTTGCTAAAGATAAATGTTTTTGAGAATTATCGCAAAGTAATGATTAATAAATCCCAAGGAAATTTATATCACTTCGTTGTTTGGCAACAACAAAATTATGTTGTGGCATTATATCATTTGTGCATTGCTAATCTGAAAAAGGTGAAGAAATCGCGTCATGTCGTTTGTTTACTCGGCCACCCCAGTCACTTTCGCTATATTAGGTACACAAAATAAAGGGATCGTATTCATAAAATATTCTATAAACAATAACCACAATTTTTCTTGATAGATTTATTCTAGCACTATTTTGCACTTGCAAGATCACTTGGTCTCTTTATTTTCACATTTTTTCAGAATTTAAAGAGACCAATAATAATTAATACTCGTGATCTTTCTAGGCAAAATTAAATGTTTATGTATATATCCCTAAACTCCGTGCCTTAACCATTGGTTTGCAATCAGAATTAATTTCAAAATCTCTGTTTGTTTAGAAGATATAAAAATATTGGATTTTTTTAATTTTTTTTAATCTTCAGTATCTTGAAAATGAAGCGTTTATGGACCTTTCGTTTTTATTTTAGAATACCGTTTTATATTCAATGTTGCAGTATACTGATACAAAAAACCGACACATCCTGTGTAAATTAGATAATTTTTGGGGAAAGATTTTCTATAATTTAATTTAGTTATAAATTTATTTCTAGCAGGCATCTTCTTAGTAAGAACATTTTGTTCATGCTTATATAAGAATATAAATTTATTATTTGTTTTTTTCTATTTGTAGCGCAGATATCTTTACTTATTCAGTGTCAAACATATTAATGTATAGTTTTATTTTTGATAAATCAAAAGGGAGCAAGACTTCAAAATTAATATGGTTAAAACAAATAACAAATAAAATTCAAGTTTTACTATACCTACTTATTGTAGTCTATATAGGTGTAGAGTGCTATGCGGCACTTATATTAGCTTTTACGGAACACCCTGTATCAATACAGGGCGTTCAAACTTCATTTTTTACATGTTTTCACATTGTGTATCTTCCAAAGGAAACATTTACGGAAAATTATAGAAAAATTATGAAAATAATGTCCTTAAAACGGTATCGGTTATTTCCAGACAAAAAAGTTAAGGTTGATATATCCGGTCCAGGGCAAATCGTCTTTGTGAAAATATGAACCTTGATTCGGAGTTGGTTCAAAATGATTATGAACGTTTTAGGAGCACTATTTTCATCATGTTTTCTTATACTTAATTTATTCGCAAACGTATAGTTTCCGAGATACAGGATGTGAAACATGAAAATATGAAGTTTGAATGCCCTGTATTGTAAAAACGGCTTGAGCAAACATATAACATATATGTCGAGATGCAGTGTAGACTCGGAAAATTTAGAGAATAGTTTTATCTAATTATAATTATTATGAAACAAATAGCAGAGGCCCATTGTATTCAGGTATTAAAGTTTTTAACCACCAAGTTGGTGGCACCAACCGGAGAAAATCTCTGCTTATGTAAGTTTAAATCAATTTAAAAAGGCTCAAGATATTTTTACATGATTATTTTTCTATAATTTGAAAGAATATTACAGTTAAGTTTTAGTAAGTGAACCATTCTCCACTCTCCCCAAGCCTTGCCAAGGCAATGGAGTCTAAAATATAAGTATAAATTAATTTTAATTTTATTTGATATACAATAATGTTGGAGAGTAAACTCTTTGGGAAATAAATATACAGGGTGCCCCATATGTATGGAATAATGCTTATATCTTTTTAAAAAATATATTTAGAAAAAAATTGTTTAAATAAAACTTACAGTGTGAAATAAATATACAGGGGAAATAAATATACAGGATGTCCCATATGTATGGAATAATGCTTATATCTGTTTAAAAAATATATTTAGAAAAAATGGATTAAATAAAACTTACAGTGTGATATCTAGTCTGCGTAATCCTATCAAGTCGATTTTGTTTTACCTCTCATAATGTGGTTGCTATGGCAACGAACTTTTTTTTCAAATGGGATCATATCTTTTTTAATCGATTTTTGGAATCAGCTAGTTATTCTGCATACAACAGCATCAAAAATGTATAGGTTATATAAGGAAAATTTTGAATAATAAATTATTTTTATTTTTCCGATTTAATAGTGGGCGTTATCAGTAAACTCGATGGAGGCAAAAAATATGCTACATTAAAATTGTTTGATGGTTCTTCCATAATGAGAATGGTAAATCTTTCGAATTCAGTTAAATGTAGATACCATTTTAACTTGCAGGACATAAAATACCTACTGATTAAATTTATCGACCAATGATTTTTTTTATAAGAAAAGCAAAAAGAAAAGAAGCAAAACCATCAAACAATTTTAATGTAGCATATTTTTTGCCTCCATCGAGTTTACTGATAACTTCCACTATTAAATCGGAAAAAATAAAAATAATTTATTTCTCAAAATTTTCCTTATGTAACCTATAGATTTTTTATGCTGTTGTATGCAGAATAACTAGCTGATTAAAAAAAAAAAGTTCGTTGCCATAGAAACCACATTATGAGAGGTAAAACAAAATCGACTTGCTAGGATTACGCAGAATAGGTCACACTGTAAGTTTTATTTAAACCATTTTTTTCTAAATATATATTTTTAAGAAGATATAAGCATTATTCCATACATATGGGGCACCCTGTATATTAATGTATCTCTATAGTCATAAAATTTGCTTCAAATGAGAAATATTTTATATTCGATTTTTGAAAATCTGATTTCGGATTATGTTAGCGCATATTTTGGGCACGCACTATTGCGTGTCGTACGCCACAGCCCATGCCTGTCAAATATGACATTTAAAATGAAAAATTGGGAATAATAATTGTAGTTTTGATTTGTCTTGAAATATCGAACTTATTTTATTATTTACGACGGTGTTAATTTACATTTACGGCAATTTTGAATTCGCTTATGGTTAGCGTCGCCACATGAGTGCAAAATTGCAAAATACGGCGCCCATGTCTTATATGGGATTTCCAATGTCTAACTAGCAAGATTCTTGGCCACAATTGATCGATTCTCTTCGTGTTTCCTTCTATGAAACTTTGTTGACATTGTCGTGAGAATGTTTTCGTTGTTGCAGGACAAACCGCACAAATGCAACCTGTGCAGCAAGTCGTTCCCGACGCCTGGGGACCTCCGATCTCACATGTACGTGCACTCCGGGTCGTGGCCTTTCAAGTGTCACATCTGCTCGCGAGGCTTCTCGAAGCACACCAATCTAAAGAACCACTTGTTCCTACATACAGGTAAGCCACCGTTTACTTTCAAGATTTATTAAGTAGCGTTAAAATGCTATTGTTTAAAGCAGGCACGCTTTAAAGTAAGGGGACCCAGCATTATATTTTCCAAAGTGAGGCGTATTCATTCCTCATTCTAATGGTATTAGAGATGCCAAGTATGCCATTTTATTGGAGAATCTATGTATGTAACAAGTACTTTGATTGTTAGTAAAAATTAATAATGGTTTCCATGATTTCCAAAAATTAGACTTGACGATGTTGTGTCTACAAGTGCAGAATATGGCAACTGTCAAATGAAACAAATTTATTTTATAGTTGAAATTGATTTCCAGCAATTATTTCCACGAATTTAAGTAATAAGTATGGTAAGTCAGTATAGTGCCGATTTTGCTTATTTAAGAATTTGCACCTTGTTACCAGGTTCTTCAATCAATTTGTAATACTCGTATGCATACTTGAACTATCTTCCTTTGTTGAATGTACCTATCTACCCAAAGAACTTTCGCAGATTTCGGGATGGACTAATAAGATTAGGTCTATAGTAGTTCTAATTATGTAGTTTTTCTCGGTGTTCATTATAAAATTTATTTATCTCCCAAGGTACCTCACAAACTTAAAATAAACTTGTACCTAGTCGTAGATAAAAACTCTTAAAAAAAATACCTGACTGAAGCTACCTGCTTAATAATTTAAAATTTTCGAAATACGATTTGTTTTGAACTACATACATATACAGTGCCCGCCAAAAATTCTGCACTATTTGGGAAAAATTTTTAATAAATAACTTACGGAAAATTTGTTCGCGGCATCAGGTTTTGCTTGCTCTAGAACCAAAATTGACATAATCAAATGTTGTGACGTAGTCTCTTTTATATGTCAAATTTGACATTAATGAAAAGAATGTCCGAAAAATGGGCTTATTTAACCGAATTTCGAAAAAAGTCATAAGAAAAATATGTTTCTTTCGCAATTTTATACCCCTATGCAAAATTTCAAGAGCCTACTACGATTTTCATATTTTGCCCCTTGTTGGACATAATATTTTAAATTTTCTAGATATTTCTGATCAGATCAGCATAACAGAAATATTTGTGTGTTTTTACAACCATTTACTATAGAAAGAAGTTTGTAAATCGAATTTATGTGTTTATCTGTAAAAATGAGATCAGTTTTGCACCAAGCGTGCTTCTTCAACAAGCCCTCATTTTAATTTTTTTGCAAAAAAAAGGAATAGAAGGATATTTAGACCGTAAACTAAGTATTATGCAGTATGTATTCAGTCAATAAGTGTTTTAAATTACATAGGATCGACTTTTATGGATTAACAAATACGGAAAAGGGCAACAAAGGGCAAAATATAAAAATCGTAGTAGGCTCTTGAAATTTTGCATAGGGGTATAAAATTGCAAAGGAAATTCGAAATTCGGTTAAATAAGCCCATTTTTCGGAAAGTTTTTTCATTAATGTCAAATTTGACATATAAAAAAGACTACGTCACAACATTTGATTATGTCAATTTTGATTCTAGAGCAAGCAAAACCTGATGCCGCAAACAAATTTTCCGTAAGTTATTTACTAAAAATTTTTCCCATATGGTGCAGACTTTTTGGCGGGCACTGTAGGTTTACGTACTGCCCACGTAATGGGAATTGTAGGATTATACTAAAGGTGATACAGGAAAAATCTGGTTGCAATTATTGGGACTACTACAGGCGGCCTCATTACCTTTAATTGACACATAATATGAGTATCTAGAAGTTAGAAAACTTAAAAATTGTGAATTATGATGGGAAATATTTTGCCTCCTTTAGGATCTATACCACTGGCATCCTGGCATGTCACATAAAACCTGATGGCAATTGGACACTGACATATAATAACATAACCTTGTACCAGCCCCCTTGTGATCTCCTTGGAGTCGACAGAAAACTTCCCCTCAAGGCTTCACTTTTCCTATGTAATAGACTGTGCTGGGTCCCCTTATTTTAAAGAGTCCCTGGTTTAAAGTTTTCATTAATATAAGCATCTTAGTATACTCTTTCGTTATATATCTTCTTGTAAATATATTAGGTAGTGCACAAAAAGGAATACTGTAATGTGAATGTGTAATTGGAAGGCATTTTTTTATTTGGAATATAGGAAAAAATACTTATATAAAAAGTACCCTCTTCGTAAATTCAGCACTATAGTTTGCTCATGCTGAAAAACAATAATAAATTTTAGTTACCTATGAACTTCTAGTCGGCCTTGGAACAGAGAAAACTATTGAACTGTCAATGCGCTTGTGTCAATTGGGTCAAATACTACATACTACTAAGTATTATAGATAGTTTTAATCGTTTTAATAAAACAAAAAATGGACAGAAATGAAGACTCTCCTGAAGAATGCAATATACGACACACTTCCGGAGATAATAGCAGCAACTTTAGTAGGTTTAGACCTCAGAGAAATAACCAAAGATAGAGGGAGCCAAAGCAGCATCAAAGTGCACACGTTTGTGTACAATGGTTACCTGTGATAGGTTATATCCTGAGAAATATCAATTTGGTCAGACACCCCACACTTTCTGCCTTCCATTGTATACAAAATAAGTCCCTATATCCTAGATACTAATAAATAGTCTATGAATTAGCAAAAAACAATTGAAAACAAGAAAAATATATACGTAAACAATGGAAAAACTTGACTTGCTGCGGTCGAACACAAAACAAATACCGCCGAGTAATGAACGCGGCGACAGCGGCGTTGCCATGTTGGGCGGTTTCAGGTATCTGTTGACGATTTTATTAAAGTGATAATTCGCTACTATAATTACAGCACGATTTAGTTTTAGTTTAAAATTGTTACATACAAGGAATTAATAATTGCTATAATTGTTAATAGCGGGAGGAGGAGGATTGCCTCCATTTAATCCCATTATTAAACCCGTCTATTTTGAAATGAAATGCTGTAAACAAACAATGGAGTACGTAGTACGTGGCATCACTCAAAAAGATGTTCGCTCTGTTTACTTTCTGTTCTTACTCCCTCTATCCTTGGTTATTTCTCTGAGGTTTAAACTAATGCTAAAATATCCGGATTTAGAACTGAACGATACACGACGAAAAAAAATGTCATTCTTTTCGATTATAGGTTTCGTCCGAAAAATGCCAATATTTGACACATGGGAACAAAAACTTTTTCGTCCATTTTCGCTGCAGATTGACCACCGATCCAGCTCAATTTACCTCATTTTGCCTTACCCATCGACCTAACTGCTTCGCGACGCGACAGATTTACCGTATAGGTTTACCTCGCATCTCCGCCACCGTACCTACACCTTCATTTTCTCATGCTTTAACGAGTTTTTCGGCCATTTTCGCCGCAGATTGGCTACCGAAGCCGCGAAATTAAACATTTTGATAGGCAATTTTCGGGCGGGGCGTCCCGGCATCTCTCCGTCCGATCTGATGCGCCCTCTCGATTCCTGCACGTACCCCCTATTAATTTTAAATTCGGCTAGTTGGGCCGCCGGTCGCCGGCAACCGTGCAATTTGCCAGCAAATTAAAATCCCGTCGAGGGAGCCTACTGCTCCGCCACTAATCGAAAAACAAAAGGAGAGCGCCCCGCGGCAGCGGGAGACGGTACTGGAGGTTCGGTTAGGAGGTGCCTGATTTCGCTAGTAGAAAGTACTACATTGTCTCCTGGTCCTTAAGATACGAAAAGGATGCTACGGGATTTTTCTAGAGATTTTTCGTAGCAATATAAGTGAACATTTTCTTAAGAACGTTTTGTGTCCCACTGTGAAGATGGGCCACTTCTTTGACATATTTTTCCTGTCTTGATTTTAATGTTTTCGTACAATTTTTCCTGACCTTGACATTTTTCGAAATATTCGACCTAGTTTAATTTTCTTCTAAATTATATCACCGCATTATCAGTTATCGAAAGTTTCCTTAATTTCTAATACTTAATACAGATATTTCAAACCAAATACATTTCTATGGATTCCTTAATCGATTACAAAATGAACTAAAATTGAATTGGAATTTCAGTCGACGTCTGAAGTCCTGCTTGATTAGAAAGTAATTTTTAGCATATTTTCAGTTTCAACATGGTGTTATTACCTGTAGGTTTAAAAGAACTTCACACAGGAATTATTTTTTAATCAAGCAGAACTGGACTTCAATGGTCAAATTTCAATACCGACTTTTTTTTGTTTTTCGGGTAGGTAGGTATAGGTATCGTGGAAAATATCACAGAAAACAAATAAAAGTTACGAAATAAAAATATCTTACACCCTGTATTAATACCAGGGTGTCTCATGGTTTAATCGGGAAAATCTAATAATGATAATAATAATTCTCACCCTCAAAATATATTCCAAACTAGGAGTACCACAAAAGCAACTGAATGCTTGTTCGAGGGCTTGATGAAATTTGGCATGCTTTTATAGTTCATTCTGTTGACCCGCAAAGCGCAGCCACCTAATTATAAATAATGCAAAACGTGGTCAGGGTGACAACAAAATCTTTTTAAACAGCAGAGTGTTATAATGTATTTTTCTGATAAACGTACATATTTTTGTATTATTCACCCTATAGAACCCAGAAACCTAATAGATTTGAATAGGCAATAAAATGCAAATGAATATTCTGCGGTTAAACTAGCTTTAATTGTTATAAAATAAAAAAATACCGACAAGTACATGACACATGACAAAAAATACGCTCCCAAAAATAGCTTTTTTAAGGACTCATTTAAGTCCGTAAAATGATTATTTTTAAGCCTATATCCCTAAAAGTCGTCATGGCAACCTTTACGGACTATTCCAAAATTCCTTAGAATACCTATTCTTTATGGTAAATGGCACAGAAAGTAAATCCAATGCGATTTCTTTGGCACGAGAACTATATTCTATATTGAACTATATTGTCAATTTTTGCAATTAAATACATTTACATAATTAAAACTAATTTTCGCCAAATACCGAATCCTCCTCAGAAAAATCTTATCTTGCCATTGTACGTTGATTGCTTGCAGTCAAAATAATAACCAAAATAAAAATTTATTTTCCCTACAGAGGCCTAATTTAAATTGTTACCTGCTAACTTATTTTTTTTTAAATAAACCATTTCAAAGGGTACTTATATAGTCAGATCACTGTTATAAAATTAAGCATTCTATAGTATAAATAATAAACTCGGACGATTTGAAAGAAATAATAAACAATATCAATGGTTTGTATAGCCATTTTTTAAGATGTATCTACAACTTTTGTTAAGAATTTTTTTAGAAACAGAAAGTTCGTCTCGCAACAAAAAATATTGAAAATTCCAAGCTCTACAATTAAGTGTACTTTTTTTCCAATTTGGGTTTTCACCTTTCTAACCAACAGTAAGAAACATAACAAAAATTCGGCTTCCCGGCATTTTTTCGATGTACTGCCTTTTTTCTGGACATAGAGGGACTGTATCGTATACCTACCTACTATAGCGTCTACCGAATTCACGACCGCCTAGAAGCGCAGTTGGCCGTTGATGACGATGTGATCACGCTGTAGCCACTGTTGGCTTTTATCGTTTTTTTAACGTATAACGTTTTTAAAATCAAATTATAGCCACTTTCCCCTTCATCCGCGCTCCAACTAAGACCCCTTTTGGAGAACCCCAACCAAAAGTACTTGAGTTTATTTGTATTATTTGCCTCAGCCAGGGGCCTCGGCAACTAAATTCCACATGAGTCATAAAAAGTTGAACTTCAGTGCCTTGGTACATAAATAACTATTTTTTTTTACAAAAAACAGGTAATTTGAACAATTTTTAACACCACTCATAAACATTTTTTCAGTCTCAGCAGAAAAATGCAAGAAGACTTTTTGTTTAACTCATTTATCCTGAAAATAAATACGGAAATAATCGAATATAATACATCGTATCTGGACCAAACTATAAACAATTGAATACAACATACATAATAACTATATTATTATATATTGTGCGGATTCAATGTCCTACACTAGTCCACCAGAAGAATCGAATGTGATTCCCTGGTATACTGTTCGTTATTTGTAACAATGTATATTTTACCTATAAATGCTGAACGTAAATCCTAAGCAGTAAACTGTCAATGGGCTAGTACGATTAAATTTTAAAAATTAATTTTATGCTTGAAATGGTGAACTACAGTCATCTAGTTCCCTAAAAGGGCCTCTTGTCTGGCAAAAATGAAATATGCCAGGGGAGTCTACTAAACTCCTATTATCCGCCTTCATGCAGTTTTCTATATGACCAGACTAGCCCATTAGGTACCATTTGCCCCAATAAATGTTACCTTGACCCATTGTCTATGCGTTCAACAGATAACTATCGACCCGCCGTTCGCCACTTAAACGGAACCACCGTATAGTCCCATCGAAACCCCCAGAAGTACCGCACGGTACCGCCGTTGATGCACGTACCGTGCGCCGCGCAACCGGCAATTACCTCGGCGGACAGTAGTTCGATCGAGATGGAGGCGCAATCAGGCCGCCGGCCGGCGGTGCCCTTCGCGGCTACCGTTTCTCGAAGGGGCCGATTAATAGCCAATCTCGGATGGTGCAGCGTCGGTACCGGACGGCTCTATAATAAGTACTTTTGGTTGGCGTTCTCCAAAAGGGGTCTTCTTTGGTGCCCGGATGAAGGGGAAAGTGGCTATCATTTTATTTTAAAAACGTTATACAGTAAAGGCCAACACTCTACAACGTGAGCACATCATCAACGACGAACTGCGCTTCTCTTGACTAGGCGGTCGTGAATTCGGTAGACGCTACTATAGTTAGTAGGTAGGTACAGTCCCTCTGTCCAGAAAAAATGCAGTGCATCGAAAAAATGCCGGGAAGCCGAATTTTTGTTATGTTTCTTACTGTTGGTTAGAAAGGTGAAAACCCAAATTGGAGTATACCCACCCATCCCCCAAGTATAAGAACAGTAATTGTGGAGCTTGGAATTTTCGATATTTTTTGTTGCGAGACGAACTTTCTGTTTCTGTAGTTTGTTCTCAAAAAGATAAAGAGCGCCACGTTTCCGAAAAGCATCAGTGTTTCCACATGTTGACATTGGAAAATTAATTTAAACTACACTGAAAAAAGAGGTATAAGTGCACATTGTACTTGACACTATTTTAATTACAACAGGTAAGGTTTTATTTACTGCCATATGGTGATGCGGCTTGTTGTTAATAAAAGCTTTTACTTGGAACGTAGTTTCATATGTCAGTAACGGATTGACTTGCTATAAATAAAAATATCCTAAAAAACTATGTAGCATTAATAGCAAATAATAGAAATATTAACTGTTGGTGTCGTTATATTTGTCCAGAACAGTGCAAAAAAAATAGTAACAAGCTAATAAATACAAATATGGCATTAAGTTATCACTATTAATAAGTCACTTACTCTAAATGCTAGAGTACTTGCGAAGAAATCCGAGTTAGGCCGAAGGTTGTCGAAAGGCGCAGACGTACCCGCGCAGGGGACGCGTCGTCACAGTCCCGTAGTTAATGCCGAAGCGTGAAGGTGTGTGAAGTCATGGAATGCAGGGTGTTATTGAAATACTGTTAATAGTGTAACAAACTTTGACAAGTGGTAGAACTGCCATTTTTTTAAGTTTCTATATAAACATACTTCTTCAAATGCTTTCGAAGAAAGATAAAGAGCGTCGAATTGTTCGCAAAATAAGGCAGCAAAAAACTACACATATGTGACCCTATACTTTCATTATTAGGTATATCCGAAATACTATTTATAATAACTTTATTTTTGCCAATCATTCAACGCCCTGTATCTTTCTTGGAAAGCATTTTAGGGGTATGTTTAGGAACTTTTTAAATTTTTGGTTAGTTCTACCACCATGTCAAAGTTTCTTACAGAATTTCAATACCCTGTTTCAAGTAATCCCTTTAATTGTAACAACTACCTAATACTGTGAGAATTGTCACAAGTGGTATATTTAATCATAGCAATTAAATCCACCTTTTGTCATAAAAGTTTCCATTGATAGAGGAAAACAAAATTCATATTAATATAAAAAACCTGAACACTTGGTACAAGTTACTATCATTTGGTATGATTAACTGGTTCAATAGACCCAATTAACCAAGTCAACTGTCATCAATAAAATGGCACTTACAGGAATCAGAAGGTGGTGCTTTTGTTAAATACTGGGCACATTTACTATAAATAACTGGTGTACCTACTACTGGAAATTACACTTTGGTATTTGATCCAACTACCACAATTTAGCAAGAAAATTTACTTATTACAAGTGTTCGGTTCCAAGTTACTCATTTTACTAAGAACAAATACATGGTTCATTTCTCCTCTATTTAACTTGCCATTTTAATTGTGGCATTTAAAATTTTAATTGCCAGAAGTAAACTTTTTTCTCCGTGTAAAAAATTTCTTAACAAAAGTTGTAGGTAGATACATCTTAAAAAATGGCTATTCAAACCATTGATATTGTTTATTATTTCTTCCAAACCGTCCGACCTACAGCAAGTCGCATTAAAATCGAGTGAGACTTTTGCGTATTTTTTTATGTTTTCACGATGAATTCTTGAATTTTATCACAGGATAAATAGCAATATTCTGGGATGTTATTCATAAATTATTGAAAATGTATTATGTTTCTGACGAATAACGAATAATTCCGAAATAAATATACCCGGTATTAATTTTGACCCTCTCTGAATTGGTGCTCACTTCTATAAGTTTTGATAGGTATACCTAATCATATAAGGTGGGCCTGGAAAGAGTCGAATTTCATTTTTTTTTCATAGATTATTTATTGTTACGCACATTAGTTTCTCGTTTTTCCGCGCAATTCTGGGCCACCTTATATTTAGATAAATTATATCCTCCAAACATTATTCTGCCTTGTTTAAAAATTTTGTAGGTACTAAAACATTGTGGAAAATTAATTATTATTTGCAGTTTAACCTGATATTTTAGTGCCTACCTATTTAGATTTTTTATTTTGTGTACAGTTTTCATATGATATAGTGAGAAGCAATATTTATTTTAACAAAAAAGATTTCTTGTTTTTGTTCAAATAAACATTGTTTCCAATTTGTACCTACCTATTTTTTCCAAATTTTCATATATTTTTCATTGGTTTTAGGGAAGCCAAATGGAACGCGCAAGGGTTGAGCGAACAACCGTCCAAAATTATTATACAAATTGTTGTAAGTGATTTTTTATTATGTTTTATTTATATTAATTGTTATCAAAATTTTAATATTTATATAAAATACATATATTTTTGTACTACACATACGTACTATGTCATATGTAAAAATTGTATATAAAATAAAATGTTATTAGTACTTAAGTCTTCCTCGTGCTTTCTTTTTCATCCATCTCTTTAAAAAATACCACAGATTTAAAACAAGCCGTGCCATTTTCAAGTAAGTAAGTTTATTTCCAATTTTATAAAGTGAAATAGGAAAGTAAAAACTTAAATGTTGCATATTTTTATGTATCAGAGAATAGGGAAGGAGTGAAAAATTGGAAGAAGAATAATTTTTTTAAGTAACATGAGTAACTATCTATTCGTATTTGAGTGAGTAAACCCTTTTAACTTAGACTAAATAAAAGTCAAACAATCGCAAAATCAGTCAAGCGTAATTTTTTCAATTATATTGACAAATCCTTAGTTCTAGGAGATTACATTCAACTTCAATTTCGACATCTAACCTACCTAAACACTGGTCGAACTATACGTCAGAAAAACCCATTCACGGGGCATGCAGGTTAATATTTTTTAAATTAGGGGATTTAGAAAATTTTTAGGGGAATTTGAAGGCCGGATCCGTGTTCTACGGGTCAATTTACGTTGGATAGTCTCATTTTGGAGTCATTTTGAGTTCGTTTAAAAAGTGTCCATTTTAGGTGTTTTAGAAAAAGCGTGCTGGACGGGCATTATTTGGAACCGTTCAAGTTCAATTCCCACCGGACTTTCGGTTTCTACTGGTCAAACTGCGTCCGAGTTATAAACAGATATTTTTTTAAATATCTCAAAGGATTAGTAGATACTGGTATTCTTTACAGAAGATACGCGTAAACATGGTGTACCTACCAGAGACCTATACTGATGCAAATTATATGCAGGAGATACAAGAAGTTTAGATGTTCGCGAAGTGGTTTACTTTGTAAATTTTCCGATGGAGCTATCACCAGGGGTAGTAGAAATCAGACACGGAATTCATAGTTTCTGTTTGGGGAAATCTAAAATGCTTGAAACTAGTCAGCTACTGGCTACTGGAGGTCAGGAATTATGAGACAACAGACTGTGAGCCGGGGCGCTGTTGCCAAATATTGATGCGGTGGCTTTCTGGAAGTTAGGATATCGGTGCAAGCAGTGACTATCTATAGTCACTGGTGCAAGTAAGTACAGTTGACCAACTTGTCGTTAATGGCGAACGAAATATTGTTTTAAGACAGACGATGGTACATTGGTACCTACTATGTGTCCATTTGAAGGTACACCTAGATAAAGTATAAAATTGTATATTTGGATGCTCATCCTAACCCATAATGAACTGAATGCATATTTGTTTAACTGCGTCCTCCAATTTAACTCCAACGCTCCCTTTACACCCTACCTCAAAGTAACCATATCATCCAAACGTTTTACAGACTTCAGTAGCTTCTACAGAGCTTCGTGCCCCGTCGCAGTGGATTCGCAAATTGCGGCAGATAATTTAGCCGGCGGCCCACGCGGTAGCCAAGATGGCGGCGGCGGGCGCCGCCGGCGCCGCGCCACTTATCATTATTGGCTCGTTGCCTGGGCCCTTTCCGCGGGCGTCCCCTCATTTACAAATCAAATCGCGGTTGCCTATGCACGCTAATCGCCCAGGCCATTATTTTAAGTGGGAATCGGCGCGGAGCGGCTGCCCCGCGGCGCCTCTCGGAAGGTTAAATTGTAACTGAATGGAACGCGAAACGGGGATTTCAGCCGTACGCGCTGTATGCCACTCGTGATCTGCCCACGTATAGGTACTAACCGAGAAAATGTAGCCAGCTAAAAGCCTAACGGCACGGACTATTCGGTCGAATCGGAGGTCTCTCCGTCTATGATTTTCAAGGTTATCTGTCTTGATATCCATAATATTGCTTCCATATTTTATAGGTTATATGTATATCCATATGACAATATCACACACTAGCTGACTAAGGCTGTTTACTGTTTATTACTCTTTGTTGATCCAGCCGCAATGTTCTATAAAGTTATAGATTGTTACTGCTTTGACCAAAAATATACTGGGTTTTTGAAATTTGATCTATTCGTTATAATAGATTATTTAGAAGATGCGGTGTGTCAAATTAAAACACATCAGACATTTTAAACTGTTTTTAAGTCAACAATCACGAAATTAGACTCTACATTTGAAAAATTAACAACGATTATTTCCCTCATACTGCTTGCATCCAATAAGGTAGCTCCTTTCATAAAAATCCAACCAATCATATATGCCTCTGCTATAGCGATAATTGCTCTTGTGCAAAACCAAAGCGGTAATACCACTTGTGCAATTATCACTTCGTTGCTTAGCAACCGCGAATCTGTTCGATACAAACACGTACTTCTTAAAATTGGTGTGTTTTACACTGTTCCAAATTATGCAGCTTATAAATTATGTTAGGGTATTATTAAGTATTGTATCAATGAATTTATCTAAATTTTACATTGCTAAATTGTTGTTATTAGTATTAGACCTACGTCTCAGTTTAAATTTATGACACACATTGGTGTAGGTATAATCGCATTTGCCTTGGATATCCAAGCGTCATGTTTGTTTTTACTCGAACGCTACAGTCGAAGCTGTCAATAAACTCGTTCAAAATGAGTCGTTTTGGAAATGTAAACATATAAAAAATTGATACCTACAGAAATTATTAAATCGTATTCGTGGAATAATCTCGACAAATACCACCCGTGCCGGAAAATTTTCTAAATAATTTTATTCTCGAGCGCTATTTTGCCCATTAGCAAAATCACTCGTACAAATTGGGCTTTTATTTTCAGAGATAAAATCCCTTGAGCTTCGCTCTCGGAATTTTGTCAGAAAATAATAGACCAATTTATACGCGTGATCTTTTTAGGTAAAATAGCGCTCTCGAAACAATTATCGATAAAATTTCTGACACTTGTGATATTACATACGACAAGACCTAAGACTATGGGTTACTTTAAAAAAGTCACCTCGGAATTTTTTATTTACATAGGTATACTAAAGGAAAACACGTTCGGCATGCATGGTCCCATGGTCCGGAGTATTCAAAAGTTAAAAGTTCATTTGTACAGCAGAATTGTGATATTGAATTCCATTTTAAATATTTAAAAAAAAATTATTTTGTATCTATTGGCGTGTTACAGATTTTATTATAAAGGTTATACAAAATCAACTAATTGATTGCCATATAATCCTGGATCAATGTTCATATTTTGTTTCGTCGATGATCTTCTGAGCTTCGCTGTACTAGCATCGCGCCCATCTCTCCATTGTTGCATTATGTTACTTATATGCTAAGATATATCTACGGTAAACCCAGAACTGCCAGTTTTATGATGAATTATGTGATAGCAATTGCACGTCTTATTAAAATTAAAACCGTATGTACTACTTATCTGCGAACAGATTTAACTGAAATACTAGGTACTTAAGTTTGGTGGCTGTGAACTAAGCCAAAGACACAAATAATACTCACCTACGTACAAGGGCGTCGCCAGCCAATGGGCCAGAGGGGGGCATATGATACGTATCCCACTTCAAACTGGTACACCCCGGCAAACTTTATTGGTGACTTTTGCACACCAGAACAAAAGTATCTTATTTTCAGTACACATATTTCTTTAAAATTTTTATTTCCATTTGACATACTGTACTCTTGAAATAAAAACATTAATTTGAATTAATTTTATAACGTTTGTTAATACACTTAATTTGTTGGTTAGCGCTCTAAAATGAAAGAAACTATTTTAGTTTAAAGATCCAGATATTTAAATTAATATTTATTTGCATTTCAGTTAACGTCCCAAGTTGGTCTTAAACTGAAGTTATTTCGTTAGACGCAGCCGAATTCTGAGAAAATCGATTTTTCCATTTTAGTACACAAGACATTACATTTCTCAAAACTAGAAATCTAGGAATTTCTTAAAACAAATCTATCAGGTTGAAAACGTCTCTATAATTAAATAATTTGATCCCTTAGAATAAAAACATCCAGGCATGCACTGCACCCCCATTCTCTGAAATTCGCCTGTATGGACTCGCTGAGCCAGCAACGGCCCAGTATCGTTATAGGACAGATATTTGGATACGATTTTACTCAGTACCTATGCCTTTCACGATACCAAAGTGTGCAACCTGGGTTCTTCATAATATCATAGTGAGTCTTCATTTATTCGAAAACAATGCGTTTTGATATGATTTTAGTTAGGCTGCCATGTGTTTTGAAGTGAAGTTCAAAATAGAAGATTCCTGGGAAAACCATAGTCAGACCGTCAGTGTGGGCCCAAAGGGCTATTATGGTCACGTGAAATTGTATTTTAATAAATAATTTTTCCGTTTCTGAACAGGCTGCCAATGATAAACATGAATGTTCTTGATATAAAATTATTGAAGAAAATATGGCCTACTGTTTGCGTATATCCCCAAAGATCCTTTACTTTGAATAAATAGTGTAAATTGTTAAATTACATTCAATAGAAACTGTACTTCAGCATGCGCAAACGGTATGCGATCTTTTCTTTAGCAGTTTCATATCAAAAACTTGCATATACTTATCATTTGCAACTTTACAAGTAAATGTGAACAATAGCTCCTTGGGCCCATGCTGACGAGATGTCTATGTTTTTCTGAAGAATGTTCTATTTTGAACTTATTTTTAAAACACATGGCAGCCTGACTAAAACTATATCAGCATGCATAATTTGAGACTCTGGCGAGACTCTAAGATTAAAGTCTAGTGTGCATTATAACAAAATAATAAGTAGGTAGTACAAGAAAAAACTTAATGAAATATTAATTTTGTGAATTTCTCGATTACTCTTTAAATAATAAGTCACCTGGTTGGCATTTGGTAAAAAAAATTCCAGTCTCTAGGGGGGGGGGGGCAGCTGCCCTTCCCTGCCCCCCTTCGCGACGCCCTTGCCTACGTAGGTAAGCATAATACACAGTCACTAATATAGAGAGTTAAAGCAAAGCCCTACGCCCGTAGGCGTAGAAAATGACAGCTACGCATGCGCGTTAAAGTTTTTTTTTAACGTACGTTCCATGAGTGGACTTATGGTGGACGTAAACTTGCGTACACCCGTAACGCAGCGGTATCGAGCCGAAACCTTGGTGCGGAAACAGCCGACTGTGAGCCGAGTGATACGAATATACGAACATAGAACCATATAAAGAAACAACTAGAAAATGCATTTTTAAAATTTGTCAAACGTTTAAGAACTTGTTTTCAGCGATTTTGAGAGGATCAAAAAACGCCCAATAAAGGGATACAAATAACCTTCAAGTCACCTTCAGGTGTCTTGGCGTTATGTTTTAAAACATGCTTTAACCGTTGACTGACGTATTTATAAAGACTTCTCACGGCTATAGCTTTCTGTCCTGGAAAACAGATGGCTCTGATGGCTAACAATGTATTCTACATTGTATTTTATCTCCGGAAAGCGCATGGTAAGCCAAAAATGTGTCAGACGTGACAGCCGTGAGCAGTCTTTAATAATATATCAGTTAACGCTTTAACTGAAACTTGACGTATTCGATCTTTGCACGCTTACGTCAATGAGTTACGTCTACGTAATAAATACGTATTGGGCTTTGCTTTAACTGTCTAATACCTGACTTAAGCGCGCTCTGTGAGTATCTACTGGGTAGGTACAGTAGCGCGACACTACAGGTGCGGTTATTGTTGACGGTGCTGTCGGACGCGCCCGGTAATAATCGCTGCTGCCGTCGATCGCGGTCTAGCATACGCGGAGCATGGAAAATTATGATTTGCGCATGACGAGAAGATGCCCCCGGCGATGCGCGGTAACCTAGGAGTTGGCGTATCGCGACAGGATATTAATGTTGAAAGATAATAGGGATGTCTATCTAAGATTGTTATGGATAGGATGCAACAAAAGGTTCGCTTCACTTTTTCGTCAAAATTAGATTATACAGGGTGAGTTTTTTTCGATGCCCACTATGGGGATCTCGGAAACTAGCAGAGCTAGAACAAAGGTTAAATGGGGAAAGAATTGCGGTTTTGAATGCTCAATCTAATGCCCCTTTTGGATTTTTAAAAAAGTTCATGGCTCACTAGATATTTTGAAAAACGTGATTTTTTGCTATTTCATCAGATATCTGTAGCTCCGTTATTTCTGATTATGCAGAAAAACTGTAGAGACAAAAATTGCAGATAATTTTGGGCTTAATAAGATAATCTAAAAATCGAATCCAATTTTTTATGTTGTTTGTGATTTTTGAGATATGACATAAACTTGTATTTTTTTAAATGTAGATCATAGTTGGCTGTGGCCTTATCAAATCGACCATTTTTTGAGCTTTCCAAAGATATAATACTCAGCATAGTTATTATAAAAAATAAAAGAGCTGTGGCTAATTTTCTGATTTTTTTAAATTTTCACAGTCAGCCATGGAATATTTTCATAATTACTTTCTATTTTATAATTAGACATACTTCCAACTTTCTAATGTTTTGTTTTTAGCTGGTAACAAAATGTAACAAAATAAAACAAAAATTATCATGATGGAGCTCCACCACATAATTATTTGCCCGTAAGAAATTACCTAGATCAGCTCTATCCAAATAGTTGGATAGGGAGAAATAGACCTATTTCCTGGCAGCCCCGATCCCCCGTCTGTTTTGGATTTCTTTTGTGGGGTACAGTACAAAATAAAGTATGAGACAATTGTTGAATTAAGAGAGCTGTTTTAGAAGCAATTGCCAGTATTGGCAGGCGCTCTCTACGAAAGGCGACAAATTCAGTTTTAAAAAGATGTAATATTTGCATAAAAGGTGACCTTTTAAAATAACAATAATTTGAATTTGAGTTTTTTAATTTTTGTTTTATTTTGTTACATTTTGTTACCAGCTAAAAACAAAATTTAGAAAGTTTGAAGTATGTCTAATTATAAAATACAACGTAATTATGAAAATATTCCATGGCTGACTATGTGAAAATTAAAAAAAAATCAGAAAATTAGCCATAGTTATTTTATTTTTTATAATAACTATGCCGAGCATTATATCTATGGAAAGCTCAAAAAATTGCCGATTTTATATGGCCACAGCCAACTATGATTTACATTTAAAAAAACACAAGTGTATCTCATATCTCAAAAATCACAAACAACATAAAAAATTTGATCAGATTATCTTATTTAGCCCAAAATTATCTACAATTTTTGTCTCTACAGTTTTTCTGTATAATCAAAAATAACGGAGCTACAGAGATCTGATCAAATAGCAAAAAATCACTCTTTTCAAAATATCTAGAGAGCCATGTACTTTGTTAAGAATCCAAAAGAGGCATTAGATTGAGCATTCAAAACTGCAATTCTTTCCCCGCATTTAACCTTTGTTCTAGCTCTGCTAGTTTCCGAGATCCCTATAGTGGGTATCGAAAAACTCACCCTGTATATCCCGAAAAAGCATTTTTACTACGGACACTGCGGTCATTGGACACCTTGGAAATGTCCACTCCCCAGGTAAAGTCAACCGCCTAACAAAAAAGTAGGTATATTGAGTTATAGAAAACTAATTTTTTCTTTATATTTTTTACGGTTAATAGCTTTCCGAGTTCAAAAGATGGCTTCGTAAAGAATTATTGTGACAATGCGAAGAGACTTGTAATTAAATATGTATAATTTTTTGCCAAATAAGATTGTTTTTCATTGATATTCTCGGATTTCTTGATGATATTTAGGTTTACAAGAGAAGAAACTGAATTTAGAAAGTGGCTTAGTACTCTATAGGTGTCATCGACAAGAATATTCTCTAGAAGTAGGTACTCTATGTATGCGTGTTTTATTCATTTTTGATGAATAGGATTTTTTATTGCAAGACGAAAGATTGCGCTCAAGAAGTGGCGCTTACCATCTAGAATCCTGACTGAAGAAGCAGCGGGATCACAAGACCACCAAACAAATTCATTTCGGTTCAAGAAGTAGGTAACTCATGGAGACAAGAAAAACGGATAAATTGTAATTCTCAACAAAATGAAAAAAATGGCATTAGTAAAAGTTCTAAGGTATATACAGTATACAATAATAATTTTGTATTACTTAGTTCTTTTTATGATAATTAAAATATTATGTTGTTATGGTTAAGCTGTATAATTTCTGAACCTATTAGTTAATTGCTTCGTTTCCCGAATGCATTAATAACTTATCACCTTGTATCTTGAAAATGAAGCGTTTATGGACCTAATGACATGAAAATTTTGATTTAAAATATCATTTTCTTTCTAATGTTAAAGTCCCGCTACAAAAAAATCTGACTCGGCCCTGTATGTACCCAAAATGTGCCAAAAATTGCTCCTAGGCCCTGTGTGGAAAATTGGGGTTTATTTTTCTGTTACACGTTACACATTATCGTTTTTTTTATAGCAATTGTAAATTTAGATTCATCATATTCGGCAACATAAGAAACTCCCTTATACCAAATTTGAACAAAATTAATACATAGGATATTTAACTGACTTTCCGAGACCGACCGTTTCCTTCTTCCTTTATTTCCTTTGGCCTACTGAAATGTCTCACATTAATAAATGATAACTAAATATCAACACATTTTTAACAGCAGAACATAAAATATTACTGTAATAAATTTGTTCTAATTTGGAACAAATGGATTTTTGATGTTGCTGAATAGAATACGAATCTAAGAATCAACATTTCTATAAAAAACCGCCAATATAAGCAATATCAAAATTGATTGCGCAAAATGAGAGTGTAGTTCTTCGACAGCTGCGAATAGGGTGTGAAACACAGTGTATGGATAGTATATTAAATAATAAGTGTGGTAGGTAACCAGGTTTTTACCGCATGCCAGTGAAGTTTTCTAAACGAGCCGTTGGCATTGTGTTCCGCACTTTGAATTATTGGTGGGAAAACACTACTACTTAGGTACCTACGTATATTTTAAACAATATGAATGCAACAACCTGCTACCAAGCCAGATAATAGATAACCAATTTCATAATAATTTCAGTCACATCTGAAAATGATGGATATGTCATGTTCAAGCAATATAAAGTGCAAAAATATATTTTTCTTCTTCGTTTAAACGAGTCTACTCCGGTCCTGGCCATCACTGTTCACGTTCCGTTGTTGTTGCTACAGACTGGCCACAAATAAGTGGGTATCTATTTTCATCTACTATACAAATTATACCATGTCGGACCACGCGCAAAAAGCGCGCGCTTCGCGGTGTCACGTCCTTCCATGCGGGATGCATCCGCCACCCGGCTCTGTGATTACGTTAAAGCGGCGATCTAATAAAAAAGGCGGCATAATTAAATGGTATAGGGTACAGCCGCGGTTTGAAACACCTACCTATATTATACTCAGTTTTCTGTACAAGTTTCTTTATTAATATTTTGTCCTGAATCCTACAGAAATGGCATTTTATTGTTGTGAAAGATCAGTTTGTTCAATCTTTGCAAGTCATGCCGGATTTTTCGAAACTTAAATTATGCCACAAATTAGTTTCAAAAGAACCAAAGCTGAATTCCAGAAGCTCAAATTTCAATTCCATTTTTTTGTCTTTTAAAGTCGTTTCACGCATCGGGGCACGCACTGCAGGTACACTAAAAAGAGTGTAGAACCCAAATTTGTTATTTTAAAAATTTAATGAAAAGGGGGTCTTTAGGTGGAAAGGCCCATTTATTAAATTGGTGTCAGGTGTGGGAATGTTATCACCAAGTAGTCTCAGGTGTGAGGTTAGTTTGTGTCCAGCTCATATTCAGTTTAGCTATACCTTAGGTTCTTGTGCAGTTTGGAAAGCAACAATTTATAAATTTATTCTAAAAGGAATAATACATTATTTAAGTATAGGGTGACACGGTAATTTCCCACAAAGTAAAAAGACGGACATTTTGTGTAACAATGCCTTCATGTACCTACAGAGAATGTCAATCGGGATCATTCGACATCCAAGCTTCCATCTCATTAATATTCCTGTCACTTCGCCGACTCCCTCGATGTCGACATTGATCTTCTTTTGATCTTATTATCGAAATTACCGGTTGAGACTTGAGTATAGTGCCACCGTGTAGAGCGGTCTTGGCCGTTGCCATTTAATCTTGGCCCATACCGTCGTAGAGTGATTACTGTGGTCGAGATGCTCGAAGAGCGAGCGCTGCAGCCCCGAGGGAAATAACATAGGCACACCGCTCCGTGTGCATTAATGGGCTACTTTACATACTAGTAGCACTCTCCGATATTAATATATCATTATTGTCTGAAGTTTCCATTTTGGTCTCGCTACTTAGAATTGCGACCATGGGCGTACACGCAGGAATGTGTCTGAAAGCGAGCGGTGACTTCATTTTGATATAAACATATTGCCAAGAAAAAAGTATTTCAACGTGCAGGAGTGAGCAATTAGGGTGGGAAGAGGCATATGAATGAAAGGAAAATGAGTTGCCATTATAATGGTGTATTATAATTAATAAATAAAGTAGTGGGAGGTGGTGGATGGAATCATAGATCCTGATCTCTCCATCTAATCGAATAGTAGCGAGAAAACATGTACAGGAGGAAACAATAACATACGACTTCCCACTTCCACATTGATCGATTTTCGATATACCCAGATATTTCCCTATTTATACGGTTATATAATTCCCGTTCATTACCGTGATGGGTTCAACCGCTTAGATTTCGATAAGAAGTACTTATTTTAATTTTCATCATGCTAGGAATGATGGACATATAAATAGGTGTCAAGCGGTATCCAGCCCGACAAGTAAGTGTGTAGTGTAGAGGAAATGGAAAAGTAAAAATAGAAGTATATATAGATACATGAGACAATTAAAAAAAACGCTTTAAATAAAATTCAAACAAATTTTTCTTATATTTGACAGTTTTAAGTTGTAGGCTATTTATGGCGTTTAAACATAATTTTTTTGTTGAAGATCTATCACCTTCTCAGAAGCTTCTCACCGTCATGCGAACATCCTACATAGAGAAGATTTTTGAAATAAATTATAATTACACCCACAATACGGATGGCACAATAATTTCAAAAACTATTAGTCCAGAAAAATTCACATTACAAAAGAAAAGTCAAAGTCAGATGATTGTCAAGGGCTCCCTTTAATCAACAATCTATATGCAATTTCACTCAGTCAAGATACCTATATATTCACAATTGCACAATCATTTCATATAGCAGACTGTACCAAATTTGAGTAAACTAGATTAAGGGATCGAATAATTTATTATCAACATATCAAAATTTGGAAAATCAACCACAAGTTTTGTTTGTAAGTTGTGTTCAGTCAATTAATTGAAGTTAAGAGAATATAGTTTATTGAATGAATGCTTATCTGTTTAACTACGGAGAATATAAAAGTATAAGTAAGTATAACCATATACTTATATAGCTTACCGTATAACTAGTTAGTTTAGAAAGCGTACAAAGATGTTATAAATTTATAAAACAAAAATTTTAAACCTCAATTCCTCGATGATTACAAAAGGAAATAATATTGGTATATCGGCTTCAAATATGGTGTCAATTATACTAATTGCGTTCAGTTTTAGTTCTTCGTTAAAATTCTCTGTGATATGTAAGGTAACCTACGCCTATGGGAAACGGATAAGATCAACTCTTGCTCTTCGAACGAGATTCGTTTCTAATTTGTCTGTAATTGGCTTGCCATACCTATAGAAGAAAGATGAGGATCGGTTGAAAAGCAGAGAAAAACTAATATGTGAAATGAAAGTATCTAACTTTTGATTTTTTAATAGATCATGTGTACGCAAGATTTATTACACGATATGTTTACGTTCATTACGTGTGACAAAATTTTTCCGCGTTTCGCAAAATGGTAGATATTCTGATTTGACTTTCAGTAAATACCTAAATATATTAGCGTTTAGGAAAGAATAAATATCCATTTAGTATTTATGTATATCTACCACTTATGGACTCAAAGTACCTAACCACCTATACCTACTACAATATTCAATACGTCAAAGTACAGCTTCTGGCATCTCCTCAATCTGTTGTCCTTATTATACTGTTTACTTTTATACATCGATTTTATTTTGTTCGCAGAACGAATCCCCTGAAGATCTTCTGTCATTATTGAAATAGCCCAAGCTAGAATCCATGCTTTTGCTTTACTTATTTGCCAGCATCCCGTCATTTTTCGCGTTATCTCGAGTAACGAACTGGTTTTTCGAAATTGCTCACGTCAAATTGGTGTTCGGGATACCTCTCGGTGCTTCTGGTTGTTCATAATTGGATGTTGCGCTAGTCACGCGCCTCTCCTCTGGTCGAACACTGTAATCGAGTACGGTGTGCACCTCGGGACTGCCCGTGTTTATAAAAAATTAAAGTATCAGAGGTGGTTCGAGGAGCGTTACCTATCTGGGTAGAACGATCGAATGAGAGCGGAGGCTGAGTATGGTTGATTGTATGTATCGGTACATTTTTTGCAAGGATATCATAGGATCATGTACGTATAGAATAGAGGGCAAAACTAGTTTATATAGATTATCTATAAGGGAGATGGAAATAAACTTTAATAATGATAATAATAACAATAATAATATACTTTGGTAAATTATAGATACGATAATGCTTTAGGCGCCTCTCCCCACTTCTCTCATAGAGAGACATTGAGTGGTTCCCTATATCTTTCAGTAAATTTTTAAAATTATGTAGCCAACCGAATGAAAATATGTATTGTTGACCTAACAAGCGGAATCATTTTGTTTTTTTACAGCCAAACTTATAAAAATCCTTTGGGGTAGACGCCATCATTGAACAGCAAGGGCAATTTCAGCTAAAACGGAAAGATAAACTGAATATTTTAAAATGGGATGGAAGGCCCAAAAATATTTACTTCTTCCTACCTTTCCAATATAAAAAGGTTATACCCAATAGGGATGTCAAGAAAACAGCCCATTTATGTTTAAACGCCATAAAAAGGCCTCTTGAAATCCTTACCAAATAATTATTAAGAAACGTTTCCGCAATCCTTAAGAAATACCTAGTTATTTTTGTTACAAGTACCTAAAATGAAGTTTTTCCGGACGAATCATTGCTGTTTCCGGACGAGGCGTTAGCCGAGTCCGGAATAGCAGATGAGTCCTGAAAAACTTCATTTAGGTACGTGTGACAAACACTATTTTTTGTCATACGCTCCCAAAATTTTGTTACGCTTTTTATTACAATTCTTCAGAATGTTTAAATTTCCAAATTTTCCATAATTTTTAAAATCATAGCAACAAGTTTGTTTATTTGATAATTTTGTCATGTCATTCGAAATTTGTCAGAAAGTGACATAAATTTTAAAATGTTTAAAAATCCCGAATATATTGCTAACAAGGCCAAAGTAACCGTGTTGGATTTACTTACTGTGAAGTCTCGTGCCAAAGAAATCGTGTTGGATTTAATCCCTGTGATGTCTGGTGCCATTTACCATAAAGAATATGCTAAAGAATTTTGGAATAGTTCGTAAAGGTTGCCATGATGACTTTTAGGGACTAGGCCGAAAAAGAAGCATTTTACGTACTTAAATGAGTCCGCAAAATATAGCTATTTTTGGGAGCGTATGACAAAAATTTATTAACGGTACTATAAAATAATTTTATAAGAGCAGCTTTGCGAGTTTGATATATAGCAATAATAATAGTATATTTCCTAACAAATGCGGAAAGTGCCACTTTTCCACACGCGATTGCCCTACGCGTCGTTCAGCCAAGAAATCGAGCGTGGAAAAGACACTTTCCGCAAGAGTTAGGAACACTATTTTTTCTACAAGCGTGCGGAAATGCAAAGAAATTAAAAGTACACTTTTCCGCACGCATTTTAGTTTAGAAAGTGTCATTTTTCCACAGTAGTGCGGAAAAGTAGTGCGGAAAAGTATTTTTCCGCACTAGTGCACTAGTGCGGAAAAGTGTACTTATATTACTGTTTGAGAACAATTTTTTAAACGCCTTATAAAAGTTTCACACTCGATGAACTCCCGGTACGAATTGAGCTATAGGGTGGTTTCTTAAACAATAGGGGTAGGTTCCTAAACATTTTTCATAGCAAAATGACCGAAATAAAAGTTGTAGAGGATCAAAGTATGAAGAACTATTCTTCGCGCTTTTTTTGTATCTCTAATACATAACGAGTTACAGCGCATTACTTACATGACAAAAATTCCGCGCGCTGCAGGGGTGGACTAGTAAACTTTTTTTTACAAAAAATGACCTTAAAAAAAGTTTTAGAGGATGAAAAAAGAATTACGGGGAAAAGTTGTTCGTACTTTGATCCCCTACAACTTTTATTACTTTATAAAATGTTTAGGAAACCACTCCTATTGTTTAGGAATCCACCCTACAGCTCAATTCGTACCAGGAGTTCGAGTGTGATCTTTTGGTTCGACATTCAGGAGGCAGTCCCCAAGCAAACCTGAAAAAATCGTACTGTTTGGAATTTTTTTTGCAAAACTTACATCTTTATTGGACTACATCTTATGTGTCATGGGAAAGAGAAAATATACGGCGATGGCTATGGGATACAATTAGCACAGAAAATATGTTCAGAACAGAGGGCTCCTTAATGACAGCTGTCAAATGGACTCCAACTTTGAGCTTAATATTTTCCAAATGTATTGATATTGAAGTTTATATTTTGGGAAAATATCATTTCATAAGAAATGCAATCTGCTTGTTTTTGGAGTACCTATATAGTTGGAGTCCATTTTACAGATATTGTTAATGAGCTTTCTGTTGTGCAACTATATTTTCTGTGCTATTATGTAATATGCTAGGTTGGCAATAAATTATTTTTCTTGAAATCGGCTTTAAAATGTCCCAAAATCGTCATTAAAAGCACAGAAATCGTACAATAATGTAGCCCATTATTGTACGATTTTTTCAATAAGTAGGCCTTGGCGATATGTAAACATCAAACGTCAGACGCGGAGAAATCGCCTGTCAAAAGTGACCAAATATTCAAAACCCGGCCGATAAAGGCTCATTTAACTTTTCGTACACATTGCGAAATTGTTTCCTATAGAAGCGCAATCCTTCAGTATACATATTTTAGTAAATTTGAATATTAATAGATTTGTTGTGTAGGCTACACAAGAAGCAGTAGTTTGGTTTTTCTGTCAGAAGGTGCCTTGTCTCATCATACTTGTCTTAGGTAGAGCGATCGTCAAAGTCAAGCAACGCCGCGCTTAGTCGGTTCATGGACGGGTGATCCCTTAATATTATTTTATTGCCTAATAAAACATTTTTTTTTCGATTTCAAAAAAAATATAATATGTACCTCGGCACTGAAGTTCTTTTTATGACTCATGTGGTTTATTTGCCTTGGCCAGAGGCCTCGGCAACTAAACTCCACATGAGTCATAAAAAGTTGAACTTCAGTGCCTTGGTACATAAATAACTATTTTTAGAAATGTCATATGACCTGCAGGAAGGCAATAGTATTGACTATTTCCCCCGTCTTAATTTCCACCAATCACAAACGCGCAATTTTGAATTACAAATGATTTCTAGATGGAAAAACTGTATGACAGCACCTGTCAGCAGTTTTTTCGAGTTTACTCGCGGCAAAACTTGACAGCTGTTAATAGTTAATAATAGGTAGTAGGTATGTTTTGTAAGCTATGTGTATGCAGAATAATCTGTTACTCTTGAAATAGTCTTGTCAAATACCATTCGGGCATCTAATTTTTCCTATGAAAAAATCCAAAAAACACAATGCTAAGTAATATTTTTTTAACAAAATAGCATTCGTGCAGGTGGAAAAATCCTCGTCTTCGACTCGGATTTTTGTTGCCACCAGCATTCATGCTTCTTATTAAAATATTAGTTAGCAATGTGTTTTTCGATTTTTTCGGAAAAATTAGATGCCCTTATGATATTACTTACGAAAATATAAAACAAATTTGCTGGTTGGGTACCTATAATTAACTAACTCAGTATTAACACATTTGTGTAAACACCTATGTGTAAACTACTGGGCGCTTAAGGCACTCCAAAAAAATATATAGCTGGTTTGTTGCTCCCAATAAAGATATTTACTTAAAACTATTTTTGTTCCTATGCATTGATGCTGAAACTGGTTATTATTTAGTTCGATTGAAGATAATATGCTTTACTTGAAATCAAAATTAACCCATACCTGCCGCCCTCTTATTACCTACGAAGGAGGAGAACTACAAAGAACGCTATAGTCGACGTTAGTTTAAAAGGTGTAATCCATCCAGCGACAGCCCCCCGAATTCGACATAGGAATGCAAATTCCGAGAGTAATTGGCACACGCACACACATCCGCGCACGGCCAAAAATTGCGTGCACCCCGCGCGCGCCCATTACCTCCACGCCCGTAACTTTGAAATGTGTTGCCGGCCGCTGTCCGACCGGACTGCAAAAAGCGAAAACTGCGTCCCAACGTTTCATTACCGCATCCCGGCTCCCGTGCGCAGCAGCCGGCAGCCGCCCCCGGCTACCAAATAATGACGGACGTCGCCGGCGGCCTCCGCGCCGGCCGCCGATGCACCGAGCGCCGCGAGATCGGTATCGGCGGAACGCGGGGCCGTACCGGCCCAGCGGGGCGAGCGTACGCAGCACCTAAACCAGGTCCGTTTCAAGAGTAGGCTGCTTCAACGTCGCTTTAACGTCAAGGCAGCGTGGCAGCGTCAAGGTATCTATACCAGGGCGATAGTTGACTGCTCTAAACGTTTTTTTAAAGATTAGAGCACTTTAATTATCCCAGTAGGTACCTATCGAAATGAAATTTTTTCAATAAAAGACATTAAAAAGACATTATTACCTATAATGAAGAATTCGATATCCGTTGATAATTTATTGAAAAAAGAAAAGAATTTTTTGGTGAAAAACAATAAAGTCAATGACAGTAACAATAGACGTTAACACAAACAACGAACTGGGTGCATCCACCGTTGCCAAAGTGCATGCATGCGCATATAGGTACTATCGGTTAGTGACGCTGTCTCAGTTTTTCTCTATATAAAACAAAGAGAAATGCATGCAAACGCGTCCTTGGTATGGTCCGGGTGATTGCCCCCATTGCAAATGGTCATAGTAACCACCATTTAACACCCTGTTTTTGAATAACAGGCTCAGTTATATAATATTATGTATGTTAATATCATTATTTACCGTTTTATTTAACGTTTTCCATAGCGATGCGATTCTTTTTTGTGAACTTTTATATTTATGATTGCAATTTAAAGTACTTTCTCCTATTTCCTCCTCCGTAAGTGCACTTTACATAATTGCCAGCACGTCCAAAAGCCAATTGTCAATTGTTCGAGGTGCCCTGTTAATTTGATTGTTAGATGCCAAAGTGGTAATATATGTACAGCGTGTCCCAAATAGTTTGTCCTACCCCCTGGATCTCAGGAACCGTAAGAGATACGAAAAAAACTTGAATACAAAAGTTGTAAGGTTAGCCGTGCACGTAACCTCTCTTTTATTTTTACATATACGGGGCAATTCGCATTTGCAGGACAAAAATAAAATATTTAGATTTTGACAATTGCATCAATCCTTTGGAATATTTGCATTCTCCATGAAATTTGCTACAGAACCGTTTTTTTTTGTTTTGTATTTTGGATGCAGCGTTGCCAAGATATCGAATTTTTCTTTGAATTTAGGGACTTCGTGGAGGTTATAGAAACTGAATGCTGTATCTTTATTTTAATAGATATCAAAGATATATTTTAGCCGAAGTATGACAGCACAACTGTGTGTGGTGTGGTATGTCGAAATTGGTTTTTGCGTATACAGTGTGTACATAACAGGCTCTCAAAATCAGATAATTTCAAACAGCAATAACTTTTTTTTTTTTCAAATGGAATGACCCATATTTCTATAGTTTGTTGGATGCCGGCTTCCAAGCCCCACATTTTATGTAAATAACATTATATACCAAAAACTACCCGTTTTCGAGATAGGTATTTAGTATTTAAGAAAATTTCTTTGCATTTTTCATTCAGGTAAGAAGGTTTTATCAAGCAAGCCATAAGTATTTTTCCAGACAGTGGCAGAAATAATTGTCATTTTAGATAATACGGCTAATAAAATTCCTATACCCTTATACAGCTTGTCACACTATAAAGATTGCTTTCTTTACATTAGAGATTAGGTTACGTGCACGCCTAACCTTACAACTTTTGTATTCAAATTTTTTCGTATCTCTTACGGTTCCTGAGATCCAGGGGGTAGGACAAACTATTTGGGACACGCTGTACATACTATGTAACAACGCGAAACTTGCGTCAATTTCAAAACGTTTCACAACGATCGTTTTACAAACTGGTTTTGATAAAATAAAGAATATCTATGAATTATTTTACATTAAAATGGTGCCAAAATGGGGACATGCATATGGAAATACGTAATTAGGTTTCTCACATGATTTGTTGTTGTCAGAAGTGCTGGATCCGAATTTCAATCCACCCGTTTCGTACAAGTGACGGAATATGGAGAAAATTTGAAAAAATATGCAAATTTAGACCCATTTTAAAATTGTTTCGCCAAAAAACCCATTACTATATTTCTCACCGGTTCTTCATGTTTTATAGGTTTTTATGGGTGGTGAATCCGAATTTCATCGTCCCAGCCTCGTAATAAGGAATGGTGAAAATTAATAAAAACTTAGAAATGCATAATTAGGGTTCTCAATTGTTATTTATATTTTTTGGGGTGCTGAATCTGAATGTCAACTCTTCAGCCTCGTGGGAGCAACGTATATTGTATTAATTTTAAAAAGTTCAAAAATTTAGCTCATTTTGAAGGAGTAGATATATTAACAAATAAAAAAAATTAAGGTCATCGATAATTATTTACAATACATTTCTTCATTACTTTGGGTTGTGGATCTCGAAAAAACACAGAGAGAGAGGATTAGGATAAGATCAATGCAACAGTTATCATAAAAACGATGTAGCAAAAGATAAGAAGAGAAAAGTTTATGGTAAGTATTGACTGTTCTGTTCTTGATGCTCGTCGTTTTTTTGGAAAGTCCAGCATGAACTGTAATTGTGCCAGTACGTTGGAGGATCCAGACTGAGGGTCTTCGTAACCCAGAAAAAAAAAGTGAACTCATGCACCTTCAGTTGTCACTGTACTGGTGCTTTACTGTAGTGACTGGTACTGTTTGACAAAGGTCCAGCTCCTCACAATCGACGGAGTCTGTGTTGGCGCATTTAGCCTCACATTCAATATTCAACGCAAATGTTTGTGCAGAATAGCAGCCACAATTTCCCATGTAATTCTTTTTGAGATGACATGCGACTTTTTTCAACACTTTATTAGGTGCCGGCCGGTATGTTGTGTGTTTCTCGAGGATTTCCACCTCCACCCCCACTGGACAACAAGTTGATCGTTCCCAGCCACAGCTGAATCTGGTAAAACATACGCAGAAAGTTCTGTCTGGCAGCAGCAGAAGTTGGAGGAATTGAAGCTTGTGTAAGGTGGTATCTATCATGGTAATCACCACCATATAGAGCCGCCAGAAACTTTTGCCATGCTTCAAATAGTGCCTCTTCATAAGCGTTGGGGTCCTTGAATCTCGTGAGATGAAATTTGAGGTCAGAATTTTTTGTCAGCGCTTTGAGGCATTTCATTTTGCCCTGTTTGTATAGGGCTATAGGCTGTAAAAACAGACACGTGCTTGTCAATGGTGTTTTGGTGGATGGAACAAGGATGGCGGTGCTTTCACTTTCCCTGGCTTCATAAAGTACACGTTGGGAGATGTAATTATTCCTAATATGTTTCATTCGTGTTCTAGGGAAATTCGGCACGCAACACTTTTAAGACCTGACCCTATACCTTTTTGAACATAACAGAGACGTTTATATGCTTCTTTCTAAATATAATTCGGCATCCAAAAACACGAATAATCGATGGGAAACAAAGTACCTAATGTGTTTTTGGGTGAAAGCAATCGTAAAAGAGGGATGTTTTCGTGGCATATCAGGTAAAGGATAATCAATTGAAGAAAATGCACTCTAGCCGGGATTCGAACCCTGGACTCCTACTGTAGCCGCAGGCTCTCAACCAACTAAGCTACCGGAGCATACGGGTTCAATCCTTTACTTTTATCTGTTACCTGGTTTGCCACAAAAACATATCCTCTTTATTTATAATGTAAATAACTGTTACAGTTCTCAATAGTTTACCCACAACACGATCATAGTATCCATACGTACAGAGTAATAGAGGATAACTCCGCCATCTATCAATCTATCGGCGCGCGGCGCAGGGCGACCCGTCGACCTCTACCCCAGCGGGGGCTCTGGAACCGCGCGGCCCCATCGGACCCCGGGCCCTGATTGATCGCTACTTGGCATGCGGGCGCGCGCATTATTAGCGGCTATCGCTCCGCATCGGAGGCCTGGTGGTCCCATCCTTCTGGCCTTCTGGCGGCGGCGGACGCGGTCGACGACGTCGTAACCCGGCAGCAGGAAGCTATATACGGATGATTGGGAAATGAGTCGAAAAGAGGGAAATCATATGAGGCCAGCAAACATTAAGTACTTGTTGTAGGCGATAACTCTCACTTGCAGAACCCTCTTTCCGAACGAAAAAATGCAATAAAAGAGAATATAAACGAATAAATTTTCTATTACCCACTTCTCTACCAATGGTTTTTTAAGAGGATGCTGTAAGTTCTTCAAAATTCCTCGCGGCAAGTTTCAAAAATTTGCACTCTATGTGTTTATTTAAACAAAGTTTTCAATTATTTTGCCAGGTCTTCTCGATTTTCTAAAAAAAATGAACCAAGCTAGCGCAAGGGATATGTAGCTCTTGTGATATATCGAATTAAAGCGCATAAAGTACGTAATTTTTGGACGTCATGGCTTGTTATAATTACTTATGTATTGAGTAACTTTTTTGAAGTGTTAAGAGAGCACCCACTAAACAGCGGCATTCCCACATTCTCATACATAGTAGGCTTAAAGCAATCAATTTTGCCCACTGATTTCTGAAATTTTTTTGGTAACTTTTGAAAAAAAAGTTGAAAGCCGAATAACTGCAAGAACAATAATACAAGACTCTTTTAAATTTTTTGTCTAACGTTGCAAGACAAAGAAATCATTCTGCAAGAAATACAGCTAAAAGCAAGAAATTTTGCAGAAAATCATTATCTATGCATGTAATTATAATTTCTGCAAAACTTTAATAATAGAAATAACTAATGAAGGTGACGATAATATCGATTTTAAAAAATAAGCATAAATATAAATTGTTATTTAAGTATAATTATTATGTCTATATAATAGTATATTATCTAGTGAACATATAATTTAAAGTAAGTAATATCTAACCCATGTTTCCAGGTATTAGAACAGGTACTCAAAAAGAAATTGAGAATTAACGTATTCCACCGCTTTCACGGCAGGAAATGCATACTTCCCGTCTCGCGATAAACAAAATCATTCTAATTTAATTTTTTATAACACAAGTTAATAGGTATGTACTTTTGAATTAATCCACTAAAGTTAATTTATTTATTTTTTCGAAGTTTGCTTCAACTATATTTTTGCTAAAATACTTAAATGACTACATACAGTGTGACCCATTTGTTTTGGGGTCAGTCTGTAAAAAGTGTATCAATCGTGCGATTTGGCTGATTTTTTTTTTAATTGTAGAGCTCGATGAACTGCACATTTTGAACAAAAATTGCCTGGTTCGCATAAAATCCAAAGCCTACTATGACCATTTTTATGAGCAAAATTTTAAGAAACCATATTAGCGTTTTTTTAAAAAAAAATCTGTGTGCGCCAATGGATTGAGCACCCCTCGAAATGGGTATGTACAAAATTTCATCAAAATATTTCAAGTAATAACGATTTTGTAGAAAAATTAAAAATGCAGCCAAGGTACGTCTTTATTTTCAAAAATTCAAAGTTGGCCATGGAAAATAATTGAATTGTTTACTTTTATTAAGTGTCAAACTGTCTAAATTGAGTTCAGAAATTGTTTGTGCTCAATACAATTAATTATCATAATTATGGAATATTTAAGCATAAGAGACAAAATAGAAATTGTTCGACTCGTGGGCGACAACGAGCGCTCGGCAGCAGAAGCTGCGGCCGAATTTAACAATAGACACCCAGGTAGATCAGTGAGTCGAAGTACTGTACAACGTATAAACAATATTTTTGATGAAACTGGATCGATTTCTAAAAATTTATTAAAAACTAGGCAAAATGGACGCCGTGGACTTGTTGAAAATAACAATCAAATTCTGCAATACTTTAGTGACAATCCTCGAAATAGTGTTCGAACGGCTAGTTTAGACCTTCATATACCCAGAGAGAGTATAAGGAGATGTTTGAGACAAAACAAAATAAAACCGTTTAAGCCAAAATTTTTGCACACCCTGGAACCAGGAGATGAGGAGAGAAGATTAGGATTTTGCTATTGGCTGCAAGGTGAATATCTCCATAATGGCAACTTTTTAAATGAAATTTTATTCACCGACGAAGCCACGTTTACTACAAATGGTGTAGTATCAAGTCAAAACTGCCGTCAGCTGAAAATCCAGAGTTTATAATAAATGCAAGGAGACAATATTCACAAAAAATTAACGTTTGGTGTGGAATACTACGCGACAGAATAATTAGCCCATTTTTCTTTGAAGGGAATTTGAATGCGGCTGGCTTCTTGAATTTTCTAGAAATTGAATTTAGAAATGCTTTAGATGAGTTACCATTAAGATACCGTTTAAATTTAAAGTTACAGTTAGATGGCAGTCCTATTCATAATGCTCGTTTAATCAGAAACTGGCTAGATAATAATTTTGAAAACTGTTGGATAGGGCGAAATAGTCCTTTCTGTGAGTGGCCACCGAGATCTCCGGACTTAACTCCTTTAGATTTTTTTCTTTGGGGTACACTTAAGCAAAATGTTTATAAGTCAAGACCCCATAATTTACAAGAACTGCAAGCTAGGATAAACCGTAGTTGTGAGGAAATTACTCCACAGCAAATACGAAATGTAATTTTGAATGTACGCAAGAGGAACGACAAATGCATTGTAGAAAATGGAGGCTTGGTAGAAGTTACAAAAATTTTATAATTTTAATTGTTTTTATGTTTTGTGTTTATAAGCATAAGGTTGTATTATTACAATTCAATTATTTTCCATGGCCAACTTTGAATTTTTGAAAATAAAGACGTACCTTGGCTGCATTTTTAATTTTTCTACAAAATCGTTATTACTTGAAATATTTTGATGAAATTTTGTACATACCCATTTCGAGGGGTGCTCAATCCATTGGCGCACACAGATTTTTTTTAAAAAAAACGCTAATATGGTTTCTTAAAATTTTGCTCATAAAAATGGTCATAGTAGGCTTTGGATTTTATGCGAACCAGGCAATTTTTGTTCAAAATGTGCAGTTCATCGAGCTCTACAATTTAAAAAAAAAATCAGCCAAATCGCACGATTGATACACTTTTTACAGACTGACCCCAAAACAAATGGGTCACACTGTACTAGAATAGCTGTTTCTCGGGTCTATTAGACTTCCTAACACTTTGTTTCATTTCGTATTAGTGTCGCGTTGTGGATCGGGTTATTTTGGGATGGTCGGTTTAGTGGTTTTTGAAATCATAAAAGCATTAAAACAAAATTATTAATAAAATATGTACAAAAAAGAAAATACAATAAATGTCAATAAAAAAATAACTCATCGACCCTTCGCTCCGCAGCTCTGTAGCGCTGCGCCAACATGTCTCGACAAGCTTTGAATGTATCCAATAAGTCCTGCTAACAAGAGTCTTGGTAGCAAGACTCTTGCTTGCCACGGTGTCACTAAACAAAAAATGCAAGAACAACAAGTTCCATGAAGTTTTGCTGTTTTGCTTGCAAGATAAGTTTTTTTCCAGCAAGAGTAGGGCAAGACAAGAAAGAATTTAATTTCTTGCTTTGCAAGACAAGACAAGAATAGGCCCAGCAAGACAAGAAATCTTGTCTTGTGCAACACTACCCTAAAACCCCGATTGTTGAGATTTTGCCATTGTTGTTAACGTTTTGCTATTATATTTGTGTCTTACGTTTTTTAACTGTCTGGAATTATATAGGTACTTTAAATTCTGAGGAATAATGTGGTTCTTTAGTGTTGAAAAACAACTGATTTTAATATTTAATAATATTTGACAGGGAAAAACTAAATTTTTATTATTAGCTTTATTCTAACAATAGTTGTTCTGAAACAGTTTTAGCGAATCAGAATGCAGGAAAGTAATTCAAGAATTGTTTTCAATCGATTAGATCTCTGAGAATCGGTGCAAAACTGTTGCTGGGACAAACCCATTAATTTTGAGAAGTAAAAGGATGGGTTTCATTATTTTCCGAAGCCACCTAGATTTTCAAACTAGTGAAGCCTTAAAACTTAAAAAGCTACATATTGCTGTAGGTATACCTACATTAAAATGTTTGAAAATGATGGAATTGAAGAAGTTAAGGACAACAACATTAATAACAAAGTTTTAGTAAGCATAATGTAACGAAAAATGCCTCTAAAGGTGTTATATCAGCTTTTAATGAACACGTTTGCACTGTTTTATACCATTATCTTTTATTTTTCATTGTTTCCCCTGTTTCCATAGGTTTTCTAGAACTTTGCTAGAACTTTATGATTTGTGCATCTATCATTGGCACTACGTCATCAGAGGGAGGCGGAGGTAGCTTTTTGTAGTTGTTTACGTTTACTTGTCTGGCGATTTTCCTGTTTTAAAGAACGTTTATTGTGTTTATTGTGTTTTGGACTGTGTTTTTAGTAATATATAACTTGAAGTTTTATTAATACGGTGGTAAAAAAGCAGTGATTCGGAATAAAGTGATTAAAATTAAATTTTAGTTTATAAAGTTTTATAGGTTGTGTCTACAGTTTCGGACTTATTTAAATCATGCCGTGGACGTGTTCCGTTCTCAACTGCAAGAGAAACTACAAAGGCGCTCCTAAAGTGTCATCAAAAGAGATTTTGCTCCTACACAGTCTTCTAGGATAAAAGTAGTTTTGGTTTGGACGGTTTGGAGAGTTCTATACCTAACAATTTTACATGATTAAACGTATAACTACCGTAAAATCAGGAAGTTTTATGGTTTTATTCATTCGAATTTAGTTGTATCTAGGCACGCAAATAAGAAATAATTGGCTTTACGAAAATTTTGCCGGTAGATATCAAAATGCACCAAAAGCCCTTGAAAATGTGACTTTCACTCGCGTAGATTATTATCCGTGTTGTAAAACCATGAGCTATATATGTAAACAATCGTTTTAAAGTTTTTTTTACCAAATTTACCAAATTGACATCTTGAAATTTGAATTTGGCGCCTTATGCCCACCCCCCTTGGATGACTCATTGCTTTCAGTTGCCGGGCCTTGTCATTGCGACGGTGCCGGTATGCCATACATGTTGCTGCAGAAAGTTTTCAATCTACATTTTACAGTAAACAATTTTTCGGTAAATTTTAACAACGCAAGCCTAGGCAAATTTCGAATTAAACAAACACGATGAATTCATTGGCATTCCTAACAGCTCAGCTTGCAACTGCATAGGTATGCGAATTTGGAAAAGTCAACCAACGGCAATACTAAACTTGTGACGGGTGTCATCGCCCGCTAACTTGTAGAATCGGGGCATGGCTTATGGTAGACCTCTCCGTTTTATACTTTAAATTATATCTCGGTCGGGGCCCTAAATCCGCAGAAAAATAAAGCCGAGCAGCTGTCCGGAGATACAGCCACCGCCGAATCGGGCATAGCGGCCGGCGCGGTCATTATAAAGCTATCCGCCGCGAAACTGAGTTAGTGCGGCCGTAACTCTCGTGCCGGCCCGATAATTTTTATCGATATAGTACACGCCGTCTTTAACGACAATTTATTGGGATCGCGGCCGGCTAAAAATCCCAGCACCCGTAATAAAAGCTACTCACGCGAGCTTCAATTAAGTCCTTAATGTTTGTTCTATGCAAATCAGGCTTGTACTGGCCGAGATTTATTCGCGCCGGGCCCCCGTTTTGTTTGCTACTCTGCCCCGGTACTCCTGCGCAACAACTTAATTTCCAGACCGGTCAGCACGAAACTTCTCCGTTTTTAATTTGTTTCGTGGTAGCGACGAACTCGACCGCGGAGACGGAAATCTGACAAGTTAATAGAGAATAATTCGGTCGCGTTAAAGTATAAAGCGAAGACAACCGCTAATAAAAATAAGTCGAGGAATGAGTTGTCGAAACGGTGTCGGCTGGTGTCATAATTTAATTCCAGTAGGGTACCTACGTAATAAATAAAAGAGTAGGTACTTTTTCTACTGCTCCCATAATAGACATGACTTGACTTGTTTATTTTTCGAGTTAAAGAAAACAATGTAGATACAAAAGTTTTAGGATTTTTGGTGGACTTTTGCTTTTATTGACATTTATGCAGGGTGTTTCCGTAAAAGATGTACACGCCAAACTCATGGTTTTTTAATGGATCGTTTTGAAAATGATGAAAATAGTGCCCCTTTTGAACCCACTCCGAATCAAGGTATATATTTTTTTATTATACTTCTTTGAAAATGCCTTATTTTCATCTGTTTTAGCAATAATGAAAGATGGGGTTTTTCGGGCTAGCGCACGGAAACAGAGCATGGAAAAACTTTCCGTGCGCTGAATAAAAATACCGAATATATGGCTTTAAAATAGAAATATACAGCAAAGTAAACTAAATTTAAGAAACTCTATATGCTCTCTGATATTTAACATATACCTATTTTGCCTCTTAGTTCGTGTTTCAATATTTAGATACACTTCTGTAATATTTTTGACGTTTTATTTACCTTATCTGACAATAACTAATTTACAACAAAGCACCTTTGAAATAATTTGAGAGTAACCATGGAAACGCATCATACATACCAAACACTATATTGTCTGCATTGTTTATTTTTTGTCAATTAAATTTATTATAATATGCCGATAAAATGTTTTAAGTTTCCGTTTTCAAAGTATAATAAAAAATATCGTTCATTACACGTCCAGAAATAGATTTTTCCGTGCTTGCATGACTTCCCGTGTTCGGCTGCGCCTCACATGGGAATTTGTCAAACGCGCACGGAAAAATCTTTATTTCCAGACTCGTAATGAAATATACTATTTTATTATACTTCTTTGAAAACACCTTATTTTCGTCTGTTTTAGCAATAATGAAAGATGGGGTTTTTCGGGCTAGCGCACGGAAACAGCGCATGGAGAAACTTTCCGTGCGCTGAATAAAAATACCGAACATATGGCTTTAAAATAGAAATATACAGCAAAGTAAACTAAATTTAAGAAACTCTATATGCTCTCTGATATTTAACATATACCTATTTTGTATTTTAATTCGTAAACGTTTCAATATTTAGATACATTTCTGTAATATCTTTGACGTTTTATTCACCTTATCTGACAAATATATAAATCCTTTATCTATGTCTGACAATACGAGTAACTAATTTACAACAAAGCACCTTTGAAATAATTTGAGAGTAACCATGGAAATGCATCATACATACCAAACACTATATTGTCTGCATTGTTTATTTTTTGTCAATTAAATTTATTATAATATGCCGATAAAATGTTTTAAGTTTCCGTTTTCAAAGAAGTATAATAAAAAATATCATTCATTACACGTCCAGAAATAGATTTTTCCGTGCTTGCATGACTTCCCATGTTCGGCTGCGCCTCACACGGGAATTTGTCACGCGCGCACGGAAAAATCTTTATTTCCAGACTCGTAATGAAATATACTATTCATATTTTGCTCCGGACCGGAAATATCAACCTTAACTTTTTTGTCAGGATGACTGCAAAAAGACCGTTATCGGGTATTTTCTTTTATACTTGATTTATTCGCAAATGTTTCGTTTCCTAGATACAGGATGTTTGAACGTCCTGCCTTGTGAATACTAATCGGAATGAAACGTCCGAAAATTCAAAACTATACAGGGTGTTCCATTAAAAAAACATAAATTTGGTTTGTCTAGATTTTACGGAACACTCTGTGTCAATTTCAAAAGGATCATGGAAAAACTCACCAATAATACTTAAACCTAACTTAAACTTAAAAAATAAGTAAAATTTTTATTACAAAAAAAATGAATCACTTTTATGGCAATAAAATGTATTGAAATTTATATGTAGATTTTAACTGTAAAGAAAAATTTTTACTTGGCATTTTTTCATATTATGTATTATGGTTTCATGGCAAATTTGATTGTTTTGTATTATTTCAGGGTATTTCTGAAAAATTAACTAAAAAAAATTGGCTGCATAAATAAGACTCAAAGTAAAAAATGTGTTTCCTACTTTAAATAAAGTAACTTTTTCCAATAAATTTACCTTTTTAAGAATTAAATTTCGAAGATATACAGGACACATAAAATTACTGTTTCGTTCTGTATATCGAAAAATACGCCACTGGTTGCTTAAGGGGTTTGATATTAATAGGTTTTATGCTAACCCATGCCGTTATAACGTGTACCAAATATGACTCAAATATCTCTACTACTTAGTTTGGTAAATATTCAATAAAGCCTACATATTTTTATATTTTTAAAACTTTGACTCCCTGCGTAACGTTTTTTGAGGCCTTATAGGTATATAGTTTATACGAGAAAGTGTGGTTATTTTTTGAAAATCTTTCACCTGTTACAGTTTGGTCCCATAAAAGTGAATCACGCTGTATTTGCGTAATTATACGAAAGAACAAAAAATAATATCAATATTTTCCCAGTCTCAAATAAGAGTGGCGAATACTGTAGGTTTCCATGAACTTGAATTAAAGCACCCGTCTACAAAACAGTTGGTCAGTGGTTCAAATTCCATATATAACGCACAACTTTTTATTACATTTTATTATTCCTACATTCTGCACTTAAATAACATCCTCGGACAAAAAGTTGAAAATTAAATTGCCTACTTATTTTTATTATTATAACTCGTCGTAGAAAAAATAGTGTAGGCAATTTATTCATTATGACACTCATCTACGGCTCGTGTTGTAATTATCATACTCGTGTCTTAATAGACATCATTAAATGCTCAATTTTGGAATAAAATTAATTCAAAGTTTGCTCTATTTTCCAACAACACGCACCAGGTATTTCACACTATTTTTTAATAAATGTATAATGTTTTAAAATTAAATAACAAGAGGTCAAATTTTCTAAGATAGTGACGTCGTGCCCCCAAAATGCCGATTACTTCAATTTTAGCGTCGTTGTCAACGTCCTGCTATTAGGACAAACAGCTGACTTTAAATATTGTAAATGTCTATTAAAATTATGATAACGCAGAGCAAATGGGGGCGTACCCTCATTAATCCAAAATGTGCCAAGATATTTAAATATTGTTAGAACTTTTTTGTCCAATAAAAAATTGTGTGGTACTTTCATAGAAAATTGGGCTCGACTACATGAAATTATTGAATATGTTTTGTCTTTTTAATCATACAAAAAACACCTAACTTGAAAACAAAATAGTGAAAAATTTTGATTTCATATTTTTCCGTTCGGTTAACTGGAATTGTCTACTTCTACATTCCGTTGGTTGCAAAGAAACCTGAAAATATACTAATACAAGAAAATGTTATTACAAAAAGTTTAGAAAATGTTATTACAAAAGTTGATCGAATCCCAGTTTCCATAAGAAAAACAGATTAGGTATATTTTGGGATTTTTTCTTCAATGTCAATAAAAATTACCTTTACTTTTTGCTTGCAATTAAAGTTACTTTCATAATTTTTAGCCCAGAAAATAAAGCCTACGGCAGAGTTAAGATTATTATTTATTTTTTTACTATTATTTTCTGTGTTTTTGGGCACGAAGTTAAATACACGTTGTTGGAAACTGATTGACGTCAAGAGTGTAGCACAACTTCTGGCGCCATCTAGATGCTAATTCTAATGGTTCTGAAAATATAGCAAAAAAAAGCAACTATCGTTTAGCCTTAACACAATGTATACTGTGAGGCATGTGGCCAAATCGACTTATATTTTGTCCTCTAGAATCTTCCTGGTCTATATATTTCATTATTAATGGGACATCCTGTATTATTGGCTCCATTTTAGAATAACAAAATTGTAAACAAGTAATGAGTGTCACCATAATAGATTGGTTTATTTTGTTGTTTATTGCATTAAATATTAACCAATCATATAATTAGGAAATTATAAAATTGTCCAATCACAGCAATTTAAACTGCACTGGCTACTTTCAATGTCGCCCAATAATAATTGAAAGTAATGTTTTTTTTTATATTGTGAGTAATATTTTTAGTAACTATTCCTCGTTTTTGCAAAATTGTTTCTAATCCCTGAAATTTTATGAAACCAATGATTAAACATTTTGGCTGAACTGCTCCCTAAAGCAAAATTTTCGGGAAATTATCGTATGTAAAATAATTATAGTGCCGGAAATGTTATCACACATAATTAAATGTCGGTAAAGTTGAGATTATATTTTTATGGTCAACACAATAGTTACTTAAATATTAACTCGTGATATACCCTTTAAATATCGCCAATATCGTTTGACAAATTCTACTTATACTTATACTTGGAAACTTTTTAGTGTAGAACCCGCGCTGCGAATGAAATAAAAAATAACCACCATTCATTAGCTAAAATAAAAGAATCTATGCAGCGAAGACTTAAAGCATGTAATAGGAATGGACGAAAACATTCTCAACAATTTGTATGTGCTAATCAAGGTTACACCCTGTATACGGTCGGGCACCGGGCCGGCATTGCCTAATCTAGAAACGATCTGGAGCAAAGACGTTAGGCGCATTAAAATTTACCCGGTAATGGGCCGGCGTCCCTATAGGCAGGTGTATTGTGGAGGGGTGGCTAATGAAGGAAACTGGCGCGCTGGCCAATATTGTCCCTAAACAGTGGCGTAACTTGTATGATCACAAAAATCATAGAAACTCATATATATGTGTCCAAGAGGAGAATGTTATTGTAAATTAGAACTAAATTTGGAAGGAATATATATGATCGATGAAAATTAATTTATATTAGCTACACCCCCCCCCCAAGGCTCTAAATTGGAATAAATTCCATGGTCGTAATAAGGTTGGTATAGGAAAATATTATTTTCATTTATTCTAGTCACTTATACATGAGGTAAAACGGGTAACACATTATCTTCATGCATATATCTTCTTGTACTGACGTAAAAAGTCAATAAAAGATTCATAAATATATATATATATATAATTTATTTAAATAATACTAGAAATATGCTGCTGTTTTGTGCTGATTTCATTTGCTAGAACACAATTATTGCAGACCATCAGTTGTTATTTTCACTGTCAGATATAAAGAAAAATTACAAATGTGGAAAAATGTACTTAATGCAAATTATTATTGACACGGCACTGAAAATAAAATTTGTATACGCGGTTGTTCCGTTTACAATTATTTACGAAATCTAGTGTTTTTAACAAACCACATCTTCTGAAAATTTTGGTAAATTGTCCTGAAAACTGGAATGAATCAATTAAAGTATTAAATAATGTAGGACTTTTAACTGTTATATTAAACCAGTATAGCAAATAAGGAACTGTTGCAACAATTCAAACAATATTTAATATTGTTGCAAAAGCTTCTTTAATTTTAGAGTCAAAGCATACTTTAGTTCCATTTATTATGAAATTTGGCTCTAACTGTCATTTCAATCAGAACCTGTTGTTTATATTTTTCGGAAAGTTTACCAAAAAGGGAAGATAGTCATCAATTGCCTGACGACACAGAAAAATTCTCACAAAAACTGGATTTACAACAAATGCAATATTTGCCTAGATTTGCCATATTATTTGTCCAAAATGTACCTACCCACACCAGAAATATTACTTATTGGGTATAAGTACATTTATACTTCTGTGTATATTTTGTTACTGCCTTTTTTGATTGTCTGTTGCACAAACATACTTATACCCAATTATTATTATTATATTAAATATTTATAGTAATATGAGGAATATGACAAATAATTTTTGCGCTTTGGAGTCATGATTTAACAGCCATTGTTTCTCCTTACATAATAACATATTTCACTTAGTGACGTACAAAACATAGGTATTCGCATTTATAGCTGTCTTATTTTAATACCTATATACGCCACTGTGCTCGGAAAAAAACGCAACGAAATTCCAAAGATACAGGTGGGTTGAAGACACTAAGAAACGGAGCGAAGTTAATCATATGGTTCAAAAGCAATTTTCGACGGAACGTGGTCTAAGTTGTCAAGTTTGATTGATAACAAAATGCTACTTGCTTCCCAATGTATGTAATTCAGTGTGTTTTTTATATTTAAGACGATTTCTTTTATTATTACCATCCAGGTAAAATCCAATAAGCCATATTTTATCTTTGGAATATGTCTATATATACTATCTTATGCAATGATGCGAAATTTCGGTCTACTAGGTAAAACACGTTTCCAGTTAATTTGATTTGTAAGGTTGCGTTACGTGCTACTTTTGGCGGACTTCTTCCAAAGGGGTGGCAGGTGTACCGACGCACCTGCCTTACCGTCCACCTTAAGACACGAAGCACCAGCAACGCATATGTTACACTCGAACGGCTAATGTAAGAGACATTACTCCTCCCCACGTAACGGTCCCAACCGAAATCTACCCACATTTGACTTGTAATGTCAAGACGGTTGTGTAAAATACTGATGGGTGAAAATTTTTAACTTTGTATGTGAACCACAAATTTATCTATACCTACTTCAAAATAAACGGAGTAAAAGTAAAATTTTACAAAACGATTTTTATTAAGAAATGAATTTGTAGTTCACAGATTGACCTACTTTTTTGTAACACCGCATAATATAATAAATGCTACAAACAGTCGTTCACTCGAATAGCAACAAACTAGCAGAAACTCCACTTGTACAAACTTAATTGCTTTCCGATGATATTCAAAGGACCGTTCCTATTGAAAATGGTTAAAAGTCTAACAATATGGTGCCACGGAATCTTTTATTGATATCAGAAGAACATAATTATCGTGTCAGTTGGAGCCTTTAGAAAAATCTCTGAATCCTCACCCCAGAAAGTCTGAAAGCTGTGCCAAAATCTGGGTTTATTAAACGGTTTTTATAGTTCATTTAGAATAGATTGGTAGACCATTGTCGAAAGTTATGACAATAGAGAAAAACGTAAAAAGAGGTTTTGTATAGTAAAATGAAAAATGATGTTAAAATTTTATTTTATAGTAGGTGGTCTCTTCCAGAGTACATCGGCCATATGGACATTTTGAATGCATAAGAACGGTATAACCCAAGGGTTTGATGCAATTACCAGATTTTATATGTAATTACAGGAAGTGAGTAACTTCGTTCCATAGAGTTGCTGCATAGCTAATCGCTATTGAAGTGTGATCAAGTTTGAGGTTAATAAGTCCAGCTGACCGTGAACCTTATTTTATTATAAATATTAAACATATTGTGATTCTTGAATGTAACATTGTCTATTGTTTTAACGCTTTATTTAGAAAGTACTGTTTTATCTGCTTTGCATCGGATAACCGTATTACACTATGAAACAAAAAGAAAGAAAACGCAGAGATATCTACTTCAATTCGAGAAGAGTAATAGCATTAATCGTCGAAAGAAAAAACTACCAACCAAAACAAATTGTTAAGGATACCGTAACAGGATAATTATGAGAGAGATTATATTTATTTTGTACGTCATTTAAGAAAAATGCTGGTCGTTCGGTCCATTTAGACAAAAAATACTTGCACTAATTGGGTACAAGATGCAGCATATCATATGAAATGCCGACTTGTGGTTAAAAAAATGTTACGAATTTCACGGACTCCGAACGTTTTGGCTTCTTTAAAATTATGTATGTACCTAATTTGCCCCAGAAGAAAGTTATTTTGTTTCCATATATTTTGTGCAATTATCAGACATATGGATATACAGGGTGTGACACAGATCAATTAAAATGTATAAAGAAACAGCCATTTTTTAAAATTTCACTAATGATTGTTGTTATAGCAATAGTTTTATTAACAAAGAGCCTTTTTTTTTCAAAAAAATCGCTATACATCTCACATGTCTTTTTAAATTAACATATTTTTTAATACTCCGTAATAAGGCTCCCTCTTACTTAATAAATCTGTTTAGGTATTATTTATTTCTCCATGCATTTTTATCATTTTATTTGTCTCTTAACCTTCCTGACAAAAACAATAACTATTAGGTAATAGCATTATGCTTTGAAGCCCATCTAACCCAGCTTGTAGTTCCTAAGTGTTTTTATACCATTCATTTTCAGATGGCCTAATACAGGGACACAAAAATTTAACATTTTTAAACTCTGATTTCGATTAATTTAAATTTCTAGCTGCTAATCGAACAAAATTAAAGTTTAGTAGCAAATTCATGTGTTATCCGATGATATGTTGCGCTTGCGGTATTTTGTTTTTTTTTTTTGTAATACACAGGGTGGTCGAAAAAATACAAAAAAGGTACATTTCTTTTTTTTAATAATTGGCTGTGAGTTTCAATCTGACATCCACCTTTGATTCCAAACAACTTTTGTGTGTAACTTTTTACCGTATTTTAAAAAATAAGGGTACTTTACTCTTGAGTTATTTTGACATTTTTGAATCTACCTCGTATCCAAAAAGATATATTTAAATTTTGATATATGCGTTTTGAGTTTGAAATGATGCACCAACTTGTATCAAGAATAAAATTTTCTGAGAAATTAATAATAAAAAAGTTTTCCATTTGTGTCCAACTTTCTGCCGGTCATTGTATATACAGGGTGTCCTACGACAAACTGCAGCGATCCATTTTTCGGAAAATAGACTTTGGAAAATTTTAAAAGTTTGGCAGCAGTTTGGAATAGCCAACCTTATACAAATCACCTTTATTTTTAAAGCTAAATAAGATAAAATTATAAAAATAAGGGTTTCCATTTGAAAAAAATAAATAAATTTTAACTATTTTTTCAATTTAATTTTTAATGTTACTTTTTGATTACCCTGTATTTATTTATTATCAAAATATTTACACAGTTCGCTAAAGTAGATCAAGGAAACCAACCCTAATTTAATAATAAATCCTTTCATACACTATAAGAAACTGATACTTGTTTATTTCTCCATGCATTTTTATCATTTTATTTTTCTCTTAACCTTCCTGACAAAAAAAAAACATTAACTATTAGGTAGCATTATGCTTTGAAGTCAATCTAACCCAGCTTGTAGTTATAAGTGTTTTTATACTATTCGCTTATAAATATACAGGAAAAAATTACCATCTCAAAATAACAATAGAATACTTACAAAATCTTACAATCTTAAAAGATCGTTTCAGTACCTACCTACTTCCTTCCTACAGAGGTTCTGCGCCAGAAATAAATTTTCTGCCAGAGCCACCCTCGCTCGGTCTACCATCGACCTGCTGCTGAATGGCCCCTGCATTAATGAGATTGTTTTTCCCATAGCCTCCCGCTATCTCCGATCGAAATCTCATCAGCTGTCCAGATACGGGAAGGCAAATTAATCTCCTGCACGATGCATGCGCCATCTAGTTGAAACGCCGACGACAAAAAAGAAGGGAAAGATACGCGCAGGACGTTGGACGTTTGCACGCAGGACAGTGGTACTGTGGAGATATAGAGAGGGAAAAAACAAGACAGGGATTGACAGCACAGAATGGTGGATTTTAGCAGATCATGCAGATCATCTCTTGCTGTCTAAGTATGTTAACAATTTGTCGTGTACCTATAACCTTACGATGCAGGTCAGCGGGCAGAGCTCTCCTAAGTTAAATAGTGTGGCGCCAATTTAATGTAAATAAATAGGTATATATCCTCAATGCTTGACTGTACATCAACTTTTCATCAAATATAACAGAATTTATTTAGGTACTTATATAAGAAATACATATTCTTATCGATATTTAGCAATAAAAAGTGAATAGAATGATAATAATAATAATAATAATAATAATTCTCACCCTCACAATACTCCAAACTAGGAGTACCCCAGAAGCAACCACATGCTTGTGCGGGGGAGGGGGGCAATTACTATTATTTTGTATTCGTTGCCATTTGCGGCTAGGGCCGACTTTTTTCCCGATGGAACTAGGATAGCATTCGCTCAAGTCCTACGGAAAACCCTAGAAAACCGTAGTACTCCAAGTGAGTGTAGGACAATTAGTGAATCACACGGGTAAAGCCTATTTAGGAGCAATACCGTGAACCCACATTTGTCCAGCGCTCTTGGCCATAGCGGTGTTTTTCTTTAAAGACATGTGCATGTGCTTGCCTCGAACCGAGGTCGATCGAAGCCAGAAAAACATGCAGTCTAAAAAGTCAGCGCCGGTACGAGCGACGCCACCGCGGCATAAAGCTAGTGATATAAAATAGTTTTTATGCAGCTACATTTTTTAAAATTTTCAGAAAGTTCAAAATTAATAAAAAAATTTCTTAAAAGGAAAACTTTTAATATACATATAGCGTTCAAATTCGGTACACTTGTAAAATTGAAAAATAAAAAACTTTTTCAAGTAAAACTTTTGAAATTCTAACAAACTAATTTCTAGCAAATTTATTTTTTAAATGTCATTCTTGACAGATAGCAGAAGCCCCGTGACCACGTTTAAGCTGGTCGTTTTCCATATTTTTTAAAGCAAAAGTTAATCCCAAACTACAGTTTCAAAATAAATCATTAATTAAAAATGTTCCCCCTATGTTGCAAACTTTTTGGAGGATACGTATAGGTACTTTATCTAAACTAAACGCTTGGTTCTCCACATACAGAGTGTTGAAAATTTTCCAAAAATAACATATTTATTACATTTTTTTCGAGCCCGTTTTAGAATTCCAACCAAATTTGGTACACATTATACATTGGTAGGTTGCCATTTTGTGCAATAATTTGGCCCCATTCAGATGACCAGCGTAGATACAAATAGTTATTCTAAATAATTGTAAATGCTGTGCAAAACGAAAAATTTTATCTTTTTTAGATAGCCCATTTCATTTGAAACAAATAGCGCCTCTTGATATTTTTTTATATCTAGTACAGTTTTTTCGTAATTTCGGATTTTTTAAACTAGTTCGAAGGCGATTATACTGGCATTTAAAATAAAATAAATAACATTGTATTGCTTAAGGTGGTAACTGAACATTGCTTAATGCATTTTTTAATTTGCCCGTACACTTTTCTTTCTTTAAAAGTTTTTCTAAATACATTTTTCGTTTCTTTTGCTATTTATTATTTTTAAACAAGCGAACTGGAATTTAATTTTATCCGGAAAAAATTCAACACGCTGTATATGGAGAATCAAGCGTTTTTGAGCTAATGTTTATTAAGCATATGTGTTCTTATTTTAGCGAATTCTACCTTGAATTTTCGGCTGTGCCTTTAAAGGTGACTCACCCTGTATACAGGGTGTCTACTTTTAAACATACATAAATCCGTAAAAACTTTATTTTTGGATATAATTGCCTAAATTTTTTGGTTTGAAAGGTATTCAAAAACCGCTTCTTTTCTTTTGACCTCCCTATCTTTTTCAAAATGCAATTTTTTTACCCCCGGTTTTCACGAAAACTATTTAGCGACTTTTTTATTTAAAGTCTAACTTTACAACGTTAATCAGGATGCACCAATACCCGCATATACGAAACTTGAACAAAAAATATACAGAGAGTTCCATGCTACAGAGTGCCAAAGTTGAACAAAATAGGAATTTTAAAGGCATCTGGCAAGTCAAGTGTGCCATGGAACATGGAATCCTCTCAAAACAGTTGAATGGTCAACAGGAGCACTCATAATTTTGATATGAAAAGATCCAATACAAAATATACAGGGTGTTTTTCTCTGACATCTCAAAATACCTACTGCATTTTTGGAGTCACAACAAAGCAAAACCGCAACGACACTAAAAAGGAATTAAGCCTAAAAATACAGAAGCCTGCCAATCAGTCCATGAGAGTTAAGGTGGCTGGTACCACAACAGGAAATGCCCAGAAAATGAAAATAGACTTTGGAAAATTACAAATCACCTTTATTTTTAATGCTAAATAATATAAAATTATAAAAATAAGGGTTTCCATTTGAAAAAAATTACTTTTAATGATTTTTTCAATTTCATTTTTAATGTTACTTTTTGACCACCCTGTATTTATTTATTATCAAAATATTTACACAGTTCGCTAAAGTAGATCCCCACCTACAAGGAAACCAACCCTAATAATAAATAGGTACTTTCATATAGGTACTAAATTGATTCTTATGTTTAGGTTTGCAAACGTAATTTTTGACATAAAAATTAAAATACCTATGTCAAAAACAGTTAGATGTAGGTATAGAACATTATAAAACGTGTCTAGAAATTTTCTCAACTTTAAGGCCCTGTATCCTGTATGTTAGTCAGCGAATTAAATTAATAAAATTTGGGACATTGGGGTTTCCGACAAAAAACACTAATAAAGTTTTACAATAATGCATAATGCATAATGACACTTCCTATACACAAACAAAAAAAATGAAAATTGTGCAGAGCATCACAATTTTATAGGGGTGTTCCGGATCAAATCTGAACACCTGTATATACCTATAATATGTCTCTGTTAATCAATGTTCAATTATTTTTCTGAAAATGTTCTCTATTTAAAGTTCTCTAAAAATAAAGAAGTTATTAGGGGTAGGGGTGACCGCGAAAAAGATTTATAGTTTTTTGTAGCAGTATCTACGGCCAGTATAGGTATGTCGGAAAATAACGTGTGTTTTGACTTTATACATTATATTACAGAGATGGCGCAGTAAACACTTTGGGACCGCGATTTAAAAGGCTTGATAAGCCTCTGTTTTCGCAGGATTTCGGCTATGAGAAGTTTGGCAGATGAAACCTGGTACACCCTGTCTCCAATAAATTGATTGCTCACTAGATATTCTCTGTCCAGTACCTATGCGTCAATGCGGCAATAAAGCTTTATGAATTTTATATCGCATTTTTTTGCTAATCAAATTGCGTGTCAACATGCCTGCCCCAATTAAGTCTTATTTAATAGCTCCCACCAATTACACCTAAATTATAGAATTTTTACAAAGGGATCATTGCATTTTAATTAAAGATACCGCACAAGCACAACCTTCATCGTGATTGGTACGATCAAATTAGTTTTGCAAAATATCTAACGTCAGTGAAACAAATCGTTAGATTGTATAACACATTTTTTTCTGAGGTGAGATATTTTTAAAAGAATGCGGTGCTAATTGTGATCGAAAAGCCATATTAGCCAGAATTTTACACGTTGTTGAACACATTAATTTCTAAATGCAGAGACAAGACGATTAAGTAATTTCATGGTTACTTAAGCATCCACGCACCTTATCAAAATGATTTTCACGTTTCGCACACGTACTACACTCGGAAACACCATAAGACTATGTGGCACCTAGACCGTATCTACATCAGTTGTTTAATTAAGGCACTGATTTAGTTATTGTGATTAAATCGGATAAATAGGTAACTAACTTTTTTTAATAATAATTAAATAATAAGAAAATTTAATCCGAATGTTGAATATTAGGTACTTCTAGAATATGCGAAAACAAAAAATTGTCGGGTTAAAATGTTTTGTCATGAATTCAGCCTTGCTTGTATGGAAACCTCGATAGAAATTAATTTGTGCCATAATTTTAATTTAGAGATATCAGGTAGATATGCTTTGAAAATAAAAAATATGCTTTTAAATAAATGAGTGCCTTTTTGTGCGGGACACGTCATAAACTGACCGTAAGAAAAGTTGTTTATTGATATTTAACGCCACTGTCACTAGATCTGTAAGCAAAAATCTATACACACATGATGTTAAATTTTATAATTTATTTTTGTTTTCTTCAAATGACTCTTGCAAAATGGAAATATTTGCAGTTAATTTTGTGTCAAAGGTTTCTTGGGGCGAGGAATTCAAATATGAGACTAATTTTTCTTTTTGGTGTACAGGGAGTTACACAGGAAAGTTGTCGACAGGTTTTTTTCTGACCTATAAATGCCTTGTTTCCTTTTTTCGCGAAAATATTGTATTTTTCTTAAAAGTGTACTAAATTGCATAAAAAAAGTCCGCTAATTTTTATTTCTTTATTTCTTTATTTCGGTTTTCAAGAAAAATACAACTTATTGGAAAAAGGCACGATATTCATATTATAGATAAAAAAAATAAACAACTTATCTTTGTAACTCCTTGTATATCAAAACAAGAATTGTTCTCGCCTTTGAATTCCTCACCCAAAAAAAAACGCTGGCACAAAATTCCATGCAAATATTTCAATTTAAAATAAAAAATTTTAAAACTTTACATCCTTTTTAGATTATGTTTATACCAACTTTTTTTTCTTTTTAGATTCTGAATCATTCCCTGCATTTTTCGCACTTATTTACCTATTTACAGCATATACAGAATTATTTTTGATGACTACCACCGCGATTTTGTCGCTTATTTTGCGCCCTGCCAAAAAAAAACAAACGTAAGGAACAAAATGTGGCAATTTTGGACAGCAAAGTTGTGCTTAGAAAGAAATCGGCATTAATAGCCAACTTGTCGCGGAAGATAAAAAAACTCAAATTTAGCAAAACTATTAAAAGCCGTGGAATGTTTATTTTTAAAGGCATAGGAAAACTTTTATATTAAAAATTGATTTTAAAATTACACAGGGTCTTCGGCTCTCTTGAGGGCATGAAAATTTTTGTCGCTCTATAGTTTTTTTAGCACAGCGCGAAAACTTGGGCATGCAGGACCATTTCTTTTTTAACTTCGCCTGGCTGACCAAAATTGCCATATTTTATTTTCTTGCGTATTTTCTGTGCGGTCCAAAATAAGCGAGAAAATAGCTTAATAGGAAATAAACAGAAAAAATTCCATAGCCTCAAGAGAGCCGAAAACCCTGTTTAATTTTCTTCAACTATCTGAGTACCCAGTTGCATAAAGCTTCGTAGTGCCATCAATATTCAATATGAATGTTTTCCGCTATCACTTAAAATAAACATGCTGCGGCTATTAATTTTTTTGTTCAATTTGAGTATTTTTTATATTGCGTGACAAGTTGGCTATGGATGCCGATTTCTTTTGCAGCACCACTTAGCTGTCCAAAATTGCCACATTTTTGTTTCTTACGTTTTTTTTGTAGGGCTCTTAATAAGCGAGAAAATCGCGGTGGTAGTTCTAAAAAATCATCCTTTATATCGAATGTTTAAAAGGTGGATAAAATTATGTTTAACGATCAATTCTTTTTTTTTGAAAACTGAAACGTTCTATTGGGCTTTTCTATTAAAAAATTGTTCTGTTATACGTTTTGTTATACCTAGGTACTAGATATATTATCTACTAAATTCCCCGAAAACCGCCATACATTTTGAATTTTTTTTATAACTACAGGGTGATTCGGTCATGATGTAGAAATTTTTGGGAAGGTCTCCTAGAAAGGAAAACTATGTTGAAGCTTGTGCACACCGCGCATAGTTACGGCATACCTATCAAATAATCAGCCTACTTGCCGCCGTCAGCTGTTATATAGGGAGAACGACCGGTGGGTCGTTGGTCGTGGCGTGGCGTCCAGTGTATTTTTAATCTGTGGTAAGGACACTACTTATCTCTCCGATCCTTGTTGTGGACCGTATGGCCAGCCAAGGACGCGTCCAATAATTAGATATAGCCGTTCTATATTCGTACCTAAGTTATGGACAATACTGTACGATACCTAAAGATACAAATTTCCGTCTCCCTATATAATGGAAAACGACATTTTAAAAATGCGTTATTCTCCGTAGAAACATCATGTTTAGTCCCATAGTTCGATTAAGTACTTATTTATTTAACATTCTGCATATAAAAAGCTAACGTTGTGGGTTCTAACAGCATTGCGCTACGCCAGTCCCGTATCGAACTTTCCAAAAGCGCTCGTAAACTGCGGTATGGATGAACCATATCCCGCATACGGTACGTGTCATAAACCGCACGAATTTGTGCGCAGGCGCGCGCCTCAAAACCAAGCGATTTTATTAATTTTGCTGGCCGTTCGGCCGGTAATTTACCTCTTAGGCGGTTTCTAATAAAACGCGCAACGGATGGATCCGCACTAAAACCCCGCTGTACACTAATGCGCCCGTAATTTAAAATATTTAAAATGTAAATCGCGTGCGATTTCTGCGGATCTGGCTAATCCCGTGCAGTAAACAACCCGAATATGACTTAATAAAACCGGGATGTTATTTTTATGTGCGATGGCCGAGTGCCGGGGCTCGATATAACGGCCGAAGACGGTCGATAGGTCCGATCGGCAATAGGAGCAATACCAATTTCAAGCCGGTATTTGAACGGGGCAAAGACGTTTGCGTCAGGTATACCACGGACCAACAAAGGAACCTACCATACACGGGCGTAGCCAAGGGGGGGGGGTTTCGGGGGTTCAAACCTAAGGGTGATAAACTTAAAGGTATGGACTACTGGAAAAAGTGGTGTAGTCAAGGTCAAGGGGTTTCTAATAAAGAAACAAATTTGGATTTAGCTATCAAAGCTTCAGCTACCTTGCATGCTGATAAGAAGACTGCCTACCCCGAAATCTAGTTTGGAATGCCTAGATATGTGCGATAAAAACCTTTATCCTAATAGGTATTTACACATTACTACAAATCTTGGCTACCATTCCTGTATCCACTGCTACCCCAGAAAGGTCTTTCTCGAGCCTAAGGAGACTGAAAAACTATTTACGAAACACTACAAGTGAAAACAGACTTAATGGTTTGGCTCTAATGAACATTCACTATGGAACAGAAATTCATGCAGATGAAGTAGTGGATATATTTAAAAGAAAAAGCCGAAGATTTCTTCTTTAATGGTTTTAGATTTAGCGCAGAGGAACGAAATTAATTTATCCATTTCATTTAAAGTTAAGAACTTTATAAATATGTCGTAGTTTTTCGGATAACTATATAGATATTAAATTTCATGTAAGTATATTTTTGTTGTTTTATTTACTTCTCAAACTAAACCCCCCCCCCAAAACTACGCCCGTGCTACCATATATTTTCCAACCCTTTTTTAATGTGCATTTTTACATGTATTCCAGTCGTACCTTCTGCCAACTGAATGTTTGAATGTGCTTGCTATATATTCTTATTATATGCTATATTCTTATTATGTATAATATGTAAAAAAGAAAAACGACAAGTATCCAATTGCTGGGGTCTGGGGTAGAAAAGGAATATATTGTTACTGTAAGTATACAAGTCGAGTGGAATATCATTATAGGCCTGTTCAAACATACCTACCTAAATCACAAACAAGTCAGTGTCCATTTAAGTATGAGTTCACTAATTTCCAATTCTAACCAAAATCGATATCATAAAGCCGCTTAAAAAAATCTTACCAAAATAAATACAAAATAGAAACAGCGAATTTGGCGCTGCTATAAAACTGATAGAGCGAGTGCACGTCACCGCCCAGGACACGCTGCACACAGCCGCTATTGTCTGCAGTTTTACGGTGCCTATATCCTATATTGTGGACACGTAGAAAATATAAACAATATAGATAAATATACAGGGTGAGTCAGAATGTATAGTAAATACTTTAAAGGTGTTTTCGGCAGGTGGTTTTAAGGGGGGTCTTTGATATACAATTTTTCGATTTGGGCTTTCCTTGCCAAGTTATTCGGGTCTACAGGGTAACCCAAAAGTTTTTTTTTTATTTATATACAGTGTGTCCCAATTTGATACTGGACACCTCAGAAATATATGAAGGGCACAGAAAACAAATGGTCTCTATTTTTTTATTGGTAGTACCAAGGGAGAGTATCTCACAGGCCGTGGTATTTGGATGGGGTATTTATTTCATGGCCTGCTATGATTTTTTAAAATAGCAAATTTTCAAGAAACCCTCTTAGGGTTTTTTACGGCAAAATGTTATTAAGAAAACTTGTTCAGAATGAAAAACTGAGTAGAATTGCAAAATATCAAAAGTCTAGGCTTACTTTGATTTTTAGCTTTTTCGCCTTTTTCTCCCACTTTTTTCTTAGAAAAGTGTCCTTTCTGGAGCTTTGACATCAAAATTTTATTTTTTCACGATTATCAAGTTTCCTTCATAATATTTTTACGTGAAAGCTCCAGAAAGGACACATTTCTAAGAAAAAAGTGGGAGAAAGGCGAAAAAAACTAAAAATCAAAGTAGACCTAGACTTTTGAAAATTTGCAATTCTACTCAGTTTTTCATTCTGAACAAGTTTTCTTAATGACATTTTGCCGTAAAAAAATCCCTAATAGAGTTTCTTGAAAATTAGCTATTTTAAAAAATCATAGCAGGCCATGAAATAATTACCCCATCCAAATACCACCGCCTATGAGATGAGATACTCTCCCTTGGGACTACCAATAAAAAAATAGAGACCATTTGTTTTCCTTGTCCTTCACATACTTTTGAGGTGTCTAGTATCAAATTGGGACACACTGTATATGTCAATAACGGCGCTACTTAAAAATTTGAAATTTGGTACGTGTTATCTACTTACTGGAAGACGCCTTAGGGTAGTTTATTAATTTACACACTGCCCTAAAAAAGGGTAAAAACTAACAACCCCTATTAATTTTTTTGCTCGAACTTTTTTGTGGGTCATTTTTACGTATAACAAAAATATTATTTGTGTAGCCCTTTTATTTAAGAAACTTTTTTCCCTCCATATTTTTTCTTGAAAACACAATACCTACTTATTTTTCCTACAAAAAATAATTTCATGCCAAATACCATTCCCCTGACTGTTCCAGAAAATCAAGTAAAAATTCATAGTACGCGGGCGTCAAACAATTTAATTATTTTTATTTAATTAAAACAACAAAAATATCAGGTAACAATTATTATTCAGCTTCAAGATTAAAAATGATGTTACAGTATATGGGTCACCCTGTAGATCCGAATAACTTGGCAAGGAAAGCCCAAATCGAAAAAAAATTATATGAAAGACCCCCCTGTATATGCACAGGATAGAGATGGGCGCGCTCCGCAATTGCAAATTCAAGTGAATGCTTCTCGCTATTTTGTTTCTAAGAAATTATCTATGGTTTGATTTTTTTGTATTTTATAGATTAGATTGTGAGTACCTAGATAAAGAACTTGAGATCAAAATTTATAAAAGGGGTGCATGTAGTACAATTATTTGGGTGTTACAACAGAACATGGGTTTAATGAGAATCGTGATTTATGAAGAGAAAATATTTACTTATAATAATATGATGACGCGACAGAATCAATCTTCAATCAATCAGTAGATTGGTAGTAGGTATAACAGAAATAGTTGTATCATGTGACTATTTCATGGCTGAGCAATAATCACCCCCAATAATATCAGCTTAGCGCATCAAGTGTGTAAAATAAGTGAATAAATAGGTATAGCTATAGTTCTTTCAACGATGGAAAAAATATCGCCCGAATTTGTTTAAGTCGGCAGTCTCTAATAACAAACAGCACAAAGGATGCGTCCGCACTAAAACCCCGTGATACATACTAACGCCGCCGTATTTTAAAACATTCAAAATGCAAATCGCCCGCGGTTCCTGTCGATCTGGCTAATCCTCCGCAGTAAACAACCCGAATATGACTTAATAAAACCGGGATGTTATTTTTACGGTCGATGGCGGAGTGCCGGTGCTCCACGTAACGGCCGAAGAACGCCGGTCGATGGGTACTGATCGGTATGGGCGCCCGAGCAATATCAATTTCGGGCCGGTCTTTCAGCGGCCGTAACCCGGCATTTTGACGAGTACTTTTCGAGATATCATGCGCATTTTATCGTTGTTTAAAATTCAGATGCGATGCCGATATAGATGCTTCGAAAAATATATGCGAGCAACACCTATACCTTTAGAACTGAAACTGTACAATTTGGTCTCTGCCTTTTTTAGACACTATATGAAGTTTCTGCTTTGGTAAAAAGTGAACCCAAAGCCAAGTAGGTACAAGTAGGTGTTATGCAACAAGTTCTATAATTTTGGTCCGCAGCGAGTGTCGAATAATAGAACGACTGTGCCATATACAGGGTGATTCAGTTTTATACTGCGACACTTCAACAGGTGATAGAAAACCAAAAAATAACCGCACTTTCTTTTATAAACTATATCATTTTAAGGCCTTATTAAAAAGTTACAGGGTGTTGTTTTTAGAAAAAAAGAACCACCTTGTATAGAAATAAAATGTATTCAATTTCTTATGTAAATTTTAAACATAAATGCCCTCTTGGTAATTTTTTGTATGTGTCATGGTTTGGTGGCAAATTTGATTTTTTGTACCTATTATTTCGGGGTATTTCTGAAAAATTATCTAAAAAAATTTGCTCCATAAGTATCACTTAAAGTGGAAATAATGTGTTTGCTACTTGAAATAAAGTAACTTTTTCCAATAAACTTACCTATTTAAGGCTATATATACTTTTGAAGATACATGGTTCTAATACATTTAAGGAAGATACAATTAATGTTACGCTCTGTATATCTTGAAAAGTAAAACCTTGAATGGGTAAGTTTATTGGGAAAAGTTACTGTATTTAAAGTAAGAAACACATTTTTCCTGCTTTGAGTGTTACTTATGGAGCGAAGTTTTAAGTTAATTTTTCAGAAGTACCCCGAAATAATACGAAAAAATCAAATTTGCTATGAAACCATGACACATATGAAAAAATGCTAAGAGAACGTTTTTGTTTACAATTAAAATTTACATAATAAATTGAATACATTTTATTGCTATACAAGGTGGTTCATTTTTTTTTAAAACAATTATACTAATTACCCACTTCTACGCCACTGGTTGTTCAAGGTGTTTGATATTAACAGGTTTTATGCTAACCCATGCCGTTAGAACGTATACCAAATATGAATTAAATATTTCAACTAGTTTGGTAAATATTCAATAAATTCCACATATTTCTTACAACTTTAACACCCTGTAACTTTTTTACAAGGCCTTAAAATGATATAGTTTATAGAAGAAAGTGCAGTTATTTTTTGGTTTTCTATCACCTGTTTAAGTGTCGCAGAATAAAACTGAATCACCCTGTAAAGAGGAGTTTGTAACATGCACGTGCATATTTATTATATTTTTTTAGAAATGTTAGGTAACCATCTAATTGATAAATAAGTAGTAGGTATATGGAAGTCACAGAAGGGTTGAATTTACTACATTTTAGGCAGTCAAATCTATAGAGAGGGAGGGCTAGTTTTCAACATGGAAGTGAGTAAGACAAGGACGCGCAATTACAAAATTATACTTACATTAGTATCCTCAAACATTTAGTTTTCCAAGTCAGAAAAGAGCCACAAGCCGCACAGCTAAGCATAAAAGTATCGAAGCACCAGATACCTATCACCTATCACCGTGTCAGATATCAAAATATTATGTCAAAACTTGGTTCCTACACAGGGCGATTTCGGTCTCACGTATTTTATAATACACATAGAGCTTTGACTCCTTCCTGGGATTCTTTATTTATTGGGTTGTACCTATAAAGGGTGTCTCATAATAATGGGTGCCGCCTAATAGTGCTTCTTTTCCAACAATTAATTGAATTAATCAGTACGTAGTTCAATTCGATATTTTCAACAGCATGATAGCAAAGAAGAAGCCAGTCGCGGCGGACATACCTACTAGATGACAGAAGGAAAACGACGCACAGGATGCTCAGTTTGGTGTTATGGCAGTTATGCCTATTTTGTGTTATGTGGTTTTGCCCACCAACAGCTGATTCATTTGTTGTTTCACTTAGGACTCAAGATTAAGTGCCTTAACGAACTAATGGTTAGTCAGTCCAGAAGGCGTTGGAAACGTTGGAGTACTCAGATTAGAAAATAATCTATCTAAAAATATATATGAGCCTTAGAAAAATCAAGACATAATGTGACTGAAGAACCGACGACTGCAGCTAACTTCAGTCCTTGAATAAACATCCGTTGCCAACTTGAGTTCACTGCACTGGCTGAAGTTAGCTACAGTTGTCGGGTTTCAAGCGTTTTATTGCCATGCATTTGAGTACCCCAAATGAACCATTAGAACCTTAACTTTTTATCAAAAAAAAGTGGCAATGTTATGGGCGAAATACTTCTTTATATGATGCGTGGTTCAATTGATCAATCATTATTATAATATTCATTCATTTCAAAAGCACCAACACATTTTTTTTTTGCAAATTAAGATACAATGCGTAACGAACAGTACCACAATTCGCTTTCCTTTATATCTGCAGGTGCAATTAATTGGAGAACGATATTTCACTTTCATTAATTATTATTCTTGTCCGTTTCCATTTTTTCAGCTCTCCTGCATTTTGTTCGATTTCTATCGGTAATGTCTGACATTGTGCGCAGCAATAAATAGTGAGGCGACAGCGCGTTCATTATTGGCAATATGACAACAAATACCCAGCCGCAAAAAGAGGCGATTGCGCAGTTCACTCGTAATTGCCATGCTCAATTCACATAGATAAAATTAAGGCAATTATTATAAATCATAATTATTGCGTTAAATTATAAATTATGTAGGAAACAGGCGTTTTTGCAGAAAAAGTAATAAATTGGCTTAAGGTCAGCGTATACGCGGCAGATACGTTCCGATTCATTGAGTAACGCCACCGTGGAAGTCATGGAAGCGTGATAAATATTATCGATTGTGCTCTGGCTACTTCCTTGTCACTTTTTATGCCATTGTTCGTTTTTTATGTCGCCGCATATATACTGTATTAGCTCGATATGGAAGAATTATTGTTGCACTAGAGGTATTATAAATGTTATGGATCTTTACACACAAGTGCCGCTGACGCCGATAGGTACCTATGTGCCCACTGCCCACTTTCTTCATATATACCTTTAATATTGATACTTCCCATTCTTCTTTCAATACAGGGTATCCGGCAAGTATGTGGCAATCTCGCGGAAACAGGTAGAGGATGTCAAAATATAAATATTTTTCCTAAGATGCCCATTAACGGAGATAGGGGTCCCAAAAGGGCAACCTACGATTCACCCTTTCGGCTGTAACTATGCCAAAGTGCCCCGTATAATTAAATGAAATTTTGTGGGTCAGTAAACAGGGGAAGAACACAGAAAGTATATAATGATATAAATGCTCTTACATTGTCAGAGAAGCCAGAGACGGACTGGCTCCACCATTTAAGGGGCCATAATTATAACACATGCCATCCCATAAAGATCCTAATGTGGTAATGTGCACCACTACATTATTTGTCCTTGCACTGTTTACCAACCCACAAAATTTCATTTCATTACGGAGTAGTTTGAAAGTTACAGCCGAAAAGGTAAATCGCAGGCTGCCCTTTTGGGACCCCATGCATAAAATATGTCCGCTAATGGGCTTATTAGGAAAAATATTTATATGAAACAATCTGTAGGTATGTTTTCACGTCCCCTATACCAGCTCCCGCGAGATTGCCCCACACTTAACGGACACCCTGTATATGTACCTTGTATAGGGAAGTTCTTTTCATTCTTCCTAAGAAGCCCGTCAAGTAAACCTATATACCTGCTCTCTGCTCCTATATGCAAATATCTATACATAAAATTCAAGAAATACTTATCTGTGATCCGTGCGGAGACCCTGGAAAGTTATTGATACCATGAATACAAGTTTTGCTATAAGACAATGGTTTCTGTCATTTTATAGAAGAAAATAAATAACCAACTTACAGGTAAAAAAATTTTTCATTGTTCAAAGTCATTACTAATTTTTTAGACTGGAGACAAAGGTAATCTTTTTTAATTTGTTTTGTTCTTTAAAAGTACAAAAATAAAAAAAATTAACCTTATGATAAAATGATAATGCATAAAACATTTATTCTTCAAGTTCAATGGTAAAATTTTGCAAGTGTTCTTTCATTTCTTATTTTATTATACACATCTCGGCAAGTTTGTTAGACATTCAAGTAATTGTGCAATAGATTAACTTGATTGGATTTTTTTTTCATTTTCATTTCATCTTTTTACGTCTTCATAAGGTTATTTTTGAATATATACTGTATGGAAACAGTGATGCGGTTAGGTATTTATAGTAATGACTGAAAAAAATATATCCATCACAAGGATTAAACCATTGATTAAACCAATAACAACACGACAAACCTTTAAACCAAAAGTTAATAAAAATTTTACCTTTTTATAGATCGTAATGCTTTTGGCAGGGCTGCCGGGTGGAATCCTTTGTAGCTAGCGTGATACAGGCCAATAATAATTATTCTTGAAAGTAAAATATTTTCTTGAAGACGACTAATCAATTCCCAAAAATTTTCTGTCTTCTTGACAATCCTTCTAATTTCAGTAGCACTCTTCTTTCTTTAAACTTTTGGCTTTTAAAAGAAAGTCGTAACGAATTGTAGAAAATTTAAAGAAAAGAAATAATAAATCATTTAAAAAAAAATTAACCAGCTTTAGGAAGATTAATGCTTTCACAAAAAAAAATTAAAATGAAAAGATCAAACATATACTATGGGATAGACGAAAAAGTAAATATGAAAATGTAGGCAGAAATGTTAAAAATGTATCTATTGCCATCTTGATATTATTTTGATATACCTACTCGTAGGTATCAAAGTAAGTATCTATATCTCCGAGATAATCTAGCATATCTATCAAAAAAACACCTTAATTTCATGGCAACTTTGCCATCTTTCAAAGGTTTTTTTGTTTTAATTTAAAATATCCCTCTATATACCGGGTGTTTATTACTTAAAACAAGAGAAGTCCTACCTTTACAATTCACCCTGTATAATCAACAAGACTAAAATGACATTTTTAAAGTTCGATAGTCACCTTGCAACTTTTATATAAAACTTCTTTCTCTGTCTGCAAAAATTTGAGAAATAATATGAGGTCAGAGTTTTTGCGTGATGTCTCTATACAGGGTGTTCCAGATTTGATGGTTTTAGGGGATTTCTCCGCAGTTTCTCCTATTTCCAAAATGGAATGTTACAAAAATATGACTTTATACTTTCGGGAACGAAATCTACCATGAAAGCATTTTAAATAATTTTCTTTAGTGGAAGGATTTCATATTTTGAGAAAGAAAGGTACTTTTTTGGCGGTGGTTTTGTTTACAATTTTGCTTATAAGACACACTATGGAACGTCGAATCATTTATTCTTTTTGTATACTTAGTTAAAAATAGAATAGATCGGGAAACTATCACAAGTCATAGGAGCCAATCGCCTTAACAAAAATGGTGAAGGGGAGACACTCGGAGCCCGGGAGACAAATGATTCATCTACTCGATACTAGATGGCGCGATTATCAATTCATTTGGAGAATCGCCATTTCTGAATGTCTAAGTTGTATAACATCTTTGGCTAAACTAATGCATATCCAAGCGCATACATCCAACGCAATACCAGGTGGTAAAAAACACTCATTTTTTTTGTTTTCATCCCTTGAAATATAGGTACTCAAAGAAGACTAGATAATTAGAAATTTATTTGAGTATTTCTGGAAACAGAATATCTTGTAAGAGCGACTCATTATTGACCATATACCTCCTCTGTATTTAAACTGAGTGCTTTGTTTAAGCCACTGATCTTTTCACTCAGAAATTTAACTTTGTGTCCACTCACCTTAGGTTTTCCATTGTTTAGCTTCAATATTTGTTGTAAAATTTTCCAGAATTGAATAAGCGCTCAGTGCTCACTCAGTACTTTATTTATGTTCGGTGCTCTCTGTTTAGGAATGTGAAACCCGATCCTCACCTATCGTATAATATTATGGTCCAGTTCGAGCGGGACCGAGCCTTCTCCGTGATTGTCTCTCGGCCTATTCACCCATGCGTAAGATATAAGTCATATCTCGGCAACCGATACTTTTTCCACGGCTAATGGCAGATAATCGATCTCTTTTCTAATGGAATTGCATGCCCCGAATGAGATAATAAGGTACCGGCCGCCGCGGGCCATATAACGGTCGGCACCGCTTGATGGACACACCTTTGGAGCGCGCCGGACCATCGGGCTGGTAACGTTCCTACACAAACACATTCTGTAGAGTGAAAAGTGTAACAGCGTTATCTGTATTCACCGTTTCGCCGCGGGCCGATTTCAAGCGGGTATGACCTTAAAATTCACGATCATTTCAAGTAGGACTCAATAAGTTCTAGTTCATTTGATTCGGTAGGCATCGTCCAATTATTTTAATATAACTACCTATAAACTATGTATATAATCGAGGAAGTGGTTTACACTTCCCGTATATAGCTCTGCCACAGATTGTGACAAATCTCCGCTAACCTTATTTGTGGGGGCCAGCCGATATTGGTTCTTTTTCTGAACCAACAGACAACGTGCATGAAAATGCACAGTAAAAAAAATCGGTGTAAATCCTCTTCGTGTAAGTGGTGAAAGAAATTTGGTGAAAAATTGACACAAATATTGGTAGATTCCAAATATCTTAACCAAACGTCGTTTGGTAAAATTCACACTACAACAAATTCGTTAATTTTAACACTTAGAGGTGTAATTTTTTTTATATTTCTAACATGGCTTCGTGTTTGTTCACACCACGCGGAGTTCCTTAACACCATTCGGCGTCCCTTAGCACTAAGCAGTTTTAAATTGAACAATTTCCTGTTAGGGTGATGAGTGGGGGAAGGCATTTCGCCAGTTACGGGTGTAAAAACTTAGGAAATCGAAGCTATGGCATCAGTTGTTTGTCAAACGTGTTGCGCGACGGAGCTTATCAGTTTGTCTGACGAGAGACTTGACGGCGTGGCGCGTACAATAAATATAAAAGTGATTCTATCGACATCTAGTGCAAAAATGGTGTTGTTATGTAAAGTAAAATTTCATAGTGAAGTCATATGGATTAAAACGACAAGCGAATATGCAGATGTGACGACGAAAGGTATCTACTGTGTGATAGCCGAGGTGATAGCCCCTAACCTATACTCATCGACTGTGTTGATATATTGATATTAGTTTGTTCTCACCGAAATCAGAAACCAGTCGCGAATCTGATTGACGGATTTTAAATTATCTGACTGTTCTGATTGTTTTGATGCCTGCTGGTTGGCCCTGTTTTAGTTGGGACCTGCTTGTGCTTGTGAGAACAGGTCTATCTAACTCATCGAATTGATAAGTACAATGGAAGTCGCACCACTTTCATTGTTGTTTGGGGCAGCCAACTCTAGAGAGAGATAGGTTTCAAATGGCAATAAGTAAGACAAGGTATATAGGAATGTTGCATATTAAGGAGCGAATTTAATGGGCATGTTCCGTAATTCTCTTTATTGTATGATCTGTATTCCGAAATTCGGGGCTTGTTTGTAGGAATGAGAATTTTTCTATATAACCACAATTATTAAAAAAGTAGTGAATTGATTAAAAAAAATTACCTACATGGCAATTTTATGTACCTGAAAGTAAATTGAGACAAATAAAATACAAATTACAAAATAAAAGTTTATTTTAAAATAACAAAAACACAAAATATCTAAGATAAGGTATACATTTTCAACTTTAATTACTTATCTTAATTGATTTATTAATTTTAAAATTCAATTTAATAGGAAAAGCATGTAAGACAGGTAGCTTTTACATATTTTTATATATATATTTTATATGTTTAGGCATCTAACAAAAAGAATTACAAATAATTACCTTATTAAAGGGACCAGAACCTCAAGATTAATTCCACCTTTGACTACGAAGAGCTAGGTTCATTAGCACAATATTTTGCCAGTTTTTCCCTTGATAGTTTCTATCATGACTTGGAAAATAAAAAACTGTAGTAATTACATACTTTTTAAGTTAGCGCTGCCCAAAATTCTCTATGAAACTGCTCTCAATAAATTGTTGACTACAAATGCAAGTAAATACTTGTAGACAGTACAAAATTTTTCCTTTTTATTGCTGCAATCCACTTGTCTCTAATATCACCTTATCTCTTGGAAAACTGCAAAGTTATTAGCAAAGATTTTTAAGACTTACGAATGAAAAGAAACCCCACTATTCTTATTCTTTCCGCCCTCCAAATACACAATAGGAGTCGACCCTCTTTTTTGTGATTTACAACTTAAACAGAAAGAATATAGCCACATAGCTAAATTAAATTTTCTCCCCGATCTAAAAAATATAATATTAAACCAAACACCTACTAAGAAAACTCAACGCCGTTTTATACGAAACTGCCACCACGACACGAACTCAAATCAAATATAAATAATACAATAATTACTCCTATTCGTATTGGGACTTGGGACAGAAGGAAAATTAAAATAACGTTTGACAACGGAACTCGTTTGAAGCACAGGACATAAAAATAGAAAGTTAGGACAAACACCTCTTTTGTGTTATGTGGTTTTTGCCGGAATCAGCTGATTTATTTACTATTTCACTTACTCAAGTTTGGCTGCCAGTTTCTCTCTCTACACTCCTTCCATCTACTTGTCATTTCTATGATCTAACTAAATCGCTGTGTCACAAGTCACAATGTTTGAAGTTTGTTTTTTGTCTCACACGGACAGTTCTGTAAGGCAACAGTTATTGTATGAGAATTTGTATGAAATAGTTTGTTCGCATCAAAATATCGTACGAATTTGTAAGAAAATGCTCTTTTGCAGTATAAGTATAAAAAACCTTCTATAAAGCATTTCTTGTGTTTGTGGTTAGGCACACTTTTCTTACAAATTCGTACGATATTAGATATATATAAATTTTTTATAACCAAATATTTTTGGCTATGAGAATGAATATTTATTTATCGCTTTAAGAAAGAAAATGTTGATCTTTTTATACCTATTTGTAAGGAATCGTTCATACGAGTATATTTTGGAACTGAAATAAAGTATTTTCTTTACTTTTTACTGTTTGTTATTTCCTACAAATACTTTAAATCGAAGAACAAGCACATATATTATGCCTGGTTCATACAGCTTCTTTATCTTTTAGTTTTATTTTATCTTTACAAATAACACATTTCCTTTATTTTTACTTATCAATGGCATTTGAAATTTCTTTAAAATAAAGTACCTATATGTAAAACTATAAGAGATAAATAAGACAATGGTAATACCAGATAAATTAAATTACACTATTTTGACCAAATTGCGTGTAAAAGTTACATAACACGGTGTTAATCTTACACAACGCCGTGTTAAATATTCACACCAGCATATTTCTTATTGACACTAGAACATTTGGTGAAATTGACCAAAAAAGAAAGTGTGAAATTTACCAGATATGGTGTGTACTTATATAGACCACTTTTCATGTCAAATTTAACACCGGATTTTTACTGTGTAGCTAATTTTCACTTCTAAATAATATATTGCTAGCCACTTTATAGATTGCCGATTAGAGATTGGTGCCAATCGTAACAGCTTTTGGGTTGCATTTCTCAAGGTATTGGATACATTTCGAGTAAAATACCTGGGATATTATTATACTTGAAAAAATGGTAGAACCAAAGAAATTATCAAATCGAAAAAGATTACTGGGTCTTTGATGATACACCGGGAGTTAATAACAGTTTTTTTTGGTTGTGATTTTAGTCATTATGTTTTTCAGATGGATGGCATTCTATTTATGATTCATATTTTCATGATAATAAGATATCAATCAGAGTGTCACCTGGGTTCTTCATATATAGAAAATTAAGTATACCTACAGCAAACTATTTCTTAAAAACTAAAAAAAAATCAAAAGTATAGCTTATTCACTCAGAAGACTAACAAAATACGAAGCGACTTATTCCCACCTTGTTTTTGTCAGTTATGTTATACAATATGTATCTATTTTAATACATACTCAGTACATAGTCAACCAGATATCATATTTGGGTATAATAATAGCCTCTTTGTTCTTTTCAGTTATTTAACTTTAACCATTTTTTCATTATCTTTTCTGTTAATGTTTTTATAAAAATCACTTGAGACTTATTGAAGCAGACCAATTGTATTGGCAAGTCGGTGTGTGTACTGATCAGATCCGTGATTGCCAAGCAACTATATAATTATTGCGATAATTCCCAAGAGCATTTATTGGCCAGCAAGGGCATAATATGATTGGTGGTTGTTTAAGAAAGGAGCTACCTTATTGAATATAAGCCGTATATATGAGGGAAATAATAATTGATACCACGTGCCTTCAGTCCATCAGACAATAAAGCCATTGTTTAATTTTTTCGCTGCAAAGGCTCTTGTCTTGTAAAACTCATGTCACTCTTCGTATTGCGCACCGTTTCTTTCTTGCTCCGTCGGAGAAACGTTCACGTAGTGGCCGCCGCAAACTGTTAATAAATAAGCAGCGATCCACCGTGTGCGTTGTTCTCTAATACGACGTCTTCTATCAATGGTAGAGCGGAGAGCAGAAAAAAACAGGCTGGATTCATACCTTCCTGCGACAAGAAGCGGGGCAACGGAAAAAACGTTGCCGAGATGAAGTAAACGACGGCGATATTTAGTGCGGGACATAAACGTCAATCGGATCGGACGCGGGCGGCTGTGGACGTCCCGGCGGATTGATGGCGGTCGCCGCAGCCGGCTCGATGAAATATTATTTTGGATTCGCGACGAGTTTTAAGTTTGACGGGAGTAAATCATTTATTGGTAGGTAGTCTCCACCAGTCGGGGTCATCTATTATCAGTAAGTATTTTTCCTCTGATATTTTTTCCCAAAAAGATTTTTTGTGTAGTTTTTGGCGAAAAATTAAAGAAACAACTGCAGCAGGGTGATGCAGAGGGTGATCATTTTTAGACGCCCGGCCATTGTTCGTGGAAAACGGTCAAATATACCTACATATGGGAAACAGGGGCGTGCGGTGACATTTTAAGTAAGGAAAGCAATGTTTAAAAACTTACCTATTTGTAATGCAATTCGATTCTTCGATCACTTTTTGCGAATTCGTCAATGACGTCATCATAAAAACGTCGATGCTCTAACATGTTCTGGAGAAGTATATTCTCAATAGACAACAGCGATATCTGTGAAAGTTATTCATTCATTTTTGTGGTTAAATTTTTCATAGGAGGTTTTGCTCTTCAGTTTGTAATTAATTGAAGCTTATCCGCAAAGTTTAATGTTGGAAATCCCTTTATTATTAAGGCATACACTACGCACATTCACACACACTCTTCTTACTTAATAATTGTCCAACTTTAACATTTTCAACGTCATTTCCGACAGCCGAAGTTGACGGTATTTGCATGTCCACGTCCGTATTATTGTCTTCCATATCGCCCGAGATAGGACGCGCGCGACGCACCGACGCAGATCAAAACCAACTAAACTATACAAAGAACCTACTGCAACGATAGCTTCCACGCCCGCTTAAAACAGGCGTTCTCATTCGCGTCAGCCAGTGCGGTGGAGGTGGAAAGTTCAATAACCTCTCGACTATCAAACGCTACAGAAAAGCGGCCGGCATAGCTTACATTGTACTGTACTGTCGCTCGGTAGGATGGGAGCAGTCGGAGTCAACGCCGCATTTGCTATAGGCATAACATATTGTAGATTTGATATATTTATGATATATAAGATATTTTTTAGCGTTTGTGATATACCTAGGTAACTAAACTAATTGCTTCCTGTTTAAAAATTACATTTTATCATTTTACATTGTTTTGGTTTAGGGGAAGCACTGCTTCCCTTGCTTCCATGGACTGCACGCCCCTGATGGGAAATTATGTTATAGTAGATAATATAGGCTGTCTAAAGAAATAATTTTACCCATTTAGTGCCTCATTGAAAAAACTATAGACTATAGGCGTAGCGACGCCAAGAAATATTTTTCACAATCAATACACCACTTTTTTGTTACAGTGTTCCATAAAGCCCTATTTTTCTGAAAATGTTTTAATTAAAACTAACTTTCTTTATTTTCTCCCATTAAAAAGTTATTCTTCAAAAACACACAATTTTCAATCATTATCGCTCAATTTATCTAGTAAGGCAGCTGCCAAGGGGACACCGGAGAAATAGGGGGGGGGGAATACGCTACAAGCTGGGCATGCAGTCTAGGCTCATGTACACTTGGCCAAGTTTACTGGCAGACAGTACCTATATACTCGCCGCCAGTAAACTTGTCACACTGTTTTTGTTTATACATGTCCATTAATGCCCAAGTTATACTTTCTTCAAGTAGTGAAATACAAAATGCGGCTCCAAGTGCTGGTGTGAAAATAGTAGTTAATGCTATATTGCGACAGATTTTATAAATAAATTATTACAAAGAGAGAAGAATATCGTGTTTTAATTTATCATATGATTTTTATTCCTACAGTCCCAAAGGACATCATATTATTTTTCATAAAGATTTAAAAATTCAATGATGTTCACTGTTCCACTTCATTATTTCACTTTTTTAAATATTAAAGCAAATTTTTGTAAAAACTACTCCCCCGCACAGACTTGATTTAAAAACAATATATATAGAAAGTTTCTGTTTACACACGGACACAAAAAAGTCCGCCATAAAGTAGCCGGGTCCTCCACTTTGACTTGCCACTTGCCGGCAAATATAGCAAGTGCACTTTTTCTGTTTGATTACACAGAGAGTACTGTCCGCCAGTAAACTTGCCAAGTCTAAATGAGTATAAAAGGAGCAACCATATTGCACCCAGTTGTTGGACGTATCATTGTTAAATAAGTTAAATATTATTTTTTTAACATGAACAATAATGATTATTATACGTTGAGATTTGTCCTAGTTGCTAATTGCTAACAATACTAAGCGCTTTAAATATATTTTATTATCTTTTTTCAACAATTTTTCACAGGCCAAATGTGTCTAGTCTACTTGTTTGGTACACTAGATTGATAGCTATTAACTATCTTACAATACTTATATTATTTTTTTTTCTTAGCTTTTTTCTTACACTTAGCAGGCTTCCCTTGATTACGAGCACTACGTGAGGGTGCAGAGCAAGCATCTTTAGGAAATCTGCAGTATTAAGTAGTATATAGGTAGGGGAATGCGGGGCAATATGGGGTACTTAATTTCATAGCCCCATATTCCTAGGATGTATCAATGAAATAATTATACCTGGAATATTTACAGGTAGTTAGATAGGTTTAGTAACATTAGCAACATTTTGTATAACGGAACCAGTAACTGAGTTTTCACTTTTTTGGACTTTTATGAAAATTGCGCTTTGCCCCGTTTTGCCCCGTACGCGGCGTATAATGGGGTACCAAGAGGGGTAAAATGGGGTGGTACAATAATGCTTTCAAATAGTGAGTTTTTGTTGAATTAAAGAGACGTTTCTCCAAAATGTTTTATTAAGCAAACAGTAATTTTTATATAAAAAAAAATAAAAACGTAAAAACATGAAAATGTTAGTTTTTCGTTTATATCGTTTCGCCATCTAAACAAATTAAACAATATTCAGGTTGATTCAGTTTTTTTCTGGGACACTTCAACGGAGGTGATATAAAATCAAAAAATATTATTATTTTGTGGTACAACTATTTATCTACAGCCGCTTCGTTTTTGAGATATAGGATGTTTGAATTCTCAAAAAATTTTAACGTTTTATTTTTATTTTTCCAACCGTTAAAGATATTTAAACGAAATTTGGTACATGCATTGATCAAGTGTCACAAAATGTGAAAATACCAAGTTCCCAAAATATAGCCAGTGGTGGAGATATGGGTATACACTACATTTTTGTTTTATCAAGAAAAATACTGACATGGCCCTGTAGAGTTTTTTTTTTCTTCTTGGCATTTTTTGTATCTGCCATAGTTTCACGGTAAATTTGATTTTTCTGTCATATAACTCCTTTTTGAAATGACAGAAAAAAATATGTAATTTGAAAAAATCTTTCCTTCTGCTCTCTATTTGGCCAGATGATATTAAACAAAGCGTTACAGTTGAGAAAATCAAAACTTGCCTGGTAAAAACCACTTAAAAGAAAAAATAAGTAACAAAACAATGGTTGGCCACGAATGGCATTCTTGGTTTCTTGAATTAATATGACATTTTTATTCAGTACCTACTGGCCAAAGAGAAATCTAAAATGACGTTTTTTTTTTTTTCAAATTAAATAATTTATTTGTTGCATTCCATAAAAGCAATAAAAGATAAATTAATTTTCCCGTAGAACTGCGGCAGGTACAAAAAAAGTCAAGAGACAGTTTTTGCTTAGAATAATGAAAGTTAATCAAGGGTATTGTATACCCATATCTCCGCCACTGGATTCATTGGGAACTTGGTTTTACTGTACTTTGTGACACTGGATCAATGCATGTTGTGTACCAAATTTCGTTTAATTATCTTTAACGGTTCGAAAAATAAAAAATAAAACGTTAAAATTTTTGAGAATTTAAACATCCTGTATTTCGAAAACGAGGAGGCTGTGTATAAAAAGTTATTCACAAAATAGTAATATTTTATGATTTTCTATCAACTGTTGAAGTATCCAAGAATAAACTAAATTGCCTTGTAGCGTTGGGTGAAGATTCAGTCAACGCTTGTAGGTATTTCAATAGGATATCCGGGTACCCCATTTTGCCCCGACGCACGTTTTACAATAAAATATAAATAAAATTTACGACAATTATTTTTCGATAAAATCATTTAGATTAATCTTACCTAATAATAAGTATAATTAAGCAATAAAACTCACATCGAAAATCGTATAAAAACTGTATTTACTTTGAATAAACGTAAACACAAGTTTTAAAACACGGGAGGTGTTGTACTCCCTACATTGGCTATGTACTCACTGAATTGACTTGACCGGAAGCGTGATCTTGCATCGAAAAGAGTTGGGAGGGGGACATGTAGATTTTAAATTTGGCTCCTTCAGTTAAGCTGTAGGTATCTACTAAAAATACTCGTACCCCGTTATACCCCGGTACCCCATATTGCCCCGCATTCCCCTACCTGTTATATCGAGTAAAATAATTCCGTTGGCATATAATATTCTGTCATTAAACAGATGCGAGAAAAGAAATGCGCGCAGTAAGTCCAAGCGAGTTCTCCCCCCCTCTATTTCTCTGGAAAACTATTGTTTTTAAAGCTATTCAATTTATATAAAGCGAGATTCTTAAGACGATTTCGTGTAGTGGAAAGTCAATAAGTTGCTTGTTATAGCCCGAATTGATTGGTAAAGAATTTGGTAAAAATAATTATACCTATATAGCTTGTACCTAACTTTTTAAGGGTTTTAGAAAAATTCAATTAAGAATAAATACTTAGAGTTTAGCAGCCTTTTAAAGTATGCAATATAAAAGAGGTGGTTCTATGAAAAAAAAATCTAGACATATTATAGATATGTTCCTATATATACCTATAGCGTCGCCTTCAGATTTGTTAAATTTATACCAACTCTACCTTTGAGGGAATGAGCGCCAATATAACATAAGGTACTTTTTACAGAACGAAGTTTTCTCTTCTTTCCTTTCCATATAGGTAGATACATACCTACTTATAGGACACTTCTAGACCATTTTCGTGTTTTGTTTACTATTTTATTTTTTAATTTTATTTTGCCAATTCCAGTTTTAAATACATATTATAATTTGATTAAAAATGAAGAATAAATTAATTTTTCCTGTTTTAAAGTCCATCCGGCAAGAAACTGAAGGTTGTAAGCCAACAGACCTTACGTGATGTTCTCCATAGATTATAGACAAAAAGTGACCCCGTCTAACATCATCATCTCCTTGAGGGTTTGAAAAAGTTCTGGTGTCGGCCGAGAATTCTCTAATGACGCCCAAAAACGCGCCAATGACGACGCGGCGTTGATCCTATGGCCGGGAATTTGGCGAAAAAAACACCAGCACGCAACCATTTAAAGTCGCTGATATAGAATAGATGAAGACGACAAGGTAGGGATATCGGGACGTTGTAACTTACAATCATTCTAATAATTTTAAGTAGGTACCAAAGCAAAAGCTATACCTACCCACTTACTTATATCTCATATATATAGATTACGTAAAGGAGACATATACATACAGGTATATAGTCAGAAGCATTGGTGCAACCGCCGTCCGAAAATAATCCTGGCACACCACCATAGCTTTGTCATTGCTACATATTATTATTTCTTAGTATAATAACCGTTTATAGTGTTGCATCTCTAATAATTTTAGTTTACGCAACTGATTTTCCTAACTTACCTTTCTAAATTTCCCTGAGCCGACCCTGTACAACAGTATAACAACGCTACAGTGGCAGCGTCAAATACCCTTGAATATCTAATTATAAGTATTATTATAGATAGTCTGAAGTAATAGAAATAATTGAGATGGGAGACTGTTTAGACTGTTTTTTTGAGAAAAACACTTTTTCTTCAATAATTAGATACCTATCTATTACTAATGGTGTTGCTTTGATATTAATCCAAAACAAGAGTGTATATACTTACCTATTAATTTATTTGAAAGTAAAATTTGCAGTTATAGACCTAGTATTCGATCAATGTTAATTTGGTACAGAACCAACCTTCAATCCCCTTAACTTACCTAATGATTTTTTGGAAAATGTTTGCTCTAACCCAGGGAACATAATATTAAAATTGTAAAGTGTTATGAAATCTTGAGTTTTAATAAAATTATCTAAAAATGTGTTTAGGAAAATTTAAAAAGCTTCTTAAGCAAATTTAATTATAATTAATATTACTATTGATTCCTTCAATATCCCAAAAGGTGCGTCACATAATCACGCATTGATAGCTCGCTCATATCACGGTACATGGTTCGTTATCGAACCACACGTTGATGTCTTTTGGGGTTTGAAGCAGAATGTTTCATAAGACAATACGGAGGGTGTACAAAGCATATCAAGAAAGTAAAATGGAATTAAAAAAGTTCATATGGTAGGTACCTACACAAATTGTTGAAGTTTCCAAAAATTTAAATACCTATCGATTAAAATCTACTTATGATTCCTTCAATATCCCAAAAGGTTCGTCACATAACCACGCATTGATAGCTCGCTCATGTCACGGTACATGGTTCGTTATCGAACCACACGTTGATGTCTTTTGGGGTTTGAAGCAGAATGTTTCATAAGACAATAATACGGAGGGTGTACAAAGCATATCAAGAAAGTAAAATGGAATTTAAAAAGTTCATATGGTAGGTACCTATACAAAGTGTTGAAGTTTCCAAAAATATAAATACCTATCGATTAAAAAATTTTTACATATTGTCTTATAATTATTATTACATATTGTCTTATAATTATTTAGGTGTCAATATGGTATACACGATGTCAAGATATAAAGTCCCATAACATTGTGTTTCCAAGCTTCCCATGCAATCAGTGGTATGTAGGTATACAGGTAGGTAGGTATAATAATTATTATTTATAATGAAACAATTTATGCCCAATATGTATAGAAAATCAAAATTCATTTTAGTTATTGCAGACAAAAATTAACTCTTGATTTTTTATATACCTACCTATTTGTCACGCCTTTGGCGGAGATGCATCAAAAAATGCATCAAAAATTTACCAACATTGTACAGGGTGTCCCAGTGGTAAATGGCAGAATCAAAACTGATGGTAGAAAGTCCCATTTTAAAGCAAAGAATTTCATGAATCTATAAATATATACCTACCTGGTTCAAAAAGGCTTAACCATCAGAAAGATACAGAGTGTGAAAATTTACCTTAAAAAATCAGTTTTCCTGAATATTTTGGAAAAGACAAAGGATCAATCTGCAATTTGGTACGGGTTAAGAGCATGGAATGCAATAGAAGGAAGATAGTAGATAGAGTTTGGTCGATTGCGGGCGGGTAAGTTGTATCTACTACTTTTTCGCCAAAATTATACGCACGCTTGGGATACAGATAGTATTTGAATAATTATTCGTTGGGTTCCCGATATTCCCCATTCAATTTCAGATAAAAACGTTTCATGAAAATTTGCCCTAAAATTTTTTTTAATGCTTATATAGATCCTTTGTATCAGCAATCTGATGCTTCTTGGATAATTTTCAACGACCTGTATTTTTCTTATTAAGCGATTCAGGGTCATATATGAACTTTTCTGTTTAAAATGAGTTTCTTCGTCGTTAGGTTTAGTTGCAAGTTGCAACTTTTAAAAACATTTTTATAATGCGTGTACTTAGTCTGCGTGTATACAGGGTCTGCACGCGAAAACTCCGACCCCCTATATTAGTTTCCTAATTTTATCAGATAAAAAAAGTTTTATATAAAAGTTGCAAGGTAAGTATCGGGTTTTAGAAAAGTATACTGGTGATTTATACAGGGTGTATCGTAAAAGTGGGACAACAAATAGTTATTTTTTGTTTTTAATAATAAACATCCTGTATATTTTTGGATATATTAAAATAACTATTTTTTTTCTAATTGCGACGATATATAACATGTTGATATTTGCGTTTCCCTTTAGCAAGTTAGGCATGTAGAGTCAAATTTAGAAAAAAATAATTTACAAGATCGTAGTTAGCCATAAAATTAAATAGGATTTGTTATAGATATGCTAGATTATCTCTTACTTACTTTAGTAAATTGAAATAACAACAAAATGTCAATAAATTTTAAAAATTTCTTCCTACCAGTTTTTTAATTAGATCTATACATCCTGGTTAGACGAAAAAGTAAAAATGATGGATATTGGATACTTATTTATTGCCATTTTGTTATTATTTTGATTTACTAAAGTAAGTAAGAGCTAATCTAGCTAACTATCAAAAATCCGACTTAATTTCATGGCTAACTGCGATCTCTTAAATGATTTTTTTTTTGTAAATTTAGGTCCACATAATTTGCTAAGGGGAAACTCAAATATCAACATGTTATATATCGTTGTAATCAGAGAAATTAGTTCTTTTAAAATATCCGAAAATATACAGGATGTTTATTTTTAAATATTAAAGATACCTATATTTTGTCCCGCTTTTACGATACACCCTGTATAAACCACAAGTCTTCTTTTCTAAAGCCCGATACTTACCTTGCAACTTTTATAGGTATAAAACTTTTTTACATCTGCAAACATCAGGGAACTAATAGGGAGGTCGCAGTTTTCGCGTGAAGACCCTGTATACCTACAAAGCCCTGTATCTTTCTTATTAAGCTTTTTTAAAATATGTTCATATGAACTTTTTTACTTAAAATGAGATTTTCTACCATCAGTTTCATTTATGTATTTACTGGGACATCCTGTATATTACCTAGAACTTATAGAGTTTCTATTATTCTCTTCTTAATTCTAAAATTGCGTTATGGTTGTCGTATGCCCAAAAGCGTGTTTTATAGCAAATTAAGGGTTCCATACCTAGCACGGTCTTTGTTTCCATGACTTTGGAAGACGGTGCGATGCGTGTTCACACAGGTCCCTACCCCTACGCATTTAAATCAATTCCAACTACCCCTTCGCAGTTCCGTAGACCTCAACTCACTTATAATCCTCCGTGGGTCCGACCCTGCGCTCGGGCGCCACCGATACAGTGGCGGCGCGGCCCGCCTTCCCTCCAATTATCTCCGAATCCCGGCCACATTCCGCGCCGCGGACAAAGGCCCGCCGTCGCGTGATTGCATCCGTCCAAAGGCGCCAGTGGCATAGGTGAGCGCCGCACACGGGTAACGGTCGCAGCTTCTGGTCTATGATACTCGGTTTTGTCCCGAGACCAAAAATACATACAGAAAAAAAAAACTTATATCGAAGACATTAAATTAAATCTTTGTTGTACTGGCACTTAGACTTTCATATAGAATTCATTGGAACATTTAAAATTATATTGGAATAGAGAAGAATATAGAACGGTTAGCGACCTTTTCTCACGATTTTGATTAAAGTACCTATCTAATATTTAAATAAAAATAAGATATAGGGGAGACCGGGGTTAGTTGATACATTTTCCAGAAATTTATTTTTAATAATTTTGTTTTTGGAGCCAAGTAGTTAAGTTAAGTGATGCCAGGAACATAATCTTGTTGTACACTTATTGCATCAATATTAATTGTTTACAATTATTTCTTACATCAAAATTTTGTTAATTTTTTTATTAACGCGCAATGTATCAAGATGCCCCGATCGGGGGCATCTTGATACATGCTAAGGGTAAGTTGATACAGTTGGCAAAATGAAGGACAAAAATAAAAATTCTGAGCTAAAAATGTAAAATCTAATTCTGATACCTTTACAATCTTTACATGCATCCAAAACTCATTCAAAAAGTTACCCAGTTTTTTTTAAATTATAGGTCTAACAAAACTGTGTTCTGTGACAGGTGAATAGATTTCTACTTCAAAAATCAAGACCTACCTTGACCAAAAATACTCTGTATATTTTTGTATTGGTCCTGTTGACTATCCAACTATTTTTAGGGGATTCCATGGCAAACTTGATTTGCCAGATATGCCTTTGAAATTCCCATTTTGCTCAACTTTGAGAACCTGCGCAATGGAACTCCCTGTATATTTTTTATTCAAATTTAGTATATGGGGGTTTGGGGGTGTCCTGATTAACGCTGTAGTGTCAGATTTTAAATAAAAAAAACGCTAAATAATTTTCGTCTTTTTTTACTAGAAAAAAAAATCGTACCTAGTAGGCCTTGAAAATTGAGATTAAGACCTGAAACTTGGCGCCAAAATAGAGTTTTTTGTGACCTACCCTTAGAAATAAACCGGCTAAATTCGGATAAAAAACAAAATCTTTACAGAGGTGTCTCCATTCCAAAGGACCACACTGTAGATACATACGGGGCATGTTGATACGCGTATCAATGTGCCTCAGCGGTGGCGTAACAATTTACCCCGAGTGTACATTTATGATTCCAAGGTAATTATTTTTAGGTTAGGAAAGGGAAAACAAATTTCCGTTATTAAAAAAAAGACGACCAAAGTAATAGTTTCATTTGCTGTAAAAATGATTTACGTACCTATGGTAATGTGTAATAGGTGGCTACTCGAATTAAGGCCGTTAAATTTACTTCCAATAAGTATAAAATTCACTTATTACGGCAAAACAAGGTTATGGCGCACTCTACATCGACGAAACCACAATGGAAACTGGGCAACACCTAATTGAACAGGCTTGCCGTTCGGTGGCGCTGAGAGCTGCGCGGTAAGTTTAAAAATGGAAGTGTATCAACTTGCCCACTGTATCAACTAACCCCGGTCTCCCCTACTTTCTTTGTAATATAAAGTCGTTATAAGTTGAGCCGAGCCGCACAAGCTGGCAATGCCGCTATAGTGGGGAGGCGGTCGTCGTTCGCTGTGGATTTATTGTAGTGCATGTGACACTTTTACATTTTTGTGTAGTTTTTACTAGGTTTTTTTTGTGAATTTTGTGGTAGGTAGGTACTAAGTACATATACAGGGTGTCCCAGAATATGTGGGCAATCTCCCGGATTTATACAGGGACGTTAAAATAACATGACAAGTTTCTATAACAAATTTCCCAGAGCCCCCCCCCCCCCTACGGAGATACAGGGTGTTGAAGTTCTTTTTTTGAAATTAAATTGTGGCACTATCTCCCAAAATAATCAAGCTGCTGAACTGAAATTTGGCACTGCTGTGTTTTTGGCGATGGAGAATAAGCTGAAGGCATCAATTTTTACGTATCTCACAGAGGGCGCCACTTGCACTATTTTTGCATCGTGTTATAGCTCGTAACTTTTTTGAGGTTTTGTTTTTGGTCTTGCAGGTCCATCATTTTAGTGCACATTATCATTTTGCAACAAAAGTGTACTTGTTTCATAACGATAAAATCAACCGTTTGCGTTGAAATTGGTAAAACGCTCCTCAAAACACCTATTAACTTAAACATTCGAAACATAATATCTTTAATAAATGATGTTTAGTGGCATATCAGGTAAGGATATCAATTGAAAAAAATGCACTCCAGCCGGGACTTCAACCCGGGACTCCTACTGTGGCCGTAGGCACTTTATCCAACTAAGCTACCGGAGATATGCAAAATATACAATAATGAATGGTTTCCCTACACCCTCTAACCCCTTCTAGTGACTGTAGAAGACGCCGAAGTCTTCTACATCTCACCGCTACTAACTATATATCAATTGGAACAAATAACACCTAGCCGATGGAACCCATATCTCCGGTAGCTTAGTTGGTTAAAGTGCCTACGGCCACAGTAGGAGTCCCGGGTTCAAGTCCCGGCTGGAGTGCATTTTTTTCAATTGATATCCTTACCTGATATGCCACTAAACATCATTTATTATTTATAATTATTACAGGTATTAAAAATCTTTCTGTGTTTCATAATATCTTTACCTACCGCTTTCAAACGTTACAGACCGACTGTACCATTTAAACTGAGAAAAAAATCCCTATGAACAATGTACCAAAAATTATTCGCCTTCAGAATATGGAAAGGATTGAATTTGACAAAATTTTGACACCCTATTTCAAGAAAACCAATGGTGTTTTGTCCAATGTCCATTTGGTATTTTTTTCTTCATTTTGAATGTACAGTTATCTTAACATTTGAAAGCGGTAAGAGAAAGTTTTATTTTTCAAATCTTGAAGTCAACAGGTGTTTTGGGGCACGTTTTGTCAATTTAAACGCAAACGGTTGATTTGACCGTTATCAAACAAGAGTACTTCTTTATTGCAGAATGAAAATATGTACTAAAATGATGGACCTGCAAGACCAAAAAGATAACCCCAAAAAAGTTACGAGCTATAACACGATCCAAAAATAGCGCAAGTGGCGCCCTCTGTGAGATACGTAAAAATTGATGCCTTCAGCTTATTCTCCATCGCCAAAAACACAGCAGTGCCAAATTTCAGTTCAGCAGCTTGATTAATTTGGGAGATATTGCCATAATTTAATTTCAAAAAAAGATCTTTAACACCCTGTATCTCCGTAGGGGTTCCCTCTGGGAAGTTTTTTTTATAGGAACTTGTCATGTTATTTTAACGTCCGCTGTATAAATCCGGGAGACTGCCCACATATTCTGGGACACCCTGTATAGTTTAAAAACCAATGACTTGCCGGACCTACGAACCTTCCATGGATAAAGTTAGAGGTCACGTTGAATCCACAAGCGTTACGCCTATCGGAAGGAAACATTATAATTTATAATATATTTCGCTTAGATCGATTCCACTTCAGAATCTATATAGATATTGTTAAAGTACTGATAAACAAAGTAGGTAATTCGTGTAAGGAGTAAGCCTCAATGAAAGAAATTTTCCTTACTTCATTTATTGCTTTAACCAAAATAGTGTCTATATTATTTTTAGTCTGCGAGCTAAGAGTAAATGGTTATTGTACGAGACAAACTTTAAGCAGAGTTAGGAAAAGTAATTTTAAGAAAAAATATTTGTTTTTATGGAAAATACATTTTCTATAGAAAATAAAAAATAAAAAATGTTAACTCAATCCCGGACTTACCTACTGTAAAGGGTTCTCCTCATAGAACTCCCATCCTACGTAACTTTTTTTATTACTTAGGAATTGCAAAATTACCCTACAAGTAAGATTTTGCAAGTACCTATTTAATTGTTATGTTTTCTTGGCATTTTCTTTCCTTATCGATATCTAAAAAAATACGAGAAAAAGTTTTTAGGAATTGGTTAATATGGTATATTTAGATACGTATTGTTTTAATTTGTTTCATGGATTTGATTAAATTTCTTTCATATATCTTTTTATTAGGTACCTATATCTACTTTTACGCAAAATAGTTTTCATCTATTAAAATTTAACATAGAAAAAAATATATAGCACGTAGCTAGGAGTCAGGAAAAAATGACACGAAAAATAATAACTGGGTGTAAAACATGTTATTGGAAAAGTAATCTTAGAATTTGTATCGGGATAAACAAAATAGGCCAAAAAATAAAAAAAAGTTACAGGGGGTGAGAAATTTACGTGAAGAACCCTGTACGTAAATAACAAAATGTATAAAACATGTAAAAACAAAGTTTGCGCAAAATATTATATTAATAAAATTGGTATGGTGAACTGACGTTCCCATATCCCTAATTCATACGAAGAAGCTCAAAGAGAAATCAATGATAAACCCATATAAATAAAGGAGGCATATCTTCTCGGTTGATTATGAGCTACTCCCTTTATTACAGCTTCTCCCGTTTAAGGAAGTTTATTCGTTAATTCCGATCGAGAGAGAAAATTCTTCCAGTTATCGGCGTATCCAATTTATTGGGGTATATTCCGTATCGATTCAGTACAATGTTTTAATTGGTCGTTAAGTTGAGGCGGATCGAAATAAAATTAACGTTTATTCTGGTTTATTTAATTTTTATGGAAGTAGGGAAGGCTTTATAAGACAGTTGTAAAACGTTCAAATCGAGAATTTGGCCGATATCAAGTCGCCTGAATTGTTAAGCTCTCTGTTCGATTCGATAATGGCTCAATTAGGACTAAAGCGAACTAAATGAATGCATACAGACAGAGCATCCCAACCTATACAGGGTAACCGGAATTTATCAAAATGTTTCTAAATTTCATTAATTTCTTCTTCAGAATTCTTCAAAGAATAAAGCAGCCCAATTCGTTTGAAGAAGATATGATCTTTTTACTGTAAGCAGGTTTCCTTTGCGAGTCGTTGTTTGTTCTAGAAAGAGGGAATGACTTTTTCTAAAACTAAAAAATTACAAGCTTTACAAGTATCTGACATACAATTTGATGCGGAAATAATGTATACTATATAGAAAATCAATTCTAAATATCTCAAATTAAATCTATTACATATGCATACAGTGTGTCCATTTGAATACTAGTCACCGTTAGTATTTCTGAAATGAAAATAAATTTTAAAAATCGCTGCGGTTCGTCGATTTTCATTGAAAGAGTCAATAATGTATTGACAACTCATTAACTCCTAGTATTCCCCACCACACTCCACATTAAAACCTTAAATTTGACTGACATGCTTCTGATGCCTCACTTTACAGGTAATTACCTGTTACGAGTGCATAGGACCGTTTCGTTTTTTAAAATCGATTGAAAAAAATAAGACCCGTTTCAGTACCTATACTTGATCCTAAACAGCTCGATAAGTTTGTTGTTGGTAACGGAAAAGCAAAGCAAATTGATTTATGAACTTCTTTATTTTAGCAGATATTCAAAGCGAGCACGCATTAGTCCCAAGACAATAATAAAGTCTATTTCCAAATTCTGCTCGCACTTTTGCAAAAGTTTGAGGGTGGTGGGGATAGAGAAATGAGTGAACGGCCATACCTATTATAATGCCTAAAGGAGGCCCTTTTCCAATAAAAATCGAGGGTATATCTGCCTTTTATAAAATTTATATTCATTTTATTAGGTACCAAAATATTAAGGGTGGATAGTTTTCAAATGAGCTCACTGTGTAGCAGCCATGGTCGCCCAATAGAAATATGCTCACGACAAAGCAAACACTGACAATAATTATCAGATGGCGTCTGATAAAGCGGTAAAAATAAAACCGTAATTATGGCGAAGAAACAACAAAACATTAACGCGCGAGCGCAACAGGAAACGGCCGCAGTTATTGCTATCCAGCAGCTCTCGCATTCCGACCAGAAGTAATTTTGATACCTATCTAAAACAGAACACTCAAACTGAAATTGACGATCTATTTGCAGACGCGAACGTTCAAGATGAGATATGGATGTACGTGGAGAGTTAAGATATTTATGTAGATACAGGAATTTCATTTTAGAAGAGCAATTACAGGTTGGTAATTTGAAGTGTCAGTGGACTATATTACAGACTATTTAAAACGTTAAAAAAAGCTATACTATATCCAAGTTACAGAGGCAGTGAATCAAAACATTGGCCACCACGTGGTCGCGATGTGACCTATTCTCTTATTGGTCTGGTCAAGTGTTTAGGCAGCGAGTGGAATGCAGGGCCGGCTCTTCCCTCGGTCGAGTTTCCTACATAGGTATATAGGATCGCGGCAATCGCGCGCAGACTTGTTGCAGAATCTCATATATTAGTCCGACCCTGGTAATCGTCCGCAATGCGGTCATGTGATTTTGTTTATATCTACTGCCTCTGTATAACTTGGATAGACTATATAGACTATAGGAAATGTCTCTAGAAATCATGTAAAAGTAGATGAAGGTATCATCTGGGCCGTTTCTGGGTGGTGTGGTGGTGAGCCTTGAACACCTAAAAATTACAAATATACAGGGTGAGTCTGAAATAACTGGCATCCTTTTTTTTGGGTAAGAGAGATGCGGTCATTCTGAACAACTTTTCTTAATAATTGTTTTTCCTATCGCCGAAATTTTTCTCTAATTTTTTTTTAAATTTACCAACATTTATTTCATACACAGCGGATAGAATAGCATAAACTCGGTCTCAAAATACTATACTAGTTGATGATTTACCATTTTCTACTTGGTTGTTGGCAGGGCGCCAGTGCCGTGTTTTCATATAGAAGGGGGATTTTGAGGGGATGAATTATAGAAAAATCTCGGTGCTAGGAAAAAAAATTATTAAGAAAAGTAGTTCAGAATGATATTACCCAAAAAAAGTATGCCAGTTATTTCAGACTCACCCTGTATATGTGTGAAGTGATATCATTAATTCCTTTTTTCAATGGTGATATCTAGGCACAGTACCTCCATAAAAAAGAATTGCTTAATGTACCTAATGTACCTACCTAATATCTACTGAAATTTTTTCTGAGGTACCTACCTAATGTTTTGGACATTATCCGTCATCAGATGAGGGATAATATTTAGATCGTTGAAGAATTCCCAATTTCTCATTCAGTCAGGTGGGAAATTCTGTAAGACAATTTCTCATCAATATTAAAATTATAAGTAAAATAGAAAATAGTTTCTTCCACTATTTAGAGAATAGAAATTCTTGGACAATTTTATTCTGTCATCTGGCAAAATGATTAAATTTATCGGTAGATTTACTTTATAAATGATTTTCCACTACGAGTACAAATTTTAGCAAAATCTAGTAAATGCCGCGTCGGAATATGGTCAACATGTTGATAAAATTCTATGTATGAAGTTTTCCCCTATACCCGTAAATAAAATCTTTTAACGGAGGACAACGTATTATTATAGCCCTACCTTTCAAATTGTCATTTTGCCCTTGTATTTTTCACACGTAGATAGTCTCGGTAAATTTAATGACTAAGGAAAAGGCGGAAGAATTCCTTCATTCCATCGTTTATTTGCTGTTTACTTAATTCCAGTCACAAAAAGAAAACTTCAGATGATTTGCCTGCTGAAACATACCTAGTTAGGACATTGTTTGCTTTATCATGTGTAACGGTTTCGTTTTTGTTGATAGGTAGGTCCTTATACTCTCTTTCATCGAATTGATAAGTACTAGGTACTATGGAACTGGCACAAGGGCCATTTTCACTGCGTTTAGGGCAGCCAACTCTAGAGAGGGGTGAGTTTCAACTTAGGTAATAATATAGCAATAAATAAGACATATAAGGACGCGTAATGAACTTGAACGTGTCAGCTGATTCCGGCAAAGGATGTGTAAAGGGATGTTGCATATTTAATGTGCGAATTTGATGGGCATTGTCCGTGATTCTCTTTATTGTATGATCTGTATTCCGTAATAGGGGACTTGTTTGTAGGAATGTGAGTTTTTTCCCGGTTAAATTCGATGTTTCCAACGACATTTCAAATATAACCACATGTAGAAAATTCCAGAGAAATAAATTAGTTACCATTTTATTGTACAACATGGCAATTTTATGTACCTACGTATCTGGAAGTAAATGGTGACAATAAAAATAAAATTTCAAAATAAAAGTTTATTTCCAAATAAATGCGACAAAATATCTAGAACAAGATGTACATTTTCGTCTTTAATTACTTAACTGATTTATTGATTTTAAAATTCAATTTAATAGGAAAAAAATCTAAGACAGCTTTTACATAAAATATTTTTATATACGAATGTATTATAAAATGTCACTTTACAGTACTAGTAAACTAAATGGTAGTGTGCATTATTTTTATGATTTGATTTTATTCTATTTCAAAAGGTTTGACGTTCTGGAATACACTTGCTTTAGGTGGTTATTCCTTACTCAACATTTTTGGGTACTGACATTGTTCTATGAATGCTATCTCTGGCGAAGTCGATAAACCAAAAATCAAATGCCTTTCGAGCACTTGATGCACACAGTAGATTAAATTTAATTGACTAGGTAATAATTTGTAATGTTTATAACTAACAAAAATAATTACAAATAAGTACCTTACTAAGGGACCAGAACCTCAATTTCCATCTTTGACGACGAGGAGCTAGGTTAATTAGCACAATACGTTGCCAGCCTGCGGAAAGTAAAAAACTGTAGAAACTACATCCTTTTTAAGTTTGCGCTGCCCCAAAATGCTCTATGAAATCGCGCTCAATAAAATGTTTACTATACAAAAAAGCAAGCGCCTGTACAAAATTACTAGTGCCTGGCCGGCAGGAGGTTAGCAATAAATAGAAAATAGTGAATCATCGATTCCCATGCGTTATATACTTGCGGGTGTTTTTTATCCATAAGCAACTCGTTATTTTAATAAGAAAAATATCAGATCAAAAGTGAGTTTTTGAAAAAATTATTCGGAAAAAGTTGTTGCTTTTGACCCCCTGCAGCTTCGTTATGTTATTCCTCACTAAGAACCGACTTCTTGGCCTGACTGTACTTGGTATATACCTACCAACTAGGTATACGCATGGAAAGCTCATATCTACTAATGTAAATATTCCATTCATATAGTATCAACTTTCAGTTTTTCAAAGCATATTTTTGTTCTATTTTGCGCTGCCGAGACTTCCTTCCAAATTTCGCTTCTATAAAACCCGATCCAGCTATCACGATCGCAAAGCTGCAATTTCGGCCCATTAATTGGCCATTATTTCAATTTGGGAAGCCCATTACCCGTCCATTCTAGGCCAGCGCATATTAATAATAATTACGTTTCTGACAGGGTAATAACAAACCCCTCGAAAGGTCCATCGGCGCGGGCGCTCCACTTCGTTACCGTCCCGCTGCTCTTATTTCACCGATAAGTCTTCGGCTAGCTACCGGCCGGGCCCGTCCACCGGTTAATCGCGCGTTTGCCTCCAGAGGCCTGTATTTTACAGCTCTTATCTAGCGTATTACCGGCCCGACAGCTCGGCAAAACACAGGGTGGGTCCGGTCGGGAGTCGGCCGAGTAAAAACGCTCTGGTTGGCTGTAACCTTATTATGTAGAGCTAATAAAAGTGGTCGATTGGTTCGGCCGCAATTAACGAGTTTATTACGTGGATTATCGGATGGCTTTATCTCGAGTAATTTCGTTGCTAATTGATTTTATGCGACCCGCCTGGAGTTTTTTTGTGTCTAGTGCCATAAAAAAGAAGGTTCGATATCGGAAGGTGATAGTATATTTCACGGTGCCGTTCGTAGAACCTTCTTCCCTAGATGTCAAGTGTAGGTTAGTCTGTAGTATGAGCTACAGAGCGGTCAGTCTCGGGAATTATAAAGAAAAGCAGTGTTTAAAAGCATCCAATGGCGAACATTCGAGCTTTAGGATATTGTAGGTATACCACAAAAAACAAAAACATAAATCTGGTCTTCTTTTGGAAAGCAAAATGACAACAACAAGGAACTCTGTCTATGACAAAACTATATGTTTCACCACGGGCGTAGCCAGGATTTAGTTTTGGGGGGGTTTAGTTTGAGAAGTAAATAAAACAACAAAAATATACTTACATGAAATTTAATATCTATATATTCATCCGAAAAACTACGACATATTTGTAAAGTTCTTAACTTTAAATGAAATGGATAAATTAACTTCGTTCCTCTGCGCTAAATCTAAAACCATTAAAGAAGAAATCTTCGGCTTTTTCTTTTAAATATATCCACTACTTCATCTGCATGAATTTCTGTTCCATAGTGAATGTTCATTAGAGCCAAACCATTAAGTCTGTTTTCACTTGTAGTGTTTCGTAAATAGTTTTTCAGTCTCCTTAGGCTCGAGAAAGACCTTTCTGGGGTAGCAGTGGATACAGGAATGGTAGCGAAGATTTGTAGTAATGTGTAAATATTAGGATAAAGGTTTTTATCGCACATATCTAGGCATTCCAAACTAGATTTCGGGGTAGGCAGTCTTCTTATCAGCATGCAAGGTAGCTGAAGCTTTGATAGCTAAATCCAAATTTGTTTCTTTATTAGAAACCCCTTGACCTTGACTACACCATTTTTTCCAGTAGTCCATACCTTTAGGTTTACCACCCTTCCTTTTTTTAGATAGATAATATTAGGTAATATTTTGCTTATTTCGGGGGGGGCTTGAATCCCCGAAACCCCCCCCTTGGCTACGCCCGTGTGTTTCACCTAACCGATTGAGCTGGAATTTTGCACACACTTCTGGTGCAGCGATAAAGATAGTAATTGGGTATACATTTATTAAAAACTTATTTTATCTATTTTAGTACATGGCGTGTTTTTGAAAAAAATGCGTATTTATTATTTTTTAATTTGTGTGCACTAAAATAGGTTGGTACCTACTGGAGATAACTAAAATACAATATAGCCTTGTAAAAAATATTTGTGTGGCAAAATAAATACCACAAGCAGCATAATTTTGGGGAAATGCACTCAAATTAATAATTTTATTGGGGGATTTAAAATCTCCTTTAATAACTGCCCATAATCGTAAATATCAAACTTGATGACTCCATCTATTTAAACGAATCAGTTAAGTACTTAATTTTACCTCACTCCCGAGCATTTTATGGTTTTAACAAGATACTTAGGAGATAAATAGCAATAAAAAATTTTGAGAATCTTGCCACCAATTTTACAAAGTGTAAGCCTTTATTAACACTTCGAAATCAAAACAGAAATACGGCCATATTTTCCGTTTTATATTTTTATGCCCGTAGTAAAAACCATAGCGGATATTCCTACTCTATATGGTTCCCAATACGTACGGGTTTACTACCAATATAAGCCGCATAAATTTAATTTTTTATTCGACTGAATACAATAAACATGTCCATGGAATTATTAAATTGTAATCGTTATTTCAGTAAGTTACGTCTCAATATTTTTGTTTTCGAAGAAACCCACTGATTTCCACAGGTCATAGTTTTTAATGTACAAAATTAGCGTAGCAATCAGATTGAAGAAAAGAGTTTTAGGTATCTATATATAGGGAAAACTCGAAAAGTGTTAAATCTCAAACTTTCAGATACACAAGTGGAAATGTTTATTAACACTATTCTGCATCAGAATCTGTCTATCTAATCTATGCATCAGATTTCTTATCAATTTTTAGCATACCTATACAGGGTGATTCGGTTTTATTCTGGGATCCTTCAACAGGTGATAGAAAGGCAAAAAATAACCGCACTTTCTTGTATAAACTATATATTTTTAAGGCCTTATAAAAAGTTACAGGGTGTAAAAGTTGAAACAAATATGTGGACTTTATTGAATATTTACCAAACTAGTTGATATATTTAAGTCAAATTTGGTGCACGTTATAACGGCACAAGTTAGCATAAAACCTGTTAATATCAAACACCTTGAACCGCCAGTGGCGGGGAAGTGGGTAATTCGTACAATTGTTTTTAGAAAAAATCACTTTGTATAGCAATAAAATGTATTCAATTTCTTATGTAAATTTTAATTGTAAACAAAAGCCTTCTCTTAGCATTTTTTCATATGTGTCATGGTTTCATAGCAAATTTTATTTTTTCGTATTATTTCGGGGTATTTCTGAAAAATTTGCTCCATAAGTAATATTCGAAGTAGAAAAAATGTGTTTCTTACTTTAAATACCGTAATTTTTTACAGTAGACTTACCTATTCAAGGTTTTACTTTTCAAGATACAGAGCGTAACATTAATTTTATATTCCTTAAATGTTTTAGACCCTGTATGTTCAAAAGTATAGCCTTAAATAGGTACGTTTATCGTAAAACATTACTTTATTTAAAGTAGTAAACACATAATTTCTACTTTAAGTCTTACTTATGGAGCAATTTTTTTGATAATTTTTTAGAAATATCTACCCGAAATAATATAAAAAATTAAATTTGAATAAATTCAAGAGGACGTTTTTGTTTACAGTTAAAATTTACATAAGAAATTGAATACATTTTATTGCTATATACAAGGTGGTTAATAATTACCCACTTTCCCGCCATACTGGTTGTTAAAAGTGTTTGATATTAACAGGTTTTATGCTAACCCATGCCGTTATAACGTCTACCAAATATGACTTATATATGTAGCTCAACTACTTTCGTAAATATTCAATAAAGTCCACCTATTTTCTACAATTTTAACACCCTGTAATTTTTTCTAAGACCTAAAAAATATATAGTTTATACCCTGTATACAGGGTGTTTCTAAATTATGGTGCCAGCGTAATATGACAGATAGAAAATGTCATTTTGAACAAAAAGTTTCCCATAAACATGGGTCCTAAAATGCATAATAAGAAAGTTACAGGGTGATAAAAGTACAGTTTAAAGAACATATTTTTGGCAATAACTTCTACAGAAGTTGTATAATTGAAATGAAACTTGGTGCAGTCCTTTAGTAACTGAAGTGCAACAATTTTGTGTAAAAAAATTTACTCCCATCGACCAGAGGCGGAATTTTGGAGTTAACAGGTGTTTTGGGGCACATTTTGCCGATTTCAACACAAACGGTTGATTTTTATCGTTATGAAACAAGAGTAGGTACCCTTTTGTTGCAAAATAAGATGCACTAAAGCGATGAACCTGCGAGACCAAAAAGATAAAGATAAAAAGTTATGAGTATAAAACCCATTGTGCTACCCCGCCCCTCCGCTTATGGTCGATGGGAATAAATTGTTTTTACACAAAATTGTTGCACTTCAGTTATACTAAAGAACTGCACCAAGTTTCAATTAAATTGCATAACTTCTGTAGAAGTTATTGTTATTGTTTTTCAAACTATACATTTATCACCCTATAACTTTCTTAATATGCATTTTCGGACAAATGTGTATAGGAAACTTTTTGTCCAAAATGACATTTTCTATCTGTCACAATACGTTAACACCATAATTTAGAAACACCCTGTATAATCGAATCGTCCTAATATGCTTTTGCATTTTTATTTTTGTTCATTTATAAAAAGTAATGTGAAACTAAATTTTCTAGGTGATATAAAAAGGGGAAACGAGAGTGATCTTCAGTATACAGGGTGTCTCCCAACTTTATTTTGTTTGGTATTTTTCTTAGCCTAATATTTGTTTAATTGGTTTATTTATCAACTACCTACCTATTTACCAACAACCTATTCATAAATTCTATATTCAATAACTATATGCATTTATTCACTATAATTATTAGTGTCAAATTACAACCGTAATTATTGGCATCACATTCCCTCCGATTACCATAAGTAAGTAATGCTCGATTCGGAATTATCTCTGACACCCATATCTCTTCTTGCCGCGCCACCGAACGGTCCGAACGGAGGAGTGACGTCTAGGTATCACGCGCGGCCGTATATTTTTAAATGAAATGTGCATTTATAAGCGCTATCTCGGCATCCCATTATGCCCACCCTACCCCCTCTCCTGGTCCTTTTTGCCGCGGTTACAGATAAGGCAGAGCGGCAACTGCCGATTCAGCGCACCAGAGGCGGCGCATGCAACCGAAACATAAACATCCCAAAGCCCAAAGGAGATCAACTTATGAATCATGCATTGTATTATAACAATAATAATTCTCACCCTCACAATACTCCAAACTAGGAGTACCTGCCTACCCCTGAAGCAAATGAATGCTTGTATTGGGGAGTGGGGATATACAGGGTGTTCGAAAAATAGACGGATATACAGGGCCGTGTTAAGGGGGGGGGGGGCGAAGGGGGTGTTCGCCCCGGGCGCCCTATTCAGGGGGGCGCCAAAATCAACAAAGGCGCTAGTACTAATAATTTACTGCTTCAAGAAACATTTTAACATTTTTTTAATTTTTCAATTACCTATTTTTATTTTTCTAGGATAATGATTTCGCATACAACTACTGCAATCTTTGTAAGTTATGAATTCGGAACTTGTCTACGTCTACCGATGTTTATGTCGTTGTGAAATATTTTAATTGATTTCGCTATTCTCCCCGAGACGACGCGGCGGCGGCCGGCGCTTGACGCCTTGACGCTCAAAAATGCCCCATAAGGGGGCTATAGCTCCCAAAATGGACACTTTGGCAACCAATTATTTCTAAATATTTCCAGAACGAACAAAAATAAAATTCTGAAATTTGGTATGTGATGAGTACCTGTGAGATTTGACATTTACCTATAGGTAGAGATAGTTTGACATTCTTAATCATAGGCGTCCCAAATGAGGGGGGTTAAGTGGTTAAAAATACCCCAAATTTTTGCGTGTATTTTTTCCAGATTTCTTGCGAAATTATAAAATTTCAGGGTATTATACTAAAAAATGGTGCTTGTTGAATTTCGATAGCGTGCATCGTTTTCGAGTAAAATCGTTTTGAAAATTTTTTGCAGAGGGCCATGAAAATGCGTACCTATTAGAAATTATCCTGCCATAATTTACCGGCGCGTTCTTCGATCCAAAAAAATTAAAAAAATTCCTATAAACATGACCTCAAAAATGCCCTCTATAAGGGCTCTAAGGGGACTATAGCCCCCGAAATGGACACTTTGACACAATTTTTTCTAAATATTTCCAGGACGCGCATTGATAAAGTTCTGAAATTTGGTATGTAATATACCTTCATTATAGGCGTCCCAAATGGGGGGGTCGAACAGTTAAAAATACCCCAATTTTTTGGGCGCTTTTTTCATGATTTCTTCTCCCAAGTATGTCACATACCAAGTTTCAGAAGTTTATCTTTGCTCGTTCTATATATGTGTGGCGACGAATTAGTAGCTAAAATGCTAAAAAACTATTCCCTCCGTTAAATTACAACTTGATATCCTGCAGCTCCTTTACAGTTTTGACATTATTTCAAATTATAAAAATGTAGAAACGGCTTACAGAATTTTTCTAACCCTGTCACATCTGCATCTGCCGAACGATCATTTAGCAATATGAAATTAATAAAATAATATTTAAGGTCGACCATGGGACAGGAAATACTTTCAGGTCTAAGCTTGCTATCCCTTGAAAACGATCTTGCGCAGTGTAATGACATTGACAAACTTATAAATAAATTTGGATTTCTTAAAGCAAGGAAAGTGTGTTTTTAATAATATACGATTCAAATTTCTAGTAATTTCAAGTTTCAAGACTTAGGTAGGTAGATATACCCAGACCTTTTTTGCCTTTTTTTATATTATGTACCTAATACTAATTTAGTTAACAGAATTTTGATTTGGGGGGGGGGGCGCCAGAGAAGAATTTTGCCCCGGGCAAACTTTTACGTTAACACGGTCCTGCGGATATATTTTAGAGGGCGATTTCTTGTTAAAAAAGTATGAAAAAGAGTTTCTATAAATATGGGTCCGGAAATGCAGAGTTTTCAAGGCAGTGGCGTATATTTTTTTCCAATAATATTCGCTAAGGTGTCCCCCGGGACGCCACTGGACTTAATAATTTTAATCTACATATTAGGGCTAAATTAGCCTCTTAATAAAACAAATAACATTGCCAAATTTCAAAAGAATCGATATTTTTTAAGATTTTTTTTTAATTTAACATCCTGTATCTTGAAAACTCTGCATTTCCGTATACCCATATTTATAGAAACTTTTTTTCATATTTTTTAACAAGGAATTACCCTCTAAAATATCTCCGTCTATTTTTCGAACACCCTGTATAGGGGCATAAATACAACAATTATTTTATCTTCGTCGCTATTTGCGGCTAGGGCCGACTTTTCCGATAGAACTAGCATAGCATTCGTCCAAGTACTACGGAAAACCCTAAAAAACCGTAGTAATGCGAGTGAAAGACAATTCTTAAATCACATAGATAAAGGATAAAGCTATTGAGGAGCAATACTATGTGAATCCACAACTTGCCCAGCGCTCTTGGCTATCAGCGATGTTTTTCTATAGACATGTGCACGCATCTGCCTCGACCTCGATTCAAACCAAGGTCGATTGAAGGCAGAAAAACATGCAGTCTAAATAGCGAGAGTTCAGTAGAGTATGGTTGTTATAGGATTTTTTTTATTTTGACCCAAGGAATATTCCTTGAATTTTTGCCGCATGTTTAGGAAACACCTAATGTACCTATAAATATACCTACATCGAATATGCAATCCACGCCACCACTGATCGTTTCGAATATTAAATATTTATCTTTATTTCAACAGCATGTATTTATCTGGTCCCGCCAGACAGCTCCTGAGAACGGACCGAAGAGATTATAGGCATATGAGCACCGCGGCTTTGGTGAAACCTAATATGGTAACTTCGAATATAAATATTTTTATGGAAGTCTGAAGTCTGCAAATCAATCTAATATCCCAAATTAACTATATTTCCATGCTTTTTGTTTGATTTTTTTGATACCCAAACTTCTTTCTTTTTACATTAGAAAAGAAAAGCTTTTCTAGTTGCCTGGTACAGGGTGGCCCATCCAAGCGGATGTGCCACAAAGTGTGCTACGTGGAGACACGTTAACATAAAATCGTCATTCAAAAAATGAGATTGTAGTAAAAATTAAGGGGAATTCGAGGGTGTACCCTAATTTTGTATACGGGGGTCGGTAAAAAAGTTATCGCGAAAAACATATTTTGCAAAATAAAAAAATATATTTTTTTACCTACACATCCATTAGAGAACCTTTAAGTAGTATTCCCGAATATTCAGTTTTTTAATATAACTTCCGGTTATAGCGGAAATGAAAGTGGTTTTCTCTATTTTACAACTTACACATTTCTGTAAACCATCACAGGATTCCTTTTTTAATTCTGAATCCAACGATATATAATTTGACCTATTTATCTCCAACCGTTTCTGAGATATTTAGCAGAGAAGCTCCATCAAACTAGATACATGGTCTCATGGTCGTTGTCTGATGTTCGATCTGAGTAGGCCAAACAATAAAACCAAGTTTCAAGTCAATTCAATATTTCTATTTACGTGTCAGATTAGTCTAAAATTTTGTTGCTGAAGCTGTTAGTAGTTGCAGTTTAAAAAATGTTTTTGAAAGAAGAATGCTGTGATATTTTAGAGATCTTCATCAAAAATGATAAAAGATACGTAGACACTTTGAGGGAGTATTCTCGTAAATATCCAAATATAAATGTTCCGAGTGCTTCATTTATATGTAAGCTGTATCGAAGATTCAGATCGACAGGAAGTGTGATTAGCAAGAGAAAAAAAGGGGTTTAGAATTAGTGAGGACGAGAGAGAACGAATTTTCAATTATTTCAGAAGAAATAACGAAAAATCTCAGAGAGATGCAGCGAGAGACTTACAAATTCCCCGGTCTACAATACAAAGGGTAATGAAATTAAGCAAATTTAAAGCTTTCAAAATATTACCTGTTCAAAGGCTATTCCCTGGAGATGCTGCAAGAAGACTGGAATATTGCCAAACAATGTTAAACTTTTATTTTGCAAGAGGTGGAGCTGGATTTTTTAAACAAATTATTTGGTCCGATGAAGCTACATTTACAACGGCGGGAATATACAACCGGAAAAATAGTATATTTTGGTCTGTTGACAATCCACGGGCATTTCGTGAAGTTGTGAAATCCGGCAGAAATTCCGTGGGTGTTTGGTGCGGAATTGTGGGAAATTTTATAATGGGCCCTCTATTTTATTCAGGAAGTATGACAGGTAGGAAATACCTACATTTAATTTTTCTTAACCAACTCCAAGAAAGACAATTAATATGGCAGCAAGATGGCGCTTCCTTCCATAACTGTGGGCCCATAACGGAATTTTTGAACAATTCGTTTGAAAATTGGATTGGTAAACATGGAACGATAAGGTGGCCGCCGCACGTAGTCCAGATTTAACCCCCTTGGATTTTTTCTTGTGAGGGCATTTAAAAAATAGAGTTTATAAGAACCGCCCCGAAAATGTTGAGGAGATTAAAAGACGAGTAAAATTAGAAATTGATAGTTTAAACAATCGTCCCTTAATCTTTGAAAATGTCCGAAAAAAATTCTTAAAAACACTTAGGTTATGTGTAAATAATAATGGAAACCATTTTGAACATTTAATGTAAATGAACTTCTAACTAATTTTTAATAACTAATCATATTATTGTTGTTATAATAAATATGACAGTAGTAAAAATAATAAATGTTTCATAATTTCCACGAGATTTTTAATTAAGTTGAATGCAGTTGAATGGCTATAGCCACTTTAACAATCAGCCTACTCGCTGTCAGTTTTATTATCATGACTGACTCGATTTGTCATAAATTTGGTTTTATTGTTTGGCCTACTCAGATCGAACATCAGACACCGACCATGAGACCATGTATCTATACCTTTTCAACTTCAAATTGGGAATAATCAATTTCAAATTGGGAATAAACAACTTCAAATTGAGAACAGTCAACTTCAAATTGGGATTAATCAATTTCAAATTGGGAATGGACAACTTCAAATTGGGAATAGTCAATATCAAATTGAGAATAAACAATTTCAAATTGGGAATATTCAATATTAAATTGAAAATCAATAACTTCATGAAATAAAAACACTTATCAACAAGAAAAACTCAATTTGTTAACTAAAGTTTATAATATTAAGCAAAATTTCGACTGCCTGGTAAGGTTCAAAAAGGCCAGAAATCTTAGAAAGAAGAGAAAGACCATCATTTATCGCAAACTAAAGTTAGCTTATAGAAATTAGAGAGTATACGTAGTGCAAAATAACATAAATAACAAATTAACTGTAGCGAGTTGCACCAGATTTATAGGAAATATACAGAGATACATATACCAGAAATATTAAATGATAGACAAGGATAAAAAAATATAAGTGTGCAACATATGGGACTTTTTTCTTAATTGCACAACCAAAATACAGACATTGCCAAAAGTTGATGCATGTTTAATAATCATATTAGGTGCACTTAGAAAGGTTGCAAGTTAAACTGCATACAGGGTAGGTCAAAAGATATAAAAATTGTAGGAGAGTAAAGTACACTTATTTCGAAAAATTCAGCAAAAGGTTATTAAAAAAAGTGGTTTAGAATTAAAAGCTATGCCTAAATACCAAAACATAGCCACCTAAGAAAAACAAATTCGTCAATAATTAATTTCCAGTTTCTTAATAAACAATTAAAATACAAATTTTGCACCTTAAATGAGAGTTTTTTAATATGCACATTATCATTACTAATGTTTTACCTTGTTCCGAAGAATTTTTGCGAAATTTTAAAGTTTTGTTTAATATCGTTGCAACAAAGTATGTGATTCCCTAAAAAATTAAAAATCTAAGTACATTTTTTACAAATATGCTTGAATTTGAACCAAGTTATGCGAAATTGATTGAATTTTGATTGATTTATGAAATTGTCTAGGGTGAATATTAAGACAAATTTTTTTTAGAAAATTATGAATGTTTTTCAAAAAATATATTTTTTTCTTCTTAGGAGGCCATGTTTCGGTATTTAGGCTTTTTACTTTTAATTCTATATAGACAACTTTTCTCAATAACATTTTGCTAAATTTTCTGAAATAAGGGTACTTTACTCTTGTAAAATTTTTGTATTTTTTGACCTACCCTGTACGCTGTTTGACTTGCAACCATTCTAGGTGCGCCTAGTATAATTATCGAACATGTAACTTTCGGGAGTATTTGAATTTTCGTTGTGCCAATTAATAAAAAAAAACACATGTTGCACACTTAAATGACCACACTGTATTGCAAAAATATTATATTTTAAATTCAATAAGTAGGCACATATTGTGTGTTTATTTAGATATAATTAATTAAAATATTGTTTAATATGAAGTTGTTGATTTTCAATTTAATATTGAATATTCCCAATTTGAAATTGTTTATTCTCAATTTGATATTGACTATTCCCAATTTGAAGTTGTCTATTCCCAATTTGAAATTGATTAGTCCCAATTTGAAGTTGACTATTCTCAATTTGAAGTTGTTTATTGCCAATTTGGAATTGATTATTCCCAATTTGAAGTTGAAAAGGTATAGTTTGATGGAGCTTCTCTGATAAATATCTCGGAAACGGTTGAAGATAAATAGGTCAAATTATATATCGTTGGATTCAGAATTAAAAAAGGAATCCTGTGATGGTTTATAGAAATGTGCAAGTTGTAAAATAGAGAGAACCACTTTCATTTCCGCTATAACCGGAAGTTATATTAAAAAACTGAATATTCGGGAATACTACTTAAAGGTTTTCTAATGGATGTGTAGGTAAAAAAATATTTTTTTTTATTTTGCAAAAAATGTTTTTTCGCGATAACTTTTTTACCGACCCCGTGTACAAAATTAGGGTACACCCTCGAATTCCCCTTAATTTTTACTACAACCTCATTTTTTGAATGACGATTTTATGTTGACCTGTCTCCACGTAGCACACTTTTTCCTCTTGGATGGGCCACCCTGTACCATAAATAACAATCTTGATTAGAAACATCCACAGGCTGAATGTGCATGATGTGTCTGAGTTTCTTCCGGATGGATCCTAAGCGTCAGCGAAACTTCTCTAGGCCTGGCGTAAATAAAAGGCCGTGATCGATGACGTATAGTGAAATAAGGCGATTGGTCAATAGGCCATAAAATATCAGCACGTCTGGCAACAGGGATGTACTCGTCGCAAAAGCGTATTTATGCGGTTTTATCTTGTTGTTTTCGGCTATTTAGACACTGCCACAAATAATTTTATGCATGTTTTGACTCATTTTAATTAAGCCAATAATTTTTTTATCGAAATATTTTGGCATAAACAATTAATTGTAAAAGTAAAATTAAATAAAGTTCGTGCCTCAGTGCGGCTCTGGCGAAAATCTCAACGCACACGTTCTTGTTTACATCAGGCGTAAGAGTCATCTGATTTTAGTATAGAAAAGCTTTCTTAAAGTGATATTTACTATACAATTAAAATAAAGTAAAACTGCCCTTACTTCTGTGTTTCTTACCTATCTTTTCTGCTTGTCACCGGACTTTCTGTTCCAACAGTCTTTACTAATAAGTTGGCCTCAAATCCTTTTCCATCGGCTTCAGACAAAGACATTCCCACATACACGCAGTGAGCAGAAACATCTTGTAAATCTCAACACTCGCTTCTGTCGGCGCGGCTTATATTTTAAAATAATTGTGGAACCCGCAAAACATATCCCAATTATTTCGGATTCCGCCGGGGGAATCCTAAGCGTTTTGAGGGGAGGACCTCGTGGAATCCCCGTGAATTATGAGAAATGCTCCGGTGTTGACAATTTAATTATGGGCCGTACGAGACGAATATTATGCGGAGCGTAACGACGGTATAATAATGTATAAGGTGTGGAAACGTTGCCTGATGGAACAACATTTTCGCTCCAAATGAAAGATGTGGATAAGATGCCTCCTTGGAATGAACGACGTTCATCTTTTTCTATATTTAAACTCGCGTTAAAGAACTAATAATGTCTAGATTCTTAATTAAAATTATATTTCCATTTCCCATACAATATCCCGACTGAAGTGACTTATGCAAACATAATGTGCTCACTGGTTCTTCAGTTGTTTCATTGTTTCCTACTTTTTTATATTGAAATTGTCGTCAATAACGATTTTGAAGTTGTTTAGAAATCCTTCGGGAAATCATAACCGAAGGTAAGGACCTCGTGGAATCCCCGTGAATTATGAGAAATGCCCAAGCGTTGACATTTTAATTATGGGCAGTACGAAACGAACGGCGGACCCAATATTATGCGGAGCGTAATGTAGGCTGTCGGCGCCGGGGCTTGTTGTTAAATGAAATATTATCGCTAAATAGAATCGGTGAATGTGTTATTTGGAATGAAGGGCCCCCTCCTTTTTGTTTATTTATTATTTTTACGAATACGTTAATGAAGTATATGTAACTTTTAGATTAGGCAAGCACAGAACCACGCACCTAATAATTATAATAATAATTCTCATTCTCACAATACTCATCCAAATGAAATAAGAAATGAATAAAACAAATGACAGTTGCTCGTCGTCCACTCATGAGCGAGTCAAGTCAATTAATTTCTTTAATTTTCTGTATATATTATTGTTGCATGTAAAATGTAACAAAAAAAAAACAAATCGTTCAAGAAAAAAATGCTTAGAAAGAATAGGGCTACCTAAATATCTAAAAAGGTACGTTCCTTACAAAATGTACCTGGCATCGCGACGCCGAGCGTCGTTTTTCAAAAATTTTAATTTTAGTTGCGATCTAATCTTTAGTTGGTCCCATTTAACGCCACAGAAACAGATTTTTTTTTTCACTTTTCATTTGCCCCTTAGGACGCGGAGTTTGAACGACCCTGTACATATTTTCTTGTGTTGAAAACTATTGAAACCTATTTATTTATTGGTTTTGTTATAATTTAACACAACCACCGCCAATATACAGTGGGTCCCCGGATGTGAGCTTGTGCATGGGGTCCGGGTTCAGTCTTGCATGTTTTGAAACTAATTGGTGACATAATTTTAGTTCAAAAAATCAAAATATTATTAACCCTTTCGCTGCGCGTAGCCGTTCCGGGGCCGACCGCCAGGAACGGCATTTATTAGGCACTTGCGAGTATATTCGTCAGGAGCAGTGTTAGCCAAACTTATTTGGAAAACATGTCTTAAAAAATAATAAACATATGTTTTTAATAAATTCAATTCAAAATAAAACACAAATAGCTGTAAATATGGTATGTATTACAAAATAAAACAAAAATAAATAAATAAAACACTATTGCTATTCGAAACTAAATTCAATATAAAACAAAAATAAATAAATAAATAAGACACAATTCCTATTCGAAACTAAATTCAAAATAAATAAATATAAATAAATAAATGAAACACAATTGCTATTCAAAACTAAAATCTCAATGAATCACGAACATACTAAAAATATCTTAATTCCAGTATTGTTTTTTGGTATTATGAAATAATATATTATTGGTTCGATACGGCGTGTGTGTTGCCTGAAAAGGGGAGTGGGGGCCTCGGCAAGGGAGAGAATAAGGCAGCGGCGGCAGGCGCTGGGCACCGGGCAGTGCGTATATAATAATATTACACTAAATATTGTGAATCAAAGGATTTGTATCTACTGTCCATAGTCGTTACTGTAATGTACCACGAAACTCTACAGTTCAAAATCATTCGCCCAGGTCAATGCCCTCCTATTTATTTTGCCTTTGCGAATATAGCCGTTAAGGAAACTTGTTGAGAGTGAAACACTGAGTAGCTGTGTACAATTTCAAAAGGCTAAAAAACTTGTTCATGATGAAACTGACTATAGGAGTTTTCTGCTAAAAATTTAAAAGGTAAAAAAAACAAAATAGGCCTAGGCTTTTAAAATCTTTCACACGTTCCTAGTTTCTCATACTAAGTTTGCTTCATAAATTTTGTCGTAAACCTACAGAAAGGGCACTTTACTGGTGTAATTTTTTTAATTTCCTACCTGGTTTTTCCAAACTAAAATTTTGTCACAAATTAATTTTGCCTTGTATAATGTCTCTATCCAGAGACAGAATGGTTAAAGGAATCAATAAAGTAAGGAAAATTTGTTTAACTGCCTTACTTTTTTTGCTTATCAGCACCCTATCAGATTCAGATGTATTCTGAGGTTGGATTCATCTAAATAACATAATAAATTATAATGTTTCATTCCTAGGCACAGCGCCTCTGAACTCCAAGTGATAGTTAACTTACCTATGGAAGGTTAGAAGGTTACAGATACGAAGTAGGTATTTCACTAACCCTATTATAGGTAACTTCTATTTTTTTGTGATGGAAACAAAATAGATGAAAGTGGTAGAAAATGTTATGCAGTTTTCTGAGATAGTAAGAAATTTTATACAGGGTGTTTCGAAAATGCGTCGCAAGCCAAACTTATATACTTTTAAAATGGAACGTCCTGTATATTTTTCCATTTTGAAAATCTGCTCATCATGCAATCAAAACATTATATAATTGAAATAAAATTTTATTCCAAATTTATTTAACTTGAATTTATGGATCTCGTGATATAAAGATAAGACAAAAACAGTTATCTTTTTATTTTTCGGATTTAAAAATCGGCCGGCAGTTTGTTGAAAATAATGTTAATTTTATTTCTGTAGGTATTATTTATTTACTTATAAATAATGGTATGCTGTTCTGGAGTGCCTATGCAGTGGCGGATAAAGGGGGGGCGACTGCCCCCCCTTTTTCTACAACCATTATTACAATCGGAGAATTATTAAGTAATCTAAGAACGCTCTTTAATAATTGTACACATTGACATTTCTATTTGGTAATACAAGGTTGGCAGCAGTGTTTTGGGCATCTACAGGGACGTATTTAGCATGTCCGACAGAAATGTCATAATTTGTGACAGGTGCCTAACTTTATCCTTGATATTCGATCTCTGTGTCTGTATGGCTATAACCTAACTTCAAACACAGAAACTATATACCTAACTATAGTTCTTTTCTATGCTTCAAAGAACACAGTTTAATGTTAATTTCTCTCTATTTAAATTTAGGATTTGTGTGTGTATAATGTCAATTCTGTTTTCTGTTGATTATTGCCCTGTCCTCCGTCACCTATCAATAATATCAATATGGCCGCCTTTTACGGAATTCTAGGGACATGAAATATTTTTACCTGTCACAATCTAGTGTACAATTAAAGAGCGTTTTTAGTATATTTTCCTCAGTTTCCCGATAAGCAATGCATCGGCGGAAATTTTTTTTCACTTAAAAGAATTATAACTAAAAGATCAGTTTGCGCAAGAAGAGAAAATATTATTTTATTTTGTGATAAGTACTTAGGTACATTATTTTTTAAATCTAAAGAATTATTGTTTCTTTTGTGATTTTGTTTTGTTATGTTTATTATTTTGTTTGGGTAAACATTTATTTGTTTTTGTTTTTCTACAGAAGTAAATTATTTCATTTTTCACAAAAATACATATTATATTCTACAAATTTTCATTACCGGCCCCTCGGGAATTTTTACTACGCCTCCCCCCCGTTTTGATTTGCCTGGATCCGCCTCTGGGAGCATATAGATTTTATTTTATCCCCCCCCCCCGGCTCAGGGGCCCTCGGCTTAGCCTTTGATACAGGGCCCACTCAAAGCTAGCTACGCCACTGTATACAATAAAATTCGAAAATGTTCAGTTTTAGAATTCGCTATGAACGTTGTAACAAAAATTTTTCGCCTTCAAAATGGAACGGATTGAACTGACAAAATTTTGACACCGTATTTCAAGAAAACCAATACCTACCATTTGGCATTTTTTTCTTAATTCCTACAATTCATCTGTAACATTTAAATGCAGTAGGTATTAGGTTTCAAACGGTTTCAAATTGTCATAATATCGAATTTACATTTGGCAACGCTGTGCTCGGTATATTTATGATCCCCCGAACTACGCGTTGCGACTGCGGTTTAAGACACGACGTTGCAGTTTTCGAACTCCTGGCAATTCGCTGCACCACTTTTCAATATCCCGCTTGTTTTTGGATGGCCAGATTTCGCGGTCATGATACAGGCACTCGCACAGGGGACCGCATGCTTGCGTGCTTCTCCCGTCCCCCAGCCGCCGACCGGCGGCCGCCGCGGCCGTCCTTAACGAGCCGTGAAATATTTTTAATAAGATTAAGCGGGGACACTCGGGTGCCACTTTTTCACAGTCGCATTAATATTCAGACAATAATCGATACGGGACCGCGATCTTTTTATTCTGCCTCCGTACGCGGACCGGTAAATCAAAAACGGCTCGTTAGCCGGCGGTGAGCTACGCCGTTTTCGCGGGAACATAAACAACCGGCCACTTAATTTCGCAGCGACGTTATGGCACTGATCCCCCAGCGAAAAATATGGTCGGCCCGCGTAAATTATGAAAAATAAACGGGTGCGAGAGGACCGCACATCCCATATCTCAACACCTCTGTGCGATTGCGCGACTCCGCGCTGGCCGATGCTGGCTTATGGTAGTCCAGTTGTTTTTGAGATAACGATTGATATGTTATTCCTGATATCGATCGTCTTTCTCGTATCAGCGCAATTAACTGTTCGAGCAACTGAAGAACGGATAGTTCCACTTTACGGTAGGTAGGTACTTACATTACAATAATAATTATCTATACCAAGGCTGGATCAGCAACTACTGAAATTGGTAAAATATACCCCAAAACACCTATCGACTTCAGTGGCGCTATAGTGTGGGTTACGTTTTAAAGAGAACAAACTCTTTGGTCGATTAATTAAAATGGATGGGTACCGAAGTGGGTACGTACCCACTTTCGGCATTTTAGTAGAAACTACGTATTTCTGCAGAACCGAGAGAGCCCTCCCACTCTACAATCCCCCCTTTCCTTGCGGAATCGCGGCTCAAAAAATGTTTGTTGCCACCAAGCGATGATTTTACGTTATTATAAGAGATATCCGTTGCGGGTGTTTAACCAGTATCTACATAGTTCATTATCGGCTGCGGGCGTTGCGGCAATTTAATTAGGAAGAAATAAGCTGAACTAAATTATTTTTCCCATTTTCTAGTGGAGGGGGAGGGCTCTAGCCCCAGAACCCCTATGGACGAGCCGGCACTGGTTGACTATTACATTTGGAAATCAAAGCTTTTACCTACCGCTTTCACATTTTTTACATATGAACTGTACATACATTAGTTCTTGAAATAGGGTCCGTTCCATTTTAAAAGCGAATAATTTTTGGTAAATTGTTTACAGGGATTTTTTCTCGCTTTAAAATCATTTGAAAGCGGTAGGCGAAAATTTTATTTTTCGAATTTTGGAATTAACAGGTGATTCTTTTGGCTCAAAATAAAAATGTAGTTGCTCTATGTAGCATGTACAATAATTTATGTCAAAATTTGAGGATTGTTATTCTCTCTCTTCCGGAGGCTTCTGCGGTCCAATCTGGAAATAGCGCAACAAAAGCCAGATTCAAGTCATATACAGGGTGTTCCTAAATATCATGTACATACGGAAGGGGGTAATTCTTTGGCCCATTTTAAGAAAAAAACTTCATATGAACGTATGTCGTAAACGTCCTAACTTTTGAGATACAGGGCGTTAAAGTTCATTTTTTTAAATTGAATTTTGGCTACATCTCCCGAAATAATCAAGCTGCTGAACTAACATTTGGCACTGTTATTTTTTTGGGGATGGAGAATAAGCTGAAAATGCCAATTTCAGCGTATCTCACAGAGGGCGCCACTTGCGCTGTTTTTTGATCACGCTTTTACGCGTAACTTTTATGAGGTTATCTTTTTGGTCCTGCAAGTCCATCATTTTAGTGCATCTTTTCATTCTGCCAGAAAAAGGTACTCTTGTTTCATAACGATTAAATCAACCGTTTGCTTTGAAATTGCCAAAATGTTCTCCAAAACACCTGTTGACTTCAATATTCGAAACATAAAATTTTCATCTATACCACCTTCAGGTGTTACAGATCAACTGTACCATTTAAACTGAGAAAAAAAAACCTATGAATAATGTACCAAAAATTATTCGCTTTCAAAATGGAAAGGATTGAATTTGACAAAATTTGGACACTCTATTTCAAGAAAACCAATGGTGTTTTGACCAATGCCCATTTGGCATTGTTTCATCATTTTGAATGTACAGTTGATCTGTAACATTTGAAAGCAGTAGGTGAAGATTTTATGTTTCGAATATTGGAATCGACAGGTGTTTTGGAGAACGTTTTGGCAATATTAAAGCAAACGGTTGATTTAATTGTTATGAAATAAGAGTACCTTTTTCTTGCAGAATGAAAAGATGCACTAAAATCATGGACCTGCAGGACCAAAAAGATAACCTCAAAAAAGTTACGCGTAAAAGCGTGATCCAAAAACAGCGCAAGTGGCCCTCTGTGAGATACGGTGAAATTGACATTTTCAGCTTATTCTCCATCCCCAAAAACATAGCAGTGCCAAATTTCAGTTCAGCAGCTTGATTATTTCGGGAGATGTAGCCAAAATTCAATTTAAAAAAATGAACTTCAACGCCCTGTATCTCAAAAGTTAGGACGTTTACGACATACGTTCATATGAAGTTTTTTTCTTAAAATGGGCCAAAGAATTACCCCCTTCCGTATGTACATGATATTTAGGAACACCCTGTATATAATAAACGTTTTTCTCATTTAACTATTTCTATAAAACACCATTAGTCCTAATCCAAACATACTAACATATTATTCACCAGTAATTTGAAGCGAATTATATCACTTTCCACATCACACTAAAGAGATGGAAAGTGATAAGTCTACATTGCAAAACCACTGGAAAATACAATTCGCTAGAAATCTATAATAATTATAACAGGAATAGGTATAAAAGATGTCGTTGTCACTACTTGAGTGAAACAAAATATACAATTTACAGAAAGAGCCATTATTAGGTACAAGCTTTTATTTAACTTGCCCTGTTAGTAGGTATGTATGTATGTATGTATGTATGTATGTATGTATGTATGTGTGTATTTATGTATGTATGTACAAAATAATAAGGTAAGTGACGTCATACTAAATCCAATATAGCGGATGCCCCAAGACTGTGGACTAAATTTATTTAAGTACCACCCTCTTGATATGGGAATCGGAATCAAATAGGTACTATAAAAAGCACAAAATAAAATAAAAGCTAAAACAAGTTAAATAAAAGCTTGTAAAGATAAAAAACTTTTTTAAAAACAAGCTTTTTACGCCATGTACTAAAACGAATAAAATAAAATAAGTCTAGGTTTCCGTTAAGATAATTCAATGCCAAATTGCGACAGGTTTTTGTAAATCAAAAAGCTTGTCGCTCGAACTATAAAGAAAATATATACTTTGGCAAGTAGCTAACTACTTGTTTATAAACAAGTACCTATAGGTAGCTACAGTGATTGGTTTACCTATGCAAGTAGCCTACTTGCATAAACCAATCACTGTCCAATAAAATTAATCGGTATACCTACCTCGTTTATAATATGAACATTTCGCACGAAAAGCTTTTTGTTTTACAAAAACTCGTCGCAATTTGGAACTGAATTATCTGAACGAAAAACTAGACTTATTTCGTTTTATTCGTTTTAGTATCTACATAGCTTAAAATCTTGTTTTTAAAAAGGTTTTTATCTTTTTTTGTGAAGCTCGGGCAAATGGGATACCTATACCTAATCGAATAGTACAAATTGTACACCCAAGAGGCGATGGAATCGTACCTATTGACCTTCCACTTCCACATTTTATCAATTTTGGGAACCGTTACTCACTCACTATATACAACGGTCCTCGTAAAAAAATGGACATCCACTGAAGCAACTGTCATCTTCTAAATTTTCTTTTTTCCCTCAAATAAAAAATTATAAATCAGGCTAGCGCAAGGGATAATATCAGTTACTATAATTCCTTCTATAGTCACTGATAATATGTAGCGTTTGTCATATACCGATTGCGTAAAATAGTAATTTATATACTCAGTAACATTTTTTAAGTGCTAAGAGTGCACCCACCACTGCATTCTACCAAATTCTGATATACTCCCACAGATTTTAAGAAGAACCTTCTTCGGTAACTCTTCCAATCAAAAAGGCATTAAAATATAGTTCTCCGAAAATGTATATATTTGTGACTCTCATCCGTCAATAGACGACACCTTCTATTATGTAGATATTTATATATCCGATATCGGCGTCCTTCCAAACTACCAAGATTTTTCCCTGGCTCCACTCACTGGAGACATTCCCACGCAATACCAGACAAATTCGGCGAGGTTCACATTCACGCCGTGATGTAAGAGGTGTGCGTGTCCCCATATGCCGCAGTCCAGATATGCACAGTGCACAGGTAGGCCCACGCTGGCTAAAAGCGGCTATCGCCTTGATATAAGACGGGCGAATACTCCAAGGACATAATAAGCTTTTGAGGATTGATCTTCTTATTCGATAAAATATATCCTGAATGTGAACGTATTTCAAAGCTTTCCAGTATAGATTAACTTCTGAAAGCACAAGACATTCAAGGCTTTAAGGGCTCTTGGTCTCACTACCCCCCCTGGGCATCTCAAGTCCTTAAATGGCAACTACAAAAAATAGTTCCACAACTCCTTAGTGACAAGTGACAACTGAACTTCGAATTATGACATCAAAAGTAAGTACGCAGCAGATATTGGTTGCGTTTAAGACGACAAAGCGATTGCAATCGCTTGCAAGGGGTTTTATGCTTGCGCGCTTTGAACGATTTCGCTAGATTTCAGCGGATTGCAAAATTAGTGAGCGTAAAAATTTTGCGCTTGGTCGCTTGTGATTGCTATAAGCGGTTTATTCTAACCTTACTTTGTTCTGTCAGTTCCCTTTATTGACTTTATTTATTATTTTGGTGTGGTGAAAGCCATTGTAAAATTTCGATTTCGTGATTTTACTTTTTTGGGGATGCGTTTGAGCTTAATTTATTTTTATATCTCCATATTATGGGCGCTAGATTTACTGTCATAAAATAGCCGTTTAACGAAATGCTAGCGCTAGCAAACGAAATTAGAAAGCGCTGCAATCAAAGCGCTTGGTATGATTGGGAGTCTTAAACGCAACCATTGTTAAATCAATAACATTTTCAAGAATACTATCCCACGTCAAGTTTTATGAGAGGCAATAGAGGATCGCACAATCAATACCTATAGATTAGATTGTTGTGGACCTATATTTCCTGTTATGGCAGCTACAGAATCTTCTATAACTCCAAACAATTCTACAACACAATGGAATACTGTTAGATATTTGGTTACTTCTCGTAAACACATAATATTTAAATATAGAACTCGAGTTTACAAAACTTTTCCTTTTCAATGAATCTAATAAGGATATACCTTGTTTATTTATTTATGACTTTGTATTCAATGTTCAGGCCTGTTATTTGTGGCTGGCCGTTGCTTCCCCGATAACACTCAGAGATGTTAATGAAGCAATCGGAGAGCTACCGGACAGATCAAGGGGCCTTAATGAGAGACCCCGAATAATCAAAAATAAATCAGTCTTCGGTTTCTTTATTTCTCCTACAATTTAATCGGCAGACGTTTATGGCCCGTCGTATACTCTCATTTGGTCTCCGCTAAGCCTATTTTACGGCCTTTAAAAGGTCGTATTTTATGACGGCGATGGCAAATAGGCATTGGTTATCGACAGGCTATATGGTAAGTAAGGTCATCAGCTGGGTATGCAATACGCATACTTAGAATGATGTGAAGAGCAAGTCAAGTGTTACTCTGGCTATCAAAATATACCTACCTAACTGAGATCATTTGGAAGGACATTATGTAGACACTGAAAATGACAACGACTTGGGAAGAAAAGTCCAAGGCAAAGAAAGTATATATATCTACCTACCTACTGAAACAGTTTCACTTAGCATGTCAACCGAGATTTAAATTATCAGTGACGCAGTTCATATTGTCACTGTTGTATTTTCGTCTCCAGAACTGTCAATTTCATCATTTAGATAATACAACCTACAAACCAATTACTTTAAGTTAGTATCTAGATATAATAAATGCATATATTTATCCTATAATCAAAATTGTGATACTCGGTATTAGAAGAGATGATATCGTGAAAGTTCAAAGTCCAAATAATAAGAGCCTTTTAATTTTTGTACATTAATCGGGAAGTTACAACATCATGTATTTCAACTACAACATCATGATGTATTTAAACTGATTAAAGATGTAAAAATACGGAACAATAATAACATAACACACTAGAATCTAAAAATCAAGTTCAATAGTAGGTACCTAGTTGAATGACATATCTGAAAATATTGTTGGTTGTTCAAGTCTAGTGAGTTATATTGTTGAAACCGCACGCAAATCCTGCTACACCAACTTTCAAACTTTAATTTTTGAGGGAAAACAAATTAAAACATAAATTACAAGTCTTAGGACTCGATACTACGTTCAGGTATAGGTATTTTAATTTATTTATTAGTTTTTATATAAAATTTTATGGAAAATATTTAGTCCCTCCACTACTTTTATCTACGCACAAAAGGTTATACCAGTTGATCCTTTAAATCTGTATTTGATGTACGCTCAAAACCGAAAATGCTAATATAGGGAAGTGTTGTAAAAATCTAGCTATATATTAAAAGATGTCATCACAGAAAAACAGCAAGCTTTCTATGATACCCGACTAATAATTCTAGGTCTTTTTCTCTGGTAGCTACGCGACTAGTAACTCTAGGTTCCATTTTCAATCCCACATAAAGCCCAAGTTTTTTATTTATTTTTTATTGTCACTGCCTTTTATATTTATCACTGATTATCATTTTTAGTAATTGAATAAGGGTTATTATGAAGATTATTACTCACAATCTCCCCCACAGTGTATTTAAAGTTTAATTCAAAGTACTTATAATAAGAATCTTTCGGTAGCACCAAAAATATAATACATATAGCACGATTCGTAAGCTCTTTCTCTCGAAAGTCCTGAAACAATTTTCTCTGCCAAAAAAGTGCACTTCCTCATCTTGCAATGTAAATAGCTATTATGGTAGGTATATGGATAAAAAAGCACATTGTTTGTACCAGCGGTGTAAGAAATGCGTAGCGGTCAAGTTGGCCGTTTTTGACAATGATTTCTTTACCTCTTTCAATATAGGGGCCCTAATATAAATTGGGTGCGTAATTCTGACTGTCAAAGTTTCTCTGGTTTATAAAAGAAAGACAGATTGAACAGAAAACGGTCTAATGTATTCTTAAAGTAGATTAATCCTCTTCCGAACGATTACCCTGGTTTATTGCTTGTCTATTACGCTCTCTGAATAGCAACTACTCTTAACATTTCTATAAAACTAATTCCAAATGGAATCGCATCAGATAAGCGTCCGTAGATCTGAGTGTAAAGGCCGAGGATTTAAATACCGACTCGTCCGATTTATTTTACTCTTGCTAACGCAATTATTCAAATGAAAGCGTGCATGTGTCTTCTGGAGAGACACCTGACGTAATTTTTTACCAGGTTGTATATTATATAAAAACCGTAAATCATGAGAGGTTGATTAACATGTAAGGAGAGAAATTAGGAAAGATAAGGTGAGCAGGTAAGTTGTTTTGGCGCGGGCTCTTTATCATTATTAAATTGAGTTGTCCCGCAAAGAAACACACCCCGTTCGTCTACCGAGATGGGATTTCTGTTTACATTTTTAATTGGCGGACAATGAAGCAGCAAAACATCGGACGCCGCGTCGTCCGCCAGCCCGGTACCGTACGGGAGAACCGGCCTAGCAATAGCCCAAAGGGCACCGCTTCGATTACTGGTTGTGAGTCGGCACATATCGCCCATCTAGAACATTAAAAATCGCCTCCGGTCCGATGTTTATGGTCCCATGCCCCCGTATCTACATTGTTTTTAGCTGTTACGGCTTACCGTTCTGCATAACTTGTTAAATAGATCTGGCGTGTACCGGGCGAAACAAAAATATCATTCTGCAAATGCGTTCAGGTCGGAAATTATCAATGAAATATTACTGCCATGCTGTACGGAAACTCCCCATATTAACCAATTATTGATGAATTATCGTTAGTAAGATAGACAAAAGCTATTAATTGGGTTTTTTGACACAGAAATCCAGAAAATTCATAAAAACCTAACATTAAAAAAACGAAACTTTGCTCGTGGTTTCAGAAAATATCATCAATAACTTCGTTTTCTGAACTTACGGAAAATAAATGTTCCTCCTTCTTCAAGGATAATATTATTTCAAGTCAAAGTGAAATGTCAGAAAAATAAATATAATAATAAAACTTTTATTATCGCGTGATTTCACTTTGACTTGAGAAAGGAGAACAGGAACAAAGTTGTCGAAGTTATTTTTTGAGTTAACGTTCAAAGTTTCGTTAAATATGTTAGGCATTTATGAATTCTCTTGGCAACTTGAAAAAGTTGATTTTCAATCAGTTGGGTTCCGGTTCCAGTGGCCAAAAAACACCAATTAATAATAATTAAATGGATCTGTTTGCACCACAAAGAAATTTCCGACAATACATAGACAAAAGTTATACGGAAATCCCAATATTTCAGTCAATTATTTACAGGGTCATGCAGAAATCAGTAGATACCTACTATCACAGACCTATATAGCTAATCTATATAGCTAAGCTATATAGGTCTGACTCTAGTGAATGCAAAGTCAAATTCAGCTAATAATAATTAAGTTCTGAGTCCTGATACTATTGAAAGCTTTATAATTTAAGTATAATAGTGTTTTGTATTTATAAGATTAAGAATATTACCAAAAAAATAAATTCTTCATTTTGTGTTTGAGCCACCCTGTATTAAAGAAGGTTATTGCGCGCTATTTGGGAACAGAAGATTCCACTGATAACAAGTTAAATACCATCTAGATAAACGGAAGTAAGTACTCGATGACTAATAAATACTTTAACGCTAATAACAGGCTGCACTAGATTAGATGGAATTCTTTAATTAAAAGGAATATTTAGCGATTAATGGCTTCTATACTTAAATTGCCTTAGGTCACCGAGAAAAAAGGGTAACATTAGAATTATATGCATTGGGATTTCAAGCACCTATGATGAAGTGGACAGCAAATATTGAAATATTTTGTGTCCATGCTGTTGCGATAATCCGAGACGGACAATACCCCACTTACCCCAGACAATATACAGGGTATCCCAACGAAAACTTGACCCCCCACCCAAAATTCGAAAACCGAACAATATTTGAAAATTCGCCGAGACCCGTCGATTTTTGTTTTTGGGGGAGCTTTTTTGACAATCAAGCCAACCCGATAAGTTCATCCCCCTAATCCCTAGCAAACCCAACTTTAAAATTTCAAATGGAACTACCCCCCTTGTGGCACATCATTTTAAAGCCCTGTTTATTGCGAATACAGTGATGTATCATTTTTAGAATTCTGTTGAGATTTGACAGAATTATTGGCTAAAAACAGAAAGTTGACAATCCACTGTACGCGTAGTAATTTCTACACAAATGCACAAATGATCAGTTTAAAAAAAAGTTCATACGAATTCAAACATTTTATCTTTTTAAAATATGTAACAAAAAGTCACTGTCACAAAAAGGTCCCAATTTTTTTCTTGTAACTACGAAATCGTTAGTTTCAACCTGCTATTGAAAGTGCAAACGTGTTTTTGAAATGGTTTATTCTATCATGGAAAGGTTAGAAATCGTTGCAATTCGTGCTGTAGCTTTAGCGCAATCATGATTTCGATAACAAATTGCAACAATTTCTACCCTTTCCGCGCTAGAATAAACAAACCATTTCTAAAATACGTTTCCACTTTCAATAGCAGGCTGAAAGTAACGATTTCGTGGTTAGAAGCAAAAAAACACAGTGACAGTGACTTTTTATTACATATTTTAAAAAGATATAAGGTTTGAATTCGTACGAACTTTTTTGGTTTTGCTTCTGCTTTTTCATTTGTGACTTTTTTGTAAACTGATCGAGACGTCAATAAAAACTATGTAATTTGTTCGTGTGTAGTAGATAAAGAACTTGATAGTGGCGGGCATTTGTGTATAAATTACTACGCGTACAGTGGATTGTCAACTTTCCGTTTTTAGGAAATAATTCTGTCAAATCTCAACAGAATTCTAAAAAAATAAAAGGGCTTTAAAATGATGCGCCACAAGGGGGGGGGGTAGTTCCATTTGAAATTTTAAAGTTGGGGTTGCTAGCGATTAGGGGGATGAACATATCGGGTTGGCTTGACTGTCAAAAAAGCTCCCCCCAAAAACAAAAATCGACGGGTCTCGGCGAATTATCAAATATTGTTAGGTTTTCGAATTTTTGGAGGGGTCAAGTTTTCGTTGGGATACCCTGTATAATAGGTAACTAGACAAATCATGTGTTTTATTTGGTATTGGTATTATGTATTGGACTGATGTTGAATGCTTACAATGCCATTTGTTATTATTGGTCTATAGTTATATTTTGACTGGGCTTGACTTTCTGCGTTGAGTGACTTCCCTCAAAGCTTTCAGTTAGTTGCCGCGGATTGAAGGAAAAAAGCTAGAACCTAAGTTCAATCACACCGAAGCGATGACATGTTGCTGTGGATAATTATAGTTTTTACTTTTTACATTGGAATATTAAAAACATTTATATTTTTGTTCATAACCCAACAGAAGTTAGTACATACCATAGACATAAAATAAAAAATACCAAATATTCACGCGCCAACATTACTATTACAAGGGGACGTAAGGGGGCAAGGTCAATAGGTTTTGGCCAAAATATGGCGGCCAAAAAGTGACATTGTGGGAAATCCAAAAATACCTGTGAAACACTGCCGAACCATGTTTTACTATACTAATTAACCATGTTTTACTATACTAATTAATACTATTTTTACTATACTAATTAATATAAATAAATAAATATATAAAATAATTAAATAAAATTAATATAAATCTCAACAGAAAAGAACTTTTGAAGCCGAAAAGTCAGAACGGTCTGTAAACGTCAATAGAGGTCACATAGGGGTAAAAGTACAGGTAGAAGATAGCTGCCACTTTGTTGTTGGGTTGAAATTTACTAAAAGTCCACTAGAATTTAAATCTATCAACAATTATGTAGGAGACCATGTATAATTTTTGTAATTAATACATAATATAAAACGTCGGGGTTAGCAACAGAAGCCATGAGTGCGTATCAACGGCAACATTATACTGTAAAATCTCCAAACGGTAGTAGGTATTTGGCAGTGATTTTGGCTTACTAACACTAACAAATTGTAAACAAATCCGTCCATTGGTTTTTTTATAAGTATTTCTGTGGTATCTATACCTACTAACTACACTCTCCAGATATTTCCAGTATACATCTCTTCATCTCCGATACTACTAAGTGCGGGTATGCAAATTTACGCGCATTTTGTTCTTATTTTATTGGCCGATGCAATCGGCGGGCTGTGGTGGCTGCCGTGGAAATATCGGTGACAATATCAGATTTTGCGTATTGAATGACGACCGCTCATTTCACTTCGGTAGGCATCTTTGGGAACCATGGGAGAATATCGAATGCATACCGGTATACCTACACTGCAATATATCCCATACCAGATTCGACTTGAAAAGCGCACCTCGCGTGTGATATGACACCGCGAAACCGGGAAAAAACCCGAGACTTTGAACTTGAGAAGTGAGAAGGTTCCTTTCGATTGCCAGTTGATTTGTATAAAAATACAGGTAATTAATGACGTTAAATGCATATGTATACCTAGATGCTATGAATGCGTAGGAAATGTATTTTGTTTAGTAGGAGCACATTACCTATTTTCTAGTTTTTTTTTCAAATCGGCATTAAAGAGACTGAAAAGCTCAGAAATCGGCAGTGAAGTAAGTCGTTATTGTACGACTTTTTCAATAAGTAGGACTTGACGAGATGTAAACAAACCAAACGTCAGACGTCAGACGTGTTCATCATCAGTAAAACGTGCTTGTCCAAAAAAAACTGGCCAATAAAGTATCATTTAACGTTAAGAATGCCCCTAAAGGTTTTAAAATTTTTTACGCTTATACGCACAGTTTTCATCATTTACTTAATAACATTTTAAGGTAAAAGCTACAGAATGGTCACTTTTCTACAGCCATTATTACAACCGGAGTATTATTAGGTAATCTAAGAACGCTCCTTAATTTTACACTAGAACTAGAAATTACATTTCTTAATTTGGTAATACAAGGTGGCAGCAATGTTTTGGGCGCCTACAGGGACGTAGGTATTTAGCATTTCCAGCAGAAATGTCAGAACTTGTGACTTGTGACAGATGCCTAAATTTAACCTTGATATACCCCGATTACTGTAAGAAGTCCCGATTTTGTCAGATGACATTCTCCACAAAATCCCTAGGAATTTTCTGTTAACCATGGGTATATCATTGGTATATGCGTCGCAACCAGTTAATGACGTCACTCATTCATTTATGATGTGAAAAGTTACCCAATGTGATACGAAAAAAAGAACGTAATAAAATAAAAACCCTATTGCAATCACGATTATACCTCTACAAATAAAAATAACTATAGGACTACAACTCATTTAAATAATAATTTCGAACGTCATGGGGCTGCGTCTATGGGGCGTACTCAGGCAAATTTTATTTAGGTGTTGTGAAAGTGACAGTGAAGGTTTTCCGGATCGTTCAAAAAGGTTCAAACTTTGGGCAGTGAAAATATTGGCGGGTTTTGTACGTTTCGTGAGTTTTACCGTTATCTATGTTGTTCTTGTTCGTGCTATTAGTAGTTATTCATTGCGCAAATGGGCTCGTTACTGACCTGGACTTAAGACCCGGTTGCATTTTTTCTGCATTGATGCCAACTTAGGATGGCGAAATTACCAATTGACAGTCCCAGTGAGGACTTCTTAAAATAATTTTACTATATTCGATATCTGTGTCTGTGGCTCTAACCTAACTTTAAACACAGAAACTATAACTATATAACTATAGTCTTTTTCTATATGCTTCAAAGAACAGAGTTTAATGTTGTTTCTAGGTATCTATTTAAATTTAGGATTCGAGTGTGTAAAATGTAAATTCTGTTGATATCAATATGGCCGCCTTTTAGACAATTCTAGGGACATGAAATATTTACCTGTCACAATCTAGTGTACAACTAAAGAGCGTTTTTAGTATATTTTCCTCAGTTTCTCAATAAAACTTGTTCTGGCAACACCAGTACGAAGTGGCATCGCAACAACGACAAGAAAATTTTTGAGCATATATACTTGGCAGTTTCCGGATAAGCAATGCATCGGCGGAAATCAATTTTTATTCACTTGAAAGAAAAAACGTGGTTACGTACCAATATGGTCCAAGACAGACTAACTAATTGAGCCCTATTAAATATATACCGCAAGCTTTGGAGAAGTTGGAGTAGTCCAACCGAGGGAATATTTGCCGGTCGTTTTAAACCCTAAAGGAAGCAAGTATTTTATTTTTTACAGTGTTTTTGTTTTCATGAGACTTGAAGGTAACTTCACTGTGCTATAAGCAGGCATTTCTTTATATCTATGAAAAGTATCTGTCGCATGGCGCTTACAAAAACCCACCGAATGGTATAGGTACGGCGCGCCGTTTCGCTCGGTTGTTCTGTCTTGCTCCATTCTGCTCGGAGACACAAAAAGAGGACGCCTTTAATAGCATTATAAACCCAATAAACGCTTTAATTACTGGTTAAAGAGCCGAATTTCCGAAGACTCCGTCCAGCCTTTGTCGGCGCAGATTTCCTGTGCGCCTAGCGTCGTCCTCTTTTTGTCAGCCCCCATACAAAGCCACCGGGTTAATGGCAATTAATTCAAACAAAAAACACGCGCATCGGCGGAATCGACGGATTTGCATTTTTGTCGGACGAACAATGAGAAATAAGTTAAACGCTGATTTAAATATGTCTGACGATATACCTACGCCTGTAGACATGTAGACCCTCGCATAGAAGGTTTTGTAGGGTTCGTTCTCAGAGACACAAGATGAAGTTACAGACGGGATCCTTTGGATATTTTCCTCGTCTCCATTTTAGCAGTCCTTATATCAATCCTTTTTTATTTCCGGCACAAATAAAGCTACAATAACATATTATCTACGATTACCCCATACTGTTAACCTACTTAGAAAAATCAATCACAAAGCCAAAAATTTAATTAAGTAACGCATAGGTAGGTATATACGTTTAACACCTAATTGAGAATAGGTTTTACGCTTCTAGCTTAAGGCTTAAGGCCCGCACTTTTGAGTGAATTCGGGCATGGTAAAATAAATCCTTCTACAATATTGTAACAAAAAATGCCTCTAACGTTTGTTTTAATAGCTTTTAATAAACATACATATTTTCGCTAATATCTTCTAACTATTCAAAAATTTGACGGTTGATTTTCAAGTTTATATAGTTTTATAATTATTATCATAATTGTTGTAAAATTAGTTTGGAGGCATTTTCCGTCTCAGAGTCACAGCTTTGTTGGCCTGAGGCCCCCGGGACCCCATTATTACAAGCTTGTTGTACTTCACCTATTATGTGGTCGCAAATCTTTCAACTGAATTTTAAACCAGATCCAACCAACCGATTGAGCTGAAATTTTGCACACACACTCTTGGTGCTGGTGACAATGCATAAACTACTAAGTATTATGATACAAGGACGAAAAGTAGCCAAAAAACCTAACCTAAACCCGGGCGCTAGTTTTAAAAATATTGTAAATATGTGTTGGTATTATCGTAATGTAAAATCACTAGTGCCCAAAATTTTGACAATATTTTGGATAAGTTTTTCGAAAGAACTATTCTGCTCACAAGTATAAATTATTGGTCTATTTATTTTCCGATAAAATCCCGAGAACAAAGTATTGTTTCTTTTCGAGAGTTTTAAGGCAAGCAATTTTTTTTTTCTCTCGAAAATTGAAATTTTTCTATATATTTGTGGTAAGTATATGCAAGCCAAACTGGGAAGGGAGGAGATTCGTAGAAACATTGTTTATATCTTTTCAAGTTCCAGGTTTCAGTGAATAGTGAATATGCCGTAATAAATTTTCAAATCATATACCCTTGTAAGTACATTCCTTATCGGGGACTTGAAACAAATATGCTGACAAAAAGCTGCTCATCGTAGCAATTTGCATCATTTTCCAATTAACTCACTGGTTGAGCGCACTTTCAGAAAAATTAAACGGGTGATCGTTATTCTGCAAGTTTCCTTTTATAATATTATAGAAGATATCAACTCTTTGGCGCACGCCATAGGCGTAGAGAATGTTATTTTTAAAATTAAGGAAATCTTTGAAACTTCCTTGTTTATTTTGTGGTTTCCATAATATGAAATTCTGATTATGTTCATACTTAGCATTGACAGACTAGAAAAATTAATTAACTATTGATTATTTTTGTATAGGCTTGTAGTAATACCTAGATAAACAATAACAAAAAAAGGTTTATGGATGGACATATATTTAAAGATCGATAGGTAACCTCGAAAAAAAGAAAATTCATGTATCAAATCTCTACCTCTACCTACTTATATCTTATCTTATTCAATTAGGCTTTTCCTCTTCTCAGAAATAAGAGCAACAACTTTTTAAAAAAATCAAGACTGCCCGTGCGGCCTTTGCTATTTTGAAGTATTATTTATTATATAGGAGTATATGACTAAACTATACTTACTTACTTATTCTATATAAATTTTTAAAATCGACTTTACACGGAATCAAGCACTCATGTCAAATCAGAGGTCCTGCTGTGGTATTTCATATATGTTTTTGTAATTTCTCTTTCGGAATAATATTGACATTGTTTAATTATGAGATGACTTAGCATTTTGATTTAATCATTTAAAAATCATATATTAAGTATCTCAATTTCGATATAATTAATAATAGGGATAAATAAATAAACGTGAAATATAGGAAAAATATAATTTAATTAAAGAAATTATTGAGGAAATAAAGGAACATGCAGCTTAAAATAAGTATTAAAATTTCACTTTCCATATCACTACCTTTTTAACTAATACAAAATACTGGTTACAGACAAATTAAATAAATAAATATTAATGTTTAAAATAGAGGCATGCAGTTCGCAAGTAAAAACATACAATATATTTTAGCAATTTAATATTTCCATTCATTCAAACTATCTAAAATAGTATTAATAGTATGCACCCACTTCTTAAAATCCTTATTAGTATTTGCGGCGAAATAATAGGCACCCGTTTGCTTGGAGGTACTAGCAGAATCAGAATCATTTCCAACATTTATCACAAAAGATCTCTTCTTGGGACAATGCTCATCGCGACCTGTATGTCCAAGGCCATTTCTCAGATCTAGGGCAATGACAGACTTGCTACAATCAGGTTCGTTGTACACAGACAGCTTGGTGCCTTTCAACGTGCACCACTTGGTTTCCCAGAAAACAAAGTTGGTGATCATCCTTCCGAAATTTAAGAATCCAGAAAGGTTGGCATTCACGTCTAAACTTTCAAGCTTGATGCGGAAGTCTGCGTTCATCTTCAAGTTGCTGGAAATGGAGTTGACAAGCAACAGCGGTTCCTGGATGTGTTTCTTAGTTATGGTTGCTTCACCGCACATTTTGAACGATGATTTCAAAACACTTCTTTCTTCTAGTTCTGCAGTATTGATATCTTTGAATATCAACTTGGACCTTGGGCAACGCATGGAGGGTTTTTTCTACAACAAACAAAATTTATTAGATATATTCAATAGGGTTTAAATAAAGTTTTTATTACCTTTGAGCCAGAAGTTTTCAGTCTAATCGAAAACAATTTGATCTTGATTTCGAAATCAGGGTTAACGTCGCGAAATGTGAAGACTTCAGGAAACGTCACGGAGAAATCCACCGATGTAAAAAATCCAGATACAACAAGACTGCTGCCGTGCAAAGCAGTCAACACGTAGAAATCTGTATAATTTTCGCTCATATCTTCAGGGGCCAGAAAGAATTTAAAATCGGCCAGCTTGACAGTCGCAAAGTAGTTGTTCACTGGTCCAGGCTGGTTGTAGTTAAGCTCCAGTATCTTATTATTCAAAAGATTGATCCGTTCTCCCGCCTCAAGTAGAATTTTCTCAACCAAAAGTTGGTCTATCCAATCCCTGTCTACAGATCCCTTGATGATCTCCAGAAGTTTCGAAGCCTGTGCCATCTTCGAGCATTCTATATCTCTTTGCTTTTTGTATTTGACAAATTCCTTGTAGCCTCCTGGCACAATTTCTATGTCATTGTTGCCTTTCTTGGAGACATTGGGCAACTTCTTTTTGATTTTTGCGAATCGCTTGGATGGTCTGCTTTCGAAAAGGTTCACCACGAATTTTTCTGGAGTTTCCGGTTTTTGTGGAACTGCTGCGATCCGATTAAGGTTCTGAACGCTATTCTTGGTGTCTTTTAATTTATTGGCAGTTGATTCAAGCCGCTTTGGAGAAGCTTGTGGGCTTTGGGTCTGGGACAGCACTGATATATTGGTTCCAGATGGCTGAGTAGTTCGAGGGTTTCTGGGGGCTACAGTCTGACGCCCTGGTTCCAAGTAAACTGCTTTTGGGGTTCTCAAACTGGCAGTTTCAGCCATTTTAGATTGGATCAGTACTGGTGCATGGACGACCACTCGAACAGTATAATCATTTGTGTTATTGGTTGCAGCATTTTCCTGATTTGAAGGCTTCCTGGCATTGTCGTTCTTGGCAGGTGTAGGCTTAAGTACCTCAGTCTTGTCATTGTTCGCAGCGTTCTCGATGTTGCTGGGTTTGCCATCACTTTTCTCTAAGAGATTGTTTTGCAGATTAGGTTTCTTTGATGGAGTCGACGCCATGACGTTCCTCTGTCTGAAAAACTCTTCTGACGGGTTCGGGGTATTCGATCCATCTTCTTCGAAATTATTGAGATCTAAACAAAATAACATTATTGTAAGGAAATTAGGTCTCATTTCAATTCGAAAATGTGGCCCCTATGTACAGTGTGGTCATTTAAGTGTGCAACATATGGGACTTGGTTTTATTAATTGCACAACCAAAATACAGACATTGCCGAAAGTTGATGCATGTTCAATAATCATATTAGGTGCACTTAGAATGGTTGTAAGTTAAACAGCATACAAGGTAGGTCAAAAAATATAAAGAGTAAAGTACCCTCATTTCAAAAAATTCAGCAAAAGGTCATTAAGAAAAGTTGTTTATAATTAAAAGCTATGCCTAAATACCAAAACGTAGCCTCCTAAGAAAAAAAAAATTTTTTCGTCAATTAATTTCCACAGTTTCTTAATAAACATTTAAAATAAAAATTTTGCACCTTAAATAAGAGTTTTTAATATACACGTTATCATTACTAATGTTTTACTTTGTTCATAAGAATTTTAGAAATTTTAAAGTTTTGTTTAATGTCAAACAAACATGAAGTTTGTGATTCCCTAAAAAATTAATATGCTTGAATTTGAACAAAGTTATGCGAAATTGATATAATTTTGATTGATTTATCAAATTGTTCAGGGTGAATATTAAAACAATTTTTTTAGGAAATTATTACCTAATGTTTTTCAAAAATATATATTTCTTTTTCTTAGGAGGCCATGTTTTGGTATTTAGGCATAACTTTTAATTCTAGACAACTTTTCTTAATAACATTTTTCTGAATTTTCTGAAATAAGGGTACTTTACTCTTGTACAATTTTTATATTTTTTTACCTACCCTGTATGCTGTTTGACTTGCAACCATTCTAAGTGCACCTAATATGATTGTCGAACAAGCACCAACTTTTGGGATTATTTGTATTCTCGTTGTGCAATTAATAAAAAAAATCCCATATGTTGCACACTTAAATGACCACACTGTCCTAGATGTGTTGTTATTTAGGCATAACTTTTAATTCTAGACAACTTTTCTTCATTTTGCTGAATTTTCTGAAATAAGGGTACTTTACTCTTGTACAATTTTTATATTTTTTTACCTACCCTGTATGCTGTTTGACTTGCAACCATTCTAAGTGCACCTAATATGATTATCGAATAGGCACCAACTTTTAGGATTATTTTGTATTCTCGTTGTGGCAATTAATAAAAAAAAAACCATATGTTGCACACTTAAATGTGCCACACTGTTTACGGGCGTCATATTCAGATTTTGTATTTTTTAATGTGCCGTGGGAACAAATGTTAAATAATTGTTTTTAGGGTGACCAGCAACAGATATCTATGCTTCGAGCCGCGGGCCTTAAAACCTAACCAAACCTACGCCGAACTTAAAAATAATCTAACCTAAATTATATTAGCCTGGCCTTCTTCTGTTTTCTACTGTCCTTCATATACAGCAGGGCCGTAGAGAAGGGTGGGGGGGTGGGAATTAAAACCCCTCCCATTGGGAAACAAAATAAGAGTGAACAGATCATGGTGATATAACTTTACAATTTTCTTTGCCGCAGTTAAATTGTCTGTCCTTATAATTTCTAAAAAAATTTGACTGCGGCGCATTTTATAAGCGAACACTTCCTTTAAATACCTGCTTTTAAAAAAATTTAGCCCTTTGAGAGGACATGTTAATTTATAGGATGTGGCAAAACGTATAGGCACTAACTTATATTTCTACTTCTGCAGTTCTCTCTCGGGCTTTTATGTAGAGTACCAGGTACTTCTTACAGTTACTTACTGCACACCTACTTAAATTATCATTATGGTCCCACAGTTAATAAATAAAAAAATACAATCAGTTGACTTGTGTAATATTTTTTGCTAATATTAGCTTACTTCAAAATTTTTAGTTCATTTAATCTATTTGACCTTGAAAATTTTAAAATTTTCTGGTTGCGCCACTGTACTAGGTGCTCGCTGGTTTAAAAAAAGGGAACTTGTTTGTTGATAAAGAGGTGAAATTATTTGAACATAGCTTTTTAACAAATGTCCTTCATAATGGATATTTTTATACATTTTGGAAAACTTCTGTAGGTATTTTGTACTTTACTTTGTGAATTCAACTCAAACCTAAAAAGTTTGAGCATTTTCTGCCTTTCACTGCATTCACTTGATTCTTGCGTATAAAGAGATCAAGGGTTATAGAATTATGAAATGATCAGTTTTTTATAATACAGGGTCCGTCAAATGTATGTAATAATGGCTACCTATATTTTTTTATTTTTGAAAAAGTCTTATAGGTACAAAAGTTTCTTTGTTAATTTGTTGGCACTTTTTGGTTACCTTGATTTTTTTCATTGCTATGGGTGACAACTTTTTTTAATGCCCCGCCCCCCGTATTATTTTTATCAGCGTTCATTTCTGGATTAGGTACATACGTCAAATATATCTAATGGTTTTGTAATGAGAAAATAATCGACAAAAGTCAACCATTTGAAAAAAGTTGGTCACCATAGCAACGTCACTAAGATGGAAGAAAAAAATTAAATTCGCCAAAACATGCCAAAAAAATAAAAAATAAAAAAAGATACACATATTATTCCATACATTTGACTGACCCTATATATTAACTTAAAATTATGTAAGAAAGTAGCCTATTATAACTACTAGAAGTATTTATATACTTATATACAGCGTGCGCCAGGCTTTTTTGATCGGGACTTTGACATTTTGGTGAAAAACTCATTATAAGGTGGGTTGCTCATATAAACATGAGCCCTAAAGTTCTTTGTATATAAATAATCAAGCTGCTGAACTTAAATTTGGCACTGCAGTGTTTTTGGGGATGAAAAACAAAATCGAAAAATGTTTATTTGGAAAATTGTTCTGGAGTAAGAAGAAGTTATTCTAATATGTAATTATAATTTACACACAAAGATGCCTACTATAATTTTTGTGCTGTGAATTGTAGCCACTTTCTTCTCTATGTTTCTTTCTTTAGATGGTGTAGAGTTAAATAAACGGTAAAAATAAATAACATAAAAAACTTACATTGAACTGAAGTTCCATTACTCCTCCTGGCGCTTCTTATGGAATGTTTCAGCTTGTATCCAATTTTATGCAGCCGATCTACAAAACTACCGAATCCCATTGTTGAAATTGTATTATTGCACTTTATCGCACTATCGTACTTGTGACGCTACGATCATATCACTAGTAAATAAAAACAGGGCATTTGGATCTGTATTTATATATTTGCAAGGGCGGCAGGATATAAAATACAATTTTGTTATCTGGATGACCTGGGTGTAAATATTAGGTAAATGTACATTCTTAAAGCAATTAAGTTAATCTTCTAATACCTGTAATCCCAAAATGAACTTTCTGCAGACGGATTAGAAAAATTATCAAAGTAATGAACCTAGATCAGGTAGAAAGGAGCAAAGTTGTATGTACAAATTCTGATTCAAACTCAACATGTTTTCAAATATTTCATTAAATTAAAAGTTTTAATTGTTAAAATTGTTTGGTTTCGATAAATTCATGGTCCACGCGTGCGTTTGTTTGCCAATTATGGTTTAAATAAATTGTACTCATAAAAAATGAAGAAGTATTTGATTCAAAGTTGTTATAGTTTCAACCATTTGTCCCAAAAATTAAATAATTTTTATTTTACTGCATTTAAGAAAAGAACCATAAATCTGTATGGAAGGTAGAAAAAATTCAAATTGCGAAACACTAGTTTTTAGATGCTCTTATTAGAATTTTTGTTTATAAATAAATTTGAGGTAATTTCGGACACTGGGTATTTTAAGTATTTGGTCATAACTTTTCTTAACAATTGATCAATTCGTGCTGCCTAGCAAATTTCGTTTCAATATTTTGAATGGTTGAGAAAAATAAAAAATAATCACCATGTATCTCAAAAACGAGGCAGAACTAGAAAAAAATATACCACAAAATAGCATTATTTTATGGTTTTCTATCACCTGTTGGAGTCCCCCATTATAAAACTGATCACCTTATTGTGTTTCCCAAATTAATAATGACCTCTATACTCAAAATCTTTCGGCTATTTTTTGACAGACAAAGTCGGTGGCGGGTATGCGATCGATAACTCTTCTGCGAAAACTATGGCCAAAAATCGAAAAAAATTAAAAAAATTTAAACCGCTGTAGTAATTTTTTTATTTCTAGAGACACACAAAAAAGTTTACCATGAAAATTATTTGCAACTATCCAAACAATATATCAGTTTTGAAATGTTAGATATGACTAAATTTGGGCTTTCTTGGGATAAAAGAATTAAATTATCCCCAAAAAAATAACCCATTTTTTTATAAAGCGAAATATTCCATGTAATTTGCTATGTCACACTTGCGAGTTTGTTCTGTATTTACTATAAAAAACGGAGGAAAATTATACAGTCGATTGTCGCACGTCAAATTGAATGGGACATTTTGCTTTACAAAACAAATAATTAAACAAGTTTACATACAGGTTAGATAATCTAATTTTATGGCAGTCGATACAACAATCCTTATGTCATACGTCAAACATAAACTCTGTCAGTTAAATGTTTTTAATTTTTTCGATTTTTTTGCCATAGTTCTCGTAGGAGGCCATGGACAGCAACTTTCATTATGACAAAAGAAGGCCACCCGGACGAGCCATCGATCGTACCCGCTACCGATATTTTCTGTCACGAAATAACCCAGATATTTTGACTGAGCCCTTTATACAAGCCACCCTGTATAGCTGTTAGTAGGGAACATTTTTGCTTTGATTAAAGAATCCCAGGAAGGAGTCAAAGCTCTCTGGGCATTAAAAAATCCTTGAGAAGGTAATCGCTCTGGGTAGGAGCTAAGTTTTGACACAATATTCTGATATCTGACACGGTGACAGGTGCCAGTATGTGGTAAGTACTTGGATACTTTTTCCAGATATTATGCTAGCTGTGCGGCAAAAACAAAATATGTCGAATTTCTATTAAAGGAAATTGTTTAGTTCTCTCGAATAATAAGAAAAATTTCGCCAAAAAATGGTAGAAAATAATATATACTTAGTAATGTATTCCATAGTCTTATTATTCCGAAATGTCCAAATCGGGAGATAATGACAATAATGACATTTTATTATCTCCTACATGACAATAAAATAAAGTACTTTATCTGAGCTGAGAAAAAATGTATATTATCAGGGTGCTTCAAAATCATCTATGAACCCAAACGTAGCATTTTTATTGTGTTTTTGGGCTTGGAAATAATAATAATGTCTTTTTGTTCGTCACATAATAATCTCTTTTTTGTTCATTTCGTTTTGCACACACGTTTTTTTTTTTGAGAGAGGTTATATATGAAGACGTCATAACCTCTCTCCAAAAACCCTTAACTCTACAATAGTATCAACCACTAGGCAAATATGGCGGTAATAAAAAATTGAATTTAACAGTTGTTATTTACCACCTTATACAAGGTGAGTCAGAATGTATAGTAAATACTTTAAAGGGGTGTTCGGCAGGTGGTTTTAAGGGGGACCTTTCATATACAATTTTTCGATTTGGGCTTTCCTTGCCAAGTTATTCGGGTCTAGAGGGTGACCCAAAAGTGTTTCTTTTTATTTATAGCTCAATAACGGCGCTACTTAAAATTTGGTATGTTTTATCTACTTACTGGAAGACGCCTTAGGGTAGTTTATTCATTTACACAGTGCCCTAAAAAAAGGTAAAAACTAACAAACCATATTAATTTTTTTGCTCAAACTTTTTTGAGGTTATCTTTTTGGTCTTGCAGGTCCATCATTTCAGTGTATCGTTTCATTTTACAACAAAAGTGTACTCTTGTTTCATAACGATAAAATCAACCGTTTGCGTTGAAATTGGCAAAACGTGCCCCAAAACATCTGTTAACTTCAACATTCGAAATATAAAATTTTTACCTACCGCTTTCAAACGTTACACATCGACTGTACCATTTAAACTGAGAAAAAAATTCTTATGAACAATGTACCAAAACTTATTAGCTTTCAAAATGGAAAGGATTGAATTTAACAAAATTTGAACACCCCTAGTTCAAGAAAACCAATGCTCTTTTGACCAATGTCCAATTGGTATTTTTTTCCTCATTTTGAATGTACAGTCGATCTGTAACGTTTGAAAGCGGTAGGTAAAAATTTTATGTTTCGAATGTTGAATTTGGGGCACGTTTTGCCAATTTCAACGCAAACGGTTGATTTTATCGTTATGAAATAAGAGTACACTTTTGTTGTAAAATGAAAAGATACACTGAAATGATTGACCTGCAAGACCAAAAAGATAACCTCAAAAAAGTTTGAGCAAAAAAATTAATAGGTTTGTTAGTTTTTACCCTTTTTTAGGACACTGTGTAAATGAATAAACTACCCTAAGGCGTCTTCCAGTAAGTAGATAAAACATACCAAATTTCAAATTTTTAAGTGGCGCCATTATTGAGATATAAATAAAAAAATACTTTTGGGTCACCTTTTAGACCCGAATAACTTAGCAAGGAAAACCCAAATCGAAAAATTTTATATGAAAAACCCCCATTAAAACCACCTGCCGAACACCCCTTTAAAGTATTTACTATACATTCTGACTCACCCTGTATAAATAATTTTGAAACCAGCTTGTCAAACTGAGATAAAACTGTGTTGATTATATACTGCGGTCGTCCTTGTCCTTAGGACGATTTTATATAATTCGCTTATTAAAACAGTAGGTACCTGTTCCATTGTTGCAACAATGTATGTAGGGGAGGGTGGTACCCAGTGAGACAAAAAATACTTTTTTATACATAACACACCGATTTACAGATCAACAGGTTTTATTTTAGTACTGTCTTTTGAACTTACATTGCGCATATCTATTAACATAATAAAAGTTAAAATATATCTCTTATGTAAGTAACAAAAAATTAACTATTTTTTTCTGAAAATGTCTCACTGTGTACTACTGGATGGGACACATTGAGACATAAATGTCAACAGTGAGAGATCGTAGGAAAACAGAAGTTATAACTCTTTGGTGATATAGATAGGCAGGAAAAAAATTCTAATCCAACACCAAACTTATAAATACTTCTAAAAGAAAACACATAGGGTCTTGATTTAAGAAATGTGCTTATTGGCATTTCTTACCTTAACATTTGCGTAAAAGATAAGAGAAGAGAACGCATTTTTGAGATTTTTGGTTTATAACACTCTTAACTCTGTGATTACAATTTAAAATTTCAAAAATCAACCTTTGGTACACACTGAGATAAGTGTCTCAGTGTGTACCTATTGGCTTGTCTCAGTGTGTACCATTCCCAAAAATTCATGGGAGATAGAATTTTATTGGTTTAAGAATTTTTTGCAGACCACACAAATTTGAGATTAGAAAGTAAGATGATAAGGAATCGTGTCAACTACTAATAATCATTCAATATCTACAGATGAAACTGATACACGCTTAACAATTGCGTACATTTTGTTACTCCTTGCCTTGATAAATCTATTTTTTCTGCCAAAATCACACAATACTTTCAACTTAGTATAACGGTTTCACTGGCACGTGCTTTAACACTACAGCAAGCGATACAAAGAGAGAAAACTAAACAATCGCGCGAAATTTAAAAATAAATGAGGCTGTCTCACTGTGTACAGCGTCTCACTGAGTACCACTCTCTGAGCTAATATTTTGAACATTAATAATTGTCCATTATCAATTTTGTAATACAAACAAATGATTAATTCTGCAATATTAAAAAGCCCGACTTAAAACAACTATCCTGTAGAGAAAAAACTTAACAAAAAATTTACCCTTATAACTTATAACTATAATAAAGTAAAAATGATAATATATCATAAAATCTTGGTAGGAAAAGAAAATATTTTAAGCTCCAGCACACCTTTTTCGGGTACAGGACAGAGACGGCTTAGCTCAGGAACGCAACACAGGAATTATATAAATTTTTCCCTTTGTTTGATCGAAATGCTTTATGCCCAATTAATATTTTATATTTTACCAAATTATTCAATCTGGAAAGAAAGTAGATAGGTATCCCAGGTAGAAAGTCCAACTAATAATAGAGAGCCTGCATTTCTATAACCTTCTAAAACCAAAAACAAAAAGGATAGTAATAAGTTCATAATTTTAGGTACCTACCTAATAAAAAGACATTCTTAATTAAGCAAGCAATAGTGGTTACAGCTGCTGGCAGGTAGGTACTTTATTTTCCGCGGGATGTTTGTATCTATAAATTTCCGAGGTCTTAAAGCCGAGGAAACAGGACTGCCACCTGATCCATCTTGTTGTTTTCTTAGTTATTTTATATACATATAATGAACGATCGATCATAAATAATTAATCGCTCATGCATTATTGATCCTAAAAAGTATACGCCAGCGGCGTGTCACAAGAGTACATTATCCAAGCAAAAGTAAAGTACTGAATTCAAAGAGAAATTTGCAAAGCCAAAAATAAAAACTATTACTAAATGCCATTAAAAAATAGATACGTATTTCTAAAATTCCCGTTTGCTAACATCAACATAGAGCCATTATCCAAACGTCTAAAAATTCCATAAACAAGGGGTAGTACTTATAGGAATTTAACTAACTCTTCTGCCCTGACAATCGTAAATTTGTATTGTTACTTAGGTCTGTTTCCCTTCTCAACAGAGATTCCCTTCTCAACAGAGATTCCTTCTTCTCCGCCCATGCCGTTAAATATGACATTAAACCTGGTCTACGTTGTGGTATAAAGTGTGCCTGTTCTGTGCCCAGCCGGACCGAAATGGTCAGCCCTAATTGATTGGTTTTTGTTGACAGAAATCGTCAAAAAGCTCGTTACGCCCCATTAAACTTCCAATTCCAAGGTATTCCTTCGGCCTGTTATAGCTGATAAATCCAAATATAAGATTTGATGATCATAATGAGTCTCTGAATAGGAGCTGGGGTAATTAATTTTTTAAATTATTCCGCCAGCGCCGTGATGGCCTTAATTGGGAATCTGGTTGGGTATGGGCAGATTGGGTTCAGCCCGGTTCAGTATTGTATTCATTATTAATAAGTAATAAGTCTTTGTTGGGATTTAGGTAAAAATAAAAACATAATTTAACAAGCATTATCACAGCATCGTTGAGTCATAAAAATATTACAATGCTTAAATAGTAAATCAAAATATTTATCCTTTATATCTATTTGTAATTACTGGTAATTCCGAATAACAGAAATGAAGTTTACCCTGGGCGTTAAATTTATCAGGCGTTTTTCTCGTGGTTAGAAAAACTGCAAATATGTGCAAGTAGATAGGGACTTCCATTGGCAGCAGATTTTTAAATAGTATTAGCTAAAAGCCCAACCAATAAAGTGGATGACCAGGTCTATTATATAAGAAAATCAGCCCAACTTTTTTAAAAAGTGGATTCGAGGCATAAATTGCCACTGGTCAAAGAATAACACAAGTAAATTTTCAAAAATGCTTTGTACATGTAACGGTACAACGCCGCTGAATATATTGTTCTTACATTTAATGTTGCCAAAGTAAATAATAGGCCACCTGACAAACCTGAAACATGATTTTCAGAGTTCAAGTGATATGAAAGTAATTTTTGTAATAGTCCGGCAGCGGAACCGGGTTTAAATGACGAAGTTCTTTTTTTAACGGATTCTTGCAGATTTGTCTATTATCTATATTATCTCTTAACCATATCCGACTGATGACATGCTGGCATCATTGGGCAATTTGATAAACAGGTTATCTCAAATATTAGACAGTAAATATTAGATAATATATGGAATTTCTACTCTAAATCTTACTATTTAGCTGTAAAATTGTTGTTATTATTATATTATTGTATAAATTAATTTTGTTACAGTTATCATTAATATACAAGGTGTTTTAAAAACATGTGTTATGAATTTAAAATATTCATGAATTTCTATGTATTAGAACATTCCTATCTAAGTTAAAAAAACTAATAAAATTATAAAAATGGGTATGTTTAGAGATAAAGCTACATGACAGATACAGGGCGTCTTAAATTTGATGCTCTGTCCACTCTGCAGCCAAATGAGCATTTTGTATAAACTCAAAGTTGTACATTAAATTATGTAATTTTTCCTAATTGTATGTGTAATTATAGGTACACTTCGCCACCAATATGGACATTACTACAATAAAGAAATTACAATTTTTTACTTTAGTGTAATTTAATGTACTTAATTTAATGGCATTCGCTACTCGGTATATTATAATATCCAGAAATGAGATGAGAATTATGGGGAAGGACTAATAGCAATTAGGCCTATGTATAAAACCCTTTTATTGGTTGTTAAATATATTTATTTCCTGTGTTATATTACTAGTCCCTCATGCCCTCATCCCCTTTCCAAAACTCACCTTCTCAGTTTGCGTTTACTATATTTTAATTTTAGTGCTTAAGAAGAATGCTTTTTTAATTTATTATATTATTTATATTAAGAAACAAAAAATCGCGCTTTTTCTAAGACTCTAAAGAAATTGCCTCGTTGCATTGTATGTTCGATTTTAATTGAGAAATGTAAGTCATTGTGTATAATATCAATATCATTTTAGCAACCGGTGCGGGAATGTTTTGTGCACGGGTTGCCACAGCAAACTGTACGGGAGTGTCATTGTGCAATGCAGATTTAAGAGAAGTAGTTGGAGGCCTTGGAAAACAGCTCGCGTCTAAAGCCTATCCAAGTTACAGCGGCAGTAGATATAAACAAAGTCACATGACCGCCTTGCGATCGATTACCAGGGTTGGACTAATAGGAGATTCCAAGTGGCTTGTAATTCTGAACTAATTCTTTTAGAAGTTCTAAAATTTGTGTTTCTACCTTTTGTGGATCTTTATAAATTTCCTTAAATTAAGTAGCAAAATAAATTTACAGAATATACTGCTCGCGATCCGATCTAAAATATGCAGGAAACTCGACGGAGGGAAGAGTCGGCCCTGCATTATGCTCGCCGCGTAAACACATGATATTTTATGATGGCCAGACCAATAAGAGAATAGGTCACGTGGTGGTCAATGTTTTGATCCACTGCCTCTGTAACTTGGATAGACTTTAGTTGATTATTTAAACAGCCTTATCGTGTCTTGGGGCACAGCTATAATAGGGTTTTGTTTCTCAGATACTGGAACTCCAACTGTAAAAATGCAGCGGCATTCAGAAGTGACAAACTTTAATTTTAGAGATCAAGCATTGAATAAGGAAATCAATGGATCAAGGTTTGTACTGTGGACAAAAGTGGGATTTAGAAAAAATAAAAAAATCTTCAACGATGGCGATCGTGGAAGACAAGAAGCAATGAAGGAAGCTATTTTACAAACATGTGTGGAACAGAATGATACCTGGGCTGCTGATGTTCGATTACGATGGGTTGCTGTTACAGTGAATAGTAATGAGTCACCTAAAAAACAGACAATTTGTATACCAAGGGGCCCATTTAAAGGTGGTTAGTGGGTATTATTGAGAGTACAGTGTGTACAAAATTTGATGGCGATCAGTTAAAAGGTTCTGAAGTTAAGAGAAAGTGCCTTCGTGGAGCCCCTTTGAGGGATCATAGCTCCACATGGGGCCGCTTCACTAAATCTTCATAATTTCTAGAGAGGAATCTGTAATCGCACCCTGTATATTAAAATGCTTATAAAAAGCATGTAGAGCAGAAAAAGTTGTCTTTCGTTTTTTATAGCTGTTTTAATAAATTAATTAAAAAATAAGAACGATACCTGCCAGGTTCCTTTTCGAAAAAATAAACATCAAAAGTGCAAAATTTAAAGTTCCAAGGTCGAATACTTTACAAACGCTTGAAAAAAACATATTGCATGTACATGTAACATGTCCTTGGGTCTATCGTGTGTAACATGTACATAATTGAAACTGTGACAATGAGCAGATTTCAAATATCTATAAATATGAAGGTTATTCGATTTAAAGAAACAAAAGTTTGGTTTGGCACCGCTTTTCTGAACAACCTGTATAAAAATAAATAAACGCTGAAAAAAGCTTGCTTTTTTTGTATCTGAAACTTTTTTCCTAACCTCAAAAATATAAAAAATAAGGGGGTGTAAAAAATATACGTGATCACATGGTACCTATTAAAAGGACACCTTGTATCTCAAATTGCTCAAGGATGACAGTTTGTCATCACTTGGATATCAAAACTAGGAGTCCTAGAGATATCAAATCCGTTTTGAAAAAAACTTCGTCCCATATTTTTGGGTTGACCCCCGTGGCTGCCGGACTATAATAAACAATCATTAATAGAGACAAAGTTACTTTTACCCTCTAATCTTGAAATCAAACTTACCTTCATTTTGATCAAACATGAAATAAGTAACGATATTTTTTCTACGTTAATACTTTTGCCTACAAAGACATTTAAATAATAAAAAAATACTCCTGCTTACCAATTTCATTTTTTTAAATTTACCCGAAACATTTTTTTGTGTATTACACTTCCGAGAATAATTATTAATATTGTCTTAATTTTTGCTGCTATATTAAACATAATAATTATTATCGACTTGATTTGTTTAAAAATATGCAAAAACGTCAAACATTATGGGGCTTACATTTCCAAGGCACTCTATGCAAAAACGATTAATTTGATATTACGGCAAGAAAAACAAAGTAAATCATAATGTGTGACATATCATTTTAATCAGAAAAAAATCCTCTTTTCAAAAATGCAAAAATCCAATATGGCGCCCATAAGAAAAATAAAAGTTGATCGTCATATCTTTGTCCAGGGAGGCGAGAAAAAAATGCGAGATCATATTTAGATTCCTTGTAAAAAAGTGCTTTAATAATGTTTAACTAGAGCCATTCGTTTTCGTTTAAAAAAATAAAAACGAAAGCGACAATTTTCAGTTTTTTCGCATTATTTTCAAAACGAGAAGGGCCAGCCAACATTTTTTTTACCATGTTACTCGGCATCAAATTCCGCAACTTCCCAGATCCCCATGCAAAGACTCGAAATAAGGTCACCCTGTATATACGATATACAAATCTATCAAAAAAACTATCTATTATGCATTACAAAATAGGAAAGAAATAAAGACTGAATTTAATAAATGCCAATGTAAACAAATTACCTCGTCTTCTTCCCCCCTACCCCCTACCCGCTAATGTAGAAGCAAAATAAAACCGTGTTTATTTGTATTAGCGTGAGTCATCTATTTCTATATATCGCCGTCCCTGCATATTTATACAATAATGATTCGGCATATCAGGACCGGCCTATAGTCGCATCAGGAGCGGAGCGGCGCGGCGGGCATCGGCCGGCAGCAAAAAGTGATCCCGCCGAAGGGCCATACATCACCGTTGCGGGGCCCGGGGCCCCGTCCCCGCCCAGACAATGGCTGACCTTGGCCGCGCGATCCATAAAGATGCGACGTATTTATCTGTTTCGTCTGCCCCGCAGACGGGGCCCCGGTCGGCCGCCGAAAAAGCGGCCGATTTCCGCGCACCGTTTCGACACCATGAAATATTTATGCTACGTGTCGGCGGACGGGCCGGGCGGCCTATCTAGTAGGACCCAACGAGGGCCCGGCAAAAAAGGGCGGCGACGCCGCCCAATTAAAATTCTGCTGCTGGCTGCGGCTGGACGGACTTCGGGCCTGAACGCCTGCGGAGACTATGAGCGGGACTCGGATTGACAACTCCCGGCCCCGGGAGTTTTAGAGGAGAAAGGGGGGCAATAAACAATAAATTCTCCGGCGCCTGTTGACGTGCAAACGACCCTTGATTGAATTTAATTTATACCAACATCTGTGAAATCCGTCAAATTCAAAAATGAAACGCAAAACTCAGTAACTTTTATAGTGTTAGCGGTACATCGACGATTCTTGAAATAAACGGCAATTTGTGATACCAAGGTGCCACTTGGTACAGTTGTTCCTTAGACCCATTTGGTCGATTTGGATCGAGGAACACTCGACATTTTCCGTGTGGGTAGATTTTATAGAGGGGTGGGGAAATTTAATGTTAATATTTTTAAAAAATTAAAAATGGCCCAGAGAGGCGAGCTTGGTGTCGATTCCGCATAATTTCGACTCGAGGAATCCAACCCTAGCCCCGGAAATGCGATCCAAGAACCGAAAGTCGGTCAAAAGCCGTCATTTTAAAAAAATGGCCGACCCGTGGCCGATTAATGTTTCTAATGCACACAGGGTCATGTGACATGTCGATTCTTATGTTTTTTGGGTCAGCGAGTTCAACTATGGCAACGAAAGTGACCTTCGGTCACCGGAAGTGGGCTCTAGGCACCGGAAGGGGACTCGAAGCACCGGAAGAAGCTCCCATGCGACACTTTCTGATGAAGGGGGAGCTACAGTAACACACAGTGTCAAGAAAGATAATGAATGAATGAATGAATATACAGGGTGTCTACTTTTAAACATTTATACAAAACCATCAAATCTTTATTTTTCGAGATAATTGCCTGAACTTTTCTTTTTTCTGAAGGCCTTCAAAAACCGCTTCTTTCGACCTTCCTACCATTTTCAAAATGCAAATCCTGGGCCGGCTACCATTTTTTAGCGATTTTTTTACTTAATAGCTCAGGATACCCCAGAACTCCCATATAACATATACCAAATAGGAATTTCAAAGGCAGCTGGCAAGCCCAGGGTGCTGTGGAATCCCCTCAAAACAGTTAAATGGTCGACAGGACCACTCAAAGTGCTGGTGTGCCAATATCCAATAAAAAATATACAGGGTGTCTTCTTCTAGGCCATTTAGAATTACTGAGTTTTTGGGATCAAAAATCGAGTATATGAAAACCGCCCCAGCCCCTATAAACTAGTCTAAAAATACAGAAGCCTGATAGCATGATAGCATAGACAAAGCTACACAGAACCAATGTTGAAATTACCGCACGCTACACCAAATATTTTGCATACAAATTTGGTGTACTTAATTAAAATACCTATACTTCAACTTAGTATCGAGTCCTAAGAATTGTAAGACTTTACAATTTATCAGTTTTAATTTGTTTTGCACCAAAATTTGAAGTTTGAAAGTTGGTGTAGCGGGATTTTTTGCGGACGGTTTCAAAAATGCTTTTGACTATCTATGGCTCCTTTAATCTATGCTGATAGTAAGTTCACATGAGTTAAGGTGGCCGGTGTGCCATAACAAGAAAGGCACACAAAATGTATCATTTTAGACAGTGACGTTGTTGACAAAGGTCCAATAATTTGAATTGTAAAAAAATGTCTTACTTTTGTATTTATTAATATTTTTCAATAATTCAGCATTTTGAGATCGCCGAGAGAAAAACACCCTATACATTTTTGTATTGAATCTTTGCACATCAACATTTTGAGTTGAGCGGTCTTGTTGACCATTCAAATGTTTTGAGGGGATTCCATGGCACACTTGACTTGCAGATGCTTTTAAAATTCCTATTTTAAATTTGGTATATGGGAGTTCTGGGGTATCCTGATTCCTGATTAACGCTGTGGTGTCAGCTATTAAGTAAAAAAATCGCTAAATGCTTTTCGTAAAAATCGGGGGTATAAAAAACGGTAGCCGGCCCAGGATTTGCATTTTGAAAATGGTAGGAAGGTCGAAAGAAGCAGTTTTTGAAGGTCTTTCGAACAAAAAAAGTTCAGGCGATTATCTCGAAAAATAAATATTTTATGGATTTGTATTTGTTTACAAGTAGACATAATGTAAGTATATTGAAATTGTATTAAACAAATAAAAATGTATGCATATTATTTATTACTAATTACTTGAAACATGTCGCATTCATTATACTTCTTGACACTGTGTGTTACTGTAGCTCCCCCTTCTTCAGAAAGTGCATTCTTCCGGTGCCCAGAGCCCACTTCCGGTGACCGAAGGTCACTTTCGTTGCCATAAATGAACTCGCTGACCCCAAAGGTAGGAAGGTCGAAGGAAGCGGTTTTTGAAGTCCTTCAGAAAAAAGAAAAGTTCAGGCAATTATCTCGAAAAATAAAGATTTGATGGTTTTGTATAGATAAATGTTTCAAAGTAGACACCAGTGGCGTAGCTATGCTAGGGCAATTCGGGGCGGCGCCCCGGGGCCCCGCGGGTTTAGGGGCCCCGTAATTCTTGACATTCCTTTCGTACTTGACAATATTTCTCTCCCGAAATAAATATTTTTTTAATCGCCAAAAAGGCGAAAACATTAAAAATGCAGGACACTCAAGTATTTTTTGTGACAAACGCGACACCGCTCGCCGGCCGAGTATTCCCACATTCCCAGACACAACAGAGTCACTGAGTCGTTTTGTTCAACACTCAGTCGCGATTATTATTATGTTACATGTGTATATTAATATTAATTCTCAATAAAAACTATTGCGGACCAGCTGATTTTTTCCAAAATTGTTCTTGGATTGTATTCCAATCAAACGATGACACAGTGCTGGTTTATCCGCTGGGCGCTCGGGGCGGGCACCCAGGAGCCCGGTACCGATCTGCACATTATGCGCATGCAAAAACATTATAGGTAACTTAAAAAAGTCTAGTTTTCAGGAGACAGGTTTAAAAACTTTGGCTATTAAAAATGATAATATATTTTTACTAATTGATATTTTTTGTATTTTTTTCAATAGGAAGCTTTTAGATGAGTGGGTATTAACTATTATAAAAGACATGGCTTGTGGCACATGGGACAAAATGCTTTGGTAATTGCTTGAGGTGCGCTACGTCTGCCTGATGAGGGCCAACAAGCACGCAGCAGGTACCTGTCGTGGTCTGCACACCTCCGAAAGACCCATACACAATTTCCATTAGATATTGGAAACTAGTTTGTTGTTGCCAATTACAAAGCATTTTGTCCCATATGCCACAAGCCATTTCTTTTAAAATTATAATGGGGCCACTAAATATTCATTTTATTTAATTAACTATTATTATTATTCCTAGTTACTTTTTCGAACAAGAGAGTTTTACACTTGTTTTGTACTTCCAATTCTAAAAATGTCATCAATTTTACAGTAAAAACATTGCACAGTCCTTTACAATGTTTTTCAATGGTACAATTTTAAATACTAGAAGTTATAATGTATTTGATTTTAAAAGGGTGTAACAATGTTTTTGAACGGTTTTTGTGGCTTTCTTAAAACAGACCATATTCGTTTGATTTAACATTCAGACATTGAGTAAAAGAATATATATTTAAATATATATTCTTTTACTCAATGGCACTGCTAAGTAACTTGTCCAGGTACCTATTTCTTTTATTTTTTGTTTTCTTACAATAGCGTCTTTTTGTTTCAGGAAACAAACCTCATTCCTGTGATTTATGCACGAAGAAATTCGCACTAGCTTGTAATCTTCGCGCTCATATGAAAACACATGAAGGTAAAATATTTCTGTTTTCTGTTCTATTCTTCAACTTCTTATCAAAACCTTAATAGTTTTGATGATTTCCTTCTTTACAGGTGTAAGGTGTAAACAAAATATTATTTCAGAGAAAATTATAATGGTTCCACTTAAAAAGGTTTGGTCAATAATTTTGATTGCCTGGCTTTATGAATTTTATATGCGGATGAGGCAGCGATCATAAATTTATAATGCATTAGGCGAGCGCATTTGAAATTATAATTTTGCCAAATTTTTCTTGCAGACCATATAACGCCATAATTAGGACTCGGCGGGAATTATGAAAAAACATAGGCGTTTCCAACAATTCACTTCATAAAAAACTTTAGTTTCAGTACAAAAGAACTCAAAAGTAGAGACAAATTCAGATAACATTAAGGCCAATAAACTTTCAATAATGTATAATTATCTTGTCACGGAAGCAAGAAGTAATTTTGGAGCATCTACCTAATAGGCAATAGATTATTGTAGGTATATAATATATTGTACACTCTAGTTTATTATACTTTTGTAGAAATGTTCAAAGATAAAGCCGATTATTATTATTTTCACTAGTAATCGCGTACTCGAAAAATTTCCGGCAATAATTCAAGCACTAGGGCGATTACTAGTGAAAATACATCTTTCAATTAAAGTAGGCCGCCAAAAATGCAATATTGCATGGATGTTCGCTTATATGTTTGATGTTTATAAGTATGTATAAATATGTATTTTGAATGATTTTATCGCACTACTAATACAAGAAATGAGGATTTTATTAACTGAAGGTGAATTTAAATAAATTTTTTGTATCTACTCATCTCGAAATTAGAGAAGTTGCTGATAAAGTAAAAATTTGTTACCAAAAAAAAAGAGCTTCAGCGCTTCCTATTGACGTCTAGAACTATTAAAAGCTAACCAGAGAACACCACTTTCAGGGAGGAAATTTGCAAAAAAATGATATAATATATTTTTTCTCTATTCCAAACTAACTACTTGTAATATTTTAAACGAATTTTATTCGCGGTACACCTGAGCAGAATACCTAAGTTAGTTCCTCACGGTTTTGAGACGCCCATGCTTGAAGAATAGCTCCTTTTAAATAGGTACCTATGCTCTTAAATCGGAGCGCTAACGTAAGTATGTTGGAGGCACGAAATTCGTAGCTGTAGGGCCTAAACGGATATTTCTCGGCAGTTGATGGGAATATAATTAGATATAATTTGCGTTCGGGGGCAAATAAGAACGCCGAAAATGGCTGGAACAATATTAGCAATATATTATGGCTCGAAAAATGTTTTAGGTGAACCCCAAGAAGAATGTTCGTCCTGTGGGAAAGTGGCCCTTGCTGGGACGACTAAAATGGAAAGGTGTCCTTCTTGCAGAGATATCGAGAAGAAGAGATTTGCGGACAGCGCTGCGGAAGATTCAATTGGAAATCATTCTGAGGAAGATATCTGAAGAGTTTTTTTATTGTTTTTTATTTATTTGTTATACCTAAGGTGGTGGTACCAATTATCGACACCATAAGGCCAAGTGTCAACTTCACAATGCCGGTGCAAATTTTTAGAATGAATTAACATTATAATCAATTTCGATATGTTTTAATCTTTTATTAAACTGTTACTTGGTAATTTATGTTTGCCCTTGGTGTTTGCGTTTTGTAGCAAATAAATTAAATTTCAGAAATATACCTACTAACCCTATTATCGACAGGTAGCAAAGAAATAAGTAAGAAGTACCTATACCTAATATCGACACCAACTGAACTTATTATCGACACGAGTAAAAACAATTATTTTTAACATTTTATCGAAAACATTTTAAAAATTTTCAATGGTATTAAAAGTAAAAACATATGGATTGATTCTTGATAACTTTAATATATGTCTTCTAGCAGTCACATTAGTTAAAAGTATTGGGATCATAAACTAGGTACATAAAATCATTCTCTGTATATCTTTTAGTTCTGGCTCATACATTTTTTGGTGATGAGAAATCCATAATAATTAGCAATACAGAACATTCATTTAACTAGCGACTGCTCTACATTTCGTCTTAGAACAGTTTCTGGCCACATTTTTAAGACAGGGAAGCTTTGCTGTTTACTTTATTGTGTGGCACACCGTGCAATTTAGCTGGTCTAACATTTGAAATGAATGGCATGCCAATTTTATATCATTTTTTTTGTTAGCATATTTTCTTACTACTGAATCTTAGTTTTAGTTGAATTGTTCAATTGGAATAAAAAGGGTATATCTATTTTACCAATTATCTCTCTATTATCGACACGACTTTTCCCCACAATATATATTTTTCTCCGACAAAAAATCTGTGTCGATAATTGGTCAGTAAAAAATATATGGTTTTCACTATATAGATTTGTCTAGGCATAAACAAAATTTTCACTAAAATGTTTGGATTACTAACATAACTTTGTTAATCCTTATGGATCCTATTATCTACACTTATGTCGATATAATTGGGCCTAATCAAAATTTTTCATGTAAGTACCAATTTATCTTATTTATAATATTTTATGAAAAACGTACTACAGCTTTCATTTTATGAAGAAAATATATCATTATACACACTATAACTGTAGGTATATTCAGGGTGCAAAAATCGGCACGTACTTGAATTTACTTGACGTGGTTATTTTTGAAGAATTTTGTTACGGATAACGAAGTCACTATGCGCATGGACATTGTTTCATTTGAACGGTAAAGAATAAAAGAACCATAAACATAAGTGAAATAAGGACTAATGTTCATGAATAATCTTATTTCTTTCAAAAAAGGGCCAAAAGTGTCGATAAATAGGACACTGTCGATAATTGGTACCACCACCTTACATGTTTTGTAAATAGTTGTTAGTAGTAGTAAGTAGTAGGTACCTATTATAGTAGATATTAGAAGAAGAAATCATGTGTCTTGGAAAATTTGAATAAACTAATTTTTCCCACCTGTTAAACTGCACTTTATGTAGGTTTTACGGCAAAATGGTATTAAGGAAAGTTGTTCAGAAATAAAAGCTAAAAACTGAGTAGGTGTACAAAATTTCAAAAGCCGGGACCTACTTTGAATTTATTCTGCTAAAAGAATTAAAACACACAAATATGAATTTTTCAAAAATGGTAGATACATTTTTCGAGAATAGTTTTTCTTACAATTGATTGGCAAATTTAGTGAAGGCAAAGCAGGTTACTTTTCCAATGGCGTACCATTTTTTATTAAAGAAGTGATGGTTGACCTTTTAAAAAATCGAACTTAACGAAAACCGTTAGGATTTCGATGCATGTTTATATGAAAAAATCTACTTATCATGACGTTCTCTATAGATTCTTGAAGTCTTGCCCTCAAAAGTTGGACCACCCTGTATAAATACCTGATGAAGTTCTAAAGCTAAGAACAGAAGCTTGGAAGTTTTTATGAATGGTGGTAATTTTTCAAGAATATATTTGCTGAAAGGACCCATGATTTTCATTTACTTTCGTAATTTCATATTTTTATCTATGGATTATTTCAATTTATTCAAATTTCATTTGCGTATCTTTAAACGTTTCGAAAATATTAAAAGAAAACCATCTTTAAAATTCAACTTTTAACACCCTGTACACCGTGAACTAAGAATTTTTGGTTATATATAAAGTTTTGGGTACATATAAAGTTTTCTTCATAAAATCACGTCGCCAACAGCACAGAATAAATAGCTTTGCAACAGAAGCCTCCTTACGGACATGTGTCAAAAATAAGCGAGCCTCCATTTCAATTTACAGAAAGACAGACAATATTTTAAGCATAAATTTGATGCTGACACAATCTCTTTGCTATGCAGATTAACGTAACATCAAATAAAATGCACATTATTCATGTCTTTAGAAGATATTTCGCTAAAAAGTCAGTCTCCTTTTGACACATGTCGCTAAGAAATTGTCTGTATTATTCTTTAGTCTGTGCCAACAGCCTCTTAAAATATCTACATGTTCACTTGGAACACCATGTATAGAGGATATACAGGGTGTGCCATTAATAATGGAACATATTATAGAGCAACAGCATATATCTCGTTCCAAAATATTACGATTGAGCTTAATAGTTACCCGTCAAACCATCTAAGCTCAATGGTTACTGATACCACAGACATGTAAGCTCTGTGCTGATACATAAGGTATAGAAGTTTCTAATTGAAATATGATGTCGACGTTTTTTTTTGTAGGGCGCAAAATAAGCGAGAAAATTGTGGTGATAGTTCTAAAAAAATCATACTGTATATGATTTTCTGCCTTCGATTGACCTTGGTTCGATTCCAGGTCGAGGGGTCGAGGCAGAGGCGCAGAGCATATAGAGTATGTATGTATACATGTCTTTGTAGAAAAATGCCGTTCATGGCGAAGAGTGATAGGCAAAATGTAGATTCACGGAATGGCTTCTTAATAGCTTTATCTGTGTGGTCTACGAATATTATTGTCCTACAGTCACTGGGATTAAGTACTACTGTTTCTAGGGTTTTCCATAGTACTTGAACAAATGCTATCCTAGTTCTATCGGAAAAAGTAGACCCTAGCCGCTAATGTCAATGAAGACACCCCTCCTCCGCACACGCACGTGGTTACATCTGGGATTCTTCGAGTTTAGATTATAGTGATTTCGAAAAGGGTTGGTTCTCCAGATATTTGCCTACTTTTATATATAACGGCCCTCGTAAAATCAACACTTTACGTGGGCCGTGCTTGATATATAGATACGAATAAGGTAATAGAAACCCACAAATAAAATAATTATAGGCTTGTTATGAGGGAACATCTTTCCATCTTTGTCCTGGAGCCGAAAGACAGGAAAAACTTTATCTAAAGTATTTTGACCATACCAGCCCAATAATCTTTTGTTGTCAGGGCTTAGCTTTGTAATCACTGTAATGTATTTATTAAATGGCATAATAATCAATCAAACCGAAATTATAACTAAGAAAAACTCACTATATATAGCCGTTGCCGGTTTCAAGATATAATCAAATATTTGTAGAACAAAATATTTAAAGGTAATAATTAGTCATCCGCCAAAGATGCACATCAGCATAATAATATATTATATCCATTTGCAACTGTCATGGCCGTGGGCCACTATCAGTGGGTACGATTGGGTACCACAGTACCACACCCCGTAGGTACTAATGGCAATGTCCTTTCCTCATCTTGTCGACATGTTTATATTTTTAACATTTCAATGTATATATTTTTTCAATGAATAATGGGGGTACTTTATACTTACCTACCTCAACAATAGGTCTAACTATTTTTAATCTGTGCAATAGGTACCTGTTGTATACCTATATTGAATTCTTTTACTCCCTTGTATAATAAATATAAAACAGACCGGTTGGCGCAGGCGCACTACTTCTGTTTTATTTTAGTATAATATACCACTATGACTATATGATCAGTTTTTGAACCGATTGGCGCATGCCGTCATCGCGTGACAAAATGTATGTCGATAATCAAACTTGCCATCGCTTTTGGCGTTATATTAACCCGAGAATTCAACGCCTACCAATATGGACCAATGAAATTACATAATTTTTGAAATATTAACCAATCAGGTGATGATTTCAGCGATAATACCAACTAGTGGTACCTATTTTCCCTGAAATCCTATTACTCCCTTAGTTACGTCCTTGTTACGCTAAACCAATATTGTGGCAGCTAAAACTGTTAACCCGACAACTTCTTCACATTAACTATCAAATTTAATATAGGCATTGAGTAAAGGTTACTCAATGATATAGGACTAAAATAGAAGATTTGTTTTCAGTCGTGGTGTAGAAAAGTTGTTCTTTCAATTTTATACCGATGTAAGTACTAGCACAGACCGAAGCTATATAGGTCTGTGGTACTAGATTTCAGACGTCTAAAGAATAGTTTCATTTTTACTTTTTCTAAATAAAACATATTTCATTTAAATGCGAATTTTAGTAAACCGACATAAATTATATTTCCTTTATTGTCTGCATCTGCATGCATTTCAGCATTTCACAATACGATCCAAGAACAGTGAAAATAATATACTAGTAGTTAGATGGATCAGCCGGCAGCCTTGATTGTTTTTATGGAGATTTCCCCTCATTTGCAAATATGAATTATACTTATAATGGCATCCAGATTTTTAACAATTTTTCAAAATAAGAATTGTCATAAGATTTAGTTTCAGTAATGGGATAAATCAAAGTAAGGATTTGTGTAAAATACTTTTATTAAAAATTAAATATATCCATCATAGTCAGTAAGAATCTATTTATTATAAAAGAAAATTTTCTTAATATTTCTTAGGTACCATTGCGTTCATTGTGAATAAACAACATCGTTAACATGTTTCTTTGGCATTCGATTTAATTTTTCGTAAAAAATTATTTACATTATCTAGGATTTTACTACTCAATAATATTTCCTCAATATAACTACCTTCTTTTCTGCACCTGTTACTCGTTGAGCATTATTTTATACAACACTATGTAGGTATTTTGTACTGTCACTCACACTACATCTCTTTACATTTAGATTAACTACTTTATATAATTATAGGCTTTAACAGAAATTCATGTATTTAGTAAGACACGATTTAAATTAAAATAGTGATGCAATCTGTCACACTGTGTAAGTGAAGCAGTCTTATTTATTTTTACTCAAATTTGCGCAATGAATGAAATTAGGATACATACTCGTATATTCACTTTTTTACTCTCATCGGTTTTCTTTGTGATTAATTTTGATTGTATTGATACAATTGTTTGACTTGGCATTCATGTGAAAAATACAAAGACTGCATACTTCATTATCAATATCTTCTACATATCAGCATCTTATATATTCATAGTGATTGAGTCTTACCAAATACTTCAATCAACAATAATATAATATCAAAGAATATAGTTCTATTAATATTTTAAATGAGTTCCAGTAGGCAGTGTCTATATCGCAGATGACTCAGATTGCCTATGGATTATTCCATTGTTGAAAAGAAAGCAAACACCTCTGAACCTTTTCACGCTTGGAGGACAACCAGATTTTCCAGGGATGAAATTTAATTAAATTTACGGATACAGGAATTTTTAAATATTTACATTATATCAGAGCATGTAAAGGTCCAGAGGTATTATTGGTAAGCTTTTCAATAATGGAATAACCCATCCAATAGTACATCTGTCTATATTCTCATATTTATTTACGGATACTCAACCACTGGTTACTATAATGAATCCCCCTAGTACTGATGATGCTATGGGGGCAAATGGGAGCTTGCCTCTTTGAAATCAGCGTCTATAAGAATCAGCAGTGATGAGTATGTCCATGATACTATAGCAGTCAAATTTTAACAACCTAATGGTACCAACAAACCAAATTTGGCAATAGACCATAATATTATGTGGTGACAAAATTAAGCAACCTGCTGCAGCTCATTTAAAGTTTGATTAAATTGTTGAATGTGCCAAATGCACTAACTTTGCTTTACTGGATGATCCAGAAATTAATTTTTCCCCCAAAACAAAGTTTTTGGTATATTAATATCTATCTTGACTTAGATAATGTTATAAAATTGTTATATACATTATACACACTATAACTGTAGGTATATTCAGGGTGCAAAAATCGGCACGTACTTGAATTTACTTGACGTGGTTATTTTTGAAGAATTTTGTTACGGATAACGAAGTCACTATGCGCATGGACATTGTTTCATTTGAACGGTAAAGAATAAAAGAACCATAAACATAAGTGAAATAAGGACTAATGTTCATGAATAATCTTATTTCTTTCAAAAAAGGGCCAAAAGTGTCGATAAATAGGACACTGTCGATAATTGGTACCACCACCTTACATGTTTTGTAAATAGTTGTTAGTAGTAGTAAGTAGTAGGTACCTATTATAGTAGATATTAGAAGAAGAAATCATGTGTCTTGGAAAATTTGAATAAACTAATTTTTCCCACCTGTTAAACTGCACTTTATGTAGGTTTTACGGCAAAATGGTATTAAGGAAAGTTGTTCAGAAATAAAAGCTAAAAACTGAGTAGGTGTACAAAATTTCAAAAGCCGGGACCTACTTTGAATTTATTCTGCTAAAAGAATTAAAACACACAAATATGAATTTTTCAAAAATGGTAGATACATTTTTCGAGAATAGTTTTTCTTACAATTGATTGGCAAATTTAGTGAAGGCAAAGCAGGTTACTTTTCCAATGGCGTACCATTTTTTATTAAAGAAGTGATGGTTGACCTTTTAAAAAATCGAACTTAACGAAAACCGTTAGGATTTCGATGCATGTTTATATGAAAAAATCTACTTATCATGACGTTCTCTATAGATTCTTGAAGTCTTACCCTCAAAAGTTGGACCACCCTGTATAAATACCTGATGAAGTTCTAAAGCTAAGAACAGAAGCTTGGAAGTTTTTATGAATGGTGGTAATTTTTCAAGAATATATTTGCTGAAAGGACCCATGATTTTCATTTACTTTCGTAATTTCATATTTTTATCTATGGATTATTTCAATTTATTCAAATTTCATTTGCGTATCTTTAAACGTTTCGAAAATATTAAAAGAAAACCATCTTTAAAATTCAACTTTTAACACCCTGTACACCGTGAACTAAGAATTTTTGGTTATATATAAAGTTTTGGGTACATATAAAGTTTTCTTCATAAAATCACGTCGCCAACAGCACAGAATAAATAGCTTTGCAACAGAAGCCTCCTTACGGACATGTGTCAAAAATAAGCGAGCCTCCATTTCAATTTACAGAAAGACAGACAATATTTTAAGCATAAATTTGATGCTGACACAATCTCTTTGCTATGCAGATTAACGTAACATCAAATAAAATGCACATTATTCATGTCTTTAGAAGATATTTCGCTAAAAAGTCAGTCTCCTTTTGACACATGTCGCTAAGAAATTGTCTGTATTATTCTTTAGTCTGTGCCAACAGCCTCTTAAAATATCTACATGTTCACTTGGAACACCATGTATAGAGGATATACAGGGTGTGCCATTAATAATGGAACATATTATAGAGCAACAGCATATATCTCGTTCCAAAATATTACGATTGAGCTTAATAGTTACCCGTCAAACCATCTAAGCTCAATGGTTACTGATACCACAGACATGTAAGCTCTGTGCTGATACATAAGGTATAGAAGTTTCTAATTGAAATATGATGTCGACGTTTTTTTTTTGTAGGGCGCAAAATAAGCGAGAAAATTGTGGTGATAGTTCTAAAAAAATCATACTGTATATGATTTTCTGCCTTCGATTGACCTTGGTTCGATTCCAGGTCGAGGGGTCGAGGCAGAGGCGCAGAGCATATAGAGTATGTATGTATACATGTCTTTGTAGAAAAATGCCGTTCATGGCGAAGAGTGATAGGCAAAATGTAGATTCACGGAATGGCTTCTTAATAGCTTTATCTGTGTGGTCTACGAATATTATTGTCCTACAGTCACTGGGATTAAGTACTACTGTTTCTAGGGTTTTCCATAGTACTTGAACAAATGCTATCCTAGTTCTATCGGAAAAAGTAGACCCTAGCCGCTAATGTCAATGAAGACACCCCTCCTCCGCACACGCACGTGGTTACATCTGGGATTCTTCGAGTTTAGATTATAGTGATTTCGAAAAGGGTTGGTTCTCCAGATATTTGCCTACTTTTATATATAACGGCCCTCGTAAAATCAACACTTTACGTGGGCCGTGCTTGATATATAGATACGAATAAGGTAATAGAAACCCACAAATAAAATAATTATAGGCTTGTTATGAGGGAACATCTTTCCATCTTTGTCCTGGAGCCGAAAGACAGGAAAAACTTTATCTAAAGTATTTTGACCATACCAGCCCAATAATCTTTTGTTGTGAGGGCTTAGCTTTGTAATCACTGTAATGTATTTATTAAATGGCATAATAATCAATCAAACCGAAATTATAACTAAGAAAAACTCACTATATATAGCCGTTGCCGGTTTCAAGATATAATCAAATATTTGTAGAACAAAATATTTAAAGGTAATAATTAGTCATCCGCCAAAGATGCACATCAGCATAATAATATATTATATCCATTTGCAACTGTCATGGCCGTGGGCCACTATCAGTGGGTACGATTGGGTACCACAGTACCACACCCCGTAGGTACTAATGGCAATGTCCTTTCCTCATCTTGTCGACATGTTTATATTTTTAACATTTCAATGTATATATTTTTTCAATGAATAATGGGGGTACTTTATACTTACCTACCTCAACAATAGGTCTAACTATTTTTAATCTGTGCAATAGGTACCTGTTGTATACCTATATTGAATTCTTTTACTCCCTTGTATAATAAATATAAAACAGACCGGTTGGCGCAGGCGCACTACTTCTGTTTTATTTTAGTATAATATACCACTATGACTATATGATCAGTTTTTGAACCGATTGGCGCATGCCGTCATCGCGTGACAAAATGTATGTCGATAATCAAACTTGCCATCGCTTTTGGCGTTATATTAACCCGAGAATTCAACGCCTACCAATATGGACCAATGAAATTACATAATTTTTGAAATATTAACCAATCAGGTGATGATTTCAGCGATAATACCAACTAGTGGTACCTATTTTCCCTGAAATCCTATTACTCCCTTAGTTACGTCCTTGTTACGCTAAACCAATATTGTGGCAGCTAAAACTGTTAACCCGACAACTTCTTCACATTAACTATCAAATTTAATATAGGCATTGAGTAAAGGTTACTCAATGATATAGGACTAAAATAGAAGATTTGTTTTCAGTCGTGGTGTAGAAAAGTTGTTCTTTCAATTTTATACCGATGTAAGTACTAGCACAGACCGAAGCTATATAGGTCTGTGGTACTAGATTTCAGACGTCTAAAGAATAGTTTCATTTTTACTTTTTCTAAATAAAACATATTTCATTTAAATGCGAATTTTAGTAAACCGACATAAATTATATTTCCTTTATTGTCTGCATCTGCATGCATTTCAGCATTTCACAATACGATCCAAGAACAGTGAAAATAATATACTAGTAGTTAGATGGATCAGCCGGCAGCCTTGATTGTTTTTATGGAGATTTCCCCTCATTTGCAAATATGAATTATACTTATAATGGCATCCAGATTTTTAACAATTTTTCAAAATAAGAATTGTCATAAGATTTAGTTTCAGTAATGGGATAAATCAAAGTAAGGATTTGTGTAAAATACTTTTATTAAAAATTAAATATATCCATCATAGTCAGTAAGAATCTATTTATTATAAAAGAAAATTTTCTTAATATTTCTTAGGTACCATTGCGTTCATTGTGAATAAACAACATCGTTAACATGTTTCTTTGGCATTCGATTTAATTTTTCGTAAAAAATTATTTACATTATCTAGGATTTTACTACTCAATAATATTTCCTCAATATAACTACCTTCTTTTCTGCACCTGTTACTCGTTGAGCATTATTTTATACAACACTATGTAGGTATTTTGTACTGTCACTCACACTACATCTCTTTACATTTAGATTAACTACTTTATATAATTATAGGCTTTAACAGAAATTCATGTATTTAGTAAGACACGATTTAAATTAAAATAGTGATGCAATCTGTCACACTGTGTAAGTGAAGCAGTCTTATTTATTTTTACTCAAATTTGCGCAATGAATGAAATTAGGATACATACTCGTATATTCACTTTTTTACTCTCATCGGTTTTCTTTGTGATTAATTTTGATTGTATTGATACAATTGTTTGACTTGGCATTCATGTGAAAAATACAAAGACTGCATACCTCATTATCAATATCTTCTACATATCAGCATCTTATATATTCATAGTGATTGAGTCTTACCAAATACTTCAATCAACAATAATATAATATCAAAGAATATAGTTCTATTAATATTTTAAATGAGTTCCAGTAGGCAGTGTCTATATCGCAGATGACTCAGATTGCCTATGGATTATTCCATTGTTGAAAAGAAAGCAAACACCTCTGAACCTTTTCACGCTTGGAGGACAACCAGAATTTCCAGGGATGAAATTTAATTAAATTTACGGATACAGGAATTTTTAAATATTTACATTATATCAGAGCATGTAAAGGTCCAGAGGTATTATTGGTAAGCTTTTCAATAATGGAATAACCCATCCAATAGTACATCTGTCTATATTCTCATATTTATTTACGGATACTCAACCACTGGTTACTATAATGAATCCCCCTAGTACTGATGATGCTATGGGGGCAAATGGGAGCTTGCCTCTTTGAAATCAGCGTCTATAAGAATCAGCAGTGATGAGTATGTCCATGATACTATAGCAGTCAAATTTTAACAACCTAATGGTACCAACAAACCAAATTTGGCAATAGACCATAATATTATGTGGTGACAAAATTAAGCAACCTGCTGCAGCTCATTTAAAGTTTGATTAAATTGTTGAATGTGCCAAATGCACTAACTTTGCTTTACTGGATGATCCAGAAATTAATTTTTCCCCCAAAACAAAGTTTTTGGTATATTAATATCTATCTTGACTTAGATAATGTTATAAAATTGTAGCACTATTACTCCTGATTTCTCACTAAGGATTCTGGATAAGAGAAGCATTAAAACTGTGATATTTATATGCCCTCATACATTTTAACAATAGAATCTATTGTATTTCTGTCACTCAGTACTGGAAGTGGAATTTGTTAATAAGAATTACCATAACGAGGGTCTGTTATTTCAATATTAATAAGTATTATAATTATTTTACTTTATTCTAAAAAATCAATTAATTTCAAAATTGTCAGCATTAAAAAAAAAAAGAAAAATTAATGATATGACAAAGACACTTCCAGTCAGAGTGGATATAAGTGGATGAAATAGTGGCAAAAATTTAACAAGCATTATCACATTTCATTGTCAAACTTTGTCATGAATGTGTATCTCTAAAATTAAAAATGTGAATCTCTAAAATAAAAAAAAAAAGATTCCTAAGTCACCCCTAAAAAGTAAATCGCTAACTTGTTCACAATGATCTTTTAGTGAATTCACATCCTAAAAACTGTAAGAGACACCAAAGAAACGCAGGCAGTCTTAAAATGTTGTGACTCAAAACTCCCAATCATTCTATGTTTTCATTTCGGCTTCGGAACTAATAATGTAGTCAATTGTATAGAGAACAGAAATAAGCAGTAGTTCCTCGGTTAATTTATAGCCAGGTGTGCTTGAGCAGCAGCAGACTCCTCCTGCTTTTCTTTGGTGTCCTGTACCTTAGATGTATAGTAGGTACTCATCAGACCAAAAAGAATATACACTCCTTTCCTATGGCATTGTGATCAACCACAAAACGAAATTAAAACTGTCCTTGTAATGGTAGAAAATGTGTGCGAAAACACATTACTTTGTGTCGAGGAATAGACAAAGGTATGGGGCAAAACCTAACATATTTTATTTTGAAAAATGCACCGTTTGTGGCATATCGACTTGGACCCATATGAAATATATTAAATAAATTCACTCTAATTTAAAATCTGTAGTGAACTGAGTGGAGTTTATTTGATTCGGCCTTACAGGCCTCAGCAACTGAATTCCACATTCATTATAAAAAGTTGAACTTCAGTGTCTTGGTAGACAAATAAATATTTTTTTATATATCGCCAACCGTTCTATTGTTCTATATTCTAGTATAATTTTAAATGCTTCAATTAATTCTATAAATTGTAGGTGGCAATATATCATAGTTATATATTAGTAAACATTATTTTTGGTCTGAGCGGTACTCAGATTAACACAATGAAATTCTATCATGTTTGTGATCGCATTTAAGAATGCTATGAAAGTTCATATTATAATTTGTGTTCCATTTTTTGGCACACTAAATGTAAAATGCATTCTGTCTCTAACAAGCAACATTAAAAACTGGCAAGATATACATTAAAAATAACAATTAACATACATAAAATAAAACTGTATTTCTACAAACTGCTTCTTGGCAAAAATGAGTTTTTGAGTACTTATTTGTCTTTTTGGAATGAAAATTTTAAATATAAATAGATATTATTTCCTAAAATTTATTTGTGGCATAAACAGATCCATTGAATTTTAATTGGGTTTTGCGCCACCAAACTGATTAAAAGACAACTTTTTCAAGTTGTCTGGAAAATTAATAAATTCTTAACAGTAAATGAACTAAACTTTGAACTTGTAACTCAAAAAATATCTTCAACAAATTTGTTTCCTGAGCTTTCGGAGAAAAAATCTTATGAGAATGGAGGAAGATTTATTCTCCGAAAGCTCAGGAAACAAATTTGTTGAAGATATTTTTTGAGTTACAAGTTCAAAGTTTAGTTCATTTACTTACTATTAAGAATTTATTAATTTTCCAGACAACTAGAAAAAGTTGTCTTTTAATCAGTTTGGTGGCGAAAAACCCAATTAAAATTCAATGGATAAATAGATATTCTTCTGGTACTAGTTTCAAGTCAGTAGAACTTTTTTCATATTAGGTATATTATATTATTTTAATTTTAATAAATCCCATTTTCTTTAGAAAATAATTCTAAGCCGAATACTTTCCCTGTTATAGAAAAAAGTTTAAAATTATTAATACACATTGTGCATAGTTTTCTATAAAGTTGACAAGTTGTTGTAAATAAAATGTGTAAATAGCATTTTTTACATTTCTTGTATGGTTTTGACATTTTTCAACAAAATGTTTACAAATGAGTCATGAAACCTGCAAATAAACTTATGCACTCCACTAAAGTGGAAGCTTCAAATAAATATATGTCCATTAGGTAATAAAAACACAAAAGTTACCTCTAAACAATGTGCTTAATCGCTGAACGAATTTATTGTAGAATTATGCCTAGTTTTCCTACTGCCTTCTTCTGTCTCCATCCTTGGATTAATACTCTGCGACAGTGCAAATGTCTTTGGAAAATCTATGGTAGCATACGGCTTCTTCTTAACAGTCGGACTATCAGACACGGCTATGGGCGCATTCTTAACATTCGGCCTAGCATTTGCGCTAGCATTTGCGCTGTCCAAATCCAACTCGGCATAATTCACCTCTCGTACTGGAATATATTCCATGCCGTACTCGTTTTCTGTGTAAACGGTAGGTGTAGACGGCACACTATTGTAACTATCACTTATAGGACGCAAGTTTTCGATATCTTTGGCATCTATGTTGGCATAGCAGTGGACATCTTCGACGTCTACTGGTGTCAATTCTGGCTTGTCAGTCATTTCTTTGGTATTTGTCATTGTGTCTTTGGTAGGTAGTTTGGTTGGATCTATGTTCATGTAGACATGGCAAGAGCTGTCGACAGAGGGTTCCTCCGGTATTGGCTGAACATTACCAATTCCTAAAAACAAGGCAGATTACTGACTTCTTGAGTTCAAGAGGATGTGATTTGCAGGTAGCACCTAAGTTACAGTGAGCCGAGTAAGGGCACACTCACATATATGACTATATTTATAGGATGGTTAATCATTTTTAAAAGTCTTACCGCAAAATTATAGAAAATCTTCTTTTAGAAAGTGGTTGGAACAAACTATATTTTTTGACAAACATGTAAATTTTTTACATTAATTCCAACCGCTAACCACAATTTTTGATGCCATCACATGGAAACTGGAAATTGAAGTACCCACATAAAAATAAAATATGGAATGTTTTCACAAAAACAGGATTTCGACAATCTTATCATCCTGAGGTGACCCTATTACACGCCACTGGATCTGACCTAATTCCAAGATGTTACCAACTTAAGAATATATCTGCACCAGCGCCGGTTTTAGCTTGACTACCGCCGGATGCTAAGTTTAAAAAACGCTTTATCTTTCCTCTCAATTTTTTACTTTTGACCAGAAAGCTAAACTTGTTTGTTGGGAGATAGTCAGAAATAAATTTTGTGGTATAAAATTGCGCCGCAGCCGAAAATTTTTCAAATATTCAAGGTCAAACAGTTTAAATTAACGAAAAAAATCCAAGCAAAAAATATTCTTGTGGTAATTTTTTTTGTTCACTATGGACTCATAACATTTGTAGCTAAGAAGTCCTACTCATTTTTCTTTTATCGAACAAAACTCTGACCAATAGAAACTTCGAAATTTGTTTTAGTGTGAGCCCATAAAAATCATTGCTTTTTAAAGCGGCTATACAAAAGAAGCAGAGGTGTTTGGTTAGTGAAATGCGCCATACACGAAAATTTTTAGAAATACCTATGAAACACAGATAGTTTAAATGAAGTATAGGAAATTACAAAATCATAACAGTATAATGTATTTTTCGTCTTTTCTCGATGTATGGGGCTTCAACCCCCAAATCATATACAGCCCTGGGCTTATGTATGGGAAAAGCCAGGTCTCGTGGAATCGATAGTTAGCTACTTGACAATAATAAGTATATTCTGCGTTTAGGATATTTTCACTTAGAAACTTTAGAAATCTTCAACGTACAGATGAAGATGATGAATAGGAGAACGTTTTAGATGTTATCAGAGCCGTAACTTGCCTAGATTCTGATCTGATAAATGCGCCCCCCCATTTTCAGAAATGTTATAAAACTTTGTATATGATAAGAATTTGCAAATACCTATATTACATTTGAAATAAACTTGCGGTTATTTTTTGGTTTTCTATCACCTGTTGAAGTGTCCCTCTTTAAAACAAAACTGTAGTCCAATAAAGATGTCAGTTTTGCAAAAAAATTCCAAACAGGATGATTTTTTTCAGGGTTGCTTGGGGACTGCCTCCTGAGTGTCCAACCAAAAGATCACACTCGATCTCCTGGTACGAATTGCGCTATAGGTTGGTTTCGTGGTTTCTTAAACATTTTTTAAAGCAAAATGACCCTAATAAAAGTTGTAGGGGTTCAAAATATGAACAACTTTGTCTCATAATTCTTTCTTTTATCTCTAATACGCAACGAGTCACAGCTCATTACTTATTTGACAAAAATTCCTCACGCTGCAGGGGGGTCTTGTAAACATTTTTTTTACAAAAAATGACCTTAATAAAAGTTTTATAGGAATGGACTTCTAGTAAACTTTTTCTCATAATTTTTTTTGTCTCTAATACTTAATGATTACAGGTCATTATATGACAAAAATTAATTAAACAATATATAATGCTCTGTAAATCATTAAGTATTGGATACAAAGTTTAGAAGAAGAAGTTTACCAAAAGTTCATCCTCTAAAACATTCATTAAAGTAATTTTTTTTTGTAAAAAAATGTTGTCAAGAGCACCCCTGCAGTAATGCGCTGTAACTCGTTATCTATTAGAGATAAAAAAAAATAAGAGGAAAAGTTGTTCATACTTTGATTCTCTACAACTTTTATTAGGGTCATTTTGCTATAAAAAATGTTTAGGTTATCGCCCATATTTTTTAACTACCCTATAGCTCAATTCGTACCAGGAGTTCGAGTGTGATCTTTTGGTTGAACACTCAGGAGGCAGTCCCCAAGTAACCCTGAAAAAATAGTCCTGTTTGGATTTTTTGCGACCCCTATAAGCTGAGCACATCTTTATTGGACTATGCAACATATAAATGATAAATTTTAGAATTGAAAATAACGGGTTTGCAGCCAAAAAATATTTAATATACTTCTTTCAAATAATCAAGCTTTCTTTCAATCTTTTGAACTTCTTCGGGGCTAAAAAATGTGTATTCAATGTAAAAAAAATCAAATAATAATAACAATAAAATACATTTGTATTTTGCATTTTATAAACCAAGAAATTAATATTTCAATCTAATAGTAAGTGTCTTTTAACAATTTTATTTGAATCTTTTACATTTAATACATATTTTTTAGCCTTCAAGAAATACAAAACATTGAACGAAAGCTGGGTTATTTGAAAGATGTGTAGTAAATATTTTTTGGACGTTATTGTCATTTCTACAATTACTCAACACAGCCATATTACAAGACATATAAATGATAAAGAAAGATTTTTTTAGTACCTGTAATTATAAATAATAAAGGAGATTTTAGTGGCATATCAGGTAAGTGCCTACATAGTAGGAGTGCTGGGTTCGAGTCCGGGCTGGAGTGCATTTTCAATTGATATATTTTACCTGGTATTCCAGTAAAACATTGTTTATTATTTTTAATTAATAAAAACTCTTTCTTTGTTAATATTCTTGGCTGGACATTGTAGGTTAATTTCCATGTTCGATACTTGCATTAAGTCGTTAAATGTCGAATTTTGTGGGCCCGGCCCAGCCCGGCCCGGCGCCCCTACCATGATGCGCCCGGTGCGGGGGCACCGGTCGCACCGCCCTAGTTACGGTACTGGATGTTATGATTGCAGACGACGATCAAAACGAAGGTGTCGCGTCATGAGTGACATCGCAAACAAAATGTGATTTACTTTTAGATATTAGACCAGCTTATACTGCCTCCTAAAATTGACCGCTGGGTGCTATTAGCGCCGTAGCACCCCCCTAAAACCGGCGCTGATCTGCACTACAATTTATCTGATTTTAAAATAGCAGAAAAACCTACCAATGACATTCCGAATTACGAATTTAACAATTTAGGTTGGCAATATGTTCAGGCAATATGGCTTCCACTTGATTTGCCAATTGGATGCACAGTAGGTCAATGGTCGAAGCACGTTCTCCCTCTCTCTGCCTATTTCGCATCCTTTGAGCTAAATGCTAGCACGACCCGGATGCCAAAAGGGGTTCAGACCGAAAGGGGCCCGGTCGGTCTGGGCCCCTCTCGACGTGCGGGCCCTAAAGCGGCCACTTACTCCGCTTAATGCATAAACCGACGCTGATATTACCTAAATGACAGATTTACAAAGAGCAACTGCTGTCAAATTTTGCGGCCAACATCAACAATCAAGACTGACAAAAATGAAATGAAGGTTAAGAATGGTTTGGTTTGACTCGATTGTTGGTGTCCAGATTCGGCAAAGGTTTTGTCTCTCGTCTCTCTTTAAATCATTCACACATTCATTACCTAAGTTTTCATAATTTGGGACCTCAGCATCCCCTGCCAAAACGCCAACATTGGTATAAGAATGATCAGGAAGTAGGCTGTTCCTTTTGTTGTTATTGTGTTCCAATGGTATATCCACTGGCGGAGGTGATGTGGTAGTTGGGCTCAATTGGCCATTACTCGATATAGAACCGGGCCTGCTCACCCCAGAGGAGTGTACTGGACGGACAATCTGTTGTATGGGGTTTAGGTATCCTTCTGGAGCAAGCGCTTTAAAAAAGTAATATCATATTAAATTTAGCAGGCTAGAGCTAAAATCAGGTAGCTACATGTTTTTAGGCCAATGCAAAGCAAAAACGTACCCCCACTAATCCTTCTTTGCACGGGAGGTCCAGTGCTAATTGCAGGAATGGGAAATTCAATGTTATTTTGCACGTTGTTTAAAGGATTCTCCTCATTGATATTCCCCGTAATATACTGCTGCACAATATTGAACAACTGCTCCGCTTTCCTACATCTAAATGCATATATCCCATGGCCCGTGGGACATCGCCGTCCGCACTCAAAACTGAACACGTCAATGTCAAATCCATACTTTCGTAGCGAGCGTAAAGGCCATCTCGTTGGCTGCTTCCCTTTTTGGTAAAAGACTAGTTCTATTTCGGTAACCTCGAGCTTCCCAGGGCTAATAGGCCTTCTTTGGTCATTTACATTCGTCACCTGGAAAATGTTGGGATGGCGGTCGTTTATGTCTGTTTTGCTGTTTACACAGCCCATTATGTGCCCTAAAGTTGAATAATGTTTATAAACATATTCTCAAGGTTAGTTACAAACACTCCCTTACAAATATATTTTCTAATAAAAGGTCTATGATCATATCGAGCTTTTTAATATTTGGCTTATAAGCTTATTGTTCTAATAGTAATTCACTACATTATTCTACGATATCTAACAACAATGTGAATCTAATAAATGATAATAAATAAATAATGGTCTAATTAACCACAGTTGAACACATTTTTTCTTCTTTTCCTGTCTTCTTTTTCTTTTCTTGTTAACTTCTATTGTCACAGTTGTCACTCTTGTCAAGTTGATCTCACAAAATATGTAGGTTAGGTTAGGTTGATCTGTCATCAACAGTAACCCAACTTATTTTGTTGTAAAAAAAAATGCCAAAATGGGTTAAGGTAGGTTTGTTCCGTATACAGATTTTCATCACGGTACTCAAGGTCTATGGCCTGTACCGTCGATGGAGGATCAATCAACGCCTGTACTAACCTTGGTATTATAGATACTGACAAAATATCTGTTTTGTACTAGATAGGTCTGTTTGTATTTTCTCGTGGCACAGACAATATTCTAGCTTTGTGCCAAAAGCAGTTCTAGCGAATCAGAATGCACAAAAGTAATTCCAGAACAGTTTTCAACCAAATTAGATCGTTGAGAACCAAGGTTAGTTAACCTTGGCTGAGAACCAGTTCAGAATTCAGAACTGGTGTTGGATTTCTATTATTGAAGAAATAGTTGTAGGTAATTTCGGAACACCACCCTGGGTGCTAAGTGTAGGTTAGGTTAGGTCACTAATTTAGGTGTACTTTTCTGCCAACAGATGTCGCTAATGATCTTGAATTTTGTAATCAGCAGGCCGACTATCGACTTTCACAGCTATCGAAATCGGAGCCGTCATTCGTCAGAATCAGAAGCGAACGTCGAACCGGGCGAACGGCACCGCCACAGAAACAGAACACAGAAACAAAATGGCTGCCCGTTCGATGTAGGGTAAACGTCAGTCTCATCACTCTCATCCCGGATTTTTTTTATACAAATGTATTATTTATAGTTTTTATTATTTATATTAATTTATTGTTCGAGCTGTGAGTGGTGCAACCATGTCCGGTGAGCGAGAAATACCCGCGGAGGACAGTATTAAAGTTGTGTGTCGGTTTCGGCCCCTCAACGATTCGGAAGAAAAGGCTGGGTCGAAGTTTGTTGTGAAATTCCCTTCTGGAGGCGAAGAAAATTGCATCTCCATTGCGGTAAGTGAAAGAGAATTTGCATTTGTTAACATCAATAAAGGCACACAATATTATTGTTTTATAAAACTTGCGTCATTTAGAATTTCGGTCGCGCATCACTGCTCCTGTGCATTTCAGAATTTTGCATGAATATCATAAATAAAAGCAATGATGTCGTCGATGATGATTACGCTTTCCATACCTACCTAATTATTTCATTTTGATTACTCCACCAAACTTCCAATTTCGAATCTTGCTTCTCAGCTGGGGCGATTCTGAAACCCATCATTGTTTAAGCTCCTGCTAAATATTTAATTAAGTAAACGTATAGTTAAAATAATAAAAAATTGGCATATTTTAATTATTCTTAATTTTGTTTATCATAAATTTTTCCTATTTACGTTCTGATCTAAATATTACCTAATAAAAGTTTCCTAATAAATTTGGAATGAATCTATAAATAGTCTAGCTCATTGCTGCAAGTAAATGAAAATAGGTACTTCTTTTAAAATTTGAAAGCACAAGAAAGCACCTAGGTAGGTGTCACTGTTTAGAAGCAATATAATAATAATAATAATTCTCACCCTCACAATACTCCAAACTAGGAGTAGGTACCCCAGAAGCAACTACCCTAACGTTTTTCATCATACAGGGCACAGGATGTCAAAGTTTAATTTTTTTATGTTTTCTTTTTCCTAAAGGAAGAAGAGCTAAGGCAAACATATTTGGTAGAATTCAGACACACATCTAGAAGAAGCTACTAGAGCTTTTAATGAGGATCTAGAAAGTCTTGTTGAGCGCTCTAATTCCCATAACTGTGTATAAATCCTTCAAAATCACCACTTAAAGCGCAAATAACCTGGGAATGCACATTGATACTGACCTATATGATTTCACAACTACCAACATCATCGATTGTCTGAAAAAAGTTCCAAAAATTCAGTAATTTGAGGTGGCACAGATAAGAACACTCTGTATATTTTGTATTGGACCTTTGCATATCAACACCTTGAGTGGTCCTATTGACCATTCAACTGTTTTGAGGGGATTCCATGGCACTCTTGACTTGGCAGATGCCTTTAAAATTCCTATTTTGCTCAAATTTGGAATATAGGGGTTTTGGGGTGTTGCGATTAACGCTGTGGGGTCAGATTTTAAATAAAAAAATCGCTAAATGGTTTTCGTGAAAATCGGGGATATAAAAAAATCGCAGCCGGCCCTGAATTTGCATTTTGAAAGTGGCAGGAAGATCAAAAGAAGCGGTTTTTGAAGGCCTTTCAAATAAAAAAAAGTTTAGGCGGTTATCTCCAAAAATGAAGATTTTACGGATTTGTACAGTATATACCTAGGTATTTTTATTTTTTGATTATCGCCTTCTTATGAATAAGACTACTAATTGTGCTTGACCATCTCTGGCCATTTTTTTAAGTGGTGGAAAATAATAAAAATGCTCCTAAAAATGTTCCTAAAGAAAAATAAGCCAGGCATCTAGGTCTAGGTGTCATAAAGTATTATAAAAGGTAGGTATATACCTGTGTGACTACTTTTCCAGGTATCAACACTTTAAGAATGATTGCACCTAAATATTAATACAAATCAAGATAAACATACCTACCTACTTTAAATAAAATATTTCTATATTTAATATAATAATAAAAGCTGCTGACCTGGGAGGTATGCGATTTACCCCTAAGATTTGGTCAACCTATAAAACCCTATCTTTATTATTTGCAATCTACCTCCAAATTTTATACAAAATTTTCACTGCTTTTTATACGCACTGATAAAATGTGATTGCATTGTTATCTCGGTCACTTCGTTATTCACTTTGCAAACAATATATTATGATAATATGGTAGGTAATCAAAATCAAATTCCAGGACATATCTACAATTGTACCTTTAATAAGGTATAAATTATACCTTTAAATAAATGTACCATGCCGTGTTTGTATGCCTTCTTCTATAATATTTTGTTTAAATGACGAATTACGAAACCAAAACTTATTATTACAGGAAAAAACGGTCTCGGAAGCCATACAGTTAAAAATAAAGCTATTCTTTTCATAATTAACAATAATAATACCATGTCAAAAGCTTGCGTGACGAATAAATGGGAACCATAACCATGGCATAAGCAAAGATATTAGGTAGTTCTTCTTTAAAAATCTTCATTAACCTATAGACAAATTTGCAGTTCAAAACCATTTTATTATAGTTCTTTTTGCCCGCGGAATTAGTGTTTACCAGAGGTTTTATCCAAAATCGATATTTAACCATTAAAAAAAATCATTCACTTCAGAGCCTGTATCGAACGGAACATCTTGAACTTACAGTGAAGTTTGAATTATTCGTGCAGCTCAACGGTGAACACACTATAAGGGCCACCTTCCACTTCAGCTTTTTGCATGCATTTTTTTCTGTAAACCAATTATATTTCTTCTGGAGCACAATTTGAGCAATCTGATTGGTTTGCAGAAAAAAGTTGCCACAAGAAGCTGCAGTGGAAGGCGGGCCCTTACACAGTCAAGTGTTACATTCCTAGACACATCCTCTTGTAGCCTGGTCCGAAGCTGGTCGTACACCGTACCTACCCTATTTATAAAGGGTTTTGTTTTTTAATAAAACAATAATTTAATTATCATATATAGTGTTGATATTTTTAGGTTATGTAGATACATATATGTATTCCACAAATTGCAATAATTGATACCTATTGGTTTATTAAAAAAAGATAATTACATCATACCCAAAAATAATAGAATAAACTGAAAATATGAATATTTAATATTCAACAAATAATTAACATTTTAGTTGTTCATAGGTATTACCCGAGATATTACCTATGCCTATGATATGGTTTCTAGCTTTGTTTTAAGATAAAAAAAAATAAACTATTGAAAGTTGTGTATCAGCTTGGTTGGACACTCCAGTTTGAATCTTCATCAGGGCTAGATTTTTCGAGTTGTTTCTAAGTGTTTGTTCCTCGGTTTGTTCATATTAATAAATTTGTAAAAATACTACCCAAAACGCATTTGAAATGTTTTTTCATCAAATCATTACGCGCTATCTCTGTTTGTAAAAAATAAAAATATATTTGGTTATTGTAGAGGGTATTATTCTGGGTATTATTATGGTGCATATTAGTTATTATAAGTAGGTTGACTTTTGCAATCGAGTGAGTAATGAAGTAGGTATTACTGTTCGAAATTTCATTTAGGTGAACAATACAATAACATTATTCCAATCCGTTTTTTAAAAAATTGTTAACCGCCATGGAGACTGAACTGACTGAATCGTTTCGTCTAATCTCCACACAATAAAGAACCAGATTATACCCGGTCTGTATGACCTACGCACGAGCTGCCAAGACGAGTATGATAATGTATCTTTCTCTTATTAAATCTCGAACAACACATCTAATTTGAATGTTCATATTGTAGTAGTACATCGCTATGTAGATGTGCTTGTTTATTAGCTAGCTTAGAACTTTCCTGCATATAAATCGTATTCATAAGTTTGATCGACGAGTGGATGAGTTACATTTTTCCCTGTAAATTACAGGTGGCAAGGTTCAAGTATCACTTCTAGTTTAGCCAGAATCGGTGTTTTGCAACCTATTGCAAACAAGCCAAATGTTTTTAATTTCCTTTTTCCGTCTGCCGTTGAAAATAAAACAGTTCTTTAGTTTCGCTTTTACCTCAGAAACCGGCGGGCTTGCCGAGTCGTGGCGGGTTCATATTGTTTACAATTAAAATGTTTCAGCCGACTTATTTTTCTGTGGGTTAGGTGGCCTTTTTAATTTCAAATGAGATTAGTTTTCTTGGAGGCATTTCGATGTGTTTCGACGCCGCTAATTAGTTTTTCCATTAATTTGTAATTCTAGGAGGTGCGAGCTGTGGTAGCAATATGCTGTAGAGCCTGCGGAAAAGGCGTAATCCATTAGAGGTGCGGGACGTTGTGAAATTGTATTTGTTGAATAGGTTTCGATTTCTTTGTCAGAGGTTTCAACCTACTTACTTTTTGTTTCGCATAAATTATTTGCCATCTGTTTTATATCATGGATAAGATAAGCGTTCATTATAGATAGTAACTTATAGTAGTAGATAGTAACAAATTTAAGCCTTATCAGTTTGATCGTACCTACTTGCAGTTTTGCAATGTTTACATGTTTTCTAGGTTTTCGATTTTATAGAAGATAGGGAAGTATCCTCAGAGGTATTCGTTTTTAAGATAATTTTAAATTTACCCTATGCTTTCTAAGGATTACGCAAAAAGAGACTGCCAGATTACTTTCGCAGGTGATTCATCTCATATATCGCCAAAATAATCAAAATCTTCATGGAGGCAATTCCTAAAGCTGCTTCCTTTTCCGGATTGCAGAGAGACATAAAAATGCGTTTTTATTTTGCTATTGGCACAGTAATTTTTACTGAAAGCACTTTATTTTGGAAATGGATCACAATGACGCTATCCAGTACATTTCCGCGTACTAGGCGTGCACGCGTTATTGTTTGGAGATGTCGAAATACATAGGATTATTCTGTTTTTGTTCCGTATGATCATTTTCTTGAACCGTCGTTGAAATGGACTTTTACTCATTAAGGACAAATCTAATTACAAAAAACTCACCAAGGCATGAGTCTAATCAAAGAAAATTGTACCTACCTTCTTAGAAAAGGCCACCTATTCAGAAAAGGTAAAGCAGTTTTCATTCATTATAATGGGCTAATACTCTATAATACACTATAATAAAGTATCATTGATGCTACTTAAAGTAGGTACCTACCCCTGGGTTCTAAATGCATAAATATTATAACAAGTATCCTAGGATATAGGTAAAGCAATACTTATTTCTGGAATTGTCATTTCCATTTAATTTTATTATCAGACAGACACCCATGTATAGAATCTTCTTTTCTCAGCTTGCTTAAATATTAACATATCTTCACATACCTACCTAGGAAACCCCAAATTGTTTAGTAAATTAGTAAGTTAGGTAAATAAATTTAGTATAAAATTTGAAAATGAAATAGGTAGATACTTATTTGAAAAACGGCGAAGAACTTAACAGAAAAAGACATAATGTATATACAGGGACCGGCAGAAAAATGGACACAAAAATTTAATATTGTTAAACTCTGATTTCGATTAATTTAAATTTCTAGCTGCTAATCGAACAAAATTAAAGTTTAGTAGAAAATTCAGGTGTTATCCGATGATAAGTTGCGCTTGCAGTATTTTGTTTTTTGTAATACACAGGGCGGTCGAAAAAAAAATTCAAAAAAAGTTAATTTTTTTTACTAGGTGGCTGTGACTTTACATCTGACATACACCTTTGATTCCAAACAACTTTTGTAAGTAACTTTTGACCGTATTTTAAAAAATAAGGGTACTTTACTCTTGAGTTATTTTGACATTTTTGAATCTACCTCGTATCCAAAAAGAGATATTCAAATTTTGATATGTGCGTTTTGAGTTTGAAATGATTCTCCAACTTTTATCAAGAATAAAATTTTCTTAGAAATTAATAATAAAAAAGTTTTCCATTTGTGTCCAACTTTCTGCCGGTCACTGTATTATTTTAATGGCGATAAGTAGTAGATTTCAGAAATGTATAAACATATGAAAGAAAGAAAATCGGACATCATTTCAGAAAAATTAAAAAGGATTTTCTGTCAGCGCCGGGGGTCGAACCCGGGACCTCTCGCTTGCTAGGCGAACGTTCTACCACTGCACTACGCTGAACCGTTAAAATTAAGTCGGTCTGTTTGTATAGTAGCTGAACGGAGAAGCCTTCGTTCGCGCCGTACCACAGAAAATACTCTCCAACTTCTTCCGAAACAAAAATATATCTACTGGATCTTCCGTTTACAACTACCCAAGCAGGGTTTTTTACTATTTTCACTCTGAGATGCTCTCGAAAAAATGTTTCACATCGATCTACACCTACAAACAAGTCGACAACTTTCTATTAGATACGGTGGTATTACACTGTGATATTACAATAGAACCTGGTTAATTGCTTTTAGTTTCCTTTTAAAAATGATTTCTGACAAAAACAAATTCAGAATAAGACACCCATTTATTTGTAATTTTTTAGTATAAGGATGTAAGATTAACGAGTGGAAAAGTGTTTACAAGAAAAAGCGCTAATGGGCAGTAAAAAAAAACTAAACTCATACAGGTGTTTCATGCTATTTGACAATCATCAGTACGAGTTTGCTTCCAAGATCATGCCTTCCCAATGAATCACCTTATATGTTACTCCTCAGGCGGAAAAGCGATTTTCTAATGTTGGCAGAATTACTAATCAGGGTAAAAATTCATATCAACGACGGGGAGTTCCAAGAAAGTGATCATAGGAAACAACCACAGGATAATCCTCTATTTCGACATTTCCAAAACAATAATAAGTACGCGTGCAGTGCACGGTATTGTGACGCGGGCGGTTTTCCTTCCCCCCACCCCCCAATCTCGAGTCCCCCCACCACTCGCGACCCATTCGGCGTCGCGATCGATCGGCTCAGCGCCGCTGCGTCGACGTCGACGCCGCCGCCCTTGACTGTGGGACGTCACGAAATAAACGGGACGCTTCCTCGACAGGTCGGCGCTGCTCCGCCAGTGGCGTGCCGGCGCGGCCACTCGATAATCTTGAGCAATTGAGAAAAACAAATATGAGAATATTCTTCGAAAGGTCATTGGGTAAAAGATAAGCGAGGAAGGACCATCGCCTAAGAACTTCCATATGTTGAATAGTCCAACTCTTACTACTAGTCTTCCACAAATAGTCACATCAGCTTTCATATTTATATTCAAAATTGACTGAGATATCACTGATTCTTCTTATAAAGGGAATCTACAGGTCCGAGGTAGACTTTCTCGAGGGGTCGAGACGTTCATAACTAAAATGTTGAAATTCAATTTATGGCAGGCGAATATTTTTCGAATAGTTATTAAATTATAAATTAAATCAATTTTAAAAAAATCGCAATAACCTAATATGAGCGTAAAATATTACGTAAGTCAACTGGTGATAATTTTTCTTTGTTATGTCTTTTAATAACTATGATCCCATCCCATAGAAAGGCGAATTAACATTATGCAGTTTGGATGTGCGCTATGGATGATTCATTGGCAGTGAAGGTGAAAAATGAAAGCCATTCACTGTTTTAATTCATTAATTTCACCAGTTTTCAAAATGTCTACGGCTGAACTAGTAGCCTGAGGTTCGACTCTTGCCGACAAACTGAAAGCTTAAGCCATCAGAACGCGGTCTGGAAGCATATGTGATGAAGTATGGGTATACCGGCAAAAAGTTGAACACAAAAATTTAATATTTTTAAACTCTGATTTCGATTAATTTAAATTTCTAGCTGCTAATCGAACAAAATTAAAGTTTAGTAGCAAATTTATGTGTTATCCGATGATAAGTTGCGCTTGCGGTATTTTGTTTTTTGTAATACACAGGGTGGTCGAAAAAAATACAAAAAAGTTAAATTTCTTTTTTTTACTAGGTGGCTGTGATTTTAAATCTGACATCCACCTTTGATTCCAATCAGCTTTTGTAAGTAACCGTTCACCCTATTTTAAAATAAGAGTACTTTACTCTTGAGTTATTTTGACATTTTTGAATCTACCTCGTATCCAATAAGAGATATTTAAATTTTGATATGTGCATTTTGGGTTTTAAATGATGCGCCAACTTTTGTCAAGAATAAAATTTTCTGAGAAATTAATAATAAAAAAGTTTTCCATTTGTGTCTAACTTTCTGCCGGTCACTGTATGATGCTGCCCTCAGATTGAGATGACAAGATGAGCAGTTTTTTTTATTTTTACCTTTTTGTAAAAACTATTCCTCATAAAAACTTATCCTTACAAGCTAAAGAAGATTGGCAAAAAAATGCAAAAAAAGTTGTTAGGATTTAAATAAGGGCTTCAAATCGGAAATCCAAAGTAAATTCCCATATACTTAACATTAAATTTTTATGCAAAATGAATTTTATGATTATTTGGAAAATTTGTATACAAATGAGCCTAACTTTTTTAATAATACCCTGTATAAAACTTGTGGAATAGAAGTCAAAGCTTAAACACATCCAGGTCCGCAATAATAAAGAATCTCCGGGTTGTATAATCGCAACCCCGTTGATGGATTTCTTATATGTATACATACGTACTCACTTTTTGAATCCCCAAAAAATGTCATTCGGCATAATCGCGATAAAAAAGAGATACCCTGTACCTTTGATATTGCCTCTGACAAGTGTTTGATTGAGATTCATATCAAAACGATTTATGGACATCCATATTCCACGTAAAGAAGGCCATTTCTCGGATACTACGCCAATGGTTCCCGTCTCGGTTTATTTTTGTTCGCGGGAATTCCAAATTTGATCGGGATCTTGGCACTCGTCGATTTCGAATTCTTTTCGTTTCCTGTGCCAAATTAAAGGGCGTTAACTAGACAAAGCTAATGATCCGTCTACCGTTTTATAAATGCTAGAACGCGCATTTCCGTAATACACACAAATTCGATTTGTTTCACGGCAATTTTAGCAGATATATTTAGAATAAGTATTCTTCCGGAAGTTGATTATCGAATAGATTATTGAACCGTGATTATCTTGTTCAGTATCGACCACGGGAAAATCCCAAATAATATGAATAGTGGCCATCATAAAAAGGCTAAATTTTTTATGACTAAGATTGATTAAAGACTTGATTTCACCATTCCGCGCTTTCACATACATATTTTTTTGAAAAGAAAAACGAGTTCAGCTCAGTACGTATCCCCTATGACCGCGGTAATTATGTTTGGCACATCATGATAAAACGAGAATAGAAATCCCTGCGCCGCAGAAGAAACAAAATGGTTCTGGTATCGAGCGCGGCTCTCCGCCGACTCGCTCCACTTTTTATTTAAATTGAATGGATGTAAGACCAACCTGACGTGTCAGAAAATTAAATGGGATCTGACTCACTATCCTAAAATTGCCGCTTAGACTAGCATTAAAAATACACGTAAAACAAAGCGCAGATGGTTCTAAAGTCACATGCATTCCATACATCAGTAGGGCGTAATTCCGTTTTTTATGGAAGGGTAGGCATTGCGATTTTTGGTATGTAAAATCACAAGTGACGGAAATTTTTCGAAAGAGCTATTTTGCCTAGAGAGATCACGAGTATAAAAAATTAGTCTCTTCAGCAAAGCGCGAAATCCCCAAGAGCATTATTTATCTCTAACAAGAACATAATATGATTGGTCTGAATAATTCTTGTGGTGTCTTTTAACTTTCTAAATAAGAGCCCATAACCATTTGTGCGGTACTTAACCAAGAAGAACTATTTTTCCTTTGATAGCAAATACATACAAAATTATTGTTATCATTTTGAACTAACATATGCCTACCTACAGTTAAGTTGTTATAAACAACACTTCTTGGTGACGTGAAAGTGGAGATATAAATGTCCTATAAAAATTTTTATGGCACCGTATAAATTCTACCATAAAATTTTTACTTTTTACACAATTTTTTTTTCCATAATATGTAGTACAGGCCTTTGCTCAGTAAAATGCTTCACGGGCGAAAAAGTACACAAAGTGAAATATAGCATACAGCATAGGAAATTACAAAATCAGAAAATCACAGCATCATACTTCTTCAGGCACACTATATAGTTCGGTGCGCACACCATAGACAAAGGAATATTCATTTCTCTATGGCGCACACTACACCTAGTGCCTACGGCAACACCAGGCTTCTTTTCCATTTTTTCCTCAATTGGAGTTAAATCCCTAAAACCCCCTTTATCTACGAAACTGGTAACATACAATAAGCGCAATTACATATAAACTAGAGAACGTGTGTGAGTAGTATTTTTCATTTTTTTATATCCAGTTCAGGCAAACTTTTTGTACCAGATATTTCTACTCACGTCTTTATTCTCCATTACATTACTGTAAAAGTTTATACGAGTTTTATAGGTTATATTTAAAGTGGCCAATAATAATTTATTTTTATTCAAATAATGGACAGTTACACAAGGCAACTTTTACCACAAGGCTATAGTTAATGACATATACAGGGTGTCCAACTTTGAAACTGTACAAATCCGTAAAATCTTGTTTTTGGAGATAACTTTTTTGTTTGAAAGGCCTTCAAAAACCGCTTCTTTTGACCTTCCTGCCATTTTCAAAATGCAAAATGGCTGCGAATTTTTTAACCCCCCCGATTTTCACGAAAACCATTTAGCGATTTTTTTTTATTTAAAATCTGACCCCGCAAGATCTTAAAAGCATATGCACTGGAATTATTATTTTTCCCAAGGTTTTCATAAGATATATAAAACAAAACATTGCTTTTAAGATCTTATAATTAAAATGAAGACAGAGATGTTTGTACTAAATTTTTGCCAGGTAAAATGTTATTAGATTGTATGCTATACAACTTAAAAAAATACGAAATCTTACGTCACTTTCGCTGTCGGCAACCTCCTTTTAAATTAGGAAAGTTTTTAAGATGAAATGTGGTATATAAAAGTTTTTATATTTTTTTCTTGTTATTAATTAATGACGATATTCTAGTGATATTTGATAGACATGGCAACCACATTTATTTGCAAAATAATTATTATTGTTGTATCAATTAGGTAAAAAAAAATTAACACCCTGTATTTCGAAAAGGAAGCAATATTCGAAAAAGGTTTATACTACATTTTTGTCTTAAAATTAGGTGAGGATTCACTTCCTTGATTTTGTAGGGAAGGTTAGGAAACAACCTGTACAAATAAAGTATATTTTAAGAAAATAAATAAATGCCACATGTATCTGGATGTCAGGTAACAAGAAATCTAAACTAACACAGAGACGGGATTTATATGTATCATGTTGTTGGAGAAAAAATGAATATTTATATGGAGAAATTTTTTTCCTGTTGTCATACAGTCCAATAAAAAATTCGTTAGATTAATCAGGAAATTCGTGGTGGGAAATTTCATATTATGTGCAAATTTTTTATAGTTTACAGCTATTATGATGATTTCTCTTTATTTCAGGGCAAAGTTTACTTATTTGACAAAGTCTTCAAACCAAACGCAACACAAGAAAAAGTTTACAATGAAGCAGCAAAAAGCATCGTTAGTGACGTATTGGCAGGTTATAACGGTACAATTTTCGCCTATGGTCAAACATCATCGGGCAAGACACACACGATGGAGGGTGTCATAGGTAGGAAAAGAAAAGGTAATTGTGTAAATCACATTTTTATGTTGTTTTTTTTAGGTGACCCTTCGAAACAGGGTATAATACCTCGTATAGTGAATGACATATTTAATCACATCTACGCGATGGAAGAAAACTTAGAATTCCACATAAAAGTATCATATTTTGAAATTTATATGGACAAAATTAGGGATTTACTTGACGGTAAAACAACAACAAGTTCTTAATAAATCTTCCTAACTGTTTCGTATTTGTTGCAGTATCGAAAGTTAATTTAAGTGTACACGAAGATAAAAACAGAGTTCCTTATGTTAAGGGTGCAACAGAACGTTTCGTCTCAAGCCCAGATGAAGTGTTTGAATCAATTGAAGAAGGAAAGGCAAATAGGCATATTGCAGTAACAAGTATGTTTCTTAAACTGTGTGTTTGGACCTGGTTTAATTATATCAACATATTTTTTTTAGATATGAATGAGCACTCGTCTAGGTCACACTCAGTATTTCTGATCAATGTGAAACAAGAAAATTTAGAAAACCAAAAGAAACTCTCCGGTAAACTTTACCTAGTAGATTTAGCAGGTTCGGAAAAAGTATCGAAGACCGGCGCGGAGGGAACTGTGTTAGACGAAGCAAAGAATATAAACAAATCACTGTCGGCCCTCGGAAACGTCATAAGTGCACTAGCTGATGGAAATAAAACACACATACCTTATCGTGACTCTAAGCTAACACGTATCCTACAAGAATCTCTTGGCGGCAACGCTAGAACGACGATCGTCATTTGTTGTTCACCTGCCAGTTTTAATGAATCTGAAACTAAGTCTACTCTGGAGTTTGGCAAAAGGTAATTAGAAAAAAAATGGTACAAACAAATAATTTGATTTGCCCATTCGGGACTCCAAAACCAAATGTCACGCCATAATGTTTAAAAAATAATAGGAGAAGAGGGACACTGGACTTTAAAATTAATTTTTGCTAGTGTTGCGTGACACAATCTAATGCATAAATCCATAATTGCATCAACGATAAAAACGGCGCCAGCCTTCATCAGTACGAATTTATAATCATCTTTGACAACCATTGTCCCTTTCACCTTGTATTTTATTCAATGCTGTTATCAAATATTTGTAAGCACAAACAATGGAGGAAACAATGAGCTGATGTTATGTTATGATTTGGTTGTGCAAATATCTCCTTTGCACTTCTTTTACTTAATCGAAATTTCCAGAGCTAAGACCGTCAAGAACGTGGTCTGCGTCAACGAGGAGCTCACGGCCGAAGAATGGAAACGCAGGTACGAGAAGGAGAAGGAGAAGGTTGCCCGTCTCAAGGGCAAAGTCGAAAAGCTCGAAGAGGAGCTCAACAGATGGCGGGCGGGCGAGACCGTCAAGGCCGAGGAGCAGGTCAACCTTCAGGAAATCAACGAGGCGATCACGCCGAGCTCCGCGATGGAGGAGAGCACGATCGAGCCGGCCGGACCGCTGCCCGCCACGCCCGCCCTGATGATCGGATCCACGCTCGGCCTGGAGGAGAGGCAGAAGTTGGAGTTGGAGAGGGAGAAACTGTACCAGCAGTTGGACGAGAAGGATGAGGAGATTAACCAGCAGAGCCAGTACGTCGAGAAGCTGAAGGAGCAGATGTTGGAGCAGGACGAGCTCATCGCCAGCACGAGGAGGGACTACGAGGCGCTGCAGGCCGAGATGAATAGGATACAGCAGGAGAACGAGAGCGCGAAGGAGGAGGTGAAGGAAGTGTTGCAGGCGTTGGAAGAGCTGGCCGTCAATTACGATCAGAAGTCGCAGGAGGTTGATGCCAAAAATAAGGAGGTAACAATTTTCTTACTTAATATCTATTTTTTCTAGGATAGTGAGTGACATTTATTTTTAACGAACTCCTGTTCCCTCCTACCCTATGTTTTTATACAGCTAAAAATGCCCCACTCAATTTTGCATAAATAGAAAAACTGACATGATGCCAGCTATAAAAGTGGTAAAAATATGTACTTCTTAGACCGTCAGACAGGGACAGATTTTCCTTACTGATTTTCTCATTTATGCCTTGGAGGGGATTGAAAGGTAAATCGATGCTGAGTCGGAAAATAGTAATTTTAAGTTTAACCCCCGGGGAAAGCATATGGACCGGGAGATAGTGACAGATTTGTGGCTGTGATTTTACTCAGTATGCCTTGCAAAGGGCATTATGTAGCACATATTCTCACAATAATAAGGTATGAATCAGAGAGTCGTCCTGGGTTCTTCATGTGAAAAACTGATTTTTCAATTATTCGAAAAATATTCATTTTGATGTGATTTTATACAGGCTGCCATGTATTTTATAATGAAGTTCAAAATAGAAAATTCCTCGGAAAACCATAGGCATACCGTTAGGGTGGGACCAAAGGGCTATTATTGCCACGTGATCTTGTATTTTAATAATTAATTTTTCCACTTTTCTGAACAGGCTGCCAATGAGAAGTATGCAAGTTCTTATTATGAAAATGCTGAAAAAAGGATGGCATACCTTTCACGCATGTCCAAGTACTGTTTAAATTGAATGTTATTACTCATTTAAACGAGTTATTCGATGTACCTTAATATTGTGAGTATATGTGCCACATAATGCCCTTTGCAAGGCATACTGAGTAAAATCACGGCCAAAAATCTGTCACTATCTCCCGGTCTAATACGGAAAATTCGATTTTTCAAAACAGAAAAAAAGGTACTAATTCTCACTTATGCCATGTTCACCGTATGATTTCTTATACTATTGCGACCTCGAAAACCCAAAAGCATAAGTATAGCGTGTGGAAAAAGGATTGAATTAAGGGTTGGCAGATCACACAAAAATGACTTTTTCCACACGCTACACTTATGCCTTTGGGTTTTCGAGGTCGGAATAATATAAGAAATCATACGATGAACATGGCATAAGTGAGAATTAGTATCTTTTTTTCTGTTATGAAAAATCGAATTTTCCATATGTTTTCCCCGGGGGCCAAACTTAAAATTACTATTTTCCGACTCAGCATCGATTTACCTTTCAACCCTCTCCAAGGCATAAATGAGAAAATCAGTAAGGAAAATCTGTCACTGTCTGACGGTCTATCTGCAGCAGAAATACAGAGTGCCCCTAAAATGTCTTTACAACACTACTAAACATATTGTAGCCCAAGAAATCGATTTAGCTAAACTTATCTTATATTAGTACAAAGTTGCTTCGTTTAGGCACAATTCGGCACTGAAGTTTTAAAATGCTTTACAAGTATGTGTTATATGAGTTTTGAACACCTGGCACGGTTTTGATAAAATTTTGTATGTTGGCATTACTGTAATACACGATATATATATATATATATATATATATATAGCAACCAATGATATATAGGAATAAGCACATTACCAAAGGCAACTTGTTTTGTTTCATGATTTTAAAAAGATGTTATTGTTAGGACATTCGAGGTTTCCAGTTTTTTATACGATTTAGGTTATTTTGTAAATTAATATATGTCTCTCAAAGCATACATACGATATGAATATAAAAGTCTATCAAAAAACTATTATGCATTACAAAATAGGAAAGACTGAATTTAAAAAATGCCAATGTAAGCAAATTACCTTGTCTTCTTCCCCCTGACCCGCTAATGTAGAAGCAAAATAAAACCTTGTTATTTGTGTTAGCGTGAGTCATCTATTCCTATATATATCCTTGATAGCAACAGAGCTTTGCGAATTAGTCCATAGGTGTAGACCTTGGGTTTTTCTGGGGATTAGATCTGACAAACTTCTACGCCACTAGAAATATATATTTGAAACCATTTAATTTTTAATTGGGTTTTTGCCACAGGAACCTGAAACAAACTGATTAAAGGCAACTTTTTTAAGTTGCCAGGAAAAAACACTGGTCAGTGGTTAGTTCAGATTCAACTTCAGATTCAATTCATGAATATGTAACATTAAAAGAACGAAATGAATTTTGAATCTGAATTAACCACTGACAAAGCACAAAAGTTTATTTAGCGGTGTTTTTTTGTGGCAACTTGAAAAAATTGTCCTTCGATCAGTGTGTGGGAGACTAAGTATTGGATGTTATAATAGTGATCAAACCAGGGACCCTTTAAATTAAAGAGTACCTGGATCAAACTGATCTGAACATAATTCCATCGCATTTATGGCTTCCATCACATCATTTCCATTACTTTTATTCAAAATTTATTGGGATATCACTTTTACATTGTATTTCCAATCGTTCCTTGGTGAAGAATTTGTAATCACTACCACTACATAATTTTTATAACAAAAATGACATTCAGTGTCCTGACTCTCCTTCACTAAGGACTAGTACTGGCCTCTTTGGCAAAAATAATAACAATCTAGTGAAGCTACCTTTCTTCCTTACATATTTTCTTCTTCCAAACTCCTCTTCCCTTTCAATTCATGCTTTTAAGAAGTAAATAATGTCTGAATACTCTACATTAAGTACTGAGTGAAAGAATTGGGAATAGGTACAATGATTACGTCAAAAACTAAAAACGCATGTTGCACTTTTTAACACAACTGCATTTTTGGGGAACAATATTGACAATCTTTGTTTTTCTTCCCATACCCTCAACTCGATGGTTTGTTTCCAATATATATGAAAAAATTATTATCTTGTGCAAAGCGGAGTATGGTATAGTTGTACGGTACTTGTTTCCTTCATCTTTTAATGTGTTTTTTTGTTAAAGATGGAATCTCTTTCTGAAGAACTAATGCAGAAACAGGCGAACCTGAACACCACAACTACTGAACTCCAACAGTTGCGCGATATGAGCAGCCACCAGAAGAAACGGATTGCCGAGATGCTCAGCAATTTACTGAAAGAACTAAGCGAAATTGGCAATACCCTAGGCGGCGATGGCACCGAATTCAAGATCTCCAACGATTCCGCCAAACTTGAAGAAGAATTCACTGTGGCAAGGCTGTATATTTCGAGGATGAAGAGCGAGGTTACCAACATGACCCAGAGGTTGCAGGAAATCGAGAACAAAGAGCAAGATAGCAACAAGAAAGTTACCGAATATGAGAAGGAGCTGGCGGAGTGTAGGCTCCTGATTTCTCAGCACGAAGCCAGAATGAAGAGCCTGCAAGAATCCATGCGCGAAGCAGAAAATAAGAAGAGGATGTTGGAGGAAAGCGTAGATGCGTTGCGGGAGGAGTGTGCCAAATTGAAGGCAGCCGAACAGGTAAAGTATCGTGGAAACGGTTAGAGGAACACCAGACTAAATATTATTGACGTTTTAGGTATCCAGTGCTTCTGAAAGTGAAAAGAAGGAGGCTCATGAGCTACGATTAGCGTTGGAACAGCAAATGGATCAGTTGAGGGAAGTTCACCAGAAACAAGTTGCTGCTTTGAGGGATGAAATCGCTGAGAAGCAACAGCTAATTAATGACATTAAAGAGTAAGTGTTTTTTTTAAATTAATAACCCAAGTAAAAATATACTCTATTATGTAGGTAGGTAGAACCAGGTACTTAGTTATTCCAAAAAATCAATTACCTAATATTGGTACCTATTTATTTGTAGTGAAGTTCAATCTTTCGCTCATCCTTCACAGCTTTATCGTAAAACTTCGGATTTTGAGATATTTGATTTTCTGCTTTTTTCCAGTTCAAATCAGAAACTGTCATTGGCCCAGCAACAACTGCAGTCAGACTACGAGAAGATCAAGTCTGAAGAAGTCGAGAAGTCGGTGAAGCTCCAGGAATTAATGTCAGTACACCCTTTAGACAACAGATATTCATACATCCCTAGCAAATCCCTCAAAAATTCTTATGTAAAGTCAAAGTCTAACCGTTCCTGGGAAGAATTCATCCCTTACAAAAACGAGATAAACTCTAAGAACGCGCACAAAAAATCGAAACTCGAGAAAGAAGTTTTAAATGAGTTTACAAAAAGTTCAAAAATTACTTCGATTTCAATTTTTCATATTCATACTCTGCATTTTCATTTGCTGGTTTCTTTAACTTTGCTGTTGGTAACACATAAGTGTCCACAGTATTTGATAATTTTGTGATTTGTTTTTCTTTTTCTAGTCATTTTTCTTGCCACGATCTGTGATTAATATTGAAAAATAAGTTATCCGAGTAAATATTTATTAAACCTAAGAAAAAAGAAATATGTCTGGTTAGGAAAAGTCCTACATTTCCCCTTGCATTTAATTGGCCCAGTATTGTTTTGCTATTTTTCAGTATTAGGAAGTTATATGTGCTTATATTGTTTTGTGTTATGTTCTTTTATAGTATAAATATACAGGATAGTCATACTCTTTATTTTGTAGCATTTTCAAGTCGTAGCTCTTGCTACACATGGCGCTATCTGACTTTCCTTATGCCATTTTTCATTTAGACACCTCTATAGAATGTCACAATAAATATATAGCTGGATAAAAGCTCAATAACCCATTAATATGAAACAATTTTGATAAGAGTTGTCCAAATAGATGATATTTTCCTGTAATCATATATCGTTGTACAGAACTACGAGTTAGAATTTTTTAAAAGTATTTTCTTGATACCTCCAATAACAATATTATTCAGGGGCTTCATAACATAGGGGCATAACGGCATAACCTTAAAATTTACAAAATTGCGATATTTGGGCTTATAATAAGTTATAATGGTCTAGATATATATACACTGACAAAAGGACTTACTTCATATTGCCATATTGAATGGCGCTTATGTAATCAGAAGATACCAATAATGACAAAAAAAAATAATGACACAATATATTTTTTACAAAAGTTTTTTTTTTTCAATTCCAAAAAAGTTGTATTTTGGGAGTTACTCCTCTATGTTATGACCCTCGATATTTTCTAAAATAAGTGAGAATTTCCTTTTAGCGACAATAGCTATAATTTTTATAAAATAATTTGGATAATATTCAGTGACTCAGATACGGGGGTGAGCAAATCTATTTTTTAACAAACAAATTATATACCACTGGAAAATTTGCCTTTTTTGCCTCTGGTAAATTTTCAAGTTAATTCTAAGGAAAAAAATGCTCTTAGAAACCTAGAAATTTTGTCTACAAAAATCGTTTCAAAAATAGTTAACAAATCTCTTCTTTCACAATTTGATACTAGGTATCAAAATAAAAAAAATTGAAAAAAGCAGTTCAAAATACATGGAATCGCCAAATATCAAATCTTCCGCAAATTTTTCTAGGTAAATTAACGTGGTTACTGAACTACCAAAAGTGAATAGATTTTTATTTGGACTTTCTAGAATAAATATTTGTTTTCTACCATGCCTGGTTGTGCAGTTTCAACGTGTAATAGTTATAGTAAAATTATTATAAGAAGTCCTTACTGGGACTGTCAATTGGTAATTTCGAGATCCTATGTTGGCATCAATGGAGCAAAAAAATGCAACCGGGTCAAAAGTTCAGGTCAGTAACGAGCCCATTTGCACAATGAAAAACTACTAATAACACGAACAAGAACAACTCAGATAACGGTAAAACCCACGAAACGTGCAAAACCCGCGAATATTTCCGCTGCCCAAAGTTTGAACCCTTTTGAACCACAAAATATATAAGTACTTATAGGTTTTTACTTTCACAACGCGGAAAACGGAAATAAAATTTGCCTTAGTACGCACCATAGACGCTGTCACAAGTAGCCGATTTTACCAATATACCAAAATGAAAGTGTTTCCATGACGTTTGAAATTATTATTAAAATGAGTTCTAGTCATAGTTATTTTTATTTGTAGCAGTATAATCGTGATTGCAATATGGTTTTTATTTTATTATGTTCTTTTTTCGTATCACTTGGGTAACTTTTCACATCATATATCAATGAGTGAGGTCATTAACTGGTTGCGACGCATATACCAATATTATACCCATGGTTAACAGAAAATTCCTAGGGATTTTGTGGAGAATGTCATCTGACAAAATCGGGACTTCTTACAGTAATCGGGGTATACAGTAGGGCAGCAAAAGGAAGCAATATTAAATTTTTGCACTTTCCAAAAGCTGAAGAATTTAAGAAGGGGTTTATTGCGTGCAAACGAGATTATACTTCACACTGATGTCACCTGACGATGTGCAATAGCATACTATATCTATTTATACAGTGAGATTCTATATTTTTTGGTATATAAGCAAAAGCACTTTGTTCTTAGAATTAACAGGTAAATTTACCATTGCCAGTGACATGTTTTGTTGAAAAAATATGTTAGTTGATCCTGTACCTCCGTTACTGCTTAGTAATAATAAAATAACATTCCTTATTTGCGTAACTCACTTAAATTTCAGAAGAAATCAAGGAAATAATTTTAATATTAAAATACTAACTTTAATGCTCTGTACAACGAAAACCAGAAAACCACTGGGTTTTCGATATGTTTAGGGAAAAATCATTTTATTTCTACTTTTTATATCGCTTCTGGAAGTTTGGCAGATAGTAGAAGTTGGACCATCCTGAAGTAACTACAAAAAAATGGTAGAATCATCAGAAAATTCACCCCTTAGAATCCTTGGGACTTCACAACACAATTTGTATTAATGAACAGTTTGCTCAGATTGCTGAGTCAGAGCAAGAGTTATGAACTGAAATCACCATTAATGATTTAAAATATCACAAAACATTATCACATATTATCTAATAGTGTAGATCCTGTATATTTTAAAATAATCAAAATTTCAATTTTACTAACACGAAAACACTGTAACATCTCCCCCTCCTCCAGTATTCTGGTAGTGATTTTCTTTTTGTTACATTTTTTTATTTGTGTCTGAATGCCACATCACACCACAGTTTGGTTGAGTTTTATTTTTGAAAGCATCTACTGTATATTTTTTGGCATGAAAAAAATATGCAGCCCCTTTGTGATATTGAGAGAATGATGGTACATTTGTTGCCTGAGTGTTGTTCTTGCTTTTGTTTACAAACGGTATTTTTTTAGTCATTAAGTTGTAATGATAGGACCATTTTAATGAGCCGAGCCAATATTTTTCGTATTTCCATTTTTAAATCGTAATCAAAAATTATTGGTGTCTTGATGTAGGTGGTGTAAAATAAATAATAAAGTCTAGTACAAAATAATATAATTCTAGTCGAAAGAAAAAACATTGGCTCTGCCTCTTAAAGTGGTTTGTTATAAGCCAGTGGGCCTCTAATGTAAAAATTGCAAATAATCGGTAAATAGGTGTAAATTGGTTAAAAAAAATGTACAATATGACCTATTTTTTATGCAATTGTTAACTTTAAAACCTAATTTGTAAATTAGATTGTTAAATTAATTGTAGAGCTATTTTGTTACGAACCTTGATTGAACGTGTGATACTCCAAAAATGCCTTACAAGAAAAACCAATGTGCCAGTAATATTTTTGGTGTTGGCGATTTTGGCGGCTTGCTTATAAAATCCGAGAACATGCTGCAAAAATGAAACCTAACCAAACTTTTTTTGTATCCACCCTCCGATCTCTCACTCATCCGTGAGGAGCGTGTGTGTGATGTGTCATGGGCGCGCGTCACTGTCTCACGTTCGTCACAATCTGAAAAACGGCTCTAATCCTACAGCGCCACGAACGAACGTCGCGAACAGGCCAGGAAGGATCTCAAGGGGCTGGAAGACACTGTCGCCAAGGAGCTGCAGACCCTCCACAACCTCCGGAAACTCTTCGTACAGGACCTGCAGGTTGGTGAACTCCGTTTTCGTAGTTGATTTTCCGGCTCGTTCGGCAGCCTCATTCGACATTTCTCGTCTCCGTCTAGGCCCGCATGAAGAAGAACATGTCCTCCGAGGACAACGAGGAGGACGGTGGGTCCTTGGCCCAGAAGCAGAAGATCTCGTTCCTGGAGAACAACCTCGACCAGCTGACGAAGGTGCACAAGCAGCTGGTGCGCGACAACGCGGACCTACGTTGCGAACTTCCGAAACTCGAGAAGCGGCTACGTGTGACCATGGAGCGCGTCAAGGCGTTGGAGACAGCCTTGAAGGAGGCCAAGGAGGGCGCCATGCGGGACCGCAAGAGGTGAGTTGATGTGAAATTTGTGAGAGTTTTGTTTACTATTTTTTGTTGTTTTTCGGAGTCCGTATTCTAAATACAGATGCATGTATCGTATCAGTTGGCAATAACAACATAAGGATCATTTAAATTGTCGGGTTATTACCAATTTATAAATTCTACTGTAATTCAAGAAACTGTGTTTGGTTAACTAATCAGGTTACCATTAGAATTAGAAATAATATGTTATGGCTGGACCAACACTATATTAAAGACCTGTGCATAGCGCTGTTTCAAACGATCGCCACTGGCGCCACACGACGAAACAAATTTACACGGTGGATTAATGTTAAAACACCATTGTTGCAGAATCTTTTATACAATAAAAACATGCAAATGTGTCTGTTACAATGAATTTAATATCCAAAATAAAATAAAATATTTGTTATGTCCCTCTAATTTGGCAAGTTCACATGGCATATTTCCATACATTTTCTTAAGAAAAGCGAGTCTAAAAAGCAAGCAAGAGTATTTGGTACCTTTTGGTTTGAAATGAAGTCCATGGCTAGTGGCTAGTTGTAGTGTAAGTAAGCATAAAAGACATTAGATTTTTCAGTTTCTTTATATGGAGGACTATTGGTTCGCTTTGGAGCTATAAACAAAATTTTCTATTTTCATTCTTGCATACGTTACAAAATACTCTTCCAAAATAATATCTAGAATTTTCGCTTCTTCAGCTGGTTGATCAGATCATCCCGTAATTCCAAAATAGTGTTTATTCTTCTGCAATTCACCTAATGGTCTGTGCAGTGTGCATAATACTTCATGTTCATGGAAATTTCATGTTATCACAAACAAATCTACCTATAAAAGCTGTGTTAATAGGATAAAACTGCTAAATACTGGACGCAAAGGCAATTCGTTCGTAAAAAGAAGGCAAATCGTAATAAAGCTGGATATTTAAAATTTGGGACATTTTAAACGTCGGTAACTGACATACCAATAACCACAGAATACCCCCCTATAACCTATAATACGTCCCCATTTGTTTCGTCGAGTGGCGCCACCCCAGTCCGTAAACAACAATGAAATATGACGTCATGCTCGGGTCTTTAATATAGTGTCGGTCCAGGTTATGGTTATATTATTTGTTTCATAGTTATAACAGCAAAGAACTAAGTTTTAAGCAACTGTTGAAATGACTCGAATTTTGTTCATTTTTCAAAATTGGCCAAGAGTACGTTTTTTAAACCTGTGATTATTCATCATTTAGTAGGTTTTTGCTTAGAAACAATTGTAGATTCAAAATTTTAAAAAGTACAAGTTGTAAAAAATTAAAATTATGTAGTCCAAAAGAAAGACCCTCACATAAAATGAAATTGATGCAAAAATATAAAAATCATTTGAAAGATTACACAATAATGCCTTACTTTAGTGCCGCTTTCCGAGCTTTTAAAGACAAACACTGACATTGATACTACTTGTGCACAAAACATCAACAAAGGTTAGAATAAACAAGATAGTAATATTAATTACAGAGAAAAATAAAACATAATTCGACTGCCCCATATGATCTAATTTACAGTCGAATATTTCTAAATGGTTACTCATTTAAGTAGGGCTGATTGGCGAATTGAAAAAATAAATTTGTCTGCAGGTTTAAATAGTCATTATTTGTGAGTATTAGTATTAAAATTAACCGAGTGTTCTTGTCTCATTTCAGGTACCAGTACGAGGTTGACCGTATCAAGGAGGCGGTGCGTCAGAAGAATCTTGCCCGCCGCGGCCCCGCGGCAACCATTGCCAAGCCGATCAGGTCCGGACAGCACCACGCCATCCTGACTAGTGCGGGTGGCATTCGTCCGGGTGGCGTAGTCATCCCGGCCGGCATCCGTCCCGGCGACGACCCGCAGAAACGCCGTTCGCTCGTTGTCGGGGACAAAGGTGAGTCGAAATAGTTGGGCTGGCGTTTAAAAATTTACTGCTCCACAAGTTAACGTACTTAGGGTTACAACCGGTAACAATCGCCAAACTCTTTGAGTCGATCATGGTATGCTTTATTTCTTTGGTTCATTAAAATGCGACTGGCAATTAAGAAGATACTTAAAAATTGATTATATGATAATTTCACTATATCTTTTAACCAATTGGATATTTTCTCTTTATTTAGTTGCCATAACAATAAAAAAAATCGAAAATCTCTTCCTTGAGCCAAGTTCATACAGTCGTGAATTGCGGTACAATAAAATCGCAAAAGCTGCACTTATTTTTTTAATTTTTTAAATTTATTTTTTACGAGATTTATTTACGTCAGATAATTCCTTGGAAATCTGTAAAAATTTTCAACTTTCTACACCTCCTATGAAGCATAGCAACATCGCGCATTAAGAATAATAATATCAAGACTCATCTAGTACAGAATCACTCACCATAACTTAGTGATAATCACATTTACCACTTCACTAATTTGTTTTCGTTTTTCGCAATAAAATATTCACGACACACTTCACCACTTCTTAACGATGTAACTTTTTCACGGAAGTTGTTTGAAATGTCGTCCTCCATTCATAATACAAGCTTAAACTCTTTGCTGATTAGATCATTTTATTTTAGCTCTATTCGCAGCTCTACACGAGCTCGTCGAGTGGCAACAGAGGCCAAAAACCAATTATCGATTTATTGCAAGTCCCAGTCATTGCTCCTGGCCGGTTGGCTGGGGGCCTTCGAACCAGCAGCACTAAAAAAGTTTCTAAATATAACAAGCAATTTTGTCACATTGTTAGTGCTTTTGGGGTCGAAACCTACCGCCAGTTGTAATACTTGCGAAATTAGTCAAAACTTGAACCAACGTCAATTTTCCTGCCACCTAGATTTCAAATTTTGCGAATTCGCTACAAATTGAAACTTTTATATACAGGGTGTCCCAGGTTTTTAATCAGGATTTTGACATTTTGTAGAAAAACTCAGTTTAAGGTGAGTTGCTCATATAAACATAGGTCCTAAAGTTCTTCATTTCTGAGATACAGGATGTTGTAATTCTTTTTTTGAAATTGAATTATGGTATCTCCCAAAATAATCAAGCTGCTGAACTGAAATTTGGCCCTGCTCTGTTTTGGGGGATGGAGAATAAGCTAAAAATGTCAATTTCTACGTATCTCACAGAGGGTGCCACTTGCCCTATTTTTGGATCGTGATTTTACTTGTAACTTTTTTGAGGTTATCTTTTTGGTTTTGCAGGTACATCATTTTAGTGCATCTTTTAATTTGCAACAAAAGTGTACTCTTGTTTCATAATGATAAAATCAACCGTTTGGGTACCCCAAAACATCTGTTAACTTCATCATTCGAGACATAACATTTTCACTTACCGCTTTCAAATATTACAGATCACCTGTGCATTCAAAATAAAGAACAAAATGCCAAATGGACATTGGTTAAAACATAATTTGTTTTCTTAGAATAAGGTGTCCAAATTTTATCAGGTTTAATCCTTTCCATTTTGAAAGCGAATAATTTTTGGTAAACAATACACAAAGTGTTTGTAAAAGTCGAGTGATAAAATTAATGAAACTAATGTTGAAAAATTTAAACAATAATTAACGAACATATTACATATTAAAATTAAAATCGGAGTAAAATATTCCTCGAATGAATAAAAAGCATTCTTTATGAAGTACTTCTTAACTGCCAGCCTAAATAATTTTGGACCCAAATCTCTGATGTCTCGAGGTAAGGCATTAAAAAATTTTGAACCATAGTGTGTTGGGCCATTTCTGGTTCTTGCAAGCCTAAGAAAGTCAGGGACCAGGTTGTTACCACCTCTAGTCTGGTCACTGTGAGACCTGAACAAACAAAGATTCTCTATGACATAGACCAAACAATGCAAAATGAAGAGACTCTGGAAAGTTAAAATATTTAAATCAATGAAGCACTATAATATATAATAGTTTTATTTACCTAACATTGGTAAATATAGGAGTTTATTGCTCTAACTAAAAGATGCATAGATAAAATAATACATTAGCCCTTAAAAGTTTCACCAACTTAGTAGTTGAAATTAAAAATAGTTTAATGTAACTAAAGTTTGTAAAAACGTTATAGCTTCATAAATAATAATTTAAGAAAACACAAATTGATGGCCGGACTTGTGTAACAAAAACTAAAATGATTTTTTTGCGACATACCATTAAGAATCGTCTGTAATCGGAGTGGTAACAGTCCCATCACTCATCATGTCAAAACTTACTTCTGCTATCATTTACCGCTGCTTCCCGCAAAAACAACGGTTCGGAGATGAGATAGTACTTATATTCGGCACATGGGGAATACTGCTATCCTTATCTGTCACACGCTAGGATGCAGCGGTGTGAAATTGTTTCACTCCTTCACATCAGACCACCGAACTGTATTCAAACTGGAAAATCAGTGCCACAATAAGCATTTCAAATTACGACCTCTCGCGCATCAGTTGTCCGCGCATGCTTATTTGTACATCAGCTTGTCCATTTGAGAAAGGACGCACAGATTCGGTCTTACAGATTTTTACGTGTCCACATTTGAACTATATACGAATAGTAATTTGTCTTGGGCAAATAAAACAATAAATAAATATACCGATAACAATAAATGTAAACTGCTATTTATCAGCCGCAGGTTACGAACAAGCACAACGCAATGTACAAGTACACCCGCAACGACAAATTTGGCAGATGGTGATCCTGCAGTGCGCATGCCCATAAAACTAACTAATAGAACCAATCAGAAGATACCGCTGTCGTCCGTAATGCAGCTATTTTTACTTTCGCGCACGCACGTTATTGATTTTCCAGTTTGAATATAGTTCGGTGCATCAGACAGAATACGTGGCAAAGACGCCCCTTGTGAAATTGTTAAAGCAATACAGTTAGAACGAGTTCTCACTCTCTGTCATTCAGAAAGCGCGGTTTGGAACGATCGGTGGATTTATTTATCTATCTGAGTGCAAGCGTTATCTTGAGCCTGTATTTTTCCACTTTTGATGCTGATATAGGGCGATATTGTACTCGTAAAATTATGGATGCCAAGTCTTTTTTTCATGCCCAAGTATAAGGGAGATATGAGCCCTTATGAGTGGACCTAAATTTTGGTTTTTATAAATGATAAAGGTCTTCATATGTAATGAGAAATGGCAAGATATATTTTTTTCCTAAAGTTGGCCTTGGCGAGATTTTAAAATTAAAGGTCAGACTTACTTACCATTTATCCTTTCAACCTCATTGCGAAATTGTTACCTATACAGGGTGGACCCAGATCGACTGTACGATAGGTGTAAAAGACAACAAATTTTCGAGTTGAAACTTGACCTTTGGGCATTGATTAAGGTATTCGTTATTCAATGCTTTGGGGGATCAGCCTTGCTTGATTAGAAACTAATTTGCACCATATTACTATATTTTAAAAATCAAGCAGGCCTTGACAGGGGCAATTTATTCGTTTCCAGTTCAGGTAAACTACATTTTCCTTAAGAGATATCGAAACATTTTATTGGAAAAAGTTGTCGAGAATGAAAATTTAAGTCCCCGTACCAAATTTTAAAACAATCGGCAGACTGATTTTTTTTTTTAATTTCAACTTTCTTTTTGGAAAAAAATCAAAGTATGCCGATTGTTTTCAAATTTAGTACAGGGTCTTAAATTTGCATTCTGATAAAATTTTTCGATAAATGTACTTGATTTGCGCTAAAACCGCAAAAATTGAAAAAATAAAAAAAATCAAAATGTGCCGATTGTTTTATAATTTGGTACGATGATTTGGAATGGCATTCTGAACAACTTTTTTAATAAAATTTTTCGATATCTCTTGAGGAAAAGGTAGTATACCTGAACTGAAAATGAACAAATTGCCTCCGTCAAGGCCTGCTTGATTTTTAAAATATAAAAATATGGTGCAAAATACTTTCTAATCAAGCAAGGCTGATCCCCCAAAGCTCAAGTTTCAACTCGAAATGTTTTTATCTTTTACACCTATAGTAGGTATAGTCTATCTTGGTTCTCCCTGTATAACATAGACAAAGCCACACATAAACTCTCAAAATCATTGTTGAAATTTCCACACGCTACACCAAATATTTTGCATGAAATTTTATATTAAACTAATAACTAAATTAAAATACCTGTACCTCACCTTAGTATCGAGTCCTAAGAATTGTAAGACATTACAATTTATCTGTTTTAATTTGTATTCGCTTAAAAATTAAAGTATAAAGATTGGTGTAGCAGGATTTTTTGCGAACGGTTTGAACAATGCTTCGGACTGTCTATGGCTCCTTTAATCTATGCCTATAACAACACAATATTTCAACATAAGTATTTTGATCGCTTTGAACAACAATACTATTTTATGTTTTTTCGATGTGCTGGAAGAGAGTGGCCAGAGGACGCCTGCAACTCATGTGGTTTATTTGCCTCGGCCTTCCAGGCCACGGCAACTAAATACCACATTCATTATAAAAGATTTATTCATTCATTTATTGAGTGAAATTGTAATAAATTACCCAAATTGAACATAATTTGGACTTGTTCCAGGATTTTCTATAACACTTTCTTTTCTAGAAAAAGTTTTGTTATCAGATTGGATGATAAAAATGTTGCTTCCGAGATTTTTGAATAACTGCTTGGAGAGTAAAAAAACTTCAAGAAAAAAATTTGCTCAAAGTTAAATATTTGAAACAGGTTACAAGGTGTCTCAACTGGATGTTTATTTTGATATTAAAATTTGTTGTCTCTTTCAGATTGAACCGCCAGCCAGAGTTACCAAGAATTTTTGGAAACGTAGTATCAAGTAAACTTAAAAAAAGTTAATACCAAAAATATTGCTGATACATCTGACTTGCGAGTGACTTGCGGAATTGGCTCTTCGATAGGCGAATTCTGCGGGGATCTCTTATTTAATAATTTAAATGTGCTTATGGCTTAGATATTTTTTAGAGGTAAGGTGCACTTAATTGAAATACTAAAAATTAACAATTCTTTCGAAATGACAAACTGTTCAAGGCATTTATGGTGTTTGGATATATCTAGTTTTATTGAAATATTGATATGTAACGTGCAATTACGTATTTTCCGCTATTTCACGAAATGTACTCCAATACAATCAATTGCTTTTTCTATCCTTAAATGTACTTTATTGGAATTACTGTCGGATTTTTTAAAAATAAAATAAAAAAATATTGGTTTAGCTAATGCTAATTATTAGTTAGAATAATTAAGTCGCACTTTCAATTAATTTACAGTGTCCTAGGCAATTTTTTAAAAAAAATAATTTGTACAGATGTCAATGTATTTTCTAATTGTTATTCTTTGTAATGTAAGTAATTATTTTGTATAAAATTTGTTTTGGTTGAGCAGTTATTAAATTTACCTAATTTTTTTCCTTGCAATATTCACTGTTTGCTGGAAATATTGCTGTTATCATTAAAATGACAAAAGTTCCTATAAAAGTTCAACCATACTTTTAATAATACTAAAAATTCATGCTTACAACCATTATTATAATAATGGTAATAATAATTATTCCTTTACTCAACTACACAAAATATATTGATGATAGACATTCTTTTAATGGCAACAGCAGTATTTATTACTAGGTTTTTTGGAGAGCTCGCTTGACCGGAGCAAGTGTCGTGCCTCTCCAAAATTTGATCTACTTAAATTAATACATTATGCAAAGTAAACTCACAGAAATATACGCAGAGTACACCTGCTCTTACTGAGCACCAGTATATAAGAAAATACCTTTTGTTTCTGTGGGTTATTTATACTTCTTTTCTTTAGTTATTGTGATATATCTCCGTATTATTTTGTGATCTAATACTTCCCTTGCCCTTCGCAATACATTTTTAGGCCCGCATCACCCCATGCACAAGAATTTAATAATGACTTACCCCCCATTTATTTAGTGTTTTTTTTTTTTTGTAAAAGCAGATGTAGATAATTGACCTTAAATTGTTATAAAATACCCGATCAATTTCTTTTTATAACAAAACGATTGTGTAACTATAATTTATATTTATAGTGGAAGCTTAAGTCGATGCAGTCTTTATTTATCTGATGGAAATTATATTCTAATAAATTGAAAAGGAGGAAGGTTTTTCTTTTATTACAACCATCGAACCATCCCTTCCTCGGGGATACCAGAGTAGTTGATGTTGAAAAGAAGCACATATCACATCCAGTTGTATTTAACAAAAAGAGAAGTTTCGCCAATGCAATAATTTATTGATATTGGCTGCAGGCAGCACAAAAATTAAAACCAAGCTGTTTATAATCTTAATTATTACTTACTATTTAGTTTATATGAGGAATACAAAGTTACACATAACCTAAACCAAAGTCAATACTTAATTATTACGAATGCCAAGAGCTTGTTCGAGTTCAGCTCTTTTCTGTTGAACTTTCGTATAGAAATATCGACAAACTGCTTCTTGGGCCCAAGGTTGATAAAAGAAGTCCGATCGTCTTTCCTCTTCTGGATTTCCAACTACATCAGTCATTGTCTAAGGAATAGAATAGTAAAGAAATAACTTTGTAACCAAAAAAAATATATATATGATCTTACCTTAAGATCTCTGGTCTGCGACACGATCCATTTATGAATGAACTGCTGTGGATCCTTTGCAAAACTCAAGAAAAACTCTCTGTTGGTCTTCAACTGATTGATAGTATCGACAGTTTCATGTATCTTAGAATCTAAGCCTTGTATTTCTTGCTGGCTGGCCGTACTTAGAAGAAAATTGTTCATTTGTGTTTTCAATGTATCATCAACCTGAAATTGCAGAAGGATAATTATAAATATAAGCCCATTTAGTATAACAAATTTTCTTTACCTCAACGTCTATGTCATAACAAGCAGTTTGCTTGCTTTCTGCTCCACCTTCTACAGAAATTACGTGATTAATCACAATCGGGTCTGGTGGGTGCAATAGAGGATTCAATCTTTGAGGTATTTCGGCAAATTTCATGCGATTACAATTGAAAATTTGTTCCAAATACTTGTCGCAAACTATGTATTCACGTTCATGTGCATCTTGAAGCCTACAAGATAGATACAGTGGAACTCCCATAACTCGAAATATTCCCCAAGTCGAATATTTTTGACAGCAATAAGGTTTAAACCATATTTTCTAGTATTTTTTATCAAGTCGAATTTATATTTCTCGAACTTTAACTAATATTTGTCAGTTCAACCTAGGTTCGAGATTATTTATTGGTTTATGATGCTCATACATTGAAATAATTAGTAGTTTCTCGCCTTCGGTTCAGCTATAAAGTCAGACCTTGGCACAAAAAGGCTCACTTCTACTCCTTGTGACATAATGTACTATTTTTTGTGTGTATATTATGTAATAATTTAAAAGGCTTAGTCGGCATTTTTTTTTGTATAATTCGAATTTTCAATTTTACCTTCTAGTCCCTTGGAGACTCAAGTTAGAGAAGTTCCACTGTACAGGGTGGTTCATTATAAATTGACACCCCCCTTAACTTGTTAGTTTTTGAGGTTAGAAAAAAGTTTTTGACAAAAGTTTTAGATACTAATACAAAGTTTTTTGTGACGCTATTGGACCGTGTACAGTGTGTTCTAGAAAGCCGTGGCAGACATAACTTATGTTTTTTAAATGGAACACCCTATATATTATTGCATTTTTGAAATCTGCTCATCAAGGCAATTAAAATGATATTAAACTTTGTGGCATTCTCTTTTTCCGTTTTTGAAAAATTCCGTATTCAAATTTTATACTTAATTTATTTAACTCGAATTTGTGAATCTCGTGATAAAGATAGACGATCAATGTATAACGAAAAATATTTGTTTTAAACAAAACAGTGAAACTCCAAAATGTTTAGGAGCTTTTACTAGAGATGGGAAAGTTCCCTCTTTACGAAAATTCCCGGAAAGTTTCCGACCAAAATTTCCGAAACTTTCGGAAAGTTTCCAATTTTCTTTTTTTATTGTTTACTTTAATTAGTCACACTTAGAGCGTTCCAAAAATATCATATTTTAAGTGAAATTTGCTAAAGATATTGTAGAAAAGGTATAATATCACAAAATGTAAGTTTTCCTTTGTAATTCGTATTTCATGATCATAATTCAAATTTCCACTTTCAGATTTTAAATTATTAGTATTATTAATTAATTACTACCTACAGTAAAAAACGTAAGAAGTGACGTTTTTTTTTTTGTTAAAAAATACTATTATTTTTTTGCAGACTTAGCTGGGAAAAAAAACTATTGCTACCGCTAAACCAAAAGTGATATGCAACTGTGTTGTGCAGATTTTTTATTCACTTTACTAGTCTAATGAAAAATTGCAATAAAATCGCCATCTTAATTAAAAAAAAAACGGTTATTTGGCGATAACTTTTTTGTTTGAAATTAAACTGTTTTTTCTTGGCGGCATTCAATTCCTTGGAAAAAACAAAAACTACACAAATTTAGTTTTTGAACCACCAATGTATCTTAAAAATTTCCGAGATAATCGCTCGTAACATCTTAATTTCGACACCCTGTACAAAAGTAATAATAAAACATAAAACGTAAGGATAAAAGATAAAACATAAAACCATAATAATAAATTCACATATTGTTCATATTAATCATTATTTATCTAGTTTAATTTAATTTAAACGTATTAAATTTCAGAAGTCAAAAAGTCTAATAAAATATATTTGATCTGTGGTCTATAGCACAGTTCATGATTCTTCTTTGTTCTTTTTTGTATTTTTTAGGTTATGTCATGAATCTTGGCCAGGCATTTATGACAGCAAATTTAAAATTTCTACATAAATTCCCGGAAACTCCGTGAAAGTTTCCCAGGAATGTTTCGGACACTTTCATGGAAAGTTTCCTATACCTTCAAAGTTTCTTCCCGGTAAGTTTCCAAAAATGAAAACTTTCCCGACTTGGAAAGTTTCCGTTGCCCATCTCTAGCTTTTACGATTTTCCTGAAATTCTTTATTTCGAGAATACAGGGTGTAACTAAACTGATGGTCAAAAATGAAACCACGTATTCTTGGAGTCAAAATAAGGGCACTTCTTCATATATTTTTTTCTCCTATGGGCCATAGTTTTTTTTATACACAGTGTAGAAGTTTGGAGAAAAATACACATATTTCTTAGTATTTCTAGAAGTATACGAGATATTTTCTTCAAACTTGGCCTCTCACATGAGCAGATGAGCCGTCAAACTTAAGGTTGACATGAAGCTTCTGAGGCTCCCAGTTGCGGAGATACAGGGTGTTAGTAAAATTAATTAGTTCAGAAAAATATGAATACCCTGTATAATCGCATTTTTTTCATTTGTTTTGAGTGGTGAATAGAATGGTTAACAAAAAGTATCTCTTAGTATTTTTTCATATTCGCAGCCGTTTCTTAATTATTTTTAAAGAACGGCAACGCTGCAATGAACAATATAGTCACTTTAAAAATAAATCTACCAATCTGTGGATGTCAATTACACTTTATTTAACAAAATACAAAAGCAAAAACGATAATAAAAGAAACGTATTGCTATTAGAAAATTAAATTATTAAATGTTCGAAATGACCGCCGTCTCTTTCAATACACGCAACTATGCGTTTCCGCATGTTTATTATTGTCATTGGCGAGTCCATAGCAAAAGTGCATATCAGTCAATTCTTCAAATGAAAATATAATTTTTCAAAATATTGATACTAGTGCAAAGTTGACAGCCAAATGATTCAAATAATGCCAAGTTTAATTGACATCCACAGATTGTTAGATTTTTATTGCAGCATTGCCGTTCTTTGAAAATAATTAAAAAACGGCTGAGAATACGAAAAAATACTATGAGATACTTTTTGTTAACCATTGAATTTATCATTCAAAACAAATTTAAAAAATGCGATTATACAGGGTATTCATATTTTTCTGAACTAATTAATTTTAATAACACCCTGTATCTCCGCAACTGGGGGCCTCACAAGCTTCATATTAACCTTAAATTTGACAACTCATCCACTCATGTGACACGCCAAGTTTGAAGAAAATATCTCGTATACTTCTAGAGATACTAAGAAATATGTGTATTTTTCTCTAAATTTCTACGCTCTGTATAAAAAAAAACTATAGCCCGTAGGAGAAAAAATATTATATGAAGAAGTGACCTTATTTTGACTCCAAGAATACGTGGTTTCATTTTGGAGTTTCACTATATTACTCTCTTGTTTAAAACAAATATTTTTTGTTATTACATCGATCATCTATCTTTATCACGAGATCCACAAATTCGAGTTAAACGTATTATAAAATTTCAAAATTAAATTTTTCAAAAACGGTAAAAGATAATGCAACAAAGTTTAATATCATTTTAATTGCCTTGATGAGCAGATTTCAAAAATGCAAAAATATATAGGGTGTTCCATTTAAAAAAACATAAGTTATGTCTGCCACGGCTTTCTAGAATACACTGTACACGGTCAAATAGCGTCACAAAAAACTTTGTATTCCTATCTAAAACTTTTGTAAAAAACTTTTTTGTCTAACCTCAAAAACTAGCAAGTTAAGGGGGGTGTCAATTTATAATGAACCACCCTGTACAAATATACAGATGCAAAGTTTTCCATACCATAAATATAAATATAAGATTTAAAAGCTAAGCTTAAATTCTCGTAATTGTGGTCACTGGATGACGAATTGAACAGAGCTAGCAAATATGGTAATGTTGGCAGACTCCCCCGTAAAAAAAAAACGAACATGACAAGTTTTGCATGGTCTGAAACGGGTAATATTGGCAATACTTGTGTCCTCAATTATCTCAGTGATATTTAAAATGAAAAACAATTTTTACGAGGATCTATAATGTTGTAAAACATAACGCTTACTTGTGTGTTTTGATGTATTGCCAAAGAGCAGAAATAATGACCGGCCTAGTTTGGGTATGCACTCCCAACAGCCTGGCCAATCTTGGATCTAACTTGAATTGCAGTGGCTGATAGTCAAGCAGTAACAAAATGGTGCACCGGACATTTTTGTCTCCTGGTCTCTTAACTTGGAAACCATCAGTTTCCTGAGTGTTCAATGTGCGGTGCCATTCCACTAAGTGATTGTCGGGCCCGTACAATTCTTTATCCAGTTCAATAACTAGAGATTTGAAAAATGAAGAAAACTTGCGTTTTACTTTGTTTGGATCATTTTTTGCATCTTCTAGCAATCTGCCTTCTACGCGAAGTTCCCAAGAAGCAACACTCCTAAAATTATGGCAATCAAATAAAAGGTCCTTATTTAATGGTTAGTCTTACCCTTCCTGTCCAGGACCGTCTGGTCCTTCAGCACATGGTTCCTTGCCAGGATAAAAGGTGTTAGAAATAAAAATTCTTAGCTTTCTCTTTTGTTTCATTGGGCGTTTCAAAGCCTCTTGAATATCAAGACGTTTGCGCATTATGGTAGCATCCAATTTTCTTTCAAATGCTAATAGATCCATGTAAGCTTGACTTTCAGGAACGAGATCTCTCACTTTCTGGGGCAATATTTTGTCAGCTAGCTTTTTCTTTTTCTTGCTAGTGCCATGATATTCACTACAATTTGGTTCATATTTGAAACCACTAATTATGTTAATACTGGACCGACACTATATTAAAGACCCGAGCATGACGGCATATTGCATTGTTGTTTGCGGACTGGGGTGGCGCCACTCGACAAATAAAATGGCGACTTATTATAGGTTAAAGCATTGAGTAAACGATATATCGTTGACTGATATATTATTAAAGACTGCTCACGGCTGTCACGTCTGACACATTTTTGGCTCACCATGCGCTTTCCGGAGATAAAATACAATGCAGAATACATTGTTAGCCATCAGAGCCATCTGTTTTCCAGGACATAAAGCTATAGCCGTGAGTCTTTATAAATATGTCAGTCAACGGATATATATTCTGAATATATCCTTTACTCAATGGTTATAGGGAGGTATCCTGTGGTTATAGGTATGTCAGCTTCTGACATTTACAATGTCCCATATTTCAAATATCCTGCTTTAATACCATTTACGTTCTTTTTACGGTAACGAATTCCAAATGCGGTCAACACTTCTCGATTTTGTCATATTCACAGAGCTTTTATAGGTAGATTTGTTTGTGATAACATGAAATTTCCATGCTCATGAAGAAAATCGTATGCACAGACCATTACGTGAATTGCAGAAGAATAAACACTATTTTGTAATTACGTGATGATCTATACAGCCAGTTGAAGAAGTGAGAATTCTGGACATTATATTTTGGAAGAGTATTTTGTAACGTATGCAAGAACTAAAAAAATTGGAAAATCTAATGCTTACTGTAATTACTTATACTACAGTTAGCGATGGACTTCATTTCAAACCAAAAGGTACCAAAATATTCTTGCTTGCTTTTTAGGCTCACTTTTCTTAAGAAATTTATAAATAATGTCTTGTATTACAGCTGTGTTAAGTAATTCTAGAAATAAAAATAACGGATTTGCAGCCAAAAACATTTTTTTTTTCTTGAAATCGGCAGTGAAGTGTCCCAAAATCGTCATTAAAAGCTCAGAAATCGGCCCTGAAGTAGCCAATTATTGTACGATTTTTTCAATAAGTAGGCCTTGGCGAGATGTAAACATCAAACGTCAGACGCGGAGCCATCGCTCGTCAAAAGTGACCAAATATTCAAAACCCAGCCACAAAAAGCCCATTTAACTTTTCGTACACATTGCGAAATTGTAACCTATAGCAGCGCATTCTTTCAGTACAAATATTTTAGTACCTAGGTTTGAATATCAATAGATTTGTTACGGAAGCTGCACAACAAGCAGCAGTTTAGTTTATCTGTTCGAAGGTGCCGTGTCTTATCCTACTTGACCTAGGTAGAGCAATCGTCAAAGTCAAGCAACGCCGTGCGCAGTTGGTTCATGGACGGGTGATCCCATATGATTATTTTCTTGCCTAATAAAACTTTTTTTTCCGATTTAAAAAAAAATATATAATCTGTACCTCGGCACTGAAGTTCTTTTTATGACTCATGTGGAAAGTTGAACTTCAGTGCCTTAGTACATAAATAACTATTATTCGAAAAATATGTGTTTTTATATGATTTTAGTCAGTCTGCCATGTGTTTTATAAAGAAGTTCCAATTAGAAAATTAGTCGGAAAACCATAGGCATAACGTTAATGTGAACCCAAAGGGCTACTAATGTCACATGAACTTGTATTTTAATACTTAATTTTTCTGCGTTTCTGAACAGTCTGCCAAAGTTCTTGTCATAAAACTGCTGAAGAAAAGTGGCATACCATTTTTAAACTGTGCTTGGACATGCGCAAATGGTATGCCATCCTTTTTTCAGCAGTTTCATAACAAGAACTTGCATACTCCTCATTGGCAGCCTGTTCAGAAACGTGGAAAAATTAATTATTAAAATACAAGATCACGTGGCAATAATAGCCCTTTGAACCCACCCTAACGGTATGCCTATGGTTTTCCCAAGGAATTTTCTATTTTGAATTTCATTTTGAAACACATGGCAGCCCAGCATTTTTCATATGAACCCAGGACATTGAATAAGGAATTCGTCCCAGGATGACCCTCTGATTCATACCTTATTATTGCGGGAACATACGCAACATAATGCCCTTTGGAAAGTATACTGAGTAAAATCACGTCCAAAAATCTGACACTATATCTCCCGGTCTAATATTAAATTCATTATAACTTATAACAGATATATTTGCATGTTTTTATTTTCTAAATGATTCTGGAAAATGGCGTTTTAACATTAAACCACCCCGTCGATTTTTTCGTTGTGTGGCGCCAGTGGTGATCGCTTGAAACAGCGCTATGCATATAGTGTTGGTCCAGGTTAATATTAACTTACCTCTTTTGGGGGATTGGATTTCTGTTGTCAGCAGGTCTCTTGGCTCCCGGCTGTGGGGGCATAGGACCAGTTCTCAATGGCGAATAAGGAGCACCTGCTGGTCTTTGTATCATTGTTCCTCCGCTAGTGGACATGTTTGGTGGTGGCGGTGCATTATATCCCGTTCTTTGCTGAATATTGAATAAATAAGTAGATATATGCTTATAGATCTAGCTACATTAATAAGGGGACACCAGACACCATTAAAAACTCTGAAGACATTTACCGGAAAATTCTGCTGCTGAGCGTATTGTCTCATACCAGGATTTTGGGGTGGTTGTTGGTATCGCTGCGGAGGAGGAACATTAGGGCCCTGGTTGGGACCAGGTACCGGAAACCGTTGAGCCATTGCTTGCTTAATAACTTATTAAAAACTTAAAAATACAAAATGAATCTTTAAATCATTACAACCATCAGCTAACAGCGACAACAGCGTACATGGCATTTTATATTTTATATTTATATATACCACCGATTACCCACCTTATATGTACAAATGTACATGGCGTACATCACAAAATATATAGGTTAGGCGCAAGAACGTTAAACCAGACTTAACGTTCTTGGGTTAGGCGTACATATTTCAGTTCAGAATTACCACAAACTAGGGTTCCTTAAAGGAACCCTACCACAAACTAGGGTTCCTTTATTAGAAAGGAATCCTACCACAAACCACAACATATATATATAAGTCACTCTAGGTTACGGTTAGGTCACTATACGATCTCTGTGGGTTAGGTCCACAAAACCACAGCATATAAAACTACTTCGAGGAAAATTCCGCGCACCTGTTCGCACAGCCGCCATTTGGGAATATATTCTGTCAAATAGACGCAGCGTCGGGGCGGTTGGGCAGTTCGTTACCGGCTATGTTCGAGGTAATGCAGTGGCGTAGAGTGTGCGTTTTTGTACAGTGTAGAATATCTACCGTTCTAAGTTCTTAATATTGTTATGTTATCCTGGCAAACAATATAAACAATCATAAACTGATTACCTATGTCCCTGTATGGGGTCGTCAGTGGAAATATTTTTTATTTGTAAAACCGATTTTGTAATATTACATACACCAAATCCCAAACGTTTATCAATCTCCTTTCATCCCTTAGATAGTGATTTGGGATACACGTTTTACTGATTTTCTTCAAATAAAAAATTCGAGTTGTTTGGATATAAGTATAGACATAAACAAATTAATTTAGCGACTCTTAACAAGATTATAACGATATTTTCAAACAAACTGGGAGCAATATTTCGCTGTTATTATAGTTACAACCTCAACAATGAAGTTTAAGCAGAAATAATTGCTTATTCATTTCACATGCCCGCTTTTCTCGTTGCATCTAACCTATATACTTTGTGGTTGCATCAACAATATTTTTATTTATTCTTACCGAACTAATTTTCCTAATTTAACAAAATGGCCTACTGCTTGACACATTTTACACACCGAACTGTATCTTACTACCACGTTATATAAATTAAAAAATGCCCTGCTACTCCTCTATATTTCTGAATCGATTTTCCTGAAAACATCTCCGATTTCTATTCCCCCAGTATGGCGTCAAGGTCATTGAATTTGCGGATGTTTCTCAAGACTAAACTCAAAATCAAACTATTTGTTGTTTTTTATGGGCTGACAAAACTATGCTCTGACAAAACATAGGGTTTGTTCCAACAGCAGTCTTCACCTAAACGCGTATGCCCCAGAGATATCTCTGGTATGCCCCAAGAGTTTTTTGTTCCAGAGCTACTCCTTTCTCCTTTTTCCTTCCCTTGTCCCTTCTAGCAGGTTAGAGCCAGATGATTATCGATATTTTCCCCAAAAAATAGTAATTGATAATTATAAAATAAAAGATAAAAACCTTTTTAACAACAAGCTTTTATTTAAGCCATGGAGCCATGTACTAAAACGAATAAAATAAGTTTAGCCAAATTGCGACAAGTTTTTTTAAATCAAAAAGCTTGTCGCCCGAAATGTTCATAAAAGTAGTTAGGGACCAAGGTCTATTGTCTAGAGACCTTGGGTAGGGACCAATTAAATTTATTAACCTATCTATAATCTGTGGACCAGGCCGTGATAGGACATGAGAGAACTCACAGATTGCCTGATCCGCGGGTGGCCGCTTCCGTGAGTGCATGATAATACGGCGAGATGCAGAATCTTTTAACGGATTTGTAGAGGGATCCACATGGATATCATATAATTTTGTGTAGGAAAGGATTGAAAACATTTTGTAGAAAGGTCTGAAGAGGAACAAGATTTTGAATGATTGAACAATTTGACCCAAAAGTAAAAATCTGTGATATAACTAATGTTGTTTTATGTGAATGAGTGTTGTAAGGTTGAAGCCCAGAAAAGGACGAATCTTTTCTGGGGTTGAAGTGTTGAAATGTGTTCAAGTGACCAAGTCGGGCGGATATAGCACAAGCTGGACATATCCGTCCCAACGAAGAGGAGGCGAAGGCCCCGAATGGCTAATTTGATCGGAAGAGCAGAGGCATTAGAAACAGAGCATATGATACAACATATAAATATGAGAAGAAGAAGAATAACCCATATAACCTCAATTACGGATTTTTTGACATATTTTGTAAACAAAGGCTGTATCAGCTGGCAATATCCTGGTAAAAAAAAAGAAAAAAGATGCTTGCTAAATCAATTTAAAAGAAATAATTAAGGAATATATGAGCTTTGGTTTAAATCAAAAGAACAAAAATGTCATGTGAAATAAATTTAATAGCCTTCCTTCAAGATATTCCCGCTATTCGAAGGTGTTTATTTCCCACCGATGATAAAAGAGGTTGTTGTCCTTAGCTTTATGTTTCTATGCAGTATTGTATTTTCTAATAAACTATTGGATTTTAGGATCAGATACTTGGCTCCAACAGTGCAAAATCTCCGCCTCTCCCACAGGAGAAATCATTGCTATTGCCAATGAACGACGATTAGTTGTCTTATCTGCCAACTGGGACCTTTCAGATTCAGTGTTTCAATTCAACATATGTTATTCTGGAAATATTCATGAATACGACAAAGTCAAGGCAATACTGTGCCTTCCTGTTGTGATCGAGACCACCCATACATCACATATTTCGCCTGATTGGACTTGCTTAGTGATCGGATACGATTCGGGTTATGTAAGGTTCTATACGGAAAATTGTGAAATGATTTTGGAAGATCAATTGCACAATGAAAACATCACGAATATTAAATGTCAATCGCAACATACCACTAGACCTGATCTTTGTCAGGATTTGCATACAGAGGAAATCTACGTGCAGTATAAAAGCGTTTTATGTGTGTTAAGTGGTAGTGAATTGTTTATGCACCTTAGAGCCAACAAAAATCATTTAGATAAAGGTAAAGTAGAAATCTGTTTTAAATATCTCACTAACACCTGATTGTCCATATTTTAAGATGACAGTTTGAGTCCCGGCATTTATAAGAGTCTGGTAATAAAATATCATTATTTTAGAATCATAATTTACCGATTTTTTGCAGCTTCGCTTGGTTATTACTTGTCAAATTCCGGCAAGAATATAATCGAGAGGTTAGAATTATATGCCAAAAGTCCGTTTGAAGGAAATAGTTTTCAAACTGTGACATGATCATATTTATATTTTTATCCTATGCTTCTACACCATGCCAGATTTATTATTTGTATTCAAAATTATGTGGGATATCCCTTTTATGTAGTATTACCCGACTCTTTATGATGACGGGATTCTGTTTGAATAAAAGTCCTATATTTTATTTCATATTATCACAGAGAAGACCAGAATACAGAGAGTCCATCTTGTCAAATATGTCAAATGGAGCCAAACTTTTACGTATTTTTTCACACCCGACAAGATCGTTCAGATAAGCTATGAAGTAGAGTGCGTTCTTCATTTATTATAGATTAATTTAAAACTGAGAAAGAACGATCCACAGTGACCTACAATGGATTAATCAGGTACCGTTTAAAGTTGGGCTCTATTTGAAATATTTCTTCTCTTATAATAGCGCTTCCACTGTATATATAAAAGTATAACAATTAGGAAAAATACACTTCAAAATTATCTGTTGACACTAAAGGAAAGGTAAAACCTCGGGAAAAGCTATGTGCACAATTCACTGAATTGCTTATACTGCCCTTGGCTATGCAACATCGCCTAAGATTCATGTCGCAACTATGTACCATGAAAATGCGGAGGGGTACGACTCTTCAGAGACGATCTGACATCATAAAAATCGGCTACAACAGAAAATTTGTACCAATCTCAAGATGCAAAATTTAATTGAAAGGGAAATATTTTCACGACATCAGACTTAAATCAAACAAAACCTGCCTAAACCTAAACCCTGCTCGCGAAAATACAGCTTTTCTAACATTTCAAATCTCTTCTAAAAATTACTGCAAATGTCATCCTTCATTTATGCAAAAAACTTAATATTGAAACGTCTTTGCAATGCCTTCTTTGTAGTTGGTGCCAAAAATGAACCAATTGAACTGCCTCAAGTATCCTTGAATATAAAAAAATGGAGCTTCCAAGACCAGTCTGTTATCAATGATTCGGCAGTAGTTGGCTTAAATTTATCGAATACATTCGACCATCTTTTGGCAGCATCCACTTATGGAGGATTCGATACTAAATACAGATCGGTAGCACCGCATAATACTTTAGTACTAGCTGCAGGTTCTAAGCCATTTCTAGGATACCATTACGCCATAGAAGGTGTCAATCAACCTGTCTTCAGCGATGTTGCGAAGGTGATTGCTACAAAGTTGAAATCTGCTTTACCGTAAGTTGCGTAGGTATTTACTGGATTTTTGCATTAAATTTCTTTATATGAATAGAGGCTGGCTTACCAACAACGCAAATCAACAAGAAAAGCAGAAGCCTATGGCAACACAGCCAGTAGATGGGATGGCATGTAGATTTGGACTGTGCGACTTACATAGGACTGGTAATGATGTAATTTTAACACCAAATCATAAAATAGCTGTTGTATCAGATAGTTTAGGAAGAGTTTTAGTCATCGATGCATATCGAGGAGCAGTTTTAAAAATGTTTAAAGGATATAGAGAGGCGCAGTGTGCTATTGTCCAAGTTCCAGATGAAAGAAAACCAAAACATAAAATCGGAATTAGAGTTGCACACTTTTTGATCATTTATTCACCTAAAAGAGGCACATTAGAGATATTTACTATGCAAAGTAGCCAGAAAGTTGCAACATTTTCAGCTCCTAAGTACAGTAGATTGTTGTATATTGACTATAATCTTATGGGATTTACTTCGATTACCAAATCAAAGTATATTTGCCCATTTACAACATTATTTATCGATAGTGATGGTAAAATTAAGGAAATAATGATACCATTCCATTTTGCATTGGAAGAAAATAGTAGTAGGCGTGTCAGGGATATTCACATATACAGAAAGTTAAGGGAGATGATTAAAACTGGCGATTTTAACTCGCAGACAATAAGTGATGATATGAGGAAAATTTATAGTGAATTACAAACTATGGAAATAAAAAGTCAAACAGTTGAATTAATGCTGAACAGCAAACCAATATCTGGTGACGTATTTTTGCAATGTGTGGAACATTTTCTACACAGCATTGGTGAAAATGATAGTGAACTGCCTAATGTCAAAAATTTCAAAATATTGTGTACAAATATTGTGTTGCTTCTAAAATTGTATAAATTTATAGAAATATCTGTCGAAAATCACATTAAAAATGAGGAAAATGGTAATGGGGAAAATAATTCAGAAAACACATTAAACCTAAATTCAAAGGAATTATCCAACTTGCAGAAGTTGCTAGATTTAAATTCAGCAAGTGAGAAATGTGATTTGAAAGAGTCTCACGTTACGTTTCTGGGTGATGTCAACGATTATAGCATAGTCGATTTTATAGCAACTTTTAATATTGCAAATGAGGAAAACATAGGTTTAAAATCGAATATTGACGATATTCTATTATTTAAAACGGGAGAAGTTTTATATAAACCTTATATCAAGGGGAAAATATGCAACTTTGAAAGCTTACAAGAAAATATATTAGAGTGTAAAATACCTACAAGAGACTTGATGTTTCTATTAATTAGTTATTGGGTAAATAGAGCCCTTGGGGTTAATCTTAGCTTAGAAAAAGAAATGGCCAATCTATCAAAATTAATACACACTTTGGTAAAAACAGCACATAAGGATCTTGTAACAACTGAATATAGTAGCATTTCAAAATTTTGGTCTGAGATACGGAAAATATTAGCAAACACTGCCAAACCTTTTCCAGCACTCATGGCAGCAATTTTATGCAAAACCATAGCTCAGTCGATTGAAAATGAATATGCCCTTTCTGAGGAGGAGAATATTGAAATTGTATCGCAAGAAAATGTCGAATGGTCCATTTTGGTAGGGAAACTAGAAGATATTTCCCTTTTAAATATTATTTTGTCAATAAAGCCAAACATTAAAAATGAATCTTTGCCTGTGTTGAGTTATGATAACCAAGATGTAAGTTTGAAATTTGTATTAGAAAAAGGCAAAGGTGCAGTGAGTGAGCTAGTAGCTCAGTGGCTAACATCAAGTGGTATAAACCCTGAGTTCATTCTGATAAATGAAATAATGTTTATAAATAATTCCCTCGATAATAAAAATGAAGAACGAGAAAATTTCGATATTTGTGAAGGCATGCATTTGGACAAAATTGAAGAAGTAAAGTCAGAACTAATATTTGAATACCTAAACATATTAAAAAGACAGTTTCCGTACAGTTTGGAAGCTAGTACATTGTTGGCTAACATGTATTGGGAGTACTCCTTGGCTTGGCAGAAAGATATCGAAGTTTTACCAAATATGGAAGCCGCAATCAAATGCTTGAAATGCATAAAAGATGTCAGAATCAAATGTGGAATGTACCAACTTGTATGGAATGCACACTTGAAAATAATTATTGAAGGAGCTTGTAGGTTAATAAATAAAGTTGGAAAATTGCCAAAAGAGAAACTCTGTAGGCAAGATACAGGACTGTCTGACAGTCAAATATCGGCATTTATTGTTATTTGTACTGACTTTTTGGACGAGTTTATAGATGTAGCGCAAACTTGCTGTGATACTCCGTTGAATGAACTTCAATTTGAACAAATATGGGATAATGATGGACAGCCATTAGTGGAGTTAGCCGCCCAACAAAAAGAAGTTGATTACAATTTGATACACTTACACTACCAATTGGCTTTAGTCTTACAAATGATTACAAACTTTTCTATTAAACATTCAAAACCTGTTAATAATTTATTTGAATCGGCAGTCGTTAGCTTATTTTTTAGTGATTTGCAAAAGAAAGTGCAGTTAAATATAACTACATCTGATTCAAAAGTAATGACTTCCCGTATGCAATTTTTATGCAAGGTTATACTTGCCAGCCTCGAAACAGTAACAATTAATGAAGAAAACCAAATTTATTGCTCTGAACATGTCGACTGGATGTCAAAGTGTTTAACTTTGGCAAGGATATGGGGTGTAGACACAGATATGATAAAAAGATACCAAATTGTGCAGCTGTTTGTCAGTGGATTTGATTTGATTGGTGAAGAACTGATTTCTGCTATTAGTGATCTAAACAGTCTTGGATTAGAATTGTTGGTAGTAGCAGCTAAGAGATTGTCGCAGTTCATGACTTCATCGCCTGATTTAAGTCAAAACATCACAGCTTTAAGTCCGAAGTTGACGAGATACATGGAGTCATTGGTAAGGAAGATCAAAGTATTTTACAGTATGTTCCATAAGTCTTTTTCTTATTAGTTAAATCTATCCTGTCGATAGTTTGATAGATGCTCTATTTATTTCACATCGCAAAAAAGGACAGGAGACAATGTGATACAAGTTATTTCAAATATGTTAAGATTTAAGGAACATAACCATAGCTTTGATCATTCACAAGCACAAGTACCAATCTTCTATGTTTTTCAAGGACAATGGCCAATGGTTTTCACCGAGTTCTCTAAATTCAATTTCCAATTTGGCGTCCCATATTTTGAGGTGTTTGGATCAAACAAAAAATCAGAAAGAATATAAATTGGCAGAGTTATTAACGGAGGCTTGTTCGAATTTGGAAGAAATCAACTGAAGCCAGTATTATACTACTTTTATCTTAAGAATTTTGTAATTATTGTATTGCTGTGATACAAAAAACGAAAAAACCAATTCCAATATTGTAACACTACCTGTTTTAAAGTTTTTAAAATTGCTAATTATTATTAAATTTTATCCAATAAATTAATAAACTTTTGCAAAGTATAAAGTGACATTAAGATGAAGTGATTTGAAAGAATGTATATCGTAGTGGTGTATAAAATGTTTGTTTTAATATATTGTATTGTTAAAATTTTGGGTTTTCATTAATGAAAGTTTTATTTCCATTTCTTCACCACATTATTATCATGGCGATGGGAAACACTCCGAATTTTTTTATATTTTCATGTTGGACCTACCATTATTCCGGGTCATCAGACTGATATATCGGAAGATAGAGACCACATAAGAACATCAAGGTTACATTCAGAAATCACTGTTACATGTCATGATTTTTGTATAGGGTGGCTATATCTATTGTAGTAAATGTAGCAGCACCTCCCAAGTCGAACGTAACTACTAATGACAATGGTAACATTCAAGGCGAATTGGGATTAATTTTAAGCGGGGGGAAAACAGTAGCTACATTTAGGCTTCGCCACTGCAAAAATATTTTCAAGTTCCTAAAATGACCGGAAAAATGAAAATTGAAGTTTTTCCAAAAAAGTTTCCAATAAAGTGGTATCTGAAATATTTCCATATTAACCTAGAGAAAATTCTGAACTATTTTGTTTTGCCCATTTTCTGTACCTCTTAAAGTAAGTGGTGGGTGCCCTTCCAATTGTTTTCTCTAAATGGTAATAACTTTTGTTAGGATTAACGGAATTGAACCAACTTGTGTGCTTAGAAAGGTTTTTTTTTTGCCATATTTTGGATTGAGAAAACTGTCTTTTTACTGCATTCACCAGAGAGTGCTACTTGTTAACACAACAAATAAAACAAATTTTCTTGAGAATTTTAAATTCCACAGTATTACTTCGTTTACATAGCTAAATTGAGGACAAAAATCCCCAAAAGTCGGTAAAAACCACAACTTCCTATCTCATTCAAGAAAGATATTAGCAAATGAAACATAATTAGGGAATTTGGCATCCCCTCTTAATTGGCCACCAATGTGCAAAATTCCATTGATATTTTTATGCCGAATATAATTTAAAGACTTGCCTATTTTTAATCGGAAGTGAATGACGTTTATTACCCTACACTTATAGACGACAGGGACTCCATGATGCCTACCTAGCTGTGATGCGACACTAGAAAATTTTCTGTCAAACTTTAAGCGTGAAATTTTCTTATGTAACACTCCTTGCAATATGAATTTATCGTTCTCTAGAGATTATAACTTAAAATCTATATAAATTTAAAACTTTTATTTAACTTACAAAAACATAACGGTATACACACAAATAAATTTACTAAAATCCCCTTTTTAACAATGAGTAGGCTTATCTAGTTAAATAAATTGGAATGATTACAATGTTATTTAAATAGATATGTTAGAAATAAATAGCTGTTTTGAGTTGTATCACTGAATAAAGGATGTATCACATAATAAAATCATACTGGTATCAAACATAAATCAATTGCTTTCAACCAAATTTTCTACACTTATAGTAAAATGTAATATTATTTTTTAGGGTGGTTGTTTTATAATCCAGAGTAGTTATTTGAAGAAGCATCGGATCTTTGACTAAACATATTTTTCTTCTTTTGAAGATCTTCTCTTTGATCTCTATAGCAGTACAAAATTTATTGGTACTTATTGTATTAATTTTGTAAAAAAGTATGATTCATTACTTACTTGAAGAAAACTAAATGTTGTTCCAACAAAAACCTACTATTGCAATGCGCTAATTCTGGCCAATGAGCTATTACTTTTCTCAGATACACTTGCAATCTCTTTCTCCTATCTTCTACTAGAGCTGAGTCCTACAAAATAAATAAAATTTTAATTTTTCACATCAAGAAATATTGGTCCTAACCTTTTTTCCAATACTTTTCTTTGGTGGAAAGTCAAATGTTCCCACGATCGGGTCTAATTTCTTTAGATCTGCGTGCAAAGCATGAAATTGAGCATATCTCCGGTAAATGTTCCACTCATCATTACCGGCTCTCAAAAAAATTTGGTACACATGATGGGAGCTTGAGCCAGTTCCTAGAAATAAGTCGAACATTTTATTCGCACAATACATTCAAATTCAAACTAAAGTCTATCCAAGTTACAGGGGCAGTAGATATAAACAAAGTCATATATGACTGCATTGCGATCGATTACCAGGGTCTGACTAATATGAGATTCCCAGTGGCTTGTAATTCTGAACTAATTCTTTTAGAAGTTCCAAAAATTGTGTTTTTACCTTTCGTGGATCTTTCTAAATTTCCTTAAATTAAGTAGCAAAATAAATTTACAGAATATACCGCTCGCGATCCGATCTAAAATATGCAGCAAACTTGACTGAGGGAAGAGCCGGCCCTGCATTTTGCCTGCCGCGTAAACACTCGACATTTTATGACGGCCAGACCAATAAGAGAATAAATCACGTGGTGGCCAATGTTTTGATCCACTGCCTCCGTAACTTGCCTAGACTATAGACGTCAATGGAAGAAGGTCAATCAACGCTATAGAGTAATTTATTGTAAGTAGGAAAGTGGCAAAAGTGTAGGGGGCATTCGTTTAAATTTTATTACCATCTATTTTGGCTGGTGTCACAAAAAATAAAATATGAGATTCAAGCACTGAAATAAAAAATGGACAGTCGGGGCACTAGCTAAATACCATTCCATGAATTATTTATAATACTATAATGCAAAATAAACAAAAACAATGTAAATTTAAGTTGTGGAAAGATGAAAAATATGTGTGACATGTAACTTATTACCTGTCAGAAATGCAGACGGTATCCATATGTTAACTGTTCCTGTTATTTCGACACTTATGTTTGATGCCACAGGACCCCGTATTTCTTCCAACTCTTTTGTTAATTTATCCAACACTGCATCTTTCTTTATTAATGATTGTTGGAGCATTACATTAAAGTCCATCAGTTCTGCATACATTTCTGCTACCTACAAGACTCGTCATATACCATTTAACTATTTTCTTACATTGCTTTGCATTTAACTTTTCATGTGTGATTTAAAGAAATATATTAAAGATGTATTTCTTAGCAGTGTACTTACTTGAACAAACTTTTTTTCGGGAACATTTCCTTCGCCTTTGTGTTCTTCAATTTGCAATTCCTCTAAAGTTTTCTGAATTCTTCCATCATCACCGCCCAAAATTTGTATCGCATGAACATATTTCTTAACCTGTTCTTTCAACTGGTCGTTTTCTACCTGCAACTCTTTTATCTTCTGCTCCTTTTTTAGCAATTCTTCGTTATTTCTTATCTCGACAGCTGTCAAAACTGCGGATATGTCTGTTGGCACTTCAAGGATGTCATCCAAGTTCTCAGTAGATTCGAAATGTTTGTTAATTTCCACTGAAACAGGCGTCAGTTCACCTATTTCCGTCTGGCTCACTGGCGTCAAAGTTTCAGGTACATTAGAACTAAACTTATCTCTAATTCCACTGCATTCTATCGATAGCTTCCGTTCGATTTTAGGCTTATTGTCAGACGATGACGAAGGCGGTTCATCCATTTTGATTCTATTCTCCTCCCGTATGTCTTTTAGGAAAGGTTTACATTTGCCCTTGTCAGAGTGATTGTCTCCTAATGAGTTAGTTTCGGAAGAGGTACTGCTGGATGATGATGGGATACTCATTGATAAGTTGCTACTGTCATCATCATCGAATGATATGAACTGCCTTGCCACTTTTTTCTTTGTCTTATGCTTCTTTTTGTTTTCTGAAAACGCATAACAAAATACTTGTATCGAAGTTATTGCTACATAAGGATGATAATGTTTTTGTAAACAAGTGGTTCAATGGATGAACTAAAGAAATATAGCTATACAGTCCTTCTTTATTACATATAAATATAACCTAAGAATCAAACTATGTGGATAAATTGAAATATAATATTAATGTAAGGCAAAGATTTCTAGACTTTTACTAAATATGAATACCAATCATTCAATAGTCTTTGAGCATATACACCCCAAATCTACCAATAAGTCACATTAATCAGGTTATTCAACTAAAATCAAAAATAATTCGTTATTATTAGAAAATATGTTTGGGAAACACTGCCCAAGATTTATAAAAAGTGCAGGGGTAATTATGTCATTCTAACTAACTCTTGTGCTGTGAAATGGCTTTGGCAGCCATCGTTTCCCTATAACCAGCACATATAAGACAATGATAAGTAGAAAATACAAACATGTTCTTATGACAGGGACTCTAGACTCCAGTTTACAGAAAGGAAATCTAAACAAATCTATAATTACATATTTTGTAAATTAAATAAAAAAATTCTACCTGGTTTTGGGGCTTCTATAATAGGCTCTACGATACTTTTGATTGAATCCGTAACTGCAGTAACACTACTATTAAATTCTGGTTTATCTATACACACTGCAAACAGAATGGAACCTAAACCTGCAGCCATGTTTGGCAGCATGCTATTTTTCTCGTCATCTCGCAAAATTGCCCACGGCTCATAATGTAAGTTTAGTATTTTCGAATTGCTTAAGACAGTATGAAAATATCTAGAAAAAGTATGCATTATTTCTCTTGTTTATTACAAATTAATATTAATATATACCTTTCTAACGATTTCTCGTTTAACGCAGCTCTTAACCACGCTCTACCTTTTCCAGTGTCTGTCCAAATATGCCTTAAACGATCGTACCTTTCTTGTTCGTGCTTGGTCAAATGTTCTTTTACAAATGGCCAAAAAGCTACGAAATGTTAGCCAGTTAGCATTGATATAATTATTGTCTTAAATATAATTAGTGGAGTGACGAAGGAGTTAATATCTCGAATTCATATCTCGAGTTTATATCTTTAGCAGAATGTGAACTAAGAACTTTGAAAGTATTAGGTTTGTTTTGGCAGAATCTCAAACCTTTTGAAAACAGGAGGTCAAAATGAAATTGCTCCTGACCAGCCTGCCAAAACATACGTAATGTACGGTGAAACTTCGGCAAGTATTTCCAATGTTAAAACCATCCTTAGCGGTGGGTTGTCCTAGAGTTCCTGGATTGGGAGAGTTAGGACAATAATATCATTTTTTAACAGAATAAATAATTTTTCAAAAGTCGTATCAATTTTGTTGATCAAAAATAATTTGGGATAGATTCCATGGAAGTAAAAAGGTTGGTAGTTACTACAGGTAAATATTATTTTCATTTATTCTGATCACCTACATGAAGTAAAATGGGTAACACCTATCTGCATACACATACCTTCTTGTACAGACGTAAAAAGTCAGTCAGAAAATTTCATAAATAATTATTATCATCTCATTTATTTACATAATACAGTGTGTCCACGGATAGAGTTTGGATAGGGTGTAAATGACAAAAGAATTTCGAGTTGAAATTTGAGCTTCTGGGGATAAGCCCTGCTTGGTTTGAAACTAATTTTTGACGTAATTTTATTTTCAAAAAATCACGTATGGCTTGGGAATTTTGAAAAAAACTAATTTTTCGCATCAGTAAAGTGCCCTTTCTGAAGGTTTTATGACAAAATGTTATTAACAAAACTTGTTCACAATGAAAAACTGGATAGGTGTGAAAAATTTCAAAAGCCTAGGTCGACTTTGATTTTTTCTGCTAAAAAATTAAAACGCACAAAAATCAAAGTCGACCTAGGCTTTTGAAATTTTTCACACCTATCCAGTTTTTCATTCTAAACAAGTTTTCTTAATAACATTTTAATGTGAAAGCTACACAAAGTGCACTTTTCTAAAGAAAAGTGGGAAAAAATGCCAAAAAATCAATGTAGGCCTAGACTTTTGAAATTTCGCAAACCTACTCAGTTCTTCATTCTGAACAAGTTTCCTTAATAACATCTTGTCATAAAACCTACAGAAAGGGCACTTTACTGATGTGGAAAATTAGTTTTTTCAAAATTCCCAAGGCATTTGTGATTTTTTAAAAGTAAAATTACGTCACAAATTAGTTTCAAACCAAGCAGGGCTTATCCCCAGAAGCTCAAATTTCAACTCGAAAATTTGTATTGTGGTGTGACCATCAGTTATTTTCACTGTCAAAAATAAGGAAAAATTACAAATTTGGGAAAATGCAACAATTATTTTTAGCTGGAATGAAAACGGAAAAACCAAATATGTAGAGTATAAAACATCTAATATCCATTTAAAAATCGCAAACCTTCAGGGAAAAATATCAATTTTTGGAACATTAATTAGATAAATCAAAACTCCAAATGGCCCAGATATGGTGAAGAGATCACCAAGAGACTGAAAGAAGCCTTTAATGAAAATTCAAAAATTAGGTATACCGTAAGAAAAAATCATGGACCAAAGAAATAATTATTGAAACAATATGCAGTGAAAATAAAATGTGTATGTGGATCTTCCGGTTACAATTATTTACAAAAACTAATGTGATTAACAAACCTTTGACCATATCTTCAGAAAACTTTGGTAAATATATTAGCCTGAAAACTGGATTGAAACAATTAAAATATTAAATAATGTAGGTACTACTTTTAACTGTGTATAAGTACTTACACATTGTAAAAAATAAGTGCAAAATTTGCCACAATCTGGTTGAAGAAAGATTATAAAAATATATTCTAAATTAGTCTGTTTGAACGAATACCGTCCAGGGTCATTGAAATTTCTTTCTGAAGAAACATTGTCTGCATATTCTTTGTTAGTTATTTTGCCATTTCAAAATACTTTTGAAATCTATAAAAAATGCTTCGAAGATACAGTGTCCAATTTATTGCCAATATACCTAATAGGAAAAATTATACTTTTAATGTAAAACAAAATATAGTTCCTAGGTCAACGCTGCAGCAAGAAAAAGTATTGAAATTAGAACAAAAACTAATTTTTGATCCTTATCCATATAAAAATATAATCTTTGTATAAAGTTATTGTTTTTTGTAATAACTAAGTTAACAATTATTATTGTATTGTAGCAGAGGTATGTTTTAATAGTTTATTTTCAATTAATTGCTTTGCATTTAGTTGTTTAATTAAAATATTCAACAGTCCTAAGTTTTGTTATGGAGGGCAACCGTAGATCCTACACTATTTCAGTTTCCAAAAAATACTCAGCCCATGAGTTTCCATCAATTTGACAATAAATCTAAAATTTTTGTGGAGGCAAAAGAAAATATCTAGCGCTATCTCTATACCTAATGCCCAAAATCGGTGAATAATGACACTAATGACGTTATTTTCCCAACTCCCCCAATTCAGGAACCCCGGGCTGTCCTATACCACAGAAGAAATTCGGAAATTCTGTGCCTATACATTGAAAAATTTGCCCTTAATCTATTCTGAAGTGCACATAATCGACAAATATATAACGATGTATTTTCCGACTCCCTTGATAGACATTGGGAATCTAAGCTAATATTCATGGAAAATAAACTAACCACGCATCCTCATCATCTTTTTTTGAGATAGCTTCAACGAGACTTTTCATTCTGTCTAATTCGACAATGACTTGTAATTTTTATTGGATATATTGCCACGATGCAAAAACATTATACATAGGCACTTTTTAACTGACTATGACATTCCATTCAGCATTAAAAAGTACCTATATGTTTTTACAGCTTGGCGATATCTGCGATATTAAGAAAACTACATGCACCAGGCAGTGAAGAGTCAGCTGTGATGCAGAAACAAATGACAATTGAAAAATTTACAAGCACCACTAAAGTTGCCTCAAGAAAGAGGATGGGAAAGTGTAATTGGTTTTTCCTAGCATGAATTAAGGGAGATACCGTTGACTGACGTATTTATAAAGATTTCTCACGGCTACAGCTTTATGTCGAAGTAATTTTGGTTCTCCTAGCTGGCATACCGTTATTTGTGTATCGTGCCAAACACTATATTGTCTGCGTTGTTTATTTTTTGTCAATTAATTTTATTATAATATGCCGATAAAATGTTTTAAGTTTCCCTTTTCAAAGAATTATAATAAAAAATATCGTTCGCATTACACGTCCAGAAATAGATTTTTCCGTGCTTGCATGACTTCCCGTGTTCGGCTGCGCCTCACACGGGAATTTGTCACGCGCGCACGGAAAAATCTTTATTTCCAGACTCGTAATGAAATATACTAGTCCTGACCTCATTATCCACCATGGCCAACTTGTTGCAACCAGATACTCAGTTTTAGAAAATTACAGTCTTGACATTTTTGTGTTTATTTTTTAATAATAGTTATTTATGTACCAAGGCACTGAAGTTCAACTTTTTATGATTCATGTGGAATTTAGTTGCCGCGGCCTCTGGCCGATGCAAATAAACCACCCTCCCCTAATGAGCGTGAAAGCAGCAACGAATTTTCTAGCAACGGATTTGTTGCGCGTCGCGCGGTAGTCCCCGCGGGCGGGACAATAGCGCCTGCATGGATAGTCTAGGCCGCCAGTTCTTTCCTGCGGGAAATGGATGCTAATATGTTCTGAGAATCTCCGAACTTGCTTCCCTCAACTTACCCCATTTTCACCCCTCCATCCGAAAACGTAAAAAAAACGTGCAAATGCGCATTTTAACTTGCATTAAAAATTTTCCTGCGGGAAATAGATGCTTATAGGCCCCCTCGTATGTTCTGAGAATATCAGAATTTGCTTCCCTCAACTTACCCCATTTTCACCCCTCTATCCGAAAACATAAAAAAACCGTGCAAATGCGCATTTTAACTTGTATGAAAATTTTTTTCGCGGAAAATGGATGCTAGTAGGTCCCTTTGAATGTTCTGAGAATATCGGAATTTGCTTCCCTCAACTTACCCCATTTTCACCCCTCCATCCGAAAACGTAAAAAAAACGTGCAAATGCGCATTTTAACTTGCATTAAAAATTTTCCTGCGGGAAATAGATGCTTATAGGCCCCCTCGTATGTTCTGAGAATATCAGAATTTGCTTCCCTCAACTTACCCCATTTTCACCCCTCTATCCGAAAACATAAAAAAACCGTGCAAATGCGCATTTTAACTTGTATGACAATTTTTTTTGCGGAAAAAGGATGCTAATAGGTCCCTTTGAATGTTCTGAGAATATCAGAATTTGCTTCCCTCAACTTACCTCATTTTCACCCCTCCATCCGAAAACGTAAAAAAATATGTGCATTAAAAATTTTCCTGCGGGAAATAGATGCTTATAGGCCCCCTCGTGTGTTCTGAGAATATCAGAATTTGCTTCCCTCAACTTACCCCATTTTCACCCCTCCATCCGAAAACTTAAAAAAAACTGTGCAAATGCGCATTTTAACTTGCATGAAAAATTTTCCTGCGGGAAATGGATGCTAATAGGCCTCCCCGTATGTTCTGAGAATCTCAGAATTTGCTTCCCTCAACGCACCCCATTTTCACCCCTCCACGCACCCCATTTTCACCCCTCCATCCGAAAACATAAAAAAACCGTGCAAATGCGCATTTTAACTTGTATGAAAAATTGTCCTGAAGGAAATGGATGCTAAGAGGTCCCTTCGAACAGGGCCGCGCCAACACTCGGTGGCGCCTGTGTGTAAAAATTTCCGTAGCGCCCATAAAAATTTAGTTTTCAAAAACATATTTGTTTCGGTTTTGTTAAATAAAAAAGTAGATAAGTAGAAACAAAAAAAAATATTAAGTATGTAATTCCAAATCATCGTACCAAATTATAAAAACAATCGGCGCATTTTGATTTTTTTTTTATTATTTCAATTTTTGCGGTTTTAGCGCAAATCAAGTACATTTATCGAAAAATTTTATCAGAAAAAAATTTTCAGAATGCAAATTTAAGACCCTGTACTAAATTTCAAAACAATCGGCATACTTGCGGCAACTTGGATTTGCATTCAGAACAATAAAATTTTTCGACTAAGGAAAAGGTAGTATACCTGAACGGAAAAGAAATAATTTGCCTCCGTCAAGGCCTGCTTGATTTTTAAAATATAATAATATGGTGCAAATTAGTTTCTAATCAAGCAAGGCTGATCCCCCAAAGGTCAAGTTTCAACTCGAATTTTTTTTGTCTTTTACACCTATCGTATACAATCTGGGTCCACCCTATATATGAAGGGCAAGGAAAACAAATGGTCTCTATTTTTTTATTGGTAGTACCAAGGGATAGTATCTTATAGGTGGTGGTATTTGGATGGGGTGATTATTTCATGGCCTGCTATGATTTTTTAAAATAGCAAATTTTCAAGAAACCCCATTAGGGATTTTTTTACGACAAAATGTTATTAAGGAAACTTGTTTAGAATGAAAAAGTGAGTAGATTCGCAAAATTTTAAAAGACTAGGCCTACTTTGATTTTTAGATTGTATCTCCCACTTTTTTCTTAGAAAAGTATCCTTTCTGGAGCTTTCACGTCAAAATTTTATTTTTTCACGATAATCAAGTTTCCTTAATAATATTTTGACGGGAAAAGCTCCAGAAAGGACAAATTTCTAGGAAAAAAGTGGGAGAAAAAGGCAAAAAAGCTAAAAATCAAAGTATGCCTAGACTTTTGAAATTTTGCAATTCTACTCAGTTTTTCATTCTGAACAAGTTTTCTTAATAAAATTTTGTCGTAAAAAATCCCTAATAGGGTTTCTTGAAAATTAGTTATTTTGAAAAATCATAGCAGGCCTTGAAATAATTACCCCATCCAAATACCACCGCCTATATGAGATATTCTCTCTTGGGACTACCAATAAAAAAATTGAGACCATATGTTTTGATTGTTCTTCATATAGTTCTGAGGTGTCCAGTATCAAATTGGGACACACTGTATAACATAAAAAACATAAAATATAATATAGAACAAATAATTATAAAATTCAAAAATCTCTTTGGCAAAAAAACAACAAAACAAATAGGTAGGTACTCTGTGCAAGGTCTAACTATCAATAAATATTTTTTTTCTGTTCGGTATCTACCTAATACATAATGTCGCAAAATAAAATAATAATAATAATTAATACATAATTATAAGATGTAAAAAAATCTTTCGAATACTATTAAAAGTCAACAATACATTTCAGTAAGCAATTAAGAAAAAATCCACTTTTCGTGCTTCCAAGTCAGCCTTATGGCGCCCATCGAATTTTGGCGTTTTTTGGCGCCCCTTCGCACCTGGTGCCTGTGTGCGCCGCACACATTGCACACGTGGACGGCGCGGCCCTGCCTTCGAATGTGATGAGAATATCAGAATTTGCTTCCCTCAACTTACCCCATTTTCACCCCTCCATCCGAAAACGTAAAAATAACGTGCTAATAGGCCACTTGTATGTTCTGAGGATCTCAGAATTTGCTTCCCTCAACTTACCCCATTTTCACCCCTTTTAACTTGCACGAAAATTTTTTACGTTTTCGGAAGGAGGGTTGAAAATGGGGTAAGTTGAGGGAAGCAAATTCTGAGATTCTCAGAACATACGAGGGGGCCTATTAGAATCCATTTCCCGCAGGAAAATTGTTCATGCAATTTAAAATGTGCATTTGCATGGTTTTTTTAAGTTTTCGGATTGGGGGGTGAAAAGGGGGTAAGTTGAGGGAAGCAAATTCTGATATTCTCAGAACATTCAAAGGGACCTATTAGCATCAATTTCCCGCAGGAATATTTTTCATGCAAGTTAAAATGCGCATTTGCACGGTTTTTTTAAGTTTTCGGATGGAGGGGTGAAAATGGGGTACGTTGAGGGAAGCAAACTCTGATATTCTCAGAACATACGAGGGGGCCTATAACCATCCATTTCCCGCAGGAAAATTTTTCATGCAATTTAAAATGCGCATTTGCACAGTTTTTTTATGTTTTAGGATAGAGGGGTGAAAATGGGGTAAGTTGAGGGAAGCAAATTCTGAGATTCTCAGAACATATTAGCATCCATTTCCCGCAGGACAATTTTCCATGCAAATTAATTGTTTTTTGAAAGAACTGGCGGCCTAGACTATCCATGCAGGCGGTATTGTCCCGCCCGCGGGGACCACCGCGCGACGCGCAACAAATCCGTTGCTAGAAAATTCGTTGCTGCTTTCACGCTCATCCTCCCCTATCCCCATTTTCTCACGAAAATGAAGTACCTATACTGTCAATTTGAACTCCCGCTAGTGCACTGTTAACTCGGGAAAACATCCTTTGTAACATCAGTCAAACGCAACCCGTAATCTTTGTCAAATGCCAAATATTTTTGACAGGTGAGTCAAAGGACACTGCAACATTTTATAAATCGGCACGAAAAAACGTGTCTGCCGATTGTTATCACTCCATTAATAAAGTTAATAGGGGTTTTCTTGAGTGGATTTTGGTCTAATAATATAAGCAGAATATATAAGTAATTATAAGAGGTAATGGGTACATACAAGGACTTTCATTGGCAAGACTGAGACCCTGAGCTACAATTTCCGATACATGCTTCAAAGTTGTTTGGTTCGTGGTAGGTTTATTACGTAGACCGTGTGTAAAAACAGCTTCAAGCGTTAAGCACAAGCCCGCCACACAATTATCAAATTCTGTTGCTAATTCTTTTCTGCCACCATATCTCTTCTGGCACTCTTGAACGCATTCGAGAAGTTGATTTAAAAGTTTTTGGGAACTGTCCTTCCTTATGTCTATTGTCGCCGATGAGGACAAAAGGACTGCAGACATCAGCTTGAAGGTCTAAAAATCATCATTTTGATACATGCAAATTAAAAAAATATGTTAGCCTACCATGTTTAAATATATCTCATTAGAGGTTTGTCATAGAAAGGACTCGTGCATTTATCATCACAGACTCAACATAGTGATAATGATGATGTTTTTTTAAAGTATTTCAAAATAATAACAGTAGTTGCTCGAGTCATAAAATAATTTATTGCGAGAGCTTACCAAACAGCGTTAGCCTTAACAACACAGATAAGCAAAGGTTCCGCCTCCAAAATGTTTCTTCCAACTTCTCATTTTTCCTTAGAAGAATGATTTGTCATTGTTATTATTATCAAGAATGTATTTATTTTTAAGTGCACGTTGTTCATTGTCCTATAGAGAACTTCTCTAATGTTTTGCAGTAGGTACACCACATGATTTATTTTTATTTATTATTAGGTATAAGTAATAATTATTATCTTTGAATATTTCTATAACACCCACTATTTTTTATTGCTATTGCTAATGTTCCTATCTTTAATCTCATATGTTTTATTATAAAATAAAACAAGCTTTAGAAAACTCATAAGAGATTCATTGGAAAATAGATAATTGGGTATTGGGTTGCCAAAATGTTTTATGGCAAATTATTATTGCGTATTCCTATTGCAAACCTGCATCACAATACATAATAACAGAACACCAAAAAGGTTAGTACAAATGGTATTTGACGATTTGTGATCATATACAACGATCCACCGTATTCCTATTGCAAACCTGCATCACAATACATAATAACAGAACACCAAAAAGGTTAGTACAAATGGTATTTGACGATTTGTGATCATATACAACGATCCACCCTTCAGCAAGAGGGTAGTGGTAAGTTTCTACTTTTTTTGTTCTGTTCGCAATTAGAACTGGTCGAATTACACATGCCAAAACAAACCTCGACCACAGAATAATTCCCCTATTCTGTGCCTCGACCCTAATCTAAATTTTCTGTGCTTTGACTTCAACCGTCGATGGAGGATTCAATCAACGCTTCAACATTCAATTCAACCTAACTTTTAGTCTGTTTATAAGGTTAATGTCAAATTAATAAATAAACAGTTTTCCACCACAAAATTCTTTTAAATAGCTGTGAATAGCCCTCAAAAGGATTTTCTATTGTGAAAGCATATAATTTAAAATGCCAGCGAGCACAATGACGAATAAAAAAAAGGTACGTATTGTTTTCTTGAATATTATAAAAATATTTTAATAGATAATAAAATTATTGATAACACACTGGTATTGTTTTATTAGAATGAAACATCCTCCGAATCTTCATCAGGATCTACATCTGGTTCCTCAAGCTCTAGCTCTTCGTCCAGCGGCACCGAATCCACTTCGTCCAGTGATTCTGAATCTTCAAGTTCCCAAGATTCTGCAAAGAACCAATCAGAGTCTGAAGAGAATGCAAAAAAGTCTTCTAGTGCGTCGAAACCCCAGAAAAGAAGTTCAGAGGCAAGTAAAGCAAACACTAGCAACAAGACAGAGTCTAAATCAAATGCTAAACCAAAACCTAAAGTTGTCAAGCGCCCGAAAACTCCCATTGTAAAATCTCAGGAATCTTCTGAGGATGAAGAAGAGAAAGTTTCAAAACCAGCTGCAAAACGTAAAAGCAATGTAAAGCCAAAAAGTAGTGCTACAATTACTCCAAAACCTGTTACTAAAGCAACTGCAGCTGCAAAATCTGCCAAATCTTCTAGCACTGGAAAAACTGCTGCCAAACCTAAAGAACAAAAAGGTAAAGCACCTACAAAATCTTCTGCGAGAAATAGCAATAGTGAGGCCAACAAAAAGAAAAGCATATTCTCTCCTGAAAATAGTTCAGATTCCGATGCACATAAAAAAACTCAGAATAAAACATCGCAAAAGAGTAAAATTGAACCAAGACCTAAAGCTGCAGCCAAACCAGTGGAAAAGTCAAAACCCGAGAAAAAAGTTGAAAAATCAGCTAAAAAGAAGGCCCCAGTAGTGGAAAGTTCTGCAAGTTCTGCCAGCTCTTCTACAGAAACCACTAGCAGTTCTGATAGCGACTCAACTGCGGAATCTTCGGAAAAAGATAGGAAAGTTGTAAAGAAACCTGTAAAGAAGCCTTCCGTTGTTCCCAAGGAAACTGCCATTAATTCTGATTCCGAAGCCGAATCTCCGGAGAAATCAAACCAGGTATTTACTACTAGATCCTTTTCTGGGGTAAGTGCCACTCAACGCAGTGCATGTAACCAATTTTTCTTTAACGACTGTCTCGCTGTACTCTATAATAGACACACCTCAAGACTCACATTCTGTAGGTTTGGACACCGGCTCAAAAGTTTGGTCCTAAAAGTTAATATAAAAACTTGACATTTAGGTATAGCTTGCCATAAATTCTCAAAATTATTTTTCCCCTCACTTTACGTACCTACTTGCCATGATGCCTATAAGCGGAGGTGCCCTGTTAGAATAGTTTGGTTGCTGGATGTATAAATGGTTGCTTAAGTCTTACCTAGCAATCTGACCTCAGTTTGAATGTAATTACCTAAAAGTTAATTTATTTTCTGTAAATCATTGACTAAAGCAATACTTTACTCAATGCTGTAATTTAATTAAAAACTGATTTAATCATGTTAAATCAATAGTAGATAGGTACAAACACAAAAAAGTTAAAATAATTGTAAAGTAATGATTCCTCGAATTATGTAGGTATTACAATCTGTGATTTCGGGATCTCGGGATTTGCATTTGAAAATCCCAGGACTCAATCCCGGTATTTTTGTGTAATAGTTAAGTACATAAGTAGATAAAATATAAAACATTTTCGTTTTAAAATTTGCACGATATTTATGATAAACTTGACGCGTGTTTTACTATACAATAGCTTCGTCAAGTTTATAATAAATATCGTGGAAATTTTAAAATGAAAGTGTTTTATATTTTATTTATTGATCATAAATTTCCATCAAATAGGTACACACTACAAGGTAAAAAAAATTGAGTGGAATTTCAGTTAAATTGCACTAATTATTGTAACGGCCAAAACCAACAAAGGGGCAGTATAACTATTATTTGCTGCACTTATTTGTAGCATTAATTAAGGTACCTTATTCATTAATTATTGTAGTATTAGAAATTTGTGAGACTGACTATATTAGAAGTAGGTATTCGACAATGCTAAGAGTAAGAGAGCAGTAACACTTACAGTTTGTTCAGCGAATGTTCGGCCCTACGTCACAACTCCCATCCTTGTCTGGCTCGTGAATATACGACCGATATCCGTCGTATAGTCATGAGTAGTTAGATAGTATCTAGTGGTAGGGAATGTCTAGTAAATCAATTAAAGTATCGGAGTAGAAAAATTATCTTACAGTACGAACAATATTTCGCTCATTTGCCAGAATAGAGGCATAATTCGACAAACCTCAAATTGAAATAAAAAAGATTAGTTTTTTTTCTTGCAAATTTAAAGTTACATTTTACAATATGCAACTAGCAAATTTGTTACTATACATTATAAATTATAATATAATTAAAGTCATTGTTTTTATAACTAGGTTTTCTTATTTTGAAAAAATCTTTTTAGGGGCTATTGTTTACTTTGAGTTATTTGAGAACAAAAAATTAATACACCTAAATTGTATACTAAATTTTCATAAATAACGGCACAACTTAAAATGTACCTTTATTTTATACAACGTTATTGTAAGTGGAATAACACAGAATGAACCATTATATTTGTAAAAAAAAACTTAAATACATAAGTCTTATTTTGGGATGCGCCACTCTTATTGAAATAAGTGCAATACGAACAGGACACAACCAAGAGGTGCTAGTTTTTTTTTATTAGAGGTTGAAACTTAAGTTGTGACAGTTATACAGTTTGTTCAGCGAATGTTCGGTCCTACGTCACAACTCCCGTCCTTGTCTGGCTCGTGAATATATGACCGATATCCGTCGTAGAGTCATGAGTAAGACAAGGACAGTGGGGGTTGTGACGTAGGGCCGAACATTCGCGGAACAAACTGTAACTACTCTTTTTTGTAACAATCTTTTCTAAAAAGTAGGTAGCTTTCCAGGTATTTTAACACAATCTCAAAATTGTCAATTTTTGAGTTGTGCCATTATTCGTATATTATTGTATTTGTTTATTTGTAACTTAGTGGATGCAGTCATTGGGCTTGGAGCCTGTTTGTATCCCAAATGGCAATAAATAAATAGATGAACACTTTTCAGTGGCTCTTAGGGAAATAATTATTCTGTTGTAGGTAATTAGAAAATTAACACGTTCAGCTAGTACCCGCAAATCTAAACATGTCCTTGGCAAGAACGTCTACTCTGATACAGATTCTGATACCGAAAGTACAAAGCGTTCGCTTTCACGGTCACCAGTTAAAAGAGCCCCGATTGTCACGAAAGGCAAGACAAAAAACAACAAAAGAAACGAAGGTAAATCAAAAAAATGCGATCAGACAATAGTTGAACGGAGATGTCCCTTGGAGGAATGTGACAGTGTAGGGCATTTAAGTGGGAAGTTTGATAAACATTTTACCCTCGAAGCATGTCCCGCTTACCACAATATGACATTACAACAAAGTAAAAATGACTGGGTGGAAAGGCGTAAAAGGGAGGAGGTTAGAAAAAAGTCATTAGAGTACCATAAAAAATCTCCGAAACCTTCAAGTACCCAAGACCAGAAGCAGTACCTAGCTAGAATTCGTGATTTAAGAGCAAAATTTAAGTTAGAACCCAATGAAGATATTAAACCTAACATTGACAAAAGTCGGGAGCCTATTTTAGATAATTTTGTACCGGAATATGACTTAAAATTGTTTAGGGATGCACAAGCTTTAGCTAGCGAAATTATAGAGGAAGATCTCAAGAGTCAACCTAGTACAAAAGGTACAAACGCCATTTTGTAGGAGTTGTTGTATGAACTTATTATTTTAGGAACAAAATACATTGAAATGGGCAAGTTTGAAATGGAAGTTTGGTATCAGTCGCCATATCCAGAAGATTACGCGAGATTACCAAAGTTGTATATTTGCGAATATTGTCTCCGTTATATGAAGTCAAAAACGATTCTTGATAGGCATGTCAAAAAATGTGTATGGAGGCATCCACCAGGAGAGGAGGTATGTTGCTGTTATTGGCCATCTAAAAACCATTCTACAAAAATCATTTAATTCATCCTACATATCATTTCCCCATCATCCTGAAAATAATTTCCCATAATTTAAAACCCCGAAGATGTCTGAACCATTAATTTTATCGTGCAATTCGAAGCATCTACCCCTGGTGTTATCATTTAAAAATATGGCGAATACGCTGGTTATACTGTTAATTATGGAATATTGTCCTTGTAGGTGTATAGAAAAGACAAAATAAGTGTCTGGGAAGTAGATGGAAAAAGATACAAGCAGTACTGCCAGAATCTGTGTTTATTGGCAAAGTTTTTCCTGGATCACAAAACTCTATACTACGATGTGGAGCCATTCTTGTTCTATGTGATGACAATGGTAGACAACGAGGGTTGTCATACAGTTGGATACTTCAGCAAGGTAGGATTATTTTGTTTATGGAATTTAAAAAAGTTAAATATATCTGCTTTCGGGTTTTGTCCTGATTTATTCAGGTACCTGAAATCAAAGAAATAGTTACATATTTTTTACTAGTATTTTCCTTGCTGAAACATTCAAATTCTGGGGATATGCGCAGCAGTTTAAAATATAACTTTTCAATTAGTGACACTAGAGCAACTCCAATCACCTAGGTTGTTGGTAAATTAAAATGTTTCACTCTGGTGTGTTTTCACAACTGTTTAAAAAAAGTCAATTAATCACGTGAGTGGCTCTATCGTTAAACAGAAAAACCAGTTAATTTCATAATGAGTAACTATAAAAAATAATTGCTTACTTTACTCCTCGAGGTCTGTGATTTTCTTTGTAGTAATTTCTTACTCTATGACCACAATGTAAAGCAAGTGATAGTAGATTGAAATGGTAATGTGAACTTTTAAAAAATAAGAAACACATTTTGTTAAATGTTGATAGGTTAAGATTTCTGAAACAAATAATATCAAATATTACAAAGTGAAGGTAAGCTGATATGATTTATTCAATAATGTTTGCATACACAATATTTTTCAGGGAAATTTATTTGAAGAAAAGTTGATTTTTTTGGGACTAGTTTTGTGTTTGAAGAAATTTGAGATTCATAGCCTAGTTTTTGAAATATTTTTGGAAAATGTGAAAGTATGCACGTATATTCTATATTTTCATCAATTTTCCGTGGAGCAAATTTGCCCAAAAGCAAACCCAATTATCCTATTATTGTAGCTTTTATTTGTGCAAACACGCACGAATATTAATGATTAGTTAATGAAGAGTTTCCGCAAATTGGTATATATATTTTTTTAAAGGTTTTTCCTGTAACAATAATTTCCAGTGGCGTACTACACATATTTGTTTCATGGTGAGGGATTGTAGTCTGAAAAGCTATCCTAAAAAGGGTTCAGAAAAAAATTTACCTATATGACATTACTTTAAGAAACGATGCATCAAAGTACATTTGGATATGAAATTATAAAGATTAATTTGTAAAACAGAACTTGTACACGTATTTTTACCTCTCCAAAATATTGTAAAATTACGTTATTATCAGCTTCTTAGATAAAAACAAAAGCACATTTCACTTTTCATTAAATTATACTATAAAAGGTGATTCAAATTAAGTGCACACCATTGGTATTGGTACCCCCTTGTTATTAAAGATACAAAATGGGTAAAATTGGCAAACTAATAGATATTTTAACGGTGGAAAGGTTATATGATGTGCCTATGCGCATAATATCAATAAATTTCCTATTGTTGCCATGTACCTAGATAGGTTTCTATAGGTTTATGATTGTCACACATATGCCATGGCGTCAGCTTGGGAGCAAAATTAAAAAAATCCAATCATTTGCCACAGATTAATGGGCAAAAAGTTCTAACTATAAATCAGACGTGGAAAAAAATATTATGCACGATTTGGCCCACACCGCATCCAGGTAACGTGCAGTAGGTGACATTGGTGACATCCGATTAGAAATACGAGAAATAAATAATAAAACAATGGAAATACCAAACTCTTCCCAAGGTGACTGATGACACTGACGTCACCTTGGCCAAATCAAGGCCTACTATAAAGACAGGCCCTGGCGCACAAAAATCACGTGACCATCTTAATCAGACGTTACATGTCATTTGTCACAGAACTGGAAGCGGCAGATTGGGTTTTGAGAAGTTTTCAATGTTTAAAGTGTTTTTAAACGTCTTAGTTTATATTTTAGAAACAAGTTTGTGTCTAGTGCGCGTGTGTCCTGGCGGAGGGGAACCGCCCAGGTGTTATTATGGCCTCTGGGTGGGAGCACAATAAACTGGTGGGAGCCGTGCCGTCCAGGAGTATTGGTGCCGCTCGCACCGACACGTGAGCGCTGTAAAGGGGAATTTTTCCCCGAACCACAGAATAGGGAGCCCGGAATTCCGGAATGGACTATTATGGACATGGACCGTATTGGACAGTGGAGCCTGATTCACAGAGGGGTGAACTGATTACGGGCGATCCGCGAGTTCAGACGGTCCGGGTGGCTGGAAGCCGTTCCCGTTGACCACGTTCGGGTTTGTGTATTTATTGTATTCACCATTCACCTTGTGCGAAATAAATCAGTGTTGTAACCGTTGATTTTCGTTGTCGACCCACGCCCCCGGTCTTTCACGCTGCCGAACAACTGAGACCTCGTCAACATTTGCACTATACCTACCAACTGAGGTTAGTTTTCATTTTTATTTCGTAAAAAATAACCTAAATACCAAATATTGGGTCTGTTTATATTATATTTATACATATTACAAAAGCCAGGAAGAAAGTGTCGCCATAACAAACATTTGTTTTGCCTCGGGATGAAAATTTCCGTCAAAAATGGATTCGTCAAATCCCAACTGAGATTTAATTTCTAAAAAACCCTTAAGTATGTGTGACTAACACATTTTCAAGAAAGTGAAACAATAATTAAAGTGGACAAATGTGTTGTGGGAGGAAAATACCTATAGAGAATATCACCTAAGCTAAAGGAAGGTGATGTCCCAACAATTTTTGAGAAGCGCCAAAATATTGCGAGTGCCCAAAACAGCTGAGGCAGGTTGAAAATTTTGAAAAAACAATTAGAGAAAGCTTGGATGCACAAAACCAATAATGTAATAGATGAAAGAAAACTTGCCAAATTGTTACGAAATTTGTTTTTTCTACTTATCTCCAAAAATGCCTTTCATTAAATAGCACTAAGTTGGTCACGTGACTACGCGATTATGCGTTAGCGCCGTGGCCTGTCTTTATCGTTGGCCTCGGGCCAAATGCACAAACTGAACCAAAATAAGCACGCGATGTAGCACACCATTATCCCCATACAATTTTATTCTTATTTTGAGTTCAAATTAATTGTATTATTTTTTCATTTAGAATTAGCTGGGGATCACAACTCCGAAATAATTTAACGTACTTAAGTATAACAGTGTGATTTGCATTGTTGGTTTATGTTTTGTGGCCACCCATGAGTTTTTTGGGAAGTGATTTGGCAGCCGTTTTTTTTTTTTTTTTGGTCAATTGAGGGGTTTCCAAATTTAAAGATCTCTCAGGCCAGGAGTCAAGTATTTTGGAGAAGATATGCCTATTAAATGAAAAAATATTTGACGTCTTACTAGTTTATTCACTTTCTCAATGCACTAAGACTAATAAGACATCACTAAATTAAAATGTAGGCCAGCTTCTTGGTGCCCGATCTAGGCCCGCCGGCGCCGTTTTTTGTTCATTTTTGACGCCATCTGTCGCGCGGGGGACAGGGGGAGGGGCAATCCGGGTGCTGTCAGCGCATCATTTGTTTTATTTGGGGGACAGGAAAGCCTACCCTACTGCATGATATTCGCGCGTCAACTGCCAATTTATTAGCACAGACCTCCGATCAGGCATACTTATTTGATCGTATGGTAAGCACATAATATCGGACACTTTATTATGTGCACAGAAAAACTGTTTATAGCTATGGGCTATATTTTCTGTGTATATAGGGTGATCCAAATTAAGTGCGCACCATTGCTAACTCCGTTATTAAAGACACAAAATCGATTAAATTAGGTAGGTAATGACTACTCTCATTATAAATTAGGTATTGCGTCCCTGTGGGGAATCCTTACACACCGGCGCCTCAAGCGAGAGATTTCTTTCAAGATAAACAAGTTTTGTTAACAAGTTTTTCGATTTAAATTAGTTTCTCTACGTCAATTTACCCCCCTTTCTTTGATTGTACAGGGTGATCCACATAAAATCCCCCCCTTAACTGTATATTTCGAGTTAAAGAATAAATTGCGGAACAAAAGTTTTTTTATGATTTTTGGTGGGCTTTTCCACGGTCTTGTTCAAATTGATTCAGGGTGTTCCGTAAAAGCTGTAAAAACCATAAGTTTGGTTTGTACAGCTTTTACGGAACACCCTGTATCAAAGAAGTTAAAAGGGGGGTAAAATGTAAAATGTTATATGGATCATCCGGTACAGAGGTATTCGGTAAGATTTCACCCTCCTTAATTTTGTTATTTTTCGCCCTAGCAAAAAAAAGTAAATACTAAAGTTGTAGAAAATTTAAAAGGGCTCTTTATTGCTCCATCAATCGTCTATCTGTATCACGAGATCCATAAATTCCAGTTAAATACAGGGTGGTTCAGACAGGATGCAAAAAAAATTAACCGCAGGTGAAAAATATATACAGAGTGTCTCGCATAAGAGTGAAACAACCCTATAACTTCTTTAATTTTTAACCGACCAGAACGAATTTTTTACCAAAGGTAGATGGCATTGTTGCCTACTTATTTCCAAAAAATTAGTTGCCTACTCCAAAGTCGAAGCCACCTGCGATGCCACAATCGAGACTTAAAATCCAAAAGTCATATTAGGCTTTTTTTTTCAAAAAAATTGAAAAAAATGTTGAGAATCGATTCAGAACCCTAAATCCAAAATTTTGTCAATATCAAAAAATATTAATTTAAAAAAAATTAATTCCAAAAACAGCAATTTAATAATTTTCTGCGTTTAGAAAAGTATGCCATGGAAGTTTTGAAGGCAAGTTGTTTTCATGAAGTAATTATTTTAAAATAAACAAATTTTAAAAATTTAAATTTTAAATTTTTACTTTAATTTCATTTATTTAATATTTTTTGATATTGACAAAATTTTGTATTTAGGGTTCTGAATCGATTCTGAACAACTTATTCTAGCAAATTTTTTTGAAAAAAAGCCTAATATGACTTTCGGGTATTTAGCCTCGTTTGTGGCATCGCAGGTGGCTTTGACTTTGGAGTAGGCAACTAATTTTTTGGAAATAAGTAGGCAACAATGCCATCCACCTTTGGTAAAAATTTCGTTCTGGTCGGTTAAAAATTAAAGAAGTTATAGGGTTGTTGTTTCACTCTTAAGTGAGACACTCTGTATACAGTGTGGATACAAATTGTGGAGTATTGCTTATTATTTCTTAAAATATTCCTCATATCAAAAACATGTTTTAAGAAAAGTGTTAGGCGTAATTATTTCCCGTTTAGTACTAATAATACATAATATGTAATAATAATAATTTCCCTTAACACTTTATTGAAACATGTTTTTGATATGAGGAATATTTTAAGAAATATAAGGAATATTCCACAATTTGTATCCACACTGTATAAATAAATATTCTAAAGTTAACAAAAATAAAAAAGTATTTTCAGAAGTATATCCCCTACTTAACGGCGCTCGAACTCGCCAGCTGACAAACTCGCACGTCGAGGCTGGTGACCCACCGGCGCGCGCAGTTGCCAGTTGCATAAAATATCGTAGATTTACATACTTTTTCCGCTTCCCTGAAAAAAACTAAAAGTGAAAATTTATCCTGGAGCTTTTATTTTTTTTGGGAAATTTAATTTATTACCTTCTTGATTTTCCATTGTCAGCATACATTCCTTTTGTTCACATCAATGTTAATTTCCAAAAATCCGTTGAGCATTAATTAATGGGACACAAAACTACTCCATACAATTTTCGAATGTGCACCCCCCGTACTACCTACCACATCACTGTTTAGAGGAGGTTTTCGAACACGCCGCCATCAACTTGACTATACGTTAGCGTTTTCGCCAACATACAAGTTTATTGTTTATTTATTGTGATCCTGATCAAGTATAACACCAGGCAAGTAAAAACGACGGAGGTAGCAGATTCTACCGGTTGTCGTGCAATAAGCGCCAAATAAGTAACTCCTAGCAAAAATAAATCCTTATCATCTTGCTCTACTGTGCGCCACATTTTCACAACTCAACCGTCACTTTTGGAGTCTATGTAAACTGAATGAAACCCGGACAAAACAGAAACTGTATTTATTGATTTTTGTTCGTGGCAGGTGTAAACACAGAGTCCGGTCAGCTTAGGGACAATTCAGAAACAAAACTGTTCGGATTTTCTGTTCAAACGGACAGTAGACAGTACGTGTTTTGTTTTTGCCCTGTCCGTTTGGTGGAAACCCGGCATGAGAGACTATTATGACGCCAGCCTTGGCCACGAGGCGGAGGCACCTAAGCCCCGTTTCTCACACGTGCCGGACGAAACTGATGTCCGCCGCCTGATATTATTATCTGATCGCGTTATGTATTGATATCGGAGCATAGCATACACACGTATGCCGGATAACGGATAGAGATCGGATAGTGACCGGATGCGGAGCGCGGAAGAGGAGAGACCTCGCCTCTATCTTCGATCCCACTAATTATGACTAACTCTTGCACGCACGATGCGATTTGATCTGCTGTTACCGCGGGTTGCCGCCGCTCTGCTGACGACGTGACAACAGAGCTCAGGAGCGTCGAGTCATTGGGGTGCAAAGGTTGGTTTGCCCTGCATTTTAAACTTCGACAAAAAACATTTTTTTCGCATTTTTCTTTTTTTGTTAAGCCACCCCCGACGCCACCCCACTCTGTGGATAATTTTTTTTACATCATAACTGAATCACCTGATATATACAAGGTGATTCAGTATAAATTTCGCAATATTTTCAAAAACGGTAAAGGATAATGGTATAAAATTCGTAAAAGTATATAGGATCAGCCGCCGCCGCCGTCAACCCCGGGGGCCCGCCTGCCGGTCGGTTGAGGGTCAGTCCACTCGGCGGGCAGGCGGCGGCCGCCGCCGCGACGCCGGGGTCAACAGCCGCGGCGGGCGGGTCCCGACGGCGGCTGCGGCGGGATAGGTGCGATCCGGCATGTGGCGGGACTTTTGGGGTTCTTCGATCACATATTTTAAATCCGGATGTTTAGAGTCCGAGCACGTCCTTTTCACGTAATCGATATAACATATTTTCTATTAATAAAAAATAAATACAAATATGTAATGTTTTATTAAGTAAGTAAACTTTTTGCAGTATACATTAAAAATATGTATGCGAAACTTGTATCCAATAGGAATAGCCCTTGTTGCAGCGATTTCTCTATTTTTTTTAGGATAATCTTCTATTGCTCTAGAGTCCCTTCATGAGGACAGTCGGGTAGTATAATAATAATAATAACAGTAATCCTTACCATCACAATACTCTAAACTAGGGAACGTCAACGTCAAAATAGTGTACAATTTTGAATAAAAGAAAAACAATGATAAAGATAAAAAAATCTGACGTGATAAAAATATGAAATATGTTCATGTTCATTTCACAGTTTGACAACTATAGGGCAGTCCAACAAAACAGCTGAACGAGTCCAAAATGGCGTCTGTGGGCACTTTGTGTTCATTTTGTAAAGTTTCGATATATTTTAGAGCATTTCGTCCTAAAAATTGTAGTTTATTTTCGTGTGTTTCTATTGTGTAAAAAGTGCATACAAGTATAAACAGTTGCTACCGCCGGTGTGTGATTATTTCATAAATTTACAGGCTCCCCGAAGCAGGGAATAAAAACTAAGTACATGTTTTAAAAAGCAGGACCCTTTCGCACTGAGTGGCTCAATGTTTAGTTGAATTCTGCAAATTTTCTCCAGTATCACAAATTTAGATATTGTTAACTATTTAGTGTTAACGGGAAGTGTTATGCGAAGCAACAAAATAAGAACTTTTATAGAGCAGATAAAATAATAAAGTACGCACTACGCCAATAGAGCCGTGTTCTGAACACGCAGATTCGCCTACGACCGTCCTATAATTGCCTACTTCTGATATTTTGGTTTTGCCAAGAACAGGACAATAATTAAAATATGTACCAAGCAGCATAGACAAAGATACATCAGAACAGAACCATTGTTGGAATTTCTGCGAGGCATGCAAAAAATTGTATATGAAATCTGATAACTAAATTGAAATCAAGTCCTAAGAATTGTAAGACATTACAACAATTTATACATACGTTTTAATTTGTTTTCATTACAAAGTTTAAAAGTTGTCGTGCCGGAATTTGTTGTGGAAGGTTTTAACGATGCTGAGGAGTATCTACAAATGTTGCCTTGATCTACGGGTTGACTCGTAAACATTATTGTTTTTTCAAAGCAGGCATTTTCGTCCAAAAAACCAAACTACGCCCATGAGTACCTCTATACTTTTTATGCATTGAGCTCTTGAAAATGCATAAAAATATAATAAGATAAACTATTATAGTTTGCATAGTTTGTTAATTTTCAAAATTAAATTGTACTTTATCTTTTTGCTTGAGTTTCCTATAAATTTGGCAGCATGTGAATGATACATCCGATATCATTTCTCATGGCAGAGGTATTTGTGCAGCGCGTTTTTTTTTTCTCATCGTTATTTCCTGCCGGCCGCCTGCCGACGCCTATAATAATAGGATGGTCCGCAAATTCTTTCCCACCGGGCCCCCGGCCCCCGGCCGCGGTCTGTGATCTATCGCCCGCTCCGCCCGGCCCGGAGCGCAAAAAACAGTCCGCCACCATTCGCCCACCGATGGCCGGTCCGCCGGTCCACCTTTCGGGATTGTCGGCCAATCGCCCGCCGCACGGATTTTTAACTAACGTCCGTTTCTTGGAAGGCGGGCCGCTTTGGCCGCTCTGGGTCGTCGGCGGCGGCTTTCGAAACTTGCAATCCGAAGCATTTCCGATGACGTCACCGCCGGTCCGCCCGTATAGCAACAGCGGCGGCCGAGTAACAACGCATACCTGTCTTTCCGTTTCTGTTTTTTTTTTGTTTTTTCATCGTGGGCACCGAGACCGAGAGGTAATCTGCTGTGGGTCGAGGCGTCGGCCATTCCGCCACCTATAAATGTCAAATATAAATAAAGCGAGGATGTAAATACGAATTGCGAATTATACTTTGGTTTTAGGGACATTAAGTTAAGGTATTTACAGTGTGCATAATGGAAGTATTATCTTCGTATCTTTTTGCCAAATTCTCAATATTAGGATTGGTAGCCCGACACTCTGTAGACGGTTTTGTAAAGTACCATTTAATTATACTAAAGTCGTTTATATTGCATGCATACTGTAATTGCCGTATTTAAAGCTTATAGACACATTTTACTAAAAGCCCAAGACAAGAATTTAAATAATTATTGGTGATTATGGCGGACCCGCCGAGAACACTGATTGGCATGGCGTGGATCTACCTAATGAGACATTCCACGTGCCATTTAAAATCAATTTTATTTAAGAAGCTAGACAAAAAAAGGCCGATCGGCTTGCTGCGGGCGCGGTCTGGACGCAATGGGTGCAGCATTTTCCTTTATTTTTGCAAACAATTTCAAAAGATAGATATAATTGGAAAGATCGATAAAATCAAAAATATCGATAAAATCGAAAAGATCGATAAAATAGAAAAGATCGATAAAATCGAAAAGATCGAAAAAATCGAAAAGATCGATAAAATCGAAAATATCGATAATATCGATATTTCGATTTATCGAAATTGAATATCGAGTATCGATAAAATCGATAGTATCGATACTTTCGATTTAATCGATATTTTGTCTCAGGCCTAGTCTGCGAAGTAAAAATTATCTCAGATATATGTATTGATTTTTGTAGTATTTTTACCGCTGATTACAGAAAAAATAGTGAAAGAGTTCCATCACGGGCATTTTTTTACAAACAGCATGTCTAGTTTTGGCTATTTTGCGTATTTTTTAATTAATGTCACCCTTATAAGTTCAAGAAAGATTCCAAATATTCCCAAATAAATTTTATATTTGGTAAGAAATACTTTCAAAAATTAATGTGGGAAAATAATACAGCTTTTGCAATGAACTATCTCTAGTAGGGGAGCCCAAGAGGGGATTTTGAGATTTACCCAAGCGCGGCAGATTAATATATGGGGGGATACCTTGCACCCTGTTGAGTACCTCCACCATATCTAAGCCCTCTATACAGGGCCGCGCGTGTAGGGCAGCCGATCAGAATAGTAAAAAAAAATCGATAGATGGATATACTCGAGCGCGTCAGATTAAAAGATATGATGGGTTAATTACATGCTGAAAAGTGTGCATTTCAATAATCTGATGATTTGAGCGTGACGTAAGGGGGTGGAGGGTCACAAACTTGCAAAAAAAAAACGTTACCTCGACTTTCTCGAGCGCGGTCGAATATTTTTTTATTTTAAAGTAAATAATTCAAGTATAACGCGAAAAATATAATCTGCCGATTTCCACAAGCCGAAGTAACAAAAATCGTCGATAAAGTTTAGCGCGTGCAGCTAGCTGCAGTGAAGCATGTACCTATTCCCCACTACGCGCCTCTCTCTCCCTTTCACTCTTTCTCTCGCACCGTCCCACACGCCAGCCATCACGACATCACAGCTGATCACAGCACTCGTGGTATTATATGTACAGGGTTATTCAAACTCGATGTCCCTGGCCAATTGTGGGCAAACGAAAAGAGAAAAAATAATTCTGCTTCCGGGGTCTTAAATGGGACCAAACGAAGACTAAATTAAGATAAAATTGAGAATATTTGACAAACGACGCTCTGCGTCGCGGCGCCCTTCGGATTTTTTTTTTATAACGAACGCACATTTTTTATTTGATATTTGGATAGATCTGATTTTTATCTATAAGTTTTATTTTAGACGTTTTGTCAAATTTTGTTATATTTGAAAAGTCAACGTTCAACATCCTGTAATATAGAAAATAAATTATTAAGAGCATATGTTTTATAGACAAAAATTCCTTAATTTGTAACAGACAATATATTTTTCTTAGAAAACGCAAATATTCATTAAAAAAAATTATGAAAATTTTTTTTTTCAAACCGTCAGATTAAGAAAATCCCTGCATATAATCGTCAGATTATGGATCAGCACGACCAGGACATCAAGCTGAACCGTCTATATGAAAATCTGACGCGCTCGAGTAAATCAAAATGGCGATTTTTTTTTCATTTTCAAAAAGCCGCCCCGAGCTGCCGTCACATCCGAATCGTCAGTCTATTGAATGGGAGCTTCTTTCGGGTTCACTTATCATCCCTTCTGAATATCTGACGGCCGCCACCATGCAAACCGGCAGATTAACATACCTACGTCATCGGAGACACGTGGGGCATATACACTAGCAATATCTGACGCGCTCGAATATCTCCATGTGACTATTTTTTTTACATTTGTGAAAGCCTGTAGACGCTCCCCCCACCGGTGGAAGGGTATATATTATATATTATCATATAACCTTTTTTTCTTTCTACCATCTAATCTTCAAAATCCAATAGGTCCCCACGACGCTCGAGTAAATCCCCATTTAGCATCGTGGGCTCCCCTACTACTATTTTTACACTGGAGAGCTGTACTAACTGAAACTAGAGTAATCTGGTTAAAACTGCATCACTTTTGATTGATTTGTCGAAAAGGAGCCTAACAGCAGTTCTTCTACACAACGGCAATAAGTATGCGTCGGTGCCTGTTGGACATTCAGTCCATTTGAAAGAACGCTATGAAAATCTTGAGCTGATCTTGAACAAAATTCGTTATATAAATCACAAATGGACGATATGTGGTGATTTAAAAGTGATTTCCATGTTGCTTGGCCAACAAAGTGGCTACACAAAGTTTCCTTGCTTTCTCTGCGAATGGGATAGTCGTGATAGAAATCGACAATATGTCAAAAAAGAATGGCCACTGAGAAAAACCTTGCAGGCCGGAGTTAAAAATGCGAGGGAGAGTCTTGTAGATCCTAAAAAGGTATTACTTCTACCACTTCACATTAATTGGGATTAATAAAACAATTTGTGAAGGCATTACCAAAAGAAGGAAAATGTTTCACATATATTTGTGAAAAGTTTCCTGGTTTATCCGAGGCAAAAGTAAAAGGAGTGTTCACTGGACCTGACATCAGGAAACTCATGAGGGATGCTAACTTTGAGCAACAAATGAATACAAGAGAAAAAGCAGCATGGGTATCTTTCAGACTGGTTGTAATCAATTTTCTTGGGAACAAAAGAGGCCCAAACTACCAAGCAATCGTCGCTGGCATGCTGGACAACTTTAAGAAGCCGGGCTGTAACATGGGCATAAAAGTCCATTTTCTCCACTCACACCTGGACTACTTTCCTTCAAATCTTGATGATGTCAGTGAAAAGCAGGGTGAAAGATTTCATCAAGATATTAAGGAAATGGAAAGAAGGTCCCAAAGAAGATGGAATTTCAACATGATAGCGGATTACTGCTGGATGTTAAAAAGGGACGATCCTGAATGCGCCCACAGCAAAAAGAGCATTAAAAGAAGTATTGATGGAAAGCGAAAGCGTTTCTGTAAGGACTTTTGACTGATGAGAATTTAAGATTCTTCAATATTCTGTTGTGTAAATGTAAACTATGGCACCTCCTACCTGTTTAATAAAAGCTAGAAGCTTAAGAATAACTGTAAAAATTGCGTTAAATTTAGTTTTTTACCCAAAGTAGGTCCCTTTTTTGTGAGATAATCTGACGTGATCAAAATACGTGTATCAAAATACAAACAATTTTCAATAATTTTTATTTCGCAAACCTGTGAAGTGGGTCCACAGAAAATATAGACTCTACGAGAAGCGTATATTTTCTGTGAGTGGATCTTTTACATTACGAGACTGAAAGATATTATAAAATTGTTATTGGCTACACATGCGTTTCTATATTCTAGTGGCGTTTTGTGGGTTTGCGCTTTATAGGCAATCCGCGAGTTAGGTTATTGCCGTTCAAACAAAATTATCTAGACTAAAAGAAAAGTTATATCACTGTGTGTATCGCCTCGCCCGCCGAGCCGTCTCGTCGACGACGGCGAGTTTTTGTTTTTGCCCGGTAGCCTCTACTCGGGGAATAATAAAACCCCGTCAGTGTGGCGGCCTAGAGCCTAGACTGCTCTATGCGCGCCCCGCAAAATTACAAGATCATCCTCACCGGACGACCGGATGTGCAGCGCCGGGGCTTGTTCGCCGAAAGACACGATGGAATATTAAAAAGATCCAGTAACGGCACGCCGCATTTGTACTCATTTATTATTATAGCGACAATCGATAGGGAACGGAAGGGTTGGCAATTACTATTATTTAGGCTTCATTTTCATTTACTGCTAGGGTCGATAGAACTAGGATAACATTTAGGTAGGTACTCGAGTATTACGGAAACCCCTAGAAGGCCGCAGTAATCCCAGTGAGTGTAGTAGTAGACACAACAGTAGTCGAGATGGTAGCTATTATGATTATGATAGTGTAACTTTTGAATAAAAAAAACGAGAAGTAGTGGAGTCGACGATCTCGCATGCTTGCTATGGAAACTGACATCTTATCTTTAGCGCCGTTTCACACACTGTCATTTAGTATCGGTATCGGGGCGGAAGAACTCTCTTTATATTGCGGTTCATTTTGTGGGTAAAAAGTAAAAAGTCTTGTGAAGTGAAGAAGTACTTTTCTGAAGAAAAGTTATATCACTGTGTGTATCGCCTCGCCCGCCGAGCCGTCTCGTCGACGACGGCGAGTTTTTGTTTTTGCCCGGTAGCCTCTACTCGGGGAATAATAAAACCCCGTCAGTGTGGCGGCCTAGAGCCTAGACTGCTCTATGCGCGCCCCGCAAAATTACAAGATCATCCTCACCGGACGACCGGATGTGCAGCGCCGGGGCTTGTTCGCCGAAAGACACGATGGAATATTAAAAAGATCCAGTAACGGCACGCCGCATTTGTACTCATTTATTATTATAGCGACAATCGATAGGGAACGGAAGGGTTGGCAATTACTATTATTTAGGCTTCATTTTCATTTACTGCTAGGGTCGATAGAACTAGGATAACATTTAGGTAGGTACTCGAGTATTACGGAAACCCCTAGAAGGCCGCAGTAATCCCAGTGAGTGTAGTAGTAGACACAACAGTAGTCGAGATGGTAGCTATTATGATTATGATAGTGTAACTTTTGAATAAAAAAAACGAGAAGTAGTGGAGTCGACGATCTCGCATGCTTGCTATGGAAACTGACATCTTATCTTTAGCGCCGTTTCACACACTGTCATTTAGTATCGGTATCGGGGCGGAAGAACTCTCTTTATATTGCGGTTCATTTTGTGGGTAAAAAGTAAAAAGTCTTGTGAAGTGAAGAAGTACTTTTCTGAAGAAAAGTTATATCACTGTGTGTATCGCCTCGCCCGCCGAGCCGTCTCGTCGACGACGGCGAGTTTTTGTTTTTGCCCGGTAGCCTCTACTCGGGGAATAATAAAACCCCGTCAGTGTGGCGGCCTAGAGCCTAGACTGCTCTATGCGCGCCCCGCAAAATTACAAGATCATCCTCACCGGACGACCGGATGTGCAGCGCCGGGGCTTGTTCGCCGAAAGACACGATGGAATATTAAAAAGATCCAGTAACGGCACGCCGCATTTGTACTCATTTATTATTATAGCGACAATCGATAGGGAACGGAAGGGTTGGCAATTACTATTATTTAGGCTTCATTTTCATTTACTGCTAGGGTCGATAGAACTAGGATAACATTTAGGTAGGTACTCGAGTATTACGGAAACCCCTAGAAGGCCGCAGTAATCCCAGTGAGTGTAGTAGTAGACACAACAGTAGTCGAGATGGTAGCTATTATGATTATGATAGTGTAACTTTTGAATAAAAAAAACGAGAAGTAGTGGAGTCGACGATCTCGCATGCTTGCTATGGAAACTGACATCTTATCTTTAGCGCCGTTTCACACACTGTCATTTAGTATCGGTATCGGGGCGGAAGAACTCTCTTTATATTGCGGTTCATTTTGTGGGTAAAAAGTAAAAAGTCTTGTGAAGTGAAGAAGTACTTTTCTGATCTGAGTATATTATTCATGCTTGAAAAAATTTTCGCTTGACGAAAAAAGATATGATCAGTTAAAAATAAGCATGTTAATAAAAACTAGCCAACGTTAATTTAAAAAGAAATAAAAAAAACGTGTTCTTTTAAAATATCGTTGATTTTTGTTTTTCTTTAAAAAATCACGATTTTTATCAACCCTGATTTTGCCAAGGGGTATGCATAGAAAATTGTCACGATTTTCACATACTTTGTTGCTGCGTCCGAATTAAACGTAATTCTACCGTGAAATGGAACTTTTCTCACGTAAATCGACCAGCCGAATCGATCTAGCATGGTCCGGAAGGCATAGCGCTCACCGGTTTCGAGCAAATTTTTTTTTTGAAAATTCGACCCCTCCATTTTGGATGTTTTGGACAATTTTGAACATTTAATACGAAATTCTCGGAAACGACTGGACGAAATCGAATTTAACCTTTATTTCCGACATCTACGGGTCGAACTACGTCGGAAAGACTTATTTTCGGGGCAGGTTAACATTTTCGGAAATTCAAAAAAGTGCGCTGGCCGGGCATTAACAAATTTTTTAAAGGAATTTGGAGGCCGGATCCGTGCTCTGCGGGTCAATTTACGTCGGATAGGCTGGTTTTGGAGTCGCCCAGAGCCCGTTTAAAAAGTGGTCATTTTAGGATTTTTAAGCGATTTTCAGAAAAGTGCGCTGGCCGGGTATTTAGAAGCTTCCAAGTTCAATTTCGACCGGATTTTCGGTTTCTACCGGCCAAACTGCGTCGGATAAGCCTGTTTCGGGCCAATTTTATTTTTTTTGTGAAATAGTCGAATTTCAGTTTTCAAAGGGGTTGACCCCCCGAAAATCTCGGAGGAATATTCGCTACGCGCGCAATTAATTTTTCAGGTGACTGATTTCACCTTTACTTATACATCTCGAGCCGCTGCGTCGATTGGCATAAGGTAGAATGTTGTAGCTCTAACCGTTTCGGCGCAAATGGGCTTCAAAGTCAAATCGAAAGTGAAAACTCGAAGTTCGGTTTTTTAGTTGTATCTCCGGATCGGCTGCAGACTATCTGCAGACTCTGGAGGCTATCTCCCGCCCATCCAGCTACCCCTTAAAGTCGTAAGTTTTCCTGATCAGCGCCCTAGGTAATTACGTATTCAGATGCCGATAGATCGATTTTTGATCATTTTGATTTTGCCCAGGGTTGAGATAATTTAAATCAGTCGTTTAAAATCGTAATTAAAATCATGATTTTAATTTAATCAAAGCGATTTTTTAAATAAAATCATTATTAAAATCAGGATACTTAAAAATATATTTATTCGTAGACAGAAAACCTTAAAATTTAAAATCGTTTTGGATACAAAAACAAAACTGACAAATTTTTATAATAATATTTATTTATTTTTATAATAATATTTATTATATTCATTATACAGGGTGTTCCTTAATGACATGCTAATACTTAAGGGGGTTATTCTTGGGCCTATTTTAAGAAAAAAACTTCATATGAACGTATGTCGTAAACGTCCTAACTTTTGAGATACAGGGCGTTAAAGTCAATTTTTTAAAATTGAATTTTGGCTACATCTCCTGAAATAATCAAGCTGCTGAACTGAAATTTGGCGCTGCTATGTTTTTGGGGATGGAGAATAAGCTGAAAATGTCAATTTCACCGTATCTCACAGAGGGCGCCACTTGCGCTGTTTTTTGATCACGCTTTTACGCGTAACTTTTTTGAGGTTATCTTTTTGGACCTGCAGGTCCATCATTTTAGTGCATCTTTTCATTCTGCAAGAAAAAGGTACTCTTGTTTCATAACGATTAAATCAACTGTTTGCTTTGAAATTGCCAAAACGTTCTCCAAAACACCTGTTGACTTCAATATTCGAAACATAAAATTTTCACCTACCACCTTCAAGTGTTACAGATCAACTGTACCATTTAAACTGAGAAAAAAATCCCTATTAACAATGTACCAAAAATTATTCGCTTTCAAAATGGAAAGGATTGAATTTGACAAAATTTGGGCACTCTATTTCAAGAAAACCAATGGTGTTTTGACCAATGCCCATTTGGCATTTTTTTCAACATTTTGAATGTACAGTTGATCTGTAACATTTGAAAGCAGTAGGTGAAAATTTTATGTTTCGAATATTGGAATCAACAGGTGTTTTGGGGCACGTTTTGGTAATTTCAACGCAAACGGTTGATTTAATCGTTATGAAACAAGAGTACCTTTTTCTTACAAAATGAAAAGATGCACTAAAATGATGGACCTGCAGGACCAAAAAGATAACCTCAAAAAAGTTACGCGTAAAAGCGTGATCAAAAAACAGCGCAAGTGGCGCCCTCTGTGAGATACGGTGAAATTGACATTTTCAGCTTATTCTCCATCCACAAAAACACAGCAGTGCCAAATTTCAGTTCAGCAGCTTGATTATTTCGGGAGATGTAGCCAAAATTCAATTTAAAAAAATGAACTTTAACACCCTGTATCTCAAAAGTTAGGATGTTTACGACATACGTTCATATGAAGTTTTTTTCTTAAAATGAGCCCAAGAATAACCCCTTTAAGTATTAGCATGTCATTAAGGAACACCCTGTATATCCACATTTTCAAGATTGTAATTCGTTACTTATGTCTTGTGACAAAGCTTCAGAATAAATGTATGATAATTTCGCTCGATTGTAATAATTATTCACCTATTGAATTGATGTTGTCTAGTCCGAGATGGTTGTAAGCACGTATCCTCATACATCGTGGTCGTAAGTGAGGGTATCGGAAGATATAAATGACATTCGTTTTACCAGATCTAAGGCTAATAGGGACTTAAAAATACAAACATTTCGTAAAACCGTCTCTCAAAGATCCTTCTTCTTTTTTGGTCCAAAGTTTTTTTAATAGCATTCCTGCACATCTCAAAGAAATTAGAAAACTGAAACTATTTAAAGTAGAAATAAAAAAATACATAAATGAAAGATCCAGTACGTTCATCAATATTTTGAACTTACCTGAGATATGTTAGTCACTCAACGCAAAAATGCTGAAATTTACATGAGTTATACATGAAACATTGACTTATGTATATATGACACCTTATGCTACTCTATACGTCCTGATTCATAGAACAACTGACCAGCGTCCCCCTACCCCCGCTAGGCCCTCTCTCTAAATTTAAGATATTTTTGTATTCATGGGATGTGTGTGAATTTGAATTTTTCTAGTTTTTGTATACATAGACGGAATGTAACATGAGTACTGTGAATTGCAAGACAGGCAGTCATGCCTAAGCGGTTCACCCGTTCTTGGTGTTCTTACATGTAGATTGTAGATATACGGTGTTCTTATGTGTAGATATTGGTGTTCTTATATATAAATATTATATAAAGATTACTATGTTCTACATTGATGTGTCCTTCTGTGTATATTAATAATGATGATAATAAATTGAATTGAATTGAAAGTGTTCTTATATTGGTTTATAAAGAACAGAGTAAATTGTTCCCAAACTACTTACAAAACCAGTTAATAAAAAAGTCACATATAATATAAGAACCGATGACAATTTCAAACTTTGTACATTCAGCTCACTTACAGCAACAGCTAATTTTTTATGATGGATTGAAGCTATTTAATAGGTTCCCTGATAATGTATAAGGAATAGTAGACACTTAAATATTTTTGTTAACAAAATTAGTGGCATGCATATGAGCAAAAAAGATTTAATTATTGGTATAATAATTTTAATTTTAAGTGATCTTTCTGTTGTTTGGTAATAGCCAACTGCTAAAAATCTTACTCACTTCCTTACTTACCATGACTCACTATTTTATCATCGGATACGATGGATTGTGGTCCTTCGATACTTCTTCGTGTTACATACCGCGTTTTAAAAGTTGTAAGATGTGTTTTATAGTTTTATAATCCGTAATAAAGTTCACAAGTGATAATTATTACTTTAAAACGGTTGGACACTTGGGTCTTTGCTACACATCAAGGTTATTAAGGTTGCAAAAGAAATTTGTTCTTATTGTTGTATTGTGCAACCTGTATTTTATATGAGAATCGAAACTGCATTCCGGCATATGCAGACTCCATCCAGGTGGCAGGTAAATCCCAAGATTTGAACTCGTAGGTGGTTTGGAATCGGGGGAGCTTGTTTTAATAGTGAAGTCAAACTTTAAACACTACCATATGATTTTTCATTATGTGTGTGAACCAGAAACGGCATTCAGCCATATCATTGAATAAGGAATGGGCATATGCACGCTCCATCAAAGTCGCACATTAATCCTAATTCCCTACCTGGGATTTTTTATTCAAAGAAAACCCACCACTGGTGCCATGTAGCTGATAGTTAATACCAGATCCAAACTTCACAAAACTAAAAAAAGTATAGCGAACGCGGCTATAGCCACAATTTTTTTTATAAATAAACTATCGATGTAAACGTGCGTGTTATCAACTTTTGAACAATTTTAGAAATATAAAAATGGACAACCATTTATCACTCACAAACAAATACTTAAAGTTTGCGCCCGTGGCGGCATTGATAAATCTCTAGATTCCCCGCTACACAGATCCACTGAATTATCCAGAAATAAGTCTAAAACCTTCGCGGAGGGAGTCACGATTCGTATTTTTGAACGTCCATAAAACAAAATCGTTCATGAAAGAATGTACTTATCGATAAAAGCGAATGAAATAAGATGAGGAAATATCTCACGAAAATTGGAAAAACTGCATCCTTAGACGGAGTTCGAGAAGAACTAATATCTTTGCAATCATCCGAAGCAATGGTCCGTGGCGGTGCCTTACAAAGTAACAAACATTATGTTTCTTGGAAAATTGAACGATCTAAGCACGAAAACAAAATTTAATTATGGTTTAACTGAACAGAAAGCATGCAGTTCGCGTATTATAACTTTGTTGGAATTGGAACATTTTTGCTTTAGAGTCTGTGGCAATGCACTAATAAACTTTGCAACAAGAAAGGATAGAAATAAATGAAATGAAGTCCCGTGATGGTCAAAATATTAAAGATAAGAAAGAAATAGCGGATATTTCCAATAACAAGAAGAAGGAAAACTTATAAAAAACTCGATTTATTTATATAAAGTTAACGAGAGTGAAGTACTCGACCAAATATTTAAGCTTGCACCGAGAAACGAGAAAAGCACCGGGTCACGATAATATCACAGCCAAAGTGATTAAATAATTATGTCATTACATTTTGAAACTTCACTTACATCGTCAATCTTTGTTTTCCAGATAGGTACCTTAAAAATTGGTATCATTAAACCCCTTCATAATAAAAGTGGACCGAAAGACGATGTTAAGAGGGGGTTGCCGACAGCGAAAGTGACGTAAGATTTCGTATTTTTTTAAGTTGTATAGCATAAAATCTAATAACATTTTACCTGGTAAAAATTTAGTACAAACATCTCTGTCTTCATTTTGATCATAAGATCTTAAAAGCATATGCACTGGAATTATTATTTTTCCCAAGATTTTCATAACCTATAAAAGAAAACACTGCTTGTAAGATCTTATGATTAAAATGAAGACAGAGATGTTTATACTAAATTTTTGCCAGGTAAAATGTTATTAGATTTTATGCTATACAACTTAAAAAAATACGAAATCTAACGTCACTTTCGCTGTCGGCAACCCCCTCTTAACAATTATAGGCCGATATCCCTAACCTCTGTATTTGCAAAGATTATTGAAAGAATTTTGAAACATCGTATGACGGAATTTTTGAGGAAATTTAACTTAATGGGTTGCCATTTATAGTGTCTCTGCACATCTTGGAAAAACTAGACAAAACCCAACGGTAAGCATCTTCGTGGATCTTAAGAAAGCTTTTCATACCGTTAATCATGACATACTTATGGGCAAGTTATAGTGTTTTGGTTTTAGAAGTGTGGTGTATAGTTTACTGAAAAGTTATATGACAGACCATAAACAGATGGTGAACATTGGTGGATCATATAGTAGCCTCAGACCTGTGTCTTATGGAGTTCCACAGGAAACAGTACTGGGTCCCCTCTTATTTGTTATTTATATAAATGGTCTCTTGGAGCAGGCATGTGACGGTCATATTCTTTGCTTTGCCGATGATACAACAATCACATACCTACTCGGCAGTAACATGAGGTGAAGGTTAAAGCAGAAGTGGAATTTAAAAGTGTCTAGGAGAGAAATAAACTAAATATTTGCCATTTACCTCCTATTCAAACTATCTTCCGAATATGAGTATTTAGGGATAATTAATCCGTGTGCGGATACCTCGTGCTATTGTCAAGATGCAAATCCAGGGCTGGCTACGATTTTTTTATATCCCCGATTTTCACGAGAACCATTTAGCGATTTTTTTATTTAAAATCTGAGACCACAGCGTTAATCAGAACACCCCAAATCCAATATGGTGGTTTGAAATTTGAACAAAAAATATCTGGCGAGTCAAGTATGCTATGAAATCCCTTTAAAACAGTTGAATGGTCAACAGGGCCACTCAAAATGTTGGTGTGCAAAGATTTAATACAAAAATATACAGGTTATTCTATTATTCTCTGGGCCATCTCAAAATGCTGAAATTGTATGAAACTTTATACGGATCAAAAGTGCTCTCAAATCATTGAAAAAATATTAATAAGCACAAAAGTAATTTATTTCTATACAAAATGCCAACCAACAAATAAAAACAATTTAAATTATTGGACCTTTCTCGACAAAGTCACTGTATAAGATGATACATTTTGTGTGCGTTTCCTGTTGTGGTACACCAGCCACCTTAACAGATATGGACTTACTGGCTGGCAGGCTTCTGTATTTCCAATAGGTTAAGATGGTACAGATAAGAGCACCATATATTTTGTATTGGACCTTTGCACACCAACACTTTGAGTGGTCCTGTTGACCAATCAACTGTTTTGGGGGGATTCCATAGCACACTTGACTTGGCAGATGCCTTTAGAATTCCTATTTTCCTCAAATTTTACACATTATTCAGGCATAATCGAACTCCTTGTATATTTTTTGTTCAAATTTGGTATATGGGGGTTTAGTGTGTTGTGATTAACGCTGAAGGCAAGAATATGTGAATTTAAATTTTCTGTTTGACTTTCGGCATTGAAGAGTCTTTAGTCGATTTTAGGCGAATAACCATTAACAACCGGTAAATACCAAACACGTTTACGCGATTTGGTTATTGTTGATTATAGCTCTCTGACGTCACAAATAGCCCTTCATACGTCATCGTTATAACCGGCAATAACCGCGGTATTTACTCAACTCAGGAGCAGGGTAATTACCGTGGTTATTGAAAACAATAAATAATGTCATTTGCTAGATTAGCCAATTTGTTTTGAGTTTGAATTTTTAAAAACTTATAAATATATAAACGTTGAAGGTGACGAGTGTGAAGATGTCCAGGTTCCAGGTTCAAGTCGGAGATAATATGGAATTAAATTAAGTCTTCTGTTAAATGTAATTTTATTACCTACATGCTTTTATTCATTTTTTTGTAAGAAATTTAAACAAAACCCAATATACACCAATATAAGTGAGGTTATACACGGGTAGTAGTGTGACATTTCTCCTTGGTTATTCGCCTAAATTACTTTTGGGTTAACCATACACATTTAGGCGAGTTTAAATGGTGACATTTGTTGGTTATTGAAGGGCTAAAATCAAGGGCAACCAGAAAGATAACCGCGGTTAAAACCAGACGATTCTACACAATCGGCTGAGCTGCACTGCGACAACTAAACTACATTATTCAGGCATCCGGACGTATCGACCCTTGGCGGCCCGCTGCTGGCTGTTCCGTTCTGCTGCTGTAGGATTCGCCGCCATTGCAGCATACAGAGCGCTGGCCCTCACGACAATCGGCCCGCTGGACTAAATCTTTAAAGCCGCAAATGCGGACCAGAATGCAGCAACCGGCCCCAGACCCTGCGGGAACGTAAAGTCTGAATGATGCTCTACGGTGAACCGTCCCCACTGCGTCCGACACAAGCCGATCGGCTTTGCCCCACGGGTTTGCCGTGCGGCTTGTTCGGGACGCTTTGGACGAAATGGGATAAATGTTTATTTTGTAGCTAGAAGTGGCCATACATAGAGCATGCACGGAAGGTCGTTTTTGGGTCGCCATCTTGTGCTGATTTCTAGGGTTAATGTTGGTATCATTTAGGTATAAGTCTTAATCTTCTTCTTTTTCACTCCATTTCAAATAACCCGCCAGAAATGCAGCTTTCTTATTGGCTTCCTCTCTACTGTCACAACATGGCGGCCGCCTTTTCCGGATATTATACAGGGTGTTTCTAAATTATGGTGCCAACGTAATACGACAGATAGAAAATGTCATTTTGAACGATAAGTTTCCTATAAACATGGGTCCTAAAATGCACAATAAAAGTTACAGGGTGATGAAAGTATAGTTTAAAAAACACCTTTATCGCAATAACTTCTACAGAAGTTATGCAATTTAAATGAAACTTGGTGAAATTCTTTATTAACTGAAGTGCAACAATTTTGTGTAAAAACGATTTATTCCCATCTACCAGAGGCGGAGGGGCGGGGTAGCACAATGGGTTTTCTACTCATAACTTTTTTGAGGTTATCTTTTTGGTCTCACCGGTTCATCAGTTTAGTGCATCTTTTTATTTTGCAACAAAAATGTATTTACTCTCACACAAATGTTCTCTCCAGAAATATCTGGGGGCGCTTTTATAGCCCCCCTTGTAGGTTCGGACTCGAAACACCCGTAGTATGCAACCGAAATTTAAAAAAGGCTGACTATTATTCCCACTAAAATTCCTAATAAGAAGACCTGTTGAAAACTTTTTATTAATAAAAAATTGAAAAGAAGCCCTTCATATAACAGCGTCATTTTATATTTCAGTTGGCAGATTCAAGATTAATTTCCGGTTGATTCCGTACGAATTCTAACAATTTCCTGTGAGGGGAAAGTGCCCACATCGCTGTGGCAGTTCTGCGAAATCTTTTCTGCGAATGTGACCCACCGAGAAACTCCTGACTCATCGGCCTCGGGCCGCGATTTGCGAAATTATACCGGCCTTAAAATGGACTTTGGGAGAATGGCTTTGATTATTATATATCGTGAATTTCAAACAAGTTCAAATAGTACTGAAATTGGAGATCGAAAAAATTCTGTGATATTATGTTGTTACCCAAATTGGCCTGCCCCCATTTTGGATAGAAATTGTAGATCTTGCAAATTTTGCTCCACTACAAACTTTCTGTATTTCATTCCCAAAAAGATAGAGGGCGCCAATTTACATAAAACAGTTTTTCTGCATTTGGACCTAAGAAAATTAATTTAAACTTGTTAACAAAAATTGCAGATCTTAAAAAAATCTATAAAAAAACATTGGTATTGTTTATTTATTTTTTTAAACCGCGTTACAGCAAAGGCTAGTTGAAATTTTAATATTGATTTGATGATTGCAATAATTGTGAACTAGAGCCATCTAGAATATCTATAGATATCCATAAGCCGATTGTACAAGTTAAATACCAAAAATCTTAGAGATCTGAAAATACTACTTTAAAATATTTACCAAATGTATAGTAGTAGAGATCTTCTGATCTTCTTTACCTTTACCGACATGCGTAAATTTCAGGGCACCTAATTTGTAAGCGATTTATGGTGTGTCGCTGATTACATACACAACGTAACCTTTATACTTTGTGATTCGATATCATAACCTTAATTTTTTGAGTTTATGTTATTTGCATTTTAACATTTAAATAATTACAAGAAAATTAAATAATTCATTCCTAAAATATCCCTGTAGTTCTTAATAGCATTGCCTACACATTTATAAACAATTCTATAAAACCGATAATTTGAAGGTTAAACTGTCTCCCTAAAACATTTATTTGAATTTTTCTTGTCGTTGTTCGAACTTCTTCCTGGATTTTAACCTCATTTCACCACCTTAGCTGTATTCAGCGCCATCTGATGGATTCTATTTTATTTGAAAACTAGAAATAAACTGAGAAAATGAAATATGTCAGGGCCATGGGAATCTACTAAATCTCTGATATCTGCCTGCATGTTGTTTTATACAAGGTGTTCCGTAATGATGTGCAAACATTTGTAGAAATTGTTCTACAGGTGATTTTAAAGTTATTCCAGCCTTAAGAGGGAGAAAAAAATTGGTTTTGATTTTTTTTCTCAAAAATGGTTCAATCTAGAAACATACATTATGGGATACGTTACCTGCAAGTTAGAAGACACTACGGTAGAATTAATATTTGCACCTCATATATTCTAAGGGAGAAACCGGAAACACCTATTAGCGTTGACTGATATATTATTAAAGACTGCTCACGGCTGTCACGTCTGACACATTTTTGGCTCACGATGCGCTTTCCGGAGATAAAATACAATGCAGAATACATTGTTAGCCATCAGAGCTCTCTGTTTTCCAGGACATAAAACTATAGCCGTGAGAAGTCTTTATAAACACGTCAGTCAACGCTATTAGTCTTTTTACAGAATTTTTTCTAAGCTGGTTTATTTAAAAACAAAAATTCGTATTCTGTACCTAACCCAATCAATTTAGAAACTTTTTTACTCTTGTTATTTTTTCATTATATTAATAGTTTGTCTGAAAAAAAAAATGAAATTACTTTCTTGATCTGTATCTAAAAACAGGTAATTATTGGCACTCACGATTGCGTAAAAACATAGTAGGGGCGTGTCATTTTTGTTACTTTCGTATTTTGCTGTTTACGAGCGTGGTAGTGAATAGTTTTCCCTATATTTAAAGACATTTAAATAAAAAAAATTAACCCCTGCCTACCATTTTCATTTATTAAATTTACCCTAAATATTTTTTTTATTTAAATGTCTTTAAATGTAGGAAAAATTATTCCCTAACGCGCTCGTAAACAGTAAAATACGAAAGTGACAAACATGATACCCGCCTACTATGTTTTTACGCAATCGTGATTATCAATATCAGTATTCAAATACCGAACAAAAAACTAATTTTATTTTTTTCCAGACAAACTAAGTTAATGAAAAAATAACGAGAAAAAAGTTTCTAAATTACTTGGGCTAGCCCATTGAAATTTAACTTTTTTAAACTATTAGTTGCTTATTGATCGTCGTTGTACTTCGAGAGATTCTATGCAAAATGTGAACAAATTCGTTGCCTAAGCAACAGCAAATTTAAGAAATGAGAAAATAATTTTGCATCGAAGCTAAAATAACGGGATCGAATGATTATCAAAGCAAACAGCATTCCAAGAATTTTTTTCTCGCTATGCATCTCGAGATTTCAAGGAAAAGTACTAAAGTTTTGTCTAATTGAGTGTGCACGTAAAAATAACATTGGCAAGCGCTATAACTCATTAAATTGTTAGTAAAACATAGTCGGAAAACGCTAGGAATTTGAGGTTTAAAAGAAGCGACAAGTAAAAATAATAATAAACTGTTGGGAGTTGGAATAAGATGATTATAGGGTTTTTCATTATATTGAACTTCTCGACCATTTGTAACTGGGGTTATATACACGTGATTCATAGGTTTATACATTTTTACTGTCCATAGAACTCGTTTAAAGTAATTGTTGCCAATATCAGCGTTCTGGTCGACACAGAGAGCTACGTGCATCGAATAATTTAGTCAAATTTGGATTTTTATGAGAAAAAAATTATAGTTTTCACAATTTGGCAGTAACCTTTTAGAAAGGTTTTTACTAGGGTTTAAAAAAATTTTAAACCATAGTAACATTTAATGTTCCCGCCCTTAGGTGGAATATCCCTTTATGGCGCAGAATATCATAGACGCTATAATATAGACTGTCAGAACCATTGTTGAAATTTCCGCACGCTACAACAAATATTTTACATAAAATTTTATATGAAAACTAATAACTAAATTAAAATACCTACCTAAAACAACTTATTATCGAGTCCTAAGAATTGTAAAACATTACAATTATTTATCTGTTTTAATGATTTGTTTTCGCTCTAAAATTAAAGTATGAAAGTTGGTGTAGCAGGATTTTTTTCGGACGGTTTCAACAATGCTTCTATCTATGGCTCGTTTAATCTATGAGAATATACTTGCGATGCCTTTAATTGACAAAACATAGTGTCGATATCAGCTAACTATCTCCTATTTTTTGACAAGTTCTCCATCTGTTACATCCCGCCGTTGAATGAAGAAATAATTCAATCAACGATCCCGCTGAAGCCGCCATGCGTGATGAAGAGATTCTTTACAATTGTGTAAACTTTCTAAGAGGTTATTGTAAAATTTTAAAACTATAATTTTTCTCCTATTTGACAACCTTTCATTTAATTTTACTCCACTAGAAACCAAACCCAGGGACGGCTTCTAAATAAATCTCGAAAATGACACGAAGGGATGGATACCCTTGCCTATAATTGAATTGAATTTCCGTTTTTTTTTTTCAATAAAACTTCATATTTCGACATATCCTGTTGAAAAAGTAGCAAATAGGGTCCGTAAAAAGTTATTAAAAGTTCATCGTCTAGTTATTATACTGTCGAGCTTCAGAGAGGCTTCACGTCGAACATTTCATTTTATTAATTATTATCAAGAACAGTACTTACCAGCCATTTCAACTCGTTTTTTTAATATCATGGCGACTCGTCACAGCTCAATCAAGTTAGCATGCCGTTCTGCCGGAATTGTTCGTTTTTTTCCACCCTGTAGCGCCACTCTGGCGTGTGCGGTGGTACGTGCAACCGTATTATTTATGTAAACATATACAATATATAAATTAAGGCTCGTTAATTGAACATGCGAGATTTGCACTTGGCATAGAGTAGAGGCAATTTTATGGTAATGAACATGCCACTTGTCGTTTTGAACAGTTTGGGTGCGATAGGTATATATAATAAATCGCAATATATCATATATTATTATTGAGGAGGGAAATTGTTAGCTGGTCTGGTGCACATCAAAATTTATTTCTATTGTTCAGAGTTTGACACTTTGATAGTGACAGTTATACAGGGTGTTTCTTAATAATATGCTAATACATAAGGGGGTATTCTTGGGTCCATTTTGAGAAAAAAAACTTCATATGAACATAATGTCATAAAGTCTTAACTTTTGAACTACAGGGGGCTAAAATTGTAAGAAAAAATTCTTTTTTTATTATTATAACTTTGGTATTACCCTAGATATTTTTGTGAAATTTGATGCACGCCTTCTATGCATCAAGATGCATTTTCTGATGTATACACAATTTTATTACTTTTACCAGTGGCGTCTGTACGGGTTTTGAATTGAATATTTTTAAAGAAAAATATGTTACGCCACTGCTTTTTTTAAGTAAAAATTATTTTTGAAATCCATTCTTTTCTGACCAAATTAGGTCTCTTGATCTTTTTTGTTTGACGTACGGTTTTCGCATAAAAATAAAACTCATTCATTTGCACCTTGCACATATTATTACTCTTTTGTTAAATACTTTTTTATTTATAGGTAATACTTATCCTACACTTTTTTACTACGTGTTTCACCGCATCAATAAATGTTTTTATTTTTGAGTTTGCGCTATTATTTGTTCCAAGATTACTGGTATTTGTACCAGAACACCATTTTAGCAGTAGATTCCTTCTTATAAAACAGAAAATAAGTCTTTCTAAACTTGATAAAATGGAAATTTACCAAATATTAATTTTTCTTTCCCCATTATCTTTTGAACCATTACGATAAAAAGGAATAGGACCTACGACTATTTTTGAGAAAAATTTTATGTATTAACTTTTTATATGAACATTTTTTTGGTGGGACCAATACTATTCGAGATAATTATTGCAAAAAAACTGGAAAAAGTACCCATGAAGTACCCCCTACCCCCCGCGTCACCACCATTCGCTGGGACTTTATTGCAGGTTGTTTAGGACCCCTGCCCCTAGAACTACACGATTTAATTGATCTTTTTTTCCTCTATTGATTGGACTACAACTAAAAGCTGTGTGGCTAAGACATTCTATAATAGTGACGTCAGGACAAGTCTTGCTTGCCGTGGTTTTGACGTTTTTACGTCGACGGCCCGGCATCACGTGCAAGCGGCCTGCAAATGTTTACATTAGGTCAGTTTCGGCAAAGTTTTATTCTGGTACTTTGGTTTCGGCATAGTTTCAAACTAATTTAAACTTGCCAGGAGCATGCACAGTTTCATTTTGACGTTCCAAAAAGTAAACCACGCATGCTCCTGACAGTTTCAATCCAGTTTGAAATTATGCCGATGCAAACCTATTAATTTCATGTCGGAATTAAATATACATAATAATATGATATATTATGGAAAACAAGAAAAAAATGGAGTCGTATCATTCTCGTCGGCTGTATGTTCCCGTTAATTATTTTTTGCACGCAAAAATTCATAATGTCTGTCCCGATTTCGCAACCCATTTCCTGCGGAGTTCACACTTTAATTTGCTTTTTGTGGCCGGGCACCTGTTTCGAAAACAACATCTGCCCTACCGAGGAGAAATCACTTTCTATAGTTACCGCGCCGATTTTTCTTGCGATTGCCTCGGCCTTTTGTTCGGTCCAGCTACTCTTAACAATATGAATTCGAGGCGAATTAACATTTATAATTTCTATGAAATTGGTAGATAATTTTACGGGGAAACGACGGCTCGTTACAGAGAATATTATAACCGTTTTATGACAGGAAATGAAAATGAGAATTACATTTTTAAGCCTTCGCAAATTATTGCGATCTCATTGTGATTTAAAATATAGCTGCAATTAAATTAAAATGAAATTAAACTTAATACATTACTTATGATTCAGAATTTAATGACCATGACATCTGTCAGTTTTTGCCCAGCACCTCCCAATTAAAAAATACACTGCTAAGTGACAGAACCGTGCTTCCTGGATTAATGTATGGCGCTCAGGATGCGAAACTACCATCATAGGTGATTGGCAGAATCGTGTTTTGATAACTGATAGAACACCCTAATAGAAACCACAGTACCAAAATATACTGGTTTAGATCTTGGGTCAAGGTTCCAATTTTCAACCAGTCTAGAGTGTTGCCGTATCTCCAATTTATGTAAACCCAGAATCAAGATAAGGTGCGGGCTTCTTCTGCTCCCGATTCTGTACCTCAAGTTATATTATGTCATCCGCACCACACGTAGCCTGACTTTGCGCGAGGTCGATCCGCAAATCCGATTCCGAATAAGGCGAGGCGGGGTCCTTCCCCCTGTCTAGACGGCGTTGTAAAATTTCTACCAATGCAGCCACCATCTGGCCCGGTGGCTTGTGCAGTCTCTTTAAATTGCCGTAAAAAGCGTTTTTATGACAAATAAAAAGATGCTTTCAGGTTTTAGATATTTTTTATCATATCCCAAAACAAGAATTAAACTCTTTCTTGGATACATGCTGTATCTAAACCCACAATTAATAATTATCAGAAATCACATAACACTAAAGGTAGGTATTACAGAAAACAGGTTGGGTTAGCAGAAACAGAATTGAAATTTTAAATCTGATTACAATATTCAGAAGTCTCGTTATAGATTGCGGCTTTGCCATTGGTTGCCTATTTAATATTAAGCCGACAAGTGCAGCTAACTTCAGCCCGTGATTGAAAATCCATTGCCAACTTCAGCTCGTGGCTTCAAGACATTTTTAACCCCGGGCAACGGGCCTCCTAAATAAGGCTAGACTGCTATTAGTGCTTTCCCCCTCCACCAATTTTTGTCCCACCGCCAGAGGGCGCTGAAGGCTGTTTTTGGACATAGTGGAGTCAACCAGGAAAATAACTTCGAAAAAATTCCGGGAGTTTTAGATTTTGTTGGAATGTATTCGTTTTGATGTCTTAAAACAAAATCCGAAGAGACCGCAGCGCAAAATAGTGTGCGATTTTTTTTATTTAACAATAACTGTTAAAAATATAGTTTTTTTGTTAATAACTTATTTAATAAGCGTTTTTATAGAATTTAAGTAAGAGCATTCGAAAGAGCAGGCAATTTCTCAAAAAAATGTATTTACATATTGTTTGCGCGTGGAGCGCGAGACAGTTAAACAGTAATAACTTTTTACACACACAACTAATTCATATGCAACAAAGTTTATTGGAAAGTGACACCGTAAAGCAATTAAAAAAATCTTGTAGCATTAATTTCCATGAAGGGATACGCCTGTCATATTATTGTAAAATTGGTCCGCTGGACCATTCAACTATTTTGAAGAGATTCCATGGCACACTTGACTCGCCAGATGCCTTTAAAATGCCTATTTTGCTCAACTTTGACACCTTGTAATCTTTTGCTCAAATTTGGTATATGGGGGTTTTGGGGTGTTCTGATTAACGCTGTGGGGTCAGATTTTAAATAAAAAAATCACTAAATGGTTTTCGTAAAAATCGGGGGTATAAAAAAATCGTAGCCGGCCCTGGATTTGCATTTTGAAAATGGCAGGAAGGTCAAAAGAAGCGGTTCTTGAAGGCCTTTCAAACAAAAAAAAGTTTAGGCGATTATCTACAAAAATGAAGATTTTGCGGATTTGTACAGTTTTAAAGTTGGACACCCTGTATATATATTTTTCAAAGACCGTCTGGGTTTGATCTCCCCAGACTTGGATATCGATAATCCGGTTTTTGTCCCCCTCCCCATTCCCTACCTCAAGTTACATTATGTGCCCCCTCCCCCCATATACGCGCCCCGCCGTCTGGCGGGTCGATCCGCCATTCCGACCCCGTCTAGACAGCCTGATAAACTTTTCACAGTCTGACCCGGGACCTGCCTCCTGTGAATGGACCCTCCAACGTTTCACTTATTACTTCTGACTTATGGGAAGACTTATTATAAGGAGTGAGGTGAGGAATGCCTATCAGGACCGCGAAATCTGGTCATACCGAATAAGCGGACAATTGACAAACTGCAGCGCCGAATTGTAAGGAGTTCGAAAACTGGAAAACGCAATATTCTCGTAGTACAGAGCGCAGCGTTGCCAAATGTAAATTCGATGTGCCGACATTTTTAAACCGTGCGTTTTTCCGCTAGACCATTTTCGGTGTTCCGTCAATTCGTATCGACGCGTTGCTTCGCTTATAAGTACCTATACTTACTGACTGATAGTTTCAATCGATGAAATTAATAAGAGTTTGCACAGTATGGAATTGGAAAGTCGGAATTAACTGAAGTATGTACAAGCGAAAATCAGGACACAACACAGAAAAGTAAAGAGGCTCTATCTTCAGTCAATATTGTTATGTCGGTTAGCTTCTGGCTGCGGTGCTATAGTGGTAAGGGACGAGGGACCATTCCCACCTTCCTTCTCAAAGTCATGTTTAGGTACTTGAAATATTGTTCGTATAATGGTAATGAATTGTAATTTTTATTTATTTATTTACCACATTATACAAAAAAAAATGACAGCGCCAGTAAATAGATTAAAAATAAAGGCAAATAAATAAGGCACGTATAATACTATACACATAAGGCTTGTGAGGTCTTGGATTCGATCCCAAGCCGAAATTTTTTTTTCGCCTTTTTTACCTGTCCATCCTTCTCTGATTTCACGGTAATGAGTAAAATCCAGATGATCACATATCAGAGCAGCTTGCTCCTTCAAATAGTGTTTAATGTTTAATTATCGACAGTTTTTTCCCGAAATTCTATGTTATAGTTATTATTGTTTAACATCAGGTTTAACCTGGTAGGTTGACTGATTGAGTCTTGAGTCACAAATCAAACAAACGTGAAAGAAGTTACAGGAAAAGGAAACGGACTCATTGCCAACAACCTATAGTGAAGTATAGTAGAAGTACCTAGGTATAATGTGAAATCTACAGCGTGAGATCTAAAAAAATGTAGAAAAATTTCGGCTAAATTTACTTGAATCAGAATGAAAAATCGTGGTAGTGTTTCGATTTGGCTTCAGTGCTAATAAAACAAGTAACTCGGTGGTCTTAAAATTTTAATTTCAATAATCGAAACCTATGAGTTCCAATAGAGATATATCAAGTAATCTCTCTAAGTCAACGTACCTACTGACTGATCTTAACCTTCCTGTCATCATATTTTGACAGCGTGTAATGCGAAAAATCAGAACGATGCGGTTCCAGATATTACATTGCTTTATTTCTGGAAGGCTCGATATGAAAAGTTGTTGGATAAATGCTAAGTGACACCTTGTTAATTTTAATAATAAAACACCGTCGGCCAACGTTAACTGGGATAAGTAGTCGGTAATATCTCGAAATAGAGAATTACCTACACTAGTGACTGACTATACGGCGTCGTCATCGGGAGCGCGTTCGTTCGCCTTCCGCGAAACCGAAGCGTCAGGAAATAATTCTAGAACGAACGCGGCACAGGCCGAATATTGGAATCGGATCCGCGAGGCGCCTGCCTCCGTCCGATTGATGCTGATCAAATAATCGCGCAAAAATAGCGCATGACCCAGACGGACAGTTATTCGACGACGTCGATGTAAAAAATTATGCTTTGTGTCCTTTTCCAAGCGAGGAGGCATAGGCGCGCCTTATCAAATACGTTAGGTAGCGTTTTCTGTTTTCACTTAAAGTTGGTAAAAAAAGTGGTATGGAAATCTCGCACAAGGGACAAATTCACCGCGTTTTATAATTAGTCAGCCAACTCTGAATAGGGATAGTTTTAAGCAATAAGTAAGACATAATTGACTAATTTGATGGCAACAGCATTTTGAATTATAAACACATTTCGATAACTACACAGAAAACCAAAATAACTCTAAAACACTATCAAGTCCAAACTAAACACTGACACGAAAAACACCCACACAAACAAAACTATATTGATTGTATTTTGATAAACTAATACAGTATTATTATTTTATTATTAGTAAATAACGTACAGTAAATGAAAATTTGAAAAGTTGAAGACAGTAAACCCTTACGACTGACACACATGGAGGAAGAATCTGACGTTTGCCAACAAAACATTTTTTGCGTATTTTTATGTTATGTGGTTATGCTGGGTTTTTTTTTTCAATATAATTCAAGTTGCTCCGGTACTCCAACTTTCTAACTTTAATATTTTGGAACGAAAACAAATTATTATAAAACAGATAAATTTCAATTCTTATGACTATACTGTCATGGGTGACAGTTTTGCAATGGGTAGCTTCTCCAGACAAACGCGGAATTGACATTGCATTGCGCAATAGTGGAATTTAAAGTTATTGTACACTGTTGTGTCAAGAAGTGTATTACGCAAGTCGTTCACAAAGTACAGTGTACAACTCGTTCGAGCACTTGAACACAACTTGTGCATTCACATGAAATATTCCTCACTGCTTAGCTTGTCGCACAAACTAGTCCAATCAGTATTTCGCAGTTTTGTCTTATAAATAACATAGTTTTTATAGGTAGATTTGTTTCTGTTTATAATGAACATGATTATAATGTGAATGCAGAAAATCGTGTGCACAGACCATTACGTGAATTATTAATTTCGTGCAGAGGAATAAACATTATTTGGAATCACGGGATAATCTGTTCAATCAGTTGAAGAAGCAAGGATTTTAGATAGGTATTATATTTTGGAAAAGTATTTTATAACATATTATGCAAGAATATAAATAGAAAAAATAAAATATGCATATAACACTGCTTTTTTAAGAAAATCTATGGAAATGCGTAAGATCATTGAGTAAAGGAATAATTATTCCTTTAACAGACAGCACATTTGCATGTTTATATTTTATAAAATATTTTGCAATAATGGTGTTTTAATATTAAACCATCCTATCCATTTTTTTCTCGGTATTTAGCGCCAGTGGTTATATCGCGTGAAACAGCGATAGTGTTGATCCATTGAACGTAAGACGCTTTTAAAATGTTTATACTCAAATATGATTTTTTGGAAGAAGAGAAGGAAAAGAGAAGAAAAAAGCTTTACAAAAACTTACTGGTTACGTTACGGTAGTGGTAGTTATACGTTACGGTAGTTATATAGTCCACCTTACGAGAGAATACGAGCCTCAAGAATCTCTACTGGGCTTGCTAGGCGTTGCCGGATCGCAAAAAACCTGTACAATTCTGGTGCACTAGCGTAATGGCTTTGCTTTATTATATTTCCTAAGGAGAATTATATTTCGAAGTTTGGCAACATTAGAAATTTTTTACTCGCATTCTTGAGGCTCGTATTCTGTCGTAAGGTAGACTATACAAACATCGTACAGTTTGTGACCGTCACAGAATACCTAGATGTGTTTCTAATTGTAACCGGAATCGATAGATTTAAGTGTATACATGTATCAATCATCAAACCGCTTTACAAAAAATTCTTTCTGAAATCAATGTAACAGATTTAGTTTGAAGGCAATTGACGACCTTTTTATGGCCTTTAAACAGAAATAATTTTTTTGTGTACGCCCCTGTTATCACAGAATACCTATCCGGGTATTCTGTATTTTTGTCCAAAGGCGCGGTGAGAATTCTTGCTCTACAAAATAGAGAGCGAAGGAATCGGCGGATTCGTATGATAGATATTATTGAAACTATACGAAGGATACCTAGTGTCTTGATACTGTATGGGTATTGTCTATTTTGGGTCATCACAGACAGAACCCGTCGTTTGGAGTGGTGCCAAGCTAAAATAGAAAATACAATCGCATAATATTTATATGTCCAGATTTTACGCAATATAAATAAAGTTGTAGTGTTGATGCACTATTGTCTCGATATTGATCGAATAAGCCTTAACATAAAAAATAACTTAACATAAACCGAATAGCGATTTGATCTAGGGAATCTAGAAAGTATTTACAGGTCCGTGCCGTAATTGTCATTTGCGGCTAGGGTCGATTTTTTCCGATAGAACTAGGAAAAATCCTAGAAAACCATAGTGATCCCAGTGAGTATAGGACGATAATTATTAGTAAATCATGCAGATAACGCTATTCAGGAGCAATACCGTGAATCTATATTTTACCCAGCGCCCTCGGCGTTGGTTTTCTAAAGACAAATATTTCGCGATGCCCCGAACGGCGCCACCGCATACAGTTTGTTCAGCGAATGTTCGGCCCTACGTCACAACTCCCGTCCTTGTTTTACTCATGACTATGCGACGGATATCGGTCGTATATTCACGAGCCAGACAAGGACGGAGTTGTGACGTAGGGCCGAACATTCGCTGAACAAACTGTATGTTGACCGAATGTTGACTAACCGTGCATTTATATTGGCTATAAACTATAAACTTGTGTTAGTTGTTAGATAGTATCTAGTGGTAGGGAATGTCTAGTAAATCAATTAAAATATGGGAGTAGAAAAATTATCTTACAGTACGAACAATATTTCGCTCATTTGCCAGAATAGAGGCATTCCCTACCACTAGATACTATCTAACAACTAACACAAGTTTATAGTTTATAGCCAATAGAAATGCACGGTTAGTCAACATTCGGTCAACATACAGTTTGTTCAGCGAATGTTCGGCCCTACGTCACAACTCCCGTCCTTGTCTGGCTCGTAAATATACGACCGATATCCGTCACATAGTCATGAGTAAGACAAGGACGGGAGTTGTGAGGTAGGGCCGAACATTGGCTGAACAAACTGTAGTGACAGTGACAGGATATACCTGCGTAATAATAATTGTGGGACGCGGTACGCCCATGCCGTGATGAATTGTTTATGTGCAGTAATAGACAATCTGGTTAATTGCGTCACGCGCGTTTAAAAACTAAAGTATCTGTGGTGCACATATACGTAAATAGACATGAATTCCTAGACAGGCCAATTCCCTCCCGTACCACGCATCGCCTCGCCACGTCAGGCTTACGCAATTCATCACATCTTTATGAATGGGGCCCGATTCTAGCGACGACCATTATTTCACGAGGAACATTTTTTATAAATTATTCTAATCTCGTAAACTGAAGACTATGGAGACTGCATCCCAAAATGGACAAGTTTCCGCTCAAGGCTCTCTGAAAATGGAAAGAAAAGTAATAGTTTCCGTTCACGTGTTGCTGGTTGCGGAGACATTTTATAAACAACTAAATTGCCTAAGAGTACAAAAGAAACTGTAAATTTCAAGACAATTTGCGAAAAAAATTGTTAAAGTGGAATGAAATAATTAAAGAGCATCGTTTGATTAATTTATGATATATCAAACATTTTAAAAACGCCTTTTCAAGTCTCATTAAAGCCCATAATTTTATTTTTTTTACAATTTTTATCTTTCCACTAATTGACAGATTGCAGAATTAAATTGATTTCCTACTTATTCTTTTTGGTTTCAATGAAAATTTAGAAGAGCACTTGGAATAACTATATTCATATATTTTATTTCTCCGAAAAAAAAACGCTTCCTTTTTAAATCACAAATCCGATAAAACATAATAATGTTGAAACCGACATATTGAGAGTTACTTTCGCAACTTATTTCAATCACTTTTGTCTCCAACATATGTCATTTATCCCATTGTACCCTCTATCAGCCGCCCCCTTTTTATAATAATGTCAAAAATGATCTCTACTAACGGTTATGTATTAGGTAACTTCTTTTGACTTTGTCTTTTAACGCATTTTTACAAAATTTTAATCCGTTTTAACGAATACAGTTTTATTTTTTGGCGAAAAAATACTTAATGTAAAATTTATTTCAGTTTGTTTCATTACTTTCACACATTTTTTCTTATACTTGCTGTTATACCAAATATGTAAATAAACATTTTTTTTTTTTCTTAACGCAAATCGCATTTATAATAATTTTATTAAAAATTCGGAGGTGCTTTACATATTATATATTTGTAGGGACTAAGCTTCTTCCAAGTTTCTTCACTGGATCCTAGGGCTCAAAAGCAAGTAGAACCGTTCTCTTATGTTCATGAGCTCTTTTACTATAACAAATGATACCCTGTATGTTACTACCTATTTTATAAATTTTATCGAATACAAGCAAAATACAATATGTAGTAAATGGAATCGACTGTGCTATAAGTGAAACAAAAACAGAATAATTGGAATACCTATACATCGTATATTCATTCCTTCGGAATGTTGAGTACGGCAAATACACTGTACTAGCAATGCTATTTCTAGATATCGTCGAGGACTCATTATTTTTATAGCATCATCAAGTCGATTGCAAAAATGGTGAACCCATTCCCATTGAACTAAGTTTAAATGGTTCGTAGAATTCCATACAGTTTATTAGTGTGGTTTAAATGTTTTTTCTTGAATATTATTAACGATAAAATCTAATTTTAAGATTTCTGTTTCAGGAAAAGAATTCGTTTTTAAACTACAACGTTTCCTGCATTTTGACACTGCCACCTTACCAGAGACAAGGTTATGGAAGATTGCTGATCGATTTCAGTAAGTATTCTTATATGATTTAGTAAAAAAAAGTACTAGACAATAGTTATAGACTTATTTTGTAAGTACATGGTAAACTCAAGTAAGAAATTGAGTAATTTCGTTTATTGCAACCATTGATGTATACTAATCAGTGGATAAACATCGAATTCATTTATTTGGTCCTCTTTTTTTCCAAAAACAGGTTTTCTTTTCGTATAATTTTATATGTATTAAATTTAAAAAAATGAAATTACCATGAAACCGTAGCAGCACAAAATAAATAGCGCTATATACTTCCCGTAGGCTATATTATAGCCTACGGCAATATATTATATTCTGTGACAGCAGATACCAAAAAAAGTTGAAGAATATATTTTTTGTAAAAGGGGGCATTCGAAATTAATGGCGCCTTTGACTTTGTGCAGAGCTGGACAACTTTTTTTCTTAAACTAGCATCACTAATTATTACCCATATCTCCGCCACTCCTTTTTCAATCAGGTACTTCACCATTTTGTGTCAACCTATAAAGGTAGTAAGTGTATCAAATTTGATTTTGTTATAATATTTTTATAAAATTTAAAAAAAGCTCTATTTTTAGGTATATTTGGTACCAACCAGTATAAGAGAGTTTGAAATACGATTTTCTGTCAACTTGATCACCGTGGCTCCTCCAGAATATGAACTTCTAACTCGATGTTTTATTTAATTTACTCCTATTCGGGCCACATTGTAGAATATGAACTGTTTAAAATTGACAGGTAGAATTAGCTTTAAAATATACAAATGTCAATGTGTTCTTTTTAGTTTCAATCGTTCCAAACCAAATAATGTTGCGGACCGGCAACCGAGTAGGCAACCCCTCCCGCTTTGCTAAACGCATTGTAAATTATGCAAAATGTCACATAGCGTCCGTAATTATTTTATAATGTGCTCCGGAGGATTACAGCCACGCAATTCGGTGCTTAGAGACCTTAATGTTTCATTAGCCGGTAAAAAGGGATTTCCACGTGCATGCAGTCGATGAGTCGATAAATGGTGTGCGTATCGCCGAAGGGCTGCATTTTACCATGGTAGAGATATTATGTGGTAGTACCACTAGATTTAACAATCGAATCAAAGCATGTTGACCTTGAGAACATCTGTATTCTCAACTTAGTACGAGGTGGACACTTTTTTGGAGTTTCTCCTATTTCCCGATAATATAGAAAAAAAGTATCTAAGGTAGTGTTTAGAATTTGATTTTCTAGAAAAGTTAAATGCCGCAAACCGCATCTCAATATCTTGATTAGTTTAGGAGATACAGGTTGTTTCTCACAATGTCGTAGTTTCATCATTGCCCGGTAACTTTTTCATTTTCGTAAAAACGTCTTTAGTGTACTTTTTTATTTGTAATCTACTGAAGTAGGTGACAGTTTCTAAATGTTTTTTTAGTTATAACAAAAAATATTTTTTTAATGGGAAATCTGAATCAAAATGATATAATTTAAAAATGGATTTTACGAAAATGCACACACAATGTTTTTAAAGAAACGAAAAATATTCACAAATATAAAAAAGATACGAAACTGAAGGTATAGAAGAAACGGCCATAACGACGATATCTGGACAACCCACAAACGTCTTTTTATTGATGAATATTTTTTTATTTTTCTAAAAACATTTTTGTGCAATTTTTTGTGTAGAACTTATTTGTGAAGATCCAAGTTTTCTATAGTTAATCATTTTAAAGTTATATTACACAAAAAAGTTCCTTATGAATGTTTTTATGAAAATGAAAAAATATTACAATATTACAATATTAAATACTTAAATACCTAATTTAAATAAAAAAATTAATACTCCACGTTTTTAAAAATTAAAATAAAATAATATGAAAAATGATTTAAAAAGTATAAAATAAATTTTCCTAGCTTAGATCTTAACCTAGATTTATTTCAGTTTCTCTTCATCTGATTATATTATAAATAGAAAATTGTTATACCTAGCTACCAATATTATATCAATCTGTTTAATTGAAGTTAGTGTCATAAGATTTTTATTTCAATATTAAAATAAATTAATTCCAGATCCTTTTTAGTTACTAGCTTATGGTGCTGGAGTTTCTAGGTGTCGCATTCTTGCAAACTGTTAAACAACTCGCTTTCTTGTCTGTTTGTCATATACTTACACTTTCTTCTTAACGCGTTTTTAACACGTTATTTTTATTTATTACCAGCATATTATGGCATGTGCTTATCTGTTCATAAATTTACACTAGTCGAATATTTTTATTTAAGATTTATATTTTTTATAATAACAAATAACATAATATGTATACAGCGAGATAATATTGCATTGACATCCAGTTCTGAGCTACCTTTAAAGTTTCAAGTCTCTAGCTCGTCGGGAAATTAGTTTAAAATCTATTGCAAAATTTGACGAACAAACAAACGGGGAGAAGTAAGCGAGTCAATAAAAATGTGGTAAAAAGTTACGGGAAAATGCGACATTTTGAGAAACGCACTGTATCTACTGTATAGGTACCTAATCAAGATATCGAGAAAAGGTTTGCGGCATTCAACTTTCTTTCTCTTATATATATTTTTTTATCTATCTCTACAGAAAATTGGAGAACTCCCCTAAAAGTGTCCAATATAGGACACCCTGTACAATTATTTTTTCTATATCGATTTTGACCCCAAAACATTACCCACAAGCACTCACTTTTGAATAAAATTGATCGACTTGACGAAAACGAAAAGCCTAACTTATACTGCATGTCATAAGATAAGTATAAACAACAAAAAAAGTTTAGAATTGTTACTTATTAGAAAACGTTGGCAGTAATAATTATTTATGATAAGTGTCTGAATTGTGCTTCCAAGCCACAACGGAGATACTTTTCTATCCATAGCAACCCATAGTTTTCCTCTACTGTGGTTTAACGATGTCTGGGTTGGGGCTTCCAGGTTTTATCGTTCACTGCCGTGTCGTTTCCACCTTGATTACCTCTAAAATTTTTATGCGATTTGCAGTCATTTGCAGGTGATCCATCGTTCGTTTTTTTCCATAAAAATACATACAAATAGATTTTATTTGGATTTTTGTTTCGTCCCACATGAACATTTCCAAAATGGAAACTTTTTTTGTCCTCGAATTAAAAAGTCTGCTTGATTGTTGGTTAAAAGATGCGGTTTTAGTGAACGGATTTTGATGAAAATAGATCAACATTGCTTGGAGTTGTTTACAGCAGCGGCCAAAATTGTAGATTTGACTTTACACTTTGATAGCATCTATATAACATTTTGTGCGAGGGAAATATTACGCAATTAAATATTTCTGTACTTTGGAAATACGTTAGATACATAGTCATAGCGATTAGCACAATTATTAGGACTCCAATGATGACACATAATGTGTGTCAACTGGATGCCCACTTTAGACTGGTAAAGAAAAAACGTAGGTTTGGCATAAAAATATGGTCGTTTGCCGCATGCCACACTTACCTAGTACAAAAATTCTTCCCTTAAATCATACAGGAAGTTATCGTTGAATTGCAAAAATCTTGGTTAATATATTATTATTTTTGTCGGTTTTGGAGGTATCGTGTTGAGATTTGGTTGTTATTATGTCCAATTATGTATCTATGGTCTGTATAATATGGTCTTTTAATTTCCTTCATTTCTTTGTATCTTGTAAATTTGTATTAAATCTCCAGACACATAATCGCATTGGGGTGCCTAATTCTAAGTGAAAATAAAATTAAATAAATAACTATGGAATAACTTCCTGTAAGACAAGAAAAAAGTTTTTACAAACATATATGTTCCAAAATAGCTATGTTCACTAATTTCCAATTGTAACCCAAATCGATAGACCTAAGTCCATAGAAAAACGTATATCATAAAACCGCTTTAAATAAAATTCATACCGAAATAAATGCAAAATCGAAACAGACATAGACTTTGAATAAAGAATCTTAGGAAGGAGTCAAAGCTCCATGTGTATTATAAAATACGTAAGACGGAAATCGCCCCAAGTTTTGACACAATATTTTTAAATCTGACACAGTGATAGGTGTCAGTATGTGGTATTTAGATAATTTTTCGAGTTATTATGCTTAGCTGTGCTGCTTGTGGCACTTCCCTGACCGCCAAAACTAAATGCGTGAGGATAATAATCCATCGGTAAGTAATTTTGTAATTTAAATTAACTTTTGAGGCCATGCACCAAAGTGGCATAGGCGTTTGTGTAGGTACCTACTTCTTCATAATTCGAGATTTAAAATCAGAATTGCTGTATTATCAAGGATTCCTAAACTTGAAGACATATACGTGCTCTATAATTTTCTGCTTTTATTGTAGATTCTAGGTACTGATTTCACGCATCCCGCCACATGTACAGACTGTCCCGGTCGAGCGTTAAGCCCGAATTTGCTCCTTCCTGGGGTTTTTTATTTGCTTTTGGAACCCATGCTTATAAAAACTTTTTTCTTGTCTTACCGTGTGTTATTACCTTCACATTGTTGTGTTTCCTTTTTAATTTTCGTTAAGAATTACCCCAATGACCCCAATGACGTCACCCATCTGTAAGGTATTTTTTGTAAGGTATAATTATTTTAAGAAGTCCTTACTGGGACTGTCAATTGGTAATTTCGATATCCTAAGTTGGCATCAATGCAGCAAAAAATGCAACCGGGTCATAAGTTCAGGTCACTAACGAGCCCATTTGCACTAATAACACGAAAAGTAACAAGAACAACACAGATAACGGTATATAGAAAAAATATTTTTTTTGTAAGATTAAAAAAAAATCCTTTGTTGATATATTATATAGTTATTTTGTATATTTGGCTGTGTATTAATTTAAGCAGTGTTAATCGCAGTATTGCACACAACGACAAAACTGAACTCATCAACCCCTTGCCGTCGATTTTGCAAACGATGTCACAGCCTCTCCTTTACTACGCACACACAGACTGGCGCGAAAACGCAAAAACTTCTCCCCCTGCTCGCATTCGTTTTTCCAGCGAAAACAAAGGGGCGGCGGGAGAGCGGGGTCCCGAGGGGTGAGTGGGAGGGTGCGTGTACGCGCCGCGTTCACAGGTGCTCTGCGAGAGGCGGCCCCAGACTGAAGGGGGGAGGGGGGGGGCAGACGTTGGTGCAGGTCGGGGTCGCAGACGGCCGACCAGATAGGCTCCCAGGGGCGCGAATGCGCAGGGGATGAAATAGGGTTCATTTTGTATAAAAATTATCGAGGACCGATTTCACTGACTGGCGTATTTATGAGACTTTACTATATTGATCTGGCAGTTCTAAAGGTGTCGTCTGGCGAACAATGTGCAAGAATATATCCATAATGAGAAATCAAGTAAGTAGAAAAGGGATATAGGTATAAATGCGGCGTTGCTACTATTTAAGAGCAATGAAACCAGGGACTCTTTAAAGTAAGGGGACCCAGCATTATACTTTCCAAAGTGCGGCATATTCTTTCCTCATTCTAATGGTATCAGTGATGCCAAGTATGCCACTTTATTGGAGAATCTATGAATATAACAGGTATTTTGATTGTTGGTAAAAATTAATAATGGTTTCCATGATTTCTAAAAATCAGACTTGACAATTTTGTTTCTACAAGTGCAGAATATGGCAACTGTCAAATGAAACAAATTTATTTTATAGTTGAAATTGATTTCCAACAATTATTTCCACGAATTTAAGTAATAAGTATGGTAGGTCAGTGCCGATTTTGCTTATTTAAGAATTTGTCGCTATTGCACCTGCTTACCAGGTTCCTGAATCCAATTATTGTAATAATGTATACTTGAACTTTCTTCCCTTGTTGAATGTATCTACCCAAAGAACTTTCCCAGATTTCAGGATGGACTAATAAGATTAGTGTAGTAGTTATAATCATATAGTTTTTCTGGGTGTTTATTATAAAATATTTGTAATTTTATTTCTCTCCCAAGGTACCTCACAAACTTAAAATAAACTTGTAGCGTTGACTAATATATTATTAAAGACTGCTCACGGCTGTCACGTCTGACACATTTTTGGCTCACCATGCGCTTTCCGGAGATAAAATACAATGCAGAATACATTGTTAGCCATCAGAGCCATCTGTTTTCCAGGACATAAAGCTATAGCCGTGAGAAGTCTTTATAAATACGTCAGTCAAAGCTTGTAGTCGTAGATAAGAACTTTTTAAAAAAAGACCTGACTGAAGCTACCTTCTTAATAATTTAAAATTTACGAAATACAATTTTGGTTTTAAACTACTTATACGTAATGCCCACGTGATGGGAATTGTAGGATTACTAAAGGTACGGAAAAAATTTGGTTGCAATTATTGGAACTACTACAGTACTACAGGCGACCGCATTACCTTTAATTGACACATCTGAGTATCTGGAAGTTAGAAAACTTAAAAATTGTGACTTATGATGGGAAATATTTTGCCTCCTTTAGAATCTATGACACTGGCATGTCACATAAAACCTGATGGCAGTTGGACACTGACATATAACATAACCTTGTACCAGCCCCCTTGTGGTCTCCTTGGAGTCGACAGAAAACAAACTTCCCCTCAAGGCTTCACTCTTCCTATGTGATAGACTATGATGTGCTGGGTCCCCTTATTTTAAAGAGTCCCTGAATGAAACATTACAACTAGGGTAGGGAGAGGCACGAGCGAATAGCAAATGGGATGTGATTATAATAATGAAGGAATGAAGTAGTGGGAGGTGGTGGCTTGAAGCACGGGCAAATTGGGTAGTAGAGGCGGCGTCACGCCTCCCCTGAGAGATTCCCCACCTGATTGATTGGTATAGGGAGAACATATTTGCAGTTAGTGCCCGTCCATCGCGATGGGTTGAACTGCTTCGATTGCGTTAGGAAGTAGTGGCACCGTTACTTTCATACCCATCTCTCTTATGCCTATTCGATTTCTTATTATGGATATATTCTTACCACACTGTTCGCCAGACGACACCTTTAACACTGCCAGATCAATATACTCGCCAGCATGCCCGAAAGCGTAAGTCAGATGTTCGAGGTGCCCTGTTAGTTTGGTTGCTAGCTATAAAAGTGTTGCTGGGCTTAGAAATAATTACCTAGTAACTCTTACGCAAGACCAGAATACTATCAATAAAATACATGTAGCAAAGCCAAACTTGCGTCTATTTTAATGTTTCACAACGATCGTTTTATAAACTGAAAGAACAAGAATTATGAGAAAGAACAATGTTGCCGGGGCAAGTCGCTCGATACGAGAAGGGATGGACATGAATGATATAGTTTTAGAGGACGACACTTAGATTAGTCTCGAATAAATTAAACGCACGCCGTTCCCCCACGGGCCAGCTGGGGGTCAACAAGCCGCCGCCGTCGCGCCCCTCCTCGCCGGGTTGACGATTTGCGAAAGGCAGACGAACCCTGCGGGGCCTCGCCCCCATACGCCCCTGGCTGGCCGGCGGCGGCGGGCCCACAGCAGCCAGACAGCGGACGGGAGGGGCGGATAATTCGGCGGGGTTGTTGAACCCCGTATCCCGGCCGCGGCGACATGCGAAAGCTCCGACCAACAGACCTGCCGAAGTCGGTGCAGACTGCAGGTGTTCCCGAATTAGTTTACGGGTGACTGACGTACGGGATGTTATAAGAGAAATCAGGGTGAATCCCAACTCCAACTGGTCTTTTGAGTTTTTGAGGTATTAAGTTGCTAAACAAATAATTCGACGGGTGTGCGAAATAAGACATTAGTAGAATGAAGATTGAAATAAGACATTAGTAGAATGAAGCTCGTGCCCGACCCCGCCCCCTCGTGATGGCTCCCCTGTCCCGGAGTATCCCGACATAAGAAATAAGAAAAACGAAAGGGGAAGAATAGCTAATTTTATCATCATTTTTACTGGCTCATACATAGGCTTGGTAATAACAAATAAATCAATTATTCTGCACCAAAGTTAACACTACTAATACACTTTGTTTTTATTGCTATAATTTTGTTAATATCATCTGTTTCTTCACAAAACCACAACTGATTGATTTCTTTGTGCCTCAGTTTAGTCAAAAATTCACAGAACTCGCATCTTACGCAAGTATCTTAAGGGTATTGAAAATACCAGACATGCATATTCCATAAATTTGCATATGAATTCGGAATTTCAGAAGAAGCAACTTTTCTTTTAATATCTATTTTCAAAAAATGTACCCAAAGACCTTTTTCGATCCTTTTTAATAAATGACGTAAGTATTTGCACAATTGCAACCGTCATTTTTTCAAACTGTTGGTCATTAGTAGTGAAGTACAATCAATTGCCGTAGCTATACAGGGTATCCCAACGAAAACTTGACCCCCCCCCCCAAAAATTCGAAAACCGAACAATATTTGAAAATTCGCCGAGACCCGTCGATTTTTGTTTTTGGGGGGAGCTTTTTTGACAGTCAAGCCAACCCGATATGTTCATCCCCCTAATCCCTAGCAACCCAAACTTTAAAATTTCAAATGGAACTACCCCCCTTGTGGCGCATCATTTTAAAGCCCTTTTTATTGCGAATACAGTGATGTATCGTTTTTAGAATTCTGTTGAGATTTGACAGAATTATTGGCTAAAAACGGAAAGTTGACAATCCACTGTACGCGTAGTAATTTCTACACAAATGCCCGCCACTATTAAGTTTTTTATCTATTACACACCACCAAATTACATAGTTTTTATTGACGTCTCGATCATTTTTAAAACAAAAAGTCACTGTCACAAAAAGGTCCCCCTTTTTTGCTTGTAACTACGAAATCGTTAGTTTAAGCCTGCTATTAGGGATTAGGGGGATGAACATATCGGGTTGGCTTGACTGTCAAAAAAGCTCCCCCCAAAAACAAAAATCGACGGGTCTCGGCGAATTTTCAAATATTGTTCGGTTTTCGAATTTTTGGGTGGGGTCAAATTTTCGTTGGGATACCCTGTATAATAATAATAATTCTCACCCTCCCAATACTCCAAACTAGGTAGTACCCAGAAGCAACTGAATGTTTGCCGACTTTTCCCGATAGAACTAGTATAGCATTCGCTGAAGTACTACGGAAAACCCTAGAAAACCGTAGTAATCCCAGTGAGTGTAGGACAATTATAAAATCACACAGATGAGAAGCTATTAAGGAGCAATACCGTGAATCCACATTTTGTTAAGCGCTCTTGGCCACCGGCGGTGTTTTTCTATAAAAACATGTGCATGTAGTATGCCTCGATCTCGATTCGAACCAAGGTCAATCGATGGCAGTAAAACATGCCGTCTGAATAGTTAGCAATGCGGACTAATTTCTCAGTTCCGACAATAATAGCGATCGGCCTTCTTGACGAAGCTTTCGGCATTTTGGCTTTAGTTTTTCTTTTCTAATACATTTGCGAATTTCGCTTTAATAATTTGGTATGTTTGTTTAACAGACAATAATAAAAGCAGTAACAAAATATACACATCTAAGTATAAATATACTATACTATATACTATATATAAGTAAAGGGCGGAATATAGGCAAATTGCATATATATGCATTTTTTGCATATTTTATTCAATTTCGCAAAACATTGCATATTTCTGGAAAAACTATATTTTTGTGCATATTTGCATGTTTTTCCTATACTTATTTATAAGATATAAGATATAACCAATATTATGAGAGCCCAGAGACAACTCGCAGTGTGTAGTGCAAAGTCAAGAAATCCTGAAAACGCGGATGTAGCTAACCAACTTGTTTTTATTAAAGTTAATTTTAGTTTTATACCAGATAAATAATTCTTTCATTAGAAAGTAGAAATTTAGGTTTAAGCGGATCGGTTGATTTTGTTCAAACATTTTCCGCTAAATGTAGAAAGGTTCCCGGTGATGTAGGTATTAAAGTTAGAAAATAATTAGATACTCTACTGTAGAAAAGAATGAAGGGTTCAAATCTTTAATGGCAGTAAAGAGTATTTTTGATGGTAAATCATCCAACGAAGTTGTAAGGTACAAGGCCAAGGCTTGTACCTTACTACCCAAATTAAAATATTGTCCTATTACATCGGCAGATGTTGAGAGAAGCTTTTCAATATATAAACATATTTTTACCGACTGAAGGCAAAGATTTTTTTTGGAAAACCTTGAAAAGTACTTAATCATAAATTCCTACTATACAATTTCAAATTAAAATGTTTTTATAATTCTGCTTTAATATAGGTATTTTACGAGGTATTTTATGTATTTGTTTTGCTTTCAATTTTCTTAAAATAAACCCTTTCTCTAAAATCAGTTTGGGTGTTTTTTTAAGGTATTTGTACATGTAATATAAATGCATATTATTGCATATTTGGCCAAATGAATGCATATTATTGCATATTTTAAATAAAAGTGATGCATATATATGCGCATATTTCGATTGAAATTAAATGCATATATTCCGCCCTTTACTTATAAGTAATATTTCTGGTGAGGGTAGGTACATTTTCGACAAATACTATGGCAAATTTGGGCCAGTGTAGGGAACTACATTTGTTGCAAGTCGAAATGTTGTGAAAAAACGATCTTCACTGATGATAAAATTAGAGGTATCTAAAGTAAAGTAGAGGAATCTAAATGAAAAATGTCATAAGAAAAGTCATATTGTTGTAGGCCAAAGAATCTGTGGTCAATAAATTCATCTAGTTTTTTGTAACACCCCGTATTATTATGCAATGAGCACTACAAAGAATATGATTCAGATTTAACATTTTACGGGGTGGTAAGTCCTTAAGAGGGTTACACTGGAGATATTAGCGAGCCTATTATATGTATCTCTCCGCTGAGCTCTGGGCTTTTATTCAGCCGCCGGCCTGACGATAATCGCTCTCCTCGCACCGGAACGACGATCCGGGCGCAACCCATAACAGGGTGACGAAATGTGCAGGCGAGGAAACTCTGGGCTGGGGAGCTTCGCCCTCACAAGCCCCTGGTCGGTCGGCGGCGGAGAGCGAAGCACGGAGGTATCATGACCCGAGCCAGCAGTGGCAGACGGGGCTGCGCGGCCTCGGCTGGGGTTGGATTAAATTAATTCGGCGGGGTTGTTGAACCTGCCCGGCGGCGGTGGTGGATTGCGGGAGGGCGGCGGCGGCAGACACATGGCGCGGTCCAGAATGTTTACAGTATTCACTTGTGTTATGTTTTGTAATACTTGCGCAACGTAGCATCGCTCATAATGGTGAAATCTATGCGATAAAGTGAGATCGTAATGGGTTGTGCGCCTAATTGACGCAGCAAGTGTATTTTCGTTTCCGAATTAGATGTTTTACAAGATAAAGGGATATAAAACCTGCCCTCCCACATTGTTCTAACCATTTTTGTTCGCTCGCATTCGCATTTTCACATATGACCTTCAATACTACCAACCCAAGTGTGTTTTTGTTGTTCGTGGCTCTCAAACTATCTCTAAAAGTCCGGAAAATTTTTGAAAGGCAATACCTTCTATTTTCTGCCCGTTAAAAAATACTTTCATGAACCTATCGCCAGTTAAAATTTATGTTTTAATCAAAGTTAAACCCGGTATAATATAATTTACTTAATAGATAAGTTATTGGTTTCTTTATTTTATATTAAAAATAAATGTTGTACTTGCAGACGTGAGGTAAGGCTGATAAGGGAAGGATACCTTACATTGTTTATAAAAGTCTGTTAGATGTGATGATTTCACTAAGATATATGTGGGTATTGCGGGTATCCATCTATTCGATGAAAAATTACTATTTATATCTAATGTAATTTATATTTTTACTACTCGTATATCTGATATAAAGTGTCTTCACCATATCACTATCACACTATATTTTTTTATTTCATAGCTCTGTTAATTCATACAACAAATTTGAATTCTTCACTTGAAAGTTTGGCATCAAAATCAAAATTGCTACATTACTATTTTCGCTTATGCTTAATAATCCTATACGGTGATATTTTTTCGATTAAAAATGTCTAAGGTCTAAGGTGTTATAACACGAAAAACCAGACACACAAAATAACTGTAAAAAAACAAGTCGCTATGTAGAATAGTACTATTATGACGTAGGTATAATTATTGCAATCTATATTTTTATTCGAATAAAAATGTCACATAATTTATTGTGCAGGGTGTTTCGTTAAGGGTCAAGAGGTACCATATCTCAGGAATTAATAGTCCTGGAGCTTTGGGAAAAAATTTTCTTAAAGTCACGAAAAATTGCTGCAAATTATTTTTAAGTTCGTGAGTCGGCCGCTAGGGGACGTATTCGAAACAGTAAATTTGAAAAATGAGTTTTCTACAAAAAAATGACTAATGAAGGTATGTATATCAAAAATAATTTTATTGCACTCTTCAGCAAATTCTGAATAATTTTCGTTAAGGATTTTTTGCTCTAGATCTTCAAATAAAGGTGAAACGGGCGGATAAACCTTGACTTGAAAAATGCTGCTAACTCCGGTTTGGCTTAACTGAATTGGTCAAATTTGGGCTTGTTGAAGAGAGCTTTCCTTCTTCTATCAAATGATTGTCCAGTAAGGTTATTTCGAATTTATTGGTCACCGCTAGAGGGCGCAAGTTGAAAAATTTGCCTTTTATTAAAACTAAAACTAAAAGAATAATTATTAACATGTTATTTGAAAGAAGAAGGTAGGTATTTGTTGTCAAATATTTCCGTGGTCAAGCATGCCATGAAATAAATAAAAATCTGCTTGAGCTTTTCGTAAATCGCTATTTTTCTCACTTTTTATCCCGTTAAACGAATTTCTAATTTATTTTTTCCCAAAGCTCCAGGACTATTAATTCCTGAGATATTATGGTAGGTACCTCTTCACCCTTAATGAAACACCCTGTATATATCTAGTTAATAGCATAATAATTTAGGTATACCTACGTGAGGCATTCTAGTGAAATTTAGCAAAGGATAAACACGATTTGTTTCTTAAGAAAAATGTGTATAGCTAAATTTTGTCGGGGTGGTTTTCGGTGGGAGCTTGACTATAGTGTTGCGAAGATGGCAACGGCGCTTGCATTTTCGGTCGGTTTGGCCTACTATATGTATACTGCAAACATTGCAGTTCATTCCCGCGAGGCATTTTCAATGCGCCCGTAATGACTTGCCTTCTGTGATAGTATGATATAGTATATTTCATATTTCATTACGAGTCTCGAAATAAAGATTTTTCCGTGCGCGCGTGACAAATTCCCGTGTAAGGCGCAGCCGAACACGGGAAGTCATGCAAGCACGGAAAAATTTATTTCTGGACGTGTAATGAACGATATTTTTTATTATACTTCTTTGAAAACGGAAACTTAAAACATTTTATCGGCATATTATAATAAATTTAATTTACAAATTGTTATATATTATTAATATTGTCAGATAAGGTGAACAAAACGTCAAAATATTACAGAAATGTATCTAAATATTGAAACACTTACGAATTAAAATACAAAATAGGTACATGTTAAATATCAGAGAGCATATAGTGTTTCTTAAATTTCGTTTACTTTGCTGTACAGTGTGTCCCAGGATTAGCGAATTTATAGGTGTAAATGACAACAAAATTTCAAGTTGAAAATTGAGCTTCTGGGGTTCCGCCCTGCTTAGTTTCAAACCAATTTTTGACATAATTTTACTTTCGAAAAATCAAGTACGCCTTGGAAATTTTGAAAATACCGATTTTGTACACTAGCAAAGTGCCCCCTCTGTAGCTTGTACGGAAAAATGTTATTAAAGAAAGTTGTTCAGAATGAAAAACTGAGTATCTGTGCAAAATTTCAAAATCCTAGGCCTCCTTTGATTTTTGTCCCTTTTTTATTGGAAAAGTGAAAAAAAGTGACGTTTTGGGAAAAGATAATAAAAAATATTATTAAAGAAAGTTGTTTAGAAATAAAAATTGTGTACCTATGCATTAAAATAACTTTGACAGTAACTCTACCTACACAGACAATATAAAAACCAAGCACACCTAAAAAAATTAATGTAGCCGATTATTACTAAATTTAGCATACGTACACAATTTTCAATTCTGAACTACTTTCTCTAATAATATTTTGTAATATCTTTTACCAAAACCAAAAGTCTCTTTTTCCCACTTTTCCAATAAAAAAGGTACAAAAATCAAAGGAGGCCTATCATTTTGAAATGTTGCACAGGTACTCAGTTTTTCATTCTGAACAACTACTTTCTTTAATAACATTTTGTCGTAAAAGCTACAGAGGGGCACTTTACTAGTGTACAAAATCGGTATTTTCAAAATTTCCAAGGCCTACTTGATTTTTCCAAAGTAAAATTATGTCAAAAATTAATTTCAAACTAAGCAGGGCGGAACCCCAGAAGCTCAATTTTCAACTTGAAATTTTTTTGTCATTTACACCTATAAATTCGATAATCCTGGGACACACTGTATATTTATATTTTAAAGCCATATATTCGGTATTTTTATTCAGCGCACGGAAAGTTTTTCCATGCGCTGTTTCCGTGCGCTAGCCCGAAAAACCCCATCTTTCATTATTGCCAAAACAGATGAAAATAAGGTGTTTTCAAAGAAGTATAATAAAAAGTATATTTTTTTTATCCGGGTGTCCAGACTGAGAAGTCCGTGGCCGCGGCGCGGGGCAGGAAGGGCCCCGCCGGAAGTTGTACCGGTGCGGCCTGCGGCTCAGAAATGCCGGCCGCGCCGCCGAGCCGCCGCCGGCGGAGATTCCCTATCGCTGATTAACGGCGTGTCGCCCCCTTAATTACGATTAATTGCCGCCTTAATTAGCAGCCGCGGTAGCTGACCCGCGATCGCATGGACGGCGATAAGCGCCTCCCAGCGATTCGATTATTGTTTCGCGTCTATGAGAGAACACACGCGAAGGGAGGGCTTCCCGGTAAAGGTATGCGAGAAGTTCACGGAGAAAAATATATATTTAAAGCTGAAATAAAAATAATACTCCTAATACGTATTAGGAAATTTAATTCTATTTGGCACATCAACATATATACAGTGTGTCCCAAATTCGATGCTCACCATTGGGATCTCGGTAACTACAAGAGATAGAGAGTCGGTTAAATGGGGAAAGTTTTAGACAATTTTATGGTCAATCTGATGCCACTGAGAAATCAAGGCTAACTGGGATCGTTTTCGAGTTATTACCAAAAAACCGAATTTTATCATCGTTTTTCTTAAATATCTTAGAAACCGATGGTTTCTCAAAGACAGGACTTTGACATTATTAAGGCACTTTTGTCCAACCTTTTAGGCGGTAATGTCAGTTTCTTTAAAAAAGTTTTCATTTTCGAGATATGACTCACAACTTTTGATTTTCTTATCGACGCCATCTTGGATTTTTACAAATTCGAAATCTCAGTTGTTGTTATTGTTATGAAGCCGTCAGTGTTTTGAGATATGTGTAAAAATGCCGTTTAGTACTAGCGAAAAGGTGGATATGTACAATTATTGTTACACAAAAAACTATAGAAACTATAATGCTTTCAAAATGGCCGTCGCCACAAGATGGCGAATGATGTATTTTTTGTCAACCCCCTTAATATGGGTATCAAATGAAAGGGCTTGAAGAGTAGAAAACGATAATGTTAGTGACATTAAACTAAATTCAATATGGTGGCCGCACGAAGATGGCGGATTACCTATTTCTGCACAACCTACTTGACATGGGTATCAAATGAAATGGTTTGACGAGAACAAAATAATAAGATAAGTGACGTCATACTAAATCCAATATGGCGGATGCCCCAGGATGGCGGATTAAATTTCTTTACCACCCTCGTGATATAGGAATCAAATAGGTACTAAAAAGCACAAAATAAAATAAAAGGTAAAAAAACCTTTTGAAAAACAAGCTTTTATTTAAACCATGTACTAAAACGAATAAAATAAAAAAAATTAAAGATTAAAAACTTTTTAAAAACGAGCTTTTTAAGCCATGTACTAAAACGAATAAAATAAAATAAGTCTAGGTTTTCGTTAAGATAATTCAATGCCAATTTACGACAAGTTTTTGTAAATTAAAAAGCTTGTCGCGCGAAATAAAGAAAATACATACTATGGAGAGTAGGTACTTGCTTATCAACTGTCCAATAAAATTAATTGGTACCTACTTTTATGAACATTTCGCGCGACAAGCTTTTTAATTTACAAAAACTTGTCGCAATTTGGCATTGAATTATCCTAACGAAAACCTAGACTTATTTTGTTTTATTTTATTCGATTTAGTACATGGCTTGAAAAGCTTGTTTTTAAAAAGGTTTTTTAATCTTTATTTTTTTTATTTTATTCGTTTTGGTACATTTAGTACCTACATTTTAAATAAAAGCTTTTTTTTAAAAGCTACAGCCGACAGTTAAGAAAAGACGAGGCCCTCAGTTTGGTTCAGGTGTTACTTGAATTTGTACATTTTTGTGCCAGTGATTATTCTGATCATATCTGATTATTTTATTATTTTTTTGGAGCTTTGAGGGCTGCAAATTATAAAACATAACAAAAATAGTAAAACATAACAAAAAAATAATAGAACCAAACTGATTAAAAGACAACTTTTTCAAGTTGCCAGGAAAATTCATAACTTTGTTTTCTGAGCTGACGGAGAATAAATCTTCCTTCTTTCTCAAAGATTATGACTACGTTTATCTCGACGCGTTCGATCCGATTGAGAGAGGTTTGAATTCACTGGAGCGGACTCAAAGAGACGGCGTAAACACTACAGATTGAAATTCAATCAAATTTAAAATTTCAAGTCAAGCCGCTATTTCCAAACAGAAGTTGGCCATAATGTGCACCAACCTACTGTGGAATAAGTATAATAAAATAATGTCCCTAGAGAGGATTGAAAACCGTAGGATTCAATACTGATGATGTAAACGTAGAATTATAAAAGATTTGACATAACTCAATCGAATCCATTTCAATCCGATCGAGTTGTCACGAGATAAACGTAGTCTATGTCAAGTTAAAGTGAAATGACAGAATAATCAGAATAATATGAATATGTTTAACGGTAACAACAGTAAATTCTAAAGATCCGGTAAACAGAATTTACCTTTTGATTTATATAGGAACTTTGGTATAGCTTTTTATAATTATTAGAACATGTCCTATAAGGGATCCGATTCCTAGGAAGCTTTTGTAACTTTATCACCGCTTCTAATTCAAACAAATATTATGTAATATTACTTACCTTCATTTAAATTTTATTATTTGAAAATTATTCTAGATTTAGGTCACTTCATTTTTCTGTCAAATTTTGACGGGCTATTTAAAAAGTCATTATTTTCTTCATCTACCATGATTTTCAAAATAATCCTATACTACGATAATATTTTGCTAATAATTCAGTCACTAGTGATAGTAATTTTAAAGGCGAAATGTCAATAAATTTTGTTTGCCATATTTTTGTAAATAATTTTTTTTATATTTTCAGCCCTCAAAGCTCCAAAAAAAAATAATAAAATAATCAGATATGATCAGAATAATCACTGGCACAAAAATGTACAAATTCAAGTAACACTAATGTAATGACAGCAGTCAAGCGAACAAGCCAATTTTGATTTTAAAATTCGAAAATAATATGCATTGAAACTATCGGAATTAATAACAGTGACTTTTTTAAAACGGAAAATTTTTGAAATTCACACAATAAAAAAATGAATAATAAAATATTTAATATTAATTATATAAAAATTATATATGAGACATGTTTTGAGATTTCCCATGCATTTTTAATGTATAGAGGTATTTCCAATAAGAGATCTTATCTCTTTCGGCGATTTCAACGAAATCTTAGTAATTTTTTACCGAGTCTGTTTGCTAGCATATTATATACTTTCAAATGTCCACTTCAAGCATTTCCTGCCGGTTTTCCAAGGATGCATTAAGCCATTGACTCTTTTAAAGTGACTGAGAATTGAATATCAGGAATGAGGAACACGATAAAAGATGACGTTATTCTTTTCTCGGTAACCCATAACATTTGCAAATAATTCTGCCGTCCTCATCACACGGAAGATAAAGTTAAGCAAAACTACTGAAGAATCCGTTTATAGTTTCTCGAAATTTAATACGTACCTAACTGATTTTAAAGTGAATTGCGAAACTTTTCACCCACAAAAATTTAGATAATTTTTAAAACTAAAACACATGTTACATTAATATAAAATATAAGGTAAGGTTGATTTTAGGCAGCTCGCTGGAAATATAGGTAAACCCTTTTCAAAACTTGATTTCAGTAAGAAAATAACCATAGAAATCCAACGATACCAAACAACGGCTAATGTCAAATTTATTTCTTCTGAAACATGCGCACTTTACAGAGAACAGGGCCGTACTTATTTCTAATGTAAAATTCTAACTCGTGTTTTTACCAAAACTTAATGTTTACTTACGAAAAGGGAGTTTGCAATAATGACGACGCGAGATATCATTGGCTATGGCAATCGCGCACAAATTTTCCATCTACATTCGTAAATTGGTAACGAAATCAATTGATCCTAGCATCCCATGCTGACGTCATTGACACTAATGGTCGGTGGTGGCGGCGGTGGGCAGCCTCTGATGGAGCCTCCAGACGGCGGCTATCGATCGGAAGGGATGTGGTTTGATAGGGGTTGGGGTTGGTGGTGGTAACCAGCTCAAGTTTTTTTAATGTGAGATTGGCGAAAAAATGTAGTAATATGGTTTATGCAATAACGATTTTTTTCTGCAAAGCGGGTCCTTTTCTTTGGCCACTTAGGTATATTGCAGATAATCTGATGAAATAATAACATGGAAGATAAAGTAAGAAAGAATCAAAAGTATTAAAAGTGCTACACATTTGACATTTGTTGTCGTTGTCAACTGTCGTAGTTTCCGCAAGATCCCAGTTGCAAGACTTTGATACATTGTGATTTGTGATGTAATGTAAAGCTTGTCCACTACACTACAAGAAGTATTAATGCCAGGATAATTTGCAACGCTTACAACAATTCAACAACAATAACTTGTGCCTGGCCGACAGGAGGCTAGCAAGAAGTAGGAAGATAGTGGATCATCGGTTCACATGCGTTACTTCGGTGTTTTTTTATCCATAAGCAACTTGCTGGCGTTATTTTTATGGGGAAAAATACCGGATAAAAAGCAGAGTTTTCGAAAAAAAAATGTTTGAAAAAAGTTGCTACTTTTGAGGAATTAAATTCGTGGTTACAATTTGGCACTTATTTCTGGTATAGTCCATAAAGCTTCTTTTTGACGATCACGTAAATAAGCCCCGCCCAACCGCATCCTCCGTACCTACCGCACCCAAAATCAGACGACGGGCGTTCGACGTCCCATCTCGCGCATTGACCTCGATGAGGATCGATAGCCGCCGTCTGGCGCCGCGGCGCCCGCCACCGCCGGCGTCAATGAGTGACGTCAAAGGAAGGCGGTGGGGGTGGCGGTGGCGAGCGGCACGAAGAGTATAGGCGGCCCCCGAGGACGGCCCAGATGAGGGAAGATCTGAAGCAGGATTTATTAGCTTAATATGCGGAACACCCTGTACACCTTTACATTTTAATCTATTTTATAATCGTCAATGTGCATTGAATCAAAATTCTTTTTGGGGTATCGTTAAGTTAGTTTATTTTTCCAAAAAAGAATAATTGGTTAACAACTGTGTGCAATTGTTTATTATTTTTTGGAAGTCATTATAAAAATTAGCCAAAATGGTAAAATGTAGACACAGAAAATCAGGTTATTTTAAAAACGAAAATAGAAAATACCAAAAATAAATACATAAACATAACCTACAAAAAAAATCTGATGACAGACAACACCAAGTTTATAAATTGGTCATTCAACCTGGACCAACACTATATTAAAGACCTGTGCATAGCGCTGTTTCAAGCGATCGCCACTGGCGCCACACGACGAAACAAATTTACACGGTGGTGTAATGTTAAAACACCATTGTTGCAAACAACATGCAAATGTGTCTGTTACAACGAATTTAATATCCAACTTAAAATAAAATATTTGTTTGTTATGTCCCTCTAATTTGAAAAGTTCACATGGCATATTTCCATACATTTTCTTAAGAAAAGCTAGTCTAAAAAGCAAAGCAAGAGTATTTGGTACCTTTTGGTTTGAAATGAAGTCCATGGCTATATAGTTGTAGTGTAAGTAAGCATAAAACGCATTAGATTTTTCAGTTTCTTCTTTATATGGAGGACTATTGGTTCGCTTTGTAGCTAATATAAACAAAATTTTCTATTTTCATTCTTGCAGACGTTACAAAATACTTTTCCAAAATAATATCTAGAATTTTCGCTTCTTCAGCAGGTTTATCAGATCATCCCATAATTCCAAAATAGTGTTTATTCTTCTGCAATTCACCTAATGGTATGTGCAGTGTGCATACCATTTTCTTCATGTGCATGGAAATGTCATGTTATCACAAACAAATCTACCTATAGAAGCTGTGTTAATAGGATAAAACTGCTAAATACTGGACACAGGGACAATTCGTTACCGTAAAAAGAAGGCAAATCGTAATAAAGCTGGATATTTAAAATTTAGTACATTTTAAACGTCAGTAACTGACATACCAATAACCACAGAATACCCCCTTACAACCTATAATAAGTCGACATTTTTTTCGTCGTGTAGCGCCACCCCAGTTGGCAAACAACAATGAAATATGACGTGATGCTCGGGTCTTTCATATAGTGTCGGTCCAGGTTCAACGTACCACGGCAGCGATTACAGCGCTGTCAAAGGTTGACAGATAGCGCTACCTAGCCATTACAAAAATTCGGCCTGCACTGAACGCAACCAATACATCAATATGGCTCATTATGGACCGGGAGATAGTGACAGATTTTTGGTCGTGATTTTACTCGGTATGCCTTGCAAAGGGCATTATGTGGCACATATTCTCACAATAATAAGGTATGAATCAGAGAGTCATCCTGGGTTCTTCATGTGAAAAACTGAGTTTTCAATTATTCGAAAAATATGCGTTTTGATGTGATTTTATACAAGCTGCCATGTGTTTTATAATGAAGTTCAAAATAGAAAATTCCTCGGAAAACCATAGGCATACCGTTAGGGTGGGTCCAAAGGGCTATTATTGCCACGTGATCTTGTATTTTAATAATTAACATGCGCAAACGGTATGCGATCTTTTCAGCAGTTTCATAACAAGAACTTGCATACTTCTCATTGGCAGCCTGTTCAGAAACGTGGAAAAATTCATTATTAAAATACATGATCACGTGGCAATAATAGCCCTTTGGACCCACCCTAACGGTATGCCTATGGTTTTCCAAGGAATTTTATATTTTGAACTTCATTATAAAACACATGGCAGCCTGTATAAAATCACATCAAAACGCATATTTTTCGAATAATTGAAAACTCAGTTTTTCACATGAAGAACCCAGGATGACTCTCTGATTCATACCTTATTATTGTGAGTATATATGCCACATAATGCCCTTTGCAAGGCATACTGAGTAAAATCACGGACAAAAATCTGTCACTATCTCCCGGTCTATTATGGTAGCTACATAAGTTAGGAAGCTGTCTAATCTCGGAGACTGCTTGTCGCCCTCTGAAACCCTCTGCCGGATACGATAAAAAAACAAAAACAGCGTTGTTATTGCAAAATATATAGAAAAAAGCTCTTTCTAACGATACCAAGTTGGTTAAATTCCGTTTATCCAAACCGGAGTTATTACTTCTTACCATTATTTATTAAAAAAAAGTTTGGAGATCACCCACCACTTTATTTTAAGTCACATAAAAATGTCTTAAACAAAGAACGTTTCAAATTTTCTCTAGGTTAATATGCAGATATTTTTTGTCACTTTACTGGGAAATTTTCTTCATTTTTCTTGTTGACCATGGACTTTACGCTCCTTAGCGGCCCTTTTAGGAACTCGAAAATATTTTCCAGCTTATTTCTCAGGACTACATTTACTATGTAGGTGTGGGATCTTCTAAGAAAAACTGCGGACCCGGTCTGGAAGCCCGTATGCTGCTAACTCTTCCTTTCAGGCGAGAAATAACATATTTTCTATTAATAAAAAACGAATAGATATCACGTAATTTAAAAAACAACTAATGTTTTTGAAAAAATAAACATTTAAAATTTTTATTAAGTAAACTTTTTGCAGTAAACATTAAATATACGAAATTTGTTTCCAACGGGAATAACCCTCAAAATTGTCGGCTTGCAGTTTAAACGTTAAAACCAAATCAATACAACTTGTAGAAACACGGCAACTAAACAATATTTTAGCCAATCACTGCTCTAGGACCGCAACGTCACGGTCCTAGCGGAAATTTGGATAATTATTTTTTAGGTATTTTAAAATGGACCCTACATTAAAAAAACATGAAAACGACTTACATGGACAATATTTTCCTTTATGTTTTTTATTTGGAAGTTGCGAAACCAGTTATGCACACGAGCCTGCCTACTAGTCCAGAGAGATTAAAAACAAAAAACTCCCAACTTCGGAAAAATTCCCGGAAACATGGATTTTGGTATGAACCCTGATATTGTGTATATCTAAACAAAATGTCAAAGGCCCCATTGATCCGAGTGCGGCTACAAATTTTACACGGTGTCAAAAGTCACCAAAAATGGGCTTCCGTAAATATATCCTTAGAAGTCACTTTTATAGAACAAATATTGATTACTAAATTTGTAGCTTAGGAACTTTGCTACAAAAAACAAGTTATGACTTTTTTCGTCTAAAATTGTCTGTTTTGAAGATAATTAGATCTACAGAGTTGTAACCTTAATGTTCCTGATGAAACATGCACTCCTTTACATCCCACCTTATTTGACAAGGAAAGAGAGAGGAGAGCGCCCGCGGCCGTGTTACCGACTGCCACATCGCACGACAGGCCAGTGGCGTAGCATGAAACGCGTTCTGAGCCAATAAGTATAACAAAAATGTTAAAAATGAAAAGGTAGTTAATTTTACAAGTAATTTGAAATATTGGTATTTACTTGCAGATAATTTCCCAGTGTCAAGTACTGAAATATATTTATTTGTGTCGATTTCCCATATTTTAAAAAATAATAATAATATTGGTCATAAGAGTCCTATTTACAAACAAAACAATGCACTTTATCATACTAAAAGGTAGAAGGAATTTGAAGAAGTTATATTGAGAAACAATAAAGTTTTACGGCTTCTTTCGAAGGTAGCTTGTTAAATATTTACCTGTGAAACGAAATCCCTGGCTCTTGCTTTTCACTTCTGATTTTGGAACCAAACCCTCAACAATTCACCATCGTAGGAGTATATTTTTCCCTTAACCACTGTTACCTTTAATTCACAAATTCACGAAATTAACTCACAACGTACTCGCTTTGTCCGCCACATATAAAATGGCCGCCGTTCAAAACGACGTAACCAAATCTATACACGGCAGGGTAGGCAAGCGCGGTGTCCTCTCTGTTGAGGTACAGGGTGCACTGTTTTCCAACCAAATTCATACTATATATTTTTTAATAAACATTTTTCAAACAAAACAAAATCATTATCAATATTTTTTGTCCTGTAAAAGTAACCGTTATTAACGATATATTCACAAAAATCCGTTTCTTGTGACCTTTGACCTCTCGTAAAATGTTTATACAATGTATAATTTCTCTGGAATATACAGTGTCTGCCAGAAAGTTGGATACAAATGGGAATTTTCTTTATTTGAAGTTTCTCAAAAAAAATTATTCTTGATAAAAGTTGGTGCTTGTGCTTAAACTCAAAATCCACCCGCAAAAATTTTGAAATTTCGATTCGTATACAGGGTAGGTTGAAAAATATGAAAATTCCTCAAGAATAAAGTACCCTTATTTTTGGAACTACATCAGAGTGGCACTAAGAAAAGTTGTTTATAACCTCAAGACAATGTCAAATATGAATTCACAGCCACCTACTCAAAATAAGAAAAAATTCACACTTGCGCATTTTTTACTCATCACGCTGTATAATACATAATGTTAGATATGTATTTTGAGGCACATCTTCGAGCATGACAGTACGATACCAATGATTTTTGTTTACATTTAACTAGCATCTTAAAAACACTTAATAAATTAAAGTTCTGCAAAGTTTGTCGTTTTTTTGTATCCAGGTAAAATACTCCTACAATTTCAAACATAACATAGCATCTAATCTGTGGAACATAAAAATATTTTAGTAGAGCAACAATTTAAGAGTTATTTAATAAATGAGAATTCAACAATAAAAATTATACAGCGGGATGAATAAAAAATGCAAAAAGTGTGAATTTTTTTATTTTGAGTAGGTGGCTGTGAATTCATATTTGACATTGTCTTGAGATTCCAAACAACTTTTCTTAGTGCCACTCTGATGTAGTTCTAAAAATAGGGGTACTTTACTCTTCAGGAATTTTCATATTTTTCAACCTACCCTGTATACGAATCGAAATTTCAAAATTTTTGCTGGTGGATTTTGAGTTTAAGCACAAGCACCAACTTTTATCAAGAATAATTTTTTTTTGAAAAACTTCAAATAAAGAAAATTCCCATTTGTATCAAACTTTCTGGCAGACACTGTATATACCATGAGAAAATAATTATATCAGGAGTGAGAGCAAACCGATTTTTTTTTAATCTTATTGTGTCCCCACATTAGCACATGGTCTCGTAACATGTCGACAAGTTTCGCAACAGATGGAGACATTCTATCCACAGAGGGGGGAAAATATTGCTTGCGTTTCATCTCCAAAGAAAAAGACCCGTTCTGGGAGACCACGCTGTTAAAACTCTTCGCCCGAGGCGTGGCTTACAACCGTCTCGTTCGGCCACCCCCGCCCCCACCCCCCGTTGACGTCACCCATTGACGCTGACGGCGGCGGCGGGCGCCGCGGCGCCAGACGCCGGCTATCGACCGGGCGGGCGCCTCCGTCGCGTCATCGGGGTCAATACTCGTGGGCGGCACGCGAGACGGGGCGGGCGACGAGCGCCCGCCGACTTTTGGGTGCGGTAGGTAGGGGTAGTGGGGGGATACGGTCGGTTGCAATGATCTGTATACCTAGATGGCACATTTAAATGGCATTGTAATCCACGTTGATATACAATAAAATATCAAAACAAAGACCCTGAAGTGGTGCACAGATGATCCGTAAATATATCGCCCACCAGTGGAAAGTTCGGTTTGATCCAGTATTTCTAGCACCACACACGACGCATTTTAAGCGCCCCATCACTATTCACTATAATAGGTTGATAATTAAACAAATGTAAAGAGTTTATTAGCGTTTTTAACCTTTACTCGGCGCGCACTACAACTAGAGACAGGCGTTCGGTCCTGCCGCGTCGTTGCCAAATCTATTACGCTTGCCCCAGTTTTCCTCCTATGCAACCAGGCTTATTAAGTACATAATTTAATATATTTTCAACATGTGTATTTTAATATTACCAATTATAATATGATATATTATATAATGAAGAGATAATATTAACATAATTATATATCTCTGATGACTTTGCTATATTTACATTGTAAGAAATAAGTGCTTTCATTATTTGTCACATTAAGGAAGTTGCAACTATGCAGAAAAATTTTGTAAATAAACACCAAAATGTTGAGGACGAAGTTGTATATTGGATTATGGATCTAGGTCGGTTGGGCTTCATATTGTGACGGTGGTCAAGGGTCGCGGAAATGAAGAGGATTGAAAAAACAAGACAGTTTTTAGATTATCGTATAGAGAAATCGCGGAAGATGACCTTAAATTTTCTAAAAAAAATTTCCTGCAGCCCATATTAGTGAGCACACACCTCTAAGTACTCTTTTTAAAAAAACAATAATCTTTATAAAAAAACAATATTCTTTTTAAAAAACAATAATCTTTATTGTCTCACCTTCAAACAAATTTCAATTTACCTATACCTAGTGCACTGGCCAGAAAATTTGTGCAAAAATTATAGAAATAATGTGGCCCTTTAAAAGAAAATAATAATTTATAGGGCACTATGATGAACACTAACTTTTATTTTTACTTCCATGTCATAAAAGGGTGCTCAGTGGTAATTACTGGATTTTTGTCTGTTAAAAATCAACAATAAAATAGAACTATCTTACCACTTTTGTCTCCTCTATGAAAGAAAACAGAGTACTCTTGCTTCCTGCAAAAATGATTATGGGCCCGCATAATTAGTAAAAAATTATCATAAAATTTTAAAATTTTATTATATTTATTATATTTTTGGACTTTGAAAATTTCACATATTTTCGCCTGCGGCGCGATTTTTAATAACGAAAATTAAGTTCCATTTTTACCCACCGACAAAGTACCGCCCTGTAGGTACCTTTCTCTCACTTCTCAAATGTGTACTTTCCCTGACAGGAAAGCGGTTTGCCCTGCCTGAAGTTTCTGTCTTGCTACGGCCCTGGCTGTATTTAAAGTAGGTAGGTATACTGCAAAAAGCATAGACAAAGTAATTACTTACTTCCTATGGCTAAATTAATAGAAAATTTAAATTATTTATTTTTTCAAACACAATAATCATTTGTTAAGTTAGCGGATGGGTATTTTTCTGTTCTATTAATAAAATGCATATACAGTGATATTCATAAAGTTTGCACCAAATCGGTACTCGATATTTTTTCCTGCAAATAACCGAAGAAACTTATTTAGTGGTTGCTGTCTTGCAAAATCATAACAATACAAATAAATCTCAAGGCAAAGTTAAGGAGAAACATGAGATTTTTTAAAATAGCTAATGGTGTAAAAACGCAATCTTGGTTCAAAAACTCTTTCATTTTAAGATAAGTTTATTCCCTGGGCCAGTGTTGTAATATTTTTACATAAAATACATCCATATTTTGAAATTCAGTTAAACCAAATTATAAGGTACACTTTTGTATCGAATTTTATGGATTCAGTCAATTCCAGGAATATCAAGTAAGAAACACGAATATTCTGATATCCTTCTGAAAATTTGCATATTGGAAAAATAATACAATACAAATACATTTTCTTAATAACTTCTTCCGATATTTTCAAGGCAAACCTGATTTTTCCCAAATTTGTATTTTAAATGTCAAATTTGACAGGCATAGGCTGTGATGTCACGACCCTCTTTAGGCGCAATAGTGTAAACAAAACATGTACCAACATATCCCAAAATCAGATTTTCAAAAAATATAATACAATTTTTTCCCATTTGATGCAAACTTTCTGAATTGCACTGTATGTTATTTGGATTTCGCGAGAAGGACCTGGAAACTAGTTTATTTTCTGAAAAAATCATAGAGTACATAGTAGGTAGGTCGTGTCCTTTTTTTAAGTTAGCTACATACGAGATCAACCAGTCATACAAATTGGTTAATAATTTCATGATTTTTTTTCCTCGTATAAAGCTGTCGTGATGTATTTACCAAAATTTCACTAAACTTTACCTTGACCTTTTTTATTCGTTTCGCGACCGTGTCCTTTTTAATTCTGATGCTCTTGCAGATGCTCCCACCGATAAGTATGTTGATATAGTGAGTGCTAGGTTAAAAATGCAATCGCAAATGTATTTATTATACATATATTATTATAGGTTATAGGTATTTACATTTTTTAACCGACTTTGGTTTCTAGTTATGCATATCTCTAAAACGGAAATTGATTTCAGGAGGGCATCATGGTTTTTTAAAGAACGTGTTATGGAAAATCCCTGCGTGGTTCTATCGGTATTTCCGTAAAATAACATCGAGTCACCCTTCACAGAATATAGATAGGATAGTGCAGCAAATTGAATAGCTCGATTTTACACTCATATACGAATTTCGTCTAATGAAGGAAGAATTTTGACTTCTCTGGTATCGAACTTTTTACTTGTTATACCAAAGATCATGATATGATACCTAATATCCTTGTTTATGCAAAATTAAGGTATTCCAGACGTTGTCTCCTCATTTTCTTCTCTAAATAATGTACTTTAGTTACACCCTTGTTTATGGAATCCCTAGTTAGCCAATGTGTGACAGAGTCATAAGGATACGAGAGCAATATTGGATACAAGCAACAGATGGCGCCAAAAATTAAAGTGGCCCAGTCAATGTTTACTAATTTTCTACTATTAAAATCTATCAAAAAAACAGCTGGCCAACTTTATTTTTTGCAAAATCTGTCCAGTGTCAGACATTGGCTAACTAGAGTATCCATAAACAAGGGTTATACATAATATAGGAAACCCTACCAAGGAAACGGTGTAATTATATGTCACACTTGACCGACTAACAAGTCTTGCTATTTCACTAAATCAATAATATAAAATGTTCCAAAATGTCATCGGAAAGCAAACATGAATGTTGTGGTAAATTCATGAACACTATTATACGGATAAATAATTGCAAAGGAAACACCTTTTTCTAGTTTCTTCGATATTTTGACAAATAAGTGGCGCTTTTAAACTCAAGTCACATTTTAAATAACTTTAAACAATTTTAAAGAAATTTGGGACACTCTATATACATTATTTCACCAGAGAACAAATTTAATTAAGGCTAAACTTTGGACAAACTGTACCGAGACAGTTCATTTGGTACTCATTACTCATTAAAATACTGACTGACGATTTGATCACAAAACTAGTTACGATTATTTTGTAAATATGCTAATTTTACATATGCTAACGTGTGAATAACGACATAAGGAACTACAGCTTATAGGAGCTTATGTAGGCCAAGGGGAATCCACGGGAAACATCAAAGGATATTATTTATCCAGACTAAACAATCCATCTCTCATAGGTTATTGCTCATTAATAAGACTTAATTTTCCTGCAATGATTTTCTGTTTACAGTTCGACTTAGACAAGAATTTATCGATTAATACGTATTTATAAGACTGCAGGATGTTCCTCATGTTCTTATACCCTATAGCGTTGAGTGAGGGAATAATTCATTCACCGCCTATAGGTGTAGTATCGGTTCTGGAAACAAGATGAAATTACTTTCTAATGTTCTTTTATAACATTCTTGGACAATTTTGCACCAAAAACATTGGATTTTCTTGAAATATTCTTCCCCGCACAAGCTTGTGGTTGCTTCTGGGGGACCTATTGTTGTTATTATCTCATTTCTTTGTTTAACTTTTTTATTGCTTCACTGATTTTAATAATTTTCCTTTTCATAGCAACTGTAGTTGATTCAAATTATAGTTTGATCGAATTTTATGTAAGTAACTCATATTAAGAGGTCACCCGAGTAGTGCCCTTACCTAACCTAACCACACAATTTTATTAATATCTTCGATAATTAATAATAATAATAATGGTAATTCTCACCTTCGCAATACTTCAAACTAGTAGTACCCTAGAAGCAACTGAATGTGCGGGGAGGGAGGAAATTACTACTATTTTGTCTTCGTTGCCGAATATAAATTTATTTTTATTAGTATAAGCAAAAACTTAAATCATTGAGATGTATTAATTGCTGAAATATGATTGTTTTAACGACTGTCGAAGAGTTTGACCCTATATTTAAATCTCCTTAAATAAAAATAAATAATATAATATTATTGCAGGTTTCTCAATAGCTCCCAATATAAAAATGCATGTCGCAGAAAAGCGTTAGCACCATCCCGCCAGAACAAAGTTAGCACTTTTCTTTTTACATAATACAGTGACCGGCAGAAAGTTTGCACAAAAAAATAGTATTTGTTGGTTTTTATTTTGCAGGAGCCATAACTTTAATTTTTATGGCACTTATAAGTTTATAAATAATGATAAATGCTCTCAGAAACGGAACTGGCATATTAAATAAAGTGGTTTTATTTTCTTTATGGCGTAAATTGTAAAAAAAGCCGAAAAGGTGTTTTATGCGATATAAACTTGAAATTTCATTGTTGGGCGTATCTTTTAATTCTAAACAACTTTTCGTAATACATGTTTTCTCTAAAAATAAGGGTACGTTACTCTTGAGCCATTTTTATTTTTTCGAACCTTCCCCGTATACGAAATGAGATATTCAAATTTTCTGATAAAATAAAAAACTCTATTCCTTTCTAATTTAATAGAATACTGTTGTCAAAATCCACAAAAACAAAGGGACTTTCAAAAATTGGTAACTTCCTAAATTTTTATGAAAGCTAAGTAATGAATTGTGAGTCAGACTGTGAGCGTTGACTGAAGAGTGGAACCCAGCGCAGTGAGTCACTGACGTCAGGCGCTCCTGATAGCGACGTGAGGGAAGTATACACACACATCTCCTCTCCCCATATACAAAGTACCGTGCGGAAAGTACCTATCCCTCACTTCTCAAATGTGTACTGCCATGACAGGAAAGTCGTTTGCCCTGCCTGAAGTTTCTCTCTGGCCATGGCCCTGATTTGAACTAGCCGGCGAATGAGATATCCAATATGGCGCATAAGGGCGGTTGGTACTTACGGGGAAGTTACGGCTTATTTTAAGTAGCCGATGGGCGTGCTGTGCGTCACGTATTGTTATTACGGCTACTTACGACCATGCTAAATATGTATAGTACCTAGTGACATCTTGCGGAGAGTAGTAAGGTTAAGTGCAAGACGTGGCATAAAGTTACAGTAGTACGACGCCATCATATTGTACATTTTTTTAGGATAAATCTCATATCATTAATTACCGTTAAAATGTTCTATTTCATATTAGGGTAAGGTCGGGTAAGAGTGCGCGTCTGCTAGTAGACGCACATGTGTTATCTGAACAAGAAAAAAAGACAGAACCATTCCACGTAATGCATTGTAAGATGGGCTGAGGTAGGCAGGGCATCGTAGCGAATATTTGAAGTTTCTTTGATCGTATGAAAATTATCAGGTAAAATGAAATTTCGGACCTTTCTGCTTAATAATGGCACAGACCTATATAGCTTCGCTAAGCTATATAGGTCTGTGATAATGGCTTATATTTGCGTATGTTTGACAAAACTTGTCGTTTGTTTATCGGCGTTTTTATAATGCTGATTGGAAGAAGTACTTTTAGAGGTTATGTTAGCACGCATGAAATTCTAAGCTTCAAACGTTGGTCTGAGTATGGCAGGTTGTATTAAGGATGTTTGTCGGCTAAGTGTACGCAGGACAAACTCGGGTAAGAGTACGCGCGTACTCGTACCCGGAAGAATGTTGTTATGAATGAATAATTGATTTATAATGGGCGTTTCGTTCAAAATTATATTCTTCGTTTTTTTTTAATAGACAAAATGTGAAAATATACCAGAAAAAGCCAAAGAAAATTAATGTCTTAAGAAACACTTTGTACCTACCTCCATTTGTATTAACTTTGTATTAATATGCTGGAGCATTTATATGTGATGGTTGTATTTGAACTCTGGTAAAACTGGCTGCGTTACTTACAGTTACTGCCAGTCAGATAAAAGTTCTCACTGTGCGTACTCTTATCCGACTAGTAGGGTAAGAGTACGCGAACATATATTTTCTTTTTTTTTAATTTATCTACAAGATTTGGATTTTCATTTGAGTTCATATTATACAGTTGAATACTAAATAGTTTTGCCTAATTTGTGTCCTTTTTTTAAATTCCTCCCCTTTGTTTTAGCCTTGTTATTAACAAAAATACACTAAGTGCGTACACTTACCCGAAATACCCCTACCTATATGTATCTCAGCGTTGTGTTTATTAATTGGTCGTTAAATAAAAACATCTGATTATTATTTGGTTTGATTTGCGTACATTGCCAATGCGGCCTGCCAGTGACTACATTTATCTCGACGCGTTCGATCCGATTGAGATGGGTTTGAATTCACTGGAGCGGACTCAAATAGACGGCGTAAACCCTACAGGTTGAAATTCAATCATATTTAAAATTTCAAGTCAAGCCGTTATTTCCAAATAGAAGTTGGCCAGAATGTGCACCAATCTACTATTGAATAAGTATAATAATTTAATGTCCCTAGAGAGGATGGAAAAAACCGTAGGATTTAATACTGATGATGTAAACGTAGAATTAAAAAGATTTGACATAACTCAATCGGATCCATTTCAATCCCATCGAGTTGTCACGAGATAAACGTAGTCATAGTTTATTTTAATTACATTTTAAAATTTACCATGTAAGCAAATCAAACAAAACAATCAGATGTTTTTGTCTAACGACCAATTAAGAAACACAACAATAATTATTGGCATACATATGAAATAGAAAATTATCAGATTTATCCTAAAAAAAATGTACGGCAAATTCATTTTTTGAATGACGATTTTGCGCCAACCCGTCTCCACGTACAACACACTTTTTCCGCTTGGACGGGCCACCCTGTACTTGGCGCCCGTATCGGATTGCGGCGATTGCGCCATGCAATCCGGCCGGCCGACGGCCACCCCGGAAGGGCCGCCGCCGCCGCCTTGGATCCGGGCCGCCGCCGCCGGTATTGATTCGGCGCGCCTCCGTCGCGCCTAGCAACATCCGCCGCCGCCGCCGCCGCGACCTCGGATAGATCCCGGCGCCGCGCCGCGCCGCGCCGCGATGCACCCTTTTTACGGCGCGACGCCCCTGCCGCCCGAGGCCGTCTGGAACGGGACGCTGGGGCCCTGGCAGGCAGGCGCCGCTCGCTGGTCCGGACTCCGCGGGGCGCGGTCACTGGCGGCGTCAAGGCGCCCGCAGAGCCCGCCGTGCGGGGGGGCCCCAGCTCCGGAAGGGGCCCCTAAAAACTGATCTGTCCACTAATATTAATTTTTGCAAAATATTAACGCTATTAGGCTGAAAATCGGTGTCGACCAAACGACTTAGATGATTTTTATTAACTGACTTCAAAAGGGAAGAGGTTATCGATTTGGACAATTCTTTTTTTATTTGAAATGGTATACCTACAGAATGGTCCCATTTAAATTTGAAGAAAAAATTTCACCCCTAAGGGTGGACAAATAGGGGATGAAATTTCATATTGAAAAAAAAAAATAATAATTCACTAAAAAATAAGAAATAAAAAAAATTTTAACAAAAAAATTAAAACCAACTTCAAAAATTTGCCCGTATGCACATTTCAACTAAAATTTTAGAAATATTTTTCTTTCTAAATTGAGTTATCTTTGGAGTCGGTGACAGTCAAGGCAAGGAATTTAAATCTATTTAGATATGAATATATCATATCCTACATACATCATAACTTACTGGCACCGACTCCAAAGATAACTCAATTTGGAAAGAGAAAAATATTTCTAAAATTTTATTGAAATGTCCATACGAGCAAATTTGTGAAGTCGGTGTTATTTTATGTTTTTTTTTTAATTTTTAGTGGAGTGTGCATACGGACAAAGTCGGTTTTAATTTTTTTTGTTAAAAATTTTTTTATTTCAGGAAACAATAATTAGCAGATTGTTAGGAAACTATTAAAACACCCCGAAAACACGAAAAAAATTCAATTTTTTGTCCAATTGTGTGCGTTTATTTGAAGTGCCTTGAAGTTTCTCTTTTGATCTCGTATAGAGGTAATTATTATGAAAAATATTCACTTCTATTGTTGAGTACTTTTGTACACTTTGTTACTGCGAATTGAGATTTGTGGTTTTTTGTATTATTAACCTATTATGTGCCGTGTTTTTATCTTCCCTGCATATTTTGACCAATTTTTACGGCTTTTGCCGGCCGTTTGTAGCAGATAGCGTCAATTAACTTTATTTAGATCAATTTTTCTGAAATTATTTTATAGTTAAAATTTAACACTAGTAAAAGAGCTATTTTTTAAAGTCAAATTTTCGATTTATCTTTTCTTCAAGTTACGGGCCATTTTGAGATTAGGGGGTTTAGTATGCCGTCCGTCCCTGCGTTGGTAGCTCCGTTTTAGCTTAAAAATTATTATTATTAGGACAAATAGCGGAATTTTTAATTTTTATATTACCAATACATCAATTCTACGACGCCACGTAATGTTTTTTTTACTAAGTACCATACAGATTTTAGCAATGGTAATATTTTTCTTTGGAAAATATTTTGTAATATAAATATCAAGGTAAATATACTATTATGTAATATTAAATATCATGTCCAATTTATAAAATAAAATGTGAGACATTAGATATATGTTAAGCTACGCTATAATACTTGCTATAATACAGAACATTTCCCAGGTAGGTAGAAAAACTTAAAATAAAATTTATATATCCCAGCTTTTTTCTTATAATTTCTCATCTTAGCCAAAAATTTCGGTATTTCCATATTTTATTACCACATGCATCCTGGCAAAATTTTGCGGGGGAGGGAGAGCGAATCCTTATCGCCGCCACTGGGCTCGGTCGGTTCCTTAGGAACGTTCTCGTATTTCAATATTAAGGGGGGCCATCGGGCATAGGTGTCTCCAAACAAATAGAACATTTTAACTGCAAATGAATGATATGAGAGTTATCCCAAAAATGTACAATAAGATGGCGCCGTGCTACTGTAACTTTATGCCACTTGCACTTTACCTTTCTACCGTTGATTGAGTACATCTACGTATTATTTAGCATTGTCGTAAGTAGTCGTATAGCAATATTATGTACACACATCGGCTATCTCCGCCGTCCGCCGCAGTGAAAATGTCCTTGACACTTGCGCGTAAGCACCAACCGAAATTTCCTTTTGACAAGGAAAGAGAGAGAACGCCTTAACAGCGCCCGCGGCCATGTTACCAACTGGCACATCGCACGACAGGCCAGTGAAACAAAACAAAAATGTTAAATGAAAAACGTAGTAAATTTTGACTTACATGTAATTTGAAATATTGGTATTTATTTGCAGATAATTTCCAAAATGTAAAGCTAGTGTCAAGTGCTGAAATATATTTATTTGTGGTGATTTCAAGTTAATCAAAATAAAATAAATAATGCACGCCCATGGAAACCAGCCCATATTTTATGAAACTATCATAATCAATTAAAAAATTGTTAAAAAATAATTTATATTGGTCTTATTTACAAACAAAACAATGCACTTTTTTATACTAAAAAGTAGAAGGAATTTGAAGAAGTTACTGCTATTATGTTTTAAAACTTTTAAATTATTTTATTCCGGTACCCAATGAGGCTAGCTTATAGCAGGTCTGTTATATAGATATTTCCTTTTCGAATTTGTTTACCTACCTGGTATAACAAAAGTCCACAAATGTGGCAAATAAATTCTGAAACTGGACTAAGTCATCTGCAGCACTGTTACTTTTTTGTGTAAACTGCATCAGAAAAGTTTTCCTTCCACCACAAAAACCGATACAGAATTCGAAGTTGCTTAGAGGGGTAAAGTTAATTTATTTGAACTCAGGCATGTGAAATTTCAATTTCTATACTGTAATGTGGGTGTTACGAATCTGGACCCACTCTCACAAAAGACCTGCATTATTTTGGCACCATCCTAAATAGTGAAATTGACCTTATTAATTTAGGTAATATTATTCTTGAAGTATTTTATTAACACTTATTTTTCCTTGCAGGTTATCTGTTAACCAGAGTGGAAGGCAAAATCGGTTCCCCCGAGAAGCCCCTCAGCGATCTGGGCCTGATATCGTACCGGTCGTACTGGAAGGACGTGCTGCTCGGCTACCTGTGTTCGAACGCCGGTAACCAGCTATCTGTCAAAGATATCAGCCAGGAGATGGCCATACACTCTTATGACATCGTTTCCACGCTGCAGGCACTTGGAATGATGAAGTACTGGAAAGGTAAGTGCACCGAAAATGGGAAAAACTTTTATTATTAAATTTTAACAAATCTTATTTTTCTCCTTCATTGTCCTTTGAAATTTATTTGTATTGTTATGATTTAGTAAAAGAGCAACTAGTAAATAAATGTCTTAGGTTATTTGCGGTACCGATGTAAAGAGAAATAATTAAGAAAAGACTAAAATCCTGATACCTTTCTGAAAATTGCCACAGATGCGTAATAATGCAGTACGAACAGATTTTCTTGATAACGTTTTCTGATATTTTCAAGTCAGCCCCGATTTTTCCCAATTTTTAATTTTAAATGTCATATTTGACAGGCATGGGCTGTGGCGCACCAAGGCAGCCCAAAATCAGATTTCTAAAAAATCTAATAATACAATTTGATTTCTATGTTGTTCCTGGTAGGTTTAGTTTATTTAAGACGAAATTTCCTGGGATTCTACCATTTATATTTGTAGGTTCGACGAAATTATATATATATTTGTTTATATTTTGCATGTAGATTTTTTTTATTATTATACTTATTATTTGTAGGAAAAACTACGTACGTTTCGGCTTCATTTCAGCCATCATCAGGTTTATAAAAACATTTACAAATCACATTTTTGTTAAACAATCAATAGTTATTTTTCCCATCTGGTGCAAACTTTGCGAATAGCACTAGGTATCAGGTGGCGCAAAATCAAGTCCCCGATTTTTTTGTGTAAATATGAAGTTAATTAAGAATCATTCATTTTGTCTTATGGGAAGTACTAAAAATAATATAAACCAAATAAACAACCCTAGCATCAGTGTTTAGGTAGGTTTACTCGTTCGGCTATGCTAGCATTAATGCAATAATGAGCTCTTTTTAGAACATTCTCCATTATACTTTGTTTAACATATCAGGTGGCACGTTGGTGATTTGTTCCCGTATGTTATATTTTAGTGCTTCCGATTTCAAGCCTATTTATAAAAACCAGGTCTTTGGAAGAGAAGAAGTGGGGAGCTGATCTTGGCTGATATGTCACATCGCCGTTTTTGGAGAAGATGCGCCCAAAAAAACAATATCCTCAAAATAACCATTGTGCCACGAGCTGTGCGCGCCGTAGCACTGTTGTTGCTGATAACACGTATCCTTCACTCCAAGTTTTTCATTTCTGGAACAAATAGTCTTTAGCAGCATCGTTCTGTAGTTTCTTGTTAACGTTCTTGGCTTATCCGCCATATCCTCATGTACATGAACATACTTACTGGGTGTAAACTGGTATTCTCCCTTGAACGAAGTGTCCAGGGGCTGACACAATGTGATCAATCGGCCGTATATTTCCAATTTGGTCAAAATGCGCAACTCATTGCCAAAATGTTTTCGCTGATGGAACTGAACGTCTAGGTACCGTATTTTCTACCAAAATTCTGGATTCATAGTAAATTTCCCAAGTGTATACTTTTCAACTGGCGCAAAAATGCTTACATGCCAATTTAAAACAAAATTATAGAAACTTCTAATAGGGGACTTCATTTTACGCCATCTTGTACATACTAGAATAGATGTAGGTATGCATACATAGATTAATCGAATAGATCGAAAACAAATTAAAACAGATACATTGTAATGTGTTAGAATTTTTAGGACTCGCTAGTAAGTTGAGGTATACCTAGTGATTTTAATTTAGTTATTATTTTTTACAATGACGTCAGAACCAATAGACAGGTTTGTTTTGATAAACACTTGACGCCCAGAACTAATCACAATCTAAGCGCTCCATAAAATTATTCCGAAAATGTCGCGAGATTGTCAGAAATTGCTCCTTTTTGTCGAGCGGTAGCGAACTTATTTCGACTCTGGGCTCGGAGGCTGGCGTCGTTAGACCATCCCCCGAGTCTTCACTGTCTTCAGGTGAGGTTCCGATGCTTGCGGCGCCCCCAAACAAGAAAAAACATTTTATCTAAGTGTGATTCTGGAGGAACTATAACCGGGAATCACCGGGTGTATAGTTGGTTGATGGTTGACTTTCTGTCTTTGTTTGTAGCATGTTTGTAGAGTAGTATGGATATATTTAATCTTGGAGTCAAAATAAAGGGCATTTTAACAATGGGGCACCACGTCTATAGGTTTTGACGCCATTGATTTTTTTATATAAAATTGTATGCAAAATATGGGGTGCCTCGCGAAAATTCCAACAATGGTTCTGACAGTATATGTGTAGCTTTGACTATGATGCATTAAAAAAATACATTATAATAATAATAAGTATTACTTATTTTAACTGTTTCTGAGCTAGGCAACTCTAAAAATAAAATCAAGCATGATCTAAGCAGAATAAATATTCTCATCTAAGCGTCCAGTAATTGATAGATCTATTATAAAATATCATATCTACTAAATTTCGCACTCCATTTTTATTTATTTCTTTGAGTAATTGTCCGACCCTCATTCCCATCTTGCTTGAAATAACCTCTGTTAGAAATTTGTCCGATATTGATTATGACACAAAATACCAGACAGGTGATCTGCTCTGCTTAATTTATTTATTATAGAATAATTTAAAATTGGAAAAGAAGATCCACAGTGCCCTACAATAACGGCCCTCGTAAAATAAACTGGACCGCCATTGGGCCCTAGTCCCTCCACCAATTTTCAGCCATCCGGCAAAAGGTGCTGGCGCCCGCCTAGATAGCCGCATATATCGTGTGCATTCTAGGGGATTTAGAGTGCATTCTAGGGGAAAAGCGAAATTTGTGATGGCAATGCAAAATGACATTTGACAACGGCCAACCACGGCCCTCGTGCATTTGACAGCCAATGACCGTCTGCGTCCAATATGGCCGACCTTTCAATGGGACATATATATGTATATAGGTCGGACAAATGATTGTATTGGAAAAGTAGTCCAGTTTATTTTACGAGGGCCGTGCCTACAATGGATTAATTACCGTTTAAAGTTGGCCTCCATTTGACATATTTGACAATATGAACTATCTGTATTCTGATCTTATCTGTGATACTACAGATGAGCAATCATGTCTATTTTCTATATCATAACTAACACCCTTGCATTTTACCTCTACAAAATTACCTGGTTGCGAATGTTTTTGTGGTGAATATTATTTTCCCGTTAAAATAGAATTTCCATTTCGCCCCTGTTTTTCAATTTTGCCATTCATAATACTTGCACGTTTCATTTCTTGCGTTGTTTTCCGCTAGACTTGACCCAGTTTTCGTTATTGTTCCCTCATGCTAGACGGATTGGAATAAATAGGCCACCGAGCATTTTATACCTACACACTAAAAATGGACCTTGATAACATTGGAAAATTACTTTCGGCCAACTAATATTCATAATCTCCATACCTGGCAGGTTTATGACAAATTGTTATTCATAACATAATATTATTAAAATGAATCATTACAATTTGTGCAACATCATTATAATTATAAGTTTTCTCAGATTTATGCAATTGAAAAGAAGTGAATCATGTTAAATTGTGGTGGTGATATGAGTATGTGTTTTAGGAAAGCACATTATACTCAAAAAGCAAGATGTGCTGGATGAATATGTGGAAAGGGTGAACAGACGAGGGACTCAACTCAAAGAGGTCGATCCTACATGTTTGAGGTGGACGCCGCCTCAACCTGTGACTGCTGTGTGATATGATAGTTTAGTTTAGATTTCTTAAATCTGGTTATGTTAGGAAAGCAGTGTAATTTTTAATTTTATAAAAAAAAGTATTACGATATTATAAATTTATAAAATAAAGCGAGCAAATTTTAATTTGGCAACCTCAACGAACTGAGATAGTCACGAACATCGTTTGAATATACTCGTAATATGTGACTAAAATGTAGTGTTTGTCAAGAGGCCGTTGCACGACACTGCTACATTAAATGTGGAATGATTACACTAATTTAAACTGGTAGCAATTTAATTCTCTTAACAGTTAAAAAAAGCTACTTGAAGTAGGTACTTCTTTACTAAGAAATATCTACTTAAAAATAAATGGAGATGAAAATAGACTTTATACTTTGCACACAATATATTTTAAAAAATCACGACAGAACGCTTTCGGCTAACAAGCCATCTTCAGTGTCCCCTATGATACAGTGATACAGATAAATTCATATTGAATTAAGACTTATTTAAAATGTTAAAAAATTGCGAAAGTCGCATGTTATAGTATAGTGAACATTACCACTGGGTGAACTAGTGAACACTTTAATACAAGGCAAACCAGCATAAAATTCGGAAAAAGTCGGAAATTTCAGACGCTGTAGAGAAAATCTTTCTTTTTATTTCTTCTTGCAATTTCGTCCATCAACACTTTGGGTGGTCTTGTTAATTCTTCAACTGTTCCGAAATAATTCCATGGCACGCTTGACTCGTCACTATTTTGCTCAACTTTGACACTGTGTGGAACCGAATACCCTCTATATTTTTTGTTTAAATTTTGTATAAAATATGGGCGTTTTAGGGTGTCCGCATTAACGCCATGGTGTCATATTTTAAAGAAAAAAATCGCTAAATGCGTTTTGACAAAAGTAATAACGTCAAAGGAAACGTTTTTCGAACAAAAAAAGGTCTTTGAAAATATCTCACAAAATAATTGTTTTAACGATTTGTAAAAGTAGACACATTGTATGTATTTATGTGTTCACTAGTAATGACCCAGTGGTAGAGTTAGTTAATTAATTCAAAATTAATTTGTCTTTACCTTAAGGTTATACTTATTATAGGCGACACTGAAGATAGCTTGTTAGCCGAAAGCCCTCTATCATGATTTTATTGTCTGCAAAGTATAAAGTCTGTTATCTGCACATTCAGCTTCAAAATCTTTACGTAAAAAAATGTTTTTGAGTTCAAAATAATATGCAGATAGCCGTGGTACTCATCAGGTGTCTGTAGTATTCCTATCTGTGTGGAACGTATTGTCCGACCTATTTAATGAGAAGCACAAAATTCCCGCCTTGTATCCCATCCTGCCATAAAACTCTCCACAGGTATTAGCCAAGTTTCAGGTGGAATATTGCCGCATAAATGTATTACGAGTATTCTAGCCCACAATCATTCTAATGTCCTGGGCTGCTCGTGTCTGAACATCGTGGAGGCGTCCTGATTGTGGCTCTCGTCTCGTACCAATGGAGTGTCACTTTTAAACATGTTTTAACAACATGTAACATGTTTTTGGCTAGGAAATTATCGTGTTTTAAACCAAAAAAAACAAAGTGTTTGTTTTAAATTAAGAAAACTAAAACAAACACCAACCCTGTGATCAGAGTGCGCCCCTGAACGGGTATCGCATAGTTTTGAATCATGCTGTATTTACTATACATTTATCTCAAAAATCCACCGATTGCCGATCAAAAACAAAATTATTCAACGATTGCGGCAGGTCATAGTCTATGCATTCTGATAATTTGTTTTCAAATATTTAAAACCTGGAATTTACGGAAATCTAGACTTAAGATAAAGTAGAGGTTGTTTCAATAGAAATTCTTAAAAAATTGGCAACAGATGCCAAGGACATTTTCGAAATTTGTTGGCTCAGAATAATGGTTTGATTTTGAACTGTACAGGGTGTCCCAAATTGGATACTTTTGGGGGGTTTCTCCTATTTCTCGAAGACGTATAGAGAAAAAGTAGTATTGAGCTCGATTTTCGAGAAAAGCTGAATGCCGCAAACACCATCTCGATATATATTAGTTTAAACCTTGTGTTTAAAAGATACAGTAAATGACATACATTAAATACACATAAAAAGTGCCCTAGAGGTGGTTTTACGATAAGAAACAAAAATTATAAATAGAAAAATTACGAAACTTTGAAGAAAACACAGAGGTTTAATATAATATGTGTATGGTATAAGTATCTGAAAAATGTCACGTCGTTTTTCTAATTGAGAAAATATTTTGTACAACGAATAACACTATATAGGTATATGTATAACTTTCTATGAAAAAGTAGTCGGGGTAGAACTGGGTCTAAAAATTTATTTTCGAATATACAATAACTCGTAAATGCAATCTGGGACAACCTCTATAGTACTAATTTACGTTATAAACAACCGACCGTACCCGTTTTCTGTCCCATTAGTAAGGTGCGACCGATGCAAGGAAAAATTAATGGCCGGGTACAGATAACAGACGAAAAGCGAATGCCCCCTTTGTCTGGGGCTTTCCTTTTTTTATCGTCTAGACTTCGCCTTGTTTGTCGTTTTGCCTGGGGATCCATCGCGACCGAAAATTCTTTGTCAAACGAAACCGCAGGTCAAATTATGCAAATTAATCCTTGAAGTATGGTGGACGGAAAGACATGCAGCATGCAGTGCAGTGGTATAATACAATAATATAATTATAATTACATATATTTAAATTTTTTAAAATTATATAATTATTATATAATAATGATGTATGAGTATGAGGCGCCATTTCGGACTAAATTATTATTTTTGAATATATAAATTTCTCGCGCTAATATATTTTTTTAATATGATATTTATAGAAATTTGCGTGAATAATCTTTTTGTAGTCGAATTTATATATTACGCATCGCCCAAAAGGATATATTACAGTAAACGCAAAAAAGTTTATCAAAACACGATATATTAATTTGGTGCGCCAATATATAATAATTTGGGGTACCACTGGTCGTCACCAGAGGTCGCGCCGCGCATCCCTAAAGTGCACCGGCAACGCTGCAGCAGAAAGGGCAGAAGCCCGAAGTCGAAATATTTTTTTTATATGATATTTATAGAAATTTGCGTGAATAATCTTTTTTTAGTCAAATTTATATATTACGCATCGCCCAAACGTATATATTACAGTAAACGCAAAAAAATATATCAAAACACGATATATTAATTTGGTGCGCCAATATATAATAATTTAGGGTACCACTGGTCGTCACCAGAGGTCGCGCCGCGCATCCCTAAAGTGCACCGGCAACGCTGCAGCAGAAAGGGCAGAAGCCCGAAGTCGAAATATTTTTTTTATATGATATTTATAGAAATTTGCGTGAATAATCTTTTTTTAGTCAAATTTATATATTACGCATCGCCCAAAAGTATATATTATAGTAAACGCAAAAAAATATATCAAAACACGATATATTAATTTGGTGCGCCAATATACAATAATTTAGGGTACCGCCGGCCGTCACCAGAGGTCGCGCCGCGCATCCCTAAAGTGCACCGGTAACGCTGCAGCAGAAAGCGCAGAAGCCCGAAGTCGAAGTGATTATGATTACCGTCGTACTGGATGTTCTTTTTCTGTGTCAGGTTTGGAATTTGATGTTTTGTGGTGTATAACCCCACAATCATCTTACATATTACTTTCCCGCCCGCATGATCGTTTTCGTTTCGCCTTCGTTTTGTTGTAGGAAGTGGCTATTTATACGTCCGACGTATATAAAAGTCGGTATACGTCTTGCACTCTCATTGGTGGATTGAGTCACGTGACTTCTTTGGATGTACATTTAACTCCGTACACGTCCGAAGCCGAAGTAAACATTTGATACGTTCTACGTCGGAAGCCGTCGGAAGTGCATTTTTCTCAAGCATCTTTGCAATAAGGAGCGTATTCCCTCCTTTTTGAGGGATAAGCGCTGCCGTATGAAAAAAGAAGGGGACATTCGCATCATATTGTGGCAGTCGGCAGCGATGCGCGCTGCCGTATGAAAAAAGAAGTGGTAATCTTTTCCAATGGTGTAACGTCGGGCGAAAATAGGGGATAGGAACCTATCTAGCCAAAATTTCAAGAAAATCGGGGGTGGGTTTTACACAGGGACCCTTTTTATTTTAAAGAGTCCCTGGTTTTACACCATTCTGCCCTTTCTGCTGCGGCGTTGCCGGTGCACTTTAGGGATGCGCGGCGCGACCTCTGGTGACGACCGGTGGTACCCTAAATTATTATATATTGGCGCACCAAATTAATATATCGTGTTTTGATATATTTTTTGCGTTTACTGTAATATATACTTTTGGGCGATGCGTAATATATAAATTTGACTAAAAAAAGATTATTCACGCAAATTTCTATAAATATCATATTTAAAAAATACATTAGCGCGAGAAATTTATATATTCAAAAATAATAATTTAGTCCGAAATGGCGCCTCATAATGATGTATCTGGCGTGAAAATAAAATATGTAGACTGATAATTAAGAGATACGAGATTCATCCTTTTGCCATGATCATACAAAAAGCGAGACAAGAAAATAATCGCACCGTCAGAACAATAATTACTTTTGAACAAAAAGAGCGATAGTCGACCATGTACAGTACTGTTTCGGGACGGTGATCCCTCATCAGTATGGCTCACCCGACTGTCAAGTGGTATAGACAAACGTGCCTAGACGATGAATTTACTAAGGAATAGCACACCCGAAGACGGTAGATGGCGGGTCTCGGTAGATGTGGCGTGACCAGAGACTTGCCATCAAGTCTCTGGGCGTGACCCTTTGCCGGTCAAGACCAGTGGCTTTGTCCCGCACCTTCGGGTGTGCTTGTGCTATCGTTATAATACTCCATGATCAATTGATTGCTTCGGTAATTAATTGATTCCTTAGTAAATAATTACTTTGCGCATAGGTATTTTCGAGATTACATCTTCTGAAATAATAATAATTATGAAACGTGTATGAAACGTATGCTTATCTCAGAAGTCCAAGTGAAACTTGTTTGGTTAGCAGAAAAGTTCCTTCTCGCTCGCCGCCGGATCGAGCGAGATCCGGCGCGATTAAATAGTGGTGAAGTGAAGACCACGTGCCCTGTTTCGGTCCAATCATAGAATCATATCATGGCGGCGGGCTGGAAAGCACTCAAAATTTCGATCAAACTTAAATTAAATAAACAGCTACAATTGATGGAACTTGTCTTGGAAGAGAAGAAATTTAAAGATTTTTTGATAATATACAGTGTGACCCATTTGTTCTCGAATGTTCCGGATTTTTTTTTTAATTTTAGAGCTTGATAAACCGCATTTTTTTTAACCTCTCATACAAAATACAAGAAAAAATCGAAAGGAGCCCGTACCAAATCTTACCAAAAAAGGTAAAGTAATAACGATTTAGTAGAAAATTTAAAAATGCACATTATAGGTAGGTACCTATTTATTTTCAAAAATTCATAGTTTGCCATGACAAAACAAATAAAGTTAAACTCTAACAACTTGGTAATTAATATTGGTCTTATTATTCGTATACAGAACAAAAGGAAACGAAAAAATGAAAATTAGAAAATTTTTAGTTATGCTCCCTGCAGCCAATAGCATAACTCTTTATTTCTTTTTTTCCCTCATCTCTCAGTTCCAAAGTATGCAAACATTTTGGCCTAAAAGCTTTCGTTTTGTTCCAGACATATTCTAAATACTTTCTCTGGGGTCCAAACTAGCCGTTTAATTTGGATGATTCTCTATGTACTTAAGTATAAGCATTGAGTAAAGGATATATATTTATATATAAATATTTTAAAATTTGTAAGTATTGACCAAAAGTTTAAAATAAAGCGGGTTTCTCACTACAGATGGAAAAAAGCCATTTTATTGCTCAAAATATTGAATCACCACGTATGTGCCGTACGTTTACTCAAAATCGTTAGAACATGACATTTTTTGGTAAAATTTTATAAAGCCCGTTTTGAGGAGTGCTGAATCCAGTGGCGTGCACATTTTTTTATGAAAAAATCGCTAATATATTTATTCAAATTTTGCTCCTGATAGAAACTGGCACAGTAGAATTGGATTTTGTATGAAAGAGGTCATTTTGGCACAAAAATTGCATAAATTTTAAAATTAATAAAAAATCCTGGTCAAATCGCACAATTAATAAATTTTTACAGGATGACCCGAAAACAAATGGGTCAAACTGTAGCAGGATTATCAAGATATAAGAAGATTGGAAATTGGGCCACGCCAAACAGTTTCTCCTTAAAACCGCTTTGTACTTTTTTAAATTTTTGTACATGCAAAGTACGCATAAAAATACATTTTTTCCAGTATATAGGTATTTAATTGTCATCAGTGGCATTCCTGTTAACATGCCCTGAAATATTTTTAATAAAAAAATGGGTTTTAACAAATATTATTTTTATGATTATTTTTAATCCACATGCAACTTGATTTAAGCGAATAGACAGGTAAAATAGATACTTAAATCGTTATTTTCATTGATTTCTGCAATTTTTATTGTTTGATATTTTTTAACAATCTGTTTTAATGGATGCCAGTGGCGTAGTCAGTATAAAAACATACCTATAATGACAAAAAAGTATATTTTGTAGTAGGCCTTGGTTTTTTAAATAAAATGTGCTGTTTGCCGTACAAATTTTAACTAAATAAGCATATCAATTTACCATATATGTATAAGATAACTAAAACAAGTAACACAGACACTCCGAATAATGGACATATTTATCTAGAAGACACAGTTTATAAGCTGTAGCTGTATTGAATCTTTTACCACTCATAAACTTAAACTGCTGAGGAAGGTTAGCGTTAGATCTTGTAAATGTTATAGGAAAAGAATTTAAAAAATACGAAAAGTGAAACTTTTCCCAAAAGAAATTTTGGGCACGCCGCACATGTCAATAGATTATTATCTCAAAACGTATCATTACGTCATATTCGGAACACTTACTACCAAAGTTAATGCCGTCGCCGGCACCTAATAATTTCGACCTGAAAGAATTTGAATAAGAAAGGTAGAATATATTAGCAACCGTTTGGCAGGTGCGAAATAACATGCGGATTCGATAAAGATTCGCGCAGCGAGAACGTACAACGTGTAATTATGGATTATTCACAGACAGACAAATTCAAATTTTATGGAAGTGGAGCAAAATGGTTTTATTTATCACATAATGGGCGACGCAGGAAGGAGCACGTTTCATTGCTGTGTCGCACGTTTAATATTCCTCAGTTTCAAAATACTAATTATTGTTATTAATGCTGCATTTTTCATAGATATTTAAGAATAAAGGATGATTTTTTTAGGACTACCATTCACGCTTATTTTGCTAGGTGACTCTAAGAGAAATCTTCATCCATGATCAACTCTCAAATTGGGCAAAACTGTTAATAATATAACATTGAAAATTGATGGGACCATAGAGGTCTTTTCCTCTCGTGGAGTAAACAGTAAACAGGCTACAACGCCACAACTGTTAATAGTTTTCTAGTTTTGCCCAATTTATGTTTTTTTATATTGCGCGACAAGTTAGCCATGTATACAGTGTGTCCTAAATTCGACCCTCACCGTTGGGATCTCGGTCACTACATACAAGAGATAGAGAGTCGATTAAATGGGGAAAATTTTAGACAATTGTATGGCAAATCTGACGCCGCTGAAAAATCAAGCTAACTGCGATCGATTTTGGGCTATTTCCAAAAAATAGAATCTTTCCAGTTTTCATTTTTGTTAAATATCTTAGAAACCGATGGTTATGTAAAGACCTGGTTTGACATTATTAAGGCACTTTCTTTCAGCCTTTGTAACGGTAATGCCAATTTTTTACAAAAGGTTATTGTTTTAGGGATGTTATGACACACAACTTTTTATTTTCTTATGGTCGCCACTAAAAATTTGAAATCTTCCTGAAAATATCTTTCCAATGATGTGGCACACTAATGACTTTTATTAGTTTTAACACTCAAAAACGTTTTTTTATCTAACACTAAGTAGGCCATGAGAACTACGGAATTATAATTTGGTATCAGCTTTATCATTTGCTGAAAATATATCGGCCGTCACTTCCCCGTGGTAATCTTTAGTAGAATTGGATTGAAAGTCTAATAACAATAAACTGTTATCTAGAAATCCATGTTTGCTTTCAATGTGTGTTATTATTAACCTACGACCTTTTCCTCTTAACCACCCTTCTATAGAAGTTTGCCGAGAACTTTGAATATTTTTGTGTTTCCATACTTTTTAAACAGTATGTCCCTCGCTTAAGCAAGTTTCATCCAAGTAAAAAAGGTTTCTTCCCTCATCTCGAAATCTTCTTGCGGGATTATCTATGAGAACAGATTTTCGGTTCTGTTTCTCCCAGCGAAAATTTATGTCCTTAAGGACTGTCCATAATGTGGTTCTACTCACTAAAGGCAAGTCGTTGACTTCATTGACAGATTGTAAGATTTTATTTAATGTTGGTAGCTCTTTTTTGAAATAAAAATTGTGTCATACCTACATAGCATCGCTGTCGATTTGTGTTGGCTTCTTCCCTGGTTTCTTCTTAGCTTCATTAAGTTCACCTGTGGTCCTTCTTTCTTTCAGAAATCTATAAATGGTTCTCTCTCCAACTCCAGTCATATTCGAACAGGCCACAACTATGCTGCGAACAGTGCTAGAGGGCTGCAGATGTACCAATGCATCGCGCGTGAACATTTAAAACTATACCTACTTTTTTCTTTTGTACAGCTTTATTTTGACTGCAAGATCAAATCGTTTAGCAGACAAAAAAGTTACGGCGAGTGAATGGGAATTTTATGTAGAGAAAATTGTATATGCACAGTCTATCACATAGGAAAAGTGAAGCCTTGAGGGGAAGTTTGTTTTCTGTCGACTCCAAGGAGACCACAAGGGGGCTGGTACAGGGTTATGTTATATGTCAGTGTCCAACTGCCATCAGGTTTTATGTGAAATGCCAGTGCCATAGATTCTAAAGAAGGCAAACCATTTCCCATCATAATTCACAATTTTTAAGTTTTCTAACTTCCAGATATTCAAATGTGACAATTGACAATTAAAGGTAATGCGGCCGCCTATAGTAGTCCCAATAAATGCAACCAGATTTTCCTGTACTTATAACCTTTAGTAATCCTACAATTCCCATTACGTGGGCATTGCGTATAAGTAGTAGTTCAAAACAAAAATCGTATTTCGTAAATTTTAAATTGCTTCAGTCAGGTCTTTTTTTAAAGAGTTTTTATCTCCGACTACAAGTTTATTTTAAGTTTGTGAGGTACCTTGGGGGAGAAATAAAATTACAACAATTTTATGATGAAAACCGAGAAAAACTACATGATTAGAACTACTAGACCTAATCTTATTAATCCATCCCGAAATCTGTGAAAGTTCTTTGGGTAGATACATTCAACAAGGGAAGAAAGTTCAAGTATGCATATTACAAATGGATTGAGGAACCTGGTAACAAAGTGCAATAGCGACAAATTCTTAAATAAGCAAAACCGGCACTGACTTACCATACTCATTATTTAAATTCGTGGAAATAATAGCTGGAAATTAATTTCAACTATAAAATAAATTTGTTTCATTCAGGCGCGGTCATATCCTTTTCCAAGGGGGGGGGGGGGGCATACCTAGAGATGTACTCCTTTAGGCGGTTTTAAGTACCTACTATAACAATAAAACTTAAATAAGGCGATATCACAAAAAAATATATTCCTCACAAAAACAACAAAAATAAAAATATTATATATTAAAATTTTTCTATGTGCGTTGGTTATATGTATACATGCAGTGTATCCACAGATTGAGTTCACATAAGGTGTAAATACAAAAAATTTTGAGTTGAAATTTGAACTTCTGGGGATCAGCCCTGCTTGGTTTCAAACTAATTTGTGACATAATTTTACTATCGAAAAATCACGTAGGTATGCCTTGGAAATTATGAAGAAACTAATTTTCCACCTCAGTAAAGTGTGTTTTTTGTAGCTTTTACTGCAAAATGTTATTAAAGAAACTTGTTCAGAATAAAAAGCTGACTAGGTTTTTGTAATTTAGAAAGTCTAGGCCTATACTTTGATTTTTTGGCATTTTCACACTTTTTTTAGAAAAGTGCATTTTGTGTAGCTTTTACATCAAAATTTTATTAAGAAAACTTGTTGACAATCAAAAACTGGATAGGTGAGAAAAATTTCAAAGGCCCAAGTAGACTTTGATTTTTTCTGCTAAAAAATTAAAACGCACAAAAATCAAAGTAGTCCTAGGCTGTTGCACTTTTTCACACCTATCCAATTTTTAATGTGAACAAGTTTTCTTAATAACATTTTTATGTGAAAACCATACAAAATACACTTTTCTAAAAAAAGTCAGAAAAATGCCAAAAAATCAATGTACCTGTAGGCCTAAACTTTCGAAATTTCGAAAACTTACTCAGTTTTTCATTTTGAACAAGTTTCCCAGGTAACATTTTGCCGTAAAACCTACAAAAAGGGCACTTATTACTGATGTGGAAAGTTAGTTTCTTCATAATTTCCAAGGTGATTTTCCGAAAGTAAAATTATGTCACAAATTAGTTTTAAACCAAGCAGCGCTGATCTCCAGAATCTGAAATTTCAACTCGATTTTTTTTTGTTATTTACACTTTATGTGAACTCAATCCGTGGACACTGTAGGTTAGATAATATTAGTAATAATATTCGTATCTATTTTTTATTTATTATTATCGTTTCATTTTATTAGGGGGGGGGGGGGGGCATGGCCCCCATGCCCCCCCCTAGGACCGCGCCTGGTTTCATTTGACAGTTGCCATATTCTGCACCTGTATACACAATATTGTCAAGTCTAATTTTTAGAAATCATGGAAACCATTATTAATTTTTACTAACAATCAAAGTACTTGTTATATTCATAGATTCTCCAATAAAGTGGCATACTTGGCATCACTGATACCATTAGAATGAGGAAAGAATAGGCCTCACGCCTCACTTTGGAAAGTATAATGCTGGGTCCCCTTACTTTAAAGAGTCCCTGGTTGGCACTGATATCGAACCCGCCATACGGCCACGGGTCATGGATTAGTTCAGATAATGACTGTATAAAGTCAATTGGAGACCTGCCATCCTTCCTGCTCGCTGTGGAGCGGTCCGGAGCCGGGCGCCGCGACGGCGTCGAGACGCCGGGGGGCGCCGCCCGCCCGCGACCCCGGCGGCGGCGCGCACGCTCCGCGTCGCCCTCCCGCGCCTGCAGTTGCATCCCGGTGCGCCCTCGCCGGAGCCGGCGCCCCCCAGGTGAGTCCGCATGGCATGGTAGGACCACGGAAAGTACCCGCAGAAAAAACAAATGTACGGTGTGCCTCGTGTTTTGTGTTAACACCCCTAAAAATCCAAGTAGGATGCGGCAATTGAACGCGGCAAGGTTTTTATAGATGTTCCTGAAAGGTCACCTCAAAATAGTCGTGTAGCAATAATTTTGGGGAAAAAAATATCCATCCTTTATTTTTCTGTGTGGAGCTAAACTTTGAAAGTGAACAATTCAAATTCCTGGTATTAATCTCGGGTGCAATGAAATCAAAAACCAATGAAGGTCGAGCGAATATATCAAATAAAAAATAAAAATAACCTTTTTTAAAAACAAGCGATGTACTAAAACGAATAAAGTAAGTTTAGGTAATTCAATGTCAAATTGCGATAAGCCCTTTGAAATCTAAAAGGTTGTCGCTAGAAATATTTAGAAAAGTACGTAGATACCAATCAATTAATTATTAATTTTATTGGACAATTATTTGTTGATATACAAGTGCTTGGCCTTTGTCTTTGTATTTTCTTTAGAATTTGCACAAATCAAAAAGCTTGTCGCAATTTGGCGAAAACCTAAACTTATTTTATTCGTTTTAGTACATGGCTTAAATAAAAAAACTTGTTTTTATTTTCTATTTTAATTTGTGCTTTTTCGTATTTAATTAATTAAATTTTATAAAAGATCTTTGATGAAAAAGTTGACAGTGTACTATACTTTATTTTATAAAATATTTATTTTATCAAAGATCTTTTAAAAAAATAATAACAAGCTATATTTGATAAAATATTCATTCAGTTCATAAACAATATGGCGCAAGACAAGTTCGTCTGGTACATTTCGGCAACAAAATTGTTAATTTCGGAATACGAAACCTATGAAATGTTGTACCATAGAAGAATTGAGGCGTAGTAAATTCTTTTATGGTTGTACCACCAACAGCATCCCCATTAAAAAATAGAAATAAAAGACTGATGGACAGAATATATAAAATTATTGTGGAAGTAATAAGGACAGTGAGAAACGAGTTCCACAAAAAAACTGCAAATATTAAGCAGATTGAATTTAAGGACTTAATTTAACGTAGTTAAGGCAAATATTGTCATTTGATGGGAATATCTTGTAAATTTACGTCAAATAATGACAATGGTTGCCTTAACAACTTTAAGTTAAATCCTCAAATTAAGTCTGCATAAATTGACCCTTTATGTTTATTACACTGAATATACAGTGTGACCCAGATTCAGATTTGAGCTAACAGCATTGCTATCTCCGTTACTGCTTGAAATACAAAGTCTGCTAATTTAACCGACTTTGAATCACCTTCAACGGGTCAGTTTTCTATGCCTGATAATATTTATATTGCCTTGCAAGTTTCTGTTATTATAGCTGAAATTGTACACTAATGTATACGACTGCTGTACTGTAAGCTAGCATATCTCTATCTCTATCCTGTTGTCAGAAATCGGAGGGTAACCATAACGCGTTCCTCAACACTGATAGGATTTCTGTCGGGATATTAATCGAGCTATTTTCGAAACAATAAACTTAAAAAATGTTTCTTCATCGATTCTTAAAACATTCTTGTAAGTTTTTATATCTTCAGATCGTAACTCTTTGAGTAGATTTAGGTGTGTACCAGGGACCCTTTTTATTTTAAAGGGTACCTGGTGTGTACCTATCAAATCGCGTCTTGCCACCTAAGGTCTTACCCAAAGTCGGCCGGATTTTGCTTTTTTAACACCATAATACCACATTTAAACACAGCAGCAGTTATTGCAACTGCACAAGCTAATAATCTATTATCATTATTTTTTTAATGAAAATAATGCCGCAGTTCCTTCAAAAATTTACACAATTTCTATGGCAGTGTAGGTAATACTACTCTCACTTCAAACCCTATCCTTCATCATCAAAAAAATGTATCAAAATATTTTATGAAATAAATTTACCAAAGAAATTTTATGTGTAATAGCGGCCTAACTTCAACTAGAAAATGTATTTATTAATAAGTACGTTTAGAAACGATGAACTGGTCAAATATATAGGTACAGAAAAATCAAGAGAGATATTTAATATGAGTTGAAAAAATATACTCGGGTCGGAATTCGAACCCAGGACTTCTACTGGAACCGTAGGCACTCAATCAACTAATCTACCGGAGCATAATGGTTCCATATGCTACGTGGCATTATTTGTTTCAACTGGGCCGAAAAATTTTGCACTTTTTTGTTCCGCCTATATTTTTTGTCGATTTTAAAAAACCTTATTTTATACAGAAAAATATTTGCCTTTCTTATTATTTCTTACAATAGGAGAAATCCGAATTTTTTGAAGGGGGCGCTCTCTAAATATAACAACTATGCGCATGAATTACGAGTAACATGTATTGTTCTAGAATGAAAGCATAAAAAATGTATGCGGTGGGTGGTTTGCTTTGGTTCTAACCGTCGTATTAATTGTCCTGAGAAACTTTCAACTGACTCACCACTCAAGACTCGAATTCATTCCCAATTCGTCACTACGCATCGCCTTTGTCGACGGCCGGTGAATAATCTGGGAAACACGTTTTATGGGACTAGGCATCGCAAAGGCCAACGAATTGGATTGCATTGAATATATTTAGCGACGCCGCCGACGCCTGCCATTATTCAACAAAAGATCGTCGTTATTATATTCACTGCACAACTTCCTTTGTTACTATAGTATAGTACGTTTTAACCAGCGTCCTTGCCTTGCGAAATTATATTTTGCGTTTCGCTTGCATTGTGGCGCTAGTCGCTGGAAATATAATTACGGAAAATTTTTGTTTACTTACTACGTTCTAATAATAATCCATGGAACAACCAGATAAATAATAAAAATAACGGGACAATAATTATTACTAAAATAAAATACAAAAATAGAAAATACAAATAAAGTATAAAAATAAAACATACCTACGCTTAGCCCGTCGGTATATAACGTATCCCTCGGCTGCAATGAAATGTTTTCCGCCCGGGAACCTAACATACTTTTCTTTTCACATGAATTGGGTAATAAAAATAAGAAAAGCCATTTTTTTTTCGATCAAAATGTAACTGTGTGTGTAAGTGATCAACGTAAAGTACAATGCTTCATTACACTTTACGTTGTAATATCGTATACCAAATAATATAGTTGTAATACAGTGACCGGCAGAAAGTTGGACACAAAAATAGTAGTAAGCCTTTTTATTTGAGGACCAACATTCACAAGATTTTTTCCCCTAAGACATTTCCGAACTATCTTTTAAAGTTTTGATGTAGGTAGTGCAACGAAATCTATTTGTAGTACCCGGTATTCGCCGAAATTGGGATCCTTAAAAAACGCCCGGTTTTTTGTCTTTTGCGAGGTTTTTCGAGCGGGGCCAGTCACTCACTGGCCGCCGACTCGGCTTATTAGATCTCCGTTTGTTCCTGTTTTAACTCCATCCCAATTCGGTAGGGCTTCATGTGGCAGCCTCTGGGTTGTGCAATCGCGTAGTAAGAATTATTATTGTAAACTGCATTGTGCCTGGTGCTGTATTTAGGTGAGTTGTTTTTAATGCCTCTAAATAATTGCGAGATTGTAAATGTGATTTTAGCCCTCTCTATATGGTATGTCGACATTCTAAATAAAACTACTGATTTTCCACGCCTTCGTAATTTTTCCTTGTGGCAACCCACTACTACGAACACCCCTGTTCTGTCTCAGTAGGTACTTTGTTTTACAATACCACCATACTTCTTTCGTTAATCAAACATAAATATTGAAATGCCGTTGAAACCTTGGCTTACTGTTTCAGCGAAACAGAGATAGCCCAAGGCAACAAAATACAAATTCATTAGGTAGGTGACTCACGTTTTGCACCAAAACAATTACATTGAAAATTACCTGGAAAAAGTTTTTTGTTTTGGCAACCGCCAAAAATCGCATTGTGTGTCTAGTGGCTATAATACAGAATATTAATGAAACGTTTATATATGATATTACGAAACTATTATTAGAGAATAGCCAACGAGTTGTCCAAAAAAATCAAGGTTCGTCTAGACAACCTAATTACAAAGACCCCAAGCAGGATATAAGCAGGTCTATAATATGCATGATAACCTCCAACAATGGTGAATGAACAACGTATGTACAAGACAAGTGCAAACATATCGTAGAATGTAGTAGATGTGCTTTCGTTAGCTCTAGACCGGATATGCCTCTTTTGTACGTGAATTAGTTCGTTCTTTAGCCTGTGGTTATATTAGAAACAGAATTTAGATACCTACACTAATATCTGCGGTTATTTCTCGCATACACTGCTTGTATCTAATATAAAGTAGATCCTTTCTAAACGATAAATCCCAACCCCGGGGAATTAATTACTTCGTTTCTTGGCTGTTTAAATGTATGACAGACATTCACAATATACAGGATCATTTTTTTAGGTCTACCACCGCGATTTTCTCGCTTATTTTGCGCCCTACAAAAAAAAAACGTAAGAAACAAAAATGTTGCAATTTTGGACAGCTAAGTGGTGCTGCAAAAGAAATCGGCATCCATGGCCAACTTGTCGCGCAATATTGAAAAAAACTCAAATTGAGCAAAACTATTAATAGCCGTGGAATGTTTATTTTAAGAGACAGAGGAAAACTTTTATATTGAAAATTGATCTGAGAAGCTTTATCCATCCAGGTAGTCAGATAGTTTCAGCAAATTACACAGGGTCTTCGGCTCTCTTGAGACCATGAAAATTTTTTTCTTAGTACCTAAAGTGCGAAAAGTTGGGCATGGAGGCCCATTCCTTTTTTAAAGTCGCCTCGCTGACCAAAATTGCCATATTTTGTTTTTTTATGTAATTTCTGTGCGGCATAAAATAAGCGAGAAAATCGCTTAATAAGAAATAAACAAAATTTTCATAGCCTCAAGAGAGCCGAAGACCCTGTGTAATTTGCTGAAACTATCTGACTACGTGGATGGATAAAGCTTCTCAGTGCCATCAATTTTCAACATAAAAGTTTTCCTCTGTCTCTTAAAATAAACATTCCGCGGCTATTAATAGTTTTGCTCAATTTTAGGTTTTTTTAATATTGCGCGACAAGTTGGCCATGGATACCGATTTCTTTTGCAGCACCACTTAGCTGTCCAATATTGCAACATTTTTGTTTCTTACTTTTTTTTGTAGGGCGTAAAATAAGCGAGGTGGTAGACCTAAAAAAATCATCCTGTATACCAATGTTAAAAATAGTGAAAACTGCAGGGGCAGTTTGTTAACCTAGAGGGTGACAACACTGACGCTTCCGTCACAGAACAAATAAAAAGTTCCATCCTCATTTTAATCGCTCCGAATTGTAGGTGCGACAAAAATATGAGAGAATCTTTAGACTTTGGTATAACTATACTTCCACTCCAGCCTCCAGCTCATGATGTATGTACATACTTAGATATTTTATTTTTTAATATACACATAATAGAGGTATACAATAATAATTTACATGGTATACCTACAAAATAGTACTGTATGAAATGCAAGATAACCTTTTTGGTATTTCTCTAGAATCTTTATTTTTTATTTGAGGGGTGAAGGAATGTCACATCTCCTCTCTAACAACAATTTGGACTAGTCTCAATTGTTGCAGCGAAATATAAGAGCATCTGAAGTTGTGACTGTTAATCATACCTAATTGTCGAATCCTTCACTTTCACACTTCACTCAACGTTTTGAAATTTGGTGGGATTATGCAATTAGTGTGCAGAGTACTACTTTAGCGCACTAGAAAGGCAGTATTTTGACGAGGCCGAATGTGCGCAATAGGCTTCTTGCATTCAAATTAGTTCTACAACCGTTTTATAAAAAAAACGTTCTGAAGTCGTTTTAAAGTAGGTACGCGACTAATAATTATTTACCCTCCTGGCTGGCTGACAGACTTGATGACGTTTCTTCTTCTCCACGTCAAGCACCCGAGATTATATTGCGCAAAGTACCTATTTTGCGCACTTTTTTGTGCATTGAAAACAATGCTTTGATGTCTACTTTTGTTGTCGTCGAGAAATTATAATATAATAATAGATGACTCTGGGGTGCAAACGGCAAAGTTTTCGGTTGTCCAAGTCGAAGCAGAGCGTCTTCGGTTCTGGTTCGAGTGCTGGCTGGTGGCTCCGGAGCTCCGGCACGTTAATAAAACGCCCAGACTTATAAATATTCGCCAAGGTCGCCATTTTCAATGCCGGTCTGGCTGGCCCGCGGCGTCGGCGGCGGTGCGCGATGCATTCATGCAAATATTTCTGAGAACGTGACCCCGGCGGGTTTACAACGAAAGCGAGGTTTGGAACCTTGGGGGCCAACCGACCGATTTTGAAACTAGAATGGATACATAATAGACATGCTATAAAGAAAAAAATTAATATCAATAAAATATCATAGCATTTGACTAAGTAACGTAGATATTAATAAATAAGACTGCTCACGGCTGTCACGTTTGGCACTTTTTTGGCTCGCCATGTGCTTTCCCGAGTCAAAATACAATGCAAAATACATTCTTAGCCATCAGAGCCATCTGTTTTCTACGACATGAATCTATAGCCGTGAGAAGTTTTATAAATACTTCAGACAACGATCCAAGGCTGAATAAGTGGATAAGAGGGATGGTTTCGTTTTATGAGATGAATGTCATATTTTTAGTTTGGAAAATCAAAGTACTTAGGACTTGTTATATGAGGAAAAAAATATTTTCTGTCTTTCCTGTGTAAGATACGGAAAATTTTAATAAAACTAAATAATTATGCCCATGTACAAAGTTTGATATACTAATCGGCCTACTTTGATTTTTCCGTTTTTGAAACTTTTAATTTTTCAATAGCCAATGTGCCTTTCCTGTGCAAGATACGTGAAAACTTTATTAAGACAAGTTGTTCCGACTTCAACAAAGTCCTGCACTGAGAAAACTGTCCACCTGGGTCCACCTGGTTTGTCTGTGTGCGAATATACTGTCCGCTGTCCGGAGTGTTTGTTCTAATCTTGTTTGACCTTGTTTGCGCCAAAATGATGAAAAGTTTTTCGTAAAATTTGGAAGTGAAGAGACGAAAGGAGTTTATTTTTATTGGTTTCTTCTACGATGTTACGCCACAAGATGCCTAGAACCTAATTGTATAGGTACTTGGCTCTGGCTGTAAGTCAAATTGTAATAATATACCTTGAAGCAGCTAGCTTTTCTTTGCTCAAAAGCAGGGAAGGGGGTCAACTTGTGTTCGCTTTTGGCTTTAAAAAGGACGAAAATTTAAGAATGAAGTGGTTGAGGCCCACATCATAAACAAACTAAAGCTCTCTTTAAAATTAAAGGAGCTTTTGTAACAATACAAACATCGTTTAATATAATTGCAAAAGTTTCTGTAATTTTAAAGTCAAAGACAGACTCAAAGGATACTTTATTAGTTATATTATGAAATTCACAACATCCAGTTGTATGTTCGACCGTTGTTTAGTTGTTTATATTTATCGCAAAATTTTATCATAAGTGAAAATTGAAAATAATCATCGTTTGCTAGACGGAACTTTGCGAAAAATTATCAGAAAAAAAATTCCGTGGATTTTTTTCTTAGATTTTTTCCGTGAATTTTTTCCCACGGATTTTATTTCCGTTTACCATGGTTACAAATGGCGTCTAGTCTAGATGAGTTTGAAAATGTCTGCAGGTCGGACTTCTTTATTCAGCAATACCTATACCTATGTGTATATAATGTATACTATGGTTGTGCACATGGTGCCACATAATATGACTGCTATAATAATAACTAATAAGATATATGATTCTTTGTGGAACGAATTTTGAACCGTCATCACTGATGAAATGTATGTCGATAATCAAATATCCCGTCCCATGGCTTTTCGCGTAATATTTCCCCGTACATGCCGTACTTGCTTCTTTTTATCCCCTATTATTCCTTTATTCGATGTTTTTATCCTTATTCTAGGCGTCGCGGGAGCGCGGGGCCGACTGATGGCCAATATGAGAGGCGATAATGAAAATTTGTGCCTTTTTCTATGCGTAATTGAACAACAAACCATATCAGTAATTACTTATGAGTTTTGCTCTCAAAACCCATAAAAACCGACTTTGAAACAGTGGCGGATCCAGCAATTCACTAAGGGAAGGGCACATGCTATTATAAATGGACTTGGTCAGCGATCACAAATAAAAACCACTGCATATATAATTATAGCATTGATTAAGCGAATTCCTTATTCAATGATTATAGTAAATATAAGAGGGGCCCTTGTTAGTAAAAGTCCGAATAGTATAACAAATTTTTATTAAGACTCCTAGTTTACAGGACAAAATCTAATCTATGTTTTGATTTTGAAAAACGGTTAACTATATTTTCTATTCTAACATAACATAAATCTAGGGCCAAGGGGGGGGGGGCAATTGCCCCTGTACCCCCCCCCCCCTTGGATCCGCCACTGCTTTGAAATACTTTGAATGGAATAATTGCAATAACTAACTTAACAATTTTTGTTGTCAAATATGCCGTGAAGCTTAGCTTTATAGTTGTAGAATCATGGTTGTGGCACAGATTACCAGCGGTTGTGGTACTACCCCCAGTTACTAGTGACTGGACAACAAGAAGTCGTTTATTTTCGTTTCCCATGACAAAAATTAATATCCTGAGAGCAGCTGTATTATCCCTAGTTCAGGGATACCAGGAAATATTTTTTGAAGATGGGGCAGAACAGAGTTATGCCGCTGTTATGAAAGGTTGAACATTTTGCCGAAGAAACTGTACCCTGTACCTACCCAGTTTCAACAATAGGCAGTTTGCAGATTTGCCGTTCTTTGAAAATAATTAAGAAGCGGCTGCAAATACGAAAAAATACTAAGAGATACTTTTTGTTAACCATTGGATTCACCACTACTCAAAACAAATTTAATAAATGCGATTATACAGTATATTCATATTTTTCTGAACTAATTAATTTTAGTAACACCCTGTATCTGCGCAACTGGGGGCCTCAGGAGCTTCGTATCAACCTTAAGTTTGGCAGCTCATCCGCTCATGTGACACGCCAAGTTTGAAGAAGACATCTCGTATACTTCCAGTGATACTAATTAAATATGTGTATTTGTCTCTAAACTTCTACGCTCTGTATAAAAAAACTATGGCCCGTAGGAGAAAAAAATATATGAAGAAGCGTCCTTATTTTGACTCCAAGAATACGTGGTTTCATTTTTGACCATCAGTAACGGACCTCCTAAATAAAGTTGGACTGCTATTGGTGCTTTCCCCCACCACCAATTTTTGTCCAACCGCCAGAGGGCGCTGAAGGCTGGTTTTTGGCCGCCATCATGTGCTGATTTCTAGGGATACTGTTGGCACCATTTAAGGTTCAAGTCTTCTTCTTCCTCTTTTTCACTTCATTTCAAATAACCCATCAAAAAACGCAGCTTTCTTATTGGCTTCCCCTCTGCTGTCAGCACAACATGGCGGCAGCCTGTTCCGGACACTTTTAACATATGGGAATGGCAATAGCAGTCCAGCTTTATTTAGGAGGTCCGTTCCATCAGTTCAGTTACACCCTGCATAGGTCCGTGCCTATAAAGTATAAAGTCGCATTTTTTTCGTACACTAGCGGCACTAGCGCCACTTCAGTATGCAAACAACAATGGAATTATGAGGACATGGTCGGGTATAATAATGGTAAAACTTTCCTTTGGTGTATGTCTGCCCCGATTTTTTTGAAATTTTGGCTACCCCCCTATTTTCGAGGTCCCTGAACACGAATCTGACCTCAGTTTTCGGCGCTCGGACGTAGTTTCCGAGAAAATGAATTTTCAAATTTCCTTTGACACCTCACTTTTCACGGCGATATTTGTAGTTATAATCCGGATGAATTTTTACTGTATGCAGCTCAAACTGATCACCACCCTATTTTGCACCCTTTGCCACCTCTAAACTTCGCGAAAACCCGCGGAAAACCCGAAATTTTGAAAGATTTTTGCCGTGTTTACGTGGCAAAGGATGCAAAATAGGGTGGTGATCAATTTGAGCTGAATTCATCTCAATTATAACACAAATAACCCTGTTAAAAGTGGGGTGTCAAAAGGAAATTTGAAAATTCATTTTCTCGGAAACTACGTCCGAGCGCCGAAAACTGAGGTCAGATTCGTGTTCAGGGACCTCGAAAATGGGAGGGTAGCCAAAATTTCAAAAAAAATCAGGGCAGACATACACCAACGGAAAGTTTTACCATAATAATTATAGTGTTGGTGCAGCTAGTGGCACCCCCGAGATGTGGCCACTGGTTTCGCGCCTGTGTGTCCTTTCACGCCGAACTCGGTGGGAAGCCGTTGCCGGCTGCCCGCCGCCGGCACGCGGTCGCGGTGCTCACGCTTGGCACCGCCCGCCCGCGCCGCCGACGGACCCGGCTCAAACCCGTCGTTATCTTCCATTGTGCGGGGCCGGTGCAGGCGGTTCGTCGACTTTTCGCGGTATAATAAGCGCGCCGTCACCGCCGGCCGCCGCCACCGCGCCGCGTAGCCTTGGTCCCGCGCGTCTCGTCCCGTCTTTTCGCGATGCGCGGCCTGCGCCGACGCCGCCGAGGGGCCCACGACACACGGCCAGCGTGGCACGATCGTGGTGGCAGGCGGCCGGCACGTGGTCGACGAATTTCGGCTCAAGGTGCTGGAAGCTGGAAGAGACGGACTCGGGAAAATATCCAGAGGTATGATGAAGGTCATGAAGGATGAAGGCTAGGAAGTCTATATACAAGGTTGTCACTTTATAATAACCACGATTAAGAAGTAGGTAGTTGCATTATGAATTAGATTACACTTTACAAATTGTGCTTCTTTTAATACTCATTCAAAATTATAACAAATAAACGAATCGGGAGTAGGGATGCTGGAATAGTCTGGTTACCTATTACCTACTGAAAATGATTCATTTAAATAGGTATCGTTTTATACGCCGAGTTTTACACATTCTAAAAAAGTTGGTATGTATTATAAATAAGAGCCGCTTTCGGGTGCAGTGTTTCAAGCTCCCAGTGTGAACACCCGAACGCTGATTTTTTACTGTAAACAAGCAAGTGGGACTCCACTGCGCAACTCGGAGCATCAAACCATCCATGATGTGACGATGCCACAAAGCTGATTTTTTGTTGATTATGTTTTGTTTGATGCTCGCCATGGAATCGCTCGCCAGCGACGCGTACCTAGGTGCTCGCTTCCGTTTGGGCTCGTACACGTTTTCACTTGTCGCTAGTCGTTGTTCATTCGTTTTCCGGAGGTCTTGGTTTAAATTTCTTCCGAAAGTTATTTCTCGTGTTTTCTTTTTGGTTCTTAACGGTTTGAGGTTATATTGGATAATTGACAGTATTGAAGACACTATTTTGAAAATTAGTTGCGGGATTTTGACATTTTGACGGCACACATCCGTTGCCGGCCTCCCGGAAAAGGAGCGTCTGCGTGTGGCGTCGGATTTCATTCGATCCTCGGAGTTAGAATTGAAAAGGTAGTTTGTTGCTGGCTTAAGTTTAAGTGAAAGTTATTTTTAGTATAATTCGCCTTTTCGAATTGTTGGTGAACCTCACAAGGAGTGAGTATCGTCACTGGTCACTAAAAGAGCAGCACCCAGAGTTGGAGACATTTGAATATTGGCGATTTTTGCAATTTGGTCCTCGGGGTTCCGCCACTATACCTATTATGGTACCTATACTACCTATATGATTTCAAAAAGCTTGTCGTAATTTGGCATTAAATTGATTTAACGAAAAACCTAATGTTTTTTAAAGGTTACTTTTTTATTTTTTGCTTTTTACTCTTTGATTCACATGTCACGAAATTTAGGCAGCCATCTTGGGGCATCCATCTTGGGACATCCGACATATTGGCTTTAATAAGTCGTCATTCACCTTATCGTATTCTACTTGTCAAACCCTTTCATTTGATACCAATGTCAAGAAGGTTGTGAAGAAATAGGAAATTACAATTCGGAATTTTAGAGGGATATTTTAAATTTAAATCATGTCAAATGCACGATGACCGTGATTGGCCGTGGTCATATATGATTTTGTGTTGCCACCATCAATTATTTTGCTTCTTCCCTATACTCCAGTCTGAATAAAATAAAAAGTAGGTCAGTCTTGCGCAATGCAGCATTTGGATCGATGATCAAAAACAGAGTTGCTAAACGTGGCATATAAAGCTTTCTTTCCACGTCGAAATATAATCCATAATCCGCGATTTCTGATCACTTGCCTCGTTGATATAGTCGAATTATTTTAAGAAGTCCTTACTGGGACTGTCAATTGGTAATTTCGATATCCTAAGTTGGCATCAATAACGTTCTTGAATGCAACCGGGTCATAAGTTCAGGTCAGTAACGAGCCCATTTGCACTAATAACACGAAAAGTAACAAGAACAAGAACAACACAGATAACGGTAAAACTCACGAAACGTAGAAAACCCGCGAATTTTTCACTGCCGAATGTTTGAACCAGTTTGAACGATCTGGAAAACCTTCACTGTCACTTTGACACACCGAAGCTAAATTTGCCTGAGTCCGCACATAGACGCTGCCAAAAGCCAAAATGAAAAGTGTTTCCTTTACGTTTGAAATTATTATTAAAATGAGTTGTAGTCATAGTTATTTTTATTTGTAGAGGTATAATCGTGATTACAATAGGGTTTTTATTTTATTATGATTTTTTTTGTATCACTTGGGTAAATTTTCACATCATAAATCAATGAGTGACGTCATTAACTGGTTGAGACACATATACCAATGTTATACCCATGGTTAACAGAAAATTCCTAGGGATTTTGTGGAGAATGTCATCTGACAAAATCGGGACTTCTTACAGTAGTCGGGGTATATGGCAACCTCGAATTCCAGGTTCTCCTTCTGTCAGCTCTAGCGCCTCTGATTGGCTTAAAGGCCAAGCGCGCTAAATATCTATTTTTAGAGTATCCGCAATCCATGGGCGCATCACGTCGCGAATACCTTCTCCCGTGCATACTGAAAACCGCGGTTTTGCATTACGGCAGGGGGCGAGTGCTGTAGATTGTGCCACCTTATTTCGGAGTGTTTATTGTAATAATTATACGTTTAGGCCATTTAGGGAATTTTAAACAATATGGGGACGCCCATGGTGGCTTTCATAGAAATAATCGGCGAATTCTATACTGCGCATGACTGACCTACTTTCTATTTTATCCAAACTGAAGTATAGAATGCACACAAAATCCCCTAGAATAGGCCCAATATGGCGGCTATCCAGGCGGACGCCAGCGCCCTCTGCCGGATGGCTAAAAATTGGTGGAAGGACTAGGGCCAGGGCCCAATGGCGGTCCAGTTTATTTTACGAGGGCTGTTTGGAGGGCAAACAAAATAGTATTTGCCTTTGTTTACACGGGTTTATATTGTGAAAATCGGCAAATGTTCGTGGTTTTATTGCAAAAATATCGTGTGTTTGCTGTGTGGTGAGCGGTTCAATAAGGCGGGAATAAGAACAATGTGCGGTAAGTAGTAAGACAAAGAGAGTTCTAAGCCAAACCTGTCAGACTTGTCTGGCTTAGAACTCTCATAGGGTTTTGGTGGTGGGAGAGCTCCCCCACTCCAAGAATAGCTATATAGGTGCGTGTGGTTCAACTAAGAGCATCAGTGCAGCAAACATGTCCTTCTTAAATAATTTAAACAAGAATTTGTTGTTAAAAAATCTGGTGAACGTTCGAGATTTGGAAGTAAATGAAAAATTTGAGATTCAGAGTTTTAAGAGAATAAGTACTAAGTTTGGAGAGAAGGTGGTTGTGGAGTTTGCAGACTTCAAGACCATTCTGCCCCAGCGGTTTACGGATGAACTAACTCAAGAACGAATTGCCAGTTTGAATGGTGACAAAAAAAGGCGCTTTTTAACCAGCTTGGGCCCTGTCGGCGAAACGACTAATATTATTTTTTCTGAAGAATGAGAGCAACATTATATGAAGGTTTAGAAATGTAAAATTGTGAAAATAAAAATATTATTTGTTTGTGTGTGTTTTACTAATATTTTTGGGGGGCTATAAAAGTGGTACTTGAGGTTGGAATTCATCAATCATGTCGCTGCTGTTCACCCTACAAGGTTTTACTTCCACACTTTCTATTGACTTTAATATTCCTATACATTTAGAACCAGATTTTGAGTATGGTTTGGCACTGCTAGGATTTCACACATATAACAGCATACCCAATATAGATGTTGGTGTCAATAAATTTTATTATATAAACGCTGATGGATATCGAAAATGTTTAGTTATTCCCACAGGGTCGTATGAAATTGAAGCCTTAGAAGATTACATAGTTCGAGCTTTAAGAAAAGAGGAATCTGATCAGAAAAATCCAATTTCAATAAAGGCTAATAATAGTACCTTACAGTGTGAAATTTACAGTGATAAATATACAGTAGATTTTCTACCAACAGACTCTATTGGTCATGTGTTAGGGTTTTCTCCTACACGATTAGAGTCTGGACAATTGCATACTTCCGACATATCTGTAAACATCGTGAAGGTCAGAACTATACATATAGATTGTAACGTAACATCTGGAGCATACTATAAAAATCAACCAACTCATACGATTTACGAGTTTGCAGTTAGCTGTGATCCTGGTTACGCCATAGACGAGTCTCCGAAAAATTTGGTGTACATGCCAGTTGCAAAGCGTGAGATTAATAATTTAACGCTAACTATTCTCGATCAGAACTTTCAACCTGTAAATTTTAGAGGCGAGGAAATAATTGTGCGGTTGGAGTTGAAGCGTGTATGAAAATTTCGCTATAGAGATGGTTTTGGTTTTTGGTGGCAGATATCACCCGTATAAAAGTCAATCACAATGCTTTAAAAATTCACTAGTGAGTAAATCATCGAAGAGTGCAGATCGTCTCTCGTTGGAAAATCAACAATTTTTGAAAGCGCTTGGTTATGTCCTTAACACCTCAAGTGTTTAATGTGCATCGCACACCCACATATGACGAATCTATTCAACGCTTAGAGAAGCGTACCTATTACCCATTTGTAAAGTCATTTAGGAATAATGATATTGTGGAAATAACCATTAATCAGGGTGACGCATGGTTGTTAATGTTTGACGCATCGATTTTTGTCAAAGGAAAAGTGACTAAGAAATCTGCTACCGGCGATTGTACATTAGCCAACAATGGTGCCGCATTTCTCTTCGATTCTGTTTCTTACGAACTAAATGGTAAAGAGATTGAGGTGGTGAGAAACCCGGGAATTGTGAGCACGATTAGATCATATCTTTGCTATACTGCTAATGATGAAAAATGTATGTCAACAGCAAGCTGGGTTGGGGTTAATAAATCTTTTGCTGTTAACAATGATGGAACATTCAATGTAAGGATTCCGCTAAAACATTTGTTTGGGATATTCAACGACTATCAGCTGGCAATTTGCGGTAAACAGACGTTGAGATTGACGCGAGCTAGAAATGATAACAATGCTTTGCTGCTACAAGGTGCAGATGCCGATGCTGAAATAACAATTTCCAACATTGAACTAAAGGTTAAACATATTCAGCCGAATGATATGATTAGATTGGATCTCCTTAAATCTATAAAAATTGATCGTCCAATTATAATTGCGTTCCGCAAGTGGGAGCTACACGAATTACCAAATCTTACTGTAAACGCCCAAAGGGAAATATGGGCTGTAAAATCATCGTCAGCAGTGTCAACCCCTCGATACGTCATCGTTGGATTTCAGACTAATCGGAATGAAGATTCTAAAACTGACCCCACGGCATTTGACCACATAAATACGACTGATGTAAGATTAATTGTAAACGGTGAATATTTTCCATTCGAACGTCAGAGGCTGAATTTTGCTGGTAATGACTTTCTGGACGCCTATCACAATTATGTTGAATTTTATCCAAGTTACATGAATGCGATGGAGAGTCGACCGCTACTTAGCTATGCAGATTACAAAAATAATGCAACCCTGTTTGTTATAGATTGTTCTCGCCGGAATGAATCTATAAAAATAAATACAGTTGACGTTAAGCTGGACATAGAAAACAGCAATGGTTTTCCTGATAAAACTCGAGCCTACTGCATAATTGTTCATGACTGTGCCATGGAATATTTGCCCTTGAGTGAAACTGTACGAGATTTAATGTAGAACCACATATCTATATAAAAGAACATTGTCACATTTCAGTTATAATTAAGATGTTGCTGAGACTGGGTCACGTTATATTATTCCCACTAATAAATAATGTGTTCTATATTTACAACCCAGAAGATACTAAGATATCTATTTGCGAGCGGGATAAATGTTTCCCATTTAAGGCGGTAGTTGAAAAAATTTCAGTAGCAAGACTATCCAAAAATGCTACTCAATTTAAACTTCATGCAGTATTCCAAAACCATACGACTGTTGAAACTGTGTGGAGGGAGATTCCACATTTCACCATACCCACAATGGACATGCTCAGAGAGCTCCCCACTCAAGATCATCATATAAAAGATCTCGCATTTGTACCACTCATTTACTACATTACTATATGTTCTTCCTTGTTAGTAGCAAAATTATTTATTGAAATAGTAAGAATATTACTGAGTGAGCAATGGAACGTAATTACGAGAGTCTTATAAGAACGTTTGAAAACTGGTCAAGCCCCCTATTAGCAGAAAAGCTTGCTCGAGCTGGATTTTTTTATACGAATTATGAAGATGTTGTCCAATGTCCATTTTGCAATATTGAAGGATATAAATGGGAAAAGAATGATGATCCATGGCAAGATCATGCTAGCTGGAGTCCCAATTGCCCGTTCATTAAAGGTGAAATCAAGCCTGTGGACATCCCACCTGAAAAAGTTGACATTGTCAATCCAGACTTTTTATGTATAGTATGCTACTGCAAAAACATAGAAGTCTTGTCAGTTCCATGTGGACATTTGGCATGCTGTATGGGTTGTGCAAACTCCATGGAGAAGTGCCCGCTGTGTAGGAGTATTGTGCAACAGAAGATTCGAGTTTACATTCCTTAAATTTATTGTAATAGTTGTAGAAAATAAATATTCTTAATTGAAAACTGTTTATTATTTACATCCCGATATATATATATATGAGACAAGCACATGCTATATTTTTAGATGTTTACAAGATGCACATCGAACCACATCAACTATCTTTACCAATAGAAAATTTAGATTTTGCTCGAAGTGAGAAATCTAAACATGGCTTGCTTTTGCCAAACTCGATTAGAGCAATATTTTGCGGTCCTAGCGGTTGTGGTAAAACAAACAGTCTACTTAGTTTAATATTCAACGAGAATGGCTTAAAATTTAAGAACATCTACCTTTACAGTAAATCGCTATATCAACCTAAATATCAGTTACTACAAGACGTGCTTAAAGAAGCAAAATGTGTTGGATATTTTCCATTTAGCTCAAACGATGACGTCATTGCACCATCAGAGGCTAGAGAAAATTCAATTTTTATTTTCGATGATGTGGCTTGTGGGACACAGGAAAAAATTAGAGAATATTACTCCATGGGTCGTCATAAAAATATAGATGCTGCATATCTCTGCCAGACATATTCAAAAATACCTAAGCAATTAATAAGAGACAACTGTAATATAATCGTTTTGTTTAAACAAGATGATGTGAATCTTAAACATATTTTTGACGAGCATGTGTCACCAGACATCTCATACGGAGACTTCAAGAATCTCTGCTCGCTCTGTTGGAATGATAATTTTGGAACGCTGGTTATTGTCAAAGATTTCAAAATGAATGAGGGTCGATATAGAATAGGATTTGATAGGTATATAACGTTATAATAACCACAATGCTCTTATTATTAATCGAGATGTCGATGCAAGAACAGATTCAAGAAGCGCAGCGCGCAAAGAAAATCAGCGAACTAGCTCGCTCGATTAGAAAAAAATATACAGCATTAAAAATAGGTAAATTTGATGAGGATGAAACTTTGAAAAAAATTTTCAAACCTGTGACAAGCTCTCTAGCAAATCTACAAGTTAAGCAAGAATTAAAACCGGAAGTAAAAAAACACAAAGTTGAACCGAAAGTTGAATCATTTATGGAAAAGTGGCGCGAGTCGTTGAAAAGTCCAGTTGCACTTTTGGGAGAAATGAATGAAACGTTAAATGATGTTGAGAAAGGAATTGACAAAGTGTACAGGCATTTTGATACTGTGTATCCTAAAGTAGCTATACCGTATGTAACAGACTTTATGGATAATTCGCTTAAAATCGATAGGGCATATGGTCCTAAGTATGACGAAACCAAATCTGTATGGATGCTAGGAAATAAGGATATTGATTTTGAAAAAGTGTCTGGTGACATAATCATCAACAATAATCGATTCACGGGAACAGATGGTCTCTACCAGCTAATTTTCTATAATAATCCAAAAAATACTAACGATGATTTGAAAAGTTACAGAGATATTTTAAATCTCACTGGTGTTCACCTTACTTCAAACGGACGATTAAAATCTAGCTATAAAAATAAGTACATTAATATTATTAAACCTCTAATGAAAGGTCCGGTGGCTACCTCCACACCTGTGAAGGGTTCCGGCATGCACCTCAAGTATAACACAAAGCCTGTGGAATATGTTTTCTGGGATGATCCTAATGAACTTGTAGAGAGATTAAGGTTATTAATTGCATCAAAAGATGCCGGAAATACTTCCCATGAAAACGAAATAACCGCAATAATCAATGAGTTGAAAGAAGCGAAAATTATTCTCTAACTTACAGCATGTTATTTGTAAGATGCCTTTAAACAAGTTCGGACGTGTTTCAAGGACTAGTCCCTCTTTGAATGACGGGAATTATGATTTCAAAACCCGCAGACTGTGCAACGTTAATTATCCTATTAACAGCAATGATGTTGGCACAAAGCAATATGCGGACAAACAAATCAATGCAACATTCAAAACGTTTAACATCATTCTCGAACAACATAATGTTAATATTGAGACTATCGTGAAAGACGTTTTCGAGAAAGAGATAGATGAAATAAGAAAATTTGTTAAAATTGTCAAAGAGTGTTGTTTAAAAATGGATGATGAACAGTCCGGTCAACTCCCAAATTAATCGATTTAGCACCATAATGAACCATTCAAGCCAGTTAAAAGATGTCCTTAAACAAGTTCGGACGTGCTTCAAGACTCAAGAACAGGTCTTGCCCACCTGTTTACACATTAAATTTGAATCTAGAAGGAAACTATGATTGTAACAACCGCAGACTGAGCAACGTTAATCCCCCGATCGATGCCAGCACAAAACAATATGTCGATGATGGGGTTATTCATGCATTACAATATTTTTACACAAATCTTAAACAGCATACTGAGGAATGCGATCTTCATATTCGCAACACAATGATAGCCAATGTTCAAGATAAGATCGATGAATTGAGAGAGTTGATTAAAACTATAGAAGATTATTATTTAAAAATAAGTGGTAAGCGTATGCAATCCTTACTGTCTCTCAGAGTAGTAGAGATCCTTGAGGGTGCTAGTCATGCATAGTAAAGAAAAAATTCAAGTAGTTAGGGAATTACATAAACCAACTCGAAAAAATTATCCACGTCGTCGAACTATCATTAAAGGTTTAGACGATTTGTGGCAAGCTGATCTCGCTCAGTTAGATCAGTATGCTAGTCACAATAATGGTTTCAAATTCATACTGGTTGTAATCGATTGCTTCTCTAAATTTGTTTGGTGCAGACCGCTCAAATCCAAGTCTGCTGAAGATGTTACCAACGCCTTCACTGATATCCTATCGAGAACTCGAAAGCCTCGCAACCTTCAAACTGATCAGGGCAAAGAGTTTTATAACTCTCGATTTCAAAATTTGATGCGAAAATTCAAAATTAATCATTACAGCACTTTTAGCGTCACGAAAGCCGCCATGGCCGAGAGAGTGATACGAACTCTAAAGGAACGATTATTTAAGTATTTTAGTCTAAATGGTAAATTTAAATGGGATGATTATTTGCCTACTCTAGTTGCCGAGTATAATAACAGACAACATAGAGTGATTCAAATGAAACCTAGCCAAGTTAATAAAACCAATGAACAATATCTGCTTAAAAAAGTGTATAGTCACGTGAAGATTTTTAGAGGTAGAAAATTTAAGGTTGGAGATATTGTAAGAATAAGTAAAGAGAAACATGTATTTGCCAAAGGTTACTTGCCTAGCTGGAGTACAGAATTGTTCAAAATAATGAAAGTGCAAATTACCAATCCACCAACATATTTGCTAGAGGATTTAAACGGTCGACCAATAAAAGGTGGATTTTATCGTGAAGAATTACAAAAGACTGAATATCCTGATGTATATCTGGTTGAAAAGGTGCTTCGTAGAAAGAGGGGGAAGGTGCTAGTACGATGGTTGGGCTTTGATAAAGAGCATGATTCGTGGATCTCTGAGTCAAACGTCGTGTAGAGCTTTAAGTGGTACCATGGTTGACAGCGGCTACGAATCTGATGGTAGCAATCATGAAGAAGTAAACAAAGTAAGAGAAGATTCTCTGATTTTATCATCATGCTTCACATTGCCTACATATACTATTAATAATGGTTTGAGCATTATGAGATATTTCAAACCGCAAGTTAATATCCGATCAACAGTGCGACGAAATGTGATTTCGCTGGACTATTTGGAATGGAAAGAATTAGTAAATCATTTAAACAACTTTACCAACAACCTGGGTACCCCGATGTTTATCAGATTCAACGATATATTGTTAAGAACGATGTTAACTGCAGATGGAAATCAACGAGTGTTGCTTGCAAAAAATGGTGTTTGCCAATGGTTTTCCATAGCAGAGGTTTTCGAGCTATTAAATATCGAACCATATGTGACTTTAAGGATAAGTTTTTTGATTAATTTTAAATTGTATGATTTTTACCTTAGTTTTTTAGATAAGGTCAATGAACTATTAGTACGTAGTAACTATGGCATAAATGTAATGGAAATTGTATTTTTAATGTGCAATGCAGTATGTAGCATGGAAACATATTGCATTTTTGAACTCTACTGTTATTATAATCAATTTTTGTTAGCAGACTTGTATAGAAGAAGGTTGGAATAAAGCAATGATTAAAAATATGACTTTTATTGTTTATTCAGATACCTATTATTACCGTCTGAATGTTGACGTTAATATCACAATCGATTTCACATGCACCAACTGTCGATGTATCATGTGGTAGGGCACCATGTCTGATTCGGTATGGTTGTACAGGGTGGAAGGGAATGAAACACTATTTGCAAAATATATTTTTTATTCATCTACTTCACATATGTACATCTTTATGACCCCAAGGAAGAGTTGAGACACTATCAACTAAATATCGCTTATCGTCAAATGGATTTAAACCAATTTTAGATTGTCTTATACTAAAGACGTTATGAGCAAATGATCGTATAGAACGTTGATTTACAATTTTCTCTGTCTTATTAAATAAACAATCGAAATAATCTTGATACGTTATCTGCTTCGCCACAACACTACCTCTAACACCTTTGGATTTTTTAACACACAAATTTTTTCCTTGAACCTTATAAGTATACATTTTAGATCTAAGTCCTACAAAATGTGTTAAAATACGGCCATTTAACTCGTCCTTCATCAGTCCTGGCACCTTCTTATTTACAAGCGGAATTCCATATTGATTATCTGCAGGATAGTCACTAGTATCAAACCGATGAATGTGATTCTTAATTACATTCTCGAACATGTCGTCACAACGGATTTCATAAACTAGACTATCAGTATCAGTATATAATAATAAGCAGTTAGTTGGCGAAAATGTTTTCAACATAAAATCATAATGGAATTCGTAGACACAGGTTTTGGATATGTCCAGAATAGACATCCCAACGTATAGAGGTTTATCAAACATAATATTTGTCTTATTTAATTCAACACTTATTAAGTTCTCATCAAAAATTACCCTATGTCTAAAACGAGGGCTAGAAATCAAATTTTTGGCGCCATATCTACCGTCCCACGTTCTTAATAATTTCACGATTCTGTGCTTTCTAACATTTTGCATTGTTTTGCCGTATATTGCATTATTCATTAGTTTCATTATATTTTTTTCAAAATCTAATGTTGTCACAGTTCTTAAATGAGTATTGAGTTGTATATAGGGAGCTAACCAGGCAGACTGTTTAAATTTCAAAACTTTATGAATTTTTTTTAATATTAAACCATGTTGCAAAGCTTGCTTAAGCGCTCTATAATGAATCACATAATTGTTCTTATCATAGAGAGTGGTCATGAGCTTTTTTATTTTGGAACCTGGAGGTTTGCAGTGTTCAGGTGCGAACGGAAGGTCTTTATGAAGGTTATGAAGATTATCAGGATAGGACAAATCAACTTCTAAAATATATCCGTCATCAGCATCGTCAGCAATCTTTGTGACATCGATATCAGACACCCACTCAAATCCTCCGTAAGGAAGAGGTTCACACATCGCCCAACCATAAAGGTTGTTAACATCAGCATAAAGAATATATTTTGATGGCATATTAACATCATAATTTTCCATATATTTGTTGTTAGCCTGAGAAAAGCGGTGGCTTACTTGGCTTACACCACCTCGAACTGCTCTCTCGAAAAACATTAAGATATCGCTGTCTTGGAAGGTTTCTAATTTACATTTCGTATATTTAAGCATGCAATCCCAGCTGTATCCAGGTAAAGTATAGTACCAGGCCGGATCTAAGCCATAATTTCGAAGACAAGTGGTTCTAAAATGCTCGAATATATCACTCAACAAAAGCACGTCACTTTTCATATATAGATCACAATACCCGCCCAAAGTCTTAATTCCAAAACTGTTCCAAACTAATTCAGCATGCTTGTAATCCTTTTCGTCAATATTATAATCATTTAATTTGTTATAGAAATTTTGGATAGGTGGTAATGAGGTTTCCTCTAATTTTTCCAGCGAATCGATGTAATCATAACAAAAAACACCTTTCCTAGTTAACAACTCAAAATTTTCAGAAGGAAATTCATTTCTAGTATTTTCGAAAGTATTTATAGATGATGCGAGTTTGTCTAGAGAGAAGGCCAAGAACTTGAAAGAATCAATGAACCGAAATTTAATATTTGTTTCATTGTCGAATATTGTAAAGCTAATATAGTTTTCATTATTTACAGGAAGTAGTGTAACATGATTCCGTTTGGCAAGTTCTCGTATTATAAAGTGACTGTCATATCCACTAAGGTTGTGAAAAATTACGGGAACTACGAACGAGTTCTTATAGTTTAAATTGCATGTTTGGTGCGCATAACCGCGAAATACAGAAGTCAGGTGGCAGTGATCGCGGACAATGGTATCATTGGCATTGAATTTTTTCTCACAAATATGACAATAAGCAGTGGCATCTTTAAGGCTTATAGCTTCATCCATAGGTTCAACATGATTCAATTTGGATGATACAAAATTAGCAATTTCTTCAATTTGGTTAGCAAACCATATCATACAATCATCTCCACGATAGCCTTTGTAGAAAGAGAGCGAGTTGTCAAAGGAGCACTTAAAATAATAACCAGCACTGAATGCTTCATGTCTTTGATATTTATCAGTTTTTAGCATGGTATCAGAATCTCCGTAGGGTTTTAGCATTGCTTCAAAATCTGCATACAAAACGAAGGGGGTGCGTTCTTTATGAACAAAATTTTTAAATTCGATATATTTCTCCTTCGGAAACTCGATTTTACAATTATTTATTTGCTCGCAATAAACTGTATGCTCCTCTAATTTAGCTTGAGATCTAAAGTAATTTAAACATCTTTCACATATATATTTTCGTCCATTATGTTTGCTTGACTGTTTCGAAATCAGTCTAGATAAATCTTTAATCCAACAATAATGATATTTTATATTGACGTTCGAATCATCCGCAGGTGGAACTTCAAAGTCGCTAGTTTTCAAAAAATATTGGTTTTGAATTAGAAGTAGATTGACATGTCTATCCATTTTATTTTTAGTTAGTCGAGCTGGTGAAGTGATAAATTGGCGTGGAGACTCATTTACCAACTCCAAAATGTACACATTGACAGAAATGTCATTGAGTTTCTCGAATTTTGATATTTGAGGTAGTGTCATTAATAAATTTATTCCATCTAATTTTAATATCCGAGTATAGTGTGGGTATGAATTAGCTCGATCGGCATGATTTTTATAGTTTACCGGATGGAGCGCAGAAACAACGCTCCAAAAAAAGCAAGCTTCATCATTATTTTTTACATTAACACAGGCTTTTTTTATCGAAATTTCAATCGGTAGAGGCAAATAGGATCCACCACCATTTCCCACTTCAAATTTATTCACGTTGACGTTTAGGCTTAAAATTTTACGCAATCTCCACCCGGAGCCGTGCTGATGATAATCTTCAACCTTTTTTATAATCTCATCCACAATACTATCTTTAAACCACTGCTTTAAATTAAACCCCTGGTCAATTGTAGAATTTTTTGTGTTGAAATATTTAATTTCGCTTACAGTACCACCTTCAGATATTTTAGTAAATTCCCCATTAAATACGGCATTTATCTTAACGATGTGAAAAGACTTTAATATTCTAGTTATACGATATTTAAAGAGAATAAATGCGTCATCAAAGAACTGCCACATATATACGTGACTCAAGTTTACTATGGAACCTGTGCGAATTCGATTTTGGAACGCCGTTTGAATATCAATCCATTTGACTCGGGTACTTTTATTGGAACGTTTTCCACCACCACATTTGTCTAATGTTTTGAAATATAATTGTAGTCTTTTCAGATGTTGTAGGTTGGCATACAGCTTTGTTAAAGTACCATGATTGAAATTACATCGTAGTGCGGAGCAATGCTGCCATATTGACAATTTCAAATGTTTTTTCCAACGTTGCAATACTTGAGGATGTATAGCTCTGCCATGTCCATTAAGCGAATTAAAGGCTTTCTCACAAGATTTTACAGTTTTATCACTCACTGTAGATATTTCACCTTCTACAAACATCTTGCAGCGAAGCACTAAAGCAATGTGTCAAGATGCCGCGGTATCACAACCTATATAGTGTAAGCAGAATCATGACCAATCTGTCAACTTCAAAAGAGAAGTGGTGGGGATGTCAACACAATCTTCTAGAATTTGAGACTCCCACTAGCCTTGTTTATAAATATTCTTTTTAGACAATGTGTGACACTAACAAAAGGATATTACAGCAATATTGAATTCAAGCAACAGATTGTGTTAAAAAGCAAAGGCAAAAAATAGACTGACAACTTTATTTTCCAAAATAAATATCGACTTTATTAAGTCCTCAGTCATGGACTGCCTTAACCCAGTCTGAAATATACAGTGTGATCATTTAAGCAAAATATAGAACTTAATCAAAATATAGACATTGCCTAAAGTTGATGCATGTTCAGTAACATATTAGATGCACTTAGAATAATTGTAAGTTAAACAGCATACAGGGTAGGTCAAAAAATATAAAAAGACAAAAGGTTATTAAGAAAAGTTGTTTAGAATTAAAAGCTATATCTAAATACCAAAACATAACTGCCTAAGGAAAGAAATTTCAACTTCCTAGGAAAAAAAAAATTTTTTTTTCGTTGATGAATTTTCAGTTTCTTAATAAACATTTAAAATAAAAATTTTGCATCGTAAATGAGAGTTTTTAATATACACATTATTACTTACTAATGTTTTACCATGTTCATAAGAATTTTTGCGAAATTTTAAAGTTTTGTTTAAGTAGCTTCAGTGGAGTCGTTTTCCATACTTGAGCGGATGCTATCCTAGTTATTTCGCGAAAAGTCAACCCTAGCCGCACGTGGTTGCTTCTGGGCATACTCCTAGTATTGTGAGGGTGAGAATTATTATTATTATTATATCGTTGCAACAAACATGAAGTTTGTGATTCCCTAAAAAATCTAATTTTACAAATATGTTTGAATTTGAACAAAGTTATGCGAAATTGATATATTATTAGGAGGTTATGTTTTGGTACTTAGGCATAACTTTTAATTCTAGACAACTTTCCTTAATAACATTTTCTGAAATAATGATACTTTTTATATTTTTTGACCTACCCTGTATGCTGTTTGACTTGCGTCCATTCTAAGTGCGTCTAATATGATTATCAAACATGCATCAACTTCCGGGAATATTTGTATTTTCGTTGTACAATTAATAAAAAAAAAAAATCACATATGTTGCTCAAATGATCACACTGTATACAATATTAGCAGTATTTTTAATATCTATAGCAAGGGAATTATATAGAGCCGGAACTATATAACGCCACCTGTATTTCTGTTAAACATTGGTTATTATTATTATCATTATCATTATTACTATTATTATTATTATATCCTTGCAACAAACATGAAGTTTGTGATTCCCTAAAAAATCTAATTTTACAAATATGCTTGAATTTGAACAAAGTTATGCGAAATTTGATATATTATTATTAGGAGGTTATGTTTTGGTATTTAGGCATAACTTTTAATTCTAGACAACATTTTGATGAATTTTCTGAAATAACGATACTTTACTCCTGCACAATTTTTATATTTTTTGACCTACCCTGTATGCTGTTTGACTTGCGTCCATTCTAAGTGCGCCTAATATGATTATCAAACATGCAGCAACTTCCGGGAATATTTGTATTTTCGTTGTGCAATAAATAAAAAAATCCCATATGTTGCTCAAATGATCACCCTGTATACAATATTAGCAGTATTTTTAATATCTATAGAAAGGGAATTATATAGAGCTGGAACTACATAACATCACCTGTATTTCTGTCAAACATTGGTTATCTGGAGTATCTCGATGCTAATTTGTAGGTATCTATTTCTAACGATTTTCTGATCTGTAATTTCATTACATTATGTCTACACACCCTCGTATTTACCATAATTCTCCGCTTCGTAGCGTTTCGGTACTAGCAGAGTACTCTAGCGGATATTTTCAGTACTCCCACGTCGCTACGTAGGTTATCGATCGACGCTTAGGATTGCGATAAAGCGTCTCTTAGTTTCAGTACCTACTAATTAAAGGGTTCTAGCGACACCGTCACACGACTGGATGTTGTCATCGATCCTTTGCGTTTCACTTCCCTAGCGGTTAGTTGTCTATATATATATAGAATCAGTGGCGGAGCTATGCATAAGAAAAATATTATCTGAATTGAGAATTTTATTACTTAGATAGTTTTATTTTAAGTTTAAGTATCTTTTGTGATATTGGGGTTTTTTATTTTGTTGCTATGGAATATTTTATGTTTTTTATAAATAATAAAAGGAGTGATTCATTTAATGTATTAGATACTTAGTTAATTTTAAGTTTACTTATTTTTTGTGATTTGGAGTTGTTTTTTATATTGTTTGGAATATGAACATTTTTTTATAAAAACTGATTCATCGTTATGGCAGAAGTTTACAATTTTCGAATGTCTCCTAATGTTCATATTATCTTTGAGGAGAGGGGGAACTTTTTACTTTTTGCTTATGACTCAAGGTACTCAAACACCGCCACTAGAACACTATTTTATGTTTTCTAGCAATCCCCACAGTAAAGTTTGAAAGTTGACTAATACCCACTTTGTATGTTTTCTTTTTAGCAAATTAGTTTTTCAATTTTATTATACAAAATATAAAATATATAAATATATACAATAATATACAAAATATACAAAAAATATAAAATATATAAATAAATACTAAAAATAATATTTACAGGTTGTAGAACACATATTTTTATATTGTACGTCGCACAAATTCAGCGAAGAACATTATCTCCACTCGCGGGCAATGAACTGGTTTTCCACAACTTACGACGTGTCTTTCGCATTGGTTCACTTTCACACTTTCGTAGAACTTCTTTTGTTGTTGAACCAGAACGTCAAATTTGGGGCAGCCCAGAAGTTCTATATTGTAGCCTAGATGCCCGTACCCTGCTGCTTGCAGAAGATTCTTTTCGATCTGCCCGCCCTTATAGCTGATTAGATTCTTACCAGCAGATTCACCAAGGATTCTCAGTACTGCTATCACGTTTTCCTGAGGTTCATCAGTGTCACAGTCGGAGAATCTTAAGCCATGCAAATGTTTCGTAACCCAACGAGCACTGCAGGCGTCCTTAGAGGAGAGTGAGTTATATGACCCCACACGGAAGTAGCGAGAACTGACTTGGCGCGATTTTAAATCGTAGATAGCCAACTCCTTGGTAAGAAACTTTCCGTTCACTTGAAACCCGTCAGCGTCAATAATGTATCGTATACCCGACATGTCAAAGAAAATATGAAATTTTAATTTGGAACTAACAGTGAAAGCGTCCGGATCCCGCTTTTATATTCTTGATCCAGTATGATATAGTGGGAGCACCATCCCTAACATTTAAAAAACGTCGTTGATCTGGCAACGTTGCGCTTAGATATCTTGGTCTGCGTCGGCAGATGCTGGATGTTTATTGGATGCAGTTACGAAGGGGATCTCACCCTTAACTTTATTTCTTTAAATTTGACTCTTTGACTGGTTCAGAAAAATCGTGGTGGGAGACTAGTTGGGGAATATCTAAGACAAACAGACTGTTGATTTGGCAACGCAGATGGTCTCATTGCAGGTTAATGGTAGCTCGATGCAGTGGAAAGGGTTATGCATATATACAGGGATCGTCATTTGATTATCAATTTGAACCTACAGTTTGATCAGTTTTGTGTTCTGTGCTTCAGCATGAAAACTAACACGTCAAGTCTACACCTGACTGCTGTAAGTAGAATTTTTTTACAAAACTTTCTTATTTTTAATAAATTGAAACTATTGAATTTAACTTTTGTATCGCCTTTGCAATTTATTACAGTACCTTCATACTTTCTATAAAAATTACATAATAACTTTTATTACAAACACTAGATCTTATTTACAGAGTCTTACAAACTCCGCGAAAACCATCGTTTTTCCATTATTTTTAGAAACAGGAATTATTTTTCTGACAATGTGATAGTTTTAATGTTATCACTAAATTATTACTAAAACAAGCTGTATCGACCTGAACTGTTTTACTTGTCAGATGAAGTGAATAGTTTTAATAAAATATATCGGTTTGTTTTTTTATAAAGAGTGTTAAATTAATTTTAACAAACTTAGAAAACGATTCTGTTTGACATGGGGCTCATACTCTTTGATGAGATTTTAGTTTTAAGGTCTTAGCTTTTTGTTTTAGGAAAAATATATTTACAGAGAGTTACTTTGCAAATTTGAATGATTGAGAACCATTTCCGTTTACTTAAAAAATTAACAGGTGTAGTTCTGGAATTACTACGGTTTTCTAGAGTTTTCAGTAGTACTTGAGCGAATGCTATCCTAGTTCTATCGGGAAAAAAGTCGCAAATGATAACGAAGACAAAATAATAGTAATTGTTTCCGCACAAGCGCTTCTGCCATACTTCTAGTTTGAAGCATTGCGAGGGAGAGAATTATTATTATTTATATTTTAAAACTGAATCTATTACTCTCACACTGTTGCTTTACTCGATGTATCATACCAAAATTTGTTATCAATATCTTTTGTAGTTTTTAGAATTAAAAAATCAATAATTTTAACATGTAAAAAACAAAGTTTATTTAAAAAGAATCTCTCAAGGTGATGTAATTTCTGAATCCCCCTGTATATCCATACTACATATTCCTATTAAAATTCTCAGACTTTAAAAGATGTAAATCTATATCTCTCTGGAATATGGTCTCATGTAAACCACTTATGCACATGTGTGTTCAATAAAGGGGAGATTTTAAAATTGAGACCTCAAATTAAGACAGGAAAACATTCTCAGACCGTGGGACCCCCATGAGTATATGTCTAGACACATTTTTTTGTTCACTGTTGTGCTTGCGATCCGTGGGAAGATCTCACCCAAAATATTATATGTGTCCGACAAAAGCTGGATTCATATGGGATTGTTTTTTATTTTTTGGGCTAAGATGAAACTACTCTGGGGTGATCATCTCCGCTTCAAAAAGATTTGAAATCATTAAACGTTGTGATGTTAACATACCTGTCAAAACGACATTTAATTAAATAATGATCAAAACACGCTTTGTGATTTTATCGAAAAAAGTTATTTGAAAATGTTGAAATTTTACCCCTATGTGCAGACAAAAATTCTGACAATGATAATTTTTTTAAAAAATATATAGTGGTCGGCAGAAAGTTGGAAAACTTTTTTATTATTAATTTCTGAGAAAATTTTATTCTCGATAAAAGTTGAGGCAACATTTCAAACTCAAAACGTCCACATCAAAATTTAAATATTTCTTCGGATACGAGGTAGATTCAATATGTCAAAATAAGAGTACCCTTATTTTTTAAAATACAGTCAAAAGTTACTTACAAAAGTTGTTTGGAATCAAAGGCTGATGTCAGATTTAAAGTCATAACCACATAGTCAAAAAAAGAAACTTTTTGTATTTTTTCAACCATCTTGTGCATTACAAAATACTGCAAATGTAACTTATCACCGGATAACAAATTTAAATTAATCTAAATCAGAGTTTAAAAATATTAAATTTTTGCAACTTTGTGCCGGTCCCTGTATAAAACTAATAATTTTTTTGTGTGCCATATTTGACTTTAGAACTCAACTAACATGGTTCCAACTTTTTGACTGTCACTGTACGTCTAGAGCCGACTCTGTTGTATAAAATTTGAACTTTTTAAAATATACTAGATTGGTTAAAAATATAGTATTATAAATTATTTTTTAATTTCAGCCAACTGACGCTGAAATTGAAGAAGCTGTTTCCACAATAATGACTCCTGTAAGTTTGTGCTAATAAATAATATTGTATAAATAATATTCCCCTTGCTTTTATAGCTAACAGATATCGAAAGATTGTTTGAGCCATATGTCCCGATGCCCCTGGTGAGAGCTGAGCCGACGCTGCAAGCACAAGTCTCAGTACACTCCAAAAGCGATTCTGTAAGTTAGTTCTACAACAACGAATCACTGTTCTTCAATTTGTTTCCTTCTTACAGTTAGACGTATCGTCAGCGTCACCACGTCCTTCCAGCTCAAGAGTGGTATCACAAACAATGAAACATGAATCAGCGAAAAGACCAGGGGGCGGAAAAAATTTAAATTTATTAAATGTCCTAGGATCTAAGCCCACTTCTACGAAGGATGATGTTCGTAGCAGTCTTAGAGAATTAATTGGAGAGATGAACGCCCTGGTGGATGGACGAATTTCAAGCGTGAAAGAGGATGTGAGAAATTCAGAGCGGGAGATGAGACGATTAAGAAAAGAAATATCAGTCTGGGAAAAAAAACTGGTAGCAACAAGAGAGAGCTATCAACGAGAAAAGAAAAAAAACGAAACCTATAAGAAAGAGGCTATGGAGATGGAGAACATAAAAAGAAAACTCGCATAATAATTATATAATGTACATATTTTAGATGTAAGTGTATTCTTTTAATTTGAAATGTTTATATTTTATTTTAAAATTTAGTTTTCTTAGCATTAAGTGTATTATGAATATATTTTAGTTTATTTAGTATAATATACAATAGATACATTTCTCTCGTTTTTGGGGATGGGAAAAGAAAAATCACACTTCATATTTTCAGATTTTTATTTCTACAGAAACATTACAGGTTCTCATTTTTTAAGAAATTTAAACACAAATTTCCACAGTTTGTTTCGTTATAGTTTTGATAAGAATTATTGTTATAAAATACTTCTATATCACTCCCTAAATATCGAATCAGTTCCTTTGGGGGTTTCAAATTGCCAAAGCTGTCAAAATATTGACACCTTTTCCCTCTTTTGAGATACGCCACCCAATGAGATCCGGAATTTTTCTGCACATCCAAATTTAAAATGGCCGACTCATTTTTTCTCGGTTTTTTAGGTAGTGTATCTCTCATATACACACCTCTAAAATAAGGAATTCCGTGGGCAAACCTAATTAAATCTAGGTTGGATAAAGGTCTGTTGGGTGGCTTCATTAGTTTTTTTGTTTCTTTAAAAAAAGACCGAAACCACGCCTACTTTTCCGCAAATAGAGTCCAGAACCGATGATCTTCGTAGCTTGCTTTCCATTCCCCATCAGCTTTTTTGTATTATTTACGTCAATTATAGTTTTAGCTATACTGCTAGCACCTCCGGCTATTGATCCAAGGGCACTCAGACCAGCTAGTATAGGCAAAAGCGGAAGAAAACCTCCTTTCTTTTCTTCGAAGGGAATAATTCTAGGTATTTTTAATTTACCTTTTCCACCAATTTTTTTAATTTGAACTCGTGCAGCCCTCACTGCCGCTAAAGACGATTTTTTTAATTTTTTTAGATCATTCAACTCATTGGTAGTATAGGATTTTTTTAGGGCTTTTTCAACCTTCTTTACAATGTCTCTTCTAAATGAAAATGGACGTTTCATACCCATGCCCAATTTCCTTTTAACCTTCATTGCAGTCGTAATAAGCCAAGCGGCTGTCTTTTCACCAAATTTAGCGTCTCTCGATTTGACTCTGTCCCAAGCACGATTTTCTAGTTCCCAATCAGCCTTGTGTCGTTCTTCTAGAGATTTGCTTTTACTGTAAGCAATATCATGAATTCTACAGGCTGAATCAACTTTATTTATACCAGAATCACCTCTAGAAAGACGTTTTTCTAACTTTGTACCGGGACCACAATACTGGTAACCAGGAAGATGTAACTCAACCGGTAATTTGTCAATTAATGTGTTTACCAACCCGCTCCCTTTGACAAGCAGCATTAGATTGACTCAAGTTTATTCAATCACTCCCTCTTATATAGGTTTAAAAAAACAACATACAAACAAATAATATTTTTATTTTCACAATTTTACATTTCTAAACTTTTTATTTATCTCGTACATAGTAACCATCGTTTTCAGCTTTTTCAATTCCTCCACATGACTTCGCAGTCTCTCGTTCATTCTTCAGAAAAAATAATATTAGTCGATTTGCCGACAGGGCCCAAGCTGGTTAAAAAGTACCTTTTGTTGTCACCATTCAAACTGTCAATTCGTTCTTGAGTTAGTTCATCCGTAAACCGATGGGGCAGAATGGTCTTGAAGTCTGCAAACTCCACAACCACCTTCTCTCCAAACTTAGTACTTATTCTCTTAAAACTCTGAATCTCAAATTTTTCATTTACTTCCAAATCTCGAACGTTCACCAGATTTTTTAACAACAAATTCTTGTTTAAATTATTTAAGAAGGACATGTTTGCTGCACTGATGCTCTTAGTTGAACCACACGCACCTATATAGCTATTCTTGGAGTGGGGGAGCTCTCCCACCACCAAAACCCTATGAGAGTTCTAAGCCAGACAAGTCTGACAGGTTTGGCTTAGAACTCTCTTTGTCTTACTACTGCGGTACTTTAGAAATACGGCGAATTTATGCTAAAAATCGGGTCTCCGATATGTACTGGGCGGGGGGAGACTGTGCTAATCGACTTGTTTTTCTACGAAAATGTTGTGTTTTCTTGTGTGGTTGGGTGTGCAACAACGGGGGGATAGATACAACGTGTGATTGTTTGGAATTCTGGCGGTTTTGAGCGAAAAATCGGGTCTCTGATCCGTGCAGTAACCCTAGCAACAACAAATAGGGTTGTGATGAAATAGGTAATCCGCCATCTTGGGGCGGCCGCCATATTCGATTTAGTATGACGTCACTCACCTTATCGTTTTCTTCTCGTCTAACCCTTTCAGTCGAGCTTTCATTTGCTATCCATATCAATGGGGTTGTAAAGAAAAAGGTAATCCGCCATCTTGGAGCGGCAGCCATGTGAATAAATTACAATATTGAATATACTAGATTGTGTTGTCGCCAACACCAAAAGTGTGTGCAAAATTTCAGTTCAATAGGTTGGGTGGAACTGGTTTAAAATTCAGTTGCAAGATTTGACCACATACTACATACTAACACACAACACACTCACTAAGTAACAAACAGGGCAAGTTAAATAAAAGCTTGTAATAATAAGGAACTAACTCTAGAAATATCCAGTGGCGTATTTAGGAGGGCGGTGCGCCTCGCTCCCCCCGCAACCATTTCGGAATTTGAAAATATTCACTGTAGGTAGCTTATAAATCCGAAGATTTTAGGTAATTTTGCTGAAAACTTAAAAAAACGTCTACGGCCCAGATATTGATTTTTTTAAATACTTACACCTGTTTAAAAAACTTTATAAATTTTGCCCTCCTCCCCCGAAACTAATTTCTATATACACCACTGGAAATATCACACAATATTTAGTTTGTTCCGAGATTTGTTCCAACCTTTGAATAAAGAATCCCAGAAAGGAGTCAAAGCTCTATGGGCATTACAAAATACGAGAGACGGAAGGAGCCAAGTTTTGACACAATATTTTGATATCTGACACGGCGATACGTGCCAGTATGTGGAACGTGGATACTTTTTCGAGTCGTTATGCTTAGCTATGCGGTTTGTGGTTCTTCCCTGGCCGCCAAAACGAAATGTTTGTAGATAATAATCCATCAGTAAGTAATTTTGTAAGGTCGTGCACCAAAGTGGCATAGGCGTTTGTGTAAGTACCTACTTCTTCATAATTGGAAATTTAAAATTCCAGATGGATTTACTCAAAGGTTCCAATAGACTGGTCAGACAATCAAATGACAAGGGAATTTAAATTATAAATTGGTTGAATGTAAATTCAACCAATTAGATTCGCACTGACTGGTTTGTGATTTCTATTGGAACAGATAATGATCAAGAACGTTTATGAAAGTCATTCAGAATTCCGAAAGTCGTTGACAGAGGCATTACTGCTATTTTAAAGGAACGCCGATTACCCCACCTCGGGTACCCCTAAAATTCCTTTTTGTGCAATATCCTCTTAAAAATCGGAGAACGTCCCAAACCTCCCAAAACTATATTCGAAAACAGTTCTAATAATCAGAGAAAAACTCCGTCAAGTTTGATTGCTAGGACTCTCCACTGTGAGTAAATTGGACTATTTTTTCTATTTCAATTCTAATTAAATTATAAACTAAATTTTTGCTCCAACTAAGTATTATATGGACACTGGGTGGGGAGCTTTGTCTAGTGCCTGGAACGGAAGAAAATGCCGATATCAATGATATCATTAGTTCCACGACACAACGTAAGATACTTTTATAAACCGATATATCACTTTTGTCCGCCCGTAACCAGTAACTATCGAAATAATTCTAGAGTCACTGCCGTAACTATAGCCAGTAATTTTGTTTCTTCAAAATAAGGCTAAATTGAATTATTTGTTTCCAAAAACATATACAGGGTGTCTACTTTTAAGTGTATACAAATCGATAAAAAATGTATTTTGTGAGATATTATTTGTTCGAAAGGCCTTCAAAAACCGCTTCTTTTGACCTTTCTGCCATTTTCAAAATGCAAATCCAGGGCCGGCTGCGATTTTTTTATACCCCCGATTTTTACGAAAACCATTTAGCGATTTTTTTTATTTAAAATCTGACCCCACAGCGTTAATCAGAACACGCCGAAACCCCTATATACCAAATTTGAATAAAAAAATATACGGGGAGTTCCATTCTGCAGGGTGTCAAAGTTGAGCAAAATAGGAATTTTAAAGGCATCTGCCAAGTCAAGAGTGCCATGGAATCCCCTCAAAACAGTTGAATGGTCAATGGACCACTCAAGGTGTTGGTGTGCAAAGATCCAATACAAAATATAGTGTTCTTATCTGTGCCATCTCAAATTACTGAATTTTTGGAACTTTATACTGGTCAAAAATCGAGTATATCAAAACCGCTACACACACTATAAACGAACTGAATCTAAAAAATACAGAAGTCTGCCAGTCAGTAAGTCCATATCAGCAAAGAAAATGGTACTACGCACATTTTCTTTGATATCAGTTAAGGTGGCTGGTGTGCCACAACAGGAAACTCACAGAAAATGTATCATCTTAGACAGCGACTTTGTTGAGAAAGGTCCAATAATTAAAATTGTTTTTATTTGTTAGTTGGCATTTTGTAAAGAAATACATTACTTTTGTGTTTATCAATATTTTTTCAATGATCCTACAGCACTCATGACCCGTATAAAGTTTCATAAAAATTCAGCATTTTGAGATGGCACAGATAAGAACATTTTGTATATTTTGAATTGGACCTTTGCACACCAACACCTTGAGTGGTCCTATTAACCATTTAACTGTTTTGAGGGGATTCCATGGCACACTTGACTTTGCAGGTGCCTTTAAAATTCCTATTTTGCTCAACTTTGACACCCTGCAGAATAGAACTCCATATATAGTTTTTATTCAAATTTGGTATATAGGGGTTTTTGGGTGTTCTGATTAACGCTGTGGGGTCAGATTTTAAATAAAAAAGTCGCTTAATGGTTTTTGTGAAAATCGGGGTATAAAAAAAAATCGTAGCCGTCCCTGGATTTCCATTTTGACAAAAGTAAAAACGTCAAAAGAAGCGTTTTTTGAAGACCTTTCGAACAAAAAAAAAAGGTTTTTAAAAATATCTCACAAAATACATTTTTTATCGATTTGTATACACTTAAAAGTAGACACCCTATAGAAAACAACATCTCACTCACCCCTCCTCTCACCCACCCTTTTTATAATTAAGTAAAAAATATTCTCTATAATAAGAGATTATTACCTACGTACTAATTTCGTTTGCTAAAAATTAAAAACTGTATAGCGAAAAACCTCTTGAAAAACTAAACAATAAACGTATTCATCCCCAATTTCTACCAAGCTTTCCATGCAGCGAGACTTTTGTATCCTTCAGTGGTGATTTTTTGCAGAAAAATCTTTTGAGGTACAGCTCCGAATCGACCTAGAGGTCAATCATTGGCTTCAATTCGAAACCATCGTAGCAGAAGAATCTGAAAGGAAGAGGTACGAAGGTCGAAGAACCAACCCAGATGAAGGACCATCTTCACAAAATCAAACATCCATTTGCATTAATTTGGTGTTGTGTAATTTAGTGCGGTCTAATTGGTAATTGGTGCCAGTAGGCACGAAAGTGGAGCTACGGGTGCTATTAAAGAGAAGCCAAAGTAAACTATTTACATACTCGAGTACCTATCCGTACACATTAGATTTCAAACAGAGATAGGATACTTCTGCGGCATTAATACATGGCGTACTTACAAAAGTACAAGTTAAATTACACATTATCACTCCTTGTCGTTCTCAGAATAATACAGTGGTCAGGAGTTTTCCAAACGAGTCTCAAGCACTGCCGCTGTGAATAAGTGAATAATAAATAGAATTTATAAAAGCCTTATCTGTATTATGATTGAGCGTAGTACCTATCATGTAATGTATGGAAATACTTATTTCGGAGTTGCTATGCAATTACAGGGTAGATTACTTTACCACCGTTTTGCATGCATGAACGATGTTGATGACTCATTGAGATTGAGGAGCGAGATTGTATTAGTAGTTTGGCTCTAATTATTTCGAATGTGTCAAAGTAAAACGAAAATCGAATTATTGTTTTACCCTCGCTTTTACTTTCTTGTTTGTCCTCTTTTAATGATGATACATTTGCTGTATTTTTTAGACTTAGTTCGTTTATAGTATCTGGGACGGTCTTGATATAGGTTTTTGACCCCTAAAAAGTCAGTAGTTTGAGATGACACAAAGAAAGACACACTGTATGTTTTATATTGGATCTTTGCACATTAACACTTTGAGTGGTTCTGTTGATGCCTTTAAAATTTCTAATTTTACTCAATTTTGACACCCTGCAGAATGGAACTCCCTATATATTTTTTGTTCAAATTTGGTATAAGGGGGTTTTGAGGTGTCGGTCCTGATTAACTCTGTGGTGTCAAATTTGAAATAAAAAAATCGGGGTATAAACAAAATGGTAGCCTGCCCTGGATTTGTATTTTGAAAATGGTAGGACGGTCGAAATAAGCGGAACGCCTTTCAAACAACAAAGTTTAAGCGATTATCTCCAAAAATAAAGATTTTATGGATTTGTATATGTTTAAAAGTAGACACCCTGTATATAACACTCAATATATTTTCCAGAAGTAAGTACATAAAACGGCAATGATATTATGGCTTGAGTTCTACCGCCATGGTGAAAATAAACGTGGCTCTGGTTCTTGTTGCTAAGGTATCTTAAATTGGCGAAACGTGGGCAGATTTTATGTGCAAACTTTTCTACCTGCATCGAACAAAAAGACAATCTATAAAGATCGTTGGACATTTAACCAGTTAGTGGTGCCCTTGGTGGCTAATCTAGTTTTTGCCTTTTTGTGATCTTGAAATAGCCGTCGCTGCGTTGTTGCCGTAGGCTCTTACTTTTGGGTATTGGATAGTTACCAGACTCGAGAGTAGAATCACAGACCTATTATATTAGCGAAGCTATGAGTTTGTGGTAAAATATTGACTCATATAGCTACAGCGAGAGCTATAGTGACTATATCTCTGGACTATAACAAGACAGTGACGACAATAAATTATAACATTTTTTGATTGGTTAGCCACCATGTTGTGAGCACAATTTCTAAAAAATTATAAAAATGTACTAGGGCTGGGTGATTCAGTTTTATTCTTTGACGCTTCAACCCTTGTCTATAGAAAACCATAAAATATGACTATCCACAGCCAGGCGGTTTCTCCATTAGTTTATTTGTGCAGTGAACACCCAATTAAATTTCATAAAAACACAGTATTTTAAAATCACATAAATAACCCTAAGAATATAAATTCAATTTTAATATTTTTATTATTTTCGTACGTGTTAGTCTCTATTTTTTTGATGCGCCATTGAACATTTTTATTTTTACTGGTCGGTCGGTGTCGGTGCGATATCCAGATTGAACGCGAGAGGTTTCCGCGAATACCTGTGGTTAGAAAGAGAGGTTATCAAATCCTTAAAACAAACAGTGTGGCGAGGGGGTCATCAGGTTCTCCAGTAGGTGTACAAATTTGTATGCAGGACATCTGCAGTACTTCGGCAGGACTCTGCAGTACTTGTGCAGGACTCTGAAGTAACCGTTCAGGACTCTGCAGTACATGTGCAGGACTCTGCAGTACATGTGCAGGACTTTGCAGTGCATGTGCAGGACCCTGCAGTATTTATGCAGGACTCGGTAGTACTTGAGCAGGACCATGCAGTACCTATTTATGCAGGACCTGCATATTTACGCAGCTTTCTGCAGTAGGTGTAAAAAAAAATGAAGTACCTGAAGACTCCTCGCACTCGCTCGCAGTGTGGCCACGTGAACCTATGCTTCTTTTAGTATCACTTCCTACAAAGGAAAGCACTATGTTTAGGACCACCCTGTATGTACTTAATACTTAATACCAGAAAGCCAAATACGAATACTATGGCGCCGTCGCAAAAGCATATAGTAAAAGCATAATATAATATATGTCATATGTATATTATTGTGAAAATGAAAAACACATTGAAATAATTCCCTTCCACTGTTCTCTTCAAACTAGCTTTTAAAATTCCATACATTTTTCCGGTTCCAAATTCCAACAGAAGTAAAGACTCGGGTAAAGAACAACCATTTCTGCCATAAGTTGTTATAAACGAGCCAATATATTACTGTTGTACTTATTAGCCGTCCAGGTTCGTTTTTATGTCTAAGTTATTAAACATGCTCTAGTAAACGTTTCCGTTCCAAGGCGTCCGTAATGAAGTGGCCAGACATCCGGGTTCTGAATTTTAAAATTTATTTGTAGAATTTCTGCTTAGTCACCGATTAAAATTCGAGATAACTAGTTGAAGTTGTTTCGTAACCAATAAGTGGTCACCGAAAATGGGGATATGCACTAGACAGGAGATTTTTGTAAATGCCGGTGAAATAAAATACATATTGGATTTTTACAGTTTATTGATATTAGTTTATGCGATTAGCATTTTTGGTAATAAGCTTCTGACAACTCTAGTCCAACATATGGTCCAACCACTGTGAGCCAGGATATCACAGCATTTTTGCTAAAACATAAGAAATAGGTATTTCGGTCGCAATTTTTTTTCGATATTTTTAGATATCTCTGGATTTTAATATTTTTGATTAGCAAACAATCACTATCGATCCAAGTTTTGTATTTTAAAAGATTTTTTTAAGTTAAATGCAGTTTTTTTCGCTATTTGCTTCTCAGTGATAGTATTCCATAGCGTTCTGGTAATTTGACAACGAAATTTCATAAGGTGTGATACTTAGTACAAAAATTAAACCAAGCTGTTGTGTAATTATTTGCAAAATGTTCAGATAGGTAAGTAGTAATATCATAGATCATAGCCGACTAAACACTGGTAATATCATAAGGTTATTATCATTAAATCTCGGTGTGAATGTACACGCGTCGTGTCACACGCGGTAGTTGTGTATTGTGTACCTAGATATTGCATAATTCTGGTTTTAATTAGCCAATCTGATTCCTTTCATTTCTGTTGTATGTTGTATTACTGTATCATAAACAATAATAAATCAAACGAAGAAGCATATATACAATGTGCCCCCGGATGGATCTAACTATAGGGAATAACTTTTAGACTTTCTTATTTTGCATTTTATTAGTAAAGTTCTTCATAAAATTTTGCTTATTCTGTGGTGCTTCTACTGGAATTATGTAATTCGAAATTTCTAAATAGCATACGGCGTGGTTAAAAAGCAGCAAAATCTGAAAACAAGTCAAGAGTACCCACCTGCTTTCTGAAGGAATAAAAAAAATCTTAGTGATTATTGATTATATACCAACAAAATCAGTTGACATTTAACCATTAACCAACAATCCATTACTTAGTATCAAAATTGTTTGAATAATATTGAATGTAGAGCAAAAATAATCTCATTAATTCCTGAATTCGTTTTTACCTCTTCTATCAAATTTTCTTACTAACTACTAACTCACGAAGACAGTTTACAGAAACGTATACCCGGATCAGTCGCACATCGATACGATTTCACCTATACCGTAGGTAGCATTTCACTAAATAGATTCTTCGCTCTAAAGAAAACACTATTAAAAAAATGACACTGACTTGACTTTAAATTCCTAATTTAACTTAAATATCTTTGTCTTGACTTTGTTAAATTTGTATAATTATTATTACTTTGTTAATTGAAAAAGGAATATCGCTAGAAAACTGGCAATAATTCTTCTGGTTTAATATAGACCCACACTTAAAAAACAACTTTGCTTTTTAATAACTGTCCGTTCTTTTGATAACAACAAAGCCACCATTTTATTCACACCACGAATTTATCACCGATGCTTAGTTTGCAGTTCTGCACAGAAACCTTGAAAATTCGTCCATTTGCGTTTCTAACTAAATAAATAAAACTGGCAGTATAATACGTGACCCTTTGAATGAAATCGTCGAAGTGCTAATCCCACTATTTAAAACGCCTCTAACCTGCTCGTCAAAAAGGGTTGAATAATTTCCCGGGTCCGGCACGGATGCAAGGTCTGGACCGGCCGCCTCAGCACAGGGTGGTCCTACAACAATAACGTTATTATCGCTGCCCATTGTAAAAGCCCTCGTTTTATGGCTCTCCTAACCATTTGAGTTAATGTGTCGTACATATTCGAACCGCTAAATTGTTTATTGTGCGTCCAATATTGCTCTGAGGAAAATAGCGACCCATCTGCAACAAAAGGAACGAGATGAGGCCACAACGAGAGTTAATATAAGGCAATAAAGTTTATAGTCGTGGCAATAAAAGAGCGACCACGTCACAGGTAGGCGAGCCCGAAGTCGTTATTATTTGCCATTATTATAGGAAATATGGAGCTAACCAACCTTCGTCGGTAATGTAGGTAGAAGAAGGGATCAAAGAATATTCAGATTTTGCCTTAAAATAATAAACTGCACAGACAGACAGTTGTGGTTGTAAAACTTGTAGTAGGGGAGCCCACGATGCTAAATGGGGATTTACTCGAGCGTCGTGGGGACCTATTGGATTTTGAAGATTAGATGGTAGAAAGAAAAAAAGGTTATCCCTCCACCGGAGGAGGAAGCGTCTACAGGCTTTCACAAATGTAAAAAAATAGTCACATGGAGATATTCGAGCGCGTCAGATATTGATAGTGTATATGCCCCACGTGTCTCCGGTGACGTAGGTATGTTAATCTGCCGGTTTGCATGGGGGCGGCCGTACGGAAGGGTTAAAAATGGGAAGAAAAAATTTACTCGAGCGCGTCAGATATTCAGAAGGGATGTTCATTTTGAAATACTCGAGCGCGTCAGATTTTCATATAGACGGTTCAGCTTGATGTTCTGGGCGTGCTGATCCATAATCTGACGATTATTTGGAGGGATTTTCTTAATCTGACGGTTTGAAAAAAAAAAGTTCATAATTTTTTTTTTAAGGAATATTTGCGTTTTCTAAGAAAAATATGTTGTCTGTTAAAAATTAAGGAATTTTTGTCTATAAACATATGCTCTTAATAATTTGTTTTCTATATTACAGACAGGGTGTTGAACGTGGACTTTTCAAATATTGTATTACCTATATTTCTTAAACTAAACAAAATTTGACAAAACGTCTAAAATATAACTTATAGATAAAAAGCAGGTCTATCCAAATATCAAATAAAAAATGACCGTTCGTTACAAAAAAAATTCAAAGGGCGCCGCGACGCAGAGCGTCGTTTGTCAAATATTCTCAATTTTATCTTAATTTAGTCTTCGTTATATTTTTTCGATATATTTTTTTCTCTTTTCGTTTGCCCACAATAGGCCAGGGACATCGAGTTTGAATAACCCAGTACATATAATACCACGAGTGCTGTGATCAGCTGTGATGTCGTGATGGCTGGCGTGTGGGACGGTGCGAGAGAAAGAGTGAAAGGGAGAGAGAGGCGCGTAGTGGGGAATAGGTACATGCTTCACTGCAGCTAGCTGCACGCGCTAAACTTTATCGACGATTTTTGTTACTTCGGCTTGTGGAAATCGGAAGATTATATTTTTCCCGTTATCCTTGAATTATTTCCTTTAAAATAAAAAAATATTCGACCGCGCTCGAGAAAGTCGAGGTAACGTTTTTTTTTGCAAGTTTGTGACCCTCCAAACCCCTTACGTCACGCTCAAATCGTCAGATTATTGAAATGTACACTTTTCAGTATGTAATTAACCCATCATATCTTACTATCTACCTATCAATTTTTTTTACTATTCTGATCGGCTGCCCTATACACGCGCGGCCCTGTATAGAGGGCTTAGATATGGTGGAGGTAGGTACTCAACAGGGTGCATAATATGTTAATCTGTCGCGCTTGAGTAAATCCCAAAATCCCCTATTGGGCTCCCCTACTATTGTAAAAGACATCCGCTTGGAAAATTGTAAAACCTATAAGCAGTGACTCCCATACATTCTATTATTGTCAATAATTAATAATAATAAGGAATAATGGTGTGGTTTTTGTGAAGCACAAGTGTCAATATAATGACCAACTTAAATTGCTGCTTTTGGGCCAGTATTCAATAATGTGGCATAACATGCTTTCTACAAAAAAGGTTCTTATACATTAAATTTATCATGTTATTACGCTTAAGCGGCTAGAATCTATGGGGTGTTGTGTTTTCTAACATGGGAAACCTACATGGTAAATGTATTTTATGTGAAAAAAGAAAAAAATCTATGAATATAATGCGCTACAAAACATAGGTGTTCAAATTTTCCAAAGAAATATATCGAATATATCTTTCAAGCCACTGAAGATTTGCATACAAAATTTGGTGCACGATATAATCGCAGATCCATAACATGGTATGTTAATATGAACTCCCCAAGCAACTTGGGTATTTGGGGTCAGTGACTAAACCAATCGTTTGAGGAAAAATTAAAACGATGATGATGAGTCGTGCACTTGAAATCTCACAAAAAACTGAATTAAATATAAAAGAATAATTATTATTTACCACTGCACCTACAAGAGTTGTTCATATGTAACTCCCACCTGGGTAACTTCTTTATTTTTGTCCTGATCCTGACCTGATGAATATCAAAATAAAGATGTTCAAGAAATTCGCAAATCTCCTTGCAAATAAGATTGATAAGTTTCTAATCGAAATTTGAAAAAGTTGCACCTACCGAAATTTCATAATAATCAGTCAACTTGAATCTTTTCACATTCTGGTAAGTACATACTTCAAAAGTATTTTTCGTAAAAAATATAAAAAAATTTTCTAATATTTTTTCACGTCTACGAAAAAAGGTTTTCACCAAAAAATGACGAAAATTTTGAAAATACGAAAAGATCGAAGGACGATCGTTATGAAATTTAGAGCCAAGGTGTTATTTAAATTTCCCGCAAGTTTTTCTAATTTTTTGTATCACACGAAAAATAGCAATAACAATAAAAGATTTGCCAAATATCACTTGTTATCTGATTTTTTAATTATTTGTAAATTCCGTTAGAGATATTTTTTTTCCATGATTTCGAGACTAGCCTGAGAGCCAACTTTTTCAGCAATCAGGCGAAAATTTCGGGTATCGCTCCTGTCCTTGGCAGCGGGAAATAATCGTTTTTAAATACTTACCTAATTGGTTTAATAGCATGATACTTGAGCGGTTCGAATTATAATAAAGGAAATAATTAGTATGGGAACCTTCAAAAAATCACCGTTAGCTGCGCTCCTGCGGGCCCCCCGAAAATCGAGCGTTGTCGGCAATTAAATTGTTTGTTGAGCCCACGTTTAAATTCGGTGATGCTCAAGGGCGTCCCGGTGAAGTTTCCCAAAATAGCTATGGGTCGCCTGCATTCAAACATAACCTCTGATAATGGCAGCTTGAGCGAGAAAAAGGTATCCATGTTTGAATTCAGGGCCGTAGATAAGGGATGAGTTTTGGGGGTTCATTGAGGAACAAAAGAAAAAAGATATGTGATTTTATATGTAATTACCTTGTTTCCAAATATTGAAACACAAAACAGGAACTGCATAGCTTATATGGTACGCTACGTGGTACTCAAAAGTGACGACAATTTGTTCCTTGTCAATGGTCAGAGTCGTTCGGACTTTCTTCCTGATGTATTTATTGTTTTCGGTATCCTAAAACAAATAACGTTTGTAGAATCTTCAGAAACATACATAGTAATTGTAATTGACAATAAAACAAGCAAGAATACCGGATTGCTTATTTCTGTAGCCACAGTCATACAGTATGTAGTAGTTTATGGTACACGGACGAAAAGTTCAGTTGGGAAAAAATACTTTTCGTTCGTAGGTATATCACACAATAGATTTTGTTCGAGTGTGCGCTTAGATATTTAAAAAAGTAGAAAATTAAATTCGGAAATGATACTGTTTATGTTTTCATTACAACAAATCTTAGTTACCTATGAACTGTCAATGTGCTTGTGTCAATCAGATCAAATAACTTAAACAGAAATGAAGATTCTCATATATAACATAATACAAAAATAATAAGAAAAGCCCCTAAACATTTTGGAATTTTCTTATGTTAATTTCTTGGTCAGAACACATGTTAAATAAATTACTACAAAACGGGAAAGGATAATGAGCCAGAGTTCTGTATCATTTTGATCGCCTTGACGAGAATAATTCAAAAATGCAAAAACATAAATTTGGATTGCCACGCGTTTTCAAGAAAAATTAGTGATTTACATTTGATGCTATTCAATTATTTTAAATACAGTTCCCGATAAATTCTCCAACCTCAATTGTTTTTTTTTTCTACAAAATCCTCAAAATTACCTCAGCTGTGATTAACTCCCACCCATCTAAGATAGATTCGGACACTTCTATTATCGCTTCGATGCAATTTTGAAACTGATCGATAGTTAACGAACATTCCATTGTCCCTGAAACACAATAAAATACGGGTTAAATAAATTCCCGAAAAAGGACCACGCCATAAATTCTCAATGACGCGCCGACCTTGAGACGTCCAGAACGAAACGCTGCATCGTTGGAAATAAACTATAAAGTACGTTAAATCCTTTTTGTTTTTCGTTAATTAACGTGTGTCAGTGTCACACTCCGGGCCTGCAATATGGGACTGGCTTTAATGCATTTTGTCTAGAGGTGTAGGCGTGGAAGGACAATAAACGTCACACACAAAATAAACTTTAATACTTAAAGGTTGCAGGGCCGTAGCCAGGGGGGGGGGGGCAGGCAGGGTGTTGCCCTGCGTGGCAGAATGTTTGCCCTGCCTGAGCCACAAGTTCACCGTTCACCTCACCAGAGCCGTAGATAAGGCGCTGCTTCATTGAGAAAAAAAACGAGGAAAAAGACATAATGATTTTTTAATTTATTATACCTCATTTGAACTGAATTTGTCTTTAAATTTTCTAAAAAAAATTGACTGCAGCGCATTTTAGTGAGCACACACCTCCAAGTACTCTTTTTATTACCCGCTTAAAAAACAATAATTTTTATTGCCCCACCTTCACAAAAGGGTGTTCACTGTTGATATTGATAATTACTGCATTTTGTCAGTTAAAAATCGACAATAAAATAGAAATTTGTTAATACTTTTGTCTCCTCTATAAGAGAAAACAGAGTATTCTTGCTTCCTGCAAAAATATGATTATGGGCCCGCATAATAAGCAAAAAAATTACCATTGCTGCAAAATTGTATGTTCATATTATATTTGACCTTGAAAATTTCACAAATTTTCGCCTGCGGAGCCATTTTTAATAACGATAATTAAATTCCATTCCCCCCCCCCCTCCTTTCCCTCACTTCTCAAATGTGTATATGTCGTAGGCATCGGGCGTAATACGTCATTTCTCGGAAAGCCTAGTCATTACAGGTATTGCCGGCAAAAGCTGTAATAAAATAACTATTACCTCGTTTGACTGAAATTATGCGTCATTTCAGGGATTGCCCTTGCCCGAGTCAGTCAAACAGAGTAATCGGTCGAACCATTGAACGCTACAGCGTATGACTGCCGTTTGTTCAGTCATTCTTTGAAAATTTGTAGAATTTGACTGAACAAACTGCAGTCAGACGCTGTAACGGTGGATTACGCTGTTTGACTAAGAAGGGGAAGGGCAATCCCTGAAATGACGCATAATTTCAGTCAAACAAGGTCATAATTATTTTATTGCAGCTTTTGCCGGCAATACCTGTAATGACTAGACATTCCGCGAAATGACGTATTACGCCCGACGCCTACGACATATACATGGGGCGGCGGTGTCCGAGTGGGTCTTTGGATTAGACCCACGCTTTGGCACCGTACGTCGTGGGTTCGAGTCCCACCACTGTATGTGCCATGGGTGTTGTGTTTGTATTTATGTTTATGTGTTTGTCATTAGGTTTAAGTTAGATTTAAGTATATTAACATATACAGCTGGTAAGGAGATGGCTCCGAGCCAGATAAACTCCTGCCAGCGAGTCGAAGGAGGGTGAAATAAACCTTGGATCTGGGTCAATGACCGTCGTTGTCTAGCCCATAAAAAAAAACGACATATACATGCCCTGACAGGAAAGTGGTATGCCCTGCCAGAGATTCAACTGTTACCCATGTCGCATTTAAGGGAAGCGTTTTTGTATAAAAGTACATACATAAGTGTTGTTAAATAGGTTGAACACGGAATTCTTCGTAAGCTGCTAATATAACTTTCTACCTATTACCAACTTCTGACCATATCTTTATATCAGCAGGATTTTGAGCCTATGTCTGATTTTTAAATACAATTTGGCTTGCCGTCGACGTCCTTGATGTTCGTTGGGATTGCATTTATACAAATTGATCATGCGAATACCTATATATTTGAATAAGTTCTTCCAACTCGGTTTCAGTTAAAATTATACCAATTGAAAAACAAACAATTTTTATTCAAAACATAGTAGGTATATCTCGAGTGTCGCGAACTTCCGACTCGACAGAGACCAGACCAAAGATCATAATATTATCATCTTTGGACCAGACACTACCAGAGAACATAGAGTCTGTTCTCCGACACTACATCAAACTATTCAATTTTATGTATAGGCGAACTCGGCTATAACGGCCAAATAATTAAAACGAACGTTTTATACGGTCTTCTTATAACGAACCAACTCCACGGTCCCTTATATTATAGAGGTTCATTAGAACCGAGTTCGACAGTATGTGTATGTTTCTTTTTTGTAAACAACTGATCACCTCACCTCCTGTTCCTATGCTAGCTCTGTATTTATTTAACATTGTCTTGTAACATATTTCGATAGATCCTTCAAATTCCTAAAATTAGAAGACGACACACGACATGGTGACGCATTCGTCTGATAACGTGGTGTTCACATGCTAGATAGGTAATTTCAAGGCCGACAATACTGATTTTCGTACAGGCAACAGGCAACACTCGTTATTGTTATTACTCACTACTGTTTCGTAAGCAATAACGGTAATATCGTTGCTTGCATCGTAATCGTTTAATCATCGATGACAAAGTCGTTGCGAAATCCTAAAAAGTGGGGGATCGACTCTTCTTCAACATAATTCACTCATAGACCTATAATACGCTATACGATAGTTAAGTTATTGAACTAATTCTCCAGCCGACATATCTTCTATCTCAAAAGGTGGGAGGGGTGCGTAAAGTAAATCACTTTACGCACTGTTCACCACTTTACGCTCTGCTCAAAGAAAACACATTGCTACTGCACATTGTACACGGTTTTTTCAACGGGTGCGGGAATTAATATATCATTGATCACGGGTCCGCTGGTGAATTATGTCTATTTTCGTATATTTTAAAATGAAAAATTAAATTAATTAGTTACCTACTGATAATAAAATATATAACGAAAATTGATAGTTAAATATTTTCTTAAAATTTTTCTTAATATTAATACCTATATTTGTCGTGTAGTACATGTTCATATAATTAAATTATATTATAACAGAAATAAAAAGCTAATTTTTAAACTGTTTTTAAAATTTACATATTTACAATTTTGTCAAGCCATGACTGCCGTATAAAAAATATTGTATGAAAAACTTGCGTAAACGAGGTTTTCGTCCTTCGTGCGGTATTTTGAACTCACTTCGCTCGTTCAAAACAATTCCCCACTTAGGTATGCCAAAAAACACTATTCTACGCACTTGTTAGATACATTTACCTACTATTTTTTGCAAAATTAGGTTTTTTTTTTGTCTCCTACTGTCATTGTTGACAAGAAACAGCAAGCTGATTTTAGTGGACGATTTTTACTTTTTGTAATACCCAAAGTACACAAGCAAGCGCACTAGTACGACAGGGTACGACGTTAATAAGTGAACTGGAATGGCAAATTTCACAAATTAAAACTGACAGCAGCAACAATTACGATTTTCTACAAACCGTTGCGTACAAATTTGACCAGTTCCTGAATTTGTTCATAAACCTTACTGTGGATTGTAAAAAACAATACATTAATATATATAAAACGAATATACATACTATACATTTATTTTTTGTTTATTCAGTATGTGTCTGATGATTCCTTCTTCTTAAAACAGAAATCTGAAGAAAACATATCGCTGATGAAAAACTAAAAATAAAAGTGACATTGAATCTTAACTGTGATTTCTAGTAATGTTACATAAACTTTGCTGTATGTATAATATCATTATCAGTGAGAAAAATATTATACCATATATTATGACGGTGTATTGGTGCTGAAGTAGCCTGTCATCATCTATTGGAGAAAAAATAAGTGAAACTGCAATGCAATTCAAAAATGGATGACAAATCTGACAGATATTGTGTTGCATATATATTTTACTCAATGATAATATCATGGCAACCTCCAATAAATTACAATGTTATGGGGATTCGCATCAATTGTTTCTTCTGGAAAATTAGCATGTTATAAAAATGGCCTCACCAAAGCAAACAAAGATATGTAACCAGGTATTTTTTTAATGAAGAAATAATAGTATCCTTTAACATATTTTACAGTCAGACCAACTCAACAACAAAATTCAGTATTAAAGTGGTAAATTAAAAAAAAAACAAATCCGACATAAAATATTTTTCTTGAAATCGGCATCAAAATGTCCCAAAATCGTCATTAAAAGCACAGAAATCGTACAATAATGTAGCCCATTATTGTACGATTTTTTCAATAAGTAGGCCTTGGCGAGATGTAAACATCAAACGTCAGACGCGGAGAAATCGCCCGCCAAAAGTGACCAAATATTCAAAACCCGGCATATAAAGGCTCATTTAACTTTTCGTACACATTGCGCAATTGTTTCCTATAGAAGCGCAATCCTTCAGTATACATATTTTAGTAAATTTAAATATCAATAGATTTGTTGTGTAGGCTGCACAAGAAGCAGCAATTGTGGTTTATTTGCCTCGGCCAGAGGCCTCGGCAACTAAATTCCACATGAGTCATAAAAAGTTGAACTTCAGTGTCTTGGTACATAAATAACTATTATAGGTACAGTGATGTCATTCCCGGGCTTTGATGGTTTACTCTGATTGGCTAGAAGGTTTGATCTGGATCACAGTAAAGTGACGGCAAAGCGCATTGTTTTTGATAATAGACGTATCGAAAATTTCTTATTATTGCAAAAGCAGCGATAAATAATATCAAAATTAATTAAACATTTTTTACAATACTTTCTTCTTTTATTTTTCACAAAACTCGAAATATTGCGACGTAAAGCTCGCCCTGGAAACATACCGGCACTTGGAATGTCTCGATTTTATTGACATTTTAATTCCGTTTTCCTTCGGGGAAAATAGCTGTAATAGGATAGGATTCCTCGTTTTCCGGCCAGCCGTGACGGCAGCAGTTGTGTAATGGTGTATCCGCTAATGCTTGAATGAAGCCTGGTAGGCGTCGCGTCGCTGGGTGACGCCAAGGAAATATCCCACGCATATTTTCCGCTGAAAATAAGACCGAAAAGGGAACACTAGACGTCCTAAATACTGTTTTAACACGTTCGTAAATTGCTTAATTAAAAAGGAGATACCTTTCTGGAGACGTATCACGCGTTTTGCGCAGGCGGTAAGTATACAAAAGTTAATGGTGTGTTAATCTCATTTGGTTATTCTGTTATCTCAGTCAAGAAAACTGTTTTATGCAAAATTACTGGCATATAAAATATACGTTTTTGTAGATTTTCGTTGGACTTAGATGATCTCCGCATTAGTCTCGAACGACGATTTAAACATATTTGGTAATGTTGCAACATAATCTGTTACTCTATTATAACGCAAACCCGTTTATCTGAACACGGCCAGATTTTGGCCATATATGTCAATTGTAGGGTGCATTTAGGATATTAAAAAAAAGTAAAAATGCAAAGTGTTGTAAACCTCCATAACTGTTCCCAAACACAGAAAGGTTGAAATGAAAACTTACCAATCAATATATATGGCAATTTATATTCAATATGTCAATATGTAACATAGAATGTGTGGTTGCCAAAAATAGCTATTATAAGTCATATTCGATGCAGAATCTGAACTTTCCAATATCAAGTATCATTATAGTCATTATGATGGTATAGGTTTATTAGGTACCTATACTTGAAGGTCTCGAAGAGGATACTCTCAAGGAAATTGCTTAGTGAAAATAAAGTTATCTCCGCATCTTGTTCTATCAGAGTTAGAGGACAAAGCCGAGTACAACAGCAAACTGCCCAAGTGTTATTATGAGATTATAATTAAGATTTTTTACATCGCATAGCATTGGTTTTTCAAATTCCTACCGTGGCACTTATAACAAAAAATAAATAAAGAGCTGGCGTTCCGATTCTAGTAAAATGTTGTATATTTAAACATACAAACTTAACTTTCTTATTTCAGGGGAAGGAAAAAAAGCATGTCCAAAATGGCATAGGAACAAAAGCAAAAAAGGCGCCGTGTGCCACCTAAAGTCTATCCAAGTTACACGATACACTTACCCATGGTATGTCATTGCGCATCCATATGCCTATTTCTGTCGCACCTTGTGACGTCAGTTGCGAATCAGAATTTAAATTGCTCCATATGTTTTACACAGCAATAGATACTTTTTTATGGGTTTTTGCTTATTTTAAACGTTTTCTTTTAAATAAATGTTGTTAAAAATATGTAGATTATATTGCTAGATAAATGAATGAGTATTCTGTTGATAAGAAACACATTTAATTTGATAATTATAATTTTACAAATAATTTATTTTCTTTGCGTTTTAGCTAATCGTATGCATGCAAATAAAATTGATGTATATTTTGTTAAATTAACAGGATTTTGTATATTGGTAGACAATAAAAAAATATCATAGGTATCTAAATAAGTAAGGTAATCCTGAACTAAGTTTTGGCTCCTATCGACACAAACTCTCCATCGAAAAAAAGTATTTTACAGATGACTTGCTATAGGCAAAGATATTGATAAATAAAATTCAAAGCCTTACCAAAAATATAACTTTTTCCTTCCAGTGTTTATGTCGGTTTATGTCAATTAAAGCCTTATTTACCAATTAATGCACACAAGCCTCGACACAAGCACAACCTGCACAACTACTGCTTAGTTTATAGTTAAACAACAAACAAAACAACATAATAAATGGTGAGTAAAATAGGGATCAAATAATGATTCCCTTTAACCATAACAAGGCTAATTTTTTATTGCACATTCTATTTTATTTGCTGTAAGTATAAACCAGGCATACACTCTGTTGAGTCCCCTATTTTTAATGCTCTGTTCTATAAATAATCTCTCCTTACCAGATTATTGTCCTTGGGAAATCTATAATACTTAATTTCCGTTCCCTTACTGTTTCTATTATTATTTGGGCATACGCTGACTGCAGATCCCGGCATTTTTGGCCTATTTCAAAGCACTGTCGAACTGGACTGACGATCAGTCAGTTGTTTACACTTTTTTCTTGACACATTAAACTGTAAACTATACAAAATCGTAAAACACAACCGCAGCCGCCATTAAACACCATGCATTATTTAGAATTCGTGATTCGCAACTGACGTAGGTAGATGCGCATAGTTGCCTTGTTTTCGGATTCATCGTTAGTGACATACCGTGGGTAAGTGTATCGTATATAAACTAAGTCACATGACCGCATTGCGATCGATTACCAGGGTCGGACTAATATGAGATTCCAAGTGGCTTCTAATTCTGAACTAATTCTTTTAGAAGTTCTAAAAATTGTGTTTTTGCCTTTCGTGGATCTTTATAAATTTCCTTAAATTAAGTAGCAAAATATAAATTTACAGAATATACTGCTCGCGATCCGATCTAAAATATGCAGGAAACTCGACTGAGGGAAGAGCCGGCCCTGCATTCCGCTCGCCGCCTAAAAACTTGAGATTTTACGACGGCCAGACCAATAAGAGAATAAGTCAATAAGTCACGTGGTGGTCAATGTTTTGATTCACTGCCTCTGTAACTTGGATATAGTATAGAATGTAGTAGGTACTCAACAGTACACAACCGACGTTCCCTTCCGTGTTCTAGTTGCAACAGAAGTGTTACGGCGTCTTATGCGGCCAAAGGCAGCATAATCAACTTTGTTCCTGTGCTTCGCGACTTAGTATAATAGCCTCGGTTAAGGCAGCAGCGGCTGCTAGTTATCAATCTAGGCACCTGGCTAGAACAAAGGGTCGCCGTTTCAGTGAGGCTGTAGTGTATACAGTGTATACACTTACGCAGGAATGATGTAGGGCGCTTAGTGAAGCATCAGTACACAGTCTCCATTAGAATTTCGACCATATAACTATAATTTCCTGCTTGTACCTTGCTTCGTCTGGTATACGTCAGATATAAGGTTAGAGTATCTTCAAAGAATTCTACTTCTATAAATGGCAAATGAATCTATAACAATGACCATTTGCTGCCTTCCTGATTTTGTTGTTGTTGTCGTTCTTCCTTTAATGGCCTCTATCCTTGTGGATAATTTAGCTAGCACTCTCTTCTATTGTCTTCGGGAAGGCACCTTAAGTGCGCCTGAGATGTGTCATCTTCCCTTTACCTAATCAACATTCAATCCTTCTCTACTTCAAGATTACTCTATTAGCAAATTAACACCTTTCTTGTTTCTTCTACAAGTTTACTGTCTTTATGTAGATCCTTCTGCAATAGCTTTTGTAAATCCCTCAATATCTACCGGATCTCATCACCTTTACAAGAACTTTCGTTAACATTTAAACACTCTTACACATTAGACATCATTTATGCAACAATTCTTCATTATGCGTCAAGTCGCCCGAGGGGAAATAGGAAATCGATTATGAACGTATGAACGTACCTGGTCATGGCCATCTTGGCGTTCCTGATTTTGATCGATTTCCTCAATCCCATGATGCCTTTTATAGTGCAGCTACAGATACTCAGTACAATGTTCCGGGTTGAGTCTTGACTAGAGTATTCTAACTCTGACGGGGTTTTCACCGGTTTCTACAGCGTCAATTTTATGTATAGAGTATAGAAGCTGAAGGTACTGTTTATAAACTTTTTAGAGGCGAATTTCAAATCGAACATCTATGTATAGTTGTGAAAGGCACAAATCCGTGGGTCCGCGTGGCGTGGATCTATTTTAGTTTGCTTGATAATTTTAAGGGTGGGAGCTTTCTTGAACAATAATTCTCTTCACCATCCCGCGGGGATATCGGTGTCACTCCTTTATTATTCTCTCTCGGTGTAGTATGTTTTTGTACCCGGCCGCTGGAGGCAGCACCTTATTACAGTTACAAAATAAATCATTTCAGTAGTTAGATTCTAACGTTGCCGAGAACTGTGTCAAGAAGGGCTTTGAATATTATAAACAGCTAGTTGAATTCCATCTCAGTTCCATCCCGTTTATTGCTTCCATCACGTCAGATTTCCTACTTTTATTAAAAATTTATTGTTACTCGTAACATATTAGTCGACTCTTCTGATGAAGGTGCTCTAATATAGATTAAAGGAGCCATAGATACTCAGAAACATTGTTTTAAACTTTAATTTGGGCGCAAAAACAAATTAAAACAGATAAATTGTAATGTCTTACATACAATTCTTAGGACTCGATACTATAAGTTGAGGTATAGGTAGGTATTTTAATTATTAGTTTTTATATAAAATTTATGCAAAATATATTTTTGGTGTAGCGTGTGAAAATGATTTATGAAATATCTCAAAAAACATAATCGTTGACTGACGTATTTATAAAGACTTCTCACGGCTATACTTTTATGTCATGGAAAACAGATGGCTCTGATGGCATTGTATTTTATCTCCGGAAAGCGCATGGTGAGCCAAAAATGTGTCAAACGTGACAGCTGTGAGCAGTCTTTAATAATAGGTATATCAGTCAACGATATAATCATAATAATGTAATTATTCTTGATTGAAAATTTATAGACTTAAGTTTATCTGGTATATGCCATTTTCGTGGTCCGCCTCGTTCTTTAAGAAGTGCTTCAATTACGGAAACCTTGTGCGCATGCGTTAACCCATACGGCCATGCCAGAGATATAAAGGGGGGAAAATGCTTGTCAACGTGCGCAAGATTGCTAATTTTTCTAGCCCCATTTTAACCCACGAAAGTGCGACAAATTCAAAATAATTTGCTTTTTCAAATTTTTGTTGCATTTATTTACGTTTAGGTATAATTTTATATTGATGTGGAAGCAACTTTAGTCAAAAAAGTTTATTTTTACCTGGACCGTTTTCGGCGAACCTGCCTTGGTGCCTCGTTAGGAGAAATCATTAAATCTGTTGAAGTTGAAGCTTGTGGTAGGCTCGGACCACTTTGTTGTTGGTCAGATTCATTTTCCGACGGTATAGAAGTTGATTGGAGGCATTTCTTATTGCCCACCAATTTGTGCATGTTCTTACAGAGCAAGACACGTTAATGAACACAACACGATTACAAAAACACTCCAGCAAAAACGCTAAAGACACGAAAAAGACCTTAAAAAAGCAATTATGAAGTAAGCACGTCAAAACGTAAACAAACTACAATACAAGACTGGGTTAAAATGGCGGCGATCTAAGCGCCCTCTGTGTAGCCGAAAAATCGGATGCGCAGTAGGTCAAAGCGCATTCTCTTCCTCCATATCTCTGGGCCATGCGTACCTTAGATTCTATTCGCTCAGTCGTTGGTCCATTTAATATTATTTGGTACCTACTACTGTGTATAGTCCAATGAGTTTCATATTGTTTATAACGAGGTTTAAAAAAGCTTAAAAGAAAACCAAACCTACCGTCAACTATTCACATCAGTTATAGCATTAGCACTGCAAATTTATTAATGTTTATATAACCGTCTGTATTATTATTCCTGTTCGGTACATGGCATCATACTTTATTCCAAAACTGGGACAAATCAATTCGTCGCTACGTTCGACAACGCTGCCCTGTGAGCTCGTGCTCGTCCATCCGTCGCCTACTGAGACTAGAAGCGTAGGTCACTCGTAAACGTGTTGTGTTTTTTTTATATTACACACTGGAGACTAAACAAAACGAGGACTACGAAACCAAACCATCTACCTTCGAAAGGGAGCGAAGCGCGAACACGTGTCTGCCGGATCTGGAATGTTCTCGGTTTTCGCCCGTCTCGAGGAAAGCCGGTGGGTCGCCACATTTTGTGCTGCGTGAAGCGGGCTTCGCCGCCGCCGTCGGTTATAGATCGACGAATCGCGACGGCGTTGCCAACTTGTATGAAATGTATCGAAAATTAGGTCCATGGAGTAGAGTACAGGGTGTTCATAGTTATGTTTACCAACCACTTAACTCTTATTTTTGACCTAGAAAAATTTTTTAAATAAAAAAGTTGTTGATGGAAACATGCACTTTTTAATTACGTGAAAATTTATCGGCCTATACTTTGATTAAACTTGTATTATTTCAAACGAATCAAAGTAGGCCGAATGAGTCTAAATTTCGCACTCTTACATACTTTTTTATTCCGAATAACATTTTTCTAATGATGTTTTTTGTTATCTTAAACGACAAGGAACCTACCTATACTATAGGAAATAAAATGAACGAAAATCAAAGTAGGCCAATTATTTTGAAAATTGACACATTTATGCTCCTGTCACCGCCTACTTAATTTTTCGGAAATAAAAATTTGGTAGAAATTGTTCTTAAAACTAGCAGGGATGATCCCCAATATATGAAATTTGAACTTCCAAATTTTTTGTCTTTTACACTTATCGTATAGTCGTCTGGGTCCACCCTGTATGTATACTTCTTCTGGTAATTGTTTTAATAGCAATTATTTTAATTTATTTTCGGTAGCACCCTGTATAGGTAACATTTTTACAGGGCGAGTAAAAGCGTATGGGAATGTGCTTATATTTCTTGAAATATTCGTTTTATTTTAAAAAATGTTTTGATAAAAGTTTTTATGATATTTTTTACCATAAACTGGCGACATTCATTTTCTCTTGACATGTACAGGGTGAGTTTTTTTTATGATCAGTATGGGGATCTCGGAAACTATCGGAGATAGAAGAACGGTTAAATGGGGAAAGAATTGCAGTTTTGTAGGCCCAGTTTAATGCACCTAATGGATTTTTGAAAAAAGTCATGGCTTACTCTAAGTACTAGATATTTTGAAAAAATAAAATTTTGGCGATTTATTCTAATCCATCTAGCTTCGTTGTTTCTGATTTTAGATAAAAAGTGTAAGAACAAAACTTGGAGAGAATTGTGTCCCTAATGCGCTTGGTCATGTTCTACTTTCCATGACAGCTGCCATTTTCGAGATATGACACAAACTTGTGTTTTTTAATTGAAGCCATAGTTGGCCATGGTCTCGAAAAATCAGGCATTTTTAGAACTTTTCAACGATATACCTAATACTCGATATGGTTATTCGGAAAAATAACGGAAATAACTATGGTTTCCATTTAAAAAAAAACACAATTAGGGACACAATTCTCTCCGACTTTAATATTTACACTTTTTTTCTAAATCGAAAATTAGAAACGACGAAGCTAGATATGGTTTAGAATAAATCCCCAAAATTTCGTTTTTTCAAAATATCTACTAAGCCATGACTTTTTCAAAAATCCACAAGGCGCCTTAAATTGGACCCACAAAACTGCAATTCTTTCCTAGATCCCCATTCCCCATACTGCTACTGCTCATAAAAAAAACTCACCCTGTATGTTACACGAAGTTCGATTATTTTTCTGGAAATGCATTCAAATAGCTCTATAGTTCTGTGGGAACCCTACAACTTTTCTATGTAACATTTTGTTCTAGGTCAAAAAAGTTGAGGGGGTACAAATTTTTTATACGACCGATATCCATCGTATATTCACGAGTAAGACAAGGACGGAAGTTGTGACGTAGGGCCGAACTTTCGCTGAACAAACTGTATGAAGCATCCTGCATGTAATATGTAAATAACTAAAAAAAAAAAACTAGTGTTAGTAGGTACCAAAAGTGACTAAAAGGCAAAAATAGAGAAACAGAGAATCATAACTAGATATGAGTGAAGATTTTTTTATTATCAATTAATCATAAATCTAGAGCATTGAGTATTAGTATTAGTAGAAAGCCATTCCTACCTCATAGCCTCACACATCCTTTTAGTTAAAATGATGATGAGTAAAGCTAAATCTACAATATGTCCCAAAATAGAAAATATTTTAACCAGGGATTATTAAACAAAAACAAATACCAAATTTCAAATAAATCTAACTAGGGCTTTTGGCATGAGAAATGAACAACTGAACAAAAATGCCCGAAATAAAGTTTATTCTCAGCAATTTTTCTAACGTAAAAGGCGTTTTGCCTACAACCAGTGACTATTATGGCCAACTCCAAGCGATTACAATGATTCTTATAGGGGTGGGCATGAGGAAACGATGTTTAACAATGTATCTGAATATTATTTATTTAATTATTAGGTAAACTGACCATTCATACTGCCGGCTTTCTCTTATCGATTTGAGGAAGAACACTAAGTGGGTCAGATTTTGGCACTTTCCAGGCCCCCGCGCTTCGACTGGACCGACCTATTTTCCGCTTTCCAACCTCCCGTACGTTCTTTGCGAATTCATTTCGTGGGTCGTGGGCCCCCAGCCCGGGCCACACGTGTCGAGGTGAAGGAAGGCCGACAGCCGACGCCACGCAACAATGGGCGAATTATTAACGCGAACGCGAAAGCCGGCCGGCGGCGGCCGCGGAGGCTCGCAACTAGGCCACTACCGGACTGTAAATTGTGCCAATTTTGAAATTCGGCGCTTTCACGCCAGCCGGCCAAGCTGCCGGCCACGTGGCCAACGAGCTGGCTGATGGGGATCCCAAGAGGAATCTCTTGTAGCCTACCTCTACCTATAGACCACCCAGCGACCTTGAACAACGGGAAAACTTAAACTGTATATGCGTCGTTGCCAGACTTCGTAGTAATTAAACTCAGCAATCATCAAGCGATTGTCACGAAATGGGACTTTATTTGCAAAAACACCTAGGTATATCAAATTATAAAAAAATATATGATTTCAAACATTCAAGTACATATAGGTATCCATGGTCCGGTTGATAACTTTGGTAACATTATATTTTTAGTTTGTTTATGCAATTTCATCAAGGATTATAAAACTGCTCGTCAAAATTGCATGCACGACTGCTTTTAGCTAATTAAATAAATTAACATTCTTCACAACTCTCAAATTATTAATTAATATGGGTCTGTTTCGTCCAGGGACTCTTTAAAATAAGGGGACCCAGCATTATACTTTCCCAAGTGAGGCCTATTGTTTCCTCATTCTAATGGTCTCAGTGATGCCAAGTATGCCATTTTATTGGAGAATCTATGAATATAACAGGTACTTTGATTGTTAGTAAAAATTACTAATAGTTTCCATGATTTCTAAAAATTAGACTTGACAATTTTGTGTATACAACTGCAGAATGTGGCAAATGTCAAATGCAAGGAATTTATTTTATAGTTGAAATTTTGATTTCCAGCAATTATTTCCACGAATTTAAGTAATAAGTATGGTAAGTCAGTGCCGATTTTGCTTATTTAAGAATTTGTCGCTATTGCACCTTGTTACCAGGTTCCTCAATCCATTTGTAATATGTATACTTCAACTTTATTCCCTTGTTGTGTTGAATGTATCCACCCAAAGAACTTTCACAGATTCCGGGATGCACTAATAAGATTAGGTCTAGTAGTTCTAATGATGTAGTTTTTCTCGGCGTTCATTATAAAATTTTTGTAATTTTATTCCTCTCCCAAGGTACCTCACAAACTTAAAATAAACTTGTAGTCGTAGATAAAAAAGACCTGACTGAAGCTACCTGCTTAATAATTTAAAATTTTCGAAACACGATTTGTTTTGAACTACCTACTTATACCTTATGCCCACGTAATGGGAATTGTAGGATTACTAAAGGTGATATAGGAAAAATCTGGTTGCAATTATTGGGACTACTTAACATCAGGCGGCCGCATTACCTTTAATTGACACATCTGAGTATCTGGAAGTTAGAAAAGTTAAAAATTGTGAATTATGATGGGAAATATTTTGCCTCCTTTAGAATCTATGGCACTGGTATGTCACATAAAACCTGATAGCAGTTGGACACTGACATATAACATAACCTTGTATCAGCCCCCTTGTAGCGGCACCGTCGCAATAACGCGACGCGACGGTGCCGCTTGTAACCTCCTTGGAGTCAACAGAAAACAAACTTCCCCTCAAGGCTTCACTTTCCTATGTGATAGACTGTGACATGCTGCATGCTGGCTCCTCTTATTTTAAAGATCCCTGGTTTCGGCAGAGTTTCAAACCAGTTTGACTGTCAGGAGAATGCGCAGTTTCATTTTGACGTTCCAAAAACGAAACTGCGCATGCTTCTGACAGTTTCAAACCGACACAGAATGGCAACGTCCTCTACTGGCCTTGCCTCTTAAAATGCGATAAAACAAAATAGAACGTATTTTTTGTAACTTTCTTTATATGAATAATATGTATATTTTGTTCGTGCTTTTATTATTGTCTGTTGTACAAACATACCCAATACCCAATTATTGAATGTTTCTAATTATTATTCAATGTGTTGAACCGTCTGGCTGCGGCGTTGTCATGCGTAGGTTATGGCTTGAAATTTAAATCGGTTGTGTAAACTAGGAGTACAGAAGCCAGTGGCGTAACTACGGGGTGTTCAGAGTGTGTGGTGAACACGGGCCCAGAGCTGTTAGGGGCCCACCGCCACTAAGATTCATGCAGGGCGCATAAATTTCGGTTTTTCCGATGTGAGCCGATTGATGTGATGCTGCGTAATAACCGACGAGTCAGAATCTCTAGTTGGTTACATAGAGGGCGATTGAAATTCCCCAACAATAAAAATGCAAGGGTAGTACAAAAAATGTACCTATAATAACTTGAGAGTAAATGTACCTATAGGATGATCCAACTCGGCGCTTCAGGCCTACTGCGGGAACACGAAAATTGAAAATAAAATTTCGAACAGGGGTTCTTAAATGGGACATACTATAAGGCCCAATTATGACCGAAAATTTGCTTTTTTGTTGTTTGGGGAAATGGTCGCTGTGACATCATCAATATTTTTCCTCAGAAACATACTTGCCTTTTTTTCCTAAATATTGAAAGTCCTTATCATTCTCGACAACTTTTATAGGAAAAGATTTTCTGTATCTTTTATTGTTCAAAATTTACAATTGATAGTCAGAAATTATTTAAGAGAATATTAGGTTGTCTTGTGCGCCCTTAAATTTTTTCAACTGCAATATTAAAAACCAATTTTTGTAACAAACTATAATAGCAAACAAGTCAGTAACAAGCACAATTCAAAAATTTAAAAAATAGTCCAGTCGAACTAATTTAATGGTGCACAAGGCACCCTAACAATACTCTTAAATGATTTCTGACTTTCGAAATTGTTTTCATGGCTGACTAGATTTCGGAAAACCGATCCTAGTGAATAAAAAAATTCCATGTTCCATTTAAGAGCTCCTGTTCGAAATTTTATTTTCAGTTTTCGTGTTCCCGCAGTAGGCCTGGGGCATCGAGTTTGGATCACCCTGTACAGAACGTACATGGTGATTCAACCGTTTGACCTATAATGGCGTTTTTCGACCTGTAGTAAGCAATGTGCATTATTGTTAACTGTTGGTCAATACAAAGTTTAAGTTGGATTATTCTCTATGCACCTACAGGGTGTCCCATTTTCGATACTTTGGCGAGGTATCTGGGTTATTTTTAGAAATAGGGAGTTGCGGTTTTCGGGGCACTGACCTACTTTTTCATAAAAAGAAACGCTCGTATACAGAATTTTCATGCGGCCTCCTTGGCTTTTTTTAAACACAAGGTGATTCTCAAAATTTGCCATTTTCAGGCACCCCCCTATATCCGTTATACGCTGACTTGTTGAAATGGTAAAAAATCGACCGCTATAGATTTTTTCACGTAGAATTCAGTGGCGTTTACGGTTTTTTTCTAAGAGGTAAGAATTTCAAAATATAAATATAACTTGCAAAAGTATCGAAAATGGTACATCCTGTAGGTACAATGTTTTTCATTGTTACACCCCTTTCAAACATAAAAAAAAAACACGCAGGGGCCCACCTGAAATTTTGAACACGGGCCTACACTTCCGTAGTTGCGCCACTGACAGAAGCAACCACATGCTTGTGCGGGGGAGCGGTGGCAATTGCTATTATTTAAAATTCATTGCCATTTGCGGGTAAGGCCGCATTTGCTTACGTACTAGGTACAGAAAGCCCTAGAAAACCATAGTAATCCCGGTCAGTGCAGGGAAATTAGTAAACCACACAAATAATAAAGCTATTAAGGATCAAAACTGGCTATTAGCGGTGTTTTTCTATAGACATGGTCTATGAAAGTCATCATGCAGGAACGATCACTATCAGAATAAATACACTCCTTTCTAAGAATGTTTCTACGTAAATTTTCTTATCAAGTAGTACTTTTTCCAAGGCGACTTATACTTATTTTGCCAAATATCCGGAATGTTTATTGTTTGTGTACCAATACCCTGAAATTATTTTTCTCTGAAATTAAACACGAAAGAAAATAATAAAACAGGGCTATCGATAGTGCGATAACGACATTTTTCTGGTAAATCGTCACAAATCTAAACAGGATGTGGAGACTGAGACTCTAAAATTAGCTCAGGATACAGATACGAATATAATGCGAAAGCAAACCCACAGCGGGCTTTCTCGGACACATAGAATTTAGCATTTTCGAACAGGAACTGATTACACAGCTAAATTTCTATCCAAAAACTTCAATCGCCTAGCTAAATTTCTATCCAAAAACTTCAATCGCCTTGATTTTCTTGAGGACATTGGGATTTCCAATTCCAAAGAGCTAAAGAATGTTGACAGTTGCCTAAACATCCAAGTTAACCTTAATAGAAACGACGTTCCGTTACATAGAAGACTTCACCCAAAGTTGTATATGAAAGACACAGCTTGCATATCTGGTCCCTTGTTTTGTTTTCGTTTTCTCTAAGTCCGTCTCTGCACTTTTTTGAATTTGCCTCCACGAGAGAAATTTGACGTTCAGTCAGTCCCCGGCTTTGCCAACCATTTTGCTTCTAATCCCCTGGGCCATCTCCCCAGTTTTCTCCAAAAATGACGCTCACCTCGACTTCGACCAAGAATGTTGTTAAAAATAAGAAAAACCTTTTAAACTTTTAAACTTTTGGTCAAATTTTAACGTCTAATTGTTCTAACACCACGAGGATGTATCTACTAACATCGATTGTTTTCTCCGGTGCTGTACCTGACAAGTAATAAGTCTTTGTCTCTGCATTTAAAATTTTTTCAAACTTTCATGTCCCTATTTTGAAAGAAAAACTTACTTCCATCTAGCACTGAGGATGGCTTAATAGCCGAAAGCGCTCTGCTATCATTTTAATAAATTTTTAGACGTTATACAGGGTGGTCACTTTTTCGATGCTCACGATTGGGATCTCGTAAAAGGAAACTCAAAATCTAGCAGCCCTAGAAAATTTTTAAGTCAACTAGTGAAAAGAGCGTGTTTGAAAACAAAAGAATACAAAATTTCGTAATGTTGGGTGTTCTAATAAAAAAGATATGAGCTATTTCCGGAATCGGCGGTTTTCGGTTTTTTCAGAATATTTCAGAAAGCTATCTACGATTTCTTTTCAGATAATGATGAAATGAGGACTAAAATGCTAAATTCTAAATCAACTAGCCCTCTATCTTTTACCGTTTCCGAAATACCAATGGTGAGCATTGAAAGAGTGACCTCCCCGTATACACCAACATTTTTTTATAAAAAAAAAACCTTCAAACTGATCACGTGTACACAGCTGTATTTATATTATATTTGTTTTATTCACTTAGGTAAGTATTCTCTTTTTTATTTCTTTCAAGGTACAACTTTTGACATTATACATACAGGTATAATGAAATTTAAATTCCGAAAATTTGGAAAACGGTAAATTAATTAACAGATATGAACCCGTGATGAACTAGGGGAAAACTGTGGGGTTTTGTCGGAAAATACCAGTTTTAATGAAATAATCGACAGGCTTAGTTGTAGACAAAAAAGTTTTACACATTTTCATTATTTTTTAAGGGGCAATGAAATGGAAAAATAAAAAATGGCGGATTCCATTTGAAAAAATAGAGTTTATGGATTTTGCCCGTAGATTACTTTTTGAATGATTGGAATCGGACATTTCATTCAAAAGATAAAAAAGGAAATAAAAATAGAAACATGGAAATTAAAAAATAATAAAAAAATTTAAAAAATATAGGTGCTTACCTAAATAAAACAAAATTCATTTCAAACATTCATTTCATTTCATTGGACTCGATTTTAATGAAATTTATTTTATTTTTATAATTTATATAATTAAACTATATTTGACCTAACAAAGAATTTTTTTTTTAAATTCATAATATTTTCAATAAACAGAAAATCTACAAAAAGTAGATAGAAAATTACCACTGCGTTGCATCGCCTTTTCGACTTATAACTGACTCGGTACGTCGCAACATATGTTAACTAATGTTTGGCAGTCATCTGGACTGGAGTGAAACTATTCCAAATTTCTTGGAGACGAGCACGCAACTCTGGAACGGTTCTTGGGGGTTGTGATCGCAACTTCTTCTTGATTATATGCCATAATGTTTCAATCGGCGAAAGATCTGGACTGCTAGCCGTCCATTTTAAAAGTGAAATATTGTTTTCTAACATCCAATCTTTCACTTCCTCCTTAAGTCCATGTGATACACTTCTGCTTTAGTTCTAATGATTCGGCTTCGACTATCACCAACACCAACTTCAAATATAATTGAGTTCCGTTAATGCTGAGACCAAATTCTGTGCCCTTTTGCCCACAAAAGTATATTTTTCTTCTGCCTCTGTTAGTATATAAATGCTTTTCCTTTGCCTACAGATCGTAAAATTGAAAACAGGAAAAAATCCGAAACAGTTTGGGCTTACCTTGTAAGTTTTAAGCCCCGTGACAAGTTGCCCTTGAAAAACATTTATCTGTTGCCTGATTCCATAAAACTCTCAATTCTCCATAATTAGCCCGACGATTTTGCACGATAATCCTCCTCAGCAGAGCCCTTAAATTTGTACCAGAATAATGTGACCGACTCCCATTTCTCTGCTTCTGAGCAACGGATTCAGTAGTTTTGTAAAGTTTAATAATATTTAGCACTGCGATTTAAATGCAAGTGAATTATAACATTCCTTATTTCTACAGAATCAGCCTTACCACGAGACATTTTTATTTGTCAAAAACAATGTATGCACAAATATGTTAATATGAAACGTCAAGTAATGTGATTTATTTCCGATCCGCCTACTAAACTTCTATAGAAACAGACCAGGGACTCTTTGAAATAAGGGGACTCAGCATGTCACAGTCTATCACATAGAAAAAGTGAAGCTTGAGGGGAAGTTTGTTTTCTGTCGACTCCAAGGAGACCACAAGGGGGCTGGTACAATGTTATGTTATATGTCAGTGTTCACCTGCCATCAGGTTTTATGTGACATGCCAGTGCCATAGATTTTAAAGGAGGCAAAATATTTTCCATCATAATTCACAATTTTTAAGTTTTCTAATTTCCGGATACTCAGATGTGTCAATTAAAGGTAATGCGGCCGCCTGTAGTAGTACCATTAATTGCAACCAGATTTTTCCTGTATCACCTTTAGTAATCCTACAATTCCCATTACGTGGACATTACGTATACCTAAACAAAAATTGTATGTATTTCGTAAATTTTAAATTATTTAGGTAGATTCAGGTTTTTTTTAAGTTTTTATCTACGACTACAAGTTTATTTTAAGTTTGTGAGGTACCTCGGGAGAGAAATAAAATTACAAAATTTTTTTAATGAACACCGAGAAACACTGCATGATTAGAACGACTAGACCTAATCTTATTAGTCCATCCCGAAATCTGTGAAAGTTCTTTGGGTAGATACATTCTTACATTCAACAAGGGAAGACAGTTCAAGTAGGTATACATTATTACAATAATTGGATTGAGGAACCTGGTAAGAAGGTGCAATAGCTAAAAATTCTTAAATAAGCAAAATCGGCACTGACTTACCATACTTATAACTTAAATTCGTGGAAATAATTGCTGGAAATCAATTTCAACTCCAAAATAAATTTTATTTCATTTGACAGTTGCCATATTCTGCACTTGTAATAACGTTGTCAAGTCTAATTTTTAGAAATCATGGAAACCATTATTAATTTTTACTAACAATCAAAGTACCTGCTATATTCATAGATTTTCCAATAAAATGGCATACTTGGCATCACTGATACCATTAGAATGAGGAAAGAATAGGCTTCACTTTGAAAAGTATAATGCTGGGTCCCCTTACTTTAAAGGGTCCTTGAAACAGACTATCCAACTTAAGCTGCTTTCGTCGTGTATTTTGTTACAATCAATTTATTATACAAAACAACCAACTTAACACTAAATATATCTTTAAAAAAATTTAAAACATTCTCTAAAATCGGTAAAGAAACAAAAAAATAGCACATCTTCAAAAATGTCTGCTTCGATATGCTATAAATTCATAAATTTTGAATGGTTGGGCCACAGTTGAGGGAATATCCAGTTGTATATCTTCCTGTCGGTGCCTTTGATCTCGGCGGTAGTGACTTTCGTTTTTTATACAAACTCATTCTCCAATAGAATCTCACTTTGAAGTCACGTTACAGACCACGCCCTATACAAATCGATGGGACACAGGACCGGGATTAAATTATTTTCTTACATTAATGGTTTGGATATTGTTATAACGTCTGTGCACAGTTGAAGGAATAATTGTTTATACCTGTGGGTACAATGATGGCAGAGTACAGGTTAAGAATTCTGGGAAATCCCAAATCTGGTGGAATTCCCAATATATTTGAGTACATCCCTGATGCATTCCTCGCATTCCATTCTTTAGTGATTCTGGTCTGCGCGATAAAAGCATTCTACCAGTAATGGCGTCGACTTTTCATACTCGATATTGTTTATCCTGTGGTTGGGCCAACTTCACTAGGGCTCGTAAATAAATGTTTGCCCGTGCGAAGCCGGGACGGGCCGCTAGTAACAAATAAAAACACCCAACAATGTAAACTGTGCATAGTGCCATTCCATCTACGGTTGCGCCTCGGATCGAGATGCAAGGGGCTCTATCGATTCGTAAATGCGAAAATAAAAAAGCGTCTGCGAGCGGGGCCCCTGCCCCTCATCGAAGAGGAGCAACGGACGGGCGCGCCTTCCGGTGGCGGAGCGCCGCCCCCGAAGTCTAGACGGCGGCGGCGGGGCAGCCGCCCCCCTTCCTTCTCCCCACCCCAACCCCGCGGCGGCCTCGGACGTTACTATCGCACGTGGGGTAGCGACGGTAGACCGTATTGCCAGATTTAACTTTACCCTCTCTGGCAGGTGCCGAAAACCATTATTGATTGGAGTGGGCAGAATTCAAAGCTTGTACAGTGCGCGCAATTTCACTAGACTCCCTAGGACTGCTTGGCATGCGTCCTCGTGGGGATACGGTGCAACTTTGGTTGCGTAAATTCCTACATCGATCGCCATTGACGACCCAATATCCTAACTTCATAAATCGATATTTAGGAATACACATAAATAACACGTTTTCCCTTGTAAAGAAATATTTATTTTGTAATAAAATTGTGCGTCGTCTTTAGTAATTCTCAATAATAAAAACCGCCTATTTTAAAAGCTTTTATTTAACTTGCAATGTATGTATGTATGTATGTATGTATGTAATTTGTTCGGGTGGAATCTTGCAACTCAATTTTGAAGCAGATATCTTCAACCGATCGAGCTGAAATTTTGTACACACGTTTAATTTGGATGACAATGCATGATTATATGTGTGACGTCATTCTAAATCCAACATGGCGGATCACCCAAGATGGCGGACTAGTTAAATTTCAACCGATCGAGCTGAAATTTTGTACACACGTTTAATTTGGATGACAATGCATGATTATATGTGTGACGTCATTCTAAATCCAACATGGCGGAACACTCAAGATGGCGGACTAGTTAAATTTCAACCGATCGAGCTGAAATTTTGTACACACGTTTAATTTGGATGACAATGCATGATTATATGTGTGACGTCATTCTAAATCCAACATGGCGGAACACTCAAGATGGCGGACTAGTTAAATTTCAACCGATCGAGCTGAAATTTTGTACACACGTTTAATTTGGATGACAAGACACCCAAGATGGTCATTAGAAGGTCTCCTCATTGAAGAGCTAGACTGTTCTAAACTAACCGGCAAACGACCTTGCAACAATGATGCGTTAACTGAGATGAATAGACTCAGACACCTGGCCAAACTAAAAATTACAAAATAAATTAAAAGTAAAAAAATATTTTTAAAAAAAGCTTTTATTTAAATGCGCTAAAAAGAATAAAATAATCTTTTCTTTTAAAACTTTTACTATCAACTTATAACGTCATTCCACAATTTATATGATATAAAAGCTTGTCGCGAGATTTAAGTTTTCAAACTAAGTAAATACCACTACTTAAATCTCGCGACAAGCTTTTATATCATATAAATTGTGGAATGACGTTATAAGTTGATAGTAAAAGTTTTAAAAGAAAAGATTATTTTATTCTTTTTAGCGCATTTAAATAAAAGCTTTTTTTAAAAATATTTTTTTACTTTTAATTTATATTACCTAACCAATAAAAACACGGGGGAATGGTGAATAATGGTAATGGCGGTGGCGCACCGACCGTCGATGAGTGCAGACGTGTGTTTGGCTGATCAGAGTGTTCAGTAGGCAATAATAAATGAGACGAGTGATATGAATACTTGAGGTATATTTGTATAATTATTACAATTAATTCTGATTTGAGAATTGGAACCTTCGAGGATGGCCGATAAGAAAGAGGCTTACTTAGGAGGACTCGACTGACACGAGTGGACGGGGGAATGACAAGTAACGACATTCCGCTGTCTGTTCGTTCGCGAATACCAATAGTTTAGCGGTAGTTGTGTATCCGGGGATGAAGCCTTGACTTATTTTAGGGGGCACTAGCTAGTTGTCGAATATTTTTTTTGTTATTTACACCCTAATGCGAACTCAATCGGTGGACACACTGTATACAGGGTGTCCAACTTTAAAACTGTACAAATCCGTAAAATCTTCATTTTTGAAGATAATTGCCTACACTTTTTTTTTGTTTGAAAGGCCTTCAAAAACCGCTTCTTTTGACCTTCCTGCCATTTTCAAAATGCAAATCCAGGGCCGGCTGCGGTTTTTTTATACCCACGATATTCACGAAAACCATTTAGGGATTTTTTTTTTTAATTTAAAATCCCACAGAATTAATCAGAATACCCCAAAACCCCCATATACAAAATTTGAACAAAAAATATACAGTGAGTTCTATTCTGCAGGGTATCAAAGTTGAGCAAAATAGGAATTTAAAAGGCATCTGCCATGTCAAGTGTGCCATGGAATCCCCTCAAAACAGTTAAATGGTTTACAGGACCACTCAAGGTGTTGGTGTGCAAAAGTCCAGTACGAAATATATACATAGTGTTCTTATCTGTGCCATTTCAAATTACTGAATTTTTGGAACTTTATACGGCTCAAAAATCGAGTATATCAAAACCGCTCCACACACTACAAACGAACTAAATCTAAAAAATACAAAAGCCTGCAAGTCAGTAAGTCCATTTCAGTTAAGGTGGCTGGTGTGCCACAACAGGAAACGCACTGAGAATCTATCATTTTAGACAGTGACTTTGTTGAGAAAGGTCCAATAATTTAAATTGTTTTAATTTGTTGGTTGGCATTTTGTAAAGAAATAAATTACTTTTGTGTTTAATAATATTTTTCCAATGATTCCAGAGCACTTCTGACCAGTATAAAGTTTAATAAAAATTCAGAATTTTGAGATGGCTCAGAGAAATTTACCCTGTATATTTTTGTAGTAAATCTTTTCAGGCCAACATTTTGAGTGGTCCTGTTGACCATTCAACTGTTTTGAAGGGATTCCATGGCACAATTGACTCGTCAGATGTCTTAAAATATCCTATTTTGCTCAACTTTGACACCCTACAGAATGGAACTCACTGTATATTTTTTGTTCAAATTTTGTCTATATGGATTTTGGGGTATTCTGATTAACGCTGTGGGATCAGATTTTAAATAAAAAAATCGCTAAATGGTTTTCGTGAAAATCGGGGGTATAAAAAAGTCGCAGCCGCCCCTGGATTTGCGTTTTGAAAATGGCAGGAAGGTCAAAAGGAGCGGTTTTTGAAGTCTTTTCAAACAAAAAAAGTTTAGGCTACCTATTACCTCCAAAAATGAAGATTTTACGGATTTGTACAGTTTTAAAGTTGGACACCCTGTATGTTTTAGCGAAATTCCACAAAGAGAACTCAAACTTCTTCAACTGACAAAATAAGGATATTTTTGTTGTTCCTTGTTGCTCCAATCAGTTTTTTGCAATAAAAAATCTCAAGTCCAACTTTAGGTATTGAAATTAACTTTCAGAATTGAATATATACAAAAAAAAGTTTAAATACTTTAGTACCTATGTTTATCTTATTGGAAATTTATCTGAGCCTGACTAAATTATTCGGTTTTGAAATAAGTCAGCCATAATCCCTTTGTTCCCTGCGTCTTTCGATTTCTCTTCTCTGGTCAAAACACAATATCAATAAAAATAAAATCGGAAATGATTCATTGCACTAAACGCCGTTATTAGCGAATTCGTGTGCCATTGGACTGCACATTGCACAATGTAAGTGGGGTTTTATTGAGGTGTTCGCAAGAAATCACGAGCAATGTCCGTGCCGACCGGTACTAAGTACTGCTCGGAATCTGACGATAACCGAGCCGAAGTATCTTAAAAGGAATTATTCTTGACTCACGACGTATAAATAGGTATACGGCCCTGGGTTTACGTGGAACTGTTTATCATCCTGGTCCGAAAAAGATAAGATTCATAAAATGCTAATGCACGTTCTGGCTTTGTGTAAGCAACATACAAGGTGGTTAAAAACACTTAATATATAATATATATATTGTATATTATAAATAGTTGAAAGTTGTTGTCAAAAATAAAAGTTGTAAAAAGTCACATTTGATCTTATTTCAAAGTTAGAAATATATTATATTGTGTTTCTTGGGGTCCAAATACCAATAAAATCAACGTTAGTTTGTTTAGACTATATATTTTGGAAAAAAATTATTTTTTTCCTGCTCTCTCTCCCCCTTAAGTACACTTTACATACTCGCCAACAGGCCCGAAAGCGAAAGTCCAATGTTCGAGGTGCCCTGTTATTTTGGTTGCTAGCTGCGAAAGTAGTTGCTATAGGTACAAAAAGTATTGCTTAGCAACCCTTACGCAGCAAGGACCTTAAAACCATTAATAAAATATATGTAGCAACGCGAATCTTGCGTCAATTTTAATAGGTTTCACAACAATCGTTTTACAAACTGGTTTTGATCATAAAGCATAAAGAACACGAATTATACAAAAAAAAATTAATAATATCAATGTTTCTCTGGCGTTAAATAAGAGCCGCATAACAGACCTAATTTGACAAGCACCTCGCTACCGGTAGGGTGAGAGTACGCGATTAGTAATTCGTAGATCCAGAGTTCAAATCCCACACAAAGCTCAACATTTTTTATTTATTTTTTATTATCGCTGCATTCTGCCTCTTATATGTATTTATCACTGATTATCATTTTTAGTAATTGAACAAAGGTTATTTTGAAGATCATTATTACTCACAATCTACTCCATATGTATTTAGATCTTTATTCAAAGTACCTATAACCTGAAATTGTCGGTAGCAGGAAAAATGTAATACATTGCACGATGCGTAAGCTCTTTTTTGGCCTCGGAGGTACTTTTAACGCTTGCGTTGCCTCGATCTTTAAACAACCTCCTCGGCCAAAAAAGGGCACTTACGCATCTGGCAATGTAAATAACTATTATTTTTTCTTTACAAGTAAACTGTTAGATATTAATCAAAAAAGTAAAATTAAACATGAAACCGTAACAGACACTGTGTCCCGGATAAAATAGAACAGCATGGGGATATTGCAAACGGTGAGAGATAGAGCAACGGATAAATGGGGAAAAAGTTGCGCAATTTTGAGGTCAATAAAATGGCACAAACAGATTTCTAATATCTTCTTTCGTTTTTGAGTTATTTTGAAAAAAGTAAAATTTTGCGTTTTCGATTTTATTTTTTTCTGAAGTTGTTATCACAGATAGCACTATGGCACTATTTGACGGACTTGACTTGACGCGAAATATTTTTAAAATGTTTTGAGACAATTATACTGAAAATTCCTTTTTTCCATTCATTTTTTTCTATTGCGGCCCTGTATTTAATAATAAGAAGTCTAAATATTAATCAGTATTGACAACAATTTAACTTACAGTTTATTTTTACTTCGAAAACTTAATATTTTTAAATACGGCCCTGTCTGGTAAGTGTTTTCCTCTGTTGTTGTACAGCAAACAGTATCGCATTGTGTTTTGGAGTAAATTCTTCGCTTTTTCTAATTGTGAGAAACCAATAACTTTTGCCATTTATTAATTGCAACAATACATTCGTTGGGCTTCTACACTATTTCTATGACACAAGATATAACATGCTGACATGTTAAATTTACCGTCATTTGAAAAAGCACCCTCCATTTCTAATGATACTAATTGTTAACTAAATGATACAGTGGGAGTTATGACAAATGACAAGGGGTTGGTTTCGTTGTTTCAAAGCCTTCTAGGTGGAGGATTTTTATTTATTTGTTATTATCGTATGTGATTGTTATCAGTCTTTGCTGTCCTTTTTTTAGTTCTCCAATTGAAAGATAAGTTGTAAGTTAAATTGTTGACCATACTGATTAATATTTACACTTCTTATTATTAAATACAGAGCCGCATTAGAAAAAATGAATGAAAAAAAAAAGAATTTTCAGTATAATTGTCTCAAAACATTTTAAAAATATTTCGTGTTATACATCATGGTATTTGCAATGAAAAGTGCTTTCAAAATCTGCAAAAAAAAGTCCAGGTCCGTATTTAAAAAAATAAAGTAGAAGATGGTTTCTCAAAAACGAAACGTTGTAGAACAAATCTAAAAACGCCATCTTAAAGTCCGTCAAATAGTGCCATAGTGCTATCTGTGATAACAACTTCAGAAAAAAATAAAATCGAAAACGCAAAATTTTACTTTTTTCAAAATAACTCAAAAACGAAAGAAGATATTAGAAATCTGTTTGTGCCATTTTATTGACCTCAAAATTGCGCAACTTTTTCCCCATTTAACCGTTACTCTATCTCTCACCGTTTGCAATATCCCCATGCTGTTCATTCTTATCTGGGACACAGTGTATATATAAAAAATCCAAGATACAGTTTTTGGTCAAAATTAAATTTTTGCATTTAAAAGTTAAGAGTTCCAATTTTATATAGGACCGTATCATCTTTTTGTTGAACTAGCATCACAGAATTAGTCTAAAAATAGTGTCAGATTTAACTGCCCAATATATACGTTTCTCCCTTTTTAGACCCTGTAGTGGGCGTACCGAATGTGTGGGCTGTGGGCAAATTGCACCCAGGTCGGGTTCCCGGGCTTCTCAAAAAACATCGCATTGACGTAGTTTCGTGTAACGCCATACGCGATCCCGCCGGATGATATCACGTCGCTAATACCGCCAGTGACGTCCTTTCATTCAGTCGGCGTTTTCAAAACACGTGGGAAAAGTAGGGAACAACAATATCGAGATTAGATTGCGCCATGTTGTGATTATTTGCTAACGACAGTGGCACGATTTGAGAATTACTAACAAGAAACCGTACAATGTACAATTATTGACGCAAGCGCTTTACTTCTTCTCTTCGTTCCAGCTCAATCTCGTATCGTTCGTGGACAGTTCACATGTTGTTCCAATAGAAGTTTCTTGACAGTCAAAACAGTTCACGGTTTGGAATATTAATCGAATGTACTGACCTGCGCAGTTGATTGTTGAACTTAACCTATAAAAGTGAGGTTAGAGGTTTCACAGGTCATCTCAGACGATGAGACATTTATAAACGTGTATTATTTGCGATATCTGTATTTGCAAGTTGAGAATGTTCTGTATGTATCTGAAAATATGAGCGATAACCTACAGCAACTCTAAATTATGCTCATGGGGTCTTGGGGAGTACAGAAAGCGTTCCAAATCATTTCAGTTACAGAACGTCACAGAAATCGCGCCTACGCAGTTAATCGTCCATCGTTCTATTCAAAAACAGTTCGTTGACGGTATGCCAGCTAGGAGAACGAAAATTAAACTCTTCTGCGCACCTATGTCATTTCGACAAAAGCGCGGCCAACTTATAAAAAATAGTCCTGAAATTAGTCTCACTGACATACGACAGTTATCAATTGCATGTCAAGTTAAATCCAAAAACAGAATGTAGGCACCTTGATGACACCTTGGTGTAAATGTGGTTTCCTAGCTCACTATAAACGAATCAAATTTCTGTTTAAAAATAAAAGGTACCTAGCCATGATTTTGTCGAATAAGCGTCACCGTTGACGTCACATCACCTGCGCGCGGGCACACCGTTATTATGTGTGTATCGTGTGCCTGCGTACCCCGTCTGGGGTACGGCCCTGGTATCTTTTAGAAAGGTGCGAACTCGGAAGCAGGTAGATTCCTTTCATGCTGTATTTGGGTTGTTTCTTGGAATTCCCTTTGTTGTGCTTGAGGTTCTGCGATAATACGGTACAATAAGGTGCCATTAGCCTGTCTGTAGGTGCACATACAATTTGGGTAATAAAACACATAATATTTTACTCGGTTACATTAGTGACATGCCAATGCTAACTTTTCTGCAGTTGCTCGTTTTGCCTTTTCCAGCTTCTAGTAAATGAGCTTGTTGAAAACTTTTAATTGTTTTAATCTATCACATTGTATACTGTATATTGATATATATACAGATACCTATATTGAGAAAGAAAATTGAAAACGTAAATTTCAAATTATTAATTTAAAATGCATTATATCTATGTCTGAGCAACTGTTCGAAGCAATGAATAAGGGGTTCTTTATTCATTGGTTCGAAGTATTTCCACCATTCTCAATTCAATACATACTTTCCATGAGCCCCCACATGCACGACCTAAACCTGTCTGTTCAAACCAGACCATACATACGGTCTGTTTACATATATGGCCTTTAATACATTCATATAATTTGTGTTTTTGTGTGGTATGTCCAATATACAGAAAACAGAAAAAACGATTTTGGAATATTTTGGAACTTAAATCCTTTTGGTATAAATATTCCTTCCACTACTTCTTCCCGTCTTAATAACTTTCTTAGAAGAAACAATTAAAGCCAACAACAGTTTTGCTTATGAATCTGCATTGTTTTCAAAGTTGAAACGAAATCAATTCCGCGGGTTAATCTCGAATCTGGTGCTGGCACAATGAATTTAAATTCGAAATTAATTATGTTGTAAACGTTGTAACTTAAATTAGACACGCCACTGGTTACCTAATTAAATTTGCTTGGTAATTATTTAAGTCCCCTTGGCGCTGCCAATATTTCTATAGGAGCAGCGTAATTGCTATTCATTAGTTTTTTTGTGTCTGACGTGGACCGTGCACTTATTCTGTTTTTTCAAAATAATACACGACGTGGTACCATAGAAGAATCTACTAGATTCCATACCATAGAAGAATCTAGTAGATTCTTCTATGGTGGTACCTACTAGAGTCTTCTATGGTGGTACCTAGATTCACACAACGAGTAAAATACACATTAAACATAGTCCAAGACAACAACAGAAAACCATCTGCCAAATGCTATCAGTTCCTGGTGAAAATATCACCCTTAAAAAGCTAACTTTGACTTTTAGAAAAGATCCACTAACTGAACGAAAAATACTACTGACCTCATAGTTAATTTCAAACCATATTTGTTAAGAGTAAGTATACATTATAAAAATGACATATTGCAAATGTACAGATAAGCAATATAAGGACAAGGATCTTATTCTCGTATGTTCTGATGTTGACTTTCTAGATAATGGATAACATCCAAATTTAGACATCCTGATTTGGGTATCTAGTGCAAATTTCTACATATCTCGTCATTTTTGGCTCAAATATTAGCATATCCATTTCATTTTTCACCTCGTGTTATATTCTCGCATTCTCGCGGACAAATGTTATCATATATTACGCGTACTTCTCATATCTACAAAGCAATGTAAATAGGTACGTAAATACTTTACTAGACATGACTAATTTCTGCCTGGGTAATACTGGGTATGCAAAAGGAAAATATATTGGGCAAGGTTTGCTCGTGTGAATTATCCGCCGACCTAAAAAGTGTCTGAATTGCTTCCTCATACCTAATCAATGTATTAACTTTATCATGGTATTCGTAGATACTCTATAATAAATTTTACGTGGTGTCTAAAATGGTTTCACGACGCCGACCTGCTTTCCCATCAGTGACTTGAGAGAGCTTAACGGTTCCCTGATCGAACTTTTAACGTGCTTTCCTCGAGGAATGTCAAGCAACGCAGCTGCTACTCGATGTATTGATGACTGATGGCAAACATTCAGCCTTCACATTAAAGGGTAAGTAGTATTCGACGAAAAATAAAGCAAAGAAGATCATTTTCAATCAAGAATACACAGGGTTGCCCATAACTGACTGCGGTCCTATTGTAAAGGGCATTGCTATCTACGCATAAAATTATGGGATCTGCGTTTTTTTTGCATCCAGATCTGGATTCTGGGATATATGGGCGCTTAAAAGTATCACTAAATTTTCGTTTTTTCGCAAATATAAACATCACTTTTATTTATGAACTTTTATTCATGAATAGAATGATACTATTGAACTTTAAGAGACGTAGATTTGATTTATGAAATTGTTAGTACCTAACCTATTTGGTTGTAGCATATGTTTTTATTAGAGCAATAATTTAATTCAAGCAACTAAATAGTTTTGAAAAAATAAATATATTTTTGGCTTTCAAGATTTCATTTTAAACAGTGTATTTTTGGTTCATCGTAATGCAAGATGATATTAAACGTAACTGCCCGGTATTAAAAGTTTATTTCTAAATGTTTTTTTTGTAATTTCTCTTGTCTTTTAATGGGAAAGCATGAAATAAATAGGTAAATGTAAAATGTAAAAACATAAGTTGTAATCGGAGACTGAATAGATTATTATTATCATTAGAAAGTGTAGGTCATCTATTTCAAACAAAATATATTAAATTAGGTAGATTATGTTCTGTCGAAATGAACTAGGGGCCCTTCCGTTTCCTTAGCCTTTAATTTTTAATACAGATTAGAAATTAGAGTAAGTTTACTGTTATAACTCAATTAAGACGCACGACGTCTGGTGAACGCTGGCAGCGAGGTTTACAATTTTTGAAGTGGGGCACGTTCAAATTCCTCTGCGTGACGTAAATGAGAGATCAATGACTCTACAATAAAATTGTATTAAAATGTGATAACAGTTAAATTATCGCCATGTGGACAACGCACGTTCTAGAGAATGAGTAGCAACAGCGATAAGCCGTTTAATTTAATAATTTTACTTATTTTTTAAACCGACGATTTTGTACGTTTCAAAAGGCCAATTACGAGAATTCGAGATATCAGCGAAAATTGGTCAAACAGGGATTGATAACATGACGTTAGATAATATACATGTAGTCATAGGAATGGAATTTAAACGGCATAGATAATAATATAGAAAGCTTTTTGCAGCACAAAAAGTTCATTTAAATTTTGTGATCAGCGTCCATTTCTGCATTAGCAACGTCAAAAATACCTAATGGTATAATAAAAAATATGGGGTCACATTTGAAAAAAAAAGGTGGTCGCCATAGCACCGCCACTATGACGGATGAAAAAATTCAAGGTCACCAAAAAGTGCCAAGAAATGTTTGTGTAAACCTGTTTTAAGATTAAAAGTAAAAAAGATGCACATTATTCCATACATTTGACGTACCCTGCATATACTTAAATCATTGAGTAAAGGCATTGATTAAGGTATTTCCTTATTCAATGGTAAAGGAATAATAACTTAAATAGAAAAACAAGAGTGCCTAAATGTAAAGCTAAAGTTATTTTATCCCGCGTGATGTAACAATAAAACCAGACTTATACAGTGTGTACCGTTTTTCATGTTAACACCCACGAAAGTATAAATAGGCTGGATGAATTGAACGGGTGATTTTTTTATAGATATATCCTTGTCGTCATCATTTGCGAAGTATTGGTTTGACCTTGCAAAATCTTGGCCTACTGCGATTTTTTAAAGGGGTGCGTTTTTCGAAAAACCAAATTAAGCATTTTTTTATTTAAAATCTGACACCACAGCGTTAATCAGGACACATCGAAACCCCCATATTCTGCAGGTTGTCAAAGTTGAGCGATCACCAGGATCCCTCAAAGTGTTGCTGTGCAAAAATTCAATACAAGAATATACAGGGTATTTTTCTCTGGACCATCTCAAAATGCTGAATTTTTAAGATTGTTTTCCTCTGCCTACATTGGGAAAACAGAGGAACATCAAGGGTGTCTCCGAGAAAATCAAAAGAATTGCCATGCCGTCAATACAATGTTCAAACATTCTTCCAGTCAGGTTCCACTCTCCGATCCACACTTACGAAAACAAGACCACCAAATCAATTCAGTGACAAGGAGTGTCTAGAAGTAAGACTGACGGAACACCCAAAAAGGAGAGACCTTACGATCGGGAATAGCAGAACACTACGTGTGGACCAACCAACACCGAATGAATTGGTCAGATGCGAAAATCATCGAAAAGGAGCCCCACTCGTACCGAAGTAAATTTAAAGAAGCAGTCCACATAGAAAACAAAAAGCATTCGGCCGAGCTAGTGTCGCCATTCTCAACGTTTGGCGCCCTCTGGTCAGTGGACCAATTATTATATTCTTTAAGAAACCTCGGCGTTGATTCGCAACTGCACTGTGAGTCATGTGATGTGCTATTATGAATTGCCCTGGAACGGAGTATACGAAACCAACGATGTGCGCATTATTTCGTTCATATTCATCCTTACCCTCCGTCTTGTCCAAACAACGGCCTGCACTTCAGCGAGGCCGGCCGGCGGTCCGGGGAGCCCGGGGTCGGAGATGGCCCGCATTCCTCGTGGCCGCCGGTGGTCACCTTCCTTCCAGCCGGGCCCGACACAATGACAGGCCGGCCGCAGACCTTGCTGCGACCTTGGCGGCGCGGTGGCGCGCGCCGACCCGGCTTACCACTCGCTTAGCAACCACGCCGAGCGCTCGACGGTCCCGTATGGCAACCACCACCGGCGACGTGGGCGTTCCGCGCCGCGCTCGCACGCGTGACGTCACCGCGGAGGATTCTGTGCCGGACGGAGATCGCGGATCGCGGCCCGCGCAGCGTCATATACGGGCAACGGCCGGCTGGCTGCCGCGCGAAGTAGGCGTTGGAATGTTTTGGTTTTGCTGGTTTTCGAACGGGCCGCCGTGGCGTGGACCATGTGTTATTATGATTATTTCCCTCATACTGCTTGCATCCAATAAAGTAGCTCCTTCCATAAAAATCCAACCAATCATATGCCTCTGCTAGCGCTAATTCCACTAATGCAAATTATCGTATGTAATATCACAAGTGCCGGAAATTTTATCGATTATTTCCCTCATACTGCTTGCATCCAATAAGGTAGCTCCTTCCATAAAAATCCAACCAATGATATGCCTCTGCTAGCGATAATTTGCACTAGTGCAATTACCGGTAATTGCACTTGTGCAAATTATCACTTCGTTGCTTAGCAACCGCGAATCTGTTGGATACAAACACGTACCTACTTCTTAAAGTTTGTGTGTTTCACACTGTTCTAAATTATGCAGCTTATAAATTAGATTGCGGTATTATTAAGCATTATATCAATGAATTTATATAACTTTTACATTGCTAAATTCTTGTTAATTAGACCTCCGCCTCCGTTTAAATTTATGACACATTCAGAAAATAAACCAACGCCGACAGGGTGTAGGTATAATCGCATTTGCCTTGGATACCCAAGCGTCATGTTTGTTTACTCGAACGCTACAGTCGAAGCTGTCAATAAACTCGTTCAAAATGAGTCGTTTTGGAAATGTAAACATAGAAAAAATTAATACAGAAATTATTAAATCGTATTCGTGAAATATGAAAAAATGGCCGTTATTAGCATTTACGCAATAAGCCTAATAACTGCCATTGTGATAAATATTTTTAAATAATTTTTGCCTCAAAATGTGAGAAATTACTTAGATTAAAATTTGTATTGACCAAAAGTTTAAAATTATGCGTGTTGCTCGCCACAGATCGAAAAAAGCCATTTTATGGGTCAAAATGTTGAATCACCACATACGTGCTGTACATTGAGTCTTAAGTAGGTAGGTAAAATATTTAGGACAATAAGCTTAAATGAGTCATATAAAATTCTAACATTCTAACCCTTTCGAACTGAAGAAGCTCAGATAAAAATAGCTGGGATATCTTTGGAATATTGCAATACTAATGCTACAGTACCTACCTATTGTTATTGGGGACTTACTATTTTCCTTTTATAACTGAAAAAGCATCTTCATTCTGCCGTAATATTATTTTATTTTACTCTATTTATTCTTATATAATATATTAACAGCTCTTTTAGAATTTTTTTGAGATTCGCCGTAAAGGTTTAAAACGTGGGGCAAATCAACCTTAGCACCCGAGTAACTCGGCGCATCTGATTGCAAGGAAACGTATGGGGTGTTGCCGCATTTCGTTGTCAGAGTTCAACCTTATTATTTTATTATTGAAAGTTAATCTGAAGAAATAAGAAGTATTATTGGGGCAGTATCGGGGTTGTCAGGTTTGATTCTTCAAATGGCAAGCGTTATAGCATTTGAAACTTGAAACACACGTAAACAATTAGAGAAAATTACACACTGGGGTAAACAACACAAACCATGCAGAGAGATTGAATGCGGCGGCGGACGGCGGCGTTGTCATGTTGGGCGATTTAAAGTGTCTGTTGGCGAATTTGTTAAAGTGATATTTAGCATACTATAATTATTACAGCGCAATTTAGTTTTAGCGTTGGGTGAAGATGTAAACCTTCAGTCAACGGTTTTAGTTTAAAATTGTCAGCTACAAGGAATTAATAGCTACATTTGTTAATTTAATGTTGTGGGAGATGTGTCTTTATTTAATCTCATTGTTAAACCCGTTACATATTTTGAAATGAAGTGCTGCAAACATTGAAGTACGTGACACCACTCAAAAATATGATGGCTCTGTTAACTTTTTATTCTTACTCCCTCTATCCTTGGTTCTCTACCTATGGTAGTAAATTTTCGCGGTGGGTAAATAAAAATAGACTCAGTCCAAGCTAGCAAGGCTGTAAACTGTCACAGTTTTGGTTTATATTTGACAGTTGGGCTTCTGCGATCGAACTGCGATCATATAATAAATTTCGCAACATTGCAACGGGCGAAACCAGATCACGCCAGATCAGACCGCCAGCATTCGAAAAATCTAGAAAGTGCATTCGTAGTGTCGGCAAAGCTCCGAAAACGCCCCTTAATCAAATTTGTTAAGAGCCAGGACGCCGGCCGGCCATCCCGTCGCGATCCCATCGATCGGCGGGCGGCGGCCTCGCGCCCACGTGCTGCACTCTGCACTGCAGACGGCGGCGTCGGCGTCGGCAGCCGCCAGGCAGATATTTGCAGCGTTTTACGCGGCGAGCGCGGCGCAGACGGGCCGCACGTCGCGGTCGTTAAGTTAGGTTAAGGACCCAGACGGCGCCCGCTTTACACCGCCCGAATTTGCGACGTCTCGGCGAGCTGGTCGAGCGCGGCGTTGCCGCGCGTTTCGATAGGAAGGGGCGGGGAAACCCACGATTGATGCACGGATCTCTGGCCATTGGATCTCATTTATTATATTATTCGTATTTGTGTTCACACTGTTGTTATTTCCAGTTTAGGATGAGAAGTCAAGAAACAAGAAACCAATACCACCTACGAACAAATTAACCTTGGACCGACTGAATATAGTGTTGGTCCAGTTTGACCAAAGTGATTATTGAAGTCCACATACCAACAAAATCAGTTGACATTTAACCCCAATAATTGTTAGGAATTTAAAGTCGACCTTGGGCAAGACCATTTCGATTTGTGAAAAACCATTCACGAAATAAGGTCCGTGTTTTATACAAGGCACTCCTAAAAGTGCCATTTTTTCGAAATTTGGCCCTATTTTCTGAACACCCTGTAAGTGCTAGAATATTGAAACTGCGGAAATATAGATCGGAGCTAAGCTGAATTCGATGGAACTAATTATTTTTTCAAACAAAAAATGCCTAACACGATTTCGTGATTTTTGGGGTCTTCGTTTGATTGCAGTAAGCCATGGAATGATCGTATATAAAAAACTGTAGCCCAAAAGATAGAGCTCTTTGAATACAATATGTTAAAAAAAATAATTTTGAAGATCGACCAAAATTTCGAAAAATACGGAATTGGCCGTTTTAAAGTGAAACACACTGTATATATATCAGGTATATTTGTATCAAGTTTTTATATTTATTATATTTCCTTAAATTTTCTAAATGTGCAGGTTTTTAAAAGCTTAAACTTCTTTTTTCTTTAAACCATAAATATATATTCAACACAAAAATAAAACAATATTTCTATAACTAATAAACTTCTAGCAAGCCGAATATGCTAATTTTTGGGCAAATTTATCGAATATTTGGCCGAATATTCGGCAAGTCGAATTTATATTTTTGATAAATTATAGTAAAATTTATTAAAAAATAAAGGTGGATTTATAAACTCGACGTTTGCGTTGGCGCCCGCGGTTGACGGTGACCTTCGTCGTTGCCTTCCGTAGCAGATATTTTATAAACTCTCCGTTTGTGTCCAGAAATGCAGCTAAACAAACACCACGTGTCCGCTGAACTTAATTTTTATTGGACTACGTCGAATTACTACGAACGGCGGGACGTGAAAGATGAAATTGGTTTATCTCGGACGGGCGTCGGGCATCCGACGCAGACGGTAACGTTAGACGACGTTTATAAACGGTTACACGTAAAATATTGGGATTGAATTTTCGACGCAAACGGCAACGGCGAGCGCCAACGCAAACGTCGAGTTTATAAATCCACCTTAAATGTCAAGAATTAGGTACCTACATCCTACATGGTACATTTTCTTTTGCAAATGTAACCTTAACCTATTTAAAATTAAAATAAATACCTATTAAAAATTTAAAAAGAAATAACTAACATATCGGCCGAATATTCGGCTTATTATTCGAAAATTCGGCGAGTCCATATTTTGTATTATTCACCTATGGTAGATGGAAATGCTCGAAATTTAAACAAGGTGACTTTGTTGTACAGCTGGTGAACAAAACAAAAAAAAAAACGAAAAAGTGGTTTAAAACTTTCTAGATAATTTTTAAGGTTGCTCTTAAAACGCGTTTTGGTAAGAAATACCATAAAGATGAGAGATTATTATTTTAGCCGAATAGTTAGCCGAATTCCGAATCGGTATTGGGCCAAGATTGCTTGGCCCGGCTATATATATACGGTAGGTATTCGGCCAATGCCACATTTCACTATTAATTATTATTTACTAGGGGTGCACCTTTTAAGGCGGCACCACACATATGCGATGTTCGCCGAATCCCGAATGTTTACTATCTGGTGAACTATCTGACAAAGTATTCGCGAATTCCCGAACACCTGCACTAGACATTCGACTCTTTGCCGAGCATCAGTTGGGGACGTAACACCAACGAATGTTTGTGGTATGAATTAATGATAACTAAAGGGCGGAATATATGCATTTAATTTCAATCGAAATATGCGCATATATATGCATCATTTTTATTTAAAATATGCAATAATATGCATTTATTTGGCCAAATATGCAATAATAATATGCATTTATTTTACATGTACAAGTACCTTAAAAAACACCAAAATTGATTTTAGAGAAAAGGTTTATTTTAAGAAAAATTAAAGGAAAACAAATCCATAAAATACCTCGTAAAAATACCTATATTAAAGCAGAATTACAAAAACAGTTTAATTTGAAATTGTATAATAGGAATTTATGATTAAATACTTTTCAAAGTTTCCCAATAAAAATCTTTGCCTTCTGTCGGTAAAAATATGTTTATATATAGAAAAGCTTCTCTCAACATCTGCCGATGTAATAGGACAATTTTTAATTTGGGTAGTAAGGTATAAGACCAAGGTGCAACTTCGTTCTCTTTACTGCCATTTAAGATTTGAACCCTTCATTCTTGTCTACAGTGGTAGAGCATCTAATTTTTTTTACCTACATCATCGAGAACCTTTCTACATTTAGCGGAAAATGTTTGAACAAAATCAACCGATTCGCTTAAACCTAAATTTCTACTTTCTAATGAAAGAATTATATCTAGTATAACACTAAAATTAACTTTAATAAAAACAAGTGGGTTAGCTACATCCGCATTTTTCAGGATTTCTTGACTGCACTACACACTGCGAGTTGTCTTTGGGCTCTCATAATCTTGGTTATATCTTATATCTATAAATAAGTATAGGCAAAACATGCAAATATGCACAAAAATATAGTTTTTCCAGAAATATGCAATGTTTTGCGAAATTGAATAAAATATGCAAAAAATGCACATATATGCAATTTGCATATATTCCGCCCTTTAAATGATAACAATAATTAATATAATAATAAAAGACTTTTTTTTAATATCGACCTTTCTTAATTTGGTTAAACCAAGGTTGGCAGCATTGTTTTGGGCGGGTCCAGGGGCGTATTTTGCATGTCTCGCAAATATCTCAGAACTTGTGACAGAGGAATATCCTTAACCTTGATATTCTGTGCTTCTTACTTAACTTCAAACACAGACACTATACAGGGTGTCCCGAAATTAGCCTGCCATAATTTACCAGCGTATTCTATGACCTAAAAAATGAAAAAAGTTCATATAAACATGGCCTCAAAAATGCCCCCTAATGGGGCTATAGCCCCCGAAAGGGGCAGTTTCACAAACGGTTTTTTCTAAATATTTCCAGACCGATCAAGATCAAGATAAAATTAAAATAAAGATAAAATTCTGAAATTTGGTATGTGATGTACCTGTGAGATTTGACATTTGCCGAGTCAGCGATAGTTAGACATTATTAATCATAGGCGTCCTAAATGGGGGGGTTAAGGGGTTAAGGGGTTAAAAATAATAAATTTTTTGTGTGTGCTTTGTCGCCAAATTTATTACCAAATTATAAAATTTCAGGGTATTCTACGAAAAAATGGTGCTCTTGTTGAACTTTGATAACGTGCACCGTTTTCGAGTAAAATCTTATTGAATTTTTTTTGCAGAGGGCCATGAAAATGCGTATTAGAAATTAACCTGCGATATTTTACCAGCGTGTTCTGCGACCCAAAAAAATGAAAAAGTTCCTATTAAACATGGCCTCAAAAATGTCCCCTAAGAGGGCTATAGCTCCAGAAATGGGCACTTTGGCAAACGGTTTTTTCTAAATATTTCCAGAACGAGCAAAGATAAAATTCTGAAATTTGGTATGTGACATACCTGGGAGAATCAATCAGGAAAAAACCGCACAAATTTTTTTTTATATTTTTAACCCCTTGACCCCCCTTATTTGGGACATAATTTTATCTTTGTTCGTCCTGGAAATATTTTAGAAAAGAACCGTTTGCTAAAGTGTCCATTTCGGGGGCTATAGCCCCCTTAGGGGACTTTTTTGATCCCATATTTATAGGACCTTTTTAATTTTTTTGTAGCAAAAAAGGTGGTGGCAAATTATGGCAGGGTAATTTCTAATAGGCATTTTCACGGCACTCTGCAAAAAATTTTCAAAACGAGTTTACTCGAAAATGATGCATGCTATCGAAGTTCAACAAGAGCACCTTTTCTTCGTAGAATACCTTTAACTTTCATCATTTCGCAAGAAATCTGGAAAAAAAGTATACAAAAAATTTTGGGGTAATTTTAACTCCTGAACCCCCCCATTTGGGACGCCTATGATTAAGAATGTCTAACTACCGCTACCTCTGTAAATGTCAAATCTCACAGCTACATCACATACCAAATTTCAGAATTTTATCTTTATTCGTTCTGGAAATATTTATAGAAACCCGTTTGTGAAACTGCCCCTTTCGGGGGCTATAGCCCCATTAGGGGGCATTTTTGAGGCCATGTTTATAGGAACTTTTTTCATTTTTTTAGGGCGTAGAACACGCTGGTAAATTATGGCAGGCTAATTTCGGGACACCCTGTATAGCCATTATCTGTGCTTCAAAGACCAGAGTTTAATGTTAATTTCTATTTATTCAAATTTAGGGTTCGTGTGCGTAAAACGTAAATTCTATTGATTACGGCCCTTTCTGTCACCTCTCAATAATATTAACATTATGGCCGCCTCTTACGGAATTCTAGGGACATGAAATATATATATACCAGTTACATTGTGTACAGGGTGTCCAGATTTGGTTGTAAATGCGGGGTATCTCGGTTATTTTTAGAGATAGGGAGTTGCGGTTTTCGCGAACCGTTGCTACTTTTTTGTGAAACGAAAGATACCGTAAACAGATTTTTCATAGCCACCTTCGTTTTTGAGACACAGGGCGAAATTGAAAATTTGCGCTTTTGGGGCATATTTTGTATCTTGGGAACGGTTAATGATATTGAAATGTTTTCCCTTACCATTGTCTCGAGAGTCTCGGATAAGTATTTATTAGAGATTTTTTATAGAAAGTTCATGACGTACGGTTGGCGTCAGATGAAATCGAACGCTAAATTTGGATTCTGTTCTAATATTTGTCAACGCCGCGTTCGTCGGGCGCTTCTTCCCTCGGTCTGAGCTTGAATCTTGAATCCCTTGTTTATTGAATGAATTTTGGGTATTATTACCCCAAAAGTATCTAGAAAATGGCTTTACGTCGTTCGGTTTCGTCTGACCCAACTGTACCTATGTGCTAAGTGCTTAATAGATTTGACCGTCGCCGACATTATACCTAAATCTTTTATCTATGGTCGCCGAGTGCTATTTCTTTCTTTGTGCCACCGGTCGGGTTCCGTGAAGGCATGATCTCCGGGAAAGTTTCGCATGCCGGCACATCCGGCAACGGCGCGTCTGGCTCGTGACGCATCGGTCGCCGATTGGCCGGCGTGCCGGTTTTCCCGACCCGCGACAGCCACAGCCAGAGCTTTACCGGTTGGCGGACGCGGCGTGCCGCACGCCGCGGTAGTCTGAATCGCGCCTCGTCCGGGGTCGGTCGTCCGCGGAAATCTCCGGTCTTCAGTGTCCACAACCCCTGCTCTGCTGACGAACCACCGGCTGCCCACGGAATAATACGCCAGACACTTCGGCGGACACCAGTGCTGTGAAATCAAGTGACCAAAAAAACACAACTTTATTAAGTGTGCGGGCAACCTTGCCCCAAAAACCCGGCCTCGTCTTGGCCGCCGGCGCCGTCATGTGGCATAGCAACAGCGTTTCTTGACGCCGCGTGGTCGCGGTCGTATCCGTCATGGTTTTTTAATAAGGACCGGATTAGATTGAAGTCGACCGGAAGTAGAGGATTTTTTCGAGTTCAGTCGCGGCTGTTTACTTAGTTCTCGATGTGTAGGTATTTGTAAAAATATCTCAACGCCCCCTTATTTTATTGCACTTAAGTAATATTTCCAAGAAAGGCGAGTAAGTATTTTATGAAGAGACAACCAATTCTCGTGGAAAACTCAACAATCTGTTTTGCTCAATGTCTGCAAAAAATATACCTACAGACTTTTTTTTTTGTGAAATCACTTAACCGGCTATGGTTATTCTTTAATTAAATAAGCGTTGGCTGGCATTGCTGACAACTTAAACTAAAAGTTTAGTTCACTGAGTAGGTACCTACCTAGGAAGGTAAGTTGTTGTCCTCGGTTGTCCTGAAACAAAGAGGAGTAGGTACCTAGGTAGGGATAGGTACATTTTGGGCATTCGCGGGATAACATAAAGATGCAGAGATATACCTACCTAAAATAGGTATCAGTTTAGGCGTTTTTGTCTTGCCAGTTTGGGTAATTATTAATTCAAGGCTTTCGGCGGCTTTCTGACGTCAGTGCAGCTTGTCTTTTTTGGACAAAAGTCCGGTTAGCGACAACGCATGGCTCGCGGCGCTCGTCATCCGCGATTCTGGGAACTTTCACTGGGCACTGGCAGGCAGGTGAAGCACCTACCTACCGGGCGCTTCGGCAAAAAGTTTTATAAATCTGATCTGTTACTAGGCGGCCGGCGGCGCAAGCCGAAAAAAAAATGTTGCCCATTATTGTGCAATAGGTTGCACACCTACGTTGTAGGGACCTATACAACTATACACTTTCCAATGATCTGCGGTTATTGTATACGACCTAAGTAGCTAACGAAAAAGGCAGTTAGGTATAATTTGAGATCGCAGCTGATAACATAATGTATGGCGAAAATAATTTGAATTATTATAAAAAAACGCACTTTGACACGTTTCTTCTGCCGGTAGGTAGGTATAAAATATAAAATCATTGTTTTATTAAACATCGCATTCGGCAAGGCTATACTTTCAATTATAGTATTAATCATAATTTCTGGAAAACATCATGTAGGTAGTCGAGGACGGGGACATTATTTTACTGATTTACTTATCTACGTAAAAAACGTAAAATAAATTTACCTACCTACTTACCTATTGATCTTCAATGAATATTCTACCTTTAAAAAAACTACACCGATGTGCGGTATCCAGAACGATCATTAAAGTGATAGAAATGTGAGTTGTGAGTGAGATCCGAAGTGAGAACGTTTCTTTGGTCAAAACGGTTAAGCTGGAGTGGACTTTTTATAAGTACCTATACATTTTTATGGCTTGCAATCGTGGTGGCAATCTTCACTTGGAGCAATTTGAATGCTGGTCTCCAAATTGCAGGAAATCTATCGGAAATAATCTTATCTACGAAAGAAAAACACCACCTGACTAGGTATCTCGTTCCTTTTCTATTTAAATTCTAAATACCCCAGAAAAATATTAGTTAGGTACTTATATGTACGTATATGGATATGAGATTACGAGTGAGTACATAGTTTTAGTTCAATTTGTTTATAGTTCAATTAGGGGTAGGGGGTAGGCTCGGGGATAGGTATCTTTTATGTGTTTAGAATAAAAATATAATCTCAACTTTAGCGACATTTAATTAAGTAGGCACCTACCTAGGTATAAGTAGGCATGAACAATAATTTTACGGGTCAATTTTACCAAATTATTATCTGAAATTGAAACTTCAAATTGCAGGTTGTGCACAAAGTATAATTCGATAGTGTGCAACTCGTTGCAATGCACTTGTGCACTCACATACAATAACTTTTTATTCGGTACTAACCTCCGTACTACCTAAGTACCTACCTAGTATTCTATGATTTCTGTGACCATGCATAACAAGTTTACCTCGAATTTTACCAAATAGTTTTTAAAAGTTTTTGAATGTTATGTTCAAAAGTAAAACTGACAAAATTGATGTCAGGCCAACTGCAATAACTGGCCTAAGTACTAAGTACCTAGGTATAAGGTAATTTTTTTGTTTCCCTGTTCCGCTATTAAGTAGTTAGGTAAACGGATGAGGGTTTAGGAAGGTTTTGTATGATTTAAGTCTGAAGTCATTAAAATATTTTCCCATTCCCCACCCTAGTAAATTTTCTTATATCGTGAAGACGGATGTTTTTGGCACGGGCGGAGCATGATCTCCAAAACTAGGGGGGCTATCAGTGACGTATTATACCTATATACATAATAGAAATTTGTTTCAGGGATCATTTGTTGAGGGAAAATACTTAAATAGAGGTCTTTGGAAATACCAAAACCTGAGAAAAATTAAAACATTGGGGGTGGGGCTACCCACCCCCCGGACGCTACGCCCGTTTTTTGAAAAGCTTATTTTAATTCGTATTTATTACATTTACCTCCCACCGAGCCTTCCACAATATATACTACAAAACAATCCGCAAAGAATAAAACGAGACCTCCCCATTGATAAAACCGGATAAAACCGACTCGCGAAAACGACAGGTTTTTGGTTACCTACCTAAACCTAAAAAGATTTTCTAGGGTTTTGCTCGCGAAAATACGCTTTTATGCCAGTTATACCAGAGAAAATGTCCGAGAATACCTACCTTTTAATAATACGAGCCTCGGTACGACCTTAAGCGGTAGGTAAGTACTTAATAAGCCAATGATATCGTAGTTCTATCGAGAAAAGGCACTAGCCGCAAATGGCAACGAAGACGAAGTAATAGTAATTGATACCCCTTCCTCGCACAAGCATTTGGCTGCTTTTGGGGTATTCATTGGTTGCTTTTGGGGTATCCCTAGTTTAGAGTATTGTGAGGTGAGAATTGTTAGGTAGGTACTTACCGAGGTACCTACTTAATGTTGAAACAAATTAATTTTTGTGGCACTCACATTTACAAAAATGATAAATCCTCTCTAAAATGGAACCATGGAACTGACATATTAAATAAAGTGCAAGTATTTTCTATACGGGGTACATTATAAAAATGCCAAAAAGGTGTTTTATGGAATGAGACTTAATTTTTGAGCGTATCTTTTAATTCTAAGCCTTTTTCATATTTTTGAACTTCCCCGTATACGAAATGAGCGAGGAAATGAGATATTCAAATTTGACAACTGCGTTTTGAGTTTGCAGGAATGCCGAGAGGAATTCACAAACTTTTATCAAGAATAATATTTCTAATAAATGTAAAATACAAAAAGTCTCACATGGTGCGTACTTCCCTCGGTACTTCCTTCCTGCCTAGGTATATAAAATAAAATTTATAAATATCAAATAAATAAAATTAGGTACCTACCTATATACCTACTTAATATGCTTAAAAAGTACTAACTAAATTGCTTCAAATAACTTGAGTGCAATTTTCATTAGTAATTTAGACAGTTACTGTGATATAAAGCTAATAATTCAGTTTCGATTGTTACGAACATATTTACTTACGTTTATATTCGATTCTGTTCTTAACAAAATCTAAAGATTTTGGCACTAAGTATTTATTATGTGACAGGCGGCGTTGGACATATGAAAATCGCGTAAGCTATGGCTATGACACTTCTGAAATGGGGGGATAGGGTGTTAATAGTTCAGTTATTCAATACCCGGTGGTGGTAGATTTGGACGAAAGTTTCTGTAAGTTACAATATATTAATCAAAGTAAAATATTAAGGTATTAACTATTATCGGAGACCTAATATATAAATATCTACCATTGATCATTGATACTTTTACCAGGGTAAGCTGTGCTTTTACCATCACACAGAATTAGCTGTGGCGCAGTCGTGTCTGGAGCATGGTACTGAAGTGGCTCTTCGAAGGCACACCGAAAGTGTTTCTGTCCAGAGACCAGAGACGCAGTTAGTCAAATTAATCAATGGAGGAACGAAAACAAAAAGAATATTGGACTTTTATGCGGAGTTAAATTTGTACCTGCAGCAGTTTCAAAACTTCTACACTTGCCTATTACTATATTTCAAGATGGGATTGGGATACAAAATATCTATGGCTTTGATAGAAAGTACATCAGGAGCCCGTTACAATCGAGGCTATAATAATCTCGATAATAATTCATTTTAATATGTATATTTTTTTCCCAAACACCATAAAAAAAACTCTAATTGGCGTCACAAAAAAGGATATAGGACATAAGCGTCCCGCAGTTTTCAAAAATATACATTATTCTACAAGCAACATAATATTTCACTTTTAAGGTTTTTTTTAATGCACCCTATAATATTATCAAAAGGTCTCTAAAATCCATATCGATTACAACTATTTACCTAGGTACGCAAGTATATCCTAAAATCTGTGAAATTATCGCACGCCTTTCCACCGCATTTCGCTGTACAGTGTGTTCCCGTTTATTTTGACCCACCCCTGGAGCCTTTATTTTTCGAGTTAGAAAAAAATTACTTAAATGAAAGTTGTAGGGTTTTTTCCTCGGTTTTTTCTAAACCGCTAGGATGTGTTACTAGATAAAACAAATGAGCGTCGCAAATTTATGAAAAATATAAACTTACTTTTTTTAATGGAACACCCTGTATATTTGTGGATTTTTGAATTGCACGCATTTTTCAGATTCCAACAATATAAATATGTTATATGTTTGCTCTAAGCATTCGCATGATATTTCAATTGCAGATAAATACCATCAAGGTTGCCATGGAAAAATATTTCGACTTAGACAAGAGCATTCCTGGCAATCCATTATTTTTGGGACAATAGGTACACCTTGTTAACCTACAACTTTCATTTACGTAATTTGTTTCTAACTCGAAAAATAAAGGCTCTAGGGGTGGGTCAAAATATACGGGAACACCCTGTACAAGTGGCCGGCCGTCGAACAGTGTAGCCCATGCAAGTATTGGTGATATACTATATTAGGCGAGCATGCAGTCACTTGTTTTTACTACAATATCTATCGTCTCTGTCTCCTTCATCTCCTTTTACTTCTATTACCAGGTGCGGCTTAATATATGGTTAAAAAGGTGTTTTGTCTCGTATTTTATAGGCGGAAGCGCCTGTTCACGAGCTACCCTGGTAAAAAATAAAAAAAAAAACTCACTTGGAACAGTGATATACGAGCGCGATCTATTTCATAGCATTTGCCACGCTCTGCTACTGGTAAAAATACCAAACTTATCAGCAGAAATCACCCGTATAAAATTCAAAGGTTTTTATGCTGTTCCAAGTGACTTTAGGAATACTATACCAAGGATGTTACTGAATTATAAAAAAATAAATAAAATTATAGGTTAATTAAAAGGTTTAGTATCGAAACACTCTGTACAACATTTTTTATGATATTGCGCGATGAATTCAATATTACAAAATCATTTCGCAAGCCATTTTTGTTTCTGGAGTTTCAGCAAAATCCACGAATAAAATTTTTTTTTAAGTATATTTCTGTGGAACACCTAGCAATAGTAGGTACCTACATCTCTAAAAATGAAAATACCTTTTTTATTTTCGGATTAATTAGATACTATTTTTTTTATTGTTAATTTTCTGATTTTTTTTTTAATTTTCACCTTGTCAGCCATGGAATATTTTCATAATTACGCTCTATTTTATAATAAGACATATTTCTATTTTATAATTAGACATAGGTAGGTACTTAAAACTTTCAAATATTTTATTTTTAGCTGGTAACAAAATGTAGGTAACAAAATTAAACAAAAATTATTATGTTGGAGCTCCACCACATAATTATTTGCCCTTAAGAAATTACTTAGATCAGCTCTATCCAAATAGTTGAAGAGGGAGAAATATACCTATTTCCTGGCAGCCCAGATGGATTTCTTTTTGTGGGGAACAGTACAAAATAAAGTATGAGACAATCGTTGAATTAAGAGCAGCTGTTTTAGAGGCAATTGCCAGTATTGACAGGCTATAAGAAAGGCGGCAAATTCAGTTTTAAAAATATGCCATATTTGCATAAATAATATTTGGTGGATTGTTTGAACGCCTTTTTAATTTTAAAAGGCGACCTTTTAATATAATAATAATTTGAATTTGAGTTTTTTAATTTTTGTTTCATTTTGTTCCATTTTGTTACCAGCTAAAAACAAAATATTAGAAAGTTTGAAGTATGTCTAATTATAAAATAGAACGTACTTAATTAGGAAAAATTAGCCATAGGTAGCTCTTTTATTTTTTATAATAACTATGCGCCGAGTATTATATCTTTCGAAAGCTCAAAAAATGGCCGATTTTATAAGGCCACAGCCTCGGCCACAGCCAACTATGATTTAGGTACATTTAAAAAAAAAACACAAGTTTATGTCATATATCTCAAAAATTACAAGCAACATGAAAAATTTGGCTAGATTATCTTATTAAGCCCAAAATTATCTACAATTTTTGTCTCTACAGTTTTTCTGTATAATCAGAAATAACGGAGCTACTGAGATCTGATGAAATAGGAAATAGCAAAAAATCACTCTTTTCAAAATATCTAGTGAGCCATGAACTTTTTTGAAAATCCAAAAGGGGCATTAGATTGAGCATTCAAAACTGCAATTCTTTCCCCATTTAACCTTTGTTCTAGCTCTGCTAGTTTCCGAGATCCCCATAGTGGGCATCGAAAAAAACTCACCCTGTATAAAGCTACCGTTTACCAAAATTAAACCGAGACCGGGACCTCTTTTACTCTTATTTTAATGCATTATAAATTAGATAGATAATTCTTTTCATTTTTGTTCTTCCACATACAGTGTGACCCATTTGTTTTGGGGTCAGGCTGTAAAAAGTGTATCAATCGTGCGATTTGGCTGATTTTTTTTTTAAATTGTAGAGCTCGATGAACTGCACATTTTGAACAAAAATTGCCTGGTTCGCATAAAATCCAAAGCCTACTATGACCGTTTTTATGAGCAAAATTTTAAGAAACCATATTAGCGTTTTTTTTTGAAAAAATCTGTGTGCGCCAATGGATTGAGCACCCCTCGAAATGGGTATGTACAAAATTTCATCAAAATATTTCAAGTAATAACGATTTTGTAGAAAAATTAAAAATGCAGCCAAGGTACGTCTTTATTTTCAAAAATTCAAAGTTGGCCATGGAAAATAATTGAATTGTAATAATACAACCTTATGCTTATAAACACAAAACATAAAAACAATTAAAATTATAAAATTTTTGTAACTTCTACCAAGCCTCCATTTTCTACAATGCATTTGTCGTTCCTCTTGCGTACATTCAAAATTACATTTCGTATTTGCTGTGGAGTAATTTCCTCACAACTACGGTTTATCCTAGCTTGCAGTTCTTGTAAATTATGGGGTCTTGACTTATAAACATTTTGCTTAAGTGTACCCCAAAGAAAAAAATCTAAAGGAGTTAAGTCCGGAGATCTCGGTGGCCACTCACAGAAATTACTATTTCGCCCTATCCAACAGTTTTCAAAATTATTATCTAGCCAGTTTCTGATTAAACGAGCATTATGAATAGGACTGCCATCTAACTGTAACTTTAAATTTAAACGGTATCTTAATGGTAACTCATCTAAAGAATTTCTAAATTCAATTTCTAGAAAATTCAAGAAGCCAGCCGCATTCAAATTCCCTTCAAAGAAAAATGGGCCAATTATTCTGTCGCGTAGTATTCCACACCAAACGTTAATTTTTTGTGAATATTGTCTCCTTGCATTTATTATAAACTCTGGATTTTCAGCTGACCAGTGACGGCAGTTTTGACTTGATACTACACCATTTGTAGTAAACGTGGCTTCGTCGGTGAATAAAATTTCATTTAAAAAGTTGCCATTATGGAGATATTCACCTTGCAGCCAATAGCAAAATTCTAATCTTTTCTCCTCATCTCCTGGTTCCAGGGTGTGCAAAAATTTTGGCTTAAACGGTTTTATTTTGTTTTGTCTCAAACATCTCCTTATACTCTCTCTGGGTATATGAAGGTCTAAACTAGCCGTTCGAACACTATTTCGAGGATTGTCACTAAAGTATTGCAGAATTTGATTGTTATTTTCAACAAGTCCACGGCGTCCATTTTGCCTAGTTTTTAATAAATTTTTAGAAATCGATCCAGTTTCATCAAAAATATTGTTTATACGTTGTACAGTACTTCGACTCACTGATCTACCTGGGTGTCTATTGTTAAATTCGGCCGCAGCTTCTGCTGCCGAGCGCTCGTTGTCGCCCACGAGTCGAACAATTTCTATTTTGTCTCTTATGCTTAAATATTCCATAATTATGATAATTAATTGTATTGAGCACAAACAATTTCTGAACTCAATTTAGACAGTTTGACACTTAATAAAAGTAAACAATTCAATTATTTTCCATGGCCAACTTTGAATTTTTGAAAATAAAGACGTACCTTGGCTGCATTTTTAATTTTTCTACAAAATCGTTATTACTTGAAATATTTTGATGAAATTTTGTACATACCCATTTCGAGGGGTGCTCAATCCATTGGCGCACACAGATTTTTTCAAAAAAAAAAACGCTAATATGGTTTCTTAAAATTTTGCTCATAAAAACGGTCATAGTAGGCTTTGGATTTTATGCGAACCAGGCAATTTTTGTTCAAAATGTGCAGTTCATCGAGCTCTACAATTAAAAAAAAAAATCAGCCAAATCGCACGATTGATACACTTTTTACAGACTGACCCCAAAACAAATGGGTCACACTGTATGTGGAACAGAAAATCGCTACTTCTGTGTGATTTGCGCCTCAGTATACTTATTACAGTATTATATCAAAGTCTACTAGTAGAAGTGGTGACTTATATCGGTTGCATTAATTTTCTGACTTATATCGGTTGCATTAATTTTCTGCATATGCGTAATATTCCAATATTCGGACTTGCCTGGAAAACCGGGAAAAGTCAGGAAAAAAAAAATAATTCCCCAATAGTCAGGGAGGAAATCCGGAAAAAAAATTTCGTCGAATTTGCGGGTATGGAAATTCGCTATTCAACAGAAGGACCTCGAGAAAGACGTTGCTTGGCATGTGTGTCCCAGCAAGAACTGACTAACCCTGCTTTTTGAAAAATCGCTTGCACCCGTCGATTTTGGTCTTATTTTATTTTTGTAAGGCTCACCCCGGCACTCGGCTCACACTCTCCAGAACCTCCCATGTTTTTTAAATCGGATCATGCAACGTGGTAGGTACGTTATTGGAAGATTAGCAAGATATATAGTGGTAAATGAAATTTTGAAAAAATAAGGTGGCCTCGCTTGTACAGACCGAGTCATTTTCGATGGTTTTATGGGGTATCTGCGTTATTTGTATAGATAGAAAAAAACAAGGTAGGTGTTCATGAGTTAATTTTTTGAGATATTTACGATGCTCAAAACAGATCTCTGATATCTCCAATACTTTAGGAGATACAGGGCGTTTTTGAAATTTTTGCTATTTTTTACAATTATCATAGCTCATTTGTTTTTAAACCTATATATTTCGTTGAAAACGCTTTATACGCACTTTTTACGTAGAATCCATTGGAGTAAACAGTTTTTCTAAAAAATGGTTATTTTACCTACCAAGGCACTGAAGTTCAACTTAATAATTCAACTTCAGTGCCTTGGTACATCTCAAAAAATTAACTCATGAACACCTACCTACCTTGTTTTTTCTATCTATACAAATAACGGAGATACCCCATAAAACCATCGAAAATGACTCTGTCTGTACCTACCCAAAAAAATAAGATAAAAAGTTTTGAATTACGTAGTGTGAAAAACGTGGGAGGTTATAACCTCTTTATAAACCATTAACATTTAAGTAGGTATGGAGGGGCAAAATTTGGGAAAACCAAACCTCAGAACTAGCTGACTTCTTGGAATTAATTTGTAAATCAAATACATAATCTTCGCAAATTAACGGTTATTATGCATAATATATTGCAACGTATGTAGGTAACGAAAGTTTTGAGACAAAAATTAAAATGCATAGGTGCCATTTATTTAAATTGTGGAGGCGGAGAATTTTAAATTATTGGCAACACTGTTTCCTGTCACAGGCGATTTGACAGTTCTAGGTTGTTTTGAAGTCAGTTTGGTTTGGTAATTTCTCATGAATTACTCCGAGGTTTACTCTAAACGATAATACGCATCCCCTAATAAGACGTCGTAAAGTGCGCACACAACAAGCGATTGCAAGCGGTACTGAGACATGTTCATTGTTCACTAACTTTTTCGTGCCTCAATTGGAGGGCATTAATGTTGCAGACATGGGGTTTCAGCAGGCCTGGGCCACATGCCACACAGAGCGCGATACAATTCATTTACTGACAGACTTTTGATCGACGATTAATTTCACGAAATGGACCTGGCCACCTCGTTCGTGCGATTTCACGCCATTAGATTATTTTCTTTGTGGATATGTAAAGTCGCATGTCTACGCCGATAAACCAGAAACAATTTAGCCCTTGGAAGCCAACATTCGACGCGTTATTGCCGAAATACAGCCTGGTTTACTGCGAAGAGTGCGTGTGAAAATTGGACCCAGTGGCGGCTCGTCCATAGGAGCTATGGGGCAGCCTCCCAGTTTCCAGTAGAAAATGGGAGAAAAAAAAGTTCCGCAACTGCTATATTCTTTATTTTGCTTCTTTGTTCCTTGTTCCTTCCCCGCTATTTATACTATTATATTTACTATTCTTTATAAATTAGGGCAACGCCTGTACTGCCCTGCACCCTGTACAGGCGGGCAAGGCGTTGCGGCTAACCTCCTGACTAGCCGCCATTGACACCGCCCGGGCGTAGTTCTGTTTCGGCCGCAGTGGCGCTAGAGTTGATGCCGCCTCGCTAGCTATTTGGCGGCGATGAATTCCCTCGCCCCAGTCACAGAATTCCCCTATTCTGTGCCCCAGTCGACCGCGGGTTGCTCTAGAGAACGCGTTAGCGGCCGTCAGCGTTGGCCGCCTCCAGACTCCGCGGGCGTACCTCGCGACCTCGTATTCTCGTTCTTGTATTTTATTGTATAAACAAAATGAAGAATAGCGTACAGGACATTTTGGAAGGAAACTTTTTCAGACTGTCATTGTCTGAAAAAGTTGAAATGAAAACTCTTGGCAGGCCAACTCTAGATTTACAATTAACTCAACCGGATAAAAATGCAAACGGCAATAATTATACGCGACACTTTTCTAGAAGTACGTACGACAAGAACAAGTGGATATCTGGATGCGAAAAATTAAATGTAAAATGCACTGTTTTGTTTTCCCTGCTTACTGTTTTATAAAGAAGGAATAGGAATGGATAAGACATGGACTAGAATAGGATCCAAAGATTTAAAACATTTAAATCAAAAAATAAAAAAACACGAGCTTTCTATTCGGCACATGAATTGTTCTACAGGCAAGGTTATTAGTATTGCCGCTCAGTTATATTCCACGCACCGGCAAAACATTATTAAACAACGAAACCGTGGATAAAAATAGATATTTTAAAAAGAATAATAATCTGCATAAAATTTTGTGGCAAACTAGAATTAGCGTTGCGAGGGAACGACGAAAAAAGACTCTCAAAACCGTGGGATTTTTCGAGAATTAATCGATTTTACATCCGAGTTAGATTATATTATGAAAGAACATTTAAAAAGTTCTACAGTATTCAAGGGTACCTACATCAAAAACGGTACAAAATGAAATTTTGAAAAGCATGCTGGAAGTTTGTCGCCAAGAAATTCGAGAGCAAATGAATAAAACAGACTTTTTGGCCATACAGATACAGTGTGATGAAACAACCGACATTTCGAATCATTGCCAAATGGCAATAGATATTTGGATAGTGGTAAGTGGTAAGTACCTACCTACTTCGGCTTATTGATTTTTTTAGTAGGAATTACGGATTTTGCGTTATTAACTTTTTCTTTGAAAAACGGGAATTATTGTTTTATGCACTTTTTTACTTTTTATATTAATTATGCAAAAATAAGTTATTTCTACTAATAAGAAAAAATTAAAAAGCCCATGCCGAAAGTAGGTACCCACCTCCACCTCGGTACCCCCCTATTTTTTTAAGTGACGCACGAGTGTGTTCTTTTTAAAACGTAGCCCCCCCTTGTGCATTAACCCACGAGCCGCCACTGATTGGACCTCCAGATTATGCCATATTCAAACATTAATGCCAAAGAACTATCTTTCAAATAAAGACAATTTTATGGATATTTAAAACCCTTTTTTGTTTTTATTTAAATTTAAAAGTTCTCCGCCTCTAAAAAAAATTCTAGAAGAGCAAATAGCTGCCCATGCATGATATTCAATCTATCGCAATTTTGTTCGTATGTCGCATAAGTCATTTGATGATAATGACATTTTGCGTCCCCTATGCGTCCCCTATGCGTTTTTTTACATCATTGCACATAAGATGGAACGATTTGGATTTTCTATACACCTAATTTAAATTATTTGCCTGGAAATTTCTAAAAAATTGATGATAGCGCTTGGTAGTTTGAAAGACGAGTTTAATGATTTCAAAAAATCCCTAGAACTTTCTTAAATAATCAAAAATCTCGAGTTTGTGTTCCTACTGCAATGTGCAGTAGAAACCAATAAAATTATTAAGCTCCTTTTCGTTTCCAATAAATACAATAAAACACAAAATGTTCTAGTTTAGCACAAACAAGGTTATTTGCTAAAAAACAGTCACCAACACTCCTTTCTCGCCGTAATATTCGCACAACGATATCAGTTATTACATGCAGTTTTCAAATCAACTGACAGGAGTGACAGGCCACGCGATGACAGGCGGTGGACCCGCAAGCCTTGTTGCCAGTTTTCTGAGTTTGAGGCTTGGAATTCGTCTGTGAAAGCTTTGAGAACGAATATAAAGAGACAAGGGACGCAATCAAACGCAATATGTGTCAAATATCGACGCTATAACAATCTGAACTTGTCCAAAGTCAATAATTAGGATTGTTGCTTGACCAACCCTTTTATTTTCGAAAATTAAAATGTTGCATCTGCATCTCGGATGTTACTAATATAATGAACAGACAGACCTTTCGTGCTTTCGATCTTTTGTATTGCAGCCATGGTCTACTAGTCTACGGGACCGACCGCAACCCTCCAGACATTCGCAACCGGCAAATTGGAAAATGGGACAATGCGACCCAGCGCGCGGCGCGCAGGTAGAACCCGCGCGGGCACGTCAACCTGTGCAGATGGGGATCGCGATCGGAGGCGGCGGTGGCCAGTCAAGGATGACGGGACGAAGCAGCCTCGCCTGTTGCTATGAGCGCTACCTCGGTGCCTCCACTGTATTTCCTAACCAGTCAGGTACCTGAAGTAGCGCGCGTAGCGGCCATGGCCGAAATTCGGCGAGGGGAGAGGCGGCGCGGACGCTGCAAGGACTGCACGGTTACGACCAAAGATGTGGCCGGCCGGGTTCCTTCCCTGGCTACTTGCCACACACAATCGAATTAATAGTAAAGCAGGTTAGGTTCCTTACAAATTTAAGGTGGGTTCAGTCAACTTGATTTAGTAATAAGCATTAACATACATAAGGCATACATTTAGTTTTAGCAGTGGCGTGTGGTGGCATAATTATGTGGGGCAGCGATCTGGATCTATTTCTTTTGGATCCTGCAAAAGGGGGTAACCGGTCCCAGTAGTGAAAAAAGTAAGTAGGTAGGTAGGATCTAGGCACTTAGTTCTTCCGAAAAAAATGAATTGCCTAATCTACTTACTTGGTACCTGTCTATTTGTAGTGAAGTTGAATCCTTCTCTTAACCTTCGCAAATTCGTCTATAACGTTATCGTAAAACTTCGAATGTAGTCTGTGACTAATTTTTAACCGGTTGTCCAAACCAGGGACTCTTTAACACATTTCTCTTAAAAACGCGTTGTGCAAATCATACTTTCACATTTATCGTCTACCGCGATTACCACTCCCGGCTCTCCCGACGTCAAGGTTTCGGCAATAGTGCTTACAAGTTTGTTCAGCGAATCTTCGGCCCTACGTCACAACTCCCGTCCTTGTCTTACTTATGAATATACGATGGATATTGGTCGTATATCCACGAGTCAGACAAGGACGGGAGTTGTGACGTAGGGCGGAAGATTCTCTGAACAAACTATACGTATTATTGTTCGTTGAAAAGCGGCCGCAAACTGCGCTTCCAAGAATCCAAGCGATCGAAATTTCGATTATTAGATACACTAAGAATAGTTCGATATAATCGAGTGGGGCGCGGCGCACTGACCAGGGTTGCTAACTCTACGTGTTTGGAAATCCTTAGATTGATTAGTTTGTTCTCCCGATTTTTTTACTACCTAGTTTAGTAGATCCCACATTTGTAATATTTATTATTCTGAAAATTTTGAACTAAAGAATACTTCTTGGGACCTATATATATTTCCATAGTTTTTGATGAATTACGAGAGCCGCGTCCGCCGGATGTTGCCGAAAGCTGATGAAAACGCAGTTATAATTTTGAAATGATGAAAAAATTCAACACAATATACAGTGACCGGCAGAAAGTTGGACACAAATGGAAAACTTTTTTATTATAAATTTCTCAGAAAATTTTATTCTTGATAAAAGTTGGTGCATCATTTCAAACTCAAAACGCATATACCAAAATTTAAATATCTCTTTTTGGATACGAGGTAGATTCAAAAATGTCAAAATAGCTCAAGAGTAAAGTACCCTTATTTTTTAAAATACGGTAAAAAGTTACTTACAAAAGTTGTTTGTAATCAAAAGTGGATGTCAGATTTAAAGTCACAGCCACCTAGTAAAAAAAAAAAGAAATTTAACTTTTTTGTATTTTTTCAATCACCCTGTGTATTACAAAAAACAAAATACCGCAAGCGCAACTTATCATCGGATAACACATGAATTTGCTACTTAACTTTAATTTTGTTCGATTAGCAGCTAGAAATTTAAATTAATCGAAATCAGAGCTTAAAAATATTAAATTTTTGTGTCCATTGAATAAAATAAGTAGTTTTTTTTGGCAAATTTTAACAATAAGTAATTTAAATGAAAACAGTAACTAAAAATAAATTTACCAAAAAAATTTTTCAACTCTGTTTGCCTTTGGGACAGCGGCATTTTAGTATTCTTAACAACGGATATCCATTTCATTATCTTCGTTACCTGCTACATTTCTTCTATGTGGTACTTGACATTTATTTTGCACTGAACTGAACTGCTTAAAACTCCTAAGAATTTTTGCCACAGTTGAGTAGTTGACGTTTTTGTCTGGATGTCGTTCATTGAAAATATCTGATGTTTCTCGACAAGTATTATATGATAATTATCACCGTGTATTAAAACAATTTCCACTTTATCTTGAACACTAAGTGCAGACATAGTTGCAGAATGACAATAACGGAGTTTGACATGTAAAATAATTCTTCGCCGACAATTATTGTTTTCAAAGCCAACTTTGCAAGAGTTATTATTGGCCATAGCATGGATTATCCTATTAATCTCGTATTTTGTTCGATAGGTACCTCTAAGCAAATTTATTTTTAGTTACTGTTTTCATTTAAATTACTTGTTATTAAAATTTGTCAAAAAAACTACTTATTTTATTCAATGGACACAAAAATTTAATATTTTTAACCTCTGATTTCGATTAATTTAAATTTCTAGCTGCTAATCGAACAAAATTAAAGTTAAGTAGCAAATTCATGTGTTATTCCACGATAAGTTGCGCTTGCGGTATTTTGTTTTTTTGTAATACACAGGGTGATCGAAAAAAATACAAAAAAGTTACATTTCTTTTTTTTGACTAGGTGGCTGTGACTTTAAATCTGACACCCACTTTTGATTCCAAACAACTTTTGTAAGTAACTTTTTACCGTATTTTAAAAAATAAGGGTACTTTACTCTTGAGCTATTTTTACATTTTTGAATCTACCTCGTATCCAAAAAGAGATATTTAAATTTTGGTATGTGCGTCTTGAGTTTGAAATGATGCACCAACTTTTATCAAGAATAAAATTTTCTGAGAAATTAATAATAAAAAAGTTTTCAATTTGTGTCCAACTTTCTGCCGGTCACTGTATGAACGAAAAAATAATAGTTGAATTTGAATCCACGGAATTAAGGAAACCAGTGCTTCCATAGCTTCCATTGACTGCACGCCACTGAGTTTTAATAATAATATAAGGGAGCCGTTTATACAGAATAATTTAGTCATAAACATAACATTATAAATGGCATTATTACAACCGACAGAAAATGATCCCCTTAAAAAACTCATTCTATGCTTTCATAATTAAATTTTTATTGGAAATAAAAAAATTAAAATGTATTTCAAAAAGAAAAAACAGCTGGTTCTGGCCTTTAATGATAACCATAGTAGCACAAGCACACATCTTGTCATAAACATAAACATAAAGTTGAATTTAATGAACTTTCTTATGTCTGTATAATAGTGTGTGGTCAATATGAAAACAGTGAATTGAACTTTATGCTTATGGCTATTTTATGCTATACTAATGCTTATTTCTAAAACAAGCTGACTATACATATAAACCCTCCTTTAAATGAAAGAGAAGTTTTGTTTCACTAGAGTACTAGACCAACTAACGTTTAGGGCAAAACTTTTGCCTATTGTAAATTTCAAAAGTTTTAATTTGGGCCAATTTTTCCTTTAAAAGCGTGCTTTTCGAAGTAATATACCTAGTGTGTCTGATTTTTCGTAAAATCTAAGTAGACTGCGGTAATTGAACGGAGCAATTTTTTGTAGTCATCGTTTGTAAAGTTATTGGTTCGGCATTGCCAGGAAAATTTGGTCTTCTGCGATTTTTTAAAGGGGTGCTTGGTTCTAAAAACTATAGTAGGCATTCATAGTATTATTGGGCATCCCTCAAAATACTCATGTAGCAATGTTGATGAAAAAAAATCTAGTAGTTACTTTTCTTTGTGGTACCAACCGTTGAAATGTGAATAATTTGGGGTGCTATGAAATCAAAAACAAATTAATGAAACTCAGAACATCAACGAATATGTCAAAAAGGATCTATTGAGAATAAGCGAACTAACACTACAACTTCAGAATTTTCATAACTCAATCTAATAATTTCGATTTCTATTAGGTATAAAATAAGTTTTTCAGGCATGTTTAAACTGCATACTTGAATTTTTGTAGGAACTACCAAATACTATCCATACCAATACTTTTAGGGACCTATCTATAAAAAATTGCCGCTTTCAATTCCCACAGCCTACTTATATTTTTAGGGGGTGTTAGTTAACACGAACAACCGGACACATTGTATAAGGCATAGTTAGTGGGTTTCATTCAATTAATCAACTCTGCTTTCCAAACTCACTCACGTGCCTTTAAATCACTTTATCATATCAGTCGAGTAATAAAAATTTACACAAAGTTATGAACAAAATCTTCATTTAAATTTGTAAATTATAAAACTTGTGTAACCGGAATACTACTACTTAGGAAAGTTCAAGTTTTATCACTGATTGTATTGATTTCTTTCTGCTAGTTTTCAACAGTCTGTCACATGTCTATTGTACTTCATCAGGTGCTCTGGTATGTCAGACTCCCGACACCTGTTGGAGTGCACTAATTACGTGGCCGATGTCGACGAATGCTAGAAACTTAAAACAATAATGTTGTTAAGTATAATTGCCAATGTGTAATAAAATTATTTGCATAAATATTTATTTGTAAATGTTAAGTTTTGAAAATATCAGCTTTGCTATTTTGTAGCATATCTTTATATCCAGTTCACACAGACCAGGTTTTTGCTTTTAAGATTTTTATAAATATTTATGTTATACACAATACGTACCTAAAATAAATTACCTTAAATAATAAATATTGTTGATTTGTTTGTTTCATTTCCCCAACTTCTTAAGGGTGTTGGCCCTGATGACCTTAATCTTCATAACATAGACATTTTTTCACTCTTTAACTCCAGAATGAGAAAAATAATTTAAAAAATAATTAATAGTTACACATAAACTAAAGATAAACTAAATTTTGAATATGATATAAGTGAAAAAAGAATATGATATAAAAGAAAAAAAAAGCCAAAGCCGAAAAAATTCTAAGTGAAAATTTGATGGTAGAGCCCTGCTTGACTAGAAAGATTTCAAATTTGAAAAATCAAGGTGGCCTTGACGGTAGCGATTTATTTATTTCCAGTTCCAGTGAGGTAAAGTGCTTTTCTGTTGATAGTAGCATAGACAAAGCTACACAGACTTTCAGAACCATTGTTGAAATTTCCTCCCACTAACTAATAGGTGTAACTCAATTCAAATACCTATATCTCCAATTAGTATGGAGTCATAAGAATTGTAAGACAATACAATAATTTATCTGTTTTAATTTGTTTTCCCTCCAAAAATAAAGTTTGAAAGTTGGTGTAGGGGGATTTTTTGCGGATGGTTTCAATAATGCTTCTGACTATGGCTCCTTTAAGGCGCTACGATACCCCCCATTTTCAAGGGTTTCGTAGTTTACATCTCCTACTTGCATTTCTTAATATTTTCACTTGATTTTTTTTTGTGGCTTAGATAAAACTATGAAGAATCGTCGTTGTGTATCACGAACTGTGCAGGACTAATGCGACACTGTTAAAAAAAATGCCAAACATACCCGAAATTCGACTATATTCGGTTAAGAATTTCGAGTATTTCCGCCGCTCAAAAATAATTCGAAAGACACAACGACGATTGAGGCATTCGATACCATTATTTTAAGACTACTTTCAAGTCGATACGTTTGTTCGTTTGGCTATGATTTGAAAACTACGAACCCATTGCCCGGCAATAAAATGATCCGTGAATTGGCCATCCGAGCAGGAATTAGACGTACGGAGATAGACGGGCGGGCGGGCGTTCGCTGGAACTCGTGGTTCCCCTACTCCCCCTACTTCGGCCTACCTCACCGGGCTCGGGAACAACGTCAGGGGAACTTTCAATCGATATCAGATGTTTCATTTTTCATTTTATTACTCTCAGTCTCCCTTATTTGTGTTTCGCTTGTTTTGAATGTTGGAATATTACATTATGTATGTCGACTGGCATATAATAATACTCATTATTATTATTCCTCCAGGAGTAATAAATAAATAATTATTATTCACAAAGTACTTTTTGCTTTTGTGTAAAATGGTTTAATCCCTAGGGCAGAAAATGGCTTGGTCGTGCAAAAAGAGTAAATTTAAATTCTAGACCAAATTGTGCCCTTGATTTTTACTTTAAAAATGTGATAGGTGCAAGTAATATTTTTGTCAAATAAATGGGTCATGTGAAGCATTTTTTGAAAACGAATAATATTCTATGTAATACGATTATTGTGTCAAATCGCTGCATGATAAAAGCTAATTTATATACTTTCCAGAGGGAACGATAATAATTCTGACATCCAGTCAGTTTTAGAAACTTCTTCGTTAGAAGATTGTTCGAAAGTCATTTAAGTTGAAAATCGGGCAAAATAAAAATAGAGGGTACATTTTATTGTTCCAGTCTGTCGAATTTATGACATTTTAATACATTTTCTAGGATGTTCGATAATTCAGATTTGTCAGAAGGTTCTGAAACTGAACGGCAGTCAGGGCAAGAATACCTATAATGTTTGATAATGATGTCGCAACAGTCACAGTGAAACCAATAGGAGTAATTTGTGGGCTTGTGTGCTTTTATTCCCGTACCTAATATGGTTCCCAGAATTTGAGAGAGGGGTACTAGGGTACTAACACATATTTTGCATTTTGCACACTTATTATTCGGATTTAGGTATAAGTGCAGGTGCATAGGGTTTGAGAAACAAACTTTCTGGGAAAAACATCTCAAAACTATTACTTTATTTGAAAACGGTGACCGGTTTCGCAACTCTATAAATTTACCTACATCCTCATTATATATTTGAAATATATACATTCAGCCACAAGTCAAAGTTGAAACAATTAAAAACATTTACATAATTATAATCTTTTTTCAAGTATCTCCTTCAAATTTCCTGGAAGCTCTTGGACTATAAGTGATTATCCTTTATTTATTTACTTTTTTAAATCTTATATTGTAGTCCTTGATGATGTAATTTTATAGATTAACGAAACCGCTTACTGTTTTTAAATAAACAAATCATAGTTGTGATATTATTTATACCTATGGTCTATTATTCACTCTAATCCCTCTAAAGTGAACTCTTACCAAAGTCTAGAAAGTATATCTCTGGACGCTGCTGTTACAGTGTAGAAAGTTTTCAGTTAGATTTATTTATTATTACACAAATATTAATATGGAATACTAGGTATATAAAACATTTTATAGAAGTAGAATTTAAACGCACTTTTTTGGTCGTAACAACACTATTATGCAGAACAATAATTATCCAATCAAACATTGATAGATGTTCAACTGACCCTAACGTGGTTCAAGAAGAATTCGGTAATCGAATCGTTAATTTAGATTTTATAATTGAGCAATTACAGAAGTTTTTTATACACGAACTCTTCATAGTACCTATGCACCTTTGCTGATATGAAAAATAATAGTAAAATTGCTTCGACGCCAAAAAGCTATGCAGTGTGTTGCCAACGAAAAGTGAACGCCCTCTATAACTCCCAAAAATATCATTTTTGCAATAAAGCAAACAGGCCACCGCCGTTTTTTAAATATTCGCGCTTCTTCGTCGGCATCGGCGAGACTCGTGTGACCCGTCGGCGGCGGCCGGCACCTGACTTATTATTTCATATTATCTACACAGGAAAAAAAGACTGTTGTGATTTTAGTGAGTTCGTGTATATAGTCACTTTTCTAATCTAATCTATACTTTAGACTTAATTGCAGATGAACCAATAAGTTTAAAATAGTTTAAATTTCCGTTAAGAAGACGTATTGTCACTTCGATACTAAAAAATGTCTCATGTTTTATTTAAACAATTAAATTTATTTTATTTAAATAATGATAATTCTCACCCTCAGACTACTCCAAACTATCTAAGAGTACCCCAGAAGCAACTGAAAAAACATTATAATTCATTGGATGAACAAAACAACTTAATTGCAACTTTTATAGGTACCTATTCATCAATATAATCAGTAAATCATGTTTTTCAATTTTTATGGTATTCAAGAAATTCTTAGAATTTTCATATTAGAATTTATGTCCAATACAAGTTAGATTGAATCAAGTACTTTTTACTCGACTGAACTAATATCCTATTACAAACACGTTGGTAAAAAAAGCTGTGACCTTGACTGAGTAATTTACCAAAATCAATGATCGCAAAGGTTTTGAATCAACCATACATTTTATATCGTTCGTAGTCATAATGAATACTGTGCAAGTGAATGGCTATTAACAAACTGGGGGTTACTAGAACTTGTATCCACTAAAATTAAATGTTATTAATTTATTGATCTCATCTGCAACATTTCTGTTTTGTCAATTATAAGTTGCTACACTAGCAACTTGATTTGCATTTTACACATCATTTGCTTATTATTACAAATCCAGCAAAAATTCAGTGACAGTAGTTGTAATTTCAGTATAATGAACAGTTAAATGTACCCCTATTCAATTCAACACCATGAAACGTTATGTTATGTTGTTCTGACAAAAGAATGTGCTTAGAAAAGAAGTATTATAGAATCAATTCCAGAACATGCTATTTATTGAAATAAAATATTACATTTAAATTATTCATTAGAATTCAATATCAATTGTCATTGAATTGATTATTGTTAGTTGCAAAAAAGCTTTTGCTTGAGTTTGAGGAATAATATCTCATATTGAATTAAACAGTTTTTTTTTACAAAGTGACAGATTTTTCTCAGTGTAGTAACTACGGCCGGCTGCCCCTCAATCGTAGCACTATGAAGGGGCAGGCTGGAGTGGGGAGTCGTGGGGACTAGAGGAAGGAAAAGGATAGGCATATCTAATCGAGCGACGTTTGTCCTGAATTGAGTCGGGCACTTGAGGCGGATTTCATAAGTATCGTAGCCTCTTAATCTATGATAGTAGTTATTGGACCGGTCCATCCGACGATAAAATGGTGGTTCCACGTGGAGCCACATGTGGCCGTTTCCTCTGAAACAGCGGGCGGAGGGGAGGGCTCCGGGGAGGGAAGGCAGACGGGAGATAGAACCACAACACGGGAAGGCAAAGTAAACAAGTAGGTACCAAGTGAGGCAGGCGGGAGTTATTATAGAAATACGGAACGGCGACAGGGAAAGGAGAGGAAAGGAAGGATCATAAGAGGATACCAAAGGAAGAGAAAATAATGTAGTTATCAGAGTTTTATAATTCAAGTTTCCAAGTTGGGCGGACACAGCAAAAGCTGGACATATCCGTCCTAACGAAGAGGTGACGTAGGCCCCATATTGGCTAAACTGTTCGTAAGAGCAGAGACCATAAAAAGATGCGGAGAAGAAGAAGGTTGATTATGATCTATTTTGAGTTTTGAGGTTATATATTTTGTGGTTATGATTGTTATGAAATAGAAGGGTTATAAGTGGTATGTTTATTATTGGGGATAAATATTTTATAATATAAAAGTATCTGCATTAAAAGTATCCTATTTGACTGCGATATCGTTAAACGTTACCAGCGCCCAAATATTTTGCGTGTGCAGCCTGCAATGTTCCCATAATATACATTAATTTATAACATTTTCAAATAGTTCCAAGTATTATTATGCATCTAGAATATGTATTTTATTATGTTGTAACCTTGACGGGAATTTTTTGGTGAGTTGTACGCTGTTTTAAATTTACTATTGAATTAAATTTTAACAAGATTCTACTATCGAATCTAATTGTCTGCAACGATTATCGGACCTGACTATCTGAAGTTCATGTCTTTAATGTAATACAATGATCATCCCGCACAGTTTTGATGCACTATCGAATCAGACGTCCGATTTGAATTCAAAACAAGTGCATCCGATCAACATGCTCGAAAAAAAAAACGAACCGATTATCTGAATGTACCTGTTTGTAAATTGTCTTGCCGCACACATCAGACTGTTTTTGTCAGTTTCGTGCATTTTCGGGTGGCATACAGTGCAGGGGAGAGTGTTGTTGTATTTTGACAAGTTTCCAGTTTTACTATATAATAATAATAACAATATGACTTACTAATAACTAAGATGTGCGATGGGGAAGCGCTAATTTTTTCCGTTGAAAAATATCCGTGCTTGTGGAATATCAAACATGAGAGTTACCATGATTGACGACAAGTGTGTGTCGAATAATATACCTACTGATTTCGAGGAATCTGAAAAATAAATTTGCAACACCACCGAGCAGGCTGAAATGCTGTTGCTAAAAGCCTACTCAAAAATTGGATGGGTGGCAGTTCTCCGATTCTCGTATCTGATAATTGTTTCAATCAGATTCGGTAGTAGAATGTATGCGTCCACCACAGAAAATATACGCTCCGCGTAGCGTATATTTTCTGTGGCGTCCACCCTTAGTCTGTAATCAATTTTTATTATACCTAGTTCTGCACAAAATATTTACTATGGTAGCGACGATTTTGACTGGGATTATTTAGTTTTTTCACAAAGATGGCCAATAACATCTTGTTTACATTGGAAAGGACAAAACGGGAAAAACACTTGCAATTTACCTCCATATCTTGATACATGGAATATCCATGGAGTATGGCCTACAAGAAATAGTGAGTAATTTGCAACCACATTTAATGTGCCATTATTATAATGCGGGAAACATACTTTTGCAGACTCCGAAGGGCCATTTTCTTGTCCATCTGCAATGCATTGGGACCCAATAGCACTCCAACCAATATTAGACGAGTTAAACATCTACTGGTCGAACATTGAGGCAAACACGAAACCCAACTCGTTTTGGGCGCATGAGTGGAATAAGCATGGAACTTGTGCTTCAATTGTGCCACAAATGGACAGTGTTAGGAATTACTTCCAAGAAGGGCTCAATCTTTTGGGTCAGTTTAATATGACTGATATTCTTTCTAAAGCTGGTAAGTGAGACAAGTGAGCTAGAGATTTTATGCGTTAACACATAGATTAAAGGAGTCATAGTCAGAAGCATTGTTGAAATCATTTGCAAAAAATCCTGGTACACCATCTTTCAAACTTAAATTTTGGAAATAAAATAATAATAAAAATGATGACGTTAATTCAGCTATTATGAAGTTAATACAAGCATTTGGCATAACTAAACTAAACAAATGTGAAATATCCACAAAGTTAGAACTTGCGCGTGCGATTTATTTCAAAACCAGATCACAATATGAAATTTCAGAATTTTATCAGGGGCGAGCTGACCCGGCAGCAGAGGTCTGCGTCGCAGACGGGCAGCCAAATCAAGAGGCAGCCACAGGCCGCCCTTCGGTCGCGAAAAAATATTTGTTCAGAAAAAAGGTAGTAAGTCTCTACATTACTTGCATTCGCCCTCAAAAAGAATATCGTCAACAATGCAACAACACCATATTGATATGAACCCGTAACGCAGCGGCGGCGTCGGTCGGCCATCGGCACTGCACTACCTCTATTCTGGTCTTTGCTCTGTGGCAACTGCACGGCGCGGCGTGACGTTGGTAGGCCTCAAATTTCGTAGGGGATATCGACGCTTTACACCTGTATAGTGAGCTAAAAAATTTTAATATCTTTCTTCCATCAGAATATACTGCAAGTCCAAGAACTATTTTAGAGTACTTGTTCAAAAATTCTGTCACGAATAATTTTCCGCTGTCCGCCGAATACTTTGTGCTTGCCAGTTACCGTAGCATCCAGGGAGAGATCATTTTTTCCAAATTAAAAATTATAAAAAAAACTATCTAAGGTCTTCTATGAGCCAGGAGAGATTAACCGATTTAGCAACAATTTCCATTGAAAGTATCCTACTTGATACAATAAATATCAGTGATATAATATCAGTTTGCCATACCATTCGTTTAACTTGTATCTTGTGCCTTGTACCTAAGGCGGATAACTCCAATATCTTAGATTTTTTTTTTGTTTCATTTAGAAGAAAATGTTTTATTTATTCTTTCAAATACCTACCTGTATTTTGCCTAACCTAATTATTTTTACATTTTTAGTTTCCTTTTCTTAGAAAATTATTTATTTAATTTTAAACATTTTTTATTTTAAAGAAACATTTACCTTGTTCCTTTCAGTCTGGAAATTCTACCAGCCCCAAAGCATATTACTCATTATGATAAGACTGATTGCCTGTGGTATTTTATTGTTAGGTATAAATTAATATAAATGCAGTGACCGGCAGAAAGTTGGACACAAAAATTTAATATTTTTAAACTTTTGATTTCGATTAATTTAAATTTCTAGCTGCTAATCGAACAAAATTAAAGTTTAGTAGCAAATTCATGTGTTATCTGATAATAAGTTGCGCTTGCGGTATTTTTTTTTGTATTACACAGGGTGGTAGAAAAAATACAAAAAAAAAATTAAATTTCTTTTTTTACTAGGTGACTGTGACTTTAAATCTGACATCTACCTTTGATTCCAAACAACTTTTGTTAGTAAATTTTTACCGTATTTAAAAAAATAAGGGTATTTTACTCTTGAGTTATTTTGACATTTTTGAATCTACCTCGTATCCAAAAAGGGATATTTAAATTTTGATATGTGCGTTTTGAGTTTGAAATAATGCATCAATTTTTATCAAGAATAAAATTTTCTGAGAAATTAATAATAAAAAAGTTTTCTATTTGTGTCTAATTTTCTGCCGGTCATTGTATATATTTTTGAGAATACCTATTATTATTTTTGTTATACCTACCTAATAGTTTTTGCAATTACCTCTTAGGTAATTACAAGAGACGGAAAAGCCTAGCTTTTATAACCCGAAAGAAATTTTTTATTATATTCTGCAGACGGGCGGCCAAACATCTAGGAACGCCACTGAATTTTATCTTTGTTCGTTCTGGAAATACTTAGAAATAATCATTTGCCAGTGTCCATTTCAGGGGCTATAGCCCCCTCGGGGCATTTTTGAGGCTATAATAACATCTTTCATTTTCTGGGTCGCAGAACGCACTGTATATAACCGGTTTTGGTGATGTTAATGACAAGCCTTTTTTTTTGTATGTATAATATTGCGTGAGGATAAGGTTAGATTTGGCTTCCAAGAACTCTGAGTCAACTTAATCTATATGCACACGAATTTTCCGGTTTGTTACAAAAGACCTCGCCCAGTGCCATGCACTATCCCAACAGCCTTCGTAAAATAAACTGGACTGCCATTGGGTCCTAGTCTATCCACCAATTTTTGGCCATCCTGCAGAGGGCGCTGGCGCCCGCCTGGATAGCCGCCATATTGTGTGCATTCTAAGAGATTTAGAGTGCATTCTAGGGGAAAAGCGAAATTTGTGGTGGCAACACAAAATGACATTTGACAACGGCCAACCACGGCCCTCGTGCATTTGACAGCCAATGACGTGTGCGCCCAATATGGTCGACCTTTCGGTGGGATATATAATGTATGTATGTATTTAGGTGGGACAAATAATTGTATTGGAAAAGCAGTCCAGTTTATTTTAGGAGGGCCGTGACTATTCCTCAAAAGCAGCAGAGCACGTTGTGAAATCTTTATGGAACCCATGTTGACATGGAGATAAAATCTCGAAGGAGTCTAGAAAATGTACTATTCTGTTCTGCAAATATTTTGGATAATGATACGTGATTGGTCATTAATTTTCTGTATGAGCAGTATTATGTTTCTTTTGTAAGGATATCATGGGCAGGGCCAGCTCTAGGCGGGTGCGAACAGTACGGCGCACCCGGCCCCGGGCCTCTGAGTCCCGTTACAGGGTGACCCAGTAGCATATTTAGGGGCCAAAACCATTTCGAAATTTAAAATTATTGCTTGTAAATCTGAAGATATTGGTATTTCCTAAGACTAATTTTAAGTAATTTTTCTTAAAATTTCCAAATAAATTTGCCTGCGGCATTGTACTAAATTATTTTAAATGCACTTTTTCTAAAAATAAACAAAAATTTTTACTCCCTCCCCACCCGAAATTAATTTCTATATACGTCACTGGAGTGATCCAAACTCGTCGCCCGGCTTACTGTTGGGAAATTGGCAGAACTTTTTTAAAAAGTGACATTATGCAAAAAATATATCATGTTAGTGGTGTACCAATTAGTATCTGATTAGAACAAAAATAGATTTAGTGGTGTGGTGACGTCACAAGCCATTTTCAAGAATTTATTCGTAATGGCTTAAATAATACTTGAGCCGGCCCTGGTCATGGGAAATTTCCCCTGGTAAAAAGTAAAGCAAAAACTATTTCTACGGCAAAGTGCCCTCCCAAATTGCTGGTAACGTGTCCCAAAATTAAAGTTTATAGTCAACCGTTTTTAAGAAAGAAATCAAACCAAAATTGTTCTCCTTGAGGTTGGAATAACTTTGCACGTGAGAAACCCTCCCCCCCCTGTAGGACACTTACTCCAAATATTTGCACATCATAACACCCTGTATAAATATCTTTTTGTTATAGGTGTTGTACCAAACAATATAGGATATTCTCTAGAAGACATCTATAATGCAATTAAACTGACAATGAACAAGGAACCTATGATTGAATGTGTCGTTGATAAAGCATCGAAAGAAACTATGTTGAGTGAGATACATACCTGCTTTGACAAATTGTTGAATGTGATTGACTGTAAAAGTCATGATTCTTCGAAGATTAACAGCAACTGTGGTGAAAAGAAAACCATAATGTATCCAAATGTTTTACCGCCATCATTTGAAATGGACTACATAGATGATTCTTTATATTCGTTACAAGAATATTTTGAAAAGCAACAGCATTTTCTAATGTTATACAGATTATTCAAATTGCTGATATATGTTACTCTGTAAATTAATAAGGACATTGTTAATATGGTTAATGTATTTATGGGGTGTACATTTTTTGCTTTTTTGTATAGATATGTTTATTAGATTATAATAATTAATATTAATTTCTATTTGAAAATAATAATTACAACAATTAGTTATTTTTATATTTTAAAATCCTCACTCTAAAAAAAATCTTATTTTTTTATAAGTCATCATTTTTATTGACAAAAGTGAACAAGCCCTCAATTTATACAAAATCTATTGTCACAACTTTTTACATATCTGATAAATAATTATCCATTTTCTCACATAATGGCTACATAATATGTGTATAGGTTAGCACGGAAATAATTAAACTTGTCGCAAAATGATCATCCCTAATAAAAAAAGTAATTATAACAAAAACATGTTACAGTATAATAACCATACACAAAAAATATAATTTTTATATAACACCAAGAGGCATGAGTTGCTCAAGCAGTAATTAACATTTAGAAACCACAAGAGTAGCAGTTGGTGCCAAACCTGTAAAATAATAATGCAAATTACAGAAGTAGGCAATTAATTATTAACGCAGTAGTAACACTGGCTTACTAATTTATAGAAAAAAAGAATTAAACTGCAAACTCTGAACAAAAATAAATGGTAATGGTGACCGAAAAAATATTGTACGCAACAGGCACAAAAAGTGTTAGTAAGTACTGGAATAGCTATTACTATTATTAACAAATGTTAAGTAAGAAAAGTAATTTGGGCCAATGATTGGTTGGTTCATCCTTAATTTAAAAGCGAAAAATAATTACATAAAAAAATTATTCAATTTTGGTGTAAATAAATAAACAAACATCCTTTTGCCATTTAAGACAATAAATATAATAAACCCAACAAGGGAATAATAATATAAAGATTAGTTAGCTGATAGGCACGTTTTAATGCAAACTTCTAGAGGAAAATAATGTTTCCTGTTAACTTTCTTTGTGAAAAATATTTATACGATTCCTCTTTTCCTGCTGTACATTGCTGTGTAAGTTTTGGGTATATAGTTTTTCGAAGCCTTTAGAATCAGCAACACAGGCAGAGAGAGAGAGAGAGAGAGAGAGAAGAAAGCAACAGCTGGAGAGAGAAGAAAGCAACAGCTGGTGCCAAAAATTATAAATAGCTGTTCAGTCATTGCCTACTCATTTTCCTATATTAAAAATATAGGTACCAAAAAATAAATTGAGAATTTTTTCCCCAAAATCTAACTCTGTATCTGTTATGCCACACGACATTTTCCACGAAAATGACAAACAATATTTTGTAATCATCGATATGTCAACATGGCATAGGGGAGATCGGGGTAAGATGACAAACGGGGTAAGAAGACTAATGCGAATATTGTCAACAAGAAGCGATTACCGATATTTTGACCCACAGCGCTATTTACCTCACGGTAGCTATCATTATTATTGACGGGTCAATTTTATTGGCAGTTGCTAAGCCGACCGACAATGACACACATGTTGATCCTAACATTATGCGTTGTAATTTTTTACGAGTTTGTGTAAGGTGTTCCGTACATGTACAAATTAGTAAGTTCTTTTCCACCATTACCCAGAAACTATCCATACTATTAGTAATTTCTTGACTCTCCTACGTTTTAAATTTTTGGCTTTGGTTTAGACATAACCTCAAACATTAGTTCAATGTTCCCTGGGGTAAGTTGACGATTCGTCATATCGAACAAAGGTAATTTAAAAAAAAGTAAAAGCAAAGGAAAAGCAAGTCGAACTGGATAACCAGCAGGCAGACCCTACTGATGCACATGAAATTACGGAAAACCAAAAAATGGCAATCAACAGACTGAAGACTCATGTGCATAATGTAATGAGATGTTTCAAGAGCCTCCAATAGAAAATTGAAGGAACAAAAAAAAATTTCTTGAGACAAATTTGGTTTTTGATAAGCACAATGTTACAATTTGTCCAACTTAATATGAAAAAATAAACGTTATGGGAGGTGTCATTTGGACTTAAAGCCCCTTTTTCATAGACACTTTCAACAATAGGTGTATAATGGTCTTTCGCTAGAATAAGGTTCGTTGCAAACAACTAATGGGAATAAATTTGAAAGGACTTAACCAATATTTCGCCCAGCGAACTGCAATCAAATTGAGAAAATTAAAATCTTGCATCTTACCTAATGTATCCAGTGGCTTATCATAATCTTCCAGTGCAAAGACTTTCCTGGGGAAGGTAGTCATAAGTTTAAATGGCCCATCACCATCTTTCCTGTTCATTTCAATATATACTCTAACCGCTGACAGTGGCTCTTTCGCACCAAAAGTTTCCGTCAGAATCTGACCATCTGACAACCTGATTTGCAACCTAACTTCACTGTAGCTTGTGGTGAGCTTAGGTAGGGCAGCTGGCACTGGCACCGATTGATTTGGTGCGGGCACCGATTCTTGTGGGGGCGAGCCTCCAAACTTCTGTTTTCTAGCTAATTTGTCTTGTTCAATTTGTTTCCTAACTCTTTCTTTAGCCAGTCTTTCTTCCTCCTTCTCCCGCTTTCTTTGCTCTATAATTTTTTTCATTTCTAACTCGTCATGTTTTTTCTTAGCCTCCAGCAGTTCCTTGCCAGATTTTATTCGACTTTTTTCCTTCAGCAGTTCTTCTTCTTTCTCTCTGGCTTCACGTTCCAGGCGTCTTTGTTTAAGTTTTGCTTCGATTTTAGCAAGTTGTTCCTTCTTTTCTTCTTCGGTTAGAGGTTTCTTTTCTTCTGTTGATTCAGAAAATTTTTCATGACCTAAAATGCACACCTAAATTATCATTAGTGCTTAACAAATTTCGAGGTAAGTTGGGCACCTGTGGTATTCGGTAAGAAAATTGTACACCAAAATTCCAAAACCTGACATTCTGAATTAAAATTGTTAAAATTAAATTTGCAAAGTAAGCGGTGCCAGATATAAGTGTATTTGTAATGTGTCATATTATTCAGATTCATTAATTCATTGTGCCGTGATGTCACGGCCCTAGGGCAGTAATTGGCTGAAATATTGTGGAGTTCCCGTGTTTCTACAAGTTTTATTGAGAAAATGTCTTATTTGGTTTTAATGTTTAAATGGAGAGCCAACAATTGTTATCGGAGAGGCCAGTAATATTCGATTGGATTTTGAATTCCTCACCTAAAAGAATATATCTGCACATGGCCGATATTGAGTATGCAGATACAGAAATCACTGCAACCAGGGCTACAGTGTACAATGCAAAAGTTTACTTAATAAAAAATTAAAATTATTTATTTTTCACAAATAATAGTAGTTTCTTAATTTACGGGATGTGTATTATTTTTTATTAATAGAAAATAAATTCTGATTACGTGAAAATAACCTATTGTTATTCCTAATAAACCAGTTAATGCAATCAATGTCAAAGAGCCGATCAGGTCTGATTTTAGCGGGCAACTGGTTTGTTCAGTCCCACCAGGGAAAGATTTATAGGAGGCCACCAGTCTCTATCAACCCCATAAAAAGTTTTTTTGCCATAAGCGTAGATTGAAAATCATGAGCGTTTTTCAACCTAAACTAAATTTTCATAATTTTACTAATAGGCAGCCACAGACACCCATGCTTTTCCAGTTGTACAGTTTTAAGTTTTAATGAAAGACTGAACCCAGTGAAGTTCACAGATACTCCGTTTCAATATCGTTTTGCTGGAAGTGTTGAAAAATAAGCCTGGCCGATCGCTAACTAGCAGTACCTAGCTGCTGCAGTTGCTTTCATAATAAAAAAAGAAAAATAAGTAAATAATCAGGAAAAAAACACTAAAAAAACGTTGCTGATGAGACAAATAAATTGCTAATTTATCAATTAAAATATTGCATGCTGCATTTTTTTGTGTTTGTCGGAGTAATCTTTTCTGGTAAAATCCAGCTTTTAGATTGGATTTTATGTTTTTTAAAAATTTATATCGAAAGCTAGATAGGATATATGTATACCTATGCAATTTTATCACATCCAAATCAATTTAAAAATAACTTTCAACTGTATGTTTATTATTTGTACAAATAATATGGTCTATTAATTAATATAAAAAAGTGACTTGTACCGCAGATAATTTAGTTTTTCATTTGTGAATAAAATACTAGGAAACACAGATGCAAAATGCTCCAACATTATTTATACTTTAAGTATTTTCATTGAAAATAAATGGGCACGAACCAGAATAAACGACATAGATAGGGGTTTCATTATACCAAAATAATCAGCTCTTTTCAGAGGTTAATAAACTTGTGACAAATTGATTTTTCTGAAAATTCTCGAGCATGTTCCTACAATGCTCAAGAATATTCCCGTAATGCCGAAAATGCTCAATATATCACGAATATGATGTCAGTTTCGACTGGCTTGCGTTTTTACTCTCAGCTTGCAGTCCGTTTGTGTATTGTCTTCATCTTTCAATAATGAAGTGCCAATGACAATAAGGAACAGGAGTGGGAGACATTGCCGAAAACTGTGATATTTCCAAAATTCTTAAAATGACATTGTGCCCCACTTTCGGGCATATTCAGCATTTTTAAGGAAACGTTCCTTTTTAATGCTCCTTTGCACTTATGAGAATACATGCAGGCATGTAGGTAGTAGGCCTGAGACAAAATATCGATAAAATCGAAAGTATCGATACTATCGATTTTATCGATACTCGATATTCAATTTCGATAAATCGAAATATCGATATTATTGATTTTATCGATATTTTCGATCTTTCCGATTTTATCGATCTTTTCGATTTTATCGATCTTTTCGATTTTATCGATATTTTCGATTTTATCGATCTTTTCGATTTTATCGATCTTTTCGATTTTATCGATCTTTTCGATTTTATCGATATTTTTAATTTTACCGATCTTTCCAATTATATCTATCTTTTGATAGGAATAAAGGAAATTGCTGCACCCATTGCGTCCAGACCGCGCCCGCAGAAAGCCGATCGGCCTTTTTTTGTCTAGCTTCTTAAATAAAATTGATTATATCGATTTTATCAATAAGATTAATTATACCGATAAGATCGATTTTATCGATAAGATCGATTTTATCGATAAGATCGATTATATCGATAAGATCGATTTATCGATAAGATCGATTTATCGATTTTATCGATATTTTTTCAGTATCGATTTCCGATACTGAAATTCGGAGATCGAACAGCCCTAGTAGGTAGGGAATGTTCGCAAATATTCTCTGAGCACGAACGGGAATGTTCCCTCCTGCGCATATCTACTAGGAAAACTATGGGTTGGTTCCAACAACAGTTCGGAACTGGTTCTCGGCATTCTAACTGGTCAAAAACAGTTCTGTGACAAAGCTAATATTGAAAGCGACAAATTTTGCAAATTGCCTTTTTTCGTTCAAATAGTCCCTTGCGATGTTCTTCTCATTTCTACAAAACATTGTACCTGAATTCCACACAGAAATTTAAATAAATTAAATTTTTGTTGCAATATTGGCAAGTGCCAATTCTTATTTTTTTGTTGGCCTAAAGGGACCAAAAATATTGTATATTACATTAAAATTAACGTAAGCAACACTGGCTGTCGGTTATGATCAATTTAATTCTTCCTGACAAAATATCGTAAGTCGTCTCCCAATCTTAATGTTACATTTACATTTGAGGAGGTCACAATAATTTTGAGGTCCCTGGGCTGGGAACAATCACGCTTTTTCAAATAAAAATAATACTAATGTCTTACACATTCATAGAACATCAAATGGTTATCTTAAACGACGTATGAAACGAGTGCTTGACAAAGAGTATACACCAAATCTTTTTCAGAAAATCAATTTTTTGTAAATTTGACTAACCTAATGCATTTTCCTTGTGCATTAAGAAAGCCTTGGGGCAAATATGTCCAAAAACGATTCAGTTATTACAAAAGGTTTACCTATTCCTGTAAAATTTTAATCTTGGTTTTTACGATGTTTTGTCAAACACCCATCGATATACTAAACTAGCAAAATCTTTACCATTGATGATGCCTTATTCAATTAGGCAGTGTACATATATTGAACTGACCGGTCGGGTCCCCATTTTTTTTTTAATGCCGGCTGGTCTCTACTAAATTGACATTCTACCGATCGTTTAACAGAATGCCCACTAATGAGTAGTTAAACATTTTCTGACCAATAAATAGTGAAGTGATTAAATAAAATAAATACTTGGAAATGACTAAGTCCAATTTAAAATTTATACATTGTGTAAATAGTATTGTAATGAAAAATGCCTCTATAGTTGTTTTATCATGCTTTTAATGAACACATTTGCATGGTTCTCTAGCCTACTTACCTCACCTACTGTTCTACTTTCAGTTGCATTTGCCGTCATAACTTGGCCTGAGGCCTCCAGGGCCCCATTTTTTTCAATGTTTTATTGTTTGCTCTATAATGATTCCAAATGTATGTAGGTATTCCCGAAATACTTACAACTTTTTGATTTTGTACATGTATGATTGGCCAGGAACATTCTAGAAAAGTCTTCAGTCTTCCATTTGAGTATATTCTGGACCAACACTATATTAAAGACCTGCACATAGCGCCGTTTCATGTGATTGCCACTAATTTGCGCTAATTGACAAAAAAAAATCGACAAGATGGTTTAAATGTTAAAAACGTGTGTCTATTGCAACGAATTTAATATTCAAAATAAAATAAAAGAATAATGCTTGTTTGTTACGTGTCTTTGTTTGAGAAGTTTACGTGGCATATTTCCATTGATTAATTTTATCAAGAAAACACAGTCTAAAAAGCAAGCAAGAGTTTTCGGTACCTTTTCGTTTGAAATGAAGTCCATAGCTATGTTTTAGTGTATAGAACACATTCGATTTTCAGTTTCTTCTTTATTATAGTGGACTATTGGTTTGCTTACACCCTTGTAATGCATTAACAATGAATGTTATGCTTTTTTTTGTTAAATACACTATATTATTCTATTATTGTTATCCTTGTTCTTGCAATACTTATGTTATTACAATGATTGAGAATGTACTTATATTTTTTATTTGATTGAGTTGTTCATTATATTATTTTAAATTTGCCCAGAATGCTGAATTTGAATGGAATCTTGAAATCTTCAGACAATGATCTATAGGTAAAAGTATAATCATTTGTATTAAGTATAATCAGTCTCAAAATCAGAATTCTTTGCCAGCAGTTCATTCGGGTGCCGTTTTCGGCAGCTTATTCGGGTGCAGTTGCCGGCAGCGGAAGCATGGCCTAATATTTAAACTGGTGCAAGTTACGTGGCACCAAAATAAACAAAGTCGCACCAGAATTTTCTTCTAGAACAACTTCACAACTTTTACAAATCCACTTACAGGAGTTATTATTATTTTCAAATAGTGCATTAGATTTGTGCTAGTAAAAATGTGTTTTTTTTTTCACTAACAGTGTACCTACTTGTTATTACATACCTTTACCAAAGATAGGCAGAATATCAAATTAGTCTAAAGATCCGACCGGTTGGCTTAATATACACTGTCATTCAATTATGATTAGGTATTCGCACTATATTGTGGTAGTCGGTAGTGATGGGCGCTGCCGAATGGAAAAAGAAGGGGGAATTCACTCCATATTGTGGCAGTCAGTAGCAATGGTCGTTGCGGTATAAAATAAGAACATCGAAATACAGGAATTATTATAAATGCTCTTCCACTTATCTTCAAATAAGTTTACTTCGGACATGTATGGGGTTAAATTTAGATGCAAAGAAGTCACGTGACTGAACTCGCCAATGACAGCACAAGATGTATACCGACTTTCACATACGACAGACGTATAAATAGCCACTTTGATAAAACTAACCTGATTTTGCGGCGTGGTATTCTACTTCCTCGTTATTTTTAAATAATTTACCACACTCGTCGCACTGGATAGACTTGGGCACAAGTGCTTCAGGTACGTCAGAACTGGAAGCGTCGACTTTATCAGAAGAATTGCAGGGTTCTGGTCTAGAACCATCATTGTCTGGCTCACTTTCCGGCATTTGATTTTCCGAAGACTCGGGGGGTTGAGTTGGTTGAGTATTTACTGGGGCCGAATCTAGTTCTTCCTCATGAGAGAGCAACCAGTCCATAACATCACTAACGTCTGTGGAACCGCTTCTAGACACTGCTATCTCCCTAGGACAGTAGGGTAGGTTATGTATAGGAAATTAAACGGATTTTTGAAAGTACTTACGCTTTTTCTTTAGAAAATCCCATTTCTATTAATGTCCTAACGGTCTCCGAAGACATCTTTTATTATTCTTATAGAAGAACCTACCCTATCACTCCGAAAATTTTAAAAAACTGCATTAAAATTGATCACCTACTATAATCACCGAAAATAGCCGAAAAAGAAAACACTCAAATGTCAAATGTGTCAAAAAACGACAAATACCACAGAATTATAATAGCGATAGCCGTTTTAGGCGATTGTTTGGTTTTAACCGAGGATATCTTGGTTTTAGCCCTTCAATACCCAACATAATATCCTCGTTCCTTTTGCCCCTGCACTGAGAACTTTAGCTCAGTTGTTAGCCGAGCCACTCAGTTTGTTTTTTCCTGTCAAAGGCTGATCTTGTGAAAGGGTCATTTTCCCCACCACCAAACTGAGCCAATATGCTCGATAGTGAGTGTCCTCGCGAGGATGTGCTTGAAGGGTGAAGGGGGAGGTAAAAAATCTCACTTTAGCTCATATTCTCATTTGTAAAAGGAACTGCCATTAACTGAGATTAAGTCACAATTCTTAAGAAAAGTGGCAAAAGGAACGCGGCTAATATTTTGTCATCATTGAAACTTTCCTAAATGTGTATGGTTATGGTTATAATAAACAGAAAACAGAAAACCGGTTACCATCCACGCGTCCAAGGCAGATAAATGGAGTAGGTTCTCTGGTCCAAGCAGTGATATATTTCAATGCTCTATCGAGAGTTATGGAGGAAGAAAATGTTCTTGGCTTTGACCTACTGCGCTCGTGTGTTTAGCGTTTTTGCTGGCGTGTTTTTGTAATCGTGTTGTGTTCATTAACATGTCTTGCTCTGTAAGAACATGCACAAATTGGTGGGCAATAAGAAATGCCTCAAATCAACTTCTATACCGTCGGAAAATGAATCTGACCAACAACAAAGTGGTCCGAGCCTACCACAAGCTTCAACTTCAACAGATTCAATGATTTCGATTTCTCCTAATGAGGCACCAAGGCAGATTCGCCGAAAACGGTCCAGGTAAAAAATAAACTTTCTTTACTAAACTAGCGTCTACATCAATATAAAATTATACCTAAACGTAAATAAATGCAACAAACATTTGAAAAAGCAAATTATTTTGAATTTCTCGCACTTTCGTGGATTAAAATGGCGGTAGAAAAATTAGGAGTCTTGCGCACGTTGACGAGACAACCATTCTCCCCCCTCCATATTACTACCTCTATCCTGGACCGACACTTAATCTTAATATAGTGTGCGTCCAAGACAAGAGGCTAGCGGCATTGCATCAACTTTGGCTCCCGGCTTCCAGGCATGCGCCCAACTTCCCAGCGCGGGAATTATGTTGTCAGTATGATCTTTTTTATTTTCCTACATTAAATTTTTATCACTGAAAGTAAACAGTAAATACCAATACGTTGTGTTTAGGCATCTAAGAAATATCAATCAATATTCTTTTCATGGAGATACCTATCAAAAGCAATATTCTATTCTTTAAATTAATTATTATTGGAAGTAGAGAAACTAATATAGGTATTTAAGTACATGGCACTTGTGTTTGATTTAAATTGTTATTATGGAATCATTAAATTGTTTAAATAAAATCGATCTGGGGGATATTTGAGGAGGATTCGGTTATGACCAAGGCAAATAAATGCAAATAAGTACATTTTATACAGGATGATTTTTTAAGACTACCACCGCGATTTTCTCGCTTATTTTGCGACTCACAGAAAAAACGTAAGAAACAAAAACGTGAATATTTTGGACAGCTAGGTGATGCTGAAAAATAAATCGACATCCATGGACAACTTTTAGCGCAATATAAAAAAATATAAAATCCTCAAATTGGGCAAAACTACTAAGAGACTTTTAGAGTGTTTGTTTTAAGAGATAGAAGAAAACTTTTATAATGAAAATTGGTGGCACTATGAGAAGCTTTATGCAATCACGAGCTCAGGTAGTTTAGATAATTACACAAGGGTCTTGGGCTTTCTTGAGGCCATATTAGTTTTTTAAAGTTTAGGATGGTGCTTTTTTCGTTTATTTTGCGCTCCCCAGAAAAAATTAAAAACAAAAACGCGTAAATTTTAGAGAGCTAGGTGATGCTGCAAAATAAATTGGCATCTATGGCCAACTTGTCGCGCAATATAAAAAAAACTCAAATTGGGCAAAACTATTAATAGCCGTAGCATGTTTATTTCAAAAGATAGAAGAAAACTTTTATATGAAATTTTAGATGAAACTTTTTTACGTGGGTTTTCAGATTAGAGTAGTTTGCGAAGTCTCTACTGCATACCTCACACAGGCTCTTATTATTAGTCATTGCAAGCAATGGCGTCCAGAAAAGTTTTAAAAGTAATAACAACAACGCAATGGACATAATCAGGACATACAGATAGTAATAATATTCTCTCTGCGACAAACACATTGATCTGCGCATGCCTGAAAGCCGGGAGCCAAAGTTGGAGCGCTGCCGCTAGCCTCTTGTGCGTCCAAGGCCTACTATAACTATCGATGAGGTTAACTCCGACGACGTAAGACGTAAACAATCGAAATGACAGTGGTGCGATGTTGCCGGCTATTTTGTCGTCTACCTGGGAGGGTTTATTACTTTAAAATGTCCTATTTAAATTACATCATAAAACTATAATTAAACTACAATCTGGTTATAATGGTGTGCCATATAATTAATACACCCCAGTTTTATACCTTTTATTAATAATAAGTGTTAAAAAACAAGTAAATCTATTAAATTGTTTAGCCCGAACTTATGAAACTGACTGGTAAAGGGTCCAGCTGACGTCAGCAGGACCCCGATTTTCAAATTTCAATTCTAATTTTTGGCCTAGTTAAAGACAATAAAAACAAACGGTTGGACTTTTTGGGACTTTGAAGACATAATACATAAAGTAAACGCAAAGAAAACAAAAATTTTTTTTTATGAAATGACCCTTACTGTATGCAGCTCAAACTGATCACCTCTTATTTTGCACCTTTTGCAACATCGAAACTTCGTGAATACCCGCGGAAAAACCGAAATTTTGAAAAAAATTGTGCCGTGGCGAAAACACTGCCGGGCCGGACGTAAACACAGAACAAATCTTTCAAAATTTCGGTTTTTCCGCGGGTATTCGCGAAGTTAGTGTTTGAGCTAAATTCATCTCCATTATAGTGGTAGGGTTGCCAACTCACTGTTTTGGTAAATCGGGATACTGTGTTAAAAAAATCGGGACCAGACGAAAAAATCGGGACGCTTTTTTTTTAAATTTTTTTTTTAAATGGTGTATAACAAGTATTATCACAGAAATTTCTAGTAGATTTTCTGTGGTATTTTTTTATTTTATTACGCGAATGTCCCCGAATAGACTGGTGCCTCTCATAACAGTTCAGGGAATACCCAGTTGTAAGTCTTCTTTTGATCTCGGCGGTAGTGACTTTCGTTTTTTATACAAACTCATTCTCCAATAGAATCCCACTTTGAAGTCACGTTACTTCTTTATTTTAGACCACGCCCTATAAAAATCGATGGGCCACAGGACCGGGATTAAATTATTTTCTTACATTAATGGTTTGGATATTGTTATAACGTCTGTGCACAGATAATAAACAGTAAACAGTAGAAAAGGGTACACACTGATGGCAAAGTACAGGTAAAGAATTCTGGGAAATCCCAAATCTGGTGGAATTCCCAATATATTTATTCTTATATATATTCTTTAGTGATTCTGGTCTGCGCGATAAAAGCATTCTACCAGCTAGCAGTGGCGTCGACTTTTTATACTGGATATTGTTTATCCTGTGCTCTCATGTTGTTGCGGCCAATGGCAGGGTTTCTGGTGGGGGTAGGAGTAGGGAGGGATAGCAAAAGCATAAATCTCTTTCGTTCCCCTCATCCCCACCATCCTCCGCCCTCGTCTTCCCCGACTCCGTTTGACGCCATGAGTGTAACTAAAGTCAAAGTTTACAGAATAAAATATTCTGTAAACTTTGCCAAAGTCTAGGTGTAACCCGTGACCTGTTGACTACGCGAGTGAGTGAACGAGAACATCCACCAAAGTAAAAGGTGGTAGAGGGGAGCTTTAGCGGTTTCCTCTTTCTTAACTTGATTTCCCCTATATAGTTCAAAATGTGTTTCTAATAAAAGTTGTCTGTGGGCACAAGGCACAATAGCAAAAACATAAGTCATGCTTTCATTGTTTGCGGAAAATTTTAAAGTTGCGGGAAAATAGCGTCCCGCACCCGCAGCATTACTGCGCGGGACGTGGGAGAGAGGGGTCGAAATCCGGGCCATCCCGGAAAATTCGGGACGGTTGGCAACCCTATATAGAGGTCAGATTCGTGTTCAGGGACCTCGAAAATTGGGGGTAGCAAAAATTTCAAGAAAATCGCGCGGTGCATACGGTATGTTCCATACCTAATTACCATATATGTTCTTCAGATAAGTGATTAACTAAGCCATTATTATGCTGGAAGGAAACATTGCAATATGATTTCTTAACAACCTCACATGCCTGTTCAAGCCTGTTCAAATTCATGTAACCTTGAGTCGACCAATGAAAACGTGGAACTCTAAGTGGGATTTATCCTCTCGTTAATAGTAGTCGTTGGTTAGTTCTGTCTATAGATCTTGGGCTCGGCAGAATTTTATTCTGTAAACTTTGGTAATACGTCAAACTTTTTAAGTTGGGCCCCCTCAACCATATTTTCTGGGTGCGCCACTGTATAAGGGAACCGTTTATACCTGGACCGACACTAATATAAGCCGCGTTCCTTTTGCCACTTTTCTTAAGAATTCTTACTTTATCCATTGAGTAAAGGAATAATTCCTTTACTCAATGCTTTATCTCAGTTGGTGGCAGTTCCTTTTACAAATGAGAATGTGAGCTAAAGTGAGTTTTTTTTCCCCCTCCCCCCTTCAAGCACATCCTCGCGAGGACACTCACTATCGAGCATATCGGCTCAGTTTGGTGGTGGGGAAAATGACCCTTTCACAGGATGAGCCTTTGACAGGAAAAAACAAACTGAGTGGCTCGCCTAACAACTGAGCTAAAGTCAGGGTTGTGCTTGCTATTACAATTGTACTAGATCTATTACAATTTACCAATTGCTATTACGCTATTACTACAATAGCAAATATCCCAATAATCTATTACAATTTCGGCTGCTGCCATTATAGGTGCTTTCCATAGGACTGTTCTACAGATCCCGATTCCGGTGTCACCTAGGGTCACTTAGAATCGCTTGTGAATGGTCGATTAAGCGACCTTGAGCAGTAGATTACTTTGGAGCAGTCCGATAGAAAGCACCTCGTAACTTCTTACTATATTTTTAACTTTATTTATTTTTAACTGTACAAATTTATGGGTACCTACTGTTACTGGTGCGGTTTTTTGTTTTTGTAGGATAAATTTTATTTTTGTTAGAAATGGAACGTTTTTATTTATTATATAATGACTAAAAACTGTTTCAATAAAAAAAGGTGGGTTAAATTTGACAGGAATTTGGAGCTATTACAATTTATTACAATCTAGTACAATTTTGTGAACAATTCTAGTACATTTGCCTTAGGTCAAAAGCACAACCCTGAGCTAAAGTTCTCAGTGTAGGGGCAAGAGGAACGCGGAATAGTGTTGGTCCTTTATACAGAATAATCATACGTGTTTGGTTTTTACCGGTTATTAATGGTTATTCGCCTAAAATTGACTTTTGTGATTCAATCTAACTTTGGTGTTATGTGATGGTTATCTAACTAACCCCATTTTTTCTTAATTTATAAAATAATTATTTACAGCAATGTCGGGAAGAATATTTACGCTTTATCAACCGTTTGTGAAAAGAGCGTTTCCTGCTATTAACAGAAGATTCGTATCAACCTCAAAAAAGAACAACGATACAGTCACAGCTACTGCAGAGGTCTGCAAACCTGCTACTAATGTGAAAGCAAAAGAGCCCCAAGAATGGATTAGTTATGGTTTTCATCACTATTCAGAATCCGAAGACCGTAATGCCTTTCATTCGACTATGTTTGTATCGGTAACTCTTTGCCTTGTAGTTGGAGGTAAGTTTTGCATTTGATCTAATTGTGTCAGACATCATTCATCATAGATCGGAACCCCTTGTACTCCTGTCAAGAGAACCTAGAATTTAGCCAATTATTCTCGATAGGCTATTAGCGTTGACTATTATTAAAGACTGCTCACGGCTGTCACGTCTGACACACATGAAACTATTTTAACTTTCTCAACGGCATATTGTTAGGCTCCCAAAGGCGCAAGTTTGCCTCCATTTGACCGACTTCGTATCTGTTACGGTTTCCGAGATCCCCATGTTGAGCACCGGAACTGAATCGCCCTGTATATATTTTAGAATATACAGAAAAATCCTTGTTCATACAAAACTATTCATTCTTCTAAAAAATATATACTTACCTTTCTCTCTACATTATTTTGTATAAAAAAAAACACAGAAACGTTTCAACAACGAACTACTTACAACAATTGACGTCAAAATGAGAACATATTTTACAAATAAGTAGGTAGACGGTAGATATAAAAATAAAAACTCTTATTCCTACAACAACCTAGAGCACTATTTTTTATTCTTCAAAAATAAAACATTATTTTATATAAAAAAATCACAGAAACGTTTAAAAAATGAACGAAAACAAATGAGGAAAAGATCTTAGATCGTTATAACGATCTTAGATCCTTTTAAAGATCTTAGATCTTTAAAACGATCTTAGATCTCTAAAACGATCTTAGATCTTTAAAACGATCTTAGATCTTTAAAACGATCTTAGATTTTTTTAACGATCTTAAATCTTTAAAATGATCTTTTTTAAATAGATCTGCCCAGCTGTGATACGTAGCTCCTTTGCCTTAAAATTTCGCAAAAATGCTTCTGAACAAGGCAAAACATTAGTAATGATAATGTGTATATTGTATATTAAACAACTCTCATTTAAGGTGCAAAAGTTCTATTTTAAATGTTTATTAAGAAACTGGAAATTAATTGACGAAAAAATGCTGAATTTTTTTAAATAAGGGTACTTTACTCTTGGGCAATTTTTATATTTTTTGACCTACCCTGTATGCTGTTTAACTCGCAACCATTCTAAGTGCACCTAATCTGATTACTGGACATGCATAAACTTTCGGCAATGTCTGTATTTTGGTTGTGCAATTAATAAAAAAAGTCCCATATGTTGCACACTTAAATGACCACACTGTATATACTGCAGTATTAGAGTACATTTAAATTATTTAATATTATATTGTTCAGTTAAAATTTGTAAAATAAACTGTTCTTCCGAGTGTTCACCATTTTATATTGTTCAGTTAAAATTTGTAAAATAAACTGTTCTTCCGAGTGCTCACCATGCGCTTTCCAGAGATAAAATACAATGCAGAATACATTGTTAGCCATCAGATCAGAGCCATCTGTCTTCCAGGACATGAAGCTATAGCCGTGAGAAGTCTTTATAAATACGTCAGTCAAGGCTATTAGGCTTATTTCAAATGTTTGAAGGAATATTTCATCAAAGCGAATATACAAATTGCATGTAACATTATTGGGAGTGGAGTAGGTTCTGTTTTATGTTAAACTTTTGTACCCACTTTTAATTCTAATGTGAATTCGTTTAAGGTTTTTATTTAGCCTATTATCCTGATATGAGACTCAGAGATTGGTCGCAAAGAGAAGCATTTTTGGAGCTTAGAAGGCGAGAAAAAGCAGGAAAGCCGTTGATAGATCCAAATTATATTGATCCTGTGAAAATTATGTTACCTTCGGATGAAGAGTTGGGAGATACCCCAATAATTATTTAAATAGCTGTAATAAAACTAAATTGTCCTTTTATTGGTTTGTGTATTTAAAATAAATACCTACATTAAATAATTCAGCTATTAATTCTGTACGGGTTCTGTACTCAACTTATGGGTGCATATAGATTCCTTTCCGAAACGTTTTTTTGCTTCGTTAATAAATGCACCTTCCATTTGCTTTACCACATGATCAAAGAACATATGCGCTAAATGTGAGTGTAAAATTGATCTAAATTCAAATTTAACATAAAAGTCTACCACGCTGGTTTGAGGGTTGCTTGCCAGCCCTGGATTAAACTTCCAAGTTGTTTCTAAGTAGTTAAATAGTCTCCCATCTTTACACACAGCCTTCACCAGATTTGGCTTAACCAGTGTGACTTTCGATGTGTAATTTTCTACAACTGGAGAAAATCCTATTTCTAAATTTGCATACACTTCATTCTTTTCTTCTTTAAGTATCGTAGATTTTGTACAGAAAGGCAAGAATTCTTTATAATTCTTAATATCGGCTACAACTTCATACATTTGGTCATTTGAATATCTGTGAAAGACGAAAGGGATAGAAGCTTATCAAAATAAACTCAAATTAACTTACCCTATTAATTTTCTTGTTATGTATTCCTTATGCTTGGAAACTAATTTAAAAAGATGTAGTGAACGAGAAAACGACCTCGTTTTTACCAGCGGTAGCATATCATTGATTAAAATTATTATACCCTACATTATTTTTATGGTGGCCAATTTTGTCTGATTTTGTCATAGTAATCATTGTTTTTGTTCTGAGGGATTCTCCCACTAATTTCTAATAATTGTTTGCATAACAAAAATTGAAAATTTTCACCCCTACTATTATACCACTAATTATACTATATGAATAGTCATATGTAATTATATATGATAAATAGTTTATCTTATTTCCTTTTCTTGTACCACAGATAACCGGTTATCTGTGCTTGTACTATTCTCATACTTCTCTACTCATTACTAATCTAACTACAGGATGATCACAGAATTTGCTGATCCAATAGAACTGGGACTGTTATTTTTGGAACAGGTTTTGGCCGCGAGGAACTGGAACCGAAACCGTTCCGTAGAAATAACAGGTACGGTTCCGATTTCCGATCACCAGATCGAAACGGTCAAACATTTTATATTAAACCAAACTAACAGTCTGCTAACAGGAACCGTATCCAAAAGTGTGGTGTAACTGGAACAACTGGAACCACAAAATATATAGGTTAACTGGAACCAAGAACGGTATACGCACGTTCTTGAACTGGAACATGGAACACCTTGGACCCAGAAACGTAACGCGTAGTAGTAGTTCAATGGGAAATGGGATAGAGGCACGATAGACTGGGTTGGGTAAGTCTATCGTGAATAGAGAATAGAGGTAAGAGGTAGAGCGTTGACTGTTACTGTTGATTGACGATTGACGTATTAATAACGTCAGGGCGGCCAACGAAAAATACGTGTGCCGCGTAACGTCAGCCAACGGGTAGAGGATATATTTCACAAAATATATAGGATAGGTTAGGTTATGTTCCATCACAGAATAGGGGAATGTTCGAATGTTCCGTTTCCACTTTCCACACACAAAGGTTATAGAGGTTTGTGTTTCTGTGTTTGTGCGAAGAGAATAATTACAACCGTTTATTTTTATTTGTTCTTCGAATAGAGATTTTAAAGAATTTCCGAAATTAACAATTAACTATGGCGTTGGTTATGCAAAGAAAAGCGAACGTGCGTCTCCCTCCAGAAATCAACAGAATACTGTATGTCCGAAACCTGCCCTACAAAATTACAGCTGAAGAAATGTACGATATATTTGGAAAATATGGGGCGATTCGCCAAATTAGGGTGGGCAACACTCCTGAGACGAGAGGTACTGCATTTGTAGTCTTCGAAGATATTTTTGACGCGAAGAATGCTTGTGACCACTTGTCTGGCTTCAATGTGTGTAATCGTTACCTTGTCGTTTTGTATTATCAAGCAAATAAGGCATTTAAGAAGACCGATATTGATAAGAAGCAAGAGGAAATTGATAAGATGAAGTCAAAATATGGCATTAACACATAAAATTGTAATCGAGTAGGTACCTCTTTGACAGAATTTCGGCAGATAGCAGCCTGAGCCTGAATTAGTATGTTTAAAAAATAATATTTAGCTATTATCGTTGAGTGAGGAATAATAAGAGGTGCAACCTTACGGGACGCAGCGTAGCCGAAAACGCGACCCGAAAAGCGTCCGAGACAAAAAATACATATCCTTCCAGTAAAATATAAAATATATAAAATTGTACCGTTAGCCGGTTGTAGAGGGATCGGTGTTCTCGAAAACATAAACAAGTTGTAAAAATCCGTGGTCGCTAGGCAACTATAGCGAGTGGGGGGCAACGGGGGGCTTCAGAGTAAGCACACGAAAACCGGTCACGCAATTTTATATGGGCATTGCGCCTCTTATTATTCCTCACTCAACGCTATTAGTTAATATCAGCAGTGGCTGTTATCTGCTTGGACCTTATAATCATGGGATTATTTTTGTATTTGTAAAATATGAGTGGGATGTATTTATTAGATGTTTCTATAATGTCCTGAAAAATCCTATAATACCATAATAACTTATTTCAATGTATGAACTACCGACAGTTGAAAGGTGGATGTAATAAACTGTACAATTAAATTTTTATTTCTTTAATACCTAATACTATGGGAACACTACACATGACACTTATGAATAAGCCATGGTCTCCTACGATTACAGCTCCCTTCGTCATCCTTTCTTTGCCGAAGGGAGCCGCAGTCGTAGGTGCCCATGGAATAAGCATATAAAAATGACTTCACTTAATAAGTGTACCTTAGAAGATCGACCTACCGTGGGGCCAACCAGGTCGTGACAATATAAAGATAAAACCAAACATACACACAAGCTTTCTATGTCTCAAAAAATATACTTTGAGCTAAATTTTTCTTTTCTGTTGTACCACTCATCCAATTCTGTTCATGACCCCTTCATTTATGTTTAGAAATGAACCGGCTTCTCGTAAAATACTTCTGGGCGCGCTTCTTTTGCAAGTCCTACTCCTGCTCCTACTTCTGCTTCGGCTTCTCATGCTTGATTTAGATGATGAAGATTCAGAAATTACCGGTTTCGTTCTCTTTTTAGTTATCCATATATTACATGCAAATTTAACTTCTACCTTCAAAGCTTCCCAGAATGTTAACTAGAAGAAAATAATACTCTCTTTTAATAAAAAATAAAAAGACCTGACCATCCTACCCTAGATCAGCATTGCCATGGTATTATTATTGTACCCACTGAGACCACTACTCTATTATCAATTGATTACTTATTACTTTTTTGCGAGCTTTTTTTGTGTAAACATCGGCCCTCGTAAAGTTTGTTTTACAAGGGCCATGGTGTAAACTGAGAGGAGAAATGAAACTTTGTCAAAAACAAGACAAACCACAAAAAGTCAAATCCACTTTGAATAAAACATGTAATTTTTTTCAACAAAGGCTGAAACTGCCAAGATGATTTAATTTCTCAAGCAAAATGGTGTATTTTTAGTTTTATTTCATACAAATCGAAAGAGCGTAGCTAGCTCAAAATTACAAATTAAATTTTTCTGAGTGTGACGGTAAAACAGCTACATTTTTTTTTCTACGACTAAAGAAATGACCTCACCCTAAATTGTAGAGATAAAAGTTTTAGGATTTCTGGTGGAATTTTCCATAATCTTGTTGAAATTGAAACAGGGTATTCCATTAAAGCTGGAAAATCCAAACTTATGTTTTTTAAATGGAACACCTTGTATATTATTTGCAGTCAGTGCATAATATATTTCCTCTCTCCATTTTTATAATAGAGGGTGTTCGAACATTTTTTCATGTTTTCACATCCCGTATCTCGGAAACGAAACATTTGCGGATAAATTAAGTATAAGAAAAAATAATAATAATGCCTCCAACACGTTAACGGTCATTTTGTAATCATATCAGACAAAAAAGTGATTTCAAAATGATTATGAATGTTTTAGGGGGGCACTATTTTCATTATTTTTTATTATACTCAATTTACCCTCAAATGTTTGAGAACAAGCAAAAAATGAAGTTTAAACTCCCTGTAAATATAATTGTGCTCGGGTTGACACAGCAAGTGGTGCGGATGCGGAAATATAATATCATTGAGACTATACCTACACGGGCACTGGAATATAAATAACAGTTCAGCTTTGTTGATTTACTTATGTCTATTTGCTTAAATATTTTTAAAGTGAAAAAATGAAATCAGTTTATCAGTTACTTACAACAAAAGTGGACAGTTCTATTGGCAGTAAGATAGAATTGACACTCGCATATTTTTGCAAATGTAACGGAAGAAAATTTAATTCCAGAAATCTGTCCAAAGCTTTTCTATAACTGTAAGTACTGCAGAGAAATAGGTTATTTCTGTGAGGTAAGTACTAATATATAATTTAATATTGTACAGTTTGTTCAGCAAATGTTCGGCCCTATGTCACAACTCCCGTCTTTGTCTGGCTCATGAATATACGACCGATATCCGTCGTATAGTCATGAGTAAGACAAGGACGGGAGTTGTGACGTAGGACCGAACATTCGCTGAACAAACTGTAAATAAGTATAGATAAGAAATATTTTGTTAAAATGAGTCTTAAATTTAATATCTACTTGATACTTGTTCATGTTCAAAATAGTTAAGTAAATTATAAAAAAAATTAAAAAGCCAAAATTTGGACTCTGACACTTATAATAACAGTCGTAGAAAAAATATAGTGTATAGCTTGCACAGAATGTTGCAACCCCTCGCCTGCTGCAGCTCTTGCCAAAAACTTCATACTCGTGGAACATGAATGCCATTCCATGCTAGTTACACAATATACTATTCTAATACAGAAATCACGAAAAAGTTCTTTTTTCACTCCTTTGTGTCTGTTTGGAAAAATTAGTAAGGATTTTTTGATTTTATTGCTTAACTGTTTTGGTCGTCCATTCTCACTTTTTGAAGTGTCCGTTTTTGGCTACATTCAATATTCATAGTATAATAATTATCCATGGTACATTTTTTTAATTTAATTAAAGTAGGTATCTTGTATATTTGATATTTGGGATCTTGAGGCACCAAGGTTTAGGTTTTTTTTGCCTGTCTAAGGGGAGTAATTATCCCCAGTACTCCCCATAGATCTGCCGTTGTACCATCTAGATCCTTGTCCACACAACCTCCATTTATAATAAGCTATTTTTCATACAAACACTTTGAAAAGGTAAAAAATTAGGGAAGAATATCTTTGAAAAAGCTTGCAAGCAAACATCTAGCAAGAGATGATGCTTTTGCTTTGCTTATTTGGATAAGAGACTACTCTAAGTTGATCTAGGGCTTGTTGGAAGACATTCCACGCAAAATATTTTTATCTTACATGCTCCTCCACAGAGACATTCCGTACGTTCCATAAAAATTCCAAAATGGCCAAGAAGAACGCTAAAGCAACTCCAACTCCTAATACCAAAAATACACCACCGACATTTGCCAAAGCAAGTTCATTTGATGCTCCACCTTCTTTGTTCTAAAACAGGATGTAACAATGAATTTTTACTTGGTTATGTAAAATTCACATACCCCTCCACAAGATTTTTCATCTCGCTTTTCTTTCCACCACTTGTTTTTTAAAGTATCTAGGGTACCATCTTCTTGAAGTTCTAGTACCGCTTTATTTATAGCACTTCGGTATAACGAGTCTAAAAACATTCAGGCAAATATAATTCTTGAAAAAATAATATGGCATATAAGTATATAATGTATATTTTGGGTCACCAAATTTTAAGGACAGATAATTTGCTATACCGGAAAGCTAAAGGTAATAAGGGATAGTTTTTCTGGAGGTTGAATTTATACTTTCATATCTCGTCAAATTCAAGAGTTCTACTGAATCACTGACTTTTAAAGTGCTGTCCGGGGCACAACCCTTTAATATACAACTGAAGAGGGATTATACCCCCTACAGGTAAAATATCGCCAAACGTAATTTTTCATAATAGGGTGGACTAAAATAAAATGGAATGTCTATTGGAAGATTTTAATTTTTTCAATAGATTTTTTGTTCCAGCCTTGTTCCATTATCTACTATACTATAATTTTTTTCAAAACGCACATTTTTGTGGCTCAAGTGATAATTAGCTGAATCGCACATTAAAATATACAATTTCCGATTTAGATCTTTTTTTAACAATAGGTCATCTAAAACTTTACTTTAGGGCAAAACAGCACATTTTATTTTAAAAACGTAAACAATGAATCCCTTCACTGTCCATGTTTAGCATTTTAATGACCATTTTGGCGTTCTTCACTGCCCTAGTACTTACAAAATTGAAAATGGAAGGAAATGAATTAATAATAGTTACTAATGTCTGTAAGTCGTTGAAATAAATATTTAAATTAGCAAGATCCATAGTGGACAACTTTGGATACTTACTCATTGGCATTGCTATCCCATAGCCTTTCGAATCCAACCATCCTCCTACTTGCTTTAAGTCACATTTTGTTTCCACCTCATACTCAATTTGCGTAGATTCCATAAGAAAGGCATACATTGAATTTTTAGCATGCCTGACTCTTTCTACACCTTTATCATTATTTGCTTCAAACACACTTGGTTTGCTTGATTCCATATTTATCCACATTCTTTGATAAGTCGAATAGTTTGATTCTCTAAAGAAGGCTTGGGTAGATCCATTTGTTACTGCACCTGTAAAAAAATAATTCCTGATGTTACAAAAATACTAAGATCAAAGAGAAAAAAATATGCGAAATAAACACTAGACCTAAAAAAATGATGCCATTGTGCCACATTTAAATTGAAATTATTAATAAATATGTACAGGGTGTCCCGGGATGTAAAGGGTGATTTATCAATTTTGACCAATATTTTCCAGACAATAATAACTATTCAACGGTTTATTAGAATCTCATAATATATTAGGGGTTTATTGCACTAGCAAATGTCAATGTATACTACATATCAAATATATAATATATGGAAATGTATACACCCTCCCTAATCTGAGATGTATACCTTAATAACAATTCAAAAATTCCAGAGCCAAATTTAGCACATTTGATTTTTTTGGGCTGCGTAAGAAAAGTTCACCCTGAATACTATTTTTTGAGAATCCAATGTGGGGATATAAAACTACATTCAATAATGTTAAATGCCACGTATTTGTTTTTTTCGCCAGGCTTGAAATAAATGATCGAACTTGACCAAAGCAAAACCAAAGTCATAATTCGCCGAAGAAATACAGGATACTCCTATTTCAGTTTTAAATTAACAAACTCTGTAGTGGCTTTTATATCATATGCGAACGTGAAAATCTCTTCTACAAGTGGCAAAAACTTGGCAACAACAACAAGTTTCGCCATTTTCAAGGTTTATTAGACATGACCAAAATGTGGCCGCCACTATCACGTGCATGCTAAAGTTGTCGCCACTTCTAAGATATATTTTAGTGATACAGTTTGGTCGCCGCCACTTCCATTTTCCAGTTTGAAAGTATAAGAACTTCAAGGTGATTTCAGTATATAGTAACCACGATCTTCCAAACACCTTAGGCACCACTAAAAAGTTATGAAACTATGTGGTGACTGCTAGCGGTGAAATTGACGTGATTAACACTATTTTCATAAAAAATAAAGTAAATAATCTTATTGAAAAGTTGTAGATTTAGTAGTGATTATGTAATGGCCACTCAGTAGAACTGGCGATATAAGTTTTCATCACTACGATGCTACTTGGGATATCCCCACACTAGATTATAAAAAATTGTATTCTGGGTGAACTTTTCTTAAGCAGCCCAAAATATTAAATGTGCTAAATTCGGCTCTGGAATTTTTGAATTTTTATTATACGGGTGCATTAACATTTGCTAGTGAACTAAAACCGTAAAATATTATGAGATTCTAACAACTGTGCAATATTGCAAAATCGATAAATCGCCCAGTACATATGTAAAAAAGGATCATTGAGGGTTTTTAATAGACATTTCTGCGATTAATCTGAGTTAGCCCTATCCACAGTAGCAGTATGTCGCTTTCATCCCGGGACAGCCTGTATATAATATATTTTAAAAGTAATGTATAATAGCACAGAAGAAAGCTAGCAATTCTTCTGTGTTTATAGTTAACGGATTGACTTTGTAACACGCCGTGTAAGTGAATAATGGATATCTTAAAATGACACTTTTGTGTTGTTTCTTAAAACCTGAAGTGTAAGGGGAGGAAGAGTGTAAAATTTTGAAGAAGGAACATATCTACAATTATTTTTGAGTAACGGAAATAATTTTAAAAAAATTAGCAAATATAATGAACTCTACCAAAACATCTGAACATTTCATTATTTTTGTTATTGCCTTGTCCACTAAAGAAAAAGTACAAACAAAATATTAGTGTCTTTAATACTGAAACTTGATTTAGTTATACTATCGATGTATTGACTCCCATTATATAATACGGAACCAAACTTACCATATTTTATTTTCGATTGTTTGGATAAGGCTTCAGCACTATCAATAGTGGGTTCCATACGTTCCATAGTTAAGAACGCGGCCAAGTTGGCAGTATAGGAACTCGTCATAATAAGCGAGAAGAACCACCACATTGATGTAGCCATTCGTGAAGATATTCCTCTAAAATTACACAATCTTTTTAATAAATTCAAGTTAAAGGTAAGACAGTTAAAATTAAGATTATCTCTTCTGCATTATTTTGTAAAGTTGCTTTTTTATATCCAGTAAACTGTTGACACCTGACGTATACTAGGTTGGCTACAGATCTTTTGCCTAGAGAATTTTTAATTTTACATTTTCATTCGCAGAATGAAAATGTGTAATCATTCTGTTGCAGGAATTTTGCATTGTTAGTTTTGACACTGAACAGAAATTTTAAAAGTTAAGTTACAGATGATTTTGACAGTAATGGGAAGTAAAGTTAAAGGGTACCTACTTACTTTGGAAGAATATCACATCCCTGTGTCATTATAGAACCCAAAGTTAACCAAAAACAATTTTTAATGTCCCAAATATTCTCCAATTCTTCAGGATTTTCGTCACACAAATGCGGATTTTCCCAGTCATCAGGAGCCATTCTAAATATAAACGTGTTAATTGTTATCAAAGTTAATTGGTATCAAATCAGAATGATTTTTACCTTGATATGAAGAAAAGAATAATTGAGACAACTAAATATAGAGTTGCTGTGTAAATCCATACATATACTGAAAATGGATTTAAGAAAGCGAACATGTCCACATCTTTTTGCGCTGCTTTTTTATACAGGATACTGATCCCTGAAAAGCAAAATATTCAACAACTTGTGAACACCTTAAAATTATAATAATATATACCTAAAGTCATGAACGGCATACTAAAATCTACAAGTTGTCTTCTTTGATGAGTTATGGTTAAATCACAGATAGCAAGATGAGCTTTCTAAAATAATGTTTTTTTTTTGTTATTATAGAATTATTATATTTATAGGAAATAATCATAATGCCCATCTATAACAAAACCTTGTCTTCTAGCATAATGACACAGACCTATAGAAGCTATATAGGTCTGTGATAATGATAAGAGACAGAGGGCGGATTAATTCCTTAGATTGTCTCAGACAAAAAAATAATATTTAGGATATTGGACTTGTCACAGCTAATACATGCAAGACACGAAATACAATAACATAGGGGATCGATTTTCCAAAAAAATGTTTAACCATGACAATATCCCAAAGCTACATGTCGTTTTTAAATTCACTCCACATTGTTCAATTAGTGTCCAATCAAGGAACTTGGAGTACCGACTGTTGAGGCATCAGATTGTAATAGTAATAGCAGCCAAGTGGAACTACCATCCTTCCCGTGTCTTATGAAGGGACAGTTATTTACAAGTGTCTGTTTTACAATTTATTATTGATGCAAAAGCAATTGTTATATGTTTTATGCAGTACTGGACATTACCACTTTATGATGGAAGTTTTGCAGGTAATAAGTATAGTATTGTATGTATGTATCACCATAAATATCACCATGAGACATAAATAACTGCAAAGATTTGTTATAAGTGGGATTGTTAGGTTAAAACGTACCCCTTCGAGCAAGTCATTTATTAAGTTTCCATATGCATTGTCCTTTGTAATTTGGAATTGAAATGAAAAATTCAAAATCTTGGAAATTTCTTTTATTAAATCCATGGAGTAGCCATAATATTGTGGATTTCCATCTTCTGGGTTTTTGTTTTCAAACAGGTAAGGTTTTCCTACTCTGCAATAAAACAAAAAGGTAGGTACAAACGGTTTTTTAAGGATTTTAATTTTGTACAGTTTTTATTTTTATGGAGTTTAATTTGTTACTGACAAGAAACTAGTGAAATTTAAAATTTCTGTAATATTTCGTGACGAAGGTGACAAAGTGATAGTGAATATTTCTGGTGTTATTTCTAGCCCATGTCAGAAATTGAAAATGCTAGCTTCTACTTTCTAGGAGTATTCAAAATCTGATTTTGTCGACTTGAAAGCATGTTTTCTTTTAATTCTGCGAACTTTACAAGATGATTGAAATTCAATAAAAATATGTCCACAACTGCTTTCAAAATACAATCCTGTGATATCAATATTATAATCAAATAATGGCTGTGTTCAATGCAGGCTAAATTTTTGTAATCGTTTGGTAGCGGCCATCTGTCAATATTTGCCAGCTCTGTGTAATCGCTGCCGTGGTACATTGAACGGTTGTTGAATGACAACTAAATTGCCACTGCCAATCTCAATAATGTTTTGTAGGGTTTTATTTATTTTCCGTTTTTTAACCAATATAGTAATATAATATGTATAAAATGGGCGATTTTATCTTTTCATTTTTCAAGAATAAAATAAGTACTGCACAAATTGATTTTCTCAGACAAATACCTTTAATTAATATTAATTTTAACTTTGAATAGAATACAATTGAAAAATACCTGTTTGGAAAACAATACCACAATAATTATTATTGTGTATTATTTATCTACATGTATATATGGGACACATATATATATATATATATATATATGGGGCCGCAGTGCCGATGTTTGGAGCATTGCTAGACTGCAGGTTCGTCTGCCTTCGAATCGAGGTCGAGGCAGAATGTGCATGCACATATCTTTATAGAAAAACACCACTGATGGCCAAGAGCGTCAACGAAGACAAAATAATAGTAATTGCCCCCCTCCCCCGAACAAGCATTCATTTGCTTCTCGAGTACTCCTAGTTTGGAGTATTGTGAGGGTGAAAATTATTAAATATAAGTTAGGTTCCTAGAAATTATGTTTTCTGCTTCTCAATCCTGTTGGGTTGGGTGGACTTAGCTGCAGTAGCCATCATCCAGAATTGTTTTCCTGAATAGGACCCCAGAGTTTCACTTCAAACAATTTTTATTTATTTAGAGCAACCAGCCCAATAAACATTTTTCGTTACCTCAAGTGATACCTAGTTATATAAATGTCATATAAAGGTTGCGGAGTTTTATATGAAAGGAACCGGTTATCACCTCCAGTAATTGGAGTTTATAAGGGTTATATAATATCAATATAGGTACTAGGGTTATAATTAAGTGGTGTAAATGTTTCCAACGCCATTTTATAGCACTTGGAGTGACCGTTACTACAAGATACATAACATGTTTGTATAAGAGTTTCGAATACCTATATTGTAAAACTATGATTTCCCGAGTTATATAACAGCATTCCTAATTACTTCTATAAAACCCTGGAGCTAATTGTGTTTTACTGAACACATTATATACCTTTTGGTTGCCAATTTCGTACCAAAATAACCTTTATAGGCTTTTATAACTTTTAGTGATATAAATTACTCTTATACAAATATGTTTTCATTTTAAAGATGCACACAAAATTTATTAGCATATTTTAGTGTATTCCGTGGAAATTTTAACAAAATATACTTTTATGTGACACGGGCATATTTTTTTAAACTTTTTTCTCGTAATTTTTGCAAATAAAAAAAATAAGTTTTTTTTTAATGCAAACAACCTTGCTTATTTAGGAGTATTTCGAAGGCCCGTGAATTTTTTGAAGGTATCTTGTTCATATTTGGGGAAAAATTTTCTTGCCACACACAATTTCAAGTATGCTTAGCGAAACATCTACTTAGCAAAAATATTCACATGCCCTGTGACATGCCCAGATAACATTTTGAAGTGAGTGGAAAGGATAGGCGCTCAACAATAGTTAAACAGTGATGGAAGTAGGCGTCCGATATCTAAATCCCATGAAATATAACATAACACCATTATAGGCAAAGTTTATAAGGGTAACTGCAAACCTTATAGAACCAAATTTAACATTGAAAGTAGCCGGGTTGTATAAGTAGCTTATATAAAGGTGATGGAAACATTTACTCTACTATTGGTTATATACTTTAACGGCACTAAAATAGGTGCTGGTGACCTTTATAAATTGCTCCATTTAAGTGTTTTAATTGGTTTATAAAGGTAACCGAAATATTTCCGCAACTATATTAAATAACTAACAATGGTTTAAGTTAGGTAATCTAATAGTTGTGGTTACTCTAATAAAACCAAAAATGTTTATTGGCTAGGGATATTCAAATTCTGAATTGTGCCGATTTTCTTAAAGGATAGGAATACGATAAGTCCGAAACCAAAAAATCTAGCAAAAAAGAAATCACTGCCGAACCGAAGGCAGCACCAACTGGCACTAGCTGTCATTATGGTTCGTTCAGTGCACATTGACGTAAAGCACTGGCAGCGAAATTTCTGGGTGCATTGAGTGCAACCATTCTACCTTTTGAATTATACTATTACATTTAACCAATGATTTAACTTAGTAGGTACGTTTGTCTCACCGAGAAGAAACTATGACTTTTGGTAGTTTCTGTAAACTTTCAACTGCTGCTTGATAATTTTCACTCTCTGTTCTGGTGAAAGTTAATTCATTGGGAGTAGATGCCGACCAGTTGGCTATAACGTGATCCCCGGCGACTTCCACAACGTACAGACTAAATTCTATTCTGTTTCCAATTCTGTTTCCAGTCTCATCATCTTGGAATTTGATTGGTCCGGTGAGATATTTTTTGGGTTTTTCCTAAAAGTGAAAAGGAAGTCATATAGACCCAAGTCAGCATTGCATGAAGAGTGGTTTATCATTGCTTGATCCTTGAGTCGAACATAGAAAGTAGCTTTAAATATTATAAATTTAACAATTATTTTCTGTTACCTAGAAACCCATTTATAAAAAATCGGGTAATACAAAGTCAAGGTGATACCACTCAGTTTTGATAAAAGCATAGATTAATGGAGACATAGATGGCCAGAGGCATTGTTGAATCCATCAGCAAAAAATCCTGTTACACCACCTTTCAAACTTTAATTTTGTAACGAAAACAAATTAATACATACATTTTAACGTCTTAAATTTCTTAGGACTCGATATTAACTAAGTTGAGGTTGAGGTGTAGGTGTTTTAATATAGTTTTTATATAAAATTTTATGTAAGATAGTGTACCTCCCAGAAATTCCAGCAATGACTCTGACAGTCTAGATGTAGCTTTGTCTGTGAGAAAATTTTGAACTTACATCAAGCTTCATGTAAGATGCAATGAGAAATCCACTTGTAGCTTTCAACGATGAATTGCACGATATTGTGTGTGAATATATTTTTTGAGTTACTGAAAGAGTGTTGACTATGTCTGTGAATAATAGTACAGCATCATGCATTAGAGCTGTCTCGGTCTACAAAATATATAAAATGCTTTCATTTATTGTTAAGTTAGAGACATATAATGTTTACCTTTACTGTATTAACTGCTACAATCATGTCTGATCCTGTATTAGTTGCGAATTGATTCCAATTTTCCACAGCTTTGGTAAAGTGTCGGCTATTCGGATTGAATAATCTGATTGTTGTAATATTTACCGAAGCATAGGCGGAATAGTCCAAAGTATGTGCATCCTATATAAAAAAAATTGTCATAATTCAAACTATACAGATTATAGACAATTTTATTTTAAGCAAAAAGTAAATTATTAAATGGGCATGGAAACACTTAATTAGAAGAGGTAGATGGTATAATAAAATTTATTTCCTTAAACTTTCTTTAGATTGTGAAAGTGGGAGATAATGATTGTTAGCGTCGGCTTTTGGGAACTTGCCATTTTCCTTTAGAACTTCTAGACTTTTAGTAATAAAAACAAATGGATTTCATCTGGAACTCGGATTTGTAACAGGCGTTTCAATAGGACTTGAGACCGGAATTTTGTCTATAGTTCCCATAGGATATTTTTTGATCATTTAGGACTAAGGATTATATTTTATAATTTTATAATATTTGTTATATTCTTACCAAATTAGTTAGGAAAATTTTGTGGTTAATATTTAAAAGGTCGACTTGCTTGGCCTGTTCAAAAATTGGCATAATGTTTTCCAGCTCACAGTCGAGGATAATGTTCATCACTTGGGAGTCTTTAATTTTTTTTAACAAAATTCTGAAATGTAATGGAATGAACAATGAATAAATGCTCAGATCATAATAGCACACAAAGTGAGGCATAGTCTCTAATATTTTTAATCTCAACCCAAGTAACATTTAAAGTTGCATAAAACACGTGAAGACGTTGTTGCGACCAATAATACAACTTGTCTATAGACGTATCGCGTCCTTTTTACAATTCCTTTATGACTGAATATGGACGGTTGGAAACGGGTTTTCATGACTTTTCATACAACTTTTATCTGACTTGATTGGATATGACTTTTATAAGTCCATTAGGTCGTGTAAATTCAAAGATACCTTAACGTCATAAAGAAGTAGCTCTAAAGTTGCGAAGATCTCTATTAATACCTTGATATTACCAATTGGTCGTAAATATGGAACGCAGTGTTATATTGTGCAGTGTTTGCTTGTAATACGAAGACATTTCACTCTGTCTCGGCCGTAAGTGGTAAAAACGAAATTATACGTTGGTGATATTATGCAATAATGCATCTCGGTTTTTGACGATTGTACTCAACGGAATCTATTTGTCATTTGTATTTGCCCAGTCTTTTGTAAAACTCATAATAATTTTTAACAGATGCTGATATGCTTATACTGTAGATATTTATTACTGCTTTACATTTACTGTATGATATATGGCACATCATAATATTATACATATTATGATACAATAAATTACGTCTCACTTTTACTAATGACCCTACGAAAGTCGTATAAAGGTATTTTATTAAAATTACCACTTACTGGGGTCATATTGAGGTTGAAATTAATATTAACGCGCATGTGCACTACTTTCTTACCGTCATGTTCTCATTTCTATGTTGTATTAAGATCTTGCTTAAAATCTACAACATCTATGATTTCCACTTACTGATGTCTTATAATATATTTAAATCGTCTTTATACGACTATCGCTCCACAAAGTTTTAATGTGGTCAAATTATTTTCTTTACAACCGTCGTACAACTATATTTCTAAAGTCGTAAAAGTTGTATTCTCAGCGACGGAGACCTCTTTATAACCTTATAATAACCTTTGAAAGACTATATAATGTTAACGTTAAAGTAACCATGTTATGCCTGTTATAAGACTTTTATAGAACAATTATTTTCACGATTCAAGTAAATAACATCCTAACAACTACTATAGTTATTTTGTCTACCTTAAGCGACAATTTTATAACCCTAATACAACTATTTGGACTCAAGATAAATAATTATAACTTAAAATGTTACTTGGGAATGCTAGCATTTGGATCAGCCTTAATTATTGTTGCTTTCAAGATTTTGACAGAGGTTGTGCCTCACATAGGTAATGCTTTAATATAAATTATGGATGGTATATATTGCGACTTTTATCATCTAAGATTATTTTTTTACCTAAAATCTGGTCCTGGTCCCATCCTATGAAGGGTTATTTCATTTTTTCCTGCACTTTTCGTATATTCATGAAGTTTAAGCATTTCTTGCATCCTTATCAACCCATTGTCTTTCTCATATAAAACTACAAATCGGTCCCAATGTAGTCCCTCTACAACTTTCGCTAAGCCCTGTAGATACGGTTGTTAAAAAATGTGTGAGTAAGTCAAATAAAGGCTTACTCGTGCGAAGAGTTCTGCCTCCGGAAACAAGTTTATAACATTTTCGGCAGTTACTTGAGGTTGTCTCCAACTTGTTATCACATAAGGTATCTCAAAGTACGAACAAATAGATTCCAGCGTATCAGACGTGGTAGCTGAAGATGGTCCGAATATTGCGGCAACCCCTTCATTTTCCAAGAGGTTACACACTGAAATTAAAGACATCTATAGATACATCATACTAAGGAATAATAATTATTATGACTTACACGTTTTGCTAACCACGAAGCTATCACTGTCTGATACTACTTTGATAGAGTAGTTGTACTTTACTTTTCGATCTATTTGATTTCTTTGGTAAATGAGACTTTCGAGTGGTAAAGTAGCTTGGCTATCTTGTGAGTTAAACAGTGCTCCTAAAATATAGTTGATTCAATTATCATTAAACATGTGTACCTACTTAATTACAAAATTGTGTTAAATACCTACCAATATTTTGGGCATCGTTAGCTAAACAGAAGTAATTGTAGGCAGCGAACGATAGCAGCACGATCACATTCTGCCAGACTATTTTCATGGTTCGAATTCACGCGAAAATACACAATTTACAAAGTAAAGAAACTGTAAAACTTAGGAGAAATAAACAAGTATCTAGTAAACAGATTCCATGCTGGATCTGGAATATTACAGAGTTGTTTTGGGTCGATTATATACTGTTGGTTGTTTGCCAAATTTCATTCCTGAAATATTAAAAATAGATATCCTTTGGAAATGGCCTGTTGTTTTTATATACATATATATATATATATATATATATATATATATATATATATATATATATATATAAGTTTTATTGATAAGAAATACATATTATTGTTTAAAGTTGAAACACAGTTAAAGATTAACCACACAGTATCTTAAAAAAAAAACATTTAATTATAATATACATTATAATTATACATTTCTGATAATTTTGAATAGAAAATATAGGACTAATTAAGTATCAGAACACAAAAATTTTCCGCTGTACCAAGTACCTACAACCTTCGATGGAGGAATCAATCAACGTTACAGCCAATTGCCTACAACCTACAAAATATCCAAAATCAATGAAAATACTACTACCCGTAGTAGTAAATATATAGTATAGTATATACAGAATGTCTCACTTAAGAGTGAAACAACCCTATAACTTCTTTAATTTTTAACTGACCAGAATGAAATTTGTACCAAAGGTAGATGGCATTGTTGCCTATTTATTTACAAAAAATTAGTTGCCTACTCCAAAGTCGAAGCCACCTGCGATGCCACAAACGAGGCTAAAAATTCGAAAGTCATATTAGGTTTTTTTTTTCAAAAAAATTTACTAGAGAAAGTTGTTCACAATCGATTCAGAACCCTAAATAAAATTTTGTCAAAATCAAAAAATATTAAATAAATAAAATTTGAGTAAAAATTTAAAAATTAAATTTTTAAAATTTGTTTTGTAGCTTTTATTTCAAAATAATTACTTTATGAAAACAACTTTACCTTCAAAACTTCCATGGCACACTTTTCTAAACGCAGAAAGTTATTATTGCTGTTTTTGGAATTTAATTTTTTTAAATTAATATTTTTTGAGTTTGACAAAATTTTGGATTTGGGGTTCTGAATCAATCTTTCGGATTTTTAGCCTCGATTGTGGCATCGCAGGAGGCTTCGACTTTGGAGTAGGCAACTAATTTTTTGGAAATAAATAGGCAACAATGCCATCTACCTTTGGTAAAAATTTCGTTCTGGTCGGTTAAAAATTAAAGAAGTTATAGGGTTGTTTTACTCTTATGGGAGACACTCTGTATATAGTAGTATATACTACGTAGTATACTATAGTATAGTATACTATATACAGTGATGTAACAGATACATTTTTTCGGTATCTAGATACAGATACAGAGATACTGTCTGGCAGATGTATCTAGATACAGATACGTTAAAAAAGTATCTAGATACTTCCAGATATACTTTCAGATACTATCATTAAGAAAATTTCAGACCTCATAAGGCATAAGGCAATCGATATACTTACCTACTTAGATATTTACGAAACCGGTGTGTGTGTGTGTGTGTGTAGGTAAAGTGGAACTGTTTAGACAAAGTGAAGATTAGATTGTCTTGTCACTAATCAAAACAAGTTGTGGGTTAGTAGTTTACCGTGTATGTCACTCCAAAGTAAGCACGACTAAGTACTTAGGTACTTTATGTACGGTATTTTAAAAAGTCACTAAATCACACCCCATTTTATTATTTGTATTGTTTATTTTTTAAAATTAAATATAGGCACGTGGCACGCCTTGGCATCTTGGCTAAAAATTGTATCTAGTATCTAAGTATCTAAATACTTTCAAAACAATCAAGATACTAAAGCAGATCCTGATTGTTGTATCTAGCCGTGGCGTAACCAGAATGTAAAGTTGGGGGGGGGGGGGCTAACGAGGGGGCTAATTATTTAAGAAAAATTCTTCGGTAAAATTTACGGCAAAACTATTGTTTTAAAATCAATTTTATTTAGAAATACATACCAGGCGGCAGATCCTTGGGGGGGCTAAAGCCCCCAGTATCTAGATACATGTATCTCGATATATACAATACACCACTGACTATATTTATATTATAGGTAGTATGCTTATTTATGATAAACAAGGGTAGTATCCTTGTAGTAGACTACTACCAGCGTCCAGAGATATTTCTAGACTTTGCTACTACGCGTGAAAAATAATCTATAGTCCCAACGCCTTCACCATATTCTTAACGCGCGCGATAAACGGTATTGTGGAATAAGTTGTGAAAAATGATTTAGATGTTTATGGCTAAGTATAGAAGATCATAATGCTAGTTCTTAGTTCGTAAAACCATTGAGTCAAAAAGGACATTTTACCGGCGCGAAAAATTTGTTAATATAAGCAGGGCTGAACGGCTGAACTCCAGAAGCTCGAATTTCAACACGATTTTTTCTCTATTACAAAGAGTCCGTCTCACCTATCCGGGGACACATTGTATAAATATCGTAAGGCCAAATACACTACCTCATTCTGTATTTTTCAACAATTTAGTTTTTATTCAGCACCTTTCAAATTATCAATTCCCATGGGATGAGGTGTGCAATTATTTATTTTTGATGAAATTTCTCTGTCAAATTTTTACTATAACCACAGAGTATTTACATACATATACAGTGTGTCTGGTTTTTCGTGTTAAAACCCCTAAAAATTTAAGCAGGCTGCGAGAATTAAACGGGCGCGACAATTTTTCTACAGTAGGTACCTATGTCTGATTTTTCGTGTTAAAAACCAAAACCCCTAAAAATAAAAGTAAATAATAAATAAAAGTAGACTGTGAGAATGAAGCGAGGCATTTTTTTTATAAATATGTCCGTGAAAGGTCGTCGTTTGCGAAGTATATTGGTTTAGACTTTGCTATAATATTAGGTATTTATAATCGAAAAAATAACACTGGGATTGTTGGACATCCCTCAAAATAGTCATGTAGGTATACCTAAGTAGGTATGATACAATTTTTTATTATTTATCTATTTTCTTTTTGAAATAATATAATATATTATACAGGGTGTTCCTAAATATCATATACCTACATACGGAAGGGGGTAATTCTTTGGCTTATTTCATGACTAAAACTTCATATAAACATAGGTCCGCAAACGCTTCGTTACCGATCTACAGGGTGTTGAAACTTCAAGATTTTTTTGGTTTCTAAACAAAACAGGAAATTTATTTTGTACTTGGCATGCTCAATGATGTAGGCCCCATAGCGTAACCTATATTCAAAATTTGAGCTAAATATCTCATAAACTGTAGGAGCTATAAAGAAAAAAACTATTTTTTTTTAAATTTCAACACCATGTAGATCGGTAAAGAAGCGTTTGCGGACCTATGTTTATATGAAGTTTTAGTCATGAAATAACCCCCATCCGTATGTATATGATATTTAGGAACACCCTGTATAATATTCAGATTTCAATTTTTTTACTAAATTTATTTAACTTGATCTTGTGGATCTATAGTAATGACAAAGATAGACGATCGACGCAATAAGAAAAAATATTTAAATATATAGAAACTTATAGTAGGTACCTACCTAAAACCTTTCTAAAACTGTGGTTAAGGTAGGTATCAATTTATTCGCCGTGACGAGCAAATTTCAAAGATTTAAAAAACTAAGTTTAGTTTGTCACATTTTTGTACAACGCTCTATATAAAATTTGGTATCACCGTAGCCACACAAAATTCCTTACGTAGCCACAACTTTAATATAATTTTTTATAATTAAAAAAAAAATAGTTATGGTGTGGCCTCGTCTTGCTACCTGTTTCAAAACGGCACAAGATTAGGATCAAAGGCGCAGGAACGGTTTTCCCGGTATCCAACTAAAAATTGTTATTTTTGCCCACTTTGTATTATAAAATCTAGATTAGATTATGAACTTATATTGCAAACTTACAATTTTTACATTTTACAATCGACGTTAATTTTATGTAGGTAGGTACCGATTTTTTCACTGATATGGACATTCATTTTTTAACTACCCACATCGCCACTCCACCCTTCATCACGCAACTAAATAATAGGAATGTCACATTCAAATATCAAGAACCCTTTATTTAATGAAATCGTAAATTTGCGCCGTTTCATGCCAGTCGACCACCACTACCCATTCCGTGCAACATCAAAAACGAAAACCACACCCTGTGGCTTCCCTGCAGACCGGCCGCGTCCGGGGTTCCGCTTCACTTTTCAAATATCATGTTGGCAACATTTCAGCGTCTGGTGTGAAATCGGCCAATAGCGCTATTGCATTTCTGACGGCTTGGAGGGGCTCGCGCCATCTTGATCGGCGATCGTGCGCGGTTCAGCCGAAAGTTCGTTTATTACGTTGTTTTAGGTGGTAGTGTTTTTTCGGTGGTGCCGTTTTTCTGAAATATCGCTGGCCGTGGTGAGTATTTTGTGTTTCAGTCAATTAAAGCCGATTCAAAATCTGTTCCTCCTTTATTGTGGTGAATTTTTCGAGTTGGGAGATCGAATTAAACTTGCAAATTCCTGCTTCAAAGTCGCATGCGAATCTGCTAGAGAAGCCGGTTCGGTTCTTCGTTGTTTTATTTGCAGGGGACTTTTTATAACTATTTTGCAAGCAGATGCTTGATAAAACCCGAAATATTCATTAAAAACACATGCCTTTAATAATTAAACTATGATTTTTATTAGTTCTCTTGATTGTGTAAATTATATTATTATGTGAAAGATTTCACTTATGCCACTGATCGCTGGTAGTGAATAGTGTAAAGACAAAAAACAAAATACTTAGTAGGCACGTTTAATTTTTAAATTACCGTGTAGGTACTAGGTATTGCCAGATATTTAATCAAGTTTCTGTAGTGACCACAGTTTCTTTTATTCTTTGGGCGAGCAGCTGTCTATTGTGTTTGTGGGAGGTAGGTATGAGATGGATGCACTATGTGCTGTGCATTCATGTTGCAGTAGGTAGATTTTTCCTGGGATCTTGTGCCCAATGTTGTATTTGATGTGTGACGTGATTTAGGATTTAGTGATCACAAATACCTAAAACCCTATAAAATGTAACTACAAAGGTGTCTGGAATTTTCATTTTGAATTTTCTGCCTCTTCTTGATTTTGTCGTTTTGCTGTAGTCCTATTATTAAAATTATTCTTACATTATTATTGATAAAACTTCAATTGATTTGAACTGTCATAATGTCAAAGTCAAATGTTTAATATTAGTAGTTAGTAGTAAAAAATACGTTGCATTGGGATGTGTCAACTAGTAGGGGTATAGACTTGTAGCTTGTAGCAGTGACCAGTGACTATAGAATGAATCTATAGTCACTGCTTGTATGTAGGTAGGTTAAATTTTTAAAGTTTTGTTAGGTTGACCGACTTAATTCTGTTTAGAATATCCTGAGTGACATCTCTGTCAAAACATTTATATTAAAAACGCTCTTTAAATTGTACACTAGATTGTGACAGGTAAATATTTCATGTCCCTAGAATTCTGTAAGAGGCGGCCATGGCCATGTTGATATTATTGATAGGTGACGGAGGACATGGCCGAAATCAACAGAATTTACGTTTTACGCATACGAATCCTAAATTTGAATAGATAGAAATTAACACTTTGAAGCACAGTTATAGTTTCTGTGTTTGAAGTTAGGTTAGAGCCACAGAATATCAAGGTTAAGGTTAGGCATCTGTCACAAGTTCTGACATTTCTGTCAGACATGCTAAATAGTCTAAGTACGCCTTTGGACGCGCCTCAAAACAATGCTTGGATTACCAAATTAAGGAATGTGTACATTATAAATATTTATAACACTTTTTGCTTCTATAAACTAAAATGCTATCCACAGATACCTAGAGCAATAAATTATTTTTCCTAGGTACTTTGAGATTGTAATAAGTGATCTCTTTAAAAACCGAAGGATAAATAATATCGATATTATTCAATATACCGGATATACAGGGTGTCCAACTTTAGAACTGTACAAATCCGTAAAGATCTTTATTTTTTGAGACAAAAGCCTAAACTTTTTTTGTTTAAAAGGCCTTCAAAAACCGCTTCTTTTGATCTTCCTGCCATTTTCAAAATGCAAATCCAAGGCCGGCTCCGATTTTTTTATACCCCCGATTTTCACGAAAACCATTTAGCGATTTTTTTATTTAAAATCTGACCCCATAGCGTTAATCAGAACTACCTATATTTTTAATTCATATACCTACTTACCTACAGCAATTTTTCTTTTTTCTTCAAATAGCTAGCGTTAAGATTTTCGGAGTTTACCTATATCTTCATTGTGTGTTAAATAAGTTTCGAGGCAAGCGATTTCGAAGCGAAATTGATTATTTTTGTTCGTTTGTGGTCCTATAAGTAAGTAGGCAATCCGAACCCCCTAACCTCCTGTATATAAAAATAATAATTGCTTTTTTTATAATAAAAAAAAACGATAAAATTTACACTTATGTTCAAATCTTCCCGTTTACTTGTTGACAAGTTAGTGTAAAATTTTGAGAAAATGTTGCAAGCATTTTTTTGTGACGATAATTTCAAATTTTCCACTTTTGACATTGACTGGGATTAATGGATTTTCTATTGTTTTCTGGAGTACTTCAGCAAATGCTGTCCTGCTTCTTTAAAAGGTGTCGATTCCCCGCAAATCCATTTTTTAACGAAAAAAGGCTTAGATAAGAACTTACGCTCGATTATCTCCGTAATTTTTAAGATAAATTGATGGTTCAAAAACTAAACTTGTGTAGAATTTTCCTATTACACTTCATATTTGAATATGAAGTGAAACTTGTTAAAAAGTTGGATCAAAATACATTTTTCCAAAACCATAGTCATCCACGATAACTATGTCCAAAACAAATTAAGTCTACTTGGTCAGATTTTTTAAATACCTTGGATATTTTCAGTACCTATTTTGGTAGGTATTTGGCGAGTTTGAGGAAATTTATCAAAAAATGAAAATTCGCTACTTGGTTGTTTTTAGAGATAATTAGGTACAAAAGCTGTACTTAAGTATTTCGTTTGAATTGGAAATTCTGGTCAAACCAAGGGTCAAACCGGAAGTTAAAAAAAATCGAAAATTATGGAGATAATCGAGCGTAACGTTTTAGCTGGGACACCCTGTACACCTTTTTTATGGTAGGTACCTACGTACTTTAATATACGATCATTTTATCGCTTCTACTATTATTTATTTTCCAAATACTAGGGAGTACCCTACCCTGAATTCGAATTGCCTTTTAAGTAGGTATTTTGCTATACCTAGACATATAAAATGTCCCCCTTTGCCACGGATTTGTGAACCGTATTACAATGAACCGAGTAATTTACAACCGTCGCAAGGTGTCTGGTTCAATAATAGTCAACAGTTGACATTTAAAATGGGGGGGGGGGGGGCATTAAAATGGGGCTAGTTCTGTTCTAAATCGCTCGAGTTTTTAGCGTCGTTCGTGATCTCATTATTTATAAACCAAAGGTACGTATGTTGCGAAAAATGCACCTTGTGGTAATTTTTTGCGTCAACAGAACGTTCCAGTCACATATTCAGAGAACATTACGCAGGCAACCATAATATTGAAAACTCGATTGAAAATAAAAAATACACTTTTTAATAACAAGCTTTGTCGCAATTTGGCATTGAATTACCTTAACGAAAACCTAGACTTATTTTGTTCGTTTTAGTACACGGCTTAATTAAGAGCTTATTTCTAAGAATTATTTTGTATTTTATTGTCCTATTTAGTATTTGATTCCCATGTCACGAAGGCGGTAAAGAAATTTAGTCCGCCATCTTGGGGTATCCGCCATATTAAATTTAGTATGAAGTCATTCACCTTATCGTTTTCTAAGAAATAGTTAAAATCTGCCGTCTTGGGGCGGCGGCCATTTAGAATGAATTACAAAATTCAGTACTTTACAATACATTGTATTGTCGCCAGCACCAAAAGTGTGTGCGAAATTTCAGCTCAATCGGTTAGGTGGAGGTGGTTTGAAATTCAGTTGCAAGTTAAATAAAAGCTTGTAGAATAAGTAAATGGTTTGTACATAAAATGCTTTAATTTTCCGGAAATAATTCCAGCTTGGTCTCGGATTTGGTAAAATGAAAATGGAAATAAGCTGATTCTATTGAAAATTGTGTTCATTATAAATAACTTCTTATAGATTTTTCATAGCTTTGAAAATAAAGGCAAGTTACTTGAGGGTCTAGTATAGGTGCGAGCTTTATTGAAAACGTACCTACTTCCACGATAACTCTTTTGCAAAAAGCGCTACGTTAATGCGGTTTTGACCAAGTATAGGTACATATCTATATGTCTACATTTGAATCGAACACAGGATTTGGGAATTTAGCAAGGAAAACCTTGCTAAAAATTAAAAACACATAATGCTATCTGGCTTTTTTGGGAAAGATGCAAAAAATCCAAAGTTAATAAATTGTCATATGGAAGTACGTGTAAAGTTTCGGTTCAATAGTGATATGCAAAATTAGCAACGCTAGAATAGCTTTATTTTTGAACTGTAAGGTGTTGCCCTCCAGCGACAGGGTCCAATAACACACTACACCCAGTTAAAAGAATATTCGTTTAACCAAAACCTAGAGATTACTATTCTCTAGACTTTGGTTTAACTGTGGAAGTGTGGTTAAATATGCCCGCTCAAGGCACTCCACACGAGATGGTGAAAAGAATAATAATTATTATTTTTCAGGAAAGCTCTCACCTTAAAGCTCTTAGAGCCTTAAACCGACAGTCACATTTAATTTTTTTTAAACATCGTGATAAATTAAGATTATGTTTATCTTAATATATCTATATAATCTATAAAATCTTGCATCATGTCAGTATTATATTTTAGCGTTTTCAAAATGTCATATTAAAATTTACTCGAAAATTTATAATTTACGAAAATATAATTTTAAAAATGTAATTTTTTCTTCTTTTTTGTGGATTTACTAAAATTCTTATCTTACCGGAATATTTATATTCTTTGCCAAGAGTTGAGTCCTAACAATTTAGCATTTAATACGATATTCACTGGATTAGAGCAAACCCTTTTTGTACAATCCCACTTCCCCTTAACTCTTTAAATTTTCGAGATACAAAAAACTTTCCAAACAAAAGTTGTAGCATATTAAATTTTGCCTGACTGACCTATAGTATGAATATACACGGCTTAAAAGCGGGGCAAACCACGGAACATGTTTTTAATGGAACACGCTATACAATATTTTCGGTTCCTTGAAATCTACTCGTCATTGCGGTTAAAACGGTATTGAACTTAATACAAATGTCTTTTACCGTTTTTGGAATATTTCATTTTTAAATTGCATGCTAAGTCTATTTAACTTTAATTTGTGGATCGCCTAATACAAAACATAGACGATCGATAGACGATCGGTGCAGTGACAAGAAACAATAAAATTCTCAAAATAAAAATATTTGTGTATTAATTTCAGTAATATCGCAGAGATTAAAGGAGCCATATATAGTAAATCCCACCAACTTTCAAACTTTAATTTTGGCACGAAAACGGATTAAAACAGATAAATTATTGTAATGTCTTGAAATTCTTAGGACTCGCTACTAAGTTCAAGTATAAGTATTTTAATTTAGTTACTTCTTATATAAAATATAACAATGGTTCTGACTCTGACAGTCTATGTGTAGATTTGTCTATGGTAATATCTAAATTGGTACCTAGCATTTCAGAATTTTTATGTGAAATTCCTTTGGTACATCAAACATTCTTTGTTATTACATCGATCGTCTATATTTATCAGAGGATCCACGGATCCATAAATTTAAGTAAAATAGATTTAGTAGGTATACAATTTTGAAATTACAAATTAAATATTACCAAAACCGTAAAAGATAATATGGTATAAAGTTTTATATCGTTTTAATCGAAATAACGAATAGATTAAAAAAAACGGAAAGTGTATAAGTAACATTAAAAAACATACATTTGGCTTGCCCCGCTGTTAAGAAACGCCCTGTATATTCATTGCATTAGAGCGCAGCTTTTTGTAATGTGTAACTTTCATTTGAAAAGTTTTGTGAGGAGGGTGGGATTGTTCCATAGTCATCGTATCCAATAACTATGGATTGTTCCGTGGGACATGCACCCTGTACATACCTATTGTAGCTTTCAATCCGAGTTTCAACCTTTTCAGATACAGGGTTGTTTTTATAGTCAACGTATTAATAAGGACATTTTGTAAAAACAATTTTCATTGTGCATTATTAAACATTATTTCTTCGAGCGTTTACGGCAATGTCATTATTGCCTTACGCATGATAACTAAACCGTTTGTCGTTAACCTCTTTATCTCTAGTGTGAAGTTATTTTAAAATTATTTACATTTTTGCCCATAGAAAAATGTTTATTATGTCTGTAGAATGTAATCTCTTAGCAAGCGTTCGACGGTTAGTAAGAAAGTATGTGTTATTCTAAAATTCATGCCAACGTAAATATTTGTGCATAGACGAATTGAAATCGAAATTAATATTCTGGGTACTTGCTGATTTTATAAAAATTATATATCAGCTTATGTATCAAAGAATATTAAAACATGCCACAAGTTTTCACTATAATAATCCGAATTCTGAATCCTCAAATTGTTCGCACAAACCTATAATATAGCTTCGCTAAGATATATTATAGGTCTGTGCTGTTAGTTTTTATTTGCCTGCATAAAATAAACATAAACAAAACCGAGACATCCACATGAGTCAAATATTATTGGTTCTATAATAGGAACCTGTTATTAATCAGACTTCGCCTACCTACTTATTATAAGACAACAATCCGACATTGCACAAAAATTTGTTTTAAAATGTACTAACTTCAAAACAGGGAATAGATATCTGACCATAGGAAACGTGTACAGCATTTTGGTTACGACTTTGTCCTTTATTTTGCTACTTGTTTCCGTGGCAGGTACTACTGCTAGGTAAAATCCAGTTATCAAGCCAATCTATCAGAAAATTTAAAATTCCCTATGAATTTCCGGTATTCAGCGAGTTTTGGACTGTAAAATTTGGTTTCCTGTTATAACTCTCATGCCCTCAAAATCAAAATGACTCCAAGCATACGAGTAGTGATTGCATCAAAAAAATGAAAATGCGTTAAGAAGCAATTTTGATGATGCTTCCTGCTCCTTTATAACGGGTGTAGGTGTCACTTAGATTTTATTATAGAGACTCAACAGAACTCAACCAAGGCTAGAAAGTAGTTGTTTGTGTACCGCGGGGCACATGATATTTTTTTAAAATTTGGAAACAAGAGCGGCGTAACTAGACCAGCATAAACTTGCGGTTAGATTTTAGAAAAGTTCACAAAGTTCCACTTTATGAAAAATTTGAAAATAGGCCAAATCAAATCCTCTCAGCAGATTTTACGCAAAGCAGTGCAATTTTTATTAAATGGAAATTAATTTGTGTTTTTTATCTTGCAATTTTTTACAGGAATAATCACTCTCAAGCAGGATTAAAACTTGCACTTCACTCCCTTGGTACATAATAATATAGTAGTGTACCGTAATGTAATACGTTTCTCAAATATCTGTCGTTTCTAGTGGTTTCGAGCGAAATAAGGATTTGGTGAACGAGATTACATGAGAAGTAAATTCATTAGTACCATGTAGATTTGGACACTAGAATTCGTCGATTTGGCTTTTAGTTCTTTTTTTTGAGACACGATATCTCTTATCTATTCCAAGAGCAAAATGATAACTCTTATCAACGAATTATTTGATTGGGTTAATGTTTTGAGTTTATTATCGATGTCACCTGACACCGCTTGGCAGTATTTGCAAATGTCAGCACTTCTCGAAAAACTTATCGCCGTATTACTTTTATTAGAAGCAATGTCCTCCATTAATACTACCAACCCCCGTAATTCATCTAGTCCGTGTATCCAAGAGATTGTAACTGAGCCCAGACGAACTATAATTATAAACTCTACCGTTAGTTTTCCCAGCCAGTGGCAAATTGGACAGCCCGATGGAACCTTTATAGCTTTCAGAATAAAAACGACTTCGCCCGGACATAATTGTATGTTTATTACCAGCGTCGACAAATCAGAAACTTATTATAAACAATGCACCGAAGATAACGTCAGCATTCCAAAAGTATTATCAATAAAACGCAACAGTGTTCTCGTGGAGTGGAAAAATGCCACATCATCAACGAAGATCGATTTTTTCGGCTACAGCCCACACTGTTCTGATGAGAACCTCGAATGTTTGGCCCAGTCAGGGTATTCTTCGGCCGTCTGCTATGATTTGTTTAGGTGCAAACGGTCCAGTATTTATGCTTATAATTCGATGGATAAGCGCACAGCAACTCAGTCCCGAAGCGGGGAATATGCAGAAAATTGTACCAAGGTTTGTTCTGGATTAATACAATGCCCTTTCGAAAGAAAATGGGCCCATTCCAAAGAACCATGCGATAGCGATAACGACTGTGTGAGGATCTGCAAGAAAAAGTTTATCCTAAAAGCCGAAGCTGCCCCTAAGCATATCTGGATTATAGCGACTATAGGAGGATTGTCCTTCCTCGCATTTACTTCTGTTGTGTATAGAACTTTAACCAACAGAACTAATCCATTCTCTGTAGAAAAGCAAGACCTGTCGACAAATGATAATGATACCATCACAAGCAAAGACAGTTTCTTTTCGGATGACGATTTTCAACCTGGAAGTGAATTTTACGAAAGCTTTGCGAAATCGTTTACCTACACCAATGAAAATGAAACGATGAATTCAAAAAACTTGGCACAGAAGCGAACACTTGACACAATATTTGTTAAACCTATAAACCCAGTGACTTTGATTAGAATAAATTGCAATCGAGAAGCGGTTTCGACGGCATCGTTAAATCTGTCTCGGCTACAAAATCTTTACGAAAAGTTGAATAATAATTGTAATAGCAAAGGTGCATCTGAAGATATCACTGAAAATACAGAAAAGCCTGCAGAATGATAGTGAAGCTAGAAATCGTCAAAATTCGTAAAGTTACCACTTCCTTAAATATTTTTTTCTACGACTGTAAAGAAATGGCCTCATTATATGATCGTCTTTAATTGGAAAATGTACTTCATTGTACACGGTTTTTAGCAACTGGTGCGGGAATGTTATTGTGCACGGGTTGCCGCAAAAAACGGCGCGGGTATTCAAATTTGAGTGAAGTAGTAGGAGGCCATGGTGCGAATGTGACAGTTCAGCTTTGTTGATTTTATGTCTTATTTGCGTAGGTATATTTTTAACGTGAAAAATTGAACTAACTAGATAGCTACTTATAATAACAAAGTGGACAGTTCCATCGGCAATAAGATAGAATTGACACTATCGCATATTTTGGAAGCGGGGATGAGGCCATTTGTTTACAGTCCTAGAAAAAGTCGCAGTTTAACCCTTCCATAAAAAAGTAAACGGAAATTTTAAATTATTTTTTCGGAAAGGGAAATAAACAGTTTTTTTATGACCTTGGAGAAAGTTTTTTATTTTATTTCCGTTACTTTTCTCTGCAATACATGATTGCAAAGTGAAACCACCTATGACGTAGTAGTTGCTAAATTTGAAAAATAATAATACCTATTTATTCTTCTGAGGAGACATCTTATTGAAAAAAGTTCTATTTCTTTCAGACCTACTGACTTTTTTGTGTCTCCAAGGAATTTAGAACAATGTGGGATGATGAACAAAATTGACAGTGGTTGTGTTTAACGCAACATTATTTTGCTAGCGCTAGCTAGCGCTTTTGTGCTAACCTGCGTTAAACGTACACGCCTAACTTAGCGCTAACAGTTAGCAGTTTGCGCTTTCGGTTAGCGCTAAGTAGGGCTAGCAGGCTAGATCTGGCGGTTTTTAGATTATTTTTTCTGTGTATTTTCTTGGTATGAACAAGAGACAAGTTCGGCAAATTATAAAAATGGAAAGTTAGAACTTAGAATTTACAACCACAGATTAAATATTATATAATAGTGGTATTCTTTCGTATTGAGATACCTACCTATATTGATCCGGTGAGATGAGACAGCTTGAACTTTCAGTAGAATTTTAGATTGCTATAAGATGAAAAAAACACAAAATTGGAGGTTATGTTGCTCAAAATCAAAAATTGGTCGTTTAACGACGCATGTTAGCACTAGTTAGCGCTATGTAAAGCGCTAGCTAGCGCTAACTGATTTATTTGTTGCGTTAAACACAACCAGTGTTATGTAGCTGTAGCTCTCAGTTATGTTCATCCCATATTTCTAAAAACTGTCTGCCGCAGAGTGTGTATAATGAACTCTTTCTGCACTGCATTATTCCTGTTGTTTTCGATGTAAAAGAGATTGTACATAAATGTCCGATTTTTCACTATAACTGAACGGCATTTTTACGCATTTCACGGAACACAGCTGAGAGCTACATAAGAACAAGAACACAACAACTGACAGTTTGTTGCATTTGTTTTGCCAGACATGTCACGGCCTACTTACTAAGTGTTAGGTAAAAACGACGTTTTTAAATGTTACAACTAATAAAAAAACATTAGTGTGACACATTGGAAAGAGAATTTCATGTAGATTTCAAATTAAGATAGCGCCATAAGAAAATCAATAGTTGTGTATCATACATATCTCGAAAACGAAAACTTAAAAAAAAAACTGACATTACCTTTAAAAAGGCTGGTTAAAAGTGCCTTAATAATGTCTTTGCATAACCGTTGTTTATTAAGATATTTAGCAAAAACGAAAATGGGAAAATTCAGTTTTTTGGAAATAACTCGAAAACGCAATAATTATAGCCTTGATTTCTTAGCGGCATCAGATTGGCTATAAAGTTGTCTAAAACCTTCCCGAGGTCACACTCTATATAATATCCAAGCTAGACGTCAACTAATAACCGGTAATCCAAAAAGTTTATTAGCGTTAGCTGTAAACTTCCAAAACGCGGAGAACTGTTCGTTTATTATAAATATTATATACAAACAATAATCTATATTTTGTTAGTTATTTTGTTCCTCTTTAATAGATATATTTTATTGAAATATTCTCTTTATTTTCCGTATGTTGGTAGAATACATTATTTTATTCCTAACTCTTGCAAAAAGTATCTTCTTCGCACTAGACTGTATGACCGAACTCAGCTTCAACTTTCTGCACTTGTTAGGAAAATAACTACATCATCACACTTTTTGGTTCTTAACAGTTTAGGCCAGCTAGTCTTTTCTTCTTCACCTCGACCCAAAGACACCTTTACGAGTAGCTGGTAGTAGAGGTTTAAAAACAAAGAACAAATACCAATAATACTATTCGTATCCGCTGCCAATAGTAAGAAAGTCCTCACAGGTTCGGTACTCCGTACATCTCCCCCTCATTTAACGTTTTGGCTTTTCGGTGGTCCGTTCTTCATGGAATTGGCCGAGCTGAGGCCCGTGCCTCGCACGATAAGTCAAGTGAGCGCCGGCTGCCGCAGCGCGTTGTCCCACAGTCATTTGTTTTGTGCCCTGCTGTGGTAGTAGGTTGTGCCAGTTGGTGATCTGTCGTCGTCGTTTTTTGTGTTTGTGGATCGTTCGAAATCAATCGATTTGGATTAGATCGGGAATAAGCCGCAGAACAAGGTATGAGGGTACTACGTGACGGGAGTGTAAATTGTATAGGTAATAATAATATAGCTTTGTATAGGACGATGCTACACAAGTTATAGTTTTATTACGAAAATGTTCAAAAGATGATCTTTCAATCCAAATTTTGTAAATATTAAGCCGTATTTTCGCAAACAGGGTTTAGGTTTTTGTCTCATTTAAGTCGGACGAAAATATTCCCCCTCCAAGTCAATTTTATAGCGAAGACGTTGACAGTTCATTTGCCAAACTCCTTAGATTGCCTGGAATGATAGGAAAAACCAGGGACATATTAGGGCATATTTGGGTAACCTGAATTTTCGGACGTTTACAAAAAGTCGAAACGAAACGAAACCGATCTATTTTTGATTTGTTTCTGTCTAGACCTCCATGCAAACAACTTTGGAGCAACAGGTTTCTGCATTTTGTGGTGTAAACAAAAAATTGTGACAAAGAATGAAGTACGCCCCTGGCACTCCCGACTTGTCAGTTGGCACCAATGCGGTCCCGCTATTAGGCGAAAGGACTATATCCCGAACACGGATATTTTTTGGAAAGCTGTTTTTACACGTATTTTATGATATTAAACTCCCACAATGTAGTGCCAACCCAAGTCGGTTTTTGGTGTTTGTTTTTAAAATTACTAGGTTTTTCAAAAAACCAATGCTTAACTCAAATACTACATTATATTGCGCATATTTGGACAAAAAGTCAGCCAAATCTGATGTCTCGTTTGCGTAAACAATATGCTTGAAATGTATTTTTTTCTTCTCTAATATAAAATAACCAGAAACTTTAGCTATATTTTTTTTCCAAACGGTACATCGGAATTGGCTGATTTTTTGGCCAAGCATGCGCAATAAATGTAGTATTTCGGTTGAGATTTGGTTTTTTGAAAAACAATGATTTTCAAAATAAAGACAAAAAACTCACCTGGGTTGGTGTTATGCCACCTTAAAAATATGTAGCAAGCATTTTTATAATATTTGGCTGTTGTCCTCTATTATACAGTTCTCGAGTTCAATCAGTTAGTTGTTATACAGGGTGTCTCGAAATGAGCCTGCCATAATTTACCAGCGCGTTCTGCGACCCAAATAAATAAATAAAAAAACGTATAATAGCATACTACTAAATTGTTCGATTGGGCTAAATTTGTCACGTGGGCATAGTGTTGTGAGTGGGGTATATACCCAGTGGGTCTCTATTTGGGTATTTACCCGAACGATATTTACCCAAGGGTATTTAAACATAACCTAAAACACAAGTTAACCTAAAAGTAACACGCATTCCAAACGTTCAGTGGTGCATGGTCGACGGAATAATTGAATAGATATCGAATATGGTCAATGGTCATATAAAAACAATTTTTTAATATACCACTTTTTTAATTTTTTTTAAATATTAATTCGACAGCCGAAATAACATCAATAAAATAAGCACCACTCGAAATACCCATTTTAGGTAAATACCCGGGTAAATAAACAGGGTATTTACCCCAACAAATAAATACCCGGGTATTTTACATCACTACGTGGGCATAATTCTTATATTTATTTTCTAATGTCAGCTTGAAGCTATTAGAATGATTTTCGTATAGAAGATCTTTATAGAAGATTAAAGTTAAATTAAAATCGGTTCAGAGGACAGATTCAAAGATACAGACAATGAACTAAAAGTATGTCTTTACATCTGAATCGTAGAGATCAATAATAATTATTGGAATTTTTTAATTTGAAGGCCAAATTTTGTTTCGCTTTTTAGCATCGAGAGCTGAAGGTTCGTGTTATTAGGGTTCGCCGTTGAGTGAGGAATAAGAGGCGCAACCTTACGGGACGCAGCGTAGCCGAAAACGCGGCCCGAAAAGCGTCCGAGATAAAAAGCGTCCGAGACAAAAAAATACATATCCTTCCAGTAAAATAAAAAATATATAAAATTGTACCGTTAGCCCGTTGTAGAGGGATTGGTGTTCTCGAAAACATAAACAAGTTGTAAAAATCCGTGGTCGCTTGGCGACTATAGCGAGTGGGGGCAACGGGGTGCTTCTGGGCAAGCACACGAAAACCGGCTCGCAATTTGGTTTCTGCTTCTAAATAAATCTATTTTAGGCTCGTTTTAGCTTTAATTGATGGGGAGCAGATCAGGGACGGAGGGTATGTGGGTACCTACATGGATGTGAAATAATATGTTAATGGTAAACGTAAACTAGTGGTCTTTGGTTATTCGATGAAGACATTTAAATAGACGTTTAACTAGCGTATTGAAATTATGTGAATTGTTATAATATTGAGATGAAAGTTCTCACGGGTTCCTCTATTTCGTGGTGAATTTAAAAGCGAACTTCATCACATTTTCAATTTTCTTAAGAGTTCTTGCGCACAGGTGGTCTGTTACCATTGGCAGCTGTTAATGATGTATTATAACTATTTTGCTTCCCAGAAATTTTAGTAAGAGCGCGACAGATAAAACTCTGAAGCGGTAACCTTGAGGGTTATTACCTTTTAAATTCACCTGGGCATGTCTATTGTGCCTGAAGCGGATTGCGCGCTCTTGAAATGCCAGGTCGATTTCTTTGTTTCGGCGATAGAAAACTCAAAACGATTTTTAAACCGAATATCGTGACCGTTTGCGGTCACCCTGTAGAAATGTAATAACGTGCAATCAAGGTGTCTGGACTGAGTAGGCTTGACGTCTTTTCCTTTAGCAGTTGACATTTAAAGTCAGGTTTACTTCGAAGTGCCAGCAGCTGTCACATTTTTGCAAGCGAATCTGGTCAAATTTTATGATCTATAAATGGGAATTGGAGAACAAATTCGATAGGAAAAAAGGAGAAAATAGATTAGTGGCGTGCGTTGTGGAGATTTTATATTTCGTAAGTACCTATATGCAGACAAGAGATATTTACTTATATGGATTAAAGAAGATTAAAAATGTTCTCTATGCTCGTACACTGGATTATTATTTGGATTCCAATGGCTAACTGAAGAAAATGAAAGACATTGGAAGAAGTTTGAAGGAAATTTTATCACTTATCTGCATGTGTATGAAACGTGTTGTTTTAGTTGTGCTTTTAATTTTGTAAGGTTAGACTAAATTAGTAACATGTTTTTCCGCTGATGTGGTCGCCCTTAGAGTAGTCTAGATTTTTGCGAGAACTTTTTTACGTTAGGCCAATAGTAAGCATTAAGCATGTGGTTCCTTCTAGTTTGAAGTATTGTGAGGGATTCATACTTTTCATTATTACGGTTTTTCGATCATTATAAATTCCCAATAAGTAAAACCTGGTTAATAATAATAACTATATACTATTTTATTATTTCAGGTTATAGGTACAATAAATATAATCTTGGTAGGTATACAGTGTGGCCCGTTTGGAAAGGAGACACCTGTGTAAAATTTTTATTCTTCATCCGATTTTAACCGTTTTTCTTTCTAAAAATAGGCCACAAAAAACTCACATCACTCATTTCACATCTTAATCTCAATTTTCAAGGCCTACTACGAATTTTTTCTAGTAAAAAAGACGAAAATTATTTAGCGATTTTTTTATTTAAAATCTGACACCACAGTGTTAATCAGGACATCCCAAAACCCCCACATACCAAATTTGAATAGAATATATACAGGGAGTTCCATTCGGCAAGGTGTCAACTCAACGTTGAACAAAATAGGAATTTTAAAGGCATCTGGCGAGTCAAGTGTGTCCTGGAATCCCCTCAAAACAGTTGAATGATCAACAGTACTACTCAAAGTGTTGGTGTGTAAAGATTCAATACAGAAATGTACTTTATACTGGTCAGGAGTGCTCTGGAATCGATACATTTTTGGTATGTTTCCTGTTGTGGCACACCAGCTACCTACCTTAACTCATATGGACTTACTGACTGGCAGGCTTCTGTATTTTTTCGACTTAGTTCGTTTATAATGCCTGGGGTGGTTTTGATATACTCGATTTTCGACGCATAATAAAGTTTAAAAAATTAAGCATTTTGAATTGGCACAGAGAAGAACACTTTGTATATTTTTATTGAATCTTTTCTCATCAACAATGTGAGTGGTTCTCTTCATCATTCAACTGATTCGAAGTAATTCCATGGCTTACTTGACTCGCCAGATACCTTTAAAATTACTATTTTGCTCAACTTTAACATCTTGCAGAATGGAACTCCCTGTATATTTTTTGTTCAAATTTGGTATATGGGGGTTCTGCCGGTTCTGGGGTGCCCTGATTAACGCTGTGGTGTCAGATTTTAAATAAAAAAATCGCTACTAACTGATTTTCGTCTTTTTTTTACTAAAAAAAAATTCGTAGTAGGCCTTGAAAATTGAGATTAAGACCTGCAATTTTGCACTACCGTAAGAGTTTTTTGTGGCCTATTTTTAGAAAAAAACCCGGCTAAAATCAGATGAAGAATAAAAATTTTAGAGAGGTGTCTCCATTCCAAACGGGCCTGTATCAATAAATGATCATATCACCGCAATTTATGCTCGATTTTCAACGATGTTTCGTTAGTTGGGGGTTGCTATTTAATATTTTGAGGTAGGGTTGGGTTTGGCGTGGGGGATTTAAGGAGGGACGCCATCTTTCAAACTGTCACCCTGTATATAGTCGTTCTTGTCACTAATTTTCCCAATTAGTTTTTATTATCTCGTTCGAATGGTAGTTTACGCCCGGAATGATTTACATTTTATGATTCGGAGGTTAAGCATTCGAAATTGATTTATGTTTACGATGAGTAGGAAATGAATCGTCTTCGCGCTTATTGGTAACGAGCAGTGCTTAAATAATTTTAGTGCTGTTTTTACTGGTGACTCTAGGCACAAAATAAAGGATTATCAGGATTTCCCTAATAAAAAGGCTAGGAGAAAATTACAAATGATAATTACTATAGGTTTTCAAACTTAACGTTTTTTATTTTTTTGTTCCTAGATACAATATTGTTGAGTTGTCCTGCACCTCAAAAAATAATAGTTTAAAATTTCATGAAAAAATTACGTTTAATTTCTTTTTAACAAGAATTTACTTTAATGAAATTTTTTAAAATATTTTTTGTTGAAGCACAGAAATATATATAGGGTGTTTCTTAATAACATGCAAATACCTAAGGGGGGTTATTCTTGGGTCCATTTTGAGAAAAAACTTCATATAAACATAATATGACCTATAAGTCTTAACTTTTGAGATGCAGGGTGGTAAAATTGGACCATGTTAATGTTAATGACTTAAATACGTGACAACTAGACTAGGTATACAACTGTCAAAACTGTTTATGTTTACAAAACAATCTGCTTCTTGCCAACTAGGTCGTTTTGAATAATTATTCTTAATATCTAATTTTATACCAAGGTGCACATGAATGAGTTTTATTTTTTTATGCGAAAACCGTACGTCAAACAAAAAAGATCAAGTGACCTGATTTGCTCAGAAAGGAATGGGGATTTCAAAAATAATTTTTACTTTAAGAAAAAGCAGTGGCCTAACATTTTTCTGTAAAAATATTCAATTCAAAACTTGTACAGACGCCACTGGTAAAAGTAATAAAATTGTTTGTACATCAGAAAATGCATCTTGATGCATAGAAGGCGTGTACCAAATTTCACAAAAATATCTAGGGTAATAGTACCAAATTTATAATAAAAATATATATTTTTTTTCTTAAAATTTTAGTTTAAAAGTTAAAACTTTTAGGACATATTAGGTTCATATGAATTTTTTTCTCAAAATGGAGCCAAGAATAACCCTCTTAAGTATTAGCATGTTATAAGAAACACCCTGTATATATTTAGTTCCGTAGTAGTAAAACGTAAGTTGGGATATATTTATTTGTTTTATTGCTTGATTTCTGTCGGCCTACTTTACCAACATTTTAAATTTTAATATGGCAATTTCAAATTTTATTTGTTTGTTTATTTTCGCGACAATAATAATTATTGGTTTAATAATAATATGTAATTTCAAGGATGTCTAGTGCCTTGGTCGAGGCTAGAGTCCCTGTGTCACTAAAGTCGTCTGGAGTAACTTGTAAAAGGAGAGTTGATGCATTGAAGGTTTATTTTCAAAAATCCTATACTTGATCATTGACCCATTTTAGATAGGAAATCAGAAGCCTCCTAATTTTATCAATTGATGCAAAACACATGATTTAAATCAATTAAAGGTGTACAAATAGGTACCTAACTTTTAAATAATAATAATGTAAGAAATTATGGTTTTCAAGTCAGAATCTCCAGTCTGTCCTCTACAGGGTACATCTTGCAATAATCTTTAATCCCGAATTGCTAGTTCTCTCTTATAACTATAGCAATTATTAAGATCATAAATGGCAATAATTGTAATTTTTAGTTAATTTAATATGTTGGTCGTCTGGTAAAGTCATTTTAGAGTCATTCTGAAAAAATACCGATTTGAAATGTTTTAAAAAAGTTAGCTAAAGGATAAACTGCGTCGGGTAGGCATATATATATTTTAAATAGGAAAATTTTAGTTTGCAAAATAGCAAAGGGGTTTATCTCAACGGAAATCTCGTTGAATATTTTCCAAAGCGACTTTTTCACTTTCTTAATGATTGATAGCTACTTATATATTATACAAGGTTTCAATTTGATACTTGATAATTTATTATTTTTCATCGGATTGGCCGATTTTCAAAAATATTTTTTTAACATACCTATAGGTAGTAAAAAGCTCTACAGCCTTCTGTATTATTTTTGAAATGCCACTTATTCGACAAAAAAAAACTAAAAATAACGAAATTCTATTAAGCGTTTTTTAAAAACAAAACAATAATTGCTACCCTTGAATTGGCCGTACTTGAAAACACTAATTACCAAGTTTCAGTGACAGTTTATACAGGGTTTTTATGTATTAGGGACAAAAGCCAAAAGTGCCATTTACACGAGGAAATATTTTGGTGTTATTTTTATGAATTAAATAGAGCACTTTTTAGGGCTATGGTTTAACGCAGTTTCGGTGGTCTACATAAGAGACAAATCAACGCAAATATTATGTTAAGTTGAAGGAAAAACCATATTTTTGTATTAGGTTTTTAAATTGTTTTAAAATGTAATTTTAAATTTAGACAGTTTAGTGATCGAATCATCCCATTAAAGGCATATTTAATACTGTAAGCATGTGTAGAAAGTCTGTCTAGTTTAGTCCCACATAAGTATATTGTATAATTAGCACGGAATGGCATTCATTTCCAACGAGTATGACAGTTTGTGGCACGAGCAGCCGCAGGCGAGTGCTGCAGTCATATGAGTGACAAATGAACATTTTAGTGCTACTCTTGTGAGGTATACTTTTGTCTCTGCTGATGTCTACTCTCACTTTAGGTATTACTTATGTCTAAATTTAAATTCTGAACTGCCGTTTATCTTCTTTTTTTTTGTAGGTACTCACCAGTTTGTGCGCATGTCGTTTATTACTTTCGTTATGTAATTTATGTTTAATTATTCTAGTTTAATATTTATGTAATTATGTTCTATGTATATTCTTAGGATATGTAGGGTTCGCGTACTTTATAGGGTTTAAGTGGTAGAGCAGAGGGAGGCTATGTTTTAGCCCTTCCAACTGAACTTCGCCCTGATGACGTGTAAATTGTTTTTATAAGGTCTAAGTTTTTCAATAAAGGCAGATTATTATTATTATACAAAATGAATATTTAGTGTCCCCATTATAATTTTAAAAGAAATGGCTTGTGGCAAATGGGACAAAATGCTTTGGTAATTGGCAACACCAAACTAGTTTCCAATATCTAATGAAAATTATGTATGGGTCTTTCGGAGGTGTGCAGACCAGGACAGGTACCTGTTTCGGGCATGTTGGCCCTCATCAGGCAGACGTAGCGCACCTACCCATACATAATTTCCATTAGATATTGGAAACTAGTTTGGTGTTGCCAATTACCAAAGCATTTTGTCCCATATGCCACAAGCCATTTCTTTTAAAATTATTATTATATTATCACCCGATGACGTATATCCGAAAGAAGAATTTTGAACACCGGCCAATCCGCTGAAAATACTGAATTGTCAAGTATCAAACTGAAACATTGTAGATCACTGCAGATTGGTAGGTAGAAATTGAACGGCAAAAATGTTCTTCAAATGTAACTGGAAACCAAAAACTCGAAGTTTGTAAGTCCGGCTCGGCTAACCGATTTTATAAAAGCGTTTTGTTCCCGGGATAGTTCTATAAAATCGATTCTGATTTCCTTTTATCTCTGCCCACTATTCTCGTCGAGTAAAATAATTCGAATTGCACGTGTATTTCAGGTCGTAGCTTAGAAGCGGGAGGCACAGCACACAGACGGACAGACCTCTAGGATGGGGGCCAGGCAGTCGAAGCGGTCTGTGGACATAACGACGACGCCGAAGAAGGGAGAGGGCGAGGCCGTCGTCGAGGGCGAGGGCAAGGTCGAGAAGATCGCCGAGCCCGACATCAAGGCGACAACGAACGGGACGGCCGTCCACGGGGACATAGAGTTTGCGGTGAGCAACCAGATACACAAACATACAGTTTGTTAGGCGAAGGTTCGGCCCTACGTCACAACTCCGGTCCTTGTCTGGCTCGTGAATATACGACCGATATCCATCGTGTAATCATGAGTAAGACAAGGACGGGAGTTGTGACGTAGGGCCGAACATTCGCTGAACAAACTGAGATAATAAGATGCAGCAAGGATATTAAGATGAGGTTGGGGCTTCGCCGCCATATTGAAACGGTACTCCCCCACCACTTTGTGCTTCAAATATTTTCCAAAAAGAGGCGTATCAAAGGATATTGCACTATTTTAAAATCGAAATGATGCTACATGAAACATTATTGTTAGTATTAATAATTGTGTTACTACTTTCATGTAATCACAGATTTTGATAAGGTTTGGCATAATGTTTATGTTTCAAACGGGGCAGTAGCTCTGCCATAAACTTATTCTTAAAACTAAATAGATGCAAAAATACGTTCGCAATAAAATTTTTGAAAAAAGACATTAGGTACCAAAGTCCATGCTTCGTTTCGTTCCAGTAATTTATCCAGTTTATTGCTGCAAGTTTGGTTCCGCAACAACTGACAACAGTGGTTTTACAACGGTAACGGAGCAAAAATCATGTAGAAACACCGAAACAACAACTATAGCACGTCAATGTCTGGTGCAAAAAAAAAACGCTTAGGGATTTCTTAAATCTTGGAATTCCACCTGACAATACTACCAACACAAATGGCCCACTTTGTCCCCTTGCCGCTCTTATCTCTCCTTCCCTGTCCTGGCGCTAAGTGCCCCAACCCCATCTTATTAATAGCCTTTTGATACAGATTTTATACTACCTCGTTTTGGGATGTCACGAGCTTCTTTCGGGTACATTGTTTCAACCTCCCAGTGTATGGAAAGAACACTGTTCGGGTTCAAAACCCGTATACGGGTCTTGATTCTGGTTAAGTATTTTTAATAGCACCCGAACGCTATTCTTTTAACAAAATGTCTAATTTCATTGTAGCTCGGATTACTATTTTATTTTAATACATAGAATAACGAAAGGTAAAGCAATCAAAATAAACCATAAATTTCAATATAGTATAAGTCGGATTGACTCCACTGCGCGACTCGGTGCATCTAACATCCATGAAGCGAATGGAGCTAGAGGGAGCAGCTCTCGCATTTCTTGCACCCAACAACAAACATAATCAAACCAAACAGCTGCTAAGATAACATCGTCATTTCACTTCCCCGGAGCCTCCTAAAGAGAGGCCGTACACACGTGATGCGAAGTGTAATAAGGATTGGGCATGAAAAGTAGTTTTTTTCTACATAAATACCTAGCCGCGTTAATTTTTCAGATATTCTATTTACCTAAAACACTACTAAACTAAACTTTTACAGAACATAATTTATTTTGTAGGATTCTAAGTAAACATGACCCAGTATCTTATGATGAATCAAGAGGGATGTGTACCTATAAAAATAAGCCATACCTTTCCATATTTTCACCTTGTTGAACAATTATCTTGGCGCCTTAATCAATAAAATTCAATAATAATTGATTCTGGTGAAGGACACGTGTTATTTATTTCGTGGCAGTCTGTGTACCCAAATAAATCCGTGTCTTCGTTTATGTCGAGAACCATTAAACGGAATTTGATGAAACTGGTTTGTGAGTTTAGTCGGCTACGTAGATGATTGAGTAATCCATCTAAAGCGCTAATAATAAAAATACAGGCATAGACTTTTTCGTTGCAGTTAGCCAATTTTTTTTTGCGGATACTCAACGAAAATTATAATCGATTGTCGATTGATTTCAGATATGATACAATCGTGATTATTTTACTGTTCCCCCATTTGACATAGAAAATGAATACTTAGTTACATATTCAGGGTTTAAGGGAATATTCCTTGGGCCGAAAAATCCTATAAATATGTCCAGAATTCCTTCATTTCCAAAATACAGGGGTTTTTTATTACTATCTAAGAAATGTTTGGGCCGTTAAACATATATAGAGTTTATCCAGAAATTCCAGGGGCGTGTCCATCTGGCAAGTCGCTTGGAAATTTACACAAAAATAATATCGCCCAGTAGATTTTTGCAATTTTCATAACATGCTTGCAGATTTCCTTCGGATAAGTAAATAATTTCTCTGAGGGTTTTTCCACTGACGTAGTCGTAGAATTAAAGTAGGACCTAAGATGATGCGAAATTTTAACGAGAGTCACGAATTCCTTTCAAGAACTCAAGTTGAAATATTTTTGCCGCTAGTGTATGTGCTGCTCTGGTTGTAGGGATCAACTAAAAACCTGCATGCAGTCGGATGACGCATGTTTTTTTGTCGTTTAAATCAGTGTCCAGTATCTAACACGAGTTGCGAGTTACCAACAAAAACACACACAGAAAGAAGGCATATTGTCACTACTAGACAAAGCTTTGATGTGAGTGTTTTAAATGGTTTTAAACCTCACATGCGCGATTGTTGCGGCTTTGGCGGGCAAAAACAATGATTCTGTTCCCATTTACGCTTAGCGTAACTATAAATACGTCAAGTGGAAATAGTCTCTTGTATTTGTAAACCATGCACGTATGTTAAACACTCTTGAGCAGTCAACCGCGATTGGCTTAGATCCGCTCGTTCTAATTTCTTCCAGTCGCGTTGATCCTGCAAACTTGATAATCCAATTATAAATAAAACCGCATTTCAAAAAATATGTATAGAGAGCTCCCCGGTGTATAACGTGCCTGATGGTCAGCCCGATATTAATTAGACTGGTTCGCGATGGCGATACCTTTTCTGGGCGCAGCTCTAGAAAATTTATAGTCAGTTATACGTGTATTCTGCCGCATAGAAAAAAAAAACGAAGTGGTGAATGAAGCATCAATATTTATAAATTTAAGAAAAACCTAATAATGTTAGGGTAAGCTGTGCTATAGGTATATGGGACAGTTATCTCGAATATTTCTTAATCTCGTCAAACACTCCACAGTGTTATTACCTGTGCGCATCTGTAAACACATCTCAAGATCAAGGCCGTGGAGGAGAATCTAAATATAGGCTGGTCCCCGTAATCTGCGCGAAGTCAACCTGACTTGAGTTTGGTGCAAACACACAATAGGAAGGCCGTGAATAATTTCGGATAACTTTCGGACTTTATCAAAATGTTATTTGTGGATTTTAACTCGTGTCTAGGAGGCCTCGGCCACTAAATTCCACATCCGTTATAAAAAGTTGAACTTCAGTGCCTTGGTGCACAAATAACTCATTCTTTCAGTAGCTATTCATTAAATTGCTGGACGTTATGCCAGCTATAATATCAGTAGAGTAATAAATAATTGAGTATAAGTTTAGTGAAACATCCCTGTTTGTATTATAATAATTACTGTGCATTGTGCACACAACAGAATCGAAATTCAACCCATAACCACGGCAGGTATTTTTAAACATGTAGATAAAGTGCTCCGGTCGCCGTTACGGTTAAAGAGTCACAATAGATGAACCATAAGTATGCAGAATACATGCGAGGTCTGCATATTGCATTGTATTATCCCTGTATGTCTTTAGGAATGTCGAATATAAGGTCAACCTTTAATTTGTTAATAATATAAAAATGAATCGGTCCCATATCGGGTTAATTAATATATTAGTCGATAAACAGCTGGGGAATTGACTAATAGTGTCAAAAAAATTAACAGGTGAACAGTCTGGAATGCAATTAGCCAGATCAAGCGTTGCCGTTTAAAAGAAGGTAGTGAAGGCGTCTGCGAACAATTAACACCAAGATTCTTAAATATTTATATTATGCTTCACAACCGGATATCCTTTAGGTGCGACGTCAAGACGGCCAAAAACGGGGTCCCGTACGCTACTTTTTATGTAACCACACTCTACGCTCAGCTGTTATAAGATTTAAGTGCCATCGACAAAGCTCTAATTACCGAAAAATACTTAATTATTGGCATGAAAGAGTAATTAGGTATTATCCTTCCTTCTTCCATGAAATCCGAGCAAATGCTATAAAGGCTTGTCTTCATTTTAGAACCACAAAGTGGAAAACCGTGACCGCTTAAATGTTGAATAATTCTAATTATTATAAACGAAATGTTTAAATTACTCCGCTCTCTGCTTAACGTCTATAATTTATGATGGAAAAGGCAAACCGCAGAATAATAAGTTAGATTCAATATCAGAAATATCAAACGAATAGGTGAAATAACACGTTCTGATTAATTTTTATTATTGCAATAGGTATCTGTGACTTGATAGTTCTACAGTATAATACAGTAGCCACACTGATCCTTTATTTTTGATTCGACCAGGGACCTGGATTGGAGGCTATTCTGCACCACTCACGTTGAAACTAAAAAACACGAACGGGCCTCTGCAAGCTGAGAGCAAGCCGAGTTGAAGCACGGCAGTCTGGAAATATTTGAGAATCCAGCTACTGTAAATCAGAAAATTTTAGTAATTGTATTTCAAATTAGTCAAATGCAAATAAAACGTCAGTAATTGAATTTAGACTAGTCAAATTTATAATGTAATTATTGTATGTACATTTTCAATTCGGTTGCTTCCAGCGCTAAATCCAAATATTGAAAGATATATTCTTTTATTTATTGGTTCTGTAAATAGTCTAAAAAATAATAATGTCGCGTTTAATAAAAATGGTCTAAAAGCATTCAAAGGTATTTGCGATGCCAAATGGAACATGGTTATGGAAAGTCTGAGTATGGCCCAGACAGAAACGTTTGTCATCTGCGCCAATTGGAGTTCAAAGACTTTTACACAGGCTAGCGACAACAGTAACAAAAATTTCACATTGCTGTCTAGTTAATTAATTTAATTCGGTGAAACAATTCGAAGACTGGCTCGAATTCAGTTGGGATTAATTATGCCATATTATTTTAGTCTGCGGGTATGGGGCATATCAATTGCGTTTCATATCATGCACTGACAATAGTGTGCTCAGCACATCTCAGAATAAAACTTTATTGTTCATTTTTATGTAGAACCATTAGTGCAGGTAGGAGATATTTTTGGGTGTTTGTTAAAATTTAAAATTAAATTGGATTTTTTCTTTAAAACCGCTAACCAAAGAAATAAATTCTGCGTAAAAAATAAACAAAAATGTTTTTACCGAAATCAAAAGTATTCACAGAAAGTTGTGGCACATTTATTTAAAAAACGTGACAAAACGAAAACGCCCTGTATTGCTCAAACGAATTAAAATATCAAGTTGCGGTTTGCGGCATTCAACTTTTTTTGAAAGTTGAACCCCCGACACCTTAAGAGAAACTCGCTAACCTAACCGACAAATTTGAACCACCTTGTACATATGAGGGATATCTAATATTACAAACCTACATAGCTTCGCTACTATACTTAGATCTGGGCTAATATGTTGGTCCAAAACTTTAAATAACGGTTATTGTTACTACCAATGACGTCAAAACCTATAGACGTGGTGCCGCATTGTTAAAATACCCTTTATTTTGACTCCAAGATTAAATATATCCATACTACTCTAAAAACATGCTACAAAGTCAACCATCAACCAACTATACACCCGGTGATTCCCGGTTATAGTTCCTTCAGAATCATTCTTAGATATCGCATGTTTTTCTTCTTTGGGGGCGCCGGAAGCATCGGAACCTCACCTAAAGACTCGGGGGATGGTCTAACAACGCCAGCCTCCGAGCCCAGAGCCCAGAGTCGAAATAAGTTCGCTACGGCTCGATAAAAAAGGGGCAATTTCTGACAATCTCGCGACATTTTTGGAATAATTTAATGGAGCGCTTAGATTGTGATTAGTTCTGGGCGTCAAGCGTTTATCAAAACAAACCTGTCTATAGGTTCTGACGTCATTGGTTAGTAAAGTACGGCTACAGCGACAAATCGGAAAACAGATAAACAGGTTCTTTGCACCCTCAGAACAAATAGAATAATCAAGAAAAATGTTAACACAATTTTAAAAACTACGCATTGCACAAGAAAAAATTAAGTTGGAACAAATATCATTCTAATAAACAACATTCAAGGACAAGAAAGAGGCATTATTATCTATTGTAACTGCATTATAAATCCCATCAATGATGAATAACATAAATTTTATTGTGTACAGATTGAAAATTAAAACAAGAGTAGAATCGTCTTAATTCTACGAAGCTATTTTTGAAACCTTCATAGCAAACTGATAAAATCGTTAAAAGCCGGTAATCGATTGAAACAAATAATATGAAATTTGCCACTTTGTTTAGTAAAAAATAGGAAAAGTGACTGACTGCATTCTTTGGTTTGGTATTTGAGCCAGAATTAAAAATCACAATAATACATTGAGGCGTCTGCTGGATTATTATATTATTATTACTAATTACTATTATTATAAGTATGTTCCTACATTTTATGAAACCGTTTTCATTATCTTCAGAACAATACAATCATAATAATAACATCTGTTATCGATCGGTAAAAATGAAACTCTCTTGGACCAAAAATTTTGGTCAGAAGGAAGCTATCGAAACAAAAATAATTTTAGAAGTTTACATCGCATGTTAACGATAACGAGGAGCTGTCGGTATTGAAACTACATTGGTCTGTGATAGTGCGTTCGTTACCACGGAAAATTATATCGAAAACACGTTTTTGTGGGGCGCCCAGGTGCATGGCGCTGCCCGCAGCGGCCTTGACCAGGGACACTAACCCACACAGAAACTTGGCTATCTCTCCGGACCCTATTAGCCGTCCTCCTCGCCGAGACAAAGAGGTCGATCTAATTTGGTGCGGCACAGTCGCAACAAGAAAACCATTACGGAGATAACAGATAATTTCCAGGGTAGATGAATCCGCGCCGTGACGAGGAAGGAGGAAGGGAAAAAACAAATAGTTTGCTAGTAGTCCGGGAGCCAGCTACTAACACTTAATTTTGTAAGATTAATTTTATTATTTTTGTATCGTATCGGACCTGAAATCGACTCCTGGAGGTGCACCAGCAGCGGGACAACTATTGACCCTGACGAAGAGTTATTTAAAGAAAACAAAAATAAAATTTTAACTTCAGCATCCTTTATGTTTTTATTAGGCATTTGTGGAGCTGTTTATAGAACTATTTTCTTCTATTTGAGACATACCGCTAACATTCGTTGTCCCTCCAACGAGGTGGCAGAACTTAATCACTATTAACAAATATAAAATTATTATTAAATGAAAGATAAAGGAAGCTTTATAAAATGTAACAATGAAAAGTGTCGCCAGCTCCCGGACTATAGCACGAGTCGGTGTTACTGCAGATCGACGCCGCACGATATTCGTGTGACAGTTGTTGGAAGGCGCCCGACAGACGGAATGTTTTCTTGCGGGAATTAGAAAGCTTATAAGGCTATTTCGGGTTATGACAAATTAATTGGACTGTACGAGATGTGAGATGTTGCATTTTGATGAGGAAATTTAATTTTTTAGACGTGTGACCCTTGCAGATCGAGGAAAATAATAGAAGAATAACGGTTGACAGGAACGATAGGCATTTGTTTTGAATTCATATATTTATTGCGTTTCATTAATATGTTATAATAATTTTCAGATGTAAAACAAACTAATAATATTAAATAATTAACTATTCCAAGCGGCTTTTTTATTCAAGATGTCATTTTAATATGAGATTAAATTAAACGATGAAGTTATTCATTAGTCAAAATAAATAATCATTTCACAGGACACTTCTCTTTCCTCAATACCTAATAATGAAAATTATACCAACTTTTATTGCTAACTATACAAACCCTATTAAATACTCCCCCCTATTTTATAGCTATCAAAATGTTTGTACAAGTATGACAACAACAATTATTTAAATCCAAGCAAGATAAGAATAACAATATTCTTTTTCTTTCTGTGAGGTGAATCATTACGTTGTAACTGGGAATCCAGAACAACAAAGGCGAGAACATTGTCATACGACAAATATTTTTTCGGTTAGAATCTAGAAGCATTAATTAAACAATTGTAGTGTTTCAATGTGAAATCCACTGAAATAGTCAATGTTTAACTTTGTCTTTGGGATGAAGTATACTTACATGTTTTTTTCTCGACTGTTTCTACCACTTGTTTAGTTCTCGTACAGGGTTTCCCAGAAATAAGTGACAAAATGATGGAAGGTCAGAATGAGAGAAAACTACAATTTGTAAGCACTTTTTTAAAATATATAAAATGTTTCATGTAAATGAAAATGGATTTTCCGAATTTTCGAACGGGGGGCAGGCATTGAAACCACCCTTATTTTCATCAGCTAGCTAGCCACATTCAGCCCTCAAAATGCCAGACAAAAAAAATGACTCCACTGAACAGTACGGTCTATATTAAAATGAAACCAAACGCACTGAAATGTATAAAATAATTCATTTTCGAAATAAAAAAATTCCGCTAGTAGATATATTTACCTTCCTCCCAGCTATAACTTTCGTTTTACAGTTTTACTACTCCGAATATATTATCAAAATTTGATATACCAATAACGAAATAAGAAAACACAGTTTTGTCTACCTCGCATTGTTGGTCTATTTACTCTATTTCCATAAAAATACGACTTCCTGTATGGTGAGCGCGACAATTTTGATGATTCAGGAATGCCGGTTTAATCTTTGGATGCACTGTTAAATGCTTAGTCTCACTTCAATGATATACAGCAGACAAACCGGCTTTGTACGGTTCTCGCCTCAAAATATTTTTGGCGTGAAGGCATATTCCATGCCGCGATTAAAAGAGAAGCAGCACGTTTCGTCTTCACGGGTGCAGGCCGCCTTGAAAATACCCATAAACACTTCTGTGGAATTTAACCTAGAAATTTATTTTAAAACTAACGGCTTACGTGGCGGAAAGCGTTTGTTTATTTATGCTTCCTCCCGAAACGCTTAGGTATTTTTTACAAAGGTGGTATTCTTGTCCGAAGTATGAGAGCAACAGTAACTGTAATTAGTTTGCTTCATTATCATGTTATTGAAATTCTGCTGCATTTTCTTAGTGTTGATTTGGAATTTCTTAAGCAAACTGTTTTCGCGAACTTATAAACAAATATACAGATTATTGTTTAGTAAGGATAAGAATACAAATACAATTTAGATTTAGAGAATTCATTCAAAATATTTATCTACAACTGTGCGTAAATACTTCACACGCTATTATTTATAGTGACGTAAACTATCACATTTCCGCACGCTGTACTGTAATGGCAGGTGACTTCATTTTAATGACAGGCATTCATATAGTATTGTCACTAGTGGAAAGGAACATACCAATTTCAAAAAAAACATTGAATTGACAAGTAGAATCAATTCGATGCAAAAAAAGTGACATACTTAATTCATTTATTAGACATTTATTACCTGTAGGTACTATAAAGAAAGACGTTCATTACAGTGTGTCACAAAAATGCATGTTAGGAATTAGCTTGCAATAATTTACTAGCGCATTCTGCGACTAAAATAATAGACTTCCTATAAATGGCCTCAAAAATGCCACTTAAGGGGGCTATAGCCCCCGAAATGGACAGTTTTGCAAACGGTTTTTTCCAGAACGAGCAAAGATAAAATTCTGAAATTTGGTATGTGACTTGTGAGAAGAAATCGTAAAAAAAAAACACACCAAATTTTCATTTATCTCCGGATCGCTTGGAGATAGTCCCTTAGAAGAATCAGCGCGTTGAATCGCGTGGAGCGAGAACCTTCGTCCTTGTTCTTTGTTAATTGTTAATTTTCCCCTCGATAATCTCATATTGCCATCATATTAAAATCAAGAAGATAAACGACTGTAGTGCCACCTTTGAAGAAAAGATACTGTACGCGGAAATGGTTTAATGGTGTGTTTTCTTCATAACACGCGTTTTTTTTTCAGGATAAGGAAGAGAACGCGAAAGACGAATCAGAAAACAAGGAATCATCAGAGGCGCCAGCAGCGGCAGCAGAAGCAATAGAAAATGGACTCAGCGAGACGGAAGAAGTGAAAGAAAACAAGGAACAACCTGTTACAACAGAAAATGTAGAAGAGTCAGCGAAAGAATCGACGGAGAAGGCACAGAGCACGACAGAAAACAAAAGCGAGGAAACACCGGACGTGAAGAAGGCCAAAAAGGAGAAGAAAAAGAAGTGGTCGTTTAGGAGTATATCGTTCTCGAAGAAGGACAAAAACAAGCCGAACAAGGAGCAGGAGAAGAATGGAGAAGTGAAGGAAGTTGCTGAAGAGGTAAGCTGATAGAAATTTAGTGAAAATAAACCAAGAAAATTTCATACATTATACATTATGCATAAATGATATCATTAAGCAAATGTGTAGTCAGCAAGGAGTTCTCAGAGTAGAAAGCAGAAAGGGCATCCGCCTTTAATTGACTAAATTAATGTATGTAATTATTACAAACATTTTTTCATACGTATTACATATTATTTTTAAAAAGGTTTCGAAGTAGTAAATCACTATTGTCAAAACGAATTTGGCAAGTCATTTATTTGCGGAAGATTTTGAACAAAATACATAATTGGTTGTAAAATGGTCAGTTAGTATTTGTATAATTTTAGGATTTTCGTTTGTTTGCACTGTCAGTTTACTTTAAGGAATTTAAACAACAATAACCACAATAGCAATATATTTTGTTATAAATTACTTGAAAGTTACAATTCTGAACCTAACCATTGATAATTTTTTTGTATTTTTTTTTGAACGAAGGCTGCTTTTAACACGCATCAATAAGGCTTTTAGCACAGTATTTTCCGCCCAGTGGTGTGTCATCAAAGTGTTATAATAATTTGTGCCACAATGGACAACATAGGGTGGCTATTGATTTCTTGCTTGAGAAGCAGAAAAAAAAAGACAAAGCGTCGCTACTGGGTGCATCCCACGAACATATTTGTTAACTTATTGTTATTTGTTATTTATTTATAAAAGCGAAATGCCTTATAAAATATTAGTACCTATATGTATGTACCTACGTACTAAAACAAATGGAAACAAAAACCTCACCGGCACTGGTTCTCTCCCGAGAATGCTATAAACTCATGAAAATAGTCTGATGTGTGCGATGAAACAATTTACAAACATGTATATTGCGCCTTCAGACAATCGGTTCAGTTTTTTTATCGGGCAACTTGATCGGACGCACTTCCTTTGCATCCGAGTCGGACGTGCGATCCGATATCGCATCGAATGTGTGCGGGGTGATCATTGCATTACATTATAGACATGAACTTCAAGTAGTCGGATCCGATAATCGTTTCAGACAATCGGATTCGACAGTAGGAAACGTAGCTTCATTATATAGAATATAGATTAGTTGAAAATACAGGGGTTTCGATATTTGTTGCTCTAGGAATGATATTTGATAATTTCAATTTCATTGAAGTCAAGGATGGCGTATGGTAAGCTTAGCTGTTTTTCTACTTTTCGCCACAGGATACTTCTTCCGAGTACCGCGTGCCTATGTGGACCTTGAAGACCTATTACTACGTAGTAATCTAGACATGTTTATAGGAACTTTTTGCCCTAAAATGGCTCCACAAAAAATGTTTTCCTACAAAAACCGGGGACAGCCAGTGTGCGCATGGTTCGGAACCTGCGGCCCCGCTTTTTCGTGTCGCACCGTGCGGCATCAACGTCGTCGGAACCGGAAGTGCCGCGACGGCACGTTCCGCCCGCGCCGGAAGCGCACTCGGCCAGTCCGACGGAGGCAGAGCGGCGGCGGCGGGGGCAGGAGCGGGGGCGGGGGCTGGCCTCTGTTTAGCAGACCGAAGACCCGCAAGCCGACCGGTGGATGAACGCTAAAAAGTGACCCTGCGCCGGTCGTTCGCGGAACGGTTCACGGGGCATATGGCGACCGTGACGGAACGGTATAATAATATCGCGTTTCGGACGGCAGTAGGAGTCCCGGATTCGAATCCCGGCTGGAGTGCGTTTTTTTTCCAACTGATTATCTTTTACCTGCCGCAAAAACATCCATCTTAATTTAAATGACATGGAAAATATTCGCTCACAGTACTATATCTGAGCAGCTCTTTGTCTACCTCTTCGGGAAATATGAGAAACCCCAAAAACCATCCAATCTGGAGCGATCTGTACATTAGTCGGATTTCGAATTGAAATTTTCAACACTCATGATTTTCAATAATTATTGAGAACAATCCTTCGCCTTGGTTCAAGTCTTCTGGGAACGCAATAATAATAATTATAATCTTAGTTCTTTTTAATTGCCATCAGCGTGGACAACAAATCAAGTTACAGACTTTGGGAAGGGCAATGTTAAAGCCGCTACTCAACGCGTACAGAAATGTGGCCACCGGCTGTTCAGTATTCACCTATCGCCTTATTGTATATGGAGACAAGATACTTGAATTTTATTACCGGGAGGAAATAATTCAGCTGTAAATAAATCCATCAGTCAGTACGTGGACACTACAACAAATTGACGGGAATAAGATTCCGATAAGTGTATCCTAGATAATTTTTTCTCGTTGTTTTTTTTGTCGTTTCACTAGGTGCACTCAATTTGGTTTGTCATTTAGAACTGACTTAGACCAATGACTAATAATACTGGGGCATTAAATATTGCCAAACACGGCACGTAAATGCATTCCAAGTAAAAATAGAAGGTGCTGGGTTAGTCAATTATTCTGAGAGAATATGAAACTCAGCATTTCCAAATAGCTTAAAACAATTACGCGATTTACCTAGAAACAAGATTAACATTGTTTCTTGTTTTATCATTAATTAACACCGGTAAATGCAACGCCAAGTGGCTTATTTAGGAAAATTTCACACCATCCTGACAATGCAGAGTTTTAAAAAACTGTTGTTTGGCTATATTATTATAATATCTTTATTAATAAGAAAACACTCAATAGTGTATCAGTATACAATTTTGCAAAACATTTTAAAAATAGTTTTATTCAAATTATTGTTATCACAATCGAAAATAACTGCTATGAGGTCGTTGTTCCCAGAAGTATCTTCAGCTTGATCGGGAGTAATTTGAGTCTATTTTATGTTAAATAGGTAGGTAGCACTTTACATCGGCGTTAAATTTTCGGTTTAAATTTTAAATCAATTATGCAAACCATAGGCACCAAACAATCAGCGATTGGTCACGTACTGCATTCTTTGCCTTGCAAATTTTAGGCTTGCGTAAGCCTTGTTTGGAATTCATATCTTATGGATGTTTTTAAATAGATTTTGGTTATGTCGGCACGATTGAGTCGTTTATTATAATATTATTTATAAAATCAGACACAATTATGTATTATCTTAAAGTCGTCTTGCTCTGGTTTCCTAAAAAAGAACGAACACTGAGAACTGTAAAACCTCGCTAATTGAACCACGTTTCCCGGGCCAATAGTTAGACAACTAGCATTCAAAACTTCTTAAAAATATAAACATTTTTACCTGGGAATATGCCATTCTACAAAATTTGCTTTAGGTGTAATTTTGTAAACAAATTTGTGGCGTCAATAAAGGAAAGATATCTGTTCATTTGCAGCAATATCGAATACACTTTGGCCGCTACAAATATCTTTGAACCTCAGTTATCATTATAATATGGATGGGTAATGTTAACAGTCTGCGTACTCGGTTGCCTAAAATAGCTCAGTTTATTTTTTTAAGATGAAGCCTCCCAAACGGTGTGCGATGGGAACCAAATGTTAAATTAACTTCTATCGCAGTTTGCCGTTCTTTGTGTCAAAACGCATACGCCGCGCGCCGTTGCGAGGCCGATAGAGAGAGACACGACTCGATAATAATAACTATTTGTGTTATTTGTACATACGCTGAGCAGTCAAAGAACCGCAGTAACCTTGGATGGGCGATGAATAATACAAGGAATTAAACAAAACCGTTTGTGTTTTTATTAGGACGGAATTGTGTGCTCCGAGAAAGACGAGCGAGTCGAGGGCCTCTCGCAAGGCCAATAAAGGAACAGATAGTTCGTTGCGAATATCGGTTATAGTTACGATATATTTTAATAGAATGGACCGGCTGTGATGCAAAAAGTCCTAAGTTTCATTTTATACGAACCAGACTTAGTAACCGAATAATTCGTTAAAATTGTAGAAGTAGCGTTGATGCTTAAAAAAATCTCTTTAAATTTGGTCCGCGTAATTGATTTGAAGCCAGTTAAATTCCAAAATGCTTTGCTTGTTATAAAATAGCTTTAGATTACTTACTATTACACAAGGTTTATTATTTAATTTTATGGTTCTTTATTCATAGGAAATTTGATGATGCATGGCAGCAAATGATTGTTTAATAATGCTCAGAAAAGTCACGTCTTGTTTTGCTGAAATTCCATTCCTAATTATATTTTAATCTTGGCGAATTTATTTTTACTCGTAAATAGCGGTTGTTTACCGAAAATCCCCACACAAGTGATGAGTGTGCGTTCGCAACTTCCAAGAATGCAAGACTAACGACTCAAGGCGTTTTTACATCTGAATAAATATGTAGTGTCCAATGTTTAGTTTTGATTTGAACCGTTGTAAGTCGACCAAATATTTTTGCACGTGTTTACAGTAATAAATACAATAATATAGTTGGCAGATATTCAGTCATTTACAGCTGCAAAAAAAACAATTCTATCATAAGTGGTGGTTGCTGATAACTTCCCCTAAAATTCAATGATCTTACTAAGCGACGTGTTGGTTAGTATATCTCTGGACGCTGGTGTTGGCACCCTTCTAAACTAAGCCGCCAACTATCTTTTGTAGTTAAAAAGCAAACTTCATCAAAATCAATTCAGTGGTTTCTAAGTTATCTAGCTAAGATGATCAATTGATTATAATTAAAGATTGTGATTTTCAATTTGTCACCACCCAGTAGCAAAGAGGGACGGCGAAGAAAGCGCATCCGGATCGATGCTGGGCTAGTAGGATCGCACAATTAGCGGTTTCCATGGCAACGGGACCTCACAGCCGAAACGATGAAACTGCGATGGATGATCCGGCTCATAGAGGGAAACATCCGCCAGGGAGCGCCACTAGTTGGGGCGACCTTATTTTTTAAGGCCCCAATTAAACATTTCAACGCGATTTATTAATTATAATGGTTCGAGGTTTTTAAAAGCTTATGGCATTTATTCGGTTCTTTTGGGCCTCCTTCAATCCAAGCACTCCAAAGCCCCAAAGAATGGAAAATGGGGATAAAGTATGTCCACCAGTAAGTTTTACGACTGTAACTGTCAATTTCAATTTTCTAAGATCCAAAGTTGGCAACTAGGGTTGTAATGAGCCCAGACTTAACCTACAAATTTACTGATTTATTTTTGCAATTTTTTAACTATAAATAACAGCATTTATGTAAAGCTAGCAACGTAGCGGTTAGCGGTAGTAAAATAGTTATTTCCTTGTGACCAAATCCAAATATAAGTTCAAACCTAAATTTTTTTATTTGAAATTTTACTAATAAAGTCGACTGTGCAGAATAATAGGTTATCACGGTAATCGACCCTTAATTTTAATATGTCCCGCAATAGTGAAAAATTATGTGATCTATCTGCTGACGTCATTGTGGTTGCTACGGTGGGTCTGTAGTAACCTAATGTGACAAAAGATCGCGACCAGAAGTGCCAAATTCTGTCATCTGGCAGAATGGCAAAACTTATCGATGAACTTAGCATACCTATACGAACTGTCCATTTCCATAAAAAACAGCAACGATCCTCAAATCATTCAACAAATCCTATGGAAAATAAAATATTACAAGCGTGCAGTTAGGTTTCCAAGATGTATAATATTATTTTAGAATTTATCACGCCTTTATCAAGTTGAAAATAAAAATAATATTTATTTGCTCAAGGGAACGGGTATTTGTTTTTACTAACGAAATACACTAACTCAACAAAAATTTATCGATAAAGCGCATTCCTCACCATCATCGCATCGAAGTGACTCACAGAAAATTGATAATGGTTGAGACACTTGCATGGTGTAAGTTAAATATTTTTAAAATACCATGGTCGCCCAATACTATTTGAATGTTGTTTGCCGGTTTATCTCGAATGTTATTAGTATCGTCCATTTCCGCCGATAGGACAACGTTAGAGCTTCAAACGCATTGTAGACAATGAAAATAATTATAATTTTTTTGTTTGATTTACTTAAAACTGCGTGAGTTAGGTTAGACTAGAATCTCTCTATAACTTGGTTATACAGGGCCTCTAACCATAACTAATTTATACAGGACTCTAGGTTAGACCACTGGAAGAAACAACCTCAAAGGCTTGATTAAAAATTCTGTCAAAAACAAGTCCCCTGAATTTGGAAGTTGTATTTGTAAAATAAGGCAGCATATTATTTGCTTGTAAGACCAATATTTATTAGTTCTTTCTTATAGAAAAAGTTAAAAAGTATTAAAGCAAAATCAATTTAAAAATCAAAAACAGCAAAAACTAATAATTTCTTATACCTACTAAGGTTTAATGTGGTGGAAATAGCATAAACTTGTATACCTTAGAGTATTGATATTTTGTACTAAAGGTTTTGAGCTATGGCCAATTCGGCGGCACCATCCATTTTATTCCTAAAATAATGCCTAACGTGGTATTGGGCATTTAAAAAAATCACAGCTAGCCATGGAATAATCACCCGGCCGAAATGTAGTGTCTGTGAGATATCTTCCCTTAGGTGAATCTAAAAACATTTGTAATGCAGAATTTTATTAGGCCCTTCAAAGATTTCTAGGGTGTTCACAAGCAAACGCGGACACAGTGTATATTTAGATTATTTTAAATCTAGACTAAAAATATACAGCAACGCGCTGAATAAACGCACTTGACCATTTAAATGCAGACGCGTATTTGGTTTGTTGTCAAGTTGTGCCTCCTGGGTACCGTAATAAAATAATATTATTACTATAATAAGAGCAGAGACCAGAGATTGGCTTTGCCGCTCCATCTCCCATTTTTTTTTACCTCACAGCAACTGGGAGTGGAGATCGAAGTTTTTCCTCAATATTTTCAAACGGGCTACAGTGATTGCATCCGCAAAACTATAAGCCGCAGAGAGGTAATAAAAATTTTAGTTCTAATCACTAGCCCCTGTAGCAATGTTGCTTATTAGATAAAACGGTTTGAAAAGTAAAGTTAGTATTGTCCTATTCTAAATAGCTATAATAAAGTGTCCAATATTTCTGGCCCAATTCAGTAAATAATGCAAATGTTAAGTAATGTATTTATCCATTCTGGGGTATTTATTAGTGAAGAACGGACGAAATGCAGTCTTTTCTTTTATTTATGACAGACAAGGTTTTTAAGTAAGCTTAAACATTAAGTAACTTCCCTGCCTTCTGCTTCTCTCAACAAGTATTTAGTAGATATATGTATATTGTTGTATTGTTATCTCATACACTCATACCAGACCAAATATTATTTACAATTGGTGTAACAATAATCCCCTTATTAATAACTAATCGTTCATAATAATAGTATGTTGTTAGAAATAATAATAGCGACGATTTATATGTGAAAATAATAACAGTTTGTGTGAAGTTGAGTGTGAAGGTCAAGTATCATCTTACCATGACTCTCACACGCCTATAACAAAATCTTGTTTTGAATGATACGGTTTGATTTTAAACGAGGTTTACTATAAATACCTGAACGTAGAAGTTATCGCACATCAATGATGATTATAATTCCATCATAATAATAGTACTACCCCAACCTAGGAGTAGCCCAGAAGCAACCATATGAGCTTATGCGAGGGAGGTTGGCAATTACAATGATCTCGGATTCAGTGGGATTTGCGACTAGGGCCGACCTTTTTCCGATAGAACCAGGGTAGCATTAGCTCAAGTACTCTTAAAACCATAGTGATTCCCAGTGAGTGTATGACAGTGATTACTAATTAAAGTTATTAACCGTGCATCAATCTATACTTCGCCCAGCGCTCTTTGTCTTCAGGGTTGTTTTTTGATACATTTTTTTGCTGATACCGAAAAGACCAACCCGAATAAATGCACAACGTAACAAGCCACAACGGTTTCGACAATCGCTATTTTTTTTACCAGATCCTTTTCGCATTATCGAAGTACCACATTTTCTATTAACAAAAAAGAAATACATATCTCGTAATTTAAGAAACAACTATTGTTTTCGAAAAGGGAAACAATTTCAATTTTTTTAAGTAAACGTTTTGCAGTGTATATGTATATACCGCGATTTCTCTATATTATGCGACTTATAGATATCGGCCATGTCTATAGATATATTCTTTTTGGCGGGGAATTCAAAATACAACCCAATAATACTGACGTTTTCGCCAACATTCAAAATTGTCGGCTTCTACTTCTACAGTATGTAGGAACCACGGCAATAGATTATACTTGCCGTGGTAGAAACACAGCAACTCCGCAAAATTTCAGCCAATCACTGCTCTAGGACCGTGACGTCACGAACCAGGCGGGAATTTGAATAATTATTTTTTCTTGAAATCGGCAGTAAAGTGTCCCAAAATCGTCATTAAAAGCTCAGAAATCGGCACTGAAGTAACCCATTATTGTACGATTTTTTCAATAAGTAGGCCTTGGCGAGATGTAAACATCAAACGTCAGACGCGGAGCCATCGCCCGACAAAAGTGACCAAATATTCAAAACCCGGCCAATAAAGGCCCATTTAACTATTCGTACATATTGCGAAATTGTTACCTATAGCAGCGCAATCTAGCAGTATAAATATTTTAGTACACAGTTAAAAATCGGATTGAAGTATGTTACTTTTTTTGGATGTTAATATATTTGTGTCAAAAAGTGACATACATTGTTACTTAAATTAACGCACGAGCAATATGTCGAATCATCTAGATACGTCAGTGTGTAAAACTGTAACATTTTAACTCGCACAAATGTTAAAAATATTACTGAATATGTGCAATGTGTTGATGCAACTATCTTCTGTGTTAAGTTTAACATTTATTATTTAACTTATTTCGATATGTTTTGAATAACAGAATGCGTACATTTAATACTTTCATGCATGTAGAGTTAACATATTAAGTTATTCATTTTGCAACGCAACATAAACTTCAGTGTCATTTCGACTCATAAAAATGTAAGTCTCTCGCAGTATTTGTTAAAATCTACTGATTGGACTGTTATTTTCGCTTCCCGGCTATCACACTTGCTCAAGTCGTTTTCATCTCAGTCAGTCCAGAATTGCGTCGCGTGCCAGGTGCCAATTCCTATCGATTAATAGTGTGTGTTGCTGTGTAGTAATAGTACGGTAACAGTGTGTGTACAAAAAATCCAGGTAAGTGATATTTCAAATTCCTACACATATTATTATATATAAGTACCTACTTCCAGGGTTTTTAGATGGAGGTATTATGTTAACCAGGGGTGGCTCTTTAATTATGAATTTGCCGCACCTAACAAATGCCCTTATTTCTCATTTTTATGGTGTTCCGCCTAGATCTTTAGATTTTGTACCTACATTATTTGAATAATTATTTATTTTACCCGTTATTAAATTGTTTTGAATAAATTTAAAAAGTTGCCTTTTGTATATTGGTATACCTATAGTTATCATAGTTATTAGAAAAAATTTGATATTTATTTTATATAGTATAGATGTATCTTCTATTATTATTATTATTAATCTGCCTAATCCTAATATGTAACCCTTTTGTTTTGAAATAAAAAAAATCACAAATCAAAATTGTTGTATTCATTTTGCAAGTATCACCCATTTACTTCACATAGTTGCTAGTTGCTAAGAAGATGTTATTGCCCGAGATTTATAAAACAAGTTATAGTCATGCAGTGTTGTTCCAGTCCTTTGCAGTGTAAGAAACAGTAAAAGTATAAAGTTTATTAAAAGGTAAGTATCGAGAAAGGTATTATTACGAGACACTTATTATATATATAGACATTTATATATAATATAATATATAGTGTCTCCACGTTAAGTACCTACTTACCACCCCTGTAAAATCTTTATTTGTTGACCGATTTTGATAAACTTTTTTTGTTAGGTATATATTAAAAATGCGCATATTAAACATTTGTTCTAATGTTAAAAAACAATAGGTAATATCTATAAATAAAAAAATAATACTTTTTTTCTTATATGATTACAATCCAAAAATAAAGTTACCTACTCATTGAATGCGCATTTTGAATACCTATACCTATAAAAAAAACTTTTATCAAAATCGATCAACGAATAAAAATTTTACAAGGGTGGTAAGTCCTTAATGTGGACACACTGTATATAATAATGTAATTATTACGTAATATATTTATTTACTATTAATCTTATGTTAAAAGTACTATTTATATGTGTATTTTTAACTTTAGATCAAATGTTAATTTCACTATAGCTATATGTTAGAACTACGTAGATCAAATGTTAAAAACCACTGTCGTTTTTCCTCTATTTAACATATGCCTAGATGTTACTTCAACTCACGCTTTTGTTAATATAAATAATGACAAATGTCTAATTAACATTACCTGACTTGTTAATCTGAATATGGAAAGTTTCAATATGACACACTACCATCGTAAATACAACAAAACTTTAATGTCAATTTAACTTTTATTTTCACAAATCTGTATGTATAAGTTGACACAATAATACTTCAAAATAATATAACACTTTCAGTTAATCATTTTCTACACAACGCATAACGTAAAATTTGACAGACACGTACATCAGCCATTTTACATATTTTTATGTGTGGACCAGATGGAACATCAAAAAAATGTTAAATTTAACATATTATTTTCAACTGTGTAGGTTTGAATATCTATAGATTTATTATGGAGGCTGCACAACAAGCATCAGTTTGGTTTTTCTTTTCGAAGCCGCCGTGGCTTTGTCATACTTGACCTAGGTAGAGCGATCGTCAAAGTCGAGCAACTCATGTGGTTTATTTGCCTCGGCCAGAGGCCTCGGCAACTAAATTCCACATGGGTCATAAAAAGTTGAACAGTGCCTTGGTACATAAATAACTATTTTATACATTTCCAATCTGAAATAAATTTTAAAAAAATTTGCTTAACGGGTCCGTATATTCCAACAAAATAATAATAAGAAAAATCGTGAAAAGGACCTATTGGCAGTGCAACACACCCCCGAGACACAGAGACTTTGTTAATATTATACACACTAATGTGTGTATAATATTCCCACACGTTTAAAATTCACTCACAGAATTAGACAATTCTGTGATTCACTCTTATGTATTTGGATTTAATTTTTCGGTCGATGTACCTCCGATGTACCATCACAAAACATTATTGTAAATTGTAACGTGAGATATCTGTGATCTGTGGGACGTTGAGACTCCGTATCCAGTTGTTATTATTAATCTGACAAACTGGGAGTGCCCTGCCTTTCTCTCGAAAATATTCAGACCGACCGGCCGGTCTGCGCGGTGACTCACTCGCCCGTGCGTCCCCCAAGTTCAAGCCGGACGGACGCACGGAGGAAATGAGCCCGAACAACAATGAAAGCGCCGAATTCATTACCTAAATCGATACAGCCAGACGAACCTAGGACACTGCAAAACAAAGTAGCGAGCCGAAAATGTATTGCCTCCTATTGGGAGCCCTTTACATCAAGGTTAATCGACAAAATTAGATATTACAAAGCATACACTGCAAAAATCGTTTTCCTAAATTTTAATGTCTTAGTTCTGGGCTTGATTCGTCATAAATTTTGGTAATTTAATTTTTTTTTCTGGTATAAAAATTGCATTCAGGATTCAGCGTTCATGAGTTTCGTTTTGTTAGTTCAGCGGGTGCAAGAAAACTAATTTTAGAGCTAACTTATTCCATACAAGAACTTGCATGGTCTCAGACGGGCTTTTTAGAATTGTGCTCTTATTTGTGCACCAAGACACAGAAGTTCGACTTTTTATAACGAATGTGGAATTTAGTTGCCGATACCCCTAAGATTGAGGCAAAGAAACCAAATGAATTATAAAAAGGAACTTCAGTGCCGAAAGAAAGAAGTTTATTAAGCAAAACATTTTAAAAAGGGTCACCCATCCATGAGCAGACCGCGCGCGCCTTTGCTTTCCTTCTATATCGCTATAAAATATCTATTATCATTTGAGCACGATGCGGTACGACGCAGCTGACCTGGCCACTCTCTTGCAGTCAAGTACGAGTAGAAAATATTCAAACCAACCAAAATACTAAATTCTACCGAAAGATTGCATTGTTATAATATGTAACAATTCCGCGATAAGGCTGAAAAGTTAAACGATACTTTATTGGCCGGGTTTTGAATATCTGGCCACCTTTGGCGGGCGACGGACCCGTCTGACGTTTGGTTTTCAAATCTCGCCAAGACCACCTTATAGAAAAAAATGTACAATCATGACTTACTTTAGTGCAGATTTCTGACTATGTATTTAAAAAAGTAATTGTTCTTTTATTTCACATTCTGGGAAGCTTTTGGGATATTTTATATGGTAGAGACGTAGAGACATCGTTGACATGGACATCCGTCATTTTATTAAACGATTAAGGTATTCCAGTTATGCCTTATCGCATTCTTTTTGCTTTATGAGATAATTAAAGGAATTTTTTGGTGTTCGATGGCGCATAAAAAGTCAAGGACCAATAAACCGATTAATTTTTTTGTAAGGTCATGTTTTGGGTAATTTGCCTAATTTGATATTTTAAAATATATTACATTTGGCATATTTTCTGACTCAAACATTAATTATGTTGAGAAACTTACCATAATCAAAAAAAAATTCACTCAAGTACAACATGTACTAATGTATTTTTCGTCTGAAGTTATTAACAATGACAAGTGAGTAAAGACTTGATTAACAATAAAGAACATGTGCGACTTCACAGACTGTAAAACATACACGGGATGATTTTTTAGGTCTACCACGGCGATTTCCTCGCTTATTTTGCGCTCCACAAAAAACGTGGCAATTTTGGATAGCTAGGTGACGCTGAAAAGGAAATCTTCATCCAATGGACAACTTGTCGCGCCATATGAAAAAATCTCAAATTGGGCAAAACTATTAGTAGCCGTAGCATATTTATTGTATTGTAAGAGATAGAAGAAAACTTTTATATTGTAAATTGATGGCACTGAGAAGGTTGGCCATGGATGCCCATTTATTTTTTAACGTCTTCTAGCTGTCCAAAATGCTTGCCATATTTTATTATCTTACGTTTTCTTCTGTGGGGAGAAAAGCGAGAAAATCCCTTTAATAATAAGTAAATAAAAAAAATTCAGTCTCAAGAAAGCCGAAGGCCCTTTGTAATTTTTTTGTTTCTTATGTTTTTTTTTGTGGGGCGCAAATAAGTGAGAAAATCGCTGTAGTCATATTCATCTTTTATAATTTACTTTTCTTTGCTGATACACTTTTATCTGCTTGACCTGCCATAACGTCAGTCCAAAGATGCATTGCTTCAAATACTTTATTTATATTTGGCGTTTCATAAACGGAATTTGCTGAAAGAGTTGACCCTTGGAAGTTTTTCGGACTCGCCTAGAATCTTATGATCGTTCTCTAAATTTTTGGTTTTTCCGTAGTAACTAAGAAGTGTAGAGTTTTTAATGGTGTGGATTCCCACATTCCCACCCCACGTATCATCATTCGACGTGGACTGTTGCGCGTAGAGGGTTTTCGTGGAAAAATCGATGGACGCGCGCGTGTGTGCGTGGCCCTGGCGTAGTAAGTAGCCTGCCCGGTCTGCGTTCCGCAGCCGCAGCCGCCGACAATAAGCCAGATGTTGGGATAGGTCGATTTTCTTTTGAAAAAGGCACGCACCCGACGAAAAAGTCGATCGCCCACGTGAACATCCGAGGCCGTCGGCGCACACACGGCTCATGCAGGTCATAATGGTTCGATATAGTAGTCTCCGGTAAAGGTGTGGCAGATTGAAAAGGGCCATAAGGGGGAATCACACTGCGTTCACGTCACGTGAATTCACGTCACTTCACTCGACGTGAAAGAATAAAAAAACCGTACAAAAATGTTTTGGAATCACATTCGTCTCACCTCACGTTACACGTGTGTGTTCGTTCGCGAAATGGTTATTTAACAGCACTTCATCTTCCGATTCCAATTTTGAGGAAGATTTAGAAAATGTATGTGGTTTATTACTTGTAGGAAGTGAAAGAAAAAGGAAAAGGCTGTAGGCGAATTTAACAATTTCTATTTCCTATATTTCCTGCCACGCCTCTTGACGTAAATTTTGATCTCTATATTTTGACGATCTGATGTTGTATAAAATTTCGTGTTGTCGCACTTTTTCTATTAACAACTCCTCCAATTTCCTTCGCTCACGCTGTCACGCCTCACGGAATTTTATGTCTAAACAGAAAAAATGAGCGCGTGGTGGATTGCAGTGTCACGTGACATCACGTGATTGCAACATGTAACAACAGTGTGTCTCTAAACCATAGCAAGACATGAGAAAATGAGGGTTCATCAAATAACTGTGAACGCAGTGTGATTCCCCCTATAGAGTTTTTGGTATTGCAAGGCGCCCCAGAAATAGTTTATATTTTATTTATTCGCCATTTTTAGTTATTTGTTGGCACATTTATAACAAATCCAGTCGATATAGGGATAGGATTCTAATAAGAAGGAGATTCCAGAATAAAATCCCTGTGAGCTTTTCACTTCATAATTTAATATCTCAAGGTGCAAGGAACCGTTTCCCCTAAAATGGGGAGAATTTAAGTCCATTTGAGCACATTATTTTTTTCTAATTATTGATGGTTTCATTTAGTTCAACTAGTTAAATAATTATTATGGTAGAGACGTAAGTAAAAACTGCTACAAAGTTTGAAAGTAGTAGTGGCCTATAGTAAAAAACTTTTTTTGTGAAAGATGCGAAAAAGTTTATTAGAAAAAGTTGTTCGTATCGAATTAAAATTACTTCTGGATATCATCTTGTCTGCGATAATTTTCAAAATAATCGCGTACTGGAAAAAATTTCCGGTAATAATAATTATTGTTCGTAATTATTAGGAGGATGCGATGGGAGATAAGCAAAAATTTTGATATTTTTTACCACTTTATTAGTCGCTTTGATCCATTATCACAACTCGGTTTGAGAGTAAGCAGAAGTTATTCTCAGATTATCAAGATCCAACTCTATTTTTTTTGTCATTTAGCAGACTTATTTCGACAATAATAATTATTTGGGGCCACAGTCCACAGTGTGGGCGTGTTCGTGATTTCATCAAAAATAGGTGGTGTGACCGTGTGACCTACCAACTCACCCTGTATGTTAATTCAAATTCAATTTGCAATAATGTCCACACTTTGCAATAATCATTATTTATGCGTCATTTTGATTTCATAATAATTCATAATACACGACTGATGCGGAAATGGTAAAAAACACAATCAGAGAAATAAATTAAACTTTATTTGTTAACTAATAATTTACGACAAATCACATTTGGCTTATTGCCAGAATGAAGTGAAATGGTGCCTTGATAAAAATATTCGTTGAAAAAAACGTTAAAAAATGAACTTCATTATCGAAATTCCATCTTTATTTTGTCCTTGCCCCACTGTTAATATTTTTTATGGGTATTTTTTGTGCCTTAGTGCATATTCTTATTTACTTTCCATTATCTTAATTTCCTTTGCCAATTCAGCTCTGGGTTAGTGGTTGGGTTGGCGTAACAAGTAACTTTTTTTTTTTGATAAAATACTGTTACCATCAATTATTGTTAAAATAAAATACAAACCAAATAATATATCCTTGAATCAACACAAACAAATTTCAACAATGATTCTGGTGGAGGTTACTAACCATTTGTGGTGTTAGTTTTAGCTGTTGTTAGAATAATCTATGAACTTATGTTTAGTATAAATTCTAGAGAGGAAATTATTTGTCTGCGAGGACTTCAAGTGGCACGAAGTCAAGTCAGAAACTGATCTATCTCAAAGCGTTCAAAACAAAAATAAAACTCTGTATTGAATAGCTGCAACTCGACTTGGTGTCATTGAACACATCGGCATCAGTTTAATTTTATATTTGGTTATTCTTGGATCGCAATAAAAATACTTTGTTGTATAGTCTGTCGGTAGTTATGCGGACATAAATCTAGTTTGTTTTTCGTTTTGGTTTTTACTTGCCATACTTACTATAAGGTGAGACGGTGAGACGTCCATTGATTGAAAATTTTAAAAATTGACGCACAATTAATTGTTCTTCCTCATTTCATTTTTACCATTATGAGATATAAGGGCTGTTTCGGTAGAACTTCAAACCGTTTGAAATCGGTTTGAATAACCGTCAGGAGAATGCGCGGTTTCGTTTTTGGATCGTCAAAATGAAACTGCGCATGCTCCTGACAGTTTCAAAATTTGTTTGAAATTCTGCCGAAACAAACCTATATTTTTATTATCGTTTGAGAGTTGGTGTCATTGAACACATCGGCACGTCCCGTAGGTGCGAAATTTTTCATACTCCACCACCTAGACAGTCGAGACAGTATAAACTGCGGGCTATAACCTCCGGAGCAAACGTTACAGCGTCCCACGGAGCAGCATTCCTCCACCGATACATGTATATGTATATGTTTTATTATTAATTTATTATTATGATTGCATGCAATATTCCAGCGTGGCTCGGCTCGCAGCATGGGGTTCTAAAATAGGTTTACAATCTTATTAGTAAATCGCTCATGGCTTGTAATTTCGTTGGGTACCGTTGTCTCACCTACCGGATTTTTTTAACAATGATGATTGATCGGGTCTCCTTTTGCGAATTTTTGAACTGGTTATCTACAAAGCAAAATAACGGTAATAGAAAAGTAATAGACTGCAGTAAATATATATGGTTTTACATTTTTTATACATTTGAATGTTTCAGGACATTACAGTCCTTTGATAGGTAACATAGACTGTCTCCTTTAATCTACACATAGGCATAATTTTTAATTCTTAACATCTCATTTTCAGTATGGAAAAAGCACCTTTCTTACAAAGAACTTACCTTTCCTATCAAGACTACCTCGAAGCAATTTCGATGGTTTTCATTCAGCACCATCTACATATCAGACCAAATTTATATACCAAATTTCATCAAGATCAGATTACTTGCTGGCAACAAAGATTTTGAGGGTAGATACACAAAGGGGCGAAAAATATATTTTCGCCTGAATTGTAAATGTCCAGGTGAAATCTTTCAATTATTCATTTTGGAAATTATCATAAAATATAGCTTCCTTATATTGTTCGGATATGGTACTCACTGTAAAATTATTACAGAAATATTTCATAAGAATTAATTAGAATTATTTCTTTAAAGAACCTTTCCTTAGGCAACAAAATAAGAGAACAGCAATAATGCAAAAGAAAGAAATATCGTAAATTGCATCAGCCAATGGAGCATTGAATTACATAATTGGAAAGTGAAATTATTTTTTTTTAGAAAAATTGCAAGATGAAAAGTAAAGTTTAGAAACCTAATTTTGTCCGCTAAATTTAAAATTTAAATTTTAATAAGTTAATTTAAAAGACTCTAAAATACTTTAAAAGACAGATTAAATAACAGATTTAAATTAAAATGACAGGCTTCAAACTTCCCTATAAAAAAGCTATCAAAACCATAGTAAAATATTTTCATCATACGTCACATCAAAAAAACTTGAAATTAATTAAATAAGTAGAAAAAATGGTGGATTTTACTTACAGTGGAGGGTCGTAGTAATCAGACTGAGTTATTCTCTGCATTTCCATAATTATTATTGAGTTAGAATTATTCCATTATTCCATGGATTATTCTTAATCATTCATTCCATTCTCCTTAAATTGAAAAGTCATTGAATGAAGTATTCTTTCATTCAACAGATCCTTTAGATCTCTGTAAACGTAATTTTATAAGATAAGGCAATTTGGCTGAAACAATGCAAAATGCAGCAACGAAACGCATTGTAGCTGGCTTCATACATTAGGTGGGTACCTTTACTCGGTACTTTAATATTGGCCTAGAGTTCTAAAAGTGGCGAAAGCGCCGGTTTGTAGGCCGTGGTCCCAATATTCTATCTTTTGGCGAATGCGCTAAGATTACAGAAACAGTATTTCCACGTTTTGCCCGCCAACATGTCAACGTCATCCTACTTTTGAGGTACATATTTGACTACTTTAGACTTTATAGGTAGGGAAGTAAGATCCGTTTCGAAAGCATTTGTTATATCTTGGAGGTGGTAATGTTTGTTGTTGACATAATTGTTTTTGAAAATTTGAATGACATCTCGGTCAAAAAAAAGTAATTTTACATTCATGTTCTGGACCCAAAATCTATTGAAACGGCTTTTATACAGGGTTATTGGTAATTCGATACATCCCTTTGGAGATGTGATAGGGGAGGAGGTAAGGAGTAAATTTAATCCGAATATGCATTATGCAAAACTCAATAGTTTTTGAGATATTTCAATTTTTCTTAGTAGACAAAAAAATCTACAGAACTTTTTTTAAACTTTTCAACTGGTTTACTTGCCCAACACTATGGTCTTATGTTTGGAATGAAAAAGGTCCGGAAACATTTAGATCATAGGAAAATTTTAAATAAATGCTGTCAAAAATATTTAAAAAAAATTGAGATTTGCATAATGCATATATGTAGCACAGAACATATACGCTGCGTAGCGTATATTTTCTGTGGCATATAGGATTAAATTTACTCCTTACCTCCTCCCCTATCACAAGGAATGTATCGAATTACCAATAACCCTGTATAATATCTTAATCAGAAAAATGCAATAATATATTCCCGGGAGTTTCACTAAAAAAGTAACGGCGGCGGGGAGTTTTGAGCTGGAGGAATGGGATTTTTAAAATATCTTAAGTGTAAACCCAAATCTAAACGCTTTTATAAACTAAAATTTGTCAAAAGTGACTAGCAATGACACTATTCCGTAAAGGAAAAAGTTATGCTTTTAGTCTATTTAGGATACTTATTTTAAAATATGTATATATTTTTGTAATTAATAAATTGGGTCGTGTGTTCCAAATCAATAATAAATTGCGGATTGCAATTTCAGTGCAATATAATTGTGTATGTACATTATTTACATTTGTTTACAAATATAGTGGCGTTAAATATCAATTTTACAATAGGGTACTTGACGAAATTTTACAAACTTGATAAAACAATTCCTGGACACTTGCCTAAGACCCTACGATTATTTAAAAAATATATATTTACGTACTTATCAAGTTTTTAGACTTTCTTCGAAATTTGGCTGGAAAGCACTTATGACGTCACAAGTGTTTTAAAAAGACAATTTGGCAACATAGCAATACCACTAAAGTGTTCTAAGACATAACCTTATTCGGCAGTGAAAGTTGCAAGGAAAGTTGAAATTTCAGAATTCTAACCTCAAACTCCCAGACTTATGATGCCCCGTGAAACCACATTTAGTCAAGAAGTGTTTTTTTTTTCGTAAATACCTATTCAATCGTTTTTCTGCAAATTTTTTGGCTAGGTTGGGCCGGAATTCGGGCTCAGTATTAAGCACTATGGCGCCTTTATAAACGCGCCTTCAAGATGGTCCCTAGGCCGAGGTTCTCTCTTTATTAATAACTCATAATACAACTGTACTATTACTACAACGTAGGTAGGTACAAACCTTTGCAGTTTTATCCCATGAATTTCGGCAGACGCCAACATCGGATTATTAGAAAAAATTGTGCTACTTAAAAAGCATCCCAATTTCGGCAAATTACGGATTTTCCTTTTAGGGTCCATGATATCTTACCTTACACATCTAACAACACGATAACTAGGTCCGCAAATAATATATATAATAGTAAATATTAATAACAAACTATAATAAATCGCACAGATATTAATATCTACTAATGTTTTGAATTAGCGATATACGGAATCGGAATGACAGTTGGCATCACGGGATGTCATCTGCCGATCAAAAAACCTTACGTGTTAGATGACATGTGGATATATGCATATGGTTAGATGCCTAGGTGGGCAGGTAACGTTGCCACATAGGCGAATATTTCCCCCATTATTGATACCTGAATATTTATAGTACGTTCCGTATACAGATATTTTAACTAAACTGTTACGTGGCAGAGATGAAGGATATAGTTTCCAGCGTGTGCAGCATAAACAGACACCATTTTGCTATAGAGGAGTCAATATGCGGAATAAAAAAGTCTTTATGTGACAAAATTTGTGTGTGCAATTGCGTTAGTTAAAGCTCAAAAGTTGCAATACATTAAGTAACAGATATTCATAGGCAAGCTGGAGATATTTGAATAGAAAACTGCAATTTGTCCTTGTTCCACGAAATATTGGAAACGGGCACCGGCAACGTTACAGTTCCGTTCCTCCTGAGAGGCACAGAGTTGCCACTTTTGGCGTTCTGGACAACAGAACGACGAAACTGTAGATTTCAGCCTGAACAAAATTGTGCAACTTCGTCTTTAATTATCATGAATAAATAAGTGTTAAAAGCCGTTGTTTCATTTATTACGTGTTATGTTGGTGCATCTACTGTAAACAGAGTACAATTTTAGAGCAATTAAAAATATTGTCAAGTACCCTATTGGAGTTTAGTTGGATACACGCCAAAGGTAGAAAAACTCTTATTTCGCAATTGTCGACGTTTCGACTCTTTATTGAGTCATCATCAGGACACTAAAAGTTTAAAACAACCAATTCGTTTTTTATAAAAACTAAAGGGCTATTAAGAACGATTTAAAATATTTAGAAATATATAAAACAAAACCAAAATATATTAAAGATAATAAAGACAGTTTAAAAAATTGGAATAAACATAAGTTATTTACATTAACTGTTTAAAATTAAATTTGTAATACAATGAAAAAAGTGATTTATTACTGTCTGTAGATTTCAGTTCTGAACAAGTTTTTTTGGCATTTCCTCGATATCTAGATATAACAGTAGTATTATTCTTTCGAACTGATTTGATTAGGGATTTTTATTTATCTGATCAGTCAAATGAACGACAGGTTTAGGCCACATAGCCCATTCAGATAAATTACTTAAATCAGCTTTACCTGGATTGATAAAAATGACTGAACATTTTAATTCTCATCTAAGGTGGTCGAAGTAGGCAAACTGAAGTAACAGTTCTTCTGGACAATTTTTATCTAAAAACAAATTGCACTTTTTGATCCCAAATATTTGAAAAGCAGTTTTGTTGATTGTCATCTTGTTTTTTCAAACAAGATTTATCCACAGAAGCTTTTTTCAAAAATAAGAAAGTTTAGTGCAAAATTTTACTACATTTATTTAGTTCTACTATCATCAACTTCATTTTGTGGATACTGTAAAACCCTGTAATTAAATATTTGGATTTTAGGGGAATCTCTGAATTTTTTGCCAAAGTGGTTCTCGTTTTGAATCTCGCGAGAAATCCTCCAACAAATTCTTTAGTAATAAAAAGAAATTATACGGTATGTTTGGTTTTTGTGTTTAGCAACCCACGAATTACTCACTTTTTCAAAGTTTGACACGACACCACACAGAAAAGTAACGATAAGTTATTAATATTTCGTTGCGCTTTAGAAAATATTGTAGGAGGGGTAGAAAGGTGGGGCCGGTCTAATTAAACGATCGTTCGGCTCAGGGACATTTGAAATTTACTTTAGTCACCATACAGCGCTACACGGGAGAGGAGCGACAACATTTCAATTTGCACGATGTTTAGCAATGTTCAAGCCTTCCGTTAATTAAGCACCGGATTTGTATATTTCAGTAAACTGGTTCAACGCTAAATAATCGCGGGTGCATGCGTAAGTCTTTGTGAAGGATGCAAATCATCGACGATCTCGTCTATAAAGCAACTGCGTGCTTTCGAGTCGATAAAATTGGTTGTTGGCGCACTATGAGGCGCCATTTCGGACTAAATTATTATTTTTGAATATAAATTTCTCGCGCTAATGTATTTTTTAAATATGATATTTATAGAAATTTGCGTGAATAATCTTTTTTTAGTCAAATTTATATATTACGCATTGCCCAAAAGTATATATTACAGTAAACGCAAAAAAAATATATCAAAACACGATATATTAATTTGGTGCGCCAATATATAATAATTTAGGGTACCACCGGTCGTCACCAGAGGTCGCGCCGCGCATCCCTAAAGTGCACCGGTAACGCTGGAGCAGAAAGGGCAGAAGCCCGAAGTCGAAGTGATTATGATTACCGACGTATCTACTGGATGTTCTTTTTCTGTGTCAGGTTTGGGATTTGAGGTTTTGTGGTGTATAACCCCACAATCATCTTACATATTAGTTTCCCGCCCGCATGATCGTTTTCGTTTCGCCTTCGTTTTGTTGTAGGAAGTGGCTATTTATACGTCCGACGTATATAAAAGTCGGTATACGTCTTGCACTCTCATTGGTGGATTGAGTCACGTGACTTCTTTGGATGTACATTTAACTCCGTACACGTCCGAAGCCGAAGTAAACATTTGATACGTTCTACGACGGAAGCCGTCGGAAGTGCATTTTTCTCAAGCACCTTTGCAATAAGGAGCGTATTCCCTCCTTTTTGGGGGATAAGCGCTGCCGTATGAAGAAAGAAGGGGACATTTGCATCATATTGTGGCAGTCGGCAGCGATGCGCGCTGCCGTATGAAAAAAGAAGTGGTAATCTTTTCCAATGGTGTAACGTCGGGCGAAAATAGGGGATAGGAACCTATCTAGCCAAAATTTCAAGAAAATCGGGGGTGGGTTTTACACAGGGACCCTTTTTATTTTACACCATTCTGCGCTTTCTGCTGCGGCGTTACCGGTGCACTTTAGGGATGCGCGGCGCGACCTCTGGTGACGACCGGTGGTACCCTAAATTATTATATATTGGCGCACCAAATTAATATATCGTGTTTTGATATATATTTTGCGTTTACTGTAATATATACTTTTGGTCGATGCGTAATATATAAATTTGACTAAAAAAAGATTATTCACGCAAATTTCTATAAATATCATATAAAAAAATATATTTCGACTTCGGGCTTCTGCACTTTCTGCTGCAGCGTTGCCGGTGCACTTTAGGAATGCGCGGCGCGACCTCTGGTGACGACCAGTGGTACCCTAAATTATTATATATTGCCGCACCAAATTAATATATCGTGTTTTGATATATTTTTTTGCGTTTACTTTAATATATACTTTTGGGCGATGCGTAATATATAAATTTGACTAAAAAAAGATTATTCACGCAAATTTCTATAAATATCATATTAAAAAAATATATTAGCCCGAGAAATTTATATATTCAAAAATAATAATTTAGTCCGAAATGGCGCCTCATAGCGCACGGACGTTCTTAATAATTATTCTCCCAATGTTTCCATCAGTTCTCGCTCCTCTCCCGTGTAGCGCTGCCTCTGCATGGTGACTGAATTTCTCCGAGGCGAACTATTGTTTATGCCCACATTTCTGAAGCCCTGCTGCCTAATTTTCTACAGCGCAACAAAATATTAATAACTTATTGGACTACCCTGTATATGGGGTTAGGTGAAGCAGGTCCAGATTTTTATGTTGAACAGCCCTATACGAGATGAGAATATATTTTAGGGAAGCCTTCTAAAACTTTATTAGTCGAATGAGGCATTTGAGAAATCCTCTATTGGTTATACCTATACCTATAAATACATTGGAAAATGTATTACTCTACTACTTACTTATTGTTAAACCAATCAAGATAATAAATTGCAATTAATAACAGCAGTTCCTGATCTACTAATTCACGTTTCTGTCGTGATAAAAAAATGTAGACGTCGTAGGATGTGGCATGTCTCCGAATAAAATGCCGTTCACACAAATAAAAAGAAAATTCTACAGATATCGTTGGAAAGTTGTTGACGGTTTTTTTTTGTTTTATTTTGGAATAAACATGAAATATGAATATTAGATATTATAACAATGTGTCCCTGGATAGATGTAGCTGAGGTGTAATGCACAAAAAAAAAATTGGAACTTTGAAATGGCATTTGGGAATTGAGTCCTGATTTTTGTGAAATTAAGGTATACAAAAAATTAGTTGATTCGGTGTTCTGCAGGGTGTTTTATAGTAAAAACTGTAAAAATCGTCACCAATAAACTACCTTTATTTTTCAAGATATGAAAAAATTCTATGAAAATAAGTTGTTTAGAGTAAAATTTTGTACCTCCATATCAAATTTCAGGTATATAAAATTATTTTTTGAATCTTTCTATTTGTTCAGTTATTCAGTTACGGAATCTGTATAAAAATTATTCTTTACACTTGAAGAAAGAGATGACGGCCGTAGGTTGGTTTTTTGTTTAACCGTTTGTGAAAAAACATTGAGATTTATTGAACAAATGGAAAGCATAAAAAATAATTATTTTATATTCCTAAAATTTGGTATGGAGGTATAAAATGGCATTGTTAACCACTTTTTTTATTGGAATTTTTTCATATTTTGAAAAATAACGATACTTTATTGAAAGTCCTTTTACAATACTAATTTTGCTTATCTTATAAAACACCCTGTAGAATACTAAATTAACTCATTATTTGCATACCATAGTTTTAGAACAAGCAGGACTTAATCATCAAAATAATGTCATTCCAAAATTCAATGAAAAAATGTCCTATTCAGAGACACACTGTATGTCGCAACTCGAGCGCAGCCTTGGCAGTTACATTGTATTTCAAGACGGACGGACGCGTGTACAAGACTGCACGCATGAATTGGTAAAAAAACGATCGGATAGGTTTCTCTTGTTTTTTGCATTATACTACCAGATAGGTTGTGGAATGCAAAAAACTGTATCGTGTGTGTTTCACTGGTTTCTTTCAAGTGGAAAATTTCAAGAATTAAAAAATCGAGGCTTACCTATTTAATTTCTAATTTCATAATCTCAACTATTTCTAGGCGATATTAATGATCGACGACTTTGCCTTCAAAGTTAAAACAAAAGACAGGTTTTGTTAAGTTTGTTCCGTATCTCAAGGTAACATATATTTCCATTATCACCTATTTTACGCACTTCTTTTTAATGTGCTTGCTTGATGAAAAATAATTATTCTTTGTGAACTTCTTCCATGGACCGGACATCCTGATATTAAATGTTTTATCTCCATATAAAAAGCAGTTTTATCTTTTTTATATATTTTTTTCTACTCCTGTTGCCATTTAAAAAAAGACCTCCACCCTGTATATTCTGTAATAAAGGGGGTTGATATTTGAAAATGAGTAAGTCGGATATACGTCTGCCAAATTTCAATTTTTTTGACAGCCTACTTTAGATTTTAGAAGGCCCGGTCCATACATTAGCCGCGCACTGTATACTCGTAAATATCTGCATAGTTCATGTTTTTTTTTTTGTTGAATTGCAATATATGGATTCCTAAGGCTGCATTCGATTTTTCCAGTGCAAATTTGGAATCCGAGTGATCGACCTAGTTTATTATAAATTATTATATTATTCCATGTAAAAAATGTAACTAAGCGAGATTTTCACCCAATGCCTATTTAGGATCATAAGAGTTATGTCCTTGTTATGTGCATTATAGTATACATATGTCTGGGCCAGTGGGCATCTTGTCTCTATGTATACCTACATATGTGTATAGGACATACACAGTATTTTAATTTTGAAATTATCGTTTTTTTTCTGTTCTACAAGATTCTTTCATTAAATTATTGTAGGATACTAGAAAATAACTTTGGAGTTTGTTTTTTGTAATTGTATCTTCAGAATTTGCTGTGTTTTTACTGTTAATTTTTTTTTGTAATATCCGCTGGCAAAATTACATGCCAATAATTAGACCGCTCAGTTAGAGCAATAAACGAATTTCCAATCAATTATAATAAATTAATTAAGTTTAAAACTATCAAGAGGAAATTGTGCCTCTATAAAACAGTTAATGGTCCATAATTTCGTCGGATAAATATTTTCCCGTAAACAATGTGGCGTTCTCTAATGAACGTGACTAATAGGCGGAGCATTATTAAAAGTCGGTCAAAAACGAGATGTTTTCAGAGTTTTAATAAAAAAAGCTACCGCATAGTAAATTATAAGACTTACGATGAATAATAATTGATAATTTAGATAATCTAATTTCCAATCGAGAAAACATGTGCAGTGGGCTCTGTAGGATCACGTTTCTTTTAAGGGATTAGGTTTCGCATAAAAATCTCGTCGTATCAATGTCGAGTGTACGGATACATGCGAACTGGATGGTCTAAATGTCTATACACGTTGCTTCTTTCTACATTCATTCCTTCTTTTGTAATATAAACCCTTATTCTCTACATATTTTTAAACAGCGATCACTTAAACTGCCCTCTTAAAAGTAGATTTAACTTCTTATTTCCTTATTTACTTCATTTTTCGTGTTTTAAATATCAACGAATAAAAAAGCATCAGGCAACATTTTTGCTTCATGTTTTACTTTTATTTAATAATAATAATAATAATAATAATAAATTTATTGACTTCGTGAAAATTAAATACATTTATAGCGATAATCGTTATGTATACACCTAAGCAATAATGCTTGTGCGTGTATATCCACGAGGTAGCCGTTTTTAAACTATCTAAAAATATATTTATAAGGCATGAGACAAAGTATCTACTTACTAGGTATCCCTCTTAAAAGGGAAAAAAACTAAGAAAAGAAAAGCGGATGCGGTGGATGATGGCGGGCGCAGTATATTAACGTAACGCAATTGCAAAATAAAATAATAATAATAAATAATATTAATAATATCGATAGTTTTTAGGCGGATGGTGAAAGTACTTTTACAAATTCAAAATTGTAGGTAAGATTGAATTTTTTCTTTATAAGTTTTGATATTCTGAAATTAGAACTGCACACGTCGTTCTGTCAAATTACCCACAAGAAAAACTAAAAATAACTATTTACCTACTAATCAGTTGATTTGCCTTAACCAACTTTTAATTCTAGGCAACATACGAAATTATTATCACATAATATGTATAGATATATTCAGAACAGAGAGCTCCTTAATGACAGCTGTCAAATGGACTCCCAACTTTGGCGTTTAATATTTTCCAAACGCATTGATATTGAGGTCCACTATTAAATGTTGGCTAATCTACGAGTTTGGAAGATTATATTTTCGGAAAATATCATTTCATAAGGAATGTAATCTGCTTGGTTTTGGAGTCTGTAGTTGGAGTCCATTTGACAGGTATCATTAAGGAGCTTTCTGTTGTGGAACTATTTTCTGTGTTATTATCAAAATTTTTGTTGAGTATACAGGGTGTCTCATTTTGATCTGGAACACCCCTGTAAAATTTGGACTGGCTTACGGATTTTAACGATTTTTTTGCATATAGGGCCCAACAAGACGTATGTACCTATCAAACACTTTTCAATGACCATACGATTATTCCAGGGCCGGATTAAAAAAAAAATTTACCCAAAATTTTCGAGTTGAAGGTATCAGCGTTTTTTTTATCGGAAATCTGATAACGTGGCGTTAATCAGCGCCCCTGAAAACCCCCAGATACCAAATTTTAAGAAATTTTCCCACAAATTATACTTTTTACAATGCATCACAATTGCAAAAAATCAAAATTTCTGGCCATGGAAACAAGTGAAAATGGTAAAAAGAGGTCCACAGGGGACAATAGTAATAAACCTGATCGGAAACTGTACTCGGTTTCTCTTTTCATTATTGCTGTACAGTACAAATTGTATGCCATTTGAGACGCAAGAGAGCTCGCTGCCGTCGCAGGCAGCCGTGGAAAAACAATGGCTTGCAAAAATGTCAGTTTATGCATTTACAACAAATGTTATTGAGGGGTTGATGTGGCTAAAATAATTTAGGTGTTAAAAATAATTTAGTGGGTATAAAATGTAATTTCTAATCGATTCGTCAATACATTTCTGTCGTTTAAAATATTGCTGCTTTTAATTACATTCTTCAAATACGTACTTTGTAGTGTATAATCTTATACTTTATTATTTGTAATAAAAAAATGTAAAAATTAACGTTTCTCAAAGTGTTTGCACTTGCACGGCTGCCTGCGATGGCAGCGAGCTCTCTTGCGTCTCAAATGGCATAAAATTTGTACTGTACAGCAATAATGAAAAGAGGAACCGAGTACAGTTTCCGATCAGGTTTATTACTATTGTCCCCTGTGGACCTCTTTTTGTCATTTTCACTTGTTTCCTTAGCCACCTTAATAGCTGAAGTCAAATTGAAATTTTAATTTTTTGCAATTGTGATTCAGTGTAAAAAGTATAATTGATGGGAATAATTTCTTGAAATTTGGAATCTGGGGGTTTTCAGGGGCGCTGATTAACGCCACGTTATCAGATTTCCGATAAAAAAAATCGCTGATACATTAACTCGAAAATTTTAGTCAAAAACATTTTTTAATCCGGCCCTGGAGTAATCGTATGGTCATTGAAAAGTGTTTGATAAGTACTTCTAGGAGGGCCCTATATACAAAAAAAATTCGTTAAAATCCGTAAGCCAGTTCAAATTTTACAGGGGTGTTCCAGATCAAAATAAGACACCCTGTACGTTACAATGGCACATTATAATAATGACATCTGTCAAAAAAATTTCCTCTATAACTAAACACCTCCTGCTGCCTAGAGCAAGTGAGAATATTTCCGGAAATTTTTTGAGTTTCTATGACAACGAAGCAAAAAACGAGCCTCTGATTAGTCAAAAAAAGGTAGGTATGGAATTTTCACTAGTAATCGCCCTAGTGCTTGAATTATTGCCGGAAATTTTTCGAGTACACGAATTTTTTGAAATTTTTTAAAAAAATTCGTGTTAGAGAAAAATTTCCGAATATTGATTCAAGAACGTGGGGGATTCGGTAAGAAAATTCCATACCTACCCGTAAATTAAACGAAATTATTATCAAAATTTTTGTTGAGTGTAATAGTATGTTACAAAGTCACATTATAATAATGACATCTGCCAAAAAATTTCCGCTGTCATCACCTCCTGCTGCCTAGAGCAAGTGAGAATATTTCCGGAAATTTTTTGAGTTGCCATGACAACGAAGCAAAAAACGAGCCTCTGATTGGTAAAAAAAGGTAGGTATGGAATTTTCACCAGTAATCGCCCTAGTGCTTGAATTATTGCCGGAAATTTTTCGAGTACACGAATTTTCTGAAATTTTTTAAAAAATTCGTGTTTGAGAAAAATTTCCGAATATTAATTCAAGAACGTGGGGGATTCGGTAAGAAAATTCCATACCTACACGTAAATTAAACGAAATTATTATCAAAATTTTTGTTGAGTGTAATAGTATGTTACAAAGTCACATTATAATAATGACATCTGCCAAAAAATTTCCGCTGTCATCACCTCCTGCTGCCTAGAGCAAGTGAGAATATTTCCGGAAATTTTTTGAGTTGCCATGACAACGAAGCAAAAAACGAGCCTCTGATTGGTAAAAAAAGGTAGGTATGGAATTTTCACCAGTAATCGCCCTAGTGCTTGAATTATTGCCGGAAATTTTTCGAGTACACGAATTTTCTGAAATTTTTTAAAAAATTCGTGTTAGAGAAAAATTTCCGAATATTAATTAATTCAAGAACGTGGGGGATTCGGTAAGAAAATTCCATACCTACACGTAAATTAAACGAAATTATTATCAAAATTTTTGTTGAGTGTAATAGTATGTTACAAAGTCACATTATAATAATGACATCTGCCAAAAAATTTCCGCTGTAATCACCTCCTGCTGCCTAGAGCAAGTGAGAATATTTCCGGATTTTTTTTGCGTTTCTACGACAACGAAGCAAAAACCGAGCCTCTGATTGGTCAAAAAAAGGTGGGTATGGAATTTTCAGGTTAAAAATTTTGCGCCCCAGTCTCGCCGGCCGTCACGGCCGCCCATGACCGCGGGCGTCGTCTGGCGCGTGTGTGGGTTCCGCGGCCACGGCGCGCGGCGGCGGGAGGCGCATGGGTGCGCGTGCAGGGGTGAGCAATGGCGGCGCGGCGCGGCGCGGCCCGCGTAGCCTGCTATAAATAGCCGGCGAGGCGCGGCCTCCCGTGCAGTCGCGAGCGCCTTTTTGCTTTTCCCAAGTGCCGACGATCCAGGACGGGAGGCACCGGTCGCCACCCCGCGCGCCCGACAGCACTAACTAGTACAGTACGCGTCCGTAAACCGGTGCGGCAGAGTTGTTGGTTTTGGTTGAGTAATTAGATTTTTGGGGTACATGTAAGTGCGCCGGCGGGCCCGTCGCCCGGCCTGTTGGAAGAGTAGTCCGATGTGCGGGGGTTGAACGTACTTTTTTTTTGTCTAGCTCTAGCTTATAAATTATTAAATGAAGGAAACAAAAACGCGCAGGCTGCTCGCTTTGAGGGCCAAGCTTGAGGGTAGGGGGTGTTTTAAATATTATAAATTTAATTGGTTTATGATTTTTGAGTAGAGAATCTATTATGTTTTGCACTATACTCTGAACACACTCTTTACTACCTACTTTTATTTTTTAAATTTTAATTCAGTACATTCAAAATTCTCAGGAAATTTTTGAAAAATGTTCATTGAGAGAGTTTGGTAATACAACGTTATTGGTATTGGGCCGCGGTGGCGTCGCTCGTACCGGCGCTGACTTTTTAGACTGCATGTTTTTCTGCCTTCGATCGACCTTGGTTCGAGGCAGGCGCATGCATATATGTCTTTAAAGAAAAACACCGCTATGGCCAAGAGCGCTGGACAAATGTGGGTTCACGGTATTGCTCCTACACTCACTGGGATTACTACGGTTTTCTAGGGTTTCCCGTAGTACTTGAGCGAATGCTATCCTAGTTCTATCGGTAAAAAGTCGGCCCTAGCCGCAAATGGCAACGAAGGCAAAATAATAGTAATTGCCCCCCTCCCCCGCACAAGCATGTGGTTGCTTCTGGGGTACTCCTAGTTTGGAGTATTGTGAGGGTGAGAATTATTATTATTATTATTATTAGCCGTCCCATAATGTTATATCTAGTATAACGATTTTCAAAGCCCAAAGGAGTTTGCTCATTAACTAATAAGTCCTGTACCTTTTAAAAACCATTTGATTTCGCTATTTATTTTTTATTAATATTTCCATGATCTCTCCGTCGCGTCGGTTTCATTATACAGTGTGTCTGCCGTTAAGTGTTAAGGACTTATTACCATCTTTACAAAATCTTTATTTTATTTTTATTGTTGACCGATTTTGATAACCTTTTTTTTTGTTGGGTCCCAATTTTGTTCGGCTCAAATTTCAAAAAGTACGGTTTATGTACCGTGGGTTTTATGACAAAATGTTATTAAGGAAAGTTGTTCAGAATTAAAAACTGAGTAGGTGTGTAAAATTTCAAAAGCCTACACCTACTTTGATTTTCTTCTGCTAAAAAATTTAAAACGGAAAAATTAATTTTTCAATTTTTTTATTGAAAAATATTATGGTTGACCCCCGCCTCTCCGGCACTGGTGGAAGTAGACAAGCCGAACTATTTTTAATTTATAGGATTTAATTTGTGTCTAAACTGTACCAAATATTATGTCTTCCATAGCTGTCGTCCTTTAGTAAATATAAAAGATAAAACTTGAAAAAAAAAAACAATTGAACTTTGACGCCCTGTATAACGAAAACCGCTAGGATTTCGATACATGTTTATATGAAAAAATCTCCTTTTTTGAAATTTTCTAAAGTATTGCTGATAAAGTTTGGACCACCCTGTATAGGATTTTTCATTTTCAGTGTTTTTTTAATGAAATAAAACAAATTGTGTAAGTGACACCTCCATACTTTTGTTTTTATTTTAAAGCCTATGACATTTCAAGTCACCAATGGCGTAAGTTATGATGAGATTTCATGCTACATGAAAACTTTGGTCTATGCCGACAACCACAGATGATTACTACTCTAAGAACAACATCCACTTCTATGTTATCGAAAACTGGATCCCCAGGATTCGAATTACCAAGCAGAACCGCGGCAGCCATTTGGCTCATAATTGAACGTAAAAATAAAAGCATGGCGATATCACGTGCATAATTTGTTTTATTTCATTTTAGAGAGGCAACGGCGAAAATGAAAAACCGTTTAGTTATAGATATAATTTTTTTATATAAATTTCACTGATGTGTAAAATCCACTCGGTCTATACTTTCATTCTGACTTCTAAAGATGTTCGACGGTCTGGTTAAAATTTACATTTGAATCACTACGTGGGGTGCGCATATTAGTATTACTGCAATAGCTGTATTTAATGTATGCATCTCATTTTGTCATGACTCAAAAAGGAGTGTGTTAAAATAGATTAATAGGCGAATAAATCCTCTGCCCAGTTAATTAAGGTCGCTTATAACCCGCATTAAAATATTATATCTAAAGCTTAAGAAGAGTGGTAATAAAGATTGTGTACAAAGTGCCTAAAAAAACTTATTCTAAAAGAAAATCAGTTCCATTTTACTTGATTAATATTACCCCATAAATAGTAATCGAACTGACTCGTTTATTAAAAAAATCGACCCCCATACAGCGACTAGTACAAATAGTTCAAACCTTGTCTATCCATTTGTTCAAATTATTTCTTTACACAGCATAGGGGCATGTACAATCATGTTCAGATGTTATGTCGCCTTATTTCCTCCCTCGAGAACAATTAGCAACACTGCAGCTAGATTTGAACCCTCATTAATAAAGGCTCTAACATCTAAGTCCGCCAGTTGCTAAATTGTTCTTGAGGAAAATACAAACACTAGAGGTCTGGCGCCATAATATATGAAAGTACATGCAGAGAGATTTAATTTAAAAAATATCGTGAATTTTCTGGTTTTTTGGAATCATGGAATTAGATCTTCTATTTATATACTCAGTTTATTATTTTACAAGTGTTCTTAAAAATTTTCTTCCAACAACTCATAACAGATACTACTGTTTTCGTTAGAAATTAAATTTTGAAGATGCAGTCTATGCTATAAGCGATACCTACTAGAAAATACCATTGAAATGGGATTAAAGAAATTATTGAGGGTACTACTCATTATCTTGTTACTCCTAAATTCCCATAACAGTGAAGTATTTTTTAATAAATGCAATAATTCGCACTTATAAGCCACTGCATATAGCAGTGCCTAAGTACTTGATCGATCCTTAACAAACAGATTATTCAGTACAGCATCAACTATATCTCAACTCTGCCGACTACCACTGAATCTTTCAGAACTCCAACCTTCGGTATCCGGGTCCGAACAGTGATAAAAAGTAGAAAGAACTCTACTGCGTGGTGCGGCAAAAATGGATGCAAAGGTATTACTTGATTCGTTTGATTGGCTAAGTGCGGTGCACTATTGTCTCGTAACGGTGACGGTGGCGCTCTTGGTGAAATTTTGCGTGAACCGGTTGGCGGGCGCTCGAGCCATCACGGTCAGTCCCATGGCAGGGTATTTTGGTTTCGGTGTTTACATTTTTTTTTTAAGTTTTGCTCACTAACAGCAAATTTGCAAATATGCGAGGTACTTCATGCTTGGTACTTGGTGTTACACATATTTTAGGTTGATTACTAATAGCATGAAAATTTTATTTTTAGTGTGTTCCGAAATATAACAGTATTCGTTTTAGTTTGTTAACAGGTCAACAAGTATTAAGAATGACCCTGTAAAAAAAAGGACACTCGATGAAAGAGCCCAACATCAGAGTACTGTTCCTCTATTGTCAGTTTGAAAGATTGAATTATGAATGAGGATCATTATCACTGGTAGAGGGAGTTAGTAGTTAAACCCTCTTATTCAAAATTATCGGCATTGCTGGCCTAATGAAAATAAACTGATTTTTGCCAGTATTTTGGGTGGTAACATTGTTTCCAGTTTTCAGTATACAATGGTATTTCTAGGACGTAGTGTTGAAAGAAGGATAATATGGGCATTGAACTCATATCCAACATCTTGTTTAGATGATAATAAATTGAGGTAACATCTGCAGAACGTATTTTATGATGCTTCCTCATTGCGATGATAGTCTATTGTAATTTTAGAAATTTGAGAAACAAGTGAGAAACCTTGCTCTACTTGCGTGGCTTGAAAATAATTTCTGCATGATCTTGAAATAGAAGGTCGCTTATTTTTATCCGATGAAAATTTGCTTATTTTTACTACAGATTGCACTGTAGGTGTATGCAGATATCCTCATTTCTAAAGTGGTATCAGAGAGTGTATTTACCACTACTGATACAAATTAATCACTAATTATAGCTGTTGACACAACATTTTCTTTGCTTTTTCAGCCTAGTTCAAGCGGCACCTTTATCTCTAAAAACTAAAATCAGTAAGTATTTACAAGTGAAAGAGAAACTTATGACAATTTTTGTTTTGTTCCTCTGAAGTAGAATATCGAAAATAAATAATTTTAGATGTGATTTCTGGAGATCTCCATCAACTTTTTTTAGATGTTTAAATTCTACGCTTACATAATAAATTCAAAATTTTGATGATTGTGATTTCATTTTGCAAAATTGCCTTTTCTTTTGTGCTCAAGCACTTTTTTCTTTCGAGTTGTTCGTTGGTTGTAAAAAAGCCTATGAATTTTATGTATATGTATACAACTGGACTTACATATAACACTAACCTGGACCACCACTATATTACTATATTACACATATTAAGCCAACATGACGAAAAAAATCGACAGGGTTTAATGTTTTATAAAATAAAAAACATGCAAATGTGCCCGTCCATTACAACGAATTTAATATATAAAATAAAATGCTTATTTATTTATGTCCCTTTGGAGAATCAATCAGCGGTGGAGAGCAAATTGATGTCATATATACCGATTTTCAGAAAGGGTTTGACCAAATAGATCATTTTGTGTTATTGGGGAAGTTAGAAAGTTTTGGATTCTCTGGTAGTCTTCTAGTACTTTTTAAGTCATATCATAGAATAAATAGAACTATTGCCGGAGGCGATATATTCTGTGATCATATTTATTAAATCGTATGCAGTATGTAGATATCGAGGGCTATAGATCAACGGCTACCTCTGGGGTACCACACGGGTCTAATCTGGGGCCGTTATTAGTTATTATTTAGTTATTATTTAGATACAGATTTTCTAGCTGCATTTTCTATCTATAATAATATAATACATCTTATTACTGGTAAATCACTACCCAATAACCGTAAAGATGCATCAATTTGCATCCTGATTGTTTGGGCATTTCCGTTGTAATCTTGTAACACCCACTACTTATCGGTTAGCGTTGTGCTTTAAATAATCTAAAATGCGGATGCGAATCATTACACAAATAACATCACACATTATTTAAACAATATAGAATGTGCACTGCTCATCATTAAAGATGACATACATTTTTTGAAACAGAGGTTTTATTTTGGCACCTTCAGCTTTAATAGGCGACTGAAGAAAGGAAAATATAGCATGTTTGACGCAATGTAATATGATCTTCATATTATGAATTTTTTCATTATCATTTATCACCCCTGTCAAGGCCCACATAATTTTTAAAAATCATGTAGGGTCCAAGCCTCACAAAGACACAATGCAGAGTAGTTCTTTTTTCCGAATTTTAAAGACTACGTGAAATTTTTAATTCATGGACCTGAAGAAAATGAAGTTGTTGACACCTTTACTCAAGAAGCAACAAACACAGGTTTTTGTGAATCTAAATATATATATTTTTAGATTAATAAGAGCCACTGCTTTACATTTAAAAAATGCATTACAGCTTAGTGTATTACTATAACATCAAACTATTATTTTTTTTACATAGCTTGTCAAATTTCCTATTGTGAAATGCTAATATTGTTTTCCTTCATTTCAGGAAGCTGAAAAGAACGCACCAGTGTCCCCAAGCTCCGAAGAATCTCCTAAAGAAATTGTAAAAGAGGAGACTCCTGAGAATGAAGAGAAACCTTCAGAGAAACCTGCCACACCTACAGAGGAGGCTGAAAAAACACCAGCAGAACTCGAAACTCCCAAAGAAGTTGCTGAAGAACCGCTAAAAAAAGAAGAGGAAGCCAAAGTGGAAGCAGCTCCTGAGCCAGTCGAGAGCAAACCTGTTCCCGAACCAGAACCTGCTGGCAGCCCAGTCGAAGAGAAGAAAGCGGAAGAAACGCCCGCCGAAAAGGAAACAAAAGAGGTGCGTAGTGAGGAGGTTCCCCCTCCCTTGCCATCCTCTAACCCCCCCTCCCCGGTGATGGTATTTGCTGAATCGACCAAGGCAGACTCCCTACCTGTCGACCAACTTCCCATCGATGTGTCTCCACCTGCTGTCGAGCCTTCCTCTCCTGTAGCTGAGCCAGTAGTCGAGCCTTTGTCTCCTGTCGTTGAGCCCATAGCGCAACTCGCTTCCCCAGTTGGAGAGGTATCATCTCCTCCTCCACAACCCGAAAGTGCCAAAGAAGAATCCGATTCTGAAGCACAGGAAATTGCTCTTCCTCCACCTGTCCCTGAAGAAGTAATCGAGAATCTTAAGACTGAACTGTCCGAGGTGCTAAACGTAGAACCCAGTACTCCCCCTTCTACTCCCGCTGTCGTTGACAGCCAGCCACCCAATTCTACATTAAGCACTTTAGAAATCGAGCATGAACAAGCAACTGTCACCCTTGATACCCCAACAGAAACACCCAATGCTCCCAAACTCGAGCTTCCACAAGAAACTGTTGCCTCTATTCCCGTAGAATCAAATGAAACTAAAATCTCTGATGACACAGAGCCCATTCCATCTCCCGTCGAAGCAGACTCGATTCCCGATACATCCTCCCCTAAAGAAATCGTTCAAGATCTGCCGAGTCCGACAAACGAGGACATACCCGCAGAACCAGTCGTCAAAACAGATTCCCTCCCCGACATTTCCACCGAATCTCTTCCGTCCTTACCTGAACCGACTTCGGAGAGCCTCCCAGAACCCATGTCCCTGCCGCCCGTCGAAACGATACCAGAACCAATCACTAACGAGCAACAAAAACCCGTCTCCGACGATACCCCCCTCACGAACGGCAACACGAATGGCCTGCCGTCATCGCCGACGGCACTAGACGACACCGAGGTGGCAGAATCCGTCAAGGAAGGACCCCTCAAACAGGTGAATAAAGATAGTGCGCGCAAAAGATATACTTATATATTATACGAACCTGCACGCAACAGTTTATTAACAAAAAGTTGGTTAAGATGTCGGTAATTTTGTTTGTGTGGCGGGAATGCAGTATTTGTTTCGACTTTGCAGTGTTGTTTTTTTTTATCAGAAGTCTACCTAGATCCTTAGTTGCCTAACCCTCTCTAGAAGAAAAAATGTTGACATTATGGTTTTTGTTGATTGGAATCGTAATTATTGATGTTCGAGCTTTTGGCTTTTGTTCAGAGATTCAGTTCAGAGAAGTCACAAAAGTGCATCCAATTTGACATAAGCCTATTTAAATGTTTGTATTTTTCACATAAATTTCCCAAAAAATGCCAATTCCAAAAAAAATCTACAAATATAAAAATTTATTAAATGCTGAAAAATCCAATTGAAACAAATTTACGGCCCGCTACACTAACTTCTCAAGTTAATAATATTATGTTTGTTCTACCCCTTTAGATTTCATGTTATAGCGAGAATTTTGTGCTAACGACAATATGCATCGTGTAAAAAGGAATTTGTGTTGTCTAGAATTGTTTCTACTAACGTTCCATACCTTTACTAACTGTTTGTGGATGTCCTTAGAACTTAGATTTTGGTTTATATAGTGATGGTTGGTTTTGTTGCAAATTGAATATGTATAGGGTTTTTTGTTCAGGGGCTGCCAAACTTGTACAAAATAAGCTTGCTGAACTATTTATTACCTACCATTTTTGGGGAATGCATTTTTGTAAATTGTGGCTTATGTTTCCTTTTTCAGGTTGTCAATGACAACGAAGTTCGGCAGGAATCAGGAGATGAGCCGAGCGCAAAGCCAACAGTAAGTCTTCCACTTTTAATTGTAATAATTATTATAGAATTAAGTTTGATAATGGGTTTGTTCCATATAACTATAGCAACCTATACCGCGGAAAGAGACGTCCGACTGGGGGAATAATTTGGTGGCCATAAATAATGTATTGTCTTGTTTGTCATTTTATGCAACATGGAAATTATTTTAATTGAAAATGTTACATAGGTACAAGTTTTCTGTTGGTTTTATGATATTAATGCATTCGGGAAATGAAGCAATTAACTAGGATAAGAAATTATACAGCTTAATCAAAACGACATATTTTAATCATCATAAAGAAAACAAATATAATTATTATCAAGGATGGATTTTTGTACCTGTAACATTTTCATAACACTTTTACTTTTGATAATTATTTAAACAGCCCGTTTTATTCTTTAGAATTTGTACTAATGTAATTTTTTCATTTTGTTTGTTTGTTTATGGAAAAGAAAACTTGGTAACTTCAACTTTTACCACTTTAATCTTTGCTTCAAAAATGCAGTAAAGTGATTTCTAACTACACTCTTCTTTGATAAATGATAAGCATCGATAATTTTGCTGTTGGTAATCTGAAGTTACAGGCTTACTTGCTGCTGAATCAATTTCTTCGGTTAATTCTATTTGCTCCAGAAATGCAGCTCTCTTCGTCATATCGATAATGAATATCTTTGGTGGTCTTACCAATTTTAACTCCGCTGCTTCTTCAGTTAGTTTCTAAATGGTAGAGCGCCGCTTTTTGTTCTCTTTTGTGTTTCATTAAAAAATCAAGTTTATCAAAATGAATAGAACACAAAGTCCAGAGAATAGTTTTGTCGATAACACCTTCAGCACTAAGCCACATTTTAATTTAGTTTATTTTCTCAAAAAATTATATAGTGTGGATACAAATTGTGGAATATTGCTTATATTTCTTAAAATATTCCTCATATCAAAAACATGTTTTAATAAAAGTGTTAGGGGAAATTATTTCCTTTTTCGTAGTAATAATATATAATAATAATAATTTCCCCTAACACTTTTATTAAAACATGTTTTTGATATGAGGAATATTTTAAGAAATATAAGCAATATTCCACAATTTGTATCCACACTGTATGTATTTACTTACCTTACTCACAATCTGCATGTAAAAGTCTCTTCGCATTTTTACAATGCTTTACAAAGCACGTCATTCTTTGATCTCGTAAATATGAAACCGAAAAGCTATTTACTTACCGTACAAATTTAACGAAAAAAAATTCCAATTAAAAGCTAAAAACACGTCTCTTAAAAAAGCATATCATGGTGACTTCTATGATTTCACCGACGCCTTCAAAAAGTATAATGCAATTTTATTTATACTGTATAAAAAATTTAAAAAAGGAATGTACTGTTAAAAATGGCGGTGAATTCCATCTCTTTTCCTTCCTTGCGCCTTGCTGTGTGCAATAGGGGCCAAAAGCGGTATATGTTAATATACAGGTATGTGGTTTGTTCCAATAGCCAGTTCGCAGTTGGCCAGAACCAATGACGTCAGAACCTATAGACAGGTTTGTTTTGATAAACGCTTGACGCCCAGAACTAATCACAATCTAAGCGATCCATTAAATTATTCCGAAAATGTCGGGAGATTGTCAGAAATAGCCCCTTTTTGTCGAGCCGTAGCGAGCTTATTTCGACTCTGGGCTCGGAGGCTGGCGTCGTTAGACCATCTCCCGAGTCTTCAGGTGAGGTTCGATGATTCCGGCGACCCCAAACAAGAAGAAACATGCGATATCTAAGTGTAATTCTGGAGGAACTATAACCGGGAATCACCGGGTGTATAGTTGGTTGATGGTTGACTTTCTGTCTTTGTCTGTAGCATGTTTTTAGAGTAGTATGGATATATTTAATCTTGGAGTCAAAATAAAGGGCATTTTAACAATGGGGCACCACGTCTATAGGTTTTGACGTCATTGGCCAGAACCAATTAAATGTCAAGGAAGGTTTCAAAAATAGTCTTAAATTCAACCAGATTGACACTGACTGGTTTGTTGGAACAGGCCGAATAAGTTACAAGGAATACATCAGAGGAATATAAGTTTTTAGTGGTGAGACATTAACATTTTGTCAATTTCTTTGCCGGATTCTTAAGTTGAAATGGACATTTTTGTATGTCAGTAGACAATCTTTCATAAATTTTATTAACGTGACCCTATTTTGCAAAAATAAAAGGCATGATTTTTTATTTTGCAGGAATCAGCTGCAGTTGAAGAATAGAGATATCCCATATCCAGGATAATATTTTTTACATTTATTTCTTCTATGAACTTTGAACTTAATGTATCCACTTTAAAGCAAACTTAATGATCATTCCCATCGACAGTGATCACTTTAGAGTTTTGACAAAAAAGAAGAGAACAGAAACTGCCATATTTGTAAAATTTAGGCTACTTTAGGAAGTAATGATAGATATATTATATCGTCAATACACCCTGGATTTCAACCCATACATTACAAAGTTTGTAGTCTTTTATAAATATTTACAATCGATTGATTTACTGATACAGTTTTGGATGATTTTATAAATACCCATGCCATACCAGTGGCTGGTTTTTAATCACATATATACAATTTGTATAAAAATTAGTGTAGTTTTTTTAATCATTCATAATTGTTAGGAGCTTATATTGATAATTATTATAATTTTGTATTTCGTCATATATCATCACAATATGTTGGTTTCAAAATTGAGTTTCGATATTTGTAATTAATTACCCACATGTTTTTATTTTATTTTAGCATTTCTGTAGTAATGCTGGGGCAGCCCCGTCCCTTTGTAAATTCGCGCTTCAGAAGCGTTGGTGGGGCCGCGACACCATTTTGTTTTAGTGTTCTGGACAGCTGATTAGTTTGTATAAAAAAAGCATTTTAAATCCCAAATGTGTTAGAGGTTAGAATAGAGTCAGCTGTCTAATAATAAAGCTATAAGAGTATACGGTGTGTTTAAATGTATCTGCTTTATGAGGCAGCTCCCAGGAATTTAATCGAATGAACAATTATTTGATAGTCTTCGTCAGAAATCTTCAATCTAATCAATCAAAATCAAGCATAGAATCATTCTTCCGTTATTATATATTTTTGAATTTATCATATAATTGTACATTCGGTTTTTTCGTAATCCATATGAACAAAAATTTATCATCAAAATTTTACAACGAATTTCGCTTAACCTGTTCGGTATTCAAAATCTAGAGCTACTTGATGTGGTCTGCCCGATTTTACTTTGAGCATTTATTTGAAAATAACCACAGCACTTTGATATTTCGTCAGTCCAAAAATACTCCCATCATCCTAAGACCGACTTATCAAAATGGCTGTGTAGGGGCCAAGTTTTGTGGCCCATTGATAATATTCACAATAAAGTCTATGTATGTGTGAATGTGTTTATACTATAATATGAATATAATACATTAGGATGTTTTCACTTCGTTGTTGTTTAATTTATCCTTTATGCCACCCTAAGAAATTAATATATATCTTGCCCCTAAAAGGCTGATTTATTTGTTTGGAGATATGATAGGGGAGGAGGTAAGAAGTAAATTTAATCCTATATATGCGTTATGCAAAACTATTTTTAATATTTTTGACAACTTTATTTAAAATTTTCCTATGATCATTGAGTAAAGGGTCCTTTATTCAATGGTATTATATATTTTGAAACTTAAATATTGCTAATAAAGAACTGTCAACAACTTGAGGATGACAGTCATTTATCATAATCATAATGAATAAAATTTCCTACTAGAGGATATTTGTTTTAGTATAGGGAGTTCAGAATATACGCGACTGAATTTAAGATGCCAACGCCCCGACGGGACTATGCGAACTAGTATATGGGCCATCGTCACCACGTGACACATTTTTTTTAAAAAATCGAGATTATTTTAAAAGACCCTGAAAACCTAAAATTTGACGCCCGCAAGCTGCATTATATCAAAAATTGACAAGGTTATAGCAGAGCATATAAAACAACTTATGCTCTGGTTATAGGCTTGGGGAGTTTTAGGTAGCAGACCCTGTGTATTATCAAAGAAAATGGTACTTGCGTAGTACCATTTTCTTTGGTATTATCAAGCTCAGAAGGTTGATCCTGGACACAGGTTTACAAAGACAAGAATAATATCATCTTTTATATTTTCGCCAAGTTTTGCTCGTAAATTGCACAATAACAATTTATTGTGAAATAATGGAGAACTGTCGGAATCAAAATTCCAAAAAGAAATTGAACATCTTATATCTAGGCATGAGGCCTGTTGTTGGGCTCAATCTTTGCATTTTCAGTCTTCAGTTTTAGAATTTCCCTCGTAACTACCCTATATTTAATAATTTTGATGAATTATTTTTCTCTTGTGTGACAATGATTTCTATAATTTGAAAATGGAACTTGTTCTTTGATAAAAAAATGACTTTATTTTTCTTAAATACAAATTTTTAACATAAGTATTCCTTACAAAGTTCAATAATAATAATAGCAGGTATAGTAATATTGACAAAATTACTTTGTCATTAAAATTATATAATTTGTCACAAATGTACAATATTGTGCATGTGCATCATTGTTCTTTTGACACATCAAGAATAGCTTTTAATTCTCTGATTCTAGTCTTCACAGCTTTTAACCTTGCTTCCATATCATCACAAAGGGGCCTTGCAACTTTCGAAACAATGTGAACCAAAGCGAGAGTTTTAAAGGCATCATTGTGAAGAGTTGCAAGTGGGTCCTGTATCCCATTATCTTTAATATCAAAACTTTCTACTTCCTCAGATATCAGAATTTTTGGCAAACTGGTAATCCCTAAAATAAAATGCATCTAAACAAAAACACTCATTAAAACGTTTTATTTTACCCTCTAAATTATATCCTTGAATTGGCGTTTTTTTTATATACAACTTGACTTCTCTGCGTTCAAAATTCGAGGTGCCTTCCATTGCCTGGAAACAGGTTAACTCTACCTGGTATGTTTTGGCCCTTGAATCTCCTTGGTATACAGAAAAAATAAGACCTATGAAATGTGGATCCATCATTTGATAGGTTGCTTGTGTCCTGATGTCTAAAAAATGCAGAATATTGCCTTTCTAACTATTTTCATTACAATAATGAAAACGCCGTACATGCAAAAACATGGTTTTGAGATAATTGAGGTTTTTTGTTTTGCCTCCTGCCAACTTTTAAATATCGAAAGTAGGTAATTTTTTTCGGAATATAACATCAAATGCACTGAACATTTTTCTAATCGAATAACTTGCTAATTCATTTGACACTTTTGAAGAAAACGCATATAGGGCAATTTTATTATTCAAAATGTAAACTGAATTACCATATATATGTGAGGTGGGAAACTACAAACAAAAACACAGGTAAACAGAATACTTACCTATATTTATGAACATTTATTATTATATTATCAGAGATCATGTTCTCTGATATTATAGTGTATAGTATGTGATATTTTGGTTAAATTTTCAAATAAAAAACTATAAAAAAAACCTTTGAACTTTGATCCTAACCACAGAGAAGACCAGAATACAGAGAGTTCATCTCAATGACGTCAGAACCTATAGACAGGTTTGTTTTGATAAACGCTTGACGCCCAGAACTAATCACAATCTAAGCGCTCCATTAAATTATTCCGAAAATGTCGCGTGATTGTCAGAAATTGCCCCTTTTTGTTGAGCCGTAGCGAACTTATTTCGACTCTGGGCTCGGAGGCTGACGTCGTTAGACCATCTCCCGAGTCTTCAGGTGAGGTTCCGATGCTTCCGGCGCCCCCAAACAAGAAAAAACATGCGATATCTAAGTGTGATTCTGGAGGAACTATAACCGGGAATCACCGGGTGTATAGTTGGTTGATGGCTGACTTTCTGTCTTTGTTTGTAGCATGCTTTTAGAGTAGTATGGATATATTTAATCTTGGAGTCAAAATAAAGGGCATTTTAACAATGGGGCACCACGTCTATAGGTTTTGACGTCATTGGTTCATCTTGTCAAATATGTCAAATGGAGCCCAACTTCAAACAGTAATTAATTCATTGTAAGTCACTGTGGATCTTTCTCAGTTGTAAATTAATCTATAATAAATGAAGAACGTAGTGTACTTCATAGTTTATCTGAACAATCTTATTGGATGTGTGAAAAATTACGTAAAACTTGGGCTCCATTTGACATATTTGACAAGATGGACTCTCTGTATTCTGGTCTTCTCTGTGTCCTAACTTATTCATTTTTTTTTTCTAATATACTGAGCTTATTTATAAAACTTGTAATATACGGCAATTATTTATAAAATTTGTAACATATGGCAAGTGCCGTACCATATGGTAAATCTTACAAGCAAAATAAAAAAACTGCAAATACGGCAAACAAGAAATTGAATGAAGGTAAATTTACGTGTGGCTCCTGGTGATAACATATGGAAAATTCGATTTAGAACCTGGCTTTGAAAAACCAAAGGCTTGAGTGTTTCAGCTGGCTTAAGGGTGAAAATAAGGGCATAATATTGTACCCAAGCCCACTGAAAGTATGAAAATGTACATCGTCACTAACCCGAAAAACAAAAAAACATATTCATAATTAACATATATATATTATCAATTATATAGGAAAATCGAATTTTCCATGTTATCCCTAGGGGCCACTCGTAAATTTCCCTTCATTCTACTCAATATCGATGTACTTTTCAACCATCTTGTATGCGAAAATGGGACACCTAAATCTGTCACTATCTGACGGTCTATTCATTTGCTTCAGTAGGTATATACATCTAAATAGTGATTATAGTCAATGATCTAAATAAATGCCATATCATATCACAGAGGACACTATGGAGGAGCAAATTGAAAGTCAAAGGAGACTTCGAGTGAACAGTACTATAATAGCTATGTTCACAGAGCACTGTTTAAATTGAATGTTATTTAATCATTTAAACGAGTTATTCGATGTAAAGTGTACTTGGACATGCGCAAACGGTATGCCATCTTTTCTTCAGCAGTTTCATAACAAGAACTTGCATGCTTCTCATTGGCAGCCTGTTCAGAAACGTGGAAAAATTAATTATTAAAATATAAGATCACGTGGCAATAATAGCCCTTTGGACCCACCCTAACGGTATGCCTTTGGTTTTCCAAGGAATTTTCTATTTTGAACTTCATTATAAAACACATGACAGCCTGTATAAAATCATATCAAAACGCATATTTTTCGAATAATTGAAAACTCAGTTTTTCACATGAAGAACCCAGGATGACTCTCTGATTCATACCTTATTATTGTGAGAATATGTGACACATAATGCCCTTTGCAAGGTATACTGAGTAAAATCACGCCCAAAAATCCGTCACTATCTCCCGGTCCATAAGGAAATTACAGCAATATTGAATGCAAGCAACATATTATGGCCCAATAACTTTAAAATCTGTCCCCTGTATTTACAGTATTATTTCTGTCATATCCTTACGTCAGTGTCAGATTTTGGCTAACTAGAGTATCCACAAACAAGGATAATATTATATGATCTATGATAGTAGGCAATGACTGGTCACTTTAATTTTTGGGGCCATCTGCCTATGATATCAATATGACACTGACAGACATGGGCAAACTATCTCGCTAACTATAGTATCTAAAAACAGATTCTACTGTCGACTGGCATATTTATGAGACATTTCACGGCTATAACTTGGTGAGCCAAAAAAGTAACAGACTATTAAGAGGGGGTTGCCGACAGCGAAAGTGACGTAAGATTTCGTATTTTTTAAGTTATATAGCATAAAATCTAATAACATTTTACCTGGCAAAAATTTAGTACAAACATCTCTGTCTTCATTTTAATCATAAGATATTACAAGCAGTGTTTCTTTTATAGGTTATGAAAACCTTGGGAAAAATAATAATTCCAGTGCATATGCTTTTAAGATCTTATGATTAAAATGAAGACAGAGATGTTTGTACTAAATTTTTGCCAGGTAAAATGTTATTAGATTTTGTGCTATACAACTTAAAAAAATACGAAATCTAACGTCACTTTAACACTTTAACGGCAACCCCCTCTTAATACATCAGTCAGGATTGGGGAGCTGGGGGCCTTCATCAAGCAGACCGGCATGCTTGGTGCCCTGTTATGTTGGCTGTGGGGGCACAATAGGCCGAGCCAATGTGAGGCGGTCACCCCCTGATCCAGATAGATAGATGCCCGTGCCCACCTTGTATGTATGCTCATGTGTGACAGTTTCATATGGATAGAAGGCAAAGAGAATCTGTATAGGATCATCTTTGTCAGGACTAATAAGTTTCAAGTAATAATTAGAAAAAAAAGTGCTATCCCTTATAAAAAAATCACATTTTAAGTTATAACACGTCATGGCGTTTTAGATCACCAACGCTACAGAGTGGTGAAAGCTTGGAAAGCTAAAGCGAGGATTTAATAACTTTTTCCTTGTTTGTTTAAAGGGTAACACCTCGGGTAACACACATATGTCTTAACGGGTACACATACCAACGTGGCTAGGCCAAACTGTAATATGCGGATGTGAATGGTACCATCCCAACACCCTCATTGGCTTTTTCAACTTGTTTGAAAGTTGTTCGGCATGCGATGAGGCGGTGCATAATTGTTCTGGAGAAATTTCAACTCGATCAGGCTGTTTATCACTTCGGTGCAAAATGACACATGCCGATATGTGGGAAATTAAAGCCTTTTCGTCTACCTATGATGAACAAAGATACAATATGTTTTTTTTTTTTTGGTAAAATTTGCCATACATGTCCAATTAGAAGTCCCATTATTTCTTGTTTCTCTGTTGTTAATGCATGTTGAACGCATATGGCATAAACATCAGAAGCCAGGAAAACTGCCTTTAAAAATTTGTCGGGTACCATGATTTGAAACAAAATTCGAAAAACCCCTATAATTTTCTTGATTCGTCCGCCAGAAAAACAAAGCAAAATTGCCTACATAACCACGAAAACATAACCTCAATCCACAGCTCTTCTTCTTCTAATCTTTTTATGGCCTCTGCCCTGAGAGCAATTTAACCACTCTTCGTTACGACGGATATGTCCAGCTTTTGCTGTGTCCGCCCAACTTGGAAACTTGAACTATTATATACTCAAATTATTTTAAGAAGTCCTTACTGGGAATGTCAATTGGTAATTTCGATATCCTAAGTTGGCATAAATGCAGCAAAAAATGTAACTGGGTCATAAGTTCAGGTCAGTAACGAGCCCATTTGCACTAATAACACGAAAAGTAACACGAACAAGAACAACACAGATGACGGTAAAACTCACGAAATGTAGAAAACCCGCGAATATTTTCATTACCGAATGTTTGAACCAGTTTGAACGATCTGGAAAACCTTCACTGTCACTTTGACACACCGAGCTAAATTTGCCTAAGTCCGCCCATAGACACTGCCAAAAGCAGCTGATTATTACAAAATACCAAAATGAAAAGTATTTCCATGACGTTTGAAATTATTATTAAAATGAGTTGTAGTCATAGTTATTTTTATTTGTAGCGGTATAATCGTGATTGCAATAGGGTTTTTATTTTATTATGCTCTTTTTTCGTATCACTTGGGTAACTTTTCACATCATAAATCAACGGGTGACGTCATTAACTGGTTGAGACACACATACCAATGTTATATACCCATGGTTAACAGAAAATTCCTAGGGATTTTGTGGAGAATGTCATCTGACAAAATCGGGACTTCTTACAGTAATCGGGGTATACTCTCCATGGTGAGCTTCAAATCTTCCACGTAATTCGTCGTAGGGGCGGACCTGACCAGCCTCTGCTGCGTCCACCTAACTTGATACTTTTCCTTCTAGATACTTTCCTTCCCAAATTACTGTTTCCATGTGGAAATCTCTCATAATACTCTTTTCAACGTTACATAACTCATTGACATAAACCATCATTAGTTATATCACAGATTTTATTACCCGTTCATCTTCCTCTTTAGCAGTGGCGTAACAAGGGGGGGGGGGAGGCTTGGGGGCTTTAGCTTTTAAAACAATAGTTTTGCTGTAAATATTGCTGAAGAATTTTTTTAAAATAATTATAGCGCTTCCCTCCAACTTTACATTCTGGTTACGCCACTGCTCTTTAGGTCAAATTGTTTAACCGTTAAAATATATATTTGTTCACCTTTCAGTTTTATTTATAGTCCAAGAAAATTGACATTTTTTTATAGAGGTAGAAAAAAATAATTCTTTTCAGGGTTGGTTGTGGGTAGCGTCCTGAGTATAACCCCAAAAAATCACCATCGAAGTCGTGTTACGAACCCCGCAATAGGGGTGATTTTGCAAAAATATTTTTTTTGCAATTTTTTTTCTTATGTGTACATTATTACATTCTCTACCACTTTCCCTTATGAAGTTTTTTTTTAACTTCAATACTTCACGAGATATAGGTAAAAGATCACCACTAGGTAAAGTGCTTTATAAGGGTGAAAAAAAATTCTTTAAAACAAGCTGATTTTTTCTGGGTTAACTGGGCTTTAACTTAGGAGTGCACCCCGAGTTAACCCTGAAAAAATTAGCTTGTTTTTTTTTATCCTTATAAAGCACTTTAGCTAGTGATGATCTTTTACCTATATCTCGTGAAGTAAGTAATTAAAGTTAAAAAAAAAACTTCTTAAGGGAAAGTTGTAGAGAATGTAATTAATGTACACATAAGAAAAAAAAGTACACATAAGAAAAAATAATTGCAAAAAAATGTTTGCAAAACCACCCCTATCACCCCTGGTGATTTTACTCAGGACGCTACCCACAACCAACTCTGAAAATATCTACCTGTTAAGAATTTTTTTTTGCATGTATAATTTTTTTGGACTATTACAAAGCTTTTTATTCCTTTCCTTCACAACAAGCTTACAGTATCAATTCATTTCTTAACCTTCGCAAATCCGCGTTAAAATCTACTGCATACTGCATATCTCATCATTTTTGTGGTATGTAAAATTTGTCAAGCACTAGCAGCAGGATATTTTGTTAAATTAGGAAAATTAGTACGTTAAGAATAAATAAAAATATTTGTTGAAGCAATGAAAAAAGCAGGCATGTGAAATGAATAAAGAATTATTTCTGTTTAAACTTCATTGTTGAGGTTGTAACTACGAGTAATAACAGCGAAATAGGTATTGCTCCAAGTCTCTTTGAAAATATCGTTATAATCTTGTTAAGACTCAATGTACAGCATGTACGTGGTGATTCAACATTTTGACCCATAAAATGCCTTTTTTCGATTTGTAGTGAGCAACATGCATAATTTTAAACTTTTGGTCAATATAAATTTTAATATAATTAGTAAAGGTTGGTGACCCAAATATTAAATATTTTTTGGTTTAGTTTAAAAACTAGACAGTTAAAACGTTAATATACTTACAATTTAAAATCATCAATCTTATTTCTGGTAAGTCTTCTTTTTATTTATAAATTTATAACATGTGCCAGAAAACCTTTCTTCTTAAATTCTTATTTTTAGTTTATATTCATTTTATATACCAGATTGTATTGTATTTTAGAGCCCTGATGAAGATTATACATTAATCGAAACGTTGGCGAAGAAATAGTGTTTTTAATAGCGTTATGTCCCTTTTCCCAACTAAACTAAACCAAAAAATAAATTTTAATCTAAGTAACTACTCACATTTTGAGACAAAAATTATTTAAAAATATTTATCACAATGACCGTCATTAGGCTTTTTGCGCAAATGCTAATGACATTATTGAAATATTATATTTGTGCCTTTATCGTAAAGGGTGTAAAAAATGACATTATTTTGCTACAGCTAGTCCGTCCCTGTCCCTGGCAGACCAAATAAGCAAAAATTGTTTTCTTGGGCCCTTTTTAAGGAGTCTTATCTATTTATTGCCCATCGTATTAAAAAATAATTAAATTACATAAAGTATTTTAAAAGTTATTAAAAAAAAAACGATTTTCAGGGGCGTCTTTTAGGGGATTATATCTCCGTAGGTGGGCCCTCTGGGGAACTTTTTTTATAGGAACTTGTCATGTTATTTTAACGTCCCCTGTATAAATCCGAGAGATTGTCCACATATTCTGGGACACCCTGTATATACCAACACTCTGTTTTATAGGTCGCTGTCGATCAGTGGCGCACTCGTTCTGCAATAGCAAAGCTGCCACCTGCACCCCGGGCATTTGACCCATGATTGCCTCGGTCCGCAGTGACCGCAGTTCTCCCAACTTGGCCAAGATACATGTTAAGAGCGTATGTAAGTCTTGACTTGACCGTTGAGTGATACTTGACGTTGGCTGAAATATTTAAATAATTAAATATTAAAATATTTCAGTCAACGGTCTTGGCCAATACACGCTGTTTGTATTACCTGCTACCTGCTTTCTCATTTGGTCCACGCCCCATATGGTTCCTATAATATACACGCCGCGAGGGTCCCAATATTTCAGTCAACGGCTAGGGTCAGCTGAAACCCTCGGGCCTCGGGCATACACACACTTGGTGTGACAATAACTTTTTAACAAGAAGAATTCAGTAATAATTTTATCTACAGAGATTTCATTCTGCAAAAAGCGCATTAGTCTTTCAACTAGCTGTGCTTATATTATCTCCTTAATTTCAGCCAGAACTTTATTTATATCAAATTAAATACCCACCGCAACTATTTCCGTTGTCGCGTCGTGTTGGTCAAAGTACCCACTGGGTTTTGGACTAGATTTTATGAACGCGAAGATACCCTTTCCTTCTGTTGATATTGATACTATAAATAATATTATCAAGCTTTAACAATGTAATGAAAGAGATAATAAGGTAATATGTTAGAACTTAGCCAAATTCACGCACATTCTGCACATTTGCAATTTATCCCAATATAGGTAGGTACCTACTTTAGCATTATACCATTGGCGCACAAAGATATGTACGTAAATACCAACTTGTTATCATATAGGTAGACTTTTTTACCTCAAAATAACAAAATAATAATATATCGATACGAAAACAAGGGCAATGCAACTTTCATTACCTTCGTTATCTAAAATCTATGTCCGTGAATGTGTATACAAACATTCTTTAAAAAAGTAGGTAGGAGGTACCTACGAACCTACGTATTCCAAAGCGGGCCAAAAAGTAAAAATTCTGGAGCAGAAATGTGGAGCCAAATTTGTTCAATCGCATTAGTCTGTTTGCAACGATAATCAAGGATCGGCCATAGCCGTAACGCCGTAATCCAGAAGATGTTGACAGGAAAAGGAAATTATATTTCCTGTCACATAGCAGTAGTAAAAGTTAGTAAGTTTTTTGTTTGTAAGAAAGTTGGAATATTTATAGAATTCTTACACACAGTTTGTTTTCTTCTTTTTGCAAATACTTCTATCGTAAAACTGTAACCTTTTTTGGTAGTATTTTTGGTGGGCTTTTCCATGGTCCTATTGAACTGTTAAAATTGATACAGGGTGTAAAAGCTGTTCAAACCAAACTTATGTGTTTTTTAATGGACCATCATGTGTATATTATTTGAATTTTGTGAATTTACTCTTCATCCCGATTCCAACGATAGAAGCATGTCATATGTTTGCTCCAGCCGTTTAATGATACAGGGAGTTTAATCTTAATTTTTTTTTCATGTTTTCACATCCTGTATCTAGGAAAACGAAACCTTTGGGGATAAATTTATTATAAGAAAATATGATGAAAATAATTCTCCTAAAACGTTAACGCTCATTTTGTAATCATCCAGACAAAAAAGCAAAGGTTGACTCCGAATCAAGGTTCATATTATTTTAACCCACTCCAAATCAAGGTTCATATTATCATATTTTTTTCATACTTTGCACTGCATCGAAAATATCAACCTTTGCCCGTTAACGATTTAGGAGCATTATTTTCATCATTTTTTCTTGAAAACAGTAAAAAAACGAAGATTGAACGTATCGTAAAAATGGTTGGAGCAAACATATGACATGCTTATATCGTTGGAATCGGGATGAAGAGTACAAAATTCAAATAGGCAGGATGTTCCATTAAAAAACATAAGTTTGGTTTGGCCAGCTTTTATAACACCCTGTATCAATTTCAACAGTTCAACAGGGCCATGGAAAAGCCCACCAAAAATACTACCAAAAAAAGGTTACATGTATCACAGAATAGCCACGGTGGCTATTCTGTGCATGTATCTTTGAAAGTAGTAAAATAGTTTTTTCTGTCCACCAGAACCTCGTGCAGAGATAACCAGATATTTAATGCCTAGAGATTTTTGGTCGGAGCGCTTCATGTAATTTTTATTCCTAGTAAGCTTGATATTATTATCCTTTACCTATGTCTTCAGTATAATAATATAATAATAATAATAATTCTCATCCACACAATACTCCAAACTAGGAGTACACCAGAAGCAACTGAATGGTTGTGCTGGGGAGGGGGACGATTACTATTATTTTGTCTGCGTTGCCATTTGCGGCTAGGGTCGACTTTTTCCCGATAGAACTAGGATAGCATTTGCTCAAATACTACGGAAAACCCTAGAAAACCGTAGTAATCGCAGAGAGTGTAGGACAATTATTAGCAAATCACACTGATACAGCTATTAAGGAGCAATACCTTGAATCCACAATTTGTCCAGCGCTCTTGGATATTAGCGGTGTTTTCCTATAAAGACATGAGCATGCATCTGTTTCGACCTCGATTCGGACCAAGGTTAATCGAAGGCAGAAAACATGCAGTCTAAACAGTTCGGCGATGATACGAACATCGCCACCGCGGTAGGAAAATAGAAGTTAACTTCAGCTTGAAATTTGAAATAATAGGATCTACAACCATGTAAAAAAAGTTAATTTCCTGGATCGGTTTCATTGTGCAAAATACTATTTCGTAATATTACTGTTGAAATCTACACTTCGTGCCCTTGTGGGTTGACAGCGTCACGCACAAAACAGTTTTTATTGCACAAAATAAAAGTAAATAGATACCTACCTACCCAAAACTTGAAAACTTGAAAGTTGAAAATGCCGTAAAATATTTAATATGCGAAAATAACGAGTATTCAGCGAAAATAAAGTAGTATATTATATTACTAGTTTTTAATAACAAAGATTTCATCCAACAATGTGACCTTCATCAGGGAAATTTAATTATTAAAATTTTTTAGAAATGTAATGTTGGTTGAAAGCTTGGTTATTAAAAACTAGTAACATAATATATATTTTCTTTGGGCTTAAAATATTTAAGATAGTAGGTAGTGATCTTCTTTACCAACATGCGTGAAACAGCTTCAGGGTACCGGTGTATCAGCTCTAGTCGGTTTGCAAAAGGACTAGTCCTATTATATACGGTCTATCTGCAACTAGACAGTATATCACAGAGAGATTTAAACAATAACAGAATGTATGTGCAATGTTTTCCGGGCGCCATTTCTGAATTACCCCTTCTTTTTTATATAGGCCCGTCAAAGAAGGATATTGTAGATTGTAGATTGTAGATTTCTTAGGGGTCGTTTTTTTGCCCTTACGGCCTTTCTTCACTGCGACCTAATTAGATCTTTTGTGAATGACCCTGCTCTAATAAATTCCAAGGTCACCTAGGCTTTTGACGAAGCTTAGTATTTTCCTTGGGGCTAAGTTGCCAATTTCATTTGGATTTATATTGATCCTTTCGAAGTATTTAAGTCTGTTTCGAATTAAGAGGGGACACTCACACAGTATGTGCTCGCTAGTCTTATCCCGTTCGTTGCAAAATCTGCATAGTCCATGTCTGTTTTGCCCATTTTTTTAAGATGATATCTTAAAGGGCAGTGTCCAGTCAGGAGACCTGTGATGAGTCTTAATTCATTCTTGTTTAGAGTGAGAAGCTTTTTGGCGTTCTGAGGCGAATAGGTCAAAAATCTTTTCGCTTGTCTTTGTCCCGGAGTGTTACTCCAGTAGGCTTCCTTTTGTTCCTTTTCCCATGTTTTGATCTCTGTCAATAGGTGGCTTTTATTTATGCCACAGAACGGTTCAGGACCGTAAAATGGAGCCTTAGCCCCTTCTCTAGCGAGGCTATCAGCGATTTCATTCCCATGAACACCTTTATGCCCTGGCACCCACATTAGGATATTACTTATTGCTGGTACGTTTACGTAGTATTTTGAAGTAAAAAAGGTAATTATTTAATATAATGTATAGGTACCTTAGATTTTTTTTGCAAAATACTACTTTTAAGTGTATACAAATCGATAAAAAATGTATTTTGTGAGATATTTTCAAAAACCTTTTTTTGTTTGAAAGGCCTTCAAAAACCGCTTCTTTTGACCTTCCTGCCATTTTAAAAATGCAAATCAAGGGCCGGCTGCGTTTTTTTTTATATCCCCGATTTTCGCGAAAACCTTTTAGCGATTTTTTTATTTAAAATCTGACCCCACAGCGTTAATCAGAACATCACAAAACCCTTATATACCAAATTCGAATAAAAAAATATACAGGGAGTTCCATTATGCAGGGTGTCAAATTTGAGCAAAATAGGAATTTTAAAGGCATCTGCCAAGTCAAGTGTGCCATGGAATCCCCTCAAAACAGTTGAATGGTCAACAGGACCACTCAAGTTGTTAGTGTGCAAAGGTCCAATATGAAATATACAGAGTGCTCTTATCTGTGCCATCTCAAATTACTGAATTTTTTGTAACTTTATATGGGTCAAAAATCGAGTATATCAAAACCGCTCCACATACTATAAACGAACTAAATCTAAAAAATTCAGAAGCCTGCCAGTCAGTAAGTCCATATCAGTTAAGGTGGCTGGTGTGTGTCACAACAGGAAACGCACAGTAAATGTATCATCTTAGACAGTGACTTTGTTGAGAAAGTCCCAATAATTTAAATTGTTTTTATTTGTTGGTTGGCATTTTGTAAAGAAATAAATTACTTTTGTGTTTATTAATATTTTTTCAATGATTCCAGAGCACTCCTGATCAGTATAAAGTTTAATAAAAATTCAGAATTTTGAGATGGCTCAGAGAAAAATACCCTGTATATTTTTGTAGTAAATCTTTTCACACCAACATTTTGAGTGGTCCTGTTGACCATGCAACTGTTTTGAAGGGATTCCATGGCACACTTGGCTCGCCAGATGTCTTCCTATTTTGCTCAACTTTAACACGGTGTAGAACCGAAAACCCTCTACATTTTTTGTTCAAATTTAGTATATGGGGGTTTTGGGGTGTCCTGATTAACGCTGTTGTGTCAGATTTTAAATAAAAAAATCGCTAAATAGTTTTTGTGAAAATCGGGGTATAAAAAAATCGTAGCCATCCCTGGATTTGCATTTTGACAAAAGTAAAAACGTCAAAAGAAGCGTTTTTTGAAGACCTTTCGAACAAAAAAAGGTTTTTGAAAATATCTCACAAAATACATTTTTTATCGATTTGTATACACTTAAAAGTAGACACCCTGTAGGTACTAAAAAGATGGGCCTATATAAAAAAGAAAGGTAATTCACTACGATTGCACATACAGTCTGAATATCAATAGTCCGTATGTTAACGGTCTAGTCCGTATATGAAATGCAATGTCATTTACATACGGTCTGCGCCATTTAGGCCGTATAGATACAGCCTAGACCGTATACCTACATACGGTCTGTTTTCATATACGGGCTGTAACATACATATATATATTATTTTTGGAGATAGTCGCCTGAACTTTTTGTTTGTTTGAAAGCCCTTCAAAAGTCGATTCTTTGGCCCTTCCCACCATTTTCAAAATGCCAATCCAGGGCCGGCTACGATGGTTTTTAAACCCCCGATTTTATCGATTCTATATACATAGTGTCAAAGTCAAAGTTGAGCAAAATAGGAATTTTAAAGGCATCTGTCAAGTCAAGTGTACCATGAAATCCTCTCAAAATAATTGAATGGTCAACAGCAACAGGAACACTCAAAGTTTTGGTGTGCAAAGATCCAATACAAAATATACATATATGTTTAAAAGTAGACACCCTATATATGATCAGACTAGCGTCCATTTTATTTTGTCTCTGCTTTCGTAAAAATACCTCTATTGTCACATTTTTTGTACTTTTCACGTGTCGATAATACTTTTCGCAGATTTTTTTTATCTTTGCTAATAAAAAAAAGTTGGGTGTTCATAGGAAACTAACTTTCCCTAATTTATTATTAAGATATGTGATAGTATTAAGATATGTTTGATATTAACAATCTGTGCCAGTGTATCGAGTATACCTAGGTTACCACAAATATCTTCTCTGGTTTGTTAAATACCTAGGTACTCCAACTACCCACATAAGGGTTCCCAAATAAAAAAATAGTACCTACTGAAAAAAACTGGCAATACTTTTTTATATTCTACCGGTCCTAGAAGTATGTCAATTTAATAAAATCAACCGAAATTGTCCAAATCCAAAATCATCTCCCCTCGCCATCTACGCTTCTGAACCGCTGGCGCCCGATCGACGCCAATGCAGTGCGTCGCGGCGCCGTGCACAACCCCCTACCCTCGACGTTCCGCCGACCCACCACGGTTCAGTGCCAACATGGCCGTGGCCGTTTGAAAACAAACTCCGCGTCGTCGTCGTCGCGACGGCCGTGCTGTTCGCCACAAACGGCCAACTATGATCGCGTGAGGTAAACAAAAGGTCGCGATCGCCCACCACCGTTTCGCCGTGCAGCTGTGGACAGGTGAGTGACGGTCTAGTGTGCGTCGAAACGTTCTTTTGTTTAACGAAACGTTAAACAGTCGCAGATGCCGCAGTCGTTGTTTATTATTATTTGTTTTTTTTTTTGCAACCAACCTATCATATTTTTTGGTGCCCTATTTCAGATCAATATTTTCCCTTCCCCTTTCGCCTGTGTGTGATTTTAGGTCAATGGCAAGATTTTGTGCAGGAATCGAGGGGGTAGGTGGTATAGAGAAAGATAAATCAGGGGACACTGCGAAGTACTCTTACGTAACGGGACCCTTGCTTTGTAGGATATAAGGGTGGGATTTTATAGATCTCGAGAAGAGTAGATATATTGTGACTGAGTGGAGGAAGTGAGGAAGGATAAAAGACATTAAATAGAAAATATTGCATTAAATATTTTTACGAAATTTAAACCATTTTTGAGGTGTCTTTGCTATAAAAATCATTTAAAGATACCTATTTGGAATAATCAAGAAATAGAACTCAAAATAGGACGATGTATCGAACTAAGTACCTACCTACTACATGGTACCACAGAGAAGACCAGACTTTAAACTCTAATTAATCCATTGTAGGTCACTGTGGATCTTCGCAATCTACTTCATAGTTTATCTGAACGATCTGGTCTTCTCTGTGCTGGTATCTACCTCTAAAAATATATGTGAACATTTCATACTGTTAGAATTTGGTTCATAACTTCCCAAGATAATTTTTTTGAAATACACTTAATATACAAAAAAACTCTTAAAGAATATATTAGTAACAAAAAAAAATATCAGAAAATTGAAATCACTCAACAACTGTGTAGCAAATTGACGCCATTCGTCGTTTTAAAAAAATTACATAAATGGCAAAAATACCCTGCAAGTTTTAAAGAAATCCGAGTTTGAGCCACCCTGAACACAAAACGACAAAAAGTAAATGTGAAACCTTCACAATAACAACTATACTATGTAGATATTATAATTTATGACTGTAATCGACGCTATACCATAACCAAAAAGAAGAGCATGCAAGGAGATTTATATCTCTATTGGCGTTTTATGAATTGAATATGAATTGTCAAGCAATATAAGAGTTAGAGTTCCTGACATCACACCGTCTAATAAAACTTGCAACTTTGCAACAGAACTACTTGGTCGTATTGCATTATTTGAAGCCAATGGCCATAATAATTGTGTGGACATGATTGTGGTGATGATCTTATTTTATACTATACTAAAATCAAATAACTCTTACGCCTGAGATAATCGCCAGAGCCGCTTTGACGCACGACCTTTATTTAATTTTACTTTTACAATAATTGTTTGCTTCAACATATTTCAGAAAAAAAATTATTGGCTTAATTTAAATGGTTCAAAACATCGATAAAATTATTTGTGGCAGTGTTTAAATAGGTGAAAACAAGAAGATAAAACCGCATAAGTACGCCTTTGCGATCGAGTACATCCCTGTTGCTCCTGATATTTTATGGCCTATTGACCAATCGCCTTATTTCGCGGAACGTCATCGCACACGTGATTTTATTTACGCCAGGCGTAAAAGTTACTTGATTTTAGTATAAATAGAGACATTTTATTTTTTAATAGTAGAACATTTTACTCTATAATAATATTATTCAGTATTTTTTAGAGAATGAATTGATGAAATAATAAAAATGAAAAGAATTTAAAATCAGCATTCAACACGATGTGGATTTATTAGCATAGCTATTAACAACTATATTAAGCACAAAGCTGAAATTTATGTCTGTTTTTTTTTTATTATTTAATTTATTGGAAACGTTAGATAAATGTAGGTATTATCAAAGATCATGATATCTTTGGTATTATGTAAGTTTTTCTCTAAATTGGAACACAATGTAGGTGCATATATACTTTTGATGTATATAGTTCATATTAATTATTAATGGTAAAAGTGTTGGCATCATGTGTTCATAGACTAATTTTATTACGGAATTATCCATTGAAGAGAAAAATAAGAAGATAATGAGAGTACACTGGAACTGAAATTGAAAAATTACCCTGACATTACATTATTGTAACACGCAATCTTCTGAATACAAGTCGTTATATTTAGTTGCCGTTTCGTTTCATTTCATTAGCGGTATTATGTTGGTAATCATTGTTTATTTTCTCGTTAATGGTATCATGTCGAAGAAAATAAATAGAAGCCTAATGAGAATCCACAACAAATATTTCTAGTAAGGTTAGGCGCGAACTGAACTAACCGCTGTTGAGACTGCTGTACTGTACTGGGCGTTTTGGGGGTTTGGGGAAAAAAAGTAGCAAAGGTGTCCAGTGTTCGACTTTTGAGAAAAGTCGAATGCCACAAACCGCAACCTGATATATCGATTCGTGCGGTTTTAAAGAAAAAAATATCGGCATTGAACTTTTCTCGAAAATTGAGCATTGGACATCTTATAGCTGCTTTTTGCCCACCTCTTCTGGTAATACGAGAAACCCTCGCCCCAAAACGTCCAGTTGGGACACCCTGTACAGAGTCAGTGGCGTAACCAGAATGTAAAGTTGGGAGAGGCTAATTATTTCAAAAAAATTCTTCGAAAATATTTATGGCAAAACTATTCTTTTAAATTAAATTTTATTTCTTTGGGGGGAGGCTAAAGCCCCAAAAGCCCCCCCCCCTAGTTACGGCACTGTACAGGGTGAACCTGATATATGAAATTCGTCCACCTAAGTGTGCACAGAATGGAGCTAAAGGTAACCAACATTTACTGCTGTTTCCAATAAATTTTCATTCATTCTAGTGTGTACAAACACTTAAGAAGAGATGATGATTGTGATGGTGAACAAAAAAAAACTTCCAATTTACTTATATCAGTATTTAGTATTTTTTTATACTAGGGCAGAATGAAATCTTCAGAAAAAAACTCATTATTTTAGATATGAAAAGCAAAGATAACAGTTATGTTGTATATTGGTATAGAAATGTTAAATTTCTCAAACATCTGTTAGCAGCTACAAATACAGGGTGGCCCATTTAAAACAGTCCACCTGAAATATTTTCAATGGAAATGGTTTTTTCGGAAAACCCCGAGACAAGTCGATTTTGATTTCATGAGGGACATCTTTTGACCGTAAATTCGTGGCTGTATGGTCATCCCCCTAAACGGGGTGGCAACCCCTTCAAGAATCTTAAATGGCATGGGGGGTCAAGCGGCACATCATTGGATAGGTATTTCATTGCTCTTTACAAACATGCTGAAATTTTTTTTTTTTTTTTGAGTTAACATTAAAAAGCAATGAATGTGTCGGTGCAATAAATTGAAAAACACTTCGAAACAGAATTAAACTGCAAAAATAAGGCTTATCAGAGAAGTCGTGTCAAGGTGACGGGTTTTATTAGAATTTTAAAGGTAGTAGCAACAAAACAGCGGATAATAACAAATAAACAGATTTCACTTCTTAGACAATTCTGGTTAGTAAAATATCGGAAGACGATTTGCATAAGTTAAATGGATCAGATTTAATATAATGTCATAAATAATTCAAATATATATATGCAGACCGGACAATATTATTGTCCAGCCTGCAACGTCTAGTTTGCAACAATTTTCATTTGTTGCAGACCGGTCAATCTTTTGCTTGCATCTAAGTAGCAATTAGGTATGTGAGATTTAAGATTGCCGTGGAAATAATCAGTTTGTCTTTAATATAGCCAAAAAACTATTATTGTTTTGAAAGAACCATTTTGATATTACCGCGGAATATTTTTGAAATGGGGCTGGGGCTAATATGGATGAATTTAAGAAGAGGATTAGAAAAATTAAAGAAAGATAGATAAGCACGAAACCAAAATGAAAAAAGTGAATAGAAAAATAGTAAGTTGAAAGGAAGAAAGGAAAAATCGTTTCTACTAAACCTCCACATAATATAGAGAACATTTCAAATCAGATTTGAAAGTATTTAACAATTTGCAGAAACGTCTTTTGTCTGTCAAAAGTTAAACTATAAAGAAAAAATATCAAGAAAGGAAGAACGAAGAGTTAACAAATGATGTAATAGGTTTCTTTTCATCCAAGAAAAGTATTACGGACAAGGAAAATATAGAGATTGGTAGGTTATAGGTACTGATTCTATCCATAATGCATAGTGAAAGATCTGTCAAAGACTGCTACGACTATGCTAACAGATTCCATCATTGCATCTAAAACTAAAAAATATATATGCATATCTCTATACGTTCTGTAAAACAAAACAGAATAAGAAACCACATAGAAATAAATAAATTGAGTGCTATGGTATCCTAAGATCATTTAAATAATTCGAAAATTAGGTGGAAATAAATGTTTAACTGAAGTGAAAATCGCATAACGATATTGATCCAACAATAAAAAGCTTCAATTATATAGGTAGTTGCCATAGCAACGAAATTACCGAAAATTTTTTGGTAAGAAAAAAATTAATATGCCTATTTTCTCGGTAGACAAAACGAAACATTTTGGCAGCAAATTCACACAAGAAAATAAAATTTGACATATAGTTCAGTTTTTAAGTGGTTACCATGAATACTAACTTTGCCTTTTGGATATTTCAGTATTTATATTATTAATTAAGAAACTCGCAAGAATCTTTGGCTTTCCGCAATTTTTCCATGTACGCAGGATTTACTTTCCGATACATATTTTTTAATTTGTCAGAAATAATTTGTGTAGTAGGGTGATTACAAGTCATGATACAACAAAAGAGAGATATGATATTGCGCAGGTTGGACACCATATTGGCGCGTCACGCGGTTATAAACAATGATACAAGTTGTATCATCTGTTGTATCAAAAAAAAAATGAAATTGCTCTTTGTGAACGTAAATTCTAACCAAGCAGAAACTTTTATGACGAATGACTTTTTTTTGCATCTTATTTCACTCTTTGGTCCATTTGTCCCTTTGTAAACTCAATCAGTGGACATACTGTAATACTTTGCATGTCATAAGTGGGCGGGAACTTACCGCGTGACGTAATTGCGCAGAAGGGAACGAAATTGAGGCGGCTAAATATCATATCTCTCTTTTGTTGTATCATGATTACAAGTGGCAATAAATTGTTTTTAAAAATAGTATCAGGTGTAGGGAAAATAGTGTCAGGTGTGGGAAGGCTGATTAGTGAATGTTTTTAAAAATGAAAATGTTTGAGCTTATGAAATGTATACAGTCATTTCATAACAATAAATTAGAGAACTTCAAAATGTATATAATAAACTTGAATAGAAAAAATAAACTATTTGTTGTTTGAATAATACACTTATCATGTCGACCATTCTTAAAATCCCACACCCAATAAATAAATAATACACAGAGGCAGTATTCAATTTTAAAAAGTAAACTTGGACGGCGTATGTAAGAAACTAAAGACGATAGACACATGATCAATATTAATTTTAACGAATTTTATTTTTCTTTTTTGAAGTTCTGTCTGCTTTTTCTGAAACACCTTGTATATACAGGGTGTCTCGTTAATAATAGGACATAGAGAAACTGCATAATATATTTTAGGCCAAAATATTACGGTTGAGCTTAGCAACTACTGGTCAAATCAATAGTTACTGAGCTACAAGGCGTTGTAGTTCTTTTTTGAAATTGAATTATGGCAATATCTCCCAAAATAATCGATCTGCTGAACTGGTACTGCTGTATTTTGGGCATAATAATATATAGAATCAGCTGGAGATATCGATTTCTATGTATCTCACAGAGGGCGCCACTTGCCCGTTTTTGGATAGTGCTTTAACGTCTTTTGAGGTTATCTTTTTGGGCTTGCAGGTTATTTGGCAAAAGTGTATACCTACTTGTCTCATATCCATAACATCATCAAAAATAAAGGAAAGAAAACTACAATGACCTGTGTCTCAGTAACTATTGAGATTTGTCCAGTGTTAAGCTCAGTTGCTCTATGTCCCATTATTAATGAAACATCTTAGGTATATAAATCAGTCAATTTTGTTTGTTGAAAATCGTGACCTTTTTAGAATTAGTTTATACTTAATTCTACAGAAAATATATTCACTACGCCTCCGGGTAAAAAAGCTACCCTAAATTTGCCCCATTCAACACTCATACCACAGAATTCCAGGGAAATAAAAGAAATGGAACAGCACTCGGAGAAAACATTGGAAGTCGTACGAAAAGCGGGCGGTTCTGTTTGTTTACGCCGGCGGTGGCAGGAATAAACAGGAAATCTGAGCGCACGGGCACAGATAAATTGAATCAGCGGCTAAGATGGTTGAGCGGGGCATAAAAAGCTGACGCCAGGAGCGGACAGATCGGCGCCAGGGCGATTTGGGTTACTACTAAAAGGCCGTAAACAAGTTGATGATAGGAGACAACGCGTTGGGAAGTTCGAAGGACATCTTAACGGCGCGCGGCGGTTCGATAATATTTATTTACGGTGTTATTAAAGACCGACTTGTTTGAGGCGGGTTAATTTGTACAAATTGGCTTGTGACAGCCAGTTTGTGCAAATAAATCGTTACCTAAATGTAAATAGAAATCGACAATTTTGCATTTCAAAAATCTGGACTGTTTCGTCTTGAAAATTAAATGAGATTGGTACAGATGTTTGATAGTTTAAACGTGCTTGAGTCACAATGCACAGATGATTTTGATGTTTGTTGAGAAAAGTTACGAAAAAATCTGGTTCGTCATGAAGCTCTTTTTAGAAAATTAATAATGAGACTGGAATTATCTTTTTTCAGTTACACATGCTGCACCAGAAAATAATCATGATTCGTGATTACTTTCCATTTTTTCACAAAGTGCTGAAATTTATGGTAATAAGGGAAAGTCGCCGAATTTCGGATACTACTTTAAATTTACTAAGTACCTATTTATTATACAGAAGTGTTTTTTATTTATTTTTTCATATAAGCATATGCAACGTGTTATAATGAAACAAAATTTATTGTCAAAAGAATTTTACTACATTTGTTTTTTCAAGACAACGACGGTATATGAATTCGGTACCTACATTTTGGTGCGACTGAAAAAAGGTTCCTAATTTCGGACACTGTATCCGAAATTAAGAGACTACTTTCTACAAGTGTAAAAACTATATATTTAAACAAAAGGCGCACACATACGTTTTTTCTAGCTTCTTTATTAGCTTGTTTGATGTAATTTCCAATGTTTCGGGACTGAAACAAAATTGGAGACATTAGGATAGGCAGGTATCCCATTTGTTTTCCTCTGATCTCATTATAATAACCAGTTTCAATGGATCTGTCACTTTTTCTGAAAATAAACAATTTACTTTTGGGTTTCTGGTATCCGAAATTATAGACCGGGAGATAGTGACAGATTTTTGGACGTGATTTTACCCAGTATGCCTTGCAAAGGGCATTATGTGGCACATATTCTCACAATAATAAGGTATGAATCAGAGAGTCTTCATGTGAAAAACTGAGTTTTCAATTATTCGAAAAATATGCGTTTTGATTTTGAAGTTCATTATAAAACACATGGCAGCCTGTATAAAATCATATCAAAACGCATATTTTTCGAATAATTGAAAACTCAGTTTTTCACATGAGGAACCCAGGATGACTCTCTGATTCATACCTTATTATTGTGAGAATATGTGCCACTATAATGCCCTTTGAAAGGCATACTGAGTAAAATCACGTCCAAAAATCTGTCACTATCTCCCGGTCCATAAACATGGGAACTTTGGAAGCGATACTAAAAGCTAGAATATGTTGCCTGTTGTAGGCAAGTATAAATAGGAAACCCGAGCACGCTGTCGAGATCTGGAAAAAATGTTCCAGATCATAAAAAGCGAACGCCGGGAGCGGACAGATTGGCGCCAGGATGATTTCGGCCACCATGCGGAACTGCGAAAGCCATAGGCGCAACTAAAATATATTCTTATTAAAAACCCCAAATAAAAGCACGGATTATTTTCACGGTACACACTCTATATGAGGTTTCCGAAAACTAATAGATATTGCGATTATTGACCTTCACTCTGAAAATTGATATTGTTTATACAGTGTGTCTCAGGTAAAAGTGTCCACCCATTCAGCGCATGCGCGGTTTTTGAAAAGTCGCTCGTACTCGTCGATTTTGGTTTGCGAAGGGGGAGGGGACACTTATTGAATCTAATTTCATTTTTGTAAAGTTTACCCCGCCCCCCCTTCCCCATAGCCGTTACTCCTGTTTTTTAAATGGAACCATATACCATTTGTGACACGTGGAAGGCCCTTTTAGTTAGCGATACGATGGAAAGAATGTGTGATCCAGCAAAATCTGGCCACAGCAAATAAAGGTTCTTTTGGGCACAACATTCTTATTTGTCACCCATGGTGATAAAATATAATGGGAGGGGGTGGCTCTGGAGGGGAGAGGGTGGGCTTACAGAAATGAAATACAATTCAAAAATAGTCCCCGTCCAAACCAACGAGCGATTTAACCGCGCATGCGCTGTATTAAGAATGGTGGCTAGAACACACATTCTTTTAGGCAGAATTTCCTTATTTACAAGTTTTTATTAGCTTGCTTTCTTGTGTGTCTGTCTGTCCGTTTGTGTATATTTGGTTACAAATTTTGCAATCGATTTCCCGATGAACTAGAGATTTGAATCTTTAAACATAGTGCAGAACCGCAATATATATACTGTGCGTTTCACTTTGAGCCGAGACAATTCCGTATTTTTCGAAAGATGCGCCGATTTTCATAAAACATTTTTTCGACCCATAGTACTAGAAGAGCTACGGAAGCGTAGAAGGGCCACACAATTTTATTTAATTCCGACTTTAATAAACAGTTCTTAGTTTGTAATAAAAAGTACAAAAAATTAACACCCTGTATTTCGGAAATGAAGCAATTCTGGATATACAGTGTGTCCACGGATAGAGTTCGGATAGGGTGTAAATGACAAAAAAATTTCGAGTTGAAATTTGAGCTTCTGGGGATAAGCCCTGCTTGGTTTGAAACTAATTTGTGACGTAATTTTACTTTCGAAAAATCACGTATGCCTTGGAAATTTTGAAAAAACCAATTTTCCACATCAGTAAAGTGCCCCTTCTGTAGGTTTTACGACAAAATGTTATTAAGGAAACTTGTTCAGGATGAAGAACTGAGTAGGTTTGCGAAATTTCGAAAGTCTAGACCTTGATTTTTTGGCATTTTTTCCCACTTTTCTTTAGAAAAGTGCACTTTGTGTAGCTTTCACATTAAAATGTTATTGAGAAAAATTGTTCACAATGGAAAACTGGATAGGTGTGCAAAATTTGAAAAGCCTAGATCGACTTTGAGTAATTTCTGCTAAAAAATTAAAACGCACAAAAATCAAAGTAGACCTAGGCTTTTGAATTTGTTCACACCTATCCAGTTTTCCATTGTGAACAAGTTTTCTTAATAACATTTTAATGTGAAAGCTACACAAAGTCCACTTTTCTAAAGAAAAGTGGGGAAAAATGCCAAAAATTCAAAGTAGGCCTAGACTTTCGAAATTTCGCAAACCTACTCAGTTCTTCATTCTGAACAAGTTTCCTCAATAACATTTTGTCGTAAAACCTACAGAAAGGGCACTTTACTGATGTGAAAAATTAGTTTTTTCAAAATTTCCAAGGCATACCTGGTTTTTCGAAAGTAAAATTACGTCACAAATTAGTTTAAAACCAAGCAGGGCTTATCCCCAGAAGCTCAAATTTCAACTCGAAAATTTTTTGTCGTTTACACCCTATCCGAACTCTATCCGTGGACACACTGTATGTTTATAGTTTGACCCAAGAAATATAGCCCTAAATTTTTGCCGTATGTTTAGGAAGCACCCTGTACCCTGTATAAGGAACCTACCTGGCAAATTTCAAGTTTTTAAGCCATGCACGCGACGGGCGAGAAACCTTTAAACTTTCAGCGTTGACTGAAGGTTTAAATTCAGTCAACGCTTCTTAGGCTTTATGGTTCTAGAGTTCCCCTCTCCCCAATTCGGTTGAATTTTGAAAATCCTTTCTTAGTGGATGCGTACGAAAAACTTCAAGTTTGTATAGGCTTTACAGTTCTGGAGGTATTCCCCAATCCCATAGGGGTTGAATTTTAGAAAATCCCCTTTCTGAGGGGAAAATTTTAGTTAAAAAATTCAAAGAGAAAATTGAACAAAATGGAAGTAATGTACCCTTTCTCCCCAACTTTTTTCTGCGTACGCCAATGGTGTAAGCGAATCATTCTTTAGAATCAATGTTAATTTTATAAGAGTAAAAAAATTACAGAAAATACAGGGTTTATTTAAAGAGTGATCCTTTTAAACCACAGGTGTATAACATTATCCCCCTTTTGTTTGGTTTGTTCTTCGATTCTTTGACTTAAATTTTACAATAAATGTATTTTCGACTTTAAAGTCGAAAAACCACAGTTATTAACAAAATTCTTTTCTTTAAATCAACTTTGAAACCCCGTATTACCATTATCGCCATAATTCCGACTTTAAAGTCGCAATTAAGGCTAATTCCGATTTTACAGTCGGAATTAACGCTAATTCCGACTTTAAAGTCAGAATTAACGCTAATTCCGACTTTAAAGTCAGAATTACACTATTTTCGACTTTAAAGTCGAAATTAACGCTAATTTCGACTTTATAGTCGGAATTAAGGCTAATACCGACTTGGCCCTTCTACTCTTCCGTAAAGAGCTCTACATTATGGGTTATAATTTTTTGAAATAGGCCCATTCCGTGGCCTACTGTAATTAAAAGAATACCATCAAAAATCACAAAACCATATTTGGCATTTTTTTAAAGAATAAAATGGATAGTGCCATCGAATTGGCCATAGTTCAAAACACTTTGTACAAAATTTCAATACTCCAAATGGGGCCAAAGTTCGAAAAAAATTGGTTTTCCATAGTACCACATGGCATATTTTAGTGATCTTGTTTCTCAAATCGATTAAGGTATTATTTTACATAGTATGCTTTTTAAATGGCCAATTTTCAGAATATCATATTAGGCATTCTTTTAAAAATAAAATGGATGGTGCCGTCAAATTGGCCATAGCTGAAAACCTTTTGTAGAAAATATCATTACTCTAAGTTATGCTAAGATTCAAAAAAATTATGTTTTCCAAAGTACCTACCCTGCCTGAAATATTATTGTCGGTAGTATAGTCAGTCTAGTTCATAGAGGGTGTTCTAAAAAAAAATTGACGAAAAAATATCATGTATTGGAAAAAATATTTAAAGAAAAAAACATGTATTTAAAAAATATATTTATAGAAAAAAGCGGGACTCCATTGCATTTTGCCGGTGTCCCTTGGAAAACATACACTTGATTTTAACATTTCCTTACAATTGGAGGCATTATCCTCGATCCTTAATTATGCTTTATTCACCAACATGTCAATCAAACCAGGTGTGCCATGAATGCCATAAAAACAAAAAAGATACTATCTACGTTAGCCAACACTTAATCGATTTGCAGAAAAAGATCATAGATTTCTAGAGCAAACGCGGACTCCCTGTAGTTAGTCGAAACTCGAAACGAATCTAAATGTCCTGTAACTCAAGATTCTCCGATGTTTATCAAAGTTTTATACTATTATCTTTTACCATTTTTGAAATACATAATTTTCAAAGAGCGTTAGTAGAAGTATTGTGCGCACCAAGTTTCATTGGATTCGGAAATCAATTCCAAAGTTATTAAATAATAATATCTATTAAAGAGTAACCATTCAGGAACCTCGAATGCGTATAGTATAATAATTATTGCCAAAGTCCATTTTTTCATATTTACGCAGGCCTTTGGAAAAAATTGCCTATGTAGTACCTTTTATTCCAGCTGATTGTCTTCCAAGGCTCCTTTCAGTGGACGAGACGGAGGTCCGCAGAATACGGTGCAATGCAACTGTTTGGTGCGACTGCGTCCAAGGCAACGTCACTAATTTTCCCATACTCATGACTACTGTGAGTTCCTTCCCATTTCCCCTCTTTAAGGCAAAACCGACAATCGTTTCATTTCAGCAGCTAGTTGGCAACAAATGCGATGGAGGACACTACACCTGCTCGCCACCCAAGGACTGCTGCAAGCAGGGATGCTGTTTTCTCCTAGTTACCCCACATTCTCCCATATACCGCCCTACTTCTTTTCAACCCGGCGGCGTTTTCAATCCTCTGTTTTTAGGACACTGGTAAGGATCATTAAAAGTTATATTATACTTTTTGTGCGGGCTTTATAGTTTTAACTTTTAAAATATTATTTAGATAGGATATTGACGCTATTTTATTCGTCTCGGCGAACTATGCATATGCAACGTCTCAGAAATTATGAATTATTCCAAAATTATTCATAACCACATAACCACAATTTGAGATGCATCACTTTGCATCCCACTATGTCATTTTCCGGTCCAAGTGCTATCAACTCATCCAATTGTCTAGCAATGACCAAGAGCGGTAGTTTCTTGTTACAAAGAAAAAATATGTTTTGTTTGAAAAAGTTCTGCTTCTCGAAAAAATTAAGATTGCTATTTAGAAACCGATTTCAAGTCTCTTGGTAAAGTTAAGGAAAATCTGCATTAAAATTTCCCTAACGTGTCGTGTTTTTTGTCAATATTTTTGTTCTTCAAATTCAGGAGATATTTAAAGTGATTCATTTTGAAATCAAAGCACTCTATATTTTAGTTTGTATTGGCAAATATTTCTTAAATTTAGAATTAGTTCTATCTATAACTTAATAGTGGCTGAAGTCACGTTGTGATCACACAAAGCTACTTCGTATGCTTCGTATGCTTCGTAGAGGACGAAAAGTCACGTGTAAAACTTAAGGTCGAAGGCACATACGAGATGCAGGTTGCTCAGGATATCGAAGCAATGGACAGGGGAGGTAATACAGTATCTAGGAAACAGACGCAAAGGGTAGACCATCGCACAAGGAAGACCGGCTTGACCAGCGAATTCATTAAGAGAGTAAAACAGGTAAACGGATCTTAACAGCAAGAATGCAAAAGCATGCTCTGCATACTCAGCAATTCGTTCAAAACAGTGAATTGGAGCAACACGGTAATCAACAACCTGCATCGAAAAGTTGGATATTGAAAAACTGAGAATCCGAACACTATTGACTATATACTTCTTGATACATAAAGAACAACTTTGCGGCACGCCATCTAGGATGAAGAGGATTGGCAGAGCCGAGCCGGCAATGCAAAATTACAGATTTGGTTGGAGAAGCCTGCGGCACGAGAAGCATCCAAATGAGGTCAAACCAGGAACATGTCGACAAGTTAGCGTCGAACTATTGGCTGACATCTGGAAGGATGTTTTTGAAGGCTTCCTTCTGTCCATACAAAATCAGGTTGTATCAAATCGTAATTCATTACAGAAAATGCATTGACTGTGGCCGTTGTGGCAGACCAACGAGTTGCCCACAATAGACCGGCTGACCGGATCTTATAATAGTTGAAAATTCTGATGCGTTCTAAAACTATCAGCGAAGGAAATGATCTGGAAAAAGCACAGCTTTGCTATAGTTAACAAAATCGGTTGCAAATTGAATTCATTTGGGAGATTCTTCTTCCATACAAAAAATCAATTATTTATAGACTTTGGTTATAAACCTGTATCGACAAAATCCGATTATCGATATTCCAAAAAAATGACTTCTGGTCTTGGCTCACCTTGTATCAGTTGGGATTTAGTTTGCAACGAATTTTATGATATTTTAACGATATAAACACCTTTTACTTTACTACGTGATATCGAACACGGTTATCTGGTGATATTAAACCTCAACTGGGAACTGGCATTGTTAGATCGAAATAAAGTTGCATCAAATGTGTCCATTTTAAACCATGTTCGATAAAAGTAATGAACAAAAAATAAGGCCTGTCGATGTTCCAGGTACTTCTGGTTAGCTGTGACGGCGACGGTGGCTGGCATCCTATGCGCATGCTCTCTATGGAGGAGGCACAGCCAAGGAGGAGGGCTCTTGTGCTGCAGGGGATCGGGTAGGGATGAAAGAGCCTCGGAACCAGATTCTAACGGTTCCTGTTACATCCCTCCTCAGTACAGTCGATGCAATAGTTTTCACCAAGCTCCACCACCGTACTCTGAGGTTAGTTGTTGATATAGGTCTTATATAATATAATATAATATAATATAATATAATATAATATAATATAATATAATATAATATAATATAATATAATATAATATAATATAATATAATATAATATAATATAATATAATATAATATAATATAATATAATATAATATAATATAATATAATATAATATAATATAATATAATATAATATAATATAATATAATATAATATAATATAATATAATATAATATAATATAATATAATATAATATAATATAATATAATATAATATAATATAATATAATATAATATAATATAATATAATATAATATAATATAATATAATATAATATAATATAATATAATATAATATAATATAATATAATATAATATAATATAATATAATATAATATAATATAATATAATATAATATAATATAATATAATATAATATAATATAATATAATATAATATAATATAATATAATATAATATAATATAATATAATATAATATAATATAATATAATATAATATAATATAATATAATATAATATAATATAATATAATATAATATAATATAATATAATATAATATAATATAATATAATATAATATAATATAATATAAGTTTTTAGACAATGATAATTCCCATTACCTATAACTACATATTTTGTATTAAAAATTCGTCGATTTTAGGTTACCTCAAAGCCTGATCTCTACCCACTAATTATTAGCTATAATTCGGAGCCCCTAGTGAAAAACAGCAACAGTTCTACGGGTTACATAATGGTGCAATATTTTAAGAATTTTATTGGAAGGCCGGCTGGAGTAGGTAGGTTAATTACTAAAGAAATTATCTTTGTTTCGATATCATAATACAGACATTTTCTATTTTTAGGTTCCATGTCTGCCACTAGTACTATTGATTCTTTAAGTTCGAGTTTTTTATGCAACGCTACAAATGAAGTAAGTATTTATTTAAGAAGCAAGGGCGCTCATATTTTTCTTTAAAATGCTTATCTGTGTTGGATAATATAATTTTTTTCGCGAAAATTTGATTGCGTTTCATTGAGTTTTCAGTTAAAGAGATAAGACTAATATTTATTTTATTAAAATTTGGCGGCATCCAGTACTCATGGTCTAATTTCCGTATATTTTGAAATCACGAAATTCTCTGGATTATTACGTATGTAAACATCTGCCATTACTTTTTAAAAAATATGTTTTTGTCATAAGCTCCCAAAAATAGCTCTTTTACGGACTCATTTAAGTCCGTAAGATGCTTTTTTTTTCGGCCTGGCCCCTAAATGAATGAATGACATGACAAAATTATCAAATAAACAAACTTGTTGATACAATAAAAATTATGGAAAATTTTCAAATTTAAGCGTTCTGAAGAATTGTAAAAAGCGTATCACAAAAATTTTGGGAGTGTATGACAAAAAATAGTGTTTGTCGTCACACGTACCTACCTAAATGAAGATTTTCAGGACTCATCTGCTATTCCGGACTCGGCTAACGCCTCGTCCGGAAACAGCAATGATTCATCCTGAAAAACTTCATTTTAGGTACTTACTTTTCTAACAAAAATAACTATTTTTACTTACATCTTTATTCCAATGGAGACTGGCACTAACAGCACTAACACAGAAAAACTAAAAAGGAAGAGGGCCATCTACAATTGGATAGTGGGTTTAAATCGCCATTATTTAATCATGAAAATGAATAAATATATAAAATACACGTAGTAAAATTGAATGAAATTTGTTTAGAAAGAAATAAAAAAATCAAAGCATTTTTTAGTCTGAAGTCTAGTAAAAGATAAAATAATTAAATCGGTGAGATTAGACATTAAAGATCATTCGATATGTTAAATGGTAATAAATGATAATGTAGAAAGATCAGGGGCGGATTAGAGCTATGTTGGGCCCTAGGCTAAATTTATTTAAGGACCCCTTGACCCTTCGTAATAAAAAATTAGGTAAAATTTAGGTAAAATTTTAAGTTCCGATAGTTTTTTTATTAACAATTTTATTTATTTTAGAAAAGGACATATTAAAAAATATATTAATTTAACATTTAACTTTATGTACTAAGAACAGAGTAGATACATATGTACTTATTATTAATTAAAACCTTTTTCCTGGCTTTTATATTTATGCAAAGCTTGCCATAATTTTTTTTTTGTTTCTATATTATTAAGGATTCAGATTTTGTTCTCAACAAATACTTCTAAAACAAAGGAAAATAATATCGGGAATTATGTATCTACCTAAAGCGAGACCTAAAGAGCAAAAAAAAACTGAAAAAGCAAAAAAAAAACAAAAAATGCATATACTTAGAGAACAAAAACCAAAAACAGGAAGCAAGCAAATCCTATTAAGCGTAATTTTTCAAATTTCAGCAGGAAAAGTTCAACCTACCTTCAACTTTTCGATAATTCACATGCATTTTGACATTCAGAATCAATATCAGTTGTAGGTATTAGTATTAATGCGTTTTTTGAAAAAAACATTTATTTTGGAACATTTTGCAAAACTTCGGCTTGCCTTGAAGCCTTTAATTTTGCAATTTTTCTTTTTTTTTTGCCCCACTTGGAACCTAGCTCGTCTGAGGAACACCACTCATCGTTTTATTATTTTTAATTGCTTTGTTGTTACTGATGTGAGTGGACTAAATAGAGTACCCAACAGCCTAGATGAAAAAATAAGTAGTGATCTTTTCTTTGTCTGAAATTTGCAATCGCAAAATGTAAAACCTTTTCCAATTCCGAATTCCAAATTGCGATCAAAACATCGAAATGAAATAAGAACGGGCCCCCTAAAGCCTTGGGCCCCTAGGCTATAGCCTACTCTACCTATAGGGTAATCCGCCACTGAGAAAGATGTAGGTATGTTGTATAAAAATTAAAATATATAAAAACACAAATAATCGGCATTGTAAAACACCCAAAAGAAAAATTCATTTGCATATTTCAGCAAGCTATTAAAGAATTTTCAGATTATTCCTGTTGTAGTCATAGTCCTCCCATAAATATTAAAATAAAATAACCTGCAGTAGGAATAGGAAAACAGAATTGGAAAATCTCTGTCTAAAAACAATGTTTTATAGAAAACTATCAAGAATAACGGCGCGGTGGATTATAATCAAAGTTGCTACATTTTAAGAGCGTTTCCTTTATGTTCACCTCTATCCCCATATGCCTCTGATATTTTACACCGGATTTCATATTTCAAAGCTCAAAATTAAGAGTTCTTTTTAGATTCGATTCTATGTCCTCGGCAGTCACGTGACTTTGTTTTGGACCTAAAATTTTCAGCACAATAAAAAATAGATTCTGAAATTTTGTTTCTTAATTTTTAAGTTAGCTTTTCTTATGAAAAATCGACTATATATAGGGGATATATACCTTTGTCTGTCGCCGTCGCGAATGTTTCGCGTTTGTCTGGGACAACGATATATACCTACAGGGTTAACTATCACTTAGTACACAATTTTTTATGGTAGATAAAGAAAAATTAGACTTGCCAAAATAAATTTTCAAATTCAAATTGTTTAAAACCCCTCAAGGGTAGTGACAGGTAGTGAAATAGCGAGGCGTTACTCTCCAGGAAAATAGGGAAAAAATGAGCGAACTTTTTCGCTCTCAGATTTTCTTATAGAAAAGTGTAGGTTTTGAGGTCATAAAACATATGTCACACACGCTACCACCAGCAACATACTTACAGCGTTTTGAGATATAGACATATATATATACGATTTTTTGCGTTTTTTTTGACCAAAAGCTGCTAATATCTTAAAGAAGATGCATTTTTTCGAAAAAAAGTTTCAAATGAAAGTACATCAAAATTAAATTAAAAGAAAAGAAAATTGCGGAAAATATAATATAAAATATAATGAATAAATAAGTGATTTGTTCATATTAATACTAATATATTTTTTTTCATTATACCTTTGCAGCTCCAGAAAATTTCTTTCCTATTGTCATCAAATTTAAATTTTAATTTTCATTATAGCTATTAAAATTTTTTTAATTTTTTTATATACAGTGTGTCCCAGGATAATTGAAACAAGAAATGTAAAAGACCACAAATTTTCGAGTTCGAATTTGGCCATTTGGGGACCCGACCTGCTTGCCTAGAAAATAATTTTCACCATATTTTTAATTTTGAAAAATAAAGTATAGGCCCTGACAGAAACGATTTATTATTTATTTTCTGTGAAAGTTAAGTGCCCTTTCTCGACAAGATATGAAAAATTTTCATTAAAAAAAAAGTTGTTTATAGAATTGAAAACTTGATTAACTGTGTTAATTTTCAAAATATTTGGCCTACTTTGATTTTTGTCCACTTTATTTCCTATAAGTAGGTGAACTATCCTTGTCGTTTAAAATATCGGAAAATTTCATTAGAAAAAGTTATTCAGAATAAAAGACTGCGAAATTAATGTCTTTATGAAAATGAAAATCAAAATAGGCCAATTATTTTGAAAATTGACATAGGGTCATAGTTTTCAATTCTAAGCAACTTTTTCTAATGAAATTTTTCGATATTTTAAACGACAAGGATAGTTCACCTACCTATAAGAAATAAAAGGGACGAAAATCAAAGTAGGCCAATTATTTTGAAAATTGGCATAGGGACATAATTTTCAATTATCAGCTACTTTTTCTAATGAAAATTTTCGATATCTTGTCGAGAAAGGGCACTTAACTTACACAGAAAATAAATAAATCGTTCCTGCCAGGGCCTACTTTATTTTTCAAAATTAAAAATATGTTGAAAATTATTTTCTAGAGGAGCAGGCCTGGACCCCAAATGGCCAAATTTTTTTAGTTATATTTTGGATCCAAAACATAAATTTTCACATAACCTGTAGTTCATTTAAAATATATACATGAGGATTTTCCGCATTTACGGGAAAACGATTAGGAAAATCGAAATTTTTCATAGAAGAAATATTATAGAAAATTTAATTTTGAACTACTTTCACTTGAAACTTGTTTTCGAAAAATGCATCTTCTTTAAGATATTAGCAGTTTTTAGTCAAAAAACGCGAAAAATCGTATATATATATGTCTATATCTCAAAACGCTGTATGTTGCTGGTGGTAGCGTGTGTGACATATGTTTTCTGACCTCAGAACCTACACTTTTCTATAAGAAAATCTGAGAACGAAAAAGTTCGCTTATTCCATCTTTTTATGTCTATCTTTCCCGGACTATACCACGTCTATCAATTTATCCGAGGATTCACCACGAAATTTCGATTTCCCGTTGGAAACGATTACTTTCTAAGGAACATGTGACTTGCGCGGGAGAGTCAAGAGGGGAGGATATAGTAATGGAGTAACGGCACACATTGTAGCAGCTAACTTTCGCGGGTCCCGTGGTTTTTGGGACTAAAAAGGCGGAGAAAAAGGGAAGCTGGAGTGTAGTGAGAAGCCTCGAGCATCGCCAGAGGCAAGAGAAGGAAAATTGTGGAGAATTTGGAGACGCCCTGTGCCCCGGATACAGGAAATCAAGAAGTGTTGCCACGGCGGACCGACCGGTACTCGACGCTTTGATAAAATTGTTAGTTACTGCAAGGTTAGTTTATAGGGTTACTGTGTTTTGCATTGGGACAGCCGAGCTGTTGCACAATAATGGAAGGACATTGACTCGGACATTGGGTGAGCTTTTAATTGAAAATAAACTGTCTGGTAGAACCTCGGGTAAATCTAACAGTCCTGCGGCTGTTACACATTCAAATTGATTGTTATTTATGTATTTTTTTTATTTGTTTGGGTAAAAAGGTATTTTCTTTCATCCTTCCTAAAACAAAGGCAACACCGCGAATCTTCAAGCTGACAGTAGTACGTTCCGAAGCCATATTGGATGACGTAATTAGAGGAGGAGATTTACAGGGAAAATTGGGGTTTTTACCCTTTTTTTTAAAGATCGTAAAAAAATCTAAAAATATTTTTCTATGTTTTCTTAAGCCACCCTGCGCACGTGGTAAAGTTTTTTGTACTAAGTGATAGTTAACCCTGTATATGAAATATCGTTGCTTGCAAGAGTCCTCCCTTTATTGTAGCCTACAATGGACATAGTATTTTTTAAAAAAATTTTGGCAATCGGGATTGCCTCGAAAAAATTCAAAATTTTCCGTTAATATCGGGTAAAACATGTGGCAACGCTACTCGTATTCCCGCCGCAGTTAGACCCATAATGAAAGGGAATTTTGAGGGCACAGAAAAAATCTGGTTTAGTGTGTACCTACTAATGCTCTACACCTTGTTAGGCCAACACCATCATCCCGCCCCCCTACTCGAACGTGGGCAGCCTGGAAGAAGTGACAACCAACCTGCCCGCATCGGCCTGCCCACCTGACCCCGCCCCCACCAATCAGCTGCCTCGCTCCGCCTCGGCGGCGTCCGGCCCTCCGGCCGAGCCGGCGCAGTTGCGCCGCAGCCCGTCGGCCGCCGCCGAGCTAGGCGTGGGGATGGCCTGCACGCAGGTGCACCAGGCCCCGCCCCGCCTGCAGATCAGGGATAATCCCGTTTTCGAGGCGAGGAGGGGGGAGGCGAATTGTAGTTGGGATAGTGGTGGTCCCAAAGCTCGTGAGTATATAAGGAAACTAACTAGAAAGAAACATTTAGAATTTGACGTCCACGGTTGGGGCTTATAAGAGAAAGAAACGACAACAAAAAAAATTCATTTTTCGACATAACAATGTAACTTTCTCGGTTTAAAAAAAGTCACAAGGATTTCAATGCTTGCTACATTGATATTTCGGTATACAGTTCAAATAGCATTTTTGTGAGATCTTACAATATACAGTGATGCAAATTATCTAATAATAAGCCCATACGTGACAGTGTCATATGGATATGGAACGAAGCCAACGATAAAGACAGGCCATGGCGCTAACGCATAATCCATATACCTACAGGTATATGGCATAATCGCGTAGTCACGTGACCAACTTAGTCCTATAGGGGCGTGCAGTCCATGGAAGCAAGGGAAGCAGTGCTTCCCCTAAACCAAAACAATGTAAAATGATAAAATGTAATTTTTGAATTTTTAAACAGGAAGCAATTAGTTTAGTTACCTAGGTATATCAACAACGCTAAAAATTATCTTATATATCATATATCAAATCTACAATATGTTATGCCTATAGCAAATGCGGCGTTGACTCCGACTGCGCCCATCCTACCGAGCGACAGTACAGTACAATATAAGCTATGCCGGCCGCGTAGCATTCGATAGTCGAGAGGTTATTGAACCTTCCACCTCCACCGCACTAGCTGACGCGAATGAGAACGCCTGTTTTAAGCGGGCGTGGAAGCTATCGTTGCAGTAGGTTCTTTGTATAGTTTAGTTGGTTTTGATCTGGTCGGTGCGTCGCGCGCGTCGTATCTCGGGCGATATGGAAGACAATAATACGGACGTGGACATGCAAATACCGTCAACTTTGGCTGTCGGGAATGACGTTGAAAATGTTAAAGTTGTACAATTATTAAGTAAGAAGAGTGTGTGTGAATGTGTAGTGTATGCCTTAATAATAAAGGGATTTTCAACATTAAACTTTGCGGATAAGCTTCAATTAATTACAAACGGAAGAGCAAAACCCCCTATGAAAAATTTAACCACAAAAATGACTTTCACATAGATATCGCTGTTGTCTATTGAGAATATACTTCTCCAGAACATGTTAGAGCATCGACGTTTTTATGATGACGTCATTGACGAATTCGCAAAAAGTGATCGAAGAATCGAATTACATTATAAATAGGTAAGTTTTTAAACATTTCTTCCCTTACTTAAAATGTCACCGCACGCCCCTGGTCCTATATAATAAAAGGAATTTTTGGAGATAAGTAGAAACAACAAATTTCGTAACAATTTGCCGAGTTTTCTTTCATCTATTACATTATTGGTTTTGTGCAGCCAGGCTTTCTCTAATTGTTTTTTCAAAATTTTCAAGCTGCTTCGGCTGTTTTGGGCGGCACTGCACTCAAATATTTTGGCACATTTGTCCACTTTAATTGTTTCACTTTCTTGAAAATGTGTTTGTCACACAATATACTTAAGGGTTTTTTAGAAATTAAATCTCAGTTGGAATTTGACGAATCCATTTTTGGCGCAAATTTTCATCCCGAGGCAAAGCAAATGTTGTTATGGTGACATTTTCTTTCTGCTTTTGTAATATGTATAAATATAATATAAACAGACCCAATATTTTTTGGTATTTAGGTTATTTTTTACGAAATAAAAATGAAAACTCACCTTAGTACTTATACTGTAAATATATTGACGAGCTCCCAGTTGATCGGCAGCGTGAAAGGACGAATAGGAACAGTATCAGGGCGTGGGTCGACAACGAAAATCCTCGAGTACGTTATAACACTGATTTATTTCGCACAAGGTGAATGGTGAATACAAAATACACAAACCCGAACGTGGTCAACGGGAACGGCTTTAAGCTCAGAGAAATAACCAAGGATAGAGGGAGTAAGAACAAAAAGTAAACAAAGCCAACATCTTTTTGAGTGATGCCGCGTACTCCATTGTTTACAGCATTTCATTTCAAAATAGAAGGGTTTAATAATGAGATTCAATGAAGGCACACCTCCCATAACACTAAATTAACAAATGTACATAGTTATTAATTTCTTGTTTGTAACAATTTTAAACTAAAACTAAATTGCAATGTAATTATAGTATCTAATTATCACTTTAATAAAATCGTCACAGATACCTCAAACCGCCCGACATGGCAACGCTGCTTTTGCTGCCGCGGGCGCCGCGTCCGTTAACTCAGCGATATTTGTTTTGTGTATGCCCAGCATGTCAAGTTTTCCGATTGTTTACGTATGGATTTTTCCCGTTATTTCTCTGAGGCCACCCGGACCGTCTGAACTCGCGGATCTCCCGTAAGCAGTTCACCCGTCTGTGTCTCAGGACTCACAGGCTCCACTGTCCATTCCGGGGGAGAATTCCCCTTACAGCCCTCACGCGTCGGCGCGAGCGGCACCAATACTCCTGAACGGCACGGCTCGCACCCAGAGGCCATAATAACACCTGGGCGGTTCCCCTCCGCCAGGACTGCCAGGACACACTCGCACTAGACACAAACTTGTTTCTAAAATATAAGACGTTTAAAAACACTTTAAACATTTAAAACTTCTCAAAACCCAAGCTGCCGCTTTCAGTTATGTGACAAATGACATGTAACGTCGGACTAAGATGGTCACGTGATTTTTGTGCGCCGTGGCCTGTCTTTATCGTAGGCCTCGGACACAGAATTCTGTGCCTCGGATATGGAAGTAATGTTGGATATGCGTATCTCACAGAGAGCGCCACTTGTGGTGCTTTTGCTTGCTTTTTCTCGTTACTTTTTTGGGGTTATCTTTTTGGTTATAATTTTTCGACAGGAAATTGCCAAGAATTAGTCGACAAGAAGGTGCACCAAAACACCTATGTTAAGTACAAAATTTGAAAAATAAAATTTCTTTCAAATTTCGCAGATTAATTAATCTGCACATAGATACACAATTATTGTAAATTATTGAGAAACATTCCGAATGAACAATTTGCAAAGAATTGTATGCTTTCAAAATTGAACGGATTGAATTCAACAAAATTTGGACACTCGACACCCTATTTTAAGAAAACCAATGCGTAATGCGAATACCTAATAATCATTGTCAGTTTGTTATCTATCATCTATCACCATTTGGTAAAAATGATATAGTACTGAATCAGAGCATGGATCGATAGATATTGTTAAATTCTGGTTCAAATATGGTCAATACATTCGGATAATTTTGAACTCGATAAATTATTTCAATTCATTAATGGGCTCCTGGTATTGCTTTAGATTCAGGAGAAAGCCAAAACGCAAACTGTGATGTTCCATCATCTGCTACACATATTCATCTCAGCAGGAAATTAGTCAAGAGTAGGGTTTTGAAAAACAACAGCCAAGATTCGACGACCGACGAAGAGCACAACTTCTCGGATCTCCTGAATCTGTCGGTTTGCCTACCCAGCAACGTTGTTCATATAGAAAACCCCATACAATCTGCCCCGCACCTACACGAACTGCCCTACAGCGTTGCAAACAGCATAGGTGTGTATTTTTGGAGGAGCTTAATATGTTCAAATAAAGATCATGTAATGTATTCCCAAAAGTAATGTGAATTGAAAAAAATCCCTTTTCAGGTTCGGATATAAGTAGTTTAGCCAATTTAGGAACGCCAGATTCGCCGCCGCGAGCTACCAGTCCTACTGTTGAAATGAAGGAGTTACTGGACAAAATACAACAGCTGCCACAGCAGAAGAGTCCAGTGCCGCCGCACGCAGAACCGAAGCACAGCAGGAGTTATTTCCACAAGTCGAAAGCGAAGACCTTATATATGCCACTAAACGAAAAGGTCAACAAGCAAAAAGTGAAGAATAACACACCTACTGGTTAGTAGTACTAACAAATTTCTAAATTTGGTGATCATTGCGACGACGTAATATCCTCAGGATTCCTCTATATTATGTTTCCTATATGTTTTTTAAAGTTTTGACTAAGCCTTTTCACAAAATTATTACTCATATTAATTTTCCACATTCGCATACATAAATTTGACTACGTCTAGAAAGCTTTGAATTTTCTATAAGGTTACAGTGCAGAAGATGACCCCCTAGGAGGGTTGAAACATATGTACAGTTGATATTAAAAAAGCTGTGTTTGTGGAGCTGAGACTGTAAGTTTTTGCCTCTTTCGTTGTACGGATGGATATAAGGTTTAAGCGTTGACTGATATATTAATAAAGACTGCTCACGGCTGTCACGTCTGACACATTTTTGGCTCACCATGCGCTTTCCTGAGATAAAATACAATCGTTGACTGACGTATTAAGTAATAAGACTTCTCACGGCTATAGCTTCATATTCTGAAAAGTAAATGGCGCCTATGGTCAACAATGTATTTTGCATTGTATTTTCTCTCCGGAAAGCGCATGGTGAGCCAGAGAACTGTCAAACATGACAGCCGTGAGCAGTCTTTATTAATACGTCAGTCAACGATACAACGCAGCCATCAGAGCCATCTGTTTTCCAGGACATGAAGCTAATATAGCCGTGAGAAGTCTTTATAAATACGCCAGTCAACGGTTTAAGTTAGCAGTGTTTCGGCTAAGGTATTAGCACTGGCGGCGATAAGGCGCCCGCAGAGCCCGCCGTGCGGGGGGGCCCCCAGCTCCGGAAGGGGCCCCTAAAAACTGATCTATCCGCTACTATTAATTTTTGCAAAATATTAACACTATTAGGCTGAAAATCGGTGTCGACCAAACGACTTAGATGATTTTTATTTCAGGAAACAATAAGCAGATTGTGAGGAAATTATTAAAACACCCCGAAAAACACGAAAAAAAAAATGCAATTTTTTTGTCAAATTTTGTGCGTCTATTTGAAGTGCCTTTAGTTTCTCTTTTAAACTCGTATAGAGGTAATTATTACTGTACTGTACTTTTGTACACACTGTTACTGCGAATTAAGATTTGTGATTTTTTGTATTAATCTGAAATTAATTTATACTTAATTCAACACTAGTAAAAGAGCTATTTTTTTAAATCAAATTTTCGATTAGTTACGGTCCATTTTGAGATTAGGGGGTTTAGTATGCCGTCAGTCCCTATACGTTGGTGGCTCCGTTTTAGCTTAAAAATACAACCAATACATCAATTCTGCGACGTCACGTGATGTTTTTTACTAAGCACCAGACAGACTTACGCAATGGTAAGATTTTATATTTGGCAATTTGTATTATTCGGAGTGCCATTTATAAAATAAAATGTGAGACAATAGACACGCCCAGTTTTTCTTAAACTACGCTATACTCGCTATAATACATTTCCCAGCTGGGTAGAAAAACTTAAAATAAAATTTATATATCTAAGTTTTTTTCTTATAATTTAGCATCTTGGAAAAAATTTCGGTATTTCTATATTTTATTGCCACATAATATATATGCATCCTGGCAAAAATTGGCGGGTGGGCCCCCGAATCCTTATCGCCGCCACTGGGTATTAGTATATCTTTCACTTACCTTCTCTTTTTAGTCTTCTTTTATTTTAATCCAGCAGGACATAAATTTGGTTCAAAAATTCTCTTTACAGTGGGTAGAGCAAATAACATCATATCTTGTTGGATGCCAATCGGGCTTTCTAAGGGCAAAGTATGCGTCACGAATTGATGGAACACATTTGGTACCAACAAGCATATTACCTATAGCTTTATATTGAATATTGATAATACAATACTCTACTAAAGGACAAGCAAAGAATGCCTAGGGATTTCCTAAATCTCAAATTTCATGTCAATGTAAACAGCTCAATTGGCCCAGTTCGTTCCCTTGCTGCTTTCACCCCCCCCCCTTTCTGTCCTCTCACTAAATGCTCAAACCTCCTCTTCATGATAACCTTGGGTTCTATAGTTCAACGCGCGAAAGAAAACGTTTCTAAAGAATGCGGGCAGCGTTGCGAGATTTCCTATACGAGTAGTCGTTATTTATTGGCGAATACAAGTTTTAGCATATTGAAGCCGAATTTCTGAACTCTGTAATACCGAAAAAATAAAGCTCGCATCACGCGATCACTTACTCATTTTTATTTGTCATTTATTTTTAACGCGGTGTAATAAAACATCTATTATATTTTTCAACATCGTCGCGTCTACCGTCGCCTTTGAAATATGGCAACAAAGAACTTCAGCAAGCGAACCGGCAGGGACAAAACCAGTTGTGAGCCAACGCATTTGTGCCTGTTTCTATAGTACGTAAAGTTAACTGCGTATTTGGGCTACCACACAGCGCTCACTTTTTCGGCCGCCGGCAAGCTTGGCAGAGAGCTCAGTGGCGTTTCGTATGTTCCGGAGTTAACGTGGGCAAAATGAGTAAATAGGGAATAACGTTGCATTCTCAAACTCGAGAAATACTTGCCAATGTTATAAGGGTTTGCCTTCCTCCATAGTCTAAGGCATCACCGTTAAGAATAATATTAACTATAAATTAAATAACAATTATATGAAAATTAAGTCAGTGAGTTACACAAAATTTTCTTCCCCCTTGCGTCGCACGCATTCTGCCTTAAGGAGGACTATACGCTCTACTATATGAAACACTGAATATGGCTTTTATTTTTAATCATACAAATTACTTAACTTCAATCTAATGGGAAAGGCCCGTTGATTTAACAATATTCTGTTGTTTTTTTCAGTATTTTCGAGGAGCTGGATTTCGCGGTCGGCCCCGTGCACTCCGTGCGGCAATTTCGTGCCCAACTTCCCAGCCGGCAAGGCCACCAGGCCTAACCAGAAGGGCAGCAAGTCGAAATTGAGTGACGGCAGCCCGTTGCTGAAAGAACAAGTGGAGGACTCCGAGGAAGACTCCCACAAAGACGAATGCTTATGATTTTTTATAATACGAATATTTACGTTGTTCGCGCACACTTTCCGACATTTGTAAAAGAGCCAAATACATATATTTAAGGAATTATGAAAACGTAGATCTGCCTTCGTAGAAAACACATCGTCATACATATGTGTATACAACTTCTTTCAGTAGGTAATGTTGTAGGCGTGCACAGGCTACGGTTTTAGAGAAAAGGCCGAAATTATTTTGGATGATGTCCAGTGTTCAAGGAGGTAAAGCTTAAGATTCCTTTTTTAGGGGAGTTAATACAATCAATGTCTAAGCGCCTAATTAATGAGGTAGATCTGGACCAACATGACTATATAAAAGAACTCCCCCTCTTCCTTTGTCTTTCTCCTAGGAAGCATTTTATTGCAAATTGTCATAAAGCGGAAATCAACTATTAACGATATCGTCAGTATTGTGAATAACATAAATTTTGTGGCTTCTCTTCTAAAAATCTTTAGCCTTGCAATATTTTTAAAAGCTTAATTAACGTCTGCTGTTTCCTATAAACTTTATTTGACAATAATAATAATTGCAAACGAATTTCAATTTTTTTACATCCCAAAAATGTATGTGTGCTTAAATGAGTAATATGATGTTGTCAATTATAATATAATAAAAATTTATTATATTTTTTAGACAAGAAAATTGATCAATTTAAATTAAATACAGATAATAATTCTGGCTATATACCTATTAGGTACCAATTTTGCAAAAATAGTATGGCCTTTAAACCATTATCGAAATAGTTAGTAGCTCAGGGGTTCCGCCTAAACGATGAAATTAAACCGACAATTTTCAAGATATTCTTTATTGTTTTTATATAAAATAGCATCAACAATCATACCTAATAAAAAATATATGAAAAATAAATCAAAAATGTTTTCTAACTAAAACTATCTTGGAATAAAAGTACCTACCCATGAAAAAGTACCTACTTATGATTAGGTATAAATAATAATAACGTGTAAGTAGGTATATTATAGGATTTAGAAAAAAAGGATACACTTAACGAAATTTAATGTTACTTCATGAATTTATGAAACAGGTGTATAGTGTATTTACATTTATGAAAAAACAAATAAATTTGTTTCGTAATATTTTTGGGACGATTAAGGTCCTTCAGCTGAATTTCTACAAGAAGCCAACCCGATTGAGTCAAATAACTTAATCTATTTAAATTTTTGAAACGAAATTGTAACGAAATTAAATTTTGTTTACAATTTACAATCCTAATAAACCAATACCTAATTCTAAATGTTGTTGAAGATTACTGTTCATAAATGATTCTGAATTCCACTATTATATTTTTTAAATCACGGAAATATGTAAATGCGTATTATTGTAACTATAGGTACCTATCTCATTTTAAATTTTTAAGTATGTTCTTGCATTGTGTTTGTGGATCTACATTATAGTTAATATTTTAATCATACTCGTATTGTCGAGCAAAGTCTAATTATTTATTGTTATATCTAAAAAATAACAAATATTATTGGAAAATTATACCTACATCTGGTTTTAACGTAGGCCCCGCTGTATTTTTAAATAACAAAATTTGGAGAATAAAGTTTAATTGTATAGCTCAGAGATCTATCTGGATATATTTTCATTTACTAACTTATGTGGATGACACATGCTAAAAAAATATGTAAAAAATACAGGGTGGACCCAGATCGACTATACGATAGGTACACATGACAAAAAAATTTCGAGTTGAAACTTGACTCTTGGGGGATCAGCCTTGCTTGATTAGAAACTAATTTGCACCTAAAATTTTTTGATAAATGTACTTGATTTGCGCGAAAACAACAAAAATTGATGAATTTGAAAAAAAAAAACAATGTGTGCCGATTGTCTTAAAATTTGGTACTACGGGGACTTGGATTTGCATTCTGAACAACTTTTTCTAATAAAATTTTTCGATATCTCTCAAGGAAAAGGTAGTCTACCTGAACTGAAAATGAATACAAGGCCTGCTTGATTTTTAAAATATAAAAATACGGTGCAAATTAATTTCTAATCAAGCAAAGCTGATCTCCCAAAGCTCAAGTTTCACCTTGAAATTTTTTTGTCTTTTACACCTATCGTATAGTCCATCTGGGTCCACGCTGTATGTTTTACTAATTTTAATCCATTGTATTTGAGAGCACAGACCTATATAGCTAGCGAAGCTATATAGGTCTGTGTTGAGAGGCACATTCCTGACTAAAGAATGGATATTGTCTAAGTTGTTATCTATGGCGTAAAAATTTATTGTAGTTGTTTATTTTTCCATGGTTATGAATAAATATGTCCCAATTAAATGAGTTTTTTTTTTTGAAAAATTGAAACCATGGTTTTTCTACTACTAATTTATTCACAGTTTTATTACAATTAACATTATTAATTTATTACGATTAATTAAAATATACAAATAATTGGCCAACAAAAATAACTTTATACAAGTTTTTCAAAACTTACTCAAATATAAGTACAGACGGGTTTCGACTTAACTCCAACTTATAAATACTTTTAATAAATAATGACATATTTATATAACAAATTACTGGGATCGATATTATTTTTTATACAAAATAGTCCACCATAATATCAACAATATTCAGGCAGTGCTGTTAATCTCACTATTCCAGAATCGCCTGAAAAATTCGAAAACAAAAATTAAGCGTAATTTTTTTTAACATGGCACATTAAACAATAATGACGCTACTCACAGTTTTTTCATTAATTTAAGGCACTAATTTAAAAATCGCATGATATGTTAGTTCCATTATGCTTTTTGTTTAGTGATTTCAGTAATCGCCGCTATAGAAAACATTTCACTATACACCTACACGCATTTAGGTATAAATTAAAAATAAAGTCTTAGTTATTGCAGTCTGTAAACTGTTGCAGTCAACGTTAACAACAATTTACAGGGCTTCGTCTCCGTGGTGATAACCATTCCTATTCAGTGGCTGCCTTTCTGGGGCAGATGAGGGTCTGTTCCTCTTGAAAAATCCAAGCTAGAACAAGAAAAAAATGTTATCTACCCTAGAGGTATACGAAGTACACTCTCTTGAATGAAGTAAGGGAAAAGATGAACAAAAGCTATCAAATTTGCCACATATTTTGACTTGAACGTACATAGTTATAACTAATGGAAATAATACTAGGTACACTGTTTTTGGAAATGTAAGATTTCACATATTATTTATTTTTCAGTTCCATTGAATATAAAAGATTGCTTTACTTACCTTATACAATAACAAAATCAACAACAACAATATAAGCACTCCAGCAAATGCAGCCAATATTATCACCCACAACGCCACCATTTTAGGAGGCAACTCGGCTTCTTCCGCTGGTAACACTGTAGAAACCTCCTTAATCAACAACTGCCCATCTTTTGGTGCTCCTATGTACTTAAGTTTGCTTATCCTGGTCACCATCATAGATGACACTTGTACTGGCTGATTTGTTGACTGTAGCTGAAAAATTGAAGGATTTTCAAAATCGAATTTCATTATGATTTATTGTTCTTACAGTTTTGATAGCTCTAACATTGAGTCTCGATCTCAACGCCACCACAACCTCTTTGTCTTGCGTTAAAGTTCCCACAACACACCTTACATAGTGGCACTTTGTAGAGTTACATTGGAAAAGATTTCCGAGTGGCAGATTTGTCTGCCTTTTACCCCTAAATCTTGCATTCGGATCGGGCCTATCCGTAGGAACATTATCCCTTTCTATTGTATTGTGAGGTGAAGGCGGTACCTGTCCAGCGTCAGACCAATGATTTTGCTGTTGCCAGCTAGTTCTGTGGCCACCGGACTGCCAAGACGATTCGCCCTGGCCTCTTCCTTGGGCAGCACCAGAAACGCCAGTACTACTACCGAGCTGACCGAGATCTATGGTGTGCACTCTGAAACCGGAGCCTACCGCTGCCTCACCGACAGAGCCGTGAGTTTGGCCTGGAAACCCTTGGATGGGGTCTCTGTTGCCGGTAGTGTAGGTTTTGTTGTATGTGCCCACAATGTGACCTAAAAAACATAATTACTCTATTCATAATATATTTAAAAACTTGCGTTAAATTGGTTTACCTTGTCCTCTGTTGCCATTAGAATTCTCCGTTTCATAATCGTCGTAATCATCGTACTCGTGTTCAGCAGTACCAGCTTCAGAGTTACCATGTTGTTCGTAATACCTTCTTTCTTCATCCTGCCTTCTTCTGTACTCCTCTTCCACTCTCCGCCTTTCCAATTCCGCCTCATAGGCTTTCCTTCTCCGTTCTTCCTCCTGCTTCTTTTGTTCTTCCTGTGCTCTCTGATTTCTTTGATCCTGATCGAGTCGTTGTCTTCTTTGTTCTTCCTGTTGTCGCCTTAGTTGTTCTTCCTGTTGTTGCCTTCTTTGTTCTTCGTCATACTGTCTTCTGCGTTCTTGATCTTCCAGTTGCCTTTGTCTTTCTTGGCTGAAATATGAAGATTCGTGTTGCCGTGAACCTTGTTCCTGATGTGATATTTGCGAGCCTTGGGACACACCACCTAAAAATTATATATACAATGTTCAGGTAAAGGGTTCTTCGACAAACGGATATGGTTAATACCTTCTCTGGGTCCTCCCCCTAAATGGTACGCGTTGTCTCTACTTTCCTGGACATTTCCCTGGTAGTTTACCGTACTACCTGCTACATGTTGTCTTCCACCTTGTTGATAGTTCGATCCTCCTTGATCTGAATTGCTTCCCTGGTCGAACGTATTTGAACTTTCAGTTTTAGATGAGAATTGTTGCCTCGATGCATCTAGACCACTGCCACTTTGTTCAAAACCTCTAATGTTCGTTGAATCATCATCGCTGCTATAATAGGTGTCAATAATCTTTCCACTTGCATCCTTTACAGTTGTTATGTTGGTCCATTTGGTCACTGACTTTCCGTTTTCTATGACAGTCCTCCATTCGGCTTTAGTATAAACCGTTTCACCAGGTTGTCTCATTGAACCACTGGTAGAAATTCCACTTTCGGGCAAGGTTGGCTTTGTATAAATTTGGTGGCCATCGATCTGCTGGCTGCTAGTAGCAGTTCCACTACCACTGACTTGAGGTATACTACTATTTCCGCTGCTACCCCAATGCGTGCTAAATTGTTGTCCACTGCCACTCCACTTAGAATTCTGGTTCCAATTGTCACCAATCGAACTGCCAGATTGAGTAGTTACGCTTGAACTGCTACCATGAGCACTGGTATTGTGCCTCTGAGCAAAAATAAGTGAAGCATCACCGGTACTCTTGCCTATTTCATCTTCATAGCCAGACTGGGAGTGGCCATGTGCTTGTGTTCCCCCTACAATGCCGGTTACCACAGGACCTTGTTCTACTGTTAATCCAGATGTTTGGGTTTGACCGTGTTCACTTATATCAATGTTCAGCGCTTCCCAGATTGTTTTGTTCTTCATATGGAACTCTATCTATAATTGAAATCATAATAAACGTAAATATTTTGATAAATTTACAATAATACCTACCAGAATATTTTTGAAATTTGCATGAGCTAGTTCACACTTGACATTACCAGAGGTATGGGGTTCATCCAACAGATAGAGCAAGTCTTCATCTGAAAGCAGTTTTTTTTAATGTTTTTACAAAAATACCAGCATTCAATTTCATTACCTGCTAATGTAGCGTAAGGCCACAGAAGAAGTATTTCTGCTTCTTGAACAGTTGCAGGGCCGTTATTTCTTAGATAATATACGTGGGTAACTTGGGGACCAATATCGCTTTCTTTAACAATATCTCTTTTCAGATCATATAGTGATTGGTTGTAAAAAATATCGTGAGGATGGGAACGACTAGAATAAAAGATAAATGAGAGCGAATCCCTTTAGATTCAAATACAATATTTACCCTGTAAGTTCTAACGAAGAGTTAATGAAAATGTATATAATTACATGTTTGTGGTTATTTTTCATTGTAAAATTGTCTTCAGGATTTGTACTGTTGACATATAAATCAAAGTCGTAGCTATTGCCCATACCTTCTCTATCATTTGGTTGGAACAGAATACTGAATTTTGCCTACAAATATTCCATCAATATTTTTTCAAGAAATAAAGTGAAATTAACTTCTAACAATTTTCATTGCTGGGAGTGGATTTCCTATATCACAGAGTACAGTTCTATTTGGCAAGTCACTACACAAAATTCCAAAAGTGTTGTCTTTTGCTTCAGCTCTTTTATAAAATACACCATCTGGATATTTCATTTCAAATGTTGTTTCAAAGGAATCTTCTCCAAAGTTATTCACGATGACGTCAAACTCTAGATTCGTACGAGAACCGAGAAGATACTTTTCAACATTTCTAAAAGAAATAGAATATACTTAATTCTACTAGATAATTTTATATTCTAAAGCATCCTTACGTGGTAATATTCAATGATAAATCAGGAACGCATATCCTGTCAGGTCCACAGTTCTTTTGTACAACAATTGCGTCCTTTCTTGATGGTGGGGAAATAAGATCCAAGACCGGCCTCAATTCTGATGTAGGATTGCGATCTAAGGTGTAATATCCCCCAGTATTTTCTTCTCGAAGGGAATAATTCACTTCTGCTTCCAGTGGTGTTAACTTATCCCTAATTTCATTCTGATAAAGAATATATTTCAGTAAAATTTATTGGTTAGGGGAATATATGGTTACCTTTATATAAACATGTTTTGTGGTGCATTTAGAGAATTCATTAATATACAAAGTAATGGTTTCATTGACCGTGTTAGACCCAACATCTCTGAAAAGCATCCTAGGTCTGTGGGGTGACTTGGTGTCCAAGTTATACTGAAGAATTATATCTGAAAAATAATTATTTGCCGTCACCAATAAACAAAATTTATAAGTAGTTTGTTTATTTACCAAGACTTCTGGGAATTCCTTTTCCATAGTAATTTATGCAAAACTGTATAGATGTGCATGTAACTCTTTCGTTGTTCGGCAGCTGACATGATTTTTGCTTTATGTCGATTTCTTTCGACTGCCCCGCGAACTGAAGAGTTGCATTTACCATTACCACAGCTTTAGACCTACATTGCATAAACGTAAAATTATTCCCCTTACTGCAAAAACCAAAATCAAATATGTAATAAGTACCTAAAGAAGAATGCAGTATCAGATAGGTAAGCTCCCACGGCCATATCTGGGTATTCATTTCCATCGAGATCTATACCACCAGTTAGTGAAAAACCGAATGTTAAAATAGGAACCCTTGCCCGAACTTGCTCAGCAAAAATAACTTGACTGTATTTTTCGATAACTCCATCTTTGGAACCACTGAATATGTAGACTGCACCTCTACCGTCAGGGCCATCGTATGGAGCACCCACAGCAAAATCTGATAGAAAAATTGTGCCAAAAAGGTTTCACATGCTTGCAGTACCTACTTACCGCCATATCCATCTTGGTTTAAGTCTCCCAATGATGCCAAAGCATGCCCAAATCGAGCCTTTGAATTAGTGCCGTTGATAATGTTCCATCTTTCCTATAATGCATATTCCACCAAAATTTTTGCCGATGCAAAGAAACTAAACAATCACTTACAAAGTTTCCGTCTTGGTAGAAGACGTAAACCCGTCCTTCGTCATATTTTCCCTTGGTATTTGATTCGGTGTGCATGGGAGCACCTACAATCAAATCTAACTTCTTGTCCCCATCTACATCAGCTGCGGCAAGAGCGTATCCGAAATAGGAACCAATTTGATCGCTGCTTATGTTTTTGTAGTTTGTGAGATCCCATGTAAAGAACAAAACCTACCAAAAAAAAATTCGAATTAAAACGATAAGTACGTCGATAAATCGTGAACTGACTTTTCCGCATAGGTCGGCCCCCCTAGGCATACCAACTACAATGCCTTCGGTGCCCCTGCTTTGGAAATCCCCAACGACGGTCGAGTAGCCCATGTAGGAGTCGTCGTCTTTTTCCGAGCTTTCTTTGGTTTCGTATACTGCGGCCCTGGTTTCTAAGCTTTGCTGGATAACGGAACCTGAAATTGCGATGGTTCTTTTGAAGCTCCGTAATGGTTGGGAACCAGCCCCGGTATTGGTGAGGTGTTGATCTGTTTAATGATGTTTGGGAAATACCACTGCGCTTGGAACGTGAAGATTGTTGTTCCGATTTTAATAAATAGAATGTGACACTGTTTGAAAGTATTGAATAGACTGACCTTAGTCCTTACTCCTTGCCAAGATAAGTGTCTCAATAGTATCAAATTTGATATGCTAGCCTTATACACAGTGTGTGCCCAGATGAGGTACCGCACTCTTGTAAAGTTTCTTATATTTGATTTTTTGAGAAAAAATCATTCTTGATAAAAAGTTTTGCTTGTTCTTAAAATAAGATTGGCATGGAAAAAGTTAACATTACTTATACTGGGTGACCAGAAAATTGAAAAAACTTTAATTAACATAAGAGTAAACTGTCTCTATTTGTAGAGATACTGAAAAAAGTTATAAAGAAAATTTGTTCAGCGTGGTAAGTTACTTACGTGTACAAAATTTCAAAGCGTTAGGCCTACTATGATTTTTTTATTTTTTTTCTTTTGCAAGAAACTCAAAGTAGGCCAGGATTGTCAAAAATTTTTCATCGTACATAGTTTCCTACTCTGAGTAACTTTTGTTAATACAGTTTTGTCGTACTACACAAAAACATTTAATCGTAAGTAATATCATAAGGGCATCTAATTTCTCCGAAAAAAAATCGAAAAAACACGTTTCTAAGTAAGATTTTAACAAGAAGCATGAGTGCTGGTGGCAACAAAAATCCGAGTCGAAGACGAGGATTTTTGCATCTGCACGAATGCATTTTGTTACAAATATATTACTTAGCATTGTATTTTTTTTTATTTTTTCACAGAAAAAATTAGATGCCAGAATGGTATTTTCAAGACTATTTCATGAGTAACAGATTATTATGCATACACATAGCTTACAAAACATACCATCTATTATACAACAGCTGTCAAGTTTTGCCGCGGGTAAACTCGAAAAAACTACTGACAGGTGCTGTCATACAGTTTTTCCATCTAGAAACCATTTGTAATTCAAAATTGCGCGTTTGTGATTGGTGGAAATTAAGACGAGGAAAATAGTCGAAGAAAAACAAGAAAAAAAATCAAAAAATCAAAGTAAGATTTACACTTTGTACACCTAAGTAACTTACCACGCTGAACAAATTTTCTTTATATCTTTTTTCAGAATCTCTACAAATAGAGGCAGTTTACTCTTATGTTAATTAACATTTTTTAAATTTTCTGGTCACCCAGTATAAGTAATGTTAACTTTTTCCATGCCATTCTTATTTTAAGAACAAGCAAAACTTTTTATCAAGAACGACTTTTTCTCGAAAAATCAAATATAAGAAATTTTACAAGAGTGCGGTACCCCATCTGGGGACACACTGTATAACTCCATTGGTACCTACTTCAGTTTTGCTCTTCACACCTTCTGCAACATAGACAACCAAAAACGTTCATCTATGTTGTTCAATATTATTGAGTGTTCACGATTATTTCCAAAAATAATAGTATTTTTTCAATACTTTCAAATGATTCATTTCCTTACTCCAACTCTCTTTACGTTCCATCTGTGTGTATTCGCAAGTGAAAAGCTGTAGATAAAACGCCAAGCAGAAAAATATAAATCAAAAATGGTGCGAAGTGGACAAAATGCGCAATTGCTGTTGGTCCTCTATCTTGCCTTCATCGCCGCTAATAATTTATCACATTCGAAACTATTCTAATACAGCAATGCGGACGTAATAAGTTAAGCAGATACCCTACGTTCACTAGTCTTAAACGTGTGGAACTCATTTATTATAGCAGCTATGCAGTGATAAAATTTCGTAATAAATTACGATTTTTTCCTTAAATGCGTTCCGTTCAGTGTCCAAGCGCGTGTACGGTACCTCTATGCTGGTTTCGCGCACCAGGACCAAATATAGAAGGAAGAGAGAAGAGAACCCAAGATGGGACAAGCTTTTTCCAGTGATGCAAACTCATAATTGCGGTGTACGAGCAAGTAATCACATTTAGAGGCATAAAGCGATGGCATCTTTCATCGGATAGGTATACAGTGTGTCCCAAAAAGTATCTACGCAATATTGTGTAAAACTTGTTTATTATTGACTTTTCAAACGTTAGGAGTAAATAGCTTATTTTATGAGGACACAAAAAGCTTATAAAAAAAATGAAGGGCTCTATTCAAATCACAAATTCAGATTTAATATTAATATATTAGCTATAATATATTATTATTATTAAACGGGTGGGTTTTCGATTTTTCGTTTCGGTATGGTTATGTATACCTTCTGCGATGTTTGTACAATTAAGCACATTTACTTAGACAAACTAGCTTAAAAACACATACCATAAAATAACTCGGCACAACAACCAACAGTATTGTGGGTAAAATAATGACGAAACGAAAAAGATTGTGACTTTCGGGCAATCGACTAATGATAATTTGAATATTAGTTCAATAAAAAGCTAGCCAATTATTTTCAACTATAGGCACCTAATTTTTGCTTAAAGGAGCATGGGTAATTTAAAAACAAATATCGAATAAACTGGTATTGTATCATGTCTTTTTTATTATATCTGTAGTCTGGGGAAAACTACTTGCGGCAATTGGTGCTTCCGTAGATACACAATAAATTGTGATATTTTGATGTTCCCTACCTGCTCCTGCGAGATTGCCCCATATTTATCGTATATAGTTGGCAGTTTTGATAACAAAAATTGGCGCTACTACAAAATCAAGTATGGTTTAACTCTTAACATGATATTATCCCACTACATAATATGTAATACCTATAATATTTTTGTAGGACCTTGACCAACACTATATGCGTGACCCGTGCATAGCGCTGTTTCAAGCGATCGCAACTGGCGCCACACGACGAAAAAATTCGACAGGGTGGTTAATGTTAAAAACATCATTGTTGCAGAATCTTTTAAATAAAAACATGCAAATGGGTCTGTTACAACAAATTATATATCCAAAATAAAATAAAATACTAGTTTGTTATATCCCTTTAATTTGACAAGTTTACATGACATATTTCCTTAGAAGAAAAGCGAATCTAAAAAGCAAGCAAGAATATTTTGCTACCTTTTGGTTTGAAATGAAGGCTACCTGTATCAAAAATTTTATGTTATCACAAAGAAATTTACCTAAAAAAGCTCTGTTAATATGACAAAGCTGCGAAATATCGACCGCAAACAGAATTCGTTAACGGTAAATGGTACTAAAGCACGATATTTAAAATAAGGGACATTCTAAATGTCAGAAACTGACATATCTATAACCACAGAATGTCCCTCTATAACCTATAATAAGTCGCCATTTTTTTCGTCGAGTAGCGCCACCCCAGTCCGCAAACAACAATGACATATAACGTCATGCTCGGGTCTTTAATATAGTGTCGGTCCAGGTAGGACATAGAACAATGCGTTCGGTAAATTTATATTTCCTTCTTCCCTTACTTATGATATTAACTCTTGACAAAAAGCGGTCATATTTCAGTAGTCTGTAGTGACGCACTTTGACACGCATATGGCATATGGTACTAAATTTGTGGTAGAACCAAGAAAGTGTGCTGTCCGAAGAAGCATATTATCTGACATATTTTCGGGCTATGGGATAAATTAAATGAAAATGCGGAAAATAAGATGTGCAGCTAATTGTAACTTTAATTAAACAGTTCGTTGTCCGTAACATTATGTAAAAGTAAGTATTGTATTAGGTAATGTTACTCTTTGCTTTGAAATGACTCCTTACGTCCCAAAATATTATTTTATCATTTATATTCAAACAACTTAAGTACATTTTTGAGAAATTAAATCCACATTGAAGCGCCGTAAAGTCGCAATATTCGTCCCAAACTTGTCATATAATGTAGACAGAAAGTCAAAAGTAAACAGTATTTACAAAATAAAAACAATTCACAATAAAACTAACAAGCTCAGCGTATACCTTTCTCGTTATGGCCAGGATATATTTGAAATTCCTAAACAATATTTTTTGTATCGTTTGCATTTAATATTTTAATTTAAAAATTGCAAATTTTATCGAGTGTTCGCAATATAATATATGTCCGCGCAAACATTATGTTGTTATTTGGTAATTTTTAGTATGTATTTTTTGTTAAGTCTAATTATTGCTAATTTTTAGTACGAAGCCCACTTAATCGTGTTAAATAAGTGTAATTTGATTTAGTATGACAATAATTAATCGAATTAAGTTCAAAAATTAGTGTGACAATTTGTAAAAACCATCACTTTCCTGCACCATGGCGAAAAAGTAAACATAAATTCTGGTTATTTCTGATTAGAATGCGGTAATTTTAATTCGTTTTAATGGGCCATTTTCCTCTCCTCAAAATACCTTTAACGCCGAACGAAGCGTTTCCCACCCAAGATGGGGTATAATTAAATTTGGCGTTGGCATCGACTGAATACATTTGACCTGAAACATAGACCTATGTTATGGATTTTCGGATAACATCTGGGATGCCACTAGGTACATTGCTCGAAATTGAAATATGTCTGTTAATTCGAATCTAAGTAGACACCTTACCTTGCCAATAGTAGCTGCCTGGTGCTCCGACGAATAGTCTGTCTCCATCCTGGAAATTAATTAATAATTTTTCAAGTGTACTGTACTTGTACTGAACGAAAATTCATACATTGATAATTGCTATTCTTCTATTCTAGTCTTATTTTAACAAACAAGGTTTATAATCAACTTTATTAATCAAGCGCATTGGTAGTATCTGTATCTGTATTTGTTATATATGGAGAAAAATTGAGACGACGTCACAAACTGACATTCAATTCAATATCCAATTCGTTGGAATAGACCAATTTTCATGTTTTTATTTTATAAAAAAAAATTGTTGTTTCCAAATATTTTATAAAATAAAGCCACCCTGTCGATTTTTTTCGTCGTGTGGCGATCAATTATATGTATAATGTTGCTCCAGTCTTTGCACATTTTTTATATTCTGTCAGACATTTTCTACAAATACAGGATCTTTCCTAACCTTTCTGACAAAATAACGGAGGTGAAGCCTCACCCAATTTTAAGACGAAAAAGTGGTATAATTTTTTTTCGAATACAGGATGTTTTCTAACCTTTTTGACAAAGTGAATTAGGTGAAGCCTCACCTAATTTTAAGACGAAAAAGTGGAATAGAAGTTATTCGAATGTTGTTTCGTTTTCGAAATACACGGTGTTAAAAAACATTTTTGCCTAATTGGTACAGCAACAATAATTATTTTGAAAACAAATATGGTTACCATGGAAATGTCTAACAAATATCATTAGAATATCGCTTGTCATTAATGAATGAAAAGAAAAATACAACAAAAAGTGTTTATTATATCACATCACATCACATCACATTACATTATATTATTTCGAAAACGAAGCAACATTCGGAAACTTTAATACCAAATTTTCGTCTCAAAATTAGGTGAGGATTCACCTCCTTTATTTTGTCAGAATGGTTAGGAAACAACTCGGGAAACACCCTCTATATTTATAAACAAATTTTATCTTATTAATTAGGTAGATATTTAACAATTTTCAATTAATCCTGTAGGAATTTGTTTATTTAGCCCCTTTAAAATGAAAACAAAAAGGGAAAAATATATTGTTTTAAAAGTAAGTTGCAGAACTAAATGGATGATAGGAAAAAGTTTTTGATAAAAATAATGAAAATATCATGTGACGCTCGACATCGCGACGCTATTGCGGAATCAAAGGTTTTAAAGCGGTTTTAATTTAGGTATTTTGACATTTAGACATTTTCAAAGAGAGAACTTTAAAAGGAACGAGTTTAAATAAATTCATAATTATGATTCCTTGTTATATTTTCCTAAGATTTTTCCTATAATATAGTTTTGCCCTTGTCTATCGTTCTGCGTTTCCATAAGTGCCGGGGATAGTCTGCATTTCTGCAATGTAATTCATGCAAATCCCGCCGTTTTATTTAAATCGTTGTTGCACATTCTTTTATAAACTGAGCAAACGGCGTGGATTTTAGATAGGCCATTGTCTCAGATGACTGAGATGGCAGGCAAAGTCTCCTAATGCCATTCAGCAACAGGCAATATCCATTTAAGCTCATTTGTATTGTAATTCTGCAGAACACGTCACGACGATACCTTATGGATGGGGTTATTTTCATTGCAAGGGCAGATATTCAAAGTTAAATACATAATTAGGCACTGAAGTCAAGACTCGGCTGTAGCAAGTAGGTACATACTTAAGGCTTAAGCATTTCGAGATAATGACAATAAATTAGTTTTTTTTTAAAGGAAGATTAAAAAACTCTTAGTCGTTTTCAAAATGGCTTGTCATATTATGAAATAATAAAGTAAAATAGCTATTTGTATTTGTACAAAACGTTTCGTTTCAGATGAGTTACAGGATGTGACAACATGAAAAAAATTAAGTTTGAACGCCCTGTATTGTAAAAAAGGCTGGAGCAAACAAATGAGATATACAGGGTGTTAGTAAATAAGTGCGACAAACTTTAAGGGGTGATTCTACATGAAAAAATAATGACAGTTTGCTATATAAACGAAGGTCCGCAAATGCTTCGCTTCCGATATACAGGGAGTCAAAGTATAAAAAAAAAGATAATTTATTTATTGCGCTGAAACGTATTAAGATATTCAAATGAAATTTGGTGGGTTTTAAGATGACTAGAAAGCGCATTTTTTAAAATAAAAATTATTTTTAAAATCCTCGTTTAATTAGTGACAAAAAAGCTCTCTTACCTTTTTTTCACAGAGGCCGCCATTTTTATGCAAAAAAATAAAACAACATAACGCTTATTTTTAATTTCTATTACAACAATATCAAAAACCTATCCTATACAGCAACAATAAATCAAAACAACAAATGAAAATAAAAATATCTCGAATAAAACCTTTTTAGTTAGGTGCGCATAGCTATAACAATAAATAAATTATCATTTTTTTTTAAACTTTGACTCCCTGTATATCGGAAACGAAGCATTTGCGGACCTACGTTTATATATCAAACTGTCATTATTTTTTCATGTAGAATCACCATAAAACACCTTTTCGTAATTTTTTATGATTTACCCCGAAAAGAAAATAAAACCACTTTATTTAATATATGACAGTAAATCCTCTCTGAAACGGAACTAGCATATTAAATGAAGTGGTTTTATTTTCTATACGGGGTAAATATTAAAAATGCTGAAAGAGTGTTTTATGCATTGACTTAATAAGTCTATGGTTTTATGGAATAGAAACTTGAAACTTATTTTTTTGGGCTCAGGTACCTTTTAATTCTAAAACAACTTTTCATAATACATGTTTTCTGAAGATTATTAAAAATAAGGACTATTGAGCCTTTGTCATATTTTTGAACCTCCCCCGTATACGAAATGAGATATTCAAATTTTGAAAACTGAGTTTTGAGTTGACTGGAATGCTTTCTGCCGGTCACTGAATATATCGTTGGAATCGGGATGAAGCGTAGATTCCGTAAATTCAATAAAATATAGGGTGCTCCATTAAAAAAAACACAAGTTTCGTTTGCAAAACTTAAGTGGGTCTAAATTTTCACATAATGGTTGAAAAGTGCATATTTCTGTCTACAACTTTTATATTTAACATTTTTTCTGGGTCATAAAATAAAAATATGTTAAGGTGGTAAAAAATAACTATGGGCCAAATTGGACACTTTAAAGGGAAATTCCTATTTTAAAGGAGAGGAGGGTCAGTTTTTGTCTATCTCCGTTAAAAATAGGAGTTTCCCTTTAAAAGTGTCCAATTTGGCCCACTCTGTACCTATAATGAAATTGTGGGTAGGAAAAATGTAATACCTACATTGCACGATGCTTAAGCTATTTTTTGGCCTCACGGGCGCTGTCTCAGTCCTTAAAAACAAACTCCTCGGTCAAAAATGGGCACGTAAGCATCTTGCAATGTAAATAACTAGGTATTTATTGCGGTTTTATACATTAGACAAGATAGTGGTTTCAAAGGAAGATTTGTTATAGTGAGTCATCGCTTTCTCAGTGTTTCATTTTTGATTCATTTTAATTCTGATTCTGAGTAGAATAAAATTTCAAAATTAAGGATCCAAAAGCATAATCCTAGTCATAGCGCAAATTGTAAATTTCTCAAGACGCGTTTTCTGTGAAATTTCTATAATAATAAATAACTTAGCATCGCACTAAAAAGCCAGATCAATTATTAATATGCAATTTAAATGCCTGCAGCCTAATAAAACTGCTTGTAAATCGAGGTTCATTAGGATCGGTACGTATATAAAATAATACGGACTCTACGTGGATTCTAATCAATGATCCATAAAATGGAGGCAATTTACAAGGCAAATGTTTGCCAAACGAAAAAAGGGGTGAAATATGGAGTTGCCAGCTGATGCGAAGAATAAAAATCAGTTTGCAATAATTAATGAGTGTGTAAATTGTATTGTAGCATTAGGTACCGTACGCCCATTTCCATTACAATATAACTACTATAAGCGCTCATGTTTGCCAAGGAATGTGCCGACAATCCGTTTATACCTGCATCATTACTAAGAGCGTAGTTGTGCATGTAATGCAATGTTGGTACCTTTTCAGTAAAGCCATAACTTCGATAGAGCTTCTTTCTGAATTGTGAAACAGTTAAATTAAATATTTTGTGACGGCGGACGTCTGCAGCTGTTATTTAATTGACCTAAAAATATCTTCAGGATATTTTCTTTTGCTAGGGAGGATAGTTTAGACAACCCCATGCAAAAGGGGCATTAAAATGTCGTTCAACTTTTAGATAAGCGGTGGATTCCTTTACATTACATTCTGGATACAGTGACAATTTTAAGTTCCTCGTAGAATTTCAGGGTTGGTTAACTTTTTCCACGATTATTGAAAAATATACTTTTTAAATCTGCACAAACTTATAAATAATTATTGCACCCATTACCAGAACCAAAACTGTGTAGTTACGACCTGATAACAACTCATCTTTTCGCCAATCACGAACATGCATTCTCATACCAATATATAAATTTTCGTTGCGAAAAGTAGGCTATAGATTTTAGTCAGGAGTTCACAAATTAAAAAAAATGTAATTTAATGTTTTAGAATAAATTAAAATTTTTCAAATTTTCAATGTCAAACCCTTTAAATGAATGAAGAAAATTCCAAGTGATCTAATATCAGCAACAAAAAATATTAGGTAGTTAAGTAAACTAATAGCATTTTTTTTCTTTGTTAACTGTGGACCCACAATGATTTTTTGTGCAGTACCTAACCATACGTAGACCTCCTTTTTTTATTTTATAGAAAATACGAAATTGTTAACAAAGTTATGGTCCACTATTGATTTTTAACTAACAACAATAATAATTATCAGTAACACCACTCATTAGCCTCAATGATAAGTAAAAATACTAGTACCTACCTATAAACATTTTGGAACACCCTATTAATTATCATAGTTCTTTCAAAGGGTCACGTTATATCTAACTTTTGCATAAAAATCGTTTTTCTGACCAGAGACGTAGATTTTCCTATAGAAATTTGTTCGGGATAGGCCCATAAGATTAATATTAGGCATAGGAAATTACAAACTGGAATATCATGGTGTATTTTTTCCTCTATTTTTTCTTCAATGGGGGGGGGGGGGGGTTGAACCCCCTAACCCCCCATTATCTACGCCCCTGGTTGTAGTTTTTTTAAATCGGCCTCTCTTTCGAAAAATATGGAATTGTCTCGACCCAAAGTAAAACACATTGTAGACCGTAGAATCAAAGATCATAATCGAATATTTAAGATTTGTGATAGAATGGTGCAGTGGAATAGATATACCTAAGTTCACCCTATATCTACTTAATATTTTTTATTCAGATATAAAAACATATATCTGTACTAAAATCTTAGGCCTGATGTAAACGTGTGCGTTGAGATTTTCGCCAGAGCCGCACTGAGGCACGACCTTTATTTAATTTTACTTTTACAATTGTTTACGTCAAAATATTTCGGAAAAAATTTATTGGCTTCATTAAAATGAGTCAAAGCATCGTGTGGCAGTGTCTAAATAGCTGAAAACAACAAGATAAAACCGCATAAATACGGTTTTGCGCTAGAGTACATCCCTGTTGCCTGACGCGCTGATATTTTATGGCCTATTGACCAATCGCCTTATTTCGCGGAACGTCATCGATCACGTGCTTTTATTTACGCCAGGCGTAAGGGTTACTTGATTTTAGTATAGTAGTTTAGTAGTCGTACTCGGGAGTTACGGCGATCACTCGTTCGGATTACTCACCTAGCCCTGCGGGCTCAGGTCACAATTTCACCGAATGAATAATGACCCCCATACCCGCTCGTTGAGTAATATAATATTATTATAGTATTTTAGACATTGACTATTGACTGAAAAAATGTTAATCTGACATAATACATATACAGGCATATACTGTCATTATTCAGATGGAAAGAGCAAGCACCAACAACGTATTATTATGTTGTGTGAATTATATTATCTTATAGGTAAAATTTGCAGTTTTTTTTTGTGGAAATCCCTACAAGGTAGGTGGTAGGTACCTATGTATGCTGTGAGTGCTTGTAAGGCACCACTTAACAACAAAAAATCTTAGACTAAACTTAATTAATAATATAATTGTTCAATTAGCGTGTTCAAGTGGATCCTTTACTTACACTATTAATGGCAGCACTGAAGCCCGCTTGACAAGAGCCTTGCCTGTGGTATCCCCAGTTGCCTGTTGAAAAAAGAGAACGTAAAATAACACATATGTCGGGGGACCCTCTCGTCAACGAATTAAACCAGAGTTATTGCTCTCCGTAGGAAAAAAAACACTCCATCAGACGCGGTCTGGTACCCTCCTAGGAAACACCCTTGAGTGTTTGTTATTATACGAGCCGCACATCAACACTTTCTGTTTAGTATTTTAATGAACCGATTTTATACAAAAAATACTACTAAATATACTTCTCACGTCGCTTCCAGATATACGGACTATATTTAGAGGGTGTATATAAATATTGGGTGGGCAGGTATACGGTACGGCTTCCTTTCTTCCTTGTGTTCCATTTTATATAGCGACTGTAATAAATCTCAAAGTAAATTGCGTCTGTACATCCCAAGACACAAGCAGGCATAGGCTTAATAGTCACAAAACTTTAAAACCAAACAAAATAACAACACAGCGGTTACCACAGATTTTTTCCTTCGATTTTAAGACACTCCAACCACTTAGTCATGGTAAGAATTTATGCTATATCATATATCTCAAGACCTCCCAACTAAAATAGGTGTACAAGATTTTTTATAATCAATCTGGCCAAGTTGAATTCCAATAAATAGTTATCAGGATTATCAGCAAATTGAGTTTATCCATTTTTTCTACCAAGCTAATTTTCGCTTAACTTTTCAAGTTGATGGATGACTCCAGTGAATTTAGATCATTAAATTGTGTATTTCAAAATAGGATATTTGGAAGGTGGCATCAAAAACAAAAACAGAGCAAAGCAGCAGTAAGTATCTCTTTCCATTTAGGTACCTACCTAACTACCTAGAATATGTAACAAACTACACACTCAACCGTAGGGCAAATAACACTATTGAGTAGGTCCAGAGGTTCCACTCTATATGGCCAATTTCGCTATACTATAATGAACCCTTTCGCTAATGCTATGCCCCACATGTTTTCTGCGGATTTGAAATTTCATCTCTCCAATGGATGTCGAGTTGGCGCACCTACTTTCCTCTGCATTTGAAATAATAATTGTTGATATTCACGAAGATAAACTTGAAATTTATTGCCTACGACGCGTGCTGAATGTAAACACCTTTTTCCTTGTAGATCAAAGCGAAAAACTGGTTTCTATTCAATCCGCTCGTTTTTCCATAACGCGTCCGCATCATTTATTCATTGATATCCGGAGAAATTGGCCGGTTTATTATTTTTATTTTTTTATGGTACCATAAACGGTGGTAATTATTATTATTACAAAGCGTCTACTTTTATATCTGCGCGTGCCCAGACTTAACTTTCGGGGTACATGTGTTGGACACATGGCAGCGCCTTTGGGCGCATCCTGCTCGCGTAATATCACAATAAAAGACCTTTAAAAAGCAGGAAATGCTGCCGGTTGTCATCCCAACATGTTTACATATACTTGACTTTAAAGAGCAACCTTGCATCTACACCTACATCGCTCAACAAGGAATTTGTCCGCACCTTATTAGTAGAGGAATGGGATCGTTGACATCAGAAGGTTTAGAAAATAAGCATCTTTATGATTTTCTGAACATTGAACACATTTCTTACCCGTTCTACACGGCGAATATTCTTCAAACGCCTCCAAGTACTTGTTGGACACAAAACAGCTACCAACTGGGTCTCGCCTAGTCAAGTTTTTGGTGAACCAAATGTATCTTGGAGCACATGCCTGTAAGGAAGAAAGTAGCAATGAAACTAAATCATATACAATTTTGTATGGCATTCCTTAACTCAGTTATTTTTTACAAAATATATACCATAAACTATAGAGATAGAGGGTAAGAATATTCATTTCGATTGGATCAATTAAACCATTTGGCAAATTGCCAGAAATATTCTAAATCAAACACACCAATGGCGATATACTATTTAATTTTAATAGCTTTTGCAGATCCAACGAAAGCTGGGTTATTACAAAATTAAACTAATTTATTAGATAGATGTAGAACGTCCCAATTAAGCAAAGGCCTCTACATATAACATTTCGATAATTCTAAATGTAAGAAGACGAATCTATGCAGGTATTATTTTCCCAAATTTTTCATAATTTTTTGATAGATTACAAAATGTGACCAATAATACACATATAGGTAAACATATATAATATATAATATCATATTATATATTATATATGTTTACATATTATTAATATGCAAATTAGACGAATTATTCACATCAGTGCGCTTCGCATAGAACACCTAGATTAAAAAGTTAAAATGAGGAAGGATGACCAGCAAATGACATTATTGCTTTGATATAATGTTCTCTCATATGATTAAGTCGATAATAAATAATAAGTAACGACAGTTTTCTATGTATATTTTTTCCTTGAGGAAGTATGTAAGATATTCAATCATGTTATATCTCGGCGCGCATATAAAATCACAAGCAACGATATCTACCACTCACAGGATAGATACATCTTCATTTCGCCGACCCATAAAAACGAATAAATCTAATGCCATTTGACTCTTCTCATTTTTTCGTGTGTTGCGCTCTATTTTTAAAAAAGGTTTCGTTTCACCGCGATCTATTTTCGGATCGAAGAAACATGTACGAGAATAACCTCGTACAGTTGCAGAAATAGGCTCATTTGTGAAACGGTCGTGTTGACTTCTTTATTAATACAAAAATATTGGTACAATTGTTATTTGTTCAACATGCTCTCGAGTCGCAGCAAATTATTATTAGGAGTAATTTATCGATGTTAGCGGCTTGAACTTTATAATAAAGGCGACACGTATGATAAAAATTCCTTTCAACAACATTGCATCAGATAACGCAGCCAAGTTCAACGGCGTCTGGAGTCTGTTATTAATCAAAATTGCCTTTTCTTAAGCTGCTGTTTTAATTTAATTTTTGACAACTTTTTCTCCCTCCATTTCTATATAGGCGACACTCACTCTTGTTTTATGTTTGATATGTAAAAACATGTATACCTACATATCTTTTTAATAGCCCGTCATAGACAGTGACAGATTTTCCTTACTGATTTTCTCATTTATGCCTTGGAGAGGGTTGAAAGGTAAATCGATGCTGAGTCGGAAAATAGTAATTTTAAGTTTGGCCCCCGGGGAAAACATATGGAAAATTCGGTTTTTCAAAACATACGATACGAGTTTTTATTGATTGATTCGGCACTAAATCTTGTTTTCTATCTACTTAGTTAACAATAATTTCTTCTTACTGTCTTAGAAACAACGACAAGAAGTCCAACAAAAAGTATGCACTTATCTGACACTGACATATATCTTGTGTGTCAGAAGGGAAATAAGACACTATCTATTACGAATAATACTCTTGTTTGGAGACTGCCGCAGGCTGAATGTGATGCTTCTTTGAGTCTCAGTCACGTCGTCTTGCCCTAAGGCACGACGAAAGCTTGGCTCAAACAGCTCCATTGAGGCAGGATGTAGGTATCCGGAAGAACCAAAGAAGTATTACAAAGAATGTTTAAAACTATTTAGTTTTAGTTAAATCTTTTAGTCTTTTAGTGCCTTGCAAGCGTGGATTTGTAATATTGAATTATTTCAATTTAAAAAACAGTCATTCAATGCCATATTTGAAAGAATGCAAACTTATAGGCGTCAGGCGTTACCGAAGACCGGCTCACATTCACATGTAACATGCAAGCATAGACGTATCAAAAGAAACTGATCTCCCATTGGAAAGAAGTTACAGACCATTTCGGTATTGAAACTATTATAAGCACATATTTAAACTCATATTTTATTATAATTATTACTTCTAAAATTAGTACTTTCAGATCACGACATAGTCTATCCGTATGTTGTTAAAAGTGAACTACTCTGATTAGTTAATATCGTAGTGCTTCGACTACTGCCTTATTTTTGCGAATTGAACCCGATAGAATTATTAATATAGGCTCATGTTAAAGGTTTTGTAGCGAAAAGAAACATGACATTCAAAATGAAAGATGTACTGGAGCTTTTCGAAGAAGGGGTAAAGCAGGTTACTAAGGAAGAGGAAAAAATGTGGGAAATTGTTGTAGTCATAGAGCACACTGTTGAGCCTCTGATAATTTCTAAGGATGGTACTTCTACGAGTAGTTGTGGTTATTCTGAAAATGAAGATGAAGAGACATTCTAGATAGTAGTAAAATGTAGGTAGTATTTTTTGTTGTTCATGCAGTTCTATCTCGGTTTTTATACGTATTTTTATAATATACATGTGTAGAGTGTACATATACAGGATGATTTACGTAAGTGGTTCATTAGAAGTTTACGGGGAAGGAGTACGAATTTTGATTTGAAATTTTGGTTACTTACATAACAGGTTGTAAACTTTCTTAAAATATTTTCAACTTCCGATCACTTCCGGTTGTACCGGAAGTCGATAGCAACTTTGTTATTTCAAATAGAACGCCCTATATTTTATTACACCATTTGGTTCCCTATCAAATTCTAAATCTTTTTTCTGAATAGAATGTGTACCCTATTCCTAACCCTTTTCGAGATATTCGCAAATTTTTGATTTTTTTGAGTGTTGCAGCCATCGACCATAGTGATGATAACTTTGAAATTTATGAATCTGGAAAACTGAAATTTTTGACTGTCGTAGGCGAAAGTCAACTTTATTAAATGGTCTGTATGCCATTTCAAAATATTGTGCAGGGTGTTCGGGAAAAAATTCCCAATATCTACATCGAAAAATTGGAAAATCTCATTTTTTTCAAATGAAACCCCTATTTTTTTATTGCACCATTGAAATGCTTGTGAAAAGACAGTTTAAAAATATATAACACACTATATGTCTAAATGAAGCGGTTGCTTCGTTATTACGCAAAATACGTATTTTTTCTGCTCTGTATCAACAAAGATGCCATTTCTCAAGGAGCGTCACATTAGGGGGCCATGGAAAATGAAATAACGCAATTATATGACAAGGTTAAGGGCTATTTAACAATACTTTTTCCCTGAGAAGCATCAATACAAAATTAAATAATACTAACAATTGCATAATAATTATGCATTTGAAAAAACAAGAAACTACATAGGTATAAGTAAAACACTTTATTCATATTATGCTATTTACCTGTTACGTATTTACATTTGCTTCTCTTTGTTTGGACCTTGCCATGGACTATGAAATTTTTTTCGAACTTTCTGAATTTTCTTTTCGTCAAAGGTGGTAAATGTAAATGCCTTTCATTTAAAACTCTAATTGTTCTTTCTAAAATTCTTTTACACTCTCCATGAGTGTAAAACATATTCAAAATATCTTGGAACACAATAAATGACAAGCACAAATGAAAAATCCATGGCCGCCTATTAGAAAAGGTCCGTTGTTTCTTGATATGGAGCAGCAAAAATACGTATTTTGCGTAATAACGAAGCAACCGCTTCATTTAGACATATTATAGTGTGTTGTATCTTTTTGGACTGTCTTTTCACAAGCATTTCAATGGTGCAATAAAAAAATATGGGTTCTATTTGAAAAAAAAATGAGATTTTTCAATTTTTCGATATTGATATTGGGATTTTTTTCCCAAACACCCTGTACAATATTTTGAAATGGCATCAGACCATTTAATAAAGTTGACTTTCGCCTACGACAGTTAAAAATTTCAGTTTTCCAGATTCATAAATTTCAAAGTTATCATCACTATGGTCGATGGCTGCAACACTCAAAAAAATCAAAAATTTGCGAATATCTCGAAAAGGGTTAGGAATAGGGTATACATTCTATTCAGAAAAAAGATTTGGAATTTGATAGGGAACCAAATGGTGTAATAAAATATAGGGTGTTCTATTTGAAATAACAAAGTTGCTATCGACTTCCGGTATAACCGGAAGTGATCGGAAGTTGAAAATATTTTAGAAAGAAAGTTTACAACCTGTTATATAAGTAACCAAAATTTCAAATTAAAATTCGCACTCCTTCCTCGTCAACTTCTAATGAACCACTTACGTGAATCACCCTGTATTAGAGTGTCAAATGCTTGCTGTGAAATAAATTAGTAAGTTCAAATAAATTTGTTAAATGTCAAAAAATTATTACTCCCAATGAAATTGAAACCCTATTTCGACACTTGATACCGTAAACATATCTGCTCGATCCCAATTTCCATTGTGTGGTATTATTTGGAGGCATTTTGCAACTACATTACTTCTGTTCTAAACCATGGATATTTTTAGTATTTCACATACAAACCCCGTACAGGATTTGCATTTATAATGAGCCTTTAATTTCCAAACAGACTATAGTCTGCTATAGGTGAGTATCAAGAAAATACTATAGATATATATGTAATTCTGACATGAAAAAATAAAGATAAACAAACTGCTTTCATGTTGGAAATAAATACATATTTGCATTTGAGGTTCAATATGTGAAGAAATGAATACAAATAGAGGTGTCTAAATGCAACTGGATTGGAAATATATGAAATCATCGCAAAAACGCTTCACGTCGGGCTTCACTTTGTCATGTTTAATGTCGTTTGTTATATATTTTTTAATTTTGTTTCAAACTTCGCCATGTCATCAAAAAATGTTGTTATTATATCGTCATATTGTTGTGATTTATGTCCCGTTCTCCACTGAACCTGACTCTTAAAAATTCGGTGAATTCACCATCCAACAATGAAGTTACGATAATTTATTACCAACAATTGATTGGTAAAGAAATTAAAATTGAATTTTTAGTGCTTGTAATCGAAAGTCCATTATTTAATTATTTACTAATTATTTGAAAAACCATCGAATCAGCAGTGGGACCGAGGTTCTTCGGGACGCCTTGAGAGCTCAATCCATAAGCTCAAAAGCATTGGAGTATAATTAATTGATCATTTCATAAACTATGGCAAAATCTGGTCAGCAAAATTGCTCACAATAACTACAGGGTGCGGCAAATCAAACAGGACAGTTTTGAAGGGCTATTAAAAAAAATCGGCACAACTTACGAAAAAGTGGTTTATTCTGCTTGAGTCAGTACTACACCCCATTTTTTTCACTTAAGTTTTAAAGAGCACATCGACAAGATTATGTCCTCCAGAAGCGATGCACTGATGTAGGCGATTTCTGAAGTTTTCAAGTGCGTTCTGGCACATATCGATATAGGAATGGCGGAGACATCACTACTAAAGAACATTTTTGAGTCAGAATTGAAACGGTTGGCTGAAGAACAAGGCTTTGAGTATATTAGTTCCAACTAGGGCCTACACAGTGCAGATTTCAATGACAAAATTGCGGTAGATGGTCCCTGCGCGTCTCGTCTCTCTGAGGGGCGACCTGGGGTGGTCGGCAAGGCGAGATCACCGGATTTGAGCATTTGCGATTTTTTCCTGTGGGGCTATCTCACGGAAAAGGCTTTTAAACATCCTCCTTGCAACTTGGAAGAATTGAAGATCCGTATTAGAGAGGAAATCGCCGCCATTCCGATCGATATGTGCCAGAACGCAGTTGAAAACTTCAGAAATCGCCTAAATCAGTGCATCGCTTCTGGGGGACATAATCTTGTCGATGTGCTCTTTAAAACTTAAGTGAAAAAAATGGGGTGTAGTACTGACTCAAGCAGAATAAACCACTTTTTCGTAAGTTGTGCCTTTTCTTTAATAGCCCTTCAAAACTGCCCTGTTTGATTTGCCGCACCCTGTATAAACACGATATGATGTAGTTTTGAATACAGTTGACTTAAATTTGACATTTCAGTCAATGCTGTTGGTGCTGTGGTCAAAGGTTGGGGTTGGGACTAAGTTAAATTTTAATGTAATATTATGTAATGGAAATATTTTTAGGGGAATAAACCCCCCTTGCCTCTGTCGGGCACGTCAATGCATGTATAAATAGACGTTTCATCACTCGCTTTAGCAAAGAAAACCGTTTCGGTGCCCACCAGGCCGCCGCAACACGTGTAATTATCTAATTGAGGCACATAGACCAATTTAAGTGTAACTCGGCCCAACTCCGATCAAGACAGGCGGCGGGCGGAAATTGTAAAAAGCCAATACCGGCGATCGAAGCCGAAGAAGGCTAATGGACGGCGGGCTCGGGCTAAGTAGGCGCTGGATGATTATGTTAATTTTTTCACACCCGGGCGCAACATAGAGGAGGTCGCGAGCATTACCTTTATCTGCCGACAGGTCGGCCTGGGTCTGGGCCGTATCGGATCAATTTCGAGGGTTCTGGATGCGGACATTTCATTAGGTATTTATACTTGGTCAGAAATAAACTTATAGACAATAAATTCTAGACTGTACAGTTACTAAAGAAATAAAAATTTACGCGTAACAAGTCCAGGGCATATCGTTTTTGGACGAGTTTTGGTTGAATTCCAGGTGCAGTGTGCGGTATCAGGCAACGAAAATAGATCCGCCGCCATTTTTAACCACATTATATTGGCAGTTTCAATGGCGGCTCAGTAAAAACTCGTTGGTGGCTATTTTGTATATTTGGAAAGATATCCGATAAATCACAAATAATATCTCATTCCGATAACGTTGCAGATTGCAGTCTCTTGTCTATGAATATCCCCGTGACAGGTTCGAAAAATGTCATGTCTTTTTGAAATCTGGTTTCATATTGTATGTTGTACCTACTAAATAAATAATTGTTTCTGCTGCACTAAAGAAATGCTAAGAAGCTTTTAACTTCAGACTGTGAGATTATATTCTATGTTATAAATTAGTAAAAGTATAATTTGTTTATCAAATGAACTAGGTATTTGTCAGCATTTTCATTTTATGAAAGCGAACAGTCAGCACAAATTAGTTAGCTTATCTACTGCAATATTTTGAAGTCTTTTTGAAATTTTTGAACTATAAGAAACAATAATATTTCTACGGGATACAACGGATATACGTTATGCGCATATTGCATTAGTCATATTTTGGTCTCCATTATCTTCATTTTGAGATTTGCTATGTTCTCAGCCTATCATACCATGCATAATTAAAATAAGTCACAAGTCTTGTGAACGCATTCTATACCTATTGCGAATTCCTACATAACAAGCAAATAAAACTAACTCCGTAGCCAATCCAGGAATGTTTATTACATATCGATATCAAACATTCCTCAACGTTATCATTTAAAATCTAATCTGGACCACTGGCAGTAACCAGGACCAGGATAGTTTATTATCTTTCCCTCGTGGCGTTGTCGTTTCACGATGAAAAGTATTTTTATCATAGACATCTTGTATGTTTAAGTAATCCGCAACAAGCCGGTTTTGAAAAATAGAATTGGCTTCCGTATAAGTATCTTGAAATGTTCAGATCCTTTTCACGTTAATAAAGAAATACAGAATTTATTAATTATTTTTATTATTACTGCTGCTGATTTTAGCGATCCTAGAATAATGATAGAACTTTACAGGTTAGTGGCTCTATGGATCGAGTGATGGATTCAAAGATTATTTTCCAATTTAGCCGACGTTTCGTAAAATTTATTTACTTCCTCAGGTCCCCTCACACTGTCTCCCTCGAAGAAACCCATGGTATGCACTTATATTATGCCTGATGGTGGTCAAAAATTAGGTAGGTATACCCAGTAGTTTGGGTAGCCAATAGTTTGGGTACCTAATTTTTGTCCACCAGGCATAATATAAGTGCATACCATGGGTTTCGGTGTGGAAAATAGATAATCTTTGAATCCATCACTCGATCCATATAATCCACTAACTTGTAAAGTTCTATTGTTTTTATTATTGTAGACAAAACATTGTAGGTAGCTGTCAATAGGTTCCTGATTGTTTAATAAAAAATGATTTGCATGTAACATAATATATTTTGTACCTATCTAATAGAAATCGCCACCTGACGGCTACAACAGATACCTATTAATACTTTTGGGACCATGCTATGGCTAAATTTCTATAGAGGTCGAAAAATACATATTGCAGAATATTGTTGCCCAAAGATTTGCCGTTACTAGGTTGCCACGAGAAAGATAATTAGAGTAGATGTATACAGGGTGTCCCATTTTCGATAATTTTGCAGGTTATATTTAAGTATATTTTTAAATTCTCACCTCCTGGAAAAAATCAGTGTACGCCACTGAATCCTACGTGAAAAAATCTATAATATAAAGAAACAAGATGCAAAGGCGTTAAATTTAAAATATCATATGTTTTTGTTATTTAGTTGGATGCAGGGACTGAAATTCTCTGGAGTACGTCCCTGTTCAGCGCGGCAAAAGCCCATCTCCCGCGCGCTGAAAATCTTGTAAGAAATTAATTCAGGGGTAATGTAAGCAGCAGTATCTTTAGTGAAATACTTGGCATAAAAAGACTTGAAAATTCCGGACTGTGAGCCTTTGTGACCCTCCATAAATGGCTCTACGTCTCCTTTGTGCCATCTCTGCGCCGACAGTTCTTTTATGTACAGAGTGAGTCACATTTATATATACGGGCATTCGCGACGCCAGATGTCATCTGTTTTTGGAAGAACCGTCCTCGATACGTTGTATTGATTGTGATGACAAACGGGTTGACTTCAGGAGAAGAACATATACCTAAATGACTGACAATATATAGAGTGTGATTCATGTTTGCTTTTGCACAAAGAGTCGGTGATTGCTGTCTAATAATATCTACACGAAATGAAATAATCTAGTTAGACCAGTTGGTCAGTCACTAACAGCATACAAAATAATTGATATGTCACATATGAAAGGTTTCTTCCTTGTATTATGTCACAACGTTATGGGAAGGAAAATAGCCAGCTAAAAATGGTGAAAAATCTCCAATATCCATAATTATCCAACGGTTAACAAATCTTTTCTAACTGAGGATAAGTAGGATAACTATAAGGATAGTAGTCACATAATTTGATTTTCACGTAGAGATCACCAAAAATGTTATGATTTATTTAATATTTAAATGAACGTTGACAAATAAATGATTTTTGTTATCCAATGATCAGATACGACACACATACCTACAATTATTAACAAAAGCGAGTGAAATGTGCAAATTGCTAATTTAGGTACCTATAAATTTAAAACAACGCCTCTCCCCCATTTTTTTACTCAAATGACACATCTCTCTGGACCCCCGAGTATTCAAATGGTAAAGCAGTCGCGTATTCATGAAAGTAACAAAAAATCAGCTGAGGGCGGATCATAAATGTACAAAACAAATTTCTATATACAAAAACGGCTGTGAAGTCTGACATCAATTTTCCTTCAAAATCGCAAGAGTGATCAGAATACCCTAACCGACTTATATTATATTAGGACTGTTTTTAAGTTTTCCTTTTATAAACCAAAGTATATTTATTGTATTACTGATTCAAAATATTGCGCAAAATACTTGTTTAGCACACTAGTGCGCAAAGTAGGTGCCTACCTTGAAACAATGACAAAAACCGCTTATAGTTTGAGCATTGAAAACAATGCTTTACTGTCTACAACTGCACCGCACCTATGCTTTGCAAACTAAAAAAATGCTACCAATGGAATCACTACTTCCACATCACTATTTTTAAATCCAGTATTTAATAGTAAATTCCAATATTGCAAACATGTTTTCAATTTTTTAGACTTTCATCGGTTCATGCATTCTCATTTACCTTATTGATGCAAATAATGTCATAAAGCACATAATATGCTTATTCCTAGTTCGTTCTTACTGAAAATTCTCCAGCATTTTGCATCTCTACAAACAACTACATATTATTAGGTTCTACACTAAATTTTTAAAAGGATGCATTCTTCGAAAAACCATATTATCAAAAAACCTGCCCATGAGATAACTACTATTTCTAGATCACTCATTTTAAATCCATTATTTAATAGCAGATTCCAATATTGGACACAAATCTAAATCTTATACATATTTAACTTGTTTTGTTTTAGAATTTCATAAACTCATAACCATTCTTATTTACCTACTTTGTTTCTACGGAAAAAATTGAATTTCTTGACCCCAACAACATAGAAAATTACATATCACTCGCAAATTCACCCCTTTGTACCCCTTTCAACCCCCCTCTTTATTTATTAAAATGTCAAAAATTCTCTTTAGTAACAATTATGTGCCAAGTTAAAAACTATTTTATTGCAAAAAACTAAATAGCATATTATATTCTTGAAATCGGCAGTGAAGTGTCCCAAAATCGTCATTAAAAGCTCAGAAATCGGCACTGAAGTAGCCCATTATTGTACGATTTTTTCAATAAGTAGGCCTTGGCGAGATATAAACATCAAATGCCAGACGCGGAACCATCGCCCATCAAAAGTGACCAAATATTAAAAACCCGGCCAATAAAGGCCCATTTAACTTTTCGTACGCATTTTGAAATTGTTACCTATAGCACCGCAATCTTTCAGTATAAATATTTTAGTAGGTTTGAATATCGATAGATTTGTTATTGAGGCTGCACAACAAGCAGCAGTTTGGTTTTTCTGTTCGAAGCGGCCGTGTCTTTGTCATACTTGACCTAGGTAGAGCGATCGTCAAAGTCAAGCAACGCCGCGCGTAGTCGGTTCATGGACGGGTAATCCCGTATGATTATTTTCTTGCCTAATAAAACATTTTTTTTCCGATTTCAAAAAAATATTTAATATGTACCTCGGCACTGAAGTTCCTTTTGTGACTCATGTGGTTTATTTGCCTCGGCCAGAGGCCTCGGCAACTAAATTCCACATGAGTCATAAAAAAATTGAACTTCAGTGCCTAGGTAACTATCATATTCCAAATTTTCACCCCTTCGCGTGGAGCGATTTTGCCCAAAAGCGTTCCGAACCTTCCTACTGTAGGCAAGATTGCGAATACGAAATTTAATACCGATATCTTAATCCGTTCAAAAGTGAACGGGGAACAATACAATAACAAGTAACTGCCCGCACTATCTTTTCCGCTGGTTTATTCATAGCCTAAAATCCCTAAACTAATCTGTTTTTTTACGACTTTTGCTGTTATAATATTTAGAAAATCCATTAATGCATAGCCCAACATAAACGCATTTATTGTTTTCCAGCAACAAAGGACGATTCAAGCTGTATAACATCATCGGAAATCATTTTATGTGCCTATACATGATCCGTGACGACCTCAAGTCGGACGGATGCAAACGAAATCTCATTATTAAAGATACTAGGAATGTTACTATCGAAATGGAAATCATTGAGAACTCTGTTTTATTCACGGAGGAAGGAATTTATCGGGGTTAAAGGTTCAAGACGCATTAGCGACGCAAGAGAAAAATGAGATCCCCGTATGAGATATTTGAGATCAAACGGGCCCCGACGACACGAGGAAAGGAAAGCTATTTTATTTAGCATTCTAAAAAGTGTATGTAAATATATGAGTAAACAATAAAGAACTAATAAAAATGCATACCTATCTGGGTAAGTGTGTTTTTTAATGTAAACAGAACTATGTAAATACATCGCTGTTATAAAGTGCTCTTCTAGTAGTAGATATTCAAAATTTAAAATAAAAATAGGTTGGTACTTCTCGTGAAGTAAAAGTTGAATCAAAACAACGAAAATTCCTATGCGAAGTTAGCGCTCTATTTACTTTACCCCACCTTCCTAACCACCCCCTCAACTCTCCCAAAATCAAAATGTTTGTTAACCACTCTACTCCAAAGGGCAAGTCACTAAAACTATATGGATATTTTATGGAAAATATCTAGATCAACTATGAACCCTTTTTTTAAACGTTAGAGACCATAAATAATTTTGTTGGGCCCAAGATATTTACGAAGCTTAATGCTAATGGTTTCGCACCATTACTTTTCATGTAATGGGTAATAAAGAGTTGCTTGCCATAGTAGTTAGTTTATTTCCCTGTTTTGGGGACACTATCGCAGATTTCCAGATGTTTGTTAAGATTTCTTGGCTGTACTGTAAGTAAGAGTAGATAGTAAGAATATACCTAAGGATTATTTGCTTAATTCTCAGAGTTTCACGAATTCAGCATCAAGAGCTCGCCGATTCCAAATGAATAAAGATTTCGGAGTTTCTTTATTAATAGATGTTAAGTTTTTCACTGCTGGAAATACTAAACAAATAATAATAATAATAAATAATTTATTTATAAACCATAATTGAAATACAAAAGTACAAATTAATACAAACTTTACTACTAGTTTTCAAAGACGCAGAGGTCAAGTTTAACATATATATAGTGAACAGCTGCTTGGATACAGTTCTTTTGATACAGGGCGATTCACTTACTACAACTAATTTTTTTTCGCAAAAGGCTGTAAATTTTCTTTTTTAAAAAAATGTGTTTTATTGTTTCTATCCGCGCATATATACTTGTAACGTGTAAACTGGTGAACAAAATTTACAACGTTGAGCGTCGCGACGCCTTTAAAATTTGTTTCCACAGAACATACCATTTTTATTATGTCGGTTGGATACCCGCTTTATTTAAAGTATTTCTTTAAATGCCATTTTTCTCTGTACTCAGCCATTATACAGTGCGCCCAGGAAGCATAAGGGAAATTTTTTTATAATTACAATTTTTAAAAATCTTATTTTGGAACTTATTACTGCAAGATTCAAGCTGATTTTACCTGAAATAAGGTTATGTTTTCGTAGTTAGTTAGTTATCTATATCTGTCAAATTTAATACTTTGGAAAAAATGGTCTCAAATTTTTCCTTTTAAAATTAAGTTTTGCTATTTTACAAAAGTTTAAAATAATATATATCAACCAATAAATTTCGTTTCGAGAAAAATTTCGTGAAAATAAATGGCTGCTATTTTTTAAGAAAAATTTGAAAAGAAAAACTAACTTCGGAATTTATAAATTTCACACTTATTACAGTTTGTTCAGCGAATGTTCGGCCCTACGTCACAACTCCCGTCCTTGTCTGACTCGTGAATATACGACCGATATCTATCGTATATTCATGAGTAAGACAAGGATGGGAGTTGTGACGTAGGGCCGAACATTCGCTGTTCGCTGAACAAACTGTATGTAACATTACACGACACACAATTTTTCTTAATTATAACCTTTTTCGACTTTTCCAGTACGAACATTATTTTTGTCAATTTTTTCCCAAAATATCAAATTTGACAAATAATAATAATATTTGAGCTAAACTAGATATTCGAATCATGCACTAACATGTTCTGAAATCAGATTTTCAAAAATTATAATAATAAAAATTTTTCCCGTATATGATGCCAAGTTTCCTGGACGCACTGTATGGTATTTGGAAAAATACTTTAAATAAAGCGGGTGTTCAAAAGGCATAATAATAATAGCATGTTCTGGAGAAACAAATTTTGGAGGCTTCGCGACAGTTTTACCAGTTTTCATGCTTTTTAGAAGTAAATTTCGTATTTTCGAGCCCTCGTACATGGTATGTGATTGTGATATGAGTTTAAGGTTATTGAAAAGTTATTATTCCTTATTGCTATTATTAGATATTCTTATTTCCATTAAGTGTAAACCTGTCCATGAAATGGCATAAGAAGCCTAAACATTTACGCATTTTCTCACACGGAAACTCTATCGTACAGATATACTTTTTTTATAAATTTAGAGCCTGTTTTCAGTTTGGTTTACTAGCTTAAAATTTTGACAATCTGTTCCCCAGAAAATAAACATGCATTTGAATTTTTGCTACACTTGTTTTCTTGCAAACACATCCAGTTTATTAAAAATTTTAATAAATCTCTGGGCCAAAAGAAGCCTCCTTAGTCCATACCGACATGTGACAAAAATAAGCAAGTCTCCATTTCAATTTACAGAAAGACAGGCAGTATTTTATACATAAATTTGGTTCTAATACAATCTCTTTGCCATGTAAATTAACGTAAAATCAAATAAAATGCACATTATTAATGTCTTTAGAAAATATTTCGCTAAAAAGCGAGTCTCCTTTTGACACATGTCGCTAAGGAATTGTCTGTATTACTTGCACAGGCGCCGACTTCTGAAAATTTGGCTGGGTGCCCAAGGTATACTATACAATACAACCCCCCCCCAAATGTTATTTAAAAAATATATTTATAAATTTAAAGTAAAAGTACATAACAAAAAACGAACAGTTATCACCCTGATGATTAAAAATACAGAACGTAAATAGAATTAAATAAAATAAAGGTACTTCTATAAGAAAGGCCTCGTTTTAAGATTCAGCGGACTCTCATCCCGATGAATCAGCTGGATATCTGTCCCTTACTTCCTCCAAAGCAGTGACTATATAGAAAGAATTTCTATAGTCACTGTCCAAAGGGAAACCAATGAGAGGGAGATATCAGCTGATTCATCCGGATGAGAGTCCGCTGAATTTTAAGACGCGGTTTTTAAACAAAAACAAAAAAAAACAAAGAACAAATCAAAACAAATACAAAAAACGACTAAAGTCTATCCAAGTTACAGAGGCAGTGGATCAAAACATTGGCCACCACGTGACCTATTATCTTATTGGTCTGGCCGTCATAAAATGTCAAGTATTTACTCGGCGAGCAGAGTGCAGGGCCGGCTCTTCCCTCAGTCGAGTTTCCTCCATATTTTAGATCGGATCGCGAGCAGCTGTAAATTTATGTTGCTACTTAATTTAAGGAAATTTATTAAGATCCACGAAAGGTAAAAACACGATTTTTAGAACTTCTAAAAGAATTAATTCAGAATTACAAGCCACTGGGAATCTCATATTAGTCAGACCCTGGTAATCGATCGAAGTTACCTAACTTTGCGTAAATAACGCACAAGTGCTTAGTCTTATGGACGATTTCATGGGGAACATTTGACATATTTTCTTGGACAAAAATTAAATTTGAAAAATATTACTTCCAAACTTAATTTATTACCATTAAATGAACCACAGTTCACAAAAAAACTCATTTTTTTATTTTTATGTAATAAATATAAGCAATTAAAAACTGCATAATTCAAATCATTCTTGTAACGCGCCCTCCTTGGTTGTGATGTCAAGTAGCTCGTTGGTGGTGGCGCCTGCCTCTGGTGGGCGGCGGCACCATATATAAACTAATATGGGCGGCACATCTATAAAAACTACAGCACCACGCAAGCTTTGTTTAGAAAGGCCAACGAGAACGTCCCATCCTTGTCTATCCGTCTTATTATAGTCTATCTTAGTCTTGCGATATTGTTGATAATGTTTGAAAAGAGTGTTGCTTCGGGTCTTAAAACTCTCTCCGAGGCCAAAAAGAGCTTACGCATCGAGCAATGTATTACATTTTTCCTGCTACTGACAATTTTATATTAGGTAGGTAAGTATTTTGAATTTAAATACACTATGGAGTAGATTGTGAGTAATAATCTTCATAATAACAATTGTCCAATTATTAATAAAGATGATAAATATAAGAGGTAGAATGCAGTGATAATTAAAAAAACTTCTTGTACGATTAACTCGGGACCTACGAATTACTAGTCCCGTAGCCTCACCATTCAGTTAAAGGTGTGCTTGTTAAATTTAAACTTTTAGGCGGTTCTTATTTTTGACCTACATCAGATCCCTCTGGAAATGGGTCGCCCAACTGTTTATTTTAACGTTGAGTTTCCATTCTTCCTTCTTTAATTCTGTGTAGTTTTCACTCATGTCACTGCCTTCCAATCGATCGAGCGGTGTGACATCACAACCATTCCCGCGCTTTTCGTGTCGTTTCAAATGAATAGCTTGCGGTCACAACTTTAATTATTTATTGCAAATTAAATATTGCGATTTGAGGGCTGATATTTGGTGTGTGCTCTTTTTATAGAAAAGCAAATATTGTATTAAAGAAATAAAAAAAAAAAAGTTCGAGTTCCCCATTGTTTAGTTGTCACCTTGTCACCTTTGCTCGAGCTGCCAACAACTGGCCAAACTTTTGGCCGGGTGCTCCGCACACAGCCAAATTTTTGGCCGGATACTCGAGCCCCGGAGCACGTGCCAAAAGTTAAAAAGGGACTTGAACTTGTAAAATTCGTATTTGCTATTTGCTTTCCCACTGAGTTTTTTAATTCGGACTATTTTAGAACATTTGGCCGAGTTCATTTTAATCTTGCCTCCGAAACTCCCATATCGAATTACTTGGCGCAAACTCGCTTAATAATGCGTCTCTCGTGGTATATGGGTTGAGGCGTTGAGGCAATAACTTTGCGCGCGTTTGGTCCGCGTCTCGGCGCGCAATATGGCCCCGGCAAGGGCTCCGGGTCCGGAGCGAGCGGCCCCGCTTTTTTCAACGGCTTCGCGCCAGCGGCCGGGCGAAATAAATTATTACGGGTCCCGCTGCGGCTGCCGCCGCGTATCTTTTGATTTATTTTTAGAGGCCGGGCCGCGTCGTCCGCAGATAACAAACACTGCTCAATAAGTCTTGATCGATCTCCAGCCGGTGTATTGACATCGATTGACGGACTTTCATCGGGCTCGCCACGGGGCCAGTGGCGGCACTCCACGGGTCGACATTGCCAGCTCGGGAATACTTATGACACATCGGATAAAGCACCAAATAAGAATAGGAACCTAGTATGTTCAGTTGCAACCTAGACATACAATTATCAATCATACAGATTGTCCCATTAATAATGGGACATATTATGTACTTAAAAATCGTATAGGGCGCGTTAAAGTTCTTTTTCTGAAATTTAATTATGGCTACTTATATCTCCCAAAAGTAATCAAGCTGCTGATCTGAAATATGACACCCCTTGACTACTCTTGTTCGATAATGATAAAATCAACCGTGTGCATTGAAATTGGCAAATTGTGAAACGCCTCTTAACTCCAGAATTGGAAAAATAAAAAGTTCACCTATCACTTTCAACTTTTACATATTAATTAATGTACATTTGAAATGAATAAAAAATGGTAAATAGACACCATGGTTTTCTTTAAATAGGGTCCCAAATTGTATCGAATTAAATTTGTTCCATTTTGAAAGCGTACAACATTGTCCATGGGGAATTTTTTTCTCACTTTAAATAGCGTTCATCTGTAAAATTTTAAAGAGGTAGGTGAAAATTTTATTTTTCGAATTTTTTAGTTTCAGGACACGTGCTACTAATAAAACAAAAGTGCACTTTTTTGCAGAATGAAGAGATGCACTAAAATGAATGAATTTTCTTAGCGAGATCTGTCCGACTTTTATATATCTTTGTTTTTCCAGGCTCTTGAAAATGAAAAATGAAAAACACTCCCAGAAAAACTCGTATAAGATTTCTAACAAATCAAAAATTCCAAAGGGCGCTGAAGGCAAGTTAAACAAACTCCGTTTCTTAAATGTATAGAACATTTTGATAAGAGAAAATTGTTCTACAATTTGCACTGGTTTTCTTATTAGCTTTGTAATTTTTACAAGAAAAGGTGATAATGGGCAAACACTCAAAGTTAACAAAAAGAAAAAACTAGTAACCGCATACACGTGTTTCATGGTTTAAGGTGTGAAGTCAAAATAACAAATAAAAACAACAACAGCTATTCAAATTGCAAAAAAGGTTCTCTTATCAAAATCCTTGTGTGAACTAAAATTGCCGCTGATCTTCAATTAAGTTTTTTTCGACCATCAAAATAAATGTACCTACCTACCTGTGGTTTTCACATTTTATCGATTTGAGGTTTTTGTTTAATAAGAATGTTCGAAAAGTAGTATTTAAAATACTTCAGAGTATATAAAATACTTTGAAGTATTTCAATACTAAATTCGGTATTTAAATATATACCTATTCAAAATGGGTATTTAAATTTCAAAATGTATTTAAATTAAGTGAAATATTCAATAGTATTTAATATTTAAATACTTTTAATTTGAAACCAATATTTAGTATTGAAATACTTTTTAAAAGTATCTTGCCCAGGTCTGATCGCAAGAGTAGCTGAAACTATCTGAATACCTACTTGCATAAAGTTTGTTAGTGATGGACGTGATGGTACCGAGGAGAGGTTAGTACCATCAATTTACAATATTTTTTTTTTATTTCTTAAAATAAACATTCTAGGTACCGTTGATTGACGTATTAATAAAGATTGCTCACGGCTGTCACGCCTGACACTTTTTCAACTCACCATGCGCTTTCCGGAGACAAAATACAATGCAAAACACGTTGTTAACCATTAGAGCAATCTGTTTTCCAGGACATGAAGCCATAGCTGTGAGAAATCTTTATAAATACGTCAGTCAACGATTCTACGTATACTTGATATCACCAAAGATATTATGATCTTTGATATCACGAATAATCATCCCTGCGTCACAATGGTCGACAATGGAAATTGCATTGTTGGCCATTGTAACGCAGGGATGAAGATTCGTGGTATCCACTTTGCTTTGCCCGATTTCAGTTTTTTATATTGCCCGACAAGTTGGCCATGGATATGGATGCAGATTTCTTTTCAGCGACACCTAGCTGTCCAAAATTTTTCACATTTTTGTGAGTCGCAAAATAAGCGAGAAAAGAGCGGTGGTAGTCCTAAACAATCATCTTGTATTTATTATTTCGTTTTTCGTGACATACCTACCTATAGTCAGCAGATTTTAACGAACAAAGTTATTAAGTAAATAATATTTACATTATTTTGGAGAAAGAGGTTAAATGCTAATATTGCACGCCAATATGTTGGTTTCTACATTATATTATTATGATGTTATGATTTCTGTGAAACATGGAAATTTATGGTTAAAAAAATGATTTAAATAGTATTCCATTGTAGAGCTTTTTATTTAAAAAATTGTGAAACACGAACGACTAACTGTAAATTGTAAATTACAATATTTCTCGGATTTTATAAGTTCAAAAGACTTGCTCTTTGCTAGATATACAAACTACCCACACTAGTGATCTTAGCGTGTCTATTTTAAAATTTGCACGTGTTGTCTATTCCAAAAATATGTTACTACTCTTAATATTGTCAAGTTTATTGCTTCTGAAATTTACTCATGGATACGAATTATGAAGTGTTGTTACATTTACGTACAAAGTTGAATCATTACGGAATTAGTAAACCTTATTTTTGTTTAGTTGTGAATAAAGATATTTTCGACTATTGAATTTAATTATTAAGTACATTATTAATACTTATTGATATATTTTACGAAAATGTTGTTACAGGGTGTGTCATAACTTTTTATTTTCGCCATTTCAATTTTGATGAAATAGCGATTTTATGCAAAAAAATCAAAAATCCAATCCCTGTGCAGTCGTTAATACACAGGGTGTCTACTTTCCAACATATACAAATCCATAAAATCTTTATTTTTGGAGATAATCGCCTGAACTTTTTTTTGTTTGAAAGGACTTCAAAAGCCGCTTCTTTGGGCCTTCCTACCATTTTCAAAATTCAAATCCAGGGCCGGCTGCGTTTTTTTTATTCCCCCGATTTTTGCGAAATATACACGAACTACGTGCCAGTGCCGCCACTGGCACTTCAACATTTCAACCCGCGTTACAGCATTTCACGACCATCGGCCGATATGTCCGTATTTGTTAAGAATGACCGCTGCTTTTTTCACCATCCTACTTTTTCGTTTCCCATTTCGAACATTCTTATTCCAGGCACATCTCCGTAGATGCGCGACGCTGCGCTGCCGTGTGTGCATTACCCGTAATTATTGTTACTTGTAATAAAAAATACTTTGTCAGGTGCTTTAAAAATCTCCTGAATGTGAAGTACCTGATAGGTAATAACTATTTTTGTGCTGGTAGTAAGTGGTATTTGCTGTGTAGGTAATAAAAAGGAAATATTTTTTTGTATAAGAATTGCATTTTTATAGCACAAAACATATTTTTAAGTACGTAGTAGTATATCCAAGGATGAAGATATAGTTGACAAGTCTAGAGACAGTAGATTGAGTTAACATAGAATGTTGCCAAAAGTACAGTAGGTTAAAATCTTTTTTAGGTACACCTTGTTGGCAAAGATGAACATAAGTTAGATCGGCGAACATTTTCTCTTCGCCGGGAAGTTCTTTCAGATTTAAACATGAATATTATATCAGGAATAATCCGTTACTCGATGATTAGATAAAAACTCGATGCAAATTTCATAATAATACTCACCACAACTCTTCCATCGCTTTCCACAGAAGACGCTGAAAGTGTGGCGCCAAGCCATCGCTTGCTTTTATCATCGACTGGCTTGTCGGCGATGACGGCATTTCCTGAAAAAAATAATAATTAATGTTTTGTTAATCATGCGATTGAGCTGAAGGTATATTTTTAAATTTCACTTTTTTTACGGCTTCATTTTCATTAAGCTGACAAACAACTATTAGGTTCTAGATTAGGGTAAAGTTTTAAAAATATGTATTTTATTTTTCGTAAAACCATATTTACAAAAAAACGCTGCCAATGGAATCACTACTTCTGCATCTACATGGGAAACTAGTAACACAGTGCCTGACTTAAAGAACCGCATTTTTATTGGCTGTAAATCAGGAGATTATTCCCCATATAATTTATTCTCTAACAGGCAAATAATCTGCCCAATTAAATTCATTCAATAGGGCGTCCACGGGCTAATGTCACAATTTCACCTTTTTTATGTATGGCGATAGCGATAGCGGTTCCACATTTTTCAGGCAAGACCTTGTTGGGCAATAGGCAAAGGTGTAGATCTGCCCACATCAGCTTGACTGGCGTGTCAACAATTTAATATTATTCATCCATCAACGGATTAATGAAATCATGGCTCGGATATCGTGTAGATATTGAACCACAAAAAATGTATTTAAGGCCCGGGGTCTGAGATTGGATATTAGACCGAAAGATGATGATGCCATTAAAAAATTGTTCGAATAGACGAGAGAAGAGGTTGTGTTTCTTCACAAGGATTTAACACAGTCTGTACCTACAGAGTGATCCATAACGACTTTCTTCCAACCGTTAATCTATTGGTAAAGAAGAAACAGTCATAATATTATTTTCCTTAGAAGGCCCATGGGAACTTTTGATTTGTCTGCAATTCAAGTCGGTTGTCTCTTCCGTTTCGAATTCGTGATTTTGCCTAATATAGCCACGGCGGCTGACCATTGTGGAGTGGCGCTTTAAAATTCATGCAATGCAAGCACAGTGGCACAATACATCCAGGACTTTTTCCAAACTACAAATTCGACTTTAATAAAATATTCTTTATCTATATATAGAGTAAGCGTGCTTCGGATATTTGCATACAATGCCCTGTAAATATTGTTTCTTTCCCGCGAGATACTCAGTACGGCCTGTAAGTTGTATTTGGCTCATATCTCAGACGTGCCATCGCGCAGAGTGAAGTTTTGGATTAATTTTACGTGTCTGTAAACAGGAACTTCTGCAAACCATTCCCATATTTGCGATCTGGTTGATATAAATTCCAAATGAAATAATTCCCAGAGAATTGTAGCATTTTAAAAATGTATGAGATATCATTGAATAATCGCGTATAGAAGTAAGTATAAAAGTATTTACAATATGCAAATAGGTATACTGTTGTGTTAGTATACTTATATACTGAAGTGATAGCACCCCGTTGATTGCGTATCATATGTAGTGTTTTAAGTCTGTTATATCAATACTAGGTAATCTCCAAAAACCACAACCAACCAACTTGCCTTGTAAACCGGGAGATATTGACAGATTTTTGGACGTGATTTTACTCAGTATGCCTTTCAAAGGGCATTATGTTGCATATTTTCTCAAAATAATAAGGTGTAAATCAGAGGGTTCTTTATGTGAAAAGTTCAAAAAAAGGGCTATTATTCATTGAATTTTAATTGAATACAAACTGGTTAAAAGACAACTTTTTCAAGTTGCCTGGAAAATTAATAAATTCTTAACAGTAAATGAACTAAACTGTGAACTCAAAAAATATCTTCAACAAATTTGTTTCCTGAGCTTTCGGAGAATACATCTTCCTCCTTTCTCAAAGATCATGTCACGTCAAAGTGAAATGACAGATTAATAAATTTCAGGTTAAAATGTCATGACAACAGAAACAATAGCCTAGCCACCTGTCTGATATTGTACCCTGTGTTCTACCTTATTATTTATACTAACTTCTCTTTGAATAAGTGGCAATAATATTTTACTGAATTCCACTGAACATTCAGCAACACAGTTGTCTGTATTTCCTAGAATAAATGGTGATTCTTTAATTTTTCGTCTATTCCCTACTTCTTCTTTGAGAATTGATTTGGAACTATCCCACAAAATCCTATGATTGTTATTAAAAGAGTGTTCACATATTTTCGACTTCGAAATTTGATTTTGCCTGATATGGCCTACAAGTCTCCCCAACATAGAACTTTCTACATTCGCAAGGAATTTTATCAATGCAATTTTTTGAACTTTGTACCTCATTAAATGGTTTCATTTTAACTAACATCGATCTTAATGTATTTTTGGTTTTAAATACTGTTCTGACATTAAAACGATTGCCTATGCGTTTTAGCTTATCTGATAGCCCAGGAATATAAGGAATAATTAAATTTGCTGGTCAGTCCAGCAGATTTATTTCTCTAATTCTATTAGCATTGTTATTTTGTTGGCAATCTTGAAAAACGTGCTCAATAAATTCAGTAGGATAACTAGGTATTCTTCTCAAGAACATGTTTTATATGCTTAATTTCCTCCTCAAATTTTGTGTTATTAGAACAAATCTCTTTAGCCCTGTCATACAAACTTTTATTTACTCCTTTTTTAACACTAATATGATGATTGAAATTAAAATGGAGATATCTCTTAGTATGTGTTGGTTTTCTATAGACACTAGTTTCTATACTATCTGATTTCAGTATTGAAACATCTAAGAAAGGTAATTGATTTCAATTTCTAAGGTAAACTTAATAGAAGGTTCTTGCGAGTTTATAAAATTTAATAATGAATTTAAATCATCTACTCCATGTTCCCATATAACAAATATGTCATTCACCAAACATTAGGTTGGTGAACATATCTAGTCAACTCATTTTCAAAATCTTCCATAAATAAATTGCTTATGAATGGTGATAAAGGAGGGGGTCTCCTTAGTATAAATAATTAGGTAGAACACAGGGTACAATATCAGACAGGTGGCTAGGCTATTGTTTCTGTTGTCATGACATTTTAACCTGAAATTTATTAATCTGTCATTTCACTTTGACGTGACATGATCTTTGAGAAAGGAGGAAGATTTATTCTCCGAACGCTCAGGAAACAAATTTGTTGAAGATATTTTTTGAGTTACAAGTTCAAAGTTTAGTTCATTTACTGTTAAGAATTTATTAATTTTCCAGGCAACTTGAAAAAGTTGTCTTGGTGGCGAAAACCCCAATTAAAATTCAATGGATCTGTTTACGCCACAAATAAATTTTAGAAAATATTAAGGCTATTATTGTCACGTAAACTTGTATTTTAATAATTAATTTTTTCACGTTTCTGAACAGGCTGCCAATGAGAAGTAGGTATGCAAGTTCTTGTTACGAAAATGCTGAAAATAGGATGGCATATCGTTTGCGCATAGCGCATGTCCAAGTAGAGTTTAAATTGAATGTTATTTAATCATTTAAACGATTTATTCGATGCAAAGTGAACTTGGACATGCGCAAACGGTATGCCATCTTTTCTTCAGCAGTTTTATGACAAGAACTTACATAGGTACTTATCATTAGCAGCCTGTTCAGAATCGTGGAAAAATTAAGTATTAATTTCACGTGACAATAGTAGCCCTTTGGGTCCACGTTAACAGTATGCCTATGGTTTTCCGAAGAATTTTCTATTGTGAACAATGTGAACTTCATTATAAAACACATGGCAGCCTGACTAAAATCACATCAGAACGCATATTTTTAGAATAAATAAAAACTTACTTTTCCATATGAAGAACCCAAGATGACTCTGATTCGTATCTTATTATTGTGAGAATATACGCAACAAAAAGAAAGAAAGTCATAATCAGTAAAATTACGTACAAAAATCTGTCACTATCTTCCGGTCTATTGATCTGGTCGGGCTTTCTTGAGAAAAACTACTAAGTACGACTCTGATGATTTTTATAAGAGACCTGCTACACATGTCAGACTAAACTTTGTTAAATAAAATTATTAATACGCAAATCAAGAGCATAGTTACAGACAGATAGGTACAGGGTGATCATTTTCAGACGCCCAACCTTTGTTGCACGGGCGTAGCCAGGATTTAGTTTTGGGGGGGGTTAGTTTGAGAAGTAAATAAAACAACAAAAATATACTTACATGAAATTTAATATCTATATATTCATCCGAAAAACTACGACATATTTATAAAGTTCTTAACTTTAAATGAAATGGATAAATTAATTTCGTTCCTCTGCGCTAAATCGAAAACCATTAAAGAAGAAATCTTCGGCTTTTTCTTTTAAATATATCCACTACTTCATCTGCATGAATTTCTGTTCCATAGTGCATGTTCATTAACCATTAAGTCTGTTTTCACTTGTAGTGTTTCGTAAATAGTTTTTCAGTCTCCTTAGGCTCGAGAAAGACCTTTCTGGGGTAGCAGTGGATACAGGAATGGTAGCCAAGATTTGTAGTAATGTGTAAATATTAGGATAAAGGTTTTTATCGCACATATCTAGGCATTCCAAACTAGATTTCGGGGTAGGCAGTCTTCTTATCAGCATGCAAGGTAGCTGAAGCTTTGATAGCTAAATCCAAATTTGTTTCTTTATTAGAAACCTCTTGACCTTGACTACACCACTTTTTCCAGTAGTCCATACCTTTAGGTTTATCACCCTTCCTTTTTTCCCCTCCATTTTTCGACAGTAATAATGATTCACGTATCTATCCTTAACAAGGTCATCGAATAACAGTGCACTAAAATTACTCACTTACACGGTACACTTAATTCTCTTCACTATTCGTTCACCACTTTTCACTTTTATTCGCTTCGAGTTCGCATGGAACAATACTGCCGTAAGCGCGGTCACGCGCCGCGGCGCCGCTTATATAGCAGCCCAGTAGCCGTCCAGAAACTTCCACGAACTTCCACAAAGTTCCGCTCATTTCGACCTAGGGGCGTGGCGAATAATCGAGAAACAACGCAAAGTCTCCCTACAATACAAAATAGTTCGGCTGCAACTGCGTCTGCCTCTCGTCAAAAGATGGCGCTAGGCGCTACTATTACTACATAATATATTCAAACGTAATAATAATTTAACTCTTCACTCCTCGTATTTTTTCGGTATAATATTAGGTAATATTTTGCTTATTTCGGGGGGGTTTGAACCACCGAAACCCCCCCTTGGCTACGCCCGTGCTTTGTTGGTGGAAAACAGTCAAAGATAATTAGATATTATATATGGAAGATGATATAGGGTGTATAAAGGAATAAATTGGCCCATTTAGCGACTCTTTGCAAATATACCTGTACATAAATTAACACGTGGAAGTCGGAGAAGGACATTATTTATATTCGCTTCTCAGAAATGGTCAGAGCTTCTGTTAGGGTGAGGAAACAAAAGAAAACGGTCATTGAACAATATATTTCGTGTGCTCAGGAATAAATAGTACATTATTTACATTTTTTTGGATATCGATGAATAAAGATTTCTGTTGGCTTCAATAGTCTAAACACTGCTAAAAATATAAGAACTGGTTTCAAACAAACACCAAAGGTAACCTTGACTTATTAAGTTGTAAGCAGGTTAAGCAGAAATCGCATAGGTATCTATGTATACACTTGCACGTACCCAAGTATGGTTTGAGATTTTGCAGAACCTTTTTTTGTCCCTGAGCGAGTTTTACTTTTAAATTTCTAAAATAAACACTTAAAAGAAAAATCATGCAAAAATAATAAATAAAATCCTTTTTCAAACCAAGCTTTTATTTATGCCATGTACTCAAACGAATAAAATAAGTTTTTAATAAACGTACTTACTATCTTTATCGCTGAAAATGATTTAATATTTTATATTGAATTTTTTTTTTCAAAAAGCTCGTCCAAATAATTCAACATAAGTATTTTATTCGACAGCGAAAGTGACGTTAGATTTCGTATTTTTTTAAGTTGTATAGCATAAAATCTAATAATATTTTACCTGGCAAAAATTTAGTACAAACATCTCTGTCTTCATTTTAATCATAAGATCTTACAAGCAGTGTTTTGTTTTATAAGTTATGAAAACCTTGGGAAAAATAATAATTCTGGTGCATATGCTTTTAAGATCTTATGATTAAAATGAAAACAGAGATGTTTGTACTAAATTTTTGCCAGGTAAAATGTTATTAGATTTTATGCTATACAACTTAAAAAAATACGAAATCTAACGTCACTTTCGCTGTCGGCAACAAAGTTTGATAAGAGCTTGTTTTCAAATAGGTTTTTTTATTTATTAGATACCTACCTATTTTATACATATGTATTATTGTGATTTTTAGTTGGTGTCTTGATCTATACCTTTTCGTTTGATACCTATGTCACGAGGGTGGTAAAGAAATTTAGTCCGCCATCTTGGGGCTTATACTAGCCAAACCCTTTCATTTGATATCCTTATCAAGGGGATTGTAAATAAAAAAGGTAATCCGCCATCTTGGAGCGGCGGCCATTTTGAACAAATTACAATATTGAGTATACTAGAATGTATTGTCACCAGTACCAAAAATGCGTGCAAACTTTCAGCTCAATGGGTTGGCGACAAAAAACTACTAGCATACTTAGAAATCAATATCAATAACAATTTCTAGGCCCAAGGGTTGGGGATTTTTGAGAAATCTATTCAGTTTTTGTGTTAAAGTAATAACCATCCAAATAGCCATAAAAATGTCCTAAAATATTTCGAGAATTGTGTTTCTTTTAAGATGTACAATAAAATCTAATAAAAACAATTTTAATATCCTACATCTTTTTATTTAAATAAAACTTCTTTTCTTCTGCAAAACCTCAAAGATCTAATAAAAACTTGGATAAAATATTCGTGTTTTGATCACATGAATCTGCTACTAGTGCGTCATCTGAGATGACTTGATGAGAAACTTTGGATTATGAGGGGAAAAGTTTTATTACGAATTTCATTACCTAAATCTTCAATCTTCCATCGGTGGCATGTGTGCTTCAAGAAGCTAGAGAAAAATACTTTTTTGGCCGATGGAGACTAAATCTATTTCAGACATAGACCAGAGAATTTGGCCAGGAAGGAGGGTGTTGGCTCAGAGTTCAAATTTTGGTTATGTTGCCGTTCTGAGAAGGAGGTTATATCATAGCCGAACGGAGTATCATTCGGCTATGGTTATAGGATGAATTTTTGTCTTTGTGTCGGTGTTTCGAGAGAGTTCTTTGTTATTGGTCCTAGTAGTTTATTTTGAACGACTTGTAAACTTTGTAGGTGACAATTATTTACCATAATGTATTGCCAAGCCGTGCAGGCAAACAACATCGTGGGGCGAATGAGTGATTTGTATAGCGGAAGTTTGCTGGAGATGGGGAACGAAGATTTTTGTGAAGTATGAGGAAGACACCTTTTAGCATATATTCATAGCTTTTCGGTTCTGTTTGGCAAATGTGAGAGAGCTATCTACTTAGACTTCTTCCTAGGTAGCGCCGTTCGGGAGGACAGTTGTTGTTTCGAGAAGACTGCAAACTCGGGCTTTGAAAGCGCTTACTTTGATTTTACATTTGTCAACTCAGTGAGTTGGACAACAGCGAATTTGAGGTACCTATCGCGTGCTGAGTGTGATGGGCCGACGAGGTTATGGCAGTATCATCTGCGAACGGGTAAAGTGAGGGATGTTGGGAAGTTATAAAGAAGTAGGTCAAGTACGGAGCCTTGGGGGACCCCGACTTCGATGGCTTTCATCGAAGAAAGTTGAAACCCAAGCCGGATTTGAAATTTGCTATCGGGGAGAAGTTTGTAGATGACACCGGCGTGCCATACCCTGTCAAAATCTTTTGCAACATCTAGATATACGGCCCATTCTACCCGTAGAATAGTGACCAAGTTTTGTATAAGAGTAGAACACATTGTTAGCAGTGATAATGAAAATTGGGGAGAACGGGCACAAAGTACATTTAAAACAAAGCGGCGATCCCATAAACGTGTCAAGGAAGGTAGGTAGAGGTGTGATCCCGGACGACTCTATAAATACCTGACCCAGTTCCCCAACCTAAATCGAGGCATCGCCTCCTTAACGCGTTATAAAATCGGCCTTACGTCGCCGCCTTTATATTTTAATCGCAATCGATGGGAAAATTGCAGTTGGCCGTGCTTACGAGAACGGACGCGCCCATCCTGTTCCAATCTATCAAATTGGCCTTCTCTTTATGTATTGTTCCCTCGGCTCTGCGAAATATACTTAGTTAATAACGGCAGCTACTGTGGGGCCCTGTTATTACGGCTTAATGGTCGGTTGGAAATCCGTGGACTCATGCCCTTTGTTTTTATAAAAGATGAGTGCCCAAATGAGGACTGAGTTATAATCGAAAAAAGCTGGGTGGTATTAGTAGGTATGTAGGTACATCTAGACACGGTAGATTCCAATAACTAGGTAACTACTGGTACGATAGGTACTAGCCTACTTAGTATTTAATTATTTTTTGTATCCGAAGGTTGCCTTCGAAAATTTCCAATAATCAGAATCCCACAAATTTTAATAATTAAATTTCGTTAATTGCTACAGGGGTGCTAGTTGTACTTGATGCTTTGATAAATCGCGACATATTTTCTATCTGTACAATTATGGCATGGAAATCTCTGGTCTTATGTTTCGTCATCGTTAATACAGTGGGTTTCAGGTAAATCAGAAATACTTACTAGAATTAGCAGAAATGCAGATTCTTAATTAATAATAAATAAGTTTTCTTTTTACTGTATACAGTTACATACTGGTATTATAATATTAACAAAGTGTAAAATATCATTTTTTTTTGTTCCCCTGTTGCCCACAAAAAAGAAAGTGCATGGTGCATGGCTGCGGTGTCAAAGTGGGCAAAGTGGCAATGATGCAGGATACTACCATGCCTATTCCAAAATGTAAACAAAGATTTAGAGATCGTTGATTGACGGAATTCTATAACTACACTTGTTCTGCAATAGTAGATTGTGCAGCAAATTAAGCAATGAGGCATATTGCATGTGAGTGTACACGTTGTGGCAAGAGCATGCAATATGCATTGCATAACGAGTTGTTCAATATAATAGAAAAATATTCCAAAGTTTGCAATTATCTTCCTTGAAAAGGAAATACGTAGTGATTTCTAAATGTTCATCCCTAGATGGACAATTCATTGATTAACAATTTACAGGTTCAGATTAATTTCGCAATTCGTTTTCGGTATCTTACCGTTTGCATCGAATGGCACTTCTTCGCATTGGTCATCTCTCTCTATCCTACACGAGTACACTGCTCCAGATGGTTCCCTCACTAGATGTCGGATGAATCTAGATTCAGCCTCTGGCGCTCCTACCAAAACTCTGAAACCAAACAAATAACAACTATATTACCTACCCCAACTTTGCCGTGATAAAAAACGACTAATTTTGGATATTGTTTTTTATGTAAATTTTGTATCAATTGTTTCACAAAATGTCTGCTCCCATGTTGTTTCTACTAATTTTCCCTCCGTGAATTCTGACGAACTATTATTATTCCTACAGAAGTAGTCGCGAAGCCGCGAGTGGCATAAGTCAACTTGTAGAATCTCCTTTTATTTAAAAAACTGGAACTTTAACTCGTGTATCGACCTTCTCGGAACGGTTGTCGCCACAAAGCGATTCAGTTTCATATGGCTTCGAGTTCAACCTTGAGTGTGGTTATGTACGCGCTCGTTATGCAATATTTGCTCTTCCAATTAACATACAAATAAGGTATGAATGTGAGATTCAGACGGAGAAACATAATTGCATTTCCAATAATAATTATAATAATAATCACACATACAGTGATATGGTATTTTTTAGGGAAATTTTTGAAATGATGATGGATGGGGGGGGCGACCATTATTACAACCGGAGTATTATTAGATAATCTAAAAACGCTCTTTAATGTACACTAGAAATTACATTTCTTAATTTGGTAATACAAGGTTGGCAGCAATGTTTTGGGCACCTGAGACGTATTTAGCATGTCCGGCAGAAATGTCAGAACTTGTGACAGATGCCTAACTTTAACCTTGATATTCGATCTCTGTGTCTGTGGCTCTAACCTAACTTCAAACACAGAAACTATAACTCTAGCCTTTTTCTATGTTTCAAAGAACAGAGTTTAATGTTAATTTATATCTATTTAAATTTAGGATTCGTGTGTGTAAAATGTAAATTCTGTTCATTACGGCCCTGTCCTACGTTAATAATGGCTGCCTTTTAGGGAATTCTAGGGACATAAAATATTTACCTGACACCTGACAGAATCTAGTGTACAATTAAAGAACGTTTTTAGTATATTTTCCTCAGTTTCTCAATAACACCAGTACGATGTCGCATCGCGACAACGGCAAGAAAATTTTTGAGCATACTTGCCAGTTTCCCGAGAAGCAATGCATCGGCTGAAACAAATTATTTCTTAATTCACTTAAAGGAATTAAAACTTTGTTACGTACCAATATGGTCCAAGACAGACTAAGTAATTTAGCCCTGCAATGTACACCCATAAATGAAGAAAATATCAGCTTGCGCGAAATATGATTTTATTTTGTGATAAGTACATTATTTTTTAAATCTAAAGAATTACTGTTTTTTTTTGGGATTTTGTTTTCTTATGTTTATTATTTATGTTTGTTTTTATTTTGTTTGGATACACATTTTTTGTTTTTGTTTTTTTTTCTAGACAAATAAATTATTTTATTTTTCACAAAAATACATATTATATTCTAAAAATTTCCCTTATCCCAACCCCTCAGGAAAAATTTTTACCACGCCGCCCCCCCGTTTATATTTGCCTGGATCCGCCTCTGTAGTAAAATAAACCAAACCAGTAGCCCAAGCGATCCTGTGTGCATGCAAAATATCTATCTCGCCTTTGAGTCTTACTCAAGGTCATTCTAACCCATTTTACCCATAAGATTCCAGAGGAATGGATGCCAGGAAAAACGGCATAGAAAAATAAACTTCAAAATTTTTTGTTAACATTGGGGAGGAAAAGTAGTAATACAATTTATTAACTCAACTCAACAATCGGCTACAATAGAGCTCTCTGGAGAAGAAAATAAGCTCAGTCGAAGTTATATAGTCAAAGAGCGGGAGTCTGAAAATAATTGAGAGAGTCACGAGAAAAGGTCGGTTAAATGGGAGACAAATTTCAGATTTGTATCCCCCATTTAACCGCCTCTATATATTTTTTCATTTAGTAGATCCCAATGGTGGGCATCGTATAAATAACCACCCTGTGTAGGTATTAAGAAAAGTTGTTTCCGATTAAAAATTGTGCCCTCACACCAAACCTGAAAACGATTATTTAAACCCTTTTGCAATAGGTAGGTACCTTATAGATACTCTAAACGAACAATATTGTAGAATAAATTGATCTTCAGTATGTGTTCGATATGAATAGCTGCTCCGTTGAGTGATTATATTATTTCACTCAACGGTTGTCAAGGTTACTGCGTTTTGTTTTCGAACCCCAACAATATGGATCATCAAGCTGAAGTCAGTAAAGAGAAGATACTATAGAATAAAACTGTTGATTGGTTGATTTTCGCTCAACGATAATATAGTTATTGTTTCTTCTTTCAGGTTCAACCGTTCGCAACAAATATGTTTGCCATTAATCACACTACGTTGTAATTCAAAAATAGAAATTGTTTCCAGTCTTGCAACGTAATCCAAGGATAAAATTTCATCCCAAAGAGAGATTTATTATGTTTGTAAATATCCCGAATTTAGGCGCGGTAATGAACTACATTCAGCCGTCACCTTACCATTTAACTCTGGCACACACCGGCAAAACCATTAAAATATCAGAAAGCTAAACGATGACAAAATTAACATATCACCCACCCCAGCGTCTATGGGGCTAATCTAAGGCACAGGAAATAAGCCTTCTCAGGTTCACCTTTATTACAAGAACCATTAATCATGTCGTAGTTTTTTTAACGGGTGACGTGTGCCTATGGGCCTATTCCTAAGTACAGGATGGGCTCGCCGAAGAAATTACATATGTATTTTTAGGATACGTCGAAATTATCTATGTGTGAAAACGCATAAAACGGTAAAGCGATATGTCATGGTCAGGGGAGCATAACCGGTTAATTTTTCATTTCGGTTTTCGGTCACGGTGTATTTTTGGAACATCTGCGGTTCGAAAACGCAAAAGCTAGGTGCAGACTATTTATTTAATATTCAAAAGAAAACAATGGTTTCAAAAATGATTCATATATTTGACACGTTGGTGACTCAAAATATTAACTATCTTCCTCAAATTTATGTCTCAAATAATGGAACTGCTGATTTCATCAATAATTATTATTGCTAGATGATTCCCAGGAAAAAAATTAAATGGATGAAAATTTACACAACATGCTATTTTTAAACTCTCACTTAGAAACTGCTTGCATCTGCTAATATTTGTAATAGCGTCATTACTTTAAATAGGTAGTGGTAGTGGTAGTGGCAGAGGACAATAATATTTTTACAGTGGTTCCAGTTCTAAGTTCATGCTAAAATCATAAAAGCGATACTAGAATGTAGACTATAAACAGTTTTCATCCCCTCTGTAGTATTGCGCAAAGATGTGTATCTTATTTTCAAAAGTAGTAGAATGCGATTGTGAAAGTACTGCAGGAATATTATGTTCTTGATCTTTCTTATGTTATGTTTAAGTATTTAAGAATACGACACCTGAAGTTAGGTGAAACAAGAACATGGACATGCGCAAACTACATAAATCCCCATCAGCTTTGTATTTTCTCAAATTTTCGGTCGCGAGATTTGAGAACGGCACGGTAGGATTGTGTAAGACTTTAATTTTAGCTCTTGATTTCAGAAAAGTAACTAACGCTATCATCATCATCTCCACTGATAAATCGCCAAATTTAACTTCCGATCAGATACCAATGATCTCGTTTTGAATTAAAAACACCTATCGTGGTGGTTTACAAGCATGCCAGCAGCTAACAAGGCCGAGTGGCATGAAGTCGACCGTATGTTATTTTTTTCAGAAATCCAGGTCATATTAAACGCCTATAGAAACCCACTTGCAAGACGGTGACGTCACACCGGTGCTATATTAGGATATGGTTGCGGTCGAGAGATCTTTTGAATGTCACCAATAATAACAATGCGATATTTTTCATGTGTAGGCTTGAGCGAATATTCGTGGTTTTGTGGTAGTGGTGAGATCACGAGAAATTAAGAGACGACAGAAAACATAACAACGTAAATTTTCAGGAATATAAATATAAGTGAATCACGGACAACAGGTCTAAGCTCTAAGCCCAACAGTATTTGGCATGCTTTTTGCATTACTAAAGTTCAATTAACCATGCTTTAAAACATACGTGTGTACTTTCCAATCATGGTTGTACGCAAGGGGAGGATATGGGGGTCCAAAACCCCTCCGAAAAGAAGATATAATAATAATAATAATAATAATAATTCTCACCCTCACTTATCCAAACTAGGAGTACCCCAGAAGCAACCACATATGCTTGTGCGGGGGAGGATAGAACTAGGATAGCATTCGCTCAAGTACTACGGAAAACCCTAGAAAACCGTAGTAATCCCAGTGAGTGTAGGACAATTAGTAAATCACACGGATAAAGCTATTTAGGAGCAATACCGTGAACCCACATTTGTCCAGCGCTCTTGGCCATAGCGCTGTTTTTCTTTGCGCCCCTAAATTAAATATACAGGACGGCAGTACGCACGTACAGTGTGACCAACTTAAAAGGAGAACATCCCATAAAATTTTTAATTGTCGTCCGATTCGGATCGGGTTTTTACTGTACTATAGGGCAAAACGGCACAATTTATTTAAAAACACCAAGGCCTACTACGACACATTTTTTTGACAAAAATTTCAGAAATCATATTAGCGATTTTTTTTAATTCTGAGTACGACACTGGATTAGGCATCCGTTTTAAAAAGGTTTTTTTTTTTTCATTTTTTTTTCTGTGTAGGTTAAGTACCTTTTCTGAACAAGATATGGAAAAATATTATTAGAAAAAATTGCTTAGAATTGAAAATTATGCCCTTTACTGATTTTTAAAGTAATTAGCTTACTTTGATTTTCATCCACTTTACTTTCTAGTTTAACTAAAAATTAAAGCCAGATGGCCAGGTCTGATTAAAGTCGAATAAAGTGGGGAATAAATTATAGCAACTCGACAACCACTCATTAGTGAAACGGATTCTAAAATAGATTTTTCAACTCCCTTCAAAGTTTTATTTACCCACCTATTTCCTGTTTTAATTTATGTAAATCTAAATTTAATGTCAAGAACCCTTTCCCCTAATTTTTAATTAAATAATCAAATCCAATCAGCTTAACTACCCAGTACCAGTACTTATACATATTAGAATCTGGGACTCGAGCAAGTGGAATGTCCAAACTGATCCAGCCGAACAATTTTACAAATAAGGCAAGTTTAGTCCAGCCAGTTTCAAATATTTTAATTTATTCGGCAACAGTCCTCAATGGGGCAAGTGTAGGTTGGCATTTCATGTTAAAGTTGCAAAACACACAATACGTTTTTCGGTGAAAGTAACCCACAAGTTATTCTCTGGGTGCAATGCATAATAAAATACCATTCTGAAATGGCATCTGAATTAAGAAAATACTTCAGTTCCTTTAAAGCGCATATGTAAATACGACTGTTCACTGTTCTGTACTAACATTTTTACTATACAGATATGTACTTAGGTGTTCGTAGGTACTACATTATTCCTTCATTCAACGGTACTACCTATCCCTTTTATTTTATAAATGTGACAGAGCGGATTAAACATTTCTCCCGGAGATTCGAAATATTTCGCCTTGGTGTTTGGTGTGAAGGCAAAAGTTTCGCGCAGCGAATATCGCGCAGAAATATTTCGCCGCGAAATTCGCGCCGCATCAGTGTGGGGGATCCTTTAGACATATTTAGCCTTGCCACCGTACTTGAAAATTAGTCTGCACTTAATCGCTTCTTTGCCTGGGGTGGCGAATGACCAGTTCCGCAATTATTAAAATGTTAATGCCTGTCGCGAACTTTCTTTTATGTCGCAGAGGAAGTTATTACTCTAAATTATTATGAATGTGCGTAGGTACCTATACTTATTACTTGTGTCACGTATTTGCAAACGACCTTCTGCATTTTCCAAACAAATTATTATACTTGTAGTTAGGCCGGTAGCCCCATAACACTTGCTACTGGTCATTGGCGTATCCAAGATTTGGGGGGGCGAGCTTTCATAGAAAAACCCTATTATAGTAAAAAAACTTTATCTCTATTTTTTACCCCTTCCATAACCTATTTTTCAAGTTAAAGAAAAATGGTAGAGATAAAAGTTTTTAGATTTTTGGTTTTTTGGAGTTTTTCCATGGTATTGTTGAAATTGATACAGGATGTTCCGTAGAATCTGGACAAACCAAATTTATATATTATTAACAGAGCGCTCTGTAAATTATTCAATTTTCGGAATCTACGTTTCAACCTGGTTCCAACTATATAACGTTTGCGGATAAATTGAGTAAAAAAATGAAGAAAATAATGCCCCTAAAACGATACTTGTAACATCCACTTAAAAAAGTTAAGGTTGATACAGTGTCCGGCAGAAAGTACGAACCATATGGGATTTTTTGTTAATTTATCGCATTTCGTATACGGCGGAGGTTGAAAATAAGAAAAAGGCTCAAAAGTAAAGTAACCTTTTTTTAATTTTAGAGAAAACAAGAATTATGAAAAGTTGTTTAATTAAAAGGTAAGCCCAACAAAGAAGTTTCAAGGTTATATTCCATAATAAACCTTTTCGGCATTTTTTATGATTAACTCCGTATATAAAGTAAAACCACTTTATTTAATATATGCCTGTTCCGTTTCAGAGCGGATTTATCATTTATAAACGTGAGTCGTGAGTGCCGTCAAACAGTAAAAATGATTATGACCGCTTTAGTAGTACTATTTTCATCATTATTTTTTATATTTAATTTATCGGCAAACGTTTCGTTTCCTAGATACAGGATGTGAAGCATGAATAAAATTAAGTTTGAACGTCCTGTATTGTAAAAACGGCTAGAGCAAATATATGAATCAGGATGAAGCGTAGATTCCGAAAATTTAAGAATATACAGGGTGCACTGTTAAAAAACATAAATTTAGTTTGTCCAGTTTTTACGTAGCACCCTTTATGAATTATTCCAACAAGACCATATAAAAACCCACCAAAAATCTTAAGCCTTTTACCTCTACAATTTTTTCTTTCTTCAAAAATAAAGAAGTTAGAGGGGAAAAGGTATGGCGCGAAGTTTGGATCCCCCTGTACATAGGTCAAATAAATAATTAACAAAAGTTTAACAAAGTACACAAGCTGCACCATGAAAAAATATTAATAATATGAACGAATAATAATGAAAATAATTGTAGAACTACAGGGATATTTAGAAATGAATTATTTCATTTTTTAATAATTATTATTGAAGTAATAAAATGTAAATATACATATAGTAGAATCTGGAATAATTAAGGTTATGATATCGGGTTACAAAGAATACATGTTAGGTTGTGTTGTATGTAATCAGCTGATTAGGTAGATCGTACATCACAAATATCTTACGTTGGACATTGGGCTTGTGGTTATCTAGCTGTCTCTAGTTCGTAATTGCCATCATAAAATCAATTTTAAAAATGTTATCCTATACTACTCTACTATTAAGTATAATGATATTTTTGAGAAAACTTCAATTATTAATGAATTGATAATTGTTTCAAAACTTCAATTTTTATCAACAATGTGTTACAAAGACAGAATAAACAAAAACCAATGGGATCACCACTTCCACATTTCTAAAATTTACTAAAATGTCCATGACTACCATTGTGATCATTTAAATTAATCTAAATTTAACTTTTTAATAATATTGATAATGTGTATAATAATACTCATGACAATTGAGTCGAATGTAATGTAACTGATATGAGTTGATAATAAAAATCATAAATGATTTGGTAACTCATCGATCATTTATTATGATTTGTTATTGATAGGGAAGGCGTCGGGAAACATTATTCTAATAACATTTTTTATTTCAATAATACTTTCATTTCCAAATTAGCAACTGTTTTGGAAAGATATAACTCTTTGTTACATCGTTGTCTGAAAGAGTAATAAAATAAAAAAAATACCAGTAATCAAATAATAAATTTTTACTCAACGCTTACAGCTACATTTTTAAAATCGTTGGAGTATTCTGCAATTCGGCAAATTCCGACAAAAGTACGATATTAATTATCGCTGCTATTATGTAGATATCTGCAATCGGTAATGTCAACAAACACAACTATCAAGAAATTTAAATAAAAATAAAAAACCGTGATAAGAATTCTACAAACAAATGTTTGTAGTTTTCTGAGAAGAATGCAAGAGTTCCCCGATAACAAGTACCTACTAGTCTTATAAATAAATATTAGATTCGCCTCTGAATGGAATATTGATTAACTTTTTCTTATGGTGAGAGGATATTGAAGCCCCGAAGCGAAGGCAGTTACACTTTACGCCGGTGACATGTTATGATGTTATGCCTGTAATAACCGATCATTATTTGTTTATTATGAAATACCTAACGTCTCATATTCAAAAAATAAACCTATGGTGATAAAAAATGTTTCAAAGACAACCTACACTTCTATTAATAGGTACAGAGGAAGTAAATAACCAACCTATCATGAGGTTGATGAAGGTCCGGAATCTATAGAACCAAACTGTTAAATGGTAGTATTGAATGCTAGGAAATAACTTATTTTCTTGACTATTAAATATATATAAAACGATAACAGGTTAATGAGTTTTCATACATGAGTGCACGTGTGATGTTTATTGGCAATTAATATCTTGCCGAATACAAAAATAAAAATACTTTCTTAGTAATAATGCGATGTTCATTTCGGTATCTTGGTATTTAAAGGCAATGTTTACGATCTCTGTGCATATAATATGCCTTTTAAACAAAGTCATATATTTTACAATTTCTGGTATTTATAGCCACTTTAAGTGCATATGGCACTCTCTTACTGTTAATAAACCGTTCTCCAGATGAAAAATGCTCTTTTAGTTCAAAAACATCTGGGTCGAGTCAACAATAACACAGCAATGACGGGTCAATACGCCCTTTTATATTTCTCTTCTTTTATGTATACACGATATTCCCATTTTTCTCAGGATATTGAAGAGTTCTTATAAGTTGAATTACTTCGACATTTTCATTTCATTTCCGTTCAAAACTTAAACACAAAAGCGCAATATATTTTTCAATGGCGTTGGCGGTTGAATTTCCCAATTTCCTATAAGTATTTTTGCCTAATTTTCCGTGGTATATTATTTCCTGTCGTCGGAGTCGGAAAACAAAACTCTAATAAAACCCCGGCCGTGGCTATACACAAGGCTTGACTCACACTTCTTGCTAAATATAATCGACATGAGCGCAGCCACGCAAATTTGGGTGTACTAGAAATTAAAAATTTATAAATTACTTACATGAAAATGCCCATTCACACTTATGTGTTCAGGTGAAATGGATAGAATAGAAAGCTATTTGGTTGGTTTGATGCTAACGAGATATAAAAGAAATAAAAAAATGAAAGACAATTTGATGTTGGTATGGGGTTGTCTATAAATTCTATATTTCTTTGGTTTTAATTTTTAGTTTTCTTTTTAGGACATAATATTTTAGATAAATTAGCAACATTCGAGCCTGTGGGAATCAAATTCTGTGCTATCAATGTGTGTGTTGCTTTTATTTTAAAGTGTATATCCATTAGTATCCATCAGACACTCGACTAACGGCTCCTTAAGTTTTGTTATCTTTTCATACATAAATAATTTAAAAAATGATGTTTACCAGTTGGCCTATTTACTTGAAAGTTCTTTCTCCCCTCCCACAAGCATTTGGTTGCTTCTGAAGTAATACTCTTAGTTTGAAACTTATTATTATTATTATTATGATTATTATTAAAATCGCCTTGAGTTAAAAAGCAATAAAAACACTTCGTATAGTTTCAAACTAATTTTTTTGCCTTCGAATTCAAAAATTCAAATGAAATTATTAGGCAGTTTAGACAGCAGCTATGCAGATGGCCTAATAAGAAAAATCATCAACATCGCGTGTAATTGACAAACCAACTTATTTTCTTTGTATTGAATTTCATTGAAAAATAAGATAAAGGAATAATTTTGGAGTTGCAAAATGGGCAAGAAAGGGTTAAGTAGAATCCTGTTCTTTCAAGATTTTCCCCAGAAAACTTTATAAATAGACAAAATATCTGCTAAAAACAACTTATTTTAGGAAATCGTTTTGGATTTTATCACAAGAAATTATTAAGTAGGTACCTGCTCAACCAAGGAAACCATAATTCTATTATTTTATCTTAAGCCTCTTTCAAGGGTATTCCCGCAGTAACTATGTACAAATATGACGATTTTCGAAATATACCATTCTGAACTAGCAACTGTCAATCTCAATCGTGAGTTTGAATTTTATAATTTTTTGAACCAATCACATTTTAAAATATAATAATAATCTATAGCCGGGAAGACCACCAAAAATGCGGGAAAGGTCAAAACTTTTACCACTTGCAACAGAAGCCAAGGGGGCCATTTACCAGCTATCTTCTATCGTATATATAGTCATATCAAGGTCCGAAATTAATCGACCGATAACCAATGTTAGGAGCTTGGTTCACGGAAGAAATCAGAAAGACTCCTGTAGTTCTGAGCTTCTTTCGGGTGTAGTCTTTCAAGTTCCCAGTGTATGAAACATGAAACATGAAACACTATTCATTCGGGTTAAGTACCAGAGCTGTTTGGTTACTTTTTTGGTTACACCAAATCAGGATTTTGGTTAATTTTGGACCATACTTACCCTAAATCGTAAAGTTCATAAATCGAAAATCACTGTAAAATAGGATGCTATACAATAAAAATAAAAGTAATATCCACAACACAACCGACCTGAATTTCAGGCCATGAACTGACATGCGGCAACACCGCAGCGACACTTTGGCTTAGTTTATTTTTTTGTAATAAACGTCGAATAATTCTATATGAATTATAATTAGATAGCTACATTCGTAAATGTAGCTTCAATAATTGGATATACCTAAGTTTGATCACAATCGAGACAACAACAAAAGCACGATCAATATTATTACAATTTGACTTATAGCTAGGCTGCAAATTGCAAGTAGGTGGAAATTTTATTTTTCGAATATTGAATTCAACAGGTGTTTTGGCGCACGTTTTGGCAATTTCAACGCAAACGGTTGATTTGATCGTTATGAAACAAGAGTACCACTTTGTTGCAGAATGAAAAGATGCATAAAATGATGGACCTGCAGGACCAAAAAGATAACCTGGAAAAAGTTACGAGAAAATTGACATTTTCAGCTTATTCTCCATCCCCAAAAAGATAGCAGTGCCAAATTTCAGTTCAGCAGCTCGATTATGTTGGGAGATGTAGCCAAAATGCAATTTCAAAAAACAAACTTCAACGCCCTGTATCTCTTAAACAAACAACATTTCTATAAGGCATATTGGCCTCAATCGTAATATTTTGGCCCAAAATATATGCGGTTGCACTATGTTCCATTATAAATGACTCACCCTGTATATGATGATGATTACAATTTCACTAATTTGTCTATGTTTTGTCTGGAGCGACAACACAATCATCATGTCTAAGGTAAAGTATCTGCAACTTTCTCTGTTTTCAAACCGATTTTCTCCGGCTATTTTTTTTTCTTTACGAAAACCAGGGCTACTATAGAAAGGGAAGGTTTAGACATACGCCATCTTTATGCCTCCATAATATATTTAACAGGTCCCTCCACCCTTTTTCCTATCTGCTGTTAACAACTTGCAAAAATCAATAATCTACATACTACGTTTATCTCGTGACAACTCAATCGGATTGAAATGGATCCGATTGAGTTATGTCAAATATTTTATAATTCTACGTTTACATCATCAGTATTGAATCCTACGGTTTTCAATCCTCTCTAGGGACATTAACTTATTAGGTATACGGTACCTATACTTATTCCACAGTAGGTTGGTGCATTTTCTGGCCAACTTCTGTTTGGAAATAGCGGCTTGACTTGAAATTTTAAATCTGATTGAATTTCGATCTGTGGGGTTTACGCTGTTTATTTGAGTCCGTGAATTCAAACCTCTCTCAATTGGATCGAATGCGTCGAGATAAACGTAGTCATAGTTGTTATTTTCGATTTCCTAGAAAGGTTACGAAAAATACACCTGCTTGCTGCTTGCCCCTTGCACACCCCCTTGCCTGTAATGTCACTTCATGTCCTAACCTTCCCTTTTAGTAACCTTGACGAAGACAGAAATTCACTGTACGGATCGATACGTCTCGTTTAAAATAAATCAAGGTTGCGGATTTTAACTCCATCTTTCTGTATCGGCTGGACTCGATGCGCTTCCTCCATCTGAAACTGAAACGCGCCAGTCAGAAACAAGACAAAGCCTGATGTTCCTCGTTTTCAGTGGATGCGGCGCCCCTGGCCTGTCGCAATGGTATACGGTGCACGTCTAAAATAGGCGCCCCCCGTCTTGGCAGGATGCCACCGTCGGTCTCTCTCGGATCCGGCGCGTTTAGTCACCGTCACCGGATCACTCGCTTACCTTCGGGGATTTGTAGGTGAAAAGCTGGGACGTGGGCAGAAAATGACGAGTATTATTAGCGAGAAATAATAGTGGAGTAAACAGTAAACAGATCTCTAGACGCCTGTCGTGTGGGGGTGTGGTTTGTAGTTTGAATGTTGAATGAAAATTCCAGGCGAATTCGGAATGCGTTTATACTTGTAACATTAGGTAGACACTTTAACAAACTTGTACTAGCGACAGAAGAAAACACAAACATGGCACATTAACTTAATAACGTAACAACTTTTCATAAGCTCACCGAGGACAATAAAACCCGTGGCTACTTATCTATCTGTAGGTACTTTCATTCCAATTCTGTAATTTTGAAGAGTCTAAAACAAGATATTTGTAGTGGATACTATTAGTGGCAATTTCGGCATTTTGCAGTTCATCACGAGGTTAAGAAAAACTACTTTAGGAAGGTAATGGTATGTAATACATACAATAATAATGAATATCACACTATTCACTTGCTCCTATTTTGAATAATTTTCAGTCACTTCAAATTATATTCCAGTGCCATCCTGCAGGCAAAATGACGGACTATTATTTTCATTCTGGCGGCGTTCTTTAGGATGATTGGATAAAGCCGTTCTCAGACTGTTCATCAAGAAGATCTCTATTAATAAAAAAGTGCTAAAAGTTAAGATCAAGACGGCGATAACATAGCGACCGAGAGATCTTGTAGATATGTGCAGGGTATAAATGAAGACGAGATGAAACAGGTATAAAGGGAGCTATAATCACGCCACTTGATCATGCATAACATCAGTTTTCAGATTTACGCGTTGAGTGGGAGATGTTCTTGTTCTTTCACTGCGTTGCTAAGTCACACTAACATAAAGAAGAGCATAGGTACTCAGTGAATTACATATTTCCACTTTTCCAACTATTTTGAGCAAATTTAAATTTTATCGATTTTTTTTGGATATGCAATCCCATGAAAATCATATGCATAAAAACTAATAGGTAGGAATCTAAGAATTGTTATTCAATTTTGATTTAAGTCGAATATTTCAATAAAAAATACCTATACGTATGTACTAGTCTCGATATTATTAATATCGATCACCCTCGCCCTTCGTAATATTATGTTCCTACTTAAACTTAAAAAATTAGATAAATCGACTATTATAGAGTAGCGGTTTCATGGTATTGGAACCAAAAGAATCGTGAAGTTCGAGTTGTTGCTTTAGCTTGCCAGATGTTTTGAGCCCGTCGGACGTTAGTGCATTGTATCAACTGTTATTGTTCGGGTTCTGGTCGTCTATAAAATCCAAGTACAAACTATCAGTACCTACAGCATCGCATAAATAGTATGTCTGAGTGATGCTGTGAATTTTAGCATTATTATTTCCCCAGACAAAACGTAACTAGACAAAGGTTTCTTAATTAAGAAATACAATTTGTTTACTCTTTGGTAAATTTGACGGGATTGCAACTTGTACACCTAAATTGTATTATTCACGAAATATACAGGGTAATTTTAAAATAAAAAGTTCGTATAGATGCCGTTCATTTTTGAGATACACATTGTTAAAGATTTATTTTTATTTTTGTTTTTTGTAAATGATTTTTGAATTAATGTCTATATTTGGACGAAAATTGGTACTTGTTTCTTTTTAACATCAGAAATTCAAATTTGATCTTAGTTTAGTTCAATATTTTTTAGAAAAACCAAAAATAAACATAAATCTGTAACACCCGGTAGGTATCTCAAAAATGAAAGCATTGCAGACCCATGTTTATACAGGGACCGGCAGAAAGTTGGACACAAAAATTTAATATTTTTAAACTTTGATTTCGATTAATTTAAATTTGTAGCTGCTAATCGAACAAAATTAAAGTTTAGTAGCAAATTCATGTGTTATCCGATGATAAGTTATGCTTGCGGTATTTTGTTTTTTTGTAAAACACAGGGTGGTCGAAAAAACTACAAAAAAGTTAAAATTCTTTTCTCTTGGCTGTGACTTTAAATCTGACATCCACCTTTGACAACTTTTGTAAGTAACTTTTTACCGTATTTTAAAAAATAAGGGTACTTTAAGAGTTATTTTGAGTTTTTTGAATCCACCTCGTATTCAAAAAGAGATATTTAAATTTTGATATGTACGTTTTGAGGTTTTGAGTTTGAAATGATGCACCAACTTGTATCAAGAATAAAATTTTCTGAGAAATTAATAATAAAAAAGTTTTCCATTTGTGTCCAACTTTCTGCCGGTCACTGTATGAACTTTTTATCTTAAAAATACCGGAGGAATCGTCTTCTGAAATGTCGGACACCCATTAAAAAACACCCATTTACAGGGTGTCACAGTTGTAAATCACAATGTTGAAATAAACTATTGAAAATTTTATTTTGGAGAAAAAAGTTCATGTGAACACAGGTCCGGAAATGCTTTATAAAAAAGGTACAGGGTTTTATAGTTTATTTTTTAAACAGTTGTTTAATAATATCTCAAAAACGACAGATGATATTAACTTTAAATTCGATACAGGGTATTCGGGTATAAAATGCAATAAACTGAAGCTATACCTGAAATCCAGTAGTTTTAGGTAGAATTGACGAAAGACATTTTTTATGTAAAAATGACTGGGCAATTAAAAAATGCTGTCGGATTTGCAAAATACCCATCGGCTTAGAAATTATTTTTGAAAACTGTGTATTGAATTTAAAGTTAATATCATTTGTCGTTTTTGGGATACCTATTATTATTATTAAAAAACCTTTTAAAAAATAAACTTTATCATCCTATATTTTTTTTCTAACACATCTCCGGACCCATGTTTACATGAAATTTTTGTTCAAAATAAAATGTTCTATATTTTATTTCAAAATTGTGGTTTACAACTGAGACCTGGGACCGGTATTGTTTCCCAGTAAGTGCCAAGTGAGTGCAAACTCAAAAAGTGTATAGTTGTTTATTAGCGTAATAATTTTGAACAATGGGACACGAAACGCGCTTGGCAATCAGACCGTGCACGCAATCAAAAAATATTTGTTTTGATTATTTGGTATTATCTATGTTGACTGATGCATGATTACGATGCCATTTGTTATTATTGGTCTAGTTACAGTCTAGTTATGGTTTAGAAATAGTCTGGGCAGAAAACGGTCTGTTCTCCGATTATTTCGCTGGCGGCCGTGACCCTCATTTCCTGTACCTAAAAAAAACGAACAACCCTGCCATAAATCAACCCCGGGAAAGCCCTGCTGACCCCCTGGGCCCGGTCTGTTTGTTCTCGGGCCGCCACGGTCAGTGAAGTCATCCGGGATGCGCCACACGTGCGCGTCATACGGTGGATTTCGAGTCTCGGGCCCTCCACGGGAAACAATAAAACGTCCGCCGGGTTTTTGTGGGCCCCGGTCCCCTTTTCGGAATGCCGCCGCCCGAAATTAGCGGTAGGTGTAAAAAAATTCCCGAGACGCGGCCGCTGACAAATTTGGCCGACATAAATTTTCATTGCGATTCAAAGTGGAGCGGCCGGAGAGGCGGGCATGCTTCGGTTCGAATCGGGCTGGAGTTTCAATTCGTTGCAACAGTAAATCCTGCTGTTAGTGTTATCTAGTGGCACGTAAAAACCAAAAAGATGTCGAGTAATCCTCATAGATGCACCACAAGAGCAGTAGAAAAAATTAGTATTAGATAATTCCTAGTGATAAGATAAAAAAAATATTCATTTCACTTTAGCCACAAATATAGTGCGTCCTAGGTATAAGAGATAATCTTTAATGTCCTAAAATTACTAATAGGATAGATTTTAATTAAGTCAACGTTTTTTTGAGACAAATTGCTGAAAATAGCTTTATTTCTCAAAATTTCGAAAGATGTTTAAAGAATTTGTTTTGCTTTCAATACGGCTATTTCAGAAAATGTTTGACCTATGTTTTTTTCTAAACATAATTTTTTAATTCAAATGATTTAGTGAACTTACATGAAGTCATTACATTTTAAGTACCTACTATATACGTTTACTGTCTACATGCGTTTTCATTGTTACATTAATGTCATTTTAAATCCAGTTTTTTTAGGAAAACATTTTTTTCCAACTGAAAATTCAAATTGTATACAAAGTTTCGGTAGTTCTCTCCAAAAATTCGCATAATTTCAATATTTCAGCTCACGGCTCAATTTTGACCATGAAAATTAAATTTTAAGTAGTTAAAATAAAGTTCATTTTTAAAAACTTTTATTTAACATGTACCTATGTATGTACAAAGTTTGTTTAAATTAAATCTTGCTAACTGAATTGGAACCACTTCTTGACATCCGAATGGGCTGAAATTTTGCAGATACCTTTAGTTCCATGCAATACTCAATATTGTTACACTTTCAAAATGGCCGCCGCTCCAAGATGACGAATACTGGTTTACTAAAATGAATTTGAATCAAATATTTTCTGGAGGACTGAAATCTAGTACAATGGAATAGAATTGAAAGGCGAACAACTTTTCTATAAAACATTTTTCTAAATTTTGAGAAAAAACAAAAAAAGACATATTTGACAGATACAGAAAATGACCTAAATAAGCAAAAAAAATCCCCTATAATGTGACCCTGTTTTAGGCAATAGTTATTTACATTGCCAGATGCGTAAGTGCACTTTTTTGGCCGAGGAGGTTGTTTAAAGACCGAGGCAACGCGAGCGTTGCCTCGGTCATTAAAAATACCTCCGAGGTCAAAAAAGAGCTTACGCATTGTGCAATGTATTACATTTTTCCTGCTACCGACAATTTCAGGTTATAGGTACTTTGAATAAAGCTCTAAATACATATGGAGTAGATTGTGAGTAATAATGATCTTCAAAATAACCTTTGTTCAATTACTAAAAACGATAATCAGTGATAAATATAAGAGCAGAATGCAGCAATAATAAAAAAAAAATTGAGTTTTGTGTGGGATTTGAACCCTGGATCTACGAATTACTGATCACGTACTCTCACCCTACCGGTAGCGCGGTGCCTGTCAGACTTGTTCTGTTATGCGGCTCTTATTTGACGCCAGAGAAACATTGAAATTATTAATTTTTCTTTGGTATTGTTCGTGTTCTTTATGATCAAAACCAGTTTGTAAAACGATTATTGTGTAACCTATTAAAATTGACACAAGATTCGCGTTGCTATATATATTTTATTAATGGTTTTAAGGTCCTTGATGTGTAAGGGTTGCTTAGCAATACTTTTTGTGCCTAGCAACCACTTTCGCAGCTAGCAACCATAAATAACAGGGTACCTCTAACATTTCAATTTCGCTTTCAGACCTGTTGGCGAGCATGTAAAGTGAACTTACGGGGGAGGGAGCTGGAAAAATATTTGATGTGCCTCGCGGAAATTTCAACAATGCTTTTGACAGTTTAGATGTAGCATCGTCTATACTATTTTTAATAAAATCAAATATTGTAGCTGTAAACGATTTTTTGTGCTTTCTCGACATTTTTGATTTTTACCATCATTGCGATTTAATTCCAAGAGTTTCAAAACAATTTATTTATACCTTTGTTTATTATTTTAATACACCAGGCTAATCATACCATACCATTTATTTTTGAGGATTTTCAGCGAAATAGATGTTTTCTTAAGTTATACCGTAGAAGAATCTACAGTAGATTTTTCTATGGTTATACTTAAGATCCTAAAAAATAAGTTTTAAATTTTGAGCCACTAATATTAATTTGTTTCTGTAAATAATAGTGGATCTCTGCAATTCTATACATAATTTGGATTTCACATTATTAAGAGGTGCCTATCATTTTCATCCGAATTTCCAGAAAGTCTAAGTTGGTGTGCGTGTAGCTGTACAGGGTGTCCCATTTTCGAGACGTTTGCAGGTTATATTTACATTTGTATTTTGAAATTCTTACCTCCTAGAAAAAATCCATGTACACTACTGAATTTTAAGTGATAAAATCTATAAGAGTCTGTTTTTATCATTTCATAACGGATATACGCGCGCGGATGCCTGAAAATGGCAAATTTTAAAAATCACGTATCTCAAGAACTAAGGAGGTCAAGAAAACTCGGTTTACGGGCCTTTATTTTTATGAAAAAGTGTCCCGAAAACCGCAACTCCCTATCTCTAAAAATAACCGAGATACCCTGCAAAAGTAGGTACCTACATACGTAAAAAAATATGAGCTATTTTTAAACCTTGAGAAAATATTTCTATGATTAAAACAAGAAAATATACCAAATGAACAAAATTCTAGTTCGCACGTTTTTGTAATTTGTTGAAATCGAAATTCATTTGAATTTATTTGTTGTACAACATACGGGTGCCCCAAGGTTGAATTGCTAATAGTAGAAAATGTTTTTTTAAGTATCCACTCTGCAAAGTCTTTGATTCTTTTAGTTGTGGTAGGTATCTGAGCTAAACGAATATTTTTAACTAAGTTATGTTAACATGTTGAACTTGACTTATATACCTAAGAGGCGCGTTCAAAATATCTCGGCTATTTTTTGACAGAAAAAATAGGGGGTGCGGACGCGCAACAAAATTACTTTTCACAGTTTTCCCAGGTGGTTGGTGAAGAGATTCTCGGCACGTCAGTGGCGCACCCAGAAAATATGATTGGGGGGGGGGGGGGGCAACTTAAAAAGTTTGACGTATTGCATACAAAATATTTTATTTTATTTTATTTTATTGAGAATTTTTTAAAATATGAAAGGTGTGGGGGGCGAGGCCCTCTGCCCCCCCCCCCTGGGTGCGCCACTGGGCACGTGGCACATTATATGCACATATGCACATTTTTTTAAATTTTAATATTTTTAAATAGGTACTCGTAGTCATATTGCAATGCTCGTTCACACTCGTGCCACAACGAACATATTAGGTATGTTAATAAAATAGCTCTTTATAAAATGGTCTTAATATTATTGTTGGGTACATTATAAAACAGTAAGGTACTGGCAAATCTGCTAAACCCTAACTAATTCATTTTTAGGGAATATTTAAACGCCAAACATTATTCATAAATTATTGTTGTCGTAATGCACTAATTACTTTAAAATGGGGAGTAATGCATTCTGAGCCCTTCTAAATTAGGTACCTAAGCAGATGGAGTCACAGTAAATATCTTTCTGCACTATGATCGTGATTTAGGTACCTAAGTACTAGACACTAGGTTTTCACTATTCACGTTTCATCGAACAGATACCTATAGTTAGTTCATCTTTTGCACATCTCAAAATAACCTTCACGACTGTGTCAAGACTAATATTAACCATTTTATTCATGCTTGTTTGCAAAACTCGTATTTACTCATCTCTAGGTTTGCTCTCGATATTTTTAATACATTCAATCTTGGTAACTTATATTCTGGACTTAAATTGATGTTAGGATATAGAGGTGCTTTTCGCGCTGACCATAACAGATCTGAATTTATTACCATATTACCTATGTCTATATTATTATGCAATACTTGGCTTGTGAAACATGTACCGTCATTAATATTGCATACTGCAACTTCTATTAGTGTGTTTTAGAGTAATAAATAAATATGGCCAAGAATTTGTATATTTTAGTTCCCTATTTTGTGCTTTTTTAACCTAATTTTGATGAAGTGGCGTGTGCCAGCGTTCAATATTATATTTTTAGTTCAACCTCTTTCAATGAGCAATATCAACTTAAGTTTAAAAATTAAATAATTAGTTAAATAATATCTGGAATCCTGCATAAATATGACAATTCTGTTTACACTGCCAAATTAACAATGACCTTCGAAGTATTTTTGTCTCATACATCATAATATGACCAAATTACGCTTAAAAAGCTTGCATTCTGATACCTATATATAAATATATATATATTCTTACAATTCTTATAATCTTACATCCTTATATATATATAAATATATAAATATTTTTCTTCTCATTCCAAAAGTTGTGCAACCAATATTGCTGCGTGGGATGCCCATTAACACTAGGTAAGCTAAATTATAGTCGCATTGTTTGGATAAAAAATCTCTAATTAAAAAAAAAGATTTAATGAAGGCGAAAAATTAAATTGAACACCGATTGAAAAATAATGGGCGAGATGTCGGACCTATTGAATGTGCCACAATTTCAATTGACGTTCACTGCCAGTGTTGTAGTTCTGCATTTGTAATTATTATCGTAGAACTAGGCTATAATAAGATTTTGCTTACATCACAAGCAGTTGTGGGCGACTAATATAGCCATAGAAAATTATTACTCCGTATGTTAGGTATTTTTACTATTTAATTGAAGTCACTTGCAGATTTCCACATTATGGGGCATTTCTCGGTACATATCTATAAATTACGAATTTATTTTTGTTAAACGATATTTAAATTTTGGAATCGTTAAAACAATTGAATTTTATGGAAACTGTAATGTCTCCATATTATTAATAATACTAAATCATTATGTTTTTCTTGACAGTAAGGCAAATAATAGTATGTGTAATAAAATAAGGTTCCAGTTTATTGATAACACCTAAATGTCTCAAAAAATTATAACTCTTACAAGAATGGTTCAAATTAGAAACTTGAAAGCTATACCAAAGTCTAGTATTCTCTATAGACTTTGGCTATACACTTAACAGTTTCAAAAACGGATAGTGTCTCAAAATAATATCTTTTTAGGTACTTACCTAGTTTACCAAATTAGCTTACTGGTATGCTCGAATAAGGGACAATTTTTTTTAACTTTACTCCCGCATTTGTAACTGTTGTTTTATATGGGGAAGTTTGAATTAAAATGTCTCATACAGAACAGCGAAACACACTTATGAGTGGTGTTAAACAGTTTTAGTAACAACGAAAGTGAGAAAAAGTTAAACTTCAAGTAAAGAATTGCAAAAATCGCTACGCACCTTCCAGTTTGTCCTCTTCTCTTGTGAAAAGCCACACTAAAGCCAAACATAGAATTCACTTGATTGTAGGCCGTATAGTGATGCGTCTCGATATTAAATCCACAAACAGCAACAAACATACACAAAGTCGCGACACAAACTAAGGAATTACACAGACACATGGTTGCGGCAGTGTTTTCGAAAAATCTTAATAAAAATAATTTCACTGCTACCTACGGCCTATTTTTAGCAAATTCGTTTCTCGCATCGTTTTATACAAAATACTATTTCTAGAGATCGCGTCGAGTCGGCTCGCATTCTACCATTTTTGAATTCGCGCTCCCAAAGCAGCGAACGCGAGTATTGGTGAGCGACTGCCGAGTGAAAAAGTTTCAAGTTACAAGAAGGCGCCAATTTGAATATCTCGTCACGTACCTCTAGGCCCATCTAGCGGTGGCAAGGAACACTTGCGGGAAGTGCAAGAAGAGACCAGCCTTCACTGAGCTTTGCTTTGCTTTGGTCTATAGCTATAATTTTACTCGATATCGGGAAAAAAAGATTCGCGAAGGAGACCGTATGCCTAAATGATTTCTTTTCGATTTTTTATTTGGTAGTTTCAGTGTTTTGTCACATAAAATAGACAGCACGTGTCGTACACGGTGCATCTTCAGGCCTACCAAACAGCGCACGCGCACATCTTAGGGTCGATGTCCACTTGTACTAATAGCGTTGGGTGAGGATTATTCTAATAGACTCAATTTTAATTCTTTAGAAATCAGATAGTTTTTTGTGAATTACTTTCACTAATATCATACATTAGATAAAGTGCATATAATATTATCTTCTAACAGAAAATAGGCTTTAAAATAAAGTTTGACAATTTCAAAATAACAAACTGTTAAATCCTTGTCTATCAGAGTCGCCTTAGTGGAAGCAGAGCATTATAGAAAATGGTTCGATAATAATGTAGTCTCTTCTGAAATATTTTGGAAACACCATAGTGATGTAAACAATTAAGATCATTACAATAAATTACAATGTAACAACAAAATAATGCGTGACGTGAGATTAAAAAATTGGCATAACAATGAAAAGTAATTACAAGAAGTTATATTTTCAAATATATTGCTTTTTATTTGCATTAAAATGGACTGAATGTAATTTATTGGGTAAGTTTTCAATTTCGATATCTAAATATAAGTATTATGTAGATAGTAATTATTAGTCCTTAACCAAAATGTTAAATTATATTTATCAAAAAGTTTAGGGATATAGGGATATTTTTTAACTTTGACATAGGTACTAATATAGGTACATATAGAGGGCGACGTAGTCGATCAACTCAACGAAAATTAAATTATAGAAAACATTCGCAATTACTAGTTTTTATAGATTAGTAAGAATAAACATAATTTAATATATTATTTGTCTTCAGTAACATTCAATACCTAACCTATCATAGGTACCTACTTACTAATTATTTGAATTTTGTAAAGTTCTATAAATAAAAAAATCTATAAATAGGTACTTAAGGAGTGTGCTGTTTTATATTTTTGAACGATTTTGTTGAAAAAAAAAAACAAATAGAAGGTATTTTGAAACAAATCAAAACTTTTATTGTTTGGTTTTCATTGTAATAAAATTCAACTAATTTTTTAAAGCCTGTGTCTATCTTAAAGGTACCACTTAAGATGAATACAAATAATTTTGTAGTAGTTTACCTACCTACCTTTTTGCTTTTCTTATGCTTTTCGCCAAATTAAACGTGGTTGCTACATTCCTGTAAGAAAATATTTGTCTCTAACTCCGCTACGTTAACTACTATCGCGTGCGGAAAAGTATCACTTTCCTCACTTGGTAGATAAATAACTCTTTCTACGACATCTTTTCAAAATAGCGTTTTCGACAAATCCTCATCATATCCATTTTCTCCTTCCCATCCTAGGGCCGAAATATTGTCCTCCTTAAGTATATTTAGCAGATAAGTTGTATAAAAAATCATGTAAATATCAATAAGACACTCGAGAAAAGTGATTTGCACTATCTTTAATTTGTAGTTTGGCTTATAAAAATCGTTGGAAAAATAAAAAAAAGGTATACGGACCTACTGGGGAGTTTTAGGTATTAAGTGTCGGGGCAGATGGAATAATTTTCGGAGTTTTACCTAATCTATATTAACTAATAATAATAATAATAATAATAATGAAATAAACAGCCCTAAAATATTTTACGACTTCCTTTGTAGGTGTGAAAGACGTATTTTTTATAATTCTAAGCCAGGAAAACTCCTACCATGTTTCTTTGGCAAATTCGTTAAGAAATGAATTAAGAAATCAATCTATACAATTATTTTCGGTATGTTTTTTTTACATTAAATGGTAATAAGTAATTTAATTTCATATACGTATAGGAGCCGCCTGAAATTCTGCTTACCCACGAAAATTTTCCTGATATCGAAGCATGGAAAATCCAACCATTATTACCAAAGTTAATTCACGTTAATACGTCATGGATATTTTTTATGGAAGATCGCACAAAAGTTAACTTGAAATTTCTAATTACAGAATTAGAAAACTATGATTTGACTAAGGTAGATAAAAATATTAATTATTGAGCAAAATAGCTAGAATTGAACTAGTGCTATTATACTGTATATATTTTAGGAAATTTTGACTGGTCACAGTCTAAATGACATGGAAGCCACTATCATCCACCATTTTGCATTTATGGAAAATCCAAAAATATTTAAATATCCTAATTTTGCTTCGGGATTTGCTATGTCTCTTCAACTAATCAAAAGGTTTTTGTTTTCTTAGACTTTTATTCCAATATTAGCAGTATGTTTTTTAGTTTAAATGAAAGAATAAACGAAAAATATTCCAAACAAACTGATTTTACGATTGATCCTGCATACGAGTTTGCTTTATTTGTTTGGAATAATGGAAAAGGGCCGATGTTAAAAGATAGCAAATTATTCTGTTCCAAATCAAATGGAAATTGCGCAACTTATCCATCTACATTTAAGAGTTGTGTAAGTTCAAAAATTTGTTTTGAATGTTTTCAGATTGTATTGATTTCAGGCACACATTTCCGAAAAGTCTATATATTTTGGAGTAAAAACATGCCAACAATTTCTAAAAAGCCGCGTAGAAATAGTTAATTCCACTTGGGGGCGCTATACACCCAACATAAAATATTTCGGGGATCGGTCAGGTATCTGACATTGGAAAATATGGAAATTCAGTGCTAACTATTCAATTTGCATTCAGTTTTAGAAGCAACTGACTCAATAATCAAACTGGATGTGCCAAGCGTCACACAAGGACACTGTGAGAAGACTTTGGGCATATTAAAATATTTTAACAAAACACTAGTTAATGATACCAAAGTTAGATGGGTTGCTGTTACCGATGATGACACAATACTGAGGTATTCTTTTTCAAATAGTACAGAGTTAACGTATGGAGCGAAAGTTTTGGGAAAATTTTTAAACGCAAAATATTTAAGTAAGCTAAAATTGATTATAGTGTAAATAAAAACGAAAAAACAATGTTATTTTTGTGTTTTATGTTAATGTTTAATTATATTTACAAGGACAATAAGGATGTAAGATTAGCGAGTGTAAATGTAATAATTACAAGAAAAGGTGATAATGGGCAAACACTCAAAGTTAACAAAAAGAAAAAACTAGTAACCGCATACACGTGTTTCATGCTATTTGGTTAATGTTACACCGTACTGATGATTGCCAAATAGCATGAAACACGTGTATGCGGTTACTATTTTTTTCTTTTTGTTAACTTTGAGTGTATGCCCATTATCACCTTTTCTTGAAATTATTACATTTACACTCGCTAATCTCACATCCTTATTGTCATTGTATCTTGGGTTATGAAGATTTCCACGCAGGTCGCTTTAGCAGCCTCCGTGGCGATGTTAGTACAAGCCCCAAAATAGGGGATGTGCTGACTGAAGCTGCAAATGTGCTGTTGGCTCCTGCCTGGACTTCATTTGTTGCTTCCCAAATCATGCCTATCTTTTGATTTGGTTAATGTTACACCGTACTGATGATTGCCAAATAGCATGAAACACGTGTATGCGGTTACTAGTTTTTTCTTTTTGTTAACTTTGAGTGTTTGCCCATTATCGCACCTTTTCTTGTAATTATATTTACAAGGATATATTTTTTTGTACCTATATAGTTTTAAATGAAGAGGGATATTTTTGTGGCATATCAGGTAAAGGATAATCAGTTGAAAACTGGTAGCTTAGTTGTAAAGGGACGACTACAGTCCCAGTAGGAGTCCCGGATTCTAATCGCTGCTGGAGTGCATTTTTTCTACTGATTATCCTTTACCTGATAGGAATATCACACAAACATTGCTCTTTATTTAATTGCATTTGTTTGCATTTTTTTATCTCAAGCATTAAAAATTTGCACAAAACTTCCGTTCCATACGTTATAATAGAAGTTATTAAACGTTGATATCCCCAGACTTTTTTTTCACTAACAAAAATATAAAAATTATGGTTATTGCTTATAAAAAAACCGTTCGCATTTTTGGACTCCTCGAAAATTTTAAAACTTTTATACAAAACTTCTTTTAACATTTATCTTAGGATATCTTAATTAGACAACTGTTTGCCCATTACGTCTGGAAATACTTGAAAACTCTTCTCTTAGTGTTTCCAGATTGCTAAACCTGCTTTCGTGCTACGACAGCAAGGAACTGATTGCGATAGGAGAAAAGTACAGATACAACGGTTATGATGGATATGGTGGATACAACTACATCACTGGTGGTGGGGGCATGGTCTTCAGCCGTCCTCTGATTGAAAAATTGGCGAATGCTTGTTCCTGTCCTTCACCAAGCACCCCAGACGACATGTTTTTGGGTATTTGCTTGCTGAATATGGGTGTGAAAATTGTCCATTCGCCATACTTTCATCAGGTAAGCATTTGTTAAAATTTAAAAATTGAATAATGTATTTTCTATTTTTTTAGGCCCGTCCTATGGATTATTCTTCAGATTTTTTGGATACAAGGGACGCGGTGTCATTTCATAAGCATTGGATGATGGACCCATTAAAAATCTATAAAGATTGGTTTGAAGAGGACGATAAGAATTTAATAAACAATAAACATGAATACATCCACAAGCATAATGAACTGTAATCTGTAATCTGTAATAACCACTGCCTATAGTTTTAATGATGTTGTTAACAGTATTTTTGTAATATAATTATTATTTTTATGAGTGCATTTCATTTTTCTAAAGGAAAAAACAAGTACCTATACCTAGTGGAAATTTCGAAAGCAGGCTGGTGCAAAATAGGTTGATAGATAATACCACTTCCATAAATTATACAACGCAGCTTCTTTTATATTTAAATTATAAATCGACAAAGGCACTCAATTTGAACTTTTCAATCACCGCTCCTTTAGTAATCCAACTTCTATAAATATTTGAAGGCAATTTGCATATTCTATAGCTAAGAAATTTTCTTGTGGTAAAATCAGTTTGTACCAGTCACCGCTCCAACATGGTATCATATGTTTATTTAGTGTTTCCACTAATTTTTCTAGTAGAGCACTTAGAGTACTGCGTTTTTTGCAAGACTGGAAAATCCGGGTAGAACTTTTTATTTGCAGACTTTTTAACATTTTTTCTAACGAATTTAAATGTTTTTTAGGATTTTAAATGATATAAACGATATGCGTGATGAACATGGTGGTTTTGAAATACTTCTTGGAGAAATTATGACAAAATATTTAATTCCTTACAAATGTGTTGCTATTATTATGGACAATATCTACGGCAGTCTGTTTCAAAAAGAATGGTTTGACAAACTTGGTGGATATATTTCGTTTATAATGGAAAGTACCTACAATTTTATTAGTACCAGTAATTAGTACCCTTATACTTTAAGTACCTACTGAAGCTGGAAGATATTGCCATGTTCTCAAAAAATATTAATTTAATTCTTCCAGATTAACGTAGAAGATTCTGAAGATCTTCTTGCTCCTTACAATTCAACTGAAGATGCTCTGATAGTGGCCAATAAGGATGGATGCCAAATGTATATTATTCTGATAGCTAATGGTTTCCAAGCAGCACGATTGCTAAGATATGGAGACCGGTAAACATTCAACACATGAGTGTATTAAAAAATCACTGGCTTTTTTTAGATATCGCGTTTTGGACACTAGATCAAAATATATTATTATATCTGACAACCGCATTTTCGATAGCACTTTGTTTTATATATGGAGAAGGATAATAAATGTGGTGTTTGTCGATAAGAGGGAAAATAAAAATGCGAAAATAAAAGACAAAAGGGGAGTATGGTACGAATTGACTACAGTACCTTTTCCCTTACCAATAAAATCGATTTGGATTCCGAAAAGATTGGACATTTGGACCAAAATGAAATTCCGACGAGGTATATTCACAAGTGCAAAAAATACAAATTTTCTACAACCGTCGACAAAAGTAGACATTAAAGCGTTGTTTTCAATGCACAACTATGCGATTTTTCATTGTATGAAAACAGTGCGTAAAATATACTTATGTGCTTTTCACACTATGATCATGCACAGACCTATATTACGGAAGGGGCCACGTAGTGATTTTTTGTTGCCGGCCGACTTTGAACTCGGCCGGCCGAGTTTGAACATGACCGGCTCCATATTAGTTACACCAGTACTACAGGCGCGGTCAGATCCATTTGCGAAGGGGGGGGGGGGGGGGGCATACCTGGATATGTACTCCTTTAGGCGGTTTTTAAGTTCCTACTATAACAATAAAACTTCAATAAGGCGATATCACAAAAAATATATTTCTCACAAAAATAACAAAAATATATTATTTCTTAAATACAAATTATGTAAACATTTTTTTTGCATGTGCGTTGGTTGTATACAGTGTATCCACAGATTGAGTTCACATAAGGTGTAAATAACAACAAATTTTCGAGTTGAAATTATGAAGAAACTAATTTTCCATCTCAGTAAAGTGACTTTTTTGTAGGTTTTACGGGAAAATGTTATTAAGAAAACTTGTTATCAATGAAAAACTGGATAGGTGTGAAATATTCTAACATCAAAAATTCCTGCATCGACTTTAGCAGAAAAAATCAAAGTCGACTTAGGCTTTTGAAACTTTTCACACCTATCCAGTTTTTCATTGTCAACAAGTTTCCTTAATAACTTTTTGATGTAAAAACTACACAAAATGCACTTTTCTAAAAAAGTGTGAAAAATGACAAAAATCAAAGTATAGGTCTAGAGTTTCGAAATTAAAATCAAAGTATAGACCTTGACTTTCGAAATTTCGCAAACCTACTCAGCTTCTCATTCTGAACAAGTTTCCTTAATAACATTTTGCCGTAAAACCTACAAAAAAGGCACTTTACTGAGGTGGAAAATTAGTTTCTTCAAAATTTCCAAGGCATACCTGATTTTTCGAAAATAAAATTAAATCACAAATTAGTTTAAAACCAAGCAGGGCTGATCCTAGAAGCTCGAATTTCAACTCGAAAATTTGTTGTTATTTGCACCTTATGTGAACTCAATCTGTGGATACACTGTATACAACCAACGCACATGCAAAAAATTTTATTTGCATAATTTTTATTTAAAATATATATATTTCTTTATTTTTGTTATTTTTGTGATATCGCCTTATTTAAATTTTAGTGGCCTAAAGGAGTACATATCCAGGTATGCCCCCCCACCCTTCGCAAATGGATATGACCGCGCCTGTAGTACTGGTGTAACTAATATGGAGCCGGTCATGTTCAAACTCTGGTCCGGTCGAGTTGGAAGTCGATCGGCCGAGTTCGAAGACGGCCGGCCGAGTTCAAAGTCGGCCGGCAACAAAAAAACACTACGTGGCCCCTCAGCGCTTTCGTACTTCCGTACTATATAGCTTCGCTAGCTATATAGGTCTGTGCTATGATTTAGAGTGCTTGACGCGGAGAAGAAGAGACGACATCAAGTCACAGAATTGTTAGCCAGCCGCAGAGGTAAATAATTATTACTCGCGACTAATAATTATAATTAATTATTATTTTGTCGAGAACGATTTCATCTTGTTTTTTTATATAGGTACGGTTGTAGAAAAAATATTGGATGCAACTCGGGTGCAAAGCGCCTTTAACTTATGTACTCAAAGTATAGTGCTTTGCATACTAGTTGTATGTTAGGGTAAGCTGTGCTAGTTGCATAAATTATTATTATAGCATAACTACATTTCAAATTTTATAAGGCCTTTATTTTATTTATAGGAACCGACTTATTTAGAGACAAAACTAACGATTTAAAAAATCAAACTTTAAAAGTAGTAGCATTTTCTCATATTCCCGGAACAGTAAAACAGCAATATAGCCCAGAATACCCTTTAAAAGGTCTAGTTGTATCTACACACGCAAATTTTACTGAAGCGATGTACACTGGCACTGAAATTGAGGTAAACACAAACGTATATAGTTAATTTTAAAAAATAAAAAGCAAATGGACTAATACAGTAAAAAATATATTTCCCTTTTTTGTGCCGATGGCGTAAGTATAGCTTGTTTTTTCCTCTTAAGCCAAAAACTACAATTCAAATTTCGGATTCTTGGCGACGTCACCAAGAACCTACAAATATTACATAATATACAGATATTATATATATATACATAACCTACAAATATTACATAATATTACATAATAACAGATCAAAGATCAAATAATTATATTCTATACTTCTAGAAAGCAATTAAAACATGTTATTACAAATAGAGTACAGTAGAGCTTTATTAACCAAAATACAGACAGTAAGTCCACATGGCAAGTCACACAGAAACATAAAATATTTTTTAACTTTAATAGTACCTATACAGGGTGATTCAAAACTATGCGGCACCCTTTCAGGGGCGTAATTTACTCGTTAAAGTAAGACGAAAAGTTCATATCAATATGAGTCCAAAAACGCTTCGTTACGAAGATACAGGGTGATTAAACTTTCAAAAAAATATCGATTTTTGTTTATACCGTCCAAACCAATAAGAAATTTAAACCAAATTTGGTACACAATAATACCATCATAACGTGACATAAGAAATGATATTATCAGGCCTCAAAAGTAACCAGTGGCGGAGGTATGGGTAATCAGTACCATTAAATAAACAAAAAAAAAATAGTACGGCCCTATACAATACCAAAATTTATTATCTTTTTGTATAAACAATACAATATGGAACAAAAAATGTCTCTTTCATTTTTTTCATATCTCTCTCCCTTTCGCGGAAAATTAGAGTTTTTCCTATTTCTCATCTTTTTTGGACTCTACTTTGAAGTAACTATTATTTTAAGTAAGCAGTAGGAGTAGGTAATTTTTGATTATTATTGGTTTGGAAGGTATAAACAAAAATCGATATTTTTTGAAAGTTTAATCACCCCGTATCTTCGTAACGAAGCGTTTTTTGGACCCATGTTGATATGAACTTTTCGTCTTATTTTAACGAGTAAATTACACCCCTGAAAGGGTGCCGCATAGTTTTGAATCACCCTGTATAACAACTGTTTTGAAATGCAACACAAAAATAAATTCAGGTAAAAATCATTAACACTATAAAAACAATTTTGTACTAGGTATTCGAAAATGCTATACTCTTGAATTTTGCAAAATTTGTAATGTTCTTTAAATCGGAGGATAAAGTGTGTTATATGGTTTGACACAGTTGTATCGAGGTTATTTCAAATCTTGGCACTGAGAGAAGTTCAGACCTAGTCGAATAATTATGAATCCATAATATTTCACTTTACATAAATCACACATTTATAAATGTAGAGACATGAAACAGTAAGATAGGTATTCTTTTCGATCTGAAAGTCCTTCTACATGACTTACGCCATCCCAGACTAATAATTCTGTGTTGTATCACAAAAAGTCTTTCTAAGGGTACAGACCTACCCCAGATTAGGATATTGTAGGACAAATGACTAAAGGCGAAAGCATAATATAGATTAGTCAGAACAAACTCATCAAGATAATTCTTCATTTGAAGGATTGCATAAAAGGCACTGTTTAGTTTATGACAAACGTAGTCGATCTGATCCGAGAAAGAAAGACGGGAGTCAAGATAGGCGCTTCTTATGGAGTGGAAAAACTAAGGCACTCTTTAAAATATTTGGAAAGACACCAGACTGAAAAGAACAATTTGCCAAATATGTAAATTGTGGAAGGATGAAAAGTAGTATTTCTTTCGAGATCTTGTAGCATATGCCCCATCTCTTCCAGTGTAATGCATGCCCCAAAAAGGCCCTGCATATTGAACAATTCTCTCCCATTAGAGATAAAAGTATTTTCTATTTTAAGTTATTCAATGCAACTGTTTTTGCATACTTTGCATTACTATATATGTTGCATTTATTTTGGTTGGGGCAGAATTATATCATATCCTTGTATTCCAATTTTACTTTAGGTTAATTTATATAGAGCCAGAACAAATAATTATCTAGAGATCTAGAGATATTTTTTTATGGTAAACAACTCTTTTGTGAAACAACGATTTGAAATTCGAACACCACGACGCTTTACAAAATGTATCTACAAGCAGCATCCAAGCACCATTTAAAGAAACAACTCATGCTTGGGTAGTATTGATAAAAGAAATATCTTTTAGTTTAAGAAAATGGGCAGAATGATCACCAACATTGCAATCCATAATACAAGCATCATCGAAATGAGGCTAGATGTTTGTGATCATAATATAGGCGTTTGTACTAATTGATGTCTTTGCATTTACATTGGTGAAAATGCGAGTTGGTTGATTTACTTTACTAGAGATTGAAGAATTGAAGATGCTAAATCATCACTTAGAATATTGGTATTTAGTGAGTCTGATCGACCATAATCAATATAAAAATTACCAGTTAGGACCACGAAATCGAATATATCAATGACTTAAGCAAGAGCCAGCGATAGATTCTTTTGTAATAGCAATGGTGGCGTTTTGAATTGACGAATTAACATCGAGATATTGCAGAGCTCTATCTGAGATTCAATTGAAAAAGACTTTAGTTTACATAGTTCCCTCGTTACGTTACAAGTTACAATGTGTTTCACAAAAATCAAAGACACCACCATGAAGATATTTGTAGTTTGGTTGAGCAATATGGACTGCATCTCCGTTAAGCCAGTATTCATTACTGCACCAGGTTCATTGGTAAAGATAATGCTTCTAGGATGTCCAACTTATTCATTAATGCTTTGAATATTTACATGTAATATGTTAATACCATTGTTGGAATCACCGGCATCTTGTATTGCATAATAACTTGTGTATACTTCAATAAAACCTATTAAATGGTAAGATAACCCCGTCAAACTAAAATTTTCCGCTCTCCAACAATGCCGCTTTTATCGATCAATTTCTACCGTCCGACGCACAGAGATCGTATTATTAACATATGTTACAGACCGTATATGTAGGTAAAACAGGCCGTATACAAAAGGACTAGTCCATATGTAAATGGACTGAAGATATTAGTCCATATGTATAAGAAGCTTGTCCGTCAACAAACGATCTAGTCGGTTTGCAAAAGGATTAGTCTGTCTATCTGCAACTAGACCGTACAGTGGCGCACCCAGGGGGGGGGCGGGAGCCTCGGCCCCCCCAGACCTTCCATATTTTAAAAATTCTCGAGGGTGGTATCGTAGATGTACTGTCCGCTGTGCGACCCTCGGCAATTATTGCGCACTGACTGGCTAACATCTAATCTTTTTTCATATTTTGGAAATTTCTTTGAATCATAAAATATTTTTTATGTACTACGTCAATCTTTTTAAGTTGACCCAGGGCCGTAGTCAGGGGGGAGCTGCCTGGCAGAATGTTTGTCCTGCCTGAGCCACAAGTTCACCTCACCTCACCAGAGCCGTAGATAGGGCGCTGCACCATTGAGAAAAAAAAAGAGTAAAAAAGACATCGTGTTGATTTTTTTATTTATTATACTTCATTGAAACTGAATTTGCCCTTAAATTTAATAAAAAAATTGCCTTCGGCGCATTTTAGTATACAGACACCTCTAAGTACACTTTTTATTGCCCGCTTAAAAAAACAATAATCTTTATTGTCCGGTTTTCAAACAAATTTCAATTTCGCTATACCTAACTACACTGGCCAGAAAATTATAGACATAATGTGGCCCTTTGAAACAATATGATAATCACAAAAGGGTGTTCAGTGTTATTATTGATAATTACTAGATTTTTGTGATTTAAAAAGTATTCTTGCTTACTGCACAAACGATTATGGGCACGCATAATTAGCAAAAAAATTTTCATGTTCATATTATATTTGACCTTGAAAATTTTCGCCTGCGGCGCGATTTGTATCTAATATCGAAGGTTAAATTCCTTTTTTTACCCCCCCCCCCTTTCCCCACCGACAAAGTACCGTCCTCTAGGTACCTCTCCCTCACTTCTCAAATGTGTACTAACTGCCCTGACTGGAAAGTCATTTGCCCTGCCTACAGTTTCTGTCTGACGGCTCTGAGTTGCCCCCCCCCCCCAATCATATTTTCAGGGTGCGCCACTGAGACCGTATATCACAGAGAGATTTAAACAAATACAGAATGTATGTGCAATGTTTTCCGGGCGGTTTCGACCGTCCGTCATTTCTGAATTACCCCTTATTTTTTATATAGGCCCATCAAAGAAGGATATTGCTTCTTGCTGGTACGTAGTATTTTGAAGGAAAAAACGTAATTATTTAGTACAATGTATAGGTACCCTAGATTTTTTCTGCAAAATACATACTAAAAAGAAGGCATATTCTTCTTTAAAAAAAGAAGGGTAATTCACTACGATTGCACATACAGTCTGAATATCAATAGTCCGTATGTTAACGGTGTAGTCCGTATATGAAATGCCATGTCATTTACATACGGTCTGCGCCATTTAGGCCGTATAGATACAGCCTAGACCGTATACATACGGTCTGTTTTCATATACGGGCTGTAACATATACATCAGTGCTGGACAGTGCTTTTTATAAATAGGATGCTCATAAAATCATTAACTAAATATGAATATTATATATATACATTGTGGACCATTACCAAAGTTTACAGAATATTCTGTAAACTTTGCCATTACACATGATATCTAGTTGACATATGAACCAAAATGTGTGCGCATTTTATAGATCAAATTAGCCACTAATGACGGATGCTCTAGCACTCTATACATATAGTATATACCTACGATCTATTTTTTTTAAATACCGTGAAGTCCGTGGAGTCTCCTCAATCCATACAAAGATAAACAACTAAAAAAGTGGTGTATTAGTCCATTCTTCATATGCCTACCTATTTTAAAGATCGTTCAGACAATTTCAAAAGAAATGAAATTCCACTGTGAATTGTACGAATCAGAAAATGCAGATATAGAACTATGGGGCAAAAGACAAGTGGGTGGTAGCTACACTGGTTTGATTGGAGAAATGACCAGCACGAATGCTGACCTAGCATTAGGTGACCTCTACTACATACCATACATTTTGGAACTAATGGATTTGAGCATACCATACAACACTGAATGCCTAACTTTCCTTACCCCAGAATCGCTCACTGACAATTCTTGGAACACTCTTATTTTACCTTTCCCGTAAGTTGTTAGTTGTAGTTGTAGAATAGTAAAATAACGGCGGAGAGGAGAGGTGTACAAAATGACATGGTACATACCTACCCTTTAGAAAGGGCCTTTAAAGAGTTACTATAAATATGAATGGTTCAGGAAGTTATGGAAATACAGAACATGTGTATAATATTAGACAATGTACCTATACGAGTATTTATGGTCAAACCGTTTAAAAAATAAAAACTTTATAATACAAACTAAATTTAAATTAAAATTCAAAATTCATTTTATGCCACTAGTGTCATATGGGTAAAACATTATGTCCTTCCAAAGTACATTTTAAGAAAACATTTACAAATAAAATTCTTGCAATCCAGCAGTGCTATATAGAACCAATGCCTGTATTGGAGCCAATTAGCCTGGTTTTGACTTTTTACCTAAAAAATGCTACATAAACTATGAGAAGAAATGGGGATGTAGTAGTTTGTAGCTTGTGAAAATTGTATGGCGTGTGGAAATTATTAATTAATTAATTAAATTATGGAAATTATTAATTAATTAATTAAATTAACACCTGGATTACTAAAGAGGGTAACCCCATTAAGTTAAATTTAGTTGAAACGTAGTTTTATATAACAACAAACAGAAAATTGATCGGTAATTAAAGACGGATTAATAAGAACAATCAAGCTTTCAAACAATCTAGGGTTCAAAGGGATAGAAACGGCTAAGTAATTAAAACCATAAACTCGACAAACAAGTGGTCACAGAAACTCTCAAGAACCTTAATTGTCCGGTGTATGTAAATGGCATAAATGTCTTTTAAATGGTATAGGTAAACACTCATAAATGTCACAAGCATATAAGATGTGTCGTTTTACCATAGAAGAATCTACCGCGTAGTAGATCTTTCTACGGTTTTACCCAACTATGTCATTTTGTACACCTCTCCCCTAATATATTTCTTTCTTATTTGTTCTTAATAAGGGGATACTCCAATATTACTGTTGCAACTGCAACTAGAAACTAAATTATGCTAAGAGCATAGTGGCTATGATAGTGGCTTATCAAAGGGTCATATAGACGTCATTTTTCCGTGTTGTAAAGTTAACAAACGTTGAATATCTTCACCCAACGGTTGAATCATTATATAGACAATTATTTTCAGTGGAGTTATGTGGGCAATAGTGATGGTCTGCTTACTAATCTCGGCAGTTACCTTTCATCTGTTGGCAAAGTTCCATATTCATATGTCAGAGGAACAAAAAGAATACCGAAAAAACTTCAAAAACAAAACTCACGAAGCCATTAACAGACGACAACATTTACTTTCAACTGCTCTTCACTCGGAATTCAAAACACTGAACTCTGATGTAAGGTATCAGTTGATGAGAGAAAAATACCAACCTTTGAGAGAAGAGAACGAACCAGTAGGATTGTATCAGTTTTATGAACCAGTGAATAGTGTTTTGTATACATACAGCATGTTGCTTTTGGTGTCTTTGCCAAAGCTGCCAAGTGGCTGGTCATTACGGATGCTTACAGGGTGGTATTGGTTGTACTGTCTTCTACTGGTGGTAGCATACAAGGCTAGCATGACCGCTATATTGGCTAGACCAACACCTAGGTAAAATAAAACATTAGATATTAGGTATAGTTTTGTACATATTTCTGGTAGGTATACCATTAATTTGTGCTATGTATCAAACAGGGCCCTAGCTAGACATTGTTTATGAGAGGTTCACAATTTAAAAAAATGAAATTTGTGTTTAAAAATTGCTCCGTAGACATTTTTTCTTTCAAATTTTCAAGGTCAAACAGTTTAAATCGTGGATAATCGAATCACGTAAAATAATCATAGAAACTATAGAGCTTATGTATAAATTCCCATAATATGTTGTGTCTTGGGGAGGGTGAGTAAGATCATTATTATTATTATTCGTCGCGTCTCCGTCCTTCTATGATCTCTGGTAGGTAACACTTTTATGAGTCACGCACGCGGTTCAAGGCAAAAAACGCCAGCCGGCCCCCGATAAACCCGATGTATGTAATCAGTTCATTTTTATGTGCGCTCGCAGGCGGACCATAGCATCGATCTATCGTATTATTTATTGTTAAATTTTCGGAGTAAAAATGCCGCGCGACATCAAAAGAAAGAAGTATGAAGAGTTAGTGAATCTTAAGAAGAAATTTTCGAGATTAGAAAAAGTTCTTTGTCCTGAAAGCAGCGAATCGCAAACAGAAGGTCAGCTATATTTTTTGTTGTAGATTTTTAGGTGTCCTTCCTATGGGTACAGGGTGTAGTACGTTTTGTTTTGACTACAGATCCCGCAAGCGTTTGCTTGCACTTAAGAACCAATAATGAATTTGTCTAGCAGAGGTGTAGTGCGTCTTGACTACAATAGCCCACAGACGTTTTATTTGTCTGTCACTGCATTCAGATTCCATCGTGCACTTCCGGTTACTATAAAATCATTTCGTCTTCTATTTTCACATACCTAAAGATAGGAGGAATACTTATTTTGTGTTATTTCTCCCATAGCTTCAAGTTTTTCCTCGTCCGATGATTCGAGAGACGAACAACAGGAAGTGGTTCCTCCGTGCGTAGTATTGGACACACCTACTCCAACTTGGAACTTTCTCGGGAAAAATCTCTTGTTCCTCACGAGGAACCATCAGAGCTCCATGAAGAATTAGTGGCTCGTTGGACAATATACCTGCGTGAGGGTTGCACCCTCCAAAACTTAACGAAGAAGTAAAGACGATATTATGCCATAACTCAGATTCAGAAAAACGAATTTTAAATTTAAAACTCGTAGATCCCAAGCTTGCGGATGCAGCTCAGCTAATTGCCAGTAGTCATCATGCCTTGTCTCTTAAACGAAAATTTGAGATTCAACGTTTTCTCAATGATGAAACTAAGGGGGCAGCCCAACAGAGTCCTACAGATAACTTTCTTTTTGGATCCGAGTTTTTAGAGGTATTAAAATACCGTTTATAAAAAAACCACAGCAAAGTTAAAAATCCAAGCTGTTCCCAGAATATCGCCCTCAAAGTTATGTTGTATCAAAAAGAAATTGCAACATTAGTAGAAAAAGGTGCTATCTCAAAATGTCCCTATGATAAAAATGAATTTTTATCGTCATTTTTTCTTACTCGAAAGCCTGACGGTAATTAATTTTATATTTTAATTTAATTTTAATTTTATTCCTGTAAGTCACTTTAAACTAGAGGATTACCGGACAGCCATTCGACTCATATCACAAAAATCCTTTTTAGCCAAATTAGATCTAAAGGACGCTTATTTCTTGTTATCTATGCACCACAAATATAGAAAATATCTTAGATTCAAATTTCAAAACACTTTATATGAATTCAACTTTTTACCATTTGGTCTTAATGTCGCCCCTTTCATTTTTACAAAGTTAATGAAACCAATTGTAAAATATTTAAGAAGCTTTGGAGTAAAACTAGTTATTTACTTGGATGATATTTTGCTTATTGGCAAAACTTACCAAGAATGTCTATTCTTGTCGGATTACTGAGCAGTTATTACAGTCCTTAGGTTTCCTAATAAATTAAAAAAGAGTGTTTGTTTCCCTAAACAGAAAAACGAGTTCTTAGGTTTTATGCTTAACTCTACTTCTTTAGATATTAGGTTACACACAAGACCCTTTGAAATAGTAAAGCAAAATATTTAAAGTTAAATGAAATAAATTTTAATAGACAAATGCAAATCCCCATCTCCTTAAAAAAGCAATTTAAGTGGTGGTTGTGGTTACAAAACCTATCGTGTTCCGGTAAAAAATTCGAAAAATCTCAATTTACACTCGAAATTTATTCAGACTCTTCTAAGACGGGATGCGATGCCCATACGGAGAGCTCGGAAACACGAGGGTTTTGGAGTTTTGAAGATAGAGCTAGACATATAAATAGCTTAGAACTTATGGCAGCATTTAATGTTCTAAAATCTTTAGCTAAACAAAAACTGACTGTAATATTCTGCCACGTATAGACAATATAACAGCAGTGGCTGTATTAACAAAATGTGAAGTATCAATTACACAACTTTAAACTAAATTGCCTCGGCTATTTGGCGCTGGTGCGAATTAAATTTAGCAATATTTATGTCTTCGCTTCCTATATAAATACTTCGGAGAATATCAGAGCCGATTTTTTGTCAAGGTCAAAATTTATTAATACAGAATTTGAACTCAACCAGAAATATTTTCGGCTTATCGTATTAGTAACATGTTTGGAAAACCTAATATCGATCTTTTCGCGTCACATACTAATAAAAAATGCAAAGTTTACAGGTATCTTGGCTTCCTGATCCAGATTGTGTTTCAGTTGATGCATTTACAATTATTATTTTTACGCTTTTCCCCCCTTTTCATTAATAGGTAGGGTGTTACAAAAAATAAAAGAAGATCAAGCCACCGGATTCTAATTGTACCAAATTGGCCATCCCAACCCTGGTACCCCGTATTTTTGGAGCTTTTAACACAAGATCCTATAATATTAGGTCCAGATAAAAACTTACTTTATTCACCTGGTATGGAACTTCACCCTCTATCAGAGACCCTTTCCCTGGCGGCAGGGAAGCTGCCTGGGAAGCAATGAGACTAAGGAACGTTCTAGAATCAGCTATTCCAATAGTTCTTGCATCAATCACAGAAAATACATTAAAACAATATATAAGTGTTTATAAAAAATGGTGGAACTATTGTACTATCAAAGACTACAACCCATATTATTTTTCTTTGACGCCGTTTTAAATTTTTTGTCAGAAGCACTAAACCAGGGTCTTTCTTATACTTGATGTATAAGAAAGACACTTTAAAAGCAGCTTTGGCGCTACATTTTGACATCAATTTGAACATCAAAAAAATTATGAAGCGATTTTTAAAAGGAGCGTATAACAAAAATCCTCCCGCCTCAAAATATTCAACTACTTGGGATCCTGCTCCGGTCTTAAAATATTTAGAGAATAATCCTTAAGACCTATCTCAGAAATTAGTAATATTACTGGCGCTCACGTCGGCGTCTAGAATGCAGATTTTGTCATCAGCTCCGTAGGCTCCGTAATACCTATTAGATATTCGTTTTGATGGCAGACTAGAAATAAGAATTTCATTGCCTATAAAAACATCCAGAATTAACAGAAAACAACCTGTTCTTTTTTCCGTATTTTAAAGAGAATCCAAAACTATGCGTAGCATCGACATTAGAATACTTACATTGAAGTTAACAGAAACATTTAGAGTAGATGACACCCTCATTATACACTTTCCAGAGACCTTATCACCCGGCCTCTACACAGACAATCAGTATATGGGTAAAAGAAATATTGCCAAAAAGCGGGATTGACACCTCAATATTTAGTAGTCATTCCGTGCGACATGCTACAACGTTCCGATCAGGCGTAAATATAGATTTAATTTTAAACACAGCAGTTTGGACAAAAACTTCTCAGACATTTAACATATTTTATAATAAACCGGTCATTAATAGTAAAACTGCCTTTGCTAAAGTATCTACTTCGTATGTTTAGTTTTAGTTTTTTCCTCATGTTAGATTAGTGATATAGTGATATAGTTGGTATAGTTATAATAATTGCTTATGTGTTAATTACCCACTTTGTTCCTTTTTTGTTCAAAACTTAATAAGTCTTTATTATGAAGTATTTTTCTATGCAATATTTACCTATATGAGGTTTTTTCTGTAACGAGAGAGTCCACTCGTTGCATTATTATAATATACTTGTGGTTCACTGCTCCGACAATCGCCATAAATTTCTTGAAACATCTACCAGAGATCATAGAAGGACGGAGACGCGACGAATAATTAAAATTGATCATCCTTACAGGTAAGTCTATCAATTTTTTAATTATTAATACACTCACCGGCACGAAAAACGGAGCACTTATAATTTTTATTTAAAAAATGTAAAATTTTAATACTTTGCAATGGTTTATTATTACAATAAGTTAAAAGCAAACAACAACATGTTTTAAGTAATATCTAACAACAATTAAACGTTTATTTGAAAAGCAAGACTAGACTGTTTTGAATAAAAATTTCCAAAAATTAAAAAGTACACAAGGCTTAGTTGGCCATGACTTTTCTTTTGTTTTTATTGTTTTGACAAGTCTGAGTTTAAAGAAGTGAAACAGTTCAAAGCTGTACTGCGTTTATTTAAGGTAAAAATATGGCTGTTAATCCTGAAACAGCGGCTGCTATTGTTGCGTTGCTTCAAGACGGAAGAATTGAGCGATATGTTGCCCAACAATATGCCGTATCCAATAGCACTGTGCACCGTATTTATACACGTTTTTTGGAAACTAGAGCTTACACCAGACGACCTGGAACTGGTCCCCAACGAAAAACTAACGCTCATGATGATCGCTTCATCCTCTTGCAAAGTCTACGAGATCGTCGTGCTACAGCTGTAGAAATCAGAAATAAGACTTCATCATGTTCGGAATACCAATGTAAGCGAACGTACAGTTAGACGAAGACTTGGAGAAGCCAATCTTACCAGTCGTAGACCTGCAACAGGTCCAGAGCTTCTTAGGCGTCATCGTGTTGCGCGACTTCGGTTTGCCAGAAATCATGAGCACTGGGGTGAAAATGATTGGGGGCGAATTTTATTTACTGATGAGTCCAGGTTTAGCCTGCGATCTCCAGATGGTCGCGAGAGAGTATGGCGAAGACCACAAGAGCGTTTTGCAGAATGTACCTTCAGTCCTAGAGTAGGATACCAAGGAGGTTCAGTAATGGTGTGGGCTGGAATTTCTCTGGAGGCACACACTGAGTTGTACATCGTTCCAAGAGGCTCCTTAACTGCTGCCAGGTACATTGATGAAATTCTCCAAGATTTTGTTGTCCCGTATGTTGATTTTATTGGAAATAACTTTCTTCTGATGCATGACAATGCCAGACCTCATACCGCAAGAATCACTCAACAGTATTTAAATGATGTAAACATTCCTGTTTTGGAGGGGCCAGCGTTAAGTCCAGATGCGAACCCGATTGAATATGTTTGGGACATGCTTGGGCGAAGAATGCGAAGTCGTGTTCCTGCTCCTTTAACCATAAATCAGTTGAAACAAGCTCTTTTAGAGGAATGGGACCTTATTCCTCAAGAGGACATTCGCCATTTGATTTTAGGCATGCCACGGAGAATGCATGCAATCATTCGAGCTCGCGGGGGTAATACCCGTTATTAAAAATGCTCCTCATTAGTTTTTGCTCAAAAATCGTTTAAGTTTTGATTCATTTAAGGACATTTTGCCACAACACCAATGTGGGTTTATCGTTCTAATTTTTTAAATTGTAACAAAAGTTTTTATTTAAAAAAAAAGCGCCCAATTGTTATTAGAAATTACTTAAAACATGCTGTTGTTTGCGTTTAACTTATTATAATAATAAACCATCGCAAAGTATTAAAATTTCACATTTTTTAAATAAAAATTGTAAGTGCTCCGTTTTTCGTGCCGGTGAGTGTATATTGAAAAATATCCTTTGTTCCCAGGGACCCTTTAACTTATTTTAAAGAGTCCCTGTTTGTTCCTATACTTGATTTCCTTGTTCAGTTTTTTAATATAATACCTACCTAAGTCTAGTCCCTTTCCCTTATTACCATTCCAAATTATTAAAAAAGAAACACATTTCAGGATAACTCTAGATAACTTACAAGAACTAGTTGACAGCAGATTAAATTATGGTGGATGGGGTGAAATAAATAGGGTGTTTTTTAAAAGCTCTCCAGATTCTTTGGTTAGGAGCGTTGGCGAAAATTTTGAAATGGTTAATAACTCAGACGATGCTGTAGATAGAGTAGCTGCAGCCACTTTTGCTTTTTACGAAAACACTTATTTTTTGAAAGAAGCTTTAGTGAAAAGGCAGCTAAGATATCAAGATACTCAAATTGGAAATTCATCGAGAAAACAATCACAAGAAAGGGTGAACGTTGTCAGAGAAGATAGAAGCCTTCATATAATGAAAAGTTGTATCATAAATATGCCAGTTTCAATAGGTAGGTACAAAATATCGTAGCATTCTCCTCTTATTAGAGTACATTTTTCTAATTTTAAAGGTCTCCAAAAAAACTCTCCAATTAAACCAAGAGTAGATAAATACATAAGGAGAGTATTAGAAGCGGGATTGATTAAAAAATGGTTGGACGACGTGATGCAAAAAATATACAACACCGAAATTCAAACCAATGTTCGAGATACTAAGGCACTCATGGACATAAGAAAATTTTCTGGAGCAATTGTGGCACTTTTGATTGGATATTTTTTAGGCGTCACTGTGTTGATAGCAGAAGTTATATATTTTAGATATGTCGTTCAGAAAAATCCGAATTACAGCAAATATTTGAAAGGCATTCAGCAAAGCACAAGAAAAATAGATTAGTACTAAAGCTTCCAAGACGGGCCGAAAAGAAGTTATATATGCATTCAATCTGCCATTTATTTGTACACGTACCTATGGAACACGCTAGCATTCTTAGGCAGTCCTATACCTATATAACTATATCAATCAAACCAAAGATTTTACGCTGGAAAATGCAGTAAACGTGCTAACAAACTGCAATTCAGCATCCCTGAGAGGAGCCATTTCTTACTCGAAAATTTGTGTAACTGGCACCAATTCTTCTATTGACCTCTTTTTAGCTCTATCTAGAGATCTAGACAGACATTGGGGATACACTGATGAATATTTCGCCGCACAATTTCCTTTTTGACGAAGTAGTCACAATACCAGAACAGGATTTTTTATTCTTGCATATCCAAAAAGCCGTCGAATTTTTGTTCTCTTTTAAAGTAGTATTTGTAGCCAGATTAAAATAAAATATTTCCACCTTTTGTACTTTCGATGATTTGACACAATCGAAATTAGTAGAAGTACTTATAATGAAAAACTCACTCTATCCGCCTACGCCCACATTAATAACATACGGATGGCGCTTAGACTGAGTTTTTCTTTAGACTTCTTTCGTTTGTCGGACTATAGGTAATGTTATCGGAATATTTCTGCCTGTATTTAAAATGATTTTATTCATAATTTAAATGGGTGCGGACAGTGCGGTCAATGCTGGTCAATAATCCTCCTAATTAGGTACTCTCTCATTTAAAAAGGGCCAAGTAAGAAACCCAGGGGTTCATAGAAAGGTATCAAAATAATTGCGGGGAGAAATAAGAATAGTTTTAAGTGTAACACGAACAGTCTTCGCAAGTAAGAAGTCCCCAACTAAGAAGACACCATTTCGACGTGCAGTCATGTGCCTGCTCCCCCTCCGACCCTTTGTTACCATATAATAATCTATAAATATCTATATAGTAAGTATTTTAATTTATAACGCTTTATCAAATCATTGAAAAAATACATAAATATCATTTATAAGTTGAAAAAGTTATACAAAGAGCTAATTAGCTAAGTATACCTATAAAGTAATGTGGAATCCTTGTGTTCTCCAAGGAAGCAAATTGACGTGCAGTCGTGTGTCTAATTCCCCCTTTTTTTCATATTACTTCCCCCTGCGATCCAGCTAGAACTTGTATTAATTAAATGTTCACTAGGTACTAAAGTTATGAAGTACCTAACTAGAGATTCATCTTGACTTCCTACATTCTAGAATTCAGCGGCTAATCTAACACATCTTGTATTATCATCGTTTACGCTTCGTTTTCCGCGGTTTCCGCGGCGAAAACCTACGAAAATTGGGAACGGGTTTGCGTCATGTCCGTTGGCACTCGTAGAAAATAAAGCACTGAAGATGTGGTTAGATAATGCAGCGGTTGGAGAAAAAAAAAACACCTTACTATAACGTTTGTAGGCAGTTTGTACAGAGTGAAACAACAACCAACTAGGTACGTGTGTTCGTTGTAATTGAGGATGAGACTGAAGTATAATAATGAGGAATAATTTATAGCGATCAAAATTAAAAATTTGGTATTGTTCTTAGATAGTCGATATTCTCCAACGTTCCTTTACATATTATGATTTTTTTAGGACTATATACCTAGCATCGCTATTTTCTCGCTTATATTGGGCCCCACAAAAAAACTTTAGGTACCTAATAAACAAAAACGTGGCTAGATGAGGCTGAAAAAGAATTCGGTATCCATGGTCCGCGGGTGCTCAGATAGTTTCAGAAAATTACGGCTCGCTTGAGGCCATGGACATATTTGTGGATCTGATTTTTTAGTATTGCGCGCGAAAAGTTTCCCATGGATGCCCATTTCTTTTTTAAAGTCGCCTATAGCTGTCCAAAATTTATAACTCCGTTTGTATGTATATTATGTTAAAAAAATCATATCTTTTTAAAAAAACCAAGTATAATTTTGAATCCGTAGAAACGGATTTTTTTTAAAACGATTTTTAAAAGTATCGTTACTTATAACATTATAAAAAGGAAATATGTAGAAGTAAGTATATATAGGTAGCAGAGCTCTCATTCTACTCTTAATAATTACCATAATTACACTCCGATTAATAATTTACAAATGGAATGTTTCTAATATAGGTACCCCGAAGGCCCAAAACATGGATCATTTATGAAAGAGTTAAAAAAAGTGTTAAAACGATTATATAAGAGTTTAGCAACATTAGAACAAAATTAATGAGTTACATATTGAAGAAGAATTAAGTAGGTATACTTATTATAGCTTTTTGTTAATTTAAATAATATAACTTAAATATCGTTTTGTGTATAAGTCAGAATAATAGAGAAAAAGTAGAATAAAATACTATGTGTAATGTGTATAGTTTACATATTATGTTAATAAAGTAGCAATGTGCTAAATAAAGCTTTTATTATTTTAAACTGAGGAAATAGTCCATCTTTTATTATTAAGTATTATAATTGAGTGTATTTTTGCATTTATTCCAAATTTAGGTAGGTACCTTATCTTGGGGTTTTATGAAACAAAAATAAAATAAAAAATATTGCACCTAGGGCCGTAGATAGACTTTGTCATTAAAAGGGGTTCACAAATTAAAACAAATTAAATTTATTGTTTATTAAGATGAATTGCCCCGCAGGCGAATATTTTTCAAAGTTACAAGGTCGCACAGTTTAAATGAATGAAAAGTAAGCCTAATAGCGGTATTACCAAAAAATATTACGCAACTCAACTGGTGGAAATTTTTTTCGTTCAGACGAGAGATACTCAGAACTCCTTGAGTGAAGTGGAAGTAAAAATAGGTATATTTTTGTTGTCAGACTTATGAAGGATAATGCATGCCTGCCGCCTCCCACTTTGGCTTTTTAAGGAAACTTTTTCAGTAAATTGATTGCTCAAAATGTGTCCGGGAAGAAAAAAGCTGAAGTGGAAGGCAGTTCGCTAATAAGCCTGTTTTTGAGATTGCACTACCAGAGAACACAATAATGTCTGTTCTCAGCTGAATAAAGAAAAATGATCAAGCAATAAAAAATAAATCATAAATTTCAATATATATATATATATATATATATATATATATATATATATATATATATATATATATATATATATATATATATATATATATAAGTAGGATTGACTCCTCTGAGCAACTCTCGCATCAAACACCCATAAAAGGGATGGTGTTAGAGAAGACAGGACCAGGAGGGAGGAAAAGGAACCTCAGAGAGAAAATTTTCTCTCTGAAGAACATCTCTGGAACGCAAAGCTATCCCTACCCTAAAGCCTAATAAAAGCGCAAGCAAAGTACTCTGGAGTTACTCCAGTGTACTCAAAGCCTTGCACCCGAAATCGGCTCCTGTCTACTATATTGTATCTCTCTAAGATATTATGGACCCTCAGAGAAATAACCAATAACCTTGGTTACTTCTCTGAGTCCTAATAAAGGAACCCTACTCTGAGTATGGACCAGAGATATGGAGATATGCTTTGACCTACTGCGCATCCGATTTTTCGGCTACACAGAGGGCGCTTAGATCGCAACCATTTTAACCCAATCTTGTCCTATAGTTTATTTACGTTTTGACGTGCTTACTTTTTAATTGCTTTGTTAAGGTCTTTTTCGTGTGTTTAGCATTTTTGCTGGAGTGTTTTCGTAATCGTGTTGTGTTCATTAACATGTCTTGCTCTGTGCTCTGTAAGAACATGCACAAATTGGTGGGCAATAAGAAATGCCTCCAATCAACTTCTATACCGTCGGAAAATGAATCTGACTAACAACAAAGTGGTCCGAGCCTACCACAAACTTCAACTTCTACAGATTCAATGATTTCTCCTAATGAGGCACCAAGGCAGATTCTCCGAAAACGGTCCAGGTAAAAATAAACTTTTTTGACTAAAGTGGCTTCCACATCAATATAAAATTATACCTAAACGTAAATAAATGCAACAAAAATTTGAAAAAGCAAATTATTTCCAATTTGTCGCACTTTCGTGGGTTAAAATGGCGGTAGAAAAATTAGCTGTCTTGCGCACGTTGACAAGCATTCTCCCCCCTCTATATCTCTGGTATAGACCCCCTCCTCAAACTATAAGTCTGAGACCCCCTCCATATTTCTGGTTCCTCTACTCCGCGTTAATGTTATTGCTTTGTTCCAACAATAGTTCTGAACCAGTTCTATCGAATCAGAATGAAGAAAAGTAATTCCTGAACTGTTTTTATCCAATCAGATCGCTGAGAACCGGTTCAGACTGTTGTTGGAACAAACCCAATAGTTTTGAGCTCAGACTAAATAAATAAAGTCTGAGGTTTTGAGCCAGTTCTAGGGAATCTATAATTCCAGGACTATTTTGTACCAATTAGATCGCCGAGAACTGGTTCAGAACTGTTGTTGGAACAAGCCCTTTAATAACCTTCTTGCCACCTTGCCTTCTAACCTGAAAAGTATATGTTGTGCTTGCCCTTACCTCTACTCAAGAACAAGAACAGTAAACGAGTAATAACCTTGATCTTTTTTTTGGTCCAGGGACAACAGAGCTTTGATGACAAAGAACCGTCCGACGGGTACGTAGTAACTCACAACCCCAATAAAAAAATAACTTTTATTTTGTAGTTTTGTGATTAAAAACCTAACCTCTAACCTAAATATTTTGTGATTAAAACATTTATTTTATTTAATGATTATAAAATTATAACATTTAAGTAGAATTTGGGTTTGGGGTAAAAAATGGACCCAAACGAAGTAGAATTCCTTAGTGAAAAAACAATAGTTTCTATAATCCCAACATTTAATAAGGACGTAATTCATTTAATATCTGGCGATGTAGGGCCATTTCGCGCTAGTTTACCGGTTAGAGTGCCCCTTTGGATGGCAATAAATTTGAAAAAACAGCATCATTGCAAAATCCAACAACCCGACTGGATGGACCTTGAAAAATTAGAAACAATTAAAAATGAGGAAAAAAATTTAAGGTGAAATTTAATAGTATCAAATTATATGCATATCGTTTATGTACATATGTACCTACCTATCCTAATCGGAGAGCTAACAATAGATAGCTCCTGGAACTAACTTCTAAAGGCAAATGCTGCGGTAATAGATTAATATAACTTTAGCTGTGAACTAATGTATAAATATCTCTATATTCTAAAGTAGATTTTTTATATCTACTCCTACTCGTACATGTCCTCGTGAGTCATTGGTTTCTTTACCTACTCTTTGGTATTACTTATCTACTTGAGACCTATTTGTTGTAGGACATTTACAAAAATGCCGAGTGAGCAATACATGATCGAAGCTAAATTAATATTAGGATGTGCTTCAGATGATATTATGAGAGCAGATGAAATACGAACAATAATAAAAGATATCTGGGATATTCGGATGTCAAAATTACGATCTTCGATGGATCGAATGATTAAAGAAGGCACTATGTATGCTGCAGTAGACAATTTAACCTTAATGGAAATTAATTCTGTGAGACCAATTCTTCCGCATGCTCTAGATCAACTATATCGAATAAAAGTGGTAAGAGCAGAAAATATGTTCATGGTTTATGTTACCGAATTACTTACTTTTATACACATTCTTAGCATTTGATAATACTTAAAAACAATTTCTGAAACGTTTGCCATAATCTGGATTTAGATATACAGGGTGTCCGGTAAGTTCGGGGAAATCTCTCGCCAGCGTGTTGGTGACGTCAAAATATACCTGGTGTTTCATATATTTTTTTCCCCTAAAGTACTCCGTAACAGAACTACAGGGTCCCAAAGGGGTACTCACTGCTTTACATTTTTTGATTTAACTTTTGAACGCCCTTGTATATTTTGATGAAATTTTGGAATTTTGCATAGACGGTAAAAACCAATTACCTCATATTTGAATCATGCTTGGACAATGCCGTGGAAGTCAGGAACGGACTTCACGCAATACCCATGGGCTCAAAATTTTGACTGGTATAAATTTAAAAAGCCGAAAACAAATTTTTTTAAAGCCTTGAACATTTCTCTTCAAAAAAGGTACTCTTTATTCGTTTCGAAAAAGTCAACCGTTTTCATGGAAAAATCGCTTTTTTGAAATCCGTAACTTAAGATGCAATAATGGAAACTACCAGAATTTAGTGTTTTCACCTGACGGATAACAACAATTACGTGTGACAAGATTTGTCAATAATTTTTATTAGCAATGGAGCATTTTTATACTTATGCCGAATATGCAGACATGCATTTAATTTATGGACAAGCACACTGCAATTCTCTGGAGGCAAGCAGAATTTATGCTCAAAGATTTCCAAATCGCAATTTGCCAAATCGAAAAACATTTGTGAGAGTTGATCGTCGTTTAAGAGAAACAGGTAGTAAACAAACCGAGTTTAGAATGTCTTAAATCAGTCTCCTAAAATGTACATTAGGTAGTTTTTTACCTCGTCGTGGTGGGGAAGGGCCGCAAAGGAGAGCAAGAAATCAAAACTTAGAAGAGCACATATTGGATGAAATATCCGAAAACCCTTCTAATAGCGTTCGTAAGCTTGCAGCTCAGTTAAATACCACAAAGGGGGTTGTTCATGAAACATTGCGAGAACAGCTACTTTATCCTTATCACGTCCAAAAAGTGCATGCAATGTCTCCGAATGATTATCGTCCACGGCTTAACTATGCAAACTGGTTTTTGCAACAATTTATAGGCGATCCGAGTTTCACAGAAATTGTTTTATTTAGCGACGAAGCTGGCTTCACGAGAGACGGTATTACCAACAGTCGAAATCTGCACATTTGGCATGACGAAAACCCTCACGCCATAGTTCAGATCAAGCACCAACAAAGATTTCTGGTTAATGTTTGGGCAGGGATAATTGGGAATAATTTGATTGGTCCTTTTGTTTTGGATGAACGTTTGAATGGAGCTCTGTATTTACATTTTTTACAAAATAATTTAAATGATTTACTGGAAAATGTGCCCTTACAAATAAGGAATCAAATGTGGTTTATGCACGATGGCGCTCCCCCACATTATTCCCGGGAGGTACGTCTCTACTTAACCCAGCACTTTGACAATCGTTGGATAGGCCGAGGAGGACCTGTTTTGTGGCCACCTAGGTCTCCTGACCTCAATCCGTTAGATTTTTTTTTCTGGGGTCATCTCAAGGGACTAGTATATTCAACTCCTGTAAATACCAGGGAAGAGTTATTGGAAAGAATATTTCACTATTCTGATCAAATTCGAAATGATCCTGAAATGCTGTTTAGGGTGCAGCAAGAAAAAATTCGCAGGATAAGAAAATGTATTCGGGTAGAAGGAGCTCACTTTGAACATTTGCCCGACTAAACGAAACATTTTCTTTATAACCAAACTTTATTAAACTATTTTTAAACAGTTTCATTGTTTTTTTTCATTTTCTCGATATTAATGCCTCCTGAAAATTGCAGTGTGCTAATAAAAATTATTGACAAATCTTGTCACACGTAATTGTTGTTATCCGTCAGGTGAAAACACTAAATTCTGGTAGTTTCCATTATTGCATCTTAAGTTACGGATTTCAAAAAAGCGATTTTTCCATGAAAACGGTTGACTTTTTCGAAACGAATAAAGAGTACCTTTTTTGAAGAGAAATGTTCAAGGCTTTAAAAAAAATTGTTTTCGGCTTTTTAAATTTATACCAGTCAAAATTTTGAGCCCATGGGTATTGCGTGAAGTCCGTTCCTGACTTCCACGGCATTGTCCAAGCATGATTCAAATATGAGGTAATTGGTTTTTACCGTCTATGCAAAATTCCAAAATTTCATCAAAATATACAAGGGCGTTCAAAAGTTAAATCAAAAAATGTAAAGCAGTGAGTACCCCTTTGGGACCCTGTAGTTCTGTTACGGAGTACTTTAGGGGAAAAAAATATATGAAACACCAGGTATATTTTGACGTCACCAACACGCTGGCGAGAGATTTCCCCGAACTTACCGGACACCCTGTATAAACTTTGACGTTGTCATTTGCTGTTGGATATTTTCAAGATGAAATTTCCTTGTACCTAACGGAGCTTAAGTATTCCATTGAACAGGGTCAATGCAATATACAGTATTGTAAAGTATTTTTTAATAATGTATAAAACTATTAACAGTTATCTTTAATTGCAGTCGGCAAAATTGTCAATGGCAACACAAATACAAGGAACATCATCTATTCTACAAACTTCGAGGGCATCTACATCTTTTTCTAGTTAGCAAAATATTACACAAATACTAAATCAATTTGCCAAAACACTGTATTTTTTATTAAAGTAAAATGATGTCTCAAACAAAAGTAATTTAAGCAGATGTTCTCAAAAATAACAATTATTTCAGTTAAAATAAACAGTTATATCTTACATAAGTATTTATCTGTTTGTCATTGGAAGTATTGTAATTATAATTTTTTGGTATAAAAATTGCAAACTATCTAAATGTATATTATGTCACAGGTGGTTGATCTTCTTTAGAACCAGTCTGTGAGAGATGTTTGACAATGTCGACCCAATCCCAACCTCTCGGTTTTTCACCTTTAGCATCCATTTTATTCCAAGCCCTTCTTTTCTGCGCCTTAGTTAATTGCTCTTTCTTTTCTCTTTTCGAACTTTCTTGCTGTGGGTTATCATCTGTGATATCCAATTTTTCTACACAATCTACTATGTGTTCAGGTTGTTCTTCGATAAGCCCTTCGAATTTTTCTTTCATAAATTCAAACAAAGAATAAGTCATTGACATGCCTAAGTATTGTTCTGCTTCGACATTTATACTCTTTACAAACTTTTCTTTCAATGCAGGAACACTAAAAAACACTTTCCAGATTTTCGAAAAACTAGTGTGTATACAAGCTTACATGTGTTCATTATAAAAAGTATTCATATTCACAATAGGTAACTCATCCGGATATTTTTCACCCCATTTTATTTCCACTAAAACTGACTTCAAGGTATCACTTTTGCCATACTATAACAGAAAAAGAGAATTGAATATAAACTTTATATTTTCCGAGTCTTTTCATATCTTCCGCAAAACAATTAAGACTAGTTTTCAGCAACTTTTTTTTTAAAGTCTAGTGCGACATTTCTGACTGCCTACACAGAAACTATGTTTGTTTCCATTGAAATTGCTAAAAAATTGAGGAATCTAAATTTCCAGATTTTTATTTAAGTAGCTAGGATTTAAAAGTTATTGGCTTTGAAACATAGTGATTCTACCATTATAATCGACAAAATCGCCTACTCTACTGGAAAATTTTGCAAAAGTTATTTCTATGAATTTTATCAAATACAATTTTATTAAAATCTATTGCCTGGTTCATGCAGCAACTTTATCTTTTAATTTTACTTTATTTTTAAGAAATAAGCAATTGCATTTGTCCCTTGATTTGAAATGACCAATGACATTTAATATTTCTTAAAGATAAGGTACAAGTAAAAGATAAAGTTGCTGTATGACCCAGGCTTAAAATCTGAGAGAAAGTATTTTTTGCCAATCCAAGTTTTGTAATTATTGTTTCTCCATATAATCGCATGTGTTTTATGATAAAGTAATATTTTTAGCACACAAAATATTTTGTAAACTGCGACTGGGTGAAATTATTTTTCATTCGATTGTTTTTGGTTATTTAAAAAAAAATTGTGCAATGGGTTGAAATTTAGTGCAGTGATATGACTGTATTGTTTGTGGTCCAGAAATTCAATTATTTTGGAGTGTTAAATCTTCAAAACTCTTGAAATGCATCGCCATATATCGGTGTTCTTATCCTTTTGTCGATTGGTAATTAGGTTCAGAAAATGATTTCCAGATATATCTTTTAAAAGCAATAAGTACATGGAATGGCAAATTGTTTGCGAGACTGCCACTTTCTAATGGGTTTTCCAGTAAATATTCAGAAAATTCTGCCTTGCAATATGACAATAAGTCGCAGGCATCAAATTTCTTGTAGTGCAATTCAACACCAACCTTGTATTGAAAAGTGTTCTCGTCGATTTGCTTAAAACAGTCATCGCCTTCATAAATAGATGCTAGGACTTCGCGTTCTTCTTCCTTGAGTTCTTGAGTGCCGGACATTTTCGCAAATTTACGGTTTCAACAAAATGCTGTACAAATAAACAAAATTCCACACTCATTTGTCTTCGAAGAGGCCCTAGAGACCCCAGTTAATGCGCTGCATTACAGCCACAATAAAAAATACCAAATAAAATTCTGAGAGAAACTACATAACCTACGAGGAATCGCTGACATAACCTCACTCAAACAAAGTGGTAACCTGTGGCTACCACAAAATATCCAGGATAGGTTATTTCTTCCTCTTAATATCTTTTTCTGGCCTCTGCCCTTCCGATCAATTTAGCCACTCGGGGCCTTCGCCTCCACTACATTAGATCGTGTATGTTCAGCTTATGCTATTCCCGCCCATCTTGTTACCTTATTTTTTTTTTTCCTTGTTTTTTCGTGCTGTGTACACTCAACTTAATGACCTTGGTTGCATATTGGTGGGAAAATTCTGCGCACCTGTTCGCGCAGCCGCCATTTGGGAATAGATTCTGTCAAATGGATGCAGTGTCGGGGCGATTGGGCTTTTCTTTTCTGGCTGTATGAGAGATATTACAGGGCCGTGGAGTGTGCTTTTTTGTAAATTGTGCTTTGTGCTAGTATCTTTAAATAGAGAATCCCAGGAAGGAGTCAAAGCTGCTTGTGCTTACCACACACTATATACTTTACTAATACTACCCTGTATTTCTGAATTGATTTTCCCGAATACACCTCTGACTTCTATTCCCCCAATATGGCTCAAGGTCATTGAATTTGCGGATGAATTCTCAAGAGTAAGTTATATTGCTGGTTTTACATCAGAGATTTGTGACTGATGAATGACCATAGAGATCAAAATTATTAAGATACGACAGAAGGTTTTCGTTGGTTAATTTCGGACCAAACCCATGATAATTACCGCGTTCCTTTTGCCCCTACAATGAGAACTTTAGCTCAGTTGTTAGCCGAGCCCTCAGAGAAATAACCAAGGATAGAGGGAGCAACAGCGTCAAAAGACATACGTTTGTAGTCAACCAACATCTTATGCAAATTTTCCGAAGTAAACAAACATTAGGCCCGTGTGTACAACGTTTACCTGAGATAGGTTATATCCTGAGAAATATCAATTTAGCCACATACCACACACTTTCTGCGTCCCATTGTACACAAAATCAGTCACTGTATCCTAAATACTAATAGCCTATAAATTAACAGAAAAACAATTAAAACGGGAAAAATGCATACGTAAACAATCGGAAAACTTGACTTGCTGGGCATACACAAAACAAATACCGCCGAGAGAACGGACGCTGCGCCCGCGGCAGCAAAGACAGCGTTGCCATGTCGGGCGGTTTGAGGTATCTGTGGCGATTTTATTAAAGTGATAATTAGATACTATAATTACAAGCGCAATTTAGTTTTAGTTTAAAATTGTTATATTCCAGAAATTAATAACTACGTTTGTTAATTTAGCGTTATGGGAGGTGTGCCTTCATTGAATCCCATTATTAAACCCTTCTATTTTGAAATGAAATGCTGTAAACAATGGAGTACGCAGCATCACTCAAAAAGATGTTGGCTTTGTTTACTTTTTGTTCTTACTCCCTCTATCCTTGGTTATTTCTCTGAGGCCGAGCCACTCAGTTTGTTTTTTCCTGTCAAAGGCTCATCTTGTGAAACGGTCATTTTCCCCATCACCAAACTGAGCCAATATGCTCGATAGTGAGTGTTCTCGCGAGGCTGTGCTTGAAGGGTGAGGGGGGAGGTAAAAAATCTCACTTTAGCTCACATTCTCATTTGTAAAAGGAACTGCCACCATCTGAGATAAAGTAAGAATTCTTAAGAAAAGTGGCAAAAGGAACGCGGCTAATAATAATTATTGCGTTCGAGAATCGAGAATGCACCCCATGATCATGAACTCAAGATACAGAGTGAGGTGTCAGGGTAGTTTGAGTTCGAGTGCAAGGTCTATCAAGAGTCCGTTTGAGTGCACTTATCTGTGGTCACAGACCTATATAGTTTCGATATAGGTGTGCTGTGGCTCTGTGCAAGAACGGTAGTGCGTCTGCGTCACCCGTCACAGGATTTGCATTGAATGCTTACTGAACATGGGTACTGTTAACTCTATCACCATTGCCGCATCGTTAAGTATATCTGCAAACATTCTCTATTTTTTACAGTCTGCATCTAGTCCATTGCTAAGAAAGGTTATAATTTAAATAAAATTCAATACAATAAACTGGTACCTATTTCTCTACCCTTTACACCAAGCAAAAACAATTCTCCCAACCATTCCAGTGCCTTCTTTCAATATCCATGTAACAGCCTCACTGAGAGGAGTCGCAGTGGCATCGCCTACACCAACACCCTTTAGAACTGCACGGGTAGTAAAGGCTCCTGTTATAGTGCTACAGAAAGCTTGTAGGGTGTCCCATATTTGATATTCAATGTAATCTTCGCTGAGAGAATCTGGAAACCCGTTTGGAATACTTCGTAGAAAAATGTTATAACTGCTATTACGGAACGAATAAAGTGACTTTGTGGGATAATTTCCTGCGCTAGAATAGGCTAACAGAGCGCCTGTAGAGCCACACTATTCTGTTAGAATGATATTATCAGTATTTAGTTCAAGCTGGGACATTCTTAAGGACTTTTCTAAATAAATATACCTATATAGCTTCGATATAGGTCTGTGCTGTGGCTCTGTGCAAGAACGGTAGTGCGTCTGCGTCACCCGTTCTTGGGCTCTGTGCATGCTCTGTGCACGTAATAATCTTCTCGCACAGTCCGGCGGTTCCGTAGCAAATCCCAAAATGTTTTGTAGTGAAAGTTAACCTATATATTTTGTGGTGAAAGTCAAAAGTCAAACTATTTCCTAATTTTTATCATAAAAATATTTTCTATGATTTTTATTTTATAAATCAGCAAGTTTAAATTTATTCAATCTGTGACAGCAAATATAGCAGTTAAGAAAATAGCTCGCTATAAATTTATTTCTGTAGTTCTACAAAAACTATTCATAATAATGTACCTTTTATTTAGAAAAGTCCTTAAAAATGTCCCAGCTTGAACTAAATACTGATAATATCATTCTAACAGAACAGTGTGGCTCTACAGGCGCTCTGTTAGCCTATTCTAGCGCAGGAAAAAACAATATCATTCAAATTATCCCACAAAGTCACTTTATTCGTTCCGTAAAAGCAGTTATAACATTTTTCTACGAAGTATTTCTTCCAAACGGGTTTCCAGATTCTGTCAGCGAAGATTACATTGAATATCAAATATGGGACACCCTACAAGCTTTCTGTAGCACTATAACAGGAGCCTTTACTACCCGTGCAGTCCTAAAGGGTGTTGGTGTAGGCGATGCCACTGCGACTCCTCTCAGTGCGGCTGTTACATGGATATTGAAAGAAGGCACTGGAATGGTTGGGAGAATTGTTTTTGCTTGGTGGAAAGGGTAGAGGAATAGGTACCAGTTTATTGTATTAAATTTTATTTAAATTATAACCTTTCTTAGCAATGGACTAGATGCAGACTGTAAAAAATGGAGAATGTTTGCAGATATACTTAACGATGCGGCAATGGTGATAGAGTTAACAGTACCCATGTTCAGTAAGCATTCAATGCAAATCCTGTGTTGCACATCAGCTATGAAATCGATTGTGAGTTCTAAACAATGCTTTTAACATACTTTTATGGCAAAATTTTTGAAAAACAATTTATAGCCAAATTGAAGTGGAAACTGTGGCTAATGTTTGCCCTGGATTATTTGGTTATGCCCTTTATTTATTTAAGCGCTCTTATAATCAGCGAACAGCTGGCCAATGACTCAAAAAATTTCGATTATTTTCTCTACGGAATAAAAAAATCGTTCTTTAAATTTGATTCTGACGTAATAGCTTTCATTAGAATCAAGAAATTAAAGACCCAACCACAACACCTTTGATTTCTATATTCAACACACTTTTTCCGATTATGATTTAATATAACCAGAAATAAAACAACGCGAGCACTGGGTCACGTTGGTTGAACAGCAAAGAAACAATAACTATTAAAGGCCTTCCTTATAGGTATGACTTACAAGAATCAATTTCAGTAAGAGGGATAACTGGACCCACTTAAATGTATATAAATTTAAACCGATTGTGACTGGTTATAATCAGCGATTCTTTTGAAATTAGCTTAAATTAGCAAATAAAATACCTATCTATTTGTTTCCTTTGAATAAAGAATTCTAGGAAAGAGTCAAAGCTCCCTGACCGCCAAAAGTAAAATGTTTGAGGATAATAATCCGTCGGTAAGTAATTTTGTAATTTAAATTAACTTTTGAGGTCATACACCAAAGTGGCATAAGCTTTTGTGTAAGTAACTACTTCTTCATAATTGAAAATTAGAATTAATTGCTATATTATGAAGGATTCCTAAACTTCAAGACATAATAAACGTGCCTTGTAATTTTTTGGCCTGTATTGTAGGTACTGATTTCACAAAAAATGAAGATGCACGCCACTGTGAAACTGGAAACGGCATACCTGCCATATGCAGAAACTATCCCTGTCGTGTGTTAATCCCAAACATGCTCCTTCCTGGGGTTCTTTATTCGTTGATTTTTCTCTATTCCAAACTACTTGAAATATACTTAGATACTATAAATACAGGGTGTCCCGAAATTAGCCTGCCAAAAAAAAAATGCCCCCTATGGGGGCTATAGCCTCCGAATTGGACACTTTGGCAATAGGTTTTTCCTAAATATTTCCAGAATGAGCAATCTGTTATTATTTGTCGGAGACAATAGACAGATTGTCAGATTACAACTGGTACTGGGGAGGTTAATAACCATTTCTACATTCATGGATTTTTTAAGAAGATTCAGTTCTTGTATAGTTAGTTCATCTCCAGTTTGGAATAAAAAATCTCTTCTTTATATTTAACTTTGAATAATTAAGAAACTTTGTTTTGGCATCTATTAGAAGAGAGAAATGTGCTTATTTGTCATACCTTTTACTCTCAAACAACTCGAGGCTAATGTGGAATGACCTCAAAACTTTTAATGTCAATTACAGCTTTTAAACCAAGTATACCGAAGACCTTTACTAATCCACTACTTTCTATCAGTTTTAGACCCCCTAGACTTTTACAATAACAGCAAATTTTTTTACCATTTAGAATTACCTTTTAAACCCTCTGAACCTGGTAAAATAGTACAAATTATAAAAAATACACTCTAATGCAACAGGAATAGACCATCTGAACTTAAATATGATCAAAATAAGCTTATCTATAATTCTTCCCCATATATTGTCAATATGTCTCGCAAAGGGATGCTTTCTAAAGTTATGGAGGCAGGCAGAGGTAATTCATATTCCCAAGACATCCATCTCTAGGCAACTGACTGAGATGGATCGCTTACTAGCGATTCTATCTAAATTTTATGAAAAAATAGCTAAAATCCAATAAATCTCCGCTTATGTCAAGAAGCATAAAATTATACCACCACACCAATAAGGCTTCTGCAAATCTCATAGTGCAACGTCTGCCTTAGTAAATATGACCGACACCATTCGCGCCTTATGCAAAAGGATGGGTGTAGCTTTGGTGATGATTGATTATTCCAACACGTTTGATAAAATCAATCACAACCTTTTTGCCAAACTCAGATATTATGGCTTTAATAAGATCTCTGTAAATTTCTTTCAGAATTATCTTACTAATCGCAGCCAGTACATCAGTCTTGATGGTAAAATGTCGTCTTTTCATCAAATAAGTTCGGGAGTTCCTCAGGGGTCAGTTTTGGGACTTCTTACTATTTCTGCTATACCTATACCACTGATCTGCCAAAAGTTAAATACCATCTTTGGCTGATGACACGCAAATTGTGCATTATTTTAAACTTGGAACTAAACCAAGACATTGCGTGTCAACTTAAAGTGCACGGACTGTATATAGCAGTGTTGCCGGAATTTTGCTAGCTAGGTATGGGAGATCAGATGATTAAGTTCAACTATTATCTATTTAGTCATTATCGATATGTTATCGGTTTAGTCAATTTTGAATCTAATCTGGTAATGCCTGCCGGCGGCCATGCCCGCGTTGCCACAACCTCCTCGGCCAAAAAAGTGCAGTTACGAATCTTGCAATGTAAATAACTCTCCTAACATAATTTTTCTAATTATTTGTGCCATATCTAAACCAATACCGAGAAAGTAAAAGCAGTATGTATGTTTAGGGCAACTCTTTATATTCTATAGGTAGGTGTTGCTGGTGGCGCTACAAGAGCATCCATAACACACCACCAAGCTGTTAAGGACAACATGGCGGAAATTTCAGCAAAAGACGGTAGTCAGGAAACTTTAGTAAACTTAGCAGCAAGTTTTCTAAGTGTTTTCTTGCTGAACACATTTTCTGGCAGGTAGAAAACGAAAAGTTTCCCTGAAATAAATGACTATAGATTTATGATTTGTAGGTCTGATTTCGTGATAGTATCAGTTCTTATAATTCTGCACTTGTACACAAATTTTTTAGCAGTGAAAGCATTAGTTTTCAAAAATTTTAATTGTGAAAGATTATTTATTGTTTTAAAAACGTACTTTACTATTGGTACTGTACTAAATCCAAATAAAGTCAACGAAAAAGAGGCAGTAATACTCGGACAAGGAGTAAATAGTAAGACTAACACTAACATAATGAATTCCGTAGTTTAAAGACAATTTTCAGTTAGAGAAGTCTGTGGATTCGACATTAAAGTGGGACATTCAATAAAGGAAGTTTTAAGAGAACAAAAAGCAGCCGATTTAAAACAGACTTTATCAGTTTATGAAAATAAAAAGTACTTAATACTCCTTGATATGAGAAAAAAAGTAGTATACATATCTCTTGAAAGGGGCGAGACAACAAAAGATATCATCGAAGCATATTTTCATGCAGTTTGTTATGCTATCGCAACGTCAATTTATAATTCCATAGAACTGGTAAGTGACTACCAAAATCGTTTGTATATAATTATTCTATTTAACATTTCGCTACCTATATTTTAGAGTATCTACTCAAAAAGGCAATTACACCATGTAATGCCAATAACAAGGCTCCATAATTTCATGAAATCTTACGAAAAATTTATACCAGACTTCAGAGCTCTATCTCATGTTTGTCTGAACAATTTAAACAAATTTGTTGAAAATGAATTTAAAATGTTTTTCATTGCACTGGAAGTAAATGGTAAGTAAAAACAACTTATTTTTAACATTTCATCTATTAATCTCAACACAGATCACAGCATCACAATAGTCTTTTTGGAAAAATTAAATAAGTAAAAGCTTACATTAATTATAAACATAATTTTAGGGTGGAAAACAGATTCGCATTCCATTGAAATTGGAGACTGGAGGAGTGATTGGAAATTACAAAATAAGAAAAATTCCTGATTATGTAGTATCAGATCCAACATTCTAATAAATTTTTTTACAAACTTTGTACTTTTTTATTAAAAAAATATTTTACTTAACTTAGAATATGGAAGAAAAGTATACCATTGTGTGAAATATAGCTTCTTTTTAGAAAAAAATAAATAAAGTACCGATTCTAAAGTCGGTAAAAAAATAACAATTGCAATGGAGCAACCTTAACTTTCTAAAACAACAATATACAATATATCACATGTAAATAAATATGTTTTTACTAAAAATAAATTGGTCTACATTTGTTTTCACTTTTTCGATATCGTCAACTAGTCGTCAACAAGTTACTTTTGAGTGCTAATTCTTTATCCCTCGAGATTCTTAACTCGTGCATGTAAGCCAGGAAGCAACACCAAACCAAACTGCAGGCACTTACAAATGGCACCCTGTTCTTCTCTTTAATATAGGTGAAGTTCATTGTTTGTAGAACTGGCCAGAAGCAGACGCCAATCTAAAATTTATAAGTTATTTCAGCACGTATTTTTTAAAAAATATATACCTGCAAGACCAAAAAGATAACCTAAAAATAGTGCACGTAGAAATTGACATTTTGAGCTTATTCTCCATTCCCAAAAATACAGCAGTGCCAAGTTTCATAGCAGCTTAATTATTTTTGGAGATATAGCCATAATTTAATTAAAAAAAAGAACTACAATGCCCTGCATCTCAGAAACAATGAACTTTAGGACCTATGTTTCTATGTGCAACCCACTTTACAATGAGTCTTTCTACAAAATGGCAAAGTCCTGATCAACAAACTTGGGATACCAAAATAAAAACATCGTAAAGTGTCAGCTATTTTTCTGTAGGTACCTATTTATGTGTTTATACAAGTTATAAATCAGGAATATTTGGGAAATACAACAACTACTATTATTAGGCTTGTTTGTTTCTTAAATATCACATTTAGCATTGTTTAGTCAAAAGCAAAGGCAAAAATATGACTAGATTTTCCTGAGATACAGGGGTGTCAAAGTGAAATGTAGGATACACATATTTGAATGACATTGAAGTTAAGAGGGGGTTGCTGACAGCGAAAGTGACGTTAGATTTCGTATTTTTTTAAGTTGTATAGTATAAAATCTATTAACATTTTACCTGGCAAAAATTTAGTATAAACATCTCTGTCTTCATTTTAATCATAAGATCTTACAAGCAGTGTTTTATTTTATAGGTTATGAAAACCTTGGGAAAAATAATAATTCCAGTGCATATGCTTTTAAGATCTTATGATTAAAATGAAGACAGAGATGTTTGTACTAAATTTTTGCCAGGTAAAATGTTATTAGATTTTATGCTATACAACTTAAAAAAATACGAAATCTGACCTCCCTTTCGCTGTAGGCAACCCCAACAATGTTTCATTCTTCCAGAGAGTTCTTGCTCCAATGATTTGTTAGAGGTTGGGAGATCTTGTATTATTGGTATATTTTATTTAGTTGATGAAGAACATTTTAGAATATTTAGTGAACGTTTTTAACATATTAAAACTTATACCTGTGTCACATAAAATTCATTTTAACACGAAATAATAATCCATGTTAAAGAAAAAGTATTGTCCGGTCACTTGAAAACTGAAAAATTGACAATTTTAATATTATTCAGGGATTATTCTTACCTTCCACGATGGTAAAAATTTCGCTTCAACTTCTTGTTCCGCCTCATCGATTGATTTTCCTTCCATTAAACTCATACCAAAGAAAAAGCAAAACAGTGCTGCTGGACCATACGTCACTTGCTCAACAATAGCCTCAAAAATATAATTTAATTGTAGGAAAATCCCATAAAATAAAGGAATTTAATATAAAGAATCCTTAGAAAATTCCCACTAGACACTTGATTAAACATTCTTTAGGCTTCACACTATATTTTTCCTGTATTTCTGTCAAAAATGTTTGTTTTCATGCTTTTGATCAAGCTATATTGAAAAAGTTGTTTAGAATTAAATGCTATCCCCTAATCCCAATTTCCATTGTAAATGCTAGATATAAGAAAAAGTCATCTTATCATATTTTTAATTATGGAATTTTATTGTTTCACATGCGATGAAATATCATGTGATTCCTACCTTGGTTACAGAAGTTCTCAAAGAAGTGACAGGCCACAACTTTGTCGACAGTTTTATCCAAGCATACAGAGTAGGTGCAGTAAAAAGACCACCATACATACTAAAGCGCATCGCTTGCAGCCAATCATAATTCTCAATTCTTTTACCGGAAATCGTTTGCTGTATTAGGCAAGAAGTCGGCCAGATTGTCCCGTATGAAATCATACCCCTAACCACTGGGTGTCTATTTGTAAATGCCGCGAATCTTGAAAAAACTGAAACCATCTTGTATTTGTTTGTAGTGATAAAAATTTATCTGAAAATTACATTCTATTAAGGATTTTGGATGACTGGATTGACTTGATGATTTTATGTGTACCTAAATAGCCCTGCTATTGATCACAGACCAAAATAAAAGTAGGTTAGGTAAAAAAACTTAAAAAATATTTTTGCCCGTTTTGCGAGATTTTTTATTAGCTAACTTCGGCTCTTCACCTGTAAAAAAATGTTCCAAGCTAACCTGGTCAGTTATTTTAAAAAATTGTTTATTCAGTTTGACCTGCGTACAGTAAAAATTCATCCGGATTATAACCACAAATATCGCCGTGAAAAGTAGGGTGTCAAAACGAAATTTGAAAATTCATTTTCTCTGAAACTACGTCCGACCTCAAAAAACTGAGGTCAGATTCGTGTTCAAGGACCTCGAAAATAGGGGGGTAGCCAAAATTTGAAGAAAATCGGGCGGTGCATACAGTACGTTCCATAATTACTTTAATTTTGGCTCCCGCTGAAATCTACTTGATTTCTGAAATAAAAAATGTGGAACAAATTAGGTTTTACTTTCTTATATCAAAGCAGGGGTTTGAATCCCAAAACATCAAATTTCAACTCTTAACTTTAACAATTCCTTGTTAGGATGTACCACTCGATCAACAGTAATATATAATATATGAAGTGTTCTTCATATTTCCAAGGAAGATGTGCGTGATTTTATGTATGTATCATATCTAATAACGAGTACTGATTTCTGGGCTTGTAAGGTAATCTGATGGTGACTATGGTGGCATATCACCGTGATGGTTTCTGCGGAAATTTCTACTACACCTACGGAATTAAAAGCAGCTAGTCACTCATTTCCAATCATATAAAAATTTTCATTTGCCCTAGTTGTGTGACATTGAGGTATACCTCAATGTTGTGTGATAATATTATGATCAAATAGTAAATGATGACACTTATTAAAAATTGATTAATATTAATAATAACCCTTACCTGACAGTTTGGTGAAGGAATCTTACATAATTTAAGTTTGCGAATGATGATCTTTTGGGCAAAACGTAAGGGGGTTTCTAAATATAACTAAAATTTGCGACACGCGAACGCGAATCGCACTTTTGGAATAATTCCAATTCCACATTTTTACGCTCTCTGTCAAGTCATCCACTCGTGACGTCATGATCCTGCTGATGCCAACGCCAGAGGCGGAACCACCTAATTTTATAATCTGTGGGCGGAACAGGCGCGAATCCACCAGGACCAGGAGAGAATTTTTTTTAATTCGGGGGGTGCAAATATGAAAAAAGGTACTTACTATTTATTGCATCAGTAAACTTTGGCTTCTCATTCTCCTTGGCCTTGGTATTTGTACTTAACATATTATGTGTTTTCATGGTACAGCATGGGCGCCGTTACCTAAGGGCAAGAGGAGGAGGAGCGGCTGCCCCCACCCTGGATTTTTGGACGAAACCAAAAACTTGTAACACCGGATTTTATGAAAGTAAAGCTAGCACCTAAAATGTCCAGATATAAAAATAAAATAAGCTCAAACAGCTTCAAAAAAAGTAAATAATAAAATCTAAATTTTACAATGGCTTTCACCACAACAGAATAATAACATAAAAACAGTAGTCAAAGTCAATAAAGGGAACTGACCGCATAGAGATCATATTATACAGGGTGTAACTGAACTGATGGTCAAAAATGAAACCACGTATTCTTGGAGTCAAAATAAGGGCACTTCTTCATATATTTTTTTTCTTCTACGGGCCATAGTTTTTTTTATACAGAGCGTAGAAGTTTGGAGAAAAATACACATATTTCTTAGTATCTTAGTAGTATCTTAGTATACGAGATATTTTTTTCAAACTTGGCGTGTCACATGAGCAGATGAGCCGTCAAACTTAAGGTTGACATGAAGCTTCTGAGGCTCCCAGTTGCGGAGATACAGGGTGTTATTAAAATTAATTAGTTCAGAAAAATATGAATACCCTGTATAATCGCATTTTTTAAATTTGTTTTGAATGGAAACTTCAATGGTGAACAAAAAGTATCTCTTAGTATTTTTTCATATTCGCAGCCGTTTCTTAATTATTTTCAAAGAACGGCAATGCTGCAATGAACAATAGTCACTTTAAGCAGAGAACAAGGATTGTTCTCTGCTTTAAGAATAAATATCTAGCAATCTGTGGGTGTCAATTAAACTTTATTTAACAAAATACAAAAGCAACATCGATAATAAAAGAAACGTAATGCTACTAGAAACTAGAAAATTAAATTATTAAATGTTCGAAATGACCGCCGTCTCTTTCAATACACGCAACTATGCCATTCCGCATGTTTATTATTGCCATTGGCAAGTCCATAGCAAAAGTGCATATCAGTCAATTCTTCGAAGGAAAATATCATTTTTCAAATTATTGATACTAGTGCAAAGTTGGCAGCCAAATGATTCAAATAATGCCAAGTTTAATTGACTTCCACAGATTGTATAGGATTTATTTTTAAAATTACTTGTTTATCCCAGCATTGCAGTTCTTTGAAAATAATTAAGAAACGGCTGAGAATATGAAAAAATACTAAGAGATACTTTTTGTTAACCATTGAATTTACCATTCAAAACAAACTTAAAAAATGCGATTATACAGGGTATTCATATTTTTCTGAACTAATTAATTTTAATAACACCCTGTATCTCCGCAACTGGGGACCTCAGAAGCTTCATATTAAGCTTAAATTTGACAGCTCATCCGCTCATGTGACACGCCAAGTTTGAAGAAAATATCTCGTATACTTATGTGTATTTTTCTCTAAATTTCTACGCTCTGTATAAAAAAAAAACTATGGCCCGTAGGAGAAAAAAATATATGAAGAAGTGCCCTTATTTTGACTCCAAGAATACGTGGTTTCATTTTTGACCCTCAGTTCAGTTACACCCTGTATATAGGTAGAGTGCTGAACAAATCCCTTTGACGGAATTGGTCAAATTTTTGACCCTGTATATGTTCCCAGGTTTGTTTTTGAAGAAAATTATACAGTGTGACCAATAAAGTACGCACCATAAGGGATTTTTTTTTAATTTTTGGTTAAGTAAAGTGAAAATTTGGCTTTGCCATAGATTTGTGCTTGTCAGAGGATGAAAAATGACGTCACAAGAATCGACCACGTGACTTTCGGTATCTGTCAAAATTGACATTTTTTTCAAAAATCATCCAAAACCGGCTTTATTTAACGCATTTTTGAAAAAAGTTATTAGGAAAAGTTGTTTCTTTTGCAATTGTTAGCCTACACACCAGTTTTCAGAGACCCACAATGACTTGTTTTTTGCGACTTTTTCTAAAAAAAATTTTTTCCAAACGTTTTACTAAAATTTATTTATTGAAAATTGTACTTTTTGACAGATCGATACCTCTAATATATTTTTAACATCAATTCTAATCTAGCCAGTTGTTTTCTTAGAAAATCTCTATTTGGTTTAATAAATTATGTCGAGTTTGGTGCAAAGTTGATTTAATTTCAAAGGTTTGATGAATTCAAGCCTAGTATACTTTTCACATCGTTAAATACATTCATCTAAAAGAAGTTATGTAAAGAGAGCACAAATAAATGAACAGATTTGGCTTATTTTGAAATTAAATTGGCGTTTTCTGGAGAATCATTATTATTTGTATCGAGCGTGAAGGACACCATACTGAAACATAGTGTTTTGATAACCAAATGTGTTCATTTATTTGTGCTCTCTTTATATAACTTCTTTTAGATGAACGTATTTATCGATGTGAAAAGTAGACTAGGCTTGAATTCATCAAACCTTTGAAATTAAATCAACTTCGCACCAAACTAGACATAATTTTTTAAACCAAGTAGAGATTTTCTAAGAAAACAACTGGCTAGCATTAGAATTGATGTTAAAAATATATTAGAGGTGTCGATCTGTCAAAAAAGTACAATTTTTTAGAAAGTCGCAAAAAACGAAAGTCATCATGGGTCTCTGAAAATTGGTATGTACGCTAACAATTGCAAAAGAAACAACTTTTTCTAATAACTTTTTTCGAAAATGCGTCAAATAATGCCGATTTTTGATGATTTTTGAAAAAATGTCAATTTTGACAGATACCGCAATTCATGTGCTCGATTCTTGTGACGTCATTTTTCAAACTCCGACAAGCACAAATCGATGGCAAGTCAAAATTTCATTTTATCCAAAAATAAAAAAAATCCTCTATGGTGCGTACTTTATTGGTCGCATATAATAATTTATGTCTAAGCAAGTGTAGTTCAGTTCTTTCATCTAGGCATGAAAAGTAGAACAAAAAATTAGGAACTTAATCGTGGCATTAGATCATGGTATCCGTTTTATCCTATTTAGTTTATGGGTAAGAAGTTTCATATATATATTTTTTATAGAAAATTTGAGACAGGCCTTCACTTGATATGACAACTTTTCTGTATTATTCGTAAACTATTTAACTTTTTCTTAAATAGAAGAGGAAATGAGTTTTGATTTGAGGTACAAAAATAAAGATCCATGTTTAAGAGAATTAAATATATCCACATATCACATATATTACAAAATAAAGTAACAATTAGATGCGCTTAAATTTATACACTATCTGTACAGTATACTATCATGTCAAATTAAGGTTTGTTCGACGCTTGCTGCAAGCTAGGCGACACTGATGTGACCTGCCCTTGATTCGTCGAAGGTTGCTGTTGATGCTGAGGTAACGAGGGGCTCGCATTCAGGATATTCACAAGTTGGGGTGCTGATGAAGTCAATACTATGGAGGTTTTTTGTTTTGGTATTAAGGGTTTCTTATCACTGTAAGGTTTGGACAGTCGTTCGCTGAGTGCTTTCAGTGCAATTTGTCTAGAAAATTAAAAAAATACTGCATATTAGGCAGATGTCTCGATCTAAATTCTCCATAAGAAACAGCTCGATGCCCAAAATTAAAGATAAATTAAGCAGATTTAAATATTTTAAAACACGACAAACAATGGGATAAAATCAAGTATGCTCTTGGTCTGGGTATAAAAGTAGAATCCTTGTTTATGGATTTCCTAGTTACGTCCTTGGGTGATAGTGTCATATACTGGGTGTTTTTTTAATAAGTTTCCGACATTTTAGAGGACAAATTCCTCAGGTATTTTTAAGATAAAAAGTTCATATAAACATGGGTCCATAAGACCCTCATATTTGAGACATAGGGTATTAAAAATGTATTATTGTTTTTTCTAAAAAAATTTGAATTAATGTCGATATTAATTTGGATGAAAATTTGTACTATTTTTTACCAATTTTCGTCCAAATATCAACATTAATTCAAAAAATATATAGAAAAACAAAAATAAAAATAAATCTTTAATACCCTTAATGTCACAGGCCTATTGTAGGCAAACGAAGAGAAAAAATGTCTACTCTGATTAAAAAAAAGACAAAATTGAAATTTTTTGACAAGCGACATTTGCCGTTATGACACCCCTCATTTTTTTAACGAACAAAACTTTTTATTTTATATTTGTAAAGCGCAGACTTTTATCTGGCGTTTTGTTAGATTTTGTTTAGTTTAAAAATATAGGTAATATTTTATTTGAAAAGTGCACATTTATTATCACCCTTGTATCTCACAAAATGGGTATAGCATTAAAATAATATATGAAAAAAAATCTTAATTTTTGCCATAAGATAAAACTGGGTTAGTGAAGTGAAACCAAGAAAGGTGGTTTTCTTTTAGTTTTTTGCACCCTATTAAAATTTTATAGTCCTGTATTCAGAAAAAGGATATATGTAGTTCAAAAAGGAAGAGTTTGGTATATTTCATATTTTTAGAAAAAATGCTGTGTAATTGCGAAATTTTTAAAACAAAAAACAGATGGTTTTAAATGATAAGAAATATCTCTATACCTTCGTCTCTCCATGTCGTGTTGGTCTGATCCTGGTATTGATATTGTGATGCCTGTAGGGTTTGCCATGTCAAATTTTCTAATACTTTTTCTGCATATTCCTACTCTCACAAGGCAACCATGTATGCTATTGCTTATTACTGCTATAGGTGGTTGTATCACATTTGGAAAGAAACTAAAAATCACTTTAAAGTAAATTTTAACATTTCATCTTTATATTTACCTTGCAAATGTAAAATAATCGGCCATATCACCCCTAGTGCCATTGCTGTGCTTCTGATAAAACCTTAAATACACCCAACTAACTAATAAACCCATAAAAAACATTGTTGGGTATGTTCCATCTACCAAACCAACTACTTTAACAATTATGGAAAGAATGAACACGGACAGAGGTATGTTTCTATTGCTCAGTTTTCCAAGAGGGGTCTTTAAAATTACTAAATCTGGCATTATCTGTTTCACCGCAACCGAAACTCCTGCGATATACCCAGCAAGTCCATGAATATGTACGTCAAATAAATACTCTGTGTTAAAAGTGCAACAATATAATATAAAATAAAAACCAGTGGTTAGAACTGCTACACAGAAATTGACTATTGCAAAGAAGGTCATCATCTCCATTTGACCCCAAAGCGGTTCGATAAGCTTCCCACACAGCCCAACTGTTATGATATCTATAAGAACTTCCCAGAAATGTATTTCCAAAAAACAAAATGTGAATGCTGTCCATATCCAGAAAACGGGGGGCATAATAAACCCAGGTGTGACGGATATGACTGCGATGGCTTGTTCGGAGTAGGACAATCCATAACTAAAAAGGACAACTCCACAAATAAATTTCACAGAGGTACTTGTATTTCCCAGCAATGCACAAAATTGCTGTTTTAAATAAGGTATATTTCTTCCAAGGGCTCCTAAAATAGTCATCGTCGCAGCATTTAGGTTATGTTGTGTTTTGTGAAGTTTCCGAGTATGACATTTCGTTTGACATTTGTCAACAAATAACAAGGTGCGTTCGATTTGCGGTTTACTGGTATACTCACACTGATCCCAGAAAAAAGACGAATCTTTTTCTGGGCACTGATCGATTACAGTGGCGGATCTAGGCTGGAGTCAAGGGAGGGACTTCTATTTCCGAAATTTTGTAGTAAAATAGGAAACACATTATTTGTTCATTTTATTCATTAAAATACAATACTATTTATACCTTAATATTCTTAGTTTCGTACAGTTCCATTCCGCTGTTGCAGTTCCGCTCTACTCGTAGTAATAGAATAGAACAACAACTGTGAACGTGAACTGTCTATCGGTGAAGGCGGTGACTGGACCCGTGTTCTGTGCCGGGCCCTGTCCCAATCCCATTGCGTTCACCAAATTTTTAAATTTGTACTATAAAAACTATTTAGCGTACTCTCTTTAGAAACGGAAGCAATGTTTATCAATGATTTAATATTCAATAATAGTAGTTACTTTGGGACCTTCACGCCCACAAACCTCAAAGTGGCATGTTCCTGTCAGCGCATTCACAACCGGTCCGAAACAAGTTGTCAGCGAGTGAATCAAATCGTACCTGTTGTAAACGATCTGAGCGCTGTAAGCACTGACAGCGCAATTCGGACCACGGCCTTAGAAGACTAGAAGTAGTAGAAGTTAATAATATTGGAACTGGAACAGGTTTTTTAAGAACAGGTATTGCCTGGAACTGGAACAGGTTGTACCTGTTCCAAGAAAACGCATTTCCACACCATCTCTAATTGCCAGACATATTTTTAAGTGCCTACCTTACGGTATTGGGCCAAGGGGGGGGGGGCTATAGCCCCTGTAGCCCCCGCGTAGATCCGCCACTGATCGATTATCCATCAAAAGTGTTCAAACTCATTGTTTGAACGCGTTCTTATTAGATTTGTTGCTCTGACAATTCCTCAAAACGCAAAACCTAACCTATTATAGCTAAGACTAGGGTTCCTAAGGAACCCTAGCTAAGACTAACCTATTAGGGTTCCTTCCTAATAATGGAACCCTATAACCTATATATTTTGTGGCTAAGACTGCTAGGTTAGAAACATATTATCTGTGGTTGTGGTTAGAAATATTTCTATTTTTCTTCTAGGTCCTCTTTTTTTCTTCCTATATGAAATCTGTAATGCGTTTGTCAATATAATATTGCGCAAAACTCATTATTAATCTGTACTCATTATGAATAGACAAGGCTGTCTGTGATATTATATTTTATTTAACCATGTGTAGCATAGATCCAGATAATTTAGAACCCCAAGAAGGATTAATGCCTAGAGTACTAGTCCTTCACAGGTATGTTACCATTTTTTAAAATACCTATCCTTTCTTCTTCCGATATTCTGGAATTATTAATTATTTGTTTTCTAGATCCACCACAAAATGTAACAAATGTAAAGAAGAAACACCTTGTGTGCTTCTTCGAAACAAGGACGCCTACTGTAAAAATTGTTTTCTTACTGGAGCAGTCCACAAATTCAAAGTGTTATTAGGAAAAACGAAACTCGTAAGACCCAATGACAAAGTTTTGGTTTTGTATAAGATTGGTCATGCCAGTACAGCGATTTTGCATCTTTTAAGATCGGGAATGGACCTAAATTCTTCAAAAAGGATTATGTTTCAGCCGGTCGTAATATTTGTTGATGGTAAATTAAATTTGAAAAAGTATACCTATAGTACCTAAATTAGATATTAATGTGAAGATATCCTTTACAGAGGAAGAACATCTTGAATTATCAAAGAAAAGAGAAATTCTGGATGCCATTAAAAAACAAGTAGACAGTTTCAACTTTAAACTGTATTACATATCTTTTGCACAATATGTGAAAAAGGAAAATAATATTGAAATTATTATTCAAAATACAGATAATACAGTGAGCATTCAAGAAGAAAATACAATGGATTTCTTAAAGGAGAAAATATCGGAAACATGGAAAAATGATATTAAAAATATTAAACTGTAAATACAATTTTTATACAGCGAGCACTACGTAAAGGTTTAATAAATTTGGTAAAATGTTGTACTCTTCCATTAAAAACTAAGCCTGCTTAAAAATGGAACTGAGCAATGTCTAAAAACTTAATAATTTATGTTAGGTAAATTTAAAATTTATGAAAAATTTTTTTTTACAAGAAAAGTGCGTTCTTTTAAATGACGCTATTAAAAATAGTGGTTGCCATTTAAAAAAAAGGTAATTATGGAAATTACTGTATGCACCGCCGGATTTTCTTGAAATTTTGGATACCCCCTATTTTCGAGGTCCCTGAACACGAATCTGGCCTCAGTTTCCGGAGAAAATTAATTTTCAAATTTCCTTTTGACACCCCACTTTTCACGGCGATATTTGTGGTTATAATCCGGATGGAATTTTTACTGTACACAGCTCAAACTGATCACCACCCTATTTTGCACCTTGTGCAACATCGAAACTTCGCGAAACCCGCGGAAAAACCGATATTTTGAAAGATTTATGCCGTGTTTACGTCCGGTCCGGCCCGGCCGCTGAAGGGTTTCGCGAAGTTTCGATGCTGCAGAAGGTGCAAAATAGGGTGGTGATCAGTTTGAGCCAAATTCATCTCGACTATAACCAAATATCGCCGTGCAAAAGTGGGGTGTCAAAAGGAAATTTGAAAATTCATTTTCTCGGAAACTACGTCCGGCCTCAAGAAACTGAGGCCAGATTCGTGTTCAAGGACCTCGAAAATAGGGGGTAGCCAAAATTTCAAGAAAATCGGGCGGTGCATACAGTAATTTCCAGAATTAGCAATAAAATATAGATGACGTCATAGCTTGGTTAGTAATGACGTCACAAGAACAACAAATATGTCAAAATATGGGCCTTTCAAAATTTTGTTGGACACTTGTCGAAGCGGTTTTTTAAATCGCACAGTACAACTTTTTACCGAATTTATTCCAACCTTTACGTGCTCACTGTATATTATGTACTTCATATTTTTCATCTAATTTTTTTTATAGGACACAGATGCTTGTTGAAGTGGCAAAAAAACTAAATTGCAAATTTGTTTTTACTCCTGAAATCTCAAGTGACACTGCATCTGAATTGTTAACGAATATTTCACTTGGAAGAGGAACAAATATTTCAGTTATTACAGTAAGTAAATCGTAATTAACTATCCATAATTATTATTCAACTGGAAAACTAATTTTTTAGGGATTTTGCGACAATCGAGATGAAAACATAAAAATTCTGAGGCCAATGCGATTATTTGATATGAAGGAATTGGTTTATTATAACACTTTTAATCATATAGAACCGATAGCATTTATAGGTCCAAAAGAAAATCCGTACTCGTCAGTACAAAATTTGACAAAAAGATTTGTTAATGACTTACAAATAAACTACCCAGCTACTGTTACCACAATATTGAAGACTGGAGATAAATTATCGGTTGCTTCAAATTCGGATGGAAAATGTAGGTTGTGTAAGGTAGGGAATATTAATAGATTTTTCAAATATAAGCCTTGGTTCCACAACTGTAGTATTTTTTGAGACAAATAGTTTAAGGCTATATGGAATGTTTAAAAAACAATAATTCATTGGTAAAATTTGGCACTCTTGTGGAAATAGATATTTGGATTTTTTTTTTCAAATAAATGATAATTGACAATAATTGTGCAATCTGGTATTGAGTGCATGAACCCTCTGGTTCTAAGTTCCAAGTAATCGTCTATGGTTGTATACATCTTCGCCGGAAGCGTAAGCTTCTCAATTTGTTGATAGCTAATGGTAATGCTTGTCGCGGCTAACATACACATGACATTTTTGCCAAAATAAATTGTGACATTCTATTTATTTACTCATTTTTTAACTTACAGGGATCATTGGAAAATAATAATACTCGGCTGTCATCTTCAGAATCTACAAAATTATCTCATTTGTTGTCTACTCACAACAGTGATGCTAACTGCGATATTTCTCAGCAAGACAGATATAACGGAATGGTCCAATCGTTTACCAACTTGGGAAAATCTGAAAATAAGTATTGTTTCGCTTGTTCTAAAATAGCAGATTATATTTATTGATGAGCCTGTATAGCATGTCCACAGTTAAGGCCCCCACTCACTATCAGTCATCCTGCAGTTTATCATCTGACAGTTGTGGACTGTCACCCCTGCGACTGGCCACACACCAGTTTATGGACTGAAATGAAAAGGAAATTGCGGGCCGCCCAACTGTCGTGTTGGTACACACGTTCAGTTTTGTATCAGTTTTCGGACAGTTCAGAGTTGGGGCTTTTATTATTATTAATTACTATTTCATACTAGAGGCCCTGTATGACACAAAAAGTGACAGTTATTCGTTTTAACAGAGGTTGGACAACGATCGGATCTCTCTCTCTAGCGAGGGTCTTATTTTCACTATGAAATTCATTTTGTGCAACAGACATATATTTTTTCGCTCTTTCTTGCATTCCCCTAGCAGCATGATGTATCAAAATTTGATTTTAAGGTTAAGCTAACGACAGTTAACTGCCATAAGCGTAGGTAGATGAGGGCACAATTTAAAATGTATAAAAATATAGATAAAACCAATAAATAGGTAAATAGGTTAGGTAGTAGTATGTTATTTGCAAAGCTTCACTAATAATAATTATTGAAGTTTGAATGGAAAAGCGAAGAAACATATAATTTGTTCCAAAAAAACAGCAATTTTAGGATATCAGGATAAAAACATTTATTAAATTTTTGTAGGAGGGTGGTAGGTAATGTAGATAGGTATGTACATAAAATTACATAAGGCTCTAGCATACCAACTAACCAAACTTTCGAATATTTCTTCAATAGGAATCGTAGCTACAATAATAATTTTTATTATTTTTATTTAAAAATAAAAAAGATCTTTTAAATGGTTTTACTGTATGGTTTCGTTTCTTCAAACTCTCTTCTTATACCTACCATCATAATTTTAAGACAATTAGTACAAAAATTTGTACATAACAAAAAGATGGAAAGTTTGTTTTGGTAATATGAATCAACCATTAATAAAAGGAATTAGGCTGAATAAAAAAATGAGTACCTAGGTTTTTAATATCGATATATTAGTCTCTCATTCTTTTTTTTGTAAAATAAAAGTTAATAAATTTTTAATGCAAGAGAGATCATCTACATTTCAATAAAGAAGACAACAGTATTTTTGTTTTCAAAGTTATATTGCAAGTAAATAGGAAAAATATCAAACTAGTACAAGTTCTCACAAATTTATACATATTTAATAATGGTTCTTTCTTGCTAAAGTCACGTTCATCAAATGTTGCAGGAGATGATCCTTTCTTCAGCACAACCTGACACTCAAAATCCATGTCGGAGAAGTGAACCTGTGAAAGTTAAAGAACTATAAATTTAAGCTACCTAAACATAATAAAACGCTGCCATCAAATGCTATTTTTTTATCGGCAAGAAATTTGTGATGGAATATAAGCTCACACATTTAACTGACTACACAAAAAGGGTTCTTTATATTCCCACCCGTGTTAACTTCTTTTTTGTCCGATTTTGTTGGTCTTGGTGTAAAATAAAGCTCCTTCAAAACTGCCTCTCTCTAACAGTTATTATAAATTCTAAAATATCCTTAGAAGTAAGATTTTGTAAGTATTTTATTGCTATTTATTCGTGCCGTTTTTTCCTATAGGAGGTTTCGAAAAAATGTATTAGAACAAGTATTTACGAATTACATATTACACTCTTTCCAAATTTCACGATAGGAAGAATTTTCTAATTGCAAACAACTTTTTTCCAATTTTTAGTTTTCTCCTTTCGAGAAGCAACGAAAATTTAAAAAAAAAAATAACAAAATAGGTCAAAAAATTATGGGGGTGGAAGTTTTGATGAGGAAGAACCTGTATAGTTTTCTGGAATACGTCTCTTCGTTATGAGAATTTTGTAGTAGAAAAATTTCCTTTACGCAGTAACAAAATATTACTTATAAACCAATCCAAAGTTGTCACGCACAACTTATCTAATATATCCATATACATATACTTACATTTTTATTATTCCATGAAATGAAAAATGCCTATCCCGGTCCAGTAAATATACCTAACAGGCTTTACCTCCTTGAATTTTTTATTTCTTCATCTTTTATTTTTTATCTCTTTAACATTGGGAAATTTTCATAAGAATTCTAATAAGGGGTTTGTATAACCTTATGGTATAACCTTATGGACTTTTATTCAAAACAAATAGGTACTAATATTTAATAGGTATTAATTTAGGTATCTTATGTTATGTTGCTGATGCAGATTAAGAAAATTATTCTGCAGATTAAAATCACAGATCAAACAAAAAATAAAAAGGAACTAGAGATACTTATGTAATTAAATTTACTTACCTCGCAAATTTTCGTATCATTTCCAACTCTCATGTTAGGGTATTTCATTTGCACCATCGTGCTCGTTCTTCTGCGCTTTTTAGAAATGGTGTTAAGAAAAATTCATCCTGCTCAGAATTCTTGCAGTTTCTTATTACACAAAATGTTATATTTATCTGGTAACATTCCTTTTTGCAAAAGAAATTGAGCACGCTCAATAATTTGTCGACAGTTTGTTGACAAACTGGCATCCGCCAAGATAAGAATATAATAAAAACAATGTTACTAGATCTGCCAAAATCTGTTGTCCAACCTCTGTTAAAACGAATAACTGTCACTTTTCGTGTCATACAGGGCCTCTATTTCATACTAAGTAAATACTTATTGAAGGAAGTTAATTTAGTGTTATTATTATCAAAACAGATTTATAATAACGATAGTAAAATTATGTCGCCGAAGAGAAGAAAGGTTTGTAAACTAGCTGTTGCTGTAATAATAAGATAAACCCAAAAATAATAAAAGCAGATACTTTAATGTCCATTTTGGTGAGTCTGGCAGTTTCCGCAAATGTTCTCTCCTGCTAGATATTTGGACTGCAGGCCGGTGACTGTAGTCGAATGGATGTAATTGGACACACAGCTACAGCTCATGAGAGTCATGAGTAATGAATACGAGTGTGAAAATTGGGGATGCGCGGAATATTCGGTAATTTTTTGAGCATTGCCGAATATTCTCAAAGGACGAATAATGCTTTTAGAAACCGAATATTTGGCAAGTCAATTCGATTCTTGATAAATTATAAATTTTATTGAAAGATAAACAGCAGGATTTACATTTTATGTTAAAATGTAATCTATATAAAATTTTTTGAGCATTGCCGAATATTCTCAAAGGACGAATAATGCTTTTAGAAACCGAATATTTGGCAAGTCAATTCGATTCTTGATAAATTATAAATTTTATTGAAAGATAAACAGCAGGATTTACATTTTATGTTAAAATGTAATCTATATAAAATTATTATAAATAATTAAAAATTTAGAAACAACTATTATACAACTTAGATGAATATTCAGCCAGCCATAAAACCATTATTCGCCCTGGCCGAATAGTCAGCAAAGAATGGCCAAATATTTGACCAATTATTCGGTGTGCTGAATATTTGGTACATCTCTACTCTAAGCATTATCCTGTCTTTCCTTGTGTAAGGGTCATTTTCTATATTGATGTGTGGGTTTAGTGTTCAGTTATCATCATAGAGGATCTTAAAAAGAGTTTTGATCTAATGAGTTATGAAAATGCAGGATTGTTAATGGCCAAAAGGTGCGAGTTCATAACTACACACTTTTGGCTCCTAACGGTAATAGGTGAAATTTTTTATCAGTTTGCGAATGTATACAGTGTATTTTTCTATTTTTTTAGTTGTGGAAGAATCAATATGAGTAGAAAACAAAATTCAGTACCTCAAAGTTTTCAAAAATGAAAAATAAAATAAACTTATTTGGTGGAAATATTATTTTTTCCAGACAGAAAAACTTAAAATCTTTTTTAAACCTTGTCCTTGAAGGATATGCTAGGTATACATTATATTTTTTAAAATTGGCATTAGTCTCAAAATAGTCATTAAGAGCTCAGACATTGGCACTAAAGTAGAACATTATCGTATAAATTTTTCTATATTGGCCTGGGCGAAATTTAACAATCAAACGTCAGACTCAGACAGGCTCATCGTCAATCAAACGTGTAGTAGTCAATTGAGAACATGCCCATTAAAGGATCATTCAACTGTTCCATCTCGCTGCAGAAACCATGGCAGGCGCAGTGGGCTCATAGATGGGGGACCGACGTCTTTAATTTTATTTCGGGGCCTGTATGTTTTTTTATTTATGGCAGAAGGTTTTGTTTTATTAACCAACATAAAACATGTTTTACTTGAAAAATCCCACTAAAAATCAATATTCCAAAAATTGCAAGAAAATATAAAACAACACAAATACATTTAGAGTTAATAAAAAAAAAGCAACTTTGAACAAAACCTGCTGAATACCTTTTAAAAAGGATGTAATTTTGCGTGTTTTCAAATTTTTCGTAATGTGAAACTTCTAAAAAGCTAAAGTTTATACATCATAGCTATGCCCCTTCCTGCATAATTAAACTTCTTGTATATAGATTTATAACGTGTCCCTCTGTACTGAAGTTCCTTTTTATAACTCGTATGGTTCATTTGCGTCAGTCTTCCAGGCTTCGGCAACTAAATTCCACATTCGTTATTAAAGTTTAACTTCAGAGCCTTAGTACATAAATAACTATGCTATATTCATATATTTATTATCTTGTTGAAGGATTTTTTTGTGAAATAAACGATTTATTATAATATAATTGTTTTATTTCAATCGTTTCATTTTTTTTTACATATGGCACTTCATACTTCTCCATAGAAATATTAGAAAAAATAAGCCGCGACGCGCGGCGGCCAATGCCTAGCTAAAATTTTTACAATAAATATCCGCACAACAAAAATAAAACCTATCGACAACACAACAAGATAGAGCTATCGTAAACATATTTAACAACTGAATTTAGGCGGTCGAGTTCCAGAACGTGATTGTTAGCGTGAAGGTGTGTCACGACTGTTTGCATATCGAAAAACTCCGGACTGCCATGCACGATATCGGCTTTCGTTTTCTGCCCGATTTCTTCGAACTACTTTGGTTTGATTGAGCATTTCCATTCGACTGTTCATTTGCATATTTTCGTTTCTCTTCTGAAAACCAGATAAAATGATCATGACAAAAACACTATAGTACCTATGCAGGGGTATCACGATAGCAAAATGCCACCTTCAGATAATTGAGCAGTTAGCTTTAGAATCTGTGTGCTATAATCCACATTCTTGTAAATTTTTTTACATAAGCTTGTATTCCATTTTATATGTATGCTCACTAATATACAGGGTGAGTCAGAATGTATAGTAAATACTTTGAAGAGGTGTTCGGCAGGTGGTTTTAAGGGGGGTCTTTCATATAACATTTTTCGATTTGGGCATCTCTTGACAAGGTATTCGGGCATTTTTGAAAGTCACGTAACTTTTATTTCGAATCGATGTATTTAGAATGGTAGAATATTGGCCTATATAAGAAGGAAGTAAGTTAAGGATGCCCCTTTTTACAGGGTGTAACTAAACTGATGGTCAAAAATGAAACCACCTATTCTTGGAGTCAAAATAAGGGCACTTCTTCATATATTTTTTTCTCCTACGGGCCATAGTTTTTTTTTTCTACAGAGCGTAGAAGTTTGGAGAAAAATACACATATTTCTTAGTATTTCTAGAAGTATATGAGATATTTTCTTCAAACTTGGCGTGTCACATGAGCAGATGAGCCGTCAAACTTAAGGTTGACATGAAGCTTCTGAGGCTCCCAGTTGCGGAGATACAGGGTGTTAGTAAAATTAATTAGTTCAGAAAAATATGAATACCCTGTATAATCGCATTTTTTGAATTTGTTTTGAATGGTAAATTCGATGGTTAACAAAAAGTATCTCTTAGTATTTTTTCATATTCTCAGCCGTTTTTTAATTATTTTCATAGAACGGCAATGCTGCAATAAAAAAGTCATTTTGAGAATAAATCTAACAATCTGTGGATGTCAATTAAACTTGGCATTATTTAAATCATTTGGCTGCGAACTTTGCACTTTAGTATCAATATTTTGAAAAATTATATTTTCATTTGAAGAATTGACTGATATGCACTTTTGCTATGGACTTGCCAATGGCAATAATAAACATGCGGAAACGCATAGTTGCGTGTATTGAAAGAGACGGCGGTCATTTCGAACATTTAATAATTTAATTTTCTAACAGCAATACGTTTCTTTTATTATCGTTTTTGCTTTTGTATTTTGTTAAATAAATTTTAATTAACATCCACAGATTGCTAGATTTATTCTTAAAGTGACTATTGTTCATTGCAGCGTTGCCGTTATTTAAAAATAATTAAGAAACGGCTGCGAATATGAAAAAATACTAAGAGATACTTTTTGTTAACCATTTTATTCGCCACTCAAAACAAATTTAAAAAATGCGATTATACAGGGTATTCATATTTTTCTGAACTAATTAATTTTACTAACACCCTGTATCTCCGCAACTGGGAGCCTCAGAAGCTTCATGTCAACCTTAAGTTTGACGGCTCATCTGCTCATGTGACACGCCCAGTTTGAAGAAAATATCTCGTATACTTCTAGAAATACTAAGAAATATGTGTATTTTTCTCCAAACTTCTACGCTCTGTAGAAAAAAAAAACTATGGCCCGTAGGAGAAAAAAATATATGAAGAAGTGCCCTTATTTTGACTCCAAGAATACGTGGTTTCATTTTTGACCATCAGTTTAGTTACATCCTGTATATATTTTTTTTAAATGTCATTTAGATAAGCTCCATCACTAATTTGTCCTATGGCAGGCAAATAAAAACCAGAAATAACAAATTCCAATAAAATTCGGCTTTAGTTTAGCAAATGCAGAAAAAATGGACCAGTGATCAATAATAGCGGGAAAAGCATAGTTATACGCATACCTTGTGGATTTTATGTGTGTATAAGTATACAATAATGCAAAAGCCCAAGCAACTACATAGATCATTTACGAATGTGTATCCATCTTGCCACCAAACACAACCAACGATAAAAACACCAAGCAACTCAATTCAGAAGAAGGTATCCAATCTGAAGCGCAAAAAGTTGCCTTAAACTCCACACACGGTCCACACTCCACCAACGACTTACATAAACCCATCTACAAGTTTACCGGGAAACGTGAAAATCAGTCATTACCATTTAACTCGTGCTCTGTTATATAATGGACGTCCTGTTCGTCCATTTCCGGATCCTCGTAGTAGTGATTGACTAAGTACGGTAATACTGTCAGGTTGTGAAACTCGTCGCCCTTCAATGGCGGAATCGGCACTTGAATACTTTTCGGGGGCTTCCTTATCACCCATCTGGAAGGAAATAAACAACGAACAATATAATATTGGAGTCAGTTTACAGGGTATTCCGGTAATAGGTCTAAAAAATGAAAGGGAAGGTTTGGACATACACCATATTTATGCCTCCATATTTAACTGGTCCAACCACCCTTCTCCCCATCTGCTGTTAGCAACTTGCAAAAATTACTAATCTAGTTATTTTCGATTTTTTAGAAAGATTTTAAAATACGTTGACTTATTACCAAGATTATTACCAACCTAACTGGTCCTCACCCACTTGCCCCTTACACAAACCCTTGCCTGTAATGTGAATGTCACTCTATGTCCTAACCTTCCTTTTTAAACCTTGGGTGTAAATAAAAAATAATTGTGGCAAAACATTAAATACGGCCTTGGCATCCCTGACTTGTCAGTTGTTATTAACTAAATTATCAATGTGTCAGTTCTGCAGACCCGCTATTTGGCTGAACGGCTATAACATTAGCACCGATGTTGGCCCCAACATTGCTGTCTATCCGAAGGGAGTCAGTTTTTGCATTGGCACGCACCAACGGCAATTTCTATGTCATCAGACATGTTTATGTTGGCTGTTGGCTCTATACGAATTCGGCTGATGTTGGACCTAATGTGTAGATGTCCTCAAAGGCCCCAATGTATAGAGCCAGCCTTAAACTTGAGCAAATAGTCAAACTGACATAAGCCTAGTGATAAAAATACATAAAATTATTTGCTCATTGATGTTTGTTTAGACCCCATTGCGACGTTTTTAATTTTTGTACACAAATTAAGCGCAATATCAAAATTTTGCATAAAATAGAAAAGCTTCTAAATACCTTGGCCTGTACAAATATATAAAAAAAACTCTTAAAAGTATAAAGTACCGGCAATAGGAATACAGGGGTAGTTTGGAATAGTTAATTGTAATAAGTTGTACCAAAATGGATTTATTTACATACGAGGTTTTCGACAAAATCTATGAAAACTTGATTTTTACCCGAACATTTAATTTGCTGTAACTTTTTACGGGAGCTTTGGATTGAAAATTTTCATAAATCAAATACCCCCACATAAAACATGTCAAAGATTATGCAGTTTCATTTTTAAGACCTATTTCCAGGACACCCTCTACAGCATTACTGTGATACCACATCAAAATCACACACAAAATTTTCGGCCATGGTCATCTGATCATGTTATGATGTTTGCTTTTTCCCCAAATAGTGCATGCTCTGAATTAATATCTAACATATTTTATTTACCCCAACTCACCACAGAATAAAAGTGAATTTATTTAATATGGGCCTGAGCCAATATGCCACAAACGGCGTGTTTTTCAAAAAATCAAATATGTTAAGTTTTGCCTCATACTTTTGTCTATTCCTGTGCGCAAAACGATCGCGCACAAATTTGTAGTTTTTTGGAAGACAATGAATACGTTTTCGTGAAGCTCCCAAGCAAAGTTAACCACCTTAACATATGTTAACCTGGTTTCAAAGACGTGTAAACGCACGTTAACCCAGGTTTCACAAATATGGTTAGAGCTTAATTAGCCCTTACTAAGAAGATTATGAGCAGGCTTGTTGCGTAAACGCTCTAAACCAATCTTAACCTTCTATTTCACAAAACGTAACCTGACCTGGACCTAAACTGTGCCTGGATATTTTGACATAACATGGACACAACCTACAAATTGTAAGCGGAAAATGGGCAACTGGCGGGAAGTGAGAACAGAGCACGGTGCTGCGTGAGACATTAGACCATTTTGAATGTTTTGACATGACGTTTAAATCACTCGTGTAAACCCACATAACATTTACACATTGTTAAGGGGCTTAAATGTACTTAAATACCTTCGCGTAAACAAGCTCTATGTCCGAAAATAATGTGTTTTCATGTCCGTATTCGCGCTGTCTTTACACTAACATTTCTGGCAATGTTTATTGACACTACACTGGTCCAGGTTAGGTAAACATAGTTCAAATATGCATCCAGACATGGCCCACAAAATTCTAATCGAACCCCTTCTTAAAGAGAACATGCTTTTCTGATTCTTACTACATATTTTTTACTAAACATTTAATAAATAAATCTATGTCATACTTACGAGTGGTGTCTTATTTGCTGTAAGCTTAACCTATTGACTGGATCCTTTTCCAACATTCCCAAAAGTAAACTCCTCAGAGGATCTTCAATTTCATTTGGAATGGTAAATTCCCCTTTGCCTATATTCTCAAATAACCTATATATATTATCACCTTCAAATGGGTACAAACCAGTCGTTATATTATATCTGAAAACAACAAAACAGTGAATTCCCCCTGGAGACCAGTCTGAACCAGTAAATATAAATGTCTTCATCTCCTCCAAATGTAAATTTCGAGTGATAATAATCATAAAATATTTTTCCTTAAAAAAACAACCAACAGTGGATCTTATGTTGTTCCAAGAAGTATGTGTTGGGGGAAACGATATGATAGCCGACAGTTGTTTTTTTTTACTCAATGGTACAATTGTTGAATAACAGAATAGTTGAGACATACATTTTTACGTTTGTACTTGATGACACATGGAAGACTTACAATGTGACTCCGCTACTCCAAATGTCTACTTTGAATCCAGGAAAGCTTTCAGCTCCACTGGCAATTTCTGGCGGTTGAAAAGCTGGCGATCCTTGGCCAATATAGCAAGTATCATCAGGTGCAAATAGATCGACAGTCTAGAATGTATTAATTAATAATAATTGGCGATTTGTTACAGTTTTTTAGAACAATAGTATAGGAAACGATTTTCAATAATAATTTATTTGCCCTCGATTTATTCAAACTGTCCTCAACAAAGGTACACACAGAAACATTGTTGAAATTTCCACGTGGCACTCCAAATACATATTTTTCAGAAAAAGTTATATAAAGTAATAATTAAATTAAAATACATGTACCTCACCTCAACTTATTATTGAGTCCTAAGAATTGCAACGCATTACAATTTCACTGTTTTAATTTGTTTTTGCTCCAAAATAAAAGTAGAGAGTACCGGAATTTTTTGCAGGCGGTTTCAACAATGCATTTGCCTATCTATGTATTTTTTAATCTGTATTATAATGGACCGGGAGATAGTGACAGATTTTTGGACGTGATTTTACTCAGTATGCCTTTCAAAGGGCATTATGTGACACATATTCTCACAATAATAAGGTAGGAATCAGAGAGTCATCCTGGGTTCTTCATGTGAAAAACTGAGTTTTCAATTATTCGAAAAATATGCGTTTTGATATGATTTTATACAGGCTGCCATGTGTTTTATAATGAACTTCAAAATAAAAAATTCCTCGGAAAAAATAGGCATACCGTTAGGGTGGGTCCAAAGGGCTATTATTGCCACGTGATCTTGTATTTTAATAATTAATTTTTCCACGTTTCTGAACAGGCTGCCAATGAGAAGTATGCAAGTTCTTGTTATGAAACTGCCGAAGGAAAGATGGCATACCGTTTGCGCATGTCCAAGTACACTTTACATCGAATAACTCGTTTAAATGATTAAATAACATTCAATTTAAACAGTACTTGGACATGCGCGAAAGGTATGCCATCCTTTTTTCAGCATTTTCATAATAAGAACTTGCATACTTCTCATTGGCAGCCTGTTCAGAAACGTGGAAAAATTAATTATTAAAATACAAGATCACGTGGCAATAATAGCCCTTTGGACCCACCCTAAGGGTATGCCTATTTTTTCCGAGGAATTTTTTATTTTGAAGTTCATTATAAAACACATGACAGCCTGTATAAAATTATATCAAAACGCATATTTTTCGAATAATTGAAAACTCAGTTTTTCACATGAAGAACCCAGGATGACTCTCTGATTCATACCTTATTATTGTGAGAATATGTGCCACATAATGCCCTTTGAAAGGCAATCTGAGTAAAATCAGGTCCAAAAATCTGTCACTATCTCCCGGTCTATAACTTTAACAGAGTGAGAGTGGTGAACGGAACAACTAATACTAATAGAAAAACAACTGTAGTATAAACCTCACTCTGTCCAGATACTGTCAATACAAGTGGATGGGTTTGCCAAAAATCGGTGTGTACAGTAAGTACATGCAGCCTTTTATTTATTTTCAATAAAACAGTTTATTTTCAATAAAACAGGATACCTATACAGATGTCATATACAATGAGAACTTGGGTTCAAATTTCGATAAAAAAAATTCCACGAGAAAAAAATAGCTTAAAATCAAAGTTTTTAAAGGGTTTTTCATGGTACATACATAGTAGAGCAAATACTATTCTAGTTCTATCTACCGAAAAAATAATAATCGAGTGTCACCTCTTCACTCCATAAGCATGAGGTTGCTTTTGGGGTACTTATTAGATTGTAGTATTTATGACAGGATGAGTCGTTGACCCATAGTCACTATGCTTTGACCCGTACAACAATTTTAACCGGGGGTAAAAGTGCACGCCTAAGTCTTTTTTAAAAAGCTTGAAAATAAAGTTTCCGTTTGTATGAAATTCTTAAAAAGTTTTAGGGCCACTGATTTCGTTCCTTGTTCCAATCACCATCCTAATTTAAAGTCTGCAATGTTAGCACACTTCATAAAAATCGCAATCTTATTCTAAATGAAATATTTAAAAAATATTAATTAATTTAATATAATTATTTAATAAACTATATTATATTATCAATTTTGAAATTAACAAAAAATGTATGTATTTAGTTATACAAGTTTGCATTTTGATCAAATAAATATCGTTAAATAAAAAAAATAACATACCTAAATAAATAATAATTAAAAGACTTTATAAAATTACAAATATCGTTCTAAACTTGATACCTAACTAAAATTTCAGTGCAATGATGTTAGGAAAAAATAATTATTATCATTCAAATTAAATAAAATAGAATGGATTAAAGTTCAAATACAATATACAGTGTCCCAATTTGATACCTCAGAAATATATGAAGGGCAAGGAAAACAAATGGTTTCTATTTTTTTTATTGGTAGTTCGAAGGGAGAGTATCTCATAGGCGGTAGTATTTGGATGGGGTAATTATTTCATTGTCTATTATGAATTTTTAAAATAGCGAATTTTCAAGAAATCTTATTATAGATTTTTTACGAATGAAAAAATTGAGTAGATATGCAAAATTTCAAAATTGTAGGCCTACTTTGATTTTAGCCTTTTCTCTGTTTTTTTCTTAGAAAAGTGTCTTTTCTGGATCTTTTCATGTTAAAATGTTATTAAGGAAACTTGTTGATCATAAAGTTGTTATTTGTCGTAAAAAATCGCTAATAGGGTTTTTTGTATGTGCGCTTTTTTAAAAAATCATAGCAAGCCACGAAATAATTAGCTCATCCAAATACCACCACCTATGAGATACTCTCCTTTGGGACTAAAAACGAAAAAAAATAAAGACCATTTGTTTTCCCTGACCTTCATATATTTTCGAGGTGTCTACAGTATAAAATTGGGACACACTACACATATGTATGTATATTTTTTTACCTAAAATCACCTCAGATAAATATATCTTGTCTGCGGTAATTACCATAATTTAACTTGAAAGATGATTTTGTAAATTAGAATAGATTATTGGAAATATGGATTTATTAAACATAGCCACAAAAAATGCACAATATATTATGTTCTATAAATTGTAGCAAAACAATTTTTACTAAATAAGCCATTATATATTTCAATAAGTTTCAAAATAAATCCCTAATCGGCGCGATTTTGGTAGCAATTTCAATGATAAAATTACTATTTTTAATGTTTAATAAGACTAAAATTAAACAATACCGACGATAATACAACCGAAAATATAGAAAAGGCGGCTTTATCAACAACATTATTTACAATTTATAGCATGGCACTAAACCAGTCACAAAGAATAATCATGCTCCGTCCATGCCTCAACTGGATGAGAGATATCACGTTTTTCCAGCAAAAGACATTGTTAATTACCCATTATTTACTAAAAATCGATTTTATCACAGAAATTATGTACTGGTTGACGCCCTGACGGTATTTAATAAAGCGATAAAAATTTCTCAAAAGGTCCACGCGTTTTCCAGGAATTGTATAATTTTTTCAACGCCGCTAACCTCCGATTTTTGACCAGAATCGGCCAAGTCGTAGATTCGGTCGGTACTTTCAGTGCATGGATGTTTATTTTAGGTCTACTTAAATAGAAAATAGAGAATAAAACATGATTATAGTTTCATGTGTTGCAGTGTTAGTGGTCACTGTTCTTTTGTTGTTTTTAGTGAGAAATTTAAGGTAGTATTTTTTGTATTTTTTTACTGCAAGAAAAAATATTTTACACGCGAAGTTTAGTTCTTCATGTCGATGAATTATTTTTCAACAGTGCTCAACGACTTTGTGTTAAATTTTATGTTAAAAAAAGAGTAAATAATAATGGAGTGTTACCGAGGTCTTTGGAGTTCTTTGATATGTGTAAACACGAGGTAACCCTTTGAAAAATCAATTTCAAATTAGCAAATTGGGAAATATTTGAATGGTTTTATTTTAAAATTTTTTTAATGTCATCTCTTATATAATGCATTGCCTATTTCATGCACCAGAAATTAATTTAAAAAATTTATCGCCTTGACCCCTAGAATTGTTTGTAAATTATAGTCTTTTTCATTTTGGTTTAAGTCTCTAGTTTTCGAAAGTGGGCTAACAATAGGTAAATTACCACCTACCACAGAAAATACAATTGACAACAGTCATTTTTAGTGTTAAGTATATTATTCCTCAATGCATTGGGACCTACATTTATAGTAATTTAAAATTAACGTAATATAACAATATTAACAATTTTGTATCCCGTTTAGGTAAGACCTATTAATGATTTATGCCAGGGTGAAATGTCAAACAAAAATTTAAAGATTAAACCACAGAAATCATTGGAGGCCCCCTGGATAGCGTAGGCCCTCACTCTTCAGCACAAAAATACAAAACCTAACCCATAACAATCCTAAACAAGAACTAATAAACAACAATCAGCTATAAAGAAACCGAGGCGACTGGGGAGTTTTTTCTCAATAGTAGTGAGTTGCTTCTCCTCACGTGTTGGCAACAAAATAATGCATGCACAAATTGAGATTTCTTTAATTTTAAAAATAAAAGATTGGTTAACTTTTACGCTATGTTAATTATGCGCTGCATAAACACTCCCATTGAATAACATACATTTCAACTTATTTCTCATTACGTCAATTTTAAATTACGTAAATTAACTTGCATAAACCCAATTTAACAATTATAAAGTTTAAAAAGTCATAATAATTATTAGAAACAGAAAAATACAACAGAAGTAACATATCACCTCTTAAAACCAATTGCCTACCTAGATTATTATGTATTTCAACAATGTAAAAAAAGTATATTCAGTATGTCATCAAATACTTTATCTGGCTCTATGCTCTATATCCCTGAAAGATTGGGCAAGTTTTTAAAGTCAAATATGTGATGAATACATCAAGCCAATCACAAGTGCAGCAATTTTTGAATGGCCCAATTACATTGAATTGATGGAGTCCAACACATATTTGTGCTGACTTTAAAAACTCGCCCATATAATCATTTAGAAGAAACAGGATTATACATTTAGACGAAAAAATATAAATTTTTCTAAACATCTCGAAAGTTCGTTGTGTTTTTTGTTAAGAAACTCTTATGGAGCAAACAGGTATATTTGGGCACATGTTGCCCCTTTTAATGCAAATGGTTGATTTTCCCTTAATGAAACAAGCACACCTTTGTTGCAAAATGAAAAGATTCACTAAAATGATGAACCTGCAATACCAAAAAAAAACCTGATTCTCCATCCCCAAAAACACAGCAGTACCAAATTTTGGTTACAACCATAACCATAATTCAATTTCAAAAAATGAACTTTAGTACCCTGTATTGAGATTTCGCAGTTGTTAAGATCAATATTATTATGTAATATTATTTTGACCCAAAATATATGCAGTTGCTTTATGGCCCATTAATATTGAAACAACCTGTATACAGTGTCTTCACAGATGGTGTTCAAAAGAGGAGAAAACAAGTCATTTCTTATAAAAATATATATTTATCGAGAAAATAAGATTACCATATAAAAATCTTAAATCAGGATGGATCAGAAATACAGGGATTGATAAATTAAGAAATCATGAAAAATATTCAATTAGTTTATACAAATTTTTTATAAACGAAAGTTTAGCAAGTAGGTAAAGCATCAATACAAAATTTTGCAATCTGAATTTTGTTTTTATTTTTTTAAGTTGAATTTATGAAATGAATGAATAAATGAGAAATGTGATTGATTTTGAATTTTCATTTTGAATTTTCAAACCAATTTAATAGTGGATAAAAACTTTTTGACTTTTTTGCCGATATAGGTCTTCCACTTGTGGAAAAAATAAAAAAACATAGAATTCTAATTCAGGTTTCAAATTTTGTATTACTTAAGGCTTTGTTTTGGGTTGAATTTTATTGTTGAGTTGAATTTATGAACATCTTGCTGTTAAACAAACAATGAAAATGAAATAACAATTTGTACTATTGTGGAAAATATTATTCTACATATCCTCCTCCAATTTCCCATATCTGTTTTCATAAATTCAAATTTAAAAAATAAAAACATAAAATTCAAAATTCAGATTGCAAATTTTGTATTGGGCTTAGCTTGGATTGTAAACAACTTTCTTTTATAAACATTTTGTAAGAACCTCGATCTCGATAGAACCCGAGAACCTCTCTCCTGAAACATTTTCATGTTTTCTTAATTTATTAACAACCTGTAAAAGGTGTCCCAGATTGGATGGTTCTGTTTTTTTTTTTCATTTTCCTGAACATATAAGTTGTTTCTCAAAAAATCGCATTTTCTTTTTTTTTCAAAGTCCCGGAACTTTTTGATTTGTGATTTATTTTTCATTTTTGTAAAAACATCCTTAAGTCACTTTTTATGCGTACTTTATTGAAGTAGATGGCAAGTCTATAAATGTTTGAATTTTGGAGTTATGTATTATCAAAAAATTATTTTTTAAATGTTAAATCATAATTAAAATGTTATAACTTGAAAATGGTAAACTAAGCAGAAAACTGCGATCTTCACGAATAAATTCTAAGCAAAATATTGCACAAAAAAAGTTTGTAGGTAAACGAAAAATAATCACAAGTAAAAATGTTACAAAACTGAAGGCTTAAAAGAAAAGGCCCCATAAGGACAATGTCTGGATAACCTACAAACTTTAAAAACATTTTTTGTGTAATATTTTACATAGAACTAAAGCGTGAAGATCGGTTTTCTGTAGTTTAAGTTTTACGAAAATGAAAAAAAATCACAAATAAATAACTTATGGGACTTTAAAGAAAATGCGACATTTTTGGAAACATCCTGTAAGTATCTCCTAAACTAATCAAGGTATTGAGATGCAGTTTGTGGAAGTTAATTCGGCTCAAAAATCAAGCCCTGGATACCTTAGCTACTTTTTGTCTATCTCTTCGGGAAATAAAATAAACCCCAAAACCATCCAATTTGAGATACCCTGTACACCTGATCTAAGATTTTTATATGGTAATCTTATTTCCTCAACAAGCAGAAGTTTTTATAAAGAATGATTTCGCCATAAAATCAATAATAAAAAGGTTTCTCCTGTCGTGAACACCAGCCGTGGACACACTGTATATCCAGGGAAATTTGGGCCAGTACAAAAATCTTCATTACCTAAACCACATTGTGAAATTAGTTCAAAAACACTCTGTATACTAGTTGATGTGACTCATTTCACCACTCCATGCCAAGGTGGACTACATTCCTATTACCACAGAATAGCCAACCGTGTGGCTATTCTGTGTTATTACATATTTTATTTTTACTCACCTCGGCTACTCCTAAATCCGATATTTTTAAGTCCCCCTCCAAAGTAAGTAACAGATTTCCAGGTTTAATATCTTTATGTATTACTCGTTGGCTATGTAAGTACTCTAAACCATCTAATAATTGCTGAAAATATCCGTGCGCTTGACATAAAGGGAACTTCTTATCTGGAGTCGAATCTAGCATCCCTTGCAAAGATCCCACGCAGAATTCCATAACTAGGTACATTTTTTCTTTTTCTCTATTATACATTTCATCCACTAACTTTATAATATTTCTGTGTTTTAATCGCCTAAGAAGTTTAATTTCTCTAAAAAAGAAAAAGCAACAGTTATCTCAAAATATGTTCTATTATAGCCTTTCATATATGTACCTATTTTATATTCTTTTTTTTTTCAACTGTTTTTTTTGTTGTAATTTAAAACTAGAGTTATTTCTACTGCAAAAACAAGTGTCTCAAATAAAAGGAACTTTTAACAATTTGTACAAGCTACCAAACTGAATTTTAAATAAAATTTTTCTAGGCATAGCTATAATGTCATATTCCTAAAATGTTAGTTGCTTCAATTTTTATATCCTATGTTTTTAAGCTGTCCTGAAAATTAAATCAGCCAGACAAACTGACTTTAATATGTAAAATGTAGTTCATAATTGACAGAGAACAGATCAAGTACTACTACACTAGCTAAAATATTCAATTGTTGAAGAGCACAACCTTTTAACACTCGGGGAGAAACTTATAATATAATTGTGACAGTTTCAATACTATTTTGCCATAAGCATAATATTTTCGGTGAATAGTGCAAATATTTAGTGTCAATGAGCATATTATAATTTATTAATTTTTGTTTGTATTTTTCAGGTTGAAAGTTAAGATGGCAGCTCTAATAGCATGGATTGTGGGAAGTGTAAGTATTAATACATTTTTTAGCATGTTGATGAATTCCCAAAGTATATTTGGTGATAATATAATGTCAAAACAATATCACAAAGGTGTCTATATAGTCAGGGTCAGACTTTGCAGTTCCAATCACCAGCAAATTCCAGTAGTCAGTGGTTCTAAACCCTAAGACACCTTACAGCTTATGATGTCCTTTCCTGAATTTTGAATATTATTTAAGGCAATGGCTATTTATACGTCCAACGTATACTATAGTCGGTATACATCTTGCACTCTCATTGGCGAGTTGAGTCACGTGACTTCTTTGGACGCACATTTATCTCCATACACATCCAAAGTAAACTGATTTATAGTAGGCGCACTGAGAGATTGCGTCCGCGGGGAAGCGGGGAGCACGGAGAACGATTTGTCGCCATTGGCCGACTGCAACAGTGCAAAAAATGCACCGCGCTTTCGTATTCGCAATTAAAAATAGAACCAAGGCGAGGATCAGAGGACTGATTATTCCTAGGCGTGTGCGTCGAAATTTATACTTTTGGAAACTTCTTAGTATTCTTATTAGTATCTTAGTATCATGCATCGTCCAGGGTGCACAATACACAGCCAAGCACGAGAGATTATTTGAAAGTGGAATTTTTATGTTTTTTAAATCTCCTTCTTCGTCGACGCATTGTGCACCCTGAACGACTCATGATCCCGAAAATACTAAGAAGTTTTCAAAACTATAAATTTCGACGTGCACGCCTAGGGATAATCAGTCCTCTGAACCTCGCCTTGGTTCTATTTTTAATTGCGAATACAAAAGCGCGGTGCATTTTTTGCACTGTTGCAGTCGGCCAATAGCGACAAATCATTCTCCGCGCTCCCCGCTTCCCCGCGGATGCAATCTCTCAGTGCGCCTACATTAGATACATCAGAAGTGCATTTTTCTCAATTATTAAATTAGTTTACTTCGGACGTGTATGGAGTTAAATGTACGTCCCAAGAAGTCACGTGACTTAACTAGCTAATAAGAGTGCAAGGCGTATACCGGCTTTCATATGTCAGACGTACAAATATCCACTTCCATTATTTAATTCTTGGATTTGTATTTACTGGTTACATGAATTTTTTGTACTTGTGTGAATAGAGGTTCAACTAGTAGATTGCACATTATGTGCAATCTGGTTTACTATGCACTATTGTTTTTCACCAAATACACTTTAGGTAGGCACCTACCTATATTATTTTTGTTTGTATAAAAAAAATCATAGGTATGTAGGTACCAAATTGGATTTGTAAACTTTATATGGACCTTGAATTGCAGTTCTACAACTTTGTTTAAATTTTGCCAAATTGTGAACATTGTAATTAGCGTCTGTTATAAAACCTACTAAACTTTGTGATTATATTGTCACATGAATATTTTTACTATAACGTACTGGTACAAGATTGTTACTGAAAAAATTACTTTTCAACATTCTGTTCTCCATTGGGTATCCTCCGAAGCTTTCTTTGTTTTAATATCTTAACAGCCCTTCTACATAGAGTTTCAGAGTCTAACATTTCCTTAACTTTCCCATAAGAACCCTCACCAAGCAAGTCCCCCATAACATATTTTCCAACAAATTTTAATTTTCGTTTTTTGCTTTGATATATTATTTGATCACTATCTACTCTATGAAAAAAATTAGCTATATTGACGGCTTCGAGGTCTTCATCCAGGTCAGCACTGTTTCCATCGTTTATCCAAATCTCTGTGTTCTCCGCGGCGTTCATTGGATTCAGTTCTTCATCACTCTCGACACTGAATATTCTGTTTGACAACTCAACGTCTTGGTCAGAATAATCTGCTGCTTCACTGTCGAAACTGTTTGTTATATTGTTCATAATCACTCCCTTTTAAATATATGTTTGTTAAGCTGAAAGTTTACATTTTTTGGGATTTATTTTTCTCTTGGGTGCACCAATAAAAAGAACACATTCAACGCCGGCAGTATACTGTTATGTAACATAAATTGGAAGTTATTGCTATTTGTTTTCAGTGGCAGAATATTCGACTACTTCAGATACACAATATATACCAGACTATACATTTTTATAAATAATTAAAATACACTCTGATAAATAGTAAATTCCCGGAGCTTTCACACGTCAAGTACTTGTCAAACGGTACAACTGTCAAATGTCAAAAACATATGTCCAATGCCTCTACTAACCCAAGGTCTTTCTACTACTCCCTGAACCAAAAACTCTACTTACTCCGAAGTGATTGGAACAGTTCCGCGTTGCTTGTTGGCGCACCCACCGTTTCAAATCGAAAACGCAGTTTCTTTTTGCCTATTTATATATTTACTTGTACTTCTTGTTTTTCTACTTATTAATATTATAAATTGAGTCGTCTATCACATCAGTGGAAATATTAATATCTTGAACCAAGCCTGATTTGAACATTCCCAAACAAAAATCGATTTCCATGAACGTGTTCGAATATTTATCCTCGCGTTCTCTGCCCGGTCGCAAAACTTTTTCTTGTATAGGAAAAGCCGAACGCACCCATTGATGAATTTCACTTTACACGGTTCACTTTTTTTTGCTTCAATATGTTCAATGTCACCTTGAACATACTGTTTTGAATTTGTGTAATAAAATATAAACAAAAATAAATTATTTGAAAACGAAAAAGCTGTGTAAATAAAAGTAGTTTATTAAAAACTTCTAAAAATATATAAATTTTATAAAAGTACCTATTTTTTTATTTATTAATAAAGCAAAATATAAGTAGGTAGGTATATATATGACGAACAGAAAATTCTCTGCATGATTCTCGGCTTTTTATAATCCTGATAATAAAAAGATTAAAGCTGGGTACTTATTTTTATTTGTACAAAAACGATAGGAATTTTTTTATGTTATTCTAATTTTCCTTTTATTTCTTGCTTGGTAGTTAACTTGTTTTAATGTGGCCTTTAATACAGTTTTTAAAATGCTTTGTTTAATAGTAGCACTAGTGAAAATGTTTGTGAAAGTTGTAAAAAATAATGCTACCCTATTTATGCATTTATCCATGCTATTAGTGTCAGCACTAGTCGTTGCCCTAAAATTTTTAACAAAATATTTGTGCCCCTTGGGCCAACATGTAAGCATATCTTTGAGATTTATTGAAGCCAAATCCTCGAATCAAATTGCACATATTTTTTAGTTAACTGGAGCAGGAAGTAATGCCGACCAACCAACAACATCAAATGCAAGTAGCGTAAGTTCTGGCAACTATAAACCAACGTCAAGAGATACAAACAAACTTCGTAGACATAAAACTTACCGAGAACCTGTATTTAACACACATTTAAGTACCCCCATTGAAGATGTAATTCAAGAGAGCACCCAAGAAGAGAAACTTGTTAAAAATAACAGCAAATCATCTGCTAAAGGTGAAGCTAAAGGTGTACGAAAAAAGAAAGAGAAAGAAGAAACAAACAAAGGAGTAAAAGACAAGATAGCTGTAAAAGAAGAAATTATAGCAACAGAAGTTGTGGATGAAGTCGGCTTTTCATTTTTTCCTGTGAAAGGTAAAGGAAGAAGCACAAAAAAGGGACAAGAAATAAAAAATCAAGCTGAGAGTAAAATATCGAAACTATCTTTGGAACAACCAGGTAATGTGCTTTACTACATGGAGGGTAGATGTAAGGAGGACCATCTCTGTGTTATTAAATTGTCCGTCAAAACCATTAAATTAATATGGCTGCTGTTGCCCCTGGTACCAATTTAAAAAAAGTGCCAAAAGTTGGTAGTGTTATGTTTCATGTAAATAATATTTTTAAATGATAATAAAATGAATACATTTCTGAAAATTAGTTTGACAGATTAGTTAATAAATTAGTTATTTTATTAAAATACATTTGATTTGCGGTGAATTAAGTAACCTCACTTTGTCTACAACCGCTAAGTTATTTAATGGTTTTAGACGACAGTTTTTGAGCCGAACACCCATATAAGATGGTCCTCCTTATCTTTACCCTCCTTAGATAATACCGAGGATAATACATAGGTATATTACTTTGTACCCTAATTAAATTAAACTTCGAAGTACCTATATGCAGGGACGGATGCGCTTAATGAGACCGGCCCGGGAAAATTTCATGTCAAGCGGCCCACTTCACTTGGCACTTCGTGTGTAGAAGTTGCACATTGTATCTTAAATTTTAAGACACTCTTAACTACTTGACAACCATTGTCACAATAATCATTGTCAAGTTGTTAAGACTGTTTTAAATACTAAGATACGATGGTGCAACTGGCCACTAAACTTTAAATGGGGACTTAACTATTAAAAACAGCAAACAAATAGGAAAACAGGCATAAAAAAATAAAAACATACAGTGCTATTCATATAAAGTTTGTATTATTCGTTTTTTTTTAATCTGATTTCGGGATATGTTGGTGCACGTTTTGTTTACACTATTGCGCCTAAAGAGGGTCGTGACGTCACAGCCCATGCCTGTCAAATTTGACATTTAAAATAAAAAATTGGGAAAAAATCAGGTTTGCCATGAAAACATCGGAAAAAGTTATTAAGAAAATGTGTTTGTATTGCATTACTGTGCCCCTATGCAAATTTTCAGAAGGATATCAGAATATTCGTGTTTCTTACTTGATTGATATTCCTGGAATTGAAACTGAACCCATAAAATTCGATATAAAACTGTAGCTTATAATTTTGTTTCACTGAATTTCAAAATATGGATGTATTTTATGTAAAAATATTACAACACCGACCCAGGGAAAAAACTTATCTTAAAATGAAAGAGTCTTTGCACCAAGATTCAAGCCTCTCGTCACATAACCTATTTCTTAGCCTATTCTTAATATATTTGAGAATTGAAAACGATCTTTCACATTAGGTCAGCAGTGACGCGGGCGACGCGACGTAGCCAAATGATACACTTGGGTAAAATGATACCTTTTTCAGCGTTGTCAAATTGCACGGACAATAATTAAGTAGGTGAACACAAAAGATTATTTGTTAATATATTTTTACCAATTTTGTAGTCACTTTTCGCCAACTGACCGAAATGTCCCGGTCTCCCGCCTGTCCCATCCGTCCCTGCCTACATGGCTTCCACTTTTATGCACTTGGTGCACCAAATTTTACATATGTGTACAGGGCGTTCCGGAAATGGGTAAAATGACACTGCAATCTTTGACAGATTTTATGGGAGGTGTTTGATATAAAATGTTTCGATCAAGCAGGCCTCCTTAAAAGTTACACACTGTAAATATAAGGATAAAAATCAAGTTTTCCTTGATTGTCTCGAAAATTATTTAATGCCAAAGACATTTACATAAAAAAATTGAACCCCTGCTTACATTTTAAATTTACTCGAAATATTTTTTATTCAATTGTCTTTGAATGTAGGAAAAAGTGCTGCGCTTGTGTGACAAAAATGACACCCGCCTACTATGTTTTTACGCAATCTTGAGTGTCACTAACTGTTTTTAAATACAGAACAAAAAGGTAATTTAATTTTTTGCTGACAAACTATTAATGAAAAAATAACAATATTAAAATACAGGATACAAATTTTTATTTTTAAATAAACCAATTTACAAAAAGTTCTGTAAAAAAAGACGAATAGTTGTTTCGGGTTTCTACTGTTAGGATGCATAGGGTGCAAAAAGTAATTCTACCCTAAAGTGTTCTTCCAACCGATTTTAAGAAAAAAAAACAAAAATTTTTTGTCCCTCTGAAGGAAGGAATAACTTTGCAGGGGAGCCTTCAATCGAAAAGTTTTACAAGAAATACTTAAAACCATTATTTGTAGAATACTTTCTCCAAATATTTGTACATCATTATGGGATATCTACCCCGGTACAAAAACTTTTTACTCATTAAAAAAATATCAAATACAGAAAAATTACGAAAAGTGAATCATTTCGAAATAAAATATTATTTCCAAAATATTGACACCATTTATTTTTTATTAAAAACTGTTATAAAACCAGAGTTGCTTGTCTCTTAACGTCAAGCGATAGGTGGCAATCCAGGTGGTAACTAAAAGGCTTAGTATAAACTTCCAAATAAGTACTAAACACTTACTAAGCTATGTGTCATTTAAATTTGAAAGGAAAACATTAAAATGTCATTTTACCCCCACACTGTGAAATTTTATTTATATAGGTATTTTTACTGGCTGGTTAAATAATAAATGGCGGTACATTAATATCTATTTAGATACACCCTTATATTCTGAAATTTTGCCTTGCATGAGCCAAAAGATTTTGTAAAATAAAATATTTTTCAAATTTTAGCAGCAAAGTAAACGTTTTCCAAAAATATATCGTTAATATATAATTTTTCTATTTTCAAAACTTATTCATTAATTGCATGTCCGTCTTGTTTGATAGTTGCATGTATGAGGTTGCTATGTAAAAACTGGTAAAATAAATAAGATTACCGAATAAGTGACTCACTTCAATTGTACAGGGAGTTCAGGAATGTCAGGTTGAATGTGACAGCTGATCTTTTCTCTTATCAAAAGAAACACAAAAGTTCCCGTATTATTATCGGGCATTCCGTTGCCAAGTTAAAGGGGTGTGAAAAGTGAAAAAAAAAAAACCTTTTGAATTCTTTTTAATTTCTGGAAAACATTTAATTATTTTTGGAGCAGGTGGGGGTGTATTCCTGCTGTAACCATGAAATTTGATTATTTGGCCCTGATTTGAGGATGGTTGAGTATAATATATATTTTTGTTGTATTAATTTGTAGGTCAAAATAAGAAATCATATTCCCATGTTGTGAAAAGCAACCGGCCAATTGTAACTACTAAAGTTGTAAATCTTATTCAAGACCATCAAGAACCTAAGTTTACTACTGACAAACCAAGCAAAAAAGTGAAATCTTCAATATCTTATGCTAGTGTTGTAAAAACAGAAAATACTTCTGTTCCAACCGAAATATTTGATGGATTTGAAATTATCAGTTTTAACAGTGAACCAGAAATTCAAGTGAATTATATAGAAAGTAACGTTGAAGAAGTTGGAAACAATTTTGAGCATATTTGTCAAGAAAATAGTGTGTACGCTAAATCAGAAAGTTCAAGTTCAATAGAAATTATATCTGAAAATGTTGAAAATAATCTTGCTGTAGGTGAAAGTCTGAAACCTATTGAAAATATACAGGAAGTAGAAGAGTTATCCAATTTCAATTCTATAAACAAATATCTCGAGACTATTATTACAGAAAAAAGTAATTCAGAAAATATAGTGACTTTTGACAATGTTTCTGTAAAGAGTAATATTAAAAGTGAATTGCTAAATACAAAGAGTGAAGAAACATCCATTAATCAAATTACTGACAGTAATATATGTGAAGAAGTTCTGAGTGAGGAAGAACCACTATGTTATTTACATTCTTCAACAGAAAGCATTAAACTTGATACAGAAAACAATCAAGATCAAAGTGAAAGTAATCTTGATAATTTAAATAATCACGAAATTAACAACTGCCCATATTTTGAAGAGAGTTGTGATATCGAAATACCACTTCAAAATAATAAAGAACAATCATCTGTAAACTATTTCCACTTGTCAACGAAAGGCAATATCGAACAGAACAATCAATACTCTAACATTTCTGAGAACTATACTGTGCCATCAGAAAAAAATATCGAATCAGAAATGGCTCCAAACAAAGTATCTCAAACACGAATTCTAACCCTAAACAACAAGGAACACCAAGAATCCACACTTTATCGTTTACAAAAAGGTTGGATAATAGAGTTCAGGCTCGGGCCATCTCTATTTGGCAGAAAAATCAAATTGTTTTGTAACTATCCTGAAAATGGTGGCAATTTTGTTCGCAATGAGTATACCATACTGAAGTGGTCACAAGATGAAGGATGTAAAAATGCTGATGATACTGCTCTTTACGCACAGATAATTTTAAATATTTCTGGAAGTTTCCATTATTTCTTTACATATGAGAACAAGTAAGTAATAATTTTAATTTCTTCCAGTTTAGTATTTTATTTTTCTTCTAGTGATGTTGAAGAAAGACAGGGATCGGGATATATTTTGGTTGATCCTATTCTAAGATATGGAAATAACGAGGAACTTCCATTAGACTGTATCCAGTGTCAAACGGTTTTGTCTAAAGGTCTGGGTCCATTGTCAACATGGGAAAAAAAACTGAAAGTTGGAAAGGAATCTGGGTACAACATGATACATTTTACTCCAATTCAGGTAAATGTAATATCGGTGTATTTTAGGTACCTATTTAAAATAAATAGGTATTTAAATCTTTAAAACATAAATTTGAAATGTTTTGATTTTAAATATTATAGCAACAATAGAAGACAATTCAAGTTTTGAAATATTTTAAAAGTTTGCAGCTTCTTAAATAAAATTATGACTAGGTTCAAATCACTACAGTTAAAAAAAATATTCCACCACTTCTCATTTACTTCATAATTTCGTTTAAAAAATGTTTAGAACAAGTGTAGGGATATTTGTGAGAACAGCTTGTAACCTTTATTTAAAAAAATCTATCTGCGAAACGAAATCATGATGTCAGGCTACGTTAAGTAACATGTATGTGGCCCCCTTTGTGTTATCTCAAATTATTATTTAAGTAATGATAATAATAATAGCGTTGAGTGAACAATTCATATAAAGAGGAACAACGGCTGTCAAATCTGACAGTTATTTTTTCGCGAAAAACGCGTGTGTGATTCAAAAACAATTTTCAACAATATAAATGGTATCGTTGACTAATGTCTTCTAACCACTCCTGCGTTTTTCAAGAAATTATTTGACAGTCGTTGGTCCCCTTATCGAAATATTTCACTCAATGATAATAGTCAATGACAAACAAAAGAAAATATTTATGTTAGTCAAGAGTTAATTTAACATTTCAATGATCTATAGAAACTTGGTGCTTCTAACTCATCATACAGCTTAAGCGAACAGCTTCAGTTGAACCCATTATTTAATGGCGAAAATGGCCTTGATGTCACTTTTGACAACGTTCAGGATCTCATTTCAAAATTACGTAGAGAATGGAAAGTAAGTTTTCAATTTTGTAAATAGTGGGTTTTATTTTGGAAGTTTTCTTTCTTAGGTAACTTCTATTGCTGATATAGTTTTGAACCACACAGCAAATGAAAGTGAGTGGCTAAAAGAACATCCGGAAGCAACCTACAACTGCCTAAACTGCCCTTACATGCGACCAGCATATTTACTTGATGCTGCTTTTCATCAGTTTTCGCTACAGGTTAAAAAGGGTTTCTTCGAAGATAGGGGAATCCCTGAAGAGGTCTGCACCGAAGATCATTTAAATGCTATCCGATATCACTTCAAAAATAGCATATTAGAACCTTTGAATATTCCCGAATTGTATAAAGCCGATGTTAATAGATATATGGACGAATTTTTGAGCCTCGCACGTAAAGTGGCACCCGCAGAACCCATCAAAGATGCAAAAAAAGAATTAGAATTGATACAAGATCGGGAATATAGAAGATTGGGTAGCAACATTGATATAAACTTAGCCGTAAAGCTTTATAATGTGTATAGAAATGATTGTTTTGATGAAGAATCAAGAATCAAACGGTGTGCTGAAGATTTCAAAGCCAAAGTTGATTCTCTAAATGCCGCAATAACACAAACAGTTGTCGAATACTTAAACGCTGCAGTTGAAAATGTTATTAATGGCATAAGGTATTTTAGGGTACAAGCAGATGGTCCTCGAGTCAAAGAAATAAGCACCAAAAACCCTCTAGTTGCTCGCTACTTTACAGATCATGGCTCACCCTCTAGCATTGAGGAGCATGAAGAAATAATGTATGGTCCAAACGCAGCATTTTTAATGGCACACAATGGGTGGGTTATGAATTCCGATCCACTATGTAACTTTGCAGCCCCAAACTCAAATGTATACATAAGAAGAGATTTAATAGCATGGGGTGACAGTGTAAAATTAAGATATGGAGATAAGCCAGAAGATTGTCCTTATTTGTGGAATCTTATGAAAGAATACGTGGAAATGACAGCGAAGATTTTTGATGGAGTGAGGTTAGATAACTGCCATTCGACGCCAATTCCTGTTGCCGAATATCTGTTGGACTGTGCAAGAAGAGTTAGGCCAGACTTGTATGTTGTTGCTGAGCTTTTTACTAATTCCGATGTGACTGATAATATTTTTGTGAACAGGTGAGTTTATGACTTTAACCAAAGTTATCGTCTGATGACTTTGCCTTTAATTCATGCACTATAATAATAATAATAATGTTTATTTCAAACAAAACGATGATTAACAATTATGATTTACAAATTACAGACATAAATAAACATGGAAAACTCACAGAAGCAGTACAACTACTTTTACGTGAGGAGTAAAATTTAAATTTAAAAGTTTTTTAAAAAGATTACAATAAATGATCATAGCCAGGTAATTTCATATTTGGTAATTGTCTCAATTGGGATTTTAAAAGTCGACAGTTGGGGTTTGAATGTCAATGTCGGTAGGATAGTACAGTAATGTATCAATTTCCATTTATTATATCATCAAATAGGGTTCTGTCCAGCTTTTTCATTCAAAGTTTGAGTTTATATTTAAATATTTTTAATAGTTTTTAATTCTGTGGGTAAGATATTGTACAATTTTGGGCTCAAGTACAGGAAACTTTTCTGCATAGAAGACTTCTTACATTTAGGCACTTTGAATGTATTTTGTTTATTTCTAGTTATATAAGGATGGTCGACCTCCTGCAAGACAGTTTTATTTTTATGAGCATTTATTAGTATTTTCTGACAATAAAGCTGACGTATATCAAAATAACACAAAATAATACTTTTCCGGCAATCATTCAGAAAATTAACTGTTTCTGTTTGGAAAATATTATTTTACACGGCTAGGCCAGGACATAGCATAACGTCGGTTATACCAAATACTGAGTCTTCCTCTAAGGCGTGATAATATACAGTGAACAGCAGAAAGTTTGCACCAAAAAAATTAGTATTTTTTTTTTCGTTTTTATTTTGCAGGAGCCATAACTATTGTTCAAACAAATTAATTTTTATGGCACTCACATTTATAAATGATAAATCCTCCTGAAACTGAACTGGTATATTAAACAAAGTGGTTTTATTTTCTATATGGGTAAATCATAAAAAATGCCGAAAGGTGTTTTATGGAATAGAAACTTGAAATTTCATTGTTGGGCTTATCTTATAATTCTAAACAACTTTGCATCACCGACCAGTGCGAGAGTTACTATTGGCTTGCCAGTTCAATCAAGGGGACTGGTGCCCCGACAAGCCAATACCAGCTCTAGTGACACGCGTATGATTGTTTATAGAAACTGAATTTACTTTAGATGTATTGATTATTAGTAAAATGTGTATATTTTAAGACTTGGTATAACCTCCCTCATACGAGAGGCCATGTCTGCGTGGGACTCGCACGAAGAAGGAAGGCTTGTATACCGATATGGAGGCTACCCAGTTGGGTCCTTCCACCAACCGAGCATTCGTCCACTTATGCCATCTATTGCACACGCTTTGTTCCTTGATTTGACCCACGACAATCCCAGTCCTATCGAGAAACGCTCTGTCTTCGATATGCTTCCCACAACAGCATTGGTTAACATGGCATGTTGTGCTAGCGGTTCAAACAGAGGTTATGATGAACTGGTGCCCCACCATATTCACGTCGTCGACGAAACTAGAGAGTATACGGAGTGGAGCGAAGACGAAAATTTGACGAGTACAAGATACGTGTCGTCAAAGGCTGGGATAATCGTAGCGAAAAGGGCAATAAATGAATTGCATTTTAAACTGGGCAAAGATAGATTTGACCAAGTCTATGTAGATCAAATGGATGCGGATATAGTGGCTGTTACTAGGCATTGTCCGAAGACACATCAGAGCTATATTTTAGTAGCATTCACTGCTTTTGGACACCCAAGTGAAAACGAGCAAAATTATCAGAGGGGAATTAAACCCTTAAGGGTTGAAGGAGTGCTGAAGGAAATTGTTTTAGAAGCGACTTTGACTGATGCTAATTTCAAGTAAGAATTTATTTTCTCTGAACTTTTTCCTCATTTTATTTTTATTAATTTCTTGGCTAATGTTGTTTAATGAAGATAAAATAAAATTATTCGGGATCCTTTGAGCAATGACAACATATTTGATATGTTGACGTGTAATTTAATGCTTTAGGTCAAATGGTTTACGATTCACCAAATTTGAAGATTTTAAACAAGACACCAAGTGGATCAATGGTTTATCCGAATATAAAGTACATGTTAAACAACACATTCAGATGAATGAATCTGATGTTTTTGAAAAGGTAGATTCTGGAACCCCCAATGTTATTCAGCTAAACTTCAAAAACTTCAAACCTGGTTCAGTTGTTGTAATAAAGTGAGTGTTTATTAGTAAACTCTTGAAAATTCAAAATAATCGCTAGTGGTTGACTGAAATTTGTACACTTTTTAAGAGTTTCTCTGCCAGACGATGTGAGGGATTCGGTAAACACCGTACTAAAATTGATCGATAAGTTTTCATCCAAGAAAGATTCGGAATTAAAGCAAATTGTAAGCAAAATGACATTAAAGGATTTAAATAGGGCTATCTATAGATGTGATCAAGAAGAAAGAGATGAAGGTTTTGGTTTTGATACCTACAATATTCCTAATTTTGGATCAATGGTGTATGCAGGAGTTCAAGGTAAGAAATATCTTATTTAAGTTAAGAATTATTTTACATTGTTATTTGCAGGAATTATATCATTGCTAGCTAATATTCGACCAAACAACGATCTAGGACATCCATTTTGCGCAAATTTGCGTGATGGAAACTGGATGATAGGTATGTTTAGAGAATTTATCATCATAAAAAAAAATATATTTTAAATTTTAGAATACGTGTGGAAAAGACTAAAACTAGATGAGGGTACAAAGGAATTGGGCCAGTGGATTGAAGAGAACACCAAATGCTTTAAAAACATACCCAGATACTTGGTTCCGTGCTATTTTGATGTTGTAATTACTGGAATTTACATTGCGTTGCTTCAGCAGAGCAACCAGCTGATGTCAGAGTAGGTTTACACTTTAATCATAAAATTAGAAATCAACTCTGGGACACAGAAAATATACTTATAATATATTTCTTACGCGCGTATATTTTCTGTGCTCTGGGATTTAAAAATTAATTTTTTGCATTAACATTTTATGTAAATGCAAATGTCCATTACTAAAAGAAAGAAATCTCACTTTTTTCTGGAAAACATAGGTTGATATCAACAATGAGTGATTATTTTATAAATTTACAAGCTCAAAATCCTAAAGCAGCAACCAGCAGCAACTCAATATTCAGTTAAATGCTGCAAATTTTCCTCCAATATCATGAGATAAATATTTCAAGCCAAGGCTTAAATGTTAATTGCCTTCAAATATTTGGATTTTTGCTAGTGGACGTGGAGCATTAAAAATCGAAGATAACATTATGTTGTTGGAAAGATATGCTAATTCTTAAGGAAAAAATCTACAGCAGTCTCTTAAACAAAATTTAGCAGGTTGAACATTCTCAAAGAATGAATCTGCCATCGTTAGAGGTGTAGATTGAATTATTTATAGAGGATGGATGCATTACTTATCGAAAAACCCCAATTAGTGCACAAGTCGTCTTCCAATTTTAAAAGTTTTCCTATAAGCAGTGTAAAAAACTCTTATTTTGAAATAAAATGTGTAAAAATTGATTCCCCTGTAATAAAATGTTTTGAACATATGTGAGAAAACTTTAATTTGCTTTTTGTTATGGAATTTGCCATTTTTATGTTTAAAGCTCAAAACACTTGGAAATTAGGTAAAAAATAATGTTATCTCGACTTCCTCTAGCCACTCAATTAACAACACAACCAACACAAGGAATTTTAAACAGTAATTTAATGAAATTTAAACATTAAGAGGGGGTTGTCGACAGCGAAAGTGACGTTAGATTTCGTATTTTTTTAAGTTGTATAGCATAAAATCTAATAACATTTTACCTGTCAAAAATTTAGTACAAACATCTCTGTCTTCATTCTAATCATAAGATCTCAAAAGCATATGCACTGGAATTATTATTTTTCCCAAAGTTTTCATAACCTATAAAACAAAACGCTGCTTTTAAGATCTTATGATTAAAATGAAGACAGAGATGTTTGTACTAAATTTTTGCCAGGTAAAATGTTATTAGATTTTATGCTACACAACTTAAAAAAATACGAAATCTAACGTCACTTTCGCTGTCGGCAACCCCCTCTTAAGCATTAATGTTATCAGCTGATCATTACAGTTCGTTGGACTTCTATAGGTCATAAATATGTCGCTCAGAAAAATAATGTAATCTCTGTAAAATTTATTTACTTTTGGGGTTTTTAGGTTATATTAGTACTGTTATCGTAAGGTAATCTTGTATAAAATTTCTTAACTAGAAAGGGGCCGGAGGTAAGAGACATAAAATTCAAGTTTGATCAAGTTGCTATTGGTACATTATTTCCAAATCAGTGATGTCATGTCGGAGGTGTTTTTAAATGTGGTTAACAATGAAGATTTCAAAATCTTTTAAAATAACGTGAAAAAATCTAAGCAAATACTCATCTGATAAAGAAATACAGTTTCAGGTTACTTTTAAAACATGGCCAATCCTATTTCCATCAAAATGTATTCACTAGTAAAATTTAACATATTTCAAGGGGGTATTTTAACCGTTGCCTTTTAGCTTCATCAAACATGGCTCGACTTTTGTGCGTGGCTTATCGCTAGGCTCAGTACAATTTGCTGCATACATCAAGTCTGCCGATCTGCCCACTCTGTCGCCAAATTTGGCTCCGCCCAAACCGCCAGTCAGAAAAAACGAAAATGGCGATCTGGTACAAGCGTGTGTGACACTTTCGGCAGGTACTAACATTTTTTTCTAACATGTGCACAATTTTGCTGACTGAACCTTTTTTAGGATTACCACACTTTTCGACAGGATACATGAGAAATTGGGGTAGGGACACGTTCATCGCCTTGCGAGGGTTGTTCATCCTTACGGGGCGATTCGAGGAGGCCAGACAACACATTCTAGGTTATGCGGCCTGCTTGAGGCACGGACTGATACCGAACCTGTTGGACGGCGGCCGAAACCCCCGCTACAACTGCCGCGACGCAGTCTGGTGGTGGCTGCACTGCATTAAGGAATACGTAGAAGAATGTCCGAACGGTGCGAACATACTCGCAGATCGGGTTTCGAGGATATTCCCGACGGACGAGTCTGAGGCCCAGACGCCGGGCGCCGTTGATCAGCCTCTGCACGAAGTGATGCAAGAAGCGTTGACGATCCATTTTCAAGGGTTGGTGTTTAGAGAGAGGAATGCAGGGAAGCAGATTGACGAGCACATGACGGACAAAGGCTTCAATAATCAGATTGGGATCCACCCAGAAACAGGTATCTTGTCAATGTCAAACTTGACCCTTAAATTTCAGTTATACAGGGTGCTAATAGATAGTATACAGCCGCATAGGACCATATTTAATAAATCGATCCCTGAAAAAGTGCTAGAGAAAAATACACTTCAATATTATTATTATTTTCAATATATTATTATTAAAATACACTTCAATATTATTGTCACTAACGGAAAGAAAAGGCTATGTGCTCAATTAACTGAATATTCAGCCTTTGACCATGCAACGTCTGTACGCAAAACGCAGATGGGCATGTACTACAAAACGCAGATAAGTGTAAGGTTCTGTCAGACAATCTCACGCATCATAAGAATCAGCAACGACAGAGCCCTCGTGAGCTGAAAATGAGCCGAGTCGAAGTTATTCGAAGCACAGGAATCTGAAACTGTGCTGAAAAAATGAAACAATCTGCGATTTTAGCTTTTTTTTTCTACAAAAATCGGTTACAAAAAAATTGTATTTTAGTCCAAAATTTCAGGGCATTATCTCAATTTTTCCAGGTATGCAACAATTTTTTTCTTAAGATTTTTTTACCTAAAACATTTAAGACTCAATGTTCAGCACGTATGTGGTGATTCAACATTTTGCCTCATAAAATGTCTTTTTTCGATCTGTAGTGAGGAACACACATAATTTAAAACTTTTGGTCAATACAAATTTTAATCTAAGTAATTACTATCATTTTGAGACAAAAATTATTTAAAAATATTTGTCACAATGACCGTCATAGGCTTTTTGCGCAAATGCTAATAACGGCTATTGTGATAAATATTTTTAAATAATTTTTGTCTCAAAATGTGAGTAATTACTTAGATTAAAATTTGTATTGACCAAAAGTTTAAAATTATAACATAGATGTAAGATTGTGATTGTAAATGTAAATACAAGACAAAGTGATAATGGGCATAAGCACTCAAAGTTAGAAAACAAACAAACATGCTATTTGGCAATCATCAGTAAAGTGTAACATCAACCAAATCAAAAAGATAGGAATGATTTGGGAAGCAACAAATGATGTCCAGGCAGGAGCCAACACCACATTTGCAGCTTCAGTCAGCACATCCCAAATTCGGGGCTTGTACTAACATCGCCCCGGAGGCTGCTAAAGCGACCTGCGTGGATATCTTCATAGCCCAAGATACAATGATGACAACAAAGATGTAAGATTGTGAGTGTAAATGTAAATACAAGAAAAAGCGATAATGGGCATAAGCACTCAAAGTTAGAAAACAAACAAAAAACTAGTAACCGAATTGGGGATGTGCTGACTGAAGCTGCAAATGTGCTGTTGGCTTCTGCCTGGACTTTATTTGTTGCTTCCCAAATCATTCCTATCTTTTTGATTTGGTTGATGTTACACCGTACTGATGATTGCCAAATAGCATGAAACACATGTATGCGGTTACTAGTTTTTTGTTTGTTTCCTAACTTTGAGTGCTTATGCCCATTATCACTTTTTCTTGTGTTTAAAATTATGCGTGTTACTCGCTACAGATCGAAAAAAGCCATTTTATGGGTCAAAATGTTGAATCACCACACACGTGCTGTACATTTAGTCTTAACAACTATGACAATTGACAATTTATGATTCATTCATAAATTCATAGCATAATAACGGTAAGCTTTTGAAGAACAACAAGCAACATTTCCAACACGAACACGTGGTCAACCATTTGGAACATTATTATTATTTCAATCAACACGAGTAAATAATGTATTGTTAAGTAATAAACCCGCCATTAGCATAACATAAAAAACGTAGAAATGGGTTTACACTGGGTTTTTTCATATTTGGCACCGGGTGTCAAATTATGACACTAATTTTTGGCATATTTTGATTGGTGACATCTAGACGTTTAATTTAATACCAAATACTCATATCTAAAAATTATAAACAACAAAAACATTGCAAGAAGATATAAAAAGTAAAAAATATGTTGCAGGCGAATTAGAAATTTAGTCGTTTATCTATTACATTATCCTAAATTAAAATAACGATGACTAAATATTAAATAAATGAATAAATGTATTCTAGGGCATACAAAAACAAGATTCATCCTGCATTATTAACTTTAATAAACTAGTTAACGAGAAATAAAAAAAATGTCATCGGTATATATGAATGTGTATTATATATACAATATTAAAATATCATATATTTATATTATTATCGCACGGAGTATTTAAAACTAAAATTTTTGTTCCATCGTTTAGTACGAGATATACAAAATATAATAGTTAGGTTTCATTGACAAAAAAAAAAACAAAAGTCGCGTTTCTTCTTTGCTCCAAATCCAGTGGCTTTGCTTCCCTTCAAAAATTCCATCCATTTCAGGATATATTTTGGCTTTTGGCGATATTGAAAACACCAATTTTTGGGTGTCATTAGTTTACACCCTTTGAAACCACCCATTTTTGGGTGCCAAACGTTTCCACCCTTTGAATACACCCTTCATTTTAAAAATGAAAACACCCTATGGGTGTCAAAGGTTTGGCACCCATAAAGGGTTTAAACCCATCGATGGGTGTAAACCCAAAACCCATCTCTAAAAAACAGTAAAGTGGTTTTAGACCCGTGTTCCAAATCTACTTTCAATAATCTGCAATATCTTACCTACTTTACTTAGTATCGAAAACCACGATACACACATAACAGTATGTCAGCTAAGCTAGGCCAAAGAAAATTAAACTCTTCTGCGTATCTACGTCACTTCGACAAAAGCGCGGTCAACTTATAAAAATTAGTTGCATTGACAATTTTTCCCTCCATTTATGCTAACTTACATCATTGAAATTACCAGCTGACAGTACTATAGTAAAGACTTCTTTAAAAAATTGACTATACGACATGTAAAAAACTATATCTAGGCAAAACATTATTGTTAACTTAGCCCTCTATAAAGTCTGTTTTGAGAGAGCCTCGAGCACACTCACACATAAGCTTGATATCTATAGTCAAAACCCCGACAACCTAACCATTTTCGGATATTAAACCCGATACTCTTCATTGACCGATAATTTCTTCCTCTTTTCATAGGTTTCGTCTTTGGCGGCAACGAGTGGAACTGCGGTACCTGGATGGACAAAATGGGCTCTTCCGACAAAGCGGGAAATCGCGGAAAACCGGCAACGCCCAGAGATGGATCTGCCATTGAGCTTATCGGTCTCTCCAAAGCCGTCGTCACTTGGTTATGGAAACTCAATCAAGAAAAGAAATATCCTCAAGATGGCGTAGAGAGAGTTCACAAAAGTGGATCGATAACTAAATGGACGTTCGAGGAATGGGCCGATAAAATCCAAGCGAATTTCGAGAAATTGTTTTGGGTGAATTCGGTGCAAGTTGTCGGCGAAATTAGACCTGATTTGGTGAACAAACGGGGTATTTACAAGGATACTTACGGAGCATCCCAGCCCTGGACCGATTATCAACTTAGGTGCAATTTCCCTATAGCTATGGTAGTGGTAAGTTACCTTTTGAACAGATTGTCTATTAGTTTGGACTGTTATTGTTAAGCCAAGAATATTATTTTATTTTGGGCTTTTTTGACAGTTTTTTAGTGATTGCAATATGTTTGTATAGCAGAGTACAAGTGTAGCATAGTAAAAACGAATGTTTTTCTTTAATTCCAAGGCACCAGAATTATTTAACCCACAACATGCCTGGGTAGCTTTACAGCAAGCTGAACAACATTTAGTCGGTCCACTAGGAATGAAAACTTTGGACCCAGCGGATTGGTCTTACCGTGGAGATTATGATAATTCGAACGATTCTACCGATATCCATGTATCACATGGTTTCAACTACCATCAAGGCCCAGTGAGTATCTTGACTAAAAAAATCATATCTTGTGTACTACTTTGATCGAGAACAGTTCTAGGACACTTCAAAATGTGATAGAAAACTATAAAATATGACTATTTTGCGGTATTACTTTTTATCTACAGCCGCCTCATTTTCAGGATGTTGAATTTCTCAAAAAATTTAAAGTTTTAATTTTTATTTTTCCAACCATTAAACGTATCCAAACGATATTTAGTATACAGCATGCATTTATCTAGTGTCACAAAATGTGATAATTCCAAAATCCCCAAATAGCCAGGGGCGCAGATTTACACTACATTTTTGGTTTTATAAAGAAAAATACTAATACGGCTCTCCACAGAATTTTCTTTTAAACACTTGGGTAACTTTTTTTATTCTGAGCAAAAACTGTCTCTTTTTTATCTACCTCAGTTTCACGGTAAATTTGATTTTTCGGACATAACTCCTCTGTGAAATTTGTGAAAAAAATTATGTAATTTGAAAAATATGATACCGTCAGATTTCTAATTGGCCAGAGGATATTAAACAATGTGGCTTTAAAAGAAAAATAGGTAGAAAAATAATGGATGACATTACTTTGTTGAATTACTATGACATAAGTCAGTACTGGCCAAGCCTAAAATGTTTTTTTTTTTTCAATTTTATTTATTGTAATCCAAAAAAGCAATAAAAGATGAATTAATACAAAATTTCTCCCATTACAAAATTTCGTTTGAATATCTTTAACAGTTGGAAAAATAAAACATTAGAATTTTTGTGAATTTAAACACTCTGCAATTCAAAAATGTGTGCAGTGGATAAAAATAATCATATTTTGTGGTTTTCTATCACCTGTTGAAGTGTCTTAGAATAAAACTGAATCAATATTTTTCCTTGATAATTTTTAGGAGTGGGTATGGCCAATTGGATTCTTCCTTAGAGCAAAGCTGATGTTTGCTTCACAAAATGGGGCACTTAAAGAGACTCTAGCCAACACAAAAATATCACTCTCGAAGCATTTCACAGAACTACAAACTTCTCCGTGGAGAGGACTGCCTGAATTGACAAACAGCAAAGGTGCATATTGTAAAGACAGCTCTCGAACTCAGGCTTGGAGTATGTCATGTATTTTAGAGGTAAGTTTTACGAATAAAATAATAGTAGTATCCCATGAAGACACTGTCCTATTCTACGGTCGGGTTGTTTCAGGTTTTACATGATTTACAAAAGATCGAGGCGAAAACTATCAATGTTAACTGACTTTGTACAAATTTATTAGTAAGAAAAGGTAATATCACGATTTCAACGAATGTCAACAATGAAAAACCAAATAAGAACAAAAAGCAACACTCACCCAAAATTTGCAAAATTCTACGTAGACAAAAAATACACACGGAAAAACTGTTCAAGATAAAATCTAACACTGTTACCCATGACTTTAATGTTGACGCAACTTTGGAAACAATGCAACAAATAACCGTCGAATTTAGTAGTTACAGTGACAGGTACTTTAAGAATAATCAAATGTTAGATAGTAAGGTTATATTTTTGTGCGATTTCGTGCAGACTCAGAGTAATATTTTAATTTCTGATGGAAATATTAATGTTGAGTTTGTGCCGTTTCACAAGAAGGTATTTTGTGCCGATTTTCCTGGATTGTTGCTCGATTTACCAAACTATTGTTTCGCTAATGATTGTGATATATTTGAAATTAGTTATTTTAGTCATTTTAATAATTATATTCCGATTTTTAAAAGTATTTTTAAAAACTTTTATTCTTCGAAGATATTTAATTGTTACTCTCGTAGTAGTGTTTATAAATGTAAAACTAAAGCGTGCTTGAACGTAGATGAAATAAACGCAGTGGTCGAAGAACCGATGCAAAGAAATATGAACGAAGACTTTGATTCAGAGTCAGAAAATCAAAATGTGCTTTTAATTAATCCGCTGCTGCTCGAAAGCTTGCCAAGAGACAGGTCAAAACCTCGCTTTACCGATTCGGAACATAAAAAGATAGCCAGAATTACTATTTTGTACACTTTGGGATTCTTTGCACTAGCTCTGGTTACATTTTTTATAATATATTTGGCTTAAGAATTCGACATTTTAATAATTTTATCGTCTTCCACGTTTCAAATTAATATAGCAAATATTATAATTATGCATTGTTAGAGAATAATATTCTGCATAAACTGTTTGTAATGTATTGAATTAAATGTTTTATGAATTTGTGTTTTTTTTTCTGCAATTGAAATTTCACAAATAAATAATAAGCAATTGAAAATGAAACATTTCGGCACAATCGAAAATCATAATATAGTGTTGTGAAGTTCAGAGAAAATGTTTGATATTTGGGATTTCAAAAAGGTAAGTATTCCAATGGTTCTTTTTAAAACTGTCAAGCAAAGCAATAATTGCTCTCAAGTAGATTGATATATTTGCCTTTATTTTATATACAGTATCACAAAGTCTGCATCATAAGAGAAACATTTTTGTTTAACGCAATATTTAAAATTTGACTTTGATGGCAGCTTGTGCTTGTACCTAAGAGGATAAAAATAACAGGCTTTGATTCTCTTAATCGTGATATAACTACAATTTGCATACAGTAAATCTCAGTATTATACTGTAGGTAGCTTTTTTGTCGGACAAAATCTTTTTTTATAATATTTTTAGTGTTTTTGTTGCTGACAATAATAGGCAGGCACAATCTATATCAGACTAAGAGCTGGCTAGATAGGTTTTCACATGACTCGGTGCACGCAAGAAATGGTTTGATTCTGGCTGACAGAAGGTGGTCTGAAAGCATATGTACAGCATGTCCTCGGATTCAGTTAACAAGAAGAGTAATTTTCTATTTTCGACTTTTTGCAAAATGTATGTACTCTCTTCATAAAAACTTTTGCTTGCAAAATCTTCTCTGACGTACTGGGTGGCCAGAAAATGTAAATATCTGAAAATGGAAAGGACTTCGATTTGTAATTTGATAGAAAATTACCAAAATACAAAAGGTACTCTTCTCGTTACGACAATCCGAGGACATGCCAAACATACATATGCTTCCACACCGTGTTCTGTAATCGTCACCCCGTCATATGAAAACCTACACTGTGTCCCAGAATAAGTGAACAAAGAGGTGTAAAGGACAAAAAAATTTCTACTTGAAATTTGACCATTTAGGATTAAAGCGTTGACTTGACGTATTTATAAAGACTTCTCACGGCTATAGCTTTATGTCCTGGAAAACAAATGGCTCTAATGGCTAACAATGTATTCTGCATTGTATTTTATCTCCGGAAAGAGCATGGTGAGCCAAAAATGTGTCAGACGTGACAGCCGTGAGCAGTCTGCTTGATTGGAAACTATACCCCTATTACTGTAAGAAGTCCCGATTTTGTCAGATGACATTCTCCACAAAATTCCTAGGAGTTTTCTGTTAACCATGGGTATATCATTGGTATATGCGTCCCAACCAGTTAATGACGTCACTCATTGATTTATGATGTGAAAAGTTACCCAAGCAATACGAAAAAAATAGCATAATAAAATAAAAACCCTACTGCAATCACGATTATACCGCTACAAATAAAAATAACTAGGACTACAACTCATTTTAACAATAATTTCAAACGTCATGGAAACATTTTCATTTTGGTATTTTGGTAAAAATCAGCTGCTTTTGCAGCGTCTATGTGCGGACTCAGGCAAATTTAGCTTCTGTGTGTCAAAGTGACAGTGAAGGTTTTCCAGATCATTCAAACTGGTTCAAACATTCGGCAGTGAAAATATTCGCTGGTTTTCTACGTTTCGTGAGTTTTACCGTTATCTGTGTTGTTCTTGTTACTTTTCGTGATATTAGTAGTTATTCATTGTGCAAATGGGCTCATTACTGACCTGAACTTATGACCCGGTTGCATTTTTTGCTGCATTGATGCCAACTTGGGATATTGAAATTACCAACCGACAGTCCGAGTAAGGACTTCTTAAAATAATTTGACTATAATTTACACCATGGTTAGGTTAATAAAGTAACCTTGATTTACACAGCATTTTTAATTTTAAAAAATCAAGGTGCCCTGGACAATAGCGATGTATTAATAATTTTCTGTATAGGTAAGGTATAGGATAAATTTTATTAAGAAAAGTTGTTCAGAATTCAAAATTAGGACCCTATTGAATATTTGAAAAACCACTTTGATTTCTTTGCATTTTTTTTTCTAAAAATGATAATGAAAACTTTTATTAGAATGAGATGTTTACAATTTATTAAAAATTATGGGCCCATACGAAATTTGGAAACCTTTGGTCTACTTTGACATATTTAAAAACAAATGCAAAGAAATCAAAGTGGGCCGATGGTTTTTAGATTTGCTACAGGGCCCTAATTTTCAATTATGACCAACTTTTCTTAATAAAATTTTTGAATATTTTGCCGAAAAAAGGCATCTTACCTACACAGAAAATAAATAAATCTTGATTTTTCAAAACTAAAAATTTTGTATGTAAATTCGTTCATAATCAAGGAGGCCTGACATCATGCTGAAGTCTTTAATATATTATAGCTTGAACCACAAATAGCTTGGGTTATGCTTGAACTACATCCGTCATTAAATTTTTTTCAATAAATGTGATGATTTAATTGTAACAGTATATATTAAGTTATGAAGTGAAGATACAGCATTTATTTGTGTTCTATACTATTTATTTATCATAATTTAAATTCTTACTTAAATGAGTTTGCTCTTTTCAGTAATAACACAATAATATGGTTTTTCAAACACAAAGTACATACATAATAAAATTAATTCATAAGACAGTATTTTAAGATCATTGAGCCCCAGTAGTTTTCAAAAATTAGTTAGTTTTGGTTTATGATATTTTTCTACCAAAGAATAAAGTTTTCGTTGATGATTTGCATTTTTATTATGATATAAAAAAACAAAATTTAAATATTTTTGAAAAATTTTGTCAGAAGTCATTGCGAGTTATTCTAACTTTGGATTATTATGGTCTTTAATGGGTGTCCAAAGTCACCTTCACTTGTAAAATCCTTGTAAAATAAGGATTAAAATTTCAGTAAGGTTAGGGCAATACTTTACAAGAAAAAATCAATTTTTCTTGAAATCGGCAGTGAAGTGTTTCAAAATCGTCGTTAAAAGCTCAGAAATCAGCACTGAAGTAGTCATTATTGTACGATTTTTTCAATAAGTAGGCCTTGGCGAGATGTAAACATCAAACCGAGCCAACGCACGTCAAAAGTGACCAAATATTCAAAACCCGGCCAATAAAGGCCCATCTAACTTTTCGGACACATTTCGAAATTGTTACCTATAGCAGCTCAATCTTTCAGTATAAATATTTTAGTAGGTTTGAATATGAATCTATTTTACATGGAGGCTGCACAACAGGCAGCAATTTGGATTTTCAGTCAGAAAGTGCCGTGTCTCGTCATACTTGATCTAGGCAGAGCAATCGTCAAAGTAGAGCAACGCCGCGCGCTGTTGGTTCATGGACGGGTGATTAGTTTTTCGCCTAAAAATTTTTTTCCCGATTTCAAAAAAAATAAAATAATATGTACCTCGGCACTGAAGTTCTTTTTATGACTTATGTGGTTTGTTTGCCTCGGCCAGAGGCCTCAGCAACTAAATTCCACATGAGTCATAAAAAGTTGAACTTCAGTACCTTGATACATAAATAACTATTTTCTTAAATATAAATTTGGAGTTATTGTAGAAAACATTCAAAATCTGTCCAAAGTCAGGTTTATGGTATTAAAAAATAACAAGAAACAAAATATTCCGATAAGTGTTAAAATTTGGTACTTACATAACATAAAACTGAAAAATAAACAACCTTTTCAAGTCAAACTTTTTTAAAATTATAGTAAAGGCCGCTTTATCCAAACCCATTTTAATCGTTTTTATTTTTTAAATGTCATTTTTGGTACAGATAGCAAAAGTTGCGTGACTACGTTTAGGTGAGTCATTTCTCTTAAAGCAAATGGTAACTAAAACTAAAGTTGAACTTCAAAAATAAATAACTTAACTTCAAAATAACTTAATTAACAAATTTTCCTCTATGACCGAACACATTTTTTGTAAGTACTGGGTGACCAATGACCTGAAAATCTTTCTTGTAAATTTAAATTATTTAAAAAAAAGGAACAATATTGAAAAAATCCACAAATAACATTTTAAAAGTGAAGTTGCTCGAGATCACCCCTTTTAATACCAACAAGGTTATAACATAAATAATCATAGCTGCATTATTCCATTATAAAACAAATAACTTTGAAGATAATTCTATAAAACTAAATCATGTCTTCTAAACAATATTACGAGTTAAAGCAAGTAATATTTAGCAAAATATAGTAAAAAAAATGCACCATTTTTTAAAATCTCTTATTTTAGACCGATAGAACCTAGCAATAGTTTTCCCTACGACCAGGTTGTATTCCTTCAATTTCAAATGATTTATTTGCTGACTTTAAGTGCATATGAAGTCAAATATAAAAATTACCATAGAAATTTTTATATCGATTACGGCGCATTCTCAAAACAAATTTTTCATTTCAATTTGGCTAAAATCCTGTTTTCCTCTAACTCATTGCTTGGAAAAATTGTGCTAATACTCAACAAATTTAATTTAAATAAATACTAACCAAAATGGAATAGCGTGTCACTAAACAGTGCTACACATCATCAAAAATTCCTCTACTACGAGATGAACCTATAATATTTCTGCTACTATTCGTTCGATATCCATCTGTAAAGCTGTCTGGGTCGAAACTATCGGAGCTTCGTCCGACTCTTGTACTTGCCCCAAACCTCAAGTCAATGTCATCTTCCGGGGGAAATCTCGTGTCTACTTCGTTCGACGTTTTTGTTCCGCTGTAAGTTTCTAGGTTGAAAGAGTCCCTAATCCTACTATTTTCCAAATCTCTTTGTGGTACTGCTGTAGCTGCAAGGTAGATTTAAACAATTAGATTGTAGAACATTTTTATGTTATAGCTCACTTGTGTCAAGGGTACTATTTGAGAAGCGGTCTTGGTATTCTTTTCGTTTGGTTGAAGAACCTTCCTGCCTTTGTCGCCTTCGTTTTTCTAAAATCAAATGGGTATGATAACTTTGGAGTTGTCTCTCTCTTAAGCCTATTTTACATTGACAATTTCTTCATGAATTAATTCATGAATAACTTTGTGAATAAATTCATGAATTAATTCACGACAAGTTCTATTTTACACTGATGAAGAAATAATTGATGAATTTTTTTGTCACCTTATGTCAGATTACAGCGAATACCAACACAAGAGAATAAATAACAAAATAATTGTTTTGTGCTGCATTTCCCCTATCAGAACATATTTTCTAACCATATCCATCTTCATCCAAAGCATCTTTAACTACAGATTAAGTCTGGCTAGAAGAGTAGTTGAAAATACATTTGGCATTTTAGCCAAACGATTTAGAGTTTTTTTAACTACAATTAATTTGAATGTGGAAAAAGTGTAAACCATAACATTGGCATGTTACACATTACATAATTTTTGAGACCCGATTGTCCTAGTTCCATCCTAGAAGAGCTTGATAAAGACTATATATATTTCAATTTGGACTTTCTTACCAAACATGCTCACCAAGACATGCTCGCGTTGCTGCCCAAGAGGGCAGATTATTTCGTGAATGAGGGAGCTGTGCCTTGGCAGCGGAATACATAAATAAAACATATCCTAACATTTCCCACACTTTTTATCTAAGTATATTATCTTTAAAATTATGTACTCTCCTCTTCCTCGTCTAATGCCTCAAACAAAAACCAGTATCAAAATATAACCTTCCTTGCGTTAAAATTTTAAATGTTAGTACTCCTGAAGTTCACGCAAAACTTGACGGAAAATAGAACATGCCCTAATTCGTGAAGTAACTTCATGAAGAAATTCATGAATTAATTCATGAAGAAATTACCAGTGTATAAATACAGGACTTTTTATAATAATTTGTCCTTGAAGTGACTTCATGAATTAATTCATGAAGAAATTGTCAATGTAAAACAGGCATAAATGTTCTTATTACCAGAATATTTATAGGTGGCAGTTAGTTACATTATTCATTTTGTCACTTGATAACCTTTAAAATTCTGATTACGATTACCTTGTATATACAACTTTAACAGAGTGGTCATGTGAAAATGTGTTAAGATTTTTTTGGTGATGTCACAAAAATACAAGTCCAACCAGATTTGTGTATACTTTGTGATGAAGATAATCTTAACTGCTAATAAAAAGTCCAAATACATTGTTGGCTGGTATTGCAAATTTATCCACTAATGTCACTATCCTCTCATATTCATAACATTTATCTGATTCTTATAGCCACAGTAGATATGAATAATTTTACATACCTCTTTTAATCAATTCTCTACCCTCTTCCACTAAATCGGTGGTAAGTTCATCATCTCCAACAAACTGATGAAACCCAATCATCGATAAAATTCTAGATCCTAAACTGAAGTACGTTGATATGCAAAACACTAAAATAGCCATTGGAAAATATATGTTAAAGCCATGAGATATTATGCCGATAACATCCATATGCCCCATTATCTAAAAATAACAGATTATTTCAACTGAACACAAATGAAAAGTTGAATCGTACTTGGGTGTAAGAGGTTTCCATCACTTGACTCTTTAAGACATGGCTATCCATATGGATCAAACCCAAGAAGTTCAGGCATAAAGCTGGCGTCAGTCGACTCAACATCATTCCAGAAAATATTAAGCTGTGCTCGTTGGTTTGATGGTGTGGGGCAAGATAATACAAGTTAAGTAGCTTAATTTTAAGTACTGTGGAGTAAGCACAAGCACTAAGGTATAAAATTACCAATGTAGACAGCAACTAAAATGGAAGTAGCATAAGAATTCCTAAAACGGTGTATCGGTAGGTAGGTACCTCTATTGTAAGATAGTCATAGTTGTGTTTTGCGGCATTAACTATAACTGCGAAAATTGATAAAGGTGGATATACATTAAAAAATGTAACTTCTGACCAAACTAAAGCAACAGACATAATTCCTGTCACAATGGCAAGAAGTTTTTTCAAGTGTGCTTCCAGTATACACTTCCAGTACCATTCTAAAAATTATTTTTTATACAGTTTATAACAAAGAAAGTAGGTCAATTTGTCAGATTCTCTAAGCTAATGTATTGGTATATTTCTTGCTCTACACCGCTACTTCAAAGTAGGGTGTCAAGTTGATTTTTTTTTGTTCTTGAGGGACCCAGTTCAAATTTGGCATGACTTCTTCAAATACAATATTTTAAATAATTTAATTTAATAATTTTTAATTATTATTATTATTATTAATTATTATACATTTTTAAATTTAAATAATTTGTAAGTGAATTATTTTTTTAGGTAAGCGTTTTTTATTTATTTCTTTTACTCTTGCAATATTTTGATCGATTATTTGGTTTACCCCTCCCCCCTGCAAATAAAATTACACATAAAATGAGTAAGAAAAAAGAAATAAATGCAAAGTTTCAACTGAATATCTTAAACACAGAATATATGAAAATAACAGGTATCAGCCAAAAGAAAATATATTATAATATTAACTATTAGTTTTTAATAACCAAGCTTTCAACCAACATTGCGGCCTTCGTCAGGGCTAAAAAAATTAATAATTAAATTTCTTAAAAATTTGTTAAAAATAGTTCTTATTAGTTATTACCAAAGATCATAATATTCATCATGATCTTTGTTATTACCTACTATTAAATTAAATTATAAGTGAATTTCTGGCTGTAATTTCTTTTAACTTTATGTTATAAGTGAATCTCTTAATCTCTTGCATAAAGTATGGCTAATGTTTCCTTTGGTTATAGCTATAACTCTTGCATATACTTATAACCAGAAGAAACAATAGCCAAGAAATTCACTTATAATTTAATTGTAAGTAATAACTAATAACTATTTTTAACATTAAGAAATTTAAAATAATAATTGTTGTCGGATGAACGCCACAATGTCGGTTGAAAGCTTGGTTATTAAAAACTAGTAATATAATAAAAGTTCTTTTGGCTAAATACCCGTTATTTTCATATATTAATATATACCACAGCCGTGAATACATATATTTCATTACACTGACAAGTTATTTAAAATAGTAGAAGGCAAACTAAACAAAAAATAGCATAAGAAAAGTCCATTACTTAGTCCCAAGAATCTGGTTAATGGCAGATTGACCCACTTTTTGTAATACCCCCTAAGAATGAGATTTCCTTTGACTTACCCACTCTAGGTGTATAAATATGGGTCATCAACCAATTCCTCCTTCTGGAGAAAGTTCTTTTAAACAGTCGATCTCTTGATATTTGATTTTTCAAGTAATCTTCGCATTCCAAAGTTTTTTCAACCAATATATTCCATTGGGTTTCAGTTCTTTGCAATACTTGAAGAGATTTTATGGTCTGCCTATGCAATCTGATTAAAGTCCTTTCAGATGGCATATCGCTAGCAATATCATCGGGCAACTGTTTACGATTCATTCTGTCTTTTAATTCTGCTGGCACTTTTTGCATGATCGTTTCCAAATTTTGTTGGGAAACATGACTAGATCGCGATAATGCTATGGAAACTGCTTTCAAGGACTACAACAATTGTAAAGGAATTAAGAACAAATTGATAATAGCAAACTAAGAACAATCAAATTCTTTGCTTAGACTGCTCTCAAAGCTTTTAAAATCTTTACAGCTCAGTATTTTTTAAGTCAACAAAAAATGTCTCGTGGGTCCCTTTCACTTTTTACGTAACTGAAATAGCATATCTTCTATTCAAAAAGTACACATCCTGTAATTTAAGATATAACTATTGTTTTTGAAAAAAATAATTTCAATTTTTCATTAAATAAACTTTTTGCACAATACATTAAATATATCGCGAAATTTGGAATTAATGAGAGTAGACCTTGTTGCCGCTACTTACCTACCGTGGTTTATCAATCGTTCTGCATATTAAGTCTGTCGGCCATGCACAGATATATTCTTTTAGGGGGGGGAATTCAAAGTACAAACTAATAATATTGGTGTTTTTGCCAACATTCAAAATTGTCGGGTCTCCATTTAAACGTTAAAACCAAATCTGTATTTTTTTTCAATACAACTTATAAAAGTACGGCGACTCCGCAATATTTCGGCCAAACACTGCTCTAGGGCCGTGACGTCGAGGGCCTAGCAGGAATTTAAATATTTAATTTTTCTATACACGCATCCCAAAAGAAAAATCCGAAAAAAAATTAGGGTTAATGAACCCAAACATAAAAAAGTGCATGAAAAGGACCTATTTTCCAAATTGCTAAACCAAATCTACAGGTCTGACTTTCATGAAAAAAAAAAGTTTAAGATATTATTTTGAGTGCAATGCATAATGCAATTATTATGGAGGTATTAAGGTAAATTCTTATTAAGAAGCCTCCTTTTATGTAGAGCTGGTTGTGAAAAAAGCTCAGAGAATTTTGCAGAAGTCTTTGGGATTTCAGAAATGTAAATAAAATAGAATACCTCAAGAACATCATCAACAGTTTCCTCTGCTTCACATTTTTCAGTACTCAATTTTGCAATCTTAAAATAGTAATGCATAAGGACGTAGCTACAATTTGAGTTGTTCCACAGGGTTCTAGGAGTTTCGACTAAGGCATAACCTAACAGAAGAACTAGTAAAAATAAACCCCATGTATTACTTGCGGAAGAAGCAATAGCTTTCAGTTTACTCCTAAAAATCCATGAGTGAATCATTTCTGATTACTTTTACGAGTCACTTAATGACTTACCAATCTAAATCTATTCCTGGCTTAAGTGCTAAATATACTAATAAAACTCCACAGATAAGTAAGTAGGACCCATAATAGATTGCATTATCAATTAATGCAGATTTTAACTTTCCCTTGAATGTAAAATCTCCAGCTTTAATATATGATTGCATCATAGGCATAACTAGCCTAGAATAAAACAATATATTATATTTTTCATTCTTTTTCAACAAGACCATAATAATACCATGTTAAAATTTGTGTACTCCAATACACAGTCCTCCATAAATTTTCAAAAACCCTCTCTGGTAGATTACTCCATGGTTCCTCGCATCCATGTGGATTAGGAACTAATGTTAAATTCATATCAGTTAGAGTGACGTTTATGTTGGAAGGGATTTCTTGCAAACATTGTCTATATACAGTCTGAAAAACTATGATAAGAAATATTCTAATTATAATAATAAGACTTACTGAAATGACATCAAGGGGAAGTGCAAATATTATAAGAAAACTACAGAACCAAGCTAACAATACGGTAACTGTAACGAATATTCTGTGGTGAAACCAGTTTCCGTAACGGTAAAGCACAGAAGAAGAAATGAAGAATGAAAGCAAGATTTTCGATACAAGAGGGGCGTAGCTCATGATTGTATAGTTTAGAGATGTCTTTTATAAATATGGCAAAACTATTCTTATTGTTTCATGTTTGCTTCTTTCATTTGCTGCGCTTCTTGTTGCATTTTTTCCAACTTCTGCAAAGTGAACGTTTTAAGAGGGATTAATCGTGGTTTGCACAACACTAGTTCTGGAATATCTTCTATAATAATTTGTCCTGTTTTATTCAAAATTGGCTTGATATCTTCTGGTTTTTCCGCTGTTGACATTTTTCATTGGTAAAAAATGATTATAAAAACAAACTATTCGAAGAAAATCACGAATTTCTGATTTAAACCTTTAGTTTAATTTGTAATATTAGTTCAAATTATATTATTAATAAATCGATAATAATTATTAAATAAATAACAAGACCCTCAAAATCCTGAAAAAATATTATTTTCCAAACTTGCCCACGCGTTGACAGTTTGACAGCCTATTGACAATTGACTTTGACACCGCAAAAGTTGACTTCCTCAATCAACGCACTGACATAAAAAGTTAGACAAAAAAAATATCAGAATGATCCAGATTCGCATACCTATTCCAGTTCCAGATTAGAGATGGGCTTTACGATCGGTATCTTATATATCTGTTATTTTTGTACTAGGTTAGTGTCTAATGTGGATATCGTGCTGTACGTGGCTTGTACGCCTGCAAGGTTAGTAAAGGCAGGTAAAGAGCTAATTATCAGGATAATAATGTCTAAATATTTATTTTCCAATACACCTGCATGATTTTTATGTTTTAATTAAGGTAATACCGTTGACTGACATATTATTAAAGACTGCTCACGGCTGTCACGTCTGACACACTTTTGGCTCACCATGCGCTTTCCGGAGATAAAATACAATGCAGAGTACATTGTTAGCCATCAGAGCCATCTGTTTTCCAAGAACTAAAGCTATAGCCGTGAGAAGTCTTTATAAATACGTCAGTCAACGGTAATACACTATAAAAATATACTTAATATCTATAAAACTGTCCAAAGATAGTGTAAAAAATCGCCACACAGGTTTAAACAAGCTAAAATCGAGGTTATTTAAATGAGCTAAAACAGCCTTCCCCTTCCCGCCCGAGGTTAGTGTTCTCTTTACTAACCTTGCTTCCCGCCCGCCTCACTCGAGTTACCGTTCCACCTACTCTCCACCACAAAATATATAGGTTACTCTCCACTAACCTTGCACGTTAAATTGAAGCCATCGGACAAAGATGATCCAGCCTCCAGCCGAACATCTTTGACATTCTAGGAAAAAATTACACCGAACAAGTAAACTACACTGATTTATACTTTATACTGCACTAACAGCACTAATAGTGTAGTGTAACTTAGTGTAATCCCAGAAAAGGACGAATTTTTCTGGGGCTAAACTCAGTGCAGCAACACCAAACCACTGAATAGATTCTGTGACCGATCAAACTGAACAAACCTTTGTGTTTGTGCTGCGATTCCAGATTCCACCAGAGAAGGTTCATCCACGTGTGATAATTTGATATTTGAATTTTTAATTATTATTGCATATGTAGGCACAGGTAACCTATATATTTTGTGGGCACAGGCACTCGTGAGGCACTCATTCCAAAGAAAATACTCTGCCCAGTCTGCCCAGTAGTATTAGTATTTTCTTTATGATACTACCTACTTATTAGCACAATTGTAGTTTTATTAGATTTCCAAAGTCATAAGTAATAAAATTTTAAATTTCAATATATTTATACACATTATTATATGTATTTTGAATATGTGTAGGTCATCGCTCTCCTTTATTTTACGAGGGCCGACATAGACTTTGACAGAACAGAATAACAACCTTGTTATTCTAAGAGATACCCATTTATATTCATTTTTGGTTTTCAGCCCTCCTCCCCCGAGATAGATTCTTGACAGCAGCAGTCTGAATTTAGTGAGTTAAATTTTTTATTTAATTTTTAAAATTATCGATATATTTTTATATTATATTGTACTTGTTTTTCATATTTTCAGCCAATGGAAGCAATAGCCGAGGAAATCGAGTTTCAGATTCTGGAGCAATCCTCAACAGCACAGGAGATGGCAAGCAACCTGGAGCAGCTGACACCCTTGACTTCGACACAAGTCCCTTCAGGTACCTCTTCGAGGGGACGAAAATTGCCGGAATTAAACATCAAGCTGTCATCCTCGCCTACTCAGGAGGAACTCCCCTCACCTCCCGCATCTTCTGTACTGACAACACCTAGAGGCAAAAAGCGGCCCTTGCCTAAAGATGTTAAAAGTGTCACAAGAATGGCTCAATTGTGTAAGAGGAATGAAGAGATTGAGAGAGATTTAGAGGATAACGAGAAAGAGATAGAAAGAATCCGAGAGATGAAAAAAGTGATACTAGCAAGAAAGGCGAAGTTAAGAATGGAACAAGATTTTATTAATAAAGTACAACTACTAATAACCCCGAATTAAACCTTGAAATTACTTTATTGTTAAAATTATACTTATTCCTTTCTTAGTACAGTTGTTCAATGAATGTTCATACCTACGTCACATCTCCCGTCCTTGTCTTACTCATGAATATACAGTGGTTATTGGTCGTATATTCACGAGTCAGACAAGGGCGGGAATTGTGACGTAGGTATGAACATTCGTTGAACAGAGCTTGTGTCGAGTGTCGTGTGTCTCTGTGTAAGTAGTTTTAAATAAAATATATATCTAAAACCACTGTTCTTTATCTTCATTTAACTCTTCTGGAAAAATAAATTGCGTATTGAAATAGGAGTGTCCGGCCGCGTGATACTGGTGACGGACCTTACTCGCGTGACAGCTAAAATTGCCAGATACTACTTGATAATTTAAAAGCCTGCTATTGTCAAAGTATAAGTATAGTGATCGAAACAATTAAGCTCTTAAATAACTTCCGGCTAATTGTGTCGCAGCAGGCCGAGTGTTTTGTACACTCTAACTACTACTAATACTTAATAATAATATGCATGCCATCCTGCTTTTTTTAATGGCAAGGGTTCAAGTTGTGTCTTTTTTTTAGAATATGTATTAACTTGCAAATTGTTAGAGAAAAATACCAGCTTACATTGTTAATTTGGTAAAAGTTTCCCAGGGTGTATGCCTGCCCCGATTTTTTTGAAATTTTGGCTACCTTCCTATTTTCGAGGTCCCTGAACACGAATCTGACCTTAGTTTTTGGTGCTCGGACGTAGTTTCAGAGAAAATGAATTTTCAAATTTCCTTTTGACACCACTTTTCACAGCGATATTTGTGGTTATAATAGGTATGCATTTTTACTGTACGCAGCTGAAACTGATCACCACACTATTTTGCACCTTTTGCAATATCGAAAACAAAAGGTGCAAAATAGTGTGCTGATCAGTTTGAGCTAAATTCATCTCAATTAAAAGATATACTCATTTATTCTTACTTATTAGTATCTCAGAATTCTGACTTAACATCTGAGAATTCATAGATACTATCTCGAAATTGTGAGTTAGGTCAGAATCAATTCTGAGATAGTATCTCAAAATTCTAACTTATCATCTTAGAATTCTACTACTCGGGATACCGAGTTAGTAACTCTGAATTCTAAGTTAATAAGTCAAAATTCTGACTTAATAACTCAGAACATTTATTCAATGCCAAGAATGAACTCCGAGATACCAAGTCAGAATAAATGAAAAAAAAATTACAAGTGGTGCTTCGGGGCCAACTTAGCATAAATTATTAGGTGTGCATTTTTTATCTTATACTCATGGAAAGAGTGTAAAAGAAGCGATTTGATTTAAAATAATTAAATTGATTGAACTTTTGGCACATTTTTACACAGATATAAGGTATGTAACTATAATTATTGATGATAATTAAAAATGCAGTAACTATAAAAATAAATTCATGTTTCATTTAATTATTCTTCATATAATATGTACAATTTTCAATATATCTATACAATTTCACTTCTCTGCCTTCTGTCCTTTAGTTTTTCCTCAATTCCAAGTTAAAAGAAACATTTATATCCTACCTGTCAGTTCTTACCACTTCATTACAAAGTTGGCAAGTCCCTTTTTGATAACATTTTAAGGAATTTTGTGCGATTATATTTCCCATAAAAATGCAACATTATTTTTATGCATCATAGTGTCTAATTTGCCAGTTTGGCCAATGATCGTTTTTAACTTATTAAATACTATCATCTTCATCATCCCAGGCTAATATTTTGTTCATATTCGAAATTTCTTTTGTGCTCCAAGGTTCCAATGGGTCTGGTGAACTGGTACCATCCGATTCTGCTTTCTCAGCTGCTGATTGGCATTTTCTTTGTGGTTGTGTAATTGGAGCAACCCTATAACAACCAAATAAATATGTTGCTAAAATTATAGATTAATGTTATAACTTGTTATTTTTAGCTGTTCTTGACTTTCTTTTCTTTTTAGGTTTGGTTTCAGGAGGCTTAACATTTATAGACTGTACATCCTCACCCTCTCCAGAACCTTCTATTCGCACAGTTTCTTCAGAAAGTGTTACAGATCTGAAATACCTCCATTAATAATTTTATAAATGCTGCCGAAACTTTGTTTACAATACATGGTCCTCTTCTAAGGCCATATCTATATTAATTGGTCGGACATTTGAACCCTTATCTGTTTTAAGTTGTTCCTTCACAGCTCTCATACGCTCTTCTGCATATTCGAGATTGCTCCCTGCCTTCTCAATAGGTGGCGCCTCTGTAGAGCTTGAATCTGATTCTGGTACCAGACGCTTTTTATCACTTTTTGCTGATGAATTTCTCAGATGGGCAGACTTTGCTCTTCTAGTTCTCGATACCTTTCCGAGTTGTGGAATTTCTGCAAAAATAATTTACATTGGTAACATAATATATAGTTAAATAAAATGTAATTATTTACCCCCAAAGCCTTCACTGTCGCTTGGCTCAAATACTGCCAACTTCTTCTTAACTCTGTCCTCAATTTTCTTGATAAATGTGTCGGTGCCTGTGAAAATTCCAGCCAAGTTTTTGATATTTTTTGCAGGTTGTTGTTGCATAGGCAACAGTTCGGTTGGTTTTAAATTCGCAGCAGATAGCGCAAGTTGTTTTAATTTATCTGCGTCTGCATTTTGTTCGCTATTTATAACTAATTCCCTAAGAGGGTCTTCTATTGGTTTGGTGGTATTTAAATTTGCAGTAAGATTATTTGAAGTGATTGTAAAAATATCAGATGTCACCATCCTATTTGCTGGTGGTACGTCAGGTAATAACACATTTTGAATAGTTGCAATATTAGCCAGATCTAAAAAATCATAAGAAGGTATTTACAATATTGTAAGAAGTTATTTACAATAATTTTATCATTTTTGCTTTTCCAGTAGATATGTGATTATTGGTATAAATTGGTAACATTTTAGTGTCATATTTCAAAATTTAAAACTCACAACATACCTACATCAAATATGGGTTTTATTATGAAAGCAAATGAGCCATTATATTTTTTTGGTTTTTGACTAGTTTTATTAATATCTGCTGCTTCTCAAAAAAGAGCACATTTATAAATAATCTCTCTCCAAAATATCCTATTTAAAAAATTTAGATCTAATTTTACTTATAGATTCTAAAAATAAAAAAAATGGTCTACTTACTGGGGACAGGTGGAAGAACACCGTTGTTTTGCGTGGGCAATATAAACATCGAGTTTAAATTGTTTTCTGTTTTATTTAAGGCAGCTGCATTCTAAAAAAGAAAAATCACATGCGTCACTCTTTTTTACTTTATTAATACAATCGTTTGTTGAAATATTTGGTACAATATGGGGCAATGACTGTCAAATCTGGCAGATAATTTTGGTACCTGTTGATTCATTTGCTGGACAGTGACGTTATTGGCCACCTTCGCATTTGAAGGTTTAGCAATGTTAATTCCGTCAGCATTTATATCAACATCGTGGGTAAAAGCCATGATATCCAACGCTGTAGAAAGTGCATTTCCAAAGCCACTTGCTAAATTCGGAGATTGCGTGTTTATTTGGCCTCCTTTAGGAGCCCTAAAATCGTAATTTAATAAAAATGCTTATCATTTATTTCAGTTATTAATTGTTATCTACCCTTTTGTTTTTATTGGTGTGTTTATAGACTCCCTTCCCCACATCATACATCTCATTTCTTCACCAGTCATTCCTCTTTTCTTTAAGGCGTTAATGGTAACTTTACCAACCCTCTAAAATATCATGAATAAGTACCGTATAATTTGAATAGTTTTGAGTACAACGCGAAAACTCCGACCCTCCCTATTATTTCTTAAATTTTTACAGATAAAGAAAAAAGTTTTATACAGCAAGCACATAAAGGTTGGAATAAATTCGGTAAAATGTTAATTCTACTGTGCAAAAAAAAAACGCTTCGACATGTCCAACATAATTTTAGAGATGGGCAACGGAAACTTTCGAAGTCGGGAAAGTTTCCGTTTTTGGAAACTTTCCGGGAAGAAACTTTGAAGGTATAGGAAACTTTCCCTGAAAGTGTCCGAAACATTTATATGTAGAAATTTTAAATTTGCCGTCATAAATGCCTGGCCAAGATTCATGACATAACCTAAAAAATACGAAAAAGACCAAAAATCAAATATATTTTATTATATTTTTTTATTAGACTTTTTGACTTCTGAAATTTAATAAGTTTAAATTAAATTAAACTAGATAAATATTGATAATATGAACAATATGTGAATTTATTATTCTTTCATATTTGGTTTTATCTGTCGCAATTAAGATGTTACGAGCGATTATCTCGATAATTTTTAAGATACATCAAAAATTAAACTTGTGTAGTTTTTGTTTTTTCCAAGGAATTGAATGCCGCCAAGAAAAAACAGTTTAATTTCAAACAAAAAGTTATCGCCAAATAACAGATTTTTTTTTTAATTAAGATGGCGATTTTATTGCAATTTTTCATTAAACTAGTAAAGTGAATAAAAAAATCTGCACAACACGGTTGCATATCACTTTTGGTTTAGCGGGAGTAATGTTTTTTGTCCCAGCTAAGTCTGCAAAAAAATAATAGTATTTTTTTAACAAAAAAAAACGTCACTTCTTACGTTTTTTACTGTAGGTAGTAATTAATGAATAATACTAATAATTTAAAATCTGAACGTAGAAATTTGAATTATGATCATGAAATACGAATTACAAAGCAAAATTTTTACATTTTGTGATATTATACCTTTTCTACAATACCTTTAGCAAATTTCACTTAAAATATGACATATTTGGTATTTTTGGAAAGCTCTAAGTGTGACTAATTAAAGTAAACAATAAAAAAAGAAAATTGGAAACTTTCCGAAAGTTTCGGAAATTTTGGTCGGAAACTTTCCGGGAATTTTCGTAAAGAGGGAACTTTCCCATCTCTACATAATTTTGAAAGGCGCATATTTTGACATATTTGTCATTCTTGTGATGTCATTACTAACCAAGCTATATGATGTCATCTATATATTTTTAAATGGCGACCACTATTTTTGATTTAAAAGAACGCACTTTTCTTGAATCGGTACGCAAATAATAATAATACATTACAGGACAATTTTTTTCTATAAATTTTAAATTTAGCATAAATTATTGAGTTTTTAGACATTTCTTTAGTAGACGACAGTACCTACACGAACAGATTGGTCTTGAAATAATCAGTAATGTATTGCGAGAATTTGAATATCGGTTTGCTCATTGCCAAGCAGTCAACAGCAGGCAATTTGAATATTTAATTTGATTTAGTTTACTCTTTGTTATTTATAACTGAAATTTAAAATTTTTGAAATTTTTTTATGTAATATATTATTATTATTTATGTACCGATACAAGAAAAATGCGTTCTTTTAAATGAGGCTATCAAAAATGTGCCATTTAAAAAATATATGGATGACATTATAGCTTGGTTAGTAATGATGTCACAAGAACGACAAATATGTCAAAATATGTGCCTTTCAAAATTATGTTGGACGTGCCGAAGCATTTTTTTTAATTGCACAGTACATTTGACAAAATTTATTCCAACCTTTACGTGCTCGCTGTTTAAAGGTTGCAAGGTAACTATGCGGCTTTAGAAAGAGTGAAGCCGTTTCTTCAATATTTTTAGATAAGGTTATAAGAAGTTTATCTGAATTAGTTTTTCATTTGAAAACGTGCTGAATATGGTAGTAGTTTGTTTGAGTAATTAATATGTTTAAAACCTGTGGATTGTTAATTTGGAATAATTTTTATCTGTATTAGGTAATTTTAGTGATTACAAATAAACCAAAGTAGGCCGATTTTTTTCGAAAAATTGGTATTATGGACTATCTTTTAATTTAAGTCCACATGTTATTATCTTACTTTATCATATACACCTAAATATTATAATATAGTTGCAATCAGAAAAAACAGCTCTTTCAAAACATCAAAAATATCATACCATTATTAAAAACAAAAAAAATATTTTGTCCCACTTTTAACATACGCTCGTATAATCAACAAGCTTCATTTTCTAAAACCTTTCAACTTTTATATAAAACTTTTTCTTTTTGCAGATAGCAAAAATTAGAGAAATACTAAGGGGGGAGTCGGAGTTTTCGCGTGAAGATTCTGTACCTTCCAATTTGCAACGGCTCCTTTCCTTTGCTTTGCTCTTGTCTTGTTCTTTGACTTTATGATCATAACTCCCCTTTGTTCAGTACTAGGATCTTCAGATGGACCAAGAGAGATACTGTATTCTTGTAAGTAATGATGCGCGTCAGCTTGCGGAATAGCTCTTTCCAATGTTATCACGATTTTTGCCCACTATAGCGGCAAATAAGAGATGGCACTTACATTATTATTGAAAGGAGATAAAAAAATATTTGAAGTAGGTACCTGTTTCATCCATTCTTTTTCACTCTGCTCTATTACATGTGCATATGTATTACCCATCATAGCGATCAACATGTTGAGTAATAAAATAGGTACAAAAACCATGAAAAGTGCAAATACAGATTTCGCAAGACCTGGGTAGCTTGTCAAAGCCAACTCTGAGTACTAAAAGATATATTGATGAATTTTACAGCATAAATGAATAGCAGTGAGAAAGACAAAAAAATCGCTTTAAAATTGACCATTTTCTGGATAGTTAGAAATGAATGACGAGCATATATTTTCAGTTTTGAAAAATGGATTTGACAATATGTGTAAAGTGTTGGTCAAATGCCTTTTCACCTGAAGAAAAGTTGTTCAAAATTGAAAAATTATGTCCCCATCCCATATTGAAACTCACTTTTTCTTTCACATTGTTCCTTAAATTTGACATTTTGTGGAATTAAAAAAGCCCATTCCTTATACAGGGTGTCCCGTTAATAATGGTCCATAGAGCAACTGCACATATTTGGGGCCAAAACATAACGATTAAGGCTAATATGCCTTATAGAAATGTTGTTTGTTTAAGAGATACAGGGCGTTGAAGTTCATTTTTTGAAATTGAATTATGGCTACATCTCCCAAAATAATGAAGGTTATGCTGAACTGAAATTTGGCACTGCTGTGTTTTTGGGGATGGTGAATAAGCTAAAAATATCAATTTTGCTGTATCTCACAGAGGGCGCCAATTTCGCTGTTTTTGGATCGTGTTTCTACTCCTAACTTTTTTGAGGTTATCTTTTTGATGTTGCAGGTCCATCATTTTAAGGCATCTTTTCATTCTGCAACAAAAGTGTACTCTTGTTTCATAACGATAAAATCAACTGTTTGCATTGGAATTGCCAAAACGTGCCCCAAAACACCTGTTGACTTCAATATTCGAAACATAAAATTTTCACCTACCGCTTTCAAATGTTACAAATCGACTGTACATTCAAAATGAAGAAAAAAATGCCAAATGGGCATTGGTCGAAACACCATTCGTTTTCTTGAAATAGAGTGTCCAAATTTTGCCAAGTTTAAATCCGTTCCATTTTGAAAACAAAATATTTTTGGTACATTGTTCATAGCAATTTTTTTCTCACTTTAAATGGTACAGTGAATCTGCAACATTTGAAAGTAGCAGGTAAAAATTTGATTTTTCGAATGTTGGAGTCTACAGGTGTTTCGGGGCACATTTTGCCAATTTCAACGCAAGCGGTAGATTTTATCGATATGAAACGAGAGTACCTTTTTATTGCAGAATGAAAAGATGCCTTAAAATGATGGACTTGCAACATCAAAAAGATAACCTCAAAAAAGTTAGGAGTAAAAACATGATCTAAAAACAGCGCAAGTGGCGCCCTCTGTGAGATACAGCAAAATTGATATTTTTAGCTTATTCACCATCCCCAAAAACCCAGCAGTGCCAAATTTCAGTTCAGCAGCTTCATTATTTTGGGAGATGTAGCCATAATTCAATTTCAAAAAATGAACTTCAACGCCCTGTATCTCTTAAACAAACAACATTTCTATAAGGCCTATTAGCCTCAATCGTCATATTTTGGCCCCTGGACCATTATTAACGGGACACCCTGTACACTTAATATTGAAAAATTTTGGTAGGAATAGTTAATACAATTTAAAATAATAGTTGCTTGAAAAATTGTATGTCAATGTTTTTTTGATTTTTTCGAAAAGACCAGGAGAAGGCTCTATAAACTTAATATTTGGTACAGGACGGGCATTATTTTAAATTCCTTAAACTTCTGTTAATAAAAATTTTCACTGTGACATTTGGAATGAGATTTTACTATGCCTGTAATAGTAAATTTGAAAAGAAAATGCTTTTCTTAAATTTGGAATAGGGCATAACTTCTAAATATATCTAATCATGAAGTAAATGAATAATGATATAATTAATACATTTTTTTCCAACATTTGAATCCTGGAGAACGCTCATATACTGTTATTACAAGTATGTGAGTCTTGTCAGATGGTAATGCCAAAGATTTCCTTCTATAAGACTTACCTCATAATTTCCCATGGTAATTTGAAATAATGCCATCCAAGTAGAGGTATAACTGTGATACAGAGTATTACTTACACCCGGAAACCCCTTGTACAAGAAGTAAAATGATTGGGAAAAACCAAAAAGGACAATAGTGTAAATAATTCCAAATGTTAACATATCACCAGTTATCATGCTGTAGATCATTGTCACGAAAGGTCCCGTTAGACGCACAGCACTAAATTTAATAAAATATTAATAAAAAAGGTTCTATTGCATCTTTCTGGTATTTTACCCTGCAAAAAACATCAAAAGAAACCAGGATCCCGGTGCAGCAAAAACTAAAATAGCTTCTTCAGTGTCTCTATCACCAGATAAACGACAAGGTATGCATGCTAATATAAGTAAATTTGATATCAAAAATATAGTTTTGGGTGGGGAGTTCGACTAAAACAAATGTTCATCAAGAAATAATATAGATTTGTTAAAACAATCTTACTAGCTGCTTTAAGAATGTCCACAATCCTTGATTACGAATTTCATCGCCTTGTTGAAATATCACATAACTTAGGACTCCTAACAGTGTACCAATTTCACAGGTGTATCTGTAACAATGGAAGATATGGTACGGTGAAAACCACAATAAAAAAAATTACCTAAAAATTAAAGTTGGGTCATTTGACCATCTCATTAGAGACTCATCCGGGTCGTCGGGCCTCAAGTACACAGCCATTGAGAGACATAATAGATGCAGCAATAAGATTAGTAATCGCTTCAAAAATTGATTCTGAAATAAAATCACAAAAATATTATTTGTCAACAACTTTCTTGAATAGAAACAGTTCAACCGTTCAAGTTTCTCAAATAAGTGTTGTTAGAATGTGGATTTTGAAAAGTCAGATCAACGGTAATACGGATAAGGAAATATGTTTAGTTGATAAATGAAGAGAAATATATACTTTAAATAATAACTCTTAATAATATAACTACATACTCTAGCAAATGTTTTCCATTTTTCTTCTAAAAGCCTCTGAATTATCCCACCATCCAACATATCCAAATGCGCCTCTTTTGTTCCATTTAAAATTATAAATAACGCAGAATTCCAGTCTAAAAATATGTCCTTAAAACTGATACATTTCTCAAATATTGCCTACATACTTGTACGACCATTTGGCAGCAAGGTATCCAAAGCATTCAGTGTGTACGCTGAACACGTTATGTTGCTGTATCTCCAAAATTCTTTTGCAGAAAGTTCCAACATTTCCCTGAACACTTCGGCACGACCTAGACAAAATATATATCAATTGAGTAATTTTGCTAAAATAATTGTTTCGATCATACCAAGTTTACAAGCTAATGTTAAGGGTGTCAAACCAGATGTATTTACAATACCGTTACTTGCAGGTAACTTAGGATGTCTCAACGCATATCCAAACATATCCTAAAATAGTTCTGTTATTTGTAGTATTGTTAACTAGAACCAGTTATGAGTTAAAAGCTAAAGGGGTTACAAAAATATTCAGTGTAAATTAGTATCAAGGGTTCTTACCAACTTATCACACACAACGACCATGTGCAAAATCATATTTCCAAAGTTATCTTGCATGTCAGGATGTGATCCACTATCTAACAACAAATTATATACACTTTCGTTGGCACAACACGCAGCCCAGGCTAGAGGGTATTCACCAAGGTAGGCCAGGCCTTCATAATCAGTGTTCTTTGCAGGCTTCGGTCTTTGTTGATCACGAGGAAGGAAGAAACTGCCTAAATTGTATGTATTTGTAATCATGCAGTAACTCTTATCAACATGAAATGTTACCTACTGCTCTTTGATTTACATTAGCCCCAGCTTCTACTAAATCTTGGACCAGCTCGTTGTTGTTATAGGCAATGGCTAAATGCAGAGCACTGGCCCCTACAACAACGCAAGAATTTGAAGTTAGGTCTGCAGACAGCAAAATGCATTTTTTATTATTTAGTTGTGCCGCATGTGTGGATTTTAATTTTTTTTAACTACAGTTTACTAGACGAATGCTTTAACCCAAGCGCTAAATTACTATATGTGGATCAATACCTATAATACGCCACTCTTATTTGATACTGGAGAAATATTGGTATTAATTTAACTTCCGTAAAATTATCAATTTTACTCTCACTAGTTACATTTTTAAGTGATGTTCTTTGAAAAAGCAATACATTTTAGTTATGTACTAAGTAAACAGTAACCATAAACTGTCAAAATTTACAAATTTAAAATCTCATACGGTCATGGTTATAGCAATCTAGGAATTAACCGAATATTGCTGTGATGCTGCATTTTGCATTTCTATTGGTAGCAAATTGGGTTGTTGCATTTCTGTCAATTATAAACTTGTATCATACCAAGATTAGTTTAACTAACCTTGTATCATACTGAAAAAATTACATGTCTAATAAATCAATTATTCAACAAGCCAATAATGTATAAACACCCTGTATCGTTACTAATATTCGGATATTATGAAGACTTGTATCAAATCATCAAATCCCAACTAACATCATATCATATTAGATTGTAGACGAAAATAATTAGCATTTTGTCAAAAATTTTTGGAAATCGGTTTCTCACAAAAAAAAATAGTATCGATGTGACACTTTACTGGTGTATTACTGTGGAAAATATCATTGAAAATATTCAAATGATTTCATAATAATGTCATGGAAACATGACATAAAATTGTTGCACTTACCTAAATACTCTTCTCCCTCGACAACATCCAATGCCAGCCTCGGAAAACACTTGATGAGGGTTCTAGCCAGCCTCGTATGTATTTTCGTATCACATATAATCAAAACGTGCAGTAATGTTTCACCCAATGATCCTCTATACTGCATTTGCCAGCAAGCCTCATGATCGGCCCATTTCCCCAAGGGATCATATCGGCTGAGCGATGCTTCGATAGGTAACGTGACTTGTTCGTTGTCTCTAAATTTCCAGCGGAGATATTCGGACCGGTTGATAATTTGACCCTTGCCTTCTTGATACATCAGTTGTCCAAATTGCTCCTGGATTAACTTTTCGCATTCTGATTGGCCGCCGACGTTATATGCATCTAGTAATTCTCCACCTGTATGCATAATAATGAAAGGCAAATCTTGAGAACATATAAATCTAAAAAAATATTGCATGCGTTTCAAAAAACAGATTTCTAAGGTGAAAAATATATTTAAAAAGTCAGAAAAACTCATGTAAATATGGAACTTTTCTTATTTCCAAAAAAAAACGCTGCAACGGCTTCAAATGTTTTCACATTCTTTGCATTAAGGGCAACTATCTTTAAAGATAGTCTACATTTTTACCGAAATTTTTATTTTGCTAGAAGCCTAGTATGATGTAAAAATAATCAATTGACACAGGGATTTATTGGTCTCTGACTTTAAGAATGTTGATATTGTAACGCTTCTGTTTCAGACATTTATCAGGCCTAAGATAGAATATGCTTGTTTGATCTGGTGTCCTGGATATAGTGTCCATTTGATAAATTTAGAAAACATTCAAAGACGTTTTCTTAAGTATCTATATCATAAACAGGATCGTTATTCTTATCTAGACAAAGTGATACTTTTTATTTGCCTGTGCCAAGAACAAATGTCTTGAAGTTTTTGCCCATTTATCAAATGTGTAGTACCACAGAATAGGGGAATATTCTGTGGTAGTACTTATGACCACCTTAACAGATAAGCCTGATGTTTTTGTCTTGCAGCACAGAATAGCCACCGTAATGGCTATTCTGTGCTTGCAGTCTCAATGTATTTAAATGTAAAATTCGTATTTAGTCATTGTTGTTGGCTAGTTAATGTTGTGGATTGGTTATACTTATCTGCAACTTGGTGAATTTGTTCAATTCCTAAATTATTAATTATTAGCAATCTTGGTTTAAGTTTTTTCTTTCTTTAGGCTATTATTACTATATTCTTAACTCTGTAATTGGCTCTGGTAATGTATTTTAAATAAATAACAAAATATTATGTTAATAATATCAAAATTATTATAAAAAACATTAAAATAGCTATCCAATATTTGAGGGTCTATTTAAAAATGTTTCTTTGATTTTAAAACTAAAACTGTATTACCCTATATTTTGATGGTAAGTTATATGAATCTTTTTTTGTTAGCATTTTGCTAGAAAGCTGTTCCTTGTTTTTCAGTTTATAAATCGGCAAATTTAGTGAAGGCAAAAAAGATTACTTTTCCAGAGCCATACCTTATTTTTTTATTAAAAAATATGATGGTAAATCATTGATCTCTTCGGCACTGGTCGAAGTTGACAAGCCGAATTATTTTTAATTTATAGCATTTAATGTGTGTCTAAACTGTACCAAATATTTATGGCTTAGCCGTCTTCCTTTTGGAAAATTTGGGCCACCCTGTATATGCTTTGGAAAAGGTAATTTTGTGATTTATTATTTACCTGATTTGAAGTTGAAATTATAATAAGTTTCTCAAGCAGAACTTCTAAAACAATTTTGACAATTAAATAGGGACCTACGTATTTAAAACTATAAAGGGCAGCAACTCTTGACACATAAATGATGGTGAATAGTAATATAGTGTGATCCAGAGTTGAAAATAATTACACTTATTCGTACATTTTTTCGCTTCAGGATACCCACGGTTTTCATGATTTTCATCGATTTTTTTTATATAACTGTGGCAAAACGGGTGGAGGCATCTCGCTGATATTTAGTACGGAGCATTAGACATTTGATTTTAGAAACATTCTATGCCACTAGAAAGATTGGACTTTCTCATCAGTTTTATTCTATGATTTGTGACAGGAAAGGTCTCTTGAAAAGAAATAAATATAATAATTATTCTCTATAGAACACACTGTAGCGAGACTGCTGGACAAATTTTCAACAAGAACACTTTATTCTAGCAAACGTTTTGGCTGAAGTGATTGATTTGGAATATATTTAGAGTTAAATTCTAAAGAAAACTATAATATATAAGATAGTAGTAAGAAAATTTTAGAAGTATATTTGAGCGTTGAGAAAAATAATGAACATTAGTTAAAATTTTCATATCTTTCTTCCATTTTATACCTTAAAGTGAACAAAAATTCTCATAAGAACTCCCGTTTAAATTTAAGTAGCAATGTTATAATAAATTTTCATATACAGCGTGAATAAAAAACTATGGAAAATTAGGATTAAAATTTTAATGTTGGGATTAAGGTGATAGAAAATGTAGTTATAAAGAAACATTCTATAATGTTTTCTATTATTATAGAGCACCATAACTTTGCCATAATGACTACCACGCTAAACAACTGATAACAAATGATGTTTCTAACTGACAGTACCCCAACAGGGGTACTTTTTTTGCTCATAGAACCCTATTAATTCTGTAGCCCCAGATACAGAAAGGGTCTTTCCGAAAATGCAAAGAAAATAATGTCATGTAATTAAAAACAAGTTGGTTGCTATAACAATAAAATTGTTTACGTTAAGAACAACTCAAAGTCGTCTAATTATTGCTAAAGATACACCTAAAAACTTTCAATAAAATAACAAATTTTCAGGAAATAGCCTGCAACTTTTCATACACCCTGTGTTTTGGGACAAAAAGCATTGTAATCACAGGAACTACTTTCAAAAAAATATCAAATTGGTATAAAACAAAGATCAAAATATCGACAGCCAATGAAAATTACCAATTTAAATAAACCTACGTTTTCCACTCAACATTATTATCGTCTCACCTTTCTTGTAATTTGCCAACTTATACAACAAGCACTGATCCTGGTTCGAGGCCTGGCTTATCACCCGATCTAAGATAGATCCACCTCCAAGTTGCTTCTTCTTCCTGCCACTGCATGCCTTACAACTTACAGCACCCATTTTAATCACAGCACCACATTATGCAGCATTTTTTCAGGGGATAAATATTGTGGTTAATCAATATCAGGTCAGGGTAAGGGATTTGTGTCAAGGTGCACTGGTACAAGATGGTACGAATTACACCTTGTTTGAATGCAATGGGTAGTAAGATTTGTTCTTCTGGCGACATTTGAATGTGTTTGATACTGCATTGAAGAAATTAGTTTATTTTCAAAGGTGGTACACTGACAGTTTGGTAAAGTAGATTAAAGGTGTTTAATAATATTGTTCAATCGACCTTGAAAAATAAATTAATGGATAGCAAATAAGGTTGACAAAAGACTGAACTTCCAGGAATACTATCCTATTTTTAGATGAATTTAAGGTGTATTTTAGGAGGGGAACAATCAGAAAAAGTTCTTGGTCTTTTTTGACAGGTAGTGGATTGGTTTCTAAAAATAATCACCATTTAAAAAATAACAAAAATGATGTATTAGAATAAAACTGTATGATTGAAGGTTTTTGGCCTTCTTTTTTATTATTTTTTGTATTTGGACGAGCTCAGATTGTTGGCGGTAAGATTTGACAACTGTCGTCCCTCTTATTGTATCACTTTATTAAACAATCCTACCTAAAATTTGTGTGTCTTGTTAGAGTTAGGGGAAGAAATAATTTTATGTTATAGAGATTAACATATTTATTACTTCATCTTATAAAATCACAAAAAGTCAACATACAATTTTAACGATTCACACAATCAATCCAAATAAACGTATTGAATTCAACAATAGTATTATGAAGTGCATAAAGTAAATATACAAACACAAAAAATATGCGTAACATTGTTATTAAAAGTATTTTAAAAGTCAACAGATCCTACCTCAGAATTATAATTCGCTTAAAAGATTCAATCCTACGATATAATTAATGCCGTTAATAAATAAAGAGTTAGAGTATAATATTTAAAATAAATAATATTAATTCTAACAAACAAACTAGAAGTTTCTAAATAAATAAAAAAAGCAAACAACATTTACATATTATAAATAATACATTTCATAAGGTGGTATTCTAAATCGAGATTCTGACTTTCAAATAAAAACCTTAATTCAACAGATCTAAACAAATGTTAATAAAGAAGGTACAATTATTAATTATAGTACGTTTACGTTTTTTTTTTTCAGATCTATATTGCTTTCGTTGATGAAACACTAATATAATAAAGATAGACCGGTATTTTACTAGGAATTATTACCTTGATGTTTTACTGTCACAGTATGATACCTGAAATAAAAACAGTTTTAGTACCTACATAAGTAAAAAATATGAATTTAAGCTTGAAATGTATAAAATATACCTTTCAAGTATAAAACAGAACAGTTTGTTTGTTTGAATAAATTCTAATTTATCATATGCTCGAAATAGCTTCAGATGTCCTAATCTCGTTCTTAAATGTTTCCTCCAGAAATATTCCATTGGAGTAACGATGTTCATATCCTTTTTCCTTAAGAGCCAACTATTTATAAAAATGGCATCTGAATCACTGCATACTATATTGATTTGATAATATAAACCACAACAATAATTTAGCAAAACTCGAATTTGTTCTTCATCACAAATAGCGATGAGGTTTGATTAGGGTGCTGTCAACCCTAGGCTCCCATTTTTAACATCTGATTAATTAGAATTAGTAATTAGTTAAATTTGTTGGGTTCATTTAGCATTAATATGTATATTTTCAAATCGTTCAATAAAGAAATTGAAAAAAAAAGTGCACCATGAATTCCTCTTTCCAATGGTGAATATTACGACCTAAATATATTACGACCTAAAATATATTTCTATATATATAAAAAAATATTATTTTTTTTTATTATTCAATAAAAAAAATAAAAATATGGCAGTGTTAATTTCGATTTGATGGTTCTCATATTGTATATTTCAATGATATTTGAATTTTGCAATTTCCAAAAAAAAAAGGTTTCAGTGAGAAGATTGTCTTAACTGCGACACAAGGTAGGTAATAGAAAAATTGAATGAATGAATGAAATTACAATTCATAAGAAAATATTATTTGGGTCTTACTTACTTATGCATCTCAAAGATCATCCAGCACATTCCCCTCTGCATCTGAACACAATCCCCTACTAGACGGCCTCGAAATCCTCGAACTATATGTTTGGTACGAGTTAGGAACATTCACGTAGTCGTTCAGCACCGAAGCACTCCTAACATACGGCCGACAGTCCTTTCCTGCCTCCGGTATAGAAGACGCGTAGCTCGACCTACGTGACACCGGATTTCTGTAATCATATGTCCTCCTATCCAGCGACCCATAGTCACCTGCCGTCTTGTACATTAAGTCGTTGTAAGTCGTGCTTGGTTTCCTGGGGCGTTTCTTCTCGTTGAAGCGAGTGTAAAAGCTCTTCCGCCGGATTCTATCAATGACAGACTCGCTTTCATCGCCAGAAAACACATGCCCGTTGTGGGAGACAGGAGACTGCAAGTCGCTAGTGTGATGGTGGTCTGAACATGCGGACCATGAGTCACAACTCATATATTCATCTGTAGGTGACATAATTGCGGAACTATCATCTGTGGTAGCTAAAGAGTTACGGTTTTCGCTTGAATTTAGATTTTCATCTGTTATCGATACAATAGGCGGGCTTAACGCACTTGATGAATTACCGTTTTCAAGTCTAGTGGGATTTTTGTAGTAGCGAGGGGGTCCCGCCAAATGGTCAAGATTTAAGCTTCTTCTATATGAAGTTACGGGTAGTCTCGATTTATTTCGCAGTTCTCTAGGTTCGTAATTTAGATTAGTATCACTCTTAGTGCCATCACACGAATTTGTAAAATTCTGAACATTTTCTAATAGTAATGAAGAGGGGCGCTCTTTTTTCTCAATTTTGCTAACATGACTAGATTCAACTTGTGATTCCGCTTTGGGTAACTGATAATTCACAACATCATTTTCAATTATATTATTTGAAACAGAAGGTTCAGATTGTTTATCGGCTTGCTTCTTTCCTTGTTTTGACTTGCTCTCTGGATTCTTCTCACTTTCTTTAGTCTTACTTTTCTTTCCGGCCTTTTTCTTATTATCTTGTTCCTCATACTTTTTGAAAAGTCCCAATATCTTACTCACAGACTTTTTTGAAGCTTGTAAAGGTTTAGACCCATACAAATCCTCAACAGACACAGCCCTTTTTATAAGCCCTGATTCAGTGCACTGTTCCAAGTTTTTAGGTAGACTTTGTTCCCGTAATCGGGTAATAGCACTTTCGATCGAAGATTTCTTTTCTTCTAAAGCTTCAAGGTCTTTGGGATCTTTATTGCTTGATGTGTTGTTTGAACGAAACTTTTCAAATTTTTTCTCAATTGAATGTAATAATTTATTTTTGTGAGCCTTACTTTCATCGTTTATATTTTTATTGGCTTCATTTTTTTCGTCCTTTGATTTATCCTTAGACGGTTGCTTAAGTAAGCAATATTTAGACTTGCTTGTTTTGTCTTTTACTGACTTTTCAGGGGACACTTTCAATTTTGTTTTTTCCAAAGGTTCAGTTGGATAACTTCTTGGTCTAGCAATTCTAGAAACTCTTTCTTTCTTCTCCGATGGCTTGTTTGTGTCTGGACATTTTACATTAGCATAGTCGTGTTTTATCTTTGATTTTGTAGACACATTTGGAGAATTTGACTCTCCAATGTCTTTACTTTCACCGGGAACATTAACATAGTCATGAAAGTTGTGATCTTTCACTTCCAATTTTTTAATACTTTCCGAAACATCATTTAGTAGCTTGTCAGAATGTTTAACTACTCTTTCAGTGCTTTTAGGATAATCTTCCTTAATGCCTGTACTTAAATGTCTCTCTCTAGTTGCGGGCTGATCTCGCCTCAAATTTAACCGACCCTTCCTTTTATCACGAATTTCTTTCAGTACTTTTTGCGTTTCCATCTCCCTCTCCTTTTTTTCTTTTAAATAAACATTTGTACAGTCTTCTTTGGGAGCGTCAAAGAAATCTGGCCTTAAAAACCTCGAAATTCTTCTTATACCGCTAGGATTGTTATGTTCAGTTTTGTTTGTTTCCAGTGTATTTGGTAATGCAGACTGATTTGAAGAAAATGACCTGGACGGAGTATATCTACTATATGACGAATCCGAAGAGTATTTTGAATATGGTTTAGAAGCAGAAGAATCAGAATATCTTGAACTACGTTCGCTTATGCTACTATCCCTATCTTTTCTATAAGAATCATTTCGCGACAGGCTTTCCGAAACACTTGATTCGGGACTTTGAATGCTGCGTTTCGAATATGAGTAACTTGGTTTTACTAAATCTGGCTTATAATAATGAAAACTTTTTATTTCCCCACGAGGTTCGGCACCTATACTAGAAGATCTAATGCTAAAATCATACGTCGGGTGGTAGTCATCGATGTTTGCCCTTACTGGTAGAAACGATTTGGGTTTTCTTTCTTTATCTGTAATAGTGCTTTCGAGGGGTTTATTTCCGCTCATTTCCTGAGTTAAAACAGTTTTGGGCGACCCTGAACGCATCCGTTCGACTGATCTTCGAGCAAGTCGTCTCTCTTTGTGTGCAGGTTTAGTTGGATCACAGGCGGATAAAGTGCGGTGTAATTTTTTGACTTCCGAGGGGGTCAGTTGAGAAAGCAGCTGTTTCTGAATCCTTCTAGATAAACCTGGAGTGAGATAGGACAGAGCCAAAGCATCCTCCTCGGATAGTTTTATTTTTTGCAGGTCGAGGTCTGCTAAATTAAGGTTTTCATTCTTCTGAGCATTATCTGAAAAAATATGCCACACTTACTAACAAAAAACAGGCGATAGGTGGTGGCATGCAACATTTAAAACAACGAAAATAAAAACACTAGAAATAAAAATCACCTACCTTAGCACTTTAATTGACTTTTGAACAAACTGCCTGCAGCTAGCAAAAAAAAACACAAAAATTACATTAGTAAACCAAAAACTTAATTCCTCACACAGTCGCCGCATGCACAAACATAAAAATGTATACAAAATATTTGCTGCCACCTTAGACAAAAGTACAAAAACAAATATAACATATCTTTTTTTATTTTCATATATAAATCAAACTTTGTACATTTTAAGCAGTATATATAAAATTTTAATATAATTTCATTTACCAAGCAAAATTAATTTTGAATATAAAGCTCACAAAGGACTAGTCATTTTTTTATTCTATTAATGTCAAATATACAATTATTCTCTAAAACGATAATAGTTGAGTTCAGCATTGGTCCTACATTCCATATTTTAGCTCCGCCAACAACAGTTTACCATTGTTGTCACAGCGAAAAGAGAGGATGGAGGGACAATGCAAAACTCGTCTAAAAAAATGCAAATAGCAAACTTTCAAAATAGAAATTCTTAAATATAGTTAGGACAAGCTTTATTTTTCATATTTGAAATTGTGTTCGATCTTGTCAAAAATTAGGTTTGCTAGCAACAAAAATCTTTCTAGCATCTTCTACTGTGGTTAAGTACTGCATATGTTAGCAGTGCTAAATGGTCATCATGATTACAGGTGCATCGAATGAGAAATAATTAAATGAACAATATTATTGGAGACGAGTAGAAATAAAACGGAAATCAAACTTCCAATAACATTTTGGTTACAAAAAAATAATAAATAAATCATAACTACTAAGGATATTTCAGAAATATGCCCTCTAGAATAAATGTACAGTATGTCCATGATTAAAGAGAACAAGAGGGAATTTCTATTTTACATTTTATGCAAAAGAAGCACCTCAATAAAAAGTTTTGCATGTATTTGAAACAAGGTTGCCTTAGAGAAATTTAACATTTCATAAAAAAAAATTTAAATGTCATAGGAGTAAACTACCTTTAATTGTTTACGAATTGTTTTGTTTAAAAAGTGAAGTAACATTTTCTGGACATCCCATACATGAAATGTTATGTTTCTCCATGGCAACCTCATTTTAAATACAACAATTAGTAGGTGCTCTGCTTATGGGGACACGTTAACAAAATAAATTAAACTACTTGTGTCATTAGCTGACGTTTTGACAATATTGGCTTTAGTTTTCTTCAAAGCACTCGTAGCCATAGTCGATCATTATTGTATTAAGTAAACTCATTGATTGTGTGCAGTAAGTTACTAATAATATGAAGGTGAGATTTGGTCCTCGTCTATACAGGGTGATTCAGTCATGATGTAAAAAATTTCAATCACCTAGTGGGGGAGGCCTACTAAAAAGGAAAATGCGAAAAAAAAAATTTACAAAGTCTAAAACATAGTGAAAATCAACCTTAGTACCCCAGTAACTCAGCACTCCAGTACGCTATGTTGCCGCTTGTGTGCACCGCGGAGTTATGGCGTACCAATAACCAGTCCACTCCCCACAGACAGCTATTCGGGTGAATGACCCGGCAAAGCGAACCGGGAGGCTGGCGTGCGGCAAGGCGTAATCGCCAGTAATGCCGAGTTGAAGACAAAGGAAAGAACTTGGCTTCTCTCGCCGTTTCGCACTGTGGGCCATAGAAGCCGCTGTTGCCGGACTCTACTCACAGCTCATACTCTTGTATACCTTGTTGCTTGGTGTACGATAGTATAAGTAGAATCGGCTTGCTACACGGGAAAATTACGAGTACAACCTTATGGTACTATCTCATCATGGAGTCATAGTTTTATTATACGCTACTCACCAGTGGGCCTATTACCGTATCATAACAGATTTCTTATACGCGCTAAGGGGTGCCAAGTAATGACACTCACAAACAGAATAAACTTGTGTGTGTATAGTCAAGTTGCTGGTGGAATTTTCGAAGAACTCGTCTAAACAGTATTGACAGTAGTGTTTTTGTAAGTTTTGTGCACAGTTTAAATTGATGCTCAACATTTTTGGGCATTAGATACATTAATGTTTACCGAATAAGAAAAGGATTGACATTGGAAATAAAAAAGCAAGTCAAAAGGGTAATAAATTAACTTAGAACTTGATGTTTTTATCGTCGCAGCAGAATATTTCGACATTTCTGTGAAAAAGTATAAACCTACATTTACGATATGTTGTGCAATTGGCGTACCAGCCTTGACGAGCGAGCTTACCAGCTGACGAGGCAAGCGGTGTTAGGTACGGGTTTTAATGCACTTCGGAAAAAATTTTTTTGTTGACTTTTGAATTTTTTAAATTTCTTATTTGTATTAAGCTTTTTTTTAGCCTGTGGTTAAAATTTTTACATCATAACTGAATCACTATACAGGGTGATTCAAAACGATGCGGCACCCTTTCAGGGGCGTAATTTACTCGTTAAAATAAGACGAAAAGTTCATATTAACATGGGTCCAAAAACTCTTCGTTTCGAAGATACAGGGTGATTAAACTTTGAAAAAATATCGATTTTTCTTTATACCTTCCAAACCAATAAGAATATTTCAACCAAATTTGGTACACAATAATACCATCATAGGGTGACCAGGTCGCGAAAGTATCCAGTGGCGGAGGTAAGGGTAATCGGTACCATAAATTAAACAAAAAAAATAGTATGGCCCTGTACACTACAACAATTTATTATGGGATTGAATAAACAATACAATTTGGAACAAAAAATGCCTCTTTCATTTTTTTCATATCTCTCTCCCTTTCGCCGAAAGTTGGAGTTTTCCGATTTGTGGTCTTTTTCGATTCAAACGCTTTTTCGTGTTGGTATGGTATGTAACTATTATTTGAAGTAAACGAAATAATTTTCAAATGGAATGGCAGTAGGAGTATGTAATTTTTGTTACTATTAAGACGCTAAGGCATAAAAAAATAATTGATTGTTAATCGATATTTTTTTGAAAGTTTAATCACCCTGTATTTTCGTAACAAAGAGTTTTTGGACCCATGTTAATATGAACTTTTCGTCTTATTTTAATGAGTAAAGTACGCCCCTGAAAGGGTGCCACATAGTTTTGAATCACCCTGTATATCAATTAGTAGGTTCTCTGCTTATGGGGACACCTTGACAATACCATGACCGACCATAAATAATGATCAACTGTGGTTACAAGAGCTCTGAAGAAGACTAAAGCCAATAGAGTCGAAAAGTCAGCTAATGACTCGGGTAGTTTAATTTATTTTGAGGTGTCCCCATAAGCAGAGAACCTACTAATTAATCATATTTAAATACAACCAAAACTTTTTATCATAAAATGTAAAATAAAAAAGTTTGCCCTCGTATTTACTCTAACCATGGACATACATTTCTACAAATAGTCAAAGTGGGCCAGTTTTGCCACAAATAGGAACTATGTCGTTATTTTTAATTCTGAACAACTATTCCTAGTGATATTTTTTGATAGATTAAAATAAAAGTAGTTTACTATTACAACATTTTCATATTTTTTATTTTTCTGGACACCCCTTTAAATTAAACTTTAAGTTTCTCCATGGCAACCTCATTTTTAATTTAAGCAAAACTTTTTATAAAGTGGGCTATTTTTCCCTAAACTGTAAAATAAAAACTTTTTCCGAAAATCAATCAGAAATATTGACATTTTTGATAACATTTTTGAAAGAAAAAGTCAATATTTCCTTGCACTTAGTCGTTGCCAGGCAACGGAAAGTAACTGTTAGGAAATATTTATTTTTGTACTGTAAGGAAATATTATTTCCTTACAGTTATTTATAAACTAAAAACAAGTTGATTGTAATAATTTATGTTCTTTGAGTAATTTTCGATTTTCGGAAAAATAGTATGTATACCTCGTAGGAAAAGCCACATTCCCCGACTCCGTATTGCCAGTCTCGGCTTACGCCTCGACAGGCAATCTTTACGGTCGTCCGGGAATGTTCAGCTTTTCCTACTAGGTACACAATGTACTATTCCCTCTTATTCACTCTAACCTTGGACATACTGTATAAAGGCCGGTCCACACGCAACGATGTATCGTACGATTTGCATGCGCAAGTAAATCGTTACAGATAAATCGTTGCGTGTGGACAGCAGATTTGCACAAAATTTAGAACTGTTCAAAGTTGGACGTCGGAGTTGAAAATCTGAGCCGAAAAACATAGATTTGGGAGATTTGCGCAACAATAACTGATTTATTTTAAATTTGTTAAAAAATATGTCGACCATTTCGCATAATTTTATAATAGAATTCAATGGTAAAATAGACTTTGTTTCAATAATCATGCTTTAGACCATCCAGTTATATTTAAACGTTTCCTGATTTCCCTCTTCATTTAAACAAAACGTCAAAATACTCCAAAAACCCTTCCTCCATGATTATTGTATCAAGCGAAAATTGCAGCTTTACTACGATAAGTTGTTATAATGTGGACGCACTGAATTTGTAACGATTTACATGCAAATCGTACGATACATCGTTGCGTGTGGACTGGCCTTAAGAGACAATAAATCAATGGAATGTCCATTCTAGATTAACTTTTGAAAAAAATATTGACAAGCAAACATAATTTTTTAATTCAGATAATTTTAAATAAGAAAGATAAAACTTGTCCCAACAATAATACATAAAATAATGTATAGAACAGAAACAATAATTAAAAGCAATAACTTATTTTACTGGCAGCAAATCTCAATTCACCAAATCACAATAATGGGCAGCATGCATTATAAAGATTACTTGTTAATTTAATTTTAGGAATCTGTTTAATCAAAAATTATACCAAATCTATGAATGTTTGCAAACTTGATTGAGAATACCTTAAATATTTAACAGGGACTCTAGTAGGAACAACAAAAAAATGTTATTAATTTTGTCAATTTAAAAAGTCCCCAAAATTTGAATTGATTTTAACAAAAATAGGAAGTAGGGTTATTAAAAAACAGAATATGAATACATTATGTTCCTGTATTGGAAAATGTCACACGCTTATAACAGAGTTCTCTGATATACTATGGCAAATTTGAAATTCAATTTTAAATTACCGAAAATACCGAACAAATTCAACTATGTAATTTGTAAGTAGAGACCCTTGTGTTAATTTTAGTAGGCACTTACTTTTAACTTGCAACATTTTTTATTTCCAAGACATTCTCTGCTAAGAATGATTTTTTTAAAACTTCTACTGTACCTGTACCTATACCAGATGGCCTACAGGTTAGTTTTTAGTTGTCAGGTTCTACCAAGAAATGATTTAGAGCTTATAATTAGTTGTTATTATACCTAGAATGCCTGTATTAGGAGAGTAAAGGTGATGTGTCATTAGTGTCATTATTCGTGGATTTTGGCCGATTACGATTACTGGCAGATTTTTAAAGAATTTCCAAACTTAATATAAAGTTCAGTTTTTAGCTTACAAAATTTTGTTTGTCGAGAAGATTAGTATGAAGGGATAATTTATGGCTAGCATCTATAAGGTACGACATAAATTTAACTTTGCTTTCACAATTCCTCCCATCGAATTATAATATATTTGTTACAAAATAAAGATAAGGCTCCATTATTAGCCAGAACATGTCATATGTTATTGTATCATTAACACCTCTACTTTCCCAATACAGGCATAGCTGTATCAAATAAGTTCTGAAGGTTACCAATTATTATTGTTGTCAAACCGTGAGTCATGACATGAAGATTTTGTCATCAATATAACTTTGTCGTATATTACCTTGGATCAGAAGTATATTATTTCACAACTCTCCTTGACAGGCCTAGCAATTTTATTCATGATATTTTCCAATTAAACAATGAGTACAAATAATTATATGTATGTGCTACGTTTTCACGAAATTTACCATATTACTTACAATAAATCTAACAACAAAGAACATGCAGCCACTGATTTGTCATTGTCAATGTCATTTTTTTACACCAAATCTAGATCAACTTACAATACCAGGCACTATCAAGAGCAACAAGACTAGACTTGATGTTTAATTTACTATTGTTAATCATATAGAGAGTGAGTAAAAAGTATGGAAAGGTGCTTATATTTCCTAAAATATTCATTAAATATTATTCATCAAAAGTGTTTAAGCATATTTTTGCCACAGACTGGCGACATTCAATTTTTTTGTCATAAATAACTTTGTTGATATGGTAACCAACTTTGTGTTTTTTTTTAAATGGCATGATGTGATTTTCTTTTCATATTTAGAAATATCTGTATAACATTTTAATGGAGTTTATAAGAAAAAATTTTTATGACTCGTGGAATTTAGTTGCCGAGACCTCTGGCCGAGGCAAATAAACCGCATGAGCCCTAGGTACATATATATTTTTTTGAAATCGAAAAAAAAAAATTTATTAGGCAAGAAAACAATCATACGGGATCACCCGTCCATGAACCAACTGCGCATGGCATTGTTTGACTTTGACGATCGCTCTACCTTGGTTAAGTATGATAAGACACGGCGCCTTCGAACAGACAAACCAAACTGCTGCTTGTTGTGCAGCCTCCATAACAAATCTATTGATATTCAAACCTACTAAAATATGTATATGAAGGATTGCGCTGCTATAGGTAACAATTTCACAATGCCTACGAAAAGTTAAATGAGACTTTATTGGCCGGGTTTTGAATATTTGGTCACTTTTGACGGGCGATGGCTCCGCGTCTGACGTTTGATGTTTACATCTCCTCAAGGCCTACTTATTGAAACCAATCGTACAATAATGGGCCACTTCAGTGCCGATTTCTGAGCTTTTAATGACGATTTTGGGACACTTCACTGCCGATTTCCAGTTCTTATCAAGTTAGCCATGGAAATCAAATGAAATGTCATATAGTCTAGGCATAAAAAATAACACTGGTTTACTCTATGCGTTTGATTCCTCTTATTGCATTACTGGTTGCCTAACTTGGCGCTTTATGCGATCGAACAAAATGACGCATTCAAACGAATCAAACTTAAGCCACTGCTAACCGCAGAACAAGAAAGTCAGCAATTTCTTTATTAATTTTCCGCCTGTCGTTAGAAACATATATATAAATATTTCAAACAGACCAGGTAGCGAACACCCACCCATAACAAAGCACTTTATTGTCTAGTAATTTATGTTTCTTAGGTTTTCAGTAATATCACCAGAAACCGTTATTTTGCTAGCCATTTGGCAAGGACTATAATAATAATAACTGTTAATGGATTGGGGCCACAGTGGCAAGGTGCGCAGCGCCCCGAACTCTTTGGATTGCATTTTTTCTGCCTTTGGTTTAATTCGAAGTCTAGGCAGAGTGTATGCAACATGTCTTTAGGAAAACAACGCCGATGGCTAAGAGTGCTGGGTAACTAATTGCCCTGACTCACTGAGATCATTGTGGTTTTCTAGGGGTTTCCATAGTATTTAAGCAAATGCTATCTTAGTTCTATCGGGAAAAAGTCAGCCCTAGCAGCAAATCGCAATGAAGCCTATTTTGGTAACTTGGAAAAAATATATTTTTCAGCTTTGTTTTGAAAATTCCTTATGATGCACCTATAAAAAAATGTGTGGAAAAGGCCCATTGGATGTCGCAATTTTATGGCAACAAATATATGCCCAAAAACTTTAATACTAAAATAGCAAATATTTCAATATAAAGTACCTTTCCATAGTTTTAAATCACTATTATTATTATAAATGCAAGCTGCCCATTCAACTACCCCAATCAAAATATAAATAAGACGGGCAAAGAGAAAACAAAAAGAACAGTAAAGAAAACCATACAGTTGTGATGGGAATTAGTTGTTGTTGTGCATGCAGCCTACCGAGTCTGTGTCGCAGCAGAGGCGGCCAGCAGGCAGGCGGTTAGTGGGTGCCCCCCTGGGTGGCCGGTCCGCAGGGCACATGCACCGTAACGCGCACTCGCGCTGCAACCACACAACACCGTCACGGCCATGCGGATGTGGGAGTGACCCGCTCGGCGACCCCCGTTTGCATAGCGTTAAAAGTTCGTTGCATCATCGACGAAAAGTGAGGTTCAAGTAAGTATACAGGGCGTTATTTAAGTACGTAGCCAAACTTCGAGGGGTGATTCTTCGAGTGATTTTAAGACAAAAAGTTTATATAAACATAGGTTCCGTATCGCTTCGTTTTCAAGATACAGAATGCCAAACTTAAAAAAAACAACATCTTAATAATCCTTTAGCCGATTTTGTTCAAATCTGGCAATGTTATTTACGATAGAGGGGGGTTAATTTAGCCCTAAGTAGATTCAAATTATTAAGTCCAGTGGCGTCCCTGGGGGTACCGTGACCAGTATTTTTGAAAAAAAAGTGCGCCACTTACTTTTTTAAAACTTTTATATTTTTATCTCATTAAGGAACTAAGAATACAACTTTTTGGTCTGTTGAATTTTTTTCGTATCTGGCTTCGTTTTCGAGAGAAAAAAATAAAAAACATTTTATTGCATGTCATTTGCTTTGTTGTTGCTTTACTGCTGCATTCTCGAAAACGAGAAGATATGAACAAGGTTCAAGAGACAAAAAAGTTGTATTCTTAGTTGCTTAATATGAAAAAAATATAAAAGTAGATTACAATTATTATCAAGTCCAGTGGCGTCCCTTAACCAATATTTCTGAGAAAAAGAAAATGTGCGCGACTGAGTTTTTAAAACTTTTATATGTTTTCGCATTAAGCAACTAAGAATACAACTTTTTGGTCTCTTGAATCTTGTTTGTATCTTGCTTCGTTTTCGAGAAAGCAGCAATGCAACAACAAAGCAATGACATGCAATAAAGTGGTTTTTATTTTTTCTCTCGAAAACGAAGCCAGATAAGAAAAAAATTCAAGAGACTAAAAAGTTGTATTCTTATTTCCTTAATGCAAGAAAAATATAAAAGTTTTAAAAAAGTCAGTGGCGCACATTTTCTTTCAAAAATATTGGTTTCGGTGCCCCCCGGGATGCCACTGGACTTAAACATTTGAATCTACTTAGGGCTTAATTAACCCCTCTCTACCGTAAATAACACTGCCAAATTTAAACAAAATCGGTTAAAGGATTATTAAGACGTTCTTGAAAAAAAAATTTTTTTAAAAAAGTTTGACACCCTGTATCTTGAAAACGAAGCGATACGGGACCTATGTTTATATAAACTTTTCGTCTTAAAATCACTCAAAGAATCACCCCTTAAAGTTTGGCTAGGTACTTAAATAAAACCCTGTATATTAGACTATTGACTGTCTAGAATTGTTTTTTTTTCCTACTTCAAGTCTATGTTAGTTCTTCACCACAGTAAAATTCTACTATATCTCACGGTATAAGGAAAACCAGTATGCTACTGGGAAAACGCCAATACTTATTCGGGAATACCACCGAACACAATTAGTTTTTGAAGTATACACTGTTTTTATCCAAGGCCTTCGTTTTCAGGATATCAGAGGTTGATGAAATTTTTTTTTCTAAATTTTGATTTTGTAGCTAGGGGTATTGACTTTATAGTACGAGAGCTTGCTGCATGATTTCAACTCTCATAAGCTTATAGAATAAGATGTTGTGTAAAATGTAGAGAGTATATTTCTTTACTTGAAGCGAGTAGGTTGCCTCAATTTATATGGGCCCGATCATTGTTATTTAAGGAAGTTGCAGTCAATTTTTAGGCAAATCTACTCTCATATGATTATAGAACAAAATAGGTACCATTGGAAAGAAGGCCCATGGAGCAACAATAAAAGAAGGGTCCCTTGGTCTTTTAGAAATCCGATAGGCGTATTTTCAGGGCCCCGAAAATCCTCCGCTGTTAAATACGGCGCGAAAGACGGGGGCAAGTCTGGACCTTGGGGACGCGAGTTGTGTGCGAAGTCCTGCTATACAGCCAGTGCCATATACCGCTTGATGCACAGGAAAAAAACTTTTTCAAACGCGTTTTTCAGGACATCTGACGGTACAGCGAGATGGCCGGAGAACGGGTCAACATATTTAAAGAAACGTTTTCAGGTAAATATTTCTCGTTTTCAAGTTATTAAGGATTTTCGGCGAAAAAAACGACCAACACAGGTGGGACGCATCTTTTTTACGTGATTGGCCGGTATTTCCCGTCACCTAAAAGCCAAAGTCCGTAAACTGTCAGAAATTGCCCTTTTTCACCGAGCTACAGCTAAGTTATTTCGGCTCAGGGCTCTGGGGTCGGAATTTTTAAAGCTTCCCTCAAGTCTTCAGGTGAGGTGCAGTTGTTTCCGGTGCCCCCGAAAAATTAAAAAATGAGAAAAAACACGCAATTTATAAGAGCGGTTCCTCAGGATTTAACGTCAATTTCGCTAATTCTACAGCCGTCCCGTTTCTCGAAACTCGGAAATCGGGAAATTTGGTAAAATATCGGATTTTCGAGGTTTCTTTTAGTACTGGAGGAAAGTACAAGACCCAATTAAGAAATTTACCATCTTCTTCGATTTTTAGAACGACACTTTTCGAAGTTGTCAAAAGACTTTTGCGAAAAAGAAGTAAATATGTTCGTGGGATGGGTTATACCTATTAAAAAAATAAAAATTATCCACAACTTCTTTAAATAATAATGATCGGGCCCATATTATCCGAGGCAACCTACTCGCTTCAAGTAAAGAAATATACTCTACATTTTACATAACATCTTATTCTATAAGCTTATGAGAGTTGAAATCATGCGGCTGGCTCTTGGACTATTATATTTCAGTGTGGTAGTTAAACCAGAGTGCGAGGGGGGCAATAGTGATTTTTAAGCAGAATTTACGGCCAAAGTAAAAGAGGTCTCTTGTAAGCTTATAGAGTGAATTTTGAGAAAACCTAGTTTTTGTGGTGCACGGATGCTTGTGTGTTAATATACTATACAAAATATAAAAAATATGCAGGATGTCCCCAAATAGACATCTTAGAGTTGATATTTGAGTTTTTGGGGTTCAGCTTTGCTTGTTTTTAAGCTAATTTGTGACGAATATAGTCGACACGCTGAGGATCTTCCTTCCAACCACTTCTAAACTGTAATTTTGTTGAGTCGAGCCACTGAGCAAAGGAATACTACTACCAGTACTACTCAACATCAATCGTATTCCTTTCCTACTTTGTTGATTATTTTCGATCCGGGTACTCCAACGTTGCGTATCAACGGCAACATTGATATACTGGAAATATTCAAACATAGTATTTGGCAGTGATGTTGGCGTTCCAACAAATTGTAAACAAATCCGTCTATTATTTTTATGTCTATGTACGAACCTAATAAGAATTATAGTAAGGAGAGGTTAGGACATTCTCTGATTTGGAAGAGAAAATGCTTTCTATCCTCTTCATTAAATGCCAGACAACAACAGAATAAACCGTGGTTGGTATTTAGCTAATTTTGTTTATGAATGAATTGCACCGTCTATTGTTTTTTGTCTATGGGTTGGTATACCCTTAAGTGTAATTCTTAATAATTTTCAAATACTCCGGAGTTACGCTCATATTGACACTTTCTTCTCTGTGAAATAAAACTAATTCATAAAAAAATAAAAAAAGTCAAATAATAAATATACCCTGAGCCCGGTGTACACAAAAAAATTCAACGATGACAATTTCTATAGTATTTTGATTGAAATTTACAGTAGTGAAAATCTTAATTACGATTGACTATTTGACAGAAAACTTTCGATTTTCATATTTTCGGAACTTGCGTGACATTAGTTTTTCTTCATCAGAAACACTGGTGGCTTTTACTTCAAAATCAGTATAGAACTTATAAAAATGTGAAACTTTGCAAGAAATGCGGGCAGACAAAGAGTCCTTTAAAAACTGTACTATAACTATTTTATAGGAATAGGATTCTGTTCAATTTTTGCGGATAATATTTTGAAGTATCATATTACAATAATGACATTATACCGGGACTGTGCAGATAGTCACTATTAAATTTGATGATTTATCCTTAAAAACTGAAAGGTTTCACTCAATTTAATCGGCAAATATATTTATTTTTGATAATGTAAGATATCCTAACTTTTGTAATACTGACGCCAGCGCCAGTTACTCACAATAATTAGAGATAATCTCATTCTTTATACGCGATTGAATATAAGAAATACGCCCCCTGTAGGCTCAATGCTAAACTAAGTCTATGGGCCATGCCATTTTGTTGATCCGTATGTTATGTTTTTTGTTTTGTTCAAAATCAGTCAAAAAAATTATTTATTTTCAAAAGTTGACTATTATAATAATGTGGTAAATAACAACAGTTGAATTCAAATGTTTAAATATTCCCGCCACGCTTGTGCCAAAAAAGAGAGAGTTAAACAAGAGTTGTTAGAAAATGAAATAAAGCAAGTAAAATGTGATTTTTATTATGATTACCATGCCCAAAAGGCCTCCCACAGTTATCAGAAGTGGAATTTGAACATACTAAAGTGTTATGCAGTGTAATTACGAAGTTTTAGTGCGAGATTCGGACGAAAAACCGTCTTGATTCGATCGCCGAGGTCGTAACCTAAACATTTTTTGTTCGTTTGTTCCTGAAAACATTTTCGAGATGGAACAAGTTTCGAATCAATTTAATTTAACCAACAAAGTTCTCTATTTCAAATTCTGCTTTTAGTTCATATTTAGTTGCCTGTTGCCTGTGCAATTACATAAATCATAAACAATAATGTTTAAACTTTATAATAACCGGTAAGTACAGTTTCCCGCGGTGTATGTCTGCCCCGATTTTTTTGAAATTTTGGCTACCCCCTATTTTCGGGGTCCCTGAACACGAATCTGACCTTAGTTTTTGGTGCTCGGGCATAGTTTCCGAGAAAATGAATTTTCAAATTTGCTTTGACATCTCACTTTTTATGGCGATATTTGTGGTTATAATCCGGATGAATTTTTACTATATGCAGCTCAAACTGATCACCACACTATTTTGCACCTTTTGCAATATCGAAACTTCGCGAAAACCCGCGGAAAATCCGAAATTTGGAAAGATTTGTGCCGTGTTTACGTCCGGCCCGGCCGCTGTTTTCGCCCCACAATCGGCGGGCGCCGATTGTCGGGGGGAACTTTTATCTAATAACCAAATAACTATATGAAGACGACCACAAAATATATTATAGAAGATGACAAGAACAATGAACAAGAACAAAGAACAACGCAGTGTAAACCCAAAGTGTGCCCAAAGCTAGAGGTGACAATGGCCCATATAGTTAGTTCGCATAGTGCCCGTCGGGGCGTTGGCATCTTAAATTCAGTCGCGTATAAAGTCAATCTAATACATTTTTTGTAAGATCCAAAATTAGTGATTTCCTAAAAACTGCTGAACTCTTAATTTTAAGATGACGCCGATCCCAAAAACCTTGGTTTATCCTTGAAAATAACTGCCTCAAAAAATTTCACTTTCCACATATTTTTCCTACCAAAAATCAAGATAACATGCCATAACAACCTCTTCGGAGTTAGTAAATAAATACAAAAATATTGATTTCTAAGAAATGAATGCAAAATGTTACACATAATATGTTAGTTATTTTTCCGAGAACACCTGACACATTATTATCCAAAGTTATCCAAAAGCAATGTAATCTAACTGCGATTTCTAATAACTGTGGTAAGTAGGGTGTTTAGTACTATATCTAGCTAAGTTTCTCGTTTCTAATGTTTTTTTATTAGCATAATTATTTATGGTGAATAACAATAGCAAGAGCCAATGAGACTGAACGTTTGTAAGGATAAACTTCTTGCTAGTTGATGTGTAAATGACCCAAGATCAATTTATTATTACAGAAAGCAGATTAGGTAATATTAACCAAAAAACAATTTATTACTTACAGATAACAATTTCCCTGCCTGCGTATATATTATATTTACGAATTGAGAAGTGCATTCTAAATCCAAAATGTTCGACAATAGTTTTACGACGTGGTAACTTTACCTCATAGCTCACCATCCACAACCCATCTGGTCATTTTCTGGGCAACTATCAATAGAAAACATTTAAGTTTTATTACTCCTTGCACAAACAGCAACTACTGAATGCTGAGTATATGCAGTTAAATGCAAAAAAGTTTCCTCAACTACATGTGCTTCCTTCATTGATATGCAAACGAGGGTGCTGCGGAACTTTAGACATTTAGAGAATAAAACAGGTGAAAAAAATCATCGGACATTAAAAAAAAGTTGGAAAACTTTTTTAACAAAAATAAAGTAATACTGGGTGTACAAAATTTTAAAAAAATCACCCAAAAAAACACTACACAAGCACGAAAAAATGGGGACTACTTCAGGGTTACTACTTCGTAAAAATACAGACATTAAATTCCATCACAACACAAATCTACGGGAGTGGGACTAAGATTTACCTCCGCGGGGCACTCGCGTGCTGGAGGTCGACGCGTTCGACGGTGTCGGTGAATTGAACACGCTTTCTATGTCGGACGCCAAGTCCCGACTGACACTCCTCGTCCACGGGACCCCAAAGTTGTTGTCGAAGGCCGGCCGGCCGAACGATCTTCCCAGCGATGAGTGTCTGCAAAGGAGAAATGTCGGTCACGAATTGTTCAAAACAACCGTGAATCGGTCGTTACCTGCTAACAGGATTCTCGATCCTGTTCCACATGCCGTGATCAAAGTGGCTTAACAGACGGCTGTTGGGAAAGCCAGGTCTACTGCCGTCATCTATGTTTAACCTTTGAGTTAAATCTCTAACCTACGAGTAAGAAATACACTGTAATCAACAAGTTCTTATACCCCATGGATAGGCAGCATACATGATAAAATAAACGTTGGAAGGTTTTGGGAATGTTAATGTTTTCAAAAAAATCACATATTTGTGTCAGTTATGTCATTATCTTTGCAATAACGCCAAATGGATGGTATTTTGATGTGTTTATATTAGACCGGGAGATAGTGACAGATTTTTGGACGTGATTTTACTCAGTATGCCTTGCAAAGGGCATTGTGTGGCACATATTCTCACAATAATAAGGTATGAATCAGAGAGTCATCCTGGGTTCTTCATGTGAAAAACTGAGTTTTCAATTATTCGAAAAATATGCGTTTTGATATGATTTTAGTCAGGCTGTCATGTGTTTTATAATGAAGTTCAAAATAGAAAATTCCTCGAAAAACCATAGGCATACCGTTAGGGTGGGTCCAAAGGGCTAATATTGACACGTGATCTTGTATTTTTATAATTAATTTTTCCACGTTTCTGAACAGGCTGCCAATGAGAAGTATGCAAGTTCTTGTTATGAAAATGCTGAAAAAAGGATGGCATACCTTTTGCGCGTGTCCAAGTACTGTTTAAATTGAATGTTATTTAATCATTTAAACGAGTTATTCGATGTAAAGTGTACTTGGACATGCGCAAACGGTATGCCATCTTTTCTTCAGCAGTTTCATAACAAGAACTTGCATACTTCTCATTGGCAGCCTGTTCAGAAACTTGGAAAAATTAATTATTGAAATACAAGTTCACGTGGCAATAATAGCCCTTTGGGCCCACGCTAAGGGTATGCCTATAATTTTCCGAGGAATTTTCTATTTTGAAGTTCGTTATAAAACACATGGCAGCCTGACTAAAATCATATCAAAACGCATATTTTTCGAATAATTGAAAACTCATTTTTCCATATGAAGAACCCAAGATGACTCTCTGATTCATATCTTATTATTGTGAGAATATACGCAACATAATGCCCTATGAAAGGCATACTGAGTAAAATCACGTCCAAAAATCTGTCACTATCTTCCGGTCTACAATTACTGTGCAATAAATACATAACGTAGTTTTTTCTTGCCCATTTTCTTTTTCTTGAAAAAAAGCAAACAAATCAGACAATTTTGTCTGCATCTTCACCAACTAAATAAAGGTCTACCATTGAGTAAAATATTATACCATAACCCCATACCTTATAGCATATAACTTAATTTATGAGATAGTAGATATTATTAATAAAAATTGATGATTGTTGGAAATAATTTGTGTCAGTACCCAGAGAGAGAATGTGAATAATTTGCACTTTTATTCTTTGATTTGGTGAACTGTACATGTCGTCTCTGGATGGATGTAGCTTTAAGTTATGAAAATCATAGCGACACTTTTTCTATGAAAACTCGACCAACTAAATCAGGAACTTTACTTTTAGAATATTCAACAGTAAACATTTTGTAACAATTCAGGCGGAAAGTTTATAAAATAATTTAGGGAAACATCTGTATTATATCAGTCGAATGTACAAATCAATAAAATGTCAACTACTCACCCTTGACAACAATGTCGAGAACAGATTTTCCGCCGTCAAAATTTCGAATCCTTCATCATCGTCCTCTTCGCCAGAACTCAGGGAATCGTTGTGCTCTAGTGTGGATTTCTTGGGACGCGAACTCCTGCAATTCGATTCGTTACTAACAAACCAAAATGTAAACCGAGACTTACCTCAGTCGGTGCATATGGAAAGCGTCGGATCTAGAATCCTCGGTGTCGCTGTCTTTGCCAAAGGAACTGTGACGGTGCAGTTTTGAGAATGGACTCTCGTCTTCAGAGTCGCGATCGCTCAACATCGATCTAAAAAACAGCCAATAATGGCATTGCTTGTAGGTGAACAGAAATAAAAGCCAAATTTAACAGGGAGGGAAGGGAATAATATTTAAAAAATATAGCCATCAAAATTCTCTTCATTCTCATGCCCAATATGTAATTTTGAGCACTCGTTACTAAATATACAGGGTGTGTAAAGAAACACATTTTTTTGGGTACTTAAGGTGGCATTTGAACGACCTTGTCAAAAATAACTGCCTTTTGGGGACTATAGTGGATATCACGAACGATGATCCCTGGGTCACGATGGGCGGCAATGGAAATTACATTGTCGACCATGGTGATGCAGGGATCATCGTTTGTGATATGTATTTTATTTAGATCAATTTTTCAGAACGAGAGGGAGCTGAGGCGAAAAATCTTAATAACATTTTGACTTAAAAACTACAATAAAAAGGGCACTCTACTGTGCACAAAGCATACCTTATTTATTTATCGAAACTCACATTATGCCACAAATTAGTTTCAAAACAATCAAGACTCAACCCAAGAAGCTCAAATTTCTACTCAATTTTTTTTTGTCTTTTACCAGTCTTTTCGCCTACCCGCACACCCTGTATATTATCATTATCATAAACAATACTTCTCCAAAACAAGAATTTTTCCCGTTTCCTTCTACAAATTTTGCTCTACATTATACAGGGTGTCCGGTAATTATGCGGCAATCTCGCGTGAGCAGGTAGAGGACATCAAAATATTATTATTGAGCTTAACAACTACGGGTCAAATTTTAATAGTTACAGAGATACAGGGCGTTGTAATTCTTTTTTTGAGATTGAATTATGACAATAACTCCCACAATAATCAAGCTGCTGAACTGAAATTTAGTAGTATTATGTTTTTGGAGATGGAAGATAAGCTGAAAATGTCAATTTCAACGTGTCTCACAGAGGGCGCAACTTGCGCTGTTTTTGGATCGCGCTTTTATTCGTAACTTTTTTGAGGTTATCTTTTAGGGCCTGCGGGTCCATCATTTCAGTGCATCTTTTCATTCTTCGACAAAGACGATAAAATCAACCGTTTGCGTTTAAATTGGCAAAATGTGCCCCAAAACACCTGTTGACTCCTCCAATATTCGAAACATAAAATTTTCACCGACCGCTTTCAAATGCTACAGATCAACTGTACATTTAAAATGAAGAAAAAAATGCTAAATGGATATTGATCAAAACCCCATTGGTTTTCTTGAAATAGAGTGTTCAAATTTTGTCAAATTCAATCCTTTCCATTTTGAAAGCGAATAATTTTTGGTACATTGTTCATAGGGATTTTTTTCTTCATTTTGAATGTACAATTGATCTGTAGCATTTGAAAGCGGTCGGTGAGAATTTTATGTTTCGAACATTGGAGTCAACAGGTGTTTTGGGGCACATTTTGCCAATTTCAACGCAAACGGTGGATTTTATCCTTATGAAACAAGAGTACCTTTTTGTTGTAGAATAAAAAGGTGCACTAAAATAATGGATCTGCAAGACCAAAAAGATAACATCAAAAAAGTTACGAGTAAAAGCACGATCCAAAACGGTGCAAGTTGCGCCCTCTGTGAGACACGTAGAAACTGACATTTTCAGCTTATTTTCCATCCCCAAAAACATAATAGTACCAAATTTCAGTTCAGCAGTTTGATTATTTTGGGAGATATTGCCATAATTCAATTTCAAAATAAGAAATACAACGCCCTGTATCTCAGTAACTATTAAGATTTGACCCGTAGTTGTAAACTCAATCGTAATATTTTGACGTCCTATACCGGACACCCTGTATTTAAGTCATATTCGTATGTCAACCTGTCATTAGTGCAATTTATTCATGCCGATCAACACTAAAAGGAAAATTACGTTTGACCCAAAAGTCCCGGAGGGTTCCTTTTTGCAAAGTTTTCACTGCATATATCTACAAACACCCTCGAAGAACAACTTGTAGGAAACATTTGATATTTGTCGATTTATATCAATCTTGATGCTTACCCTATCCTCCTGTGCCTGCTACTCAGCTTGCTCTTGCCGGTCATGGTGCTCGTAGTGCTCGCAGTATCGCTCGGTTCCAGACTGCCCGCTCTCGGGGCAACATACCCACCACCTTCCACCGCTATAGGTATAATGTATTCTCTGGCCGACTTCTTGATGGGATCTCCGTTAGAGCCGATCGTTTCCGTGTCCGATTCCTGGGTGGACTGCCTCGATAGGCTGTTCGATCTCTGTGTCGCGTTCGATTTCTGAGTCTGGAATGGTCTCGGCATCGGGGGTTTGGCGGGAGGAGACTGGACCGGTTCCGTGTTTGCAATGTTTTCGGGTTTCTCGAAGGCGATCGGTATTATTCGTTCCTTGGGATCTCGAGAGGTCTCGGGATCGACAGACACGGATCTAAAAATAATTATACCGTGATACAAATGAACCATCATCCATACAATAGGTTACAAATGGCTGCATTTAGAGTTACCAAGCGTAAGCAATCGTTTGTAGTCAGATAGTGCCTCTGTCTCGGTTTTTTTATGTATAAAACAAAGACAGAGACAAAAATCCACTTGCAAGCGATTATGGACTATCTGTCAAATTGATTTATTTTTACTTTATTTGTTTGTCTCTTAGCAGATTTTGAGGTTAGGGGAAGTTGTTCTCCCCAGCAGCCATATTCTAATTGTTAAGCACTGTTGTACAACAATTAACAACAATGGTTGCATTTAAGACCCCCAATCATACCAAGCGCTTTGATTGCAGCGCTTTCTACTTTCGTTTGCTGGCACTAGCATTTCGTTAAACGGTTATTTTATGACAGCACCCGAAATATCGAGATGTAAAAATAAATTAAGCTCAAACACAGCATCAAAAAAGTAAATCACGAAATCGAAATTTTACAATGGCTTACCACACTGAAATAACATAAATAAAGTCAATAAAGGGAACTGACAGAACAAAGTAAGGTTAGAACAAACCCCCTATTATAGCAATCACAAGCGATCAAGCATAAAATTTTTACGCTCACTAATTTCGCAATCCGCTGAAATCTAGCGAAACCGTTCAAAGCGCGCAAGCATCAAACCGCTTGCAAGCGATTGCAATCGCTTTGTCGTCTTAAATGCACCCAATGTAAATATAGCTTTGTTCCAACACTCAGTTCTGAACCAGTTCCAGCAGATCATAATACAGAAAAATAATTCCAGAACTGTTTTAAGGCATTTAAGCCTTCTCCTGAAATACTTATCTCAATATTTCACTCAGTAATTTAAGTTTTTTGAATATTGAGTCGCTCTGTGCGAAAGGTTCTACCTTTTTAAAACATTAAATGTTTAATGTTTTATTTATAGATTATCGCAGCTTGTAAATTTATAAAATAATCACTCAATGTCGATAACAAACTGTTTTTGGGCTCAATCAGATGTTTTGTTGCATTGCCCTAGTTAAAAGATCTATTGTAAATCCGGGATTACACTTGCAATTTCATGGCCAATAATTGGGGAATATGATTTTTTTATTTCTTTAATATATTTGCCTATCTATAGAAAGAGCACATACCCAATATCAGCCCTCAAATAGCAATATTTAATTATTCATTTGAAATGACATGAAAAACGCGGAAATGGTCGTGATGTCACACCGCTCGATCGATCAGAAGGCAGTGACAGGAGTGACAGCTACACAGAATTAGAGAAGGGAGAATGGCAATAGAACGTTAAAATAAACAGGTCGGCGACCCATTTCCAGAGGGATCTGATGTAGGTAAAAAATAAGAGCCGCCTAAAAATCCAAATTTAACCAGCACTTCTTTACCTGAATGGTGAGGCTACGGGACTAGTAATTGGTAGGTCCCAGGTTCAATCCCGCAAGAAGTTTTTTTTTCATTATCACTGCTTTCTACCTCTTATATTTATCACTGATTATCATTTTTAGTAATAACTGGACAATGAATATTATGAAGATTATTACTCACAATCTACTCCATAGTGTATTTAAATTCAAAGTACCTACCTACCTAATATGAAATTGTCAGTAGCAGGTAAATGTAATACATTGCTCGATGCGTAAGTTCTTTTTGACCTCGGAGATAGTTTTAAGACCCGAGGCAACACGGGTGTTAAACAACTTCCTCGACCAAAAAAAGTTCGCTTACGCATCTCACAATGTAAATAACGATTTAATACCGCACACACTTTTCAAAGGCAATCAACAATATCAAGGCTGAGATAAAATATAGACTATAACACAAATACACAAGGATAGAACGTTCACGTTGCTTTTTCTAAACAAAGCGTGTGTAGTGCTGTAGTTTTTATACATGTGCCGCCCATATTAGTTTATACATGGTGCTGCTGCCCACTAGAGGCACCACCACCAACGAACTGCTTGACGTCACAACCAAGGAGGGTGTGTTACAAGAACGATTTGAATTATGCAGTTTTAATTGCTTAAATTTATTACATAAAAATAAAAAATTAGTTTGTGAACTGTGGTTCATTTAATGGCAATAAATTACGTTTGAAAGTAATATTTTTCAAACTTAATTTTTGCGCAAGTTCCCCATTGAGCAAGTTAAATTGTAGGTGTAAAAGAGAAATTATTGTTGCCGTCAATTTCTTGGCCAAGAAATTGAAGCAAGTTGGAAAATATTGTGGAAAATTTGAGTATTTCTCAAGATTTTCTATGTTCCGGCAGTAATACCAATTTTAGTGATTTTTGCCTGTAGTTTGAGCGATGCACGGAGTTATTTATTTTATTAGTGTTTGTATATTTCTGCTTTCGTGTTGGTAGTATTCAAATTGCACAATAAATTGACCAATTTGTTGTTGGTGTAAAGTGTACCAACAATTCCTTGGCCAATTTATTGTGCAATTTATTGGCTAAGAAATTTACAAGTGTAATGCCAGCTTTAGGTAACCTTAGACAAAATTTCCAAGGTTTTTTAAAATAAAATGTGCTGTTTTGCTCTAAAGTACAGTATTTGATGACCTATCGTTACAAAAAAACTCCATCGAAATTGGATGACAAATACAAATTTTATCGGGTTGTTCCAGTTTGCAGTGGGCATCTCACTATGGCGTAATCTTCACTCCCGTTCATATTACAAACATTTGCTCGTACAAGGTGATTGTCAAAAACTATCAGTTCATCGTGACCAATAAAGGGGAGAATATAATTTGAAAATCACAGAACAATGAAAGAACCTTCCACATATATTTATGGATATCACCCCACATTCACCTATCACCTAGTGGCATTCAGAAATGTGTAAAAAGGTGGAGTAATTTGTTGGACGTCTTGTCACTATCCCTTTTCCCTCCCAAAATGTCACTCCATTTATAAACGCACCCCTATATGTTATTCCTGTATTTTTCAAAATGAACAAGTGTTATAGTCAAATTATTTTAATAAGTCCTTACTGGAACTGTCAACTGGTAATTTCGATATCCTAAGTTGGCATAAATGCAGCAAAAAATGCAACCGGGTCGTAAGTTCAGGTCAGTAACGAGCCCATTTGCACAATGAATAACTACTAATAACACGAAAAGTAACAAGAACAAGAACAACACAGATAATGGTAAAACTCACGAAACGTAGAAAACCCGTGAATATTTTCACTGCCGAATGTTTGAACCAGTTTGAACGATCTGGAAAACCTTCACTGTCACTTTGACACACCGAAGCTAAATTTGCCTGAGTCTGCACATAGACGGACGCTGCCAAAAGCAGCTGATTATACCAAAATAAAAAGTGTTTCCATGACGTTTGAAATTATTATTAAAATGAGTTGTAGTCACAGTTATTTTTATTTACAGCGGTATAATCGTGATTGCAATAGGGTTTTTATTTTATTATTTTCTTTTTTTCGTATCACTTGGGTAACTTTTCACATTATAAATCAATGAGTGACGTCATTAACTGGTTGAGACACATATACCAATGTTATACCCATAGTTAACAGAAAATTCCTAGGGATTTTGTGGAGAATGTCATCTGACAAAATCGGGACTTCTTAAATAGTAGAGATGGAAAAGTTCCCACTTTACGAAAATTCCCGGAAAGTTTCTGTCAAAAATTTCCGAAACTTTCGGAAAGTTTTTAGTTGTTTTTTTAGTGTTTAGTTTAATTAGTTACACTTAGAGCTTTCCAAAAATACCAAATATGTCATTTTTTGAGTGTAATTTGTTAAAATATTGCAGAAAAGGTACAATATCACAAAATGTAAAAGGTTTGCTTTGTAATTGGTAGGAAGCGCCAATTTTTATTGTTGAAAAATACTCTATTCTTTTTTGCAGATTTGGCTGGGCTGGGACAAAAAAAACATTACTTCCGCTGAACTGAAAGTGATATGCAACCGTGTTGTGCATATTTTTTATTCACTTTACTATAGTCTAATGAAAAATTGCAACAAAATCGCCATCTTATTTTTTTTTAAATTAAACTGTTTTTTTTTCTTAGCGGCATTCAAGTTCGTGGGAAAAAACAACACAAGTTTAGTGTTTGAACCGCCAATGTATCATAAAAATTACCGAGATAATCGCTAGTAACATCTTAATTGAGTCACCCTGTACAAAAGTAAACGTAATAAAATAGAAAACTGACAAAACATATATAAATAAAAAAAGATAAAGCCAAATATGAAAGAATAAAATAAATTCACATATTCATATTATGATTATTATTTACCTAGTTTAATTTAATTTAAACTTTCAGAAGTCAAAAAGTATATAGAATATAATAAAATATATTTTATCTGTGGTCTATAGCACACAGTTCATGATTCTTCTTTGTTCTTTTTTGTATTTTTTAGGTTATGTCATGAATCTTGGCCAGGCATTTATGGCGGCAAGTTTAAAATTTCTACATAAACTCCCAGAAAACTTTCCGGGAAAGTTTCTCAGGAATCTTTCCGAAACTTTCAGGGAAAGTTTCCTAAACCTTCAAAGTTTCTTCCCGGAAAGTTTCCAAAAATGGAAACTTTCCCGACTTGGAAAGTTTCCGTTGCCCATCTCTATTAAATAGCCCATTATCGAAAACTCACCTAAATCCCGGCGGGGCGGCCGACACCGGCACGACCACCTTGCTGAACTGCGTTGCGCCCTTCGGCACCGCCTGCACGTCGTGCGCCACCTCAGTCTTGAACTCCATCTGTGCCGGCCTCGGCACCGGATAATTCAGCTGTATCTGGGCCTTCGTCGTTTTCCTCCTGGGCAACGTCGCCGATTTCAACGTTATCTCCGCCGAGGACGTCTTCTTCTCTTCGACGGGCGCCGGCCGCTCTTCCACCTGTCTGGCCTCCGGCTTTTCGAATGTCGGCTTCACGAACGGCTTCGGCCCCGAGGTCTGTATGGGCGGCGATAGGGGCGACGAGATCATTCCGATGTTGCCCGAGGCCGACCTGCCGCTTACGCCGAACGGCACCGGCGGTTTTCTGACTATGCACGGTCTCGATTTAGATTTTCTCGTGCCTTCTTTATCTAAAGCAGAAGAAATAATGTTTACGGCATTTTTAACGCGCTCCTTTTGATCTTCGTTGCCTTTGGGTGACGACGGTTCGGAGGCTTGTTTCTGTGCGGTTTTGTCTTCTGGTGGTTCCACTGCAGGTTTTTGTGGTTCGTCTATAACAACCTTTTTTGGAATGTCTTCTTTAAGTTTTGGAGGTGAATCAGAGGTTAGACTAGCTTTACGTTCAAACTCTTTTTTGAAACCGTCTACACTGACACCTACAATAAAACAAAATTGATATCCTTCACTAATATGGAAATGTTTAACAACTTGTTCGTTTTCAAATTTTGAGTATTTCCTTTCCTTTTATGGGTAGCATTCTATGGCATAAAAAAAACTACTTGTTTTTGAGTTCTAGTGAAGTTTCCACTAATGGGCGTTACCCATGGGAATGGTACATTTTTTGTTCTAGTAACTGTTGGTACACATACAGGGTGTCCCAATTAAGATGCTACTTTACCAGCCTAATAAAGAAATAAAAAAAAATCGCCATCTTGAAAGGAGGTTATTTTGCGATCACTTTTTTGTTTGAAATTCAAGTGTTTTTTTTTTCGGTGGCATTCAATTCCTCGGAAAAAACTACACAAGTCTACTTTTCAAACCACCAATTTATCTTAAAAAATTATCAAGATAATCACTTGTATCATCTTAATTGGGACATCCTGTACTTTCGCCCCTGTACGTACAGGGTGTTCCAAGATAAGATAAACATGAGGTGTCAAAGACAAAAATAAATTGAGCCCGCTTGTCAAAGAATATTTTCAGCTTCATGTACAACGTTGCAACTAATCGACCTGTGATTTTTTCCAAGACAAAAAATGTTCTCATGTCACCCATGCAGTGGTGTAACTTTAATTTTACTTGCGAAGAAAATAGTAATAAAAATATTGTATATGTTTTCCAATATTAAGTTTCAGTAATTTTAAATAATGCAACCACCTTTAGACGACTAAAGAATAAGAGCAATATAATAGGTACCTGGTATGACAATCTTCTTGGGTTTCTCCTTTGGCGCGGGTTTTGTTTCGACCGGTGACATCATATTTTGGAATTTCTCTGCCGCTTCAAATATTCTCGACTTCCTCCTTTCAACAGGTTTGCCTTCGGCTGGTTTAGCTTCCGTTTTCGAAACTGTCTTAGTTTCAGCCTCAATAGTTTCCTTGATTTTTTCAGGCGATGCGACACCGTTTTGATTTTCGTTTTTGTCCGAGAGGACTTTCTTTTTCAGTACCTTCTTTTTGGGTGCAGTCTTTTCTTCAGTTTTTTCCTCTTTTTTCGGCTTCTGTTCTTGGGCCTTTTTGGCATTTTCCTTGTTAACGGTCGCATTTTCTTGACTAGCAGCCTCGTTTATATCTTGGGAAGATTTGTTAGTTGCCGTCGTGGAAGCTATTTTCTTCACTTTGCTTGGTTTGTTTTCCTTTTCTTTTTTCTCGGCTGCTTCTTTTAATATTTCTGTGCATGCCGCTCCTTGCAGTGAAGGATCAACGATCTCCTCGGTTTGTTCTACGTCCATTTCTCTAGACAATGTTTGTGTCGAACTCTTGTTTAGTGGCACAGATTCCTTCATGCTTGCATCCTCCTGAGATGCATTTTCGTGAATCGTACCATGCACGGTAATATCAGCAACTGTATTTTCCTTAATAATTTTGTCTTTCCGTTTTAAACCCTTATCTAAGTTTGCTCTATCTGAACTAACGGTAGATTCTAATTTTCGTTTTGGAGTAGTTTTTTCTTCGCCGATCAGATCCAATATTCTTCTTTCGGGATTGGAGAGTTCCATGAGGCTTCCTACTGACTGAGATCTTACCGGAGCACCAGATTCAGATTTCGGTTCATCGGCAACCTAAAAATAAATTATTGTTACATCCCCGTAATAATCTTTTCATTCATTGACACCTTGGCGCGTTGATTGTTCAAGATAACACACCATGTTAATGTCTTAATGTGAATACTTACATCTCCAGTAACAACTAGTTTGTCACTTTCCAGTGCAGGTGGAGGAGCAAGCGTCAATAAAACGTCAAGTCTGACGGGGGTTTGATTGGCCAAATCTTCGGAAATCTCTAAACAGTTTTCATTGTAGGTTTCATTTACCCACCAGTGAGCGCATATCTTTTCAATATTGGCACGATATTTCGGATTAACAGTGAGCATATCCCTTATCAAAGGTGAAGCAGCTAAAAGGAACAACAGATCGGCACTAAAGTAAGTCATTATTGTACGCTTTTTTCTATATTAATCGGCAATAAAGTATAATTTATTTTAATTTTTCAACTTCACTGCAGAATTATTACCTATACCAACCAGATCTTTCAATTTCAATATGAGCAGTTCAGCCGGTTTGAACAACCGTAATATTTTATAATGTTTATAATGTACACTACAAGAGATTATCCATGGATGGGATGGGAACTTTAAATTATTATTTTGCATAATAAAACTTCTTTTTTCAAATTTAAAAAAAATATATATAATGTGTATGAAACTTCAGTGCCTTGGTACACAATAACTATTTTCTATAGGCCTATGTATTTAGACATTTCTGTGTAGTTGTGAAATTTTTATATTTCGCTTAATTTGTGTACAAAAAATTAAATGTCACAACCACGATACACAGATAACGGTATGCCAGCTAGGAGAACGAAAATTAAACTCTTTTGCGCATCTACGTCACTTCAACAAAAGCGCGGCCAACTTATAAAAAATAGTCTTAAGAGGGGGTTGCCGACAGCGAAAGTGACGTTAGATTTCGTATTTTTTAAGCTGTATAGCATAAAATCTAATAACATTTTACCTGGCAAAAATTTATTACAAACATCTCTGCCTTCATTTTAATCATAAGATCTTAAAGGCATATGCACTGGAATTATAATTTTTCCCAAGGTTTTCATAACCTATAAAACAAAACACTGCTTGTAATATCTTATGATTAAAATGAAGACAGAGATGTTTGTCCTAAATTTTTGCCACGTAAAATGTTATTAGATTTTATGCTATACAACTTAAAAAAATACGAAATCTAACGTCACTTTCGCTGTCGGCAACCCCCTTTTAAAATTAGTCTCACTGACATGCCAGTTATCAATTTTGCGTAAAGTTAAATCCAAAGATAGAATGTAGACACCTTGAGACACTTTGGTGTATATGTGGTTGCCTAGCTCAATATAAAACGAGTCAAATTTCCGTTTAAAAATAAAAGTAAGCCATGATTTTGTCGAATAAGCGTCACCGTTGACGTCACAGCACCTGCGCGCGGACATACCGTTTTACGTGTATCGTGGTCACAACGTGGTCCAAACAAACATCAACAAAGAGCAAATACTTTTATGTATTTTCATCACAGTAGGCTTATGTCGGTTATTAGTTTATAACTGGATGGACTTATGACAGTTTAACTATTTGCTTTGAGAAAATCTAGAAAAACTGTATTTTTACCATTACATTTAACAGGCTGTAAGTTTAACTTTATATCATACGCCCCCATAAAAGTCTGTAAAAAATATCGTAGTTTAATTTTTTAGATTCGAATACCTTGTATACATCGAGTGAATTTTTGGGCACTATTTAACTGGAATCAATTTTGTGTTCATCGCCAGAATGTGCAGTGCAAGTTGTGCGAAAAAAGGGAAGGTAAACAAGAAATTTTATCATACTTACGGCTAGGTTTGACAGGTTCATAGTAATCAGCCTGGGATATCTGCTTGACTAGTCTTTTGAAGTTGCTGCCATCAAATGGCATCGCTCCATAAACCAACGTATAAAGTAAGACTCCCAGCGACCAACAGTCAACTTCTGGCCCATGGTAAGGAGTTCCCTTTACAATTTCGGGGGAAGCGTACAATGGTGAACCACAAAAAGTACTCAGCAGTCTTTGACCATCGAATACGTTAGACAAACCAAAATCAGCAATCTAAATGTAGGTACATCATAAATCAGGTAATTTAAAAATCACATCACTTTACCTTGGCATTATTATTTTCATCCAAAAGTATGTTCTCTAGTTTTAGATCTCTGTGGCAAATTTTGTGCTTATGGCAATAGTAACATGCCGTCGCAATTTGCCGAAAGATCCTCCTGGCTTCTTCTTCAGGTAAAACTTTTCGTTCTGATAAATAGTCATAGAGCTCACCACCAGATGCATATTCCATCACAAGAACCATCTTTTCCCTATTCTCAAACACTAAAATAATGACACGACAATTAAAGTATTTTCAATACCTTAAAGGAAGTAAATGTACCTTCATAGATGTGAATAATGTTTGGATGTTGGACAGAAGACATAATTTGAATTTCTCTCCGAATTCTTATTAGATCTGCTTCAGACTCAATTTTAGATTTTTTTATTGTTTTTATAGCTACTTCTTGCCCAGTTTCTTTGTTTATTCCCAACTGTACTTTTCCAAATGTACCCTGTCCTAGTTTCTTTATAATGTCAAATCTATAATCAAAATTATAAATGATATATATGTAGTTATTATATCAATATAATTTACATCTTACCTTTGCCTAAGTTTCTTTTTGTGATTATGTTGTTGCACACCACCTGTATTTTCTATACCCCCCATAATGTTACTGATAGCTTCTTCGCCGATTCCCATTTTGCTAAAAGAATCAGGTGCTTTATATCAACAGGTCTTTAAATTCACAGTTAGGTAGGAATGCCGGAGTTTTGTTTAAGGTTTGCAAATAATATGAGTTAGAAAATTAATATATTTCCTTATAAAACTATACATAAAAATGAGAAAGCCATAAATATGGGATAGACTCAAAAAGCGATAAGTGTAAAGTGTACACTACTAGTTCTATTAATAATAAAAACCTTGTATACATTTTTTATTTTGCTAAAGCTTTTAATATGGTTAATCATAATAAATTTGTGTTGTTCAAATTAGAAATAATTGGTTTTCAAGAAGAATTAATCATGTGATAAATAATAAAAGTAAATCGGAAATACCTAAAACTGGCAACACTTAACGATTTGTTTTAGGGCCATCATTATGTAACATACAGGGTGAGTCATAAATAATGGTACATATTTTAATCTAGTTTAATAGTACTTGACAAAAAAAATTTACAGAACATTTATATGGAATCAAAAGCCCTTACATATAGAATGCCTTTGCACTATTTGAAACTGCAAAAGCACAATCATTAATATAATAATAAATAACGGATCTTTCAGCAAAGTCTTATATTAGTAATACAGGCTCGAAATCATTTAACTTTGAAACAACATTTCTCAACTGGAAGGGGTTGGAGCATAGGCATGCACGGGAGAGATCAGGGGAGCCTTGGACTCCTTAATACTTCAAGTATGGTATAATCTGTATACATTTGTATCCATTTAAACTTTCATTTCAACTTTTTTGTCCCTCGCACATTGAACTTTGCGGTACAGAAAACTTATTCAGAACAGATGGCTCCTTAATGACAGCTATCAAATGGACTCTAACTATTAAGCTTAATATTTTCCAAATGCATTGATACTATTAGATGTTGGCTAATCTATGAATTGGAAAGATTATATTTTAGGAAAATTTCATTTCATAAGAAATGCAATCTGCTTGTTTTTGGAGTCTGAAGTTGGAGTTCATTTGACAGATATTGTTAAGGAACGTTCTGTTGTGGAACTATATTTTCTGTGCTTTGCGGCAAAAAATGATCAAAGTAACTTTAATTTTCAGCAAGAAGTATACTGGTCAAGAGTAACGAAACTTAAGGCCTTAAGTTAAGACTCTTAACTTAACCATTCCTATACTATGTTCAGACATTTTTAAACATAACCATAATTATTTGAATATCGCCGTACTTAATAAAAGGAAAGATAAGTTACAAGATGGACCTCTGGCATTGAGTGTCAGTGTGTGTTAGACAAAACAACAATGTGCAACGATCTACCTACCTCCTAACAAGGTTGATAGATTTAGAAGAATATTGTGCCTGTTACTCAAGGTAGGTATGGCATGTCACCATGTAGCTACATTTATTGACCAAAGTTAGGTACCACAGAAAATAAGTCAAATATAAGAAGCATAACTATCATAGTTAACTATCAGTAAGTACTGAAAATACAACAACTACTATACACTATGATTCAAGAAAAATAATCTGGAAAGCTGCTAGATATTTATTTATAACTTTCTCTCTAAAGACCCGACCAATTCCAGATGCATGTGTGATTGCCAAATGCCCTGCTAAGCTCTTGCATTGGTGAAACAAACATTAGTTGATGCATGGCGTTAATCGTAGTCTTGATCTATTTATTTATTCCATGATTTTGCCTCATTCAGAAGTTCTGAATTTTTGAACAATTTGTCACGTTACAATTAGTACAACAGTCTTAATTCAATTCCAGGTGCCTTCAGCTTCTCCATGGACTGTTGGATGTTCGTCTCCGACATTTAAATATAGGTGGTAAGTATACACCCGAGACCACACCAAAAATGACCTAGGGAGTATGAAGAAATATCAAAATGGGGTGAAATTATGAAATCCTTACAAATAGAAGACAAATACCTAATGTTTATGTTACAATTATGATAGTTCTGGAGTCTAGTGAAAGCTCCGAACATGCTGAAATGTATTCTACACTGCAGGCACTGGGGCCCCTAAAAACTGATCTATCCACTAATATTAATTTTTGCAAAATATTAATGCTATTAGGCTGAAAATCGGTGTCGACCATACGACTTGGAAGATTTTTATTTCAGGAAACAATTAGCAGATTGTGAGGAAATAATTATTAAAACACTCCGAAAAATACGAAAAAAAAGCATTTTTTTTGTCAAATTTTGTGCTTTTATTTGAAGTGCCTTTAGTTTCTCTTTTAAACTCGTATAGAGGTAATTTATTACGAAAAATATTCACTTCTATTGTTGAGTACTTTTGTACACTCTGTTACTGCGAATTAAGATTTGTGATTTTTTGTATTAACCTGTTATGTGCCATGTTTTTCATCTTCCCTGCATATTTTGACCAATTTTTACGGCTTTTGCCGGCCGGTTCTATTTTTGTAGCAGATAGCATAGCGTCAATTGACTTTAGATCATTTTTTCTAAAATTAATTTATACTTAATTCAACACTAGTAAAAGAGCTATTTTTTAAAATCAAATTTTCGATTTATTTTTTCTTCCAAGTTACGGGCCATTTTGAGATTAGGGGGTTTAATATGCCGTCCGTCCCTGCGTTGGTAGCTCCGTTTTAGCTTAAAAATTGGCATATTATTAGGGCAAATAGCGGAATTTTCAATTTTTATACAACCAACATATCATAATTCTGCGACATCACCAGATACCAGACAGATTTTAGCAATGGTAAGATTTAATATTTAGCAATTAGTAGATAAGGGTATTTATATTATTCGGAGTGGCGGAGCCCCTTTTATTATACTTAATAAATATTTTTCTTTGGAAAATATTTTGTAATATAAATATACTATGTAATATTATGTCCCATTTATAAAATAAAATGTGAGACATTAGACATGTCCAGTTTTTGTTAAGCTATAGCTATAATTACTCGTTATAATACAGAACATTTCCCAGGTAGGTTGAAAAACTTAAAATAAAATTTATATATATCCCAGCTAACCGAGCTTTTTTCTTATAATAATATGTAATGTATGCACCCTGGCAAAATTTGGCGGGGAGCCCCCGGATCCTTATCGCCGCCACTGACTGCAGGACCCTTTAACCCCTGACAATATAACTGATAAGATGTAGGCCCTATTTCAAGAAAACGAATCATTTTTTCTTCTGTACAGTTGATCTGTAACATTTGAAAACGGTAGATGAAAATTTTATGTTTCGAATGTTGGACTGAACAGGTATTTGGGACACATTTTGCCAATGTCAATGCACACGGTTGATTTTTCGCCCTGAGTAGTAACCAACTTTTGACACAATATTTTGGTATCTGACACGGTGATAGGTGTCAGTATGTGGTACTTACATACTTTTTCGAGTTATTATGCATAGCTGTGCGGGTTGTGGCCCTTCCCTGACCGCTAGAACAACTTTTAAGGCCATGCACCAAAGTGGTACAGGGGGTGTAGGTATAATAACTACTTATTCATAATTGGAAATCTAAAATTAGAATTGCTGTATTATCAAGGGTTCCTAAACTTAAAGACATAAACCTGCCTTATAATTTTTTGCCTGTATTGAGGGTTTCTGCCTCGATTAGTTTGTAGAAACAATTCAAAGGTGCGTGCCACTGTCAAAACTGAAACCGCATCCCGCCATATGCAGAGACTGTCCCGGTCGAGCATTAAGTCCAAATTTGCTCCTTCCTGGGGTTCTTTATCCAAAGTAGTAAACAAACACAGAACAAACTGGCAAGTGTGACATCAAATTAAATGGGATATTTTATAAAAAAAACGCCTCATTCAATTTTTTTCAGATAATTTAATTTTTGATCCTGAGAGACCAACGTTAATCATATATGTCATATCAATATTTCAAATTCACTGATCCTATAACATTTGGATTTTGACAGTTGTTACAAACAATTTTCATGTTAAACTTTTTTATGTACCTACCTCTAAAAACAAAACAAATACAGCGGCCATGACAGCAACGTCACCGATATTTTCTATCAAGAGAAAGTTGAGATATGTTGAGCGAGCCACTTATTATATAAGCCACCCTGTATATGAAGTTGCTCTATGTACTATGTACCATTATTAACAGGACACCCTGTATAAACATGTGTGGGAGTGTAGTTAATTTTTAGGTTTTATAGTACCTAATAAGTAAAATAAATTTAAAAATACCTACTGATTATAAACATACAAACTATAATAGTGAGTGAAAAAACTTGCATTTGTTAAAAATCTTTTAAAACACAGGGCAGGATGAGTCCAATAACCCATGTGAAAAATATACGTGGGCGAGTCTTAATTTAAACTTTGACATACACGAATTGTGAATAATTTCTAAAAAGCCCTTGTATACACCTTATCAATTGAAAAAGTGATTGCATATCACTCGGCGGAGCTTATCTTATCAAAATTACGAGCTATATTTGGCAAATTAACAACAAATTCGTTTAGAAAAGGTCGTCGGTTTCTCACAAAATGTCTCCAACCTAATTATAGGTAAAACCTTATATAAATACAAAATGAATTCTGCCTGGTTAACACAGAACTAAAAAGGTGTGTCCAGTAATTGTTTAGTATGTAAAAATGTTTTAAAGAAATCGGGATTTGATAAACTTACCAGTCTTTTTATTTTTTACTTAAGGTACACCTACAACTGGTCCCAAAAGACCGAAAACAGTCACTTCCAGATGAAAATTACACAACACTCTAGTTCTAAATTGTAAAACATGGGTAAAATAGGCCTTTCACTCCATATTTTCTTGATTCTTTCAGTACGAAATCGACTAGGGAGCAGTTTTAAAAGGACAATAATGTGTAGACACCGCCATGTTTCTTCTGTGTTAAAAATAGTTCACGACATTGGAATGTAATGTACTTTTTAAAATAGTGCGTCATAGTTTTTCTTTTGGGAAATAAAACTTAGGGCGCTTATTTTCATGATTTTTTAAATATTATTACATAAAATTTATTTTGACGTACAACTGAAGAGGTTAGGATAAACCCTTAAGATTTGTTCCATCATTATTATAAGCAAATTGCGATAAATTATACATCCATATTTTCTCTATTCTTTATTATTTTTGCCCAATTAATAAATCTAAAATTCCAACTGAAGCAGATAAAGTGCGGAATGAAAAAAGTGCAAAAAATTCAAACATTCGCGCTCTTCACAAAGGTCATGTTTATTTTTATCGGTGTTATGTTGGCGTTAGCCATTTAGTAACGCTAGGGAACGCTTTTTTGTTTCACCCTTTTCTACCAGAGATATACAAATAAAATGCTTCTAATCAACTGGGTTCACTTTACTTCGATCAGCATTCATCTTGATTGAACTAACCTAAGTAATCTTCGGATTTCTGCGCACATGAACATTGAACACAATCCGAACAACCAGACCGAATCTCAATGTGATCTGCTCTGATTACCATGCATGGACAGCTTTATCTGAAAGGAACACTACTTTATTCTGCGGCGCCTTTTATCGGTAATCCCCAGAAAATCGATAGCTTGCTCCCGTATTTTCCGTGCCTGTTTTTGTAGGGCATTTTATTTATACCAATTTTCCGTGAATAAATAAAAAAAAGTAGACGGTTACAGCATAATAGAAACAAATTTAAAAGATTTGCGAATAAAAATGTTCCAGCAAATTTAAAATTGATAACTATAGAAAGGCAATTTGCAAGGTAATTCAAATCGCCCCATTATATTACATACTGAAGAAATATTTTTTATTTTCATATTTTAAAATTATTTTATTACATTTTGTTTGGAGTTGGCTTTTTGCATAGTCTTAGAACACTAATATTTCCTTCTGTTACCTTATTTTTTTAAATAAATTATATATTTATATAGCTATCTATGATTAGGAATAATGAATAGTAGGGAAATCTAGCAGAGATGAATTTTTAATTGATGAGGACTGAAGTAGATATATCTGTAATATGAAGTAGACACAAAAATCATTTTTGATCTATTGGTTTATTAGACATTGTTTAGAAAACAATAAAAAAAGTGCTGTAGGTACTTGCTCTGTTCGCGTTCAATTTTAAGAATTGTCCCAAAACGGTTCTCGTACTGTCATTGATCTAAAACAGTCCCGGGGATTTTAATTTACTAATGACAGTACGTTTTGGGACAGTTCTTAAAATTGAAGGCAAACAGAGCTACTTTTATGTCGATTCTTGAATTAATTAGGTATTAGGTATCTACACCTTGCAGTGGTAATTCCTAACTATTAGGTATTTCAAAAATATCCATAAGTATAAAGTGTTTCTTAAAAATACAATATTTTTTGCAATAAAGTTACCCTATCAACAGTATATCTAAACTGAAATTCCCAAAAAATTACAATTTTCAAAGCATGTGCAAAGCAAAATTATCTGATATTAATTTATTATTTACTATTAACTGCTTTTTCTGTTTGTAACCCCATCTGCATAGATGTGCATGTTATGCCTATTATTATTAAAATACTATTTTATACAGCATTATTTTAAATAAATATAAATATGTAAAAATTCATTTACGATGTAATTTTCTTAAAGAATCAATTTTTCCACATATACAAATGGATTACTATAAGAATATTTTGTTGCAGATGATAACACTGGATGATAATAGAACAATGACTTTTCATTGTGCGGAATTGTCTTCTACAATATTCCACCAACTGTTAGAGCAAAGGAAAAGAAATCGTTTTTGTGATATTACACTTTACGTAAATAATAAAGTTATGAAGGCGCACCGTAACGTTTTAGCTTGTAGTTCACCTTATTTTGACTCAATTTTAAAACACCATAAAGTTATTCGGGAAGAACTTACCATTACATGCTTAGATAGCGAAATATTTAATATGGTATTGAATTACATGTATACTGGGGAAATTACTATAAAGCAATCCAACGTCGAGGAACTATTAAAGCTTGCAGATCACTTCATATTGACTAAAGTCATTGAGTATTGCATAGAGTTCCTGGGTACCAAGTTAAATTCCGAAAACTGTTTGTTCACATATTTTTTGACACAAAGGTTTAAATTAAAACATTTAGGAAATATTGTAGAGAACTGGATATCAAGTCATATGGAAGAAATTTGCAAGGGTGGTGAAATCATGGGATTGGACTTTAAGGAACTTCAGGATTTTTTTAAAAATAAGGTAGGATTATTTAGATAGCTTCAATTTTTGTTAAACCTTATTAACTGCTTTTTTAGAATTTCGTACTAACAACTCACAAAGCACTAATACTTCTATCTCAGTGGGTGCTCACTCACTTAGAGAAACGTGAACGATACTTTGATAAATTAATTCGAACATTTTCCTCAAACGATCTAGAACCTACTGAAGTGTTTAAGCACTTAGACACGTGCTTACTCTACAGCAAAAGTGAATTGTGTTTGTTTAGATTTTTGGACTATCTGGTGCAAAGTAATTGGAATTTATCAACTTTTAAAACCAGATATGAAGTTCTTCAGGCGAAATATGGAGAGGTGTGGTTTCATTTTCTGTGGGTGAACCTAGAGAACTCTAGTTGTTTTTTTAGGTGAATGACAAGCCTGATAAAGATTTAAAGCAAGAGAAAAACATAGTGGTTGAAACAAAAGACACTGAACAGAATAATTTAAACTCCATTCATGTCAAAACAAAATTGAACAACAAAAAACATATAATATTAAAGAAACTCATGTTGTTAAATCTTAAACCTAGTTTGAGAATGGCAGTTTTGAAGATGCTGACTTGTAGAAAGAGAAGGATTCTTTTAACAAATGATAAAGATGAATCAGAAGGTACAAAAAATAAAACTTAACTGAGATTTTTTTGTCATTACAATATTTTTTAGCTGAAAATGAAGAAAAAGTTGGTATAAAGTGTCCAATTTGTTTTGCTACAATAAACGATAGTCTTTTGTTGGAACAACATTTAGCTTTAAGTCATGCTAAAGATGTAACTTACAAATGTAGCATCTGTAATTTTGTATGTCAGTATCACGGAGATTATTTAAATCACATGAAAAGTCATTTTACTGGGCCTCCTTTCAAATGTGACTATTGTAAGAAATTAAATCACTGTAGTTTATTTACTAACAGATAACTTTTTAGGTGATCTGAACACAGACCAAATTGCCAAGTTAATTTCTCATAGAGCGCAACATCTCGAAGAATCAATGTACAGTTGCACTTTTTGTTCGTTTAAATGTCGTTTAAAGCAAAATTATTTATCGCACATGAAAATTCACTTACCTGAGAAGACCTACAAGTGTGAGAGTTGCTCGAAAGCATTTCGATTTAAACATAACCTAGAATCGCACGTCTTAATACACAACACCGAGAAGAATTTGTCATGTGAAGCATGTGGATTTCATACGAAATTGTTAAGTCACATGATTGCACACAAAAGGATACACACAAGTGAGTAAAATTAAGAGCCACTTTTGACTACTGTGGTATCTTGATATGTTTATCTGAACAATATTTCTCTAACTTGGATCAATAGTGTTGATCCAGCTCCCAGCAGTGTCAGCTGCTGTACATGTATATTTGTATATTTCAGTGCTTTTGTGGACTTCTAACTTGTTTTAAATTGGATGTGCGTGTTATTGTACGTATCTTAATTGTTACATCTTGAAAATAGTAAGTTCTCACTAAAATAATATCCTTATAATTATTTCTTTAGGTGACATGTACCGGTGCTCATTTCCCCACTGTAAATATACCACAACAAAGAAAAACCAACTGTCGACACATACAAAAAATCACAATGGAGTACGCCCCCACAATTGTACAGTATGCGGTAGGGGTTTCATGGAAAAATCACACCTAGTTAGACACGAACGTATACATTTAGATGAAAAACCATTTAAGTGCTCGAACTGCGACTATGCCAGCTCTAGGCGCGACAAACTGAAAGAACACTTTACGAGACACCATGGCGAGAATGCTTCGGCAAAAGTCCCATATAAATCCAGGCCGTTGAGGAATAACAGCACCAGCAGTAGTTCAAATGGGCGAGCAAAGTCACAGGTCCATATTAGATGTTACGTTTTATAATTAATTACTAATAATTGTTGGTCTTATCAGGAAAGTTCGGCTGCAACACCAGTTACTACGACAGGCATTAATTTTTCTCAAACCAACAGTTCAAGTACGACGACTGCCGGACAACCAAGTGGATCGGAGATACAGGACATCATTATGCACCATCAGAGCCATTCGTCAAGTTCAGGTTAGGACTTTTTGATTCGCTTACGTGCTTCTGGTGAATCGCCCCTTATATTCCAGCTAATAACATAGCGGGAATCAACGCGAATTATCCCCACTTTGGTGATCCAGTAGATTTCCATCACCACAGTCACCCGCACAACATACACAACCAAATCCTAGCGTCAGGACATGGCCAGAGGAGTGGCAGCCAACACCACAATAACAACATCGTAAATCATCACATGTTGAGTAGGAGCAATCATTCTACTGCTACTTCTACTGCTGCAGCAGTGGCTGCTGCTATGATGTTGGATCCACGGTTTCATCACAATAGCACGGTGAGTAGGCAATTAAAAATAAATAGACCACAGTGATATTGTGATTCAGTCTTAATTTCATAAAGATCGGTATAACTCAGAATAGGGGGGTACTTGACGTCTTCTTCTTAATGAAAATTTCCATTGGATTTAAAGGACTTACATCCAGAAAGAAGTTGCAAATGCACAATCAGTTTGCATTGAAACTGACAAGTTTACCACGGGACAAACGAACTACTCTCTAACAAGGTTATAATTGTCATCACTGGTAGGGCAGTCCAACGAATTGTCAGGATCAGCTGATAATAGCTGCCCTAGTACAGTAGTTGTTGCTATACCCCGATTACTGTAAGAAGTCCCGATTTTGTCAGATGACATTCTCCACAAAATCCCTAGGAGTTTTCTGTTAACCACTGGTATAACATTGGTATATGTGTCTCAGCCAGTTACTGACGTCACTCATTGATTTATGATGGGTAAGTTACCCAAGTGATACGAAAAAAAGAACATAATAAAATAAAAACCCTATTGCAATCACGATTATACCGCTATAAATAAAAATAACTATGACTACAACTCATTTTAATAATAATTACAAACGTCATGGAAACACTTTTCATTTTGGTATTTTGGTATAATCAGCTGCTTTTGGCAGCGTCAATGTGCGGACTCAGGTAAATTTAGCTTCGGTGTGTCAAAGTGACAGTGAAGGTTTTCCAGATCGTTCAAACTGGTTCAAACATTCGGCAGTGAAAATATTCGAGGGTTTTCTACGTTTCGTGAGTTTTACCGTTATCTGTGTTGTTCTTGTTCTTGTTACTTTTCGTGTTGTTAGTGCAAATGGGCCCGTTACTGACCTGAACTTATGACCCGGTTGCATTTTCTGCTTCATTGATGCGAACTTAGGATATCGAAATTACCAATTGACAGTCCCAGTAAGGACTTCTTAAAATAATTTGACTATAGTTTGATTTTTTGAATTATTTGAGGGTAAATCAACTGAAATATTTGCTCCCTAAGCTCGACTTAAAGTAGAAAAACATGTTTCATGGTTTAAACAGAGCTGAAAAAGTGACAATTTTTTCAGCAGAAAAGAGTAGAGGACGTTCCCACAACACCATCTATTGATGGTGTTGTGAACTATTAAAATTAACCAGAAAACGCTGCTGTTTTGCCTAGTTTGACGGGTATTTTCAGACCTATGCTAAGAAATGACCGACTTCCAAACTTTTTTTGCTTAGCGATATAAATAATATTACAGTATGGTTGAAAATAAACTATGCGTAGGTCGATAAATCAGGGATAGTCTGTTATTTATGGAAAACTATGCTTACTTTGAGTTTGAAAATTGCAAACATATTTTTAGTAAATTGGCTTTTTTGCTCAGGTTCCATACCATCCATCATCGACGCCTGTTTCTATGGCGATGGCTGCAGTACAATCTTCACAGCCGATCCAAACACCAGGACAACCGTCCGATTATCCTTCTACATTGCAAAACTGCATGACACTTTTCTAGATTTGTGATTTTGTATTGAAGCTTTAATTTTTTTGTAGCTGTGTACAATTTGTATTGATTTGTTATTGAACTTTTAATAAAGTGATAAAATTACAATAATTATTGACTTTTGATATCTACAGCAAATGAAAAGCAAATTCTTAAGTTGAATAATCTTTTATATTTATATATTCTTTTTACAATAACATTGTAGCTTCGAGGAACTTTGAAAAATAAAAGACAGAAATCTTAAATTTTACTAAATGCTATTAATTTTTTAACATCATAATTTATTTATCATGATTTGTAAAATCATACCAGGAAGTTCGTAATAAAAACACTATTAACTTTAAATAACCATCATTTAACTTAACTTTAAGTAATATAAAAAGGTAACTACAATCATATTTAAGCGGACAGTAACATTCTTGTACACATAAACAAAAAGTAAATAAGTAATAAATAAAATACTTTATAAAATAATATCGAATACGTCCTACCTTGTAGGTCAACTTGCGAATTGCTTATTTAAAACTATTACTGCTATATTTTAAATTCTGCTTACCTAATTTCAAATTTTACATAGTGGAATGTCATTAGAAGTCGAAATTCTAACTGGCAAACAAGTTTGAAGATGGATCGTTTTCAAAATCGCTCCAAGCATTGTTTAATTCCATAAATATTAATTTTGCTAGGTTTTCATTATCTGTCCCAGTTTGCTGGAATAGGCATTTTCATTGTAATTTCAAAATAATATTCAATTAATTTATTTAAGGATTTTTTAAAGTAAGTTTGCATACCTTGTCTGGATGAACGGCAAGACAGGCTCGTCTATAAGCCTTCTTCACGTCAGCTGCAGAGACCAGTTGGTGCATTTCACACTTGTTCCATTTTGCCCCGTTCCATAATATTGTATGCATTGAACATAAGAGAGCTCTAATATTGTTCTTCTTTCCTTCTTGCTGCAATGAAAGAAGAAAAAAATATTTTACTTGCCACAAGTGTAGTTCTCTACAGCGTGTAGTAAATTTATGAGGCCAGATTCATTCGGGTGGTAGGAAATGTAATTTTAAGCCGAACATTTCATATGCACATGGTTATTACGGATAAATTTAGACTTTCCCTCCGTACATTAACTTTAGTGTCATTTTTCACATTCATGTTGGAATGGTAAAAAAAAATAGAATCCAAGTAGCTTAAATATTTTGTGAAAAGCAAAACTAAAAAGCGTGCAAATTTGATATATGCACACGCTCTTCATTTGATGGAATATAAAAATAATTAGTTTCTTCACTTAAATCTACCAAAAGCCAACACACTATCCAGACTTGGTCGAAAACCTTTAAAGTTAAAGCCAAGAGATTTGTAAAAATAATGGGCCTATACTACATTTTTGGCTGATTAGTATATGATAGCCCCGGGTAATATATTTTTTTAATTTTTTGAAGCTGTCTAAAATAATAAAAACGTCTAAGGAAAACTGTTAAGCCTGGTTCATACAGCTTCTTTATCTTTTAATTTTTCTTTATCTTTAAGAATTATTAATGTCATTGGTCAGTTCAAATGAAGGGACAAATGCCGTTGGTTATTTCTTAAAGATAAAGTAAAATTAAAAGATAAAGAAGCTGCATGAACCAGGCTTTAAATAAAAATCAGCACTTTTCTTATATAGGTTATAAATTTGTTTATCAATAGATAGGTATCCTTAACCCTAAAATATATAAATTTAGATGATTACAGTACCCTTTTTTCTCATATTATTGTTTTTTTTTTAATTAAATTCGTTTCCATGTGATTACTATAAATATAAATTAAATAAGGAGATAACAATCTAATTAGGTAACACAGGTAAATGAAATTACGATTTGAAAGTCATCGATGTCAGTGATTTAACATTGCTGATGAAAATTGGAGGAGTAATAATATTCTACTACCTGGTGGCCTTTAATTTCAATCACCTTATTTATGCAAATAACTAAAAATAATATAATTATAGCATCATTGAGTAAAGGATATATATTCCTGGGAAAAAAAAATGAATGCAGAGACTATAATAAATCTTCAATTTTCTTTCTATTCAAATATTTCTGAAATGGCCATTCTATAAAGTTCAGCGTAATTTCTAGAAATATGATAATTATTGAGCTCATAGTATCAGAAATTAAACTATACTTTTAACAGTAGGCACTATTTTCTGAAAATAGAGCCCTTAAAACGTGAAATTGTCTCACGTTTTCGAGTTTTTTGAAATTCTAGAACTTTTCCAAAGGTACAATTTCTGTACCTCCCCTCCCTCTTCAAGTAAACGGATTATTTATAATGTTCTAATGAAAAATTTTTAAAATTTAATTCAATGTTCAATAATAACTAGTGGAGTTTTTGAAACTAGGAACTAGGGATTGCATTCATCTTGTAAAACTAACTTTACACCAGATTTGGAGGCCATTATTTGTAGTTTTTAAACTGTCGAATGTGAAAATGCTATCAATACCAGGGCATTGAAAGTGGTGCTTTTTTATGGAATTTATATAGGTATTATATATTTATATTTCTCTACGATTTATTCTTTTAAAACTTCTTTAGTTCTTCTGTGCTAGCACCAATCATGACTTTTCACCGTATAGTTTATGTGTCTTCTCGATGCTTATCATTTAGTAAAGGCTGGAACGACACTATATTAAAGACTCGAGCATGACATCATATTTTATTGTTGTTCACGGACTGGGGTGGCGCCACTCGACGAAAAAAATGGCGACTTATTATAGGTTATAGCGGGGTATTCAGTGGTTAATGGTATGTCAGTTACCGACGTTTAAAATGTCCCAAATTTTAAATATCCAGCTTTATTACGATTTGCCTTCTTGCCCTTCTTTTTACGGTAACGAATTGGCTTTGTGTCCAGTATTTAGCAGTTTTATCCTATTAACACGGCTTTTATAGGTAGGTTTGTTTGTGATAACATGAAATTTCCATGCACATGAAGAAAATGGTATGCAAGCTGCACAGACCATATTAGGTGAATTGCAGAAGAATAAACACTATTTTGGAATTATCGCATGATCTGATCAAGCAGCTGAAGAAGCGAAAATTCTAGATATTATTTTGGAAGAGTATTTTGTAACGTATGCAAGAATGAAAATGGAAAATTTTGTTTATAGCTCCAAAGCGAACCAATAGTCCTCCATATAAAGAAGAAACTGAAAAATCTAATGCGTTTTATGCTTACTTACACTACAACTAGCCATGGACTTCATTTCAAACCAAAAGGTACCAAATACTCTTGCTTGCTTTTTAGACTCGCGTTTCTTAAGAAAATGTATGGAAATATGCCATGTGAATTTGTCAAATTAGAGGGACATAACAAACAAATATTTTAATTTATTTTGGATATTAAATTCGTTGTAACAGACACATTTGCATGTTTTTATTTTGTAAAAGATTCTGCAACAACATTAAACCACTGTGTAAATTTGTTTCGTCGTGTGGCGCCAGTGGCGATCGCTTGAAACAGCGCTATGCACAGGTCTTTAATATAGTGTTAAGGAACACAGAGCACAGAGACACAACGGCTGTCAAATTTTGACACTGAGAGCAACGAAAAAAGATTGTCGGTTGGACCAATGATCCAACAGAGGTAACTTACTGCATTCCTTCACTCAGTGACGCAAATCTGAGTTTACCGTGATCTAACTTACCCACTCCATAACCTTCATTTTCTCCGGATCCATGTAGGTGGCCATCTCCTCTTTCCTCATGGCGTTGATCGTTTTCGGCCCGCTATCCTTCTTCCCGGTGAACGAGTACCCCTGAGATCCCAACAGGTCCCCAAACACGTCGTTCAGTTTCTTTGCCGGCTCCTCGGGCTGGTTCTTCTTGGGGGCCTCAAAGTGCATCCTACTGTAGTCCGGTCTTTGGTCGGACGGCGACTTGGCCTGGTGCACCGGGCTGGCAGAGGCAGACGACGGCATGTGTTGGGGCGTTGTTGGGGGTACGTTGACGGGCGTGGCGCTGCCGCTTTGTGCTTTCGTTTGTGTGCCGAACTTTAGATTTGAACCTAGGCTTCCTGCGGAAGAAATAATCGAAACGATGACACACCGCGATTGACAACTTGAGCACAAACCGCACTCGATGTTCATTTGTTAGGTTGTGGATAGAAAAATCGTAGTAGGCAGAAAAATGTGCACATCTGTAGCATTGTCACTATATCAACTTGGTGGGTCCTATCTAGGCCTGAGACAAAATATCGATAAAATCGATAGTATCGATACTTTCGATTTTATCGATACTCGATATTCAATTTCGATAAATCGAAATATCGATATTATCGATCTTTTCGATTTTATCGATCTTTTCGATTTTATCGATATTTTGATTTTATCGATCTTTCTAATTATATCTATCTTTTGAAATTGTTTGCAAAAATAAAGGAAATTGCTGTACTCATTGCGTCCAGACCGCGCCCGCAGCAAGCCGATCGGCCTTTTTTTTGTCTAGCTTCTTAAATAAAATTGATTATATCGATTTTATCAATAAGATCAATTATATCGATAAGAAGAAAAACTTGCATAAGTACACTCCGGTCCATAATGTTCACGATTATGGTACAAGAAACATGTCGAATCTGAGGCTACCAAACTTGAGATTGATGCACAGTAGAAATGGGTCTAATTACTATGGCCCTCTCTTTTTCAACAAGCTGCCCTCGCGGGTGAGACTTACTGGCCTCAACCAATTTTATAAAGAGATCAAATCGTTCCTACTCTCAAGAGCCAACCTGACTACCTATTTGGATGACATTTCGTAAGAAATTTTTATGTAATGTTTTAATGTGTGTATCTTGTATTTGTGATGCAATTTACAGATTGCTCTATTTTATTTTATTTTATCCTACTGATCTGACTGATCTGTGTAAACCATGTTGTATGGTGTTTAGCATGAATAAAGTAATTGATTGATTGATTGATTGATTGATCAATTTTATCGATAAGATCGATTTTATTAATATGATCGATAAGATCGATTATATCGATAAGATCGATTTTATCGATAAGATCGATTTTATCGATAAGATCGATTTTATCGATTATGTCGATAAGATCGATTTTATCGATTTCTCGATTTTATCGATATTTTTTCAGTATCGATTTCCGATACTGAAATTCGGAGATCGAACAGCCCTAGTCCTATCTTTTTTATACTTATTTGATTTCTTATGTCAATATTTTTATTAATTGTATGCCAGCGTTGACTGAAATATTCATTTCAGTCAACGATGCCAGACAACTACAATACTTCTGTAGTGCAAGCAAGAGCAAGGTGAAAAATTGATCACAAACTACTTTCAGTGCACAAAATTGTTGGAATTGGACACATGTAAATTGAAACTAGAGTAAAGGCTTTGGCTTTGCCTAGATATTATTAGAATACTATATACTTTTTACTCACTGAACAGTGGTTTTAATTGTTTCATAGGTAGTGACAAAATTAAATGTATGTAAATCACGGCCCTCGTAAAATAAACTGGACTGCTTTTCCAATACAATCATTAATTTGTCCCACCTATATTCATACATACATATATGGTGGGGGGACCAATGGTGGTCCAGTTTACTTTACGAGGGCCGTTATGTAAATACTGTAGGTATAAACCAAATAAATATACTCATTCACATGCCTTATGCCCTTTTCAATTTAATATATTTTTTAATGTTACTTTTTAAAATAAAAAAATGAATATAGGCCCACCTTGGTGTATATGAGGCTGTGTGCCTCACTATAAACGAATCAAATTTCCATTTGAAAATAAAACGTAGCCATTCTTTCGTCGAATAAGCATCACCGCTGATGTCACATGCCCATACAACAAGGCCTACTATAAAGACAGGCCCTGGCACACAAAAATCACGTGACCATCTTAGTCAGACGTTACATGTCATTTGTCACATAACTGAAAGCGGCAGCTTGGGTTTTGAGAAGTTTTCAATGTTTAAAGTGTTTTTAAACGTCTTAGTTTATATTTTAGAAACAAGTTTGTGTCTAGTGCGCGTGTGTCCTGGCGGAGGGGAACCGCCCAGGTGTTATTATGGCCTCTGGGTGTCTGGGTGGGAGTCGTGCCGTCCAAGAGTATTGGTGCCGCTCGCACCGACGCGACGCGTTAGCGCTGTTAAGGGGAATTCTCCCCCGAACCACAGAATAGGGAACCCGGAATGGACATGGGACAGTATTGGACAGTGGAGCCTGAGACACAGAGGGGTGAACTGATTACGGGAGATTCGCGAGTTCAGACGGTCCGGGTGGCTGGAAGCCGTTCCCGTTGACCACGTTCGGGTTGTGTATTTATTGTATTCACCATTCACCTTGTGCGAAATAAATCAGTGTTGTAACATACTCGAGGATTTTCGTTGTCGACCTACGCCCTAATAATAATATGGTCTTTCACGCTGCCGATCAACTGAGACCTCGTCAATATTTACAGTACTGAGGTTAGTTTTCATTTTTATTTCTCGTAAAAAATAACCTAAATACCAAATATTGGGTCTGTTAATACATATTACAAAAGCCAGGAAGAAAGTGTCGCCATAACAAACATTTGTTTTGCCTCGGGATGAAAATTTCCGCCAAAAATGGATTCGTCAAATTCCAACTGAGATTTAATTTCTAAAAAAACCCTTAAGTATGTGTGGCTAACACATTTTCAAGAAAGTGAAACAATTAAAATGGACAAATGTGTTGTGGGAGGAAAATACCTATAGAGAATATCACCTAAGCTAAAGGAACAATTTTTGAGAATGTGCCAAAATATTGTGAGTGCAGTGCCGTCTCATCCTAAAACAGCTGAGGCAGGTTGAAAATTTTGAAAAAACAATTAGAGAAAGCTTGAATGCACAAAACCAATAATGTAATAGATGAAAGAAAACTTGCCAAATTGTTACAAAATTTGTTTTTTCTACTTATCTCCAAAAATGCCTTTCATTATATACGACTAAGTTGGTCACATGACTACGCGATTATGCGTTAGCGCCGTGGCCTGTCTGTATCGTTGGCCTCGCCCATACGAGGGCAGTTCACCAATTATTGTCCCTAGACTAGTTGGCGTTGACCGAAACAACCGGTACTCTAGTAGTACAACTGTCAACATCTGTCAGTCTTGCTTGCCAAATTTCAATATCACATCGTTTCGAATATTCGAGTAAGAATTTTTATTCTTTGGTTGTGCATAGTGAATTGAGAAAATGAAGTGAGGGCTGTCATAAAATAACTGCAAAAGAAAGCGATGGAAATTTACGAGGATATGCATTGAGTATTAGGTGATGATAGTCCTTCATATCAAACTTAAAGGACAACTGTGTGGTTCTCGATTTTTGAACGATGAAGAAGTGATTGAAGTTGTAAACGGCTGGTTGCGAGAGCAAGAAAAACAATTTTATTTTCAAAGTTTCCAAGAGCTTCAACATCGTTATGAGAAATGTATTAGACTTTCAGGGGATTATGTAGAAAAGTAATAAAGTTTCTGAGTCCCTCGTATAAGACTATTCTTTTGAAGATACAGGGACTCAAACATTTAGAAAAGTTACAATTTATGTTATACTCTGTATCTTCCAAAGTATAAGTTTATTGGAAAAGATACTATCGTGTACCAAATATGACTTAAAATATATCAACTAGTTTGGTAAATATTCAGTAAACACAACATATTTTTTAAAACTTTAACACCCTGTATCTTTCTTATAAGGCCACAAAATAAAAAAAGTTTATAGATTATCAATATTCTACTGATGCTACGAGTTTCGGTACCTATTTAAAACCGAATCACGCTGTTTGGCGATAGAGATAATATAAATTTGGTACGACTTCACCATGTTTTAAAACATATTCTTACCGAAGTCAGCCAAAAAGTCCTTTTGTTTCTGCTCTTCATCCTCTGGTGCGCTGGTGGGTATGTTTACATTTGCATTAAAATTGGACCATCCCCCTAATAAGTTAGAACTGCTATCCCCTCCTATCGAGCCGAAAGGATCAAACATATCATCCATGGGCTTTGACGGTGGTTTGCTATACTTTTTACTGGACACACTATCACCTAAAACAGAGTAAGGAGTGAACAAAAATAAATAAAAAAATATGTTTTCATACCAAAATCATTGAGAAGTTCAAAATTTGAGCTTGGAGACTGCTTTGGAGAACCATCAATCACTGGCGGCATAGAATTCAAATTTAGTAAATCAAATGCCTCTTCCACTTCATCATCACCTTCAATAGATGGCTAAAAATTATAAATTTATTTATATGTTGTTAGAAAAACATCAAATTACATTTTCGTTTTCGGAAAGCTCGATTTTCTCCACGTTAAAATGAACAGGACTAGCAGTAGGTGGCGGAGGTTGAGGAGGTCTCATTGGTGGAGGTTTCTGCGGTACTGGCTTCTTCATAGGTTTACTCACTAAAAATAAACAAATAAATTCATTTTTTCTTAGTTAGATATTTTTTTACCAAAATTGTCAACAGTCTCATCTTTCTCTATCTGGGATGTAAATAACGTATCTAATACCCTTTCTGAATTATCAGTTTGCCACGGAGCAGGCTGTGTAGGTTTCCGTTCTTGATTCGTTACGAAAACATTTAGGGTTACTGTGAATTTGTCCTGGTAATGTTCCTGGTTTTCCGAGACATCATCTAAATCCGCCCTACACAGATTATTTACAAAGTAAATAAGAAATACGTGACAATACTATTAACGTACTTGAAAAACCTAAGTGATGTTTCTTCCTCTGGGATAAAACCTGTATGAAGTTGAATCTGGCAAATTTTGATACCCGTGGCTTTTCCCTGTGTCATCATGCCACCCAAAATATTCCTGGCATGATACACAACTATGCAAACATCTCCACAAACAGTAACGTTGATTGGAAGCAAACACTTAAATAGGAAAAAAATATTTTTATAGGTGAGGCAAATATTATCAATATCTCACCTTTCCTTCTGTGATATTAAACAACTTCATTTGATTATATTCTTGCAACGTTGATAAGACACAACGATTCTCACTATAAACCTCTACATACGGTCGACATCCATCACTAGAAAATAAAGATTTGTAAAAAGGCAGTTTTAAATTCATTAATAAATTGTCAAATATGTACCTAGTGACTGAGAGTAGTAATGATATTTGCAATCCAACCATTCATAAGATGCCCAGCTATATTAGTAGTATTTTTCTGATTTAAGTGATTATTTATCTGATAGGGAAAGACATATGAACTACAGGTATTTCTCAGCAGGTTTATACAGTTTCAATGTAATAAAATAAGACTTGCCTTAGTTGCCTCCCTTTTAACATGATAATAGGATATAATTTTGAATTATTTTAACTGTAATAAGGTGACAAAGGAATTTTAGGTCAAATAGCCCATTCAGATGAATCACTTAAATCAGTATGAAAGAATGAGCTTATTGTTCAGAATTAACTTAAAACCACCAGGTATCATCAATTCGATATTCAGGGGTAATATAACAAGTGGTGTGCCTATTATCGATAATACCTTTCGTTAATTTTATGAATTATAATCCCAAAGCTGAAAATACCGCGACTGCACAGCAGGAGTGGTATTTTCTTAGCATACCACGGCATAGCATACCACGAGTTGTATTTAAAAAGAGAATTTAACAACTGCAAATAGTTAGTTTGACAGCTAGCTGTCATTTAGATTGAACTTTCGGTTCTGAATATGTTTTTTGTGCTAATAGATGTGTTAACTGAAAACATATATTCTAGTCCTATATTAAATTTGGTAATGTGAAGAAGTTATCGGGTTATCAGTTTTAGCTGCCACAATATTGGTTTAGCATATCTAGGACGTAACTAAGAGTGTAGGATTTCAGCGAAAATACCACTAGTGGTATTATCGCTGAAATTATTACCTGATTGGTTAATATTTCAAAAATCCTATCATTTCATTGGTTCATATTGGCAGGCGTTGAATTCTCAATGTTAATAGAGCTTACAGAGACGGTACAACCTCTGCTTCAATTTACAATAAACTTCTGAAGTCTCATCACAGGAACAAATGTATAAATGTAATTTTTCTTACCGAACTTTGGTGAAGAGGGGCACTGGTTGCATCAAAACTGACACCAACGTAACCGCATTGTAGTGCGGATAAACATGTGGGTAATTAACAATACCAGCCAAATAGTATAAGTATCTTAACTCTGAAGATCGCATATTCGGGGAATACCTTTTTACGCTAAACAACTGCAACGCATCTTCCGGTACTTGAAATAAACCTGAATATATACACAGTGCGCAAGCTAATGTTGCTGACGTGGCTTTCCCATCCTTAAAATTACAATCGTCTTAAGAATATTATTATTTAAGTTAATCTAGGCTTGTCAAACTCTATCATTTGCCACTAAAAACTCAGTAGTGTTACCTTCTATATACAGATTATATCAGGGACTCCATAAGAGTGGATTATAATCCAATGATTTAGTTTTTCTGGGACACTTTTAACAAGTTATATAAAACCATAAAATATGGCTATTTTGCGGTATAACATTTTATCCATCTTATTTTTCGTATACACAATGTTTAAATTCACATAAATGTTAATATTTTACATTTTATTTTTCAAACCGTTAAAGATGATCAAACGAAATTTGGTTCACAGTATGCATTGTCAACTGTCACAAAATGTGATAATAAAATGAATAAAAAACCACAGGAAGGAGTCGACGCTCTACAAGCAATTAAAATGTGTGTGACAGAAATGGCCATCTTTAGGCTCCAAATACGAATCAATATTTTGACATCGCACATGGAGTGGTGTGTGGTTCTTTGACATTTCCTTGGAATTTACATTTTAAAAAACGTGTTTAATAGTTTTTAAGGCTCATAAACTTCATAAGTAATAATAATTATTACTCTAAAAGACACTAGGTGCTACACGTCAAGGTAATTAAGGTTACGTATGATATTTGCTCTTATGTTGTTTTATTGTGGAACCTAAGCTTTATATTTTGTGTGTGAACCGGAAACAACATTCGGCCAGTTGCACATTAAAAAACAAACATGCTCCTTCTGTAGTTTCTTTATTTAAAGGATTCCCCAAATAACCAGTGGCGGAGATATGGGAATACACTAATTGTGTAGAATTTTCTTTTATGCACTGGGATAACTTTCTTTATTTGAAGCTAAAACTGCCTCTTGAAATTTTTGTATCTGCCACAGTTTCACGGCAAATTTGGTTTATTGTTTACCTACTGTTTTTTGAAATGTAAAAAATAAAATTATGTATTTCATTTGAAAAAAATTACATTTTAGATTTCTATTTCTAATAACAATATTTAAATTTGAAATTTGGGGGGGGGGGGGCGGTAAAATTGACCTTGGTTCAAATTTTGGCTCCTTGTTCAGGAAATATTTTTTGAAAATGAGGAAGAACAAAGTTTTAGAAAAGGTTGGACACTTTCCGGAAGAAACTGTACCCAATTTCAATGACAGGCAGTTCCAACAACATTTCAGAATATATCTTAGTTCAAAAATCACTTTTACCCTTGTTTCTCAAAAGTTGCATTTGGTATTTATTTACAGAAATAAGCAATTAACAAAACATCAGTAATAACGCCAAACTCTATCACAGGTCACTTTTACTCTCCATCTCTCGCTATAAAGTACCCGATTAGAAATAACTTATTGGATTTAGGTAGTATGTGGTATGTCTAGGCAAAAAGTCTTTTCTGAGTTAATAATAGCTTTGTTCCAACAATAGTTATTCTCAACCAGTTCTAGATAATCAGTAAAGCGGAAAGTAATTCCAGAACTGTTTTCAACCAATGAGATTGCCGAGAACCGGTTCAGAACTGTTGTTGGAACAAACCCAATAGGTTGTAATATCTCCAGTAATAGTGTTTTGAGTTTTCAGTGACAAACTTGCTTACTTACATTGCAATGAATCACAATCACATTTCTGCTATCACCCGCTAAGTACTGATAGATATCCTCACATAACTGATACAAAGAGTTTAACAACGGCGCCCTAAAATGCGTCGGATACGCAAACGAACAGTCTATCACACGCGCTTGTCCGAATTTCGACTGGTACGGCCTCTGAGACAAATTGTAAATTGAATATCGGAAATTCGGGTGCCGAGAATCTAAAAACATTCTGACGTCTTCAATGTGATTCGTTTTATACGCCGATTCGATACCCTCGGAAGGGTATGGCATAACTAGAATCTTTGAGGTTATGTAGCTTATGTCTAAGTCAGTCCTTGCCATTGTCCTTGAAAGTAAAAGCGAATTACCAAGATCATCTTTCAGAGGTTAAATAACTGAAATATGTTAGAATGTTCTAGAAGCCTCTTACTTACTGTTGAACGGAAGATATGACTTTCGAGCCAGTATCCTTGATATTCTTGAAAATACTGCCGGCACCCCCTCTTATAGATGAAAACAAACCACTCTGTTTAGGCTCGGGTTGAGAGGGTTGTCTTTGTTGTTGTGGCACTCGTTGTGGTGGTGGTGTGGACTTTTGAGGCAGTGGAACAGGTCTTTGTGGGGCCTGGAAAAAATTGGCAATCTTTGGGAAGGCACCATATAAGGACATCTGAGATTCCTCATTTTTCCTTTTCCAATTTATCAGTACAGGTTATTCTTAATATCTTTTTTGCTTTCTACAAGCTTATTGAATACACGTAGATTTTCATCTAATTGTAAATGCATTAATATCATGTACAAACTTCTCCACCTTTATGAAAACTCTTAATTTTTAAACACTCATTACATATTAAAAACGAATTATCCACCCTTCTTTTAAAAATGGTTAAAAATGGCCGCCAAATTATTTCCCCGGTCAGACATCTCTATTGCGCAGTACCTATAGGATGCTATAGGCGTATGTGGTAGTAATTGATAGCCAATGAGAGCATGCTGGATAAGCCTACCCAAGGCCCAGAAAGACGCCTACGAATTTTGTCTATGGATACTATAATAGTTAGGATACGACAGAAATACAATGACACAGGGGTTGCTAAAGATAAAATTGTCCACCAATTTTTTGGTAGATTTTAATAAAAGGAAATTTAGTGGGCAATGACTGGCCCAATCAATCTTTGGTCCAGTCAGTCCTTGCTTCTAATATTGCTTTTGTATCATTATGACACGGCCATACATTGACTAACTAGGGATTCCATAAATAAGGCTACTTTTTTAATTACGGAAACTCACACTATAAAATTATTAACATCTGTCAACAATATTTTAAACTATAAAAATTGCCAAACTTTATAAAACTAAAAGGAAATTGGATGATAATTTATGATAAGGTATTAAAAGCAGGAAAATATTTGCATACTAGCATAATATTAAATTACTCCCAATCGGATGGAAATATGGTCTTATCATTGATGGCAATGTCAACAGCGGGAAAAACACAATAATTAATCGTTAGAATTTACAAAATTCTGGTGTTGGGAAGTTTTGCTGAAGCAAGCTTTCTTAGAAGATAATTCTATTATTTTATTAGATAAAATAATTTGACAAGCTAGAAATATATACTTTTCTTAGACCATTTTTGCAATAATATAAAAAGAAAAGTTTACATTTTGTATTTGTATTTGCTATTATTTCAAAATAATCTATATTTAATAATAATAATAATAATTCTCACCCTCACAATACTCTAAACTAGGAGTACCCCAGAAGCAACCACATGCTTGTGCGGGGGAGGGGGGCAATTACTATTATTTTGTCTTCGTTGCCATTTGCGGCTAGGGCCGACTTTTTTTTCCCGATAGAACTAAGATAGCATTCGCTCAAGTACTACGGAAAACCCTAGAAAACCGTAGTAATCCCAGTGAGTGTAGGACAATTAGTGAATCACACGGGTAGAGCTATTTAGGAGCAATACCGTGAACCCACATTTGTCCAGTGCTCTTGGCCATAGCGGTGTTTTTCTTTAAAGACATATGCATGTGCCTGCCTCGAACCAAGGTCGATCGAAGGCAGAAAAACATGCAGTCTAAAAAGTCAGCGCCGGTACGAGCGACGCCACCGCGGCATAACATTCAATACTTTTAAGAAAGTTGTGAAAAAATCATAATATCCCACCGCATTTTGTATATTATACCACTTTGCCTTGTAAACGACATTCCCAAAAGTAAAGTTAGTTGTTTGTCATTTAATCAAAATATAAAATAGTGAACTTTCGGGAGACCTGAAAACGCAAGAAACAAATATAACAGAAAAACATTGGTAACAATGCTAAACTCTATGCAATCAGCATTTTAAGGCTGACATAACTGTTTGTTTTTAGAGAGAAAAAATAATTTGCTAGCATTATTATCAATGAATGGAGGTTACCTGAAATGCCAAAGCATGTTTTTTTCTTAATGAAAATTTATATGGAATAAAATGGCCTTACATCCAGAATGTAATTACACTACTTTAAATTTAAAAAGGGCAACGAGTTTTCCTATAATTTATTTTTTAAAATAAGGTTTCAACCAATTCAACATAACGTCACCAATTCTTTGTAAACACCACTGTATGTGGCAAATGTGCATTGAAATTGGGACAAGTATAGGTTATAAATCGGTTATCACAAAGGCCCTCATAAAATAAACTGGACCGCCATTGGGACCTCTCCCCTCCACCAATTTTTAGGCATCCGGCAGAGGGGGCTAGTGCCCGCCTGGATAGCTACCATATTGTGTGCATCCTAGGGGATTAGTGCATTCTAGGGGAAAAGCGAAATTTGTGGTGGCAACACATTTGACAACGGCCAACCACGGCCCTCCTGCATTTGACAGCCAATGACGTTTGCGCCCAATATGGCCAACCTTTCGGTGGGACTATATATGTATATAGGTGGGACAAATGATGGTATTGGAAAAGCAGTCAGTTTAATTTACAAACTTGTCAAATTTTAGGATATATTACTGCCACCTTTGTCATTGTAAGATATCGTTTACTGACGTATTAATAAAGTCTGCTCACGGCTGTCACGTTTGACAATTTTTGCGCTCGCCATGCACTTTCCGGAGACAAAATTCAACTTCAAGATACAATGTTAACCATCAGCACCACCTGTTTTCCACGACATGAAGCTATAGCCATGAGAAGTCTTTAAAAATAAGTCAGTCAAAGACGACACCCTTTATACAAAAATTATCAGCTGGAAAGAGTTTCTAGATCATACACATAACACAATGTACCCTATTTGAAAATTGGCGATTAACAAAAAAATATAAAACCTAAACTAACTCTATATATTTCCTACGCTCACTGGGATTACTATGGTTTTCTATCGTTTTACCATAGCACTTGAGCGAATGCTATCTTAGTTCTAGTGGTAAAAGTCGGCCCTAGCCTAAGACGAAATAATAGTGATTGCCATCCCTCCCCCACACAAGTATTTGGTTGCTTTTGGAGTATTCCTAGTTTGGAGTATTGTGAGGGTTAGAATTATTATTATTATTATTTTGAACAAAGAGGAAAACAAAAAATTTCAAAGCGATTTTTGTACTCATTTGACAACAGCTTTTACTTTTAGAAAATGGACCAAGTTTCCTATTTGGCTTGTAAAATGATCAGTACCTGTTGACTCGATTGCTATTCACTCAAAGCAAACCTTAAATTATTGCAAACAATCCTGAATTTAAATTATTATTATTATTAAGTTTATTCACTCATTAGAACAAAATTACATATTAATGAAATATATCTTTTTTTTAGATTGTAGAATAAACTTTAAATCCTCTGAAGCATTGCTTGTCTGAGGAAAGTGTAAATATACATTATGTACATATTATTTATTTAATTATTATCTATTTAATAAAATTAATTTCATTAAAGTAATTAAAAATTAATAACAAATAATCTTATCAATGAAAATGATAATGAAGATGAAAAGGTAGAAATAGAAATGAAAATTGTGTTTCTAATAACCAATATTTAATTAATTTTTTATATGTTCTAAAAGATTTAATTTGTTTAATTTCCTTTGGTAATATGTCATATAAATACGGTATGAGATACTTATAATTTTTTTGACCAATTGATTTTTTCACTTTTCCTTTTACACTAGTTATGGATTTAAATCTAGTGCCATGTTGATGTGTATTATAATTTATTGTATGTTTATTTTGATAAATAAACATTAATATATTATAACAATATAACTGTCTAATGTTCAGTTTTTTAACTTCTTTGTATAATAACTCGGTTGGATATCTATATTCTTTACTATATAAAATTTTTAAAATTAACTTTTGTAATATTTCAAGTTTTCTTAAATAACATTGGTTTACTCCTCCCCATCCAAGTATTCCGTAATTTATTTGAGATTGTACTAAAGCATAATAAATCATGTCTAAATGTTGAGTGTTTAAGTACTTTTTGAAAATATATATTTTGGGAATTATAGGGCGAAGTTTTTTAATTAAAAAATTAATATGTTCATCCCATTTGAGATTGCTATCCAAAAAAACACCAAGATATTTACTAATTTTTCATTATTAATTATAAGTGATTGAATATTAGGTATATTGTTCGCATAGGACGACAAAGGAACAAAAAAACTTTTTTCAAAATTTATCGTCAATAAATTGTTATTAAACCAATTTACAATTTGTATGAAATCATCACTTATCAATTTCATAAGATCATTCCAGTTATTTTCTTTATATAAAATTACAGTGTCATCCGCATAACTTTGTATATTGCCTTTTGAATTTACAGAAAATAAATCATTGATATAAATATTAAATAACATTGGGCCCAAAATTGTCCCTTGTGGTATACCATATTTGCTAGTTTGTTACTAATGCAATTATTTATCATGACAACATTTTTTCTATCATATAAATAATTTTGAATAAGTTTTAATGGCAGGCCACGTATACCTATTTTTTTCTAATTTATTTAATAGCAATTTATGACTTAAGAGTATCGAAAGCTTTTTTTAAGATCTAAAAAAATACAAATACATGGATTTTTATTATCAATAGCTTTATAAATTTGATCTGTTAGATAAGAAATAGCATCATGTGTTGATTTCTTACGTTGGAATCCAAATTGTTTTTGAGATAAAAGTTTGTTTCTCTAAATAATTTTCGATTCTGTTTTTTAAAACATATTCAAATATTTTTGCTAAAGACGAAATCATTGTTATTGGTCGATAATTTTTAACATTATATTTATTACCATTTTTGTAAATTGGTTTAATTAGACCCATTTTGAAAGAATTTGGACAGATTGTTGTTTTAAAAATAATGTTTATTAAGAGGTTAATGGTTTACAGATCTCATTTTTTATAGTTTTTAAGATTTCCGATGTAATAGCATCTAAACCAGGAGACTTAATTGGTTTCAATCTATCTATTATATTTTTTATTTCGTAAAAATTTGTTTCATTTATGTTATTAAACTCTGGCAAAGTCTGCTTTATCTTACCGGCTGGGGAGGCCTAGACGGCGAAGGTTGAGACGGCCTCGGAGGTGGGGCCTTGTCCACCCCATTGTTGCAGTTGCTATCGATGTAGTTAGAATCCGAGGTAACTATTTGTGGTTGCAACTGAAGTGGGGTCTTGAGATCATAATGATTGGTTTCTGCGATTGCAGCCAGTCTTTCCAGAAGACTAGATAACGTGAATCTTTGTTCGGGGTTTACTTGGAAACAACCCCCTGAAATTTCAAAAATGTCTTTGTAGGAATATGAAAATGTGTATTTGAAATACTCACTAATAATGTCATTAAAACATGAATATCTGGGGTCATGAGAAAGATTATAGTTTGCATTGATAATCCTTAACTTTGCACTGTCTTCAAAAGGATGCTTCATGTAACACAGAGTATATAAAATACAACCCAAAGCCCATACATCAACGGGAGGTCCAATATAGTAATTATTCCAAGAATCGACCATTTCTGGAGCTCTGTACATAGGCGTAGTAAATCTAGCCATCTGAGAACAATTATTCAAATTTATTATCGGAAGAATTAACGGAAAATTATCGCATTACATTCTCTTCCAACCGCGAATGCTGGTTTGCCGACCAAGACAGATCGGGACGGTGGACTTCCACTGTGGCAGAGCCAAAGTCGCATAGTTTTATAACTCCGTCGGCACTTATAAGCAAATTTTCAATTTTTAAGTCACGATGAATAATAGGCGGAACTTGGGAGTGCATGTGCGATACTGCCTTGCATGTCTGGTAAAATATCCTGGTGATTATGTCTGTATCAAAAGACGTTGTTCGAGATTGCAATATTTCAACTAGGGAACCACCTACAGAAAACAAAGTATACTTATAATACTGGAACAAGTACTGGAATCAAGTTAACTTTAGCCATATTCAGATCCTACCTAGGATGGATATGAAATATATCCATTCAGTTGATTGGAATTGCCTTATCCATTCTGTAGAATGTATAGAAAACAAGAAATACATGTGGGAGTAGATTTTTTTAAATTTAATTCAGTGCAGTCCAAGTGTTCTGATTTACCCACAAATGGAAATTCTGACACAGCTTTTAATTAAAAACAGTTCTTTTTAGCGTAACACTTTTTCGTATATTCATAAAAATTAGCTTAGTTTACATTTAAATAATTTTGAGAGTTCTACAATTGTTGAACACCCCGTATATGACACATTAAGTTACAATATGCCAATCACAGAGATCGTATATATACATAGAGTGCTGGAGCTTCCGCCATTATGGCTAATTTTGTACGACGGGCTGGGGCCTGCGGAGTTTGCACTCTGTTTCGAGAATAGGAGGGAAACATTTTCAAGAGAAAGAAGGAAACTTTTTCTCGGCCAATAGCTTGCATTCACTCATTCCGTCTCTATCCAGAAATCGTGCATCTCTCCCTTGATCTAGAAAATGCGCATGCACTGTGGGCCATAAGTCAACTAGATATTAAATGCGCATGTGTAATGGGCCCCAAAATATATATTCATTTTTGGTCATTGATTTTCCGCGCACCCTATTCATAAAAAAAACATTCATCTATTTATACATATATACGATCTGTGATGCCAATCTTGTTTTAAACACAAACAAGACCTTTTATTAAGATGCCTTTTTATGTAAATTGATAAATACAATAAGAATTTCCTCTTCTCCACTCTAGCGTGGAAATACTGCACAAGAAAATTGAAAGATCTAATGTCTTCTATGCTTACAATAATGGCACTGTATATTGAACCGACCAGTCGGATCTTTAAACCATTAATCCTTTACTCAATGTTTATATACTTATGTTATAGGTACATACACTCTATTCAATCAAAATGCAAGTTGGACGTAAACATTTACACGATGGAAACACGTGAACAATTCTGAGGACTAATACGGGGCAGGGCCGCATTAAGGACGATCTCTGTGAATTTTATAATATAAAATATTAAAATAATATGCCCCGGTATTAAGAACTTTAAAAACAAACTTTTATGGCACACCTAGTCATTCACTTACCTGCAAATTTCTACTATTAACACAAATCGTAGCTCCAACAATTAATAAACAACGAAAGAATTATATCGGAAAAAATTAAAAGTCCACTTGCAACTCAATACACCTCTGTAATAAATAACGACTCGCTGAACTCGCCTGCCGGGAAAAACTTTATAGCCAACTAGCCAATGCAAGCCGATCACGTGCTAGCCATGCAACAACTTTTGTTTATCTTTCACTTGCGTTTAGTTTGAATAGAGTTTAGGTACCTATAACATAATGCCCAAAAACAACTATGTATTCCTAGTTTGGAGTATTGTGAGGGTGAGGTACTATCTTTTTCACTGGTAAATATTATGTAGGTACCTTGCCCAGCCCTCTCGGATTTTGCTAATTTTTCAGATTTACCTATTTTAGACTGTCGATTACGAAAATTGGGGCTGAAACCTACTTTCCGAAATGCAGGGTGTTATGGGATCAACTTAACAATAGATGCATTGTGTAACAATATATGCAATGTAAATGTTATTTGATCCAAGTCTGTGTAATAAGAAAAAAAACATTCTTCTAGTCATTCTTCTAGTCAACTATAATTGGAATTTTATGGAATCTTACCCACACACAATTCAGTTATCAATAAGAACTCGTGCTGTCCATGTGTAGTTTGTGATTTGTCAATAAAAGACGCAGCAAGGTATCTAATAATATTAGGGTGCCCAGAAACCTTTTTAAGGAGATTTATTTCTTGTATTATATCATTCTTTGCTTCTTCGTCAGCTGCTAATAACCTCTAAAATAGAAACAAAAAAATGGTTAAATATTACATAAAAAACAATCACAAGTGTAAATAATATCACCAAGTACCTATTAGGGAAGTTAGGATTTTGGGAAAATTAATTCTATATTATAGAAATTGTTTAAAATGTTATTTTGTTGTTAAATATATAAGATTCTGTATTGATAAAACTAGGTATATTCATTCCCTACAAAGTATTTACACATTTATTTAAAATAGTGAAACTCAACATAATTATAACTGCACATGAATTAAAACACAAGCATTCAAATCTGCGCAAAATTCAAGTTACACAATACTAGAAACTACCTATAAGAAACACTTTCCTTTCCACAAAGTAATATTAGCAGTGTATACGAATAAAGGCAACTATACGGCCCCCGCAAAAATGCAATGTTTCAATTTTAGTGTACAATCATGGCTGATTTGAACTTGCAAGACCATCTGAACTCCATGCCGAAGTGAGGTAGTCCCGGTGATATCCGGCAACACTGCCCTTTCCCACATCGCGTTTCAAAAGAGGCGAAGGTGAAGGAAAGGCAGACCAAAAGCGGCTGGCGGCTAGCAATGTAGCTGGATGGCCTCTCAGAAACCTTCAAGACATTGCCAGTTCAAATTGGCCGCAGCCGTACATAGGTGTTATGAATCATTTTGTATGCATTACTTAAGCTATAAAAAAACATTAGCATTGTTCCAATTGAAAAACTATTCTCATCATATTAATTTTAGTTTGTTTCCATGAGAAAGGTTATTTTCTTAAAAAATCAAATAAAAGATAATAAACAAATCAATATTTATAATTTATAATAAACCATTCGACATTGGTACACCAGTGTCTCCAACATGAAGGTCTACACTTCAAGTCCAAATAGGTACATGTCTTATTTTAAAGAGTCCCTGATGTACGCTAACATTTGCAATAATAGTTAATAGCTTCGGTTACCATTGGGAAACCTGTCCGATCAACAATATTATGCGAAATTAAATCGAGATCCAGTATAATATAAGTGAACAATTACCAATACCAATTATTATAAATATTTATTAGGCGATACCTTTAGGGCATAACTTTTTCCTGATGCTATATCTTGTGCTTCAAATAAGATTGCAAAACCACCTAAAATATCATAAAATGAATGTTATGTTATAATATTCAGTGAACAAGAACCTACCTTCTGCTACTACTCTCTTTATTTTTAGTTTTATATCCAAAACTTCCACTATTTGACCGACGAAACTGTTATCTCCTTGTCCATTTGCGGGCCCACTAAAGTATTCAAATGCAGATTTAAATAAGTCGCTCATTTTAACGTAATCTAATAAGACATTTTTATATTAATTTCAACAAAACAATTTCTTTGAAATCGGTGGTGATTCTGATTTTCCAATATTATTATTTCGTGGGTCTCAAAAGATGTCATCACTTTGTCAACATTGTCAACTCAACAGTGACAGCTGATATCACAAAATATCCAAATTAGATTCAAATTATTCAGTATACTAAAAAACACAAAATTTACTTGGAGTAGAATAAAGTAATAGATTACCTGGTCAGGATTAGGGTTCCTTTAAAGGAACCCTAGTCAGGATCTCTCTCTACCGTCAATACTTTCAGCAGATTACGGAACATGATTCACACTGGAATACTCAAATCACTTTTTTGTTCGATGTTAAAACGTTAGTCACAGGCTTGGACCAAAATTAATTTTTCGTCTCATGCTTGACAGACAGCTTTTATCATAGAGAATCTGTCGATGTCGATGCTTTTATATAAATTTTCTTTCTTGCGTCTGGTAGTTGGTAGTAAAAATTAAGTTTATCGAATGCAAAACAAATGATAAAGGGAAAGATACTATTAATAGAGGGCCCAGATAAGAGTATTCCAGATAAATTAATTCGAGAAATGCAAAACATTAATTTATTTTCAGCTATATAGAAAAATAAACTATATAATCAGTATCCATAATAAACTTATAATGGTAACATTGTCAAAAGTCAATATTTGAAAAACTGGAACTTGGTATGGCAACTATTTCTTCACTGATGCTCAGTTTTTCCATGTCGTTAACTGAAAATGTTACAAACGGGTAATACAAACTAATATGTAAAAATTCAAATGTCTGCAAAATATAAAATAATGTTTATTCTATTCAAATTGAAAAAATAGTCCATCTTCTTACAGTATGTACAGATTTTGCAGTTTTTAATTTTATTAAAAATTATTTGTGGAGTTTTGACTTTAAGATTTTCAATTTTTAATTTATTCTATTCGTTACAATAAACCAAAATATATACAGGGTGTCGCGTTGTGTCCGTTGAAGTTCATTTTTTGAAATTGAATTATGGCTATTTTTCAAAATAATCAAGCTGCTGAACAGAAATATGGCAGTGCTGTTTTTGGGAATGGAGAATAAGCTGAAGATGTAAATTTCTCATGCTTTTGTTAGATCAAAGTTGGAATATGCGCATTTAGTTTGGTGTTTGCACACTTGTAATCATACTGACACGCTAGAGGCTGTTCAACTTAATTTTTTTAAATATATGTCCTATAAACTGGACAATGTCTATCCCACATAAAACTTCTTATGGGGCACTCTTTCCATAGTCTGTGTAGTAGACACTTCAATTACGTGGTGGTGCTTATTGAGTCTCAGTGCCCAGTGCCTCGAACGAGCTTGACCTTTTACCCTCAGTGACCACGTATTGATTTACTCAAATACTTTCCAATGAATTTTCTTTGTAACACTTAAAATGATGTTAATGCGCAGTTGGACATTTTTAGTTGCGGTAAGAACATATGATTGTTTCCTACTTTAAAACTGTTGAAATGAACTCATAAATTTATTTTGTCATGCGTTTTAGCCTTTTAGGATTTCTCATAAAATTCATTGTATATGAATTCTTGCCCTGTAAATGGCTTCGGCTGTAGGGTTATGTTATAATCAATAAAAATAAATAATTCAATTTCAAAAAACCAACTTCAACCATTGAGTAACCATTGAGATTTTACCGGTAGTTGTTACGCCTCAATCGTAATATTTTGGCACAAAATATATGAAGTTGGTCTATGAACCATTATCAACTGTATATAGTTAGAGAATATTTTAAAAAAATGGCTGTAATAAGATGAAACGTTGCACTAAGTAGAACCAAATATCATATTACAAGAATGCCTCTCTTTTCATCGCTTAATATCTACATAAAGTAAGGTAACAAAGTGCAAAATGCTTGTGAATAATAATTATTATTATTACTTACTATATTTTTCTTCTAATAATGTCTGTTCGACTTCCTTGAATTGAGAAAATGCTGTGATGTACTTTTCAATGAGGTCGTAGTTATTGAAACTCATGAGATTCAAAACTTCCAATGTGATTTTGTGTCTTAAAAATATTTCCCAATCTAAAAAATACCACACCACGATATTATTATATCGAACAAGACTGTGGGAGGTGTTATACACTAATAATTTGAAGAAACTCTCCTAGTTTTCGTGACTTTTGTATACATACCATTTGTCACTACTCGGCGTTTTTTGTTATCTAGGTACCTCTCTAATGCTGTATATACTATTTCTATTTCCAACTTATGTAAACACGATAGACAGTCACACCTAAATTGAAATTATGAACAATCTATTTATAGTTTTCCAAAAATTTGCTTACGTGGTGCTTTCTCTCTGGTAAACCCAGTAGTTTGATTTATATGTGTTAAACATGAAAGTTAACATATTCAGACATACATCCACAGTCAGCTCCTTCGTTTTAAGGATAATATTTTCAAACATCAAGGCAAAGAGAAAGAAAGTACAAGTATCTGAAAAATATCCATGTCGGGTAATGTTTTTCACACCATTTATATTTTTTACCTTCAGTAAAGTGTAGGACACCATTTTTGGAATCAACCTGTACCCCTTGCTTTACTGAATTAAACAAAAATTCTACAAATTTTTGGTTATGTGATGCTGATTTTAGAAATTTTGTGTAACTGGTAATCACTTTTGATTGTGGTCTAGACAGTATAATTTCATGGGCCAATTTATTTACAGTGTTCATCCTAAAATGGAAAAACGTTGAATTAAAAAGAGACAAACATTGCAAATGCAACCTTACTCGGCTTCATAATCAAAATACTTCGATTTAAACATATTCGTTAAGAGACTTGTAAGAGAACACAAAAAATGAGTAGTTACTTCTGATTTTCTCTAAAAAAATAATAAAGTAAATCTAAGTATAATATTATTTAATTATTACATTTTCTTACATATTTCCTGATTATGACAATAATATCCAATAATTTCAACAACAGTTTTTTCCTTTGAACATTTCCCTTCGAAAAATAGTGACTAAACTTATCACTAATAGAAATACTGTTATCACATAAGTAATTCCCTAAATATTTATTGTAGATAATAATCATGCTAAGAATATTTAATGCCTGTGATGCTTGTAAACCAATTTCTTCACTATTTATCCTAAAAAATTTCACTGAGTGTCAAGTTAGGACCCTGAAGAAGATGGCAACATACTTTTTATCACTCTTGGAAGTATGGTCCATTTCCCTTAAATAATTAGCATCTGCTCTCTGAATGTCTTCGTCTTTCATACTCTTTGAAATTATCAGCAAAAAGTCATGAAAATCATCGAGAAGTTCCCACGAATATTTGATAATTTTATCAATGCTTGGATTCAATTCATCTGAATTTAAATTTTCCAAATTACTATCCAACAAGATGCGAATCTGTGGCAGTATATTGCTAAAGTCTAACTGTTTATTTTTACATTTATGGAAATCAGTGTCAGATTCATTTGAAATTACTCTATTTTGAAGATATGGAATAGTATTCCTGCATAATTTTGTACATTCTATTTCTGTTGCATGTTTCTCAAGTTTTTCTTTTAAGAGAACAGATGATAATACTGATTTTAATGGAAAGAACGGTGGAACAATTGGTTCAAATTTCTGCTTTGAAGGCATTCTTTCTGGTAAACTGGTAGAAAGTGCATTACTACAAGAATAATAAAAATTAATCTTCATTGTGCAAGTGAATTAATTCTGGCCTATACAAACATAAAGATAATTTGGTTGAAATAAAGAAATGCAGATGATGACATTACAGGTTCATAGGGAAAGAAGGTGGTTTCACTACATTTATTCAGGTATATACAGTGTGTCCTCGGATTGTTTGGACAACTCTGTAAATGACAAAACAATTTCGAGTTTAAATTCAACCTTTTGGGGTTCCGCCGTGCTTGGTTTGAAACTAATTTGTAACATAATTTTACTTTAAAAAAATCATGTACTATGCCTTGGAAATTCTGAAAAAACTAATTTTTCACAACAGTAAAGTGACATTTTTGTATGTTTTACGACAAAATGTTATAAAGGAAACTTGTTCAGAATGAAAAACTGAGGTTTGCAAAAATTCAAAAGTCTAGGCCTACTTGATTTTTTGATGTTTTTTCTACTTTTTTAGAACAGTATCCTTTCTATAGCTTTCATATGTCAAAATGTTATGAAAAGCTGCGTAGATGTGAAAAATTTCAAAAGCCTAGGCCTGCTTCGATTTTTGTTTTTTAGTAGAAAAAATCAAAGTAGGCCTAGGCATTTGAAATTTTTCGCACCTAGCCCAGTTGTTCATATGAACAAGTCTCCTTAATAACATTTTGAAGTGAGAGCTACAAAAGGGCACTTTTCTAAAAAAGTGGTTAAAAAAAGTAAAAAAAATCAAAGTAGACTTTTGAAATTTTGCAAACTTTCTCAGTTTTTCATTCTGAAAAGTTTGTTTAATAACATTTTGTCGTAAAACCTACAAAAACGGTACTTTACTGGAGTGAAGCATTAGTTTCTTCAAAATTTCCAAGGCATACCTACATGATTTGTTGAAAGTAAAATTATGTAATGAATTAATTTCGATCCAAACCACAAAAGGTCAAATTAGAACTAGAAAATATTTTTATCATTTACAACATATTTGTGGCAATAATATAAATGACAGCCCAGTCATGTGCCATTTTGATATTCAGCTTACACTGACCACCTAGTGTCCAATTAAGAAACTTAGAAGTGTTGAGGCATCAGGTTGGCATAATAATAGGGGCTAAGTTAGACCACTGCCCTTCCCTAAATAATGTTTCGTATTAAGTTCAAGGATGATGACAAAATTTACTGTCTTAGGGACACAGTTATATTTGTCATTATCAAAAATAAGGCTGCAGAAAAAACTAATGTGTGCCTTGAGCAGAAAGCATCCTAGCTCATGGCTCCCACGTGCATGATTTTCTAAGTAAAGTTCAGCCTGCAATAGGTTGCTTTTTGTTCTAGGTATCCGCTATGCTATTACCTTGTTGAAGTTTGCAGAACAGAAGTTTTTAGTTTTTTAGGGGAAGGAAATTTTTGAGTTGAATTCAAACCTACTTCAAGATTAACCTTCTTTAGGTCATGCATTTTTTGCTTTAAATTTGCTATTTCCAAGTTCTAGAAAAACAAAACAAATTATTTCGTAATTTTAAATTACTTAAATGCAACAAAAACTTACTTTAAACTCTAGAGCACTTTTAATCGACTTCAGATCTTTCTGAGCGGAATTCAACTTTTCTTTACACTCATTTACAACTTTGTTATCTTTCAACTGTTCTCTAAGAATAGCGACTTCACCTCCTTTTACTTCACAATCCTTGCGAAGCTTTTTTATTTCATTTTCAAGCTCTAATATCGTTTTTGGATTAGTTGGCTGTATAAAAACTTTGCTTGTTGATGCTTCTACCTGTGTGGATGAAAATACTGTGCCTGCTCTATCTTTGAATGCATTGTACGTTGGCAACAGAGTTATGTTATTTCTTTGTGTACATGCCAGGCCCTCCTAAATAACCAATAGGTCTATAATCAGCATACATAATAAAAATAGATTTGTGTGGTCTTACCTCTTCACAAACTTCATTTGCAAGTTTAATACAATCATCGAGAACTTTATCATCCAGATCATCTCCCCACAAAGCGTCAACGTCGTCGTTTACTTTTTGCCTTTTGGAAATGCTATCTAAATTTTCTCCGCTTCTTTTAAACATAGTACTTATTATTATTATTATTAATAATTATAACATTCATAAATATCATTTTAAAAAAGGCAAACCAAAACAAAAATATTGAGGTTATTTTATCCATGTAAAATACAAAAATTTTATATGAGGTTAACTTAGTGTTGTTGTTTTATTCGTCTTATTGGATTCGGTAACTAGGACCATTATCCATGTTTATCCCATAAAAAATCAGGACCTTCAATTATCTTTTTGATTCTCACTTCAGAAAGATTAGAGACTTATGTGAAGTTAGGGTCGGGCGTCGGCCACCGGCGCCATGTGATTCTTTGCGCACAGAACATGATCTCTATGTATGGCACAGAAGCTTGATTTCACCAGGAGTTATACGTGTTCCGTTTTCTTACAGAATTAATCGAGCACTTTCTGTCAATTGTAATCAAAAATAACTTTCAAAATGGAACGCCTTCGTTACTTCATCAACCTAACCTATTTGTGTTTTTTGAGTTGTTAAGAGTTGAGGTTAGAACTTTATTATTATTCTCAGAAAAATAAAAAACGTAGAACTGGCTTTGTATTGGCAAGTTTGTTCCCATAATAAAAAAAATAATGTTTACAGTTCGGGTGACAGATCTGGTGCTAACGATTACAAGGCAGTGGCGTATCTCTCATTTTTTTTAAATAGTTATAAAAATAGGAAAAATATATTTGCCTTTATATCTCAATTTTTTTATAAAAATTGAAGTATAACCCCAGGTACAACTAGTACGCGTCAATTCTAAAATTCAAACTTATCAATGTTATTGACAGTTACTAGTAGGGGATTGTTCGGCGAACACAATATAAAAAAATAAAAAATAAACATCTTTTAAAAACAAGCTTTTATTTAAGCCATGAAATAAAACGGTTAAAATAAGTTTAGGTTTTCGTTAAGATAATTCAATGCCACACGCGAGATGTTCATAAAAGTAGATACCAATTAATTTTATCGGAGAGTGATTAGTTGATAAACAAGTACATGCCAAAGAATATATTTTCTTTACAGTTTGCGCGACAAGCTTTTCAATTTAAAAAAGCTTGTCGCAGTTTGGCATTGAATTATCTTAACGAAAACCTAAACTTATTTTATCCGTTTTAGTAAATGGCTTACTTAAATAAAAGCTTGTTTTTAAAAAGGTTTTTTATTATTTATTTTATTTTGTGCTTTTTTAGTACCTATTTGATTCCCATCTCAGAAGGGTGGTAAAGAAATTTAATCCGCCATCTTGGGGCATCGGGCATCCGCCCAATTGGATTTGGTATGACGTCAGTCACCTTATCGTTTTCTACTATTCAAATCCTTTCATTTGATACCCGTGTCGAGGATGTTGTGAAGAATTAGGCAATTCGCCGTCTTGGGGAGGCCGCCATTTATTATGACGTCATTCACCTTATTGTTTTCTACCCGTCGAGCCTTTTCGTTTGATACCCATGACCCATGTTGAGAATAATTTTCCCTCTGGTGGTAAATAAAAAAATAAAAAATCTTTTACCGTGCCCCGAACTAGGTACGCCAGTTATGTTCATCGACCCCACAGCACACCGACCTGGACGAAAACCCCGAATCAGCGGAATCAGCTTTTTATTTTTCGTACACCGCATTTCCAATTTATATAAATATCGCGACCGCAATTAATCGAATAGTAATAGTTTATACCCTACGTTCAATAAACCTTTTTAAAAACGAAGATTTTCGACCCCGGAACATAACTGGCGCTGCGAACAGGATAGCTGCACGGAATCCAAAGGAGGATCATCGGTTCGTCTCAACGATTTGGCAGTTATCAACGACCTGGGAGAAGAAACCTGTGCAGAGATTGGAGAACCATACGGCAGGGATGTCCAGAGCGATTCTTCTTGTCCTGTAAGTTCACTTCCTTTTTCTCATGAGTTCTGATTACCCTGAAGGTTCATTATTAGAAGATTTAGCTCATTTTTCTATTACTCCAAAAGCTCCTAAACAAAAACCTCGTTTTAAACCATATTCTAAAAATTTACCTGAAGATTTAAAAAACCCTCAAATTTTAATTTCTCAGCCCTCAACTTCAAAAACTCAAGAAATGGCTTTAACAAATACCGACATTAATAATTTGTGCAACACTCTTCCAGAATATAAACCGGGAGATAACCTCTCCACATTTATAAATTCAGTTGATAATTTAATTGCTTTTTTCACTCAACAAGGTGCTAATGCCACTCAACTATATATAATTAACACTCATATCGTTTCCAAAATTAAAAATGAGGCTCGTGATTTCTTAAATTTACACAATAAAACTTCTTGGGCAGAAATAAAGCCCCTTTTACTCCAAAAATATGGCGACCGTCGCACAGAAGAAATTTTATTAACACAATTAACCACCACAGTTCAAAAGCGTTCTGAATCTTATGATGACTATTACAACCGAATAACTTTAGCACTTAATGATCTTTTACAGCATGTTTCTTTACATGAAAATAACGCTCAGGCAATCGAGTTTAAAGCTTCGTTTTTCAGAAAACAAGCCCTTAGAACATTTTGTACTGGCATAAACAATCCCTATTGCGATCATTTATCTCATTTTGAATTAAACTCTCTCGACGAAGCACTTCAAAAATGCATAGCTTTAGATAACCACAAACAGCAACAGCAATATATGTCTTATCTTAAATCTACCACCTATCCCCGCGATTATCAAAGAAACAGTCAACCTACCACTACCAATCGCCCTACTAATCAAAATCCTCAACCACCTCGCAACCCACAACCTAATCATAATACGAATATGAACCCAAATTTTAATCAACAATTCCCTCAAAACTTTAATCAAGGTCCTTCAAACTCACCTAGAAATTTTGGCAACACAAATAGGCCCATTCCTCAAAGACAAAACCCTCCACCTAATAGACAAGTATTCAGCCCACCATCTAATAGACCCAACAATAATTACTTCCAAAATCAATATCGTCCAACTCCAACTCCTATGTCCATAACTTCAAAATTGCCGTCACAGCAAACTTACAAACCAACCCCAATGTCCACACGTACTTTCCATAATAATATAGAATGCGATTCCAATTTAGAAACCGAAGAATACTTTTCCGAAAATTTTCGAGAACAAGCCTCGGAATCTCCTCCCAATCCCGAATTATCGAATTAAATAATATTTCAAAAGCCACCAAACTTCCATTTTTCTATCTCCCTTATTCTAATCTTAAAGTATTAATAGATTCTGGTGGATCCGATACTGTAATAACTCCCGAAGCTGCACAAAATTTCGATCCAAAATATCAATTTTTTGAACCCTTTACTCTTATTTCTATGAAAACTCCTAAAACCTACTCCGAAAACCTTTATTTTCCCGTTTTTAACGAAATTGGCATTGATCAACCGTTTATAGTTAGAATTGCCGACTGGCACAACGATTTCGATATTCTTTTAGGTACTGGTGAACTCGACCAATTAGGTGCAAATATAGATTATGAAACTCATATATTTTCTATTCGTAAATTAGGCGTTTCCGTTCCATTTGAAGTTATATATCGTTCGAATAATCGACTCCGTATCCCAGTAAATATCAATAATGGTGAAGTTGTACTCCCAGAAATTACCCTTGATAACCAAACTGTACTCCCAATTTCAATACACCATGCCAATGATGGGTTTGTAGAAATACCACAACCAGAAAATTTAAATATTGACTTCCCTGAACCAATATCTGTTTATCCACTATCCGATTTTGAAGAATTGTCACCTCCCTTCTCCAATAACTCATTTGATCCCAACTCTATTCGAACAAAACATCTGAATTCCGAAGAAAAGCAAAAAATTCTTGATCTATGTCATAAATTTAAAGATATTTTTTACAATGAATCATCTGATCTGTCATTTACTAGTTCTGTCAAACACGAAATCCGCACAAAAGACGAAACTCCTATTTTTTCCCGTTCTTTCCGACATCCTAAAGTCATGCAAAGCGAAATTTCTTCCCAAATTGATAAACTCTTAGAACAAAATATAATCCGACCTTCAATTTCCCCTTATTCTTCGCCCGTTTGGATCGTTCCAAAGAAAATGGATGCATCCGGTAAACGCAAGTTTCGCATGGTTATAGACTATCGCAAACTAAACGATAATACGGTTGAAGACAAATATCCCCTTCCCCGCATCGACGAAATACTTGACAATTTAGGCAAATGCACATACTTCACAACCCTCGACTTAGCCCAAGGTTTTCACCAAATTGAAGTACACCCCAACTCCGTTGAAAAAACCGCCTTCACAGTTCCCAATGGCCACTTCGAATATACAAGAATGCCGTTTGGTCTAAAAAACGCCCCAGCGACCTTCCAACGCATGATGGATGAAATTCTAAGAGAATACCTTTACAAATCATGTTTTGTCTATATGGATGACGTCATTATATTTTCCAAATCTTTACAAGAACATCTTATACATATAAAATCCATCTTTCAAAAATTCCGTGAAGTAAACCTAAAAATTCAACTCGACAAATCTGAATTCCTAAACAAAGAAGTAGCTTTCCTTGGCCACGTGATTACTCCCGAAGGCATTAAACCCAATCCAAACAAAATATCCGCAATCCAAAACTTCCCCATTCCTAAAACTACTAAGGAAATTAAAAGTTTCTTGGGACTAATAGGCTATTATCGCCGCTTCATTCCTAATTTCTCAAAAATGACAACACCCATGACACGTTGTTTACGAAAAGACACCAAAATTGAAATTGACCACCCTCAATATATAGATTGTTTTGAAAAATGTAAATCCGCTCTAAGTAACTCCCCAATTCTCCAATACCCTGACTTTTCTCTACCTTTTACACTAACTACTGACGCCTCTAACGTTGCTATTGGCTCTGTCCTATCCCAAAAAGGAAAACCAATCGCTTACTACTCCCGCACCCTTATTACCGCAGAACGAAACTACTCCACAATCGAGAAAGAACTCCTTGCAATCATAGAATCCTGTAAACATTTCCGGCCCTATCTTTTTGGTGTAAAATTCACCATAGAAACCGATCACAACCCCTTAGTCTGGCTCTATAAAATTAAGGAACCCCATTCTCGTCTCGCCCGGTGGAAACTCAAATTAGAAGAATATAATTTTGAAATTGTATATCGCAAAGGTAAAGAAAATTTTGTAGCCGACGCTCTTTCCCGTATCGAACTCAATATGCATGAATTAGACTCGATCTGTGTAAATCCTCCCTCACATGACGATGACTTTAATATTGACGACTTTATTAACGAAACTTATGAAAAACAAACTGGACTATCCACACAACACTCCACACACGAAAACCCTATTGCAACTATTCCATTTTCCGAAGAACCCATTAATTATTTTCCTAATCAAATTATCTTAAAATTTGGAAACAAACATGACGTTCAATACATCCTTAAATTCAAAAGTAAACACCAATATTACGTAACTCTTACTGAAAAAGATTGGAAAACTGACATTAAAAACACTCTCCATTCTATAATATCTCCTAATCAACGCTACCATATCCTCACAGAACAAACGGATATCCAAAAATTTATATCTGAATATGTCCGCAATACTTTTAATGAAACCGTTCGTATCTCTTTCTGCTCTAAACAAACTCAAGACATAGAGAATCCCGATAAACAACTTCAATGTGTTCAAGATTACCACAAGCAAAATCATAATGGCATACTCGAAACTCTCAATCACTTAAAACTCCATTATTATTGGCCAAATATGCGCACTACGATTTCCGATTATATTAATAAATGCGATATATGCCTCCGAAATAAATATGAAAGACACCCTTATAAACTTCCCTTCAAAGGCCCCCTATTAGGACAAAAACCTTTTGATATTATCCACATAGACACCTTTTGCTGTAATCGTCAAAGTTTTCTAACAATCATAGATTCATTTTCCAAATACGCTCAAGTTTACAATATACAAGACAAAATGAATATATCCATTCTCAGCAAATTACGTCATTACTTTTCTCATCACAATTATCCGCGCAAAATTGTCTGTGACGAAGGAACTGAATTTTCCAATAATCTCTTTAAAGAATTTTGTAAACTCCACAAAATAGAACTCCATTTTACCACAGTTAATAATCCTAACTCTAACAGTCCTATCGAACGATTCCATTCCACATTTACAGAAAAACTACGCGTTATGCAAGATGAACGACCTAGAGAATATTTCCAAGACCTAATCACCCACTGTGTCCTTATTTATAACCAATCCATCCACTCAGCTACTGGCTACTCCCCTTTCTCAATCCTCTACGGCCCCTATATCGAAGAAATACAATTCGACGACGACTTACCTATTTATGAAAAATATAATCAACGACATAAAGATGAACTCCGCCCTTTTATTGATTCCCTTTACACTAAACTTCACGAAAAAGAAACCCGCATTTTAGAAAACCGCAACAAAAATCTACCAGATCCCACTCCTACTCCAGAACAAGGACAAACCGTGTACCTTTCCAAAAACACTCGTAACAAACTCGACGCACCCTATATACCCGCTACTGTTACCTCTACTGACAATACAAAAATTAAAGTCTTAACTACTAAGAATAAACCCACTAACTCTCATCCTAGAAAAATCAAACGCTTACGCAAACCTCCCTTGTTACAGAAACACCCTCCTAATAACCAACTGCCTGGCCCTTCAAGTGCACCCGATCCCTAATAATGGATACTATCAAGAATTGGTAGGCCAAGCACAATTATTTGACCACTTTCACCGTCACATACTTACTTTCAACTTAAGCACTATAGATAATACCCTTAAACTTTACCCCGTTAATTTAGTTCTTTTTAATACTTCAACGACTTCGTCTTATTACAAAATGTTTAATCAATATCAACTGCTTTATCATGAAACTCTTGACAATTTTCATAAACTAATTCGCCCTAGACAGAAACGTGGAATTATGAACTATATAGGTACTTTCATTAAATCAATCACAGGTAATCTCGACGAGAATGATCGTATATTTTTGGAAAAACATATTCAAGCTATCGAAAACAAGCAATCTCAAATTATTGGCACCCTCAATAACTCTACAACTTATGCCTCACAAACAATAAAACGATATAACATGTTAGTTGAAACTATTAATAATAACACAGTTAAAATTGCACAAGATATTAATCTCCTCAGCGACGAATTTGACAAATATCTCTCACTTCATAGCGAAATACTTAATCTCGATCGTTTAAATCAATTCCTTCAAAAATTACTTCGAACTATTAATTTAGCTGCATTGCAACAGTCGAACATTGAACTCTTTTCTCTCTCTGAAATTATTAAACTAGAAAATCAACTCAAATCAATCTATAATAAAGCCTCTCTCTTATCCGATAACATGCACCCTTTTGAACTAATCGAAACTGCTCAAAGTACAATAATCTCTACAGAAAGTCAGATACTCATTATCCTAAAAATTCCTATCCTTGATGAACTTGTATTCCCACTCTACCAAGTTTACCCAATCCATAACAAAGAAGATACCGTTTTGGTACCCCCTGCTGTTTACTATGGGAATAATCGTTGGTATTCCACATGCACACCTACAGAAAGAAAAATCACCTGTCAAACTATGTCAACAACCAGATGTCAACTGCCCACATTAGAAAACTGCACCACTGCCATTCTCCTGCAACCGATCATACATCAAACTAAGAGAAGCCTCATTGCCAGCACAAATCACCCACTCCGTATCACCGAAAAATGTTCAAAAACAGAAAAAATCATAAAGCAACCAGCAATCATCCAATCACCCTGTCCAATTCAAATTGAAAATCAATGGTATACCGCCACGCAAGAAGAAGCCGAAATCCCAGCCATCGTTCCTGTCAAAATTAATCCCAAGTATCGTCTACAACTAAATCATTTACAGTCTCTTCAAGAAACACCGCAATTGTCGGCTATCCAACCCATACACCTAGATCCAGTCGTCATCTCCACAACAACCTGGTCAGCCACACTTCTTATCATCACTCTAATGTGTGTCATCATCTACTTCATCCTAAGAAAACGAAAAAGACTCCAAACACTCTTTTTCAAACCAAGAATATCACTCTCAGAACTCCAAGAACTTCAACAACTCAACAAGAAGCCCGAGGACGAACTTCCATCCTAAGGGGGGAAGAGTTATGTTCATCGACCCCACAGCACACCGACCTGGACGAAAACCCCGAATCAGCGGAATCAGCTTTTTATTTTTCGTACACCGCATTTCCAATTTATATAAATATCGCGACCGCAATTAATCGAATAGTAATAGTTTATACCCTACGTTCAATAAACCTTTTTAAAAACGAAGATTTTCGACCCCGGAACATAACTCGCCTATGTACTTACGCATGATATGTAACCTCCTTTGGGGAGTTGCTTGATTTGCAAACAATAAACTTTTTTGCCCATAACGTATAACTTAATTGTATATATGTATATTCTTGGTAGACACAAAAATAATTTAAAATATGATTTGAAATATTGTACCTATATGTTGGTGCGTTAATTTTGTCCAGGAGTATATTTTGAAGTAACCTGATTTTAATAATGATTTTATTTAAAAAATCGCCTTGATTAAAATCGATTTTAAACAACTGATTTATTAAAACATCTCCACCCTGTGCAAAATCAAAATGATCAAAAATCGATCTATCGGCATCTGAATACGTAACCTACGACTTTAAGGGGTAGCTGGATGGGCGGGAGATAGCCTGCAGCCAGTCCGCAGCCGATCCGGAGATACAACTAAAAAACCGAACTTCGAGTTTTCACTTTCGATCTGATTTTGAAGGCCATTTGCGCCGAAACGGTTAGAGCTACAACATCCTACCTTGCGCCAATCGGCGCAGCGGCTCGAGATGTATAAGTAAGGGAGAAATCAGACACCCGAAAAATTAACAGCGAGCGTGGCGAATATTCCTCCTAGATTTTCGGGGGGGTCAACCCCTTTGTTAACTAAAATTTGACCATTTCGTAAAGAAAAAATAAAATTTGCCGGAAACGGGCCTATCCAACGCAGTTTGACCCGTAGAAACCGAAAATCCGGTCGAAATTGAACTTGGAGGCTTCTAAGTGCCCGGCCAGCGCACTTTTCCGAAAATCGACTAAAAAACCTAAAATGGCAACTTTTTAAACGTGCCCTGGACGACTCCAAAACGAGCCTATCCGACGTAAATTGACCCGCAGAACACGGATCCGGCCTCCAAATTCCTCTAAAGAATTTCTAAATGCCCGGCCAGCGCACATTTGTGAATTTCCGAAAATATTAACCTGCCCCGAAAATAGGTCTATCCGACGTAGTTCGACCCGTAGATGTCGGAAATAAAAGTTAAATTCGATTTCGTCCAGTCGTTTCCGAGAATTTCGTATTCAATGTCCAAAACCTCCAAAATGGAGGGGTCGAAATGTCAAAAAAATTATTTGCCCGAAACCGGTGCGCGCTATGCCTTCGGGGCCATGCTAGATCGATTCGGCTGGTCGATTTACGTAGGAAAAGTTAAATTTCACGGTTCTATGAAAATTTCTATATGAAAATCAAAAAATTGCATTATTTAATTACTTAAACAGTATAGTAAATATATTCTCGGTAGACACAAAAATAATTTAAAATATGATTTGAAATATTGTACCTATATGTTGGTGCGTTAATTTTATCCAGGAGTATATTTTGAAGTATCCTAATTTTAATAATGATTTTATTTAAAAAATCGTGTTGATTAAAACCGTGATTTTAATTGCGATTTATTTAAACAACTGATTTAAAACGTCTCCACCCTGTGCAAAATCAAAATGATCAAAAATCGATCTATCGGGATCTGAATACGTAACCTACGACTTTAAGGGGTAGCTGGATGGGCGGGAGATAGCCTCCAGCCAGTCCGCAGCCGATCCGGAGATACAACTAAAAAACCGAACTTCGAGTTTTCACTTTCGATCTGACTTTGAAGGCCATTTGCGCTGAAACGGTTAGAGCTACAACATCCTACCTTACGCCAATCGACGCAGCGGCTCGAGATCTATAAGTAAGGGTGAAATCAGACACCCGAAAAATTAACTGCGAGCGTGGCGAATATTCCTCCGAGATTTTCGGGGGGTCAACCCCTTTGTTAACTGAAATTTGACCATTTCGCAAAAAAAATAAAATTGGCCGGAAACGGGCCTATCCGACGCAGTTTGGAACGTAGAAACCGAAAATCCGGTCGAAATTGAACTTGGAGGCTTCTAAGTGCCCGGCCAGCGCACTTTTCCGAAAATCGACTAAAAAACCCAAAATGGCAACTTTTGCCCTGGACGACTCCAAAACCAGCCCATCCGACGTAAATTGACCCGCAGAACACGGATCCGGCCTCCAAATTCCTCTAAAAAATTTCTAAATGCCCGGCCAGCGCACTTTTGTGAATTTCCGAAAATATTAACCTGCCCCGAAAATAGGTATATCCGACGTAGTTCGACCCGTAGATGTCGGAAATAAAGGTTAAATTCGATTTCGTCCAGTCGTTTCCGAGAATTTCGTATTCAATGTCCAAAATTGTCCAAAACCTCCAAAATGGAGGGGTCGAAATGTCAAAAAAATTATTTGCCCGAAACCGGTGCGCGCTATGCCTTCGGGGCCATGCTAGATCGATTCGGCTGGTCGATTTACGTAGGAAAAGTTAAATTTCACGGTAGAATTACGTTTAATTCGGACGCAGCAACAAAGTAGTAGAAAATCGTGACAATTTCCCATGCATCCCCTTGGCAAAATCAGGGCTGATAAAAATCAACGATTTTTTAAAAACATCATGTTTTTTATTTCTTTTAATTACTGTTGGCCAGTTTTTATTAGCATGCATGTTTTTAAACTGATTATATCTTGTTTCGTCAAACGAAAAAATATTTTCGAGCATGAAATAATACACTCAGATCAGTAAAGTAGGTTTCTTATAGGTACTTATACACTTCACAAGACTTTTTACCCACAATGAACCACAATAAAGTTAAACAATATTCAGATTTTATTTTCAGATGAGGTTCTGTTTTTTTTAGGATTTTTTTTTGTTTTCCTGGTTGTCCAATTTTTTCTTCAAAATTACATTTCCTGGGTACCTATCGACCATCGAAATAAAATGTGACTGTGTTATAACAATAAATTTTTATTTAAATTTTTTTCCAGAAATTTGTTGTAATTGTTAGAAACATATAATATCACAGACCCATATAAGGCTTTAGCTATATAGGTCTGTGGCTGAACCCAAATATCTGGCAAAATCACCTTTATTTTGAGTCTTCTAGAAACTCATCTCAGACCTCAGAGAAATAACCAAGGTTATTTCTCTGAGCCTCAGACCAACCGGCACCGTCGCAATAACAAGGCCCGCCAGCTGAAAGCGAGGTGAGCCTAAGGCGCCAAATTCAAATTTCAAGATGTCAACTTGGTAAATTTGGTAAAAAACACTTTAAAATGATTGTTTACATATATAGCTCATGGTTTTACAACACGGATAATAATCTACGAGAGTGAAAGTCACATTTTCAACGGCTTTTGGTGCATTTAGATATCTACCAGTAAAATTTTCGGAAATGCCAATTATTTATTTGCCTGCCTAGATACAACTAAATTCGAATAAATAAAACCATAAAACTTACTGATTTCAAGGTGGTTACATTTAATTACGTAAAATTGTTAGGTATAACCCCAGTTGAGGGAATACCCAGTTGTATATTTTCCTGTCGGCGCCTTTGATCTCGGCGGTAGTGACTTTCGTTTTTTATACAAACTCATTCTCCAATAGAATCTCACTTTGAAGTCACATTACTTCTTTATTTTAGACCACGCCGTATAAAAATCGATGAGACACAGGACCGGGATTAAATTATGTTCTTAAATTAATGGTTTGGATATTGTTATAACGTCTGTGCACAGTTGAAGAAATAATTGTTTATACCTGGGGGTACACACTGATGGCAGAGTACAGATAAACAATTCTGGGAAATCCCAAATCTGGTGGAATTCCCAATATATTTGAGTACCTACATCCCTGATGCATTCCTCGCATTCCATTCTTTAGTGATTCTAGTCCGCGCAATAAAAGCATTCTATCAGTAATGGCGTCGACTTTTCATACTGTATATTGTTTATCCTGTGATATAACCTGGACCAACACTAGTGTTGGTCCAGGTATAACATTCTCCAACAGTCCAAACCAAAACCCTGGAAAACTGTGTATGAACAAAATCTCTTTTGCCCACTTTTCCTTTAAAATGGGGTCTTTATGGAGGAAAAAGCCGACACATTAGGACCACCTTTGTAGTTTCTCTCACAAAATATATAGGTTAGGTTAGGTTAGGAACACGTCCACGGCATGATTTAATTAAATTAGTCCGAAACCACAAAATATATAGGTTAAGAAATGCGGCGTCAATGCTTTTGCCTGGCAACACCGCTGACAGGAGGCAGAACGGTCAGCGCCACCTTACCGGGTTGGATGAACCTTGGGTGGAATTTCTGTAAGGAATTCTGCGGGGGGCGGGGGGCGGGAGGGGCAAAGGGGGAGAAGCGGGAAATTTGAACTGGGATCTCCCACTGGGATACTTTTAATTATTGCTTTATTTCAAAAAAAAGAGCGCATAATGTGATATATTCCGCCACATTATGTGTTCCTTTTCAGAAATAAAACAATTAAAAGGACTATAGGGATATATTAAAGCATTTTCGTTTTTTTGTATATATTTAAAACAAAAACCAAAGAAACATATCAGGAAGGTATAATAATAATAATTCTCGCCCTCACAATACTCCAATCTAGGAGTATTGTAGGGGGAGGGGTGGCAATTACTATTATTTAGAACTATTGTTGTCACCACCACCAATAAAACAATATACAAAAACTTAATTAATAGAAACAAAATAAAAATTAACTCCTATTTAGAAAATAAATATCACAGGTCCTTGGTCTTCTTTCAGTCTGGATAAATCACAGATGAAAAGTCTTGGTCATTGTTAATATTCCCAGTCTACCGAACTTGGTTCGGCAATCCGGAAACATGTAATAAAGATAAAATCGATTAGTGAGTTCCTTATCAGCAGATCGCAATAGCTACAAGTAAGGGAAGCAAATATGTTAGATAGGAAATAATAAAGACAGTTAGGAATTTTTAAACTTCTTGAGTTTTTTTAGTATGTCCCTCACTAATTCGCTTCGTACCTTTTTTCTCCCTGATATACTTAAAATAGTTAACCTCACACATTATTTATTAATGAATAAAGCGATTTGACCTATTGTAGATGATGCTGAAGTAACTCCGGCCATGTTTGAGACTCTTCGGGGACACGCCGCCTGCGGTGTCTTCTACTCTCAAATTAAGTTGCCTCCATTCTCCGTTTCAACAGTTTCCATTGTATCTAAAATAAAAAAAGGTGTTATTTTTTACTATCGATAGTACCTATATCTTTAAATCAAACAGAAAACTACTACTGGAGTTAAACAATGACAAACACATTAAAACACAGAAAATAATAACTGCTGAAAAACCACGACTACTAAGTAGATGGGGCTTTCAGTACGAGTCATTTTAGCAGTCGAACCAAACTGGTTCGACTATGCTTTTACTGACTATTGTTATTAATCTAGTGGTAATAACATAGACAAGAAGAAACAACAGGAATAAAGGGAATAAATATAACTTGTAACAGTGTCTCTAAAAATAGCCCCCTAACCATACTTTTCACACTGCCTATTCATATTTGGAATATTCCTCGAATAACACATTGATAATAATTCGGGAAGAACTATTATCAAATCATTAATAAATAATAACATATTTAACTTACCTTGTTCGAGATTGTTGATATATTTTTTTATTAAAACTTCAAAATTTGCAAATTCATCGATCGCAAGGCGTCTGATCCGGCGATTCTATTGGTCCAACACTCCAACCCGTAATGTATAGGCAACCCGTTTAACATAGGGTCGCGTTCAGAGCGAATATAGCTCACTTTTTGCTACCTTCGATCATACCCTTTGGCCTTCACAACCCGACGTAATGGCCGACCTGTGTTGCCAATGCGCCGGACCCAGTTGCATACCCCTGTCCGAAACTATAAGCTGGGAATAGACGAGCGGATTTTCACGCTACGGATAAAACCGCGCCCACAAATTGCCGCGCAAATCGTTCGATTTATCCGTTGCTGGGCTCGTCGCGAAGAAACTCTTGCGTTTATGCAGTCATACGGCAGATTTATCCGTTGGATTTGCGTGGCTCGTGGCCTTTTAAAATTTTTAAAAGACCACGAGTACGATCTGCGGATTTTCATAGGCGCACAGTTTGCTGCAAGACGTTGGACAGCGCGGATATATTATGCCTTCGGACACAAAGAAAAAAATTATTGCCAGTATGTGTGTAGTACACTACTTTAATACCTACGATAATATGGAAAAAGCACAGAAAAGGAAACAACGATCAGAATGGCAAAAAACTGCTTTAAAAAAGGTATAAATACAGTGATATAAGTCTTTTACAAGAATTGCTCATTATTTTACTCGAATAATTCCGTCCGCCTCTGAACACCCCTAGATAACAACTGCGGCGGCGGACGGCGGCGGACAAAACCGTCCGTTTATTTGTCTACTTCCATGCGCAGAAGTGTGGCATGTTATTTGGAGCTAAGCTTGGCGTGGTACTTGCCGCGACGTTGCCATAAACGCACAGAGAAAACCGACGATTTGCTCGCAGCGAGCCAGTCCGACGGATTTCTCCGCTCGTCTATTCCCAGCTAAAGACCACGAGCACGATCGGCAGATTTTCATAGGCGCACAGTTTGCTGCAAGACGTTGGACAGTGCGGATATATTATGCCTTCCGACACAAAGAAAAAAATTATTGCCAGTACTTATGTGTCTAGTACACTACTTTAATACCTACGATATGGAAAAGGCACAGAAAAGGAAACAACGATCAAAATGACAAAAGAAGTGCTTAAAAAAAGGTATAAATACAGTGATATAAGTCTTTTACAAGAATTGCTCATTATTTTACTCGAATAATTCCGTCCGCCTCCGAACACCCCTAGATAACAACTGCGACGGCGGTCGCGGCGGACAAAACGTTTATTTGTCTACTTCCATGCGCAGAAGTGTGGCATGTTATTTGGCGCTAAGCTTGGCGTGGTACTTGCCGCGACGTTGCCATAAACCTACAGAGAAAACCGACGATTTGCTCGCAGCGAGCCAGTTCGACGGATTTCTCCACTCGTCTATTCCCAGCTATTGACACAACCTAAAACCTATTATAAACTAAAATTGAACTTTAATCACTTTATTCTGAACCACTGCTGTTTTACCACCTTATTAATAGAACTCCAGGTCCTATATTACTAAAAAACACAGTCCAACACACAACAAACGTTCTTTAAAACAGGAAAATCGCCACAAAAGTAAACGTAATAAACAACTTCAAAAAGCAACCTCCCGACCTCCCTGTGATGACGATGACGCAGACGTAGTGACGTTTCGCGTCGCCAGCTGGCTGGCCTCATTATACTATATACAGGGTGTTCCTAAATAGCATGTACATACGGAAGGGGGTAATTCTTTGGCCCATTTTAAGAAAAAAACTTCATATGAACGTATGTCGTAAACGTCCTAACTTTTGAGATACAGGGCGTTGAAGTTCATTTTTTTAAATTGAATTTTGGCTACATCTCCCGAAATAATCAAGCTGCTGAACTGAAATTTGGCACTGCTGTTTTTGGGGATGGAGAATAAGCTGAAAATGTCCATTTCACCGTATCTCACAGAGGGCGCCACTTGCGCTGTTTTTTGATCACGCTTTTAGGCGTAACTTTTTTGAGGTTATCTTTTTGGTCCTGCAGGTCCATCATTTTAGTGTATCTTTTCATTCTGCAAGAAAAAGGCTTTGAAATTGCCAAAACGTTCTCCAAAACACCTGTTGATTCCAATATTCGAAACATAAAATTTTCACCTACTGTTTTCAAATGTTACAGATCAACTGTATATTCAAAATGATGAAAAAAATCCCAAATGAGCATTGGTCAAAACACCACTGGTTTTCTTGAAATAGAGTGTCCAAATTTTGTCAAATTCAATCCTTTCCATTTTGAAAGCGCGAATAATTTTTGGTACATTATTCATAGGGATTTTTTTCTCAGTTTAAACGGTACAGTTGATCTGTAACACTTGAAGGTGGTAGCACAGAATATTGGAATCAACAGGTGTTTTGGAGAACGTTTTGGCACAGACCTATATAGCTTAGCGAAGCTATATAGGTCTGTGGTTTTGGCAATTTCAAAGCAAACGGTTGATTTAATCGTTATGAAACAAGAGTACCTTTTTCTTGCAGAATGAAAAGATGCACTAAAATGATGGACCTGCAGGACCAAAAAGATAACCTCAAAAAAGTTACGCGTAAAAGCGTGATCAAAAAACAGCGCAAGTGGCGCCCTCTGTGAGATACGGTGAAATTGACATTTTCAGCTTATTCTCCATCTCAGACTAATGAATAAAGGGGACACCGCATTATAGCGTCGTTATACAGATGTAAACAGTAAGCTGAACCCTCCCACTTTATGAAAGAGATAAATGTATTTACAAACACTACCTATGGAACGAAATATTCTCTTTATTCACTTTAGAGGAAAGACACTTGCACTTTATGCACCTTTTTTACAATTTTTTAATATTTTAAACTTGGAACCGCACGAAAAACTCGATTTTAGCGTTTGTTCTCTGGTAAAACTAAGCAAATACCGAAGCACACACCAAAACAAACAAAATGGAAAACAAGCAAGTTGAGCAAGCGCTAACTTTGGTCCCTGCCAAACTACCGCAACGTTGCCGATTAGTGCGAAGAATAATGGGTGTTCTCTACTATAACCATTTTGTCAATAATAAAACACCTACATAATCTTTCTTGAACACGAAAAGGTTGTTTTACTTTACTGTTCCGTCTAAATTTTATAAGTGGGGGCAATTTTACGTTCAATGCATCTACTGATGAAATTGCCTATTTTATTTATGATATTCCTAGTTATTGTTACTCTTAAATGTGACAACATTTTTGGGGCAGGTCAGTAAAGGACCAATATTTGCAAACATGGGGATAGTAATAAAAATAACTCCTGTCAACAATTCACTTAAATTTGTAAACAAATTCGTCCCCTTTATTCATTAGTCTGAGTTCTCCATCCCCAAAAACATAGCAGTGCCAAATTTCAGTTCAGCAGCTTGCGATTATTTGGGGAGATGTAGCCGAAATTCAATTTAAAAAAATGAACTTCAACGCCCTGTATCTCAAAAGTTAGGACGTTTACGATATACGTTCATACGAAGTTTTTTTCTTAAAATGGGCCAAAGAATTACCCCCTTCCGTATGTACATGATATTTAGGAACACCCTGTATAGTAGGCTTTGGACATTTACTAGGTACTGTTTAACTAATTAAATAATGCAATTTGTTGATTTTCATATAGAAATTTTCATAGAAAGAAAACCTTAAAATTTAAAATCGTTTTGAATAAAAAACAAAACTGACAAATTTTTATAATAATATTTATTATAATACTTGAAAAGGATTTTTTTCTTTTTCAAAATCACATATCCTGGGTATCAACCATCGAAATAACATGTGACTGTGCGTTATCACAATAAATTTTTATTAAAATTTTTTCCCGGTATTTTTTTGTAATTGCTTACATATTATGTTTCGATCAATTACAACAAATTACTATAAAATAATTTAAATAAAAATTTAAAAATAATAAATAATAATATGTAATAAATTTTTATTTCAATTTTTTTCCAGTAATTTGTTGTAATTGCTTATACATATTATGACAGACCTGCTTATATGTATAGCGAAGCTATATAGGTCTGTGGTACAGCCACAGATTACCCACCGGTTCAGCGCAGAGAAATGGAGTGGGGAGAACGCTCTTTGACCTGCTTCGCATCCTATTTCCAGGCAAATTTAATGACCGTCATATTGTCCTCACTTTGACTCTTGCAGTTTATTCTCAGCGGTAGTTGTTGTATTTTCAGCAGAGAAATAGTCAGTGTTTTTGGAAAATGTCGTGTGCAGTACCAAAGCTGTAAGAATTATAAGTCTAGGAGACCCCCGGGAGTATCATTTTTTCGATAAATTTAGCAAAAACAATCGCCGAAATTTTGGGCACCATAGGCGCGTATCTGTATAATTTTAATGATTGAATATGTGGTTAAAAATTCTTAACTTGGGGACTGATTGGACTTTGAGTCCAAATAAATCTGTTTGTTCAAACATTTTGCTCCTGATGCCTTTACTGTGCATCGTGGCGAACGACGACGAAGACCTCTAACGCAGTCTGCAGTGCCAAGTCTGTTACCAATGATACGCTCATGGATGAAGTTGGTTTAACATGGCCGTCACTTTTATTAGGCAGTTGTTCGCGCAGCTTGTAACATATTCTCCCTACTCTATTTCTCTGGCTCATCGCCTACTTCATATCTCTGGTTTGATTCTGTGGTTTGGGTTTGTCTATGTTGCCCGATATTCGACAAATAGCAGAGAGCTAACAAGAAAGTTTGGAGTAGAGTCGAATCGACGAACGAAGATGAGTGGTCAAGGTCACTCCACAAACCTTGAAGGTCAACAGCTGACAGTTTTGAAACCTATATATTTTGTGGTTTTGAAGAAGAAGAAAAAAGTAAGTAGAAATGTCATGTTCAAAGGCGTTGATCTAATTATTGGTCAGAAGTCAGAGGTGAAAAATGAGTTATATTTAATAATAATTATAAATAAATACAAAGGGAACTATAGTGAAATTATTTCCTGAATTAATAGGTGAAAACTGAAAGAAAATTTTAAGCTTCCAGGAGGGTGTCTATCAATCAATCTTTCGAAAGCTATTTTCCTTGTTATTTGGATTTTGTAAATATTGGGCAAGAATAAAAAATTCACGTGAGTGTATTATGGGAAATATAATATTACAGCTCGGTCGGAGTTTTGCAGCATATTTCCTTTTTAATTTTCATGTTAATTGCTGCACTTATTAATATATTAATTTAGTAAACAACATTCCAATTTGAATTTGGATCCTTAATGATGCTTTCTAAATTATAATATGTATTATTATATACTTCAATAGTTGAATTTATATATTGTAGTTCTATATTATGTTGATAATAATTTTTATGCCTTTAATTGATTAGATATTATCCATTTTATACCTGTACACTTTCGGAAATATACATAGAATTTCAATATTTAGGTTGACTCTTAAATTTCGTTGAACAAATGTTACAAGGGATAAACAATGTTGGAAGGGCTAGCGGCTTGGGTCCTAAATAATTATTTAGGAAAATACGTACATTTAAATGCAGACCAGCTTAGCATTGCTCTGTTGTCCGGTAAGTTTTATTATTTTTTTTGCTTCCTTTAATTACATTATTGTTTGGCCCTGTATGGACCACTGTATGTGTCCCAATTTTTTTAAAAAAATCCTTATACCTAATTATTATAATAAAGAAAACTTTCCCATCATTTCACTGTCTCTTTAGACCAAAAAGTTGACTAAAGAGTTTTGTTTTATACTGAAAATGAGAATAATAAATAAATTGAAGTTCAACTATGCCTGAATGCTGATTTTGTCTGTGTCTGTGCTTTTTGGTCTAATATCATTAAGAATATTTCTTGGTAAATCCTAAATTTGAATAAGTGCGATGCCCATATTCTGTAATTAGATTACCAGATGGACCATTTTATTTTGTAAACATTGTCATTTTTTAACAAAAACCAATGTGGGACTATCATTTTAGGAAAAGTAGAACTTGAGAACCTTCCCTTAAAAAATGATGCCTTCCGACACTTGGGTCTACCGGTACAAATAAAAGTTGGCTTCGTAGGAAAAGTTCAATTACAGATACCTGTTCGACAGATAAGATCAGCCCCATGGCTTATTGCCATTGAGCAGCTATATTTGGTCGCAAGTCCTTTGCCAGTGGATGAAGTAAGATCTTCATGTACAATTTCTATTAACAGATAAACACTGTACCCGTTTTTTAGTGGGATAGTGAAAACGAACAACACACACGACATGAATTAAAAATGAGCAGTCTGGATAATGTTGAAGCAAAGTGGAGGTTTGACAAAGATATTCAAGACACCAATTCTACTTATTATGCGTCTAGTTATTCATCGTGGTACAGTTATGGAGCAGGATTGGTGTCGGAAATCATCGAAAATATACAGGTTTAGAAAATGAGCATTTCAGAAATGTGGTTCCAAACTTACAGGGCGATTGAGTGACAAGAAAATATGTGCATGATTCTTTAGTATCTGATTTAGACCGAATCTGTGACCGAGTGTAAGAAATGTGTTTTCCGAGGTGTTTTCTAGTGAAACTCAATCTTCCTGTATATTTTCCTCCCATATTTTCGAAACACCCTGTGGAACTTGAAGATTTCTAAAAAAATTTCAGATGAAAATTCAAGATGTTCATATACGCTACGAAGATACAATTAGTGTCCCAGGCAAATCAGTTGCGTTTGGTGTTACTATTGATTCCCTTACGGCTCAAAGTTGTGATTCCAACTGGTTGTCGGGATTTGTTCAAGTAGGAAAAAGCGACCATTGCTTTAAGTTAATGGAACTTCAGAACTTTTCCGTTTACTGGATTTCCCTAAGCAAAAACGATTTACTTTCCGGCTTGACCGTTGCAGAATTAGCAGTAATGATTTTAATTTTGTCATATTTGCTTAGTTACTATTTAAAAATATTTATTTTAGGAAGCTATGTGTCAAAGTAAGACTAAAAAAAGCGTGAAAAATTATATAATACCTTCCGTTAGTTGCACGGCTCATGTAAAACGAAATCGCAGCACTCGACCTTTAAGGTCTAGTAATACGCCTAGAATAACATTTGATTTGTCACTCGAGGAAGTGCCGTTAACACTTGTTGATGTAAGTTTAGAATAAAAAAAAACAGTACATTTTTATTAAAACAACGATTTCAGTGGCAATATAACCAGATCGTGACCTGCATAAAAGGGTTAGACAACATCGCTAAATTGAGGTCCTACCGACAATATAAACCTTCGACGACAGTCAAAGACGATCCTTTTTCCTGGTGGTGTTACGCCATAAGCTGCTTTTACCCGGGAAAGCAGCCGGCTATCTGTCGACAGAAACCAACTTGGGAGAGTGCCTTAGTTAGGGCGCGGCAAAACGTGCAGTACGTGCAGGTTTATAAAAAATTGCTATTGACGCCTTCAGTTGCTTTAAGTGCCGCGGAGAAGAATATCAAGGAATTGGTGGAATGGGAGAGGGATTATGATGAACTAAAGGCATTAAGGGAGGTAGGTAATGGCTAATAATATACCTAGTCATCTAGGTAGGTACCTATGCAAAAACTGGCTTGTCAACTTGTCAGAAGTAGTTTGACCTGGCAAAATGTTCCCCTTTGGTCATGACATGTCAAATGAGGTGTGTGTGGCCTTCCTTGTATAGAATCTAAAGGAGTCTGGCATTTTAAAACAGAAAATTGTCTCTAGGGCAGTCCAATGAACTGTTATGATTAGTTGACGTCCACTGATAAGTTTTCCGACTGCCAAACTTGGCAACTATGAGCGCTGTCAGTGCCATCTGGTATTTAGCCAGGGTGGTAATGAGCCCAGACCTAACCTACAAATTTTCTGATTTATTTAATTTAGTGGATGGATGTTTTGTACAATTTTATAACTATAAATAACAGCATTTATGTAAAGCTAGCAATGTAACCAAGGATAGCAGTAGTAAAATTATTATTTCCGTGTAACTAAATCCAAATATAAGTTCAAACAAAGGTTGCAATAAAGATTGGTTAAATAGTCCAATAATATTAATAAATTTGGATGTGGATCATTTAGATTTTTATTTAATAAGATACCTTTGCCAGTTTGCAGATTATTTATTGTTTATACATACAATAATACATACATAATAAGTGAAGTGATATCTAGGTATAATACCTCCATATATATTTTTAAATCGTTGAAGAATTCCCAATTTCTCATTCAATCAGGTAGGAAATTCTGTAATTTCTCATCTCATCAATATTAAAATTATAGGCAAAAGAGAAAATTGTGTCTTCCTATATTTAGAGAAGGAAATAAGTGGACATTAAATTTGTGCACAAATTACCCAATTTTTTTAAAATGTTAGGTACCATTTAAGAAAATTTACTCTCATCATTAATTCTATTGTAGGTATATATCATATTATCATGTCTTACTCTTTTGATCTATAGTATTTGAATCCATATCGTCAATAAGTTGCTTCTTTTTTCCCTGCAGATAGATTTTGTTGTTTCTTGTGTGTGACCATCTTTATACTTGTTAACTGTTGGTCTGCAAATTTGCAAAGTCTTGACGGTTTCCTTAAAAAATGAACAAAAGCAATTATTACATACAAAATGGAAAAATTATTATGGGAATGGGAACTACCAAACCACTGTTCTTAATCTTACCTCATTAACTCAAAATAATTGATTGTCAGGGTGCCAGGTGCAAATTAGACCGGGAGATAATGACAGATTTTTGGACGTGATTTTACTCAGTATGCCTTGCAAAGGGCATTATGTGGCACATACTCTCACAATAATAAGGTATGAATCAGAGAGTCATCCTGGGTTCTTCATGTGAAAAACTGAGTTTTCAATTATTCGAAAAATATGTGTTTTGATATGATTTTATACAGGCTGCCATGTGTTTTATAATGGAAGTTCAAATAGAAAATTCCTCGAAAAACCATAGGCATACCGTTAGGGTGGGTCCAAAGGGCTATTATTGCCACGTGATCTTGTATTTTAATAATTAATTTTTCCACGTTTCTGAACAGGCTGCCAGTGAGAAGTATGCAAGTTCTTATTATGAAAATGCTGAAAAAAGGATGGCATACCTTTCGCGCATGTCCAAGTACTGTTTAAATTGAATGTTATAACGATGTATTCGCCTTGAAGACGAACTTGGCCGCCATGTCCTAAAATTATATACAGACAGAACATAATAGATTCCTATATCTGTTCAAATTGAGATTTATTACTTCCTGCATGCAAATTACAGCTTAGTTGAAACTTCTAAAATTTTCTGAAAAATACGTTTATAATAATATGACCAAGCTAACTTGGAAAACAGCGATTCAGAGTAATATTTGGGCGAATACAAAACTTTGCAAAACCTTTGACAAGCAATGTCAAACTGCAAAATAACCTGAGTCCTTCTTTTAAGTCAAGTTCGTGTGCATTTCGGTTAGTCTTATTTGAGTTGTTAAAAAAATGGCAAATCAGAATTATTCGCTAAACTATGGTATAAAATCCAATGTCATGGTAATTGGCCTATAATTTTAATAATATGTTTCGCAATAGCGAAAAATTATGTGATCTATCTGATGACGTCATTGTGGTTGCTACAGTGGGTCTGTAACCCAATGTGACAAAAGAACACGACCAGTACTTTAGGGAAGTGCCAAATTCTGTCATCTGGCAAAATGATAAAACTTATCGGTGGATTTAGCATGGCCACTGTAGCACAGATTAACCTGTAATCTTTGACTGTAGGACAAATCTTTACATTTTTGTTTGTAATCCTTAAGAATGTTCTATGGTAGTGACGGCCATATTGAATTTCCCATTTCGCACTTTTCTCCTTTAATATTTGATAAAATGATCTGCTATATTTTACATAAGAATTGCGGATATTAAATTAGTGTTTGATAAGCCTTGTTTTTGGTGTGTTGTTAATTGAGGGAGCAGAGAAAGTTACTCATTGTTGATCCACTCCTTGTTTATACATACTTATTCCACAAGAAATGCACAAAAATAAACAAAAACTGCAGTGTTTACTATGAAATGCTCTAAAATAAAGTAAAGTAAAGCAATTTTATTAAACCAATTGACCATTTACAAGTATATGAATACCACAGGTATAGGTTAAGTCAACATCACATTGATTATTCTATTCACTGCCTATGATAATTACATATAGAGATATTCCTGTATAGAATAGAAACAATGATAGACTAGGAAATTAAAAACACATTTTTTTAAATCAAAACACAAACTGCACAAACAGGCTTTGTTCTACAGATACCATTTTGAACTCGATCTGATGTGCTGTTGGATCGCCCTGTTTTCATGTAACGTAATTAAATATTATTAGGTAACAATGAGCTCTGTAAACCTTCCTGATAGAGAAGAGCTTAGGAACAAATCGTCCCGAGGTAGAAGCATGCTAGAAAGTTGGTTTCCGCAGTGGATGGGATGGTACTCTTCAACACCAACCGAACTCGGGTCTTCATCTTCGGAAGCTAAGCAGCTTGAAGGAGAAATTCTTCAGGTTCTCGAGGATTCTGTCGAAAATAACACGATTTTGAAACGAGATGCTGTTTTCGGTCAGTTCAATTTTTGCCTGAAGAAGGGCGTTTTGAGTTTGTGTGCGGAACAAGAAAACAGCGAAATGTAAGGGTATTTTCTCTAGTAGTTATTAATTTATTTCAGAATTTTTTAGTGCTCCAATGTTGGAACTACAATTCAAAAATCTTTCTTTGAATATTCTGAGCAAACCTCGGACATCGTCGTACGTGGTTGAACTGTCGCTAGGGGCTTTATATTTAAGAGACAAAATTATGCACAATTCTTTGTTTCCTGTGTTAATCGGACCACCAGGACAAGATAGGACAACAATGTCTCGGGGTAAAAGTTATAATAACTCAAGGGCTGGAATCATGAGTAATGGAAATATGTCAGATGATAGTGTTGATAATCTATTTTTTCTGGTGTATGAAAAGAAGCCTCAGAACTCAATCTGTGATCGTAGGTAAGTACGAATTGTCCTTTTCACATACAGAATACATGCATAGTATCATTTTTTGTTATCCCTGAATCGAGAGAAATTTGTTGTAATTATCGAAAACTAAAATAGTTGACTGACGTATTAATAAAGACTGCTCACAGCTGTCATGTTTGACAGTTCTCTGGGCTTCCCGGAGACAAAATACAATGCAAAATACAATGGTTGCGTAAAATACAATAAGCTCAAACACAGCCTCAAAAAAGTAAATCACGAAATCGAAATTTTGCAATAGCTTTCACCACACCAAAATAAAACAAATAAAGCCAAAAAAGGAAACTGACAGAACAAAGTAAGGTTAGAATAAACCGCTTATAGCAATCGCAAGCGACCAAGCGCAAAATTTTTATGCTCGCTAATTTTGCAATCCGCTGAAATCTAGCGAAACCGTTCAAAGTGCGCAAGCATCAATCCGCTTGCAAGCGATTGCAATCGCTTTGTCGTCTTAAACGTACCCATTGTTGACCATAGGCGCCATGGCGCCATCTACTTTCCAGAACATGAAATATAGCCGTGAGAAGTCTTATTAATACGTCAGTCAATGCTAAAATTATGGATTGGATGATATACATGACAATCTAGAGTCGACACTCCTATTTAATTTTAGGTTAAGTGTCACTTCAAAATGTTTAGATGTAGTGTATCACCCGGAAGCTATTAAATGGCTGACAAATTTTGTATGTTTGCCACATCAGAGAGACATTACACAATCAAAAATAGAAGCTATGAAACTAAGAACAAAAAAGGAATTTATTAAAAATTGGGAACAAATCTTGGGAGGACGTGTTGTAAGTGTTTATTATTATTATTATCTCGATTAGGCAAACGGCATTCGCACTCCCTCTACAGGGAATATTTACTCAGACTCCGGGCATCCCAGATATCATAAACATCTTTCTTGGACGAGAACGATGTTATCGTCCCCATGAATTTCCGGAATTCTTATTGTTACTATTATTATTATTATTGTCTGTTATGTACATAATACTACTTTAGCTTGCAAGAACTACATGGGAATTGAAATTAGACATTTCGGCCCCACAAATAATATTTGTGGAAGACTTTACTGATCAAAATTCTACGATGGCTGTGATAGATTTTGGTAGGCTACAGTTGTGTAATAATGTGATGACCAACGATTGTCTATCTAAACCTGAGTTTATTGCCAAAGAAAGCGAAGAAGATGGTTCGTTTGTTTTATACTTTCTGCGTTAAAACTATAAGGATGACATTTTTTAGATACCTTCTTGACGCCTTGCTCTACACCTCCCGCTAGCGAAGCGAGCAGTTCTGGAGAACTGACGAAAGAGCCAAATTCGGAAATGGAAAATGTTGCGGATGCAAAACTTAACGAGACAACTCTGCATAATAAACTTTACGATTGTTACTCATTAGAATTGACCGATATGCAGGTACTTATAGGAAAAACCAAAGAAAACTGGCGGTACGCGCTAAATAAGGGCTCTTCCACACTTCATATATTAGACAGGTTTAGCATTTTGCTACAAATCGAGAGAAGAGTTGTGTTTACAAGCGATCCGCTATATCCTAGTTTGACATTAAATGCCAACTTGCCAAAACTGAATATGCACCTAAATGAGAGCAAAATTATTTCTGCAAGAAACCTGTTGTATCTAATATCCTCAACCGGTCTTCCGTCTCCATTCAAAGGTCCAGAAAATATCGCTGAAGATGATGACAAAACATTGGATTTGAGCCAGGAATCCATTAGTATAGATACAAGCATTGAAATGTCGCGGATACTGATGGTACAATTTACAGTTGACCAAATGTCGCTTGAACTACAGAGTCGTGGAAGATGTATCGCGGAACTGCAAGTCGCCGGCGTCAAAGTAGCATTTACAAAACGTTCAGTAGACATGAGCATAACGTTGTCCGTGCACAGTTTACTATTAGCCGATGCCCTACAGACATTTGGTCACGACTTTGAATTGCTTGTAGCAAGTCACAAACATGTCGGGATGGATTCCATGTCTGGTAGTTTACGAGATAGCGAACCTACATCGCCCCTGTCACCTGCAAGTCCCGATCCGGACATACATAGAGCAACGTCACCCCTAGCTCTATCACAAGCTTTGAGTACATTGGCTACTTCAAATCCACCATCATTTTCCGGCCTATTGAAAAATAGCCCATTTGATAGCGAAGCACTGATAACAATAGAAGTAGTGGTGGTATCTGGAAATGACCCTCTACAAATCGCTAATATTCAATTTAACAATCTGGATATTATAGCAAATCAGGAAACGATTGTCGAACTTATGGGATTCATTCGTAGAGTGTTTCCTAAATCACCAAGGCAAACCAGACTCAACTTATCGTCTGTCGTCGCAGCATCTAGTGTACGAGAATCCACAGAATCCCTCCTCGACAACACAAATAGCATAGGCGTGACGGAAATAACGTTCGACTTTCACCGATTGAACGTTCTTTTACTTAGGGGTGTTCTCAAAGATGGATCACTGACCGGAAAAAAAATTTGCACGGCCACAATGAGCGAGGCTAAGATACAAGCCCTGATAAGCAACAAATTGGAGGTCGAGGGTTCCTTGGGTGGGTTGCAAGTTTTGGATTTGACACCAGAAGGGCAACTGCATCAGAAGATTATCAGTGTGGGGCGTGACCCGTTAGTGGAGGTCCCTCACCCGATCTATACAATGTCGATGCCGCAAGACAACGATAGAGTCGCCTTCAATTTTCACATCGTAAGAAATTTGGAATGTTGCAACGAAAAAGATGTGGCTGAGGTTACAATTCGAATGGCATCATTGTGGTATACACATTCGCCACAGTTTGCCGTAGAACTGCAATCTTGTGCGACGGAATTTAAACAGTACCTTTCAAATTTGGCCAGATCGATACGTACAGCAGCTACAGATATGGCTTTAGGTTTGGTTCACGCTAAAGCAGAAGCTCTAGCACAAACGCTAAATAAACGGCTACCAGGTTCAATATACGGTAGTTCTCTGTCATTTTCTGAGTGTCCGTCCCCAAATAAAAGGAGCAGAAGAAGGAGTAGCTCTGAAGCTTCTGGGTTTCATTCTGCAAGAGATTCTGTCCCACAAACACCTTACAGTCCTGAAGATGACAATGAATTTGCTATCGAGGTCGTGTTAGACATTGTGCTGGATAGTCCTGTTTTAGTCTTACCTAGAACTAGTAATAGTCCAGAGGTCTTTGTGGCACATTTAGGGAGAATTAATATAACAAACAACTATTTAGATGAAACATCATCAAATCCATATCAATATGAATTTGTTGACTCTCGTACAGAACATTATACAATAGAAATAAAAGATATGAACTTGTATTCCTTAAACACTGCCTCAAAGAGAGGCACGGGACAGTCTACTAGTAGACCAGATGTTTTGTATAGTTGTAAGTCTCTAGCAAAGCCCATTTTACACGATACACTCTTACAACTAAAGATCATTAGAGAAATAAACAAATCGTTAAACAGTCAAACCAACAGCGATTCAAACATTTTATTTGGTGACGAATCACCAGAACAGAAATGCGCAGAGTTAATTGACATCACCGGAAGTATTGTAACTGCTCTTAAAATATCATTAGTAAGAGCCCAGTATGAGCAACTTCTTGACACACTGCAGTGGTTGTCGACTACCCACGTGCTTACTGAAGCTCACGGAATAAACGTCACAAATATAAGACCTCAGTCAGCTTTAACGAATATCGCGGAAGAAGATTTGGGCGTAACAACCCTAAATATGGACCCGCATGTGAGGGCAAAGCTATTCCCCACATTAACAACTACGGTTAAGTCTAAAACGCCGTACAGAAACATTGCCTTGAAAGTGGGTTTTGAAGTACCAGTGTTTACAGTTGAGCTGCGGAGCGAGATAGATGCAAACGAGAAAGCCGTTGTCGATCTGTCATTCAAAGATTTTATTTTTAACTACGAAAAAAGTAATAGGTATGAAACGAATATTCAGGTGTCGTTAAGATCCATACACATGGAAGATTTGTTACAACCAGAGGATTCCAAACAAAGGTCAATGGTAATTTCTTCGGATTCCTCCGCACCTCCCAGTTCTAGTTGCGTTTCAAGGTCTTGCCCAGATGTTATGTATCATGCAGATTTATGCTGCCCTATGCACAATTCCTTACCTGATCATTTAGAAACTACAAATGTTTTTGGGAATAATATGGCGACACATTATAACCACACAAATTTCGCTTCACCTTGTCCTTGTACACCTCCACCAAGTCCGTCACAAACGAGAAATAACAAACCTGAGAAGAAATTGGTACTTATAAGTACATTGTTGGTAGATCCGAGTGTGCCGAATTTTGAAAAAACTTACAACTCAATTCAAAACTCGACTTCTGTCGATTTCAACTGTTTGGATCTCGTCATAAACGTACCATCTTGGCTGATTGTATTAGATTTCTTCAGTGCTTCATCAAGCAATGCTAAATATTATGGATCGTTAACCAACTTAAATATTGCCGCAGAAGATAAAACTAAATCTGTTTGTAAAAATAAGACAGTAACAAATATAACGGTGTGCTCGCTTACTGTTGTTTTGGTTAAGCCGAAAATTGACATTGCCAAGGCTAACATATCAAATTTAGATGTTGTTATAAAAACCAACGGCCTCTATAAAGAAGTTGAGGGAAAATTAGGTTCGATGTCTTTGTTGGATTTGACGTTACATGGACAACTCTATAGGGAAAGGTTCATGACTGCGGGTGACCACGCACTACAGTTTAAGTACATAAGGTAGATGTTAACTGTATTTCTACATATACAAAATACAAAAGTAATTTAATGCAATTTTTAGACATGAACCAAGCACAGCAAAGAATTTTGATGCACAGTTAACGTTAGAAATGGTATCTGTTCTAGTAGTTTACACAAAACGATTTGTAGCAGAAATACAATCCTTTTTCGATAAATTTAACAAGACCCAGCAGACAGTTATAAAGGGCATTCAAGCAGCAACTAGTAGTAACTTGGTAAGTAAATAAAATGTGAATAGGTATAGCTTTTCTATACCTACAAATAAGAAATTTACTCAATCCTGAAAACCTCATAATATGTTAGTCCAAGAGCCCGCTGCATTAAACTCTCGTAAGATTATAGAATAAGGTGTTATGTAAAATGTAGAGAGTATATTTCTTTACTTGAAGCGAGTAGGTTGCCTCAGATAATACTTGTGCCGTGCTAAAAATCGAAAGAGGTGGTAAATTTCTTAATTGGGCCTTGCACTTTCCTCCAGAACTGAAACCTCGAAAATCCGATATTTAACCAAATTTCCCGACTCCCTTTCATGTTTCGAGAAACGGGGCACCGGAAGCATCTGCACCTTGCCTGAAGACTTGAGGAAAGCTTTAAAAATTCCGACCCAGAGCCCTGAGCCCAAATAACTTAGCTGTAGCTCGGCGAAAAAGGGCAATTTCTGACAGTTTTCGGACTTTGGCTTTTAGGTGACGGGAAATGCCGACCAATCACGTAAAAAAGATGTGTCCCACCTGCGTTGGGCGTTTTTTTTTTGCCGAAAATCATTAATAACTCGAAAGCGGGAAATAGTTTCGTTAAATATGTTGACCCGTTCTCCGGCCATCTCGCCGTACCGTCAGATCTCCCAAAAAACGCGTTCGACACGCCAAATATTTGGCTCTTTTTGGGCAGTGCCGAATATTTGGCAAGGGCGAATAATGTTTTTAACAAACTGAATATTCGGCCGAATATGCAAGATTTGCATTTCTTGCAAAAATGTAATCTGCTTAAAATATGAAGAAACAATTAAAAATTTAAAAACAACTATTATCCAACTAAAATTTCCGGTGCATTTCCAGCCAGCTTTAAAACCACAACAAATTGAAAAAAATATGGAATCAAATAACAACAAAAATAGCCAATAACTAAGACCCTTAGATATCTCGTAGTGTTTCTATTAGCCCACAGGTATGTTGTAAAGAAGTCGATATAATTTGTTTTTTGCTTTGTTCAGATTCGAGATGACCCTCTTCGTTTGTCTATGGTAATTAAAGTTGGATCTCCAATGATTTTAATCCCCGTAAGTTCGAGATCTACAAATTTACTAATTATCGAGCTTGGTCAACTAACCGTGAGAAACACGTTTAAATATTCGGGAGAAGCGGGAACTGTAAGTCGCACACAAAAGGAAAATTCAAAAAAATGCTTACTTGAAGTCATGAATATCGATTTGGAGAAGTTGGATTTATACACTGGCAGTAAAGAGAATGAAATAAATTTTTCTCCAAGTAAAAAACCAAAGAAAAGTTGTTTTAAACTAGGAAATTTGTTTGTGGTAAGAAAAGGACCTTCCTTGTTGACGAAAAAGTTTCAGTTAGAATTGCAATATGAGAAAAATTTGAACAAAACTGATTCGCACATAGTACCGGATTCCAGCATTTATGGATACCTCTCTAGTCTTGATTGTGCTATAGATTTGCATCAGTATAAACTTCTTAGAGGGCTTTTGGAATTTAATTTGGGAGAAGATACTGAGAAAATTTATCCTACAGTTTCCCCCCAGAATACGAATTCCGAGGTAATATTATTTGTAAATTATACTATAATGCAGTGACAAATTATAATATTTTCAGAATAATGTAATTGAAGTTTGGACTGTAACTTCGTTAAAATTCGACATGGAGAATGTTTCGCTGAGACTCTTAAAATCGCATAAAGATCGTTCCCCTATAACTTGCATAAATTTTATAAAATCAAACCTAACCATTGAGTCATATTCGAATTTTAGTCAAGATATCGATTTGGTGTCTCAAGAGATCCTTATAATCGATACAAGATTTCATGGATCTGAAAATACACAAGGTTGCAATGTTTTCACTAATATCCTTCAACCTATTAAAGACACTTTAAAAGAAAATGATTTGGTTCAAGTTGAAGTGCATAGCAGAAAACGAAAGAATCACAGTAAGGTGACTATACTGTTAAATAATATGAGGCTGATGGCAATTTTTGATTGGTGGGAAATGTTTCAAGGATTTTTATTTCAAGAAATTGAAAGCGTTGCATCTAGTCCTGAACATAACACCGCTAATAAGCCTCAAACTCAATCTGCCAATACTTTTGAACTAAAATTAAATGTTACAAATTCTGAGTTGGTTGTAGTTGAGGATTCTTCTCACTGGGATTCGAATGCTGTTATTTTGAAGGTTTGTTAACAAAACAATGTTTTCGCTTTATTATTGTTTATTATTATTTTAGACTACTACAGTATTAAAATATAGGCCACATTTCAAAGAGAAACCACTGGCTTGTAGTTTAAACAACTGTGAAATGTTTTCTTGTATCTTGGGAAATGAAAATGAAACAGCGTTATCAATTATTGATCCAGTAAACTTGTCCATAGACATAAACAAAGATCTAACTTTAGAGGTACACTTTTTCGGTTTACATGTGAAAACGTTTACAATTTACGAATATTTTTAGGTACAATTACAGTTTTTGACCGTAAGACTGTCCTATCATGACATGTGTATGTTTTCGCAAATTTTAAATTCTTTGCCTAAACAATTGATTTCAAGTAAAGGGCAAGAATCCCAGGTTCCTACTTCAAAGAGTAAGAATAATGTTAAACTTTAAACATAGTTATCTAGTTGACATAAAAATGTTTCTGAAACTAAAAATTAATCAGCCTTCTTACATTACAGGTAATACTGCAACACTGGCAGCATTGGGATTTAAAATGGAAGATTGTTTAGAAGCATTAGCAAAATGCGAAAATAAACTTGACGATGCTGCAATATGGTTGACAAACAACGCTACCCCATTATATGCCAAAGCAAAAAGCGAAAAACCGATTAGTATTAATGCGATAGAAGCAAGTTGTTTCCCTTACACGTGATTTCTCTTTCTAACTAAATTTTCAACTTTAGATTAAAGCATACTGCATATCTATCTGTATCATCGATGACTGTGGGGATTCCGATGTACCCTTGCTGGAATTGTCCTTTTCCGACTTGGAATTGAGCCAGTTGTTACCTCAGATTAACGTTACCAATTCTGTATACCCAAGTGGATGCTTATCATGCAAGTTGACGTGCGATTATTACAGCAGGATTTTATCTGGGTGGGACCCTGCTCTAGAACCTTGGAGGTAAAGTGTTCTTGAAAATTGAAAATTTAAATTATATACCTGTGATATTCACCTATTGGCATGGGACAAATGAATTACTATTCATATGATAAGTTATAAGTCTATCATCGGTGATTGTTTTTAAGGCAGTTCAATGAACTGTCATGATCAGCTGAAATCATCTGAAAACTCTTTAAACATTAAGTTATCTCTGAAGTGCTTATATGCAAATATTATCTTCTAAATTTTGCAGATGTCGCATATTATGGGAAAACACATTCTCTCAAAACCTGCTAAAGAACAGATTAATAATAAAAGTGGAATCAGAAGACACCTTAAATTTGAACATAACATCGACTATAATAGAGTTGTATCAGCAAGTAAAAGAGAGTTGGACAAAAGACTACAGCGTTAAAATGACCCCAAGCAATGATAAATCAGTTATCATAGATAAATATAGGAGAAGGGCACCCTTTATACCATTTGCGTTAAAAAACGACACTGGTTCCGTTTTAAAATTTTCAACGCACATTTCAGATATTAATTATTCTTCTGCCTTAATAAAGAAATCGGGAAATAATTGGTTGAGTGTTGGTCCTAGTGAAACTATTTCATTTTCTTTTACCACAAGAGGTATCTATTTTAAACAGAGTAATTTGACAAAAATATAACTATACTGATTTTAGATAAATTGAGGCATCAAAACACACATAAAATGAAGCTACATCAAATAGTTGTCAAAGTTGTAGGTTGGCAATGTGTTGAACCAGTTACAGTTGACAAAGTTGGTGTATATTTTAGAGATACACCTGCCGAAGTTGACAATAGAGTAAAAAAATAACATTCCCAAATCCTACAATACGAACTAATTTGTATTTTCTTAGACCATGGACATTCCTTTGGCAAGAATAGTATTTGATATATCCTTAGACGGTTCCGCCAGAAAGCTAGTAACGGTCAGATCCGCTCTACTTCTAACAAACCATCTTTCGCAAATTATGGAAATAAAATTAGAGAGTCGTCTACCAAATGACACATTCACAATGTGGGCTCCCAGTAAAGTGCTAATGATAGAACCAAAAAATACGCTGTCTGTACCGTTGGTCCACGCACATTCAGGGATTAGCGTTAGGCCCTACAGTACTCAACAATCTGTGCAATATACTTATTGTATGCCAAGTATATCGTGGACTCAGGTACCTAGCAATATGGAAAGAATTTACGAGTTAGGTACTTGCCACAGTCACAAGGGACTAAACTACAGGTAAGTTGTTCAAACGTGTTTTTTCTTACAGCCAAAATATAAATCACAATACTCCAACTGCATGCTTATTAGAGACCTGCATCAGATGGCTCGGCCCGACTCGAAGTGTAAAATCGGGTCGGGTCTGGCCACATGTTACCAGGCACTAGACAAATTTCAGGTCAAATCTGAAGCAATACGTGGCTTCTAAGCAAGACAGAGCATTTCGAAACAATACACCAGGACAGTTGAAGTATTTATATTATTCGAAGTATATTTGCGACTATAATGATAAATTTTTTTAAAAAATCCTACTGTATTTACGGAGTTTAAATGAAAGGCCTAAGGTACAGTTATACAGTCAAAAGCATGGTTCTTAGTGTTTGAGAAAAGCTGTTAAGCCTAATTTTTAACTTGCATTATTTAGTAAAATATACATGTAAAACGATAGAATGTTGAGTAAAAAATGGGTTGTCAGATTTGCATTCATCGTCTTCATTTATTTTAAACATAATATTTCGGTTAGTGCAAATCTATGAAAACAGGGTGTATGTTTATTTTGTCTCTGATTTTATCAAAGGGACTTGCCTTTTTTTCATGCAAGGATTTCTCTGTCTGTTATTATAGGTTTTGTGCTGAAATTATTAAACAAAAAGTTTTAATGGAAAGAGCAAACCGCTTTGAACAACCTGCGCACAGAATTATTTTGTTACCAACAGTAAGAATAGTCAATTTATTACCAGTAGATATGGATTACATAATCCACGATGAAAAAGGCCATGTTGAAGCTGGGTCAAATATTTCAATCACGAACGTAAGTTCTGAAAGAAATAACTTTATTTGAAGTGATTAAAATTTCATATAATTTAGGTTGATCCCGATAAATCTGTTGAAATAGATATAAAAATAGAAAACTTTAAGACTTGCACTACCATTGCGGTGCCTACCGGATGTTCTGATTTCAATTGCCAAATAAAATTAGAAGATAATAAACAAAGAAAGCTGTATTTATTAGCAGAAATCAAGACTAATGAAGCAGCAAAATTAAAGGTGGCTTCACATATATGTTTACGTTTTTCAAGCTGAACGGTAAAACTTTTAGGTTTCTATATCAGCCCCCTATTGGATAATAAACAAAACGGGGTTACCGCTAGTTTTCCGCCAATCCGGCACTTCGATCGAGTCAGCTGGCCAGTTTGATGAGCACGAACAAGCCCGAATGGTTGCACCTCTTTTATTCAGCTTCCTAGATCAAGATGGGAGTCACAGTGTGAACGCTAGAGTCGGTAGAAAGGTTATATGGGATGGGAGTCCTCAGTGGTGCTCGAATTTCCATTTACGGAAGGGAACGCAATATAGAAAGTTGCATGTGACTATGCGCGATGGGAAGTCGGATATGGTGTTTATTGTGGGTATAGAGATCAGGTCTGGACGTGGAAAATATAGAAACACGCACATTATAACAATTTCGCCCAGGTACCAACTTTACAATAGAAGTTCGTATCAGCTGGCCTTTGCACAAACTTGTTCGGTAAAAAATGGGGATTCGCTGGGCCAAAAGTCCTGCTTGAAAGCAATGCCAAATTCGCACATGCCATTTCATTGGACAAAGCTTGAAAAAGAGCAGTTACTTTGTGTTTCCATTGAAGATGTCCCCGATTGTCACTGGTCGGGTGGTTTGAAAATCGACACAAATTGTTCGATGCATGTCAACATTCGAGATTCTAGTGGGAGAGTGTATTTCTTAAGATTGGAGGTTGTACTACAGGGGGCAACGTTCTATGTTGTGTTCACTGACGCAGACACTTTGCCACCGCCGATTAGGGTAGACAACTTTTCCGAAGTGTCGATTAAATTTGGACAGGCATGTTATATCGATATAATGCACAGTACAGCAAGAGCACATTCTAGCGTGCCTTACGCTTGGGACGAACCAACAGAGGATCATATTATAAGACTTATAGCTCCAGGAGGAGTGTCACATTCGTACAATATTAATATTTTTGGTCCTGCCGCTGGATTGACATATGAAAACTTTATTTATATTGCGTTTGTAGGCACCTTTAAAAAGTGAGTTATGAAAACTAGTGCAAAATATGTATATGTACTACTAAAATTGGCAGTTCTTTCATTTTTCCCCGAGGACAAGGTTATAAAAAATAAAGTTTGGCCTTCGAGTGAATTAAATCCTGTCAATTTTAGGGTCATACAGTATCCTATATACAGGGTGTTTCAGAAATAGGTCAAAAAATTAAACTGTAATCTTGACAGATTTATGGGGTGTTTAATATAAAATTGTTCGATTCAAGGCCACCTTCAAAAGTTACTATTAAATGTGACGGTTAAATTGAAATTTTCCTACATCCTACGGCCCTCGTGCATTTGACAGCCAATGACGTGTGTGCCCAATATGGCCAACCTTTCGGTGGGACTATATATGCATATAGGTGGGACAAATGATTGTATTGGAAAAGCAGTCCAGTTTATTTTACGAGGGCCATGACCCAAACTGACAAACTAATATAAGTCAGACTACTGTGATAAAATAATAACTGACATGTAAGCCTATACTGTGACGAAAATATATAATAGTTATTTACATTGCAAGATGCGTAAGTGCACTTTTTTGTCCGAGGTGTTTTTTCAAGGAAAAAAGTAAAAAAGTACCTCCAAGGCCAAAAAAACTTGCGCATTATGTAATGTATTAAATTTTCCCTGCTACCGACAATTTCATATTATAATTAAACTTTAAATACACTATGTGGTAGATTGTGTCTATTAATTTTGTCCTATTATTCATATTCTTTCTGATCAAAACCAGTTATAAAAGTATCGTTGTGAAATATTACGATTGACGCAAGTTTTGTATTGCTACAATTGTAATTATTACATGTTTATTAATGGTTTTAAGGTCCTTGCTGCATAAGGGTTGCTAGGCAATACTTTTTATGCCTAGCAACACTTTTTGTACCTAGCTATCAAACTAACAGAACACCTCAAACATCTGACTTACGCCTTCGGGCATGCTAGCAAACATAACATTGTTGATGTTTGCTTAGACCAATAGATTCTGACATTTTAAGGAGGTCTTGGATCGAAAAATTTTATATCAAACACCCCCCCCCCCCAATAAAATTTGTCAAAGATCATTCAGTTTCATTTTTTAGATCCATTTCCGGAAGACTCTGTAGATAACTGAAAACTGTTCCTATTAGGGCTGTTTCGGCAGAACTTCAACCCGTCTGAAATTAGTTTTAAACTGTCAGGAACATGCCCGGTTTCGTTTTTTGAAATGTCAAAATCAAAATAATGCACACTCCTTGCCAGTTTTAAACGGTTTGAAGTTCTGCGGAAACAGATCTATTATTCATCCAGTTTGACTCTTACTTTTGGACATTGTAGCATACATGGTGTAAGAGACCCATGCGACGTTGAAAGCCAAGAACTAGTACTAGATGTTCATAAAAATAAAGTCATGTTAGCACATAAAATACCAGGTGAAAGGTCACAACTGTGGCGCATGACATCAGAAGGATATTTACAACATGAAGGCAGTAGCCCGCCATCGCACCCGGGTTCTAAAAGATCGAAAGAAAACATTCTTGTGCTGGATATTGAAAATACTGCTCCACAGCCAAACAGTCTTTGTAGGTTGGTTTTGAGGAGGATAGACCTTAGAAGACAGTCTACCCAAAAGTGGAGGTTTACCGAAGAGGGTAGATTATGTTGCAACCATTACAACATGTGTGTGCAGTCAGAAGATGGGTTCTACGGTTTAAGACCAGGTAAGTGAATCATCGAGTATACCCCTATTACTGTAAGAAGTCCCGATTTTGTCAGATGACATTTTCCACAAATCCTTAGGAGTTTTCTGGTAACCATGGGTATAATATTGGTATATGTGTCTCAACCAGTTAATGACGTCACTCATTGATTTATGATGTGATTATACCCCTACAAATAAAAATAACTATGACTACAACTCATTTTAATAATAATTTCAAACGTCATGTAAACACTTTCATTTTGGTATTTCGGTATAATCAGCTACTTGCGGCAGTGTCTATGATGCAGACTCAGGCAAATTTTGTTTCGGTGTGAAAGCGATAGTGAAGGTTTTCCGGATCGTTCAAACGGGTTCAAACGTTCGGCAGTGAAAATATTCGCGGGTTTTGTATGTTTCATGAGTTTTACTCGTTATCTGTGTTCGTGTTCTTGCTACTTTTCGTATTATTAGTAGTTATTCATTGTGCAAATGGGCTCGTTACTGATCTGAACTTATGACTCGATTGCATTTTTTGCTGCATTGATGCCAACTTAGGATGTCGAAATTACCAATTGATACTCCCAGTAAGGACTTCTTAAAATAATTTGACTATAACAACTATTTTCAATACTTAATGAACTGAGTAATTACTTATTTTTTTAAATAATTTCTTGCTTGAGTCTTGTTGATAAATTCTTTTAAAATCGCCCCCCACCTGGTATATTTGGCCATTACTTAAGCTAAAAATAAGAAGAAATAGGTTTGTGATATCACTCCCCATTCAATGCATTTATGAGCATACAGGGTGATTCAGTTTTATTGCAAGGACACTGCAACAGGTGAAAATGATAAAATATGACTATTTTGTGGTATAACTTTTTATCGACAACCGCCTCATTTTCGAGATATTTAAATTCTCATAAATTTTATTTTTTTATTTTTCTAACCGTTTAAGATACACAAACGAAATTTGGTACACTGTATGCATTAATCAAACGTCACAAAATATGATCATACCAAGTTCCCCAAATAGCCAGTGGCGGAGATATGGGTATACACTACATTTGCAAAGCACTCGAAAAGCTTGGACGCAGGCATTGTACAATTATTTTATGAACTCTTCTTCTTAACCAAGCATTCGGCAACATTAGGGAACTTTATTCTGACAGAAACCCACCTTGGCAAAATGAATGATGATTTAAAAAAATCCGCATTTTATCTTCAAATTATAATTTACACAACGCTTTTGAGGAAAGTTATATACATATACTGATAGTGTAATTTGGTTATTTTATATCCACTCATCCACTGATTAGCATTTTGTTTTGAAATTCAGTTAGAGGAATCTTCCTTAGACAAACTTGGTCAAATAAACGTAAACCACCAATGTTTCGTGAGGCATAGTGAGAAAGTTCAACTAGAGATTTTATGCCTTGACATTTTCTCAGCAAGAGAACTGACTTGTGAAACAATAGGGAACAACAAAAAAATGCTCTTATTTGCATTTTTTTAGTATATTCGCAAAATTGTTTACAAAAAATTCTAGGTAGTGCTGCAGTATTGGGACTCCCACAACCAATATGTCACAAAGTGACTGACAAAGGCATACCCATCGAGCAAGCTATAGAACGTCAGAGATTGAGACCCGGTTCTGGATTTTTGACGGTTGCGATGAATATGGACGGCCCGACCCAAGTGGTGACAATAAAAGATGTCGAAGAAAAACGACTGTATACATGCCACGATAGCAAAGATTGGGCGATGATTTCTTTCGACGACAGATCTGATTTGAATTATGATGATGATGTAGTGGATAATAGAGAATTTCAGTTTACCTTGAGTCTGAGGAGTCTTGGATTGAGTTTGGTATGCATGAGGAATCACGAAGAACTTTTGTATGCTAGTTTTTCAGAGATTGTCGGCGAGACTGTGCTTACGCCGCAAAATAAGCGGTTCTGTATTAGTGTGAAGGATGTACAAATTGATAATCAGGCAAGTGTATTCTCATTCTATTTTTGGTAAAAATATAATATAATATTTTTAGTTGTTAGACGCTACTGTACCTGTGGTGAGTTATGTTACTCCCCCAAATTCCAGAACCAACAATGAAGAAAATCTTTTACCGTGTATAGATTTTAATGCAGAAATGTTGCCAAAACTAAATGAAAAGGCCATACTTTTTAAAGTAAGCAACATTTTTTTTTAATTTTTGGTATATTTTAAAACTCATTCATTTCATATCATTTATTTTAGTACCTTATTTTGAGACTTAAAAAGATGACAGTCATCATTGAGGAAAAATTGTTACTTAAACTGTTTGCTTTTATCGGTTTTCATTTTCAAGAAGAAATGGTTAACAAAGACGAAGCCGACTACGAAACTCAACGATTATTGACAGAAGTTTCAGCAGTGCATGCTAAAAGGTAATAAAGAGGTATAATCCAACAATACAACAATATTAAAACTACATTTTTTAGATACTATTTTGGAGTATTAAAACTTATACCCGATCAGATAAGGCTAAGCGTTAAAACAGCAACTAAACTCGCAAAGGAACTACAGAAAATCAAAAGAATGTTGGGATTGACTTTGATACAGTTTGAAGATGCTGCCATCGATTTAGAGGCTTTCGACAGGAGACATCCGTTTGAAACCAGTCAGTTTTTGTATAAATCTATCATCAAACATTTTAAAGAGGTAAGATTTAATAATTTAGTATAGTGTAACGGATTTACCACTCAAACAAATATTTGAATGCGTTTTTTGAAAACTGGTCACCTTTAATATATTTCCACAATGAATTTGGATTTTTATTTTAAAGGAAACTTCTTTTAGTGATTATGTAATGGCAATTGCCAATTCACTTCTCTATTCCCTACCGCTCTGAACTTTAAAATTTTGAATGGGACTACCATGCTTATTTTATCAGGAATGCAGGACCGTTTCATTTTTTGAAATTGGGCGGCAAATAAAAAAATACGTCATAAAGACCAGTTTCAGTACTCGGCTTTAAACAACCCAGTAAGTTTGTTGGTAAAGGAAGAACAAATTAAAATATTATCTGAACTTCTTTTTTATACAAGATGTTCGGAGCAAGCATCATTTTAGTCAGAAGAAAGTAATAGTCTATATTCGAATTCTGCTCTCACTTTACGTTCTTGAGTTATTCCTCTTTTTAGATCGTCAATATCTGCAGGAAGTGTCTTTTCCATTACCCTACAAAAAACCTATTGAGTTGTTTACGACCAAGGGCTAAAACTGACTTTATTTTTCAACTGATTTCAAAAAATGAAATGGTCCTGCATTCCCAACAAAATTATCTTTAAAATTAGGAGTGAGTGAATTGCTATGTCACTAAAAGAGATCTCCCTTCCTATATAAAAATCGGATTTTTAATTTTTTTTCATTGGAGGGTGAGTAGTTTTCAAATGTACCCAATAATATATTAGTAAATTATCGATGTCGTAAATAGGGTATTTTTTAAAGTAACTTGAGCAATTTTTAGCGAGATATCAGGTATTAAACGATTACTATCATTCAATAACCGGTATATTTTAGTGACAAATCGGTTATAGTAAGTAAGATAAGGGCTGTATGATCCATAGGCATTATACAGGGTGTCCGGTAATTATCCGGCAATCTCGCGTGAGCAGGTAGAGGACATCAAAATATTACGATTGAGCTTAACAACTATGGGTCAAATCTTAATAGTTACTGAGATACAGGGCGGTGTAGTTCTTTTTTTGAAATTGAATTATGGCAATATCTCCCAAAATAATCAAGCTGCTGAACTGAAATTTAGTACTATTATGTTTTTGGGGATGGAAAATAAGATGAAAATGTCAATTTCTATACGTGTCTCACAGAGGGCGCCACTTGCGCTGTTTTGGATCGTGCTTTTATTCGTAACTTTTTTGAGGTTATCTTTTTGGTCCTGCAGGTCCAGTCTCAGTAACTATTAAGATTTGACCCGTAGTTGTTAAACTCACTCGTAATATTTTGACGCCCTCTACCTGCTTACGTGAGATTGCCGCATAATTACCGGACACCCTGTATATTTTGGATAATAATTATACCTATATTAAGCTTGCATTTCTAGAGAAAAAAACAATAAACATGGAAGGCTACATCGGTTGTATCATTATTTAAAATAACCCATAGTAAAAGTTTATATGTAGTTGTGTTCATACGAAATAACTGAAAAAAGACCAGAATCCACATGTTGCCTTCCATGGCTCTCGCGCAAGAATAGTAACAAAATCTCAACCGGCTAAGTATTTACAGGGCTGTTTGTGTCTCGTAACCATCAAATATAAACATAAAAACGCCGGTTAATCACAGGACACAGGACAATGTCCAAATCTTCTATCATATTAGATTCACCCACAAATAAGACAGCCTTTTTTTCAGAAAATCAACTAAAATAAACAATAAACATCATATATAAAACATTTCTACAAAAAGTTTTACCACTGACTTTTTTAAATCATAACCTCAAAAATCAAATACCACAATATGAAATAATCCCGAGTAACTATTTTGACGATCAAGGAGATTATTGTTAGGCAGCTTCGAAGTGGGGATAAAATTTAATGGGCCATCGGAAGTGAACGAGGAGATTATTAATGATTAGGCATAATATCTTGCTAAAAATTAATTTTGTTATTAGATGAGTATAAAATTTGCTTTGAAACTTGTTGCGCTATAGTTAAAAATTATGGACTTTTACATTAACTTCATCCACACATATCTGATGTATTCGATTTGCAAATTTGGGCAGCTCAAATTTCATGTATATGAATCATTTCATGTATATGAATCATTTAAGAAATTTTGAAAGAAGTTATCTTCCAATGAGAAGGATTGTGATTTTATAACAAATTTGGCAGTAATCCATCAGTGTGGTTGTATGGAAAACTAATCATTTGGTATGAAGTACTTTACCACAAATGGTTGTGTTTTTAAATTGGTGACGTTTAAAATTTTAAATCAGTTTTATTGTGTTAATTTTAGTAAGAAAAAAAAAACGCGATTATCCTATTGGTGACGTTGTGCCTCCATTGCAATTTCAAATTTTTAGGGTCTTATGTGGCAAGCTGGATTCATTTTGTTTTCCGTCGACTTCATTGGTAGCCCAAGAGGATTAGTAAATGACGTTTCAGAAGGTTTTTCTGGATTTATCCACGAAAGAAACGTCGGTGCTCTAGTAAAGAACGTCGCCCACGGCTTGTCAAATTCTACAGCAAAATTGACCGAATCAATATCCGATGGTTTGGGTAGAATATCGATGGACGATTACCACGAAGAAATGAGACACAAAATTCGTCAAGTGGAGAGCGGGAAAAGCACAGATCATTTATTGGCCGGGATAAAAGGATTGGGTTTTGGTGTTTTGGGCGCGGCCGGTATATTCAAACAAGTGTACGATGGAGCTTTAAATGATGGCTTGCCAGGTTTTGCGTCTGGTTTTGGGAAAGGAGTTTTAGGCTTATTTACAAAACCTGTCGTTGGTGTGCTAGATTTAGCATCAGAAACTGCAAGGGCTTTACAGGACTCCAGTCGCAGGTTGATCGGTTTTTTCAAAGTGAAAATTGCAGTTTATTGGTTAAATTTTTGTTTTAGCAAGCATATCCCAGAGAGGAAACGGCTGCCACGGTGTGTCCAAGGACCCGGCGGGGTGTTACCTAGATACAGCACCAAGCAAAGTCAAGGGCAGCAATTCTTGTACACTGTTAATCAAAAGCATGTTTTTTCAATACTTTAAGAACTTTTTGATAACTTTTACCATTCCAGAAATTACGATGAAAAACTGGTTGCTTATCAAATGCTAGGAAGTGCGTCTGAAGACCTATTATGTATTGTCTCCAACAAAATTATTAGAATCGTGACAAATACAAGAGCTCCAGAGCTGACGCCCATCATTGAATGCCCGTTAAGGTAACTATACTAGTTTGTTGTAATTTTTAAGCCTAAATGTTTGCGTTACTAGCGATTTGGAAATCTGCAATGCTATAATGGAAAACGAAAGTGGGGATCCGAGGTATTACATAGAGATAGTTATGCGCTACGCGGGGGTAAGTGCTGCACTGGTAAATACGGACCCGATAAAGAAACCGAGGGTTAGGTGTAAAACTTCCGAGCTGGCCAACACGGTCGCTCAGCAAATCAACTATGCCAAAAGGTTGTATGTAGAGGACTTGTACACTTTAAGTGATGACAAGGTTGCAGTTTTAGAAGACTGAATAAACATTATATAAAAAGATATGTCGATATGTAAAGTTAACTATGAAGTATTTATGCTGGAATTTTCGCAGTAGATACTATTGTTGTTAATAACTATCAGAAGTTTCTTTGAGCAACATTACAGTATTTTTGAAAATGAGTAGGGTTTTTAGTAGAACGTTTTTTTCCAAAAAGAATTTCCAAGTTACAGAATGTTAAGACTCAATGTACAGCAGGTACGTGGTGATTCAACATTTTGACCCATAAAATGGCTTTTTTCTATCTGTAGCGAGCAACACGCATACTTTTAAACTTGGTCAATACAAATTTTAAGCGAAGTAATTACTCACATTTTGAAACAAAAATTATTTAAAAATATTTATCACAATGGGCGTTATTAGTCTTTTTGGGCAAATGCTAATAACGTCCATTATGATAAATATTTTTAAATAATTTTTGTCTCAAAATGTGAGTAATTACTTAGCTTAAAATTTGTATTGACCAAAAGTTTAAAATTATGCGTGTTGCTCGCTACAGATCGAAAAAAGCCATTTTATGGGTCAAAATGTTGAATTACCACGCACGTGGTGTACATTCAGTCTTAAAGCTTAGAAAAGTTGTAATATTTTATAATTTCTAAACCAACATAGGTATAGCATATGTGGTAATCACCGGTGTTGGAGTCACGGGTAACAATAAAAAATAGTAACAACTTTCAATAACTTCTATGCTAATGTTATTGTGCTATTTTTTATTTAGAAGTTCTTTCCTTTAATAAACACAAACTAAGTTCACAGAGATTTTTTACTATAATGTCAACATCTTTTGTCAAAGGTTTTTTATTTTTTTATTTAATAATAATAATAATATAAGTTTATTTAACAACAACACCTTCTTACATAATTTAATTCAATTTAATTTTTAATTCGACCTTGTACCTAGAAAAACTACATAATATGTCAATTTGGGTGTTTGTGGTTCATTAAAAGCGACTGAAATGAAATGTGGCTTTCTGCTTCTGGATTTAGTAATTCTCGAAGAGTTATACTGTTGAAGAATATACTCCGGAATATATTCTTCTATGGTCATACCCCGGAGATGAATTAATTTGGCAGATAATGCGTGCTTTATGTCTTATCTGACCACATTCACTCCCATCCTGAACAAATGAAAGGGGGTCTGTGTCCGCATCTCATTCTTATGAGAAGGTTATGTGTCTTTTATATTTGCATGTGATTTTACGGTACCATGGAATACGTGAAGATTCCTGTATCATCTTCTTGATCTTCTATTTATTGTTCTACACATCTACAACCCTAAATTTGTCAATTATTTCTCTAGAAACCTTATTATTCCTTTACACCAGTGTTGTTAAAGGGGATATACGCTAAATAACTTCTTTTCTTGAGCTCTTCGTTTATTACTAACCCGTTTGCATCCTGTACGTTTGGAAATGATACTACAATATTATGATTCCTTCCCGTTTCTGCTAGTACCTATTATGAACTTTATTTGCATTAGTTTGATCTCTCTTGCTAAGCTAACCATGTGATAATTTCCTAAGTTTTGTATTCATACCATATCGTAATCCTATTTTATCTTCCTTCACATCAATATTTAAGCTATTTTTATCGTCTAGGGTATAGAAGGGGAAGATTTACAAAGGATATATTTTTTAGTAATTTGTCTGCTTACTCAGATTCTTTCACCTTTGCTGGTTTAAAAATTCACCTTCGCTGATTTAAAAATTAAAAAAAAACTCATTATTTTAACCTTTAACACCATATAGCTTGGAAACGAAGCTTCAAAAAAGATCTTATACCAAAAATCCTACTTATTTTTAAAAATTCTATACTTACATATTGTCGGGTCGGACATTAATATTAAAATACTCAGAAGTTACAAATTATGAAATAACAAAATTTTCTGATAGCTGCTCATACAAATTTCTAAGTTTGACTTAGCAATAAAATTGTAACTATTGCGAAGATTTGTAAATTGTAATTTATTTTAAATTAACGGTTGTTGATTCTTTGTTAATTGTTGCATTTCCAAATATTTATTTATTTATTAGTTATTAGCATTTCGGTTTGGTGTTTTTATATTTTTACCAGTGCTAGTTACTTGTTTAATAAAATGAAGAAATAATTAATGTCCAATTTTAATTTCTTTTTTAAAATGTTTTTTGCTTAATATGTGCCTTATACATTTTGGTTGCGGAAGTTTCACTATTTTCTATTTTTTTGTAGTTATTTTTTTTTAGTAGAAAAGACATGTTTGTATAAGACAAATAAAAAGATTTTATTTTAGTAATAATTATCTTAATTCCTTTGTAATAAAAATAAAAAGCGCTGCTATTGAAGTAGAAAATATTTAATTTCTTCTTAACTACACCTGATCATAAGATTTATCACAATTTTAAATATTCTTTACACTTCTTCTAAACTACTTTGTTGTCATCAAGGTTAGATGAAATTTGATGTTTGGTATAAATTTGTTTAGTTTTTAAATTTATTTCTTTTCGGCGGCACAGCCAGTACAGTCACATTGTGCTGGAATTGCAACTTTTTTCATCCACTGGACTCCATTTTCACATTCAAGAGTAACTTCCAAAGATTTATATTTTGTAGCTTGACAACAGGAACAAACTGATTCATGTAATCCAGATTCTAGAAAGAAGTGACGGTTTAGATGATTATTTTAAAAAGGCAATATATTTACTTACTTATATTGAAGAACGTAGAAGAATGACAACTTCCAACACATTCAGTAAAGTTTGGAATTGGTTCTTTGTTTCTGCATTCACCTTTATCTAATCTGTTTTCTCTTATCAGTCCGATCGTCTTATTTAGTGACATTGGTTCGGGGAAGCACAATTCTGAAAAGGTATTAAATCATAACTCGAACAACTTCTAAATATGTTCATACTTTGATCCTCGTGTGTAATATTGCAATGTTTACAACAACCCTTAATGAAAATATTTTCATCAGGACAGTCACTTATGGAAGGACAAGATTCTTGTTGACTAGAAACCACAAAACCATCTGATAGATTTTCGCAAGTGTACGTTGTGCAGTTGTCACGTGATGTCCATGTTTCCTCTAATTTTTTAACTTCACCATCGTGGACGCATGCTATTTGAACACATTCCCCACAACAAGATGTGGAAGATGCTTTGTACTCCCACCCCTAAAATATTTAAATTAAAATGCCTATATGACAGTATTCATTTCATAATTATACCAGTTTGCAGTCTTTCTTACAGCTCTCTATCGATTCCTGTTTGCTAAGTTCATTCTTTTTAGATTTCACACAGGATATTTTCTTGCATTTGTCTGTTGAATCCGGCCAGGTTTCACCAATCTGAAAGTCATATCATTTTTATAATACTGTTATTCATGCATTCCCATTTTCCAAAATATATAATGTACAGGGTTATTCACTGAGAATTGACCCCCCACCTAACTTTTTTGTTTTTTAAGATAAAAGGGTGAAAAAAACAAAATCAATGGTTCGGCGAATACTTTTATATGCCATGACCGTTTAGTGTACAGGGTGTTCCAAAAAAGTAGGACCAACGGCAACTTAATTTTTTTAAATAGAACACCCTGTATATTATTGGGTTTTTGAAATCTGCTCATCAAGGCAATCAAAATGGTATCAAACTTTGTGGCATTATCTTTTTCTGTTTTTGAAAAATTCCGTATTCAAATTTTATACTAAATTTATTTAACTCGAATTTGTGGATCTCGTGATAAAGATAGACGATCAATGTAATAACGAAAAATATTTGTTTTAAACAAGAGAGTAATATAGTGAAACTCCAAAATGTTTAGGAGCCTTTTCAAATTTTACTGATTATATTCTCGAAATAAAGAATTTCAGGAAAATCGTAAAAGCTCCTAAACATTTTGGAGTTTCACTATATTACTCTCTTGTTTAAAACAAATATTTTTCGTTATTACATTGATCGTCTATCTTTATCATGAGATCCACACATTCGAGTTAAATAAATTTAGTATAAAATTTGAATATGGACTAAACGGAAAAAGATAATGCCACAAAGTTTAATATCATTTTGATTGCCTTGATGAGCAGATTTCAAAAATCCAATAATACACAGGGTGTTCCATTTAAAAAAATTAAGTTGCCATTCGTCCTACTTTTTTGGAACACCCTGTACACTAAACGGTCATGGCGTAAAAAAGTATTTGCCCAACCATTGATTTTGTTTTTTGAATCACCCTTTTACCTTAAAAAACAAAAAAGTTAGGTAAGGGGCCAATTCTCAGTGAATAACCCTGTACACACCTGATATACTTTATTGTCGACTTTACATGCAGTTTGCTTGTATTCCTTGCAACACTTTCCTCCTACTTGGTAAGTTTCAACAACAAAGTCTTTGTAATGCTCTTCAGGTAGTTCTGGGCAGTTTACTTTTACTGCTTGAACTTGCAACTGCAAAAAAATACAATTAAAGACAGATGAATAGTTATTCAGAATTAAATATAAAGTAACAAGACTACACTCCAGTGGTGTGGCATCCCCAAAACTTCACTAGTGATTTTTTCTTTAGCGAATGAAAACTATAAAAAGAGCCCTGAAGAATGAAGAGCTAACCTCTGACTTCTTTGAATTATATTTATTTTATTTTTTTCAATATCGCAAATACTTACAGATCCATTAAGGTTCATACAGAAATAATTTGTACAGTGATCTGCAGAGGTCCATTCTTCGCCATTTTTGTAAACTTTTCCATCAACAACACAAGCAATTTGTTTACAAGAACCGCAGCATTCCAGTTTTGGTTCAATATATTCATAACCAAGATCACATTCTTTGGTACATGTTTTCACAGTAGTTTCCTTTCGAATGCCGTTCTCAGTTTCCACACATTCCATAGATACGCAGTAATCGTTTCCTTTGGTCCACTTTTGCCCAACTTTGTAAATTTCACCATTGTATTTACAAGCAGTTCGTTTAATTTTTGGACAACATTGTTCGAAGATCATTTGTTCTTCCAACACAAAGTCTTTGAAATCTTCATGGTGTTGTAGTAGTTCACACTTCGCCTGTGAGCAAGAAGGCTGGTAGTTACCTATACTAGTCAGTTCACACTTGCACTCCCTGCACGGTCCATCATTCCATGTTTCATTGGCATTCTTAAGCAACTTTTGTTTTTCGTATTTAGTCAGTAACCGCTCACCACCCGTTGAAGCGGCAGTGTATTGCGTCTCGTATATACATTTATCTTTTGGTGGTTCGCAAGAATATAATGGACAACACTTTCCGGGAATATTATCAGTTTTTAATGAATGATAAACGGGGCATTCTTTAGCTTCCAAGCAAAGATCTTTTTTGCAAACGATGTTTATCACTGGGCAACATCCCGATTCATCAACTTCTTTGACATATCCAGGATCTAGCGGTGCATCTGTGATTAGATCTAATTGGTCACAGTCTTCTACGGGTTTGCATTCACATATGAATGTTTGACAGCCATTGGGTTTGGTATCTAGCTTCATGACTTGACCTGGACCACATTGTAGCTTCTGTGGGGTTTCACATGTTGGTCCAACCGTTGCTTCAGGAACTAAAGTAGTTTTTAATTAAAAGAGTATGGTCGATAATTTGTTTTTCTTACCACACACGAATTTGTTACAACATTCTTCCTCTTTTGAAGGAATTTTCATAGGAGTGTATCCCCTCTGACAGACAGTTTCAAAGGAAGTACAATGTTCTGTTTCACACTTTAAAGACGTTCCTTCGCATTTGCATGTAGTACATTTGTCTTTTTTCCACTTGTCTCCTGGATGATGTCCTTCATCATCACAAACTTCACAGTCTTTCGGTTCAACGCAAGTATTGTTAAGTAGAACCTAAAAGTTTAATATTAATTTGAGTTTTATTTCATAAGCAACTGTTTACTTTTCCTTGGGGACAATAGCATCCTTCAGTTGGAGCTTTCAGCCTTCTTCTCTCCTTTATTTTGACGCTTTCACAAGTGTCCGGATCAGAAGTTCCACAAGGATCAAAATATTGGTCTGCAGGACAGCTTTTTGGTGGGCATATTTCCTGTCTCCAGTTTACACAGAAGCCAGCACTTGCACAGTCTCTTGCATATGCTTCGATTGCTGTACATGACTGTTCTGGATTACCATTGCAAGTGTCCTTTTTGCACCACTCGATGAAAAGGGTTGGGTTGAAGATGTTCAAGCACTAAGACAAGATATTGTAAATAACGAACACAAGATCTGGAATGATATTCTAACCTGACCAAACTTGTTCGTATCCAGCAACTGCATACATGGATCAGATTCTTCGGAGATTTCCCCACATTTTTCTTCTGGCTCGTTGTGGCATTCTTCTCTCGACTGACCACCTGGAAGATGTTCATATAGCCAGCTTAAAGCAAAGTCATCTGTATCCTCGGGTTTCTTTCCGTCTGGTTTCTTGACATCATCTTGTGGGTCTCCATTACAATCTCCACATAAGCCTTCAAGTTTTCCTTTATATTTATGAGATGGTGCTTTAACTGATATCCCAAGTGATGGGTAATAAATGGACACCTAAAGGTAATTAAATAAATCAAATATTATTAAATACAAAAATAATGGGAAATGAGTTTAAGTTCAAATCATGTGACAGAACTTTTATGAAAATGGTCTGCTTGCAGACCAAAAGATTTGTTGGCAATCACATAAATCATGGCCACAAAAAAATAATAAATAAAAAACTTATTTGTGAAGAAATAAATAAACATTTTACAGAAGTAGGACAAATTTTATCTAAGAAAATAGCACAAATTCAACTGAATGAAGAAGCAGACAATGAAAACTCCATGTTTCTAGATGAGGCAACGGTAAAAAATGAAGACATAGAAGAGATTATTTGCAATCTAAATTCAAGAAAGGCCAGTGGTCATGATAATATTACAACCAAAATTATTAAAGCAGTCAAAAATCAGTTAATACCAATTTTAAAGCAATTAGTATGTTTGTCATTTAAAACTAGTATATTTCCAGAAAAAATGAAATTATCTAAAGTATCACCAATATTAAAAAGTGGCAATACTAGTGATCCAAACAATTATAGGCCAATATCAGTATTGCCAATTTTTTCAAAAATTTTAGAAAAAGTAATGCATAATAAATTATCAAATTATTTAGAAAGTAAAGATTTACTGTTTAATAGTCAATTTGGTTTTAGAAAGTCTAGAGATACAGAAGTTGCAGCGGTGGATATTATTACAGATATCCAGTTAAAAGCGACGCCACCGCGGCATATATAAACATATATACATACTATAAACGAACTAAATCTAAAAAATACAGAAGCTTGCCAGTCAGTAAGTCCATATCAGTTAATGTGGCTGATGTGCCACAACAGGAAACGCACAGAAAATGTATCATCTTAGACACTGACTTTGTTGAGAAAGGTCCAATAATTTAAATTGTTTTTATTTGTTGGTTGGCATTTTGTAAAGAAATAAATTACTTTTGTGTTTATTAATATTTTTTCAATGATTCCAAAGCTCTCCTGACCAGTATAGTTTAATAAAAATTCAGAATTTTGAGATGGCTCAGAGAAAAATACCCTGTATATTTTTATAGTAAATCATTTCACACCAACATTTTGAGTGGTCCTGTTGACCATGCAACTGTTTTGAAGGGATTCCATGGCACACTTGACTCGCCAGATATCTTTAAAATTCCTATTTTGCTCAACTTTGACACCCTACAGAATGGAACTCCCTGTATAATTTTTGTACAAATTTGGTATATGGGGGTTTCGGTGTGTCCTGATTAACGCTGTGGTGTCAGATTTTAAATAAAAAAAATGCCTAATATGGTTTTTCGAAAAACGCACCCCTTTAAAAAATCCCAGTAGGCCAGGCTTTCGCGGCAATGCCAAACCAATACTTCGCAAATGATGACCTTTCAGGGACATATCTATAAAAAAATTGCCCCGTTCAATTCCTTCAGCCTACTTAGGTTTTCAGGGGTGTTAACATGAAAAACGGGACAGACTGTATATAATAACTTACCAAAATCGTTAAAAATGACATCAAATATTACCAAATTTAAAAAAGAACTTAAGAAATATCTCATTGAAAAAAGTGATTTCTGATGGATTTAATTACATTAATTTAATTTTTTTTTAATTGTTTTGTCATATTCTTTATAATGAACTGTAAAGTTGGTTGAGAATAATAATAAATGAATGAATTAATAGGGTGCTTGAGCATTTTTTAAAAATAACAAGGGGGGTTCGCTAAGTGTTTTGTGTTTTCTGCACCATCTCTAAATGCATAACTGAACTGTTTCCCTAACCTGGACCAATAATGTCCGTAAGGGCTTCCAGAAATGCCAAGTGGTGTCAATATAAATAGAGCGCAAAAACACACTTTAAAATATTATTTTCGGACATGATCTTCCAAAAAACTACAAATTTGTGCGCGGTAATTTTGCGCAAAAGATTAGATAAAGGTATGAGGTAAAACTTAACATATTTCATTTTTTGAAAAAAGCACCATTTGTGGCATATCGACTCGGACCCATATTAAATAAATTCCATTTTTATTTACAATCTACGAAATTTGGATAATTAAAATATGTTAGATATTTATGAGGCGCCATTTCGGACTAAATTATTATTTTTGAATATATAAATTTCTTGGGCTAATATATTTTTTTAATATGATATTTATAGAAATTTGCGTGAATAATCTTTTTTTAGTCAAATTTATATATTACGCATAGCCCAAAAGTCTATATTACAGTAAACGCAAAAAATATATTAAAACATGATATATTAATTTGGTGCGCCAATATATAATAATTTAGGGTACCACTGGTCGTCACCAGAGGTCGCGCCGCGCATTCCTAAAGTGCACCGGCAACGCTGCACCAGAAAGTGCAGAAGCCCGAAGTCGAAATATTTTTTTTTATATGATATTTATAGAAATTTGCGTGAATAATCTTTTTTTAGTCAAATTTATATATTACGCATCGCCCAAAAGTATATATTACAGTAAACGCAAAAAAATATATCAAAACACGATATATTAATTTGGGGCGCCAATATATAATAATTTAGGGTACCACTGGTCGTCACCAGAGGTCGCGCCGCGCATCGCTAAAGTGGAAAAGATTACCACTTCTTTTTTCATACGGCAGCGCGCATCGCTGCCGACTGCCACAATATGATGCGAATGTCCCCTTCTTTTTTCATACGGCAGCGCTTATCCCCCAAAAAGGAGGGAATGCGCTCCTTATTGCAAAGATGCTTGCGAAAAATGCACTTCCGACGGCTTCCGACGTAGACGTATCAAATTTGTTTACTTCGGCTTCGGACATGTACGGAGTTAAATGTATGTCCAAAGAAGTCACGTGACTCAATCCACCAATGAGAGTGCAAGAGGTATACCGACTTTTATATACGTCGGACGTATAAATAGCCACTTCCTACAACAAAACGAAGGTGAAACGAAAACGATCAAGCGGGCGGGAAACTAAAATATGTAAGATGATTGTGGGGTTATACACCACAAAACATCAAATCCCAAACCTGACACAGAAAAAGAACATCCAGTATGACAGTAATCATAATCACTTCGACTTCGGGCTTCTGCGCTTTCTGCTGCAGCGTTATTAGCGGTGCACTTTCGGGATGCACGGCGCGAACTCTGGTGACGACCGGTGGTACCCTAAATTATTATATATTGGCGCACCAAATTAATATATCATGTTTTGATATATTTTTTTGCGTTTACTGTAATATATACTTTTGGACGATGCGTAATATATAAATTCGACGAAAAAAAGATTATTCACGCAAATTTCTATAAATATCACATAAAAAAATATTTCGACTTCGGGCTTCTGCCCTTTCTGCTGCAGCGTTGCCGGTGCACTTTAGGGATGCGTGGCGTGATCTCTGGTGACGACCAGTGGTACCCTAAATTATTATATATTGGCGCATCAAATTAATATATCGTGTTTTGATATATTTTTTTTGCGTTTACTGTAATATATACTTTTGGGCGATGCGTAATATATAAATTTGACTAAAAAAAGATTATTCACGCAAATTTCTATAAATATATTAAAAAAATATATTAGCGCGAGAAATTTATATATTCAAAAATAATAATTTAGTCCGAAATGGCGCCTCATAGATATTAATCAAAGCATGATCTATTTGGGGGAAAAACAAACATCATAATGTGAAGCAGTTTTCGAGAAGACTATTTCCAAAAATGTTGTGTTTAATTCTGCGCCCCCTCTTAAGAACCTTATTGTAGAACAGTTAAAAAACTTCATTTTGTAAAATTTACCTCTACTTGCACTTCTACTAACAACATCTTCATGTGCTTAATTGTTGTTTCTTTGACAGTGGCCCATGGTAGCAAGTCCTCATAATCATCAATTCTCTCATTGTCTACAATTAATTTAAGTTTGTTTCTGATGTAGTCGACTAGAATGTGAATTTTGTGGCCTTGGTATAAAATCGTTACTTTTCCCACACACATTTTTTCAGGTTTGTGTTTACACGGATGGTTAGTTACCAAAACCTACAAATTTGTTTACAAATAAATAGGAAAATTCACCTAAAGTTCATGCTTACTTGGAATTTATGCTGATCGTTTTCTTCCGCTACATCTCTAGACATCACATACACGCAGTTACCACTGACAGTAAAATTACTCTCGTCATAAGTGACGTATTGCAAGTGTGGCAATACATTACATTCGCAATCTCTACAATTTGAAGGTTTTATACAGCTTTCATCTTTTCTGACATATCCGGCAGGACAATAACATCCCGGGAAACATATGTTGCTTATTTTTGGGCAAACGTTAGGATCTGAGATCGATTCACAGGTTGGTTCGCATTTACGCTGGAAGCAGTCATGATAGACTAGCGGACTTTCGCACGTAGTAGCTTAAAAATCAAGAGTATTGATTGAAAAGTTTAGGTTACTTTATTTTAAGTGAACTTACGACAGTCTTGCTGCATTCTCCAATCAGATAAGTCAATAGTAGACTCCGCAGACAAACAGTCTACTACAAATGATTGTAACGCACTGCATCTACATTCTTCCTCGGCAGTGTGGTTGCCTTCATTGTGTTCAAGGCAGGCACAAGTTGTCTCCAGACATCGCGAAATGAATGCTTCAATATACATTACTTTTGCACAAGCAGACAGTGGCTGTTCTCTAAAACATCAATCAATCGTCGAAAATGAAAACTATATTAACGAGACTTACTTCACTTTGTTGCACATTTCCCAAGCTTTGTTCTGTATATGCAAAGGACATGCCTTTGCCTCGCAAATAGTTGGTTGGTCGTGTGACAACGCCCAACTATCTCCAAATTCAACTGTAGTTTTTGCTAGGCCGCCATCGGGTTTTCTTTTGTCGTCTTCAGAGTTGTCGTTGAAAAATCCACACAAGCCATCGACTTTTTCAATTAACTTGTGAACCACTCCGAATTTGACGTCTCCAAGGGTGTTCCAGATAATCCAAAAACCATAACGATTTGATAGGAAAAGTATGGTGTTTCCCAGCTGAGAAATGGTGAAAGCATTGTTTTGGGTGTCTATGTTGTTGGCTTGAGCTGCTGTATATTTGTATCCATTGAACGAGAGTGACAAATCGGAGTACATTATGAAAATGTCATCTTTGTGGCGGATTACAAGGTCGCGAGAACAGGAAGTAGTACAGTTCTTTTTCACTGAAAAAAAAAGAGTTAATATATTGAAGCTGAGCTTGATTGAAGTGTTATAAAAAATCACAAAATTTACAAAGATTGAACATACATGAAACATCCCACTCATAATTCTCTAAATCTCTCCCCAAAACATGATTGCATATGTCGTATTTGTACTCTGTGTTGTCAAATGTATTGAACGTTCTTCCAGTCACGTTACACACTACGTCAGGTTCAGGTGGAGGATAACACGAATAGCTAAAAACGAATCGTTTATGCCTGAAAACTTTCAATTATTATTTCTAAATTTTACCTTGGGCAAACTTTGTTGCTATTGGACTTTTTGGAATCAAACACTGGTATATAGTTTGCTTGGCATATAACTGGCGGACACTCATCCGTGCTGTGAATGTAAACAGGTGATGGTTTAGAACTAACACACACATATTCTTTACAGACAAGCTCTTCTGCTACTTCACTGTTCTGCGGTTTGCTCAAATAAGTAGGTTTATATCCAGATGTCTTTACTCCACCTTTCACGCTTTGGTATGACCCTTTTGTGTGTTTTCTGTGTTCTGAAATCATAGGAGAGATATAGGATTGGTGCCCTTCCATTTTTGAGGGTTCCTTTTCAACTTTTCTGTATCCAATCTGACATTCGACCACTGGGCAAGTCTTGGGTTCTACAAATAATAAATAAACCGGTGATGCGTTGAATAAAATTATATGAAAAAATACTTTTAGTTGTTGTGGTAACTTTCGGAGTAGTTATTTCAACTGTTGTAGTGCAATCTAGTTCATCATCGGGGCAGTCCTGTACACCATTACACCAAAGAGTGGAATTTATGCAAATGTCACTAGTCGGGCATAAAACAGTTCCTTCGGGGCAGGGTTGGCAAGTGCAAGCACAAGTACTAGTTATAGCGCTTTTCAGGGCCTAAAAATGAAGAGTACTTGACAGTTTATTATATACCTGGCTACATGGTAATTTTGTTGACAGGTTTTACAGATGGCTTTAGTTAGAGAACCTTCATCAAGAAGACTCAAAGTGATATTCCATTCAATTTTGTGTAAAAGTAAGGAAACCGAGGTGGTGAAAGTTATAAATACTGCCTTTTTGGTATAACATGATGACTAGTTCCAACCTATATGAATTATTTTCTTGACAAACATTATTTACAGCTTGAAAATCATTCTTTGCTTGCCTCCAACACATAAAAAAAAGAGACGGTATATGTCTTGTTCGAACGTGCTCAAATCGGCGGGTAATAATACTAATGATGTAATATTCTTTGAAGAGATTCTAACTTTTATGAATGCGCATAACCACTATATTATTCTTCAGATATATTCTAAATTTAACGATTTAACTTACATCTTTGCACTTCCCGCAAGTTTTTGGAGTGCACCTTGAAATACCACCCAATTCACATATACACTCAGAGCAGTCTTCTTTCTGAAACACTTTGCCAACTCCATAAGGCATATGCCCAACCATACATGGACACTGTGTTCGATTGACACAACCTTCTCCATCCCACCATAGTTTAGCATCACACCTACAAGCGCTCAGTTCCAAAACAGTCGAGTCAACTCCTGGACAGTTGTTACATGACGATTTCACTGTAGTTGTTGTGGTGGGTTCTTGTATTGCTCCTAAAAAAAAACAAATTGATGATCTGGCATAGAGGTGGTGAATATTCTTGTTTATTCCAAATATTGCACATTGTTGGGTATTGTGTTGGGTATTGTGTTTATGCCAACCTGGCAATATTAAGTTTCTATTACTCGAAATTTACATTTTTGAATTACACTTTGGTATTAAAAACGATTAGAAACATTATTTTAATTGTATTTATATCTCGAAAATGATCAATGATACCTAGGTAGTATATATCTACATAGATAGCTATACTAGCTCAAAACTTTAGACTATAATAGCGTACTGAAAACTGTAGACTATAATAGCGTAAAGGCATTGACTGACGTATTAATAAGACTTCTCACGGCTATAGCTTCATGTCCTGGAAAGTAGATGGCGCCTATGGTCAACAATGTATTTTGCATTGTATTTTGTCTCCGGGAAGCGCATGGTGAGCCAGAGAACTGTCAAACATGGCAGCCGTGAGCAGTCTTTATTAATATGTCAGTCAACGGTAAAGGACAAAAAAAGTATATATAAAGAAAATGATCCAACTTACGGTATACTTTGAAGCAGCCGTGGACTTCAACTCTCAGTTGTATGTTTTTGTTCCATTTTATTGGTACCAGTTTCAGATATTGTGCATTAATAGGAAGAGCAAAGTTGTTCACTTGTGGCGAGATCCCATTGTAGTTTCCCAGAAAAACTTTGTCCTTTTGGTTATCATCTAGCAAAGTGTTCCATTCTTTGCCATTGTGGGAATATTTCACAACAAAAGCGGTTACCCATCCATCGTCTCCACCTTTTGTAACTACTGCTGTTATGGTCCTTGGTTCCAAGAAATCAAACTAAAAACAACATTTTTTGTGCTTACAATATTAGCGAAATGCAGATTATTTACTTCAACCCATTCATTTGGAGAATTCGAAAATGGTTGCCAAAATGAACCACTATTAAGTCTAATGTTGTTCTTTCCAAGCAAAGAATTTTTTTCAGAGCTAACGGATATTTGTAGGGCCGACATTGTTCCATCGCTTAGTCCCATTTCATCATCACAAAATTGTGGTTTTATTCCAGCTGCAGTCTAAAAGACTTATGTAAATACGTGAATATCAATGCATTTTAAATTTACCGTAATCATATCATATATCGGTGTAGTTTGTGAAGTAGTAATTTCTTCACTGCACCCTACAAGTTCTACTCTAAGAGATATTCCATTGTTCCAAGTTTGTGGATTGATCTTAACTATTTTTGCTTCTATCGGAGTCTCAAATATTTGTTTAATTGGTGTGCTCGAGTCTACAGACCCTCGGAAAATCTGGAAATAGTTGGCTTTATTTTTTAATTTCAAATGTCACTTTTGTTGTTACTCTTGGTCTTGGAGGAGAATCGTTGTTCAAAATATAATAAAATGTATGACCATCGGGACTGTACAGAACTTGGTAACTTGTCACATATTCATCGTATAGAGGACTGCCCCTGACGATGACACCATAAACAGGTTCTTGGTTTCCTAAGTTTACTTCCAAAAATTGTTCGTTGTTTGTAAATTGTGGGGCCCAACTACCACCTACAATATAAATAAGTATATCAGGTACATTCTAAATCAGTTGGTCTTTAAACTACAGGGAGTCTGGAAATTATGAACAGAAAATATCACAGGTGATTCTTTGGTAATTTGTACTCATTTCAGCCAAATTTGTAAAATGTCAAATTCATAAATAAAAATAGCCCTGCCGTGTTTAACCTCACAATTTACTCGTTTTTAAGTATTTTAATATGTTTTATTTTCTGGTCATACTTTCATTGACAGGAAGATGTCTAGAGTTTTGGAAAAAATGATTGTTTTGCAATAGGAAACATATGTTTTAATAAGTTTATAGTCAAACCTGATTTTTCAGTGATTTTACTGTCCAATCTTGCATGGCTAGGAGCAAAAGAAGGACTTAGCACACTACTTGCACTAAATGCAGAGTCAGGTAAGGGTTGATCACCTTGAATAAGGTCGATATATCTACAAAAGTACATTTAATGTTTTTTTTGTTTTAATTATATCCGTATATACCTGTCAGGTTCACAGATAGGTGGCGGGGTAACTGAGGTTTGAATTATTATTGGCGGAAGGGTCATAGCAGTCGTGTTCCTTAGAATTTCCAAGCCTTTGTAGTCTTTTTCTTCGACAAAAGCGACTTGCTCTTGTGTTTTCGCTTCGGTTGCATTTAGTTTCGGTTCAACCACTTCAACTACTTCACATTCTTCGTGGCATGTGTAAAAGTTGTTTATGCACTGGCACTGCTTGCATGTGTCTTCGTAAACAGTTTGCCCTGGCTGTAATCAAGTCTTAATTGTTAATTTGTTCAATATTTTAAAAATTGTCTCACACCTTGATAGCCTTCCCTTGATCTGATATACACAAGCAATCTTGTAGACTAACACAGGTATTTTCATCCGCCCACAAATTATTTGGTGGGCAAGATCGTTTTTTGTGTGAGTTTACACATCCCGCTTCACATTTAACTCCATCTAAACACAGTCCTTGTTCTTTTACAATGAATGAATAATGGAGGCATAATTTATCACACTCGATAGCGCAGTCATCTTTAACTTTTCCCGGAGGACACTCTAAAAATAAATAAATGTTCACTAAATTCTGTGAAAAAAATCATACGAATTAATCCCTTAATTAAGCACTTAAGTTTATGTTTTGTGGCAGAAAACGCAGGAACTCACCTGGAGTTTGAACAACATGTCTAGTAACAGTTTCTACCGCTACAAAAAAATCAATTTCTTAAATCATAAATTAAAAATTTTGCCCGTAGTCTTACCACAGGAATTCCTGATTCTCATCACCATTTCTGGCCAATCACATGTCATTGTTTGTGGATTGTACATCATGGGCCCACATGTTTTTTCAACCAATGAATAACCTCCCGTTACATCTGGTTGACATTCGTAGAATTTGTAGCAGTCTGTGGGGTGTTCATGATTTGGTTTCGTAATGTCGCAGTTCATATGAGGGTATTCCGTCAGGATCATTGGGACAATGAACTCTGTTGTTGGTGTTTCTTAAGAAGAAATAAATATTAAGACGATGGAAATGGAGATAGATACAAGGGTTTTCTTACCACATTCGCATAGAACACGTATTTCAAAGTCAGGACAATATTGTCCTTTGCTGGTTACCTTGCATATTAGCCCATTTTCTAAGCTACATTCTACATCTGCGCCTGTTTCCTTAGCAGATTTATGAGATCCAACTGTTCTGCATTCAATATCAACGATTTGTTCACGACTACATCTGCTGGATTCCTTTAGATTATTCTGTAATAAAAAATCAAAAGTAATGTTGATTAGAGTAATAAGAAATTAAGTTAACATTGATAAATACGGGGTGATTCAGTTCCGGTGCTCAACATGGGGATCTCGGAAACCGTAACAGATACGAAGTCGGTCAAATGGAGGCAAACTTGCGCCTTTGGGCGCTTAACAATATGCCGTTGAGAAAGTTAAAATATTATCATGGGTTGCTGAGATATTTAAGAAAAACCGAATTTTTGCAAATTAGATTTTATTTTTTATATTTATACAGTGTGACCCATTTGTTTTGGGGTCAGTCTGTAAAAAGTGTATCAATCGTGCGATTTGGCTGATTTTTTTTTTAAATTGTAGAGCTCGATGAACTGCACATTTTGAACAAAAATTGCCTGGTTCGCATAAAATCCAAAGCCTACTATGACCGTTTTTATGAGCAAAATTTTAAGAAACCATATTAGCGTTCTTTTTTGAAAAAATCTGTGTGCGCCAATGGATTGAGCACCCCTCGAAATGGGTATGTACAAAATTTCATCAAAATATTTCAAGTAATAACGATTTTGTAGAAAAATTAAAAATGCAGCCAAGGTACGTCTTTATTTTCAAAAATTCAAAGTTGGCCATGGAAAATAATTGAATTGTTTACTTTTATTAAGTGTCAAACTGTCTAAATTGAGTTCAGAAATTGTTTGTGCTCAATACAATTAATTATCATAATTATGGAATATTTAAGCATAAGAGACAAAATAGAAATTGTTCGACTCGTGGGCGACAACGAGCGCTCGGCAGCAGAAGCTGCGGCCGAATTTAACAATAGACACCCAGGTAGATCAGTGAGTCGAAGTACTGTACAACGTATAAACAATATTTTTGATGAAACTGGATCGATTTCTAAAAATTTATTAAAAACTAGGCAAAATGGACGCCGTGGACTTGTTGAAAATAACAATCAAATTCTGCAATACTTTAGTGACAATCCTCGAAATAGTGTTCGAACGGCTAGTTTAGACCTTCATATACCCAGAGAGAGTATAAGGAGATGTTTGAGACAAAACAAAATAAAACCGTTTAAGCCAAAATTTTTGCACACCCTGGAACCAGGAGATGAGGAGAGAAGATTAGAATTTTGCTATTGGCTGCAAGGTGAATATCTCCATAATGGCAACTTTTTAAATGAAATTTTATTCACCGACGAAGCCACGTTTACTACAAATGGTGTAGTATCAAGTCAAAACTGCCGTCACTGGTCAGCTGAAAATCCAGAGTTTATAATAAATGCAAGGAGACAATATTCACAAAAAATTAACGTTTGGTGTGGAATACTACGCGACAGAATAATTGGCCCATTTTTCTTTGAAGGGAATTTGAATGCGGCTGGCTTCTTGAATTTTCTAGAAATTGAATTTAGAAATGCTTTAGATGAGTTACCATTAAGAAACCGTTTAAATTTAAAGTTACAGTTAGATGGCAGTCCTATTCATAATGCTCGTTTAATCAGAAACTGGCTAGATAATAATTTTGAAAACTGTTGGATAGGGCGAAATAGTCCTTTCTGTGAGTGGCCACCGAGATCTCCGGACTTAACTCCTTTAGATTTTTTTCTTTGGGGTACACTTAAGCAAAATGTTTATAAGTCAAGACCCCATAATTTACAAGAACTGCAAGCTAGGATAAACCGTAGTTGTGAGGAAATTACTCCACAGCAAATACGAAATGTAATTTTGAATGTACGCAAGAGGAACGACAAATGCATTGTAGAAAATGGAGGCTTGGTAGAAGTTACAAAAATTTTATAATTTTAATTGTTTTTATGTTTTGTGTTTATAAGCATAAGGTTGTATTATTACAATTCAATTATTTTCCATGGCCAACTTTGAATTTTTGAAAATAAAGACGTACCTTGGCTGCATTTTTAATTTTTCTACAAAATCGTTATTACTTGAAATATTTTGATGAAATTTTGTACATACCCATTTCGAGGGGTGCTCAATCCATTGGCGCACACAGATTTTTTCAAAAAAAAACGCTAATATGGTTTCTTAAAATTTTGCTCATAAACACGGTCATAGTAGGCTTTGGATTTTATGCGAACCAGGCAATTTTTGTTTAAAATGTGCAGTTCATCGAGCTCTACAATTTAAAAAAAAAATCAGCCAAATCGCACGATTGATACACTTTTTACAGACTGACCCCAAAACAAATGGGTCACACTGTATATTGAAAACTAAATTACACTTTTTCCATTGCAACTTTTTCTGGACTACGTCATGGTGTTTTTAGATTTTCGGGACAACGTTTCGTTTTTGAGATAGAGGGATCATCTATGGACCTATTTTTTCTTGTTTTAGCTGCTAAAATGCACATTTACTAAGAAAAAATTAATACGGTCCTGAACTATGCATTTTTCTGTTTTTTTTCAAAGCTATTCCGATTATAACAGGTGATCATTATTTTAATACCTACTGGATTAATATTATACTACATGTTTGTCATATTTTGAAATTTTTTTATACTTTAGGTAAATAACAACAATAATGAGATACATTTTACCTAAAGTATAAAAAAATAATTTCAAAATATGACAAACATGGAGAATAATTAATCCAGTAGGTATTAAAATAATGATCACCTGTTATAATCGGAATAGCTTTGAAAAAAAAAAGAGAGAAAAATGCATAGTCCAGGACCGTATTAATTTTTTTCTTAGTAAATGTGCATTTTAGCGGCTAAAACGAGAAAAAATAGGTATGTGTCATACATCGTTGTACTCAGGGCAACGATTCATTTCGAAATATGCAATAAAAAATCCAGGTCCATATTTAAAAAAATGAAGATGATCCCTCTATCTCAAAAACGAAACGTCGCCCCGAAAATCTAAAAATACTATGACATAGTCCAGAAAAAGTTGCAATGAAAAAGTATGATTTATTTTTCAATATTAACGCAAATGGCGCCAGAAAAAAATAAAATCTAAATTTCAAAAATTCGGTTTTTCTTAAATATCTCAGCAACCCATGAAAATATTTTAATTTTCTCAACGGCATATTGTTCAGCGCCCAAAGGCGCAAGTTTACCTCCATTTGACCGACTTCGTATCTGTTACGGTTTCCGAGATCCCCATGTTGAGCACCGGAACTGAATCACCCTGTATTATAAAATATTAATTATGCTGCAGTTCTGCAATTCTAGGCCAACTCTACCAAACTTCTGTTTAAAAAAGTCTAAACCACTAAAATATGTATCAATTTTGATTTGACACAGAGGTGTGGACTATTTTAAGTACCTAATTATTGGAAAAATAGGTGCCGTGGTTGACAAATCTTACAAATCTGACAAATAACAACCAACGACAAAATTTCGGTTGTTAGCCATTGTTTATGGACAAAATATGTATTTTTCATCGGAAATAATCATGTGCCAGGTTTGGCAACTACCCTTACTAAAATATTTCACAGAACACTATTTTAAATGGAATTATCAGCCTGGATATGAATATATTATTATCTGCTAAAGCTAAGATAAACTTAGGTATGCAAGTGCAGATAGACCAAATGGTATTTTGCTAATATATTAAAACTTCTGAGAGTTGTTGGATTCTTGTAGTGGTGTCACTACTTGCAAAAAATATTTATCAAATACAAAACAACATTTTTCATAGTATATTTTTTGATAACTTGATGCTGAAAAACAATATCTCCCGTAACTTACCAAAATAATTTCACTTGGAATTGGTTCGAAATCAAACAACTTTTTGTTACTTTTAGATTTTGATTGTAATTTGTCTTGGTTCACCCATTTCGTCCATCCTGGTTTACATTGTTCCTTCTGTTCCAACTGATGAGTGGTAAATTCTTGCGCAGGAGTAGTTGAACAAGGTTGACCCTTACAAATCTTTTGTCCTCGAGAGCAAGAACAAGTATGGCAGTCATCTTCTTCCATAACGTCTCCTTCGTAATATGATATTTCGTTGTCTTCAAGGCACAACTGAAATTTAAATGCTTATTCGAAAATATCATTTAGTGGAAAATGAAAAATCTAACCAGTTTACAGGAATTTCTTGGAACACAATCGGTATACGAACTGTTGAGATATACATGATCCGGAGGACAGGGCTTGGGATTACAACCTTCCACACAAGTGTCTTCTTTGCACGATTTTGTTAGTTTGCTGTTTGAGAGAAGGTTGTCGCAAGTTTCAAGTGGGCAGGTTGAAATGCACGGACTATAGGTGGAACAACGTTCATCACATTCGATTGCTGGAAAACGGATTAAAAAATAAATATACAACGGGGCTATTCACAATGAAATCACACTCAGTAAAGCAGTATTCTACTCTAAAAACAAAGCAACCCTTGTTGCTCTCTGTTAAGAACCCTTCAATTCTGTTTTTTTGTATATGTTTTAAAAAGCAAATGTCACGGACAAATTATATATCTGATTATTGATCTTACGGCATAAATGTTGTGATCTCCAATGTACCGGTACTCCCCTGTTGTTGCATTCTTGCGCATAAGCGGCTATAGCGGTACACAAACATTCGCAGTCTCCTCCTTGATCGCAAGCACAACTATCAAATACACATTTTTCAAAGTATGTTTCATATGGGACTTCGGCATGGCAAGCTATGAACGTTTGGGATTTCATTATACCACATTGTTTTAGAGCCCACACTTTTCTATCTGGTCTATCGTCACAAGTGTTCTACAAGGAAATAATTAGGTAATTCGGTAGCTAATGATAAGAAAGTACTTACGAGAATTTCAAGAGCCTCGGGACAGTAAGATTGTAGCTTCCAAGAGTCGCCAAATAGCTGTGCGGATACTTCGAATAATCCACCAGAAGGAGTCTCAAAGTCATCACCCTCATCATCATTATAGTTTCCACATAAACCTTTCATCTAAAGTATAATGATATGGTAGAGAAATATTTGATGAAATTTTCAAAATATAACATTAGCATTAGGTAGGTGAAATCTCAAAAAACTCTTGATTGCAATATGCCAACATTTTTTCAGTCAGTCATTTTCTTTCAGAGGTCGAAAAAGTCATCAAACTAGTTAAAGTGTTTTCTGGCTAGCTTTTAATAGTTCTAGTCGTTGATAGATGGCACCAATGTACATATGAGCTAATCTAACCTAACTCTTTTCTAGTAAAAAAGTTTAACACACCGTACAGGGTGCACAGTATGTCTTATTTGGTAGAAACGAAAGACGATACAAAATTTTTCCTTTTTACCTTCGCTTTCCATCTTGGATCCAGCGTCACATAGACTCTAGTTCCTCTATCCCAGTGTACCACAAGGCTCATATCCGGTGCCTCCACTATTACAAATAACGCCACTTCCCTAAGAGTCAGGTGTTTCATCGAAGAATACCTGGGCACAGGTTTATCTCTTGTCAATACAACCGTCTCTTGGTCGCTTCCCGAATTTAACCGTATCGTTATGGATTTTGAGCAGCTGGTACCCAAAGATCCGCATGGGACATTTTGAATAATAATTTCAAAGAAGGTAGTTCCTAAGCTGCCTTTAGCTAACATGTAGTCGCATTGCCCCTGGTAGTCATAGTGTTTACCGTCAAAAGTTTTGAAGTGGGAATCTCCCCAAGCACTACATTCTGCCGAACATATTCTATCTGTGCAGTTCCATTTCCCATTTCTGCAAGTGCTAAAATACAAAATTAAATTAGTGTTTCATGATAACTGGCTTTTTTGCTTATTTTACCATGTGTTACAGTCACTTTGTACTACAGAATTCTCTTTATAACTTCTTCCACCATGGTGGCAAGGGCATTCAGTCGGTTTTACGCATATTCTGTTTTTAGTGTCGAGAACGTAGCCTTCTTTACAATTACATCCAGAGTGGCATACAGCTGGAGAATAATGATCATTTGTGTGCATATTCTAAAATATCATTGTTAAAAAAGAACTAATAAATGTTGTAAGGACATACTTTACACGTCACCGGTTCTACATTTTCACAAGTAGTGAATTCAAAGTTTTTTGACGCGTCACATCTTAGCTGTTGATCACTAACTTTTGGAAATTTTTTCGAATCGCTTTCTGTGGCAGGTTTGCATACCCAAACAGCATTTGTGCAAGTGCTAAAGAGAAATAGTTGTTATTTTTGATGACCAAGTGAAGGTATACAGTGTATAAGCTTTTTTTATACAGTGCATACGTTTTTTTATTAAAACTGACAGCGTTGACTGATATATTATTAAAGACAGCTCAAGGCTGTCACGTCTGACACATTTTTGGTTCACCATGCGCTTTCCAGAGATAAAATACAATGCAGAATACATTGTTAGCCATCAGAGCCACCTGTTTTCCAGGACATAAAGCTATAGTCGTGAGTAGTCTTTATAAATACGTCAGTCAACGCTGACAGATAACTTTGAAGTTGATTTAAATAAATATGCAGATGAGTGGACAAATAAACTTATAATATGATCTATTCCCACATGTATTTTGGCTGTTTTCTTTACAATCTACAGAATGGATAAGTCGGCAATTTCGGTTAACTTGACAGATATGATTTCGTATCCATCTTTGATAATTGATAAGATATAAAATTGCAATCAACCAGTCACAGTTAAGCTTTCTCCAGCACATGTTGTCGTGTTTGCAAAATCAAGCTACCCTTGAATTTATTTTATTTCAAAAGATTAGTGCGATCTGTAAAACTATTTTCACTGTTTATCCAAATATCAATTTAGCAGCTATTACACATAGAAAAAATATCCTGTACAGCTGAGTAGAATGTCCATATCACCCTCGAACGAACGTATCCACTCTTGTTGTACAAACTACTATTATATATCATGCTAAAATTTGATTTGTGCACTCATCTGCATATTTATTTTAACTAACTTCAAAGTTTTTATAGGTCATTTTTTTATATCGCAACAGATGAGTACAGAAACCACATTTCGAATATAAGTTTAGCCTGATATAGGAATATAAAATGTTGTATGGCCAAAATTTGAGAAAAACGACTAACAAAAAAACAACTAGTGTTCTAGATAACTACAACTGCCAACTATTGTTCTGGCTTTGTAGATGACACATCTGATTTTTCTTAATCTAAGTTAGCTTTTCCTCCAGAAGCTACTCTGCAAAACATGAAATCCTTAGAACAATACATACCAAAGTTCTGGTCCTTTTGAAGCAGGTCTTACTTCCTTGTACCCCGCTGGAAATTCCAGTCCTTCGTGTTGACATTTGCATTGTCCTATAGGAATACATTCCCCATTGTTATCAAGGGCTTCACCTTCAGGACAGTTGCAGCCCTCCACACATTGTATTTTACAGTCGGGCCATATCGAAATGTCAGAGCACGTTCTCGTACAAGAATTTCCGCAAACTTGGTATTTCTGGCCACCGGGGCAGTGTATACCGCATTCCCTGACATCGTTCCGCCAATCTATTTTCACGCCTTTTCGGGAGCATTCTGTTGCGTATGCTGACATTGTCGGACATAAGCATTTTGAAACCTAAAGATATATATTCATGATTTTATAGTTATTACAAAAGCATGCAAAATTATTTTGCATACATATCACACAAAAATTTGCCAATTTCTTAATAAAAAATAAAGCTTCTCCGTCTTTAATTTTTACACTGGAATTATTATCACATCAGGACCGGTCTTAATGCGATAAAAATTCATGTGTAAACAAAAAAACATTTAAATGTAATATACCCAAAAAAATTTGATTTTTTTCAGCCGGGTAATGCCTAAAAATTAATTATTCAAATTCTTGCTATGGTCATGACATCACGGTTATAGAACAGTGATTGGATCAGCTGAAATATTTTGCGGAGTTGCCGTGTTTCTACAGGCTGTATTGAGAAAATAGCAATTTGGTTTTAACGTTTAAATGGAGTGCCGACAATTCTAAATGTTGGCGTAAAGACCAGTATTAGATATAGAGAAATAGTGGCGACAAGGGCGATTTTCCTTGGATACAAATTTCACATTATATTATCATACTGCAAAAACTTAACTTAATAAAAAAATCAAACTGTTTCTTTTCTCAAAAATAATAGTCGTTTCTTCCATGACGGGATGTGTTTTCCTTTTTTATTAATAGAAAATATGTTATTTCAATTATGTGAAAAGGATTTGCGAAGGATCTTAACGATAAAATAATTTTTTTTATGTTACCTTAAATTCGCATGCACACATATCGTAGAGACAATCCTGGTAATACTGTTCTGGATCAACAAATATATGACAATCTGGAAACAACTTTAAGTTATAATTATCTTTTTTTTCTCATTCCCTCACCTTTGAATAAGTCTGATTTTATTTTTGAACAATGTTTTTCAGCTATCACTTTATTATGAATGTTCAAATCACATGGATGGGTTGAAACAACTTCAGGAATATCGTTACAATTTTCGCTAGTCTTCCATTTGTTTGCAAAAGGAATAACGACTTGTTCTACATCTCCTTCGGGTGTTATGAAATCGTCTTTTTGGTTGTTGTTGAATGTTCCACAAAGACCCTATAAATATCAATAAATACAGTACCTAGTCAAATTAGATTTATATCTTAAAACTTACCTTGGTTTTTTCTTTGTATGAAGCTGGAAGATCTATATATACTCTTGTGACTCCATCCCACCAAATTTCTATGCCATTTGTGAGTTCAACTAAAACATTATTTTTTTAAATAAAGTACTCACTGAATATCAAAAATAAAATACCTTGTAAAAATATAGATGAAACACTTCTAATATTTATCCCACTAATTGTATATGGTACCTTGCTAATATCCTGCCCATTCACCACTACGTTATGATTTTGTTTTAACTTAATAACTTGTCCATCTGTTTTAATTGTAACAGTTTTCGTACAAGATGGCAACCCTGCTGATACGCTCATAGGGAAATTCATAGCTTCTGAAATTGCGCCAGCACAAGCCACATTTTCAGCTTCAATTGAAAGATTGTCGTTCTTGAGAAGATAGTAGGAACATTGACCCATGAAGTCGAATCTTTTGCCGTCAAACGTCGAGTAATGGGGATCTCCAACAGCTGCACATCTTGCACCACATGAAACCTTAAAAAGTTAAAAACTACTGGTAAGATCACTAAAGGAATGTATGTTTGAAAAATATCAAACATACTTGAGTGCAAATCCATTGTCCATCATTGCAGGTACAGGTGTTACAATCTTTCGGAACAGATGATCCCGGTGCAAAACTTTTGCCCCTCAGTTTACAGGGACATTTGTCTTTTGTAATACATTTGTCCTCATGTAAAACTGTTCCTTCGGGACAATAGCAACCTTCTTCACAGTTTTGTATGTCTGCAATTTCAGTCAACACCCCACAAGATGCTTGACTTTTACTAGATCCACATGACTTGTAGACTTTTCCATTAGTGCATTTCATTGCTGCAACAAAGCGGTTTATTTTAGCACACAAAAATTATTTCCCAGATTTACTTACGACAAGTGTTTTCATCCCTCCAGTTGACAAGATCTTTAATACCTTTACCAACGCAATCTCTCACATACACATTCAAAGTTTCACAAGCACATTCGGTTGGGTCAAGTTGTTTGCAAGAGCAATAATCCCATCTGCAGGCATCAAGCAAAGAATAAATGTCAACCATCTAAAAATTACCGAATTATTTAGGAATTTTATTTATGTCGCTACGCACATTTGAGCACGCTTGGAACCTAGGATCATACAACAGTTTTTTGCAAAACTGTGTTGCTTGATGGCCTAGGGAACCTGGTAGACCATCATCAGGGCATGCATGTTCTTTACTTGGAACATCCAGACAAATATCTAAGAATTAAAAATGTAATAAGTGGAACTGTTCAAAAATTGTATACTAGGTTTAGTTGAGGATTTTTCAAGAAAAACAGACAAATCATCTCTTATCTGTCGATGTTTGTATTTTCTTGGCGAACCTTTTACCAAACCTCTATGAAAATGTTTAATTTGTTCATGCCATACTTTCCAAATCTTCAACTATCCAGCTGCTAGCTAGTGCCGTAACACTTTTTGGGGTTGTTCCATCTTTTGTTGTAAGGTCATTATTGATATCACCATCAATCCTTCCACAGAGGCCTTCAGTTCTATTCCAAAGGCTTTCTTTAATTTCTACATACACTAATTGCTAAAGCAAATAGTATTATGGTTAAACTATAAGGGTAATATTTAGATTTTTACCTGGCCATCCCATCTCAGAGTAACATCCAATGGATCAATAGAGAGGATTATGAAATGTGCGATAACTTCTACTCGAATTCCAGGGACTTGCCCAGGGATCGGTAGAACTTTTTTTGTGGATGCAAAAATTGGAAAACCCTCATCTGGAATCAGTAGCAGTTGTAGTAGCAATAATGAAATACTATATTACATTAATATGAGGTGAAATGAATACCTACCTGATTTTTTAAGAATATATTCCTTGTCCTGAAAATAGACTTTAGTGATTTTATAACAATCTTCAAACTTTGTGTAACAACTTGGTGCATTTTCAACTGCAATACTGAATGTGTTATCCAAGGCATCTCTAACCAATATATGAGAACACTTGGAATCAAAGCTAAAAATAAATCTTATTTTTACATGAACATTTAAAATTAACTCTGGTACCTAAAAATTTTCCCATCAAAAGTTTTATGGTGCATACCACCCCAAGAAAAACATACTCCTGGTTTTGGTAAAGCTTGCTCTACTATTGCCACTTTGGGTTTATCAGGCCCATTGCTTTCCAGGGGAACATAATCAATTTTGTTGATATCGTCAATGTCTTTTGAAGGATTTAACTACAAAAAATATGTGCCAACAAACAAGAAACACTTGTAAAAACAATCATACATAGTCAAAGTTGTAGTCTACTTTTGGTATATCACCTCTCGCATCACCATTTTCCGTATTGTGAATAGTGTAGTCGGTGTTTGAATGGGACAATAAATCAGATCCCTTGTGACTTATTAATTGAACGTTTTGTCCTTAAAAGTGGCAAGTAATTATTCAAATCATCCTTTCTGCCTTATGCCGCTTACCATATAGACATTGCGGTATCGGATTCGGTACAAAAATTCCAGTGGAATACAAGCAGGTGTAAATTGGTTCTGGTTGGAACTCGAAAGGTATTCCTTCTGGGCATGTAAGTGAACAGGTAAATGATTCCATATCTCCAGAACAATTGTAACCACCATTAAATGGTAGGTTCTTTGAGCTGCAGGCATCCGCTCCTACAAATTCGAATTTAGGTCATGTGAGAAGAGATAGAGCAGAGTTTTGGTTACAAATATCCATAATAGCATTTTACCGGCTGTCATATTGTAAAAATAATAAGCTTTTTAAGCAACCAGTGGCGGTATTAGAGTGTTCACTATACAGGACCATACTAATTGTTTATTCAATTTAAGCCTAGTGAACCTTTGGCATCAATGAGCTGTCACATTTGAAAGCTGTTGGTCCTCTTTATATATAATATTTTACTCAAGCTTTAGCATCATGGATTTTTTTTATAAACAAAAAAATAAATATTACGGTATTGACACTGCGGTCCTCTAAACTCCTGAGGACACTGGCACACATTGAAGGACAAACAGACACCTCCATTTAGACATAGTGGTTTACAAGTTGGTAGGCAGTCTGGCATGGCCACCCATCTTTCTTTGGTCGGTACCCATTGGCCTCCTTTGCAGATCATTGTGGCTATCGAAGAACCATCCGAGAAAGAATGTCCTGGCATACATGAAATGGTGCACTGGCTAAAAAGTTAAGTAAATAAGATATTTGATTGCAAACAATCAATCAACTTGTAGATATTTAGAATTTAAATATCAAGCTGCACGTTGCTAGAATAGTCTGTAAACATCTTACTTGGATCTGCACATTCTCTTAGAATTCATTGGAATAAGTGGAAAATTCAAACATGGTTTATTTTCAAACTGACACTGCGGTCCAGAAAAATTTTCTGGGCAGTTGCACTGGTCTGGAGCAACACATATCCCCGCGTTTTGACATTCTGGCAAGCAAATCGCTAAAACAGATATAAATCCATTAATGAGGAATGTAGGTTAAGCATATCCCGAAAGTGCCCTTTTAATTGCAAGGAAAGTTTTTCCATCGAAAGGACACGTTTACTTACACAGAAAACAGTTTTTGCTTTCTAACGAAGCAGGCCTGATCCCCATAAGTTTTAATTTCAATTTGAAAACAAAACACACAAATTTTCAAAAATGTTTTGCATAAAGCACACCAGCAATGGAAATTAGAATGGCTTTATTATTTGCTATGATTTGCCCAATACATTATGGTTCTAGCTTGGTTTGGGACTTTTTGGATAGCGGCTTACGTTTATTATGTCGATTGCATAAGTCAAACCATAATGCAAAATACATTGTTATAGCCATCAGCGCTCTCTGTTTTCCAGGACATGAAACTATAGCTGTGAGCAATCTTATAAATACTTCAGTGAACGATTCTCATCTGGTCTAAAGAAACACACTTTTCCAGCACTACCTTCATTATATTCTAAAAATTATGTGACCTATTCCACTTAACTTTGAGTTCCCAGATATGTTTTGGGACATGCAGTGATTGTCATGAGAATAAATTTCCTGCATGTAAGCAGTTCCTTTTGTTTTATCAAAAATATCAAAGTTGAGAGCTCTCTTATATTTGCAGAGGGCAGTCATGTCAGTCATGGTAAATGTTTTAGTGACATGCCTGTATATTAACGATAAGACAAGCAACAAATAGAGAAAGAATTTGCCTTCATTTTTAATCCTATATTGACATTGGTGATAACTCTGAGCTTTTTCACAGAATTTTCAAATCATTGAAGAAACATTACTACCCTACCTACTCCTACATGGATAGCAACACCGGCCTCTATGCATGAACTTCTTCAACCAAAGTAACAATTCTGGCCATGTTAATAATAAATCATCTTTATATTGTCTAAATGACAAGACAAAAATTCCATGAGGTGAAGTTTAGCTATAAGCTGTTCTTACACTTAACATAAAAAACAGTTTGATAACAAAATAAAATTAGTCAGTGCACACAGAACATAAATATAATATACTATCTACCTTACTACACAATATAAAAAACAGTGTAGGTCCAAACTGTTAACCCACTAACATTAACAAAGTAACAATCACGAAAAGGCTCACTGAATTTCTGATATACATATATATATTCTCGATTCGTTTCTTTACTATGAGAAAACCAGAACCAACTTTTACGAATATAAAATCACAAATGTTCAATATTATCAGTGACTATCTTTCTATAGTCACTGATATTATGCAGTTTGAGTCTCCAAGAAGAATGAAGACAAAATGAAATGAACAAAATTATACAGGGTGATTCAGTTTTAATCTGCAACACTTCAACAGGTGATAGAAAACCAAAAAATAACTGCACTTTCTTCCATAAACTATATCATTTTAAGGCTTTATAAAAAAGTTACAGGGTGTTAAAGTTGCAAGAAATATGTGGAATTTATTGAATATTTTACAAACTAGTTGAGATATTTAAGTCATATTTGGTACACGTTATAACGGCATGGGTTAGCATAAAACCTGTTAATATCAAACATCTTGAACAACCAGTGGCGTAGAAATGGGTAATTAGTATAATTTATTTTAGAAAAAAAAAATAGAACCACCTTGTATAGCAATAAAATGTATTCAATTTCATATGTAGATTGTAATTTTAAACAAAAATTCCCTCTTGGTAATTTTTTGTTTGTGTCATGGTTTCGTGGCAAATTTGATTTTTTGTATTATTTCGGGGTATTTCTGAAAAATTATCTAAAAAATTTGCTCCATAAGTAACACTTAAAGTAGAAATAATGTGTTTGCTACCTGAAATAAAGTAACTTTTTCCAATAAACTCACCTACTTAAGGCTATACTTTTGAAGATACAGGGTCTAAAACATGTAAGGAAGATACAATTAATGTTACGCTCTGTATCTTGAAAAGTAAAACCTTGAATGGGTAAGTTTATTGGGAAAAGTGACTGTATTTAAAGTAAAAAACACATTTTTTCTACTTTGAGTGTTACTTATGGAGAAAAGTTTTAAGTTAATTTTTCAAATGTACCTACCCCGAAATAATACGAAAAAATCAAATTTGCTATGAAACCATGACACATATGAAAAAAATGCTAAGAGCACGTTTTTGTTTACAATTAAAATTTACATAAGAAATTGAATACATTTTATTGCTATACAAGGTGGTTCTATATTTTTTCTAAAATAAATTATACTAATTACCCAATACGCCACTGGTTGTTCAAGATGTTTGATATTAACAGGTCTTATGCTAACCCATGCCGTTATAACGTGTACCAAATATGACTTAAATATCTCAACTAGTCTGTAAAATATTCAATAAATTCCACATATTTCTTGCAACTTTAACACCCTGTAACTTTTTTATAAGGCCTTAAAATGATATAGTTTATAGAAGAAAGTGCAGTTATTTTTTGGTTTTCTATCACCTGTTGAAGTGTTGCAGATTAAAACTGAATCACCCTGTATATAGTGAAAGAAATTTACAATAAGAGGTGTGCATAGCATTTCAGTTAATATGCAAAACATTTTTGAGTGTGTATAGAGAACTATTAAAAAAATGAACCTTACGTTCACAAGAAGGCACAACCGTCCAATCTGTCCCCTTCACCTTCCATTCTCCATTCTCGCAAACAATTTGGACTTGAGTTTGTCCATTTGGAAATTGATAATTTGGAAGACAGTTTGCTTGACAGCCGCTGTATGAAGAACATCGCATGCCCGCATTTATAGGAGATGGTGGTTGTGATGTACATCCTACAATAGAAGGATCGAATATAATAATAAAATAGGACAAACTAGTAACTACAGAAAATGTTACCTTCTCGGTAATTTGTAGAGCCCCCGTAATGGGTTTTGGAATTTGTATAAGAATTTGCATAACTTGCTTGTGGCAGCGATTGAGGTAAATGAGAGCCACCAGATGAGGACACATAGGGATTTGAGTAAGAGCCAGAACTATAGGCTCCTCCGCCGTATGATGTTTTTGATTTTACATAAGATGTTTTAATGGCACTAAAAGTAAGATATTATATGTTTGCTTTCTGTTTGTACAAAAATATGGAATTGATTTATCAGAGAGTAGGAGAAAGTCACCTATTCTGAACCGATGATGTTCCCAATTGTGATCCATATTTGCTTTTCAGGAATTGTGGAATCTGTGGTTCGATATACTCTTCAGCACTGAAATTTAATAATTACTATGTAATAATAACTAAATAGTTTTTCACGCAATGTGGAAGAACTGTTTCAACAAGATGATTTTTAATTTGTTGTGTGCCCATAAGGGATATTCTTGAAGTAATGTCAACCACAAGAATTAAGTGGATACAAATAAATCATTACTTTGTTGTATGTATCTGAGGATTTAAAAATATAAATAACAAAGTTGTTTATTATTATTGTTTTAAAAAGGGCTTTTTAAAATATATAAATGAAAGTATTATCTGTAGATACATGTTGGCCTTGTGATAGTAATTTTAATATAATTAACGTTGTTCATTTTTAATCACTTTCTTTTTGATAAAAATCTGAAAATTATATCTACTATCTATATAAATTTTAATATACAGTGTGTCCCCCATTCTTTGGACGATTATTCTTGTAAGTGACAAAAAAATTTCGAATTTGTCCCTTTAGGGTTCAGCTCTGCTTGGTTTGAAACTAATTTTACTTTTGAAAAATGAGGTAGGTATACCTTGGACATTTTGAAAAAAAAAATTTCACACCACCAAAGTAAAGTGCCATTTTTGTAGGTTTTACGACAAAATAATAATAAGGAAACTTGTTCAGAATGAAAAACTGAGTAGGTTTGCAAAATTCAAAAGTCTACGCCTACTTTGATTTTTTTGGTCTTTTCTCCACTTTTTTTAGAAATGTGCCTTTTCTGTAGCTTTCACGTCAAAATGATAAGGAAACTTGTTAAACAATTTCAAAACTAAGCCTACTTCGATTTTTATGTTTTTTTTAAGTTTTTTAGCAGAAATAATCAAAGTAGGCCTAGACTCTTGAAATTTTGCAAACCTTCTCAGTTTCTCGTTACAAATAATAAGTTTCCATAATAATATTCCGTAAAACCTACAAAAAGAGCACATTACTGGCGTGAAAAGTTTTTTTTTTCAAAATTTCCAAGGCATGTCACAAATTAGTTTCAAATCAAGCGGGACTGAACTTCAAAAGGTCAAATTTGAACTAGAATTTTTTTAATCGTTTACAAGAGTCGTCCAAACAATCACGCACTGTAGATGTATTTTTATCTATGTCTAGAAATAGAGTCGTCGAGGACAACAGTAATGGATTACCTATTATCTTGAAGAGAAGGCCATATGTTTCTAATTTAAAAATAATCAGTATGTTTGAATATTTTAGAAATTATATATAAAGATGTTGGCAGTATTATTTGGTACCTAGTAGATGTGCAGTGACAGTGTGTGTATGTTTTTAAAAAAAATCGAATGCAGATGTACGATCGTATAGATAGACAAAAGCCATAGATAAAAGTCTTAATTATATTATACTATGGGCAAAATAAATACACACTTCAATTAAATTATCCCATCACCGATTAAAACTTTACATATTTTCTAGAATAAAAGTTTCTTTTAATTTTGATTCTTATCGATGAACTTTTTTAATCCAGAGTGCTAAATACAAAATTCGAAGCTGTTTTTTTGTATATTTTTATGTTCTTACATTCTTTTGATACCTAGTAATTATAAATTTAATTTAAGACTCGAGCAAAGTTTACAGAATATATTTTATTCTGTAAACTTTGACTCAAGGTACGGCACGTACGTGGTGATTCAACATTTTGACCCATAAAATGGCTTTTTTTGATCTGTAGCGAGTAACGCATAATTTAAAACTTTCGGTCAATACAATTTTAATCTAAGTAATTACTCACATTTTGAGACACAAATTATTTAAAAATATTTATCACAATGGCCGTCATTTTTGCGCAAATGTTTCTCATTCTTTATTTATAACAAAATATTTTCGAAAGTATTTTAAAATAACATAAGAAATTTCTGGTTTCAAAATTGACATTCAGTGTGTCCACGGATTGTTGTCAGAATGAAACGAGAAAAAAAATGTCGTTCCAATTTGGCCAATTTGGGGTTCAGGCCTGCTTGTCTAGGAAATAATTTTCGCCATGTTTGTAATTTTGAGAAATGAAGTACCTAAGTCTTGACAGGAACGATTTATTTATTTTCATTTTCTGTGTAGGTTGAACAAGATATCAAAAATGTTATTAGAAAAAGTCGTTTAGAATTGAATATGTATTATTTGAAGAAAGTGAGTGATGCGATGATTTATCTGGAGTGTATATCGTAACTACCTGTAGTACTTATAATTTTTCAAATAAACATATCTACACAGCTTACCCAGGATATCTATATCAGAGAACAAACCTATATACGTCCAACCCTTGTTGTATAGACAAGGGTTCAAAGTTTTAGTTTTCTATTTATGGAATTTTTAATTACGTCAGTGACATTGAAGACTGCTTGAGTTGAGATATAATATTTTTGTCCAAAACATGCATTTTTTTCGATTTTACAGCCTTTTAGTAAAATTTCAATTGTTTGTGAGTTTTGATAATTAGTGCATCCGTACATTTTTGCCCTCCCCCCCCCCCGGAATTACTATCCAACATTAGTTTAATTTCTTTAATTTAGATATAGATTTTATTCTATACAGGGTGAGTCACATCTAAAGGCAGAGCCGAAAACAAAAGGGAGAACTCGCTAAAATAAGCACATATGCTTAATAAACATTAGCTCAAAAAAGCTTGGTTCTCCATATACAGCGTGTTGAAAATTTTCCAAAAGTAACATATTTTTGAAATTTTTTTCGAGCCCGTTTACGAATTTCAACCAAATTTGGTACACATTATGCATCGGTAGATGCGTAGATGCAAATAGTTACTCTAAATAATTGTAAAAAAAAGGAATACGGTCCTGTGCAACACCAAATTTTTTTTTGGATAGCCCATTCAATTTGGAACAAAAAGGGCCTCTTGGTATTTTTTTATTTCTGGTGCAGTTTCTTCGTAATTTCGGATTTTTTAAACTAGTGCCAAGATGATAATGCTGGCTTTTAAAATAAAATTCTTTGTATCTACGCCGCTGCTCATCTGAACAGGGGCAAATTATTGCACAAAATGACAACCAATAATATGTATCAAATTTTGTTGTAATTCCTAAACGGGCTCGAAAGAAATTAAAAAATATATGTTAAAAGTTTCAACACGCTGTATATGGAGAACCAAGCGTTTTTGAGCTAATATTTATTAACCATATGTGTTTATTTTAGCGAATTCTACCTTCTGTTTTCGGCTTTGCCTTTAAATGTGACTCACCCTGTATATATAAAATAGGTAGGTACCGAATAAAAGAGATAAGGTAAGAGAAACTAAGTATATGACAATACTTTTGTCATGGTTGACAATTAATAAAATTAACTATTGAATGGGAAAAATAATAACGGCTGTGAAATCTGACATATTTTATATATATATATATATATCGATTATCAAACTACTCTTCGCTTTTCGTTCCTTTCCTATATAATGCGTACTTGAACAACCCATAAATGCACAACAAACCACATTAAAAATTATATTTTGATCTTAAAACTCACAAAAACCGACTTTGAATAGAATTGTCACCCGATGACGCGTATGTTAATTATATTATTATTTTAAACACAAATGAACAATAAAATTATATTGACAGTTATTGTTTTTATCATCAGGGCGTTTTTCAGGAAAAAATATGTGAGATTTCACAGCCGTTATTATTTTTCCCATTCAATAGTTAATTTTATTAATTGTCAACCATGACAAAAGTATTGTCATATACTTAGTTTCTCTTACCTTATCTCTTTTATTCGGTACCTACCTATTTTATATATACAGGGTGAGTCACATTTGTGAGTTTTAAGATCAAAATATAATTTTTAATGTGGTTTGTTGTGCATTTATGGGTTGTTCAAGTACGCATTATATAGGAAAGGAACGAAAAGCGAAGAGTAGTTTGATAATCGATATATATATATATATATATATATATATATATATATATATATATTTTTTTTTTTTATCACGCGGTTACGACATGCACGAGTTGGTTCAAAATTTGTTCCGCAGATTGTTGTTTTTTCTCTCGGGAACATATTTATAACGAACGCAAATAATTTTTCGCGAGTTCTCATATACAGGGTGGGAAGTATCGACCAAAAACTAAGACTATTTTTTCATATTGTATAAACCTTAGACAAGGAAAGAGGGAGGACACTGCGCTTACCTACCCTGCTGAGTATAGATTTTGTTACGTCGTTTTGAACGGCGGCCATTTTATATGTGGCAGACAAAGCGAGTACGTTGTGAGTTAATTTCATGAATTTGTGAATTAAAAGTAACAGTGATTAAGGGGAAAATATGCTCTTACGGTGGTGAATTGTTCAGCATTTGGTTGCAAAAGCAGAAGTGAAAAGGAAGAGCCCGGGATTTTGTTTCGCAGGTAAATATTTAACAAGCTACCTTTGAAAGATACCCTAAAACTTTATTTTTCTCGATATAACTTCTTCAAATTCCTTCTACCTTTTAGTATGATAAAGTGCATTGTTTTGTTTGTAAATAGGGCCAGTGTAATTATTTTTTAACGTCGTTTTTATTGAAAATTTCTTAATTGATTATGATAGTTTCATAAAATATGGGCTGGTTTTCATGGCTGTGCAATATATTTTTTTTATTTTGATTGATTCGAAATTGCCGCAAATAAATATATTTCAGACCTTGACACTAGCTTTACATTTGGAAAATTATCTGCAAATAAATACCAATATTTCAAATTACATGTAGGTAAGTCAGAATTAACTACCTTTTCATTTTTAACATTTTTGTGATAAAGGCTAAGAACGCATTCCATGCTTCGCCATTGGCCTGCCGTGCGACGTGGCAGTCGGTAACACGGCCGCGAGCGCTGTTAGGCGTCCTCTCTCTTTCCTTGTCTAAGGTATAAACATATATGACATAACGCATAGACAGAACCATTGTTGAAATTTCCGCACGCTACACCAAATATTTTATTTACAACCATGTATGTATTGTTGACATTTCTGACTTTTTAGAAGTTTGAAAGTGTCAATTTTTTGACTTTTACTCGAGATAAAGTTAACCTCGGCGCTTCGCACCTCGGTTAACTATTTAATCTCTCTACAGTAATGAAACACTTCCCACCTCGGTGTTTAATATACTATTGCATAAGTTTTTATATAAAAACTAATAAATAACTAAATTAAAATACCTATACCTCAACTTAGTACCCTAAGAATTGTAAGACATTACAATTTATCTCTTTTAATTTATTTTCGCTCCAAAATTAAATTTGGAAAGTTAGTGTAGCAGGATTTTTTGCGGACGGTTTCAACAATGCTTTTGACTATCTATGGCTTCTTTATATGCGCTTAACGGGCTTAGTTTCCAAGATACAAAAGGCGTTGAACATTTTCTAAAAATTAAGTTTTTTTGGAATACCCTCCTAGTGAATACAGGTATCGCATTAGGACATTATGAATAGAGGTACCTAGGTACTGTGACCAGATTTCTGGTAGGTGGGTTCGTAGCGGCGAATAAATAAAAAAATTTGCCACTCGATGGAAACAGCGTTGTATTTATTTTAGTATGTTTTTGTTTCTACGAAAAGCTGGAAAATTACACAATAATCAATACCAAGCTAAATACACTAACAATCAAAACCTTACCTGGCACTAAGCCGGTGACTTATTTATATTATTAACAATAATAAACGCAGACACAACACTAAAAGCTGCCAGCCTCATAGACATTCACAAATAATAAAAGTGCGGCTAATAAATCGGAAATCTCGAAAACGAGCGGCGGCGGTTTTTTTACTTGGGCCAGCAAAAAATTGTTTTTGCTGGACGGGCGCACGGAGCCACCTAGTGTGCCAGAGTAACATCAAAAATCCAAAGCAACGGCGCAACAAGGCCACTAGAATCCAAACGCTCTGCTACATCTGCCCCCCAAACCCTTTGATTTCGAACCAGAGTGAAAATGGCAAAGGTTTAAAATTTTAACACAGAGGAAACGAAACTCAAGCTACACCAGCCTTACAAAATGGCCTTAAATGGCTTGCGTGAAACGAGCCCCGTTCTTCCCGTGTCTCGGGATCCTCCAATACGTAAGTCGCAAAGCTGACGCACTTTTTAATACGATACGGTCCGGAAAAAAGTAGCATCATTTTTCGGGTTTCCGCGGTCAAAGTGGACGACATCGGGTTGGTTCGCAACAACACCAGATCATCAACCTTGAACTCCCGATACGGCCGGCTGGGAAAATTTGCAGCTCGTCTCGCTGCCTTACCCTCCAATGTCTCTCGCGCTAACAACAGTCTGGTTTCAAGAGGCGAGCCCTGCTGGAGAGCTCCCGCATCGCGAAGATTTTCGGGCAATAAATAATTTTCCTGGCCAAAATGGAGCCCGTTTGGAGAAAAACCGGTGGACTCGTGAACCACATTGTTCAGGAAAAACTCGAAACTCTTTACCTCAAAAGCCCATCGCGTGTGTTTCGAATGACAGTAAACACGGCACAGCCTACCCAATTCGCGCATTACGCGCTCCGACACATTGGACTGGGGGTGACGTATGGAGCTGAATATAACAATCACTCCTAACGAAGTTAAAGTTTTCTTCCACAAGGCGCTGGTGAATTGGGTCCCGTGATCGGACAATATTTTTTCCGGCTTACCGACCTTAGGAAAATAATCCATAACCAATCGGTTAACACAAGCCCGAGTGGTCGCCTTTTTAAGAGGATACAAAGCCACGAATTTTGAAAAAACATCCAAGACTACGAGCAAGTAGGTAGCTCCAGCCCTACTCCTAGGCAAGGGTCCATAGAGGTCCAGGGCCACGAGCTCACATTTGGTGTGTGGCACAATCGGATTTATCGGGGGTTTTGGCAAGGTGACGTGCTTCGTTTTTTGACATATTACACACGACTTGATAACCCTTTTTATATCCTGGTGCATGCCCGACCACCAGACTTCTCTTTTCAGAGCACACCAAGTCTTGAAGACTCCGAAATGTCCGATACTTTGGTGAAAATGCCTACAAAACTCTGCGGTTAAAGCTTTGGGTACACAAAGTAAAGACGGCTCGTCTTCGGCTTGCCGGTGATATAATACATCGTCCCTTATCACAAAACGAGATTGTAATTTAGCATCCCGATCTAAATTGTTTTTGATAGAATCAAGTTTGGGATCGTCGCGCTGGCAAACCTTAATGTTCCCAAGTAGTTGCGCGAAAACCGGGGACAACTTGAAACCGGACAATATCTTGAAAGAACCTTCCGTAGGGTCCAAAAAATCTGGGCCCGAGAATCGAGAGAGCGCATCGGAAATATAATTCTCTTTGCCGGAAATGTACCTTATTTCGAAACTATATTCCTGAAGCATCAAAGCCCATCGAGTAATACGCGGCGACAACAATCGGCACGTATTTAGATAGGTAAGCGCCTTATTATCGGTGTGCAAAATGAACCTTCGGCCCATCAAGAAAGTGCGAAAACGCTTGATCGCCCAGACCGCCGCCAAGACCTCTTTTTCGCTCGCGCTATACCGTACCTCGCGAGGCAACAACACTCGACTGGCCCACGCAACGATCTTCTTTTCCCCATCGACTATCTGAAACAAGTGCGCTCCCAACGCCCGATCGCTCGCGTCCACACAAACGTTCCACGACTGTTCAGGATCCGGATGGTAGAGCATCGATGCGTTCCGTAGCAACGTTTTCACGCTTTCAAAAGCCTGTTGTTCGCTCTCACCCCAACGCCATGACTCACTTTTTCTTAAAAGTCTCGTTAGCGGCTCGCACGCCGCTGAAAATCTGGGGCAAAAATGCCTATCAAAATTACACAACCCTAAAAATTTTTGCAGCTCCTTCACGTTCTTGGGAACCCGATAATCGGTTATTGCTTGCATCCTATCCTCGGAGGGACGAACTCCTTCGGGAGTTATAACGTAGCCAACAAACTTTATTTCCCGTTGGAAAAACTTGCATTTTTTTAAATTTAATTTCAACCCGCATTCGGCTATTCGACCGAATACCTTGCCCAAATGCAACAAGTGTTCTTCGAAAGTATTCGACAGTACTAAAACGTCATCGACGTAACACAACAAAAAATCTTCAAACTCGGGACCAAAAACCTTGTCCACGCATCTGACGAACGAAGATACCGCCGTAGATAACCCGAACGGCAGAACACAAAATTGATACGTCCGCTGGCCTATCATAAAACCCGTGTACTTTTTGGAAGCTTCAGTAAGCGGTATTTGGTAATATCCCATAGTAAAATCTAGAGTTGACATGAATTTTCGACCGGAAATTCGCAAAATTAGTTCTTCTATGGGTGGGGGCATTTCGTATTCCTTCTGCATTATTTTATTGAGATAACGCGCGTCCAGACAGATCCTAACACTGTTATCCTTTTTTAGAGTTGTCATTATAGGAGACACATACGGGGTAGCCGCCCTTTCTACTATACCCCATTTTTCCATTTGGGTAATCGCATTTTCCACCGCGTGACGGTGCGCCAATGGTAAAGGATAGGGTTTTATAAAAAATTCCCTGTCTACGGTTAGCTTTATTTCGTGGCAATAGTTTTTTACTCGCCCCGGTATCTCCGAAAAAACCGACTCGTGGCTCTGCAAAAATTTCCCAAAGTCAAGTTTTTGTTCCTCACTCAGTGAAAAAGACATGTCCGAAACAGCACGAAATGCGTAGTTATTATTTTTCTCCGAAATATAATTGACTACAAATAGTTTATCACAAGCCACCAAACGTAATTTAAGGCTTTCGGGAGGAGTGGGTTCGTGAAGAAAAAACTTTTCGGGGATAACCACGCTTTGATTTTTAATTTTACACGTTATTTGCTGTTTTTCTAAGTCAATAACGGCCCGATACAAACGCAAAAAATCAATGCCTACAATTACTGGAAAAACGAGACCCGGAATTAATAAGAATTCATGCTCAAAAATGTGATTTCCAGCTCCAAATTTCAAAAGAGCTTGCTTTAGCACCTTTCGTGGCCCTGATCTAAAAGCACCAGATATTTTTATGCCCACGCAATTAAAACTGGGAATCTCGTCGTGGTAATCGCTCAACCTAGTCCAAACTTCTTCTGAAAAACCCGATACCTGCGACCCACTATCTATCAGGGCAAGAAAAAAGTACCCAAAAAAATCAATTTCGATTTGTGGGCAGCGAAGGTCATCAAGCCGCTGGTTGAAGTCACAAACATCTTCTGGTTCCTCCGAACAAGTCTTTACAATAATTTTAGCCCGCTTATTTTCCTTTTTCCCCGCCATCGGGCCTATTGCGGGGAACTCGGCTCGTTTCCCGACTCCTCAATCTCGTCAGAATTTATTTCCAAAAAAGATACATTTTTATTTTTGCTGGGAATAAACGACTTGTTACTATTAGGTAACCATTTTTTCGTTGTAACCTGAGTCTCGTTTGAAAATTCTTTGTTTTGTCTATTTCGGCCCCAACCATTTTCTTCCGGCTTTTGCGATCTGCCGAAATAGTATTCAGCCTGACGCAGTTTCTCAAGGGCCTCCGCAAAACTACGCGACCCCACCAGTAAAACAGAAATATTGGGGGGGTAGTGCCTCGAAATGATCTGAATCAAAAGCTCTGGCTCATAAGGTGGGTTTAAATGTTTCGCCAGGGAAACATAGTAATTAAAATGATCAATTAAGGACCCATTATTCTGAGAAAAATAGCCTGATTCTAGTTTTAGTTTAACTTGGAGCTGTTTGGTTTGCCCCCAAAAATGATCTAGAAACGCATTACGAAATTGTAAATAATTTTCAAAAGTACTCAAGTACGCGTCCGCCCACAGCTTCGTTTTGTCGACAAACAGTGAATTTACAATACAAACAAATTTTCTATAAGACATATTATGAACTTCTCCTATCTCCTCTAACATATTTAAAAAGTCTACCGGGTGTACATTTTTATTATCAAATTTTGGAATTTTTTTCAAAAGATATTCTTCGCTCTTTTCTTGACTTACGCCTTCGAAATTTGCATTTGAGTTTGGTGCGTTTGCACCTGCATTGAGGTCATTAATTTGCCTTACAACCTCAGCAACTAATTTTGTTATGCCCTGTGGGGTATACAGGGGCATAAGGGGCTCCACCATGGACTGGAGTCTCGGAAACTCTCCCGGGGCCGACCTCGACGGCGCGCCTAAATTAGGCGCAGAAAATGGCATTGTTGGCCTACCTTGTTCATCCCACGGGGTTGAGGGTGGTGGTGGTGGGGGTACCTCTAAGTCGGCGTTCGGGAATCCCCTGTTTTCCCGGATTTGTGGTACTCTTTGCCCCTGTTGGTTGAAAAAAGACGCTCTTCTTCTTAGATTGTAATCATGCTCCCCTAAAGTTGGTCTGGGAGTATATTCCTGTCTGTTAGGCATGTTCTCTTCTTCGCCGCTAGTAGATACTTTGTATACGCACCTCGTATACTCGCTACTGCCTCGCTTTGGACGCCAAATGTGACCAGATTTCTGGTAGGTGGGTTCGTAGCGGCGAATAAATAAAAAAATTTGCCACTCGATGGAAACAGCGTTGTATTTATTTTAGTATGTTTTTGTTTCTACGAAAAGCTGGAAAATTACACAATAATCAATACCAAGCTAAATACACTAACAATCAAAACCTTACCTGGCACTAAGCCGGTGACTTATTTATATTATTAACAATAATAAACGCAGACACAACACTAAAAGCTGCCAGCCTCATAGACATTCACAAATAATAAAAGTGCGGCTAATAAATCGGAAATCTCGAAAACGAGCGGCGGCGGTTTTTTTACTTGGGCCAGCAAAAAATTGTTTTTGCTGGACGGGCGCACGGAGCCACCTAGTGTGCCAGAGTAACATCAAAAATCCAAAGCAACGGCGCAACAAGGCCACTAGAATCCAAACGCTCTGCTACAGTACTAAACTGGCTTTTCACTGTTATCAATCAGGAGTTCAGATTTTTAAGTGAAAAAATAATTATTTCGGCAAATGCTTCCTTTTTTACATTACTACGATTGCAACATAACCCGATTGCCGCAGGAGAACTTTGTGATTTCAGTACTTTAGTTTACAAAAATGCCTAAAGCCAGTAGAGCAGCAGTTCTTAAATAATTTTGAGTAGGTTAAACACAAAGGATATCCTATAAATAGTAACAAACATTTATTCCACGAATTTCACCATTCGCACAGTTAAGACAGTTTTCAGGCAGATTTTTTTAATTATCTAAGAATATTTCTCTTTACGCGTCCCTTGAGCTGATGCCCTTTTACTACTACGTCTGTAGAAACAACTGTCGCAGAATAAACATGCTATATTTTCTATAATAGGCTCCGTAAAACCAAAGTCTAGAGAATACTAGTAAAACTGGGGATTATAGCGTCTGTTTGCGCAGTGCCTACACTCGCCCTAGCCGTTTAATACCCTCGCCAAATTTGCTGTTTTTATTTTGCATTTATTTCGGTAAGAATTTCATTTAAAGCGGTTTTATGATTGACACGTGTTTCTATAGATTTAGATTATCGATTTTGGTTCCAAAGGGAAATTAACACCTATATTGTGTCGGAAGATGAGGATGCTTGAACCCCAGAAAAGGACGAATCTTTTCTGGGCTTGAACTCTACAGATGTTTGTATTGAAATGTTCCTCCTATGGAAGAAGCTTTTTTGTATATTTGGATCACTTATATTTCACCCTCCACTGTTAAAAGAACAGTTATAATAAAACCGAAACTTAATTTAAAAAATCAGACATTTTTCATCTCGAAATTCTGAAATATTGTTCCTTTTAAATATGATAATAGCGACTATGTATATAAAGCCAGATGGCGAAGTTCAGAAAATCTCTTTCACCACTAAGAATTTAATTGTTTTCATCCAGAGATTTGTGTCATGTAATTACACGCAGGTACTTTTAAACTTACCTCAAATTACTAGTAAAATAAATAACGAAAAGAAGAAGCCGGAGACGAACAGTCAGTTCAGTCCCCATGGTGTCACTAAAAATTCTTTCGCGCTACTGAACCAATTCGAAAATGGCAACTTGCTTTATCAAAATTTTAATGCAGTACACTACTGTCAGGTGGTACGTAATATAGGCCAGATACTATGAAATTATGACCACATTTAGCAACCCGTAGGCGTAGGGGAGAGGAAGTGGAAGCAAATATCTTCGTTGCTGTGCACGTTTTTTAGATAAGGCCGAGATGCGCAAATAACATATATAGGATGCAGTCTGGGTCAAAACAGGAAATTTAGCACAGTCGGTGACTGGGTAATTGTGCGAAATTTGATTTACGAAATAATAGTATATTCTCGTGTGAGGCGAAGCCGAACACGGGAAGTAATGCAAGTACGGAAAAATAAAACATAAACATAAAAACGAAAGAAACTCGGAACATTTTTATTGTCGTAAGTAATATCATAAGAGCATCTAATTTTTCCGAAAAAAAAATCGAAAAAACACGTTGCTAAGTAATATTTTAACAAGAAGCATGAGTGCTGGTGGCAACAAAAATCCGAGTCGAAGACGAGGATTTTTGCTCCTGCACGAATGCATTTTGTTAAAAAAATATTACTTAGCATTGTGTTTTTTTGGATTTTTTTCGCAGGGAAAATTAGATGCCCAAATGGTATTTGACAAGACTTATTTCATAAATAACAGATTATTCTGCATACACATAGCTTACAAAACATACCACCTATTATACAACAGCTGCCAAGTTTTGCCGCGGGTAAACTCGAAAAAACTGCTGACAGGTGCTGTTATACAGTTTTTCCATCTAGAAACCATTTTTGTAATTCAAAATTGCGCGTTTGCGATTGGTGGAAATTAAGACGAGGGAAATAGTCGAAAATAAACAACGCTGACAATATAGTGTTTGGTATGTATGATGCGTTTCCATGGTTGCTCTCAAACTATTTCAAAGGTGATATGTGATATGTTTTAAATAAGTGTATGTTTGATAAAAAAAATATCCCAGAAATGTATCTAAATATTCAAACACTTACGAATTGAAATACAAAATAAGTACCTACATGTTAAACATCAGATAGCATATAGATCTAGTTTACTTTCTTGTATATTTCTATTTTAAAGCCATATATTAATTATTTTTTATTCAGTGCACGAAAAAAATTGGAGATTGAAATAGTATATTTCATTACGAGTCTGGAAATAAAGATTTTTCCGTGCGCGCGTGACAAATTGTGAGGCGCAGCCGAACACGGGAAGTCATGCAAGCACGGAAAAATCTATTTCTGGACGTGTAATGAACGATATTTTTTATTATAGGTACTTCTTTGAAAACGGAAACTTAAAACATTTTATCGGCATATTATAATAAATTTAATTAACAAAAAATAAACAATGCAGACAATATAGTGTTTGGTATGTATGATGCGTTTCCATGGTTACTCTCAAATTATTTCAAAGGTGCTTTGTTGTAAATTAGTTATTGTCAGATAAGGTGAATAAAACGTCAAAAATATTACAGAAATGTATCTATATATTGAAACACTTACGAATTAAAATACAAAATAGGTACATGTTAAATATCAGAGAGCATATAGAGTTTCTTAAATTTAGTTTACTTTGCTGTATATTTCTATTTTAAAGCCATATATTCGGTATTTTTTTCACCGCACGGAAAATTTTTCCGTGCGCTGTTTCCGTGCGCTAGCTCGAAAAACCCCATCTTTCATTATTGCTAGCCTCAAAAAGCCCATTTTTCTTTATTACTAAGTAATACTTACATAAGATGAAAATTAGGTGTTTTTATAGAAGGGTTTTTCGTTATATTTTTTATTTTGAAACCATTGTTTTAAAAATTATATCAGCGAAATGGGCACCGCGGTCCATCGGCTTGGTAATTCCGAATCTTGGAGATCCAGTTTTCTATAACATTCTGGAGTTTTGGATAACATCAACTGGCCAGCAAGATCCTGTGATTTAACACCATTGGATTTTTTTAGAAAGTAATACGTGCAAGTTGTGATCTACGCGACAAACCACAGACAATTACCGCCCTAAGTAAAGGGCCAACATCATTCGCGTCCTATCAAGTACACAATTTGTTTTATTTCATTTCAAAGATCGAGCGCAGAAAATGAAGAGTCCCATAAGAAGCAAATAGGTATTACGGGAATTGGTCGAGCGTCCTAAATAACTATGGGAAATACACTGATTACTTTTTTTTATTTGCTATCAGCTTCCTCAGTTCTTAGAATTAAATTTCATTATTTGGAAGTAAAAGCATAAACAGATATTACCTACCCACTGAAATTTTTCTGATTTAACACAATAACTTTTAGAATTTTTAGAACCGACTTCGTATATTTATATTTTTCTTATTATCACAGAAAATATATTCAGAACAGAGAGCTCTTTAATGACAGTTGTCAAATGTACTCCAACTTTGAAACTTAATATTTTCCAAATGCATTGGTATTGAGGTCCACTGTCAAATACAATCTGCTTGTTTTTGGAGTCTGTTGTTGGAGTCCATTTGACAGGTATTGCTAGGAGCTTTGTGTTGTGGAACTATATTTTCTGTGTTATTATCTATGAATTGACTCGTGCATTTTTGTATGTTTTTACTGATACCTATCTGTTTTAACTATACAGGGTGAGTCTTAACCTATACGCATACACTTGAGAAATAATACCTTTTATTTTATAACGAAAAAAATGTAGTAAAAGTTTTTTAGTTTCAGAATAATACAGGCATATTGAATTTCAAGGTATTTATATAAAATGCATTGGTGAATCTGAGTTTCTTCCGGAAGAATCCTGCGTCCGCCGCTTTCGTCCTCGATTGCACGGGACATCCTCAGAACGCATTTTATATTATGTATATAGGCAGAATAAATACCTATGTAGTCTGCCTGTGGGAGTTTCCAATTAAAATGCGTTGTAAACGATCGCTTGTTCGAAAGTTCAAAATTTCTGCACTTGGCTTAATGGATACCATTTTATATAATTAATTATATAATTGTATCCATTAAGCACAAATTTTGTGCTTAATGGTTGTGTTACCTATTATACAATACATTATAAAACGAGAATGAATAAATAATACAAAAAATAGACTCTGGACCCTGCACAGAACAAATACAAACATTTCATGCACACACCTGTTATAAGGCTATGCATAATCTGTTATTATTCGCCGGTAAAAATATTGTTGGTGCCACATAACACACACCCAACATGCTCGCCAATGGTTCAGTTCGAATAACGGTCCGTTTAAAAATCTGTTCATATCTAACAAAAATGGATTTGTTCAATCATGAAGGCCGATGTCGCCCGGCATAGTTCCCAGAATAAAAATTTAAGCATTTCATCGAGATTTCAACAATCGAGGCTCGGACTCGGATAATAAGCTGACCTCATACATTTAGGTCTCACTTGCTAAACAATTAATATGTGGTCGTCGCCGACCAATGGTGAATCAGGCGTTCCTTTATTTGTTACAACAAAATATCGCGTCATATCTTGGAACTCGCTGACTAGACCAGAATATTGGAGACTTCCTTAGTCACTCGGCAAGAATTCGTCGGGTAACTTGTTTTAAAAAATTTGAATAGTTAACAGTTTGGAACTAAACAGGTCAAATAGAAAACATGAAGTCCAAGCATGAAATTCCGAATAAAAACGATTATATGAAGAGTCACAGTGGTAATTTTATATTAAACGAAAAAACAAATACGGAACTGGAACACGAGAAGAATTTTGGAAAAGTTAGTGGAGAGTTTTACAAATTAGCAACAATAACAAGTAAGTATAGGTATATTGAATCGTTAATAAAATATCCGTTTATATTTTGCGAATAATACAAAAGCGCTATAAATACACTGGAGCAAATATTTGTTTATGAACAATGAATATGTTATCGTCAACTTCCTTTCTAGAAATTATTTAAAGTAAGGAGAAAAATAATATTTATGAGAACTTAATTGCATCGATTATTCTACTCTAAATACTTTTATATTCTTAGGTGTTTGAAGATATTTGAATGTCTTATAGGCCAAAATTCATTTTAGGAGGCCAGGATAATAATGTGAAAAAAACAAGTAGCAAGAATGAATCAGTAGCAGCCCATACGCCCCTTCGCATGACCTCAACAAAAGAAATTGCAGAACCGTAAATAAAATGCATATATTATAGTCTTGACTGAAATATTCGGATTTCAGTCAACGATTATAGCCTTGACTGAAATATTTGAGTCAACGATTATAGTCATTGAGTAAATGAATAATACGGGTCCTTTCCTCAATGATATGCTTAGAGATAAATTAAATATTTTAATATTATATTTATCCGCGTTTCTATTTATGCTGTTTTGTCACCTAATTATGTTTCTAGAGTTACGGAAGAGGCTGTAGATAAGATCATCACTGAATCTAGAACAGATTATAGTGGGCGATCTCCAAAGAGGTGAGACAAATATTTAAAAAGGTCATTTGTTTTTAATTTTTTTTTTGCTTTATTAGGTACACTACAAAATGTTACATGAAACTAGCACCTGTACCAGTATGGTACACTGAAACAATTTTGTTACATATTAATTCGACCAAAAGGAGGTACGAAGAAAAAGTTTATTTTAAGGTGAGATATTGGTATTTGATATTGCTTTTGAAATTATTATGAAGAACTATGGTCTAATTTTATTGATAGGTACTGCCTATATCATAATATTAATTCCTATTTTTTCTTCTAGAATAAATTGTATCCAAAAAATTGGTCAGAGACTATGATTACTGAGGTCTCACCGAAATCAGTGGTTTCGGTTGCAATTTAAAAATAAAACACTTGGATACAAATGTGTGTATAATAAATTTACATATACTCATCGTAGGTATCTTTTCTGATAAAATTCCAAAGCAAAAATATTTGTTTTGAAAATAAAAATATTTTATACCTACTTAAATGGTTTGTTTTCATTTTATTGACAATTTGAAAATAGTTTGAATGCTGAAGTTACTACGCAGTTCGCCTGTATTTTTTAGATATTCCATTGATTTGTAACAATAATTTTTTCTGTAAATTTCATTATTTTAGTTTAGAATGCGTGAGACAGTTGACCACTCCCCATCTTGAAAAGTAAGAAAGTTAATGGGGTGTCAATTTATACTGGACCACTCCGTATCTGTTAATAAAATAATTCTTCACTCACACTGATGATTATACAGGGTGTTCCTAAATTATGGTGCCAACGTAATATGATAGATAGAAAATGTCATTTTGAATAAAAAGTTTCCTATAAACATAGGTCCTAAAATGCATAATAAGAAAGTTACAGGGTGATGAAAGTATAGTTTGAAAAGCGTCTTTATGGCAATAACTTCTACAGAAGTTATGCAACAATTTTGTTTAAAAACGATTTAGTTTAAGTTATGAGTAGAAAACTCATTGTGCTACCCCGCCCCTCCGCCTCTGGTCGATGGGAATAAATCGTTTTTATACAAAATTGTTGCACAAATTGTTGTTAATAAAGAATTGCACTAAGTTTCATTTAAATTGCATAACTTGATGTTTTTCAAACTATACATTTATCACCCTGTAACTTTCTTATTATGCATTTTAGGACCCATGTTTTTAGGAAACTTTTTGTTCAAAATTACATTTTCTATCGGTCATATTATATTGGCACCATAATTTAGAAACACCCTGTATAAGCTTTAAGTATATACCTATTTATCTGTTATAGTTTTTCTAATAATAATTATTAAGTAAATGTTAAAATTTGATTATTTTTTCGAAAATTCTGTTTTTTTAGCATTGATGGGCCATCGACCCGGCATAGCTATTATTTAACATTGATATTACAGGGTGTCCCCGGATTTTGAAGACAAACTTTGACATTTTGTAAAAATAGCAATTTTGGAGCAAAAACTTCTTATAAACAGTAGGTATGCCATTTAAAAAACAGGAATTTTTTAAAGACGTCTAAAACTAACAAAAAATCACAATAATAATATCTAAAAAATTGTCGGATTTTTATCTGAACAGAGTCTTTTTTACCTACTCATTTAATGTTAGGTATGAACTGCATGAAAAACGGCTAGAAAGATTTAAAGTTTGCAAGCTTTTCACGTCGCTTAGGTAATTAATTCCACATCGGAAGTATTATATACAGTATGTCCACGGATGGGGTAAATAAGAGGACAAATGGACCAAAAATTTCATTTTTCGACAAAAAGTCATTCTTGATAAAAGTTTCTGCTTCTCGAAAAAATATGGTCCACGAAGAGAATTTTCGATTTTTTTATACAAATACAATAACATGAAATGCGATCAAGAATAAACTGCCTTTATTTTCAAAAATATCAAAAACTTTTACTTAGAAAAGTTGTTTAGAATTAAAAGATGTGTCCGATTGTCACTTTTCAAACAATCAGGCAACTCCGATTTTTTTTATTTCCAAGTGTGAAACTCCTTTGTTTTTAAAATTATCAAAAATATTTATTTAGAAAAGTTGTTTAGAATTAAAAGACGTGTCTGATTGTAACTTTTTAAGCAAATCGGACGACTTTGATTTAAATGGGTAAAAAAAATGAAAAATCAAAGTCGGCGGATTAGCTTCAAAAATTACCCTCTGACACGTCTTTTAATTCTAAACAACTTTTCTAAATAAATATTTTTGTTATAAAAAAGTCAGAATATGACTTGGAAAAATTTCGGTTTTAAAAGAGTAATTCAGAAATTTCAAATGTTTCCTTGAAAATCTGGAATAAGAATTCTTTTAAAATTTCAAACAAGTTTTTATTTAACGTTTTGCATTAAAATTTATAAAATGCCAACTTTTTCATCAAATTTTACGTTTTTGTATTTTTTGCATGTACAAAAAAACAAATTTTTGGCATCGTGGATCTTATTTTTAAAGCAAGCAAAAACTTGTATAAAGAATAACATTTTTTCGTATCTTTCACATTTTGGTCCATTTGTCCTTTTATATTTACCCCATCCGTGGACCGTGGACATACTGTATATTGTTTCGGCAAAAAATTGTCAGACAAAAAATATTCGCTAAATCGGTTTAAAATGTTCTAAAACGTGAAAAAAAATGGACTGACTTGTGACTTGCCGACTTGCCCCCAAATAATAGGATGGTTCCGATTGCTTCATATTAGATATTAGCAGAGCATATAAAATAACCAGCAGTGTCACTCCCCATGGCGGGAAAATTCTGAGCACCTGTTCGCGCAGCCGCCATGTGGAAATAGATTCTGTCAAAATGATGCAGTGTCGGGGCGATTGGGCATTGGGCAGTTCTTTTTTGGCTGTATGAGAGATATTACAGTGCCGTGGAGTGTGCCTTTTGTAAATTGTGCTTTTTGCTAGTATCTTTAAATAAAGAATCCCAGGAAGGAGTAAAAGCTGCTTGTGCTTACCACACACTATATACTTTACTAATACTACTCTGTATTTCTGAATTGATTTTCCCGACTACACCTCTGACTTCTATTCCACCAATATGGCTCAAGGTCATTGAATTTGCGGATGATATCTCAAGAGTAAGTTATACTGCTGGTTGTTTTATATGCTCTGATCAGAGCAGAAATCATCCGCAAATTTAATGACCTTGAGCCATATTGGTGGAATAGAAGTCAGAGGTGTAGTCGGGAAAATCAATTCAGAAATACAGAGTAGTATTAGTAAAGTATATAGTGTGTGGTAAGCACAAGCAGATTTTACTCCTTCCTGGGATTCTTTATTTAAAGATACTAGCAAAAAGCACAATTTACAAAGAAGCACACTCCACGGCACTGTAATATCTCTCTAAACAGAATCTATGCCCACATGGCGGCTGCGCGAACAGGTGCGCAGAATTTTCCCGCCATGGGGAGTTAGACTGCTGGTTGTTTTATATGCTCAGCTCTGATATTAGCCTGCCGAGCGGGGGGGGGGGGGAGATGGGTTCTGCCACAGAATAACCTATTCTGTGGTTCTGCGGACACCTCCGAGTTCCGAGAGTCTTTCTCTTGCCCACTTCCACTGCTGACTTCCGCGGCCATAATTCAACTTCGGGAAACTTACTGACTTATTACTTATTAAGCAGGAGTATCATTCCATCTTTATCCTTCAATAGGAATCGTATATTCCACACACGAGCTGAAGCTGAAAATACAGACACCAAACTTGGTAATTCCAGTTCTGTATTTTATATGAACTTTTGAAGTGGTCCCTAATTCGTGTTGCTTAGTGTAATAATCATCCCATATTGGTTGGTGTTGCACTTTGGTTTAAAACGAATGCACCCGGTCGTTTCCACAATTCTACTGAAATTAGATTCCCAAATGACCCAAATCCTAACCTCAATTTTACTTGTCAAAGCATTAGGTCAAAAAATCAAAACATTTCCATTCCTATTATTTATTTTATTATTGCAGTAGTAATTAATAACTGTTTAGCGTATTCTTAAATATTCCAGGATTTTACGTAAGTACATATTTACTCGGCTAAACTATTTACTTTGATTCGATGAATCCTTGTCTATCCTTGATGTGATATTATATTTATTAAATCGAAATGGATTCCCCTGTATTGCCACTCAACAGTGAGAGAGCACAGTTCTCATCCATATAAATCCTTTATCTATGGTTCTCATCTGACAAAATACTTGTCGTAGGTACCAACGATCCTCAAACTTCAAAAGTTTGTGCTTATTACCAAATTAGTTACAATTAAAATTCTGGGATTTTTTAAGTTTACCGAATCCAAACTCAACCGAGTTGCAATTAAATTGATTGTGATTTAACATGCTTTGAGCTACAGAGCACAGCGGAGTGAGTAGAAATTGATCTTGTGGTGCAGACATGAATATCCTCTTCTTGCCAATGGTATCTTGTATGACTGCAACTTGCAGTCATAACCTAACGAAGCCTACAACGTTACGCCGTTGAGTGAGGAAATAATCAACGGTTACGCATAGCCGGAATACAAATTTTCACTCGCTCTCAATCTAGTTCTACCTTTGCCTAGAGTTTTTTTTTTTCACGAGAAGAATCGAGCCATACAGCGTCAAAATGATATCACCTAAATGTTGAACAAAAGTAAGAAATCTGACATGATGGAAGCTATAAACAGGTTGGAAATACAGACCCACTTTAACCTGGAACACCCACATACAATTTGTATTTATCATCCGATTTTGATCCAGTTTTTTTTAACAATGGGCATATAAAACCGTACTTTAGGGCAAAACGGTACATTTTATTTAAAAAAAAAACAAGGCCTACTACAACATATTTTTGGTTCAAAATTGGATAAATTATATTAGGCATAATATTCTTATTATGCCACTGGATTTTTTTTATAAAACGGGTTTATACCACAATGTAAAAAAAAATATCGAACAATAAGAATCCTAGAATAATAAAAAAAACGCGATTTAACTACCTATTTTACCTGTCTAGTCGCTTAAATCAAGTTGCATGTGCATTAAAAACAATTCAAACTAACTTACTTTATTACAAATAATAATAATGTCAATAGGAATACCTAAATACAAAAACTCTACTGTAAAAATTACGAGATATGAAAGATTTATAGATTAGTATAAAAAATTGAAATTTAGGTTTTTTGTATTTAGTGAGGTATTTAGGTACCTACCTTGCAACTTAATGTGAGTAGGCAGGTAAAAATAGGTATTTAAATCCTGATTTTCCTTGGTTTCTAAAATTTTTATTGTTCTATATTTTTTAACAAAATATTTGGTTCAAACCCATTTCAAGGGATACTAAATCCAGTGGCATAGTCAGAAAAAATATGCCTGATATGATTTGTCCTATTTTGACCCAAAAAATATGTTGCAGTATGCCTTCTTTTATTAAAATAAAATATGCAGTTTTGCCCTAAATTACAGTTCAAAAAACTCAATCAAAATGAGATGACAAATACAGTTTGTTCAGCGAATGTTCGGCCCTACGTCACAACTCCCGTCCTTGTCTTACTCGTGAATATACGATGGATATCGGTCGTCTAGAAGAGTTAGATAATAGATACATCGTTAGTGTCATTATTTGCCGATTTTTCGGAAAGGGTCCTACTGGTAAAATTTTTCAATGTGTCTCGATAATCACAGCCAAAAATGATTGTAAGGTTAAAAATTCTAGTGAAATTATGTTTCAGGTTAGTTTTCAGTTGTCAGGTTGAAGGTTATAAATATTTAAATTGTGCCTGAAGACTCCCATAAAATTTGTATCTACAGTTTGTTAAGCGAATGTACGGCCCTACGTCACAACTCCCGTCCTTGTCTTACTCGTGAATATACGATGGATATCTATTGAATTTGTCATATCCTTATGACAATGTCACACATCGTCTGCGTTTGACGTAATTAATCTGAAGCAATCGCTTTGTTGTGCACTTTGAATGGTTTCGCTGAAATTAGCCATAAAATTAGTACCTACCTATTGCCTTCTTATGTATTGCAATGTTGCACTATACAGGGTGGCCCACCACGAACTGCATTGATCTATATATGGAAAACTAAAAGTAGGAAAATTCTGAAAATTTGGCACCTCACCAATGAAGATGGGCGCTGCTCAACTAAAATATTTTGGTGAATCTGGCACTTCCCGTTATACCGGAAGTCGATATCAACTTTCTTATCTCAAATGAAACACCCTGTATATTATTGCATTTTTGGATTCGAGGCATCATTTTGGAACAAAAACATGCAACATGTCCTATGTCTAAATCCAACCGTTTTTGAGACACTTGCATTTTTCCGAAAAAAATTACAGTCAATTAGCAATTTATACGAGGAAACCACGAAATTTCAAAACGGATTTTTGGCATCGTGTAAGAGAAGGCCTGACCTAGTGATCTCTGCTCAGAAATAAATCCGTTCTTATACAGGGTGTTCAGAAAATATGAATAAAAATTACATTCAAAATGTGCTAAAATCTCGAAATTTTCAAATGGGAACCCCCATTGTATTTAAGGTGATCTTATTCACCACTAAAAATTATGACAACTTTGTGTAAGGTTTCCTTTACCTAAATGCAGTAATTTTCGATTAATTTACGAAAAACCCACTTTTCGCCCATAAAATGCGGGGTTTTCAAAATCATATTAGCCGTGGACGATGAAAAGACAATCGCGGCTGAGGAAATGTCACTTGGTTTATAAATTATTGTCAACAATAATGCCGGCGCGCTTAAATTACACAAACGAAGATTATTTAAATTTGTTTATTATCTACGGAGAATGCAACAAAGTAATATCAAGAACGCGCGCCGGCATTATTGTTGACAATAATTTATAAACCAAGTGACATTTCCTCAGCCGCGATTGTCTTTTCATCGTCCACGGCTAATATGATTTTGCAAACCCCGCATTTTATGGGCGAAAAGTGGGTTTTTCGTAAATTAATCGAAAATTACTGCATTTGGGTATAGGAAACCTTACACATTTTGAATGTAATTTTTGTTCATATTTTGTGAACACCCTGTATAAGAACGGATTTATTTCTCAGCAGAGATCACTAGGTCAGGGCTTCTGTTATACGATGCCAAAAATTCGTTTTGAAATTTCGCGGTGTCCTCGTATAAATTGCTAATCCACTTTAGGTCTGCACCTGTATTTTTTTTCGGAAAAATGCAAATATCTCAAAAACGGTTGGATTTAGACATATGACATGTTGCATGTTTTTTTTTTTCAAAAATGCAATAATATATAGGGTGTTCCATTTGAGATAAGAAAGTTGATATCTACTTCCGGTATAACCGGAAGTGCCAGATTCACGAAAATATTATAGTCGAGCAGCGCCTATCGGCATTGGTGAGGTGGCAAATTTTCAGAATTTTCCTACCTTTAGTTTTCCACATATAGATCGATGCAGTTAGTGGTGGGCCACCCTGTATATTCATAAATAAATTTATAACATCTGGGAGATTTTTTAAAGTTTTTGATATAAAGTTTATATATTATGGATATTTGTTTTGCTTTGTTTTCCAGAATTATTTCCAAGTAAGTTTATCTCCTCTTCATTAGTCAATTAGTCTAGATTTCCTGCACTTATTTCAAACTTGTTGCTATGCATTACCAGACATTGCCCGTTTTATTATCACAAGATAAAGTTCATAAACATCTTGAATTGATAAGGTATCTTTTTTGAGAGAATTTCTTTATTCTGTCAGTATCATTTTAAAACCGCTTTCCAAACGTTCTATTTTTGTGCTCATTATCGCCACAACTAAGAATTGAAGAATATTATCAAGACAATTTGAAGTTACTGCCAAAAAATTATTTCCAAAATTAAACCTGCCAAGATATCATATACCCCAATTAACAAATGGCTGATCCTGGTGAATGTCTAATATATTCGTGTGGTTTTTTGGTTGAGTTTCCGCCAAAAAATACTGGATCGAAAAAGGTGCTGACTTTGAAATTCATCCAATTCCTCGTGGTGCAAGTGCTTATGAAGGAATTAAACTTGTGTGCACACGATCCCAGCTTTGTACCTCCATGGTAGCTTATTAGCTGTTGGAAATCAGTTTGGCTTTACATTACGTAAAAAAAGTGTATTCCTGCATTAGAAAAATGGGGTAAGATAGGCTTTCCCCGCCTCCAAAAAGTAGAGGTACTTGACTACCTCAGTGTTCGGCAAAGAAAGAGACTTAAGTTTGTTTTTGTTAGTTAAGTTATAAGTAAAGTAGTCAAGATGTCTATATTAACGTTACAGTGGTCTTACAAGTATATAATGTACGCCACGAAGCAGCCCTCTCTTCGCATCAATCAAGCTGATTTGAAGTGTAAAAATGGGTGTGGTTACTATGGGAACGCTGATTGGGGAGGTAAGTAACATTTATTGTGTGAATTTGATATTTTGACAAAATTTTCAATTTATACATATATTGAGAACATTTTGGGAAACCGACAGATCTCAATAGGGGTCTTTCATAGATTTTTTCACATTTTTGAATTTTTTATAAGATCCATCGGTTCCCCAAACAGTTCCTACCCTTTCGGGAATTCCCTGGGCTACATTGCGGAGTTTGATCTATACATTAATAGAAATACAAGAAAACATTGAAAATCACATTACATTTCCAAGTTATATCAGAAAATGTTCTTTTTGAGAGATACATATTTAATTAAAAGTAATAGAGCTCAATATCGATGGATTTGGAAAATAGGAAGAGTAAAAGTTCAAATTTAGGTTTAATTTTCTTAGAGGTGTATATTTAGCACATTAACTGCTGATCATTCTAAGGAAGAAAATACAATATATTTTTGTAACAAATCCATAAAAATGAAAGGTACCTAATGATATTGATTAATTTGCTAAACTTTGATGAAAATATTCTTGTGCCAAATTCAAGTAAAATGTAAAATTTCCAAAGCCAATTTTGTGGTAGGTATCTTTAAATTTTAAACCTTTTTAATAGTTTTTTATTTCCTTTTTAAAAAATTTAAAAACTTGGTTTTGTCTTGTGATTTTGTACCTAATATTGTTTAAAATTAAAATTTTTATTAAAATTAAAACAAACAAGAGATTTTCCAGCAAAACAAGAAAGTGTGCTGTTTTAAAATTATAACTCGTACAAACTTGTTTTTCAATAAATCACAATGAAATTCTTTACATTTGAATTTGAACTATGACCGTGAATTAGCAAACAGTTTATTATGAATATATTTATGTTTCTTCCTCATATTTAACAATTAATTAACAATAGTAATTTGTACTGCACTATCAAAATGAAGACACATTCTTGATTGTCATTGGGTATTGATTATGTAAGATCAGAGATAAATTTCATGTTAGCATATTACAAATCTGTAATTGAAGATATTCACTTGAATTTCTTGAGAACTCAATAATCAAGTATTGCTAGTCATTTGTATATTCCTTTGTAGAATATTCTTATTCTTTGATTATTGCTTTGTAATAATTTGTAGGATATTGTTCAAAATGCTACCGAAACCAAATGGGACAGGAAAGGCAGAAGAAATCGCGTCAGAGTCATAGTCAAGATTCAAAACCACAAGTTCCTGGTTTCTCAAAGTTTGAAGAAAAGAAGAGACAACAGACAGATAAAAAGAACAAGTACCTCAAAAGTTTGCCTGTTTTCAGAAAGTCTTCTAGCGCAAAAGGTTGTCAAGTCATTTTTGTCACGTTTTAATGTTCTTGGTATTTACTTACTTGAATATCTTTTCGCAGACTCAGGAAAACCAGAAAAATATATCGACATGCGTCAGGCAAATCCAGATGCCGATAAATTGATTGCCGAATTTTTCTCTATCTATGGAAAATGGGGAGAAGAAGTTCGCAGGGACTTCTCAAAATGTGTTGAATTATTTACAAAGAAAGTGTTGACCGAAATTGAAAAACCAATAGAAGAAATTGCAGAAATTGCACAAACATACTACAATCTCTACAACAACAGAGTCAATGATCATTTGGTATATCGGGAAGTTACTAGTGAAGTTAAGGAAGAATTGGTAGATTTCTTTGAGAAATATGTTATGGTTAGCTTGTACACGTAAGAATACCATCAAATAAATATGGAAACTTTAATGCATTTTGGTTTTTGTTAATTTCAGTTGGCTGTTTTGTCCAGCATCGACCAACGATGAAGAAAAAGACTTAGCGATTCAAGGACGCATTCGGAAATTGAGCTGGGTGAACGCACATCACTTGGATTGTTGCATAAATGAAACTAGTCTAGAAGTAAGGGATTTAGTTTATACAGCTATAAATGACTTATTAGGGATGGATTCCATGAAGGCTCCACAAGAAAAACTGCAGTGTGTTGTCAAATGTTGCAGGAGTGTTGTTGAAGTGTTACAACATTGTCAAGGTAACGACAATTTCTGTTAATATTCAGATCTTTGGGCACAAATAATGGGATATAACTTATGACATTTTTCAATTAGATGTCTCTACGTGAAATGACAAGCTAAAAATTAACCCAAAACAAACCAAACCAAATAAGGTCACAAATTATGTAAAATAAACTCTGGATCTAAAAAAATGTGTCTTGCAACCTTTGTTCTTTGAATTTGTAGACTAAAATTTCACAAAAAAAATCTGTTTATGTAAAACGAGTATATTCCAAAATTATGTTATTACTTATTCGTAATTGTTTACGAAACTTAATTGATATCTGAAAAATATGGTGATTAACTATTCGAGAAATGCTTTTGTTTTATAGCTCAACAATTAAATGTGACCTAATCATTTATTTGATGTAGATAAAGTTCTACATGTGGCACAACGATAATAAATATGATAAAAATAAAAATTAAGAAACTACCAATTTAAGAATCAAAATAAAAAAATTCATATTTTAATTCGAGTTTGAATTTTATATCACATTATACACTGTGTCCCGGATAAGAATGAACAGCATGGGGATATTGGAAACGGTGAGAGATAGGGCAACGGTTAAATGGGGAAAAAGTTGCGCAATTTCGAGGTCAATAAAATGGCACAAACAGATTTCTAATATCTTTTTCGTTTTTGAGTTATTTTTTTATGGCACTTTTTAACGGGCCTTAAGATGGCGTTTTTCGATTTGTTCTACAACGTTTCGTTTTTGAGAAACCATCTTCAACTTAATTTTTTTAAATACGGACCTGGATTTTTTTGTGCAGATTTTGAAAGCACTTTTCATTGCAAATACCATGATGTATGACAAGAAATATTTTTACAATGTTTTGAGACAGTTATACTGAAAATTCCTTTTTCCATTTTTTTACTAATGCGGCCCTGTATTTAATAATAAGAAGTCTAAATATTAATCAGTATTGTCAACAATTTAACTTACAACTTATCTTTCAATTGGAGAACTAAAAAAAGGACGGCAAATACGATAATAAAAAATAAATAAAAATCCTCCACCTAGAAGGCTTTGAAACAACGAAACCAATCCCTTGTCATTTGTCATAACTCCCACTGTATCATTTAGTTAACAATTAAATGGAGGGTGCTTTTTCAAAGACGACAAAAACATGTCAGCATGATATATCTTGTGTCACAGAAATAGTGTAGAGGCCGAACGAATGTATTTTTGCAATTAATAAATGGCAAAAATTATTGATTACGTTGGCTTAAAGCTTTCTTCTCGCAATTAGGAAAAGCGAAGAATTTACTCCAAAACACAATGCGACACTGTTTGCTGTACAACAACAGAGGAAAACATTTTACCAAACGCAGGGCCGTACAATTTAAAAATATTAAGTTTTCGAAGTAAAAATAAACTGTAAGTTAAATTATTGTTGTCAATACTGATTAATATTTAGACTCCTTATTATTAAATACAGAGCCGCATTAGACAAAAATGAATGGAAAAAAAGGAATTTTCAGTATAATTGTCTCAAAACATTTTAAAAATATTTCGCGTCATACATCATGGTATTTGCAATAAAAAGTGCTTTCAAAATCTAGAAAAAAAAATCCAGGTCCGTATTTAAATTGAAGATGGTTTCTCAAAAACGAAACGTTGTAGAACAAATCTAAAAACGCCATCTTAAGGCCCGTTAAAAAGTGCCATAAGAAAGTGTTTTTCTTTTTTCACTATCTGTGATAACAACTTCAGAAAAAAAAAATAAAATCGAAAACGCAAAATTTTACTTTTTTCAAAATAACTCAAAAACGAAAAAAGATATTAAAAATCTGTTTGTGTCATTTTATTGACCTCGAAATTGCGCAACTTTTTCCCCATTTAACCGTTGCCCTATCTCTCACCGTTTGCAATATCCCCATGCTGTTCATTCTTGTCCGGGACACAGTGTATACCTAAAAACTAAAATACGTTAACAATGACATTATTTCTATTTTGTCTTTCCATTTAACATTACTCATCCTCAGAAGAAAAAAGTTTTGCCATCCGGTTTTCTACCAAACTGTAAAATTTCCCGCCAAATAATAGATATTTCCACTCAGGTGTTATTTGATGCAAGCAGTTTTTACTATAACCAAAAGTTATATAAATTTTTCCGTGATATTATAAGTTTACCTTTCAGCAGTTTGATTACTAAGTTTTAGAAACATGTTCGTACCCTGATTATGGGAAATAATTATAGGACTTATGCTTCAGATTATTAAATAATCAACTCATAGGTGATAGTTGATTTACATATCCGAAACACAATGACATGCCCCCTGTTTAAGTACTTTAGTGATTTGGAAAACCAATTTTTTAAAATTTTTATAATGTTCATTTCAGAATAGACTTTTACCTCTGTGGTTATTACAGTAACCAATATTAAAATATCACGTATCATATTCCACATGATGTACTTGTGTTTACTATATTGTTTTACTTTATTGCTTTGTTAAAGCAGAGAGTATTCATGATAGTATAATTTTTATGTAAATGTATGTATGTAAATATTTCTGCGAATATTATCTAGTCTAATTACATCAGAGACTGTTAAATTACACTTCATTTATGTAACTTTCAGGAGGTCCTGTAAGTGCAGATGAGTTCTTGCCAGCATTAATTTTTGTTGTCTTAAAAGCAAACCCAGCTAGGCTTAAAAGCAACATAGTCTATGTGACAAGATTTTGTAACGATTCAAGACTCATGCAAGGCGAAGCTGGATATTATTTTACCAACCTGGTAGGTTTAATTTGTATTTTCGTGTCCCAATACTTCCTCAATCTATTTATAAAGATTTCAATAAAGTGAAACCTTATAAAGTCTGCTCATTATGTTTACCGTGTTATATTTTTAGTGTTGTGCAGTTTCTTTCATTGAAAACCTTACCGCCGAGGCTTTAAGTATGTCACAACAAGAATTCAATGCCTATATGTCGGGGGAAGTAGCGATGGTTAGTGCATGGGAATCGGCACTCGTAGCATGTGAAGGCATGCATCAGCTTTGTGAACAGTTGGCTTTATTAAAAGGTTTAAAAGAAAGGAATTCACTTATTCAAGATGAAGCTTCCGAGCTTATGGAAGAAATGAAAAATTTAAAGGTATGACTATTTATCATCAAGAAAGTTGGACTAGAGACGTTATGCCTTGATGTTTTCTATTGAAAAAATCATTTTTCCTGCTCCCTCCCCCGTAAGTTCACTTTACATACTCGTCAACAGGCCCGAAAGCGAAAGTCAAATGTTCGAGGTGCCCTGTTATTTTGGTTGCTAGCTGCGAAAGTGGTTGCTAGGTACAAAAAGTATTGCTTAGCAACCCTTACGCAGCAAGGACCTTAAAACCATTAATAAAATATATGTAGAAACGCGAATCTTGCTTCAATTTTAATAGGTTACACAACAATCGTTTTACAAACTGGTTTTGATCATAAAGAACACGAATTATACCAAAGAAAAATTAATAATTTAAATGTTTGTCTGGCGCCAAATAAGAGCCACATAACAGAACAAATTTGACAAGCACCGCGCTACCGGTGGGGTGAGAGTACGCGATTAGTAATTCATAGATCCATGGTTCAAATCCCATACAAAGCTCAACATTTTTTATTTATTTTTTATTATTGCTGCATTCTGCCTCTTAGATTTATCACTGATTATCATTTTTAGTAATTGAACAAAGGTTATTTTGAAGATCATTATTACTCACAATCTACTCCATATGTATTTAGAGCTTTATTCAAAGTATATATAACTTGAAATTTTCGGTAGCAGGAAAAATGTAATACATTGCACGATGCGTAAGCTCTTTTTTGGCCTCGGCGGTACTTTTAATGACCGAGGCAACGCGAGCGTTGCCTCGGTCTTTAAACAACCTCCTCGGCCAAAAAAGTGCACTTACACATCTGGCAATGTAAATAACTATTTTTACCCCCATATTTTTTTATTGGACATTACCTGTACTGCAATGAGGTTTATTATTAAATTTTTCATTAAGATTCAAGTTTATAACCAATAGAAATTAAACATTACAATTTGCAACCAATAGAAATGCAGCATCACAGCAATATTCGGTTAATATCTAGATTGCCATGACCATGACAGATTTAAAATGTATCAATTATTTTGACAGTTCATAGTTACTGTTTACTGAGTCAATTCCAATGCATGCCTTTCCAAGGAAAATCAGTTAAAAATTTGCAATAGTGAGAGTAAACCTGGGAATTATATGATAGAAAAATTAATATCAATATTTCCTCAGTCTAAAATAAGACTGGTGTCTTATACAGATAGTAATTTAGATCTTGGGTTAAAGCTACTAAACCCTTGGACAGTTGTTCAAATCCCACATGACGCACAATTTTTTTTATTGTCTTCGAGGAAGTCCTCAGCTAAAAAAGTGCACTCATGCAATTTTCATTTGTAAATAACTATTTTAGGTACCGATGAAATCTGCAAAAATAAACTAAAACTTTTATTGAAAAATTATTTTTATTATTATGATTAGTCGAAGAAAAAAATAGTGTATGCAACTCACATTTAGTGGCTATTAAATCACTCATATTCATTATGACACTCGCATGTAGCTTGTGTCGTAATTCTCATACTCTTGTCTTAACCTATTAAGAGAATTACATTAAATGCTCATTGCATAATATCATTGAATAAGGAATTCACCTTAATCAATGATAATATACTATAGTAGATCAAACAAAAAATGTGGCAGCTACTTTATTCATGTTTTCAAGGATAACTTTTAAAGGGAAAAAAGTTTGATTGGATTGGACATAAGAAAAACAGTTTATTCGATATATTTCTAAGTTTCGTTTTGCTTCTTTTAGGATGAAATAAGTAAAGAAGTAGATGAAGTTCTTGAGCGAACCCCGCTAGTTATAAAACCAAGGCAAATTCCAATACCATCCACAAAAGATGTGACTTCATTAGAAAGTTCAACTGTATCACAAAATTCTGCCGATAACAATCAACACTCACAAAATTTCTACTTGCAGAACTTACAATTCAACCAGATAAACTCCCTAGCAGATACGAAGAGCAAAAACAATTTAAGTCTAGACATTACACCATGTATAAATTTATCTAGCGATCCAGACGTGGTACAAACCAAAGAATTACTTACCTGTGAAACTCAGAGCCTTGAAGTGTTGACACCAGATGACAACAGCTACATGGGTTTGTCCAAAATAAATTACGACATTGATTTTTCCGATTTGAGCGCCGATAATAGCATGGCAGAAGAGTTAACTCCGGATAACAGAAAATCTCCTACGCCTAGTTTTACTCCAGATCCGTTTAGTCCCATGGGAACTTCGTGCAGGATTGCACAAAGCCCTTTAATACCGTCGCATGCATCATTTGAAATTAATTTGGGGAACGAAAGTAAAAAAGTTAAAGATGACTTTGTTTTGCCCTTTTTGGAGGAAATATCTAAGGATGAAGCACAGGAAACACTTATAGATAAGATAGAAGCTGTGCCTATTATTAGTTTGCCGTCACCTCTAAAACCCACTACATCTGAATATACGGGTTTTTCCAAACAAGGTTGCCACATACCCAGCATTCCGTGTAATACAGGAGATACGAATTCTTTGGCATATTTGCAGTCCAGCCCTAGTACAAGTTCTAAGCAAGCAAGTGAAGAGTAGGATGCTTTGTTTTTTTATATATATATATATAGATATTTATTTCTTGGTTGTTTTTATATTTATAGTTTTATATTTTACAAGACATTTAAATGAAGCTTACCTAATAATTACCAAATAATAATTCTTAAATAAATTATACTTAACAAATCGTGGAGTTTTAACTTCATCTTTTTGACATTGATTTTTGAAATTTGACGCTAGTAATTTACTACTATATTTATTATGATACCACGTTATCAGTGATGATACAGATTTTTCCATAGGCATCCTATCTCATGATAACAATGTACTTTTTCTACTCCCATACTTTAAATTGATTTTTTCTACAACTGTAAATAAATGCCCTCATTGTATGTTCGTTCTTAATTGGGAAATGTACTTCATTGTACACAGTTTTGTGCAACCGGTGCAGGAATATCATTGTGCATGGGTTGCCACAGCAACCGGTGTGGGAATATCATTGTGCATGGGTCTGCTATACAAATTTGAGTGGATTAGTAGGAGGCCATGGAAAACAAATGCTACTTTGCACGTGTGCTGCTGAACATGACAGTTCAGCTGTACTGATTTATGTCTGTTTTCATAGATTTTTAGTATGAAAATGAAAATTTGCACCAAAAAAATAGTATTTTTTATTTTGCAGGAGTCATAACTACTGTTCAAACAAATTAATTTTTATGGCACTCATATGACTGCCATACTCGTGGGTAATGAATGTCATTCTGTGCTAGTTATATAATTATTATAATATATTATATTAGACATGTACTACCTGTACATGTTCAATAGCTCTGTTCGCGGAACAGTCCCCAATCAGTTCCGAACTAATAACTGTCCATATTATTGGGGAGTTTGAATTTTAGAATTTCTTAAGCCAATCACATTGAGAGTTACAACTTCAAAATCAGTTTGGGATCTCTCGGCGATATGATACATATTATTCATCACTTCAACAATATTCGGTTAATATCTAGATTGCCATTACCATGACAGATTTAAAATGTATCGATTTTGGCAAGCACAGGCGCATGGCATAGTTAGAGTTTACCTAATAAAATATATGTTATCGTTATTTATAGATAACACTGCCAACTCTTGACTTCATGCGCGTAAGCATTTATATGCAATTTTAAAAAACCAAAAAATGATAATAATATCTCCATATCACAATAGTCAATTACTACTGTTGTCACTATAAAAATAAAATTTTTGGGGTTGATTTCATAAGAAAATGGTGCAACTATTGGAATAAATTTTATTTTTATGATTCAATGTGAATCTCTATTTGATTTTTGGTGCTTTTTCACTGAACACCAAATATATCGAGATGCGATACCTCATTGGCATTTTGATGAAAATTTTATGGTCTGTGAATTTTTGTGCATTTGAAACCGAACTTTTTGTAAACAAGGATAATTCTTAATAAAATCGATTAATTCAAAATTCTTTTGATGTACCTTGATCTGCTAATGGACAATTATTAGCATACAATAATAATGTAATATAAAGCATGACCTCCTATGATTTTCGGCTACCTTCGGTGGAAAAGACGCTTAATAAAGTATGTTTAACAATTTAATAATAAAGTTTTACTCAACAAATACATATTGTCATTTTATAAATACACACACATAATATATACAAAGTACAAAATACACTGTGCAAATATATTTCTGCATAAGTATCTGCCGAGCAAATTTTTCTGGATGATATGTATAAATAAATATAATTATCTTCTAAGCAGTCCTATTATAACTCACTATGCACATATTCAGTCGTCACTTTTATTTCTGCTTCGTGGAAGTCATTGCACTTTTTAGAATATAATGCCTAAAAACAAAATATAGATAGTAACTAGATTTTAATTTTAAATAATAAAATTACCTTGCATTTTGTATTCTCTGTAATATCAGAATACAAGGTCCAAAATGATGTGCCTGTTTGCTCACTGATAAACCATCCCGCTACCAAACTTGCACCTTTGTACAAGAATTTCTTTAATCCTGGTAAACTTTCCAGTTCGTTCTGGTTTTCTTGGTTTACCAGACAGAAAACGTACCTATCACATTTTGGTACCAATTTGGCAAATCTGTACGCCCTATTGACCTTTGCGAGGGGCTCAATAATATCTAAGTTAAGTGTGTCCGTCAACTTTTCTGTTAGTTCTGTTATATCACCTGAACTCAGCGATTTTCCTTTATGTTGAGCCAATCTCAACAATTCCTGAAATGTTAAAATTAGATATGACTATAAACGTTCAAATTGATTCTCACTTGAGCATATTCTACTGCAGGCTTCACATACTGCTTTGATTTTATTTTCACGTCGAAGTACTTCTTTCCTACGTAATTTGCTATAGCACTTATGGTCTCTGTAGGCCTAGCAGGATCAAACATTGCTGATTTTGGGAAACCTTGGCTTTGAAGGGCACTATTAACGAAGAATTGTGTTGTCATCAAGTAGCTAAAACAAATAATATGTTTTGTTAATGGAACATTCACAGTTTTTGTAATTATGTACTTTTTTTGCACTTCAGGCTCTGAAATGTGCTGCAGGAATTCTACAAGCCTCATTGTGAGCAATTTAATCCAATGCCTTCTGAAAGATTGGTTTTCTAACAATTCTGCAAACTTTGCATAGTTGAATCGGCCATTTTCATCTGTGAATACCTAAAAATATTGACATAAATCGAAGTGGTGAAATAGTTCTCTATTTACCTACTTTGAATGTTTTCTCAGCACCAAGCGAACTGAGTGCATATTTTCCTATGTCAGAGTGGATGAAATTATCAAAAAGAATATGCAATTTTTCCAAAAAGGGAGGAAGCTGCCAGGAATGATCGGAATGGCTCCTTGCTCGTTGTTCGGCTTCTGGGCCAGTAAATGCCGATATAGTGTTCATGATCATGGGCAACATCTCAATCAACCCACCGTTGTTTCCTGCTTTTCCCTGATTTAGGAATGAACTGGCAAATGAAAGGATTGCTCCTAAATCTATACCTGGACTTTCTTCGTAGTTTCTTACAGGAGTGTTCTCCTGGGACAAGTAGCAACAATGAAATGAATAGTTTTATCGAAGAATATAGAAACTACTTACTTTTTGATAAGTCTGCTTTGGTTTTGTAGGAGGCTTTTTCTGAACATGTTCACTATTTGCATTTGTGAACATATTTAGGACAGATCCAATGAGGGCAGGGTCTAATCCACCACCCTGCTCTCGGCCTTGATTTCCCAACATTGAGCCAATATTTTGGAGAATATTACTGCCTCCATTTTGACCTCCCATCGATTGAACTGCTCCCATTAGAGAACCAAGTCCTTGAAGCAAATTCGTGGCATCTACACCACCATTGTCTAAGAAAGATAATAGTTCTTAGCCACCTCTAACAATGTACTTTTTATTACATATAAAGGGTGTTTCTAAAGTGTAGATTTTGCTTATTTGTTCATTTCTTACCTTTGGTTTTAGTATTGCTTGTAGCCTCACCAAGCATATTTCCAAGCCCTTGCAGAAGCTGTCCGGTATTTTCCTTGGTAGCAGCATTCTGTAGCATATCTCCTAACTGCCTTCCTCCGTCAGATTGTAAAAAATTACTGACCATCGAGCCAATGTTCTGGAAGTTTTGTTCTTTTAAAATCGCAGCTGCTGCTTCAGCCAAGGGGCTTTCATCCTGAGTTTCAACGTCGACTTCATTGTTATTAATGCTTTGATATGACAGTGAGATGCTACATAATAGGACTAGAAAATATGCTACTGGACTGTTGCTGGCCATTTGTGATGTAGGAGAGTACGTGTCTGAAATTAAAAATATAGTTTTCTACCCTATTTTTGAAAGAGTGAATCTGAACAAATTTCTATTTGTGACACTGGTTCTATAAAAGAAAAAAGAGTAGGTATCTAGGTCATTTTTGGCTACAAATGATTATGGGCTCATAATTATTATTAACAAATAAAAAAATTACTACAGTTCTCAGCAATACTTTTTACTTCAAAAATTGTTTCATTAATTTAAACTGCTTAACTTTGAATATTTGAAAAGTGTTCGCCTGCGGCGCAGAATCACTAAAGAATGGAACGCGACGAATGCATCAGGGATGTACTTGGGATTTCCCAGAATTCTTTACCTGTACTCTGCCATCAGACACGTTATAACAATATCCAAACCACAGAAAATATACGCTACGCGGACACAGAAAATATTGGATCACAGAAAATATACGCTACGCGAAAGCGTATATTTTCTGTGATCCAAACCATTAATTAAGAAAATAATTTAATCCCGGTCCCGTGTCCTATCGATTTTTATAGGGCGTGGTCTAAAATAAAGAAGTAACGTGACTTCAAAGTGAGATTCTGTTGGAGAATGAGTTTGTATAAAAAACGAAAGTCACTACCGCCGAGATCAAAGGCGCCGATAGGAAGATATACAACTGGGAATTCCCTCAGCTGTGGCTAAAGTGTGCTGCTGATTGGAAACTTGTTGGTAGTGCTACCACCAGTGGCGTAACCAGGGGGGGGGGCTTTAGCCTTTCTATTTTCTAAATAAAATTTCTATTTTCTAAATAAAATTTATTTTAAAACAATAGTTTTGCCGTAAATATTACCGAAGATTTTTTTTTATATAATTAGCCCCCCCCCCAACTTTACATTCTGGTTACGTCACTGTTCGTAAGATATTATTTGGAAAAAAGTAGTCAAACATATTAATATTAGTGTTTCTCCGTTACGTGAAACGACTCTCGTAAAAGACAAAAAAAAACGAGTTGAAATTTTATCTTCTCTGAGTTTGCGCAATATAATTTTAGTGATCTATACCAACTTCTTTTAATAATGTTTAATTTAGAAATTTCAGAAATTCAATAGCAGAATTTGAAACTTCGAGAAACATATAGTATTATCTACTTTTGACAATTTTAACTCTATGATATAATATTTTCCATATAAAATTCCTCAATTTGAAAAATGGTTTACGGCTTAGGTACCTATATATGCCAAGTTATCTTGTAATAATAACAGCGTTTATAAAATTAAATTGTAATTAAATAATTTTTTATTCGAAAGATAGGTAGGTGGTACACTCCAATAATATACAGGGAGTCCCAGGTTTTTCGATCAGGACTTTGACATTTTTGAGAAAAACTCATTGTAAGGTGGGTTGCTCATATAAACAGGTCCTAAAAATCTTCGTTTCTGAGAGTTCTCTTTTTGAAACTAAGTTTGCCAAAATAATCAAGCTGCTGAACTGAAATTTGGAAATGCTGTGTTTTTGGGGATGGAGAATAAGCCGAATATGTCAATAATTTCTACGTATCTCCCAGAGGGCGCCACTTGCTATTTTTTTCTGAAGTTGTTATCACAGATGGGAAAAAGAAAAACACTTTCTTATGGCACTTTTTAACGGGCTTTTTATATTTGTTCTACAACATTTCGTGTTTGAGAAACCATCTTCAACTTTATTTTCTTAAATACGGATCTGGATTTTGTTTCAGATTTTGAAAGCACTTTTCAATGCAAATACCATGATGTACCGATGACACGAAATATTGATATTATAAATCTGTTTGTACCGTTTTATTGACCTCAAAATTGCGCAATTTTTTCCCATTTGACCGTTGTTCTATCTCTCACCATTTGCAAGATACCCATGGTGTTCATTCTTATCCGGGACACATTGTATAGATAGACGTACAACTTTTGAATAGAAATGGAAAAATATCTAAATATATTATGTTTATAAATGTAAACATACATATAAGCTACTGAAGGCCACGACCTTTAATTTCGCCTGAGGCACATTTTACTGAAAATCGCGAAATTTTTTTCATTTTTGTGATGCAAATATATAAATGGTGATTCAGTTTTATTCCAGGAGACATTTAAACAGGTGTTAGAAAACCATAAAGTAATGCTATTTTGTGGTATAACTTTTTTCCATAGACGCCTCGTTTTCGAGATACATGGTGTTTACTGATCAAGTGACACAAAGTGTAATAATACCACATTAATACCAACTAGTCTCAAGGAGCCAGTATCGGAGGTATGGGTGTACACAACATTTATTTTAGTATTTTAAAAAAATATTTGATTTTTTTTTGTATCTGCCATACTTACTTTCATGACAAATATTATTAGGTACTTTATTACTAGTACAATTGTTAGATAAATAGTTTAGTGTCCTTGTTTAATATTGTTTCGTACAATATTAGTCAGTGAATAGGACTCAACCTAGACCAATACTATATTAAAGACCTGTGCATCGCGCTGTTTCAAGCGATCGCCACTGGCGCTACACGACGAAACAAATTTACACGGTGGTTTTATGTTAAAACACCATTGTTGCAGAATCTTTTATAAAATAAAAACTTGCAAATGTGTCTGTTACAACGAATTTAATATCCAAAATAAAATAAAATATTTGTTTGTTATGTGCCTCTAATTTGACAAGTTCACATGGCATATTTCTATACATTTTCTTAAGAAAAGCGAGTCTAAAAAGCAAGCAAGGGTATTTGGTACCTTATGGTTTGAAACGCAGTCCATGGCTATAGTTGTAGTATGTGAAAGCATAAAACGCATTCGATTTTTCAGTTTCTTCTTTCTATGGAGGACTATTGGTTCGCTTTGAAGCAATAAACAAAATTTTCTATTTTCATTCCTGAATACGTTAAAAAATACTCTTCCAAAATAATATCTTTAATTTTCGCTTCTTCAGCTGGTTGATCAGATCATACCATAATTCCATGTTTATTCTTCTGCAATTCACCTAATGGTCTGTGCATATATCTACCATTTTCTTCATGTGCGCGAAAATTTCATGTTATTACAAACAAATCTACCTCGAAAAGCCGTGTATTAATAGGATAAAACTGCCAAATACTGGACGCAAAGACAATTCGTTACCGTAAAAAGAAGGTAAATCGTAATAAAGCTGGATATTTAAAATTTTGGATTTTTTAAACGTCAGAAACTGACATCCCAATAGCCATAGAATACCCCCCTATAACCTATAATTTTTTTCGTCGTGTAGCGCCACCCCGATCCGTAAACAACTTCGAACGGCATGCTCGGGTCTTTAATATAGTGTTGGTCCAGACTCAACAACACTGGTGTTTTTTTACGCAAAGCCGAGTAGAGGTTTCGATTTAATTTTAAATCATCTTCAGCGCTACAAGAAGGTTGAACAAATTACATCACAAATCAATATGTACGAATAACACTTACATAAAGTATTAACTGTTAATTTTGCAAACGGTAATCCAAAAAAGAAAAGTTTTATAGGACAATAAAGAGTTCTTTTGTATTCCTTTATATTATAACTTATTTATTATTATTATTATTGCTAACTGCAAATGAAATTCTACGTGTCTTTTTCAAGATTGCACAATAATAAAATTACGGGTAGGTATATTAAAATAGGCACTTGCCTACTTTCTTACAACTGCATGAATTTTGATAAGTCGTATCTACAAAGTTAGAATAATTGCCTGTTGCCTGTGTATAGTCGTACACTTATCAAACTAGTTATTAGCGTTCAAGGATCTTAAATAACAATATATAGTGTTTTCCACCTCCTTACTAACTTACAATATTTAGTTTTATTATTTTAAAATACATACCTATTATAGAGCCAGTGAAATTTTACATTTTATATTAATAATTAATGGGCGGAATATGCGCATATATATATGCATCATTTTTATTTAAAATATGCAATAATATGCATTTATTTAGCCAAATATGCAATAATATGCATTTATTTTACATGTAAAAATACCTTAAAAAACACCAAAACTGATTTTAGAGAAAAGGTTTATTTTAAGAAAAATGAAAGGAAAACAAATACATAAAACACCTCGTAAAATACCTATATTAAAGCAGCAACATTTTAATTTGAAATTGTATATAGTAGGAATTTATTATTAAATACTTTCAAAATTTTGCAATAAAAATCTTTGCCTTCTGTCGGTAAAAATATGTTTATATATAGAAAAGCTTCTCTCAACATCTACCGATGTAATAGGACGATATTTTAATTTGCTTAGTAGTAGTAGGCCAAGGTGCAACTTCGTTGGATTATTTACCATCAAAAATTCTCTTTACTGCCATTAAAAAGTTGAACCCTTCATCCTTTTTTTTTAAATAGCATCTAATTTGGGCTCTCATAATCTTGGTTATATCTTATATTTATAAATAAGTATAGGAAAAACATGCAAATATGCACAAAAATATAGTTTTTCCATAAATATGCAATGTTTTTAAAAATTGAATAAAATATGCAAAAAATGCATATATGTATATGCAATTCGCATATATTCCGCCCTTTATAAATAATATTTAAGATATGAAGAATATAAAAACTTGTCTGTGCTTATACCGGTGGAAAAAGGTTTCAAGCAGCAAACAAATTGACACGTTTACGATTCCGTTAATTCTCAACTTCAGAGACTTTTAGGAGCATATTATAATTAATTAAAAGAAAATCTGCTTGACTTTTTGAATAGTAGCACAACAATAGGTCGTAGCATCAATTTTAATTAATTACAAATAATCTGTTGACTCGGTATACCCATAAAATAGCCTATACAAAATAAATAGTTTTATTAATAGTTAATTACGGGAATCTAGTGTCTCAATATGTGTTCGTTTTTAAGATGCCGGCTAATTCGAGCAACTTTACCTTAAGGTTCCTGGATGGTACCGTCTCGGGAGGTCCGCTCCGCACACATATCACCCACTAAAACGTGTGGTATTCTCCGAAAACCTGCGTTTCCCGTAGTGACGTCGACTGGCCTGTTTAACAACAACACTAACGGTATTCGGAACGGTGTCTGGTGCCGCGCGCCAGGTACCACAGGTAGGTACCCGGTAAATACGGAACCTGGGACGGTTCTGATGTGTATGCTCGCTATTGGCGCCACGCCGAAATCGGATTACTTCGGAATAGTATGCAATAAAAGTAGGCGATATATTGTTACTATATCGATAGAATCTTGACACTGGGCGATCAAAAGATATCATATTGGTACATACCTACCGTCAAACATCAAATGATACTTCTCCAAGCTCTCGCACAGTAATAAATTATCAAATCTACAGGTGCTACAGAGTGTGAATAATCAATTCTCTTGAATTTTCCTAGATTTTATGTTATAGATTACGTATCAGCTTGAAAACGTATAACTACCCCGTGTCCACAAGTAGTTTTTCATGTGTCGATAGAACACGTTTTGGAAATATCGAAGGAAATATGTATTAAAGAAATAGAAAAGTATAAAAATAATAGGCAATTTTAAGATTATGGGTATAAAACATTTCGAATAGAGATTTATAAACATTTGTCAATAAAGAAGGCAAGAAGTTCATATTTTTATCATTGGGAAATTTTCATAATAATTCCAAGGAGCTTGTATAATTTTATGAACATATTATATTGAAAACAAATATTAGGTAGGTACCTACTTAACTGCACGCTTCCACCGACCTTTTTTAAAAAATGAGATAAGATCCACTTTTCTTGCCTTTTTTTTATAGCAAATCAAGAGACAATGATGGAAATTGTTGTGGGCATTTCAATTGTTGCAAACAACTTTTATGGTAAACTGATTATATCTGGCAGAAATGTCAGAATTTGGGACAAGAGGCCTAACTTTAATCGTGGTTTTCTATGGCTCTTAACAAACTTCTACACGTTATTAAAGAACAGTTTAATTGTTTAATCTTAATTAGTTAATTAATTTTATTATTAACCTAACCAAACATCAAGTTTTCAGAATACGGCTCTGCCATCACCTGTCATCCTGGCATCCAACATAAATCTGGTGACAAGATAAGAAAATGTTTTAGTATAAATAAATATATCCAGAAATAAACAAATTAGGACGGTTTACTTGTTTTGAATTTTTTCGAATTTCCGCCATAATTTTCATAGTTGGCCATGGACAGCGACCCATTTTCGAAACGAAAAAAAATCTAAAGGAAATTTCTACAAAATGATTTTAAACATTAACAACTCTTGTCTGGATTATTTTATTTGTTTATTCAGGGAGATTACTATACTTATACCTAATTGTTTAATGTATTTTTCTATAAGCTACACTTTTCTACTGCTATTTAGATCAAGGCACAGAGAAGACTAGAATACAGAGTTCAACTTGTCAAATATGTCAAATGGAGCCCAACTTTTACGTAATTTTTCACACACCCGATAAGGTTGATCAGATAAACTATTAGTAGACTCCGTTCTTCATTTATTATAGATTAATTTAAAACTGAGAAAGAAGACCCACAGTGACCTACAATGGATTAATTACCGTTTAAAGTTGGGCTCCATTTGACATATTTGACAAGACGAACTCTCTGTATTCTGATCTTCTCTGTAATGAAGGATCAAGGTAATAATAATAATTAAAAACTGTCAAAACTTGTATGTTGTATGTTTATTTATTTATCCGAATGCCTTACTCTATAAATAAATCAAGTACAATACACGTGATAATATAATCCCATTATACAAATATAAAAAATGAGGCACAGTTTAAGCTAGATTTCTACTTTTTCTTGATACTTTTACAGACCCATTCCATACCATCCCTAACTCCTACCCCTTGTGAGGCAGTACATGCCTGGATTTGCCAGGCCCTATCTTTTATAGAAGGCAGTCCCAACAACTGAGCCAAATCGGCAGCAGTAAGAGAATCTGGAAGATCCTGTTTATTGGCGTATACCAGAAGTGGTACGTCTTGAAGCTTCTCATCGCTCAGAAGTTCGTAGAGTTCTATGCCAGTTTCTTCTAAGCGTTTTTTGTCCGCTGAGTCCACTACGTATATCTAACAAGACAGAATATTGAGGTAGAACACGTAGTACTTTCTTAAATATCTTACCAAGACATCAGTGTTTTCGAAATAGTTCTTCCAGTAAGGCCTGATCTTCCTTTGGCCTCCAATGTCCCAAACATTGAGTTTGAAACCTTCGGAAACGACGGATTTTATGTTAAATCCTGCGGTAGGAGTCACGTGTGTTATGTCTTCGGAAGCCAATGATTTAAGGATCGTAGTTTTGCCAGCATTGTCTAAACCAAGCAACAACAATCGCAGCTCTCTTTCAGGAGCCGCCCTCAACTTTCTCAGTATAGAAAGAATGCCCTAAAATAATAATTAATATGAGTTTGTTTCATTTGTATTCGAAGTTATTGCATCTGTCTCCCCTTGTGTTGTGAATGTAGAGAACGTTTCCATAGCAACATTAAGCACAACAATAATTGTTATGAGGTAGCATATTATTTTAATTTTGTGGGAGACCACCGGAACATTATTTTATTTCTATTCGATTACGTAAGGTGAGTAAACTTACCATTTTATTAATAATATCTACTGTTGTTATTTTAATTTCGGTATATCATAACTTTTCAGGATTGTTTTTCGAGAACGTAGCCTTTGTCATGGCTTACGGCAGTTACTACACTGTCAGTGTATAATAATTAGCCTATAGTCTAGACAATCAATAATATATCTTAGAAAACATACTGTGAGACTATACGAGGGTATAGGTACTTACACTACTTGCAATCTTTAATAAGGTGTTGTTCCTAAATATGTTTGTGTAGTTTTCTTTAGCAGCATATTCGCGATAAAATTTGGTTGCTTGAAAACAACAGCTTATTAGAAATAAATAAATAAATAATCGAAAGATGAATTAAGATAGAGATTTGATTAATGGGTAGATTTATTACTTACACAAACAGTGTTAAATATTTGTTTCTCAACATTTGAAGTCTGAAAAATAAAAAACCCACGACTCTATATCATACTATTTTTTTATATGGTGGATACCTCTTGGCTACTTAATTAAGTACCTACTTACCTCCATAGAAAACTTAAGTTTTTAATAAGCGTTTCGGGTACATATAAATTTTATTACCAGTGTTGAGTGGTGACAACACGTTTATAACTTTCAGTGTGTCACTTGCTAAGGTGATCGATATGAAAGTATTTAAATTGTTTGAGATAATAAATTATACAAACAATCGATAGTGCTTTTAGTTAAGTTCTTACATAGCTCGTTCCCAGGTTCTGGCTCCTGATCATGTAGATTTGTGTTTAAAAATAAAAATACATTTTTGTCCACATCTCCTGTTATTTCTCACCTGTATTTTTTTAAAACGAGACTATACAGAGTGTTCCAGAATTTTAACCCCATATGTTCTAACTCATCAATAAGTTTCCTTTCAGTAGATGTTTGTTGTAAAATACATACATATAGCACTCGATATAGAATGAATATAGATGCACCCCGTATGTATTCTCAATTTGGAATTGATTGCTACCTTTATGATGGTATTAAATTTTATAATAATTTACCCAATAGTTTAAAAGATATAGAATATAAGAAATTTAAGAGTAAACTAAAAAAATGATAATTGAATCAGGATAATTTAGTTCATTATTTACACTATACTACTATATTCATTCTTAGTGTTTTTTGGTGATTGTTAGTCGGTACTTATTAGTATCATAACGTATTATGAGTACTTAATTAATTTATTTAAGGGCAAAGGTGTCCCTACATAAAATGTATATATTTTTTTGGGACTAATAAAGGAATTAATAATAATTATTATTATTCGCGGCTGTGTGGATATTCATTAAGAAATTTAACTATACATTTTTTTAGCCCTGATGAAGTCCACAATAATTAATGCTGGTTGAAAGCTTGGTTATTAAAAAGCAGTAATATAATATAGGTACCTTATTTTGGCTGAATACCCGTTATTTTTACAAGCTTTTTTACAAGCTTTTATTTGACTTGCAATATATGGTGAACTATGTATGTATGTATGTATGTATGTATGTATGTTTAGGTCAAATCTTGCAAGCTGAATTAGAACCACTTCCTGACATCCGATTGAGCTGAAATTTTGCATACACCTTTAGTTCCGGTGACAATACAATATACAATACTCAATATTGTAATACTTTCAAAATGGCCGTCGCCACAAGATGGCGTATCATGTATTTTTTGTCATATGGGTATCAAATAAAAGGGCTTGAAGAATAGAAAACGATAGAGTTAGTGGCATCACACTAAATTCAATATGGCCGCCGCTCCAAGATGGCGGATAATGTATTTTTTGTAAACACCCTTAATATGGGTATCAAATGAAAGAGCTTGAAGAGTAGAAAACGATAAAGTTAGTGACATCACACTAAATTCAATATGGCCGCCCCTCTAAGATGGCGGATAATGTATTTTTTTGTCAACCTCCTTAATATGGGTATCAAATGAAAGGGCTTGAAAAGTAGAAAACGATAAAGTTAGTGACATCACACTAAATTATGGGATTGCCTTGGTTTGATTTATTATAAAGTTTATTTTCTTCTTTTCAGAGCATTTAAATAAAAGCTTGTTTTTAAAAATATTTATTTACTATTAATTTTATTGTAAATAAACTCATCAAAAGTAACAACTTTTTTTAATTTTTTTGGAAACCTAATATAAAATATTTTTTTAAATTTTAATGTAATAATATACGTAATATTAAAAAAACACAATAGTATATTATGTACCAAGATACTAAAGTGCGTCTTTTAATCCCGAGAGTGAAGATGATATAATCACTCGAGGAATTAAGAGTCACGGACTACGTTTATCTGGACGCGTTCGATCCGATTGAGAGAGGTTTGAATTCACTGGAGCGGACTCAAATAGATGGCGTAAACCCTACAGATTGAAATTCAGTCATATTTAAAATTTCAAGTCAAGTCGCTATTTCCAAAGAGAAGTTGTACAGAATGTGCACCAACATACTGTCTAATAAGTATAGTAAGTTAATGTCTCTTGAAAGGATTGAAAACCGTAGGATTCAATACTGATAGTGTAAACGTATTTGACATAACTCAATCGGATCCATTTCAATCCGATCGAGTTGTCACGAGATAAACGTAGCCACACACGTGGATTTCAAAATAATAACATATGCGAATAACTGTCGCACTTTTGATTTAACAAAAATATCAACGTTGGTATTAATCAACTGTCGTAGTTTCCGGAAGACCCTAGTTGCAAAACCTTTTGCATTTGTGCTGTAAAGCGAGTCTCGGTACAACATTATTTACGAGTGTTACTACTAATTTGCAACACTTACACCAACACGATTTGTATTTGATCGGAGATTGGGCCGTTTTCGGCTCTGCCGCGATCGGGAAAAATCCGTTTTTTCGAAGTGCTTGTAAAACAGGAACAAATAATGTAGGTACGATGTGCGCCTAGGTATTTGAAGTGAGACAATTCGGTAATCGTTTTATATACTTCCTACTAGCCTGAAGAAGTTTCACCCTAAGTTAATATATTATTGAATTCATTATTATTGTAAACGCGTAATCATAATAATTCGCCATAGATAAGTAGGAAATATTCACTATAGGTAGATACTTTGTGCCAAATCGATACTTTTAAAAATATTTACTAAACAAAATAACAATTTATCAAACTAAAAAAACCTGCATTTAAAGCAAATTTAATCTAATAGACTCTGATTATTAATATTCGAAAGTCAAATCTGTTCCTTTCGTATTTTCAGCTATCCACTCATCAAATCTATCTGATAACTCCTTTGACATATGGCTCTTCCAATCTCCAACGGTAGCTTTCCTGACAAACTGCTTTCCATAATCTTTAAACGGTCCCTCCTGTCCGTGCTTCCTTTGCACCAAAACTTGAAAGTTGCAACTCTGATTATTTCTCATATTCTCCACACTGAGATAATCGCAAATAGCGTTCACGTCCCTATCGCTGAGTTCTTTGTCCAGAAATTTTGCGATCGTCCTGACCGTCCCGGCCATGTCCTTTTTCATGTCTTCGTATTTGAGAATCAGGATGTTGGGGTCGTCGCGGCGGTTCCAAAAGCCGAAGTAGTGCGACCACACCGGACCTATAGGGGTGACACCTTGCAGGAACAAGTCGCAGAACTCTTCGAATTCCATGTTGAGGCCGTGGAGGCTTTTGAAGTGGAAGTAGTACGAGACGCACATGTCTTTTGGGTTTCTCAGAGTGTATACGATCTGCAGGAAAAAAAAACAGTTCAGTTGCAAGGTAAATTTTTAAATTTTATTAGGAACTCTCTTGTGGAATATGAACAAGTATCTAGGTCCGAAAATATTTCCCAATTTGATACTGGACACCTTAGAACTATCTATTTGGTAGTCCCAAGGGAGAGTATCTCATAGACGGTGGTATTTGGATGGGGTAATTATTTCATGGCCTGCTATGATTTTTTAAAATAGATAATTTTCAAGAAACTCTATTAGGGATTTTCTTACGACAAAATGTTATTAAGAAAACTTGTTCAGAATAAAAAACTGAGTAGAATTGCAAAATATCAAAAGTCTAGGCCTACTTCGATTTTTAGCTTTTTCGCCTTTTTCTCCCACTTTTTTCTTAGAAATGTGTCCACGTCAAAATATTATTAACGAAACTTGACCATCGTGAAAAAATAAAATTTTGACGTGAATGCTCCAGAATGCTAAGAAAAAATGGAAGATAAATCTAAAAATCAAAGTAGGCCCAGCCTTTTGAAATTTTGCGAAGCTACTCAGTTTTCATTCGGAACAAGTTTTCTTGATAACATTTTGTCGTAAAAGAATCCCTAATGGAGTTTCTTGAAAATTTTATATTTTAAAAAATCATAGCAGGCCATGAAATAATTAGCCCATCGAAATACCACCGCATATGAGACACTACCAATAAAAAAATAGAGACCATTTGTTTTCTTTGTCCTTCACATATTTCTGCGGTGTCCAGTATCAAATTAGGACACACTTTATAGGATATAGGGTTTTAAATATTGTATCTCAAAATGTGCATTTTCGGATGTATAGAATTGAAAATCTGAATGTGAAGTGTGAGTACCTACTATTTAGGGGTATTCTCGTAAAATTTCGCCCACTTGATTTTGTTTTTTTGCGCCCTAGCAAAAAATGGTAAATACAGAAGTTGTATTAGCAAATTTTCTGTCAGCGCGCTTTTGAGAACGCGTTTGCATTTTTCTAAAAAAGACGCTGTATATTTTCAGATTTTTACGGTCTCTATGTGTATACAGTATACTATGTACCTACTACCCATAATTATATTTATTTTTCTCTAACAGTTTTCATAGAATTAAATGAGGCGCACAAGTCACATTTTTGCCGAATGTAAACTGTAATATTATAGTAGATACGTTTTATTCTTCTTATGGGAACGAGTTGCAATGATATTAATAACAGTACCTATTTAATATAAAGAAATTCATGTTACCACTCGGTTCAATAGAATTCAGGAATTGTAGCGCGACTTTTTAAAAATCACCACTGTCGCTAGGTAACACCCAGTGTGGCAACAAACATGTCAATTTACTTGTAAACCATTGGCAATGGCGTTTAGTAAACAAATTGTTTGGACACATTCACGTAAGCCGTCTCTTGGTTTTTCACGACGCAATTTTATTTTTCCTGAAAATTTCTACCGACTCCCAACTTTGGCGTGTTCAATCTCGGCACTATTGGTCGCAAACAAAAGGGTCCCGGATATGCAAAATTTTGTGTTCTACGCGATTTGTTGAGATTTTTTTCTCGTCCAATCCACACAAACGACGCTGTCCCTCAGAGACCGCGGCGTTGCACAGTTTTCACCCAGTTGCACAGTTTTCGCCCAGTTTTCATCTTAAAAACAACATATACCTGTATTACAATTTACCTGCCCCTGCATTTTTGGGTCAGTATACCAATATAGCCATTACAGAAAACACGACGTTCAATTGTTTTTCTGAAGATTGCGCTGAAATTTCAAGAAAATATATGCTAAAACTTTTGTGGGGATGAAATCTTACGTGAATGTTGTATAATCTTTACGCGAAAACTCGGATCCCCTATTATTTCTATAATCTTTGCTAATAGACAAAAAAGTTTTATACAAAAGATATATTTTGGAAGGCCTATTTTTTCTGATTATATCGGTATTTTATGTTGATTTCTGAGATACCTATACCCATTTGTCTGTTTGTTTCTTTTGTTTTGAGAATTTAGGATGCCGAAAACATCAACTGTTGATCAGATAAAAATAAAATGGGCGAAGGCCCAAAAAGAAAAACTATATCTGAAAAACCAGGTTACTGCTTTAATTTCTATACCGATATTTATTATATATATATTAAGACTGAATCAACTTGTACATATATTTTAGAGGTAAAACAATTATATTTTGGAAATTTTACAATACATGACCATGACAAATTATGACTTGTCTTGTCTTGGACCTCTACTTAGCTTATTTCGTGTATAATTTTTATACATATATACTTACCTTTGGTTTCACTTTATCTAGCTGGGTGGGTAGAAGCCCCCAAGGCAGATGGCTCTTTATAAATCTTGGTGACGGCAAGTTGTTTACAAAATCCACAGAGTTTGTGAACAAGTCCTTGAATTGGTCCATGTACTCAAACAGAAGGGCTGACATTCTGGAAGGTTATTAATGTTATTGTCATAAATGGAAATAATGAAAACATCGAAAAATTTACTCAATTACAGGAGCCCTAATCTGCTGAAGGGTATTTCTTGCCATGTCAAAGTCCAAGTTGTTGCCGATTAACCATATCATCTCTTGGCACCAGGTAGAGCCTGAGAAAAAGTTTCAATAATAATATGGCAATACAATTTAAAACCAAACAGCAATTTAAAAGAAGGCTTTTTAGCTACCTATATCCGATCTTTACAGTTACAACAATTACCGATAGAATTTAAATGTCTAATTAGAAAAGGAAAGGTTTACGACTTTTTCATATAAACTTATACGCGTAAAATCAATTTTGCAGAACCAGCTGCAGGATTGATAATTTGGTGTACCTAATTATTTATCCGTCATCACGGATGTAACGAAAGTTTTGAGACAAGTGTTGCCACCATCCAATCATTTAATTGATATGAATTATGGGCCACTATTTCGCTTTCTACAATCTTCAATATATTTCTATATTCTTATTAAGAATCGGTATTAACAGTTTTTTTACAACATAATTAAAGTTAACAATTTAAATAAATGGTAGTATTTCAATTTTTGTCTCAAAAGTTTCGTACGTTACCACATATTGGTTAATCTGTGATGTTACCACTTTTGTATCCAATAAGACAGCTAAGCCAATCATATACCCTTGCTTGCGATATACCTATGCTATGCACATGGGATTTATCGCTTTGCGATGAATGCACAACGTATCTGTTCAATATTCAATAGAATAGACTTGTTATAATTGATTTGTTTTGCACTGTTCTAAATTATTATGCAGCTAAAAATGTTGTTACTGTATTATCAGAAATTGTATAATATATAATTTCTATATATAGTACTATCCTACAAACTAAAAAAACAGAAAATTATCCTTGTTCTACTAGAAGCTAGAGGATACTATAGGTATATCTCTGGACGCTGCTAGAAGGCTTCCTTTCTCTGTAGCTTCGACCCTGATGGACCAGAAATCCTAAGCAGCTACCTACTTATTACAATTCCCGCTTCTGTAATTTACCCTAATAAAGACAGGAAAGTAGAGCCTTTTTTGCTTTGTTGCTTCCTTCGTCTTATTTACCTATTTATATACGGGAAAACTGAAAACTAGATTTTGTTTCTGAGATAAAGACGGCGGACAGGTTTGAGAACAACTGTTGTCTCGTGAACTGTTACTCTTGTTGCAAAATTTGTTTTTACCTACCTGTTCTGGGAAAACTGATCAACCACACATCGTTCTCATACACCGGGGCATCCAGAATCTGTTGGGCGATGTCGGCGAAAAACGGCGGTAAGAGACACTTTTCAGGGCCGAACTCGTAGAATGCACTTTTTACACCAAACCCTTTGTCGATCTTGTCGGCCAGTTCGCCCTCAAACGGATTACAATTGAGGGCAGTCATCTTACCAGGACAAAGTTTCGAATAAAACTGAATTCTCGGATTAAAAAATATCGTCTCAATTTCACCTCTTTCACTTTCTACCGCAAACCCGGCTAAGTATGTTTCGGAATGATATCACTGAGGCGTAGCATGACAACAAACATATTGGCAGCGGTAGAAAGTAAAAAAAATGAATATTTTACACAAAATAGTTTTTCCCTCGTTTCTCTGGAATGAATCTGCTTTCAGTGTTCATAGATTACTTAGATTGGTGCCAACCTAAACCAATTTTTCGGCTGTACATTAGCCATAAAATATGTGCCTCAATGCACAATTTGAAACAATATACCTGATATTTCACAGTTAAAATCTATAATAGTAGGTTACCTATGGCCGCCTCTGATACGAGTTTTTATATAAAATTAATTATAGCCAGGAGGAGGAGATGGTAAATTTCCGAAAGCAATTTCCATTTCTGGTAAGAGATGGCTTTCACTGCTTAAAATTCGGTTGAATTATTGAATGAAATAAACATAATACAAGATCGAGTAATTTTGTCACACTATTCCAAAAATTAAAATGAAAGTGCCCATATAAAAATGAAATATGTTAGTTCTCGTCATAATCATAACCTATTAGTAGCATGTAGCATCATATATTTATTTAAAGGTTTTCCTTCAAAGAATAATTATTATTTGTATAGGTACTGCCAGACAATTTGAAAGCTCTTGAATCACTAGTATTGTAATCATTTGTGCATAAGCAACAATACTTCTTTCATAGCAGAGGCAAAAGTGGTAGGTAACAAAGTTATATTTTATTTTTGATTTTTATCAATTCAATAACGATACTGAACATTCCTTAGTGACATCCAATAAATATTTATATCCTTTCAAAGGGCCATATTATATCTATAATTTTTGCAGACATGTTTCATCTTATTGTAAGTAGGTACCTAAATTGAAATTTTAAAGACTAATAGAATTGAGTAGTTTAAATGAGGCATAAAGGCATAATAACCTATGAAATCACATCGCCTCCACAATACTCTAAACCATACTGCGTATCTAAAAATAAATCAAATCCGAATTAGAAATTGGACACGAAAACTTCATTCAATATTATTAAATTTTCAAGATGGACTACTCCCCTCAGTATGTTAAGACACCAAAAAAATATTTTAGTGTTTCAGTGGCACATAACAATTAACGATCAAGCATGAGACTTCTATCATCCCACAATAAAAATAAAACCACAGATGATTGCAAATTTTGTGATTGCTATTAAAAAACCTCATCGATATAGAAGGTAAACCGACTATTTGATTTAATTTTTTTGAGGAAATATTTGCCTTTTTACGATTATTATTATTGCACTCGGATTGTTTCAAGGTTCTTCGACAATTTCAAATCCGCTTTTACACTACCTATACGGAGATCGATTTTGTATACTAGGAGGCTCAAGGATTAATAAACCAGGAAACAGTGTAGTAAAGAAAGTTTAAAATAAATAATTTTGGTAACTAGCAAGACACAATATAAAATACAAAACCTGAAAGTATACGTATCTACCTTATCAAAACAATATACAGTTTTCGTGGCAAGCAGACCAAGACAGATATTAATTTTTTATATCGCAGATTTCGATCTATTCTTCCCTTTCCTTGAACCCATGTTTATGACGACACGACCAAGGCTTCAACAGTTCAGTCGGAAAAAATAGTATCTAAAGAAGGCTGTTTTTTGTGCCATATCAGGTAAACTATAATTAATTGAAGAAAAAATGCACTCCATCGTATAACTGATATGCCACAACAACATCCTTCTTTATTTATTACATAGGTGCAAAAATCCATCTTTCATTGTTAATACTAGTTACGTTAGTTAAAAAGTAGATACTTGACATTATATTATACTGGATATACAGGGTGTCCAACTTTAAAACTTCACAAATCCGTAAAATCTTCATTTTTAGAGATAATCGCCTAAACTTTTTTTTGTTTGAAAGGCCTTGAAAAACTGCTTCTTTTGACCTTCCTACCATTTTCAAAATGCAAATACAGGGCCGGCTGCGATTTTTGTATACCCCCGATTTTCACGAAAACCATTTAGAGATTTTTTTATTTAAAACCTGAACCCACATTGTTAATCATCACACCCAAAAACCCCATATACCTATCAAATTTGAACAAAAAATATACAGGGAGTTCCATTCCGCAGGGTGTCAAATTTGAGCAAAATAGGAATTTGAAAGGCATCTGCCGAGTCACGTGTGCCATGGAATCCCCTCAAAACAGTTGAATAGTCACTAGGACCACTCAAGGTGTTGGTGTGCAAAGGTCCAATACGGAGTGTTCTTATCTGTGCTAACTCAAATTCCTGAATTTTTGGAACTTTATACGGGTCAAAAATCGAGTATATCAAAACCGCTCCACAAACTATAAATGAACTAAATCTAAAAAATACAGAAGCCTGCCAGTCAATAAGCCCATACCAGTTAAGGTGGCTGGTGTGCCACAACAGGAAACGCACAGAAAATATATCATCTTAAGACAGTGACTTTGTTGAGAAAGGTCCAATAATTTAAATTGTTTTTATTTGTTACTCACCATTTTGTAAAGAAATACATTACTTTTGTGTTTATCAATATTATTTCAATGATTTCAGAGCACTCTTGATCCGTATAAGATTCATAAAACTTCAGAATTTTGAGATGGCTCAGAGAAAAATACCCTGTACATTTTTGTGTACCTAAATATTTTCACACCAACACTTCGAGTGGTCTTGTTGTCCATTCAACTGTTTTGAAGGGATTCCATGGCATAATTGACTCGCCAAATTGCCTTTAAAATTCCTATTTTGCTCAACTTTGACATCCTGCAGAATGGAACTCCCTGTATATTTTTTATTCAAATTTGATATATGGGGGTTTTGGGGTGTTCTGATTAACGCTGTGAGGTCAGATTTTAAATAAAAAAATCGCTACATGGTTTTCGCGAAAATCGGTGATATAAAAAAATCGCAGCCGGCCCTGGATTTGCATTTTGAAGATGGCAGGAAGGTCAAAAGAAGTGGTTTTTGAAGGCCTATCAAACAAAAAAAGTTTAGGCGATTATCTCCAAAAATGAAGATTTTAGGGATTTGTACAGTTTTAAAGTTAATATAATAATATGGATAAAAATCAAACTCAAGGGATTTGCAGCGCTTGTGATATATCGAACCGATATTGATTGAAAGTGCATAAAATAGATAATTTTTGGACGCCATGGCATGCTAAAATAGAGCAATTTTTTTAAGTGCTAATAAGAGCTAGATCACTCGCACTAAACTGTGGCATTTTACCAAATTCCCCACAGATAAAAAGTTATAAGCCGAAGAAGTTTTGGCAATTGTCGGGTTTTTCGAAAATATCTCAGAAAACAGGCCATGCCACGCGAATGTGTTTTTACCCAATGCTGGCCCAGCAAAAAGGCAATTTTTTTTCAAATAAAGTTCTCCGAAAAATACATATTTTTGTCAAGATGTTTTCAAGTGGCCCTTCGTCAATAGACAACCTGTATAGAGGCGATCCAGGGGGGATGTTATGGTACTGGTACTGGTTTTCACCGTGTTGTTGCTATCTATCATTGAATAAGGAATTTAATCAATGTATCTATATAGTTTTTTGTACGTTTTCAAATTGTTTCGCGAATGTTCATTTAATTCTACACGAAAAAATAGGTCCCCTTTAAAGAACGTTGTTTCGGATAATGCCACTTTCTACATCGTTCATTAACTTTGGTGAAACGAGTCCAATTTCCAATAATATTGCAATATTCTTCCCTAGGGAGGGAAATACGTATGTACTTTTGGATAGGACTGAGGAGGTCGAAAACGCGATTTACAAGTACAAAAGGGGTCGTAGAAAAAAACCAGTTTCATCATTTTTTAAACTAATGTCCCCACGGTAGATGCATGCGTTGTATTTAGTTATTGTAACAAATCCATTATCTTTTATAAAATATTTTTAACAAATTAGTACCTATCAATATCAATCGGTGTGATCTGTTAACTGTAGGAAAAAAACTCGTTTTCCAAGTTCACGATTACTTCTCGGTTGAACCTTATAAATATGAGTCAACGTGGAACGAGTGTCCCAGTTTCGTTACTCATTTCAAGGCAAATAATAAACCAACATTTTTAAATTGGTCAAAATGGGAAATATCGACCGATTAGATGAAATATTGGAAAAGCAATTTACCAACATTTTTCGCGCGGGTTACGTCACCATCGACGGGGTTGCTCTGCCGAAAAGGTACGAGGAAATGAAGGACGAAATTGACAACTTGGATGTGAGCGAAGAGGATATTTGGATTTGTAGTTTCCCGAAAACTGGTAAGGAAAACTAAGTTGGGAAATTAGAATTCATTGGTGCTGGTGTCCCAAATTTGAACAACAGGGATTTTTTTCTTTAAAATCGCTAGGTACTCAAAGAAAATATATCTCTACACCAATTAAATTCTATGTAAAAAAATAATCCAAAACTGTTGACACCCACCCCGATTTACGGTACCCAGTACCTATCAAATTTGAAGGAAGTCGGTCAATCCGTTGAAAATTTATGGACTAAAAACCAAAATTTAAAACAACCAAATGAAACAACAAAATTTAGAAAAGCGATAACGTCGGTAACATTAATGACAAAAATAATAATAGGTTTATTCAAAAATGATTCAAATCATACAGTAAAGCTCCTTAATATCTCAAAAACTCAAAATAAGTAGATATCTACCTATTAAAAAAAAACTAAGGCAAACGCAAACGAACTACTATTGCAAATGTAGAATTTATTTTCTAATTAAGTTTCTTCTGACACCCTACCTGCTTGTAAAAAATGTAATGCAAATGTAGGTATCTAACGAGCGATTCCATTTGACACTGTTAATTTCAATGTTTTAGGAACCACATGGACTCAAGAAATGGTCTGGATGATAGTCCACAATTTAAATTTCGAAGAAGGCAGAGATGTGAACATCTGCGCGCGTTCCCCGTATTTGGAGTATGATTATTTTGATATTTTTAAAGTTCTGTTCAAGAAGTGTTATCATTTTAGGGTGTCCGCTATCTATGACTATAGAAAAGTCGAAGCAAATAATAAAGATTTCGAAGCGCCTTTGTTCATGGCAGATTCACTGAAATTTGTTAAAATGCAGGAAAGTCCTATTTGTATAAAAACGCATCTGCCATGGAATCTCTTACCGAAACAAATACAAAATGGAGAAAAGAAACCCAAGGTATTTTTTTGCAATAATAATAATAGTTATTAACCGCACTTTACTCAAAGAACATATCGTTGATTATAATTTAAAAAATGCCTAAAAATGAAAAATAGCTTTTGAAACTTACTTTTTTAGATAATTTATGTTACAAGAAATCCAAAGGATACATGCACATCGTATTATCATCATGCGAAACTTATGGAAGGCTACAAGGGGAATTTTGAGGACTTTTTCGAGTTATTTTTGGCAAGCAAAGGTAAGTTAGAAACTGATAGTATATATATAACATACCTTCATCCATACCTATACACAACACATTATAAGAACAGCTTCACTCTCTATTTTTTCTAAAATATCTCTTTCTATGCCACTTTTGCTTTTGCTTACAGTGTGTATTCAAAATTAAGTATTTGTTCCACTAGCCACTGAATGAGGTAGTGCTACCATAGCCTAAGGGTTATTCCTTAGGCTATGGTGCTACAAGCCACAAGCAAGTCCTTTTCGATTTTCAAGGAATATTGAACGATAAAATGTGTCATGTCTTTCGAGATTTCTCTGATACAGTCCTGTGCTACCTGACGTAGAATGACCTCCAAGGTTAGAGCGGGCAATATACAGGATGGCCCACCACGAACTGCATCGATCTATATATGGAAAACTAAAATTAGGAAAATTCTGAAAATTTGGCACCTCACCAATGCCGATGGGCGCTGCTCAACTAAAATATTTTGGTGAATCTGGCTCCTCCGGTTATACCGGAAGTCAATATCAACTTTCTTATCTCAAATGGAACACCCTGCATATTATTGCATTTTTGGATTCTAGGCATCATTTTGGAACAAAAACATGCAAAATGTCCTATGTCTAAATCCAACCGTTTTTGAGATATTTGCATTTTTCCGAAAAAAATTACAGGTGCAGACCTAAAGTCAATTAGCAATTGATACAAGGAAGTCGCGAAATTTCAAAACGAATTTTTGGCATCGTGTAACAGAAGCCCTGACCTAGTGATCTCTGCTGAGAAATAAATCCGTTCTTGTACAGGGTGTTCACAAAATATGAATAAAAGTTACATTCAAAATGTGCTTAAATCTCGAAATTTTCAAATGGAAACCCCCATTTTTTTAATGCGATCTTGTTCACCACTAAAAATGATGACAACTTTGTGTAAGGTTTCCTATACCTAGATGCAGTAATTTTCGATTAATTTACGAAAAACCCACTTTTCGCCCATAAAATGCGGGGTTTGCTTATAACGCTTGGAAAATCATACTTAATTAGCCGTGGACGTTGAAAAGACAATCGCGGCTGAGGAAATGTCACTTGGTTTATAAATTATTGAACAATAATGCCGGCGCGCTTAAATTACTGTACCTGTAATTTTTTTAGGAAAATGCAAATATCTCAAATCGGTTGGATTTAGACACAGGACATGTTGCATGTTTTTGTTCCAAAATGATGCCTAGAATCCAAAAATGCAATAATATACAGGGTGTTCCATTTGAGATAAGAAAGTTGATATCGACTTCCGGTATAACCGAAAGTGCCAGATTCACCAAAATATTTTAGTTGAGCAACGCCCATCGGCATTGGTGAGGTGCAAAATTTTCAGAATTTTCCTACTTTTAGTTTTCCATATATAGATCGATGCAGTTCGTGGTGGGCCACCCTGTACATATATTGCTGGATCGAGAAAGAAATTTGATTTTAATATTATCCACAATAGAGAATAGAGACAATAATTATTTGGTAGATATTATAGGTACTACATTGCACGTTAATAGTGGCAAAGAAAACGTAATGCCCCTGTGTTTTCTCTGTATTAATTGTTGCTATTTTTTCAGTCAGTTTTTCCCCATACTGGAAGCACATCCTCCAATACTGGGACAGGAGGAACTCCCCAAACGTTCTCTTCCTGAAATACGAAGATATGAAAAGCGATCTTCCATCAGTCATAAGACGAACTGCAGCTTTCCTTGACAAAAAACTAACTGACGAGCAAGTCGACCTCCTGGCCAAACATCTGAGTTTCGAAAGTATGAAGAGCAACAATTCAGTTAACTATGAACTAGTTATTGACCTCAATAAGAAGTACAATTTGATCGACCATGAGGGCAGTTTCATGAGGTCTGGATGTGTTGGAAATTACAAGTCATTGATGACCCCTGAGATGATAGAGAGAATCGAAAAGTGGACACAAGAAAATCTCCAGGGCAGCGATTTAAAATTTTAGGAGTTTTATAATAATTATTAGATTTATCTGCATATTTTCATGTAGGCTTATTAAATACAAATAAATACCTAATAATATTTTCTTGAAATCGATCGTGAAGTGTCTCAAAATCGTCATTAAAAGCTCAGAAATCGGCACTGAAGTAGCCCATTATTGTACGATTTTGTCAATAAGTAGGCCTTGGCGGGATGTAAACATCAAACGTCAGAATAAAGGCCCATTTAAATTTTCGTACACATTGCGAAATTATTATCTATAGCAGCGCAATGAATTTCAATCTATTTTTCATGGAGGCTGCACAGGCAGCAGTTTGGAATTTCTGTTGAGAAGCGCCGTGCCTCGTCATACTTGACCTAGGTAGAGCGATCGTCAAAGTCAAACAACGCCGCGTGCAGTCGGCTCATGGACGGGTGATCCCTTATGATTATTTTTTTTGCCTAAAAAAACATTTTTTCAGATTTAAAAAATATATATAATATCCTTAATAGTCTCTGTTATAAACAAGGATAATATGTACCTCGGCACTGAAGTTCATATTGGCGGAATATTCTGATAATATTTTTTCAGAGAACATGATGTATATTCTAGGAATATTCATAAAAACTGTATAGAAACATTTTTTATGTTCTATGTACCTATATTAAAAAAAACCGCTAACGCCAGTTGCAGGGTTCGAACCTACGACCATCGATTTACAAGTTCAACCCTCTGACCAACTAAGCCATCGACGTACTTGTAATACCTAAAAATAGTGTAAGCTAGAATCTCGGTGACGTCATGATATTCCAGTTATTGCCACTATAGTCTATCCAAGACACAGCGGCAGTAGATATAAACAAAGTCACTTGACCGCCTTGCGATCGATTACCAGGGTTGGACTAATATGAGATTCCAAGTGGCATGTAATTCTCAACTAATTCTTCTAGAAGTTCTAAAATGTGTGATTCTGCCTTTCGTGGATTTTTATAAATTTCCTTAAATTAAGTAGCAAAATAAATTTACAGAATATACTGCTCGCGATCCGATCTAGAATATGCAGAAAACTCGACTGAGGGAAGAGCCGGCCCTGCATTCTGCCCGCCGCGTAAACGCTTGACATTTTATGACGGCCAGACCAATAAGAGAATAGGTCACGTGGTGGCCAATGTTTTGATCCACTGCCGCTGTATCTTGGATAGACTTTAGTGAACATTCATAAGATAAGTATCGTGAATGTCTTGTATACAACTATTTTGAACATTCAAAAGATATTTGCTGTATCAATATACTATTTAGCATATGTTCCAGCAATATTCCAAAATTCCGCGTTCCTAAAGTGAACGTGTCTGTAATGTATGTCTTAAGTTAAATGTTCAATTTGTAAATATTTATATACAGGGTGAGTCTGAAATACCTGGCATCATTTTTTTGGGTAAGAGAGATGGTCATTCCGAACAACTTTTTTAATAATTGTTTTTCCTATCGCCGAATTTTTTTCTCTAATTTACCCACCTAAAATGCCCCCTCTATGAAGACACGGCACTGACGAATAGCGTAAACTCGCTCTCAAAATACTATATTAGTTGAATAGTTGAATAGTTATTTATGTACCAAGGCACTGAAGTTCAACTTTTTATGACTCATGTGGAATTTAGTTGCCGAGGCCTCTGTCCGAGGCAAATAAACCACATGAGTCATAAAAAGAACTTCAGTGCCGAGGTACATATTATATTTGTTTTGAAATCGGAAAAAAAATGTTTTATTAGGCAAGAAAATAATAATAAGGGATCACCCGTCCATGAACCGACTACGCGCGGCGTTGCTTGACTTTGACGATCGCTCTACCTATACTAAAATCGAGCAACTCTTACGCCTGGCGTAAACAAGAGCACGTGACTTGAAATATTCGCCAGGGCTGCACTGAGGCAGAACCTGTATTTAATTTTAGTTTTACAATTGTTTACATCAAAATATTTCGGAAAAGAATTATTGGCTTAATTAAAATGGTTCAAAACATCGATAAAATTATTTGTGGCAGTGTCTAAATAGCTGAAAACAACAAGATAAAACCCCATAACTACACTTTTGCGATCGAGTACGTCCCTGGTGCCGAGTCGGGTGAAATTTTATAGTCTACCGACCAATCGCGGAACGTCATTGAACACGTGGTTTTATTTACGCCAGGCGTACGGATTGCTCGATTTTAGTATAGGTCTTGTTTGAATAAACAAGGGTATAGGTCAAGTCACGATAAACTTACCCACGGTATGTAATTGCGCATCTTGTGACGCGTCAGTTGCAAGTCAGAATTTAAATTGCTCCATATGTCTTGTCTGCGGCATGCAGCAATCGATTTTTTGGCAAGATTATTGTCCTTGGGAAATCTATAGTACCTACTTAATTTCCGTTCCCATACTGTTTCTGTTATTATTTGGACAAACGCTGACTGCACATCCCGGCATTTCTGGCCTATTTTAAAGCACTGTCGAGCTGGACTGGCAGTTGTTTACACTTTTTTTCTTGACACATTAAACTGTAAACTATAAAAAATCGTAAAACACAACCGCATTTTGAATTCGTGACTCGCAACTGACGTAGATGCTCAGATTTGCCTTGTTTTCGGATTTGTTACTGACATACCGTGGGTAAGTCTATCGTGGGTCAAGTAAGACAAGACACGGCATCGGCATCTTCGTACAGAAAAACCAAACTTCTGCTTCTTGTGCAGCCTACACAACAAATCTATTGATATTCAAATTTACTAAAATATGTATACTGAAGGATTGCGCTTCTATAGGAAACAATTTCGCAATGTGTACGAAAAGTTAAATGGGCCTTTATCGGCCGAGTTTTGAATATTTGGTCACTTTTGACGGGCGATTTCTCCGCGTTTGACGTTTGATGTTTACATCTCGCCAAGGCCTACTTATTGAAAAAATCGTACAATACTGGGTTACTTCAGTGCCGATTTCTTATTGTACGATTTCTGTGCTTTTAATGACGATTTTAGGACACTTTACTGACGATTTCAAGAAATAGTTATTTTCTTGAAATCGGCATTAAAATGTCCCAAAATCGTCATTAAAAGCACAGAAATCGTACAATAATGTAGTCCATTATTGTACGATTTTTTCAATAAGTAGGCCTTTTATGACTCATGTGGAGTTTAGTTGCTGAGGCCTCTGGCCGAGGCAAATAAACCACATGAGTCATAAAAAGAACTTCAGTGCCGAGGTACATATTATTTTTTTTGAAATCGGAAAAAAATGTTTTATTAGGCAAGAAAATAATAATAAGGGATCACCCGTCCACGAACCGACTACGCGCGGCGTTGCTTGACTTTACTGATCGCTCTACCTAGGACAAGTATAATGACGTACGGCACCTTCTGACAGAAAAACCAAACTGCTGCTTCTTGTGCAGCCTACACAACAAATCTATTGATATTCGAATTTACTAGAATATGTCTACTGAAGGATTGCGCTTCTATAGGAAACAATTTCGCAATGTGTACGAAAAGTTAAATGAGCCTTTATCGGCCGGGTTTTGAATATTTGGTCACTTTTGACGGGCGATTTCTCCGCGTCTGACGTTTGATGTTTACATCTCGCCAAGGCCTACTTATTGAAAAAATCGTACAATAATGGGCTACATTATTGTACGATTTCTGTGCTTTTAATGACGATTTTGGGACATTTTAATGCCGATTTCAAGAGAAAACATTTATTAAGAAAAGTGGTTCAGAATGACCATATCTATTACCCAAAAAAAGGATGCCAGTTATCTTAGACTCACCCTGTAAGTATATTTTTTGCACATTAGGAGCGACAAATTAATAAATTAAATACTGATAGCGTTGACTGACGTATGGATAAGACTTCTCACGGCTATAGTTTCATGTCCTGGAAAGTAGATGGCGCCTATGGTCAACAATGTATTTTGCATTGTATTTTGTCTCCGGGAAGCGCATGGTGAGCCAGAGAACTGTCAAACATGACAGCCGTGAGCAGTCTTTATTAATACGTCAGTCAACGCTGATAGCATACGCAGCGCCCTCTACGGATGACACCAAAAATAATACCAAATTATGACTTCTCTTCCCAAAAAAAATGGCTACCAAATTTTGCAAGAAAATTTTGTCGTCTCAAAAAGTTACTTAAAAAAAATAGAAAATAAGATTTCAATTTCAACACCCTGCATCTCGGAAACCAAACATCTCCGGACCCATGCTCATATCTTATATGAACCCAACAAACACTGATAAATGGGCCATTTGTAAAAATGTATTGGATAACCATCACTGCATCATTGGAACGATGATGGAAGCCATCATTGGCCCGGGTCCGTAATGTCCCGGTGGCCGGCTGCGTTCCATCAGTCACTTTTCCAGCATGGATGGCCAGTGCAAATTTACTTATGGTCCACCATAGGAGTACCAATAGAGGTTGTGTGTTATAATTATAGTGGACCATTATAAAGGTCTTTTATACTTCAAACATTGCTAGTTATTTAATTTGTACACATCAAATGGTATATTTTCGGGTTTCCGACTTACCTATACGGTGATTTTTAAATCAAAGGCAAATAATAATAAACAATTAATATATTGAAAACAAGAACAAAAATTCAAAATTGTAATAAAACACCAGATGTTTACCTGAAAAGAGAAAGAACATAAATTATTATTGAAATTATCAAATACCTACATTATTTTTTATTTTAACTAGAATTTTTTAACTATTAACTTTAAAAACCAACAAATATTTTGGATGTTTGATTAAGAATAAAATTACGTTGGGATCAGTGTGAGACTCAATCTCATAACTTCGATTTAACCTGCACCTGCAGGTATCAGGTATATGCATAGCCCCAAGGTTCATATATTAAATTTCCTTATCTTTCACCTAATTACCATAACAGAATGCACTAATCCATAATCCACATCTATAAGTCGCTTCCTCACAACATGCAGATATAGTATGGCTTATATTTTGACCACATTTTGATGCACTATGGACCGAACGAACTCGGCGTGCACGCACACACGGCAACACACGACCACAATATGGCGCCAGCGACGCCGGCCTCAAGGCAGTAAAAATGATGAACGGTGACACAGCGCAAGCGCGGTAAACTCATCAGGTTTTGCCATTCATGGTAATTTAAATAAAAAGTGCAGGTAATAATGTGGACTTTTGCCAATTACAGCAATGGCCCATTAAAAATCCAGAAGTTGAGTGTTTGTTGGGAACTTTTCGTCATATTTTCCATTTTTCTTTTTAATTTTTCAAGTTGGTGCATTTATTTCCGGACATTCGCGGCCTGTATTTATTTATTTTAGAAAATATGTTTTTGTTCTATTTTTATTCATTAAAATTATGGACAGAGTTTTGATATTTATAACTGATTGCCCCCCCCCCCCCAGACGTTAATCCTGGATACGCCACTGCTCAACGGTGAGGTAGATACATTGAGTTAGTAGGGGGGGGGGAGGCGCCATAACAACGGGTTCAGGGGGTGTGGCTAAGTTTTTGATCAATATGGCTGACACGCCAGAATCTCATTAAACAGTATTCCTAGTAAAATTATAAAAAATGTAAAAAAAATAAAAACTAACAACGACGAAATCAAAAGCTGGGTTTAGTCAGTCAGTCAAATACATAGCTAGAGTAGTTATAAATGTAATATTTTTCTTTTCATAAAGTACCAAAGTGGATATTATATAAATTATATTGATACGGCTCTGTCTATTGTTTGCATTACCTGTGAAATGCAATTCCTGTGAATTTCTTTTTGTCCACGTTAGAATAATTGCTACTGCAACAACGTAACAGAACATGACATATTTATTTCCAATAGGTCAATAGCTCGCAATAACAAGGAAAACTGCACGTTTAGCCACTTAATGCACTTTTAGTTTTAGCACCGAGTCAACAAATTGACGTTGTTCTTGTAATCTATGACGTAGGAACCCGTTTTGGGTGACGTCACAGCTTCTCCCCCCCATACTGCCGCAATGGGTAGATAATAAAAAAAAAATTGTAGGCTGGGCCATGGGGGAACTGAAAGACTGCGTTGTTATTGATAGATGATAACAATTCCGCAATAAGGCTGCACTGGATAGTACAATTTCGTTGAATCTAGTAATCTAGATCTAGTACAATTTGACGCAACGCTGTGGACGTGGGGCGTTCAGAACAACGCACTTTCAACCTATCTTTTATATTTTGTGTTGTGACTTGTGAGATGTGCACCTAAACTTTATATTTTGTGGTGCAATTTAACCTGTATATTTTGTGTTCCACATTTCAGAAAAATTTAAATTTCATATTAGTCGAATTTTACAAATTATTACGTGCGGTTCGTGCGGATATAGTGCAAAGCAAACCGAGGAGCACAATCATGAAAGTATTAGTCAAAGGATTTAATTTGTACCATCAATTAAATAATTCTAGCCCGTTGATTAAAGATTTCATCGAAACTTTTCAAAATAATGGCCTCGAGAGCCTCGAAATTAATCATACTTACAGTTTGACGAAACACGGAAATACTTTAACATTTTATAGTACAGCTCTTAGCGAAATTTACAAATTAACTTCACTTAACCTTTGTACGTTAATTTCGGACAGTACAAATGTATGTAAAATTTCTTCAGACGATGAAAAAATACTACTTTTAACGGACACTGGACAAGTATATAAATTTTTGATAGATAATGAATGTGCAGTTCAAGGCATTACGAAATTTTGGGACTCTGAAGATAAAATTGAAAGAATCGTCAGCAGCTCGAAATTAAATGTGGCAACTTCTATCGGAGGGTTTCTGTTCAACATTCCTAATAAACTCGATACTAAAATAGATGTTGCAGATATTAAATTAGGGAAAGAACACTGTATAATATTAGATAAATGTGGAAATGTTTATTCATTTGGTAGAGGCAGGTGAGAGATTAATAATTATTCCTTAATGATTTGCAAATATTTCCTCTGGTATTACATTAAATTTCAAAATTTTATTTTGCAATTTTTGCATTTGCAATTTATATATAAAAGTGGGTTCACGTCTTGTGCTCTCATTGGCGTGTTGAGTCACGTAACTTCTTTGGACGTACATTTAACTCCATACCTACACGTCCGAAGTAAACTTATTTAGACACATCGGAAGTGCATTTTTCTCAAGCGTATGTCCTCCTTTTTTGACAATAGGCACTGCCATATGAAAAAAGAAGGGGGCATTTGCACCATATTGAAGCAGTCGGCAGCGATGGGCGCTGCCGTATGAAAAAAGAAGTGGTAATTATTTCCAATGGAGTACCCACCCCCAATTGGGCAAGTGAAATTTGGGACAATGAAATTCTGTAGTGTCTTGCATTGCATATATACATATATTATAATGACATTTTATTTAGTAAAGCAAATCTATTAACATATTCATCAAGACTTTTTTGCGAATACTTCATTGAATCCAAAATTATGGCAAAGCTACAGATCATCCCAAATTTTGACTCTTAATTTTTATTTTCACATAAATGTTGCTAAAAAAGTATGAGTCAATTTTGAATAAAATGAAGCCTTCTTTTGACAAAAGAAAATGCGAGTTTTCATTTTATTCAAAATTTTATACCACGACTTGTTTAAATATGGCTTTTATTGAGAAAAACTGTGGTCTAAGGCTTGGATTCCTAGTTATATTGACATGGGTGACATAAGTTTGAATCTGAGCTAGTTCTGGGGCAACCCAGTATTATCCGAGTATTATCTTAACTACCTTTTATTCGTTTTACTCAACATAGTGGCTGCTGTTTTCTTTTTCATTAAATTCCTAGCTGATATTTGGGGAAATTGTGTTTGCCTTTCTAATATTTTCAAATTATCTGTAAGTCCCTATATTTGTTATATAAATTGTATTCTTTCAGTCGTGGTCAATTAGGACATGGCAATTTGGAAGATCTGTCCGAACCACTTCTTATAGAAGCTCTGGGAGGGATAAAAGTAATAAAAATAGCTGCGGGAGGTTGGCACTCTTGCGCAATTAGTGCTAGTGGTGATTTATATACCTGGGGATTGAACGTCAATGGCCAACTAGGCCTCGGAAGTCAGAATTCTGTTTCCGTGATGGCATTACCTCATTGCGTTGACTTTGAAACTGATGAAATAGATGTGGTGAATGTGGTTTGTGGATATCGTCATACTTTAGCACTTCTTGGTGAGTAATTCAGTCATTTGAATCTTTGAATTAATCTTATTTCTTAATAAAATTAAAATCAAATGATAATTTTAGGTAATGGAAAGATGTATGGATGTGGATGGAATAAATATAAACAGGTGCTTAACGAAGAGACTGAATCATACAGTTCATTTATAAATATTTATGACTTATCAAAAGAGACTGTTTTAGATTTAATTTGTGGTCCTTGGAACTCCTGTGTTATTTGTAGGTAGGATATATGAACTAAGTAGGTATTTCAATTATTATTTTATCAAATCCCCTATTAAATTTCAATATGTTCCTAATTTTGTCAAGTTGTCCTACTTTGCCTTGCCTTTTTGATACAGTACACCCATACATGTCCAGAAATAGCTTCGCACAAGAAAATTCCTCAGAAAAGTTCTCCATTTGAAACATACGAATTTGTCTAATCCTCTCAGTCTTACTTAGATAACTTTTTAAGTATACAAGATGATCATAATACCTACCTAGGTAGGAACTGCATTTTTGACATTGTTGTGAAAATAATGTAGCAAAATGTTCTGCCTCTGCCATATACAGGGAAAATTCGAAAATAGAAAAGTGGTTCAAGAATAAAGTTAACAAAAATAAGGATCGGTTTTTGTACCTATACATATACACAGACAAAATCCATTGTTTTTTCCGGCTACACCATATATATATTATGAAGAATCAGGTACTGCTGATAAGAATGTACGATTGAGTGTTTCCCCTCACCTGAATATAAGCACAAGTAAAAAATAACACCTTACACCTCACACTTTTGGATCGGGTTTTTTTGGACCAGAGAGTGAGGAACAGAAATGAAACATTAGGTAACATTTTAATGTAGTCCACAGTATAATAAATACTGGTATACTTCAGAATTACATTATAAATATACAATGTGTATGATATTTTTTATTTTTGTGGTTTTAAAATATTTTCTGAAAATAACAATTTCCCACAAAGCAATTGTTCAAACACTTAACTTTTATAATAAAACATGATTTTACTAGTCACAGACATTTATGAACAAGAACCTGTTGTATTTCAGGAAAAGTGTTAGAGAACTTCGACTGCAGAATTATACATAAAAAATGTCTTCGAACATTTTTCCTTTACACAGAAAATACAACAAATTGATATAATATATCCACGCTAAAAAGGCATTTATAGTCACAATTTTATAAATGTGAACGATTGGCACAGAACTTATTTTAGCATATTGAAAATGAGCTCTGTGAGTAAATTTTTGATGTAACATATTGTCAAAGTATACCGCAGATAACCAACAAATTTTTACAAAATGCTTTTTAAAATCAAGGAACGCACCAGTTTTTTGAATCATACTAAAATATTTGCTGAGGGTTTTCTTTATCTATATATTTTGATATTTTGGATATGAACTATTTGGTTTTTTTGGTCCCAGTGTTAAATATAACTGTGCTGTAGTGTTTTTGAATTATGGCATATTTTAAAAATGATATTCCGTCACTTTTTGTGTAAATCGAACTAAACATTTTCACGTACTTTTAAAAAGTCTTTTTCAGTCTTAATCGATTTGCTACCAATCACATATATTTTTTTCTCTTTAAATTTTAAATATGTCTACCAATTTTAAGCACGTTTTATTTAGACTAGGGAAAATAAAGTAAATAAAAATCATGCACCGCATACAGGTACGAAATCATTTTGATAGAATTAAATAGAAGACACTTTTCGGTGTTTCTTGTGCTATTTACATAGGAGTCATTTTAATACAAAATATTTAAAAATATAGACCATTTTGTAATTTCAATGACATAACTAAACTTCAAATTAGGCTCATTATACAAAAAAATAAATGTAGAAAAATATATCATAAAAAATGTTTATGGTTTACTCAAACATCAAAATCTGAAATACTTCCGAATTCATCCTTTTTTTGATAGAAGATATAATCATATAGATTTGGTTTTCTACTCATTCCTATGACTGATGTTAGAGCAAACATAAGATATACTAAAAAATGTTAAATCATGATATTGCGTTTTAATTTTGTTATCCGTTTTCAAATATGCCATGAATGTTAACCGGTTTTATTTCTGTTTGAATTATTGTAATATGGTTTGAACCTGTAATTTGCTACCACATTGATGGAGAGCTTTTGGTATCCTAAACTGTAAGCTATACTATTATGCGCTACGTAAAGAGTATCTTAATCTATATTAGTTAAGTGCCATCACCTTGTTATTAGTGTTTCATTTACAAAAAAAATCTATTATAGTGAGCTTTAAACCTAACATTGTACTGTATGTGTCAAGAATGACATATAGTTAACTAGCAGCTATTAAGTATACGTTTAATATTTCAAAAAATCTACAGTATTTTGGTGTCGCTTTCTTTGATGAAAGACTTACAGTGGTTGAAAAATATCTTCAAAAGGTGTACTATCACCTTTATTTACATTTTAGTAATTACTTGGTCGAAAAACATTAGATGTCACATATCTACCTTGTCATTTAACTGTTTATTTTGAAAAGAAAACTAACAATATTATTATTATCATTAGAAACACATTTAAGAGTGCTTAGATTTGAAAACGAAATGTATAAATCGGATTAATAATACAGTTTGAAGAAAAAATAGATCCATAACCTTAACATTTTTTTTTTTTTTAATAAAAAGTGGTTATGTGCAAGGCAGTATTTTGTGAAAATTGTTATTTGGTGAATATCTTAAGAAATTACAAGTTACTACGTATTTACATACATTCACACTTTATGTAAGGTGAGGTGGGTAAAGAAAACGACATGAAAAACTGCTCCGAAGATGATACTATTGCAAAGAAACTGCTCTGTAATTCAAGGAAAAATTATGCTCCTCATCAATGCGGTTAAATGTGGGGAATTGTGGCTATTGTTTATGATGGTTGCAAGAACATAAACACTGTTTACAAACGAACTAAACCGACTTTGCTGAGAGGTTTCAATGTTATTTTGTAATCATTAACTTTTATATTAGCAGGCGCACGACACTTAGGTGCGCTGGGAAAGTACTATGTACAAAGAACGAAAGCTTCAATCAACTTAAGTAGTAAACTTACTGTTTTACTCAACTAAAAAATAATTAACAAATAGTCAATATAAAAATCATTAAAATTATGTGTATGTAAAAAAATATGTAGGAATAATTAACTATAGAAAAGTCTTATAGTTGTGAAAAAGCTAAACTGTGGAATGACGAATCTAAAACTAAGACAGAAGACCTTGGTCCGTGTTTAACAAAAAAGAAATACTGATTCTTCAATTAGAGCGTGGAATCAATGAGAGTTAAAAAATCATTTAACGCTTCAATCCTAGTTCACAGTAATAAAGCCTAACAAATTAACAAACAGTATTTATAAAACACATAATATCAAAAGGTTTATTTGTTAAACCTTATTAAAACGAATAATGTGTACAAAAACCTTACCTCTGAGGCAAGAAACATTTTAATTTTTTAAAAGGTTTTTTTGTATATAAAATATAGCAAATAACATTATTTTCGGGAACACAATAGTTTTTAGAGATGCCGCTCAAGCATTATACTTTCTTAAGTAGGTACCTAAAATATTTTTACGCGTATACTTTTAAGGTTACTTTTACATTTGTTTGGACCGCATGTGTGAAACAGGTTAAAAAAGATTCAAAAATTGTGTCTTTATAATAAATTATCACATTAAAGTTAAATAAATGTAGGCATAATAAACACTAAGTATTTAAAATTGCACAAAAAGTGGCACACTTGCTCTCGTAATATTCTTGCAGATTCTTCATAATTGTTATACACTTTTTACTTTTTATTTTACACATTAAGCCAAAAATATATACTTTTGGTGTATGCTCAATCGGAAAGGTGGCATAGCCCATAGCTAAATTTGAACTCAACATTTGGCGTTCTCTGAGAGGTATATTGTAAACGAACGAACTGAGCCACCACACCTTTCCAATTCAAGCATCATTTGCATTGCAAGCGCAAAAGTGAGACACACAAACATTTAAAACAGTGTAAATCTTACAACTACAAGAACGGGGAAGCTCTACGCTTCAAAAAATAACATACATTTATTCTTTTTTTTGTAAAAATGCATTGTGGCGATCTTGTTCTTCTGCGAGAACCGAGATCTTTAGTATCTGTTATATTTTGTATTTCAACTCTAATGGTTTCGAATAAAAAATCTGGCACATATATGGTTGGAATGTTTTGTTTTGGCCACCCAACCGCCTCCCCGCAAGTCCATTTTGATTCTCGAGTTTATCTAAAACTATTCACAGGTTGCAGCCGACTGTTCGGGGAGGGCAGTTTTGCCGCCAAAAGATATGTATTAAAAGCATACCATTTTATATACAACATATATACTGCATATTTGGTCCAACATAAATATGTGTTTGTTACTGCAATATCTGGTTTGATGTGGGGGATCCCCCACCCGTTAACACCAACACAAGAGTTATAAATATGCTATGCTAGCCGCTACTTTGAATGTTATTGGAAAGTGAATTGTTGTACTTTTCGTTCCAGTAAAATGGGTAGGTACTTGGATGTATTGTTAAATATAGTTTTTTAGTTGGCACTAAGGAATGGGTGATCCGTTATAACTGTCGGTATCGGTTTGGTTTGTGGTTGGTTGTAATAATCTGACGGTTGTTGAAGGGGAATGAAGCATTTTTAAACTCTACCTGGAGTCAATCTTTTATCTCTCAAACAAAATAGCTTCCTTTTTTTCAAATATATAATATATTTAATATATCTTATATACTAATTAATATTGATGTAAATATATATATATTATGTATATACCATCTAATTGCACTTCATTGTTATATGAAAAAGAAATGAAAACAGAATTATCACGTGGAAAACTGACAGTAACCTCGATGCCTCACAATCAATTTTCCATATTTTAAAAATTTCATTTATTTTTATTAACTACCGCTAACTGTTTAAATTTATATAATATTTAAGATATTTTTAGAGAAAATATACATCAAAAATTTTGATTAAATCACAGATAGATATAATTTTTCAATTGTGGAATAATCCCAAAGGTTTTCGATATTTTTTACCGTTCCCTTTCATCAAAGCAGTTTTATACACGTGAACATGAATAGTATTTTTTTTTTTATATTTTGAGGTATATGCAACGTCAAAGACACAGAGAGTACATTAATTTAAGATAAGATTCTTTTGTACATGCCAAAATACATTGAACGATAAACATTTAGAATAAACAGACACAGTCAAACTCCTCTGTTCTTTCTTTCACTCTTTCATTCACCAGAATACTGAATATATTTTTGAATTTCCATAGAGTGTAAGGGAAATTTTATTTTCATACATTTCATTTCGTTCCAAACATTTGTCAAATTATTGGTAGTGCATACAACTTCTATCATTATTTTGTCTTTTTGTTGAAAATGACTGAGCATTTATGATTTTGACCAGGTCATTTTTAAAAATGATCGCTGAGACCTCTAACATTTATGGTCATTTTTGAAAATGGTGCCATTCGATTGCTTGTGAAAAGACCCCATATGTATGACTTTTGATTTAAAAAGTACAAGAGATAAGGTAAAACAAAAATATAAAATATATATAACATTTCTAGTTACAGACAGATTTAGAAGACCCAACGCGTACGTACATGTAGGATGTAGGTTAGTTAGATTAGCAATCAATAAATATTCAAATATTGTTAAAATAAAATAAAAATTATTCTTCGTAGATATTTTGATTTTATTTTGTTCATTATTATAAAAAAGGAGGCTAGTACCTATCAAGGATATCAAAAGTTTAAGAAAATAAAATATATATTCAGATTCAAAACAAAACAAAATAAGTTCACGTTCACAATATTATAGGTTTTTTATAAAAGATCATAAATGCTCATATGTGACCAAAAATTCTTATTAATTCTCTAACTGACCACACATTTATATAAATGATCATAAATGCTACAAAATTGACGGTCAGTGACCAAAAATGACCAGACACTTTTAAAAATGTTCTGCCCATAAATGCTCATAAATGTTCAAAATGCCTCTGCCCATAAATGCTCCAGCCATCTATACTCAGAATTATGGGAATAAAAATTAGTGTTAAGTGATATTGTAGACATCTACTTCTTAAAAAATATGTCTTTTGTTAAAAGCATATTTTTAAAATTTCACTTACATTCTAAAAAAAGCATGTTCAACAAATACTGCAAATTTTTGGAATGTCAAAAGCATTGAACACTGTGGAATTTGACTGTGGCAGTCTGTGGGGTCCAAAGAGTATACTTTAGAGTCGAAACATCTAATATATAGATTACGTTACTGCTTTGATGCATGCCGAATACTATTCTAATAAGAAATAACGTAATAAATATCAACAAACACCGTCATATCGAGCTCGTCTTCGGCTTACAACCATGGGTACCTGCTGCGGTACTCGTCTTATTTTTAGCTAATAACTTACGCGTGGTGCGGGGTGTGGGGACGTGCTGCCCCACACCCTCAGTATAGCATTCTTGCGCTTACGATAGGTAGGTGTCAGTCTTGTGGTGCATCATTGTCTGAGGCACTGCTCCCTGTCGTGCATTCGGTCGCACCATTCACGCCCTGCAAGGGTATTTTGGGGTTAAAAAAAGGACAAAGGAGAAGATGAGCAAATTTCTTGACTTTGCATGATAACAATGGAGATATGTAAGAAAAGGTTTCATTTTAGCATTAGAAGATCCGTCGTCCCTTTATTTTATTTTTTATATTTTTGGCACAATGTTCGGTGGAGTCACCGAACATTAACATGTTCATGTTCGGTGTTAGAGTGTACCGTGTGTTCACGTATAAATTATAACCCTAGGCGACTATAACCCTAGGCGACGACTTTTTAAAATGACTTGGGGGCCACAACCTTTTAGTATAAGGTAAAATATCGTCAAACAATTTTTTTATAATAGTATGGGCCAAAATAAACAGAATTTTTATTCAAAGATTTTTAATTTTTCAATAGATTTCTAGCCTTGTCTATCCATTACCTACTAGACTTTTTCGAAACACAAATTTTTGTGGCTCAAGTGAGAATTAGGCCGACACACAAAGAATACAATCTAGGTACTTATTTACTAGTTTGCACATATTAGTCCCAAAAAATATACAATGCTAGAAAATAGTAGTTTATGGTAAAAGGATGAAAAATTGAGCTTAATAGGTTAATAGGTTTCATACGAAAATGTCAATATTTGACACATTCTAACAAAAAACTAGGTCGATCTGTTAATAACAGATTATTTTAGCTAAAATAATGTAAATTTTAAAATAATATTAAAAGTACCTACAGATTATTAAAATTGAATATAAAAAATTGTTCTTTAAATGTTAAGTTGAAATTTGGCATGATTTTTTGCCTTTTTTTGTGTAAAAATTGTACTAACAAGCAATAATAGTTATTTGTGTACCTACCGACGCTGAAGCTCAACTTTTTATAAATAATGCGGAATTTATAAGTTATAAAAGTTTAAAATCTACGCGATTTCTCTTAAGTTATGTTGGAAAGTGTATCGTCTACAGCGAACAAGGCTACCGTGATTGAACATGTCTGTTCAGAGTCGGAAAACCGCCGAGTCCACCTCAATTGAATCTCTATCGCCAAAGATGACAATCCCGCAATCAGGTCGAATTGTCATTAGCCGGGTTTTACATGGCCATGTTTGAAGGACAACCGGCCTCTTTGAGGTTTGGTCATTTTTAAAGTCTCTCTAACGCTAACGAAAAGTACGTACAATAATGGATTACTTCACTGCTGATTTGTAGCATATAAAATGACGATTTTGGCGTCCTTCACTCCCTATTAAAAAAAACTAAGTACTTACATAATTATTGAAAATGAAAGAGTAAACAGTAGTCCCGCGCCGCTTATCAGTCGAGTTTTGCGAGCAAAAAACACGCCCCGCCCCCCGCCAACGACTGACGAACCTAGCCGAATACACGGCGGCGTGCCGCCCAGCCCTGGCTATATGTCTACTAAAACGGTGAAAGTACGGTATAGTGTCCGGCAGATACCCGTAAACTGAATGTAAATAGTAATACAGCTGGATAGTTAATATATGGGACATTTTAAACATCAGAAACTGCCATACATATAACCTGTAATAAGTCGCCATTTTATCCGATATTATGCGAAAACCTGTACAATGTTCAAGTGATATCCTCTCAAATTTGAATAAAAATAAGACATCTGACGTGATGGAAGCAATAAACGGGATGGCTCAGGTTACATTCGGCCAACTATTTATAAATTTCAAAGCCTCATTTGGCTTAAAATGATAAATTCCGGATGACTTTCTTTGCAGTCTAAAAACTAACCTGCAATTAATATATAGTATGGCATAACTTGTATAAGAATTTGTAATCTTGAAATCATTCTTAGCAGTGTATGTTACAAAGAAAAATTTTGCCAGTAAAGGATAGGAAGTATTTATGTATAAATACATATCTTATTGGGAAAATAATTAACGTTAACTAATGACATTGTATTACTGTATTATTGACTGAATGACCCCAGGGTGATCCAAAAGCAAAAAGTAGGCAATTACTGAAATTAAATTTATGGTGAATTATATAATATTCTGACCACTCCTGCATTTTCTATTCTTTTGTATATCCATTTCAGTATCAGGTATCAGTATCCATTTTGGTATCGGGTATAATATTCAAAAAAAATGCAAAATGCATGTTACTGGTTTGTTTTTAATTTTAGTGCCACATTTAAAGTAGCAAATGACTCTCCAGTGATCTTATAAAAAATCTGTCACTATACTTACTTCTTTGTTTGTTATTGTTGAAATCCAAATAAACAGAATCAAAAATTCCTTCCATATTATTGTTGTCTTTTTCGATTTAATATAACCTCACAAGTTATCTTACCTGGAAGCGCACCAGCATCTCCGGCTTGAGGTTCTCCGGTTTCACCAGGTCTGGTTTCAAGTAGATCCTCGGGTGATTGCGCTCATGGACGTCAACGTGGACCTTCTTTTTAGTATCGTTAGAGTCGTTTGTGAGTTCTATCGTCTGCAAGTCGTTGGACTTGACATCTTTCTGAAGCCTGCCACCAGCTGACTTATCTGGCTCGTCTTGGTAGTGTGAGTTATTACCTGAAAACAATATACATATTCTTGGTTTTCTCAATATTATACACACAATAAATAACCTCAAAAGTCTTGACATGGTTATATGGAATCACTAGTTAGCCAATGTAACACAGTCATAAGGAAACGAGAGCAATAATGGATACAAGCAACAGATGGCGCTAAGATGTAAAGTAGCCCAGTCATTGCCTACTAATTTTCTTCTAAAATTTACCATATCTACTGTATTTCTGACATGTCCTTATGTCAGTGTCAGACATTGGCTAACTAGAGTATCCATAAACAAGGGCTATATGGTTAATAACTGGGACTCTTTAAAATAAGGGGACCCAGCATGTCACAGTCTATGACATAGGAAAAGTGAAGCCTTGAGGGAAAGTTTGTTTTCTGTCGACTCCAAGGAGACCACAAGGGGGCTCGTACAAGGTTATGTTATATGCCAGTGTCCAACTGCCATCAGGTTTTATGTGACATGCCAGTGCCACAGATTTTAAACGAGGCAAAATATTTCCCATCATAATTCACAATTTTTAAGTTTTCTAACTTCCAGATACTCGGATGTGTCAATTAAAGGTAATGCGGCCGCCTGTAGTAGTACCAATAATTATTGCAACCAGATTTTTCTTGTATCGCCTTTAGTAATCCTATAATTCCCATTACACGTGGGCATTACGTATAAGTAGGTAGTTCAAAACAAAAATTGTATTTCGTAAATTTGAAATTATTAAGCAGGTAGCTTCAGGTCTTTTTTTATCTACGCGACTACCTTGGGAGAGAAATAAAATTAGAAGAATTTTATAATGAACACCGAGAAAAACTACATGATTAGAACGACTATACCTAATCTTATTAGTCCATCCCGAAATCTGTGAAAGTTCTTTGGGTAGATACATTCAACAAGGGAAGAAAGTTCAAGATACATATTACAATTGGATTGAGGAATCTGGTAAGAAGGTGCAATGGCGACCAATTCTTAAATAAGCAAAATCGGCACTGACTTACCATACTTATTACTTAAATTCATGGGAATAATTGCTGGAAATCAATTTAAACTATAAAATAAATTTATTTCATTTGACAGTTGCCATATTCTGCACTTGTAGACACAGCATTGTCAAGTCTAATTTTTAGAAATCATGGAAACCATTATTAATTTTTACTAACAATCAAAGTACCTGTTATATTCATAGATTCTCCAATAAAATGGCATACTTTGGAAAGTATAATGCTGGATCCCCTTACTTCCCTGGTTAATAATATGACAATATTTTTTTTATTATAGTCTGTATCCCAGGAAATGAAGTAGGCATACTCACCGGTGGTAAAATTGAGCGGGCTAGATCCTTTCCTATAAGACTCGTCCCCCGAACTATTCGGATCCGGAGTGGGGGGAGGCTTCGACAAAGGCGTAAGCCTGCTGTTCCTACACAACTGATCCAACAATACTTTGTTCGACATGTTCTCCGGCGTTAAATTCTTATCCTCTCTCGGCGACTTCTCTTCAGACGGAGGTATCCCCGACTCTAAACTCGACCTTATTATTCCGTCTAAAAACGAACTGTTTGCTCCCGTTCCATCTAAAAGTGACTCCGCCATCTGTCGAGCATTCTTTGCTAACGTAGCAGTATTAGGTGTTACTCCTTGAGGAGTAATGGCCCTCGATGAATCTTCTTGAATTTTTTGCATCATTTGAGACGCGAAGAACTCGTGGTTGGGCGGAAACGGCGCGGCAGGATTCCGGGCCGCATATTCCATTTGCAAATGATGGAAACCGGGGTGGGGCCAGAATGGGAAAGGCGCGGGATTGTATCCCGCGAGTGAAGCCATCCCGGGTTCGAAGATCGGCAGCTTCATGCCGTTTGGCGAAGTGGGCGAAAACTTCTGAGGCGGTTTCATGATGTTCGGTTTCATTTTGTCCTGTTGCGCCGCAGCGACGCGCAGGTCGTTTTGCTTCAAACTGGCAATTTTCTCGTCGACGGGATTGGGTTTTGGGTCCCTCTTGCGGGGCCGCATCAAGTGTCGTTCCTTGACTTTGTATTCGAGGGTGGAGTGCGGCACGCCGTAGTAACTGCCTGCTCGATGGACTGACATTTCACCCCTTTGGACAGCACGGACAGCCTCGACCAGGCTGTCGCGGTCGTAGTTGCGGTATTTACCCCGTTTTGGCCTTGTACCTGCAGAAATAGCTCGGCTTAAAAAATATATAGATTTTACAAAAAGAAAAGTTAGTGGTTTTATGGGACTAATTATTTTTGTTTCTGGTGATATCATATCAGCATGGACGATTTAATGGTTGCACAGTTTTTCAGATATGACTCGTTCAGGGTGGTAGCAGAAAACAAGGAACTGGAGAATATAAACTCGATGGCGGCGCCTTTGATCTTTGGCAGCCGGTGGTCGCCATGTTCTCTGTTGAGAAGACAGGGCCGTATTTAGAATTTAGTGAAGGGATAGTGTAGGTCTGTACTCAGATATTTTAAATCATTAATTTATACACACAAAACAAATCATACATACTGAAATGGTGGAACAGGCAAAAATGTTAATTGGATTTTGAAGGAATATTTTTAATTTAAGGTAGTTAGATAACTGAAATATTTAGTAGGTATGGAAAGACGATTTTTCTTATCTTATTCCAAAAATTTAATATTTTATTGATCTTAAAATTCGATGACTGCCAGAGCAATATTTTTTAAGCAATCATTTTGTAGAATACAAATGAAAAACAAAACATAGGTATATGTATTAGAATATTGTCTTCATCGGATTAATTAAATTTACCTATACCCAGTTCTAAAACAGTTTCCTTTTTGTCTTCTTCATTAAAATCAGTTTCTACCTACGACTATGCGAAAAAACTTGGACATTTGTATGGGAATAGATATACTTAGTAAAAAATCTATTTTCCATAAAATAAACTTTATTGATGTTTCCATATAATAAGCTTATTTTTGTTTGTACATTTTCAATTTCTGTTTATAATTTTTAATGCTATTACACGTGTTTGTCGCTATTATGTTCTTTAGAAAGGAGCCTAACTTCTTGATAAAAAAAAACTAAGCAATTAGTATTCATAATAGGTACATAGGTATGAACACAGGTAAATGGAGAAAACCCACACAGGTAACAATAACGTATGGCCTGTTTATGCAGACTTAATTTAAGGACAGGATTTATGATTTAATCGAACCCTTTAAATAAAATTATTATGTATTCTATTTATCCACATTTGCTTCATATAAAATTTAGCCCAAAAAACATATTTTTGATTTGAAAGGTTTTTTGTTGTTTTTGTGCCTTTTTGTCTTAAACTACATGTAAGTTCGATAATTTTATTTACGAATGACTTAAGACATTAACTTATTCTTAAGTGAAATCGCGTAAACTACACCATGCATTTTCAGTGTTTTAACTTACGATTTTTAAATTAAATCCTTAAATTAAGTCTGCCTTTAGATACTTAGGTGGAAGGTTATGATAATACCGTAAATTAATTGCACCTGAACAGCAACTAATTCCCAGAGATTTCACAATTAATTATCTACCAATGCTCTTTTGGAAAGGAGAAGAACGATAACCTGCAGTTGTAACTTTTGTTCATGCAGGCAGCCTTTCGCTGCGCACACAACGCCCCCGCGTTTGTCTTGCTCAGGATCATAAGACAAAACACTGAACAAAACAACACACTCGCAATAAAGAAAACTTCAAATTAATGCCGCCACTGAAGATCTGTTCGCTCGAAACGCTAAACTGAAAGTGACGCCTCTGTCTAAACTGAAAACATGGGTGATGTAGGCTGATGCGCAGGCTAGCTCCGCCCCCTTGAGTTTAAATTCTCCCCTTCCTTGTTCTCTGGTGGTAGACTATGACAAATGAGATAGATTTTGGCGTATTTCTAAAAAAAATTATTGTATGGTAGGGTAAGTGACATTTAAAAACTATTTTATACATTTATATAAATTATTTTTTAAACATAAGTTCTCTTCAGGTCGTAAAAACTATTTTTAAAAACAGTAGTTCCATAAATAATATTCTTTACATTATATAATTTATTATGATTTCAAGGAACTAATTTTTTTCTGGATTAGAATGTAAAAAATACAGTTCAGATGTAGAAACAAGTTTTAGTTATGCAAATTATATTCCTACAAGATCGTTAAAATATTTACATTTCAAATGATTTTTCCACAAATGAACCATTTCTTATTTCAATGTATATCAGAGAAGTTGGCTAAAACGATCAGATGGAGGCCAAGAAAGGTTACAACCGATCCAAATCTCACTCTTCTGTGGCGTAGCTTCAAATTTTACTGGTTTCGATCATCTGCCACAAGGTAGTCAACTAAAGATCTTTATTTTAAACACTTTTCTATAAAAATTATATTCAAGCAGTCAGTTAAAAACAAACAACTGAAGATTGTGTTCATATCGTTGTTATGTTTTTGTCACTTTGAAAACATTTTTTCTGGAGAATTTTTGAGGTTGCCTGAAAACAAAGCTAAAAAGATTTTCCTTGGATATACTATAACATTTTACTTGCATTTTCAGTAGCTTTACTATAGTGTTGAAAGCTGACAGAAGAAAATTTGAAAAATGTAATTCCAAACTTTTACTGTAATAGTTTTGACATCTGAAATAATTTTAATTCCAAATTAGTTCCCTTAAAACAGTTCCCAATAAAATGGTGTTAATATTATTGAATGTCTGTTAGTGCCAATTTTACTGAGTTGATGAAAAGGGAATATGCACATTTCAATTATAATTTTTTGGGAAATTAATAAAGCAATACAATTTGTCAAATTTCTAAAAATTAAGTTTCCCCATCAAATCCTAAAATACAGGATCCTCTGTGGTCACAGGGCTTGCCAGTATAGAATCTACAGTTTGTTCAGCGAATGTTCGGCCCTACCTCACAACTCCCGTCCTTGTCTTACTCATGACTATACGACGGATATTGGTCGTATATTCACGAGCGAGACAAGAACGGGAGTTGTGACGTAGGGCCGAACATTCACTGAACAAACTGTATGTCACAGCTTCTATGCCAATGGAGGGAATACAGAATATTGAATACAAATACTCAATAACTTTTTTGCAGCGAATCAATCCTTTTTTCTGTAAAAATACATTAAAAAATGTAAAATGAAATTTAGAAACATTTTTAAATGTGTCCCTGTTTTATAATTCTTCAGTACTAAATTTTGTACGAAAAGCCACACAAAAATGGACCTAAGTAAAAACTATTTGATGTTAATTTTGTTTTGGTAGAAAATAATATATTAATTTGGAAACATTGCAAAGATACTTTTGATTAATGCAGGGATAACATATAAATATGCAAATGTTAGAAGTACCTTCTAAAATCCCACATTTGCAGTAATTTAGTACACTCGGCTCCCACATTCCTATTAAATATATATTTTGTTTAGCCAGGGGCGCCGGGTTTTCAGAATTCCATGGGGGGCATAAAATATACAGACATTTTTTACGAGTGTTTTTTAATAAAAACAAATAAATAAGTAAATACTCAATATAAAATAAAAAAGTTTTTACGAAAATAAAACAACTTTCTGTTTTAACATAACAATAAAAATAATAAAAATTGTAAAAAAACTCACAAATAAACTAAAAAATATAAAACAACACCACTAATGGCAGGTACCTATATGTATACATAGCCATATCACATTGAAACAGTCTCGAGGGAAAACATATTTTTTCTTTGTTCTGATTTATTTATAAATGTATTTAATAAAATGTCTGTATCAAGTTTTTTGCCACCGGGGCTATGCTTATGGGGGGCCAGTAGCGGCTTGTCAGGGTAGGCCGGGACTACCCAATAATCTTGGGAATACTAATAATCGCATAATTTTATTGAAAAATAGCGTCAAGGAATAAAAATATCTTCTAAATATTAAGAATCATTCATTTAATAATGTCCGTGCAAAAGTTATTTCATAACGAAAACACCGAGTCGTCTTAACGCAATTTAAAAATCACTGAATAGGCCCGAATCTAATGGGCCGACCACGTTTACATAGGAGCTCCATAGAAACGGCGCGTGTCGTCGTCTGTGTCGTCTGTGTTTAGGCCCCCCTTATACTGGCCTGAGTTATTAGGTATTTCATTATTTGCACTGTATTTCGCCATTCGCGGCTGATTTTTTCGGGGTGATTTCGTGATTACGGCACTAACTAAAGAAAAATTAGTTATTTTGAGGCTACAGCTAGTTCTAGTAATACTAATATTGGATATCGTTGTTTCGCTATTGGAATCGCCATTAGCCAGAAGAGCCGAAGTCCAGAGAAAAAATATTATTATGCATAAGCGGCCCACTCTAGAATTATGTATCGAACAAAAGGATGGGAAAATAGCAAAGCATAATTATTTCATATTGCTGTTATGTGTATTTCTAACAAAATAGGGGGAGAAAATAAATCTAATTTTGTTTTTGTATCACTTAGATTCCTAATTTTTAGTTGAAAATCACAAAGTCTAGCTCAATCTTTTATACTACATACTATTTTCATATTTGCATTATTTATATTTCTTTTTCATATGTTGGCCTGGCCTAGCCAAATTTTTACCACACGAGCCGCCACTGTGAAAATTTTCATAGGGGGCTACGCCCCCCGGTGCCCTCATGGAGTCGGCACCCCTGTGTTTAGCTCATTGTAGAATGATTTTATATTTTGCTGTTTTTTTCTGTAGAGAATTTTGGGAATTTATTTGGTAGGTAGCTACATTTGTCACAAATATATTTGTCATTATCTATGAATTTCCTGAAAAAAACTAGTGCACTGTGACACCCATTTCTATCTAATTTTTATGATAAAGTTTGAAACTCACCTTTTCCTCCGGTTGTCCCACTACCGCCCTGCGGTTGTTTAGGCGGTGGCTGGTACTGTGGCCTCGTCACCTCCGGCGCTTGCTGGGTCTTGATCACCGACATACCTGCCCCCAAAGGTGGCGTAAATCCACCTCTCTTCAAATCCAACTCCATGATTGGCCTCCTTGTCGGTTCCATTGTTTGTTGGAACTTCTGACTTATGCTCTGCGCTATCGCATCTTTTATTAACAATCCTTTGCCGGGAAGGATTGGCGGCGAGCTGGAATCCGACGTGTTTGTGGTTACGGGAGGCGAGACCAATCGGCTGGGCTCCACTACGTTCCTAAATATATCGCAGCCGTTTTTACTTGACGACGTCGTCGGTTTGAAGGACGGAATCTTGAGTATCACATTTGACGGAGACTCGTCTGTCTCCATGTCGGATTCGGACCTTGCTTTCTCGACTTTGGTTATGACGGAGTTCGACGGACTCGGCCTCGACAACCTTTCGTTATCGCCGTTGTTTTGAGTCCTTAGCTGTTGTTCTTCCGTCATTATTCTCTTAGCTAGCTCGGGGATGATGTTGTTAACGACCCCTTCGGGTTTTTGGTTGGCTAGAAAGGTTTGGGATGCGAGCAGCGCTTGGATGTAAGGTCCTACCTCGCTGTGGTCTAGACCTGTCCAAATGTCCTGCCCCTCTTTAGCCCTAAGTTGCATTAAATTTCGAAGCATTTCCGAGGGATGTTCCGTGGGAATCCTCAGTATGTCCGCGACGGACAGTAGGGGTGCCTGCAGCACCTTCTCGACCTCCTTCTCCTCCTCGGCCCCCGACAAGTCCTTGTCGTCGTCCATGGGGTCGTCGTCGTCCAGCTTCAACCCGGAACTGTTCAGGTGGGTCTCGCGTTCGCGCTCCATGGTCAGTTTGTAGACTTTGTTGCGGAGGGTGGAGCGGGGTATGCCGTAGATGACGGCGGCCCGGCGGGTGCCCAGCTTGCCAGACTGGATGTCCCGCAGGGCGGCCTGGAGCTCGTCTTCCGTGTAGGTCCGCCGGCCGGCCATCGCCGACATCCTAGGCTTCGCTCTAAAATCAGAACTGAAATTAAAAGGAGGAGGGTCAGAGAGTGCACGCCCCAAACAAGAAACATAAAAATCCAATAAGTTTATCGGTAATAATTTATGAATACGCTATATATGTCTGTTTGTTATTCTACATTTGTACAAAAGTAAAATAGTATTCAAAATTATAATGGAGTTATAATCTTTACAAAAAAATGTGTTTAGTATAAACAGAGTTTAAACTTAATATAGTGCTTCATACAACGGGAACACGGAATAAATATCTTCGCAACGGGAGTCTCCTTAATGATGTGTCAAACCTGGACCAACACTATATTAAAGACCTGTGTTGTGACACCATTGTTGCAGAATCTTTTATAAAATAAAAACATGCAAATATGTCTGGTACAACGGAGGTAATATTCAAAATAAAATAAAATATTTCTTAGTTATGTCCCTCTAATTTGACAAGTTCACATGGCATATTTCCATACATTTTCTTAAGAAAAGCGAGTCTAAAAAGCAAGCAAGAGTATTTGGTACCTTTTGGTTTGAAACGCAGTCCATGGCTAGTTGTAGTACTTATGTGAAAGCATAAAACGCATTAGATTTTTCAGTTTCTTCTTTATAAGGAGGACTATTGGTTCGCAAAATTTTCTATTTTCATTCTTGCATACGTTAAAAAATACTCTTCCAAAATAATCTCTTTAATTTTCGCTTCTTCAGCTGGTTGATCATATCATACCATAATTCCAAAATAGTATTTATTCTTCTGCAATTCACCCAATGGTCTGTGCATACCATTTTCTTCATGTGCGCAAAAATTTCATGTTATCACAAACAAATCTACCTCGAAAAGCCGTATTAATAGGATAAAACTGCCAAGTACTGGACGCAAAGACAATTCGTTACCGTAAAAAGAAGGTAAATCGTAATAAAGCTGGATATTTAAAATTTTGGATTTTTTAAACCTCAGAAACTGACATCCCAATAGCCACAGAATACCCCCCTATAACCTATAATAAGTCGCCATTTTTTTCGTCGTGTAGCGCCACCCCATTCGTAAACAACAATGAAATATGACGGCATGCTCGGGTCTTTAATATAGTGTTGGTCCAGGTCAAACGTAAGCGAGTCTCCATTCAAATTTACAGAAAAATAGCTTGCTTTTTAAAGCTAAATTCGGTTGTAATACTATTTACAATGTAGATTAACTTAAAATCCTTTTGACATGTGTCACTAAGGAGTTGTCTGTACTACTCATTAGTCTGTGCAGGGAAGCTTTAAGTACTTAACTGCACCCGAAAGCAGCTTATAGATCATCAACTGCTAAATTAGGGGAAGATTTTAGGGCCTGATATATGTCATTGGATTAACTTGTGCAAAATTTGAGACCTATATTATACTGTATCGATAAGCGAAAGCGAGTATTCAAAATCGAAAATACCAAAATGAAAATAACACGTTGTCAGGACAACTCCAGTATATCAACAGTTTATTTTATGTCAGTTTGACAAGTTGATTTTAAAATTATTACAATTAACCTTGTTTATTGATATTCAAGTTAGCCAATGCCTGACACTGACATAAGGATATGACAGAAATACAGAGGACAGATTATGCAAAATATAAAGTTGTCCAGCTATTTTTTGGTAGATTTTAATATAAGAAAATTACTAGGCAATAACTGGGTCAAGATTCAATACATTTCTATTTATTACTACCTAATTCATTTTGTACATAAAGACCTTGCAGGTATATTATCTTTATATAAAATATAACAATAATCAGTTTTAATTTTTCATTTTCACTGAATTGTATAAGATTCTGTTGATTTCACTAATGCAAGCAACCAAATGCAAAAACTCTACCAGCACACAAAACCAGCACAGAAAAGTTCTTCTGTTCAAATTACAATAAATTTTAAAGATATTATTTTTATATGATATTTTTTTGTTAAAGTTAGATGGAAATTGCAGGAAAACTGCATTTCGTGGAATAGTAGTTTTCTTTGAAAACATTGGTCCAAGATAATTCCGTTTCTAGGTATGGGAATCTCAGAAATTATAAGAGATACGAGCAAAGTTGCGTCTTTGGGAGCATAATTATATTCTGTAGAGGAACTAAAGATTTTTGAAAAACGCCCCGAAATTCCAACTTTCCGTTTTCATTATTATTTTCCGAAGTTTCTAAACATTTTTAAATTAATGGACATATATCTACAGAGTTATTCCTGTATAAAGTGGTACAATATGAGACAGTGAATATTTAGGCACTGTTTAACCTTGGGGATTCGATAATAATAAAAAAACAGCTACAACAGCAAAGATGTATACATTTTTGACAATGTACAATACAGGCACGGTATTTTGAATTAGCATAAAGCATAATGTGGCATAATGCAGACCACAGAAATTATTATATTGGTGAAGGCGACGGTATTGCGGAAGAACTATTTTTATTTTGCACCACCAGGAACCTTTTTTGGATTGAAGAAGTTATCAAAACGAAAATTTCACATGAATGCATGGAATCACAAATGATTGGACATGAAAATACATGGTTGCAATATTTATTATTGTCTTTGGATTGGATTGTCTTTGGTAAGTATACGCAGATTTAATAATAATAATAATATTTTTTTCCAATTTTGACATATAAACTGATAGTTTTCGAAACTGACACTAGTGTCAGAACGTTTACTTCTGTGGTGTAATAAGCACGAGAAAATAAGAAAATTATGTATTTTTTATATTACCAAATCATAAATCAAATATTGTCAAAATTTCTAATTGGTTACATCAGGGACTCTTTAAAATAAGGGGATCCAGCATTTCACAGCCTATCTCATAAAAAAAGTTAAGCCTTGAGGGGAAGTTTGTTTTCTGTATACTCCAAGGAGACCACATAAGTGGGCTGGTACAAGGTTATGTTATATATCAGTGTCCAACTGCCATCAGGTTTTATGTGATAGACAGTGCCATAGATTCTAAAGGAGGCAAAAAATTTCCCATCATAATTCACAATTTTTAAGTTTCTAACTTTCAGATACTCAAATGAGACAATTAAAGAATTTCAACTATACAATAAATTTGTTTCATTTGACAGTTGCCATATTCTGTTATAATTGTAGACACAACATTGTCAAGTCTAATTTTTAGAAATCATGGAAACCTTTATTAATTTTTACTAACAATCAAAGTACCTGTTATATTCATAGATTCTCCAATAAAATGGCATACTTTGCATCACTGATACCATTAGAATGATGAAAGAATAGGCCTCACTTTGGAAAGTATAATGCTGGGTCCCCTTATTTTAAAGAGTCCCTGGGTTACATAAATAGCTATTACATTTGTTTATACCTAGATACCTAGTCTAATTATCCAATAAGTGAGAATATTTTTGATTTATGGTTATATTCATATCTCAAACTGCCAAAGTACTCAATGTGGACTTAACAATGGACAAAGTAACTTTACGCCATATTTTTAAGTGTAAAAATAAAACAAAATAAAATGTAGGATATTATGTGCTATATTCACACAATTATTTTAGATTTTGGGAGTACGTACCTATAATATCTAGTGTATTCAAAAGGATATTTTTTAATACATCTGTAAAAATATCCCATCGATAGAGAATAATAATTTCTCTCCGATTTTGACCTTGCAAAATGATTTCCTTTTGTCTGTAGGTACCTACTTAGAGTAGTGGTTTTCATGTAACAATGACCGGAAGTTTCATATTTTTTTCTTTTTCCTCGGAGAATCTGGAAAATGTCAATGAAATTCTCATAAATGTTAAAAAATTGCAAAGTGGGACAAGGGTAGAATTGCATTACCTCAAAATTGACACATGTAAACATATTCTGTCTGCAGTAGTGCAGTATAATCTCCTTAAACTGCTGACAGTTATTATTAAGACTCTCTTGTATGCTATACCAAATAAAGTGTGCGGCTACTGTTATTTTTTAAGTGCATTTACCTTAAACTCTAAAAAACAATCTTAATAGTTTTTATAACTTGAAGAAACCAAACTTTAGAGAAAAGTATATGCCTGCTCACCCTACCATTTGTTTCTATTACTGGTTTCAAAAAAATCAATCTTGTTAGATATACTAAATCTTTTCGAAATTGTTATGTATGGGAAAATGTATAAATTGCATGGATTAATCACGGCAGAAACACGAAGTACATTTACAGACATAAAGATACAAAAATCATAAGCTCTTTGGTACTCGAAAATTATCGCGTATATATCTTGAGAGGATCTATTTATTAAACACTCAGTCACAAATTATTTTGACAAACTGTGCAATTAAAAAACCACCTATATAAATAAAAGTCCAAAGTTTTTCGCGCCCTATTGAAAAACATATTCCACATATAAAAAAACAAAGTTGTTCTAAAAGTGGCAATATTTATTGTAAATAAAATTAATTTTTTCGAAGTTCTAACAACTATCCATTTTTGTTTCAAATCATGTCATTTTTTATATTCAGGGAACTCTGTGTAAATTGCAAACAGAAAACAAAATTCAGCGAGCTTTTAATATATTTTTTAAAATCTGAATTTCGGGATTTATTTATGCATTTGCAATAATTTCTAGGGTTTAGGTTAAAACACAGGTTCTGGAACATTACTGTTCTTGGAATTAGTGTTATCCATAATTCAATTTTGATAACTTTCAGATAGATATTGAATGTAGTTCTGTTAGTGTATTTCTAATGAGTGGAAAAAACCCTTTCTAGTCGTTTATGAAATCAAAAGTATATCTATATCCATAATGCGATCGTATATGCCTTATAGAGATGCTCTTATGCTTCTTCAATGTTTGATCAGGCAGATATCCGAAAGATATTTAGGATTGTTGCTGGGAGATACTCGATATCACTCATATATGTTAATGTCATGACATTATCATGCGATTTGTTGCCATTTTGACCCTGACATATTCCAGGGTAGTGTACCATGCATATAATCATTCTATCTATAGATGGCGTATTACAGCTCCAATAAGCCAAGCACTGTTCTTATTACCAGCAAATTTATTCTGTCCACAGAAGAAAATCTGAGAAGAATCTCCATAATATTCCATCTTTATAATCATTTGCACTGGACTTCCAATAAGTAAATAAGTTCACCACAGGTCAATATTGCTATGCCTAAATAGTGTTAAAACTATGGGCGAGTTTTTGAACAAACACGTGATAGAATTCACGAAGCCAATCACAAGTGCAGACATTTTTGAACGGCCCAATCACATTGCATTCTCGAATTCCATCACATATTTGCGCTGACTTTAAAAACTCGCTCAATTACTTAATCTTAATTATCTTCTCGTTACTTACACCAACGCTATGATGACAGGGCAGAAACAGAGTGCTTTTAGTTTCGATTTTTATTAAACTTGTTATTAACTGTGCTATAAGGTGTTTCATATTGAAGCCTCTGAACAGGATACAGTACAGGGTGTCCCATTTTGGGTGTTTTGGGTGTTTTTCTCAAAAATCTCGATTATTAAAGCTAAAGGGTTGCGGTTTTCACGTCACTGTACTGCTTTTTTGAGAGAAATTTGGTGGACCAATCAGATTTTAGATAAGTTTTAGAGTTTCCGCGCATTGGCGCAGGACTGAAATTTTCGATTTTTTCGAAACCTCTCTCCTGGCTACAACTTATATATATCGACAAATTTAATCAACTATTTTTATAGATTTTTTGGCGTAGAATCGAATGGAATAATTAGTTTTTTGGTAGCGTTAATAGTTTTTGAGATATGAACTATGGTTTCCATTTAAAAAAAATATAACTTTGGTTCATATCTCAAAAGATATATCTTCCCCCATATAAAAATATACATATAATGCCGAATTTTTCTCAGTTTTTCATAGATTGCTGGAGTGTTCACAAGCAAACGCGGATGCACTGTATAATCTACTTATAGGGTTGTAAAAACCTACCTATGCGTTTGTCGAATAAAATAAATAGGTATTAATATTGTTGAAAATAGTGGCTTGGCAATCTTGGTATTTTGGAGTTAGTATTTTTTTAAAACCTTACGCGTAGACCAATACCAGTATTGGCTCCCAAATGCGCGAGCACTCGATGAAGTACGGGAGATGTAAATCCCTACTTAAATTGTATTAATAATAAAAGGGCGCTGCCGTAGGAAAGAAGAAGTGGGCATTACCGATTGCCACAATATGGGGCGAATGCCCCCTTCTTTTTTCAAACGGCAGTGCCGTTTTATTCTAAGTAAAATTTAAGTCGGGATTTAAATCTCCTGTACTTCATCGAGTACCTACTCGCCCATCTGGGAGCCGAAAGTATTGGTCTGCGCCTAAGGTTGAGTAACATTTTTGACGGCTTTGCCGTGTCAACAAATTTTTTCGCAATATTTTCCATCGAAAGGTAACAATATCGGCCTATTTCTAAAACCGATCCCCCAGTCTGGAGTTTATCAGCGGCTGATAAGGATGATGAAGATCAAGGTCGCCGCCAAGATAATTATTAATTTTTTTGGAACCCGCGGGATTAATGTTATCGCTAAATATGTACTTACATTAGTTTACTGCTGTTTTCCAACGTTATCAGTCAAAAACTGTGTACACTCGAGATAGCGAAAAGTTTACTAACCTATCTCAATGCCGAACGAAGTGCGTCTCGATTTTTTTCACTAACCGCGGTTTTGGCAACAAACAAGCTGCAGATAAGGTGGGATCGAGGTTTGAATTTTAGGGACACAAACAAGATTATATTATAAGACAAAAATTAACGGCATAGAAAATGCCCGCGTCCCAGGTTTCATTGTTGAAATATTTTATTGTCCAATTTTGTTTCTTGGAACTTTTATCATTTGTAATTTGGTTAATTCCCTATTATGTGTAAGCAACTATTTAAATTGTTGCAGTTTGATTTTTGATTCAACACTTCTACTTTTATATGTCTTTGGGGTGGATAAGGCTCGATATGTTTGTAGCACAAAAACCTAAGTTCTGAAGGTTCAAATGTTGCCAGTAGAGCAAATTTCACCAGTAGAGCAAATTCTGACACAAAACTTTTAAAAAAGCATAAACCATTATTGTTATAGACCGGGAGATAGTGACAGATTTTTGGACGCGATTTGACTCAGTACGCCTTTCAAAGGGCATTATGTTGCGTATATTCTCACAATAAGGTATGAAACAGAGAGTCATCCTGGGTTCTTCATAAGAAAAACTGAGTTCTCATTTATTCGAAAAATATGGGTTTTGATATGTTTTTTTACAAACAATTGATTAAAAGATACCTACCTTGATTGAATAATTGTTTCTATGATTTCTAAAAATTAAGCCTGGTTCTTTATCTTTTAATTTTACTTTGTCTTTAAGAAATAACCAACGGCATTTGTCCCTTGATTTGAATTGACCAATGACATTTAATATTTCTCAAAGATAAAGTAAAATTAAAAGATAAAGCTGTATGAACCAGCCTTTAGATTTGGCAATGTTCCAAAAATACTTTAGATATCTCTAATCTAAACGGTACTACTTTCAGAATTATTCAGTCACCACTGGAAATACTATTTTTATATTAGTACCACCTGGACCGACACTATTATATAAATATGTATAGTGTCGGTCCAGGTACCACAACGATTTTCTTGCTTATTTTGCGCCCCATACAGTTGAAAAGTTTATTTTGAGAGATAGAAGAAAACTTTTATTTTGAAAATTGATGGCACTGAAAAGGTGCATAGTTTCGGCTCTTTTGAGATCATGACATTTTTTTGTCGATTTCTCACTTATAGACAAACATGTGAAAACGATAAATTTACTTTGCAGGTGAACAGACACTTTTAATTTGAGATTTTGGAAGTTTATTTTTGTAATATTGTCTTACCTACTTATTTTAGATTTAAATCAAGAGCAAAGGGACAAATTATTAATTTGTTAATTGTTTCCGATGAATCTCACACGTCAACAGAAACGGTTACAAAATAAAAACAGAAACGAGAAAAATTAAAACCTTACAGCAAAAAATTGGGAATAAAAGGGTCCATGACAAGAAATCTAGTATTTTACTAATCTTAATTTTTGTATAGGTACCGATGAGCTTTTTTAATATGTATTGTTATTAGATTTGGTAAGTACTATAAACACGTTCAGTCCAACATATTTTTTTAACTTGAATTGATTTCATTACTTTTAAAAACCCATAATTAAATATCATATATATACTTACGTATGACAAATATTCAAAATTTGTATTATAAATAGATACCTACCAATGGAAAAAGGATATTGTTATACGTTTTTCCAAAAAAACTTTTCTTATTATTAGAACTGCTGTAACAAGGGTAAATTAATATATTTCTAAGATTTTTTCGAGAGTTAATTCAATTCGATACTTCATAACGAGATATAAGTAAATATTACTAATCCGTTTTTTTTCCTGTTTAATTGTAATTTAAGGCATTTCAAATCGACATGCAGAATTTTATAAAAACTACCTACATAGTTGTTTCTAATAAATTTGAATGTTGATATGTAAATTATGATGGGAAATATTTTGCCCCTTTAGAATCTATGGCACTGGTTAAAGCAAACAACAAACTTATCGAGTTATTTAGAACCATGTGCTGAAAATAGTCTTAATGTCGTACTTTTATATTTTTAACCCATTTAAAAAATGAAGTGGAGTGACTGAATTGCCATTACATAATCACTAAAAGAGTCCCCCCTTCCGAAATATTAGGGACGACTAGATTTCAAATGAACACACTGTATGTATATTTAAAACATAAATATACATATTTACGACTTTCAGTGACTAAGATAAATAATAATATCTTCATCATGATCGCATTTAAAATATCTATCCATGTCAGTGCACTTTCTTATAAGCAAATTTTGATAACAATTTCTTTAAAAAATGTCGAACAAAGAACAAAGTACTTCGTTACCTATACTTAATTATTTTCTCGAAATTACCCGTCCTGACAAACAAGCCAAGCAGGATAAAGACAGAGTATGATGCACACAAAAGTTATTGTTTCGTCGTCGACTGACCTCGCTGGAGCCTTAAATTATTATTCGGTATTATAGCATTTTTGCCATGACAAATAGACTACAACGAAGTGAAATCCGCCATTCGACAATAGATTATTTTTTTAAAGGCGAACATACTTTCAAATATTTAGACCAATCTTCCGCTTCAATTAACCGACTTGTTTCCTAAATTTCTAAATTTGGAAACATCCGGAAAACGACGAAATTGCATTAGGTTGGTATATAAAATTGTATAGGTAATCATTCTTTACCACTTGGTAAAAGGCATTCTAGAAAAATAAACAGTAATTAATAATGTATTTATTATTGAGAACTAAATTATCGATATTAAGCGCAAAAATACTTATATAAATAAATAAATTCCGTGAATGCCTTTATAAAGTAAAATATGTAGTCGAGGAAAACAAACATAATTTCGCAGATAAGCAAAGGTTTTTAACCGATATCTTCTGTACAAAAAACAATTTTCACAATTTTAAAATTGTTTTTAATGCGTTTGTTATTGACTCCTCTTAGGATAATATAAAATCCGGCAGTCGTTTATTTTTGTTCTGTCTATTCTATCCTTCTAATAAATAATGAATTAAGAATAACATATTATTGTGATGTGATATTAAATAGTTCTGAAAAACATAAAATATATAATCTCACCGTACGTGGCAAACATTCTATAGTCCTCCTTTCTCTAGACTTTGTCCTTACGACAGAATGCGTTCGATGCAAGGGGGAAGAACTCGTAAATATTATAGAATTAGTCACAGTTCAGGGGCGTAGCTCAATTTTGTGTAACTCCCTGACTTAATTTTCATAAAATTGTTATTTCATTTATTTATTTATAGTTAATATTATTCTTAACGGTGATGCCTTAGACTATAGAGGAAGGCATGTTAACTCCTGAACATACGCAACGCCGCCACTGAGCTCTCTGCCAAGCTTGCCGGCGGCCGAAAAAGTGAACGCTGTGTGGCAGCCCAAATACGCAGTTAACTTTACGTACTGTAGAAACAGGCACATTAGGCACAAAACGCGTTGGCTAACTGGTTTTGTCGGCCGGTTCGCTGGCAGAAGTGCTTTGTTGCCGTATTTCAAAGGTGATGGTAGACGCGACGATGTTGAAAAAAAATATAACAGGTGTTTTATTACACCGCGTTAAAAATAAATGATAAATAAAAATGAGTAAGTGGTCGCGCGATGCGAGCTTTATTTTTTCAGTATTACAGAGTTCAGAAATTCGTCTTTAATATGCTAAAACTTGTATTCGCCAATAAATAAGGACTACTCGTATATCTCGCAACGCTGCCCGCATTCTTTAGAAACGGATTCTTTCCTGCGTTGAACTATTATATTATTTACTCTACGATGCTATTCAAAGCGAGACAAACAAAAATGTAACTACAAAATCTAATTTAGGATATTTCATATTTTCCAATCTATTTCTAGAGAAAGAGAGAGGTTTATGCCAAAATTTCTTTTTCTATAGGCATCTCTTTAGCATAGATAGATTGTGCATATTATCGCCTCAACCTCCCCAGCCGATTTCATATTATGACTAGGCTAGGCAACTTATAAAGATTGAATCACCTTGAATGTGCATTCGAAATATTTCTCGTGACATTCAAATTCACAAATAAGCCGCCGGGTTTTATAGCAGCTATTCGTAAAATAGGAGCTATATTAAAAGTACAAGCTCGGTCGTATCTAGAGAATCGTAGATTTTTTATTTTAAAATTTCTAGCTGTTATAAGTTTCATGGGGTATCATAACGTAAGAGTAACACCTAAAATAAAGCAGTTTGCCCGATAATATCCCTTGTATACTAAAATAAGTCGTAAAATTCCCATTTCCAGAAAATGGAGTTGTATCATCTAGATATTTTCTCATTTATTGCACCATTTATCTTCAATCTTTTAGGATAATATGAAAACCTGAACTATAGCATGTTGCGCGAATATTTGACATAATGGTAATTGCTATATTAAGAGCTCTTATTTTACAACATTCTCGTTACGAGCCCCGGACTTTTATAGAGAAAAATCCACGGCTCTTGAAATTTTTATGCGAAGCCCTAACCTTTTATAATCGTCTCTTTTAACATCAGGAATTCCGCTAAAAGTGGGTTTAGGTAGGTATCTCCTAAAAATATCGACTTCCTCATTATAATATATGTAGGTATAATATTATGTGCTTCTTTTTGTTAGGCCTCTAGGTAAAGTGCAGAAACGAAAATTGTAGTTATTACCAAAGTTCCGCAAGTCACTCTCACATTATAATAAACGATATTCCAACCTACCGTTATCAACCATACAACTGGCGAGTTTAGACCGCAATAAATTTCTCTTAAAGGGCGCGATAAATACATAAAAAAGTACTGAATAAAAAATAAATCAAAAGTATCCCTATAAAAGTCCAAAATATATGGCACTCGTATTTGAAAAAGTACTTAGTAGAATTAGTCACATAATAGGAAGGCAATTATTTATTAGATTGCCTATATTGTTAACTATATAAGTTTTAATATAACTGAATGGCGTAATTTGATAATAACTATTATTCTACTTCAGCACATGTATTTTGTATTACAGTTTTTTAATTATCAATAGGAACATGGGGAGCAATAATTAATTATTATAATTGAATCTTTTTGCGATTTTTAAGTATGTTTTTGCAATTTAGTGTGTGTCTTTTATATTAAGGCAAATAAAGACACCATAATCGTGATACGTCAGAAGAGACACACAGACACACATATATGTAATATTCAGCATAAATAGAAACAGAGGCCTCAATATTTTAGCACTAATTTATGGTCTATAGATCTGTTCAGATTTGACAGATGTTAACTTATCAATCTATGAAATCTCGTCGAAGTTGGCATAAATTAAACGCGCCGCAAATTTCGTTCCCCGTTTAGGTGGCGAATGTAATATTCGAACTTTTCGGCTTTCCGTAGTCTGATTTATGAAAGAAGTGATGCGGTAGAGTTTGGAATTGATTGATTGTACAGTGTGACCACGGCTGTCAAATCGATTACTACTATCATATAAGTAATGTTTTTGTGGTTACTTGAAAAAAATTTCAAAGTAAACTACTTCCTTTATTTTCTAAGATAAGAAGAGGAGTAGTTGTTTATAATTAAAATCCACAATTCTGGGGCTATTTAATCTCTACGGAGGGGCGTTTTTTTATCTCATTCCATTATCTCATACATTTTTTGCTTCGGAAAGGGCTTATATTTAGTACTGAAACAAAGGTAAAAAAAAGGTCCCGGCAGAATTTGGTGAAGTTTTGGAACAAGATAGCTTTATGTAATGAAACAAAATCCTCAAATGATCAACTTTAAGTTCATCAACCAATCTAATACAAGTTGCCAACTTGTAAGATTGGTTTCTGAGATATAAGATATAGGTACAGGCACATACCTATATAGCTATATAGGTCTGTGATACAGGGTTAGAAAGGTATACGTTGTGTTTTGATTTTTCAGGAAATATTACATAAATAGTGACCAATTAATGCGAAAATAAAGTAATCTTATTGTAGGCATGACCTATTACAGGTTGTTCCATAAAAAATTGACTCATAAATATTTTTTATTAGTGTATCAAGCTGAAACTCCTATATAGCGAAAATGGCTTGGTACATAGATTAAAGGAGCCATATAGTAGATAGTCAGAAGCATTGTTGAAACTGTCCGCAAAAAAATCCTGCTACACTAACTTCCAAACTTTAATTTTGGTGTGAAAGCAAATTAAAACAGATAAATTATAATGTCTTCTTAGGACTCTATATTAAGTTGAGGTATAGCCATTTTAATTTATTTATTAGTTTGTATATAAAATTTTATGCAAAATATTTTTGCGCTATTAATAATGGTACATAGAGCAACTGTATATATTTTGTGTTAAAATATTACGATTGAGCTTAACAACTACTGGTCAGGTCATTTTAACGGTTACTAATATGAAGTTCTTTTTTGAAATTGAATTATGGCTATATCTCCCAAAATAATCATGCTGCTAAACTGAAATTTGACACTGTTGTTTTTTTGGGGGTGTAGAATAAACTGAACATGGCAATTTATTACTCGTAACTTTTTTGGAACATAATAGCTAGAGATAGACCATCTTTTCATTTTGCAATAAAAGTATATACGTACTGGTTTCATAACGATAAAATTAACCGTTTGCGTTGAAATTGGCAAATTGTGCCCCAAAACACCTGTTAACTCCAAAATTCGTAAAATAAACTTTTTCACCTACCTCATTTTATCAAATTTAAGAATTTGACGAATTAGTTGAAAAATTCAAATATCTGACCCATATGTGGGATATCATGTAATTCGCAATAATCATTCTGACTCAATCAACACCTGATATACTCAAGTTTTCAACTCAACCTAGTACGTTAGGACTAAAACGTATTTATTCCTTCTTTTAGAACCATGCTAATGTTAATAAAATAACTACAACCACAGAAAATATGCGGTGAATACCTACAACAACAGCTGAATGGCAAGCAAGACAAGATTCTAATTTTCACTTTACACAATCTGGATTAGTTTTTTAATAGCGAACTCAAGAAAACTCGGCCTTTTGTGAAAACTGGAATCAAGTATGGTGCAGCATTGCTTTATTCTCCGATACATTAGATTTGAGCTGTTGCTTTGAATTTTTCGTCTCTTAACTTGAACAGTGTGGACGGTTTACGAAAACCCACAGTGTTTATTATATGCTAGTGAGCACCAACAATTGATATTTCCAAAGAAGAATCTGCTACGATAGAATCTACTACGACAAGAAGACCAATCATTACAGGAGCACTTAAAATGCCTCGCGGGAATAAACTGGTGTAGTTAGTGTTTGCAGTATACGTAGTAGGTGAAATCGACCGAAAAAGTAAGCCCCGTTGTTATCTCCTCTAACACTACATCGGTATGGTATCGGAACGGCATAAAAACCTTTGAATTTTATACGGGTGATTTCCGCTGATAAGTCAGAGCGTGGTAAATGCTATGAAATAGATCGCGTCCCGTATATCACTGTGTTCATTTATATTTTATCAGGGTAGCTCGAGAACAGGCGCCTCGGCAATAAAATACGAGACAAAACACTTTTTTAACCGTATTAAACCGCACCTGGTATTAGTAATGAAAAGAGATGAAGGAGACAGAGAAGATAGATAATGTAGTAAAAACAAGTAACTGCATGCTCGCCTAATATAATATCACCAATACCACAGACCTATATCGAAGCTATATATGTCTGTGCCAATACTAATATCACAGACATATATAGCTTCGCTAGCTATATAGGTCTGTGCTAATATTCTTGCATGGGTTACACTGTTGCGGTGGATAGGCGTGCCATAATTTCACAGATCTTAGGATATACTTGCGTAAATAGTAATAATCGATAAGTCTTTTTGACAATATTATATGGTGCATTATCCTTTACGTTGTGTTTGACGACAACCTTAAAAAAAGCCTACAAATGAAATATTACGTTGCTTTTAGAATATGTATATTTTTGAAAATTGCGTGACGCTTATGTCCTACATTCTTTTTGCGACGGCAATTAGATTTTTTTATGCTGTTTCAAGTGACTTTAGAAATACTATACAAGAGGTAAATACCGATTCACCGCTGTGAGAAAGCTAGATGTGGCAACAGCGAGGCCGAGTCGGTCTCAATCAGGGACTCTTTAACCCATTAGTGCATAATGTCCCCTTAAAGGGACGGCAATTTCTTAGTCAACCAGGCTCACACTATTCAGCCAACTTAACCTAGAATTTGTGAGAGGCATATTTTGACGCTGTCACATCTACTGTATATTGAAAATCAAATGTAATTTGTGTTTTGATTGTGAAAGATACAGTACGAATCTGTCATGGATCCAAGTTTGTATTCGACTAGGCGCGGCGGGTAAGTGATATTGAGTTTTTTATTATATACTTTGTAGATTTATTTACAAATTTCAGTTTTCTGTACACTATAATCTACAGACAAATGGATAACTTATTGTTTGGTGGTAGTTGATGAACCGCAGTGTCGTTTTTGTAGCCCAAAAATTCATTGTCCCTTACAAGGGACGTCATGCAGTAAATACCACTGACATTTTACAACCTATTTCAGGTTGGCTTTGCATGAACCATTAGCAATTATAAAAGAGGATAACACGGAAAGTGCTGACATATTTATGGTGCCTCCCGATGAAGATGGTGACCTGGCAGATGCCGAGAGCGATAAATCCGATGACGAACACGAAGCTGATCCGATTCATTTCGGTGCAGCAACCCTCAGAGCCGAGTGTGAAGCTATAATTTGCACAAAAACTCCTCCAGAATTTGAGTCGGATGACGAAATTCCCCTGTCACATTACATAAGAACTAAAAGTCCAGAACCTATGTCTCCAGAACTTTGATGATGTGATTATTGTCCAGTGGAAGGACAACAAGATTCTTTCTTCTTTTTTCTTTTTCTTGGGCTGGGCTACTTGGCCATTAACCCAGAGACGACGTTTATTGCACCGCCCTTACTGTTCCTCAAAGGTTGATCTGGTTTATACCATCCCATGAGGAAATAATTGGTTTTCTTCACTTTTTATTTCTCTTCTAGGTCCTTTCTTTATTTGCTTTTTTCTTTCTTCTTGAGGCATAGGTGATAGGGGTTAGTTAAGACAAAAACAAAAACCAAAAACAAAAGAGAGGATATAACGTGTTGGAATAAGGATTAGGGAAGTATGTTTGTCTGCGTTATGTTAAATGTCTTATAGCTCAATTTTATTAAAGTTTAAGAATTCCATAATCATGTTTATGATGTTCGAGTTTGTTATACTTAGTACAGTAAATACGGATAACGGGCTTTCATTTAGTTCCAACACCAAATCGCGATACAGGTCAGAGTTGTTAGGAGTGGAATTACGTGGACATTCAAATAAGATGTGAGTAAGAGTTCCTCTCATATTGCACCTGCAATTAGGTGTGTTTGATATCCCTATCCTGTGCAGATGTTCCGGTGTTAGGCAATGTCCCGATCTAAGTCTAATATAGGTGGTTATGTGTCTTCTATTTTTAAATTCGTTTTTTTTAAACCAGGGTATCCTGTGGAATTCAAAACCTATTTTTGCGTAATGATTATGTTTGTCTTTTACTTGTACGTTCCATTCAATTGCAAACCTTTTCAATATGTGTTTCTTTAGCATGGAGCCTATATCTTCTGATTCTACCTTTATTATAGAAGGTATATTTAGATCTTTTCCTATTTTTGCAAGCTTATCAGCTACCTCATTCCCTTCCACGCCCTTATGTCCTGGAATCCACGATAACCTAATATCATATCCTTCCTCTCTGGCTACAATTAAAAATCTTTTGGTAGTAGCTGCAATGTAGTGTGATATATATCCCTTATTGTCATTTAATTTATCAATGGCACTTTTTGAATCCGAAAAGATAATTGCTTTTTTTTATATTCTTATTGATACATATTTCTATAACTTTATTAATAGCTATGATTTCAGCTGTGCATATTTGAGTGTGGTTGTATATTCTGGAGGAAAAATTATAATCGATATTAGGTATGTGGACTCCAATTCCTACTTTTGTGGTCGCTGGGTCAAGCGAACCATCCGTAAAAATGAATGAAGATTGTAATCGTAGCATCAAACTTTGACACAGAATCATCTTTATCGACAAGATCTGTCATGCGGTATTCTCGGGAAACTAAATCCAAAATAAAAGTTCCTCAACCAGGTGCAATATATAATTACAACCTTGGAATGAGAGGACTAGATAAGTTGGACAATAGAACTCGGATGAGACAATGCAAGTGGTGGTGGCAAATTTTTGCTTACCTTTTTGACATGAGTGTTGTCAATGCTTGGTTGTTAATGAGGAAAATCCAGCCTGACAATCCCGTCTGTGCCAGTTTTCTACCATTTGCAAGAAATATTGCCATTTTATTTTATTACATTTATACGGTGTCAAATCCAACAAAGGAAAAGTTATTCCACGACATCCAGATGTGAGATTTGATAGAGCAGATCATTTGGTTGATTATTCCCAGACTGATCGAAGATGTGCCTTATGTGGGAAAAAGTCAAATTTTGTTTATACTAAATGCAACATAGGGTTACATCCTAAAGAATGCTTTAGGTCCTATCATACTCGATAGTTACATTGCGCATGAGGTCCCTTAAAAGGGACGTCCCTTATTTTTGAAAATTTAAGTATGTTCTCTAGTTTATATTTTTTTGTGTGTTTTTAGGTATCTTTCAATAAATATATAAGCAAAATTAAAGTTAATTTTTCTTAAATTATAACCTCATGCACTAATGGGTTAAAATAAGGGGACCCAGCATGTCACAGTCTAGCACATAGGAAAAGTGAAGCCTTGAGGGGAAGTTTGTTTTCTGTATACTCCAAGGAGACCACATAAGTGGGCTGGTACAAGGTTATGTTATATGTCAGTGTCCAACTGCCATCAGGTTTTATGTGACAAGCCAGTGCCATAGATTCCAAAGGAGGCAAAATATTTCCCATCATAGTTAACAATTTTTAAGTTTTCTAACTTCCAGATAGTCAATTAAAGGTAATGCGGCCGCCTGTAGTAGTCCCAATAATTGCAACCAGATTTTAGGTAGTTCGAAACAAATCGTATTTCGAAAATTTTAAATTATTAAGCAGGTAGCTTCAGTCAGGTGAGTCAGGTGTTTTTTAAACAGTTTTTATCTATAACTATAAGTTTATTTTATGATTGTGAGTTACGTTGGGAGAGAAATAAAATTACAAAAAATTTATAATGAGCACCGAGAAAAACTACATGATTAGAACTAAGTACAAGACCTAATCTTATTAGTCCATCCCGAAATCTGTGAAAGTTCTTTGGGTAGATACATTCAACAAGGGAAGAAAGTTCAAGTACGTACCTATTATACCTACATATTACAAATGGTTTGAGGAACCTGGTAACAAGGTGCAATAACGACAAGCGACAAATTTTCAAATAAGCAAAATCGGCACTGACTTACCATACTTATATTACTTAAATTCCTGGAAATAATTGCAGGAAACCGAATTCAAATATAAAATGAATTTGATTCATTTGGCACTTGCCATATTCTGTGTTTGTTGACAGAACATTTTCAAGTCTAATTTTTAGAAATCATGGAAACCATTATTAATTAGTACCTGTTATATTCATAGATTCTCCAATAAAATGGCATACTTGGCATCATTGAGACCATTATAATGAGGAAAGAAACGGCCTCACTTTGGAAAGTATAATGCTGGGTCCCCTTACTTTAAAGGGTCCCTGGTCTCAATGAAGCCACGTCATCATAGCAAGGCTCCTTTGGGGGGGTTCAGACATTTAACATGCAATCGGTTTTATGGTTTTCTTGTCGTAGTAGGTTCTCCTACGATCTGTCCAACTACCCACCTGAAGATACTCCTGGCGTCGAGCGGCAGCCGCACGTTGAGGTTGTTGCCGACGCTTATCTTCGGTTCCGAGTTGGACGAGCTGTTGCTCGAGCCCTTGCTGAGGTCCAGGGGCTGCTCGCCGCCCGCCTTGTCCGCCTCGGCGGCGGCGGCCGTCTGGAACGAGCGCGCCACGTTGGCGAGGTACCTGCCGGGCGAAAGGGTGTGGTCATTGGCTGTCGGGCGTTGAATGCGCCGAAGAAAATAGGGGGCTGCACGGGCGTAGCCAAGGGGGGGGTTTCGGGGGTTCAAACCCCCCCCGAAATAAGCAAAATATTACCTAATATTATACCGAAAAAATACGAGGAGTGAAGAGTTAAATTATTATTACGTTTGAATATATTATGTAGTAATAGTAGCGCCTAGCGCCATCTTTTGACGAGAGGCAGACGCAGTTGCAGCCGAACTATTTTGTATTGTAGGGACACTTTGCGTTGTTTCTCGATTATTCGCCACGCCCCTAGGTCGAAATGAGCGGAACTTTGTGGAAGTTCGTGGAAGTTTCTGGACGGCTACTGGGCTGCTATATAAGCGGCGCCGCGGCGCGTGACCGCGCTTACGGCAGTATTGTTCCATGCGAACTCGAAGCGAATAAAAGTGAAAAGTGGTGAACGAATAGTGAAGAGAATTAAGTGTACCGTGTAAGTGAGTAATTTTAGTGCACTGTTATTCGATGACCTTGTTAAGGATAGATACGTGAATCATTATTACTGTCGAAAAATGGAGGGGAAAAAAGGAAGGGTGATAAACCTAAAGGTATGGACTACTGGAAAAGTGGTGTAGTCAAGGTCAAGGGGTTTCTAATAAAGAAACAAATTTGGATTTAGCTATCAAAGCTTCAGCTACCTTGCATGCTGATAAGAAGACTGCCTACCCCGAAATCTAGTTTGGAATGCCTAGATATGTGCGATAAAAACCTTTATCCTAATATTTACACATTACTACAAATCTTGGCTACCATTCCTGTATCCACTGCTACCCCAGAGAGGTCTTTCTCGAGCCTAAGGAGACTGAAAAACTATTTACGAAACACTACAAGTGAAAACAGACTTAATGGATTGGCTCTAATGAACATTCACTATGGAACAGAAATTCATGCAGATGAAGTAGTAGATATATTTAAAAGAAAAAGCCGAAGATTTCTTCTTTAATGGTTTTAGATTTAGCGCAGAGGAACGAAATTAATTTATCCATTTCATTTAAAGTTAAGAACTTTATAAATATATGTCGTAGTTTTTCGGATGGATATATAGATATTAAATTTCATATAAGTATATTTTTGTTGTTTTATTTACTTCTCAAACTAAACCCCCCCAAAACTAAATCCTGGCTACGCCCGTGGGGGGCTGGGTGGGCGGAGTCGAACTGGTGGTCTAGTAGCTGAGCCATCTTACTAGGTACCACGGACATTATAAAATCTAGTTTTGCCAAGGCAGCGGTGGATCCAAGGGGAGGGGGGCATAGGGCCTATTACGAAAAGAAATATAAAAGTACTCTTCAGATGTTTACTAACAAGGTCCCCTTATAGCTACTATATATTAAGTATACTCATGTATAGGAAGGGCAGAATGTAAAGGCGAAGTCGGCAATAAATCATCAAAGAGAGAGCGCTATATCTATTGCTTTACTTGCACTCGCACAATTACACTCATGTCTCCTCCTCCAGGGTATTCGACGTACGTCTTAAAGTTCCCTAAGCACCTTTCATGAAAGGAAGAGAGATAGAAAACCTAGTACTTGTCTTGTTTTACTAGTTGATTGTTTAAGGCAGGCAGGGTCGGCCTAGAATAAATTATTGCTTTACTACCTGATGTGAACCGACAGATTAAAAATTTGTACCTGGTGTAATTTCATTTGTAACTTTTGAAGATTAATTCCGTAATTTAGACTGGTAATTAAAAGATAATGATCCTGAAATTCAAAGTAGGTCTTAGGTATTTAAATAATTATTGTAATGGTTAGGTAAAAAAATATATATTTATATTTTTAGTTACAAATTAAATATCAACATAAAATAAACTTTACATAGTCAGAAGTCAGTATATACATAATAAATAAATAAATAATAATACTATACATTTAATTCGTTATAAATATTAGTCAAAATATAAAATACTATCATCCGAATATGAATCGTCATTTAAATTAATAATAGTTGGGTCTATATGTCAATATCTTTTCTTTTTCGCAATAAGTGTTTTATACAACTGGACCAGTTTTCTTTAGTGACTTCCTGGAGAGCTTCTTTCCAAATAGACATTACCGTGTTATCATCATGCATTGCCTCAGATACAATTTTCTTATTAAAAAAAGTTTTGCATTGGGCCCATATCAATTCTATTGCAGTAAATATACAATGCTATGGGGAAGCCTCAACACTTGATGTCCCATTTTATTAATTATATTGTCAGACGCATAAGGCAACTTGGATTTATAATTTTTAACGATCTGGAGCAACTCGCATTTAAGGGAATTTTCAGGAAAATATTTTTTTTTACTTCGAAGCCACTTAATTATTTCTTTTTTTTGTGGCTGTATTGGGCACATTTTCACACAGCCTGGAATGGTATTTCGCATTGTCCATTATATTTAATATTAATTTTCTACTTTGGGCACTGAATACTTCACGCTACATTGTTATTACAGGAAGTCTATCACCAAAATAAACCAAATATTTAATTACTGCACTGTTTTATAGGCGTACTCCCATTTGAATATATTATCTTTATTAACATAATGTATCAGACAAGGACAGAGCAATAAAAAGTTGGTCTTGCGGTTCTTTAAGCCGAACCACTCGCTCCAAAACATAAGGGCCGACTTCGCCTTTACATTCTACCCTTACTATACATATTATGCCATGGTTTTATTTGTGATCGCTGACCAAGAGCATTTATAATAGCGTGTGGTCCCCCCTTAGTGATTTGCTGGAACTGCCAGTGTGCCAAGGGGTAGTACGAAAGTGTCACGTATGTCTTTTAGATTTTGTTGTCGATAAACATACAATGGTAAAAGACTAGGAAGATAGTACAAGAGAGAGGATAATACGAAGATACGTGGAAACATTCTATATAGTAGAATTTTTCGTTGTTCGTCATGTTTTAACAAGAATTTGGAAGAAACGTCAAACATTTGTAAATAAATAATAATTATAAATATATTTTTCAAGTAATACTGGAATAATTAACATCGTATATGAAACAGATACCAAATGAAACAAACGACAGGACCCCCAAAATCAGAGATTATATGTCGGGGTATAATATTGAATTCAAAAGGCCTGGTAAGTATTCTAGTTTTACATAAAAACATGAAAGAAACCAATCAATTACAAAGGTGAAGCAACAACAAAAACCAATGCAGAATACTGCACGCCTAGGAAGTATTGATGATAATAAAACTCCTAGAGGCCCTACTCCGGAACCCCCTTAATAGACTAGACATAGTAATTATTACTTGTTAAATGTTAATAAGGATTTTATAGATTGGATCGGTTAAGGGATTCAGGAAAGCGGCTGAAACAAGTTTTCTGCCCATGGCCTACTTATCGAAGCTGTGTTGAAAAGCAAAGATGAAGTCGTGGTCTACTACTTGTAAATAAGTAAATTTTCAGTTAGTTATAAGAGTTAGTCCCTTATTTCATGCTAACCGAAAACACAGTACCTATATCTCCAAAACGGAGACAAACTAAGAAATTACCCTATAGACTTTCTATAATAATTTTCTTTTTAATGCAAAACCTATAGGTAAATAATTCTGATCCGACTAAAGAGCAAATGATATTCAAATATTATTTATATTTATTTTTCTAAGATTTCCACAGTACCGTATACAGTGTGAGAAATAAAGTCTGCATCCTAAGCGAAAAATTTTTGTTTGCAGAACCCTTTTGTTTATGGAATCCCAATCCAATGCGTACAGAGTCATAAGGATACAGGAGCAATATTGGATACAAGCTAGAGATGGGGCGCTAAAAATTAAAGTTTCCTACTAATTTTCTACAATCTACCAAAAGAAGAAATAGCTGGACAACTTTGGTTTTTGCAAAATCTGTCCCCTGTATCTACTTCATGTCCTTATGTCAGTGTCAAACATCGGCTAACTAGAGTATCCATAATCAAGGGCAGAACTATTTAAAATTTGACTTTGCCAGCAGTCTTATTCAATTTGTAAAATTACATAAACTTTGCATCAAGCGCGACATAATACGATATTTAGCTAGGAAGGAGTATTTGAACTACTTCTTCAAAATATCAGAAAAAACAACAAATATAAAATTTGTTGCGAATTCAATGGACCACACTGTATAACATTATTTATGAATACTGTTTTATTCCCAATTTTAAGCAAGATTTCTAATTTATACAATTTTAATGAAGTGCCGTAAAACAAGTGGATCGGGCTCGATCGGCCTTTATTGTTGGAAGGACCTCTGGCGCAACCGTCCCATATAAGATATTTTATTACACGCACAATTTTTCTGACTGCGGGGCTCAATCGTCCATCTCAGGAATTCCACCTATACTGTGGGCAATTTTTAAAATCGCGCTTTCAAATAAACCAGAGTAATTAAAAACCGAAGCGGCGGCGCCGAGGGCGTGGAACCGTCCGCACGATGGGAGTGGCTTACCAGCTGGACACGCCCGGCGGGTAGAATCCTAGGTGGGGCGAGCCGGCGGCCGCGGCCGCCGCCGCCGCAGCCGCCGCCGTGCCGCCGCCGCCGGACAGCGCGGCGACGGCTAGCGCCGCGACGTCGTCCAGGGCGGCCATGCGGGGGCGGGGGTGCGCCCGCCCGTTGCCGACGGCCGCGGCCGCGGCGGCCGTCAGCGACGCGGGCGCCTCGCCGTCGCTCTGGCTGTCCGACGAGTCCGAGTCCGACTGTCGGGGACTCTGAAAACAAAACGGAGAACAACAGTCAGAATGAATCGCCGGACCAAAATAGAAAATATTGTGATTCTAGTTTGATCTCTGGAAACTTGCCGTCATACAGGAATAGAGCCGGCCAAACGTAGGAATGGGGCAACGGTTGCCCCGCCTTTTCGGTGCTCAGTAAGTCGTTTTCGAGTAAAAATTAAGATCAGTACAAAATGATACTCTTATAAAAAGAGGCTTGGCAATTTATTGAGTCAAACAAACAAAACGAGACAGAAATCAGACATGCTCTTTTTTATTAGATGCATCAAAATTTTTCTAGGGTTGCTAAATTTTGAGTTACCGTTTACGAAATCCCAATTTTGAACATAGAAAATGACCAACCTGCCAACCTGTATATATGTACAGCATGTCCTATATACCCCCTGGAACTCAGGAACCGTAAGAGACACGAAAAAACTTGAATACAAAAGTTGTAAGGTTCGCAGTGGACGTAACCTCTCTTTTATTTTCACATAACAGGGAGATTCGTATATTTGCAAGACAAAAATAAAATATTTAGATTTTGACAATAATTGCATAAATAATATTTGCATTCTCCATGAAATTTGCTACAGAACCGTTTTTTTGTTTTGTATTTTGGATGCAGCGTTGCCAAGATATCGAATTTTTCTTGGAATTTAGGGACTTCGTGGAGGTTATGGAAACTGAATGCTGTACCTTTATTTTAATAGATATCAAAGATATATTTTAGCCGAAGTATGACAGCACAACCGTGTGTGGTGTGGTATGTCTAAATTGGTTTTTGCATATACAGTGTGTTCATAACAGGCTCTCAAATACAGATAATTTCAAACAGCAATAACCTTTTTTTTTTTCAAATGGAATGACCCATATTTCTATAGTTTGTTGGATGCCGGCGTCCAAGCCCCACATTTTATGTAAATAACATTCTATACCAAAAACTACCCGTTTTCGAGATATTTAGTATTTAAGAAAATTTCTTTGCATTTTTCATTCAGTTGAGAAGGTTTTATCAAGCAAGCCATAATTATTTTTCCAGACAGTGGCAGAAATAATTGTCATTTTAGATAACACGGAAAATAAAATTCCTATACCCGTATACAGCTTGTCACGCTATAAAGGTCGCTTTCTTTACATTAGTGATTAGGATATGAAATAAAAAGAAGCAAAAAAAAAATTGTAAAATTGGCTATATTGTATAAAATTATTTCTTGATTTTGAATCAGAGGAAACATAATATCAAATTTTAATTTTTGTCCATTCTCATTCTCATAAATGGGCACACAGAAATCCAAAAGCCATAAAATAAATAAAAAAACAAGGGCACAAATCTATGCACGTCTGGTGTGGTATGTCCTATATTTCATTGGCGCAAATTTCACGGAGAATGCTAATATTCCAAAGGATTAATGCAATTGTCAAAATCTAAATATTTTATTTTTGCCCTGCAAATACGAATCGCCCTGTATATGTGAAAATAAAAGAGAGGTTATGTCCACTGCGAACCTTACAACTTTTGTATTCAAGTTTTTTTCGTATCTCTTACGGTTCCTGAGATCCATAGGGGGTATATATAGGACAAACTATTTGGGACACGCTGTACGTATACAATATAACTATGTATACTTGTATTTTCTATTTTGTTTATGTTAGTCACTACTTTAACAAAATTCATTTAAATTTTAAAATACTTTTAGACCGTCTTCAAAATTATCTCTAAGAGAATATATAACGAACAATCACCAGACTAAAACAAGGGTGTGCAAGTAAAATATGTTGAGGTAGGTCATTCTAAATTTATACGTCGTAATTCAACCTTACAAGATCAGATTAAACCTTAATCTCGACAGTGCGGAGCTTTAAAACTGGGGTCCCCTTTTCTAAATCGCCCAGTTGCCGGATTTGCGGCCGTGGCCAAGGAAAAACTGGAGGGAAAATAAGTCAGAGAATTATAAGATGATTATTGTGGAATAGTAATTAGCTATAAAACGCTAAATGCCGACACCGCTTACAATTTTAACTGCGCCAAGATGTAGGCACATCGTAAATGTGGATTATGTCATGGGATATATGTTAAACCATATTAATATGTTATTACAGAACTACATGTTCTCCAAAAATGCATGTGACATTGTAACCGCAAAAAGTCGATCGGCGTTGGTTCGAACCGATGTCCAGGCAAGGCGCATGCACATGTCTTTAAAGAAAAACACCGCTATGGCCAAGTGCGCTGGACAAAAATGTGGGTTCACGGTAGGTATTGCTCCTAAATAAATTTACCTGCGTGATTTACTAATTGTCCTATACTCTCTAGGATTACTACAGTTTTCTAGGGTTTTCCGTAGTACTTGAGCGAATGCTATCTTAGTTCTATCGGGAAAAAGTCGGCCCTAGCCGCAAACGGCAACAAATAGTAATTAACTGCCGCCCTCCCCCGCAGAAGTATGTGGTTGCTTCTGGGGTACCTACCTACTCCTAGTTTGGAGTTTTGTGAGAGTCAGAATTATTATTATTATTATTAATACATCGATAATTGAAAAGAAACAAGGTACCTACTAGACTGGCAGTCGTCTGGCAAACAATGAGTACCAAAAAAACAAATATTGTAAGTACAAGCAAGAGAGATTAGGTACGAAGATACGAAGGTCAGGTTTATTATGGCTATAGCCTTTTCTCATTGTGCGCCAGACGACACTTTTAGAATTTGCAGACCAGTGTACCTACTTACTTACTATCCACAAAATCGTTAATCTGTGGATAGTTTAAATAATTTTAAAATTGATTTTTGGATTATTTGTTACACCCTTTACAACGAATCGAAACAATCAAGTTTTCAAATTATTTCAAAACGCTGATATGTATATGATCGACCTATATTGCTCTGTTCTTTGTACCAGTGACCTTCCCGTCGATCTAAATCCAGAAATCCCAAATTGGTTGGGCCAAAAATAAACGATAAAGCTACAGTCGTGAAGCCGAAATTTCAAAAGCAAAAAATAGGCGTAGGCCTTCCGGATTGCATTTCTAAATGGAAGTTGAATAAGCTGCTTTCGGAGTTTATCGATCTGAATTATATTTTTAGTAAATATTGGGGTGTGAAATAAATATCATAACATCATAACGGCCCGAGTTCGATGAAGCCACAGATCCTGAAAGCACTTTAAGCCCTTTTTAAATAGTAACACTGAACAACCGACGCTTGAATAAGAGCCTTCAGGGGAAAGAACGCGCTTTCTGTTAGTGCTACATTTTAGTAAGGGGACTTGTTTCTTTATCTTTCCAATAGCATGCAAGATGCCGTCTTCATGGCATTTCGAGGATCAGACATTTCCAACAGAAAAGCCTTTACAATTTTTTGCAATTTATCCGTTCAATTTATTTATATTTTTTAAATTTTTTTAATCCTTCGACTTTTGAATTTGGCCATTGGGCCCTAGTCCCGCCACGAATTTTTAGCCATCCGGCAGAGGGCGCTGGCGACCGCCTGGATAGCCGCCATATTGTGTGGATTCTAGGGGATTTAGAGTGCATTTTAGAGGAAAAGCGAAATTTGTGGTGGTAACCCAAAATTACATTATTTGACAACGGCCAACCACGGCTCTCGTGCATTTGACAGCCAATGTCGTGTGTGCCCAATATGGCCGACCTTTCGGTGGGACATATTACAATATTATATAGGTGAGAGGAAAAGCAATGCAGTTTATTTTACCAGGGCTGTTGCCTCAGCGGTTCTAAACTAAACGCTTTGAATTTAAACAGAAAGAGCTACTTCGCGGTTTTAATAACTCTAGGGACATCGAATTTAGACAACCATATGAGTTTAGCTTTTGTTTATGGATACTCTCTGTCTACAGCTATCTCATATTTTGTGTTTTGGGACAATGGCATATTCCGTATACCTACAATATAAGCAATATTGGATATCAAAGACAGATGGCGCTAAAAATTAAAGTGGCCCAAAATTGACATAATTTTAATATATTAAAATCTACCAAAAAATGGCCGAAAAACTTTCATAATATGTCTCTGGTTTCTATTGTATTTTTGTCATAGCCTTATGACAATGTCAAACTGATAAACAAGGCTATTATTAGGTAGGTATGTACTGTACAGGGTGACACATCTAAATGTCCCACTAATTTTATGCAGTTTTCTGGGATAATAAGAAATTTTATACAGGGTGTTTCGTAAATCAAACTTATGTTTTTTTTTAAATATATTAGAATTTTTGAAATCTGTTCGCAAAGGCAATTTTGTATCATTATCTTGTCATTATCTAACTCGTTCTTGAAATTTTCCTTTTTAAAAGTTTTTAATACATTTATTTAACTTGAATTTGTGAATCTCGTGATAAAGATCCAATGCAATAACAAAAAGTACAGTGGAATTAGACTTAGTTTTTCATAGGACTTCTCTCGTGTGTCGGACTGTACTTGTTTTAACACAATAAAATTCCAAAATGTTCAGGTGCCTTTTCACATTTTACTGATATTCGATATTCTAGAAATAAAATAAGGATTTCAGGAAAATCGTAAAAGCTATTAAACATTTTGGGATTTTATTATGTTATTTTCTTGGTTAAGCAAATATTTTTTGTTTTTGCATCGATCGTCTATCTTTATTGCGAGATTCACAAATTCAAGTTAAATGAATTTAGTAAGAAATTGGAAAACGGAAAAGATAATGAATGAGTTTATATCATTTTGAATGCCTGGATGATTTAAAAAATGCAAAAACATATAGAGCGGTCCCTTTTAAAAAACATAAGTTTGAATGGCCACGCATTTGCGAAACACCATGTATTTTTTTCTATCACAAAAAATTAAGAAGTTATAGGGGTAGTGGAACACTTGTCGTGGACACCCTGTACTTTGCAATACCTAAATAAATATAGAGCGCGAAAGTTTACTTTAGGTTCAAGAGCCTTTGTTTCATTGTGACGAATTTAATTTAAAAATATTGTTTCGTGAATAATATGAATTTCGGAGGTATTTTTCAATTCGAAGCTAACGAATAGATCAACTAGTTTTCCAGGTGCAGGGGCGCGGGTCCAATGTCCAATGCGCCCGGCGCCCTTTACAAAACGCCGGCCCGTTTATGGAAATCAATTTCCCCCTAATATTATACATTAAATACCGGCGGAGCATTGCTCAACATTGCCGGATTCGGATAAGCGGTTTCAATTTATTTGGGGCATTAGTACCTATCGGACAATGTCTATTATTGTCACCGATTACTTTGGTTGGCCGCGCTGAAAATGTCAAAGCATATTTGGCGGCGTCCGCCCACTTTGATTCCAGCCGTTTTCGATGGCAACCAGGTTACAACGCAGCCGGCCGATTACCCGTTTTGGGTTTTCTGTCCCAAGACAAAACCAAAACCGTCGGCAGAATAATAATCGAATACAAATGTATACCTATTTTTGGTGAATCTAAGAAATTATTATTTTCTTAAAATCGGTAGTAAAGTGTCCCAAAATCGTCATTAAAAGCACAGAAATCGTACAATAGTGTAGCCCATTATTGTACGATTTTTTCAATAAGTAGGCCTTGGCGAGATGTAAACATCAAACGTCAGACGCGGAGAAATCGCCCGTCAAAAGTCACCAAATATTCAAAACCCGGCCGATAAAGGCCCATTTAACTTTTCGTACACATTGCGAAATTGTTTCCTATAGAAGCGCAATCCTTCAGAATACATATTTTAGTAAATTTGAATATCAATAGATTTGTTGTGTGTTGTGTAGGCTGCACAAGAAGCAGAAGTTTGGTTTTTCTGTCAGAAGGTGCCGTGTCTCATCATACTTGACCTAGGTAGAGCAATAGTCAAAGTCAAGCAACGCCGCGCGTAGTCGGTTCATGGACGGGTGATCCCTTATTATTTATTTTCTTGCCTAATAAAAATTTTTTTTTTCCGATTTCAAAAAATAGTTATTTATGTACCAAGGCACTGAAGTTCAACTTTTTATGACTCATGTGGAATTTAGTTGCCGAGGCCTCTGGCTGAGGCAAATAAACCACATGAGCCATAAAAAGAACTTCAGTGCCGAGGTAGGACATATTATTTTTTTTTAAATCGGAAAAAAAAATGTTTTATTAGTCAAAAAAATAATAATAAGGGATCACCCGTCCATGAACCGAATACGCGCGGCGTTGCTTGACTTTGACGATCGCTCTACCTAGGTCAAGTAAGACAAGACACGGCATCTTCGTACAGAAAAACCAAACTACTGCTTCTTGTGCAGCCTACACAACAAATCTATTGATATTCAAATTTACTAAAATATGTATACTGAAGGATTGCGCTTGTATAGGAAACAATTTCGCAATGTGTACGAAAAGTTAAATGGGCCTTTATCGGCCGGGTTTTGAATATTTGGTCAATTTTGACGGGCGATTTCTCCGCGTCTGACGTTTGATGTTTACATCACGCGAAGGCCTACTTATTGAAAAAATCATACAATAATGTAGCCCATTATTGTACGATTTCTGTGCTTTTAATGACGATTTTGGGACACTTTACTGCCGAGTTGAACTTCAGTGTCTTGGTACATAAATAACTATTATAGGGTGCTATGCGAACAAATGATGCTACGAGCATCAATATGTCAAAAGAGATTATTTTATTGCAAATGTGCGATATAATTTCTGTTTCGACGTCGTTTCTCTACTCAGTCCAATAATTCCGATCTTCTGTTGTAACGTAAGTTTTTCTGACATAATTTGTTTAAACTAGGTATACTTTTTTGTACGAATTATAAAAGAAAGCGACTGAATTGTCTTTCCAACGCATACTTTTTTAATGAGTGCAAGAATAATAAGCATCCTATAGAAGTGCTCCACGAATTGAAATTATGAGTTGGATACCTACCTATATGACAAATAATAAGAGAGAACTAGAAAATTTATTTACTAAAAAATACATTTAGTTGAAGCAAATACAATTTCATTTAAATCGAAAACAGTCAAATGTGTTAATCCACAAATATTCTATTTTTGTTAATTTAGTATGGTTTTATTTTTTTACAGCAATAAAATCCATGCACAAGTCTAACTGGATACTGGATTGACAAAATATAGGGTTTGTTCCAACAGCAGTTCTGGAGCGATCTAATTGCTTGAAAACAGTTCTGGTTCTGGAAGTACTTTTCTGCATTCTGGTTCATAACTATTGTTGGAACAAAGTTTGTATACATTCCCAAGTACAACAAATTCTTTTACTGAAGAAAAAATTATGATGGAAGATGAACTGTATCATTGATTATTCCCCTTATTCAAAGACTGTATACTGTATAGCTTTCTACCTTTCTGCAGTCGTTTTTATAGCTGTCTGTCACAAGTCTATCTTGCTTCTAGGGACGGCTCTAGGCGGGTGCGAACGGTGCGGCGCACGCGCCTCCGCGTTTTGACCGGCCCCGCATCTCCGAGTCCCGTGTACAGGGTGATCCAGCCAGTAGCGAATTTAGAAGGGCGGGACCGAACCCATTTCGGAATTTGAAAATATTCACTCCGGCTTGTAAATTTGAAGATATTGGGATTTCCTGAGACTAACTTTATGTAATTTTCTTTCAAATTTCTAAAAAATGCGCCGCAGGCGAAATTTGAAATGCCCTTGTTTAAAAAAATACACAAAAATTGTCCAGCCACCCGAAATTAATTCCTATATACGTCACCGAAGTGATCCAAATTCGTCGTCCCGGCCTACCTTTTTAAAAAATGACATGAAAAAATATACCTTTGTAAGTAGGGTACCAACTTTCAAAATTTTCTTCTTAATGGATTAAATAATTCCTCATCGGGGCCCCTCATTTTCATGCGGCACCCGGCCCCGCAAAAGCTTGAGCCGGTCCTGCTTGCTTCCGATGGCAATGCGTTTCACCCTATTTAATGGAAGATACCTATACCTATCTGTAAATTTGCCCAGCAAACATTTCCAGAATACACTGTCAATAACGAACCTATAAAATAGCATTGGACAAAATGTTGTCGAAATGTTGCAAAAAGTGGCCAATTTGCCGCGCGGCCACATAAAATTATCTCAATTAAAACTAATGTGATGTTCAAGTGCTAATAAATAACAAACATTTAGGTTTTTTCCCGATAGTTGAATTTAAAGTCCTAGTTTTCCTTGTTTTCGAGTACAAACTAATTAAACGAGCAATTAGAGCCTAACGGTTATTACGAAATTCCGAATCATATGTGGACAAGACCTTGTTTCTTATTCGTAGAATAAGTAATGAGTTCAGAAATAAATCGTTAGGTATAATTTATAGGTAGTTGCAATACTTCAATAATGAAGAATACTTGCTTGACAAAATGTTTCATCACGTATGGTTACACCTCTTCAAAAAATAAGAAAATATTCTTGGTATTCCCGGCAATTCCCTTGTTTTTATTTTTCAATTTAAACGCAGTGTTGTCGTCTTGTTAGTAAGGTAAAATAAAATAAATATCTAGCTACTATACTAATAGGTATTATGTTACTGCTTTAATTTGTTTTTTGTCTGAAAATTGAATATATTTGAACTGTGTTAATAATAATTACCTACTTAGTACACTTAAATGAATGTGTACTTAGCTGGAATCACGGAAATAAAACCAACGAACATAACCTTCCCCAAGCTTTTAAACTAGCTTATCATTAGTAGTAACATAAACTGTGTAGTGTGTGTACATATATGATTATTTAGCAGTTACATAATAAAAACGTAAATAATATTATAGTACCTTATATTATAGAAGTTTATAATATATTATCCTGGGCATGGCCTTGTCCAACATTACAAAAATTGACTATTATTGATCAAAATCAACGTTGTTTTTTTTATATGATATTTCATATACCTACCTGCCTTTATTTATTATTCTATAATGGAACTACGGTCGTGTGACTCCCAGTTTTCGAATTTATCTTTGGCAATCTTCTAGAAAATTTCGTCACCTCTAGCCTGTTTTCCGATCATATTTTTACGAAACCGATAAAAATATCGTTTGATAGATTTTGCAACCACAAACAAAACTATAATACTGCAATATATTTCTTGGGCGTTAGCGTTTATTTTGGTAAACATCAAGCGGTGTAATATTAAATTAGTGCTACGATTGTGCTTAATTTTGCTGGATAGAGTATTTACCAATAAACCATAACCATAACCATAACCATAACCATAAACCATTGGAAAGATGGAAGGTGGAAAGCGAGAGCAATAAAACCGTAAACATTCGATTAGTTTGACTTCAGTTGCAGTTCTCAAGTATTTCATTATATGATTTCTTAGGTAAAATATATTTTTGTTCGTTTATAAAACTACTTATTCTACTAAAAGTTTTCTTAAAAGTATATATTATTTATATTTAAATTTTCCTTTAATTTTACTTTAATAAACTGTATCATAAAAAAATATGGAATGCGAAATGATCCATAGGTTGTTCGAAAGGGATAAGGAATAAAAGCTCTAACAGGGAAAAGGAGAAGAAGGCTAATAATTATTGTTCACATTGGTAGCATTGAAGGCTTCCCCCACAAGGTTTATTACATTCAAGTCAGATCACACAGAGATGATTAGGTACCACGAAGACATGGATGCTGATGTGTTTGAAGAATATTTCAAACAAATGGTATATAGCTAAGCTATATAGGTCTGTGCTATGAATAAACAGTGACAATAGCTCTTTCTATAGGCACTGGTATAAATGAATCATGTGGATAATCTTTTCAAAGAAGCACTAAAGCAAATTTCTCCACAAAAGTGGCGTACCTAAATGTTATTAAGGAGCAGGAAAAAATGTAGGAAACACCTAGATATTGTTTTGTAAAGTGTAGGGATTTCATCTTAAGTGTGAACGACCACGTCAATTTTTTTTGAGATAGGTATGCGAGGATTTCTTTTTTCGGGATGATGGCAGGCGTGAAGATAGATGCTCTCTGGGAACATCATGTTTATGCCCCTAAAACTGCATCTTATGTAGCATCCTTGAAAGTGGTCACATACCTACCTATTTTCATAAAAAAATTTGCAACCTTAAAGTTTTTACAACAAGGTCAATTTTACAAATACGATTGGTTGAAAAGTTAGTAAAGTAAAAAAAGTAAAGTTATAGTAGGCCGAGGAAACATGAAACATTCATGGCATTGCAAAGGTGTCAGTTCTTTGTTAAAAATTTTTAGATTGTGATTCAATTTCAGTGTGCTGTGAAAGTCGATAATCGATACTAATTATTGTTAATAATTAGTCAAGTTCTAGTATAGATGAGTCAGATGTAATGTAATATTTCTTAAGAAATTAATAAAAAATACGAAAACTTATTTAATACAAAAGATCCTTTCTACCAAACCTCATTTTAACCTTAAACATTTTTCAATTATTAGGGTATTGTTTGGTTATTTGGGTAACAATAATTTTACAGATAAGTGGATAGGACAAAATAGTCCTCTAATACGTTGGCCTCCCAGACTTGATGCCCTTAAATTTTTATTTGTGCGGCACAATAAAAAATAAAATTTACGCCCAAAGACCACATAATTTAAATCATTTTGGACAGAGGATTATTTACGCTTGTAAAATCAATTAGAAAATAAGAATAATAATTGCATTATTGCAAAGGGTAGAGAAAACCAATAAGAAAAGAATTGAAAAATGGTTAAGGTTACAATATTTTTTCGTATTTTATAAAAATTTCATAATAAATATTAAATTACATTTTGATACATCTATTAGAACCTGATTAATTCAAGATTAGTATCGATTATAGACTTAACAAAAAGTAATGGTTTCACAGGGCAGTGGAGAACAAAGAATTGAGGCATTTGCAATATTATCATGAATGTCTTTTTTTCACCAGTATACCAGAAGCAACTGAATGCTTATGCGGGGGAGGGGGTTATTACTACTATTTTGTATTCGTTGCCATTTACGGCTAGGACCGACTTTTCTTGATAGAGGTAGGAATTCGCCCAAGTATCACGGAAAACCCTAGAAAACTGTAGTAATCCAAGTGAGTTAGGACAATTAGTAAATTACACAGATAAAGTTATTAAGGAGCAATATAGATAGACCGTCAGACAGTGACAGATTCTCCTTACTGATTTTCTCATGTATGCCTTGGAGAGGGTTGAAAGGTAAATCGATGCTAAGTCGGAAAATAGTAATTTTAAGTTTGGCCCCCGGGGAAAACATAATATGGAAAATTCGTGTTTTTTCAAAACGGAAAAAAAATAGGTACTTATTCTCACTTATGCCATGTTCACCGTATGATTTCTTATACTATTCCAACCTCGAAACCCCAAAGGCATACGTGTAGCGTGTGGAAAAAGGGTTGAACAGATCGCACAAAAATGACTTAATTCAACCCTTTTTCCACACGCTACACTTATGCCTTTGGTGTTTCGAGGTCGGAATAGTATAAGAAATCATACGGTGAACATGGCATAAGTGAGAATTAGTAACTTTTTTCTCGCTTTTTTTCTGTTTTGAAAAATCGAATTTTTCATGTTTTTCCCGGGGGGGGGCAAACTTAAAATTACTATTTTCCGACTTAGCATCGATTTACCTTTCAACCCTCTCCAAGGCATAAATGAGAAAATCAGTAAGGAGAATCTGTCACAAGGTCCATTGAAGGCAGAAAAACATGCGCAGTCTAATAAATAGTTAGCAATTTGGCATTTTTAAATTCGACCCTGTTGTAAAGGCCTTATCGCAGAATAGTTTTGGATGTTACGATAAAAAAATCGTTAATATTTTTGCAATTTTCGGGATATACCTAAACCTGATCGCAGTGGGCCCTGTTTGAGAGACTTGTGGGATGTGATTGTTAAATGCTCCTATAGAGAGCATCTTCCCACCTCCCATCATCAAGAAAAAAGGTGTACTCGAATATATCTCAAAAATAAAAAAATATGAGGCTGTTTACACTTAAGATGGAACCCTCTGTAGATATTAGATGGAAAGGTAGAACCCTTGTTTATGGAATCCCTAGTTAGCCAATGTGAGACTGAGTCATAAAACACAGACCTATATGGCTTCGCTATATAGGTCGGTGGTCATAAGGATACGAGAGCAATATTGGATACAAGCAACAGATGGCGTCAAAAATTAAAGTGATCCAGTCATTGCCTAGCCTACTAATTTTCTTATATTAAAATCTACCAAAAAATATCAGGACAACTTTATTTTTTGCAAAATCTATCCCCTGTACCTACTGGATTTCTGTCATATCCTTATGTCAGTGTTAGATATTGGCTGACTAGAGTATCCATAAGCAACGGTAGAACCGTTGACTGATAAATTATTAGACTGCTCACGGCTGTCACGTCTCACGTCTGACACATTTTTGGCTCACCATGCGCTTTCCGGAGATAAAATACAATGCAGAATACATTGTTAGCCATCAGAGCCATCTGTTTTCCAGGACATAAAACTATAGCCGTGTGAAGTCTTTATAAATACGCCAGTCAACGGTAGAACCTTTTCGACACCCGATAAGGGATTTGTATACATATAATGATCATTTTATTACTCACTCCGTTCACCAAACAATGGAAAATCTCTGGGGATCTTTTGCGGTATATAAATTTCGTTTGGCCCGGCATACAATAAGACGTTGGATGTGACCTCCTCATCTGTAACTCACCAGGACCCCGTGCACGGCGTGCTCACTGTCCATCTTGCCGTCCACGCAGAAATGGCACTTGGCCTGCGGCTGCCAGTCGCCGGCGCGGTCCACCTCCTCGGCGGCGGCCTCGTTCTCCTTCTGGTGCCCGACGCCGGCGGGGTCGCCGTCTCTTCCGCCGTCGTCCGGCGTCGCGGCGGCCGCCGCCGCCGCCGCCGCCACCGCCTCCTCCTCCGCCAGCTTGCCGGCCTTGTGCGCGTCGCCTGCCGGCGGGCTCGTCGCCCTCGCGACGTTGTTGTTCAGGGGCTGCAAATAACTCCTCGACATGGAATCTTGGTACAGTTTCCATTTCCTTCTGCCCATCAACTCCTCAGCGATGCGTTCCAACCCTGGAAGAGGCGGAAACGGGGGGTAAATGGACGGTGGCTGCTCGAGCTGGGTGTCACTGACATTGTGCAGATTGTGCGGTATCCTTTCGGGGTTAAAGTAAGACGAAAAGTACGTAGTAACGTAGGTACGAAAACTCTCAGTTACGAGGATATGCAGTGTGTTCATTTGAAAACTAGTCGTCCTTAAGAAATATAAAGTAAACTTTAAAAATCGTCGAGACCCAGTCGATATTTATTTGATGGAGAACTCTTTTAGTCAAAATATGACGGTAATTCACTCACTCCTCTATCTTCCATCATGTTCAAGTTTAAGATCTTTAATGGGACTAGTATCATAGACAAAGCTACACATATAGACTGTCAGAACCATTGCTGAAATTTCCGCACCCTATACACCAAATATTTTGCATAAAATTGTATATAAAAACTAATAACTAAATTAAAATACCTATACCTCAACTTAGTATCGACTCCTAAGAATTGTAAGGCATTACAATTTATCTGTTTTAATTTGTTTTTACACCAAAATTAAAGTTTGAAAGTTGGTGTAGCAGGATTTTTTGCGGGCGGTTTCAACAATGCTTTTGACTAACTATGGCTCCTTTAATCTATGCTAGTATTCTTGTGATGGGACTAACGTTTGACTACTATACTTGTGACACCCTGTAGATTTTACGACAAAACGTTATTAAGCAAAGCTGCTCAGAATGAAACACCGAGTAATTATGGTGTAAAATTTCAAAATCCTAAGCCTACTTTGATTTATTTTTAATTAAAAAAAAAAGAAATATTCAAAGTACCTAAATGGTCCTAATTTTGCATTTTGAACAATTTTTCTTAGTAACATTTTGTGGTATCCTCACCCTTTTCCAATAAAACGAAGGAAAATTAGAAGGAAATCAAAGTATACGCCTATAGTATTTTGAATTTTGTATTTTTACACAACTGCTCTTTAATAACATTTTGTCGTAAAACCTACAGAACCGGCCCTTTGCAGGATTGAAAAAATCAGTTATTTCAAAATTTCCACGGTATATTCTTGACTTTTCAAAACTAAAATTATGCCACAAATTAATTTTGAAATCTTATTTCCAGAAAATATCAAATTTAAAGTATACATTTAGACCCCGCTTCTGTGCTATTTGCATAATTTTAATTGGGGTACCTCTTTGAATAGAGAACCCCATGAAGGAGCTTAACGCCGGACCGGGACAGTCTCTGCATATGGCGAGATACCGTTTCCCCCCGTGAGTTGCAATAAAGAAGGTTGCCGCAGGCACAGGGATTTGCCCACCCAGGGCGCTAGTGCAGGTGGGCGATTTTAATTTAATCCCTTTGTACCTGTAACTAGGGTTCCTTCCTAATAAAGGAACCGTACCTGAAACCAGGTAGGTATTTTATGGTGCAGTGGGGTACATTAAGCATTCTTCTTCTAGGAGTAAATTATCACTGGTAGTAATAATAACTACTTACATACTCAATTTGTAAAGAAAATGAAAAACAGTAGAAGGAAACAAGAGTTCTCAAATTTCTGGTGGGGTATAGCCTCTCCCCCAGTTCTCCTGACGCTTCGGCACCGGGTCCAGGTGAAAATTGTCACTGGTAACAGCAAAATGAAAATTTTATTGAGATTAAACTCCAATAAACAACCAGAAGCTCATAAAACCGCTTATTCGCAACTACTAAACCAAATGCCACAAATTTTGGTATCATTGTAAAGCATTTTGAAAGAGCATGGGGTTTCTATTTAAGATTTTACAGTTGGGGTAGCTAGAGGGTCACCGAGTACGTCATTTTGGTCCCCTCTCTATACAGCGTTTTCTTTCTATATTTTCTAATTTCGGAGTCAAAAGTCACCCTGTATAACTCAGACTTAATGTAATTGTGTGATAATACCAAGTTCCCCAAATAGCCAGTGGCGACCTTTAAAAAAGTATTTTCCACATTTGGGTATATACCTTCTCCTATTTGAAAGAAAAATGCCTTAAAATAATGGAGGGAGGTCAAAATAACAATCATATACCACAAATATCGATTTTTAACATGTTTTTCTTTCATGTGCAAGTATTCCAGGAACTGTAGGTAATAACTATTATTTGGAATGCTTGTTCTCGACGATGTGTTATGAGTATGAAATATCTCATACTTGGAAAGTTCCTCTTAAGAAAAGTTAGAATTGTTAAACTTCATGATTTTTCTATCCTTTGCCCTCATTTACCTATGTAGCGACATCGGAAAAACTTATTTCCGCTGGGTTACATTTTGCAACATAACTGCCCATTTGAGGGGCTTCCAAATGCAACAATGCCAGGGTCAATCGATGATTGTATTGGATCTATGATATAAGCCCTATTTATGGGGTGCACGCAAACTTCTAATTAGTTACAAAACAAGTGGCACGATACGAAATGGAGGATAGATTTGGAAGGGAGGTTTAAAATCGCAGTTGTTCGACCCGCAGAAATGAACTCTACTCTAATTTCGCATGTTGGCGTTTGTGAAGAGTTTGAAAGAAAACCGTCAGTGGCGTGTCGACCGTGCCGTGTGAATAAAATATCTCTACGAATCTCAATCACGGTAAAAGTGTTCTCATAGCGTTGAGTGATATAAAGTTAAGAAATATAGGTACATACGTTGCTAAGATTTTTTAATTAATTTAAAAATTTGAAATTTGCGCTCCGTAAAATGTAGAGAAATGACTTTCAAACAATTTTATTATTTCAAAACTAAAAACTCTTGAGGAAACTTATTTTACTTATTTACATTGTACATGGTAATAATTTAAATATGACTTAGGCAACTATATACAGAAATTATCTATGTTAACAAATTAGTCAGAAATATCAAGGAATTCTTAATACGACCAATAAAAAGTTACAAAACTGGCATTTCTATAACTAAGTACTTAAATTTATTTTTGTTCAATTATTGTTATCAACTGCTATAATATAAAATCAGTTTCTCGGAAATACCAATTGTCAAATTATTGCACCGACTAGGATTTTACGCGATTGTGACCTTGAGCGCCGAAGATGCATAATATTCCTGAAGGCCGTGCATAGTGTAAAATCTTGAAGAGTTTTCAAACACTTTTATAAGTACCGGCATATTAGGTACGAGATTTGGAATAGTGGGGGGGGGGGGTTAGTTAGGTTAGGTATAAGCGGGTTATACATACATTGCAAGGAAAATTGGTAGAAATTTACAAAAACTTTTGTGCCATTTCTATGTCCTTTCCTAACCTAACCTAAAACTAATCGACCTGAACACCGTAAGGTGTGTTTTGGACAACAACCTGCGGAGATTTAGGACATAGGTAACGGCAGCAAGCAAGCAAGGTTAAAGCAAATTTTTTCTTAGACACCGTCTTAATAAATGGTTAGATTTTTCCAAATATGTATATTGGAAAATCTCTGGCATTTTCAGGCGACATCAAAATGCCTTTGCCTTCTGCCTTGATGCAATGTTTACAGGATTTGTCAGGTCGCTTAGAGCTCAGACTCAGACACTTTCTTTCATCGAGGGCATCGAGGCTTATAGTTCGTATAAGGATTATCTAATACCTGGACCGACACTAATATAGTGTTGGTCCAGCTAATACATATCAACACAGGTAGTATGGATTCATAGGTATATTTCAATTAAATAATTAAACTACGGCTATTAATAGGTTTGACCAATTTGAGGTTTTTATATCGCGCTATAAGTCGCCGTGATAGACCTAAAAAATCATCCTATATATCAAACAATTATGGAAATTTAAATTTCACGACAGAATTTACAGGTTATTGTTGGGAATAATAACAAAAAAATCCAAAATTTTCCAGATAATTTCTTGAATAATAATAATAATATATAATTCTATTGGAAATTTCGTCTATATTATATAAATACTTATGGTTTTTGGTCCGAGGACATTTACCCCACGTCTTGAGGCAACCATTGGCAACCTATGGCAAATTGTCACCATATAAATCTTGTAATTTAAATTAACTTTTGAGGCCATGCGCCAAAGTGTCATAGGCGTTTGTGTAAGTACCTACTTCTTCATAATTGGAAATTTAACATTAGAATTGCTATATTATGATGGATTTCTAAACTTAAAGACATAAACGTGCCTTTTAATTTTTTGCCTATATTTCACGAAAAATGAGGATTTCTGCCTCGATTAGTTTATTGAAACAACTCTAAAGGTGCGCGCCATAGATACAATGGAAACGGCATATGCAGGAACTATCCTATATACGCAACTGAATTTAAGATGCCAACGCCCCGACGGGCACTATGCGAACTAACTATATGGGCCATTGTCACCTCTAGTTTTGGGCACACTTTGGGTTTACACTGCGTTGTTCTTTGTTCTTGTTCATTGTTCTTGTCGTCTTCTATATATTTTGTGGTAGTCTTCATAAAGTTATTTGCTTATTAGGTAAAAGTTCCCCCCCGACAATCGGCGCCCGCCGATTGTGGGGCGAAAACAGCGGCCGGGCCGGACGTAAACACGGCACAAATCTTTCAAAATTTAGGATTTTCCGCGGGTTTCCGCGAAGTTTCGATGTTGCAAAAGGTGCAAAATAGTGTGGTGATCAGTTTGAGCTGCATATAGTAAAAATTCATCCGGATTATAACCACAAATATCGCCATGAAAAGTGAGGTGTCAAAGGAAATTTGAAAATTCATTTTCTCGGAAACTACGCCCGAGCACCAAAAACTAAGGTCAGGTTCGTGTTCAGGGACCCCGAAAATAGGGGGGTAGCCAAAATTTCAAAAAAATCGGGCAGACATACACCGCGGGAAACTGTACTTACCGGTTACTATAAAGTTTAAATATTATTGTTTATGATTTATGTAATTGCAAAGGCAACAGGCAACTAAAAATGAACTAAAAGCAGAATTCGAAATAGAGAAATTGATGACGTGTACGCCATAATTCGTGAAACGTACTTTACTCTAAAAACTTGCTACAAACAAAGACAGAAAGTCAACCATCAACCAACTATACACCCGGTGATTCCTGGTTATAGTTCCTCCAGAATCACACTTAGATATCGCATGTTTTTTCTTGTTTGGGGGCGCCGGAAGCATCGGAACCTCACCTGAAGACTCGGGGGATGGTCTAACGACGCCAGCCTCCGAGCCCAGAGTCGAAATAACTTCGCTACGGCTCGACAAAAAGGGGCAATTTCTGTCTCGCGACATTTTCGGAATACTTTAATGGAGCGCTTAGATTGTGATTAGTTCTGGCCGTCTAGCGTTTATCAAAACAAACCTGTCTATAGGTTCTGACGTCATTGTCCAGGTCAAATATCTTCCTCGAACGAGTGGAGAAAGGTAGCTCTATATCCCTCATTCTAGGAGAGGTTTTAGTGGGTATAGCCCGCAGACTCCTACACTAACTTTGACGCTTCTCCATAGTAAAAAAATAATACAAAAACCCGCTTCAGTCGCATCCCACAAATCTATTGAAGATCATAAAAGTGCCATACGTACTTGGCCCACTTATAGAAATTGTAGTGGGTTAGTTCCACCGCGGTCTCCGCCGATGGGTTTCCGGAGCACGCGGTGCGTAATGCTTTTCCGCAGAGGGCGGCCGGGGTGGGGAGCCCCCCGGGGGGGGGGGCGCATGGGGGCCTAAAAGCCGGCGGAGCGCATTCATCGCGCCGCCACTCGAAAAGCGGGCGCTGCATTCACGGGGCGCATTGGGAAAACAGTAAAAATACGTGCGTAATTAAAAAACGCGGAGAGGGCGCGGGGGAGTGGGAGGGGGGGGGGCAGGGGGCAGGGGGTCGTCGGCAAGTGCGCGCCGCGCGGAGCTCGGGCAAAATTAATAATTTGCTTTGGGCTGGCCGCGTTCTGAGGCACCCTTTCAAACATGAGGCCGGTAAATGCCGGCCTTTACACGTAATGGGACTTGCTCGCGAATTTTGGAAATAATGCCAATACGAAATTCAAATTTGATTCGAAGTTATTCTTTTGACAGGACATAACAGGGTAGGTATAATAATATGGTCCCAGTAACTAGACCTACGACATAAGCAGATGACTATTTAGGGAAGAACATATACCTTCGCATTGCAAACAACTTTTTCTAATATTTATTTCGTATCTTTTACGAAAAAGAGTTTTACCCAAAAGGACGAGAATGCTCAAAATGCGCAATATACAGCGTGATCAGTTAAGGGCGGCCCTCGGCCATTTCTCGGGAACTATGCAAGCTAGAAAGATGCGGTAAAAAAAAAGTGACCCAAATAATTTCAATGACAATGTTTTCAAGTTCCTTCATTTGCCGCCAGGGGGCGAATTCACCATGTTGTTGTATAAAACTGTCTTTTTCTCCACAAATCGCCTACCTTATCCGGATCTGAAATAGTATTTTTAGAACCTCCCTACAATGCTCTACAATTTTTGTTAAAACAATTTTTTCGTGGTTGCTACGGCAACAGCGCTACGAAGGAAAGGGGTGTTAAAAATTCAAGACGTCATATCTCGAATATGCCTAAACCGAATTCAGCAAACTATAGCTCATCTTAAAAAGTGTTTTAAGGAGAATTTACCGCCCTTTTGACATAGACAAATTAATAAGTATGTTCAACGTTAGGGGGCGCCATTCAGAAAATGCCCATATTTGTTCGATTTTCTCAAAAATTTCAAATGGTGAATTCGCCCCCTGGCGGCAAACAAAGGAACTTTAAAACATTTTCATTGAAATTATTTGGGTCACATTTATTAACAATTTTTTTACCGTATCTTTCTAACTTGCATAGTTCCCGAGAAATGGCCGAGGGCCGCCCTTAACTGATCAAGCTGTATAATATGCATGCAGGATGACCCCGATAAATAATAACTTTGACGCTTTGTAGGAAAAGTCATTGCATGGCAAAATAGTACAGTCAATCTCTTATATATGTTGTTACTGGTGAACCGGCAGGTGGAAACCCAAATTGGCGTAACCCCACCACTCCCCGTTTCGACGCCATCGAAAAAATATTGAAATCGATTTATCTCGTTCTCCTATTGGTCGGAGGAAAAACTGAGGTGGGAAGTACTTCACTACCTACAGCCAAGGGCTATTTTGATAACCGAGGCGCGTTCCGAAACCAAAACATGGAATATACATAAGTAGAGGGTGGCCCATTTGAAATATAAGCACCCCGTAAATTTTTTCTTTTTGTTTTCCAACCGATTTTAGCTGTTTTTTTTTCTAATGATATGATATGTCACAAAAAACTCAACTTTGGTTATTAAAAATATTGCCGTATAATCATGAATCTGACATCCCGCCTAGAAGGTTCAAACACTACCTACTTTACTAAAAAAAAACTTATTCTTATCGATATCTAGGAGTAAAAAGTTAACGAAGTTCCAAGTTTTTGAAATTTTCAGAAATTTCATAAATACCTCCATTTAAACACAAAGTTTTTTAAACGGAAACCATAAGTTGGCCATGGTCTCAAAAAATCAGGCATTTTTATAGCTTTCCAACGATATAATACTCGATATGGTTATTCGGAAAAATAACGGAAATAACTATGATTTCCATTAGTAAGCCATGACTTTTTTTTTTTAATCCACAAGGCGCCTTAAATTGGGCCCACACAACTGCAATTATTTTCTTATTTAACTTTCTTTCTATCTCCGCTAGTTTCCGAGATTCCCATACTGATCATCAAAAAAAAACTCGCCCTGTATATGAGATTTTTTTTTATTAATTGCACAACCAAAATACAAATATTGCCGAAAGTTGGTGCATGTTCGATAATCATATTAGGCGCACTTAGAATGGTTGCAAGTCAAACAGCATACAGGGTAGATAAAAAATATAAAAATTTTACATAAGAGTAAAGAACCCTTATTTTAGAAAATTCAGCAAAATGTTATTAAGAAAAGTTGTTTAGAATTAAAAGCTATGCATAAATACCAAAACATAACCTCCTAGCGAAAAAAAAATTTCGTCAATTAATTTCCAGTTTCTTAATTAACATTTAAAATAAAAATTTTGCTCCTTAAATCAGACTTTTTTAATATAACATTTTTGTTTAACAAACATGAAATTTGTAATTCCCTAAAAAATTAAAAAAAAGTTAATTTTCCAAATATGATTGAATTTGAACAAAGTTATGCGAAATAATTGATTTAATTCTGATTAATTTATGAATTTGTTTAGGGTGAATATTTAAAAAAAAGTAGAAAATTATTGTTTAAAAAAAATCTTGCCATCTTGAAATGCTTCAGAGCCAAGACCGAATTTTTCTTAATATTCCGCACTAGATTACGAATAAATAGTAAATAGGCGATTAATTAAAAATATATCTTCTGTGGGTTGTAGGTGTACTTACGCGATTCGTGCACTGAGAATAATTTAATTAATAATTTCCTCAACTGTAATGTCTATAAACGGAGGGACAATTAAAATAATTATTGTCTAAGAGTTTTGTACGAATATTCCCACGGCGAACCTAGGCGATGCCTAATAATTACTAATGTGTTAAAGTATTAGGTACACTACGTATTGTTTGTAACGAGTGAACTGAAAAAAATTAAAAATTTGAATGGCCTTAACCTGCGAATTGTCCAGTCAGCATTCATGCAAAAGTCTGAAACACGATTCCGTCTTCGTGCTTAATTTGTAGGTGGGATCAGTATTTAACAGTTAACAAAGATTTTTGTAGGTATTTTTTACATCTTCAAACAGAAAAACAACACGTACAACTAAGTAACTGCAAAAATGCTTTATTACATTACCAAGAACAAGAACTAAATGTTATAATTTATATTAATAACTTTAAACAGAGATAGCTTATCAAAACAAAAAATAATCCAGAGGAAATCTTATATCTTATACTTATTGTGAAGGCTGCCGCAATCGGATAAATTACAATGCATTTTTTTCGATTATAATATCGATATAACGATTATCTTTTTAAATTGAACCAAACCACTGCGAATTAATTTTAAGGACTGTACCTCAGAACAATAGAAAACAGCCTTTACGCAAATTTACCTTTGAGAAATTCATATTTCAAAAGTATTTTTTTATTCCGGATTCAGGGTATCGTGACTGCGTGTAGAAATCTCGCCCAAAGCCAACCAGTTGGATGTAGCATACGATTTTAGTTTGAACGCTTTCTCCTCCAATTTTCAACTTTCCTTAAAAACGAACAAATAGATATTTTCGGAGACATGAATTCGCAAAAAATTAGGTAGCAGTTGGGCATTACTAAAGTTATTAGGTGCATACTGCATACATATTGTGCCAATTCAAACCAGTTTTTGGGTGACGGTAACACATTAATAGGACTTTTTCATAGATAGATATAGATATATATTTCACTTCAAAATATTGCAAAATATAACAAAATAACAACTTCGTAATATTACAAGCTCGCCCTTATAAAAAATATTACAACCAGAGGTATATAAACGTATATAATCTTTATGTAAGGTTAAACATGTTAAAAGCAAAGTGCAACTTAAAAAGAGGAAACAAAAAAATCATGAGAAAAACTCGTCAACAGAATAAAAACATTTGTCTATAAAAAAACGTTTAATTTTCTTTTTAAATTTATTAGTGATTGAGGGCTCTGTTATATGCTTTTAATCCCAGATATTTAGGACTTTGTTGCCCTACTTTAAGTCTGGAAAATTCTACGTGGAGGTTGTTTTTATTTCGAGTGTCATGTGAGTGTATCTGAGATCGTTTATTCCATAACAAAATTTTTTTTACGTGCATTAGAAGCGAAAATAAATAAAAAGAAGGGAACGTCATTATCTGTAAATCTTTAAATAAGGAAACACATGAGTCTCTTTGTCCAGAACAGGTCATGTATCTCACAGCTGTCTTTTGTGCTCTGAAAACCCTATTCGATGTTGTAGCTGATCCCCAATGAATTATTACATAAGTGATTACGGATTGAAAGAGGCCATAATATACCAACTTTAGAACCTCCATGGATACTGTGTCTCTGATACTTTGAACCAAAAAGGAACATGAACTAAGTTTTGGTAAGATTTTATCTATATGGTCCTTCCACGTCAACTTGTTATCGATATATAGCCCAAGAAATTTTGTTGAGGTTACATTTGTAATCGAACGTCTGTCTACTCTTATAAGTAAACTATAATCAACTGTGGCATTTTTTGGAAAAAATTCCATGCCTATAAATTTACTTTTATTGAGCTGTATGCCATTATTTCTACACCAGCTATCCACATGTGATATCCCGGGCTGTACTTTTTCAGGGAGATCATTTCGACTGGTACTAGTCACTATAATATTTGTATCGTCCGCGTAGAGCACAAAAGAAGTGTTTGGTATATGTTTTGGTAGGTTGTTTATATAGCAGTTGAAAAGAGTAGGTGACACACACGAACCTTGGGGTATTCCTCGATTTGTTTTTAATTGCGATGATACATATTATATACTAACCAAAAAAATTGGGGATGCATTTCGTTACAGAGGTCAGAAAACACTCATATCAAACTAGTCCGAAAAGTAGAGTTTCCTGGCGCTGCATATACGAGTATATACGTACACAGTTAAAAATCGACCAGTGTAATGATAATTTATTTGAATGTTAAAAATTTTGTGTTAATAAATTATGTTTGCCAGTATTGAGTATTGAGATTGCCTTCACTGTATCTTAATCCACTTTGGTGAGCCAAAAAATGTTACTCATTTACATGTTAAAAAGTAACTGAATATCTACAATGCGTTACTTTGATTTTCTCTTGTGTTAATTTTAACATTTATTTAACACGCATTTAGACATAGTTTTAATAACTTTATTTGTATTAATTGAACAATTTCATATGTAGATTTAACATTCTAAATAATTTGTTTTCGAAAATAACACAACATACTTATAATAGTCATTACTTTTAAGAGTATTTTTGGCTTCTGACAGAGTTAACTAGATGGAGCTGGTATACAACTTTCCAGCTAGTGCGGTTTAAAGATTAAGCTAAACCAGTAATCGTTCCTGGCTATTTTGTACTGGATTATGCTAGAAACAGTCGACTGTCTCGGTATACCCTAGGGATGGCAAAATGAAACAAATATATTGATATACTCGATATATCGAACATTTATATCGATATATGTATTGAATATTTCAATATAATATGGAATGTTATTGATTTTTTATTTTCATAATTCATATACTTATGTATTATGTTTATAAATTTTCGAAAAATCGCTAAAAATTTTATTATTGCTTGTACACAGGAGAAATTATAATAGTTTTTGTTGCGATATATCGCATCAAAATATCGATATATTTACCAATATATCACCACAAAATATCAAAATAATTTGTTCTATAAGCCATTAAACTATATTTTGTTAAATAAAATATGATAAAGGAGGTCAATAATTTGCAAATTTAACATATTATTCAAATGCAAAACTAACTTATAAGAGTAGTGTTAAAATTAAGAAAATAACATATAAAAGGAACTTTTTATTGGACCTACTTGTTAATTTGACTATCAACCAATTCAAAATAGCGTAAGAAATATTCAAATACTACAAACTGGGAATGTTCACTTTTAGCATTTATTTTGTATCCGGATATGTTAAACATTGATATATAATAATAGTTAAAAAAACACATTTTACATTTTCCATTAATAAGATGAACATATTACAAAAGATTAAATTTAACACACAACGATATTTCTCATTTTACAACATTGTATGTGGGCCCGATGGAACATCTAAAAAATTTACATCTAAAACATTTAACATATTATTTTTGTGTGTATGAACACTTTTCTGATAAAAAAATTGCTTCTAGTTTTATTTGTTGCAACACCTTATATGCGTGCAGGGGCACGCGGATTGCTGCATTTCACCTGCATTATTTATGTCTCAAATCTAAATGTTGCTTTGTGCATCTCTCTTAATTGTTATAAAACGGCGATATCCTCTATTATCCTCGTACAATGCATCGACCTAATGTATATTTAATTCACTAACGTTCATCAGCGTGGTTATGTTATCCGGATTGCTATCAATGCGTGTGTTTCGATATAATAGTGCCGAATAACCCGATGTTTCAGAAAAATATTATAATGTAATATTTGGTATGAAAAAAGCAACAATTTATTACTTTTGTGTAAGTTTGTTATAAGGCCTTTGCATAATCATTATTCACCGCTTTGGCAGTGAATAATGATTATGTTATCTTACCTATCGAGTAGAATACGGCTGTCGTATAAACATCAAATTAATTACTTACTCGAAATAAAACTTCTAACTTTTGAGTGAACAGTTTGTAAATGTTTCTTCTCTCCCACATATACAGTGTGTCCACGCATGGACTTAACTATACTTGAAAAAAATTATTTTCAATTTTTCTAAAAAGTAGGTTGTTGATAAAAAGTCTACTTGTTCTTAAAATAAGACAAGCATGGAAAAAGTTAACATTACTTATACTGGGTGATCAGAAAATTAAAGAAACAGAGTAAGCTGCCTCTATTTGTATAGAGATATTGAAAAAAGTTATAAAGAAAATTTGTTCATCGTAATAAGTTACTAAGGTGCACAAAATTTGAAAGCGTTAGGCCAAATTTGATTTTTCTTATTTTCTCCGATTAAATAATTTTCTGTAGGTAGTACCAAAGTCTAGTAGTATTCTCTAGACTTTGGTAGTACGACAAAAGTGTCTAAATAAAAGTTAGAGTAGGAAACTGCGTATGATGAAAAAACTTTTGACAATCCTGGGCCTACTTTGAGTTTCCTCCAATATCTTTTTTATTTTTTTCTAGTTTTATTTATACAATTTTGTCGTACTATTTACAGAAAACCATTTATTTGAAAGAAAAAAGATAATAAAATAAAAAAATCAAAGTAGGCCTAATGCTTTGAAATTTTGTACACAAGTAACTTACCACGCTGAACAAATTTTCTTTATAACTTTTTTTTAACTATTTCTACAAATAGAGATAGTTTACTCTTATGCTTACTCTTATGAAGAATAACTTCGAAAAATTTAAAATAAAAATTGTATAATACACACTGTATATACCTATTTGCCTTTTTCTTTACAACCTACATAATAGATACCTATCCATATCCATTCTAGGACGGATATTAAATTGAAATCAATCGATCATAGTCAAGCAAATTTTCTTCGGTGGGTGTTGACGTGTTGGAAAATCAAGCAAACCTTGCGTTTATTTTATTCCAAATATCTTTGTAAGAGCTATCATACACGTAGAAAAAATATATTGTACAACTCGAGTGGAATCCACTCCCGTTGTACAAACTACTACTATAGAGCCAAAGTTCAACACATATGCTGCGTGAGGAGATTTTATATCCCTCCTAGGATGGATATGAAATCATATCCGTTGAGTTAACTGGAATTGCTTACTTATCCATTCAGTAGATTGTAAAGAAATGGGCAAATATACGTGCCAGAGTAGAAAAATAATATTTTTTGTATTTTTTCAAGCAGTTCTCAATGGGTCATTAGAGGACCCCCTTTGTTTTTGTTTGATAGAATACAGTGACCGGCAGAAAACGTTTTTATTATTAATTTCTCAGAAAATTTTATTCTTGATAAAAGTTGGTGCATCATTTCAAACTCAAAACGCACATATCAAAATGTAAATATCTCTTTTTGGATACGAGGTAGATTCAAAAATGTCAAAATAACTCAAGAGTAAAGTACCCTTATTTTTTAAAATACTGTAAAAAGTTACTTACAAAAGTTGTTTGGAATCAAATATGGATGTCAGATTTAAAGTTACAGCCACCTAGTAAAAAAAAAGAAATTTACCTTTTTTGTATTTTTTCCGATCACCCTGTGTATTACAAAAAACAAAATACCCCAAGCGCAACTTATCATCGGATAACACATGAATTTGCTACTGAACTTTAATTTTGTTCGATTAGCAACTAGAAATTTAAATTAATCGAAATAAGAGTTTAAAAATATGAAATTTTTGTGTAGTTTCTGCCGGTCCCTGTATACGAGTATGTACCAAAACGACCGCGATTTTTCTGACTTTTGTTTATTTGCTTTTCTCTTCCCACAAATTTTTTGCACGTAATCTTTCCTATAATTAAGGGGCGAAAGGGTAGAAAATGCTTATTATTTATTTAGTTTATGAAATTAATGATGCACAGATTTAATTGGAATTAAAAAAGTGTAATGTGTAACTAATGATTCCATTGGAAATGTTTTTTTTATACAGGTAGCATTGACTTCAACTAACTTCACTCTTCACTGACTTAATGAACTTAAGGCTTTTATTTTTTATATCAACCTACGCCCCTTTCTTGTTAATTTGAATGAACAGATAAGGTAGTTTCAACCCATTAATTGGATTTTAATGGGATTGATATTTTCATATTGATTTACTGGAAATTTAAAACGCATTTAAGGTAATTAAATACATTAATATGTTTTTTAAAAGGGCGCTCAACTTATCGGAAAAATATCAGATAATTGCCATCCAAACCAAATACCTAATTGTTAAAATATAAATTCCCTTGGGTGCATAGGCGTAGAACGAATATTTTCCAGGGGGGGGGGGGCAATCAACTTATTTTTTGGATCTCATTAGAATTCGTTCCTACATTTAACAAATCAAAGATCAACGGTAGGTCGGGAAGCCGAATAGTCAGTATGAAGGGCGTTTTAAAATTCTATCGACATTATACAAGCCGTTTCTAAATTATTGTGCCAACGTAATATGACACCGGCACGTCCATTAAACCTTGGATGCTGATATGATATATTACAAGATGCCTAAATTTTTAGTCCCATGAAGTCGTTAACTTTCTTTTTGTAGAAATCTATTGGAGACGTGAATTTTTATCATCTTTTTAATATATCTTTGGCTATAAGATGCAAGTTTTGCAAGGATAGGGCTCCCGGCCAGATCCTTGTTGATTTTCACAAAGTTAGAAGATACAGTGGTGAATGTCCAATGAGTATTTCCTGTGTCATTTCTTCACATTTATTTCGTTGTTTTCTGGATTCAACACCAACCTAACTTGTTCTTGTTGGTTTTGTTTACTATGTTTTGTGAAATTTGGGCTCTGATCGAGGCTCTGATACTATCAGCTTGATACTAGATGGCACCACTGGTTGCTTTTCTCTCCTCCAAGTGCAAGTTTTACTATTAAAAATGCTACAGTTTCGGTCTGAGTCGTTCGGCAGGGTTATGGCTGCCGTGATAAACCTAATTAGAGGGAACAGCTGTCTTAGTCTACCCTCTCGAACGATTCAAATATGAAACATGCACTGGCACATCCATTAGACTTTGGATGCTGGTATGATATTACCAGATGCCGAAATTTTTAGTCCCATGAAGCCGTTAACTTTCTTTTTGTAAAAATCTATTGGGGACGTGGAATTTTATCATCTTTTTAGAATAAATAATGTTTATGACATTTTTCTTTTATGCCGCCATTTTAACCATGAATTATGCTTTCACATTGAAGAGAATTAATAGATGCGATTTAGAAATCCCCGGCTTCTAAAAAGCAATTGCGACGAACGAAACGTAACATCATCTGCATATTCGTCCAATGATATTTGATTATTCATCCCAACCCAGTAATTAAACATGGCGTCGTCGCGCTTTTTTAGGAATATTCAGCAGATATTTTAGTGTGCCGGTTCCCCGTAAGGTTGCGAAATTTGCTTGGCTTGCCCTTGACACAATCACGCTGGCATATTGTCGAGTTGCAAAATATGCTTTATTCCTACACTAAAATGTTTTCGTATTATTTTCCCAAGAATCGGCATAGGTGTGTTCCACGTCTGTGTTATTATAAACGATAAGGTTAAATTTAACCTAGTATTGTTCGCAAAATATGTTAAACAACGGGATAATTTATGTACTGCCACTGCTCCTAGGTAGTACCGGTTCTGAAAAATGCATACGAAAATCATCCAAATTTCGAAAAGCAAATTAATATGACACGGGCGCAGTTTTAAGTACTATTACGTATTTTTGCCAGTGTCTGCTGCTTATTTCGAATTTATTTATTTATTCAATTTCTGAGTCATATAAAGGTGCTAAATATTCAAGGTTACCTATTTGGAAGTCGTTGTCATATCGAAACTGGCACCCCTCTCCATCACCTTTGATTTCATGATTCAGTGTCAGTGGCGCATCAATGGGAAAATGACGTTGATTGACTTAAAATCTTCTATGACTGTAAATCTGTGTTTGATGCTTCGACTAGGAAAAAGAGAGGACACCGCGCTTGCCTACCCTACCCTGTATAAGTACATTTTGTTACGTCGTTTTAAACGGCGGCCATTTTATATGTGGCAGACAAACTCAGTGAATAAGGGGAAAATATAGATACTCTTACGATGGTGAAGTGTTCAGCGTTTGGTTGCAAAAGCAGAAGTGAAAAGCAAGAGCCCGGGATTTCGTGTCACAGGTAGATAAATATTTAACAAGCTACCTTTGAAAGATGCCTTTTCTCAATATAACTTCTTATAATTGTTTTGTTTGTAAATAGGACCAATATAATTATTTTTTTTACTACTAACCTGAGAAATCACCACTATTTACCTCATTCCTCTAATGAGTCTAATGATAAGTAATATTTCTCTACCTAGGTAAATAATGATAATAAAAAAATACCTAGGTAAATAATGAAAGATTTTCTATGTGACATTTAAAAATTAGTGTCATTTTATCAGCTTGACAACTGAACTCCCAGGCTACTTGATATTTTGAAGTATTTGAAAAAAAGCGAGAAATGACTAAAATATGGTAATATTTCAATGCTAGTAGTAAAAAAAATTCTATATACACTTCGCTACGAGCCTCCGGATATAAAAATGCTCGAAATGGCTTACTTCTCAACCTATAATGTATAATATACTATTTTAACATCGTTTTTATTGAAAATGTCTTAATCGATTATGATAGTTTCGTAAAATATGGGCTGGTTTCCCTGAGCGTCCATTATTTATTTTATTTTGATTGATTCGAAATCGCCGCAAATAAATATATTTCAGCACTTGACCCTAGCTTTACATTTGGGAAATTATCTGCAAATAGAAATCAATATTCCAAATTACATGTAAGTCAAAATTAACTACCTTTTCATTTTTAACATTTTTGTGATATTGGCTAAGCACGCGTTTCATGCTACGCCACTGGCCTGTCGTGCGATGTGGCAGTCGGTAACAGGGCCGCGAGCGCTGTTAAGGCGTCCCTCTCTCTTTTCTTGTCTAAGGTTTGATGTAGGTAAGACGGAAGTTGCTAAAGTAAGTGTTCTAAGAAGAATTTTGCCGTTTTTGACACTGACCGCACTTCTTGCAATAAAATAACTCTACTATCAACTTCAACTAGTTTCTATAAAAATAATAACATACGAGACTTTGTTTCCTCTATATCACACACAGATTCACTATCAAATTAGACTGGTACATAAACAATTTACCTCTAGATTGCTTCACTTTTTTGTTTTTATTAGAATTTAATTTTGATAACTTATTATACCGTTGAGTGAAGAATAATAATTTCACTCAACGCTTATACCAGGTTAGAAACGAGGTTAGAAACTTATGCCGGCCATATGAGAAAATTTGTATTAACATTTATTTTTGAGACTTAATTTTTGGTCTGTTATGATCTAAGAGGAATGGGTTTCATAATAAGTGTCATAGATAAATATGGAGTGTCTCAGTCTCGCTTTGTACAATATTGATCAAAATGCAATAATAAATAAATCAAAACAAAATGTATTTTCTGGTGTTTATTCATAGTTATATGATTGTCATGAGGTGTTTTTTTAAAAGTAATGTGTTTTATAATTTAATAATATAAGTACTAGATGATTACATTATGAACAAAATTTGGATTGTTTTTGGAACTTCTTGCTGATACTAGTTTTAGAGAATTTCATGTAGATTTCAAATTTGTACAAATCCAAAATGGCGTCCATAAGACCATCAAAAACCGTGTGTTATATCTCGAAAACGAAAATATTTTTAAGAAAGTGATAGAAAATAAAAAGTTGAATAAAAGCGTTGACTGACGTATTAATAAGACTTCTCACGGCTATAGTTTCATGTCCTGGAAAGTAGATGGCGCCTATGGTCAACAATGTATTTTGCATTCTATTTTGTCGCGGGAAGCTCATGGTGAGCCAGAGAACTTTCAAACATGACAGCCGTGAGCAGTCTTTATTAATACGTCAGTCAACGATAAAAGTGCTTTAATAATGTCAATGCCCTTCATTCTTCAAAAATGTGAAGAGAGAAACTGACTACACCAGTGGATTCAGCGCTAAAATGTGCCTCTATAATGTTGTTACAGCTCGGCGATATACAGTGTGTCCCCGGATTAGTGTTCGTAGGGGGGAATTTTCTTTATTAACTTTTTCGAAAAAAGTAATTCTTGGTGAAAAGTTTTGCTTGCAAAAATAATTGGATTGCATGAAAAACATATCGCTTTAAACATACAGGGTGGACAAAAAACTAAAAAATATGAAAATCACCCAAGAGTAAAGTACATTCTACCCCTATTGTTCAATTTCATCTAAAAAGTCATTCGTCACATTTTATTTAAAAAATCAATTAGTATCTAATAAATATTTTGTGTCCCATTGTTGCAATGTGAAACTGACAGCACATGTCATAACATTTATAACAATTATTATTGATGGGTCCTAATGATGTTTTCTTTAGAGCAGAAGATTGTTGAAGATTGCAGAAATTTATATAGATAGGTGGCCGGGAACCAATATAAGCCATGTTGAATTGAAGCGAATTGTTACTTGCTTTAAAGAAACGGGATCGGTAATTATAAGGAAAGAAATGCTGTCGAGAATTTGAAATACGAATGGAATGACAATGACATGACAATGACATTTGAATATCTAATTATTAACACTATTTCATTTATTATGGTTCCACCTACTTTTTCTTTGTTCAGTTAAGCATAAAATAAATTCTTGAGAAATGACCAAATATTCAAGTTCCTTGTATACCAGCCGCACCTCACATCTTAATGTCCTTTTACATAAATTTGAACAATAGGGGTACCTTACTCATGGGTCATTTTCACATTTTTTAGTTTTTTGTCGACCCTGTATGTTTAAAGCAATATGTTTTCCTTGCATTCCAATTATTTTTTCAAGCAAAACTTTTCACCAAGAATGACTTTTTTTCGAAAAACTGAATATTAAAGAAAATTCCCCCCTCCGGACACTAATCCGGGGACACACTGTACATATATACGATATTAAGCGAACTATACGCCATTGCCGATTTGAGCAAAAAAAGAGGACCTGGACGCGATACCCTATGCGGACAATCAATTTAGATCACCCTGTACAGCCCGAGTGGAATGTTGCGCAAGCTACTATTTTGTTGTTGCTAGAAGCGATTTTCAGAATAGCAATTTCTAATTTTTAACTTGTTTTCATTTAGGTGTACCTACCTACCCCTTATCGGAATAAAATACAAAAACCAGGTATATTTCAAAATTATTTTTCGATAGCAGCTCTCCGAGGATGAAACAGGATTTATCTGTAATAGTATATTTCATTACGAGTCTGGAAATAAAGATTTTTCGGAAAAATCTATTTCTGGACGTGTAATGAACGATATTTTTTATTATACTTCTTTGAAAACGGAAACTTAAAACATTTTATCGGCATATTATAATAAATTTAATTAACAAAAAATAAACAATGCAGACAATATAGTGTTTGGTATGTATGATGCGTTTCCATGGTTACTCTCAAATTATTTCAAAGGTGCTTTGTTGTAAATTAGTTATTGTCAGATAAGGTGAATAAAACGTCAAAAATATTACAGAAATGTATCTAAATATTGAAACACTTACGAATTAAAATACAAAATCGGTATATGTTAAATATCAGAGAGCATATAGAGTTTCTTAAATTTAGTTTACTTTGCTGTATATTTCTATTTTAAAGCCATATATTCGGTATTTTTCCATGCGCTGTTTCCGTGCGCTAGCCCGAAAAACCCCATCTTTCATTATTGCTAAAACAGATGAAAATAAGGTGTTTTCAAAGAAGTATAATAAAAACATATTTAAATTGTAACATTTATTGGTAGGAATACTGAGTTATTTACGTTTCCATTACTTCTAGAATTCTAATAAACTATGGATTGGGCCGTGTATAGATAATTGCCTAATTTAAAGTATGAGTGCATAGAAAGCTAACAAATGGTCTCTGCGGTTACTTGTTGAGAGAGACCCTCGTATATAAATCATGTTAAAATACCGTGGGACACTTCAAGCGCCGCGTTTTGATAGTGTAACAAGACCCTAATCCAAATCTTTTGAAATTAATCGGCCACAACGCGGTTTAATGAAACCAACCAACAACGTACACGCCTCGGATTCTAATTAGACGGACATGGCTGTCCTTAATTTCAAACGATTTCGGTTTTGCTTGACCCCGGGGTATTCTATTTGTTAAAAGGGATTGGGTGTCCGGGTCGCTTTACGTGGACTCGCGTGTAACGCTATCTTTTCGGGTTTTGTTCCGAGCACATAATTCGATTACCGGCTTTCTCGATTATACGCTGCCAGCCGGGTTTGCATATTACCGCGTGACGTAATTGAGGTGTAGATTCCAATTCCAAATGTCGAAGAACGAAAAGATCCGCCCGATTCCGTCTGCCGATTTAAATCGGATTTATAGATTGCAACTGTTCCAATGGTAATATTTTTTTATAGAAACTTCTACAACTTTTGGAATCGTTCTAAATCGGCAGACTACGACAGCTGTTCCTCTTACAAGGTTCATCCAGGCAGCCATAATCCTCTCCGAATAATTCAAACTAAGCGTCCCTTTTGTTTTGTGATCTACCTGGTTGGCGTTTATTATATAGTATTTAGCAAAGACAATCTTTCCAGACACGTTGTTGGGGACAAAATGAAATCTTCTATAATCTGTACATTGTGTCCTAAACTGAACTCTTTTAGGGGTCCTCCTATTTTCGGAAGTGTTAGACAAAAGCAGCTAAAGCTGAATGCTGCAAACCGCATATCGATATCTCGTTTCGTTTTTTCGGGTTTCTTAAACGTGCGATAACTTTTTTGTTTGTGAATAATTCACATTTCGGTAAAAACAATTTTTGTTATTTTTTACGTAGAAACCTTTGGTGTAGATAGATATTTTTTCGGTAGCGGTTTTAAAGAAAAAAATCCGGTGACTCAAATTTGACATACCTATCTGGGCAATTTTCCCATTCCCCATTTTTTTCCATCAAGATCAACATTCATAGACTCTTCCTGATTTTCCAAAAGCAAATTTTAAACAAGATTAACTCAGAAAATTCTAGGTTATCCACTGATCGTCGATTCGTTGCCAACCAGAAATATTTATATTTTTTAAATCGGCTTTAAAAAGCCTCAAAATAGCCATTAAGCTCAGAAATCGGCAGTACAATAAGTCATTAGTCATTATTGTATGATTTTTTTATCAGTTGACCTTGGAGAGATGTCAGACGGGCCTGTCGTCAGACATGACTATAGATATAACGCAATCTTTCAGTTTAAGTATTTTGGTCGGTTTTAGCATCTGTAGACTGCAAGAGAGCAAGCAGAGGACTCATGGAGGCAAGTTGCGCCGTAACGCATGGTGCTCGATCTACATAGAGTGTTATAAAGGCAAAGCAATGGCGCGAGCGGCGGGCTTATGGATGGGTTATCTTTTTTTAAATTATTTTGCCTAATAAAACTTATTTTTTCGCGATTTAAAAAATATAATGTATCCCTCGACAATGAAGTTCCTTTTTACCACGCTTTCTCGTCCTCCTGTTTGTCAGTTCCTCAAATTTTGCAGTCGATTTTAAACTAATTTCCCGATGTGCTAAAGAGACTTTAAACATATAGCTCGAAACAGGACGTCAATTATAAAAAAAATATTAATATAAAATAAATAATTTGACTAGTGGAACTTTAGGAAGAGATAAACACATGCCATAAGCTGGCCATAAATAATGTAATAACATGTTAAAACGCGTTAAGAACAGAGGATGTCAAACAAACAAATAGACAGGCAGACAAGAAAGCGAGTTATTTAACAGTTAACAGTTTGCAATTGCAACATCTTTCAGATTAAAGAATTAAGTCTTAAGAGAGAGGAATATGAAAAACTATGAACACTAATAAAGTTAAAAAATTTCTAACAGAAGACAAAAAGCCTCGCAAAAAGCTGAAAATAATAAAATTTAAATAACTGCTGTGTAACTGTGTACATTGTTACACTAAACGTTCTTTTTTTACTCAATTTTCTGTGTACTTAAGTACTTAGTATGTTACATTATAACTTACTAAGTACTTGAGTACACAGAAAATTGACTAAAAAAGTACGTTTACTGTAACAATGCACACAGTTACAAGCAACTGACAGCTAGTGACAGTTTCCTATTGTTCTAATTTTGGCATGGCTAACTTGATGTTAATAATTATTTTGATAAACATTGTCAATAGTATAATAGAAAACTTTTTTTTTGTATTTTTTCTTATGCGGCCCCATTAAAATTGTATTGTATCGTATTCAGAAAGTTCCAATGTATCAATTTTCACCAAAAAATGTATATGGTGCCATTTAAAAAAATCGGTTACCATGGCAACCACATTTTTTGTGCTACGAAAGATTGCTTGATATCACTAAACAGGAAATAATTTCCCCTAACACTTTTATTAAAACAAGTTTTTCATATGAGGAATATTTTAAGGAATATAAGCAATATTCCACAATTTCTATCCACACTATTTACCCAGGTAAACTGAACCTGAATCACGAGGCACTTACATGCATTACTTTAAGTTGCTTTAACTATTTTGAGAGAAATTTACAAGTGGGTTTTGATCAATTACCAGAAAATTAAGAAATGTTGCTGCCTGCTTAAACTGCGTGTAGGTATTGATTCGGATTTGTCCTATAAGTATCCTGCTTCATGGCGAAATGAAAACCAAAATTTTGAAAAAGAAATCTTAAAATGCTGATTTGCCTGATAAATTTAAAATTAAAATCATTGGTAATTTTTGGAAACCATTACCACAGATTAACTGATAAGTATTTTAGATTATCTACTGGCAAATTATTCCATGAGAGCTAGACTGTGGGTGCACACCTACACTTGTATAATAATACTACCTCTAAGTGTAATGATGTATGTATTCAGCAATTTGTAAATATCCAATTTATTTCGCAACGAACGCAAAATTTCAATAGGGCGGATCGCACCTTACAACACGAAATTTGCATGAAATTTATTGTCTGCATAACCGAACTAGCGTCGGTTTCCGTGGGCACGAAACCTGCACATTTCAAAATTACACGACGGCCTACAATACGCACCTGCCTGATGGGCATTTTCGTTATTGCCAAAGCCCAAAACGTACACAGCACTCATTTAACCGCGCCGATATGCGATAAAAATCCGAACGACGTAAAAAACAACTTTATCAGCTTAATGCAGTTCGGAGACTAACATGATTTTTTTTAGGTAGGTTAGGTATAGCAAGGATTTTATCTGCAATGCAATAGGCACAGATCATATTTGACTTTCAGATAAGGCTGTGGCCCAAGAAAAACGGCCTCATTTCGAATCGTCGCGCGAGACGAATCGACATTAAATTCAGTGTCAGTGCATTATTTTAGGATCGTCGCTGCATCCTGCCTTTTGAAAAAATATGGGACACTGACGAGACTGATTTGCTTGAGATGACGTTGTATTTATGATAATAAAGTGTTTTGGCTTTTTATCTGCCGTGCGAGACGGTTCTTGCTGTTATTATTAAAAACGGATTTCTATAAATAAAATATATATATATCGTTTCGGACAGAATAACATTGTAAATTTTCGGTGTTACCAATATTTTGGACTTGATAAATCCCAATAACAAATACATTTTTTTTATTTTTCGTTGTTTTAAATTCAATAAAGCGTTTTTTTTATTTTAGATTGGAATTCTCGCTACAAAGTAGGTACTGCAAGGTAACTAGCCACCCAACTAAGTATAATAAGGTAAAGTAATCTATACAGGGTGATTTTTGTAAGTGTTTCATTAGATGGATCATTTTAATTGATCCATTGATTGATTTTAAATATTGAGCGATAATATAAGAGGTTAGGAACTCGATTTTCAAAATATTTTCAAGTTGGTGGCACTTCCGGAAAAATCGGAAGTGAGTACTAACTTTGTTATTTTAAATGGAACACCCTATACATTATTACATTTTTGAATTCCTTATAAAATTCTAAGTAAACTTCATAAATACATAAATGTCATTATCCCTAACCGTTTTGAAGATATTCTCACTTTTATGATTTCTTTGACAGATGACTTGGCGCATTTAACCAGCTGTAAGTTTTAACTACGATTAATTACAAAACTGATATTTTCACATTGATACTCAATATGAAGGGTCACGCGAGTCTGAAGATAAAACTTTAAAATATTGTACAGGGTGTTCAGAAATTGATGTCCAATATTGTCATTAAAAATATGCGAAAACTCGATTTTTTCAAATGGAAACCCCCATTTTTTCACATTGCTCAGCAATTTGTTCTTACTCGGTCGTAGGATGCCATGGAAAACAAATGATTTGACATTTCTACACTTATTTATTAGGTCCTATCAAAAACAAATTTATTGAACGATTAAGATATAATAAAATAAAATAATAAACATTATAGCATTTGTTCAAAATGTTGCCCGTTCTCATCCAAACATTTAGCAATTCTCTTCCGTACAAATAATACAAGATGTTTTAAACATGTTTTATACGTATGGCGACTGCAATAAAATTTTGGAGAGGACGGTAAAAACTTTTAATGAGAGATACCCTCATCTACCACCGCTGACGACATCAATATTTCGCAAAATGGAAGCAAATTTTGTTTCTCATGGCCAAATAAAAACAAAAAGAACAAAACATAAACTATAAACTAGTGTCAGGAAATGAGGGCAAAATTATATATTCTTTTACGCAAAAATTTTTGAAAAATGCTGGAATGCATAATTATAAATTTCGAAACGTTTAAGCTTTGTACCATGGCGACCACGAAGAATATTTTTTTGTCGCTGTTTAAATGAGAAATTCCGTGAACACCCACTATTACTTAAAAAAATCATTTTGACCGATGAAGCTAAATTTTCTAGGGACGGGATAACTATTTCTAGAAATAATCATTTTTGGTCGGATCCTCATTTAACACGTGAATCACATCATCAATACAATTTAGTTTTAATGTTTTCTGTACCTATATTGATGGGGAATAGAATATCTTTTCAAATTTATAACGAAAATTGAACTGGTCAAAAATATTTAGATATTTTGAATAACACTGTTAGTGACTTCCTAGATGAGTTACCGTTTCATTAAAGAATTACTTGTTGGTATCAACTAGATGGAGAACGTGCTCATTGTACAGCTATAATTACACAAAAGTTGGACGAACTTTTTGGTAACAGATGGATTCGGTTAAACGGCCCATTAGAATGGCCACCGCGGTCACCAGATCTAACACCAGTTGATTTCTATCTTCGGGGTGTAATAAAATCTAAAGTCTATAGACCAGTGGTAAATAGCGAAGAAGATCTTCGGGAACGGTCCATCAAGCCTTTGCAGAAATTCCACCTCATGAAATTCAAAAAGCAACCATAGATTTTGTACGGAAGAGAATTGCTAAATGTTTAGATCAGAACGGGCAACATTGTGAACAAATGCTATAATGTTTATTATTTTATTTTATTGGTATCTTATTGTATCAAAATGTTTTTTTTTAGGAATAGTGGGTTTTCACGGAATTTCTCGTTTAAACAGTGACAAAAAATTATTCTTCGTTCGTGGTCGCCATGGTACGAAGCTTGAACGTTTCGAAATTTATAATTATGCATTCCAGCATTTTTCAAAAATTTTTTCGTAAAAGAATATCTAATTTTGTCCTCATTTCCTGACACTAGTTTATAGTTTATGTTTTGTTCTTTTTGTTTTTATTTGTCGATGAGAAACAAAATTCGCTTCCATTTTGCGAAATATTGATTTATTGCAGTCGCCATACGTATAAAACATGTTTAAAACATCTTGTATTATTTGTACGGAAGAGAATTGCTAAATGTTTAGATGAGAACGGGCAACATTTTGAACAAATGCTATAATGTTTATTATTTTATTTTATTATATCTTAATCGTTCAATAAATTTGTTTTTGATAGGACCTAATAAATAAGTGTAGAAATGTCAAATCATTTGTTTTCCATGGCATCCTACGACCGAGTAAGAACAAATTGCTGAGCAATGTGAAAAAAATATGAGTTTTTTTGAAATAACTCGAGAACCATCAATAATTGCAGACAATTTAAGAGTATTTACGTTTTTGCACCATTTTTTAAGAGGAATGCAATGAACAAATAAAAAATGGGGATTTCCATTTGAAAAAATCGGGTTTTCGCATATTTTTAATGACAATATTGGACATCAATTTCTGAACACCCTGTACAATATTTTAAAGTTTTATCTTCAGATTCGCGTTACCCTTCATATTGCGTATCATTGTGCAAAATATTAGTTTTTTAATTAATCGTAGTAAAAACTTACAGCTAGTTAAATGCGCCAAGTCATCTGTCAAAAAAATCATAAAAGTGAGAATATCTTCAAAACGGTTAGAGATAATGACACATATGTATTTACGAAGTTGACTTAGAATTTTATAGGGAATTAAAAAATGTAATTATATATAGGGTGTTCTATTTCAAATAACAAAGTTAGTACTCACTTCCGGTTTTTCCGGAAGTGCCACCGTCTTGGAAATATTTTGAAAATCGAGTTCCTAACCTCTTATATGATCCCTTAAAATTTGAAATCAAAATTTCAATTCCATCCCAATAATCTTCTAATGAAACACTTATAAAAATCATCCGTATATACAGGCTCTGTATTCAAAAGCCGATAAAAAATTTCAACATAAAAATAGGGATATCTCACTGATATAAATAAGATTTAAATTTCAGGCAAACAATTAAAGAATATTGTCAATGACAACGAAGTAAACACAAAGCTGTGAGAAAATACGCTTTCATTACTCAACAGCTCAAAATCCCAAGATGGATATTTCCATATCCAACCATAGGGATATGAAATCGAAATCAACCAATCACAGTTAAGCTTTTTCCAGCTTGTATTGAAGTGTTGGAAAAGGTTTGAATAAATTTGAACCGTTTATCCAAATATCCGTTTAGTTGCTGTTAGGTATAGGTAGGTATACTTGAAAAATATACCTAATGTATCTCGAGTGGAATGTCCATATCGACCATATCCATTCTTGTTGTACAGGGTGGCCAATGGAGAGAGGACGGCGAATTCTCCAATTATATTTCTTTCGCTAATGTCTTTCCTCGTGAATGAGATAGGAAGTTGCGGTTTTCACCGACCTTTGGAGATTTTTATCCTCTATTTAAATATGTAAAGGAAGTAATACCGTGCCATTTAAAATGTTCAAGAAAAGCGGTTCTATTTGTTGTGTTGACAAGCAGCGCCCTCTGGCGGACATAACAAAAATCACAAAGACAGCTTTCTCAATGCAAAAGAAACAGGAAAAAACCCTTTCTAACGACAAGTTGGTTAAATTCCGTTCTTCCTAGAGTTATTACCATTTAATGAAAACAATGTTTGAAGGTCACCGACCACTTCAGAAAAATGTGTAAAACAAAAAAGTTTAGAATTGTCTCTAGATTAATATGGAACTATTCCAGATACCGCTTTATTGGAAAAATTTTGGACAAAACTTCATTTTGATAGTTGGCCATTACCAGTGGTTTTTCAAGACTACATTTACTACTTATAAATGGTAAAGAAAATCCGGAAATTCTGCGCGTTCTCTTTTATTTTGCCACCTTGTAAAAACTAATACTATAGTAAAATCGAGCAATTCGTACGCCTGGCGTAAATAAAACCACGTGTTCAATGACGATCCGCGATTGGTCGGTAGGCTATAAAATTTCACCCGACTCGGCAACAGGAACGTACTCGATCGCGAAAGTGTAGATATTCGGTTTTATCTTGTTGTTTTCAGCTATTTAGACACTGCCACAAATAATTTTATCGATGTTTTGAACCATTTTAATTAAGCCAATAATTCTTGTCTGAAATATTTTGATGTACACAATTGTAAGACTAAAATTAAATAAAGGTCGTACCTCCGTGCGGCTATGGCGGATATTTCAACGCACGTGCTCTTGTTTACGCCAGGCGTAAGAGTTGCTCGATTTTAGTATAGGTATTGTGTTATTGTTTGTACATACAAGTTGGATAAGTAAAATAATGGATAATAATGATGTTCTTAATGACAACAATTATGAAATTTAACCTAGTATTTTTGATCGAGTATTTGTTAGAAAATTCATTAAAAATAATCATCCAACTAAAATGAGTTTGTGTTAGTGTGTTGTATGCTATCGGTCGTAAAAAATATAACAAGTTACATTACTGGAAAGTATTTCGCAATATCTAAAATAACGAAGATCTTAGATCTTTCAAAACTATTTTAGATCCCTAAAAGGATCTTAAATCTTTAAAAGGGACTTTAATCATTTTTGAAAAATATCCTAGATACTTAAAATGTTCATTAGATGTAAGACGAACTTAGAGATACGTTTTAGGATCTTAGATACATTAGAAGATCTCAGATTTCTACTTAAATTTAGACAGAGGATCAGATTTTTTAAAAATTATCTAAAAAACCATAGATATTTACTGGACCAAGTGTTCACTATCCTTCATCAAAATATATTAATTCTCTATTTTTATATCGGTTCGCAGTGAGTATTCATCGTTCACGTAATTAAAATTATTACACTGTATACCTACAGCGGGTATTCAAATTTCTTGTGGTAGTAAGATTGATTTATCAGCAAAAACAGCGCGTATTTCTCGTTTACACCACATAATGGTTTTACTGCTGCTTCGCGAAGGTGTATACCCACTCGATTGTACCGTTTATCTAGACTGCAATAAAACTAAGCATGCTAACGAGCCGACTACCTTCAAATAATGAAATTCTCATTGCAGTTAATTTCCTTCAGAAGTTATGAATGAAAAGGCGATTCGTTTTATTACCTTCGCATTTCAACAGCATCTGTTCACTATATTTAGAACGAGCGCCTGGTGCAACGGCTTGCTCTGATTTCTTTTACCAATTTTGGGTTTGTAATTTCACACACAAAATAATAATAGGGAAGTTGACGGGATTTTCAATTTAGTAGCAGTGCATTCATTCCCTTTGTACTTCGTAATATGCTATTTTAGAGCTTTGTTGAAAAAAAAAAACACTTTCTAGCAGGGTTACTAAAGAGGTAAGGTTTGGACATACGCCATCTTTATGTCTCCACCCTTAACTGTCCCCCCCCCCCCAACCTTTTCCCTATGTGCTGTTAGCAACTTGCAAAAATTAAGTAGTTACTTTCGATCTCGCTTTCGATGTCGTAGAAAGGTTACTAAAAATACGTTGACTTTGGTCCAGGATTATTACCAACCTAACGGGTCTTCACCCGCTTGCCCTTTCCACACTTCTTTAATGTCACTTTATGTACTAATCATCCCTTTTTTATTTTTTTAGTTCCTTTTACGGCCTCTAGCCAATATGGGGCATTCGCCACCTTCTTATAATTGTTTTTTTCCTAAACCTAAAGACAAACACACAACACCCAGGGCACTACCGCGGTGGGAATCGAACCCACGACGTGCGGTGCCAAAACGGCGGTACTACGAAAGACCCACTCGTGCATCGCCGCCTAACCTTCCCTTTCAGTAACCTTGACTTTCTAGATATTTTAAGTACTGTCATTTTGAGCACTCTTAAAAAATTGATTAATACAGCATTTTTTATATGCCCATATGATAGTGGCAGGTGAGATAAGCCTGTGGTATTTTTTATGCTTAGTTTGGGCAAATAAAAAATTAAAACGCCTACGGAAAACCATTAAATCCATCTCCGACTTTTTGTTGAATGTGGCAACACCACACGGCGGCAAACCTGAGGGGTCACTTTGAAATTTAAATAGACCGCCAATACGGGTGTAATCGATTAGTACAGAAACAATAAAGTTATTCTGGTAAAGGTTTAATCCCCAAAAATATACACCAATTGCTTCAATTTAAACGAGATTAGTCGATTATTGTAATTGAAGTACATAATGAAATAATAAAGATTTGGAAGAACCCAGGTAAATGGACACCCTGTCCCGGAATATGCTGTCAAAAATACATTATTGATTTGTAATCAACCAGCTCTTTGAATACTTTTAGAACTAGTTATATATGTTTTGAGGATTATTAAGCCATAATTATTACGGGTATTATAGTGCAGCTATAGAAGACTCGGATAAGCTGCCCTATAAGTACGATAGTGTTCACACTGAAGTACCTAAGGCATAGGAAAACTATATAAGGTATGTACTTCTTTATATGATAATCTGCTAATTATAATGTAGGTGCATATCTACATTAATTTAATTATTTTATTAATGACATTATTTCTTATAGAAAAACGAGGAGAAAAGTTGGATCATATCATCTCCAGCTCCAATGAGGTATGCGAAGCTGTAGGAGTTTATAAGAAACAACACTCAAGATCAATGATGTGGTATCTACTTCGGTATGGTATAGGATTTCATCATCACATTCAAACGATACTGATCGATGCAAAAAAAGTCCATGGAGAAAGTCAAGAAAATATTAGGAGCATCGAAACCATCAAATCTGAAGCTATACAAAGGGGATGGTTCTAGAAGCAGACGTATTGAATGTAGTTGAGAGAAAAGGGTACAACTATCATGAACTCTGGTTCAGTCCTGAGCGGTGAATTTCCAATTTTTGGGGCATCACCAGAGGCATAACTGAAGATTTATGCATTGAAAAAGAGGACCATAAAAAAACTATAGTGAAAATGACATTTTTATAAAAAATATATTAAGTACATATTTCCAAATAAAAATTGCAAATATTTTTAACTAAAATACTTAATAATGCGTTATTTTGTGTAGCTTCTCCAAATTTTGAGCAAGATATACTTGACAATAATATTTATAGAGTTAAGAATGAAAGAAATTATGTGTGCAGAATATTTATGGGAAATTAATCTATTTTCCAATTTATGGCAATAGTTTTGATAGTTATCATATAAATACCAGACTGACACTCATATATTTTGTTTAATATTTAAATAAATTTATCCAGAAGAGTAGCGTTTTATTGATCACTGTTTCCACTTCGATAGGATTTGTATATTTATCAAGATTTTTTTCTAAACAAAAAAAGGGAAATATCTCTAAATATCTTTAAAGCTATATGATGCACGGGAGTCCCATAAAAATACCTATTTGAATGAGTTGTTAGTTGTACTGTAGTGATAGCCGTAATGTATACAGGGTGTTCGAAAAATAGACGGAGATATTTTAGAGGGTGATTCCCTGTTAAGAAATATGAAAAAAAGTTTCTATAAACATGGGTCCGGAAATGCAGAGTTTTCAAGATACAGGATGTTAAATATATTGCATGTCACTGGACAAAATTGGTTTATCAATTTTTGCAAAAAAAATCACAAGTGCCTTGGAAAACAAATAATCAAAAGCATTTCTAGGAAAGAGTGTTATTGCAACTTTTCCAATATCATAACATAAAGTACACTACAACCAATTTTGTCCAGTGGCATGCAATAAAACGGTTTTTATTTTTTTTTCTCGAAAACGAAGTGAGATAGGAAAACAATACAAGAGGGAAAGAAGTTGTATTTTTAGATGCTTAATCAAACAAAAAATATTAAAGTTACAAAAAAAGGTAGTGGCGTACATTTTTTTGATAATAATATTCGCTAAGGTGCCCCCCGGGACGCCACTGGACTTAATAAATTTAATCTAGTTAGGGCGAAATTAGCCTCTTAATACAACAAATAACATTGCTAACATTGCCAAATTTCAACAGAATCGAGTAAATAATTTTTAAGACATTAATAATTTCATGTTTTATTTTTTTTTTATTTAACATCCTGTATCTTGAAAACTCTGCATTTCCGGACCCATGTTTATAGAAACTTTTTTTCATATTTCTTAACAGGGAATCACCCTCTAAAATATCTCCGTCTATTTTTCGAACACCCTGTATAGGCATAACATAAATAAATAAAAAATATTCAGATTTTATAGGACACCATCATCTTATTGGCATTAGTGTTTCAATGCTTATTTGTAGTATTTTCTTAGTTTGGAAACCAATGCTAGAGATGTCTCGATGTCCCTGACCTCTCACCGACTGTGCCGACTCAATAGTGACGACATTATTATAGGATATTTTGGTGATTTGATTATTTCGGCTAATTAGGTTTTTCTTGTTTATAAATACCGGTGCGCCAATACTCGTGAACAGGCAGACAATGTAGACAGATCCCAGATAATAAATCATGACTAACCCATTGTCATTTTTTGATGTTTACGCGCATTTTTACCTCCCATAATCCAGACTGATGCCAACGAACTATAATAATCGGCACCGCAAATAAGAAAATTCGTGGAGGAAAACATATTTTTTTATCAAATCTGACGCAAGAGACTGACGGGCGATTGTTTTCCGAAGCGCATCAAGATCGAACTTGGCGCAAGGAGAAAATCGATGCGCCGAGAACACACACATGCACGTGACGTATGTGTAAAGTGTGTGCCTATATGCAAGGGGGCTTTTTGTACATATGCCTATATATAACCGGCCGATCCGTTCATCTCGGTTTTGGAAACTAGTTTGTGTGTCAGCTGCCGCACAGGATGGCATTATCGCAATTAGAAATCGGAAGCAATCTAAACACGTCGGGCGCATTCAGCGACAAATCGAGTGTAATATCCTAACCTATATCGCATAACTCTGCTTCCTCCGCATGGCCGTTCGAAAAAATATCATTGAAGGCCGAGTTATGAATGATGGTGTAAATGCAGACATTTATTTAGATATAAATGATGCTATTATCATATGAGTAAACAAAAATAATGCAAATATGTACTTTCCAAAGGAGGTTCAAACAACAAACAAATATGTGTTTGTTTTTGACTCAATATTAATACTGCGGTCGTTTGGCGAACAATTAGTAATAATAATAAGATACCTATCTCTCTTATAGGTACTTAGGTATTTGATTTCTTATTGGGGCTATATTTTTACACAGTACCTATCATATCTCTCTTATACTTTACTTATACTTTCTTATTATGGTTATATAATATAGTCTTACTCGTTAACTGATCACACTTTTAATGATGTATGTACAGGGTGTTCCCGTATATTTTGACCCACCCCTAGAGCCTATATTTTTCGAGTTAGAAAAAAATTACTTGAATGAAAGTTGTAGGGATTTTTCTGAACCGCTAGGATCTGTTACTAGATAAAACAAATGAGCGTCGCAAATTTATGAAAAAATATAAACTTAATTTTTTTAATGGAACACCCTGTATATTTGTGGATTTTTGAATTGCACGCATTTTTACGATTCCAACAATATAAATATGTTATATGTTTGCTCTAAGCATTCGCATGATATTCCAAATTGCAGATAAATACGAACTTTATATTTAATCAAGGTTGCCATGGAAAAACATTTCAACTTAGGCAAGGGCATTCCTGTCAATCCATTATTTTTGGGACAATACACCTTGGTACCCTATAACTTTCATTTACTTAAGTAATTGTTTTCTAACTCGACAAATAGAGGCTCTAGGGGTGGGTCAAAATATACGGGAACACCCTGTACCTATAAATTAATAAATGGCCCAATTTAGCGCCTCTTTTGTTACAGAACTCGAAAGCACTAATTTTTCTGGACATTTTTTTTTATTAAAACCATTTTTCTTTATTCTCTTCCATTAAAAAGTTATTCTTCTTCTATGTATTCGCCTGAACTTATCTTTTGAAAGATCTTCAAAAATCGCCTCTTTTGACCTTCATACTGTTGTCAACATGCAAATCCGGCTACGATTTTTCTTTATACCACTGATTTTCACTAAAACCATTTAGCATTTTTTTTATTTAAAATTTGACACCACAACATGAATGAGGATACCACAAAACCCGCATATACCAAATTTGGGCATTTTTTTTTGGAGTTCCATTCTCTCGAATCAAGTGTGCCGTGGAATTACGTCAAAGCTCAAAAAAGTTGAATGCTCAATAGGACCATATACAAAGTATTGGTGTGCAAAGATCAAATAAAAAATATACATATGTTGTTTTTCAAGTGTTGAATTTTTTGAAACTTGATACGGGTCAAGACTCGGGTCAAGAGCACCCTGGAACTATTGAAATAATTGCCAGCAATAGTTATTTTTGTTACAAGTACCTAAAATTATGTTTTTCAGGACGAATCATTGCCGTTTCCGGACGAGGCGTTCGCCGAGTCCGGAATAGCAGATGAGTCCTGAAAAACATTTTAGGTAGGTGCATGTGACAAACACTATTTTTTGTCATACGCTCCCAAAATTTTGTTATACGCTTCAGAACGCAAAAATTTGCAAATTTTCCATAATTTTTGAAATCATAGTAACAAGTTTGTTTATTTGATAACTTTGTCATGTCATTCGAAATTTGTCAGAAAGTGACATAAATTTTAAAATATTTCAAAATCCGGAATATATTGCTATATAAGGCCAAAGAAATCGTGTTGGATTTACTTCCTGTGAAGTCTTGTGCCAAAGAAATCGTGTTGGATTTACTTCCTGTGATTGTATACCATAAAGAATATTCTATAAGGAATTTTGGAATAGTCCGTAAAGGTTGCCATGATGACTTTTAAGGACTAGGCCGAAAAGAAGCATTTTACGGCCTTAAATGAGTTCGTATGACAAAAATAATTTTTTCGGAACTAGTCTAACTTTGCGCACTGTTGAAACCGAGGTTGACAATTTATAAGTTTGTGTCAGTAACAATTTTAAATTACCGCTAGGGGACGCTATAATAGTTATATTACAAAGTCAAGGGGAGCAGGAGATTTTTGTCCCTTAGAAATCAAATCTTTAATTAATTTTTTAAAATTAAGCTGATTTCTGAAGGAAAAATGGTGCAAATTTAAGAGTAAAAAATGCGTTTTAGCAGTAAACACTCTTCCGCAGTAATCTCGATGTAGGCCTTGAAGATGAAATATATAGCGTTTTTTTGCAAATTTTTCAGAACTGTCTTTAGCGAGGTCTTTAGATCGCCGCAAAAAAAAGGAATTTAGAGGCACTTCGAAAATTTCTTAGTTTTTAAAAAATATACCTACTAGAGAAATAAAAAAAAACTCGCAGTGCCTGTCTTTCGTCGTTTTAGTAAGTTTAAAACTATGTTAGCGGATGGAATACTCTCTTTTTCTTGTTTTCCAATAACTCTAAGCCCAATGGTCAAGTAATAACTACATGTCAATGAGTTTACATTTACTTCATAAACAACTTTAAAATAAATCGACAAACTTTAAATATACCTACAGGTACAGCAGAGATAACAACCAGCGGAAAATTTCTGAGCACCCGGCAGCAGTATTTCGCTTAACAACCTTCAAAAATGAAGTTTAAGCAGAAATAATTCCTTCATTTCATATACACTACACATACCCTCGCACATACCTTTTTTTCGTTGCTTTAACAAATAGGTATTTTTATTTATTATTACCGAACTAATTTAACAAAATGGCAAAATAAGGGTATTTTTGTTGGGTGGAACTTTTTTTAGAGCAAACACCGAGTTTAAAGCTTTAGCTTGGCAATAGCAGAAGATATTTCAAAATAAACAAAAATTTTGTATGGTTCCAACTTGACTCAGCATTCACGGTTTCTGAATAAATCCCCACCACAAGCTGCGGTAGAATGCCGTAGGTTAGGTACAATAATTATACAAAAATTTGGTACTATAGGTAGGTAGGTAGGTACCCACATAAATATGATAAAATTATGAATTCTTGTTCATTTGAAAAAGGAAAATTTGACATAACAATATGATGAATGCATTAAGTTTGGAAAATTTTTGAGTGTCGGAAATACAGTGTGTTTCACTTCAACTCGACACCAAGAGAAAAAAAACCATTATTTTCAATTTTTTATTTTCATTGCGAACGCCCTGTATAAGGCAGGGCCATGAAATCGTGGGAATTGATGGCTTATGTGAGCCCTAATCAAACTGCAAAGAAATAATTTTAAAATATCTCTCGGTGTTTGTACAGGGTACAACCGTATTTTTGCCATGTTTGAAGCTATTTTGTGATCGCCCTGTATAAGTTATGACCGTGAAACTTGGTAGGTGTGTGGGGTTTTCGGGTATGGTCAATACGACTGTGCTATTCATTTTTTTCCTAAAAAATACCTAATGTTTTGCAGTTTTTGGGGGTATAATTTGGAAAAGACGAATCTGAAAAAAATAGTGTTAAAATGTAGATAATTCGGAGCACTATATTTAAAAAAAAAGTTTTTGACAATCGGTCAACCCGTAAAAAATAATGAATTGTCTCGACTTGAAGTGAAACATATTGTAGATGATAAACAGAATCTTACAAAAAAGTCACATGGTTTCAACTTTTTAGCGGTATAAATAAACCTAGTATCCCATTTCTTCTCTTTCTATCCACCACAGGCTATAAGGTTGCGCGGCGTTGCCAACGCCAGCCCGTAAGTAAATAAACAAACACGGCAGCGCGGTCGCGCACCATCTATAACCTATACAAGCCTTGTGGTCTCGCGGTGCATCGGTGACGTATCGAGACACAACCCTTCGCCGGGAAGAAACGAACGAACCACCGAGGGCACAAAAAACATTCGCAGATTATGGTCGGCGTGACGGCGCGTCGTCGGTCCGGAAACCTACTTTCGTGCGGGGGGGCCCTTCCATCCGGCGTGCAGGGGGGGCGACGAAGGGCGCGGGCCGCGGGCTCGGGTGCGAGCGCCGAACGCCGACTGTCGGGTAGGTCAGTTACTGCATATGCGCGGGCTACGGCCGGCCGCGGTGCAAGGCGAGCGGCAAACGCAGCGGCGCAAGGCGCAAGACGCGCGGAGCGAGATTTCGCGGGGGGGGGAGGCCGCGAAAAAGGCGAATTTTCGGAAGGACGGCGCGCGGGCCGCGAGGTTGCGGCGGCGGCGGGCGCGCCGCCGCCGTCTTTTGTTTCGGCGCATGGGCGCCGCAGCCGGGGGGGCGCGCGCCACGGCGAGCAAACACTGGTAAAGTGGGCTCGGGCCGCTCGGCCCCCCCCCACAACACAATAATATTATCGGAATATTTTATTCACATTTTCAGTGAAATATGAAAATATTAATAAAATATTCCTATATCACCCAATTAAATGTTTTTTAAATGTTTTAAAAACGTTGCAAAAAATATTTTAAAAACATTTTTGAAATATTATGTATGGATATTACACCATTATCAACCTATATTATATAATATTATAATAGTTGCAAGAATCAGGGTCGTGATAGGCACTAAACTACTAAGCTACCGGATATGCGGATACGGGCATAAAACTATGATATCCCAAAGTATTTTTCATTCAAAAAATTAATGTCACTTTTAAAAAATTATTTTTTCTGTTAAAGGAACTCCATAGCGAAATTCCTTTGTCTATGGGAACTCTAACTGTGACATGATCATATTTCCATCCCTCTTGTAGGTTCCATATAAAGTCAGATATCTATTACACTTTTAATACGGGTTCCATCGGGTAGGTGCTATTTATTCCAATTGATATTAGCTAGTAGCGATGAGATGAAGGAGGCTTCGGCACTTTGGCGTAACATTTAAGTGAGTGTTTTAATAATATTTCATATAATATTTATAAATTATTATAAAATAGATTTTGAGAAATATTACTATAATATTTTATAAATGTTGCAAAATTTTCAAGTACTTTGGAATTATTTTTAAATATTTATAAAATATTTTGTCGGAATATTAATATAATGTGAGGAAAAATATTTTAGCAAAATATTTTCGTCATACTATATAAATGTTTTAATATTTTTGAATCTTTGGAATCATTTAAAAATATTTTTAAAATATTTTGTGTTGTCTGGGGGAGGCAGCTCTCCTATTATTATTATTATTATTGAGTTATTAAAATTATTTATTATTTTAAACGGTTTTTTCGTACATGGTGTACGGGAATAAAATACAATAAAATGAAGCTACTTTCCAGAGCTTTTGTTGTGAAAACCAATGAAATACCGACGCCCCCTTTTCAAAAATAATTTCTACACCCATGTTTTTTTTTTGGTCAGGTCGACAAATTTTTTTCTGTACGTTTAGAAAACGACGCATTTTGGGGCCTACTTTCATACTTTTTAACCGACTTCAAAAAAGGAGGAGGTTGTCAATTCGGTTGTATTTTTTTTATGTTTGTTACCTCAGAACTATCCGTCATTTATAAACCGATTTGGACAATTCTTTTTTATTTGAAAGGGTATACCTACAGAATGGTCCCATTTAAATTTGAAGAAAAAATGCCACCCCTAAGGGTGGACAAATAGGGGATGAAATATCACATTGAACCGATTTCTATTATTCTTTTTTTTATTAGAAAGGGAGTACCTTAGAGGTGGCCCTATTTAAATTTAAAGAAAAAATTCCACCCCTAAGTGTGGAAAAATAGGGGATGGAATTTCATATTAGACCGATTTGGATGATTCTTATTTTAATTGAAAGGGGTTACCTTAGGGGTGGTCACATTTAAATTTGAAGAGAAAATTTCAATTCTAAGGGTGGACAAATAGGGGATGGAATTTAATATCGGACCTATTTCGATAATTCTTAATAATTCACTAAAAAATTAGAAATAAAAAAATTTTAACAAAAAAATTAAAACCGACTTCAAAAATTTGCCCGTATGCCCACTCCACTAAAAATTTTAATTTCAATTAAAATTTTAGAAATATTTTTCTCTTTCTAAATTGAGTTACCTTTGGAGTCGGTGACAGTAAGTTATGATGTATGTAGGATATTAATATGATGTATTCATATCTATGTAAATACATTTAAATTCCTTGCCTTGACTGTCACCAAATCCAAAGATAACTCCAAGAGAAAAATATTTCTAAAATTTTATTTTAAATGTGTATACGGGCAAATTTGTGAGGTCGATGTTATTGTTATTTTTTTTAATTTGTAGTGGTGTGTGCATACGGGCAAATTTTTGAAGTCGGTTTTAATTTTTTTGTTAAAATATTTTTATTGATGCAAACAATCGATTGCCGAGGCTTGAAGGGTATAGAAAAATTAACAAACTGATTACAAAATTGCTTATTCCAAACGAGATTCCAAATTAATAAAAACATTCCTATGAGTATTCCTTTCAAACCTTAAGCAACTGATTTTTTGCATCAAAAGCGCAAAAAAGTAGTTATAAAAGTAGGTCCCAAAATACGTCGTTTTCTAAATACGGAGTTGAATCCATTCCCGAAGTTATAACTTTTTCTGAACAACAACTTGAATTTGCTTTGTTTGCTCAAAATCCAGTAGTTTTAGGGCAAACTGACAATAGGTTTTTTTATGGAAAAATGAATGGACAATGCAAACATACTGGCGACTTCACCAAAAGACCATGGGCGTACAAATTATTTTTGAAAAGAAGGCGTATCCTTCCGTCTCCTACGTCACTGGTTTTTACAACAAAATACTGATAGCATCATTTTATTGCATTGCACCATTACAGTCTACCAAATTTTAAGTTTGTTGTTTCCGAGATATTATTTGTTTAATCTTTAAGTAAATTTTGACAATATTTCTTATTATTACGCTTATAATTAAATACCAAATAATTTAAAAAACGTATAAATCGTTAAATTACCAATTTACGAAAATAATAATTAATGGCCAAAAAATTACAAATTACAAATAGGCAAACAAACTATTTTGATTGGCCAATGCAGTATTATCTACAGGGAGTCTTAAAATAGGACACACTTGGGGGGTTGCTGTCCTATTACCCGAAGAGATAAGCAAAAAGTAGCTAAGATGTTTAAAGCTCGAGTTTCGAGAAAAGTTGAACGTGTTTCTCAAAATGTCGCATTTCCTTAACTTTTGTATTTGTGATATGTCCAATATGGGACACTCTCTTCAAACATATTTTTTTGCGTGATTTTATGGGAGTTCGTTGCACAAAAATGCATATTGAAAATACACAGGAAAAACCTCTGTCAAAGCAGTGTTAATTTTCACCCCACACCTGACACCACACCTGACACCATACCTGACACCACTTTTAAATTTTTAAATTTAGCCGTTTAGTATCAAAATATAATTATGATAATTATTATCAGTTGCACAAGTTGACATAAACATATTAATTTTTCTCAAATCATATCGAAGACGGAAACTGCATCCACTGTCGGCTATACTTTTTGTAAGAAAAAATAGGCCGTCGGTGCTATCATAGGCGCCGACTCTCCAGAGGCGCTCACCACATTTTGAATTTACCGTATCTACACGGTGGCCCATTTGAAATGGAAGCACCCCAATAAAATTTTTATTAACAAAAAACTCTACTATGGTACAAAATTTCAGGTTTTAATGTCAATTTTCAAGGCCTACTACGATTTTTCTTCTAGTAAAAAATGACGAAAACCTTTTAGCAACTTTTTATTTGAAATCTGACACCTCAGGGTTAATCAGAACACCCTAAAGCCCCACATATCAAATTTGAACAAAAAATATATAGGGAGTTCCTTTCCGCGGGTTGTGGGAGCAGAAAAAAGGTATGTACCTACTGTAGTTGTTACAGAAGGTAGTTCTATATTTTGACACTTCGTCATTTTGAAATATGTCTTTTTAAAAGATACAAAAATATATTAGAATTTATTTTTATTACCGAAGAAGTTCACAACGTTACAAAAGCACACAATTATGAACAAACAAATATAAGCCCAACCTGAAGCTCACCCAGGCGGATCGCCGGCCTTTACCAAATGACCGCCCAAAAGGGTTTTGCTTTCGTTGAAAAAAAAAAAAAAAGATAAATATGCACCAACTGGTTCTCGAGCGAGAAGAGGCGGGCTCGTCGCTCTTGACCTTGACCGTGAACGAGGCCCGGTTGGCGGACGCCCAAATTTCGTTGGCCCAGAAGACCATTTTATGTCGGCCTCTTGAATATTAAATAATATGGCGAATTGCGGCGGCTGTTAATCACGGAGATACTATCGAAAATTGGACGATAGACTGGAAACGCGGGATTCAAGTAAGCTTTGGTCGCACGGTGATGTAAACAATTTTAACTGTAGGTGAAAAAAATAGCTTAATACGAATCTGAAATTTAAAAAAATTCTAAAGATAATAAAAAAAAACATATTTCAGAAGTGTATTAAATCCCTTAAATTAACGGCGCGGGTCGAGACATGTTGACTTCCGGCGCGTAAATGTCAGTTGCACAACATAATAGTAAATTTACTTATTTTTACCTTTACCCAGACATTTCAAAAAATGTATGCATATTTATCTTTTTGGTTTTTCAATTAGACCGTCAGACAGTGACAGATTTTCCTTACTGATTTTCTCATTTATGCCTTGGAGAGGGTTGAAAGGTAAATCGATGCTGAGTCGGAAAATAGTAATTTTAAGTTTGGCCCCGGGGAAAACATATATGGAAAATTCGATTTTTCAAAACAGAAAAAAGGTACTAATTCTCACTTATGCCATGTTCATGTTCACCGTATGATTTCTTATACTATTCCCACCTCTAAAACCCAAAGGCATAAGTGTAGCGTGTGGAAAAAGGGTTGAATTAAGGGTTTGGCAGATCACACAAAAAATGACTTGGTTTACTAACTCCGTCAGTTATGCCGTTCGAAATGGTGAAAACTTATATCCTCACTAGAGCCCAAAAATTGATTGGCAGAAGTGACGCGTGGGGAAAAATGCACTTTTGGGTCGGAAAATAAGTCGGAAAAAAATTTTTTTTCGTCAACTGTTTTCTGCACTTATGCCTCTGAAACTATAGAAAGTTTTATAGCAATTCATTTTATCCCTGACAAAATCAGTTGACGAAAAAAAATTTTTCCGACTTATTTTCCGACCCAAAAGTGCATTTTTCCCCACGCGTCACTTCTGCCAATCAATTTTTGGGCTAGTGAGGATATAAGTTTTCACCATTTCGAACGGCATAACTGACGGAGTCAGTAAATCAAGTCATTTTTTGTGTGATCTGCCAAACCCTTAATTCAACCCTTTTCCACACGCTACACTTGTGCCTTTGGGTTTTCGAGGTCGGAATAGTATAAGAAATCATACGGTGAACATGGCATAAGTGAGAATTAGTACCTTTTTTCTGTTTTGAAAAATCGAATTTTCCATATGTTTTCCCCGGGGGCCAAACTTAAAATTACTATTTTCCGACTCAGCATCGATTTACCTTTCAACCCTCTCCAAGGCATAAATGAGAAAATCAGTAAGGAAAATCTGTCACTGTCTGACGGTCTAAATGTCGATCCACAGTGTAACTAGTGGGGTTTGTAGGGGTAGGAAGCGATTGGTTCCCCTCAACGGATGCATGTTGTTTGCAGTATCAAACAAAACACAAAACTAAGCATAAAATGTACAAATATGTATGCAACAAAACTAACATGCTCCATCGCTGTTTGGAACTCGCTGTAAGTACATTTTGTAGGATGTAGGGGTTTTGGGGTGTCCTGATTAACGCTGTGGTATCAAATTTTAAATAAAGGAATCGCTAAATGGTTTTTGTGTAAATCGCGGGTATAAAAAAATCGTAGCCGGCTATGGATTTGCATTTTGTAAGCGGTAGGAAGGTCAAAAGATGGAGTTGTTAAAGAATTTGTGGATTTGTACTTGAACTTCAACTAGAATACATGACTCCATTCTTAATTCCCCGCCTAAAATAATATATCTGCTCGTGGCCGATATATGTAGACTAGTGGCGTTGACTGCATGACGTATTAATAAAGAGTGCTCACGGCTGTTATGTTTGACAGTTCTCTGGCTCACCATGCGCTTCCCGGAGACAAAATGCAATGCAAAATATATTGTTGACCATAGGCGCCATCGCCGCCATCTACTTTCCAGGACATGAAGCTATAGCCGTGAGAAGTCTTATTAATACGTCAGTCAACGCTAGTGGCAACAAGGCTTATTCTCATTGGTTAAAAATTTCGCGGTATATTTAATGTATAAGTACTGCAAAAGTTTAGTCAATAAAAAATTTAAATTATTGTTTCCTTAAAAAAGGTCGTTTATTAAGTTACGGGATGTGTATTCCTTTTTTATCAATAGAAAATAATATTTTCTTTCGATTACACAGATAGAAATACAATTCTTCATAGAAAAATATTTGTTGTTTGATCACGAATTATTTGCCAGAAATAATATTTATTTCCGTAAAAACGATGTTATTTAAATGAAGATTTATTTTTTTCAATTAAAAAATAAGTGCTATTTGGGTAAGGTATTTGATTTTTTTGACACATTATTGTTTAGTAGGAGCATATATTATTTTCCTGAAATAAGGTATTACTTGGTGCAAACAAGAATAATTTTTATTTACAGTATTAGCTTTTGGTTGTTTGGGTCAACCACACTGGTATTTGGTTTAAATTTAACCTTATTTGAGTTAAATAACAATGCGTACCATTTTATAGCTGTCTCACTCCAGAGAATGAAAGATAGAAAGAAAGAGAAAATATGGGAAGGCAGAGGGCGCCCTCTTGTGTCGGCGTTCAGTGCTGTTCCGTGTCCGTGTAAGTACATGCCTGTAGTCTTCCTAGAGGTTTTGTGCGCCTTGTTTTATTATCATTTATAGCCACCGAGTAGCCGTGTAGTGTGGTGTAGGTGTACTGTGTGTATTGTGTGTTTTCAACTTCTTTTATGAGTATACGCATAAACAATAATTTAAACAAATCTCAAAGAACTAGGTACTTAAAATAGGTATATCAGATAGATCACCTGTATGATGATGAGGCGCTCTCCTTGGTGTGTTTTGTATTATTTTTTTATACCAAATATTGTTTTTTTAAATAAATATTTTTATAGCATTACAAATTATCGTGTTTTTCCAATCCAATTTCCATCTTTATGAATTGAGTAAACTTATTGTTTTTTATTTGAATTTACAAAAACTAAAGTTTGTGAATAATGATAAAGATAAAGGTTAGTTTTCTTTAAATAAATAATATTTTATTTGAGTGAATGCCCTGAATGGGTAATTCAACCCACCACAGTTGTTTGACGCAACTTTCTTAATTTTTTAAACAGAACAAATGTTTTTTTAACATTGTAGATTTGTTCCTTCGAAATATATCATTTATTCAATTCAAATCAATAGTATCTCCATGGGAATGAAAATTAATTTCTTCCAAATAATATTTTATTTGTCTCAAATTAAATATTGCTTTTAAATTGAAATAAACCAAAAGTTCTATTCAAAGTTAGTCTAGGGTTCGCCATATAAAGAATCAAATTTGTTTGAGTTAAATAAATTTTATTTGATTCAAGTATTTCTTTCTATCTGTGTATTTACGTGAAAAGGACCTATTAACAGAGCAATCCTAATTCTAACCATAGAGTTTCTGGGGTAATAAATATATTTAAAAAACTGGTAGATGGTATAAATTAAAAATTTGTTTCTTATCTCCTACGACAAAATATTACATGGACAAATGGAACAAAAAAAATGCTGAAAATTAAAACATTAAAAACATTTATTAGTCTTACAAAGCCTTATCTAAGAAGATTTAAAATATGGATAAAACCGACAAGAAAAAAAACAAAAAAGTTGTATTGTGGGAGTTTTATGTGACTTGTGGACTGTGTAGTGTAGCCTTGTATTATAATTTCGACTAGAGGAAATTCTTACCAGATTAGCATTAGCATAATAATATTTTGTATTAATGTTCCGGTTGGTCCAACAACAACCTTATTTTCATTGTTCTTAGAACAGCTCATTATTGGCATTGAGATTTGATAGCAATAGCCGTTGCGCTTCTTGTAGGTATTCCTTACACTCAACTACTTATTTACCGTTGAAATAGCGTTGAAGATTGAAATGGAAGGTAGCGTTTTTTCGCTCAGCCCATCCAGATTAGGTACTTTAAAAAACCTTTTTGGTTTAGGCATAGTAAATTACAAAATCAATCAATATGTTATATTTTTTCCTCTGTTTTTTCTCAATTGGGGGTTAGGGGCTCAAAGGCCCTGAAGTAGGACTAGGTAATAAATAATCAGATTCGACTGACTTTATTGGAAACTGCTGTAGTACTTCCGATTTTATGGACTTATGGATTTAATTGTCTTCGACTTTACTTCTTTTCGTTGTGCAATTTCGCTAACCATGTTATAGCTTGAAATGAAATGCCGTAAACAATGAACTTCGTGCCATCAATCAAAAAGATGTTGGCTCTGTTTACTTTTTGTTCTTATTCCCTCTATATCCTTGGTTATTTCTCTGAGCCTGCTATCTATATCCGAAAGTATGTATTTTTCTCCCAACCTTGATATTTCTTACAAAGTAATTATAGTTCCATTTAATTTGTAACTTATTTTCAAAAGGTGACACAAAAAAATCTTATATATCCAGGTATTACACTAGAGGAAAGTGTTATAGCCTCCCTTGAATTTTAATGCCCTCCGCTTTGCGTCGGGCATTTTCTCCCTGGAAATACAAATAGCTATTGCGTCATCCATTTGAAATACCAAGTTTATTATAAATATTTCAGAAAGAAGTCCGCATGCATTTCATATTTTTTTGTTTTCACACAAAGTCAGCTTCTTAAAATATCCAAATATTTTTTCTGAAAAGAAGCGGCCCTTCAGCTATAGAGTTACTGTATGTATGTATATATAGGTATCTCATGTTCCTTCATAAAAATATAATTACCAAAACATTCAGATGTAACGGCACATCAGAATAGTAATTAGTATTTTTAAGTACGCATTATTTGGACATTTGAAAACTAATTAGTTTCGTTTGACACTGCCGACTTAACTTGGCATTACGAATATACAGGGTGTCCGAGCTTTTTTCTAACAAACTTCTCGTGGAGATGTGGCAAAAAAGTTCATATAATATAGATAATATGGGCAAATCTACACATACAACATATATGTATTAGAAAACCTTTTAGATTTCAATTTTGCTCTTTCACGCATATACGACGGATAAGAGGAAGCTCTATATTATGGTAATTTCCGAAATGGAACAAACTGCTGACCTTCGAATTCAAAGATTCCACTTCATAAATAAATAGCTACCATTCAAGTTAAAAGAATAACTGTTTGTTCCGCCTGCCGGTCTGCGTGGTACGCGAATTTTGATGAAACTTGGTACCTACCTATATCTAAGTTTAGTCTATATTCTATACTATGTAGATTTTGTACGATTTTCAGAAAAATCATTTAACAATTTTTTTATTTAAAATCTCGACACGACTGAGGTAATCAGGACACCTACAGGGAGTTTCATTCTACAGAACGCCAAATTTAGCATCTGGCGAGTCAACTGTGCCATGGAATTACTTCAAAATAGTTGAACGGTCAACAGGACCACCAAAGTGTTGGTGTGCAAAGATTCAATTATATTCTGCGTCTCGTTCTCGAGATCACATAATGTAGTACCAAAGTCTAGAGACTTTGGTAGTACTTCTGGTTCGCGCTAGGAGTCACCGTGTATAGTGGCTAAGTGGCATACCTATTATGTGATCATCTCGGACGAGTCGCTTCATATAGTTATAGGATCGAATTTCACTTAGGTAAGTTAGTATGATCTTCTAACAAATATATAATATATACAGTGCCCGCCAAAAAGTCTGCACCATATGGGAAAAATTTTTAGTAAATAACTTACGGAAAATTTGTTTGGGGCATCAGGTTTTGCTTGCTCTAGAACCAAAATTGACATAATCAAATGTTGTGACGTAGTCTCTTTTATATGTCAAATTTGACATTAATGAAAAAAAATGTCCAAAAATGGGCTTATTTAACCGAATTTCGAAAAAAGTCATAAGAAAAATATGTTTCTTTCGCAATTTTATACCCCTATGCAATTTCAAGAGCCTACTACGATTATGATATTTTGCCCTTTGTTGGATATTATTGGACATAATATTTTAAATTTTCTAGATATTTCTGATCAGATCAGCATGACAGAAATATTTGTGTGTTTTTACAACCATTTACTATAGAAAGAACTTTGTAAATCGAATTTATGTGTTTATCTGTAAAAATCAGATCAGTTTTGCACCAAGCGTGCTTCTTCAACAAGCCCTCATTTTAATTTTTTTGCAAAAAAAGGAAAAGAAGGATATTTAGACCGTAAACTAAGTATTGTGCAGTATGTATTCAGTCAATGAGTGTTTTAAATTACATAGGATCGACTTTTATGGACTAACAAATACGGAAAAGGGCAACAACGGGAAAAATATGAAAATCGTAGTAGGCTCTTGAGATTTTGCAGGGGTATAAAATTACGAAAGAAACACATTCTTATGACTTTTTTCGAAATTCGGTTAAATAAGCCCATTTTTCGGACATTTTTTTCAATAATGTCAAATTTGACATATAAAAAAGACTACGTCACAACATTTGATTATGTCAAAGGAAAACCTGATGCCGCAAACAAATTTTCCGTAAAATATTTACTAAAAATTTTTCCCATAATATGGTGCAGACTTTTTGGCGGGCACTGTATATAAGGTATTTTTCTCTGTGGCATCTCACAATGGCCAACAATGTAATTTTCATCACAGACGTAGGTATATAGCTTCGCTAATATATGTCTGTGTTTTCATTGTCGACCAATGTGACTCAGGGATCATTATTTGCGATATCCATTATAGTTCGTTTATAATTTCGAGGGGTTTTGATATACCTACTCGGTATTTTCTCGCTCTTGACCCTATCGTAACATCTTTCAAAAAGTTCATCACTTTGAGATGGCACAGAGAAAACACGCTCTATATTTTTCATTTTTTTCTTTGCACACGAACACCTTGAGTGGTCCTGTTGCACAGTTGACTCTCCAGATGCCTTTAAAATTCCTTTTTTGCTCAGCTTTGTTATACCCTATAGTATTCCCTGTATATATTTGGTTCAAATATGTTGTAGGTATGCTAATTTTGAGGTGTCGTGATTAACGCTGTGATGTCAGATATTAAATTAAAGAAAAAAAAACGCTAAATCGTTTTATTGAAAATCGTGGGAATAAAAAAATCGTAATCGGCCCTGGATTTGTATTTTGACATTGGTAAAAAGGTAAAAAAGCGGGTTTTGAATGCCTTTTGAAACAAAAAAAAACTTCAGAGGAATACCTATCCCCAAAAATAAAGATTTTATGGATTTGTATTTTTTATGTGTTTATTTGTAATTTATACAATCACAATAATACCTACATAACAATTTTTGTAAAATCGCGCGCTATTTTTACTTGAGAACCTTGTGTAGTCTTAAGTCAATTTTTAATTTCTAAATCTCAAAAACTTGAAAACACAAAAATCAATACGTATCATGTTCCGAGGACATTTATTTTTGTAAAAACTTAAGGCAAGGCAAGGCGTTTAACGCGCTTGCGCCAAGCCTGTATCTACTAAAATTATTTAGCGTGCAGAGCGTTTATCCATATAGAATTCTAACAACAATTATAACTACATCTAGGTATATTTTTTTATGCTAAATTAGTATAAAAACTCGATCATCACAACTTTTTTGCGATGTGTTAAGTAAAACCCGAATTTACGTTGTAAATTTTCCACCATTAGCCGCCATTCGCCATGTTATTATTCGGAATCGGAAACCCAAGCCCGGCTCGCAATGGCCTTCGCCGGAAATTTGGGCGGCCGCCAGCCGTGCGCCATTCACGGTCAAGGTCAAGAGCGGTGGTCCCCGCCTCGCTCGGCCGAGAACCAGTTGCTGGTCCTCGCGTTTTTGCAACGAAAGCAAAACCCTTTTCGCCTGGCCTGTCCGACGACGACGACGGCCGGGTCCGCCGCCGGTGCCAGGCCTTTTATGCGCAGTTAAAATTTCAGACGGGCAACGATCTGCCCGGCCGGACTTTGCACCGAAAAAGATGTAGGTACGGGGGACGGGCCGATAGTTGATGACCGGGGCTAGAATGATCATCTTTCTATAGTCTGAAACAGGGACTCTTTAAAATAAGGGGACCCAGCACGTCGCGCAGTCTATCACATAGGAAACGTGAAGCCTTGAGAAGTTTGTTTTCTGTAGACTCAAAGGCGACCACAAGGGGGCTGGTACAAGGTTATGTTATATGTCAGTGTCCAACTGCCATCAGGTTTTATGTGACATGCCAGTGCCATAGATTTTAAAGGAGGCAAAATATTTCCCATCATAATTCACAATTTTTAAGTTTCTAACTTCCAGATACTCAGATGTGTCAATTAAGGGGTAATGCGGCCGCCTGTAGTGGTACCAAAGTTTAGAGAATATTAGTATAAAGTATATCTCTGGACGCTGGTAGTACCTACCGATAATATGCAACCAGATTTTTCCTGTATCACCTTTATTAATCCTACAATTCCCATTACGTGGGCATTACGTATAAGTAGGTAGTTCAAAACAAAAATCGTATTTCGTAAATATTAAGCAGGTAGCTTCAAGTCTTTTTTAAAGAGTTTTCATTAACGACTACAAGTTTATTTTAAGTTTGTGAGGTACCTTGGGAAAGAAATAAAATTACAAAAATTTTATAATGAACACCGAGAAAAACTACATGATTAGAAGGGCTAGACCTAATCTTATTAGTCCATCCCGAAATCTGTGAAAGTTCTTTGGGTAGATACCTACATTCCACAAGGGAAGAAAGTTCAAGTACACATATATTGCAATTGGATTGAGGAACCTGGTAAGAAGATGCAATAGCGACAAATTCTTAAATAAGCAAAATTGGCACTGACTTACCTACCATACTTATTACTTAAATTCGTGGAAATAATTGCAAGAAGTCAATTTCAACTACAAAATAAATTTGTTTCATTTGACAGTTGCCGCATATTCTGCACTTGTAGAAGTCTAATTTTTTGAAATCGTGGAAACCATTATTAATTTTTACTAACAATCAAAGTACCTGTTATATTCATAGATTCTCCAATAAAATGGCATACCTACTTGGCATCACTGATACCATTAGAATGAGGAAAGAACAGGCCTCACTGTGGAAAGTATAATGCTGGGTCCCCTTACTTTAAAGAGTCCCTGGTCTGAAATGTCCAATAACCTCGTAATAAACAGTAGGTCTTTTACTCGGTCTTTTATACCTCTTTGTTCAATTATCCGGGGACAGACTGTACCTAACAGTAGTTTTTAAATTTTTAATTGTTACATTATATTTCAAGTAGATTAACATTTTTGTAAAATAAAAAAAACATAGGAATTAATATGAACTGTTCTTTTTATTTTTACGAGTTCTATCGCATATTAAACTTTCCCGATTAAAACTTGAGACACCCTATAAGATATATATGTAGGTAATGTTCAACGAGCATGGCTAAAACTTATTTTTTTTTGCCTCGCAGATGCATGGTGCGAAATGACATTTTAAACACGCTTTTTAAGTTGTGGTTAAAAACCCCTGAAGCCATGAACCGTTGGCAACGGATTTTTAATCGCGAAATTAGCTGCAGTTGTCGGCCTTTCAGCAGTGTTGCCAGAACTAGTACAGGGTGGCCCATCCAAGCGGAAAAAAGTGTTAGGTGCAGACTGGTTAACATAAAATATCTGGGCATTCAAAAAATCAATTTGTAGTAAAACTTAAGGGGAATTCGAGGGTATATACTTTGATTTTAGATACTACGGAAGTCGACAAAAAAGTGATCGCCAAAAATCATCTGTTTTTTTTTTAATTTATATAAATTTTCCATTTTCCTGAATATTGAGTTTTGAAATAAATTCCGGTTTTAGCGGAAACGAAAGTGTTTTTTACCTTATTCCTTTTTTAATTCTGAATCCAACAAGTGCTTCCTAACCTTTTTGAAAAAATAAAGAAGGTGAATGCTTTCGAATAATAGAGCAATAATAATTATTTTGAAAATAAATAAATGTACGGTTGCCATTTGCCATGGAAATGTCTAACAAATATCACTGGAATATCGTTTGTAATTAATCAATAAAAAGAAAAAAAAAGAAAAAAAGTTTTTTAATACACTGTATTTTTGAAAACGAAGCAATTCTTGAAAAACTTATATATACCACATTTTAATAACATTTTGCTGATTTTTTTTTTAAATAAGGGTACTTTACTCTTGTATAATTTTTATATTTTTTTACCTATTCTGTATGCTGTTTGACTTGCAACCATTCTAAGTGCGCCTAATATGATTATCGAACATGCACCAACTTTCGGGAATATTTGTATTTTCGTTGTGCAATTAATAAAAAAAATCCCATATGTTGCACACTTAAATGACCACACTGTATATATAGTTCAGGTGCACTATTTTATTATGTCATTAACATATTAGTCAAGGCTATATATTATTTTTCATTTATTTTTAAAATTAAAATTGTAAAAATGTTTTTATATACTATATTTACCTACCATATACTATATTTACATACCAATAACATCTACAAATAAAAAAATATTGTAAAGATATATTTTGTGACTCACAAATTAGAATTTGTTTTGGTGGTACCTACATTTTATTTTATAAACGAATGTGTGACGTTCATTTGAAAATGCAAGCAATAATTTGTATCGTTGAACGTTGAACGTGACCCCGAGTTACTTGGCGAGCTCACAAAAATTTAGCAGAGACTGTCCTTCTGATCAGTCTAGTAATAAGTTATACTCGAAAATGACTTAAAAGGCAACAATATACGAAACGACTAAAGTATAATCTGGGTATCAGGACCAAGCACATTATCTTCGAAAGCCGCAGCTTGCCATAATAAGGTTGCATGTTGCATTTCTGGTACACCGATCAAATATATGTCCCGGACCACATCCGGTGATTTAACCTTTAGGTTTTTGTTATAGTCAATAGTCATCATCATGTTCTGTCTGGCATTCTGTTGCGATTACTATTGGGTATTTAGTATTTATAATAAAATGTTACGTGCGACTATTTTTTTATTTTCGGTTTTCGAGCGGCAATGGTCACTCTATGAGCCCATTGGCGGCCATTAAAATCCTCAAAGGATTCTAAGATTTTATTTGAATAGTGTACTTGATAATATTTTTAGTTGCTTTAAAATCGTACTCAGTTTATAGTAGGTGCACCAACATAACACGTAATAAATGCAACAACGGCTTTTAGCCCTTATTTATTTATGATAATTAAAGACGAAGTTGTAAAATTTTCTTCGCGCAGACTGAAATACAGTTTCGTCGTTTTATTGTCTAGAACGCCAAACGTGGCAACCTCTGTGCCTGTCAGGAGAAACGGCATTACAATGTTGCCGGTGCCCGTTTGCAATAATTCGAAACAAAGGCAAATTTTACGTTTCTATTCAAATGTCTCCAGCTTCCCTATGAATATCTATTATTTAATGTATTGCAACGTTTGAGGATATAAAAATGTTGTCACATAAATACTTTTTTATACCGCTCAATCAAAACATTAGTAGATATATGTGCGATTTGTTATAGTGTTATTCTTATTTATTATAATATTGTTTGTGAATAGTTATCGTGTTGTTAGTTGTGTAGTATGTAGGTAAATTATCATGGACAAGGATTACGTGAAAGGGCAATCCGATAATTTGCCGAAATTGGCTTTCATTGATATAATAATCCCATGTTCACGTCTACCGAATTTCGTGGGATAAAACTGCAAAGGTTTGTATGTTGTAGAAATAGTAAAGTATTATGATTATGGGTTACATTAATAAACGGAGAACTTGGGGCTAAGGAACACTTTGAAGGCGGTTTTATGAAGGCATCATAGTGCCCAATCTTGCAAAAAAATTTGCAGGAAAACGCGACCGAATATTTACAAAACAAATACTTAGGTACTAAATGACGTGTGGTTTCAGGGGGTTTGCGGTTAGAATTTTGAATTTTCAACTTTCCTTGCAACTTTCACCGCAGAATAAGCTTATGTCTCAGAACACTTCAGTGGTATCGCCATGTTGCCAAATTGCCCTTTTAAAACACTTGTGATATTATAAGTGCTTGTCCGCCAAATTTTGAAGAAAGTCTTGCTAATTACGTTAATATTATTTTTAGAAATAATCTTATAGGCTCTTAGGCAAGTGTCCAGGAATTGTTTTATAAAGTTTGTACAATTTCGTCAAGTAGCCTATTGTGAAATATATAATAGGTATAAGGTACAGATACCCGCAAACCATAAAACAACAAAATTTTACACTTGCAGATATAGGTACATATTATGTATATACATATTATTATACCTAATAATTAAGCTAATAATCACATCACAATAAGTCCCGGTTAGCTAGAAACCTAGGAAGTAAAGATTATATTTTATAAAATGCCTAGCCACGCGTGGATTTCTTCCTTTTCCAAAAGTAAAGCATCTGCAAAATATCAGAACGTTAATGATAAACACGCCGCAGAATGCAATGTATGAGCGCAGCGCAGAGCGAGTATTCAAGTTGCTGGTAAGTTTATTACTCTGAAATCAGGGCGTGTGTTTCGTTAATTTACTACCATATTAATTTAGTTTATTGTTACTTAGTTTGATAAATTGCTTTTGTTAAATCGCTTTTCGCCCCAATATACAGGGTGATTCAGGAGGAAATGTCAATATTTTAGGTACGTATTCGGGGACCCAAAATAAACATAAAAGTTCCTATAAACATGGGTCCTATTCCCGGCCGTTACCGAAATACAGGGGTAAACAACATTCAATTTAAGGTTTTTTTTACATTATTTATAACAGGTAGGCTAGGTTTTGGGTGATTCAGGCGGAAATTCCTGTTGCTTAGCAATAGTAGACCTTAATCCTCTGGATTATTGTCTTTGGGGGTGGTTTAAATCATTGGTATATTCAAGTAAAGTAAACACTAGAGATGCATTACTCGATCGAATAATAAATGCAGCAGCAACTATAAGAAACAGGCCCGTATCCATTCATAGAGCGACCCGAGCTATTCACCAGAGAGCTGACTTATGTTTAGAAGTAAAGGGTGGCATTTTTGAAAACTATAAAACCTAGCCTACCTGTTATAAATAATGTAATAAAAACCTTAAATTGAATGTTGTTTACCCCTGTATTTCGGTAACGGCCGGGAATAGGACCCATGTTTATAGGAACTTTTATGTTTATTTTGGGTCCCCGAATACGTACCTAAAATATTGACATTTCCTCCTGAATCACCCTGTATATGTTTCGCATTCTTGTAATCCGCCTAAGGACGCTCAATTTATACAGGGTATCGCAGAAATATGTGCCAACATTTTAATCACGTATTCAACTATAGCAACAGCTGTTTTCAAATATTTTTCAATTTTTTTTTCTATTAAAATAACGCTAACGAGTTGCTCCTGGATACGGATAAAAAAAAGAAGGAAGTAAATGCATGACAATCGATGATTCACTGTCTTCATATTTTTTTGCTAGCGTCTTGCTGGTTCATCCGACAAAATGCACAAGGTATTTTTATAGATACTCATAGTTGTGTTTACGCGTTCGGTCTGAGGTGAATTGCATTGAATTGAAATAGCAAGTGAATGTCGTTCTCTATAGGTTTCTGCAGTCAACAAATTCAATTTGGACATTATTTTTGCACTATAGGTATATTTTGCAGAAACAAAGTTGTAAATGAACAATGGTTACGAGGGAAGGAAAGAAAGTCCACAAAATATCAATAGGTACTAAGTGAATTTCTACAAATTACTACCTACATACCTCATGAATGGATTTGAAAAAAGTTACGCAGAAGAAAAGCAATAAGTTACTAAAGTAGGTAGGTAGGTACTCGCGTTCTCTTTGAATTTGAATTGCATTAAATGTTTTTAATTAAAGAGGACTATTTTTATGTAAAAGTTAAAAGTTATTAATCTTAGAATAAAAACGAGATGAATAATTACCTACTCTTGGCCGCAATGAAATTAATCTTGAAAACTCCAAAACTCCCTTCATTTTTTTATTTATTTGTGAATTTTTGACGACACTTTTTTAATAATGGTGGTTCCGTAATATCTCGATCTGGCAAGAAATAATTATGGTCACATTTTATGAAACCGTTAAGTCAAGAATATCTCTATCGTGGCTTCTTTAATTTTAATTTCATTGGAAGCTATACACACCCGACGGAGATTTCAGCAAACAACTAGTATAGCAGCAATTTCATATATTTTTGATTTAAAAAAATTCAAAACAAACCTCATAGACATGTTTTGGGGTCGAAATTATACTAATCAAAGTTACACCCAGTATATTTTAGGTACCTATATCTAATTAGGATTATCATCTTTGGGAGATCTACTGAAAATAAATAATAAATAATATAATTAGGAGGCTGGGTTTATATAATTAAACAAATATATCATTTATCGAGATTATCATTATCAATGATGTAAGGCTGCTCGCTACTAATGTAAGAATTAAAATCAGTGAAAAGGAAAAACGTCCGGAGCATTTGCAATTTTTGAACTTTAGAATGTGTCCTTGGCTGTACTAATAAATTTCGGTACGCAGCGTTGAATTTGCAATGGACGTTGGAATACATTAACATTAACTAAGGCATATGTAAATATTATTTAATTATTATGCGGTTGTTATTTAAAATTCTAATCGAACGAATAGTTAATTAATACGAAAACCTTCCTCAAACATTTAAGCCGCGCGACCTTAGGATTTTTCAAATTAGAAACTATTAAGCGTACTTGAAACTTGAAATTGTAAAAGAGCAGTTACGCGATTATTATTACTTCAATTTAGTAAAATTAGCGATCGCTCAAACCGTACGCAATAGGTAGAAAAACACTGTGTAATAACCTACATGATTCATAACTGGTTTTGAAAGGCCTAGCAAATTTTCATTTTCATGCAATATTCAAAACAACAAAAAAACGCTGAACAATAATTTACGAAACAGGATATTGTTATTGTTATAGTAATTATTATTGATGATTGTGCGTCGCGACTGCCTGCACATTTTTGGGTTTCCCAAATCGAAAAGCAGGTTGGCAGTTAAAATGGTGGGTTGTTTAAAGTTAGAAATGGTGCGGTAGACAGCCGGTGCCAAGGCGGGACTTAGCTTAGGTGTAATAAGTCTTGTCTACCTGACCCTGACCTTGAAAGGCATAATGATTTAGATTGGTAAAGCAAAAACAGGTTTCATTGGTCTTTCGCCTGGCCAATAATGTTTCTCTGTTTGATCATGCACGAATGATTTAATAAAGGTAGAATAGAACAGATTGTTAAAAACAATAACAAAAGGTGTTCGCAAAGAATATAAAATATAAGGAAGAATGCCTATAGATTAGTTATCCCTTATACCTACTTAACTGTCCCCGAATTGTTGTTTGATATAAGAGTAGGTAATATTAATATTAAATATATAAATAGTTAAATTTGTGGTCATAATGTCATAAAAAATCCCGAAACCCGAGATATAGGAACAATCAAAATATGACGATTGGGGCTAATATGCCTTATACAAATATTGTTTGTTCAAGAGACAGGTATAAATAGGGCGTTCAGGTTCTTTTTTTGAAATTATGAATTATGGCTATATAGGTATCTACCAAAATAATCACGCTGCTGACCTGAAATTTGAAACTGCTGTTTTTTTATGGAGAATCAGTTGAAGACGTCAATTTCTATGTATTTTTCAGAGGGCGCCACTTGCGGTGTTTCTTTGAATTGTGCTTTTACTTGTTATAGGTATAGAGGTACCTACTTTTTGGGGTTTATCTTTCTGGTCTTGCTGGTTTATAATTTTAGTGCATCCTTTCATTTTTGCAACAAAATGGTACTCTTGTTTTATAACGATAAAATCAACCGTTCTCGTTGAAATCGGCAAAATGTGCCCCAAATGCTCCAAAACACCAAAATTCGAAAATAAAGTTAACGCTTAACGCTTTCAAATTTTGCTGACTAATTTTACATTCAAAATGAAGAAAAAATGCCAACTAGGCATTGGGCAAAACGCCATTGGTTTCCTTAAAATAATTTGCAAACATTGAAATAGGCAGGCCCGGTTAATTTTATGTTTCGAATTTTGGAGTTATAACAGGTGTCTGAAAAAACACATTTATTGCAATTTCTGCGAGTTCTCAAGTGTAGGTATTTATTACAAGCTAGTATGTAGTGTGGGTCGAATCTTGAAAGCTGAATTAGAACCACTTCCTGACATCCGATTGAGCTGACATTTTGCATACACCTTTAGTTCCGGTGACAATACAACATGCAATACTCAATATTATAATACTTTTAAAATGGCCGCCGCTCCAAGATGGCAGATGATGTATTTTTTGTCAACCCCCTTAATATGGGTATCAAATAATGAAGAGTATAGAAAGAAAAATTTAGCTTGCAAAATTTGACCTAAACAAATAAACATTGCAACTTAAATAAAAACAAAGTATAATATATAAAGAGAAATAGTAATATTCTCTAGACTTTGATAAAAGATTGTAAAAATAAAGACACAATGTTAAGAACCTATATAAAAAAGGGATAAATACTAAATTTACCGTCTATACGAATCTGTTTTAATAAGTTTAAGTTCTCTTATTATATGTTATATGTTCTTCTCTAAAATGTTTTTCGCATACGCGATCATTAGAAGTCCAGCTTCTGTCCTTTCGGGGGATGACCTTATTCCACTTAATAAGTCTAATTTTACGTACTTTAAATAACGAAACCTTTTCCTTATTGTCCTCATACATATAGATACATATCTCGAAGCCATTTTATTATTTTACTAAATTCTTCGGCAGTTCTGAAACGCAAATTCTTTTGTAATTTAAATTAACTTTTGATGCCATGCACCAAAGTGGCATAGGCGTTTGTGTAGGTACCTACATCTTCACAATTGGAAATTTAAAATTATAGGATTGCAGGATTGCTATATATATTATCAAGGTTTCCTAAAATCAAAGACGCATAACGTGCTTTATAATTTTTGGCCTGGTAGGTATATTGTAGGTACTGATTTTACGAAAAATGAGGATTTCTGCCTCGATTATTTTGTTGAAGTTGCACGCCACTGTGACACCGGAAACGGCATACCGCCATATTATGCAGGAACTATCCCTGTTGTTGATCCCAAACATGCTCCTTAGTTTATCACAGATGTTATTATTTTGAAATACAAAATAGGAATTCCATAACCTAATTCATCCCCATTCTGTCATCCAAGAGTTTTAACTTATATATGCTCCAGTGGCGGCGGGTAACAAAGCACATCAAAATTTTAAAATTATTTATCCTGAAAGCGAAGAGGTTTCAAAAACATATATCCATCAACTATAATATATCTTTGTCTTTATTTACGTAGGTACCTACTTCTGTTTTCTTATCAATATATTATACTGTCTAGGTATTTCTTCGCAACAACCTGGCATTGGCATTGTTATAATTACTTCTACCGACCTTCGAAGTTAGTCACTTCAACAATGAATCACTGGTCGACTATATAACGAATTATATTATTTTTATGGCAAACCCAGTAGCCCGCGAATCGGGCGACCGATAAACAATTAAAAATGATAAAAAATTCTGGGAACCGAACTGCGCCACAAAAAATTAGGAGTCGCTTATCGTCGAGGTTGGCAACAATCGGGCCAATCGGCGGCCCGAAATTCGGTGGCCATGGTCCCTGCTTAGGAATGCGGGCCGGCGGCCGGGCGCGATTGGCTCGAATTTTAAATTGGACAGGCTTAGATGGCCTTGAATTAGAAGCCGCTGGAAGAACCGGCCGGGCCGCGGCCGGCCGGGCGAAATTTAAAAATGGAGGCGGCGTTGATTGCCGTGACGCGCGACGACCGCCGCCGCCATTAGAAACCGTCTGTTCTCAGACCAAATAATAAACATAGACTATTAGCCTATACGCTGCATTGTAATCAGCCAACATAAAAAATGCCTACTCAAAACAAAAACAACAAATTTGACACTTAGGCCTGCATCATCACCAGAGGTTACGTTTCCTATGCCACAAATCCAACACTTTACTCTTCCCATCGTTCTTAAAACTACACTAGTTCCCTAATTACTAACTTAACTAAATGTCTTTTGTTTAACAACCCAAAAATCTCCTAAAAAAAAACAAGAATAACGCAAGAGTAAACACTCGAAACACATCAACACAATCCGGCGAAATCTCAACGAACTCTCGATCAGCTGTTGGGGCATAATAAAGCAAATGCGCATCGATGACAAAGAGCTCGTGCAACGTTGCCACGTTAGCCAGAATAAGCAATTTATTAAGGATATTATTTATAGACCAAGTATTAAGATCAGAGTAAATTCACAAAATCAGTAAAATTTATTGTTAAATGATAACTGTCCAAATTTTTATTATATGTAGATTGTAGATATCAACTAATTGTTCCAAATTGATGTTTTTTAACGTTGGCTATACATTTATTTCGTAAATACAAGATACATTTATGAAGAAGTTTGGCAATGGTGCAATAATTGCATTGTTTTGTTTTAGATTTCTATTACTAACTCAGACAATGACAGACAAATAATGTTATTAACCATTTTTTATCTTGGCAGGGTCTGTATTGTATTGGATTATTAGTCTATATGTTTATTATTCGAGCTGGGGCCCCACAAATGGGATCGACAAAAGGCGAGATTAGAATATACTTCTTTACTTTTGGTGCGTACCTACTCACCGAAACCAAAGTTCAGAGCTAGATCGGAACCGGTCCGGAACAGGTTCAGAACTTTGGTGAGTACACGGCTTTATGCGCAAAGAGAGTTCCTATACATCCATAAATTTTAGACTGCGGTTCATTGTCCATTTTTAAATGACAACGGATTTTAAACAGTTTTTAAGGATAGGAAAACATTTGTTTTTTTATGTAGGTAATACTTATCTTATTACTTAAAAAACACGTTTTCTACCGGTACCACACCAACATCATTTGTATACTCGCCTATTTTTCATATATAATAACTAAAAAACTCCCTTTCATCCATAATAAATGTGATCTTCTTCCGTACCATATTAAGACACAATGTTGTAGAACATTTTAATTTATAGTTTTACATTTTGGATCTGTTGGTTAAGTCCACCTTCATGTTTTACGTATAGGTACATACCTTCTTGCGTCCTTCTCAATTTCGCTCAGTTTTAATTATAGGTACATTGAATGCATTTTGTCTCATCTTTTCCTCATTCGCATAAACATAAATCGCCCCGCTGGATATATCACATGTATATAGAACATATACCAAGGCCAATAATATCATTTAGAATAATTATACCGTTGCTGCCATCTACCGGGAAACAATAAGAAACTATAGTTCGGTAGAGATAGTGCATTGCAGAAAAATCAGTCTTTGCTTAACCTCCAAATTGTGTGCGTGGCGCGTGGCGTTGGTAAGTGTTAATTCTGAGTGCAATAATGTTGTTTTTAAATAGAAATCAACTCCTACACAGAATCCTTAGTGAGAACTAGATAAGTTCCACTTGCCCCAGGGTTTTTTGTTAGAGTTGGGGTAAGTGGAACTGACAACAAAGGGGTAAGTGGACACTATAGGTTCCACTTGCCCCAAGTTTATTTTCAAATTTATTATTCTGTTGTAGTTGAAAATGGTTCGCAATTACATTAAAAAGAGGCTCGAAGATGCACAAAAAAGTGAATCGCCACGGGAAGGAGGAAAGGGGGCGATACACTGCACCGACATGAATCAGAAGGTACAATTTCGGCAACAAGAGCAAGAGATGGGTGTACTTCTCCAGCAAGAATCAATGATGCCTTTAGCTGAGAATTCCTTTGAGACAATGCTTCTTGAGCATAGGTATTAAGCAAACTCCATTATCCCTTCAGCAGAAACGTATAGAAAAATATGCCCCGGAGCAGAAGTTATTACGTCTACTATAGCTACGTCGAAAAAATGAAAGAAAGGAAAGAGGAAGAAAAGACACAGTTAGGTATCTCAAAAAAGAAAGCGGAACAAAAAGCCAAAGAAGACATTGCTTTCGGACAGTAGTGATGGAGAGCAGTGCGCTGTTCCTGAAGAACAAACAGATTCTGATGATGATATTGAGTGGGGAAAGTCTCTATCTGCTTCTTTAGAAGAAATATATCGTGATGCAGGCCCTGAAGATTTTGTTCTAACAAAATTTCCCATTACAGGAAGCCCAAGTAGGTAGGTATATTATATATTATTATATATTATGTATATATTAATTTTTATGTGGCATATGTTTTACGTGGCTTTGACGATGAAGTGCGAATAAAATGCCTTCGAAAAAGCATGAAAACGGAATGCAAATATTACTATATCCTCAAGTTCCACATATCTCAATAATAACAAAAAGTCAAATTGTTTTTGTACTACCAAAACTATCGTTACAAAAGCACCACACAAAGAGGCAGCAATCTCTTCTAAAATCAAATGTCTGGTTTTAATTCCACTTGCCCCAGTGTTAGTTCCCAGCAGTAGTTAAATAGGTAAAATACGTAGGTATATAGAATCCACTTGCCCCGCATTGCATTTTTCAAAATATTTTGGTTTTATTTTATATTAGAATAATTTATTTCTATACAGTCACAAAGCAAGTGTAGAGCTGCCGTTTGCTCTAAAGTTAATTACATTCCTTAAAAATCGAAGTTTTTAGGAGGTTCTAAACTTAAACTATTGATTTTATGGGTTCCACTTACATATACCTTAACTTAAAAATTGTCGTTGAAGTGCATCCAGTGGTCCAGATATGGCATAGTTAGAGCCATAAAAATGAAATGTAAGAAATTTATATGTGCTTGAACCTATAGACGCCAGTAAAAGTAACGACTTATAGAAAATCGTAATTCTAATCTGGGCCAATGAATTAATTTCATGCCAATTAATTCGTATTTAGAGGATCGCAGCCGAGGATTCCTGGTAATCTTAGTAATTCACTTTTTCTGAGCGATGTCTTTAAAATTACTCCGTAACAAAAATAATTCGATAAATATAGTGAAAATGGCCGGAACAGTTACATAAATTGGCCGCCGTCAGGAGTAATTTAACACGAAATAAAAAAAAATGCGAAATGATTCCTTCAAAGGAGGAATCGCTCAAAACCATACCCACCGACCATAGAATGAGATAATGGCAAGAGCGGTGATGATGTTAGGTTTCAGGCGTCGAAAAATAAGATTACTTGACAAAGAAAAGATGCCTGATGCAAGTTACAAACGGTTAAAAGTTAGGTGCTGCAGAAATATCAATTCTGTCAACATATTATATAAATTTCATTTTTTAAATTCAGATTTAGATGCGTCGTGCCGATATAAGAAAAAATGTGAAAGTGTCTGGCCGAACTTATACCTATAGATATATACATAGAGATATATTTTGTTTGTCACTACTTATTCAATGTTTTAAACCCTGCATCTTATTTTTAAACACAGTTAAATTGGTAACTTTACCCGCCGGCTCCAAAATAGTTTCCAACGCTCTAGATGGACAACGCGCACCCTCTGTCCCGATGCACCCAATCATCGACCACTGGCGGAAAGGGTTCGCGGCCGCGGCCCGCGTCCTCCCCAAAGAAAAGAATGTGCCTCTCTTCTAAACTGCTGGGCGGCATTAAAGGAGGACGAAGACTTGCGAAGGCGGGTTGCGCATGCGTCCCCGTCGCCCAGCACATGGGCCTCCGCTGCATTCGCCGGAAGCGGCTCGAGGTTGCCGCGTTTCGCAAGATGGTGTGGAGTCAAAGAATGTCAAGGGTAACAGTTCTGTGGCCATTGCCCCGGCGCACTCCTTTTCGTTTGATTTAGATCTGATTAGAATTGAGCATTTGAAAGGTACTTAGCCGGCCGAAGAAGGATTAGCGATTCAGGTTGAAGTCAACAATAGTTATTGAAATATATTCACTACTATAAGTGCTAATCCTGCTAAGACCTTATATTTGGGTTGAATATGATGTATGATTGTATAAATTACAGCCTAATTAAATGTAAGGGTAAAAGCAAGTCTTCCTAGAAGCAAATACTCAATCTGACATAAGCCTACTGGAAACGAAAATACATAAAATTTTTTGCTCATTGTTGAGGTTTTAATTTTTTTGTACACAAATTAGGCGAAACATCAAAATTGTACAAGATACAAAAAAGTTTCTAAGTACCTTGCGCCTATACAAAAATAATATTATTTAAGAAAAAATCTTAAAAGTAAAAAGTTCTGGCAAAAGGAGTTACTTAAATAAGGGGGTGGGTCATTTATACATATTCCTTCGTTGTAAACTAGAAAAAAGGAAAATATGACGGGATAGTTAAGTGTAGGTACCTACATGTCTACCAAAATTGGCAGGGATGGAAAAATTTTATATTAAACATGCCCCATAAAATCTGTCAGAGATTACGCAATTTCATTTTTTAAACCTATTTCCGGAACACCCTGTAAATTTGCCCTTTGAGGTATCTGGATGGTATAAACATAAATTTAAAAAGACTTTTTGGATTGCGTTATAACGTTTAATTATAAGTAAATGTCATTCAGAAGTTTTGTAATTTGTGATCACTATACAGGGTGTCTCACCACGAACTGCATCGATCGATATCTCAAAAAGTAAACATAGATTTTTTTGAAAATTTGGCAGCTGACCAATGTCAATGAGTACTATTCATCTAAAATATTTTCAAAATGGCGGCACTTCCGGTTATACCGAAAGTCGATGACAACTTCGTTATTTTAAATGGAACACCCTATATTTTATTGCATTTTTGGATTCTACGGAAAATTCTAGGTACATTTTATGTATCATATCCTATACCTAAATTTAACCATTTTTGAGATATTTGCCATTTTAGAGAAAAAATGACAGATGCAGACCCGTACTTAATTGACAGTTTCTTCATAACGGCTACTTATTTCATAATGCGCTCTTCGAATTTTTTAGTCAAAGGCTTGGTGCAGAGAAATACCATAAAGAAAGTTTCCGATATTGTACGCACAAAAAATTATTCAAATATAAATTCAAAAAAAGCCAAAAACTCAAAATTTTCAAATAGAAACTCCCATTTTTTTTGTAGTAGCCAGCCGTATTCAGCACAAAAAATTAGGGCAAGTTTGTGTTTGGTTCCCTATACCCTATACCTAAATGTTATCATTTTCGATTTATTTACAAAAAACTAATTTTCCACTTCATAAATTTAAATAGTCTTCGTTTGTGTAATTTAACCGTGCCGGCATTGTTTACAATAATTTTAAACTAAATGACATTTCTTCATTCTCTGACAATCGTATAATCAGCCATGGCCAACTAGATTTATCAAACTTAAAAAAACGCCCCCTTGAAGAAGAAATGGAAAATTAGTTTTTTATAAATAAACCGAAAATGATAACATTTAGGTATAGGGAACCAAACACAAACTTGCCCTAATTTTTTGAGCTGAATACGGCTACTACAAAAAATGGGGGTTTCCATTTGAAAATTTTGAGTTTTTGGCTTTTTTTTAATTAATATTTGAATAATTTTTTGTGAGCACCCTGTACAAGATCGGAAACTTTCTTTATGGTATTTCTCTGCACCAAGCCTTTGACTACAAAATGCCAAAAGCGCGTTACGAAATATGAAGAAACTGTCAATTAAGTACGGATCTGCATCTGTCATTTTTCTCTAAAATGGCAAATACCTCAAAAACGGTTAAATTTAGTTATGCATGAAATGTACCTAGAATTTTCCGTAGAATCCAAAAATGCAATAAAATATAGGGTGTTCCATTTAAAATAACGAAGTTGTCATCGACTTCCGCTATAACCGGAAGTGCCGCCATTTTGAAAATATTTTAGATGAATAGTACTCATCGACATTGGTCAGCTGCCAAATTTTCAAAAAAATTCTATGTTTACTTTTTGAGATATCAATCGATGCAGTTCGTGGTGAGACACCCTGTATACCTATAATATACCTACAGGGTTCACGAATTTCGATACTAAGCATTAAGCATGGGGATCTCGGAAACTATTAGATGTTCCCGATTATTATTTTTAATTTTTTTTTAACAATAAAGCTGGCTATAGCCAATCGCGGTCACAGAGGGAGGGGCTAGAGGAGGAGTTCCAGCCCCAAGGACCTCAGATGATTTTATGATTTTGTAATTTTATTATGCTTCATTAAACTATTTTTCTTTACTTAATATCCTCAAAGAATTTTCATTTTTAGTTTTTTTAATGCTTACCCGATTTTTGAAAACAATAATTTTTAAGATCCCACCCCAAAACAAAAAGTTTGAGCGGCGAAACTGGTCAGAAAAACGTGTTGCAGGCAGGTGTTAAACAAAGTGTGGCAACGTGACTCTTTGAAAGGTCATGGTAATTTATAAGGTGTCTCAAAAATGACACTAACTATTTAAAATTTTTACTTCTACACTAAGGCTAATGAGTGTTGTTTTCTTCATTCAAGCTATTCAAGCCCCTTCCTTGATAACATCCTGGGACCGCCATTGGCAAACTGTCTGTTTGGTATCGTAGAATATTCAAAACTTACTATAGTTTATGTTTATAAATATGGGAACCTCTTCCACAACAAACTGAGGTAACAGTGAAACGTTTTTTTAAATAAAAAACTATGTGTTTATTGTATATCGTGTTAAACAAAGGTTAAGTTTTAATTTTTTTTTGAATTTCAGCACAGCAATTCAAATTCAAAGTGATCATTGTTTAGTGCGTTGTCCCTGGGTGTCCCAAGTAACCCCGTTTTACATGGGCAGTGGGGGAAATTGTATATAATTTTTTTTTAATACCGATTGGTGCTTTAAACGTTTGAGACTAATTTAATATGTAGGTACAGTTTGTTCAGCGAATGTTCGGCCCTACGATCTACTCCCTTGCCTTACTCAGGACTATACGACGGATATCGTCGTATATTCACGAGCCAGACAAGGACGGGAGTTGTGACGTAGGGCCGAACATTCGCTGAACAAACTGTACAAAGAGGATGAAACCGGTAATGGGCTGGCTGGGATCATTGTGCCTGCAGCATGTCAGGACATGTCCCAACAAAGATAGCAGTATCTTTGACGTTACGTTGGTAAAGGAGAAAACTTTGATCTATGCAAACTGTACCTACTTTATCTGTTATTATTAGTGGTTTTGGACAATATTTCTCTCAGCCCGACTTCTCTGATTCTAAACGTGGCAACGCCGCGCTCGTAGGTAAACTTGTGCATCGGCGGCCCCTCGAATGTAGCTCACGGTTACACTGACATTTACATTTTAATGCAACTACTATTTCGCTAGGTACACCATTTCGCTGCGATACGCCGCTCAGAATCTTCGTCTCTATTTTATCGGCATGCACACGGGAGAGAAATAGGAGGGTCCGCCAAATTTAAATTGCGCATAATGGGAGACGGAGACTCGGTCTAGCAGGCCGTAGTGGTTGGTTGGGAGGAAGGTGTTTTTGTGGGTTATCGATCCTGGCGCAGCTTGGCTTGAAAGTTTGGGAAGTATATCCTTATCCGAGGAGGGTTGCGTAGAGCGTATTCTCGCAGAAAAAGAGTAGAAAGTTTTCAGCGTATCATTATTAGATCGTATCATTTACAATAATTATTCTTCGTTTAAAATAATCCGAAATTTTCTACAACAATTTCGTCACTACCACTTTTACTTTTGAAATTCTGTAGGTCTTTCAGTTGATATTTTAGGTATACTCTGAAGTAATAGTTCTTCCGATTTTATATTTTGTTGATTATAGGATGCCGGATGGTCCATATTTATATTATGTGCTGATATGGGTAAGTAGGTATTGCAAGTGCATGGTATAGGTATAAGTAGGTACTACATACATTGACAGTCACCAAAGGAGCAAAGTTTAATATTTAGTTATGTGATTCGTCAAACTTGATAGAAGTTTGACAGGTATTATGAAAATAAGACGAACCGCACCCTTATTACGCAAATTATAGTTCCCCGAAAACCCTACTGACCCGATACCGGTAATATCGGTAGGTGTGATACACATACAACATGCAAAATTGTCTTTTAACTTGCTGGTAACGTATCCCAAAATTAGTTTCTTGATTTAACCGATTTTAAGAAAAAAAACATTTGTTTGTCCCTACTTTGCAGGGGAGCCTTATATCGAAAAATTTTACAAGAAATATTTGCACATCATTACAGCCTGTATAAACTATCTTCAATATGACTTGTTTAGAAGTTTATTTAGTACTCGATATTTATATACAATGTGTCTACGGCAAAGCGGTATCATAGGTGTATGACAATTTTTTTTGCATTACAAAAACATTTTTTTGTATTCTGCTCTTGCTTCACCCAAAAACTATTTTTAGTATCTTGGACTTCAAAAAAGTTATAGAGGACGCTGGTAGCAGCTTAAAAAATAAAAATCGCATCAGGTAAAGTGCCTTTTCTGTGCAAAATATAGAAAAATTTTATTAGAAAAATTTGCTCAGAATTAAAAAATATGACGTTTCAAATACAGAACTAAATAATTTTTTTATTTATATATTTTTTTAAATATTATCATAATTTAATAGTTATTTATGTACCAAGGCACTGAAGTTCAACTTTTTATGACTCATTTGGAATTTAGTTAATAAACCACACGAGTCATAAAAAGAACTTCAGTGCCGAGGTACATATTATATATTTTTTTTGAAATCGGGAAAAAATGTTTTATTAGGCGAAAAAATAATCATACGGGATCACCCGTCCATGTATCGACTATGTGCGGAGTTGCTTGACTTTGACGATCGCTCTACCTATACCTATAGGTCAAGTATAACGAGACACGGCACTTTCTGACAGAAAATCCAAACTGCTTGCCTCCATGTAAAATAGAATAATATTCAAACCTACTAAAATATTTATACTGAAAGATTGCGCTGCTATAGGGAACAATTTCGCAATGTGTACGAAAAGTTAAATGGGCCTTTTGTGGCGGGGTTTTGAATATTTGGTCACTTTTGACGGGCGATATGGCTCCGCGTCTGACGTTTGATGTTTACATCTCGCCAAGGCCTACTTATTGAAAAAATCGTACAATAATGGGCTACTTCGGTGCCGATTTCTGAGCTTTTAATGACGATTTTGAGACACTTCACTGCCGATTTCAAGAAAATTTATTTATTCTACCCATGTTCATCCTTTTTCAGCACACATCTTAACTCTGTTCTTAAATTCTTTGTAGCTATTTTGAATGGCTTCAAGGTCAATTGAATTTATAGCATTTGTAATTTTAATGTTTTAAGAAGAGTATGCCATGGAAACAAAAATAAAAGTGATCCGTCTTTGTGTCAGAATAATTTATTGTTGGAGGATGGGTAGAATAAATAAATTTAAATTATGATTACATTTATAATATTTAAAAAAATTATTTAGTTCTGTAATTTGATACGTCATATTTTTTAATTCCGAGCGAGTTTTTCTACATTTTTATATGTATGAACATTTATTTATTTGTTTTATAGCTGAGTTTAATCTGATTTAAACGCCAAATAATACCTGTATACAATTACACAAAGTTGTTGCAGAGATGACACTTTCGAGCTGGTGGACAAACAAAAGCTGCCTCGCTAAAACAATTCCAAAGTGCATAGTTATGCAAGTGAAGTACAACTTTGTGTGTACATTATATTATTGCGGATAATTGTCCGTAACCTTACCTAACTAATAAGTCATTGCTATCTGTGTTAACATAGCAATATAGTCTCAATAGTCTAAGTACAATAACGCTGCTAATAATAAAGTATTTATTTTATTGCTAATTAAAACCACGGTAGTTATTACTCGGGTGCCGATGTGTATATCCGATGAGCGTTTTCATCGGACGACTACTGCGCGAGTGAATAACGAAACTATAATCAGCGTCTGAGGGTTACTGAAAATATTTTAAGCAATAAACAATGCTAGTTTCAATTTAAACATGCAACGATAATTACCTTGGTTGTTTGCATCTTTTAAAACTTGTTTGTTATTTTCAAAATTTCGCACGGATAGTTTATCTTATGCAAGTCATGAAAAATGCCACTGAAAAAACAGCAAGGGAAAATTTTACCGTTACGTGGCCATGACATTTTAGATAAAAGGCAATTTGATCATTGCTGTTAGATATACTACATAATTAAAATTTGAAATTGATTACGAGCAAGTAGTATTTATTTTATGGAATTAAGGAGATAGAATTCTGAATAATTTCAATAGACATTAAAAAGGACCTTCGAAAAGTCAAATGGAAATCATGGACATGCGTCAAATAAAGCTATAACGAGATTGGGTTTTATTTATTACAGACAAACACAACTATGCGTTTCTAGTGGGAATTGTTTACGCATAAAATAAAAATAATATACCAGCTTTCTCAAATATAGAAAGACATTCATTGCTAAACTGAAAAATATATATCTTACCAAATAATTTACAACTTCTTAAATCTACTTCAAGCAGGCTGATTTAAAATTTTGATTCGCTTAGATAAAGGTCGGCCAAGCAAATTTTAGGTGACTTAATAATTAGCACTTTCTAAAAATGTGCCGAAATTAGCACATTTTTACTGGCGTCACTGACAATAATGATGTTCTGTAAATATTATTTAGGTGCCTAGGTATTCTGATCTTTATACATCCAGTGCACATCCAAAATTTCAACTACGGGTAACTGCATATAGGGTGGCTCAAATAACTTTAATTCTCACAATCACAATTTCAAAGAGTAGGTATATTTTAAAATAAAATTAATTGGAACCTGCAATATCCTGCCAATATGGACATCAATGATTGTTCCTTGTTAATAATAATAATTCTCACCCCCACAATATTCCAAACTAGGAGTAGGTACCTCAGAAGCAACTGAATGCTTGCGCGGGGGAGGACATGCGCAAACGGTATGCCATCTTTTCTTCAGCAGTTTCATAACAAGACCTTGCATACTTCTCATTGGCAGCCTGTTCAGAAACGTGGAAAAATTAATTATTACAATACAAGATCACGTGGCAATAATAGCCCTTTGGACCCACCCTAACGGTATGCCTATGGTTTTCCGAGGAATTTTCTATTTTGACTTCATTATAAAACACATGGCAGCCTGTATAAAATCACATCAAAACGCATATTTTTCGAATAATTGAAAACTCAGTTTTTCACATGAAGAACCCGGGATGCCTCTCTGATTCATACCTTATTATTGTGAGAATATGTTCCACATAATGCCCTTTGCAAGGCATACTGAGTAAAATCACGTCGAAAAATCTGTCACTATCTCCCGGTCCAAGAAGGAAAACCGTGAATCGACATTTTGCCCAGCCCTCTTGGCCATCAGGGGTGTTTTTCTATAAAGGCATGTGCATGCAGTTTGCCTCGACCTCGATTCGAACCAAGGTCGATCGAAGGCAGAAAAACATGCAGTCTAATAAATAGTTAGCAAAGCTCCAAATATCGCCATCGCGGCCCTTGTCTAGCTAACTCAGCTCTGCCAGTAAAATTTCTTGTTTAACTTTCATTGCCAATTGCCAACTATAAAAAAAATCATCAGTGGGCAGTGGGTATAAAAAAGCTACGACAGTGTGTCCCCGGATTGAGTTCACATAAGCTTCCGGGGATCAGCCCTGCTTTTTATTTGTCACATAAATTTAGTTCACGTATGCCTTGGAAATTATGAATAAACAAATTTTTCCTCGAGTTTTTCACACCAGTAAAGGTAGGTTTTACGACAAAATGTTATTAAGGAAACTTGTTCAGAATGAAGCACTGAGTTGGTTTGCGAAATTTCGTCTCGACATCGAGACAATTTCAGTTGCATATGTACTTATACTACTATTACCTATAAAGAGAAACGATTTGTATTTTTGTTTGTAATGAATAAAAAAAACTACTGGACCGATTTTAAAAATTCTTTCACTAATAGAATGCTACATTATCACTGAGTATCATATAGGCTATATTGTTAATCGAGTTAAATTAGTTGGAAGTGGAGTGAACTCTTGAATAGGAAAATAGGAAAGTTTCATACATTACTTGACGACTACCGACTTTTTTATTGGTTCGGCAATGTATGAAAATGTCGGTTTGTGTGAAACAGCGTTTAGGGTATAGACTCGAAAGACCTATTTGTCTTTTTTATAAGCTAATTTATTTAAAAAGAAAAATTCTTATTCTGTAGTCCAATTAATTTAGAAACTATTTTTACTCTTGTCATTTTTTATAAACTTAATAGTTTGTCTGGAAAAATAAAATTAGTTTTTTGTTCCATATGCAATAGTATATTATGTACCAAAAGGGACTAAAGTGCGTCTTTTAAACTCGAGAGTGAAGATTGCAATCACTGGAGGGATTAAGAGCGAGATTAAGAGTCATTTTAGTCCATACCCTATTTTTTTTGCACCGCAGGAACTAAAATTTAAAAATTCACAGGACATTATTTAAAAAGAAACATTCGACATTTGTGGTAACGTATACCAAAATTCAAATTCTAAAATCAACCGTTTTTGCGAAGATTTTTTGTCCCTCTTAGGGTTGCAATAACTTTGCAGGGGTGCCTTATACCTACTTACATCGAAAAATTTTACACGAAAGACCCCCTTAAAACCCACCCGTAGCACGCACTTTTCCAAATATTTGCCCGTACTATTATGGAACACTACTATACCATGTACCTATATTATTATACAAAATATATGTTTGCGGGGTAGTAACTGTTAGAAAACTGAAAAGGTTTCAATATAGCTGGTAGGTATATTAGAATATAGAACCTTTTTAAAAACGGCGGTAAGTATCTCCTTACGATTAGAGTGGTCCAGTACTATCTAAAGATAAAGGTGCTCGGAAGCTGGTCAACGGGTCAACCAACCGTTTTGAATGGGACACATCTAACGGTGAGCGGAACAGGCGTTATTCCAACTGTGTAATTACTTAAAGTCCTAATATTCCTTACTCGCTCGTGTGCACTCGAAAACACCGGTTTTGGTCAAAAAGTAGCTGACCAGACCAGACAGGTGCAAATCTATCGACCTAGTACCGTTATACGCACGCGAAAAAACCAGCACATTTTTTTCTAGAACCGTCAACAAAAGAACCTAACGTTAGCATTGTTTTCAATTCACAAACTTTATACGCAATTTTTTCATTGGTTTGCTACGAAGGCCTGGAAGGGACACTCGTATATTTTTTTCTAGATTCGCTCCTAAAATTTCGACTTATAAGTCGAATCTTTAAAATTTCGACTTATAAGTCGAAACTTTAAAGCTTCGAGTTATGTCGAAACTTTGGGTCAATATTTCGAGTTATAAGTCGAAATGTTAAAGTTTCGACTTATGAGTCGAAATTTTAGGAGCGGATTTAGAAAAAAAAGCGAGTGTCCCTTCCACGCCTTCGCCCTTCGTAGTTTGCAGCTTGCATTTTTAAACAATTAAAACGGTTGTAGAAAAAAACATTGTATGTAACTCGTGTGTATATTTTCTGTCGTTCTTGTATTCGTATTTATTTAGAATGACTCATAGTTGGTCAAGGAGTCAGGTATTCACTAATACTTGCATATAATAATACGTTCATCATACTTTATCTACATAGTACACATAGGTACATGTGTACATAAAATTCGGAGTATATGTCCAGTGCAAAGCGAAGATAATGGTAAAAGATAAATGTAAATATTATATAGGAAGTAGGTATTTTCAGTTGTCGGCAATGTTAGTAGTTAGATAGCTGATAGATACATTCTCTCTATACTGGTAATATCAATATGTATGTTAGCAATGGACGGACGATAAAGTACCTATACATTCATTCATTTGCAACTTGCAACTGATCTACATTCATTAAAGTAGAATTTTCAGAAATATTTGTATAGAAGTCATACTGATTTTTCAATAGGTAATATCTTTGCTTGTGGCACTTAAGCAACAGTTATGTACAGTATTTGTTAGTATTTTAGTTCATAAGTTGAAGAAAAAAGCCAAGGCATTGATCGAGTCAAAGAATTTTACTCAACGACCAAACGTTCTCCAGAAGGTTTTTCATTAATTATTATTAAAAGGTCAACCTCCAGGAAAATTATATTATGTTGAATGTTGATATTTTTCTGTTATGAGATGATATATAGAGTATTGTAACCGAGTGTACCGGTACCGTTGAAAATCTTTGGGATCTTTCTAAAAATCAAAATCCAACTGCACTTTATTGGGGCACCTTGCAGAAAATAATGATTTTTCCGCCCCAAAAATGTATTTTGGGCTTCGGCATTAACATTAACCATAACTACTATAAATACTCGCGCGCGCTTGAAATTTAAGGATGGATATTTTGACCGGAAGTTTCGAATGAAGCGCCCGCTTTAAATGAGCTTGCATAAATTTCAGGGTTAAATACCTACCGGCAGGCTCGAAAATTCATTTCGCCTGTCTCCGCGGCGCAAAGCGCAAAACAAAGAAACGGAAAAACAAAGTTTAGCTTCGCATTCTCGGCAGTTCGCGAGGCAGACGCTGTGCGGCGCCACAGGTCCTGAATGGGAACCGAGAACTCGTCGACTAGACGTGGCGTGGAGGTCAACAGGTTTGTTGGGAAACGAAATAGTTTCATTCGGATAGGATAGTCCTCGTCAAGCGCTATTTCTCTCGGTCGCATATAGGGGGTTCTAAAAAGACGTCGGGCAGGATTTACTTGAATTACAAGTATCATAATTCAGTGTAGGTACTGTTATGATCGACGTTTATAGCGAACAGTTTCGTACAAATGGATTCCGCTGACTGGCAGCCGCTTTATAATAGTTATTTATTACACAAACATAATAAGCTTTAGATTTAGGTATATGTGAGCGCGTGTGTTGTCAGTCATTTGCACCAGAAAGCATACAAAAATTAATATCTTGGCAAGTTAGATGAACAGGAAAACCTCAAAGGGAACTATATAGATTAGAAAAATAAAAACTTTCAAGAGACATTTTTTGGGGAAAGAATTTTCTTAAAGACTACCTACTTTACTAAAAGCCACCAGAAACTAAAAAAACCTTAAAAATGCTTTCCGTCAAACTAGGCCAAATTATCACTGAACTTATTCCAGTACCACGCACACGCATCCTATAGGTACCTAAACAATGCAAGCATTTCGCATAAAATGCAAGAAAGAGAATTAAAAAAAAAACCTTCGGATTTCCAATTTTTTGCAGTTCTTGACAGTTAGATAGGTATATTTAATGACGAGACACGAAAAATATTTTAGATAGTCGGACAGTTAAATATATAGGTACTGTTCAGTTTAAAGTGTATGCATCATGGAAGGCAATAAATACTTGTGAAAGTATGTGGATGACATGCTATTTATGCATAACTCAAGTAGGTATAGGTACCTAGGTAAGTTTTAAAAACGCATTTGACAACGATACCTATAAAACACCAGCTATTTCTCATTGCAACTTATTATAATTGCATCTTTGTTAATTTGGTAAGATAAATACATAAGATATTTTAATTTTATCGAGTATAGGTACCTATTTTGATCTCTTCCTTTATACGGTAGATAATAGAAAAACTCGTAGAAAAGTGATAACAGAGGTGTGATAGTTATTATCTCTATTCCTATTGTAGGTATATTGTAACCTCGAGTGTAACAATATCTTATACTGTTGATACTTTGAAAGATATATAAAAAATTATGACATAGGTAGCTATTATATTATGGCCATAGGTATCTATTTATTGGAATATGTATGCCTCCATGAACCTACTGAATTCTTTAAAGCACATGACCTTGGTGATTTTAATATAAAAGTGGGGTTAGTAATTTTTTTTTTACACGAGAAGGGTAGCAGTTTATTATTATACTACAAAATCTATTAGTGCAATTGACTTTCGTAATAAATACTTGGATAAACAAACGCTTTATCATTATCTTGAACTTGTTTTAAAGTGAAATGCTCGAGAAAAGTGAAGAGAAGTACCTACCCGAGGAACTACCTAAGTGCGAGGAAATTTTGTAATTTGTAATGTTTATTTTTCTTTACATGATACACTAATAAATTAGAATTTTTTTTTTGAAGAACAGATATTTATTCTGGTGGCTAAACTTGATAAACACTAAACACAAAAAGCTTACGAAAGGCGGCAAGAAAGCAAAAACACCAAACATAGTACAAAAAACAGAATATATGCAGGCTGCAAACTTACCAGAAATAATGAGGTATGTTTCAACCATATTCCGCCTAACCGGATTAGCGGCCTGGCCAAGAAAGAAAGGACGCCAGAAACGGCGAGCATCGCCCCGAAAATAAAAGCAAGAATTACCCCGGCGCCGTTAGAGAAAAATGCGACTGCGACGCATACAAAAACTGCATCTTAAAAATCATTAATGCGCCGAAGCCGGCCGGCGGAAACCAACAGCCGGAAAACGAGAATCGCCCGCCCGAAATTTGCAAATTCGAATATGCACCCCGCGGGTTTCCCCGCCCGCGACATTTAACGAAAATCCGGGCAGTCAACAGGTTACTCCGGGAGCGGACGGCGACGGCGGACGGGCCGCCGTGTCGCAGGCACTTATTGATCGTGGTTTATTTAAAGAAAAAAAAAACACGTCTACTCACCGACGATGTGAACCATATTTTTTGTCCATCTTTGCAGCAGCCGCCTAACGTTCCTCCTCTGTTGGACACAGCGCGCGTACGAGCACTCCGCCATTTTTTCCAGGCGGCAAGTCTGCTACACCGAATCGCGCACCGAATTTGCTATTACCCATTGCTTCAGATCATTCATTACACCAGGGCAACGCCGATATATTTTTTGTTTGCCCGACGCGGAACCAACAAAAGTTTACTGTCACTTTTAGAAACTAAAAATAGTCACCGAAAAACACAGTCTAAACACTTGCGGCGCGGTTCCCTCATCTTATTTGGTGGTGTCTTCGGGCCATTTTTGCGGCAATCTGAAACAAAAGAGGCGAGGATTAGTTGGGAAGGCGGCTGGGGAAGTGCGGGGTTTTCAAAGCGGCTTACTTCGCCCGTTTTTTGCGGAACATGTTGGCAGAGGTCCGGCGCGGCGGCGTTCGTATTCGAAATTTTGCCGTCGAGTGTTGTATGAATGGTGCGGTCTGTATCACTACTGTTGTAACGTCATATTGTGACGCAACAAGTGCGACGCCAGTCGGCGCTTGCATGCACTTGCATTTTCCCTTCCCTCGCCTAGACCGCCGTGCATCCCTATTATCTCGTGTTCTTCGTCTGTCTTTCGCCGCCCGGCTATAGCCGTCTATCTTTGAAATTGCTGACGCTGCGTCTCGCTCGGCCGCCCTCCCCGTCTCTCTCACTCGCGACTGGCTGCGTTCCTCTCTAACGTATCAATTTGGGCTATAGGCGGTCTCTGTCCTTGTCTTGGGTGACCCTAGGTGCTGGGCGTCTTTTTCTTGCCCGCGCTCGGGCCTATGCATTCTTTCTTTTATGGCGGCCAAATATTTCGTCTTTGTCGTGTAGTGCGAATTTTCCTAGTTTAAACTTGAATTGGTCTCTTTTTAAATTCCCACTCTTTCTATTGGCCTTTCGGTGAACGTACAGGGGGTGTCCCGAGAGTAGCGCGGCCGCGAGCCGCGACCCACGGCGCTTCTACGTTCGCAACCGGTCGCGATTGTTGCTTCTCCGGACGGACGGTGAAGAGGAAAATCGTCAATTTATTTTATATATATTATGTCGCTTGGGATTTTGCAGCGTTTCGCCTAAATAAATGAATGTTTAAGTATTTGAACTGTATAGGAATTGCATTATTATTATATATAGTGCATGTGCATCGTGTAGGTCGATAAAAGTATCAATTTTAGAATTATTATTATTCGGATACAATGCAACAAAATCAAATGTCAATATTTTTAAGACAGCGTTACTCACTATTCATAAAATCTAGATCCATCATAAAAAATAATAATAATATGTTTATCTCCTTCGCTTGTATTATTTCATTTGTATCATCGAGAGCGCGTTGCATATTTTTTATGCCTCAAGTTAGGCGAATAAACATACACTATTATCGATAACGGTGCAATGCCCGCGCTGCGCTACTCAGAACAGATTTTTGCCACATATTGTTGCTGCAATTTTTATGTCGGGCGTAATACGTTTATACCGACGTCTGATGCGAGCCGTATTTGAGATAACGTTCGTTTCATGTCATATGGATGACTCCCTTACTGGCTGATTCAAAAATCTTTATATACAGTTATTAAATGATTGCAGGGAGTTTCTTTTTTCAATTTTTCAAATTATTCGGGCGGGCGGAAGTTCTGTTTTAGATAAGTATTTATCTATCTTATAAAACATTAATTTACAAATCGTACAAAGTAACCTGCTTACCTTAACTATAATGCATTTATGACTTTCTAAATGGCTTCATTATATTATTATCGGAGGGCCAGTTCGTGATATATAATACTTAGATAATTTGGAAAAACGGGGACGAATCAAACAAAACTCTGCTATGGTGATACCTACGCATTGGGAAATTTTGACACAACTCGTGCGAAAGCGAATTTACTTTGTAAAATTTTTTTCAAAAGATTACGACAAAATTTGGTTTGCTTATAGTATTTTTTATTATTGTTTCGACACGTGTTGCAACTTTTTTATATAAAATATTATGTTGGATTCGGTTAAGCATCATCATGTAACAAAATAATTACCTACCTAATATAATTAATATTTCATTTATTCTTTTAATTATACCGGATGACTAAGGAGAAGGTGTATATTTTCTTTACTTTTTGAAATAAAACTTATTTCATACAAAAAATCATTTCAACGAAACCTCCTTGCAACTTTAAATATTTTTTAAATATTTTCCTATTGTTTGAGTAGTTGAGTGACTATACAATAATTTTCCAGATAATTGGATATAATAAGACGAAATAGTCCACTAATACGGTCGCCTTCCAGATCTCGCAGGCTTGAAATGAAATCAGCCAAGAATTAATTTCAACGGGTTTAGTGTAAAACAATAGGAAAATAAATGAAAAAGTTTACAATGGGGTTTGGTGGAAACGATTTTTTGTATTAAATAAGTTTTCTTATTTTGTATTAAATTCATAATAAATATTACATTACATCTGAATCATCTACTAGAACTGGATTAATTAACTTAACAAAAAGTAATTATTTCACGCAGGATAGTGAAGTTATATCGCAATGTCATTTGTTTCATGTTTCCTGGACCTAATGTGCTTTAGTAAAATTTTCAAAGCTTTATTTTTGTAAAATTGACCTTGTTTTAAAAACTTTGTCGCTGAATATTTTTTTGATGAAAATTGGTACGTAACCATTTTCAAGGATGCTACAGGTATAAGATGGAGGTGTCAGATTTTCGATAAAAAAATTGCTAATGATACTTTCGCACTTTATAAACTATAAACATGATCGTAGTTGGCCCTGTTTGAGAGACTTGTGGTATTTGAAAAGCACCCGGAGAGAATCTTTCCACCAACCACCATCACGAAAAAAGAACCGCTCGTATATGTCAAAAACAAACATTTTTGGAAAGTGATGGCACACACTGTAGATATAATGGGTGCCAAACATAGGGGAATCATAGTGGAGAGGCAAATGTCGTTGGGAACAACTAACAGGCGAATGCTTCAACTTTTAAAAATATTATATGTAGAAGTAATCTTGATTGGAAACTTCCACAGGCAGAATATGATGAATCTGCGATGAGTTTCTTCCGGCGAAACTTCTAGATCCAAGCTTTCGTCCTCCATTGCACGGGACATCCTCAGGGCGCGACGGTCACACTGAGGCTCAATGAGAAGTTTCGCTGACGCAGGATCCATCCGGAAAAAACTCAGATTCATAATATTATAGTCCTCTTTACGGCAGAATGCGTGCGACGTAAGGGGGAAGAACTCGCAAATATTATAGAATTAGTCACAGTTCAGGGGCGTAGCTCAATTTTGTGTAACTCACTGACTTCATTTTCATATAATTATTATTATTCTTAACGGTGATGCCTTAGATTATGGAGGAAGGCAAACCCTTATAACATTGGCAATTATTTCTCGTGCTTGAGAATGCAACGTTCTTATTCCCTGTTTACTCATTTTGCACACGTTAACTCCCGAACATGAACATACGAAACGCCACTGAGCTCTCTGAGCCGACGGAAAAAACTTGCCAGCGGCCTAAAAAATGAGGTTTGTATGGTAGCCCAAATACGCAGTTAACTTTACGTACTATAGAAACAGGCACAAAATGCGTTGGCTAACTGATTTTGTCAGCCGACTCCTTCGCAGAAGTGCTGTGTTGCCGTATTTCAAAGGCGATGGTAGACGCGACGATGTTGAAAAAAATATAATAGGTGTTTTATCACACCGCGTTAAAAATAAATGATAAACAAAAATGGGTAAGTGGTCCCGTGATGCGAGCTTTATTTTTTCGGTATAATAGAGTTCAGAAATTCGGCTTCAATATGATAAAACTTTTATTCGCCAATAAATAACGACTACTCGTATAGGAAATCTCGCAACGCTGCCCGCATTCTTTAGAAACGTTTTCTTTCGTGCTTTGGACTATAGAAGTATTATAGAAGTATTTATAGGCATATTGAAAACTGCAGAAAAAATTTCATAACTTAATTCAAGGGAAAACACATAATACGCCTGCAGTCGGTAAAAGGGTGGGCACCAAGGGCTGTATATAGGGCCCGCCGCCCTTCGGGTGTCCGTATGGTGGCGCGCCGGATTTTCGTGTGCGTCTCGCCCCGAACAGAAAGAAGGAGCGGCGGCCGGGGCTGGAGAGGGGGGGCCCGGGGGGGTTTAGGAGGGCGGAGGGCCGCCGCTATCGATCGCATTTTTTGATGCCTTCCGCGTCCCCCCCGCCTTCCCGCCCGCACCCCGGTGCATCCGCCCGCCCCGGCGACGGCGACGCCGCCGCGCAAAAATGCCGCGGCGAAAATTATCTCCGGCGTCGGTGGGGCAGGGGGGGAGGGGGAGGGGGTGGAGAGGGGGCGGAAAAAGAGGGTTGAGTGTGCAGGTCGTTTGCGAATGCAGGTCGATGGCGCGGGGGAGTTTTTTAGTAGCGATGATGATGATCTCACATATACGAATATTGGTTTGGACATCTGGTACCTACCTACCACTTACTTATGGTATAGGGTGCTATGAAACAGTATTTTGTTTTTGACATTTCTATTGACAATATGTTTGTTCCAACAGAAGTTCTCTACTGAACAGAGCCAATCAAATGGAAAGAAAGCTGTCAGAAATAATAAGATAAAAACAGGGACTCTTTAAAATAAGGGGACCCAGCATCACATAGGAAAAGTGAAGCCTTGAGGGGAAGTTTGTTTTCTGTATACTCCAAGGAGACCACATAAGTGGGCTGGTACAAGGTTATGTTATATGTCAGTGTTCAACTATGCCATCAGGTTTTATGTGATACGCGATAGAATATAAGAAATACGGCCCCTGTAGGCTCAATGCTAAACTAAGTCTATGGGCCATGCCATTTTGTTGATCCGTATATTATGTTTTCTGTTTTGTTCAAAATCAGTCAAAAAAACTTCATTTTCTAAAGTTGACTATTATAATAATGTGGTAAATAACAACAGTTGAATTTAAATGTTTAAATATTCCCGCCACGCTTGTGCCAAAAAAGAGAGAAGAGTTAAAGAAGAGTTGTTAGAAAATGAAATAATAAAGCAAGTAAAATGTGATTTTTATTATGATTACCACGCCCGAAGTGGAATCTGAACATGCTAAAGTGTTATGCAGTGTAATTACGAAGTTTTAGTGCGAGATTCGGACGAAAAACCGTCTTGATTCGATCGCCGAGGTCCTAACCTAAACATTTTTTGTTCCTGAAAACATTTTCGAGATGGAACAAGTTTCGAATCAATTTAATTTAACCAACAAAGTTCTCTATTTTGAATTCTGCTTTTAGTTCATTTTTAGTTGCCTGTTGCCTTTGCAATTACGTAAATCATAAACAATAATGTTTAAACTTTATAATAACCGGTAAGTACAGTTTCCCGTTGTGTACTTATGTCTGCCCCGATTTTTTTGAAATTTTGGCTACCCCTATTTTCGGGGTCCCTGACCACGAATCTGACCTTAGTTTTTGGTGCTCGGGCGTAGTTTCTGAGAAAATGAGTTTTCAAATTTCCTTTGACACCTCACTTTTCACGGCGATATTTGTGGTTATAATCCGGATGAATTTTTACTATATGCAGCTCAAACTGATCACCACACTATTTTGCACCTTTTGCAACATCGAAACTTCGCGGAAACCCGCGGAAAATCCAAAATTTGGAAAGATTTGTGCCTTGTTTACGTCCGGCTCGGCCGCTGTTTTCGCCCCACAATCGGCGGGCGCCGATTGTCGGGGGGAAACTTTTACCTAATAACCAAATAACTGTATGAAGACGACCACAAAATATATAGAAGACGACAAGAACAATGAACAAGAACAAAGAACAACGCAGTGTAAACCCAAAGTGTGCCCAAAGCTAGAGGTGACAATGGCCCATTTAGTTAGTTCGCATAGTGCCCGGGCGATTCTAAAGGAGGCAAAAAATTTGCCATCATAATTCACAATTTTTAAGTTTTCTAACTTTCAGATACTCAGATGTGACAATTAAAGAATTTCAACTATACAATAAATTTGTTTCATTTGACAATTGCCATATTCTGTAATTGTAGACACAACATTGTCAAGTCTAATTTTTGGAAATCATGGAAACCATTATTAATTTTTACTAACAATCAAAGTAGGACCTGTTATATTCATAGATTCTCCAATAAAATGGCATACTTGGCATCACTGATACCATTAGAATGATGAAAGAATAGGCCTCACTTTGGAAAGTATAATGCTGGGTCTCCTTATTTTAAAGAGTCCCTGGATAATAATTATATTCAGCTTTATGATTTCTGTTGTTACAGGCCTAATATGATTTGTCTTCATCGGTTCTTTCTACAACTTGTCTTACCTGGTGTTCTGAAATCCGTATAACTCTGCTTTCTAAATCTATTACCTCATTATTTTGCCATATTGAAATTCTTCTGTTTATTTCTATTTAACTCACGACAAAACTTTCTGCAGAAATTTGCCCATATTATAACAGATGATTCAATTGCATTGCAGATATTTACACAAATGTGTCAGTTAAATTATAAGAAACAAAATATTGTTTCCATAGCACCCTTCTATAAATAATTGATACCAGATGCTCAACCCGTGTTCGGATATGGTGAGGAAGCAATGCACTGCAGCAGAGGCGGATTAAATGTCGAGAGCGCCCTAGGCAATAGGGTGGAGCGAAAAATCGAAGTTTCGAAAATCGTTTTGGACTAGTGCCCAAAACTTGCCAATTGGTATTACAAAACGAATGTCTATTTTCAGTTTTTCAAAATTTTTTCATCTTCTGCCCTGTACCGGGCTTTGAAAAAATAAAAAAATAAAAAATACAATCGTAATTGAAATTTCGAAAATCGTATTGGAATAGTGTGCCAAAGTTGTCAATTGGTATTACAAAACTAATGTTTATTTTCGGTTTTTCAAAATTTCTTCATCTTCTGCCCTCTATCGGGCTTTGAAAAAATAAAAAATACAAACTTATGATTTTTAGTTGGAATGTTTGTTAATAATATGGATAATACCCAATTTAAATATCTTTGAAATAATGTTATTTTCATCCCTCTACCCGGTCTACCCTATACCTATATATTCTTTTTTCAACGGCCGGTAGAGGGCAGAAGATGTGATTTGATCCAAAAGTTGTGATAAGACCTTTTTAACAACGCTACCAAAGGCAACTTTTGGTAGGTATTCCAAATCGATTTTTCAAAATTTTTAATATTTTGCGATTATCGCTCCACCCTACTAGCACAGACCTATATAGCTTAGCGAAGCTATATATGTCTGTGCTACTAGGCAAGCACCTCATCGGCGCCCCAAGCGTGAAACTTCCAAAGAAAGAGGAATTGTCTCATTGCATAGCTGGTAGTACGCTTCGGAAACTCTAAATCTCTATAGAATTAATTAATTATATTGTGTAAGTAGGTGCATACTTACTGACACAATTAATTTTATGGTATTTTTTTTCTTTACTTAACAATGGGGAACTTGAACAATTTTTTTTAGTTCTTTAATATATTTGCCTATCTATATAGAAAGAGCACATACCAAATATTAGCCCTCAAATTGCAATATTTAATTTGCAATAAATAATTAAAGTTGTGACCGCGAGCTATTCATTTGAAACGATACGAAAAGCGCGGGAATGGTCGTGACGTCAAATAGCTTGATCGATCAGAAGACAGTGACAGGAATGACAGCTACACAGAATTAGAGAAGATGAGAATGGAAATCGAACGTTAAAATAAACAGTTCGGCGACCCATTTACAGAGGGCTCTGATGTAGGTCTCGGTACGTGGGATTCAATTTGCTGTCAGAAACGTGACACTTGATGTTCAGGACAAAAAATTAGTACGCTTACGCATCTCGCAATGTAAATAACTATTAATTTTAGCACACACTTTTCAAACGTTATCAACAATATCAAGACGGACAGACAAGGATAGGACGTTCTCGTTTGGTCTTTCTAAACAAAGCTTGCGTGTGCTGTAGTTTGTTTACATGTGCCGCCCATATTAGTTCATACATGGTGGTGGCGTCTCGAGCTACTTGACGTCACAACCAAGGAGGGCGCGTTGCAAGAATGATTTGAATTATGCAGTTTTTAATTGCTTATATTTATTACATAAAAATAAAAAAATTAGTTTTTTTGTGAACTGTGGTTCATTTAATGGCAATAAATTACGTTTGAAAGTAATATTTTTAAAATTTAATTTTTGTGCAAGTTCCCCATTCCGCGCGCGCGCCCCTTTGTAACCTCGCGCCCCTAGGCACGCGCCTAGTTTGCCTTATGGATAATCCGCCTCTGCACTGCAGCAATACAATATAATAAGTTTTCTTTATTTTTTCTGTGGTGCTATGTTCCCTTTATATTTATCTTTGTATGTTGTCCTGTAAATGGATTTTTCTGTTGGGCAATAAATAAATAAATAAATAAATAAATACAAGAGAACTAAGAATCCTTGTCCCTGGTCATTGGGACTACTATATATAAGACGCTCAGAAATTAGGTACAAATCATAGGCTACTCGACGTGAAAAAAGCATATATTCGCTATAAATTAAATCTCTGTTATACTCAAGATAAGTGGTGTGAATTAAGGAAACTTAATGTGGTAAAGTCTAAACGCAACATCATACCAGAGCAGCTAGCTGATGTCAATAACCTGAATAATTATTTTCTAGGAAACTCTTCCATCGATGCTCTGCCTAAAGCAGATTTAATACATTTTTACTTGAGCAATACTCATGATAATCTTAACCAACTATTAATTTTCCATCATGTTACTGAATATGATGTTTTGAACATCATCAAAAATATAAAATGCAAAGCTGCAGGCGCAGAGATGATATTAATATTTCACTTATACTTTGCTGTCTGTTGTTAGTGAAGTATCTTGTGCATATTATCAACGAATGCATATCTGCATCTTATTTTCCTAAATTTTGGAAACTTGCCTATATATCTTGCCATTACCTAAGAAATCGCATCCAACTGAATTGCGGGATCTTAGGTCAATAGATATTCTACCAGTTATGTCTAAAACCTTAGAAAAAGTTATGGTAACACAAATAAGGACTCATATAGAAAGACATAAAATACTACCAGAAACACCATCAGTATTTAGATTTGGCTACTCCTGCACTATAGCACTAGCCAACGTAACAGATGGCATTTTTATATCAATTGACAATAATGAAATATGTGCTCTAATTGTGCTTGACTATAGCAAAGCTTTTGATATGCTTAACCATAAAATCATAATATATCATCTATACGCGGATGACACCCAGCTGTATCATAGATATTAAGTTTCTCAGCTTCAAGATGCATTAATTAAAATCAATAGTGATTTAGATCTCACTCTGAAATTGTCATGTGACGAACAATTAAAATTGAATGGTAGCAAGGCCTGTGCTACATTGTTTGGTAATGATTGTGCTAGAACTTCCATTATCAATGACCGCAAATTTGAAATTGGTGGGGAGGTAGTTCCTGTCTCTGATAGATACAAGAGTCTGGGGTTAACGTTGGATTAGAAGATTTAAGGAACATATCACCTCAGTGTTAAAAAAATCATAATCTTCAATCTTCACTGCAATTAATATTTGCACAGAGGTGTTTTCTTGATTTTGAGTCTAAGAGGGTGCTATGTGATTCACTTGTTCTCTCACATTTAAATCACGGAGACTGTGTACCTATATGGACCCTGCCCATATGATATATGGGATTTGACGTCCCAAAAGAATTTCACACAAATTAAAGGACATAAACTGGCAAGTATGTTCAATCATATAGGAAGTTACATATGGCTTTCTTTTTACTACAAAACATTATATCTCAGATTAACATTTCGTACTGACATCCACAATTTAAATCTTAGACAAAAATCTTTTTTAACAGTTCCTCAACATAAGAGGTCATTCTCTTACAACGTTTCGACTTGCGACGAAATTATGGTCGATCCACTGCTTTCTTTGTCAGTTGTTAAATTTAAGTCCAGTTGTAGGAAAACACTGTTTCAACGACAAAGTTGTTAATTTTTGAGTACATGGAAAAATTATATATTTTTGTTATAAGATAATGTTAATATTTAAAATTACTTGGGTGTGAAAATTATCGGGATTAGGTAATCTGTATAAGTTGGCTATATTAGTTGTCTCTTGAAGTCTAGATGGAAGAATTGGTATCATCTACCTAATCTGGAGCTTTTTGTTTACCATTAATACTATATGTTTGTCCTTATGTTTTTTGTAATCTGGTAAATAATAAATTCATTATTATTATTATTCTGTATACAACTTTTCATTATACCACTATATTAGACAAAGAGGGGAAAGCCATGCAAAAGGAAAAAAAATGGTCTCTCACAGAATTAATAAATCACTTGACCCTTACAATTCAGATGAAAATAAACACTGTTCTTCATTGTCTGTCTGTGTGTCTGTGCTCAAAATTAATATATAAAATACAAAAAAAAAACAATATTTTGTTGCATATTTTTATTAGGATTTTCCTCCTTACATTTTTATTATCTCAATATATTTTATCGTTTTGGGATTAAGATAGAATATGAAATCGTCATTCCAAAATATTTTAGAAAATTTGCAAGATATTTACACTGTTTACCATTTATGGTCCATATTTTCATTGCAGGTATATCCAAATTAAATAATAATTGTACACGCCCAAGGTGATAACAGGTATTTCTTCATTTTGATTTTGTTTAGACGAAGAATAAACAACGATCTTATGTGTCTGTGTATGCGTTACCACTTACCACCGATAAAACACGGTGGTTTTGATGCCTTTGTCACATCTTTTCCAGAGCGCGACAAATTTTGAAATAAATATTAAGACTGCTTTGATTTTGTGCATCAGGAATGAAAAATTGCATTTCCGTTTCTAATTCTCTGCAAGTTTTTCTAATAAAACAGGAACTTCTGGTTTGAGGCACGAATTAATGTTTATTATGGTAGTTGCCAAGTCCATCCCCAACGACAAGTAATCGGAGTCATTATTTTCATATGAATCAAGTACCTACATCTTTTTGTATGTACTTTTGATCTGAATGACAGCACATAAGACACAGTAAACTTTTATACAAAATGGAACTGAGAAAAACGTTTTGTATACTACATTGTAAATGATTCCCTGTTTATACTCGTACATCGTAATTTCTTTAAATGAATAATTTCCTATTTTTAAAAGTAAAAGCTTCCTTCAGATATCCCACTTGCTTAAGACATAATAAAATATGCAATTGCAATGCTGAATAAATTTTCGAGAGATCGTGCCTACGATTTTTTGAGAAATTACCATTTAACATATTATGGGTGGGTGGGTCAGAAATTGATAACTTAGACCACATCTAAGCACATACGAGTGAAATAACAATAACACGGCTCCTGTCCGCATGCACTGTTAATTATCTTTGTAATTAATACGTAAAATAAATTACTTTAGAAATATCGCATTCCGTAAAAGGAAGCGAAAACTGCCGAGCTCAACCTTGGTTAAAAATCCTGCGACTGTGAAAAAAAATACGAAACTATAAAATTTTCAAATGCCAAACAATCTATGATTCACGATCATGAATCTTAATGCATAGTCTTGTAATTAAATCCAAGGCTACCAATTTTCTGTGAACGCAATCAGTATTCTCATCTAAATGCGCCGAAATAATTTGATCGGTTTAAATTGATAGCTATAAATTGCCTGAAATTACCGAATTCGACCTATCGTCAGTATTCATGTGTCATCTACAAGGTGTGCTTACCTATGCGCCACCACGTGGTGATATTAGGATGATACTAGTTTTTGGAAGATGGCTTACTTGGCGTATGTCAATATTATTATGTTGGTGTTACTATCCTTTACTACTCCAGTATGAGCAACTCAGGAAGGAGCAATAATTTTCAGTCTAATACTTGACCGGGACTTGACTTGACAGTGGCGTACACCTTGGAGTTGTTTCGACAAACTAATCGAGGCAGAAATCCTCATTTTTTTGAAACCAGTACCTACAATACAGGCAAAAAACTATAAGGCACGTGTATGTCTTTAAGTTTGGGAATCCTTGATAAGATAGCAATTCTAATTTTACTCTCAATTATGAAAGAGTAGGTACCTACACAAACGTTTATGCCACTTGGGTGCATGGCCTCAAAAGTTAATTTCAATTACAAAATTACCTACTTACCGATGGATTATTATCCTAAAACATTTAGTTTTGCAAGCGATAGTAAACAGTCACAAGCCGCACAGCTATATAAACATAAAAGTATCAAAACACCACATACTGAAATTGAAATCCATGTCAACGATCAAAATATTGTGTCAAAACTTGGTTACTACTCAGGGCGATCCTTTACTTAGTGATGAAGATGAAATGGTGAGTTGGTGCATTTCCAAAACAATGCGCCGCTTCGTTCATCGTGCTGAATTATTATACCATATAAAATAATTGATAATTTTTGTGGGAATAGGCACAGACAATATTAATCCATAACTAGGTTGATCCGTGAATAAAGTAGCAAATATAGCAAAATTAATTATCATTTAAAGCTATTAAATTGTATATAAATTTAGAAAATGTGGTTTAGATACCTACCTACTATTAATTTATTGAGATGATGCAGAAGTATACAGCAAGTGACCCATTCAAGGTGACTTACACCTTCCCGCCTTATTTTTTGGTAAGGAACAAACAAAACTTGAAAGCGAAAGGGCATGGTGAGCGAAAAATATGTCAGTGTAAAAGGCTATACCGCCTATTATACCTATCGACAGTCAAAAAGTTAGTCACTTTATGATTTAGTTAGACTGAAATATTTCAGTCAACGGTTAGACTCGTTGACTGAAATATTTAAATTTCAATCAACGGTTAGACCAAACAAAATCATCATAAGGTATGTAAATAAATTTTCATTATACAGGGTGTCCCGCAATGTATGGTAAACAATTTAACACCTGGTATAAAAATTGATTTTATGAAAAAAACTCCCCATAACATTTGTCCACAAACGTTTAGTTTTCGAGATACAGGGCGTTCAGTTTTACACCATAACCGAAAAACCCTCCTTTACTAACAATTTTTATTTTTTTTTGTATCTCTCAAAACAATTGAGACATCGTAACCGAATTTGGTATGATGTATGCCCATATGCGTTGCCTCATTTACACATAATTTGAGGCGTGCAAAGCATTCAGTGGCGTAGATAGGGGTATTGATCATCATTAATTCGGCCCGAAAAGTGTTAACACCCTGTATAAAGTCATTTTTTAAAACGGATTTTTATTTAAAATTTATTTTGTAACAAGTAAGGTCTCTTGTTATTTCTTCGTATCTAGCACGGTAACAGAGTAAATTTGATTTGTTAACTTTATGACACCATAAAAAAATTCAAGAATAATTTTTTTCGTTAGAATTTTGAGTGGACCTATGAATTCTACCATTCAAAACATAAAAGGAAATACATAAGCTAAGAATACATTAAAAAAAAAATTAAGTATCGTTTCTGAATGGGTCGGTGTTAAAAATATTTTCCGATTTGACCATTCTCGACTACTTTGTATGGGGCTATCTAAAAGAAATGGTTTACGCAGCTCCAGTTGAAACAAGATACCAATTATAATAGAAAGAATTTATAATGCCGCTGAAACGATAACACCATTTCATTTACGAAACGGTGAAAGATCTTTGGTAAGGAGATGCCAGTTATGTTTAGAAAACAATGGTTCCCACTTTGAGCAATTTCTACAATAATTTGTTTTACTGGGTACCTACTTTAATTTTGATTAAGTATTATCACTTTAATTTTCAAAAGTTTTATGTAAGTTTTGAATGGTAGAATTCATAGGTTCACGCGAAATTCTCACGAAAAAAATTCTTGAATTCTTCTATGTTTAGTGTCATAAAGTTAACAAATCAAATTTACTATGTTACCGGGCTAGATACGAAGAAATAACAATCCGTTTTAAAAAATGACCTTATACTTGGTGTTAACACTTTTCGGACCGAATTAATGTTGACCAATACCCCTATCTACGCCACTGAATGCTTTGCGCGCCTCAGATTCGGTGTGAATGAGGCAACGCATATGGGCATACATCGTACCAAATTTGGTTACGATGTCTCAATTATCTTGAGAGATACAAGAAAAAAATAAAAATTGTTAGTAAAATGTAATGCCCTGTACCTCGAAAACTGAACGTTCGTAGACATATGTTATAGGTAGTTTTCTTCATAAAATCAATTTTTATACCAGGTGTTAAATTTTTTACCATACATTGCGGGACACCCTGTATAATATACCTACCCTATGAATGAATGTCCAGTGATCTAACAGATACATTTTTTCGGTATCTGCATCATACAGATACTGTCTGGCAGATGTATCTAGAGACAGATACCGATACATTTTTTTCAAAGTATCTGGGTACAAATACAGATACGTTAAAAAAGTATCTACATACTTCCAGATACTTTCAGATATTATCAGTTAATTAAGAAAATTTCAGACCTCATAAGGCAATCAATATACTTACCTACTTAGATATTTATGAAACAAGTGTTTGTGTAGGTAAAGTAGAACTGTTTAGACGAATGTGAAGTTTTAGTCCAAGAAAATTATAATTTTTTTTATAGAGGTAGAAAGAAATCTTAACAGGTAGATATTTTCAGGGCTGGTTGTGGGTAGCGAACCCCGTAATAGGGGTGGTTTTGAAAACATTTTTTTTGCAATTTTTTTTTCTTATGTGTACATTATTACATTCTCTACAACTTTCCCTTATGAAGTTTTTTTAACTTCAATACTTCACGAGATATAGGTAAAAGATCACCACTTGCTAAAGTGCTTTATAAAGGTGAAAAAATTTCTTTAAAACAAGCTGATTTTTCCTTTTTTTCAGGGTTAACTCGGGGGCACACCTAAGTTAACCTATATTTCGTGAAGTATTGAAGTTAAAAAAAACTTCATAAGGGAAACTTGTAGAGAATGTAATAATGTACACATAAGAAAAAAAATGTACACATAAGAAAAAAAAATTGCAAAAAAATGTTTGCGAAACCACCCCTATTGCGGGGTTCGTAACACGACTTCGATGGTGATTTTTTGGGGTTATACTCAGGACGCTACCCATACAACCAACCCTGAAAATATCTACCTGTTAAGAATTTTTTTTCTCCATGTATAATTTTCTTGGACTATTTAGATTGTCACTAATCAAAACAAGTTGTGGATTAGTAGTTTACCGCGGTGTACGTCACTCCAAAGTGAGCACTTTATGTACGGTATTTTAAAAAATCACTAAATCACACCCCATGGCACGCCTTGGTATCTTGGCTAAAAAATGTATCTAGTATCTAAGTATCTAGATACCTACTTTTAAAAGGATCTAGATAATAAAGCAGATCCTGATTTTTGTAAGTATCTAGATATGTATCTAGGTACATAAAAAGTATCTAGATACATGTATCTCGATACATTACATCACTGTGAATGTCTCTGTTGAATGTAATTCCTGTACTAAATCTACCTATATTTCTTATATCAATAAAATGTTCGCTAGACTTCGCCCCTACGTCCACACCCCACTCCAGAAATTAAAATCGAGGGCGACTTAAAATTAATTTGTGGCCCGAAACCAAGCCCTTGTGTGCCCGAATCGATAGCAATTTCTAGATTAAACCTTGCCCGAAAAAAACAATATTTTAGCCGGCAGTGTAAATATTTGCATTCGATGGACGTTCTTTATTATATCCAAGCTTAGGAATACGGTCAGGACAACGGCCTTCGATTTCGCATATATACGAATGCCCTGGACGAAGATAAACGCCAAATAGACAAACAAAATATACAGTTGAGTGAAGGATAGGTATGTGGTATGTGAAAGAGACACGAAGTATGTTAAGCAATTTGAGCGATTTCATGAGAGACGCAAATTGGTGGCAAATTTTGACAGTTCTGGGTGAAAAAGTTTTGGCTATAAACTACATTACTACATTAATTTAATTTGCACCCGTTATCTGATCATTTCTACCTTTTCTGCTACATTTAATAGTTCATTATCCATTTTTTTGACGTCTAATACCAAACCTTATCACTAAATCTACGTAAACTTTTTTGTGTTATTTTCCATGGCTATACCTTGATTTTTCCAATTATTTTGCGGAGCTTTTTCGTGAAATTTGGTGTACAGAGGTTAGAAGTAACGCCAGAGATAGAATAGTAACGCCAAATGACGTCATGGGGATTAATAAAAAATCACTAATATAGTATTCTGAAAATTGTTTTTTTAGAAAGTTTAGTAGGTATTGTCTGTGAAATATGTTCCCTTAGGTCAATCTAAAGAATATATAAATAAATATGTGGCGGGTGCGACTGATAGCACTTGCGGGTGCCCTTCTTTTATCATAATGAAAGTTCCTGTCCATGGCCACCTACGAAAACTATGGCCAATAATCTAAAAAAATCAAAATTTTTAAACCTTCTTATTTTTTGACATATACCTACGGAAAAAGTTTAACATGAAAATTGTTTGCAACCCTCCCCCCATAATATTTTTGACAAAGAAAACTCGAAAATGAAAAACCAAGTACCGGTTCTTAAATTGGACCTGGCCGAAAATTCGTTTTTCATGTTCTGGAAAATGGCCGCCGTGATATGTTTTCCCAGAAACATACCTACCAATTTTTTCTGTACTTGAACAGCTCTTGCGAGTGTAAAAGGCCGGTCCACACGCAACGATGTAGGTATCGTACGATTTGCATGCGCAAGTAAATCGTTACAGATAAATCGTTACAAATTCAGTGCGTCCACATTATAGATATAGTATATTTCATTACGAGTCTGGAAATGGAAATAAAGATTTTTCCGTGCGCGCGTGACAAATTTCCGTGTGAGGCGCAGCCGAACACGGGAAGTCGCATGCAAGCACGGAAATATCTATTTCTACTGGACGTGTAATGAACGATATTTTTTATTATACTTCTTTGAAAACGGAAACTTAAAACATTTTATCGGCATATTATAATAAATTTAATTATTGACAAAAAATAAACTATGCAGAAAATATAGTGTTTGGTATGTATGATGCGTTTGTATGGTTACTCTCAAATTATTTCAAAGGTGCTTTGTTGTAAATTAGTTATTGTCAGATAAGGTGAATAAAACGTCAAAAATATTACAGAAATGTATCTAAATAATGAAACACTTACGAATTAAAATACAAAATAGGTATATGTTAAATATCAGAGAGCATATAGAGTTTCTTAAATTTAGTTTACTTTGCTGTATATTTCTATTTTAAAGCCATATATTCGGTATTTTTATTCAGCGCACGGAAAGTTTTTCCATGCGCTGTTTCCGTATGCGCTAGCTCGAAAAACCCCATCTTTCATTCTTGCTAAAACAGATGAAAATAAGGTGTTTTCGAAGAAGTATAATAAAAACAACTTATCGTAGTACAGCTGCAATTTTCGCTTGATACAATAATCATGGAGGAAGGGTTTTTGGAGTATTTTTACGTTTTGTTTAAATGTTAAAAGGAAGAGGGAAATCAGGAAACGTTTAAATAGAACTAGATGGTCTAAAGCATGGTTATTGAAACGACGTCTATTTTACCATTGAATTCTATTATAAAATTATGAGAAATGGTCGACATATTTTTTAACAAATTTAAAATAAATCAGTTATTGTTTACGTTTTAATTAATTTAATAATTTCCTGACTAAAAGTAGGTAGGAGTCAGCTACCGTCGCACCTAAAAACTGTACAAATCTCGGACAAGCGTACACACGTTACGATTTGCATGCGCAAATCTCCCAAATCTATGCTTTTCGGCTCAGACTTTCAACTCCGACGTCCAACTTTGCACAGTTCTAAATTTTGTTCAAATCTGCTGTCCACACGCAACGATTTATCTGTAACGATTTACTTGCGCGCATGCAAATCGTACGATACATCGTTGTGTGTGGACCGGCCTGTTTCATGAATTTTTGCATCTCCATCAATTCAAAAGCTGCAAGCTCAAATAGATATGTAAAAAAAATAATCGAATAGTTTCGATCTCAGCTGTTACTGAATCTAGCTATCCATGGAAAACAACATCGTAATGGTTGATCGGCACTTTTATTCCATGGATTCAAATATTGTGGTTGTTCGTGTTCGTGAACATGAACCCTTAAAAAATGAAATGCAAACTAATATACATTTTTTTCTATTTTCATAAAAACATGCCCCTAATACTACAATGTTGTGTTTTCCTCTATCTACTCGTATATTTTGCCGCCCCAGACAGAAATGGTTTGTTAAATATTCGCGGCCAGTAATGATCAGAAAACGTGTCAGTCCCCCTATTTTCTTTTTTGTTCGACGTGTATGTGTGTATTTTCCAGGAGACGCAAACACCCCCGAATTCCACCCTTTCTGCGTAGCCACCGTGGAACAATACGGGGTGCGCTTTACTTACTCGTGCATTACATTTTAATGATTTTGTAAAGTCTCTTTCTAATAATGGCAGCATTGATGAAAAACCTGTTGTTATCTTTACTCAATTGTATATTATTTTACTTTTATACTTACGATTGTTTTACTGTACACAGTACGAACGACGAACAGTGTAGCCACAGTGTGATCACTTCATCATCAGCGACGAAAACTGGGTAGACGCTACGTGCCGAAAACAGGGACGTACGTGGTTAGTTAAGTTATTCGCAAACCAGTGAAATGCTTATATTAATTATCGCTGGCAATTTTTGGAATGTATCTTATTTAAAAAATGTTAAACTCAGATACAGGTGAAATGATAATGTGGCACCTCCCACTTGTATTCCTTCGCCAGGAAAGAAGTTGAAATGCGTGCTCCCTAGTGCGTCCCTGTGGCCTGTACAGGGTGAGCGAAATTCGACGTCTCAGGTCCCAGGCCTACAGCGCGCGGAAACACGAAACTCAAAATAAAATTTCGAAAAGGGCTTCTTAAATGGGACATACCAAGGTCCAATTATGACTGAAAATGAGCTTTTTTGGTGTTTGGGAAAATGGCCGCTGTGACGTCATCGATATTATTTTCCCAGAAACAAACCATTTTTTCCTTATATATTGAAAGTCCTTATCCTTAAAAAAATAGAATTTTTTCTAATCATTTTCCGAAATCTAGCTAGCCATGGAAACAATTGATATTCAGAAGAGTATGCTAGGGTGCCTTGCGCACCCTTAAATTTATTCAACTGGAATATTTTTCAAATTTTTGAATTGTGCTTGTTTGCTATTATTATTTGGTACAAAAAGAATAAAAAATATTCCAGTAGAATAAATTTAAGGGGGTGCAAATATTAACTGTCATCTCAAAGTCAACAACGTAAGCAATGTTTTGTTGCCAAAGGCAACTTGATATTGTTTTATTTTTACTTTTATTTAAAGTCGTTGAATGTTGGGCCAAATCTTTTAGGACATACGTTATTATTATCACAGACCTATATATAGCGAAGCTATATAGGTCTGTGTTATTATATTATATACCTACTCCTTTATAGGGGTCAATTTTAGTAGTTTTTTCTTATTTTGACGAGCCAAAGCCAAATATCCATTTTTATTTTTTTACTCTTATTCCAGGACCCTACACTTAGATATATGTAGTCCAGAACGTTTTCTATATAAATAAATTGTAGACGAGGAACAAAAATTAATAACTAAAATAATATATGTATAAAAATTTATTAAATAAATGTTTGCGAATCAAGTATTACAATTATTATACTATCAAAATCAGCCAGGTTCATAATATGCAAAATAATGAAGGTATTATCCTTTATAACTCGATAAATAAAAGTCCCTAAGGGCTGTGTTTGTCGGTTTTTATATTACTATTTGTCAGCGGGTCTTTTTTACCCTTTGTGTCGGTGCGCTGGCTTATTTTTCGTAAATTCATAAATTAATTACAATAACTATCCGCTTTGCTAGCACACAACCTTTTGATTTCTAAAAAACAACAATAAAATGTTATTGGGAAAAACATACCATTTTTACATAGGAATTGTATTTAATTAATTTCATTATTGATGCGTTGCTGGTGCGCTTTGTACGTATTATTTATATAAAGGGTTCTCCGATATATTCGTTTTAAAGCGTGTCCGGTTTTAGTTTTTTGATATATCATTTTTATTTATCAAAATACGTCTGACTGATGTAAAATGTACTATTAGTAGATAAAATAGTAGACTTTCAAATATTTGTTGTACCCTGTTGTGAAGATTGCAATAACAATTGACGTCTAGTGTATTAGTTACTTTGTATACCCAGTAACGAATATACCAAAAGTGTGGCTAAACGAATGCTGTAAGTTGGTAAAGTCGTAGCTCGAGGCGTCCATAACAAATTTGCTGAAATTTGCTCCATGGGTCATGGGTCTACTTTTCCAGTCGGAACGACGTCACGAATATCTAGCGTTTCCTTCTCTAAAGAAGAATATTATTCTCAGGCCAGAGACTAAAATACAGATATAAAAATAAAAGTATTTATAAGTATGTAACTACACTTTAGTCTCTTCTGACCTGATGGTGTATTTAAAATAAAATAAAAAAATTTAACAAATCAATTATAAATTAAAACCGACTTCAAAAATTTGCCCGTATGCACACTCCTCTAAAATTTTAAAAAAATTAACAAAAAATAACACCGACTTAACAAATTTGCCCATATGCACATTTCAACTAAAATTTTAGAAAAAAATTTCTTTTTCTAAATTGAGTTATCTTTGGATTTGGTGACAGTCAAGGCAAGGAATTTAAATCTATTTAGATATAAATAAGTACATCATATCCTACATACATCATAACTTACTGTCACCGACTCCAAAGGTAACACAATTTAGAAAGAGAAAAATATTTCTAAAATTTTAGTCTGTTAAAAATAGGTATACTCGTCGTTGTCAGATGTTTCTTAGTAATTTATTAAGCGAAAGCAAACACCCGAAATGGGATTTTTTTTGCAAAAAACACCTATAGGTATCTATAAAGACTAATAATAATTTCAAACATTATAAAAATGATGTTATTATTTATTTATCCTTTTCCAATGGCACCATTGCGGACTGAGAAAAGTGGTGAGTGAAATAAAAGAATATAATCATTGAGTAAAGGAATAATATAATGCTGCTTTTGGGCTCACTATATTATAACTTATTAGTGCAGAAATCTAATCTTAACTATTATAGCGTTGGGTGAGGATTACAGTCAACGATCCTAAAAAAATGATACATTTAACAGCCTTGGCACAGTATCCAAAATTAAAGTTCATAAGGGGACAGTCTTTACATTAACTAACAGCTAATTTAAAGAATGTGGCAACAAATATTTAGCTCGAGCGTTTTATTTGTAAACATTTCCATAAAACTTTATTTTTCAGGGATTATCCGCATTTTCAATTCCTATTACAAACGATATGACGCTCCTCTCAAGTTTATGAAATTTACTGTCGTTATAGTTATCCTGCTGCTAGGAAAATTATAGATGAAAGAGCGCAAAAATGTCTGTTTCAGGAAATGCATTTTACGAGGGAAAAGACCCGTGCTGGAAAAAAGGCGACTGAGTGTAAAATTCTACACAAAGCTTGGATAGACATTTTCGGAAGTTATTTTCTACAAACCCCCTATATGACGCCATTAAGTCACATCCTTACTATGCGTCCCTGTTTAGAAGTGTTTGTCAAGTTATTGTTTCGTTTTCGTAATTATCTTATTCGCTTATTTGGATATTGAAAATGTTTTTTTAAGTCAGACTGGACATTACTTATGGGTATAGCTTCCCTTATGCAATCCGAGTAGACTAGGTACATATATTTGCGTCGCAGATTACGACACGCTTTACGGCTTCCTAAGTTCCTAATAATTCAGGGTTTCGAAGCTAAAATTATGAAATTCGCGCTGGGCATTCCGCATAGCACGTGCAGTGTGCAGTTAGGCGGATCCGTTCCTAAAATTATGACTTTCGGGGTTTCACTTGAACTTGTAACACCGCACGGGATTACCTGGCTATTATTAGAAGGGCTGCCTAGGAAGGAGTCCAGAGAGAGAAACTGATACTCAAACTTGAGCAAGTGAAACGACAAATAAATCAGCATAACACATAACACAAATAGGCAGAACATAATATGTTTAGTTGGCAAAACGTCAGATAACTTCTTTTTGGTATGGGTCTAAGGTCTAAGGATATAACGGAAACACAGGGGTAGAGTAATAAACATATTGAGAATAAAATATGAGAATATAATACAAAACAGTACCAATAAGTATGTCAATAGGCACAAATTTCTAGCATTAAAATGATAAAAATAAGAAGACATGAATTCCTAAAATTAAATCACGTCAAGTAGGTACCTCTATGTTTCAACAATATCCAAATAACTTACCAAAATTAATTTAAGTTCCAATAAAAGTTACCAAAATTCGACAATTTAAATAAAAGGGCAGATTAGACATAAAGAAAACAAACAAAAAAACAAAGATTATTATACTTTTGGCCAGTCCACACTTAGCCAGTGGTATCTCTGCGGTTAGTTTCTTATATTTTTCTCGAAGCTCTCAGGCAGGGATTTTCTCTACGAACGGTTTGTTCTAGTATGAGAGCCGGCCGCATGATTTCAACTCTCATAAGTTTAGAGAATAAGATGCTATGTAAAATGTAGACATTATATTTCTTTACTTGAAGCGAGTAGGTTGCCTCAATTAATGTGGGCCCGATCATTGTTATTTAAAGAAGTTGTGGTTAATTTTTAGGCAGATCTACTCTCATATCATTATAGAATAAAATAGGAAAGAAGGCCCATGGAGCAACTATAAAAAAGGGTCCCTTGGTCCTCGGGTCCTCGGATCCTCTGGACCTCGGGGACGCGAGTTGTGTGCGAAGTCCAGCTATACAGCCAGTGCCATTATAGCGTTTGATGCCCAGGTAAAAAAATTTTCAAACGCGTTTTTCGGGAGATTTGATGGTACTGCAAGATGACCGGAGAACGGGTCATCATATTTAACGAAACTTTTTCAGGTGAATTATTTCCCTTTTTCGAGTTATTAAGCATTTCCGGTGAAAAAAACGACCAACGCAGGTGGGACGCATCTTTTCTACGTGATTGGTCGGCATTTCCCGTCACCTAAAAGCCAAAGTCCGAAAACTGTCAGAAATTGCTCTTTTTCGCCGAGCTACAGCTAAGTCATTTCGGCTCGGTGCTCTGGGGTCGGAATTTTTATAGCTTCCCTCAAGTCTTCAGGTGAAGTGCAGATGTTTCCGGTGCTCCCGAAAGATCAAAAAATGAGAAAAACACGCAATTTCTAAGAGCGGTTCTTCAGGATTTCCCTTCAATTTCGCTAATTCTACAGCCGTCCCGTTTCTCGAAACTTGAAAATCGGGAGTCTGGAAATTTGGTTAAATATCGGATTTTCGAAGTTTCTTTCGGTACTGGAGGAAAGTACAAGACCAAATTAAGAAATTTACTACCTCCTTCGATTTTTAGAATGGCACTTTTCGAATTTATCAAAAGATTTTTGCGAAAAAGTAGTAAATATGTCTGTGGGACGGGTTGTACCTATTAAAAAATTAAAAATTTACCACAAATTCCCATATTATCTGAGGCAACCTACTCGCTTCAAGTAAAGAAATATACTCTCTACATTTTACATAACATCTTATTCTATAATCTTATGAGAGTTGAAATCATGCGGCCGGCTCTTGGACTATCAGAACTCCCGATAATTTGAAAATAGCTTCTCGCCTGTTTCAAAAACAAAATATGCCAAGAGTTTTAAGCCTGGTTCATACAGCTTCTTTATCTTTTAATTTTACTTTATCTTTAAGAAATAACCAACGGCATATTTATCCCTTAATTTGAACTGACCAATGACATTTAATATTTCTTAAAGATAAAGTAAAATTAAAAGATAAAGAAGCTGTATGAACCAGGGTTTAAATTATGTATAGGTAAACTGTAAACTGTCAACTGTCAACTTATTTTTATCAAATTTCAGGCAGTGTGGGGGCAGTGGAAGTTTTTATTTGTTATCGTCCATTTTTTGAGGCACTATATAAAACCCCGATAGGCAACTTTTCCGCACTTTTACAATATGATATTCAAAAAAAAAATTTTTTTCTTTATTTTTGATCCACCTTTGTGTAGATACGTCCACTCACGCGACGTGGTAATGTATATAAGGAATGAATTAATTTTTGATATCAATTTCCCAAAACATGCTCTTATGTCCTCGTTACCGATAAAAACGGCGTGGGGCAAAATTGATATGCAGGTAACGTAGTAATATCAGTGATGCGCTATTAAATTACTGCTTTATTTTTTGCGTTGCCAGGCACGAATTTTATCTACACAAAATTTCCGTTTCGACTAAGGACAGCCCGAAACACAGGATGTGCATGTTTTCGCCTAAACCGGATGAGGATTCGGCATTTATTTTCGAACGCAATGGCAGCGACAATTTGATACGCCATTTTATCTACCACTCGCGTGTTTTGCCTTCGAACGTGGCTTATCACAAACTTTTAGAAACAATAATTTCAAAACCGTCCGCCGATTATTTAAAAATTATTAATTGGGCGAGATAATCCAATAATTTTAATTTGTATGTCCTGTTTTCATGTTAGTATCTCATAAAACTAGGCAAGGAATTGTTTCCATATCTGTATGTGTACCGTGTACCTACCAAAATGAAAAAAATTGAAGTTGGTTTAAGATTTTCAGAGAATCTGCCCTGCCAGATAGTGCTAAGAGGGGTTGCCCACAGAGGAAGTAAGGTTAAATTTCATATTTTTTAAGTTGTATAGCATGAAATCTAATAACATTTTACCTGGCAAAAATTTAGTACAAACATTTCTGTCTTAATTTTAATCATAAGATCTTAAAAGCATATGCACTGGAATTATTATTTTCCCCAAGGTTTTCATAACCTACAAAACACTGCTTATAAGATCTTATGATTCAAATTAAGACAAAAATGTTTGTACTAAATTTTTGCCAGGTAAAATGTTATTAGATTTTATGCTATACAACTTAAAAAAATACGAAAGAGTGTCCAAGGTTGATTTAAAAAAATATATGAAGAGTAAAAATAATACTGTCCTGTAGGTATTCAACCCCTGGGTGAATTATTGAAATCATTAAATTTAAATAGTATTAATGCAATTAGACTATTTACCTGCTTGTGAGTAAAAATTTATTTTCATAAACATTTAATTTTGCTATACCTTAAAAAATGGCGTTAATTACCAGAGAGTCGTTTTCTATAAACATTTATTGATGCCTGTTGCTAATATTCGTATTTATTTGTCCGTAAAATTGAAATTCGCTATTTTTTTGGCCTTGATGTACTTACGTAGGAAGAATAAATTAGTTAATAAATGCTAATTTATGGCGGGCATTTTTTAACATTATTAATTGATTTCCATTTAAGTCTAAGGCGATTTTGAAAGGACTGAATAAATCTGGGTGTCTTGCTTGACGCATGCTTTCTATGGAAAATTCTTTAAAGTAAATAATTCCGTGTCAAGTTCATAGACGTAACTAGGTCGTATTTTTAGGGGGGGCTGATCAGGACCGGCTCAAGATTTTGCGGGGCCGGGTGCCGCATGAAAATGCGGGGCCCAGACAAGGAATTATTTAATCCATTAAGAAGAAATTTTTGAAAGTCGTTACGCTACTTACAAAGGTATATTTTTTACATGTCATTCTGTAAAATGGTAGGCCGGGGCTACGAGTTTGGATCACTTCTGTGACGTATATAGGAATTAATTTCGAGTGGTGGAGGGACAATTTTTGTGTCTTTTTTTTAAACAAGGGCATTTAAATTAATTCTAAAAAATGCGCCGCAGGCAAAATTTTTTAAAAATTTGAAGAAAAATTACATAAATTTAGTCTTGGGAAATCCCAATATCTTCAAATTTACAAGCTGGAGTGAATATTTTCAAATTCCGAAATGGGTTCGGTCCCGCCCTTCTAAATACGTTACTGATTGGATCACCCTGTACCACCCTTGAGGTGCCACACCCAAAAACGTTAATTTTAAGGCTTCAAAAAATAATGTATAGGTCTATCTACTGGTAATTTTGAATCATCTTTAATTCATTTAAGAAAAAACATTACGAAAAAGTAGTGGTTTCCGAGTAGAAACCAGAGAAAAAATGTTGGGAATGTCTGCTATTTTGTGATGCAAGATTATTTATATAGTACATATTATAACGAAACAACAATACACTGGATGAATAACAAAATAAAAGTTTCGAGTCTGTTACAGCAAAAGTACATTCTCCGACGCCCGTCTCGTCTCTCTTTCTCTCGGCAGCAGGCGTTCGCTCTCGCTTGCGCGTTTCAATTTCAGTCGGATTTTGTGGGGACACAAGGCGCAAGATTCCGCAAGAGCAAGCGATTCGTCGAAACTGGTGAATTTAAAAAGGCGCGTGCGGTGTTCGCCGTGTTGCGAAACGTTGCGTTGTCAGAATGTTAGATCTATTCTGTTTACGAGAAGCATATCTTCGCACATCCTTTACATCTTAGGGGGGGCTAATAGAAATGTAGGGGGGGCTAAGCCCCCCCCCCTAGTTACGTCTATGGTCAAGTTGTTGTTTGGCCATTATTAGGCGATGCAAAATTATAATATGATTAAAAATCGGTGCCATTATTTATACTATTTTTGTAGTACAATGTTGACGTACACCTGTAATTATTATTTTACGCTCCCATTATAAAATACAGTGCGTCCCCGTTCGCTTCTGAACACTCCAGAAATCCATGAAGCGCTGAGGAAGCTTCAGCATATATATTTTTGTTTAGATCGAGCTAAAGGAAGGTATCTCCATGGCTAGCTATAGGTATGAATTTTTAAATTTTCAGAAAACCATATTAGGCATTCTTTTATTAAAAATTTGACCCCATTGCATTATTTGCATCATTTGAATAACAAATTTCATGAAAAAAAACCGAACGGTTTTCTTTTTATAAAGGTTTCATTACAACAGAACGGGGCCCGCCCAAGCTGTGCAGTTTATCGCATCAGGTGTCAAGAAGTGTGCCTTGAAACATGGAGAAAATAAATGAAAACGAGCTGAAAATTTCAAGATTTGATCTATTTAGGTAAGACCGTTTATAACAAAAGTTACAGCAGGAAGCACGGCAAAATAATTAGAAAAAGCAAGGTTGCTATGAAAAACAACACGAGAAAGTTTACCTAGATTTAGTGACAGGTTTGGTATTATAAACAAAAAAGGACAATGAAAGAGTATGTGTATATAGCAGAAAAGGTATAAATATTAGATTATCCGGTAAACTGCTTGTTTTGGACTGTTGTAATGAAACCTTCATGAAAAAAAAACGATCGATTTTTCCCGTGAAATTTGACCTACAGAATCAAAGCTGGCCACGGAATAATTAAAATGTGAGATATCTTCCGTTAAGTCAATCTAAAGAAAAATATAATGCCGCGGACACACTGTAGGTATATGGCACCTAAAAATTAAATTTACTTGTCTATACACTTATAATTTCTCTATTGATTCCAAATTAAAAATCTAGTTTGAACAGAAATGAAGAATTTGATGGCATATAGGTCATGAAAAGTTTTATACACAATTCACATAAAGCTATATAAAGAATAGATATACCTACTCTGTACAACAATGCCTATAAGAGAATCAGGAATATTGGAATCCTGCAAACTTTTAGGAAATTCAATTTTGTCTGTATTTCAAACTACAAACTGTTTATAAAACCTAATCATAAAAATTGGCCGAATTTTTGCATGCAAAATGTTAAGGATAAAAAACCTTAAAAATAGAACTTAAAAATTGTACTTCAGGCAGGGAGAACAGTTTCAGATATATTTTTTTCATTTTCATGGCAATGCATCAAAATAAAGTCGTCCGAATATTGGCAGGGATTTTTTAATAATACATCTTGTTGAAAAGAGTTTAGATTAGATTAGTCTCAAATTTTGAACTCTACGCATCATATCATAATTATAGAGTAGGTACAAATATTGATGCGACTATTTCTATTTGCCAATATTATGGAGAACCTTTTTGAGCAAAAAGCAGCTTTTAAGTATTTATCTAAATTATTAGTTAGTTTTGCGTTTAGCTCATAAAAGTGACAATGAGAGTTAATATAGCAATAATAATTGACTATGCTTGTGTATATAATATGTACCTATATCTTCAGAAAACATCATGCTATTTCCATAGCTTCTCTTCTTTCTTGGGCTTTTTAATTATCCGTTTTATTATCGAATTATTATACAGTGCAATTTTGGTTCAGGGTTTCAACATATGGCGATAATAAAATGTAAGAATGACGCCATTGGATAGGTACTCCCGGTATTATTATTCATTATTTTATTTCGAGTCCATGTTCTGTAACTGTAATTACAGGAATAAAAAGGATATAGGCATTAGTAGTAGTAGCAGATAGCAGAACAGGAGTAAAAAGTCCCAGGTAATGTCATGCTATTTCAAAAATATACGGGGTGTTCCATTAGAAATCCACAGTGAAGAATATTTATATTACCTATTTATGTACTTATACCTATACCATAAGCGTATTAGACAAATCTACATGTATACTGTCAAGAGTATTATTGAAATTTCCTGTGGAGGCATAAAAACTACGCCTCGACTTACTATCCAGTAATAAGAATTTTAAGACGTTTAATTAATCCATTTTGATTTGTTTTCGCTCCAAAATCAAAGCTTTTTATACTTGGTGTAACAGGTTTTTTTGCGGGCGGTTTCAACAATGCCTCTGTATGAAGTGAAAAACAGTAGTCAATCCAAAAAGCATCTTCTAAGTCACAGTATATTGTGGTTGTTTTCCAAGTTATTAATTATACAGGGACCGGCAGAACGGAGGACGGAGTGATCCGACTTAGAGTATTCTCTAGACTTTGACTATAGTTGCTAATTTTTAATCAGAATCCGTGCAGATCAACGATATATTATATCGTTGGTGTTGGTGTAGACTTATAATGTGGCCAGGTTTAGTGTTCTAATTTTACCAAATTTTATTACTGTGTACAGTGTATATTTATAATGTACCTACCTATATAATGTACAGTTACAGTGTATATTTGATGAATATATAGGACTAAACAACCAATTAAGGGGTTTTATATATTACATTCCGAGCTGTCAAAGATACTTTGGAAAAGAATCTAGTTACTAGATAAGTTACTTTTTGAAAAAGTATCTTAAGTTACTTTGGGTATCTAGTTACTCTTTAAAAAAAGGAACTTAAATTCGTATCTTAAGTTACTTTTTAAGATACTTTATAAGATACTTTTTAGTTACTTTGTATGTTTGTTATATTGTATTGTTTATTGTTTGTATTGTATATTATATTATGTGTTATTCTTATTCTTGTTATGTACGTACCTATAAATACTTATGTTTATGTATTAGTTTCATAACAGTTTATATATTAGGTTTAGGGTTTAGGTAAGGTAAAGGTAAGGCCTGCAAACACGAAACATGACACACTTAAAAAAACAATAATTGATAGAAGAGGTAGGTATATATATTACTATAGTAGATATATCGACTATATTGTCACTATTGACTCATAAAATAAAACAAAACAAACAAAAAACAAAAAAAAATAAAACTAATATTCTAGATAAGTATCTAAAGATACTTTTCGGTATCTAAGATACTTTTTTAAGTAACAAGATACAGATACAGATTTTAAAAAGTATCTTAAAATATACTAGTTACTTTTTGCCAAAAAATAAAGGAACTAAGATACAGTAACGTAGATAGTTTAAAGTAACTAAGTTACTCTAAAGTAACTAAGATACTTTTTTCTGACAGCTCTGATTACATTTACAAACTGTATTGATTTGTTGCGTTTCGGTTTTTAAAGTAAGTTTTGGGCAACCAGATATTTACTTTTTAATAAACCTAACATGGCCTAATGGTAACTTTTACCAAAGTTAGATAGTATTCTCTAGACTTTGCTTTTACTGATCGAGAAATTAAGAGTAATGGATTGATAAGAAATAGCAGTAACGTATTTAGTAAATCTGGCTTTTAAATAGTGCTTTAAAACTTTTATTTAAGAGGGTTTCTGGGTTTCATTGCAAATGTTCAAGGATTTCATGGTCCCCCATCTCAGGCCAATAGTCACTATTGTTTTATTAGTATTCGTGTGTCGAAAACAAGTTCCAGCATTGGCCATGTGAAATAATAATTGCGTTGTTCCCATTTACGAACGTACTCACATTTAAATTTTTAATTTCTAGCGTTATAGATATAATAGGCCGCTATGATTATTTAAATTTTTATAAAAATACGTTTTAATTTTACATGAAAATGGCAGCGTTTTAGTGAATCGATAACGAAGGTAAACGGGAAAGTTTTCCTTTGTTTTGAAGCATGATTCATTGGTGAATAGAATTAATTTCCACATTTTATTTGGAAATTACACAAAATTCTAGATTTCTGTGTTAGTAATAGAAACCTAATTTGAAGTTTCATTTTTAATTTTTAACTTAGTTTAAACCTATCTGTGATAACTAACTAGTAGCATGTAAGATTAGTTTAAGTATAAAGCACTTTGTAAATTATAAAAAGTAAAAATAAAGGTTTTTAAAAAAAATGTAAATGGTGCACATTTACAGGCAAATTAAGTTTTTTGTTTTACATAAAAAAATTATAAAGATTTTTTGTGCAGAATGAAATTATGTTTCGCTCTGTGAAATAATTTCGAGTTGAAGTTTGATCTCTTGGGGCTCAGCCATGCTTGGTTTGAAACTAATTTGTGACATAATTATACTTTTGAAATTTTGAAAAAGTATTTTTCACATTAGTAAAGTGACTTTATTGTAGGTTGAGAAATTTCAAAAGACCTTCTTCGATTTTTAAGCGTTTTAAGTTGTTAGCAGAAAAAAACAAAGTAAGCTTATGCTTTTGAAATTTTAAAGTCAAAATTATAAAGTTACGGAACACATTTTTTCATTTGCGTGATACAGGTAAATTTCATTCGGAAATGTACAATAATTTAAAATATTCTATTCTTAATATACCTAATATGGAAAAACTTCCGAAGCTTCGATTATTTGAGAGTATGACGACGGTGTAAATCATGTAAAGCAATATTAGCAATATCAGAAACTTTGATAAAAATGTTGCCAAAAATCTACATCCTACATGCGTTTTACTGACACATTTAGCATTTTGATAAGACTTCGACCAAAAGTAGGACAAGTGCATAACAATAAATTGAGAGGTCTGCTCCAAAATACTGTAAACAAAGCAAATCAAATAATGAGAAAACAAATTATGATATAATTTGCATTTGCAACTGTAAATTACTTAGGTTTTTAAACCAGTAGGTAGGTATTAGGTACTTAGTCTACATAGTTTTTTTTTATTGCGCAGGTAATTTTGCGAAAAATATGATATTAATAAATCTGGATTTTCCAGAAAGAACGAATCATCAGCAATGCCACGATCTAAACAAACTCCATGGGCGTCACATTTTTTTGGAAAATGAAAATCCCTTATACTACTTGTATCCAATAATGCAATATTTTCTTAAAGAAATAACCACATGCCCTTGCGCTGGGATTTATCGCTTTGCGATAACTGCACAAGATCGTTTATCATTTTGTTGCCTGGCAACCGTGGATGCTCAATACACACACCGACTTGGCATAGTAATTGGTTTGTTTTGCACTGTTCTGAATTATGCAGCTGAAATTATGTTGCAGTATTATCAGAGATTGTATTTAAATAAAATTATATCATTTTTACATTACTAAACTGTTTATAATTAGACCTCTCTTTAAATCTATGAAACACATTCAGGAAATAAAATCCTGTTAAAAAAGTGAAAAAATCGCACCTGCCTTGGAGATCCAAACGTTTAATGTTTTTCAAACAATCCAATCGAAGCTGCCGCTTTTCCGATTATTCAAAAAGCTAAACTTGTTCAAAATGAATAACATTTCAACAACTGTTCTTGATAAATTTATTCTCAAGCGCAAAAAATTTGTCGCGCCTGTTTTTTTTGCTGAGAATAAACATTATTAATTTAATGTATAGGTTCATTTTCTGCATTTCTTAGTTATTTTCTCATTTTTTGTTGTTATTTCATACAATACTCCATTTTGACAGAGTTTTTACTATTTTCAATAATCTCGAAAGTGACAGCTTCGACTGGGGTGTCCGAGTAAACAAACAAAATGCCATTTGTATGATCAAAGTAGGCGCAATTTTTTCATCTTTTTAAGACTGGTTTATTTTCTGAATATGGGTCATACATTTAAACAGAGATTTAATTTGAACAGTATTAGCAACATATAAATTAATATAAACAGTTCAGCACAGTGCAAATCAAATTTTGGCAAGTCGGTGTGTGTCCTACCTATTGAGCAGATCAGTGGTTGGCAAGTAACGAAATGATAAATTTGCGATAATTGATAATTCCCAAGAGCATTTATCGCTAACAAGGGCCTAGATTGGTTGTTTTATTAAGAAAGGAGATATCCTACTGGATACAAGACGTCTGACGGAAATAACCGATAAAATTTCCGGTATACTAGTGATTTTACGTACGATAAAACAGATATACGGGTGATTCAGTTTTATTCTGAGACACTTCAACAGGTGATAGAAAACCAAAAAATATCCGCACTTTCTTCTATAAACTATATAATTTTAAGGCGTTATTAAAAAGTTACAGGGTGCTAAAGTTTTAAGAAACATGTGGTCTTTATTGAATATTTACCAAACTTGTTAATATATTTAAGTCATATTTGGTACACGTTATAAGTTATAACCTTGAACCACCAGTGGCGTAGAAGTAGGTAATTAGTATAATTGCTTTTAGAAAAAAAAAAAAGAACCACCTTGTATAGCAATCTTATTCATGTTTGCATTCTTAACAATTTTTCCTAGTAACATTTTATATTACCTACCTTTTACCAAAAAATTTAATTACTGGCGCATCTGATGCGCCTAGTCACTAACGTTTTAAACTTCGAGAAAAAATTTCTTTCGCATTTTCTTTTTTAGTAGTCCTCCCCGCTGTTTGGTTAAAATTTTTTACATCATGACTGAATCACCTTGTATATTGAATAAGATGTTTTTTGGTTCTAAAGGTTAAGTTTGATATCAGTTTGTTCCAAATCCTTTTTATTTCAAAATTCACAATCCTAATATTAGGATTGAATTTTCAGACATTTCCAGTGGTTCGAAATCTAACGACGATTTCTATACCCAGACCAGAGTTGCGTTCGCCTGGCGTAAATAAAACCACGTGTTCAATGATGTTCCGAGATTGGTCGGTAGGCTATAAAATTTCACTCGACTCGGCACCAGCAACGTACTCGATCGCAAAAATGTAGTTATCCGGTTTAATCTTGTTGTTTTCACAGATAATTTTATCGATGTTTTGAACCATTTTAATTAAGCCATTTTGATGTAAACAATTGTAAAACTAAAATTAAATAAAGGTCGTGCCTTAGTGCGGCCCAGGCGAATATCTCAACGCATGTGCTCTTGTTTACGCCAGGCGTAAGAGTTGCTCGATTTTGGTATAAATCAATTATTTAGTTGAATTTATAATCGAGCGAGATAAACTATTTCTACATGATCGCGAAACACGGCTTCTGCTGTTTTTTTATTCCGATAGCAAATTTCAATAATTTGGCTAACCGTAACTGCATCATCTGATTTTGCCAACCAAGTGCATCATCTGATTTTGCCAACGTAGGTTCATGTCTATCAATCAAAACAAAGACATATGCTTCCTAAGCCGAGTTACCAAAAGTTTATTTGTAGGTTACGTATCTCAGGTACCAACCAAACAAACGTTTAGTTTGGCACCGAAAAGCAACAATGAACCGGCGCGTTTTGACAGTACACCATTTGTCTGCGCTTTCCAGTGCCAACTTCGCAACTGAAAATCCTTTCGTTTCCGCGCACTGCCTACCTACCTGGCCATTATTTCTTCGCACAAAGCACGCCGGCGACCCAGTGGAAAAATCCGCAAAAAAACCGACAGGAAAACGTTCGCGCGTCCACCACCTTCGGCCCGGCGAGCCGCTCGCGCGCACTGTTGCATTGGTGCAATTGCAGTCGCGGTGCATATCCATCGGCGACCTTGACACTCTTTTGCGTTCGGGATACGGGCGGCGGCGTGCACGGTGCACACCGGCTGGCGGCGCGCCGCCGGCTGCCCCCCTCCGACGAGATCGTTTTCGGCGAAGGGGTGCGGTGCACGGGGCCCGCGAAAATGCGCCCGGTGCCGGTCTGGTCGCTTTGTCCCGAGTTTCCAACGGTTTTTCTGCCGGCAGACGACGAACTGATGGCAAATCATCGGACACTATTATTAGGGAAAGATTTTTAGTACCAAAAATCTTTCTATGTTTCATTTTCTCGGCTTGACATTGTAGGATAGAATTTCCACGTTCGATACTTGGCATTAAGTCGGTATATGTCAAATATTGTGGGTAGAAGAACAAATAGGAAGTTCACATAACGAACAATAATGAATGGTTACCCTACACCCTCTTACCCCTTCTAGTAGCTGTAGAAGACGCCGAAGTCTCCTACATCTCACTGCTACTAACTAATATCAATTGGAACAAATAACACCTAGCCTATGGAACCCGTATCTCCGGTAGCTTAGTTGGTTAAGTAAGTATGAGTCCTGGGTTCGAGTACCGGCTGGAGTACTATGCATCTGGCCGTATTGTATTCCATAAGTTTTAACAGATTTTTCACAACATAAGACAATATTAAAAGTAGAATGTTTCATACATATTTTACCTACTTAAAATTAAAAAAAAGTTGGTCAATTCATTGACCACACATTCTTTGGGCCAGGGCGGTAGATAAGGGAGATTTTACACTATTCGCCTTAAAAACAGTAGGAAAACTGATTTTTTCCAAAATGAAATAGCAAAAATACCAAGGATAGAGGGAGTAAGAACAAAAAGTAAACAAAGCCAATATATTTTTGAGTGATGCCACGTACTCCATTATTTACAGAATTTCATTTCAAAATAGTCGGGTTACTCCGTTACTCGGGTTTAATAATGGGAGTAAATGAAGGCACATCCCTCCAGTGGCGTGCCCAGAAATTTTGTCTGGGGGGGGGGGTTGGGGTTGAGAAATGGATAAAAAAGTCCTAAAATATATGGCAGAAATAATATACAGGGTGCGGGACGAAGACCGTGCGTTAAAAGTATCTGGACAACCAAACGGAATAAAAATCTGAAAATTTATAATATACTTAGGTTATCGGACTCGGCCACTTTCCACTTGCGGCATAGGCTGCCGCAAATGCAATCCTAATTCTATCAAATAAATTCCTGTCAAACCATCAACTTTATATTTATAGTATTACCGTTCTTTGGTATTACGTTATGTATTACACATTACACTGAGCTATAGTTAGTAGCCATAGTCAGTTCCAAGTTATTTGATGGTTGAATATCGGATCTACTATTTCGATAAGTTCTGGTAGATATTATTTTTTACGACCAAGGATATATTTGACAATAATTCCCAATTTTTTTGTTTCTAACTAAAAAGACATTTATGATATCATCCACCAACCTTTTGTTCGTTCTTTTATTTTATAAGTCCATGGGGAATTGGGATATTATACCCATACCCATTCCATCATTATTTGTGTCACGTAATTTCTTAACAATAACTTTTGATTCCCATGGTTTTGGTACTTTTATTTTCTCTAAAATTAATTATATCTCTCGATCTCAAACTATTATATCTAATGAGCTAACTACAGTAGCTAATTTCATTTATTTATGTGCATAATTGTAATTTCCTTAGATGCACCTTGCACCAAAGTAGCAACTGTTGATATTTCCATTATTATGACTAATGTTATTTCATTTGAGGAAAAAATGGATGAATGAAACATTGTCTTCTCGACAAAAAGAGTAAATTGATGAAATAGATAAATTGGGAATAGAGGTAGTATAATTTTTCTTTTCATAAAAAAAATCGAGAATAAAACCTATCTGCAAAAATATATTTATCATTATTTGCAGGCATTTTAGTGGACTTATTTTGGATAATGAATGATCTCATCACGACACATGGTGGTATGTGGCAACCCGCTATTTTTACAAAACAAGTAAAAATTTCACAATGCCATTCTCTAATTGTTTTTTACAATTTTACAATAGATATATCAGTAGCAAGGATCAAAATGTCTGTCGTAAAATGGATTTCATAAACAAGGCTCGCAGTACGTAAAATTTAGCAGTAAAAATAATATCTGGTAATTAGTCATTGTCCCAGAACAGGGAAATGGAATTCAGGCTGATTTTTTAGATTGATAATTATTTTCAGGTTACCTCACTACTGAGCAAAATGTACCTAGATTAACAGGTTTACCAGCCGATGGGGTGGAGACGGTTGATAGCGGGTCTTGGTAATTGTGAGGTGAGTCTTTGTTGATCAAGACCAGTAGTTTGAAGTATATTTTTCATAAGTTTCGTTTATTTTGATCAGTTATTTAAATTTTCACAGCAACTTAAATATAACTGTGTTTTTGATTTTGCAAGTTAATTATTGCATTGATAACAATCAGACCGGTGCCAGCTAAATTCATTTCGAACAAATTATATTCAGGATATTTTTGCCATAGGAAGTAATGCTGATGAGATATTTAAGAAAATGTATCGAAAAATATTTTGAAAACGGTTTTATTATCTTAAATTGCCAATAACTTTTTTAGTGGGGCACGGACTAATAACACATTATAGAAGGGTCACTGCGAATATGGCCGAGGCAGTCCGACCGCCGCCGTGGCCGTTACCCGTTGCCCCTCATCCCCCCCTGGAAGACATGCAAGACGCAGTTTATCTATCAAGCGTTTCACCGGACGAGATCAAAGTACCGCGGTCAACTGAAGCTACCATGGTTATATAATACGGTGTCAATAGCTTAATAGCTTCACTCACTACAGGATTACTACTGTTTTCTATGGATTTCCGCGCAAGAGCAGAGATAACTCAACAGTATTTGAGCAATTTGTTAGCGGAACAAAGTCGGCCGTAGCGGCAAATTGTAATAAGCTCCTAATAGTAATTGAAACCCCTTCTCCGAACAAGCACGTGGTTGCTTGTGGTTGTTTCTGGAGTACTCTTAGTTTAAAGTTTAAAGTATTGTGAGGGAGGAGAGGAGACAATACTCGTGTGCTGAAATTTGACAAGATACGCAGCTATACAATGGATACATTTCATTTCTTCTTAATAGATGTTTTTGGGTAAGGCGGATCATCGATTTGTGCCAATCTGCCCTTAGACTGACCTACCTACTTTGCCACAAACAACTGATAATTTTGCCTCTTTCGAAATCAACAACTTCATTGAGACAGGAACCCCAAACCATGCGAATCCCTTATTACCTTCGATCGCAACAAAACTTTTGCTTTCCTCGAAGCCTCGGGCCAAAAACGGTCGCTATATTCGTATTCGGCAAACAAAAGCCAGCCGAAATGTTGCACTTCGCAGTGTCATTATTGCGAGCCAGATGCTCTTGAAATGTTTAATGCGTAAATGCGAATCCTTTGTGTGGTCGAAATATATTTTTTCGTTTGCGGTTGGCGTTCCTGCCCGCCGGCCCGCACAACCTTCGCATCAATAATCGACAATTGTTATTTTGATGGGCAAAGGCTAGAAATTGGATTTAGCAAGGACAGGGGCATTTAAAAGATGCGTCTGCATCTGTTAAAGAAAGGAAAGGGCAAAGAGCAAGGTTAGATTCTATGGGTATGGAATCAGCTGACCAACAGCAAATATAGCTTACCAATTAGGTATGCCCTTAAGTTGTTTCACGCCTGTCGGTAAAGAAGATCACTACTATACTACCTTAAATATTTTAAGGTATTTTCAAAGATTTTGGGTATTTACCTTGGAGATATCTATAGGTGATTGTAGTTCGCAATTAATTGCAATCAACAAATGAATTTTAAAATTTCGATGGTACTAGTCCAACAATCGCTATCATTCCCGAGAATGAACATGCGTTGGCGATTAATATTGAAGTTAATAATTACTTTTGCGACCGATTTTGATCTTTGTTGCCATATGGTGAACTGGAAATTGTCCGGACGCGTGAATTTTATAGCCTCCTTCCCCGCAAAAATAGATTTACAATTTACATAAACACAAAACGACCAAAATGTCTATATAGGGACTAGAGACTAATTATCACGACAAGACGATCAGACTAGAGGAAATAATATGGCATATTTGGTTAGCTTTTCGCAATCAATTCAATAATTTTTGCTAGAAAAAGTCCCCGCTGGCAACCAAACATATATTGTTCCTAGTGTATCTGCTTACATTTTCTTTTGTGTATATTTGTAGATTTAATTCATTTTTCTATTTATTAGTCTGGGTCATGGTGGTAGAATTCTAACAGTTGTAATTTTGGAAGCTCCCAAATTATTGTTAATTTATTGGCATAAAGCATCGAAGGAGGTTTCTGTAGGTGTTTCTTACTCTTACAGTGAATGATCTATGCCGAAAACATTTACCAATCAAAGAAGTTTTTATTTGTATTTCTCGCAAATTAAAAAAACAAACGCTTGCGATTGAATTAAGGAGCATTATTCGATCCGTTGTTATATAGATAATATATCAAGCACAGCGCCGGTTTTAGGGGGGGTGCTAGGGCGCTAATAGCACCCGGCGGTTAATTTTAGGAGGCGGTATAAGCTGGTCTAACAACTAAAAATAAATCACGTTTTGTTGCTATGTCGTTCACGTCGCGACACCTTCATTTTGATCGTCGTCTGTCGTCTGCAACATAACATCTGAAACGTTCTCCTATTCATCATCTTATTCATCTGTACGTTGAAGATTTGACTCCCCCCTGGATTTTTGGACAAAAATAAAAATTTCTAAGTGAAATAATCCGAAATGCAGAATATACAACATTGATTCATTGATTGAATATAAATTGGAAAATTGTAATGTACTTAATGAAGTGTAATATAGATAGATACCTTTATTGAAAAATATACTTATTGTTGTCAAGTAGCTAACTACCGATTCCACGAGACCTGGCTTTTCCCATACATAAGCCCAGGGCTGTATATGGCTTGGGGGTTCAAGCCCTCTACGTTGAGAAAAGACGAAAAATACATTATACTGTTATAATTTTGTAATTTCCTATACTTCTTTTAGACTATCTGTGCTATATATATTTCTGAAAATTTTCGCCTACGACGCATTTTAGTAACTAAACACCTCTGCTTTCTTTTGTATAGCCGGTTTAAAAAGCAATGATTTTTATGCGCTCACACTAAAACAAATTTCGAAATTTCTATTGGTCATAGTTAGTTGTTCTATAAAAGAAGACTGAGTAGAACTTCTTGGCTACAAAAAATGTCATGAGTCATAGTGAACAAAAAAATACCATCAGTTAACAAGAATATGTTTTGCTTGGAAGCACTTTTCGTTAATTTAAACTTAAACTGTTTGACCTTGTACCACAAAGATTCATTTCTGACTACCTCCCAACTAAAAAGTTTAGCTTTTTGGGCTAAAGTTAAAAAATAAGAGGAAAAATAAGGCGTTTTTTAAACTTAGCACCCGGCGGTAGTCAAGCTAAAACCGGCGCTGATCAAGCAGATATTTAATTCAATCAATTGAAATTAATATTTGTTAAGCCGGTATTACCTTCAATTTCTTTGTCAATTTCTTGGCCAAGAAATTGATGCAAATTCGAAAATATTATCGCAAGTTTGGATATTTCTAGGGATTTCCTGTGTTCGGACCTAAATACCAATTTTAGTGACTTTTTATGGGAAATGAGATTATGCTCCAGTTCACTCAGTATTCACATTTACTAATTTATAACTATTGTTTATTCGATTTTTGCGTGTCATTTGCGCAATTCACGGAGTTATTTACTTATTAATGTTTGCATATTTGTGCTTTCGTGTTGGTAGTATTGAAATTGCAAAATAAATTGACCAATTTATTGAGGGTGTAAAACGTACCACGGTATCTACAATTTCTTGGCCAATTTATTGTGCAATTTGGCCAGAATCGTAAGCGATGATCTAATGATTCTATCTATCTGGATCAGGGGGTGGCCGTCTCACATCAACCCCGGCACACAGGCTACCATGATCGCGTTGTGCCCCACAGCCAGAATCACAGGGCAGCCAGGCCCGCAGCTCTTCACTCCTGTACCGAAGAACTTGAACCTTACCCTGTCGAGCATATAGAGCATACTGTGACTATAGGTGGTGTGGAGTCTCTTCATCCTCCAGGCACCATCTGCTTTCCCGTTCCTCCCCCACCCCGATGAGGTGGAGATGTCTAGCCAGGTAGCAGTCCCCTCAACTATTCTCTTGGCAGACGCAGCAGCTCCCTAGACAAAACAACCGATGGTCCCCGAATCATGAGCCTCGTCTGCCTCATCCCCTGAGCACTGCGCCACTTCTCAACGTGACTGCGGTACAGGGCCGAATCTACGGACCTGCCCACATGGTAGAGGACACAGAGTCGCCCTGAGAGCTAACTATCCCACCAGTCTCTCCAGTGTCTTCATTAGGAAGCTGGCCAGACTGATTATCACTGCGCCCTGGTTTAGGTATAAAAAACACGCCTACTCGTGGCTGGGTGAGTGCCCCCTCCCCGTCCCTCTGAAGGAGAGCCGGGAAGGCCCCATCCAGACCAGCTGTCTTAAATGCGGAGAAGGACTCAATGGCCCATCTGATCCTGTCAACGCTAACTACACTGGTGGCAAGGCTGTAGTCATGATCTTGATCTATTGCAAAATAAGGTAGAGATAAGTGAGTCCTAACTATTTTGTATGGGTAATTAAAAGCTATTATAGCGTAACTATTTGAGTTAGCCTTAACTAATTGCCTATTACTTTCTAGTGCAGTGCTAAAACCTTTTTTCTAAAGCTATTAGTGGAATCTAATTTGAGTGTATCGAAAAGGAACAAGTAATAAAAATGGCATAAAGATTTATTACCAGTTCATAGTCATAAACAACTTAAAGATTCTATCCTGTAAAAAGCTGAAAACAACATTATCGACAACTAAAATAGATAGGCACAATAGATTTTTTATTGCCTCATTTGCTGGCTACTCGCGCAAACATATAGGTAATATATTATGATACGAATATAAGCATATTTTTAAGCAATACAATCTCTGTTACTGCTCCAGCAATAACGTCATTATTAACAAATTTTTATTTTTACAAGCTTTTATTTTATATGTCAGTAGTACCTATGTGATGATCAAGTTTTGCAACTGAATTTTAAACCAGTTCTACCAAATCGATTGAGCTGAAATTTTGCACACAGTTTTGGTGTTGATGATAATACAATCTAGCATACTCAAAATTGTAATTTATTTAAAATGGCCGCCGCTGCAAGATGGCGGATTACCTTTATCCTTACAACCCCCCTTGATATAGTTATTATATGAAAGGGTTTGATGAATATTAAATTCAATATGGTCGCCGCCCAAGATAGCGGATTACTTGTGCCTTCATAACTTACTTGACTCGGGCATCAAATAAAAGGGTTTGGCGAGTAGAAAACGATAAAGTGAGTGACGGCATACTAAATCCAATATGACGATCGCCCAAAGATGGCGGATTACTTATTTCTTCAACAACCTTCTTGACACAGGTATCAAATGAAAGGGTTGATGAGTAGAAAATGATAAGGTGATTGACGTCGGACTAAATATAATACCTAATAAGTATAGCGGCCGCCCCAAGATGGCGGAAATCAAAAAGCTTGTCTCGAGAGTTGTATTGTAAAGGAAATAACTGCTTCGCAAGTACTTGCTTATCAACCTATCAATGTCCAATAAAATTAATTGGTATCTACCTTAACCTAACGAAAACCTAAACTTATTTTATTCATTTTAGTAGGCATGGTATAAAAAATGCTTTTTTTTAAAAATATTTCTTAAAATTTGTATTCTATTATTTTTGTGGGTATTGAGGGTAATTGTATGTATGCACTGCGGCCAATTAACCGACAGTGATACTGCTACATACTTTCTTCAAAAAAAGATGATCATTGATCTAGCCAAATTATTTCTAGCAATATTTTGATTTTAAAAATTTCAATACTCGTATGCTTCATTTAATACAAATACAAGATGCAAACCAGTAACTGCTTTGAAATTATTTCAATCAGAAATGCAACTATTGCGGTGCTGACTTTGACATTATTGAAATATAATTTTAGAAAGATTATACTTTAAAACCTAAGCAAACTTTTATTGAAATCTCGCTTTTGTGGGATGGCTAAACAGTGAGTTATAAAATATAACTCTATAATATATATGGATAAAACTATGGGTACCTATATTCCTATCCGATATATCAAATAGCGATATTTTAGATATATCGATATATTTATATAGGTACAGGGTGATCCATCCAAGAGGAACACCCCCCTTAACTTCTTTATTTTTCAAGTTAAAGAAAAAATTGTAGAGATAAAAGCTTTAAGGTTTTTCGTGAGCTTTTCCATGAACTTACTGAAATTGACACAGGGTGTTCCGTAAAAGCTGGACAAACCAAGCTTATGTTTTTTCACAAGAACACCCTGTATATTATTGCATTTTTGGAATCTACACTTCGTCCTGATTCCAACGACATATATATGTCATATGATTGCTCCAGACGGTTTTACAATACCGGGCGTTCGAACTTCATTTATTTCATGTTTTCACATCCTGTATCTCTGAAACGAAAAGTTTGCTGATAAATTGAGTATAAGAAAAAATGATTAAAATGATGCCCCTAAAACGATAATAGTCATTTTGTAATCATCGATATCAAAAAAGTTAAGTTAAAAGTTAAGGGGGGTGTTCCTCTTGGATGGATCACCCTGTACAGGGTGTTCCCGTATATTTTGACCCACCCCTAGAGCCTCTATTTTTTGGGGTCTGAAAAAAATACTTAAATGAAAGTTGTAGGGTACCAAGGTGTATGTCTCAAAAATAATAGATTGACAGGAATGCCCTAGCCTAAGTTGAAATGTTTTTCCATGGCAACCTTGATTAAATATAAGGATCGTATTTATCTGCATTTTGGATTATCATGCGAATTCTTAGAGCAAACATATAACATATTTATATTGTTGGAATCGGAAAAATGCATGCAATTCAAAAATACACAAATATACAGGGTGTGCCATTAAAAAAAGGAAGTTTATATTTTTTCATAAATTTGCGACGCTCATTTGTTTTATCTAGTTACAGATCCTAGCGGTTCAGAAAAAACCCTACAACTTTCATTTAAGTAATTTTTTTTCTAACTCGAAAAATAGAGGCTCTAGAGGTGGGTCAAAATATACGGGAACACCGTGTACATACAGTGTGTCCCACTTAAGGACTGACCACCCCTGTAAAATTTTTATTTATAGCTCGATTTTCATAAATTTTTTTTGTTGGATAGAGCTTCAAAAATGGCATCAAACACATAATTCAGGTGCCTCGTGCGTTAAAGTCATGGCCCACTGAGACGGTGTTTTAGTGCTGAAATTTCGAGAAGTACCTACTATTAGGGATTTTTTTAGAGGAAAATTAATGCCAGATTCTTATTCAGCGTTGTTCGAAACCCAAATGTACCAATTTGCATTACCATAGCTCTACAGGGTGTTTCAAAATTTTTAGTGCCCCACTTAATTAGTGTACCCCTATAAAATTTTTATTTTTAGCTCGATTTCCATAAACTTTTTTTTGTTGGATAGAACTTCAAAAATGGCATTAAATGCATAATTCAGGTATCTTGTGCCTTAAATTCATGGCCCACTGAGACGGTGTTTTAGTGCTGAAACTTCGAAAAGTACTATTAGGGATTTTTTAGAGGAAAATTAATGCCGGTTTGTTGTTCAGCGTTGTTGGAAACCCAAACGTACCAATTTGCATTACCGTAGCTCTACAGGGTGTTCAAAAAAAAATAAAAGGAAAAGTAAGGCCGGATTCTTATATGCGGTGAGAGGTTTCAAAGAAACGTGTTAATTTTAATTATTTTCTTAATTTCTGGCAAGTTGGTCACTAAAATATTCGTGAGGAACTCATATTCTTTCAAAAATTTATTAGCGAACAAAATTTTTATTTAATTTAATATCATCAAATACATTAATAAACAACACAACATAACATAAACTCAAATTTCAGTCATTTAAATTAGTCCTCCATTTTCTAATGCAAATTGGTACGTTTGGGTTTCCAACAACGTTGAATAAAAATCTAGCATTAATTTTTCTCTAAAAAAGCCCCTAATAGTGCTTCTCGAAATTTCAGCACTAAAACTTCGTCTCAGTGGGCCATGAATGTAACGCACGAGGCACCTGAATTATGCTTTTAATGCCATTATTGAAGCTCTATCCAACAAAAAAAGTTTATGAAATCGAGCTAAAAATAAAAATTTTACAGGGGTACACTAATTAAGTGGGGCACTAAAAATTTTGAAACACCCTGTAGAGCTATGGTAATGCAGATTGGTACATTTGGGTTTCGAACAACGCTGAATAAGAATCCGGCATTGATTTTCCTCTAAAAAATCCCTAATAGTACTTTTCGAAATTTCAGCACTAAAACACCGTCTCAGTGGGCCATGAATTTAAGGCACAAGATACCTGAATTATGCATTTAATGCCATTTTTGAAGTTCTATCCAACAAAAAAAAGTTTATGGAAATCGAGCTAAAAATAAAAATTTTATAGGGGTACACTAATTAAGTGGGGCACTAAAAATTTTGAAACACCCTGTAGAGCTATGGTAATGCAAATTGGTACATTTGGATTTCGAACAACGCTGAATAAGAATCTGGCATTAATTTTCCTCTAAAAAAATCCCTAATAGTACTTCTCGAAATTTCAGCACTAAAACACCGTCTCAGTGGGCCATGACTTTAACGCACGAGGCACCTGAATTATGTGTTTGATGCCATTTTTGAAGCTCTATCCAACAAAAAAAAGTTTATGAAAATCGAGCTATAAATAAAAATTTTACAGGGGTGGTCAGTCCTTAAGTGGGACACACTGTAGGTATACTTTACCGACATATCGATATATATTTTATCGATATTTCGGAATATTCCATCTATAGGTATCTATAGAGTTTTTCTGCGATGGGAAATTGACAGAACATGTAACAATAATTATATTGCCATTACTTGTAGGTTCATAATTTTATGCTATCATAAAAAGCATCCCCATCCACCTAAGTATCGAACACTTTAGGAATAAAAGGCAGATTATTATACTTAAAATCAATAATTGGTAGGTAAATTTAATTAAATTAAATTGATACTAAAAAATATAATATAGTTTATATCGGAATGTCGATATATAAATGTGTATCAATTTATCGAAATTTTCTTTATAACAGTGTTATACATAAAATCTGCATCATATTAGGAATTTTTTTTATAGTTCGATTTAAGTAAATTTTTATGTTCCCAATTATTGTTCCATCTACACAGAAAAATATCGAATGGATATTTTTTATATGTGATGACTATTCTGAGAGATGCCGAATAATTCTAGGGCCCTGCTGTGTTATTTATTCAGTTAAGAATTGACTAATATATTTTTTTGAAAAACGCACTCCTTTAAAATGTTGCACAGAATGCCAAGCTTTCGTGGCAATGCGAAACCAGTACTTCGCAAACGATGACCTCTCAGGGACATTTCTATAGGTATCTATACAAAAAATCGCCCCGTTCAATTTGTAACGTCATGAACACTGTATACAGAAAATCGATATGTTTTTGATATCGCCACTCGATATCAAAAATTCGATATCGCCCAGCCCTTTAATATGGGACAGCGTTTCCGCGCGTGGCCACACCCGCCCTCGGCCGGCCTCTTGGCATTTCCCAAGTTCCGGCGCCTTCGTCGCAGGCCAGGCTGGCCGGCCGTCGCAGGCACCGCGCTGCACTTATTGATTTTTTACTAGTTATTTTAGGAGTTTCCTGCTCAAACTACTAAAATACCTCTGCTCCGCTTCCTCCCCGCGCGCCAGCTCAGGCTCCGCCAACATTCCCGTCGATATACGCCAATTAACGTTGAGATGGTATACAGGTATCGACGGCGGGAAGTCACATTCTGGAATGCCTAAAATATTCTAATATATATCACCGGCGCCATCAGCGTTTATGACCATCCATCATCCCCGTGTAATATTTTAATTTAGCAGATTTATTCATTGGGCACAAAACTGTTAGCATGATAGTGTTTATGCCGGGGGCTGTTACACGACAAGAACCACGATTTTGCCCTGATACAAACAAAATTTTATGCATGACCCGTTTAAATTTACAATTATGCGCCTTTATCAATAAGAGACCCTGCTTTTTCGTCACCGGATGATCGCACTACATTAAAATATCCCATAAAATAAACTAAGTTCAAGCTTCTCGAGCAATCAATGATTTGCTGAAAGATTATGATTATACTACCCATTCCAAAATAAAAAATGTAGATTCCTAGATGCCCATATTTCTTTTTAGTATAAAATAAAATATTGATAGATACAATTAGTCGGTGAGTAGGACTCAAACAACAACACTATGGTGTTTTTTCACAGAAAACCGACGTTTCTATTCAATTTCAAATCATCTTCAGGGCTAAATATACAAGAAGATCGAACAAATTACATCACATATCAATAATGTAAGATTAAGTTATAAATCAATGTGTACGAATAATAATGTACCATGTATGACGTAATTTGCCCAATCTTCTTGTAGTCCTGAAGATGATTTAAAATTAAATCTAAACGTCGGCTTTGTGTAAAAAAACACCAGAGTTGTTGTTCTATTGAGATTTAGGACAATTTCAAGTACCACTTTGGAATTCAGAAAATCAGCCATTTTGAAATTTTCTGTCAATAATCCGTCCTTTTCTTCAAGCAACGGTGCAACGTTCATTAAAATCGATTAATAAATAAAAAACAAATCGCGTGTAGCTCCGCCCCCAATACACCGATTTTTCTCGCAGTGGTCTTCAAATGTAGGGGAAGGCCCATTTCATTTACTTTTTGTACCTATAGGATGCATTATTCCGACATTTTTTCTATATTAATAAATCGTCCATTTTAAAGTTTGCTGTCAATGGTCCGTTCTTTTCTGTAAGCGACGATATCTCGGTTTTTAAAATCGGTGGATAACCAAAAAAAATTATGGTCAAATAAAAAAGTGCAAAATTTTTCGGCCCACCCGGTATATAAACGTGATTTGGGTAATCTAATTAAGCAAGCAAAAGGAGTTTAGGCAGAAGCCAAGCCCAATACATTAATTGCATCTGAGGCCATCCTAATTTACAGGATATGCGATGCAGTGCTAAGAGCTAGAAAACAATACGTATCTAGAGGTACTTTAGTGATACTTTGTAAAAAGACGCGAAAGTTCTGCACTGGTTGGGCCTCTTGTCTTACTACAAAATTAATTTAGAAAACATAACGACGATAAAATTATGCCCTAAACTATCGTCAAATATGGAATGGGCAATTTTTAAAAACGTTACTTCATCAATTCTGTTTGTAACAATAAAGTTAAGTTAGTCTGTTCTCAAATTTTCCTCAAATTATATTATCAATTACTTTACCTATAATCATATTCTGGTTAAGGATACCCAAATCCTAAGCAAAGGCAAAACAATATGAAAATGATATTTCTACTTGTTTGGTCTTTCATTCTCTATGTCTACATTGTGACCCATTTGTTTTCGTGTCACCCTGTAGAAAGTTTTGTGCGATTTGACCCGGATAGTTTTTAATTTTAATTTTTAGCTTGAGAAACTACATTACTAGTTTCTAGAAACAAAATTTCAATAAATCACATAAATCACCAAAAAATTTAAAATAACAGAATTAGAGTGGTAGGTAAGAATTAAAAATGCACATTATATGTAGAAATTTTATTTTCAAAACTAAAGTACGATATTAATATTGGTATGCTTATGCTTATATAGGTACAGAAAAAAAAACTACAACATTTTTTAAACAGGTCTGTTTTAAGGGGTGCTCCAGAGTCGTGCACAGATTTTTACCACGTTTTTATTAACTCTCTTTCTTTTCCTACTGTTTGTCTGTTCGGAAAATTTTTCAATCGATTTTAAACTAATTTCCCGATGAGCCAGAGACTTGAAACTTTAAACATAGCTCAGAACTGGATGCTAATGCAATATTAACTCGCTGTACACATATTATAATTATGTTATTTGTTGTTACAACAAAATTATGAATATTAAATAAAAATATGTGACTAGTGGAAATTTATGAACAGATAAGCACATGCCATAAGATAGCTGGTAATAAATAAAAATAACGAGTTAAAAACGCGTTGAAAAGAAAGGATGACAAACAAACTAACAGACAGACAAGAAAGCTATTTAACAGTTTGCAAGAATGCGACAACTAGAACCTCCAGCACCATAATTTGGAAACTAAAAAGGATCTGGAATTAAATTGTTTAAATATAGCTAAGAAGGATCTGGAATTGATTTGTTTTATTATTGATATAAGAATCGTATGACATTACTTTTGATTCTTTCTTTATTTTATTTTATTTTATTAAACAGGTTGATATAGGTATTATTATTGGTAGGTAGGTATAATTCCAACAATGGAATAAATTTGTAATTTGCTGCATGTCTCTGTCATAATCTATCTCATCGAGATGTTTAAAATCGATTGCAAAATTTTAAACACAAGACTAAAAAGCAGAAAATAATAAAATTTAAATATATTTTTTAATATACAGGGTGTTTCATCTTAAGTGCGAACACCCCGTAAAATTTGTATTCTCCATCCGATTTTAGCCGCGTTTTTTTCTAAAAATATGCAAAATTTCAGGTCTTAATGTCAATTTTCAAGGCCTAGGTACTACAATTTTTTTTCTAGTAAAAAATGACGAAAACCATTTAGCGATTTTTTTATTTAAAATCTGACACCACAGCGTTAATCAGAACAACCTAAAACCCCCGTATATCAAATTTGAACAAAAAATATACAGGGAGTTCCATTCTGCAGGCTGTGAAAGTTGAGCAAAATAGGAATTTTAAACTCATCTGGCGAGTCAAGTGTGCCATGGAATTACTTCGAAATGGTGAACAGAACCACTCACAGTGTCGATGTGCAAAGATCCAATAAAAAATATACAAGGTGTTAAGGTGTTCTTTTCTGTACCAACTCGAAATGCTGAATTTTTTAAACTTTATAGGTACAGGTCAAAAATCGAGTATATCAAAACCACCCCAGACATTACAAACGAACTAAGTCTAAAATATACAAAAGCTTGCCAGTCAGTAAGTCCATATAATATGAGTTAAGGTGGCTGGTGTGCCACAACAGGAAACGCACAGAAAATGTATCATCTTAGACAGTGACTTGGATGATGTAAAGAAATAAATTGCTTTTGTATTTATTAATATTTATTCAATGATTCCAGAGCACTCCTGACCAATATAGTTTAATAAAAATTCAGCATTTTGACATCGCCCAGAGAAAAAGACCCTGTACATTTTTGTATTGAATCTTTGCACACCAACACTTTGAGTAGTCCTGTTGATCATTCATCTGTTTTGACGGGATTCCATGGCACACTTGACTCTCCAGATGCCTTTAAAATTCCTATTTTGCTCAATTTTGACACTCTGCAGAATGGAACTCCCTGTATATTTTTTGTTCAAATTTGGTATGCGGGGGTTTTAGGTTGTTCTGATTAACGCTGTGGTGTCAGATTTTAAATAAAAAAATCGCTAAATGGTTTTCGTCATTTTTTACTAGAAAAAAAATTGTAGTAGGCCTTGAAAATTGACATTAAGACCTGAAATTTTGCACCCAAGTAGAGTTTTTTGTGGCCTATTTTTAGAAAAAAAAACGCGGCTAAAATCGGATGGAGAATACAAATTTTACGGGGGTGTTCGCACTTAAGATGAAACACCCTGTATAATAAAAATAAAACTAAAAGGAAAATAATATAAAAAACGGACTAAAAAGTATAATTTTTCCTAACCCCATAAAGATTCGAAACGGGGTGCGATAGATAATTAATTGATGCATGATTGGGTCCGCGGTGGCGATGTTTGGAGCCTTGCTAACTATTTAGATTGCATGCTTTTCTGCCTTCGATCGACCTCGGTTCCAATTCGAGGTCGAGGCAGACTGCACGCACATGTCTTTATAGAAAAACACCGCTGATGGCCAAGAGCGCCGGACAAATTATTGTGAATTCACTTCACACGGCATTGCTTCTTAATAGCTTTATCTGCTTGATTTACTAATTATCCTACATACTCTCTGGGATTACTACGATTTTTTATAGGGTTTTCCCTAGCAGGAAAAGTAGGTGCTAGCCGCAAATGGCAACGAAGGCAAAGCACCCCTCCCCCGCACAAGCATTCAGTTGCTTCTGGAGTATGAGTACTCTTAGTTTGTAGTATTGTGAGGCTGAGAATTATTATTATTATTATGCACTTCACTTACAATTTTGTATTGTGCCGAAAATATGTTTTCTTAACTATTACACTCATTATTATACATTGCATGCGCCCCACGGTTTTAGAATCTTTTTAGGGGGTAGGAAAAATTATTTTATACTTTTTAGTCCATTTTTTATACTATTATATTATTTTTAGTCCTTTTTAAAAGCGTGGACTATTAAAATATAATTTAAATTTTATTATTTCTAATTAAAATTTTGCTCCTAGAAACTGGCATAGTAGGGGCCTGTATGAAAGAGGTCATTTTCGCTCAAAAAATGCAGTTTATCAAGCTTTAGAATTAAAAAAAATCCTTGCCAAATTGCACAAAACTTTTCACAGGGTGACCCGAAAACACAATATATGTGTATATTAAATAGGTATCTTAACACGTTCCACGTTTGACTTCAATAATTCGATTCTCTAAGATTAAGATTAGTTACAATAATTATTATTTGTCCACAATTTTGGAAAAAAGGCACGTTGTAAATAAAACTAAATTTGCTTGGACCCCTTCATTTCAACCATTATGTACCTATTGGATGGAACCACAAAAAAAGAAGTAAAAACGGAAGAACCGAAATTTCGGACCGGACGGACGAACCATAATAGCCAGACCAGTCTGGCCGGTGGTGAGTGCATGTGCAGCGAATGAAAGCGAAACCGGAGTTTCAAAATAAAACGACGCGAACACGAAACACGTCTTCACTTTTTAACTGGTCGAATATTTTCGTCTGGCAGTTGGCCATGATATTGTCACGGCCACGCCGGATTTCATGAACCCAGGCCAGGCCGGTGTCGGTGCTGCTGGCGCGTCTGCTTCATTTCGGCAAAGTTATTTTATCTTCGGTGCGGCTGGCTGGACGCCTTTTCCACCACTGGTCGCAACTGAAAAGAAGAACATTTTTAATTTTTAAAATTTATTCCATTTGAAATTTAACCGAAGGCATAGATTAAAGGGGACATACACAGCAAATTTTCAACTTTAATTTTGAACAAAAACAAATTAACATAGATTACATAGACGAATTATTGAAATATCTTACAATTCTTATAGGACTCCATACTAAATTGAGATAAATGTATGTATTTTAATTTAGCTGTTAGTTTTTATAGAAAACATTTGGTGTGTTTAGCGGAAGTTTCAGCGAAAGTTCTGACACTAATATGCGTGCCTTTGTCTATGCCAAAACATAGGTATGTTTTGTGGCATGGAGGATCGGATCCTTTATAATTACATATAGGAACATTTTTTGTTAACAGTTAACCCTATGAGGTATTAACTGGATACTCTAGTGACTACAGCGAAAGAAAATGTCAGTAAACGAGTAAATTTCTAGATTCGACAGGGTAGGACTATTTTTACATATTAATGTATGGTACCTATTACCCACATCTACGCCACTGGTTAATTCCGTATCCGGGTATTATGATATTTTATGAGACTCTGTTCGTCCATACTGTGTACAGGGTCGTTCGTATAATAATTGAATTTATCGCATTGTATTTTTTTATTTACGGTGATACCAAATTTTATACAGGGTTTTTACAAAAACCGTGACAAGCCACTTGTGTCTTTTTAAATGGAACTCCCTATATATTTTTGCATTTTTTTTAATTTTCTTGTCAGTTTCAGATTTCAGATAGGATGATGATTATACAAATAATATTATATAAAGCTTTGTATCGCATATTTTTCGTTTTTGAAATATTCTATTTTAAAATTTTGAAAGTACTAAATTTATTTAATTAATTTGAAAATGTTGTAGCTCTTAAGGTTTTGCTGATGTTCTCGAAATCAATGGAAAATATTAAAAGCTCATGACATTTTGGAATTTTATTAAGTATGTTATTCTCTAGGTAAATAAATAATATTTGCTGCTATTGCATCGATCGTCTGTCTTTATCATGAGATCCACAAGTTCAAATTAAATTTAGTGTAAAATTTAAAAATGGAATATTTCAAAAACCGGATCAAATAATAATACAAAGATTCAAATCAATTTAATCTTTTAATCTTAGCAGTATCTCCCAAAATAATCAAGCTGCTGAACTGAAATTTGGCAATGCTGTGTTTTTGGCGATGGAGAATAAGCTGAAAATGTCAATTTCGCCAATTTTGAGGTTATCTTTTTGGTCCTACAGGTCCATCATTTTAGTGCATCTTTCATTCTTCAAGAAAAAGGTATAGTGTATACGCATTTATACTGTTAACCTTTCTGAAATAAATCAGCTACCTGATAAGACCCCATTGTGTACAGGTATAATATTTTACTGGGTGCAGGGTCGATATCGGCTTAAACATATACCCATTGAGATAATATTTATTTATTTTTATTTTAAAATAAGTAAACATTCTAAACTAACTGAAAATAAAATCAAATACATAAAAAAATAATTCGTCAAAACGAAAACAAATCCCGTACATACAAGGATATTGGAAAAACAAAATTAAAAACGTAAATTTGAAAATAAAAACTGAAAATGCATTATAAATAAATATCATCGCAACAAATAAAAGTCAAGCCGATTGAGAACGGGCGATTGTTATCCAATATCCCCGTATATTTCAAAACAAAAAAACTTTTTTTAAATCGGCATTAAAGGACCTGAAAATCGTCATTAAAAGCTCAGAAATCGGCAGTGAAGTACCTAAGTCTTTATTGTACCTATTAGTCAGAATATGTTTTGCTTGTTTTGTATAGATAATGTTTATGCTATTTATGCATCCATCTGTATATTTTTATTTTTATAATACGTTTTTATATTTATATCTGGCCGATCCGAGAGATTTTACGTTGAAATAGTAAAAACTAATTTTATACGAACTGTTTGAAATAATTTCATTGGAGGCAATTTAATGTCATTTATACTCATATTGTCGTATATCTAGTAGGTATTTATAAAATCATCTTCGTTAGATTAAAGGGGCCCTGCATGTTGATATGACGCAGAAAACGTTTAGCAAACGCCGCGCCACCTTGATTTTATAAAAGCCTTGGGAATATGTTGAACAAAATAACTCTATCCGCATTGCTGATATGAGTGTACTACTACCCAAAACGAATTTTTACCGTCGATATCAGCTTTATTTGCTCATTGACTGGGCCTTCACATGGCGTCTCAAAAAAACGTTGGCTGTTGGCTGCAATATTTGTGCATGCGCTGAAATTTATTTACCTTTTATCACAGCTCAGAGATGATGGCAATAACCTTTTTATCAGTTTTAGTCGAATGTTTGTTCGCCGATGTCATTGAACCACAATTTCGCCACTTTTTCCTTTTTATTTATTCATAATGTGACCTTACAATTTATTTATATTGCAATTGTTTAAGTCTGTTGATATATAATTTAACTGTGCTGGTCTTTCATATGACTAATTATAAATTAATTTTGTGTTATCTTCGTGTTTAATTAAAGAGTACACTGGCATCACAAAATAGCGGCCGTGAGCCTGCAAGACAAATAAACACCGGGAGAGGAGTTTTTTAATGTCAGGCTTGTCGATCGTGGAATAATTCCGTGCACGCTGAGGTCATGTTGTTATGTGATTGTCGACAATTCCTTGTCTCAAAATTACCAAATACATCAGTTGCCATAATTTTTGAGGTTAATATAATTACAAAATAATATCAAACCAGCAGAAAATATTAAACCTATACCAGTGATGTAACAGATTCAGATGTGTCTAGATACAGACACCGAAACATTTTTTCCAAAGTATCTGGATACTTCCAGATACATTCAGATACAGTTAATTATGAAAATTTCAGACCTCATAAGGCAATCAATATACTTACCTACTTAGATATTTATGAAACAAGTGAGGGTGTGTGTGTGTGTAGGTAAAGTAGAACTCTTTAGACGAATGTGAAGTTTAGATTGTCACTAATTGAAACAAGTTGTGGGTTAGTAGTTTACCATGTACCTACGTCACTCCAAAGTGAGCAATGAGTATATAGGTCCTTTATGTACGGTATTTAAAAAAACAGTAAATCACACCCCATTTTATTATTTGTATTGTTTATTTTTTTAACATTAGCAACATTTCGAAGTTTTCATCGCTGAGCCTGTTATTACGCCTTGGCGTTAAAATTTGTCCTCCTGTACTAAAGAGGCACTCGACTGGGGCAGATGATGGTAAAACCGTGTTATATTTTTTGCCTCATCGATTGCACAAAGCATTTAATCCTATTTGAATTACAATAAACTTAAAATTAATTTTTGCCCATAGGAACGGTTTAAAAGTTAAATATAGGCACGTGGCACGCCTTGGCATCTTGGCTAAAAAAATGTATCTAGTATCTAAGTATCTACGTACTTTCAAAAGGATCTAGATACTAAAGCAAATCCCGATTTTTGTAAGTATCTAGATATGTATCTAGGTAACTAAAAAGTATCTAGATACAGTATCTAGATACATGTATCTCGATACATAACATCACTGACCTATATATACCTAGGTACTTGTACGTTGTCTATGTTGCCATGTTGTACACATATGAGTTTTTTAATACAATCTAAAAATGCTTTGTTTTGAAAATCTTGCTTTGGAATAAAGAAGAACTTATAAAAGCTTTCTAAAGAATCAAACGAAACCTTGACTGTAGACACTAATGTTCTAGTTCAATGAAGCTCTTAAATTATTGAAAGTAAATTTTAAAATTAGAACAACTCATGGACGTAGTTAGCACTTGAGGAGGAGAATTATTAAGAGATCCAACGTGAAATCTCCGAATTAATAATACCACCAATGCAATACAATACAATATCTGCAGTAACAATAAATTGGTACATAATATATTTATATAATGTTTTTTATCTGATGAATAATTTCTGGAAAAAAATGGTTACAGTCAAAAGTTTCCTACCTTCCAGGACAATCACTATTGAACTTCAATAAAACGCACCCATTATTATCCATGTCCATATGCCAAGTGAATAAATAATAACCTACCAAATCTTTCCCCCGCACAATCATCTGGCTACTTCTAATATAATAATTCCCTCAACGGTTCTACCTATTACCTACTCCTCGTATAAGTTCAATAAAATTATAACGAACGAATTAATAGATGTTTTTTTGGACGTGCTTGATTATAAAATGTCAAGCACAGATACAGAGGGTGCAGTCGGTGCAGAATATGAGAATGTTTCACCTCCAAATTGTATTCCTCCACCTCCAGAAAAGAAAAATGTGCATCGGCGCGCTCTGCGTTGTAGGGATGAGAACTATTATTATTATTATTATTATTATATTAGGTATTATTATTTGTTATTATTATATGCCATGCAAAAAACTTCACATTCTATTAAGATTATTTTGTGTTTTTGACTACGATAAATCATTTCTCGGCAACCCACACGAAAATAGGTCGATTTATACATTATTTGCACAGTAGTACGTATATAATATCGGGATTTTGTAATTTTAACCTTAAGTACTCCACTTTATAGTTTATACAGAAAGTGTTGAAACGGGGCCTGCTATTTGCCAAGCGACAATCTTGATTTTGTTTGTAGAAAAAAGTGTGTCACAAACAAAATCCCGCTTATTTTTTATTTATTTTTCACAATGCACTTTTTTATCTCCAGACAGAATAAACATGCCAGGGAAATAAAATTTGCCACGTATTATGAAAACAGCTTAATTAGCAAAGCTGCCCCCAAAAGATTAGATAAAAAAAGAGTGCCCGACGCTCTCTGCTTGGTCGGTAGAAGTTTTCGTCGATATTTTCTGGATTTAGTTGTCTTATTGATTCGGCTAACTGTTCGGAGGGTCACTGACCTACCGTAATACGTCTGAATAAATTCAGAAAGAATCGCATGACTACGTACGGCCAAGTGATAAAAATACGCTATCTCTCTTTTTGTTAATGGAGCTAAACGTTTATTAAATGTAGAGATACACACACTAACGGAGTGTTTGCATTTTGGCTTTCTAAATTAATGATAAAATTCTATAATTTGATTCGCGCAAAATAGGTAGGTACCTATCATTTGGATAATCGAAAGAACAAAACGCGAACAATTAATTTAAAGCATGAATCTACTTTTTGCATTCCTAATTGTTGTTGTATAATTTTTTAACGGCATATAAATAATAATTTAGGCTTAATGGCTGAAAATCAAATAAGGGATTTTTCATATCGCAAAACAGTATGTTATAACCTTTGATATACCGGGTATGGTATAAATGAAGTTACTTGAAACAGCATAAAAACCTTTGAATTCCATACGGGTGATTTCTGCTGATAAGTCTGGTATTTTCACCATCAGTAGCAGAGCGTGCAATACCTATATAATTGCTATGAAATAGATCGCGCCCAGTATATCACTGTGTTCCAAGTGAGTTCAATTATATTTTACCAGGGTAGCTCGAGAAAAGGCGCCTCGGCAATAGAATACGCACGAGACAAAACACTTTTTTAACCGCACCTGGTATTAGTAGTGAAAAGAGATGAAGATGAAGCAGACAGAGAAGATAGAGCTTGCTTGCCTAATAAAATATCACCAATACTTCTTGCATCTTGCATAGGTTACACTGTTCGACGGCTGGTCACATGTGCAGCGAAATGCGGTGGTAAATAGTTATAATCGGTATGGCTTTTTAGAGACCTTTTGACAATATTATATGGTGCATTAACCTTTACGTTGTGTTTGACGACAACCTTAAAAAAACCTTAAAAATGAAACAACATGAGTTAGTAATAAATAGGAGCTTCATGCAGTGCCGTGAGACACATATTCTTCTTTTAATCGGGGAAAAAAAGTTTTATTAGGTGAAATAATTTAAAAAAGGTCACCCATCTATAAGGTGATCGCGCGCCCTGTTGGTTTCCTTCTATATCGCTCTACCTAGATGGAGGCGTACGGCGGTACGACGCATACACTTGTCAGGAAGCATCCTCTTTTATTAATTTTTACTGCGGAAGAAACATGTGCAATTTATAATTAAATGAAACTCTTTGTGGAGTTTTGACTGAAAGAATTTTTACCTTATTTAATTTTATATACCTATATTTCTTTGTGGTCCACCCTACAGTTATCCAGAATGACGTTTTAAGGAAAAGGCTTTTAAACCCATAATGTTATTGTTTCTAATAAATAAATATACCTATATAGATTTTCCGTTTTTGGGAGTAGCATAAATAAACAGCCAGCGCCAAGGAAATATAATATAATATATTCAAAGTTCAATAGATATGTATAGTTATTTATGTAAAAGTATAATATTTGCAATAATGATCCTCTTAATCACTGCTGTAGGTATACTTACTTATAGGTAAATGAAAGCAAAACAACGGGTATTCCAACTAAAATCATTTAGGGTAAAAAAGTATATATAAATAATAATATATATGAATATATATATATATATATATATATATATATATATTACTATAATATTATTGATATTTTAGAAAACATTTATTCCATATTTGAACATTGATATTCACATGGAACCATAACTTATTAATATTCAATAAATTCAATATTATAAGCAAAGTCTAGAGAAATAGTATATTCTCTAGACTTTCGTATAAGTACCTATAAAACAAATATATTTTACCTAACATTTTTTAGCCCTGATGAAGGCCATAAATAATGGCCGAAACCTTGGTTTATTGTAACGAATAAAAATAGTGTCGAAATATACTGGTTACTTTGCTTCCATGTCAGGCCTTGTTTATGGATACTTACTCTAGTTAGCCAATGTTTGACACTGACAAAAGGACATGACAGAAGTAGAGTGTAGAGTAGACACAGGGGACAGATTTTGCAAAAACTAAAGTCGTCCAGCTGTTTTGTTATGGTTATTAATAGAAGAAAATTAGTAGGCAATAACTGGGCCACTTAAATTTTTGGCGCCATCTGTTGCCTGTATCCAATATTGCTCTCGTATCCTTATGACTCTGCCACACATTGGCTAACTAGGGATTCCATAAACAATGGTAGCAGCTACTATGATAGGTAATAAAAAAATAAAGATACCCAAAGCAAAACCTTCCTTCAGTATAGCGTGTGATGGCCCGGCCGCGGTCACGCTGAAGCAAAGCCACCATTTTTGTTTAGGAATTAGTTCTAATCCCCACCCACCGTGCTTAGTTCGGGTGCGGGACTGGTCCGGGCCGACGATTCTTTACCTGATTGGCCTCTGAAATTTCGGCGCGGGTTCCATTCTTCTTTGGATGTTTGAACCGGTTATATACTGATAAATAAAATTTATGACATCGAAATTCGAGACATCGAGTAGATAGCTACGGACAGAAGTTAGAAACCAGTACTAAGTCTATATATCTATAATAGCATAAGGGCAATAATACTAGTCCTACTGGGATAGAAGGTTATAGGTAAAAGGAACCTGTTCTAATTTTATAAAATCACAATCGAATAGGGTGCGGGCAGAGGGCAGCAAATACATTCAGGTCATTCAGACAGGTTTCATAACCATTCTTATGTATAGACGTGGGCGTCCGGAGGGGGGCGCAGGGGGGGGCGCATGCCCCCCCCCCTGGCTTTTGAAATAAGCAAAAAAGTAATTTGACACCTATGACCGATTCGCGTAAGATCTGCACCTTCGGCAGAACGTCGCTGACAAAGCTGCACTCCGAACTCCGAACATCAGTTCTGATTAGTCAATCAGTAAGCTGAGTTCTGAATCAGCCGATATAATATCTTTCTATAAACAACAAAAAGTTAAAAGTATAGTAGGCAAATATATCTACGGTTTTGTGTGCTGATTTAGAATAGGATTACTATATGAGAAGACCCTTTCGGGGTATGTAATATAATAATATAATGTGTTAGTCTATAGCCTTACTATACTCTTGCTGTCGTCCTGCATTACTTATTATTGGTGTATAGGTAGGTTCATGATGTAGATTGAAAATGGACATTAGAAACTATTTAAAACGGAAGTCTGAGACTGTTAATGGTGATAATATGGGTACGGCTTTACCAGAAACCATAACCAAATTTTCAAAATTAAAACACCTCGACTGCGATGGCGATGACAGTGACGGTACTGGTATTAATCTCAATCTCGGTAGTAATATCTACTAATACTTACTAAAAGAAAAATTGTGATTAATGAATAATCGGGAGAGAACGATTATTCACAGCTTGATATTAGACGATTCATCGATGCGGAAGTCCCAGAAAATTGAAGGTACGACTTAGTCACTGTGCCTTGGTCCCCGCCATCTGACTAAAAATTTGCAAGTGATGTTCCTGAAAGGAATCGAGCATTCCGATTTCAATGGTTAGATGAGCATAGATCTTGGTTGGCCTATTCTAAATAGGTATAAGCAAGAGGCTTTCTGTAAATTATGCGTAGTTTTTAAACCGCAACTTCGAAGAGGCGTGCAAAGTGCTTTCATAAAAACTCCTTTCACAAGACACAAACATTTTGCTGAACAAGTTAAAATACATTTAGGATCAAAGTGGCACTTGAATTCTGTCGAAAAACTGAACAATTTTTTGAAAATCTTAAAAAAACCTGAAATGCGTCAATTGTTTGTCAGATTGATATTGATGCTACGCAAAAAGTCGAAGAAAACCCTAACATTTTGTTCTCCATTATTTCCTCTATAGTATTTGGCGGCACTCATAACATTTATTTATGTGCGGAAAACAAAGTGGCACAGGGAATTTCATCGACCTGTTTTGTCAATAATTCTTACTGCCCCCCCCCCTGAAAAAATTTCTGCGGACGCCCATGTGTATAGATATAAATACTACCATTAGAAAGAATCTACTACGACAAGAAGAAACTGGTGTATTGTTTGCACTATAGTAAGCCGAAATATCTAGCGCCGTTGCCATCTCCACATCACTATACAGTCGAAAACCAAATGTGCAAATGCCGATTGCCGATTGTAATGATTGGTTTTCTTGTCGTAGTATACCTAATACGTTCCTCTATCTCTATGGTAATCAGTTTTCAGATTGAATATAGTGCAGAGATCCAGATTTTGTGAACAGAAAGAATAAAGCACAATGTGCTTTTATCACGGGCGTAGCCAGGATTTAGTTTTGGGGGGGGGGGGTTAGTTTGAGAAGTAAATAAAACAACAAAAATATACTTACATGAAATTTAATATCTATATATTCATCCGAAAAACTACGACATATTTATAAAGTTCTTAACTTTAAATGAAATGGATAAATTAATTTCGTTCCTCTGCGCTAAATCTAAAACCATTAAAGAAGAAATCTTCGGCTTTTTCTTTTAAATATATCCACTACTTCATCTGCATGAATTTCTGTTCCATAGTGAATGTTCATTAGAGCCAAACCATTAAGTCTGTTTTCACTTGTAGTGTTTCGTAAATAGTTTTTCAGTCTCCTTAGGCTCAGGAATGGTAGCCAAGATTTGTAGTAATGTGTAAATATTAGGATAAAGGTTTTTATCGCACATATCTAGGCATTCCAAACTAGATTTCGGGGTAGGCAGTCTTCTTATCAGCATGCAAGGTAGCTGAAGCTTTGATAGCTAAATCAAAATTTGTTTCTTTATTAGAAACCCCTTGACCTTGACTACACCACTTTTTCCAGTAGTCCATACCTTTAAGTTTATCACCCTTCCTTTTTTTCCCCTCCATTTTTCGACAGTAATAAGGATTCACGTATCTATCCTTAACAAGGTCATCGAATAATAGCGCACTAAAATTACTCACTTACACGGTACACTTAATTCTCTTCACTATTCGTTCACCACTTTTCACTTTTATTCGCTTCGAGTTCGCATGGAACAATACTGCCGTAAGCGCGGTCACGCGCCGCGGCGCCGCTTATAAGCAGCCCAGTAGCCGTCCAGAAACTTCCACGAACTTCCACAAAGTTCCGCTCATTTCGACCGAGGGGCGTGGCGAATAATCGAGAAACAACGCAAAGTGTCCCTACAATAGAAAATAGTTCGGCTGCAACTGCGTCTGCCTCTCGTCAAAAGATGGCGCTAGGCGCTACTATTACTACATATATTCAAACGTAATAATAATTTAACTCTTCACTCCTCGTATTTTTTTCGGTATAATATTAGGTAATATTTTGCTTATTTCGGGGGGGGGGGGGTTTGAACCCCCTAAACCCCCTCCTTGGCTACGCCCGTGGCTTTTATATCCATATACCATAAAGATTATATTAAAACGTATAGCGTCATCCCACTTACTGGGTGGAGCTAAGCGCAAATCGGTTTGTTTCTGTGGCAAAATTGGGGCGACATAGGGGAAATCTTTGTTTATCTTTCACATATATCTACAGTGTGAACCGTAGGGAATATTTCAAAAAGATGTTTTGGTTGCTGTTAAAAAATAATTAATTGTCTCGAGTTAAAGTGATGCACACTGTATATATGACCTACTCTGTCTTGATTGCATTGTTTCGTTTCATCGACCCAAAACAAACGGAGAGCGATCCTGTGCATAAATGCTGTTGCCTATATACCTTGTTGCGGGCAGCTGCATCACGTGGCCTGTCTGAAGAAAGTCGTGCTTTAAAGAATGTTATAAACATCCCGCTCCTGATGACACGGTAGAAGCTTCTACAAGCCGAGAATGTTAACAAACGTATATAAGTGTCCGAATCGATAACGCATTTTAGGGCAACCTACGCAGCTCGAAAATACCTGCCCAACCACCCGACCCGCCTAACTTAAATTAATAACTACGTTGGTAGCGGCACGCAACGGGCATGATGTATGGGCCGGCAAGCGGGGCCGCGGGGCCACGCCGCATAGCAGGCCTCCATTTTTGTTTAGGAATTAGTTCTAATCCCCACCCACCGTGCTTAGTTCGGGTGCGGGACTGGCCCGGGCCGACGATTCCCTATACCTGATTGGCCTCCGAAATATCGGCGCTGGTCAGGTTCAGTGGGTTCTTCGGGCATTGGAACCGGTGCCGTGCGCATGGAGCAATAGCAATGGGCACAGATAAGATTTTCTATACTTAGCCCAAAATATTGGTTATATTGAACAAAACCTTTACTTTTTGTTTAATACTCGCTTGAAGAAAGCAACAATTTTGTTAATACTTTTGTCTTTTCTATAAAAGAAAAAAAAGAGTACTGACTCCTTGGTATATTACTTCTTATACTACACAACCGCGAGACGGCATGCACCTTATTTTAGATGAGACGGTATATGGTTTCCGAGCGCATGCATCGCTACAGTGGCTTTATACAAGACAGACAACAGTGGCGACAGCCGTGGTCCGATTTTTGATTGGTTCCGCCATGTTTCGTCAAATTTTGTCATTCGTGTTGTCCCTTATTATGTATATACGCTTTGTTTATGTGTGTATATCATATTTATGCGCTTTATTTGTGTTTTTCTTTGAGAAAAGTAAATTAAAGTGACCACAACGTAGATGGTTGACATGCAAGAAATGTATTTAAAAGCGCGGGAAGGTTGCAAAAAATGATGGTTATCCAGAAGATGAATACAATGAAGAAGTTGGAAAAGGCCGCACGCAGAAGGTCAAAAAAAGACTGATTAACAGGAGGAAGATCATATGCAGAAATGAAAATAATGGAGCTGGAGAGATCGTATAGTAAGTTGCAAAACCAGCAAAATTCGAAAACTTCCAGAAGGCAAGAAAGCATTATACAGGGTGTCCCGAAATTAGCCTGCCATAATTTACCAGCGTGTTCTACGACCCAAAAAAATGAAAAAAGTTCCTATAAACATGTCCTCAAAAATGCCCCCTAATGGGGCTATAGCCCCCGAAAGGGGCAGTTTCACAAACCGGTTTCTATAAGTATTTCCAGAACGAACATAGATAAAATTCTGAAATTTGGTATGTGATGTACCTGTGAGATTTTACATTTACCGAGGTAGCGATAGTTGGACATTCTTAATCATAGGCGTCCTAAGTGGGGGGGGTTGAGGGGTTAAAAATACCCTAAATTTTTTGTGTGTGCTTTTTCCCAAAATTTATTGCGAAATTATAAAATTTCAGAGTATTCTACGAAAAAATGGTGCTCTTGTTGAACTTTGATAGCGTGCACCGTTTTCGAGTAAAATCGTATTGAAATTTTTTGCAGAGGGCCATGAAAATGCGTATTAGAAATTAGCCTGCCATATTTTACCAGCATGTTCTGCGATCCAAAAAAATGAAAAAGTTCCTATAAACATGGCCTCAAAAATGCCCCCTAAGAGGGCTATAGCCCCCGAAATGGACACTTTGGCAAACGGTTTTTTCTAAATATTTCCAGAACGAACAATGATAAAATTATGAAATTTGGTATGTGATATACCCGTGAGATTTGACGTTTACCGAGGTAGAGACAGTTTGGCATTATTCATCATAGGCGTCCCAAATATGGGGGTCAAAGGGTTACAAATATTTCAAAATTTTTTGTGTTTTTATTCTTCAAGTTATGTCACATACCAAATTTCAGAATTTTATCTTTGCTCGTTCTGGAAATATTTTGAAAAATTCTGCCAAGAAAGAAGTTTTTCGTGAAAATAATGTTGCCACGAAGACAGCCAAGAGAAATGACAGCCAATGCAGTGTATGTCAAGGTGCATGTAGGGAAGACTTATATCAGTTATAACGAATGTTCCTTTTGGGACCAGGAGATGTGTGGAGTACCTACTTGACGAATTATATTTAATGCACCAGTTGACGTTCCATTTTGGGAAAACATACCTATGTCCCATCTTAGGTATAGGTACTCGGTGTCCCAAAATGGGATAAATTACATAATTTTGTTTTTAATGAAAGTTTTAAGTTTGGTTTCTAATTGAGAAAGTTTGACTTTGTCTTATATTTTTTCAATAAATAGTTGGTCATTTAGCATATCCAGTTATTTATTTTGCGCTGTAATTACCTTCTCAAATATCAAATAAGAAAGAGTGTTCCTTCTTATAGGTGACTGTCCCTATATACAATCCAAGATTATGTTGTTGTGGGTCAGGATCTGTGTGAAGGAAATTACATGTAGATATAATAGGTTTCAAATCTAAAGTCTCCTGCGAAATGTTAATAAATATAAAAACGGGTACCAAATTGATCTTGTAGAACATCGGTGTTTAAGGGTAGTAATTTACTCACCAAAACGCTTCTGGTGCGAGATTGGTGGTGAGGGGTGATTGGTGAATCAACAAAGGTTAGTAAGTTTCTTCATATATAGGCGGTCAAAAATCAAAAGTCTTGGAAATATCTACAGCAACGAGCAACGAATTAGAAACTTTCCATACTTCCCCATTGCCAGGTAAATATATTTCTGAAAAATATATGAGTATGTTACCTACTTATTCGTCACTCGTAAATATTATGTATGTTAGAACTCAGTACGTAATGCATTGGCAAAATTTGCTTACCCAATAAACAATTAAAAATGATGAATTGAAACGGCAGTGCCACCAAGGTAAATGATAGAAATTTTTATCGCCGAACCTTGTCATTAAATTAATATTCCTACAAAAAGTTTACAGTTCAACCTTCTAACTCTAAATATGCAAAATTGTAATAACCAGCAATAAACATTTATTTGTTGATTAAGTGGACTATTTCTTCGACTGTCGTGTCGTATAGATGCAAAAACGATTAATGATCGCTCACTTCATCGGTTTCGGATTTAAATATCAACGCTTGCTTTCAAAAATACAATAAAGGTGTCGTTTTTATTACGCAAAAAGTCAATTTACATCTCATTTATCTGGTTGCAAAACATTGCAAAAAATGGTTTATGGTTCTGTAATCAAGATGGCTGACTTTTTTAACTCGGAAATGACATCAGTTGAAACGTTGAATTCTGTATTGTGTAGGAAAAATACAAATAATAAGAGAGTGATATAAATGCCTACGGAGGTCATTTGCGGGGAAATCTTAATATTTTGTCAAAATAAAATTTTGATTTGTTGAACTGCAACCTCCAGCCATTTAATTTCTAAATAGGGGCATTTAAAATTGCTTAATAATTATATAGATAATTTAACAATTCATATTCATGTTTGTAATGATGCGTATGTGCATAACGAGTTAGCGCAATTTGTGATTTCTATTAAATTTTTGAAGGTAAAACTTAATTTCATTAATTAAATGAGTTACTCCGGGTATAGCAATAATTGTGCAAACAAAATAATTAACAAAAAAAGCGGACGGGAAAAATGGAACATTTTTCAAAACTATATTTTTTGCGTGCTTGCTGTGTAGATCTGTATCGCGTTCCTTTTGATTTAATTTATGTAATAATTAATTTATTTAATTGCGATCGATTATTTATGGTGTGCAATAAATAAAATGTGGTTTAAATGGCAGGACGTTTACACATTTATTATAACCTTAGGTATTTCAAAAAGAATATTGTAATATATCTACGAGGTGTTGTACGTTTAGCACGGCGTCCATTACGTTTAGATATTTATAACACCCATGGTGCTACCTATATAGTAGGTATACGCGACGGATTTATATAGGTACTCGTCATCGGGTGACAAAAATCATTCGAAAGTTAGTTGTAATTCCATTCAAAGTCGGCTTTTGTGGGCTTTGAAATCAAAACACCTAATTCCAAATATATTTAATTCATGTGTGTTCATTTTAAATATTTGGAATTTAATATCAGATATAAGTTCTCAGAGCCATATATAGACTTTGCCGATGGGAGGGGGGTTCAGAAATTAAAAAAAAATAAAACTCTTTCAAGGTGACATAGTTTAAATGATATATTTTGTGGTTTAAATGAATGAAATGAAAAGATAAAAGACAGACAGACTCTCAAAACTCCTTGAGTGAAGTGAAAGTAAAAATAGGTAAATAGTCCTATAATATTTTTGCCATAGCCTATAAATTTTCATGTCCTCTCAAAGAGCTACATTATGTCTATAGAATATAGACCAGGAAATTCATATACCTATATACAGGGCGAGTCAGAATGTATAGTAAATACTTTAAAGGGGTGTTCGGCAGGTGGTTTTAAGGGGGGTCTTTCATATAAAATTTTTGGATTTGGGCTTTCCTTGCAAAGTTATTCGGGTCTACAGGGTGACCCAAAAGTATTTCTTTTTTTTATATCTCAATAACGGCGCTACTTAAAAATTTGAAATTTGGTAGGTTTTATCTATACTTACTAGAAGACGCCTTAGGGCGTTTCATTTACACAGTGCCCTAAAAAAGGGTAAAAGCTAACAACCCGTATTAATTTTTTTGCTCAAACTTTTTTAAGATTATCTTTTTGGCCTTGCAGGTCCATCATTTCAGTGTATCTTTTCATTTTGCAACAAAAGTGTACTCTTGTTTCATAATGATAAAATTAACCGTTTGCGTTGAAATTGGCAAAACGTGCCCCAAAACACCTGTTAACTTCAACATTCGAAACATAAAATTTTTACCTACCGCTTTTAAACGTTACACATCGACCGTACCATTTCAACTGAGAAAAAAATTCTTATGAACAATGTACCAAAACTTATTGGCTTTCAAAATGGAAAGAATTGAATTTAACAAAATTTGAACGCCCTATTTCAAGAAAACCAATGCTGTTTTGACCAATGTCCAATTGGTGTTTTTTTCCTTATTTTGAGTGTACAGTCGATCTGTAACGTTTGAAAGAGGTAGGTAAAAATTTTATGTTTCGAATGTTGAAGTCAACAGGTGTTTTGGGGCACGTTTTGCCAATTTCAACGCAAACGGTTGATTTTATCGTTATGAAACAAGAGTACACTTTTGTTGCAAAATAAAAAGATACACTGAAATGATGGACCTGAAAGACCAAAAAGATAACCTCAAAAAAGTTTGAGCAAAAAATTAATATGGTTTGTTAGTTTTTACCCTTTTTTACGGCACTGTGTAAATGAACAAACTACCCTAAGGCGTCTTCTAGTAAGTAGATAAAACATACCAAATTTCAAAATTTTAAGTAATATTGAAATATAAATAAAAAGAAATACTTTTGGGCCAACCTGTAGACCCGAATAACTTGTCAAGGAAAGCACATTCTGACTCACCCTGTATAACTTTAACAATGGACTCTCCATAAACAAAGGTATCTACTAAGCAACAAAAAAAAAATGGAGCAATCGCTTGTTAGGGCTTGGACTTACGGGGTGAACTTTTAATTATTAGGTAATATACTCATCGATTTCCAAGGGGTGTATTAGGCACAGCAGACGAATAGCATCAAAGTGTCCTGAATCCCAATTAATTTGATTAGGTAATCCAATAAAAAATTGAAGACGAATAATGGGAATTTCAATGCAATAAGCCCGCGATAGCCTTAATTCGCTGGCACCGTGCGAAAAGTCTAATCGAGAACACGAAACAAGATTAAGCTACGAGTATTTTTAGAAAATAATTGACAAAATAATGTTGTTTTTTTTGCGTGCGCTGGAGCATTCGTTTAAATTTCGTTTTTTTTTAAATCACTTTCTTGATGCGCATCATTGAAATTCAAAAAAGTTAACTGAACGGGTAATTAGAAAATATTTAGAGGAATTTTGAGCCCGGATCCAGATTCTACAGGTCAATTTACATCGGACAAGTCGATTTTTAAGTTATTCTGAAAGTTTTAAAAAATTGCCATGTTTAGATCTTTTGCAAAAAGTTAACTGACCAAGTTCAATTTCGACCGGATTTCCGGTTTCCACGGGTCAAAGTGCATGAGGCCCGTTTCCATCCAGTTTTATTTTTTTGGTAAAATAGTTCAGTGTCCGAAATCCCCCAAAAATATTCGCCACGCGCACAACCTGACAATATGATAGAATTTTTGAAAATAAATGTGGTTTTTGGTATAACATTTTCCTCAGAAAGGCTTTGTTTTCACGTTACTTTGTTGAGAAAGGTCCAATAATTTCAATTGTTTTTATTTATTGGATGACATGTACAATAGTTTCAAATTCCACTAATGCGCAATGCATTGTCAAATTGCGCGTTTGTCCGGCACCATCGCAATGATAATGTCATTGCGACGGTGCCGGTTTGTATGGCAAAGCCAGCAATAAATTATTGTAAAATTGTCAGCTGCGACAAAATAGCTAACATTGTGGGTAGGTCGTGCACAATATTAAGTACACATAGGTATATAATAATATAATAGTATAAAATTTAAAAACATTTTCTTTTTTGAAATGTTCTTATGTTTTCGACTAGCATATACATGGTGAGTAAAACGTAATGAAAGGTGTTTATATATTTCCTGAATTATTAATTATTATAAAAAATGTTCTAGCAATATTTTTTGCCATAAATTTAGGAAATTAAATTTTTCTTGATGTAAACAATTTCGTTGCTATGGCAACCAACTTTTTAATGGCATGATCTGATTTTCTTCGCATTTAAAAAAAAACGCTTTTTTCTAGTTACTGTATGAAATTTTAATGATGTTCCATAAGAAATATATCGAGAAAAAATTACTTTCCTGAAAATCACCTCACTCCCGGTTGGACTTCATCAATCCAGTTCTTATCAAGTTGGCCATGGAAATCAAATGAAATATCAATAGCTATGTTCGCACAGCAAACCCGAACCGGTCCTGAACTAGTAACCGTCAGTGATTGGTTTAACGAAATTCAAAAATTCAAACTCATCAATGAGATTGACAGTTACTAATTCGAAACTTGCTAGGGATTGCTCCACGAACACAGCTAAATTGGAATAGAGGAAGAGACCCAAGTTTGAGATAGGTGCCTAATTTAAGATAGCTCCTTATATGAACGGATATGTAACGCCATCTGACAGAAATAGTCTAGACTAATTGAAATAAATTGCTGCGTAGTGTTAAAGTGGTAGTTGAGCGCTTCAGTTCGTTTGTTTCTGTACAAAAGCACATTTGGTATGATTTGACTGAAAAACTTTTTTGATAGTGTATATAAACAGGCATTTACAGTGAAGGTAAGGTGTAAAAAATTGTAGGTATGTGTCGTAGTAGTTAGTACGAGCCCCGTCCCATATTAGTTGGCCCAGTCAATCTAAATGTGGCAATTCTTGAATATACTTGAATAAAAATAAAATATAAGGAAATAATGGTTTCTTTTAGTCAAATCGGTAACAAATAAACTTCGAAATATACAAAACAGTTTTATTTTACTAGATAAAGTAACAAAAAATAAGAACAGTAGTATCCAATGCAAAGTTTTGGCCCTAGATAATAAGGCACTCTACTACTTAACTAATGCTACCACTGAGTTACGTCACCTTTTCTACTTATAACAGCTTAAACACGTCTAGACATGGTATTGGCTAACTCCTGGCAATCATTTGGGGCAAAACTAAACTTCATGATATGCCATAAAGTTTCAATTGGGGACAAATCTGGGCTACTGGATACCCATGGTAAAAGCAGAATATTGTTTTCCAACAGCCAGTTTCTAACCCGTTTTGCTGAATGCCACGCAGCGCCATCTTGTTGACAAATCCAGTTCTTCGGCATTCCTCTAAAGTAGGTTTTAGGTATGTTTCCAGAATACAAATGTATCTTTCGGCATTCACGATACCTTCTACAAAGTGCAGGCTGCATACTCCTTTAGCAGACATGGATCCCCAAACCATTACCGAATGCAGGAAATTTTATTTTTCTTTTCACACAGCCTGAATGATACGCCTCCTCTTTCTTTCTTATTACTCTACTCCGGCTATCACCTACACACACTTCAAATCTGGATTCGTCACTCCAGTGAACTGAATCCCATTGTTCCTGAGACCAGTGTCTGTATTGTTTTACCAATAACAACCTAGTTTTTTTCTGTGCGCCAGTGAGTAATGGTTTTTCTTTTGCCTAAAAGAGTACTCATAAAAATGATTTAAAACTGCAGATACAAATAAACTTTAAACCTACCTTGTAAACTTTAAAACCCAATTCCATAGCAACCCTGTGGCATGTTGTTCTTCTTCCCAGTTGCAGTATTCCATAATATACTTATTTCTCCATAATTGAATCGGTGGTTTTTAACAAGTATTCTTCTTAAAGCTCTTTTATTGATATTAGCAACTCTACGCTTTCTTCCAGTTTTTTGCTTTTGGGCGATAGAGGTTGTTATTTTATATAACTGTATGATCTTTCGAACGGTATATCGAGATAAATTGACAATATTACCAATTTCTGATGCCGATTTTCCCGATTGTGACAAGGAAATAATTATCTTCCGTACATCCTCACTAACCGCCTTTCCTCGCGTCATTTTAATAATTTTTTAAGAGTAATATTAACTTGACACTGGGTGTATGAGACTACTGAATGACTTACAAATGTTAAATGAAATTAGTTGTCACAATGAGTTTGTTTATTTCAAAGCCATATTGATATTAAATTTTTAATACATTGGCTCTGCATGTACTCTAAAATACATTCTAAATATTGTTTCTTTACTTACAATGGAATTATTTAGAAAATGTGTAAAATAATATAAAACTCTCCAAATGTAAGTAGTAAATAATGTTTTAGTAAATTTACGAATCTTGGTTTAGGATTAAAATACCGAATTATAGTTTTTAGCGAGCTGGGCCAACTAATATGGGACAGGGCTCGTATATAGGAGGTATTGCTTAATGATGTCTCATTGAAATCTGGCACTATTTTTTCATAATTAAAATAAAATACTTTTGTCCATTTTTTATACTGAAAATTCCTAATTTGAGATAGCAAATGGGTTATGTAATTGAGACTATCAACAATATTTTAATTTTTTTGATTACAGATGCCAAAAAACACAAGTAATGGGGCTCTCATGCTATGGTATAAGCTGTAAAGGCAGTGCGTAATTGGGACGTCAGTCTGTCTCAAATTAGTCAGCCTGTCTCAAATTAGGCAACCTTTTATTATATGGGGCAATTGGCAAACAAATTTTTAGTTCAATAATTTGTCTATGTTGCTATTTTAATGTAGTTTCTTTGGATCACTGTTTTGTCAATACACTAACCAAGTAGTCTAATACAATATTAATAAAAATTTGTTTAACGGTGAATTTTATTTCAAATTTACAAAAAAAGTGTCTCAAATTTGGGTCTCTTTCTCTACTTACAAATCAAAATAACGATAATAAAATCAAGAACTGTTTATCAGTATTGTCTTTGTAGACAACATTCTAAACATTGACATTTCATTTGATTTTCACGCTTCAACTTAATAATAACTGGATTAATGAAGTCCAATAATAATTAGAGAAGGCGATTTTTATAAAAGTTTTTTTTTACATTTTTATTATGGTACCACATTAAAATTTTATATACTGACATATCCCGAAAAAATGCATAGAAAATCATAACATACCATTAAAAAACAAATACTAAAATAATAATAATAAATATACACATTATACTATTGGGAAAATCGAATCAAAGAAAACCATCCAACTCTCTGGTTTTGCAGAGCTAAAGAACAAAGACCAACATCTCCACGGGGGCTACCAAAGTCATTAGGTATCCAACATAATTTCGATAGCAAAAGAGAATGCATGAAAATTTACTTCTAATATACAGTGTGTTTCACTTTAAGTGGCGACAATTCATTATTTTTTAACGGGGCGGCCTATTTTCGAAAACTTTTTTTTTTAATATGGTATTCAAAAAGCTCTACATCCTGGTACATGCTATTTTAAAATTTGCCCTTTCCCTAGCCTACTACGATAACAAATAAGACCCAAAAAATGAAGAAAGTATATTAGGCATTTTTGTACGAAAAAAACAAATATCTCTATCGATTTAAGCACATCTGGATACCCCAAATCCCAAGTTTCAATGTCGTAACTTATACCGAGTGTTCACAATTTAGGTGCAAAAAATAAAAAAATCGACTTTTTGAGAGTGCCCTGTGTAAACGATACTGAGTCTTTTCCAAATGTTAGGTTGCCAATGGATTGGGAGTCACCTACTCTATCAATTTGCACAATATCATCCGCTTATCTAATACAGAGTGTTCATAATAAATACGGAAATATCGAAAAAATCGGCACAATTATTTTGTTACTACGTGTGCCACGAAATTTTAAAAACTAAGTCTATCTTTTTATTCTTGCTTCTAATTTGCAGGAAATATGCATTGTGTTACTTTAAATCAATTCAATTCAAATAAAAATTTTAAAAATACCTAATTATTTAATTTTTACTTTTTACAGACTACGAGTAGTACAGAAAAGTAAGGAAAAATAACAAAAGGTCGGAACATTATTAAGTTTTAAATTTTGCTGATTTCAGTTCAGTTTCTGTGCAGCAACAGATTTATACTTCCTTTGGGGCTACCCTCAAAGAAAAAGTTTATCGAGACCGTCCTACCAATGTGAACGATCTAAAAGAAAAAAATCGTGATGTATGTAGATCGATTACGCAGGAGTACTACAAAAAGTTACTAACAACTGTAGGAAGGGATTGGAAAAATCTGTTGCTGCACAGGGTGGTCTAATTGAAATCAGCAAATTTAAAACTTAATAATGTACCGACCTTTTGTTATTTTCCTTACTTTTCTGTACTACTCGTAGTCTGTAAAAAGTAAAAATTAAATAATTAGGTATTTTTAAAATTTTTATTTGAATTTAATTGATTTAAAGTAACACAATGCATATTTCCTGCAAATTAGAAGTAATAATAGAAATATAGACTTATTTCCGTATTTATTATGAACACTCTGTATTAGATAAGCGGATGATATTGTGCAAATTGATAGAGTAGGTGACTCCCAATCCATTGGCAACCTAACATTTGGAAGAGACTCAGTATCGTTTACACAGGGCACTCTCAAAAAGTCGATTTTTTCATTTTTTGCACCTAAATTGTGAACACTGGGTATAAGTTACGACATTGAAACTTGGGATTCGGGGTATCCAGATGTGCCTAAATCGATAGTGATATTTGTTTTTTTCGTAAAAAAAATGCCTAATATACTTTCTTCATTTTTTGTGTCTTATTTGTTATCGTAGTAGGCTAGGGAAAGGGCGAATTTTAAAATAGCATGTACCAGGATGTAGAGCTTGTGGAGTACCATATTTAAAAAAAAGTTTTCGAAAATAGGCCGCCCCGTTAAAAAATAATTAATTGTCGCCACTTAAAGTGAAACACACTGTAGAAGAAGAAGAAACCTGAGCCCGGATATAGGAATGCCCGTGTATATTTATAACGACACGCTCAGATCTACTCTGCGGAACGGGTCACCTCAAAATTTGAATATATGCGTGTTAAAAAAATGATACCGGATACGCGTTGGCAAATAAAATGTAAAACTAGACATTTAATGCAATTGTTCGGCGCAGATATTGAAGTTGCATTCATAAATGTAATGAAGTGCATTTGTTTTTAGATCAAGGCTACCCAATTTTTCTTTGGAATATATCTATATGGGCGAATGCACATGCACATACATACCTAGGTACTGGAATTCCAAATCACCAATGTTGTTGAACAACTAGGTATTAGCAACATCATCCCCAAAACGGTAGATAATAATATGTAGGTATGGTATACGTAATAATATGTATTTGACACAAATAGGCACTTATTTAGAAGCCAACGTATGCAGTGTATGCTAAGGCTGTATCTAGACTTTGTCGATTTGGGGTGAGGGGGCGGTTGACAGATAAAATGTTGAAATTGAATATGCGGTTAAATGATGAACGAAAAGTAATTCTATAAGTACCTAACCTAATAATATTATGACCCTAAAATATTACGTTAATTAACTGGTGGTAATTTTTTTTATAAATTCACCGCTCAGCTTGACCATAGATCAACCCACCGTATATTATAATCATAGTAGCTTCAGTTGGCCCCGGCAGCTTGATCTCATCTTTGTCAGGTACCAAGAGTAGAAATATTGGAACCACAGAAGGAAGTGCTCCCGTCGCCTTCGCCATTATCTCTCGCCGACTGGACTGTATAGATGAACTGTGTCTTGCATAGTTTTCAGCAGGGACGAGACCGACCTGCCTCGGCCATATGCGCAGTGACCCTTCTATGTGTTATATATTCATTCGGTGGACTAACCAACCTCACTCTGATCGCAGTAGCAGAGGGAGCCAATAAACTGCCACATCAAATAACGTTTCGCGATGCATTTGGGGCAAATAACATTTCGCGGAGCGTTCTCATAGCCGGTCTAATTTTCTTGTTGTTGACGAGCCCATAACAGCCCGCTGCCAATCTATCTTCTGTGTGCGTCCCGTATGCGTTTAGACAAATAATTCTATTCAAAGTGGGGTCCCGCCGCCTGGACCAGATATTTGCGGTCGCTCGATGAACCAATTAGTGTGACGTCACACTAGACAAGCCGACTGCACAATCATAACTTCTTTTATCGTATAAGAGTCAAATTAGTTATAAGAATGGCGAATGGCTCATTAGGAAAAGACCTACACCGAGTTACTTGATTGACTTCACTGGCGATTGGCCTATGGGCACGCTGGGGATGGACTTTTTAAAATTCGTAATTTTAACATCAATGTTGATTTTTTTCTGGTCTGGAGATGGTATCAGGACAGTAAAACTCGTTTCTACAACTAAGCCAATCCTACCTTGTGAATTATTTTCTAAGGGTCAAAAAATCGTGTTAAGTACGAGTTGATTCTGTGTAGTTTTTTACATATTATAATTACTGAAATATCAAAATAACTTTTAAACATATACTACAAATTAGGTATTTCAGCACAGAAGACTGTTATTTTTGAGGTTTTAACATATTTGCGTACAGATAACGTGTAAATTTTTGTAAAAAAAGGGTACGCAGTTGTAGTGGTGTATGGATAATATGTACATATTTATACGAGATAATATACAGGGTGGACCCAGAACCCAGATCGACTATACGATAGGTGTAAAAGACAAAAAAATTTCGAGTTGAAACTTGACCCTTGGGGGATTAGCCCTGCTTGATTAGAAACTAATTTGCACCATATTATTATATTTTAAAAATCAAGCAGGCCTTTACAGGGACAATTTATTCGTTTCCAGTTCAGGTAAACTACATTTTGCTTAAGAGATATCGAAACATTTTATTGGAAAAAGTTGTCGAGAATGAAAATATAAGTCCCCGTACCAAATTTTAAAACAATCGGCAGACTTAGATTTTTTTTTTAAATTTCAACTTTATTTTTTGGAAAAAAATCAAAGTATACCGATTGTTTTGAAAATTAGCACAGGGTCTTAAATTTGCATTCTGAAAACTTTTTTCTGATAAAATTTTTCGATAAATGTACTTGATTTGCGCTAAAACCGCAAAAATTGAAAAAATAAAATAAATCAAAATGTGCCGATTTTTTTATAATTTGGTACGGTAATTTGGAATTGCATTCTGAACAACTTTTTTTAATAAAATTTTTCCATATCTCTTGAGGAAAAGGTAGTATACTTGAACTGAAAATGAATAAATTGACCCTGTCAAGGCCTGCTTGATTTTTAAAATTAAAAATATGGTGCAAATCACTTTCTAATCAAGCAAGGCTGATCCCCCAAAGCGAGTTTCAACTCGAAATTTTTTTGTCTTTTACACCTATCGTATAGTCCATTGGGTCCACCCTGTATAATGGATGAAGACACCACTTTTTTCGTTGTTTATCCGTTTGTATGGAGAAAGCTCCACGGTATTTTCAAAAAAAAATTGTAGGTCGGAATTTGACCAAAAAAAAATTAAAATTCAAAAATTTCCGTTACTATCGTGTAAAACATACGGCGGTATTGTATAATACAATACAAAATATACTTTTTATAATGCATATGTGCCATTTTGCGATAACTTTCAAACGGTATTATGGGATGTGTCTTTGTGGCACAGCCCCATTGTTGCAATGTTACTAGCGTGAGCAGACGATAATGCCAGGTTTCTCTCAGATAAATAAAGGCTCGTTTCATTTACTAAAATATCAAGAGTAAAAGCTCTAGACGATTCGTCTTCTGTCCAACGTGCTTTAGATTTTTTTAAGCAGTGTCACCTTGTTAGAAGTGTCAATGAAATTATCACCATTTTCTTTGTCGCGTAATACTTAATTCCGTTGGTGTTTCTTTGCAAACTAATACATCAATATACATAGATCTTTCGGTATTTTCCCAGGTATTTTCGGGTTCTGCATAATTCACTGCTAAGAACAATGAAGGAACGGCTGGAAAATTAATTTAGGTAGAAAGACATTTTCCACACAAAAGTTTTGAAACTAGGTACTTGCCGTCTTTTTTCAGCTTCTTTGCTTGTAAATTCAATAACCTGGCCTGTAGTTCATGGCTTGAAACTTGAAATGTGGTATAGACTCTTTTATTAAAGCAGCTCCATTATTCTTTGTCCTTAGGATAACAATATTTTAACTATTTTTCCTGAATTGTTACATCTTTCGGGAAGTTAAAAAATGCCCAGCTTCCTTCGTCTTTCTTGAGTTATTTTTGCATGCAGTGATGCTGCAAACAACTCCCACTACTGGCATCTACATTAACAAAAAATTGATAAAAAAAACTATGCGTGAAAAATTGGTTGTTGAATGAAAATACACAAATCTCTCAGCAAGTTCGCTTGTAAATAACACAGTTAATAATTGTTTTTAAAGTCACAACAAAACTAATACACACACTTCGTCAGTTTTTATCGTCACAATTGTTATTAAAAAATCGCTAAATATAATTCACTATGACCCAGAAATGATATGAAGTACACAATGGAAACAAATCGGTGAGACGGACTAATCTCCAGCGGCCATATTGGGTGTGACGTCAGCCAGTTGCCCATCCACCCCCCACAGAGTTACCATGCAACAGTGACTATCTATAGTCACTACATGCAACCTATTATGCCTCTACTAACCTCGAGGCACCTATCAGTGATTTAGTTTGAGGACCGCATCACGCGCGCCGCTACTGTCGCACAAATTGGCGGCAAGTAGGGAGTGGTCCATCTAAGGGGTAGGGTAATCTCTGGTTTAACAATGACCACTTTTCAATGCGTTGGCGTGACTTTCTAAGGGTTATTATCAACTGTTACAGATCTACAGTTATCTCATAGTTCTCTAGAAATGCTAATCCATCTAATTAAAGGTATAAAGCCTTAAACGGAAAGATAATAAGAAACTTCTGTATCGCCTTCAACAATTAGGTTCCCATTTCGAGTTATTGTATGTTAAACTTTTCATATAATTGTTATGTACATAAATATTTAAGATTTGATTACCCGTCAGGCCGGCAATTATTATTAGATTGTTGCTATGTTATTTGTTTGCACATGTGAGCAGCGCGTTATTTGAGAAAAATGGGCGTGCCTTTTGGAGTGGCCAAGTGTTCCGCAATAATAAAATCGAAGCAGCTTTTTTTCTATACCGGCAATTATTACTGCATTCTTTAAATGTACGGAGATTTAGGTAACTGCCTATGCCGGCCGCGCGCATTTTATGTAAATTAGAGATTATTTCATTGCTGCATATAGCGGCAAATTAATTTATACAAGATACAAGCAGAACTATTTCTGATCTGACTTGCCTGATTCAGAAGTTCCACGATTTTATTTTCGAGTTAGTGTGAGTATCAAGATATTAAGTTAAAATTATATCGAAATATTTTCAGTTATACAACCTACTTTTTTGTAATACCCAAAAAAACTCGTGGTAGCACACCGTCATGTACAGGGTGACCACGAAATATTTGACCCCCCCAATAACTTTTTTATTTTTTGAGCTAGAAACACGAATAAAAAAGTATTTTGTAGAGAATTTTTTTTTTTGCGGTTTTATTGCATTTTATATAGGGTGTTTAGAAAAAGAGTGGCAAACTAAACTTTTTTTTTAATGGAACACCCTATATATTTTTGCATTTTTGAAATCTGCTCATCAAGGCAATTAAAATTATGTTAAACTTTGTGGCATTATCTTTTTCCGTTTTTGGAAAATTCCGTTTTCAAATTTTATACTAAATTTATTTAACTCGAATTTGTGGATCTCTTGATAAAGATACATAGATGATCGATGTAATAACAAAAAATATTTGTTTTAAACAAGAGAGTAACATAGTGAAACTCCAAAATAATTAGGAGCTTTTACGATTTTCCTGAAATTCTTTATTTCGAGAATATAATCAGTAAAATTTGAAAAGGCTCCTAAACATTTTGGAGTTTCACTATATTACTCTCTTGTTTGAAACAAATATTTTTTGTTATTACATCGATCATCTATCTTTATCACGAGATCCACAAATTCGAGTTAAATAAATTTAGTACAAAAGTTGAAAACGGAATTTTTCAAAAACGGAAAAAGATAATGCCACAAAGTTTTATATCATTTTAATTGCCTTGATGAGCAGATTTAAAAAATGCAAAAATATATAGGGTGTTCCATTTAAAAAAACATAAATTTAGTTTGCCACTCTTTTTCTAAACACCCTATATAAAATGCAATAAAACCGCAAAAAAAAATAATAAAATTCTCTACAAAATGCTTTTTTATTCGTGTTTCTAGCTCAAAAAATAAAAAAGTTAGTGGGGGGGGGTCAAATATTTCCTGGACACCCTGTACATACATAGCATTATTAGATAGCAAGTATGAAGCTGCGAATTTGGTTAAAAATGACAAAATAGTTGTTTCTTTGAAACTTTGATTTTTCTAGCACTAACCAAGGAATGCCAAAAGTTCAATGTGTGTCAGCTGAGAATTGTTTTATAACAGGGACAGGTTCGGAATCTAATATTAATGACAAAATTGGTTCCTGATCTAAAAGCAGAGAAAATATAGGTCCAAGTTACACAGCAGAGAGCTCTTAATGCTATAGCTGTCAAAAATTGACCCCAAATTCTGATTTTGCAATATACAGGGTGTCCCAGAAAAGAAGGCCAATCTCTCGGATTTATACAGGGGATGTTAAAATAACATGACAAGTTCTTATAAAAATTTTCCTCAGAGCGATACGGAGATACAGGGTGTTGAAGTTCTTTTTTTGAAATTAAATTATGGCTATATCTCCCAACATACCTAATCAAGCTACTGAACTGAAATTTGGCAATGTTGTGTTTTTGCGGATGGAGAATAAGCTGAAGGCATCAATTTTTACGTATCTCACAGAGAGCGCCACTTGTGATGTTTTTTGATCATGTTATTGCTATTTTTGAGGTTATCTTCTTGGTCTTGCAGGTCCATCAATTTAGTGCATCTTTCATTTTGCAACATAAGTGGACTCAAGTTTCATAACGATAAAATCCAGTAAAAAAAAATTGACTTCTTAAAAAAATTTAAGCTGTATTTTTATTCTATTGATAGCTAAATATAAAGATGATATACTTAAATAAATATAATATACACATTTTTAATATAAGTAACACGTTCAAAGTTTATGGTTTGTGCTCTCCCAATGTCAATTTTGTAGTAAAAAAACAGCTTAAGTATTATCATTGAATAAGGAATTCTATCCCATAGAAAGAAACAAAACATTGCCAGTCGCAACAAAAAACATAGTTTAAATTTCTATTAGATGTACAGTTTAAGATCCTTAAAAATCGTACCTATACATAGAACATATTTTTTGGGGACCACAAATCTGAAACTAAATGGGTATTATAGGTCTCAGACAAATAATAAATATATAGACTAATAATTCAATACAATACAGACCTTGCCAAGATAAAAAAAAATGTTTAGTAACATTATTTGTCTGAGTTAGTAATACAAATCTAAAACAAAACAATGCAATGATTGCACCATTGCCAAACTTCTTCATAAATTTATATTTTACTTGCGTAATAAATGCATAACCAACGTTAAAAAACATCAATTTGGAACAAAATTATTTGATATCTACAATCTACATATAGTAAAAATTTGGACAGTTATCTTTTACTGATTTTGTGAATTCACTGATCTTACTTGGGCTTTATATAATATCCTTAATACATTTCTTATTCTGGCTAACGTGGCAACGTTGCACGAGCTCTTTGTGACCGATGCACATTTTTGCTGTATTATGCCCCAACAGCTGATCCAGAGTTCGTTGAGATTTCGCCGCTTTGTGTTTATGTGTTTCGAGTGTCTTGTTCTTTGAGATTTTGGGGTTATTTGACAAAAGACATATAGTTAAGTTAGTAATTAGTAAATTAGTGTAGTTTTCAGAACGATGGGAAGAGTAAAGTGTTGGATTTGTGGCATAGGAAACATAACATAATCATATGATGCAGGCTTAAGTGTCAAATTTGTTGTTTTTGTTTTGAGTTGGCATTTTTTATATTGGCTGATTACAATGTAGCGTTTAGGTTAGTCTATGTTTAATATTTGTCTGAGGTATAGGTACAGGGTTATTCACTGAGAATTGACCCCCCACCTAACTTTTTTGTTTTTTAAGATAAAAGGGTGATTCAAAAAACAAAATCAATGGTTCGGCGAATACTTTTTTATGCCATGACCGTTTAGTGTACAGGGTGTTCCAAAAAAGTAGGACCAATGGCAACTTAATTTTTTTAAATGGAACACTCTGTATATTATTGGATTTTTGAAATCTGCTCATCAAGGCAATCAAAATGATATCAAACTTTGTGGCATTATCTTTTTCCGTTTTTGAAAAATTCCGTATTAAAATTTTATACTAAATTTATTTAACTCGAATTTGTGGATGTCGTGGTAAAGATAGACGATCAATGTAATAACGAAAAATATTTGTTTTAAACAAGAGAGTAATATAGTGAAACTCCAAAATGTTTAGGGGCCTTTTCAAATTTTACTTATTATATTCTCGAAATAAAGAATTTCAGGAAAATCGTAAAAGCTCCTAAACATTTCGGAGTTTCACTATATTACTCTCTTGTTTAAAACAAATATTTTTCGTTATTACATTGAGCGTCTATCTTTATCACGAGATCCACAAATTCGAGTTAAATAAATTTAGTATAAAATTTGAATACGGAATTTTTCAAAAACGGAAAAAGATAATGCCACAAAGTTTAATATCATTGTGATTGCCTTGATGAGCAGATTTCAAAAATCCAATAATATACAGGGTGTTCCATTTAAAAAAATTAAGTTGCCATTGGTCCTACTTTTTTGGAACACCCTGTACACCAACCGGTCATGGCATAAAAAAAGTATTCGCCGAACCATTGATTTTGTTTTTTGAATCACGCTTTTATCTTGAAAAACAAATAAGTTAGATGGGGGGTCAATTCTCAGTGAATAACCCTGCGTACATCTTTTTGCTCTAAAAATATTGACCTCGTTTAGATACATGATACTTTTCCCTAAGCGTATATAAAAATTAGGATAAATACATTGATTATGCTAGATCTAGGTGTTTGTTACCTTAATATGTAAACTCATTTATTGGCGATGGTTCAGTGATTTTTAAGTATCCGCGTGGCTATTGAGAAAATGTGTAATAATATAGTGCCAGAAGTTACGGATTTGGAGATGCTTGTAAAGTCTTATAAAAACCCTGGAGTGTTTTGATATCTATACGTAAACATTAAACATCGACTGCTATTCGTTTTATCGGAATTCGTCATTAAAAACCCCGATTTGTCGTCCTAAATACCGAAACTAGTCCGAAAAATGCGCCGATACGAAAACTGCATTTTTTGTGGCTGCTTATCGAGCGCTTAGTTAAAATTGTTTTCGTACAGAGCAGAGAGCAATCGTGATCTAAATCTAAATTCGTTGTTACGAAAGTGGAACAAAAATTTTATAATACTGGTAATTGAAAAAGCAATCACCACTTGATTGTATCTGTCCGAAGATTTAACTGTTACCTCTTCAATTTTTCAAGTTGCTCAACTATCTTGTCCTTCTGGACAGTCTCATTATGTTCATGCTGTAGAGGAGAGAATCCATTCTATTTCACATCAAGGTATTTATTTAAATTGTTTTTCAAACATAATTAGAGTAATAAATTGAATTTGTCGGGAACAATTTCAAGTGCAGTGCCATGTGCCACAGGGTGTCATTGACTATACTACTGTTATAATACAGGTTACAATTATTGATAGTTACAGATAGTCTTAAAAAAGCAATATTTGTTTGCCCTTAAAAAGTAAAGAAATGAAAGTTACTTTTGCATAGTTTATTGGTATAGCAGTTAAGTTTATTTGGTAGCTATATAAATGACCGCATTTTTGTACCCAGGGACTCTTTAAAGTAAGGGGACCCACCATTATACTTTTCAAAGTGAGGCCTATATATTCTTTCCTCATTCTAATGGTATCAGTGATGCCAAGTATGCCATTTTATTGGAGAATCTATGAATATAACAGGTACTTTGATTGTTAGTAGAAATTAATAATGATTTCCATGATTTCTAAAAATTATACTTGACAATGTTGCGTATACAAGTGCAGAATGTGGCAACTGTCAAATGAAAGAAATTTATTTTATAGTTGAAATTGATTTCCAGCAATTATTTCCACGATTTTAAGTAATAAGTATGGTAAGTCAGTAGTGCCGATTTTGTTTATTTAAGAATTTGTCGCTATTGCACCTTGTTACCAGGTTCCTCAATCCATTTGTAATAATATGTATATACTTGAACTTTCTTCCCTTGTTGAATGTATGTACCCAAAGAACTTTCACAGATTTTGGGATGGACTAATAAGATTAGGTCTAGTAGTTCTAATGTAATTTTATTTCTCTCCCAAGGTACCTCACAAACTTAAAATAAACTTGTAGTCGTAGATAAAAACTCTTTAAAAAAAGACCTGACTGAAGCTACCTGCTTAATAATTTAAAATTTTCGAAATACGATTTTTGTATTGAACTAACTACCTTATACGTATATAATGCCCACGTCATGGGAATTGCAGGATTACTAAAGGTGATACAGAAAAAATCTGGTTGCAATTATTGGGACTACTACAGGCGGCCGCATTACCTTTAATTGACACATCTGAGTATCTGGAAGTTAGAAAAGTTAAAAATTGTGAATTATGATGGGAAATATTTTACCTCCTTTAGAATCTATGGCACTGGCATGTCACATAAAACCTGATGGCAGTTAGACACTGACATTATAACATAACCTTGTATCAGCCCCCTTGTGGTCTCCTTGGAGTCGACAGAAAACAAACTTCCCCTCAGGGCTTCACTTTTCCTATGCGATAGACTGTGACCTGCTGGGTCCCCTTATTTTAAAGAGTCCCTGGTTGTACCTACCTTTTGGACAAAATGACGCGATATATTTTGAAAATTGCTGCGGGCATAACGTGGGTTAAATGATAGGACCTAATTCCGCATTTCCTTTGCCATTTTTTCTCCTCGTGCAGAATTATAGAAATAGTACACATAGGGGCGATATACATATAGCCAACAGCCGGAAGTAAGGGACCGTTATACGCATGCAGGCGATACGAGCAGCCGTAAAAAGCTTAAAATTATTAATATTATCACTGAAAGCCATTATTTTGTCAGTGAAAACTTGATGAGTTTTGCGCAATAATTAAGGAAAAGTTTTCCAAGATATATAGGTATGCGGTGAGAAACTTTGTCGGTTTCAAGTGTCCGCTTTAGTTGATAAGTCTATCGACCATATCCTATTTTTAGGTCACATTAGTGAAATAACGTCAGTGTGGTTATATCGTTTTTTCGGGCCACAACAAAAAAAAAACATAAATTTTGATTTTATACTTGTGGCGTAATGGACTGTATGCGCGAATATGCGGAATTTGTAATTTTTGAGAAAGCGAAAATGCACAAGATGTTGATTTAGGTTTCTTACTCATATCCTCCAGTGATTGTCTCTTGGGAGTAACTTGTAGCAGTTGCTGCGATTGTCTGGATACTCTGGATGCTGCGATCTTGTGAAGTAGGGGGATTTTTGCTGCTGTATCAATAGTTTTTTATCTTTCGTTCACGTTATTCGTTTAAAACGAATAACTATTCGTTTTAAACGAATAACTGTCACTTTTCGTGTCATACAGGGCCTCTAGTTTTTTGTACTGTTCTACTGGTACTGGTCCTGCTACCAGTCTTGGTATCGCGCGCGAGCAGTGTTACCCAAATCAACCGAATGTAAATTTGAACCGCGAAAAGTAAAGCATGAACAAAAATCAGGAATAATACCCGCATAGAGATTTCTTTCTGCTTCATATGAATTACGTAATTAAAGCAAAATATTATATTAATTTTATACCCAAATAAATAAAAATGTATTTCAAAATATCCTAAAATATGTACAAACGTAAATCGTGAGCAGAGCGTGAACAATACTCTTTTTTATAGGTGCATGCAATTTTTGTGAATTTTTGGAACCATGAATTCGTATAAAAAATTCTTGAAAAATTCTGAATTTCAAATTTTTCCCACAAATTACTTAACGGATACTTGGGACTACTGAATTTCAGTAGGTACTAATCCATATCTTGTAAAAATCTTGTAAAAATCCCCCTCTGAAATTTTGTCAGGTATGATGGAGAACTTAAACCCTACTTCCTTTTATTATGTCAAAATGAATGACAATTTTAAAGGTCATTTAATATCTAATGAACAATAACATGGCCATATGGACATATTGTTGTTGTTGATTCCAGTTATTCCACTAATTAAACATATAAGTATAATACTTAAACCTCTCTTAGTCTCATTTTCTATGCCAACTTTACAAAATTTTAGCAATTTGATATTATCAACTGCACGAAACTGCCTCCCGACTTATTTCGTATCTGCTCTAGTTTCATGTCAAATTTTATTTGTTTTATTTTATCCAGAAATATGCTCTTTTTTCAATTAATTTAATAATCACACTCCCTTTAAAGGATTAATAATAATAATAATTCTAACCTTCACAATACTCCAAACTATAGGAGTACCCCAAAAGCAACCATATATGCTTGTACGGGGGAGGGGGGCAATTACTATTATTTTGTCTTCGTTGCCATTTGCGGCTATCGGAAATGCATTTCTCTAGCCCAACATAAAATATTTGAGTTACATTTTCATATACAGTTGCTAATGATTTAAAAAGTCAATCAAACGGGGGTTGCCACTAGTAGAAAGGATTTTATGATTTTTCAAGATCAAGAGATATAGAGAGTGAGATATAGGATTGTTCATTTTGTGGAAGCCCTTATCTTAATCACCTTATAATGTATGTGCAATGAAAATAACTCTTTTGCGTCTGCCCTTTGTCATATGTGGAAATTGTACCAAAACCAAGCTTTCTTCGAAATTAGATATTTTTAGAGAAAATTTTACAAACTGCTGGGGCTAATCAGATTAAACTAAATGCACACCCTTATATCCGCCAGCAAATAAAATTTCAATTCAATTAATTCCCATCCGACAAAACGAAATCGCCGACAATATCTGCGCAGATCCCGGTGTTGATTGGGTTTCCATTGCCGAAGTTTCTGATCCCTCGCAGTCTAGAAAGGAAATTTAATGGAAAAATACCCGTTTATTTGCGATTATTTTTCCTATAACCCCTTCACGAGAGGACTTTTCGATTTCGAATGTCCGAACATTGAAACGGAAAATAAACGAGGTCTCTCGTGAGCGCGTTGGTTTACGACATTGATTTCTATCTAAAAGCCTCGTCGGATACTTACCGGGCACAATTACACTATATTCAATTATGAAGCAAAATGTTTGGTATTTACCAGTTACCTTCCTAACATTGTCGTAAACTAAATCCAATGACATGAAGCTTTTGTGAGAACGAAGTCGTGGCGCAACGATATCTATACCTAACGGCGAACGGTCGTGTGTGTCTCAAGTTGGAAAAAATCTCATGGCTATGTCTAAGTATATGCAGAGAAAGGAACCGCTAAATTGGAAACATGTTAATAATAATGCTATCAAAATAAAACCTTATTTTGCTCTATCATACAAGGCGATCATCATGAGACTTGTCTTGTTCCAACTGGGCACCTATATAGATAGAAAAGATACTCCTGAAGTCCTGACTCTCCGGCCACATAATATTTATTATAAATATATGCGTTAATACCTAGTCTAGTCTTGCTGAATTGCAGATAGGTATACATTGTTATATTATACTTGTATCATATGATTCTATAAGTCCTTACAGTTCTTACGATATTCAATATGGCTGTATCTGCCGTATCGTTGAATGACTCACTCAACGGACGTATATCTTTGCTATAAGCTAAAAGCAAAATTTGATGAAACTCTTTGCGTATAGCTAAGTTTAGTTTGACACAATATGTAAGAATCAGATGTTTAAGGCTGGTCAAGCCGCCTTCTCTGCTGGTGGGTAATGTATGCACTAGTTTTCTCTTCAAACCCTTGTCTAAATGGATAGACAAGGTTCAAATTCGTGATGCAATAATTGGTCTCAAAGGCCCACATGCTCACATGTAGGTATGCTGAAGAAGTACACATTTAGATTCACCAACTATAACACCCGACTGTCAAACATATACTTTTTACGCCAATGGCTTTTGAAAAAATTCGGTTCATTTTCTAATTTCTAATAACCACCTATTTTTAAGAGAGTCTCTTTTAAAACTATCATGGGTTGTTATTTTTAGAGAAATTTGGAAAAATCATTGATCTAAATGAGTGCTTCTTTCACGTACCACATTAACTACATTAACTCTATTTCAATACCAACATAGGTTAGGTAACAACAACCATAAGGTTAAAGAGTGTCTAAAAATTCACTGGATGTAAGTGTAAAAATTTGGCAGTAATTCATTAATTTGTGATAGTTTAATAGTTGTTAAACATGCCATATGAAACTATAGGCCAGGTATACAGATACCTACGCAGTGTAATTTTCTTTACACGAGTTTCAGCCAAAGCATATTTACATATTCACCTAAAACTCTCCAGCCTCATATCTCAGCAACGAAACGAGATATTTTAGTTCGGTAAAAAAGGCTGGTAGAGCTCTTCGAAGACTTTATTCGTAAGCTCAAACTGTCGAATGAAAATTTTCGTTCGCAGTGACCTTGAAAAGTGGTGAATCCCAATTGTCCTTTAATTTGAACCAAATTATGTGCTATAAACAAATTTTCAAAAATCAACACTGTTTTAGATGTCGCACTTTGAAGTTAGCAGTTCCCTCGTGTGCAAAATATGAAGTACCTACTTAATCTTAAGATTATTTCCAAAAGTAAGAACCAGAAACTAATTTTCTGAGCAGTTCGTACAACTATTCTAATATCTCCCAGAGTTGTTTTGTCATTGTCAACGAATAATGGTCAAAAATGTGCGCTTTTTTTTATGGCGTTTAAACATAAAGGTAGTTTTTTAAACAAGCAATTACAACGCTTCATAGGTATGATTAAAGATTCATCCCAAACTTTGCTGAACTTCTCAGTCCTTTAAATAAATGTTCAAGTAGGTAAATTACAAAACTGTAACAATAAACAATTTTTTGATTGGACATAATAATGTTAAAATAGTTTTGAAAATGCGAGAAATTTGTTTATCAATGTTACAATTTTAACACATCCGTGTAATAATGCTAAACTTTTTTAACAACAGACGCATAATACTTCTATTGGTGCAGTTCTAAAGCAGACTCTCAATAAAATTTCTCAACCTATTGCTTATTTTTCAAAAAAATTTACCCCTTCTCAAATTAAATATTCAACATTCGATCGTGAATTAGTAGCTACTTGAGCACAGTTTCGACATTTTTTAGAAGGATATGAATTTATAATTTTAACTAATCATAAACCTTTGACTACAATATTTATGTCAAAAAATAAAAGTCCTAGACAATTTCGTTACTTAGAATATATTGCTCAATTTACTTAAAATATCCAATATTCCTTAGGTTGGAGTATTGTGAGGGTGAGAATTATACTATTATTATTATAACAGAAGAATCCAACATTGGAGCTGATGTCCTATCTTGCGATGACAGTGAGATTTCCTCTTTTGATTTAATTAAAATAGATACCAATAGTATTAAACAATCTCAAGATTAAGATTCTGATGAAGAACTGCAATTTTTACTTAGAAATCAAAAACCCAACTCTAGTTGTTTCCTTACAACAAGAAGAAGTTTCATTTGCAAAAATCAAACTTTGGTGAGAAGTTTCTTCTTCAAAACATCGTATTTACATTCCTAAAAATTTACGACTGTATTTAATAATTTATATAACATTTCACACCCAGGAGTTAGAGCAACAAAACAAATGATTGGTAAATCTTAGTTTTGGTTCAAAAATTAAAAGCATACAAAATCTGCTTTAGGTAAATTTGAAATTCCTAAAGGTCATTTTGAACATATTTATCTAGATCTAATAGTCCTCTTACTGTTTCAGGTGGTTGTACATTGTACATACAAAGATTTACTCGTTGGACAGAAGCTTATCCCATATATCAAATATTACTGAGCACATACGATCAAGGCTTACAATTTGAATCAGGTTAATTATCAAAATTTAGTAAATTTTTCGGTATTCATAAAACTACACACAACTACTTATCATCCGCAAAGCAATGGCACGTTAGAAAAATTTCACAGGACATTAAAAGCTGTTTTTACTGCCAGAGGAAATATAAATCGATGGAAAGATGAACTACCTTTAATATTGTTAGGTCTCAGAACCTCAGAATAGGAAGATCTTCAGCATTGAGGTATATATTTTTTGCCTTCATTGTTCCTTTGCTGAGCCTTTGAGGCTATAGCTGGAGAATTTTTTGTAAAGTCACAAGAAATCGTTGACTCTTTTCCTAATGTAGTTATTTACGAGAAACGTTTTGCAATTTAAAAAGTCAACAGCAGTTTTTAGTCACAATCGAGAAAAACCATTTGTTTCACCAGATTCAAATTATTATGTTTTTGTTAAAGTTTAAGGTAAAAGACCATATATCTTTGACCAGATTACGGAGGTCATTTAAAAGTAATTAAAAATTTTTCAAAAACATTTGTTTGTTCTTGTTGTTATTTTAAAAGAAGATAAAGTGATATGATAGATGATATAGTATCGATCGTGTTAAACCTGCAATTCTTCTTTCAGAAAATTATAATGAATATAGTATTATTATATATTAGTTTTTAACTATTTTTAAAGAGGGGAGTATTTTTAATTTAAATCATTTCTAAGTATCACTACAAGAAGAATTCTATAACAAAATTGTATGTTGAATTATCCCAAAAGTAACATCAGGCGATTTTTTATTGAAGTTGCTGCATAACACATGGTTACATGAAACGGGCTTCGGTGTTGTTAATTGTTTGTCAGTTGTAAACGGTACGGACTATGTAGCGTGCTTATGCATCGCCCGTGGGCTAAAAACGCAAACGAACGACGTCGCCTTTCAAAACTAACACCGTAATGACATTCGAGCGGAAAAATTCGATATGCACACAGATCGACACAAAAAACTCGTTCTATGCAAGTGAATAATAATGGCCTAAAGTAATAATTTTGCCCGGCTGGTTCTAAACAACTCCGACTCAAGGTGATCTAACATATTTGTAAGGATAGGCATTATAATAGTTTTAATGCGCCTGCGACCTTAATACCCATTCTTCGGGTGGGATACGAATTCGCATGGCGCGGTTCTGTTTTCTTTGTTAGTTAGGTGAGCCGCTGTTCTAAACGCGCAACCGGTTTTATTGAATTATAATTTAGCCTAAAAACACGTATCGGCCTCTTCCACGTCTCTAGTCTTTGTCCGGAGCGCGGTGACGAAGCGGCCGGGGTATTTAAAGGCAGTGGCAGCGGCCAAAAATAACACAAATTAATAATTAAAAATTGGGAATTGCTTGCAGCATACAGCGGCTGGTTTATACCTACTGGTCTGATTTTGCCGGGATAATTTTTTTTACAAATTCGTAGTGTAGGAATCGCAGCTCCCTCGTTTCGTCACACTAAGTACGCTTCCCCAACTAGGAGCAGCACCAAAATTGAATTTCACTACAGAGTAGGCAGACTATAGAGAGCTTATCTTGTCAAATATGATAAATGGAGCCCAACTTTTATCTACCTTATGAAGTACTGCATTCTTCATTCTGCATTCTTCATTTATTATGGTTTATAGACCGGAAGATAGTGACAGATTTTTGGACGAGATTTTGCTCAGTATGCCTTTCACAATATAAGGTATGAATCAGAGAGTCATCCTGGGTTCTTCATATGAAAAACTGAGATTTTAGTCAGGCTGCCATGTGTTTTATAATGAAGTTCAAAGTAGAAAACTCCTCGGAAAACCATAGGCATACCGTTAAAGTGGACCCAGGGGGCTACTATTGTCACGTGAACTTGTATATTAATACTTAATTTTTCCACGTTTCTGAACAGGCTGCTAATGATAAGTATGTAAGTTTTTGTCATAAAACTGCTGAAGAAAAGATGGCATACGGTTTGCGAATATACAGGGTGGCCCACCACGAACTGCATCGATCTATTTATGGAAAACTAAAAGTAGGAAAACATGTCCTATGTCTAAAGCCAACCGTTTTTGAGATATTTCCATTTTTTCGAAAAAAAAATACAGGTACAGACCTAAAGTCAATTAGCAATTTATACGAGGAAACCGCGAAATTTCAAAACAAATTTTTGGCATCGTGTTACAGAAGTCCTGACCTAGTGATCTCTGCTGAGAAATAAATCCGTTCTTATACAGGGTGTTCACAAAATATGAATAAAAATTACATTCAAAATGTGCTTAAATCTCGAAATTTTCAAATGGAAACCCCCATTTTTTTTAATGCGATATTATTCACCACTAAAAATGATGACAACTTTGTGTAAGGTTTCCTATACCTAAATGCAGTAATTTTCGATTAAGAAAAACCCACTTTTCGCCCATACAATGCGGGGATTGCTTAACGCTTGGAAAATCATATTAGCCGTGGACGTTGAAAAGACAATCGCGGCTGAGGAAATGTCACTTGGTTTATAAATTATTGTCAACAATAATGCCGACGAGCTTAAATTACACAAACGAAGATTATGTATCGCACGTTCTTGATATAAGGTACTTTGTTGCATTCTCCGTAGATAATAAACAAATTTAAATAATCTTCGTTTGTGTAATTTAAGCGGGCCGGCATTATTGTTGACAATAATTTATAAACCAAGTGACATTTATTCAGCCGCGATTGTCTTTTCAACGTCCACGGCTAATTAAGTATGATTTTCCAAGCGTTATAAGCAAACCCCGCATTTTATGGGCAAAAAGTGGGTTTTTCGTAAATTAATCGAAAATTACTGCATTTAGATATAGGAAACCTTACACAAAGTTGTCATCATTTTTAGTGGTGAATAAGATCGCATTAAAAAAAATGGGGGTTTCCATTTGAAAATTTCGAGATTTAAGCACATTTTGATTGTATAAGAACGGATTTATTTCTCAGCAGAGATCACTAGGTCAGGGCTTCTGTTACACGATGCCAAAAATTTGTTTTGAAATTTCGCGGTTTCCTCGTATAAATTGCTAATTGACTTTAGGTCTGTAGCTGTATTTTTTTTTTTCGGAAAAATGCAAATATCTCAAAAACGGTTGGTTTTAGACATAGGGCATGTTGAATGTTTTTGTTTCAAAATGGTGCCCGGAATCCAAAAATGCAATAATATACAGGGTGTTCCACTTGAGATAAGAAAGTTGATATCGACTTCCGGTATAACCGGAAGTGCCAGATTCACCAAAATATTTTAGTTGAGCAGCGCCCATCGGCATTGGTGAGGTGCCAAATTTTCAGAATTTTCCTACTTTTAGTTTTCCATATATAGATCGATGCAGTTCGTGGTGGGACACCCTGTATATGCGAATATTCCAAACTTTTGTCTCTACACTTTTTTATAACTCCAAAAATAAATGGGTTTTTAATTTTCTCGTGCCAGGTGCACAATGTATTCTTTGAACAGAAAAATTGACCGGGACAAATTAGTGCTTAGTATAATTTTCCTAGAGGACTTATGAGATTTCTTGGAAAATTAAATGCTTCCTAAAATATACATACTTTAGTTAGCCATCACGTGGTGATGTGGTAGTATAGGTAAGATGCATATTACCGCATCCCGATGTCTCGATTCGTTTGAGAGATGCAGAGTGTTTTTTGTGTTTCTCGTTTCTCAAACGTGCTATATATTTTTTTTTGTTTGTAAATGATTTCGATTTCGGTGCGATTTATACTCGAATTCATTGGTGTAGACCCAAATGTGTCGTGCCCAATTTGAATAACAGGTTTTTTTACTTTGAAACCGCTAACGGCGCTAACCAAAGAAAATATCTCATATTTATACACTAGTCAATTTGCGGCATACAACTGATTTCAAAAATCGAGCCCTGGACACTTTAGCTAGCGACAATCTGCCTAACGACAACAATAGCAATATCTAACGGATAGTGTGCTATGATTGTAACAATAGGCCAAGCGTCCGAAACGCTAATTACATTGGACAGCCATTTTGATCGAGGTTGTTGAAGCGGCGGCCATAGAAAAATGACGGTGCCCCTATCCGTCCCCGCCCATTACTAGTTCTAGTCTACTTGGCACAAGGACACTCCTATTTATCATTACCAAATATTCTAAACCGGTCACGGGGACCAGCGGCGTAGGCCATTTCGTTCATAATAAGCGGACGGTTTAGTCGAAGACGCGGTATCCCGGTGACGACACCATACGAATAAAAATTTTAGGGAAAAAAGAAAAACGAGACAAAAAAATTAAGTTTTTCGCGGTTTCGCTTCTTCATTTTTTGTACAGGGTGCGCCGAGAAATGAAGAAGAAATGGCAGAAAAATGAGTTCTTGCAAACCACCGTCATTATGTTTTATCCGTACGGTTGTACCTCTACAACATATTCGTCTATACCGCAAGTTAAACGACAAAATATTATTGTCTTTTTTATAGTTACAAATCAATCCGATCAAATTTCGATATAATTTTCATACGCTACTGATGTTTCTATTTGCTCCTCGTCCTCGGTTTGCTAAACAACTTATATAAGTTACACAACCTTGGACGTTTTTTAACATTCTCCAAATCGCCGGCATTATAAGTATAGAGATTCTAGATATCAAAAAGCAAAAGTGTTTGGTATTTGGCCATCAAACGTAATCTCCCGCGTTACGCCGCTGAGATTCTAGCACGAGCGTAGACGTGGGATTACATTTAATAAATTAGGTCAAAATAACGAAATTTAATAAAATCCATAAATACAGGGTGAGTCCGTTGTTTGTAACAGGACTTTTTTCTTTACGAATGAGCAATAATTAATTGATTAATTGAAACGTGAAATTAGACATGAAACCTTAACAGACAAAAAGGAACGAATTGGTTTTGTTCAAAAGCAAATTTTGCATTAAGCGTAAGTACATTGTATACAGGACCGTATAATTTTTTATGTTGAATTGCTACCTCTGAACTCCACAACTATTTGTTTTTTTTTATTTTTTTTAAATCTTAACTCCCGTATACCCCGATTACTGTAAGGAGTCCCGATTTTGTCAGATGACATTTTCCACAAAATCCATAGGAATTTTCTGTTAACCATGGGTATAACATTGGTATATGTTGGGTCTCAACCAGTTAATGACGTCACTCATTGATTTATGATGTGAAAAGTTACCCAAGTGATACCTACGAAAAAAGGAACATAATAAAATAAAAACCCTATTGCAATCTCCATTATACCGCTACAAATAAAAATAACTATGACTATAACTCATTTTAATAATAATTTCAAACGTCATATAAACACTTTCATTTTGGTATTTTGGTAGGGTATAATCAGCTACTTGCGGCTGCGTCTATATTATGGTGCGTACTCAGGCAACTTTTATTTCGGTGTTGTGAAAGTGACAGTGAAGGTTTTCCGGATCGTTCAAAAGGGTTCAAACTTTGGGCAGTGAAAATATTCGCGGGTTTTGTACGTTTCGTGAGTTTTACCGTTATCTGTGTTGTTCTTGTTCGTGTTATTAGTAGTTATTCATTGTGCAAATGGGCTCGTTACTGACCTGGACTTATGACTCGGTTGCATTTTTTGCTGCATTGATGCCAACTTAGGATGGCGAAATTACTAATTAACAGTCCCAGTAAGGACTTCTTAAAATAATTTAACTATATTTTGAGAATGAGTCCTGCTACAAAAAACTAACTCAGCCTGCATACCATAGGTAATGTAAGGCAGGGACATTAAAAACCATTAATAATAAATAAAATATATTATGTATCAACGCGAAACTTGCGTTAATTTTAATAGGTTTCTGAGTGATTTTTATAAACTGGTCTTGATCAGAGAGGACACGAATTATGCGAAAAAATATCAATGTTTCCCCAGTGTCAAATAAGAGCGGCCTAATAGACCAAAATTGAAAGGCGCTTGTTTACCGCAGGGTAAGACCACTCGACTAGTAAATCATAGGTACCGGGTTCAAGTCCAACACAAAGCGCCAACTTTTTTATTTTATTTTTTTTATTGTCGTTTCATTCTGCCTCTTATATTTATCACTGATTATGATTTTTAGTAATAAGATTATTACCACAGACAATCCGGATCGTCTTTGTTATTATACCCATATGATCTACTCCATAGTGTATTTAAAGTTTAATTCAAAGTACCTATAATATAATATGAAATTATCGGTAGCAGGAAATATGTAATACAAATTAAATTCCCACATTACACGCCTGTGTTGCCTCGATCAAAAAAGTGTACAAAAGTGCATCGATATAGGGATGCCATTGATGCAATGTACCTACCTACCGAAATAACTATTCAATACCTCACAAATTAAACAGAGTCAATAGGATATCTAGTTTCCCAATTTTATCTAAAAGAATTAAAAACTATTTTCCATCACACGGTTTTTTCTGTGGGAACTTAATATCTATTACTTTTGTTGGTGTCCATAAATTAACAAACTCGAATTTGCAGCTTAAAAGTCAAAGAGACGGTCTTTCGTGCCTACGAGCATCCTACACACCAATTTCGGTGCACTTGAAAAATCGCTATTCTCAATCTCGGCAAAAATTGCCTCGCAGCGGCTGGATGCTAATAATCCGCCGTCGTTTTTGCGTTGATAAATAGTTGCAGGCGAGCGCTACGCTAGATAATTGCGCAAGACAACTAGAAGTTAAAGTCTAAAGAAAGGCCAACTTGTCAGAATACATAATAATGGGCTAGGTTTCTCATAAATAAATTAAACCCTCAAGGTTATCCCAAACTGGTCTCCTAAACACAATTTCCTGGTTGCAAGTGGAAATTAATATCGAATCACGGCAGTTTGAAAGCATTGCCGGGCCGATGATTTTCGCGAGGTGAGCCGACATCAAAACTGCCTTTTGCCGTTCCTCAGCTTAATCATACGCTCATTAATATGCGGCACAGCCTACGTCGATGATAACACTATTATAAAACTCAGCATTTAGCGAAAATATTATTGAAACTGGAAAAAATGGCGGCCGTGTTCTTGAGCACGCGAAACTACGATTTTAATATTTTAATGACTTCACAGCCGGTTTGCTATCTTATAACTGTTATTTCCCAATACCTCATCATACCTATTTCCCGTAACGGCAAGCTGCAGAGAGCATTGAAATTCTATATTTACAGGAATTTAGTTTATTTCAGTTCATGCGGTCACATTGGTAAAAAATCAGTAGGCAAACGCCGAACACAAATTAGTTCTATTCGTCCTCGTTAAAATTATTACACCATCGAAAAACACTTCTCATTCGGACATTTCCACATATTTATGCTATTCGGCATTAGGAATTTAATGTGGCTTTTGTTTTCGTCTCGCATGCAAATTTGGGTCATATTTATTTAAATTACAAAGTAGGCGATCCGCATAATTTTCATATTTGCGGTGCATTAAAAAAATCAGTCATTACCAATTTCCTTTTTCGCAGCAAGGGCCATCATTTACTGTCTTTTTAAAATTTTAAAAAAACCGAAATGACCTAGGCTAAGGTTGGCGAGCTGACGGTGCGACGGTGGCATCTCCGCAGTTTGACGTGTTTATTTGTTTTTTATACAGCGAGGAATTCATCAAACATAACTTACCTCGGACACTAGTCTAGCTACTGGGTACTGAAGCCGCATCTGATGTAAGAATAAATTTTCTGTTTGCTGTTTGCTTTGTCGTGGCAATTTACAATCTGCCATTTGCCTAATTTATTTGCTTTTGGAGTTTAAAAATAAACGCGTATTTGTTTCCTGGTACAAGCATACCCACAGCATATACAGGGTGTTTCATAATTGAATGCTGATCCTAAGGAACAATAATCCTGTATTCAATGCAAATACATTTAGTCAAAACCGCATTAATATAACGCTTTTTGTACGAGTATACAAAGAGTTTACAGAGTACCTACCTATCCTATATACAAGAGTCAAACTGCAAACTCACCTCGACCGCCACGTAGGTACGATTGGGAGACAAGGAAATCCATAAACATGAACGAGATACGAATATACGAAAATACCCGCATAGGCAGATGGAATGCCAGCTATCCTCTAATAATACTTGCGTCATTTAGATTTTTTTGTGCTGCGACTTATTTGGAGTTTATGGCTCGAAAACAAAATAAACAACGGTGCGCACGTTAATAAATTACGAAATCGAGTAAATGCAATAGTCAAAGTTGAAAGAGAGAGGAGAATCAAGGAGAGATCCATGCAAGAAGACGAATGGTCCCAGCAACAATGCGCCGGTTGACTCGCGGAAAGGTCACAAAAATCGGAGAATTATGTTCGGAACACAATAACATTCTAAATTGAGTGGCTTGGCACATACGCGTGGCACGGAGATGGCGTTTTATAAAGCAATTATTATGAACGGTCTCTATTTTATATTTACCTTCTCGTTACTCAATGATCAATGCAACTTGTTAATTCTGTGAATGTAAGAAATCAAAAGATCATTGGGTTTTAGAAACAACCCTTGATTTGATACCTCTCTTCTAAAGTTTGCAGCATACATTGACTATCACATACAGTAGAATGGAACAGACAAATCAGTCTGCAATACATTCTGATCCGAGTAAGTACCTACTGAGTAAACCCGATTACCCAAAGTTGTTCTAAAGGAACCATAGTATCAGAAATGCATTTTTTAAGAAACCGACATATATTTATTCCTTTTTCGGCAATGTCGCGTCGATCGGTCGCTTCGTCCCTCGGCCTGAGCTTCATCCGTTGTTTGTTGAATACGTTTTGTTTATAGCAGTGACGTGTAGTCAATGGAAGCGGTGAATTCAAATTCAACCATTATTTTTTCATTCATATTGTGTTGAATTTTGTCGCGAAAAAAAAATGAGCTGTGACACCCTTAACATGGAAAAGTTATGACGTAATAAAATTTCACAGCTTATTTTTTCAGGATCCTTTAGAATCAACTGATAACCTTGTCCGACAAAAATTTTCGGGAAATTCGGTTGTCCCGCCACTGAAAATATTATTATGTCGGAAGTTGTCCGACTGGGACATAAAGAACACATATTTGTACAAAGTCTCAACGGTGAGGTAATAAAAAAAAATGTAGGCATGGTGATTAGTGAATTTGAGAACGATTAATTCTGAAACGAGAACCACTTCAGCATTTTTGGAAGAAAACTAGTGACATGAATTTTGAGCCAGCAGAAAAAAGAATTAGGCTCGACAATATCGGAAACATGGAAACGTCTTACCGTCGATTATATCTGGAAATTTTTGATAACATTACCGAACAACTGCGAGTCAAATTTAAAAATTGTAATGACCTGAAATTTATTGAACTGTTGTAATTTCAACAATAACTCGCGTTTTCCTTTGGAAAGCGTTGGGTGAGGCATTCTTCAGTCAACGGTTAAAGTTATGTGAACTAGTATTAACAATTCCGACAAGTGCTTCAGTTGAACGTAGTTTTCAATTTTAAAGCTCATCAAAAATTTTGTTTTCTTCCAGTCTGGCAGGCACGATCCGAAGTTTTACGATAACGTTAGTAGTAGTCGAATTTGCGAAGGTTGAAAGAATAATTATTGAACTTCACTATAAATAAATAGGTAATTGTTTTTTTAATAACTAGCGAGTATAGTACAGGGTATGGCCCATCCAAGCGGAAAAAGTGTGCTACGTGGAGACACGTTAACATAAAATCGTCATTCAAAAAATTTTGTATACGGGGGTCGGTAAAAAAGTTATCGCGAAAAAACATTTTTTGCAAAATAAAAAAAAATTTTTTACTACAAGCTCATTTTTTGAATGACGAATTTATGTTAATCTGTCTCCACGTAGCACACTTTTTCCGCTTGGATGGGCCACCCTGTACCTATATTTATATTTATATTTGGGAAGGTTAGGCTGTACCTAACCTTGTGGTCTTCACGCGAAAACTCCGACTCCCCTATTATTTCCCTTATTTTAGCAGATAGAAAAAAAGTTTTATACAAAAGTTGCAAGTATCGGACTTTAGAAAGGTACGCTTGTGGATTAAAAGGTAAGTATGTGGATTATACAGGGTGTATCATAAAAGGTGGACAACATATATTTTTTTGTTTTTAATATTAAACATTTAACAATAAACAAATGGCGTCACATACTTGAATTTGTTACAAAATATCCTACCTATCCTTTTAGAAGGAGTACCTCTTGATATAAGAAGATCCCTATGGTATCAGCATGATCAATGTCCGGCCCATTTTGCACAAAGAGTCCGTGATTTTTTAAATAATATCAGTTTCCCAAATCGTTGGATAGGAAGGGGCAGTCTGCTTCCCTGACCTCCTATATGTCACCAGATTTAACTGTGTTGGATTTTTATTTGTGGGGAAGACCAAAAAAAAAAGTTTTTCAATCGACCAATCATACGCGGGAGAACATGATTGAATGGATATGCCGTAGCCAAAAAGTTCGAGGGAAAGATATAACAATTGCATTTTGCAAAATGGAGGCCACTTATTGAACATTTATAAAGTTTCTGTTTCTTGTTTTTTTTTTGATAAGTTTTATAATACTCAGTAAAAGTTTATTATTTTTTTCGTTACTCAAACAACTAGGTAATACTAATAATTAGGTATTATTGTAATAGAACATTATTTATAAAGTGAGAAAAATAGCAATTCCTTCTTCTTTCAAATAATATGTTAATAATTATTCTTTGGCGATAACTCCGAAACTAATGAAGATATCGTATTGAACCTTGGGTATTTTTGGTTGCAAATTTATTCTACTATTCGATTATAACAGAATAAATATGCCATTGCATTTAAAATTTCGGAGAAAATTGTAATATAGGTAATGGAAATTTTTCAAATTGCGTCCTCTAGCGGTGACCACGAAATTCGAAATGACCTTACTGGACAATCATTTGATAGAAGAAGGAAAGCCCTCTTCAACAAGCCCAAATTCGACCAATTCGGATATGCCAAACCGGAGACCATTTTTTCAAGTCAACGGTTTATCCGTTTATTTAAGAATTTAAATTATTTTCATATTCAGCGACCTTGGCTCCCGTTCTTTGTATGGCATTGGACTCCTCTGCTCGACCTAGTACTAATTTTAGCACGAGACATCTTGGTTGGTTTCCGAAATTTACTTATAGAACTAAAATTGCTTAAAATTGAAAATGAATGCATATCCACCACTTTTCTATCAAGTTTCTGTCGAGCACTACGAACTGTATTTTTGCAGAATTTTGGTGGGGAGTTTCCGCCCTCGCCTCGTGCTATAACAACCATCAATAATGTGTTGGACTCATTCGGAGGTTCAGAATGGTGGCTACTTTCGTAGCTCAAAACATTGTATGGTTAAATTTGAACTTATATTGGTATGTCATTTTTAAAAGCAATCGCATAAGCATGTTCGTATAAACCAAAATATTTGTAAATTATTCGCATGTCGTCGTGTAATGTAGTTTATTTATCCATGCAGGGGATTTATTAAAGTATCAAAAACAAAATAAAGTAATGAATAATTTTCATGCATTTAGCCCATTTGTCACTGGTAGCTCCTGCTTAGCAATCAGAACAAGAACAAATAAACATCGACGGTTGATATTATAAAGAAACGTGCTCTTAAATCTTAAATTATAAAAGGAATTCCTCCAGATTTTTTCGATTTCTGCCGTGTAGCAATTTGCGCAGCGGTTGGATTCTCCTTTTGCCATTTTTTTTGAACATTGTACACTTTAAAAGACCGCGTGCATACGGCCAGTAGTATGTGGTACGAATTAAAATGACCGCTGTTATTGTTAATTCCCGAGGTAAGTAAAACTAAAAATAAACGCACAATGGCGATAATTTTATATGGCCCGAGATAGTGGCGAGTAAAGCCATCGATCAAGCTCTTATTCTCGAATATCTTAAACAGAAGTGGAATGCAAATAAAACCGCTCCGTAATAACGTTAATATTTCCTATTCAGATTTTAAAATATTCGTGACACTTAAAACGAATGTTGGCAATTCCGTTGCGAGGCGGCGATTTTTGCGCATTAGCTTTAATTAGCCGGCGAAAATATGCCGAATGTATCCTGCAGAAGGAGATAAAAGACACATTAATCTTTCGAATTTATTTATCGGGACAGTCGTTCGCTAATTCCAGGTTAAAATTATGCAGATATATGCGTCTATTTTGTCATTGAAATGTTAACATTAACAATGTACTGCACTTGGCAATCACCTCAATATTATCTCTGTTCTAGTTGTTGCTTTTGGATTTGTAACAATCCGTGCGGCAGCGTTCTAAATATTATTATTCCGCGAATTCGACGGGAGCATTCCACAAAACAAATATGCATAGAAATAAAACTTCAAGGTGCAAATAAATAACATTTTGATATTATTTTTGGAAACCGCGTATAGTGTATTGATAAAAAACTAAAACATGCGCACCCAAGAAAATTTATACTCACCTAGATCTTCGATTTTTTGAACTTGAATACCAAAAAGAGTCTTACCATTTTTCCGAAATTACGAAGCTTTCTCAAATGGTCATCGAGAAGAAGCAAACATTTATTTTCTTGAAATCGGCAGTGAAGTGTCTCAAAATAGCCATTAAAAGCTCGAAATCGACACTGAAGTAGGTAGCCCATTACTGTATACGATTTTTTTCAAATAGGCCTTGGCGAGATGTAAACATCAAACGTCAGACGCGGAGCCATCGCCCGTCAAAAGTGACCAAATTTTCAAAACCAGGCCATAAAGGCCCATTTAACTTTTTGTATATATATTGCGAAATTATTACCTACAACGCAGCGCAATCTTTCATTATAAATATTTTAGTAGGTTTGAATATCAATCTATTTTTCATGGAGGCTGCACAACAGGCAGCAGTTTGGAGTTTCTGTTGGGAAGCGCAGTGCCTCATCGCACTTGACCTAGGTAGAGCGATCGTTAAAGTCAAGCAACTCCGCAAAGGCCTCGGCAACTAAATTCCACATATGAGTCATAAAAAGTTGAACTTCAGTGCCTTGCTACATAAATAACTATTAATTTTACGTTGTTCGCTTTTGATATTTACACACTACAGAATAGAGGAGAATTTTGACTATTGTTTTTTTTTTTGTTGATTTTGCCCAACCTCTCGGAAAAACCGCCTGTTTACCCTGTTTACTCAGCCATTTACCGGCCTTTGCAATTCACTGCGGGATTACTGCGGTTTTTATGGGTTTTCTGTGTACTGTGCCCCAGTTTGATCACAGAAAAAGCAACACCTTGCAGCAAGTAACGATAATGAATTCGATTAGGCGATATTAGGAAGCTACAACTACCTACTATTATTACATTTCTACTGGTCTCGTAGCCCTAAAAGTGGCATCCTGTGTACCTCATTTGATATGCTGACGATTTAAAATTATTTGCTCAAATAGACAACATAAACGACTGATCTGCTTTTACTTGGTGGGCAGCTAATAATCTTGGAATACCTTACCATCGTCAGGTGTATTTCTCGAAAAGTTGTCGAATTATCGTGATCTATAGGTATATTGTGTTTGACAACCTGCTTACATCCCAAAATCACATAAGAGAACTTGTTGCCAAACGTCTTAAAATTATTGGCTTTATAATCCGCAATAACCATGAATTTAGTGACTTGAGTACTTTGCTGCTACTATTCATTAGTGAGATCAAAGCTTGAGTACGTGTCTCCTTCATATACGAGTCATACGACAACCATTTGCAGGCTATTGAAAGTACTAAGAAAGTTCCTGAAGTATGTATGTTTCAAGGAAGATGGAGTGTATTCACCAGCCATTCATTGACAGCCCTGATATTGTTGCTCAGATTTTCATCCAGGTACCTAGACTTACTGCTAGACAATCTGGTTCTTTTATCTGCATATGCCATGAACAAATGCTTCAACATTTTCGCCTATACGTATACCGCATATGTGTAAATAAATAAATAAATAAACAAACAAATAAATAAATTCTAGAATTTCATAGACACTTACTTGGAAATTCATAATTATTTAGTCTATAGGCAGAGGGGACATAATTTCTGTAGTTATACCTGCTGATAATATACTCGTACATAGGTACCCGCAATATTCAGAATCCTTGAAGAATCCATATTCTTTGTGCACTATGTAGTCCGTGTGTTTTTGTGATTTTATAGCCGTATCTTTGCGAAAACTGACAATATTAATAATTATTATGTTGTTGAGATTTTCCTTTGGTTGCGTGCGTTCATTATTTAGGCGGCCAGCCGAATCCTCAATCCATAGCATTAAGTCTCATATGCATTCAATCAAAACTACCGCACATCATTGTGGCGCCGTATGAAAGAAATTTTCGTGGGAAAGCCCCTTTCGGCTCGCCTATCCAGGTTGCCTAGATATGGCGGGCGCGTCAATAACCTCTAAATCTAATCGGAAGCAGCAGCAACAGCAGCCAGCAGGCTAGACGAAACGTACAAGCAGCATCTGCGCGGCCGTTCTCATAATGGCCGCGCCGTTTTTTACGCGTTTTTGCAGAGCGGAGAGCATAATGGGAGCAGTTCATCGCTGAAAGTGTTACGAATGGCCCGTTCGAACGGTGAAACTTTGAAAAAGAACCCGTTCGAGAACCCAGACGAAACATTCGTCGACGGATGGCGGTTTCTAAATCGCTTCCGAGAATTGCGTAATTTTTTAGATTCTTCTTACCGCTTGTATGGTCGCCGACTCGGATGAGCAAGATAAGTTCAACTGGTTAGGAGGTTCATTTGTAAAATATCTACGCGGATACAGAGATACACAATACAAAATGTTTGGTAAATTGTTCATAGCGAATTGTTCCTCATTTTAAAAGGTTAATTTTTGAGTTAAAAGGTTAAATTTTGAAAATGAAAAAATTCGCTAAAATGATGAACCTGCAAGACCAAAAAGCTAACCTCAAAAAAAGTTACGATAGATCAAAAAAAAAGCGCAGGTATTCTCCATCCCCAAAAACACATCAGTGTTACATTTCAGTTTAGCAGCTTGATTATTTTGGGAGATAATTCACATAAAAAATTACTTCAGTAACTAGGTATTGATATTGATTTGATCGGCAGTAGTTGATAAGCTCATCCGCTCATCCGTAATATTTTGACACAAAATAATATATGCAGTTGTTCTATGTATCTACCATGACTAATGGGACACCCTGTATAATTAAGATCTACGTATTATACGAAATTATTTGTTAAAAACAGGGACTCTTTAAAGTAAGGGGATCCAGCATTATACTTTCCAAAGTGAGGCCTATTATTGTTTCCTCATTCTAATGGTATCAGTGATGCCAAGTATGCCATTTTATTGGAGAATCTATGACTATAACAGGCACTTTGATTGTTAGTAAAATTAATAATGGTTTCCATGATTTCTAAAAATTAGACTTGACAATGTTGTGTCTACAAATGCAGAATATGATTTGCAGCAAAAATTGTCCACGAATTTTAGTAATAAGTATGGTAAGTCAGTAGTGCGAATTTTGCTTATTTAAAATTTGTCACTATTGCACCCCGTTACCAGGTTCCTCAATCCATTTGTAATATATATACTTGAACTTTCTTCCCTTGTTGAATGTATCTACCGAAAGAACTTTCACAGATTTCGGGATGGACTAATAAGATTAGGTCTATAGTAGTTCTAATCATGTAGTTTTTCTCGGTGTTCAATATAAAAAAATTTTAATTGTATTTCTCTCCCAAGGTACCTCACAAACTTAAAATAAACTTGTAGTCGTAGATAAACAATCTTTAAAAAAACTGACAAAAGATATGAAATACGATATTTTGTTTTGAACTACTTACTTATACGTAATGCCCACGTAATGGGAATTGTAGGATTACTAAGGGTGATACAGGAAAAATCTGGTTGCAATAATTATTGGAACTACTACAGGCGGCCGCATTACTTTTAATTGACACATCTGAGTATCTGGAAGTTAGAAAACTTAAAAATTGTGAATTATGATGGGAAATATTTTGCCTCCTTTAGAATCTATGGCACTGGTATGTCACATAAAACCTGATGGCAGTTGGACACTGACATATGACATAACCTTATATCAGCCCCCTTGTGGTTTCCTTGGAGTCGACAGAAAACAAACTTCCCGTCAAGGCTTCACTTTTCCTGTATGTGATAGATTGTGACAGGTACCCTTATTTTAAAGAGTCCCTGGTTAAAAACATGTTTAACCCATTCGGTTTATAAACAATTTCATAGTAGGCTAGTAGGCTGTGCCAAATTAGGACAATATCGGCCAAGCCATCCAATAATATCTAATATTATAGCCCAACAATGAAAACTTACAAGAAATGGCTTGTGGCATATGGGACAAAATGCTTTCGTAATTGGCAACACCAAACTAGTTTCCAATATCTAATGGAAATTGTGTATGGGTCCTTCGGAGGTGTGCAGACCACGACAGGTACCTGTTTCGGGCTTGTTGGCCCTCATCAGGCAGACGCAGCGCACCTCAACCGAAAAGACCGAAAAGGCCCCCGTATGTATGCTTCTTCTGGGTTTTTTTTCCACCGCGCCGCGCCGCCTTGCCGAGTTCTTTTTATATGTCGATCGACCGGTCGATATATACACACTCACATTGCTTTGGTTTTGGCAGTACCAGCTAGATGGCGTTGGATGGTAAATGCTCACCGCATTATACTAGTTCCTTTTCCACTTAGCGAACGTGTCTGGGTCTTTTCGGTTGAGGTGCGCTGCGTCTGCCTGATGAGGGCCAACAAGCCCGAAACAGGTACCTGTCGTGGTCTGCACACCTCCGAAGGACCCATACACAATTTCCATTAGATATTGGAAACTAGTTTGGTGTTGCCAATTACGAAAGCATTTTGTCCCATATGCCACAAGCCATTTCTTTTAAAATTATAATGGGGACACTAAATATTCATTTTATGAAAACTTACTATTAATAATGCTGTGCGCGAAATGGAAAACACGGGTCTCATCATTTTGTGAGTGCAATATCGTCCTATCTGCATAGTTATGGGCAACCTTGAATGTTTGTAGATTTGTTTGCTTAAAATTTAATTTTTACGAATTTTTTCATGTGCGGTTTTACGCTTTCTCGTGTTTCTATATCCGCATGACTGGAGGAAGCTACTAAAGGTGAGATTTTTTTTTAGTGTAAGTCCAATATTCGGATTTCCCCTTGATCTTATCCGTTCCGGAACTCAAATCATACCCTGTCTGTGTCTCTGTTTGCTTGTGTAGTTTCATAAACTATTGTCTAGCTAGAGCTTAAATCAAATTACTGAATAGAATTGGAGGTATAAAGGTACCTGGACTCTTGAGTTCGACTATATGCTACTCGAATATGGGCATGGTTCCACTTGAATTTATGTATCGAACTTAGATATTAAATCAGACCCAGAAGATTTTCAACAAGTCAAATTGGAGAATATTGTCCTAACCGACAATTTTCCCCATACATATGGGGGGGGGGGGAACTATGACGACTGCGTTACGGGGTTTTTGAAGTAATGTTTCAGTACGTAGGTACAACATCTTTAGCTAAATTTTTTGGCCAAGAAAGAGACGACAGTCGACCATAGACAAGTTCATTCATTGTTAGACTCATTGTCTACTACTTAGTGTATGGCAGTCGGGTGAGCCATATGGATCATTATTCCAAAACAGTGCTGACTATGGACGATTGTCATCTTTTTCTTGACCAATTTTTTCGGTTACCTAACCGGCATCGTGGAGAGGTCTCGGTAATTGTGACGTCAGTCTTTGCCGCTTCAGACCAGAGGCTTTGTCCCGCAACTTTGAGAGTGGGTTGACTATTTGGGTTTTTGTTGTTTTTTTTCGGGAAGTCACCGATTGCTGCAAAATATTTAATTGCTTTATATTATAGCCAATGTTGCCTTTTTGTGACTGGTTTATCGGCACAAAAACCTAGCAGTACCCACCGAGACAATAGATTTACTTCTAACATTAAATCCATGTCGTCCTCCTGGTCCGCGCTTCACAAATAGATGCGAGCGAAGACCGAAGCTGCGGCACAGAAAAAGCAGCACCCCGTCCTTCTCCATACCTCATTGTGCTTATATCGCGCAATTTACTTGCGTAATCCACAAAGCTCCGGTGCGCCTCAAAAAACCAGAAATGGCAAAACGAATTCCGAGCGACCTGTTCGCGGTACCGAGGAAAATAAATAGGCGACAGCTGCTGGAAAAGAAGCGGAGGCTAGACGACCCGATGCGGCGTTTTTTTTTTAGAAAATTGTAAATTACTGCTGTATTTGATGAAAGTTTTTTACGCCGTTTAATAGCTGTACAGGCTATGGACGTCCGCCAGGTTTTTGATGCACGCTAATTAAGAAATTAATAACGCGCGCTATACTGACATTGTTTAAAGACTTTATAGATTTCTATAATGTTGTTTCCTTTGATACGTGAATCGCACTTTGTGGGCGGTTTCGAAGCTGAGATTTTTTTATTGCACCATTTGTGCTGAAACCTGGTGAGATACCGTATAAACGCCATCTTCAGTGTCACAAAGCCAAAATAAACGTTAAGTTAAAGTCATTGTTAAAAAACAGGAGAAAACAGCGCCCTCTTCAGTATCCAAGGCTTAAAAACTTTAGGGCTTTCACACTGCCTTCTGCATAATATGCACAATAATAATACGGAAGTTGCTGCTTTTCCCTTCACGTCAATATGTTACCCATTCGGCCAGTTTATTATTAATAAAAATAGTGTGTACCCATAAACATCAGGTCAGCTTTAGTTAATAACAATGTAAATTTTACTTCAAATTTTTTTCAGAAAAAAATACAGCTTGTCCAGTAACATTGTCTTCTTGATTTTGTCAGATGCTTGTAGTAATAATAATAAATAAAAATAAAATATTGACATACTTGCCTAGTTCTTGAATTAGGCACTTTCTCAGATCGCACTTCTGGTGAAGTCGCCGGTTTCAATTGGATAAAATCATTTACTATTGCCCCACTTACACTCTATTCAATCAAAATGCAAGTTGGGTGTAAATATTTACACGATGGAAACACGTGAACAATTCCGAGGACTAATACGGGGCAGGGTCGCATTAAGGACGATCTCTATGAATTTTATAATATAAAATATTAAAATAATATGCCCCAGTATTAAGAACTTTAAAAACAAACTTTTATGGCACACCTAGTCATTCACTTACCTGCAAATTACACGATGGAAACACGTGAACAATTCCGAGGACTAATACGGGGCAGGGTCGCATTAAGGACGATCTCTATGAATTTTATAATATAAAATAATAAAATAATATGCCCCAGTATTAAGAACTTTAAAAACAAACTTTTATGGCACACCTAGTCATTCACTTACCTGCAAATTTCTACTATTAACACAAATCGTAGCTCCATCAATTAATAAACAGCGAAAGAATTATATCGGAAAAAATTAAAAGTCCACTTGCAACTCAATACACCTCTGTAATAAATAACGACTCGCTGAACTGAAAACTTTATTGCCAACTAGCCAATAGCAAGCCGATCACGTGCTAGCCATGCAACAACTTTTGTTTATCTTTCACTTGCGTTTAGTTTGAATAGAGTATAGTGACCACGCCCATTGCACCATTTGATAGTTTTAAGACGGGTTTCTAACCCAAAAAACAATCTTGACATCACATGACATAAATTTCGAAACAACAAATTCTACTTGATATACCTATATATGGGGTTTATATGGGAGGACAATTTAAAGTAATTTAATATTAACACAATTTAACGTCACATAAAAAATTACAGTTTGTTCAGCGAATGTTCGGCCCTACGTCACAACTCCCGTCCTTGTCTTACTCATGACTCATGACTATACGACGGATATCGGTCGTATATTCACGAGCCAGACAAGGACGGGAGTTGTGACGTATTGCCGAACATTCGCTGGACAAACTGTAGTACCTATCCGTTTTATGCAAGGACTATTTAATAATTTACGCCTGCGCAATATCAGGGGAAATGTCAAAATTAATTTTTTTATGAGATCTATAAGTCCTCGATTTCAATTGGCAAGTGGCAATGCATTTAATTTTAAAGCAAAAGTTAAAAGTTTGTTAAATTTTACGTTACGTTAAATTATGCTGCATAAACACTCCCATTGTATAACATATAAATATTCTCTCTTACGTTACGTTAATGTTAAAATACGTTCAATTGGCTTGCACAAACCCACCTTATTTGCCCAAAATTGGCAAATAATAACACTAATGACATTTCTTGGGTCGACTCTATCTAGTTGTACTAATATATACAAAGGTGTAGGTAGATAACACAAATATTATTTTAATATGTGAGATACAAATTAGCCCTAAAATGTTTTTCCATTAATAAAATTAAAAATTTCAGAACCAAATTTTCACAAAAGTGCAATTGTGAGCCTACCGAATTTTAAAAAATGGTTAGATTTTAAGTATACAGAGGTGTCAAGGTGAAATGTGAGCCAACATTCAGGGGGTGGACCTTTTGGAGAATACTCTTTATTACTATGAGATGAGTTCATCAGCTGACCTCTCCACAGAATCGAAATAAGCACCAAGTAGATAGATATATGTTTTTGTTTCAGGTTCATAATACTGGGAATCATTTTAAATAATAATTCTCAAAGTTAACTTTTGCTCAAATTATGCCCACTGAACCATATATTAGTTTTGCACCAGGTACTCTTTGGTGAACTGCAACGAATGATTGCAAGTTTACCCGCACATTTTATAATCTTATTGTTAAAATGACAGTGTTGTCAAATTTGCATACTGCTTTGATTACTCTCCCATAGACCCCGCCCACAATAATTACTCTCTCAAAAATTTACTTTTTCTTTACCTCCGGGTCATTACTTTTATGCAAAACCAATTTAAACTTGATGATGACATTGACTGCAACAACTTTCCTAATAAACGAACCCTATAGATTACAGAATCATTATTCTTTATGCGTTTCGCCCTCGGAATGGTATTCAGCACAGCAGTAAGTATCATCAAAAACGTGAAATTCAAGTAACAAAACATCCCCAATAATTATTGTGGTTCGGCAGTGGACTGATTTAGAAACCACTTGTATCCAACCCGATATGTTGTTTTGTTCTGAAACTAGAAAGGGCCTGCATTTTTATATATCTGTTCTAGGAATCGGTGTAGGTACTGACCGTGCTCTGCCAGCACAGCACGCTTATCCAGTTTATAGTACAATAGCTTCCCTCTAGGTCGTTTGATTACTTCTGAAGGGCCTTCTTCTTCTTCTTCTTCTAACTTGAATACAGATACAGTGGTATCTTTGTCCTTTGCTTAAAATGCTAACGATAAAATGGGGTTTTTAGGAGTGAAGCAGTATTTGGTGGGGATTAACCTTATATATTTGTTCCTATGTGTGCGTACAGAGATTAACTAAAAATAGTGGTTATCTAACTAAATTAGGAATAAGGTAACAATAATCAAGACTTAAAAATTTTTATGATTCAAACTTAGTATAAGGCAGTGAGTCAATGTTATTCTATGAATTCTTGCTCCAGAAAGTGCCTGGGACGTTTATGAGGTAGTCTTCTATCTACATTGTATGTACAAGCTTCTACTAAAAGGTTATTTGGGTGATTTGGGATGACCCACTCATATATTTTTTGCGTATGTGTTTTTATGTAATTTCGAACTGTAGGGATATTCAGGTCTCTATGAACAGTTTTGTTCGAGACGTACCATTCTGCGCCCACGACCTCACGTAAACATTTACTCTGGATTACTTGAATTTTGTTTAAGTTAGTTTTAGTAGCAACACACCACGCCGCACATGCATACAATAGTGTCGGCCTAATAACCTGCGTATAAATCAAGAGTCTGCTTGTCATATTTAGTTTTGATTTTCTGGATAATAATGGAAAAAGATTATTTAAAGCAGCTTTGGCTTTATTTATCCTCGATTTGATATGAGGTACCCAATTTAGCTTGGCGTCTAGTATTACACCGAGGTAGGTAACTTCTCTGGACCATTCGATTAAGTTTCCACTTATTTCTATGTTAGCAATTTCAGGAATTATTCTTCTTTTGGTTATTGTGATTATGATGAAATTTTTCCTTCGATTTTTACACAGAATTTTCTGTTGAAAAGGAAGCTTTTGACAAGGCGCGTCATTGGAGCTGAAAATCCTCCGTGGAGCATTTTGTAAATCAGCCCCCAGTGCCACACCTTGTCAAAAGCTTTTGATATGTCTAATAGAATGAGCCCGGCGCTCTTTTTCTCTTGAAGATTTTTCGAAATATTTTCAGATAGCCTACAAACTTGTAGTTCAGTGCTGTGGTGGGCCCTGAAGCCAAATTGTTCGGACTGTATAATGTTTAGATCGTTTACTTCGTCTATTATTCTGGATAGTATGATTTTTTCAACGACTTTTGAGATTGTGGGCAATAGACTTGTGGGTCTGTAGTCGTTTGGAAATAGGGATCCAGATTTTTTGGGAATCGTTATTACTTGAGAGGTCTTCCACTGTTTCCAATATTGAACATTTTGACAGAATTTGCAAGTTGACTTCCCTACTAGAGATGAACGATCAGGAATCAGTAGCCCCCTGAGTTGTTCTGTAAACTTCAGCCAAATTTGCGATACATTAAAAGATGCTGGCGTGTCCATACAAGATGTTTCGAGCAGTAATCCAGTTTTTTCTCTAGTGCAATTTCTACTTTGTCCCTGCCCATTAAATACTCCAAAATATCGAATTCCAGGTATCTTGGTTAAGAATGCATTAGGAATGGATGTTTCTGGCTTTCTTAGTACTAACAAAAAGAAAGAAAACATGGCTTGTCCTCGCCTAGGGCCGTTTCCACCGATGTCTAGACTTGCGGGCATAGAATTCAAAATGTACTCGCTTTAAATTGATAAACACGCTTTGTAAGTGTAAGTGCACGTCTGCAAGGGTATCCGGTCTCTCACATTGCTAGTTTGGCAAATTCAAAGAATATCTTTAATATCATTAATAGGAAATGCAGATGGTAACTTAAAGGGTGGTATAAATTTGCTATTATTTATTCCTAAAACAAAAACACAAAATTTTCGATGTACCTATGGGTTGGAAATAAAGGAAATACTTACTTTTCAGGTTGTTCTTTCTATACTTACTTCTACTGGTGCCAATCAAGGCACATTGTGCAATAAAGTGTACCATGTTTCAAGGTTAAATTTCACACGATGGTGACCATTAGAATTAGAAATAAAAGTAATAAACAGTTCTCCTTGAATGAGCCCGGCAAAATTTTTAAATTAGTTCTGTTTTTAATTAACCAGCTTTCAATTTCTTTAATAAACGATATTGTTTACCGAGCGAATAATTCAATTATCATAAAAAAACGATTTATATTGGCTGTCAGTATTTTTGAAGAAAACCTATTTCATATTTGTTGTAATAATAGTTTCTGGTCGGCAAAGGACTTCACTCTGCCACCGGGTAACCTCGATGGCTTTTAAATATTATACAATATAATATTATTGCTGGTTTAACTTGGTGGATCTACTAAGAAGGTTATGTGTATTGTTCCCTTTGTTTTTCTAAATTTCTGAAAACAAATCATTCTAGTCTTTCACAAACATTTCGGGATGGTCAGGATCAATATCTAATGGTTTGAGATTCTCAACTTAAATACTGTCTTGTTGAAACCATTATAATAGGAGTAATGTATTGTGCATCCCCACAATTTCATTGGATTTATATATTTTATACGTAGAATATTTAGCCGGCTTTGTAGGTATCCCTTTTGTATAATAAGTAGTGGCGTTTTCTGAGTATTGTACTTACGATTTCAGACACGCATTGTTTCTTCCTCCCATTCATAATGTTTGACAGTGTTTTTGTGCGGTTCTCTTCGTGAATGACATTATTATTTCCCTCTATCTGGACGTTCATTGGTCGCCCGCCACAGGCACGTATCAAATCGCCTTTTAACAAAATTAATAATGAATGTCGTGTATCTGGAGAAATTTAGCATATTTCACATGTGGACGGCCGCATTTACCCGCCACCCGCGATATGTAAACGATTGTTCAAACATCCATTTGCGTAAGATTCGCACTTCGAAGGTATTGTTTGCAATGGCGCATGTTGGGGACAATAACTTGACGTTTTATATTTATTTTATACCGCCTGGCTCTCCACAAAGTTGTCTGGATTTAACAAAAGAAGAAAGCTGCGGTGTGTGCAGAGAACAGAAAAACGGCAAGCGGACCGATGGGACAAAGTTGATTAAATCATTGAGTTTTGAGTTTTGTTTCCTCAGAATAAAGAACATGGTAGTGGAGCAAATGTAAAAGGATCACAGTCAAAAAAAGTCATTGAGATAGACTGTCACATCTAACTAAACTACTAAACTACCTATAGGTACATCAACTTACTCACATACATCAATGAGTCCTAAGAATTGTAAGGCATTACAATAATTATTTATCTACGATATTAATTAATCGATATACCTATACATTTAAAGCCCAAATGAGCCACATGCGTTCTGAGCGAAAAGGCTATAGGGTCAGCTCATTAGGTATACAAGAAACAGAGGTTTAGTCATCGTGGAAAGCGAGAGTAAGAAGCGGGTAGTAAATAAGAGAGTGAATTAATAAAGTCATCAATTAGTTACATATAAATATACTACCATAAAAGCCACCGTTTATGTAAAATAATAATGGCAGTAAATTACAGCATCGTTACTATTGTCGTAAAATGTAATCAGTTATTGAAGTGCTTGCAGCATGGGCGGCGGACAACACGAGAAGAATGGGGAATATCACTCACTTTCAAAGAGATATTTGACGAGGACGCAAATCACTTATAGGTACCTACTTATTTTAAAAATCAATACTTTTATAAATGTCTTCCCTATTGCATAGTGAAGCTTTTTATCTACAAAAATGTTCAGAAGCGGGCAAATTATAGAGGGTTTCAAAAATATTAAACCATGTAGGTAGGTATGTATCAAAAAATTGAAATATTACTATGGACATATACTCAAGTTATTCAATTCTTATTTAATTGTACTTACCTATTAATTACCCCTTTTTATCTGAAATTCCTACGCCACTGTATTTTACACAACTAAAGTCACGTTTTTTAATTATCTGCTCGATTTTATATTCAAAGTGCCTTTGTACAAACGTTCTTTTGTTAGATTTATAGAAAAAAATATGATATTGTTTGACAGCAAATTCAAGACATCAGAAAAACTTGCAGATATCATAAATTTTAGCCGAGTAATAGGTATTCATAGAGGTTTTTAGGCCAAAACATAATTTAAGGCATGATGAATGAAAACGAAAACAAAATCAAAACTTTAGTATGGGTATAAATAAAGTTACCTGGAACAGCATAAGTGATTTCTGCTGATAAGCCTGGTATTTTTGCCAGTAGCAGAGCGTGCTAAATGCTATTAAATAGATCGCGCCCCGTATATCACTGTGTTCCAAGTGAGTTCATTTATATTTTACCAGGGTAGTTCGAGAACAGGCGCCTCGGCAATAAAATACGAGACAAAACACTTTTTTAACAATATTAAACCACACCTGGTAATAGTAGTAAAAAGAGTTGAAGGAGACAGAGAAGATAGATATTGTAGTAAAAAGAAGTGACTGCATGCTCCCCTAATTATAATATCACCAATGCTTGCATGGGTTACACTGTTCGACGGCTGGCCACTTGTGCAACGAAATGCGGTGCATAGCCGTGCCATAATTTCATAGATCTTAGGATATACAAAAGCGTAAATAGTTATAATCGATATGGCTTTGTAGAGATCTTTGGACAATATTATATGGTGCATTACCCTTTGCGTCGTGTTTGACGACAATCTTAAAAAACCTTAAAAGTGAAATATTATGTTGCTTGTAGAATATATGTATATTTTTGAAAACTGCGTGACGCTTATGTCCTATATTCTTTTTGTGACGCCAATTAGAGTTTTTTTATGCTGTTTCAAGTGACTTTACAAATACTATACCTACTTAGATTATTTACTTATTATAGGTACAGGGTGTTTCTAAATTATGGTGCCAACGTAATATGACAGATAGAAAATGTAATTTTGAACAAAAAGTTTCCTATAAACATGGATCCGAAAATGCATGATTAGAAAGTTACAGGGCGATAAATGTGTAGTTTGAAAAACATCGTGATCATCCACGTATCATGTATATTCATAAAATTTACGGTGTTAAAGGTACATGAAAAATCATTACGTAATAATTATCTGTAAAATTTTTCCAATGATCCAAAGTCTTTAAAAACCCGTTAAGTACCACTGAACGATTTTTATGCAGTCCTCGTTGGTTCTGCGCAATTTTAAGTAGGCTCTTTTCTATTCTAGGAGCCTTCTGTCTTCGTTCGGAAGAAAAACCGGCTTTCAGTCGAGTCGATGGCCCCATCTCTGAATTATTTTCCACACGCTCGCTTACACTACAATTAAAATAATAAACATAACCTTCCTTCCTGTGGGGTCAACAGAAGCTGCTATTCTTATGAATACGGGACGAAAAACGCAACATAGTGTGTGAGAGAGTAATAACATTTCTTTAATTTGCATTTGTTGCATTCATTTTTTGTTGTTACGCTGCACCTACTTGTACTTTAATATTTTTTGCAGTTACAATAAAGAAGATTGTTTCCCTCGTACTGGTTGTATCCACTATGGTAGCTCCTAGCTCCTTTCCTAATGAAACCCTTGCTCTTTCTAGCGATAAATTTATTTATCACTTTGTTGTCGAGGATCGGCTCAACGCTCCACACACACACCGACTTGCCAACACTGGTCTGTTTTACACTGTTCCAAACTTAGACAAGGAAAGAGAGAGGACACGGCTATCCTGCCGTCTATAGATTTTGTTACGTCGTTTTGAACGGCAGCCATTTTATATGTGGCAGACAAAGCGAGTACCTGCATTGTGAGTTAATTTCGTGAATTTGTGAATTAATAGTAACAGTGATTAAGGGGAAAATATACTCTTACGATGCTGAATTATTCAGCGTTTGGTTGCAAAAGCAGAAGTGAAAAGCAAGAGCCCGGGATTTCGTTTCACAGGTAAATATTTAACAAGGTACCTTTGAAAGATGCCCTAAAACTTTATTTTTTCTCATTATAACTTCTTCAAATTCCTTCTACCTTTTAGTATGATAAAGTGCATTGTAATTGTGTGCAACATAATTATTTTTTAACATCTTTTTTATTTTATTGAAAGTGGCTAAGAACGCGTTTCATGCTACGCCACTGGCCGGTGGCCGGTCGTGCGATGTGGCAGTCGGTAACACGGCCGAGATCGCTGTTAGGCGTCCTCTCTCTTTCCTTGTCCAGGGACGGACTGGGTACGAAAATATTGGCGGGCTGATGAAACCAGCGGCGCCGGCGCCTAGCGCCCACTTTAAAAAGGCAAATACCTATATCAGTTCGTCTTATATTACTATAAAAATATAAAAAATAAATATATCTTTAAAAAATATGTCTAAATATAAATAAAAAACACTTTTTCTTGAAATCGACAGTGTCTCAAAATCGTCATTAAAAGCTCAGAAATCGGCACTGAAGTAGCCCATTATTGTACGTTTTTTTCAATAAGTATAGGCCTTGGAGAGATGAACATCAAGCGTGAGACGCGGAGCCATCACCCGTCAAAAGTGATAAAATATTGAAAATCCGGCCAATAATGCCCATTTAAATTTCGCACGCATTGCGAAATTGTTACCTATATAGAAGCGCAATCTTTCAGTATAAATATTAGTAGGTTTGAATATCAATCTATTTTTCATGGACGCTGCATAACAGGCAGCACTTGGGAAGCGCCGTGCCTCATCAAACTTGACCAAGGTAGAGAGATCGTTAAAGTCAAGCAACGCCGCGCGCAGTCGGTTCATGGACGGGTGATCCCTTATGATTATTTGTTGCCTAATAAAACATTTTTTCCGATTTCAAAAAAAATAGTATGTACAGCACTGAAGTTCTTTTTAGTTGAATATTTCGATACGATATTTGTCTTCTTGAGTCAAAGTAACTTCAGGTGTGGATTCCCCAAAAAAAGTGTTAATTTTTTGATTTTTGTTATTCTGTATTTTAACACAGCCCTTGCATTGCGGCGCTGTTATTAAAAGAAAGGGCGGCGCGGCGGGCTCCGCCCGCCAGCCCGCCGCGCCAGTCCGTCCCTGTCCTTGTCTAAGGTTCCAAATTATGTTGCAGTGTTACCAGACATTATATTTATCTAAGTTATACATTACTAAACTGTTTATATTAGACCTCTATCAAAGATCATGATTTTGATCTTTGCCTCTAGTTGACACACATTCAGAAAATAAACCAGTCTTAAAAAGATAAAAAAATCGCGCCTGCCTTGGACATCCAACTGTCATGTTGACGAATAAACTCGTTCAAACTGAATCTTTTTGGTGATGTGTATAAATATACAAGAAATTAATGAAGAAATCGTATTCGTAAAATATTTGTCAACAAAAAACAGACGTGCCGGTAATTTTTCTTGGTAAATTTATTCCCAAGCCCTTAAGCAAGATCACTCGTTTAAATTGGCGAATTATCTTCAGGTGAAAAAATTATTGGAAAATAAAGAGGCAAATATTTATACTTTATAAATTATACTGGTGATCTTTTTAAGAAAAATAGGGTTTTCCAAAAATGTGTCGATAAAATTTCCGGCACTTGTGATTTTACATACCACAAGCCAAGCGGTAGTAATATAATGGTAATTATCATTTTTTGTCTTATTCATTTTTCATAATTCGTGATAAAAAAAACTTTCCTTCTTTATATAGCTTTGAAAGGATTTTTTCTTTGCTTAATAAATGCATATTTTCTTGATTCTAATGAACCCATTAACTACGAACTCTTGAAACCAGCTCTCTTTATCTCTTGGAGAAACCAACGAAAGCCTTTTTTAAAGAAAACCATCGCTTGCTCTTGGCCAAATCGTCTTTATAATTCATTTTTATAACATCGGTTCAACTCGCAGCATACTCTCCCCAATTTCCAGCACGCACCTAGCGCCTCCTTCGTCAATTAAAAGTAACAATTGCATCGTTCCCGCTGACGCGACGCGGCGTATCCCCTCGCCGTCGCATCACGGGGGCCCCTTCGCGTGCGTGAGACGCGCGCACACGCGGGGTGAATGACCCGCGCCTTGGGCTGGGGCCCTCACCCGGCCCCCAAACTGCTCGATACGCGCCGGAAGTCAGCTGGGTCCTCTTAGGGCGGGGGTATGGTTCGTTGGATATCGGGGGAAAACTACTATCTACTGCGTAAGATACATGTTCCTGTTAATATCGTACGAATTATTTGTTTACTTTTCTTATAGCCTATACCTACGAGTGAGTATTAATTATTGGCTTTCTAACTTATACTTAGTACTTTGCACAGCTTTGCCTCGATTTCATATGCAGCGTCTTCAGATTTGATCACCCTGTAAGATTTTGCGTCTGTAGGAAATGCCATATGCACTTATCGTCATGGTGGCAACACTATTCCACGGCTTGCTATGATTTTTTATGCGTTTTTTTTTTTGAAAAATGCTATTAGGATTTTTTTATCGGAAATCTGACAACGTAGCTTTATTCAGCACCCACAGAAACCCTAAATGTCCTACGTTTTATTAATTTACATCGTCAATTAACATTTCTACAAGGTTTTAAAGGTGGGAAAATTCAATTTTTTCCATCACCACTACAACTTGTGGGACGATATGTACACACACAAATAAATCAAAATCGTGCAGCGCAACACAATTAGGGTTGCCACCTTTTTGCAAAGTGAAAAAAGGACATTGCCAAAAATTCTTCTAGAAATTTTCTTACAAATTAAATTATAACAAAACATTATTAAAAGTTTAAATTTTGTCAAAATTCTAAGTAATTAAATCACTAAAATGGGGACAATAATTGGGTTACATTTTCATTCCCCTTATCAAACACATTCTCTGGATATCTAGGTTGGATAGATCTTTGATAATATCAATATAATAAAATGGACTTAGGTTTCCACAAGTAATCCAGTAAAGTCGACAACGATGATAAAAACGATAATCGAGGAGTCAGGTCGCACCAGTAGAGCATAATATATGCCGCTTTCCGAACTCGAACTACCGACCCCGTCACCCCTAAGGTTATTAAAAAGGACATTTTAGGGCTAAAAAAGTCACGAGGACAATTTGTTTGAAAAAAGGACTGTCCTTTTCAAAAAAGGACAGGTGGCAACCCAGCATCACAATTTTACAGGGGTGTTGCGGATCAAATCTGAACACCCTGTAGGTACACACTCTTTCGCGGTGCGTAAATTTATTGTTTACTTATATTTCTTCTATTCAATGCAAATGTTTGTCTTGCAGTATTTTTTTTATTTAGAAGTTCCGGATTGCCCACTCATCACATCTTTTGGTTCAAGAGGGAAATGCTGCTTGTCAGAACACTATTATTATCGGTTCTAGATAAAATCCCTGTTTTGGCCCTTTTCGTTTCTGCTGTATATAATAAAACCTAGTCGTAAGTAGTAATGTAATGATAATTTTCTTTTATATTGCTCATTTTTTATGATTCGCAATACCTAATTAATTTTTGTTCGCTACAGTTATCTAGACCTGCTGGCGCAGTATAATGCGCTGATAATGCTTTGACATTTCTTGTGTTACTTCCAAAAATGTAACACACATCTCCGCATCCTAATCAACCTATGAACTACGAACCTTTCTCCCAGATTCATAAAAACTTGAAATAATCGTACGAGCACCTTCCCTATTCTTTCGTCCATCGCAGGTTACATAATTTTCAAGGAGTCTCGAAACCGGCTCTCCTTATCTCTTGGAGAAAGAAGCGAAAGCTTTTTAAAAGGAAACCATCGCAAGGTCTTGGTCAATAGTTTCCCTAATCATTTGACCCAGTCGCAGATGGTTCCTTCGAAAGCAGAATCGGTTCTACTCGCAGCATACTCTCCCCAATTTCCAGCACGCACCTAGCGCCTCCTTCGTCAATTAAAAGTAACAATTGCATCGTTCCCGCTGACGCGACGCGGCGTATCCCCTCGCCGTCGCATCACGGGGGCCCCTTCGCGTGCGTGAGACGCGCGCACACGCGGGGTGAATGACCCGCGCCTTGGGCTGGGGCCCTCACCCGGCCCCCAAACTGCTCGATACGCGCCGGAAGTCGGCCGGGTCCTCCTAATAAGGGAGCGCCGGGGATTCGGTTCGTTGCCAGGGGGAGATCTTGAGCTCTCCGAGTCGGGTCGGGCAACAATAATTTTGAAAAGTTAAGATTACACTAAAATCAAGTAACTCGTACGCCTCGTGTAAATAAAAGCACGTGATCGAAGTCGTTCCGCGAAATAAGGCGATTGGTCAATAGGCCATAAAATATCAGCTCGTCTGGCAACAGGGATGTACTCGATCGCAAAAGCGTATTTATGCGGTTTTATCTTGTTGTTTTCAGCTATTTAGACACTGCCACAAATAATTTTATCGATGTTTTGACTCATTTTGATTAAGGCAATAAATTTTTTCCGAAATATTTTGACGTAAACAATTGTAAAAGTATAATTAAATAAAGGTCGTACCTCAGTGCGCCTCTGACGAAAATCTCAACGCGTACGTTCTTGTTTACTAAGAGTTAATTTATAGCTACACTCATGATCCAATTTCCCTTCTTCGCACAGAATAAGAAGCCACTTAATTATTTATATTTATTTTTTTCTAATTACATAATAAGTAAAAATCTACCGAAGTAACGCCAAAGATATGTATAAACTGAAGATAAACAAACCTAAAACCTTTAATATAACAACCAAAATAAGTCCTACTTTTTTTACAATTTTCATGATATTGTTACCACTGAAAACGTGCTGTGGAAATACTGACCCGATTTCATTTCCACACATCACGTCGCAGAATCTAAGAACTGTTTGACTGTAAAATTACAATCCTTCCGTTTGTAAATGTTTGCGCACATTTTTAGAAGTGAACCCGCTAATTAAGCTAATTAAAAAGTAAACTTTACTTAATTGGACGGTCCGAAGCGGGCGAAATGCATTTTCTTGACCTGCCGTAATTTATTTGGGAGCTCCGTTGTCCCACTGTGCGTGTTTCGCAACTTATCGCAGGCCGTTATCCGAATCCGATGCATTTCGGCCACAGCCCAGGGTCTCGACGTTTCATGTTGGGCTAGGCTTATTACTTATTCCGATGGGGTGCGGTCAGAAAGTTAGTCGAGTTTGAAAACATTCAAAATTGACAAGGTTGAGTTTGAACTTACACACTCATTTTCGTCTTAATAGTTTACAAAGGAGTAAAGGAGTTTGGCAACTAATTTTATGAACGAAGCTATACTAAAATCAAATAACTCTTACGCCTGATGTAAAAACAAGAACGTGTGCATTGAGATTATCGCCAGAGCCGCACTGAGCCACGACCTTTATTTAATTTTTCTTTGCAAATTATTTACGTCAAAATATTTCGGAAAAAATTTATTGGCTTAATCAAAATGAGTAAAAACATCGATAAAATTATTTGTGGCACTGTCTAAATAGCTGAAAACAACAAGATAAAACAGCACAAATACGCTTTTGCGATCGAGTACATCCCTGTTGCCAGACGCGCTGATATTTTATGGCCTATTGATCAATCGCCTTATTTCGCGGAACAACTTCGAACTCGTGCTTTTATTTATGACAGGCGTACGAGTTACTTGATTTTAGTATAGATTCGGAAATCAAGAACTGCTAATAGTCAGTGGCGTAATGTGACATTTAAAACTGGGGGCCTAACTTTCGTGGCAAATTTTAGTAGTAGTAAAATTAGTTATAATAGTGGTTTGTGGCAGGAGCGTTTCTAGAAGAGGGGCCTTGAAAATTATACATATGTTACCGAAATTGTACTTTAAAAATAAACTATAAAGTAATTTATTAGGTGTCAAAAATATTACGTAAATTAAATAGAGGTAATTTTTTTCTTTCCTTTTTTCTTTATTTTTGCTATTTTATTTTGAAAGTTTATTGTAATGGTTTGTTTTTGCGCGGTGTCTATAGCGTCTTTTCTGTTAGAATCTCTGCCATTATAAAAATATAATAGCGTGCTAGTGTATTGTGCTACAACTTTGCATGGACAGTGACTATAGTCACTGGTACGGAGCTGTTGATTATGTGTTTCAAAAATTACTACACAATGTTTACAAAAAAAAGTAATGCAACCTATTTTGAATCTTGGACAAATATGCGAAAATTAGTTATATGCTTAACAAACTAATATGGTTAAATGTGAAAAATTTAGTAAGTTATTTAATGTTCATTTTAATTTTTAAAATGAAACAAACTTTACTTCAAGTTTGTTTAAATAAATACACTACTGTACTTTTTACAAAAGCCTAGCACGAATTTATGTTATGAATTAATAGTTCAGAAAGAAATATTGGAACTTAATAAATCAAACCCAAACAAAAATTCAAAATTTCGAAAGTTATTCTTTGCCTCACAGGCTTTGATGATTTCAGTTTTCAATTGCCAATGATCAATTGCCAAAATTAAAACAATTTAGTAGACATGGAGTAGTTCAACAAAAACGTAGGTAGATACCCCAAATGTATTTAGTGATAATTAAATAATAATTATATTAATAACGGTAGCATGGCTGTTGTTTATCCTAATTTCGTCAGCTTCTTTACTTTACGAAAAGTTCACATTCAATTGCTCATACTGAAACTAAATGAAAATTATTTTCTTTTAAGATAAGGTTGGGGTACGTTGTTACCTACTAGTATTCCTCGTATTTAGACCTCAAGAAGTGGTAGAAGATATGTATGTATACAATTTTACTTTTTTTATTTTCACTTTAGAAATAAAAAATTAAAATTTATTTAGCAAAGCTGAATAGTTAGGGGTCTTTCAATTAACAAAGAATGTTAAAAGATCTAGAGCACCATTTTTATCATACCAAAGTGGGTCTTTTTCTCATTCTTTTCCCAATCTTTTAACCGAAAGTTGCTGACCGACAAGTATTTGTTGTTTTTCTTTTGTAGAGCTACATACGTGTCACAATTATTTATTGCATAGCGATTTATCTGAACGCACAGTGAAGAGTACTATCAGCAAACGCCATCTGTTTTTATAATGTTCTTTTGTACTTTATTTACCTTCTACAACAATATAATACCACTTACAAGAACCAATAGAAAAATATGGGGCCGAAACTAAAACAATTGCCAGGATATATCCAACCTACCCCTAGGGAGGAAAATATCATCTTAGTTCTTGCTGTTATAACTATAAGCTAGTTTAGCTAGTTTAATATTATATTCGGGAAACAAATATTGGCATTTTAGCGTTGACTGACGTATTAATAAGACTTCTCACGGCTATAGTTTCATGTCCTGGAAAGTAGATGGCGCCTATGGTCAACAATGTATTTTGCTTTGTATTTTGTCTCCGGGAAGCGCATGGTGAGCCAGAGAACTGTCAAACATGACAGCCGTGAGCAGTCTTTATTAATACGTCAGTCAACGATTTTAGACTTATCACAGCTGATTTTAATAAGAATGGCTGAATGGCAAGTGACAAGTACTTTTACTTAGGGTTCCTTTATGAGGAGAGTTGATGCAATAAATGTCAAAATTAGATTCCAATAATTGATTTTACATAATATACTCGTAGGTAACGACTGTGAGGTTAAAAAAAATCCATGTGGGACATTGCCTCATGGACTTGCAATTAAATCTTTGAGAGAGTATCAAAGCAATATGAAAATTTGACACTAAGAATGACACTGCCATTTCAACTTTAAAATATTGTAAAATATGCGCAAAAACTTCTCCATTCTTTGCAGCTCACCAAAGAGTGCGCATTGCGAAACTAATATGTGGTTCAATGCGCATTTTTGAGCAAAAAGTAATTGAGGATTATTAATTTTGAATGAGTCACAAAATGTTCCGCAAAGTTAGTATTATCGAAAAACGGCAATAAACATAAAATAACTAGATACGTGTTTTATCCCCAGCTACTCCAATTTAATAATCTAATTATTTATAAATTATTTATAAATAAAGTTATATATTTTTTAAAATGGAAACTATAGTTCATATCTCAAAAACTATTAACGCTGCCAAAAAACTAATTATTCCATTCGATTCTACGCCAAAAAATCTATAAAAATAGTTGATTAAATTTGTCGATATATATAAGTTGTAGCCAGGAGAGAGGTTTCCAAAAAATCGAAAATTTCAGACCTGCGCCAATGCGCGGAAACTATAAAACTTATCTAAAATCTGATTGGTCCACCAAATTCCTCTCAAAAAAGTAGTACAGTGACGTGAAAACCGCAACCCTCTAGCTTTAATAATAACCGAGATTTTTGAGAAGAACACCCAGAAACACCCAAAATGGGACACCCTGTACTGTAACTATTTCATAGTTCAAGTATAAGTATACATATACTTGAAGTATGAACTTCATTTTACCTTTTTTAAAACAACCAACAACTTATAACAGTTCAAAACTATTCAAGCGAAATTACACACTGTATGTATAATAACGTGAACGGCTATGCAAACCAAATCGTATCCATCTTCGGTTCGGAATATTCATCTGGGAAATCGAAATTTGGGGTTACTTCCGGGTAAATTGGCGGTGGCCTTCCGTTTCCGGTGGTCATTTCGCGGCCAGACCTATCCCGTACCCTAAATTATGGCAATGGGCGTTCCCCGTTGCGTGCCGGGCATTTTTAAAAGCGATTTTTAGGGTTTTTTGTCCATATCTAACAAATTTACATTTATGCCAGCGTACCACGAAACCGGCATATACAAGGCGTCACACCAGTGATAAATTAATAGTGTTGAGGCGAATAATAATTGTGTTTAAATTAAACCCTAAAATTGACTACATAAAATTTTAAGGTAGGTTCCTAATGAAGTTTAAAACACACAGATTGGTGTAATAACTTATTATCAAACAAGCTTTATAAACGTTTTATAAAAGTTTTATAAACTTTATTTATAAATAGAACGAGTGTTTATAAGAATTTGTAATTACACCAAGCAACATCATGAACATGAAGCAATAAGTAAATATCAAATACATAGGAGCCCTGTCTTAGTGAAGTTTGCCCAAAGTAATAAAAATATGTTTTTTGAAGAAATTTATCGTGTTAACAGAAAATTTATTAAAATCAACACATTTTGCTAATTATATAGGAAACGTTTATTCACTTTTGGCATACCTATAATTAAACTATATTTTAACTAACAAAGAAATTTTTTAAAAGAAATTCCTAATATTTTCAATAAACAGAAAGCAGACAAAAATTAAATAGAAAACTACCACTGCGTTACATCGCCTTTTCGACTTATTACTGCCTCGATACGTCTCAACTCAACTTAACTAATATTTGCCAATCATCTGGAGTGAAACTATTCCAAATTTCTTGGAGACGAGCACGCAACTCTGGAACGGTTCTTGCGGGTTGTGATCGCAACTTCTTCATTATATGCCATAATCTTTCAATCGGCGAAAGATCTGGACTGCTAGCCGTCCATTTTAAAAGCGAAATATTGTTTTCTATTGTAACATCCAATCTTTCACTTTTTTAGCCGTATGACAAGAGGCGCCATCTAGTTGGAAGATACATTCAATATTTTGCAAACGCAGTTCTTCAATTTTTGGTTTCAATATATTTTGAAGGACGTTAATGTATTTCTCAGCGCTTCTACAAAGTGTAATTTTCCGACCCCTCTATAGCTGACATGGATCCCCAAATCATCACGGAGGACGGAAACTTAACTTTCTTCTTAAGGCAGTCCGTGTGATACACTTCTCCTTTAGTTCTATATGACTCTGCATCGACTATCACCAACGCAAGTTCCATTGATGCTGAGACCAAGCTCTGTGCTCTTTTGCCCACAAAAGTATATTTTTCTTCTGGCTCTTTGTTAGTAAAGGGTTTTCCTTTGCCTACAGATCGTAAAATTTAAAACGGGAAAAAATCCAAAACACTTTGGACTTGTAGGGCAGCCCTGTGACAAGTTGCCCTTGATAAACATTTATCTGTTGCCTGATTCCATTAAAACTCTCAATTCTCCATAATTAGCCCGACGATTTTGCACGATAATCCTTCTCAGAGCCCTTAAATTTGTATCAGAATAATGTGGCCTACTTCCCTTTTTCTGCTTCTGAGCAACAGATCCAGTAGTTTTGTAAAGTTTAACAATATTTCGCACTGTATATCGTGATAAATTAACATAATGTCTGCGATTTGCATTTTTATTTGTCAACAACAATGAATGCTCAAATATGTTGTGAAACGCCTTGTTTAAAATTATTGAAACGTCAAATATTGTGATTTATTTCAAAAAAATAATACATTTTCAAAAACTTTTGCTTCGATATGCTATAAATTCATAAATTTGTTATTTCGAATGGTTGAGCCAACTTCACTGAGACAAGGCTCGTATAAGTGAACACATTTTTGAAAAATTACTTTTAACTTCCTTGATTATTCTTATACCTAGTATGGACGAAAGATTCCGGCATAACATTTTTATTCTCGCGGACACAACAAAGTTGTGCGAAATTTGCTGGCAATTTCAATTTATTTTTGAAAGTGATAAGAGCAACCCCTACTTTTCATGTTTAGAGTGGGCTATGCTCCAGGCGGCATATTAAAATAAGGGGTCTACATCTTTTACGAAATTTGTCGTGTACGGTTAGTAGGTAACATGTAAAAAAAAATAGACTGGAGAGATTTTATTAAGACGCCAATGAATAAGCTGTAGGTGCCGGAAATAGGAAATACGAAAATGAAGAGAGGTTGTTGTTCTATACATGATTCACTGTGTCACCAAAATAAATGTTTCATGTATCTTCGATGCGACACTTTTTGCTAGTTGCCGAGTGACACTGATGATGGCTTAACAGCCGCAAGCGCGTTGTCAACCGGTGTTGTATGTCACATACGCCCTGGATTTTCTTTTTACTAATGGTACACCCTATATAATATAGAGCCGGAGTGGCAATTGGCCGGCACGGGACCGCGCGGCTCATTGGAATATTAAAATAATTTAATTACGCTAATGTGCGCTAAGTAAGAAGAAACGTTATTTTATTTTGCGCCGGGGTAATATTTTTTTCGCATTACTTAAGACTGGGCCCCGCATTTAATTAGCGAGCACGCGGGGCGCATGGCGCTCGTATTTTCGTTTACATTATTTTTATTTTCCTGCTCTCACGGTAATGACGTTTTTGTGCACCGTGCATACATATCCTTGTTTTAAGTCTACGTAATTACATTCCATGGGAAACTTTAATTTGGGATCTAAAATGTTCTTGCGGTCGCAAGCAAAGGGTGGTGGACGACAACATAGATACTGTCGGACAGAATTATATTTGAAGAAGTTCAAAATAGTGTAAAATAAATTCATACTTATCTTATAATGATGGCCACTTTTCGCCAGCTTAGAAATAGTCCAATAAAGATGTCAGTTTTGCAAAAACAATCCAAGCTTTGCTTGGGGCAGTAGCGCACCCAGGGGGGGGGGCAGGATTTCTCGCCCCCCCCCCCCCCCCAGGCCTCTCATATTTTAAACAATTCTCGAGGGTGGTATCGTAGATGTACTGTCCTCTGTGCGAGTCTCGGCAATTATGCCTGGAAATTTCTTTTAATCATAAAATATTTTGTATTCAATACGTCAAACTTTTTAAGTTCGCCCCCCCCCCAATCGTATTTTCTAGGTGCGCCACTGGCTTGGGGACTGCATACTGAGTGTCCGTCCAACTAAAAGATCACACTCGAACTCCTGGTACGAATTGAGCTAAACATTTTTTTAGAGCAATAAAAGTTGAAAGGGATCAAAGGGTGAACAAGTTTTAATCATATTTTTTTGTATCTCTAGTACATAACGAGTTACAGGGCATTACTGTTATTATGACAAAAATCCCTCAGGGGTAGTCTTGTAAACATTTTTTTTACAAAAAATGACCTTAATACACGTTTTATAGGATGAATCTAGGGTCAACTTTTTCTTATATTTTTTTTTGCGTCTCCAATACTAAATGATTTACAGGGCATTATATGACAAAAATTAATTCAAAAATATAATGCCCTGTGAATCATTAAATATTGGAGATACAAAAAAAGTTTAGGAGAAAAAGTTGACCAGGACTTTATCCTCTCAAACTTTTATTGAGGTCATTTAAAAAAAAAAAAAAAGGTTTACAGGGCGGAATTTTTGTCATAATAAATAATGCGCTGCAACTCGTTATGTATTAGAGATACAAAAAAAAATTATGAGGAAAAGTTGTTCACACATTGATCACCTATAACTTTTGTTAGGGTCATTTTGCTGTAAAAAAATGTGTAGGAAATCACCCTATAGCTCAATTCGTTAGTGTGATCTTTTGGTTAAACACTCAGGATCCAGTCCCCAAGCAACCCTGAAAAAAGCATCCTGATTGAAATTTTTTTGCGACCCTTACAAGCCGAGCACATCTTTATTGGACTAAAATCACGACGACAAAGTTGATTGTTTTATAACATAAAATTAAAGACATTAAGCATATCTGCTATTGTGATGACATTTTTATAATCTATTATTGTCTATGAAATGACGTTCGGAAGTAAATGCAAGTAGCAAGTAGGTATACTGTGGTACCAAGTAGATGAAGAAGTTTTCGAACTCCAAGCTCCAACCATAAAAAATTGTTAACTAAGTTTTGGGAAAGGTAAGTTAACAATAAAAACCGCTGCCAGGGCAATATTGGGCATTTACCCATCGATAAGCATAATGTTTAATTTTGCATAACTCATTAATAAAAAAAGATTGGGAGCAGTAGACAAACTGAAAGACTTGATTTGCAGCATTCTTATATCAAGATTTTGAAATATTTACATAAAATATTCTGTCTTATTGAATTCTTATTCAACAAGGACAACAAGTGATTAGATAGAATATCTGAAAATAATTACTTTAAATAAAATATATGAACTATTCGTCACAAACAATATATAAGTATACAAACATTTTAAAATAGCGTAACATTCCAAAATATCAAACTAAAAATTGATAACATTTTTTAACGAGCCCGTCGAATTCTGATAACTAATAATGGTAATTTTTTAACTTTGCCCAACATTTTACGCTGTAGATAAGTACTTTTTTAAGTATTCAAGGTAAAAATATTTAAAATTGGGTAGAACCCCAATTTAATTAATAACACTACTTAATAAGTATTAATTAACTATCCTATTTCAGATGTTCAAAATATGAAACATTTTGTTTGTACGGGCATTAAACTCTAAATTATGTTAACAAGGAATAATGTACAACTTATTTAAATAGGGTTATTAATTAAATTGATATTCTACCCCAAAAATAAGTCTGCATTAAATTTTGAATTTGACCAAAAAATTAAAAATTTGGTACGCAACCGTGGGCTATACGAAAAAAATGGAATTAAAGAGACACTTTTTGTTGAGAATTAATATTTGGGAATAAAGTTTCAAATTTTATTTTGGACAGGGCCATATTAGTTCTTTTTTTAAATTAATGGAAGCGAAATGTCACAACTCCGCCAATGGCTGTTTGTAGGCCTTCATATTATCACCGAATCTGTTACACTAAAAAGTGGTGTTATATTCCAAATTTGATCTAAATATCTCCATTGGTTGGGACACTATAAAAAGTAATCGATATTTCTTTGAAATTTTCAACAACTTGTATCTTTAAAACGAAGCATTTACGGACCTATATTGATATGAAATTGTCCTCTTCAAATAAATTGTTCTATCGATTGTTAAAGTCTTGCTGCACAAAGTGGACCACCCTGTATATTTACAAATATATTAATTTTATACTTTTATTTTCCAACCGTTAAAGATATTTAAACTAAACGGAAATATGTGTATACACTACATTTGTTTTATAAAGAAAAATACTAATACCGTCCTAAACACAATTTTCACTTCATTCTCAAAATTTTGGGAAAAAAGTCTGAATTTTAAAATTCAGATAAACTCTGAATTTTAAAATTCTGAGTCAAAATTTTGAGAAACATCTTGAGAAAAAAGTCAAAATTTTGAGAAAAAAGTCTGAATTTTAAAATTCAGAGAAAAAAATCTCAAAATTTTGAGAATAAAGTAAAAATTTTGAGAAAAATGTATGCATTTTAAAGAAATTACTACGTGGCCCCTCTACGCTTCCGCATGTATCATTTTAAATTTTAAATTTTTCATTTGTCTGGCTACCCCGTACAAGAAATTTTAATTTCTCCATGGCAATCTCATTTTAAATACAAGCAAAACTGTTTATCCCTTAGACAAGGAAATAGAGAGGACACCGCGCTTGCCTACCCTGCCGTGTATAGATTTTGTTATGTCCTTTTGAACGGCGGCCATTTTAAATGTGGCAGACAAAGTGAGTAGTTTTTGAGTTAATTTCTTGAATTTGTGAATTAAAAGTAACAGCGATTAAGGAGAAAATATACTCTTATGATGGCGAATAATTGTTCAGGGTTTGGTTGCAAAAGCAGAAGTGAAAAAGCAAGAGCCCGGGATTTCGTTTCACAGGTAAATATTTAGCAAGCTACCTTTGAAAGATGCCCTAAAACTTTATATTTTCTCAATACAACTTCTTTAAATTAATTCTACCTTTTAGTATGATAAAGTGCATTGTTTTGTTTGTAAGTAGGACCAATATGATCATTTTTTAACATCGTTTTTATTGAAAATTTCTTAATAAAATTGATTATGATAATTTTATAAAATATGGGCTGGTTTCCATGGCCCATGGGCGTGCATTATTTATTTTATGTTGATTGATTCGAAATCGCCACAAATAAATATATTTCAGACCTTGACACTAGCTTTATATTTGGGAAATTATCTGCAAATAAATACCAATATTTCAATATGCCTGTTAGTCAAAATTAACTTCCTCTTCATTTTTAACATATTTATGATATTGGCTAAGAACGCGTTTCATGTTAGGCCATTGGCATGTCGTGGGAAGTGGCAGTCGGTAACAGGGCCGCGAGCACTGTTAGGCGTCTTCTCTCTCTTTCTCTCTCTCTCTCTATCCTTATCCAGTGTGCTTTTTTCCGTAAATGCAATATGTAAGTAATATATAGAAAGTTTTCCCTCTTATTCAATCTCCGTGGACAGTGAACATATTAGGTACTCTATACAGTGTATACTTGGCATAACCGTTGAGTGCCTTCACTCGACGGTATAACGAAACATGAAATCACATAATATTATAGAAATTATTTTGCACTAAACAACTTAAAAAAAAACAAATTTCAACAAATTTGCTTGTCTTGTAAAGCAAAGTTTTGGCTGTATAGAACCGTATAGTATAATCTACTATACGATTCTTGATTCTTCTATTACAGAACGAAATAATTTCTATAATATTTTTACTTTATTATTCTCATCCGAACATCATCAAAATAAAATGGAACTGGTGTAGGTAGTTCAAAAAATTACTACTAACTTTTTATAATTTTCAATTACTTACTACTAACTTTTCATCAGATCTGTATGGAGGTGGGTACGAATGGTAACAAAATATTAAATACTTATTGCTCTAGGTTTGACAAGGATCGGTTTGACGTTTAGGAATCGAAAATTGGGTATATACAATCATTTCCATTCCATCCCATTGAGTCCCAGGGCCCAGGGGTGGGGGTGTACCTATGAATAAAGAACCCCAGGAAGGAGCAAATTTGGGCTTTACGCTGGACCGGTCCAGTGTCCAGTCTCTGCATATGGCGGCATGCCGTTTCCGGTTTACAAAAGTACCTACTTACCGATAGAATGTTATCCCCCAAACATTTTGTTCTGGTAGTCACGGAATAGCCGCAGGCTGCACAGCTAACCATAATAGATCTCCAAAAAGTACTTATCGAAGAACTACACAAATATCTAATAGCACAAACCATCGTGACAACTGTCAAATATAAAAATATTTTGTCAAAATTCAGTCTCCATACAGGGCGATTTCCGTCTCACGTATTTTATAATGCCCATAGAGCTTTGGCTCCTTCCTGGGGTTCTTTATTCATTGGGGTGTACCATGCATCATAAATGTATTTTTCTATTCCCGTGGGTACCCGTACCTAGAGGCCCTGTATGACACAAAAAGTGACAGTTATTCGTTTTAACAGAGGTTGGACAACGATCGGATCTCTCTCTCTGGCGAGGGTCTTATTTTCCCTATGAAATTCATTTTGTGCAACAGACATATATTTTTTCGCTCTTTCTAACATTCCCCTAGCAGCACGATGTATCAAAATTGGATTTTAAGGTTAAGCTAACGACAGTTAACTGCCATAAGCGTAGGTAGATGAGAGCACAGTTTAAAATGTATAAAAATATAGATAAAACCAATAAATAGGTAAATAGGTTAGGTAGTAGTATGTTATTTGCAAAGCTTAACTAATAATATTATTGAAGTTTGAATGGAAAAGTGAAGAAACATATAATTTGTTCCAAGAAAACAGAAATTTTAGGATATGAGGATAAAAACATTTATTAAATTTTTGTAGGAGGTTGGTATACGTAGATAGGTATGTACATAAAATTAAACAAGGCTCTAGCATACCAACTAATCAAACTTTCGAATATTTCTTCAATAGGAATCATAGCTGCAATAATAATTATTCCGTTCATTTACAAATAAAAAAGGTCTTTTAAATGGTTTTACTGTATGGTTTCGTTTCTTCAAACTCTCTTCTTATACATACCATCATAATTTTAAGACAATTAATACTGAAATTTGTACGGAACAAAAAGTTGGAAAGTTTGTTTTGGTGATATGAATCAACCAATAATAATAAGGAATTAGGCTGAATAAAAAAATGAGTACCTAGGTATTTAATATCGATATACAGGGTGTCCGGAAATAAATGCACCAACTTGAAAAATTAAAAAGAAAAATGGAAAATATGACGAAAAGTTCATATGAACATGGGTCCGCAGATGTTTGGTTTTCGAGATGCAGGGTGTTGAAATTTAAATTTTATTTTCGATTTTTTTAAATAACTTTTTGAGACGACAAAATTTTCGTGCAAAATTTGGTAGTCGGGGTTTTTTTGGGATGAGAAATCATAATTTGGTATTATTTTTGGTGCAATACGTAGAGGGCGCTGCGAACGCTATCATTATTTAATTTAATTTGCCCTAACTTTTTTGACAGTAAACTTTTACGACATTTTGTGAAAGTATCCTCTTCCCACACGTTTTCTAAGCAAAAAAGGTATACTTGGTGCATAACGCCAAAGGTGACCGTTTTCGAGAAATTTTCAAATTTCTGCATCGATGCAGGTGCATATCGACACTCGTATGCAATTAAATTCTAGGCGTTAATCATAGGTGCCTGGCGTTCGCAATAAACAAACACATTTATTTTTTGACAGTTTAATTAATTTGTTGTTGTTAGATTATCTTTTCTACTTTTTTCTCGAAAAACGGTGATATTATCCATGCAAGAAAAGGTTCAAATGCACCTGATGTATGGAGAGGCCCGTGGAAATTCACGTCTCGCGCGGAGACTGTGCTCTGACCGATTTCCCCAACGAATACTTCCATATCATTCAATGTTTTCACGTGTGCACCGGCAACTTATGGAAACGGGTTCTGTAAATGTAACAAAATCTAATGCAGGAAGACGTCGTTTGTTAACAGTGCAACAAGAAGAAAATATTTTGGATTTATTTGACGAAAACCCCGAAATAAGCATAAGACGGGCATCACTGCAACTTGGAATTCCTAAAATGCAAGTCCACAGTTTTATTAAACTGCAATTACTGCATCCTTTTAGTGTTCAAAAAGTACAGGAACTTAAACCAGAGGATTTACCACGAAGAAGAAATTTCTGCTTATGGGCTCTTCAACGTTATAACCAAAATCCGGATTTTGTAAACCGATTGCTCTTTACTGATGAGGCCTGTTTTACAAAAGATGGTGTACTGAATCTACACAACCTTCATTACTGGGCCATGGTAAATCCACACGTCGTAAGGCAGACTCGTTCGCAAGATAGATGTTCAGTCAATTGCTGGGCTGGAATCGTCGGAGATTACATCATTGGTCCACATTTCTTGCCCCCTCGGTTAAATGCTGAAACTTACCGGTATCTTTTGGAACATGAACTACCAATTCTTATGGAAGATATTCCCCTCGATATTAGACAGAGTTTATGGTTTATGCATGATGGTGCCCCACCACACCGAGGGCGGATCGTAACCGAATGGCTGAATGAAAATTATCCAAGACGTTGGATTGGTAACAATTCCCCCAACGCAGCATGGCCTCCCCGTTCTCCGGACTTAAACGCTATGGACTTTTCTTTCTGGGGGGCCATGAAGGATCGCGTCTATGCCGTGCCAATTAGAAATCGCGATCACTTACAACAACGAATCCTTGCCGCGGCTGAAGATATTAAACAGATACCCAACATTCATTGGAAAATACGTCAAAATTTTGTAAAACGTCTGCGGGTTTGTGTTCAACAAAACGGTTCCCACTTTGAACACGTTTTACGAAATTGGTTAATTTCACTTACCTAATAAAATTCAATTGTAAGAATCGAACTCTTAATAAAAGTTTCATGAAAATAATTTGTAACATTCATGGTTTCTTGTTTGCAATTTTCTATGAAATGCAGGTAAGTTTCCGAGTTTAGACTGGGGACATGAAACATGGTATGATAATGCCATCTTCCGATGATTCTAACCGAATTAATGTAGCAATTTTGTTTGTTCACCTTTTGGCGTAAATTTAAATGTGTTTGTTTATTGTGAACGCCAGGCACCTATGATTAACGCCTAGAATTTAATTGCATACGAGTGTCGATATGGCACCTGCATCGATGCAGAAATTTGAAAATTTCTCGAAAACGGTCCCCTTTGGCGTTATGCACCAAGTATACCTTTTTTGCTTAGAAAACGTGTAAGAAGAGGATACATTCACAAAATGTCGTAAAAGTTTACTGTCAAAAAAGTTAGGGCAAATTAAATTAAATAATGATAGCGTACGCAGCGCCCTCTACGTATTGCACCAAAAATAATACCAAATTATGATTTCTTATCCCAAAAAAACCCCGACTACCAAATTTTGCACGAAAATTTTGTCGTCTCAAAAAGTTATTTAAAAAAATCGAAAATAAAATTTAAATTTCAACACCCTGCATCTCGAAAACCAAACATCTGCGGACCCATGTTCATATGAACTTTTCGTCATATTTTCCATTTTTCTTTTTAATTTTTCGAGTTGGTGCATTTATTTCCGGACACCCTGTATTAGTCTCTCATTCTTTTTTTGGTAAAATAAAAGTTAATAACTTTTTAATGCAAGAGAGATCATCTACATTTCAATAAAGAAGACAACAGTATTTTTGTTTTTAAAGATATATTGTAAGTAAGTAGGAAAAATCAAACTAGTAAAAGTTCTCAGAAATTTATACATATTTAATAATGGTTCTTTCTTGCTAAAGTCACGTTCATCAAACGTTGCAGGAGATGATCCTTTCTTCAGCACAACCTGACACTCAAAATCCATGTCGGAGAAGTGAACCTCTGAAAGTTAAAGAACTATAAATTTAAGCTACCTAAACATAATAAAACGCTGCCATCAAATGCTATTTTTTTATCAGCAAGAAATTTGTAATGGAATATAAGCTCACACATTTAACTGACTACACAAAAAGGGTTCTTTATATTCCCACCCGTGTTAACTTCTTTTTTGTCCGATTTTGTTGGTCTTGGTGCAAAATAAAGCCCCTTCAAAACTGCTTCTCTCTAACACATATACTTACATTTTTATTATTCCATGAAACGAAAAATGCCTAGCCCGGTCCAGTGTAAATATACCTAACAGGTTTTACCTCCTTGAAGGGCAAAAATTTTAATTTTATCTCTTTAACATTGGGAAATTTTCATAAGAATTCTAATAGGGGGTTTGTAGAACCTTATGGACTTTTATTGAAAATAAATAGGTAGGTACTAATATTTAATACGTATTAATTTAGGTATCTTATGTTATGTTGCTGATGCAGATTAAGAAAATTATTCTGCAGATTAAAATCACAGATCAAACAAAAAATAAAAAACTAGAGATACTTATGTAATTAAATTTACTTACCTCCCAAATTTTCGTATCATTTCCAACTCTCATGTTAGGGTATTTCATTTGCACCATCGTGCTCGTTCTTCTGCGCTTTTTGGAAAGGGTGTTATGAAAAATTCATCCTGCTCAGAATTCTTGCAGTTTCTTATTACACAAGATGTCACTTTTAACTGTTAATATTCCTTTTTGCAAAAGAAAATGAGCACGCTCAATAATTTGTCGACAGTTTTGTTGACAAACTGGCACCTGCCAAGATAAGAATATAATAAAAACAATGTTACTAGATCTGCCAAAATCTGTTGTCCAACCTCTGTTAAAACGAATAACTGTCACTTTTTGTGTCATACAGGGCCTCTACCCGTACCTACTTTTAGTTTAGTTAGATAGAGAACGAAACCAAAGACTCGCGACCAAATTGGCCGAAAATATGATAATGGGTAGATACTTAGACATCGCCGTAATAAGTTCCGGTCACACCGGGCCGAATCCTGGCGCCCGTCCAACAATCCAGTAATCCAGTTTCCCCGTTTCCAGACGCCTTTCCCCGTCAATCCCGGGCAGGATTCCTCGGCGGCCGGTCGCGGTTCAATTGTTACCCCCCGCCCGCCAGCCCCTCTGCCGCCACAGGCAGGCAGGCAGGCAGGCAGGCAGGGGCCGCCGCCCGGCTCTCGCGTGCGTTCCCCCTTTCGTGAGCCGCCGAATAGTTGGCCTTGAACGAGTGCAATGCTTCGCGCGGCGGTGCGGCCTTTTTGTTTTCGGCCGCGCGTTTGGCAACGGTCAACGGTCCCGGCCAAGGTTGCATTTTGCAGCGCCGCGCCGCGCCGCTCCCGACCAAACTAACCTATCATAATCCGGAGCTGCGTAACCGAATTGCAGGGCCGGAGCGAGGTGGGGCGGTTGGCGGCCGAGAGGGTCCCGACGCTACCCCACTGCTCTGGAGAGAAAAGCATTTCCCCCTGCTGTCTCAGTTACTTTGATCCTTGTTTATAGGATACTTTACATATAGTTAGCCAAAGTCTGATACCTACTTGACTGACAAGGATTTGACAGAAATACAGTAGATACAAGGGACAGATTTTGCAAAAGATAGGTAAAGTTGTCCAGCTTGATTGGTAGATTTTAATATAAGAAAATTAGTAGGCAATGACTGGGACTCTTCAATTTTTGGACCCATCTGTTGCACGGGCGTAGCCAAGGGGGGGGTTTCGGGGGTTCAAACCCCCCCCGAAATAAGCAAAATATTACCTAATATTATCTATCCTTGTTAAGGATAGATAATAATACCTAATATTATCTATCCTTGTTAAGGATAGAGACGTGAATCATTATTACTATCGAAAAATGGAGGGGAAAAAAGGAAGGGTGGTAAACCTAAAGGTATGGACTACTGGAAAAAATGGTGTAGTCAAGGTCAAGGGGTTTCTAATAAAGAAACAAATTTGGATTTAGCTATCAAAGCTTCAGCTACCTTGCAGACTGCCTACCCCGAAATCTAGTTTGGAATGCCTAGATATGTGCGATAAAATCCTTTATCCTAATATTTACACATTACTACAAATCTTGGCTACCATTCCTGTATCCACTGCTACCTCAGAGAGGTCTTTCTCGAGCCTAAGGAGACTGAAAAACTATTTACGAAACACTACAAGTGAAAACAGACTTAATGGTTTGGCTCTAATGAACATTCACTATGGAACAGAAATTCATGCAGATGAAGTAGTAGATATATTTAAAAGAAAAAGCCGAAGATTTCTTCTTTAATGGTTTTAGATTTAGCGCAGAGGAACGAAATTAATTTATCCATTTCATTTAAAGTTAAGAACTTTATAAATATATGTCGTAGTTTTTCGGATGGATATATACATATTAAATTTCATATAAGTATATTTTTGTTGTTTTATTTACTTCTCAAACTAAAACCCCCCCCCCCCAAAACTAAATCCTGGCTACGCCCGTGATCTGTTGCTTGGTAGGGCTTGATTTTTTATTAGATGATAAGTAATTTTAATATGTATGCAGTGTGTTCCAGATTCGTTTTTACCGCTCTACTAAAAGAAAATATCTCCATACACCAATGAATTCTATACCTACGTAAAAAATAAACCGAGATCGAAAATATTTCTTCAAAATCAATCGAGATATCAGGATACGGCATTCAACGTTTTATATTTGGTATCAAAAAGGCATAAGTAGCAATATTTAGTATTCGAGATATCTACAAAAGTTTATATTTTTGATGTTTAGCGAAAAACACACAAAACTAACTAATCCTCCAAATCGTAGAGTTGATACTTAGTTTCTCGTTTCTCATTTTTCTCATATAATCAACCCGATCATTTGATTTTTGGTGTCAAAGCGGCATTGTGGTGTGAAATGTTTGAGATAGTAGTCCATAATTTTCATATTCAGCAAAAAATTTTTGATTTTTGGTGGCAAGATTGCAGAAAAATGGTAAAGATATACTATATCGTTGGAAATAGGTACCTATTACAGAAGTTCATATTTTTTGGTGTTCATAGCAAAAACGCGCCAAATCAACGATGGAAAATCGGTTCATTTTACTTTTTCTCGTGAAATCGATACCAGATTTTAGATTTTTGCTGTCAAATGGATATAGAATTTTCGAGATACAGACAAAAGTTTAATTTTTTAATGTCCAATGCGTAAAGGATAAAAATCAACGGTCCGCAAAATCTATTGAAAATTCGGGGTTATTGCACATTTTTCTTATCTTTTAATTTTTTCTATGTTCCCTAATAAATTGCACTTTCGTCATTGAGAAGTTTCGAAAAATGAATATTTTTTACGACCCCTTTCGGAAACAGCGTTTTCGAGCCTCTGCCTGTATAAAAATCTTATATTAGATGTACAGGGTGTTATTAATTAAAAAAACACGAAATGTTTCAATTTATTATTTTAGACAAAATGTTTATGAACTAAGTTGTTTATAATCTAAAACAAATTCTCAATATAAAATTTGAAATCTGAATTTGGAATTTTATATTTTTATTTTTTAAAGTTGAATTTGTGAAAATGGATGGAGAAACGTATGGACGTTGGAGGAGGGTATGTAGAATAATTTTTCCACAGTCGTACAAATTGTTATTTCATTTTTAGTGTTTGTTTAATAATAAAATTGATTTTAATGATTCAGTTGAATTTTCCAAGATCTGACTTTAGGAAAATAAAAACGTAAAATTATTGATGTTTCAAATTTTGTAGGCAACTTTTTTTATAGACATTTTGTCAAAAATAATAAATAATGGAACTTCGCTCTTGAAACATTTTCAAGTTTAATGTATCAACACCTTGTACATCTGATTTAAGATTTTTATAATATGGTATAGTTTTATTTTCCAGACAAGCAGAATTTTTTGTATAAAGAGTGACTTTTTCGTCATAAAATCGATAATATTGTTTTTCTTCTTTTGTGAATTTTATCCGTGGACACATTGTATATTGCTCTGGGCATCAAATAATCCGCGAAAAGGAATAAATACACTTGACTCCCTGCTAATACAAATACTTATATCAAATATCTATTTAAACATAATATCTTTGCCGATTTGATACTATAGAAAAACATTTTAGAGTCGATTTCAGGAGAAAAAAGTTTCATCTTGGGATTAGGTGGACAGTTGAAAGCTGTTTTAAAATAAGCTATTTTTAATTATATTATTTTAAGATATTTTCTATAAATTTTGGCTTCTGAAATATATAAGGAATAATTAGCATCATCCTTTTTTTATAGTAGTTGCCATTTTGTTACTAAATTTACTATCCCATACACGAGACTATGTCACTATGTCCTACGTTCAGTTAACCTTCTTCTCTTTCTCTTCGATTTATTTGGTTTTTGGCTTTTGGTCCTATTTTTATTATGCCCGTAGCTCGTAGGATTCTAACAATCGAAACTACAAATAATATGTTATTTTTTTCTGAACTTCTTCGATTGAGGCCGAGATATACTAATATCTAGCCTGAAGTGGTTGCTCTTTTTTTTTGGAGCCTAAGATTCTGATTCCTTACCTTTCGCAAAAACTTGCAGTAATTTTGAAGAAAATATTACGGGCTACGATTATGTCAGTTGTTGGTTGCACTAATGAAGTTGGTAACCTTAATCTCGGAACCTACTTATCACTTATGTTTTTACTCTGCAATAGTTAAAATTTGAGGATCCCATGATCGACTTTTTCGAATGATTGTTTATACTTTATATGCGGCCCTGTTTCGAACCGCACAGGCATCCGCTCGGGCCCGTCCGCCCGTCCCCCATCCTGTTCAGCAGGCGAGGCGCGTAGGCGCCCAAAATTCGTCCATAACCTTCCCCAACGGCGGGCTCATTGTCCGCGGCCGCCCGCTTATTTTTACGCACGGCCGCGGGCGGAGGCCCCCCTCACACCCCCCACCCTCCCCTCGGCAGCAATGTTTGTATTTCGGGTTTCGCTCCGATGCGGGTCAACGTTTCGGCGGCGATGCACGCGAAACGAGCCGGGTCATGGTTCTTTGGTTCTTTCTGGCTCTGCGAGCGCCTGCACGGCGACGGCCGAAATACGTCGGTGGACAACCCGGACGGCGTTGAGGTAGTCGCGCGCAACGTTGATGGCTCGGTTGCTTTGCTTTCAAACACTAAAGAAAAAAATGTCTTCGATTTTCGCTTGTATTAGAGCCTCTATATCGAAAACGAGTTATTCGCAGTTATTAGGTAAGCCAATAATGAAAATATAAATTTAAATTTCCGGTCCATAAGACAGTATTTCCGAGTATACATGGAATAGTAATTATTGGGTATATGTTATATGTATATATAATTTCTGCTCTACTTATAGGAAGCCACCAAAATGTGTTATGGGAAAGTATCATCTGTATACTACAGTACAGTGGCTCACTCAAAATATCTCGGCTAATTATTGTCAGATTTTTTTTTGCCACAATGAAAGTTGCTGTCCATGGTCAGGGTGTCCCAAATAGTTTATCCTACCCCCTGGATCTCAGGAACCGTAAGAGATACGAAAAAAACTTGAACACAAAAGTTGTAAGGTTGGCAGTGGACGTAACCCCTCTTTTATTTTCACATATACAGGGCGATTCGTATTTGCAGGACAAAAATAAAATATTTAGATTTTGACAATTGCATTAATCCTTTGGAATATTTGCATTCTCCATGAAATTCGCTACAGAACCGTTTTTTTGTTTTGTATTTTGGATGCAGCGTTGCCAAGATATCGAATTTTTCTTGGAATTTAGGGACTTCGTGGAGGTTATGGAAACTGAATGCTGTATCTTTATTTTAATAGATATCAAAGATATATTTTAGCCGAAGTATGACAGCACAACCGTATGTGGTGTGGTATGTCTAAATTGGTTTTTGCATATACAGTGTGTTCATAACAGGCTCTCAAATACAGATAATTTCAAACAGCAATAATTTTTTGTTTCTCAAATGGAATGACCCATATTTCTATAGTTTGTTGGATGCCGGCGTCCAAGCCCCACATTTTATATAAATAACATTCTATACCAAAAACTACCCGTTTTCGAGATATTTAGTATTTAAGCAAATTTCTTTGCATTTTTTCATTCAGGCAAAGATCATAGAATATTAATATGATCTTTGATTCAGGTGAGAAGGTTTTATTAAGCAAGCCATAATTATTTTTCCAGACAGTGGCAGAAATAATTGTCATTTTAGATAATATGGGAAGTAAAATTCCTATACCCGTATACAGCTTGTTACACTACTTTATAAAGGTTTATAAAGGTTTACATAATAAAAAGAAGCAAAAAAATTGTAAAATTGGCTATATTGTATAAAATTATTTCTTGATTTTGAATCAAAGGAAATATAATATCAAATTTTAATTTTTGCCCATGAAATATAGGACCTAATGTGCGTCTACACAACATACCACACCAGACGTGTATATATTTGTGTCTTTTCTTATTTATTTTATGGCTTTTGGATTTCTGTGTGCCCATTTACGAGAATGAGAATGATAAATCAAGAAATAATTTTATATAATATAGCCAATTTTACAATTATGCGACCTTTCTAGTGTGACAAGCTGTATATGGGTATAGGAATTTTACTTCCCGTATTATCTAAAATGACAATTATTTCTTCCACTGTCTGGAAAAATAATTATGGCTTGCTTGATAAAACCTTCTCACCTGAATGAAAAATGCAAAGAAATTTTCTTAAATACTAAATATCTAGAAAACGGGTAGTTTTTGGTACAGAATGTTATTTACATTTATTTACATAAAATATATCTTGAATATCTATTAAAATAAAGATACAGCATTCAGTTTCCATAACCTCCACGAAGTCCCTAAATTCCAAGAAAAATTCGATATCTTGGCAACGCTGCATCCAAAATACAAAACAAAAAAACGGTTCTGTAGCAAATTTCATGGAGAATGCAAGTATTCCAAAGGATTAATGCAATTAATTGTCAAAATCTAAATATTTTATTTTTGTCCTGCAAATACGAATCGCCCTGTATATGTGAAAATAAAAGAGAGGTTACGTGCACTGCGAACCTTACAACTTTTGTATTCAAGTTTTTTTCGTATCTCTTACGGATCCTGAGATCCAGGGGGTAGGACAAACTATTTAGGACACGCTAGTCACCTACGAAAACTACGGTCAAAAATCTAAATCAATAAAATTCAAATTTTTTAAACCGCTGTAACTTTTTCATTTCTAGAGGTACACAAAAATGTTTAATGCTTGCAAGAACTGTCAGAATAAAAATGTTAAGTCAGTTTTGAAATACTCGATATGACTAAATTTGAACTCTCTTCGGATCAAAAATGAAATTGTTTGGAAATATACCAAAATATTAAAAAAAGTGATAACTCTTAGACATTTTTTTATTTTATGAAAATAATTTAAAAATACTTAATATTTTCAATCTGTAGTAACATTTATGCGGTAAGTAAGAAATGACAATAATAAAATACTGAACTGAACAGCTCGTATTAACACCTACTTTTAACAACAACTTCAACATTTCATCTTTTCAGCTTCAGCATTTCAGCTGTTGCTTGCTTCAAGTATTTTCATTTTTTAATATTGCCCATTTTGTGGAGCTGTTGAGTAAACTTTTCCGTTTAGGTAACCTCATATATGAAAAAATCCATTGGGGATGTCATTAGGTATTAACGTCATAACGCTATCATACGAGGCCAACGATAAAGACAGGCCACGGCGCTAACGCATAATCGCGTAGTCACGTGACCAACTTATTGCTATTTAATGAAAGGCATTTTTGGAGATAAGTAGAAAAAACAAATTTCGTAACAATTTGGCAAGTTTTCTTTCATCTATTACAGTATTGGTTTTGTGCATCCAAGCTTTCTCTAATTGTTTTTTCAAAATTTTCAACCTGCCTCAGCTGTTTTGGGCACTCACAATATTTTGGCACTTCTCAAAAATTGTTGGGACATCACCTTCCTTTAGCTTAGGTGATATTCTCTATAGGTATTTCCCTCCCACAACACATTTGTCCACTTTAATTATTGTTTCACTTTCTTGAAAATGTGTTAGCCACACATACTTAAGGGTTTTTTAGAAATTAAATCTCAGTTGGGATTTGACGAATCCATTTTTGGCGGAAATTTTCATCCCGAGGCAAAACAAATGTTTGTTATGGCGACACTTTCTTCCTGGCTTTTGTAATATGTATAAATATAATATAAACAGACCCAATATTTGGTATTTAGGTTATTTTTTACGAAATAAAAATGAAAACTAACCTCAGTAGGTTGGTATAGTGCAAATATTGACGAGGTCTCAGTTGTTCGGCAGCGTGAACGACCGAATAGATAAACCGTATCGGGGCGTGGGTCGACAACGAAAATGAACGGTTACAACACTGATTTATTTCGCACAAGGTGAATGGTGAATACAATAAATACACAAACCCGAACGTGGTCAACGGGAACGGCTTCCAGCCACCCGGGACCGTCTGAACTCGCGGATCTCCCGTAAGCAGTTCACCCCTCCGTGAATCAGGCCCCACTGTCCAATACGGTCCATGTCCATAATAGTCCATTCCGGAATTCCGGGCTCCCTATTCTGTGGTTCGGGGGAGAATTCCCCTTTACAGCGCACACGCGTCGCGTCGGTGCGAGCGGCACCAATACTCTTGGACGCCACGACTCCCACCCAGAGGCCATAATAACACCTGGGCGGTTCCCCTCCGCCAGGACACACGCGCACTAGACACAAACTTGTTTCTAAAATATAAACTAAGACGTTTAAAAACACTTTAAACATTGAAAACTTCTCAAAACCCAAGCTGCCGCTTTCAGTTATGTGACAAATGACATGTAACGTCTGACTAAGATGGTCACGTGATTTTTGTGCGCCAGGGCCTGTCTTTATAGTAGGCCTTGGCTATCATATTGGACAATTGTTTCCATGGGTAACTAGATCTTATGTCACCCACAAATATTGTCAATATTTTGTTCTTATTTAAATTTTTGGTGTAAATACAGAACAAACGAACATTTTGCTTTACAAAACACATATAACTAAAGATTTTTAGAAATAATTTAATTTTTGACCCCAGTGTGTCCAAATTTTATGTTAATCGATACAACAAAATTAATATCACACATAAATACTGTCAGTTATTGCAAACAATTTTCACGTTAAACTTTTTTCCGTATGTCAAAAAATAACCCTCACTGATTTTTTCTGTCAAAAAGCAGCCGAAATATTTTGAGTGAGACACTTATACATATTATAAGCCACGCTGTATGTAGATAAGTGTTGTTAAATCGCCATATTTTGATCTACCATTAATGGGTTGTCTTTCTTTTCTGGGACACCCGTATAACCTTTTAAAACATTTCTCAGCTTTTTTAATAAAAAAATAATTTTAATTAAAGTACTCAATAGTATATTTAAATTCTATACATCATGTACTCCGTCCTTTGATCTTTGGTTACAGCAAAGACAAAGATGGGATTGTCTTTGGTTATAGTCAAGACACGCAGTTGCGTTTGTGGCATTTTGATACACATATTTACTGTTTAGATTTAAAGTGTTAATTACTTCCTCACCTAATACCATTTGTGAAGAATATGACGATGAGGTGGGAAGCACAGATTTCGACTTGACCACCTAAATAAATTCGATCGACTTAATTTTGGTTTTTAGGAAAAATGAAAAATGCTGATGATCTCTAGAAATTTAAGAAATTTAAGAATTTAAGAGAAACAGATCATTTTAACATCAATAATAGTTTCTTTGAAATACAAGGATAGTATCTTTGATCTAGATTTTTTTATTGACCAGTAAATATCTCTCTTTTTAGATTCTTTGAAAAAATCTGATCTGGTAGGTAATTAGGTATAATAGATATCATGAACGATAATCCCTGTGTCACAATGGTCGACAATGTAATTTCCATTGTCGACCATTGGGACGCAGGTATCGTCGTTCTTGATATCCATTATATATCTAAATTTAATTATCTAAGAGCGTTTTATGTACCTACCTAATATCCGAAAATAAAAAGTATCCAAGTTCATTTTAAAGATCATCATTAACATCATTTTGCCATGATAAAAGTTGCTGTCAATGGCTTCCTTCAAAAACTATGGCCAACAATCTAAATGAAAATGAATAATATTCTAAAATAAAATCGATAAAATTCAAAATTTTTATACAGCTATACTTACACAAATCGAAATATTCGATATGACTACATTTGGGCTCTCTTGGAATCAAATGTCGCATTTTTTATAAAGCGAAATATCCCAAAATAATAAAAAAAAGTAATAAACTCATAATGGCTTTTTTTATTTTATGAAAATAAATTTAAAATACTTAATATTTTCACAGGTCTTTTTACAGATCTTTATCAAAAAATTATCTTGACTTTTGATCTGGATCTTTTTGAAACCGTTTTTCCCTCAATGATGACACGAACTTTACCTCTTTACCCACTATATTTACCTCTTTATCATTGGAAAATGTCAATGGGGACTCTGATCAATTACTAAAACCTTCGAGAATCTAAAGGTTTAGCATTGCACTTTATTGTAAATGTGATGGCAAGAATTTTCTACAGTTTAATCAATCAAAATCTGGTCGAATCCCACTCCACGACCACGACCATATTCACATTGTAATCCCCACAATACCAGCGAAGCAACAATATAAATTTTGCTCCTGAAAAAGAGAACAGCGCATAAACGAATTTAAGAGTCATTACGGCCATGGGCGCCCGCTGATGGGCCTTTCAGAGAGGGTCGGTTCGCTTAAAAAATGTGCGCTCTCCTTCATTACACCTGCATTGTAAAATAGCTCATTATTGCCCCTATTATGCCAGATTACGGTTTGCTTAAGTGGCCATTGAGAGCGTTTTAAATGACTGCAATACGCCGGCGCAGGCAGCCGTCGAAAAAATTACCGGAATTACCGGACCGTTTAGGGTATATCGGGCGGGAACGACACATACACGTATGGAACGAAAGTTTCGGGAAAATGTTTAAAAATGCTTGATATAAAAGCCTTAAGTCAACTAAAGTACCTAATAGCAGCGTCCAGAGATATACTAATTCTAGACTTTGGTAATAGGTCGGCTCACTTCTTCTTTGTTCTCTCGGAAAAGCAAACAATTTTTTGCGACTGGTCGTAAATCAACGTCATCTCGCACGCTTCGCATTTACGAGGGTCGACTAACGAAATCGCCGTCAAGCTAGTTATACGGGGGCAGGTTCATATTGACTTTCCATTATTTACCAAAGTCTACAAATATTAGTATTCCTATTTGTAGACTTTGGTACAACATTATTTGTGTAGGTAAGTATACCGTTAGTTTTTGGTAGGTACAGTTAAATTAGAATACAAGGTAGCTATTACCAGAATCTACATAATTAGTAAGGTATATCTGTAGACTTTGGATGGAACATGAATAAAAATGTATTTTTTTATGTTTTACGTTCATTTTTAATCAAGCCTAACAAAACATAGAGCAAACAAAAACATAAATAACAAATAAATATTTAACGACAAAGGGTTAAACTAATCATATCTACTTTTTCATCCTGTACAGCCATCCGCACTCGCACTGCAGGCATTACTACAACCGTTGATTGAATTTCATCGACGCTACAACACAGTCACGGTCGGTCGGTAATATTTTGCGCGCACCCGGTAGAATGCGAACGAACCGCTCTCAGCTACACTGTGTAAGCTTATTTTCTTATTAAATAATATATCGATCGCCGTACTCCGATGATGACGGCGGGCCGAGGGAGCGGGAGAGGGCAAGAGAGAAACGTTTGTTTACACAAGGCCGAGTGCCCGGACTTATTAGTATATCTCTGGACGCTGATTGCAACATCAATGTCAAATCAACAGATTTTTGGAAAGATATTATTGGATAAACAGAACCGCTTTTTGTTTTGTATAGAGAAGTATAGATCTAAGTTATTGTACACGAAATTCATTCAAAAATTGTCCGAACCGGCATAAGAAAATGGTTCTCAAGACCTACTAACTTCTACTACTACTAACTTCCAGCTTTTATCAAGTGAGTTCGGAAATATATCAATCTGGAACACCCTGCCTGCGCTATGTGCAGTTCGCTTTTGTCGCTCTCCGCTCTCTTTTCTAACATGTTTTAGGCACAAGCCAATGGCGAATTTCTAAAAAATGACCAATGAGAAGTGCACGTCGAAAAATATGAAAGTATAACGCGGAAGACTTGGCGGCCGCCCAATAATTTCGTAACTTCGGAAAAAATCTGATGAATGACTGATTCGTTTTGGAGCAGCTCGAGCGTGAATTTTTCCACGGGACGAGACAATACCCTCAGTACTAAATTCGAAAACGATAACGGGCAATTTCATTGTTTTTCCTTGGGAGGCAATTAAAAATTTTCGTTGGGATGTTTTGCCGTTGCGTGCGCGCAAGGCCCCGCCGCCGAGCGCGACTAATTTTTCTCGCTGGGCGTATCATTGTCAGCGGTCTACGTAAAAATGGACATGCAGAAGCAGAAGACGACACACGCGCAAATTAGACATGTATCGTCAGTTTATTATGGACGTGGAAAAGGGTATGTATTTTACATCCTAAAAATCAATCAACCCCTCAAATTTTTAAATAAATCAATGTGCAAGGTACAGGGTGTCCCACTTAAGAGTTCCTAGGCAATTTTTATTTGTGCACCGATTTGGAAAAACCTTTTTTTTTGTTAGATAGGTAGGTCTCAATGGCATTCGATGCACCAATCGATATTTTTGAAAACCATATACATACACATAGCCAAATCCCAGTTGCCCATAAAAGTGATCCCATCACTTTTGGAGCTCAAAATTTCAAGAAGGGCCAATTTTTTTCCATATGCTTATTCTATACTTGCCTCGTTGATTTAATTTAAGAGATGTCTTGTAGCGATTAATTTGCAATAAGTCATTATAATGTTCGCAGGAGGTGTGTAGCCTGTACACTTATATAAGATGGAAATAGATTGTTGACTACCAACCAGCTATTTTTCCGTTTACAACTTTTCTTAAAACTGACTGGGTTTTACCGTAAGGCATGCGTTTGTTCTCTTTTTGGTAAACTACAGGGACGTTCGTCCGAGAGCAGGGGCATTAGCGGTATAACATGAAAAGGCAAAATTGCATAATAACGAGTAATAAGTAGAGAATGTATTAAAGTTATTTTAAATTTAAATATTCCAAATAAAGCAGAATCCCGTAGAATGCAATTTTCCTTACGAAATTATATCCTTTTGCAAATTGTCCGTGTTGACTGCGACTTCAGGCACTCTATGCTGGGACCCCGCCTGGAGTGGCTAAATGCCCTGACATGGTTATTTTCAGAATTTAACAATATCACTCAGCGGAGATGAAGCTCTTTATGCCCATCTTATATATGAGCACACAACAACATTTTTTGTTTGTTTGTTTTTGAGATGATCGAGTGTTTCTTTATTTGTGGCGAAGGGGAGTGCCTCTTAGATCTCTCAAACATGACCTACTACAATTATGTTTTTTACAATGACAAAAATAATAGTAATATAAAAATCTAAACATATTTGACAGATTAAAGCAAAATAAAATTTCATTGTTTTTAATAAATTTGTGTGGGCCGAGCAAAAATGAAATAACATTCGCCACATTGCGTCAATTTATTGTTAAATATATTTTTACTCCGATATAACTTCTTTGTCGCCTTTTGTGGTTGAACGGCCATCAAGCTGTAGCCGTGTAAGAAAAGGTATTTCACATGTTAGTGAAGAGGAATAAAAAGATTTCGCCTTTACACCTTTACGATATCTCATTTTCAGCTTGTATCGGCAAAGTAGAATTTAATAAAAAAATTGAAATGACAAGTTGTCAATTTACTTTTCTTCAAAGTTTTTGGTCATCATCCCCTCCGTCGCAGTCATAAAAAATGCTCACAACTTGTAGTTCAGCTTCGGCAAGGACGAACTCAGATGAGGTCAGAAAAATTAAATAAGACTTTCAGTAGTGTAATTTTGTAAAAATAATTAATACACGTAGCATGTATCTTGTTCAGATAAGTTGAATCTATTGAAATTGGCAGGAATATGTTGAGTTCCAAAAAATATTTGGAACATGCAGAGAAGAGGGAGGATTTTTCCTTATTTTTCAATGTGAGTCTTATACCTGCAGAAACAATGATAAATATACCTAATACTTATATGATTTTAAATTATTTGGGGGCAAGGGGCAACTGTACGCAAAACCACAGAATATACAGCCTACAGCGCTATTTATTCTGTGGCAGAACGTAATGAACTTTTATTGCATTTGCATGTGCTCCCAATCCAAGGAATTAATTTTTCAACACTCCAAAGGAATCTTTCTTACCAACTTCGTTTAATTCATTATGACATTGCCGTAAACCAGTTGATTTTATTTTAGCCTCGTAAAACTTAAGCAGTGAGAGATATTTTGTATTTTTTTACTTTTGTTACTATTATATTGCTTTGATGGGAATGTCAAAAATATCAATTTTATAGGAGAAGAACTTAAAGTTTCTTCGGCGGTTCTTAGGAGACAAAAATAATAGTAAATGTATAATATGCAGATTTATGTTTCTTGGAAGTATACGAAACAAATGACATATTTCAATTATCTCAAATAGTGTGTCCCTGGTGTGCGGGCAAAAGAGTATACCTACCTAAGTCACTTTTTAAAAAAATGCGCGCAGCTATAATACATACTACCCTTCTCAAAAAGGTTTTATGTTATGATATTAACTTTTCCCCCAAAGAGATCGTGCATTGAGCTTTAAAGGTTATCTGTAAAGTGGTAAAATTAATAAGAGCCATCAGGGCCGTATCTAGCGAAAATTTGGGGGGGTTCAGGATCGGCTCAAGCTTTTGTGGGGCTGGGTGCCGGATGAAAGTGCGGGCCCACGGCGAGCTAAATAGCTGAATATTCCTTCTCGCATTTATACCTATCCCTTTTATACTTATTTCATTTCTCATTATTACGGATATATTCCTACACATTCTTCGCCTGACGACACCTTTAGAATTGCCAGTAGGTATGGTAAACGTAAAAGATTTCTTCGCGCTACTTGGCTAACTGAACCTTTCATAAAAATAATAAATAAACCTTCAAATACAAATTAGTACTAATCTAATCATAAAAGAGACTCTGGGAATCCCCGATTCTCCTAATCCATGGCGCACGCAGCCATGCACCACCGTTCACCATTTACTGTTTGTTGTCCAGTATTGCCAGTTATGTTTTATTTTATTTGAAAGCATATTCTGATGATAAAACTCGGTACTGCACTGATCCAAAAAGTATGTTTTGTTGGCAGTTTTCGGGCGGGTTTCCATCCTCTACTGGAAAACCAGTTCAATAAATTATTACACTCACTGGTGCTCCGGGGAGCTCGTTCTAGTGGTGGTACAAAAGCATATAAAATAGTGGTATTTCGGGGACAAGGTATATAAAATCTCTATTTGCTTACTTTGCTTACTTTAGAAAAATTAGGCAAGAACAGTTTGGGTTACCTAATTTCAAAGCGAATAATCCTGTAATAAAGGCGACTGACGCTACGCAGCCAACCTAGGTGTAGCCTGATGAGCGACCCCAGTTATTTCGAGAACACCTGCTGGATCCATTTGTTCTTGTTTCTGCAAGACTGCGGGACACACGGCCGCGGCTCGGCCAGCATTTTTATTCCGGCCATAAAACAAATTCCCTGTATTTAATTAAGGGAGACAATGTCGCTGGACGATTTTTCCGCGAATAAGCCCGCGCTCTCGAATTCACTAAGCTCGGCGCATATTTCAGATTTGTGAGCGCAGATACAAAATAAAAACTGGCGCCAAGGCACCAGGGACGGTCTGAGTAAATATATCGAAAATAATAAATAAATTGTATTCCATTGAGTGGTGTCATTTCGAACTAGGTAATGTAAAAAACATTGTTAGGTAATAAAGTCACTACTAGCATCTAACAATCCTATTTTGAAAAGTTATATGTATAGGTGTAGGTACCTACTTAATTTTTAAAAATATAACTATAAACGGAATAGAAGTATGTTCTTGATTTCAGTTTGGTTGTTGTCGAGGATTCGCCGTGTTCTACATATTGAACTAGACAAAGTTTTTAATAACAAGCTTTAATAAAATTATAGGTTTTCGTTAAGGTAATTCATTGCCAAAGTGATGTACTTTCCAACCCTCTTCGAGGCTTGAAGCAGCAACCACTCTACCACAAAAAAATCTCGTGGATTCTGTCTACAGTGTGTTTCAAAATTCACTACAAAGATTTTAAGGGCGTAAAAAATAGGTTTACGCTATTTTTGAGGCAAAAAATTAATAGAGCCCCAGGGGTTTGCGAATTTTCAGGAGATTTCATGAGTAACTGTAGTCCCAATTCAAAATAGTCAAAAAAGGAGGAGGTTATCAATTCGGTTGTATTTTTTTATGTTTGTTACCACAGAACTCCGTCATTTAAAAACCCGTTTTGGACAATTCTTTTTTTATTTGAAAGGGAATACCTAGAGAATAAGGCCCATTTAAATTTGAAGAAAAAAGGCCACCCCTAAGGGTGGACAAATAGGGGATGAAATTTCATATTGAACCGATTTCGATGATTCTTTTTTATTAGAAAGGGAGTGAGTACCTTAGAGGTGGCCCCATTTAAATTTGAAGAAAATATTCCGCCCCTAAGGGTAGAAAAATAGGGCATGAAATTTCATATTGGACCGATTTCGACGATTCTCTTTTTATTAGAAAGGGATTACTTTAGGAGTGGCCCCATTTAAATTTGAAGAAAAAATTCCACCCGTAAGGGTGGAATATAAGGGATGAAATTTCATATTGGATTGATTTCTATTGGTGTGGTCCCATTTAAATTATTGTTACTTAAATGTTTATGAAAAAAAACCTTTTTTGACCTCAAAAATACGCCTTTAAGATCTTTGTAGTGAATTTTGAAACACCCTATATAAAAGGTTAGGATAAAGACATGCATCAACAAGTGAACCTGTAGAATATTTCGCATTTTGTGTGAAATCTACAGCATTTAAATTTACAGATCGCAGATTAGTCCTATACACCATTTTAAAATACACAAATATACAGTGTGGCTCACTTCAAACCATTACTCCCATAAAATTTGTATTATTTGTTCGATTTTATCTATTTTTTAAAGAATAATAGGGTATCTGAAACTGTATTTCATGGCAAAACATTACATTTTACATTAAAAAACCGAGGTCATCCTGCGACATATTTTTTTGACCAAAATTTGGGAAATCATATCAGAAATATTTTTATAAAAATTTTGACTACACCACTGGATTGGGCATCTGATAATTCCGGTTTTATTAAATTTTGTTAAAGAAACATTGAACAAAAAAATTATAGAATCTATCAGTCTCAATTTAACTACGCATACTGTTTCTGACTACTCGCTTAAATAAAGTTATATTTCACATGTTGATTAAAAAACAATTGAAACTTAAGTTACTTTCTTACAAATAATAGTAAAGTCAATAGGTAGGTATAAAAAAAAACTAAAGTAAATAATTTTTTTTCTACTAACCCACGATTTATTTTGAAAGGCCCATGAAAAGATTCGCTGGAAGCTTAAATTGTAACAAACTTTTTTATAGTACTTTTAGTCCTGCCAGAAGGACAGATAGATCTTAAATATTACGATTTCTAAACTCCTAAAATGACTTTTCGTCCTGCCGCGGTAGTAAAAAATGTTGACCATAACCATTATTACTTACCTCCTTCTCCTTCCTTCAAAATTACCATATTATGTATATATTTAGCAATGGAACATACCCTAGTTCGCATGTATATTCATCAGATTAACTATGGTAATATAATAAATTTGGCAGGTGTTTCAGTTTTTGATAGATCAAAATGCAAATAATAGTGGCGATGCATGTTATTTTATCTTACCTATACCTACAGGAAGCCGGAAGAGGCGATTGGAAGAGGTTCTAGTCGGAAGGCAGGCTACGAAAAAACAATTGCTGATGAGAATACTGCAGGAGTTATCGTCATTCGTATGGAAATGCATTTTAATAATATTACAAGGCCATGGGAAAAGGAATAATAACGAGCTGGAAAAAAGCACGCGAAGGTAGTGGGGCAGATCGGAAACTCAGGCCGGGGAGAAGTTCGTAACAAGCTCGAGAAATGGCTAATTTATAATATTTGATATGTATCTGCAATTGAAATTATGATTGTAATTTTTGTAAGCGGGTTCGTGTTTGCTCGTCGTATTTTTCGAACAATTTATATCTGCTGCGATTGCGATTCCCTGGCCGCTTAGTTTTTGTACTTTTTATCGTTTTCGGCGATATCGTCGGCCCAATTAGCGGAAGGTAGTTTGCCGTTCGATAATTCTTATTTTTAAAAAAGTTTCGACAGTATTTCACGAGCTGATAACGCCTTCTATATACGCCGAAACTAGCAAGGTTTAAAAACTTTCCTATATGTTTGTAACTAATACCTCGTATTTTGCTGAAACTTTTGCAAAAATAGCGCTATCTCTATACAGGACGATTAATGAATAGGAAATCCTAAATCGGATAAATGGACCACAGCAATATTTGTATAAACCGCCAAGCGCATGTTTATAACGGAAATAATGCGTACAAAAAACTGAAACTGTACAGGGTGAGCGAAACTACAGCGGGAACACGAAACCTCAAAATAAAATTTCGAAAAGGGGTTCTTAAATGGGACATACTAAGGTCAAGTTATGACCGAAAATTAGCTTTTTTGATGTTTGGGAAAATGGCCGCTGTGACGTCATCGATATTATTTTCCCAGAAACATACCATTTTCCCCCTATATATTGAAAGTCCTTATCATTCTCTACAACTTTTGTAGAAAGGAAAAGATTTTCTGTATCTTTTATTGTTCAAAATCTACGGAGTCAAATATGTGAAAAAAACATGGAATTTTTTTTAATCATTTTTCGAAATATTGGTAGCCATGGAAACAATTGATAGAATTTATTAAAGAGTATGTTAGGGTGCCTTGTGCACCCTTTAATTTATTCAACTGGAATATTTTTTATTTTTTTTTTGTAACAAACAATAATAGCAAATAGCAAACACGTTAGTAACAAGCACAATTCAAAAATTTAAAAAATATTCCTGTTGAATAAATTTAAGGGTGCGCAAGGCACCCTAACATACCTACTCTTCAATAATTTCTGACTATCAATTGTTTCCATGGCTACCTAGATTTCGGAAAATGATTAGAAAAAAATTCCATGTTTTTACATATTTGACATTTGACCCTGTAGATTTTGAACAATAAAAGATAAGAAAATATTTTCCTACAAAAGTTGTTGAGAATGTTAAGGACTTTCAATATATAGGGAAAAAATGGTATGTTTCTGGAAAAATAATATCTATGACGTCACAGCGGCAATTTTCTCAAATATAATAAATGTCCCATTTAATCACCCCTTTTCGAAATTTTATTTTGAGTTTTCGTGTTCCCGCTGTAGGCCTGGGACGTCGAGTTTCACTCATTCTGTATCTACACATGTCGTTGCCAGATTTTTTGTAGTAATTTATTAAGCTCAGCCAGGGCCGCGCCGAGGCAGGGGCAAAGCGGGGCACCGCCCCAGGGCGGCCAAAAAATAGGGGCGGCCAAACGGGCGTCAAAATAAATTTATTTTTATGTTGTTGATGTTTGGATGCCCTCAGTTTCAGAAAGATTTCAGTTGTTAAAGAATGTAAATAAAATATTTACATTTCTTAATCAACTTTATAGTATGAGAGCCGGCCGCATGATTTCAACTCTCATAAGATTATAGAATAAGATGTTATGTAAAATGTAGACAGTGGTATTGGTATATTTCTATTTACTTAAAGCGAGTAGGTTGCCTCAATTAATATGGGCCCGATCATTGTTATTTAAAGAAGTTCTGGTTAATTTTTAGGCAAATCTACTCTCATATGATTATAGAACAAAATAGGACAGAATAAAAGGTCCTTGGTCCTTGGTCCATTATAAATGCGATAGGCGTATTTTCGAGGCCCCGAAAATCCTTTTTTCAAACGCGTTTTTCGGGAGTTCTGACGGTACGGCGAGATGGCCGGAGAACGGGTCAACATATTTAACGAAAGTTTTTCAGGTACATTATTTCCCGTTTTCTAGTTATTAAGGATTTTCGGGGAAAAGAACGACTAACGCAGGTGGGACGCATCTTTTTTACGTGATTGGTCGGCATTTCCCGTCACCTAAAAGCCAAAGTCAGAAAACTGTCAGAAATTGCCCTTTTTCGCCGAGCTACAGCTGAGTTATTTCGGCTCGGGGCTCTGAGCTCGGAATTTTTAAACCTTCCCTCAAGTCTTCAGGTGAGGTGCAGATGCTTCCAGTGCTCCCGAAAAAATCAAAAAATGAGAAAAAACACGCAATTTCTAAGAGCGGTTCCTCAGGATTTCCTGTCAATTTCGCTAATTCTACAGCCGTCTCGTTTCTCGAAACTTGAAAATCGGGAGTCAGGAAATTTGGTTAAATATCGGATTCTCGAGGTTTCTTTCGGTACTGTAGGAAAGTACAAGACCCAATTAAGAAATTTATCACCTCCTTCGATTTTTAGAACGGCCCTTTTCGAATTTATCAAACGACTTTTGCGAAAAACTAGTAAATATGTTCGTGGGACTGGTTGTACCTATTAAAAAATTAAAAATTAACCACAACTTCTATAAATAAGAATGATAGGGCCCATATTATCTGAGGCAACATACTCGCTTCAAGTTAAGAAATATACTCTCTACATTTTACATAGCATCTTATTCTAATGCGGCTCTTGGACTATTACTCTATTCCATATTGTCTTCTTTACAAAAACAAAAAACAATTAATTCTGAAGAGTTACTCAAATAGGGTGATAAATAACCTAATAAAAGTTTTTCCAAATTTAGCAATAGCTTTAGGAATTTATTTGGCATTGCCTATGTAAATTAATTGAATTAATACAAAACTTTTTAAGATCTACCATGAGTCAGGAAAGGTTGGTAAATTCTATTGAACATGAAATCGTAGATGAGGTGGACGTCAAACAACAATAGTATATTTCATTACGAGTCTGGAAATAAAGATTTTTCCGTGCGCGCGTGACAAATTCCCGTGTGAGGCGCAGCCGAAAAACGTCAAAAATATTACAGAAATGTATCTAAATATTGAAACACTTACGACTTAAAATACAAAATAGGTATATGTTAAATATCAGAGAGCATATAGAGTTTCTTAAATTTAGTTTACTTTCTATTTTAAAGCCATATATTCGGTATTTTTATTCAGGGCACGGAAATTTTTACCATGCGCTGTTTCTGAGTCTAAGGCAAGAAAATGTTCCTTCTTCTAGAATTTAACTGTCCCTGTGTTTTTATTTTGTTTGTATAGTGCATATTTTCATTTTCAATTTATCGTTTGTTGATTTTTTCTTTTTATTTCCAATAAAAATTAAAAAAATATTACCGCAGCCTTGCACTTATCCTCGTTGTTAACTAAACACCTAAGGGGCACAACTTGGGGAAAGATTGGTTACCTTGCAAGGGGCGGCGAAATCAATCTTTGCCCCAGAAGAAAAAATGGCTTGGCGCGGCCCTGAGCTCAGCTACCATCAAGCGATCAAAAAATGGGACTTCATTTTCAAAAACTGTACATCCCTATAGCGAGCGAAATATTCCAAATTTTTAGGTACCGTGTCTGTTACGAAGATGCAACTAATTACTAATTAATAAGGGTTTTATATTGCCCCTAAGTCAAACTTTGAGCTCTGGCAAATATAAAAATACCACTGTGATCCCAGCGAACAGGCCATTTTTGCTAAGTATTACAATGCCATGTCACTATAGGTACCTACTACCGTTAAAAATTAATTAATAATGGAAACAGAAACATTTAGAAACTTGTCCTCTACATCAGTAAATTAAAACATAAAAAAGTGCCTTAAGGATGTTGTTACGAAAATGAAACAAAATGACAAATAAAAAAGTTACAGGATTAAGAAGAAAATGCGACATTTTGAGAAACACATTGGTTCTCCTAAACGAATCAAGATATCGATATACGGTTTGCGGCATTACACTTATCTTGAAAATCGAGCTTCAGATACCTTAGCTACTTTTTGTCTATCTCAACGGGAAATAGGAGAAACTTCCCAAAAGTGTCCAATTTGGGACACTGTACAAGTGTATAATCTCCGTATGACCCTATCCTGTTTGAAACGGCATATACTTACAAATTTTCTTCGTGATTAACAAGCTGGTCTTCGGACAGCCGTGGGACATATATTTGTCTCGTCATTCACATTTTTTTCTCATTTTGGATAGTCTAGGATAGTCTGGCATAGTCTATATCGTGCCCGTCATGATTTTGCCTATTGTTATTTTCAGGTTCCTAACCACCCGAACGGCTTGTCTCGGGCCGCAATAATAAGGAGGCAGCGGCAGCGCGAGCGCATGAAGCGTAAATGATATGCTTTATGCTGTTCTAATTCTTATTCCAGTCACGACAATGAACGTCGTCCGTCTAGCAGAAGAAGAGGCAGCAAGCGCGGGAACGGCGGGTGGGGGGGGGGGGGCAGGGGGGACGGGGGGCCGGCGGATGGCAGACCGCTAAAAACAATTTCGGAAGGCAGACGAAAGGAGAGCCGCGTTGCCGGTGCGCGGAGGATACGGCTAGACCTAAGGAAAGATGCCAAAGAGGCAGAAGAAACTCAAGCTTAAAAAATACTATAACAAGATTAAGGGTATTGCCCGGAAGAGACGACAGAAGCACTTGCAGCAGAACAACAGGTTGGTATAATAGGTAAGTTGCTGTATATATTAATAAAAAACAAAACATTTAGAGGAAAGTTGCCGATTTTCGGACACGCCTAATATGGGGTACATTTTTGTAATCCCCCTAAAAGTTAAGTGTTTTTAAAAGAATCGACGTAACTTTTTTCAAAATTGGACTTGTCCCTTACGCAACCTGAATGTCTACTTAAAACAATAATTAAAATTCTAACGTTCTCGTTTTTTGCTTTTAAACTTTTTTAAGAAACTACCTCATATTAGGCAACTCTATCCCTAATATGGGGTACTTCTATTTCCTATAATGGGGTACCTAAGAAATGATTAAAATTGGTGTTTAAATAAAATACCTACGAAAAGAACACGGTGAGTTGGGTAAGTATGTCATTTTTGGTGTTATTTTAAAAACGAAACAAAAATTATCAAAAAATAATTCTTTAAAGCCATTAAATAAAACTATTTAAATATTTAATTCGTACAAAAGTTAACATTTTTTCTCCGTGTCCATAACATGATTGACGATTGAATTTTCCATGTCAACGAAAAAACAGGTTTCCGCCCAAGACTACCATAAACAATATCTTCTGCTGCTCCATTCATTTTTAATATCTTTCCAACGTTGTCTGAGGCACTCCATATATGTTTGGGAACTTTTAAAGTATCCCATTCTTTTTTCCCTACAAGCTGATAATATAGCAACTATCATATTTTTCGAATCCCAAGATTTTCTTTCTTTGTTTGGCATCTGAAATTAAAAAGGAAAGCCAAATTAAATTCAGCTTATTATGGGGTACCCCGAATTAGGATTGCCAGAGTACCCCATATTAGGCCTATAGGGCGGTAGTAAAAATAAAACAACAAAAATTTTGTTGTACTGGAATAGTTACATGTCACTTCTAGAAGCTTAATATAGCTCCCACCAAATAGATGGCAGCACCTTAGATCCTGGGAAATTAAGCTACCCCATATTAGGGACTATCCCCATATTAGTCGACTTTCCTCTACTTTAAATTTACTAAGTATTTATTATATAGAAGTGTTTTTTTATTTATTTTTTCATATAAGCATATGCAACGTGTTACAATGAAACCAAATTTATTGTCAAAAGAATTTTACTACATTTGTTTTTCGGTACATTTTGGTGCGACTGAAAAAAGGTTCCTAATTTCGTACAAGTGGAAAAACTGTACCTATATTTAAACAAAAGTCGCATACATGCGTTTTTCTAGCATTTTTATTAGCTTGTTTGATGTAATTTAGTTTCAGGACCGAAAAAAAATTCGAGACTTATGATTTGTTTTCCTCTGACCTCATTATAACAGCCAGTTTCAATAAACAATTGACTCTCCAACCATCAGCATATTATATTAAGCCAGAATTTTGGGTTTCTGGTTTCCGAAATTAAGAACCTCGGACTATCCGAAATAAGCACCTTTCCACTTTTTAGGTTAGAGTAACGCAGTATTTTTATTTTTGAAATTGGTTTAATGGTGACTAGTATACCCGCTTAATTAATATATTAACTTACCTAAGACGCAAACACACAGTTCTGGAACGATTATTTAAAAGATCTACATAGCTCAAACCGCGACTGAACATAAAACTGCGCCATGCAATTTGGACATTTGGAGCTGCCATCTAATGGAGAGAGGTTGTACTACCACAATATTGCATAGTGGGCTTAATTTGACTTTTTGCTTTATATAAGGTGAGGTTTCAATTTATAACAACAAATGGTTTCTTAGATAAACCACTATCCGAAATTGGGAAACCATCCGCTAATAGGCGACTTTCCTCTACTCATCTGAAAACTGCTGACGACTTGAACAATAAATTTGAATGGATCAATCTTTTGTAGAGCATACAAAAGTTGACTGATTACACTTGAAACATAGTTTTTTCATTCGATTTTAGTTGATCCACTAAAGTTTTGTAGATCATAATCTGCAGCTAGTGGTTCAATAGTAACAGTTTGCAGGAGCTATCCTTGAGTGAGATGCTATGAGAAGAACCAGCACGTGATGAAACATCCTACCATTATAATAGGCCTAGGCTTCATCTACAAACTTCTCTCCTTCTCAATTTCCCGTTTTCACGTCCGGCTTAGGGTTGGGATCTTTCTTCGGTGAAGCCCATCGAAGATGGAGTCACCCAAGATTCCGTACTTGGTCCCATTCTTTATAACGTCTTCATCAGCGAGATACCACATTCTCCACACACCTAACTTGTGCAAGTTGTCAACATCAAAGCTTACGTTCGAAACAAAATTCTCAGAACAAGCACAGGTGCTGATCGATACATCGACAATTGTCGCGTTCGGAGTGCTCTCAATATCCCGTTCTTGAATGATTTTATCAAGGAACTCAAAATCTTCCTTTATTGGCGCAATAAAGGATATTTAGGCTTAAGTTTCAGTGACACATCGGTACACATCACGGTGGAAAAGAAGAAGAAGAAATTACTTGGGGTTCACTTGATGGTACTAAGTATCTATGCACTAGCAGCAATATCTCATAAATTAGTTAATTGAAGGCAGACTTCTGTGGCAAGACAAACTTTCAACATTATGCTGAAAAGACAACAGAAAACCATAAATGTTGAGAATGCCACAAAGCGCTAATATGTCTGAAATATGAAAGCGTAAATTTATTTAGGCACTGCTTCATACAGCGTGTGTCGTTTTTGTCCACAAAGACTTCATTTTCAAATTACAAAGCTCTGAAACTTAAAAGCATGAATATTTTTTTATACCTTCCAAACAGAAATATTTGAATAAATTATGATGTAAAATATGTCCACTTAAAGACCAATATTATGTGTTAATTTCGTTATTTCCATGCAACCAATGGCGGAAGCACAAAGATCAGAGATATTTATTTTCAATAAAAATATGATACGGTCCTATGTTAAAACAAAATTAATTTTGAGATAAAACTGCCTCTTGGCTTTTTTTTATAACTCTTACAGTATCATGTCTAATTTGTTTGTTTCTATTAATAATTATTGTTAATTAATAAAGAACAATTCAAAAATCAAATTAAATTATTTTTCCAAAAAAGTGAAATCAATCCAATGTTAAAGTCCTACTACAAAAAAACTGACCCACCCTGTATAATCGAACCATACATTTTGACAAGTTAATATCTGCGGTATTATATCCATTGACCATTTTCATATGACATCACAAATCGGCGGCCATGTTTGCTGGAGGACACACACGAGAAATTGCCATAAAATCCTGTTGATATTTTTATTACTTTCTTGATGTAAATAATTGAATGTGGGTTAGTTTTATCAGTTAATATTTAAGTGTAACACCTCGGATTTATATAAATCTGAAGATGCAGTCCTTTTGTGCAGTGGAAACAGGGACAATGTACCTTTTTTCGGATACCTGTTGCCCTCCAAAACACGAGAAAAGCCTGAAATGTGGATTAGAGCTTTAAAATGAGTTTCTCTGACTGAAAGCCAGTTAAAATATGGATGAATTTGTTCCAGACATTTTACTTATAGGTGGTAAAAGTTTCATATGATAAATCGAGAAAATTAAACTTAAAGTGATAGTTTTTACGTGCAACAGCAAATTTAACATTTAACAGACAAAGATAATTGATTGGATTCCTAATAACCAAAATTGTGCCTTCGCAGCCCTTGAGAAAGTAGGTACTGACACTCAGGTTAAAAGACACGAAAGATCGATCAAACGCAAATAAACTTGTTTAAAATAGTAAAGCACTATTATAGAGGTATCTTGATCATGTTATTACCTCACTGCAATGTTTCCGACAATAAAAATTAAAAAGTAGAATTGCTAATGGTTGAAAGTTCCTAATTTGAGATACCAAATGGGTTCTGTTAAATGAGACTATCTCAAATTAGGCACCCAAACAATATTTTCATTTTTTTGATTACAGATGCCAAAAAAATACAAGAAATGGGACTCTCATGCTATGGTAGACGATGTAAAGGAAGTGCTTAATTGTCCTAAATGTCCGTCAGTCTCAAATTAGTCACCCTGTCTCAAATTAGGCAACCTTTTATTTTATGGGGCAATTGACAAAAAAAAAGTTTAAGTTGAATAATTTGTCTAGATCGCTATTTTAATGTAGTTTCTTTGCATCACTGTTTTGTCAATACACTAAACAAGATTCCAATACAATTTTAATTAAAAATAATTAACTGTGAATTTTATTTCGAATTTATAAAAAAAAAGTGTCTCAAATTTGGATCTCTTCCCTAACATCAAATCCCCAAACTTTTGAAGGCCCTTAATTTTCTATAATAATATGAATCCTCTTAAGTTTCTTCTAATAAGGCTTTAATTTATCTTAGAACTGTGCAAACTATCGATTTCACATGTATTTTAGAGCTTTGGCAAAATGGCCAACCTGTCAAAGTCACATGTTCGAAAATGGTCAATAGTCGAAAGCTGCCACCAAGGATGCGACTTTGTGTGCCACGTCGGGCGCTAGAACCACGAAATCGGCCGGTTTTTCGGGTGGCCGTTGGCAACGCCGCCGAAGACTTGGGTTCGATCGGGCCTGAAAGAAGTCGATGGTTGCCGGCGCTGTCACTGACCTAGGCCGAACAGCCATTACGCGTTGTTCGACTGTTTTTATTTCGATCGCGCCCGTTGATTTCCGACCTGCCTCAAGCCTGGCCGGCCGGCACCAACCTACCCGACCAGGAAAGTGGCACATGCGTGAAAATCAAATGCATATGCGAAGCCGCTCGATGCGCGGCCCCGTAATTGGACTTTTATTTTAATATCGCTACATTATTGCGGAGAGACACGGTCTGATGGGCTTCCGAGCCCGGGCGAAATATAATTATCGAAGGGGCGGAAGGGGCGGGGGAGCGGGGGACGGCACCGAGGAACTAAATGCGAGCTGAGTATGAATCGCGTAATCATTGTTTTTATGTCGGAATTAAAGTGCGTTCGTTCGCTGGGTTCGGTACCACGCCAATTCACTTCCCATTTTGTTTTTCTTTGTTAAGGTCAAGCCACTTTTTGCCGACATTTTAGAAGCATGCATGGGGAATGAAATAGCATATTTCATTACGAGTCTGGAAATAAAGGTTTTTCCGTGCGCGCGTGACAAATTCCCGTGTGAGGCGCAGCCGAACACGGGAAGTCATGCAAGCACGGAAAAATCTATTTCTGGACGTGTAATGAACGATATTTTTTATTATACTTTGAAAACGGAAACTTAAAACATTTTATCGGCATATTATAATAAATTTAATTGACAAAAAATAAACAATGCAGACAATATAGTGTTTGGTATGTATGATGCGTTTCCATGGTTACTCTCAAATTATTTCAAAGGTGCTTTGTTGTAAATTAGTTATTGTCAGATAAGGTGAATAAAACGTCAAAAATATTACAGAAATGTATCTAAATATTGAAACACTTACGAATTAAAATACAAAATAGGTATATGTTAAATATCAGAGAGCATATTTATAGAGTTTCTTAAATTTAGTTTACTTTGCTGTATATTTCTATTTTAAAGCCATATATTCGGTATTTTTATTCAGCACACGGAAAGTTTTTCCATGCGCTGTTTCCGTGCGCTAGCCCGAAAAACCTCATCTTTCATTATTGCTAAAACAGATGAAAATAAGGTGTTTTCAAAGAAGTATAATAAAAAATTACTTGCAGCGTTCCATCACTTATAGTGAACACCTGTTTGTTATACAGTGCGACTCACATTAACTTGGGCATCTCGGTATCTCTGGAATTCTTCAACTTACTTTTTTTTTGTTTTTTTTGTAACGTATCCTGAAATGTATTAATCAATATCGGCCATCCCCAGATATATTTCTGCTGGGCGCGAAATTCAAAATACAACCCAATAATTATACTGGCGTTTTCGCAACATTCAAAATCGTCACCAAATCTTTTTTTTTTTTCAATATAACTTGTAGAAACACGGCAACTCCGCAATATTTCTGCCGGCTCTAGCTCTAGAGTTTTTTATTTTAAGCATTTTGCTTCCGAAAAAAACGAAAAAAAATTGTTGGGCTTAGTAGACCCCACATTAAAAAACATAAAAAAATCATGAACATATTGTCTCTAGTGGCATGGATTTCGGAGTGCTCATTTTCGGGAAAAAATATTATATATACACAGTGTGTTCATTTGAAAACTAGTCACCATCAATATTTCGACAATAAAAATAAATTATAAAAATCGCAGAGACCCGTCGTTTTTTATTGGAAGGGGGAAATCTTTTACTGATTATGTAACGGAAATTCACTCACGCCTCTATCCTCTATCAGCCTCAACTTTAAAATCTTAAATGGGACTACCAGGCTTGTAATATTTCATTTTAAAGGTGATTTCCAGCTGCGTCAGGAATGTATTTTTGAAATCTGTTGAAAATAAAAAGATACGGCATAAAGACCACTTTCAGTACTTGGTCCTGAACAAATCAATAAGTTTTGTCGGGAATTTCTTTGTGTCCCAAACAGATCCATTTAATTTTTAATTGGGTTTTCGCCACAGAACCTGAACCGAAGTGAGTAAAAAATTTCAGCTCAATCGGATGTCAATAAGTGGTTCTGATTCAACTTGCAAGATTCGACCCACACATACATACATACATAAGTACATACATACATACTAACAGGGCAAGTTAAATTGTAAAAACAACTTTTCAAGTTACAGCTTAACAGTAAATGAATGTTTAACTCAAAAAATAACTTCAGCAACTTTGTTTCCTGATGAGCTTTCGGAAAATAAAAAAACCTTTATCAATGATAATGTCAGGTCAAAGTGAAATGACAGAATAACAAATGTCGAGTTAAAATGTGATGACAACAGAAACAATAGCCTAGCCATATTTCTGATATTGTACCCTGTGTTCTATCTAATTATCTATACTAACTTTTCTTTGAATAACTGGCAATTTTACTGAATTCCATTGAACATTCAGCAACACAGTTGCATGTATTTTCTAGAATAAATGCTGTTCCTTAATTTTCGCCTATTTCCTATTTTTTGAGAATTGGTTGGGACCTAATTATTATTAATAGAGGGTTCACATTTTTTACTTTGAAATTTGATTTTGCCTGATATAATTTTTGTGTTCTTTTAAACGAACGTTAAATGGCCTACAAGTCTCCCCAACATAGAACTTTCCATATTCACAAGGAATTTTATAATTGCAATTTTTTGTACTTTGTGCCTCATTAAATGGTTTTGTTTTAACTGGCATCGATCTTAATGTATTTTTGTGTTTTGTGGGCTAGGTGTCCCAACCAATTCTCAAAGAAGTACGAAATATGGGAATCAGCATTTATTCTAGGAAATAAGGAAAAACTGTGTTGCTGAATGTTCAGTGGAATTCAGTAAAATATTACTTCCAGTTATTCAAAGAGAAGTTAGTATAGATAAATTAGAACCGTCGATGGAGGAAATCAACGACAGAACACAGGGTACAACATCAGACAGGTGGCTAGGCTATTGTTTCAGTTGTCATTACACTTTAACTTGACATTTATTTATTATTCTGTCATTTCACTTTGACGTGACATTATCTTTGGGAAAGGAGGAAGATTTCATCTTCGAAAGCCTAGAAAACAAAGTTGTTGAAGAAGGCACAGCCGACTCTATAGCCTGAGAAGGTTGTGCGTTCAAAGTTTCGTTCATTTCCTGTTAAAAGCTTTTATGAATTTTACTGGCAACTTGAAAAAGTTGTTTTGTAATCAGCTTGGTTCAGGATCTGTGGCGAAAAAATAAAAAATGAAAATTATTGATTGAGGCTAAAAATTGCGCCGCAGGCTAAAATTTTCCGAATCGTCAAGATCAAACAGTTTAAAAGAAAAAATCAATATACCTGTTAAGTAGGTATATTTTGGATATTACTGCTTTGTAAATACCTATTATTCATTCCTTCATATTTCTAGAGGCAGGTTACAATTCAATGATCCCCAAGTGGATGAAGGTGGGTCTGTTCGGTACTAATTATACAGGGTGTTCCTTAATGACATGCTAATACTTAAGGGGGTTATGCTTGGGCCCATTTTAAGAAAAAAACTTCATATGAACGTATGTCGTAAACGTCCTAACTTTTTTTTTTAAATTGAATTATGGCTACATTTCCCGAAATAATCAAGCTGCTGAAATGAAATTTGGCACAGCTATGTTTTTGGGGATGAAGAATAAGCTGAAAATGTCAATTTCGCCGTATCTCACAGAGAGCGCCACTTGCGCTGTTTTTTGATCACGCTTTTACGCGTAACTTTTTTGAAGTTATCTTTTTGGTCCTGCCGGTCCATCATTTTAGTGCATCTTTTCATTCTGCAAGAAAAAGGTACTCTTGTTTCATAACGATTAAATCAACCGTTTGCTTTGAAATTGCCAAAACGTTCTCCAAAACACCTGTTGACTTCAATATTCGAAACATAAAATTTTCACCTACCACCTTCAAGTGTTACAGATCAACTGTACCATTTAAACTGAGAAAAAATCCCTATGAACAATGTACCAAAAATTATTCGCTTTCAAAATGGAAAGGATTGAATTTGACAAAATTTTGACACTCTATTTCAAGAAAACCAATGGTGTTTTGACCAATGCCCATTTGGCATTTTTTTCATGATTTTGAATGTACAATTGATCTGTAACATTTGAAAGCAGTAGGTGAAAATTTTATGTTTCGAATATTGAAGTCAACAGGTGTTTTGGAGAACGTTTTGGCAATTTCAAAGCAAACGGTTGATTTAATCGTTATGAAACAAGAGTACCTTTTTCTTGCAGAATGAAAAGATGCACTAAAATGATGGACCTGCAGGACCAAAAAGAAAACCCCAAAAAAGTTACGCGTAAAAGCATGATAAAAAAACAGCGCAAGTGGCGCCCTCTGTGAGATACGGTGAAATTGACATTTTCTGCTTATTCTCCATCCCCAAAAACATAGCAGTGCCAAATTTCAGTTCAGCAGCTTGATTATTTCGGGAGATGTAGCCAAAATTCAATTTAAAAAAATGAATTTAACGCCCCGTATCTCAAAAGTTAGGACGTTTACGACATACGGTCATATGAAGTTTTTTTTCTTAAAATGGGCCCAAGAATAACCCCCTTAAGTATTAGCATGTCATTAAGGAACACCCTGTATACTAAGTCCATAATAGCCAAAAATAAATTTCTCGTGGATAATCCGAATTTTTCTGGATTAATCCTTGGCTTTGAACCTCTACTCCAATTAGTGAGAAATCTATGGGGCCAAGAATAACCCCCTTAAGTATTAGCATGTCATTAAGGAACACCCTGTATACTAAGTCCATAATAGCCAAAAATAAATTTCTCGTGGATAATCCGAATTTTTCTGGATTAATCCTTGGCTTTGAACCTCTACTCCAATTAGTGAGAAATCCATGATATCTGCTTCTCCAATTCATCCGAAAACCTGAGCCCCGAATTACGGCATAATTCACTCCTTCCCCGAAGGGCCAAACACACCCTACAGTCCCACACCCTATTTCCGTCCTATGGCCCTTCCTAAACAACAGCCGACGAAATCCGGCTACGTAAAATTTAAATCGTAAATGGCAACACGTGATTCACGTTAGTGCAAACGTGCCGGCCGCCCGCCAATGCTATTTCCACTTCACCTTCCCAGAAAAGAGATTCGTCACTCCGGGCCCGGCAAGAAAGTTTTAATAATCTAGAAGTTTGGGTTTACTGCCGCGTGTCGAGGCAGTTCGGCATTTTTGAGACCAACAAAATGTCAGGTTTATATTGTTACAGAATTTTGTGTGCATGCCGTGCAGGGTAACCCGACATGGATCTTTAAATCCACGAATTTAGCTGAGCGGAAGGCATCGAGAAGACATACTGAAACTCCAAACAGTCCTTACCCAGGGGGAAATCACTGCCCAAATTGTGTAGGTACACTAAAATGCCTCAGTGCTTTCCCGACAGGTTCTTACTTTCGCCTTATAATAATAACGTTATAACCTTTGAAGGAATAAAGAATCCCAGGAAGGAGTCAAACCTCTATATGCATTATAAAATACGTAAGACGGAAATCGCCCTGAGTAGTAATCAAGTTTTGACACAACATTTCGGTACCTGACACAGTCAGTATGTGGTATTTAGATACTTTTTCGAGTTATTATGCTTATCTGTGCCGCTTGTGGTACACCGCTAAAACTAAAATGTTGTAATTTAAATTAACCTTTGAGGCCATGCACCAAAGTGGCATAGGCGTTAGGTACAGCGTGTCCCAAATAGTTTGTCCTACCCCCTGGATCTCAAGAACCGTAAGAGATACGAAAAAAACTTGAATACAAAAGTTGTAAGGTTGGCAGTGGACGTAACCTCTCTTTTATTTTCACATATGCAGGGCGATTCGTATTTGCAGGACAAAAATAAAATATTTACATTTTGACAGTTACATTAATCCTTTGGATTATTTGCATTCTCCATGAAATTTGCTACAGAACCGTTTTTTTGTTTTGTATTTTGGATGCAGCGTTGCCAAGATATCGAATTTAGGGACTTCGTAGAGGTTATGGAAACTGAATACTGTATCTGTATTTTAATAGATATCAAAGATATATTTTAGCCGAAGTATGACAGCACAACTGTGTGTGGTGTGGTATGTCGAAATTGGTTTTTGCATATACAGTGTGTTCATAACAGGCTCTCAAAATCGGATAATTTCAAACAGCAATAACTTATTTTTTTCAAATGGAATGACCCATATTTTTATAGTTTGTTGGATGCCGGCGTCCAAGCCCCACATTTTATGTAAATAACATTCTATACCAAAAACTACCCGTTTTCGAGATATTTAGTATTTAAGAAATTTTTTTTGCATTTTTCATTCCGGTGAGAAGGTTTTATCAAGCAAGCCATAACTATTTTTCTAGACAGTGGCAGAAATAATTGTCATTTTAGATAATACGGGAATAGTATATTTCATTACGAGTCTGGAAATAAAGATTTTAAAAATCTATTTCTGGACGTGTAATAAAATTCCTATACCCGTATACAGTATGTCCACGGATAGACATCCCTAGAGGACAAATGGACCAAAAATTTAATTTTTCGACAAAAAGTCATTCTTGATAAGTTTCTGCTTCTCGAAAAAATATGGTCCACGAAGAGAATTTTCGATTTTTTTATACAGGGTGTCCAAAAAATACAAAAACATGAAATGCGATCAAGAATAAACTGCCTTTATTTTTAAAAATATCAAAAACTTTTACTTAGAAAAGTTGTTTAGAATTAAAAGATGTGTCCGATTGTCACTTTTCAAACAAATCAGTCTTAAACTACTCCCAGTTTAAGACAAAGTGACATTAACTTTCTTGTAGTCATAGGGCCCATGCCTACAAAAAAATGTTCATTACCTATAAAATTTTTGTAATTTTATTTCTCTCCCAAGGTACCCCACAAACTTAAAATAAACTTGTAGTCGTAGATAAAAGCTCTTTAAAAAAAGACCTGACTGAAGCTACCTGCTTAATAATTTAAAACTTTCGAAATACAATTTTTGTTGTGAACTACCTACTTATACGTAATGCCCACGTAATGGGAATTGTAGGATTACTAAAGGTGATACAGGAAAAATCTGGTTGCAATTATTGGGGCTACTATAGGCGGCCGCATTATCTTTAATTGACACATCTGACTATCTGGAAGTTAGAAAAGTTAAAAATTATGAATTATGATGGGAAATATTTTGCCTCCTTTGGAATCTATGGCGCTGGCATGTCACATAAAACCTGATGGCAGTTGGACACTGACATATAACATAACCTTGTATCAGCCCCCTGGTGGTCTCCTTGAAGTCAACAGAAAACAAACGTCCCCCTCAAGGCTTCACTTTTCCTATGTGATAGACTGTGACATGCTGGGTCCCCTTATTTTAAAGAGTCCCTGGTTTTAACGTGTGATGTTTATGAAATGCCCTTTCACAAGTTATATCCTGATCGAAAAATATAATATATGAAGAGATAAATATTGTTATTTTAAATAGGTTATTTAAAATTAATAGAAAGTCCTGCAACAAGAGTTTTAGTTGTCTTTAACAACCTAAAGAATATACCAAAAACGTACCTACCCTTATTGTAACGGCGCTTGTGAAATGTAATAAGAAATGTACCTAGGTACCTACCAAATGGATATGTGGGAGTTTTATTTTTGCAGTATTTAATCATTTAAAGATTTAAGCGAAAATAATTTAAAACTTTAAAGCTTTCCTCGGCTAGAAAATCCAGACAAGATTTAAGGGATTTGCCCATCATTTTCTGGACAGTAAAGTGCCTATAACAACTGTTCTTACTAGCTCATTGTGTTCGTCAACATACGATCGAATGTTATATATTACCTCACCATATTGAGACTGTATATGTGTTCGTTATGTCCACTTGAACAATTTCTGACATAAGAAAATTCTCAGGGGCGTTTTTTGGGACCTTTTGACCTTTTCAAACTTTTAAGGGCGTCCCTCAACGAAATTTCTCGAAAATTTTTGTCGGACAAGGTTACCACTTGATTTTAAATATTTTCATTAAACGATCCCGAAAAAATCAGTAAAAATAAGATACAACAAATGAAATTTTCTACTCACAAAATTCTAAATACCGAGCCGAGGAAAATCTAGAATGGACAGTTAATTGCAAACGCCAGTATTCTTCCAAAATTAATGTTTGATGTCGTATCCTTAATTAAAGAATTATTATTGACCCCTTCTTTTTTCAAAATAATCTGAATAGCGGTCGCTTTTTTACATTTTTTTTAAGGTGTTCTGGGATATCTACAGTGGAAATCTACCATTACTAGAAAGCATGCATCTGCACTTTCAGTTAGATGGCTGTTCTGTACATAATGTGCGAATTAAGGGAATAAGGGAATGGATTAATGCAAATTTTCCTAACCGTTGGATTGGGAAAAACAGCCCCCTCATTGCATGGGCACCCCAATCCCCATTTATTACCGCCTAATTTTTTTCTATGGGTTTATTAAAAGAAAAAGTCTATAGCTCACGTCCTGCGGCACTCTAAATGATATGTGTGATAGAATTAGGCAAGCATGTACTACCTAAACACTGATGTAGGGAAATTACGAGAGATGTATAAGAGAATATTCGTAAACATTAAAAGTGAATCGAAGAGAATGGCGGAAATTAGAAAAATACAATAAGATATTAAGTATCCAAAATTAAGTAGGTACTTACCTATAGGTACGTATAAAACCGATATAATTCGTAATCTAATTAAATTGTTATAGTTTTAAGTTGCTATAGATAAAATAAAGTTTAATTTGTGTTTTTGTTTTCATGATAAGCACGCTGTCTTTTTGTGCCCTATGTAGGTATCTCATAATTTTTTGTTGATTAAGTAATAGGATAAAAATAATTTTCAGACTGTTGCTAAAAGCGGGTAAGTAATTGTCAATTAAAAAGATTCGCACACATTTTTGGAATATTCAAAATTTATAGTCATGTAGCACATGGTGCCTTAGATTCAGATGACACATTTTACTTTCTTTGAAAAACTGAAAAATAAACTTTTTACGGGAAAAGTCAGATTCGTAAATTGTCGTCAATATGGATTATATCGCAGTATATTTAATGACTGTTATTTTTAACGAAACTTGGTACAAACACATTTTAGATGAAAACAAATTGTAGTAGGCCTTGAAAATTGATACTACGACCTGATATTTTGCACCAAAGTACAGTTTTTGTGACTTTTTTTTCCTCAAAAACCCGGCCAAAATCAAATGCAAAATAAAAATTTTAGGAGGTGCTTTCATTTCAAATGCGGGTCACCTTGTATAGCTACATTTATTTATATGATTACATGAAATTTCCATGCACATGAAGAAAATGTTATGCACACTGCACAGACCATTAGGTGACTTTCAGAGGAATAAACACTATTTTGGAATTATGAGATGATCTGATCAACCAACTGAAGAACCGAAAATCCTAGATATTATTTTGGAAGAGTATTTTGTAACGTATGCAAGAATGGAAATAGAAAATTTTGTTTATAGCTCCAAAGCGAACCAATGGTCCTCCATATAAAGAAGAAACTGAAAAATCTAATGCGTTTTATGCTTACTTACACTATAATTAGCCATAGACTTCATTTAAAACCAAAAGGTACCAAATACTCTTGCTTGCTTTTTAGACTCGCTGTGCTTAAGAAAATGTATGGAAATATGCCATGTGAACTTGTCAAATTAGAGAAACATAACATACAAATATTTTATTTTATTTTGAATATTAAATTCGTCGTAACAGACATATTTGCATGTTAAAAGATTCTGCAACAATGATGTTTTAAAATTAAACTACCATGTAAATTTGTTTCGTCGTGTGGCGCCAGTGGCGATCGCTTGAAACAGCGGTATGCACAGGTCTTTAATATAGTGTTGGTCCAGGTATAACAAAAGCTATTGTTATAGGTATGACAAACTTTTAGATTTGAGATTTTCCGCATTTTAATTTTATATTTATCTGTATAACATTAGAAATTTGCATTTTCTGGCCACCCTATACAACTGCGGAGGAACTGTCGATGCCATTTTTTTGTTTGTAATAAAAAGTTTTTGTGAAGAATACATTTTTCTCCAAAAGACAAAAATAAAAAAGTTTCTCCCATTCCCAACCTTTACAGGCCTCCAATGCAATGTTTTATTTTCGTGTTATTAACGCTAAATTTTAGTGGAATCATTCGCCCGGTTCTAGGCGAATAGAAACCGGCCAGCCTTGGCCATAATTTCGCAGGTTTAAAATGGCGGCGCCGTCGTCGACCATAAGTTAGTCTAATTCGGACCACCTGCTCTAGAACGAGGCTTACGAAAAACGATGAACATCTGCCGCTCGGAATTCGAACATCATCGCGGCGTACAGGGTGGTACTTTCTGGCGATTTTATATACGAACCTGCATGCATAGACAATGACAATAGTTAATTAAAATTATTATTATTAAACAAAATTGTTATTTAGTTATTAGTTTTAACCAGGGACTCTTTAAAGTAAGGGGACCCAGCATTATACTTTATACTTATACTTTCCAAAGTAAGGCCTATTTTTTCCTCATTCTAATGGTATCAGTGATGCCAAGTATGCCATTTTATTGGAGAATCTATGAATATAACAGGTACTTTGATTGTCAGTAAAAATTAATAATGATTTCCATGATTTATAAAAATTAGACTTGACAATGTTGTGTATACAAGTGCAGAATGTGGCAACTGTGAAATGAAAGAAATTTATTTGATAGTTGAAATTGATTTGCAGCCATTATTTCTACGAATTTAAGTAAGTAATAAGTATGGTAAGTCAGTAGTACCGATTTTGCTTATTTAAGAATTTGTCGCTATTGCACCTTGTTACCAGGTTATTCCTTAATCCATTTGCAATTTGCAATATGTATACTTGAACTTTCTTCCCTTGTTGAATGTATCTACAAAAAGAATTTTCACAGATTTCGGGATGGACTATAGGTCTAGTAATTCTAATGATGTATTTTTTCTCGGTGTTCATTACCTATAAAATTTTTGTAATTTTATTTTTCTCCCAAGATACCCCACAAACTTAAAATAAACTTGTAGTCGTAGATAAAAACTCTTTAAAAAAAATACCAGACTGAAGCTACCTGCTTAATAATTATTTAAAACTTACGAAATACGATTTTTGTTGTGAACTAATACCTACTTATAAGTAATGCCCACGTAATGGGAATTGTATAGGATATAGGATTACAGGTGATACAGGAAAAATCTGGTCTACTACTACAGGCGGCCGCATTACCTCTAATTGACACATCTGAGTATCTGGAAGTTAGAAAAGTTAAAAATTGTGAATTATGATGGGAAATATTTTGCCTCCTTTGGAATCTATGGCGCTGGCATGTCACATAAAACCTGATGGCAGTTGGACACTGACATATAACATAACCTTGTATCAGCCCCCTGGTGGTCTCCTTGAAGTCAACAGAAAACAAACGTCCCCTCAAGGCTTCACTTTTCCTATGTGATAGACTGTGACATGCTGGGTGCTGGGTCCCCTTATTTTAAAGAGTCCCTGGTTTTAACGTGTGATGTTTATGAAATGCCCTTTCACAAGTTATATCCTGATCGAAAAATATAATATATGAAGAGATAAATATTGTTATTTTAAATAGGTTATTTAAAATTAAGAGAAAGTCCTGCAACAAGAGTTTTAGATGTCTTTAACAACCTAAAGAATATACCAAAAACGTACCTACCTACCCTTATTGTAACGGCGCTTGTGTAATGTAATAAGAAATATACCTACCTACCAAATGGATATGTGGGAGTTTTATTTTTGGAGTATTTAATCATTTAAGCGAAAAATAATTTAAAACTTTAAAGCTTTCCTCGGCTAGAAAATCCAGCCCAAGACAAGGGATTTGCCCATCATTTTCTGGACAGTAAAGCCTATAACAACTGTTCTTACTAGCTCATTGTGTTCGTCAACATACGATCGAAAAGCTCTATTATAGTCTGGATGTGGACCGTCCTGTAGGACACAGAATATGGGCAAAAATGCCATCAATTCCCTTGGACCTGGCCGGCAGGTGTTCCACGGCTTACTCAAGACAAGGAGGGAATAATCCCGAATAGGTCTGAAACGGAAAATCCGACGAAGACTGGCATGAATTATCGATTTTGATATTACTCTGTTTTTACCGCCACAATAACATTATTAACTTATTAATGAGTTAGGTTCGCGTTTCGTCCAGCCGTGCGTTTATGAGTGAATTTTAAAAGCCAGAGTCCAGTTTTTATGGCCGGTTGTTGGAAAACGTTTTCAGATAGAGACATTAGGACATTACGTGCCTAAATGACGGTTAAAGGGTCAGAAAGAAAAACAAACGATAAATATTCTTGTAAATTCTTAATGTGGTATTTTCTAGATCATCATAATTTATTATAAATACGGATGGATTTTAGTACCTGTAAGTAGAAATCAAGAAAGGATGTTTTAGTGGCATACCAGGGTAAAGGATAATCAGTTGTTCGAATCCCGGTTGGAGTGCATTTTTTCAGCTGATTATCCTTTACTTGGTTCGCCAGTAAAACATAATTATTATTCTTGAGTTATTTTATAAGCAATAAATTGTTTCTTCATTACATTAACATTAACATTAATATTCATCCCTATTAAAGAACCTGTATTGGGGCAGTAAGGCTCAATTTCATAAATAAACCTTTAAAATTAAAGGAGCTTTTGTAACAATCCAAATATTGTTTAAATATTGTTGCAAAAATTCCAAGATGTCCTAACTAATAATATCGCCTCTCCATTTTTATAACAAATAAGAGTGTGCCCCCGGATTTTGGCTTAAATATTCTTGTAAACAAATTTGTTTTTCATTTTTCGACAGAAGTCATTCTTTATAAAAAATTTGCTTGTGTTGGAACTGAAAAACATAAAATGCCCATCTTTAGAAATCATATCGCCATGCAATCAAAAAGCAAGTGTTTGGGTAATCAAGTTTGTAAAAAATAATCTGAAAAACCTTTGGGAAACGAACTACGGAACTTGGCAGGATGAAATCGCATGTTCATAGAGAAATTTTGCTCAGTTTTGTTCCATATTCGGTGGCATTTTATAAAGTTCATGCGAATTAATCGATGATCGACATTTGGACGTCAACGCTTCACCTTAATTTATAAATAACTTTTATTAATAACATTTTGTACTAACTCTTAAAAGATTTTTTGAACACTGAATACATTTTTGGACTTCTAACGCCATGTTACAAAGGTTACAAGCTAAAATTTTTATAAAGAATGACTTCTTGTCGAAAAATGAGAATAGTAGTTATTTTCTTGAAATCGGCATTAAAGTGTCCCAAAATCGTCATTAAAAGCTCAGAAATCGGCATTGAAGTAGCCCATTATTGTACGATTTTTTCAATAAGTAGGCCTTCGCGAGATGTAAACATCAAACGTCAGACGCGGATCCATCGCGCGTCAAAAGTGACCAAATATTCAAAACCCGGGCCACAAAAAGTCCATTTAACTTTTCGTACACATTGCGAAATTGTTACCTATAGCAGCGCAATCTTTCAGTAGGTATAATTATTTTAGTAGGTTTGAATATCAAGAGATTTGCTGTGGAGGCTGCACAACAGGCAGCAATTTGGTTTGTCTGTTCGAAGACGCCGTGTCTTATCTTACTTGGCCTAGGTGGCCAACTATTATGTACCAAGGCACTGAAGTTCAACTTTTTATGACTCATGTGGAATTTAGTTACCGAGGCCTCTGGCCGAGGCAAATAAACCACATGATGAGTCATAAAAAGAACTTCAGTGCCAAGGTACATATTATAGGTATATTTTTTTTGAAATCGGAAAAAAATGTTTTATTGGGCAAGAAAATAATCATACGGGATCACCCGTCCATGAACCAACTAATAGGCGCGGCGTTGCTTGATTTTGACGATCGCTCTACCTAGGTCAAGTATAATGACGTATGGCGCCTACGAACAGAAAAACCAAACTACTGCTTGTTGTGCAGCCTCCTTAACAAATCTATTGATATTTAAACCTACTAAAATTTGTATATACTGAAGGATTGCGCTGCTATAGGTAACAATTTCGCAATGTGTATGAACAGTTAAATGGGCCTTTATTGGCCTGGTTTTGAATATTTGGTCACTTTTGACGGGCGATGGCTTCGCGTTTTGATGTTTACATCTCGCCAAAGCCTACTTATTGAAAAAATCGTACAATAATGGGCTACTTCAGTGCCGACTTCTTAGCTTTTAATGACGATTTTCTGAGCTTTTAATGCCGATTTCAAGAAAAAATTTTTTACAAGAGTGTTTAACACTTAATCCATCCTCTGTATATAAGAAGATGCCGGTTTGATGGAGGAATTAGAAAGGAAAGTTCAGATTGATGTGTCATTAGGTGCATTCAGTAAAAAAAATTAAAAAATGTTTAGAAGGTGGAAAATAAATTTCAATCTTTTTGTGGACATGCTCTAAATATAAATACATAGGTATTGTCGGAGATTTCTTTCAAGTTTTTCAAGTTTTCATAAAGATTCATAAATCCTTAACAGTACATGAACGAAACTTTGAACGCATAACTCAAAAAATAACTTCAACAACTTTGTTTTCTGAGCTTTTTTCAAAGATAATGTAACGTCAAAGTGAAATGGCAGAATCGATCAGATTCTGAGGGGGCACTGATCATATATCAGTGAATTAGATCCAAAGAAAACAAAATAGGATGTACAGCAACTAGAACACGTGAAAGAAGTGGAACAAATCCTTTTATAATCAAAGCGTTTAAGGGATGCTTTTATTAGTCCTATAGTAGAACTTCGTTATGTCGGCTATTATTGTAACAGCCGTTACAGGTAACCCGCTAAATGAGCTGACCATTTCTAGATTAAAAAATACCATCATCAATATCGTCAGGAATTAGGCTCCAATAATGGGCTCAATGTCAACCGTATAATAGTGAATAGTGTAGAATAATAATGATAATAATAATTCTCAGCCCCACAATAATACTCCAAACTAGGAGTAGGTACCCCAGAAGAAACTGAATGCTTGTATAAAAATGAATCTAGAGTTCATTCCATTCAAATAATGGGGCTTAATCTACACGCATAATAATCATATTATTATATAATTATATTTTGAATTTGAAACTGGGTCTCTTTTTTAATCTCCTTTTTTATGAACAGTAACTTTTCTAAAACAATGATAAAAAAAAACCTCTCCAGGTCACAATCAGGGGAAAAAGTGTATTGAAAATAAGTGCAGCTCAAATGCCGTCCATTTTACCGTTTTCCCTTATGGCATAGATTAAAGTTGTCTGTGCTTATGGGCAAACACAAACGCATATAGAAACTATAATTGAAACAGTCTAGTGCGCTGAAAGTGTGTTTTTTGACCATTATCAAAATTCAAATTCAGTTGCATGTTCGAATTTTCGTTCCACGAACTAGTTATTATTTTTTAAGTTGCGTGCATTCAAATTGTGTGTTGAATAATTAAAAGCGAAGAATATATGCATTTTTAGCCGCGTTTAGATATGGGTCTATGGCTCGTCAAATAACAAAATGTAAAATTATGCAACACGAAATTTCTAAGTTTCAGAAAGATTAAGATCGTCATTTCAAACGTTCGTTGCTTACTTTGTGACGCGAAATGAGTTCTGGAATATCGGAATATGGAGGCAATAGTTTACCTACCTAGACCTACCCATTACCCATTTCGATAGATGTAGGTATATCAAAATGTTTTATTTCAGCAGTATTATAAACAAGTAATATGTACCTACATATTTAATTTTACCAAACAATCTGTCAGCATCCTTGAGAATGTGTGAGAAGAGAATCCTTGGAAAACCAGAAAGAGAAAAGTACCTAATATGATACTTAAAATTCTGATTCATACACTTTTCAAATCACTCCAAAACCTCCATATACCAAAATTGTACAAAAGATAGATATAGGTACAGCGAGTTCTATTCTGCAAGGTGTCAAATTTGAGCAAAATAGGTATTTTAAAGGGATGTGGCGAGTCAAGTGTGCCATGAAATCCCCTTAGAACAGTTGAGCAGGTTTATGTATTTGTTAGACTTAGTTCATTTTTATAGTGACTGTACTGGGGCTCGGGCGGTTTGATATAGGTATCTACTCGATTTTTGACCCGTACAAAGTTACAACAAATTCAGTATTTTCCGATGGCACACAAAAAAACACCCTGTATATTTTGTATTTAGTGCCTAAGCATTTACGGACCTATGTTAACATGAACTTTTATTCTTAAAATGTGATTTTCTATCAATAGTTTCATTTATGGCATTTCAAATAGGGACATCCTGTATCTTATGTCTTATTCCTCTCCGGTGCCAATTTTTGTTCGCCCCGCCCCCTTCAATAAATTTGAGTGAGTCCTGAGCTTTCCTCCCCACCAAATGAAGTTACTATCCGCCAGGGCCGTATCTGAGGGGGGGGGTTTTGGAGGTTCAAACCCTTCCCGGAATACCACCATTTTATATGCTTTTGTACCACCACTAGAACGAGCTCCCCGAGCATCAGTGAGTGTAATATTTATTAAACTGATTTTCCAGTAGAGCATGGAAACCCGCCCGAAACCTGCCAACAAACCATAATTTTTGGATCAGTGCAGTACCGAGTTTTATCATCAGAATATACTTTCAAATAAAATAAGGTGCATGGCTGCATGCTCCATGGATTAGGAGAATAGGGGATTGCCAGAGTCTCTTTTATGAATAGATTAGTACTGATTTGTATTGGAAGATTTATTTATTATTTTTATGAAAGGTTCAGTTAGGCAAGTGGGACGAAGAAATCTATTACCATACCTACTGGTACTGGCAATTCTAAAGGTGTCGTCAGTTCGTCAGGCCAGGCGAAGAATGTGTGGGAATATATCCGTAATAATGAGAAATCAAATAGGTAGAAGAGGGATAGGTATAAATGCGAGAAAGAAAATTTAGCTATTATTATAATTAATATTTAATATTTTTAAAGTTTTAATGTTAAACTTGTTCAGCTTAAACCTGTTTCAGTTTTTTATTAAAAACCATTTAAAAATATTAGTTTTTTAACTTTAAAGCTATTTCAACTTTAACAGCCACTGATCTAACCCCTCCAGGGCCGGCTCTAGGCGGGTGCGAACGGTGCGACGTACGCGCGGCGTGCGTTTTGATTGGCCCCGCGCCTCCGAGTCCCGTGTACAGGATTATCCGGTCACTATTAGCGTATTTAAAAGGACGGGGCCGAAACCATTTCAGAAGTTGAAAATATTCACTGCAGCTTGAAAATCTGAAGATATTGGGATTTCCTAAGACTAATTTTAAGTAATTTTAAATGCACTGTTTGAAAGAAATTCACAAAAATTGTCCCTCCCCACCCGAAATTAATTTCTATACAGGTCCCGAAGTGATCTAAACTCATCGCCCCGGCCTACTTTTTTAAAAAGTGACATACAAAAAATATACCATTCTAGTGGCGTATCAATTCTCAAAAATTTGTTCTTAATGGATTGAATAATTCCTTGCCGGGGCCCTGCACTTTCATCCGGCAACCAGTCCCACAAAAGCTTGAGCCGATTCTGAACCCCCCCCCCCCAAATTTTCTCTAGATAGGCCCTGCTGTCCGCCCCTGGTTGGTAGCGAGCTTTAACCAAAGTGATAAAAAAGCGTACCTACAATTTTATTGTTTAAAAACGTAGGTATTATTTCATCGCCTTAGACCGACGACGTCCTTGTTTTCAGATTATGAAAATTCACGCTCGGTTAAATATTTCATTTGTTAATAAAGCGTGGTATAACGCGGTGCCCCAGCTACTCCGAACAAAAGGTGTGAATTATATTTGGTTATAAATTCAGCTTTAGATAAAAATTCAGTGTGGGCAGATTGCGACACACAGGGGACAATCGGCGCAGACTGATGTTAGGGCAATCGTTTCATCATAAGCCGTGTACCGTGTACCCAATATTAGTTTCTTGTCTCTTGGAAACAGAACGATTGTTTATGCCCCAAATATAATAAAATTTCTATTTTCGCAACACAATTTATTTTGCTAAACCTACTCGACGAGAATTTACAATTTATATCGCATTTTATAAACCAGTATATGCTCCTTGTTTCTAGCATTTCCCTAAGTATAGATTGGTCTTATTCCAGTTTTTCGCTCCTTATTTTTTTTAATTATCTAATACAATACTTTACAATGATGGCCATTTGAGTGCACAACAAATAATGTCAAAGAGGGAACTTCCATGGGTACTCAAAGGTAGGATGCATACAAATCTACTGACATATTCTTATATAATTATGGTCCTTGCTATACTTTGTCGAATTGAAACAAATTAGGGTTCCAATACATGAAACCCCAGTAACAATTTATTCTTCTAGAGTAATTTAAAAAAAAATAATATTTGCACATAATTACGGAACACCCTGAATAGATAAAGGGCGCGTCCGCGGCCTTTCTAAAACTGTTGCATTTTTGGTCCGTCAGCTCTCGGACTATTAAGCTCAGCTGATATACTTCCATAAAAACTGACCAGCAGAGTTACCAGCAGACCAAACGCGGGCTTAATGTCATGAATTTTCTGTGTCTTCTGTTTTTTTTTTGCTGGAGGACCTGATTGGATCACCCAGATCAAAGTTAGGATGGAAGGCTTCACTGGAGAGCATGCCAACTAAAACGTCTTCTCGATGGAGCCTTGGCCTTGAAGTTATACTGGAAAATGAAATGTAGAGTTTACCCACGGTATAAGGAGACATGGTATGCTACTACCAATGACGTCAAAACATATAGACGTGGTGCCCCATTGTTAAAATGCCCTTTATATTGACTCCAAGATTAAATATATCCATACTACTCTAAAAACATGCTACAAACAAAGACAGAAAGTCAACCATCAACCAACTATACACCTGGTGATTCCCGGTTATAGTTCCTCTAGAATCACACTTAGAAATCGCATGTTTTTTCTTGTTTTCTACAAAAAAACACTCTTGATATTTTCTCGTATCTACTCATTTGTTTTTTCATATGTATTTATGTTAAAAGTTCTTTATTCTAAAATAGAATTTTGCCTAGGTACTTAGACTGCAACAGTCAACCTTAACTTTAGTTCCATTATTTAATCACGTTAATATACATATAACGATAACGAGAGAAAACTTGAAGAAAAAAATTGAATACCGTTTTAATTTTTTTTATCTTGTAAACGAAGGCAAAATAATACTGAAAAGCAGTTTTTTTTTGTCAAAATCTTGCAAGCCTTAACATAAACATAAAAACTAAATCACCCTTTATACCAGTTACGCGACCATCATTGCTTTACGATTTACCCATTGAGAAAGTCTGCCCGGCGTGTTCGCCAGAATTTAAAATCGAGCATTTATATAGTTCCTTGCCTCTTCCGGCAGAGGTAAATCTAGGTATTATTTTTTATTTAAATAGGTATTAAGGTGGATCATATGAAGGATGGTTTTATCAGGCCATAAACTTTCATAGCAATAACCTTTGCTGTTCTGATTAACGTTCTTGGAACAGGACAGGTGATTTCTATTCTATGGTGATTCGCATTTCGTCAATTTGCAAATAAATGGGTACAATAATAAAATAAAACGTCCTAGGGAATGAATTGGGAGTACAGAAAACTTATTTCATTATTTCTATTAGAAACTTTAATTTAATTCCAATTTTCGTGTCTTTGATAGGATATTTAATGCTATACAGATACAGATGTTATGAATGAAGAAGGTATTCTGCTTATTGGTGTTTCCAAAATCAAGTCAATTCGAAGTTTTATCAGAAAACAATTATTTTTGTTTATGTTTATTCGGCCCCATTCCGTACCTCTCAAAGGAAATCAACAACCATAGAAAATATCTTTGAGTATTGAAGTGAAGTGAACTCAAAACTTAAAGACAATACAAAACATTTGTTAAGTAATCCGGCAAGTCAAGTCAAGGCAGGCTATGTAGCAAAACGCATGGGGAAATCGAAAAAGTTGGAAAAAGTAAAAATATTCTACAAAACTTATTCTTGCCTATGAATCACGTACCTGTATAGTTGCTATAGGTATATGCTATGAATCCTCTTATTTCTGATCACATCATCTCGATTCAACAGGCTGTCTAAAGACCATATTGACTCTGTACCAGACCAGGACCAAGTTTCTGCTTTGTAACTTTGTGCGAAAAAGTTCTTCTGTTCTATGTCTTCTTAGCGATTTAAATTATCTTGTGCATATCGTATACACACTCATTTTTATCAACGTTGAAGCTAGACTTTGGTTGAAGCTGGTACCGTTGGGTGAGCTGGTACGGTATGTAGAGTTCTTTTGTTCGCTAGATTTCTCTTCACTCTTCGGCTTATTTTTGTTGTTGTATGTGCAATTGACCATTGAGTCCTGAGTTCTCTATGTGTAGCATTCCAGTGAGAAACCTTTGTCCTTTAAACCTCACTTAATGGTTGTTATTGTTAGTGTTGGTTACTCTGTTCTGTAAGGTTAAGGTCTTTCCCACCCGACTAAAACTTATTTCCTCGGTTTGTGGATAGAACGAGTTTTCTGCTTCCACTCGTTTGAAAATATATTGCGCCTGGGGTGGGGGTGTTGGCTTATTGAAGTTATGCTAGTAGGTGAAGTCTGGAATATACATAAAAAGATTATTAGGTGGTTCGCTCTATTGCGATCGAGGTCATAATATATTGCAGTGCTGGAAAGGCGAATGAGTTTCCGACTGGATAGTTTTTCGTTTAAGAACTTGTTCAGGAATGGCCACCTGTGGTGATTCTGAAGCTTTGTTTTGAACAAGAACAAGCAATGGCAACGGGTAGAAGACCCTAGAAAAAAGGCCTTTGTTGACAGGAGCTGAGGAAATTTATTATACGGACGCAAACCTGAATGCAACACCCGGGTAAAATTTATTTTGGAGGACTTCCTCTGTTAGGGTATACAGACTAAAACCTGAGAGATAGTTAATCTTCATCCACTCGTCTGAAAAATATATTATTTGGCGCGGGTTGACTATTTAAGGAAGCATTGGCGTTGAAGTTATAGCGAACGGTGAAGAGTGGAATTTGTAAAGAAGTTTGCGGTCGATCTGGGGAGTCTAATGGGAATTAATGACTGATGTGGGCGCATTGCGATAATGTGTTGAAGCCCTGAGCAAGGATACGATGAGTTCCGTCATCTTGTAGGTTTTCCGAAGGGTCCCTTGATGAAGTATTTCAGGAATGGGACATTCGATGAATATATGACGATTGGTGATGTACCAATCGGTATCTGGGGATATGGTGAACGAGAGGCAGGCGGGACGCGACCGCCGCCGTCTCCCGTGGCGTACGGGCAGGGGGGTAGCAGCTTCGGCTTCGGCCTGCGACCGGCCGACCGGCCCGCCGCACCGAATACAGTGGAACCTGTACAAGAAGAATGCGCCTCTCTAATTCCCTGGCCGGGCCGGTTCTTTACAATTCCCGATAAAAATGCGCCGTTATTTTTGCCGGGCGCAGGCCGACGTCGCCGCTGCGCCGGCCGGCCGCCCGGCCGGATTTTGTTATTTTTATTGTGTTCCCGGCCCGCCCGGTTACTGACCTGGCTCTACGTCCGAGGAGGAGCCGGGCGCAGGGCCGGCCCTAGCCGTTCGGGGGGTTTGCGCCAAAATGTGGCGGGTAAGGTCATACGACCCACAATGACGATACAGCATTCACCTTGGGATATGGCATCAACAGATTAAGGGCAGCTGCAAGGTTTACAATTTGTTGTCAAATAATTACTTTAGTTCAACTTTACAAACACGTATATTAATAGAAATGAACAGAAATCGAGAATAATAATACTTCTTATAAGCAACAATTTTTTTATGTTTTTTTTTCCGCAATCTCATTGAAAGAAATTTATATTGTTTCCAATAGTTCCAGCGCCGTTGACCAAAATTAACACTGTTCCCCCATCTTGAATTATTTGAAAATTTTCATACTTGAGGCATAAAGCTGCATTATTTTGCTTTCGAACGACACAAAAAAAAGTATCTGTTATTTAGTTGGGCCCTAGAAAGTTCAACGAACTGTTGGTGTATGTTGAACCAAAGTCTAGAGAAAGTCTAGAGAATACTATAAGTCGGCTCACTTCTTTGTTTTCTCGGAGAAAACAACAATTTTTTGCGACTGGTCGTAAATCAGCCTCGAACCGCTCTCAGCTACATATAGACCGGGAGATAGTGACAGATTTTTGGACGTGATTTTACTCAGTATGCCTTGCAAAGGGCATTATCTGGCACATATTCTCACAATAATAAGGTATGAATCAGAGAGTCATCCTGGGTTCTTCATATGAAAAACCGAGTTTTCAATTATTCGAAAAATATGCGCTTTGATATGATTTTAGTCAGGCTGCCATGTGTTTTATAATGAAGTTCAGAATAGAAAATTAATCGGAAAACCATAGGCATACCGTTAGCGTGAATCCACGTGTCACGTGAACTTGTATTTTAATAATTAGTTTTTCCAAGTTTCTGAACAGGCTGCCAAGGAGAAGTATACAAGTGCTTGTTATGAAAATGCTGAAAAAAGGATGGCATACCTTTTGCGCTTGTCCAAGTACGGTTTAAATTGAATGTTATTTAATAATTTAAACGATTTATTCGATTTATTGGATATGCGCAAACGGTATGCCATCTTTTCTTCAGCAGTTTCATAACAATAACTTCCATACTTCTCATTGGCAGCCTGTTTAGAAACGTGGAAAAATTAATTATTAAAATACAAGTTCACATGGCAATAATAGCCCTTTGGACCCACGCTAACGGTATGCCTATGGTTTTCCGAGGAATTTTCTATTTTGAACGCGTATTTTTCGAATAAATGAAAACTCATTTTTCCATTGAAGAACCCAGGACGACTCTCTGATTCATACCTTATTATTGTGAGAATATCCGCAACATAATGCCCTATGAAAGGCATACTGAGTAAAATCACGTCCAAAAGTCTGTCACTATCTCCCGGTCTATAAGCTTATTTTCTTATTAAATAAGATATCGATCGCCGTACTCCGATGACGGCGGGCCGAGGGAGCGGGAGAGGGCAAGGGGGAAACGTTTGTTTACACAAGGCCGAGTGCGCCGACTTATAGTATTCTCTAGCTAGACTTTGGTTGAACTTAGGACGATAATATCCTACGCCGAATGCACTTAATTTTGGGGGCGAAAACGAGTTTTTGATAATTCCACCTATCGACTTTGTAGATCACAACGGAATCGAAATTATTAAGCTTCATTTCCGATATCTACGGCTCTAACAACGTCAGAAAAGTCCATTTTTGGGCCAATTTATTTTTTTGGGAATTAAAATTTCTTTTTCAAAAATAAACTTCATAGGCTTGCTTTTGGGGTCGCAATCTATCGTCAGTTAATAGTTATTTATGTACCAAGGCACTGAAGTTCAACTTTTTATGACTCATGTGGAGTTTAGTTGCTGAGGCCTCTGGCCGAGGCAAATAAACCACATGAGTCATAAAAAGAACTTCAGTGCCGAGGTACATATTATATTTTTCTTGAAATCGGAAAAAAAATGTTTTATTAGGCAAGAAAATAATAATAAGGGATCACCCGTCCACGAACCGACTACGCGCGGCGTTGCTTGACTTTACCGATCGCTCTACCTAGGACAAGTAAAATGATGTACGGCACCTTCTGACAGAAAAACCAAACTGCTGCTTCTTGTGCAGCCTACACAACAAATCTATTGATTTTCAAATTTACTAAAATATGTATACTGAAGGATTGCGCTTCTATAGGAAACAATTTCGCAATGTGTACGAAAAGTTAAATGAGCCTTTATCGGCCGGGTTTTGAATATTTGGTCACTTTTGACGGGCGATTTCTCCGCGTCTGACGTTTGATGTTTACATCTCGCCAAGGCCTACTTATTGAAAAAATCGTACAATAATGGGCTACATTATTGTACGATTTCTGTGCTTTTAATGACGATTTTGGGACATTTTAATGCCGATTTCTAGAAAAAGTTATGTATTAATCAAAATTACACCCTGTATATCTCGAGGCGCTGCGCCGAATGTCCCAAGGTAGAAGGTTGTATGTGTAACTAATTTGCAACGATCTATGTCCCCGTTATGTGTGGCATTGCCATTGGACTCCTTCTGTCGAACTATACGTCTAGGGGCCCCAAAACTTCAACCTATCGAGCTTCAGCCAGTTTTTTTTTCGAACAAATGTTTTTCGAATAATTATTCCGCGACCCGCCAAGTTACTAATATTTTTTCTTTTTTCGGTAGCATTTTCATTGGAAACATATTTTTTTATCTGTTGGTGTTATTAGCATTCCGGTATTTCGTTGCAGGAGAAACAGAAAATGAGTTAGCCAAGGGCCGTCCGAATTCTAAAGCCGTCCCTGCCAGAAACGTCCGTCCCTCGGTTCCCCAACTTCGGACGAGCCGGGCCGCTGCCCGATCCTGATTGATGGCCGACTTTTTTCCGTCCGAACGGCATTGTCTTCGGGCCGCTGCGACGGCGGCGGCATAGGAGGGATCGACCGCTGCCGCGTGGCGCCGAACGACGGCCACAACGCCACAACCTAGTCCCGGCTTACGGCTACTTGTTGATGGGACTCCGGCTTCGATATTTCTGGAATATTAGCGAATAGTCGGCGCACGAAGCAGATGGGACTGACTCTTCGAGGGTCGAATTTTGTAGTAAGTCCCGACCCCAGACAAAATATAACTAGACCAAGATTAACAAACGATATTGTAATGATATAATACCAAATCAAAGCAAATATTTTTCTGATTGCACGGACTGATTCCGTTGCCATTAGCGGCTTCTCTTACATGCCACAAACGTTTTGTGTCCCATTGTTCAAAACTATTACACTATACACTTTTTAGAGTATATTCTTATTCGTTCTTGCTCAAAATATAAATGCTCCAGCATTTTGCATCTCTATCAAGTTATCTGTGCTACCAACAATAATAAAGTTCTGATCGGTTACATTCGGTACCCTCGTATACCCTCTACGAGGACCGGACTGGGCTAGAAAAACCGTGCGTGCGCTACCGGCTACTATTACCAAAGTCTAGACTCTAGACTTTGCTATTATTGACTATTCTTTTTTATATACAGGGTGTAACTTAAGTACTTCAGGGTCGTGATCCTCAGCCAATTTTAACAACAAATGTTCATATAAACATATGTGTACAAAAATTCTTCGTTATGGAGTGTTAAAATTTTCTAAAAAACGTCTTTTCTCAAAACTTTTTTATTCTTATTTCGAGTTAAAATTAGTTGTGTTGTCTTGAAACCTCCAAAATTATGTTTTTAATTGTGAACAAGATCCTGATCTTTTCCTACGCTTTTTAAATACCTGATATTTTTTTGCAAGTACGATTAAATTTAAAAAATCTAATTTGCCACGAAACGACGATAGATACAAAAATAAGTCAAGAAACACTTTTTGTTCAGAAACAAATGCTCCATCCAAAACTGCTACCTACTTTAATTCCGTACAGGGCCGTATCAACTTTCTTCTTGAACTTGTCTTCCGATTTACCCATATCTCCGCCACTGGTTCAATCTAAAGGTTGAAAATAACACATTTAAAAAGGCCTTAGCCAAATATGATGTGTGCCAAATTTGGTTAAAAAAGCTCTACAAATAAAGAAGTTATGGGGAAAAGACGATTTTTTTTAGAGAATTTTAACACCCCTTCCCTTATATAAAATTCGTTTATATGAACTTTTTTTCTTAGAATTGGCTGAGGCCCATCTCCCTGAAATCTTTTAACATACTTAAGTCACACTACCCTATATAAAAAAATACTAGCAATGGTACTATTATAATATATTATGCATTGCTTATACTTACATAGAAATTGTGTTTTATAATAGTTATTTATGTACCAAGGCACTGAAGTTCAACTTTTTATGCTCATGTGGAGTTTAGTTGCTGAGGCCTCTGGCCGAGGCAAATAAACCACATGAGTCATAAAAAGAACTTCAGTGCCGAGGTACATATTATATTTTTCTTGAAATCGGAAAAAAAAAATGTTTTATTAGGCAAGAAAATAATAATAAGGGATCACCCGTCCACGAACCGACTACGCGCGGCGTTGCTTGACCTTACCGATCGCTCTACCTAGGACAAGTATAATGATGTACGGCACCTTCTGACAGAAAAACCAAACTGCTGCTTCTTGTACAGCCTACACAACAAATCTATTGATTTTCAAATTTACTAAAATATGTATACTGAAGGATTGCGCTTCTATAGGAAACAATTTCGCAATGTGTACGAAAAGTTAAATGAGCCTTTATCGGCCGGGTTTTGAATATTTGGTCACTTTTGACGGGCGATTTCTCCGCGTCTGACGTTTGATGTTTACATCTCGCCAAGGCCTACTTATTGAAAAAATCGTACAATAATGGGCTACATTATTGTACGATTTCTGTGCTTTTAATGACGATTTTGGGACATTTTAATGCCGATTTCAAGAAAAATAAATTAAAATAACTTTTGGAGTCAATTAATAAAAATAAAATGAATTTAGAAAAATATTTTTTTGTGCCAAGGTCGTTTGTATTTTATAAAATAGTAGTACACTTCAACACGTAACGTACTTTTAATAATTATTCCATTAATCAATTTGTTTATTTGCAGTTCAGGGTGACTATATGTACAGTGTGGTCATTTAAGTGTGCAACATATGGGACTTTTTTTATTAATTGCACAACCAAAATACAATTATTCCCGAAAGTTGGTACATGTTCGATAATCATATTAGGCGCACTTAGAATGGTTGCAAGTCAAACAGCATACAGGGTAAGCCAAAAAATATAAAAATCGTACAAGAGTAAAGTACCCTTATTTCAGATAATTCAGCGAAATGTTATTAAGAAAAGGTGTCTAGAATTAAAAGTTATGCCTAAATACTAAAACATGGCCTCCTGAGTTTAAAAAATAATAATAATAATTTTCCAATTGTCGACTTTAATCACATTATCTTCAATCTTTTTCTTAAGTGGTGATTTTTGATTTATGATTTAAATACTTTTCTTGGGTGATTTGATCTTATAGGCGTATTTTCGATTTACTTGAATATTTAAATCATTTACAAAGGGTTTAAATAATTCAAATGATCTCAATTTGGAAAACTTAAATCTTTAAAAGACGACTTAAATATTTTTGTGCGATTTAAATCGTTTAGAATCGTTGAGAACGATTTATATAATTTTTAGAATAAATTAAGTTATTTCTAATGATTTAAATAATTTATAATCATTTACAAAGATTTAAGTATTTAAATCCTTCAAAACGATCATAAATCAATTTGGAAAACTTAAATCTTTACAAAAACGACTTAAATCTATCGTCTGAGTGTGATTTAAATCGTTTAGAATGATTTAATAATGGTTTCGAATGTTTTAAATTATTTATAGTGATAGATAGTGATAGATTTTTTTTATTTTGCACCGATATAAAAAAAACTCGAAAAAACTAAATGGGGCTGGGGCTACTACATTGGGCATGTCCTGGAAAAAGATAGGGACCGAAAAAATTGATGCAGATATCACGGTAGGTATACTGAAAGTCAAAAACTTAAACAAAAATGCTGCGTCCGTTCTGTCGGTCACTCTGTGATTATATCACAGAATAGGATAAATCTTATACTACATAATAAGCCTCAGCCCGCAGCCGTTGCTTCAGCTACACAAGAGCAGTTGGATGATAGCTCACCGCCTGTCGGAACTTTTAATGTAAGTTTAAATTACATACCCGGGGTATTTGGTTGCAAGAAAAATGTTAATCGGCTCTTGTCTACAATAATTGCTTAAAAAGTATGTACCTACTTAAAGATCGAATTACTTTTACTTTGCCGGCTGCCGTGTGCCGTGCTGCAAGTTACCTACTCTCCGTGTGACGGGGCAATTGGACTTTTTTTTGAAAAAAGTATAGTGTAGCGCCGAAAGGGATAGATTTCAAGATGGGATAAACTTCACGAAGTATAGAAGATGGGTTTTCAGGCGAAAATTATTTTTTTTACTACACTCGCGCAAAAATTATCTTTGGTACGTCAAAATACATGCAAATGCATATATTTTATAACCAGTTTATTCACGCGAGAAGAAAATTGTATCCACAATCCTGGAAGAAAACTGTTTTTTTTTCTTTTTTTTTACATTTAAAACTATAGGGGCTAACTTTCGTGACAGATTTAGTAGTAGTAAAATTAGTAACAATCATAATAATGGTGGTTTATGGCAGGAGCTTTTCTAGAAGAGGGCGGAAAATTATACCTACCTATATGGGTGTCTACTTTTAAGTGTATAGAAATGGATAAAAAAATGTATTTTGTGAGATATTTTCAAAAACCTTTTTTTTGTTCGAAAGGTCTTCAAAAAACGCTTCTTTTGACGTTTTTACTTTTGTCAAAATGCAAATCCAGGGACGGCTACGATTTTTTTTATACCCCGATTTTCACAAAAACCATTTAGCGATTTTTTTATTTAAAATCTGACACAACAGCGTTAATCAGGACACCCCAAAACCCTCATATACTAAATTTGAACAAAAAATTTAGAGGGTGTTCGGTTCTACACCGTGTTAAAGTTGAGCAAAATAGGAATTTTAAAGGCATCTGGCAAGTCAAGTGTGCCATGGAATTACTTCGAAACAGTTGCATGGTGGACAGGACCACTCAAAATGTTGGTGTGAAAAGATTTACTACAAAAATATACAGGGTATTTTTCTCTGAGCCATCTCAAAATTCTGAATTTTTATTAAACTTTATACTGATCAGGAGTGCTCTGGAATCATTGAAAAAATATTAATAAACACAAAAGTAATTTATTTCTTTACAAAATGCCAACCAACAAATAAAAACAATTTAAATTATTGGGCCTTTCTCAACAAAGTCACTGTCTAAGATGATACATGTTCTGTGCGTTTCTTGTTGTGACACACCAGCCACCTTAACTGATATGGACTTACTGACTGGCAGGCTTCTGTATTTTTTAGATTTAGTTCGTTTATAGTATGTGGATCGGTTTTGATATACTCGATTTTTGACCCGTATAAAGTTACAAAAAATTCAGTAATTTGAGATGGCACAGATATTTCGTATTGGACCTTTGCACACCAACAACTTGAGTGGTCCTGTTGACCATTCAACTGTTTTGAGGGGATTCCATGGCACACTTGACTTGGCAGATGCCTTTAAAATTCCTATTTTGCTCAACTTTGACACCCTACATAATGGAACTCTCTGTATATTTTTTATTCAAATTTGGTATATAGGGGTTTTGGGGTGTTCTGATTAACTCTGTGGGGTCAGATTTTAAATAAAAAAAATCGCTAAAAGGTTTTCGCGAAAATCGGGGGTATAAAAAAATCGCAGCCGGCCCTGGATTTGCATTTTGAAAATGGCAGGAAGGTCAAAAGAAGCGGTTTTTGAAGGCCTTTCAAACAAAAAAAGGATTTTGAAAATATCTCCCAAAATACACTTTTTATCGATATGTATACACTTAAAACTAGATGTATGTTTAAATTTTATTTAAAACTTATTTTCGTGGTTAAAAATTGCCCCGTAAAATATTTTCAAACATTCAGGGTCACACAGCAAAAAAATATTACGTAAAAAACTGATAGGTATGTTTTTTATTTTTGCTAAGTAAGTACTCTATTTCCAAAAAACACAAATATTTTTTTAGCAGATGCCATTCAAATTTTCAAACAGAATTAATTCTATCTGTCAACCTAGCAAAAAAAAATTATCTTCAAGTAAAAAAGTATTATTGATGAAGCCACACAAATTGGCTTTAACGATTATTAAAATGTTAATTGATTTGTTGTCAAGTCGCTGTAGTATAATCCTCGGAGCTTGAGCAGAATAAAAAGATTATTTTTAGGGGGGGGGGGGAGTTTCCTGAACGGAATAAACCCAGTGTAAATTTGACAAAAGTGTTTGTGTGGGGTTTGAGAAAATGTCCCATCAATCAAGGGTTGCCGGGGTAACCGACCGATGCCGACGTCAAATGTCCAAAACTGGATCCGCTGCCCTGCTATGCCAGCGACAGGCCGGAATCGGAAACATTTCTTGTTTGCACGGATAAAGCTAAACAGTTGACCATCGCCTCTTCGATTCACAGCTGAGACAAAATGAGTAAACTTATCATTTACATCCGTTGCCGTTACCCCTTGCCTCTCGTTCCCGCTGAAATACAAGCAAGGCCCGCAGTTCACGTATAAATTCCAGGCTGCTGATAACGGCAAAGGTGACCGGAAGGGAGCGCTTCCCGTGCGGCAAGCCCAGATCACAGTGCTGCCGCCAAGTGAAGCTTCTATGGTTATGTTATGAGTGTCGACCACGGTGATGGTCTATACTATTTAGTAGGTATCGTTTATATTGGTGCAACAGGTGGGGCCAAAAATTGTTACACGTTGGCTGACCCACAGCCATCGAATTGATAACATTTCAATGCCCACAGCCGACTCTAGGAAAGCCCTGAAGTTGAGAAAGCTGGCAACATGGCTTGCGGGTCTGCGCGGCGTGGCCTGTCACTCTCTGTCGGTTGATTTTACAAGAAATTTACCAGAATTAATTTGTGTAGTGCGGGTAGTGCCATCATCGCCAGATTGCTACGACGAGGCAAGTGTGTCTCTGGGTGGAAACAGACAGCCCGAAGTTCTGGCGACAGCTTTTTTATAAATTTGTTTTGTTTGCGAAAAAATGAAATATTTCTCTAAAAGTTCAAAGTGAAGAATCGTTCTTTTACGATTTTAAACTTCAAGATGCCTAAAATCGTAGAGGGAAGCTAGAACTTAGTCATATGTATACCTGGCTGTAAGTCAAATCGTAATAATAACTTGAAGTAGCTAGATTTTCTTTGCTTGACAGCAAGCGGTCAACTTGTATTCGTTTTGGGCTTTCCAAAGGACGAAAATTTAAGAATAAAATGATTAAGGGCCAATTGCATAGACAAACTAAGGTACCCTTTAAAATTAAAGGAGCTTTCTAACAATCCAACGATTGTTTAGTATTGTTGCAAAAGATAATTTAGTTGAATGTATTATGAAATTGACCATTGACCCTATCAGAAGAGATTACTCTTCCTCACAACATGCAGGTCCCTGTTCGCTTGTTGTTTGTATTTTTTATGAAAATGCACGCATAGTTAAGGTGATAGCGCACTTTGCAAAAAAATCTCACAAAAATTCGACTTCCAACAAAATGTAGTCCCCTCTATTTCCCCAAATTTATCATATTATTTGTCGAAAATGGACATATCCACACCAGGAATCATACTTATTATAAATACTTATTCTTCGGTGTATATTTTGTTACTTTTTACTGCTTTTATTGTCGGTTAAACAAACGTATCTACTTACTTACATAGGTACCCAATTATTGAAATAAAGTTCATAAATGTATCTAATTATAATTAAAAAGAGGGTTGAACATTTATTGGAAAAGATAAACTAAGCCAATGTGCAGACTGCTCTATACTGCATACTGCATAGACCCGTTGAAGCGTCTCGCTGAGACGTTGCCACATGTTTGCACAGGGCTTGTAAGCTTGAGAAGGTAGTGGCTATTAGGAGAACGTGGGGGAATATCGACTACCAAAGAACAATATAAAAATTTTAATGTTTTTAAAAACCAATATTTCTAATGTTTTTTTTCTTCATTATGTGGATATATCCTATAGGCATTACCCCAAAGCCTACTACTAACCTAAAAAATTAAACATACTTATTGGAAAACATGTCAGTAAAAACAATCAGTAATCAGTAAGCAAGAATTCAAGGCCATATCGACCTATAGTTGACTATAAATCTATAGAATGCATATCACTCACTACCTTATCAATAACAGTGCAAAAATTAAATAAAGGAATCCGTTTTCGACATTGTGCAACCCAGTCAACACCACAAAATATATAGTTAGGTTAGGTTAGTCAACACGAAGAACGGAATCGCCGAACTAAACATGACGACGACGACTATACTAAAATCGAGCAACTCTTACGCCTGGCGTAAACAAGAGCACGTGCGTTGAGATATTCGCCAGGGCCGCACTGAGGCACGACCTTTATTTAATTTTAGTTTTACAATTGTTTACATCAAAATATTTTAGGGAAAAATTATTGGCTTAATTAAAATGGTTCAAAACATCGATAAAATTATTTGTGGCAGTGTCTAAATAGCTGAAAACGACAAGATAAAACCGCATAACTACACTTTTGCGATCGAGTCCGTCCCTGTTGCCGAGTTGGCTGAAATTTTATAGCCTACCGACCAATCGCGGAGCGGCATTGAACACGTGGTTTTATTTACACCAGGCGTAAGGATTGCCTGATTTTATTGTTCTCTGATAGTAGATACCAAGTACCATAGCAGTCGTAGTAGATTGTAGATTCTTCTACGCTAGTCTGTATCAATTAGGTCGATATTAGCCCGCGGATCATATTCTCCAAAGATCCCCTACTATAATACACATTCATATAATATATTACAAAAAAAGGTGACCATTTATTTACATAATAGAGGGGTATCCATATGGAAAAACTTTGAAAAATGTCTAGAACTCGAAGGAGTTAAACTAAAAGAAGGTACCTGCTACGTTGAAGCTTAGTAGGCTAATCCTTTCAACGCCCGGTTTTTACGATATAAGAGTGAGGAGGGTTTGTCCTAAAATCAATACTACACATTTATAAACAGAGTACAAAGCTAACGAAAAATAATTTGGTCCAGATCGAAATTCGGGTCATATACTTATCTACAGAGAGTGAGTAGAAATCACGGAAACATATTCATTATTAAAAAGAAATTTTACAAAAGTTTTTAGGGATATTTTTTGCCATAAAACTGGCGACATTCGATTTTTCTTGACGCATACAACTTCGTTGCTATGACAACCAAATTTTTAAAGGTATACATGATAGGATTTTATTTGCATTTTTGGAGAAACCGTCCCATTTTGGATAAGCCGGTATAAAATTTTAATGGGGTTTCAAAGAAGAGCGCCGGGTGCAAGTGCACCCCCTGCCCTGAAAGAAAGTACGACACACACAAAAATTAAATAAAATTTGTATTTAAAACCTTAAGGCGTCTAGGTTGTTGTCCAAATTTCTTCAACACCTTGTCAATGAATTCAGCGAATTAAATGCCTAATTTTATATACCTACCTAATTATAATTAATTATAATAAGGATGCACTGTCATAATTTTTTCTAGGACTGTAAGAAAATGGCCCCATTGTAGGTTCATTTAACATTGTACACGGTTTTTGGCAACCGGGGGGAATATCATTGTGCACGGGTTGTCGCAGCAACCGGGAATATTATTGTGTAGGTACGCGGCAGCTGCTATATCTACACATTTAACTGAAGTAGTATCTATACCTAAGAGGCCGTAGAACCAAACGCGATAATACACGGGCGCTGGTGAATGTGATAGTTGAGCTTTGCGGATTTATGCCTATTTCGTATGTTTTTAAAGTGAACAAAATTAAATTAGATATATCCAGAAATTTTTTCAAAGATTTTTTTGATACATTAAGTACCTACTAATATATTCGTTTAATATTGTAAATTATTATAGATAAGAAATATTTTGTTAAAATTGGTCTATAATACCTAACGTCCTATTTGTTCATGTTGAAAATAATTAAATTATAAAAAGCTAAAAGAGCCATAAGTTGAACTCAAACACTTACAAAACAGTCGTAGAAAAAGTGGAACGTATAACTCGCACGGAATATTCATTACCCACTCATATGTGAATATATGCACATCCCTGAAGTAATCCTGCTGGCGCTATGGTTTCATAAGAAAAAAACTATAAGGAAAAATGATTTTTTATAAAAATAACCTCCTTCGGTTGAATTCTCAGAGAAATAATTTCTCTGAGGTTGAACTTCATTACTCCAAGTTTGCACCTCGGTTTGCACCAAATGGGAAAAAAATATTATTACATTTTTTGAAAATATGATTTCTGGCTATGTTGGTGCATGTTGTGGGTATAATCACAGACTAACGAGTAATACAGACAATTCCTCAACGACATTGTCAAAAGGAGACTCGCTTTTTAGCGAAATCTCTTCTAAATACATGAAAAATGTGCATCTGTAAATTGGAATGGAGACGCGCTTATTTTTGACACATGTCCGTAAGGAGGCTTCTGTTGCAAAGCTATTTATTCTTTGGTATAATATACTATTGCGCCTATCAAAAGGGTCGTGACGTCACAGCCCATGCCTGCCTGGTTTGCGTTGGAAATCTCGGAAAAAGTTTTTAAGAAAACGTGTTCTTATTAGTTTTATTATTGTGATTCTACGCCAATTTTCAGAAATATATCAGGATATTCCTTTTCTCTAAATCATTTCTCTTCAAATTGGTACTCGATATTTTTTCCCACAAAAATAACCTAAGACACTTATTTACTGGTTGATCTCTTACTAAATCATAACATACCATACAAATCAATTTCAGCCCAAAATTAAGGAGAAAAATTAGGTTTTTTAAAGTCTATTCTTAATAATAATGTTATTTGCTAACTTTATGAATAACCCTTCTATAGGTATATGTTTAGGTTTATACATACACTATACACTATACAGGTAGGTAGCTATTTTGTTATTATTGAAGATAGACCATATAGATGGGAAAACATAAAAAACGAACATCTCGTTTACGAGACATTGCCAAAAAATGTACTTTTTTAAATGAAACTCCTTGTTATTATTTCACAGAATGAAACAATTTAATTCTGCAATTCTACACAAAAAAATCTTTATAGGTAACTTGTTCTTGTAAAATAAAAACTAGGCAGATATTTTGATATAAATAAAATATTTTTCTTGAAATCGGCAGTAAAGTGTCCCAAAATCGTCATTAAAAGCACACAAATCGTACAATAATGGGCTACATTATTGTACGATTTTTTCAATAAGTAGGCCTTGGCGAGATGTAAACATCAAACGTCAGACGCGGAGAAATCGCCCGTCAAACGTGACCAAATATTCAAAACCCGGCCGATAAAGGCCCATTTAACTTTTCGTACACATTGCGAAATTGTTTCCTATAGAAGCGCAATCCTTCAGTATACATATTTTAGTAAATTTGAATATCAATAGATTTGTTGTGTAGGCTGCACAAGAAGCAGCAGTTTGGTTTTTCTGTACGAAGATGCCGTGTCTTGTCTTACTTGACCTAGGTAGAGCGATCGTCAAAGTCAAGCAACGCCGCGCGTAGTCGGTTCATGGACGGGTGATCCCTTATTATCATTTTCTTGCCTAATAAAACATCTTTCTTTTCCGATTATCTAGATGTTTACAATATTAGCTCCATCGACGATATTAGGTACCTATAGTATAGGTATCTACCTATTTGTAGTTTTTTAGGTTTACTTTATTGTTTATCATCCTTTAGAGCTTTTTTTTTATATAAGCAAGTAGATTAAGTTATTTGAAATAACAAAGCCCAAAAGGGCAAAACGTGCTTCACTGGGTTCAAACTTAAAATTAATATAAAAGAAGTAATAATATATTAGGACCATTGAGTAAAGGATATTCCTTTACTCAATGATTATACCATATACGAGTACTTAAAATCGCCCATTGGCGCGGTTAAATCATTCAAATATATACTAGTTCTGCCATCTATGAATAAATGCCCGTACTATACCAGTTATTGGGCCTAGTTCAGAAATTGCTGCTGTAAGTTAACGTTTTGTTCTTATTAGCCTCTACCCCCCCCCCCCCCCCTAGCAACTGAACACAGAGACTAGAAAACAAACGATTTTGTGAAAACTGGGTTCTGTTCTGTTTCTGTGTTTTGTGAACCCAACAATGTGGGAACGAACCAAGAACGGTAGGTGCGTCTACCGTTCTTGGGAACGAACAACTTTCTTCCTCCATCGACGGAACAACGGACCTTATTTAGGAGGTCCGTTGTGGAAACGGAACTTATTTTAACCTAGATGATTTTTTTATTTTTTTATTCATTAGTTTTCTTCATTATAAATTCTCAGCAGCTCAGCATATTAATATACCTATTGTCTGTGATTTGATCCTTGTCTATATTTGATCTGTATCAAAGTTTACAGAATACTATTTTGTTCTGTAAACTTTGTATGTATGGTTTTGTCCACTACTCTATCCATAGACAAGGTTTTAATAGTTGAGGGAGGCTTCAGGGAAATAAAGCTTCTTTTACTAATTTATAACATGCTGCCCCTAGTGCTGGGTTCTAAAAGTAATAAAAATAGCTACCTATACCACAGGATAAACACCCTCAACTGTGCCTATACCTGCCTAATATATAGGTACCTATGTTTAAGATAAACCACAAAATATATAGGTTGGATAAACAAATATTGCTACATTTTTTGATTAATTGATTTTTGAGGGCATCAAAATGTACCTACCTTAGGTGTTTCAGGCAGGCAACAGGCAAAGGCAAAGCATTTTTTTTTCCAATTTTACAGATGCCATGCCATTGAACTTGTCGGCAACCTGAGTATTATAATATACATAAAGATATGTATATGGTATTATTATATAGGTATACCTTTATCGATTTTTTTACAATATCTTCAGGAAGAAATCCGTTATTTTTAGATGAATTTTGAAATATTTTTTTGCCCATTTACCTGAAATGTAGATGGGTATACTGACCAAACGATATTTAAATAATTAGATATGTTTTGCAATGGTTATCCTTTTATCCTAATAGTCTAGGTTCTAGGTATACCTCTGATTGTCTACAGAATTTGAATATAATGGCCGTTGAAGAAAATGAATACCCAGCACAGATAGGTTGGTTGCACAGATTTGTACCTACCTATGTATAAAATAAAAAATAATGGTTGGTTTGAATTCAGTTTTCATTTTAGGGAACCGCGTCGTGCCCAATGCCCATGCCTGTTGGACAGCGGACAGCGTTGCCAAAAGCATCGTTATAATTTGTACTATTTTGGAAGCATCCCGTTTAGTACATTTATTAAAACGGACGGATTTATATGCATTCCTCTTAGTAATTTCTGATTTAATAGCAACTTGTGACTACTTGATGTAGACTCCTTTATTTTTTTTGGCACTGGAGCTTTCGGGTTATGAATGAATATATTATAGGCATTTGGCAACAGTGGTTCCAGTGCAGTTCAGCTCCAAACACCGACACCGAGCGGTCCGAGCGCCCTGCAACTGCCTAGTTCGTCTCCATCTCTCTTGTGAATCAGACCTCTCTCTTTCCAACATGGCAGACATCTCGAAGGAAGATCTTCGCAAAGAAATCGCCGGTAAGTGCATTTTTCATGCTAATTTCTAATCGTGAACCTGCGAAACTTGCAAAACTATTCATGTAATTTTTTTCTGCACAATTTTTGTATATGGCTTTTCATGGCTTATGCATTAAAATCGGGCATTTTACTCTTGTCGAATTTCTGTATCCCGCCGCACGTAAACAATGGCTGAACGACGCTATACCAGAAGAGTGGATATTTTCGTGATATAAAATTTGAAATATCTTTGAAAGTATAATTTCCGTTGTGAAATGCCTGTAACAAAATTGATGAAAAATATTATTTCCAATTTTCGTAGGAGTTTGTCTCCCTCGAATTCTTAATATTTAACAAAATTTTTGTAAAAATGGAGCTTGGTAGTGATGTGGATCGACTGTACTTGTCTGAATTGGCGTGGTGTCCTCGACGAATTTCACCATTTTCTCTCGTTAAAATTATCGACGCCAAAATTTGTTCGGTAGAAAAAAGATGTAAAGTGATCAAGGATTATTTTTTATTTGGGCGTTTTTCGCCAGATATTGCGCGTATAGGAGAATTTGCCTTTTGAAAACTTGGCATCACGGTGAATGCTTTATACAGCACGCTGGGAAGCTAGTCAGCGTAGGTATTTATCAGGCAAGCAAACGGGTCTACATGATTGGCGCGCATTTATTATCTTGTTTTATCACAAGCTTTGAAATGTATTCGTGATAAATATAAATACGGTTAAAGCAGAATATTATTTCCAGTTTATTTTTGTAACCGCCCTTATTTCAAGAGATACCTTTATAATAAAATATGAAACCCCCCATGACCTTTATAATTATTTTAGCCTCGATTATAGAGGCTATAAACTGAGAGAAGCGCCTCACTTCAGATTTTGATCCCTAGTTTGTATATTGTTTTTAAAAATAAAAAATATATTTGAAAAGAAATGTATCCACCTCGGTATCCACACAGACTGACGGAGTGACGTTACACAGGGTGACTCAAACATTAACCAATAGGTACCTAATAATATCCTTTATTAATCTTGATTAGTACGCATTTTCCAGAATTTTATTTGAAAACGTGATGCTTTTAAAGGTCTAGCTTGTCTGAAAACAAATTTTAAATCCCTGGCCTTCTTTGCGAGATTTTTTGAAAAATTGTAAAGTGACAGAATTTCTTCGACTTTCGTTATTTAAAAAGATAGGCATCGCAAGTTTTTAATCACTTAAATTGAGTGTCACTTCATTGAAAAACATACAAAGACACGTTTATATTTTATTTTTGAAGAATCGTTATTTTTTGCTATACCTACTCAACTTTCCCAACAACTCTGTGTGTCAATCCTAAGTGCAAGCTATGGAGCGCTATAGCTCCGTAGTGCAAGCACGTAGTGGAGTGGAGAGCAAAACAGCGAGCAGCGCAGAGAGCAAAGCGTCAAATGAGCAGAGAGTGGATAAAGGAATTGCTTGCACATAGTAGAACTGTGATATTCGAGTAAAAAAGATGGATTTCCTTTAGTTAACTCAAGTGTCTTCTTTAAAAATTTGGTCGATATCTACTGAAATGACAAAAAAATTGAAAAAGAAGCTGTATTGCCCACCAAATAAATATAAGTAGGCATCAATTAGGTGAATATCGCCATTTATATGAACAATTACGACAACATCCCGAACAATTTCTTTCCTATCATCTTCGAATGGATGTCAAAACGTTTGATTAAATTTTGGGAAAAACAGAACGATGGTTACTGAAAATACTACTTATTAATTGTTCAACGTCCATTTTACGTCAGACACACACTACAGAATCACACGAGCAGAGCGAAGAAATCATAAACTTGCTTGAACGCATCGCTTTGCTCGATGTTAAGGGCACTGCTCAATCGGCACATTGCTCGCCACTATGTGTGACACAATATCATGTGTTTTTTTCGCCGCTTTGCTCTCCGCGTTGCTCGCTGCTTTGCTCTCCGCTCCACTATGTGCTAAAGCAATATTTTTTCTGGGAACAACTACTTACATCATTTTGGTTTTGGTTTGGAATAGTGTTTTTATCTCAAACTGAGGAAATAATCATATTTGACAGTTCACATGATGAGACAACCTCGCATATTCATTTAGTTGAAGTGATGTCACATTCAATAAAAAGAAAACTATTGTAGGTACCCTACATAGGGTATCTTCGTCCATGTACTAATTTGTACTTTGTAACCTCATTTGTTCAAAAGTAAGTACAAGTAAATTTAACAAGGAGAAGCAAAATATATTTTAAAAATCCAGATACATACCTAAGTACTTGTTTCTAAAAAATATGTTCACATTATCTGGCAATCTTTTTTGTTTTGTTAAGCTGGTATTACACTTGTCAATTTCTTGGCCAAAAAATTGTAGATAATGCTACTTTGTTAAATTTTTTTAATATCACTAAAATTGGTATTGTTGTCAGAACACAGCAAATCCCTACAAATACCAAAACTTGCCACAATATTTTCGAACTTGCATTAATTTCTTGACGGTAAGTTTACGACAATTTCTGTTTTACACCTACAAATTAACTTCCACAATTGATTGACCAAGAAATTGACAAGTATTATACCGGCTTCAAATTTGATGTCTTAAATTGTCCCTAGCAAGTCATTTCATAGATTTTTTGTTGATATGCCACACATTCCTTTAATATCGTATTAAGTACCTATGTCGAACACTACTACTTTTAGACTAGAAAATATATAAATATTGTCACTTTGCATAACGAATAATTTCAGTTTCATTATGTGCCTTAGTTTTTGTAGAATTTTATTTCTGAAAGTTCACATTTAAGTCGCTTATTATTTAGCGTGCTGTAGTGACGGAAGGTTGTTTCATGATGTTGATATTTAGATGCTAAACAAATTGTCATGTGAAAGCTTCTAAATAATAGCTATGATTGCAGAGAGATTCCGTATTGGTTCTGAACTAGTAACCGTCAATCTGATTGGGTCAAAGAAATTCTAAAATTCAAAGTGACCAATGGTAATGACCTTATTAGTTCTGAACTGGTTCGGGATTGCTCTGCGAACATAGCTAATATAAAAGCTGTCATTTTTAATACCTGACAAGGAACCCAAAGCTACTTTTATAAATTCCTGTGCATCTGATGGGTGATTGAGGAATCTAGGAAGTGAAAACACTTAACTAAAACCACTGCATTCATTACATCATACATTTAGTAACAAAAATTGAGGGCCCTTACACACATACAATCTTTCCTAAATTATGAGAACCTGAAGGGTGTACCTAAGGTTAGAAAATCAAAAGCAGGTTTATTATAAAAAAAAACTTACACAAATTCGAAGGATATGTAAGACGAAAATGATCTTCCAGCTATCCTCAAGGATGCGGATTTGGCCTCTACATCGGCCAAGAAAGTTAGACAAGAGCTAGAAGAAAAACTAGATCTAAAACTCCAAGCCAGAAAGAAGGAGATTGACGATCTCGTTATGGAGTTTGTTAGTGGGAAGAAAGGAAAAGGCAAGAAGGGCGAATCTGAAGAAGAGGAGGGAGAGGAAGATGAAGAAGAAGACGAAGACGAGGTATAACAACAAAGATTTATTTTTGAAAAGTTTCTACTTTTTTTTTGTTTATTAGGAAGAGGAAAACTCCGAGGATGATAAGAAGAAGAAACGCGGTTCCACTGGCAAGAAGCCTACTGCTAAGAAGGCCAAGAAAGATGATGAGGACGAGTCTGCTAGCGAGCAAAGCGACGAAGGATCTGAGGAGGAATACTCGCCGAAGAAAGCCAAGCCTGCAAAGACCCGCAAGCTGCCCCCCAAGAAGAAGAAGGGCTCCGAGTCTGACTCTGATGAAGATTGGGGCAAGAAGAAGGGTGGCAAGAAAGGAGTAAGTTAAATGTAATTAAAAATAAAATTCGTTATTAACTGATATTTGTTGACAGGGCGGAGGCGGCGGCGGAGCTAAAAAGGGCAGCGGATACACCAAACAAATGCAACTCTCCCCACAGTTGGCAGCTCTTGTCGGCCAGGACACTATGGCACGTCACGAAGTGGTCAAGAAGGTTTGGTCCATCATCAAAGAAAAGAATCTTTACGATCCTAAGAACAAACAGTATGCTATCTGCGATGACGCCTTGATGAAAGTTATCGGAATGAAGCGTTTCAGGACCTTCGGCATGATGAAGTACCTCAAAAATCACTTCATCAGTTAAGCGTATTCACCCAGTAAATGTTTCAGAGTTTATTTCCATTTACGTATTTCATATAGTTAGCAGATGGGTGTTCGTAAAAGTTTCTGTGTGTTAGTCCACACAAAGTGTTTATATAGAATTAAATTTTTAAGCTTCAGAAGAACTGACCTTTAGTTTAAGTTGTTTTTTAATTGACGGTTCGTTTTGTTCTAGAGTTCTTTTAAGACACTACGTAGTTGAGTATTTAGTGCACTGTAAGTTCTCCACAAAATTTGTATGGATACACATACCTATAATTTTTAACATTAAAGTTCATGTGACAAAAATACCGGAAGTTAGTTATTTATTTCCATTTGCAACAAAACTGATCATTAAAACATGTAACACAAAAAATATACTTATCTCTGTGAAATCCATAGATAACGCTGCTACTGCTTCCTTGGCACAGCAAATGTAATTAATATACAGGGTGGTTTATATATGGCCCACTCAAAATATATCGGCTATTTGACTGACAGAATTTATGTATGGCATTAGTTGCAGGGATTACTGAAATATTTGATTACTTTGTAACATCATAATCAAGTATGGGTATCAAAAATGCCTATCACAAATATTAGAAATGATTTTTCTCAATTTCTTATAGTAAATACTAAATACAGAAAAAACCGGCAAGTGTGACACATGAAATTAAATGGGATATTTCGCTTTAAGAAAAAATGAGTCTTATCTAACTGATATTATTTGGAATTTGGACAGTCTTAAACAATCTTCACATTAATACTTTTTAGTGTAGGTACCTCTCGAAATAAAAAAGTTACAGCGGTTGAAAATTTTGGATTTCATTGATTTTTGGCCATAGTTTTCACAGGTGGCCATGGACACCAACTTTCATTAAGTAAATGATTATTTCCTTTACTCACTGCTTTCACTCGATCATTATAATGAATATGTACTTTCCGGGCTATAATTATGGAAAGACGCATAATTTAATATATTGTTATAATTATTAAAAATCAAGTGTAGAGTTATGCCGTTTGAGAGTTTCATTTGAAATTTTCACATTTGAAACTTTCAAAAGTGAAATATTTCGCTTATCCCATGAAGTGAAATTTCAGTGAAATTTTCGAAAGTTTTAAGGGAAAGTTTCACTTCATAAATTTCGCGAAACTTTCTCAGAAATTTCCTTAAAAACGCGAAACTTTCTCATATATTTCATTAAAGTTTCGCGAAAACATATGCGGCAGGCCATCCCTTCATTTAATTTGGATGCGCCCGCGCCGGCTGCTAAAAGGGGAAGTGTTATAACAAAATAAACATAATTTTTGTTCCACTAATGATTTATAACAAAAACCGCTGTAATCCGTCATTTTGATTTTTTCAAAAAAATAGTTTTTTGGTCAAAACTTATATTTTTTGCTCGATTGTTTTTTCTTTACCGCATTCGGTTTCTTGGAAAAACTACAAGAGTTTAGTTTTTGAACCATCAACAGCCTAAAAATTGCTGAGGTAATCAAGCGTAACGTAACGTCTTATCTGACTTGTCACCTATACATTCTGTATGTTTTGTGATTAATAAATAAGTACCAAAGATGATTCTTTGCTAGTACTACTACTATCTCTATCTGGGAAACTATAGCTATGCCACTTCATACACATACATAATTTTTGGGCTTGGGTGGGGACTGTTTATAAGAATTGATTGCGAAATTGTCACGTGAAACTTTCTTTAAATTTCATCAATTTCAACATCACATTGAAAGTTTCAAATATTTCAAAGTTTCGCGAAAATTTCTATAGGAAATTATCGCGAAATTTTCACGTGAAACTTTCTTTAAATTTCATCAATTTCAACATCACGTTGAAAGTTTCAAATATTTCGCGAAATTTTCTTTAAATTTCGAAAGTTTCGCGAAAATTTCTAGAGGAAATTATTGCGAAATTTTCACGTGAAACTTTCTTTAAATTTCAACATCACATTGTAAGTTTCGAATATTTCGCGAAAATTTCTTTAAATTTCGAAAGTTTCGACATATTTTCGCACAGTGTGGCAAATGCGAATTTTCCGCACTGAAATCAGTACGCTGGTAGAAACATTTTAATAACTCTCGCAAAAAGTGTCTTCTCTTCTCGGTAATAGGGTTGAGTGATTATTTCACTCAACGGTACTACTCTGTAATTGCAGTTGAGTGCGCGGAAAAGTACCACTTTCTGCACTTGTTAGGAAAATAACTATTTATGTAATAAATAGCACTTTGCACGTTTTTCAAGAATACCTATCCTCTTACCAAGTAGGACATGAATTTGCAATTCGTTTCACATGTAGAGGGTCAATTAAATGTATATGTAATAAACAAATAAAAATACATTTCTCACTTTATTTTGTAAGAAAATCCTAAAAATAAACAATAAAAAAATCTACTCCCGTACAGGGCGAGTAAGGTGAATTTTAAACTGTTTGTCATCTTTCCTTCCCCTGAGGCCATAAATATAAACAGACGGCCTTGGTACATTTGTGTAGTTGTCCCTCCGGGTTTGTTGTGGGGCTTCTTTCGGAACGTAAGTTTGGGTGCCCATTGAGTTTTTGCTATAGGATTTGTCTGTTTGGGTGCTGTGAGTTTTGTGCATGGTAGCGCTAGCCTAAAAACCAAAACAAAATATTCTTGCTTGGTGTTTTTGACTAAAACAGACCGTAGTTAGAGCTTCTCTCTTGTAGTCCCAGATGTTCCATTTGTATTTTGAATTGATTTCTTCATCTGGTTCTGGGTGAAAATAAGCGGTTTGTATTGCTTTATTTGCGCATTGTATCACTTCTTCAGCTTCTTCGACTAATCTAAAATTGATGACATTTTATTCGCAATAATATATATTCCTTAATAATTATAATAATATATGCAATTGGTTATTGCTGATGGGCCTGAAAGGCATAGAACAAAATACGAGTCAATATCTACTATTTTAACTAGAATTTACCACGTTTACATAAATATACAATGCATTTGCTTAGATATAATTTGTTCAGAAAAACATATTCTATTGTAAAGTTTGCTCAGCCAGTTATGAGTGCTATGCTGTGACCTGCGACAAGAAAGCACCAAGTTCCCACACAGTCCTCTTAGACTTAGACTGGCTGAGAAGACTTTGTTCTACGTATACTTATTTACCTTCCTATATTTGTCACATTTTGCAAATGTTCTTTAAGGTTTAAAAAATTTATGAGTTGTGGTCTCTTCCTAGCCAGACTCAAAAGATGCATGACATAGCTACAAGTGGAACCATTGAAATTAGTAAGTTAAAACAATTGTAGGTATTAGGTATATCATTAATCCACAGTATAACCAGTAGCCAGGCTCCCGCGCTTTGACTAACTTCAATTTAGCTTGCTCTCAGCTTACCCTGGTGTAACCGTAACCGTCTTGGACAGAGGACTAGATACTTTTTCCGATTTCCAACAGGACATTGGACCATAAAAAGTTTATATCCACTTTTATTCCCTTTGTTTACTAAATACGGTCCTGTTTCACCTGACGTAGAATAGCCTTGAGTAGGGTTGGAGCAGGCGATAAGTCCAAGCGTTTAGAAGTAGAAATAAAAAACTCCGGTAGAAAAAAATGTTGTTTCTCTCTTGGAGAAAGTGCACTACATTGAAGTTCGCTCAACTGCAGTCGCTTGCGGAAAAGTACGACTTTCTGCACTTGTTAGGAAAAAAACTATTGCTGAATTTAAAGATCGGAATTTACAGTCCGGCCGCTGGTTATACTGTGATTAAACTCACTCTTCGGGCTGTTTTGAAAACACAGCTCCTGCTTCTGGTGTAGAAAACACATAATTCAGTTTTTGATAAGTCAAAATGCCCATATTTGAATTTCCCGGTATTAAGGCACCATCAGTTTCCACGAGTTTCCATGGACAAAATCCATGATACTGCAACAGAGAGCTGCATGATCGTACGTTTTGATCGAGTAACGATAGGTGATAGGTCATCAAAAACTGTACTTTAGGGCAAAACGGCACATTTTATTTTAAAAACTCAAGACCTACTAGGAAATACCTTTTGAGTCAGAATTGGACAAATTATATTAGGAATATTTTTATAAAAATTCTGATTACTCCACTGGATTGGGCATCTCTGCGACCTTGTACCAAGTTTTGTTAAAAAAAAATATCGGAACAATAAAAATTCTAGAAACCAATGCAAATCTCGATTTAACTTACACCTATTTTACCTATCTACTCGCTTAAATCCAGTTGCATGTAGATTAGAAACAATTTTTTGTATTTATTTGTAATAAAGCTAGTCGAAGACATGAACTAGATAGACAACTGATCCACCCAGAAGCAACTATGATGGCTTACACTTTGCTTATTTTAATATTAGGTAGGGCGAGTTTTTAAAATCATCACAAATAAAGTATGTGATGGGAGCCATCGAGTGCAATATGTGATTGGACCATTCAAAAATTTTAGCATATATTTATTACCTGTAACTGTGTATCTATGTTCAAGTGAAAATTCTCAAGGTTGACCAGTGTTGCCTTGTTGTCCCCCTCAACTCGAAGAACACAGTCCACTGTAGCTTCAAGTCTTTCAACATCAGTCAACGATTTGTTATTGCCCAATACAGTCTCATAGAATTCCTTGAAATATCCCGCCTCCATCGCAAATGTATTCAAATGTTGCAAAATTTCATTCAGCCTGGTAAGTACAATCACTTGGTCTTGGAGTCCAGTCCAGGACTCTGCTAAGTCGACAAATAGTGGCTACGTGAGAACGAAATATTCGTATAAGTCATTAACATTTTGCGATAATAATGTGTCTTACAAATACTATTCCAATTGGTATTGCTATCCTTAAATGTATTGCTGTGTGGATTTTCTTCAGCTTATGTTCTATGTCTTTAAATATCATTTTACTTTGATGTTGAAGCTTTGTAAACTGTTCCATCATTTGTCTGAAAATATAAACTTTTATAACACCGACGATACATTCAAAATAACCTAACCTCATGAGAAGTTCATATTGCCTATAAAGAATCAACAATTCTTTTGTGTGTTCTATTTCAAAAAATCGGGTCCTAGAGGTAGTAACAAGAGGCGCTTCGTACACCATTTCATACCCGCGTTCAGTCGGAGTTAGAACATAACATTTATCAATAAGAGTGGTCAATAAGTTCACACCATCCATTATTGATATCAATGCATTTTGAAGATCTTCTCTGAGTGCGGCGATTGCTTTATTCAATAGGTCTGGAACTGCAAATGAAGAGTATTGTTAAAAGGCCAAAAATGACACTACATAATAAGGTAATAACTTACGATCTTCTATTCCTTCGCCACCTTTATCGCAGTGCTTGTTGAATAATCGAATGCCTGTAACAATTTTGGTATAGTTTTCTAAAAGTTCTTCTTTTTCCAGATCGCTGGACATTGTAAAATCTCTTAGCTCGCCTTCTGAGCAAATGCTTTTGAAGGCAGCTAAAGCTTCTTCGTAAACCTGAAAAGAAAAGAACGATACCGGCAATCTTTTAATGTGGGCTAATAGATCGGGAGATAGTGACAGATTTTTGGACGTGATTTTACTCAGTATGCCTTTCAAAGGGCATTATGTTGCGTATATTCTCACAATAATAAGGTATGAATCAGAGAGTCATCCGGGGTTCTTCATATGGAAAAGTGATGAGTTTTCATTTATTCGAAAAATATGTGTTTTGATATGATTTTAGTCAGGTTGCCATGATTTATGATGAAGTTCAAAATAGAATATTCCTCGGAAAACCATAGGCACGCCGTTAACGTGGGCCCTTAAAGTAAGAGAGTCCCTGCGTGGGTCTAAGGGATGTTATTGTGACGTGAACTTGTATTTTAATTAATACTTAATTTTTCCACGTTTCTGAACAATCTGCCAATAATAAGTATGTAAGTTCTTGTCATAAAACTGCTGAATAAAAGATGGCATACCATTTGCGCATGTCCAAGTACACTTTACATCGAATAAATCGTTTAAATTATTAAATAACATTCAATTTAAACTGTACTTGGACATGCGCAGACGGTATGCCATCCTTTTTTCAGTAGTTTCATAACAAGAACTTGCATACTTCTCATTGGCAGCCTGTTCAGAGACGTGGAAAAATGAATTATTAAAATATATACAAGTTCACGTGACGATAATAGCACTTTGGGCCCACGCTAACGGTATGTCTATGGTTTTTCATAGAAGAATCCAGGATGACTCTCTAATTCATACCTTATTATTGTGAGAATATACTCAAGATTTAGATAATGCCATTTGCAAGGCACTGAGTAAAATCACGTCCAAAAGTCTGTCACTATCTCCCGGGTCTATACATATAAGGATTTAGCCCACGGTATTGAGATTAAAGCGCTCAAACAACATATAAGCATTGAGTAAAGGAATAAATAGGGTTTACTCAATGATATAAGCCAGACACAGACAATTTTGCCACTATTCCAATTTTTGACAAATTTCAGATTTTTCTCAACATTATTACTCCAAGGCCCAAGTTCATAATCAAACTAAAGCTTTCCTTAAAATTTATGAAGCTTTTGAAACAATCGAAACATCGTTTAAATATTGTTGCTGTACATATACAACGATTGAGTATGAGTATATAGAATAAATAATATATCCTTTACTCAATAGAATATTATAGTTTAGAAAAAGTTTTATACCATCGAAATGTGTCACAAATTCATATAAAAAAGTTGTGTATTTATGGCCCCTAAGGAGGTTTTAACTTTTTTGTTACTTCCCAGATTTTAATAGTTTTTGGGCCGTTTTCTTAAGACTCAATGTACACCACGTGCGTGGTGATTCAACATTTTGACCCATAAAATGGCTTTTTTCGATCTGTAGCGAGCAACACGCATAATTTTAAACTTTGGTCAATACAAATTTTAATCTAGGTAATTATACTCACATTTTGAGACAAAAATTATTTAAAAATATTTGTCACAATGGCCGTTATAAGCATTTGCGCAAAAAGCCTAATAACGGCCATTGTGATAAATATTTTCAAATAATTTTTGTCTCAAAATTTGAGTAATTACTTAAATTAAAATTTGTATTGACCAAAAATTTAAAATTACGCGTGTTGCTCTCTACAGATCGAAAAAAGCCATTTTATGGGTCAAAATGTTGAATCACCACGTACCTGCTGTACATTGAGCCTTAATGTTTACTTATATCAAAGATCAATAATACTCGAATATCATGATCTTTGCTTATATGATCGCCGGACGTAGGTATTTAAAAAATGAATATTTAGTAACTACGGTCATTGACTGATTCTTCAGTCAACGCTACAGTCAACGACGCTACGGTATAATTTCTTACTAGTTCCAACTCAGGATTGCCTAATCCAGATAAAAGTGTGATATAAAAGGTAATCTTTCTATAAAATAATTGATAATCATCCTTCTCTGACAAATCGTTTTCCTTTATAATATTTTTCTTTAGGAGCCGTAGTCTACTCCTTAGTTGAGATCTGTTCTGTTTGACGGCTTCTCTAATGTTCTCCATACTGCAAGAATAGAAAAACTGCATTTTGAGAGTGAGAAGTTTGGGTTTCGTCTTAGAATCGTTTAGTTCTTCTACTACATATTTGACGAACTCTTGGACATTGTCTCTTGTGACGATAGAGTCGCTTGTGATGCCCCAATTTGGATTCAGAAGTAGCAGTTTCACCTGAAAATTATTTTTCTCTTATTATTAACTTCGCGCTATATTTTCAAGGATGTACAGGGTGTCCCAAATTAGACGCTTTTCAGAGGTTCCGTTACCCTGTATAGGGTCTACCGGAACAATTATCTCAATAATTTTATAATAAGAAAGAATCTGTTTATCTCAAAAGCAACTGAGAAATTAGATACAACACCAAATAACCGTTTTTTTTTTAACAAGATGGAGAATAAATTTAGGTTTGGCTATTATACAGAAATTTGGCATTCCTCTAGAAAGAAATTTAATTTACGACCAATGGAGGGGGTACTATTATTTATACTGAATAAAAATTTGCAAATTTTATGTTAGAGCCGTAAAAATATTTTTTGTTGATTATAGTCTTATACCTACTACGCGTGAACTTTCAGTCTTAATAATTTTACAGAGAAAAAAGTATGATTATATCTACCTTTAAGAAATACACTGGAGCAAAGATATAATATATTTTTGACTGGAGTAAAGAAGTATCCTTTTTGATCAAATGATATAATCTATTTATGGCACACACACTACAAAATAACCAAGCACACACCACGTTTAAAATCGATTTCTGCAATACGCACGTGTATGAAATAAAGTAGGTATAATACCCTGGAAAATACTTACAAAATATGCTATAAAGTTCGGATTCGTTTTTATCTTCAAAATGTTGCATTCTCTCACGATCTCTCTTACGATATTCCTTATGTAAGCATCACTGTCGATGTTCATTGTCTTATAGTAAGATATTCCAGAAAAATATTCACTCTATCCACTAGTTTGGAACAACTTGCTGTCACCAATACCAAAGGATATACGACCCTTATTATTTGATCAATAAAATTGAAATAGAACGCACAAGGCGGGCGAGTTATGTTAAAAAAATATGACACAAAAAACTAGTTTGCAAAATATTTGAAATATGAGGTGACATATGCTATTTTATCGATGCATATACTTGATTACGCCTTTTACAGGATAATTACGCATACCGAGAGAATTAAAAATACATAAATAAAAAACCATTGATGGCACTGTATGTAAATTATGCAAATATAATTAATTTTTATTTTGTATGATCAATAATTTGCTGAAATAAAGTGAAAAGTTACAAACTCCATTTGAGAAACAACCAAGGATAAAAAATCCACCTCTTGGTTTTGTCAATTTCAAAATTTTCGACTTCTGATTCCTCCTGGGCTGATGTCGAATGTACAGGGTGGGCCGAATTGGGCACTTTTAAAGGGAAACTCCTATTTTTGATGGAGATAGACAAGAACTGATATCGGTGTCTGAGGCTCATTTTTTATGATAAACTTGGAGAAAACCGCAAATCGATATCTGTCACCGTTCTTGAGTTACAGGGCGTTTTTCGAAAATGTGCGTTCTCGAAAAGTGTTATATATTTTTGGAATGGTAATTTTTCTATTAAAAAATGCAAAAATATACAGAATGTTCAATTTAAAAAAAATTACATCGCTAATTCTTAAACCATTGACATGAAAAAAATGTAGTAGCAGCATTGGATTCTACGTAAAAAGGTGCTATAGAAACACAAAATTTTCAACCCGAAAAAAGTTACGGCCACTTTTCGAAAACGCACAGTTTTGAAAAACGCCTTGTAACTCAAAAACAGTGACATATCGATTTGTGGTTTTCGCTATTAAGTTTATCATAATCAGCCTCATACACCGATATCAGTTTTCGTCTATCTCCGTCCAAAATAAGGAGTTTCCCTTTAAAAGTAAAAGTGTCCAATTTGGCCCACCCTGTACACGTCATTTTCGGCAATTGACGAACAATTCCCTGGGATAAAACTTTTTTCTAATTTTTCGGGTTTTAGAATCTTTAGTCTAAGTTCAGTAATATTACAAGTACCATTGAGTAAAGGATATTATTTATTCTATATAGGGTTACTCAATGCAAATACAGTGTGGTCATTTAAGATATGGGATTTTTTTATCAATTGCACAACCAAAATACAGATATTACCGAAAGTCGATGCAGGTTCGATAATCATATTATGCATGGGCGCCCGCAGGGAGTAGGACAAGGGGGGGGGCAACTGCCCCTGGAAAATCATATTGTTTCGCTTCACACTTTTATAACCACGTGCGAAGAATGATAAACACATGATTATAAAAATGTAGAGTGAAATAATGAGGAAAAAATGAGTAACTGGATGGACGTCAGTAATTTAAAAATCTATTTATTCATCTGTCGACGTTTCGGCCATTTATTTGGTCATGCTCAGGACAGTGAGATCTTTCACATTTTTTCGTAATTATAGGTGTAAGTATCATTACATAACTGATTTTAGATATTTAATTTTCTGAAGTAGCATTCACATGTATCGTTTACCAAAATTGGCCAGAGATGCATAAAGCCAAAATCAACCGTTTGGGTTGAAATTGGCAAAATTGCCCCATACTGTAATTGTTAAAAAAGGACTTAAGAATTTTATTGCCGTTAGCAAAAGATGAAAAGTACAAACAATTTAGGTACTTACCTACCATATGCCTAAAAAAATTAATAGGTATTATGTACCTATTGTTTGCGTTTTTTTATGTTAATGACTGAATTGTCTCACAACTTTGGAGGTATTTTGGCTGAATTTTGGGTTTCAGATTCTATGAGTCAATTTACTTCGGAGGCGGATTTTCGGTTTATACTTGGGCAAACTGCGTCAGATAACAATAAGCTTGGTTCAGACAAATATTAATATTTTTGCGAAATACCCAAATTTTAGTATCCAATAAGGGGGTTGATCCCCCGAAATCTGGGGAAAATATTCGCCATGTAAGCAGGTAATTTTCAACAGTTTCTTGTACATCTCGAGGCACTAGGCACTGCGTCGATTGTCGCAAGGTAGAAGGTTGTAGATGTAGCCGGTTTGGCGCAAATATCATTCAAAGTAAATTTTAAACCGAAAACTAGAGGTAAGCTTTTCTTAAAACATGACATTCTTCGATTTTGGCGCGAAAGCCACTATTGACGAAATCGAATTTAAGCTTCATTTATGACATCTACTGGTCAGACTACTTTAGATAAATGATTTTTCTTGAAATCGTCAGGGAAATGTCTCAAAATCGGCACTGAAGTAGCCCATTATTGTCCGATTTTTTCAACAAGTAGGCTTTGGCGAGATTGAAACATCAAACGTCAGACGCGGAGCCATCGCCCGTCAAAAGTGACCAAACATTCAAAACCCGGCCAATAAAGGCCCATATTTAACTTTTCGTACACATTGCGAAATTGTTACCTATGGCAGCGCAACCTTTCAGTATAAATATTTTAGTAGGTTTGAATTTCAATCTATTTTTCATGGAGGCTGCACAAGAGGCAGGAGTTTGGAGTTTCTGTTGGGGAGCGCCGTGCCTCGTCATACTTAACCTAGGTATATAGAGCGCGATCGTCGGCCAGAGGCCTCGGCAACTAAATTCCACATGAGTCGTAAAAAGCTGAACTTCAGTGCCTTAGTACATAAATAACTATTTCGACGAACTGCCGCGATCGATTTCTCGGAAAATAGACTTTCGAAAATTTTGAAAATTTGGCAGCATTTTAGAACAGCCGACCATAACAAAGTCACCATTATTTTTAATGCTAAATAAAATAACATTATGAAAATATAGGGGTTTTTATTTGAAAAAATGGCTTTTAAGGATTTCTTTAATTTAATTTTTAATTAAAAAGAAATATCTCGTGGCATATATAGTTCCAATACCTAATAGAAATTTATACTTGCTTTGGGGGCTTTAGTCCTCCCCCCAACGATCTGTCGCGTGGTATTTATTAAATAAAATTTATTTTAAAACAATAGTTTTGCCGTAAATATTACCGTCGATGGAGGAATCCCTTCCTCAATCAACGATATTACCCGTCGATGGCTCAGTCAACGATATTACCAAAGATTTTTTTTAAATAATTAGCCCCCCGCCAACTTTACATTCTGGTTACGGGCGTTAAAAAAAGATTCATTTTGTTTAATTTTTAATGGTAGTTTTGATTACCCTGTATTTACTTATTATCAATATATCCTGAGCAATCTATCGCAGTTCGGGAGGGACAGTGGCGCACCCAAGGGGGTGGCACAGGAAACACAAGGAACCTCCGTTATCGGCGTTATCTCTAGCTCTAAAGGCAAAAAACAAATAAAAATTATTATCTTATTAAAATAACTGTAATTTTCTCTTCTTAATTGTCCATAATAATGGACATAACAAACAATCATCTTATTTTATTTTGGATATTAAATTCGTTGTAACAGACACATTTGCATGTTTTTATTTTATAAAAGATTCTGCAGCAATGCTGTTTTTAACATTAAACTACTCTGTCGATTTTTTCGTCTTGTAGTGCCAGTGGCTATCGCATGAAACAGGGCTGTGCACAGGTCATTAATGTCACTGTTGGTCCAGGAACTGCAGCCAAGCACCTCAACCGATTCAGTTAAGACTTTGTTAAAGAGAGGTTGCTATTGATAAATCGATTGGTATGAATTGGTTCCAAGAATTCGAAAATATATTTTATTTTTTATCCGTACAGGCTCTTATTTTTTATGTTTGGAGGAGATTTCGAGAGTGGACAAAACAAATTCTGACGCGGGCACTGTCCGCGCAGCCCCCCTAGCTTCCCCACCCCCACACACATACACATACAGGAGGGCACCCGCAGTACGTTATGTGGCTAAATAAAAATGTATTTTTTTCTTTCTCAGCTTGGTTCCGTCCCCTCCTCTATCTTTGTACCCGACAAGATCTAAACATAAGCATACTGTGCCCGTCCCACAAATAAGTCCTGGGTGCGCCACTGGGGAGGGATCAGTATTCTACGGGTTGATTTACATTGAATATGGAGTCATTTTGATCTTTCTAAAAAGTTGACAATTTTAGCGTTGACCTACGTAATTAGTATATACCTACGTCAGTCAACGATTTTAGGCGTTTTTCAAAACGTTATCTGACGCGCATTAAAAAATTCCAACTTCAATTATTTAGACCGGATTTCCGGTTTCTACGGGTCACACTGCGTCGGATAGGCCCGTTTACCACCAATTTTAATATTTTTGCGAAAACGCGCAAAAATTTAGTATTTTGAATCCGAGCTAAATACAATAATATACTAAAATCTCTCTTTAACTGGATACTAGATTTTTATGTTGCATATCTATAGAATTTCTGAAGGCCCCTATAGCCTCGAATGACAGGTGACGACAGAGCTGTACTCAGAAAATTTGATGTTTGGTTATATTAGGATAATAAATTGGCACTAATTTTGTATCTGGCATCATCTCTTAATGTTAATATGCGAATAAAGTAGCCTTAATGCCGCCAGCTTTAGGTGTACATACCTAAAAACTAAATTTAAAAATGCCATTTTTGTTGTCTAGTTAAAGAAAGATTTAGTACACCGAACACTGAACCCAGCCACGATTGTGGGAATTTTCTCACAGTGCGCGTTAGTCGGGAAACCTTAGTTCAAAAGCAGGAGCCTCCCGCCAAAGTCGGGAGGGTTGGCCACCCTAGTGCCAGAGAACATTTCCTTGTTCTCTGCCAGTGCACTGCACAATGATATTTCCCCACGCACAGGTTGCTAAAAAGCGTGTACAATCATTTCCCAGTTAGAAACGAATAATGAGAACATTCCTTTACAGTTACAGTTGTAGAAAAAGTTGTTTTCGAACTACCTATACTATAACGGCAACCTGCAACCTGGTAATGGTACTCTCTCGTGCTCGTGCCGATCTCCTTTATGTCGTCGTAGCACATAAAATATACGTATATACGTATATTTTCTGTGGTCGTAGTTACCTCCAGTTAAATCTTCTGCTTTGGTTTCTGTTGTACAGATGGCGCCGCGAACCTCTCCCGACCTCCAATATCGTGCAGTGAACGGTTGTTGTTCTGGAGACAGGGAGGGAGGGAGGGAGGCGAGGCAACGGACGCGTCCCCGCTCTGCGTCCGCTGGCCGACTGCTGTGCGGGCCCCGCAAACAAAACAAAAGCCGAGTGGAGAGTGCAGCAGCGTGGGCGACCGACCGTCCGTCCAGCCCGATTATTTTTTATGGATCCGAGGGCGCACGGGCACCCGTCTTTGTGAGAATATGGCGGGACTATTCGCGTGTTTAGTGGCCCTTCTGGTTTCGTACGGTGTCCGAGTCACGGATACGACAACGCTGACGCCCGACGGAAGAGGTAAGCCTGGTTTTCGATTTATTTTAACAATTCCCCTAGGGCGAAGGAGGGCCGGAGTGAACACCCGCAGGACCGTCCTCGAGCGGGAGTTTAATTTTACTTTATCAACCGTCTTATTGGCCAGTCTGGCAGGCTCCGAGGACAACGATCCGACACAAATAAAATAATCTCACCTACTTAAATAGATATCCCAGCGGTACCCATATCTAATACACAAACACCCACACCGTGCAGCAAAGAGATTTTGGACGGTTTTTCTTTTTTTTTGTAAAATATTAACATGCACCACGCACGGTACCAATATTAATAAAAAATTAGCTAGGTAGGTACAAGGTACACCCGAGGGTACACCTTGTAGGTAGGTACCTATTTGATTTAATTAGTGCCGAAAATTTAATTGAAACTAGTGTACCTACCTAGACAAATTATTTACAAATCTAATTATTGAGGATTAGGTAAGTAGGTAACCTTAGCCTTTTGTTATATATTATATTACATATATTAAACATACATATAGGTACCTATATCTACATATATTAATTTTTTATTAAAATAAAATCAGTTAATATGTACGCTTAGATGTTGCCACTAATATAGGTACCGAGATAGATAGATGAGATAGATTGCCTAATAATTATTATACCTAGTAAGAATAATATGCCATTCGGTAAGAGAAGACCTCGGAGAAGACATAACCTATACCTACTTAAATTTCAAGCCATGAACGGACATGTGGCAACACCTCAGCAGGACGGTTCTCCAGTTACTTAGTTAGGTAGGTACCTACTTAGCTTTCAATTTTTGATAGGAAAGCAACTCCTCCGGTGGTCAGTTTAAATCTTATAGGGGCCATTTTTGAAAAATAGTTGTTTATCTCGAGTTAGGTATATTTACTATAATCAATATTTTTTCAGGTAAATCACTTATAGGACCACAAACTTAGAATCTAAGTACCTAGGTATACATATTTGGGATTAGGAAATAGAATACAAAATGTAGTTAATTAATTATTAATATATACAGTGACTGGCAGAAGGTACCTAGGTACGCATCACGCACTAAATGGATTTTTTTATTTTGCCCCGAAATAAAAAAAACTGATTACCTATGGGGCTGCATTATTTAGGCATGTCCTGAAACCAAAATAGGACCCGAAAGACTTCATGCAGGTATCGCTGTTTACGAGGGGAAGTCAAAAACTTAAACGCGGCACAACAGTAAAGTAGGTAGACTAGCTTTATTTTGCGTACCTATCCATCACTCATTTAAAATACCTAAACCGTCTAAAAATGATCACCCTGTGCACATATATTTATTTGTTCCATCTGGAAGATTATAAAAAGTTGTCAAATTCCTATCAGACACTTATTATTTAAGGCGGAACAGGTGAAACATCATTAGCATCCTTTGTCCCTAGCCCTACCCTGAATACAATTATTTGTTAAATGGGAAACTCTGGAAGCCAAATACATTTTTTATTCGATTTCAAGTGAATGGTGGAATTCAAAATAGGTAGGTACTTATAGCAGAAACTGTGAAGGAAATAATAATAATTACCTATTCTGTGTGTTGAACAAATAGACGTCATTACCCTCATCCCTTCTCCCTTCATTTTTAACCACTTTCTGACAGTAGATGGCGCTTTAAAGCGACTGATAGAGAGTGAAATTGAAATTACTGCCCCAATTCTAAGTAGCTTTTGATTTACTACGACCAGAACAGAACGCAATCAAAATAACTGTCGTGCTATTCTGTTAAAACATCAGTACCGTCCCTCTAAATATAGAAACAGGACGGTAATGACCCTAAAAGATAGTGAAAATATAATAAATTATAAAATACCTATATTTTCACTTTCAGGGACTTATAAAAATGAATAAAAAAATACGGCAGTTAGGGGAAAAGTTAAAAAGTAGGAAAGATTCATATTCATGGTCATTACCGTCTTTTCCAATTATTACCGTCTTTCTCCCATATATCGTCAACTGTGATTTTTCACTATTTTGAGAACAAAAGTTGGAAGACCACCACCAATTTTCTATAAAAAAAATATCATTCGAATTCCGATAAAATTTTATTTTCCATTAAATTAAATAAATTTTATTCCATGCGGAATGGTATAGAACTTTGCTATATTTATATTATTTTTCACATAATGTTTATGTTTCACACTAAGTATGCCTAAGTGCCTAAGTGTTTTGACAGATTAAGTACACCTATAGCATCATGTAGCATACAATTTACAAACATCTCATATAATAATAAGAATAAGAAGAGGTACGGTAATGATAAAATTTAGGATAAAATTCTAGAAAGACCATCTTCTTTCTGTCAGTCAGTCAGTATGATCCTCGGTATTATCTGTCCATAAGGATAATAATATTTTTTATATTTTTTTCGGAAAGTTCCAGGATTCCAGGAAAAGTTAGTCTACCTGAGGAGGTTCCATAACTCCAAAATTACAAAAGCCCCGGAGCGCTAGTTCCAACGATACTTTTATGTCTTTAGCTTCCATTGTTCCTTACTTTACACATCTGCTATTCTTGGGTATATAAAAATAATAAGAATTTTATATTAGGCCCGGGGCTGACGTCTTTCGACTGTAACCGGATACGGGTCACATTTGTGTATATCCTCTCAGCATATTATATTGTCTTTACACTCGGAGAGGTCTCTTCCCCCTTTTATCTGCATCGTCTAGAGCTACGCGCACACATTTTCAGACATTTTAAACATGGAAGCCCCAGCCAGACCCCATAACTTTTCAACTGGCGCAACAAGAAGTTTTTTTGCCACCTTTTAAGTATAGGCGTAATGCCGATTGCCGTTTACGGTGAACGTAATAAACGCGCACGCTGGTTTCTTTGTTTTTAGTGATAAAACACTGAAGTATTGAGAGAGGTCTGTGTTTGGCTTGGTGTTGGTGTTTCTCAAGAGTTTATAATTTTAGATACGACACGATTTTTTTTACCTTAAACTACAATCGTTTTATATTGTAGGTAGGTACATAACAAGAATTTAAGAGGGGACAAACCTCGGGACAAACTCACCAAAATGTTATTTGTGGATTATACAGTGCTGTTCATAAAGTTTGTACTAAATGGGAATTTTTTTAAAAGCTTTTATTTAACTTGCAATGTATGTATGTATGTATGTATGTATGTATGTAATTTGTTCGGGTGGAATCTTGCAACTCAATTTTGAAGCAGATATCTTCAACCGATCGAGCTGAAATTTTGTACACACGTTTAATTTGGATGACAATGCATGATTATATGTGTGACGTCATTCTAAATCCAACATGGCGGAACACTCAAGATGGCGGACTAGTTAAATTTCAACCGATCGAGCTGAAATTTTGTACACACGTTTAATTTGGATGACAATGCATGATTATATGTGTGACGTCATTCTAAATCCAACATGGCGGAACACTCAAGATGGCGGACTAGTTAAATTTCAACCGATCGAGCTGAAATTTTGTACACACGTTTAATTTGGATGACAATGCATGATTATATGTGTGACGTCATTCTAAATCCAACATGGCGGAACACCCAAGATGGTCATTAGAAGGTCTCCTCATTGAAGAGCTAGACTGTTCTAAACTAACCGGCAAACGACCTTGCAACAATGATGCGTTAACTGAGATGAACAGACTCAGACACCTGGCCAAACTAAAAATTACAAAATAAATTAAAAGTAAAAAAATATTTTTAAAAAAAGCTTTTATTTAAATGCGCTAAAAAGAATAAAATAATCTTTTCTTTTAAAACTTTTACTATCAACTTATAACGTCATTCCACAATTTATATGATATAAAAGCTTGTCGCGAGATTTAAGTTTTCAAACTAAGTAAATACCACTACTTAAATCTCGCGACAAGCTTTTATATCATATAAATTGTGGAATGACGTTATAAGTTGATAGTAAAAGTTTTAAAAGAAAAGATTATTTTATTCTTTTTAGCGCATTTAAATAAAAGCTTTTTTTAAAAATATTTTTTTACTTTTAATTTATTTATTATTAGATTTTTTGAAAATTTAATCTAATCACTATTGTGCCTAAAGAGGGTCGTGATGTCACAGATCATGCCTGTCAAATTTGACATTAAAAATAGGGGGAAACTGTATATGACGATGTTAATTTTTTCTTAATTATTATTTCTCTTCAAATCGGTACACGACACGATATTTTTGTCCAGAAAATAACCTAAGTCACGTATTTAGGTACAGGTTATCTCAGGTTATAGGTACGCTCTTACTAAATCATAATACCTAATAGAAAATAAAGTTCAAACGCAAAATTCAGGGGAAAAATAAGATTTTTTTAAATAGTTGTTTTATAACAACGCAATATTCTTGCAAAAGACATTAATTTTCAGTAGTCCAGTAAAGTTAAGGTTTAATATTGCAATTCATTGGTAAGAAAATTTTTTTCCATCAATAGTACACCACTAGGTACAGCATATTTTTCGACCATCAACCCCTTGCAGGTTTTCCGCCATCTTGAATTTAGCGGTAAATTAGTTTTTCGCGGATAACAGCTGTATTTTTAATTTTACATGACATTTTTAAGAACGACTTTTTTCTATGAATAATAGCAAAGATCATATACTTAATAGTTTTAGTTTATTTCCGGTATTTCTATAACAACTTTATTATTGCCAAGTTTTCGTTTCATATACCTTTTTTTTGTAGAACGCAAAATTTTTATTATTGTTTGAATTGATAACCTCTATCAACATATTTCCTACAACTACGAACAACAAACAACAGATTGTTCTTTTACTAACTTTAACATCCTATATCTATAGGAAACAAAGCTTTAAAACATATAAACTCGAGTATGAATTTTAATTTTTATTTTGACGAGTTCTATCGCCTCTTAAATTTTTCTAATTAAAACTCGACACGCCCTGTATTTAAGTATTTGAGAATACTTTCGAACTGATATTGGTAAAATCGAGGCTCTGGCACCTTTAACTCCATCCAGAGCTTGATTTTTCTGATGAAATTGATAAAATGTAATTTTTAAAGCGAAAGGAAATGGGAAAATGGCAAAAGATAATGTTTTTTGTGTTGAGAGCTATTATAGAAGTACTAATAAATAATTAACACAAGCCCTATAAGTAATAATAATTAACACAAGTCCTAGAGACAAAATAAATTTTTGAGAAAGTGTAGATCCGCTTTGTTTGCAATTTACCCCTTTGAAATTGATAGCTTAGTTTCCGGTAAATTTCAATTCGTCCGAGAAAGTAGGTACTTACCTACGTTTTCTTATTTAGTGATGGTCTTTGAATTATAATTATAGTGTGTCTTTATTTAGAGTAAAAATAAGGTCGTTTTCTAGGAAGTGGAAAAGTTGTTATGCTCAGCTAGGTAAAGTATTTGTCATCCATTGTCTTACAAATATCGTTCAATCTGTATAACAACATCGCTTCTCTTTTTTGGAACCCATGTTCGATGGATTCATCAGCCTTTATCAGAAGGAAGAATTATAAATATGTAATGACAAATTTTATTTTAGTAACGAGTTTACTAATAAATGAACTTATTGGTCGGACCTGCTTTGCTTATCTTCAATTTATTGTCATAGGTACATTTTTTAGGGGCATATCTATAATCGAGTCTAACAGCAGTAACATTATGGCCTGTGAGTAGAGGGGACTTTAGATTTTAACCTTGATTTCAGAATAATAATTAGTAGCATGATTTACGTCAGTAATTCATAATAAGATCAGCTGGAGCTTGCGTTCAGTGTCTGACCAGGTTTATCTCAACAGCGCTATCCGCCACTCGTCAAGCAATACGTGCCGAGAACGATAATCAATTGTAAATACACATAAATTTTCTTACAAAGCTCGTAAAAGATTTTGAAAGTTGGTTTCTTCGAGCCAATAAAGGCGTTTACTGCTGTTTGGATGGTTTATGAGGTAAATTAACTTAATTTAACATTTAACGTCTCCACGGCAGTGCCTCATGCCCAAACTTTCCGATTACAGATTTATTTTCTTTCCTTTGAAAATAAAAGTTCTTAAATGCGCATTTAAGGAGTCGGTAACTTTATTCTTGGGTTGTAACGTTGTAGGTATTCAAGGCCAACTACGCCCACTTTTATAAATTGCAAAAAGCACTAATAGGGATTTTTTTTTGTAAAAAACTGACCACAGATTCCTGTTTAGGATCACTTAAAATGTATCTGTGAAAATTTTCAGTTGTTCTAAATTAAGAAAAAAATATATTATTAGACTTTTAGAAACACTGTATAATATGCGAAGTTAAATTGTCTTTTGTGTCACAAATAAATTAGAATAAATTAAAAATATAAACAAATTTGAATAAACTTAAACTCGTAAAATGGAGCTTTGGCGCCCGGAGGCAAAGCCAACGGTTATCTACCAATTTTAACAGAGGCAGATTTCGAACATTAGCCAACGATTTTACCAAGTGTGTTACCTATTGATATTCTACAAGTTTGCTTAATTTATAATTAAAATTATATTGTAAGGAGACTGAATATCTGAGGTAAAACCAAGGGTAAAACCGATTAGGCTTCGAGAAAAGTAGATTTGCATGTATAAGCATATTAAGGGCCGTAGTGGCGACGTTCGAACCGTCACGAACTATTTGGACTGCGTGTTTTTCCCTTTGTCGACCTCTGGTTTGATTCGGGGCGATAGCGCCTAAACATGTCGCACTTCCGTTTCAAAAGTGTCACAAGTAAAAAAAAAACAAATTTGTGTTTAAGATGCCAATCGATAGAAAAATTATCATTCTTTTATATTAAAAAGTGGCACCAGTGATTTACATAAAAAATCATATATGGCGCTAGTGCCCAAGAAAACCTTAAAATGTTAAATTCAAAGGCGTCACTTCTCAATATTATATTATGATATATATATATATAAGGTGTACTGACTCCAAGTCGCTTCAAAACTTTATTATTTTGAGTTCTGACAGTTTTTAATTTTAAAGAACAGTATTGTCAAATACTATTTAGATAGTGAAGTGCGTCATATTTCAACTTGTGTCAGTTTTAAACTTCATAACAGGTTACCTAAGTTGATTTAGTGTGACACAACGATATATAGGAATAGATACATTACCAAAGGCAACTTGTTTTATTTCATGATTTTAAAAAGATGTTATTGTTGGCACATTCAATGTTTCCAGTTTTTATGTAGGTTATTTTATAAATATAAATATCTCAAATCATATACATATACGATATAGGTACCAGTCTATCAAAAAACTATTTATTATGCGTTACAAAATAGGAAAGACTGAATTTAAGAAATGCCAATGTAAACAAATTACCTCGTCTTCTTCCCCTCGACCCGCTAATGTAGAAGCAAAACAAAACCCTTGTTATTGTATATCTACAATGATCATTGTATCTAAAATTTTGATTGATTTTGATTAATATATACTTAATATGTCCTCGAATGTGTCTTAAAAAAAACTTTATTCGGAACTATTTTACAAGCTTTTATTTAACTTGCCCTGTTAGTACGTAGGTATGTTTGTATGTGTGGGTATGTGTGGGTCGAATCTTGCAAGCTGAATTAGAACCACTTCTTGACATCCGATTGAGTTGAAATTTGGCATACAGCTTTAGTTCTAATACAAAATGGACGTCACCACAAGATGGCGGATGATGTATTTTTTGTCAACCCCCTTAATATGGGTATAATATGGGCTTGAAGAGTAGAAAACGATAAAATTAGTGACATCACACTAAATACATTTTCTTTTCAACCAGCTTAATATGGGCACAGACCTATATAGCTTTAGCGAAGCTATACAGGGTGGTGCCAATTTCGATGCCCTCCATTGGTATCTCGGCTGTGGTTGCTCGAAATGTAGGGGGCCTAGAAAATTTCTGAAACCGGCATGGAGTTGGCCATGACCAAGAACATAAAACTACCAAGGTTCATTAAATTCGGGTAACCGACGTGGAAGATACAAAGTTTTGAAAAAATCTGATTTTGACATTTTGTGAGTATAAATCACGAACGAATCAAGATATCTAAGATTTAATAACAGAATATTGTAGAGGGTATAATAGCGCAACTTTTGCTAATTTGACCGATGTTGTATCTTTTACAGTTTCCGAGATACCAATGGTGGGCATCGAAATTTTCACCACCGTGTATAGGTCTGTGATATGGGTATCAAATGAAAGGGCTTGAGGAGTAGAAAACGATAATGTTCTCGGTTAATGACATCGCACTAAATTCAATATGGAGGCCGCCCGAAGATGGCGGATTGCCTATTTCTGCAAAACTTACTTGACATGGGTATCAAATAAAAGCGTTTGACGAGTACAAAATAATAAAGACGTCATACGTCATACTAAATCCAATATAGCGGATGCCCCAAGATGGCGGACTGAATTTCTTTACCACCCTCCTGATATGGGAATCAAATAGGTACTGAAAAGCACAAAATAAAATAAAAGTAAAAAAAAACCTTTTAAAAACAAGCTTTTTTACAATCGGATTTGTGCTTAAATTTTGAATCGCTGTTTACAAAATTTTCACCTCAAAATGTGAGAAATATCACTCCGTCAATACTCCAATGTGTGTGCAAAAGAGGATGTTGACACGCAGTTGACACGCAGAGATACTGTGATATTGTGATACATTCTAGTCGATAAACTGAGACTTTAGTGCAGTCTGGCCCACGTCTACGACGCCCACAACCAAGGAAGTTTATTTCAATTGCAATTTTTTGACCTTCCCCTCTATATTCACGATAACAACTAGTGGTGTAGCGTCGAGAGGCTGGGGGGGGGGTATTTCGGAAGAGAAATTTGGTGTTTAAAAATTTAAATTTTGCCACTTTTCAATTCTATCGACAATTTGTCTAACTTGTCTCAATAAGTCATGTATTTCTGAATTCTGTTTAAAAATTTGTCAATTTTTTGCCTTTGTATGGTTTTCAAAATAAAGAGGGGGAAAAATAAAGAAAAAAATATAGCAATAAACAAACGACCATCAGTTGATTTCAATAAAATTTTTCGCTCATATAATAGGTAACTTCGAGTTTTTTTTTTAATTTAGGTAAGCTGCTTTTAAATTTTAAATGAAATGAAATAAATAAAGTTAATTTTTAAAATAAAATTTTCCTAAAAATAAGTATAGTTTTCCACACATCCCCTCTTAATGTCACGCTATGCCACTGATGATAACCGAAACTACTAACTGTAATATCCTCGGTAATATCGTTATCAAGTGACTCTTTTCTTAATTTCAATAGAAAGTGTATTCACAAAAGAGACGAATTTTGGACTCGTCCCCAAAATGGTTGTGGCTAGCGGCTTCTTTAAATTTATGCAACAATAGGTATGATTATTATAATAAGTAGCGACATTATAGTGAATTAATCTGTAGATATTTTAGTTGTGTGCATCCTACGCCCTAGTCTAGTAGTAGTAAACAACGTTATATAATTCTTTCGAAGGACGAAGTTGGAATGTTTGGAACATAAAGAATTAACATAAATCACGCAACATAATTCCACGCACGAGACTGCCCCATAACCTAGACATGCTGGACAGTTTTGATAGGTACTTATTGCTTATTGCAATGTTTCCGCAATTAAATAAAAAAAAACATCCACTAAAAAATATAGCGACTACTTCAAATATTTCCATGGAGGCTGCTATGCAACCTGCATCGATTTCACTACCCAAGCCACTTAGTGTAAATCTTTGTTTATTTGAAAATTATGGATATTAGGGTAATATTTTTTTACATTCTGAGAGTTCTTTAAATATTTAAAGTTTCTTGCTTACTCAAAAATGTTTTGAGACTTACAATTGGCTTAAAAGGTACCTATCTTTCTAGTAGAACGAAAAATATATAATATATGTATTATTTTATTGAATTGATAATTGAATATTTTCCCATCGATTTTCCCCCATCAAGGTCTATCGAATTATACAGGGGGTAGAAAGAAGTGTTAACCGCACATTCTGTTGGCTAAAATGATGCGATTCTATTTCAAAATACAAAAATAAAATTAAAAAATTGTTAATAACTTACTCAGAAGAAAGTTGGCGTCAAAGGGTAGAACACTCCCCTTTTGTTCTTAGAATTTTTTAACTCCAAGTACACAATAAATGTATTTATCATACTTAAGTATGTTAATAGAAATTTACATAACCACTGGGATATGAACATTATTAATGCACGCATGTGAAGTTGAACCACGAGGAAGTAGGCCGAGTCGTGTATTCACATAAGTGTGTTAATAATGCCTATCCCACGTGTTCTGTACAAAATTTTATCTACAACTGTTTATTATCATTATTATCATCAGTATGTTATAAAATTTTATAAAAAAAATATTAATTTAATTCAAAGTTACCTGTGATCATATTTTGTAACCATCATCATCATAGCAGCAAAGCACAAAGCCGCGTCAATAAATTAGTTTGCATGCAGAACCATCTATAAAAATGAATTCAAGCAATGGCAATCTCCCTTCGGACATTGAAAATGCAGCTTCAAGTGTTATGCCAGAGAAATCACCAGAAAAATACCAGCTGGCTTAAGACAAAAAAAGGTTGGGAAACATGAGTAGTGAAAAAGCACTATTAGTATATTTTAACGAACTAATCAAGATACAGAAGCTCTCATCCGTGTTTGACAGTTCTATGCCTTACCATGTGATTTCCGCAGACATAATATTAAAATGGAAAACACAGCAACCTTTGTAGAGGTCATTTTCTCTATACAAGGTCTTCCCTTCGAGATAACCTGCCATACCAGTTACTTTTGGCGGTTCCGGTATACTTAAGTATCTATTTTATTGGGATTCTTAATATTGATCCTATATACAAGGTTTATTATTTCTTTATTCATTCTCATTATTGTTATAGAGATAATATTATGTATTAGAACTGCCTAAGAGGGGTAAGTATAGCAAGTTTCAGGCAACTGCATCCGGCAAGTCGAACTATTTTGATGCTTGGTGCGCGTAGCGAGGTGAACTACTGCAATATGTTTGCACCATTTAATTAAATGAGTTTGTCTTTTAATAGCCCAGATGCCAGGAAAGAAGGAAGGAAGAATCTTAGAGTCGAGATGCACCAAATATTCACCAGACTGAATAATTGGCCGAATATTCGGCCATTCATTGAGCATAGCCGACTATTCGGGTTTTACCGCTGGCACCTGACATTTAAGAGGGGGTTGCCGACAGCGAAAGTGACGTTAGATTTCGTTTTTTTTTAAGTTGTATAGCAAAAAATCTAATAACATTTTACTTGGCAAAAATTTAGTACAAACATCTCTGTCTTCATTTTAATCATAAGATCTTAAAAGCATATATGCAATGGAATTATTATTTTTCACAAGGATTTCACCTATAAAACAAAACACTGCTTTTAAGATCTTATGATTAAAATGATGACAGAGATGTTTGTACTAAATTTTTGCCAGGTAAAATGTTATTAGATTTTATGCTATAGAAGTTAAAAAAATACGAAATCTAACGTCACTTTCGCTGTCGGCAACCCCCTCTTAAGTTGGATAATCTTAATGACAAATGGGTCGCTTAGACTGTGATTATGGGCGTTAGGCAAATTCAAAACAAACCTGGCTATAGGTTCTGACGTCATTGGTACTATAATAGTTTTAAAATCCGACTCCAATTAGAGTGAGTAAGTTTTTTGTAACAGGAAGTTAACATTGGATAGAAAATAGAATTATATTTTAAAACGCAAATTTCGTCTCAATATCCACAAGTCCACAGCTTAATTTTCAAGATACCGGGCGTGCAAATTTTGGGTCCAAATTAATGGCATAAGTGAAATTAGATAAACAGATATTTAAAAAAATCACCAGACAGTTTTTGTTTAAAATTAAAATACGGAACCCCATCATATTTTTTGTTAAATTAATATCTCCGAACCCCGTACCTCCGCTACTGGTTTCATGGGAATAACGAAATTGAACATCATGCATCAAGCATCTATGTACCTTGGACATTTCAACCACTTCGAAATTCTTTTCAATATCTGTATTTGTTTGGAAGATATAAAAATATATACTTTTTTTCTAAATTTTAACGCCCTATATCTTGAAAACGGCGCCTTTGTTGAACTTCATTGATTTGAAATTTTCAATTCAAAATGTCGTTTTCCGTGTAATGTTAAAGTCCTGCTAAAGGAGAAGCGTCTTAATTGAGAAATGGCAAAAGAAAGTGGATTTATTTTAGTGCCGAGAATCTGTGGCCAACGGATTGACCTACTTTTTGCAACACTCTGTGTAACAACTGATAAATAATAAAAAAATCAACATAATTATCAAACAACTTTTATTGTATTGTCGACTAATTCGATGCGAGATGCGATGTGGTTGAATCTCTGAAAAATATCGGTGGTCGGCTTTTATTTTTAAAATGCCAGTATGTTATTATCTTTTTCTCCCAGTTGCACCAAAACATAATTTTAATTTCACGGTACGTTCAGTTCAATATACTATTTTATTTTAGATATAAACGCAGGATAGTAGTTGTTTGCAAAAGATAATAGTTTTGGAATGTTTTGATTTTTCTTCGAGGAATTGCTGCACATATCTTGATTCGTTTCCAAGAAATATTGGGTATTTTGGTTCGAGGTAAATACGATATTTCGAATTGTTTTTATTTTCAAAGGAAATAAAACTTGTTTCTTCCACATATTTAATTAAGTTGGTTTAATAATTTCAGTACCTATTTGAGTTTACTTTAAAACATAAATATCAAGGAAATGGTATGTACATAGTTTGAGTGAATCTGAATTTTCTTATTTTAATCATATATGTATAACTTAATATCTATAAAGGGAATACCCATCTCTAAAATAAATATATTCCGAATCTATTTATTTTAGATATAGAGATCTAAGATTCGATTACACATTTCTTGATGAATAAATTTATCAAGTTAAATATGCTATTCAGAATCTGTGGAAGAACCGACTTTTTATTATACCATCATCATTACAACTATGGTGTGTATTTTACTAACGCAATGTTGTTGAAACTCAAAAATATCAACGTTACCTACTTATTTTTAAACTGACTTGGATGTTGGATGGGCCTCACCTTTTCTCCTGATTGAACGAAAACGCACATGCTTAATTTCATGAGTCGTTCATCAGTTCAGTATTATTCCACTTTAGATTGCCAGGAACCAGAGGCGGATCCAGGCAAATCTAAACGGGGGGCGGGGCGGCGTGGAAAAAAAATTTCCTGAGGGGCCGGGGTAAGGAATATTATAGAATATAATATGTATTTTTGTGAAAAATAAAATAATTTATTTATGTAGAAAAAACAAAAACAAAAAAATGTTTACAAAAACAAAATAAAAAACGAACTTAAATAATAAACATAACAAAACAAAATCACAAAAAGAAACAATAATTCTTTAGATTTAAAAAATAACGTACTTATATTTTCTTTTCTTTGACGCAAACTGATCTTTTCTTCATTTCTGGGTACATTGCCGTCTATATTTAATATAGAGCTAAATTACTTAGTTTGTCTTTATTATATTGGTACGTAACCAAGTTTTAATTATTTTATGTGAAGAAAAATTTATTTCCGCCGATGCATTGCTTATCGGGAAAGTGGCAAGTATATATGCTCAAAAATTTTCTTGCCGTTGTCGTGATACGACTTATTTATATTAAGAAATGGCATTTCTAGTGTTCAATTAAAGAGCGTTTTAAATTACCTAATAATATTCCGGTTGTCATGATGGATGTAGAAAAAGGGGGGGCAGTCGCCCCCCCCCCTCCCCAGCCTCCCCCGTCCCCCGCCCCCCTTGTATCCTCCACTGCCAGGAACAGCTTATAAAAATTATTAGATGATTTTTGGTGTCTTTGTTATTCGTTATTGCCCTAGTAATCTCGAAGTAACGATTTTTATTACAATAGTTGCATCTCAAGCAAACTTTTTATTCAATAACCAGAGTACCTAGTTTTCGCTAAACAATCTAAAATCTGAAAACAATAGAGACAGTCACATAGTGACAGATTTAGGGGCCAATCGTAAATTTCTCTTCATTCTACTCAGCATCGATGTACTTTTCAACCCTCTTCGAGGCTTTTATGCGAAAATGGGGCACCTAAATCTGTCACTATCTGATAGCCCCACAAACATTTCGCAGTGCTTTTTCGACCAATCATAGATCAACTTGTCATAAAAGATTACCTAGGAATACAATACGATACAGAAACTATGAAATGTGTCAGAGGAAACCAGAAATTGCAAATGGAGAATTTTAATTTTTATTGTCGCAGCCAGCTATTTGTGAGGCACGCCGCCGAAAAACCGGAAACACTCCACTTGAATTGTAAATCGGCCTCTCAAAATAACTGGTGCGTGATTCATTTCAATTTCTGGCCGGTCATCAAAAAAGTGTTATTATTTTCAGCAACAATAAAACCTTTCCACTTTTTTGAAAGCAGCAGGCGGGTGTCGCTGAAAGAAATTTAATTTAAAATGGCTCGGCTATTAATAGTGCGAATTATATTATTTTGTTCAAAATCCGTGTGGCTTTTTTGGCAGGAATATGAATGTTATGTAGCCGAAAATGTAAAATTTAACAATATGTCTGTAGTATGACGGTAGTATTACGTATGTATGTGTACCTCCAATGTGCATTGGATGAAATTAAAATTAAACGGGTGTACAATTATTACAAATAATCTATTTCCTAGAATGATTATCGATTCGATTAACCAGAAATAATTTTCAAGGCATTCAGTGTGTCTGGTTTCCCCCCCCCCCCAAAATCTAAGTAGGCTGCGGCAATCAAAAACATTTTTTTATTTCATAGCACCCTGGATTCATACCTACCACTAATTATTCACTTTTTCAAAGTATGGCACCACACAGAAAAATAACGGAATGATATTTTTTCATCAATATTGCTATTGCTACATGACCATTTTGAGGAATACCAAATAATCCTACGATGTTATTGTTTCGATTAAAAATGCCTAATATAGCTTTCGAAAAATGCACCCCTTTAAAAAATCGCAGCAGACTAGACTTTCGTGGCATTAAGTACCTACGTTGTAAACGATGACTGTTGAATCATATATAAATGTTGATGCTGGTCAATTTACATTAAAATTCTTTGATTCAATTTACAATACTTTTTAATGTCTCAAATCTGACACATTTATTATTATTATTATTATTTTGTGTTACTATGATAATTATACATTTTGTGGCAAAGATGCAAGTACGAATTCATATTTTGTAGAATTATTATGAATGCCTTTAAGATTGAATTGACTTTCAGCTTGCAGAAACCAAGCATCAGGACATTGTGTCCAAAACTGGGGAAGTTTTAATAACAGATACAGATTGTTGATCTACTAAATTTGTTGTACTACTATTCATATTTTTGATTATTTTCATTCAATACTTACTGAAAAAGGAGTAAATGTAGTTAAAAGGATATAATTATAAAAAAAAATCTGTGTTCTCAACTTGAATTCCTTCTCGTGGTTGGGTTGCAAATCGATGTCAAAGTTGACAGCTCCTTCAGCTATGATGAATTTCAAAATCACAATAGTAACAGGTAAACAATAGGCCATGCATAGACAGGTAGTTTGTAGGTACACGTTCAAATTCAAAATTTTTTGGATTTGGCAAACTTTTGAATTCAAAGGCTGATCTCTTCTATACTGCTATATTCGTGGCAAAATCTTTCATCAACAATATATATTTCGTGTCAAAAATGTCCAGAACTCGGAAAGGTGGTCCAAAATATTACCTTCAGGCACAGAATAAATAGCTTTGCAACAGAAGCCTCCTTACGGACATGTGTCAAAAATAAGCGAGTCTCCATTTCAATTTACATAAACACAGACAGAATTGTAAGCATACATTTGGTTCTAATACAATCTCTTTGCTATGTAGATTAACATAAAATCAAATAAAATGCACATTATTCATGTATTTAGAAGAGATTTCGCTAAAAAGCGAGTCTCCTTTTGACACATGTCGCTAAGGAATTGTCTGTATTAGTCGTTAGTCTGTGCTTCAGGTCATTTCTGACTCCAAATAAAAAATAAAACTTTTATAGGTATTCTTCGTCGGGGTCACCAATGTTGAATCATAAATATAAATGTTGATGCTGGTCAATTTACATTAAAATTCTTTGATTCAATTTACAATAATTTTTAATATCTCAAATCTGACAATTTTGTTTATTATTATTATTTTTTTGTGTTACTATGATAACTATAAACTACGGGATATCAAAAATAAACATTGTTGTTGCTACAATGACATATCCGGACATAATACAGGGTGTCCGGAAAGTATGGGGCAATCTTACAGGAGCAGGTAGGGGACGTCAAAATATTACGATTGAGCTTTACCACTACGGGTCAGATCTCAATACTTACTGAGATACAGTGCGTTGTAACTCTTTTTTTCAAATTGAATTATGGCAATATCTCCCAAACTAATCAAGCTGTTGAACTGAAATTTGGCACTGCTGTGTTTTTGGCGATGGAGAATAAGCTGAAAATGTCAATTTCGCCGTATCTCACAGAGGGCGACACTTGCGCTGTTTTTGGATCGTGCTTTTACTCGTAACTTTTTTGAGGTTATGTTTTTGGTCCTGCAGGTCTATCATTTTAGTGCATCTTTTCACTCTGCAAGAAAAAGGTACTCTTGTTTCATAACGATAAAGTCAACCGTTTGCGTTGAAATTGCCAAAACGTGCCCCAAAACACCTGTTGAGTTCAATATTCGAAACATAAAATTTTCACCTATCGCTTTCAAGTGTTTCATATCAACGGTACCATTTGAAGTGAAAAAAAATCCCTATGAACAAAGTACCAAAAATTATTCGCTTTCAAAATGGAAAGGATTGAATTTGACAAAATTTTGACACGCTGTTTCAAGAAAACCAATGGTGTTTTGACCACTGCTCATTTGGCATTTTTTTCATCATTTTGAATGTACAGTTGATCTGTAATATTTGAAAGTGGTAGGTGAAAATTTTAAGTGTCGAATATTGAACTCAACAGGTGTTTTGGGGCACATTTTGCCGATTTCAACGCAAACGGTTGATTTAATCGTTATGAAACAAGAGTACCTTTTTCTTGCAGAATAAAAAGATGCACTAAAATAATAGACCTGCAGGACCAAAGAGATAACCTCAAAAAAGTTACGAGTAAAAGCACGATCCAAAAACAGCGCAAGTGTCGCCCTCTGTGAGATACGGCGAAATTGACATTTTCAGCTTATTCTCCATCGCCAAAAACACAGCAGTGCCAAATTTCAGTTCAACAGCTTGATTAGTTTGGGAGATATTGCCATAATTCAATTTGAAAAAAAGAGTTACAACGCCCTGTATTTCAGTAACTATTGAGATCTGATCCGTAGTTGTTGAGCTCAATCGTAATATTTTGACGTCCCCTACTTGCTCCTGTGAGATAGCCCCATACTTACCGGACACCCTGTATATCTATAAAAAGACAGGTAATCAAATCTTCTATTATTATCAATCATCTCCACCAAGAGAGATGGTTCTTAATCATATACGGCTCCTTATCGTAACAAATGAAATGAAATCGTTGTAATCGTCGATTCAGCGCCAAAAAACTTTCGGTTACCGAAAAATCTTAAATTTAACTATACCTACTTTAAAAACTAGAAACGAGACCAGACTGTCATCATTTGTTTGGTGAAATTACCCGCTAAACTGTGCTATTAGTCAAGAAATTATAATCATTTAGAAAAGAAAAACAAGAAACCGAGCAAGAAACTTATTCCAAAACGGAAGCAAACAGCGCTATAGCTTTTGAGTTGGATGCAATACTATTTATTTACCATACCATAGCAATTTATAAATCTGCTAAATTTAATATTTTTTTTCTTTTCATAAGTGTGATAACTGTTCGGAAGTATATTTTTCCATAACAACGTTAAAACTAATGTGAAAAAAATATACCATTGTTAAATTATTTCAGAAAGTGCAAATTGCAGCATCTGTTGCAGAGCAAAAATAATTATTATTGTTCAATATCCAAAGTCGTGGATACAAACGCCATTTTACAAACAAACATGGCTGAGAAGGGTGACTTTTTGTAATTATACCCCCTTATGTGACACGATAATGAATTTATTCTCAATGTTCCACCTTTGTGTACCATCCACTCTTCCTTTTCTATTCTCGCTTGTTTGGTATAAATAGAATAAGTCTGTATTCGATATTTACGTCAACAGGCACACATGTTGCTCATTGAGTGCAGTAAATTCGTGCAATATGTTCAAGTGTTGATGAACCTGATATCATAAAGACGTCTGTACGCCTTTTCGCTAGAATAAAATGTTTTTTAGCGGTTCGTCCCATTTAGGTGGGTAATTTTAATGTGAAAATTGCCGAATGATGACCGTTACGTTTTATTTGGCGTTTTAGTGTGAACCATTTATTATATCGTTCGTAATGAGAGACATCCCGTTAAAAGTTTATACCATTTGAGAAATGTTGACGACCTTCGCGTATGATAATATTATGTACTATTGTTTATTAGATTGCACTTAAAGTCTTCGAGATAGGATAAATAGTTGTTCAATCGATTATTTTTAACCCATCGTGTGAAACAGATAAACGACACAACCGTCAAAGCTATAGTACAAATACAAAGTGTTACAGAAAAGTAGGGCAATCCGTTGAACACAGGTGAGTTTTTTAAAAATTAGAACTCTTGTGTCTATTTGAGATATAAGTTGAAATTTGGCTTAGATTTGTTTGTTACAAAAACACAATTATTGTAATTTTATTTAAAAAATACAAATTCTAGGTCCCCCTTTATTTTCTGTAGTTTTTGATTCTTAATGTTATTTAAGATTTGGTTTATACCTTATTTGAGTATTTATCCGCATTTTTTGTTTATTTAGGTTTATGGCACCTTGGATTTTTAAGTTAGACAAATTACAACATTGTGTTCTACAGAAACTCGTAACAAATCTGAGCTAGATATTTCAAAAAACAAGAATTTTTAAAGGGGCCAATCCGAGATCCAATCCTAAAATTAACAAAAAATCCAATAAATGGCCCAATGAGTTGCAATATCCCATAAACCAAATCCTAAATGAAAATTTTACAAAGGTAAAAAAATACGAAAATTAATAAGGCCGATTCTAGGGAATGATTCGTTTAAATCATAAATTCTACAAAAAGGTTTTTATTTAATTTAGTATCTTTCATTTTTTTTACCGTTTAACTTTAACACACTGTATTTTATCTAAATGAAAGAAGGCATAAGCAAAGGCATAATATCATTTTAGTTCAAAGATATTGTCAATAATAGATCGACCTACTTCTTTGTATCACCCTGTATAAAACTACATTTTTATTATAAAACCGGCACTGTATCTTATATATCCTCATTTTTAATTAATCGATAATCAATATGTGTTTATTATTTTATATAGACCATATTAATACATTAGATACACTAACTACTTTAATTTTAATAGAATCGGTTTTGTAGGACCCCCGACAATCTAGCATAAATAAACATTTCGTCGTTTAGTGTTTATAGCGTCAAGGTCGTGAAATGTCGTAAAGTTCTGTAAATATTTTCCATCCTAAGTAAATATTCCAACTTTTGGTTAGAACACACAAAAACTGCGGCAGCTGTGTATCTTGACCTATCTTTTGTTATAGGGCTTGTCCGTTTTTTAGTGAGGAGTGAGGACGTTAATTTATGAATCAATAAGGGATACCTTTACTCATTGATCAATTTCCCTCAAACTGCTTGTACATCCAATAAGGTTGCTCCTTTATTAAAGAAACAATAAATGAATTTTTGGCTATGCGACAAAATATTCCATAAATGGGCATTGGGTAAAACATCATTGGTTTCTTGAAATGGGTGTCAAAATTTTGTCGAGTTCAATCGTTCCATTTTGAAAGCGAAAAATTTTTGTTATACATTGTCCATAGGGATTTTTTTGTCACTTTAATTGGTAAAACTTTTCCGTAAAGTTTGAAAGCGGTAGGTGAAAATTTTATTTTTCGAATTTTGGAGTTAACAGGTGTTTTGGGGCACATTTTGCGAATTTCAATGCAAACGGTTGATTTTATCGTTATTCTTTTGTTGTTGATCACGTCCTTTGTTTCCTTTTACCTTTGGTGACAAGACTGACAGTTGCTGAAAAGAAAATCTGTTAGCAGTGATTATGTACATTTTATAATCACTGCTTTTAGCCAAGCGAAATTCCTATGTTTATATAGGGCGTTTTTTATGTGCCGATGTTTAAAACATTGTTTTAAAACATTTGTTTTAAACAATACCAGCACTGCTGATAAATATACAAGAAATTAATTAAGGAATCGTAAATTGAAATTAAATGCCGGGCAAGAACCTTAGTGTTGCCCAACAAGAGAAAATCTTATTATCTTTGTATTAACTGTGTGGGGGTCTTAAGAAACGATTTAAGGATTAGTTTAGGAGAGTCTTCACAGAAAATATCAGAGAATCCATCATTTTTTGTCCCGTGCGTACGTGGAATGACAACTTCTGCATAAATTGAAAATTCTACTACCTGCAATTCTAAAAAATAGTTTACGTCTACACCCATTAAATGACTCGTTCGCAAGGTGAGGTATCCGATGTTATTGTCTCACCTATGAATGAGTCGACTGCTACACGGTGAATTTAGCAAAAGGTAATATGTTTAATAAATTAGCATTAGCCCTGGTTATGAATATTTAACGCTTAATCATCCTAGTAAGGAGAATCTGATTAATAACCATTATCTAACTAGTTGCTATACCAGCCCCGTCCCATATTAGTTGTCCCAGTCAATCTAAATGTGGCAATTCTTGAATATACTTGAATAAAAATAAAATATAAGGAAATAATGGTTTCTTTTAGTCAAATCGGTAACAAGTCAACTTAGAAAATATACAAAACAGTATTATTTTACTAGATAAAGTAACAAAAAATAAGAACAGTAGTATCCAATGCAAAGTTTTGGCCCTAGATAATAAGGCACTCTACTACTTAACTAATGCTACCACTGAGTTACGTCACCTTTTCTACTTATAACAGCTTGAACACGTCTAGACATGGTATTGGCTAACTCCTGGCAAACATTTGGGGCAAAACTATCCCATATATTTTGTAGTCTCGCTCTTAATTCTGGTATGGTCCTCGCAGGTGATAATCGTAATTTTTTCTTCATGATATGCCATAAAGTTTCAATTGGGGACAAATCTGGGCTACTGGGATACCCATGGTAAAAGCAGAATATTGTTTTCCAACAGCCAGTTTCTAACCCGTTTTGCTGTATGGCACGCAGCGCCATCTTGTTGAAAAATAAATTCAAGTCCAGTTCTTCGGCATTCCTCTAAAGTAGGTTTTAGGTATGTTTCCAGAATATAAATGTATCTTTCGGCATTCACGATACCTTCTACAAAGTGCAGGCTGCATACTCCTTTAGCAGACATGGATCCCCAAACCATTACTGAATGCAGGAAATTTTATTTTTCTTTTCACACAGCCTGAATGATACGCCTCCTCTTTCTTTCTTATTACTCTACTCCGGCTATCACCTACACACACTTCAAATCTGAGTTCGTCACTCCAGTGAACTGAATCCCATTGTTCCTGAGACCAGTGTCTGTATTGTTTTACCAATAACAACCTAGTTTTTTTCTGTGCGCCAGTGAGTAATGGTTTTTCTTTTGCCTAAAAGAGTACTCATAAAAATAATTTAAAACTGCAGATACAAATAAACTTTAAACCTGCCTTGTAAACTTTAAAACCCAATTCCATAGCAACCCTGTGGCATGTTGTTCTAGAAAACTTCTTCCCAGTTGCAGTATTCCATAATATACTTATTTCTCCATAATTGGATCGGTGGTTTTTAACAAGTATTCTTCTTAAAGCTCTTTTATTGATATCAGCAACTCTACGCTTTCTTCCAGTTTTTTGCTTTTGGGCGATAGAAGTTGTTATTTTATATAACTGTATGATCTTTCGAACGGTATATCGAGATAAATTGACAATATTACCAATTTCTGATGCCGATTTTCCCGATTGTGACAAAGAAATTATTATCTTCCGTACATCCTCACTAACCGACTTTCCTCGCGTCTTTTTAATATTTTTTTAAGAGTAATATTAACTTGACACTGGGTGTATGGTATGAGACTACTGAATGACTTACAAATGTTAAATGAAATTAGTTGTCACAATGAGTTTGTTTATTTCAAAGCCATATTGATATTAAATTTTTAATACATTGGCTCTGCATGTACTCTAAAATACATTCTAAATCATGTTTCTTTGCTTACAATGGAATTATTTAGAAAATGTGTAAAATAATATAAAACTCGCCAAATGTAAGTAGTAAATAATGTTTTAGTAAATTTACGAATCCTGGTTTAGGATTAAAATATCGAATTATAGTTTTTAGCGAGCTGGGCCAACTAATATGGGACGGGGCTCGTACTACGACGGCTGACCACCAATTTGAATTATTTTGTCGAGTAGCAGGAAGTTTGGCACACATATCCGATCATGTTTCTGGGCTCTGGGTATATAAAAGTAGTGCCGCATTGCGGGGTATAACTTACTAAGGGCACAAAAAAAACGTAACGCTATGAAAGTAATAATTTCTCCTCCACAAATTAAATTACAATTACAAAAAAAAAGTTTAGCTTAAACTTTAATAGCTAGATGTGTCCTATGTGCAAAATTCAATGATAAAAGGTAACTAAAGTTTCTAGTCCCGAAGAAATATAAAAAATTAAGAGATGAATTACACTACTTATAAAGATGTAGTTTGAAATGCTTCATTTATGAAGGTAATTTATAAACAAAACAATAATAATTTTCTTTTTTTAATATTGCATAGAATATTGCTATTCTTTCAGATAGATATACCACAAAGCGCCTCTGGATATTTATTTTGTTTCTCAAATTCTAGCTAGGAAGCACTTAGAATACTATACCTACTTGTTCTTGACTTCATCGTTATAGGTCTATCGGTATCTGTGATAGGACTTTGGTTGCCCATTAGTGGAATTCTCTGTTTTATATGCTCTGCTTCCGATGACCTTAATCGACCAAGCTGTGTTTGCAAGGTTTTACGGAGTGAGGAGTGACATCCATGTTTTGCGATAAAACTATTGGCCAAATTATTCAATAATTAGAGATATAAATCCACTTTTTAAGTATGTATTAATATGTATGTTTTAACAAACTACAGATAGAAAATGTTCTTTCCAAATCGGGAATTATTTGTAATTTGTATTTTTTGTATGTTTAATGCGAACACTACTCCAGTTCATTTCAGCGAGGCATTTTAAGTGCTCCCTAAGGATTGACCTTCTTGTCCTATGGTGCTACTTAGAGAGTTTGTATTTTAAGAAAAAGTTCATTGCTCACAAAGTACAAGCAAATACTCCCTACAATAACTTTGCAATGAGGTCGCAACTGGTTAATCACGAATCTTGATTATGAGACTCTGGTACATCCATATTGAAGTGAGTATGTCTTGTTGTTCGGAAATAAACAAAAATAACTATTGCTGTTATTTAGAATGCAAATTTTAGTTTATGATGTCCCAAATAATAAAACCATTTCCTGGGGTAACATATTTTTAATTGTTTTGTAATATACCTACGTATTTACTGAAATTGACTTGCACTTTCTCTATCATATTTTTGTGATCCTGCCATTTCATAAAAAAAATTAGAGAGAAAGAGTTTTCCGACGATGTTACATGATCTGGAACAAATAGTTTTGTCGTGCTACGTATTGTTTACGAATAAATATAACAATGGTAGTAAAGGTATGGCTGATCGATTGGAACCGCACAATTCATATCTTATGCTTTTAATTAAGTCGAAGATTAGCCTAGGCAGTGTGCAGTCATTCATTAGTAAAGTTCAAGTGTCACAAAGGAGGTTAAATGCAATTACTTATTATAATTTCCATTCGTTTTAAGAGCTTTACACTCGCACTGGCGCTTGCTCGCTTCATTAGCAAATGGGTTTGAGTTTGTAGTGCAATGCACTCGGAGTGAATTTCATTTAGATGTTGCCATTATTAAAAACGTGCTTTCCACATTGAGTTGCCACGCTATTATATCTTTTTTTTAACAAATTTTGAAATTGACTTTATATCCCCTTTACAAAAATAATTCACTCGTGTGAATCAGCGTTATCCTTAGGCGAACGTAGTGGAGATGTGAATAAAGTTCGTTAATTGCGAAATTTGTTGAAATTCGGCGGATAAAAATTCCACCCGACAAAAAGAACTGTATTAATTAAATATAATTGGACAATGTTAAGAAATTAGCTAAGCACGTTGCCAGATTTTAATTTATACCATTAATTTTCTGCTGCACCTGCTGTTGGGTGCACTTTTGATGTTGCATTATTTAAGTGCTTGCGGGTTGCCGTCTGTATGTATACTCTTGCACCTTGAGGCAGGTAAAAAGAATTGCAAATTTCCAAAAACTGGCCCTCCAGATGTTGTATTAACAGCTTGTACAATGAGGCGCACGGACGCACACCTGCTCAAGAACAGGTAATAACCCCTGTATTATTGGTTTCTGCATTTTCGGATGACTGTTCAAGGCGTATGAAAAGTATTTAAATAATAAGAATTTATGACATTTGCTTTACCTTTATTTTTTAATTGTCATCATAGAAAAGAAACACCAAATGTTATTATCACTAAATACTTATACATTATACAGGGTGAGTCGAAGTTAAACCGCCATACTCAAAATTTGAGTAGTATTTTTAAAAATAAATGGGGTTCTTCATATAACATTTTGTCCAAAAACGCTTCGTTTTCGACATACAGGGTGTCAAAGTTTTCTTTTAAAAACAGAAAAAAATTAGTATTTTCGGTTCCATTTATTTAACTTTATTATAATTTTTTCGTTATGTTTTTGCTAATAAAGTTGTCTTGGTTAAAGTTCTTTTTATTACTAATTTCACAAAAATTGTTAATTTAGGACAATACCTACTGTAAATAAAGAATTCCAAATGAATAAATCCCATTTCTCAGCCTACTACGAAATATTAATTTTTTCGAATTCACGCGCACCGCGACACAAAATTGCGTTTTTCAAGAAAACGGTTGAGGTTTTCGTATTTTTACAAGAGACATTTTTTTTTCAAAATCGAATGTAATTTAATATTCCGCTGTCTAAAATGCAGATTTTTCAACGACAAAAAAGTTTAAAACACTTTTCTTCGAAAGTAACGACGTAGCCAACGCCCTCTAGCGGCTAGAAGAAAGTTGATAGAAAATTCATAATCGCCGTCCCAGAAAACATAAAAGTACCAATTTTCAACTCGATAGCATAAATGGAACCGAAAATACTAATTTTTTTCTGTTTTAAAAAGAAAACTTTGACGCCCTGTATGTCGAAAACGAAGCGTTTTTTGACAAAATGTTATATGAAGAACCCCATTTATTTTTAAAAATACTACTCTAATTTTGAGTATGGCGGTTTAACTTCGACTCACCCTGTATACCTACTTTATTGTTAAATAAAAAAAGTGTAACATGCCATCACCCTTGCATGTATACTTGTCTAATATCTCTTAAAAATGACACAAATAAATCTTTTTCGTTTCTTCTAGACCTTTTCCAACAATAATAACTATCTTCGGTACCTACTATTCGTCTTCTTGCGTTGATTTCACAACACACCTCCCTGCACATGTTGTACCAATCGGCAATGGTATTTGGTGGTTTCCCGGTCATAGCAGCTGCATGGTCCACCTTGATACCTGCGACGAAAAGGAACACAATTTCCATAATATCGCAGAGGCTCAGACTGCAGTTCAACTTCTCGTTGATGTCTGTGCAGTGAAAAAGGTCGTTGTCTTTTCCAATGGACCGGGTCACTTGGCAATCCTTTCGAGGGCAGCGGAGCACAGATCTCAATTCTCTACCCCTATCTTGCCTCGTCTTATTTTGCATTTCACTCCCACATTGAGGGCAAGCTTCTACTCCGTCCGCCTGGTTCAACAAACCAAGGTCCTCTAGAAAGCAAACTGCGCTCTCCTCGTTTAAAATTACGGTCCTGTAGAACACCCTGAGCAGCATTTTTATTTGTCGATAATACACATACACACTCGATAATACTCGAAGTGATCTGAATCTCCCAACGTAGTTCATATCCTTTTATATTCCTAATATACCTACCTACAGACTATAAATAATAATAATTTAAGGGGATTCGAATAATTCAATTAATTAATATGGTACAAATATTAATAATTAAACCTTAATTATATTGGGGGTAACCTATGTACATACCTACTGGAATACAAAGAGATTGACTACGTTTATCTCGACGCGTTCGATCCGATTGAGAGAGGTTTGAATTCACTGGAGCGGACTCAAATAGACGGCGTAAACCCCACAGATTGAAATTCATTCAGATTTTAAATTTCAAGTCAAGCCGCTATTTCCAAACAGAAGTTGACCAGAATGTGCACTGTCCTTCTGTAGAATAAGTATAATAAGTTAATGTCCCTAGAGAGGATTGAAAACCGTAGGATTCATTACTGATGATGTGAACGTAGAATTATAAAAGATTTGACATAACTCAATCGGATCCATTTCAATCCGATCGAGTTCTCACGAGATAAACGTAGTCATTGTAATTAATATTAGTTACCATAAATTAATGAATATCTTTGTGCATTTCATACAGTGAGGTTAGGTCATACAGTGAGGTTAGGTCGCACGCAGGTAGCAAGTAACTAGAAAATACTCGACAGGTAGAATATGTAGACTGAGTTTATACTGTATACGGGTGTCTCAGGTTTTCATCCGGAAAATGTAATAGGCCATATAACATAAAAAAATAAAAAGAAACATTCATATTATGAAGTTGTAGATATGTTTTATAGCTTCTAGATACAGGGTATTACAGTTAATAATAAAAAAAAGTCGTTGCAGAAAATGTGTCGATATTAGAGGTTATCAATTCGAACAATAATTATTGTAATAATTTATTTCAGTAAAAATATGTTTCCATTTTATTTATTAGTTAATTTTATTGATGGAATCAAATTCCTGTCTTCAGGCGCGGACAAATAAACAGATCTTTTTCTAAAAAAAAATAATAATCTTAACATAATGTCAAGGTGAGTATACAAATAATATCTAATTTGGCTCTATTTTCTCTAATAAGAAAATTTGACGTGCTCAAAACTGAATTTATTTATCTGTAAAATTTGACATTTTATTTCCTAAAAATTGCACATTTCTCAAAATTTCGAAAAAGGTTGTATATAAAAGTTGTTCTCCTTTAAATTTTAAACGGATTGCATGTATTTTCATTGATAAATTTCATTTTAAACCAACTTTTTTTACGAAAAAGGTAAATTCCCGACTTAAAATTCGTCAAATTTGATAAGTTTATGTAGTTTCGGTGATTCTCTCCAAAACTCGCTTTACTTCAATATTTCGTAAAGTAGGAAAACACACGACTACATTAATGCCAAAATATAGCAAAAACTATCATTTACAAGTGGGTACCTAGTGGGTTTAATTTTTTTTTTAAGAAAATGACGTACCTAATTGCTTTAAGCACGTGAGCACGTCATCATTTTTTAAGCAAGAGAAACTGTCAACATTATTTACTAAAATCGAATAATAAAAAAATTCCCCTATGTGTGACACTGTATGTAATATAATACCACAGACCTATATACAGTGTGTCCACGGATAGAGTTCACGTAGGGTGTAAATGACAAAAAAATTTCGAGTTGAAATTCGAGCTTCTGGGGATCAGCCCTGCTTGGTTTGAAACTAATTTGTGACATAATTTTACTTTCGAAAAATCACGTATGCCTTGGGAATTTTGAAAAAACTAATTTTCCACATCAGTAAAGTGCCCTTTCTGTAGGTTTTACGACAAAATGTTATTAAGGAAACTTGTTCAGAATGAAGAACTGAGTAGGTTTGCGAAATTTCGAAAGTCTAGGCCTACTTTGATTTTTTGGTATTTTTTCCCACTTTTCTTCAGAAAAGTGCACTTTGGGTTGGTTTCACATTAAAATTTTATTAAGAAAACTTGTTCAGAATGAAAAACTGGATAGGTGTGAAAAGCCTACGTCGACTTTGATTTTTTTCTGCTAAAAAATTATAACGCACAAAAATCAAAGGCTTTTGAAATTTTTCACACCTATCCAGTTTTTCATTCTGAACAAGTTTTCTTAATAACATTTTAATGTGAAAGCTACCCAAAGTGCACTTTCCTGAAGAAAAGTAGGAAAAAATACCAAAAAATCAAAGTAGGCCTAGACTTTCGAAATTTCGCAAACCTACTCAGTTCTTCATTCTGGACAAGTTTCCTTAATAACATTTTGTCGTAAAACCTACAGAAAGGGCACGTTACTGATGTGGAAAATTAGTTTTTTTCAAAATTCCCAAGGCATACGTGATTTTTCGAAAGTAAAATTATGTCACAAATTAGTTTAAAACCAAGCAGGGCTGATCCCCAGAAGCTCAAATTTCAACTCGAAATTTTTTTGCCATTTACACCCTACGTGAACTCTATCCGTGGACACACTGTATATAGGTCTGTGATAATACTAATATTTCAAATCAAGTAAAACCTTCAATCAAGTCTTATATATATATCCATAAAAAAACAGCCGTTTAAAATTTGGTCCACAACCGGATTGTTTTGTTATTAAAATGTTCTTCGACCTGGCGTCGGATTTTTGAGTCTACCAGTACACACAAAATCCAAACAGGAACAAGACCGGAGTTTTTCGAACTCTTTTGTTTGGCCCATTCGGGTCGAGGGCCCCGACCGTCTCGCTCGTTTGTGGTCGCTTTGAATAACATAATGACGTTTTGTTCCCCAAATATACGCCGCCGGTTCGAAGCGCTGTTTTCCAATATAGGGTTCGGCGTTTGTAAAGCTGCTTTTACGTTAGCCGTCGATGTTGAGTTGAGCAAAGTGAATCTATTGAATACGTATTTTTTAGAAGGGGTAGAAGGGGTAGCAACAACCGGAATTTACGTCGTAGATATAAATTTTCCTAAACTTTTTCAATTTTCAACAATTTTTTGTCAGCCTTACCGATAACGTCATAGAAAAGCCTTTGAAAATTCGTCCAGAGTACTTATGTATAGTACAAAATTACGGAACGGTAATAAATACTTACAAATGGAGTTTAACGTTTATCATGAGATTTATCACAGAAGGACCAAAGAAGAGCCCCTAGGAATTTACATTTCACCTATTAAATAAACTTCTCGGAGATCAAGATTGACAGTAACGGTAACGAGAGTCCCTAAATATAAACCTGAAACTATAATTCACGCCACTTGCTCCAACGATCCAGAATTTCCGAAATCCATCGAGAAGTTCAAGAGCGTTTAAATGAGATGCGAACCCAAAGATAAGCGCGATTTGATGAAACTCCGTCTAGACTTCAGCCTTGCGATGTGTGCATTTAATTAGGTCTACAAAACGCAACTGTTGTAATAACACGCCTCCCCGGCAGAGATGCTAAAATTAAAATGATCAGCTGGAATTCTCCCCGTCTTTTATTTGCCTTGGATCCGTTCCACCGAAAATGAAAAAATAATGTAAATCGCGCGGCTAATTCACCGGACGGTTTTGCCCGTCAACAGCTAGAGTTTTTGGTGGATTTGATTTATGGGTTAGGTTTTTTCCGCGTTTCGATAAATTATAGATTAGGACGAAGTAGGAACACACATAAATCATTAAAAGCGGAGAAAATCGAAGTAGAGCCAGAACAACAAAGGAAATAATATGGCCACGAGTAAACAGCAAAGTAGGTCAAACTCGCGAACGTTATTTTCCTCATAAAAGGGTTTTCTCTGTAAATTGATATTATAACATGCGAGGTCGGAATGTTTATAAAAATGGAGGCTTTGAGTTAGGCGTGGCACATGGCATGACTGGAAGTTGGTATTATTTTACAAAAGTTTTGAGCTTAGATTATAAACATTGCAAAGGAGCCTTCAAGAGCCTCGTTGAATTCGATGAAACCATTTGAATCAAGCCCAACTGCTATGAAAACGACCTGACAATTAAAAAAATCTGTGAAGTAATAGAAAAGTTAAACAAAAAAATATGATTTCAGCTCCTCCCCTTTAGGCCATAGATCGACAGGTGGACCGTCTAGGACGACATTTTATATGAAGCTGTGGCATGTTAGCAGCTACAAGCTATTGCCCATATGTTCCAGGACAGTCTGTTTATATTCTGTAAAACGGGTTTAGTTGCAAATATTGCTGGTTGGCGTTTACAAATTAACGCTTCTGATGTCTTGTCCCATTTAAACACCAGTGCAATTTATTATAATAATTTTAAAACAAAACGTTTTTCAACAGTCAACCACAGCGGTTTGTGGTAACTATTTCTTAAGATTGGAAATTTCACGATTAACAAATCGGAATTAGGAATTTTCATTTCTAATGAAAAATGCACAATAAAGGTTGCTATATAAGAAGTGCGAAAATTGGAACAAAATTGAATAGATACAGTGTGTAAGCAACAACTGATTTTTCTAACTTGAGAGATGTGGTATTACATGGCAACTGAAAAATAAAAAAATCCCGTGGCAAGTTGTCCTGTAAAGGAATTAAAAAAGAAGGATCCGAGTTAATGTTCGGATTGTGAATATGTGAATTCGAAACAATTTCTTCCTTAATGTCTCTTCGAAAAATTAGCCACGCATATAATTAGAACATTTTGTAAGTGCTTTTGTGTAGGACCAACCCTTGGACAAACCATTTTTAAGAAGTTAATAATAATAAATGTCCCATATTATTATGCTTCATACCTTTTTCGATATTGATATGTATACAATATAGTAAGCGCCATAAACATGAAGTTGAATTTAAAAGATCCCTTGAACAACAAATAAATAAATAATAGTTATTATGCTATTTTCAAACATTTTTTGACATAATAACGTCACCTCAGTTCTCCAATTAGGAAAACATTCATATGAATAAAAACAGGGTTTTATTGTTTCATAAAGGCATAATTATTTGTAATATTAAGTTTATGGGCTTGTCGCGCAGTCCAGTACAGATATAGGACAGGTATCAAGTTGTATTTTATACAGAGTGTTACAAAAAAGTAGGTCATTGAGCTAAAATAATGGGACTTTTTTCATTTTCTACACTGGAATTTTCGGTTTGAATACAATCGCTACTACTTTACGCATTAACTCTATAGTAAAGACCTCTTATACACAGCGTGTTTTTTGCAGTTTTGTACAAAAAGACCTTCCTGAGCAAAACTTGCGTATATTTTTGTACGCGCGCCCCATTCCTGTTCACGACCAGATGTTTTTGGTTTAACGGCCTTTGGAATAAACATCAACAAATAATAGGTATCCCCCTCTGCACTTTTGAAAACACGTTTCCCGTTGGCCATAAACTGCACACGCCAACTTTTACTGCTGTTTTGACAGACCGCGTGCCCGTTGTAAACTGAAACGGAACACCTTTCGTAAAACCACAGAATATAACAAAAATAATGTAAAACTAGATATTTTCAGGAAGGGAACTGGAAGCCGAAACGGATGCCAGTGCATTTGAAGTTACTGACGAAAATAGTATTTTATGTAGAATATTTATTTTCGAAATATGGGTAGATATACGGGGTGCCCCAGAAAAAAAGGCCAACCCTTTCACCCAAGGTTCTTGAGGTCAAAATATGTTGATTTAACTTAACCACACTTACCTATATTGACGTTTTACCTTCATTTTGCCATATAGATGTTTCAGTAACTCTTTTTTTGTAATTGTTTTTTCTTATGTCAATGTGAAAAATGACAAATTCTAAAGTTTTATTTGTATAATAGATTAAAGAAGACAGATGCATTATTAAAACCGTCCGCGAATGGTACATCAACTTTCAAACTTTAACTTAAATTCTTGAACAGATTAAATTTACTGTCCAAAAATTCTTAGGACTCAATTGTTGAGGTATACCTAGGTACTTTAATTTAATTATTAGTTTTTATATAAAATAAATCTGAGATTAGAGGTAGATTTTCTATGTTGTATAGATGAAAATAACATGCGAAAGTTAGTCACCTAATTGTTTCAAACTTATTTCTTACCTGTGAGACTGTGAACAAATTACGTTTTACCTATGATTTCTCTAGGAAATAATGAGCGAAGTCTACAGCATAATTTTAGGTTTTTCCAAGTAATATTAGACACACTACTATGATTCATAATAGGTGACATTAAAATTTTGTTTTAAATTGTGATATAAATTAATGATAATGGTGCTTTATAATTTGCTGTTGATTTACAAAAGAGTAGACGTAGGTAATTCCTGTTCGATTGCTCGAGATAAATAATTGAAAACACCAGACACAATTAATTGTATTTTATCTCCGTATTTTTCGCAGTCTGTGTAGTTTTATTACTGATAAACGTAAGTGTTGTATTTACCTACTATTTTTGAAGTACTGCACTATTTTTGGATTATTGTAATTAAAGATCCGATACAAGCCATCAGCACGAAACAAATTGAATAATTGCTGATATACTCTTAATATTGTTCATGCGTTTCAAAATTAGATAAAGTAATGGTAGGAAGTTTCACAACTACTTAAGCACATCATTGCTGCTCACTTTTCCTTTTTACATATCTAAATACATAAGAACCATACCCACTGCACACTAGCAATGATGCCATAAATTTATAAATTCTACAGAGTATCATTTTCATAAATATCCGCATGATAACATTTTTCTTTTGATAAGAAGTTAAAATCAGGTTACGATAATATTTGCTTTTAGCGAAAGAAAATATGCTAGGTAAATATTATCCAACATAAAGCAATAATGTATACAAGTCCCAAAATATTTACACTAAAAGTACACCTGTACTATTATAGCCCTACCATAATTTTATGAGCTGGGAAAACATTGGGCCTACTCTAGCATAAAAATAGTACCACGTTTACGGTTCTGATAATCATCATCATTTCTCTTAGCATATACACAATTTGAAAGAGGTAGAGTTATTAATATAGCAAATCTCAACATTCTTTTAAATGAACTTTGCTTTGATCTTTACTGCATTAAAAATTCTACAAGCCTCTTTCTGGACAAAGCCATTAGAAATTTAAATATAATAAAGCAGATTAAAATCAGCTTATTTGCCCATTAGCTATCAATGTCAAAATTATCTATGCAGTTTACTTTCTAATAATCGCTTTGATATAAAAAATGCAACATTGACCGTGAATTAGATAATATAAATATTCATTGTGACACGATCTATTTTTAATGCCTATTTCAAAATGGTAGAAATACAACTGGGTTACTACTGTGAAATACAAATGCACTAGAAATAGCAAATATAATATTACTTAGCAGTTAGGCAGCTACATAGGAAGATGGGAGTGCGTAATAATAAAATTGCGAATGAAGTATGTAAGCAATAAGAATGACATAATGAATTTGAATTACTATCTTTATTACTTCAACTAAAATCTTACTTTTAGTAGGGGAAAATGAAAATTTCCCACAGAATGCATTAACATCTTCATTTCATTAAAATTGCCATAAAAAGTAATAGACCTCAGTGGGACGCGGGACAGCAATAAAGTAGGAAGTTAGGTATTAAATATTTTAAAATTGTCCATATTTTTACTTTCCAATAGGTAAATCATCCCTTTACATTTTAAGTAATTACACACGAATAGATAATTATTAGTATCTACTAATAAATTACATTTGATTCGAAGATTTGTTTGGTATTGCCACGAAACGAAAAAATGTAGATCATTTTAATTTTAGATCAAGATACCAAATTTGTTTAGAGGCAATAGTCTTTTTCTTCGTCTAGATCTGTTGAGTTTTAGAAAAACGGGACCCCAAATCGAAATCGAAAAAAATGGAATGGAACGTTGACCGGCTTATAGTCATATTGTACATTAGTTTAACCACAGATAACCAGTATACTTTCGATTAACACCGTCATGTTAATTAACAAATTGTTGTTATTGAAATAATGAGATTTCCTAAATTTGTAGACGTCATTTAAATAAGTAATTCTCAGAAGATCAACCTTTGGACGGTGTCTATTACTGCCAGATTATCTATTTCAAGGCTTACCACACAGAACGAAAAACCTACGTAAATATAATTAAAAAAGACATTGTGGTAATGAATTTGTACATTAAATTTCAACCGATGCCCGGTTTGATCAATATGATGTTTTGTTGGTCATTGCTTGAACTTAAGGTGATTGTGATTATCATTTCAGGGTGATGGTTTAATGTTCGAAGGCATCATTACTATGTCAATACGGTCTTCCTCGTAATGTTTTTGTACATTGGCTTTATCACTTCAGGACATTGGTCTATCAGCTCAGGGCATTGGCTTAATGTTCGGGGACATTAATATTATGATATCACAGACATTCTCATGATGATCTATTATCATTGGTCAATCACTTCAGGGCATTGGCTTAATGTTCGATGACATTAATATTAGGATTCGTCATGATGATTTATTATACAGGGTGTGTCAGAACTCTTTTTTATTGATTATTCTGCTAAAAATGAACGGATTTTGTTTATTAGACAAATTATTCGATTCAGAAAAAATGGAACCAAATGGCTGTCCATACGTTGCTATAAAATAAGATTGTACGAAAAAATTAAGTCAAATTCTGCTAACAGCTTTTGCTAATGAGTATATACCGAGCATATACTGAGTAGGTACGGTAGGTCAGTTTCCATTTCCGACTTCTGGTTTAGCCGGAAGTACCGGCCACTTAGACAGCATCTTGATTTATACTTGATTATTACCTTCTGGATGTACTGTAATGAAAATGTAAAAACCAATATGTTGGTTATTTTTAAATATTTATAGTCATGTTGTGTAAGTATATTATATTGCTGGAATCGCTGGAATATACATATATACCAGGTGGCACAAGGCCGCCACTTCAGGCTGAATGGGAAATCGAAAATGACAACTGTCATTTTTATCATACTTCCTGTATATTCATGATAACGTATACAATGGTTCGTATTTTTTCTAAACCATAATATTTTTTATAAATCGTTAAATCTGTTAACATTTTTAGCAATATAATCAATAAAAAACGATAAAATTTACAATGGATAGGTAAAATCTAGGTCAAAAGAACTAAGAACACAACAGCGAAATTCTTATAGAACCATTTATTAAACATTTTTTTAAATATTCCCATAAACATGTGTTTTGGAGTAGGAATTTGTAGACTGTATTCTATATAAAAAATTTGTCTAAAAAGGTTTGAAACATAACGCTATTGGAGAATTGCTGGAAGTTAAGATAAGCAACATTTTTATGAGGTTTCATTTTGTCATTACTCGTGACTATAGGTACTTACATCATCACACTGTACCTTAATGGACGTACTACTTTGCCTAATTTTTTTCCTGTTGCAATCTCTCTAGGAGAGTTCTGATGATAGTCTTGCCTTACCATCCATCATCCATATACTCGAATGTGCCTATAGGTATAACTTTTATTGTGGTACTTCCTTTTCCGAGCTTATTAGAAGTTCGACCCCATTCTCCGGTCCTATATGCCCATAGTAAAATCCATATTTCTGAAAATACAACAAATTAAATTAAAAATAGCCTCAAAAATGCTGTTTATGTAACGAGTTAGGAAAAAGTCTCTTACTTTTCCTATAATTAGGGCGATTTGACACCCTTGAGTCTTCAAAATCTCCAACATTATGTAGGTATATATCAAAATTTGAAGTATAAACTTCCAGCCTAAATCTTGACGGTTGTTTGTAAAATGGTAATTTTTCTATAACAGCTGAGTTGAGTCTATTGCACTAATTTGGTTTAGACGATACCTCTGTCCACCAATGGTCAAATTTTTCTTGTGACAAGTTATCAGATTTCAATGATCTTATAGTGTTTCGTCTGTATCTTCTGAGTGGTACATATACTAAAACAATTATTATGATTATATATTAGATATCTAACACAGCATAGGTCTGTAGGTATAATATTTTGAATGTGTGTGAGAGTTTTCATAGTTTTCAGAGTTTAATTTCGCTGGTTGTGCACACACACACAATCAAAAATCCATTAAATTTCTTTGGATCAACAAAATTGTTCGAGGGCGTTTCATCGTGACTTATCATAACTTAAAGGTTAACCTTTTTTAAAGATGCGTTTAAACCGAAAATATACGCGGCGAGCGGTGGGGACCACTGTAAATCACTGTATTTTCTGTTACTTTAACCAAAGTCTAGAGTATTCTCTAGACTTTGTTTTAACCATAATATCGGAAATTTGCATATTTAATACCAGATGACTTACCTTAGCAAAACTCCAACAGAATCGTCACACTAACAGATCGTATTAGTATTATACGCACAGACACAGGATAACTTGACAAGTTAACACACCGGCAGAAAGTTTCATACTAGAGTACAGCGTGATGGCGTTGGGACGTGGCAGGTCCACAATAAATAAAAAAGACTAGTATTGATAACTTAGGACATTGTCGCAAGGCACAAGGACATTGACAGCACGCATTAATATATTAACTAATGATATTGTTCCTTATATTTATGCTTGGGTACATTGGCTGATGTTTTTGAACATTACTATGATAATAAAGTTGTATTAAACTATAAAACTGTACGTTGACATAATCACCACTAAACATTAGACAATTACGTTATACATCAGAGCAACAACATACAGTGATGAACGGTACATAATATTAAACACCTTGAAATCGTTAAGTCAATGTATTTGTGCCTTGTTTCAATGCCCAATTTGCATTCACACAACGTATTATTCACTGTAGACATCACTTTTTACATTGTGTTAAGGACTTTAGTACATTATAATAATGTTCGTTGGGTCATTATGTTAATGAACATGTTAATTGCCTAATCACCAACATTCATTGTTACAATCATTTTTGTTCATTGTGTCGATGAAAAAGGCATTGTGACAATGGCTCTGAAGTTAATCACTAGGAGACCCAGCATTTCACAGTCTAATACATATATTATAGGAAAAGTGAAGCCTTGAGGTGGAGTTTGTTTTCTGTTGACTCCAAGGAGACTACAAGGGGGCTGGTACAAGGTTATGTTATATGTCAGTATCCAACTGCCATCCAGGTTTTATGTGAAATGCCAGTGCCATAGATTCTAAAAGGAGGCAAAAGATTTCCCATCATAATTCACAATTTTTAAGTTTTCTAACGTCCAGATACTCGGACGTGGCAATTAAAGGTAATGCGGCCGCCTATTATAGTAGTCCCAATCTATGCAACCAGATTTTTCCTGTATCATCTTTAGTAATCCTACGTATAAGTAGTTCGAAACAAAAATCGTATTTGGCAAATTTTAAATTATTAAAGCAGGTAGCTTCAGTCAGGTCTTTTTTTTAAAGAGTTTTTATCTGTGACTACAAGTTTATTTTAAGTTTGTGAGGTACTTTGGAAGAGAAATAAAATTACAAAAATTTTATAATGAACACCGAGAAAAACTACATGATTAGAGCTACTAGACCTAATCTTATTAGTCCATCCCGAAATCTGTGAAAGTTCTTTGGGTAGATACATTCAGCAAGGTAAGAAAGTTCAAGTATACATATTACAAATGGATTGGGGAACCTGGTAACAAGGTGCAATGGCGACAAATTCTTATAAAGCAAAATTGGCACTAACTTACCATACTTATTACTTAAATTCGTTTAAATAATTATTGCTGGAAATCAATTTCAACTATAAAATAAATTTGTTTCATTTGACAGTTGCCATATTCTGCACTTGTAGTCACAACATTGTTAAGTCTAATTTTTAAAAATCATGAAGGCCTCACTTTGGAAAGTATAATGCTGGGTTCCCTTACTTTAAAGAGTCCCTGGTCATTACTCATGTAGTGGATTGGACAGCAAAAGGGCCGCGAATTCTCAAATCACCTGGTTTTACAAAAAAAAAAACGCTGCCAATGAATTTATGGAAGCAAAACTTCCACATCACTTTCTCTCATAGATTAAAGAAGTCAGAAGCATTGCTGAAATCGTCTCCAAAAAACCCTGGCACACCAACTTTCAGACTTTAATTTTGGAACGAAAACAAATTAAAACATATACATTGTCTTACTATTATCGATACTAAGTTGAGGTATAATTTAATTTCGTTATTAGTTTTTAATAAAAACTGGCTATTAGTTACAGTTTTTAATAAAAACTAATAACAAATAAATAATTATGTACCTATATAAAATTTAATGCAAAATATTTGGTGTACCTCGCGAAAATTTCAACAATGGTTCTGACTTTCTGACAGTCTATGTGAAGCTTTGTTTAGGCTTCTATGTAGAAAAAATCCAACATTGGTCTCTGAACTAGGACCATTGCCGCTAGCACAGACATTGGGTAGTTGTAAGACAAGAATTCCTCCGTTGTTTGTTAGATGGCGCTAAAGTGAGAACAGACATTATTACACAGCGAAAATAAAAAGTAAAGTACCGCGTTGATATGTTCCCGTTTGTTGTTTTGTTGTACAGGGTGATCCAAACTCGACGCCCCAGGCCTACAGCGGGAACACGAAAACTCAAAATACAATTTCGAAAAGGGGTTGTTAAATGGGACATATTAAGGTCCAATTTTGACCGAAAATGAGCTTTTTTGATGTTTGGTAAAATGGCCGCTGTGACGTCATCGATATTATTTTCCCAGAAACATACCAGTTTTTCTCTATATATTGAAAGTCCTTGTCATTCTCAACAACTTTTGTAGGGAAAGATTTTCTGTATCTTTTATTGTTCAAAATATACAGGGTACAGGGTTAAATATGTAAAAACCCATGGAATTTTTTCTAATCATTTTTCTAGCTAGCCATGGAAACAATAATTGATAGTCAGAAATTATTTAAGAGTATGTTAGGGTGCCTTGCGCACCCTTAAATTTATTCAACTGGAATATTTTTTAAATTTCTGAATTGTGCTTGTTACTAACTTGTTTTTTATTATTGTTTGTTAGATTTCGAAAAATGATTAGAAAAAATTCCATGTTTTTTACATATTTGACCCTGTAGATTTGGAACGACAAAAGATACAGAAAATCTTTCCCTACAAAAGTTGTTGAGAATGATAAGGACTTTCAATATATAGAGAAAAACTGGTATGTTTCTGCGAAAATAATATCGATGACGTCACAGCGGCCATTTTCCCAAACATCAAAAAAGCTAATTTTACCGTGTACAATCCCCTTTGAAGTTGGAACTTCGTGGAACTTTTCTAATAATGTGTTCCTTGGCTTGGCACTTGATACACAAATAACTACTTTGTACCAAGGCATTGAAGTTCAACTTTTTATAACGAATGTGGTATTTAGTTGTCGAGGCCTTCAAGGCCGAGGCAAATAAACCACATGAGTTATGAAAAGAAACTTCAGCGCCGAGGGACACATTAACGTTTTTTTTTATTATATATTTTGTGATTTTTAGTATTTGACTACCATGTCATCAGGGTGGTAAAAAAATTTAGTCCGCCATCTTCAGTCATCCGCCATATTGGATTTAGTATGACGCCATTCACTTTATCGTTTTCTACTCGTCAAACCCTTTCATTTGATACCCATGTCGAAGAGGTTGTGAAGAAATAGGTAATCCGCCATCTCGGGACGGCCGCTATATTGGATTTAGTATAATAATAATAATAGTTCCCACCCTCACAATACTCCAAACTAGGAATACCCCAGAAGCAAGTAAATGCTTGTGAGGGGGAGATGGGCAATTACTGTTATTTTGTATTTTGTCTTCGTTGCCATTTGCGGCTAGGGCCGACTTTTCCTGATAGAACTAGGATAGCATTCGCTCAAGTACGGAAAACCCTAGAAAACCGTAGTGCGGTGTTTTTCTATAAAGGCATTTGCATGCACGGTCTGTCTCGATTCGAACCAAGGTCGATCGGAGGCAGAAAAACATGCAGAATAAATAGTTAGCAAATAGATACCCATATCAAGAGGGTTTGAAGAAAAAGGTAATCCTCCATCTTGGAGCGGCGGTCCTTTTGAATAAATTACAATATTGATTATACTTGATTGTATTCTTCCTTTATCTGTGATTGTATTATTGGAACCGACACCAAAAATGTAAGCAAAATTTCAGCTCAATCGATTGGGTGGAACTGGTTTAAAATTCAGTTGCAAGATTTGACCACATAGGTACTTGCACAGTACACGCACAAAGGTTAAGTTAAATAAAAGCTTTTAAAATAAAACTAACTCTAACTCTAACAACACATAAATTCGAATGAAAACCCTTTTATATTTGTTGTAAGAAAACATTATCTTTAAATTATTGAGATGCATACACCTACAGTGTGTCTACTTTTAAGTGTAACTATTTTTTGAGATATTTTCGAAAACCTTTTTTGTGCGAAAGGTCTTTAAAAAGACGCTTCTTTTGGCGTTATTACTTTTCTTCTTGCAATTTGTATGTATACACTTAAAAGTAGACACACTGTACAGTATATTACTTAACTGCTGTTATGGTTAAGTTTCGATTTTTTAACAATGCGTTTCTACAAAACCTAGATTTTTATTGTTGTCGCATAGTGAATCATATATCGTGTTTTAAAATTATGCTTGTGCAGTAATTGTTTCCTTTATTTAATTGGTCAATAGTCATAATATTATGTTCTTCATTGTTCGTATATTTATTAATCCTTTTGCCGCTTTGTATTTTCTAAAAAAATCTTTAATAGATACGTACCTACGTTTTCATTAATTATGAATTATGAAAGATCGCTAGGTACCTTGCGGTTTAAACATACTATGCGGCTACTATCATGAAACATGTCTACTTGTAATTTTCTAATAACTTCGTGAAGGAAATACTTATTATTTCCGAACTAGTTCTGTAAAAGGCTACGTCTGCAAAACACCCCCTTTCCGGTCGGTTGTACATAAAAATATCATACTAATGTGAACGTTATGTAAGGCAGAATAGATGTAACCTATTTCAAATGTATTTATGCAAAAAGGAAAGGTAGAACCTCGGGTAGAACTAATGATGTGCTTTGCTAATCGAGAAGTTGTTGCCATAATGCGCCAGGCAAGTGTCTTAATTTTAGTTTAGACCAAATGTTAATGGCTCTTCTCGTATTTCTGCTGCAAAATTCATAGTATGGAGCAATAATTTTATGGACATTAATCAATTACTACACCCAAATTTATTGCGATTGTTTCGTTGTGTGCAACGATAAATATTCATTGCAAAAAGTTTTGACCTATTTGCCAAGTGACGTCTGGAATGAGGCTTTGAATTATGTCAGAAAAAATGTAAAATAGGTATGTACTTTACTGTTTTTATATCCAGTACTGAGATGCAAGGCCGTAGATAGACTGTAGAGGGGGGGAGGGGTTCACAAATTAAAAGAAACGAATACATTTATTTTTGTCGTCTAGAATTCAGCCACAGGCGAAAAATTTTAACATTTTCAAGGTCGCACAGTTTATATAAATGAAAAAATTAAGTAACCTAAATTTGTCAAATAGTATATTTCATTACGAGTCTGGAAATAAAGATTTTTTCCGTGCGCGCGTGACAAATTCCCGTGTGAGGCGCAGCCGAACACGGGAAGTCATGCAAGCACGGAAAAATCTATTTCTGGACGTGTAATGAACGATATTTTTTATTATACTTCTTGAAAACGGAAACTTAAAACATTTTATCGGCATATTATAATAAATTTAATTGACAAAAAATAAACAATGCAGACAATATTATAGTGTTTGGTATGTATGATGCGTTTCCATGGTTACTCTCAAATTATTTCAAAGGTGCTTTGTTGTAAATTAGTTATTGTCAGATAAGGTGAATAAAACGTCAAAAATATTATGTAGGTATCTAAATATTGAAACACTTACGAATTAAAATACAAAATAGGTATATGTTAAATATCAGAGAGCATATAGAGTTTCTTAAATTTAGTTTACTTTGCTCTATATTTCTATTTTAAAGCCATATATTCGGTATTTTTATTCAGCGCACGGAAAGTTTTTCCATGCGCTGTTTCCGTGCGCTAGCCCGAAAAACCCCATCTTTCATTATTGCTAAAACAGATGAAAATAAGGTGTTTTCAAAGAAGTATAATAAAAAAATATTACGTAAGTCAACTGTTGGACATTTGTTTCGTTGTGGAACCGTGTAACCATGATAATGATTTCAGTATGCGTTTACTATAAGAAGTATGTACCTAACTCTTTTTCTTTTACAGACACTCAGAATTTCTTGAGTGACTTGGAAGTAAAAAAAAATATTTTTAAAAAAAGCTTTTATTTAAATGCGCTAAAAAGAATAAAATAATCTTTTCTTTTAAAACTTTTACTATCAACTTATAACGTCATTCCACAATTTATATGATATAAAAGCTTGTCGCGAGATTTAAGTAGTGGTATTTACTTAGTTTGAAAACTTAAATCTCGCGACAAGCTTTTATATCATATAAATTGTGGAATGACGTTATAAGTTGATAGTAAAAGTTTTAAAAGAAAATATTATTTTATTCTTTTTAGCGCATTTAAATAAAAGCTTTTTTTAAAAATATTTTTTTACTTTTAATTTATTTTGTAATTTTTAGTTTGGCCAGGTGTCTGAGTCTATTCATCTCAGTTAACGCATCATTGTTGCAAGGTCGTTTGCCGGTTAGTTTAGAACAGTCTAGCTCTTCAATGAGGAGACCTTCTAATGACCATCTTGGGTGTTCCGCCATGTTGGATTTAGAATGACGTCACACATATAATCATGCATTGTCATCCAAATTAAACGTGTGTACAAAATTTCAGCTCGATCGGTTGAAATTTAACTAGTCCGCCATCTTGAGTGTTCCGCCATGTTGGATTTAGAATGACGTCACACATATAATCATGCATTGTCATCCAAATTAAACGTGTGTACAAAATTTCAGCTCGATCGGTTGAAATTTAACTAGTCCGCCATCTTGAGTGTTCCGCCATGTTGGATTTAGAATGACGTCACACATATAATCATGCATTGTCATCCAAATTAAACGTGTGTACAAAATTTCAGCTCGATCGGTTGAAATTTAACTAGTCCGCCATCTTGGGTGATCCGCCATGTTGGATTTAGAATGACGTCACACATATAATCATGCATTGTCATCCAAATTAAACGTGTGTACAAAATTTCAGCTCGATCGGTTGAAGATATCTGCTTCAAAATTGAGTTGCAAGATTCCACCCGAACAAATTACATACATACATACATACATACATACATTGCAAGTTAAATAAAAGCTTTTAAAATGGTATAAGTTAGTATTTTTGCCACATCCTATCAATTATTTCCTGGTGAGCCCATAATAAGATAATTGATTTTTAAAAGGTGTTTGTTTATTAAAATGCTCCCCAGACGAAACTGTTTCGAAATTAACTGAAACAGAAAATTATAAAATTACATCACCATGATCTATTTCCTCCTATTTTTTTCTTAATGGAGAGAGGTTTGAACCCTCAACCACCCCTTATCTACGGTCCTGCTGAGTTGTATAAAGAAAGATGGACAAGAGTTTTTATGCCTTGGCGATTTTTCTGTCAAAATTTAGTGGAGCAAAAGAAAATAGTTACGAAAAAGTGTCCTTGTCAGGTTATTGGAAGTGGCACTTACAATTTATTTGAAAGAGAATGATGCTTGAGTTACTATACATAAAGCCCCTTTTAAGACCGTTTGGTTTAGAACGTACCTTTCTAACGTTTTACTAAATTACTCTTATTTCAGCTTATACGGTTTTACGCCGAGTTTGACTCATTTAATTATAATTATTATTTTATTTTTAGTACCTACCATTTTGTTAATTACTCACGAATGAGCCGTTAAAACTTTTGTTTCGCGTGGGAGCGGTTTACGACAAAAACTAGTGGAGCACTAAATTACATTAGTTTTATTAAAAAGGTCGAAAAGGACATATTGTTTAAAATAAGGTAAAACGACCGCACATTTTATTGGAGGAACTGAAACAATTTACAGTAATTTGTCACTTCCTCTTTTTTTACAACCGAACTTTCCAAAATTACCATACCATAAGTAGTAGTTTTTGTGGTTGAGGGTGTCGGTTAAGTATTTTATTTTTTGGATACATATAGATTTATGCTAAACCAAAGAACAATTATTACGATTGATGGTCAGCATTTTTAGGATATTGTTTCTGAACAGTTGCCGATTTGCCGCAAACGGGCATACGTGAACGTTTTTAAATAATAACAATTTTCACCTTCACAATACCCCAAATTAAGAGTACCCCAGATGCTTTTGCGGGGGAGGGGTAGTAATTACTATTATTTATGCTTCAGCTAATGTGGCATTACGACGACAAACTGACTTCTCTGTGTCTGTGACTTACAGGGTTTGAACAGCTATGGTGATTTTTTCACTATTTCTGTTGAGTTGCTGCCATATTTTATGAGTAAAATGTAGCACCTAGACATGTCGAACACAGAACAAAATGTGCTTTCAACCGTTTTTTCTCATTTGTTACAGCTGGAGTACATCCTGCCGCAGACTTCAGCCGTCACACACTGGTGAAACCCAAAATATACCATGGGAGAGAAAAAAGACAAATATCGTCGACGAACGAGGAGGTAAGCACTTAAAGACCAGTATAAGAGGGAGAAAGAAAGTATTATTCGGATCATTTCCTTTGGCGACAACGGCCACGAAAAAAGTCATTTAAATATCGATTCTTGCGTTTCCTGTTCCTTTTTCAGAATGTAATCTATTAGTTTTGGTGTCGTATTATAATACCGGTTTGTATAGGACAATGAAAATGGAATTTTTTTTTATCTTATTAGCATTTTTACACCTTTTATTTTTGTTTGTTAGACACCAGAATCATAGTTTTGGTGCAAACATGCTCTTTTATCTAGATTTATAATAGGATGGATAAAGGCAGTAAGTAGGTTGATATGACCGTACAAATTGAGGAAAAATAATCAAAAATATAGAATGCATCTTTCGAAATCGTTCCCGTTTGCAATTAGGTAAAGTATTACCACAGCTTACCCTAGTAAGCTGTGCATAGGTACCGTAAAACGGGGTTACTTTGCACCACTTTTTTTCCCTAATTTTTGAAATGCAAAAGTTAAAATATTTTAAATCCAGTATCGGTATTTTTTTGTGGAAGACAATAATTGTATAGGTTATAAAACAAGTGTACCTACGTTTAGAACTAGACTAAAAGGTGGCACTCATTTTAATAAAATTATGGTGCAAAGTGTACCCTACAAGAAGGATATTTTGCACCATTTGGAATTTGAATTATTTTTAGCCTGTAAACTGACACTAATGCAAAGAAACCCGTCGTAAATATTTACTTTGCATCATAATAGATACGTAGGATTTTTTCCGCATATTTAATTACTTCATTTGGCCAATAATAGGCATTTAAAGCTACTATTTTTTTATTAGGGTAACAACCCCCTTAATATGGGTATCAAATGAGAGGGCTTGAAGAGTAGAAAACTATGAAGTTAGTGACATCACACTAAATTCAATATGGCCGCCGCTCCAAGATGGCGGATTGCATTTTCTTTTTAATCCCCTTAATATAGGTATCAAATGAATGGGCTTGAAGAGAAGAAAAGGATAAAGTTAGTGACATCACACTAAATTCAATATGGCCGCCGCTCCAAGATGGCGGATTAAATTTTCTTTTCAACCCCCTTATATGGGTAGGTATCAAACGAAAGGGCTTGAAGAGTAGAAAACTATAAAGTTAGTGACATCACACTAAATTCAATATGGCCGCCGCTCCAAGATGGCGGGTTACATTTTCTTTTCAACCTCCTTAAATTAAATGAAAGGGCTTGAAGAGTAGACACCACTGAAAGTGGTGGGTAGACACCACTGAAGGTGGTGCAAAGTATCCCCAATTTTCTAGAAAACCGTTATAATAATAAAAAATTATTTTTTCTTCGATTCCAAATTCTAATAACTTTGTTTTTTTTATTATACGTATAAACAATAGTGGGTACATGCAATTAAATGTATTCTTACCGCTTCTTATCAGCTAGAAATTCCTTGGCAATACAATTTTGGGGAACTATAAAACAACGAAATTTTGAGGATACCGATAACAGCTGATCAACAACTAATGGCGGGAGGGGCAGTTTAACCTGTTGCTATTACTTATTGCGGCTCCATCTATTAGTAGAAATTGTTATAAAGTAAAAAAATCCACATTAGAGGAAATAAGTGTCTATAAATAAAATTTACAACATTAGTGCAAAGTTACCCTGACAGGTGCAAAGTAACCCCGTTTTACGGTACTGCAACAAGTTTACTTGTTAAAAAATTGAAATTGTTTCTTTTTCAAAAACAAAATATGTTATTTCGATTAAGTGAAAATGACTTATTTGTAGTTTTTTTGTATTCATCAAACTAAGTGCAAGTGCATAACTCCTCATATCCGACCATAAATAATTATTTCATGCGATTTGGTTCGCTGGCAGTCGACAGTTCGCTGCAATACACTTTTGGCATTGTCCTAAATTAACGGCGTGAAACGGAGCCATCGCTTGCCGTGTTTTTATTTTGAAAAAGTCGGACCGTATATTAGACTCTATATTGGATGCAATGCATGCATTTATCTGGTGTATTTTCGTCACGTACTAATCGTGAGAAATTCGAAACACGCTGATGGTTTCTCCCGTGTCCCAAACGCTCGTAAATACAGCTAGAACTAAGCACCTGCAGTGGGTATTTTTGTTTCCTTTCGAATGAAGCATAAGGGACATTTAAAAAAATGGAAAATCAAATTCCTATAATTATCTTTCTATTTTAAGTAATAAACCGGGTCAGTTGGCTTTATAAAACTTGATATATTATTATCTGGTTTGCTTTACAAACCTCCCATTGTTTTGAAACGAATGTTGTATGTATGAAGACGTGTCGCACACAATCGTCGATAGAGAGGAAGCAAAGTAATAGTAATAACTATTGGTACATGTTCCCTTTTACTACTCTAGAGTTTTAAAATTTTTTGTAGTTTCCTTCTAAAAATTGTTAACAGGCAAAATTTCAAAATCACTAGCCTATCCAGTAAAGTTCTGATGTGTTTGACCTCTACATTCATTAAGCACGAAAATGTTCTTAGAACTGTCCTTCTATATTCCAATTTAACAAACACTGATCATCATTTTTAGCTGTTAAGTGATCATATTTTCTAGGTAACAAATGAGATGATAAAAGGAAATCTGAACATGTTGTAATCGAGTCTTCATGCCTTGCAATAATTTTGGACGTGGCCTAATTATAAAATCCTAAGCTCAGATACAGAAGGTGCAGATGAAAATGTGGCATCCGCGAGCTCTGCGAGTTCCCTAGTGCGGCCTTGAGCAATTTAAGTTTACACTTACTGACCATTTAAAATAATTAGACTATACAGAAATGTTTCATAAACAAAATCATCATAAATAAACATTGAAAGCACTTCCAAACTACCAAAACTATGTTCTATGTTTTTATATCTTGTCCAAGAAAGTTTTATTTATTCTTAGATTGCAGGTGCGGTTGGGAGGGGTGCAAGAGGGCTAAATTGTTTCATGGATCTTTGAAATGTGTTGCAGAAGTAGTTATTTAATGTTACTAGTGGTTTCCCACATATTATTTTATTATGAGAGTATAGGTTAGCTATAAATAATGTATAATTCGCTTTTCTGTGGTTATAACCACAGAAAAGCGTAATATAAATGTGTACCCACCCACTTTACTTTGATTTTAATGAATCAGAAACAGGAAAACCATTGGTTTCAGGGTAGTGTCATTTTATATCGCATGATTGTGTGTAGACTTCCTTTATTTTCTCCAGACCATGTGATAAAATCTGGTTATCTGAGTCAGTCATAGAGCGCTTCTTGGTATACAGACTACAGAATAGGTATACGACACACCTATGGCAAAGGCAAAGAGGATCTCACTACCTTTTCACACTTTGTGTCACCACTGGTGATATTTGATTAATGGTATTTTAGTACATTTCCAAAACATATTTTATAAATAATTCTGATCAGTGGGGGTCCCCTATTTTGAGAATAGAGAGCTGGCAGGTAGGAAAATTGCAATATTAGAATAAGTGACGCCCGTAATTAATGCAGTTACTTTTCGCTGAAAAATAAATAATTATTTCCAAGATAATATTTAAACAATACAAAATATGTAGTTTTTTATATTTAAATATTTAACCCAGATATTCAAAACTACTAAAGAGGGGAAGAATTTGGCACCGCATATGATGAGCTACCTTAGTTTATATTATACAAGCAGTATGAAGGAAATAATCTGTGATAAATACTGTGGTATATATTCATAATATTAATTAGTAGCGGAGATGTCGAGTGTGACGCATGCTTTACTCTATAACTACCAAAGAAGTGTGAAGGATAAAAAATTGTTCAAACCAACTTCATAGCTTGTATTGTACTGATATTTATTTGTATCTTGAATTATCCATTTTGTCAGCTGTATTAATAATATATTTTTGAAGCAATGCAGTTTCCGCAGTCGCCACAGAGGAACAAGTTGGCATTTAAGAATTCGGTGTTGGCGATTTGCCGAAACAGAGGGTTGGCGGAAAAAAGGAAGAAAACATTTGATCGAAATCAAAGGGTCGAAACACAAAAGGTCGAAAAACAAAGAATCGAACTGGCATTTGGTAGAATAATTTTGGGACAGATAGTTTCCACAAACATGTTCCCATTTCTGACTTATTATACAGGGTGTCCCGGTTGTAAATGTCATAAATGAAAACAATGGTACAAAAACTAATTTTAAGCATAAAAGTTTATATGTACATATGCCCTAAAATGCATATTAAAAAAGTTACAGGGCGTTAATGTTTTATAAAAAATATAGTTTTTATTTTCTTATTTCCCACGTTTTAAAGATAACTAAACGAAATTCGGCAGACATAATACATTGACGGAGAGCCATAAGAGTAAAAATATTAAGCTCCTAAATTAGCCAGTGGCGGAGATACGGGTAATTAGTTAGATTAATTTGCTAAGAAAAGTATTACCACCCTGTACAAAATTATAACCGATATTTTTTCTGAAACGGACATTTAGTTTCAGACAAAAAATGACTCTTGACAAATTATTGTAAAATGCTTAGATTTTGTGTAAAACGGCTTACTCTCCCGAAAAGATCTATCGGTTAGGTAGGGCAGAAAAATGACAATTCAACCAAAAATCAATTTAGGTATTTTAATTGTTTTATTTTTATTTATTTTTTCGTGCATTTTTTTTACAAATATTGCATATTATTGAAAAAGTTCGTCTAAATTCATAACAGAACTATAAATCAGATGCCTTTACTCCTTTTTTTTACTTGAACTATCATTTTTCGCTGTTCAGCAACCGATACATTATTTCGGGAGGGTTAGTTGTTACTTTTGAGTTTCACATAAAATCTAAGCATTTTACGACAATTTGTCAAGAGTCATTTTTTGTCTGAGACTAAATGGCCGTTTCGGAAAAAATATCTGTTTTAATTTTGTACAGTGTGGTAATACTTTCCTTAGCAAATTAATCTAACTAATTACCCGTATCTCCGCCACTGCATAATTTAGGAGCTTAATATTTTTTTACTCTTATGGCTCTCCGTCAATGTGACATTTCTGTCGATTTTCGTTTAGTTACCTTTAAAACGTGGGAAATTAGAAAATAAAAACTATATTTTTTTATAAAATTTTAACGCCCTGTAACTTTTTTAATATGCATTTTAGGGCATATGTACATATAAACTTTTATGCTTAAAATTAGTTTTTCTACCATTGTTTTCATTTATGACATTTACAACCGGGACACCCTGTATACAGGGTCTCTCAAAAAGGTTAGGCCAGACGTAAGCATCGCATTTTTTTGAGTCACCCTTTATATTTTGCTGCAAAATATAGGTACAGGGTCTATCAAAAAAATGTCATGTTCACTTTCTGATCTAACCTGATGTCAGAAATGGGTCTACTGACAATAATTTTCGTTTATATAAAAGTAGCCTTCGGCATTGGCATGTAGCTGCACTTTGCCTTTTTTGTATCAACTTTTATTTTTTACAGCTTAAAAAGTGAAATTTTGACACCCTATTCATTTAATCGGCTCCTTTAATGCCCTTTCTTAAAATAAAATGGAAATAACTCCCAAAAAGTATCTACTCTTTAATATCAATATCGGTCCAAAATTGTTAACTAGGCGTAACAGGCAATCTCCAGTCCAAGTTATAGCCTAAAATCATATTTGGTTTTTGAGTAATGCATTTCCAAAAGTGGCCCCTTTTTTCGTTTAAAATTTAAATAACTCGCTAACCTTCAAAGACAGACCCTTAATACCCTGTACCAAAAAGAACATACTCTTTAAGGGCTTTATAAAAAGGTAACAAAATACGGGGTGTTCCATTAAAAAAACATAACTTTGGATCGCCACTACTTATTGGATCACCCTGTATATTGGAAAATATCTTCGGAATGTAGTACTCATGTTTCTCTACAAGTTTTGTCTATACTCTATACCTTTTTTTCTAGCATAAACAATGTGGAATATATAGACCACCGCGGCCTATGTAATTCACCCTGTATAACAATATATACAAATTATTTTTTCCTGATATACTGAGAGATAATATTTTATCATTTCTGGCTATACAATATTTTATGATCCTTCTATACAATAACAGGCTTCTTGCCCTTTACTTGTTTATATTTTAACTGTTTAAATAATTGATCCTGTATTCAAATAGTAATCCTATTTGCAGAATGGGGAGCATGTCGGTCACCTACAGATTATGCTGGAAATTGACGGGGAGAACCTTATCTTGGATCTGGTTGCCAATAGGCAACTCATTCCAAAGAATTTTTTCTACAAACACCAGGAGAACGGGAAGTACAAAATACACAACCCAACAGCTCAGGTAAATAAATCAATATCAGTTCGTAATACACTCGGTAATACATAAATAATAAGGAAAGAGACTATTAATTCTAAAGGCAAAAAATGTTGCTTTACCTTTGACCAAATACCTGATTATGATTGGTTGAAATTCCAGTCAAGTTAGTATTTTCTGCATAGGTAAATCAGATCAATTCATTATTAACCATTAACTTTAATAATTCACAAAATTAATTTTATATGGGAAAAATTGACTAAAGTTCATATTTTAAAACTTGCTTTATACATTTTTGCAGGAAATCCACATGTGCCACTATAATGGGAAAGTCAGAAATAAACCAGGATCATGGGTAGCCTTGTCTACTTGCGATGGCATGTCCGGTGTGATATTTGATGGAACGGAGATGCATTATATAGAAAAAAATCTTGGCTCAAATTTAGACGACCATTTTTTATACAAACACTCGGATTTGGCTGAACACAATAAAACATGTGGGTATGGAGATAATGAAAACCACACTCATCATCACACGGACAACAGGATACTCAGAGTAGGTTAAAAAAAAAGCTAAAATGCAATACCCACTGACTAAATAATAGTCTCAAATATGTAATCAAACTGTCTTTTGGGATCTAACTTTAAAACATCTCTATTATTACATTGTTAACATCTGATAAAAAATATATTTAACATCTAATGGTTAAATGGAATTTTTCTGTTATTCATTCTCAAAGATTTGTTCACTCAAAACTATAGTACTATAATATTAATGTGTTTATTGTATTTTCTGTTTTAGTATAAACGAGGTACAGACCAAGAACCCTTAGTTCGAGGACCGTACAATGCAAACAAAGAATCAAAATACGTAGAGTTAGTTCTAGTTGTAGATAATAGAGAATTTAAGGAATTAGGAGAAAGCAAGACTAGAGTGATCAACCATTGTAAAACTATGGCAAATATTATCAATGGGGTAAGGAGATACAGCCTGCCAAAATTTTTTTAACAGTTTTTGGGGCAACTTCATTTATTTTTTAGTTGTACTCGCCTTTAAATATTTTTATAGCCTTAGTTGGCATTGTGATATGGAGCGAACATGATGAGATTAGTTTCTCGCCAAACGGTGATACCACGCTTACCAATTTCCTACACTATAGGAGGATGCAGTTAATCAATGAACATCCTAATGACAACGCTCAACTACTAACGTAAGTAGCTTAGGTTTTTGCCAGAAGACAGACTTGTTTATTCTAAATTTTAAAAATGCCAGAGTATTCCCAGCCAGCAAAAAGACGTTTCTTCTACGTTCAATAGACGTACCGCATTACGTCATTACGAGAAAACACGTAGAATCAACGGCAATATGTCACAGAGAATTTACGTGCTCAGCGACGTCTAATCAGATGTGCAACATTACGTAATGACGACGTGTATTAGGAGGTGCAAAGTACGTAATGGTGACGTCTAATAAGACGTGAAAAATTACTTAATGGCGTCGCAACGCATAGTGTTTGTTCAGCGAATGTTCGGCCCTACGTCACAACTCCCGTCCTTGTCTGACTCGTGAATATACAACCGATATCCATCGTATATTCACGAGTCAGACAAGGACGGGAGTTGTGACGTAGGGCCGAACATTCGCTGAACAAACTTTTTATACTCAAAAGATATATAAAAGGGTTCGTGATTTGTAAATGAAATGAAATATATTTTTTAATCAATATACGTTTATTATATTTTAAGTACCAACAAACACAGTAAAAAATAAATAAAAAACAATACAAAAACATAAATAAAATAGAATACAAGAGAAAGTACCTAATTCATGCTATTCGGCAACCATCAGTGCGGTATAATATTAACCAAATCAGAAAGATAGGCGTGATTTGGGAAGCAACACAATAATGAAGTCCAGGCAGGAGCCAACAGCACATTTGCAGCTTCTGTCAGCACATGCTCTGGATTTGGGGCTTGTACTAACGTTGCCATGGAGGCAGCTAAAACAACCTATGTGGAAATATCCACAACCCAAGTTATAATAACAAAACAATAGGGACAAATAAAATGGTAGAAGGTAGTATTGAATTTTGCAGTATAAAATGGACAATTAAATCACTTTGAACAAGGACTTTGAATGTCATTTGGGCTATTTTTATGCTAGGTTAAAATTTGCGTAATGTAAATCCATCATGGTGGCTAGAGAAGCGGTGTGGCATAGGGGCTACATGTTTACTTTTTTTCGAGCTTTTACTACTTACATAGGGGATAATAGACAATAAAAACTCACTCAAGTACTACAACGCGAAGCACCGGAACACCGGATCCACACAATAGCTAGGTTAATAACAGGGAACGACACGTGCTCGCGGAACAGCTCCAGACAAAAACGGCGTGGCGTGCTGCGTTCGAGACCGAGAGCGGAGACGGTGGACGGCGCGGCGGCGCGGCCAGGACGCGCACTGCGCAAGCGCAGGCTGCAGTACATCATTATCACGTCTTCTCGACGTTAACTATCACGAGAATAAAAACTGTGCATGGAAGTAATTTATTTCGACGTAATTTCGACGTCTTATAATCTCCAATAATGGAACATACGTAAACAACGTAAAATCGACGTCGATTCGACGTCCTATATTTTAAAAAATATTAGTACACAGCTTGTCACCAATATTCGACGTCGTATTGACGTCAAGGTTATAGCGTTGCTGGCTGGGTTATAAAATAGAGATAACTAGAAACAGGTCAGTCGTTTTATAACCACATTTAAAAAATATGCTTTTACAGCAAATTTAGTTTCGAAAATGGTGTTGTGGGTAAAGCACTTAAAGGACCAATTTGTACCTATGAGTTTTCTGGTGGAGTCAATACAGATCATTCGCCAGTTGTTGGTATCGTAGCCACGACTGTTGCTCATGAAATGGGACACAATTTTGGTAAATAATTCTCGTTTTCCCATATATATTGATCCCAAATAATCTTAATATATTCTAGGTATGGAACATGACACAAACGAGTGTAAATGCCCAGACGATCGTTGCATTATGGCAGCTAGCAGCTCCGCAGTAGTGCCCACTCACTGGTCGTCGTGTAGTTTGAATTATTTGCTGCTAGCGTTTACACACGGGATGGATTACTGTCTGAAAAACAAGCCGGAATCATTGTTTGACAGTCCTGTGTGCGGAAATGGATTCGTCGAACCCGGGGAGCAGTGCGACTGTGGTTTACCCGAACATTGTGACAACACATGTTGCAACGCGACTACGTGCATGCTACATAATAATGCTAGTTGTGCAACTGGAGAATGCTGTGATCTCATGGTAAGTACTTTTTTAAATTTGGTTTTGGAAATAAGATCGACGGGTGCACTTTTCTTCAAAAATTAAACAGTTTCATAATGGTATTACTCAACAAACGGGTTATCATAGTTACTACTGCGAAGCCGAGTCCATAGATTGAGGAGAGTAATCCGAACGAGTAATGACCATAACTCGCGAGTTGAGTACTATGCAACGTCACCTTCATACCCATCTCTATGCTTATTCAATTTCTTATCATGGATATATTCCTACACACTGTTGGCCAGACAACACTCTTAGAACCTCCAGATCAGTATAGGCATAGCTCAGTATTGAAACAAAAATTTAATAGGATGTGTTGAGTTATGGAAAATGCAGGAAAGTGATTGGCCAAAAGGTGTGTGGTTAATAGGTGCAATTATTTACCAGATTTCGAACGCATAAAGAGTGTATGTTCCAATAGACGTGGAAAAACAATTTTTACATTTTAAATTTTAATTTCTTTAAAAGTTATTGGCAAGAGAAAAAATCTAAAAGCTAAAAACAGACAAGTGTTAGTGTTATTAAAAGAAGACTTGATTTTTTTTTAATATATTCCAAAGAGGTAAATGTTGTACATTTTATTTTACGTCAATCTTACTATAACAAATTTATTTTTAAAGCAGGCTATTTTTCTGAAAATTATTAAGTTTCACTCATTAGAACAAAATTACATATTAAAGAAATACATCTTTGTAGAATAAACTTCAAATCCTCTGAAGCATTGCTTGTCTGAGGAAAGTGTAAATATACATTATGTACATATTATTTATTTAATTATTATTATCTATTTAATAAAATTAATTTTATTAAAGTAATTAAAAATTAATAACAAATAATCTAATCAATGAAAATGATAATGAAGATGAAAAGGTAGAGATAGAAATGAAAATTGTGTTTCTAATAACCAATATTTAATTAATTTTTTATATGTTCTAAATGATTTAATTTGTTTAATTTCCTTTGGTGATATGTCATATAAATATAAATAATAATAATATACAGAATGAATATTTAGTGTCCCCATTATAATTTTAAAAGAAATGGCTTGTGGCATATGGGACAATATGTCCCATATGCCACAAGCCATTTCTTTTAAAATAATAATATAAATTGAAATGAGACATTAATTTTGTACTCGTGACATTGAGGCTTCATCTGTTTCAAAGCTATTGTGTGCTAAAATGTGCGTTCCTATTTGACACTTTTATCCGTGGATAGATTCAACAAAAATTGAAAAGAATTTAATCGCTAGGATATATTAATTACTATTAAAAGTGCCAGGTACTAATAGTAACTTCCTTTTTTACAGACATGTAAACCGAAAAACACAGGCACACTTTGTAGATCAGCAGACTACGAATGTGACCTCCCTGAATATTGTACTGGCCAGTCAGAATATTGCCCTCCAGATATCTATAAATTGGATACTGAAGTGTGTGACGGAGGCCGAGCGTTTTGCTACCATGGATTCTGCAGGACAAGAACAGATCAGTGCAAACTGCTTTGGGGCGAAACGGGAAAATCTAGTGACAGTCAATGTTATGTGATGAACACGAAGGGCACAAGGCATGGAAACTGCGGATATAATAAGTTTGACAAGATGTTTTATAAATGCGATAATGAGTAAGTAACAAAAAATATTTGTAGTTGGGAAGCTTGGAATTTTCCACTAGAAATACGTGCACTGTAGATAAATTCTGGCGAATATATTTACGGGCCTATGTAGGGAAGTTTTGCTCTCAGTGTGTTGAAGGTTAGAAATAGAAGCAATGTCACACATTACGTGACATGTCAAACTTCCACTTAAGTTTTCAGAACTCCAGAACCGTTAATTTTTATGCGATTACATTACATCTAAAGCCGTCCTCCTTTTACAGTTTTAAGTGATCTCAAATCGATTCCGAATCACTTTGAGATCACATCAGCTGACATCGAGTGTTCCTTTTACAAATGTTCAGTTGATTATGAAGTGATCAGTTTACGCAGCAAATTGATTTTTATGTAATTTGTGTTGGTTTTGAGTGTTTCTGGGGTTAAGGTGGTGAAAAATATTGAAAAATTCATTCAAGGGTTAGATTATAGACTGTTCCATTTACCAATAAAAAAGCATTACACTATCAGATCACGTCATGTTCATTTCACTTCAAATTCACTTGTGCAAAAAGTCAAAAGGAGGACAACTTAAGTTGACGTATTGTGATCACTTCAACTCTATTATATATTATTTCAATGTCTAATGCCTTATGAGACTTTGGCTTCTCAATTTCTCTTCTATGCTATGTATCAACATTTCCAATGAATTTTGGTCCTAATAAGAGTATAGATTGATTTGCTAAATTAGAATAAAATAGAATAGCTGAGGTCATGAATATGGTGTTTTAAAAAATGCTATAGGCAATATGTAGACCTCCTTTGCATATTAGCAATAGCAATCATGCTATTTGTGTTGTCATTGTTATAAACTTAAATATTTAAAATTCTTTGTTTGTTTTATTATTTTTCGGAGTTTGATACATGAATATTGTATACTGAATAATGAAATTGTTTATTTTAGGAGTGTCTTGTGTGGAATGCTCCACTGCAAGCATTTGAATGAAAAATTGGAATTCGGCATGGAATCTGTGGCAATACTCTCCCACACTTTTATTAACAAAAAAGGCTCCATAATTCCTTGCAGAACAGCCATAGTAGACTTAGGTATAAACCAGATGGACCCTGGTTTAACTCCCGATGGTGCCAAGTGTGGTGACGGAAAGGTAATATTACAATATTTCTGATGTAGAAATATTTATATATTTAATTTTTTTAGATGTGTGTTAATCAAAAATGTATGTCTGTGGCAAGTTTGAGGAAGCAAGGACCTAATTGTCCAACAGACTGTAATGGGAATGGCTGGTGTAATAATTTAGGTCACTGCCACTGTAGAGACGGTTTTGCACCACCCTACTGTGATTATCCCGGGCATGGAGGATCGGAAGATAGTGGTCCGGCTGCTGATCCAAAAGGTAAGATTTAAATCGCTTGCTTTTTTGGTCACTCTCCAATTGTGAAAATAAACTGCTAGTGTAAGTTTTTCCATGATTGTGCAGTAATACATTTTCTGTTATTTTCTTGTTTTTCAAATCCCTATTTAGCCAATGTGTAACAATGCCATAAGTCGTAAGAATATAAACAATATCTGTTCCCTATATCTATTACCATATTCTTATGTCAATGTCGGGCACTGACATAAACAAGGGTAGGCATTTGGCATTAGGCCACTGAAAAGCATGGCAACAATCGCCATGTCCAAAAGAAAGAAGCACTTGCAAACAGAGATGGTTATAGTACTGATTATGTCTATCTTATATCTGGACAACCTAGAAACGTCAGGGAATTAAAGGAAACAATAGCGAAAAAATTCACAAATAACATTTTGGTGAAGTCTCCCGAGTGGTCCCCTCTTTAAAAAAGTTAATTATATGCTTGTTTCAAGACAAGCGAGAATAATATATTCACCATAGAATGACATTAGTTTTAATACGTTTAAAATCACTGTTGGTAGCAATGACGTCAAAACCTATAGACGTGGTGCTCCATTGTTAAAATGCCCTTTATTTTGACTCCAAGATTAAATATATCCATACTACTCTAAAAACATGCTACAAACAAAGACACAAAAAATCAACCATCAACCAACTATACACCCGGTGATTCCCGGTTATAGTTCCTCCAGAATACTTAGATATCTCATGTTTTTTCTTGTTTGGGGGCGCCGGAAGCATCGGAACCTCACCTGAAGACTCAGGGGATGGTCTAACGACGCCAGCCTCCGAGCCCAGAGCCGAAATAAGTTCGCTACGGCTCGACAAAAAGGGTCAGTTTCTGACAATCTCGCGACATTTTCAGAATAATTTAATGGAGCGCTTAGATTATGATTAGTTCTGGGCGTCAAGCATTTATCAAAACAAACCTGTCTATAGGTTCTGACATCATTGGTTGGTAGCAATAGTGATACAGGGTTGTATTCAGAGATTTGGAGGTGGGGAGAATGAGTATCAGATCAACCAACTCCATATCTCTGGTTTTATTCAGTATTCTGTCTAAGAAATGTCAAAGTCTGTGTTGCAGCAATAAATTATTGTAATATGGTTAAAATAACTAGAACTATTTTAGTTGTGAAAGTCGAGAAACAGTGGGGTTTAAGGAATTGTGTGAATAATATCCAGTAAATATACAAAATCTCAAAATGGTAGCTGGAAATGGCCAAACAACGTTCACACGATGGCCATATATGTCAACAATTTCTGTCAAAATTTGCTAGATTCTCGGCGGCCCGAGATTAGCCTCCGAATGATGTACTTTTATGTTATCAGTATTTTTTTAAAAATTCTTTGAAACTGTCATGCTATTTTTATACACACAATGTAAAATATGTCTTGAATAATAACTTTATAAATGTCAAATTGTTTGACTGACAGAAGCTCTGTTTGTTATAGTTGAGTAATTTTTTTAAAATGCTAAGGGGCACCCATTAAACCGTGGCACTTTTTCCAAAGCCGAAGTAGTTTTGGCACTTTTCGGGTTTTTCAAAAATGTCTCGGAGAGTATAGACCATGGATCTTCAATGTGTTTTTACACAAAGCTAGCCCAACAAAAAGGCAATTTTTTCTTTCAAATAAAGTTCTCAAAAAATGCATATCAATAGGCATATACAGGGTGAGACCAAGTTAAATCGCCATACATAAACCATGCGTGGGAAATAATTTGGTTTTAACATTGAGAAAAGGAATAATAGGAATTTTATGCAAACAACTTTATACAAACATGTATCCAATGCTTTCTGATAGCGCTACTGCATTTAACAGTTTTTATTTTTTAGTAAGCTTTGACAATTATTGTTTGTCGAAGTTTGGCAGTCTTTGATATGTCAGTTTCTTAACTCAAATTTTAGTGCATTCTAAGTGTGTTTATGCATAGACTACAGAATCAAGCCAAATATTTACAATGCAACTGAATACGCAAATAAATCATAAGTTTATCTCACAGTTTCTGCCCAGTTCAAGGAATTTTGAAATTTTAGTGTCAATAGGATACCAAAGAATCTGCAACTCCAATACAGAATATCAGTCAGAAAAGTTGTTGAATATTACAAATCCTCGAATTTGGATAGTATCATATTATCAAATACTTTCCAAGTTTGCGCAGAAAAATATAGGATTATACTTACATTATTACACACTATTATATTATTATTATTAGTAACCTTTTAATTTTTCTTTCACATCCTGTACCTCTCAAAGTCGAATGAGGTATTCCGGGCTTAAAGATATAAAATAGCTAATTTCTTGTGTGTTTTTTTTTTAATTTTCAGCTCGACAAGGCATAGTTGCAGCAATGTTCATATTCTTCCTTGGTGTGGTGCCACTGCTCGCCATTATATCATTCCTGGCGTATTACGCCAAGCATAACTGCGAGTTCGGCTGGCAGAAATCTCCCCCGGCAATGTACGTAAACAACTGTTTTCAGTATGTCTCATCTGCATGCAAAGGTGTTGGTACTCTAAATCACCCATCGGCTGCAACGGGAACTGTGGATAGTCCTAACATTCCTAAAGTAGAGATACTGTCAACTGGTTTGGTTTCCACCACTAATACTGACGGGATAATACGTAGTAGTACAATAACTTCCGATTTTCTTAATAACATATTCGGCAAAAATAATGCAAACAATTCTTTAGAAGGTAGATCTAGAAGATTGTCATTTAAGAATATAAAAGACCTTAAGTCAAATACGGGATTGAAATTTAATAGAGTAAAAGATGATTATAATGCTGTCGCTACACCCTGTACAGCAGAAACTAGTGTGCCATATGAAACTCCTCAGGTTTCTGTCAATAAACTTTAGCAAAAAATAATCAAATGAGACTCTTATTAGATGGTTTTGCGCAGAAAATTGAGCTTGAAGATCTATATTTTTGGTTTGTGGAGATACATTTTCTGTAGTTTTAGTGAAATGCTAGTCTTTAAATATTTAGTTATTTAAAACCATTGTTATTTATTCTATTTTTATCAAATACTAATTAAATACAAATTGATAAATCAGATGATGTTATGGAGAACAATAATTGTAAAATAAATCTCACTGTTGCGTTTGAATGTGAGTTGGTGGGCTTTATATAAAAGGTGGAAATTTCAATTTGATTGTACAACAGCAATATGCTAATTTCAAAAACTATCCTTAGTCGTTTTTTTTGGCGTTGAAAAATTTTTCGTCTGTAATATTTTGCCTGGAAACTGCATGTAATTTTGATATTAGTTCACAAAAATCAGAAACTTTTTTAATCTAGGGAACTTTAAGTTATAGTGCCTTTAAGTTATAGATGCCTTTTGCATTTTTTGTTGTTCGAGAGTTGTGCAAGATGTTTTGTGACATATCATTCTGCATCTAAATAGGTAGTTTGGAATTAGAGAGCACTTATAAATTAATACAAGCATATCAAGTTACCTTTTTAATTTAAAAGTGTTATTTTATAATTTTATATTATATTTGCTTAGTAATTGTTTGGTTTCCTTTATTGTGAATTTTTATATTTGCATTGACATGATCTCAAAAACTAAAAGTGTGCCCAATACTCAAACGCTAATCCTATTCTTTTATACACTCTCCTTTATGAATGCTGTTTATTTGTTTGCTTAAATCTTTAATACATAATATATGTTTTACTTTTCCAGTAATACCTACGTGTTTTGTTTTTATATGCATGCTTTTGCCCTCAACCTACTAATTTCTGAAACATGTTTGTTGTAATATGGCTATATAGTAAGTATGCTACTTCTTTTGTTTTTGTTACTTCACAATGTTTCTGTTCAAGCTCTTTAAAATTTTTGCTCTGCTTCTGTAATATTGTCTTAAAATGCCTATTATATCTAGTTTTCTTATTGTTTCGACAGGTCAAAATCGCCAAGCAAATCCAGAGGGCCTGGGTTTCCTCCCGAAACCATCAAGACAACTGAAGACAACCATTCTCTGCTTCATGAAGATTCTCCGCCCCCTGCAGGTGTGGCCAACGACTTTTTTGGTAATTTCAAAGGATTTTCATTGACACCAATGAAGAAAAAGGGCCCGGAACCTATTAGAAGTGCTCCACCACCACCCACAGTACCCCAAACGCCAGATTGGAGAGCACCACCAGTTGCAACAGTTAATGCTGAATCTTACAACAAACCCGCCCCTACTATTCCCACGGTCCACACTAACACTAACGCCACATCTAGGGCTAGCTTCTTCAATAAACCCGTGCAAAAGTTGAATTCATTTAGAAACAATATTAACAATTCGTCGAATACTACGAGTGTTCCGGCATTGCCACCTCCGAATCCTGGTAGCAATATGAGGCCAATAATATCACCACCAGTTTTAGAGAGTTCAACGTCTAACGCTAAAGAATTGATCTCACCTTTAAGAAATGTCGCAAAAGTCCCTTTCAGGGTTGCCCCTGATCCACCTAATACTTCAGGTGACAATGAACCAGCTAGACCTTTGTCTACACCAGAAATAAACACAAATACTGTACTTAATGTTAACGTTGCTGGCGATTTAAAAAAACCACAAAAAGATAAAGAAAATAGTGGCGGAGCTTTAAATAGAATCGCTTCATTTCTAAAGCCTGCTGAAAAGAAGCCAGTTGTTCGCACAAGTTCACTACCAAAATCAAACCAAGTCAAAGCAAACAAAATTCTTGACAAACACACGCTACGTAACTTAGAAATATCCGAGCCAATCCCGCAAACTCAAATTGACGTTGCTATAACTGTTGTCCCCATTGACCCTGCAACTAAGAAGACAGTTGTAATGCGTGCCCAAAGTATGAGGGCGACAAAACCAACTCAAAGGCCAAACATTCAAACTTTTGGCTCAATGCGACAAACTGCCGGCTTCAAACGCCCACTTAGTATTCCCTTCGGTGCCAGGCCGAAAAGTCCACCTCCACCAAGGCCACAAGTAGTTCCAGAGCAAGATACAATACCAAGTTTGCCTGGGTATCAGAAACCTAAACCTACAGTAAGCATCGACCAAAGTCAGTATGATGACTGTTTGAATCGAAGAGCACCCATCGCAAAGATTGGCGAAATTTCAAGTCCGTTAAGTACAGACAATATTTATGCAGTTATAGAGGAATCGCCAAGTTCGACGGTGTCCCCTGTAAAAAGTTCAGGATCGAATGAAACTATGGGGTTGCTCAGAGAAATAGTGTCCGAGATACAAAATAGAAATTTCGATTCGATTTACTCAACCTCAACATTAAATAGAAAGAAAAAGGAAGCAGAGAAGAATAAAAAGCAAGACGAAAAGTCAGATCAAGCATCGTGTGAAACATATGTGAATATGTCACCTGATAGTGAATACAGTAACATGAGTAACATTAAATCAAGCGCTAGTTCGACTTCTAGTGGCTATATCAATCCTTCGAAAGTTAATGTTCCCGTAAAACAACTTGACAAAAAGAAAGTTGAAGATAGCAAACCTATTTTAAGCACATTTAAATCTGAAAATAAACCAAGCGCAGTGAGCACGTCGAGTGAAAAGTCTAACACTTCAACCACAAAATCGACAAATGTTAGTAAGCCTAGTGCATCTCCTACAAATAAGACTCCACCAAAAACCACAAATTTAAGTAGGCAAGTAACACCTCCTAACTTACGGGCAACAAAGACGTCACCCTCAAGACTCAATTCCCAAAATGTCAGAACCAATAGGTCGGTAACGAATAGCCCTGACCTGATAACTAGTTGTAATGGGAACACTCCTTCAAAGGGGCCCGATATCGTCAGCAATGGGACTGCAAAAAAGCCTATAACTAGTGCCAAGCCGAATTTAAATAGTCTCCCTAAGGGGCCAGTGAAACCTAACTTAAAATCAGCTAGTATGAGGGTGCCTCAGGATAAAAAAGAAGTGAGTAAGCCAACCGGAGCTGGTAAGGTGACTAAGACTAATTCGGATGTCGGAATTAAAAGTGCTGCTTCGACGGGTGTGCGAAATGCAGCTAAACAATCCTCGAACGTTGCGTCGCTGCAGAAAAAATTCGAAAGCAAATCTTAATTTATAAGTACGGGAAGTATTAGTGTATATATTAAGACTGTTTAAATTAATTTTTGGCTAAGTTGCTAGGAACCTTCCTTTAGTTTTTGTTTTATTTATAAACTCAGAATACTTGTGAACCGCTAGTCCGTGTTTAAGTTGTAATGCCTTGTGTTCAGTCGTAAGTTATTTTCTACTTAACTTCTTAGTTTAATGGACAATCATGACATATTTAAACTTTAGTAAATAAGACTTTGTTATATTTTTTGTACATATACCAAAGATTATTATATTCTTTCGAAGATTTACTTGTAATATAAAATACTCTTTGACTTTGACTTGCTTTATTGCATTCTGTAGTTATTAACTCAACCTGGACCAAAAACATTAGGAAGAATAGAAATAATCTAGCAGAATATATTTTTTTATTCTTAATACATCTTTTGATTTTGACACAATAAATAATTAAAACAACTTATAAAAACAGCACAACAGAGCACTTTACAAAAATAAGTGCAAGTTGATAAGTTATTTACATTATTCTCCTAAATATAGCTCGCCAAGTCTAAAACTACAGCAACATAATATCACAAAAATATATATTTTTTAAATGACAAGCAACAATACTTTTCAATTACTAAATTAAAATACTCGAAACAAAAATAATTTTGGCATAGGGGTGTGTTATTTTTCTCAATTTTAAACATCTCTAAATGCAGACAGTGATTTGTTACTGCCTATATTGCTTGCCTTTTGTCAATATGCAGTTTTAATACTGAACTGTTATGAAAATGATTTTTTTATGAAATGTCGATGCAAGAATTATAACAAGTGCCTCTATTGGCTAACAGTCGAACATTTAATGAACTTTGTAAATTAAAGATTTAAAATAACCTTAGAAGGAACTATATTCTACCTACAAATAAATACATTGTTATAGTAGAAAAATATTTGTGATACAGTCTTGAGGACACAAAAAGTCCATTATTATAAAGTTTGTACAATATATTGTCTAATTTTTGTTGTTTTATTGGCACTTTTTATTGCTTTTTAAATTACTTAAATGCCTTAAGTAGAATAAAAAATGAACGAATTGATTTGGCAGAGAAGAATGCCATAGCTATCGAACAATGCCATAGCTATGATTCTATTATAGTAATTATTGAATTACTGGCTTCTTACAGATACATTAAATACATTGTCAGCAACATCACAATACGAAACTATTCAATATTATACACAAAATGTGCCAAAAACACTTGACCAACATTTTCGGGAAAAAAATGGTTGTCGACAATTTCATTTTAACAACTCGTTTCAAGGGGAACAGACTTTGTAGTGTTGTTAGTGACACTGTTAGTGTTTGTAATTGTGTCTCCCATAGATGGCATTCCTTCTTGGGAGCTCGAAGAGTGGTGATTTGCCATACCAGCCGAATTCTGTCTGTGCTTTCTGAGACACCATGCCCTCTTCACAGCTGCCAAGACCTGTAACATTAACACATTAAAACTTTGCATTATACTGGTAATAAGTTATTTGTTATCTTAAAAACCGCATGTCTAAATCCCTGGAAAAACTTAATATTTAAAAAATATAGATCACAATACAATAATTTATGTTGTTAACTAAAAATAGATAATGCCACCCATTATGGCATTAAAGCGAGAGATCACACTATTGCACACGTGATGTTCTTACCTGGGGTTGTAGTCCGACGACAACGAAGATGAAGACGCCTTGGAGGCAGTTGATAACGTCAGTGGCATACCACAAGTAGTGGGGCCCTCCAACACCCCAGGATAATATTTCTGCCACCCAAGTGATCCCCATAACAACAACCAACTTCAAGCAAACTCTTCCAAGTGCGGCCCTAAAGTAATAAGGTTAACAAATAATTATAAGGTAGGCATAATAGGGAACAGGACCGATAAGTAGGTGCAGCATGTAATAATAAATAATAAGCAAGCAATAAGAAAAATGGACAAGGGCATGACAAATTTGTAGAATGCATTTTTCTCTGCAATTATTAATAAGTTTTTGACTCCCCCTCTTACACCATGATATCTGCCCTATTTTGGTTTCAGGACTTGCCTAATGTAACCCCATAGTCGATTTTTTTATTTCGGCGTTAAATAAAAAAACAACACATTTGTTGCGTTCTGCCGGTCACTGTAAAGTAGAGATGGGAAAGTTTCCACTTTACGAAAATTCCCGGAAAGTTTCCAACAAAAATTTCCGAAACATTCGGAAAGTTTCCAGTCTTCTTTTTTTTTTAGTGTTTAGTTTAATTAGTCACACTTAGAGCTTTCCAAAAATACCAAATATGTCATATTTTGAGTGAAATTTGTTAAAGATATTGCAGAAAAATATAATATCACAAAATGTAAAAGTTTTGCTTTGTATACCTACTTGGTATTTCATGATCATAATTCAAAATTCCACTTTCAGATTTTAAATTATTAGTATCATTATTATTTAATTACTACCTACAGCAAAAAACGAAGGAGGTGACGTTTTTTTTTGTGAAAAAAATACTATTATTTTTGCAGATTTAGCTGGGGCAAAAAAAAACATTGCTTCCGCTAAACCGAAAGTGATATGCAACCGTGTTGTGCAGATTTTTTTATTCACTTTACTAGTCTGATGAAAAATTGCATGAAAATCGCCATCTTATCTTAATTTAAAAAAATGGTAATTTGGCGATAACTTTTTTGTTTGAAATTAAACTGTTTTTTTTTTCTTGGCGGCATTCAATTTCTTGGTACAAACAACACAAGTTTAGTGTTTGAACGTCCAATGTATCTTAAAAATTACCGAGATAATTGCTAGTAATGGTGTCTCCCTGTACAAAAGTAAACATAATAAAATAGAGAACTGAAAAAAGCTAGATAAATAAAAAAGATAAAAAAGATAAAACCAAATATTAAAGAATATAATAAATTTAAACTTAATAAATTTCAGTCAAAAAGTATATACAGGGTGTCCAACTTTAAAACTGTACAAATCCGTAAAATCTTCATTTTTGGAGATAATCGCCTAAACTTTTTTTTGTTCGAAAGACCTTCAAAAACCGCTTCTTTTGACCTTCCTGCCATTTGCAAAATGCAAATCCAGAGCCGGCTGCCATTTTTTTATACCCCCGGTTTTCACGAAAAGCATTTAGCGATTTTTTTATTTAAAATCTGAAACCACAACATTAATCAGAACACCCCAAAACCCCCATATACCAAATTTGAACAAAAAATATACAGGGAGTTCTATTCTGTGGGGAGTCAAAGTTCAGCAAAATAATAATTTTAAAGAGATCTGGCGAGTCAAGGGTGCCGTGGAATCGCTTCAAAACAGTTGAATAGTCAACAGGACCATTCAAAATATTGATGTGAAAAGATTTAGTACAAAAATATACAGGGTATTTTTCTCTGAGCCATCTCAAAATTCTGAAATTTTATGAAACTTATACGGATCAAGAGTGCTCTGGAATCATTGACAAAATATTGATAAACACAAAAGTAATGTATTTCTTTACAAAACGCCAACTAAACAAATAAAAACAATTTAAATTATTGGAGCTTTCTTAACAAAGTCACTGTCTAAGATGATACATTTTCTATGCGTTTCCTCTGTTGTGACGCACCAGCCACCTTAACTGATATAGACTTACTGACTGGCAGGCTTCTGTATTGTTCAGATTTGGTTTGTTTATAGTGTGTGGAGCGATTTTGATATACTCGATTTTTGACCCGTATAAAGTTCCAAAAATTCAGTAATTTGAGATGGCACAGATAAGAACACTGTATATTTTGTATTGGACTTTTGCACACCAATACCTTGAGTGGTCCTATTGACCATTCAACTGTTTTGAGGGGATTCCATGGCACACATGACTTGTCAGATGCCTTTAAAATTCGTATTTTGCCCAACTTTGACACCCTGCAGAATGGAACTCCCTGTATATTTTTATTCAAATTTGGTATATAGGGGTTTTTGGGTGTTCTGATTAATGCTGTGGGGTCAGATTTTAAATAAAAAAATCGCTAAATGGTTTTCGTGAAAATCGAGGGTATAAAAAAAGTCGCTGCCGGCCCTGAATTTGCATTTTGAAAATGGCAGGAAGATCGAAAGAAGGAGTTTTTGAAGGCCTTTCAAACAAAAAAAAGTTTAGGCTTTTATCTCAAAAAATGAAGATTTTACGAATTTGTACAGTTATAAAGTTGGACACCCTGTATATAGAATATAATAAGATATTGTTCATGATTCTTCTTTGTTCTTTTTTGTATTTTTTAGGTTATGTCATGAATGTTTGCCAGGCATTTATGGCGGCAAATTTAAAATTTCTTCATAAATTCCCGGAAAACTTTCCGGGAAAGTTTCCCAGGAATGTTTCCGAAACTCTCAGGGAAAGTTTCCCAAACCTTCAAAGTTTCTTCCCGGAAAGTTTCCAAAAATGGAAACTTTCCCAACTTGGAAAGTTTCCGTTGCCCATCTCTAAGTAAAGTATGGAGGGACTTTAAAGTGTTTTAAATTGCAGGTACCTAATTTGTTTACTAAATCAACAGGTTGTATGTCAAATTTATAATATTGGGGAATGCAGCTATATTTTGAAGGCGAATGCTCATCATTGTTTACAGGGCCATATAGCTAGACTTTAACGTTGGGGGGGGGGGGCGCTTCATGGCTAAAATTTTTGTACTGGTTAAAATAAAAATGCGCCGCAAGCAAAATTTTCCGAATTTCAAATTTTCAAAATCAAACAATTGAAATTTTTTAGGTCTGAAAGCATAAATGAATGATAAATTTTAATTAATTTTTTTAAAAATTGCGCCGCTGGAGAAAATGGTTCAGTTTAAATGAATGGCAAATTTTCATTACATTAAAAAAATACTTAAGTGGCTACATGAAAATTTTTTTTTCAAATTTCAAGATTGAACTGTTTTAATGGATAATTACTAAATTATGACCATCATTCTACCCTTATCAAGTACTCATAATTTTTCCTACAAAAATAATACATAGTTATTGTTTATTATTGTTAACTGACATACCTACAATTTAGTAATATAATTATTAACAACACTCCTTGGTCATGTGAAAGAAAAAATACATTATAATCTTTCTATAAAATTTTTGCGACATCCTATAAATTGTAGCATAAAATATTTTTCCTATAAAACTTACTATTTTTAAAGTCTATGGTGTATGTTTACTAAAATACTAAAATGCGCTGCAGGCGAAATCTTTTAGTAATGTGAAGCACAAAATAAATAGTTTAAATGCTGAGGTCAGTGTTTAGGTATTACTCGTTTGACTATGGCTGAGGCATAGAAAATTTTGTTGCAGAAAGATAGTAGGTACCTACTTGCTTACTTTATCAGTAAAAAATCTGTATGTCTATTGTGCTCTAAATTATAAGTATATGAAGTAAAGACATTGTGTCCGACAATTTATCATAATAACCAAACTAGATTTCACGTGAACTTCAGTTTATCTATTCAATTATGGCATACTTTATTTTCTCAAAGAATCGTTTTCTATTATTTTATCTCAACAATATACAGGGTGTCCAACTTTAAAACTGTACAAATCCGTAAAATATTCATTTTTGGAGATAATCGCCTAAACTTTTTTTTTTGTTAGAAAGGCCTTTAAAAGCCGCGTCTTTTGACCTTCCTGCCATTTTCAAAATGCAAATCCAGGGCCTGCTGCGATTTTTTTATACCACCGATTTTCAAAAAAAAAAACATTTAGCGATTTTTTTATTTAAAATATGAGCCCACAGCGTTAATCAGAATACCCTAAAACTGCCATATACCAAATTTGAACAAAAAATGTACAGGGAGTCCCTTTCTGCAGGGTGTGAAAGTTGAGTAAAATAGGAATATTAAAGGCATCTGCAGAGCGAATTAAGTGTGCCATGGAATTCCTTCAAAACAGTCGAATGGTCATGTTCAACAGGACCACTCAAAATGTTGATGTGAAAAGATTTACTACAAAAATATACAGGGTATTTTTCTCTGAGCCATATCAAAATTCTGAAATTTTATGAAACTTATACGGATCAAAAGTTCTCTGGAATCATTGAAAAAATATTGATAAACACAAAAGTAATGTATTTCTTTACAAAATGCCAACTAACAAATAAAAACAATTTAATTTATTGGTCCTTTCTCAACAAAGTCACTGTCTAAGACGTTACATTTTATGTGCGTTTCCTGTTGTGGCACACCAGCCACCTTAACTGATAGATATGGACTTAGTGACTGACAGGCTTCTGTACTTTTTAGATTGAGTTCGTTTATAGTGTGTGAAGCGGCTTTGATGTACTCGATTTTTGACCCGTATAAAGTCCCAAAAATTCAGTAATTTGAGATGGCACAGATAAGAATACTCTGTATATTTTGAATTGGACCTTTGCACACCAACACCTTGCACACCAACACCTATTGACCATTCAACTGTTTTGAGGGGATTCCATGGCACACTTGACTCTGCAGATGCCTTTAATATTCCTATTTTACTCAACTTTGACACCCTGCAGAATGGAACTCCCTGTATATTTTTTATTCAAATTTAGTATATGGGGGTCTTGGAGTGTTCTGATTAACGCTGTAGGGTCAGATTTTAAATAAAAAATAAAAAAATCGCTAAATGGTTTTGGTGAAAATCGGGGGTATAAAAAAATCGCAGCCGGCCCTGGATTTGCATTTTGAAAATGGCAGGAAGGTCAAAAGAAGCGGTTTTTGAAGGCCTTTCAAACAAAAAAAAGTTTAGGCTTGTCTCCAAAAATGAAGATTTTACGGAATTGTACATGCAGTTATAAAGTTGGACACTCTGTATATTATGTTGACTTCTAATATTAAAAACATATTTGAATATAAAAAACAGTTTAAAAAATGTATAAAATTGCATCTTCTCCAAAATCCAAATAGTTAGATATTAATAATTAATAATAATAATTAAAAATAAAAAAAATAAAAAACTATTGTTTACGTCATAAGGTTTATATCAATTTTTAATGCATGGACTTTCACATGGTTTGATATTTGATAAACATGGTTCAGTAGCGCACGCACAAGACTTTGATGGGCTTAGGTTACTTATTGTCCCTATAAACAACACAAACATTGCATATTATTAATTATTGTCAATAAATAACTACAAATACAAATAAATACAAAAATACAAAATGTCTTTTTCCTTTTTTCTCAATTTGTTCAGTTTTTTATCTACGGCTCTGATGATTTATAGTTTTTTTTTCTATAGGTTTGTTCCGACAGCAGTTCTGAATTGGTTCTAGGCGATCTAATTGGTTGAAAAAAATATGGAATTACTTCTCAGCATTCTGATTCGCTACAACTGGTTCAGAAATCGGAACTATGTCTTGGAACAAAGTTTATATAAAGTAACCCGCAAAGGTTTCATTTTCGAAATAAAGGGCACCGAAAGTGCAAAATTGAAGTTTCAGCGTCGAATATCTTCTAAATGGCTGAAACAAATATGTAGGAATATAACCCTATATGTATAGTTTTAATCTTAAAAATACGTAGATTTTAAAAAATAGAAAAACACACAGGGTGCTCCATTTAGGAATACATATTTATATCTACGTATAAGTAGGTACTTTCGGTTTTATTCCATCCACCCTGTATAAAGACTGCATTTACTCGACCGGTTGCAATACACGCGAGCGGTTTTTCACTTACCCATGCGGCCTTGATGGTAATGAACGTCGCGAAATAAGAAATACAAGAATGCAACGATGCATTATTACAGTTTTCAACGGTTCGTGGATATAAGCAAAAGGGAAGAGCGGTTTCTGATCAAGCTAAACCGCTAAAGTAATCCAGGGCGATTTTCCTTTTAGAATAAAATCGGCAGGTAATGGTTTAAGTTCAGGCAAGTTTGATTATACCTTTCTGTGGTCGATTTCACCAGTTCCCTCTTCCACAAGCCGCAGGTCAGTTCTCTCGCTGTCAGTGCGAAGAGAAGCAAGTTGATGAACAATAGGATTCCTATTGGTCCGTAGAAGAAAGTCAGTATTTCCGTGTCACCTTAAACAATGAAAAGAATTTACATTACCACCATAAATGCATGTTTGTGATTGCGTTTCCACAAATTTATACAGAAGACAATCCAAGATTTATTGTTAGAGAACGGATGGGTATACACAGCACAATTTATAGCAGGACTATCGGATTCCCAGGCTACTGAATAAACTTAAACTTTAGTATCTTTAGAGATAACAATGTATACAGGTTTCATCAGACGAAAAAGCTCTTCCTGAAAGGAAATCTCAAAACACCCCAAGATTCCATAAAAACCACCACTAAATTTTTCCGCTAGCTAGCGAAGCTATATATATCTGTGATAATATGTAATATCAATATCAAACTAAATATTTCTGTATGTGCACGGGCTGATTCCGTTATTCTTATTAGCCAACCACGTCTCGTACCAATCTACCCTAAAATTGTTACACACGACTACTTATAAACTTTTTAGAGTTAAGACTGAATGTACACCACGTGCGTGGTGATTCAACATTTTGACCCATAAAATGGCTTTTTTCGATCTGTAGCGAGCAACACGCATAATTTTAAATTTTGGCCAATACAAATTTTAATCTAAGTAATTACTCACATTTTGAGACAAAAATTATTTAGAAATATTTATCACAATGGCAGTTATTAGGCTTTTTGCGCAAATGCTAATAACGGCCATTGTGATCAATCTTTTTAAATAATTTTTGTCTCAAAATGTGAGTAATTACTTAGATCAAAATTTGTATTGACCAAAAGTTTAAAATTATGCGTGTTGCTCTTTACAGATCAAAAAAGCCATTTTATGGGTCAAAATATTGAATCACCACGCACGTGCTGTACATTGAGCCTTAAAACGTTGAGTGAAGGAAGGAACAATAAGAGGAACAATAAGAGACGGTTAAAACCAACGATATGCTCGTTGGTTGAAACTATACGTTTGGATTCACTCCGCACTTACTACGAAACAATTTGACATGCGCAGTTAAATCGAAGCATATTTATGAACAAGTTGACCGCGCGGCCGCGGCGTTGCCGGATAGTGCGATCGTCTGGGAAAATCAATATTTTACGAATTTCAACTCTACTTATTTCTTAAGAAAAATTTGTCAAGTTCAAATTTATTTATGGTTCAACTTGTATAAGAACTGTGATTTTTCGCCCTCTGGGCAATTTTCAAAATGGCAAACAAATACATTATAGTGTAAGTAATTATTATACTAATGTATTTTTTAATTGCGAACAACTCTTTCTAATATCTCGTTTTCCTATCTTTCTACCACAAAATAAGGAAAAAGCCGAAAGTGCGAAAAGATCAAAGTATACGCAGATTAATAATTAATTTGATATAATAGTGTAATTTTTAATTTTCATGCATCGAACAATGGGTTTCCCTCCTCTACTTTTTACTAGGTACCGTTTCCCATGATTTTCAAGTGAAATTACCGACGAGTCTTATTTATTTCCGTTACCTACATCAGTGCCCACTGCCCATTGCAGGTTCATTACATTCGAAATTCGCCATCGCCAACTGGCATCTCCCTTTCGCCAATTTATTACACGCAGTGTAACGTTCTTTATAAAATGCATTTTAAATGAGCTTTTATACAGGCACGTAGGCAGATCAAATTAAAACCCATAAGCGCAGTCCACAGGAAACTTAACTGGACAATAATTCATTCTCAGAAACTTTAAATTAAGTTAGTATTGTTAAGCATACTTAAGTGCAATTTTTTTTGTTACTACGTTTCGTAACTTCTTGAGAAATCTTTGACTACAGATATAATTGTAGTATCAGTACAGACGTCAGTCGGAAAATTTACATCAAGTGTATCTTTCAGCACATCAATTTAATGTCCTAAATTGAATTAAATTAATCTACAATAAAGAGATATTACTAAATTGTTCAAAATTGCAATTACTGTGGGTGGTAATACACTTAAGAAATTTCAAAATCATCATGTCTTAATAAGACTCTTAATTCACGTTTCCTGCTCTTATTTAATCACTGATTGATGCCAGCTTTGGTTACATGAGTAAGAAGCAGATCGTAGGTGCCGAATAGGTATAGTAGCGCAGTTCAAAACTTGAATTCGAAACCTGAAAACAAATTGTCATTTGGAGTTTGGACAAACATTAGAACCTACAGAATGGATCAGTACCTATACAATTCCAGTTAACTGAACGGATATGATTTCATATCCGTCTTAGGAAGGATATGAAATCAAAATCAACAACAATCACAGCTAGTTAAGCTTTCTCTGGCGCGTATATTGACGTATTGGAAAACCAAGCAACACTTAAAATTGTTTCATTCCAAAACGTTAGTGGGATCTGTCAAATTATTTTCACCGTTTGAACAAATATTCGTTTAGAAGCTAGTGAAATGTGAAATGTCCATATCGCCCTCCAAAGATTACCCCCTCTTGTACAAACTACCATTGCTTTAAAGTAACGGTTGAAAATTGGAGATTCCCCTTCCTGTCACAACAATGTGAACAGGTCCTATTATAATTTGGAAGTCTAATCTTAGTTGTCAGCGTATGTGCCTTATATTCTCAGAAATATCGTTATTCCTTCCTTGGTTGAAGTTATTAATCAAGTGCGGAGAGCGACGGCAGAACAATCAGGATCTAAGCATCCATAAGGAGTTTTGCCTTATCGCACCTGTGATATTCATTGTGGTGAGTAAGATCTCCAGAACCACAGAATACAGAGTCCATCTTGTCAAATATGTCAAAGGGAGCCCAATTTGAAACGGTACTTAATCCATTGTAGGTCACTGAATCTGCTTTCTCAGTTTTAAATTAGTCCATAATAAATGAAGAACGCAGTCTACTTCATGGTTTATTTGAACGATCTTATAGGGTGTGTGAAAAATTACACAATAGTTGGGCTCTATATGACATATTTGACAAGATGGACTCTCTGTATTCTGGTCTTCTCCTTGAAAGAACGCAGGACCAGGTAAGCTGTGGCAGGACCTCGTAATCCACAAATTGAAAATGTTACAGGAGAGCATAAAAAGTGTTTTATTTATATTGTTTAAGAGAGTGAACATTCTTTTTGCACCGCAGGAACTAAACTGACCACTTTACTCCCTCTTTTGCGGGACTAAAGTGCGGCATTTACTCCCTTGGGACTAAAATATTTTAGTCCCAAGGCAGTCAAAAACTTTAGTACCTTATTGGGATTAAAAGTAACAAAAACAACAGAAACTCTGACCATCTAAGTATTTTATTCAATAACATTAATTAAATGAACAGTAACGAAATGCAGTAGATAAACAAATTAGGATTCTACGGAAAATTCTAAATACATCTGAAGAATGTCATTTTTTTTAATTAATAGATTCTGTGCTATGAAAATAGGCATTTTGACTACTTTACACCGTTTTAGCGACAAAACTGGTTGACATAGAAGAATAGTTATTATATTTAGATTGCCAGATGCGTAAATGCACTTTTTTGGCCGAGGAGGTTGTTTAAAGACAAAGGCAACGCGAGCGTGTTGCCTCGGTTATTAAAAGTACCTCCGAGGCCAAAAAAAGAGCTTACGCATCGTGCAATGTATTACATTTTTCCTGCTACCGACAATTTCAGGTTATAGGTACTTGAATAAAGCTCTAAATACATATGGAGTAGATTGTGAGTAATAATGATCTTCAAATTAACCTTCAATTAATAAAAATGATAATCAGTATCAGTGGTAAATATAAGAGGCAGAATGCAGCGATAATAAAAAATAGATAAAAAATGTCCAGCTTTGTGTGGGATTTGAACCTGGATCTACGAATTACTAATCGCCTACTCTCACCCTACCGGTAGCGAGGTGCCTGTCAAATTTGGTCTGTTATATGCTGCTCTTATTTGACGCCAGAGAAACATTGATATTATTAATTTTTCTTTGATATAATTCGTGTTCTTTATGATCAAAACCAAACGATAAAACCACTTTCGCGGCTAGCAACCAAAATAACAGGGCACCTCGAATATTTGACTTTCGCCGTCAGGCCTGTTGGCGAGTATGTAAAGTGTACTTACGGGGGAGGGAGCGGGAAAAATAAATTTCACATTGCTACCTTAACTTTTCAAGAGCTGGTGGTTTAACTAATGGTTGGTACCAAGGTACCAACTTTCGGCACCATGGTATCAATTTGTACCAGCACCATTAGGTAGTCCTTGAAAAGTTAAGATAGAAATGTGAATGAATTTCATTTTGATATATCTAAAACAGTTTCCTGGCCAAGAGCAACTGCCCCACCTTCCAAGTTGTTGTAAAAAAATATTAAAAAGGTTAATTGGGTACTTTAAAAATAATTAAAGATAGACCAATTAATTATTAGAAATTTTTTAGAAATATTAAGTAAAATTACTTAAAATTAGCCTTAGTAAATCCTAATATCTTCAGATTTTCAAGCTGCAGTGAATATTTTCAAAGAAATGGTTTCGGCCCCGCCCTTTTAAATACGCTACTGACTGGATAACCCTGTACACGGGACTCGGAGGCGTGGGGCCAATCAAAACGCAGGCCGCGTACGCCGCACCGTTCGCACCCGCCTAGAGCCGGCCCTGGAGGGGTTAGACCAGTGGCTGTTGAAGTTGAAAAATGGTTTTACAAAAACCTACTATTTTTAAATGGTTTTTAGTAAAAAAATGAAACAGGTTTAAGTGGAACAAGTTAAACATTACAACTTTAAAAATATTAAATATTAATTATTATAATAATGGCTGAATATTATTTCTCGCATTTGTACCCATCCCTTTTCTACTTATTTGATTTCTCATTTTTACGGATATATTCCTACACATTCTTCGCCCGGCCTGACGACACCTTTAGAATTGCCACTAGGTATGGTACAAGATTTCTTCGCGCCACTTGCCTAACTGAACCTTTCATAAAAATAATAAATAAATCTTCAAATACAAATTAGTACCAATCTATTCAATAAAAGAGACTCTGGGAATCCCCTATTCTCCTAATACATGGCGCACGCAGCACGCAGCCATGCACCACCGTTCACCGTTTACTATTGTACAGTGTTGCCAGTTATGTTTTATTCTATTTGAAATCATATTCTGGTGATAAAACTCGATACTGCACTGATCCCAAAATTATGTTTTGTTTGCAGTTTTCGGGCGGGTTTCTATGCTCTAGTGGAAAATCAGTTTAATAAATTATTATTACATACTGGTGCTCGGGGAGCTCATTCTAGTGGTGGTGCAAAAGCATATAAAATGGTGAAACGCCAGAAATCATCGAGATTTTAAAAAAGAGCATTGTTTTTTCCGACTATTCGGAAAGCGCTAGTGATACTGCTTTCACAGCCCTGCACAACTAGTATGTAGAGCGTTCATTTAGCTCCCTTCGTCGAATTAAAATGTGGTTAAGAGGCACTAGTGGTGAAAATAGATTAAACGGGTTGTAGCTATGCTAAGCATTCACAGTCAATGGGTTTTCGCAAACAAGGAGCAATTAGTGGAAGATGGAGTTAAAGATTAATATTAATATTAGTGTTTTTGAGCAAACGGTTTTAATCCTTTAGTTATTCTACATTTTATGCCCCCCCCCCCCTCCATTCGCTATGAATGAGGTTTAATTCAGATGGCTGCCCAACCTTCTGTTTTGAGCTGGATACGCCCATGTTCCTGGCTACATAACGTCTTGTGAATTTTTACTACAAGACTAAAGTGACTATTATTAAAAATGAGTAAATTAAAAATATTATAGTTTTTTTTTTTGTTAAAATAGAGTACTTTACGGGGAACTGCACTTTATTAGAATGTTAATACGAGTTACTTGCATTTTCTTTTGCAAAAAAAGGCTAAAATAATACTATAAACGGGTATTTTATATTTTATTTTTCGACTAGACATTTTGGAAAGTTGCTAGCAGTACACTATATATAGTAGGTAATTACAATATTTATTTCATTTTTGAAAAAAATGAAGAATAGAAAAAAATGTAGCTGGTCCTGAATTTACATTGTGAAGAAGCGGTTTTTGAAGACCTTTTAAGACTGATTACTGAAAACGATCTCCAAAAATAAAGAATTTATGGACGTGTATAGTTATAAAAAGTAGACACAACCTGTATATCGTATATCTATATAATGTTCCAATATATATAGCGAATATCGTTACATCAATATACTTATTTGAAATATCGACATTCGATATCATAAAATAAAATACGAATAATTATTATTTTTGTTATAGCCAGATGTAGCCAAGCTACAAACTCTTAGGGTGAGAACAACTGAACAACTACTTTATTACTACGATTAGGTTATTTTTGATCCCAAGAAAACGCGCTTTGAGTTATGATGTTTATCTGCCACGTGCATGTGTCGACAACAGATGAATCTAAAAGCCAGTCCGCAGTTTCAATCGAATGTATTTAGGTTAGGTGCAAACCAAAAACAAACAAACCCAACTGCGGCTCCGTCAATCACATTTCGTCGATGGAAAATGATTGAGAGGTTCCTAGGCCGACGCCCCAGCGAAAGCCGAATGGCGTCCTAATTCGATTTGGGGACGCCCCGGGTTACAATTTCCTCCCGACGATGACGAGATTGATAATCGTACCGAAAATAAAAACGTTTAGGATTCGGAATCGACGATTTATGTGTCCCCCTATGTGACCACTTGAAAAAATAGTAGTAATTCGTCAGACAAATCAAATTATCTGGTTTCTTTTCACACTTCACCACTCACCACACTAGAGAGACACAGTGAATCGACAACATGCAGCAGGTCAGGATGTAAACGAAAATTAAATGTATGCAAGTGTCCAATAGAACGGCGGGATTGATAAAATTTTTCAAAGATCTATAAATTACCTACATCTAAGTGCTATTGTTAATTTATTTTTAGATCTTGCAATTAGCCCTAATGTTAACTTATTTTTTCTAATTGCGAGATATATCCTGCAATTAACCCTAATGTCAACTTATTCTTCTAATTGCAAGATCAATTTTATAATTAGAAAAAAAAACAAGTTAACATTAGGGATAATAATTGCAAGATATTTATATCTTGCAAAATTAGAAAAAATAAGTGAACATGGCCTCTCTGCATTCGGACAAATCAATAAACTTAAATAAAAGTTTGAAATCGTTATTAAAATGCACTTCACTTGCGTATTGAGGGTATTGCCACTTTGATATACTGAGAAAAAGTGGACTATACAGGGTGGATTGTATGTTGGATGTTGGTAGAACGTAACGTGTAGATCAATGGATACTAGAAGCAAAGAAGATTTAAATCGACAATCAACTTCTTTTGTTTTCCACACAAAATTCAACAATCATCAATTATTATTCTCCCCATCGAAGAATATACTCATATTCGAGATAATATCTCGGGAAAGGGTTCACTTCTAAATTTAATTGAAGACCTAGAAATTCATGGGAATAATATTCTAGGAGTGACAAACCTTTATTTAAGCTTTTTTGATTTGGTACCTAATCTATACATCTTGTTATGGTCTTGTTCCTCCCCTCTCCTCCCTATGGCAATTCCATAGTTCCACCGACCACCGGGCACCTGCCTACATTTAGTTTTCGTTTATTTCCTGATCTGCTGCAAGTTGTTCTTTTGTTGTCCTTAATTATGATGTCATATTGTTTCATTCTTTTATAGCATAATCTTGTTCGACAACTAAGTTCACCGATCTCCTAAAATAACATTGTGTTTTGACAAATTTCCTATCTTGTTTTAGTGCTATGTCTTGATAACAATCGTTAAACGATCGAAAGCGCTAAGCAGCTAGATCGATAAAGTTTTGTCTTTTACCACTTTTATATTTCTTATAATTACCTAATTCTATACTAAAATCGAGCAACTCTTACGCCTGGCGTAAACAATAGCACGTGGGTTGAGATGTTCTCCGGGGCCGCACTGAGGCACGACCTTATTTATTTAATTTTAGTTTTACATTTGTTATTACATCAAAATATTTCGGAAAATAATTATTGGCTTCATTAAAATGGTTCAAAACATCGATAAAATTATTTGTGGCAGTGTCTAAATAGCTGAAAACAACAAGATAAAACCGCATAACTACACTTTTGCGATCGAGTACGTCCCTGGTTGCCGAGTCCGGTGAAATTTTATAGCCTACCGACCAATCGCGGAACGTCATTGAACACGGATTGCTCGATTTTAGTATAAAATCGAGCAATCCTTACGCCTGGCGTAAATAAAACCACGTGTTCAATGACGATCCGCGATTGGTCGGTAGGCTATAAAATTTCACCCGACTCGGCAACAGGGACGTGCTCGATGGCAGAAGTGTAGATATTCGGTTTTATCTTGTTGTTTTCAGCTATTTAGACACTGCCACAAATAATTTTATCGATGTTTTGAACCATTTTAATTAAGCCAATAATTCTTCTCTGAAATATTTTGATGTACACAATTGTAAGACTAAAATTAAATAAAGGTCGTACAGTCGCGGAAAGTTGGTATCGAACGACCTGAAGAGGTTTCTCGTGGCTATCGTTACAGGGCGCGCGGAGACGGCAACATCGCGCTGGAGTCTGCAGCCGGCCGGTCTGCTAAAAATAGAACCATAAAATGCAAATTACAGCCTCCAGCCTCTCACAGCAAAGGAACAAAATTCGAGGAAAATGCAACTTTGTGCTGGTAATAATTCCAACCCCAGTGTTGGTATTTAATATTTCGTACTATTTTATCATGTTACTATACCGTCTAGTATTTATGATAATGAAATAAAAAAATAATAAATATCAAGGCTGAGATTAGAATCAACACCACAATAAAAGTTGCTTTTTCTCGAGTTTCCTTCCTTTGCTGCCAGCACCCTGTATTAATTAGGAATATGAAATTAGGTAAATCCATAGTCAATTTGAGCCACAATAGAATTCCGAAGAATTTCTCAAAAACAATAATTTAATATACAGGGTGTCTACTTTTAAACATATGCAAATTAATAAAATCTTTATTTTTGGAGATAATCCCTGAACATTCTTTGTGTGAAAGGCCTTCAAAAATCGCTTCTTTTAGCCTTCCTATCATTTTCAAAAGGCAAATCCAGGTCCGGCTACGATTTTTGAGTGTTTTTTTATTTAAAATCTACCAATACAGCGTTAATCAGGATCCCCCTAAAACCCCTTTATATACCAAATTTGAACAAAGAATTTAGAGAGAGATCTATTCTACAGGATGTCAAGGTTCAGCAAAATAGGAAATTTACAGGCATTTGGCGAGTCAAGTGTGCCATGGAATCCCGTCAAAATAGTTTAATTGTCAACAGAACCACTCAAAGTGTTGGTGTGCAAAGATTCAATACAGGGTATTTTTCTCTGCCCCATCTGAAAATGCTGAATTTTTATGACTTGACTCGCCAGAGATGCCTGAAGAGGTTTCTTTAAATTTCCTATTTTGCTCAATTTTGACATCCTGTAGAATAGAACTCTCTCTATATTTTTTGTTCAAATTTGGTATATAAAGGGTTTTCGACTGTCCTGATTGACGCTGTGGTGTCAGATTTTAAATAAAAAAATGGCTAAATGGTTTTTGTGAAAATCGGGGGAATAAAAAAATCGTAGCCGGCCCTGGATTTGCAATTTGAAAATGGCAGGATTGCTAAAATAAGCGGCTTTTGAAGTCCTTTCGGACAAAAAACAGATCAAGCGATTATCTCAAAAATTAAAGATTTCAAGGATTTGTATAATATGTTTAAAAGTAGATATGGGGGCTCTTAATATTAATTAGAAAATGTATGGCACAAAATTAATGGATTATCGGATTACCTGAGTTGAAATATTTTAGCATAGATATTTATATCTTTTTAAATAGGTATTTATTAATTATACCTACCTGCACTTAATATAACTAAATTTAGGGGATTAACTTAATAATTGTAATATTGAATTGGATGTAGATTTTGAAAATATCGATTATACCTGCTCCTAGCCCTTTGTATAAATACTAAGGTGGGTGGGCTAAAATTATTTAGTCAGTATCCTAATTCGAGAGAGTAACTAACAGTGTTCGTTATGCCTCGTTTGAGTGAATCCGTCAAGCACCGTATCATCGCCAAACTAGAAAATGGTTGGGCTATTTCCCGACTGGCCGAAGAATTTGGTGTATCTAAAAGCACCATTTTCAATATAAAGAAGAAATATGACGAAACCGGAAGCGTGGAAAACATACATAGAGGAGGAAATGTGAAAATTACGTCTGACCAACAAGATGAGCAACTAGCTAATTTTTGCCTTGCAAATCCGTTTAAATCCGCCGTTGAAGCAGTATCTGCAACACAATTTCCAGCAAGTGTTAGAACTGCCCGAAGGAGATTAGATGCAGCCAATCTGAAATCTCGCACGGCCAGCAACAAAATTCAGCTGACCGAGGCTAATAAGGAAGTCAGGTTGCAGATATGCCGAGAGTTTCAGCGTTTACCGCCACATTATTGGGAGAAGGTAATATTTAGCGACGAAAAGATCTTTCAAAGCCATTACAATGGCAAAGTGCGAGTATATAGACCTTCGGTGAGTTCAAGATATGACGAAAGATTTGTGTCACCCAGGAAAAGGAGTGGGCATTTTCGTCAACATATGGGCCTGGATAAGCTACCGTGGACCTGGCATTTGTTGGAGAATCGACGACCGCTTCACAGCAGCTCGCTATTGCGAGATACTCGAAGGCGGATTGTTACCAACTGCAACGGAAATGTATCCCGATGGCTTCGTTTTCCAGCATGATAACGCTCCTGTGCATACAGCAAGAATAGTTCGCGAATGGTTCACCGAAAACAACGTAGAAAAGTTGCAATGGCCGGCGAAGAGTCCTGACTTGAATCCCATTGAGAATGTGTGGGGCAGAATGGCGCGGACAATGGAGACTTCGTACCCGAAAATAGGGAGGCACTTTGGCAGAAGATTCAACAAACGTGGGATGAAGTCGTAACCCATGATCTCTGCTGCCAACTCATAGATTCGATGAGCAGGAGAGTTCAGAAAGTCATCCTATCCCAAGGTGGGTATACTAAATATTAATATACATATAATATAATAATGGAAAATGCATTTGATTTCTTGCCTTTATTTAATTATGTTATAGTCATAAAGATTTTAATGGGTTTATAGTTTTTTCGGATTCTTCCTGTGTCGGTGGTTCTAATAAAACTTCGTAATCATTATATCCAGCTTGTGGAAGTCCTCAATCACCTGAAATTATTTTATTTAATCCAGGTAATCACATTGAGGTCCAGGGAGGTGTGTAAAGCTTGACACGTGTCCCTGCTGTGTGTCTTCTGATGTTATTGATAAAGGTATGCAATTTAAATAATAGAGAGTTATTGCAGAAATAAATAACGTCGCGCTCTTTTTTGACGTTATTTTGACATTTGAGCATGCGCAGTCGTAGTTTGACATAAGGTCGTCCATAATAAGGTTATTTTCCTTTATTTTTGTTTATTGTGTATACCATAATATACGTTATTTTTACCTTATTTGTCACAATTCTTAAAATAAATTCTGATTTGTCAGAAAACGCTAGTGTTCTGTGAAAGTAGGACTTAACCTAAAATGTTCGTTGCTTGTTTGCGTTTGCACCTTGTTTGTTTTCATTAGTCTTTCACCTTGGTGTTCCGTGGTTATTTGGCTGTTTTCCCAGTTTTTTCCGGAGCAAAATTATAAAAGCACATAATATTCTAGTGAAAGTGTAGAAATACAAAACAATAAAGTAAACGTAAACAAGCCCTTAATTTGGATACATAAATTACGACTTGCAATAACTATTGTCAGAATCATAAATAACGTATGAGAGTATTCAAATAAGGTCGTCTTAAATACTGCTTAATGCCAAAAACAGTTTCTGCAATAACTCTCTATTAAGTTACAAGGGTAATTTTATGTCTGTGACCCCCTAATCTCATTTATCTGTTGAAGGGCATTTTATGAGAAACAATGGAGCATTGCAGCACCACGAAAACCAATTTATTAAAACTTCTGACCAATTTCTTCAAAAATAAGAAAAAATAAATAAAAGGGACACCCCTTTTATTTTATAATCATTTATGTTTAGGACTACGAGACCTAACAACTAAATGTTGGAACAAATACTTATTTTGCAAAGAAAAGAATAATTTATGAAAATCCTTTTAATTAACTTTTTTAATTCTAGGGTTATTAGCTAAATATATTTTTAGTGTTACAACATATTTTTTTATTATAACATAAAAATACATTTTTGTTGCAACGCAAAATATTTATTAACTTAATGTCTAAAACCGCTGACAACTATACTTAGTGTATTTGGAAATGAAAGGAGGCCATAAATATTGATTGAGAAGGAAAATTCGACCATTTCAGTGGCGTGCTCTTTTGCTAAAAATCTGATGAGGATAAATACGCAAATTAATATTCGGGCGAGTTATGTAGTATTTTATGACGGACTCTCGAGCCTCTGATAAAGAATTTGCATTTATATTTATAATAAGCCATAAACCTTCCTTTCATTTCCAAATACACTATGTATATACAGTATGTCCACAGAAGAGGTGTTGAATAGGAACACTTTCTTATCTTTAATTTTACCGCAAAAAGTTACTCTTGATAAAAACTTTGCTAACATTTCTTATGTGGAAATAAGTTGCTAGGAAAAGTTGTTCAAAAGTAAAGGATACTCCATACTACCAATTTTAGAAACAATTGGCACACTTTGATTTATTTGAAAAACATTTTTCGCTTTGGCTCTATCACTGCATTAAATATATTTTTTTTATGTAAGTAAGCTTATATAAGCATAATAAATATGGCAATTTTAGACGGCTAGGTGATGTTAAAAAATAAATCGGCATCCATAACCAACTTTTCACGCAATACAAAAAAAAACTCAAGTCGACAAAAATGTGAAAACAAAACTATCAATTTATTTAATTTTTTTTTGATCAAACAAGATCTTTAATATGAGAAAATTTGTCTTTAATTTGAATAACTGTTGATGTTTTTAATTGCTATTTCGACTTCACACTTTAAACAAATTAGCGGGAAAACTAGTACAAATTGTATGAAAATTTTCTTTTGTCAATGTTCTTGCGTGATCTAATTGCCGCTAATCTCCAATTAAAATTTTCCCTCGACTTTCAAAATAAATTGATTGTTTTCAGATTCTTGTTGATTTAAGTTTTTTTTGGTATTGCGCGAAAAGTTGGCCATGGATACCGACTTCTTTTTTTAACATTAACCAACTATCTAAAATTTACACGTTTTTGTTTCTTAAGATTTTTCAGTAGGGAGCCAAATAACTACTTTAATAAACTAAAACAATGGCCTTTAATAACTAAAACAATGGCCTCAACAGAGCCGAAGAGCCTGTGTAATTTTCAGAAACTATCTGAGCACCCAGTTGCATAAAGCTTCTCAGTGCCATCAATTTTCAATATAAAAGTTTTCTTCGGTATCTTAAAATAAATAGGTATGTTACGGCTATTTAATAATTTTGCTCAATTGGAGGTTTTTTTATATTGCGCGACAAGTTGACCATGGATGTTGATTACTTTTTCAGGGCCACTTAGCTGTCCAAAATTGTCACCTTTTTGTTTCTCATGTTTTTTTTGTAGGGCGCAAAATAAGCGAGGAAATCGCGGTGGTAGTTTAAAAAATCATACTGTATACTTGTGAACTGTTTTAATAAATAGTTTAATACTGATTCCTTAATTTTTTTTAACCCTTTCGGTGACATCGGCTTAATCGCTTGCAAAGAATTCTCGGAACAAGACACCCGTTCGAACCATCCGATGCCGAAGGCGCGCGCTGTTGCCGTCTCCGCGCGCCCTGTAACGATAGCCACGAGAAACCTCTTCAGGTCGTTCGATACCAACTGTCCGCGACTGTACCTCCGTGCGGCTATGGCAGATATTTCAACCCACGTGCTCTTGTTTACTCCAGGCGCAAGAGTTGCTCGATTTTACTATAGTATAGTTTTGTGTCGGCAATAATAAAAGAGGTAATAGGGCGAATTTTTTTGTTCCCTGTTTTATATCTTGGGTATGACGTTCACTCTGACTCGCCCTTATAACCAGAAACAAAATATTTGAAATGTTTTGAAATACATTATATAATATAAAAGAAGTATCAAAAATTCTAGGCATAAGTAATAAGTATGCCTAATAGAAGGTGATAGGGTCAGGTAGAAGATCAAATTCCAAGAAATAAATCATTAATACATATATCTTGGTTCTTTGATTGCAAATTAAAGTTATAGGTATTTTAAAAGATGCAACTACCAAATTTGTTACTGTGCATTACAATATGATTAAATTTATTGCTTTTATAGATTGATTTTCTTTATTTAGAAAAAAAACTTTTTATGGATTGTTTTATTGTTTACTTTGAGTTGTGTCGTTATTTGAGAGAAATAAATTAATCCATGCAAAATTGTATCCAATAAATCTGTTTCTAAATAATGGCACAACTTAAATTGTGCCTTTATTTTATAACAAAACAATGATAATATTAGCGGATTAACGCAAAATAATCTGTTATTAAACATAAATTAGGCTTATTTTGGGATGTGCCATTTTTTGGTTAATTTAAGAGGTTGAGACTTGAGTTGTGACAATGGGATATCTCCCAAAAACCACTATAACTACCGGCACTACTGTTTTGTCGTTCTTTCTGTGAAAAGTCTAGGTACTATATAGGTATACCTTTCCAGGTATTTTAAGACCCGATGTACAGCACGTACGTGGTGATTCAACATTTTGACCTATAAAATGGCTTTTTCCATCTGTAGCGAGCAACATGCATAATTTTAAACTTTTGGTCAATACAAATTTTAATCTAAGTATAATTACTTACATTTTGAGACTTTTTGCGCAAATGCTAATGACGGCCATTGTGATGAATATTTTTAAATATTTTTTGTCTCAAAATATGAGGATGAATTACTTAGATTAAAATTTGTATTGACCAAAAGTTTCAAATTATGCGTGTTGCTCGCTACAGATCGAAAAAAGCCATTTGATGGGTCAAAATGTTGAATCACCACGCACGTGCTGTACATTGAATCTTAACGCAATAATCTAGAAATTGACAATTTTTGAGTTGTGCCAGTATTCTCGCAAATGAGCGAATATTTATATTATTATTCAATGCCAAAAAGGTATACCTACTTTCACAAAATTTCATTTAAATTGAGTTAAAAGCGTCGATGGAGCTCAATCAACGGTTAAAAGATAATATAAAACCGACAAATCGGCTTTCCGCCATTTTTTTCGGAAAATTTGAGGTTATGTTGAAAAATACCTTATACGAAAGTTTTAGATTTTTTTAATTTCTAAAACTTTTGTGTAGGTATGACATTTTCTTCTTAGGGGGTCACCATTTCGACTTTTGTCGTGTTTAATTTTTGTTTGTTCTTTTTGTTATGATCTTAACTAAATTTTCCGGCTGGTCCTGTCGGTTAATAATTTTATTTTTTTAGCCTTAAGAATCCGCGTCCATATCGTTCCTTGTTATAATTTAGATCGAGCCCGATGGTCCGATGTCCGATGGACTAGGTACCTACTACCTGTGGCCAATCTCTTGTCTTGCAGTCTGTATCATTATAGAATAGGTATTATTATCGTTGTAACAGGCCGAACTGCCCATACTGAAAGATTAAGTTGAAAAGTTATTAAATGATACTTTATTCGGGTTTTTAATATGTGGCAATGTTTGATTAAAATAAACCTTAGACGTGGACCAATACCCTGTTAGGGTAAGCTGTGCCAATACTTTCTGCTTCCAAACACCCGATCCCTGCGTCGCAATGGCCGTTGGCCAACAATGCAATTTCTAGGATTTACGGAAATCGACGCGGAAGTGGTGGCACTATTTTTTAATTTTACAAAGCTCGTCAAGTGCAATACGGTAAACAGTTCAACAGTTCTGTCCGTCTTTATTTCGTGGCGGCCCCGCGTCCCTCCCCCCGCCGTCGCCACCGACGACGCGCCTATATCGACTCAAATGCGCACTTTGAGCGATACGGCCCCCGATCGATACTATAAACTGGCCCGCCATTGGCTGGCCGGGATCAATCCCGGCCCGTCCGATGCCATCGATTTTGCGCCCAGTTTTTCGCACCCCTCGGCCGGAGACGCACACCAGCAGCTCCGCTCCCTGGCCGGCCGCGTACCCCTTGGCCACCCGATCAACAGTTGCGAAGAAGCCGCCAGCGTGCCGGGGCAGTCCGCAGGTAATGAAACTTGCTTTGTTTTTTCTCGCCGAATTTCCGTCGAAAAGTCCGCGAGAAGAACCGCCGAGTGTTCTTGGGGCGCCCGCGAAGCATTCTCTGGGGGTTACCTTTGTTGTTTGTGGCGGGAAAAGTGTCTGCGGTGTGTTTTTGCGAGCCGTCGACGGCGCTGTGGCGCTATATGCTATCGATCGAAGAGGAAGCGCACGGGGCCTTCTAGATAATATAAGTCGGTTTGGTGTAGAGGGCTGTGACGTCAGGATCGTGGATGGTCGCGCGCAAAGTCGCACGTCACGGGCGTAGCCAGGATTTAGTTTTGGGGGGGGGTTTTAGTTTGAGAAGTAAATAAAACAACAAAAATATACTTATATGAAATTTAATATCTATATATCCATCCGAAAAACTACGACATATATTTATAAAGTTCTTAACTTTAAATGAAATGGATAAATTAATTTCGTTCCTCTGCGCTAAATCTTAAACCATTAAAGAAGAAATCTTCGGCTTTTTCTTTTAAATATATCTACTACTTCATCTGCATGAATTTCTGTTCCATAGTGAATGTTCATTAGAGCCAAACCATGAAGTCTGTTTTCACTTGTAGTGTTTCGTAAATAGTTTTTCAGTCTCCTTAGGCTCGAGAAAGACCTCTCTGGGGTAGCAGTGGATACAGGAATGGTAGCCAAGATTTGTAGTAATGTGTAAATATCAGGATAAAGGTTTTTATCGCACATATCTAGGCATTCCAAACTAGATTTCGGGGTAGGCAGTCTTCTTATCAGCATGCAAGGTAGCTGAAGCTTTGATAGCTAAATCCAAATTTGTTTCTTTATTAGAAACCCCTTGACCTTGACTACACCATTTTTTCCAGTAGTCCATACCTTTAGGTTTACCACCCTTCCTTTTTTTCCCCTCCATTTTTCGACAGTAATAATGATTCACGTCTCTATCCTTAACAAGGATAGATAATATTAGGTAATATTATCTATCCTTAACAAGGATAGATACCGAACCCCCGAAACCCCCCCCTTGGCTACGCCCGTGTCGCACGTAGTTTAGTATTGTGCGAATAGTTTTTGTTGGCTTAGTCTTTTGAAGTTGAACGAAGCTCGATAACGTTTTCAATCATGTTTTATTACTATTACGATAAGTCCAATGGAATTTTCAAAATGTATGTCGAGGTATGATCAAAAAGTTGTTCCAATATAAAAAATGAAGTTTGGGGTGACAGCACTTTATTGAGAACCTAATGGAGAATGCTTGAGGATGATTTTAACTGTTTTTGTCGGAAAATATTTCACGTACCCAGGTATCTTAAAAAATTCATTACTTTTTTAAGATAAAAGGTACCTAATTTATTTCGAAAAATTCCTGAATTTTGTTTAGATAACGTAAAATAGTTTGGCGATACTTTATTATTACTTTAGCAATTTAGTACTTGAAAATTGAATGTAAATAAATTTAAATTCTAAATGTTTGACGGTTCCTACATTAACTTTGAGAAAAAAAAATCATTTTCTTTTGAAAAATATATTATTATCCATATTTAATCCATAAAACTAGTAATATCAAAAATTTCTACAAAGTTATCTTTTTGAAATTTTCAGAAATGTTATACAGTATGTCCACAGAAAAGGTGTTGAATAGAAAAAAACCCTCTTATTTTTCATTTGATCGAAAAAAGCTTGATAACAAATTTTGGTTGTTCTTAAAGTAAGATTGGGATAGAAAAATTTAACATTTCTTGTATGGGGTGTTCAAAAAATTAGAAAATCGTAAAATGGTACTTCCTTTATTTGTGAAGATATGGACAAAAGTTATTAGGAAATTAAATGATAGTACATAGTGCCAATTTTCGAAAGAATCGGCTTACCTACTTTGATATTACCTAAAGAAAAATGATAGAGACGCCGTTTCTTCAATATCTTTATATGAGATTAGATGAAGAAGAAGGTTATCTGAATTACTTTGTCATTTGAAAATATGTGCTGAATATGGTGGCAATATTTTTGAGTAAATAATATTTATATTTAGAACTTGTGGATTGTTTGGAATAATTTAATTTATATTAGGTAATTTTAATAATTTCAAATAAATCAGAGCAGGCTAATTTTCTACGAAAATTTGAATTAGAGACTGCCTTTTACTTTTGAACAACTTTTCCTACTAACTTATTTCCACATCTTAACAAAAATACACTTTACTCTTGTCCATTTTACTTCTTTTCTTAAGAAAATGTCAAGAGGCAAGAACGTTTAAATTTAGTGGACTTAAGTATATAGAAATGAAAAAAAGAACCCTTTGGGAAGGCCTTTTTTCTAGATCCGCTCCTAAAATTTCGACTAAGTCGAAACTTTAAAGTTTCGTTTTATAAGTCGAAATATTGACGGTCAATATTATTTCGACTTATAACTTGAAGTTTTAAAGTTTCGACTTGTAAGTCGAAATTTTAGGAGCGGATCTAGAAAAAAAACGCGCGTGTCCCTTCCAGGCCTTCGTAAATGTAGGATAACTAAAAGATAAGTGGTCAAGTGATATTTACTTCAGCTAAAACCGGAAGTCTGTTACTAGGAAAATTCAATTGAGCACACGTTCCAATAATTTAATATTATTGTATTTTAATTATACCCTATACATATTATAGGGCTACAGAAAGTCTATAATTTATAAAAATATAATTCTTCTGCTTTGCAGAAAATATGATCGTAAACACATAGGTACATGTATTATACATAAATAGTTGGTTTAGGAGTGACCAGCTTTCTACCTACGAGAAATTTCGACAGATTTCGTGCTTTCGTTATATTTGACCAAGGAATAACACCGCCTCTAACCCTAAAGTCCTATCATTAGCAGAGCTGGACTACTAGCTTCTAGCATAGCTAGGTACTTGCATTAAACAGACACGACACAATATGCTACACTATAACTAAAATCAAGTAACTCTTACGCCTGACGTAAATAAAAGCACGTGTTCGAAGTCGTTCCGCGAAATAAGGCGATTGGTCAATAGGCCATAAGATATCAGCGTGTCTGACTGTATGTACTCAATCGCAAAAGCGTATTTATGCGGTTTTATCTTGTTGTTTTCGGCTATTTAGACACTGCCACAAATAATGTTATCGATGTTTTTGACTCATTTTAATTAAGCCAATAAATGTTTTCCTAAATATATTGACGTAAACAATTGAAAAAGTAAAATTAAATAAAGGCCGTGCCTCAGTGCGGCTCTGGCGAAAATCTCGACGCACACGTTCTTGTTTACATCAGGCGTAAGAGTTATTTGATTTTAGTATAGCATTATTTATATGCATTATTACCCTTACATTATTTTGTGTCAATTTGCACTATACTTACATACTTGTCGATTTTTGGAATACATTTTTTCAAGATCTGCACAAAAACGTTGATATACCAATATAAGAAAACAAATAGAAATAACTGATGTACTTAGGCTGTTTTATTTGTTTCCAGATTTCCACGATGGAAAAATCAGCCGAAACCGCTCCCGCATGCGAAAACTATCAGCTCAAATGGAGTTCCTACAACTCCTACATCCACACCTGCATACTAACAGCGCTGTCCGACGACACACTTGCAGATGTCGCTCTGATAACCATGGACGGCCACCAAATCATGGCCCACCGTTTCGTCCTGGCCTATTCTAGCCAGTACATGAACAAGATCCTCAAATTCCAACCTAAAGTCACCACGGCCCTGCCCATCATGGTAGTACTTCCGGCCGAAATTTCGTTTAAGGCTATGAAGATTCTCGTCAAGTACATGTATAGCGGCGAGGCCACGGTTTCTAAGGACATCTTGAAGCAAGTGTTGCGTGGTGGCGATATTTTAAAGATAAAGGGATTATATAGAGAATCATTAGAAGAGGAAATCCAAAACAAACAGCGCAAGCAGAAGCAAGCAGTGGACAGCGCTCAGTGTCAGAGCCCTGTAGTGATTACAGATCAAAATGGAAAAGTCAAAGAGAAACAACAGGTAAAAAAAGAACCGGGCAAGTCAAATCAAGCAACCACAACTATTTTAAACGAGAGCCAGAAATCAAATGACTCGGCTGATGTGCCTACACAAATAAAGGAGGGTATGCCCCTGAAACCAGGCCAGAAGACGTTATTACCAAAGCCATCTTTCTCCAATGACAAACACCAATATGCTGCTAAGTCATACTTGAAGCCACAGAAAGTCCTGAATTTTTCCATGAACAATAAGTTTAGGTAAGTAGGTGGAAGAGTGTATTTCCAACACTTTTTATTTGGATATTTTGAATGGTGTTTTATGGGATTTTCTGTAAATTTTTAGTGTAGATAAAGAGAACTCCTCGCCAAAAAGAATGCAGAACGTGATACTAAACAGCAAAGTGGCTTGTACAAAGGACAAGCCACACACCATCACGTCTGCAGAAGCAGAATCTATGGAAAACTCAAAATCAGGCGACTCGAACGCCAAGCAAGAGAAAGACAACTTATCATACCTTGTAAGGACCATTTTCATGCTGACACCAAAATGAATAATACACAAATTATATTTTTTTTCTAGGTTATCAAAGAAGAACCTATGACTTGGGGCGACGATATCGATGCCGAAGAAGATATTGACGAAAACGTTGAAATAATGTCGGAAATCAGAGTAAAATCTGAAGCATCTTGTGATTCGTCAAATGGGAATGGCGACATGTTCTCTCCTTTGACTTGCGAACTCTGTACTGAAACCTTCACTATTCCTGCTGAGTGGGTCAGGCACGTCCAAACCCACACTGACATGTTGCCAGCAAAGAGGAGACGGAGGGACAGTCCAGATGTAAGCGCAAGGAATTGTGGGTTTGTTCCAACAGAAAGTTCCCAACAGGGCAGGGTCAATAAAACGCCAAGAACTGTGTCGGAAACAGTCAGAAAATTCTTTAAAGTCAACCAATTGGAATGACACTGACTGCATGGTTTGTGACTTCTGTTGGAACAGGCCTTATAACCCTTTTATGTGAATACGTTATAAATGATTTAATAATAAAGATGTAGGTATATTCATTTTAATAAAATACACACAGACTAGAGGTTTATATTTTTTTGTTCAGAAACCTTTCCTCATAGCCGATGGATACGCCGAATCGTCTGAGGTCAGCGATATCCAGAAAAATAAGGGTAGTTGTCTGAGTTGTCTCTTTGATAGAATGATTATTTTATAATGTCAATATTATTATTTTAATAAGAACAATTTTTTTATCAGAGCGGGGACCGAACCGACAATATGAGTCAGGCTTAGGTTTTCCTAATGACCATGTTATGGTGTTATCCAATCGACGTTTTGATTCCAGGACGCTGACGAGAATGCCACGTATCCAGAGCTCCAGTGCGACCTTTGCGACAAGTCGTTTTCGACGCCGGCCGAGTGGGTGAGGCACATCCAGTGCTCGCATACGGAGTTCGAGCTCAGCCTGTCGAACAGGAGGAGCGTGTCTTCCAAGAAGATCGACGATGCCAACAAAGTATGTTTTTATAAAAGTAATCTGTGAAAAAGTTCTACTTATTTACTGTTTCTCGTGCTATTCACGGTAGAGCATGCATAGATGTATGGATTGAGGTCTATTTCGTCTTGTATCGGTCACGGTATAACTTGTCTATTGTTACAAGCCTTTTACAAGCAACGAAATAAATGGCATTGTTGCTTATTGTTCCAGTCGATGCAAAGAAGGTCCCACACAGGCGAACAACCTTTCCAGTGCGTAATATGTAACAAAGGTTTCAACGTGAAGAGTAACCTGCTGCGCCATCTCAGAACTCTGCACAACACCATTGTCAATTCTTCCGAGGTCGAGGCCTCCCTCGAAGAGAGCAACAGCAACTGAGACGGCCTCTTTACGGAATGGAACAACGTGGATTTGGTTTTGAAAGACAATGTACGGTTTCTGTTTATCGCTAAAAGTTATAGCACTTAATGGTTTGATGTTATATTTTTATAATATGGATTGTAAGGTTCGGCTTAGTTTTAGGTTTTCTTGTCAATATCATTAATTACGTTTTAATAATAATAAAAAGCATTTGTAATTTATGAGGCTTTTATTTGGGTTCTAGCGGAAAAAACAATGAATTTTATTTGGCAGTATACAGGGTAATCAAAACTCGACGCCCCGGCCGGATTTTAGCAAGAGGCATCGTAGCATTAAGTGGCGTTGGTCAAGGAATAGTTTGAGATATTACAAGTAAATTTTTGAAAACAGCCTGTGACGTCACAACGTCGCCGAATTTTCTAAAAAATTAGATAAATTATTTATAAAGTCTAGTACCTTTATGAAGGAAGCAATCAATTCAAAATTGAATACTTATATTATATTCGAGGGGATAAATTTTATTTAGCTAAAAATATTAACTAATTTATACTAACAAAAATGTAATTAGGAATTGCTAATATTTTGTCTCCATATTTTACCACTTAGAATTTGTTGTCATTAATTTACACCATTTGACCGCCTGCGGCGCACTTTTTATCCACTCACTAATGAACGTTAGCTATAATAAGATATACGGTGCCCCCCTTATGATCGACGCCCATGCAGCGCCGATTTTAGCCTGACTACCGCCGGGTGCTAAGTTTAAAAAACGCCTTCTCTCAATTTTTTACTTTTGCCCAAAAAGCTAAACTTTTTAGTTAATTAAATGATAGTACATAGTGCCAATTTTCGAAAGAATCGGCTTACCTACTTTGATATTACCTAAAGAAAAATGATAGAGACGCCGTTTCTTCAATATCTTTATATGAGATTAGATGAAGAAGAAGGTTATCTGAATTACTTTGTCATTTGAAAATATGTGCTGAATATGGTGGCAATATTTTTGAGTAAATAATATTTATATTTAGAACTTGTGGATTGTTTGGAATAATTTAATTTATATTAGGTAATTTTAATAATTTCAAATAAATCAGAGCAGGCTAATTTTCTACGAAAATTTGAATTAGAGACTGCCTTTTACTTTTGAACAACTTTTCCTACTAACTTATTTCCACATCTTAACAAAAATACACTTTACTCTTGTCCATTTTACTTCTTTTCTTAAGAAAATGTCAAGAGGCAAGAACGTTTAAATTTAGTGGACTTAAGTATATAGAAATGAAAAAAAGAACCCTTTGGGAAGGCCTTTTTTCTAGATCCGCTCCTAAAATTTCGACTAAGTCGAAACTTTAAAGTTTCGTTTTATAAGTCGAAATATTGACGGTCAATATTATGGTTTGATGTTATATTTTTATAATATGGATTGTAAGGTTCGGCTTAGTTTTAGGTTTTCTTGTCAATATCATTAATTACGTTTTAATAATAATAAAAAGCATTTGTAATTTATGAGGCTTTTATTTGGGTTCTAGCGGAAAAAACAATGAATTTTATTTGGCAGTATACAGGGTAATCAAAACTCGACGCCCCGGCCGGATTTTAGCAAGAGGCATCGTAGCATTAAGTGGCGTTGGTCAAGGAATAGTTTGAGATATTACAAGTAAATTTTTGAAAACAGCCTGTGACGTCACAACGTCGCCGAATTTTCTAAAAAATTAGATAAATTATTTATAAAGTCTAGTACCTTTATGAAGGAAGCAATCAATTCAAAATTGAATACTTATATTATATTCGAGGGGATAAATTTTATTTAGCTAAAAATATTAACTAATTTATACTAACAAAAATGTAATTAGGAATTGCTAATATTTTGTCTCCATATTTTACCACTTAGAATTTGTTGTCATTAATTTACACCATTTGACCGCCTGCGGCGCACTTTTTATCCACTCACTAATGAACGTTAGCTATAATAAGATATACGGTGCCCCCCTTATGATCGACGCCCATGCAGCGCCGATTTTAGCCTGACTACCGCCGGGTGCTAAGTTTAAAAAACGCCTTCTCTCAATTTTTTACTTTTGCCCAAAAAGCTAAACTTTTTAGTTGGGTGGTAGTCAGAAATTTAAAAAAATTATTTGAATGTTTGTGGTACAAAATTGCGCCGCATAGGCGAAAATTTTTCAAATATTCAAGGTCAAACAGTTTAAATAATTAACGAAAAATAATTCCAGGCAAAAAATATTTATTCTTGTTAACTGGTGGTATTTTTTTGTTCACTATGACTCATAACATTTGTAGCCAAAAAGCCTATTCAGTCTTCTTTTATAGAACAACTACTGTTACCAATAGAAATTTCGAAATTTGTTTTAGTGTGAGGTGTAAGCAGAGGTGTTTGGTTACTAAAATGCGCCGTAGGAGAAAATTTTTAGAAATTTTAAGCACAGATAGTTTAAAAGAGGTATAGAAAATTACAAAATCATAACAGTATAATGTATTTTTATTTTTCATCTTTTCTCAATGTAGGGGGCTTGAACCCCCAAACCATATACAGCCCTGGGCTTTATGTTTATGCATGGGAAAAGTCAGGTCTGGTGGAATCGGTAGTTAGCTACTTGACAATAATAAGTATATTTTTCAATAAATGTATCATGTTACACATTATTACATGTCAATTTTCCAATTTATATTCAATCAATGAATCAATGTTGTATATTCTGCGTTTAGGATATTTTCACTTAGAAATTTTTATTTTCGTCCAAAAATCCAGGGTGGGAGCAAAATCTTCAACGCACAGATGAATAAGATGATGAATAGGAGAACGTTCCAGATGTTATGTTTGCAGACGACGATCAAAATAAAGGTGTCACGTCGTGAGCGACATAGCAACAAAATGTGATTTATTTTTAGTTGTTAGACCAGCTTATACCGCCTCCTAAAATTTACCGCCGGGTGCTATTAGCGCCCTAGCACCCCCCTAAAACCGGCGCTGCGCCCATGGCAATGTTCTTTTTGACTATAGTCCAAAGCACGAAAGAAAACGTTTCTAAAGAATGCGGGCAGAGTTGCGAGATTTCATATACAAGTAGTCGTTATTTATTGGCGAATACAAGTTTTATCATATTGAAGCCGAATTTTTGAACTCTGTTATACCGAAAAAATAAAGCTCGCATCACGGGACCACTTACCCATTTTTGTTTATCATTTATGTTTAACGCGGTGTGATAAAACACCCATTATATTTTTTTCAACATCGTCGCGTCTACCACCTCCTTTGAAATACGGCAACACAGCACTTCTACCAAGCAGTCGGCTGACAAAAGCAGTTAGCCAACGCGTTTTGTGCCTGTTTCTACAGTACGTGAAGTTAACTGCGTATTTGGTCTACCACACAGACCTCATTTTTTAGGCCGCTGGCAAGTTTTTTCCGCCGGCTCAGAGAGCTCAGTGGCGTTTCGTATGATCGGGAGTGAACGTGTGCAAAATGAGTAAACAGGGAAGAACGTTAATTGCATTCTCAAGCACGAGAAATAATTGCCAATGTTATAAGGGTTTGCCTTCCTCCATAGTCAAAGGCATTACCGTTAAGAATAATATTGACAATAAATTAAATAACAATTATAGGAAAATTAAGTCAGTGAGTTACACAAAATTGAGCTACGCCCCTGAACTGTGACTAATTCTATAATATTTGCGAGTTCTTCCCCCTTACGTCGCACGCATTCTGCCGTAAGGAGGACTATACTAGAAAACTGCCTGGCTCTTTCGAGTTTCGAGACCTGCAGTCTGCTCAAAAATTATTTATAATTAATTCTAATACCCATATTAATACCCATTTTTTCTTGTACATCATTATCTATTAGTCTATTAGCACCACCGAACTATATTCAAACATAGTTCGGTGATTAGAACGAGTGCAGCGGCGCGAAGCAAGCTCTATCATCGGGGGTATCAATATCATCGTCGCGAGTTACAAGTGTATACCGCGAAGTGGTCTAACTAGTTAGGCATTGTCGAAGTTTGGTCAAACCGCCGTTATGTATTTTTAGAGGTTGACGGCGAACATAAATAGCGATAAATCGCGAAATTTCAATCTCCTCAATTTCGGCATTGTTTCGTATCCTTGCAATTGTATCGCAGACGTAGACTGCTTACTATTGCGTACAATTATTGTGCAATTGTAACAAAAGCGCAATTTGTATTTTGTAGAAAGTGCGTGTTAATAGTTTTAAAATACAATGGGTAGGCAGTTGAAAGGAAACATTAATTTTAGATTAAAAATGGGTTTGTTCCAACAGCAGTTTTGAACTGGTTCTCGGCGATCTAATCGGTTGAAAACAGTTCTGGAATTACTTTTCCGCATTCTGATTCGCTACAACTGGTTGAGTCTATATGTGTTGGAACAAAGCTATAATATTCGTATGTGTCATTGTTTCACTTTTTAAAATACCCGAATACTCCTTCATTCCAAATTCATCAACCTGTTTACTATTCGCAAAAAAGCCTGTTTACCCTTGTAACAAAACAAGTCCAGTAGAAAAAACCCGTTGATATTAATAATTTTTAACTCATATAATATTATTTATAAATAATTTGCGTCTTTATCTTTTATACTGTGTGACCCATTTGTTTTAGGGATCGCCCTGCATAAGGTTTGATAAACTGCATTTTTCGAGCAAAAAACACCTCTTTCAAGCAAAATCCAAAACCTACTCTAGGTACAGCTGTCGTCAGACGAAACCGAACGACGCAAAGCCATTTTCTAGATACCTTGAATTTTGTAAGACAAAGGTCATTTTTGTGCTTAAAAAATGCAGTTTATCAAGCTCTACAATTTAAAAAAATCCGGGTCAAATCACAAAAAACTTTTTACAGGGTGACCAGAAAACAAATGGGCCACACTGTGTTAATAGTTGAAATTCGTAAATTATTCAACTGTTTCATACGCTTCGATTTGACTGGCTGCACATTTGATGTTGTATTGTTTCCTAGTAAGAGCGAAGTGAGTGCAAACATGTTGTATTAATTATAAAAAATTTATAGTTGTGTATTATTAGTGAACCTAATAATTTTGAACAATATTGAATGATTACATTGCCATTTGTTATTATTGGTCTTTAACCTTATTTTAACTAGCACTAGTATTGTTTTAGCGGATTGTAAGTATGGCAACCTCACCTTTGACCTATTACAAATAAACAAAAATTCTACAGACACAAAAAATTGCAATAGTGGAATCCACTTCTATGTTTTTTTTCTGAGTTGGAATATACTTTACAAAAGGCAATTATTTCACCCGAGAATAGAAAGATTTTTATCGATGAATTGAATTGTTTAAGTCCACTAAAATGTAATAAAAAATTTAAAATTTCGTTTTCTTAATTGCCTGTGCTGTAAAACATTTACTAAATAAGAATGAGAATAATAACAATTCTCGCCCTCGGGCGAAGGTGGCAATCACTTAATCGATTCCCGAAAAATGATCACCAAAATATGCCGTATTCAATGGCATTATCCATTATATTCTGGAAAAAAAGCCTAATATGGTTTTGCGATTTTTGGGGATTTTCTTTTAATAACAGTAGGCCATGGAATAGGACTATTTCAAAAAATTGTAACCAAAATGCAGAGCTCTTCGAGTACGCTACGTATATAGGTTGTACAGATTTGTTTGATTTATTATATATATCCGCTTCCTGTTTAATACTTCACTTACCATAGAACCAGCAACTCTTGACTGCAAACCTAGGTCTCAAAAACGTCGCTTCAGAATCTATGGGTACCAGATCTAACGTTGCCGCTATGGAAGATATCAAAAACGGTATCCCCCAAGCGTAGGCTTCATACAATCTCAGTCGCAGCCTCTCCTGGTTTTTCTCTGTGTTCTGGGGCCTCAAATCTCTGCAAAAAGAAAATAATCGTTTATCGTTTATCAACAGTTCAACAGCAACTGCAAAGGTATTATACATCAAATTAATAAGTTTTAAAGAAATAAACAGCCTGTATAATGATTCAACGATAGCGGTTTTTCCTATGTTACTGACAAAAGGGGACATAAAAAAGAGTTCCAGACGCGTCTACCTAACAGTTGCCATGACGGTAGTTCAGATGTTAAGCTTGTACCTAAAGGTAACAGGAAATGATTTGTATACATTCGACGTTGATGGACTATCTTAAAAAGAAACCCCTAGCACCCATTTCGTCGCTTCAATGCAGACGGATGTATTCTTTTGAACAAGCTATTAAAAACTACAATCGTGATGTGTAAATGAGAACGGGAGCTTTATAGGGTGATTTTGAATAGGGGATCACAATGGGCATAATACTGGCTAAGCGCCTCTTGTGAATAGATGAGATGTCATTACTCTGTTAATTTGGTAACAAGCAGATTCTGCTTTTATTTGATCAGCTCACAAAAGAGTGGTTTATTTGGACCCAGATTAGAAAGCTTTCATGGCGTCACAATACTTACTTTTTAAATATAGTTTTGGATTGCAGTATTAACCGTTTAACCGTTCATTCCCACGAACCCACGATAGCGATAGATACATATATATTATTATTATATCAAATTGAAGTTGGAACAAGCTGATGGAAAAATGTTTGAAATTAGGACCTAAAAAACTTTTTTTATTATACTTCTTTGAAAACACCTTATTTTCATCTGTTTTAGCAATAATGAAATATGGAGTTTTTCTGGCTAGCGCACGGAAACAGCGCATGGAAAAACTTTCCGTGCGCTGAATAAAAATATTGAATATATGGCTTTAAAATAGAAATATACAGCAAAGTAAACTAACTAAATTTAAGAAACTCTATATGCTCTCTGATATTTAACATATACCTATTTTGTATTTTAAGTCGTAAGTGTTTCAATATTTAAATACATTTCTGTAATATTTTTGACGTTTTATTCACCGTATCGACAATAACTAATTTACAACAAAGCACCTTTAAAAATCTTTATTTCCAGACTCCTATTACAATATGAATACAAAAATGTTATTTTGAGTATTTTGTTATTTTGTATTTTTTACTCACTTAATTAAGATTGAATTAGGCAGCCAACCGCCTGATGATTGGAGTGTATAAAGTTATCGGGTTGTGAATTTTTAAGTGGCGGTAATAGCGGCAGATAAAGCTACGAAAATAATATATAATTTAGTGACAAATAAAAGCCGAGAATAAGTAGCGCACATTTAATAATAATTACAAGGAGAACCGCTGGTTACTGGATGTTGCAATACTTGGCCATTAATCATATTAAAAATATTTCCTGATAATAATAAAATAGTGTCCCTCGTAGCAGATTACTATGGTTTGAATTGCAAAAAATACACACTGTTATTCAGCCCATTTGGGATTTTTTAGTATCTATTTCGCGAAAAGTCGGACATGGGTGCCCATTTTTTTTAACGTCGTCTATCTATCCAAAATTGATATATTTTATTATATTACGTTTTTTGTGGGCTGCAAAATAAGCAAGAAAGTCGATTTAATAAAAAAAAATAAAAAAAATTTATAGCCTCAAGAGAGTCGAAGACCGTGTTTAACTTTCTGAAACTATCTAGGCACTGAGTGCCGTCAATTTTCCACATAAAAATTTTCTTCTATATCTCTTATACAATACATACATCACATGTTACGGCTATTAATTAGTTTTACCCGATTTTACTGATAAGTTGGCCGTGGATGGCGTTTTATTTTTCACCTAGAAGACTAGGACATCGCCTAGCTGTCTAAAATTGCAGTGTTTTTGTTTAGGGGCGTAAAATAAGCAAGAAAATCGTGGTGGTAGTCCTAAAAAATTATTCTGTATAGGTACCTAATACCTTTGAGTATTTAAACATTTAGAAAAAAAGGTCGAAATTAGTAACAGGAACATAATATTTTGTGTCATTGTTTCCAAATAACAGGTAAGGTATTCTATATATGTATTAGTTGTAGGTACTCCATACTAAGTTGCCTGTTGGTACTCACAGGCAAAACGGTCGTCGGTATTGCCTTTGCTATCCGTCTAACTAAGAACTCGTTAACTTAACTCAATCACCGTGGATTTAATTGACACGAAGTACCGACACAACGACACAACGTAAAATGTGCGCAACAAATGAGATCTCGAGAATAACAAGCCCCTGAAGCGTAAATCCTCTCTAGCGATCTCTAATTTCGAACCATTATCTGCCAGGTGAGCGCAGTAATCCACCAAAAAGATTTTTTCGAAAAGTCGAGCTGCGTTCCCAGGCCGGCCAATAAACACCAATTTCTCACTTCATTTAACGTGGAATTTCCACGGATGAAGAAGTGCGTAAACCTCAACCGGTAACTTGGAAATCGCAGCTCTACTTTTGCGACCGCTGCACAAAGAAAAGGAAACGTATAAAATTGACTTATACAACAACTTTTTTAATGGGGCCATAAGACGGTGGTGTAGCTAAGACTTCTAAGGAAAACCATTAAATTCAACTCAGACTTTTTGTTAGATTTGGCAACCCCGCACGGCGGCAAATCTGGGGTCAATTTAAAATTTAAATAAACCGCCAGTATGGGCCTGTTGGGTAAGTGCATAACACTATTATTATTGTGAAAAAGCTCTATAAATACGTTTGGTTAACTATGAAATTAAATATTAAATTCCATAATACCATTATCGCCTCAATTTAAAAGAGATTAATTATTGTAATTATCGGAATGAAATAATAAAGACTACGGGGAAACCAGTGAAACCATAGTTTAGGAATGTTAGGTTAGGATGACTATGAGTGAAACGAATTCTTTCTCCTCAGTTCTAACATTTTTATTTGACAATCTTATCACGGCCCTCGTAAAATAAACTGGACTGCTTTTCAGGGGTAACATAACAAGTGGTCTGCCTATTATCGATAATACCTTTCGTTAATTTTACGAATTATAATCCCAAAGCTGAAAATACCACGACTGCGCAGCAGGAGTGGTATTTTCTTAGCATTGGGATTATAATGAGTGATAAATTAAGGAAAGGTATTATCTATTATTAGGCATACCACGAGTTGTATTTAAAAAGAGAATTTAACAACTGCAAATAGTTAGTTTGATAGCTAGCTGTCATTTAGATTGAACTTTCGGTTCTAAATATGTTTTTTGTGCTAATAGATATTTAAAGATCAATGTGTTAACTGAAAACATATCTTCTAGTCCTATATTAAATTTGGTAATGTGAAGAAGTTATCGGGTTATCAGTTTTAGCTATGCCACAACATTGGTTTAGCGTAACTAGGACGTAACTAAGAGAGTAGGATTTCAGCGATTATTTCCCTCATACTGCTTGCATCCAATATGGTAGCTCCTTCCATAAAAATCCAACCAATGATATGCCTCTGCTAGCGATAATTTGCACTAGTGCAATTACCGGTAATTGCACTTGTGCAAATTATCACTTCGTTGCTTAGCAACCGCGAATCTGTTGGATACAAACACTTACCTACTTCTTAAAGTTTGTGTGTTTCACACTGTTCTAAATTATGCAGCTTATAAATTATGTTGCGGTATTATTAAGCATTATATCAATGAATTTATATAACTTTTACATTGCTAAATTCTTGTTATTTAGACCTCCGCCTCCGTTTAAATTTATGACACATTCAGAAAATAAACCAACGCCGACAGGGTGTAGGTATAATCGCATTTGCCTTGGATACCCAAGCGTCATGTTTGTTTACTCGAACGCTACAGTCGAAGCTGTCAATAAACCCGTTCAAAATGAGTCGTTTTGGAAATGTACACATAGAAAAAATTAATACAGAAATTATTAAATCGTATTCGTGAAATAATCTCGACAAATACCACTCGTGCCGGAAATTTTTCTAGATAATTTTATTCTCAAGCCCTATTTTGCCCATTAGCAAAACCACTCGTACAAATTTATACTCGTGATCTTTCTAGGCAAAATAGTGCTTTCAAAAAAATTATCGATAAAATTTCCGGCACTAGTGATATTACATACGAAAATACCATTAGTGGTATTATCGCTGAAATCATCACCTGATTGGTTAATATTTCCAAAATCATATCATTTCATTGGTTCATATTGACAGGCGTTGAATTCTCCAATATAATCATTTGTCCCACAATACATCAGTGACTATAGAAAGGTTCCTTCTATAGTCACTGAATATATCCCCTAGAATAGGCCCAATATGGCGGCTATCCTGGCGGACGCCAGCGCCTTCTGCCGGATGGATAAAAATTGGCTGAGGGACTAGGGCCCAATGGCGGTCAAGTTTATTTTAAGAGGGCCGTGATTCTTATCGTTGACTACAATATTCCAACGTCCTCATGCATTTTGTATACAGATACATGGTTGAAGTAATAAGTTTTATACCTGCTAATTTGCATGTCACTTAATTACCAAATTAAATGTAAGCACATTATTTGACCTTTGACCGGTATGTATCTAATATGGCACCATATTATTATTATTAGCGAGTTTGTTCTTTTAATAAGAATATGTGCAATATTAGTCCCGTGACAAGATTGTAAACATTGATATAGAGGGAATGAGGAATAACCTACCTAGTAAAATACTGAAATTAAACAAGAACATAATGACAATTCTAATGTTACCTCTACTTCTGTGATTATCAGCGGAACCCGACTCGAATTTCTGCGGCTTCGGTTAGCTCGAAAAGGTGGCGGAAAAGAATACTCGTACACCTCGTGCACGCTCGACTGTTTCTTGTAAGATGCGATAAAATGTCGCATTCACGGAAAACGCGGCTCAGTTTACGGTATATGAGATTTAATGTCAAACACACCTTTCATGCCTGGAGAACTTCGAACAAAACCTGAAGTAGAGGAGGTGCCGTTGCATTCTACACATAAATACCATTTAAGTACCTTAAATTGCATGCGGAAGCACATGAGAAGAATATAATAATAATAATTCTGGCCCTCCCAATACTCCAAACTAGGAGTACCCCAGAAGCAACCACAGGCTTGTGTGGGGAAGGGGTGGCAATAACCATTATTTAGGTTTCATTGCCATTCGCTCAAGTACTGCGGAAAATCCTAAAAAACCGTAGTAATCCCAGTAAGTGTAGGGCAATTAGTAAACCACACAGATAAAGCTTGATATCACAATACTGCCTGTGATTTTACTGGTGGCCCATCCAAGCGGAAAAAGTGTGCTACGTGGAGACACGTTAACATAAAATCGTCATTCAAAAAATGAGGTTGTAGAAAAAATTAAGGGGAATTCGAGGGTGTACCCTAATTTTGTATACGGGGGTCGGTAAAAAAGTTATCGCGAAAAAACATTTTTTGCAAAATAAAAAAATATATTTTTTTACCAACACATCCATTAGAGAACCTTTAAGTAGTATTCCCGAATATTCAGTTTTTTAATATAACTTCCGGTTATAGCGGAAATGAAAGTGGTTTTCTCTATTTTACAACTTACACATTTCTCTTAACCATCACAAGATTCCTTTTTTAAATCCAACGATATATAATTTGATTTATTTATCTCCAACCGTTTCCGAGATATTTATCAGAGAAGCTCCATCAAACTAGATACATGGTCTCATGGTCGGTGTCTGATGTTCTATCTGAGTAGGCCAAACAATAAAACCAAATTTATGACAAATCAAGTCAGCCATGATAATAAAACTGACAATCGAGCAGGCTGTCAATTCAATATTTCTATTTACGTGTCAGATTAGTCTAAAATTTTGTTGCTGAAGCTGTTAGTAGTTGCAGTTTAAAAAATGTTTTTGAAAGAAGAATGCTGTGATATTTTAGAGATCTTCATCAAAAATGATAAAAGAAACGTAGAAACTTTGAGGGAGTATTATCGTAAATATCCAAATAGAAATGTTCCGAGTGCTTCACCTAAGCTGTATCGAAGATTCAGATCGACAGGAAGTGTGATTAGCAAGAGAAAAAAAGGGTTTAGAATTAGTAAGGACGAGAGAGAACGAATTTTAAATTATTTCAGAAGAAATAACGGAAAATCTCAGAGAGATGCAGCGAGAGACTTACAAATTCCCCGGTCTACAATACAAAGGGTAATGAAATTAAGCAAATTTAAAGCCTTCAAAATATTACCTGTTCAAAGGCTATTCCCTGGAGATGCTGCAAGAAGACTGGAATATTGTCAAACAATGTTAAACTTTTTTTTTGCAAGAGGTGGAGCTGGATTTTTTAAACAAATTATTTGGTCCGATGAAGCTACATTTACAACGGCGGGAATATACAACCGGAAAAATAGTATATATTTTGGTCTGTTGACAATCCACGGGCATTTCGTGAAGTTGTGAAATCCGGCAGAAATTCCGTGGGTGTTTGGTGGGGAATTGTGGGAAATTTTATAATGGGCCCTCTATTTTATTCAGGAAGTATGACAGGTAGGAAATACCTACATTTAGTCCAGAACGAATTGGAACAATATTTTGACCAGTTGCCATTAATTTTTCTTAACCAACTCCAAGAAAGACAATTAATATGGCAGCAAGATGGGCCCATAGCGGAATTTTTGAACAATTCGTTTGAAAATTGGATTGGTAAACATGGAACGATAAGGTGGCCGCCACGTAGTCCAGATTTAACCCCCTTGGATTTTTTCTTGTGGGGGCATTTAAAAAATAAAGTTTATAAGAACCGCCCCGAAAATGTTGAGGAGATTAAAAGACGAGTAAAATTAGAAATTGATAGTTTAAACAATCGTCCCTTAATCTTTGAAAATGTCCGAAAAAATTTCTTAAAAAGACTTAGGTTATGTGTAAATAATAATGGAAACCATTTTGAACATTTAATGTAAATGAACTTCTAACTAATTTTTATTTACTAATCATATTGTTGTTGTTGTTGTTGTAATAAATATGACAGTAGCAAAAATAATAAATGTTTCATAATTTCCACGAGACTTTTAATTAAGTTGAATGCAGTTGAATGGCTATAGCCACTTTAACATTCAGCCTATTCGCTTGTCAGTTTTATTATCATGGCTGACTTGATTTGTCATAAATTTGGTTTTACTGTTTGGCCTACTCAGATCGAACATCAGACACCGACCATGAGACCATGTATCTAGTTTGATGGAGCTTCTCTGATAAATATCTCGGAAACGGTTGGAGATAAATAGGTCAAATTATATATCGTTGGATTCAGAATTAAAAAAGGAATCCTGTGATGGTTAAGGGAAATGTGTAAGTTGTAAAATAGAGAAAACCACTTTCATTTCCGCTATAACCGGAAGTTATATTAAAAAACTGAATATTCGGGAATACTACTTAAAGGTTCTCTAATGGATGTGTAGGTAAAAAAATATTTTTTTTATTTTGCAAAAAATGTTTTTTCGCGATAACTTTTTTACCGACCCCCGTATACAAAATTAGGGTACACTCTCGAATTCCCCTTAATTTTTACTACAATCTCATTTTTTGAATGACGATTTTATGTTAACCTGTCTCCACGTAGCACACTTTTTCCGCTTGGATGGGCCACCATAAGCACCACAAAAATTTAAATAGTACCTAGGTACCTATTACTGGCGTTTTTTATCGAAAATTTTATCAAAATTGAATTGTTTGAAGTGCCTATTAATTTCCTAGCTAATTTTTGATCCGCTACCATAAAATAAAAAATAATTTATATACTTAGTCCATTTTAAAGCGTTTCGTATGCAAATCGAATACCGGTCTATTCTGTTCAATTTCAATATTTACCGATAAACAAATGCACAATAAGGAAATATTATTTAAAAAGGAGCGCTCAGAATCAAAATCTACGGGTGCGAGCGATTTTTCAGAAAACGCGCATGTCCTGAATTATAAAGGGTGGACCCTTTACCTGGGACACATAAAACCGTATAAAAATTATATGTTATAAAAATGGTATTTTATAATCAAAAGAAGGAGGAATTTAGCAGAAGAATGCAGAATATTTGAAATATGAGTAGAACTTTGACTAAATATTCCATTCCAAATATTCTCCTGAAACACCTGTGATAGAAAAAAACGACAAAAGAAGAAGATGAAAAGTATTCTAACAATGTGTATTCCTTCAGGCTGTTGCGTTTTAATTCTAAGAAGCTCTTTGTGGGTATTTTTAAACTGTTCCAGTGATTACTGGCAAAAACATTGTGGGACTTTTAATGGACCGTGAACTTGAAAGAACCAATTCAACTGCCTAACAATATGGTCAGGCGAATCTTGGGGCAGCTTATGGAATCTTAGCAAATTCGTCACGGAATATCTTTGTCTTTGTGGTACCAGATAGGTATATCTTTGTATTTGCAAGATAGAACAAAAAGTGATTTTTAGAATACCTAATAATAATTGTTTATCATCCTTTTAATAAAAAAATCTATACACCGTATGTTCAGGAAACAGGTCTAAAAAATTAAACTGCGTAATCTTATGGGATTTTATACCAAACTGACATAAGCATATTAATAATTGACATAAGTCTACTGTGACGAAAATACATAAAATTATTTGCCTACTGTTAATGTTCCCTTAGACCCCGTTGCAATATTTTAATTTTTTGTAGACAAATTAAAGGGAAATTTCAAAATTTGGCAAGATCCAGAAAAGTTTAAAAATTCATATCTTGGCATATACAAGAACACTATTACTAAAAAAAACTAAAAAGTAAAGAGCTCTGTTGCGCAGAAATTATAAACATAGGAAATTGATCAGAGGAAAATTTTACTGAAACTTCCCTAATCTGTTGATTGAGTGCTTTGTTTATTACTGGATATAAAAATAAAACATCCGTTATTTATGTTAACTGTCCGGTTTTAAACTAGAAGTAGTCTCGGCTATGTCTATTTTTAGTGTCAAAATGGAGCTTTAACTGTCAAGAATCTTATTATTTACTGTGAGTTTTGCAGTAAGACAATAAGGCGAGCAGATGTTTTCCGCAAAGAAATAAACATACATCCCATATGCACGCACATCATCATAACCTGGAAAATAATCCGCGCATTACGTGGCCAGTTATTAGCTCCTTCCGCGTGCTGTTGGCATCCGTCCAAACCGAGGTTCAAACTCAAGACAGTAGACAGTAAAGTAATATTAGCAACAAGGTAATAAATAAAAATCTTACAACACCTACTATTTTAAAAGCTTTTATTTAACTTGCAATGTATGTATGTATGTATGTATGTATGTATGTAATTTGTTCGGGTGGAATCTTGCAACTCAATTTTGAAGCAGATATCTTCAACCGATCGAGCTGAAATTTTGTACACACGTTTAATTTGGATGACAATGCATGATTATATGTGTGACGTCATTCTAAATCCAACATGGCGGAATACTTAAGATGGCGGACTAGTTAAATTTCAACCGATCGAGCTGAAATTTTGTACACACGTTTAATTTGGATGACAATGCATGATTATATGTGTGACGTCATTCTAAATCCAACATGGCGGAACACCCAAGATGGTCATTAGAAGGTCTCCTCATTGAAGAGCTAGACTGTTCTAAACTAACCGGCAAACGACCTTGCAATAATGATGCGTTAACTGAGATGAATAGACTCAGACACCTGGCCAAACTAAAAATTACAAAATAAATTAAAAGTAAAAAAATATTTTTAAAAAAAGCTTTTATTTAAATGCGCTAAAAAGAATAAAATAATCTTTTCTTTTAAAACTTTTACTATCAACTTATAACGTCATTCCACAATTTATATGATATAAAAGCTTGTCGCGAGATTTAAGTTTTCAAACTAAGTAAATACCACTACTTAAATCTCGCGACAAGCTTTTATATCATCTAAATTGTGGAATGACGTTATAAGTTGATAGTAAAAGTTTTAAAAGAAAAGATTATTTTATTCTTTTTAGCGCATTTAAATAAAAGCTTTTTTTAAAAATATTTTTTTACTTTTTTTTATATCGCGACAAGCGCAATCTTCGCTTAGCTTTTGAAAAACTAATAATAAAACAAAAAATAGTTTGAGAGTCTATTTATATTTTTTGACGAAATCGATACAGTCCAGAAACGGTATTTTTAAATAAGACGCATGAAAACATACAACTTAGCATTCATTATTCCGTGCAAGTGTTTAATGTGACCTTTATTTCCCGACCACAGACAAGCAACACATTGTGGAGTGAACTTGATAAAATGCCAATGTTTTTAAGACCCTTTAATAAGACGGCGCCACGATTGTCTACAGTACGTCCCGTTTGCTTGAAAAGAAATTGAAGTCTATCCGACATTACATTTTATACTGTAATAGATTTATTACCTAGGTATGCACCAATTTATTACCACGTATTGCTTCCTCGTTACCATCAACATATACAATCAACTGGGTATCAGATAGACACCTTACATCATATCTGAAACAGAAACTTTACCATTGTCCCATTTTGAGACACTTTGTAATGACATAATATTGGTTGGGGTCGTAAAAACCGTCTATTTATAAACGATGATTATTTTGATGCATTGCACTTCAACGCATCTGCACTGATAAGATTATATTTTTAGCACGATGCGCCATTATTTATTTTCGGGCTAAACTCAGAGAAATAACCAAGGATAGAGGGAGTAAGAACAAAAAATTAATACAATAAGGAATCAATCAATTACCGAAGCAATCAATTGATCATGGAGTATTATAACGATAGCACACCCTAATGTGCGGGACAAAGCCACCGGTCTTGATCGGCAAAAGACTCACGTCACATTTACCGAGACCCGCCATCTACCGTCTCCACGGCGTCGCGTCGGTTAACTAAGGGGATTACCGCCCCGAAACAGTACTGTATATGGTCGACTATCTCTCTGTTTAAAAAATTAATAGTAAAAATATATTTTTAAAAACAAGCTTTTATTTAAATGCTCTGAAAAGAAGAAAATAAACTTTATAATAAAGCAAACCAAGGCAAACCCATAATTTTGTTACATTATACAACTGTATATGATACAAAAGCTTGTCGCAAGATTTTTGTGTGCAAATTTCTTTTATATAAAAATACATTTTTTACTTAAAATTACTTTCAAGATATATTCTCGCGACAAGCTTTTATATCATATACAGTTGTATAATGTAACAAAATTATGGCTTTGCCTTGGTTTGATTTATTATAAAGTTTATTTTCTTCTTTTCAGAGCATTTAAATAAAAGCTTGTTTTCAAAAATATTTTTTTACTATTAATTTTATTTTCAACTTTTTAGTTCTGCTCTTCAAGCCCTTTCATTTAATGCCTATATTAAGGGAAAATAAAATGTAATCCGCCGTGTTGGAGCCGCGGCCATATTGAATTTAGTGTGATGTCACTAACTTTATCGTTTTCCACTCATCAAGCCCTTTCATTTGATACCCATATTAAGGGGGTTGACAAAAAAAATACATCATCCGCCATCTTGAAGCGACGGCCATATTGAATTTAGTGTGATGTCACTAACTCTATCGTTTTCTACTCTTCAAGCCCTTTCATTTGATACCCATATTAAGGGGGTTTACAAAAAAATACATTATCCGCCATCTTGGAGCGGCGGCCATATTGAATTTAGTGTGATGTCACTAACTCTATCGTTTTCTATTCTTCAAGCCCTTTTATTTGATACCCATATTAAGGGGGTTGACAAAAAATACATCATCCTCCATCTTGTGGCGACGGCCATTTTAAAAGTATTACAATATTGAGTATTGTATATTGTATTGTCACCGGAACTAAAGGTGTATGCAAAATTTCAGCTCAATCGGATGTCAGGAAGTGGTTCTAATTCAGCTTGCAAGATTTGACCTAAACATACATACAATCATACATACATTGCAAGTTAAATAAAAGCTTATGTAATAAAAAACCTTGTAAAAAAGTAAACAGAGCCAACACCTTTTTAAGTGATTCGACGTAAACGATTGTCTACAGCATTTCAGACACGCCTCCCATAACATTAAATTAACAGCTATTATAATGTATGTGACAATTTTAAACTAAAACTAAATTGCGCTGTAATATTAATTGTAGTATGCTAGTTTGCTAATTATATGTTAGTTGACTACAAACCTGTGCATTTGATGCTTTTGCTCCCTCTATTCTTGGTTATTTCTCGGAGGGGCTAAACTAAACAACACGAAATTAACACATCGACCATGACTATCGGTTCAATTTGCAAATATTTTGAAACGGGCAATTTGATAGTTCAATCATAACAATAACTTTTAATTTATATTTATATTTCTTGTTGAAAATAAATCTGAGTTTTATTGATTTTGCCAAACGATTTTATTTTTGTTCCAAAAATACGAAATACGTAGAATAAATTGATTCTAATATAATAAAACTGAGACATCAGATGTAAATATAGATAGAATCAGGCGGATTAAAATCTAAAATGGATTCGATCTTCTTTGTCTAAAAATATTCCCAGACTAAAATTTCCGTAAATAGGTAATGAAGCAGTAATAGTAGTAGATAGTAGGTAGTTAGTAGTAGTGTTGGCCTTAAATGTTAGGAAAGCGTTTTCCCTTATTGCAAATATGTTTGCTATCATCATTTTCAAAAGTTGTTAAATTCTGCTTGAAACCCTTCGACGAACCGTAATTATTCCCAGCACTACGCCAAGAATATGCTAGTGTTATTCTAGGACCCATTTGCATATACCAGGAATATCCAGGAAGACTTTTCTTCTATTAGCCTATTCATTGTTGCCTGAGCAATGATTAGCTCACTTTAAACAACCCAAATGCGACGAGTGATACTCATCCCATACTGGCCTTAATTATGGCTTCTAAGATAGGCCCAACTAATTGGGAAGTGATTTAGATGCTGTGTGGGGATCGGCGACATAAATAAGCAGACAAATTGGGCAATCAGAGAAATATTTTGACACCGCGCACCGCACATATAAACCTGGAGTTGATTTAAGTGAGTCTAGATGAAGATTGACGATCATTAGATATCAGTTCTATGAGTCTCGGTCTAATGAATTCATTTCTTCGAAAAAGAAATATCGAGTTGGAATTTGTAAAAATGCCATTTCTTATTGTAATGTTTCCTTAATAACAAAATTGTTTAGAAGAAAGCATCAATTGTTTGTGTTTTTTATTTTTTTCCTTCAATTTCTAACACTAGAAGAATTGTAATGTGTGAAACCAGCTTTAGGCGAAGTGGACTTTCTTTTAACCACGGAACGCATTTTTTCTACTTTAGGCCGTCCTGTTGGATCAAAAATCTTCCGATATAGTGAAGAAATAATAAATCATTTTAAGGTACCGATTTAGTAAGGTACCTATTATTATTCTTTAGTTGGGAAAATTTTGAATCCGTTAATAAATCCGATAAATTGAGAAATTCTGACATGTTTTCATACTAAAATATTGATTTACAAGGTTATTAAATAAAAATAAAGTTAGCAGATGTTCTGATACAAATACAGTTCGAAAAACATGTATTTTCCATTTAGTTCCTCCCACGAGAATATTTTTACAAAATACGTAGATAGGTACCTACTTAACTATAGTCTCTCCTTTACTTACTTTAACTGCAGAATGCAGATACGACAATTTTATTAGCAAGAGGCAACTTTCAAGAAATTTACAAAAATAGGATCATTGCAACGATTTTAAATAAATAATTATGACCTGACTGCAGATCTATGGGTTGCTTGTAGGTATATGTTATATATAGGTATTTTCGGCGAACAGTAACTGAAAACAGATGTTGGGATATTTGTTTTGGGGGTTTATTATAAACATTGAAATAAATAGGTTATGGTCGAAGATGTTAGCCCAAATTTTAGGACCTTTATTGTTACTTTTCCATTGACAAAGGCATCGTCCTAGGTGAAATTTGGCTTTAAATGAATTTAATACGCATAGTGTCGCATAGATTTAGATTTAAAAATATTAACTTTGGTAATGTAATTTGGGATTTTTCCCATTTTTTCATTTTCCAAACGGACCATATCTAGGGCATAGTTCGAGAATATAATATTTATTTCCTAATGCAAAATAATCTACTGTTCCGAAAATAAATACCGCAGTTTTCTTTGAATGGGAAAATATTTTATGAAAATAAGTAGTACATAGTATAACCAAGTAGGTATAACTAACCGCCATTATTCTGCTAGAAAATTTAGAATATATAAACAATTATGCAGATACGAGAGACTTGATGCATGTCGGGCATAAATTTCAAATGTTTGAACTCTGCGGCGCCATGCATTAAAGTGCACTTAATATTTTAAGTGTTTGCAAAATAAGTAGGAACTGCAATAAACTACTTCAGAATTGCTTTCAAATTTTCCACGCCGAATGTTATAAATCCTACTCCTACAGTGCATTGCGTCGAAGCTCAACAGGGTGATTCAGTTTTATTCTGGGACATTTCAAAGGTGATATAGAAGACGATAAAATAATATGTTTATTTTGTGGTATAACTTTATATCCACGGCCAAGATACATGATGATGATATTCAAACGACATTTGGTAGGTACATAGCATGAATTGATAAAGGGTCACAAAATGTGATAACGAGTGGGAGAGATAACTATGGATATACCTGGACCGACGCTTATAGTGTCAGTCCAGGATATACACTACATTTGTTAACTTTTTTTTTATTGTAAGCAAAAAGTGTCTCTTGGCATATTTTTGTGTCTGCCAGTTTTATGGCAAATTTGGCTTATCGATTAGGGAGGGTAGTACTAGGTGAGACAACTTTTCGTATATTCGTTTCTAAAAAATACATGAGTAGGTAGCGAAATTATTTCCAAATTTTTACCTTGCATAAATATATGAAGTTTAACTGTCCTCTAGACGAGAATTTGGATAAAAAAGTAATTGTCACAAATAAATATATATACAGGGTGGACCCAGATAGACTATACGATAGGTATAAAAGACAAAAAAATTCGAGTTGAAACTTTACTTTTGGGGGATCAGCCTTGCTTGATTAGAAACTAATTTGCACTATATTTTTATATTTTAAAAATAAAGCAGGTCCTGACGGGCAATTTATTCATTTTCAGTTGAATGAAAATTTAAGTCCCCGTGCCAAATTTTAAAACAATCGGCAGACTTTGATTTTTATGTCAAATTTCAACTTGATTTTTTGGAAGAAAATCAAAGTATGTCGATTGTTTTAAAATTTAGTACAAGGTCTTAAATTTGCATTCTGAAAAATTTTTTCTGATAAAATTTTCGATATATCTTAAGGAAAAAGTAGTTTACCTGAACTGAAAATGAATAAATTGCCCCTGTCAAGGCCTGCTTGATTTTTAAAATATAAAAATAGGGTGCAAATTAATTTCTAATCAAGCAAAGCTGATCCCCCAAAGCTCAAGTTTCAACTTGAACATTTTTTGTCTTTTACACCTACCGTATAGTCCATCTGGATCCACCCTGCATGTATACATTTTTTTAACTAGTAAAATGTCACACTTTATACCACCAGTGTGACAAATGAGACAATCACTAGTCCATAAAGTAGGACCTATCCTAGGTAATCCCTATTTTAGCAACAAATTCACTAGAGACAAGAAAGTAAACATATTTTTATTCTGTAAAAATATTTTTCTAGTAAACAAAAAATAAATACCTATCAAATAGTTCTGAAAAATTTTCGTATAAAAATTAGGTACTAAATGAGACAGTGGCAGTGTCTCACTTAGTACCTACCTCCACATATTAAATATAAAATCGAAGCTTAAATCAAGACATATTGCGCAACATATTTTAAAAACACATTTTCCAAGTAGGTCTTACTTAATAACTGAGATACATTGAAAATTAATTTTCTCTAAAAAATCACTCCGATTTTTCGGAAAACGGCAATGGTGGACTGAAGAATTTGAGGACTGAAGAACAGACGACTGCGCCCGTTGAATAATCCGATAATAAAACTGAATCATAATCATAATAGACTCCATAATACACTGACTCCATAATGCATGTTTTTAACAAAAGATTGGTGCAACAACAATATTTACAGAAAAACTATTCATTATTGGTCACACATGTTGCTGAAATTCATATTTCTGATAGCCCTTTCTCATACGCACGCAGTTGAAATTCAATTATTTTACGAGTACATGCAGGGTACCTATCTGTCTTATATGTTTCTTAACTATCACCTCTACAATAACAATAATCCCCGCTTAGGTATCTAAAAAGGTTAAAAATTAGTAACAAAAAAATTAAAAACGCAACAATTTATAAAAAACTACCAGTTTGCCAGAATTCACTAAACTTAACGGTAAACACAAAAATATGACCTTAGATTTGGATTAGCTTCAAACTTTGTCATACAGGGTGTTCCAATTAAGGTGATAAACCCGATTTTCTCGCGGTAATCTTAAAGATAAATTGATAGTTCAAAAACCAGGCGAATATGACGTCAAACTTAATATATAGGGTGTTATTAAAAAGATATTTCAAAGATACCTGTACTGTTACAAAAAAATTTACACAGTATATTAATAATAAATATTCGGGAAGTAATAAAAAAGGTCGGTTTTCATCTCTAACTTCCAGTTTGACCGGAAGTGTATATTTTGGGTGTTTTAGCACCTTTTCTTCTCCCAATTCTAACGATATATGTATAGTTTTATATATTTATCTCTAACAATATATTTTTAGCATTCCGTGAAAAGATGTGAATTTATAAAATTTGACGAAATTTATCAAAAAATGAAACTTTGCTGCATGGTTAATTTTAGAGATAACTATACATTAAAACTGTAAGTATATGGTTGGAATTGAGAGGACAAAAGGAACCTCAAAAACCCCAAAATATACAGGGTGTCTCCAAAATCCGACCAAGTGATGCTTACTTCCGATCAACACAATGTCACTCGGACGGAAGGTAAGGAAGAAAATATGCATTTTGGAATTTAATGGCAGTTGCGGTTTGTAAACCGGTAGTGTTGGTCCAAATTAGTGGGTACATACCTACAGTACAAGTACAGAATAAGTAGGTAATCTATATGACAAATGATTTAAAAATTAATCAAACCAGTGACGTCACTTGTATTGCTATCAAGGCCTACTATAAAGACAGGCCCTGGCGCACAAAAATCACGTGACCATCTTAGTCAGACGTTACATGTCATTTGTCACATAACTGAAAGTGGCAGCTTGGGTTTTGAGAAGTTTTCAATGTTTAAAGTGTTTTTAAACGTCTTAGTTTATATTTTAGAAATAAGTTTGTGTCTAGTGCGCGTGTGTCCTGGCGGAGGGGAACCGTCCAGGTGTTATTATGGCCTCTGGGTGGGAGTCGTGCCGTCCAAAAGTATTGGTGCCGCTCGCACCGACGCGACGCGTGAGCGCTGTAATAAGGGGAATTCTCCCCCGAACCACAGAATAGGGAACCCGGAATGGACTATTATGGACATGGACATGGGACAGTATTAGTATTGGACAGTGGAGCCTGAGACACAGAGGGGTGAACGGGAGATCCGCGAGTTCAGATGGTCCGGGTGACTGGAAGCCGTTTCCGTTGACCACGTTCGGGTTTTGTGTATTTATTGTATTCACCATTCACCTTGTGCGAAATAAATCAGTGTTGTCGTTACTCGAGGATTTTCGTTGTCGACCCACGCCCTGATATGGTTTCTATTCGGTCTTTCACGCTGCCGATCAACTGAGGTTAGTTTTCATTTTTATTTCGTAAAAAATAACCTAAATACCAAATATTGGGTCTGTTTATATTATATTTATACATATTACAAAAGCCAGGAAGAAAGTGTCGCCATAACAAACATTTGTTTTGCCTCGGGATGAAAATTTCCGCCAAAAATGGATTCGTCAAATGCCAACTGAGATTTAATTTCTAAAAAACCCTTACCTAAGTATGTGTGGCTAACACATTTTCAAGAAAGTGAAACAATAATTAAAGTGGACAAATGTGTTGTGGGAGGAAAATACCTATAGAGAATATCGCCTAAGCTAAAGGAAGGTGATGTCCCAACAATTTTTGAGAATGTGCCAAAATATTGTGAGTGCAGTGCCGTTTAACTCTCAGCTTAAAACAGCTGAGGCAAGTTGAAATTTTTGAAAAAAACAATTAGAGAAAGCTTGGATGCACAAAACCAATAATGTATAATAGATGAAAGAAACTCGCTAAATTGTTACGAAATTTGTTTTTTCTACTTATCTCCAAAAATGCCTTTCATTATATAGAACTAAGTTGGTCACGTGACTACGCGATTATGCGTTAGCGCCGTGGCCTGTCTTTATCGTTGGCCTCGTATTGCTATAATACTCATATATTTACAACTTGCAACAAATACAAAATTTGGCAGGAATGAAAACAAAAGAAATTCTAGAATTTAGTAGGGATCGGACTCTGAACCTAAACACTCACTAAAAAGTAAACCATTACTTGTATCGAATGGACTGCACATGTAAGCAGTATTTTCTGTGCTATTACCCTATTACTATTGCATACAGCTCATCCAAGAAGCGCCTTCTTTGTCCTTTTATTGAGGAAATATAAAAATGTATGGCCCTAGTTCCACGTACAACTCAGAACTAAACAGAAAGAAAATCTGATTGCCTGGCAGCACCGGGGGGTTGAATATGAAGCAATCAATTTCAGGAAGTAAGCGCGGCCCCAGGCAATAAATCCAGATCTTGGCCCCGCTTTAAGAACATGGCTGTAACGAGGCACTCATCATAAAAATCACTTCTCCGTAGCCTGGGATCTGCCCGACAATGAATCACTACGTTAAATCTCTCCCCCTAGTTCCCCCGATAGTTTTAGATTGCATCTTCGAGTTTGTGAGTAAGGGTTTTCCCTCTCTCTAGGAGAAGTGTAAATGCAAATTCTTAGATGTTTCATTTGGGAGCCCGATTTGAAATTTAAAATAAGGTATCTCCCTGGAATGTTCAATAAATTATGTGGAGACACTTTGGCTTTTTATGGGACAAACTCCTAAATTGCTAGCAGGTAAAACCGTATGCTCGATAGCAGTATCATCAATCATCAGACGGCACACATGCCTAACTATAATTGTCTATTGTGTTGACGTTTTTATAGTCAAGCTCTGACAAAACAGGAGCAGACTTCTGAAAGTTTTGGCGTATAGGCACACAAAACGCTTAAATAAGTATTTGGATTTAATGGGGCTGTTGACCAATTAAAATTTTGATTTTACTTTCAAAGAAGTCATTATTTCCAAAACAAAACCTAAGAATAACAACTAGGCATAACATTGTTAGCAACCGCCTGCTTTTTTAAACAACTCAATAAAAGTTAAAATATACATAGGTATTATGTTAGCCAACGATAATACATGCTCTTCTTCCCCAATTTTATTAAAATTCCATCTCATTTTATACCCTTTCAAATAAAATGCCGACTTGCCAAACTTTGGTACAATTAAAAGAACTTATTTCAGTATCTTCACTAATCTACCCCGATTGCTAATATTCTTATTATAATACTTAGATATATTTATGACTTCTTATTACTAATTAAAGTTTACAGAAGCTTCCTCGGTTGTTTCTAAATTCCTAGAAAAGGCATTCTAAAACGAATAACAAATATAGGTACACATGCTCACTAAAATGAGTGAAATGCATGTCAAATATTATGCACCCTACTTCAAAGATGCATTTAAATATAATTTCCTTTGAAACATGCCTCATTAGTACTGTAAACTTCACTAATTGAGTCGTGGTAAAGCAGAGGTAGGTAGAGGTACCTATGGTAGTCAGCAAGAAAAGTTGCTTGATATTTCTAATAATATACCACAGATAACGTAACACTAAAAAAGGTCCTAAGTATAAGAGCAATAGTGTCATATTTTTGTTGATTAATTGTTTTAAAATAAACTTCACTAGATTCATTGGGGTTGAAACCTACCGACCAGTTAAAATTCAAAGTTTTACCCTGTGTAACTGACTATTGGTTTGCTTCGAGTTTCTATTTCCATTCTTGCATACGTTATAGAATACTCGTCCGAACATCTTATATCTATATTTCTTGCTTCTTAAACTGGTCGAACAGATCATCCCGTAATTCCAAAATATTTTTCTGCAATTTACGTAATGGTCTATGCATACGATTTTCTTCGTGTGCATGGTAATTTCATTTCATGTTATCACAAACAAATCTACTTATAATGTTACTATAATAAAACCGCGAAATACTGACCGCAAAGATATTCAGAATATCCCATATAACTTATAATAAGTCGCAATTTTTTTCATATATTCGCCACCAGATCGCAACCACCAATGAAATTATGACGTCATGCTCGGGTCTTTAATATAGTGTTGGTCCAGGTACAACTGTTGAAATTTCGAGTACAAGCAGCGTCCAGAGATATACTAATTCTCTAGACTTAAGTTATAGTGTAGCTACTAAATACAAAAATATTGGGGTATAGTTCAGCTTATTTCAGAGAAAGAGGAAATTAATCATCGAAGAAGACTTTTTGCTTCTATTATAAGACGGTTACGCGTCACCGTGGGCCGTCTAACATTTTTATATAAAATACTACCAGGTGCACTTTCCTGTTCGTAATCAAACGACGAGATATTCCGGGTCACGTCGTGATGTCGTTCGTTTCGTCCACGAAGCAGTTGTGCACAAAAAGCGCTCACATGGTTGAGTAATTAATTAAGATCAAAGTAAATCGCAGTCTTTATAGGACACGGCATTAAGGAAGTATAACATAAATAATATTAACGGTGCATGTTCATTGTTGAAATTATACAAGTAACGGCGATTTTCTTAAATCGTCTAACTGGCTTCCCATCGGTTCGTAAAGTTGGTTTTCATTTAAATTTTATTGCTACTATTGGGAATTTGAGCGCAATAAAAATCAACATACGAACCAAACTCACATGTTGTATATGTACTCAACGTTCCTCTGTTCTCTCTTGGATACAAAAATTATTGGCTGGTTTAGAAAGCAATAAATATATTTAAGTATTGTACGTACGTCCTACTTTCTAATGAGAAAAAGGCAATTAAATTAACCTCTAGGTTGTTTATTTACAAATTTACACATTAACTATTTATTTATTTTCGATCAAGAAAAAGTACCTAATACTGATTAAAGAATAATTATTGACATGTTATAATACTGCGAACTAAGACTAGCTTTGAGCTTTCACCAGATTTATAATAATTTTTGATTTTAGTAACGTATTTACTAATTTAAAAATATATAAAAATACATTTTCTACTTAAAATTACTTTCAAGATATATACCTATATTCTCGCGACAAGCTTTTATATCATATACAGTTGTATAATGTAACAAAATTATGGGTTTGCCTTGGTTTGATTTATTATAAAGTTTATTTTCTTCTTTTCAGAGCATTTAAATAAAAGCTTGTTTTTAAAAATATTTTTTTACTATTAATTTTATTTTCAACTTTTTAGTTCTACTCTTCAAGCCCTTTTATTTGATACCCATATTAAGGGGGTTTACAAAAAAATACATTATCCGCCATATTGGAGCGACGGCCATTTTGAAAGTATTAAAATGTGTATGCAAAATTTCAGCTCATTCGGATGTCAGGAAGTGGTTCTAATTCAGCTTGCAAGATTTGACCTAAACCAAAGACAATCCCATCTACCTAAACATACATACAATCATACATTGCAAGTTAAATAAAAGCTTGTAAAAATAGGTCAATTCGATTTTTTTAACCAAAATAATATTACCTTTCTTAGGCCATTTTTCATTTAAACTCCTCAATTTCAAAATATAGCATGTTAATAAAATTGAATTATAAGTAACGGATTCTTAATATCTTAGGTATAGATATTTATTTGAAATTTTGGAAGGATTTTTTCTTATAGAGAAACATTTTTTTTTCTCGAATTATAGTCCAAAAAATTTAAAAAATAAACGGAACAAAATTGGAGTGATATACAGGGTGTTCCAAATTGGACAATTGTAAATGCACATTTGACTCGCTGTTTACACCACTTGATGGTCTGGTGGGCCATAGTGATGAGAGATCACCGTCCCGAAACAGTACTGTATATGGTCGACTGTCACTTTTTTCGCTATAAAAAAATCAAACAAAAAAGATAGCAAAATAAATATATGGCAATATCAGCGTCCAGAGATATTATAATATTCTCTACACTTTGGCAATATCTTATAAAATCAAAATTTTACAAAACTCATTACAGGAAATGAACACTGGATCTAAAAAATGATTTAAACCATAGGCGTACGAAGAAAAAGTTGGGAGATCAGAGTGTACAATACCCCCCTTTTGGTTCTGTTTGTTTTTGCCTTTTTGACAAAAATTAAAAAAAAATCTTAATATGACAAACAACTCCCTGTGCTATTTCAGCTATTCTGGATTTATGAAAGAATTTTGATTTTGAAAAATCAATTTGAACACCATGTAGGTATTGTCACATTATTTCACTCCAAAGAATCTGTAGTCAACGGATTGACCTACTTGTTTCTGGTCTAATCTGGCATAATGGATGCGACCGTATTAATAATTACTGAGTGGATTCTCACCTCAGAGAAATTACTTGTTTATTTATGAGAGATGTTCACAGTTCCCACAATGTCAAATGGTTTACTGTTAACGTTTTTTAAATTCTTTGGAAGTGTTGAAGTATGGCGAAATAAAGTAGACGTGAGTCACGACATTCTTTTAAAAAGTTGCCAATTTTTCCGGCATATTAACCATACTTTCACTGAAACGAAGCACGAAACTGGTAATAATTACAGAATCCGTTATCGTCGACTGAATTGAAAATAGGTTGATAACTAAAAATATGATTCTTTAGTGCAGAACCACAATACATAGTGCTACTACGGAAAAACCTAGTTGATTCGTCACAGAATATTAATAGGTGTAAGAATATAAACAATGTTAAATAAAGTGAAAGTTCTCAGTAGGCTACATGCTAGATCTCAAGAAACCTGGAATGTGAACAGAAAAAGCACAGAACGCTTTAAATTGTTTTTCACTGTTGATAGCATCAGTATTAATATGACGATGGAATGAAAAATTTTACGAGGATCTGTTGAATGAATGTATACAAATCCGATACGATAAATTCAGCGATGTTTCAATAAAGGCTCCTTTTCATTCATCTTTGTTCTTATAACGAATGGTTTTGCTCTTCCGAATTTTATTTGGACGGGTATAAGAATAGCTTCATTTGGCAGTAAAAACGTACGCTTCCTGTGTGTGTGGGAAAATCAATTATTGATATCATGTGGGCATAGCATGTGGATTTTGAAGGCTTTTAGAACATCGTCATTCAAATAAAATGTGGTCATTTTAGGGTTTGGGATCATATATTGAGATTCTGGATACTGGTTGTCTGTTTTGAGATAAAAAGAAATTTTTGGGAAAAAAATTGCAACTGAGATTTTTTCGTACCAGAGCAAATTTAGTTTTTCCTGGGACTCTCTAAAATAAGGGGACCCAGCATGTCACAGTCTATCACATAGGAAAAGTGAAGCCTTAAGGGGAAGTTTGTTTTCTGTTGACTCCAAGGAGACCACAAGGTGGCTAATACAAGGTTATGTTATATGTCAGTCTCCAACTGCCATCAGGTTTTATGTGACATGCCAGTGCCATAGATTCTAAAGGAGGCAAAATATTTCCCATCATAATTCACAATTTTTAAGTTTTCTAACTTCCAGATACTCGGACGTGGCAGTTAAAGGTAATGCGGCCGCCTATAGCAGTAGTCCCAATCAATGCAACTAGATTTTTCCTGTATCAATTAAAGGTAATGCGATCCTAATAAATTTGTTTCATTTGACAGTTGCCATATTCTGCACTTGTAGACACAACATTGTCAAGTCTAATTTTTAGAAATCATGGAAACCATTATTAATGTTTACTAGCAATCAAAGTACCTATTATATTCATAGATTCTCCAATAAAATGGCATACTTGGCATCACTGATACCATTAGAATGATGAAAGAATAGACCTCACTTTGGAAAGTATAATGCTGGGTCCCCTTACTTTAAAGAGTCTTTGAGTTTTTCCATGTCTGACGTTTGGTTTTCACATTTCGCCAAGGCCAAGTTATAGAAAAAAATCGTTCAATAATGTCTAATAATAATATAATTGTCTATCCTTGATAGTTTCTGAGCAGGGCATGACAAAATATATTTAGAGTTAGGCAATACGTTCTTAATACAAATTTATTTATCCAACGGGTAATATTTTATGGTCGTTCCCCCAATTTATCCGATCAATTAGACACTTAATAGAGTTATTAAGTAGTGGATTTTCCCAGAAGATAAATTTGCAAATAAATTTCAACAGAACCAGGACGCACGGATCCGCTATTAAAAATTTTATTTTTGGAGGCACTTGAAAAGAAATTATATTATGTTTCGATGGAAAAATAAATTCATAAGCGTGTGTATATTCGAAAGCTTAAGGACTTGGTTTATGTAAAATATTTATAATTTTATGAGCCACTAGTAACTTTAAAGCAACAATATTCGCAACATTGCATTTTACTTATAATTTAGGACGCAATTATTAGGAAAACGCGAAAGAGCAATGTATTCATAATGCATTATAGAAGTACATACCAATAAAAATATTTTAAAACTAATGGGTTTTTAACCAAATGAATTTTTTAGTCCTGGTGCAAAGGTTGGGTAATGAATGGAAGTTATTATTATTCAGTAATAAAATTAAAATAGCCACTTTTAGTCACTATCCTTTAAATCCTCCAATAATAGTTTTCAACTTGAAATGCTACTTTAACTAAAATCGTTTCCTCAATCAACGCTAAAATGGACACTAAGAAATCCAAACTAATTCTATGTAAATGTTGCTCAGAATTTGTTTTATCCATGTAAAAATATTTGCATTTTCATTATAAATTTTTTTAGTGCAGGTATATTTGTTTTTATCTTTAAAACCACAAGGACCTACATATCCATTCTAGGACGGATATGAAATCGAAATCAACTAAAACAATAATTATAAATTTAAGCTTTCTCTGCCGCGTGCTAAAACACGTTGGAAAACAAAGCAACCCTTGAATTTAATTTATTCCAAATCTTATTTGTCAAATTATTTTCACAATATATCTAAATAAATATTAGGTATACCTTTCGCTGTTATTACTCGTAGAAAAATACATTCAACAATTCGAGTCGAATGTCCATATGGCCCTCGAACGATTGAGCAGTGCCTACGGCGTCGTATGCTCTTGTTCAACCCTCTGGTCCGTGCGATATATATAGATGACTACACCACACTACAAACTAGTTCTGTGATATAATATTTAACTAAAAACCAACTTCTTGAATCAGATATGTGTGGAATCTGTTTCAAAATCGTGTTTCTGTATGGTATACTAAACTTTTTAATTTGATATTCTTTCGTGTTACCACAGACAGAACTGAGAATTCCCGGCGAAACTATTAATAGCCATACTACGGTCCGTAGACTTTGGCCATACGTTCAATTTGACTGTTTGCATACTGTTAAACGTATAGATTAACCTAAATTAGCGCAATTAATTCACCTTCAGTTTGGACGTTAGTTTTTCCATAAATTTTCGGGAATGCCAGTTGCCACATCTCTCGTTCCACTTTCAGAAACGGGAGAGCGACAAATTAGTAACCAAGAGTAAATACCTAAAACTTATCGGAAATACCAGAATAAACAATTATAGCAATTTCACTTACCGAAAAGTCCACCAGATGTTGAAGCACATCGTGTTCAGCCAGAAGAACGCCGCCAAGAAGCAGAAGTGCATGGTGAACGCTGGAAGAAAGAAAGTTATTATAAGTAGATTGATATTTTAATTTCGAAAAGGCTGACTAATTATATTTTACGTTGTGTCCCTGTAAACTCTTCCTATTATTCCTCTTATTTTGGCTGCTTTAGAAAGGTCGCATTGTGGATTATACAAGGTACATCGTAAAAGTTGGCCAAAATGTATTTTTAGTTTTTATTAATAAAGCCTTGTGTACACATACACTGTGTCCCAAGATAGACGTACGGTGTAAGGTGTAAATGATAAACAATTTAAGAGGTGCGACATTCGGCGTTTTGGGATCCAGGCCTGCTTTGATAGAAACTAACTTGAGGCACATTTATTTTTGTGAGAAATCAAGTAGGGTAAAGTGGGGCAAGTTGGCGAACGGGGCAAGATGACTAATTAACATTTTCTAAAAAAGGAAAAAAGATATCTGGGCACTGAAATAGCTATAACATTCTAACTGGCACATTACTACTCCCTGCTCAAAGAGATGGCGCTAGAGTCAATACTGTACGAGTTAGATTACCGAGTGTGTGGAATAATGTTCTAAGGTTCTTTGGGTTTAGAATAAGGATTCTCGGAAAATTTAATGGTACCTAGGTTTTCATGTTTCTATCAGTAATCACATCCAGTAGGTTTATAGAAATTATAAACTTGATATGGCGTGTGTTGATTTTTTATTTTGTTTAATATGACAGATTTTTCTTTCTAGGGCACCTGTGGGGCAAGATGGCGAGGACAAGGTAAGGAAATCGTCATCTAGCCACAGTACTCGTCATCTTGCCCCGTGATTTGTGATAGGCAACTCTGAAGACTGGATATATATATAGAGTGTAATTGGTGCGAATCGTGGTGCGGCATGAATCGTGCACAGGGTATGAAGGACAATGTCTAAGTCTAAGTGTGACATTTTTTGTACATAATCGTTAACTTGCCCCAATATGCTCGCCATCTTGCCCCATGGTGGGGCAAGATGACAAAAATCCACAAAATTATAAAAAATATTTTTTAAATGTTATAAAGCAATAGTTACTTATTTTTCTTTTTTATAATAGATAGCAAACATGTGTACCTTAAAATCATTATAAATTAGTTTTAAAAAATTTGCATAATTCTTTGTTAGAATCCATTCTGTCTTAACCACTTGCCCCACCTTACCCTACGCCTTGGCACCTACCAAAAAACTTACTTTGGTTTAAGTAAAGTACCTTTTCTGTAAAAGATATAATGAATAACATTTCATTACAAAAATTTTTGTCATCCTTTTCGCGAAAGGCACTTTATCTAAACTAACTCTTAAAATCACAAAAATCAAAATATGTATATCAGATTCTATTTATCGTCCACGTCAATTATTAGATATTATCTTTGGACAACAAAACTGTCGGCTTTCTTGGACAAATACAATTTAAAATCATGCAGGAAGTCCTGGATCTCAAAAGTCAAACTTCAACTCTTGAATTTTTAGAATTTACACCCACCTATAGTTAGAACCATCCTAAGACATACTGTACAATATGTTACATTTGGTTGTCACTTCAGCAGAATATGTGGACTTTACCAAAAATGCATTTAAAATATGGCAGTTATTTACTGGATACCTACCTACTTGTCACATTGTTCTTCTCTGTCGATTTTTGACAGGTATTCAATAATATTACCCTAAAAAACCTTCTATAAGCTCTTAAAAACGACATAATTATGTAGAATTTTGAAAATTTTACATGTTCAAGGTTTCAGAACCAAATTGCAATAACCCTGTTATAGGAAAAATAAGTTTGCAATTTCCTCCTGTAGGAAGAGAACATAAATCTTAATGGTCGTAGGAGCTTTCTGTATTTCATGTTCATGTAAAACGAAGGAAAAGTGGCCTGCATTCATAAATAAGGAGAACGTAATTACATTGACACACTAGGTGGCTAGATAAAGCAGACGGGATAAGATTGAGTTTGAGATAATTATCATGCAGGTACTTTTAGCTGGGTTTCTATAACGAGAAATCCTCTTAATTAAATGAATTTTTATATTATAATTATCCGATCGGAAGAACGTTCTAAAGCGCGTCTCTTGAGAAATTGAGAAAGCAAGTGCTTGCAATGTTGGCTAATATATTTATATTAAATAGTTAGATGCAATGGAAAAACGTGTCCCAAACTAAAATCGTCGATGCTTTTTTTTTTCAAAGAGTGATCAAAGAGATCAAAGTGTCGCGCCAAGTGACCCTTCTATGGCTATCGGTATTCGGTGGTACTAGTAGTGACTTCATTCGCTTATTATTATTCTTTTAATACACCTACTCATGCATGGAATTCACGCAACGTGTGCGGTGTCGGTGTGGGATGCGGGTAATATTATTGTTATTATTGCTTCTATTACTGTAATAAGAAAAATACAATATGAACGAAGTTTCTAGTGAGTGTTATATTCTCGACCCGTGAATCTAAAATCAATTTTTCGCACACCGTCCAACGGCAGAAAACAGCCAAAAATTACTATGGTAATAGACCTAATTTGCGATTTCGAAGGCCAATCATAATTATTATTTTAATGCAGAAGTGCCCGTAATGAGTACCTACTAGATGCCCGGCGTAGGTACCATTTATCATTATTACTGTCTGCAGTACCGAGAATACTCGTGTAAAACTGTGAGAAAGACAAATTAAACACTTCAAGTATTAGCATTCCTTAGCTGGCGGCAAGCAATTCCACTAACAATTTTGTAATTTTCGACAGCCTAATGCGTTCTTGTTTTTTTAGTGTAATTTTATAAAAGCTACATTTAAAAATGGCCAAAAACAGTGATGTAGCTAGAACAAAAGAAGCAACTTTGCTTAAAAACTATTTAGTTAATTTAACAAAAATTATCATTTATTTTTTTAATAAAACATGTTGCTTTTCTGTAAAAGATTTCTGGAGGTTCAGATCGTGCTCAGCAACTTTTGTCTAGAATTTCTTCGTACCTCTAAAAAATAAAATTATAGTCATTGTTCTCTTAAATAATATAATAATAACAATGTACTTCTTTGCACCAACTTATAACAATTTATTGTACTTATGTTGTTTATTAACTGTTACATCCTTCCAATAAATGGATTTTTGGTATGAGGTTATATCTATTAAAATGAAGCCCGGCCTCTATTATTTTTGCTGAATATTCATGTAGCTTTACCATAATGTTCCTGGATTCTATAATAGCACACATTGTTTAAAACTAAAGTGCTAATCATAAGCTCGACAGTGTTCGATAATGCCCGATAATGCAATCTTGATTTCTGATTTCTCAACTCCATTATTATTCCCAGTACAACATTAATAACCATTAGTAAATGCGTTGCAATAAATAAATCCACAGGCTCCGTAAAACGCTAAACAATTCATCCGATTGTGAGAAGTAGAAATATAAATAACCGGCTGCAATAATAGCGAGTGCGAGAGGGAATAATAACGAATTGCAATCCTAAAACAATAAATTCAAAATGCGTGCGCTGTTAGCAACAGCTCCTCAACTTTTATTACAAAACATTATACTCTAGAAACCAAAGATGTCGTTGAGTTGTTGGATATAGGTGCCGGTACAAGGACATTACTTCACATTTCTTCTGCAGTTTTTGAAAAAAAAGGAGAAATTTTCAGGGGTTTTGCAAATGCTGAAATATCCACTTTTTATTATTATATAAGACTTTCGAAACTATATTCTCGGTTTAAACGGAAATGACATTAGCTTTCTTATTTTTTATTTTGGGATGCTTTAACATGTGATAGAAAATCCTATAGTAAGACTATCGTGTGGCATAATTCTAATTTTCCCCCGTTTTTTCTGTTGTTTAGAACAGACCTGAGGCGCCAAATCTGGGACACCCTGTACAAAATAGTCATATTTATGGTTATCTATCTCCTGTTGAGATGTCCCAGAATAAAACTGAGAATAGTTATTTGAATCCTGTTCAAAATTCAATTCAATTCAAGATTCAATCAATCAAAGAGCAATCGACCAAAATTTTACAGACTCTGTTGAAGAACAGATTTACAGCTTTATAGTTAGTTTCATTGTTTCGGTGCCCTGGACGCCTGGATATAAATTGTACTTTAATGCCTAGTTAAACAAATAATTATTTTGTATTTCTTTAGCAACAATTTATGGGCGTGATTTTTAGAGTAGGAACCTATGTATTTTGCAACTTTCTCTAATGATACGAACAAGGAGGAAAATAAAGCACTGAATAAGTAAAGGACCAAACAAAATATCGGCGTCGGAAAACTGACATTATACAATTTTGCAACTTATTAAATTGCAATGAAAATGCCTTTGAAATGAATTATTCGAAAAACCTATATAAATGTTTTGTGTATGGAAAGAGCAAAAATAAATTGAAACGATGGGCATGACCTCAAGATTAAAAATAAATGTGTTATGGTTGGTTCGGTCACAGAATTTAGTTATTCTGTGGTTCGGTATACCAAAGTGCTGGCAACGTTGTTCTCTCCTTGTGAGAAATACTTAATAAGGACATGCATCTAAGAAACGGCGGCATTCTAGGCAGCCTCTACCATAACAAAAAAAAGGTTTTTATTATGGTACCTGCCGCTGAACCAGAGCCGTAGCTATAGTATGGCAAAGGGGCACAAAACTTTTAAAAATGAGTAGTTCGTTTAAATTAAAAAAATACTGGTTATGCCTCAAAAAGAGGTTCTTATGTCGGGTTTTATGTTATAGTATATTTCATTGCGAGTCTGGAAAAATCTATTTCTGGACGTGTATGAACGATATTTTTTATTATACTTCTTTGAAAACGGAAACTTAAAACATTTTATCGGCATATTATAATAAATTTTATCTACAAGCTTGCGGAAAAGTACACTTTTCCGCACGCATTTTAGTTTAGAAAGTGTCACTTTTCCGCACTAGTGAGGAAAAGTACTTTTCCGCACTACTTTTCCGCACTAGTGCGTAAAAGTGACACTTTCTAAACTAAAATGCGTGCGGAAAAGTGTCTTACTTTTCCGCACGCTTGTAGAACAAATAGTTTCTTAACTCTTGCGGAAAGTGTCTTTTTCACACTAGATTTCTTCGCGTCGTTCAGCCAACTGCAATCGCGTGCGGAAAAGTGGCACTTTTCGCACTTGTTAGGAAATATACTATAATTGACAAAAAATAAACAATGCAGACAATATAGTGTTTGGTATGTATGATGCGTTTCCATGGTTACTCTCAAATTATTTCAAAGGTGCTTTGTTGTAAATTAGTTATTGTCAGATAAGGTGAATAAAACGTCAAAAATATTACAAAAATGTATCTAAATATTGAAACACTTACGAATTAAAATACAAAATAGATATATGTTAAATATCAGAGAGCATACAGAGTTTCTTAGTTTACTTTGCTGTATATTTCTATTTTAAAGCCATATATTCGGTATTTTTATTCAGCGCACGGAAAGTTTTTCCATGCGCTGTTTCCGTGCGCTAGCCCGAAAACCCCCTTCTTTCATTATTGCTAAAACAGATAAAAATAAGGTGTTTTCAAAGAAGTATAATAAAAAAACATTTTACCAAGTCGTGTAAAGTAAAGAAAAATCTATAGATAAAGAAATCCAAATAATTTATAAGGGAAGAACGTTAAATAATACCAGGAATAGGAAATTGGGCCCATAAAAAATACTACGCCAGGCCAATTTTGACAAAGTTTGAAAGAACTGTTGACAATGGAATCATTAAGCAGATAAATTGATAAATTGATGGTTCAAAACTAAACTTGTGTATAATTTTCCGAGCAAATGTTTGAAGAAAAAATATTTTGGGGCCAGTCCTAACGGTCTTTCAGCTACGGCACTGCACCAAGGTACGATCAAAGAAAACCTGAATAGAAAATAAAACGAGGGATACAGCTACGGCTAGGGAACCGAGCGAGTTAATGGACTAGAAGAAATCATTGTTCTGCAATTCGCTTTTCATGGCTTGATCCGAGATACCTTTAGCTCTGGCAGTTCCGTTCAATCATACGCACATACCTGGGTGTTCTATCGTTATATGCCTTGTTATTTTTTTAGTTTTCTTTTGCAGAACTGGCTTGGCCTTTCAATCAATTCGCCAGGCAAGAATTTCAATAGATAGGTGCAGCGCGGTTTTTTCTGGAGTTGTCCTCTAGTTTGATCTGAAAAACAGGTTGTACGAATATAAAATAAAATACATTTGCTTCCTCATTGTTGAAATATATAGGGCCACAGAATATGTAGCCTACGGCAATAGCGCTATTTGTTCTGTGATAGGGCGCATTAAACAATACCTACCTAGCCTGCATTAAATAATACCAAAACTCAAATAGACCTAACGGACTTAAACTTCTAGATAAACTCCATACTTCAGTTTCCACACTAACTTGTCTATAGGCAAGGGCATTGTAAAAACTCAACAGTTTCAAGATTTTTCCTTTCCTAAGTAGTTTTTTAAAATTAACGACCTGTAACTGAAGTTTCTTATAGATATTTTGCTTTATTGTTACGTTACACACTGGAAACCACCATTTTGGTTTACTTTCTCACTTTGGGCCAGCATAGGTATTATTGCTAAATTTAGCAGTTCTCAATGTGAACGCCTCGTACCATAAATAATATTGTAACTGGGTCAACTGAATTCCTTTTACAGGTATCGTGTTCTTGATAGAAAGGCGTGTATACTGAAATCTGGCTCCCAGTCGAATGTAGTTGAGATAGAACTCGATCTGATTTCCAATTTTCATCATTTGCATTATCATTTATTTATAAGAAATAGAAAGTGAATCGACTGAATCAAGAGCAGTTATAGTGACTTTGGCAATATTTTCTAGAAACAAATGCAAACTTGTATCCAAACCGCGAGTTTCCAAATTAATAATCCATGCCTTCCCGAATGAATGCCATCATATGTAATTGGGAAAATATACAAATATAACTCCTATTTTATTATAAAAAAAATGTCTATTATCTTGAACAGACTAGTTAAAATTAGCACTACCGTGGGTTGTATTTATCAGGCAATTAAACAATAACAGGGATCGGCAATTTACAGAGAATTTATGAGTGTTCCCAAAAAAGCATTTATTATTTTTCGCCTCCAGAAAATAAAATTGAAATTGACTAAGCAGCCGTAAACTGATACATAAAGTTATTTTATTAGTATCTGCTACTGCTACTTAACTTAATGCGATACATTTTCATTATTTTATATGTTGCGCGAACTGGCCGAAGTCCTTGAGAATTTTTGCTTAACCAGCGTAAACATCTATGGTTTCGAAGCTATATAACATTATTATATTGCAGGAAGTTAGCTTTGTACAATAATATGATAATATAATGAAGCGAAGAAAGATACAGAGACTCTCTCTTCTTGTATCATAAATTCAAGAATTTCCAATCATGGGTGGCGGCGTTCCATGCCAATTGATATGAAACCTGAACCTGAATCAAAGTCAAAGACATTCACCCATATCAAAAAGAATTTTTTCGTTGGTTGTATTTGTATTTTCGTTACCATCACATATTAAAGTGTAGCGTTATTTAGAGACTACAGGGACGAAGTAGAAACGATTATAAGAAAATTATATGCATAACTATAAAGTTAGTAATGAATATTGGTAATATGTAGTAATATTAATAAATAACTTATAAATAATTAATAATTGACTTGGTGAGGTATAAGGTGCACCGGTGCATACGCAATTATAAAAGCATTTCCTGCCAATACCCATATCTTATATTTATAATTTATTTTAATGGAATTGGCTAGGCTTTAGGCCAGTTTGAGCATATAAGTTGTTAACATCACATTTGCCTTTGATGGCTATCACTAATTGGAAATAATCGACCCCAGCAAAATTAAATTTCTCTTGGGGATAATAATATACCTGATAAAGCTAGCTCTTAAAATTCAATTTTATACTGGAAAAATAAATATGAGTACCGTTACTTTTTAACATTCTATAATCTGTACGACATGGTAATATAATATTATTATTTCATAGGTACTTAGACTATGAACAAAATTTTAAAACTATAAATAGGGTTGGTGCCACGATGCAAGATGTGGTATTGATAATTAAAAAAATAATTTAACATAGTAGTATAATAATTATTAGATTGGATAGAGATAATTCCTAGGATGCGCGAATTTAAATAAACGAGCGAACTTTATGTTTTATGACTTAATAAGCACAAAAGGATCGGCAGTTATGTTACAAGGTGAGGGCACGCCAAACTTGGCAACACCCAGCAGTTAGTGCAGCTGCCTTTCGCATGATCTGATGAACCTATATGGTGATACATGTCGTTAATAAAGTCATGATTTATTGCTAATAATCTGTAGAAAACGAAGCACGAAGAAAATAAGCAGAACCCACGAAGAATGCAGTTTATTTCAAATATCAAAACGACCGTTAGACTAGGTCTGGTAGGTGCCATATTATGCGCATTATAGAGCCATATGCCGAAGACCTTTATCTCGACTATGTGTATATAAATTCGATAAAAACGTCAACACGTTTGCGTGTGTATACTCAAACAACATCTCACGCACGAAAATTAAGATAAATTGCATGTCGTTGACCCCCTCGAGATGCACCTCCACTTAGGCCAGATTTAAATGGGCATTTGAATGATCAAACATCATCGGTTTCCAGTGTCAACATATCCAAGAACTCATTTATATGAAAGCAGAGGTCCGGGCAGACACAGTCGGACTTTTTCAGAAATGGTTGCATCACATTGTACAATATTTGTTCCAACATTTTACATCGTGGGTTTACTGACACGACAAACAAATAGAAAGTTATGCATTGCGGTAGTTCGTTTCTTGAGAATGTAGGAAATAGGAGCACGGAACATGGGGAATTGTGATGGTGATATTTTCGTGCCCTGGGCGGCAAAACAATAACAACTACTTAAATGTGAACGTAGGTAGGTACCACCAAAAAATGTAACGTATTACCAACTAAAATTGCATTCATCGTCACGATTCGATCAAAGACCTTTACCGAACAAAGAAAATAAATTATTTGCCAGTGTCGTATAGGGATTATCTGCAATTCTGCATTACGAGCATTTTCCTCCTAGCATTTCATTGAAATCAGCCCTCTCCCTATTCTCAATGAGTCAGAAATCTTGCGGAAAATTAAACCATAAATTATGGCCTCTATAGGCTCTAGGTTAGGCTGCTTTACATATTATTTTATCTAAAGATATTGTTTGGTGCAGTAAAAAACTTCAACATTCTTAATCGTGTCGGAACATAAAATGTATTATCTAAATTCTAAATTCCTTTCAAGAAACGTATATGTTTTGGATTTTATCAGGTAGCATCTTCTACAGAAGTGTCTTTGTCCTCCAATTTATGATTTAAATTTTTTATGATAACAGTGTTTTTTTTTTGAGTAATTTCTTAGAAGTATTTATTTAGTTTCCCAATAGGGTACTTGACAATATTTTTAATTGCTCTAAAATTGTACTCTGTTTACAGTAGATGCACCAACATAACACGTAATAAATGAAACAACGGCTTTTAACACTTATTTATTTATGATAATTAAAGACGAAGTTGCACAATTTTGTTCAGGCTGAAATCTACAGTTTCGTCGTTCTATTGTCCAGAACGCCAAAAGTGGCAACTCTGTGCCTCTCAGGAGGAACGGAACTGTAACGTTGCCGGTGCCCGTTTGCAATATTTCGTGGAACAAGGACAAATTGCAGTTTTCTATTCAAATATCTCCAGCTTGCCTATGAATATCTGTTACTTAATGTATTGCAACTTTTGAGCTTTAACTAACGCAATTGCACACACAAATTTTGTCACATAAAGACTTTTTTATTCCGCATATTGACTCCTCTATAGCAAAATGGTGTCTGTTTATGCTGCACACGCTGGAAACTATATCCTTCATCTCTGCCACGTAACAGTTTAGTTAAAATATCGGTATACGGAACGTACTATAAATATTCAGGTATCAATAATGGGGGAAATATTCGCCTATGTGGCAACGTTACCTGCCCACCTAGGCATCTAACCATATGCATATATCCACATGTCATCTAACACGTATGGTTTTTTGATCGGCAGATGACATCCCGTGATGCCAACTGTCATTCCGATTCCGTATATCGCTAAGTCAAAACATTAGTAGATATTAATATCTGTGCAATTTATTATAGTTTGTTATTAATATTTACTATTATATATATTATTTGCGGACCTAGTTATCGTGTTGTTAGATGTGTAAGGTAAGATATCATGGACCCTAAAAGGAAAATCCGTAATTTGCCGAAATTGGGATGCTTTTTAAGTAGCACAAATTTTTTCTAATAATCCGATGTTGGCGTCTGCCGAAATTCATGGGATAAAACTGCAAAGGTTTGTACCTACCTACGTTGTAGTAATAGTACAGTTGTATTATGAGTTATTAATAAAGAGAGAACCTCGGCCTAGGGACCATCTTGAAGGCGCGTTTATAAAGGCGCCATAGTGCTTAATACTGAGCCCGAATTCCGGCCCAACCTAGCCAAAAAATTTGCAGAAAAACGATTGAATAGGTATTTACGAAAAAAAAAACACTTCTTGACTAAATGTGGTTTCACGGGGCATCATAAGTCTGGGAGTTTGAGGTTAAAATTCTGAAATTTCAACTTTCCTTGCAACTTTCACTGCCGAATAAGGTTGTCTTAGAACACTTTAGTGGTATTGCTATGTTGCCAAATTGTCTTTTTAAAACACTTGTGACGTCATAAGTGCTTTCCCGCCAAATTTCGAAGAAAGTCTAAAAACTTGATAAGTACGTAAATATATATTTTTTAAATAATCGTAGGGTCTTAGGCAAGTGTCCAGGAATTGTTTTATCAAGTTTGTAAAATTTCGTCAAGTACCCTAAATATGTGGATGGAGAAATGCCGAGAAGGACAATTTCTCAAAATAAAAAACTGGATCACTCCAGAACTCACTCTAAATATTTTTCTTTTAAGTAAGCTGGCACACGGAAACGTTTGTGTATAAACGAAGATTTATATTGAAATATACGGATTAAATCCCAGAAGATTATAATTACTGGAAATATTAAAATTTTAGGGAATCAAGAATTATTTTTCTATGGAATTCGGTAGAAGTGGGGCGCTTAAAATAGCTTTCTTTGTAAATAAATTTATTAAATTCTGGCTTCGTTGCATCAAGTTTGTCCTACTTTTACCAATTTATAAACACGGGGAACATAACTCCTAATTTTTCGGACGTTTGACGATTTATATAAATTTTGAATTATTTATGATATTATCTAAGGAAAACAGTATCACAAATTTCTATCGAGCTTTCAACAGTGCCCTAACGTGATCTATAAAACCGGGGGGAGGGCAACTTCTTTGGGAGTAATTAATGGCGATAATAATTATTAGTGACAAAAGTTCTCTCCAAAAATTCATTGAACATTGATATTGAACTCTACATAAAATGTGTAGGTAAGACCAAAACGAAAAAAGCTCTTAAATCAACACGAAGTAGGGACGATAAGGTGTGTTCACTAATTTACAATAATTATTGTAACCAAAATCAATAATATATCTACATCTGGTGAGAGCGTTCCGCAAATTCAAAAGAATGCAGGTACTTCTCGTTGTTTTTTCTACAGAAAATATTGTTTTTTTTTACTTTCACGAATTTAATATGGAGTCTATTTATGGCTTTTTTATGTAATTTAAACAAAAATTTGATTTTTTGTGAATATCTCTATAGAGATTTTAACTCGGATTTAACCTCAGACTAAAGATAAAGTCTGAGGATTTAACCTTTGCCTGCGACAGAAACATAAAAATAGTGGCGTTGTTTACATTGTAAAAACGCCATTGCAAATTAACCATTGTTAGAGAATATCTTGGATATTACTCATTACCATACATTCCTGATTTGCAATTGCGTGCCTTTTATGCAAATACCATATTCTTATTTATGCCAGGACTTTATACAATCTACCGTTAGATGATGTTAATATTCAAACTAGCGAAGGTGAATCACTGACCGTTTGCAAAATGATGTGCAATTAGTTTATAGAATTTTTAAGTCTCCAGGCACGAACGTGCGAATAATTAACTGGTCATTGTACGTTTTATTGAGCCAGTCCAAGTTTTAAAAATAAACGGTATTGTTTAAATATAAAAAACGACAGTTGTTGTGGCCAAAGATAGACCGCGATTAGTAAAAATAGCTAGAAACATCGTCTAGGAATGAGAGTAGAGACAAAAATTTGCAAATTTCCGAAACACCCAATTTGTAAAAGGGTTTTCTACAGGTTAGGATGTTCTTATTAGGTAGTTCTGTTATATACTTTAAGGGCTTTTTTTGTTTTAATATTCAGTTTTAACGTATCTATTTTAAAGACATTATCATAGTCTCACTTGCGAAAAAATATTTAAAAATCCCAAATTAACACATAACTTGTGGTACATATATACATAATAAAATATTTTATGCCTAAATAGGCGATGACAGGTACAAACACATTAAAAGTTGAAGCAGAAATGGAGCCAGAAATCAGGACGATAAAATAAAAAAAATAAAAAAGGGCCTTCTATACAGGGTGAGTTTTTTTCGATGCCCACTATGGGGAACTCGGAAACTAGCAGAGCTAGAACAAAGGTTAAATGGGGAAAGAATTTCAGTTTTGAATGCTCAATCTAATGCCCCTTTTGGATTTTTAAAAAAGTTCACTAGATATTTTGAAAAGAGTGATTTTTTTTGCTATTTCATCAGATCTCTGAAGCTCCGTTATTTCTGATTATACAGAAAAACTGTAGAGACAAAAATTGCAGATAATTTTTGGCTTAATAAGACAATCTAATCCAATTTTTTTATGTTGTTTGTGATTTTTGAGATATGACACAATCTTGTGTTTTTTAAAATGTAAATCTTAGTTGGCTGTGGCCTTATCAAATCGGCCATTTTTTGAGCTTTCCAAAGATATAATACTCGGCATAGTTATTATAAAAAATAAAAGAGCTATGGCTAATTTTCGGATTTTTTTTTCAATTTTCACATAGTTAGCCATGGAATATTTTCATAATTACGTTCTATTTTATAATTACACATACTTTAAACTTTCTAATATTTTGTTTTTAGCTGGTAACAAAATGTAACAAAATAAAACAAAAATTAAAAAAACTTAAATTCAAATTATTATTATTTTAAAAGGTCACCTTTTAAAATAAAAAAGGTGTTCAAACAATCCACCATTATTATTTATGCAAATATTGCATCTTTTTAAAGCTGAATTTGTCGCCTTTCTTAGAGTGCGCCTGTCACTACTGGCAATTGCTTCTAAAACAGGTGCTCTTAATTCAGCAATTGTCTAATACTTTATTTTGTACTGTTCCCCACAAAAAGAAATCCAAAACAGACAAATCCGGGCATCGGGGCTGCCAGGAAATAGGTCTATTTCTCCCTATCCAACTATTTGGATAGAGCTGATCTAGGTAATTTCTTACGGGCAAATAATTATGTGGTGGAGCTCCATCATGATAATTTTTGTTTCATTTTGTTACATTTTGTTACCAGCTAAAAAAAATATTTGAAAGTTTTAAGTATGTCTTATTATAAAATAGAACATAATTATGAAAATATTCCATGGCTGACTATGTGAAAATTAAAAAAAAATCAGAAAATTAGCTATAGCTCTTTTATTTTTTATAATAACTATGCCGAGTATTAAATCTTTGGAAAGCTAAAAAAATGGTCGATTTAATAAGGCCACAGCCAACTATGATTTACATTTAAAAAACACAAGTTTATGTCATATCTCAAAAATCACAAACAACAACAAAAATTGGATCAGATTATCTTATTGTAATGGGCAACAACACAAACTCGGTCACAAGTGAGGAGATGACGTATATTGAGGTAACTGCACAATTATTTTTACAATACAAGTGACAATATCAAAGTTACGTCGTAATACTGATATAACGACTGACTGACATGAACTATATAATCGTAGAATGGAACTATTATTAATTAAATGACTACCTCTTTTGGGCTCTCGGCAGTATATATACGGTTTCTTATCTCATGTTTATGCTTAAGGTTTAATTACAGTGTTTATCTGGTTTTGGCGTAGGCCAAAACCCTTGGGTAGGAAGATGTTTGTACCTTGTTTACTATTTGATAATATAAATTCGTAATTTTGGCTTGGGAAAAATAAATAGTTTAATATTAATGTGTTTTCGAAGATGATTAGGGTAGTGACTCATAGTTGGGTACATTACACCTTCCCCCTTAATGAATTCGAAGTCATTCGAATTTTTTTTTTTTTTTATAATACAAAATTTTAGAAAATAACAAGAACCATAGAAAAATTTGAACATATAAAATACATAAAGTCAAATTATAATAAGTTTAACCTATTCCTAAGAGATAAATTGATACGATACAAAATATAGGGATTAATAGATAAAGTAAAATAGATGCTTATAATATTGTATAAATAAAATATAACAGTTTTTAATTTTCATCCTTTAACTTTGCTATACGGGCACTTCTACGTAGAGAAGTGTTTTCATTAGGTTTGGCCGAATCGATCACCTCTTCCAATTCGAGGTCAGGTTCTATAGATACTTTGTTTTTTGAATTTTTACAAATATTTAAGGTTAGCATGTTTGTTATTCTGGGACATGAACCATGCTCAGAGATATTAGATTCTTTTGATGAAGAAAATCTAGGTCTAATCCGCCTGTATATAGGTTTAACGCATTTAACGAATATTTTATAAAGTATGTAGAAGATCAAAATTTTCGCAATCGAGCAGATTATGAAAATAAAATATGAATTGGAAAAATATGAAGAATAATCGTATTGGGTGTCGAGTTGATCCGCTAATTTTTTAATATCGTCTAGTTTTTTACTATTTAATTTTAAAGAATCTTTGTCTAAATTTATAGGTTGAAAGGGAGTAAGATGAAGGTCATGACTGCTTAAATTAGAAGTTTTCTTTCCTTTACAACAATTTTCCATCGGTATATCGAAGCTAGGGATAATGGCCTTGTAAGTGCTGCGGTAATTTGTATTGTCGGAGATAATAGTGGTAGAACTAGTGTATAATTTGCAGTTTTTATCAATATTGAGTAATCCTACGTTAATCAGATTTAGTTCGGTAGGTGTGATAGATACACAACTAATAGTTACATAAGTTTCTTTAGGTAATACGTACAACCAGCTATTACTTTTTTCTAATTTATGCCAAATTTCGTAGTTAGCAGAAGTAGTTCTAATATCGCATTCTTTCGGTAGGATAGATTTTGAATGAAAGAGTAGTTTTGTTTCGCAGATGGGTCTGCTATATGTGGAATAAAGTGGTTCGTCAGAACGACAAATCAACTCATCATTTTCTATATTATAACAACTATCATGGTTTTTGAGAGTGGTATATGTGTTTTTATCTTCAGAAATGGCTAGGTAATTAACGGATGGTAAAATTATGAATAGGTTGGAATTATTACCAATAACAGGTAGGGGAATTAGGTTGTATAGGTTGTACTTTTCGATGTTGATCAATGGGTTAGATATGACATAGATTACGCGATTGTCTTTGAAATGTACCTTTAAAGTTATTTGTTTTATGATTTCAAAAGCGTTTTCTTTACTGAGTGGTTTTACATACGTTACTGTGGAAGGTAAGTAATCAAGAGTTTTCCTTAATTCTTCAATAAGTTGGTAAGGGGTCATAATAAATGGGTGTAGAATATTTTGTTTTGAGAGCAATATGGCGTTAGTTAATGTCGAATATTCAAACTGAGTTTCGTAAAGTAAAAGTTCTAAAAGAGAGAATTGTTCGTCCGCTGTTTGTTTTAATTCTAATCTAAACTGGTGGTTTTTTTAGGTTGTTGGTGAAGTTTGCCAATTTTTCAAAGTTTTCTGAAAAGGTTAATTTATTTTTATTAAAACTGGAAATGGTGTTATTAAAATTTAATATGGTGGATTTGACAACTTGTACCTGTTGTTTTAAAAGGTCAATTACACGATTTTCGTTTTCTCTTACTTTGTTAATCATAGAGTCATACCGTTCGGCGTCGTCTTCGTCCATCGTTCCGAAAGCGGTTTTGAAAAGTGATCCTACTATATTTAAGAGTGCACGTTTAAAACGTTTATGTTCTTGGATAGAATAATCGTTACTAGTTAATTGTTTTAGGGTTTCCTTTTTGATGTGAACTGAAGAAATAAGTTGTTCTAGCATCTTAATATCCTTGTCGCAAATTGATAATTGAGTTAGAGTTGGATGTTGACATAAAATTTTAGCTTTATCGAAAACATTTTTTAAATATTCTAGCTTTTCGTTAAAAGAGTTTAGGTCGACATATGTTACAACTTTCCATGAATTCTCTATGAAATTTACAATACCTAGGTGTTCGTAGTAGATGCCCGATGAGTTTGTTAACTTGTGATTTTGGTACGGTTCTGCATTTGTAGGTTGTGGTTGAGCCAGGATCCATATTAGGATTCTGCAACAAAAGCAGGTTTTAGTCTGTTTGCATGGACTTTGGTATTTTTTCCTTTTATGGATATTGTATAATTTACCGGTGAGTCTATTTTTATTACTTCGTAAGGACCTGTATAATTTTGAGTAAGTTTTTTGGATCTTCCTATTTTTGTTTGTTCATTAAGCAAGTAAACTTTGTCTCTTATGTTATAAGTGATATCAGATGTTTTCCTATCGTAATATTTCTTGTTGATTTCTTTACTGTGGATTAAGTTATTTCTGGCTATTTCGTGTGATTTTTGGAGTTTTAAGGCTATTTCGTCTAGGTAATCTTCGTAAGTATACTTGAATTCAGGTGTCTTAGTAATGCTAGTGGGTAATTGTGCTTTATAACCAAAAAGTAGTTCAAACGGAGTAAATTTTGTAGAAGTATGAACTGTCGTATTGTAGCTAAACATACTAAAATTAATCCAATCGTCCCAGTCGGTTTGTCTGTCATTTACGTAATGTTTTAAGTATTCAGCAAGTGTATGGTGACTTCTTTCTAAGGCACCGTTTGATTGAGGGTGATATGCTGTACAGTTAATTTGCTTGATTTTGAAAAATTTTGAAACTTGTTTTAAGAGTGTAGAAGTAAAGTCTTTTCCTTGGTCGGTAACTATAGATTGAGGGACTCCGAATATACAAATGAAATTTTCGACAAGAATTTTCGCGATTGTTTGGGACTCGTGATTAGGGACAGGAAAGGCTCTAGAGAATTTTGTTAAGTCGTCTTGTAACGTGAGTACGTATTTATTGCCGTTTTCAGTCAGTGGTAAGGGTCCTACTATATCAAGAAATATTTTTTCAAAAGGTACGAGACTTGTTGTCGTTAATTCCATAGGTTGTCTAGTTTTATTTCTAACGAGTTTGTTACGTTGGCATGATTCACAATTTTTTATAAATAATTTTATGTCGTTTTTCATGTTTTGCCATTTATAATTTTGTTTTATTCTATTATATGTCCTGTGAAATCCGCTATGTCCAGAAGAAGGATTTTCATGGTTTTCGATTAGAATATCTTTTATTTGACTAGGGTTTGGTTCAGTTAGTTTGTTATGGTGGATAGTGATATCAATATTGCTAGACTGAAAAATGAATCTTATCATCATTCTTATCTTATTCCACTTCAATTTGTCATATGAATCGCCAATTACAGGTAAGCTAATTTTTGAAATGTTATTTTGAACAAGGTGTTCTTTGACTTTAATTAAAATGTGATATATTTCTTCATAGGTGGTTGATTCCCAATAAGAAGTTTTGTAGAAAGTGAAAAAAATTTGTCTGTTGTTTATTTTGAAGCTTTTTATAGTGCCTATTTCATTAGGTTCCTTTTTGAGAATTTCAAAATGATTAAATTTTGAGTCAATATCTTTTAAAGTTTGATTACTTGTTTCGGCATCGGTTGAAAGGAATACAACTAAGTCGTTATTACTAGATATTATACTTTCTCCAGTTTCGGTCGTATGAGAGTTTAAAATTATAGAGGTTTTTGTCTTTACTAAAAATTCTGCATAAGTGGGGTTTGGAGATTTGTTGTTAATGACTAAAATATTATTTGATTCTTCTATATTACTATTATCTGGTTCTGGGATTGTCCTACTTAAAGCGTCTGCTACGTAATTAGATTTACCTGGTTTATATTTTATCTCGTATTCGTATTCCTCTAGTTCTAAACGCCAGCGTGATAATCTAGATAATGGGTTTTGATGATTGAAAAGCCATGTTAATGGTCTATGGTCTGTAAGAATTACGAACTTTCTTCCATACAGGTATGGTCTAAAGTGCCTAACGCTCCACACTATTGCAAGGAGTTCGCGTTCTATTGTGGAATAGTTTTGTTCTGCTTTATTTAAAATCCTGCTTGCGTAAGCTATCGGTAGATCATTAGGTGGGTCGTTTTGAGAAAGGACTGATCCTATAGCGAAATTACTTGCATCTGTAGTTAAATAGAATGTTTTTGAAAAATCAGGATATTGTAATAGAGGTTCGGATAATAAGAAGTTTTTTAATTTTTCGAATGATAATTGTTGTAAACTTGTCCATTGAAATTCAACATGCTTTTTTAATAGTTTTGATAAAGGCTGTGCGAGAAAACTAAAGTTAGGTATAAACCGTCGATAATATCCGGCTAACCCTAGAAAAGATTTTATATCCTTAGGAGATTTGGGGATTGGATAGTTCGATATAGCGATGACTTTTTTGGGATCTGGTTTTACGCCATTTTCTGTAATAAGATGACCTAAATACATTATTTCGCGTCTGATGAATTCACATTTATCCGGTTGTATTTTGAGGTTGAAATTTCTTAATCGTTGAAATATTTCGACTAATCTAACATTATGATTTTCCAAATTGTTTGCAAAAATGACAATGTCGTCTAAGTAAACAAAACACCTGATGTTCTGGATTCCCGCGAGTACATTATTCATTAGTCTTTGAAAAGTGGCTGGTGCATTACGCAGTCCAAACGGCATTCGAGTGAATTGATAGTGTCCAGTGGGAGTTGAAAAAGCAGTTTTTTCAGAATCTTGAGGTGACATGGGAATTTGGTGAAAGCCTGAAGTTAAGTCGATTGTTGAAAAGTATTTTGAATTACCTAATTGATCTAATATTTCGGAAATGTTTGGTAAAGGATAAGAGTCTGCGATAGTGATATCATTTAGTTTCCTATAGTCGATTACGATGCGCCATTTCTTTTTCCCGGAGGCATCTGCCTTTTTCGGTACGATCCACACAGGTGAGTTCCAAGGTGACATGGAAGGTTCTATAATACCCTCGTTGAGCATTTTTTTGATTTGGCTGTTTACTTCCTCCTTGTGAATTTCCGGATATCGATAGGGTTTGGTATTTATAGGATGGGTGGATTTTGTGACGATTTCGTGCATAACTGCCTTAGTATGTGAAAGAGTGTCTCCTTCTAAATAAAAGATATCATTGTATTCGTGACAAATTTTAATTAAAGATTGTTTTTCTTCAGAATTTAGGTGATCGGTTCTTAATAATTCGGATATTTTATCTAATCTTTCTGATTTTGAGTTAGGATTGTCGTTATTGTTCGTTGAAGAATTTACGGTTTTGATAGAATTAGAAGTTTGTTCTGGTAAAGGTTCAAGAGTTATATCAATTTGACTAATTTTTACAGATTTTTCTGAAGCGTTTAAAATAGAAGTTAAGGCATAATTATTTTTTACTTTTACGATGCTTGGGCAAAGATACACGTCGTCTAGAAGGTGAAGGTCTGGACAAATTCCTTCTTGGATTTCAGGATTTAGGATTCTTATTTTTACAATAGTTTCGGTTCGAGGAGCTAGAATTACTTCGTTATTCGGTTTGCTTTCATAAATATCTGAGGTTTGATATGGAATTTCATTAGAATCAGAGTAATTTTGGTTTGAGTTAGTACAAGAATTAGAAATTTGATCGAGACAAGATTTTGAATTTTGATTGAGACGAGAAGATATAGAAGATTTAGGCATCTCAATAGGAGTTTCGATATGGAATAAAGATATGGAATTATAGTTGAGATGTAGTAAATTCGTTTCGTAATCGATTTTGCATTTATACCCTTTTATAAAATCATTACCAATTAGTCCGTCGAGATTGATTGGAAAATTGTCTGGGACAACATGGAAACAGTGGTTTATAATTTGATTACCGAAAATTATGTCAAGAAATACGTAACAAATTGATTTAATAGGATTGGTATCGTTATGATCTATTCCTTTTAATATAATTTGATTATCTTCATAACATGGGACTTCGTCTTTTAAACATTTTAATTTAATTAAGGATACGTCCGCACCCGTATCTAAAAGAAATGAATTTGAAGGATCTGACAATTGTTCGACTTCGAGAGATACATAAGTAGTTACATTATAATTTATTATTGATATGCGACCCTGACCATTTGGGCGTTCCTCGGTTGGGTCGAAGGTGTCCGAGGCCCTTGGTCGTTTAAAGAACCTTTTTGTTGAAATTCGTGAGAAAGATTACGTTGATTACTATTTGTAGGTCTGAAGTTATTGTTATTTGAATTCAGATTTCTTCCATCGGTTCGTTGCACACTATTTCTACGACTATTATTAAATTCTCTTTTTCTACATTCGTTAATTAAATGGCCAACATTTTTACAATAAGCGCAAATTTTAGTTTGTTTTGATGGAAAATTTTGTGGTGGTGATGAATATCGATTATGACTGTGACTATTTTGGTTAAAGTTTGAAGTTGTGGGACGGTTTTGTATACCGTGATTTTGAAAGTGCCTAACATTATGTTTATTGGGATTATTTCGACAATTAAAATTTGTATGTCCTGATTTTTTGCAAAATGAGCAGAATTTTGGATAAGAGTTAAAATTTTGGAATCGATTTGTTTCTAAATTAGATTTAATTTGTTGTTCTTCACTTTGTGCAATTGCTATCGCCGTTTCGAGTGAATCTGGCCTCTGCGATTTAACTAAAATTAAAAGATCTTTTTGCAAACCGGAAAGGAAAACATTTAAAGCTTGTTGTTTTAACAATTTGACACAGGTTTCTCGCTCTTGTCTATTAAAAGAAGGATCTAGAGTATTTATTAATTTTAAATAGCACTTTTCTATTCTATTAGCAAAAGAAGTAACAGGTTCATGAATTCCTTGTCTACAAGAATTTAATTCTAGTTGCCATTGGCTACTCGTTCTTCTTTCCGCGTAAGCATCTAGTAAAAATTGTTTTAACTCGGGCCAATCTTCGAAATTGCGATTTCGGACAAGCTCTCTCGCGTTACCTATTAATTTAGTTTCGATAAGGGCAAAAAGAATTGTTCGAAGCTCTGGTTTAACAAGTTTTATGGCTTTATCACAATTATCTATGAATTCGTATAACCTGGACCTAGTTCCGTCGAAAGGAAATAGAAAATCTTTGACAAATTCAAGAGGTGCTCCCGACCTTGATTTGGATGAGTCTGGTGAATTTTCGACTTCGGTCTCCTCATGGTGAGTATTTAAATTTGGATATAACGACATGTTTTAACACAACTTAGAACTAGCAAAAGATTTAGAAAAGGGTTGGTAACGATTTAGCAAAATATAACAAAGATTTGGCAAAATAATTAGAAAAGAAATAGTAGAATAATGGTCTACACAATGAAATACACAATTTTGATACAGCGACTTACAATAATATGGCTGCTACGTTCAATCGCATCCTCTGTCTTATGGTCCTGGTGGCTTTATAGGCAGTTGTCCTGTAGACTTCCGTCCGGGCTCGTCCTCGTAGGTGTCCTCGGCTGAAGTACAGTCTGCTTTCTTCCACCAATTCTTCGTGTGGTTGCCGATGTTCGGAATGCAGTAGATCCCAAGGATTTTTCTTTACTGCATCCCACCGCTGCCACCAATATTTTGTAATGGGCAACAACACAAACTCGGTCACAAGTGAGGAGATGACGTATATTGAGGTAACTGCACAATTATTTTTACAATACAAGTGACAATATCAAAGTTACGTCGTAATACTGATATAACGACTGACTGACATGAACTATATAATCGTAGAATGGAACTATTATTAATTAAATGACTACCTCTTTTGGGCTCTCGGCAGTATATATACGGTTTCTTATCTCATGTTTATGCTTAAGGTTTAATTACAGTGTTTATCTGGTTTTGGCGTAGGCCAAAACCCTTGGGTAGGAAGATGTTTGTACCTTGTTTACTATTTGATAATATAAATTCGTAATTTTGGCTTGGGAAAAATAAATAGTTTAATATTAATGTGTTTTCGAAGATGATTAGGGTAGTGACTCATAGTTGGGTACATTACATTATTAAGTCCAAAATTATCTAAAATTTTTGTCTCTACAGTTTTTCTGTATAATCAGAAATAATGGAGCTACAGAGATCTGATAAAATAGCAAAAAATCACTCTTTTCAAAATATCTAGTGAGCCATGAACTTTTTTAAAAATCCAAAAGGGGCATTTGATTGAGCATTCAAAACTGCAATTCTTTCCCCATTTAGGTAACCTTTGTTCTAGCTCTGCTAGTTTCCGAGATCCCCATAGTGGGCATCGAAAAAAACTCACCCTGTATAGTTTACCATCATTAAAATCATGAAGAGTGATTGGGTACATATTGGATATGGAATTTTTTAGCCAGCATTTATTAATCCAACCATCTTCAAAGAAGGACAAGGGAGAAATATATTTGAACTCCGTAATAACTCCCGTCCTTGTCTGGCTCGTGAATATACGACCGATATCCGTCGTATAGTCATGAGTAAGAGTAAGACAAGGACGAGAGTTGTGACGTTGAACAAACTTTACGGCGCGATTTTGACACTAAATTCGATAAAAACGCTACTCGAAAAATGGAACAACTCTCCACACCAAAAATGAAAAAATTGACCGGGACGTAGAAATTTAGAAATATTTTTTTATGCATAAATTTATACATTACCGAAAAGACCAATTCACGGGCAACTTTTGCGTTACTTCTGAGGCATACTACTATTAGTAGGTACTAGCGTCGATGGAGGAAGCAATCAACGGTACTAGTACGACATTTCGACATTTTTCCGTATCAACTTACCGATGATGAAGCACGGCCAGTACTCCATCTTCCCGGACAACTGCGTAATGCACAGCAGCACGTTTCCGACCAGCAGGCAAGCCACGTGGTTGGTCTGGCAGCTCCAGTGCAGCAGGTGGTGGTTGGCAGGCAGGGTCGAGCCGGCCGCCAGGGTGAGCACCAGGAAAATGGCACCTATGGCCAGCCCGACCGGGTACAGGATCAACCTGAGATCTTTTTGGTTCGGAGCGGTTTGCACCAGAACACTGGCAGGGATTTGGTCGTGGCATACGACGACCACCGGAGAAGCTGGAAAAGATACAGACTATTTGGTATTTTGCAACGACAGAATACACAGTCCAAATAATTCTAGTTAGGTAATAAAACAGATTAAGGGCGCTAATTTTTTTGGCGGTTTACCATTCGCTATTATCAATAATAACCGTTGAGGAATTCTTGCACTTTTATGTTTGAAGTAAAACAAGTTTACTTTGCACAAAACTTTGCAATTGCTACTAGAAAATATATTTAAAAACTATTTTTTGTTCCTAATAAGTAACAATGTTAAGTTAATGTAAAATATTGTGGATTGGCTAGACTGGAATTGGACATATTATAAAAGTTCTGAATGCCCACAACTTTTTATCAAAGCATGGGCAAATAAAAGGGTTACAAAGGTAGAAGTGGCCGTTACTCTTGCCACATGGGTGGCCTGGAAGGCAATGACAGATAAACGGTTAATGTTTACCGAGATGTTTACTAATAAAAATAATGTATAGGTGAACGAGGAATTCGGATTTTTACGCTCGATATAAAGGAAGGAAATAAACTATGGTTTTAATCGCCAAGGCAAGGCCGACTTTTACGAGCCCAACCATTGTTTGGAAAGTATTAGACAACGGTGAGACGGATTTACACTTTTTTAAACGATTGTTGCTTTTGGAAACACCAGAATAACTCATTTTATAATGCCGTCGTCCTTTTCTTGCTTTTGAACTTTGCAGCTGCATGCTCGGCATACTGATTAATTTCTTTACATGGCGTGTTTTGTTTACATTTCAATGTTATTTCTTTGCTGTTGGCCTTGTTTTCTTTTATTATATCGCAGCTTTATTAAATTCCATAATATCTGATTCAGTTTTAAAAGTATATCACCTTATTATATCATTTTTTTAAATCAGTTTTTGAATTAGCTGATCATGTGGGAAAAAGATGAAAGGTAACAACCTAAGGTATCCTCGAAAACATGGTCTTCATAATAACACCGGGACCCATCTATTTTGAAATTATTATAAATAATTTTTAAATAAGTAGTATCCTATATATAACGTGATATAAACACATAGGTATGATTTTCTCGATAATATTAGGTACAGAATGTCATCTGATGGTTCAAAACTAAACTTGTGCAGAATTTTCCGAGTGATCTGAATATGATGTCAAACTTAATATATAGGGTGTTGAAAAAAAATTTCAAAAAATGCCCTTTTCCAAAAAATTGTTAAGTTGGATTTTAACACGGAATGCGAGACGGAATGTTACTAATGAGCATACGAGGAAAAACAAAAAATTGCCGGTTCTCATTCCTGACTTTCGGTTTGACCGGAACTGACCATCACATTGTCAGATTTGGGTCATTCTCCAGAAGTGGTCAAATTAATGTCCTTCTGATTTTACTCTTCACTCATTCACGAAATTATTATTATTTTTTATTGGGTATAAAGAAAATTAGTAATATTAACACATGCTTCATGCTTTATCTGTAATTTTTTCCAGTGGAAAATTTGGAACACTGACACCGAAATCTCAGCTCCGTGCCTGTCCCTACTTACATTTTAATATAATTTATTTGCCGCTGTATGTGATTTTTTGCTAATAAGATCATTATTATCCATTACTTATGCTGAGATGGGTGCAACCCCAAATTAGTTAATTATTTTTTATATTTTGTCCATATTTTGTGTAATGCAAAGTTTGTCCTCGATAGGACCCCTCAGCTCCGTGGTCAATTATATAAACTTAGGTAAACTGGCTCATAGATGGTGCCAGCTTCGCTACATACAGCAGCTTGCTTTTAGTGCATCAGGTGATGAATATAGAGTGCAGTGCTCTTGTGTAGTTGTGACAGTTTTTGGGTAAAAAGGTATGTTTTTTGCAAAAGCCATCATCAACAACCATGCCTTATCAAATCCGTGACCTCGCTAATTAATTAATGGCAGTTATTATTCACTAACATCGTTAGTATTTAGTAGTAAAACAAAGCCCAATTCTGTATTCCAAGTTACAAGAAATATGGTTTAAAAACGGTAGCTAAAAATTGCTGGAAATATAAAAATTCTCAACTCCGTGGTTCTCAGCTCCGTTACTGTCCATTGCCACGGAGCTGAGAATTGATCACGGAGTTGTTAGACCTAAGTGAAAATCACAAGGATTATTTTTCTGCGTGTGAAGCTTTAAAAAAATGACACTAAAAAAATGCTTTTCCAGTTCATCACGGTAAAATCAAATTCTGTTTTTTTAATATCAGCTCCGTGATGACTTTTCAGCTCCATGGCATTAAAAATAAAAAGTCTGTAAGAAGCATGCAAACTATTTTTTGTCAGTGTAGTCGAAGTACACAGGGTGTACTTATTTTTGTAGAAACATTTATTTGTGTTTGTTTGGAAGTTACACATAGTTAGGTATTTTAGGTAAAATGCTAATTTTATCAGCTCCGTGATACGGCTATGTCAACTCCGTGGTATTCAGAAATAAAAAAAACATTTTTTTTATGACAATAGATATCTGGGAGGTGGGAAAATGTTATTTTTCGTTTAATTTTGACTTTCTAATAATAATTTAAAAAAATGAAGGTTATCATGTAAACATTTGTATTTGTCCAATTGTGTCCTCGAAATATGAACACTTCTGGAGAATGACCCATTTGTGAGATCCACATGCCCATTTATTAATAGGAACTTTTTGTTTTAAAATGACTTTCCTACAAACTGTCAAAGTTTCGATACATGCGTGCATAAACATTGTAAGTGACAAAAGTCAGTTCAGGAGAGAGGTTTGAAAATCGAGGCTATAAAAAATATTTGTAACTAATGGACATTTTTTTATACGTTTTTCAATAGAAGGCTTTCAGATGAGTGTGTAGTAACTATACTATAGTTACTTTTTCGAACAAGCGAGTTTTTCTACATTTTTTGTACTTGCAATTCCAAAAATTTCATCAATTTTAAGGTAAAAACATTGCACAGTCCTTTACAATGTTTTTACACGGTATAATTTTAAATACCTATTAGAAGTTACATCTAATAACGTATTTGATTTTTAAACAATTTCCGTACAAAAACATTGTAACACCTCATTAGAATGTGTGGCATTAAGATAATATCTGTTTAATCTAACATATATACACATGCAAAAATTGAATGGCTGCAGTAATTTGGAAAACAGGTAACAGATATAATGGAAAAATGGACTTCTTTTGGTATATAGAAAGAAGTATTCACTTTCCAATAACTATTGTAAATTGTAAATGTATCATGTCTCGATAAAATTTCGTGTAAAACATTGCAAATGCCATTAACTTTAAAAAAAGTTGTTTTTTTTTCCATGCAAAAATATTGTAAGGAGCCTTACAATGTTTTAACAGTCGAACTAATGGAAACCCAAAGTTGTAAGTGCCTTTATAACGTAAATTATAAAAATAATTGAAATTATAATTAACTTTACTATGTCTTTACCGCTGAAAACGTCCAATTTGTCAGATACAAAATATGCCGTAACTAGACCCCAGAAATGGGAAAAAGTGGAAATTTCAAAAATGTCACTTTATAATGTTCTTGCATGCGTCTATCGGTTTATCTACAAAAATCTAATAAAAATTGCTCAACAAATTCTATGCTCTTCAGGGAATTATAGTAGCTGTAATATTATCACTATTTTGGAGATTTATTTAATTGCCACTAATTGTTAATTTAGATCACAACAAATCCATTAATATTAATTGTTATGTTATGAATTGGATCATTATCGGTTCAATTTATATGTAGACATATATTGAAAAGGCAAAGGCGAAAAATGTCTACTACCATTGAGTAAAGGAATACATTTTGCATTGGAAATTACATAGATGAAATTTGGGTTAGACCCCAAATACGGTAAGTTGCTTACTCAACGTGAAATTCCAGACAAAATAACGGAATCTGCAAGCCGTTTCATGAGCACCTGTCGGCTTTTAATTTGTTTTATATAGGTATGCCTTCAGACGACGAGGCTGGTTTTATGGGCAACTTGCAAGATTATTTAAAATTCGACTTTTTTAAAAGCTTTTATTTAACTTGCAATGTATGTATGTATGTATGTATGTATGTAATTTGTTCGGGTGGAATCTTGCAACTCAATTTTGAAGCAGATATCTTCAACCGATCGAGCTGAAATTTTGTACACACGTTTAATTTGGATGACAATGCATGATTATATGTGTGACGTCATTCTAAATCCAACATGGCGGATCACCCAAGATGGCGGACTAGTTAAATTTCAACCGATCGAGCTGAAATTTTGTACACACGTTTAATTTGGATGACAATGCATGATTATATGTGTGACGTCATTCTAAATCCAACATGGCGGAACACTCAAGATGGCGGACTAGTTAAATTTCAACCGATCGAGCTGAAATTTTGTACACACGTTTAATTTGGATGACAATGCATGATTATATGTGTGACGTCATTCTAAATCCAACATGGCGGAATACTCAAGATGGCGGACTAGTTAAATTTCAACCGATCGAGCTGAAATTTTGTACACACGTTTAATTTGGATGACAATGCATGATTATATGTGTGACGTCATTCTAAATCCAACATGGCGGAACACCCAAGATGGTCATTAGAAGGTCTCCTCATTGAAGAGCTAGACTGTTCTAAACTAACCGGCAAACGACCTTGCAACAATGATGCGTTAACTGAGATGAATAGACTCAGACACCTGGCCAAACTAAAAATTACAAAATAAATTAAAAGTAAAAAAATATTTTTAAAAAAAGCTTTTATTTAAATGCGCTAAAAAGAATAAAATAATCTTTTCTTTTAAAACTTTTACTATCAACTTATAACGTCATTCCACAATTTATAAAGCTTGTCGCGAGATTTAAGTTTTCAAACTAAGTAAATACCACTACTTAAATCTCGCGACAAGCTTTTATATCATATAAATTGTGGAATGACGTTATAAGTTGATAGTAAAAGTTTTAAAAGAAAAGATTATTTTATTCTTTTTAGCGCATTTAAATAAAAGCTTTTTTTTTAAATATTTTTTTACTTTTAATTTATTAATTATATAGGAATATACCGAGAAGTGCCGATAAGCACAGGAACTACTTCTGCCTTTGATGTAGGTACTTTTACAACTACACAACATAACCAGTGGTGTGGCGTGTTTCAAAGGAATGGAGGGATGAGTTGTTGATAATAATAATATAAAAGAGGCGCAGAGAATGCCAATTAAGGATTTGGATTTAAGCTCATTCACAAATCCTGAAACAAGTAATGTAAAATCCGACATACTGAAACGATTTTATGAATTTCCATCCCCTCGCAAACATTCTCAATCTCGCTATATTTTCAAATGTGATAAAATAGAAATCTGGGTAGAAACATCAATTTCATTTTAACCTGATTCTTAGGATACTACTCTTATTATACTCGGTACTGGGTGACATTTATTTTCCAAGAACTAATTTTCAATGTTGCCGTTTCTGGGTACTGTTATCGTTATAAACAGTGAGCATTTCCAGTGTTTTCTTTCAAGGGGTATTTAAGTAAAAAGTGTAGGAATTTGTTTAGTAAAATGCACCGTAAGCGTTTTTTTTTTAATTTCTAGGATAAACTTGAGGACAATGGAACTACTGGAAAAATAGGTATTTCTTATTAAAAAAAAAAACCTCCGCGCCCATATATATGTTTGACTACTGTGCATTCAAAATGACAAAACAATTAACTGTGTGAGATACTGGGAGAGTTAGTTGTAAGAACACTAGGCCTGAGACAAAATATCGATAAAATCGAAAGTATCGATACTATCGATTTTATCGATACTCGATATTCAATTTCGATAAATCGAAATATCGATATTATCGATTTTATCGATATTTTCGATCTTTTCGATTTTATCGATCTTATCGATTTTATCGATCTTTTCGATTTTATCGATCTTTTCGATTTTATCGATCTTTTCGATTTTATCGATCTTTTCGATTTTATCGATCTTTTCGATTTTATCGATCTTTTCGATTTTATCGATATTTTCGATTTTAACGATCTTTTCGATTTTATCGATTTTATCGATCTTTTCGATTTTATCGATCTTTTCGATTTTATCGATCTTTTCGATTTTATCGATATTTTTGATTTTATCGATCTTTCCAATTATATCTATCTTTTGAAATTGTTTGCAAAAATAAAGGAAGTTGCTGCACCCATTGCGTCCAGACCGCGTCCGCAGCAAGCCGATCGGCCTTTTTTTGTCTAGCTTCTTAAATAAAATTGATTATATCGATTTTATCAATAAGATCCATTATATCGATAAGATCCATTTTATCAACATGATCGATAAGATCGAATGTATCGATAAGATCGATTTTATCGATAAGATCGATTATATCGATAAGATCGATTTTATCGATAAGATCGATTTTATCGATAAGATCGATTATATCGATAAGATCGATTTTATCGATAAGATCGATTATATCGATAAGATCGATTTTATCGATAAGATCGATTATATCAATAAGATCGATTTTATCGATAAGATCGATTTTATCGATTTATCGATTTTATCGATATTTTTTCAGTATCGATTTCCGATACTGAAATTTGGAGATCGAACAGCCCTAAAGAACACCCCAGAAAGTTATAATTTCTCGTTTTTAGTTTTGGAAATAGTCTTAGGTTTATGTAGGTAGAACAGATTTTCCACATGTATGTACTGCCAACTTTAAAGTTGGCAGTACATATTTTGCTTCAAATTGGTAATAGATTTCTAGATATCTACTTGTGTGGCAATTTCTGCATCTACATAATATTGTATAAGAGTAGGTATATGAATTTCGAATTTGGTGGTTCTTAATTTGGCGGAATTACCTGACATCTGACGACCATGTATATTTGTTGTTCTGTTCTTATATGTTACCTCATACCAGTTTATAGAAGACAGAGTAGGTATCTATAAAACTATGGAAGGACATTCATATCAAAAGTGTTAAACCTGGAGTAAAATTAATAATATTGAATTTATTAGACTTCGAATCTCAAATCAGGTTCCATCACTAACTATAATGAAAATAATATTGGTCAGGTGTTCAATGCTAGATATTCTAACACAACTATATGGTAGTTAACCCTAACTTCCAGTAACTGACGACGGTGAGCAACTCGGTCAACAATAATTTATAAAAATTGAGGTACGTATCATTGGTGAACTTTTACTTCGACTTTTACTTACTTCCATACGTGGCCTGCTCCTCAGGCATCACGTTCTCGAGACAAAAATTTCCAGCTCCGACCAGCATCTTGATCTCCTCCACCCAGACGCTCCCATTGCTGAAAAGCGTCGACTGATTGAATTTTCCCATCAGAGCGTACTCTCTCTTATTGTCGACGCACGTGGGAAAATCTATGCCCAACGTTTTATCGTCACCAAGAACCAATTCGTTCACCTTAGAGGACCTGACGCAGGTGTTGTTGGTGACCGAGTACACCCTGCCGTCCCCGCAGCATTCCTTGACCACCACACGGGTGATCCGTTGCGGGTTCGCCCGTCTCCGGTCCTCCGTGCAGACCAGCGCGAACTTGTAGTCGATGCAATAAAATTCCGGATGGATCAGTTCGAAGGTTTCGAATCGTATGATGGACCCGTTCATCATGGGGATGAACGTCTTCGCGGACATGTCGACGACCAGCGGCGCGTCGAGCTCGCAGACGGGCTTCGTGGAGTAGCGCAGCTGCCAGTTGGGGGGCGTCTTCTCGCGGTACGGCTTGAGGGTCCTGTTGAAGTAGACGGAGACGTTCCAGGTGGCGCTGTGGTTCCTGATGCAGAAGTTGTCGCCGGTCAGGTACTCGTCCTTGTTGCAGCACTTGGAGACGACGACCCTCTTGAGGGCGGCGAAGGAGCCGGCCAGCAGCACGCTGACGAGGAGGGCATGCCTGAAGGCCGACATGGCGGGCGGCGGGTGGCCTTCAGGTCATGCCGGCGGGAGAGGATGTCGCGAGACGCGCGTGTCGTGGCGGGAAACGCGCGGCTCCGTCGTGAGCGATGCGCGGCGGTGTGGGCAAGACTGCTTCGCCTTCGCGCGTTGCTTTACGGTTTGCCGGCAAGAGCAAGGCGGCCTGACGCGTCGCCGCTGGTCGGGCCCTGTATCCCCACTAGGCCCGGTGTAGACGGGCACCGGGCCGCCTTTCGAAGGTGTGCGCTTGATAGTTTGTTTGGGGGTAAGCTGTGGTTTGGGGTTCTGGCCAGGGCCGCGCTTACACTCGGCGGCGCCTGTGTGTAAAAATTTCGGTGGCGCCCGTAAAAATTTAGTTTTCAAAAACATATTTGTTTTGATTTTGTTAAATAAAAAAGTAGATAAGTAGAAACAAACAAAAATTTATTAAGTATAAAGTAATCCAGCAAATATACCTACTTTCTATATACAGTGTGTCCCAATTTGATACTGGACACCCCAGAAATACAGGCTGAGTTTTTTTCGCTTCCCACTATGGGGATCATGGAAACTAGCAGAGCTATAACAAAGGTTAAATGGGGAAAGACTTGCAGTTTTGAATGCTCAATCTAATGCCCCTTTTGGATTTTTAAAAAAGTTCATGGCTCACTAGATAACTATTTTGAAAAGAGTGATGCTATTTCGTCAGATCTCTGTAGCTCCGTTATTTCAGATTACACAGAAAAACTGTAGAGACAAAAATTGTAGATAATTTTGGACTTAATAAGATAATCTAATCCAATTTTTTTTTTGTTGTTTGTAATTTTTGAAATATGACATACGTTTGTGTTTTTTGAAATGTAAATCATAGTTGGCTGTGGCCTTATGAAATCGGCCATTTTTTGAGCTTTCCAAAGATATAATACTCGGCATAGTTATTATAAAAAATAAAAGAGCTATAGCTAATTTTCTGTTTTTTTTTTAAATTTTCACATAGTCAGCCATGGAATATTTTCATAATTATGTTCTATTTTATAATAAGACATACTTCAAACTTTCAAATATTTTATTTTTAGTTGGTCACGAAATGTAACAAAATAAAACAAAAATTATCATGATGGAGCTCCGCCACATAATTATTTGCCCGTAAGAAATTACCTAGATCAGCTCTATCCAAATAGTTCGATAGGGAGAAATAGACCATAGACCTATTTCCTGGCAGCCCCTGTTTTGGATTTCTTTTTGTGGGGAACAGTACAAAATAAAGTATGAGGCAATTGCTGAATTAAGAGCAGTGTTTTAGAAGCAATTGCCAGTATTGACAGGTGCTGTCTAAGAAAGGCGACCAATTCAGTTTTAAAAAGATGCAATATTTGCATAAATAATAATGGTGGATTATTTGAACACCTTTTTATTTTAAAAGGTGACCTTTTAAAATAATAATAATTTGAATTTGAGTTTTTTAATTCTTGTTTTATTTTGTTACATTTTGTTACCAGCTAAAAACAAAATATTAGAAAGTTTGAAGTATGTCTAATTATAAAATAGAACGTAATTATGAAAATATTCCATGGCTGGCTATGTGAAAATTTAAAAAAATCAGAAAATTAGTCATAGCTCTTTTATTTTTTATAATAGCTATGCCGAGTATTATATCTTTGGAAAGCTCAAAAAATGGCCGATTTGATAAGGCTACAGCCAACTATGATTTACATTAAAAAACACAAGTTTATGTCATATCTCAAAAATCACAAACAACATAAAAAATTGGATTAGATTATCTTATTAAGCCCAAAATTATCTACAATTTTTGTCTTCACAGTTTTTCTGTATAATCAGAAATAAGGGGGCTACAGAGATCTGATGAAATAGCAAAAAATCACTCTTTTCAAAATATCTAGTGAGTTATGAACTTTTTCACAAATCCAAAAGGGGCATTAGATTAAGCATTCAAAACTGCAATTCTTTCCCCATTTAACCTTTGTTCTAGCTCTGCTAGTTTCCGAGATCCCCATAGTGGGCATCGAAAAAAACTCACCCTGTATATGAAGGGCAAGGAAAACATATGGTCTCTATTTTTTATTGGTAGTACCAAGGGAGAGTATCTCATAGGTGGTATTTGGATGGGGTAATTATTTCATGGCCTGCTATAATTTTTTAAAATAGCAAATTTTCAAGAAACCCCATTAGGGATTCTTTTACGACAAAATGTTATTAAGGAAACTTGTTCAGAATGAAAAACCGAGTAGATTCGCAAAATTTTAAAAGGCTATTCCTTCTTTGATGTTTAGATTTATCTCCCACATTTTTCTTAGAAAAGTGTCCTTTCTGGAGCTTTCACGTCAAAATTTTATTTTTTCACGATGATCAAGTTTCCTTAATAATATTTTGACGTGAAAGCTCCAGAAAGGACACATTTCTAGGAAAAAAGTGGGAGAAAAAGGCGAAAAAGCTAAAAATCAAAGTAGGCCTAGACTTTTGAAATTTGAAATTCTACTCAGTTTTTCATTCTGAACAAGTTTTCTTAATAACATTTTGTCGTAAAAAAATCCCTAATAGGGTTTCTTGAAAATTAGCTATTTTGAAAAATCATAGCAGGCCTTGAGATACTCTCCCTTGGGACTACCAATAAAAAAATTGAGACCATTTGTTTTCCTTGTCCTTCATATAGTTCTGAGGTGTCCAGTATCAAATTGGGACACACTGTATAACAAAAAATATAATATAAAACAAATAATTATAAAATTAAAAAATCTCTTTGGCTCAAAAAACAAATAGGTACTCAGTGCAAGGTCTAACTATCAATAAAAATAAATAATATTTTTGTCTGTTCGGTATCTACCTAATACCACAGATAGGTTACGTTATCTGTGCTAATACCTAATGTCACAAAATAAAATAATAATTAATACATAATATATAAGATATAAAAAAAATTTCGAATAGTATTAAAAGTCAACAATACATTTCAGTAAGCATTTAGAAAAAAATCCACTTTTCGTGCTTTCAAGTCAGCCTTATGGCGTCCATCGAATTTTGGCGTTTTTTGGCGCCCCTTCGCACCTGGCGCCTGTGTGCGCCGCACACATTGCACACGTTGAATTCGGAATTGGAAAAGGTTTTACATTTTGCATTTTGCAATTGCAAATTTCAGAAAAAGATAACATCACTCCTTATTTTTTCATCTAGGCTGTTGGGTAGGTACTCTTTTAGTCCACTCACATCAGTAACAACAAAGCAATTGAAAATAATAAAACGATAAGTATGGTGTTCCTCAGACGAGCTCGGTTCCAAGTGGAGCAAAAAAATAAAAAATTGCAAAATTAAAGGCTTCAAGGCAAGCCGAGGTTTTGCGAAATGTTCTAAAAATAAATGGTTTTTTTTTTTTCAAAAAAAGGCATTAATACTAATACCTACCACTGATATTGATTCTGAATGTCAAAATGCGTGTGAATTATCGAAAAGTTGAAGGTAGGTTGAACTTTTTCTGCTGAAATTTGAAAAAATAAGCTTAGGGGATTTGCTTGCTTTCTGTTTTTGGTTTTTGTTCTCTAGGTAGGTATACCTATGCATTTTTTTGTGTTTTTTTTTAGCTTCTTCAGATTTTTTTTTGCTCTTTAGGTCTCGCTTTAGATAGATACATAAATCGCGATATTATTTTTTCCTTTGTTTTAGAAGTATTTGTTGAGAACAAAAATCTGAATCCTTAAGACTCAATGTACAGCACGTGAGTGGTGATTCAACATTTTGACCCATCAAATGGCTTTTTTCGATCTGTAGCGAGTAACACGCATAATTTTAAACATTTTGAGATAAAAATTATTTAAAAATATTTATCACAATGGCAGTTATTATAGTATTTGTGCAGAAAGCCTAATAACGGCCATTCTGATAAATAATTTTAAATAATTTTTGTCTCAAAATGTGAGTAATTACTTCGGTTAAAATTTGCATTGACCAAAAGTTTTAAATTATGCGTGTTACTCGCTACAGATCAAAAAAAGCCATTTTATGAGTCAAAATGTTGAATCACCACATACGTGCTGTACATTGAGTCTTAATAATATAGAAACCAAAAAAATTATGGCAAGCTTTGCAAGTATAAAAGCCAGAAAAAAAGGTTTTAATTAATAATAAGTACATATAATATATTGTATCTACCTACTCTGTTCTTAGAACATAAAGTTAAATGTTAAATTAATATTTTTTCAATATGTCTTTTTCTAAAATAAATAAAATTGTTGATAAAAAACTATGGGAACTTAAAATTTTACCTAATTTTTTTATTGCGACGGGTCAAGGGGCCCTTAAATAAATTTAGTCTAGGGCCCAACATAGCTCTAATCCGCCCCTGGGTGGAGTGCCCCCGAACAACACTACTTTATTTATTATGTAGAACTTTTACGATTATGTAGGTACAGGGTGTCTCATTATAAATTCACACCCCCCCCCCCCTTAACTTGTTAGTTTTTGAGGTTACAAAAAAGTTTTTTACAAAAGTTTTAGATGCTAATACAAAGTTTTTTGTGACGCTATTAGATCGTGTACAGTGTGTTCTCGAAAGCCGTGGCAGACATAACTTATGTTTTTTTTTTTAATGGAACACCCTATATATTTTTTGCACTTTTGAAATCTGCTCATCAAGGCAATTAAAACGATATAAACTTTGTGGCATTATCTTTCTCCGTTTTAGGAAAATTCCGTTTTCAAATTTTATACTAAATTTATTTAACTCGAATTTGTGGATCTTCTGATAGAGATAGATGATCGCTGTAATGACAAAAAATATTTGTTTTAAACAAGAGAGTAATATAGTGAAACTCCAAAATGTTTAGAAGCCTTTTCAAATTTTACTGATTATACAGGGTGGCCCACCACGAACTGCATCGATCTATATATGGAAAACTAAAAGTAGGAAAATTCTGAAAATTTGGCACCTCACGAATGAAGATGGGCGCTGCTCAACTAAAATATTTTGGTGAATCTGGCACTTCCGGTTATACCGGAAGTCGATATCAACTTTCTTATCTCAAATGGAACACCCTGTATATTATTGCATTTTTGAATTCTATGCATCATTTTGGAACAAAAACATGCAACATGTCCTATGTCTAAATCCAACCGTTTTTGAGATATTTGCATTTTTCCGAAAAAAATTACAGGTGCAGACCTAAAGTCAATTAGCAATTTATACGAGGAAACCGCGAAATTTCAAAACGAATTTTTGGCATCGTGTAACAGAAGCCCTGACCTAGTGATCTCTGCTGAGAAATAAATCCGTTCTTATACAAGGTGTTCACAAAATATGAATAAAAATTACATTCAAAATGTGCGGAAAAAGATAATGCCACAAAGATTAATATTATTTTGATTGCCTTGATGGACAGATTTCAAAAATGCAAAAATATTTAGGGTGTTCCATTTAAAAAAACATAAGTTATGTCTGCCAAGGCTTTCTAGAACACACTCTACACGGTCCGATAGCGTCACAAAAAACTTTTTTTTCCAACCTCAAAAACTAACAAGTTAAATTGGTGTCAATTTATAGTGAGACACCCTGTACAATGGGCACGTTATTGGAAAACAAAGATAGAAAAAAATATATTCTGCATTGTTATTTTATGTAGATTTGCTAAAATTCATTTGAACTAAATATGTATTCAGAAAAAAATAGAAACACATCATTTCCTTTTCAGCAATAAAAAAAAATGACAGTTAAAAAAATCGCGTCATTTGACATCCAGCGAAAACAATTTGCAAATTTTACAATAAAAACAATTCCCACATAATGCCGGCTTTAATGCATGTGACACGGTATGCGCTCCTGCGATCATCTTTGATCTGAAGCAAACATGGAGTATTATTTTTTAAAGACTGCTCACCCCTTAACTTTATGAATTTTAGACCTAAAAAAAAATTATAAACATGGAAGTCGTGCACTGATCATAAAAACAATCACTGAAAGTAGAATTTTTTTGTATATTATTGGATATTTGAAACCTACATGATATTTCGAGTCCAATTATTATACAGTGTGTCCCAATTTGATACTGGATATATGAAGGTCAAGGAAAACAAATGGTCTCTATTTTTTTAATGGTAGTCACGTCAAAATGTTATAAAGGAACCTTGTTTCCTTTGTGAAAAAATAACATACTTTGACTGAAAGCTCCAGAAAGGACACTTTTCTAAGAAAAAGGTGGGAAAAAGCCTAAAAATCAAAGTAAGCCTAGACTTTTAAACTTTTACAAATCTACTCAGTTTTCAGTTTTTCATTCTAAACAAGTTTCTTGACTAACATTTTCTCGTAAAAAAATCGCTAAAAGGGTTTCTTGACAATTCCCTATTTAAAAAAAATGATAGCAGGCCATGAAATAATTACCCCATCCAAATACCACCGCTTTCCCTTGGGACTACCAATAAAAAATAGATACCATTTGTTTCCCTTGACCTTCATATATTTCTAAGGTGTCTAGTATCAAATTGGGACACACTGTATATACGTGTCATATATCTACTCGAAACATTTGCCAGTTTAACAGCTATATTTACATATTATATATTCTTTTAAATCAGATTGCCAGGCAAAGCATAAGATCAGTAAGTTGTTTGCATCCTTTAAAATTAAAAAATTAAACACTATTTTATTATCCGAAATCGTTTATAATTCTTAATTTTTCGGGAAGCAGAACTTTTTTCAAATAACATTTTTTATTTCAATAGTAAAAAGTTTTCCTCTTGTTTTCTCAGTAAGAAATTGAGGAAGTCGCAAATTAAAAAAAAACCTGGATTTGCGTCTAACAATAATTAAGTACTTAACTATGATTTTGTCAATGAATAAGTAAGGTTATTCTTTCATTTTTATTCTACCAGATTTTACAGTTTCACTTATTCGTCCACACGGTTCGCAATGAATCATCTACAGGAAACACAAAATAGAAAGCAGAGACCGCTGCAGGGTCAAAAACAACAACGAAATAATAAGACAGAAACTCCGACCAAATAAGACTTGATCGCAGGACCGAACTAATTGCTCTCACCAACAGATATAAATAAAGGAATGCAGTTTAGTACTATCCCAAAATGCATCAGATGTCTCAACACATCGGCGCAATAAAAATTGAGGCAAATACGAAAACGACAAATACACGATATAATATTATGTTGATGAGGCAGGCCAGGTGGATAGATCCCAAAGTTATCGGAGTCTCGATGACTTTGATACTTTGATAGATCCCGAGTACCTACTGACTGAAGATCCAACTGGAACTTGTTAGTGAATTCAGGACAGGTAAGTGGCAAAAGAAAGTGAGACAATAAACTAATGTTTCTTCATTCAGCGCCTCTATTTAATATAAGTGCCTATAATTTAGATACCAATATAAAACCCGTTAAGTATATTTTTATTATATTTCTTGCTTAGATTGATAAATATTCTTGTTAATCATGCAGCATCATTATTTGTCAATATCTATTATTAGATATAACAGTTGAGTGAAGAGTGAAGGACGGTGAGTGAATATTCCTTCCGTCAACGTTATAACTCAAGTAATAACTACTAATTTTGGGCCAAAATAGCATGCTTGACATGGACAAGCCACCTGAAGAACAACTAGGATTAACTGAGATTAAAATGTGTTTCAAAGAACTAAAATACATATTCTAAAAATTATATAGGGAGGTTCCAAAAAAAATTTTCAAAATTTATGTGTGTGGTACTGCTGGGGTCTCCCAAATTGGGCACTTTTAGGGGTTTCTCCTATTTTCCGAAGAGGTAGACAAAAAGTAGCTAATATCTCTCGTGCTCGATTTTCGAGAAAAGTTGAATGCCGCAAACCGCATTATCATAATATCTCCAAGCACATTGAACATTTCCTTTTTGTTTACTTTCTTACGTAGAATCATTGAGTAAAGGAATAATATTTACTCAATGGTAGAATTCATTGGTTGAGGGAAGTTGATACGGTTAAAAACATGACATGGCAGTCTCCATATCCTCAAGAACGTAATTCTGTTATCGCAAACTCTTTTCGTTATTTTGTTAGTTTTTTATTAACTGAATCAAAGTAGAATTTATCAAAAATAATTTTTAAAGAATATTATAATATCAGGAACTTGTTGTTTACATCTGATCTGGGATTCTCGGGTAAAGCAAATATATCCACAAATTTTAATAGTTTCTCTAGGCAGCTTTCCTTAAAAGGGTGGGACATCTAAACCAATATTTACCAACATCTGCATCTGCAGCTGCATGGTTCGGTTAGGTGAATAAGTAGGTACATAAAAGAAAACAATAAAAATAAAAAAGAAGTAAGTACAATACAGGTTCTGGTTCTAGGTATCTACAAAACATAATACCACCGTCCCCGTAAAGGATTGAGATTTGTACCTGAACAAATTCATTATATAGACCCTCTACCCTCTACCTATTCGAAAAAGGGAGATTCACGGATTTCAATGTGTTTTGCACCTGAACTTATTAGTGATTTTGCTTATAACAAATAAATAAAGGCCCAAACCTTTTGGCTTTTCACACTTACAAATAGATATTTGCTTAATTCAGAACTGCTTCTTATGGAAAGCGATTTCCTGTTTTCAAAGGGCAATAAACAAAACTAATCCAGATAAGGGGCATGTTATTGCGAATCAACTAAATTAATTCTAAAGACCTTCCTTTGTTATTTAAATGAGCGTTTCCACCAAATAGATATAAGAATGTAAATTTGCATTTGAATAGTATCAGAGAGAGTTAACATTCTATAACATTCATTGCATTTGAAACAGCAGCAAAGATCAAGATAAAACACACATATTTAATTTCTTATTTATATCGTTTAATAATATTATATAAAATAAGATTATAAAATAAATAGTGACTTGGGACTTTACCAAAGACTATTGGGAGAGTTGATATCAATGTCAAAATCAGATTTCAATTGGTTTTTGCATAAAGGTAATTACCCTAAGGTAAAAAAAGACATGTGGGATTATGACTTAGGTACCTATATAGCAGTATGAAAATTTGACTCTAACGTTGACAGTGTCATTTTGTCATAAATAAGAAAAGTTGTGAATCAGGAACCTTTGGCACTTAGAAAATACTTCTTTTGCTTAACTCCACGCGCGTTTCGCTAGCCATGTTAGCAAACATCATTTGGAGTGGAGATGATAGATAGCATCAACATGGTTAGCGAACCCCACGTCAAAACGAGTGCAAAAAACAAAGTTTTGGTGTGTGGAGTTAAGCAAAAGAAGTAAATACCCTCACATCTCATACATTTAAATAACATAAGGAATTTTTTTCAAAATTTTCGATAACATAGACGAAGCTATTTGGTGCGTTCATTATTGTAGCAAATGAAAATAATCTTTTTACAGACGCCAATGATATTCTAGTAGGTATTATATAGGTAGTAATCGGTCTATTTTGGCAGAATTTCAAACCAATTTGAAGCTGTAGGGAGCATGCGCAGTTTCATTTTGGCGTTATAAAAATTAAACCGCGCATGCTCCTGACAGTTTCAAACTGATTTCAGACGGTTTGAAGTTCTGCTGAAACAGAATTTAGCAAAAAAACAATGTCTTTATTATTGGAAACAAGGCAGACAAGTCTATTTCTGCAAAATGTAAAATTTACGTGTACATCGGGAGTAGGTACATTATAATTTAGAGTACATCAAAATTGTATCGGAGTACCAGTACTCGAATAGGTACCTAAACAAAAAAGTACTCTTGAGTACCTGGACTAGAGTACAAGAGATTGACAGCTTAAATGACATTGACTGCAATAAAGGAACCCTACGAAATGAAGACGATAGTAACTTTTTCTGTGCGGACAGGGTGTTTAGTAAATCAGCGGCTTAAAAAGATGCATCCTGGCAGGAGGTGAGGTGGCATTGCTTAAGGAATAATTTAAGCCATTATAAGTAAATTTTCTAAAACGGAGTGTGACGGCACAACGCCGCAGAATATATTTTCCCAATAAAATTACAATTGATGCTGTAGGGAGCATGCGCAGTTTCATTTTGGCGTTATAAAAATTAAACCGCGCATGCTCCTGACAGTTTCAAACTGATTTCAGACGGTTTGAAGTTCTGCTGAAACAGAATTTAGCAAAAAAACAATGTCTTTATTATTGGAAACAAGGCAGACAAGTCTATTTCTGCAAAATGTAAAATTTACGTGTACATCGGGAGTAGGTACATTATAATTTAGAGTACACCAAAATTGTATCGGAGTACCAGTACTCGAATAGGTACCTAAACAAAAAAGTACTCTTGAGTACCTGGACTAGAGTACAAGAGATTGACAGCTTAAATGACATTGACTGCAATAAAGGAACCCTACGAAATGAAGACGATAGTAACTTTTTCTGTGCGGACAGGGTGTTTAGTAAATCAGCGGCTTAAAAAGATGCATCCTGGCAGGAGGTGAGGTGGCATTGCTTAAAGAATAATTTAAGCCATTATAAGTAAATTTTCGAAAACGGAGTGTGACGGCACAACGCCGCAGAATATATTTTCCCAATAAAATTACAATTGATACGCCACTGGAATGTTATATTTCTTGAGTATTTTTTGTTATTGACAAATTTTTCTAGTCCTTACGATTTGCAAGTCATTTAGATTTTAATACGGAGAGTTTTCTCACTTTCATGCTCGGGCCAAGTTTTGAAACGTCCTAGCATTTGTCATTGGCACATAAGACATAAGCTCTAAGCGTTGTTGTTATCACTCAGAGCTAAAAAAGTCCAGTGAAAGTCTCCCGTTCTCAGTGTCAATATTTAACCTGATTTACCAGCGCATTCTCCAAGAATGCAATAAAACCGTTAACCAAAGGTTCCGTGACTTGAACCCTCTTGAGCAATAATAAACTAAAATTTTTGAACTGTTTTATCCTTAACTGACCTTTCGGCTCATCTGTTTTGATACTCGATATTTATGCCACCCCACGAACGAAACGGTTTCGTTTTGTACTGTTGATTACCCATGGCTGCACCCTAGTTTTAATACTAGAATATTACGAGGGGGTGCATTCATGGCGCACTCATCCATATATTTTATATAAGTCTAGACTATGCCAGATCTAAATTTCCCCTCTGTGCGCACCCCTCACCCTTAACAGGATTTTATTTGCTATTTTTCTGCTACCACAAGAAGTTGCGGAACAAGTAAATAGAGCACTTTTTTCATCGATTATGAATTGAAGGTTTGAATTGTTCAATTTGTATTTACTTTCATTTAAACAATGTAAGAAAGAAATATTGTAGTTCAGTATGATACCACTGACTTAGTAATTAATTTATTTTTAACTGATGACAAAATTAATGTTATTATATTATGATCTTTTTTTGACAACTAAAACTTCTTATTACAGACATTGCTATACCGCTCATATCTACAATAACGTAATGTATGGTAACATTTAGCAATAAACTGTTTCTTATACAATTATATTCTCCTTTTATATCCTGTATTTAGAAACCGCTGCCACTGTAATCACTACTTACACGTCTCAGTTTTTAAATTCTTCATGTAATGTAAAAATCGAAGTCATTGAATATTAAATAAATAAATTCAGCTATATTAAATTTCCTAGCTAGCGAAAATAAAGATGCAGATAATCACTTGGATACTTATTTTCAGAAAATGTTTTTACACAGTATGAAAACCCTTTCATAACTCCTTAAATAAACCTACAACCTATATATTTTGTGATACCTACAACCTAACCTAACCTATATATTTTGTGATACCTACACCTAAAACCATTTTTCTAGAAAGACGGCATAACCGGTATATCCAGTAAGAAAGTTTAGATTGAAAGAATCTGGAGGCCGGAGAAAGAAATCTCTAATTAGTTATTGTAACGAATGCTTGAATGCTTGAATCTTGATAATAACAATATTATATGCTTCGGATATTTCCTCATACACCTACATATTTCCTCATTCATCACTAATAATAGGCGAAAGAATACAGGGTGTCCGGAAAGTATGGGGCAATCTTACAGGAGCAGGTAGGGGACGTCAAAATATTACGATTGAGCTTTACCACTACGGGTCAGATCTCAATACTTACTGAGATACAGGGCGTTGTAACTCTTTTTTTCAAATTGAATTATGGCAATATCTCCCAAACTAATCAAGCTGTTGAACTGAAATTTGGCACTGCTGTGTTTTTGGCGATGGAGAATAAGCTGAAAATGTCAATTTCGCCGTATCTCACAGAGGGCGCCACTTGCGCTGTTTTTGGCTCGTGCTTTTACTCGTAACTTTTTTGAGGTTATCTCTTTGGTCCTGCAGGTCTATCATTTTAGTGCATCTTTTCACTCTGCAAGAAAAAGGTACTCTTGTTTCATAACGATAAAGTCAACCGTTTGCGTTGAAATTGCCAAAACGTGCCCCAAAACACCTGTTGAGTTCAATATTCGAAACATAAAATTTTCACCTACCGCTTTCAAGTGTTTCATATCAACGGTACCATTTGAAGTGAAAAAAAATCCCTATGAACAAAGTACCAAAAATTATTCGCTTTCAAAATGGAAAGGATTGAATTTGACAAAATTTTGACACGCTGTTTCAAGAAAACCAATGGTGTTTTGACCACTGCTCATTTGGCATTTTTTTCATCATTTTGAATGTACAGTTGATCTGTAATATTTGAAAGTGGTAGGTGAAAATTTTAAGTGTCGAATATTGAACTCAACAGGTGTTTTGGGGCACATTTTGCCGATTTCAACGCAAACGGTTGATTTAATCGTTATGAAACAAGAGTACTTTTTTCTTGCAGAATAAAAAGATGCACTAAAATAATAGACCTGCAGGACCAAAGAGATAACCTCAAAAAAGTTACGAGTAAAAGCACGAGCCAAAAACAGCGCAAGTGGCGCCCTCTGTGAGATACGGCGAAATTGACATTTTCAGCTTATTCTCCATCGCCAAAAACACAGCAGTGCCAAATTTCAGTTCAACAGCTTGATTAGTTTGGGAGATATTGCCATAATTCAATTTGAAAAAAAGAGTTACAACGCCCTGTATTTCAGTAACTATTGAGATCTGATCCGTAGTTGTTGAGCTCAATCGTAATATTTTGACGTCCCCTACTTGCTCCTGTGAGATAGCCCCATACTTACCGGACACCCTGTATACACGTTGCATGAATTGCTGGTTGCCTATAAATTGAAAGACTCAGCTCCATTATTTGACGAGATACGAGATACATGATACATTACGTTACAAAGTGAAAAACATTGAGAGTCAATGCCAGTACCCAGTACCATGTTATAAATTTGTTCAGGTACTGTATAAGGAATCTTATTATTCAAGTTTTGAATACATAACGAGCAGATTCAATGGATTTCACAAACCGTTCAATTTTACTATGCATGATTTCGTGGAAGAAAACACACAGTAATAAAAACAACTTGTTACATCTTGGTAGAAATAAATAATTTTTATTTAAATAGTTATTACAATAAATATTTTTGCTATCGGTAGAATACAATAATGAATTATGTACAAGACATGCATAAAAGTATACACGATATAAAAATCAAATTTGTTCATCCAATTTACATTTTCGTATACGCGAACAAAGGTACCAGCGAGTTCAATGTTTTTGTTGCCTCTTAGAATCACAATCTTGTTCTACCCCCAAACCAGAGTCAGAATGTTCATGGTGATTCCTAAAATTCCCCAAATTATCCGGTACACAATTATTAAAATGACTCATTGGATTGCTGTTATTAAAATGATAACCAGACGGTTTTAATGGTTCAGGCAATCCAAGCAACGAACTACTATTATCATCGGGATAAGAAAAATTTGTCAACGCCTCATTAAAATAATTATGATTATAAGGTAACTTATCTAAATTATACTGGTGATTTGAGTACGAGGATACACTGCTGTTATTATCCGACTTGTTCGAATGCTTCAACTTGACGTGCTTTGAATAATTCGTCTGCACTACCGTATAAGGTATTTCCTTCAGTTGGAGATCGCTCATGCCGGAAGTGTCGACCAGGTCGAACTCCAGGTGCTTTTTCAGCTCTTCCGACAACCATTTCGAATCGCCAGGCGAGCGAGATCTAGATCTGTGCTTTCTGTGCTTGTGCTGCCTGCCTGCCGTGCCGCAGTGCGACGCCTCTTGCTGCTTCTTCTCGTGATTCCGCTTGCTACTAATCACATTCGCTTGCTGAATACTGTTAGAGTTCCTATCCCGCATGTTATTATTCTTCTGCACTTCCTGCCATTGAGATCCTGAATCAACTAGTTCGTAGTAATTATCAGGCTTTGACCTGTGTCTTCGTTCGGAAGATTTAGATTCGTATTCGGACCCCGAGTCTTTTCTGCTTCGCGATTTTCTTCGTCGGTGCTTCCTGCGCGATCTGGAAGAACCTTTAGATAACTCGCTTTCATTGTCCGAGGTCCTGTTTCTGTGCTTTCTTCTCTTACACGAACGGGAATCATTTGAGCTTTGGCTGTCGACCGAAGACGATCTGTATCTCGCCGATCGAACGGATCTCGGACTAGGAGGCACTGAGCTGTTGTACAACCCTTTAGAATGCGGTTGCGACCAAGGCGCACTTCTAGTGCTTCTAGGGGAGTCGGATTTTTTATTGTTGCTTCCATACAAACCGTTGTACGAGCTTTCGAAGTTTTCGACTGGTAGGGGAAGCGAAATATGCTTCACTTCGTGCGAATGGTATTGGGGAACTGGCGCTGGTTCACTAATTTGATTGTCGTTACTCACAGGAAGGTTTCTTCTTTGGAATCGCCTTGATGGTTTACGAGAAAACGAAGGCGGTTGGCGCAACTTCATTTGAGCATCTCGAACGGCCTGCTTTTCGGTCCTCCCACTGTATCTAAACCTCGAACCTAACGCGAAAATGTCCGGGGATGCGGGGCTAACCTGCACTAGCCTGAAGAACGCATGGTGTTCAACACAACACTTCCACAAATGCTTGCAAGCTGACTTTGACGGGGTTTCGAAACCATACGTGCACTCGTCGTTATTTTTGTCAGTAACGCGGAGCATAAAGTAACGCCCCTTGAAATATATCTTAGTTATCCGCGGCCAATAATAATTCCCAACCGTGTTTTTGTTTCTAAGCACCACGATACCACTGGGGGTTAATCCTAGGAAGTACTCGACGTGATCTTCACCAAGCACGGGATGCAAGTCGACGCCGTACATTTCGAGCCACTTGCATTTTTCAAGATAATGGAGTTCCGCCTGGGAGGGCAGCTGGCCTATTAAAGTCTGGTGGAGCTCCGCTATTCTCATTTCCAATTCGACGCTTTGGTTCGGCAGAAATCTGAACTCCGACACATACCCGGGGCTGTGCCTTCTAGGATCGTAATCGCCAAGTTCGGATTGAAGAATGTATGCGCCCAACTCGGCGGCCAGTTCGAAGGGTACTAGCAGCCTACCTTGAAGGATGTCTTGCTTTATTTGCAGGAAGAACTGGTAGCGCGTTATTTCTTCGAGGAGTTTGCAGGGATCCGCCGCGTAGAATTTAACACCGAAATAGAGGGTGTAGGGGTCCGATCCTTTGATTTGTTTGTTGAGTTTCTTCGTGGGGTCCAGCCAGTGCGTCTGGCCGTTTTGGTCGAGGTACCTTAAGCCGAAATAAGCCGTTTCTAGTAGGTTTAAGTGTCGAAACACGACGTCCAACAAAGCCTGACCATTACTGTTATTCTGAAGTTCGTGCACTAGTTCCGTCTCATCCAAAAACACGATCTTGCAGTGAACCGAGATGGGCTTCGCGCAGAAACACTCCATTATTAAAAGATTGCTTCAATAAGGGTGTTGGTTGGCGCTCAAACCTAAAAGTAGAACGGGCACAATCAGAGACATCAACGATGGGGCAGGAGGGGAAAGATTGGGACTTACTTCAGAGGCGCATGATAGCAGTTGTTTAGTCCGTCGCTGTAGGGCATTCAACTTTAGGTTCACTGCACACGGAATACAGAAGAGTTCAGCACTATTTCGCTGCGGTGTAGCCAATGATGTATCTGGCATTGTCTACACGAGCGAGTCACCTTCCCACCCAAACCGTTCAGGTGGTACGAAACGAGCGAACCCGGAGAACCTCTCTGTCTGCCGTTCGGTTGGGTTCCCCACTAGAACCGCGCCCATGGGCGGAGGTACGTCCTGGGTCGACGAATATGTTACAAAAGTTACGTTGATATACTATATAAGTACGCTAAACTTTTGTAAAACACTGAAAGTCGTGCATTTAATCTTGGAAAAAAATATTTCCGTCGATGGGGAAAGAATTGCAGTTTTGAATGCTCAATCTAATGCCCCTTTTGGATTTTCAAAAAAGTTCATGGCTCACTAGATATTTTGAAAAGAGTGATTCTTGCTATTTATCATCAGATCTCTGTAGCTCCGTTATTTCTGATTATACAGAAAAACTGTAGAAACAAAAATTGTAGATAATTTTGGGCTTAATAAGTTAATCTTATCCAATTTTTTATGTTGTTTGTGATTTTTGAGATAAGACATAAACTTGTGATTTTTAAATGTAAATCATAGTTGGCTGTGGCCTTATCAAATCGGCCATTTTTTGAACTTTCCAAAAATATAATACTCGGCATAGCTATTATAGTAAATATAATAGCTATGGATAATTTTCTGATTTTGTTTTATTTTCACATAGTCAGCCATGGAATATTTTCATAATAATTACGTTATATTTTATAATAAGACATACTTTAAACTTTCAAATATTTTATATTTAGCTGGTAACAAAATGTAACAAAATAAAACAAAAATTATCATGATGGAGCTCCACCACATAATTATTTGCCCGTAAGAAATTACCTAGATCAGCTCTATCCAAATAGTTGGATAGGGAGAAATAGACCTATTTCCTGGCAGCCCCGATGCCCGGATTTGTCTGTTTTGGATTTCTTTTTGTGGGGAACAGTACAAAATAAAGTATTAGACAATTGCTGAATTAACAGCACCTGTTTTAGAAGCAATTGCCAGTATTGACAGGCGCACTCTAAGAAAGGCGACAAATTCAGTTTTAAAAAGATGCAACTTCATAAATAATAATGGTGGATTGTTTGAACACCTTTTTTATTTTAAAAGAGGACCTTTTAAAATAATAATAATTTGAATTTGAGTTTTTTAATTTTTGTTACATTTTGTTACCAGCTAAAAACAAAATATTAGAACGTTTGAAGTATGTCTAATTATAAAATAGAACGTAATTATGAAAATATTCCATGGCTAACTATGAGGAAATTTAAAAAAAAAACAGAAAATTAGCCATAGCTCTTTTATTTTTTATAATAACTATGCCGAATCGAGTATTATATCTTTGGAAAGCTCAAAAATGGCCGATTTTATAAGGCCACAGACAACTATGATTTACATTTAAAAAAACACAAGTTTATGTCATATCTCAAAAATTACAAATAGCATAAAAAATTGGATCAGATTATCTTATTAAGCCCAAAATTTTCTACAATTTTTGTCTCAACAGTTTTTCTGTATAATCAGAAATAACGGAGCTACAGAGAGCTGATGAAATAGCAAAAATCACTCTTTTCAAAATATCTAGCTAAAAATCCGAAAGGGGCATTAGATTGAGCATTCAAAACCGCAATTCTTTCCCCATTTAACCTTTGTTCTAGCTCTGCTAGTTTCCGAGATCCCCATAGTGGGCATCGAAAAAAACTCACCATGTAAATTATATATTTATATATGTATATTTTTTATCTGATAACAACGAATTCGTAGCGCAGCTACCAATATGGAATAAGTTTATGGTTTATATGTTAGATAACCATCTTATAATGTGAACAATATTTTATCTTGGTATTTTTCACAGAGCGAATATAAAAACCATGAAAGACAAAAACATCTTCGAAAATCATTGTTAAAATTGTTCATATTTGCGCTTATATTATGTTTGGTAAGTAACTGCTAATGGTTGACGCGGTATTTCTAGACTTTTTGTTGGTATTTCCTACAAATTGAGTAAATTAGGTATTCGTTTGCACGTATTTGATTTAGATTTTATGGAGACAGATATTTGATCGATAAACACAGAATTTTTTTTTGTCGTATAAGATAACTTTTGTTTTCCTATAGAAATATTAATTTCTGATAGTGTTCCGAGAGAGGACCACAAGAAAGTTTTTTCAAAATATTCAATTTATGTGTTACAAATTAGTTGGTAGCTAGGTACCTATGTTTTTATCTCATTCCGTTTTCATACATTTATAGGTATCTCTAAATTACACGCGCCCATGGTCCCACACTTCATCGCGCTTTGGCGCATGGCCACCGCGCAGGTACCCGAACTCCCCGCGTATATTATCATGACCGGACTGCTAATTTATATTGGACGGTTAGAAACGGAATGATAAGAGCCGGCTGTTTATTGATAGGCATAAACTTGATGATTTTCTTCGATGCATAACATGGAATTATTCCCGTCCTTATTTGCATTTATGAGGATCGGGTATTTATATGGAGATATTTATTTTGTTATTCGAAGTTGCAAAGCTAGAGAATAACCAAGCGATATAAATCGTTGAGTGGGGCGCGGGTGAAATACAAGTCCAAATATGCAACATGTAAATATTTAGTTATAAAGATAAAACACCCTGTGCTTGGGTTGTGATCCTCTAATAGCCCTAATCTAAACTGCATTGTTCCCAAAACGCTTCATTTATTTCAACTGACAAACCATTTAAAATGGAATGAATGGTATCTTTGTACTGTTCATGGAAAGGGGTTGAAGACAGCCTTAAAGCAGTTACTTCGTAGACACATACCTAATATCTGGAGGCTATAGGAGGAAAATATCTCATCTTTTACGCTATTGAAAATTCAGGTGGAAAACGGATTTTGATGAAACATGGGGTAGGTATACTTTCAATGTGCTATGTAGGTAAATTGCCCCATTCCAAGCATCATGTTATTTGTTTACTCGAATACCCCTGTCGAAGCTGTCACTTTCGCAATTATTCAAAACAGTAAACTCGTTCAAAATTATTCGTTTTGGAGATATAAATGTACAAGAAATTAATGAAGAAATCGTAGGCGAAATATTCTCAACAATAACCATGTGTCCATTTTTTTTGATAAATTTATTTTCAAGGGTTATTTTGCCCTTAGGCAAGATGACTCGTACAAATTGGCTTTTTATTTCAGATAAAAACCTGACAGCTTTTCTTTTCTCTCGGGATTTTTTCAGAAAATAAATGGACCAATAATTTATACTCATGATCTTTCTAAGAAATAAGCGCTTTCGAAAAATATATCGATAATATTTCCGCCACTTGTGCATGATTGATTTTACATACGAAAAGTTAAAATACGCCTAATAATTATCCCACGACATACGAAATTTTAAGGTAATCTGTTTATTTTTTTATATAAACCGGCTTTCTCCAGGGATATCAGTATGAATATGCCTAATTTTCAAAGACTTTCCAATATCTACAATTCCCAGTTAGGATCAAGATCAAACTGTTGCCTAGAAAGTGCGTTAAAAAAAGTGTAATTCCCAGCATGTTTTCCATTCTTTATGTGAACATAGAGGAACCAAGAAATTAATGATGTAAGTACCTAATCAGAAAAATTTACGTTCTTTGAGAACCGGTGAGAATGCTCCAAATAAATAATATTAACATAATATATTTTAATCACCTGTAAAATATTTTTGAAATGCTCTACTCTACTGTGTAAAACACGAATATTTGCGACTTTTATCAACAAGATCACTCACCATAGTAGGTCAACAAACCGACTAAAAAAACCGAGTGGACTGTCCGGTTACAGAGGAAACGGTCTTACTTTTGAAAAGTTAATTATGTCATAATCGCACATCCGATTATCTTTTGCTCTTGCTGTAAGGCCATTCCCAGACTAACAATGTTAAAATCACCATAATGCTTCGAACGTTATACTATAAAAAATGTGGCTATTCCTAATTAACCAGAGACACGATTTATTAAAAAACTTGAATAACATAGCGAAACACTTAATGGAAAAATTTAAAACTTTTACTGTGGGCAACAGGTAGGTTGCTACATTTAAAATTTCTTCACCGGCGTTTAATTTTTATTTCAGTTGGGTTTTGTTATTGTAAAGATTTAGAAAAGCGTTTGATTTCGAACCTTATACATATATTGACCCACACGTAATTTTTAAGCAAAATTAATAATATTGCTCTATTAGGTTATATCTACTGTTTCTTATGAAGGTGTTATCATGTTTTGACTACCATTGAATATGAAAGTAAATTCTAAGTAGCTATAAGCAACAATCGTATTTAAACAAAAAGTGCTAATGAAGCGTCTACTTCAACAAATAAATATGTGTAGGTATATACTTTCCCATGGCTGTGAGTAATTAATATCCACTTTTTCCCAACTTAATTTCTGCACGGTGTTGTAATTCTAGGCAAAAATAATTGTGACTTTCTAGAGAAATATAATGAATAAAACTCCCATAACATGGTACGAGAAGCTTCGATATTTTTTCCTATTTCCCTAAGAGATTAAGAAAAAGTAGCTTAGGTAGTTCTACGTAAAAAAATATCCTGGAGATATTGGCATGTAGTATCGTTTTCAAAAATTGTTTCCATAGTAATTTTCTCTTTATCTCTTCGCGAAATAAGAAAAAATCCAAAAGTGTTGAATTTGAACCACCCTGTAGACAACAACTTCGTAGTTGACCAATGTGAACTATACCCATAAAAAATAATTGTTTAGAATGCACATTAAATAACTTTTTTGATAAAGTATAGGTGCATCCTTTTAGGACTTCACCTAACCTAATGGTGTATTTTGTATTTTGAACTTGAAAAAAACTTAATAGAGCGTTCGAATTCGTTACACCAAAATTGAAAAAGATACAAGTTTTCAAGTAAAACTTTTTGAAATTGTAACAAATAAACCCATTTCTAGTGCTTTTATTTCTTAAATGTCATTTTTATAGATAGCGGAAGTCACGTGGTCACGTTTGAGAGTCATTTTTCATATTTTTTAAAGTAAGTAAAAGGTATTCACTGACTTGAGTTTCAAAATAAATCATTAATAGTGTAACGAAAAATGCCTCTAAAGTTGTTACTTGTATCTTATATCAGCTACTAATGTTTTGCTACTAATGTTTACAATGTTTTCTAACCTACTCAAAGATTTGGCAGATAAATTTTAAGTTTTAGTATTATACTTAGTTTCTACTATTATATACCTACAGCTTCAGTGCCGGTTTAGCCAAACTTCGGGCCCTGCGTGCTATAAACTTAGAGCCCCCTTTAATAGTCTGCCTTCGGCCTCTTTTTTACAAATCAAACGAAATTTGAAGCTTCAATTTTTATTACAAAATAGAAATTTGTTTCGCAAAACTAATCAAATAAATTGCATTGTTTTTATTTTCGCAGTAGATATTTTTATTTTTATTGACATCATTTTTTATTTCTAAATTCTACATATAGATACAAGCATGCAAGAACATTACAAGTGACATTTTTGAGATTTTCACTTTTTCACATTTCTGGGGTCTAGTTATAGGATATTATTTTTGGATAATAATATAAAACTATTCAATTTCGCATCATTTCCCAAAAAAAATGATGTTTCATCCCATTATATCTGACAAAATGGACGTTTTCAGCGGAAAAAACATAGTAAAGTTAATTACAATTTCAATAGTTTTTATAATTTACGTTGTAAAGAGAGTTACAATTTTGGGTTGCCATTAGTTCGACTGTTAAAACATTGTAACGCTACTTACAATATTTTTGCTTGGAAAAATCACAGGTTCTTTAAAGGCAATGGCATTTGCAATGTTCGTACACGAAGTTTTATTGAGACACGATACGTTTACAATTGGAAAGTGAATACTTATTATGGACTAAAAGAAGTCTATTTTTCCATTTTTACCTGGGTTACAATTAAACAAATAAAGGTATCGAGGTATAGGTACAAGACATTCATTTTGAAGGGCACGGAGTGCATTTCTGAGACCAAATGGCATGCTTTTAAATTGACAGTGACCAGTGTCTTTAGGAAAAGCTGTTTTGGATATATCTTCTGGCGACATCTCGATTTGGTGGTATCCATTTGCTAAATCGAGGGTTGTAAAGTAGTGAGCTTTGCCTATTGTGTCAAGTATATTTGTGATATTTGGTAATGGAAATTTATCGTCTATAGTTTTTAAATTTAATTTTCGAAAATCAATTACGATGCGCCATTTCTTTTTTTGCAGAATTTAAATAGGACTATTCCAGGGAGAGTTTGAGTGTCATTTATTTTTTTCATGTGTATGCTAGATAAAATAGGATCAAACGAATAGGTATTATCTGTTTTAAGAAAGCCACACGTTCTAAGGTGTTACAATGTTTTTGCACGGAAATTGTTTAAAATCAAATACATTGTAACTTCTATAATATTTAAAATTGTACTACGGAAAACATTGTAAAGGACTTTGCAATGTTTGTGTACAGTGTATAATGGCTACGTCTTTCGTCTGTAGCTGCGTCCCCGAATGAAATAGCCGCCGCGTGCAAATCTTGGACTGGCCACCCGCCAATTATACAACCATTTTACTTATAAAATACAAAATTGCCGAGAATATTTTTGCTTCTGGTAAAAAAATGTTGCCCGCCTCCATCAAATCATATTAACCAATCCATTTAGAGAACGCTCCAAACTTTGTTTTATGGGCTACATAATTAATCGTTCCAATTTAGTGTCTTGGACATTCGCATGTCTTTATAGTCCCACACTCGGTCTGCAAAAAGCGAATGCCAAAGGTGAGGCAACGCCGCAAGAAACATAAATCAAAATCTCGGGGGCGGGCAACGTTGATACACATTATGTATATGTGCGTTATTTATGTTACATAAGAGAAGCAGATTTGGAGCAGGGAAACCGGCATAGGTGATTTAGTTCGGGATAGCCTCGGGCGCGTTTTTTTATTTTAAACAAAACAAAAAGCGTATAATAGTAGTGGTTCGGATAGGTTCGAGATGGGAATTTACCGGCTCCTTTATGACTGAAGGCAGGCCATTAGTAGGTGCCTGCCATACAAAATTCTAGCGTGATTCATAATCTGTTGGGTCGTTATAGTTGTTGCAGGCGCTCTTGAAGATAAAAAAATGCCTGATTTTATATCTGCTGAAAGCAAGTTTTAACATAATATCTAATCGGTCAACTTTGCTTTTATTGTTGTTCTTGTTTCTGTTCTGATGCAAAAAAAGTTGTGTAAGCGGATTGATTTCAATTTTGGAATATATTGACTTATTCTGGGACGCCTGTAAGTTCAATTTTACTTTAATCATCATCATTCAATATTGCTAAAGTTGTTGTAGATTCGTGGTTCGTGGACTAGAACAGTGACTCTGTTATGTCGATATGCAAAAATACTGTTAATGCTTAAAAAATTGAGGCCGTTCGATCAATGTATATCGAATGGAAATACCTGTTTCGTTCCAGAGATATGGGCCACAGGAAATAGATAGATTGTGCACAAAAACTTTTTAGGTCGCAGAATTGATCGCTGGTTTTTATATTAGCAATAAAATGGTTTAAGTATCTTCAGGAAGATTATAACCCCAGAAAAAATATAGCTATACACATTTTCGTAATAAATAAATAAACCTGTTTTGGTTTTGTAAATTTGACGGGATTGTCACGTAAATTATACTGTTCACAAGATACATAACAAATTATGTTGCATTTGTATTTTAATAATAAAAATATAGATTTTAAATATGTTTTATAGTTGTGTTGGTGTAATAATTTTGAACAATTGCACACGAAACGTGCGTGGCATGTAAGAAAAATGTTGAATGATTACAATGTCATTTATTATTATAGGTATTATTGAGTAAAATTTTTCCTTTACGCAATGTTATAGTTGTATAGTATAGTTGTCTAAAAATCGAGCAACTCTTACGCCTGGCGTAAACAAGAGCACGTGCGTTGAGATATTCGCCAGGGCCGCACTGAGACACGACCTTTATTTAGTTTTACAATTGTTTACATCAAAATATTTCGGAAAAATTATTGGCTTATTAAAATGGCTCAAAACATCGATAAAATTATTTGTGGCAGTGTCTAAATAGCTGAAAACAACAAAATAAAACCGCATAACTACACTTTTGCGATTGAGTAGATACGTCCCTGTTGTCAAGTCGGGTGAAATTTTATAGCCTACCCAACCGACCAATCGCGGAACGTCATTGAACACGTGGTTTTATTTACGCCAGGCGTAATGATTGCTCGATTTTAGTATAGTAATTAAAAATAAAAAATCGTTGTGCTATTATTGCCGGCCGTTTTAAAATTGTTCTGACGGATTCCGAGGGATTTAAATCTCTGTTATTACGTTTCGACTTCTTCGTTTTCTCGCCCGTCCTGAAATCTTCCCAGAACAAAAAACGCCTCGAGGTGCGCACCACGGACAACAACTGGTAAGTCAATGGGAACACCGCGAACCCATCATTTAAATCCATATCCCAAAAAAACAACCGGCCGATCCGTGCGGATCATGAAATGGAAACGCGATTTTTCTCATGTTTATGCATCAATAAGTACCTACCTAGTGGTTATAGTAGACGGGTATAAGACGTCTTCTCTCGTCCGACACGCAGGGCTACTTGGATCGAATTTTTAAAAGCCCTTCTGTTAGAACACATTGTGTGATCGAGTAATCCTTACGCCTGGCGTAAATAAAACCACGTGTTCAATGACGTTCCGCGATTGGTCGGTAGTCTATAAAATTTCACCCGACTCGGCAACAGGGACGTACTCGATCGCAAAAGTGTAGTTATGCGGTTTTATCTTGTTGTTTTCAGCTATTTAGACACTGCCACAAATAATTTTATAGATGTTTTAAGCACTTTAAAAAAGCCAATAATTTTTTTCTGAAATATTTTGATGTAAACAATTGTAAAACTAAATCTAAATAAAGGTCGTGCTTCATTGCGTCCCTGGCGAATATCTCAACGCACGTGCTCTTGTTTACGCCAGGCGTAAGAGTTGCTCGATTTTAGTATAGTGCCTGATTCGTCTTGCTGTTGCAACTTTGACAACTTGGTACCTATTTGTATTGGCACTAATAACATGGCAGGTTCGAAACCTAAACCTATAGGTACCTACATCAACTATAACAGCAAATTTTCATTATGATCGCCATACGTTAAACCATCGGCTTAGATCTTAGATCTCCCTAAGATATTCTTTCCTCGCCGAAGTTTCTAACTTCATTTTATATATACTGAACCCGTCGGAAATAATGATGGATGACAGGAGTTTTATTATTAAGACATTAAGATAATTGGACAAAACTCTTTTAAAAGTAAAAACCGTAACGTTTGGTGATCTTGTGGTTTCCGGTGCTCATTTCTGACAATGCTACTTATATATCTAATAAAATAACGGCTTTTGAAATTAGAAAGGCAGTACCTAAGCTTTAACAATCTGTAAGATAGATTTAGAACAATTACTTTTGGTATCGTAATTTAAGAATGTTTGGTTTATATATTTTTTAAATAATTAATACCTATATATGAATTGGGTTTTATCTGCCAAAGTTTCCAGGTGAGTAGGTAAGGAATTGTTGTGCGAATAATTAATATAATAGTCAACAAGTGGGTTATGAGAGTCATTATATAGTTCGGGAGAATTGCGATCCAAAAAATGATCATAGCGAACTATCTAGTGTCTGATTTTTTTTAAAAGCATTCGAAGTTTTCGGATATTTTTAAACTCCCCGCTTAGAGAAAATAACTTACCTACATTTGAAATAAATGTCCTTTTTGGCATTCTTACCAATATAAACTTCTGACTCATCGCCTACTTTCTGAAACATTGCGAAAATAAGAAATAAAGCAATATTCTTTTCGTACTTAATATTAACAAACAATAGAATTGACAATTTATTTTGAAGTACCTATACCTCCATATGCATAGATATCCTTCACTTAACGGTACAAGGAAATAAATAAATTTTAAGACATCTTTGAAATGATTGGCAATCAATAATTTAAAAAATCCAGAAGCTTAATATCCTTGCACACAATAAGAACTGTTTTCCGTACTTTTACGAAACTCTATACAAACACAAATACACAATAGTTGGTATATTATTTCCTCACGTTACATTACGAGTATGTTAAATCTTCAGTATATTTTTGAAAACACCGATTTTAAATTTGGTGTACCTACATAATCTTGCCTATGCTATAGGACGGTTCGAATTGATTTTGGGTGAAATTGCTCTGATAAAAGAGATGAAAAGAGGGGGATGAAGCCCCTAAAAGTGGGTTTCTATATTATTAAATTTATAATCGGTTTACTTTGATTTTACAAAAATAGTTTCTTCAAAAAATATTTTTAATGGTTTAGGGTTTAGGAGACCTATGAGACAGACGCAGAGATACATGTAGACACGAATATAAGATGAATGGGATTTTCCAAATTGGAAGACACAAATGTTGACTCTATCGTCAGATATGGTGCAGGGTACCTACCCTAAGAAGTCACTCGTGAGTTTCTCAAGCAGTTTTCAAGGTAAATTTATAGTTCAAATTCAAAAACTAGTCTTGTGCAGGTTTTTTCAAGGAATCCAGTGCCGGCGAGAGAAAGTAAATTAGACGTTAGACAAAAAAGTTTTCGCAGAAAAACTGATTTTTCAGAAGAAAAAAAAACAAAATGGCACGTGATTTTTTTGTTTGATTATAAGTGGTAAAAAGGGCAAAACTAAATATTTGTCTGTTTAATCTCATTTTCGGTGTAAACCAAAATGATTTTTTTGAGACGAGGAATTCAAATATGTCTAACTATGCAAGAAGTTACACCGATAAGTTATCAATCGTTTTTACCAGCTTTTATTTAACTTTCCCTGTTAGTATGTATGTTTGGGTCGAATTTTGCAAGCTGAACCACTTCCTGACATCCGATTGAGCTGAAATTTTGCATACACGTTTAGTTCCGGTGAGAATACAATATGCAATACTCCAATATTGTAGGTGATGCTTTCAAAATGGCCGCCGCTCCAAGATGGCGGATGATGTATTTCCCTTGATATGGATATGAAATGAAAGGGCTTGAAAAGTAGAAAACGACAAAATTAGTGACATCACGCTAACTTCAATATGGCCGCCGCTCCAAGATGGCGGACTAAATTTCTTTACCACCCTACTGACACGGGGATCAAATAGGTACCTACTAAAAAGCACAAAATAGAATTGAAAATAAAAAATACCTTTTTAAAAACATGCTTTTATTTAAGCCATGTACTAAAACGAATAAAATAAGTTTAGGTTTTCGTTAGGATAATTCAATTCCAAATTGCGACAAGTTTTTGAAAATTGAAAAGCTTGTCGCGCGAATTGTAAAGAAAAAAACCTACCTCGAAATAAATTTCAATCCTACGCCACTGACCATATTTCAGACGAAGTTTTTGGAACGGACGAAACAAACTGCTTCATTTCAATTTAAAACCAAAACTACTGGGGCAGGTATAACTATCGGGAGCACTGTTATTAACGATATCCGCATATAAACAACATATCAACTCGCTTATACATATAAACATTCAAGGAACCGATTATAATGATCGGTTCCCCACTGAAAAGTTAAAAAATAGCCGCTGCCGAAACCGCCTTCTTTCTCCCATAACTTAGAGGACCGGGCCGACCGAAAACCCCTACTTTAGGCGAGACGGAGAAATATTCAGAGGTCAAATATGAAGATTCCTTTTGAACTCCCGGCGCCCAACCCGGCAATTACACGGCGAACGAAGCCGGTGTTTACCGGGGGACGTTGCGTGCCCGAGAAACTCAAATTGGGTTCTCTCCAGTGGCGGTCCCAGGATTTTGTCAAGGGGGGCTGGAATAAAGTAAGAATACATTATGATTCAGTTTTATTGTGGGAGACTTCAAAATGTGATAGGAAGTCATGAAATACGACCGTTTTGTGGCCTCCTAGTTTTTGAGATACCTATACTAAATCGTGTTCAAATTCCCAATAATTTCAACGTTTTATTTTATACCTACTCGTTTTATAAAGTCAAATATATTCAAACGAAATTTGGCACACATCATACATTGATTAAGTGTCACAAGTAACCAGTGGCGGAGATACTATGGGTAGAGGTCAATGAATAAAGAACCCCAGGAAGGAGTCAAAGCTCTAAATTAACTTTTGAGGCCATGCACCAAAGTGGCATAGGCGTTTGTGTCGGTACTTACTTCTTCATAATTGGATATTTAAAATTAGAATTGCTATATATTAAAGGATTCCTAAACTTAAAAACATAAACGTGCCTTATAATTTTTGGTCTGTATTGTAGGTACTGATTTTAAGAAAAATGAGGATTTCTGCCTCGATTAGTTTGTTGCCACCACTCAAAGGTGCCACTCTTTATTCATTGGTAGGGGTACACAACATTTATTTTAACAAAAAAATAAAGATACGGCGCTTTTGAGGAAAAAATGTATCTATATTCTTATCATCTATTTTAAGAAAAACTGCCTCTAAATTTTTTTTTCGATCACAGTTCCACGCAAATTTAATTTTTTGTTCATTACTCGTTTTCAAATTAGAAAAACGAAATTATTTAATTTGAAGAAATGTCACCTTCAGACTGCCATTTGACCAGAGTATATTTAACTAAGTGAAACTTGTGCGTACTTAATTATGTAATTTTTCGATGTTTTTGACTCTCTGTTATAAAGGAAAGGAAAATGTATAGCAATTGGCTATGGATGACATTATTGTTTTGTTGAATTACTGAGACATTTTAGTCAGTCCTCGCCATTTCTGGCCAAACGGAATGGCTTTTTTCCAAAAAATGAAATAAGTAGGTAATTTTATTTTTTGCGTTCTAAAAAAGCAATAAATGATAAACCAAATTTGCCATGAAACTATGACAGATCGTTACGCCACTGCTAACGATTACCTACGTAAAAACATAGTAGGCGGATGTCATTTTTGTCACTTTCGTATTTTGGTGTTTAGGAACGCGATAGGGAATACTTTCTCCTACATTCAAAGACACTTATTACTTATTTACTATTTTTTTATTTAAAATGTCTTTGAACGTATGAAAGTATTCCCTACTTCCCTAATGTGCCGCGATTCAATTTTTATTTAAAAGTCGATAACCTTCCATAATTTTCTAACATCTGACGCGCATGGGCCATGGGGGGCTATGGGCTATGGAGCCTCAATACCCCCCCTCTTTGGACCCCTCGGCCTTCTGTATAATATAATTAAATACACAAATAAAGTACTGCGGTTTTGGAGTAAACTATATTAAAATCAAATAACTCTTACGCCTGATGTAAACAAGAACGTGTCTAAATAGTTGAAAACAGCAAGATAAAACCGCATAAATACGCTTTTGCGATCGAGTACATCCCTGTTGCCAGGCGCGCTGATATTTTATGGCCTATTGACCAATCGCCTTATTTCGCGGAACGTCATCGATCACGGGATTTTATTTACGCCAGGCGTAAGAAATACTTGATTTTAGCATAGAATACTTATTATTTTTTGTGGCTATGATGTTTGAATTATAAATTAAAAAAACCTAGGTATTTCAGTCGCCTCTTTACTTTATTTTGGATACAATCGCAAAACAGACCGTATTTAACTGGCAATTCAATTTTTATTTAGGAATCCAGGAATCCATTCCAAAATCTTCTAATTACATTACATGGGAGATCTAGAGCCCCCTGGCACGCCACTGGCTCTATCTCGCCGGCTCCGGTCTACCTGGCCGCGTATGCATAGCCGGAAGCCATGCGTTCCCCTCTAATATCTTTTAAATTGTTCTGCCCTTGGCTAAGAAGTTAGAGCAAAGGTAGGTATCCTCGAAACGCCGCCCGCCGCCGGTGGGAAGTTGGCACTTGGCAGCCGAAAATAACAGGAGGATAACTCTCTCCTCGCAGTTTTTCTTCATTCGTCGATGCCTTATTGGACTTTGGGGAAAAGGGAATGAGTACTACCCAATGACGTCAAAACCTTCTAACGTCATTGGTACTACCTATGTTTTGGTTCTTAAAGGGCTTGACTATGAAAACATTCAAGTGGTATTAGATAAAACTAGAGCAGGTATGGACATATAGACATAGACAGGAAGCATATAGAAAAATCCACTAGAGCAGTGGCGTAACCAGAATGTGAAGTGGGGGGGAGCAATTATCAAAAAAACTCTTCCTTAATATTTGCGACAAAAGTATTGTTTTAAAATAAATTTTATTTAGAAATAAATACCACGCGACAGATCTTTGGGAGGGGATAAAGCCCCCAAAGCCCCGCCCCTGGTTACGCCACTGCACTATAGCATATTGTGTGTCCAATAATAAGAGAATAATCACACACAGGACAGGGTGTCCCAGAATTGGCATTACAAGTTGTATTTTAGGTTAAAAAAAGTAGTTTGAATTTAACATTCTGATTAATTTTTACTTTCTGAACACTCAGCGAACTGTTATTAAAAATACTTTGATTCTTGTAATTTTTAAGCGTTATGGATAAAGTGTGTTTTTCGTAAAAGTATAGACAAATTTTATTAAAGTTGCAGGTTGCAGTGCTCCTTTAAAGGTCTGTAATAATTATATTGTTGAACCACACCACATTTTATTTTTTGAAGCCCCGTTTTGTAGGTATCCTTTAAGGAAAAAAATTGCAAATTGTCCAAAACAGATGATCAGTGAGGGTAACTATTTTAAATTGTTTTAGAAAATTGTAAATATATGTATACAAATGCCTAATGCTGCAGTTAAATATAGAAAATTATTTTGAAAGTTTCGATTATTACCAATAAAATAATTTTCAATCTGACCTACCTCCATAATATGACTACCATACACAAGCAAACAATGCCACAAAAATTCACTTAAGCTACTTTTGTTATTACACGAATTTCGAGTTGTTTAGCTTTCAATTTTCAATACCAAAGAACTTAAATTTGTGACCTTACATTTACATTACATTGATTTCTGGACAAAGGATTGTTTGTATTACTTATTATGTACTGCTACTGACATGCGAATTTTCGACGAACACAAAAACTTATAACATATATAATAATATAATAATAATTCTCACTCTCATATACTCCAAACTAAGGAGTACTTATCCCATCAAATGCATTTTCTGAGGTACAAACATCTTTATTACTTTTACCAGTGGCGTCTGTACTGGTTTCGAATTGAATAACTTAAAGAAAAATATGCTACGCCACTGCTTCTTCTTAAAGAAAAAAATATTTTTGAAATCCCCATTCCTTTCTGAGCAAATGAGGTCTCTCGATCTTTTTTGTTTGACGTACAGTTTTCGCATCAAAAAATAAAACTCATTAATTTGCACGGCGCTAGACCACTTACGAGAACAATAATAACTTTGAACAATTTATTCAAGAAAATATTTTTTAAACGGTAGAATCATGAAATTGAAGTAATAATAATAATAATAATTCTCACCCCCACAATACTCCAAACTAGGAGTACCCCAGAAGCAACCACATGCTTGTGCGGGGGAGGGGGAGGGAGGCAATTACTATTATTTTGTCTTCGTTGCCATTTGCGGTAATGTACATACATTTTGGAATGATAACAGAAAATTATCCTGAACCCACAACGAAACAAATTATAAATCGGATGTTGTTGTTTTAGCACCCTGTAGTTCAAAAGTTAAGACTTTTAGAACATATATGTTCATATAAAGTTTTTTCTCATAATGGATCCAAAAATCACCCCCTTAAATCTTAGCATGTTAAACTTATAAACTTAATAACTGTGATTCCATATCTAAAATGCGATTTGAAGAATCCATATTCATCTTACCTAATTACGTACTTTCGAAGATTATTTACCTACCTTATTTATATTATATAAAAGCAACCACAGCGCAACCACTGTAAAAATCAATTTTTAATGCAAATAAATAAAATCTATCTAGAGAAAATGTACGTATCCTGTTGTCGTTTACAGACGTTGCAAAATTTAAAAAATAAAATAAATGAATACCGGAATGGTATAAACTGGTACCTATTGTATTTGTTGATTGATATTCGTTTTAGGTGGTTTTCAAATTTAATTTGCCTTTATTATTCCAAGCACAGATTTTTAAAACAAGTGTTATTTTGTTTGTTCTTGACACAACACAATGGCATTCAGAAAATTGAATGTAGGTATAGGTACTGAGTCACTCGTGCTCAAACTTCAATAATATATTCTCAAAATAAAACATAATATATACCTACAAGCAAGATAAGATGAAACCTGAAAAGCCCTAACAAGAGTGACAAGTTAGAATTTCAACGATATTCCTAGAATTAAAGCATAATATGTATATATATTGTTTCTTATATCAAAGATCTTATTTTTGCCACGAGAGCCACAAATCGATTTCAAAGAAATTTTGAAATCGATGAAATATTTCCAAATACCGAAAGTTTTACACCATTTTCACCATTTACGTACAAAAATGACATGATTAGAAAAATGTCCCCCTCCACCTACAAAATCGACCTATGCGAGAGATAACAACCGCACATGCGCTGAATTAGAAGGAGTTTAAACACATTTAACTGGGACACATATATATATATATATATATATATTTCAATATTATAGGTAAGTGGTTAGTCCGTTCTATTCTCTGCAATTTTTATTAAAATATATTTTCAAATTACTTTCTTAGTTAAAAATATAGTAAATTAGTTTTTATTTTTACACGATATTCCAGTATTAAGAGCTTAAGTTCATGGATAAAAACCACTTTAGTTTTTGCAAGCACTTGGGTCACCCTACACTATTTGGGAGGTTCGTTCCCTACACATTAGGGTAAAGCGAAAAGCACAATTTATTTTACATTTTAATAGTTTACATGCCTAATATGAACCAATGTTCTAAGTTGCCATTGACTGGTATTAGGTCCACGTATCATTAGGTACTTTTAATTAAAAATTAAAATATTTGAGAAGTGGATAAAAATTAGATATTTAAAAAACTTAAAGCCGCTGGGAGGAAGAAAAAACTTTTGATATGAAAAACAAAAACAGTAAAATATTACAACATAAAAAACACAACTATTGTGCTCTATTAGAAACAACCAAATTTCGTTTTTTCACTTATTAAAAAAATTAAAGCCTCTGGGGAGGCAGAAAAAAGTTTTTATATGAACAATAGAAACAGTAAAATATTACAAAATAACAAACACAACTTTTGCGCGCTATTAGAAAAAAATTCAAAATTTATTTTCTTTTAATTTATTTAAAAAAATTAAAGCCGCTGGGGAGACAGAAAAAAACTTTTGATGTAAAACAAAAAATTCCAAATTTCGTTTTTTCACTCCACCTTTACACATATCTATACCTATGCAAATATACATATTATGTAAGCTGGTCAGCTGATATAACAAACAGAAGACAGTCAAGCGGAACCCTAAAAACTGTTTCAGGATTATTAACAACCAGTGCAATCTTTGTCTTTCAAGTCGTATCAATACCAAATGCCCAGTGAATGTATAAGCTAATTAAAGGTTGTGACTTTGCTACTGTCATGAGCGTTATATTTCATATAGAAATCCTGATCTTGAAGCTTGGTTATAAGGCGACTAATTTATTATGTTATTACAAACAGTTAGCGCGGCCGGAAAGGCAGGATGTTGAACGCAATTTCAAGAATAAATTTCAATACATTATTTATTTATAGAGACTTCGTTTTAGACCACTTCAAGATAAGTAGGTAGAATACCTTTACCCTGGAGAATTATTTTTCTGTACAACAAATCAAATTAAAAGCAATGATAATGAGTTTCAAGAGTTCCTAATAATCCTAATATTTCAAAACAAATATAATCTTTATGGTTGCTATATTAGTTATTGATGTACAGGATGTCCCAAAATTGATGGCTTTGAGGAGTTTCTCCTAGTTCCCCAAAAGATAGACAAAAAGTAAGTATAGCTACTTTATGTGTGGACTGTGCAGTGTGCACTGAACTCGATTTTCGAGAAACTGCATCCTAGTATCTCGATTCGTTTGCGAGGAGATACAAGACGTTTCTTATTCCTTTCTTAAGTTTTTTAAACGTACGTGGCATAATTTTTTTGTTCCTGAATATTTTCGGTTTGGGTATAGAAATATAATAATACCTATGTTTTTATATATATATATTTTACATAATAGTGGGTTACTTATATACAAATCCGCAAAATCTCTCTTTTTTTTAAGCTACTCGTCCGAACTTTTTTGTATGGAACGCCTTCCAAAAACGCTTATTTTGACCTTCCTGCCATTTTCAAAATGCAAATCCAGGACCGGCTAGGATTTTTTTATACCCTCGATTTTCACGAAAACAATTTAACGTTTTTTTTTAATTTAGAATCTGATCCAACAGCGTTAATCAGGACCCCTGAAAAAATATAAACAGAGTTCCATTCTACAGAGTTGCAAAGTGGCCAAAATAGCAATTTTAAAGGCATCTGGCAAGTCAATTATTGTGGCATGAAATCCCCTCAAAACAGTTGAATGGCTATCCTTAAAAAAGTTTAGGCGATTATCTCCAAAAACAAAGCTTTTATGGATTTGTATATTATGTTTGGCAACATGTAGAATGGAGCTCCCTATATATATTTTTTTGATCAAATTTGTCTATGCAAAGAGTCCCGATTAACCCTATGGTGTCAAATTTTAAATAAAATAAAAAATTAAATAATAATAAAAAAATAAAAGGGTATGTACCTACGTTATGAAAATCTGGGATGTAAAAAAAAGTCGTAGCTGGTCTTGGATTTGCATCAATCTACTCCATAGTGTATTCAAAGTTTAATTAAGTATTCAAAATACCTATAATGTAAATAGCAGGAAAAATGTATAATACATTGCATAAGCTCTTTTTTAGCCTCGGAGGTAGTCACTTGCAACGCCCGCGTTGCCTCTGTACTTACTTAAAGAATCTCCTTGACCAAAAAAGTACACTCACGCATCTTGCAATGTAAATAACTATTATAGATTCGATTTATAAATACACAAATAAAAGTAGACACCCTGTATCAATCATCAATTTGTCTGGGTAAGTATAAATAGGTACAAATTAATTACTTTATACAGGGTGATTCAGTCCTGATGTAAAAATTTTTAACCACACAGTGGGGGAGGCCTACTAAAAAGGAAAATGAGAAAAACATTTTTTTGCCAAAGTCTAAAACATGAGGCAAATCATAACCTTAGTACCCAGTAACTCGGCGCTCCGGTGTGCTATGCTGTCGCTTGTGCGCAGCTATACGGCGTACCAATAACCAGCCCACTCGCCGCCGCCAGCTGTTCGGGTGAATGACCGGGCCGGAGCGGCCCGGGCGGTCGGCGCGCGGCGAGGCGCAATGGCCAGTAATGCCAAAGTCATTCTCTAGACTTTGGTAATGCCGAGTCGAAGACAGAGGGAAGAACTCGGCTTCTCTCGCCGTTTCGCGCTGTGTGCTGTAGAAGCCTCTGTCGCCGGACTCTACTCACAGTTCGTCCTTAGTAAGTACCTTATTATTGCTTGGTGTACGATAGTATAAGTAGAATCGGCTTTCTACACGAGAAAATTGCTATCGGTACAATCTTATCTTATTATACACCACTCGCCAGTGGGCCTGTTACTGTATCATAACAGATTTCTTATAGGCGCTAGGGGGTGCTAAGTTCTGACTCTCATGAACAGAATAAATACTGGTGGCATTTTTGAAGAACTTTAAGTAGGTTTTAATGCACTTGTTTGAAATATTTTTAAGACTACCTACTTATAACAAACTATACATAAGATTTATAATTATTATATTTTCAAAAAGGCAGAGATAGCAATATTTCGCTATTATATATTAGTTACAACGTCAAAAATGAAATTAAAGCAGAAATAATTTCCTTATCATTTCATATATACTTGCTTTTCTCGTTGTTTCAACAAATATTCTTCTTATTTATTTTTAAGGAACTGATTTTACTAATTTAACAAAATGGATTACATTGCTCGACAAATTTTACAAACATAACTGCGATAAAATAATAGTTTTTAAAATATTAGTGTGTAAATCGGTAGGTACCTATAATATTATTTAATAATTTTTCCGTCATAATTATAAATTGCATACTACTCTGTATTTCTGAATTGATTTTCCTGAATACATCTCTGATTTCTATTCCCCCAATATGGAGGAGGATCAAGGTCATTGAATTTGATAATTTTTCTTAAGATTAAAATAAGTTCAATTTCTTGCTCTGATTTTAGTACGCCTCCCAGAAAAATAAAATTTTTCTGAGGTACGCCTTTACTAACTTTAGAGCCTTGTTTATGGAATCCCTTGTTAGCCAATGTGTGACAGAATCATAAGAATACGAGAGCAATATTGGATACAAGCAACAGATGGCGCCAAAAATTAAAGTGGCCCAGTCATTATCTACTAATTTTCTACTATTAAAATCTACCAAAAAAAACCAGCTTGCCAACTTTATTTTTTTCAAAATCTGTCCCCTGTATCTATTATATTTCTGTCATGTCCATATGTCAGTGTCAGACATTGGCTAACTCTCAGACTAACGTTTATTCATTAGTCTGAGGGCTAACTAGAGTATCCATAAACAAGGCTTTAGCCGTAATCCGAAATACACATCCGAGTGCATGGATGAACCTATTTTAGTGTTTTGTGATATGCGGGCATCTCATTTTACACCATTGTTATACAAAGAGAAGCCAACACAATCGGAGAGTCATTGATGGATCACCCTTGAATTTAGGAATTTGCCCAACCCCAAACCATTAAGGCCCCATACACGGGCGGATTATTCGACAGTTCAAATACGTAGAGATTTGATTCGACAGATCTAGATCGGACGAACTAAAGCTTTACCTCATAGACAAACCCAGGGTTTGTCTATGCTTTACCTTGTCCAGCACGCGTGCCGAATCTTCATAAGTGAAATCCTACATTTCAGACAGATTGGATCTGGCGCCTGGTATTTTAGGTGAGCTAAAAGATCTGGCCGTCATGTAGAGGCAGATTTATATTTTAAATAATTAGTGATAAGTGATTTCGTGTTTAAAATTGCTTTAAATTAAATTAAATTGTTTAATATTCGCTCGTACCCACTAACGGTGAGATTTGGCCGACAAGTCCAAACCTGCAGATTTAATTCATACGAAATTCTGATCGCGCCGTATCTGGCTCGTGTTAACCATAAACGCACCGATATTTGTACGAATTTGGCTCGCCGCACGTGTCCGATATGACAGATAATTCGCCCCAACGATATAAAGGATATATCGTTGATTCGCCCGTCTGTGAGCAGCTGCTGCTCACATGGAACAAATTCTTGAACGCGCCTCAGAAAAGTAACGCGCATACATTCATTACAGAAGGTTATGTTGTTGTTTTATTCAGCTTTTATTGGATTCAGCAGCTAAAGACCATTATCCATACTCGTCCCACAAAAAATCAGACCTTTGTTCGGGGAAAAAAATGGCTTACACGCGTAGTGCACGTCTGACCTTCGTCATACCACCTTTTTCCCTTTCAGTATTTGATATTTTTCTTACGGTTTTGTCTATGGTGATATGTAAAAACTTCTCTTATATAGTTTTAGTAAAATATTAATTTTCACATGGTGTGCGTAGGTTATTTCTTCCAAATCTTATCTTTCTTGATTGTATTTTATCTCTTGCGAGATTCAAATGTTATCTTCCATTTTTCTTCCAGGTCAATATCTTTATATTTCTTTCCTCCTACACTTGTTTGGCACTCCCATCCCGCCTGCCACCACGAGGGCACCGCCATATCTCCCGAACCACTCTGGACTCCAGACGACACGCGACGATTTTCCAAGGTTAGGGTTGGAGTTTTAGGTTGTTATAATCTTCGAACGTGACCTTCTTTTACGGACTCTACCACAAAACACAACAAATGCTGATGAATCAGAGCAAAAAATATTTTTCTGATATTTTTTTGGTATGACAGCGATGACAGCTGTCGTTGTCAACAAACAACCCATAAAAAGGAATGAAAATTTGTGGTGTTCGCAAATATTTGAGGAAGAAAATGAAAACCTCATGCATTCACAGTTTCCGATGAGGCAAATCTGCTTCTGTAGTTTTCGGCAATGAGTTAAAAAGGGAGAACGACTTGTTTTGTGAAAATTGTCATAACTTGACCTTTAATTTTAAAAAAATATGCCATGCACAAAGTGCAAGTCGGATTTCAATTTGTTTAATTGGAAAATAAAATGTGGCGAATGCGAAGATAAATATTGCACAAAATGCTTGAAACGCAAAGAAGGGTAAGCGATATATCACACGATGGGTGTGACTTTTTCATTGTAACATTAGTGGGATTCCCCTGTTTTTATAAATTTGCTAAAATCAACTATTATTAGTCTGTATCATTTAATCAGTGATTATAGTATTGAACTATGATTCTGCATTATTAATACAGAACATCGTCTCTATTATTAAGATCAGTGATTATAGTATTGAACTATAATCACTGATCTTAATAATAGAGACGATGTTCTGTATTAATAATGCAGAATCATGTTCGAACTTTGACAGCCGAGTAATTATGAACTCGACTATGAACTCCTCAGTACCACAGTAAATATTTACTCTGTCCGTAGAGTCAAGAACAGTCAGGTAATACACTGTCAGTGATATTAAAAAACTTTTGAATTCAGGGAAGAACGCTTTTACTTGCATAAGTTACGAATGAGAGTAACAGTCTGGATCATTTTTTAGCAAAACTGGATAACTAAGGACTACGTAACCTGAAAATATCCTGACAAAGGTTGGCTGACATATTCATAAAGACCCGTCACGTTCGTCTGACACTTTCTTGGCTTATCATGCGCTTTTCGGGACAAAATACAATACAAAAAAAAGTTTTTCAGCACATGAAGCTATAGCCGTGGGAAGTCTTATCAATACATCAGTCAACGCAATAATTTTGAATCTTATAAAGAATTCGGCAAAGGGTACAAAGTCTTATCCAGAGTCTTATTCGAAAGTACCCAAAATTAACAAATATTGGCGCTAGTGATATTGTATTACAAGACACTTTTATATGAAATCAGGGGGTGTAACATCCTAACATTTTATTGTTACACTTGCAAATATCGAATGATTATTGTATTGTGATTATTTGTGTAGCTATACTTTCAGAATTCTATACTGTGATAAATGTATGGTCTTGCTAAAAAGACCTCCAGATCGATTGAAACTGATGGAATTGAAAGTCAAGGATTTGCAAGAGTATTTAAACAAAAATCAAATTTCGACGCACGGACTTGTTGGTAAATAACACAGGCATATTAAATATATATTTTTATAATTACGCATCTGTCCTTTCAGAAAAACATGAATTGGTGGACTTGTTTTACGATAAGCATATACCAGAAAAACGGAGACGAGGTATTGAGAAAGTTACAGCTAATTTTGCCGGATCAGTTCCAAATATGAGACCCATCAATGAATTTCTAGGTAAGTGTTAGGGATGCACCGAATAATTGGCCCAATGTTCGGCTATTTTTTGGACATTGCCGAATGTTCGTCAAGGCTAGGTGGATCCCAGCCAGCCGTAAAACCATTAGGTATTCGGCCTGTCCAAATTTAGTTGGCAAATAGTGGATGAATATTCAGGCAACTAGGTATTCGGCTGAAGGTTTGATGCTTCTCTACTCTATGCATTCTCCTTTCTTTCCTTATCTAAGGATAATTTGTTATATTTATGTGTGAGTTTAGTGTTCAGTTATAATCATAGAGGCTCTTGATAAGAAATACTATAAATTTGAGGGACTAACTGAATATTCGGTTGAATAGTTAGCCAAATATTCGGCCGCGTGTTCGCTATTCGACCAAGATCACTAGCGGAATGTTTGGTATTCGACCAATGTCACTATTCGGTGCACCCTTTATTATAAGCATACACTTGTTGCTTGTATATTTCCTCCCTTATTTCATAGGTATTCTTTTCTTCTGTACATTTCACCAGAGATGGGCAAAACTGGATTTATCTTAAAAACAGATCTCTTTCCCCAAAAAGTCCATCTTTCTGTTTTGTAACCTTCGACACATATCTAAGTAATTGAAAATGTACCAAAATAATCTAGTCATGATTGTTGATAGAACATTGATTGGATGATTCATGAGAAACTGATAAGAAAATGAATTTATTACATTTTTATATACATTATTTTAGGTAGTTTGATTATTTCATTATGTGTATTTTGTGGAACTTGTTTTGCCATTGCATAAGTGCTAAAAGTGACAGTAAAGGTATTTTTTATGTGTACAAAAGCAGTGATGGTCTTTCTTTAATAAATTCTAAGATTTTGAATGATATGACATACCTACCATTAATTTCAGTTTCACTTACATTTTTATTGTAATTTATTGAAGGGAACTCCACATTACTCTGAGTATAATAGCATCTTTGTTTATACAGCACAAGTACAACATATTTTAGTCGTAAAAATAAAACCAGCAGTAAGCATAACAATTATTTTACTTGTGCATAATTTATAAATAAGTTGTTTAGAATTAAAAATAATGGTCACATAATAGTTATTTATGTACCAAGACTACCAAGGCACTGAAGTTCAACCTTTTATGACTCATGTGGAATTTAGTTTCCCAGGCCTCTGGCCGAGGCAAATAAACCACATGAGTCATAAAAAGAACTTCAGTGCCGATGTATGTACATAATATATATTTTTTGAAATCGGAAATAAATGTTTTATTAGGCAAGAAAATAATCATACGGGATCACCCGTCCATGAACCAACTACGTGCGGCGTTGCTTGACTTTGACGATTGCTCTACCTAGGTCAATTATAATGACGTACGGGGACGTCGAACAGAAAAATCAAACTGCTGCTTGTTGTGCAGCCTCCATAACAAATCTATTGATATTTAAACCTACTAAAATATGTATAGTGAAGGATTGTGCTGCTATAGGTAACAATTTCGCAACGTGTACGAAAAGTTAAATGGGCCTTTTGTCGCCGGGTTTTGAATATTTGGTCACTTTTGACGGGTGATGGCTCTGCGTCTGACGTTTGATGTTTACATCTCGCCAAGGCCTACTTATTGAAAAAATCGTACAATAATGGGCTACTTCAGTGCCGATTTCTGAGCTTTTAATGACGATTTTCTGAGCTTTTAATGCCGATTTCAAGAAAAATTTTATACTAAAAGGCCTATGTTAAAAAAATATATAAAAATCAGTTAACTTAATATTTATGGTATGGTTCACGTGCCGACCAACCTGTGCGAAGTAATTTTTTTGAGCCAAAACCATTATGGTGGCAATGGACCTATCTGATAGGTAAAAAGGGTCGTATTCTGCTCAAAATGTTAATTTTTTTAAATGGGGAATTTTCATTTGAACTTATTTAAAAATATAGTTTTAGATGATATTACTGGAAGCATTATATGGATTGTGTGTTTCTAGATGCAGAATTTAAATCAATAAAAATAAATTAAGTATAAGGAACAGTTTCTAGCACGGTCCTCGTAATTTCATCTAATTTGCTGTTTACCTAGGTAAAGTTGGAACTTTCAGATTTCTGTCATCTGTCAAAATTCGGTAGATTTTTTTGGGTGCGTGAACTTTAGGTACACAATACCAGTTTCTACAACAAGAGTTGATATGTTATCCATATTGCATGAAGGCGAGGGTTGAGCACAACATTGAGGGTGATATCGATATTCCACTGAAGTTGTACAGCGTGGCCCACGAGGGATTTTACCCCCTTAATTTTTTTGTTTTTCGATCAGGAAAAAATGGTAAATACGAAAGTTGTGGGAAATTTTCTGATGATATCAATGCACTCACCAGAAAAATAATTAAATGTCGCTTTTTCGATATATATTTAAATATATATGTCATATGTTTGCACAAGCCACAAGTTTTTCGTAGGCCACTCTATACAGTAATTTTTTTTATACATGTAATAGCTGTGAAATGGATATTTGGATAAATGGTGAACATAATTTCACGGATCACACTGATGTTTTGGAATAAAGTAAATTCTAGGGTTGCTCCCAATGAATAAAGAACCCCAGGAAGGTGCCAAAGCTCTATGGGTATTGTAAAATATGTGAGACGGAAATCGCCCTGTATGGAGACTGAATTTTGACAAAATATTTTTATATTTGACAGTTGTCACGGTGGTTTGTGCTATTAAATATTTGTGTAGTTCTTCGATAAGTACTTTTTGGAGATCTATTATGGTTAGCTGTGCAGCCTGCGGCTATTCCGTGACTACCAGAACAAAATGTTTGGGGGATAACATTCCATCGGTAAGTACTTTTGTAAACCGGAAACGGCATGCCGCCATATGCAGAGACTGGACCAGTCCAGCGTAAAGCCCAAATTTGCTAATTCCTGGGGTTCTTTATTCATAGGTTGTTCCGGAGAAAGCTTAACTGATTTGTTGATTTTGCTTTCATATCTGTCCTAGGATGGATATGAAATTATATCCGTTCAGTTAACTGGAATGGCCTACTTATTAATTATTAGAAAGATATTTGGTTTATTATTTTTTGATAGAAATATTATGGACATGGTTTTTAATACCGAGCAACTTTCCCTAATAAAAGTTTTCAATGTCTTCAATAGACAATATACTTTATTTACATGGGAATCAATAAATCGCTTATATTAGTTTTTATATTATGATGGACAGACTGTTAGTTTAGGATTATAGCTTTGAATGGCTAGCTGGTCGACGATGAAGAGTAGAAGATTTACGTAGGTATTTGCTTTTTCTTCAGGTATCCCCCTTTTTTGATACCATCCCATGAACATGCCTTATTATTTTAAGGTTCTCCATCTTATAAAGTAACGTGCACAATATTTTAGTCGATATCAACGTGTCGAACACTGAAAGGCAAATAAGGAAATAAATTTGTATTCATAATCTAGAAACCACTTCTGAAATTTTTGTTAAAATTTGTCACACCAGCCAACACTGTCTACTCGTTATATTATCTTTTCTAAACATTTCTTATGTTTTTATTAAAATTAACATTTCCTTGGTAACTACTTTTATTACCAATAATGTATTTCAGATAACTTGGAGAATGTAATAACTGACCAGTGTTCGAGACCATCAGGAACATCTCAACAAAATCAACCTACAAATGTACAACAAAGGCCACAACCCGCAGCACCAACACAACACCCACAAGCCCAACAACATCCACAAACACAGTCACAAGCATCACCCACACTTAACAGTAATCAACCACAGCCAACTACATCTCAGGGATCATCGGAAAATAGTACATCAAAGGTAAATTTATTTATACATTTGATTTTTATAAAAAGTAAAATTTTCTCGCTGTTTTTCAGACTGCTAGTGGAACTAGCGAAAACGTGACAGAATCTAGCCCTAGGCTACCTCCAAAATATCCAAAGATAGAGGAATTGGGTAGTTTAGATGACTTACGTAATTTATCGTCAAAAGAATTGAAAATACTATTGACAATGAATAGAATTGACTTCAAAGGTTGTGTTGAGAAAAATGAATTGTTAGAACGAGCAGAGTTGCTGTGGCAGGACAAAAATGATCCTTGCAAAGGTAAGAGATATTCAACAGAGAGTGGTGGAAAACCATCTTTACTGGTAGATATACAGGGTGTTCAAAAAACAAGGCAATCTGTAAACCACAGATCCTTTGGACTAAATGATGTGACTTTCCTTATGCCCTATTAGGCACCCTAAGTACAGGGTGTCCATTTTATTTACAACTTGTGTAATTTTTAGATACTCGCTTGAAATTTGGCGCAGATACTTTTCTTATAAAAATACATGTTTTAATCAAATAATTTGAAGAACAAACTGCGCAAGGTATAATTTGTTAGGTTTAGGGCTCAGTTTAGGGCAACTTTTTGTATACCTATTGTAAAATGTTGCTTGCCTCATGATTTTTAAACTTATTTGACCATGTTTTTTTTTTTTTGTTGTGATACTTCTAGAAAAACGTGAAATATGGCGTTTAAAGTTGATATGTATTAACTTTTGCCAAACACAATGGTTGTGTTTACCATAGAGTTGGGTTTATTCCCGGAAACGAAATTCCATTCCTCCCAGCCCAAAACTCCCAAAAATTTAAATTTCGTCATTTTTGTTACTCAAAACTTATGGAAGTTTATTATTGACACATTTTTCTTATTAATATTTTGGGTCCAGGATTTCCATTTTTATTTAGGATATTGATGTTTTTTCTTTACTTTTGCTACTTGTTTTGAAAACCAAAGAGCGAAGTTTTTGCCAAATGTCATCCGAATAAAATTCTAAAACCTATTATATAATATATTTTTTAGGAGCTTTCATGTATCTTTCCTTGGTAGTACTGTTTCTGTGTTCCTACTGAAAAAGAAACCAATCTAAATAATGTTATATTTTGTGACAGCTGGCACATTCAACCAAAACTCTCATCCTGGAAATATTCCCAAATTGGAAGAAATAAATTTAACGAACAACTTGCCAAACCAAATTTAAGCCTAATATTTCCAAGGAAACTAATACTATTTGTATAAATGCTCAATTTGAAATGCATAAAAAATGACAACACAAACAAATAAGTCACAATAAGTATCTCCTAAACCAAATAGTAGAGATGGGTCGCTGGGAATAGTCCCGGGACGGGAGCATTAAAAAATCTGGAATATTCCCAACAAATGGGAGCATTGACTCGAAAACTCCCAAAACTCCTGAGAACATTCCCAAATTTTAAATTTGCCGCCATTAAGCTGTCAATTGCCTAACTGATTGAGAATTTAACCTCAAATTTCGGTTTTGAAAATAAAACTTTCTTTTAAATGTTTTAATTTTAAACGAAGAATTGGGGCCCCTGAGGTTGCTCTCTGCTTGTATAAGTTTTCAGTTGGAGTTATTTTTGTTTTGTTTATTTAATTAAATACTTATGTCATATAATATATGCATACAGAGAGCACGAAAAGGTTGTAATAAATTCGGTAAAATGTTGTACTGTGCGATTAAAAAAAAAACGCTTTGACACGTCCAACATAATTTTGAAAGGCGCATATTTTGACATATTTGTCGTTTTTCTGACGTCATTACTAACCAAGCTATGACGTCATCTATATATTTTTTAAATGGCAACCTCTATTTTTGATAGCGTCATTTAAAAGAACGCACTTTCCTTGTATTGGTACGCAAATAATTATATATTACATAAAAAAAATTTCATAAATTTTAAATTTAACATAAATTATTAAGTTTTTAGACATTTCTTTATAAGACGACTGTACCTACATTGTAGTGGTTATTTTTTGCTCAGTTTCATTTTTAAGCAGGCTACTTTTTAATCGAACAGTACAACATTTTACCGAATTTATTCCAACCTTTACGTGCTCTCTGTATATGCTCAATGCTGAAACCTATCCTTTAATATTCTATTCTTTATTTAATTTATGCAATTTTTTATCTTCACATTTTAATAGAAGTACCCTACTTCATATATCGATTTAAAGGGAAACTTAACAATTACAGTTAGAATGATGAATCATTATTCTGAAAATTCCCAGGTTTTTCAACAAATCCCAGGAGTTTTTCAAAGCTCCGGGAGTATTGACAGCTAAATAAAATGGCGGATGGGAGGTTTCAGGCTGGGAATGGGAGTTTTTAAAAATCCCGGGAGTAAACCCATCACTAGCAAAAAGTAAATAAAAAATGTACATAAGTAACAAACTAAGAATGCAAATGCTGAATCAAAAAACGATTATCGGCTTACAAGCGCGGTAGTTTTACTGATATATTTTTAGAAAGCGGTATCTTGACAAAAAATATTTCCGGAACGTGTTTTTTGTTGAGAATATTTCACGAATATGATTCTTTTATTAATTTCTTGTATATTTACATCTCCAAAACGATCCATTTTGAACGAGTTTCCTGTTTTGAATAATTGCGAAAGTGACAGCTGCTGGATGTCCGAGTAAACAAACAGAACCCTTGGATGTTCAAGAAAGGCACACATTTTTTAACTTGCCCCGGTTGCTTTTCTGAATGTGTCATAAATTAAAATTGCTCAAAGGAATCTGTGATAAAACTTACTTTTTTTGTGACACATTGTAATTGTAGACTAAAAGATGTTGTTATTCGCAGAACCGCCAGATAACCTACCAATTCAAGAACTCTGTAAACTGTGCATGGACGCTCCACTAGATTGTGTGCTGCTAGAGTGTGGACACATAGCGACTTGTATTGACTGCGGCAAGAAGTTGAACGAATGTCCGATTTGCCGGAAATACGTAATACGGGTTGTCAGAACATTCAAGGCATAAATTAAACTTAACTTTTCTTATGATACTTTAAATGATTGTGATTTTAAAATGAAAGTGATAGTTAAGTTAAAAACACAGCATAGATTAAAATAAGTTGCCAGGCGTTTATTTCTTTTAAATGAAAAAATGAAGGTATGTATGCACTCTGAATGGAGTTAAACCAAGTAATTTAGTAACATTCAATATATCTATTCAAATGTATGTATGAATTTTGAATATGTAATGGGGTTGTTGCACTAAGTTAAAATAAAGGTGTAAACTTCTCTTTTCTAAGCGAGAAAACTATTTTTTCTTCCTGTATTCAAGTTTTATTCAAATACAATTTGTAACAAAGCCCCTATTGCATTTTGAAATATAAGTTTCCAACAGTGACGTCATTAAGCGGCTTTCTAGGTATTTTAGTATTGTTTCGTCGACAAATTGGTAGTTGCAGTCAGTAAAACGTCATTCAGGACAGTTGTCAGCTTGTATGTATGTTTTTTGGTTCGTATTTTTCAAGAATTCCCAAAAATCTCATGAAATGTTTCACAATGACGGAACTGATCGACAGGTGAAACAAAAAAAGAAAGGTTATAATTTGATTTTTTCCACAAAAATCATAAGTTTTTTGTCAACGGAACCAGATAACCATTGTTGCTGAAACAAGCACCAACATTTTGAACTAAAAAGAACTAATTTTTCAAAAAGCCGCTTGATGACGTCGCATAAACAGAAAATAATTATTTCTGGGCTTAAATAAACTCAAAACGAAAAATCCAAAAATACGGGTCCGATATTTTTGTTCATAGATTTCATTTTTATAATAACAAAAATAGGTGCAACTTCCCCATTGTTTTCAAAAGATATTTGCTTTTGAAAAGTTTCACAAACAACTTCATTACTACTTTCACTGGTTTTCAACATTGAAAATATTCACAATAATTCTTTTTTAAAGTATCTAGGTATATCAATATGGCAATATTAAGTTTCAAAATAGGATTATAGCAATAAAGTGCAAATGTAAATTTCTGCTATAAATATCACCTAAAACTCATACAAATTAATATTAGAGATATGGGCAACTTTTCATGAACAAATTTACTATAAATATCTATGAAATTTGGTACCTCATTTTATATCGTATTAATGTTGCAAGTTCATATTTCAATTTAAATATAAGTATACTTATTTCTCAAAAAGAGAATTCTTACTGTATTATGTTCTATAGAATTGTAGAAGTTTATGCAAGATATATTCCAGAAATAAATAAAGTAATTTTTTAACTTGTGTTTCTTCTATATACTACCATACTTAAGGCAACAAGATGAGCTCTCTACATTCTGCCTTCTCTGTGGTAAGAGGTAACTGCCGTTTTAGACCTGCAAGTTTAATTATTGTAACTGTCATTTTGTTGTCAACTTTTCCTTTTTTTGGGGGGGGGGCTCTTTGGCCCATTATATTAATTAATCAAAATTATTCTACACGAATATTACAACTTTTTGCGCATTATTTGACTTTGAATACTGTTGCATCGCATCATGCAAGAACTTGCATGGTCTCAAAACAGGTACCTATCTATGGTTTATAGAAATTAAAATCGGATGCACATTATTATGCGTGTCATGTATTATGATTGCGACACGAGACACAGTACTGCTCAGAAATTTGACAGAATGCAAGAAATTTTTTAATACCTAGTAGGTAAAATCAAAATAAATGAACTTGTAAATGAAGTAAAGAATAAAATATGTATTTTCATAAATACTATTAGTGAGTGGCTTACTTCTCTAACTGCAGTTAAAGGTAGCAAAGGTTCTTTATTATTACGTTATTGCTCAAAATAATGTATTATTAAAGACTCTACAAGCTCTCCGCCACGAGTTTAAATGCTTTTAAAACCTGGACAACAAGTTTTCAAAATATGAAATGTCAACGGAATTCTGCCAAACTCAAAAATGCAAATCATTGGTAGAGCTGCTAACCCAATAATAGCCATCACATTCAAATTTCAATTCATAATTCATTTCATATTGAAAAATTTTGGTAATGCAATTTTCGTCATTGGTGACATGCATCGGTTTTTATTTTGTATAAACCATGGTTAGTTTAAACTAACATAATATAATAAAAACTAGTTAGCAATAACCTTGGTATTAACCATACTGGACCAACACTATATTAAAGACCCGAGCATGCCGTCATATTTCATTGTTGTTTACGGATCGGGGTGGCGCTTCACGACGAAAAAAAATGGCGACTTATTATAGGTTATAGGGGGTAGTCTGTGGCTATTGGGATGTCAGTTTCTGACATTTAAAAAATGCAAAATTTTAAATATCCAGGTTTATTACGATTTACCTTCTTTTTACGGTAACGAATTGTCTTTGCGTCCAGTATTTGGCAGTTTTATCCTATTAATACGGCTTTTCAAGGTAGATTTGTTTGTGATAACAATTGCAGAAGAATAAACACTATTTTGGAATTATGGTATGATCTGATCAACCAGCTGAAGAAGCGAAAATTAAAGATATTATTTTGGAAGAGTATTTTTTAACGTATGCAGGAATGAAAATAGAAAATTTTGTTTATAACTTCAAAGCGAACCAATAGTCCTCTATATAAAGAAGAAACTGAAATATCTGATGCGTTTTATGCTTTTACATACTACAACTAGCCATAGACTGCGTTTCAAACCAAAAGGTACCAAATCCTCTTGCTTGCTTTTTAGACTCGCTTTTCTTAGAAAATGTATGGAAATATGCCATGTGAACTTGTCAAATTAGAAGGACATAACAAACAAATATTTTATTTTATTTTGGATATTAAATTCGTTGTAACAGACACATTTACATGTTTTTATTTTATAAAAGATTCTGCAACAATGGTGTTTTAACATTGAACCACCGTGTAAATTTGTTTCGTCGTGTGGCGCCAATGGCGATCGCTTGAAACAGGGCTATGCACAGGTCTTTAATATAGTGTTGGTCCAGAACCATATAAACTTCGGAGAGAATTTTTGAAACATCCATGTATTCACACAGAATTTGGCAAATAACTGTCACATTTAACATTCACAAAACTTCATCATTCAATCATCATATAAATTCGCAGTAAAAAATTATGAAAAATGTTAAAAAAACACATAAAAATGATGTAGTAGTAACTATAATTTTAACAGAATCAGCTACAAGTTTGCTAAAGCTAAGTGTTCCCCATTTGGAACATCTGCATCCAGAAAATTCTAAATTATGCTTAATTACACCAAACGAGTTCAATAATATCCACAGGCAGGGTCCTGAAGAATCGGGAGAAGCTGGATCAAGTAAAAATAACCCAGAAAATAAAGAAGTGAAGCAAATACATTTACAGATGTCCTCAGACACTGCATTATTTTCGACCAGCAATTGCTCTTCATGTTCCTGCATGTATGGTATGATCAAAGATAGAAAATAAATATAAAATGTAAGAATATATTTTTTCAGAACTGTCTGACGATGATCTAACTCAAAGCCGGGTAAACCAAAGTACATCTGGAGATTTGTTTAAACCCATGAAAATTAGTAACAATCCGTTTGTATCTGTGCGAAGCATGGCACATTCGAACAAGCTCAACATTTATGCGAATGATATATATGTCTCATTGTTGGAGAGAGATGTAAGTATCTACATAGTATTAGTATGCAACACTTAAAAGAACCTTTTGCTTTAAAATTTTTAGTCAAACATTTCATCTGACTTTATATGCAGAATTTGCCATGGTGGGGAAAGTTTAGATGATTTACTAACACCATGCAGATGCCGCGGGACTGTTGCATTAGTCCATATAAAATGCCTTGAAAGATGGTTAAGAGAATCGAATCACAGCAGTTGCGAGCTTTGTCAACATCATTTTAAGATTATCAGAGAACCCAGGTTTATGTTTATAATACTTTCGATCGTATTTTTTAACAAACATTGTACGTACTTTCAGGTATAGTATTCCCTGGTCAATTTTCGTGTTTTTAAGACACCCAGGTGATCATTTGCAAGATATTTTATTGGATCTCTTAGCATTCGTAATATACACTCCTTCGGCAGTTGCTTCGACTTACATGTTAATGATGATTTGCGAGGCACTAGTAAAATCAAATATAATAACAACCGGTTCACTATCTTCGCATATTGTAGCATTTTCTTCGGTATTTGGTAAGTGTTATATTCCATTAACGACTTTTAATATACTGCAAGCATATTCTGGTAAATTTTTATTTAGGAATGGCAGCTATCGATTTCACATACTCATCTTGGCTGATGGTCACAATACAAAAACACGTAGAGGCCTGGCGGGAATGGTATCGAAGTAACTCTGCTCTAAAAGTGGTGCTACCAAAAATCAAAATGCGTCCTCAGAAATTTAAGAAAAAACCCCAAAAGAAAACAGAAAACCCAAGTACCTCTACATAATATGAAAAGAATAATTGTTTCTTATTCATCATCGATTAAAACATAATTGAAGAACCACTGCATTGAATTTGATAAAATTTGCTTTAAAATTTCTGTATTTGGCTGTTATTTTAACTCCAATCACAAACTATCGATTCTTAAAAGTGCACTGAAATAATTTTGTTTGAATACAAATACCAGAAGATGTATCATACTTGTGTATTGACACAGACTAGCGAAGCTATATAGGTCTGTGGTATTGACATGTCTATGTTTTCTTTTTTTACCAAGTTTTCTCCGGCATGTGTTTACGTTTTAATGTGCTTACTTCTTACTTGCTTTTTTAAGGTCTTTTTCGAATGATTTAGCGGTCTTGCTGGCGTGTTTTTTTTAATCGTGTTGTGTTGATTAACATGTCTTGCTTAGTAAGAACATGCACAAATTACAAAAGATTTAGACCTGAAGGTATAGCATGTTGCATTATTTAGGATAAAATGTATTAGTGGTGCTTATTCTAGTAATTCTAGGTTTCCCAAAGACCGGGACCTCTGTTTGGAATGGTTAAAAGCTTTAAATTTGCCCAGCAAGGTGCTATGGTCAAAGAACAAACTCGTTTGTTTAACACATTTTAAATCTGATGATTTTTTTGTTGGTGGGCAATAAGAAATGCCTCAAATCAACTTCTATACCGTTGGAAAATTCATCTGACCAACAATAAAGTGGTCCGAGCCTACCACAAGCTTCAACTTCAACAGATTCATTTATTTATTAATTTTAATTTTTTTCCAAAATATAAAATTATACCTAAACGTAAATAAATGCAACAAAAATTTGAAAAAGCAAATTAATTTGAATTTGCCGCAGTTTCTTGGGTTAAAATGGCGATAGAAAAATTAGTAGTCTTGCCCATGTTGACGAGCATTCTCCCCCCTTTATATCTCTGACAATTGTTCAACAACTGCTGACATTACATATTATGAACATGAATCTACTTTAGTTTGGTGTTTGCACAAACTTACAAGCAATATTCTGGCCAATATAAATTATAAATTTTTCCCCTTATTCTACTTCGGCAGTTCGATGCGGAACTAAGAAAATGTCCATTTTGGCATTTGCACCACTTGGCACCATCAATATGTACTTTTGGGACAATAGCAGATAAATCCAAGCCCTAATCTGTCTAGTGTACTACAAATAAAATTAGCTTTCTATGTAATAATAAATTTATTAGATCTCGGTTACCTGTCACAAATAAAACTTATTGTATACCAGTATTTAAAAAAATAATACACTATTACAATACGGGTTGGTACCACTTTATTTCACTACCAAGACACCCACTGACCAACTGATAATGCGTAGGACTGAACTTGCACGAAACGACGGTATCACAATGATAATCGTTCATCTCCACTATCGTGTTGAGTTCACGCGATTGATCTGGCACACAGTCGGACAACTCGGAGCACTTCTCATTAAACGCCAGCAGTCTAATACCTTTGTCGTATGGCGAACATATAACCCGACCATCCGAGGAGAAACAAAGTTCTTTTATAAAACCCCTACCCACGTTTTTCTCCTTTTTAAAATGGGTCATCCTGGGTAGATTTCTTATCACTTTGTTCTTTTCTTCTGGGTACTGCTGAAAGTACATGTTATACGCCGCATTTAAACCTATGAGACCGCTATTTACTATACCCATGGTGGGAATGGTGGGAATTAAATGGTCACCTCCAATGTTTTCCCCATTCCGATTTTGATTCATGTTGTTATGGTCCTGTAGCGAAATGTATCCCATCCACAAGTCTGTGGGTCGTTGATTGGTAGGTTGCTCTTCAGGCTCACTTTCATCTGATTCCTCTGTTTCGATCAAACAGTAAGCATCTTGATAATCTTTAGGATCTCTATCTTGAATGTCGTGTACTGCAGTCCACTAGAAATTGATTGTGATCTTAATTATTACGCAATATATACAGGGTGTTCCTTAATAACATGCTAATACTTAAGGCAGTTATTTTTGGGCCCATTTTAAGAAAAAAACTTCATATGAACGTATGTCGTAAACGTCCCAACTTTTGAGATGCAGGGCGTTAAAGTTCATTTTTTTAAATTGAATTTTGGCTACATCTCCCGAAATAATCAAGCTGCTGAACTGAAATTTGGCACTGCTATGTTTTTGGGGATGGAGAATAAGCTGAAAATGTCAATTTCACCGTATCTCACAGAGGGCACCACTTGCGCTGTTTTTTGATCACGCTTTTACGCGTAACTTTTTTGAGGTTATCTTTTTGGTCCTGCAGGTCCATCATTTTAGTGCATATTTTCATTCTACAAGAAAAAGGTACTCTTGTTTCATAACGATTAAATCAACCGTTTGCTTTGAAATTGCCAAAACGTTCTCCAAAACACCTGTTGACTTCAATATTCGAAACATAAAATTTTCACCTACCACCTTCAAGTTTTACAGATCAATGTACCATTTAAACTGAGAAAAAAATCCCTATGAACAATGTACCAAAAATTATTCGCTTTCAAAATGGAAAGGATTGAATTTGACAAAATTTGGACACTCTATTTCAAGAAAACCAATGGTGTTTTGACCAATGCCCATTTGGCATTTTTTTCATCATTTTGAATGTACAGTTGATCTGTAACATTTGAAAGCAGTAGGTGAACATTTTATGTTTCGAATATTGGAATCAACAGGTGTTTTGGGGCACGTTTTGGTAATTTCAACGCAAACGGTCGATTTAATCGTTATGAAACAAGAGTACCTTTTTCTTGCAGAATGAAAAGATGCACTAAAATGATGGACCTGCAGGACCAAAAAGATAACCTCAAAAAAGTTACGCGTAAAAGCGTGATCAAAAAACAGCGCAAGTGGCGCCCTCTGTGAGATACGGTGAAATTGACATTTTCAGCTTATTCTCCATCCCCAAAAACATAGCAGTGCCAAATTTCAGTTCCGCAGCTTGATTATTTCGGGAGATGTAGCCAAAATTCAATTTAAAAAAATGAACTTTAACGCCCTATACCTCAAAAGTTAGGACGTTTACGACATACGTTCATATGAAGTTTTTTTCTTAAAATGGGCCCAAAAATAACCCCCTTAAGTATTAGCATGTTATAAAGGAACACCCTGTATATTTTTTAATTGAAACATAAATCACTGAATAAAGCAAGGTCGGTGGTATTGACGTTATTTAAGTAAAAGTTTGTTGCATTCATTAATGATATAAATGAGGAAGTAACTTTAGTGGACAGTGAAAGTATTTATTGTCGTTTTATGCAGGAATTATGGTTTAGTGATATTACTTATGCATTAAGTTAGCAAAATATTGATACACAGTAATAATGAATTTATTACAGTTAATAGCATTGTCAATGTCAATCTTGCTGAATGGATTAACAAACAATTTACTTACTTCTTCATTCTCCATTCCATTTAAGTTCCTAGAAACTGCACTCCATCCATGTGGGTGTATGTGAAGTGAACTAATAACCTCCGCTTCATTGGGAAAATCATCTATAAATTCGAGACGATTTCGTTTTCTGTTAGTACTGAATAAGTAATTATAAATTGTACCAACGGGAAATGTTTGCTCACTAGTTTGCATCAGTCTATAAATCTGTGGCTAAAAAAGATAAAAATTCAATAAAATTAAACTTAAGCATGAATCCTCTGGATATTTGCCATGTAATACTACGAAACATAAAATTTGATATCACCTAAAATTGTAATGAAATGCAGACTAACAGGATGATGATTATTCATTTCCTCTATTGATTTTGTTTTATTCGAGGGATTTAGTAAATATTCAAAACTAGGTATACTGCTTTTACACAGGAGGAGAAGCAATTGCTGACAAATATTTTATTCAAAAATTCAGTGGCAGTCAAAAAATATCAAATAATAAGCAATTTCAATTATGTTTGGTTTTCGAGCGCCGCTGCCCCTGCATATTTAAGTTGTGACAAAATGACCTTCAATAACCAGTCAATAGGATTTTTTTGTTGTTCTATTAAATCATTTTTGCCAGGGAAAATTTCGAAGCTAAAATCTCTAGCACTTATTACTCTTTGCGTACTTTGCAAACATGTTACAAAGAGAAAAATAATTTACAAAATGTCAATGGCATTTATTTATCAGTTCTTAGGGTATCCCAATACAATGATATATTACAAGAGATATCATTCTGAAGGGCAAATAATGCCACTAAAAAATTGTAAATCGCATTTCTCATTAAATATTATAATGCTTACTCTGAATGATTTCAAGTCCGTTGCCAAAGTCAATAAATTGAGATTATGTATAATAATCATATAGCCATTTGTTGTAGATATAATCATTTTCGAGCCATCGGGCGTCAGTTTCATTCTCATTAATCCATTCATCAGGAAAACTTTATCAAATTGCGAACTAGTGTCACTATTGTTATCTATATTCCATGAATATATACTTCCATCAAAAGCTGAAGTTACCAAAACATGTTCCTGTTCGGACCATTCGATGTTTTTTACCTAAAATTATTTTCTTTATTCTCAGCTCAACACAAAAGTAGGTACATGAAAAAATTACCCAGTTCGAGTGTCCATGTAAAGTACGTACAGCTGATTTTATTTTCCGTATGTCCCATATTTTTATAGATGTGTCATCAGAGCATGTAGCAAAGGTTTTGTCTGTTAGAAATCTAGAAAATAAACAGAAAAAAATTGAAACACTGCTATCAAATTCTTCTAAATGTTACCTAACGCAATTCACACAGTTCTGATGGGCTCTTTCCACGTAGTTAATTTGTCGCTGATTTGCTGCATCATACAGCAAAATTTGTTTTCCTTCACATGCTGCTGCTACCAATTTCCTAGAGAATAATTTCTCTATTTAACCATTCATTGTTGATATTGTAAGACCGCGATACAGATACGATGGGGAAAGAAATCCGTGGTTGCTAAATTTTACAATTTACTAACTTTGCTCTTTTGATGCTTCACTAAGTTCAGTATTTTGAGGTTGTCACTTAGGTACGTTGCTTCTATTTTCACTATCGTAATTTTTTTTAACTATAGCAGCCTGTCACTAATTATCAAGTAGTCTCTTAGAAAGCATGCTGCGACTCATAGATATATTGAATATATATCAAAATTACGTAAAAATTATGGTCAATCGATAGCCATGCAGAGAAAGCTACAGCCTCGGAATAGTTAGACTTAATTTCTTATTTTGGAGGTCCTTAATAATACACCTATGCAACCATTTACCATAATTTACCTAAACGCAGAGCCGCAAAAACAAACATCCTATAAGGCCACAACAAAGGGCACAACTCTCAAAACTGTTTTTCCCCTTCCCATATTTATCTTTCAGCGATTTAATAAACATATCAGGTAGATAATAAAATATAGGCTAGTTGCTTACCCATCAAAGCTAAATTCCAAGTTGAAGATGCCACCCCAGCATCCCTCACACTTGCAGTGCTTCACATCCTTCAGGGAAAAGGCGTCGAAAGCGTTATATAATTTAAAAACTATCTCGTCGTTGACCCCTATACAATTCCTTTTTCCTGTATATCTGTTAGTCAAAATATCACAGAAATTAATGTTGCTTTTCCTTGAACTTTCTATTCTTGTAGGTGTAGGTGTCCTGCTTGAAGAAGATTCCGAGGTCATTGCTTGGGCACGACGAATTTATTCACATTTTTTAAAATACATTTAAATTAAAGTTTAATTAAGAGCGATTCACGTGTCTGCTTCGTTATACTCTGCAACCATTTGTCTCTGCAATGACTGCAAGCATTATGTTCAATGTTTATATTTTAATTTCCTGCATCATATGTCATATGCCCCTATCACAAAATATATAGGTTAGGTTAATGCCTATGGTCACAGAATTAGACGAATAATATTCTCTGCTATATGATCATGAGATCATATATCTCTATATTATAAGATGCATCATCCCACTCAATCTCGAAAATAAGACAACCAGATTCTGTGGACAGAACATATTAACGATTGTCTAAACAACATTGCCAAAATCATTATATTTATTGGAATTCCCAAAAAACTGTTTTTTGAACATAAAAGTATAACGTACATGGATGGATGCATTTGTCCTCCTTCTCCATTCTTTGAACTAAGTGAGAATGAAAAATGCAAAAGGTCAGTAGTTATTAATTAAAAGTACCAAATTAAATCTGATCATGAAGAAAAGTAACGTACCACTTTTAAAAACGGAACTGGCAACGTCGGAATTGAATGCACAGGGAAAACCACAAAATATAAAGATTAGGTTAGGAAAAACTGGAACATCAAAGTGATCAAAGGAGTGTTCGATTAATAAGTCCCTAGCTACACTCGAACACGCTAGGATAAGAAATCCGAATCAAGGTTAGTTTATATTCCCCCACTCTTTAAACAAAAACAAAGAGCTAGTCCCAGAGAAATTACTTCATTTCTCTGGGTAGTCCTTCACCACCGGCTACAACGCGGGACGGTGCCGCTTCAGAGATATGGAGGTGGGGAGAATGAGCGTCAAGCTGCGCGAACTTCGTAATCACCTAGGCCGCCATTTTCCAAGTTAAGCTTACAGGGAATAGTTAATGCATGGCCTCCTACGATTTACGGCTCACTTCGCGTCCTTTCGCGAAGTGAGTCGTAAATCGTAGGAGGCCATGAGTTAATGCATACAAAATTCTTGTTGGCCGGTTTTGGGCACTTTTTTCTTAAAAAATTTCAAACATCCATGACCAGGGTTGGTAAATATACAGTATAAAGTGTTTTATACTGTACACGTATTATACCGATGTATAAAATATACAAAACAGTATAGGTACTTCTTATCAATAAAAATCTGTATTTAACAGTAATATACTGAATAATACGGTATTATTCTGCTATAAATTTTACTGCGCATGTACTGTTCTGACTGGCATAATTGAAGTTGTTAAGGGTAAGTTTAAGTGGCAGTGACAGATTTGATTATTTTAGTAGAAGTACTGGTGTAATTTAAAACTGTCACTTAAAGTCTCCCTCAAAATTTAAATGAAAATGGTGTAATTGGACAAAAGAGGCGGAACCGGATGTTTTATAAATAAATAAATGTGTTGCAATGCAATTTTTGTATTTTTGTATTTTATTATTTTGTGTCACGTACAGCGTACATTACGTATTATACGGGGGTTTTATACGGCAGGATATTATACCGTATCATATTCTAAAATACCTTTTATACAAAATATATTTTACGTTCCCAACCCTGTCCAAGACGATAATCGCCAAGAAACTACGCCGAAATTGCCAGAATATCGCGCGACTGCGACAGTCGCACATGATTGTGTAGTATATCTCTGGTCTCTGGTTGCGGCTTTGTCAAAGAAATTTTCTATTATTTTTTACAGTCCTTCACCGCACAATATGCCATTCACTAATAATAAACTATACTATCACATAACAAAAAACGCTCAAATCTTTAAAATATTACACAAAAATGCCGTATAACCGCACCGAACTGGTGCTATAACCGTTGATTGAAGAAGGGGAAGATATCCTCCCTTAGGGTGGCATGCGAATATGATCCTTATGGTTTGTCTGTCACATTCCCACTTGTTACTAAATGTTTCTGTCTCGTTCTCTTACATTTCACCGACACGCGTCCGTACGGTGGCGCCAAATTCCGAAACCACCATTCGAGTCGGTCGATGGAGAAAGGAATCTTCAATCAACGGTTCGGGCAAAAGGTCACTCCATCGACGACGGAAGAGCGCAGAAAACTACGCGGTCAGCGCACCGCCACCTATAGACAAGGCCATACAACTACTGTCGTCCGACGAGACGACGTCCAGCTGTTTTTGTTTTTGATCTGTATCTGTTCCTCGTTTTCCTCCTTTACTTATTTTTATTTCCACTTATATTATCGTTACTGGGTAATCTGTGATTGTTATTACGTGCATTTGGTGGATACAGTAGTGTGCAGAGGACCAGTGGTGTTCTAGTCCGATAATTAGTGTGTGCCTATCAAAAACATTTCATGTTTTGAGCCATCAGATAAAGGATACCTAAATACGGAGGTTAGGAAGTGAAAGTGTGTTTTGTTGTATACAGAGACTTGCCATCAAGGCAAATCTCTGGTTCTATGTATAATATCAAAATGGGTGTTTTCTTGTGTTTTCTCAGCCTTGCCCGAGAAGTGTTGTGTCCCAAATTCGTCGATGAAGGAACGAATTAATCGACGCCCAAATTGCCTAACCTAACCGAGCCAAAGCCAAAAGTGTCCGTTTTTGCCTTTCCTAAGGATCCGGTTTTGAGCGCAAAATGGGTGCAGGCCATAAAAAGGGCTGACTTTGTAGTCAAGAAACATTCTAAGGTAAGTTACATGTTACATTTTTATATATTTTTCATAAAGCTTTGGGTTATTGTAGGTCTGTGAACAACACTTTTAACACAAGACATTGAAAGGGAGACTACGTGTGTTCGTCGATGGTCCTCAATCAACGGTGTGTTGTAGAATCGACTGGTGAAACTTTACGTGCACCCAGGGTTGCCACCCGTCCCGTATTTCAAGGGACAGTCCCGTATTTAAGTAAAGGAAGTGGCTATTTATACGTCCGACGGATACAAACGTCAGTATACGTCTTGCGCTCTCATTGGCGGGCTGAGTCACATGACTTCTTTGGACGTGCATTTAACTCCATACACGTCCGAAGCCGAAGTAAACTAATATTTAGATACGTCGGAAGTGCATTTTTCTCAAGCATCTTTGCAATAAGGAGCGTATGCACTGCTCCTTTTTGGGGGATAGACACTGCCGTATGAAAAAAGAAGTGGTAATAATTTCCAATGGTGTAACCCACCCCCGATTTTCTTGAAATTTTGGCTAGGTAGGTACCCCGTATTTTCGCCCGATGCGATGTTCGACGTTGTAACCCACCCCGATTTTCTTGAAATTGTGGCTACCCCCCGACATTCGGCGCGGTGCCGAATGTCGGGTGGATTACATCATTGTAAATAATAAAATAACCACTTCATTTTTCATTCCGCAGCGCCCATCGCAAAAAAAGTAGGGCATACGCAATACAAAATGAGACAAGATAAGGTCTGAATAATCTCGGACATCATCCAATCGACTTAGTAAACAAGCCGATTCATAATCCATCGAACGGTAGAAGTAAGGTTATGTGTCACGTGACTCAATCGACCAATGAGAGCGCAAGACATATACTGACGTTTGTATCCGTCGGACGTATAAATAGCCACTTCCTTAAGTAAAATGTCCCGTGTCCCGGCAAACATTCATACGGGACGCTATAAATCCCGTATTTTCAAAATTTAAGGTGAAAAATTAAAAATGTTACATGGGAACGGCATTTGCACAATCACCACCATCTAGAGTCCAAGCCGCGACTCACATGTGAACACAAAATTTACTAAATTATAGTCCTTCATGCCTTCATTGGCGCCACACTACAATTTTCGTAAATGTCAATTTCTTGTGTGTTATGTGATATATCACAAAAAATGTTCTGTGATTTATTTTTATTTTTAAAGGATTTATTTATTTTTGGTTAGTCGTGATTAGCCAGCCATGATAATTTGTTTTTGGAAGTTTATCCCTTCAAGAAAAAAAAAACAAAAAATGTTCTGGTTTTTATTTTTATTTTTAAGGAATCTATTTAGTTTAGTTTCATAATTTGTTTTGTTTTGTTTTTGTGTTATCTTCAAGAAAAAACAAAAACAAAAAATAGTGGTTTTCTTTTATTCCTTTTCATTGGCCTTTTTCAGTAAAACATTTTGTAGCCCCCCTCCCCCCCCGAACGCCCGTCACGTCCCGTATTTTAAAATTGAAAAGGTGGCAACCCTGCGTGCACCTTTAAAAATTCCACGTTTAGCTAAAGGTTTTAAATTTTCATGGCTAGTTAATTTCATTATATTTTTACAAAATATACTTACTTTTTAGGTGCAATACATTGTAAGTTACCAGGTTGCCCAAGTTATTTGTCCAAATCGAGCACGAGTCGTAGGGAAGGTCCCCAATAAAAAAAAACAAAAAATTGAACTTGGACAGGTTGAAAAAGCCGTAGCCGAAAGCGTTGTGAGTTGTGAAGCTTAGAAGTCTGCAAAATCGTATTCAAACATTGAAGAAGCGTATTCAAAAGTGGTGATTATGGAGCATAGTGTATGCACCGCCCGATTTTCTTGAAATTTTGGCTACCCCTCTATTTTCGAGGTCCCTGAACACGAATCTGACCTCAGTGTTTTGAGGTCGGACATAGTTTCCGAGAAAATGAATTTTCAAATTTCCTTTTGACGCCCCACTTTTTCACGGTAATATTTGGTTATAATCGAGATGAATTTAGCTCAAATTGATCACCACCATATTGTGCGCCTTCTGCAGCATAGGGTGGTGATCAGTTTAAGCTGCGTACACTAAAAATTTATCTGGATTATAACCACAAATGTCGCCGTGAAAAATGGGGTGTCGGGTGTCAAAAGGAAATTTGAAAATTCATTTTCTCGGAAACTACGTCCGGCCTCAAAAAACTGAGGTTAGATTCTTGGTCAGGGACCTCGAAAATAGGTGGGTAGCCAAAATTTCAAGAAAATCGGGCGGTGCATACACTACGTTCCATAATTACCTCAAAAATTTGTTATATTGCCTAGTGGGATAGTCGCTGGTTGAAGGCGAAAGGAAGCGAAGGAAGGGTCACATGTAGAGTAGTCACTGAAATGTTTATTCTCATAATAATTTTTTTGTTGTGATATTTTTATTGTTGAATTGTCATTTATTAAATAACTTAAATTATTGCTCTATTAAAATATTTTTGTGTTCCACAAATTAGTTGCTAAGTTATGTTTGAAATTGTAGTAGTATTTTACCTGGACACAAAAAAACGACAAACTTTGCAGAAGTTTCAGTTATTAAGTGTTTTTAAGATGCTAGTTGAACGTAAATAAAAATCGTTGGTATCGTACTGTCATGCTTGAAGATGTGCCTCAAAATGCATAGCTAATATTAATATTATCTATTATACAGTGAATAAAAAATGTGAAAGTGTGATTTTTCTTCTTTTGAATAGGTGGCTGTGAATTCATATTTGACATTTTCTTGGGATTCCAAACAACTTTTCTTAGTGCTATACTGCTGTAGTTCTAAAAATAAGAGTACTTTACTCTTGAGGAATTTTCATATTTTTCAACCTTCCCTGTATACGAATAGAAATTTTAAAATTTTTACAGGTCGATTTTGAGTTTAAGCACAAGCACTAACTTTTATCAAGAATAATTTGTTTTGAGAAACTTCAAATAAAGAAAATTCCCATTTGTGTCCAACTTTCTGTCATTATTATTATTATCTCGAAAACAGGGCGGTATTGGAAAGTTATACCGTAAAATAGTCTTAAGACACTGTATACAGGGTGTAACTGAACTGATGGTCAAAAATGAAACCACGTATTCTTGGAGTCAAAATAAGGGCACTTCATATATTTTTTTCTTCTACGGGCCTTAGTTTTTTTTATACAGAGCATAGAAGTTTAGAGAAAAATACACATATTTTTTAGTATCTCTAGAATTATACGAGATAGTTTCTTCAAACTTGGCGTGTCACATGATCGGATGAGCCATCGAACTTAAGGTTGAAATGAAGCTTCTGAGGCTCACAGTTGCAGTTACAGGGTGTTATTAGAATTTATTACTTCAGAAAAATGTTTAACAAAAAGTATCTCTTAGTATTTTTTCATATTCGCAGCCGATGGAGGAAGGGAACAATGACGTATCTGTTCTCCAAAGTTCTACATCAACGCTTTGATACCTTTAATCCTTGTTTATAATAGGTATATAATTAAAGTTTATACCGTCGATTCTCAAACAACGGAATATACCTATAATATTATCTTCATGTTTTGTTATTCGATTATCTATGTGATATAGGTACTGAAGTAGCATACCTAGTAAAGCATATCGTTTATTATACACAATATTTCATAAGCATAAGTATTAACACTGACATACCTAAGCATAAAAAATATGATGTCTAGCTAAATTTATATAGTTGTCATTCATACAGAAAATTTGGTTTAGACATCGACGGAAGATTTAATCAACGGTTTACAGCATAAATAATATAACAAAACTTTAACGAAAAAATTAACACCACTTCAAAAATTTGCCCGTATGCACATTTCAACTAAAATTTTAGAAATATTTTTCTCTTTCTAAATTAAGTTACCTTTGGATTTGGTGACAGTCAAGGCAAAGAATTTACATCTATTTAGATATGAATACATCATATCCTACATACATCATAACCAGGGCCCCCATGGGTGACCCCTCCAGCAGGGCGCCAAACGTTGGTCCACCCTGTACTTGAAACGTTTTTTTTAAATGTTTGTTTCATACTTTACTTTTTGTAATATTTTTTATAAATTTTATATAACTGATCAACTTATTTTTTATATACAGGATGATTATTTTAGAACTATACCACCGCGATTTTCTCACTTATTTTGCGCCCTACAATAAAAAAATCGTGAAGAAACAAAAATGTGGCAATTTTGGACAGCTAAGTGGTGCTGCAAAAGAAATCGGCAGCCATAGCCAACTTGACGCGCAATATAAAAAATACCTCAAATTGAGCAAAACAATTTAATAGCCCTAGCATATTTATTTTAAGAGATAGAGGAAAACTATTATATTGAAAATTGATGGCACTAAGAAGCTTTATGCAACTGGGTACTCAGATAGTTTCAGAAAATTACACAGGGTGTTCGGCTCTCTTGAGGCTATGCATTTTTTGTTTATTTCTTATTAAGCGATTTTCTCGGTTATTTTAGGCCGCACAGAAAATAGATAAGAAAATAAAATATGGCAATTTTGGCTAGCCAGGTGACGTTAAAAAAGAAATGGGCCTCCATGCCCAATTTTTCGCGCTGTGCTAAAAAAACTTCAAATCGACAAAAATGTTCATGCCCTCAAGAGAGCCGAAGACCCTATGTAATTTGTTAAAACCCAATTAAAAGTTACCACCTGGTACCAAATTTTGGAAAGATGGGCCTACCTACTTTGTTTTTCTCACTCTTTCCTTTTTCTAACGCGCTAAAGTGGCTTCTAAATATAAGGTATCGAAAAATTTTATGAGAAAAAGTTGTTTAGAATTAAAACTTATTGCCGTGTACCAAATTTTGAGACAATCAGCCTACTTAATTTTTTCATTTTTTCTTTAGCGCCTTAGAAAAAGAAGTGGGAAAACAAAGTAGGCCGATTTTTCCAAAATTTGGTACCCTGGGGGAATTTTAATTGGGAACAACTTTTCTTAATGAATTTTTTTTATCTTTAAAGGAAAAGGCACTTCACCTACAATGAAAATAAATAAATGGTCGCTGTCGACGCCATCTTGATTTTTCAAAAACGAAAATATGCTAAAAATTAGTTTCCAGTCATTAGTCAAGCAAATCAGAACCACAAACAATCAAATTTAAACGCGAAATTTTTTTTTCTTTTACACATATTGGCTCACTTATCCTGGGCCACCCTGTATATTGTAAACAGCGAGTATTTGTTTTTTTTTTAATTTATGTACCTGTGGCTTTGTGTTAAATTTTATTTTTGTTATATTAGTTGATCACAAATTCTTTTTTGTTTCCCTTGGGTGGTATTTATTGGTTAAAAGCATGAACTAGATCAATAATTCTAACAAAATCATAAGTTGATAAAACTACAAAACTTGACAGTTGCATATTATAGGTAAAAAATAGCTAGGTACAGGGGCGGATGGGCTTTACCTAACCAGCCCGGGCATTTGTCTCCCAAGCGGCCCCTAAATGTCTCATTTGGCTTTAGATTTTTCTTTTCTTAATTATTATTATAATAACAATTAAAAAAAAGTAGATAATGTATTTTTTTAATAAAACAAAATATACATGTTTTATGAAAACATAAATAAATAAAATCATAACTCTCGTAAAACAAATAAAACTTTTTTCTCTAAATATAAAGATATAAAAATAACAAAACATTCAGAAGCGTAGAAGGACCACACCGTTATTTTATTTTTATTGAATTCGAAATTCCGACTTTTAAAGTCGAAGGCCAACTTTGAAGTCAAAATTCCGACTTTATAAAGTCGAAATTCCGACTTTTTACTCAAAATTTCGACTTTGAAATTCGAAATCCGACTTTGAACTCGAAATTCCGACATTGAACTCGAAGTTTCGACTTTATGAACTTCCAACTTTCAAAGCCGAAGTTCAAAGTCAAAATTTTGAGTTCAAAATCGGCATTTCGACTTCAAAGTCGGACTGCGACTTTAAAAGTCGAAATTTCGAGTTCAATAAAAATAAAATAATGGTGTGCCCCTTCTACGTTTCCGTAAAACACGTAAAGAAATAATAGAACAAAAAATAACAAAACAAAAATAATTAATTATGGCCAGTTGCACCGTCCTATCTTAAATTAACTACCTACTTACAACAATTATTGTAACAATGATTGCCTTTTGTTTTGTCAAGTAGTTAAGACTGTCTTAAAATTTAAGATGCGATGGCCGATGAGCCTTCGAGCCTGCGGCGGCCCTCCGGGGCCCTTCGAATGACCGGCCCACCGGACATTAATTTGCCCGGTGTCCCGGTGGTCCCATCCGCCCCTGGCTAGGTACCTAACTACTGTCCCGGTTTTCGTCAGCCAGGAGTTGGTCACCTTGTTGTATATGAATATTATAACCGTCGATGGAGGAAGGAATCAATCAACGTTGTAGCACAGACATATAAGCGAAGCTATATAGGTCTGTGGTTGTAGGTAACTCCATTATAAAAAGATTATTTTAAAAAGACTCGAGAAATTTGTCATTAACAATTAATAACGTTACTCGCTACTTTAAAAAAACCGCCTCCATAGGCAAAGAGGGGGGCGGGGCCGCGGCCGGGCGACTCGAATCGAGCGCTGGAATACAAAATCTAAAACATAGCTACGCGTATATTTTCTGTGCTTCCAGCCGTCGATCGATGGCGATGACTCATTCGTACCAGCACAAAAAACGCAAACAACCAAGGTCAAATCAACAGATTTGGCAAGCCGCGAAGCGCGCCATCTGCCGAACAAAAGATCGTCTTGGGAAGCCGCATTACAAGTGCGCAGTGCGCCATCTACCGGACAGAAGCCTCTCTTCCACCTCAACGCCGAAACGTAATCCGAGGATGGTGCAAGTGCGCCATCTACCGAACAACCGTGTCGGACTGGGAAGCCTCGTTTCCCCCACCGCGCCGAGAAGTATTCGACGGTGGCTCCATCTTCTTCCGAAGAGTATTGAGTCAGTCGGTATTTCGCATTAGGAAACTAATCTTTACCTTCCTCCATCGACGCTATAACCAACCGCCAACCACTCCAACCAGTTGTAAACAAGGAGATTGAGGTATGAGGTATGAGGGGAATCCATTGAGTTAGGATGGGGGGGGGAGAAGCTGTCACGTGACCCAAAACGGGTTCACCCACGTGATAGACTACCAGAACAACGTCAATTTGTAGACTCGGTGCTAAAAGTGCATTAAAAGTGGCTAAAAGTGCAGTTTTCCTTGTTATTGCGAGCTATTCACCTCTGGAAATAAATATGTCATGTTCTGTACGTTGTTGCAGTAGCAATTCTAACGTGGACAAAAAGAAATTCACAGGAATTACATTTCAGAGGTAATGTAAACAGTAGACAGAGCCGTATCAATATAATTTATAATATCCAATTTGGTACTTTATGAAAAGAAAAATATTACATTTATAACTACTCTAGGTATGTATTTGACTGACTGACTGACAGACTAAACCCAGCTTTTGATTTCGTCGTTGTTAGTTTTCGTTTTTTTTTACATTTTTTATAATTTTACTAGGAATACTATTTAATCAGACCCTGGAGTGGCTCACAGACTTAGCTACACCCCCTGAACCCGTTTGCTATATGCGACTTTGTAATGTAAAAAAAAATGTCGTGACGCCTCCCCCCATCCTAACTTAATGGGGGAATCTTACTCCCCACCATACTCCCCAAATGGCGGACCCATAGAGTTGGTCATAATTAGGCTGCGCACTCGTCAAAGTCTGTGCCGCCTGATTTTGGCCGACTCTATGGGTCCGCCATTTTCCGAGTAAGATTCCCCTCATTCTCCTTGTTATGACCACAAAATACCTATGTTTTGACTGGTTGGTTACGGCATTTTTGTGAGATTAAGTATAGAGTATAGTTATAGTTATAGTGATGGCATGTTGTGCGGTGAAGGACTGTAAAAATAATAGAAAAATGTTCTGACAACGCCGCAACCAAAGATACACACTATGTGCGATGTGCGCGATATTCTGGCGATTGTGGCGACGTTCAGTTTCTTTTCTCGGCGATTAACGTTTTAAGAAAAAGTGCCCAAAACCGGCGAGCAAGAATTTTGTATGAATTAACAATTAACTATTCCCTGTAAGCCTAACTTAGGGAAACATAAGCCGAATTCGAGTGGATGACCAGGTTGAACCAGGTTATAAAATTTATATTATTATATTATATGGTTTTAAGCCACTGTGAACACACCAGATTTTTCTATTATCATCAAAAATTATTTTAAGATTCAATTTCTTATAATCTAACCTAACTTTTTATAACCTGGTTAAAATTGGTCATCCGCTCGAATTCGGCTACAGACAAAGGAATATTTCTCTATATTAGAAAATGGCGGCATGGCGGTCCAGCGGGCCCAGGTGATTATAAAGGTTCTGGTAACTTTACACTCATTCTACCCAGCTTAATTTCTCTGATCAACGATTGTCAGGATGACGATTACAAACCAAAGAATGAAATTATTTATGACAAATATTGACATTGACATAAATAATTATTCACTTTGGACTTTCTAAAAAATAATATCAAAACAAAAATATAAAATATTCCAAAATACTCCACCGGCGGTTTCTAAATATGTGGAAAAACTGCAAGGCGGATCCAGTGGGAGAAAAGGATTCCATATTTCACGAATTGGTGGACGAATGTAAACACGCAGTTCCAGGTGCTAGATTATCATACCCCCTTAGATGCAAGCTGGAAAAATGCTCTCCAGAAACCCGTAAGGACATTGTAAATAGAATAAAAGTGGGTTGTTCCCCATTGTTCATCGGCTGCAAAAAAGGACAATTTGAAATTGCGGAGTATCTAATCACAGTTTGTGAAGCTGATATTGAACAGAAGGGGCTGTATGAAGTTCAAGAGGACAGGTGAGATACTCCAATTTATTTCTAGACATTGACTTAAAGACAAAAAGATCCATATTTCTTCATGTGTAACAGTTATTAATATTTTAGGTCTACACATATTGTCACTCCTCTGTGGTGTGCGGCTGTTTCAGGCAAACTAACTATAGTAAATTTGCTTCTAAGGCATGGAGCTGATATCAATGCAGTTTCGGATAGTGGTTCTACGCCTGTACGATCAGCGTGCTTTATGACACACAATGAAATAGTTAAATTTCTTGTTGAACATGGAGCTGACATAAACAGGCCGAATTATAATGGAGGTACATGTTTAATAAATTCTGTTCAAAGTGCTACGCTTTGTGAATTTCTTCTTGAACATGGGGCGGATGTCAATGCGAGAGATATTCAAAATAAAACGGCATTACATTATGCAATACAGGAACACAGGTAATTTATAAATCTTGCGCGCTAGAAGTTAAAATAGGTGTTTTAATGGGCCTTTTCCATCCAGTAGAAGTTAGGGAATCAGAGTCATGGTTAAAAAGTAAAAATGCTATAATTTGTATGGTTAAAAAGAGAGAATATAATAATTATTGGAAGTGGCTATTTATACGTCCGACGGATACAAACGTCAGTATATGTCTTGTGCTCTCATTGGTCGATTGAGTCACGTGACACATAACCTTACTTCTACCGACCCATGGATATGGATTATGAATCGGTTTGTTTACTAATAAGTCGATTGGATGATATCCGAGATTATTCAGACCTATCTTGTCTCATTTTATATTGTGTATGCCCTACTTTTTCCGCGATGGGCGCTGCGGGGGTGGGTTACAACGCCGAACGACGCATCGGGCGAAAATACGGGGTACCCTCCTAGCCAAAATTTCAAGAAAATCGGGGGTGGGTTACACCATTGGAAATTATTACCACTTCTTTTTTCATACGGCAGCGCGCATCGCTGCCGACTGCCACAATATGGTGCGAATGCCCCCTTCTTTTTTCATACGGCAGCGTCGATCCCCCAAAAAGGAGCAGTGCATACGCTCCTTATTGCAAAGATGCTTGAGAAAAATGCACTTTCGACGTACCTAAATATTAGTTTACTTCGGCTTCGGACGTGTACGGAGTAAAATGTACGTCCAAAGAAGTCACGTGACTCAGCCCGCCAATAAGAGCACAAGACGTATACTGACATTTGTATCCGTCGGACGTATAAATAGCCACTTCCATAATTATTATTATATTCAGTTCTTGTAGTAGAGTCCGATTTTTTATTGGGGTACCTATACACAATTTTTTATGGCACTGGCTATTTATACGTCTGACGTATGTAATAGTCGGTAAACGTCTTGTGCTCTCATTGGTGAGTTGAGCCACGTGACCTCTTTATGGACGTATATTTAACCCCAATTTAACTTCATATACGTCCGAAGTATATGGTGCAATAAGGCGCGTATGCCCTTCTTTTTTGGCGATGGGTGCTGCCATATGAAAAAAGAAGGTGCATTCGCCCCATATTGTGGCACTCGACAGTGATGGGCACTGCCATATGAAAAAAAAAGGGGCATTCGCCCCATATTGTGGCAATCGGTAGCGATGGGCGCGGCCGTATGAAAAAAGAATATTGAAATACCGAAATTATTATAAATAAAGCACTTCCCCGAAATGTTAAAAGATTTGTGCCTTGTTTACGTACGCTATTTTTGACCGCCGCGGTCCACCGGGCACAGATTCTCAGGCGGCCGCAGTCTCGAAAGGATTAATAAACAATGGTAGACTGTTGGAACCATTGTTGAAATTTCCTCATTTTACACCAAATATTTTGCATAACATTTTATGTAAAAACCAAACCAAAAAACTAAAATACCTATACCTGACCTTAGTATCGAGTCCTAAGAATTGTAAGACATCACAATTTATCTGTTGAATTTGTTTTCACTCCAAAATTAAAGTTTGAAAGTTGGTGTAGCGGGATTTTTTGCGGACAGTTTCAACAATACTTCTGAGTATCTATATGGCTCCTTTAATCTATATTTTTGGGGGCCAAGGAATTCAAAGTGACCGAGAGTGGTTATAAGGGTATAAAAGTCTAAAAAAGTATATTGTTTCAGGATTTGTGTAATATATTGGAATGTTCATACAGTACTTTACACTTTAACCTTTAAGACACAATATGTGTGTTTTTGTTATATACAGGGTGGACCCAGATCGACTATATGATAGGTCTAAAAGACAAAAAATTTTCGAGTTGAAACTTAACATTTGGGGGATCAGCCTTGCTTGATTAGAAACTAATTTGCACCATATTATTATATTTTAAAAATCAAGCAGGCCTTGACAGGGCCAATTTATTTGTTTCCAGTTCAGGTAAACTACATTTTCCTTAAGAGATATCGAAAAATTTTATTAAGAAAGTTGTTCAGAATGCAACTCCAGGTGCCCGTAAAAAATTTTAAAACAATCGGCAGACTGATTTTTTTTTTAATTTCAACTTTATTTTTTGGAAAAAAATCAAAGTATGCCGATTGTTTTGAAATTTAGTACAGGGTTTAAAATTTGCATTCTGAAATTTGTTCTGATAAAATTTTTCGATAAATGTACTTGATTTCCCCTGAAACCGCAAAAATTGAAAAATTATTTTAAAAAAATGGGGACATACCTATTACCTATTTTTATGCAAGCAGCCATACCAGCAGTACCTACAGATAGTTGTATTTTATGTTTCTAGATTGGAAACTACAAAATTATTACTAAAATATGGCGCTGATTATTATGCAAAGTCAAGATATGGAGATGATGCATTACAAATGGCTTGTCTGAAAGGTGCAAACAGAATTTTCGAATATCTTACATTAAATATTAATTACTTGCCAGAAAAACTAGCAAACGCTCATGAGTTATTGGGTGCTACATTTTTAGATGAACACAATGATATCAGTGTTGCATTGTTTCATTGGAAGGAAGCATTGCTTATACGACAAAATCACGGTAGTTTATTATTATTCCTTAGAGATTTTTAATATTATTCTTGAATGTTTTAGCATTATTCCCTAAACAACCCATAATGCCTCTACATGAGAGTTATAGAAACATAAAAGAGTTCGAATCGATGGAAGAATTGGAGATGATATCTGGGGACTTAGATTTGATTAGAATACAAAGTTTATTAATAGATGAACGAATATTAGGCCCTCAACACAAAGATACAATATTTAGGTCAGTACCAAATATTTAAAACTTCGTAATGAGTGTTTATTTGAATGCTATTTTTGTAGATTAATGTATAGAGGAGCATCATATGCAGACGTTATGAGGTACCAAAGATGTATTGAACTGTGGAGAAGAGCACTACAAATCAGAATAGAAAAAGATTCGATATTGTACACAGATACATGCTTTACCGCTCAAGCTTTAGTAAGACTGATGATTGACTATAACGTTAAGTCTAATATAAATAATTTAGATAATACGAAACAGCGGTTCCATGACATCATTGAGACTTTTAAGCTAATGACATACAATATTGTTGGTAAGTTTTGTTAGGTACATATATTTATAGGTACAAGATTTATGTAATACAACATTTGTCATGGAAATGTTCACCTAGAATAAATCAGAAGTATTATGATTCATTTCAATAGTCCATCATTCAGGGTTAAGTCACCATGCATTGTGGAATTTCATTTTATAAATTTGAAATTTTGCTTGGGACTTTAGGGTCTCCACTTTCCGGGAATATAGAATGTGTCAATGGAAAACATTGAAAATAATAAAAAAACAGTAGTTCAGTGTTAATAATTTTGTCATTGCTGAATACCATGAACATTTTTTATCAGTTTTCTTGAATCGTTGTAGCCTTTAATAGTTGATTGTTGTTCTAGAAATGAGGCAATTACTTATGATAAAACCTGTGTATAAGAGACAATTGGACTTTTTCGATAAAATACTAAAGTGCATCACTCATTTAATGTACCTGATGATAGAAACAGCCGTCGCAGAAGAAGAAAAATTACTTGTCAGAGATCTGTTGACAGATTTAGTTAGAAAAAATGTCAGATGTGTTGTCGTTGGAGATTCTATATTGCATTTGTGTGTTTCAAAGTTGAACTCAATACGATCTAGTTATTTCGTCGATGAGGAACCTATCGTAAGTAAAGCGAATTTTTAAAGAGTTTATTTTTGACAAACGTTACATTTTTTTTTAGATGATATTTCCTAGAGAAAGTGTCGTCAAGATGTTACTAGAATGCGGTGCTTCAGTGAATGCCAAAAATGACATGGGTTGGACACCGTTGCATGTTGGAACTATGCCTTACAATTATTCTGACTGGGTAAGAATGATGAAAATATTTTTCGTTAATAATATTCTGGTCTGCTACAAGTTTGAAATTACAGCTGAACCAATGGATCGTTCTCTGATATCTACAATAATAAATGTGATACATATATTGATAAAAAACTACGAATTCGAAAGATTCCAGACTGGCATAATTTTTGAAAAATAAATGGCATATAATATAATTTCCTTTTTGATGTTATATTTTGTTTCAATAGGGTACTTGACGAAATTTTACAAACTTGATAAAACAATTCCTGGACACTTGCTTAAGACCCTGCGATTATTTAAAAAATATATATTTACGTAATTATCAAGTTTTTAGACTTTCTTCGAAATTTGGCGGGAAAGCACTTATGACGTCACAAGTGTTTTAAAAGGGCAATTTGGCAACATAGCGATACCACTGAAGTGTTCTGAGACATAACCTTATTCGGCAGTGAAAGTTGCAAGGATGGTTGAAATTTCAAAATTCTAACCTCAAACTCCCAGACTTATGATGCCCCGTGAAACCACATTTAGTAAAGAAGTGTTTTTTTTTTCGTAAATACCTATTCAATCGTTTTTCCGCAATTTTTTTTGGCTAGGTTGGGCCTAAAGTCCGGAATTCGGGCTCAGTACTTGTAAGCACTATGGCGCCTTTATAAACCCGCCTTCAAGATGGTCCCTAGGCCGAGGTTCTCTCTTTATTAATAACTCATTATACTGTACTATTACTACAACGTAGGTACAAACCTTTGCAGTTTTATCCCATGAATTTTGGCACACGCTAACATCGGATTATTAGAAAAAAATCTGCTACTAAAAAAGCATCAAATTTCGGCAAATTACGGATTGTCCTTTCAGAGTTCATGATACCTTACCTTACACCTCTAACAACACGATAACTAGGTCCGCAAAGAATATATAATAGTAAAATTATATCAATAACAAACTATAATAAATCGCACAGATATTATCTACTAATGTTTTGATTTAGCGAGATACGGAATGACAGTTGGCATCACGGGATGTCATCTGCCGATCAGAAAACCATACGTGTTAGATGACATGTGGATATATGAATATGGATAGATGCCTTGGTGGGCGAGTAACGTTGCCACATACGCGAATATCTCCCCCATTATTATTGATACCTTTTTGAATATTTATAGTATGTTCCGTATACAGATATTTTAACTAAAGTGTTACGTGACAGAGATGACGGCTATAGTTTCCAGCGTGTGCAGCATAAATAGACACCATTTTGCTATAGAGGAGTCAATATACGGAACATATTCGTAATAAAAAAGTCTTTATGTGACAAAATTTGTGTGTGCAATTGCGTTAGTTAAAGCTCAAAGGTTGCAATACATTAAGTAACAAATATTCATAGACAAGCTGGAGATACTTGAATAGAAAACTGCAATTTGCCCTTGTTCCACGGATTATTGCAAACGGGCACCGGCAACGTTACAGTTCCGTTTCTCCTGAGAGGCACAGAGTTGCCACTTTTGGCGTTCTGGACAATAGAACGACGAAACTGTAGGTTTCAGCCTGCACAAAATTGTGCAACTTCATCTTTAATTATCATCGATAAATAAGGGTTAAAAGCCGTTGTTTCATTTATTACGTGTTATGTTGGTGCATCCTCTGTTAACAGAGTACAATTTTAGAGCAATTAAAAATATTGTCAAGTACCTTATTGGACATATTTTTTCTGAATAAGGCTCTGATCATCTGATAATAAATAAAACATTTGTCCACGTTTATTTCAATATTAAATAAAACACAACATTTATTCTAATTTCCATGAAAATACAATCTCGGGCCAAGGATATTTATAAACATCAGTGAGAAAATGTTTTTTAACTGTGATAATGGTTATAGGCATTGGAGATCTTGGGAAATGTGTTTTAGAACGCACTATGTATGTACGGGGTGTTCCAAATTGGATGGTTTTGAGCAGTTTCTCCTATTTCCCGATGAGATTGACAAAAAGTAGCCAATGTGTGCTGTTCTCCATTTTTGAGGAAAGTTGAATGCTGCAAACCGCATCTTGATATCTCGATTCGTTTTAGGAGTTTCCGGGTCTTTGTCGTTTTGTCGAGTTTCTTAATATTTATTATATATTCACAAACAAAAAGTTATGGTGCATTTGAGAAATCCGACAAAACGAAAAACGCTCTGTATCTTCAAAACAAATCGATCAGGATTTTTTTTGCGGCATCCCACTTTTCTCAAAAATCGATTACAACACATCTTACTTTTTGCCTATCTGTTTGGGGAATAGGGGCAACCCCCCAAAACCATCCTGTACACTGTACAGGGTTATCCATGCACATAACATTCCACTCCCCTAACTTTTTTGTTTTTGAATTTAGAAAAAAGTCGTAAACGTGTGAATTTCGGAAATACCAGTGACGTCAGAACCTATAGACAGGTTTTTTTTTTATAAACGCTTGACGCCCAGAACTAATCACAATCTAAGCGCTCCATTAAAGTATTCCGAAAATGTCGCGAGACAGAAATTGCCCCTTTTTGTCGAGCCGTAGCGAACTTATTTTGACTCTGGGCCCGGAGGCTGGCGTCGTTAGACCATCCCCCGAGTCTTCAGGTGAGGTTCGGATGCTTCCGGCGCCCCCAAACAAGAAAAAAACATGCGATATCTAAGTGTGATTCTGGAGGAACTATAACCGGGAATCACCGGGTGTATAGTTGACTTTCTGTCTTTGTTTGTAGCATGTTTTTAGAGTAGTATGGATATATTTAATCTTGGAGTCAAAATAAAGGGCATTTTAACAATGGGGCACCACGTCTATAGGTTTTGACGTCATTGGGAAATACAGACCAATACAATATTATTGAATTTTTGGAATCTACGCTTCATCCCGATTCCAAAGGAATACGAGACCAGAATCATATCATTTGGCCCAGCCAATACTTGTTACATTATTTAATTTAGTGTCCTAAGCATATATATCTAGTTTTCTAATTATAATCTTAGTAAAAATTGTTTATAAAAATGTCTCAAATTACAATAATAATAGTTTGATTTAATAGTTTTCTTTTGTTTTTAATAATAGTGTCTAAAATAAAATAAAAGATAAAATATTGGCTGGGCCAAATGATATGATTCTGGTCTCGTATATAGGGTGTCTGGTAAGTATAGGAAGGTATAAGAAGACATTATCACGAATTTTTTGATGATGTACAGGGCTATCCCCATAACAATCTACCCATCTCGATGGCAGTAGTGTATCAGAAGGGGAAACGCAGTTACCCAAAGTGGAAAACAAAAAATACAGAGACATTTTAAGAGGGAAAATAACAAAAGCAATAAAATAAATTTACGAGAAGAAACACTCCTTTGACTACATTCGACGCTTGCAGTCAAACCAATTTTTTTCCAACAATGTTGCTATTCTCGCCATTTTTATGTTGTTTAGCCGCCGGACAATGTGAAATTAAATTTAAGAAACATGTTAATTTAAATTAAATTAAATTATAAAATTTCTACACCCTATTGTAACAATCAAAATTTTTGACCGCAATAGTACGTTACATTTAATGATATTAAAATATCATCATTCCTTCTTCTTTTAGCAGTTTTTTCTCATTTTTTTCCAGCTGGTGAAACTCTTGCTGGACTACGGGGCGCACATAGATCAACCAAATATTGCAGGTAAAAGTCCGTACGAAGCGATTTTAAATCTAACAAGACACTCTGCCTCGGACATTCCCATCTTGAAATACGCATCGCTGAGGTGTTTGTGCGCACAAGTCATCACCAAATACAAAATCCCCTACATGTACCAGATACCCAAAACACTGGAGAATTTCGTCAAGCTGCACGAGCCCTAAGCAGTATTCGAAAGTATTTGTTTTTCAAACGTGTAATCTCGGAAAAAGTTTTGCTCGCTTATTTTCTAATTTGTGATATTCGCGTTCAAAGTATTTCCTATTTATTTAAGCGCGTCGACGAACAAATTTCCCGAACTGTGATTGTTTAGCTGATTTAAGGAAAAATAGCACTGGAACTTGATTATGAACATTATGATTTTAAATCGATTATTGTGAAACTAGTTGATTCTTGAGCATTGCTTGCTACAATCTATTGTTTATTTAGTTTTACTACTTTCCACACTGCCATTCCCAACTTTTGGGATGCAACTATGGTGTATTTATTATTGAGATTTTAAAGGAATCTTAATTTGAATCTTATAACACCCGGTAAGTACAAGTTGTGAATCTTGAATTCAGGTTGAGTCTTTGACACATACAACAATTTTAAGATTCCTATTTCGTTGAAACGTATGTCAGCAAAGTAGCAAATCGCCGGAGGCTTTGAATTTCAAATCATTTGAAATGTTGGTGAGAGTTTTGATTTTTAGTTTTAAATTTGAGAGGGGAGAATAATAATTATTACGTAAATCTTGAAATCAGACCCTTAAATGCAAAACCCGACAAGTCACACTTGTTGGCAAATTAAGTTTTATACACCATTTTGTTCATTTTCTACACCGCTAGCGATTTCCGTATTATTTTCTTGCAAAAACCGAGTGTCATTGAGTAAAATATTACACGCGATTGAATATAAGAAATACGCCCCCTGTAGGCTCAATGCTAAACCAAGTCTATGGGCCATGCCATTTTGTTGATCCGTATAATATTATGGTTTTTGTTTTGTTCAAAATCAGTCAAAAAAGCTTTATTTTCTAAAGTTGACTATTATAATAATGTGGTAAATAACAACAGTTGAATTCAAATGTTTAAATATTCCCGCCTCGCTTGTGCCAAAAAATAGAGAAGAGTTAAAGAAGAGTTGTTAGAAAATGAAATAAAGCAAGTAAAATGTGCTAAAGTGTTATGCAGTGTAATTACGAAGTTTTAGTGCGAGATTCGGATGAAAAACCGTCTTGATTCGATCGCCGAGGTCTTAACCTAAACATTTTTTGTTCGTTTGTTCCTGAAAACATTTTCGAGATGGAACAAGTTTCGAATCAATTTAGTTTAACCAACAAAGTTCTCTATTTCGAATTCTGCTTTTAGTTCATTTTTAGTTGCCTGTTGCCTTTGCAATTATATAAATCATAAACAATAATGTTTAAACTTTATAATAAACGGTAAGTACAGTTTCCCGTGGTGTATGTCTGCCCCGATTTTTTTGAAATTTTGACTACTACCCTATTTTCGGGGTCCCTGAACACGAATCTGACCTTAGTTTTTGGTGCTCGGGCGTAGTTTCCGAGAAAATGAATTTTCAAATTTTCTTTGACACCTCACTTTTCATGGCGATATTTGTGGTTATAATCCGGATGAATTTTTACTATATGCAGCTCAAACTGATCACCACACTATTTTGCACCTTTTGCAACATCGAAACTTCGCGGAAACCCGCGGAAAATCCGAAATTTGGAAAGATTTGTGCCGTGTTTACGTCCGGCCCGGCCGCTGTTTTTGCCCCACAATCAGCGGGCGCCGATTGTCGGGGGGAACTTTTACCTAATAACAAAATAACTTTATGAAGATGACCACAAAATTATATAGAAGACGACAAGAACAATGAACAAGAACAAAGAACAACGCAGTGTAAACCCAAAGTGTGCCCAAAGCTAGAGGTGACAATGGCCCATATAGTTAGTTGGCATAGTGCCCGTCGGGGCGTTGGCATCTTAAATTCAGTCGCGTATACCAAAAGAGATAGCTATCAGGTATATGACATTTATTGATGCTGAAAATGCCTGTCTTCATATTGGAGAAAAAATGAGATAAATTCCAATGCAAAATTCATTGTTGTGCCAACATTTCGTTCAAAAATAGATGGTGACAGGCTTCTTTGGCATCTATAATCTATTAAATCTAATCGCCGATGTTCCTCTTTGGATATATTTTGCTCAATGGTTATGTTGGAACTGTGGTTTCACCTAGAAATGCGAGTGGTGAACATCACATCACGGTGGGTGTGGTCTTAAGCATTTCAGGAGATGTAAATACCATTCAAAAAAGTATTTTCTGTGAAGATCATACAAAAAAGTATTAAATCTGCTTTTTACTACTCCTGTACCCAATATTATTTCTAGATTTATGATGTATCTATCGTAATTACAAAATTGGTCTTCTTTCTTTAGTCCTCTTGTTTTTTAAATTTTAAGGGTAGTAGTTTTTAGTAGTTTCAGCAAGGTTATTAAAGTGGATATCACGAATCTTCATTCCTACGTCACAATAGCCAACAGTGCAATTTCCATTGTTGACCATTGTGACGCAGGGATGAAGATTCGTGATATCAACAATATACAATAATAATTGTTATCCTTTGAGCCTATTACAAATACTTGATTTTTCTATTTCTACCCAAGCAAATATGTGTTCAGATTAAGTTTTCTGTATTTTGGGATACTCAGAAGTAAACCACGGTGAAAAAGCAGATTTTTTTGTGAAAAATTAATGATTTTTCTAGCCATGTATTTTTGTTAATTCCGAAAGCCATTTCTTCTTGCATGTATTTCTTTCAAACATAATAATGTTCTGTTTATCTTATTGTGGGTAGGTAATTTTTGACACTTTTATATTTCTGTTTGCACTTATATCATTGCAATAAAATTTACTGGGTACACATGGTAAAAATAATATAATCTAAACTCTATTTAAACTAAATGCAAGTGAAACATAAACACAAGTTGTTGCATGGCTAGAGCGTAATATGCACGTGATCGGCTTGCTATTGGCCAGCCGGCAATAAAGCCAGCGAGTCGGTGTTTCTTACAGAGGTGTATTGAGTTGCAAGTGGACCTTTATTTTTTTTCCGATATAATTCTTTCGCTGTTTATTAATTGTTGGAGCTACGATTTGTATTAATAGTAGAAATTTGCAGGTAAGTGAATGACTAGGTGTGCCATAAAAGTTTGTTTTTAAAGTTCTTAATACTGGGGCATATTATTTTAATATTTTATATTATAAAATTCATAGAGAGCGGCCCTGCCTCGTATTAGCCCTCAGAATTGTTCACGTGCTTCCATCGTGTAAATAATGTTTACGCGCCACATGCATTTAGTTTGAATAGAGTGTAGTGTAAAGTCTTGCATCCAAGAGGAAATACTGGCATGTTGCCTGTAGTAGAAGTGACTGAAATTGTGTTTGTTTATTTTTTTCCTTTTTACCTATTCAATGTATTTGTATTAATTTTATTTAATTGATTGTTTTGCCTCTAGTTATTTTGAAAGGCTGCATACTTAATTATACTAAAAAAATATTTTTCTTTGTATTGTTGAATATGTTTATATATTTTATGTTATACATTGTGTATCAATTTTTTTGCGATTTTAAAATATCACTTTTTGTGACAAATTTTATATAATGGAGATAGAATTTCGAGCCATCAGTTAAACGAAAGCATGAACAAGATTACTTGATTGAAGTCATTTTTGAGTCTAAACAATTTTCATCATTTCTTTTTATCAGATAATTTTGTATACAGCATTGAAGGCTATATATTTGATGTGGTGTAAAATTGCTTATTGAGTATTGACCAACATATTGCTAATATGTTACTTGAGTCATTACGATAAAATTACGATGATGTAGTTGCCAAAATGAAACATGATGATGTACATAAGAGTGCACAAATTTGCTATAGTTTAGTCGTGATCTTGATTGCTATAAATAGTCGTAGGGTAAGTCATTCCGTGACCAATGACAATAGGAAACAATAACGTAACCTAATCGCAAACACACAGAAAGAAGCGATCATTAATAACCGCAGAAAGTTTTTACCAGACTCTTTTCCAGGCTCCCCTATAAAAATAGTTATTTATGTACCAAGGGGCACTGAAGTTGAACTTTTTATGACTTATGTGGAATTTAGTTGCCGAGGCCTCTGGCCAAGGCAAATAAACCACATGAGTCATAAAAAGAACTTCAGTACCGAGGTACATTTTATTTTTTTTAAAATTGGAAAAAAATGTTTTATTAGGCAAAAAATAATCATAAGGGTTCACCTGTCTATCAACCGACTGCGCGCGGCGTTGCTTGACTGACGATCGCTCCACCTAGGTCAAATATGACGAGGCACGGCGCTTCCCAACATAAACTCCACACTGCTGCCTGTTGTGCAGCGTCCATGAAAAATAGATTTATATTCAAACCTACTAAAATATTTATATTGAAAGATTGCGCTGCTATAGATAACAATTTCGCAATGTGTACGAAAAGTTAAATAGGCTTTTGTTGGCCGGGTTTTGAATATTTGGTCACTTTTGACGGGCGATGGCTCCACGTCTGACGTTTGATGTTTACATCTCGTTAAGGCCTAGTTATTGAAAAAAACGTACAATAATGGGCTACTTCAGTGCCAATTTCTGAGCTTTTAATGACGATTATGAGACACTTCACTGCCGATTTCAAGAAAAAAACATTAAATCAAATAGGTAGATCTGCTGTTTTCATGGAAATTAAACTAAGAACCATAGCCGAACGAGTATCGTTCGGCTATGCTAAGAACTTCCAATTGGTTAATAATTAGAGGGATTGTTTTGAGCAATGTTACTGGTATGTTATCAACTCGCATATACTTCCACTTGTAATGACTTGCTTTCCGGACTTGGTACAAAAATGGCTCCATTCTTTGAAAGGTTAAAAATTATTATAGAATTATTTTTCTCTAACACTATTTTAGAAAGTACACAATTCCACAAGAAAAAATCATTATGTTGAAACTCTTATCATTTCAGTATACTGTGTTGTGTATTAGTGTTGTATATCAAGTATCTTGAATTGGTTCCTATGGTTATGTCTAGTGATGGGACCATCCGACTGAAAAACTACTCAAGTACTCGATTATTTACATAATCAACATAACTTGATTATTCACAAAATATCTACCTAGGTCGCAATGAAGAAAGGCTATGAGAGCCAAACGACCCCAAGAAAATCCCCAATCTAACTTGATTTTTTCCACAACCACTTGAGTTTATGAATCGAGCGATGAAAAATTTATTATTTCGTAGAGTATTACTAATAAGCACTTGGAATTTAACGTCGATATTCATCACTTTGTTAAGAACCAACTGGTTAATCGCTCGTTATATTAGGGTTCGAGTTACGGGTTAGATTAAAATATATAATCGGTTACAATATAATAAAATGGAATATGGATTATTTCAATTCGAGTAAAAATTCAACTTTAGTTATCACTCAATTATTGGAAAATATTTTGTGTATTTCTGAAATATTTGTTAGTATTGTCTAAAATGGTATATTCTGCATTCGTGAACACTGTAATCCTTGCCTTTGGCTGGAACTACAAACTTTTTACTGTGGAATGTACTATTATTGTTTAATGTTTACTAAGAAATATAATCATATTTTTTTATTGAATTTGTTTTTTGAGTTTTTTGCAACTGACTTTGATACCAAATAATTAATTATGTTTACTATAGTTAACTAGGATCTTTCTCATTTTCTAAATAGTGAACACATTTTAAAATTATTCTCCAGGCCTAAACTTTTTGTATAATTGTTGATTGTTAAACTGTAAGGTGTTATCTTAAATGTAGATATCATCATAACTTAACCCATTAACTGATGTGAAGATGAACTAGACAGTGCGTTTCAACTTTGTAGGCATTATACTGTATTTAATGTATTTTTACAAATTGACCACTCTAGTGATAGTAACATTATTCAACCAATAACATGAGTTTCGTCAGTTGACGAAGCATAGAACAAGCCAGTAATTATCCTTCACCTTCCAGATATATTGCAGACTATGGGTTCCGAACACTCAGAGTCATCATCATTATCAATGATGATGATGATCGCCCTGATATATACAATATATTTTGTGAAGAAGACTTGAGTGAATAAAGTCGAAACGTTGGCAGAACGAGTTGAGTAGTTTATTGGTTCAGAACGTCCTAAAATTAGAAAAATACCTCTAATATATTTTGTAAGGTTAATATTGGTGGTAAATACTTCATGAACCAGATCTTGTTCAACCATAGTCCTAGTCAGAGCAGCTTCCTGAGAAATTGTATTCAGGTTTTCTACCAGGATGTGGTCTTTTGTTACATTCTAAAGTAGAACTCCTTGAAATTCATAATGAGACTCATTAGGTTATAAGGTAGAGGCTTTATGAAAGCTTTTCTGTAAATGTGGTTTCCCCAATTTCCTGATTTCATTCCTTTAGATTTTTTGTTTTGGGGCTAATTGAAACCTATTTTATAAATGTAGGACGATGAATCATAAAAATAAAATATTAGAACAAGTATTTAGCAAGAAGCAAACAATTGTCAACCAGTCTTCTGATTTGTTTAGTTGCTTCTATGGCATTGTATGACTCACCCAAGTTCCAAGCAAACCTGTTAAAAAACAGAGTTGAGATATAGACAGGCCCATATCCATAAGATTTAGATTCAACTATTAAGTTAATATTTTACTCTAAAAAAATTATTACACCCTGTGTCTTGAAAATGAATAATCTGAATAAGTAAGCTTATTTTTTCCACCCTCACATTATATTTGCCGTTTTCTTTACAATCCATAGAATGGAAAAGTATGCAGTTGATATAATAATCGATCTTCTTTAATAACGGCTGTATTTAGATATTAATGAAGTAAAATAACGGGTATTTCACCAAAAATCATGTGTTATTTATTCTTTACAATAAACTAAGTTTTCGGCCATATTTTTGGCCGTACAACGATTGACCACTCCACTTATCCATTCTTGTGCACTCTTGTAGTGTTTAATTTTCTGTGTGTAATCTGGTGTGGTATATTGTAAATTTGAGTGAGGTACAGGCACAAAAGGTATACACGGTTTTTTTAATGCAAAAAAATTACTGTCATTGTTTTTCTCCCATATCACTCAAATAACCACGATGTAGTAAGGGAAGGTGGTTTCACACTGTTGACATTTTGCTGCCAAACAGGTCGTCGTGAAGGTTTCTAGAATATTATTATGATCTTTTTTAATATTCAGATCTGCACCTGCAAAGTTGAAAACGCACTGTTGATTTGTTAAAATTATGTGTAAATTATGTATAACGAACAGTGTAAATTGTAGCAGTTTTAAAGTATAAATTTGCATTGCAGCATTGTATATAATAGCAGTTATAATTAAATAAATCAAGTATAATAAAATTGCCATTTTTTTTATTTATTGATTACCTATAATCCGTAGTGAGTAAGGAATTATTTGGAAGACTATGGATTTAATTACTTTACAAAAATGTTATGATTTTTATGGCGGTATAAATAGGCAAATTATATTAAATAATTCGAAATGATATACAATATTGGAGCTAAAATAGTAAAAATATGCAGTCTTTTGGATTCTGAACCTGATCTCTGATTATAACTGTCTAAAATCCGAATTTTCCATCCCATGTTTTGCTGTGTAAAGGAGTTGTAGTATACTGTATCTGGCCAGGAACTGTTTGGGGTAAATTCTAAAATCGCCGGATCACCATCTTCACAGTGATAGACTAGGGTGCGATTGAATTTCTTAAATGTTTCAAAGTCATCATCCAATCTCCTGTCTTTTGTTGGGGGATGTTGGGAAAGACATAGAGGTCCAGCTGGAACATACAAAAATATCTTGTCATTGAAGAAGAAAATGCTTTTGGCTACTCAAATAACAGGGATTAAGTAAAGTGGGCTCTGACTGCCACGACGAGCTTAGGGCTGTCAAAATACTGAAATTGTTTGCAACGAGTCAATAGCTATGTCTACATTTCCGGAGCTACTTAACTTTGATAATTTTACAATTATTATGTTACGTACCTGCTGTTGGCCTTGGTCTTCCTCTTCTAGAATATTCCACTCCAGATAGAACACGGATTTTCGATTGTTGCTCATCACTGAGTTTGTCGAATCCCCCATTAGGTTCATCGGTAATTATTAAGGGGTGGTAATACTCGGCACTGTGGGGATCTTTACCACCGTATACTTTGAATACATATGTTAGGCCTCGGCGAAGCCATATCTCAGGAGCCAGGAGCCCGTTTATGTACCAAGCGAGAGTTGTGGAGGTGTGTCCTGAAACGAAGTTAAGAAAAAATGCTAAAGTAAATAAAAACAATGTCACGGCAAAAATCATTACTATAAGCACAGAATAAATAGCTTTGCAACAGAAGCCTCCTTACGGACATGTGTCAAAAATAAGCGTGTCTCCATTTCAATTTACAGAAAGACAGACAGTATTTTAAGCATAAATTTGGTTCTAATACAATCTCTTTTTTATGTAGATTAACGTAAAACCAAATAAAATGCATATTATTCATGACTTTAGAAGATATTTCGCTAAAAAGCGAGTCTCCTCTTGACACATGTCTCTAAGGAATTGTCTGTATTACTGGTTAGTCTGTGCTATAAGTAACATATTATATTATGAAAGAAAATAAAGTAGGTAGTTACAAAGAAAACATTAAGGGGGGTAGAGGCATTTAACTAGTGATATGAAAATATGTATTGAGAAAAGTTGTTTAGAATTGAAAGGTAAGCCCAAAAATGCTGTTTCAAGCTTCTATTCCAAAAACACTTTTTTGTCATACGCTCCCAAAAATAGCTATTTTAAGTGCGTAAAATGCTTATTTTTCAGCCTAGTCCCTAAATGAATGAATGACGTGACAAAATTATCAAATAAACAAACTTGTTGCTACGATATCAATTTCTAAGCCAACTTTTTCGAACATGATTACAAAAATTATGGAAAATTTGCAAATTTAAGCGCTCTGAAGAATTGTGAAAAGCGTATAAAAAATTTTTGGGAGCCTATGACAAAAAATAATGTTTGTCACACGTACCTAATAAATGAAGTTTTTCAGGACTCATCTGCTATGATTCGTCCTGAAAAACTTCATTTTAGGTACTTGTAATAAAAATAACTATTTCAGGATTTTTTAGGACATACCCTGTATAGAAAATAAAACTACTTTATTTGATATGCCAGTTCCATTTCAAAGAGGATTTATCATTTATAAACGTGAGTACCATAAAAATTAGGATTATAGTTCATGAACTTTGAAATAAAACACGTTTTTTTTCCTTTCTATTTTGCAGGAGCCATAATTACTGTTCACACAAGTTAATTGTTATGGAACTCACGTTTTTAAATGATAAATCCTCTCTGAAATCGAACTGGCATATCAAATGAAGTGGTTTTATTTTCTTTACAGGGTAAATCATAAAAAATGCTGAAAAAGTGTTTTTTTGGAATAGAAACTTGAAACTGCATTTTTTGGGCTTACCTTTCAATTCTAAACAACTTTTCTAATAAATGTTTTCATTAAAATTAAAAATAAGGGTACTTTACTCTTGAGCCTTTTTCATATTTTCGAACCTTCCCCGTACCTATACTAAATGAGATAGTAAAATTTTGAATACTGCGTTTTGAGTTTGTGGGAATGCACTGTATAATATTGCTTAAAATTTATCCGGCGTTACCTGTTATTGCTTGATATCCTCTCTTTCCCCCAGAAGGACCAACATACGATTTAAACACCCTAATGGTTTTATCAAATATTTGTCCTTTGGCCCAGGGATCTCTAACTTCAGGTTTTGACTTGGTGAACGAGAAACAGTTGTTTTGTGGTTCCTTGGGGTTTAGCTCTACTTTAATGTCAGATTTGGGATACAGATCATGGAAGGCTGGTTCTCTGTTTTCATCCAATCTTCCTATAGCCCATATAATGTAAACTGAGCCTTCTATTGGGAATTCTTTGTCTCCATTGTCAGCTGAAATTATATTTTCAATTAGACTAAGTTTTTAAAGAACGTTTTTCTTTACGTGAAATAAGCATCCTACGATAGGTGATGATGTTGACCCCATTTTCCCTCACAGCAGTGTTCATTTGGTTGCTATCTTGACCTCCTACCTTTTCATCTTTGCAGACTCCTTTGTATTGGCCAAGAACTTTGACACACTACAAAAATATTATTTAGATTTTGGATACAAGTATCAAGCTATTCATATTCATATACCGGAGTCAGAGCTGTGATGTTGTAGTCAGTAGCAAAACCTTGGTAGCCATGAATGTAAGCAACTGCGATATCAGCCCCGATCATTTTAGTTGAGTCAGGTGAACCAGATAGACCAAATGAAAGATACTCCTGCTCTTCAACTAATCCGGCAAGCTGAATAGTTATTTGAGGTCCAAAAATTTCCCAAGATACTTGAAAATCCTTGTGCAGTTGTAGACAGTTGGGTAAATCGTTTTTGTGGGGCTATAAACAATCAATTTATTTTTGCTGGAGGCAATATAATTTTTGAACTTACTATTATTTTGATTAGTGACGGTGGTACATTTAAAGCTTCTGGTATGATTATAGAACCAAGATTTTGTTTGATTTCATGATCAAATATGCTAAACCAGTCTATGTTGAAAATGGTAAGATCTCCTGGCAGTTCCAGTGTTATTGTAAGATTTTTGTAAGCACGTAGTGGTTCCAAGCTAAAAAAAGTTAATTTATGTTGCATCCTAATTGTATTTTCAGGGGTAATATAACAAGTGGTTATATTACGTTAATTACATTAATTTTACGAATTATAATCCCAAAGCTGAAAATACCACGATTGCGCAGCAGGAGTGGTATTTTCTTAGCATTGGGATTATAATGAGTGATAAATTAAGGAAAGGTATTATCTATTATTAGGCATACCACGAGTTGTATTTAAAAAGAGAATTTAACAACTGCAAATAGTTAGTTTGACAGCTAGCTCTCATTTAGATCTGCTTGCATCCAATAAAGTAGCTCCTTCCATAAAAATCTAACCAATCATATACCTCTGCTAGCGATAATTCCACGTGTGCCAATTATCGCGGTAATTGCACTTGTGCAAATTATCGCGGTAATTGCACTTGTGCAAATTATCACTTCGTTGCTTAGCAACCGTGAATTCAAAATGAATCGTTTTGGAAATGTAAACATAGAAAAAATTAATACAGAAGTTATTAAATCGTATTCGAGAAATAATCTCGACAAATACCACTCGTGCCGGAAATTTTTCTAGATAATTTTATTCTCTTATTATTCAAGCCCTATTTTGCCCATTAGCAAAACCACTCATACAAATTGGTCTTCTATTTTCTGATAAAATCCCTCGAGCTTCGCTCTCGGGATTTTATCTCTGAAAATACAGGATGATTTTTTTAGGTCTTCCACCGCGATTTTCTCACTCATTTTGCGGACTAAAAAAAAACGTAAGAAACAAACATGTGGCAATTTTGGACAGCTAAGTGGTGCTGCAAAAGAAATCGGCATCCATGGCCAACTTGTCGCGCAATATTAAAAAAACCTCAAATTGAGCAAAACTATTAATGGCCGTGGAATGTTTATTTTAAGAGACAGAGAAAAACTTTTATATTGAAAATTGATGGCACTAAGAAGCTTTATGCCAAAGGGTACTCAGATAGTTTCAGAAAATTACACAGGGTTTTCGGCTCTCTTGAGGCCATGATTTTTTTTTGTTTATTTCTTATTAAGCGATTTTCTCGCTTATTTTGGGCCGCACAGAAAATATGTAAGAAAACAAAATATGGCAATTTTGGTCAGCGAGGCGATGTTAAAAAAGGAATGGGCCTCCATACCCAACTTTTCGCGATGTACTAAAAAAACCGAAAATCGACAAAAATTTTCATGGTCTTAAGAGAGCCGAAGACCCTGTGTAATTTGCTGAAACTATCTGAGCACCTGGGTGGATAAAGCTTCTCAGTGCCATCAATTTTCAATATAAAAGTTTTCCTCTGTCTCTTAAAATAAACATTCCACGGCCATTAATAGTTTTGTCCAAGTTGAGGTTTTTTTAATAATGCGTGACAAGTTGGCCATGGATGCCGATTTATTTTGCAGCACCACTTAGCTGTCCAAAATTGCCACATTTTTGTTTCTTACGTTTTTTTTGTAGGCCGCAAAATGAGCGAGAAAATGGCGGTGGTAGACCTAAAAAAATCATCCTGTAAATACTCGTGATCTTTCTAGGCAAAACAGCGCTTTCAAAAAAATTATCGATAAAATTTCCAGCACTTGTGATATTACATACGAAAATTCCACTAGTGGTATTATCGCTGAAATCATCACCTGATTGGTTATAATATTTCAAAAATCATATCATTTCATTGGTTAATATTGGCAGGCGTTGAATTCTCGTATGTAATATCACAAGTGCCGGAAATTTTACCGATAATTTTTTCGAAAGCGCTATTTTGCCTAGAAAGATCACGAGTATAAATTGGTCTTTTATTTTCTGATAAAATCCCGAAAGCGAAGCTCGAGGGATTTTATCTCTGAAAATAAAAGCCCAATTTGTACGAGTGGTTTTGCTAATGGGCAAAATAGGGCTCGAGAATAAAATTATCTAGAAAAATTTCCGGCACGAGTGGTATTTGTCGAGATTATTTCTCGAATACGATTTAATAATTTCTGTATAAGTTTTTCCTATGTTAACATTTCCAAAACGATTCATTTTGAACGAGTTTATTGACAGCATCGACTGTAGCTTCGAGTAAACAAACATGACGCTTGGATATCCAAGGCAAATGCGATTACCTCAGCGTTGGTTTATTTTCTGAATGTCTCATAAATTTAAACGGAGACGGAGGTCCAATAACAAAAATTTAGCAATGTAAATGTTATATAAATTCATTGATACAATGCTTAATAGTACCGCAACATAATTTATAAGCTGCATAATTTAGAACAGTGTGAAACACACAAACTTTAAGAAGTAGGTATGTGTTTGTATCCAACATATTCGCGGTTGCTAAGCAACGAAGTGATAATTTGCACAAGTGCAATTATCGCTAGCACAGGCATATGATTGGTTGGATTTTTATGGAAGAAGCTACCTTATTGGATGCAAGCAGTATGAGCGAAATAATCATTTATATCAATCTACTTACTAGCCGTATTCATCTGGAACCTTGAAACCTTTGGAAACAGGCTGGGCACCAACTCCAATCCAAAAGTAAGCTTGCTTAGCCTTGCCATCATAAGTAAATCCATTCAGCCTTATTCTCTTTGCGTCCAATATTTCTATCGACATTGTAGAGATGCCATTGCTTTTGCCAGTCAACTGGGATATTTTCTGGATGGTGGGTGGTTCAAATTCTTCGGGAATGTAGATATCACCGAACGTATTTTGGGACCAAATGTCGTAAATGGCGAACCACTTGATATCTGTGATCTTTTTGTTGTCGGGGAGTCTCAATGTAAAGTCTTTGTTGAAATAGCGTTCTAAAACGTTTGTTCTGGAAAGGAACCAATGTATACTAATCACTTCCGCGTGTTTCAAGGTAAGTAAACTCACTTTCCGTGTTCATCTGGCACAATAAATCCTTGTGGACCGGGCCTGTTGGCAGCACCAGCCCAGAAGAATGTATCTGGGCCGTTTCCGTCATAGCTGAAAGCGGAGAGAAGGAGAGTCCAATCGTCCACGGCGTACACATCGCCAGAGACTTGGTGATGGTAAGAATTCAGCTTACCGAGGTACTTACCTCGGTATGGACCGTCATCTTCTTGGCACCATGCTGCGAAAAAGCAAAAGTAATGCTAAATCTTTCGGAAACAAACATTCACATTAGATCATAAATAATAGGCGCGCGTTCAACTTTATTTTCTGAAATAGTTAAAAAACAAGTAAACTTTGACAAAAATGGTTACAATGGTTACACACAGGCGGTATTCCATACTTATTTGTACAGGTTGTCCACGCTAAGGTGTCACTCGAGATTTCCCAGTAATTTTGAAGGTAGGTACTTAAGTACATTTATAGTTCACACACTAAGTGGAATTTTCCGGAGAATTCGAATGGAGTATATAGGAGGAATAACAAAAAAACCTGTTCATGAAGTTTTTCTTGTTGGATATGTCGTCGCAAAAAGCATTGCCACGCATGTCCCAATTGTTTTGAGATCATCTTTCGCCCACTGCGACCAATTCTTAATTGTGTCAAAATTTTGAAAAAGCAAACATATTAAAGGTGAAAAAGTGATACTTATTGCAGTATTGTTGCTATGCGTTGCCTGTATTTGAACTGTCTATATATGTACAGGGTGGCCCACCATGAACTGCATCGATCTATATATGGAAAACTAAAAGTAGGAAAATTCTGAAAATTTGGCACCTCACCAATGCCGATGGGCGCTGCTCAACTAAAATATTTTGGCGAATCTGGCACTTCCAGTTATACCGGTAGTCGATATCAACTTTCTTATCTCAAATGGAACACCCTGTATATTATTGCATTTTTGGATTCTAGGCATCATTTTGGAACAAAAACTTGCAACATGTAATATGTCCAAATCCAACCGTTTTTGAGATATTTGCATTTTTCCGAAAAAAAATACAGGTGCAGACCTAAAGTCAATTAGCAATTTATACGAGGAAATCGCGAAATTTCAAAACGAATTTTTGGCATGTAACAGAAGCCCTGACCTAGTGATCTCTGCTGAGAAATAAATCCGTTCTTATAGAGGGTGTTCACAAAATATGAATAAAAATCACATTCAAAATGTGCTTAAATCTCGAAATTTTCAAATGGAAACCCCCATTTTTTTAATGCGCTCGCTTATTCACCACTAAAAATGATGACAACTTTGTGTAAGGTTTCCTTACCTAAATGCAGTAATTTTCGATTAATTTACGAAAAACCCACTTTTCGCCCAAAAAAATGCGGGGTTTGCTTAACGCTTGGAAAATCATATTAGACGTGGACGTTGAAAAGACAATCGCGGCTGAGGAAATGTAGCTTGGTTTATAAATTATTGTCAACAATAATGCCGGCGATGCAGTTCGGGGTGGGCCACCCTGTATAGTTGCGCTTATACTTATCTTAAACTACCTATATGTTTCCTAATAATATTTTAGGTATTAGAGTCCCCCCTTTTGCTTAACTGGGTGGGGGTCCCTTATAAAATAATCTATGTTTTTATTTTTTTTCTATAGGGACTGGAATGAAAATTTCGACACTGTTGGACATTGGCTAATGGCTACTATGATAAAAACCGTTTGGCACTCAATGATATATTAATATAAGCACAGAGGAATAAACCACTTCCAAACGGATATTGTGAAGTAAACTGCTGCCATCTATTGACAAGTAAATAAAATCCCAATACCAAATGTCAAATCAATGCTAACTAAATAATCGTTGGGTGTAAACCTTCAGCATTGACCTTTATTCAATGCCTTCAGTCAACGAAATAATGCTTTGTTGCATCGACGATTTGTGCATAAATAAATGACATAACCGCGACTAATTACACTACAGCGAAAGTCCGGAAACAGAGTTTATAAGTGACATTATTAAAAAATTTTGGGCCTGAAAATTGATGCCCATAGATTATAGCGTTATCTATGATTATAGTGAGGCCCTTTCTTGATGGGATCTGTGGGTTACAGTAAGGTGTATGTAGTGTCATATAGACCGGCGGGGAACGAAACGTTTGCGGATAAATTGAGTATTAGAAAAAAATGATGAAAAACAATGCCCCTAAAACGGTCATTTTGTAACTATATCCACACAAAAAGTTAAAGTTAATATTTCCAGTCCAGAGCAAAATATTAAGAACCTTGACTCCTTGATTCGGAATGGATTCAAAATGATTATGAGCGTTTTAGGGGCACTAATATTTTCATAATTTTTTCTTATACCTACTCAATTTATCCGCAAACGTTTCGTTTCGGAGATACAGGATGTAAAACATGAAAAAAATGTATTGTAAAAACGGCTGGAACAAACATATTATGAGATATACAGGGTGAGTCACATCTAAAGGCAGATCCGAGAACACAAGGTAGAACTCGCTAAAATAAGCACATATGCTTAATAAATATTAGGTCAAAAACGCTTGGTTATACAGTGTGTTGACATTTTTCCAAAAATAATATATTTTTTTAATTCCTTTCGAGCCCATTTAGGAATTCCAACCAAATTTGGTACACATTATGGATTGGAGGGTTGCCATTTTGTGCAATAATTTGACTCCGTTCAGATGACCAGCGGCGTAGATACAAATAGTTACTGTAAGGAATTGTAAAAAAAATTAGTGCGGTCCTGTGCAAAACCAAAATTTTTGTCTTTTTTCGATAGCCCATTCAATTTGGAAGAAAAAGCGCCTCTTGGTATTTTTTATATCTGGTACAGTTTCTTCGTAATTTCGGATTTTTTAAACTAGTGCCAAGGCAATTATGCTGGCATTTAAAATAAAATTATTTGTATCTACGACGCTGGTCATCTAAACAGGGCCAAATTTTGCAAAAAATGACAACCCATAATATGTACCAAATTTGGTTGGAATTCCTAAACGGGCTCGAAAGAGACTAAAAAATATATATATGTTATTTTTGGACAAGTTTCAACACGCTGTATATGGAGAACCAAGCGTTTTTGAGCTAATGTTTATTAAGCATATGTGCTTATTTTAGCGAATTTTAATTTGTTTTTTCGGCTCTGCCTTTAGATGTGACTCACCCTGTATAAGTAATATCGTTGGGATTTGAATGAAGCGTGGATTTCGAAAATTCAATAATATACAGGGTATTCCATTAAAAATAGATAAGCTTGGTTTGTCCCGCTTTTACGGAACACCCAGTATCAATTTTAACAAGACCATGGAAAAGCTTACAAAAAATCATAAATGTATAACCCTACAATTTTTTTAAGACTTATTCAATGGAAACTGTACTTGGGTATAGGCAAATGATAAGGTAAGTATTATGACATCTTTTCTTCAGGAGTTGTAAGAATTTGCCTAGGTACCTACCTACTTATCATTGGCAGCCTGACTAAAATCGCATCAAAACGCATAGTTTTCGAATAAATGAAGACTCACTTTTCCATATTAAGAAATAACTCAGGATTAATTTCTGACTTATACCATAATAGATGTATGCATTATAACGTCATCTGAAAGGCATACTGAGTGAAATCACATCCAAAAATCTGTCACGAACTACTTACTACAATAATTTCTATAAGTATAGGACAGGTTGATGAAGCAATAGCTATTTTACTATGCTGTTTCAGTATAAAAATCAGTCGCCTTTTCATACGTATAGGGAGGTATTTAATATTCAAGTTAATTAAAACTAGATATTTAAAAAAGCAGTGGCCTTTATGTTTACACCTATTCATTTTTTGCATTTGTTTTGAAATTTGTGCAAGAGTGTGACCTGCCTTTGTAAACACCACTGACATAATTAAGTAATTATACCGCAATTTCATTTCTCTTAACGGTCTACTTACTAAATTCTTTACGGCACATTACCTACAGAACTTGAAAGTAAAATAAGAACATAACGAGAACAACAAGGAACCACACTGTCTATTTTTATTTTCCCGATACTACCTACTAGAGCTATAAGAGTCTTATCAATAATAATAGGTACTATAAAACACAATAGTATTTATAAAGAATATTGTTTTCGAAAAAAATCTGGCAAGCACAAAGGAACATTGACATACAGTTGCTGCCCCACCAGGCTCTACAGCTCCACACATTTTTATGCTTACCTATGATACAAATCGCTAACAACACAAACACTGTATAAAACATCTTCCACTAATTACATTTTAGGAAGGTCTTTTCCTATTTTATTCCGTCCTACAAAGCAACATATTGCGGCACCCGCGGCAGACACTTGACTATAGTTTGGCGGTACCAATTCGTCAACTTTCTACGGTTCTTCTGGTCAAGCGCGATTTCTATACGGAGTCAAGGCTGTCCGACGGATTCAATCGACTTCACGGCTTGCATTACAATGCCGTGACTCGCGCATGGCGGCATTAACTTTTGGGAAGGTTATCGGAAGATTAGGTAGTTCGAAATATTCGGGATGCCTTTCCTGTGTCAAGAAGTTAGATTCTTCCGAAACGGTTTCATACAGTACAGACAGGAGATTTCTCCTCGCAGAGGTGAAAGTGAAACGTACCCAGTAGTGACGTCATGTGGGTTATAGGTACGTCATTCCGTAAGGTAGCGTAGTACCTACCTAATTATCTAAGTATTTAAACACGGGGTTCTATGGTTTAATTACGTACATCAGAAAAATACCCTGATTTTGAGTTACTGATAAAATAGATCACAACTGAATAGTTTTTCAAATTCCTTTTAAAGTTTTTTGACTTATATTATCTTTAAGATAGGAAGAAGATTTATCGCCCGAGAGCTCAGAAAGACGAAGTTGTTGAAGTTATTTTTGACTTATAACGTTCAAAGTTTCGTTCTTTTAATATTAGGCATTCATGAATTTTACCGGAAACTCGAGAAAGTTGTCTTCTAATCAATCAAAGCCAATTAAAAATTAAATGGATCTGTTTGCGCCACAAAGAATTTCGACAACACCCTGTCTATTAACGACTGATTTCTGATTTTTTTGATTGGATTTCTGATTCTGTTTGCACAAAAACCATTTGTTGAATGATCAAAATCAATTCATATTTCGGGAAATATTAGCCAAAATCGATTTTCAATTATTAAAAATGTCGAACAGACTTATTTCAAAAATAGCCTTTTCTTGGGGATACCGATTTTGTGAAATATAGGCAACAGTTTCTTTTTGTGTTTAGGGAAAAACGCACAAAATCAAAAGCCAATCAGATAGGTATATTTCGGAGTAGGTACCTACACAAATTATTGCTATATGTACTTTGGTTTAAATTTTTACACATGAAGTATCAGTAAATTAGGTAGGTACTAAAAGACAAATTACCAAAGCAACGTTTTTTTTATAATTTAATCTACAAAAATGATTATTTAGATTATTTAGATTATTTAGAAACAAAAGCAGTTTGATACCTATCATATTTCCCAACACGATATAAATTAAAAATAATTATGTTTCGCCTTTTTAAAAAGAGATTGATACATTTGTATATTATATGTGTTTGAATATTTGTTACATGTATACAGTGTGTCCCAATTTGATATTAGACACCTCAGGAATATACAATATGAAGGGCTAGGAAAACAAATGATCTCTATTTTTCATTGGTGGTCCCAAGGGAGAGTATCTCATAGTCGGTGGTATTTGAATGGGGTAATTATTATTTCATTCAAAATAGCAAATTTTCAAGAAACACTATTAGGGAATTTTTGCGACAAAATGTTATTAAGAAAACTTGTTCAGAATGAAAAACTGAGTGGATTCGCAAAATTTCAAAAGTCCAAAAGTGATTTTTAGATTTATCTACCACTTTTTTCTTAGGAAAGTGTCCTTTCTGGAGCTTTCACGTTAACATTTTATTTTTTCACGATGAACAAGTTTCCTTAATAATATTTTACGTGAAAGCTCTAGAAAGGACACATTTCTAAGAAGTGGTAGAAAAAGGAGGAAACAAGTTATCTTAATAACATTTTGTCGTAAAAAAATCCCCGAGGGTTTCTTGAAAATTTGCTATTTTAAAGAATCATAGCAGGCCACGAAATATTTACCCCATCCAAATACCACCGCCTATGAGATACTTTCCCTTGGCACTACCAATAAAAAAAATAGAGACCATTTGTTTTCCTTGCCCTTCATGTGTCCCACTTTGATACTGGACACCTCAGAAATATTTGAAGGGCCGCCATTCACCCCATGAACATAGGTGAATCTGTGTTTCTTCTGGATGAGTCCAGCGTCAGCGAAACTTCTAGTTCCAAGCTTCTCGTCCTCGATTGCACGGGGCATCCTTAGGGCGCGACTATCACACTGAAAAATTAAATGGTCTGTTATTTTGAGATGATAATGTTTTCCATTCCACCTTCAGTTTTTACGAACCTATAATCTATAGGTACTTATCTGAAATGTGATCTTTGATCGTGTACATTAATATTCAAACTCGGGTACATTAGATTGAAAATTGAAACCATTCGATGTGTTTTTTTTGTAGAAATATTTATGTCTCCAGCAGATACATATTTTGCATTCTGCTGTTTTCTATTTTCTCAATAGGTACACCAAAATTCAACAACCGGCAAATCAAGATAGCTATAAATTATTGATTATTTGCTAGATTTATTTTAGCTGTTAGGAACCTGCAATAGGCCATTTAAATTACCTTAAACGAAAATTGTAATAAGAACACTTATATGTATATGTTTATAGCTTCTCTTGATATCCTGCCCTTATGCCCTTATTATACACACACAGTGTCATATCCATCAATTTTCACACTTTGCTGTTTCTAATCTAAAAACACCCGGTATACCTCATAATTTGCGAGACTTCAGTGATCGACGACAAAATGCGACCAACAACTATTTTGATCATTTGTTTGGTCGATATTTTGCAATTATCGTAATCCCCACCTTCGCGTGCTTTAACTATGATTCAGAATGAAGTGATTAAACCTAAAGTGTTACTAAGAAACCAAGACGATGTCATAGTGTGTTGGGAAAGAATTGTCGATAAATGCACATTATTTCAACTGCAGATTTTCAACGATTTAAAGGAATGGGAAACTGTGTTATGGTAATAATACTAATTCCTACTTATATCCCTAGCTAGCGATCACTATCGTTGTTGTTTTTCTAAAAATATTAACAAAAGTACATATTTTTGAATAAATGTGTTCGGTACACCTTTTTCAGAAACGGTAGACATTTTCAAAATTGGTCAACAGTAATTTTTTTCTTAAAAAGGTGAGAAAAAATTGAGGTTATAAGTTCCCACAGTTCCCATAAAATATAAAACAATCATTATAATTTGGGGCGAGAAAAACGCCCTACAGACATGTGCAGTTGTCCCAATAATTATGAACTCTATCCATCATATATTCGTTAATTTGTACGAGAATAGAAAATAAAAAAGTATTCTTTTGTATGCCAATAATGAATATAAGAAATAACAAAAAAAATTAGTTCTCAATATTATTAAGTCGGAAATTTGCACCTACTCATTAGCAATATTCCGTTCATAAATTTCACTTCACTTTTTAATAGGACCCGGTATTATTGTGTATTATGACTCTATATTTCAATTTCCCGGAAAATTCTATATAAAACGATAAAACACATTTAATTCATTTTGCAATTAGGTTAACTAAGTTTAAATAAATTAATTAAAATTAAATAAATGATATATTATTTGTAAATGTAAAAATATGTGCAAATAAATGATTAGACGTGTACAAAACATTATATAGTTTTAAAATAATTTTTCTATTGAATTTGTAAATAAGATTACTTGTAACAAATTTGAAAGTTGGATGGGAATACAGAATAAATACAAAAAGTTAAAAATTATACAACGTTTTTTTTGTAGGGGAAATAAAGAAGAATTTAAAGTAAATAATTTAGCTCCTTGCACTTGTTATTCCTTTAGAATAAAGCTACAAAATGAGGAAGACTGGACTTATTTTAAGGCAGCTACAGAAGACTTAGGACCTCACACGTCTGTTATGCATATGATGAGAGCTGTGAAATTGGGTAAACCTGCTTTGATAAGAAAGATAGCACATCTTAGGTATGGAAAATTTTTCTGATATAGGTACCACTCTTAACTTAGAACACTATCAAATGCTTTTGTTTACTGCTTCGAAATAATATCTTACTTTATTAATACCAGGTGACCAAGTATTTTACCTCACTTGTTGCTTCCCAAATCATGCCTATCATTTTGATTTGGTTAATATTGAGTACACCGCACTGATGATTGCCAAATAGCACAAAACAAGTGTATGCGGTATTGACAACTTTTATGAAACTAGGATAGTTTAAGAAAATTACAGTCTTCGGCTCTCTTGAGGCTATGAAATTATTTTATTTACTTTTTATTAAAGCTATTTTCACCCTTATTTAACTTGTCGCGCAATAATGAAGAAACCTCCAATCTACACAAATTTTCATGGCCTCGAGAGAGCCGAATGCCCGTGTAATTTTCTGAAACTATATGAGCGTTGACTGAAGAATCCTCACCCAACAATATGAGCACCCAGTTGCATCGACCTTCTCAGTGCCATCAATTTCCAATGTAAAAGTATTTTCTATCTCTTGCAATAAACATGCAACGGCCACTAATAATATGAGGTTCTCCTATATGGCTCTACAAGTTGGTTATCCATGTCGATTTGCTTCGCAGCGTCAGACTAGCTATCCAAAATTTCCACGTTTTTGTGCCTTACTTTTTTCTTGTGGCTCAAAATAAGCCAGAAAATCGGGTGGTAGTCCTAAAAAAATCATCCGGTATACTGAATTAAATTTTTAGACCAATATTGCTTGATGCAGAAAACAAAGACCACCAAATCCCTCTGATTGAAGCCATGGGAGCTGGTGACATCCAAATTATGCAACTATTATTAAATTTGGGCGCAAACGTAAATGCCAGAATCTACCACAACATGAAAACTCCACTTATGGTTGCCGTTTACAAGGGGCAGTTGCAACTGGCTGGTTTTTTAATAGAAAAAGGTGCTGATGTTATGCTGAAAGATATCAATGGACTTACGATTTTGCATCATGCAGTTGATTCTAATAATATCGAGAGTGTTAAGTTCTGCGTGGAGCTGGACACTTTGAGAATAAATTCGAGGGATAACAGTGGATGGTCGCCTTTATTAAGAGCAGGCAAGTATTTAGAGGACCAGCAGAGGTAATTTCAATTATTAAAATGATAAAACATTTTTTCTTTATTTTTATGAATCACAGTCCGGGTTCATGAATTCACGTTTAAATTTTCCTTTCGGCTTAATTAAATAAGCATCTGTAAAATTCATTATTTCCAAATCACTACTTGATGAAATGGAACTTTTTTGAGACATAAATCGGTTTAAAATGTTCTATAAACGTCGAAAATCAAAGTTTCAGCAAAAAAGTTAATGTTTATGTGTGTGTCCCCAATGATTCAGCAATGATTAGTTCTAAAAAACTTCATTTTAGGTACTTGCAATAGTTTTTAGCCAAGGAAATTAGTACCTACATAATAAATGTTACTAGAGAGCATTTTTAACATTATTATAAAAGGGTTTGGTTGAGATGGGGTGCAAAGGGGTGAGTTTTAAAACAGCAAGAGATATGTGGTTTCCTATGTTTCTGGAGTCAGAAATTCAATTTTTGCATTATTTTGCAGAAACAAACTAAATTAGATTCGACTGGCTTCTTTTTTCTGTGTTCAGCGCTGAATTTTTGAACGGTTAACAATTAAAGTTACCCTACATATTCTAAACCTTGAGAATTTCTCTGACATAACGAGTTAAGTTAGTGCAAAAACAGGGATTTATATTAAATTGAAAACTTAATACTTGTAAATATCTAGGAATTGCCAACAATTTGACAAATTTGGACATTCTAAAAAAATTCAAAACAAATTTTTTGATTCTAGTTATTTTAGACTGCTCTCAAGAAATTATAGATTATTTAATTGACAATGGAGGTTGTAAAAACCTTAGAGATAAAAATGGCTTAGATTATGGAAAGCACCTCGCTTTGAAACATCAGAAATACATCTAATAATGGTAAGTGTGTTTTTCTCTTTGAATGAAGAACCGCAGGAAGGTGCAAATTTAGGCGTCTCCGCATACGGCGGGACGCCGTTTCCGTTTTTACAATGGCATGCACCTATGAGTTGTTTCAACAAACTAATCGAGGCAGAAATCCCTATTTTTCGTGAACTCAGTACCTGTACCTACAATACAGACAAAAAATTATAAGGCACGTTATGTATTATAAATTTCTAATTATGAGTAGGTACCTACACAAACGCCTATGCCACTTTGGTGCAAGGCCTCAAAAGTTAATTTAAATTACAGATTTCTTACCGATGGATTATTATCCTCAAACATTTTAGTTTTGGCGGCCAGGCAAGTGCCACAAGCCGCACAGCTAAGCATAATTACTCGAAAAGTATCTAAATACCACATACCGACACAGATATCAAAATGTTGTGTCAAAACTTGGTTACTACTCAAGGCGATTTCCGTCTCACCTATTTTAAAATACACACAGACAGTGGCGTAACTACGGGGTGTTCAGAGTGTTCAGTGAACACGGGCCCAGAGCTGCTAGGGGCCCACCGCTACCAAGATTCATGCAGGACGACTCAGAATCTCTAATCGGTTACATACTCGACGCCCCAGGCCCAGGCCTACTGCACAAATGGCAACGAAGACAAAATAATAGTAATTGCCCCCCTACCCCGCACAAGCATTCATTTGCTTCTGGGGTAGGTACCTACTCCTAGTTTGAAGTATTGGGAGGGTAAGAATTATTATTATTATTATTAAGTTTAAGGGTGCACTAGACACCCTAACATACCCTTAAATCATTTCTGACTATCAATTGTTTCCATGGCTAGCTAGATTTCGCAAAACCGGATCCTAGCGAATAGAAAAAATTCCATGTTTTTTTTTACATATTTAACCCTGTAGGTTTTGAATAATAAAAGACACAGAAAATCTTTTCCTACAGAAGTTGTTGAGAATGATAAGGACTTTCAATACTTAGAGAAAAAATGGTATGTTTCTGGGGAAAAAATATCGATGCCGTCACAGTAGCCATTTTCCCAAACATCAAAAAAGCAAATTTTCGGTCATAATAATTGGACCTTGGTATGTCCCATTTAAAAACCCCTGTTCGAAATTTTATCTTCAGTTTTTGTGTTCTCGCAAAATGCCTGGGGCGTCCAGTGAGCAATGCCCATAATTTTTACTGTTGGTCAATACAAAGTTTATGTTGGATTATTCTCTATGTACCTACAGGGTGTCCCATTTTCGACACTTTTGCGAGCTATCTCGGTTCTTTTTAGAAATAGGAAGTTGCGGTTTTCGGGACACTGACCTACTTTTTCATAAAAAGAAAGGCCCGTATACAGAATTTTCAGCCGGCCTCCTTAGTTTTTTAAATACAAGACACCCCCCATATATCCGTCATACGCTGAAATGGTAAAAAATCGACCCTTGTAGATTTTTCACGTAGAATTCAGTGGCGTACACGGTTTTTTCCTAGGAGGTAAGAATTTCAAAATTAAATATAATCTGCAAAACTATCGGAAATTTGACATCTTGTACAATATTTGTCATTGTTACAGCACTTTCAAACATAAAAAATCACAGGGGCCCACTTGAAATTTTGAACAGGGGCCTACCCTTCCTTAGTTACGCCACTGCACACAGAGCTTTTATTCCTTCTTTATTCAAAGGTTTTTCTAAAGCAAATTTTATACTTTATATACTATCGTAAATTTTTTACTCTGAATAACTTTTGAATTGAAGTACATTTTTGTTTATTTTGTGACACTGTAGATTCAACTTTATTTATCCATGGCAATAGAACGCGAGAAATCAATGTGTTATTCCTCATAAGTGAACCTTTCGTGACCCTTTCATTCTATAAAACGTGAAACCTATTAAAAGCCAAAGTTTAACAATATCAATTAACAGTTCCTCAGTTGTTTGAAAACCTTATTTAATCTTTTCAGAATACCTGCGGTTATGCTTGTATCGAATTGTGAATTGCCTTAAATTGCCATAAACAAGGGATAAACTTTAAAAGTTACCGGGTTGTATCAGGTATTGATTTCCCCCCACGGCGCCATCGCACGGCGGAACTCTAAACAAACTCCCAGCTTACCGTATTACTCTCCTACCTCAACCTAGCACCAGGGTAGAACTCGGAGTTGTCAAATGCGGAAAGATCCCGAGCTGCAGTCCCTGTAGTTTTCCCAACACCAACATTCGGTTCATAATCACCGGGCTTTGTTAAAATCTCTAGCCTGTATTGTCTCAGCAGAAAAGAAAAATGGTCGACAAGGCTTTTATCGGAACTTGGGAGGTGAGTTCAGTGAGTTCAGTTTGTAATAAGCTTCCTATTGTGGTAGGTGGGTCGAATGAACTAGTGTGCGTTTGTCCGGGTTCATGAATTCACGTTTAAATTTTCCTTTCCGCTTAGTTAAGATGACAATTGTGTCGGTTTTATTTCTTTCGAAAAAATCGTTAAAGTGCAAGTGACCCCAAAACTTTATGAACGATAGTCATCAGAAGATGAGAAGAAGTGTTGCCGAAATATTATATTATGCAACAAGTTACGCTATAGAACATCCCAAAAACAAGAAGTAACGTCACTGCTTGCTTAGTGCACAACCGGAAAAACCTGAACTCCGGAAAATGATCTTTTTGGACATATTAGAAAACATCATATTATAGAATGTCGCAGCTTTTAAATAGTAGACAAGTAATAGTTGCAACTAAAAAATATTCTAAAATCAAAGCAAGCAAGTCAAAAACAATATTATGTGTCCGAAATACAATTTTTGGAGTTTATAATTTTTATATTTATAAATTATATACATCGTCATACACGGATGGAGTTGGCAAGAGGAGAAAAAAGATTATTATTGATTTTACGATGAAAATTCATTCTTTATAAAAAAATCTTCAACTTACATGTCAACATCACTATCTTTGTCAAACAAGCATTAAAAATGAAATAACAATTTCTACGATTGTGAAAACATTATTCTATACTTATATCCTCCTTTTCATAAATTCACCTTTTAAAAAATAAAGGCATGAAATTCAAAATCTAAATTTCAAATGGCTATTAAGGCTTTATTTTTGATTATAAACAACTTTGTTTCATAAACAATTTGTCTAGAATGACAAAAATAATGGTACTACTTCTCTCTTAAAGTATTTTCTTGAATTATTATTAAGTACCTATACCCGATCTAAGAATTTTATATGGTAAACTTATTTTTTCAAGAAGCAGAATTTGTTTTATAAAGTATAACATTATGACTTTTCATCCTATTATCTACAAATAAAAAATACGCCACGTAACTTTTTAGGATTGCCAAAGGTAATGGTTTAAATGATGCAGAAGAAATTCGAAAAGAATAAGAAAAATAAAATAAATAATGCAGTCTTCAAATATGAATGAAAACGTTTTAAACTAAACACAATTTGAGGAAGGAAATAATTTATAACTTTTGATAGTTTTGTTTAAAAATACATAATATGTAAAAAAGAGCCGCAGGCAAAATTTGTTAGCAAATTCAAGAACAAATAGTTTAAACAATGCATATAAGAAATTCCAAATGAGGAACACAAAAGAAATAGGTAATGCTGGATCAAAATATTAAAATAACATACATTTTGTCCTTAATAGAAAAGGGAGAAATTTTATTACCGGTGACATAGCCCCCTGTCCCTTATCCCCGTCCATCTACCCTGGAAAATTTAATAATGCTTATCTGGCAAAAAGTTCCGCTAGCGACACAAATTTTATTATAGTTTTGTTTTTGCAAATTGGTGCAGATTATGTTAGTGCATCCAAAATTTTATAATTCCCAAAATAGCATTACGCCTCATTTAAATCATATCTGATTGTATTCCTGAAACTGGTTTAACCGAAAATTATTTGTCTATTCTTAAAAGTATATAACATGTTATTTATAAGTTTTCATAAAAAAAAAACATTAAAGGAGCAATGAATCATACGGCTTTTAATCATCTTAATTCACAATAATAATTAACAAATCAAATTGGTATAAAGTAAACAGTCTGCTTTCAATTTTAGGTAGTGAATTGCGTCCTAACTAGTTTTGCAAGATGCACGGTAACGGAAAATGATATGGATGGGTAAGTTGGTACATTTAAATAGTCATTATTATATACCTATATACACGTTGTCCCATTAATAATGATACATTGAGCAACTGTATATATTTTGTGCCAAAATATTACGACTCAGCTCAACAATAATTATTATCGGTCAAATCTCTATAATCGTTGGGTGAGTCAACGCTATAATGGTTACCGACATACAGGCCATTGAAGTTCTTTTTTCGTAATTGAATAATGGCTGTATCTCCCAAAATGAATTGTTTTTATTTTTTTGTTTTTGAGCACATTCTGCTAATTTCAACGCAAATGGTTATAGTCCAAGAAAATTGTCATTTTTTTATAGAGGTAGAAAAAAAAATTCCCAATAGGTAGATATTTTCAGGGTTGGGTGTTGTGGGTAGCGTCCTGAGTGTAACCCCAAAAAATCACCATCGAAATCGTGTTACGAACCCCGCAATAGGGGTGGTTTTGCAAACATTTTTTTTGCAATATTTTTTTTCTTATGTGTAGATTTTTTTTCTTATGTGTACATTATTACATTCTCTACAACTTTCTCTTATGAAGTTTTTTTTAAACTTCAATACTTGACGAGATATAGGTAAAAGATCACCACTAGCTAAAGTGCGTTTTATAAGGGTGAAAAAAAAATCTTTAAAACAAGCTGATTTTTTCAGGGTTAACTTAGGAGTGCACCCCGGGTTCGAGTCCCGGCTGGAGTGCATTTTTTTCAATTGATATCCTTTACCTGATATGCCATTATAAATTAATTTATTAATTTATTATGAAAAATAATTTTTTTTTCTTGCAATTCATATTCCGTGTATTTTGAACTTCTCTGGTGAGGCAATATATTTTTCTCTGGCATTTTTAGAATCAGATTTAAATTAGGTGAAAATGGCGATGTAACCTGGTGCATATCCGAAGAACTGAGAGTTGTTCCACTGTTTTGTTGTGAATCGTACGAGTACCATACAAAAACTGGTAGTGGAACCTTCAGAGTAGATTTAAGATTTGGAGCGTATTCAGGACAAATTTTTGAATTTAAGGTATTTTCCATTTTAACATTCGTAATAATAAATAATAATAAACGTTTAGGTGTACAATATGAAACCAAAAGATAGCTTTAAATTAAGCAGTGATCAGTTGTGCGAGATGGACTGCATTTATTTGGAAGTGACTGTGGAACCAACGCACAATCAACCCTTCTCTTTCCTACCAGCACTAATAGATGGATATTTCTCTGACATAACTATTACCGCATCCAACAAAAAACAAGTAAGCACCTATCCAATTTTTTCGCAGACTTGTAATGCTTTAATTTATTACACTTTGCAGTTTAACGTTCATTCCACAATTCTTCCACTTTTGGCAAACGGAGTTGACTGGAAATTAGAACCTTCGCAATTTGAGGGAACAGCTGAACAGGTTTTAGGCACAATCCTTCATTTTTTGTACGCCGAAAGCCTACCAGAAAATCTAAACGAAAATACTGCAAAACAAGTCAAAGAAGTCGCAGCCAAACACCCTTCTTTGAGCAAATTAGTGATTATCTGTGATAAATTCATAAGTAAGATGCAACTGAGACGTCGTAAGTGATATTTACTATTGGTTTACTTTTACTTAAAACGCCTGTTGATGTCTGGGCAACAGCAAGCCAAATACCTATAGCTAATTTATTTTAGAAATTATTACATTGGTAAACGATATCCATGCTTGTATGGATAGAATAGTGGAATACATAAACCCGAGGGGAGGATACACACAGCAAGAGAACGTCACTTCCAACCCTGCCAAACTGTGTTTTGCTATCAAACAAAGCTTTAGAGAAGAAGTAGTGGCCATAGTAAAGTTTGTTTACCTCTGCGACCTATACACGAAACGAAAGCACGAACTCACTGTCACGGAGGAAGAAGATATCATGCTTTTACTGAAGTCCAAAGTGCCAGTTTATAACATTAAGTTCAGACAGTTTTTGGAAGGCCTGAAGAAGATATACCGTACCTTGTCACCTTCACAAAGAATCGAAGTCGCTTCCTTTATTGTACCTGAGGTAGGCAGCAGGCTATACTACTAAAAATAGATTATTGTTGAGATTTTAGATTGAAGGAACATTGAACACTATTCTACTGTTGATGGGGGATGTGAAAAAATTGTTCCAAGATGTGATAAAAGGATTTAATACAACGTCTGGCTCAACACACATTCCTTTCGTTGCTGGAGAGAATCTGTCGAAGAGATTAACCAGCATGGTTCGTAGAATGGAACTGAGGAAGCTCAAAAGCGTCCAGGAGAATATTATGCTACTATATGAGGCCTTGGCTCACAAGAGGTTAAAACATAATACTATTTTTTTATTGTATGTCAAACATAATTTTCAGGGATAAATACGTTTCAATGTCCACTGCTGAGCGAGTTCAATCACTAGCACGTAATTTGGAATTGTTCATAAAGGAACTTCCAATCTTTTTAATAAGACTTGACGAGATTGTTGATGTTTTTGATGAGAAGTTAGAAATTCCAGAGTTCAAATTCTTTTTTAAAGTAGAAACTAGCAAAGTGGTAAGTTATCACAAATAATATCACGTGCGGCTGTTTTCAACACTTTTCTTCCTTTCTGTAGTTTCTATAGATTTTTCAGTTTTGTCCTAACTATACAGAGTGCCCCGAAATTAATCCGCCATAATTTCCACGAGGTGTTCTTCGACCCAAAACAATTGAAGAAGTTCCTATAAACATGCCCCGGAAATTTACAGTTTCGCAAACGGATTTTTTTAAGTATTCCCAGAACAAAGACAATAGTTATTTGTGTACCAAGGCAGTGAAGTTCTATACCTTTCATAATGAATGTCGAATTTAGTTGCCGAGACCCTTAGGGCCAACGCAAATAAACCACATGAGTAATTACAAAAAGGAACTTAAGGGGCACATTATAATTTTTTTTTAAATCGGGAGAAAGATAAGTTTCATTAGGCAAAATAATTTAAAAAAGTCACCCGTCCATGAGCCGACCGCGAGCGCCATTGCTTTGCCCCTATATCGCTCCACCTAGATCGAGCACGATCCGGTACGGCACAACTTGCCTGGTCCTCTAGTCCCTCTCTTGCAATCTACCTACATGGAAAATATTCTTGTTACTTATACTGAAAGATTGCGTTGTTATGGGTGACAATATCTAGCTTTTAATAATTAATTTTGAGGCTGAGTTTATAAAAACCTTTCTCTTTTTTTTTGGTCGCAGAACGCCCTGGTAAACAATGGCAGGCCAATTTCGCGACACTCTGTATATTTTAGGCTTATGTCTTGCAAAAAATGCGGGAACATTCGGCAGCATCACAACAACTAATTGTCAGAGCTTGCCAGTTTATACAACGAGACGCTTTCAATGAGACAGTAAGGAATCTCGACCTTTTGAAAACTCCTCTTCCAGAAGTTAACAATCCCCAAAAATGCACAACTTCTTCTGGATCAACCGGAAAATACAGAGACCAAGATTACAGCGTAAGTTTTTTAAGAATTATTTTATTTGTATGGTATTAACCACTGACGTTTCTTTAGCTAAATCTTGTCAAATCTCTATGCGTCCCACCGCCTTCAAATGAGAGTAGCCTCTCAGCAAGTTCTCTGAAGTTATTTAATGACGAAATAAGCACCGACATGGAATTTGAAGTGCTCGCCAGCGGTTCCGGCTTGACAACATTCAAGGAATACGTTGAAGTTAGCGATCCCGAAGTAAAGACTGTAATAAAGGCACACAGGGTTGTAGTGGCATCAAGGTGCATTTGGTTTAGGAGGGCGTTGTTGTCTGGAATGAAAGAGGCAATAGATAGGTATTTCATCACAATATGATATTTTGGCGCTAATAAGCATCTGATTTTTTTTAGGAAAATTGTAATACACGAAGCAGATCCTTATTTATTTAGAATCATGTTGGAGTTTTTATACAGCGGAAGATTGAAGTATAATTTATTGAGTATTGATCAAGTTCTTGATTTGTTGTTACTTAGTGATAGATATGAGGTAGATACATTAAAGAGGACTTGTGAAAATTATTTGAGACAACATATCGATAATGAAACTGTGTTGTATTTTCTTAGTATGGCGGATAGATACAACGCCAAAGTTCTGAAGGTACCAATTATTATTAGTAGTAAGTCATGAAAGACGATAATAAACGATGTCGATTTTTTAGAGCCGATGTTTTCACTACATTTCCCAAAACAATCATATAACAGAAAGTGAAGAATTCTTTCAACTTGCACTACCTTTACAAGCGGAAATTTTCGATACTGTGTCATCTCTTCCGGGAAGATTCTTCTACTACGGCACTACGGATGAGCAAGAAATTTGCGTAAGTAAAAATACTATTCAATATATTACATAATTTTCCCTAAAAGGGTTTACAGTCCAACACAAGTTCGCAAGATGAAGTTAGCACAGGAAGAAGTTGTACTAGTCGTCTAGAAAGATGCATAACACAATTGAGGAACATAATAGGCGAATCAGCTCCACGATCAATATTGATTGAAGTAATATTAGCGGCAGATTACAATCTTCAAAGGGCTATCAATTATTTTTACGCAAGAAGCAGTTCAAATGAGCAAGGGTAAAGCTACCTTATGAGTTAGGTATTTAATTATTCAGGTGATTCAGTTTTAAATGAACAAACTCCTAGGTGAGGTAGAATATCGAAAAATAATGTTGTAAGAAGGTTACAGCCCAAATTTCCCAAACTAGTGGAGATATTATTTAATAGCCCATGATAGATAATAAGTGCAAGAGTTCTGGAAAGGCTGATATTTTCAGATTTGATTATATTGTGCATACGAAGTACGTTCAAGGGTGTTTCTAACTATCTGACATGCTGACCATACAGTAGTTTTTATGACCAAAGTATCCAATCTGAAAATTTCAACCTTTAAAAAAACTCTTGCAATTTTTTGTCGCCAGTTCTGCGACTATAAGTCATGTCTGGTAAACTCTAATAATTATAGATTATAGTTATATTATTATGATTTTTCACAAATATGTAATAGTCTTGAAATAATAATAATACTAATAAAAACAAATTAGCCATGATACCATGACAGATGGCAAAAACTGCTAAAGAGAAAGTTTTTGTTTTAAATTAATAACGGGATTCTCTAAAGAAGTAGGTACTATTTTCTTTTCAATAACTTAATTAATATTCTCAAGTTTGTCAGTACTAAAAAGTGCTGCAGATTTGGTAGAAATATATTTGGTTGTGTAGGACACATTTAAAATCATTTTTAATTTTTTTAAATTCCCTGTATGTTCAAAACGAAGTCTTCAATAGAGAAAAGATTTTACATTTGTCCAAGTTTGTGGAAATAGAACTGAATGACCCTACATTTTTTGTTAGCGTAAAAGGAATTGTCTTACTGTTTTTTTATATCAGTGATATAAAATAGGTTCGAAGATCGTAGAAATCATCTTGTAAAAGTTATAAGATCAGTAAAATATCGCTAGAGTTATTTAATTATTAAAATTATTTAAACTTTACTACTTCTATTAAAAAATAACATTTAGTCCCAAAAAAGCTGAAAGCTGAAAGCATTCAAAGACACAAGGCGTTAGAGGTTACATTTTCAGTACCATTTGACGTTATAAGAATACTAATGTCTTAAGTTGGAAGTGTAACAATAATATATTTGTGAATTACCTACATTTGTATTTGAAGATTGAAATTAATGTTATTGATCTATTTTTCGAATTTCATATCTTCTATGTGTGTGCATTTTTAAAGTTTCATTCGGAGTCGAGTCATGGCTCTATTGAGTAGTTGCACAATACCATAAAACTTTTTTGGTTCGAATGCAACTTTAGAGTTAATACGATTTAATGCACTTCATTCAATTAATTCTTGTTAAATGTAAAACTATTTACTATTGGTATTATTAAGCAGATTTGTAGTAATGGGTACCTAAGTACGCGGTTACATTGCATATTCTAAATTAGCGAATAAGGATCTGACTAATCTTGCAATTATTATTGAGAGGCTTATAAATGGTTCTGATCGAGGTTCAGTGACTTTTACACTTACTTTTTGTATTTTTTTACGATTAATTAGGCATAAAACAATTAATAAAACACACTACCATTATTAAAGAATATTAGGGTTGAGTGAACTAAGTACTTATCTACTTATACTTAGTTTGCTCTAAAATATTAGGATAGTGTGATTTTAATTGTTTAATAGCCGACTGATTATATTGACCCATCAATTTGAATAGCTATTTTCCTAACGAGTGCGGCAAATCCATTTTTCCGTAAGAGACTGCCGAACGACGCGTAGCGGAGTTCGGCCAAGCAGTCGTTTTAGGAACAATTGTTATACTACAGGAAAGCTGGTATAAAATAAACAACTCTTTAGATTTATTATTTATTATTATAATAGTTTATAGTAAAATTACAATTTGTAGCATAGCTTAAACTAATAGATTTAATTTCACGTTCAATATTTTGTTGGGTACTGGTGCCGACAATATTGGTTTCTGCTCGGGTTTCTGATTATCAATAATTGAAAACACCAGTAATTTTGATGGTTGTAACGCACTAGTGCAGAAATATTTTCCACACTAGTGCGGCAAATGTGAATTTTTGGCACTAAAAATCAGTGCGGAAAATTGGATTTTCCGCCCGCCTGTAGACAAAATATTTTTACTAACATATACAAAAAGTGTGTGAAATTGGAAGGAAACATTTGCCGAAAAACACATGATAAATATAGACTCTACCATCATCCGTCTATTGACATAGGGCCATGTGGAAATTTTTATAAAAATATGCATTATTCAGAGAACTTCATTCGAAAGAAAGAGCTGTAGAAGTTTCGGCAACTTTCGGATTTTTCAAAAATATCTCAGAAAGTAGGCTATGGAATGTGTTAATACACAAAGCTTGCCCAACAAGGCAATTTTTCTTCCACAAAAAGTTCTCGGAAAATGCACATAATTTGTAAAGCTATTTCCAAGTGGCCCTAGCTCAATTGACACCCTTTAGATACTTTTTATCAAAACTGTGATTCTTTTTAGACATTAGAAGTAGTTCAAATTTCGAATAAGGCTTACATTTATTGAATATGAAATAAAAGCGTTTTTGAAAATGATAAATTGTATCATATTATTTATATAATATTCAGAAAATGCTCTGCTGTAAGTCAAGCTAGCCTCAATGTACATACCAAATTTAGAAGCTTTAGGTAAAGACAACAAATTCATTTAGTAATTCCATCTTTGGACGAAGACAAAATAATAGCAATTGCCCCCCTCCCCCGCACAAGCATGTGGTTGCTTCCGGGGTACTCCTAGTTTGGAGTATTGTGAGGGTGAGAATTATTATTATTATTATTTTATTATTATTATCTATTTGGTTGTCAAGTTATATGGATTACTTGTGAAACCTTTTTTTATTTTTTAGCAAGAAAATTTATATATGGGAAGGCGAGGAAATATCTTGAAGTAGAGTAGAATAATATGACAAGAAGGGAAACATTTGCTCAGCTTCACAAACACAGTTTATTGAAGGAAAACTGTACATAATATGTTATATGTTTTAACCCACTTAGGGGACCGTCTTCAGCGGTAAAACAGTTTATTGAGCCAACAAAGGTAGAAAGTTAGAATTTGATTGATCCATATAACTTGACTACCCTGTATCCACAACAAATTCAAGTTGATAATTAAAAATTTTCAAATTGTTCTCATTAATAATATTTATCAAATGGTGACCTACACTAACATACTATGTCGATGGTCGATACCATAGCATTGAATAAGAAACCTTAATCAATGACCGTAGTCAAAGCTACATAATAATATATAGACTGTCAGAACCATTGTTGAAATTTCCGCACGCTACACCAAATATTTTGCATACAATTATATACAAAAACTAATAACTAAATTAAGATACCTCTATATCAGTCGAGACCTAAGAAATTGTAAGACATTACAATTTATCTGTTTTAATTTTGTTCTCGCTCCAAAATTAAAGTTTGAAAGTTGGTGTAGCAGGATTTTTTGTGGACGGTTTCAACAATGCTTCTGACTATCTACGGCTCTTTAATCTATGTCGATACTAATACACTCATTGATGAGGTACCTAGATTTATTTAAAAATATACCGCTATGGACATACATATTACTTTAATAGACGCTTTCTAAAACTTTGCCAAATTAAAATTCCAAATTTATGTTGACTATATATACAGGGTGTCTACTTTTAAAGGTAAACAAATCCATAAAATCGTTATTTTTGAAGATAATCGCCTGAACATTTTTTTGTTTCAAAGGCCTTCAAAAACCGCTTCTTTGGACCTTCCAACCGTTTTCAAAATGCAAATCCAGGGCCGGCTATGATTTTCTTTTTACCCCCGATTTTCATGAAAACCATTTAGCGATTTTTTATTTAAAATCTGACACCACATCGATAATCAGCCCCCATATACAAAATTTGAACAAAAAGGAGTTCCAGTCTGCGGTTTGACAAAGTTGAGTAAAATAAGAATTTTAAAGGCATCTGGCAAGTCAAGTGTGCCATGGAATCCCTTCAAAACACTTGAATTGTCAACAGGAAAATTCAAAGTGATGGTGTGCAAAGATCCAATACAAAAATAAGTACTAACCAGCGTCTTTCTCTGAGCTATTTCAAAATGCTAAATTTTTATGAAACTTTATACCTACTGGTCAAGTTGAGTGCTCTAGAAGTATTGAAAAGATATTAATAAACACAAAATTACAAAATGCCAATCAACAAATAAAAAAAATTAAAATATTACGCCTTTCTCGATAAAATCACTGTTTAAGATCATACATTGATTACTGATTGGCAGATTTCTGTACTTTTAGATTTAGTTCGTTTATACCTGGTGTCTGGGGCGGCCTTGATATATTCGATTTTTGGCCAGTATAAAGTTCTAAAAATTCAGTATTTTGAGATGGCGCAGAGAAAGACACTGTTTATTTTTGTATTGGGTCTCTGAACACCAACACTTTGAGTTCTCCTGCTGACAATTCAACTGTTTTGAGGGGACTCCATGGCACATTTGACTTGCCAGATGCCTTTAAAATTCCTATTTTACTCAACTTTTACAACCCATATACCTACTGGAACTCCCTGTATATTTGTTCTTCAAATTTGGTATATGGGTGTTTTGGACTATTCTGATCAACGATGTGGTGTGAAATTTTAAATAAAAAATCGCTAAATATTTTTTGTGAAATTATAGAGAAAGAAAATCATAGAGGGCACTGGAAGTGCATTTTTTTGAAAATGGTACGAAGGCCAAAATGAGCAGTTTTTGAAGGCCTTTCGAACAGAAGGCGATTATCTCAAAAATAAAGATTTTACGGATTTGTGTATGTTTAAAAGTAGGTATCTACACTTCTACCTAAACTTAAAGTGATTTTTTAAAATATCCTCTTCAACTTTGACATCTTTCGTGTGTTGTCTATAATTGTTATCGATGTTTGTGTCAAAAAAGGAACAAATGATTTGAATTGAATTGAATTAAAAATGCACTGGTGTTTGAAGATATTTCTATACGTTCCATTTCTGTTCAAACATGTTTGTCTTTCCATTTTAATGTTGTTGTTAATGTTACTATGAAATAAAAATGTTTTTTCTGTGTACTTAATTATTTTATTTGTGACCGAACCAGATGCATGTTTGACCCTTCAGATGCCAGCTGATAATTAAAATCCTGCAATCATGGGGAGTGGTACGGTTGAAATGAGATGAAACCGAACGCTGTAAAGCCAATTTCTTGAGATTTTTTGAGTCATTTGGCAACGTCGCGTCCATTGGTCGCTTAGTTGAATGGATTTTGAGTATCGTTAATCCAAAAGTCTCAAGAATTATTGCTTGGAATACTCTCTAGTAAATGGAAACAATTAAGAGAAATGCAATGAAGGTTTATTTAAGATTAAATTTAACACACGGTACAATATAACTGTAGTAAACTCGAATTAGGTGATTAGAAACTTCAAAACACTTGAATCCTATGATTTTCTCTGTCGCACACAAGGATATGCCCATTGGGAGACGTCGCTACTCCTTCTAGTCCCTTGAATTCCCCTTTCTGGGAACCCCAACATCCCAACGCCCTCAGGAAAGTGCCATCTGGATGGAAGATTTGGATTCTGTTGTTGCCCGAATCCGCTACGCAAATGTATCCTTGATCGTCGACCGCCACGCCTCTTGGAAACTTGAATTGACCTTCTTCTGAGCCCTCGTTGCCAAACGACGATATGACTTTGCCGTTCACATCGAACACTTGTATGCGGTGGTTGTTCGAATCTGACACGATCACTCGGTTGGTGTTGGAAACCGCGATGTAGTGCGGGTGTTCTAACTGGCCTTCTTTGCTGCCCATCGAGCCGAACTTGCCGACAAAAGTTCCATCCGACTGGAATACCTGCAGCGCGAAATTGTGAAAGGTTAAACAATGGAGATATGAGTGACAGAGTGACGAACCTGGATTCTGTGGTTTTCCTTGTCGCAAACGTAGATGAAACCTAAGGCGTCTGTAGTTATGCCCCATGGATAGTTGAAGCGGCCATCTGCTGTTCCTTGGCTTCCAAAAGATCTCAGGAATCGCCCAGAGGGATCAAATACCTGACAAAAAAACACGATAGGAATAATTCTATATAATTTTCTACCGAAATTTTAGATTTTTCAGTTCTCTGGTGATTTTAGTGTCTAATGGTTTCAAGAAAATATATTTATACACGGTGTTATAAGAAATCCATTGACAATAGAATCTTTGTAGGTAAAATAATTTGACTTTTCTTATGCCTTATGCCAATTCCGCGACCCACTTTCTGGAATATTGCGCGAAAACTGTGGCAAAAATTTCCTACTGTCTGTAACTTGTTTTCAAGAGATACCTACAAGCAAATTGTTACACGTGCGAGGCAATACAAGCACAAGCAAAAGCAATTAGTGTCAGAAACTTCTAACAATTTGTTCCACTAGCGTTGCAGCAACAGGTATGTTCACTAATTTACAGTTCTAACCAATATCGATAGATCTAAGCCTATAGAAACATGTAGGACGTATAGGTATAAATCATAAAATCGCTTTAAATAATAATAGTTATGTTTCTACTGTGTTAATATACCCAAAGGACAACAGCTCGACGCACTTTTTTTACAGAAAATATTGTTGCCTCTTTTATGCCGTTTAAACAACATTTTTCTTGTTGTGTTTATTTCAGCCGAAAATTAATTTTATTAGAATCAATCCCGAATTTTCCCACCATTTTGAAATTGGACGACAAAAAAAGCGCACTTCAAATTATTGTATTGTGTGAATCAAGTTGCTAGGTAAATACTTTCCATGTTTATGATTATTCCCTAGATCGAGCAGCTTCCTGTTTATATCGACATTCCCAGACCTAGTTATAGAAGAAAATAATTAAATATCCATTTTAATTTACTTAGTTCTGATAAACCCAAGAAATTATTAGTAAAGAAGCCATTGAAACATTTCAATATTCAAATCAGGTATCCCGTTTGTTGACCACAATGTGTATTAAAAATCTAGCAACTAAAAAATAAATTTAAACGTTTATTTAAATTTAAATGTAAACCTAACCTTGTGTCTCAATTAAAATGTTAATAACTACTAACCTCCATTTTACATGTTTTACGTTGGGGTTGCTTGAGTTATTTGTGCGTTTAGATTTGGGATTAAACGTGTTTTGATCGATCTGTATATAAAGTGAAAATATGGTGAAGAAGTGCTTTGCGGCATATGGCATATTGCAAAAACAATTCCGTAAATAGTAGTAGGTAGGTACAAAGATTGTGTGCCCACTGTTGCTGATATCGCTGGCCACAACTGTAACATAATATTACCGTGGTGAAGATCATTTTGATCTAAGACAATAATGTGCTAAGCTAAGTAGTCAAATATAGAAGAACCATAGTAATGAAAACAATTCTCTTGTTAAGTAGATACAAGTAAATAATATTGCTTTAAGACAGAGTCCAGATATGCAGGCAACAACATATTTTATGACTCCTGTTTATAATAATTACATTATTTCTATTTATAAAGATTAACTTCAAAATGTAACAGTTACAAATTTCAATTTTATTGATAATTTATTAATTCCCAGAGAAAATGTTTTAAGAATTAATATCTGTAGTAATATTTGAGCCATATTTGCTATTTGTTAGTAATCCAGTAGGAAGTTAATATAGTGATAAGTCAACTTTCGACTTTGAATTCGAAATTTCGAATTTCAAAGTCAGACTTCGAGTTTCAATGTCGAAATTCCGACTTTCAAAATCGAACTTCGACTTTCATAGTCGAAGTCCAATTTTCAAAGTCGAAGATCGACTTTCAAAGTCGAAGTTCGACTTTTTAAATGTGGAAATTCCGACTTTGAACTCGAAATTTCGACTTTTAAACTCGAACTCCGACTTTGAAGTCAAAATTCCGGCTTTGAGCCGATTTTTATTCACCCAAGTTTATATAATCTTGAAACGACACTATACTTTTACAATATAATTACAATATAATTATTAAAAAACCACCAAAACACTCTACACTTTGAATAAAGAACCCTAGGAAGGAGCAAAGTTGGGCCCGTTTTTACAGTGAGTTGTTTCGACAAACTAACCGAGACAGAAATCCTCATTTTTGGGGAAATCAGTACATATAATTCAAGCAAAAAATTATAAGGCACGTTTATGTCTTTAAGTTTAGGAATCCTTGATACTGATAATACACTAATTATAATTTCAAATTTACAATTATGAAGAAGTAGCTACCTACACAAACGTCTATGCCACTTTGTAGCATGGCTTCAAAAGTTAATTTAAATTACAAAATTAGGTACTTACCGATGGATTATTATCCTCAAAAACATTTTAGTTTTGGCGGCCAGGGAAGTGCGACACGCCGCACATCTAAGCATAATAACCCGAAAAAGTATCTAAATACCACATACTGACACCGCCGGTTTTAGCTTGACTACTGCCGGGTGTTAAGTTTAAAAACGCGTTATCTTTCATCTCAATTTTTTACTTTTGCCTAAAAAGCTAAACTTTTTAGTTGGGAGGTAGTCAGAAATTAAGAAAAAATTGAATCTTTGTGGTACAAATCTGCGCCGCAGGCGAAAGTTTTTCAAATATTCAAGGTCAAACAGTTTAAGCTAACGAAAAGAAATTCTAAGCAACATATATTCTTGTTAACTGGTGGTATTTTTTTTGTTCACTATGACTCATAACATTTGTAGCCAGGAAGTCCTACTCAGTCTTCTTTTATAGAATAACTGTGACCAATAGAAATTTCGAAATTTGTTTTAGTGTGAGCCCATAATCATTGCATTTTAAAACTGCTATACAAAAATAAGCAAAGGTGTTTGGTTACTAAAATACGCCGTAGGCGAAATTTTTTAGAAATATAAAGCACAGATAGTTTAAGAGAGGTATAGGAAATTACAAAATCATAACAGTATAATGTATTTTTCGTATTTTCTCAATGTAGGGGGTTTGAACCCCCAAACCAGATACAGCCCTTGGCTTACGTATGGGAAAAGCCAGGTGTTGTGGAATCGGTAGTTAGCTACTTGACAATAATACCTAAGTATATTTTTCAATAAATGTATCTATGTTACATATTATTACATGACAATTTTCCAATTTATATTCAATCAATGAATCAATGTTGTATACTCTGCGTTTAGTATTGAAAATTTTTATTTTCGTCCAAAAATCCAGGGGGGGGGGGGAGTAAAATCTTCAACGTACAGATTAATAAGATGATGAATAGGAGAACGTTTCAGATGTTATGCTTGCAGACGACGATCAAAATGAAGGTGTCGCGTCGTGAGTGACATAGCAACAAAATGTGATCTATTTTTAGTTATTAGACCAGCTTATACCGCCTCCTAAAATTATCCGCCGGGTGCTATTAGCGCTCTAGCCCTCCCCTAAAACCGGCGTTGCATACCGACACCTATCACCGTGTCAGATATCAAAATATTGTGTCAAAACTTGGGTACTACTCAGGGCGATTTCCGTCTAACGTATTTTATAATAAACATAGAGCTTTGACTCCTTCCTGGGATTCTCTATTTAAAGACACAATACGAATATATTGGCCGCGTCACCAAACTTCTGGATTTTTGGTACCGCCCATAGAGATCATAAGAGTGCTGAACAAGTCCCTTTTTATGGCAAATTGTGGATTTGCGCATGGGCCTATGGAACATGCGCATTAGAGCTTCAGACCGCGCAATTCAAAACAGTGGTTGTTTTTCTGAATTACTATCTCCCTCTCCCTACAAACTTGTATATTGATAATAAATTAAGCTCACCTCAACGTGGACTGGTCAAGACTTCGATAACTACAACTAGGTTCGTTTATACTTGTAATATTTGTTTCGCCCAAACTACTAGAATTTGCTTCACTGACGCTAGAATTTGACTTGTTCTCATCTACCTTTATAACTTTAACACTAAAACAATTAACCTACTAATAGTTTCTTACACCACAATCATGTTACTTAAATGAGGGGTTAGGTGGTTTTAATAGAAGAGTTGGTATACCGCATTTTCAATTAGCTGCGTTTTGACTCGTTTCGTTTTTAAACACTGTGGTGTAAAATGAGCAGAACATATTCAAGATGATCACTTAATTAGATAAAACACTCAAACAACTAAAACGCGAAGAAACTATTAATAATTAGCTGAAAATCGAAAAAATTATGCCACAAAGCGTCTATGATTCAAACAACGGTAGGTTATACTTAGTTTGCCGCTGTCAAAGAGTGTCAAGTTTCACAAAACACTACCTCAAATTGCAAATGTGCGTGTCCACTGGGCCTATTTATTACTATTTTGTGATTTTAAATTCGTCAAAAATTTCCCGCGCATCCTACAGTGTGACCCATTTGTTTTGGGGTCAGTCTGTAAAAAGTGTATCAATCGTGCGATTTGGCTGATTTTTTTTTTAAATTGTAGAGCTCGATGAACTGCACATTTTGAACAAAAATTGCCTGGTTCGCATAAAATCCAAAGCCTACTATGACCGTTTTTATGAGCAAAATTTTAAGAAACCATATTAGCGTTTTTTTTTGAAAAAATCTGTGTGCGCCAATGGATTGAGCATCCCTCGAAATGGGTATGTACAAAATTTCATCAAAATATTTCAAGTAATAACGATTTTGTAGAAAAATTAAAAATGCAGCCAAGGTACGTCTTTATTTTCAAAAATGCAAAGTTGGCCATGGAAAATAATTGAATTGTTTACTTTTATTAAGTGTCAAACTGTCTAAATTGAGTTCAGAAATTGTTTGTGCTCAATACAATTAATTATCATAATTATGGAATATTTAAGCATAAGAGACAAAATAGAAATTGTTCGACTCGTGGGCGACAACGAGCGCTCGGCAGCAGAAGCTGCGGCCGAATTTAACAATAGACACCCAGGTAGATCAGTGAGTCGAAGTACTGTACAACGTATAAACAATATTTTTGATGAAACTGGATCGATTTCTAAAAATTTATTAAAAACTAGGCAAAATGGACGCCGTGGACTTGTTGAAAATAACAATCAAATTCTGCAATACTTTAGTGACAATCCTCGAAATAGTGTTCGAACGGCTAGTTTAGACCTTCATATACCCAGAGAGAGTATAAGGAGATGTCTGAGACAAAACAAAATAAAACCGTTTAAGCCAAAATTTTTGCACACCCTGGAACCAGGAGATGAGGAGAGAAGATTAGAATTTTGCTATTGGCTGCAAGGTGAATATCTCCATAATGGCAACTTTTTAAATGAAATTTTATTCACCGACGAAGCCACGTTTACTACAAATGGTGTAGTATCAAGTCAAAACTGCCGTCACTGGTCAGCTGAAAATCCAGAGTTTATAATAAATGCAAGGAGACAATATTCACAAAAAATTAACGTTTGGTGTGGAATACTACGCGACAGAATAATTGGCCCATTTTTCTTTGAAGGGAATTTGAATGCGGCTGGCTTCTTGAATTTTCTAGAAATTGAATTTAGAAATGCTTTAGATGAGTTACCATTAAGATACCGTTTAAATTTAAAGTTACAGTTAGATGGCAGTCCTATTCATAATGCTCGTTTAATCAGAAACTGGCTAGATAATAATTTTGAAAACTGTTGGATAGGGCGAAATAGTCCTTTCTGTGAGTGGCCACCGAGATCTCCGGACTTAACTCCTTTAGATTTTTTTCTTTGGGGTACACTTAAGCAAAATGTTTATAAGTCAAGACCCCATAATTTACAAGAACTGCAAGCTAGGATAAACCGTAGTTGTGAGGAAATTACTCCACAGCAAATACGAAATGTAATTTTGAATGTACGCAAGAGGAACGACAAATGCATTGTAGAAAATGGAGGCTTGGTAGAAGTTACAAAAATTTTATAATTTTAATTGTTTTTATGTTTTGTGTTTATAAGCATAAGGTTGTATTATTACAATTCAATTATTTTCCATGGCCAACTTTGAATTTTTGAAAATAAAGACGTACCTTGGCTGCATTTTTAATTTTTCTACAAAATCGTTATTACTTGAAATATTTTGATGAAATTTTGTACATACCCATTTCGAGGGGTGCTCAATCCATTGGCGCACACAGATTTTTTCAAAAAAAAAACTCTAATATGGTTTCTTAAAATTTTGCTCATAAAAACGGTCATAGTAGGCTTTGGATTTTATGCGAACCAGGCAATTTTTGTTCAAAATGTGCAGTTCATCGAGCTCTACAATTTAAAAAAAAAATCAGCCAAATCGCACGATTGATACACTTTTTACAGACTGACCCCAAAACAAATGGGTCACACTGTATGTATAAAAAACATCGTCCAGCACTCTACCTATACAGGGTGATTCAGTTTTAACCTGCAACACTTCAACAGGTGATTGAAAACCAAAAAATAACCCCACTTTCTTCTATAAACTATATCATTTTAAGGCCTTATAAAAAAGTTACAGGGTGTTAAAGTTGCAAGAAATATGTGGAATTTATTGAATATTTTACAAACTAGTTGAGATATTTAAGTTATATTTGGTACACGTTATAGTGGCATGGGTTAGCATAAAACCTGTTAATATCAAACATCTTGAGCTACCAGTGGCGTAGAAATGGGTAATTAGTATAATTTATTTTAGAAAAAAAAATAGAACCACCTTGTATAGCAATAAAATGTATTCAAATTCTTATGTAAATTTTTATTGTAAACAAAAACGTTCTCTTAGCATTTTTTCATATGTGTCATGGTTTCATAGCAAATTTCATTTTTTCGTAATATATCGGGGTACTTCTGAAACATTATCTAAAAAATTTGCTCCATAAGTAACACTTAAAGTAGAAATAATGTGTTTGCTACCTGAAATAAAGTAACTTTTTCCAATAAACTCACCTATTTAAGGCTATACTTTTGAAGATACAGGGTCTAAAACATTTAAGGAAGATACAATTAATGTTACGCTCTGTATCTTGAAAAGTAAAACCTTGAATGGGTAAGTTTATTGGGAAAAGTTACTGTATTTAAAGTAAAAAACACATTTTTTCTACTTTGAGTGTTACTTATGGAGAAAAGTTTTAAGTTAATTCTTCAGATGTACTTACCTACCCCGAAATAATACGAAAAAATCAAATTTGCTATGAAACCATGACACATATGAAAAAATGCTAAGAAAACGTTTTTGTTTACAATAAAAACTTACATAAGAATTTTAATACATTTTATTGCTATACAAGGTGGTTCTATTTTTTTTCAAAAATAAATTATACTAATTACCCATTTCTACGCCACTGGTTGTTCAAGATGGTTGATATTAACAGGTTTTATGCTAACCCAAGCCGTTATAACGTGTACCAAATATGACTTAAATATCTGAACTAGTTTGTAAAATATTCAATAAATTCCACATATTTCTTGCAACTTTAACACCCTGTAACTTTTTTATAAGGCCTTAAAATGATATAGTTTATAGAAGAAGGTGCGGTTATTTTTTGGTTTTCTATCACCTGTTGAAGTGTTGCAGATTAAAACTGAATCACCCTGTATATATGATCTCTATGGTGCCGCCACACCACGCTCACCGCTCACCTGTATCCGGTGGTTGTACCGGTCGGCGATGATGTACTGTCCGATGCGGTTGACGGCGACGCCGGCGAGACAGTCGAACTCGCCCTCGCCGCTGCCGTACTGGCCGAACTCGCGCAGGAAGCGCCCGTGCGAGTCGAACACCTGGACGCGGTGGTTCGACGAGTCGGCCACCACGATCGAGTTGTCCGGGCCGACGGCGACGCCGCGCGGCCACGTGAAGCATCCGGCTTCGCTCCCCCGACTACCTGCAAATGGTTAAACGGCGTTGACGCAGTATTAAGCGATCCAAGCATTAAACCGGCCAACGGATGTTCAAAAATGGGTTATAGTGTAGCCACAGCCTAATAAGCTGTGGAGTAGCACCTGGACCAACACTATATTAATATAGTGTCGGTCCAGGTAGCACAAACCTCTAGATGCATTTGTGGTTGTACTATAGCCTAGGGTTCCTTTATTAGGAGGAACGCTACTATAGCCATACCATGACAAGAAGGTCAGTCCTTGGGACTCTTGGGAGCACTTAAAATGCTTCGCGGAAATAAACTGGTGTAGCACGGGCGTAGCCAAGGGGGGGTTTCGGGGGTTTAACCCCCCCCCCCCGAAATAAGCAAAATATTACCTAATATTATACCGAAAAAATACGAGGAGTGAAGAGTTAAATTTTGTATTGTAGGGACACTTTGCGTTGTTTCTCGATTATTCGCCACGCCCCTCGGCCGAAATGAGCGGAACTTTGTGGAAGTTCGTGGAAGTTTCTGGACGGCTACTGGGCTGCTATATAAGCGGCGCCGCGGCGCGTGACCGCGCTTACGGCAGTATTGTTCCATGCGAACTCGAAGCGAATAAAAGTGAAAAGTGGTGAACGAATAGTGAAGAGAATTAAGTGTACCGTGTAAGTGAGTAATTTTAGTGCGCTGTTATTCGATGACCTTGTTAAGGATAGATACGTGAATCATTATTACTGTCGAAAAATGGAGGGGAAAAAAGGGAAGGGTGATAAACTTAAAGGTATGGACTACTGGAAAAAGTGGTGTAGTCAAGGTCAAGGGGTTTCTAATAAAGAAACAAATTTGGATTTAGCTATCAAAGCTTCAGCTACCTTGCACGCTGATAAGAAGACTGCCTACCCCGAAATCTAGTTTGGAATGCCTAGATATGTGCGATAAAAACCTTTATCCTAATATTTACACATTACTACAAATCTTGGCTACCATTCCTGTATCCACTGCTACCCCAGAAAGGTCTTTCTCGAGCCTAAGGAGACTGGAAAACTATTTACGAAACACTACAAGTGAAAACAGACTTAATGGTTTGGCTCTAATGAACATTCACTATGGAACAGAAATTCATGCAGATGAAGTAGTGGATATATTTAAAAGAAAAAGCCGAAGATTTCTTCTTTAATGGTTTTAGATCTAGCGCAGAGGAACGAAATTAATTTATCCATTTCATTTAAAGTTAAGAACTTTATAAATATGTCGTAGTCTTTCGGATGAATATATAGATATTAAATTTCATGTAAGTATATTTTTGTTGTCTTATTTACTTCTCAAACTAAACCCCCCCCAAAACTAAATCCTGGCTACGCCCGTGTGGCGTAGTGTTTGGTTTGCAGCTTAGTAGGCGAAACCGACCGAAAAAGCGCCGTTGCCATCCCCACAAACTACAGTTAATCTAAAAGCAAATGTGCAAATGTCGATAGGTACCAAAAGTCTCGGTGTTTGCCTGAAGAGCTATTTTCACAGGTTCCCAACATAGACAAACCCATTTGGGTTTGTCTATGGTTCCCAAATTGTGGCCCTCTTTTTTGGTTTTTCGCTTATACAGAGTGAGTTTTTTTGATGATCTCGAAAACTAGCAGAAATAGAAGGAAAGTTAAATGGGGATTTTTGACAAAGTCATGGCTTACTAGATATTTAGAAAAAACTAAATTTTGACAATTTATTCAAATCCATCTAGCTTCGTTGTTTCTAACTTTAGATAAAAAGTGTAAATATCAAAGTTGGAGGGAATTGTGTTTTTTTAATGGAAACCATATACGTTATTTTTCTGAATAACCATATCGAGTATCATATCGTTGGAAAGCTCTAAAAATGCCTGTTTTACTCCTACTTTTCACAACAAACACCACCACATTTTTCAACATTTCATGTTTTCTGCTGCTTCTGCATTTCAGCTTCTGCATACTTGAGGTATTCTGATTTAGTATTACACATTTTTTAAATAGTGACAGATTTTTGGACGTGATTTTACTCAGTATGCCTTTTAAAGGGCATTATATTGCCTATATTCTCACAATAATAAGGTATGAATCTAAGTGGCTATTGCTCAGGTATGTACAATGTTGTCATTTCTTGTCTGGTGCTGGCTAGAAACGGAAGACTGAATCAGGTGCCGTGCGGTACGAGAAGTTCGAAAATTCTGACCGCAGATCCGCACCGTACATACGGCCGCATACGTTTTTTTGCCGCGCCGCGTCCGTGTGCAAGCTCTCTTAGCGTGGGCCCAAAGGACTATTAGATATTGTCACGTAAACTTGTATTTCATAATTAATTTTTCCACGTTTCTGAACAGGCTGCCAATGATAAGTATGTAAGTTCTTGTCATAAAACTGCTGAAGAAAAGATGGCATACCGTTTGCGCATGTCTATAAGTACACTTTACATCGAATAAATGGTTTAAATTATTAAATAACATTCAATTTAAACTGTACTTGGACATGCGCAAACGGTATGGCATCCTTTTTTAGCAGTTTCATAATAAGAACTTGCATACTTCTCATTGGCAGCCTGTTCAGAAACGTGGAAAAATTAATTATTAAAATACAGTTTCACGTGGAAATAATAGCCCTTTGGACCCACGGTGACGGTGTGCCTATTGTTTTGTGAGGAATTTTCCGTTTTGAACTTCATTATAAAACACATGGCAACCTGACTAAAATCATATCGAAACGCATATTTTTTGAATAAATGAAAACTCAGTTTTTCATATGAAGATCCCAGGATGGATGACTCTTTTATTCACACCTTATCATTGTGAAAATATGCGCAACACAATGCCCTTTGAAAGGCATGCTGAGTAAAATCACGTCCAAAAATCTGTCACTATCTCCTGGTCTATTTGCGGAGCTGTTGAATAAACTTTCCCGTTTAGCTAACACCATGTCATTAGGCATTTTTTTTGCTGGAGAAGAAGAAATCAATTATGGACACGGACCTGAATGGGGCACTCGGGTCAAAGCTAGTGTGGGAGTTTCCCACTATAAGGTCATATTCACTAAAACCTATCCAAGATTGGGGTATAAAGTCGTCGTGCGCTCTGAAAATATATATTTGGCCTGAAGGTCGGGCGTTGGCTGTTCGAAGAAGCCGTGACTTTTAAGTAAGGATTCTTGGCTATTTAAGTCAAAGGGTGAAGTGGCGTCAATTATGACGAAGTTTGTGGTTGTGGTAGTGTTTTGTTGCAGATCGCAGAAGCGACTTTTGAGTTTCCGTCTTTGTGTATAGATTTTCCGACATATTTCCTTCATGAGTTCGTTCAGGAATGGGTGATGCATCAGTCAGCACCTGAGATTGTTCTGAGGACTTTAATATTAACTATTTGTAAGTTTTGATGTTGACAATTTATTTGAGAGAAGCATTATTGTAAAGCAAGCAAGAGAACTTTAAACAGATCTGGAGTTCGGCGTGTTTGGCAAATGTGAGAGAGCTATCTAGTTATAATAAGGAGAAAATGAACAAAACAAAATATGGTTAATGGTGAAAAATCACCACCTTTTGGCTGCTCTTGCTATGGTTCATCAAAATCCACACGTTATTTTTTAGAAAATAGTGGAGCTTTAGTTTATTAAAAAGAAAAATGTGTCCATATAGGTTTCCCACCAGAACGCAATTCATTTTCGTTCGATGGCATATTATTTATGCAAACCTTAGGCATAGACAAAGCTACCATTGTTGAAATTTCAGCACGCTACACCAAATATTTTGCATAACATTTTATATAAAAACTAATAACTAAATTAAAATGCCTACACCTAGATCCAGTATAGAGTCCTAAGAATTGTAAGACATTACAATTTATCTGTTATAATTTGTTTTCACTCCAAATGTAAAGTTTGAAAGTTGGTGTAGCAGTATTTTTTGCGGTCGGTTTTAACAATGCTTCTGACTATCTATGCCTTAGGTAACAGTTATTGTGTTTTCTTACCTATTTCAAACAGCTGCTGGCATTTCTGCAGGTACTGACTCCTAGGGGAGGTACCTGCTGCTGCCACTGCGATACCTAGAGCGAACAATTCAAAATACTCAGCCACACTGTCAAATTTTTCGTTTTCACAAATAAGCATAAAGCTGAGGCTTAGTTGGATAAATAGGTAGGTATATTTCAAGCAGTATTCCGTCGCTACAAGCAATTAACGCTCTTATTTTTCTGAAAGTGCTTCAAATTACAAACATTCTCAAAAGCTATTTAAGTAGCATCTTTGTTTTTGTCGTGCTAATTACCCAACTACAACTCGACTTTAAAGTTGTAAATAAAACCTTGGGTACTTAAAAAATTTTCAAAATTTCGCGCGATTGCCCGTTAGAAAGCTTATAAGCCCAAGCGACATATTTACCAAATTTTTCTCTTCGGTTTTTCTACCCAACGTTTTAAATTTCCAACCGGATGGAAGAAGGCAGAACATCAACAACAACCTCTCCCCGTTCACTCTTCGTCTACTTACCGGCCGCTGCCGTAGCTGCTATAGGGGTAGTGGGGGAGCCTTGCATGTTTTTTTGGTCGTCGTCGGAGCTTCCCATTTCCGTGGACGATCTCAACGGCAGACCCAGCGACAACCTCCTCGCCGCAGACGAGCTGCTGCTTGACGACGGCGTTGCCCCGGACCCGCTCTCTTTGTCTTTCGTCCCGCCCCTGTTGCCGTACTTGTTCTTTAAATACCTCGCCCACGAGCTCAGCGCCGCCCCGTCCTTCTCCGTGGCCATCGAGCGTTCGGGAGAGTTATCCCTCGATTTCAGCGCGTGGGAAGACCGGCTTCTTGCAAGATCGTTAGCTGATGCTGAAGAGCCGTAGCCTCTCGACGCCAGGTAAGCGGTGGGATTGGAGGTGGTAGGGGAGACCGGTTCGTCCTGGTCCTCTTCGTCCCCGAACTGTTGGCTGCTTCGGCTTCTGGCAAGCCGCTGCCGGCGATCTTTCAACGCCATGTACCGCGATCTGCTGCTGGGGTATTTATCTTCGTCGGCAGCAGCGGCGGAGCTGCCGTATCTAGAAGAGTACGACGAATCGTCGTCGTCTGGAGGAATAGCGGCCGAACTTTTGCTTTTGTTGAGGAACCTGCTAGTGTAACCGTAACGGGGAGGTTCTTCCTCAGTTGCTGTTGATGTTCTGGTTCTTCCGTATTTGGGTTCTTCCCGCGGAGAGTATCTTGACCTACTACTACCATAGGAGGAAGTATCTTCTTTGGTCTTGCGTGTGGTGTCGCCGATGGGATCACGCGCGTTTGCGCTGCGGGCCAGTAATGGCCCGATGTCGGACTTGGTCATCTTTTCGTCGGGTTTTGGTGTCGCTTCATCCGTATCTTCCTCGGATTCCGTTTCTTCTTCTGTGGTACTCTCGCTGACGTCATCCTTCGCGGTCGAGGGTGGTGGGGGAACTGTAAGAGGTTTATTCAGTAAAAACCTGCTTTGGAAGGGTTTCGTTGTAGGAGCATCTTTAGTCGAACCTGTAGTATTGTTTTTAGCGGCTTGTTCCGATCGTGAAAGATATTTCTGCTTTACTTCCTCGGTGGTGAAGGGTGCTCCGGTGCTTCTCACTGCCGAAGCAGATCCGGACGATGTATCCGAGGAGGTGCTAGAGTCTGAGCTGGCCGACCGAGCCGATTTCTTGTGAGTGGCGTCTGACGGTCTTCTGGTAGCTGGTGCTGCGGGTTTGCTCGCAGCTGTCTTTCTCTGACCGTGTCTCAGCGATTCGTCAGTCTCTTCCGTGCTCGATGGCGCCTGGAGAAAACATTGCGTTAGGGTTGGGGGGGACCATGCACACATTTCTTCATGCTTCACACACAAAAACACAAGACAGTACATTTGGGTGTGTAGAGAGGTGGAAGTAGAAGGAGTAGAGACGTGTCACGCGTGCTTTTCGTCTCTACGTATTTTTTGTCTACTGCACAACGGACGGCAAGCATGTTAACATCTAAGTTATAACTAAATTGATTTAATCAGGTACATATAGGAGGTTACGGCTGATCCAGACTCACCTCAGTGGCGGGTGTCTTCCTTGGTCGCTCTTCGGTGGCGACAGTCCTCTCGGTGGGTCTAACCTCAGGTGTCGCAGTTTCGGTGGACGTAGTTGCTCCTTTGTTTTGTTTCTTAATTCTAGAAATTTCGTCTTCCTCGCTCACTTGTCGAGCTGCAGGAGGTGGCGGCCTTTTGGGCACTACTTTAGGCTGGGGCGGTGGCTGAGGTTGCGCCGGTGGCGCTTCTTTTTCTTTCTTTTTGCCATTCTCGCTATCCTGAAGTTTTTTCATTACTCTAGGCGAATCCGCCAGCCTTGTGATTCCACTTAGAGGGCCGCGAGCTACGTCTTCCGTATCCAACGTCCTCTCCCTTTCAGGTTTGGTTTCATTAAACCTTACTCTAGACGATGGTTCGTTATCGGAATCATCGTCAGCAGCGCCCGTGCGGCGACGGAATCTGCTGCTGTACTTAGACCTGGGCCTGCTGCTCTCATAGTCGTCATCGCCGTACTCTGTGCCTCCCCTGCCGTACCTATCTGCTCCATATTTTTCGGCGGGCTTCTGTTGGGCCCTTTCGCCAAACTTCCTGCCACCAAGAAGAGGGGGGTCATCTTGATCCCCACCGTAACCTCTATCGTAACCTCTTTCTTCCTGCTGCCTGAATTGAGTGGCTAGCCTGTGGTCGCTCTTCGATCTCATCAACCCCGGACTTGGCGTCTGAAGCAAACTCGAACCACCCCCTGGAGTGAAGTGATTGTTGACTATGTTCAAATCTCCGAATCCCGCGACATGCAGGACAAGTTGGTTGGGGTCGTGAGCCAAAATTAGCCGCACCTTTCTGCTGTAGTCGGTGTTTTCGTACTCAAAGTTGCGGATGAATTCGACGGTTTTCAGGAAGATTTCTTTAGCATCCATAAGTTCGCAGTCATCCCACATATCGGCGTTTTCGTGCATGTGCTTGTCTGCCAAGTCGCAGTTGCTCAAGATATTGGAAATTTCTAGTTCCAAGTTGTCTTTTAAGCCTGTAAGGTGACGGAGCTCGTTGCCGAGGTACCGGTCGAGTTCGGTGCGAAGGTGTTCCGTTCTATCCTTGAGCGCCTTGTTTAATCTCCTGTAGATTTCTTCTACTTCTTCGCCGACCGAGAGGCAGTTGGTCTGGATGTTTTGCGTGTTCTTCTCCACCAACGATAATGTGTCTTGGAGACGGTGAATGCCCCGTCTGATTTGGTTGTTGATTCTGGAGATTTCGCGTTTGAGGATCTCCATGTGGGCTCCTTTACATTCTTCGCAGATCTTCTTATCACAGTGAGAACATAAGCTACAGTATGCTTTCTCCGAACAGACGTTGCACCTCTCCATGATTTGACCGGCGTTGGGGTCGGGGAGTTCGCCGGTGATTTCTATGTGCAATTCCAGGAACCTCTGGAGGGTCACGTTGGTGGGGAAGCCCTGGACGCCCTGATACGGTATTCTGTGTTCTGCGCGACATTCCGGGCATTTCAGCTGAAAAGACATGAAATTTTAATAGCGGGAACACAGGGGCGTTGGCTTTGGTTGGGGGCAGCATTACGGGGTGGTGGTTGAACTCGACCGCGTTGTTTGAGAACGGTTGGGTGTCGAGAAGTAATTGAAAATCGCCCAAGGGTGAATAAGGTAAAAATAAGCAAATGAAATATGGGTAATATTTTTGAAAACCTAAACTTATTTTATTCGATTTAGTGTAAAAGCTTATATTTAAAAAGGTTTGAACAAAAATATATTTTTGTGTTTTTATCAATTATTTATGTTTCTAAGAACTATTTCTAGTTGTTTTATAAATTATACATATGATATACACTTACTGTAGGAATCAGTTAAATTTTGTATTGCGTTAAATATACAATGTGTCCACGGCAAAGCGGTATTATAGGTGTGTATGACAATTTTGTTTGCATTACAAACACAATTTTTTGTATTCTGCTCTTGCTTCACCCAAAAACTATTTTTAGTATCTTGGACTTTAAAAAATTTATAGAGGGCGCTGGTAGCAGCTTTTTTGCGAGAAATATTGAAAAATTTTATTAGAAAAACTAAAAAATATTACGTTGTTTGAAATTACAGAACTAAATGTTTTTTTGTTTGTATTTTTTTAAATATTATAAATGTAATCATAATTTAAATTTATTTATTCTACCCATGTTCCTCCATTTTCAGCACACATCTCAACACTGTTCTTAAATTCTTTGTAGTTATTTTGAATGGCTTGAAGGTCAATTGAATTTATAGCAAATTTGTAATTTTAATGTTTTAAGAATTATCACGAATCGCGCAGAGACGAGGGATAATTTTCTTAAAAAAATCGTGTTAGAGAAAAATTTACGAATATTAATTCAAGAACGTGGGGGATTCGGTAAGAAAATTCCATACCTACACGCAAATTAAACGAAAGTATAATAAAAATTTTTGTTGGGTATATGTTACAATGTCACATTATAATAATGACATCTGTCAAAAAATTTCCGCTGTAATCACCTCCTGCTGCCTAGACGAAAAGTGGGAATATTTCCGGAAATTTTGGTCAAAAAACGTAGGTATGTAATTTTCAATAAAATTTCTTTGTTAGATTAGAAAACTGTTAGTTGAAGTAAATAACAAAGTTAAAAATATAGAGGAAAGTACCCTGATATGAGACAGTTCCCAATATGAGGCCCCACCCTTACTTCTAAAGTAAGAATTTCCACTGTAGAATATTCTAGGTAGAAAAACAAATAGGAATTTCATAACCAACGATAATGGAACGCAGTCTGCTAGCCGATGGAACTAGTGTGCTCCGGTAGCTTAGTTGGTAAAAAGTACAAAATTTCAACTAAATATCTTAAAATTTATTAATAAAACTCGCTTCTTAAATTCAATTTAACGCCCTGTATTTTGAAGTAGAGTCGCCTAAATAGCAAAAGAAAATTCACACTCTGTATACCTACCTATAGTTTGTGTCATAGATTAAAGGATCCATCGATAGTCAGAAGCATTGTTGAAACCATCCGCAAAAAATCCTAGTACACCAACTTTCAAACTTTAATTTTGGAGCGAAAATAAATTAAAACAGATAAATGAATTGCAATGTCTTACAATTGGGACTCGATACTAAGTTGAGGTATAGGCATTTTAATTTAGTTATTAGTTTTTATATAAAATGTTATGTAAAATATTTGGTGTATCGTGTGAAAATTCCCACAATGGTTCTGACGGTCTATGTGTAGCTTTGTCTATGTTTGTATGTCATTATTAACAAATAAATAGTTCAAACTCACTCAAACATTTATTTCCCAATAACAATTTTTTGCTAGATTAGCTTTTCGTCCGTCAGAATTCCATTTCGAACAATGGATTTATTACCTGTCTCCTGACGTAGTCGACGAGGCCCTCGAGGCAGGGCTCCATGCAAAAACTGTGCTGACATGGCAGCAGTTTGGGATTCCTATATCTGTCCAGGCAGATGGCGCACGTTAACAGTTGCTCGAATTGTTCCATTTTTCAGTCTGCAACAGAGAGAGAAAAGCGCACCGTGAATATTGAAAACTTCAGCATCCGGGTCTATTCTAGAAAGGAATTGGGGCGTTTTCTTCTACGGTATATTTCAAAATTAGAAAACCCTTTGAGCCGTAAGATGAGTTGTTACGATACAAATGTTATGAAATAGACGCTTTCCACCATTGGCATATCCATAGACTAACCCGATAACTGTTGTTTATCTAACCGAACTTTCAAAGAATTTTGCCAAGCTTTTTAAAAACTTTTTTTAAGTGCTAAGTGAGCACCCACTAAATCGTGTAATTTTCCCTCATTCTGATAGAGCAAGAATCAATCAGTTTTGGCCACAAATTTCCCGAAGAAACATTTTCGGTAAGTGTTGAAATAACAAAGTTACAAACCGAAGAAATTTCGTCAATTTTCGGGTTTTTCAACAAAATCCCAAGAAGTAGCTCATGGATCTCCAATATGTTTTTACACAAAGCTATCCCATTAAAAAGACAATTTTTGCATATTTGTCTAGATATTTCCCACTGGCCCTTCCGTCGATAGACACCCTGACAACCTACAGGTTGTATCAAATTCAGTGTAATATTGCTAACTTTTTTATTTTTAAAGCTTGACCATAGGTTGATTTTGAACATGTATATTATTCGATAAACTGAAAGGAATCTTGAATGCGCCATCAACACTTTGTTAAAAGTAAGCTGGAATATGTGGTGATATGAGATTGAGCTGTATTGATTTTTCTTTGACAATAAGTTCCTCAGTATTGTCGGAAATTTCTTTGTCTCACAAACAGATCCATTTAATTTTTAATTGGGTTTTTCGCTACAGAAACCTGAACCAAAGTGATTAAGACAACTTTTTTAAGTTGCCAAGAAAATTTATAAATGCCTAATATTAACAAACGAAACTTTGAACGTAACTCAAAAAATAATTTCAACAACTTTGTTTTCTGAGCTCTAGAAGAATATATAATCTTCCTCCTTTCTCAAAGATATTGTCAAGTCAATGATAGAATGATAAATACAAGTCAAAGTACAACAGAACAAATAACTCAACCATCTGTCTGATATTGCAGCTGTGTTGTAACTAATTATCTATATTAACTTCTCTTTGAATAACTTGTAATATTATTTTAGTGAATTCCACTGAACATTCGGCAACACAATTTTCCGTATTTGCTAGAATAAATGCCGATTCTTTAATTTTTCGCCTATTTTCTACTTCTTTGAGAATTGGTTTGGACCTATCCCACAAAATCCTATGATTGTTATTAAAATAGTTTTGACTTTGAAATTTGATTTTGCCTGATATAATTTTTGTGTTCTTTTAAATGGCCTACAAGTTTCCCCAACATAGAACTTTCCACATTCACACATTTAAACGGTTTCGTGTTAACTAGCATCGATCTAATGTATTTTTGTAATAAAATTTATTTAATTTTGGAGTTTATTTGCTACGTACGTATTCACAAGACGTTTTCTTGAAGTTTTGCAAGTAACACTTTTCTTTTTGCCAGAACAAATTAACTGTGAAGACTTAAAATAAACGAAACGAATTCTGTAAAAGGATCACGAAATCTTCGATTGTATACCTACTCGGTTTTCACCTCCACCGGTGGTATTGCACTAAAAACTGAACAGCCTGCGGGTTTAAATTTCATAGAGTCGAAATGTTCCATGGAATACCAATAGCACAGAAAATATAGTCACTAGTCCTCAGTAAGTACGTGATATAGAGTGACAATCAACGATTTATAGGAATAGATGACTCACGGTAATACAAATAACACTGTTTTGTTTTGCTTCAACATTAGCGGATCGGGAGGAAAAAGACGAGTTAATTTGTTGCATTGGCATTTCTTAAATTCAGTCTTTCCTATTTTGTAATGCGTAATAAATAGTTTTTTGATAGACTTGTATGTCGTATACCTATATGCTTTGAGATACTTCTATAACCTAAATAACCTAAATAATATAAAAAAACTGGAAACCTTGAATGTAGCAATTTTAGGTTGCTCAAAATAACTTGGGTAGAATTATTGTCTGTGGCTTTCTTAAACGTTACCTACCAACAGCAACTTGTTTGGGTTTGAGCAATAGATATCTCTGGAATTATAAAGGTCATAATTGCTTTTAGTCAGGCATTATATTGCCCTATCGTATTTTTAGAATCAAAGCACACAACAAAGTGATATTATCTTATTAGCCTTAGAGACGGTCAAAAACAGATCCTAATCAGATGATAATCACATGAGATTGCCGAGTTGAAAAAAAAGTAAACAAATCAAAATGATCTCGGTTTGTGATAAGTATCATGTGAATTAAAAATAATGGATAGGTAGGTATTTATTTGATCTTTAAACATTACTTTCAGCAACGTGGCAGTCCTTATTTTTAATACCAACAGGTTGTATGAAGATGCAAAATTTTATTAGATGCCCGTTTGTGACCAAACGATTTAAGTTAAAAAAAAAAAACTCATGAGACCTTTAATGTCACCCACAAATGATGTATAATAAGATTGTAAAGTTTTTCAAGATATTTTAGCATAGAATTCTAAGCCATCACTCTAGCATCAACTGCAAAGTGACGATATCACTATGGTCACATGTTGACACCACTAATATAATAAATAACTATACAAACTGAGAGTTTCCTAACTGTTACAGTGGCAAAATTGGATATCACTATGGTCACATGTTGACACCGCTAATATAATAAATAATTATATAAACTGAGAGTGTCCTAACTGTTACAGTGGCAAAATTGGATATCCACAAAGATCGACACTTACCTAAACAAAATTGCCAAAGTATTTATTATTTGTTTCGATTGGCTTAGCAGGAAATAAATTATATTAAGAAATATGGTTACCTAAATCTTCTATCCAAATATCTAAATGATCAACCTAGAAGACATAGCGAATTTGTGAAATTTTGGTTTCTAAACATTGCTGAATTTAAACAGGATATGGGGTTTTGAAGGAAAGGAGCTCACTAGATATCTAAAACCAAACGCATGCATGCCGCTTTGGTACCAGTAGATCGAGCAAGTTATAAGTCCTGACCATCGAGTAAAGGATTTATACTCAATGGCCTGACACATTCATGGTAGAAGAAATGGAATAGGTACATACCTATCCTTAGCATAGTCTAGAAAAACTTTAGGCACAGCGAAAGAAAATCATTATCTAAGAGGTGCTAACTCCCATATGAACAAAAACTCACCTCTACAGGAAAATTATTCGTATTCCTTATTATCACAGATTTGAATCACAGCTTGCAGCTCTACTACACTGAAACACTAATGTTCGTTTGAAGATTTCGGTGACACGAACGTCACCTTCGTTCGATACGGTTCGTTCTAACGCACATCTTTGTAACAAAGCATTTTGTATTCGAATACGTTCCTTCTAGACGTTCGTGGATATATTTATAAAGTCCTAACTGCGTAAACCGGCGGGTATTTATAAGTTTTACGAGGTCTTATTTTTAAAATGCGAAAACATAATAGATAGCCAAATTCGAAATTTGGGATGTATTTTCTGCTTGGTTCATTTCCGTGTGCTTCTAAATGCCCGTTTATATTTGGCGGTCTTCGAAAATGGGGTTGCCCAATTGTTATTCCTTTGTAAACACTTGTTGAGTTAAATGTAGATATCGCCCCCAGCCGGAAGTACAACTTATTTGTTTGTGGTTTAGTTCAACGACTTAATGTGTCGGCAGATTGGGCACATCACGTTTTTAAATGAGAGCATCTTAATTTTTTATTTTTTAAATATAGCTGACATTGGTTACATGTTCACAAAATATTGCTTTATTCATTTTGCTTTATTTTTTGAACTGGCAAAATAAATTTGACATACAAGGTGCTTGTAAGCAGTGAGACATTGGAAATGATAACACCATATATGAAACATAATTTACACAATTTACAAGTTGGTAGTAAGAATAAACATAATTTTTAATGACACCAACTTATTCCTATTGGATCTCACTACTGTTCACGATTCACGTCACGACTCACGACTTTCGCCAAGGAAGCGATGTGATTGCTAACTCGACTCCCATATATATATATACGAACATAAACATTTCCAATGTTAAAATGGCTGAAAATGAAATAAAAAATGTATATAGAAAAGTTGTTCGCCTTTCAGACTTCCATAGAAAATACTTCTTTATATCATTTAATTTTTTCTGATGAACATATTTCATCCAAATGATTTTTACTAAACCTACATAAACTCATTCAATTCTACTACGTTTACTTAAATTTTCATTATTAAATGTAGTATTAAACACACTACACACTTGTAGATGGTCCCGTAAGCTTTGTATGTTAGCGTCAGTCGCTGAAATAAAAATGTATAGGTATTCTCTATATTTTTATTTTTTGTAAATATTAAAATAAACCGAGTTTTGAAGAAAACTATCGAAACTACATAAACTTTCCATCATGATATTTTCTAACTGTTATATACCTTGGCACCGTAATTTAGAAACACCAGGTATACGAAGTCGTTTAGATATTAATGACCCATATTAATCCATTATTTCTTATATTCCTATTATACTGCACACTGTTAGTACCTATAATAAGACCTAAGTAGGTAGATGAAGAAACATACTCAAAATCAAGAGGTCCTTGTCATCATCAGTATCCATGTGCCATCACTGCCAAGCTTATATAAATCTCTGAAATCTGCGTTTAAAACGTATAAAAATATCAATTTCGATATTAATAATCGATGAAGAATAATTTGTATCATTCTCGCCGCAAGTTACAGAAACTGTAGCTAAATGCATAGCATCCTTGTCTAAAATGGATAGACAAGGATAGCATCCTTTTAAAGGTTACCTAGTACCACAGAAAAGCCAGAAACCTAGTTGGAAATTTTACACCGAATTTTATTCATAAGCTAATAAAAAACAAGAAGACATCGCTAGGTATCGTTTAACCGTTGTTTTGCTATCATATTCAATCTAACTAATTTGAAAATAGATTTATACGTTTTATACAAATACAGACGATGAAAAATGTTGTAACCAACTCGTGTACTAAAAGACGATTAATAATTTAAATATTTTATAACTAAATAACTGTTTTATAACATGGAAAATACTAACTTAATATTTTATTTTGCAGGTAGGTAGGTACCTAGTTTCACCGGCACTCATATTATTGCGTTTAAAGTTTCTTGTATAAAAGTACCTTGTTTTCCGCATCAGGTAAATTATTATTAGTATGAGAGCCGGCCGCATGATTTCAACTCTCATAAGATTGTAGAATAAGATGTTATGTAAAATATAGACAGTATATTTCTTTACTTGAAGCGAGTAGGTTGCCTCAATTAATATGGGCCCGATCATTGTTATTTAAAGAAGTTATATGGTTAATGTTTAAGCAAACCTACTCTTATATGATTATAGAACAAAATAGGAAAGAAGGCCCATGGAGCAACAAGAAAAAAAGGGTTCCTTGGTCCTTTAGAAATCCGATAGGCGTATTTTCGGGGCCCCGAAAATCCTACGCCGCGAAAGACGGGGGCAAGTTTGGACCTCGCGAGTTGTGTGCGAAGTCCCGCTATACAACCAGTTCCATATAGCGTTTGATACCCAGGAAAAAAAATTTTTCAAACGAGTTTTTTTTGGGAGATCTGACGGTACGGCGAGATGGCCGGAGAACGGGTTAATATATTTAACGAAACTTTTCCAAGTAAATTATATCCCGTTTTCGAGAATTTTCGGCGAAAAAAACGACCAACGCAGGTGATTGGGTGGCATTTCCAGTCACTTAAAAGCCAAAGTTCGACAACTGTCAGAAATTGCCCTTTTTCGCCGAGCTACAGCTAAGTTATTTCGGCTCGGCGCTCTGGGGTCGGAATTTTTAAAGCTAAAAAGTAGTAAACATGTTCGTGGGGCGGGTTGTACCTATTAAAAAAATAAAAATTAACCACAACTTCTTTAAATAATAATGATCGGGCCTATATTATCTGAGGCAACCTACTCGCTTCAAGTAAAGAAATATAGGTATTGTCTACATCTTATTCTATAATCTTATGAGAGTTGAAATCATGCGGCGGGCTCTTGGACTACTCGTACATAAACTGCTCTGCAAGTCCTACAATAAAAGCCTATAAATCCTGAAATCAACTCATAAATGCTGATGCCATCCGAGCCACGACTTTTTTGATTAGTTAAAGTTTGGAATGCCGAAGTTATAGGCCCATCGCTCCCAGGAAATTCACCCAGAATAACACTGAGAATGGCCGCCCTAATATCAACGCAAAGTTATTGATCGCCGAACAGATAGGCCGAATTCAATTAAAGGATCACAGTTTGTGCCTTTGTGTGCCATTTCTGCGGACATTCGACCGAGAATATAGTTGTACAGTTTCAGCGAACGCCGTTAAAATTTAACGTATTTAACTCTGGCAGATTTCCACAGGCGAGAGTTGGAAAACAGCGGACATAGACGCCGTGTCGAGTGCTTCGCGCCAGAAATGAAAAAGATCGCATCATTGGATCCTGGATCCGATTTTTTCAGTCAGTCAGCGAAAAGGGGATTACCAATATGACGCAACAACGTACGAAAATGCTGCAAAATGCGAAATACATCGTTGAAAGGTCCGTTTTCAATACATGATATATCTATTACAGAGAGCATGTGAAGTTCACAACCCATTGGGTAATCACCGCGCACATGTTAGTATTTCAGGTTGCTTAATAACAACTAAACTATCAAGAGGTGTTGGCTCGAGTATCATTCACGATTCCATTGGGAGCGTCGGAGCATGGGGCGCGTCGTCAATAATGCCACAGCTTACCCTTATGTAATTAGGGTTATCTGTGATCAGGGCCGTATCTGAGGGGGGGTTTGGGGGTTCAACCCCCCCCCCCCCGAAATTCCACGTATATGCTTTTCCACCACCACTAGAATGAGCTCCCCGAGCATCGGTGAGTGTAATAATTTATTAAACTGGTTTTCCAGTAAAGCATGGAAATCCGCCCGAAAACTGCCAACAAAACATAATTTTTGGATCAGTGCAGTACCGAGTTTTGTCATCAGAATATGCTTTCAAATAAAATAAAACATAACTGGCAACATTGGACAACAGTAAACGGTGAACGGTGGTGCATGGCTGGAGAATAGGGGAATCCCAGAGTCTTTTATGAATAGATTAGTACTAATTTGTATTTGAAGATTTATTTATTATTTTTATGAAAGTTTCAGTTAGGCAAGTGGCGCGAAGAAATCATTTACCATACCTACTGGCAATTCTAAAGGTGTCGCCAGGCCAGGCGAAGAATGTGTAGGAATAGGTATATCCGTAATTAGGAAAATCAAATAAGTAGAAAAGGGATAGGTATAAATGCGAGAAGGAATATTCAGCTATTATTATAATTAATATTTAATATTTTTAAAGTTATAATGTTAAACTTGTTCAACTTAAACCTGTTTCAGTTTTTTTTATTAAGAACCGTTTAAAAATAGTAGTTTTTTTAAACCTTAAAGTTATTTCAACTTCAACAACAGCCACTGGTCTAACCCCTCCAGGGCCGGCTCTAGGCGGGTGCGAACGGTGCGGCGTACGCGGCCTGCGTTTTAATTGGCCCCGCGCCTCCGAGGCCCGTGTACAGGGTTATCCAGTCAGTAGCGTATTTAAAAGGGCGGGGTCGAAACCATTTCAGAATTTGAAAATATTCACTGCAGCTTGAAAATCTGAAGATATTGGGATTTGCTAAGACTAATTTTAAGTAATTTTCTTTAACATTTCTAAAAAACTTCGCCTGCGGCGCATTTTACAGGATTATTTTAAATGAACTTGTTTGAAAGAAATTCACAAAAATTGACCCTCCTCACCCGAAATTAATTTCTATATAAGTACGTCACTGAAGTGATCTAAATTCATCGTCCCGGCCTACTTTTTTAAAAAGTGACATGCAAAAAATATACAATTCTAGTGGCGTATCAATTTTCAAAAATTTGTTCTTAATGGATTAAATAATTCCTTGCAGGGGCCCCGCACTTTCATCCGGCACCTATGGCCCCACAAAAGCTTGAGCCGATCCTGAACCCCCCCCCCCCCAAATTTTCGCTAGATACGGCCCTGGCTGTGATAATGCCTTGTTGGTTCCTATAAAAACGCATTGTTAACTAAACGAACGCTGCGGTCTTGAACATATGATTTTGTCGTCAATTTTGTTTAGGTTATGATTCCTTAATTCACGCCTGTATCTTTGGCTGAATAATCATAATGCATAATATTTACTATTTTAACAGGGTCATCATAGTACAGGGTGTCCCATTTTGGGTGTTTTTGTGTGTTTTTCTCAAAAATCTCGGTTATTATTAAAGCTAGAGGTTTGCGGTTTTCACGTCACTGTTCTACTTTTTTGGAAGGAATTTGGCGGACCAATCAGATTTTAGATAAGTTTTATAGTTTCCGCGCATTGGCGCAGGACTGAAATTTTCGATTTTTTGGAAACCTATCTCCTGGCTACAACTTATATATATCGACAAATTTAATCAACTATTTTTATAGATTTTTTGCCGTAGACTCGAGTCGAATAATTAATTTTTTGGTAGCGTTAATAGTTTTTGAGATATGAAGTATGGTTTTCATTTAAAAAAAAATATAACTTTGGTTCATATCTCAAAAACTATTAACTATTTTTAGTTAATCTCTGTATGCACACATAGGAACAAATATATAAGGTTAATCCCCACCAAATACTGCTTCACTCCTAAAAACCCCATTTTATTGTTAGCATTTTAAGCAAAGGACAAAGATACCATTGTATCGCCTTTATTTTTTCAAGTTAGAAGAAGAAGAAGAAGAAGCTACTAAAAAACTAATTATTCTATTCGATTCTACGCCAAAAAATCTATAAAAAGAGTTGATTAAATTTGTCGATATATATAAGTTGTAGCCAGGAGAGGGTTTCAGTCCTGCGCCAATGCGCGGAAACTATAAAACTTATCTAAAATCTGATTGGTCCACCAAATTCCTCTCACAAAAGTAGTACAGTGACGTGAAAACCGCAACCCTCTAGCATTAATAATAACCGAGATTTTTGAGAAAAACACCCAAAAAACACCCAAAATGGGACACCCTGTACAACTCGTTAAGCAATGCATATTGTATACTCGTGCCGCAACTTTTTGCACAAGGTAATATTAGTGACACGTTTGATGGTCTACAAAAGCATATTTTTAGTGACGATTGGCGAAACAGCAAATATTGACGATTTTCTTAATACAATCTTTAGTCTAGAAAGGAAGCAAGTGAAACTTCTACTGTAATTTAACTCGAAGAGGATATCCCTCGGTGTCGCGCCTATGGATTAGCAAATGCCAGGCATATAGGATAGGGAGGGCCCCGTAGCATCTTTAAATAACCGATGACTGCGGGCGGCCTACGCTGCCGCTGTAACTTGTTGTGTACCCACTTTCGGTTTGCCGGTTACGACTATGCGCCGCGACGCCCGACGACGCCGGTCCAGTGACGGAGGTGTCGCTGGAGGGGGTAGCCTAACTTGATGTGGGATAAACATTGTTAGTTTCAGTTTGAAACGGTTGTAAATATACAGGGTGAGTTTTTTCGATGCCCACTATGGGGATCTCGGAAACTAGCAGAGCTAGAACAAAGGATAAATGGGGAAAGAATTGCAGTTTTGAATGATTTTTAAAAAAGTTCATGGCTCACTAGATATTTTGAAAAGAGTGATTTCTTGCTATTTCATCAGATCTCTGTAGCTCCGTTATTTCTGATTATACAGAAAAACTATAGAGACAAAAATATAAAAAGATAATATACCTAATCAAATTTTTTATGTTGTTTGTGATTTTTGAGATATGACATAAACTTGTGTTTTTTAAAAAAATGTAAATCGACTGTGGCCTTATAAAATCGGCCATTTTTTAAGCTCTATCATGATAATTTTTGTTTTATTTTGTTACATTTTGTTACCAGCTAAAAATAAAATATTTGAAAGTTTGAGGTATGTCTTATTACAAAATCGAACGTAATTATGAAAATATTCCATGGCTGGCTATGTGAAAATTAAAAAAAAAATCAGAAAATTAGCCATAGCTCTTTTATTTTTTATAATAACTATGCCGAGTATTATATCTTTGGAAAGCTCAAAAAATTGCCGATTTTATAAGGCCACAGCCAACTATGATTTACATTTAAAAAAACATAAGTTTATGTCATATCTCAAAAATCACAAACAACATAAAAAATTAGATTATATTGTCTTATTACGCCCAAAATTATCTACAATTTTTGTCTCTACAGTTTTTCTATAAAATCAGAAATAAAGGAGCTACAGAGATCTGATGAAATAGCAAAAATCACTCTTTTCAAAATATTTAGTGAGCCATGAACTGTTTTAAAAATCCAAAAGGGGCATTAGATTGAGCATTCAAAATTGCAATTCGTTCCCCATTTAACCTTTGTTCCAGCGCTGCTAGTTTCCGAGATCCCCATAGTGGGCATCGAAAAAAACTCGCCCTGTAGATTATAATGTTGCAGCACAAAAAGTTAAGATCATTGTGTAGCCATCACTTTTTTGTTGCACATAATGCGAACGGCAGCTTTGGGGTGGTTGGAGAGCGGGGATCGTGGGTTGGGAGGCTGGTTGTTAGATGTTATGAGGTTTTAGATAACAGAAGGTAAAATGGACACCACTAGTTCTTTTTTTATTATTTTGTAAACAAACTTGGAGAAAATATTATATAAAACTGTTGCCCATTTTTTACCTGGCAATACTGTAAACAATAGGGGAACGTGGGGAATATCGATCGCGGGGTAATATCGATCTCATTCAAATCTACGTTGTTTGGCGCCGTAAGATGCCAGCGCCCCCTTCCACCGTTAGTAAGCTTCGGTTGAAAGTGTCAGCCATGTTTAGTTCGGGGATTCCACTCGCTGTGTAGACTGAGTTGTGAAATATCTGGAATTGTTATATTTCTTATAATATTTCCACTGTTTTTGATAAGGTAAGGAGTGATTCGTATTCTATATATTCTCGCCATTAAGTTGTTATTAGGTGCAATAGTCAATTAGGCCTTAAATTCTGCTGATTATTTTCATGTTTTTCTAATCTGTTTAATTTTGAGGTTATCCGTAGGATTTGGGGTACCTAATGTTGATCAGATCGGTCGATATTACCCGCTTGGTCGATATTACCCGCAGCGATAATTGTAACACATAATTATCTCCTGTAGTATGCTAAATAAATGTGTTTTGAACAATTTCCGTTTTTTTTTTACAATTTGTTATGACCCAGATTTCGAAACCTTAAAATAGTCACAATTTTATATTTGGTCGATATTACCTGCAGTGATGGTCGATATTACCATACTGATCGATATTAACCGATTTTTTTACATTATTTTAAAAATGATATTAAAAAGAAAGTATTGCATTTGTATCAAATTTTCAATGTTGATCTCAAAGAACAGTTCATATACTGGCTCTTGTCAAATTTTCGGGCATTTGTAGCAATAAGTATATTAGAAATTTGCAATAGTTCTTAGATAGTCGATATTCCCCCACGTTCCCCTAAAACATCAATCACACTCACACTAACTGTATTTACACTATACAGGGTTTTTACTTTTATCTTGTACAGTGTAGGGATGTTTGAAACCGTTCGTGATACAGGGTCGGTTAAATTATGAAAAAGTTGCGCTTTTTTATGGGCTTCAAGGATCTGAAAAGAAATTTCAGATAGTTCACTTCGTCCTGAAAAAACTGAAAAATGCAGATTTCGAAAACACCTTATTAAACAACGAAACATTACGAAATTTGGTACTCTTATGTTTTTGGACATGCCCTTTCCACTGATTGCAGCAAAATTCTTCTAGGTGTAAAAGATTTTGAGTTACAGGTATAGTAACGGTTTCAAAGGTCTTTATAGTGTACAAGATAAAAGTAAACACCCTGAATACGCAACAAATAGGAGATATATAGTGTCAAAGGTATTTTGAAAAACACAATATACTGACAAGACTTGCTATTTTCCTTGAGAACAGAGAGAGGTGAGAGATTTACTTACTCTCCAAAATCTCAGAAAAGACAAACCTGCATGGTGAAGTTTCTTTTAGTCAACGTTCAAAGTTTATTTCTTTTAATTCAAGCATTTATAATTTTCCAAAGGTGACTAAAATAACCACTGAAAAAGCGCTAGAGCGTACTAACTTGGAAAATTTTGAAGTTCTTGTGGCAAAAAAAAAACAAATACTTAAATACTTAAAAAACCGCACTTTTTTAGAATTTTTTAGATTTTGTAAACAAAAAAGGGATTTCCAAAGAGCTTTATTTTGGCAACAAAAGTTAATAAAATCCCCCAAAAAATATTGTAAGCAAAAGTTTTATAAGTGAAAGTAGATATGGGTATGCATGCAGTTTACTGGCAACTAGGATCACCAAAATTGTTTAACTCTTTATAGGAACTCGTCTTTTAGGAAGCATAAAGTGCACCTTGTGGTGCACAAACATTAAAATAAAATTGAAACTTTTGTTATGTAGTTTTACTGAAACAGCCTCCACTACGAGTACTTACTAAAAATAACGATTATGATTTATAGTTATAATGACTACCTATGCGTTCATAGACTACTACTTCTCCAAAGTTTTGGCTCATTGCAAGGCTGTGACGTGCACCTATATTCTCCTGAAAATATATTTAATTGGTATTTTCCTCGTTTGTTTAAAAATAGTTTAATTTTAGAACAGATATTCCAAAAATTCCCCCAATAGCCCATAATGAAATAAATATTTGTTCCCTTGTATGTGCGTGTATATACCTATCCGCCACCTACGACGATTACACTTATTTCGTATTTTTATTTACTCGGAGGTCTATTTTTGTCAAGGAGAATAAATACAAGTGGGGCTGAAATATTTTGGTAGTAAAGGCCGGTTGTTAATAATATACTCGTAGAAGTGAAATGTATAACTGGGACATTTTTTGGAAGGCCCGCCGTAAATTTTGAAACTGTTTTGCATATGGACCATTGTTCTATGCAAATATTACTCTGGTAGGTGTGGTTAAAGGTTTGCAGAGGAAAAAGTTAATTAAAATTCCTCTAGTTTCAAGTGGAACGTTGCTCCGTTCGAATTAAATAATTACCTTCCACAGAGGATCACGAGCAAATATGACAAATTGCAACATTTTGTCTGCTTTAGAGAGATTTTAAAAGAACAAATCATAGGTCCCCTTCTTTGACGTTTTAAAATACAAAAATTTACGTTATCATATTAGGTGTTTCTTGCGATACGCACATCCTAATATATACAAAAAACATGTTGACAATGTTAGGCTTCCATCACAAGTATGTAAATTTAATCAAATGCCAACTGTTGCTAAGGGTTGCAACCTCTAAAACCACCTTTAAATTAAATTAATTCGAAGTAAAATGTGAGAAATGTTACCAATAATAGAACTTTAAAAGCGGCATTCTTTTGATGGCGTTTTTGAACATCCGTGCGCACAAACAAGTTTAAAACAGTGATGAAACGTTTGACTTGTTTCCTCCCAAACCTCTAGAAAACTGACACCCTTTTAAGGGACTTGACAACAATGAATCTTAGATGAATCCAGGCTAGAGGTACCTACCCATTATGCAAATATTACAATCTACTGATAAATTGCAAAATTTCCCTGATTTGATTTGAGATATTTTTATAATATCAGTAGCTAGGTATATTAACGTTTTTGTTTTGTTCATTCAATACTTATAATACAATACTTTTTATACGTAGAGCAGAGATATCTAAATGTTTAATGTGACTTTAAATAAATGTAAGATTTCTTACCAGAAATTTATTGATTTACAATCCAGATTCTTTTTTAATGACCTTTTTTAATACCTACTTACAACAAATTATTTAAAAATTTAGATTGTAAAACGTACACGTCATGTATTACTCTTGTCCTTTCTGCTCATATTTTTTCTGCATTCGTGGTGTTGTTGTTTAAATATCATAGAGAGCTACACTCTATTCAAACTAAATGCAAGTGGCGCGTAAACATTTACACGATGGAAGCACATGAACAATTTTGAGGACTGATACGAGGCAGGACCGCATTAAGGACGATGTCTATGAATTTTTATAATACAAAATATTAAAATAATATGCCCCAGTATTAAGAATTTTAAAAACAAACATTTATGGCACACCTAGTCATTCACTTACCTGCAAATTTCTACTATTAACACAAATCGTAGCTCCAACAATTAATAAACAGCGAAAGAATTATATCGAAAAAAAATAAACTTGCTTTATTGCCGGCTAGCTAATAGCAAGCCGATCACGTGCGTATCACTCTTTAGCCATGTAACAACTTGTGTTTATGATTCACTTGCGTTTAGTTTGAATAGAGTATAGGGTGGGTACTGTTGTATCAATTGAGTTTTTCTGGCTTTGTAATGAAATGATACGATATCATATCAATGTTAGGAAGTGCCAACTTTTATACAAAACGGGTAGGTACTGGTACTAGAGATTACAGAAATAAAACAGACTTATAAACACGTTAATTCTACATTCTATCAACATCAAGTATCGGACAGGCGCAGTGTCTAATAAGATTGTAAACCTAGGTCAGCAGAGCGGCGGCTGTCTGTCGTTTCTGCTAAATATAGAAAACCTTTCAGATCATGTGTCTCGCACTAATATTTGGTTTCATTTATTTCACATTATTAAGATTATTTAGGAATTATTAATATTTTTCCTGAAAACTACTTTTGGTATCAAAATGTATGAGGATTTTTCTGGATGGAGATATCATAGACACAGGTAGTAATTGCGCGTGAAAATATAGAGAAATGACAGGATAAATAATGCTAGATGGTGGTTTTGTGCGTTACGAAAAAATGCAAACTCCAAATATTCATTTCTGGATTTAGGTTGATATTCGTGAAATTGTATCTGCATCAATCATATCAATGTTGTTAATAAATCGAATATAGAATACACAGTTTTATTATTAATTACAAATTTCATATATGTGGTCAGATACTCGAATAATCTAACTTGTTTATTTGTCATTTTTTTATTTTTTGTAAAATCATCGGATCTGGTATTTTGCTTTGTCAAAATGTGCATTTTAATACTCTAAATTAAAGTTAAGTTAAATGAACATATTACAAGCTATTCTGGGCAGTGGTTGTAAGAATAAACTCCCTATATTCCTAAAGTATGAAGTCATTTTATTAAGTTATTCAGGTTTCAGTTTTTGGGAATTAGGTATAATTTATAATCCAACTTAGAATTGCTTGAGTTTTCCAAATGATTTTAGTTTAAAACGTTGTTGCTCACTTGTTTCATGATTGAATATTTGGGATCTACTGTTTGCGAAAGAGGTATTAACATTATTTTATTCTCGAGGCTCAGATTGGTCTACAAAGGAGGTAAAACATAATAATAATTAACGTGTCATAAAAATCACATAAACTGATTCTGAAATAAAAAAGACAATAAAATGCGAACAAAAATACCAATGTCATATACGAGCCAAAATCAACAGAAATTCATCGAAAACTCGCTAGTGACTTAGGTATGCATAAGACAAGGAAAGTTTGGTTGAAGATTATTATAGATAACCCTTTTGTAATAAAAATTATAATTGTTGTTAAAATTAGTGCCTTGGAATTTAGCTTGGATCATTTGGTCACAATCTTTGAATTGAAGCATTAGGATCGTCTGGAATATACATAATAATATTTTGATTTGACCTAGGGATTATTTTTTAAATAGATTTGAAAATCTGATGCCTATTTGATATATTATCTCAACTTGATATCACTCACATTCCTCTAGCATTCAGGCCATGATGTTTCCGCCACTTGAAACTGGATTCCAACCCATTATTTTAGCAACATACGAGTAGGTATAACGCAAGCAATACAACATCAGCCGCTCTATTATAAGCCATGCCTCACTCATCAACTATCACGCTGGAAAATGTCTAGTCTAAACACAAATTCTACTCCTCCTAACCTTGACTATATACAAAGGGTTTCCCTGTTATAGGTCTGAGGATCACAAGTTAACATCACTGCACGTTTTTCTGGACCAAAGTCCCCACTGGCTCGCCCCGCGGGGTTTTAGCACCTAGTGAAGGTTGGAGCTTTATTTTCGGCGCCGGGTGCTTCGGACACCGCGTTCCACTTTCCAGATTCGAGTGCCGAGTCACTCACGTCAAAGCGGCAACGTCGCAGCACGGCAAGCCAAGATTTTTGCCGGTTTTGTGGGCGTTAGCGATGATTTTCGACGAAATTGGTAAATAGCAAAATATGTACGTCACGTCAAATTCAACGTATTGCTATTACCACCGTATAGCAATCTATAATCCACTAGGTAACGAAGGCAATCAAGGAAGAATGTTGGCAAAGTCGAAGATTCAAAGTACCTAACATATTTAAAAAAAATGCTTTATTGAAAACTTGAGTAAAATAAAAGTACACAAAAGTATATAATTGAAGCATGTGGCATTTTTGATGAGATATGGCAACGCTACAACATCGGTCTGTGACGTGGGATTAGCGTGGGATTTCTTATTTTTATTTTTGGGGTTATGGCATGTTCGAAATCAAGTGGTCGAAAATAATGTAGGTATATTTGTTTTGTAAAACCAGATGAAAGAAATGAAACAACTTCCGAGAAAAATAAAAACACAACGTATAATAACTGATGTGCCATATGTGCCAAAAATCAAAGAAAACATCCATTTACCTTACATCTACTTATAATAGTCAAATTATTATTTTCCTATAAGAGAGACCTCCCACAAGTGTCGAAGTCGAACGACTCTGTACAAAAACATTCTAATAAAAGGTATGCCTTATTGGCTAGCCCCATACGTTAGAATAATCGAAACAAAAGTTCAAACAAAAAAGAAAACCCGAAAAGTGATTAACCTTGGTTGAAAATAGACACTTCTAAATTTGTTGCTGGTTGCAGCTTAGTATTTTTAGATCGATCGGCGCATTGAGAGAAAAGCATTCAAATGCTATGTGATTTTGTTGCTTTACGATTTTCTACGAACAGGCATTTAAACACGTCAAATTTTTTGGTAAAAATGATGTTATCCTTCACAAAATTGGAACTGTATAATGTGTTCTTTAGCATTATAGTTACGTTTTCTATAGCTATTAGTTCCTTTAGGAAGTGATAAAAAATAGAATTAAAAAGCGGCTTTTTTCTTAATGAGCTTTGCACTTTCAAGGCCAAATATCGCCAAAGTGATCATCATTGAGTAAAGGAATAATAGGGAATTAATACAAAATGGTGCCAGCTGAGAAATGTTATTGTCTCAGCTCCACAAACACACTTTATTAACAGGACAAACCGTACATATTATGTAAATATTTTGGTAAGCCAACAGAGATGGAAAAAAGTAAAACAATTCAGATAACCTTATACAGGGTGTTTGAAAAAACAGTGTACCAGTTTCTAGTGCTGAAAGAACATGGAAAAATAAGACGAAAAGTTCATATAAAGGTGGGGTGAAATATGTATAGGAAGGTAAGTCTCTTTTTATACCAGTTCTTTCCTATTGCACTGACTAGTTTGTTTATATCATGTTATCTCAAGTATTTTACTTTTTCTAGCTTCGTTGGCTTACCAAAATATATCTATATATTTTACCGCTGAAGATGACCCTCTAGGTGGGTTGAAACCTACGATATCTTCTATATCGTTGGTTGAAACCTACGATATCTTCTATATCGTTGGTTGAAACCATTGATTAAGGTATTCGCCTTATTCAATGTTGAAACATATTTACAGTTTTTCCTGTTAATAAACTGTGTTTACTCTACTATGAGATATGGACTCTTTTCTCAGCTTAATTGTTATATTGTGTTAGAGGCAGGGGAGGCAGCACCTGCTTTGTAAGAAACTTCTAAAAAATGTAATTACAATTTACATTACCATATACATATGTAAACAGTGCCATAGCGTGACCTATAAAAAATGGGAGAGGGTTCTTTTTTGACAGTAGGAAAATTGGTAATAATGGTGGAAGTAATAATTAGTAATAAAAGTTATCTCCAGAAATTTCTGGGGGACCATAGCCCTCCCTAAGCTCCCGACGGTATGCCACTGCCTATATAATATACAGTATGTCCACGGATGGGGTAAATAAGAGGACAAATGGACCAAAAAGTGAAAGATACGAAAAAATGTTCTTCTTTATAAAAGTTTTTGCTTGCTTTAAAAATACGATCCACGATGCCAATGTGCAGGGTATGCAAAAAATAAAAAAACGTAAAATTTGATGAAGAGTAAAGTTGCCTTTTATAAATTTTAATGCAAAACGTTAAATAAAAAACTTGTTTGAAATTTTAAAAGAATTCTTATTCCAGATTTTCAAGGAAAAATTTGAAACTTCTAAATTACTCTTTTAAAACCGAAATTTTTCCAAGTCATATTCTGACCTTTTTATTTGATTACACCTTTGATAACTGTGGTGTATTTGACAAGAAAGATATTTTTATAGCAAAGAATATTTATAATCCAAAATTACAGACAGGTTAAATAAAATTACTAATGTAATATTAAATGATAATTGTAATAATAATAATACTGTAGAAGCATCGTTTTCGTCGTATCTTTTCTTGGATCCAGTTTTTTCAAATCTGATTACTAACTTATGTACTGAACTTATGCATAATTGTACATTTGGAAACTTTTCTTGAAACTTCTCAATAACGTAGCGATATCTATTCTCGCCGTTTCTGTAATTTTGGATTATAAATATTCTTTGCTCTAAAGACAACATCGTTCTTATTTTGACAAATATGTCACAGTAACAGTTATCAATGGCGTAATCAAATAAAAAGGTCAGAATATGACTTGGAAAAATTTCGGTTTCAAAAGAGTAATTTAGAAATTTCAAATCTTTCCTTGAAAATCTGGAATAAGAATTCTTTTAAAATTTCAAACAAGTTTTTTATTTGACGTTTTGCATTAAAATTTATAAAAAGCCAACTTTACTCTTCATCAAATTTTACGTTTTTGTATTTTTTGCATACCCTGTACAAAAAAGCAAATTTTTGGCATCGTGGATCTTATTTTTAAAGCAAGAAAAAACTTTTATAAAGAATAACATTTTTTCGTATCTTTCACTTTTTGGTCAATTTGTCCTCTTATTTACCCCATCCGTGGACATACTGTATATATTGTTTGTGTTGCGTATTGTATTATTACACGTTTATTGTTACATACCCTCTGACCTCATCGAAAGTTATAATTAGAACTTTGAATTTAGGACGGCAATCTACGCCAAAAATACTTAATCTTGATAATTATTATTGATAATTCGACACATCGGACTTTGGAGGTTTTGAACAATTTTGAACTTTAAATGAGGAATCCTTGTAATCGGCTAAACGGAATAGAATTTATGCTTCGTTTCCGACATCTATGGGTCGAAATATGTCGGAAAAAAGGCAGTTTCGGGCACCTACATTTTTTTCGCTTTTGAAAATATGGCCCCAATACCATTTTCTTGGATTATCGTTAATCAGTTGTGGCGTTGTTTACCGATTTATTCCATTTGAATTCCAGGAATCGATAGAATAAAATACAGAAATTGAAGCGACAATAATAATTGCATACCTTTTTTCGCTCAACGGTAAAAAAATAAAAATCTGTTCGGTTCCAACATAAATATAACGAACGAAGTCCCAAATTTCATTCCGTCGCTTATTAGGGGTTGCTTAGGGCTTCCGATGTCCCGTTTATAAATCAATTTGCGTTGGAGGGAAGAATGATATTTAAACAGGGGAACTGGCCAAATGATGGCAGCAAAGCGTTAAATTGAACGAGGTGTCAAGTAATTGCCGGTTTGGGGGGCTTATAAACCAATTGCTTCCTGGTGGAGGTCGTTTAATTGTTCCCAGTGGACCGGCGCCCTTGCGAGTTGCTTTTAAAATTGCGGGACCTCGCCGTTCTTCTTTTTCCGGGGGTAACGGTTACTGATTTATAGTAGTAGAGACAAAGTAGTGGAATAAAGTTACACGAGGAGGACGCATTGTTTGGAAGAACGAATTTGTCTGTAATTATTTGTTATAAATTTCTAGTTCGAACAGAATGAACCTGTTGAAATTACGCGCTAAATTTGATACGGATGAACCTAGCTAGCTCGAATCAAAGATTTGGTCCCGATTTGCCCTGCTTTCGACATTTCCAATCATAGATAAGAAATATATTATATACGTTTCCAATATTAAACTCAGTAACTCAAAAATTGTGGCAATCCGCGCAATCCGGGGAAGACTTGCAGTTTCTTCGGGACAACAACAACAACAACAACAACAACGTTGTTTTGCGTCCAGTATTTAGCACTTTTATCCTATTAACACAGCTTTTATAGGTAGACTTGTTTGTGATAACTAAAGGGCGGAATATATGCATTTAATTTCAATCGAAATATGCTCATATATATGCATCATTTTTATTTAAAATATGCAATGATTGATATGCATTTATTTGGCCAAATATGCAATAATATGCATTTATTTTACATGTACAAATACCTTAAAAAACACCAAAACTGATTTTAGAGAAAAGGTTTATTTTAAGGAAAATTATAGGAAAACAAATACATAAAATACCTCGTAAAATACCTATATTAAAGCAGAATTATAGAAACATTTTAATTTGAAATTGTATAGTAGGAATTTATGATTAAATACTTTTCAAAGTTTTCCAATAAAAATCTTTGCTTTCTGTCGCTAAAAATATATTTATATATATGTAGAAAAGCTTCTCTCAACATCTGCCGATGTAATAGGACAATATTTTAATTTGCGTAGTAAGGTATAAGGCCAAGGTGCAACTCCGTTGGATGATTTACCATCAAAAATTCTCTTTACTGCCATTAAAGATTTGAACCCTTCATTATTTTCTACAGTAGCGTCTAATTAGGGGAGGGGCTCATTATTTCAAAAAATTCTTCGGTAATATTTACGGCAAAACTATTGTTTTAAAATAAATTTTATTTAGAAATAAATACCACGCGACCAGGTTACGCCACTGGTAGCATCTAATTTTTTTCTAACTTTAATACCTACATCACTGGGAACCTTTCTACAGTTAGCGGAAAATGTTTGAACAAAATCAATCGATTCGCTTAAATCTAAATTTCTACTTTCTAGTGAAAGAATTATTATCTGGAAAAAACTAAACTTGACTCTAATAAAAACAAGTTGGTTAGCTACATCAGCATTTTTCAGGATTTTTTGGCTTTGCACTACACACTGCGAGTTGTCTCTGCGGGTTCTCATAATCTTAGTTATATCTTATATCTAAAAATATGTATAGGAAAAACATGCAAATAAGTATGCACAAAAATATAGTTTTTCCAGAAATATGCAATGTTTTGCGAAATTGAATAAAATATGCAAAAAATGCATATATATGCAATTTGCATATATTCCGCCCTTTAGTGATAAGTGATAACATAAAATTTCCATACACATTAAGAAAATGGTATGCACACTGCACAGACCATTAGGTGAATTGCAGAAGAATAAACATTATTTTGGAATTATGGGATGACCTGATCAACCAGCTGAAGAAGCAAAAATTCTAGATATTATTTTGGAAGAGTATTTTGTAACGTATGCAAGAATGAAAATATAAAATTTTGTTTATATAAAGAAGAAACTGAAAAATCTAATGCGTTTTATGCTTACTTACACTACAACTAGCCATGGACTTCATTTCAAACCAAAAGGTACCAAATACTCTTGCTTGCTTTTTAGACTAGCTTTCTTAAGAAAATGTATGGAAATATGCCATGTGAACTTGTCAAATTAGAGGGGCATTAACAAACAAATATTTTATTTTATTTTATTTTGGATATTAAATTCGTTATAACAAACACATTTGCTTGCTTTTATTTCATAAAAGATTATGCAACAATGGTGTTTTAACATTCAACCACCGTGTAAATTTGTTTCGTCGTGTGGCGCCAGTGGCGATCGCTTGAAACAGCGCTATGCACAGGACTTCAATATAGTTTTGATCCAGGCCAGAGAAAGCTTTGTTTCGTGATTGTGAATCTTCCTCCGGCCATAACCTGACTCATATAGTACATCTGAAAGCGATGTTCCAGTATCCAACCGAAATGGGTAATATGACGTATTCAATGCTGCGAATAAATCCTTATTGGAAAACCTTTGTGCATGTAATATGTTACATTTGGCCATCTACATTTCCGAAAATACACCGTTGAGAGAGAGGTGCGTGCTACGAATATCCCCCAACATCCTTGGGGCTGAAAAGGAAAAGGGTAGCACGGAAGGGACCGCAAAATATCTTATTTATATATCTATAATCGATCCATTTCGAGATCTGGAAATGCAAAGGGAGAACCATTGATTCCCTATTAGTCGGGTGGTCCATATCTGCCAGTCGCAGCGCCAACTAAAAGTGTAGAAGAATATGCGGAATGGAAAAATCGGCGCTAGACAAGCTGAGGGCAGAGGGGGCGGAAATAAGATTATTAAAGATTCAAAAGAGACGCCGCCGGTTGTATTTGACCCAACTTAAACTTCCGAAGAGTGCACGATGGTGACAAAAATCGGTTAACTGAAATAGATAATCATTTCTGTTACAGCCTATAGGTCCTATGCCCCATAGTAGATATTACTCCCTATCTCCAAAACTTTTAAATTTTTGTCTGGATGGGAACAGCTATTTTCTTATAGCATAAACATTAGAGGTCGTCTTTCATAAGTTTCTACCTTGAAACTAAAATAATCTGTTATTTTTCACAAAACTAACACAAATAATTTTCCAGCCTACATCAGCCTCGTGTAGCCTAAATAACGTGAAACCTAAATAAAAACAGGAGTCGCGATTTTCATTTTTAAGCAACGTCGTGGCGTGTCAACAACCTTGGAAGTTTCGTTGTCTTTCAACTTTTGGCTTTTGGACAAATTCCAATATAGTGGACCACCGGACAAAGGCGAGCAAATTGCTTTGTTAAAAAGTTATTTTTAATTTACGTGGATATTTTCACTCTAATGGGTAGATAGGTTTTGAAGGTTGGGTTGAAACAGCAAAATTGTGACACTTATCCTCGTCTGACACATTTTTCCACCTGCTATATACGTGTTTGGTGAACACTTGATAATTTTCTAACAATAGCTTTTTAGGTGTAAGTTTTAATGACTGCAGCGTCTAAATGAAAACTTCATTAATGCAGAAAAGCGGGAGTGAATTAGAGAAACCTGGTTTTCGTCGGATCTAATTTCTCAACTAAATTACTCAGAAATAAATTGTGTCGCAGATTTGCTTCTATATTTTGTCCTCGGGAGACTTCCTTACAAATCAGCCCGTCGGAAATTTATTGGAATTTATCACTATACCTCCTACTCGTATGTACATCAAACTTATCTTATATGGGATATCCAATTTTAAAAAGAAAGAAGTGCCGTGACCTAATAAGAATTAATGTTATTGACAGGAATGTTCTCATTCACATTGAACTATAGTTGTTTTTTAATTTTAATTAAAAAATTTTCATTGCAGGAAACGAGTGAAATACAGTGTGTTCCATCTTAAGTATTTTTTTGTTTTTTAGATATTCGATTGCATTTGATATGCCACAACTCTTTCAACAGAGAATACTGTGATCAAGTTTATGCGCCTCAAATAGCAACAATAATATTAGCGTTTTTTTTTTATCGAAAATATGACACCGCCTTCGTATTTAGCATCCTTGAAAATGGTTAAGTACCAATTTCCATAAAAAATATTCAGCGATAACGTTTTTACAACAGGGTCAATTTTCCAAATAAGATATTTTGTTGTTTCTAAAGTATAGTAGTAGGCCAAGAAAACATGAAACAAACACCATTCATGGCATTGCAAAATTTTTTTTTAGATAATGTTTAATATTAAATTAGTACAAAATAAAATACGAAAACTCATAAAAGAAATATCCTTTGTATCCATTCATGGCATTGCAACATTTTTTTAGGTAATGTTTAATATGTAATTAGTAAGTACAAAATAAAATACGAAAACTTCTAAAAGAAATATCCTTTGTATCAAACCTCAGTGTAACTTTAATCATGTTTAAATTTTCAAGAAACTAAAGAATTTTTCAATTCAAGAATAATTCTTGAATTAAAAAATGTTTCAGGTTACGATGAGGTTTGGTAGAAAGAATTTTTTTTGTTTTAAATAAGTTTCATAATATTTCGTATTAGAACTAGGTTCCTGGCCTTAGACCGACTGCCATCTCTGTTTTCACATTACAAAGCTTATCTGTGGAGATAGGTACACGCGCTGCTTCATAAATCGTTTTTATGAGGTATTGTCGCTGGCATTTAGATAACATAAATGCCAAAATCTCTAAAATCGCTCATGTGGCACTTAGATCGCTTCGCATTTTCACTTTAGAATTATTTTGCAAGCATGGTTATTTTAGAAACTTGATGTTACACTTGGTTATGACCGTCCATAAATTTGGTTTGAATATCTTTAACAATTCAGAAATAAAAAAATTAAAATCTATATTTTTTTGGAATATTTAATGTCCTGTAACATCCTTTATATGTGGGAATGCAAAAAATGAAAGCACATCAGCTTTCCATATTTCATTTCAATAAGTTTTAGATTGTAGTAAATGCTGAATAACAAAACTAATTTCAGGAAGATACGAGACTTAAACGATGTGAAGTTCTTGAGTGGGTTATTAAAATTTGACTGCGACTCCTAACATAACCACTTCACAGTCGCAGAGTGTTTTTGTTTGTTCAAAAGGGACGTTCGCGGCGAAGTTACTCGAAACTTCTCCCTAAAATCTCCACCGAGGAGAAAATAAGAAGTATTATAACACAAAGTCCCGCTAAAGTTATGAGAACGTTCGTGAGAGACGATATGATGCTATAAGACTACATGACTTTACCAAAGGGAGGTTAATTAAAATATAATCCCGATTTATACGCAACGCATCACTTTAAACTTGGCTATACCTCCTAATAGTACGAAATACTACAATAGGTATACCTACTTGACCATTTTTTAAAAATACCGAAAAGTCTTTTGTCGTTTTGTCAAATAAGTAGCAAAAGCGCTTTAAAAATATCTCTGACGTCACCGATTTGGCAATGGGGTACATAGATTTGGCAACTTGGTCAGTCTAAATTTTATATTTTATATTTTCCTTGCGTAAAATTCATTGATCTAAAGCATGGGTTACAGCTTAAGGGCCACACTGACTCCATACCAACTTCACACCAACATAGGTACTTTAGTTTTGAATTACGCGCAAATTTTCGTGAGATATCTATGGGGCAGGGCACGGAGTGGGCTGGGCTCTATAGGAACTAGGTTCAAACTAGTATAACGAATTCGAATTTCTCACCTTCGAAAACCAAAGTGTGTCATTTTTGAATAAGAAACCTTCAACTGCTTTACAATAATTATTGCAAATTTTTGAAAATCAAGTTTTATTTTCAACACCCTGTACCTTTTAAACGAGCAACATTTTTGGCTCACACGGTGTATTTTGACGTCTAGTACCAACTGTTGCCCTATACGCCATTGAATATAAGAAATACGCCCCCTAGAGGCTCAATGCCAAACTAGTCTATGGGCCATGCCAACAATGAACAACAACAAAGAACAACGCAGTGTAGACCCGGTGGCTAGCACCGTTCACATGGTAACGATGGCCCATATATTAGTTCGCAAAGCCCCGTCGGGGCGTTGGCATCTTGTCTGATAAGTTTTGGGACACCCTGTATATTAAAAAACACTGGAGTTATTAATAAAATGGTTTTTAGCCCGTTTTAACACCCTGTCTTTTAAGATAGAGTCGTCTAAATGAAAAATGGAATGAGAAAAGGACTGAGAAAACGTAGGTACCCAAATGTCAAAAAATAATAGAAAAAGTTTCAGGTTTGATCACATAACATTTATACTTTTCATTTTACATCATCATCATTAACATAACTCTGACAACTCTGACACATCATTAACACTCTTAAATTAAAGATAAACAAAGCCTTATATTCAGCTTATCTTCGAGTACAGACGTAAGCTTCGTTGGATGTTTCAATGCTCTCTGTTGATTATCAAAATCTGCATGCCCCACGGTTTTTCGTTAAACGCGAAACCTACATTTCTGAATAATAAAAAAAAAACAACCTATATTTGAAAGTTCAGTAGGTACCCAAAGTTGGTTGGTCAAATTTCGATAGAAACATCCAGAAAAAACTTTATTCTTGGAGTTTAATTTCCCTCTTCATTTTTCAAACAAACTTTTTCCTTCAAATAAAGTAACACCTACTTACGCCTGTATAATTCCGAGATAATTTCTGTGTCTGACAAATGTTCGTTCTCGCTTTTCTCGGCGATAATTTATTTCCCTTTGGACACTTTATATTTGGGAATTTTTCCTTTTTTTATATAAAGTAGAGACAAACGGCCTTTTAATTAATTGTTTTGTTGACCACGTCTGGGAAATAAATTTTCCCGCCCTTTTAATTTGCCCGGCTTGTCTTTATCTCATTCATAATTTTGTCGAAAATTGGTTTACGTATTCTCTGCTCTGGGATACATAAATCATTCATTCATTGAAACGCTTGTTATCCTTCGGGTTTGAAGACATAATTATAAGTTTCAGCCACGTATTTAAAATAAGTGGCTAACTATCTGAACCTTTTATTTTTTATTTTTCGCCTTCAACTAGTAACCCACATTGTTATATAGTGTTTTACGTTGAACTCGCTGTATTGCGAGCTTTAAGATTTTTAATGAGGGAACATCAGACGAACCGAAATATGACCTGATTTATTAAAAAGTCAGCACAGTTGTCTTTGAAGGCAAGCGAAATATACAAAGAATGTAGAACAAAGGGACTAGAATTTTAATTAAATTTCCTTTTGGTAAGTCACGTTTAGTTTTGTTTTATCCCTCAGCTTTGGCGGAAATTTGTGCGGAAATTTGTGCTCCAATCAAATTTATGATATATTCCGATTTTACATTATATAAAGATATACTTAAAGAATATATATTTTCAATTTATAATTTCAAATGTAGCATGTTTTACAAAAGTTTTTATTTCTATGACTTATTGTATGTATTATGTAGGCACATATCTCAAATGCTCAGGTTTATTGAGCCAACTTTACCAGAACTCAAAGTTATTCCGAATTTTTGTGTCCTCTATAGGCAAACTTCTGGATGAATTCGAATAATAATAGGTACTTTTGAAGACAAACAGAATAGATAAAGAATGTAGAACAAAGCGACTTGCGCATTTTAATTAGCTTCCTTTTGGTAAAATCGCGTCTACTTCGTTTCGTCTCCCTTGAACTTCTTTATAACTTTAGAGGAACTTTGTGCTCCAATACTTCTTTATTTCTTTCAATGTAACTTTGCCGAGAGCGTCTCACTTGGACCAATAACAGAGCCGCTACTCTGAAGTGGCTAGAAATCGCCACAAATATTTAATAATGCATCACTTCTACACTGCTTTAAAGTAATTTCGCCGGACCACTTCCTATTTTCCGGCTTATAATTTAACCACTCCCACAGTTGGTATCCATCAGTCTATGGTATCTCAACAAACCCAGTGGAGCGCGCTTCCCAAAGCTTCTACTGACTCAGTAGAAGCTTTGGGAAGCTCTATAAGTAGTCATCTCTATAAGTATATAACAGAAAACAGAACTACCTATATGTTTCTCTAACCTGGACCAATAGTGTTGGTCAAGCTACCAGAAGTGTCAAGCGGTGTCAGTGTCGACACGGCGCGAAGTTAACTTAAAAACACGACTTATACTCAAAACATTAATAAAAAATCGCTACCAGTGGAATCACTACTTCCACTCCACTCCAAATTTCTCACAAATTCACAAACCCTAAAGCAATTAATTATAGAAACCGATACAGTGCCATTCTCTTGACTCATTTCTTCGTAACCATTCTCAACTCGGTACTCTTAGAACATATTCCAGTTTCAGTGAAATTTTTTTGTTGGTTTTAAGTAACCCTGTTGTGCTGCTACAATTTTGGTTTGAATTGTTGCAAGGGGTATATGTGGTCTGAATTGTTCCAGGGGGGGGGTTATGGCTGCCTTGATAATTAAACCAACAGTTGCGAACAATGCAAATTTGAAAAACCGCACTAACTTTCTTTTTTACTAAAACTATGACATAACACACAGGGACTTGCATTTTAATTAGATCCATTTGGTGAAGTCATGGCCGACTAGCTTAGTATCGTCTCCTATCAAAACTCCCTTATAACTTTAGCGGGAGTTTGTGCTCTAACACTTATTTCCTCCACTGTACGGGTTTCGGGTGAAACTTCGGACTTACTTTGCCGGCAGCTCCCCTTTTAGACAGCTAGGTAACCCTCTAAAACAGGAATGGATGCTCTGACGTAGGTAGGTATATCTATCAATCGAGACCTAATTTTATGTCTAGTATCATTCATTGCACATGGGTCCGCTGTACCAATCTATGAGTGAAGCAGTAGGAGGCTATGGAAAAACAAAGGCGATACGCGGATACTAGCCAATGTGAAAGTTTGATTTGTTGCTTTATGTCTATTTTCGTATATTATTATTTTTAAACTGAAAAAATTAAATTAATTACATAGTTACTTATAACAAAAGTGGACAGTTTCAGCTGCAATAAGATAGAATTGGCACTATCGCATATTTTGGAAACTACGAATGTGATTTCAGAAAATTTAATTCCAGAAAATTTTCCAAAAATTGTATATGTACTATAACACGAGTTAACGCAATAAATCCGATTTTATCCCTTCATTGATAGTTCAAATACCAAACTTGTGTAGAATTTTCCGAGGAATTTGAGTATGGTGTCAAATTTAATATAATATAACTTAATAATATATATGTTGTTAAAAAGTTATTTCAAAAAATAAGTACCCTTTTCTAACAAAATTTTGAAGTTGGATTTTAACACGGAATATTAGTAACACGGGGGTAACAACGGGGGTTACAAAAAATCGTTTTAATTTATGACTTCCGGTTTGAACGGAAGTGAACATAACTTGGTCAGATTTTTGAGATACCCGATATACATATTTTGGGTTTTTTATGTTCCTTTCTCCCAATACCAACAACACGGACAGGGTGGACCCAGATCGACTATACGATAGGTATAAAAGACAAAAAAAATCTAGTTGAAACTTGACTTTTGGGAGATCAGCACCATATTTTTATATTTTAAAAATCAAGCAGGCCCTGACAGGGTCAATTTATTCATTTTCAGTTCAGGTAAACTACCATTTCCTTGAGAGATATCGAAAAATTTTATTAGAAAAAGTTGCCGAGAATGAAAATTTAAGTCCCCGTGCCAAATTTTAAAACAATCGGCAGACTCAAATTTCAACTTTATTTTTTGCAAGAAAATCAAAGTATGCCGATTGTTTTAAAATTTAGTACAGGGTCTTAAATTTGCATTCTGAAAATTTTTTTCTGATAAAATTTTTCGATAAATGTAAAATTTGGTACGAGGACTTGGATTTGCATTCTGAACAACTTTTTCTAATAAAATTTTTCGATATCTCTTAAGGAAAAGGTAGTTTACCTGAACTGAAAATGAATAAATTGCCTCTGTCAAGGCCTGCTTGATTTTTAAAATATAAAAATACGGTGCAAAGTAATTTCTAATCTAGCAAAGCTGATCCCCGAAAGCTCAAGTTTCAACTTGAAAATTTTTTGTCTTTTACACCTATCGTATAGTCCATCTGGGTCCACCCTGTATTTTTGTAAAGTTATCTCTGAAGATATATTTTAGCATTCCACGCAAAGGTGTGAATTTATCATCATATTGTACGATATTTATCAAAAAATGAAAATTAGCTGCTTGCTTATTTTTACAGATAACGATATAAAACTAGGTGGGACTTGGGAGAACAAAAGGAACCTCACAACCCAAAATATAAAAATGATACTCACTTACTACCATAAGTAAGAAATACCTACTTGTTCATGTTCACAATAAGTAAATTTTAAAAAAACTAAAAAGCATGAACTCAAACTATCGTACAGTCGTAGAAAAAGTATAGTGTAGCACGGAATGTTCATTTCAGACTCATATAACGTGTCGCAAACTGTCATGAACTAGTGGGAAATAAATGCCATTCCGTGCTGGTTATACAATATACTATAAAGAGCTTTAATATTCTACAACAAGTTATGGAATGCTATTCCAAACGTGTTGTAGGTAAACTATACTCGAATTATTGCACATGTCTGTTGGAATGAAGTATGTTTTTTTTTGTTCCAACATGATTTTTAGTTGCAGAATGTGTGGTTTCAAAAAAAGCTTTAGTTATCAATGTATTCCTTTACTCAATGATAGTATGTATATTTTAATTATTCATTTTGTATTCGCCAGTGCCATCTGTTATAAAACTACACGAAGCGTATGAAAATTTACCTATTGGCTGTGGCATATGCAGCGACATCTGGTGGTCAGTGACAGAACTCAATTTACAACCTGGTATGATATTTTTAGAAATGAAATCGAGGCATGCCAACAAAAATATTTCTCGGAAACATTTGAGCAATTTTGAAGGCTTGTTCTCACATTTATTGCCGATAATAGCACTGGTATGTCGAGATAATGGTCTGTAAAATATTGTTTCAATTGCGTATTTCCCATCAGTGGCAGATCAAAAATGTTGTTAAAGGGCTTTTTTAATAATTCACCACTAAAATTATCTTGAAATTTACAATGTGGCCAATTCGATAAAATTTAGTGTTGTTTGGGACACGGTCCAGGCGCTCAAATCGTCTCGGACAGAGCTGTACCCGTCCATGTTTTAGAACCTAGTAACTAGTAGCAAAGATCATAATATCGAATATCATGATCTTTGCTAGTAGGTAACTACTTTGCAACATGAGTGTTACAGGACATTTTTTGCGTTACGGGCCCAAAGGCTGCATAAACAATTCAATTAATTGTCCACATTCCACATAGCTAGCACCGGCAAAAAGTTTGCATTTTTAAAGGTTTCTGTAGCGTTTTTCATATTATGCAGGAGACGAGGTCAGCGGTTTCAAAACTTAAAAAAATTCATGAAAAAACAGAAAAAGATTTTTTACAAGTTTCATAGGCATCCTTCAGGGGTTTAACTTTACTCCTGGTTAAAATTTTTGTACGGGTCGAAGACTCACCCTGTATACTGACGGAGGGCCACCACTTGGAAATATCTTTCGCAGAAAAAATTGCCTTTTTGATGGGCTACCTTTTTTTGTAAAAATACATTCGGAGTCGATGGCGAACTGTCTATGGCTATTTTTACAAAACTCTAAAATTGCCAAAATTGCTTCGGCTTGTGTAATTTTTTTGTTTCAACAGTTAGCGAAAAGGTTTCTTAATAAAATTTGTGGACAAAATTGATTATAAATAATAAATTACCTATTTTTACACTTTCAATCAATATAATTATGTCAAGCGCTACATATCCCCAGAGCAGGGAAAGATCGCGCCAAAAAAGATCTAGATCATAGATCAGATCGTTTTTCAAAAAAAGATCTAAGATTGTTTAAAAAAATGATCTATTTAAAAAAGATCAATCGATCTAAAATATTTTGAGCGATCTATGATCTTCTAAACGATCTAAGATCTTTTAAACAATCTAAGATCTTCTAAATGATCTAAGATCTTCTAAACGATCTAAGATCTTCTAAACGATCTAAGACCCTCTCAATGATCTAAGATCTTTGAACAAAATTCATGATATTATAATATAGTTAATAGATATAAATACTTTTCCTAATTTACTAGTATAAAAGTATAAAGTGACATCTTTCAAAACCTGAGCAAGTGATGATACCTCCAGTTTTACGTACCTAGTTGTGTAAAGTAAAATTTTAACTAGTTACGTAAAGTTACTACTCTAACTGAACTATGGAGAATTAGACTTTCCTTGTAAAAACGTGTTCACCGATTATTTATGCAATTTATAATTTTATAACTTAAGTTATAAAATTCGGAATTTTGAGAAATAGATAATTGAAAATAAAATACAAATTAACATAAAGCATTCATTTAAATTTGACCTCAAAATAGGGTCTTGTAGTTGTAGGTAAAATGTACGTCAGTTTGTTTATATTATTTGTCATTTTTCGCGAATTCTGACAATTTGCACTTTAGCTGAGACCTAGAGATCTCCTGAGGTAAACTGCTTTAAATGAACGCTCGTTAGTACATAATAATATATTTTAGAAATAATATGTAGATTATATGTATAAAAAGAAAAATCCTTGTTCGTACAAAACTATTCATTCTTCTAAAAAATATAGGTATACCTACCTTTCTACCTACATTATTTTGTATAAAAAAATCACAGAAACGTTTCAAAACCGAACAAAAAAAAATGAGGAAAAGATCTTAGATCGTTATAACCATCTCAGATCCTTTTTAAGGTCTTAGATCTTTAAAACCATCTTAGATCTTTAAAACGATCTTTGATCTTTAAAATGATATAAGGTCGTCAAATTAAGATCAAAGATCAGATCTTTTTGAAACGATCTTTTTTTAAAAAAGATCGTTCTTTAGTGAAACAAAAAAGATATAGATCTAAGATCAAGATCGCGATCTTAGATCTTGATCTTAGATCTTGATCTTAGATCTTAAAAAGGATCTTTTTTAAATAGATCTGCCCAGCTCTGCATATCCCTACATTTTTTAGACTTTTTTAGACTATTTGAAAAATGTTTTCATCGACGTTAATTCGTCAAGTTTTTTGTTAAAAAAATGTTCATAACACTCTACTCTACGCTATTCCTACTTAGCATGTATAGTACGCGCAGTGAAAGAGTGCGTCTGCGGTGAGGAAAGTATAAGAGGGGTGGAGATCGGCCCGTGGGCAGAACTAGGGCCGAAGGAAGCATAGGCGTGCGGAAAGATTACTTTTTGTCAAAGTAGGTACATAAATTGTTATTTTACTTATACTTTCATATGCGGAAACGGAAATAATTGATAGAAAAATGTAATATGAGATGTATTGACACCCTGAACGACTCATGATCTCGGAAATAGATTTTTCAAAACTGTCAATTTCGAGGCGCACGCCTGAGGATAATCATTCCTCCTCCCAACGTCGCGTGGTTCTAATAATTGCGAATAGGGAAGCGCGCTGCAACGCGTTGTTACGGCCAGCCAATAGCAACAAAGGGTACCCCGCGCTTCCCCACTTCCCCGCGGACGCAGTCTTTCGGTGCGACTACAGTTAACTGAACTGATGGTCAAAAATGAAACCACGTATTCTTGGAGTCAAAATAAAGGCGCTTCTTCATATATTTTTTTCTCCTACGGGCCATAGTTTTTTTTATACAGAGCGTAGAAATTTAGAGAAAAATATACATACTTCTTAGTATCTCTAGAAGTATACGAGATATTTTCTTCAAATTTGGCGTGTTACATGAGCGGATGAGCTGTCAAATTTAACGTTAATACGAAGCTTCTGAGGCCCCCAATTGCGGAGATACGGGGTGTTATTAAAATTAATTAGTTCAGAAAAATATGAATACCCTGTATAATCGCATTTTTTAAATTTGTTTTGAGTGGTAAATTCAATGGTTAACAAAAAGTATTTCTTAGTATTTTTTCATATTCTCAGTCGTTTCTTAATTATTTTCAAAGAATGGCAATGCTGCAATAAACAAGTCATTTTAGGAATAAATCTAACAATCTGTGGATGTAAATTAAACATAACATTATTTGAATCATTTGGCTGTCAACTTTGCACTTTAGTACCAATATTTTGAAAAATGATATTTTCATTCGAAGAACTGACTGATATGCACTTTTGCTATGGACTTGCCAATGGCAATAATAAACATGCGGAAAGGCGTGTATTGAAAGAGATGGCGGTCATTTCGAACATTTAATAATATAATTTTCTACTAGCATTACGTTTCTGTTATTATCGTTTTTGCTTTTGTATTATGTTAAATAAAGTTTAAAATTGACAATCACAGATTGCTATATTTATTCTTAAAGTGACTATTGTTCATTCCAGCGTTGCCGTTCTTTGAAAATAATTAAGAAGCGGCTGCGAATATGAAAAAATACTAAGAGATACTTTTTGTTAACCATTCTATTCACCACTCAAAACAAATTTAAAAAATGCGATTATACAGGGTATTCATATTTTTCTGAACTAATTAATTTTAATAACACCCTGTATCTCCGCAACTGGGGGCCTCAGAAGCTTCATGTCAACCTTAAGTTTGACGGCTCATCTGCTCATGTGACATGCGAAGTTTGAAGAAAATATCTCGTATACTTCTAGATATACTAAGAAATATGTGTATTTTTCTCCAAACTTCTACGCTCTGTATAAAAAAAACTATGGCCCGTAGGAGAAAAAATATATGAAGAAGTGGCCTTATTTTGACTCCAAGAATACGTGGTTTCATTTTTGACCATCAGTTCAGTTACACCGTGTATAGGGATTCTATATCAAATGAGTATCGGCAGTAGCATAGTTGGGATTTTTTTGGGTGGGTAAAAAAATGTCAGTAATCGCTGCAAAAAACAGGATATTAATATCTGCTATAACAATATACCTAATCAGCATAATATTTGAGACCCGCTGGCGCCGCCAATGTCGGCTGAATCTTTATCCGCTATTAAGTTTAAATTTGCTGGCATCGTGCCAACGGTTCGAAAATACACTCGCCAATAAGTGGAAAGATCGAAATTATTAATAAATTATCTGTGCGACACGTTATATCGAGTTTAATATAATATCTGCAGAGACGATCACCCCAAATTCAACGTAATGATCCTTGGTGTTTATTTTGTTTCGAAAATGTTGTTTGTAGAGAACAGGTTTGTTTGGGAATTGTTTTATGTCAACATTCTAGCCGAATTTTTTCGATAAAAACAGAAAGGAATATCACAAATACCTTTTGTCCATTAGTTCAATACAATTATTATTTTGCTTTTTTGTGGTAGATTTATATAGAGAGTATAATTATCTCTGTGTAGCTACTAGCTAGCTATCTCTATTCTCGAGAAAATAAATCTTTGGGAATATAATGTGTTATAATAATATGGTTATATAGGGTGTTTGTGGCACAAAAAATGTAAGGGGACATTCCTTGGATCAAAATAAAAAAGGTTCTATAATATGCGGGGTGTTAAAGTTTTGTAAAAAAAAGTTTTTTATTGCGCCTTAAGACACCCCATAAAATTATTAAGCAACTGTAAAATTTTTAATGAAATCAACCCAAGCATTTCTTAGATTAATAAGAAAACTTTAACACCCTGTATTTCGAGAATGAAGTGATTCTGGACATATACTTCTAGGAACTTTTTTTTTATTTTCACCCAAGGAATATCTTTGCTGCATGTTTAGGAAACAACCATAGAAGAAAATATAATAAATGACGTTGAGCACTAGTTATAATAGGGTCGTATTCAATTTAAAACAGTCAAAGTTCATCCATATTTTTTTAATGATGCTCATATTGCTCATAATTATTTATGACATTTTTTCTATAGGTATAGCGTCCATACCGTCATCCCATATCGACGAGCAGGAAGTTATGGACAACTCTGCACGCCGAAATTTGGCAAATTTTAGCGGTAGTTTACGCGCATATTATATTATGGCGAAGGCAGACGAATAAGTATTTTTCTGCATATTGGTGATATCGTCAAATACCCGTTAATTAGTGGTTTAAACTACGTTACGTAGGTACACTACTTATCCGCGGGTCGGTTATTGTATTACATAGTCTAATTAGTAGGATAATAATAACCGTACTAACCCCGGTAAATTTATGCAGGTCGTAAACATGTAATCGCCTGCTAGAAACGGCCCTGAAATCCCACACTAGGTACTCACTGTTTTCGGAAAAAGTGGACCGAGAGTTTATCCGAGGCCCCGCAGGGCTGTCCTGTCAGTCCCTTTTCTTTTTGAACGGTTTTGGTAATCTGAAAGGAAATGAATACTATTAGAACCCTATAGTAAAATCGAGCAATCCGTACGCCTGGCGTAAATAAAACCACGTGTTCAATGACGATCCGCGATTGGTCGGTAGGCTATAAAATTTCACCCGACTCGGCAAGAGGGACGTGCTCGATCGCAAAAGTGTAGATATTCGGTTTTATCTTGTTGTTAGCTATTTAGACACTGTCACAAATAATTTTATCGATGTTTTGAACCATTTTAATTAAACCAATAATTCTTTTTTGAAATATTTTGATGTACACAATTGTAAGACTAAAATTAAATAAAGGTCGTACCTCCGTGCGGCTATGGCGGATATTTCAACGCACGTGTTCTTGTTTACGCCAGGCGTAAGAGTTGCTCGATTTAAGTACAGACAAAATACACGGTGTAACTTTGATTAGTACACATATTTTAATTTGCCGTAGGTTCCGACCCAAAAGCACGCCCATAATGTGCAGAAAATAAAAAGTTATGGCTTTTAAAAAAAATTCCCGAATTTTAAAGACAGTTTGAGAAAAATGTGTGTATACTGAATGCTTCAACATGAGTGCAGAATAGAATTAACTTATTTTCACACTTCCAAACTAAGTCCTAAATTAGGGTTTAATAAAAATCGGACTCCAGTGTTCTGATCACGGGCGTAGCCAAGGGGGGGGTTTCGGGGGTTCAAACCCCCCCCCCCCCCCCCGAAATAAGCAAAATATTACCATTATACCGAAAAAATACGAGGAGTGAAGAGTTAAATTATTATTACGTTTGAATATATTATGTAGTAATAGTAGCGCCTAGCGCCATCTTTTGACGAGAGGCAGACGCAGTTGCAGCCGAACTATTTTGTATTGTAGGGGCACTTTGCGTTGTTTCTCGATTATTCGCCACGCCCCTAGGTCGAAATGAGCGGAACTTTGTGGAAGTTCGTGGAAGTTTCTGGACGGCTACTGGGCTGCTATATAAGCGGCGCCGCGGCGCGTGACCGCGCTTACGGCAGTATTGTTCCATGCGAACTCGAAGCGAATAAAAGTGAAAAGTGGTGAACGAATAGTGAAGAGAATTAAGTGTACCGTGTAAGTGAGTAATTTTAGTGCACTGTTATTCGATGACCTTGTTAAGGATAGATACGTGAATCATTATTATTGTCGAAAAATGGAGGGGAAAAAAAGAAAGGGTGATAAACCTAAAGGTATGGACTACTGGAAAAAGTGGTGTAGTCAAGGTCAAGGGGTTTCTAATAAAGAAACAAATTTGGATTTAGCTATCAAAGCTTCAGCTACCTTGCATGCTGATAAGAAGACTGCCTACCCCGAAATCTAGTTTGGAATGCCTAGATATGTGCGATAAAAACCTTTATCCTAATATTTACACATTACTACAAATCTTGGCTACCATTCCTGTATCCACTGCTACCCCAGAAAGGTCTTTCTCGAGCCTAAGGAGACTGAAAAACTATTTACGAAACACTACAAATGAAAACAGACTTAATGGTTTGGCTCTAATGAACATTCACTATGGAACAGAAATTCATGCAGATGAAGTAGTGGATATATTTAAAAGAAAAAGCCGAAGATTTCTTCTTTAATGGTTTTAGATTTAGCGCAGAGGAACGAAATTAATTTATCCATTTCATTTAAAGTTAAGAACTTTATAAATATGTCGTAGTTTTTCGGATGAATATATAGATATTAAATTTCATGTAAGTATATTTTTGTTGTTTTATTTACTTCTCAAACTAACCCCCCCCCCCAAAACTAAATCCTGGCTACACCCGTGGTTCTGATACATTATTCCTCCTTGCATACTTTGTTTTATCAGTCAGTGCTCGCCAGTATAATGCCTCTGATAAATGATTAACGAATACCGAAGAAAATTAAATTATTTGCAATAATTGATATTCCCCTTAAATATACTTGTAAAGCAACAGGCTGCCTGAAAAGTCTGTAAAGTCCGAAAGCCTGGTTATATTTCTTACATTCAGAACGGCCTCCTAATATGAAACTATAAATCACGTTGACAGAGCACTTAAAAAATTCACCACACATAAATCTTAAGGAAAACGTGTGAATAATCTGGGTTGTGTAATTCGCTGTCGTTTTTCTCTTTATGTTTCTTTCATCTTAGTTACACGTTCTTCAAAACTTGTAAGGTTAGTTTCGTAGACAAAACTAAGTAAGTAATTGAATTACTACTGAGTGTTTCGCAAAAAACTATCAAGACGCAGTACACACAGAAGGGGCTTTAAATGTTGTTGTAAACTTTTCTGTCTAGTAGTTATTTTCTATACAAGAATGTAGCAGTTTTAAGACACAGGCGGGTGCCCCAGAATTTTGTTTACGAGAATCATCTCTGTTATTAATGAAGGTAATTTTTTTATTTCATAGCAAAATAGATAATTAACAATTTCTCTAATTTAATCCAGACACATCGAGACGGCTGTGCAATTTGCCCGGAAAATTAACAATAGTAAATTACAGATAATTGAACTGTGCTGCTGCAGAACGTCTCCCACTTTATTTAATATAAACTGGGAAATAGCTGGGTTCTGTCGTATCTGTAAATACGATTTTCTTGCAAGGAGCTCGTTTTCGCAATTAAGAAAATTAGGCGCTTGCGTAAGAAAATCCACATGCTTTGCCAAGTATTACTCTAAACTAAGTATAATATGCCCCATATTTTATTTTGAATTTGGTACAATTGCCACTTATTGCAAAATAAATATTCAATTGATTTACAACGTAGGTATTGTTGTATAAAGTACAAAAAAATAATATTTAGCACCTTTTGTAATAATTTAAATGTTTAAATGATTCCATTTTGACAACATAACAATTGATTGATGATCTTGAATAGATCGAAACACGTGTAAGCATCAACAACCAACTAAATGAAAAAAATAATATAAATATTGACGTTCCCAAAACTTGAAAACTATTATTTTTATGGTCGATTCCCAGTATATTTATATAAAAAGATTGAAAAATAATTATACATACTACCACTATACCACTTGCTAGCGTAGGGTACGCTACCCCCGTCGTTATGGATGAATTGGAAAATAAATTAGCCCGACTAAATACAGGGTGTCCCATATAACTTATCCGCCATAGGGCAACAGGTGGTACTAAACGTCAAAATATACCGTGCGAGCCAAAAATGCCTTAGTAAAATGTTGCTCGTTTAAAAGATACAGGGTGTTGAAAATGAAACTTGATTTTCGAAGAATTGCATTAATTTAGAAGGTGAGAAATCCGAATTGATTTATTATTAATTAGGAAAAATTCAACAAGCGACCGATAATATTAAAAATGCCGAAAATACCTTCCCGAATGTGAGGCGTCATTAAATTAAAGGCGTCATTAAATTAAATTTTAATAAAGAGATTTTTTTCGGGTGTTTCTACATTCAGAGCCCAATATCTCGCAAACGGCTTGAGATATAGATCTTGGCCAAGAGTATGTTTTTTACGTGGAAATGATGACTCTTCTCTAGCTCGAAGTCAAAACATTCCCGGCTTAACATGGTAAAATATTATGCAGAGTTTAATTCATCACGAAGTTCGCACCAAGCGCCTTCTAGGAACTAGGTTCAAACTAGTACCGAATTCGGATTTCCCACGTACGAATACCCAAGTGTGTCAATTTGGAATGAGATACCTTCAACGGTTTTAGAATTATTGCAATTTTTCGAAAATCAAGTTTCATTTTCCTGTATCTTTTAAACGAGCAACATTTTACTAAGGCATTTTTTGGTTTACACGGTATATTTTGACGTCTAGTATCACCTGTTGCCCTCTGGCGGATAAGTTATGGCACACCCTGTATACAACGCATATCAACTGAAATGTTGCCGAGAAGCAGCTAGTTATATTAAAACTTTTGTTTTCAGATACGGAACGATTAATTTCACTTAACGGTTTTGTATAGGTGAGAGCTTTCTTGAAAACGTACTTCAACGATACCTACCTCTTTTACAAAAAGGGCTACATGAATGCGGTTTTGATAAAATGTATTTGAATAGAATGGGAAAGGTACAAACATTCCCAAGTTAATAATTATACCATATAGAAATACGTGTACAGTTTCTGCTTAATATAATTATGTAGCAATATATGTATGCAAAATTAGCAACGCTGAAATGGAACTACTAAATTCTTGTACTTTCCAATATTACTCTTCCAGTAACATTCTTTATTATCCTCTTCCACAGGGTGTTATAAAAAGGTAGCTCCTTCTAGAAGGTTGTACACCTGCGAAAAATTTTCACAAGAAATCGACTTACAACAAAAAAATGTAGTTCCCTGCTCTATTTGTCGAAATTTGCCATATTATTTGTCTAAATTGTAACTAGCCACACCAGGAATCGTACTTATTATAAATAGGTAATTATCTTTTAATCAACAACTCCAGGAAGGAGCAAATCTGGGCTTAATGCTCAACCAGGACAGTCTCTACATATGGCGGGTTGCCGTTTCCGTTTTTACAGTGGCGCGCACCTTTGAGTTGTTTCGACAAACTAATCGAGGGAGAAATCCTCATTTTGCTAGAAATTAGTACAGTTGGCGTCAGACGAAACCGAACGCTAAAAATCCATTTCCTTGGGATATTTGGATTCTGTTCTGACATTTGGCAATGTAGCGTTCGTCGGTCGCTTCGTCCCTTGGTCTGAGCTCGAATCCGTTGTTTGATGAATGAATTTTGGGTATTATTACTCCAAAAGTCTCAAGAAAATGGCTTTACGTCATTCGGTTTCATCTGACGCCAAGTGTACCTACAATACAGGCAAAAATTTATACAGCACGTTTATGTCTTTATGTTTAGGAATCCTTGAAAATACAGCAATTCTAATTTTGTATTTTCAATTATGTAGGAGTACCTATACAAACGCCTATGCCACTTTGGTGCATGGCCTCAAAAGATAATTTAAATTTTAAAATTACTTACCGATGGATTATTATGATCCTCAAACATTTTACTTCTAAATCTAAATACCCCATACTGCAAGACCTATCATAGTGCCAGATGTCAAAATATTGTGTCAAAACTTGGTTACTACTCAGGACGATTTCCGTCTCACGTACTTTAAAATACACATAGAGCTTTGTCTCCTTCCTTGGATTCTTTATCCAAAGGTACTTATATTTCTGTGTACATTTTGTTACTGCTTTTATTATTTATCAAAGTATTGAAGCAAAATTCACAAATGCATCTAATTATAATTAAAAAAAGAGTTGAAAATTTAATAGAAAAGAGAAACTAAACTAAAGGCCGGTCATTATTAGACCCGCTAGACTGCATAGACCCGTTGAACCATCCTACTGCGACGTTGCCACATGTTTGCACAGGGCTTGTAAGTTTGAGAAAGTTGAGGCCAGGTCTTTAATATAGTGTCGGTCCAGGTATACCTAACAATGCTAATTATGATAGGTGACAATGTCCATATTTCATACTGGAGGAAAATTTAAAGCTTTTAACTAAACGTTGAGTATCTCATTTAGTTTTTATTTGTATATGCAAGCTGCTTCCCAGTTTTCAATTTGTACATTTCTAAAATATTCAATCAATGTCGATGTCAACTGTTTATATGCACTTATTACACAATCAGAAAATACGAAAATAAACGGAATCCATATAACTAAAATTTTTAGTAGAAAAGGCTGTAAAATAAATCAGAACTAGGTGTGCAAAATTAACAGCCAAGCTTTGTTTGTCTTATTACAGACGATATTTTGAATTCGTCATTATAAGGTTTGTTTCGACCAGGGACTCTTTAAAGTAAGGGGACCCAGCATTATACTTTCCAAAGTGAGGCCTATTCTTTCCTCATTCTAATGGTCTCAGTGATGCCAAGTATGCCATTTTATTGGAGAATCTATGAATATAACAGGTACTTTGATTGTTAGTAAAAATTAATAATGGTTTCCATGATTTTTAAAAATTAGACTTTACAATTTTGTGTATACAAGAACAGAATGTGGCAACTGTCAAATGAAAGAAATTTATTTTTAGTTGAAATCGATTTCCATAGCAATTATTTCCACGAATTTAAGTAATTAATACGTATGGTAAGTCAGTAGTGCTGATCTTGCTTATTTAAGAATTTGTCGCTATTGCACCTTGTTACCAGATTCCTCATTCTATTATTTGTAATATGTAGGTATACTTGAACTTTCTTCCCTTGTTGAATGTATCTACCCAGAGAACTTTCACAGATTTCGGGATGGACTAATAAGATTAGGACTAGTAGTTCTAATGATGTAGTTTTTCTCGGTGATCATTATAAAATTTTTGTGATTTTATTTCTCTCCCAAGGTAGGTAGGTATCTCACAAACTTAAAATAAATTTGTAGTCGTAGATAAAAACTCTTTAAAAAAAGACCTGACTGAAGCTACCTGCTTAATAATTTAAAATTTTCGAAATACGATTTGTTTTCAACTACCTACTTATACGTAATGCCCAGGAGGATTACTAAAAGTGATACAGGAAAAATCTGGTTGCAATTATTGGGACTACTACTACAGGCGGCCGCATTACCTTTAATTGACACTGAGTATCTGGGAGTTAATTGTGAATTATGATGGGAAATATTTTGCCTCCTTTAGAATCTATGGCACTGGCATGTCACATAAAACCTGATGGCAGTTGGACACTGACATATAACATAACCTTGTATCAGCCCCCTTGTGGTCTCCTTGGAGTCAACAGAAAACAAACTTCCCCTCAAGGCTTCACTTTTCTCATGTGATAGACTGTGACATGCTGGGTTCCCTTATTTTAAAGAGTCTCTGGTTTCGACAGAACTTCAAACTGTCTGAAATTGATATATGTAAATGTCAGGGGTATGCGGAGTTTCGTTTTTGGAACGTTATAAAAGAAACAGACCTATAAATGTTTGTGTTCTGTAGTAAATTCAAAGTAATTTGTATCATTGAAAATGTAGACCATATATTTGTACTTTTATGCACGATTCTGCATTAAGATAGCACACAATTTTTTATTGAGAATAAAGTTAAACATTCTGCCAGGTTTTGGATCAGTGGCAGTACATACCTATACCTACCGATTTCCCCGATGTTATAATAATTAATTATGATTGACATTTCCGATATGAAAGCTACTTGTTTGTCAAAATTGGAAGTATTGACAGATCAAAAACATGAGAATCAGACACGAAATAAGACGTCGACAAACAAGCTAAAATCAAAGCAATCAGCATTTTAGGCTCGTGACGTCACGGCGTGACAGCACGACGTCAAGTTTTTCTAGTTGGACGATAACAGGAAAAATATTTTTGAGGTTTAATTTCATGTATCTATTATAAAATTATTATGCATTCAGAATAAATTCTAAAACAATATCTATGCATTTTCCACGGAGATTTTTTTACTGAGAATGTGAATTTTTAGTGGGAATCGTTTCAGCTGGCGATCAGTTTACATCATTTCATAAACACGGAGTCGAACTCAAACACAAAAATCCTCTCCGCCTGCATTAGGCTGCCTGCATCCCGGTAATCTGATCCGGCCCTCTGCAAGTTTCGCAGAACAAACCCCACCGAAAGTTCGGACCGCCTGGGCTAATAACCGAGCCGTTGGGCCGTACTCCGCGCACAATTTCGTTAAATATAGAATTTCGCCGCTCCCGTTTTGAAAATAGCCGCCGTCGCGCGGATTCCGTTAACTCACACTTTTCTCGTCCGCTGAATGTCGGAATGGTTCCTGGGCGGTGGAATTTTCGAAATTGAACCTCGGCCGCACGAGCCAGAGGTTCAGAGTGGACTGCAGGTGATCCTGTCGCCAGCGTTGGCAACGCCAACTCTCCGCTTTTCTAAATAGAAATAGGTGGACGACGGCGCACAGAAATAAAAATAAAGTTAGAACGATGGTTGTTCCTTTGGAAAAGCAGCAACCCTGCGCGGAAATCACGGTCTTGGCGGCGACGGTCGCCGCTAGACCTTTATCAGTTGCCAAGGGAAAGTGAAAACTTTAACCGATATTGTCTGTGCATTATAAAAATTCCAGGAATTATATTGGCAGGCTAGAGATTCACTGCAAACTGTTTGCATTAGATTTGGACCTTGTTGCACGTATTGTATGTCTTTGATAGCACAATATAGTACACCTTCTTAATACCTAGTACACACCTACAAAAAAGACTGGTAAGTTTAACTGGAAAAAGTACAGAAGGATAGGATTTTTTTTAATCGAAATAGGTCGTTTTTTTTACTGGAACAGATGCAGATACCATTGTCGCACCTCATTGATAAGTTCAGGTTTTTGAAGGAGAATTTTGAAGGTTATATGCATTTTTGTAATTATCGAAAGAACAAGACGGAAAAATTGCGACAGATTTCAGAATGTTGCGTACTTATTTCTGTGTATTTTTTATTTCTTAAAAAAAATCACGAGTCCATAAAAAACAGGATACTCGGATCCCAAAACTTCAACGAACTAAAGGAACATGTCAGTCATAGAATTCGGCAAATTTCCTCCATATGCGGTGGCGTCGCTCGTACCGGCTTTGACTTTTTAGACTGCATGTTTTTCTGCCTTAGATCGACCTTGGTTCGAGGCAGGCGCATGCATATGTCTTTGAAGAAAAACACCGCTATGGCCAAGAGCGCTGGACAAATGTGGGTTCACGGTATTGCTCCTAAATAGCTTTATCCGTGTGATTTACTAATAATTGTCTTACACTCACTGGGATAACTACGGTTTTCTAGGGTTTTCCGTAGTACCTACTTGAGCGAATGCTATCCTGGTTCTATCCGGAAAAAAGTCGGCCCTAGCCGCAAATGGCAACGAAGACAAAATAATAGTAATTGCCCCCCTCCCCCGCACAAGCATGTAATTGCTTCTGGGGTACTCCTAGATTGGAGTATTGTCAGGGTGAGAATTATTATTGTTATTATTATTATTATAGAACGTTAGAATTGAGTGTATCGACTGTATAGTGTTATCAAAGTCAAGATTTACATTGGAAATATTATGTACAAAGTAACAGTTTGCACCAAAAAACTTGAAAAAAGTTGTTGCTCTTGATAAGATAGAAACTCTGTTAAACTTTTATCACTTATGTCTGGCACACCGTGTATAAAAGTAATAAAAAAAGTAAATTTGATGAAACATAATGTTCTAAAAAAAAAAAAAACAAAACGAATGGAATTTAATGATTGGTGCCTCTCTCAAATAGAATTTTCAAGCTAGATAAAAACCAATTTTGCCCAAATAAAGGTTCTAATATCTAATCAAAATAGATATCTTCAGAATTAAAAAAATGCGCCAATTGGATCAATCGAACGTTCTAATTTGAATGGTATATCTGTGGATATCTGCTTTTCTCAGCCACTTATTTTTGAAACATGATTTTTCGAAAGACGTGGGAAAATGCCGTAGGTATGAAACTAGCGTTACATCTGTTTACTTATAGGTCCAAAGGTGCGCGTGTAGAATTAACCAATGGCGTTACATCCGCAGTGCCCAAAAAAATAAAAAATCCTGAATGTCATATTTATATTTTGTCTATTATATTTAACCATTTTGATGTGTTTATGACTTATAATAGATTAACAGATATTAAAGTACGCAATTTTTAACAGTTACAATGTACAGAACACAGTTATATAGATATACGTGGTATCTGTACTGTCTATTGATGGAGGGCCAAATAATTTATACAACATGTGTTAAGCTTATGGCTGTGATGTTCATTTTAACATTTTAATGTGTGACATGGGTTTTCCATCGTCTTTTTACAACTGCATTAAACTCAGTAGCTCCAATTTTCTGTACACACCTGACGTGGTACTGATGTGGCTATGTAGCCGAAAGCGCTTTACCATGCTAATTTTACAAATATAATTTGCACGAAAATACACCTTTTCTTCGTTATTATTCGTCACTAAAGAACATCTTGACAATGTGCATTTTTCTCCGAAAAATGCATATTTTCGAGATATTTTCGAAAGGCCCTCCATCAGTTGACAAAAAATGTAAAATTTTTTTATTGTCCAATATCCGTTAGAAACAGAAAAAAACAAGATGATCTCAATTTACAAGCTGGACTCATCTTCGTTGAGTTTTTTAAATTAGTTAGCAGGTGTGAAAAATATGTTGGATTTTCAACAAAAGCTGAAGTGTTCTATATTTAAGACTGCAAATCGAATTTTAGCCGGTGATTCAGGATTATAACAAAACTATTTTTATAACAAGTCCGATTTTGAGATCCGTTCCAAAAAATTTTTAAAACCAAACAAATAAATCTGCGTAAAAGCAAGTCGTATATTCCAGCAAGGAATACGAGAAAAGATTTTATATATTTTGGTTTACTTATTTTTAAAATGGCTTCATTCAAAATATTGTGCAATTTTTCACTATAAATTTATTTTACTTATCGAAATTTTGACTTCTCCATTTTACCTATTTTTAATTCAACTTGCTAAAACTTATTAGGTCTACTAAGTACACCTAATAAAAAAAACACAAAATAGTTAAAGTTAAAGAACCTTTCAGATATGAATATTAAGGTTAAATTCACCTAGCATGTTCAGAAATGTGTAAAAAGGCGGAGTAATTTGTTGACGTCTTGTCACCCTCACTTTTCCCTCTCCCGAACCGGTCACTCCATTTATGAAGTACTCCAGGAGCTAGCTACAGGAGCATACAGTGTGTCTCACTTCAAGTTTTAACACTCATTATATGTGTCACTTCTTTTGGGAACGAAACCCATGGGCCATGGCCAAATGCGATCACTTTTTGGGTTGAAATTTTGAGAGGTATCTACTATTGGGTAGAAATACATTCTAGGGTAGTGATATCATCACCACCCTATCTTTCAATACATAACAATAGCTTATATTTAGATAGTGGGGATAAATAATGTATAAATAAATAAAAAATAATAAATAAATGTGTGGCGTACATTCCTACTCGTACGTTGTACCTGTGTGTGCTAAATTTGGTTTGTATTTTTTAAGTACTATGTATTTAAAATATTTAATCTGTAATTTGCTTTCCTTATTCTTTTCGAAGCATTATGACAATCCGTCCTATATTAGTAATATAAATTGGGCGGATAGTGTTTGCTTACAATTTCTACGCTGTGACGCAAACATTCCATTGACCGCTGCCAATTTATATGTTGAAATATTTCTACTATTAAAAAATAATACTGTCAAATTTAAGCCTTTTTATATTTCCACAACATTTCTACTAGTAAATAAAAAATAATAAATAAACTGTATAGTATTTTTAAAGTCACTTGAATTGAAACAGCATAAAAAACTATAATTGCATAAAAAAAACTCAATATAGGACATAAGCGTCACGCAGTTTTTTAAAGATATACATATTCTAAAAGCAACATAATATTTCACTTTGAAGGGTTTTTTAAGGTTGTCGTCAAACAAAACGGAAAGGTTAATGCACCATACAATATTGTCAAAAGGTCTCTAAAAAGCCATATCGATTACAACTATTTACGCAAGTATATCCTAAAATCTGTGAAATTATCGCACGCCTATCCACCGCATTTCGCTGTACAAGTGGCCCGCCGTCGAACAGTGTAGCCCATGCAAGTATTGGTGATATATTATATTAGGCGAGCATGCAGTCAGTTGTTTTTACTACAATATCTATCGTCTCTGTCTCCTTCATCTCCTTTTCATATAATACCAGGTGCGGTTTAATATGGTTAAAAAAGTGTTTTGACTCGTATTTTAATGCCGGAAGAGCTTGTTCTCGAGCTACCTTGGTAAAATACAAATGAACTCACTTGGAACCGTTGATTGAAGAAGGGGAAGATATCCTCCCTTAGGGTGGCATGCGAATATGATCCTTATGGTCTGTCTGTCACATTCCCACTTGTTACTAAATGTTTCTGTCTCGTTCTCTTACATTTCACCGACACGCGTCCGTACGGTGGCGCCAAATTCCGAAACCACCATTCGAGTCGGTCGATGGAGAAAGGAATCTTCAATCAACGGTTCGGGCAAAAGGTCACTCCATCGACGACGGAAGAGCGCAGAAAACTACGCGGTCAGCGCACCGCCACCTATGGACAAGGCCATACAACTACTGTCGTCCGACGCGACGACGTCCAGCTGTTTTTGTTTTTGATCTGTATCTGTTCCTCGTTTTCCTCGTTTACTTATTTTTATTTCCACTTATATTATCGTTACTGGGTAATCTGTGATTGTTATTACGTGTATTTGGTGGATACAGTAGTGTGCAGAGGACCAGTGGTGTTCTAGTCCGATAATTAGTGTGTGCCTATCAAAAACATTTCATGTTTGAGCCATCAGATAAAGGATACCTAAATAGGGAGGTTAGGAAGTGAAAGTGTGTTTTGTTGTATACAGAGACTTGCCATCAAGGCAAGTCTCATTGTATGTATAATATCAAAATGGGTGTTTTCTTGTGTTTTCTCAGCCATGCCCGAGAAGTGTTGTGTCCCAAATTCGTCGATGAAGGAACGAATTAATCGACGCCCAAATTGCCTAACCTAACCGAGCCAAAGCCAAAAGTGTCCGTTTTTGCCTTTCCTAAGGATCCGGTTTTGAGCGCAAAATGGGTGCAGGCCATAAAAAGGGCTGACTTTGTAGTCAAGAAACATTCTAAGGTAAGTTATATGTTACATTTTTATATATTTTTCATAAAGCTTTGGGTTATTGTAGGTCTGTGAACAACACTTTTAACACAAGACATTGAAAGGGAGACTACGTGTGTTCGTCGATGGTCCTCAATCAACGGTGTGTTGTAGAATCGACTGGTGAAACTTTACGTGCACCCAGGGTTGCCACCCGTCCCGTATTTCAAGGGACAGTCCTGTATTTAAGTAAAGAAAGTGGCTATTTATACGTCCGACGGATACAAACGTCAGTATACGTCTTGCGCTCTCATTGGCGGGCTGAGTCACATGACTTCTTTGGACGTGCATTTAACTCCGTACACGTCCGAAGCCGAAGTAAACTAATATTTAGATACGTCGGAAGTGCATTTTTCTCAAGCATCTTTGCAATAAGGAGCGTATGCACTGCTCCTTTTTGGGGGATAGACACTGCCGTATGAAAAAAGAAGTGGTAATAATTTCCAATGGTGTAACCCACCCCCGATTTTCTTGAAATTTTGGCTAGGTAGGTACCCCGTATTTTCGCCCGATGCGATGTTCGGCGTTGTAACCCACCCCCGATTTTCTTGAAATTGTGGCTACCCCCCGACATTCGGCGCGGTGCCGAATGTCGGGTGGATTACATCATTGTAAATAATAAAATAACCACTTCATTTTTCATTCCGCAGCGCCCATCGCAGAAAAAGTAGGGCATACGCAATACAAAATGAGACAAGATAAGGTCTGAATAATCTCGGACATCATCCAATCGACTTAGTAAACAAGCCGATTCATAATCCATCGAACGGTAGAAGTAAGGTTATGTGTCACGTGACTCAATCGACCAATGAGAGCGCAAGACGTATACTGACGTTTGTATCTGTCGGACGTATAAATAGCCACTTCCTTAAGTAAAATGTCCCATGTCCCGGCAAACATTCATACGGGACGCTATAAATCCCGTATTTTCAAAATTTAAGGTGAAAAATTAAAAATGTTACATGCGAACGGCATTCACACAATCACCACAATCTAGAGTCCAAGCCGCGACTCACATGTGAACACAAAATTTACTAAATTATAGTCCTTCATGCCTTCATTGGCGCCACACTACAATTTTCGTAAATGTCAATTTCTTGTGTGTTATGTGATATATCACAAAAAATGTTCTGTGATTTCTTTTTATTTTTAAAGGATTTATTTATTTTTGGTTAGTCGTGATTAGCCAGCCATGATAATTTGTTTTTGGAAGTTTATCCCTTCAAGAAAAAAAAAAACAAAAAATGTTCTGTTTTTTTTTTATTTTTAAAGAATCTATTTAGTTTAGTTTCATAATTTGTTTTGTTTTGTTTTTGTGTTATCTTCAAGAAAAAACAAAAACAAAAAATAGTGGTTTTCTTTTATTCCTTTTCATTGGCCTTTTTCAGTAAAACATTTTGTAGCCCCCTCCCCCCCCCCGAACGCCCGTCACGTCCCGTATTTTAAAATTGAAAAGGTGGCAACCCTGCGTGCACCTTTAAAAATTCCACGTTTAGCTAAAGGTTTTAAATTTTCATGGCTAGTTAATTTCATTATATTTTTACAAAATATACTTACTTTTTAGGTGCAATACCTTGTAAGTTACCTGATTGCCCAAGTTATTTGTCCAAATCGAGCACGAGTCGTAGGGAAGGTCCCCAATAAAAAAAAACAAAAAATTGAACTTGGACAGGTTGAAAAAGCCGTAGCCGAAAGCGTTGTGAGTTGTGAAGCTTAGAAGTCTGCAAAATCGTATTCAAACATTGAAGAAGCGTATTCAAAAATGGTAACTATGGAGCATAGTGTATGCACCGCCCGATTTTCTTGAAATTTTGGCTACCCCCCTATTTTCGAGGTCCCTGAACACGAATCTGACCTCAGTGTTTTGAGGTCGGACATAGTTTCCGAGAAAATGAATTTTCAAATTTCCTTTTGACGCCCCACTTTTTCACGGTAAAATTTATCTGGATTATAACCACAAATGTCGCCGTGAAAAATGGGGTGTCGGGTGTCAAAAGGAAATTTGAAAATTCATTTTCTCGGAAACTACGTCCGGCCTCAAAAAACTGAGGTTAGATTCTTGGTCAGGGACCTCGAAAATAGGTGGGTAGCCAAAATTTCAAGAAAATTGGGCGGTGCATATACTACGTTCCATAATTACCTCAAAAATTTGTTATATTGCCTAGTGGGATAGTCGCTGGTTGAAGGCGAAAGGAAGCGAAGGAAGGGTCACATGTAGAGTAGTCACTGAAATGTTTATTCTCGTAATAATTTTTTTGTTGTGATATTTTTATTGTTGAATTGTCATTTATTAAATAACTTAAATTATTGCTCTATTAAAATATTTTTGTGTTCCACAAATTAGTTGCTAAGTTATGTTTGAAATTGTAGTAGTATTTTACCTGGACACAAAAAAACGACAAACTTTGCAGAAGTTTCAGTTATTATGTGTTTTTAAGATGCTAGTTGAACGTAAATAAAAATCGTTGGTATCGTACTGTCATGCTTGAAGATGTGCCTCAAAATGCATAGCTAATATTAATATTATCTATTATACAGTGAATAAAAAATGCGAAAGTGTGATTTTTCTTCTTCTTTTGGATAGGTGGCTGTGAATTCATATTTGACATTTTCTTGGGATTCCAAACAACTTTTCTTAGTGCTATACTGCTGTAGTTCTAAAAATAAGACTCTTGAGGAATTTTCATATTTTTCAACCTTCCCTGTATACGAATAGAAATTTTAAAATTTTTACAGGTCGATTTTGAGTTTAAGCACAAGCACTAACTTTTATCAAGAATAATTTGTTTTGAGAAACTTCAAATAAAGAAAATTCCCATTTGTGTCCAACTTTCTGTCATTATTATTATTATCTCGAAAACAGGGCGGTATTGGAAAGTTATACCGTAAAATAGTCTTAAGACACTGTATACAGGGTGTAACTGAACTGATGGTCAAAAATGAAACCACGTATTCTTGGAGTCAAAATAAGGGCACTTCTTCATATATTTTTTTCTTCTACGGGCCTTAGTTTTTTTTTATACAGAGCATAGAAGCGTTGGGTGAAGATTTAAACCTTCAGTCAACGATAGAAGTTTAGAGAAAAATACACGTATTTTTTAGTATCTCTAGAATTATACGAGATAGTTTCTTCAAACTTGGCGTGTCACATGATCGGATGAGCCGTCAAACTTAAGGTTGAAATGAAGCTTCTGAGGATCACAGTTGCGGAGATACAGGGTGTTATTAGAATTTATTACTTCAGAAAAATGTTTAACAAAAAGTATCTCTTAGTATTTTTTCATATTCGCAGCCGATGGAGGAAGGGAACAATGACGTATCTGTTCTCCAAAGTTCTACATCAACGCTTTGATACCTTTAATCCTTGTTTATAATAGGTATATAATCAAAGTTTATATCGTCAGTTCTCAAACAACGGAATATACTTATAATATTATCTTCATGTTTTGTTATTCGATTATCGTCGATCGATATCGTTTATTATACACAATATTTCATAAGCATAAGTATTAACACTGACATACCTAAGTATAAAAAATATTATGTCTAGCTAAATTTATATAGTTGTCATTCATACAGAAAATTTGGTTTAGACGTCGATGGAAGATTCAATCAACGGTTTACAGCATAAATAATATAACAAAACTTTAACGAAAAAATTAAAACCGACTTCAAAAATTTGCCCGTATGCACATTTCAATTAAAATTTTAGAAATATTTTTCTCTTTCTAAATTGAGTTACCTTTGGATTTGGTGACAGTCAAGGCAAAGAATTTACATCTATTTAGATATGAATACATCATATCCTACATACATCATAACCAGGGCCCCCATGGGAGACCCCTCCGGCAGGGCGCCAAACGTTGGTCCACCCTGTACTTAAAACTTATAGTTTTTTTTAAATGTTTGTTTCATACTTTACTTTTTGTAATATTTTTTATAAATTTTATATAACTGATCAACTTATTTTTTATATACAGGATGATTATTTTAGAACTATACCACCGCGATTTTCTCACTTATTTTGCGCCCTACAATAAAAAATCGTGAAGAAACAAAAATGTGGCAATTTTGGACAGCTAAGTGGTGCTGCAAAAGAAATCGGCAGCCATAGCCAACTTGACGCGCAATATAAAAAATACCTCAAATTGAGCAAAACAATTTAATAGCCCTAGCATATTTATTTTAAGAGATAGAGGAAAACTATCATATTGAAAATTGATGGCACTAAGAAGCTTTATGCAACTGGGTACTCAGATAGTTTCAGAAAATTACACAGGGTGTTCGGCTCTCTTGAGGCTATGCATTTTTTGTTTATTTCTTATTAAGCGATTTTCTCGGTTATTTTAGGCCGCACAGAAAATAGATAAGAAAATAAAATATGGCAATTTTGGCCAGCCAGGTGACGTTAAAAAAGAAATGGGCCTCCATGCCCAATTTTTCGCGCTGTGCTGAAAAAACTTCAAATCGACAAAAATGTTCATGCCCTCAAGAGAGCCGAAGACCCTATGTAATTTGTTAAAACCCAATTAAAAGTTACCACCTGGTACCAAATTTTGGAAAGATGGGCTAGAAGTGGCTTCTAAATACAAGGTATCGAAAAATTTTATGAGAAAAAGTTGTTTAGAATTAAAACTTATTGCCGTGTACCAAATTTTGAGACAATCAGCCTACTTAATTTTTTCATTTTTTCTTTAGCGCCTTAGAAAAAAAAGTGGGAAAACAAAGTAGGCCGATCTTTCCAAAATTTGGTACCCTGGGGTAATTTTAATTGGGAACAACTTTTCTTAATGAATTTTTTTGTTATCTTTAAAGGAAAAGGCACTTCACCTACAATGAAAATAAATAAATGGTCGCTGTCGACGCCATCTTGATTTTTCAAAAACGAAAATATGCTAAAAATTAGTTTCCAGTCATAAGTCAAGCAAATCAGAACCACAAACAATCAAATTTAAACGCGATTTTTTTTTTCTTTTACACATATTGGCTCACTTATCCTGGGCCACCCTGTATATTGTAAACAGCCAGTATTTGTTTTTTTTTAATTTATGTACCTGTGGCTTTGAGTTAAATTTTATTTTTGTTATATTACTTGATCACAAATTCTTTTTTGTTTCCCTTGGGTGGTATTTATTGGTTAATAGCATGAACTAGATCAATAATTCTAACAAAATCATAAGTTGATTAAACTACAAAACTTGACAGTTGCATATTATAGGTAAAAAATAGCTAGGTACAGAGGCGGATGGACTTTACCTAACCAGCCCGGGCATTTGTCTCCCAAGCGGCCCCTAAACATCTCATTTGGCTTTAGATTTTTCTTTTCTTAATTATTATCATAATAACAATTAAAAAAACAAACAATGTAGATAATGTATTTTTTTAATAAAACAAAATATACATGTTTTATGAAAACATAAATAAAATCATAACTCTCGTAAAACAAATAAAACTTTTTTCTCTAAATATAAAGATATAAAAATAACAAAACATTCAGAAGGACCACACCGTTATTTTATTTTTATTGAATTCGAAATTCCGACTTTTAAAGTCGAAGGCCAACTTTGAAGTCAAAATTCCGACTTTATAAAGTCGAAATTCCCACTTTTAACTCGAAATTTCGACTTTGAAATTCGAAATCCGACTTTGAACTCGAAATTCCGACATTGAACTCGAAGTTTTGACTTTATGAACTTCCAACTTTCAAAGCCGAAGTTCAAAGTCAAAATTTTGTGTTCAAAATCGGCATTTCGACTTCAAAGTCGGACTGCGACTTTAAAAGTCGAAATTTCGAGTTCAATAAAAATAAAATAATGGTGTGCCCCTTCTACATTGCCGTAAAACACGTAAAGAAATAATAGAACAAAAATAACAAAACAAAAATAATTAATTAAGGCCAGTTGCACCGTCCTATCTTAAATTAACTACCTACTTACAACAATTATTGTAACAATGATTGCCTTTTGTTTTGTCAAGTAGTTAAGACTGTCTTAAAATTTAAGATGCGATGGCCGATGAGCCTTCGAGCCTGCGGCGGCCCTCCGGGGCCCTTCGAATGACCGGCCCACCGGACATTTGCCCAGTGTCCCGGTGGTCCCATCCGCCCCTGGCTAGGTACCTAACTACTGTCCCGGTTTTCGTCAGCCAGGAGTTGGTCACCTTGTTGTATATGAATATTATAACCGTCGATGGAGGAAGGAATCAATCAACGTTATAACCACAGAAAATATAGCGTATATTTTCTGTGGTTATAACTCCATTATAAAGAGATTATTTTAAAAAGACTCGAGAAATTTGTTATTAACAATTAATAACGTTACTCGCTACTTTAAAAAAACCGCCTCCATAGGCAAAGAGGGGGGCGGGGCCGCGGCCGGGCGACTCGAATCGAACGCTGGAATACAAAATCTAAAATATATCTTTCAGCCGTCGATCGATGGCGATGACTCATTCGTACCAGCACAAAAAACGCAAACAACCAAGGCGTTTTCAGTCAACGACCAAGGTCAAATCAACAGATTTGGCAAGCCGCGAAGCGCGCCATCTGCCGAACAAAAGTTCGTCTTGGGAAGCCGCATTACAAGTGCGCAGTGCGCCATCTACCGGACAGAAGCCTCTCTTCCACCTCAACGCCGAGACGTAATCCGAGGATGGTGCAAGTGCGCCATCTACCGAACAACCGTGTCGGACTGGGAAGCCTCGTTTCCCCCACCGCGCCGAGAAGTATTCGACGGTGGCTCCATCTTCTTCCGAAGAGTATTGAGTCAGTCGGTATTTCGCATTAGGAAACTAATCTTTACCTTCCTCCATCGACGCTTGGAACACAGTGATATACGAGGCGCGATCTATTTTATAGCTTGTACCACGCTCTGCTACTGGTAAAAATACCAGACTTATCAGCCGAAATCACCCATATAAAATTAACAGGTTTTTATGCTGTTCCAAGTGACTTTAAAAATACTATACCTAAATTTTTAAACTTACTAGATTTATCCAGCATGGGTATGAATACTTTAACCCTAATATTAAATAAAAATTATTTTTTCTTTATGCGAGTATTAGCAACAATATTAATATTTTTACGAGCTTTTGTTTAACTTGCTATGTATGTAGGATATATGTATGTATGTATGTATGTATGTATGTATATGTATGTATGTATGTATGTATGTATGTATGTATGTATGTATGTATGTATGTATGTATGTATGTATGTATGTATGTATGTATGTATGTATATATGTATGTATGTATGTTTAGGTTAAATCATGAAAGCTGAATTAGAACCACTTCTTGACATCCGATTAAGCTAAAATTTTGCATATACACTTTTAGTTTTAATGACAATACAGCATGAAATACTCAATATTGTAATACTTACAAATTGGCCGCCGTTCCAATATGGAGGATGATGTATTTTTGTCAACCCCCTTAATATGGGTATCAACTGAAAGGGCTTGAAGAGTAGAAAACGATAAAGTTGGTGACATCACCCTAAATTTGATATGGCGGAATACCTATTTCTTCACAACCTACTTACGGGTATCATTTGAAAGGGTTTGACGAGTAAAAAATAATAAGGCGAGGCCAACGATAAAGACAGGCCACGGCGCTAACGCATAATCGCGTAGTCACGTGACCAACTTAGTCCTATATAATGAAAGGCATTTTTGGAGAAGTAAGTAGAAAAAACAAATTTCGTAACAATTTGGCATGTTTTCTTTCATCTATTACATTATTGGTTTTGTGCATCCAAGCTTTCTCTAATTGTTTTTTCAAAATTTTCAACCTGCCTCAGCTGTTTTAGGCTGAGAGTTAAACGGCAGTGCACTCACAATATTTTGGCACATTCTCAAAAATTTTTGGGACATCCCCTTCCTTGAGCTTAGGTGATATTCTTTATAGGTATTTTCCTCCCACAACACATTTGTCCACTTTAACTGTTTCACTTTCTTGAAAATGTATTAGCCACACATACTTAAGGGTTTTTTAGAAATTAAATCTCAGTTGGGATTTGACGAATCCATTTTTGGCGGAAATTTTTATCCCGAGGCAAAACAAATGTTTGTTATGGCGACACTTTCTTCCTGGCTTTTGTAATATGTATAAATATAATATAAACAGACCCAATATTTGGTATTTAGGTTATTTTTTTAAGAAATAAAAATGAAAACTAACCTCAGTAGGTATACTGTAAATATTGAAAAGGTCTCAGTTGATCGGCACCGTGAAAGACCGAATAGAAACCGTATCAGGGCGTGGGTCGACAACGAAAATCCTCGAGTACGTTACAACACTGATTTATTTCGCACAAGGTGAATGGTGAATACAATAAATACACAAACCCGAACGTGGTCAACGGGAACGGCTTCCAGCCACCCGGGCCGTCTGAACTCGCGGATCTCCCGTAAGCAGTTCACCCCTCTGTGTCACAGGCTCCACTGTCCAATACTGTCCTATGGTCCCATGTCCAGAATAGTCCATTCCGGGTTCCCTATTCTGTGGTTCGGGGGAGAATTCCCCTTACAGCGCTCACGCGTCGCGTCGCGTCGCGTCGGTGCGAGCGGCACCAATACTCTTGGACGGCACGACTCCCACCCACAGGCCATAATAACACCTGGGCGGTTCCCCTCCACCAGGACACACGCGCACTAGACACAAACTTGTTTCTAAAATATAAACTAAGACGTTTAAAAACACTTTAAACATTGAAAACTTCTGAAAACCCAAGCTGCCGCTTTCAGTTATGTGACAAATAATGACATCTAACGTCGACTAAGATGGTCACGTGATTTTTGTGCGCCAGGGCCTGTCTTTATAGTAGGCCTTGTAATAAGGTAAGTGACGTCATACTAAATCCAATATGGCGGACTAAATTTCTTTGCCACCCTCCTGACATGGGAATCAATAGGTAGGTACTAAAAAGCATAAAATAATAAAATAAAAGATAAAAAACCTTTTTAAAAACAAGCTTTTATTTAAACGATGTCCTAAAACAAATGAAATAAGTAAGTTTAGGTTTTCTTGAAGACAATTCAATGCCAAACTGCGACAAGTTTTCGTAAATGAAAAAGCTTGTCGCGCGAATTGTAAAGAAAATACATATTTTGGCTAGTAGGTAGGTAGATACCTACTTGCTTATCAACCAATCACCAAAATGACCAATCACTGTCCAATAAAATTAATTGGCACCTACTTTTATGAACATTTCGCACGACAAGGCTACAAACACCTATTTGCCTTTTTCACAGAAATTTTTGAATGTTGTTTTATCTGAAAATAAAAATAGCCACTCTATAGCCTGATTAATTTATATTTTTTACTCTTGTTTTTAGTTTTCCTGGAAAAAAATAAAATTACTTTTTTTATTTTTCTGTATAATAACGAACTTCATCCTCATAGTGTAGTATGTAGGTAGTTCGAAGTCTAACAAATCAGTGAAAGTATGGGAATAGAAAAAGTAATATATACAGGGTGGCCCACCACGAACCTTATCGATGTATATATGGAAAACTAAATGTAGGAAAATTCTGAAAATTTGGCACCTCACCAATGCCGATGGGCGCTGCTCAACTAAAGTATTTTGGTGAATCTGGCACTTCCGGTTATACCGGAAGTCGATATCAACTTTCTTATCTCAAATGGAACACCCTGTATATAATTAAATTTTTGGATTCTAGGAATCATTTTGGAACAAAAACATGCAACATGTCCTATGTCTAAATCCAACCGTTTTTGAGATATTTGCATTTTTCCGAAAAAATAGCAATTTATACGAGGAAACCGCGAAATTTCAAAACGAATTTTTGGCATCGTGTAATAGAAGCCCTGACCTAGTGATCTCTGCTGAGAAATAAATCCGTTCTTGTACAGGGTGTTCACAAAATATGAATAAAAATTACATTCAAAATGTGCTTAAATCTCGAAATTTTCAAATGGAATCCCCCATTTTTTTCAATGCGATCTTATTCACCACTAAAAATGACGACAACTTTGTGTAAGGTTTCCTATACCTAAATGCAGTAATTTTCGATTAATTTACGAAACACCCACTTTTCGCCCATAAAATGCGGGGTTTGCTTAACGCTTGGAAAATCATATTAGCCGTGGACGTTGAAAAGAGAATCGCGGCTGAGGAAATGTCACTTGGTTTATAAATTATTGTCAACAATAATGCCGGCGCGCTTAAATTACACATACGAAGATTATTTAAATTTGTTTATTATCTACGGAGAATGCAACAAAGTAATATCAAAAATGATTTTTCTCTGACACATCCATACTGTTTAAAATTTTGTATTATTTTTTTAACTGTGTTTGGCGATGGTTTTGTTTTTTGTGGATAGCGAGCCCAAAATGTATCGCACGTTCTTGATATTATGTTGCATTCTCCGTAGATAATAAACAAATTTAAATAATCTTCGTTTGCTTCGTTTGTGTAATTTAAGCGCGCCGGCATTATTGTTGACAATCATTTATAAACCATTTCCTGACATTTCCTCAGCCGTGATTGTCTTTTCAACGTCCACGGCCAATATGATTTTCCAAGCGTTAAGCAAACCTCGCATTTTATGGGCGAAAAATGGGGAAAATGCAGGATAGTGATTCGCCAAAAGGTGTGTTGTTATATGAGTTCATAACTACACATTTTTGGTTCCTGATGGGTTATAGAGCCACAATTTTTTATCATTTTCCGAATGTGTGGAAAAAACACTTACCTACGTCATTTAATGATGAAAATGGCTTCCAAATTGTTCTCCCGGTCAGATGTATCTTTTGCGACTAGGCTGCTATAAGGTATGTATAGGTATGTGGTTGGGCCATTCTTCTTGAGCATCTGAGAAGAAGTATTTAAAACAGATAAATATTTTAGGTCTTCCTTATATAAAATAATTTCTGCTAGAGGCATGGTTAACACTTCGACATTTTCCCACTCCCCCAGCCTCGAGCGAACCGCTCACTTAACCCTGAGGCCTGAAGCTCAGCGACGACGCGGCGATTAAACTGTTTGCGCGTTTGGGCGCCTTTGACGGGGTTGGATTTTTCTCGTGAATGGCTCGTTAGCACCTCAAAGCCAGCCCAAAGACGTAGTCGTATAAAAGGAAACACAATATTAGGATCAGTTGTAGGGAAACACCGACGGCTCGACTTGTGGAGCTCCAGAGTTAGAGTATATAAAAAAACGCAGTGTAGGTCATGTACAGGTTCTTTATAGTGTATATTTTCAGGCACCCAAACAGTTTTTATTTTTGGAACTAGAAAATATTTTCACTGCCCCGCAGGTACCTACAGCTGCGGCCAATTTGAACCGTCTGAACTCTATGCCGAAATGAGGGAGACCCGGCGACATCCGGCAACACCGCCGGCAGACGAAAGCGGCTGGCGGCTAATGATGTAGCCGGATGGCCTCTCAGAAACCCCCAAGACATTGCAAGTCCAAATTTTCCGCAGCCGTACCTATTCTGCGGTGTGGAATACTCTATACCTTTTCAACTTCAAATTGGGAATAATCAATTTCAAATTGGGAATAAACAACTTCAAATTGAGAATAGTCAACTTCAAATTGGGATTAATCAATTTCAAATTGGGAATAGACAACTTCAAATTGGGAATAGACAACTTCAAATTGGGAATAGTCAATATCAAATTGAGAATAAACAATTTCAAATTGGGAATATTCAATATTAAATTGAAGATCAATAACTTCATGAAATATAAACACTTATCAACAAGAACAACATAATTTGTTAAGTAAAGTTTATAATATTAGGCAACATTTCGACTGCCTGGTAAGGTTCAAAAAGACTTGGCCAGAAATCTTAGAAAGAAGACAAAGACCAAATCATTTATCGCAAACTAAAGTTAGCTTATAGAAATTAGAAAGTATAAGTAGTGCAAAATAACATAAATAACAAATTAACTGTAGCGAATTGCACCAGATTTATAGGAAATATACAGAGATACATATACCAGAAATATTAAATGATAGACAAGGATTAAATATAAGTGTGCAACATATGGGACTTTTTTTTAATTAATTGCACAACCAAAATACAGACATTGCCGAAATTTGATGCATGTTAAATAATCATATTAGGTGAACTTAGAAAGGTTGCAAGTTAAACACCATACAGGGTAGGTCAAAAAATATAAAAATTGTACAAGAGTAAAGTACCCTTATTTCAAAAAATTCAGCAAAAGGTTATTAAGAAAAGTGGTTTAGAATTAAAAGCTATGCCTAAATACCAAAACATAGCCACCTATGAAAAAAAATTTTTCGTCAATAATTAATTTCCAGTTCCTTAATAAACAATTAAAATAAAAATTTTGCACCTTAAATGACAGTTTTTTAATATGCACATTATCATTACTAATGTTTTACCTTGTTCCGAAGAATTTTTGCGAAATTTTAAAGTTTTGTTTAATATCGTTGCAACAACAAGTTTGTGATTCCCTAAAAAATTAAAAATCTAAATAAATTTTACAAATATGCTTGATTTAATTTTGATTGATTTATGAAATTGTCTAGGGTGAATATTAAGACAAATTTTTTTTTTGAAAATTATGAATGTTTTTCAAAAAAATATATTTTTTTCTTCTTAGGAGGCCATGTTTCGGTATTTAGGCTTTTAACTTTTAATTCTATATAGACAACTTTTCTCAATAACATTTTGCTAAATTTTCTGAAATAAGGGTATTTTACTCTTGTACAATTTTCGTATTTTTTAACCTACCCTGTACGCTGTTTGACTTGCAACTTGCAACCATTCTAAGGGCGCCTAGTATAATTATCGAACATGTACCAACTTTCGGGAGTATTTGTATTTTCGTTGTGCCAATTAATAAAAAAAATTCCATATGTTGCACACTTAAATGACCACACTGTATTGCAAAAATATGATATTTTAAATTCAATAAGTAGGCACATATTGTGTGTTTATTTAGATATAAGTAATTAAAATATTGTTTAATATGAAGTTGTCGATTTTCAATTTAATATTGAATATTCCCAATTTGAAATTGTTTATTCTCAATTTGATATTGACTATTCCCAATTTGAAGTTGTCTATTCCCAATTTGAAATTGATTAATCCCAATTTGAAGTTGACTATTCTCAATTTGAAGTTGTTTATTCCCAATTTGAAATTGATTATTCCCAATTTGAAGTTGAAAAGGATAGATAGGTCTGTGACCGTAGGTAGTCTCAGGAATAGGTTGAACCCCAGAAGCCGAAATTTTAACTGTACCTAAACTGTTTTGCGTTTTTAGGGGATTTATATAACAGGTGTGTCCGCGGCCACTAAAAATTCAAAATAAACCGTTTCAAAAATAACTTAATGTAAATATACACACCCTAGGCTAATGTTGCCACGAACGTGACATCTAGAGGCCACAAGCCAAGCTAAGCACTTCGGCAGCCAAAGAAAGAAAGTAATCTAGTAAGATATTCTGCGGTATTCCGAAACTTTATACTAAGTTGACGATACCCAAGTCAAAAGGCCTAACTATTGCATGGTATGATAATAATAATTAGGTGTCTAGGTGCAAATTTTGATTCACAAACGTGCGTTACAGGACTAGGTACTGCCCGTCTCTAAGAACTGTAGTACTTGATTTAATTGATATACCTACAGTGTGGTACAGTTTTATTCTGGGATGCTTCAAGAGAAAATCATAAAATATGACTATTTTGTGTGGTAGATAAACTCATCCGCCTCGTTCTCGAGATTCATGGTGCCATTGAGAAAGGGGTGATTCCTTTACTCAGTGGTGTTTAAATTATCAAAAATGGTAACATTTTATTTTATATTTTTCTAACCGTTATATAGCCAGTGGCGGAGGTAACAAACTTATTTTATAAAAAAACTACTGATATGTAAGGCCCTTGGATATTCTTTTTTATTTAAAAGAAAAATCTTCATATTTTTTTGTGTCCGCCAAAGTGTCATGTCAAATTAAATTTTTCGGTCATTAGGTACTGCTATTTTTTAAAATGCGAAAAACAAAATTATTTAATTAGAAGAAATGACACCTTCGGATTTTTGTTTGGCCAGAGGATAAACAAAGTGTTATAGTCGAAAAAAAATAAAACTTGCCTGTCAAAATCACTAGCATATTCAATTTACTTGCTTTTGCTTTTTGCTGTAAAAGAAAAAATATAGATAAAAAATAGTAGTTAGCTATGGATGACATTACTGTTGTGTTGAATAATTATAATGGAAAATTTATTTTTACTTTAACTACTTATGTAAAAGTAATTTTTTTCAAATGAATTTATTTTATTTTTTGTATTCCAAGAAAGATAAACCAAATTTGTCGTGAAACTGTGGCAGATACAAATAATGTCAAGAGACAGTTTTGCGTGGAATAAGAAATTTATCCATATGTACAAAAAGAAAATTCTGTATAGAGCCGAATTATATAAAACAAAAAATTAGTAGTAGATTATATGTCATACTTATTTTGAATATCTTTAATGGTTGGGAAACTAAAAAAATATAACGTGAACATTTTTGTATTTTTACAAAAAAAGAAAAATTGAATTTAAGAAATGCCAATGTAAACAAATTACCTCGCCTTCTTCCCCCCGATCTGCTAATACAGAAGCAAAACAAAACCGTATAATATTTGGTGTCCCAGAATAAAACTAAATCTCCCTTTGTACAGGATGTCCCAGTTCTATAGGTATTTGTCAAAAATAAAACGGGTGGAAGAAAATTTAATTTTAAGCAAAAAAGTTAACAAAACGAAGATTTAAAGACAAGGTAGGTATGTAGAATGAACTTCATGAAATGACTGTATTACCTTTTTTGGAGTCCCAGCAAAATATCTATCGTCCATTGCAGTCTTAGTATACTCAAAGTCATTCTACGTCAGGTAGTATAAAACTACACAGGACCGTACTTTATAAATCGATTCCTCGAACAACGCGGAGAAAAATAAACTTCAAAATTATCTGTTGACATTAAAGAAAAGAAGATGCTCGAAAGTGAGCATTTTAGGAACGTGCGCGAGGGCTACAACAGAGCTCTCGCGAGCTGAAAATAAGCTGAGTCGAAAGTTAATCGAAACCCAGGGGTCTGAAAATATTTGACAGTCACGCTACTGTATGTATAATACTGTGGTATAGTCCAAAGCACGAAAGAAAACGTTTATAAAGAATGCGGGCAGAGTTGCGAGATTTCCTATACGAGTAGTCGTTATTTATTGGCGAATAAAAGTTTTATCATATTGAAGCCGAATTTCTGAACTCTGTTATACCGAAAAAATAAAGCTCGCATCACGGGACCACTTACCCATTTTTGTTTATCATTTATTTTTAACGCGGTGTGATAAAACACCTATTATATTTTTTTCAACATCGTCGCGTCTACCATCGCCTGTGAAATACGGCAACACAGCACTTCTACCAAGCAGTCGGCTGATAAAATCAGTTAGCCAACGCGTTTTGTGCCTGTTTCTATAGTACGTAAAGTTAACTGCGTATTTGGTCTACCACACAGACCTCATTTTTTTAGGCCGCTGGCAAGTTTTTTCCGCCGGCTGAGAGAGCTCAGTGGTGTTTCGTATGTTCGGGAGTTAACGTGTGCAAAATGAGTAATCAGGGAAGAACGTTGCATTCTCAAGCACGAGAAATAATTGCCAATGTTATAAGGGTTTGCCTTCCTCCATAGTCTAAGGCATCACCGTTAAGAATATTATTAACAATATAAATTAAATACCAATTATATGAAAATTAAGTCAGTGAGTTACACAAAATTGAGCTACCCTCCTGAACTGTGACTAATTCTATAATATTTGCGAGTTCTTCCCCCTTACGTCGCACGCATTCTGCCGTAAGGAGGACTATATTACCATACCTTCTTAGCAACTTAGTCTTGTGTTCTCGGCCATATTGTTGGAGCCAATATTTTTTTAAATGACCGATCGAACACAAATCAATTCCTCTCAGGCTCAGCACTGTTAGGTGCCCCCTCTCCCCACCTACCCGTTCCCGCCTTCTTCCCCGTTTCTGGGGAATCGGCGATATGGGTATACATTATTGAGATGTCGCCAGGTGTGAGTAAACCCCTTCACGTCGAATTTTCTCTCTTGTCGCGCGCGTAATCGCCATTATTGCGAAGGCAATATTAAATTTCTCGTTTTTTCCGGCCATGCCGCGGGGCGAGCAGCGAAATCCAATATGTCGGGCACGTGTCGACGTGAAAGCCCCCCCGTTGCCTGTATTTGGGTCATCTAGCGGCGATTCGAGGACAAACCTCAAGGACAGGAAGCGGATACAATGAGGTTTGCGTCATATTCACTTTCGGCTTTAAATAGAAACCTGCGAAAAATTCGACGGCCGAGGTTTTCCTTATTATATCCTGGGGATCTGGGGACATCCAATATAGATGATACCCACGTACCGGCTAAAGTAAACGTAATGTACAGAGTTATTCACAATCAAATAGTACCGGCTTTTCGTTTTGCTCATTTGCATAAAACACGGGACCCAAAATGTTTGCTTTCGATAAACTTTTTAAAAGGATCGATCCATTTCGGTGATATTTGGCACACATCCATAAATTTTGCAAATAGCAAAACTAAGTAATTCGTACTTTTACTTTTCTGAGATTAAGTGAGATAAGGGCCTTTAAAAATGGCCTTAGTTTCAATTTTTCCTCAGATTTTGTTGCCAGAAAATAGTTCTACGTGACCTGCTGATATAGCCAGGTTAGTATAGTGGCCGCTAGAGAGCGCTATGGACACATACAGTGCAGTTTTCTTTTTCTTAGAACTTTTTTGCATACGTTTTATTTAAAGTAGGTGGTCTGTCTGTATGCAGAATTTAATTATCCATGCAATCAACGGCCAAAAATCAAAGTACTCAATATGTTCTATCTATGTAATTAATCATACAAATTACCTAAATTCAAACTAGTGTACAAGGACCATATTTTGTGAAAACGTTAGTCCTGAAAATTTTCTAGTTATTCGCAGTAGAACTCGTCCCCGACTGAACTATTTCAATAAAGTCTCAATCAGAGCTGGGAAAGATCGCGCCAAAAAATATCTAGATCATAGATCAGATCGTTTTTCAAAAAAAGATCTAAGATCGTTTAGAAATAGATCTTTTCATGCAAAAACGATCTTAGATCAAAGATCGTCTAAAATGATCTATTTAAAAAAGATTAATCGATCTAAGATATTTTGAACGATTTAAGATCTTCTAAACGTTCTAAGATCTTCTAAACAATCTAAGATCTTCTAAACGATCTAAGATTTTCTAAACAATCTAAGATCTTCTAAACGATCTAAGATCTTCTAAACGATCTAAGATCCTCTAAATGATCTAAGATCTTTGAACAAAATTCATGATATTTTATAGTTAATAGATATAGGTGTCTATAAATACTTTTCCTAATTTTGACATAGTATAAAGTGACATCTTTCAAAACCTGAGCAAGTGATGATACGTCCAGTTTTACGTAACTAGTTGTGTAAAGTAAAATTTTACGTAACTAGTTACGTAAAGTTACTACTCTAACTGAACTGGTTACGTAATCAATCAGTTGATATACCTATGGAGAATTAGACTTTTCTTGTAAAAACGTGTGTTCACCGATTTATTATGCAATTTATGCATTCATTTAAAGACCTCAAAATAGGCTCTTGTAGTTGTAGGTAAAATGTACGTCAGTTTGTTTATATTATTTGTAATTTTTCGCGAATTCCGACAATGGACTAATACACCACTTTTTTTTATTTGCTCATCGGATAGTATTGGGTGAGATATACTTGCTGTATTTTTTTAAATTTTTTTTTCGCCCCCGTTTTGCCGCAATTAATTTTTAAAGTTCAATATACGTAACTACCTGTTGGATTTTATTTTTCCCTAAATTTACCGCCATGGCACCAGGTTTGGCAACGCCGCGCCTCAATGCCAAGCTGTCAGCCTGCGAGAACATAAACATAACCTATTTTGTGGCGTCACAAATCGGAATATCGGATCCCGCGGCCCCGCGTTTTACAAGCTTTTATTTTTTATGATTTGAACTATTTTCACCATTTATTCTAATAATCGATGACGGAAATGAACCATTCTATTTTGCTGAGGAAAATGCTGGGAACACTAGGTATTGGTATTGACGATTCGGACGTTATGCTGGTTGGTTTACAAAACTTTTTTTTATTGGAAACAAGTCAATTTTATCTATAAAACGACACAATTCGTAAGTACCTAACTGAACTTGCACAAATTAGATATCTAGACTTGCTGATATATTAAAGACAATAAAGAACCAACCAGGGGTAACATTTTAGCTGACGATTTTAGATTAGTGGCTCTGCCAAACGATTTTTTACTTGTTATCAAGTATATTCCACCGACTGCTAGTTGTTTGAAGAAACTGATGATATTTTAGCCTCAATACCTAGTGTCACAGAATAAATAGCTTCACAGCAGAAGCGTCCATAAGGACGTGTCAAAAGGATGCTCGCTTTGACGCGAAATATCTTCTTAAGGGATAAACATTGTGCATTTTGTTTGATTTTACATTAATCCACATTGCAAAGAGATTGTATTAGGACCAAATTTATGTACAAGTTATTGGTTATTTTCCTGTAAATTGAAATGGAGGCTCGCTTATTTTTGACACATGTCTATGGACGCTTCTGTTGTGAAGCTATTTATTCTATGCTAGTGTTAATCAACAGCATTGATTGGTTATAAACTAAACGGAGAAAAGTCAACCCAATAGACGTCAAGCACTTACCTGGTCCGAATATAAAAAAATTATTACTTTAATATCATAAGCCCTTACTTACAGAATTAAGTTAGTAGTTAGACCTGCATTGGTTCAAAAATGTAACGCTAGAATATTGGAGAAGGTGCCAGTTCTTGGTGATGTTAGAAATATAACATGTAAAACCACAGAATAACTAAATATTCTGTGGTAAAACGCAATAAAGCCAAGTTTTCAGTCGAAAAACTTTATTGTCATAGCTTGAACTATTTTAGACCCATTTAGGTAAATTATATTGTGATTGCCGAAGCATCCTCATAAAAAATGACATAATTCTTTAGAATTTTTTCATATATTTTTTCTGGAAAATAAATTTTCATAAGCATATTTTGTGATTTGTGTGTGGTTAATGGAAGTTAAAAATAAAAAAATATAATGCAGCAGCCGGCCAAAAATTAAGATTTGTTTAATTTGCAGGAAAAAAAAACATTATTTTGCATTCTATGGCAAAACCCCAAATAAGTTATCTATTAAATTTAGTGAAAATATTCCAAAATCAAATAATACAGCTTTCATGTCGCATGCACAGAGTGTAACAAACTGGATGTTTTTTTGGGGGGGTTTCTTCTATTCTGCAAAGAGATAGACAAAGAGTAGGTGGGTGTACTGTGCTCGATTTTTGAGGGCAGTGGAAAGCAGTTGAATCTCAAAATCTCGATTCGTTTTGGAGGTTCAGAGCATTTTTCGTTTTTTAACATGTCAGACAGTCCCTCCTTGTAATACGTTTCGATTTTTGCCAAAAATCTTCCTTCATACTACTCCAAGTATGTCGGTATGTCTTTGTCAACTAAATCCTGTAAGGTAGACTTTCATATTTTTTTATTGCACTTGTGTTGACTTTTTCCAATATAACAATCTACTGATGTTGTCCATGATTCTTCGCTATTTCCAGGATGTTAGCAAAAAAAAGCAATACCTTGCTTACATTCATCTAAAATAAGTTTTCCATTAATATGTACCTACCTGCAAAAATTTTACAAGCGTACTTAGTTCTATTATTAGTTGACAAAGTTAATGTCACTAGTGCAGAAAAGTACAACTTTCCGCATCAAAATGGATGCGACAAAGTGTACTACTACGGACTTAATTACTTAAATACTTCATTAGATCATACAAGAAAAAAATACCCGCAAAAAGTAGTCATTGACGGTCAGCACTTGATATCTAATGAAACTCTGCTGTCGAACTTGCATTGTCTTTAGATTATTTAAATTAGTTCTGAATCATGGTTTTCACATGTAGATATCAATGATCGTTTTTACAAACGCATGATTTCTTGTTTTGATAATCGATTTCAACATTGGGGTGTGCGACACCCCCACGCCCCCTCCCCCATATCTTAACTATAGGTATATGGTATATACACAATAAGTATTTCTTTACTGTACTAGCAACTAAACTAGAAGCACAAAAAGCTGTATCTACGTATGTGCCACGATGTATGATCCTCGTACAACTATTCAGTTGAATTTCTTCATTTTTAACCACAGTATCATTAACATGTTTCTTATTAATTTTGTGCTCGGGGGTAATTTTTGCCTTAACCGGGCATTATGCATTTATTGCTATGTTATTTCCTCTGCGTGTCTCCAATAACATTGTTACCATAATATTTATTCTCTAGTCTACCTAAAACCAGAATTTAAGCTATATCATCATCATTAAGCAATATTAAAACAATATACAAATCAAATAACAAACATACCTCTTCATTTCTCCATGTTTTGCTCCCCGTTTTTATTGATAAAATTGACACACCATACCATATCAAAATCTATGCAAGGCCAGCTTTAACAAATCTTGTCTTCATTATAAACCGAAAAAATAAAGAATTCACAGCAAGATTCTTTTAAAACTGAGAATAGAATTTATTTAGTTTTCACTAAGGTTATTAACCTTGATTTCCGCGGGCGAAAGTGAGGTTATGCAAAGTGCGGCGTTGCCGACGATTTTCTTTAAAGAATTGAGTAATATGTCATCTGTCATATTTTATAGGGGGCATCTATTAAGTTCAGAATGGGATCAGTAAAATCCAAATATTTCATTGAAATGCTACGAAATTTGATTATTTCTCATTAGGCGCATACAAACTGAATCTAATAATTTGCCTGGGAATGCTTGGTTATATAAAAAAAAGACGAAATAAGTACTAAGAAAATAGCAGGTACTTATTGAAATTAGGGATTCCCTACTTTTGCGACCGTTTTTTTCCAATTTTTGAGCAAACTAAAAAAAAAAACTGTGGGTTGGGTTTCGTGATTATCTAGACATGTTTTACAAATTCCAAGGCAAAAAATTATTTTTCATTCCTAAGTATACTTGTCCATTTGCACTTTAGCTGAGACCTAGAGATCTCCTGAGGTAAACTATGTTTTAAATGAACGCTCGTTAGTAACGTAAGTAACTGAATTCGTAATACATATATATTTTAGAAATAATATGTACATTATATGTATAAAAAGAAAAATCCTTGTTCGCGTACAAAACTATTCATTCTTCTAAAAAATATATACCTACCTTTACACCTACATTATTTTGTATAAAAAAATCACAGAAACGTTTCAAAAACGAACTACTTACAACAATTGAGGTCAAAATGAGAACATATTTTACAAATATGTAGGTATAAAAATAAAAACTCTTATTCCTACAACAACCTCGAGCACTATTTTTTATTCTTCAAAAATAAAACATTATTTTATAAAAAAAAGTCACAGAAACGTTTAAAAAATGAATGAAAACAAATGAGGAAAAGATCTTACATCGCTATAATGCTCTTAGATCTTTTAAAAATCTTAGATCTTTAAAACGATCTCAGATCTCTGAAACGATCTTAAATCTTTAAAACGATCTTAGATCTTTAAAACGATCTTAGATCTTTTAAACGATCTTAGATCTTTAAAATGATATAAGATCGTCAAATTAAGATCAAAGATGAGATCTTTTTGAAACGATCTTTTTAAAAAAGATCGTTCTTTAGTGAAACAAAAAAGATCTAGATTTAAGATCAAGATAGCGAACTTAGATCTTAGATCTTTAAAAGGATATTTTTTAAATAGATATGCCCAGCTCTGGTCTCAATATCAAAATTATAAATAACTTTATTAGATATTTGCTCCAACTCTTCAAGAAAGTATACATAAGTAGATATTTGTTAGTCGGGCAACTGTATAGCGTTGAAATTCTCATGAACAGCACTCCATCGAGTTTTAGAGGGGGCTGGCGCGGAATCTCCCTTAATAAACCCTCTGGGGAGGTTAAATACTTGGGAAGAGTCCTCGATTCGAGCTAGGCTTGGGGGATGCGGTATATATATTGACCGCCCAGAACGAGACACAGGCGGCACCACGGAAACTGGTAAAACTGACCTCAAAAATATTCTTTTACCTCACACAAATCCCACAAAGACCAACTTTTCTTAAGAAATAAATCGTCAATTTGACAGGATTGCCACGTGTACCAAATTATACTATTCACGAGATATACGATAAGTTATGTCGCAATTTTATTAAAAAAAAATACATTGTAAATGTGCCAACATTTATATAGCTACATCAAATAATATTATTGTACCCACTTATTGGCGTCTTTATCTTATAACGTATGGTTGGCCCAGCAAGCGAACCTCGTTATATGACTCGATTATTGACACAAATGAATAAAACACACGTTTAAATTATTTACAAAAGTTGTTTATCGAATTATTGAACAATAAAAAATGTCATAAAGTTTACAATACATTTGGTTAATAATAAAAAAATATTTACAGTGAAAATAAGAAGAAAATTTACTTACATCAACTTACTGACAAAGTTAGAATTGAAATAATAACTCGACATAGACATTCCAAAGCTGAGTTGGAAAATTTGGAATTTGACGTCCACGACATAGTCTTCGCCCAACATAATATACAGCTTCAAATCCTTCAATCCTCTTCAATCCATCGCTTTCAATTAATTCGGCGAATACATCGCTTACATTACCTTCAGGAATAAATGCCAAAGCGGGAATCATTCTAAACCAAGCAGCGAACTCATTATCATTTTCGTATCGAGCCTTGAGACCGTCAGTTTAAACTTTTCTCCAGACGGACTGCGATAAATGAAAAAACCTCCCGCCTTTAAAATACCTGGAAATTCCAATTCAAATGCTCGGATGGCAACAAGTCCACCATAAGTAGAGTTGGCTGCAGCCCAGGTTGCAGACGTTTCGATTCTTGCAAAAATTTCACATACGTAGCTCTTGTTGCGTACTAGCGGTAAAACGGCATTGTATTTGGTGGCGTGGATTGTGTAAACCTGTTGAAACATGGCTGGTGCGGTACTGAACGTACCCTATGCAAACCATTCTTCACTTTGGGCCAAAAGATGAAGATTGCCTCCAGTTGAAAAGATCATATCACTCTTCCTGATATAAGTTGATCCTCCAAATCATACATCAGAAACTATTGCACTTGCCCATCAATCATAATTTCACTAAATACTCGAGGAATTACCAATTCTTAAATATTTCTTGGAAGCGCAGGTGCTCCTTTATCTCGTCTGGCTCTACGGATAGTTTTTTAATGAGTCAGTTTTTTGGCAGAATTGCAGCAACATCTCCGTGAGCTTCTGCGATAACATTTGCAATAATTTGCTGTGGTCGTACGTAAATGTGGTTTTCAAGAACAAGTTTTCGCTTGTTTCGCTTTGACAAAACGTACTCTGTCTTTATTAGAAATATCGAACTGAACTGAACTACTCGTAACGAAACACACAGTACGAATATTGACAAAATAATGACTTACTACTGGCTTTGTATAGCATTTTCGAATTATAGGTAATTAGGGAATTTCCCAAAAATGGAAAATTCCGTAATTAACAAGTAATGGCAAGTAATAGCAGGTAATGGTTTTATAATAAGTCGTTATACAAATTCCCAAATTTACTTGTGTAAGTTTAACAATGGTGAAGAATTATTAAGATCTATTTGGTCGTTAAGAAGGGTATTGGAATTTATATTCACAAATATATTAGTATATTTGGAATTTGGCGTTCGTTATGACTTTATTAAAAACTCAAAATAGAATAACACATTTTCCATATCCAGGGGGCGATCTCTAATTGACTTTTTCATATGGTGTTACCTAAACAGCTCCACAAAATGTATAATACTAAATGAAAATACTTGAAGCATGCAGCAGTGGAAATGCTTTATTTTGAAATTTTGAAAGCGTACTAGGTCTACTTTAATTTAACGTCTTAATCGATCATCTGTTTCCATAGGTAACTATATCTTATGCCAATTACAAATATTACCGATAATTTTTCTCAAATTTTTATAGTAAATACAGAAAACAGTGGCAAGTGTGGGCAGTGTGGTACATCAAATTAAATGGGATATTTCGCTTTATAAAAATGTGCCATTAAAATTTTTTCCAGTTAATTTAAGTTTTGATCCCCAGAGAGACCAAATTTAGTCACAACCATATGATATGACAATTTTGATTCTGACAGCCCACCCAGACAATTTTCATGTTAAACTTTTTGGTATACCTCTAGAAATAAAAAGTTACAGCGGTTAAACAATTTTGAATTTTTTCAATTTTCAGCATAGATCTGTGAGCCACTTATATACTTAACCACCCTGTGTAGGATTTTGAAACAGTTCTTAGACATGACTGATTTCAAGAAACTTTTGTTTGAACCATTTTTTTGTATCACAATTATAAATAAATAATAAATAGTTATAGTTAAGCGAACACCCGGTACATACGAAAGTAGGAAGTGTTTTCTATTGTCATTTTTTCCCAGGAAGTCCTTCCTCTTTTGTTGGACAGGGTAGCAAAATACGAAAGAAATTAAGTTCTGAGTCTACATACTTACCTACGATATAGGCAATACATTTTCTTTATTGATATAGGAAAATCCCAAACTGGCATAAGATCCAAATCAATACTAGTAAATTCAATATAGTGTTGACCTTTACCACCTATTGGATTACGTGCCCCCTTATGTATAGTTAATGAAATCCTTGACATGTGCAGTGAAAATTGCTTGCGTACACTATTACCCACCAAGAAGCACAATTAGGTAGGTACTGCGACGTTGCGCCATACTTAAACATAGTTTTCAACTTCGAACCTTAGTCTCAGATTCTAGAGACCGTAGCCTACTTAAACGGCGTAGCCGTAGGTATGCTTGTAGTTCTAAAACATCTATGTTTTGTGCAACAAGTTTTATAAACGTCACTTTATTAATGAGTTATATGAGGTACGTAATACTGCAACAAGTTTCATGGGTACCGAATATATCAACAGAAGATGCCATTATTAAATTGCCAAGTTATATACATGCGCCCTTTCACGCCATTGATTATTTCGTCCGGCCTTGATGAAAACGCTGTTGCGGACTATTTCCCACATCCTTTGTGGGTAGCCCGCAGAATGGCCCTCGAGAAAAATTCATTATTTTCGAGAATATGTGACAAATTACTGGCTATCAGGAAAACGATTATCTTGGGACCGTAAGGCTTGAAAAAGTTAGAGGCGCTGAGGTGCAGGAAACATAAATCTCGAACACACTTAGGGGCGTAGTCGGAAATTTTTCTCCAGAAATGGACCCTATTTTTCAGGCACTCCCGATATAATATTTACCAACAACGCCGATTTATCAAAAAACCTTGTTCAGAATATGCTGGATATTGTTTGCTACGATAAGCGTGGCATTTTTTAATTTTCATTTTTTAATTCGCCATAAATCATCACCTTCAAATTTCTAACCGAAATTGGAACTATGCTGTGTTGGATCCTTGATGCATTTAGTTGGGTATATCTTTCACATTTAGTTTAATTTGACTACTTTGCCTTCGTTTTTGAGTACCTAACTACCTAACTGTTCTTTATATTACATACAAATATTTAGTTCACTAGACACTAGCACTTACTTAAGCGGACGCTATTCTATAGGTCGATCAAAAAAGAACAGTTGAAATCTGATTTGGTAATATGACTAATAGGAATCCTAAAATTTTTATAAAACCTGCTACTTATGACCTAATTAAGATGGGGTGGCCAAAAACGTTTATGGTATATTTTTTAAGGTTGCACATTTTTTGTTTGAATGCATGGTCTACAAAAATACAAAGGTGCACATTTATTTCCCCTTTAAGTTTCTTGAAGCATGGTTAGCAAGAAAGTTTTCTAACAAAATATATACCTATTACTATTTTTAAATTCATGAAACATTAAATTAAACTGTATTCAAACTAAATGCAAGTGGCGCGTAAACCTTTACACGATGGAAGCACGTGAACAATTCTGAGGGCTCATACGAGGCAGGGCCGCATTAAGGAGGATCTCTATGAATTTTTATAATATAAAATATTAAAATAATATGCCCCGCTATTAAGAACTTTAAAAACAAACTTTTATGGCACACCTAGACTTCTTGAAAATGTAATCGTAGCTCCAGCAATTAATAAACAGCGAAACAATTATATCGCAAAAAAAATAAAGGTACACTTGCAACGCAATACACCTCTGTAAGAAACACTGACTCGCTGCACTCGCCCGCCGGGCCAGACTTTATTGCCGGCTGGCCAATAGCAAGCCGATCACGAGCGTATCACGCTCTAGCCATGCAACAACTTGTATTTATATTTCACTTGCGTTTAGTTTGAATAGAGTGTAGTTGATGCCGCAATAATTTTTATTGTTTAAATTATTTTAACCTGTAACCTGTAACTTTTTTTTATGATAAGTAGGGTATGGTGAGAGCAAGTTACATTGAAAATGCTGGACTGCAAGAATTAAATGTTATGACGATTACCGTACGCATTAAAAAATAATTGATATAAAAATACTGATTTGATACGAAGTGATTTATTTTTGTATCGTTTATGGGTACGCCCCTGGCTCTACTATTGGTTAGGTGCTATTTCTACGCGTTAGGGAATTTAGTGGGAAACACAAATATTGGAGGAGGGAACATTAACAAACCTGGTGGAGATAAATGATTCCTACAATAAAAAGGAAGTAAAACAACGCGGGGTGCTATTTTTCACAACTAACGGTGGCTAAGTGTCTGTAGTACGTTTTTTTGGTTTCGCTGCAAATTTCTTCTATAGCTATCTCAAGGAAGATAGCTTAAAGGTAAAAATAGAAAATATTTAGTGTGCAAATTTTCTTGCAATCATGCTTCATAGACCACGCGATAAAAAATGTGCAATCTTGAAAAATATATTAAAAATATTTTTGGCCAACCCATCTTAATTCGTCCAACAGTTATCACGGAAAACACGTGCAGACACGCCTGTTCGCTCAAACAAATTCAAACTAAATGAAATAAGAGAAAAAGGCGTCATAATACTTGTAGATTTTTTTTGAGAACTTAAAAAAAATAGTGCATTACCAGTAATAATTGATGTTTATGGCTTATTTTCGTTCAACATAGCGGCACTATACAACTTGAATATAAAACTTTCAGAACAGAAACTAAATCCGAGCCGCACTTAGGTGAATTAATTTTACCGAGCACGTGCCGAGTCCCTGAATAAAGAATGAAACGGGTGACGAGGGAGAAGGTCCCGCTGGACCATAATATTTACAGCCACCCTGGCGTATTCTTTGAAAATGTCGAGGATGTTTGCACTAGGGCGGCATTTGACAATATTTCAGGACATGAAAATGATAAAAAAAATTAGTATAGATGCCATTATGACATGTAATAGTAGTTTGTAGAACAAGAGTTGATATGATGTCCATATCGAACGAGAACAACGGTTGTGCACGACGCCGTAAGCGAAGTTTTTTTTAACAAGTTAAAGGTAAGTATTCGTATCCCACACCTGACACCATTTATACCTTGTACCATTGATAGCTTATTATTTTAATTAGGCAGTTTTCATAGATACGTGGTGATGTGGAAGTACTGTTTCGGCAAAAAGTATTTAAATCTATTTTTGTTTCATATAAATTCTAAAACATGCAAAACCAACGTTTCAGCAAAAAAATGGTGTCTATGTGTTCCCATGATAATTTCAAAACGGATTAAGACATCAGATTCAAATCTGCTATAAATAATATTGCCTACAATAGGACGGTTCATTCGATTGCTTCTGGGCAAAATCACTTAACATGAAGGGGTGCAAATGAAGGTTGCAAATATACAGTGTGGTTGCAAGTCAAACAGGGTACGTAAAAAAATATAAAAATTGTACAAGAGTAAAGTACCCTTATTTCAGAAAATTCAGCAAAATGTTATTAAGAAAAGTTGTATAGAATTAAAAGTTATGCTTAAATACGAAAACTTGATCTCCTAAGAAAAAGAAATATATTTTTTGAAAAACATTAATAATTTCCTAAAAACATTTTGTTTTAATATTCACCCTAAACCAAACAATTTCATAAATCAATCAAAATTATATCAATTTCTCATAACCTTGTTCAAATTCAAGCTTATTTGTAAAATTAACTTAGATTTTTAATTTTTTAGGGAATCACAAACTTGTTTGTTGCAACGATATTAAACAAAACCTTAAAATTTCGCAAAAATTCTTCTGAACAAGGTAAAACATTAGTAGTGATAATGTGTATATCAAAAAAATTCTCATTTAAGGTGCAATTTTTTTATTTTAAATGTTTATTAAGAAACTGGAAATTAATTGACGAAAAAATTTTTTTTCTTAGGGTTCTATGTTTTGGTATTTAGGCATAGCTTTTAATTGTAAACAACTTTTCTTAATAACCTTTTGCTGATTTTTTTGAAATAAGGGTACTTTACTCTTATGCAATTTTTATATTTTTTGACCTACCCTGTATGCTGTTTAACTTGCAACCCTTCTAAGTGCACCTAATATGATTATTGAACATGCATCATCAACTTTCGGCAATGTCTGTATTTTGGTTGTACAATTAATAACGAAAAAGTCCCATATGTTGCACACTTAAATGACCACACTATATATTATTTAGCTGTTAACGATACAAGTTTTAGCCAAGAAAATTAGTACATAATTTTTACTAGAAAGCATTTTTGACACTATTATAAAAAGGTGGTGGTTGAGAGGGCTGCAAAGAAGTTAATTTGAAAATAGCTAGTGATATGTCGTTTTTTATGTTTTTGGGGACCGGGAATTCAATTTTGTTCTGTTCTCAAGGGCTTGTCTATAGCTAGTGATGCTGAGTTTGTATTTCTAGTTATAAAACAAGGATAAATATAATAAATCCGCTTACATGTGCTCCCTTTGCTTGGTTGATTAAACTACTGCCAATAATAAGAGAGGAGGCGGCTTAAAAGTGGTGTCAGGTATGGGGTGAAAATTTACGATACAGAGATGCTGCCACTGCCACATAATTTGTCTTTTATTTGATTAATATTGTTGAGAATCCCTTTCATAGTCTTGATGAATGCTTATCTGGCACTTTGTAGCTTTGTATTAATATTTTTTACTGTAATTTATCAGTTTCTTTACAACAATAATTTTTACTTGTGTACCGTGTACCTACCTACGAGTATACTTGACTTGTTTCATACAACTGTACTGTTGTTTTTACGGAAATGTCTACCATTGAAATAAAGACAATTTATTATATTAACCCGAATCCTCCAATAATTTCAATCCGTACACCAAGTCCTCGGAATTTTCTTTTCCCTTTATGATCTTCTGCCAGTTCGAATAAAAAGCTCTTTTTCTTTTTGCCTAATATTTCTTTCGAGTTTTTTGCAATTTAAAGCACAAAATGAAATTGTAGCCAAGTATACAAATCAAAATCGACATGTAGGTAATTTAAGAGGCTGAGGCGATTTTATGAAGGAAAGAAGTGTGGAATGCAGTGCATATTAAAAAGTGAATTTACTCCCTTCATTTTTTGTCTTGAACTCAAATTTAATACCTTCAGAGTTAAACTTTTAACGATATATAAACGCCATTATATTACATTTTCACCATAAAATCGAATCGGATAAAACCTTTTAAAATTTTAAATTGGAAAAATGGAGAGTAGACCCATCGTCATAGCTGAGTTTGCAAGTCGCGGTCAGACACGACCCAAGACAAAAACGGGAGCGCTTGCCATTACTCCGTTCGCTTTTTCATGGGCTAAACGAGGGTGTGCCACTAATTAGGGTGTAAAGACAAACAGCCGCGCAATATTACGCCCTCCGCCGCATCGTTAGTGTAAATAAAACGAGAAATTAATTAAGTTTTACATTAAGCTTTTAAACAAGAAAAATGGCTCGGTGCTTGTTGCGGCAAGTATTCGCGATGATGGCTCTCAGTCGGCCTTGACCCCAGAAAAAGAGTAAAATTTGAAGGTTTGTTCAATATGGCGGAGACAGCATAAGTTTTCACAAATGAGTTGCTCAGCACAATATGTCAGATATATGATTTTTCTGAATTTTTTTTCTTAAAGAGGATTATTTCGCAAAATTTTGAAAATTTTGTGTTTTAAAGTATTTCATTTCAACCAGGGACTCTTTAAAGTAAGGGGACCCAGCATTATACTTTCCAAAGTGAGGCCTATTCTTTCCTCATTCTAATGGTCTCAGTGATGCCAAGTATGCCATTTTATTGGAGAATCTATGAATATAACAGGTACTTTGATTGTTAGTAAAAATTAATAATGGTTTCCATGATTTCTAAAAATTAGACTTGTGTATACAAGTGCAGAATGTGGCAACTGTCAAATGAAACAAATTTATTTTATATAGTTGAAAGTTGAAATTTTGATTTCCAGAAATCATTTCCACGAATTTAAGTAATAAGTATGGTAAGTTAGTGCCGATTTTGCTTATTTAAGAATTTGTCGCTATTGCACCTTGTTACCAGGTTCCTCAATCCATTTGTAATATGTATACTTGAACTTTCTTCTCTTGTTCAAAGAACTTTCACAGATTTCGGGATGGAATAAGCTTAGGTTTAACGATAAGTTCTAATGATGTAGTTTTTCTCCGTGTTCATATAAAATTTTTGTAATGTTATTTCTTTCCCAAGGTACCTCACAAACTTAAAATAAACTAGTAGTCGTAGATAAAAATTCTTTAAAAAAGACCTGACTGAAGCTACATGCTTAATAATTTAAAATTTTCGAAATACGATTTGTTTTGAACAACCTACTTATACGTAATGCCCACGTAATGGGAATTGTAGTATTACTAAAGGTGATACAGGAAAAATCTGGTTGCAATTATTGGGACTAGGTACTACAGGCGGCCGCATTACCTTTAATTGACACATCTGAGTATCTGGAAGTTACAAAAGTTAAAAATTGTGAATTATGATGGGAAATATTTTGCCTCCTTTAGAATCTATGGCACTGGCATGTCACATAAAACTTAATGGCAGTTGAACACTGACATATAACATAACCTTGTATCAGCCCCCTTGTGGTCTCCTTGGAGTCAACAGAAAACAAACTTCCCCTCAAGGCTTCACTTTTCCTATGTGATAGACTGTGACATGCTGGGTCCCCTTATTTTAAAGAGTCCCTGATTTCAACATTTACTGTCTATATTTATGAATTTGTATATATTTATGCATTTGAGAAATCGTGCATTTTCAGAATTAAAAAAAGTGGCAAATCTGACTATTTTTGACAACGTCATTTGACATCATTTTATAAGAAAAAGCAATTGGCTGCATTTAAATTTTCTTAAATCGAATAATAAAAAAATACATATATGATGCGAACTTTATGAGTGACACTACCTATGTATTTAGGAGAGATATACCTATTTTCTTGTAGTGACTTTCTTGTTTAAACCAGAAATAATAATAACGCGAGTCTTCAAAGTTGGAGTTGTTCCTCCCTTGAAAAAGTACGGGCATTTGCAAGACAAGGGGCCGTTTATGGTTTATAGTTGTATAAAGGCCAAATGGAGTCTCATTTAAGGGTCGGCCTTTTTAAGGACAATAAATTCCCTAGGGGATGAATAGTTTTCCTCATTTTTTATCGGGGTCGCCGAGATGGTTTTTGTGTCGGATAACTTCGCGAGGATGTATTTGTTACGAGATTCCAGGCCCTGCAAACCTCTAAGGGGTGATAAAATAGAAAGAAGGAAGAAATATATTTTGCCAATGAATGATTTTAAAGGTGGAATTTTTACTTTATCGGGAAATTTTGTATTGCATATTTTTACTATGAACCATAAACTTTAGAGCAAACGGCAAACGTGCATATACAAGCATCCTATTTTTAGCAGTTTTGTGCACCTCTGTCAATATTCTCGGAAAATTGATTTCCTTGCTAACAGTCGATCCAGAATTGGATAACAGTAGGTAATTCTATTACTTGGCTAGCTAGACGTTCCCCTGTAATATAACCTAGAGACAGCAACGCAAGCTCTAAGTGCTATGGGATGTACTCGTATACAGGGTGGCCGCGTTTAAAATGAAAAAAAAAATCACAACTAAATGCCCCAATTTTTGGTGGGAATTTCCACAGTCTTGTTGAAATTGATACAGGATGTTCAAAAACGGTACAAACGAAATTTATGTTTTTTTCAATGGAACACTCTGTATGTTATTGAATTTTTCGGAATCATTCATCCCCATGTCATAATGTTTACTCCAGCCGATTTTAGAATACGGGGCATTCAAACTTCGCATTCTTTTGATGTTTTCACACCCTGTATCTCTGTAAACGAAACGTTTGCGGGTAAGTTGAGTATGAGAAAAAATACGAAAATAGTGCTCCTAAAACGTTCACGGTCATTTTGTAATTATCCAGACAAAAAAGTTAAGGTTGATATTTCCGGTCCAAGGCAAAATTATAGTCTTTGTGAAAATACGAATCTTGATTCCCATTTTTTCTTATACTCAGTTTGCTTGCAAACGTTTGGTTTCCGAGATATAGGATGTGAAAACATACGCATCAATTTCAACAAGATCAAGGAGACGCCCATGAAGAATCCTAAAACATTTGTCTCTACAATTTTTTCTTCCACTCAAAAAATTGAGGGGATAGTAAAATCAAACACAATTGCATCCAGCTACTACGACAACTTGAACTTAGACTACTCGATTTATTCCATGCTAAAAAATAGCCTAGGGACTATCAAGTTAACATTAGAATAACTTTTTCTTAATCAATATTTAAAATTTTCATAAAAGTGATGAAAAAGTAAAATTTTATTAAATTTAATTAATCTCTAAAAGTGTATTAATAATAATACGTTTACAGGTTTTGAGTGATCCTCAATAAGAATCTGTTTTTCTCTACAAAAATCCCTAAAAAGCAGTACTTTTTCAAATTTGGTCCCCTAAAAGTAGTCGTTGTTGGCCTCGATTAAAACCCAAGAATGAAGTTATCCACTCATTGAATGTGCGTTTTGAATACCTACCAAACAAAACTAAGTTTATCAAAATCGGTCAACAAATAAAGATTTTACAAGGGTGGTAAGTCTTTACCGAGGACTCACTCTATAACAGGGCAACGTTCAGTAGGATACTAGTACATACATACGTATACGCCCCTAGAAATTATAAATTATACCATAGAAAAATCTACTATGATTATACTACCAGATAGTATTCAGAACCTAAGATGCTATGTTAAATTTAAAAAATGTGAATGTGAATGTGAAGGTGTTTAATGATATTTACTTATTTGTCATTCGCAAGATAAACAAACTGCACATTATTTAAAGCAATGATATTTAATATGATTACAAGTATTCCTGACTATGTGACTCTATACACAACTATTATGAGCACTTAATCGATTTTACTTTTTATTCTTAATTCCACTTCATAGAGAAATTAAATATTGATGTTAAATCGCTTTATTCAAATCACGCTCTCAGAGCATAAGCAATTTGCTTCAATGGTATATCTACTAAATATTTATTGTTAGATTTTCCAAAATAATAGTATAAGGATCAATGAACTGTTGTCAATCAACAATATCTGATATTGAACACCCTGTATTTGCGGAATATTAAATTCTTAGGTATACCCCAGGGTTGTACGCGAAATGGACCCTTGGAGGGGTCAAGCGGCTAATATTGGGTTAATTACCTCGTCCAGTTTGCAATGGTAATTACCAAGTTACATGAATTTACTTTAGGAGTATACACAGGAGAATAAATGGGAAATGATCTGGTGCGGGCATTAAACAAAGGATTTCAATTTAATTATACCATTTTCGCATTCTATAGATCTATTTATTATCCCGCAACTTAATGTGAAAATAGTTTGTTGGCGTAATCGATCAACCCACTCACCCATTGAATGCGCATTTTGAATATCTACCTAACCTAAAAAGTCCTCACCTTGGACATACTGTATATATTATAATAAAACCTCTCTTTAATTGTACACTAGATTGTGACAGGTCAATATTTCATGTCACTAGAATTCCGTAAGTGGGGGCTATATTGATATTATTGATAGGTGACGAAAAGGGCCGTAGTCAACAGAATTTACGTTTTACGCACACGAATCCTAAATTTGAATAGATCGGGCAACGACCTGTCCAACTCCTTAATTTGCAGTTTTTGCTCAAATTCCATTGACGAAAATGAATTTCTTACTAAAAAACTTACACTGTTCATTTTGAAAACGTTATAAACAAACTACTTAACTAGCACAATCAACTATGCAAAATAAGCAGCACGTTTTGTCTGCCCGCGAAAGCCAAATATACAATATACAACAAAACATATGATCGGAGTCTGGCCCAAGAGAATCGCTGTTTATTTACTCAATGACCATTCCCAATTATTGTCGATCTCACTTCCACATTCGCCGGACCGCTTTTGGCCCCTCTCTACAATGCTGTCCAAACGGAAGGTAGCTCGTGTTAAGACGGAGTTAAACGATGCCAGTAACTTTTACAAATCACTAGAATCCGGCACTAAAACTTGATTTTAGTGACTTGTACAAGTTACTGGCAACTTCACAAAACAAATTTTACGCATTTAAAATCATTCATTTCATGACTGAATCACCCCGTATAATCCAAAAATTGGAAACCACTTCCATAGGACTCGTATTCCCCAGGCCGCCGAATAATATGCACAATAAACCGTGTCGATATGTATGCAGATGAGGCGAATATTTCACAAATTGAAATTTCTGCCGGTGTCAGCGGTTAAGATAATGTACGGCCGATAGACTTTTCGATATCGCCGCGAACCGATAACATATTCATGGGCCCCAATCGGAAATAAAATACAAAAACGCGATAAATTATCATCGCGCAACTTCATCTATCGATTGCGGGGCCCTTCCCGCTACTCGACTCGAAAATATTCCATTATACACGCCAAAATTGACTCGAATGTTGTTATCGCCGGCTGGGGAATTAAAAATTCTCTGTCAATTGAAAACAATGGCTCAAAAGCTACTTCACGGCATACTGGTGTATTCAATTTAAATCGGATAATTTCGAGTAAGTTCATGTAGTGGTGCTTTTATTTAGCTGATTTTGCATGCAGATCATCTGGATAATGGTACAATCTCGGGGGGGTTAGGGAATATTTTATTTTTTAAAATTTGATTTTTAATTGATCGGACTGCAAACTTTTCACTCGTGTGGATATGGGCCATTCCATAACTTGTTTTAGAGTAAATGTAAATGCCTATGTCATATGTTTTCTCCAACCATTTGGAAGACATTAATATAATATAATAGGGGCACCCATGGAAAAAAACTTAATAAAGTGCTACGTGTAAAATGTGTTAAAAGGTTCAGGAGCGTCGAATGACTCGGGCGCTAAGGTTGATTTGCCCCAACTCCGAATAAAAATTTTCCTTTTTAGTAGGCCACTCCCACTCATGGTTAAAATTTTTCAAATCATAACTGAATCACCCTGTGTAGATGGTCCGTAAAGCGCAACGTTGCCGGATTTGGAGGTCTGCACGGGGAGAAATGTGCGTGTCTGATAAAATTTCGATGTCGAATGGTAGACGTATAAAAACTCTCGTAACATTCTTTGGATACCACACACCTCGAGTGGGTTGTGCGGGTTTCGTTGTCTCTCCAGCCTAAATGCCTTTTGGGTGCGGCAGTGGGGAGGACCCGGGAGAGTCTGGACTTGATTTATTTCGGGCAATCTTTGGTGTACGTTATGGGGGTGCGAGATGTCACGTGGCGACACCAGAAACCGCCAGGCAACGCCGCATCTCCTGAGGGGACAAATTGGTATATTTCTGACCTTGAAAACGGCTCATCTGTGTATTTTTTTGTGCCGAGAATCTCTAAAATTTTTTAGACAATTTAAGAATAAGCAAGAATTTTGACGAAAGTTTTAGGATTACCTACAATTTTTTGAAAATATGAAGTTTATAATACCTACTTTCACAACGAAAAGTTCAGTGTTAATATTACAAATATACCCTGCTTGTCCTCAAACTCTTTGTAAAACGAACCATCATCGGTTCGATTATGGTTATACCACGGTATATGCACACAATAGCGTGATTCTCTCAAATATTTTCTTAATCCCCGCGCTTAGACCCAGGTTATTTTTAGCTTGTGAGGGCTCGGTTAATAGTACATACACTCAGCTTTTCCTTCAACAGTCAGTCAACAGATACAATTTGAAGTTTATAATACCTACTTTCACAACGGAAAGTTCAGTGTTAATATTACAAATATACTCTGCTTGTCCTCAAACTCTTTGTAAAACGAACCATCATCGGTTCGATTATGGTTATACCACGGTATATGCACACAATAGCGTGATTCTCTCAAATATTTTCTTAATCCCCGCGCTTAGACCCAGGTTATTTTTAGCTTGTGAGGGCTCGGTTAATAGTACATACACTCAGCTTTTCCTTCAACAGTCAGTCAACAGATACAATTTGAAGTTTATAATACCTACTTTCACAACGGAAAGTTCAGTGTTAATATTACAAATATACTCTGCTTGTCCTCAAACTCTTTGTAAAACGAACCATCATCGGTTCGATTATGGTTATACCACGGTATATGCACACAATAGCGTGATTCTCTCAAATATTTTCTTAATCCCCGCGCTTAGACCCAGGTTATTTTTAGCTTGTGAGGGCTCGGTTAATAGTACATACACTCAGCTTTTCCTTCAACAGTCAGTCAACAGATACAATTTGAAGTTTATAATACCTACTTTCACAACGGAAAGTTCAGTGTTAATATTACAAATATACTCTGCTTGTCCTCAAACTCTTTGTAAAACGAACCATCATCGGTTCGATTATGGTTATACCACGGTATATGCACACAATAGCGTGATTCTCTCAAATATTTTCTTAATCCCCGCGCTTAGACCCAGGTTATTTTTAGCTTGTGAGGGCTCGGTTAATAGTACATACACTCAGCTTTTCCTTCAACAGTCAGTCAACAGATACAATTTGAAGTTTATTTTTCTCTTGTGTTTTTCCTTGCATCAACTTATTAAGTACCTAGGTCCTATACTTTTATGCTAAAATGAATTAACATTGAGTAAGATTGAGTAACATTGAAAGGAGAGGCAGATATGCTCGAAAACTATGAACACTTGGGCTACTGGTTTATTATATTGTTATAAGATTGATACGAAGAAAAAAATTGTAATTGCATTTTTTTAATTACAGACCACTTTCAATTACCCTTTTATATTTCATAGCGTACAATGGCATGTTAAAATTATTAATTCTTGTTTACCTGTCGCTGTTATTGAAAGTTAAAATTTTCCCAGGCGGAAACAATTTATAATTTCACATTCAATCTCGCTCCCTTTCTTATCTTAATAATTAATCTGCCCTCTACATTGTTAGTCGCACACATTTTTAATGAATAAAATATAACTTTAAATTAAATCTTTGTATAAACCGATCAGGGGGATTGATAAACATATACACATGGGGTTTGAATTTGCCATACTTTTTGCAAACTAAATTAGCTAAGCGAGACTTGCTTTTTGTCAAGGTTGGCAAATAGTTAGAATTACGTAGACATACCTATAGATCAACCCACAATTATTAGAAAAATCAGCTTCCAGTGGAAAATCCTTTCGAAAGTAAACTATTTATTCCAGCTGACTGTAGAAATAAATAAGTAAATAAAAAATGAACAACGGAAATATATATTGCTTGAAGGCTAAATGACCACACTACTACAGTATTAAATAAAAGAGTAGGTATTTTTAAATATAGGTAACTACAAAATTAAACTTTGAGAAAAAATTAAAGTCTACAAATAAGGTACCTACTGATACACAGGGTGTTTCAGAAAAGTCTGGTCTAACTTCAAAAAAATAGAAATAAAAAATCCTATTGACAATGTGTCTTTAGTTTCGCAGATACAAGTCCAAGTTTACATTTTAAAATTAAATATAGACTGTATCTTCTACTTTATACTAGGTACTTCGTAACTTTTTGAGGTTATATTTTTGGTCTTGCAGGTCAATCACTTTAGTACTTACATGTTTTCATTTTTCAAGAAAAATGTACTCTTGTTTAATAACAATAAAATCAACCATTTGCTTGAAATTGGCAAAACGTGCTTCAAAACACCTGTTAACTCTAACATTCGAAACATAAAATTTTCACCTACCACTTTCAAATGTCACGGACCAACAGTACATTGATGAAAATAATGAAAACATACCAAATAGAGTATGAAAACGTATGAAAAAATACCAAATAGAGTAAATACCAAATAGAGTAAATACCAAATAGATTAAATACCAAATAGAGTAAATAGACATTGGTCAAAACAACATTGGTTTTCTTGAAATATGGTGTCTAAATTTTGTCAAATTCAATCCTTTCCATTTAGAAAACGAATAGTTGTTGTTATATTATTAAGAATTAAGATTGTAGTATCTACGTGTTGACAATACAAATATAATCTCAACTTTAGCGAAATTTAATTAAGTAGGATGAGTATATGAACGACAATAATTATGATGGATTTTACCTTAGTTTAATAGTTTCAATATCGAATTTAATATTGTCGAATATACCTAATATTGTACTTCGCCACCACACCACTATGTATTATCAAGGGCAGCAAAAGCGATGTCGGCATGAACAATTTTTTCAAATATTATCTAACTGAAACTTAAATTTCAGGACGTGCACAAAGTATAGTGTACAACTCGTTAAATAATGCATACGCTTGTGCACTTAAAGGCACTCGGATTCGCGTCGTGCTACAACTTGTGCACTCTCATGCAATAAGCCTCATTGCGTAACTTGTTGAACAACATACTATTTTTCTTTAAATAAGTTTTCGTATTTTGTATTAATTTACTATTAAATATTGAACTACATGTGACTTTTTTACTAGAAATTTATTAATGGTTTGTATACCGATTATTAATAAAAAGTAATTATTTCGCACGACAGTGAAGTTATATCACAATATAAAAACAAAGAATTGACACATTTGTAATGTCACGAATGTAATTTGTCTTATGTTTCCTCGGCCTACTTTAGGTAATTTAGTAAAATTTTCAAAACGTCGTATTTGTAAAATTTTAGGGGTATATAAACATGATCGTAGTGGGGCCTGTTTGAGAGGCTTGTGGGATGTGAAATAATCAGCATCTTCCCACCTTCCATCGGATATTTAAAAAACACAAATTGTACAAGGGTATTCACACTTGAGATGGAACACACTGCATATAATTTAGTGGAAACATTTTTCCGTTTTTGTTTTTATGGACAAGGAATAACTTTGTATGGATGGAATTGGCTCCCTTCCCTTCAAGAATCTGGCATTGTCCGAAGATTCCAAAGGGTCGCCGCATGGCACTTGCGTCCCCACGGCTACTACAAAAGATTGGCTGGAATAAATCAAATCCAAAATTCTCAGAGGGACCCGCACGAAAAAGGTATTTAGGCTGGACAGACAACGAAACCCGCGGGGCTTATATTCCGGGGAATTTCACTTTTATATACGTCCCGCGTCGTCCCTTCCCTTACAATGGCGTAGCCAGAAAATTTGTCAGGGGGGAGGGGGGCACCGACTAAAAATACAAAATAAAAATACAAAAATTTAAGGTTTATTTAAAACTTACAATTTAATATTAAGCTTACGTTTTATATTTACTTTAGACAACTCGTTTAGCACCTCATCAGGCGATACAGGAATTTCACTGTGAATATTACTTACGGCTTATCTGTTAGCGTTGACTGACGTATTAATAAAGACTGCTCACGGTTGTCAAGTCTGACACCTTTTTGGCTCACCATGCGCTTTCCGGACACAAAATACAAAACAAAATACATTGTTAGCTATCAACATGACAAAATACTTTCCAGAATGATAGCTTCTTCAGCTGGTTGAACAGATCACCCCATAAGTGCAGAGTAGTGTTTATTCTTCTGCATAATGGTCTGTGCATACGATTTTCACGGACACGTTGGCGTAACGTTTGGGGGGCACGTGCCCCTGTGCCCCCCCCCGGCTACGCCACTGCCTTATAATGTCTTTCGCGGGTTGAATGAGGAACGAATGTGGGATCTCGCACATGGGGGTAGTAAAAAACTGGGGAATGTGTTCATGTGCACGGTGAATCACACGAGAGGGCGGTTAAGAATTTAAGCGAGTGAAAATTTTGGGCGCGTTTTTCTGGATAAAGCAGAAATGTGACAAGGCGTTGTGAGAAAATCAGGTTTCAAGGAAGCCTACAATGGGGAAATTGGACGCCGTCGACTGAAACAGTTCTTTGGTTTTATATAAAAGTTTAGTATATGATGCTAATTTCTCATTCTTAAATGTTAATTGCTCCTTCCATGATGAAAATAATGAGTTACCCAGATTTTGTAGGTGTATTGGAATCTTAAACAAGTCAGTTTACACGCTTTTATTAATTAGGTATGTAATTAAACCTGTTATCTCTGGTTGCATGTGACAATGATATAATGTACGATACTTTTGCAGGTTAGGTTAGGTTAGGTTTTGCAGGTTATATTTTTACACTTATATTTTGAAATTCTTACCTCTTACAAAAAATCAGTGTATGCCACTGAATTTTACGTTAAAAAAACTATAGGGGTCAATTTTTACCATTTCAACAAGTTGAAGTGCCTGAAAATGGCAAATTTTAAAATATCACCGTTTACGGGGCTTTTCTTTTTATGAAAAAGTAGACCAGGACGGCAGAGTTCTGCTGGCAGTTCCATCGGAAAAGTTATACTGATTGAAATTAACACCCTGGGATTTGGAAACGAAGAACTTAGAAAAACTTTATATGGAAAACCCTAATTATCTTCAAAAATACTATCACACATTGTCGGGTTCGAGTAGTAGATATATTATGCAACAAGTTTTATACATGTCATTTTAATCGTGAGTTTAATAGAACAGGCGCCTCGAGTAGTTTGTAAAACGTGTTGCGTACTGTACTAAAACAAATTAATCGTTTACATTGATTATCTTGTTACCACGAAACTTATAACATTTCATATTAAAATTTTATTTATATGAACTTTTCGTCTTATTTTTTGAGGCTCTTTCAGCCCTAGGCGTACACTGTTTTTCCCCGATTTTCACAAAAACCATTTAACTATTTTTTATTTAAAATCTAACACAACAGCGTTAATCAGGACACCCCAAAATCCCCATATAATAAATTTGAACAAAAAATGTAAAGGGTCTTCGGTTCTACACCGTGTTAAAGTTGAGCAAAATGGGAATTTTAAAGACATCTGGCGAGCCAAGTGTGCCATGGAATCCCTTCAAAATAGTTGCATGGACAACAGGACCACTCAAAATGGTGTGAAAAGATTTAGGTAGGTACTACAAAATTACCATCTCAAAATTCTGAATTTTTATTAAACTTTATACTGATCAAGAGTACTCTGGAATCATTGAAAAAATATTAATAAACACAAAAGTAATTTATTTCTTTACAAAATGCCAACCAACAAATAAAAACAATTTAAATTATTGGGCCTTTCTCAACAAAGTCACTGTCTAAGATGATACATTTTCTGTGCGTTTCCTGTTGTGACACACCAGCCACCTTAACTGATATGGACTTACTGACTGGCAGGCTTCTGTATTTTTTTAGATTTAGTTCGTTTATAGTATGTGGAGCGGTTTTGATATACTCGATTTTTGACCCGTATAAAGTTACAAAAAATTGAGTAATTTGAGATGGCACAGATAAGAGCACTCTGTATATTTCGTATTGGACCTTTGCACACCAACAACTTGAGTGGTCCTGTTGACCATTCAACTGTTTTGAGGGGATTCCATGGCACACTTGACTTGGCAGATGCCTTTAAAATTCCTATTTTGCTCAACTTTGACACCCTGCATAATGGAACTCCCTGTATATTTTTTATTCAAATTTGGTATGTAGGAGTTTTGGGGTGGTCTGATTAACGCTGTGGGGTCAGATTTTAAATAAAAAAATCCCTAAAAGGTTTTCGCGAAAATCGGGAGTATAAAAAAATCGCAGCCGGCCCTGGATTTGCATGTTGAAAATGGCAAAAGAAGCGGTTTTTGAAGGCCTTTCAAACGAAAAAAGGTTTTTGAAAATATCTCACAAAATACATTTCTTATCGATTTGTATACACTTAAAAGTAGACACCCTGTATGTTAACAATGGAAGTATTTATGCAGCATAATTTAACGTAATGTAACGTAAAATGTAACCAACTTCTAATTTTTGCGTTAAAATTAAAAAAATCCGTTTGCGCATGCATAATTTCATTGCCGACAGTATGAAACAAACTCACAACGATGACGCTAAATTGCATTGCATAAACCCACCTTTATTTGAAAAAAAAAAACAGTTAAAATGTCCGACACCTGTGACATTTCTTTTTTTGACAATAACGTTGTGAGATTTAACAGCTGTTTTGGCATGGACCAGTGGCGTAACTACGGAAGTGTAGGCCCGTGTTCAAAATTTCAGGTGGGCCCCAGGTTTTTTTTTATGTTTGAAAGTGGTGTAACGGATATAGGGGGTGCCTGAAAATGGCAAATTTTGAGAATCACCTTGTGTTTAAAAAACCAAGGAGGCCGCATGAAAATTCTGTATACGAGCGTTTCTTTTTATGAAAAAGTAGGTCAGTGCCCCAAAAACCGCAACTCCCTATTTCTAAAAATAACCGAGATACCTCGTAAAAGTATCGAAAATGGGACACCCTGTAGGTACATAGGTCATTATAGGTCAAAAGGTTGAATCCCCATGTACGTTCTGTACAGGGTGATCCAAACTCGATGACCCAGGCCTACTGCGGGAACACGAAAACTGAAAATAAAATTTCGAACAGGGGCTCTTAAATGGAACATGGAATTTTTTCTATTCACTAGGATCGGTTTTCCGAAATCTAGTCAGCCATGAAAACAAATTCGATAGTCAGAAATTATTTAAGAGTAGGTATTGTTAGGGTGCCTTGTGCACCATTAAATTAGTTCGACTGTACCTATTTTTTAAATTTTTGAATTGTGCTTGTTACTGACTTGTTTGCTATTATAGTTTGTTACAAAAATTGTTTTTTAATATTGCAGTTGAAAAAATTTAAGGGCGCACAAGACGCAACCTATTAATATTCTCTTAAATAATTTCTGACTATCAATTGTAAATCTTTTCCTATAAGAGTTGTTGAGAATGATAAGGACTTTCAATATTTAGGAAAAAAATGGTAGGTATGTTTCTGGGGAAAAATATTGATGATGTCACAGCGGCCATTTCCCCAAACAACAAAAAAGCAAATTTTCAGTTATAACTGGGCCTTATAGTATGTCCCATTTAAGAACCCCTGTTCGAAATTTTATTTTCAATTTTCGTGTTCCCGCAGTAGGCCTGAAGCGCCGAGTTGGATCATTTACATTTACTCTCAAGTTATTATAGTTACCTACATTTTTTGTACTACCCTTGTATTTTTATTGTTGGGGAATTTCAATCGCCCTCTATGTAACCAATTAGAGATTTTGACTCGTCGGTTATTACGCAGCACCACATCAATCGGCTCACATCGGAAAAACCGAAATTTATGCGCCCTGCATGAATCTTGGTGGCGGTCTGCCCCTAGCAGAGTGTTCACCGCACACTCTAAACACCCTGTAGTTACGCCACTGGCACGGACCACGCTGCGTTACAGATAGATAAACTGTAACTTTTCTGACACTGTCAAGCAAGCATCTCCTTTGACAACGTGCGGCGCGAGCGCCATCTCCTAGATCAGAAACAAAATAAACACGGGTGCGTAGGTATGGTTATTATTGCCATCATATTATATGCTTCTAATACACCTAATTGTAGGCAGCTTGCAAACGAACAGTGTAGCATTAAACCTGTGGGTATAAATCAAATTAACGATACTATCCGCATTGCAGAACATGCTGAAATCTGAAATTGTATAAAGTGGTTTATGGCCTTCACCCGGACACTCTTTTGCGAAAATTGATTTATTACGTCCATAGTAGGATATCGATACATCCGTCTCCTTGATTGAGTATATTTATTTCTCATGTTTACTGGCAATTATTTGCCGAAGAACCCGCCTTACAATATAGACCTTCTTAAATGGAAAAGTTGAGTGGATGTCGCAGTTCGATCCTTTCGGCCGACATATCAATTTTTCCGGCAAAAAGCAAGATCTACGGCGGCTCACGTCCCTGATAAATCCACTTTCAGTATAACGGCTTAAAGCTGGCCATAAAGTATAACGGTGCTGCAAATGGGACATACACTTGCGATGGAAAAGCTATTTAAATGATTTGTCGCCCTATTACATAAGGCAGATAATGCAACAGCGCTCTTGTAAATACGTGAGCCCGTACAACCCCAACGTATTATTCTCGCAAACAGGCGAAATATCGTTACATGCTGTGAATACACGGACCATCTGTTAGGATCCATCGTGATGGATCGTAATGCATCTCTCCCAAATTATGATTTTGTGCATCCGTGTCTGGACTTTACATAGTCTGGATTTCTTGAAAACAGTTGGTTGGGAAAGTATCCAATGATTATTCCGAGAAAAAAATTGTGTTAGTACTTAAGAGCAACAATTGTGGCACCAATATTAAACATTACGATTGAGCTTAACAACTACCGGTCATCAGCGAAATGGAGATATTTTAGTTCCACTGGTAGAGCTCGTCTAAGGCTTTATTCGTATTCCCAAATTGAATTTTTCTATTGCAAATTAAATGGCGCTGCGGTCGGAAGATTTTTTTTACTTTATCAGTGACCTTGAAAGAAAATTGTCCTTTAATTTGAAGCAAATTATGTTCTATAAATCAACAGCTTTTTTGTTACACTTTAAAGTTGGCAGTGCATATACGCATGTGGAGAATCAGTAGTAGATAATCCTAAGATTATTTCCGAAACTAAAAACGAGAAACTAATTTTTGAGGTTCAATACGCAGCAATCAAGGAAAATTCGATATGGTGCTTATTTTTGATGAATGCAGGTAAACTAGCAGAGCAGCAGCAAGACTGTATTCTCAAAGCTATATGCAGAGAAAAGTCAGCCAGATAGGAAAACTTTCACAAATTTTTGTTTTGGCCTACACTCTATTCAAACTATAAATGCAAGTGGTGCGTAAACATTTACACGATGGAAGCACGTGAACAATTCTGAGGCTAATACGAGGTAGGGCCGCATTAAGGACGATCTCTTTTAATTTTATATTATAAAATATTAAAATAATATGCCCCAGTATTAGGAACTTTAAAAACAAACTTATATGACACACCTAGTCATTCACTTACCTGCAAATTTCTACTATTAACACAAATCGTAGCTCCAACAATTAATAAACAGCGAAATAATTATATCGGAAAAAATAAAGGTGCACTTGTAACTCAATACACCTCTGTAAGAAACACCGACTCGCTGCACTCGCCCGCCGGGCCAGACTTTATTGCCGGCTGGTCAATAGCAAGCCGATCATGTGCGTATCACGCTCTAGCCATGCAACAACTTGTGTTTATGTTTCACTTATGTTATGTTTAGTTTGAATAGGTTTAGTAGCAAAGCAAAACACCTTTGCTACTAAAAATTAAAATTACAAAACAATTCTGTGAGATATTAGGATAGTTGTTGAAAATGACAATAAGATGTACTAAATTTATGAATCTTCAAGGCCAAATAGAAAACCTCAAAGAAGTTATGAGTATGAGAAAAAGCATGAGCCAGATAGAGCGCAACTAGCGCCCTCTGTGAGATACGGAAAAATTGACATTTTCAGCTTGTTCTCAATCCCCAGTGCCACTTTTCAGTTCATCAGATTGATTATTTTGGAATATGTAGTATATAATAATATTTAATAATTCAGTTTCAAAATAGGACATTTAGTTGCTCTATAAAAAAATATATGTAGTTGCTCTATGTATGTACCAGTATTATTATTTTGCATTACACAAACAAAACTAATTACTTACCTACGTGTTTGTATATTTTAAAAGGAAAAATAATAATCAATAAAAGTCTCTTTACAGAATACAATAAGAAGCAATTTTAGGATAGAGTTTAGATTGTAAATAACAAATAATGACCAACCAAAATAAATGTCCAATGGAATCGATAGGTAGGTATATGCGATATATTGGTATTTATTTTTATATGTGTAAGTATCAATATTTTCGACCAAATGCGTTTAGTGGGATAATACATACAGCGGTTTGTGGGAAACTTCTATCAATGGAAGTTAGTGATTTCATTTGAAAATATTGTAGGCATTAATTATTAAGATTATTTCCCTCATACTGCTTGCATCCAATAAGGTAGCTCCTTCCATAAAAATCCAACCAATGATATGCCTCTGCTAGCGATAATTTGCACTAGTGCAAATTATCACTTTGTTGCTTAGCAACCGCAAATCTGTTGGATACAAACACGTACCTATACTTCTTAAAGTTAGTGTGTTTCTCACTGTTCTAAATTATGCGGCTTATAAATTATGTTGCGTTGTTATTAAGCATTATATCAAAGAATTTATATAACTTTTACATTACTAAATTCTTGTTATTTAGACCTCCGCCTCCGTTTAAATTTATGACGCATTCAGAAAATAAACCAACGCCGACAGGGTGTAGGGTAGGTATAATCGCATTTGCCTTGGATACCCAAGCGTCATGTTTGTTTACTCTAATGACGCTACAGTCGAAGCTGTCAATAAACTGGTTCAAAATGAGTCGTTTTGGAAATATAGACATAGAAAAAATCAATACAGAAATTATTAAATCGTATTCGTGAATTAATCTAGACAAATACCACTCGTGCCGGAAATTTTTCTAGATAATTTTATTCTCAAGCCCTATTTTGCCCATTAGCAAAACCACTCGTACAAATTGGGCTTTTATTTTCAGAGATCAGAAAATAAAAGCCCAATTTATACTCGAGATCTTTCTAGGCAAAATAGCGCTTTCGAAAAAATTATCGATAAAATTTCCGGCACTAGTGATATTACATACGACTATTTCCCTCGTCTTAATTTCCACCAATCACAAACGCGCAATTTTGAATTACAAATGGTTTCTAGATGGAAAAACTGTATGACAGAACCTGTCAGCTGTTTTTTCGAGTTTACCCGCGGCAAAACTTGACAGCTGTTGTATAATAGGTAGTATGTTTTGTAAGGTATGTGTATGCAAAATAATCTGTTACTCATGAAATAGTCTTGTCAAATACCATTCGGGCATCTAATATTTCCTGTGAAAAAAATCCAAAAAAACGCAATGCTAAGTAATATTTTTTTAACAAAATGCATTCGTGCAGGTGCAAAAATCCTCATCTTCGACTCGGATTTTTGTTGCCACCAGCACTCATGCTTCTTGTTAAAATATTACTTAGCAACGTGTCGATTTTTTTCGGAAAAATTAGGTGCCCTTATGAATATATATATTATTATTACTTACGAATAATAATTTATTACGTGAACATCTAAATTTTGCATGCAAAATGCGACCTCGCGTCTCTACGACAACTCACGTTCTGTTCTGGTTAAATCCTCTTTACTAACGGTTAGCTCAAAGCTGGCCATAAAGTATAACGATGCTGCAAGTGGGACACGTGTGATGGAAAAGCTATTTAAATAATTTATTGGGCTATTACCTGATAATGCAACAGCGACACCGACAAATACGTGAGTCCCTAGCCAGGACGTGTTATTTAAACAGAAGTGTTGTTACAAAGGGGTCTCATTCGACTAATTAATGCAATTTTCCCAAAATCACAGCTGCCTGGGGGTTGGGCTCGCGATCTTTGCATCCCCACAACGTGTGCAAAAGATTGGCTAAAATAAATCAAGCCGAACTTTCCACAACAGGGAGCGCCTTGCACACCACAAACTGACATTTAGACCGAGAGCTACCCAGAGCATTTTAATAGACTTCCTTGTAGTATAGTGCGAAATGGATCTCAAGGTACTGAAAGATAATAATACATATATGTGATAAATTCTAGGGAGTTATTGAGTTCCTATGCCGTCATTCGCATTTTCGCAAAAAGCCTAATGACGGCCATTGTGATAAATATTTTTAAATAATTAATTTTTGTCTCACAATGTGAGTAATTACTTGTTGCTCGCTACAGATCGAAAAAAGCCATTTTATGGGACAAAATGTTGAATCACCACGCACGTGCTGTACGAATAGCCGAGAATTGTCATTTTAAATAATAAAAAAATACTAAACTCCTAGACATTCTTTTATGTTATATGAAAATAAATTAAAAATACTCAATATTTTCAATTTAACGCGACACTTAGCATGTACCTATAATGTCATAGCAATTCTCTTAAAAATAACAATAACAAAATATTATACTATTACAATAAATGCTCAGGGAACACCTAGTTTTTAAACCTACCCTTCAAAACAAAGAACACCACAGCTTTAGCATATCCCCTGCTGTAGACGATGGCTTTGTCGAGTAAAGTCCAATAATTTAAATCGCTTATTACTTGTTGGATGATATTTTGCAAAAAAAAAATATTTTTATTTATTAATACATTTCAACAATTTATAATAATTCCAGGGTGCATTTTTTGACCCGTATAAAGTTTAAAATTTCAGCCCACAAATGACATAGAAAAACAACCTGTATATTTGTCCATTCAACTGTTTTGAGGTAATTCCATGGCATTCTTGACTCTTCACTAGCCAGATGCCTTTTAAATTCCTATTTTGTTAAATTTTGGCATATATTTCTATATATTTTTTATAAAATATAAAAAATAAGTACTTTCGAACGATGTAACAAAAGTGGTATGTTGGTGGGAATAAAATATTTCTTGGCGTCGCGACGCCTAGCGTCGTATTTCCAAAGAGTCGCTAAATGGGCCAATTTGTTTCTTTATATAAGTACCCTATATCATCTCCCATATACAGTGGCCGGCAGAAAGTTGGACACAAATGGAAAACTTTTATTTTTAATTTGTCAGAAAATTTTATTCTTGATAAAAGTTGGTGCATCATTTCAAACTCAAAACGCAAATATCAAAATATAAATATATCTTTTTGGATACCAAGTAGATTCAAAAATGTCAAAATAGCTCAAGAGTAAAGTACCCTTATTTTTTAAAAGTACTGTAAAAAGTTACTTACGCAAAAGTTGATTGGAATCAAAAGTGGAAGTCAATTTAAAGTCACAGCCACCTAGTAAAAATTTTTTTTTATTTTTTTTTGTATTTTCAGACCACTCTGTGTATTACAAAAAAAGACAACAAAATACCGCAAGCGCAACTTATCATCGGATAACACATGAATTTGTCACTAAACTTTAATTTTGTTCGATTAGCAGCTAGAAATTTAAATTAATCCAAATCAGAGTTTAAAATATTAAATTTTTGTGTCCAACTTTCTGCCGGTCACTGTATAATATCTCCATATCTTCGACAGTTTTCCACTACTCGTCGTAAGTAGTTTTGTATATATAGGTGTAAACTACCAACACGCTCAAAATTTGAGTTATGGGTAATTCCAATTTCATATATTAAAATTTTTTAGATATCATGTTGACGTGCTGAACTTCGAACTTTATGTTTCGAGGTTAAATATAAGCTATTTTTTTTTATAAGAAAACATGCTTTAATCAAAATATAACTGTGTGTTGACCATTTATCTATATTTTGTAATCTAACTTTATGTATATCTTAGCTATATGTATTTTGATTTGTATAAGCGACAACCTGTACTTAATATAGTCCAAAGCACGAAAGAAAACGTTTCTAAAGAATGCGGGCAGCGTTGCGAGATTTCCTATACGAGTAGTCGTTATTTATTGGCGAATACAAGTTTTATCATATTGAAGCCGAATTTCTGAATTCTGTTATACCGAAAAAATAAAGCCCGCATCACGGGACCACTTATCCATTTTTGTTTATCATTTATTTTTAACGCGGTCCAATAAAACACCTATTATATTTTTTTCAACATCGTCGCGTCTACCATCGCCTTTGAAATACGGCAACACAGCACTTCTTCCAAGGAGTCGGCTAACAAAATCAGTTTAGCCAACGCGTTTTGTGCCTGTTTCTGTAGTACGTAAAGTTAACTGCGTATTTGGGCTACCACACAGACCTCATTTTTTAGGCCGCTGGCAAGTTTTTTCCGCCGGCTCAGAGAGCTCAGTGGCGTTTCGTATGTTCGGGAGAAATAATTGCCAATCTTATAAGGGTTTACCTATAATATTTGCGAGTTCTTCCCCCTTATACGTCGCACGCATTCTGCCGTAAGGAAATGCATGTAATCGTTCCACGACCTACTAGCTAGCGATTGTGATGCACTTTAACATTAAACCGCGATATAAATCAAACTTAATTCTGCCTGCATTGCAGGACCTGTTGAGACCGGAACTTTATAAAATGCTTTATGGCCTCCGCAAGCCGCGTGCGAAGTTCCTTTAATGGAATAATTGACTAGTAGAATATGGCTAGGTTATAGCTTCATTGGTTTAGTTTATTATGTTTACCGCCAAATACGAGTATTTCGAGAGACAGCCTCCTAAAAGAAAAGTTTTGGGGATTTCCGAACTTGCAAATTTTAATAATACGGGAAAAAGTGCACGTCTCAATTGTATCCTGTAAAACCTGGCTATAAAGTAGACATATACTTATATGGGTTGTAAATGGGATGGGGCATATACTCGCGATGGAAAAGCTATTTAAATGATTTGTTGCGCTGCATCACATAAATGCAACAACCGCATTGATAGTTAGGGGCGCATATACAGAGCTCAAGCGTGTTATTCTAGCAAACATCAGAAATATTGTTTCAGGTTGTGGGTATACCGGCCTTATCTATTATTACAGGTCTATAGTCTGTATGGTGGTATGGTGTTGAGAAATGCTCCTATCTTGTCGACTTAATGCATACCTTACGCTATATATGTCTTTGTCCATCGCTTTTGGGGTTGGTCACGTGATTCTTTGTCACCAACTATATGGAATGGCTGAAATAAATCAAGTCTACTCCCAAAAAAGCCACTTAGGCCGGCCAGGCAACGACAACTGCGCCGTCTACAGCCCATCTGTCGCATCCAAAAGAAATTTTTATACGTTCATCAATGGTTTTTTGCAATCGCAATATAAAGCGTACACGCAGAAACATCTTGCAGTGGAATAAGGGAGATGAAGTTTTACTAAAGAAAGAAATTCATAAACATTGAACTTAGTAGAAATACTGGGTGTCCCAGAAATAAGTGACATACATAACAGCAATAAGGAACACACGGGCGTAGCCAAGGGGGGGGTTTCGGGGGGTTCAAACCCCCCCCGAAATAAGCAAAATATTACCTAATATTATACCGAAAAAATACGAGGAGTGAAGAGTTACATTATTATTACGTTTGAATATATTATGTAGTAATAGTAGCGCCTAGCGCCATCTTTTGACGAGAGGCAGACGCAGTTGCAGCCGAACTATTTTGTATTTTAGGGACACTTTGCGTTGTTTCTCGATTATTCGCCACGCCCCTAGGTCGAAATGAGCCGAACTTTGTGGAAGTTCGTGGAAGTTTCTGAACGGCTACTGGGCTGCTATATAAGCGGCGCCGCGGCGCGTGACCGCGCTTACGGCAGTATTGTTCCATGCGAACTCGAAGCGAATAAAAGTGAAAAGTGGTAAACGAATAGTGAAGAGAATTAAGTGTACCGTGTAAGTGAGTAATTTTAGTGCACTGTTATTCGATGACCTTGTTAAGGATAGATACGTGAATCATTATTACTGTCGAAAAATGGAGGGGAAAAAAAGGAAGGGTGATAAACCTAAAGGTATGGACTACTGGAAAAAGTGGTGTAGTCAAGGTCAAGGGGTTTCTAATAAAGAAACAAATTTGGATTTAGCTATCAAAGCTTCAGCTACCTTGCATGCTGATAAGAAGACTGCCTACCCCGAAATCTAGTTTGGAATGCCGATATGATATGTGCGATAAAAACCTTTATCCTAATATTTACACATTACTACAAATCTTGGCTACCATTCCTGTATCCACTGCTACCCCAGAAAGGTCTTTCTCGAGCCTAAGGAGACTGAAAAACTATTTACGAAACACCACAAGTGAAAACAACGAAATTAATTTATCCATTTCATTTAAAGTTAAGTACTTTATAAATATGTCGTAGTTTTTCGGATGAATATATAGATATTAACTTTCATGTAAGTATATTTTTGTTGTTTTATTTACTTCTCAAACTAACCCCCCCCCCCCCAAAACTCAATCCTGGCTACGCCCGTGAAGGAACAAATAATACGATGAATTTGGTTGTCAAATTCTATTCAAAGTAGAAAAAACAATGTGTTTCTTCTTACTTTAAGTAAAGTGACTTTTTCCAATGAACTTACTTATTCAAAGCTATACCTACTTTTGAACATACAGGGTTTAATACATTTTAAGGAAAGAGAATATTTATGTTAGGTACGCTTGAAAATTATCCATTTCGTAACAGAATATTATAGAGGGTATGATAGCACAACATTTGTCTAATTTGACCTAACTTGTATTTTTCGTAGTTTTCGAGATACCAGGTGGGTTTTGAAAATGTCACCGCCCGTATTCACAGAAAAACGTGAACAGTGTAACAACTGTCAGTTTGAACTCCATTATAGCGCTTTTTGCGTTCACGTTCGATTTTCCCTTTTTAATACCCACCGGTGGACTTCCTCATAGCCTCTTTTCGTTAAGAAAGGAAAAATCGGACCTCCGGTGAAACGGATGCTTAGGCGCCAGTTTTTTAGAGCGGTATGCTCCGCTGTGCTCAGATAACTTTCAGTCAGAGAAAATAATTTCCAAAGTTCAATGGTGTATCGAGGGTAGGGTGTAAGTAAAATACTTAAAAGTTTTACACGGTTTATTATTTGTTTACATAGGATTTCTTAAGAATATTTACAAAACAAAAGGAAATTAAGACGGCCGGCCCAGAGTGGTCCACGAATCTGTAAGCAAAGAAAAGAATATTTATGTAAGCGGGTCTCTTTTTGTCATTCAGATGCGGTGTGTGTTTCATGCGGAAAGCAAGCTCAGAAACTAACGGTTAAAAAAAAATTAGGAAACGTGCGATGTTACTTTATCAAAAGAAAATCAAAGTTTTTAAAGGTTAATCCTATCCTATTCACTGAATCACTAACTCTAGGGTATTTGTTTAGACGGAAAGTTGAAGTTGGTCAAAGAAAAGCTCGTTCTCCCAACCTCGGGTTTAGGGTAGGTTCTAGGAAAGGTCAGGCTAGGGCGGAACAACCTACTAATACTCACCAAGATTGGTATCGGATGAAGGAGAGCCTCCGTGGCAGCCGCAGCCTATTTATATCCTGTGGCGGCGCCACCATCGGCGAGTGTGCTGGCCGCCCATTGGCCGGGGCTGCGGCGATGAATCGGGTGATCGTCCCCACTCTTCCGGTAGCGAAAACGGCAGTCGGAGGCTAGAGTGGCGGTTAGGGGTAGTTGCATTCCCCATAGGGCTCGGACGGTGGTCTCTCTGGCTCGGGCATGTCCAATATACCCGGGCTTCCAAAAAGAACGGCGGCTCTAGCTGCAATTTGAATTAGTAACCCGGTTCTACCCCTTTTGGGTATCCCACAACCCTTATGGTAACATAAGCATCCATTATTCGGCGGCGGAAAGCCGGAAACTAATCAAAACCAGGATTTAATTAAATGCAATAAAACTGGAATGTCGGCCTACTATGTAGAAAAAGTCATCGGTGTGGACATAAAAAACTACCACGGTGGATAGCCGGCCGCTAAAAATAGCGCGGCGAGGAAATAAGTGGGTGTTAAAATAAAAATTAAAACGGGAAATTAGTAACTTCGTTACACCATTCTCTTATCAGTCCTTCTCTTGCATATTTGACTCGGTTTTAGCAAGTCGACCTAATACTCATAGGTCGTATTTTTAGGGGGGGCTGATCAGGACCGGCCCAAGATTTTGCGGGGCCGGGTGCCGCATGAAAATGCGGGGCCCCGACAAGGAATTATTTAATCCATTAAGAAGAAATTTTTGAAAGTTGGTTAACTACTTACAAAGCTATATTTTTTACATATGTCATTCTGTAAAATGGTAGGCCGGGGCTACGAGTTTGGATCACTTCTCTAACGTATATATAGGAATTAATTTCGAGTGGTGGAGGGACAATTTTTGTGTCTTTTTTTAAACAAGGGCATTTAAAATAATTCTAAAAAATGCGCCGCAGACGAAATTTTTTAAAAATTTGAAGAAAAATTACATAAAATTAGTCTTGGGAAATCCCAATATCTTCAAATTTACAAGCTGGAGTGAATATTTTCAAATTCCGAAATGGGGTTCGGTCCCGCTTTTCTAAATACGTTACTGATTGGATCACCCTGTACCACCCTTGAGGTGACACACCCAAAAACGTTAATTTTAAGGCTTCAAAAAATAATGTATAGGTCTATCTACTGGTAATTTTGAATCATCTTTAATTCATTTAAGAAAAAACGTTGTGAAAAAGTAGAGGTTTCCGAGTAGAAACCAGAGAAAAAATGTTGAGAATGTCTGCTATTTTGTGATGCAAGATTATTTACATAGTACATATTATAACGAAATAACAATACACTGGATGAATAACAAAATAAAAGTCTGGAGTCTGGCACAGCAAAAGTAGGTACATTCTCCGACGCCCGTCTCGTCTCTCTTTCTCTCGGCAGCAGGCACGGTGTGTTCGCTCTCGCTTGCGCGTTTAAATTTCAGTCGGATTTTGTGGGGGCACAAGGCGCAAGATTCCGCAAGAGCAAGAGATTCGTCGAAACTGGTGAATTTAAAAAGGCGCGTGCGGTGTTCGCCGTGTTGCGTAACGTTGCGTTGTCAGAATGTTAGATCTATTCTGTTTACGAGAAGCATATCTCCGCACATCCTTTACATTTTAGGGAGGGCTAATAGAAATGTAGGGGGGGCTAAGCCCCCCTCCTAGCCCCCCCCCAGTTACGTCTATGCTAATACTGCATAGTTTTTGAGTTAAAGTATGACGTACTTTTATGTAGTATATTCCAGGATTGAGTTTGGGTAGCGCGACACCGAGCAAATGACAAAAAATGTAGATGTCTCTTTGAGAATCGATCTCACTGAACAATCAGATCAGATCGATGGGTGTTCAGGGATCAATTTTTTTAATAACGGAATAGTTTTTTTAACATACATGTCCCAAATCATGCAAGGCTTAAAATACATTGGGATGGTCAAATTTAAGAAAATTTGATTTTTGATGAGATTTGGCACATACGATTCTTATATGCCTCTGCTAGCGATAATTTGCACTAGTGCAATTACCGGTAATTGCACTTGTGCAAATTATCACTTCGTTGCTTAGCAACCGCGAATCTGTTGGATACAAACACGTACCTACTTCTTAAAGTTTGTATGTTTTACACTGTTCTAAACTATGCAGCTTATAAATTATGTTGCGGTATTATTAAGCATTATATCAATGAATTTATATAACTTTTACATTGCTAAATTCTTGTTATTTAGACCTCCGCCTCCGTTTAAATTTATGACACATTCAGAAAATGAATCAACGCCGACAGGGTGTAGGTATATGATCGCATTTGCCTTGGATACCCAAGCGTCATGTTTGTTTACTCGAACGCTACAGTCGAAGCTGTCAATAAACTCGTTGAAAATGAGTCGTTTTGGAAATGTAAACATAGAAAAAATCAATACAGAAATTATTAAATCGTATTCGTGAAATAATCTCGACAAATATCACCCGTGCCGGAAATTTTTCTAGATAATTTTATTCTCAAGCCCTATATTTTGCCCATTAGCAAAACCACTCGTACCAATTGGGCTTTTATTTTCAGAGATAATTTTATCAGAAAATAGAAGCCCAATTTATACTCGTGATCCTTCTAGGCAAAATAGCGCTTTCGAAAAAATTATCGACAAAATTTCTGGCACTAGTGATATTACATACGACTATTTCCCTCGTCTTAATTTCCACCAATCACACACGCGCAATTTTGAGTTACAAATGGTTTCTAGATGGAAAAACTGTATGACAGCACCTGTCAGCAGTTGTTTCGAGTTTACCCGCAGCAAAACTTGACAGCTGTTGTATAATAGGTACCATGTTTTGTAAGGTATGTGTATGCAAAATAATCTGTTACTCATTAAATAGTCTTGTCAAATACCATTCGAGCATCTAATTTTATCTGTGAAAAAATCCAAAAAAACACAATGCTAAGTAAATTTTTTTTAACAAAATGCATTCGTGCAGTTGCAAAAATCCTCGTCTTCGACTCGGATTTTTGTTGCCACCAGCTGTTGCTTCTTGTTAAAATATTACATAGCAACGTGTTTTTTCGATTTTTTTCAGAAAAATTAGATGCCCCTATGATATTACTTACGAAAAAATATTTTATAACATATGACACAAATACTAAAATCGTTCACGACGGAATTCATTGTTTTATTTCCCTGAAAGCGAAAACAAATTTATGTAAGTCCCTGAGTGGACTTAAAATATGATGTTTTGTAGAACATCGCAAGCGACCATTTTAACGAAAAAACGGCAATTCAAGAAATTTGTCGCTTTCCATGTTTGTCAAACACCCATTGAGACGTTGATAAAAAGATTAGGTATATTTCAAATAACTATTTAGCACTATTTTCCTATACTCTATACTATATAATTTACCAGGGGACGTACCTTTGTGATATTTGTTTTTTTAATTCAATTAGAACTTTATCAATAACTATCTAACCATAATGGCATTGCTCTAACCTTACTGAACGTGGCATTTTATAAGATATTACTTTCTCGGGACTATTTTGTAATATTTTAAGCAAACTTCGTGACAGGTTAAGCACTTCCTTCACACCATTCCTTCTATTTTTATTTCCCGATAATTTCTCTATTTTTCAGGGAATATAATAGCGCGCAGTTTTGCACAAAGGTCGCGAAGTGGCTCAAAAGGCCATTCATTTGCCTCTACCCCCTAATTCCCAATTATCCAGCTGTCTAATAAAGGTAATAGACCGCTTTGTCCACAAACTATTATACCTCATCAATATGAAGCTCTCTACTAAATTAATGAGCAGTCCTAATTTCCATTGTCTTATTGTTGTGGAGTTTTGGTGCTCGGCCGGAGTCCAACTGTTTTATTTCTTTTATTTTCATAGAAGCAGCCGGGAGGTGCATTTAAATTTTTTTAAATTTTTTATGGATTGGAAACTCACTTTAGAAAAGCTTTATTGAAAAATATTTTACACGGCATCAGATAAACTGAAATTAATTTCAATTGCCAGTTAATTCTTGAAAAGATTTTATTTTTTAAAAGTGACAATAAAAAAGCGTTATTAAAGTAGTTTTTTCAATAGCAACCTCCTTAGTATGTGTGTGGTTTCGACACCATACTCAAACTAAAAAACAACTAAGTTATTTACAAAACTGTATTTAAAATAATTCTAGATTCGCAGTGCGCACGTGCCAAATCGACAAAACTTTTTGGTATCAATCGAAATCAATGCCGAAATTTATTAGGCTGTTAATTCGCAGCTCTGGATTTTCGGATATCTAGCAGGATTTACTAGTAATAAATTTTTGATAACGGTGTGGGTAGACTTGTGTTGGATTTAAATATCACAAAATAACATATACGCACGCCACGATGAAATACGATAGCGATTAAGTGAGCCTTGGAATTTCAGAAGGAAATTCTGTGCTTCCCAAAATAGATGACAGTCGCCTAATATGCCCTTTCAGTGAGTAATACAAGGATAACTTAAAGAAATGAAAAAGTTGTGTTTCTTCAAAATTCTTATTTTAGGTCAAAAGTTAAAGTTAATAATTTAATTAGATATATAGATCTATTATGTACATAAATGGCCTTGTATTTTTGGCGATACAGTTTAAAAAAATGGTTTGTTATTAGAAATTTCAAATCCATACACTTATAATTGAAAATGTCTTGGAATAATACTTTATTAGTTTTTTTTTAAGTTTGTAGGCGAGCTTACTTGGGACAAAGTACCACTAGATATTTGTATGTGTATTTATCCAAATCCCTCTATAAGATAAATTAAAAATTAGTTGGAGAGGTTTCTAAATAAATATCTTTGTTGTGGTGAGCTTTTATTATAAATGCTTATCTAAGTCTGGAGTTCCGCTAGTTAAAGTTTAGCTTTGCAAATTTCATAGGAGCTAGAACTCGCAAAAATAAGGGGAGCATGAGAACTATCGCGATTAAAACCTGAGACCCTGTATATTTACAACAATACCGATACCGAAATATGCCATATACGAGTTTTATTACCAGGGAACCCTCCCATATTTCGTGGTAACTTGGGCCACAAATTCCCATTCCTAAATTTTTAATGCGACATCCCATCGATTTACACAGAGTTCGTGCTCGCGTTCATATTATACATCTCCTGATTTGTTCAATCTCATATTATTGGCAACTCCTCGGACTCTTTTAAGAACATATTTGGAAAACATTATTTAAGCAAAGATGTGTATCTATCTTCTATATAAACATTCTTTTGGAAGAATTAAAAAGTAACTGATTTTTAAATAACTTATATACTGAATATCGTAAAAAAGAGTTTTCTGGCTAATATATTACTATGAATTTTTCATCTCATATTGTGAAAAGAAGAGTGTTATACTGCGAGACGAGATTTTTACCGCTGGAACTTTGCCGTATATTTTCGTTACCCACAAATTTTCATTCCTAAATCATTAACCGAATTCTGTTTCTTTTACTGCGCCCCCATGCCACGTTCTACATCCTTTATTCATTGTCCCTATAGAAGGCGTTACAAAAGGATGAGCAACATAGGATTTAGAAGGCCAGGAGGCCTCGGTCGCGTAGCGCGTCTTTTGTTGTCTGTCCGGCCTAAATACTTTTTAAGGGGCCTTGGATGATGTAGGACTTGATTTATATCTCTTGGTATTGCAGAAAAATAATATATATAGTTTCGAACTGAGCTCAAATATGCTATTATTGCCAATTATTGCTTATATCCTCTCAATATTAATTTATTTGTGATTGTTCCCAACAATTTTAAAGAAAAGGTATTGATAAAGTATATAGAACAAACCTCGTCCGTATGTGGTTCCTTATTATTATAGGGTGCTAAATTACAAAAAAAAAACATTCGCTTTAGTATACGTACCTACCTATATGTAGACTTTACGTGAAAACTTCGATCCCCCTATTACTTCTCAAAATTTTGCAGATAGAGAAAAAAGTTTTATACAGGGTGATTGAGTCATGATGTAAAAATATTTAACCATACAGTGGGTCTACTTAATGCGAAAAAAATTTCGTTTCTAGAAGTTTATAACGTGGTACAAATGTACTCGACGTTTCTGCTTAAATGTAAACTGTCAAGATTGGCATAAATGGAGATTAAGAAAGATAAACGAAAAGAACCATTGCGACTGACACAAACGAAGCAGGAATTTGACGTTTTGCCGACAAACATGTTTTGAGTATTGTAATTGTTATTGTTATGTCATGTCACGTCATTGCATTGTGTTTTAGCTCATTTTTTTTCTCCAATTGAGGGCCACAAACCTTTCAGCTTCAAAAAACTGTCACATTTTACAAAAATATTTTGGTACAATATCGTAGATATTATGTAATATCAAAGAAAATACTAGTATTTTCTTTGGTAATATCAATGAGAGTCGGTATTACTCTCATTGGTTCACATTGTTGTAGAATATTTTAAATTGTGTTACAACTTAATGAAAATTCGGGCTTCAACTACTGAATTTGTTCTTTCATTTTAATTATACTAAATACTCAACATAAAGTTTTGTAGACAGTTCCATTTGGTTAAAAATTTCGGTATTCACCGTGTTTTCTTTTCTTTGTCGGTATAGGTACCTAATTATTACGAACATGTCTCATGGATTTTGGGTTTACCTTTAGTGGGCGCTATAGTTATATCGTGTATGCAGAATAAATCTGTCTAGCATGTTTTGGTTGTTTCGATAACCTTTAAGCACAAATAACTGCGGCTTACTGTGTTTGAACAAAAGTATACTTTGGTACCTGATTTTTTTCACTAAAAAAACAGGAATATCATCCTGTGAAAAGAGGGGTAAAATTTGATATTCGGTTCAGTTTGATATTCGGTTCAGTATAAAAGTTCCATGATATTTTTATAAAATTTGTCCTAACCTGCAAATTTCAGCTGAACCTGGCTTTTAAATCTAGCCAGCTAGTAGGTAGTTTCGAACATGTCAGGTCTCCTAAATTCATTCAGGGTTCGGTTATTTTCATAAAAAGCGGAAATGTTCCCTCTAAAAACAGTTACCATTCACCAATTCAGCTTGTCAGGATTCGCATATTATGTGGGATTATTCTGACATTCTGTGTCGTTGCCGGTGTATGTGGGTAGGCGATTGCGTCAAACAGTGGGTCGATTTAATGGTTTCTTTCAGATTTATTATTCGACGTCCTTGTTTTTAGCATTCTTTAAAAGTCAGGGCCCTACTTAATAATTCAAACTCAGCAACATTCAATAAAATGTTCTTTGTTTGTAAAGAACAATATAAAACTTCAAGTTTTTGTTTTGACTTTCTTTGATAAGTTTAGCTTCTTTACCTACTTGTTATGGATATTTTAGTACATATTCATAAGAAAAATTCACAGGTTTCGCAATACCTACTTGCAACCCTCGGAGAAGTTGGAAATGATAACATCATAATATATGAAACACACTTAACAAAATATACGAGTTGGCAGTAGGAATAAACATAATTTTTAGTAATTAAAATAAACATTTCCAATATTAAAAGAATATTATATTGTTAAACTAGCACGAGTATGAGAGATTGTGTCTCATGCCTCAGGCGAGCGCTGCATGTCATATGAGTGGGAAATACAATTTTTTGCAATCACACTTGCAGCTTCCAAAATATAGGATAGTGTTAATTCTATCTTATTCCCACTAGAACTTTCTATTTTACAAGCTTTTATTTAGGTATTTCTTATAAGTTAATAGTAATTTAATTGTAATTTATTATAATAATTTTTGCTCAACTTAAATATCTGCAAAATTTTGGATCTACAGAATCTTCAATAATTATTTTGAAGCAAAAAGTTATTCTTGAAAGATTTTGAAAAAAGGAAACATATATTAAAACATTTAAAAATATAGGTCTCATTTTCTTCATATTTATAGAAAAAGGCTTAGGCTGAATAACTCATTTGTTTCCTGCAAATCTACTAGGTAATATTGCCTCCTGGCGGTTCTCGTGTTAATAATGGTATTTATTTTGACTCATGGGGTTTTTAACCACCTGCTGGAAGTTATTCTCGAAGAGACTTTGCAAAATTTCAAATGTTCTTAAAAAATCCTAGTTGGTAAAACACATTTGCACATAAAACTCCCAAATTTACTTATTTTCCGTGTTATACTCGGACATCCCCTCCCTTAAAACAATACTCGCGCTTAGCTGAAACGTCATTAATCCGTTATAATAAAATGAATATTTAGTGTCCTCATTATAATTTTAAAAGAAATGGCTTGTGGCATATAGGACAAAATGCTTTGGTAATTGGCAACACCAAACTAGTTTCCAATATCTAATGGAAATTATGTATGGGTCCTTCGGAGGTGTGCAGACCACGACAGGTACCTGTTTCGGGCTTGTTGGCCCTCATCAGGCAGACGTAAGCACACGAGGATTGAAACCCACGATTCGATCCTTGTTGATTTATATATATTAGAAGATACTCGGTGATGAATCAAACGAGTTTCTTGGCCCCCGTATGTACGCTTCTTCTGATTTTTCCACCGCGCCGCGCCGCTTTGCCGTGTTCTTTTTATATGTCGATCGACCGGTCGATATATACACACTCACATTTGGTTTTGGCAGTACCAGCTACCAGCTAGATGGCATTGGATGGTAATGCTCACCGCATTATACTAGTTCCTACTCCACTTAGCCAACGTGTTTGGGTCTTTTCTGTTGAGGTGCGCTACGCCTGCCTGATGAGGGCCAACAAGCCCGAAACAGGTACCTGTCGTGGTCTGCACACCTCCGAAAGACCCATACATAATTTCCATTAGATATTGGAAACTAGTTTGGTGTTGCCAATTACCAAAGCATTTTGTCCCATATCCCATATGCCACAAGCCATTTCTTTTAAAATCCATTATAATGTTAACGTGGATAAAAATGGGCATATTAAAATGAGAATTCAACGCCTGCCAATACGAACCAATGAAATGATATGATTTTTTAAATATTAACCAATCAGGTGATGATTTCAGTGATAATACCACTAGTGGTATTTTCGTATGTAATATCACAAGTGCCGTAAATTTTATCGATAATTTTTTAGCAAGCGCTATTTTGCCTAGAAAGATCACGAGTATAAATTGGTCTTTTATTTTATCTCTGAAAATAAAAGCCCAATTTGTACGAGTGGTTTTGCTAATGGGCAAAATAGACCTTGAGAATAAGAATAAAATTAGTTAGAAAAATTTCCGGCACGAGTGGTATTTGTCTAGATTATTTCACGAATACGATTTAATAATTTCTGTATTGATTTTTTCTATGTCTATATTTCCAAAACGACTCATTTTGAACCAGTTTATTGACAGCTTCGACTGTAGCGTCATTAGAGTAAACAAACATGACGCTTGGATATCCAAGGAAAATGCGATTATACCTGCATCTTATCAGCGTTGGTTTATTTTCTGAATGTGTCATAAATTTAAACGGAGACTGAGGTCTAATAACAAGAATTTAGCAATGTATAAATTATATAAATTCATTGATACAATGCTCAATAATACCGCAACATAATTTATAAGCTGCACAATTTAGAACAGTGTAAAATACACCAATTTTAAGAAGTGCGTGTTTGTATCGAACAGATTCGCGGTTGCTAAGCAACGAAGTGATAATTGCACAAGTGGTATTACCGCGATAATTTGCACAAGTGCAATTATCGCTAGCAGAGGCATCTGATGGGTTGGATTTTTATGGAAGGAGATACTTTATTGGATGCAAGCAGTATGAGGGAAACAATCGCTGAAATCCTACTCTCTTAGTTACGTCCTAGTTAGGCTAAACCAATATTGTGGCAGCTAAAACTGTTAACCCGATAACTTCTTCACATTACCAAATTTAATATAGGACTAGAAGATATGTTTTCAGTTAAGACATTGATCTTTAAATATCTATTAGCACAAAAAACATATTCAGAACCAAAAGTTCATCCTAAATGTCAGCTGTCAAATGAACTAACTATTTGCAGTTGTTAAATTCTCTTTTTAAATACAACTCGTGGTATGCCTAATAATAGATAATACCTTTCCTTAATTTATCACTCATTATAATCCCAATGATAAGAAAATACCACTCCTACTGGGCACTCGTGGTATTTACAGCTTTGGGGCTATAATTCGTATAATTAACGAAAGGTATTATCAATAATAGGCACACCACTTGTTATATTACCCCTGAAAACACGGCCAGGCGCGGATGTTTTTGAATTGCAAATTGCAAACAAACCCGCACGAAAAAGTTGACAAAACGGGCGTTATAAATTACAAAAACGCGATTAACTTGTAGGAAGATTTATCTCCCCGTGACATATGATTCCAATTTCAAATGTGGCACGGATACAAATTAATCAGGGCGAATTTGTTCCGGCTCAAAATCCCACACTCTGTCACAACTGAAGTGGGGCCCGTCTTTGTCATCGACGTATAGCGAGGTCGTTTTATTGGGAACGTAAAAATATGAAGTTTCCCCTGAATTTTATTCCCCACAGGCCGATTTCACCAAATTAAACACTGCTCTGCGATAAATAGTATATACCTTTATACTGAACAAGATGCATGTCACATTACTAAAAAGTAGGAAAAGGATAATACGAGCTAGGTATATGTGGTTTTTTTTAAAAAAAAGTGCACTTTATACGATTCACCATGTTCATTGTGTTTTGCTGCAACTTGATATACAAATTTAGTTTAGTAATAGTTTAAATATTGAATATTCAGGGGTAATATAATAAGTGGTGTGCCTATTATCGATAATACCTTTCGTTAATTTTACGAATTATAATCCCAAAGCTGAAAATACCACGACTGCGCAGCAGGAGTGGTATTTTCTTAGCATTGGGATTATAATGAGTTATAAATTAAGGAAAGGTATTATCTATTATTAGGCATACCACGAGTTGTATTTAAAAAGAGAATTTAACAACTGCAAATAGTTAGACAGCTAGCTGTCATTTAGATCGAACTTTCGGTTCTGAATATGTTTTTTGTGCTAATAGATATTTAAAGATCAATGTATTAACTGAAAACATATCTTCTAGTCCTATATTAAATTTGGTAATGTGAAGAAGTTATCGGGTTATCAGTTTTAGCTGCCACAATATTGGTTTAGCGTAACTAGGATACCACTAGTGGCATTATCGCTGAAATCATCACCTGATTGGTTAATATTTCAAAAATCATATCATTTCATTGGTTCATATTGGCAGGCGTTGAATTCTCCAAGAAATATAAGCACCTTTCGATAAATTTTACTCATTCCGTATATCCTAGTGAAGATGCATAAAAAGGCTAATTCAATTTCTTACATCTTTTACTTGTAAAATTAAAAATAAATAATTAAAATGTTTTATTAGCCTTGGACTACAATAAAAAATGTCAAATCTTAATTTTTATTTTTAAGACTCTGTGTATCATAATGCCAAATACACGGATTTCCAAATTGGCACACTCTATATGCCATTCCATTTGTTATAATAACTTATTTTGGTTCGGCGTGCATGTGGACGCAATATTCCAGTACCTACACACACGCATCTCGTTATTAATACTTTTAATGCGAAAATATTGCCGCGTCTGCAAATCAAAACATTTCCTGTGTGCACAAAAAGCAAAAAATATTGCGCTAGCGTAATGTATACCTACATAACGGTACTTTTGTAAAATATTAGTGGATACATTGGATAAAAAATTTTAAATAAATGGGAGAAATCGCTCGAACATGTTATTTTATTTATATTATATAACATACTCGGATATGCTTTCCTAGTTTTTTCGGCCATTTGTCACGAAAATATGAGTAGGTGAAATTTCGTAATAAAAATGGCGATTAATATTAAAAAAAAATTAACAAAAAAAATTGTACCGACTTCAAACATTTGCCCGTATGCACACTCCACTTTAAAAAAAAAATTACAAAAAATAATACCGACTTCATAAATTTGCCCGTATGCACATTTCAACTAAAATTTTAGAAAATTTTTCTCTTTCTAAATTGAGTTATCTTCGGATTTGGTGACAGTCAAGGCAAGGAATTTAGATATGAATACATCATATCCTACATATCATATCCTACATATCATATCCTACATATCATATCCTACATATCATATCCTACATACATCACAACTTACTGTCACCGACTCCAAAGATAACTCAATTTAGAAAGAGAAAAATATTTCTAAATTTTTAGTTGAAATGTGCATACGGGCAAATTTGTGAAGTCGGTGATATTTTTTTGTTATTTTTGTTTTAATTTTTAGTGGAGTGTGCATACGGGCAAATTTTTGAAGTCAGTTTTAATTTTTTTGTTAATTTTTTTTATTTCTTATTTTTTAATGAATTAGGAATAATTATCGAAATCGGTCCAATATTAAATTCCATCCCCTATTTGTCCACCCTTAGGATTGAAATTTTTCTCTTCAAATTTAATTTCTCTTTAAATTTAAATGTGACCACCCCTAAGGTAACCCCTTTCTAATAATATAAATCGGTCCAATATGAACTTTCATCCCCTATTTATCTACCCCTACGGGCGGAATTTTTTCTTTAAATTTAATTGGGACCACACCTAAGGTACCCCCTTTCCAATAAAGAAAGAATCATCGAAATCGGTTCAATATGAAATTTCATCCCTTATTTGTCCACTCTTAGGGGTGGAATTTTTTCATCAAATTTAAATGGGACCATTCTGTAGGTACACCCTTTTAAATAAAAAAGAATTGTCCAAATCGGTTTCCTCAAACTAAAGTACATTAAAATTCTTGCATTTTACAGTTCTATGCGGTATATGAACCTTCCTCCGTCTTTACTTTTTATAATAAGAAAAACATACCTTTTTTATTCTCTCCAAACGTTCGAAACGCCGACTGTCCAGCATTTAATATTTTCTTTCATTCCTATTTTACCTGCCACGATGTAAAAATTAAAAAATACCCTCTTATAAAAAAATACAACGTACACCCTACCTCCAAAACACATAAACAAATAATACAGTACGTAAAAATTAAAGAAAGTAACATGCACAACATATATAAGTATATATTTCCTTTTCTTATAGAATAATAATTATCGACAACAACAATTATATAATAAGAACTGTCCAATTATATCTACCTGATGATGGAAAAAGGCCGACACGTGTCGAAATTAAAAATAATTATAAAAAAAAATTAATAATAATTTAGACTTCAAGAACAAAAACAAATACCAAAAATAATTTTATCATAGTAAACGTTGGTCGAATCCCAGGAATTTTATTATTTTTTATCGAATAACGACCAGGAAAAACAAAACAATTCCTAAACAAATCAATGTAAAACAAAATTATTTGTATCTGGTATTTTCAATACCCTTAAGATACTTGCGTAAGATGCGAGGTCTGTACATTTTTGTAATAAAAGAAGTCCATTTCAACACAATATAGCGTTGGTCCAGGTTCAAGAAAGATCAAGACCAAGGGTATAAACCCGGATTGTCTGAACTTCCGCGACGCCAAGCCAGACCACACAGAAAAAAGGAACTGTGAAATTACAAAATTATTACAATTAAACCACGGTAAGTATACATGAATTGTAATGTTTAAATACAATTTTATGTTAATTTGCCCCAAAATGGTGAATATACAAAATTGTTTTGTGGAAAAACCTAACTTATGTATATTTATCTGTACATTTCCTTTCCTTTATGTAATTTCACATATGTATAAGTGTAAGTTCAAAATGTGAATTCACAAAGATATTAACCAATATCACGTTAAAACTAATATTCACACTGGCGATTGTGAATTCACAGAAGTTTTGTAATCGTTCGCCAATAGTATTTCAAGACGAGATCACGTGCGACGCCGGCCGCATTTCGTGGCCTTGCTGTTCTAAACACGCGCACGGCGTCAGTCGGCATTCTTTACGGCATTGGTGACAGATCGACAGGTGCATAGTCAAAGGTGGTGCAATCTTTATAGTTTAATACTTTAGGAAGACCCATATACGCGTATAGGTACAACTATTACTGTGTTTGAAGTAAAAGGTAAGATATTTAAGAAATACAACATGATTATTTGCGACGTTTTTTCTGTTAATTTATCAGTATCATTATTCATCTGAGCTATCACAGGCATCTCCCTGGAATAATTTTCCCCTGCAAACATGTGAAATGTTTTCATCTTTTAAAAATTACATTAAATTTAAAAAACACTTAAGTGAAAAACATATTGCTACGATTGCCAAAACAATCAACTGTCTCTATATCAAATTGCAATTTAAAATCTAAGTTTAAAATTGAAATAAAAAACATAGGTACCTATATGTTTTACCATTTGCGAAAAGATGATATGTATCCATTTTCTGAAAGCTGCAAAACAATTTTTAAAACCTGAAGTTTAATATTCTTTTAGTTAACATAGTGTACCTATATTTTGTTTAAAAAAGATTTGTTTTTTAAGGAAGCATTTGGTTAAGAAGTAAATGTTTTGTGTTAGGTATAGTTCTTTCCTCCTGTTCATATTTAATAACTATGTCTTTTTTATGTAAATGTTTTCGCTAATTTAAATGTATAAATTGGTTTGTTTTCTAGGATACATTTGGTTAAAAAAATAAATATTTTGTATTAGGTATAAATATACTTCGTTCCTTTTGTTCATATTTAATAACATGTATTTTTTATGTAAATGTTTTCGTTTATTTAAATGTATAAATTGTATTGTTTTTTTAGGAGGTTTTTGGTTAAGAATGTAAACACTTTGTGTTAGATATAAATATAGTTCTTTTCTCGTGTTCATATTAATAAGTATACCTTTTTTATTTAATAAATATTTTCGTTTATTTAAATGTAAAACTTTGGTTAATAGTAGGAATACCTATACATTTTATACTATAAATGTTTTAGTTTATGAATATAGTTTTTTGAAATGTAGTAAGCGTTTTAATAATTTTTTATACCCACTATACAGTGTGGATACAAATTGTGGAATATTGCTTATTATTTCTTAAAATATTCCTCATATCAAAAACCTGTTTTAATAAAAGTGTTAGGGGTAATTATTTCCCGTTTAGTAATAATAATTCATAATAATAATAATTTCCCCTAACACTTTTATTAAAACATGTTTTTGATATGAGGAATATTTTAAGAAATATAAGGAATATTTCACAATTTGTATCCACACTGTATTATAATTTAAAAAGTAATTTTACAAAGTAGTTTTAAAAAGTAATTTTGCAAAGTAATTTTACAAAGTAATTTCGCAAAATCGGTGTATTATTATTCAGTAAAATTACAAATAACTTGTAAATATTAATTACAACACATATCTAATTTGACAGATTCTTTGTAAATTAATTTTACAAGCTAAATGTAATTTAATCGATCCTCACATTACTTTTGGGAATTTGCAAGGTATCTATTGGTCGCACTAAAAGCAGTCAAATTAATGTAAAATCCCAAAATCCTTTTTTCAGTGCACCGGAACGTAGCGTCGCGTCGCCGCGCGTCGGTCTGTTGCTCGGATGCTGGCTCGTTCGGCGCGCGCCGCGCGCGTCTCTTCCGCGCCTTCCGCCGCCGTCGCCGACGGGCCAGTCCGGGTTCGGCCCAGGCCAGTCTTCCCCGGCGAAGCCGTAGCTCGGAGGTCGGGGAGCGGACGCGCGGATTGTCGAGCGAGCACGCGGCGGGACCGCGGCCGATTCGCACAAGGGACGACCGCATTTCGCAATGCATGCTGTTAGACGATTAAATTTAGGACTTTTTGTGGTTGTTTAGGGTAGCGTGTGGAACTCGGGCGATAGTCGACAGTTTCCGAGGCCTCGAGTTTGAATTTCGGAGAGCCGGAGGCGCGCGCGTTTGGAGGTGAGTGAAATGCTTTTCATTGTTGTAGGTACACTTTTGATTCGTAACTCTGTTATGGTCTATTTTATTATCAGCATTCGGTTTGAACGTCTATAATGTATAAGTTATTACAAAAAAATTTAAACTTTTCAACATTTGAAGACACCGTAATCCAGTTGTTATAATAATATATAATATATTATGGTATGACATTTTGCTAAACAAGATCAAGAAGCTGGAGGGTACATTATACACAAAAATATCAATAAATAGCAAAACAAGTTCCAATATCTCGTAAAATGTTTTCAACAACTTTTCTTTACGAGACTTATACCTTCGATAATAGAGCAATAATAGAGAATATTAAGGATCGGCCAATTGTTGTAAGAACAAAAGTTGATATAAACATGTGTCTAAAAATTCTTCTAAAACAATGGTTTTTCCCCTTATATCTTTTTTATTCTTATTTTGAGTTAAAATTAGTTGTGTTATGCCTAGAAAACTCCAAAATTCTTGTCTTTGATGGAAAACAGGATTTTGATCTTTTTCCTACACTTTTAATTTTTTTTATATATAATAATTAAACTGCTGAACTAAAATTTGGCATTGCTGTTTTTCGGGAATTTGCTAAAGATGTCAATCGTCAATCACAGAGGAGTTATATTTTTGGTCTTACACTTTTGTTGCGAAATGAAAATATGCTCTAAAATTATAGGCTTGCATGACCAAAAAGATAACCACAAAATATGAAAGGAGTAAAAGCACGATACAAAAACAGCGCAAGCTGCGCCCTCTATGGCATACGTAGAAATTGCCATTTTCAGATGGCTTTCCATCCCGAAAAACACATCAGTGCAAAATTTTAGTACATCAGCTTGATTTTTTTTTGTAGACAAATTCAACAGATAAGTGTGAAAAACAGAACTTCAACGCCCTGTATCTTTTAAACAAACAACATTTGTATAAGACATATTCCGGTTTCAGGATTTTCCATTCCCAATGGACCACCTATACTTATTTTTTCTGAATTAACTTTACTGCATTGAGTATTATTCAAAAACTATTAAAAACAAGTTAAACGTGTATAAATTTATCAGCAATTATTACAAAAATATAGATACCTACATTATATTATTCCCTGAAGCAAAAACCTTTCACAACATTTTGTCATTTAACAATTTTGAATAAATATTAGGTATTATTAGCGGAGTGTGTGAGAATATTTTGAAAAATCGCAAGCGAGTCATAATTTACTCAGAATTTTAAAAAATTATTCCCCTCCTTACAAAATATTCGTGATCCAGGTAAAAGTTATTATGTACCTAATTCAATCATAAAGGAAGATTCCGTAAAAAAAGAGATCAGGAAAACGTAGTGTGAAATGTTCCAATAAACTTTCCGCTCCACTTTCCCTCTAGGTATATAAAATGTAGTAACTTTACTTTTAATAATTACATATTTGGATAATTTTGTACCACGATTTCCTAACTAACGGAATATTTGGAGTTTCTCCTCCCTCAGTCAGTCTCTTGTTGGATTTCTGTGCGCTGTGTTCTGTTTAAAAGTCCGAAAGAGCAATATATAGTTCTAATCAAATTTAAATCAAAAACCTTATTAAATATCCGTTGTGTGACACCGCTGAAACTTGTTCGGATGTGCTGACTATACCCGTTGAGTGGAGAATATATTCCTTCCCTCAATGCTATACCTAAAGGTAAGCAATTATCTAGCCAAATAACTAAAAGATTAGTCACTATTCTTCGATTTTTACAGATCCAGTGATTAGCCACTATAACCAAGTAAATCAAGTAAATATCAAAGTTTAAGAATTTCAAATGTCATTCATGTATTTAAGAACTGCCTGTATATCTTTAAAAATTTGTTTAAGAAATAAATCTTTAAAGCGACTTTCTATAATAATCCTACCTCATATACCATACTTCTGACTATCCCAAAAAGCACCTGCTACCATGGTAAGTGTACTTCTTTTCCAAGTTTCGATTTTTAAGTGAATGCGGGGTGTTTAGTAAATACAAGGCAGAAATTAAGGGGTTGTTCGATGGGGTTAGTTTAAGAATATTTTGTCGTTTGATGCGGTCTTCTGAAAGCCACTATTGTTTCTGTAAGATACAGAGCTATTCCTAAAGGTTTTTCTCCACATTAACAATATTTTGAATGTTAGCTATCGACTTTAAAAAAGTCAATGCATTGCAATATATTTTATTAGAATAATAATTTTACAAATAAAAAAAATATTTGTCGAAAAACCTTTAACGTTTTGTATCGCCGAAACATAGCTGCTGTCGTAAAATCGTTAACAAAAACAAAATATACTTAAAACAACCCAGGGAATAACCTCTTGAATGTTTGCCATATATGTTAATAATTATGAGTTGCTGCTAGGGCGTATTATACTATTTAATATTTTGGCTCTACGCTTCCCATTTGTAGCTAACAGCCAATTGACATGATGCAACTGATGTAATGAAGGCATGAAGGTAGCTAAATATTCAACAAAATGTAGTTTGGTTGAAGTGTAATGAGCTACACAGCAGGAAGCCATTATAGAGATAGCTCCAATCGTAGATAGCAGCAATATTCATTATCAAAAATTTAGTCAATAGTGTAATCTCCAGAATATTTTAGTATGTGTATTAGTAATGTTTGAACTAAACTCCTATGAAGTTATCTTGTGTTTTCTGTACTCAGATTGTGTGATATTTATAGATGCTACGATTTTTGAAATAATATCTATATGAATAAAAAACTTGACGTCGAAAAGGTAAAAGCAGGATTTATACACAATGTTATATTATACATTATATAATTATACACAATGTCATATTCTTTGAATAAAGAATACCAGAAAGAAGTTAAAGCTCTATGTGTATTATAAAATACATGAGAAGAAAATCGCCCCGAGTAGTTTTGACACAATATTTTGATCCATTGAATTTTAATTGGGTTTTTCGCCACCAAACTGGTTAAAAGACAACTTTTTCAAAGTTGCCTGGAAAATTAATAAATTCTTAACAGTAAATGAACTAAACTTTGAATTTCTAACTCAAAAAATATCTTCAACAAATTTGTTTCCTATTGAATTTTAATTGGGTTTTTCGCCACCAAACTCAAATCAAGTCAAGCTGTGCGGCTTGTGGCACTTCCCTGACCTCCAAAACTTACATCGGTAAGTAATTTTGTAATTAAAATTAACATTTGACGCCTTGCACCAAAGTGGCATAGGCGTTTGTGTACTTTATCATAATTGGAAATTTAACATTAGAAGATATAAACGTGCCTTATAATTTTTTTCCTGTATTGTAGGTACTGATTTCACGAAAAATGAGGATTTCTGCCTCGATAAGTTTGTCGAAACAACTCAAAGGTATATACGACCCACTGTAAAAGCGGAAACGACTTCCCGCCATATGCAGAGACTGTCACGGTCGCGCGTTAAGCCCAAATTTGCTCCTTCCTGAGATTCCCTATTCACAGATTTCGACTGATTCAAGTGATGACGATGAACTATTACTGCAATTGTTCAAAATAATCACAATTCTTAGGAATGCATCAATTATTTTTCTAAAGAAGTAATTGAATTTCATATTCTATATCTCAAAAGCCAAAGGTAATTCTAGTTCTATACCTACAAGCAGCTTTTCTGATGTTCTATAAAATGAATTCACAAAAATTAATCTATTTAAAAAAGCAGAATTTATAAGATTATTTAGTACCTAGGTATCTAGGTACCTACGTCCTACATACGTTGATGATAATAATATAGGAAATCTGTGATTCTGGCTTAACTTCAGTTATATAGTTCTTGACATAAATGCCACACAACATATAGCATAGATTAAAGGAAACATAAAGAAGCAGGCATTGTTGAAACCGTCCCGTAAAATATCCCGGTGCGCACTAACTTTCAAACTTTCAAATAATAATGTGATGTCTTACAACTCATAGGATTCGTTCCAAAGTTGAGGTACATATAGGCATCTTTTTCTCCGAAACAAGCATCCATAATTTCACATATATGTTCAGCGCTTCAGTTTATTTACTAATCGTTGGAGTCATGCATGTTCGTATGTGACTTTTCTTTGGATTTTCCTAGGAAAGTTGCTTTTATTTTCAAAAGTATTTTTTTATAAATTTCGTAGTAGGCCGACGCAATGGTTCTGACAGTCCATGTCTAGCTTTGTCTATGCTTATAGCCAAATATCTTGTTCCACAGGCATAGATAATTTTCTTTTGCTTTTACGTTGTATTTTTATTATCTGATGGTATTTCTATTTTGAGGGAGTTCATTTTCCGAGGCGATCCCAGGAATTTGGGACATAGAGGGACCTCGAAAGATATTGAATACCAGAGACGTTTTAGGAGGATTTAACGGAAAACATTGAAAATCAGGGGATGTCTCCCAAAAAATGTCATGTGGTTATTGCCTTTATTTGCATTTTTTGACTACTACAAACTGTAACGTTATAGAGTCAGTGGACAATAATATCCGGGACGAACTGCCTTCCTGCCTTCCTGGCCGAACACAAGATGAATTCGCCCCATTTAATTATTTGCCCAGTGTGCGCCTATATTAATACAATATAATTTAAATATGTGGCACTTCCAATCCGCAGTTCTCCGTAAAAAAATCGAACCAAATAGACTATAATTAAAACTTGAAAGTACAAAAAACTCTTTAAATTCAGTCGCTGGACTTTTCATAGAACTTGCAGGATTGGGGGGGAGTTTTAGAAGCTTCGTCGTGTAACTGATGATTTGGAAATTCGCTATAAAAACATTTCCTTAAAAGTAAAAGCGTGTTATTCGAGAGATTTCAATTTTTAATCTCAAGGGCTTGCGAAAAAAAGGTTCTTACGTTTCTGTGTGAGGTTAAACGATGAGGTATCACAAAAAGGTATTTGAAAAAGTTGTTTAGAATGAAATTTTATGTCATAATCGATTATGAGGTTCTTGGAGACATGGAGAAAAGATTCCCCAAAACACTCTTTTAATATCTTAACAATAAAAAAATTTCCAATTTGCTACGAACTCATTGGACCACACTGTATCTGGCCTATATTTTTCAATCGGTATTTAGTTCGCTTTACCCTCTTTTCATAGTTTCCGCGCATTGACGCAGGACTGAAATTTTCGATTTTTTGGAAACTTCTCTCCTTCTATCGACAAATTTAATCAACTATTTTTATAGGTTTTTTGGCGTAGAATCGAATGGAATAATTAGTTTTTTGGTAGCGTTAATAGTTTTTGAGATATGAACCAAAGTTATATTTTTTTTAAATGGAAACCATAGTTCGCAACCCTCTAGCTTTAATAATAACCGAGATTTTTGAGAAAAACACCCACAAACACCCAAAATGGGACACCCTGTACACGACCAAACTTTTTTTAATATCTCAATACATCCCAATTTCATGAGGTTTTGTTCTTAAGGTGCCCGCATTCCCCCGGTCTCCCCTAGTAGACGTTAATTTTTTCTGGTTTAAGTTCAGCAAAATGGCTGGAAATCTTTCGTTCCTGCCGTCGGAGTTTCCAAAAAAGGATCTTCGTCTGTTTGGGATTAAGGAGGCGTAGTGTGCCTGTCTCGGGAGAGCGGCTACAAAAACATTCCTTTTTAAAAGTAAATTCGGATTGTTCCCGAGATATTCTTCCCTTTATTAATCCCAACGGCTCCAGAAATAAAAACGAAGCCCTCGATAACGACGTCATTTCCAGGCATCTTCGAATAATTGGGGTGAAATATAAGGGCGGCCCGTCACCCCCAATTAGAACCCGACAACAAAATCGGAAGTTTGCTAATCGTTATGATAATTGTTGTATTAATATCAGATTATGCGAATCAATGCTATTTCTTTGTAATTTATTAAGGGAAGTTTTGATTTTGCTATGCTACACTTACGCTGCAAGGAACTTAAAACTATTAATAAAATATATAATATCAGTGACTATCTACAGTCACTGATAATAATAATATGTATAAGTAAGGGCAGAATGTAAAGGCGAAGTCGGCAATAAATCATCAAAGAGAGAGCGCTATATCTATTGCTTTCCTTGCACTCGCACAATTACACTCATCACTCATGTCTCTTCCTCCAATTTGTATTCGACGTACGTCTTAAAGTTCGCTAAGCACCTTTCATGAAAGGAAGAAAGATAGAAAACCTAGTACTTTTCTTGTATTACTAGTTGATTGTTTCAGGCAGGCAGAGTCGGCCTAGAATAAATTATTGCTTTAATACCTGATGTGAACGGACGGATTAAAAATTTGTACCTACTTAGGTACCTGTTGTAATTTCATTTGTAATTTTTGAAGATTAATTCGGTAATTTAGACTGGCAATTAAAAGATAATTATCCTGAAATTCAAAGTAGGTCTAATGTATTTAAATAATTATTGTAATGGTTAGGCAAAAAATATATATATTTATATTTTTAGTTACAAATTAAATATCAACATAAAATAAACTTTACATAGTCAGAAGTCAGTATATGCATAATAAATAAATAATAATAATATACATTTAATTCATTACGAATTTTAGTCAGAATATAAAATACTATCATCCGAATATGAATCGTCATTTAAATTAATAATAATTGGGTCTATGTCAACGTCCAATATCTTTTCTTTTTCCCAATAATCCTTAATAACGTTCTCTGTGTGTTTGATACAACTGGACCAGTTTTCTTTAGTGACTTCCTGGAGAGCTTCTTTCCAAATAGACATTACCGTGTTATCACCATGTATTGTCTCAGATACAATTTTCTTATTAAAAAGAGTTTTGCATTGGGCCCATATCAATTCTATTGCATTAATACTTAAATGATATGGGGGAAGCTTCAATACTTGATGTCCCATTTTTTTAATTATATTGTCAGACGCATAAGGCAACTTGGATTTATATTTTTTTTTCGTGGAAATATTTCACCACATTTAATATTAATTTTCTATTTTGGGCACTGAATACTTCACGCTGCATTGTTATTACAGAAAGTCTATCACCAAAATAAACCAAATATTTAATTACTGCCCTGTTTTATAGGCGTACTCCCATTTGAATATAAGACAAGGACAGAGCAATAAAAAGTTGGTCTTGCGGTTCTTTAAGCCGAACCCCTCACTCCAAAACATAAGGGAGAGCAGGTAGGAAAATCATAGCCCATCTCTCTCGATTTTATGGCCGACTTCGCCTTTACATTCTGCCCTTACTATAGAAGTTTGAATTATGCGTCAATTTTAATATATTTCACAACGATCGTTTTATAAACTGGTTTTGATAAAAAAAGAAAACAATAAAAGCGAACTTTCTAAATATGATTGGAACGCCGTTGCGAGGATGTTTTCCATTATAAAAACGCCGGCAGATAAAAGCCAAAATTCTCCATATAATAGAATTGTAGATGGCGCACTATCGCCGCTCGTCCTGTTGGTTTTTGCCGGCTGCTATCGACACCGCCGAGGGTGCGAGAGCGGGAAGATGAGCGCCCGTAAATCCAAATGGTGCCCACTCTATTCCCTAACGTTATCTTTAAATATTAACGGGTATAACTAATGGCGTGAAAAGAAAACCATTAGATCTTCGCGTTTAATATACGAGACGGACGCAAATTGTCTCATACGCGATTCGCGCTGTATGTAAACGTTTAGGTACTAGGCATCGATATTTTATGTTCACATATTTTGCACATAGATATTCTTGTATCTGGTAGAACATCTACTACTACTTCGTCCTTAACTAATTAAATGTCTAACCACAACCGACTTAAATTTCAAGCCTTGAACAGACATGTGGCAACACTGCGGCGGGAGGATTTAACGGGTCTATATTATATAGTCTAGCGCAGGGCTAATGGTGGTCCGAACTTTTCGGCACTTTGGCATAGTTTCTTTTTTAATAATTTTTCTAATAAATGTTTGACACATTTATTTGAAATTTTATGATTGTAATTCTAATAATTAGAAACATTCGTGATATAGTAGATACATTCGTGAATTTCGCATCGATAATTGAATATGTTTGACCACAATAAATGATGGTGTGGGTAAATTTTGCCAGAAATAATTATGGAAAATCTGGGGAAAAAGAGGGAGTGCGTTTGTTGAATGTTGTAAGTAAAACAATCTCTTCTGATTGAAATGACAGTTATTCATTTCGTTCTTAAATTCTCATCCTTTGGAAAGCCAAAACCAATACAAATTGGCCGACTATTTTCAAGCGTCTTCAAGGGTATTATTATAATTTCACTTACAGCCAGGTATAGAGGTACTCCAACTTTTACAGGATAGCCGGCTTTCGCCATTGTGTACAGGGTGGTCAGATAAGAATGCAAAGTGCTCTATCTCGGAAACTATTCGTCGTAGAGACTTGCTGTAAATTTTTTTTAGAATAAAGTGGCCAAGAGAAAAACCTAGAAATTATTACAGATATCCAAGATATGTGCTAAAATGTGCCTAAATAGGCTAGTGAAAACCGTATCTCGATATCCTATTCCTAGCTGAAAATATCAAAGGAAGAAAATTTAGTTTTATCATAAAATTTTAAAAAGACGCTGTTACACCGGTATTTATTCTTATTTAAATGCAATAATATTACTTTTTTTTACAAAAATGTGCTAAAATGTGCCTAAATAGGCTAGTGAAAACCGTATCTCGATATCCTATTCCTAGCTGAAAATATCAAAGGAAGAAAATTTAGTTTTATCATAAAATTTTAAAAAGACGCTGTTACACCGGTATTTATTCTTATTTGTCTTTTTTTAAGATTTAATGATAAACTTTCACAATTTTATCATTTTTTAATTATAAAAGTATACTTAGTTAAAAAAATAAAAAAAAACGTGTAGGGCATAATAATCAATGCAATTAATATGCAAGTGCAAGGTAGGCAAAATCCGAAGGGTAGGCCATGAAGGAAAAGCAAATGTCTAAAACCAACTTGTCAACATTGGATGGAAGACAGTTCGAGCATTTAAGGAAGCATTACTTTTATTAAAAAAACATTTTCAGTCAGGAATAGGATTTTAATATTTGTTGACAAGTTGATTTTAGGCATTTGTTTTTCCTCCATGGCCTACCCTTCGTAGTTTATCATTAAATCTTAAAAAAAGACAAATAAGAATAAATACCGGTGTAACAGCGTCTTTTTAAAATTTTATGATAAAACTAAATTTTCTTTCTTTGATATTATTTATATCACGGGTAAGATGGGTTTGATGGACCAATAAATGCTTTTTCCAACGAGACCAAGTTTATTAAAACCCGTTCAGTCATTTAGGAGTTACAGCTGTTTATTTAAAAAAACATTGAATCATTCCCCACCACTTTATTTTAATATACATATGTCAAAAAGTGTTAAACAAAAATTACTCGAATAAAGCTTACCTTCAAAAAGCATATATTATTTTGGTAAAATTACTAGGTGGATTTCAGTGAATTATCACTTTAAAAGTTTAAGATGGCGGTTACGCCCCCTGGTGACTATCTTGGAAATCTGAAAATAATTTCCAGGTTTATCTCTTGGCCACTTTATTCTAAAAATTTTTTACCGCAAGTCTCTACAACGAATAGTTTCCGAGGTACAGCACTTTGCATTCTTATCTGATCACCGGTACAAACGCCAACCAAAACACAAATGTTCCCGGGCAGTTTCTTCGCAAAGAAATACACAATGTCTCGTCGTAATATTCGCACAACCATATTAGTTGGCGCAGGTTAACTTACACGTACTTTCAAATCGACTATAGACTTATTTCTGTTTCAAAATATATTCTCAAAAATCATTAATAGTTAATGAATTGAGATTGAATTTCAGGAATCAATCAATAAGATGAAGATTTTATTCAAAATAAAATAAAATATTGACCGTATTTGAAATATTTAGATTTCTTTAGATATGTTCAACCGGTGTATATTAATTCAGTGTGTGTTAGGTAGGTAACCTTCTCATACTGGAATAGCCTGCGTAAATACGTGCTTAATATTACTAATTTGTTTTATATTTAGGTCTTTGGAAACAAAGTCTATGAATATTTATACGCGGAGTTCCGAAGCTATAAGCTTCCTCAACGTTAAGGCTGTGTATAAGATCATGATTTAATCATTATGGACGAGGGCCATCAACGCCACCGCCGCTCTGAGGTTCACTTAATCTGACGGAAAATAATAAGATATCTTGACGGAAACACGTCATTAATGCATCTAAATGATAAAATAATTATTCTTGTACCTAAAATGAAATTCAGGACGAATCATTGCTGATGCCGGAATAGCAGATGAGTCCTGAAAAACTTCATTTAGGTATACGTGTGACAAACACTATTTTTTGTCACACGCTCCCAAAATTTTGTTATAGATACTTTTTTTACAATTCTTCAGAACCAGAACGCTTAAATTTGCAAATTTTCCATAATTTTTGAAATCATAATGTTCGAAAAAGTTGGCTTAGAAATTGATATTGTAGCAACAAGTTTGTTTATTTGAAAATTCCATACCTACCTTTTTTGACCAATCAGAGGCTCGTTTTTTGCTTCGTTGTCATGGCAATTCAAAAAATTTCCGAAAATATTCTCACTTGCTCTAGGTAGCAGGAGGTGATTACAGCGGAAATTTTTTTGACAAATGTCATTATTATAATGTGACAATGTAACAATTAGGTAGATACCCGACAAAAATTTTGATAATAATTTCGTTTAATTTACGTGTAGGTATGGAATTTTCTTACCGAATCCCCCACGTTCTTGAATTAATAACCGGAAATTGTTCTCGAAAAATTTCCGGCAATAATTCAAGCACTAGGGAGATTACTAGTGATAATTTTGTCATGTCACTCATTCATTTAGGGACTAGGCCGAAAAAGAAGCATTTTACGGACTTAAATGAGTCCGTAAGGTAGCTATTTTTGGGAGCGTATGACAAAAAATAATATACCTACTAGCCGCCATTGTTTGAATCAACTTCACAAAATATTTGTTGGTCTCCGATGTAATTATTCCTATACGCGAAAACTTTAGAGGATTCTGAAATACCGAGTGTAAAAAATGGAAGGAATATTTTTTCCTAAATAAATATATTATGTAGACTTATTATTACAATATAAAGAAACTCGTTGGTGGGCATAGTTTTCACAGTGTAAATACTGTATAAGGGTACATGGTACATGTATGATTTGCCATTTGTGAAACCCACATGCTTTAACCGAAGGTAGGTATCTAAACACACCATTTTATTCTTCTATGTATTATGCATTTTTCCAGTATGGACAAAGAAAAACAATATTTTGCAATTCCTCCATGACTTATAACATTAAGTATAGGAAAAGAAATAATTTAAAATTCATCACATTTCACCTCATTTCTGTCCATAATATTGATACAATTTATATTCATACTTTTATAATAGATATATTAATTTTGCTTAGGGGTACTATGTTATTAAAAGCTAAATAATAATTTTATCCCATGCACTCCCCTTGTCATCCCTTTCTATTAAGCTAGTTTAACCTAAAGGATCACGAAATTCACAAATTCAAAAATCGTCTTACGGGTAATATTTTTTACTTAGTTATTTATATGGAAAAAACTTAATATTAGAAAAATTACAAAAAAATTATACTTTTCTACAAAATTTTATGATAACCGGGCCTATTGAAGTTTGATTTTGTCGCATTTTAAGCATGTTGGATATTTTCGGGTATAGGTATAGAGGTGAAATAAATTTTTCGTAAAAGATTATATGAAAATATTACCAGCGAAAAATGTTTGCAAATAAAAGATACTTCCCAATAACACATTTCAGTATAGCCGGCATATTTTTTTCCAAAATGCCCACACAGCAAAAAATCAGAGCAATAAACCTATTATAATATTGAAATATGAGATTTGGAAGTATTCATTAATTGTAAACAACTTTTCATAATACAAATTTGCCATCTTTCTCAAAGGAAAAACCCCATGAAAAGTAATAGAAAAAGTCTTCCAAAAGCTTACCTTGTAAGGTCTTTTAGAGAGAGTTTTTGAAAATCTTTACACGACATAAAAATCGGCAAAAATACGAGGGTGGGATTATTATATAGGGTGTAACAGAAATGATAGTCAATATTTATACAGGCTTTAGCGAAAATGCAGAATTTTATTCGTTGTATTCATTAATTGTAAACAACTTTTCATAATACAAATTTGCCATCTGTCTCAAAGGAAAAACCCCATGAAAAGTAATACCTTGTAAGGTCTTTTAGAGAGAGTTTTTGAAAATTTTTACACGACATAAAAATCGGCAAAAATACGAGGGTGGGATTATTATACAGGGTGTAACAGAAATGATAGTCAATATTTATCGAGAGGCTTTAGCGAAAATGCAGAATTTTATTCGATGTCCGTTTGAAACCAAACGAATTAAGCTTAGAGAAAAACTCAACATGCCTTTTCTGTCACGCAGAAATTCCAATGGGTAGTACTCTGTATTGATTTATTTTGGAAACTCCTAAACATTAGGAAATTCCCCTATTTATTCTTTAGTTTCTTCTAAATCGCTATATTTTTAAAAAGAGCTTTTGCATTTAAGTAAAACAAAAGTTCTGCAAGAATTTTTTGCGCAAATTTATCGAGAGTTTGTATTATTAAAAGGGGACACGCGACGTTCTATAAGTAAGTAAATAAGTATAGGTAAGTGCGTTTCCCCGCCGTTATCGTTGCTAATTTGTTTTATCTTCGCGCTGTCGGGAATAAAGTTTATGAATATTTATATGCCGAGTTGCGAAGTCAAGCTTCCTCCAGATTAAGGTTGTTTTTGAAAGCATGATTTAATCATTACGGACGCAGGCTGCCGCCGCCGCCGCCCTGGGGTTCATTTAACGCCGCAACCGCCGGGACATAATAAGATATCTTGTCGGAACCACAACATTAAATTCTTATAACGGCTAAATTATGTACCATGCAGTATATAACTGCTGAAACTAGATCAAATTTGTTGGCAAAAGATTCATACGAGGCATAGTGAAACTTCCCCAGGCAAAATACAGGGTGAATTTGTGAATTAAAAGTAACAGTGATTAAGGGGAAAATATACTCTTACGATGGTGAATTGTTCAGCGTTTGGTTGCAAAGGCACCTTTGAAAGATGCCCTAAAACTTTATTTTTTCTTAATATAACTTCTTCAAATTCCTTCTACCTTTTAGTATGATAAAGCGCGTTGTTTTGTTTGTAAATAGGACCAATATAATTATTTTTTAACATCATTTTTATTGAAAATTTCTTAATTGATTATTAGTTTCACAAAATATGGGCTGGTTTCAATGGCCCTGCATTATTTATTTTATTTTAATTGATTCGAAATCTCCGCAAATAAGTAGGTATATTTCAGCACTTGACACTAGCTTTGCATTTGGGAAATTATCTGCAAATAAATACCAATATTTAAAATTACATGTAAGTCAAAATTAACTACCTTTTCATTTTTAACACTTTTCTGATGTTGGCTAAGAACGCGTTTCATGCTACGCCACTGGCCTGTCGTGCGATGTGGCAGTAGGTAACACAGCCACGAGCGCTGTTAGGCGTCCTCTCTCTTTCATTGTCTAAGAATGAACCGAGCAATATGCATGTAATTTCACCAATGAATTTTTATTTCGGTCAATTATGGCGTTTGGTTTGTATCACTACTACGGAACACCCTGTATCAATTGCATCAAGACCATGGAAACCCCTACAAAAAACCCTAAAACATTTGTCTCTAAAATTATCTATATTATATCTAGATTATAAATGTAATGGATAATTCTCTAAAAATGAAACTGTTAGTCAATAGACTAACTATTATTAGGTATAGAAAATCTGTATGTATAATAATGAATAATAATTCCACGTGTCCAATAAATAACGTTCACACATGAGCTTGCAGATTCCTAGATAGTGTTAGTAAATCAAATCGGTTGCAATATTTGCACGTGCATTGTTCAAATTAGCACTGTCAGTTTTAGGAAGCGCGCAGATTTGCTATTGTGTGTGACAAATGGACCATTTCATGTAAACATATCAAAATCGGGAAGTTAATACGTTTCGTTAATATGGATTTGCTGTATGCGTTTTATTTGTTTCAATTTATGAAAATTGACGAGGAGATATATACAATGGGGATCTTGCAAACGGTGAGAGATAGAACAACGGTTAAATGGGGAAAAAGTTGCGCAATTTTGAAGTAAATAAAATGGTACAAACATATTTCTAATATCTTGTTTCGTTTTTGAATTATTTTGAAAAAAGTAAAATTTTGCGTTTTTGATTTTTTTTTCTGAAGTTGTTATCACAGATAGGAAAAAAGAAAAAACACTTTCTCATGGCACTTCTTAACGGGCTTTAAAATGGCGTTTTTAGATTTGTTCTACAATATTTCGTTTTTGAGAAACCGTCTTCAACTTTATTTTTTTAAATACGGACCTGGATTTTTTTTGCAGATTTTGAAAGCATTTTTCATTGCAAATACCATGACGTATGACAAAAAATATTTTTAAAATGTTTTGAGACAATTATTCTGAAAATTCATTTTTTTAAATTTTTTTCTATTGCGGCCCTGTATTTAATAATAACTACCCCTTTTTTATAACAATGTCAACATGCTCTCTCCTAACAGTTATTTACTAATTTGGCTAAAAAGTATTATAGACCGTCAGATAGTGACTGATTTATTAGGTGCCCCATTTTCGCATGAAGGGAAATTTACGAGTGGCCCCTGGGGATAACATACCTATAGAAAATTCGGTTTTCCTATACAATATTATATAATATTTTAATTAATTATAATAATATGTTTTTTTAATGTTTTTCGGGCTAGTGACGATGTACATTTTCATACTTTCGATAGGCTTGTGTGGAAAAATTGGTCAAAATCTCGATTTTTCTTTAGAAGATTACGGCCTTATTTCAACACTCAAGCCTTTCTTTTTCCGAAGCCAAGTTTTATAATCATTTAGTGAACACGGCTCGCGTGAAAATATGGGTAAAAGCCACCTCTTATTTCTGGTAAGGAAAATCGAATTTTCCATATATGTTATCCCTAGGGGCCACTAGTAAATTTCCCTTCATTCTGCTCAGCATCGATGTACTTTTCAACCCTCTTCGAGGCTTGTATGCGAAAATGAGGCACCTCAATCTGTCACTATCTGACGGCCTATTAGAGTATCGTGATAGAGGCTGGTAAGTGAGTGTGAGTAGGTTCTAACTTTCTACACTCCGTGTAAATAATGAAAATTGATCACTAAATTTATGTTTTTGCCTCAATTATTCGAAACCTCCTGAAAGTGACGTCCTTATCGAGAAAATGATTTTTTATTCTCAAGCCGTTCGGAATAACACGCTTTTACTTTTAAAGGAATGTTTTTGTTGCCAACTCTGAGGGGGAGTTACACAGGCGACGCTCAATAACCCCACCCCCCCCTCTCCCCAGCAGTCGGAGAAGTTTTTGTGCAAACTCCTACAATGGATACAAAAGGTATTTTAGGCCGCCTCGAGTTTTTAATTAATTTACGAACGGATAAACCCTTCTGCTACCCCCTAGACGCCGTCCCTGACGGTGCTCCTTGGATCGAACACCCACAGGCCGTCTACCTCATGGCGCAAGACAAAGCTATAACCATAACTACAGACAGATTTTTTAAATTATATGTATTAATAATAATAATAATACTTCTTACCATCTTAATAGTCCACAAAGGACATTGCCATTAATTTGCTGCTAATATAGGGCGATGGTATTTACTCAAGTAAGTACATACCTACTATAGTCGAAAGCACGAAAGAAAACGTTTCTAAAGAATGCGGGCAGCGTTGCGAGATTTCCTATACGAGTAGTCGTTATTTATTGGCGAATACAAGTTTTATCGTATTGAAGCCGAATTTCTGAACTCTGTTATACCGAAAAAATAAAGCTCGCATCACGGGACCACTTACCTACCCATTTTTGTTTATCATTTATTTTTAACGCGGTGTGATAAAACACCTATTATATTTTTTCAACATCGTCGCGTCTACCATCGCCTTTGAAATACGGCAACACAGCACTTCTGCGAAGGAGTCGGCTGACAAAAGCAGTTAGCCAACGCGTTTTGTGCCTGTTTCTATAGTACGTAAAGTTAACTGCGTATTTGGTCTACCACACAGACCTCATTTTTTAGGCCTCTGGCAAGTTTTTTCCGCCGGCTCAGAGAGCTCAGTGGCGTTTCGTATGTTCAGGAGTTAACGTGTGCAAAATGAGTAAACAGGGAAAAACGTTGCATTCTCAAGCACGAGAAATAATTGCCAATGTTATAAGGATTTGCCTTCCTCTATCTCCATAGTCTAAGGCATCACCGTTAAGAATAATATTAACAATAAATTAAATAACAATTATATGAAAATTAAGTCAGTGAGTTACACAAAATTGAGCTACGCCCCTGAACTGTGACTAATTCTATAATATTTGCGAGTTCTTCCCCCTTACGTCGCACGCATTCTGCCGTAAGGAGGACTATACACGGAAAACCGTAGAAATCCCAGACCATTTCTGTAGATGCAAATTTGACGGGATTGTCACGTGCAATATACAGTGTGTACCTAGATTGTTGAACCACTCTTTCAAGTGGCAAAAAACTTGGAGTTAAAATTTGATCTTACCTCCTATCTGCAATTTCTAGCGAAAATTACTTTTTGCGTAAAAAGCTCCTAACTGTAAAAAATAGTATTTTAAAATTCGAGTTGAAACTAGTTCAGATTGAAAAACCGAGTAGCTTTCAAAATTTAAACAGTATAGGCCCACTTTGAGTTTTTTTTTACCTTTTTCCACTGATTTTTAGAAAAGTGCCCTTTCTGTAGCTTTCACGTCAAAATGTTGTTCTTGTTCACGACGAAAAACTGCATAGGTGTGAAAAATTTCAAAAGCCTAAGCCTATTTCGATTTTTATACGTTTTAAGTTTTTTAGCAGAGAAAAAATCGAAGACCCCAAAACTCCCATACAAATATAACAAAAATATCCAGGGAGTTCCATTTTGCAGGTTGTCAAAGTTGATCAAAATAGGTATTTTAAAGGTATATGGCAAGTCAAGTGTGCCTGGAATCCCCTGAAAACAGTTAAATGGTCAACAGAACCACTACTTAAGTGATGGTGCACAAAGGTACAATACAAAATATACAGGGTGTTTTTCTCTGTGCCATCTGAAAATACAACATTTTTTTGGAATTTTATATAGGTCAGAAATCGAGTAAGTGTATCAAAACCGCCCCAGATACTCTATCGGAACTAAGTCTAAAAAATACAGTTCATGTAGTTAGTGTGCCACAACAGGAACCAAATAGAAAATGTATAATCCTAGACAGTGATTTTGTTGAGAAAGTTCCAATCATTTAAATTGTTTTTTTTTATATTTTGTTGGCTGGCATTTTGTAAAAAAAATAAATAATTGCAATAATTTGCTCGCTTGTCCTGTATAAAGTTTCATAAAAACATAAAAATTCAGCATTTTGAGATGGCCCAGATAAAAATACCCTGTATATATTTGTAATAAATCTTTGCACACCAAAACTTTTAATGGTCCAGTTGACCATTCAACTGCTTTCATGGGATTCCATGGCACACTTGACTCGCCAGACGCCTTTAAAATTCCTATTTTGCTCATCTTTGGTACCCTGTAGAATGGAACTCCCTGTATAGTTTTTGTTCAAGTTTAGTGCACGGTTGGGGTATGCCGATTAACGCTGTGGTGTCAGATATTAAATAAAAAATCTTTAAATGCTTTTCGTGATAATCTGGAATAAATAAATAGTAGCCCTGTGTATTTGCACTTTAAAAATGGTAGGAAGGTCAAAAGAAGCGGTTTTTGTAAGTTAGAAAAATTGAGATTTTATGGATTTTTATAGGTTTAAAAGTGGATACAATGTATACTTCGATTTGTCTGAGTACACGCACATCTGATGTTATATTGTTTCCCAGCAAGTGCGAAGTGAGCGCAAGCGTGTTGTTGCTAAAAAAATTATAGTTGTGTATTAGCGTAATAACTTTAAACAATGGGACACGAAACGTGCGTGGCATATTATAAAAACCGTCGCCGGCAACGGAATCAGCCAAAACAAAAGTGCTTATTATGAATAAAGTGGTTGTAAAGTGTTTGTGCATTCTGTAACTGTATCTTTGCTGCTTGCTTAAAATACCCCGACTACTGCATGTCCAAAAAAAAACCTGGAACTCTATATAGGTAGAAACGCAACGCACGGTTCTCAATGTTAAAGAAACTCTCTCTACAACAACATCAAACAAAAACAACAATTAATTAAGCGCTGACTCACAAAGTCTGGCGAACTTCTGGGTAAGTGTAACTTGGAACAACACACCTTGGGGAGGGGGGACGGCTGTAGGGCGGCCGATGAGACGCTGAAATATCAATTCGCGCCTTGTCGAATTTTGAGTTCTCCTAAATAGACACTGAAAGCTTTCTATTCTGCGGCCAATTTCCCTCGCGATTTATGGTTCTTGTTTGTTCTTCGGGAAAAAAGTGTAACCAATATCCTGCAGGGATATCGAAAGCGCATTTTAATCTTCAATGTGCCCAGTACGTTGTAGTCCCGACGTTAATACGCATTAACATATTCGTACATGTTATGTACAGGGTGGTCAGATAAGAATGCAAAGTGATGTATCTCGGAAACTATTCGTCGTAGAGACTTGCGGTGCGGTAAAAAAATTGTAGAATAAAGTGGCCAAGAGAAAAACCTGGAAATTATTTTCTGATTTCCAAGATAGTCACCAGGGGGCGTAACCGCCATCTTAAACTTTTAAAGTGATTTTTCACTGAAATCCACCTAGTAATGTTACCAAAATAATATATTCTTTTTAAAGGTCAGCTTTATTCGAGTAATTTTTGTTTAACACTTTTTGACATATCTATTAAAATAAAGTGGTGGGGAGTGATTCAATGTTTTTTAAATAAACAGCTGTAACTCCTAAATGACTGAACGGATTTTAGCAAACTTGGTCTCGTTGGAAAAAGCATTTATTGGTCCATCAAACCCACCTTACCCGTGATATGTCTAAGTCTCAGTGATGCCGCTAGAGCGCGTTTTTTGATATAATAACAGAAAATTTCAAAGTTCTCGAAAAACTTAAATGCAATAATTTTTTTTTCATAAAAATGTACCTAAATAGGCTAGTGAAAACCGTATCTCGATATCCTATTCCTAACTGAAAATATCAAAGAAAGAAAATTTAGTTTTATCATAAAATTTTAAAAAGACGCTGTTACACCGGTATTTATCCTTATTTGTATTTTTTTAAGATTTAATGATAAAGTTTTATAATTCTATCATTTTTTAATTATAAAAGTATACCTACTTAGTTCAAAAAATTAAAAAAAAACGTGTAGGGACATAATAATCAATGCATTTAATATGCAAGTGCAAGGTAGGCAAAATACGAAGGGTAGGCCATGGAGGAAAAACAAATGCCTAAAATCAACTTGTCAACAAATATTAAAATACTATTCCTAACTGAAAATGTTTTTTTTTTAATAAAGCTAATGCTTCCTTAAATGCTCGAACTGTCTTCCATCACAGTCAATGCATTGTTGGAGCCGCTGATGCAGCTCCAATGTTGACAAGTTGATTTTAGGCATTTGTTTTTCCCCATTTACTACCCTTCGTATTTTGCCTACCTTGCACCTGCATATTAAATGCATTGATTATTATGCTACACGTTTTATTTAATTTTTTGAACTAAGTATATACTTTTATTATTAAAAAAAGACAAATAAGAATAAATACCGGTGTAACAGCGTCTTTTTCAAATTTTATGATAAAATTAAATTTTCTTTTTTTGATATTTTCAGTTAGGAATAGGATATCGAGATACGGTTTTCACTAGCCTATTTAGGTGCATTTTTATGAAAAAAAATGATATTATCGCATTTAAGTTTTTCAAGAACATTGAAATTTTCTGTAATTATACCAAAAAACGCGCTCTAGCGGCATCACTGAGACTTAGACATATCACGGGTAAGATGGGTTTGATGAACCAATAAATGCTTTTTCCAACGAGACCAAGTTTGTTAAAATCCGTTCAGTCATTGAGGAGTTACAGATGTTTATTTAAGAAAACATTGAATCCCCGCCACTTTATTTTAATACATATGTCAAAAAGTGTTAAACAAAAATTACTCGAAAAAAGCTTACCTTTAAAAAGCATATATTATTTTAGTAAAATTACTAGGTAGATTTCAGTGAAAAATCACTTTAAAAGTTTAAGATGGCGGTTACGCCCCCTGGTGACTATCTTGGAAATCTGAAAATAATTTCCAGGTTTTTCTCTTGGCCACTTTATTCTAAAAATTTTTACCGCACCGCAAGTCTCTACGACGAATAGTTTCCGAGATACAGCACTTTGCATTCTTATCTGACCACCCTGTACATTATTCTGGACATATTCCATCATTAGATAATCCTCTTGTTATGATAAAAATGAAAAAATCAATATTATCTAAAGCCCTATATATATAGTATTCCTTGGCCGAAAATATTTATTCAAGAAAATTGTTATTTAGCTACTGGAGTTTTCTATCTCTATGTGGAAATAGCTAGTGTTTTTCGGATAGCGAAAGATAACCAGCGAAAGATAACCAGAAAAAATATTTGAAGTATTAGATATACCCTTGTACATCAAGGTTAATATGCAAAGGTATATTAGTTATTTCTGATTCTATTGTTCAAACAAATTGAATCACTTATCGCAAACATTATATCAATTACACATAGTTAATTTCCATCTAATGGATTTATTAATAATTATTATTGTAAATAACATCGTTCTTAATAGGTCGTTCGAACTTACCCTACTTATTTTCGATTAGGTAATAAAAAATAGCATTGTTTTTGAAAAAGGAAAATTTTAATTTTTTTACTAAGTAGGTAAACTTTTTGCAGCTTCGAATATACCTCGAAATTTGTAACCAGATATAGGTATTCTTTTAGGCGGGGAATTCAAAATGCAAACCAGTCATAATGGCCAATACTTTGCAGTATACAGATCTGGTCAATTCCAGAACTGTTGCCCCGCGTACAATGTATAAAAATATTGCCGTAATAATGAATCGAAGCGCTCACCTTTGAGTTGTTTCGACAAACTAATCGAGGCAGAAATTCCAATTTTTCGTGAAATCAGTACCTACAATACATCAGGAAAAACATTATAAGGCACGTTTATGTCTTTAAGTTTAGGAATCCTTGGCAATAATACAGCAATTCTAATTTTATTTTTCCAATTATCAAGAAGTAGATCCCTACACAAACGCCCATGCCACTTTGGTCATGACCTCAAGAGTTCATTTAAATTACAAAATATTTACCGATGGATTATTATCCTCAAACATTTTAGTTTTAGCGGTCAGGAAGGTGCCACAAGTGCCACAAGTCGCACTGCTAAGAGTGCTAAGCATTATAACCCGAAAAAGTATCTAAATACCACATACTGACACCTATCACCGTGTCAGATATTAAAATATTGTGTCAAAACTTGGTTACTACTCAGGGAGATTTCCGTCTCACGTATTTTATAGAGTAACTACACATGGAGCTTTGACTCCTTCCTGGGATTGTTTATTCAAAGGTAGCGAGACTCTGTTAGACGTTAGACGTGGCATCGATCTACTATCCAATTTTTCCCCTGTGTATGAGGTGAGATTATTCTCTATTAAAAGCTATTTTTGTGGCCGATTTTTAATGTATTTATTTGTTGAAGTTGAGTATTCATATTAATAATCGTACAAAAAATATCTCCCGGTGGAAAACATTATTTGTAGTAAATAAAGACATTTTCAAAGTAAATATTTAGTTCCAGCAGGTAAATCGATATTGATATTGTTGACTCTGCAGTAGTTGAAGAACAAGCGGCTTTGCAATCTATGTTTACTTTACATGAACTTGTGTTATTATAGTCTTTTCATGGAGTTAAATCGATTCAATCAATTTTATTTATTTACTAGAAATAGAACCACCGTAAACACGTTTTTGCAGGAAATTAGTATCATATAAATGACCTCTATATACCCTTCACCCCGGACAAAATATAACTAGACCAATAATAAACAAATGGCATTATAACATCTAGAATACCAAATCAAAACAAGTGTTCAGTGCACAGGCTGATTACTATAAACTTTTTACAGTTAAAACAAGACGTTTGCAATCACTTTGCACTTGCTAGAAAACAATATAACATGTATACATGTGCACACAATATCGGAACATATCAAACAGTTGCCGTGCGGTCGCGGTGTTGCCGAATACTGCGATTGTCTGCATGGGGAAATCAACATTTAAGGAATTTCTAATATACAATAAAAGATAAAGACAATAATAACATATTATATACAAATATCAACTTCCAGTATAAACCAGAATAATTTTTTAAAAAATTTTCCAAGTCTATTTTCGAGAGAAATAAATCGCGGCAGTTCGTTGAGGGACACCCTGTATATATTAAGATATCTACGAGTTGTTCTAGTGTTTCTCGAAATTAGTCAACTAGTAAATCACTTTGTATTTTACGATTTTACGTTACTTGTCATTTTTCAAAAAACCTTCTTAGGGAGCAAAATGGATGTTTTCTTTTTAAATTAATGCATATGCAGGAACTATCTCTGTTAATCGCTGATACGTCGCCTAGCTGACCAAAAGTGTCATATATTTTTTGTATGTTTTCTTTTGTGGGGCGCAAAAGAAGCGAGAAAATCGCTTTAATAAAAAGTAAGCAAAAAATGTCAGCCTCAAGACAGCTGAAGACCCTGTCTAAGTTCCTAAAACTATTTTAATACTCGCATAAAGATTCTGTGCCGTCAATTTTCAAAATAACAGTTCTCGTCTGTCTCTTATAATAGACATGCTGCGGCTACCAATAGTTTTTGTCCAATTTGATTTTTTTTGCACAAAAAGTAGCATAATAATAGCAGGATAATTATTAATTATTCAAAATATATGCAAAGGTATGCAAAGTTACACCCTATTTTTATATAAAATATGCGGCTTTCGACCTAAAATAACTGAATTTATTTGCCAACGATTTTTCTTCCTTTTGGCGATCTAATTTAAATATTTTAATGATTTACATTTCTGCAGTGTATATAGCCCAGACGTTATAATTTGCGAGATACGAGTTATTCGGGCATTCAGACGGTTTCCCTTCGGAGCTTTGAATATAAAGTATTCTAAATTATGAAAATTATTTACTACGTGTGGTGTGGGAGCGAAACATAATTATGAACTCTGTAACAACAGCTCTTCAACCCCCCCACGTTAAGTACTGCTATAGCGACTCCCCCGTATTTTAATTATAAAGATTCAGTCAAATCGTTACAAATACGGTTCCGAAAGATGTTTCATGTGGTTAATTCAATGATATATTTCAATGAACGCACCCCCAAATTACTGAATTTTCCTTCCTTTTGTGGAAAAACCACAGGTGCGTTTTCGACATATATATCAGTATATATATTCCGTATACATTATTTATGTTTTGAACATCCATACAGAAAAGCTGATATTATGTGAGCCATCAGAGATGCTGCTTTGTGCCACAACCTTTCATTCCCATATCCTGAGAAATGATCGTAATGAACATTTAGGTATAAATGTTTCATTTTAGCCTAAAATCCAACAAATAAACCGACGCGTGCGTTAAAAAGTTACGAGAGGGCATCATTTTTTACCATCTTTGCATTACGTATTGCGTATACAAAAGATATTTTAGTTAGGAAATCATTTTTTCCTAAGACTTGTAAATCAGACTGCATCACTTAATTTGTTTTGTTTTTGACAACTATTGCAACGAGCGTTACGTAACCAGTTAGGAAATAGTTTAATTTACTTAACTGGTTACGTAATGTAGGAAAGTTAAATAACTGTGGGACGCAAGCGACTTTTTAAAAAGAAACGGTTTATTCTCAAAAAGTTACAGCGGTTGCGAAGATCATAATGTCTCTCAATGGTTAGTGCAAAACTTGTATAAACTCAAAAATGTTTACAATGCAAAAGGTGAATTTGATTACAATTCAATAATATTGTGTTGAGATAGGGAGTTTAATTTTTTAATTTTTAATTTGCAAATAATGCCAAGGACTTCTTTGTAAATATGAAATAATGTCTGTCCTGTGCACAATGTCACTAAGTACCTTTTTATTCCCAATAATTGACCTTCATGAAAATCTGGCGTTAGGACATAATACATAATGGGGTTCCGACCCAATTTAATGTCAAAGGCGTACTTGAATAGGATGTGGTTAATAGGGGTCATTACCCTTTTAGGATTCAGAACGTCTTAACAAAATTACAAGACTCTATACTTTTAAAATATAAACCTTTTAAGTAAACTGAAGTTGAGGACTGTTCGCAAAAATTCTTATAAACACGGATTCGCTAATTCTTTTATTTGGTTATGGATTATTTTTAAGATCTTTGAAACAGAAGTGGAGAAAGTACATAATATGCATACAGTGTCAAAGAGGAGGAATATATATATATATAGGTAGAGGAATTGAAAGGGTAAAATGGTTGACTCTCTCTTCTTACGGGTATAGTTTCATGTCCTGAAAACGGTGGCACTGATGGCTAACAATGTATTTTGCATTTTATTTTTTCTCGGGAAAGGGCGTGATGAACCAAAAAAGTCTCAAACGTCACAGCCTCGAGAACAGTCTTCATTAATATCTCAGTCAAGGGTAATATGGATCACCCTGGACAGGTTAGAACAATTTAGAAAAATTCTGAATAAAATAACGTAAGTAAAGGATGATTCTTCACTTATACGCATAACTTAGGAAATTGTAGCTTTTGGCAAGTAATGACTAATAACGAAAATAATGTAGTAACAAGTTTATGCGTATAGGTTAAGAACAACAATCACACAATCTGGTTCAAGTTTCATGATTAATCGATAGGTAGATACACACTGTCTACATATAGTTAACACTTTTATAAGTATATAAGCATTCAATCAACGACGCTAAAAATATTCTAAATACATGCGAGTATTTTAGACGAGTGATGCTTTTAATATACTTAGTTTAGATGTGATGTAAAATCATCCATCAACACTGACTTTGTGTGAGGCATATGAAAGGAGGAAGGAGGAACATTACAAAATATCCAACCTAATATCTAAGCACTGCTATTCACAACTAGGTAATACCAAAGATCATAATATCATGATCTTTGGTAATACCGTTGAGTAAGGTATTCGTTCATCAATGGTAATACAGAATTATATTACATACTGTATTGAATTATATTATGACATCGATTATCCACATCTACTCAACTGGTTAAATTCTGGACCTTTATATTTTGATTTTCACTATAGAATCTATCTATCCATATCGTGTACCAAACTTGGTTGGAATATGAGCTGTCGATCGAATATACCTTCTGTAGAAAAATAATAATCAAAAATTTTCAAAAACTCGAACGCCTTGAATCTCAGAAATTAAGCATGTGCTAGAAACTTAACTATCGCAGAATAAATAGGCATAAATAGGTCGCATAATAGGGGCCGCGAAAAACTGCGGATGACAATAGATATAATATATTTTTTATTTTCTCGAAAATCGTACTCAGTTTACAGTAGGTGCACTAATATTACACGTAATAAATGAAACAACAGCTTTTACCCTTATTTATTTATGATAATTAAATACGAAGTTGCAGAATTTTGTTCATATTGAAATCTACAGTTTCGTCGTTCTATTGTCCAGAACACCAAACGCGTTGCAGGTGCCCGTTTACAATAATTCGTGGAACAAAGGCAAATTATACTTTTCTATTCAATCGTTTCCAGCTTGCCTGTGAATATCTATTATCAGTGACTATACTATAGTTACGGCTATTATTTAATGTATTACAACCTTTGAGCTTTAATTAACGCAATTGCACACATATTCGCGAGTTATGTTCTAGAAGTTGCTACCTCATCATAGAAATTACGCCGTAGAAACTACAAACTCAGCAGAGTCTAGATGGACTCTCGAACACCTTGAAATCTTGCGAATTCTGCTTTCCTTAATTTATATAAACTATCGCGCTCCACATTTTTCGATTTTTGACTATCAGACTCTGTACTAGTTGCCAATAAAAAACTTTGCATTTTTTAAAAAGGTCTTGTTCCGATCCCGTAAGTTAAGTGGCGCAGTCGTGCGGATTGTTTGAGTTGCGTGGCGCCATCGGTCTCGCGCTTCTGGAGTATCGAACTCCCAACAAACAAGAACTTCAAGATCCGATTGAAGCTGCAGAGCCAGGAAGAGACCAAGGTAAGGGCCAATCCGTGTTTCCTTTCCCTTGTCCTTTCTGTGGCAAACAGGTCAGTCTTAGGTCCCTAGAAATCCAGTGTATATGTTTTTCTAGTTGAATCTATTCATAAGATTGCGTCTTGCGAAATATTAGAGCATATAATACTTCAAAAGATATAATTAAGTTAGGTTAAGAAGTTCAATTTCATTTTAAGTTTCAATTTTAAATTTCAAAATTGAGTCACTCGAAGATATTTCAAACTCGTTCCGTTCTCTAGATTTAAGTGATAGTGATAGTGATAGTATTGGTACAATTGAAGAAGAAATCATGAATAATCAACCTCAACCTGCACAAATCAATTATAGTCTGCTTAGATTGTATGTCGATACAATTCCAAATTTTAATGGAGACCCACACACTCTCGAAATTTTTATAGAACATTGTGATTTTCTTATTTCCACATATTCCAATGCAAACCCCGCTGATCCCATAAATACCTTCCTAATACGAGCTGTTATTGGAAAATTAACAGGACACGCTTTAGTTATTGCTGGTAGTAGACCTGACGTAAGAAATTGGGCAAATTTAAAAGAATTATTAAGACTAAGTTTCGGTGACCAAAGAAACCTTGATTGCTTAGTGCAAGAAATGCTTGTTTCGCGACCCTTCAAAAATGAATCTTTTCGTAATTTTGGGCAGAGATTACAAAAGTGCCGTAGTTCCATCGCTTCTAAAATAATTTCAATGGAAATGACTAACGAAGAACGTGCTTTTAAAATTAAAAATTATGATGAACTTTCACTAAAAACCTTTATAAGAGGTCTATCTGGACGTATCCAAGATATGGTTCGTTTAAGAAATCCTGACAGTCTAGAACTCGCAATATCGTATGTTATTGAAGAAGAAAACTTTATTTTATTTCAAAAGTCTCAAACAAGTAATTTCCAAAATTCAACATTACCAAATAAAAATCCTCAACACTTTCCAAAAATGAATTCTTATAATAATCAACAAGCTATAACACCACGACAACAATCAATGTTTCCGCCAAATAATAACAATTTTTCGCAAAATCAAAATTATTCCCAAAATCAAAATTTTCCCGAAAGAGCTCAATTCCCATCTCAACCTATAAACATCCAACCTCGACAGAATATGCCTTCCCCTAAATTTTTTACCAATAAACAAGTATTTGGAGCCCCTAACACTTCCAGAAATGTTTTTAAACCCACCGGTATAACTCCGCAACATAAACCTGAACCGATGTCTACTACATCACGAATTCCTACTATACAAACTCAATTCAGAAATAATTTTCCAAAAAATTACCAAACTCCACAACTCCACAATATTGAAGAGGCACATTTTAGCTTCGACGAAAGTCTCGAAAACCCGGAAAATCCCGATGAAATTTTTCCCGATTTTTACCATGAAAACTCCGATGAAAATTTCGTACCGAACGAAACTTATGAAAGTTTTGAAAATTTTTCCCAGGCTTCGAATCCACAGAACCCAACGTAATAATTGACTTAAATCATCTACATAAGAGCGATTTAACGTATATAGAAATTCCAGAAATTAATGCCAGATTCCTTATAGATACAGGTAGTTCCCGTAGTATAATTAACCCCGATGTAGCTTATAAGTTTTACAGTAATTGCATTTTTCATGAAGATTTTAGTATTCAGACCTCTCACGATATTACTTTTCACAATGAAATTGCCATAATTCCACTTTTCGACATTTTTAACGTAAATCGATTTTATAAATTTTATATCTATGATTTTTCCCCAAAATATCACGGTCTTATTGGCATGGACTTATTGAAAAGACTACGATCAAATATAGATCTCGACAATAAATTACTAAAGACTCCCAAAGTTCAAATACCTCTACTTTCGGAAAACTCCAATTCAAAACAACAGAAAAATTTCCAAAAATGTTATCACTCTTTAATTATACCACCTCGAACTCAAAAAATAGTTAAAGTTCCAGTATGCTATAAAAATGGCCTCGGTATTTTAGATTACAATAATTTTGATAACAATTTAGAATCCCCTCGTGCTGTAGTTGATATTCAAAATTATTTCGCGACAACAACAATTATAAATCCAAATTTAGAACCCTTTGAAGTCATAATTACTGAACCTTTAGACGTTGAAATTTTAAACCCTAATGAGATTAACTTTATCGACAAAATCGAAGATAATTCGGAACTCTCAGAAACTGAAGATAATCTACTAAAACAAAATTTAAAAAATATTAGACTTGATCATTGCAATTATGAAGAAAAGTCCGCTTTACGTAAACTTTGTTATTCATACAGGGACATCTTTTACTGTGAAAAAATACCTCTTAGCTTTACAAATAAAGTCAAACATAAAATTAATCTCACAGACGAAAAACCTATTTTTACTAAATCGTATAGGTTTCCCGAAATCCATCGACAAGAAGTAAAATCCCAAATAGATAAAATGTTACAACAAAAAATTATTGAACCATCCACATCCCCGTGGAGCAGTCCAATCTGGATCGTTCCAAAGAAACTCGACGCTAGTAAAAAAAGGAAATGGCGAGTAGTCATCGACTATCGTAAGTTAAATGACAAAACTATTAGTGACAAATATCCCCTTCCAAACATAACGGACATATTAGACAGACTAGGACGTGCGAATTACTTTACAACACTCGATTTGGCCTCCGGTTATCATCAAATTGAAGTTGACGAAAATGATGTACCCAAAACTGCATTTTCTACTGATTCTGGACATTATCAATTCTTACGAATGCCATTCGGTCTTAAAAATGCACCCAGTACATTTCAGAGATTAATAGATAATATTTTACGTGGTTTAACAAACGAAATTTGTCTCGTATATTTAGATGACATAATAGTTTTCAGTACATCTCTCCAAGAACATATAATTAATCTCAAAAAAGTTTTCGACAGACTACGTGACGCGAATTTTAAAGTACAACTTGACAAATGCGACTTTCTACAAAAAACTGTTGCTTACCTCGGACACATTATTACATCAGAAGGAGTGAAACCCAATCCCGAAAAAATTTCCTGTATTCAAAAATTCCCCATTCCTAAAACTCAAAAAGAAATAAAATCATTCCTTGGATTACTTGGATATTATCGCCGCTTTATTAAAGATTTCGCAAAAATAACTAAACCTTTAACTCTCTGTTTAAAGAAGAACGCTCAAGTTATTCATAGTCAAAAATTCATAGAAGCTTTCAACACATGTAAGAAAATTTTGTGTAATGATCCGATATTACAATATCCTGACTTTTCCAAAGAATTCATTCTAACTACTGATGCGTCCAACATCGCTATCGGCGCAGTATTATCCCAAGGCACCATTGGACAAGACAAACCTATTGCCTATGCCTCACGCACCCTAAATGACAGTGAACAAAATTACAGTACTATCGAGAAAGAGTTATTGAGCATTGTTTGGGCTTGTAAGTACTTTCGTCCCTACCTCTATGGTCGAAAATTTACAATAGTTACCGATCATCGCCCCCTCACGTGGCTTTTTAATTTAAAAGAACCCAATTCGAAATTGGTTCGTTGGCGTCTCAAATTAGAAGAGTATGATTACAAAATTGTTTATAAAAAGGGAAAGTTAAACTCCAATGCCGACGCACTCTCTCGTATAAATTTGAATATTGATGAAACCCAATCTGTTATCAATAATCCAGGAGATATAAATCAAGAAACTTTCGAATTTTTAAGGAACTATGTAGAAAACCCAGAAAATTTTGAACTACCCAGTACAAGCCAAGAAATTTCTAACAGTAATGTAAACAATACCCAAGCAAGTTCATTAACGCCAGACACTCACACAGCTGACCCCGTCCCGCGAACGAAACCTAAGATAACAATTCACTCCGACATACAAATCCGACCTCCTGATAACTGCCCATTCCCTCTCAAAAGAAATATGTAATGAAAGTTTACCTATTTTGGACGAAATTATCAATAATAAAACGAATCAAATACATATTTTCAAAAATAACGTCGATAAACTTTCAGTAGAACAAGAAAACTACTTGCACCAAAAAATTATGACAGTCAAAATTCCTTTAATTTCAAATGAGCAATTAATCCTAGATTTTCTAAAACAATATCTAAGACCAAACACTACGTATCACATTTATTTTAATCATTCGCAATTTATAACACAATTTTCAAATATTTACTCAGAGCATTTCAATCGATTAGGTCCCAAACTGATAATATGTACAAAATTAATTAATACCATAAAAGACAAAGAGGAACAGTTATTACTAATAAAAAATCACCATTTACGAAAAACGAATCATCGCGGAATACAAGAAACACTAAATTATTTAAAGAGAAACTATTTTTGGATAAACATGAAGTCCGATATTACTGCATATATAAATGCATGCGAAATTTGTCAGAGAACCAAATACGGTAGAAACCCTCCATATGTACCTCAAGTATTAACTGAAACTCCTTGTAAACCATTCCAGTTAGTTCATGTCGATGTGTTCTATTATGACACCAGAAACTATTTAACTTTCGTTGGCGCTTTCTCGAAATTCGCGCAAGCTACATTAATTCCCGGAAAATCCGCTACAACCATATGTGATGCTCTTGTAAAATATTTTTGTTCTTTTGGTACTCCTCAACAGATCATTTTAGACAATGGACGTGAATTCAATAATGAAACGGTTAAGGAATTATTAAAATTACATAAAATAGATATTCATTTCACTACACCAGGCCACCACGAGTCAAACAGTATAGTAGAACGTTTCCATTCCACAATAATAGAACACCTGCGAATTTTAAAAGAATCTTTCCCTAACGAAACCGACTTAATAAATTACGCCGTTTTAGGTTATAATTGCTCAATACACAGTTCGACGACATTCACGCCTTTTGAATTAGTATACGGTCATACGGACTTAAGAAACCCCGAAATTTTTACTCCTAAACACTTCTTCTCAAACTATGTCGAAAATCACGCGGAAAAATTAAAACACGTATATGGTGACGTCCAAACGAGGTTAATAAAAGAAAAAGAAAAGATTGTTAATACGAAAAATGCAAAGGGCAATACAAATCCTTCTTTTAAAATTAATCAAATTGTATTTAAGAAAAATCCCCTTAACAGAAATAAAAAGAGCAACAAATTTATAGGTCCATACGTAATTATCGAAATTTTAGAACATAATAAATTCAAAATAAAAAACAAAAATAATAATAAAGAAGAAATAATTCATATGAAGGAGCTAAAACAACCTCCTTTGTTACAGGAAAATGAAGCTGAGAATCCTTCTACTTCTGCTGCAAATAATAGTGACATTTCAGAATAAAATAGAAATATCCAAAATCAACTCTCCCGGAATTCTCCCCTTTGAATTAGGCCAAGCTCGCGTTATAAAAAGTAAACATGTTTTCTTATATGATATAAATTTACTAGACATAAAAACTCAAATTGATGGGATAACAAATATTTTTCAAAACATTAATTCCTCACTCGACTTTGGAAGTTGGAATTTTCTACTTAGAAATTCTCGTAATATTTCAGAACACTTATATCCTTTAATTATCGAACTTAACGAAAAATATGAAAATTTAAATTTTAATCACAAACGGAAACGACGAGGTCTTGTAAATTTAGCAGGCACTGTACAAAAATGGCTTTTTGGCACCCTGGATGCTAATGACGGTCAACGCTATGATAATGCTTTAAAATTACTAAAATCTAATCAACAAAAAATTGTCTCAGAAGTTAATTTACAAATGTCTCTTTCTAAACAGTTAATTCAAAAGCAATCTAAAATTATAGAAGACATTAATTCCAATCAAAGGAAAATCGCAAAGTTAGTTAATGAAATCCAAAACAATATCTCCAATATTACCAATGAATTTTACCGATATACGACCTACATGTCGATAGTTGAACAAATTTTTATAAATACTAATATCATTATTACCTTACTAGATAATTTAGAGAATGCTGTCACCTTTTCAGAATTACATGTAGCACACCCCGACATTTTGACAAGGCGAAATCTTGTGGATATTTTGAACGAACTTTCTAATCAATATAAAAAACAAGAAATTCTTAATATAAAATTAGAATCTTGGTATTCAATAATTAAGACTAATTGCCATTTTTCGGAAAATAATATAATATTTGCCATGGAATTCCCTATAATACATCCTAGTACCTTTCAATATTTTCATTTATTTCCAATCCCTACGGATAAAAACCTAATTATTGTACCCCCAAAACCTTACTTGGCCCTAGAAGAAAAGGCTCATCAATACATGGAAGAACCATGCCCGCAACTTGACGAAATATACATCTGTAACCTAGAAAATATTCAAGAAAATACTGACTGCATAACCACCTTAATAAATGGTCATCCAAATCAATGCAACCAAATTCCGATCGTACCACCAAAATTTATCATCAATAAAATTAATAATAAATATTTCATAATAATCAGCGAAGAAGAAATTCAAGCCACTTCTACATGTCCAGAAAAGAAGTTTCATACTCTACAAGGCAACAACTTACTTCAGATACCCTACAACTGTACATTTCAATACAAATCTTATGAAATTGGTAACAAAGAAACAAAAACCATTGGAAATCCTTTATTAATACCTAAAATTCAAAATCCATCAATAATCAAGATCGAAACAATAAGAAGCCCCCTGAAAATCGAAAATGTAAACCTTCAAGAAGACATCGATACTTCAACTCCGATAGATTGGATATTATGGATCACCGTAGGAAGCATCGTCATCATCCTGATCACCTATACTATTTGGAAAATGAAAAATAAATTCAAAATTTTGAAGAAAGAAGAGAAGACAACGTCGCCTTCCATCCTGTTTACTCCGGAAGTCTCCACTTAAGGCGGGAGGAGTTATGTTCTAGAAGTTGCTACCTCATCATAGAAATTACGCCGTAGAAACTACAAACTCAGCAGAGTCTAGATGGACTCTCGAACACCTTGAAATCTTGCGAATTCTGCTTTCCTTAATTTATATAAACTATCGCGCTCCACATTTTTCGATTTTTGACTATCAGACTCTGTACTAGTTGCCAATAAAAAACTTTGCATTTTTTAAAAAGGTCTTGTTCCGATCCCGTAAGTTAAGTCGCGTATGTGGCAACGCCACCCGCCCACCTAGGCATCTAACACATTTATGTTTTCTGATTTGTTATTGAAAGCCGCCAATCAACACAACAGTAGATAGTAGATATCTGTGCTATTTATTATAGTGTTATTATTATTTATTATTATATTGTTTGAGTAGTTATTGTGTGTTAGTTGTGTAGTTTAGGTATATCATGGACAAGGATTGCGTGAAAGGGCAATCCGATAATATCCCGAAATTTTATGGTTTCATGGTAGCACAATAAAAATTGCAGAAAAACCCGACAGAACATGTACGAAAAAACACTTCTTGACTAAATGTGGTTTCACGGGGTATCCTAAGTCTGGGGGTTTGGGGTTAGAATAAGGTTATACCTCAGAACACTTCATTGGTATCCCCATGTTGACAAATTGCCTTTAAGAAACACATCTGACGTCATAAGTGCTTTCCCGCTAAATTTCGAAGAAAGTCTAAAAACTTGCTAATAAATTTTTTTAATAGTCGTAGGGCGTTGACTGACGTATTAATAAGATTTCTCACGGCTATAGCTTCATGTCCCGGAAAACAGATGGCGCCTATGGTCAACAATGTATTTTGCATTGTATTTTGTTTCCGGAAAGCGCATGGTGAGTTGAAAAAGTGTCAGGCGTGACAGCCGTCTTTATTAATACGTCAGTCAACGCGTAGGGTCTTAGGCGCGCGAAATTCGCTGCTTATATTTTTAATGTATTTCGGTAAGAATTTTAAAGATGAGGTTTCATATTTCACACATGTATCTATGGATTTAGATCTTATCGATTTACAAAATTAGTGAGCGGACCTGCTTCAAAGAATCACCTGTAAATGTTTTGTTATAATTCCCGGACCGCCTGTATAATATCAATTCTTCAAATATATCGCGGGATAGCTGAATGAAGATCCCGATGAATACTTGTTTACGCCGATCTAGACTCGCGGACGTATATAAAACCGGTAAACTTATTAGCAGTTAAGATCCACTCTACGTATTTCAGTAAATGCCGGAATGGGGATTTATGTATGATAAAATTTATCTCCTAAAATAAATCTACCTCGTGCAACTTCTTTCCTCGTCCAAGAATATGAATCTAGGAAATATAAATCTCATCCATATAAATTCACCTGCGTAGATAACTCCAACGGATAGACAAGGCTCCAACCGACTCAAAGAATTGTCTGTTTTATGTGTAGAAACCTGAAATGGGGCGATTTCGTAGGATAACTAAGATAATGTTAAGTTTGGTTCCATGCGGTAATAATACTTAAACAACCTATACGCGATTGAATATAAGAAATACGCCCCCTGTAGGCGCAATGCTAAACTAAGTCTATGGGCCATGCCATTTTGTTGATCCGTATATTATGTTTTTTGTTTTGTTCAAAATCAGTCAAAAAGCTGTATTTTCTAAAGTTGACTATTATAATAATGTGGCAAATAACAACAGTTGAATTAAAATGTTCAAATATTCCCGTCACGCCAAAAAAGAGAGAAGAGTTAAAGAAGAGTTGTTAGAAAATGAAATAAAGCAAGTAAAATGTGATTTTTATTATGATTACCACGCTCAAAAGGCCTCCCACAGTTATCACAAGTGGAATTTGAACATGTTAAAGTGTTATGCAGTGTAATTAGGAAGTTTTAGTGCGAGATTCGGACGAAAAACCGTCTTGATTCGATCGCCGAGGTCCTAAACTAAACATTTTTTGTTCGTTTGTACCTGAAAACATTTTCGAGATGGAACAAGTTTCGAATCAATTTAATTTAACCAACAAAGTTCTCTATTTCGAATTCTGCTTTTAGTTCATTTTTAGTTGCCTGTTGCCTTTGCAATTACATAAATCATAAACAATAATGTTTAAACTTTATAATAACCGGTAAGTACAGTTTCCCGTGGTGTATGTCTGCCCCGATTTTTTTGAAATTTTGGCTACCCCCCTATTTTCGGGGTCCCTGAACACGAATCTGACCTTAGTTTTTGGTGCTCGGGCGTAGTTTCAGAGAAAACAAATTTTCAAATTTCCTTTGACACCTCACTTTTCATGGCGATATTTGTGGTTATAATCCGGATGAATTTTTACTATATGCATCTCAAACTGATCGCCACACTATTTTGCACCTTTTGCAACATCGAAACTTCGCGGAAACCCGCGGAAAATCCGAAATTTGGAAAGATTTGTGCCGTGTTTACGTCCGGCCCGGCCGCTGTTTTCGCCCCACAATCGGCGGGCGCCGATTGTCGGGGGGAACTTTTACCTACTAACCAAATAACAAAACGACGACAAAATATATAGAAGACGACAAGAACAATGAACAAGAACAAAGAACAACGCAGTGTAAACCCAAAGTGTGCCCAAAGCTAGAGGTGACAATGGCCCATATAGTTAGTTCGCATAGTGCCCGTCGGGGCGTTGGCATCTTAAATTCAGTCGCGTATAGTATCGCACAAAGCAATAATAGAAAGTTATTGCTACGCAGGAATATTACACCTATTGGAGTGGTTTAATCGTACATTCTCTAAAACTTCAGTACTATCACCGATAAGGAGTTATCTGTGGTTTAGAGGGTACGATTTTGCTAATGGCGCAGATTTCTGATCACACCAGCAATAATTGATTCCACGACTCTTTTCTGCCACCCAACCCGCGCGTCTCGTATTTCACACTGGAATGGTCGGCGAGCTCCGCCCTGTCATTTGAGTGGCCTAATTTGGGCCCCAAAATCCGTCAGCCTGTTATTGCTGCCTCTGTCGGAAATTTACAAGGGGCCTCCGTGCAATTCAGATCACGGATGGCCATTACCGTTACAGCCAGAAGGCCTGGATACTGCCTATATAGTGTGTAGTGTATAGAGCCTAAGGAACATCGGAAAATAAGAGAGTTCATATAAAAGTGGGGTCAGAAACGCATACTTACAAAGATACAGGGCCGCCTCGAAGTTTAAATTTAAATTATATGTATTTAAATACGGAACAGAAAAGTAATTGTATTTTTTTCAGATAAATTATGTTAAAACATCAAGAGTAAAAAATTTCTAAATTAATTGGGCTACAGACCACGAAATTTCCTTTTTGAATAGCTTAATTTACAAAAACGTGCTGCAAAAATGATTAAGTTTCGGATTTCTACCCTTAAAATCCATAGGGTGCAAAAAGTAATTTTAATGTAAAGTAGCTTCCCACTTGTTGGTAATGTATCCCAAAATCCAAGTTTGTAGATTCAACCGTTTTTGAAAAAAATCAAAACCAAATTGTTTCTCAATCTTAAGGCTGGAATAACTTTGCAGAGGAGGCTTAAATCGAAAAAAATTACATTAACCCCTTTAAAAGCCCTGTAGTGCACTTTCTCCAAATATAATTGTCACTAGAAGTTCATAGATTTCATCCAGAATATTTACATTGAAGAATGATCGCAGGGTGGCTCTAGTTCGGGTTGCCTATCTTATCACATATAAACAAAAATTTTAAATTTTCGAGAAAAAGTCATTCTTCATATAAAAATTTGCTTGCTTCTCTCTTCTCTCGATATAATAGTTGCTTGTTCAATTTAATATACAGATTGCTCAAAACTAAAGAACAAAATGAAGTACCAAAAATCTTAACGTTATAGAAACTGTCTACGAAAGTAAATAATCTATAATAACTTCATTTTACGAAAAGTACCTACATAGTATCTATGTATAATCTTAATACTGTAAAAAATATCAAATTACTTATTCAATGTAATTTTACTTTACAGCGTCACAGTCGGGTCGCCTAAGCCTTGGCGTGACGATGGTAACGGTCTACGTCTCTGTTCCTAACAAGGTTATGTATGCATCTTTACTGCCCGTGCCTAAATGGTGGGGAAAATTTGCGGTGAAACTTTCACCCTTTACCGCCCGAGGGAAAAATAAACCGGATAGGGGCAGCCAGATTAAACTGAGCGGAAATAGTTGCGGGGGTGATCAGGGGTGTGGAAAATTTTACGTTTGTACAGCGGTTCCGCCTATATACGTTAGTCGGAATTGTTTCGCTGACCTAGGGAATTTACAGGATTGGGGAAATGTTGAAATGCTCAAGGCTTTCTTTCATAATCAATGTATCCAGTTAGAAAAGTATAGATTTCTCCAGGGTAAACGAAATAGGTATGTTTGACTATAATATTGTGTCATGTTTTTTTAGGACTACCACCGTGATTTTTTGCTTATTTTTCCTCCTCTCCCACAAAAAGTGTAAGGAACGTGGCAATTTTGATAAAAAAATTCCTAGCTATCTAAAATTATTATCGCCACGTTTCTATTTCTAGCGTTTTCTTTTGTGGAGCGCAAAGTAAGTAAATCGCGGTGGTATAGTCCTAAAGAAATCATCTTGTATATACAAAAAACGCCGATTTTTGGACTTTAAAATCCCATTCAATTAACATGTTCACCTTATAAAAATATACAATGTGGTCATTTAAGTGTGCAACCAACATATGGGATATTTTTTATTAATTGCACAACGAAATAACAAATATTCCCGAAAGTTGGTGCTTATTCGATAATCATATTAGGCGCACTTAGAATGGTTGCAAGTCAAACAGCATACAGGGTAGGTAAAAAAATATATAAAAATTCTACAAGAGTAAAGTATTTATTTCTTCTTTCTACTTAAATCAATTTTAAATTTAAATCTCACTCACATAGTGAAACTTAAACTATCGCAGTTCGACTTAAAATTTTGCAGTACGAGTTAAAATCTCATTGTTTTTATGATAAATAGACAAAAAAGAGGAAAACCAAATATAGGCAGATTTAATGATAACTCAATGATAACAATAATTGAAATGTGGTCATAATTTTAAATGATTTTTCTTTAATATATTTTTTAATTGTAATGGTTTATAAGGCGAATTTTTCATTGCGAGTATTGTTCTATAGATATAACTGGAGAAATTGCCCCAAAACAAATAACGATCATTCAATTTCTGTAAGGCGAAGGGAAAATTGTGATTAACGGTCAGAAAAATCTGTCACTTTAAAATGAATGGTAGTCGGCTGTGCCTCCGACTCTCCCACCTAATTGGTTCTTTTCGCAGATGTTATATGATTCAGTGGCGGCTCTAGACCCGACACATAAAAAAAAACTGGTCTGCCGGTACATACACGTAGTTACCTGAACGCATATTCTTGAAAGGAGACGCTACATGCTGACAAGACAATTTTAATATTATAAATACTAAAACATGTCCCATTATAGTTGGTCTCTTTTGTAACTTGTCAATAAACATCTTTTTAAAAGCAAATTTGTTACGCTCGCCCACGTAACTACGTCTATTTACTTTGAAATATATCGTATTATCCATTGTACAGGGAGGTTTGTTTTATGATATAAAAGTTTTAGTTTTTTTACCTTCATTAGCTGATGTAATGGTATACACTTGAGAGTTTAGGATAAAACTTGAAAATATCCACAATGTTATAAATGAATGAAGAAAGTCACGAAGTCAAATGTATAAAATTTACCACAGACAGACACTTCTTTATTCTCTTGATATGCAACCTACATGTAATATGAAAATTTATTTTCATGAAATCGGCAGTGAATTGTCTCAAAATCTTCATTAAAAGCTCATCGGCACTGAAGTAGCCCATCATTGTACGATTTTTTCAATAAGTAGGCCTTGAAGAGATGTAAATGTCAAACGTCAGACGCGGCCAATAAAGGCCCATTTAACTTTTCGTGCACACTTCGAAATTGTTACCTATAGCAGAGCAATAGGTATTTCAGTATAAATATTTTAGTAGGTTTGAATATCAATCTATTTTTCATGGAGACTTCACAACAGGCAGCAGTTTGGAGTTTCTGTTGGGAAGCGCCGTGCCTCGTCATACTTGACCTAGGTAGAGCGATCGTAAAAGTCAGGCAATGCCGCGCGCAGTCTGTTCGTGGGCGGATGATCCCTTATGATTATTTTTTTTCCTAATAAAACATTTTTTTTCCAATTAAAAAAATTAATATGTACCTCGGCACTGAAGTTCTTTTTATGACTCATGTGGTTCATTTGCCTCGGCCAGAGGCCTCGGACATGCATCTTAAAAGTTGAAATTCAATGCCTTGGTACATAAATAACTATTGTTAGAAAATAAACATAGTCTAAAAGTTCCAAATACCTATGTCGTAAGATTTTATAAAAAAGTGATTTCAATTTTCAAATCGTATTTTTACCATTTTCTCGATAATACGTTGTCAATATACCTAGGTACCTAATTTTTTTACAACCCCTTCCTTAAAGGCTACGGAAGACATATTTATATCTTTCGCACGGCCCAGATAAAAGTTAAGTTTGCAGAAATACAGATTCCGCGCCTGATAATATTAAACGGGTCCCTTTGTTTTAGTACAATATCGCCTTTTGTCTTTAATTATTGCTTAATTATAATTTAGAACAATAATTACTTCGCGCGGCGGTCCCCCAAAATTTTGTTTTCCCAATTTGCTTTGAATCGAGTTAATCACAACCCCGTCGTCGCATTTTTCCGTTTTAATTTGTCAAGGTCCCTCCCCCGCACTATAAATCTTAGAAGATTGAAAATAATTCGTCGTATTTTTCGGGCCCAGTTTAGCCAAAGATATTTTTTGAACGTATCGTGGAGACATTTCATACTTTTTGTTCCCTGCGTCTTGATATGAGATGTAGGACCAAAAGTCGTATATATACAGGTATGTGCTACCGACATTTAAATTTGCCTGGATATGTCAGATACACAGCGCAACGTTGCCAAATGTAGGTAAGTTCGATGTGCTAACAATTTTAAACCGCGCCTTTTTTTCTCTGGAGCTTTCGTATCGGCACGCTGTGCGAGCAATGAAAATTTTCGGCATTCATCTATTAGTGGGTGTTTTACATTTCAGCTCTGTGATATTTCTATATCCATCCACCCAGCATTCTGAATATTCTGAACTTTATAACGAATCAGAACCGCTTTGGAGGCAATGGCTAACAAAAAGAGGCGAAGAACAATGACGAGATCCCTTCATAATCTATTTTTATCCGCTTCTCAGCCAGCTCCGCACTCTAACTATATAATAAGGAGCTGCGCCACTGTTTGCTTTTATCGTATGTAAATTAGACTTCGCGGATCCATTATGTTTTTGCTAAGAGATAAAATTGTTATAAAGCTCGCTCCCGTCCGCTAATGAGTTTTAAAGCAATACGGATGCATTTTCGGATGTAAATCCTAACCGGCAAGACGTAAATAGGAAATTAATTGAGGAACTTAAATTATTGCAGGTGGTGTTCTGCCCGCCCCCCACCCCCAGTAACCGACGCAACGTGGGGCGATATTTTCACCGGAATAATTTCGTGTGATATATTGCCCGAGATTAATCTCCTTCAGGCCGTTGTTGCTTCCATTATAGCGGGCTTTATGTTCGCGGTCTTTCCAAATACTTCTTTATTTTCATTATTTCCATCATATACGGCGGAAAATGACGAAAGAAAAAAATCAACCGGCCGGGGTCCACGAAAGGCGGGAGAAACCGCGCCGAGTGCGGACCAACAAAGCAACACACCGTTTTGTTATTAGAACTGTCCGTCGTACGCTGCTGTAATCAAAACGATGAAAACGCGGTCTTTCAACCGATATTTTATAAGATCCTCCGCTTTTCTTATCATTTTTTGTTTGATGGTCGAAAAGCGAATTCATAATTTATTGTTTTCTTCCCGTAATTCATTAATAATAAAGCAGATGCTATGTCAGACACTACAGAGTGTGTGTATTCTAAGATCGTGTTGTAAGTAGGTACACCAAAAGCACAGAATAAATAACTTCGCAACAGAAGCCCCCTTAAGGACATGTGTCAAAAATAAGCGAGTCTCCATTTCGATTTACAGAAAAATAGCCAGTATTGTGAATATAAAATGGGTTCTAATACAATTTTTTTGCATTGTAGATTAACGTAAAATAATAATAATTCTCACCCTCACAATACTCCAAACTAAGAATACCCCAGAAGCAACCACATGCTTGTGCGGGGGAGGGGGGTAATTACTATTATTTTGTCTTCGTTGCCATTTGCGGCCAAGGCCGACTTTTTTCCCGATAGAACTAGGATAGCATTCGCTCAAGTACTACGGAAACCCCTAGAAAACCGTAGTAATCCCAGTGAACCCACATTTGTCCAGCGCTCTTGCGCTTTAAAGACATGTGCATGCCCCTGCCGTGACATCGGTTCGAACCAAGGTCGATCGAAGGCAGAAAAACATGCATCAGTCTAAAAAGTCAGCGCCAGTACGAGCGACGCCACCGCGGCCCCACAAATAAAATGTACAATATTTATCTCATCAGAAGATATTTCGTCTAAAAGTGAGTCTCCTTTTGACACTTGTCACTAAGGAATTGTCTTTCAATTTCAAGATACAGTGCGTGTAAAAATAATATAATTGTCATATAGAGCAGTCAGTACCCATCAGTGCCAGAGCTCCTATTGGCTTGACGGTTTGCTCGTCTGTCTCACCCAACGATATAAAGGAACAGTCGGTTTTATTTTGCTTCTACGTTATCGGGTCGGGGGGACGAAGACGAGGTAATTTGTTTACATTGGCATTTCTTAAATTCAGTCTTCTAGTATTTTGTAATGCATAATAAATAGTTTTTTGATAGACTTGTATATTGTATATATGCTTTGAGATACTTGTATTTATAAAATAACCTAAATCGTATAAAAAAAACTGGAAAACTTGAATGTGCCAACAATAACATCTTTTCAATATCATGAAACAAAACAAGTTGCCTTTGGTAATGTAATACCTAGATAGGTATATATCGTTGGTCGTTGGTCTCACCCAATCCGACCTCGCGGGCATCAGTGATTTTATGCACTGCATCTTGAAATTTAATTTACAGGCAAATCTAGTAAGAAAATTATGGAAGCCATTTGTGAAAATGTACCTCCTCTGTAAGAAACCATATATGCATCTAAAATATGTACGTACCTATTGTGTGTCTTCTTTTATACGAAATGGCTGAATTATTACACGTTTACACGTTTACACGTGTCCTAGGACTTCACCGCGGATGTATTACGGCCACGGGCGTAGCCAAGGGGGGGGGGGTTTCGGGGGTTCAAACCCCCCCCCCCCCCCCGAAATAAGCAAAATATTACCTAATATTATCTATCCTTGTTAAGGATAGAGACGTGAATATTACTGTCGAAAAATGGAGGGGAAAAAAAGGAAGGGTGGTAAACCTAAAGGTATGGACTACTGGAAAAATGGTGTAGTCAAGGTCAAGGGGTTTCTAATAAAGAAACAAATTTGGATTTAGCTATCAAAGCTTCAGCTACCTTGCATGCTGATAAGAAGACTGCCTACCCCGAAATCTAGTTTGGAATGCCTAGATATGTGCGATAAAAACCTTTATCCTAATATTTACACATTACTACAAATCTTGGCTACTATTCCTGTATCCACAGCTACCCCAGAGAGGTCTTTCTCGAGCCTAAGGAGACTGAAAAACTATTTACGAAACACTACAAGTGAAAACAGACTTAATGGTTTGGCTCTAATGAACATTCACTATGGAACAGAAATTCATGCAGATGAAGTAGTAGATATATTTAAAAGAAAAAGCCGAAGATTTCTTCTTTAATGGTTTTAGATTTAGCGCAGAGGAACGAAATTAATTTATCCATTTCATTTAAAGTTAAGAACTTTATAAATATATGTCGTCGTTTTTCGGATGGATATATAGATATTAAATTTCATATAAGCATATTTTTGTTGTTTTATTTACTTCTCAAACTAACCCCCCCCCCCAAAACTAAATCCTGGCTACGCCCGTGATTACGGCAATATACGCCGAAAGGAATTAAGTTTGACCAATCGACTGGTATAGGTAAGAGTATTTAAACGTAATGAAAAGACCGGAAATAGCAATGTTATATTAGGCGCTATTACAAAATAATTATTAGGAAATAGTATGAACACAAGCATTGAGCCCAGTTTAAAAATAAAAGCAATAGGGCTTATTTGTTAGATTCTTGTGTACACGGTCTGGCTAATAAAATATAGAGACAATGAAATGAAATCAAACGACCATTTCGAAGGCGCCACCCTCAAAACGGCGCCACTTCATGAACGGTTGAACCAGTGGCGTAGCCAGAAAATATGTCTGGGGGGGGGGGGCACCGACTCAAAATACAAAATAAAAATACAAAAATTTAATGTTTATTTAAAACTTACAATTTAATATTAAGCTTACGTTTTATATTTACTTTAGACAACTCGTTTAGCACCTCATCAGGCGATACAGGAATTTCACTGTGAATATTACTTACGGCTTATCTATTGGAGTTGACTGACGTATTAATAAAGACTGCTCACGGTTGTCAAGTCTGACACATTTTTGGCTCACCATGCGCTTTCCGGACACAAAATACAAAACAAAATACATTGTTAGCTATCAACATGACAAAATACTTTCCAGAATTATAGCTTCTTCAGCTGGTTGAACAGATCACCCCATAAGTCCAGAGTAGTGTTTATTCTTCTGCATAATGGTCTGTGCATACGATTTTCACGGACACGTTTGGCGTAACGTTTGGGGGGGGGGGGCACGTGCCCCTGTGCCCCCCCCCTGGCTATGCCACTGGGTTGAACCAAGGTTGTCGCCGTATCAATCTAAATAAGCAAACTGCGGGCAATCATTGGGCATTTATCCCTAATCCAAATTTACTAGGGTCCAGCACTATAAAGGAGGAGTAAACAATGACAAGAAGCGACACAAATTAATAAATGGGCACTCAGGCGTGGCCGTGGCCCATTACCGAGTTTACTTCTTCGAGTGGAGCGATTGTTATTGCAAAGTGGTCGTTTGGAAAGGTTGGCGCCCGCCGCCCCGGCGATTTTTGTTCATTATCGCCTCGAGTTTTGCGAATAGCGAAGAGAAATAAAAGAGTCTGAAAACAGCACGGAAAAATGTACGGCCGTTTATTTCCATTTTCTAAACAACTAAAATGGTTCTTAGATGGGAAGTTAGATGCAGGGCCTGCAGCAGTTACATTGTTCAATCATAGTTTGAGAACTGCACCAACGGAATATTAAAGAAGTGGTACACCGGTATAAAACTGGTGACTGATGTACAGGTTGCATTTAAACGACGTAGCACAAACTATAATATAGTTCAACGCAGGAAAGGAAACGTTTCTAAAGAATGCGGGCAAATACAAGTTTGTGCATATCGAAGCCGAATTTCTGAACTCTGTAATACCGAAAAAATAATGTTCGCATCACACGACCACTTACTCGTTAATGTTTATCATTTATTTTTAACGCGGTGTGATAAAACACCTATTATATTTTTTTCAACATCGTCGCTTCTACCATCGCCTTTGAAATACGGCAACAAAGCCCTTCTGCCAGCGAGCCGCCGACAAAACCAGTTAGCCAACGCGTTTGGGCCTGTTTCTATAGAACGTAAAGTTAACTGCGTATTTGGGCTACCACACAGCGCTCTCTTTTTCGGCCGCCGGCAACCTTGGCCGCCGGCGCAGAGAGCTCAGTGGCGTTTCGTATGTTCGGGAGTTAACGTGCGCAAAATGAGTAAACAGGGAAGAACGTTGCATTCTCAAGAGAAATAATTGCCAATGTTACAAGGGTTTGCCTTAGTCCATAGTCTAAGGCATCACCGTTAAGAATAATATTAACTATAAATTAAATAACAATTATATGAAATTTAAGTCAGTGAGTTACACAAAATTGAGCTACGCCCCTGAACTGTGGCTAATTCTGTAATATTTACGAGTTCTTTCCCCTTGCGTCGCACGCATTCTGCCGTAAGGAGGAGTATACCAGTGAATGTTGAGCCAATCATGATCCTGCATCAACTCATACTGGTCTATGACTATGGTCGCTATAGACGACGGTAAGTTCAACTCGCCTAAGTAGTTGAAAAAGCCTAGAAGTCAACTCCCCTCGCCCTATAGGCTCGGCCCGCAATTCTCCCGAACGAGTAATGACCATCATAACCCCTTCGTTGAGTAATATACTATTTTCTAATTTAGTAAGTGTCACCGTACACTTTCTAACCAATTAGGAAAAGTTCATATTTTCCTGAACCTTTCCTTCCCTAACCGGTTAGGAAATATTCATTACCATCACCAACTGGAAAACATAAGCAACAAACATAAACAATGGTTATTCGAAACAATTGGAGTCTACAGGTTGGTCTACTAATACAGGGCATTTTTTGATTAGTACACAAATTTTAACCAGTGGTAATAAAACTTGCGTTTCTCCATGAAGTTTTGTTAAAAAGTTCTGGGATCGTTGGGACCCTTGTTCCATCTGAATGTTGCTACACTTTATTAATATAAATTTAAAATATTTCAAAAAAATATTATTTATTTATAGAAAATATCAATTTTTTTTAAAAATGTATCACATTTATTTTTGAGTTTTTTAAAAAATAAGTTCAGGGGTTCAACTTTACCTTTTGTTAATATTTCTGTACTAATCAAAACTTTTTTGTAGTATTTAGAAAATTGCGTGTTGTTGTGTTAGTCTGATAAGGTAAAAATATTAAGAGCAATAAGAAAAAAGTTCCATGGCCATGGCCTTGATTTTGCATACAAATAAAAATATGGAACAACTTGTAGAATGTAATAGAGAAATCGACGAAAACATTTTTCCATGACCACACAGGAATTTTTTGGAACTTAATAAATTTTTATTTAGTATAGAGATAGACTTCCTTTTTGCCTAGTACGTCTCCAGTATGAAAAGAAAAATGAAAATTTCCATTGATTATAGGAGACAACAATTTCGTTTTTGCTAATGTGATGGTTTCGGCTATATGAAAAGAAAAAACAGAAACGTAAAAAGTATATTATCGTTGATTGACGTATTAATAATTTATTAATAATTAATTAAATACGTCAGTCAACGATATTATTTTTTTAATTGAATTTTATTCTTCTGGATTCTAGCGTTGTATTTGAATTTTGCAATCGATTTGAAAGTTCTTGATGAGAATATGACATAGACATGTGGCAAATTTCAGATTTATTTCTGTTTGTCTTCGCCTTATCATATTTGAAACAGAAAATTGTTATACCTACCTACCAACAACATATAAATCTGTTTAATTGTTACTTTCCTGAAGAATAAAATAAAGAGGGAATCAAAATTAATGTTATAACATTTTTATTTCAATATTAAGAGAAATGAATTCCAGTTATTTCTTATTTAACATCTGGAGGCTGTAGGCTCAAGTTGTCGCTTTCTTGCAAACTGTTAAATAACTCGCTTTCTTATTTGTTTGTTTGTCATCCATTCTTCTTAACGCGTTTTTAGCACGTTATTTTTTTTTATTATGCTCTTATGGCGTGTGCTTATCTGTTCATAAATTTCCACTAGTCAAATATTTGTAATTAAACGACTCTTGTAAAAGACAAAAAAAATGTCGAGTTGAAATTTGAGCTTTTGGGGATCAGCCCTACTTGGTTTCAAAGTAATTTGTGACATAATTTTAGTTTTGAAAAATCAAGTATGCCTTGGATGTTTCGAAAAAAAAAACAGTTTTTTTACATTAGTAAACTGCCTTTCCTAATTACGGAAAAATGTTATTAAGAAAAGTTGTTCAGCTGTGGGGGAAAGTGCCCTTTTGCTTTTAAATTGTGCAATCTTATTTATTTTTGCATTCTTAACAATTTTTCCTAGTAATATTTTGTATTATCTTTGACCAAAAGGGCACTTTCCCCACTTTTCTAGTAAAAAAGAACAAACAATCAAAGTAGGCCTAGGATTTTCAAGTTTTGAAAAATTACTCAGTTTTTCTGAACAACTTTTCTTGATAACATTTTGCCGTAACTCCTACAGGAAATGCACTTTACTAGTGTCAAAGATATATTTGTATATATCTTTGCTAGTGTAAAAAAAAAACAGTTTTTTCGAAGTATCTAAGGAATACTTGATTTTTCAAAACTAAAATTATGTCACAAATTACTTTCAAACCAAGCAGGGCTGATCCCCAAATACTCAAATTCCAACTATTTTTTTTTTATCTTTTACAAGAGACATTTCACCTATCCGGGGACACTCTGTATATAGCTAGTTAATATTGCATTATTTGTTAATATAGGTAGGTTTAAGTTTATTTTATTTTTACGCACACCTTGTAGTCAAAATATATTTTTTTATATAAATCAATTTTCTTGACCGTAGAGTGTATTTTGTTATTAAAATTCGTGAGTATCGGTCATAATATTTATTCTTTAAAATTTTATTTTACGACGTTTCGACAACTCAGTTGTCATCATCAGGTATTTTTTTAATAATAAAAACAAATCTTTTCCACATACAGACACATTAAAAATAGATTTTTAAAAGCTAAAATGAAAAATTGAATTTTAGTAGGTACATATCAATGCTAAAAATTATTATACAAGTTGAAAAAAGTAATAATACAATAAGGATATAAAAAGATTCTCTATATAACGGAACTTACCAAGAAAAGGCAGCTAAGTTTTTGTTTTAAAAATCATCGGGGTAGTAAAACATAAATTATTTTTTTGTGTAGATTACTTATTTGTTTCTAGAACATTTTTGTTTAATTATATTCATTTCAAGAGGCAGGACGAGAGACCAAAGAATAGTTGGAAATATTTAAAATTTGAAGCAGGCCAGTCTGTTTTTTTAGGTTTCAAAGGTAAAAAATATTGTGTATACAGTATGGTGCTTTATGGGTTTGGATAAGAAAATAGATGGTTATTTGTTTGTAGTTGTAAATTACACATATTATTTAAGAATTCATAATTAAATTATTGTAAATGTGAGACAACTGATTAGTATCAGAACGGAGGTTTATTGTATTAGGATGTTTTTTGATATTTATCATTTCCAAAACATTTCTTTTATAAAAATCATTCTCAAAATCTAAAATTTTGGGATTGTTGAAATTAAAGGTTTAAACATGCACTCGACAATTTACATACCTTTAATTTCAACAATCCCAAAATTTTAGATTTTGAGAATGATTTTTATAAAAGAAATGTTTTGGAAATGATAAATATCAAAAAACATCCTAATACAATAAACCTCCGTTCTGATACTAATCAGTTGTCTCACATTTACAATAATTTAATTATGAATTCTTAAATAATATGTGTAATTTACAACTACAAACAAATAACCATCTATTTTCTTATCCAAACCCATAAAGCACCATACTGTATACACAATATTTTTTACCTTTGAAACCTAAAAAAACAGACTGGCCTGCTTCAAATTTTAAATATTTCCAACTATTCTTTGGTCTCTCGTCCTGCCTCTTGAAATGAATATAATTAAACAAAAATGTTCTAGAAACAAATAAGTAATCTACACAAAAAAATAATTTATGTTTTACTACCCCGATGATTTTTAAAACAAAAACTTAGCTGCCTTTTCTTGGTAAGTTCCGTTATATAGAGAATCTTTTTATATCCTTATTGTATTATTACTTTTTTCAACTTGTATAATAATTTTTAGCATTGATATGTACCTACTAAAATTCAATTTTTCATTTTAGCTTTTAAAAATCTATTTTTAATGTGTCTGTATGTGGAAAAGATTTGTTTTTATTATTAAAAAAATACCTGATGATGACAACTGAGTTGTCGAAACGTCGTAAAATAAAATTTTAAAGAATAAATATTATGACCGATACTCACGAATTTTAAAGTCAAAATATATATTGCATCAAAATGAAATGAAGGAAATTATTTGAAAGGATAGATTATTAAAGTCCAAATCAGGACGAATTATTATTGTCTAACTCCTTCACGGTTACATTCACGGCAAACTCGCGACAAACTGAGCGGATTCTCGCCCGCATAGAACGATAAGGATCGTCGAGTTAAAACTGAAGTAAGGCATCAGTGGCGGCGGCGTAGCGGGGTAGCGCCAGTCTTAATTAACCCATCGGAGACAATTACAAAAGAACAAAGTGCCTGGGGCTGCTATCGCGTCGCTTAGGAGATAACCCGGCGTATTTATCTACAGAGGCGCGGAGCGAAGTCAGGAGGCCGAATGCCGACTCCTCAATCTTGAGTGGTGTCGTTGGCAGATTTCGGCGCCGCCGGAAGAATGTTTTTTTTTAATATAGACCGGGAGATAGTGACAGATTTTTGGACGTGATTTTACTCAGTATGCCTTGCAAAGGGCATTATGTGGCACATATTCTCACAATAATAAGGTATGAATCAGAGAGTCATCCTGGGTTCTTCATGTGAAAAACTGAGTTTTCAATTATTCAGAAAATATGCGTTTTGATATGACTTTATACAGGCTGCCATGTGTTTTATAATGAAGTTCAAAATAGAAAATTCCTCGGAAAACCATAGGCATACCGTTAGGGTGGGTCCAAAGGGCTATTATTGCCACGTGATCTTGTATATTAATAATTAATTTTTCCACGTTTCTGAACAGGCTGCCAATGAGAAGTATGCAAGTTCTTATTATGAAAATGCTGAAAAAAAGATGGCATACCTTTCGCGCAAGTCCAAGTACTGTTTAAATTGAATGTTATTTAATCATTTAAACGAGTTATTCGATGTAAAGTGTACTTGGACATGCGCAAACGGTATGCCATCTTTTCTTCAGCAGTTTCATAACAAGAACTTGCATACTTCTCATTGGCAGTCTGTTCAGAAACGTGGAAAAATTAATTATTAAAATACAAGATCACGTGGCAATAATAGCCCTTTGGACCCACCCTAACGGTATGCCTATGGTTTTCCGAAGAATTTTCTATTTTGAACTTCATTATAAAACACATGGCAGCCTGTATAAAATCATATCAAAACGCATATTTTTCGAATAATTGAAAACTCAGTTTTTCACATGAAGAACCCAGGATGACTCTCTGATTCATACCTTATTATTGTGAGAATATGTGCCACATAATGCCCTTTGCAAGGCATACTGAGTAAAATCACGTCCAAAAATCTGTCACTATCTCCCGGTCCAATACGGCCAGCAGTCACTTACGAAAGCAAACTATCTGAGGGTAAATAAAAGCTAAATTGTCTGTATATTGTTGGCTTCTAAACTGTGCAAAGATGTCTTTGATGCACCTCTAAACAAAAATTATATTAACACAGATAAAAGAGTACCTACTTTCAGTTTTTGGCCTTATACATCAGACTGCACAAATGAAAAAATACAAGGTGTAACTGAACTGATGGTCTGAAATGAAACCACGTATCCTTGGAGTCACATATTTGTTTCCTACAGGCCCTAGTTTTTTTTTTATACAGAGCGTAGAAGTTTAGAGAAAAATACACATATTTCTTAGTTTCTTTAGAAGTATAAGAAATATTTTCTTCAAACTTGACGTGTCACATGAGCGGATGTGCTGTTAAACTAAAGGTTAATATGAAGCTTCTGAGGCCCCCAGTTGCGGAGATACAGGATGTTATTAAAATTAATTAGTTCATAAAAATATGAATACCCTGTATAATCGCATTTTTAAATTTGTTTTGTGTGGTAAATCCAATGGTCAACAAAAAATATCTCTTAGTATTTTTTCATATTCTCAGCAGTTTCCTAATTATTTTTAAAGAACGGCAATAACAGTCATTTTAATAATAAATATAGCAATGTAGCAATTAAACTTGGCATTATTTGAATCATTTGGCTGTGAACTTTGCACTTTAGTATCTATCAATATTTTGAAAAATGATATTTTAGTAGTAATACAAAGAGAGTACGGGCTCACTTTGACCTCAGTTGACCCCTTGATCCTGAGAGTCCCCTACGGCCCGAGGTCACGGGAGCAAAGTGGCTACGTCATGCCCGAGGTCACGTGACGTCACCGGATGACCCCAGTTGACCCCTAGATCCTGATAGGTTAACCTTTGACCTTTGGGCCACGTGTGACCCCCAGTTGACCCCCCCCCCCACTCCAACGACGGGGCAACCCCCACTCCAACGGCTTGGTGGGGTGAGGTCTATATATTCGTGCGCAAGAGCAGTTTTCCCGTTATATACACTTACAATTTCCCACAGTCTGATTTGCCGAGTTCAAAATGCAGTCGTTCCTGAATCACCTGAACAAGAATTTGATCGTCAAGAAATTCGAAAGCGTTCAAAATATGGACGTGGATGAAAATTTTCAAATCGCGAGCGTGGACAAAGTGAACACGCAATACGGAGAGAAGGTCTACGTAGAGTTCGAAGAATTTAAGACGGTGCTGCCGCAACGATACACGGCCGAGTTTACGCCCCAACGGATCGAAGAAATTAATAGGGATATCGGTAACGGAAGGAGGTATTACATGAAGAGTCTTGGACCCGTCGGCCGATCTACAAATATCGAATTTATTGTAGAACCATGACGAAGCTGGAGTACAGAAGAAAACTGCAACAATATTTGAAGAATTTAGAAGCATTGAAATATGAACTTATGTTATATGAAATTAAAATGAAGATAAAACATATTGACTTACACAATTAATTTTTAATAAACGTTTAAAAATCTTTTGTTGTGTTTTTTTATAAGAATCTTTGTGTTGAAGGGAAAACACCTGAAGCATCATATTATAATAAAACTCTCACTCTAAGCAATAATATCACTCTATTCCACTGTTATGTGTATACAGGGTGATTCTTAACTTATACACATAAATTTGGAAAATTGTAGGTTATGTCAAGTAATGGCTAATAATGAAAAAAAAAGTCTAATAAAATTGTTATCGATAAGGTCTGCGTTTGTGATCTTATGAACCATAATTTTTAATTTATTTGTGCAAATAAACCCCGAATTGTTCAAGTACACAAAAATATAACTCAGCTGTTGCGTCGCATCGGGTTACTCGCTGCGAACGCGTGACCGCATAGTAAATATATAGTAAGAGAAAACACGTGGAATAGTTCACGACAGACGCCTGCTTTGTTTGGTCGAGCACTCAGCGATTTTGCTGAAACCGCATATAGAACAATAGGCTACAAATTTCACCCAATTATCTTCTAAATAAAAAAATCTGAAAAAATTGCAGATAGAATAATAAACGGAAAATTTGGGAAAATCAGCATGTAACGCAAACGATTTAGGCCGGAATCTTCAACTAGACACGTGGAAATCCGAGGTAGACTCCTTGGTATCAGGAAATGTGATACATTATGGTAAATAAGAAACCACGTGGAACCGTATATGATGCGATGTACAACGTAAACAATTAGTACGTCAGGGGCTCGGATTTTCTGCTGATGCAGGTGTATCGTGATTTCCAAATATATCTTCTGATCGGCTGATCGGAAAAAATCCTCATATAGCGCAATCGATTTTGGGGCCACCCCTTGGGGGGGGGTGGACTTAGTCTACCCCGGGGTGGGTGGGGGGTGGCGGATGGGCAACTATGTGCCAGGAGGAACGGAGGCCGAAGGCCTCCGTCCGACTGGCATGTAGTTGCCCGAACAAAATCCACCCTTCCCCCTTGCACGCGTTTCGCGCATGCGCAGTTCCGCACTTTTGATACCTATGAAAAATCGAAAAAATTTGAAAATTTTTTATTCAAAAAATGTAATTTTAAAAAGGTCCTGATCCTATAATCCCGATAACATTTTGGGAAATTTTCATTTTTTGACGGTGAAATGTACAAGACAAGACTCAGACGAATGTTTTATATACAAGTGCAGATAGAATTTTTTCGAGTGACTGATAAAAACAGTTATTATAATAGTTAGTCGGAAGGCCCCAGATAACATAGGAAATTTTGTTTGAACAAAATCTGTAAAAAAAATCCAAGACGTGAAAATGTAGGTAGAATTTTCGAATAAGTTTTGTATACCGGTAAAAATATATGTAAAGGTAAAAATAACGTCAGTTTCACTTGGAAAAAAATGATGAAAAAATTTCAGTAAAAAAAATACGATGTAGAGGTTGTACCAAAAAAAATTGGAAATAATTATTTATTCCAGTAAAATATACACAAGACCGAAAAAGGTAATTGCGCGGCTGTCCCATTTTATACACCCTAGCTGTTTCAGTTCATCTCGTTTGGAAAAATTTTAGGGGTTATTACTTTTTTAAATACCGGTTTCCTCAACCTTATTTGAAAGTAAATATTTTTTAGTTCCCCACAGAAGGAAATAATGACGATATTTTATACCGGTGGATTCAAAAAATATATAAGGTTAGGAAAAAACCTTGGTAGGCAAACGCGGCTCTGCTGACCAGACAAAAAAAAACCTTAGTCGACAAATAATGGCCTATAAGAAGGGTGCGTGATTCCACGTATCAGTTCGAGTGCTCCAAGATGCAAGTAAGTATATACCAGCTGTCCCATTTTTAAACAGCTAGATATTTGGAAACCTTTCGTAAAAAAATTCCCAAGGATTACATGAGCAAAAGAAAGAAAAAAATGTAAATATACCAGCTGTCCCATTTATAAACCGCTTGATATCTTGGAAACGAAAACTTATATAAAGGAAGTAAAAGCTATATCTTAATAGGCGGAGGACCGACTGTCATTCAGACAGGTGAAAATTTTTTGTGATTTTTTGTAGAAGTTTTTTGCCAAAATTTTTTTTTGTCAATTTTTTTTTCGTCAAAATTTTTTTTTGTCAAATTTTTTTTTGACAATTTTTTTTGCCAAAATTTTTGTTTGCCAAATTTTTTTTTTTGTCAAAATTTTTTTTGCCAAATTTTTTTTTTGTCAAAATTTTTTGTCAAAATTTTTTTTGTCAAAATTTTTTTTTGTAAAATTTTTTTTGACATTTTTTTTGCCAAATTTTTTTTTTGTCGAATTTTTTTTTGCCAATTTTTTTTTTTGAAAATTTCTTTTTCGACAAAATTTTTTTTGATAGAAATATAATTGCTAACGTTTAATTTGTTTACCCCATTTACGAAAATGATAACAAAATTGGATCAGACAAGATGTTTTTTCGAAGTATAGTTTTTAAACACAGGGTGCCACCACCGGTTTTACGATATAGGTTTCAAAATGCGACGCAAGTACATAAAAAAAATACCCTAGAGATAAGAAAACAAAATACAACTCACCGAAAGATTCTTGATGATGTATAAAAAGAAATCAGGTTACATCTAATGCCCCAGACAGTAAAATAAACATCCCCGAGCTATCAGATATAACCAAACATCATTTTTCTAACGGCACAGTCATTTTCACGGGAAAAACAACCAGTAACCGTTCAAATTCCATAGATAGGTACTGCCGTAATCCAAAATTTCACTGAACTACGCGTATCTATTATACTGAAGTAGGTACTGATACACTTCCATCTTTCCAAAGAAAAACAAACACGAAACTCAGACTTTTCATATATTTATTACAACGCCTCGATAGAGTCTTTATTTGTGGCCACGACCGAGAATCTACTGAAGCAAGTGCGACGCATAGGACGTGAAAAGTGCCGAGTTGGTTTTATTAAACAATGAAACTTATACCTACGTATATATAAAATAAATGAGAAATATGCCAGAGATGTGAAACCTAATTGTGTTGCAAGTTTGAGGGTCCAAAAAAAATATTGGCTTTAATTTTTTAAGGTGAGAAACACATCTAACAGCCAGTTTGGAAATATACAAGGCAAAAAAAGTAGTGATGTGGCTGTCCCATTTTATGTTTTATACAGGTTGGGTTATTTTAGAATAGTTGTTCAATAGACCGAGACAACATCATAAACGCTTCCCGTTAGAACAGAATGTGATGAAAAGAAAAATTCCATCTGGGTCAAGCTACTACATAACCAAAATAAAAAATACTGAACGTTATAAAATTTAAAAAATCATATTTTCTACGGATTTTTATCCTCTGAAAATTGTTCTTGTGTAAAATTCAGTTTCTCTGGGTCAAGCTAGGTGGTAACTATATAACCAAAATAAAAAATACTGAACGTTATAAAATTTAAAAAATCATATTTTCAAGGGATTTTTGTCCTCTGAAAATTGGTTTTGTATAAATTGAGTTTCAATAAGTTACTAATTGAGATAATAGGAAAAAAATCTTAAGAATCTCTTATAGAATTCTGAGACAACGACCCTGAGAGTAAATACCATACAAAAATCTTTGTGCGTTGACTTTCAACTCAATTTAATAATTAGGTTTAATAATGACAATTTTCTCGATTATCTAGAATCAAAAATATTGCGAGTGGCAATTTTCTAGATATCATGTGAAGCCTTATTATTGCGTCGTAAGTTAGAGGATCCAAAAATATTGGCTTAAATTGTTTAGTAAATGCGATTAAAATATGTTTAGTTTATCAACAGTTAATTGTAACAGCTTATAATCTTAGAAGCTAAACTCTTTAAAAAATTTTTTAGACAAAAAGTTGTAGTTTAATAATGGTCAGTTGGATTCCTTTTGAATCATGTTTGCATATTACCTACAAGGAGTTACAACCTCAAAACATAGAAATCGCTCATTTTAAACCGATTTAATAAAAATTTCACCAAAACAATACTTTCACTCATATGATACACTTCTGATTAATAAAAAAGGCACCATAGGTAGTAATAATAAGATATTCAACGGAATTTTTATCGACTGTTTGCCCATTTTGCTAGCTTTTGGGGGTATTCCTTGATATTTTAGACTGATAAAAATGAATAATAAAAATTAAAAATAAAAATTTCACCAAAACAATACTTTCACTCATATAATACACTTCTGATTAATACAAAAGGCACCATAGGTAGTAGTAATAAGTTATTCAACGGAATTTTTATCGACTGTTTGCCCATTTTGCTAGCTTTTGGGGGTATTCCTTGATATTTTAGACGGATAAAAATGAATAACTAAAATACAAAACGCACTGTTGACTTTACTTACGTGAATAGTAAGCCTATAATACGTATCGAAAACAGAGAAATATTCAGGTCAAGAAAAAAATGGCCTAATTTACAATAAAAAATATAGCAGACAACATAGCGATGACACCGATTGACCCGTTTTGCTGGTAAAAAGTAAACAAAGGTACCTATTGCGATTCTAATCAGGCATTTCCAACGGAGATGCCTTCAATACGCCCACGTGGGAGAGCCGCCGGTGTTTCGTCACATGCAAATCGCCGCTCGAGATGGAAGCATCTCGGCCTTTCGACGCATTGCGCGCCACTTCGTTTGTTGAAATCTGGCCGCCGCGCCGCCGTCAACTTGCCCGGAGATGCCTCGCTACGTGGTGCGTCGCATACTCGCCGTCGCGTGGTGTATGGGCGCCAGCTTTTGGCCAATTTCAAGGGAATCGTTTTTCATATTTTCGACGGATTTTCGTCCTTTTTGCAGACGTTACACTGCTAAATTGATCCGTTTTGCTGGCAAAAAATATTTCTATCGCCATGACTGAGTCACGACGCTTGGCCTTATGCGATAAACAATGTGTGTGGGTAGAGACATTCGCGGGAAAAGGTGTAACATAATATGCATGCTTTCTTCATGCAATGAATTGTAAATAAAATTCATACATCGAACTGTGACTGGTGACTGGATAAAAATGCCGTAATAAGAATCGACTGTTTTCATGAATAACCTCATTGAATTTTATGCAGTTTTAGAAAGTTAATGTGGGTAGGAAAATTTGTATTATATGCTGGATGCAGAGAAAAAGTGGAAATTTCATATAAGTTGAGCTGTTTATGAATGAAAAAAAGTTGAGAGAACAATACCTACTTATACAAACACAACAGAACGAGACAGTCTTAAAGAAAATGGGCAATTCACTCTTTGTGTATAGGACTCGAACAGCGACTTATTATTTTAATCGGTACTGTTGTAAGAAATTCAGAAATGGAATTTTGGTTTATTTAATAAAAATATATACTTACACATTTTATCTTTATCTTTTTATGGTGCACTTTAACATATTTTCAGTTTGTAACATGTTTCTCAGGAGAACAAAATCAGGAAATACTTGTCTCTAGGATTATATTATTATTACATTTTAGTTTCAACATGTTTTTGCACTTATAAGGGAGGATAGAAAAAAACCAAAAATATACATAAAACATATTTATTGTGTATAAAAATATAAAAGAAAATATACTTAAAAGCTAAGAATACGTATTAAATTTAAAACTAAAAGAAGGATAGGTATCTATAAACAACGTTGGAAAATAAAGACTCAAAATTTTTTTAAAAATATTTAATGTGAGAAAAAACTACTTTTTTACCACATTAAATCTTTTTAAAGTACCAGCAGACAGCCGTTTATCCCTCTCCATTTTCTCAATTTTGGCTATAGATACCTGCTCCCTTTTTCTCAGTCGTTCTTTCTCTCTCCTAATAGTCGCCAGTCGATGTTGCTCCTCTCTCAAGGATTTTAGATTTTCGGCGTCCTTTTGTTTCAGCCCTTTTGAGACCTGTAATATATAGGAACCGAGTGAAGTACTCCCAGGACTAGTCAGCTCCTCGAATTCATCCTCGCTGTCCATCTGCTGACTAACACTAATGTGCACGTCACTAAAGGAGTCCTCGCTGTCCATGCCCAACTGACGCATGTCTTTACCACCATTTCCTTTCAATTGTGGGTTATTCGTGTTTTCCACACCACACTGCTAGACGTCCTCTTGCCGATGAACCGGTGAAATAATGGAATTCGGACAGAATGCCATTATCTCGTCGTAACAAGGCACTTGGGAGGGCGACACGAAGGACGCACTATTCAAATCGGGCATGTTGTATGACTGTGCAGAGTCGATGGTTGGCTGAAAAGAAAAAAAATAATAAGTTTAATTTAGAAAAAAAGTATTTTTCAAAAATAAAGTTTAAAAAATAATTTTGTATGAAAAAAATTGTTGAAGATTACCAGAAAACCAAGATTTATACTTACAGGCATTATTAGCATATTGCTAAGGATAGTAGGTTTCTTTGTCGAGAGAGACAACTTCTTAGGGTGCTGCATTGTAAGTATCCAAAATACACAAAAAACACACCACTGGAACTACTATTGTGAATCAAGAAACTTATAAGAGAGGAGGCTGTGAACTGGCTAATGGCCATTCAACAAACCTCTTTAAAGGGAAAAAATTCGATGTCAGTCAAAAAATATAGTAGGAGAAAAACGATTTGCCCACTCTAGAATTTTTAAAAAACTTGTTTATTGATCTGAGCGAGACTGTGTGGCGTTATGCGTGGTCATTAAATTTAATATGTGGTAAACAAGAGGCCACGGGGATGAACGATATAATGCAATGTAATCCAAAAAAAATTAGCTAGACTGTATGGCGTTATACACGTTCTTTAGGGCCGGACTGGGCTGATGGACTAGGGGGAATTAGATTGTTAATACATCGCAGAGTCTTTGCGAAATTGAATGTGATAATGTTTAAAGAAACAAATCGCGCATGGGTTGTCCAATCATATCGTTGCACAGTTAATTAAAAATGTAGACGCAAAAACATATCTCCCAAAAAAAAAGTTCAACCTACTTTCCGCTTAAAAATCGAACAACAGAGGTATCTCCCATCGCTCACAAAACCAATTCCAGAAAGGACAAGAACGCCAAGGCCGGGCGCACTCAAATTTCGTATCGGTGTTTTCTTTTAGTCGAAAAATATTTCCAAGGTAAAAGCTGAACTTTTGGGGTGTATGTTGAAAATTTACATTTTGGGGTACGAATGAGGTTGATCGCGGCGTCTCGGCTAGAAGGTCAAAATGGGTCAAAATGGGCCTAAGGTTTTGAAATTTTTTTTTACACCTACCTAATTCTTCATCTTGAACAAGTTTCATTAACAACATTTTAACGTGTAAGCTACAGAAAAGGCACTCTTCTAAAATAGTATAATATTTTTAATTAAAAGATACCTCTGTAAGGATATTAGGCAGACTTTTAGGCTATGTGTTCTCTAGAAAAATTGTTAGAGTGCTTGCTTTAGGTAGCGAAAATCGCAGGGGTAGAAAGTCACGGTGGAGTCATTGATAAACGGTTCCACTTATCGAAATTTGGAAGGAAGTCACTGTGGTAATCATCGTTAAAATCTTCTATTACCTACGCTGCTATAATTAAATATTTATCTACGGCTTGGTTCTGTTTCTTTTCCAATGCCTAAATAGTACATTTTATAATATTAATTTTGTTTCCTCTCCAATATATTGTACGGTGTTTGTATCACATATATCTGTGAAAAACAACGTTTCAGATATTTCTCAGTTTTTAAGAGCGGTGTTTGGTCAGAAACGATCTAGTGGATGATGGGGTAGTAAAAAGGCCGCCGTTTTTCCAGAGCCTGTTTTGAATACACCCCACCAAGTCTTGACTTGTCATTATGATAGGTATTGCATACTTTTGTATAGGAGTCAGCTTTTGTTAACCCAACTTCTTTCTGTTATCTTCTTCCACCATTTTAATCTCAATTCCTCTACCCGACGCCACAATATGTTACTAATCGTGAATAAATAGCACATTTCATAGTGAAGTTTATAAACCAGTGGGATTTGGCAATTTTGTTTAAATATAATGAAAAATAGCTCGTTTTGGTCTTGATTATTGTTAGACAAATTATCGCAAACTTCACTTTTCAGAAGAATGATTTTATTGTGATGTAATGATTGTACAAAGACGCCAGCGCAAACACGATCACGATAATTAACTGCTAACCTTAAACAAAACAGCTGAAGATTTTATGCGATTTTTATTATGACTTAGCTTGTTGTTCCCCTGTTCCGCGCTGACTTAGCCTATTCTTCCCGTGTATGGGTATTTTAAAGTAATACGTATATTGTGACCTAGCCTGTTTTTCCCCTGACTATTACGTTGGTTTGAAAGAGCACACAATTTACCACAAGATGGCACTGTAATCCCAATTTCAACAAAAAATGACTTGGCCTGTTTTTCCCGTGTACCCTTCATATGGTTTTGTTTCTCTCAAGATTGGGTTTCAACCCCAGTGGCGAAAGAAGGAAGGCCCCAACTTGCATTATCTAGTTTTTACTCTAATCTTTTCTAGTCTATATTGTTTAGGATTTGTATGAAAAAATGAATTTTGTATCATCAAGTTTGCGACTCTCCCTGCAGCTCGAAACGGTTGTTTGTGATACCATACTTTCATAATATAAGCTTATAAGGTAATATCCCATATTTTTAAATTACACTATTCTTTGTATCTCTCTAATATGTTTGATCAAACATGGATTAGACCTCCTGCGCCCTGCATTCTACCTCAAAGGTGGTGGGAAAATGAATGCATATAGTTTTGTTACAATTTAAAAATATATATAAAAGAACAATTCAACCTATTTATAACTAATATCCATATGAAACTGTACGTCTAATTTGCGATTAAAAATTTTTGTTGAAGGTGTGAAACATTTTCGATTTTTTTTTATTGCGTTCTGTATTCTACCTCGAAGTAGGAAACGAACGCATGATGATTGTCAGTTAAATGCGACGTGGTTCTTCAATTTCTCGGCCACGCTCGTCGGCCAAATTTTTTATCGAGACTTGCACAGCAAAACGCCGGGCGCCACGGAGCGCCGCTGCGTCTAGGGTTCCGATGCAAAATATCTCAGCCGCGCTCGTACCTGGATCGTGGGAGCACAGATGTTTGATGACACCCGGATTTCAGAGGCGTACATCAGGGTGTAGTCTAATTTCTTGCTGAATCATCAATGTTGGAGGATTTCGGCAATAATGGACCCGATTTTGAGGTGCTTTGTGAAAAAAAAAAAGAAGAAAAATTGACACAAACATTTTATTAGGGGATCTATACATGGTGTTATAATTTATTTCTCCGTAATTAATACATGAACAGTTTTCAAAAAGTTTTTCTGAATTGGTATTAGAACAGAAAGACGTAAATTGATTAATTTTCTTAATATGATTCACTAGTCTTGACGCATATCCTCTTCGACGATATTCTTCATGGGTAAAAACAAAATTGAGATTTTTCGGGTTGGAGTGTTTGTTTAAAGGGTCGAAATCAATTTTTGACATTAGGACAAATGAAACCGGTTTAGCATCAACGTATAATATATAGCACGATATTTTTTTATCTAGGCACCACTGATCGAACATACTTCTTGCAATACCATCTCTCACGACTTCTTGTCTTATTTTGTTTACTGCTTGTCGATCAAAAAAGAATCTGATCTCCATGTTGCACAGACGTTTGAATGAAAAATCATCGGTCACACACTTTTAAGACATTACCCCCACCACTTTTATATTTTTCCATACACTTTTTAAGACGTTACCCCCACCACTTTTATAAATTTTAAACTAGCCGAAACCTTGACCCATTTGAGATGTTAAGATATTTGGGGAAGCGTTTGGAAGTTGCGCCAGCAGCGAATTGCATAAGGTCAAGCGTCGTGACTCAGTCATGGCGATAGAAATATTTTTTGCCAGCAAAACGGATCAATTTAGCAGTGTAACGTCTGCAAAAAGGACGAAAATCCGTCGAAAATATGAAAAACGATTCCCTTGAAATTGGCCAAAAGCTGGCGCCCATACACCACGCGACGGCGAGTATGCGACGCACCACGTAGCGAGGCATGGTTGTTTTTCCCGTGAAAATGACTGTGCCGTTAGAAAAATGATGTTTGGTTATATCTGATAGCTCGGGGATGTTTATTTTACTGTCTGGGGCATTAGATGTAACCTGATTTCTTTTTATACATCATCAAGAATCTTTCGGTGAGTTGTATTTTGTTTTCTTATCTCTAGGGTATTTTTTTTATGTACTTGCGTCGCATTTTGAAACCTATGTCGTAAAACCGGTGGTGGCACCCTGTGTTTAAAAACTATACTTCGAAAAAACATCTTGTCTGATCCAATTTTGTTATCATTTTCGTAAATGGGGTAAACAAATTAAACGTTAGCAATTATATTTGTATCAAAAAAAATTTTGTCGAAAAAGAATTTGGCAAAAAAAAAAATTGGCAAAAAAAAATTCGCCAAAAAAAAAATTTGGCAAAAAAAATGTCAAAAAAAATTTTACAAAAAAAAAATTTTACAAAAAAAAATTTTGACAAAAAAAATTTTGACAAAAAAAATTTTGACAAAAAAAAAATTTGGCAAAAAAATTTTTGACAAAAAAAAAAATTTGGCAAAAAAAAATTTGGCAAACAAAAATTTTGGCAAAAAAAATTGTCAAAAAAAAATTTGACAAAAAAAAATTTTGACGAAAAAAAAATTGACAAAAAAAAATTTTGGCAAAAAACTTCTACAAAAAATCACAAAAAATTTTCACCTGTCTGAATGACAGTCGGTCCTCCGCCTATTAAGATATAGCTTTTACTTCCTTTATATAAGTTTTCGTTTCCAAGATATCAAGCGGTTTATAAATGGGACAGCTGGTATATTTACATTTTTTTCTTTCTTTTGCTCATGTAATCCTTGGGAATTTTTTTACGAAAGGTTTCCAAATATCTAGCTGTTTAAAAATGGGACAGCTGGTATATACTTACTTGCATCTTGGAGCACTCGAACTGATACGTGGAATCACGCACCCTTCTTATAGGCCATTATTTGTCGACTAAGGTTTTTTTTTGTCTGGTCAGCAGAGCCGCGTTTGCCTACCAAGGTTTTTTCCTAACCTTATATATTTTTTGAATCCACCGGTATAAAATATCGTCATTATTTCCTTCTGTGGGGAACTAAAAAATATTTACTTTCAAATAAGGTTGAGGAAACCGGTATTTAAAAAAGTAATAACCCCTAAAATTTTTCCAAACGAGATGAACTGAAACAGCTAGGGTGTATAAAATGGGACAGCCGCGCAATTACCTTTTTCGGTCTTGTGTATATTTTACTGGAATAAATAATTATTTCCAATTTTTTTTGGTACAACCTCTACATCGTATTTTTTTTACTGAAATTTTTTCATCATTTTTTTCCAAGTGAAACTGACGTTATTTTTACCTTTACATATATTTTTACCGGTATACAAAACTTATTCGAAAATTCTACCTACATTTTCACGTCTTGGATTTTTTTTACAGATTTTGTTCAAACAAAATTTCCTATGTTATCTGGGGCCTTCCGACTAACTATTATAATAACTGTTTTTATCAGTCACTCGAAAAAATTCTATCTGCACTTGTATATAAAACATTCGTCTGAGTCTTGTCTTGTACATTTCACCGTCAAAAAATGAAAATTTCCCAAAATGTTATCGGGATTATAGGATCAGGACCTTTTTAAAATTACATTTTTTGAATAAAAAATTTTCAAATTTTTTCGATTTTTCATAGGTATCAAAAGTGCGGAACTGCGCATGCGCGAAACGCGTGCAAGGGGGAAGGGTGGATTTTGTTCGGGCAACTACATGCCAGTCGGACGGAGGCCTTCGGCCTCCGTTCCTCCTGGCACATAGTTGCCCATCCGCCACCCCCCACCCACCCCGGGGTAGACTAAGTCCACCCCCCCCCAAGGGGTGGCCCCAAAATCGATTGCGCTATATGAGGATTTTTTCCGATCAGCCGATCAGAAGATATATTTGGAAATCACGATACACCTGCATCAGCAGAAAATCCGAGCCCCTGACGTACTAATTGTTTACGTTGTACATCGCATCATATACGGTTCCACGTGGTTTCTTATTTACCATAATGTATCACATTTCCTGATACCAAGGAGTCTACCTCGGATTTCCACGTGTCTAGTTGAAGATTCCGGCCTAAATCGTTTGCGTTACATGCTGATTTTCCCAAATTTTCCGTTTATTATTCTATCTGCAATTTTTTCAGATTTTTTTATTTAGAAGATAATTGGGTGAAATTTGTAGCCTATTGTTCTATATGCGGTTTCAGCAAAATCGCTGAGTGCTCGACCAAACAAAGCAGGCGTCTGTCGTGAACTATTCCACGTGTTTTCTCTTACTATATATTTACTATGCGGTCACGCGTTCGCAGCGAGTAACCCGATGCGACGCAACAGCTGAGTTATATTTTTGTGTACTTGAACAATTCGGGGTTTATTTGCACAAATAAATTAAAAATTATGGTTCATAAGATCACAAACGCAGACCTTATCGATAACAATTTTATTAGTCTTTTTTTTTCATTATTAGACATTACTTGACATAACCTACAATTTCCCAAATTTATGTGTATAAGTTAAGAATCACCCTGTATACACATAACAGTGGAATAGAGTGATATTATTGCTTAGAGTGAGAGTTTTATTATAATATGATGCTTCAGGTGTTTTCCCTTCAACACAAAGATTCTTATAAAAAAACACAACAAAAGATTTTTAAACGTTTATTAAAAATTAATTGTGTAAGTCAATATGTTTTATCTTCATTTTAATTTCATATAACATAAGTTCATATTTCAATGCTTCTAAATTCTTCAAATATTGTTGCAGTTTTCTTCTGTACTCCAGCTTCGTCATGGTTCTACAATAAATTCGATATTTGTAGATCGGCCGACGGGTCCAAGACTCTTCATGTAATACCTCCTTCCGTTACCGATATCCCTATTAATTTCTTCGATCCGTTGGGGCGTAAACTCGGCCGTGTATCGTTGCGGCAGCACCGTCTTAAATTCTTCGAACTCTACGTAGACCTTCTCTCCGTATTGCGTGTTCACTTTGTCCACGCTCGTGATTTGAAAATTTTCATCCACGTCCATATTTTGAACGCTTTCGAATTTCTTGACGATCAAATTCTTGTTCAGGTGATTCAGGAACGACTGCATTTTGAACTCGGCAAATCAGACTGTGGGAAATTGTAAGTGTATATAACGGGAAAACTGCTCTTGCGCACGAATATATAGACCTCACCCCACCAAGCCGTTGGAGTGGGGGTTGCCCCGTCGTTGGAGTGGGGGGGGGGGTCAACTGGGGGTCACACGTGGCCCAAAGGTCAAAGGTTAACCTATCAGGATCTAGGGGTCAACTGGGGTCATCCGGTGACGTCACGTGACCATGACGTAGCCACTTTGCTCCCGTGACCTCGGGCCGTAGGGGACTCTCAGGATCAAGGGGTCAACTGAGGTCAAAGTGAGCCCGTACTCTCTTTGTATTACTACTTATTTTCATTCGAAGACTTGACTGACATGCACTTTTGCTATGCACTTGCCAGTGGCAATAATAAAAATGCGGAAATGCATATAGACCTGTATTGAAAAAGACGGCGGTCATTTAGAACATTTAATAATTTATAACCTAATTTTCTAATAGCATTACGTTTCTTCTATTATAGTTTTTGCTTTCGTATTTTGTTAAATAAAGTTTAATTGACATCCACAGATTGCTAGATAATAACTTGTTTATTGCAGCAATGCCGTCCTTTGAAAATAATTAAGAAACGGCTGCGAATATGAAAAAATACTAAGAGATACGTTTTGTTAACCATTGGATTCACCACTCAAAACAAATTGAAAAAAATGCGATTATACAGGGTAATAATATTTTTTGAACTAATTAATTTTAATAACACCCTGTATCTCCGCAACTGGGGGCCTCTGAAGCTTCACGTCAAACTTAAGTTTGACGGCTCATCCGCTCATGTGACACGCCAAGTTTGAAGAAAATATCTCGTATACTTCTAGAGATACTAAGGAATGTGTGTATTTTTTTTATCTAAATTTTCTATGCTCTGTATAAAAAAAGTAGGGCCCGTGGGAGAAAAAATATATGAATAAGTGCCCTTATTTTGACTCCAAGAATACGTGGTTTCATTTTTGACCATCAGTTCAGTTACACCCTGTATATCACTATCAAAAATATTGATATTCAATAATTTATAAAACACTCTGTAGATGACGATAAATAAAAAACCTAATAAGCAAGAGACAAGTTATTTGTAAGGAATGGTTTCAATTTCCCCGATTTATATATTTTGTGCCTACTGCCTATACATTTTTATGTAGGTTGGAAATATCGTCGGTACGGCATCATAGATTGCATATTTTGCCGAACAAACCAATTGGATAGCATCAGATATTATTTATTTCCCAGTGGCCGAATGGCTCTTGTCTGCTATGTTATTACACAACGACGGCATAAAACAATGTTCAGCTATCCGTATGTATTTGTTTCCGAGGAGACTCAGTGCAAAATAAATACCGGCGTATTTATGGAATTGAGCGCAATTCAATTATTTGTATAAAATTTATTGTCGGAACTCAGGATATATTTTTGGGATGAGTTTAATTGGTCGCCTCATTTCACCTGTTTTCACATTAAATACTGCCGGAATATCAATATGAATACGACTATGTGACATTCCAGGACGCATTTGCACATGTGTATATTATAATATCGAGGATAACTATAAGCTGGACCAATACTATTAAAGACCTGTGCATAGCCCTGTTTCAAGCGATCGCCACAACGAATTTAATATTTAAAATAACATTAAATGATTGTTTGTTATGCTCCTTTAGATTGACAAGTTGACATGCCATACATATATTCTTATTCAGACAGCTACCTTATCTTTTAATTTTTCTTTATCTTTAAGAAATATAAAACGTCATTGGTCAGTTCAAATCAAGGGACAAATGCCATTGGTTATTTCTTAAAGATAAAGTAAAATTAAAAGATAAAGAAGCTGCATGAACCAGGCTTAAAAAGCCAGGAAGAGTATTTTGGTGCCTAGAATTCCCGCTTTTTCAACTGGTCGAACAGATCATCCCGTAATTCTAAACTAGTGTATATTTTTCTAAAATTGAGGTAATGGTCTGTGAACATGATTTTTTCATAAGTATGGAAATTTCATGTTATCACAAACAAATCTGCCTATATGTCGAGTAGCGCCACCCCAGTCCGCAAACAACAATGAAATATGACGTCATGCTCGGGTCTTTAATAATAGTGTCGGTCCAGCTAAAAGTTACCGACGACAAAAGTTTAACCCAATAATACTGGCGTTTTCGGCAACACATGAAATTGTCGAAATTTATTAAGTACACCTGACGTTCATAAAAAGCAGTAGGTAAAAATAGCAACAGTTAAAAGTGGAAAGGCTACTGAACAAGCAGTTGTAGCTTTAACAAACATGGCAACAGGCAATTAGCATATATTACAAAATAAGGTAGGTAAGAGTTTTATAACAGGTTAACAAAAAAAAGTTCGTGACCTCTTGTAATAAAGCACTTTACAATAATTTGTATAATGTATACTGGTAATAGTTTTCCTACGATCAAATATAGCCTATATCCTTCAGTCAACGCCATATATGTCTTACTTGAAATTGGAATATCAAATAATAGCATAGTCCAAGAAAGCCCATTGTGCTAATAGCCTTTAAAGCGTATCACCATTTCTGGTCCTATTAAACTCACCATACCTTTAAGAGAGTTATTCTTTATAAATACTGGCATAGAAGATAGAAGAATCTACTAGGTACTAGAAGAAGGTCAATCCTTACGGGAATAGATGGTGTAGTGTTTGCAGTATAATAAATAATAGAATAATTTTTTTAACAAAACTTTTCTTCCTGGTCGTTTTTATTAATTTTTCTGAATAGAATTTCCTGGGGTTCGACCAATTAAATTTTGTTTTAACACATTAAAATTTTTTATTTATTAAAAACATGACACTACACGTGTTTCAGCATTTTTGCCATCATCAGGTATCTAGGATAGTTTTTTTTCCAAAATTTAAAATTCACCTTAAATAATAATAAGTATATCTGAAAGAGGAGATGTTCTTTGTTATTTTTATGGGAATACAAGATTTTTTTTTTAATATTTATGTTTAGAACATTATAGATTTTGAAAAAATAATAGTTATTATTACTTACATTACTAACTTATTATTTTTAAGAGTCCCTCCTCCTTTTGTTCTTTCCTTCTTGTAATAATTTTCTTATTCAACTAGTCTTTTTTCCATAGTTTCATTGTATGTGTTCAAAATTCTTTCTTTTTTTAATTTTTTTAAATTATATAATAGTACTGGTGTGTGGGGAAAGCATTTGTGGAAAAATATGTGAATATGCTTTCAAAAGGATTGCCGGAGACGAAGTAAATTATTTTTATATTTAGACACGAATTGAAAGGCTCGGTGCGGTTTGTGGATACAAAAAATGTTATAAAAAGAAGGAGAGGAAGAAAGACTCTTTTACAGTGTGGCTTTGGAAAATGCAAGAAAATAAATATTTTTGAAATTTTGTTTTGTTATTGTTGGTAAAAACACATTTGGTTTTCTATTATTTCTATTATTATTTTTTTAATTTATAACTATTATAAAGGAAGTTTATTTTTGGACTTATTTTTAAGTTATAAGATTATAATAAATATGAGAAAGATTTTCAGTGTCTGTTCTATAATTGATGCTATTTTTATGTTTTTTTATGTAAATCATTTCTAAGACATTCCTTTTAGTGTGATTATTTTCTTTAGTTAAAATTTTTGTATTGTTAAAATCAAAGTGGTGGAAATTATCTAAAGAGTGTTTAGTTAATGCTGTGGAGTTGTTGTTGTTAGTTCTTACGTCATATTTATGTTTGTATAAACGTTTATGGAGATATTGTTTAGTTTGACCGATATAAACTGAAGGACAATTATTACATGATATTTTATAAATTAAATTTGATTGATAATTATTTGTAACGTTGGGTTTTAATTTGGAAAAGAATTTTTTGGTATAGTGATTTGGTTTATGTCCTATATTAATATTATATTGTTTAAAAATTTTTTTTTGATCTGTTCAGAAGCGCCTTGGATGTATGGCATTGAAAAATATTTGGATTGATTGTTATTATTAATTTTAGGATGATTATAAATTTGGTGTATACGTTTCTTAATAAGAGGTTCGTAAAATTGTTTTGGATAATTATTCTTTGAGAGTACATTTTTAATTTTTTTAAGGTTGTTTGTTCTATGTTTTGGATGTGATAGAGAAATGGCTTGGTCAGTCAAACTATTAACAGCGCTTTTTTTGTAAGTTGTGGGAACAGAGGAATTAAAATTAAGATATCTTTCGGACCAAATTTCTTTTGTAAACCAATTTGTTGTTATATAACCGTTTTTATCATAGGTTAGAGAGAGATTTAAAAAATTAATATTTTTATTTTGTTCTAATTCGTAAGTGAATTAGAACAAAATAAATTATAAATTATATTAATTATAAATTATAAAAAACCAAATTATCCCTAAAGACCACATTTTAGTTTCCTTCGATGTAATATCACTTTTCACTAATATACCCATTGATTTAGCTTTAGATTGCATCACTAAACACTGTAATAAAATTGAACCTTTCACCTCAATCCCCAAATCACAATTTATAGAATGCACTAAACTATGTTTAACATCAACTTTTTTTAATTTTGAAAATAATTTCTACCTCCAAACTTTTGGAACTGCTATGGGTTCTCCTATATCTTCAACTATTGCCAACTTAGTAATGGAAGAACTCGAAACTATTACTATTCAAAAATTAAACACAAAACCATTTTTTTACAGAAGATACGTAGACGATTGCATCTTATGTATACATAAAAACGAAATAAACAATACCCTAAATGTTTTTAACAATTTCCATCCACGCTTACAATTCACTTACGAATTAGAACAAAATAAAAATATTAATTTTTTAAATCTCTCTCTAACCTATGATAAAAACGGTTATATAACAACAAATTGGTTTACAAAAGAAATTTGGTCCGAAAGATATCTTAATTTTAATTCCTCTGTTCCCACAACTTACAAAAAAAGCGTTGTTAATAGTTTGACTGACCAAGCCATTTCTCTATCACATCCAAAATATAGACCAAACAACCTTAAAAAAATTAAAAATGTACTCTCAAAGAATAATTATCCAAAACAATTTTACGAACCTCTTATTAAGAAACGTATACACCAAATTTATAATCATCCTAAAATTAATAATAACAATCAATCCAAATATTTTTCAATGCCATACATCCAAGGCGCTTCTGAACAGATCAAAAAATTTTTTAAACAATATAATATTAATATAGGACATAAACCAAATCACTATACCAAAAAATTCTTTTCCAAATTAAAACCCAACGTTACAAATAATTATCAATCAAATTTAATTTATAAAATATCATGTAATAATTGTCCTTCAGTTTATATCGGTCAAACTAAACAATATCTCCATAAACGTTTATACAAACATAAATATGACGTAAGAACTAACAACAACAACTCCACAGCATTAACTAAACACTCTTTAGATAATTTCCATCACTTTGATTTTAACAATACAAAAATTTTAACTAAAGAAAATAATCACACTAAAAGGAATGTCTTAGAAATGATTTACATAAAAAAAACATAAAAATAGCATCAATTATAGAACAGACACTGAAAATCTTTCTCATATTTATTATAATCTTATAACTTAAAAATAAGTCCAAAAATAAACTTCCTTTATAATAGTTATAAATTAAAAAAATAATAATAGAAATAATAGAAAACCAAATGTGTTTTTACCAACAATAACAAAACAAAATTTCAAAAATATTTATTTTCTTGCATTTTCCAAAGCCACACTGTAAAAGAGTCTTTCTTCCTCTCCTTCTTTTTATAACATTTTTTGTATCCACAAACCTCACCGAGCCTTTCAATTCGTGTCTAAATATAAAAATAATTTACTTCGTCTCCGGCAATCCTTTTGAAAGCATATTCACATATTTTTCCACAAATGCTTTCCCCACACACCAGTACTATTATATAATTTAAAAAAATTAAAAAAAGAAAGAATTTTGAACACATACAATGAAACTATGGAAAAAAGACTAGTTGAATAAGAAAATTATTACAAGAAGGAAAGAACAAAAGGAGGAGGGACTCTTAAAAATAATAAGTTAGTAATGTAAGTAATAATAACTATTATTTTTTCAAAATCTATAATGTTCTAAACATAAATATTAAAAAAAAAATCTTGTATTCCCATAAAAATAACAAAGAACATCTCCTCTTTCAGATATACTTATTATTATTTAAGGTGAATTTTAAATTTTGGAAAAAAAAACTATCCTAGATACCTGATGATGGCAAAAATGCTGAAACACGTGTAGTGTCATGTTTTTAATAAATAAAAAATTTTAATGTGTTAAAACAAAATTTAATTGGTCGAACCCCAGGAAATTCCATTCTGAAAAATTAATAGAATAATAGTAGGCCAATGCCGATTGCCGAGCGGCCGGCCACATATTCGTAAATGACGCACGGTATCCCAACTTCGTGAAAGTTCACCGCAACACGTAGTTACAAGAAGGAACATCTAGAAAACATGAACTTTTCGAAAAGTATCGTGATTTTAATGTGTCGGTGGCGGTTTAGGGAAGAATCATATTTTCTCAATGTTCTCCTTGTAACAACTAATTAAAAACATTCCAGTATTTTTTTCTGTATATTTGTTTATCAAAATCCGCTGAGGGGCAAACAAGCAAAATAAACTATATCTAGTCACAAAATCGCCATTTTATTATGTTTCTGAATCTAATTATTTCACTGTTATTATTCAAGCAATCATTTAAAAATTTTTAAGAGGCCTGCAGCTGAAGATTGAAGCACGCATCGGTCGTTTGGGGAATCGTATCTATTGTTACAATAGTTGACAATGAAAATTACCTTGTCGACCATTGTGATTCGGGGATCATCGTTCGTGATATATATGTCAGTTTTACATATTTATATCTCTATAGAGATGCGCCGAAAATGCTTATCGAGAAGGTATACTATTAAATGCCTTCGAAAATTTTATGTCAATATCAAAGAATTAAATTTTAGATCTCTGAATTTGCTTATCAATTGAGGTTTTTTACTTTACTTTAGCAAGATCATTGCGCTAGCTAGTTAACGAATACGGATTGAAGACTAAAGACCTATTAAACTGGATCAGCATACTCGACATTCATTTTACGAAGTGCTTTTTCGTATCCTGAGTATATGGTCGTCTCAAACCAAAGTTTAAATTACTTCGCATCATAGCCGTGACGGCAAGATATTAAAGCGAAAACCGCGAGATTAGCAAGAAGTATATTATCGACCGGCCGAGGCGTTCAGTTTATACAGACGGACGGCAATATAAAGTGGAGGCGATGAAGTCTTGTTAAGATTAAATCAGACATGCGAGATGTTGATGTTTGGAAAGTGGATGGTATAGTTATATAGTTAGATTTGTGTCAACAATTAATGGTGTGAATTTAAATCAGCTTTTCGAATGTCAAGAAAAAACATCTAAGATTCTAAGTGTTCTCGAGGGTATATACTTAATGTATGCAAGAATTAAGCGAAGTCTGATGAGTAGGCTTTTAAATATTATTAGGTATATGTAGGTACTTCAAATTCAAAACAAAAATTAAAACTTTTTCAGTATGGTTCAGACTATGGTCAAAAATAATATGAATGTGGCAAAATAAATGTAAAAATTTTCTTTGTCCTGGATTTCCCTTTTAACAATACAAATTCGTTATCTTATACCTAGTCGCAGAGCTAGCGTAAAAAATGGTTTGAAGTTCTGCTGAAACATACCTCATATAGTCCAAAGCACGAAAGAAAACGTTTCTAAAGAATGCGGGCAGCGTTGCGAGATTTCCTATAAGAGTAGATAGTCGTTATTTATTGGCGAATACAAGTTTGATCATATTGAAGCCGAATTTCTGAACTCTGTTATACCGAAAAAATAAAGCTCGCATCGCGGGACCACTTACCTATTTTTGTTTATCATTTATTTTTAACGCGGTGTGATAAAACACCTATTATATTTTTTTCAACATCGTCGCGTCTACCATCGCCTTTGAAATACGGCAACACAGCACTTCTGCGAAGGAGTCGGCTGACAAAAGCAGTTAGCCAACGCGTTTTGTGCCTGTTTCTATAGTACGTAAAGTTAACTGCGTATTTGGGCTACCATACAAACCTCCTTTTTTAGGCCGGCTCAGAGAGCTCAGTGGCGTTTCGTATGTTCGGGAGTTAACGTGTGCAAAATGAGTAAACAGGGAAGAACGTTGCATTCTCAAGCACGAGAAATAACTGCCAATGTTATAAGGGTTTGCCTTCCTCCATAGTCTATCAGGCATCACCGTTAAGAATAATATTAACAATAAATTAAATAACAATTATATGAAAATTAAGTCAGTGAGTTACACAAAATTGAGCTACACCCCTGAACTGTGACTATTTCTATAATATTTGCGAGTTCTTCCCCCTTATTACGTCGCACGCATTCTGCCGTAAGGAGGACTATACTACATCCTTCGCCGTCCGTTACGTGACAAGTTCGTTGCACGTCTTTGTCTTACTTCTTGCCAAGTTCAAACCTTATCCCACTCTAGAGTTGACTGCCTAAACGCAGTAAATTTGTTCCTGGCATGCGACTTCCAAAAACTTCAAACATATTTGCTTGTTAAACACTGTCACTGACCAGTAATATTTTAATTTAATCGTACTACTTGACATTTTTAGCAAAAATTGAAATATCAAGGAAAGGATATTGAAATTATGTATTTGAGCGCAAAACAATTTAATGAATAATTAATAATATTTTTTTGGGATTAATTAACTGGGCTAAGTATTTGGTATTTTTGTTTTCCCAATCCCAATTCCAGCTGAACTACCATCAAAATTCCCAAGATATAATTAGAAAAATCTTATTGGGTATTTAGGTCAGGACGAACGAAAAATTAGAAATCGCCTTAAATTTGCGATGGGACCGATGGAGATATATTTTAATCCGAATTTTTGCATTAATTAGTGATCCACCAGTTCATTCTTACTTAATTTTAAAATAAGAGCGAACTCTGAAATCTGCTTAGAGCGCCTCTGGGAAAATTCCAATTATTAATAGTCCACAGAAAAAAATGAAAAGACGTCCTAAGTCGATTTTCCTTTCAGACTCCCGCAAAATCCTCATTATTCGTTTACTGTTTGCTCGGAGAATAAATCCTCCACAATGGGCTCTATTTTAATTACATCCAACCCAAGGAATGGAATTTCCCCCATAAACGATTTGATTTATTCATTTTTATTCCTATATTCCCGTTATACATAATAATTCTACAATCTGTGTTAGGAAGCTAACTACTGCAGGAAATCCTTTTGAATTTTCAATCACTAAGCTCCTCGGAAAAAATCAGCAAGGTGGCCCTAAACGACAATACAGCTGTGTCAGAAGAAGGGCCCAATTATTTCGACCCGGTAAACTGATTGACTTTTTTGAAACACCCTGTATAAATAACAGCAGAGTGCTTGTATAGACGCAGATACGAGTATAAGCCTCTATCTCTATAGGACACCCAGTATATTATGATTGTTTTTGTCAGCGCCAACGAGTTGTGCAATCGTTGGAGAAAAGGTGTTTGTGTGCTTGGCGTTCATTCAGACTTTTAGTGCGTTTGGAAGTTCGTATGTATGTAAAGTATAAATGAACTCACTTGGAACACGTACGGGGCGCGATCTATTTCATAGCGTTTACCACGCTCTTCTACTGGTAAAAATACCAGACTTATCAGCAGAAATCACTCGTATAAAATTCGGAGATCGACGGAGGAGGTGTCGACGTAGGCCAGTTAGGCCAGTATAACCAGTGCCGTGCACGGAAATAAGGATTGCGCTTTATTTTACGGATTTTGGTTTTATGTATAGATTTTTGTGTGATAATGTTTTGTGTGAAACAAAATCATTGGTTTGCTTTGGTTTAAATTATTTCAAAGTTTATTTTATTCTTTTATAGAGCATTTATATAAAATTTTTATAATATTTTTAAGGGCCACGCGCCGCCTAAGGCTCGGTCTTGTTTTACAAAGCAAACGCCGCCCAAGTGTTTTTATGCTGTTCCAAGTGACTTCATTTATACCATGTGTGCGTATGGAGAAATTTAGGATTTTCTATAGTTGTATTTTTGTCATAAATTGATTGGCGTTCGCCCAAGAAAATAAAGAAAGTGCAACCGTCGTCGTTGAAACGTGCTACTAAGATTTCTAATCGATGGAAATCCGTAAGTAAATATATTATGTTAGCTTATTTTTCCCAAAATATCTAGTAGCTGTACACTTTTGCAAAGATTCTTCATTACTTGGACCATAATATTTTTGAATATCTCAAAATATTTGTTTTGATCCTTTAATAATTAGTGGTTAGTAAACGTTTTTGTGTTACTTGTACTGCATATATCAGGCGCGCCGACTCCAGAGGGGACAAAAAGGCGCGTGTCCCCCATGGGCATAGCCCCGGCAGAATTATTTCGGGTATAATTTAGTAAACTTAGATTATTTAAAATTATCTCCGACAACAATAACTCAAAAAGACTTAATGATGTAGCTTTAATTACTGTACATAAATATTTATGAATTTACAAGACTGAATATAGATATTTTACTAAACACGCATTTATAAATAAATTAGTAGGTACAAAGAAAAAATACATTTTCCCCCAGAAGTGTTTGAATGCGATATGTATGTAGGTACCTTTAGTGCTGACATTAGTGCTGACTTTGTTTTATGTTTTTTTGTTTGCGATTTTTTTACCATTTATTTTTTATTTTTATTACCTACTTTGTTAAAACAGAAAGTTAGTTTATATTTGTATAAACTTTTTTTATATATTACTAAGTATTTACTTCTTTATTTTTGTTTTTATTAAAAAAAAATCGCCTGTCTATTTTTTCTCCGCATGCGGAGTTCTGAAAGCCCGGCGCCCCTGGCATATACCCATAAAAAGCGGCTGCCAAATAAAAATGTGCAAATCGCAGTTCTGTATAATATAAACTTACCAAGTCTACAAAAATTTATTGCTCGTAATAAAACAATAATTTATTGCTAGTTTATATTTATCGCTTTGTTACAAATCACATTCTTTATATTATCGGACAGCTGGCAAATATCACCAATAAAACACGATTTTTGTAGCATCATTCTCGTATGCGCTCTCGCTGCTCCAAATTTGAGCTTGCCATTTCCACTTTAAATATGCATCCGTATCGGAGAAAAAAGTTGACAATTTGCTCTGCGGGCCCGGGAGTTCCTTAGGTAAATTGAAATTTTAAATATTCATGGATGCTCTGATGCCTCATACGCAAAAATATACACAGGCAGTCATATTGGTAGAATAGCCGGGCGAATGGCATTTGCTTTCCTCTGCAATCGATGTTTGGGTTACTGCAGTAGCCCTACAGCTAATGGGAAATACGACTAGACAGGTATACAAGAGGAGTAAAAAGTATGGTACGTTTTTCCTGAATATTCATTATTTAGTAGTTTTTTCCAAGAAATGGAATTCTAGTTGAATTTCAAACAAAAAAGTTATCTCCAAATAACCGTTTTTTTTTTATTAAGATAGAGATTTTGTTTCAGTTTTCATTAACTAGTAAGGTGAATAAAAAATCTGCAACGCACGTTTGAATATCACTTCCAGTTTAGCTGAAAGTAACGTTTTTTTTGTTAAAAAATACTATTAAAAGTTTTAGCAGAACAAACACGCCACAAACATTTTGTGGCGAGGATTTCAAATACAGTGTGTCCGCGGATGGAGTCCCCGAAAGGACAAATAATGGACAACAAATTGCATTTTTCGACAAAAAGTCGGAGAGAATTTTTGGGTTTTTATACAGGGGGCCTAAAAAATACAAAAATATGAAATACCATCAAGAATAAACTACCTTTATTTTTAAAAATATCAAAAATTTTGACCTATATAAAAGTTGTTTAGAATTAAACTTTTCAAGCAAATCGGCCGACTTTGATTTTTTATTTTTTACCTATTTAAATCAAAGTTGGCCGATTTGCTTGAAAAGTTACAATCGGACACGTCTTTTAATTCTAAATAACTTTTATAATTAAATGTTTTTGATATTTTTAATAATAAAATAGTTTCACACTTGGCAATAAAAAAATCGAAGTTGGCTGATTTGTTGGAAAAGTGACAATCGGACACATGTTTTAATTTCAAGTAAAATTTTTTGATATTTTTAAAAATAAAGGTATAGTTTTTCTTGATGGTATTTCATGCTTTTGTATTTTTTGGGCACCCTGTATAAAAAAAACAAAAATTCTTTCGGTAGACCATATTTTTTCGAGAAGCAGAAACTTTGATCAAGAATGACTTTTTGGCGAAAAATGAAATTTTTGGTCCATTTGTCCTCTCCGGAACTCCATCCGCGGACACAGTGTTTATTTGGTGATAAGATTTGATGTGATTTTATGGAGGGCGCCACCTCGGGCATTTCGTGATTTAAAACGTCATAACTTTTTTGGGTCTATAGGGTACCTTCTTTTCTGACATAAATATATTTCCACTGGAGGTTTCGGGATATTTGCACTGTGTAACAAATAATGTAACAGTGGGTAACATTTCAAAATTCGCATTAAATTCAGAAGATTTTTACTAAGAAAAACTACAGTACCTATAGTAAGTACTTCAGTATTTTATTAGTTTTTAAACACATTAATAAAAAATTGAAAAATGGTTTACTAAAATAATAAACAATTCAGTTGAAAGCGTTTGAGTTAGATTTTTTCCAAATTCGCACTTTAGGGTTTATGAGGGTGAGGATTTTGGATATGAAAACTATTTTGGGTTTTCCGCTAGCTGGTTCTGGTTACCTCTAAATTAAAATTGTTCTTTTAAATGAGTTTTTGAAATAAGTTTTTCGAAATCAGTCATTTTGATTGACTATAAATCTTTTATCAGAACCTGTTAGTGCACCGGTACGGGTAAGGCTACTAAAACATACCTACCTCTTGACTGAAAAATAAAGTTACCTAGACTACCTAGAGGGATCATGATCCCAATCCAATTCACTGTACTTTCAATTAACAAATGACAACCATGTAGGGAGTGTGCCGTCACAAAAATAAAATATTTTGACATGGACACTTTACTATACATTTGCTCTGTTGTATTGCTCTGTGTTACCCCTCACTTTAGCCAGAATTGTAAAATTTGGCTCCACTGTAAGAAGTCGTTTTCGGGCACCCCATTCGCAAATCTCCCGGATATCCCTAAGCCTATCTCAACAAATTTCTTATACTCGAACCCTCCCGGCGTTGCCGGATAAAACCAAATGAGCTAAGCCGGAGTCCTTCAGGATTTGCGACCCAGGATAACGTATCGTAAAATAGTTTATCCAGGGGAGGGTGCTGGAAAATCTGCGTGTTTGGCAGTTTTTTTGTTAGGGGAGTGGATCGGTTGACGATGTCGGAAAATTGACTGTGGAACCTTTAGTTTTTCGAACCCATTGAGATACTCTTCAATTTGAACAAGGTCTAGACTTTTTAGACTAGATTTTAAGTACTCTTTAAACTTTAAATTTTGAGAATTGCTGTTTTTTTTTCGTTCAAATAGGATAATTCCGGTAGAGACGCCACCCCTTTTTTAAATCCATTGCTGTAGCCATGTTTATAGAAATTTTAATAAAAACAAAATTGAGTTTGACAAAGGAAAATATAATTAATAATATAATTACAAAGTGAACTTAATTTCTAGAAAAAATAATGACGAAAAAATTAATTCTTGGACTCGTGCTTTGGGCATCTAACCCTTAGTATGCGGGAGAGATGCCCAAGCAGTTCGGGAGAGATGCCTATGCATGGGAGAGAAGGCGAGAAACCATGTTTTTGTAGTTTGGTGACACTTGCGACAATCTTTTTCTCTGATTCGACACCCAATATCGACGTAGGTCCCATTCTTCCCTTTATACAGTGTTGTTATTATCTATTCGTCTCTTTAATGTCCTTGGCGGAATACCAAACTCCCTACAGGCAACTTTCAATGACATTGTGCGTTCTGTAACATGTCTTATCGCTGCAGTTAGTTGATTTTTTTTGATTTTTTATATACAGTAGGCATTTCGTCCCTTAAACAAAAATACTGCATTCAGCAACCCCAAATTTACCTGGTAATAATTATAGGCATCTCACCCGACAACATTTTCGGCATCTGTACCAAAATTAAGGGAGAGATGCCTCTAGAAATTTTTAAACTACGCGCCTAAATTACAGCTTGATACTAGACAAAACATAACCTTTACAAACAACAGTGACCACGAATTGAGAATTTAGTCACAAAATACTTGAAAGCTGGTCCGAATACAAAACTTACTTACCGATGGATAAAATTTCCGCAACCGTTCAAAATGATTTAAGCAAATAGCTCGAGCACCATGCACTTTTTCGTTGCAGTCGCAGTTGACTTCACCGGGTAGATCATAGCACTCTACTACACGGCAGTGGTGGCTCCATCTATACGTTAATAGCTTAAATATTGCAGTTAGGCATCTCTCCCGGGGGCGCGTCTCTCCCGGAATTACCCTAGTACGAGTAGCTTGCCATATTCGCCTCAATTCTACAAAACAACGCATCTTAATTATTATGCTCAGAAACTTAAATACATTAAATTTTTGTTGCATCCTAAGTGCCAATTCTGTCTTTAAGTATAGGAATCCTTGATAATACTAGGGTTCCTGGATAGGGGAACTCTAGATAATACAGCAATTCTAATTTTAAATTTCCAATTATGAAGAAGTAGCTACCTATACACAATTTAAATTTAAATTTAAAAAATAATAAAATTACTTACCGATTTATTATTGTCGTCAAACATTTTAGTTTTGGCAATCAGGAAAGTGCCACAGTTAAGCATAATAACTCGAAAATGTATCTAAATACCACATACTGACTGACACCTATCACCAAGACAGATATCAAAATATTGTGCCAAAACTTGATTACTACTCAGGGCTATTTCTGTCTCACTTATTTTTTAATATACATAGAGCTTTGACTCTTTACTGGGGTACACAATTTAAATTTAAATTTAAAAAATAATAAAATTACTTACCGATGGATTATTGTCGTCAAACATTTTAGTTTTGGCAATCAGGAAAGTGCCACACTTAAGCATAATAACTCGAAAAAGTATCTAAATACCACATACTGACTGACACCTATCACCAAGAGAGATATCAAAATATTGTGCCAAAACTTGATTACTACTCAGGGCTATTTCTGTCTCACTTATTTTTTAATATACATAGAGCTTTGACTCTTTACTGGGGTACACAATTTAAATTTAAAAAATAATAAAATTACTTACCGATGGATTATTGTCGTCAAACATTTTAGTTTTGGCAATCAGGAAAGTGCCACACTTAAGCATAATAACTCGAAAAAGTATCTAAATACCACATACTGACTGACACCTATCACCAAGAGAGATATCAAAATATTGTGCCAAAACTTGATTACTACTCAGGGCTATTTCTGTCTCACTTATTTTTTAATATACATAGAGCTTTGACTCTTTACTGGGGTACACAATTTAAATTTAAAAAATAATAAAATTACTTACCGATGGATTATTGTCGTCAAACATTTTAGTTTTGGCAATCAGGAAAGTGCCACACTTAAGCATAATAACTCGAAAAAGTATCTAAATACCACATACTGACTGACACCTATCACCAAGAGAGATATCAAAATATTGTGCCAAAACTTGATTACTACTCAGGGCTATTTCTGTCTCACTTATTTTTTAATATACATAGAGCTTTGACTCTTTACTGGGGTTCTGTATTCAAAAGGGTTATACCTTCTTTCGTTTTCATCGAATAATATTATTCTACAATTATTTAAGTACCTACCGTATATTTCGCTCCAATGAAACACTAAATGCTGCTAAGCGCTTTGCACTTGACGCGAATCTTGTGGGGTATTAAATGCCCATCCACCGCCGTAATTTACGCGAATCCAAGTCCTTTAACAAGTTGTAAAACTATCTAATAAACCCGAATGAGTATCAACATGCAACGCTGGCACGGTAATTACTTAAATGAACATAATGTACCCAACAGGAGTAACTAAGCAAATTGTTCACGTTTGCCTAATTTATGACCACTGTAAATTAATTTAGGCAGTTACGATTATACTAGTCGCAAGGGAAATTGGGTTTCCCGCGCCTACACCGCGATTGGATAAAATCTCAATTAAATTTTTGCTTGTCGCATTCTGTCCTGGTGTCAGTGGGGCAGCTCACAATACTGAACACGTTTCATCATCGATAACTGGTTATATTAAGTAAAGTTGTAGTAGGGAGGCTTACGATGCTAAATGGGGATTTACTCGAGCGTCGTGGGGACCTATTGGATTTTGAAGATTAGATGGTAGAAGGAAAAAAAGGTTCCGCCGGTGGGGGGAGCGTCTACAGGCTTTCACAAATGTAAAAAAAATAGTCACATGGAGATATTCGAGCGCGTCAGATATTAATAGTGTATATGCCCTTCGTGTCTCCGATGACGTAGGGATGTTAATCTGCCGATTTGCATGGTGGGGGCGGCCGTACGGAAGGGTTATAATACCACGAGTGCTGTGATCAGCTGTGATGGCGTGATGGCTGGCGTGTGGGGACGGTGCGAGAGAAAGAGTGAAAGGGAGAGAGAGGCGCGGAGTGGGGAATACATGCTTCACTGCAGCTAGCTGCACGCGCTAAACTTTATCGACGATTTTTGTTACTTCGGCTTCTGGAAATCGGCAGATTATATTTTTCCCGTCATCCTTGAATTATTTCCTTCAAAATAAAAAAAATATTCGACCGCGCTCCAGAAAGTCGAGGTAACGTTTTCTTTTGCAAGTTTGTGACCCTCCCACCCCCTCACGTCACGTTTAAATCGTCAGATTATTGAAATGCACACTTTTTGTCATGTAATTAACCCATCATATCTTAATCTGACGCGCTCGAGTATATCCATCTATCGATTTTGCCTTACACGCGCGGCCCTGTATAGAGGGCTTAGATATGGTGGAGGTACTCAACAGGGTGCAAGGTATCCCCCCATATGTTAATCTGCCGCGCTTGAGTAAATCCCAAAATCCCCTCTTGGGCTCCCGTACTATCGGCCATGTCAACCATAAATGAGATTATGGTGATGTCAGAGGTTCCAGTTAGTCATCTCTACGTTCCTACATTTACCTCTGTGCCTATAGTATGTTACAATAAATGGTTTCAACAAACTGATCGAGGCAGAAATCTTCATTTTTCGTAAAATCAGTTCCTACAATTCGGATCAAAAATTATAAGGCACATTTATATGTCTTTAAGTTTAGGAATCCTTGATAATATGGCAATGGACAAGTATACTTAGGAATGAAAAATAATTTTTTGCCTTGGAATTTGTAAAACATGTCTAGATAATCACGAAACCCAACCAACAGATTTTTTTTCCCATTAGTTTGCTCAAAAATTGAAAAAAACGGTCGCAAAAGTAAGGAATGTGACGTCACGATCCCTAATTTCAATAAGTACCTGCTATTTTCTTAGTACTTATTTCGTCTTTTTTTATATAACCAAGCATTTCCAGGCAAATTATTAGATTCAGTTTGTATGCGCCTGATGAGAAATAATCAAATTTCGTAGCATTTCAATGAAATATTTGGATTTTATTGATCCCATTCTGAACTTATTAGATGCCCCCTATAAAATATGACAGATGACATATTACTCAATGCTTTAAAGAAAATCGTCGGCAACGCCGCACTTTGCATATAACCTCACATTCGCCGGCGGAACGCGGAAACCAAGGTTAATAACCTTAGTGAAAACTAAATAAATTATATTCTCAGTTTTAAAAGAATCTTGCTGTGAATACTTTCGGTTTATAATGAAGACAAGATTTGTTAAAGCTTGTCCTGATAACTTGCCTTGCATAGATTTTGATATGGTGTGTCAATTTTATCAATAAAAACGGGGAGCAAAACATGGAGAAATGAAGAGGTATGTTTGTTATTTGATTTGTATATTGTTTTAATATTGCTTAATGATGATGATATAGCTTAAATTCTGGTTTTAGGTAGACTAGAGAATAAATATTATGGTAACAATGTTATTGGAGACACGCAGAGGAAAGAACATAGCAATGAATGCATAATGCCCGGTTAAGGCAAAAATTACCCCCGAGCACAAAATTAATAAGAAAAATGTTAATGACACTGTGGTTAAAAATGAAGAAATTCAACTGAATAGTTGTGGAAGTAGGTATATTATGTTGTAATTACCCAACATAAGCAGATTAGTCCTAAATTATGCACATACCACAATGTACGAGGATCATACATCGTGGCACATACGTAGATACAGCTTTTTGTGCTTCTATCTTTAGTTGCTAGTACAGTAAAGAAATACTTATTGTGTATATACCTATAGTTAAGATATGGGGGAGGGGGCGTGGGAGTGTCGCACACCCCAATGTTGAAATCGATTATCAAAACAAGAAATCATGCGTTTGTAAAAACGATCATTGATATCTACATCTGAGAACCATGATTAAGAACTAATTTAAATAATCTAGTGCAAGTTCGACAGCAGAGTTTCATTCGATATCAAGTGCTTGACTGTCAATGACTAGTTTTTGCGGGTATTTTTTTCTTGTATGATCTAAGTCCGTAGTAGTACACTTTGTCGCATCCATTTTGATGCGGAAAGTTGTACTTTTCTGCACTAGTGACATTAACTTTGTCAACTAATAATAGAACTAAGTACGCTTGTAAAATTTTTGCAGGTAGGTACATATTAATGGAAAACTTATTTTAGATGAATGTAAGCAAGGTATTGCTTTTCTTTGCTGACTTCCTGGAAATAGCGAAGAATCATGGACAACATCAGTAGATTGTTATATTGGAAAAAGTCAACACAAGTGCAATAAAAAATATGAAAGTCTACCTTATAGGATAGTTGAGAAAGACATACCGACATACCTCAATAATTATTATACGTTGGAGTAGTATGAAGGAAGATTTTTGGCAAAAATCAAAACGTATTACAAGGAGGGATTGTCTGACATGTTAAAAAACAAAAAATGCCCTGTATCTCCAAAACGAATCGAGATTTTGAGATTCAACTGCTTTCCATTGCCCTCAAAAATCGAGCACAGTACACCTACCTACTCTTTGTCCATCTCTTCGCAGAATAGAAGAAACCCCCCCAAAAAAATCCAGTTTGTTACAATCTGTGCATGCGACATGAAAACTGTATTATTTGATTTTGGAATATTTTCACTAAATTTAATAGATAACTTATTTGAGGTTTTGCCATAGAATGCAAAATAATGCTTTTTTTTTTCTTGTAAATTAAAGAAATCTTAATTTTTTGCCGGCTGCTGCATTATATTTTTTTATTTTTAACTTCTATTAACCACAATCACAAAATATGCTTATGAAAATTTATTTTCCAGAAAAAATATAGGCACAGACCTATATAGCTTCGCTACTATATAGGTCTGTGATATAGGTATAATATGTATAGTGAAAAAATTCTAAAGAATTATGTCATTTTTTATGAGGATGCTTCGGCAATCACAATATAATTTACCTAAATGGGTCTAAAATAGTTCAAGCTATGACAATAAAGTTTTTCGACTGAAAACTTGGCTTTATTGCGTTTTACATGTTATATTTCTAACATCACGAAGAACTGGCACCTTCTCCAATATTCTAGCGTTACATTTTTGAACCGATGCAGGTCTAACTACTTCTTGTAAGTAAGGGCTCATGAAATTAAAGTAATAAATTTTTTATATTCAGACCAGGTAAGTGCTTGACGTCTATAGGATTAACTTTTCTCAGTTTAGTTTATAACCAATCAATGCTGTTGATTAACACTAGCACAGAATAAATAGGTGAAGCTATTTATTCTGTGACACTAGGTATTGAGGCTAAAATATCATCAGTTTCTTCAAACAACTAGCAGTCGGTGGAATATACTTGATAACAAGTAAAAAATCGTTTGGCAGAGCCACTAATCTAAAATCGTCAGCTAAAATGTTACACCTGGTTGGTTCTTTATTGTCTTTAATATATCAGCAAGTCTAGATATCTAATTTATGCAAGTTCAGTTAGGTACTTACGAATTGTGTCGTTTTATAGATAAAATCGACTTGTTTCCAATAAAAAAAAGTTTTGTAAACCAACCAGCATAGCGTCCGAATCATCAATACCAATACCTAGTGTTCCCAGCATTTTCCTCAGCAAAATAGAATGGTTCATTTCCGTCATGGATTATTAGAATGAATGGTGAAAATAGTTCAAATCATAAAAAATAAAAGCTATATTTCGATTTGTGACGCCACAAAATAGGTTATGTTTATGTTTTCGCAGACTGACAGCTTGGCATTGAGGTGCGGCGTTGCCAAACCTGGTGCCATGGCGGTATATTTAGGGAAAAATAAAATCCAACAGGTAGTTACGTATATTGAACTTTAAAAATTAATTGCGGCAAAACGGGGGCGAAAAAAAAAATTTAAAAAAATACAGCAAGTATATTTCACCCAATACTATCCGATGAGCAAATAAAAAAAAGTGGTGTATTAGTCCATTCTAATTTTAAATTTCGAATTAAGAAGTAGGTACCTACACAAACGCTTATGCCTCTTTGGTGCAATGCCTAAAATGTTAATTTGTATTACAAAATTACTTAACGATGGATTATTATCCTCAAACATTCAGTTTTGCAATAAGCCAGGAAAGAGCCAAGCATAAAAGCATCGAAACACCAAATACTGGCACCTATTACCGTGTCAGATATCAAAATATTGTGTCAAAACTTGGCTCCTGCACAGGGCGATTCCCGTCTCACGTATTTTATAATATCCATAGAGTTTTGACTCCTTTCTGGGGTTCTTTATACATTGGTATATTCCGACTGTTCCAATAGAACTCACAAATCAGACAGTGTCAATCTAATTAGTTGAATTTAAATTCTGAGACACCTTTCATGTCATTTGATTAGCTCTGACCAGTTGGGAACTTTCTATTGTAACAAATGTGTGAAGTTTATAACGAAATGCGTCATATGTCCTGGAGCTGAGCTGAATAATTATAATCAAAATTCAGTACATTTTATGGCATTTCTAAGCTAAAATTTTAGAATCAGTTCAGTAGTTCAGTATCTACTGAAAATTTGAATTAGATAAACTTATATTATAAATGCTTTTTTGAAGAGGGTGTCTACCCTAAAGAATTTATTAGGAAATTATTTCCCGTTTAGTGATATCAAGCAATCTTTCGTAGCACAAAAAATGTGGTTGCCATGGTAACCGACTTGATTTTTTTTAAATGACAGCATATACGTATTTTGGTGAAAATTGATACATTGGAACTTTCTCAATACTATACAATACAATTTTAATGGGGTCGCATAAGAAAAAAATATAAAAAAAATAAGTTTTCTATTATGCTATTGACAATGTTTATCAAAATAATTAATAACATCAGGTTAGCCATGCCAAAATCAGAACAATGGGAAACTGTTACTAGCTGTCAGTTGCTTGTAATTGTGTGCATTGTTACAGTAAAGGTACTGTTTTATTCAATTTTCTGTGTATTAAGTACTTAGTAAGTTATAATGGCGCTTGAATTAAGTGAAACGGAAAGAATACAGGTTAACATACTAAGTACTTAAGTACACAGAAAATTGAGTAAAAAAGAACGTTTAGTGTAACAATGTACACAGTTAGACAGCTAGTGACAGTTTCGCATTGTTCTGATTTTGGCATGGCTAACTTAATGTGCATAATTATTTTGATAAACATTGTCAATAGCATAATAGAAAACTTAATTTTTTTTGTATTTTTTTCTTATGCGATCCCATTAAAATTGTATTGTATCGTATTCAGAAATTTTCACCAAAAAATTTTCACCAAAAAAAGTATATGGTGCCATTTAAAAAAAATAAATCGGTTACCATGGCAACCACATTTTTTGTGCTACGAAAGATTGGTTGATATCACTAAACGGGAAATAATTTCCCCTAACACTTTTATTAAAACATGTTTTTGATATGAGGAATATTTTAAGAAATATAAGCAATATTCCACAATTTCTATCCCTACTGTATAGTTAAAAATTTAGTTTTAGTTTTATGCGACGTTTGAGAAACATTTATAGCCTGAAAAACTGAAAAAAAAAAACAAAAAAAATTGCGAGTTATCGTTTACTTACTTGATTATAAATACAGCAAATAAATATATCACTTCCGGTTTATAGAGAAATAACTTTTTTCTCCCAAATTTTGAATGAATACTGGCGTCACATCTCTAACCGTTTTAGAGATCTTAATGCATTTTCTATTTATTCGAAGCTGTGGCCAAATTTTTGCAACAAAATCATAAAAATTCGTTCGTGAATAATTCACGAACTGACACAATTATTATTGTGCCAGTTTGTCATGTGTGTAGTATGATTTTTAAGCAAAAATTTCTTTCTGCCTTAGTCCCGGCCGCCTATTTGTGAAGGTCACAAATTGGCATGCTTCAAATTCGGGTCGGAATAAAAACATTTGTCCAATAATTGGAGTGGCATAAATTAGTGAATTTTTATATCGATCGCATCGGTCTGGGGACTGCTTAATTAGAAGACCTACCTTCGTGAACGAGTGTCGTCACCGATTGAGTAGACATGATGGACTCTCATTCGCGGTGGCTTCGGTGTTGGCCGCAAGAAATTTAATCTATACGTAGCCGTGTATTTACCATTGCCGGCACTCCATTTGCATCTAAAGTAAGGTATTATATGTATAGACCCCGAGAAGCCTACCGCCGCGTCAAAGTTTGTTACGAAATTTTATAACTTGCGAAGAATGAAGCCGGGTGTAAAACTCTCGCACACTTTCCTTCGCAACAAAAGCCGATCCCGTTGATCTGAATTTTTATTATACATTATGTTTACCGTTAAAAGTTAAGGATATGGCTATACGTCAACGAGATATAATGGCATATTCCACTTTAGGGTATAGGATGGAGAATAAACGGCAGATTCTAAAAATGTTTGTAATGGTAATGGCCAATGGCAAAAGCGCTGTATATATCTTAGTAGCTTCACTTGACAGCACTTGAGTATTATTCACACTTCTCAGGAAACGACTGGGTAGAATGAAGTATCATGATAGTTAAATCTACTATATTATACTGTCTGTTTTATTATAAGAATACAAACAATACGAAGAAGAATGCATAGTCATCTTTAGGGATTTATTTGATAGACTGAGAAAATTTAATTTTAAAAAAATAATATTTACATTCAAAATTACAAGTAGGTGGGTATGCGAAACGCAGAAGGGGCACAGGGCTGAGGCTAATTGTAAAAATAATTATAAATCTTCCTGTGTTCATATATTATATTCCCAGAGAGAAGCAAGATAATATTTTCCTCTGTGCATATTCAATTTAATTTTAAAACCTATGTACCATCGACTGCTCTTCAATTATGTCAAATGAAGTGCTCAAAAGTAGTTAAGTGATTTACTTTATCTCTCAAGTTTGAAAATGTGGAAGTTGTTCATCTTTTAATTTATACACCTCTTCCAAATTTTAAACCAGTGGTAATCTAAAATGGCTATTCAATTAAAAAAATATAATTTACACAATGTCGCATACAATATTAATACCTCGATTAATACAGTGCGAGAAAGAAACGTTAAACTTTTTTTAATTTATGTGGCTGTCTATGTGACGCAGGTTTAAAAAATTTCCAAAAACGTTCGTATCTTTGGCCGTTTCGTTCACATCTTAAGATATTAAAAAGTTGATGGTGGGCAGAAACATCAGTAGTTTCATCATACTGAATCTCTACAAACCGTGCTTCTGAAATTTATTGTCTCTTCTTGGCAAAGTGTTAAAATAGCATCAAATATGTCATTTTGATCCGATTTTCACGTACCTTTAAAATCAGTATTTCCCTGTTTTTTCCTAGCCATGTCGATTTCTGATACAAAATCAATAAGCTCCCTGTATGTTCCTCCATTTAAACTCTCCGAGTACTCGTCAATATGCTACAAAATTTTACACAATCGATAAAATAAGACTGGACAAGATGCGTAATGATTCTGTTTACTCAAGCCTTTTATTGCTTTTCGATATCCAGAATCTAATAACTGACAAACATCCACATTGCCAATATTCGAGAGATGCAATTCATTTCTTAAACGAATTTGAGAAGATCCATGTTTTTTTAATTTTTGTTGACAAATAAGATAAATCTCTAATTCAATAGTTTTCACCCTAGGTTTCAGTTCACATTGAAAAAGAAGAATTTTAAGGCCATCCCTTTTTTGGACGTTTTAATTATCAGACAGGATGAGGGTACTATCTTGACAAATTGGTATCACAAACCAACGTTCTCTGAACGTTTTTTGAATTTTCATTCAGAGCATCCAATGAATAAGAAATTAAATATTGTCCAAAATTTGTTAAGTAGGGCCATTTCCCTCTCAAGTTCACAATTTTTGGAACAAAACTCAACATATATAGAACACATACTTACAAAAAATGGTAATCCAATCTCATTATAAAAAAAATACACGATAATAAAAGACTCACACAGCAACAGAAAACAAATTTAAAGATACAAGATCAACAATCAACAACAAAATATTTCAAAATTCCTTATATTAAAAATCTATCAGAAAGAATTAAAAAAAGTCAACAAAACAGAAAATATCAGAGTCACACTTAAAAGTCAAAACGCAATAAAAGGAAAATTCTTCAGCAAATTAAAATCAAAAACTCCAACCGAATTCCTATCTAACGTTATATATAGAATACCTTGTTCTTCTTGCAACTGTTGCTATATTGATCCAACAGGTAGATATTTAAAACAACGAATATATGAGCACAAAAATGATTGCAAGCATTATTGGACCAAGCAAAATCCCACGGCATTAGTGAAACAGAAAAAATACGGGGCATAATTTCGATTTTGAAAACGTTTCAATTTTAGGTATACAACGAAATTACAAGGAACGTTTGCTACATCAGATCAGACTTGGGTAGAATACCAAAAACCAGTATTCGAATACGAATACAGAATACTCAAGTTGAACGTGATTCGGATCCTAGAGATTTGAATACTATTCTAACAAAAGTATTCAATTACCGAATAGTATTCGAATCCATGTATTCATATAATGAATATTGTGTTCATTTAATTACCTTATATGAAACACCCTGTATAAGCGAGGCTGGTATTACTAAGTAAAATAATATCTTGGGAAAGGCTTAATCGATTCGCAGAAAAGGATCACCAATATATGACCTGTGGTTTATTATACAAGGTACTCCGGAAAACTCTTTTTTTTTTTGGAATTTTGCCCCATTTGGTGGATAACGAAAGGTTTTGAACTAGGGCCAATTCGATGACACTATGCATTCTATTCTTATAAACATGCCTAATATGGTTTATAATTTTTGGGGGTTTTCTTTTATTAACAGTCGACCACATAATATAGTACTATTTCAAAAAAGTATAATCCAAAATGTAGAGTTCTCGAGAACTGCAGGTTGAAAAGTTTTTTGAAATGCGGCCCATCTTCCAAACACACTGTACATTTGACTATTTTCATCGATACATACAATAAAAATCAAAACTTTATATAGGTAAAAACAACAAATTTAAATATACCTAAGAAATACCGATCATTGTCCACGTTTTTTTTATAATCTTATTAGTATTCAACATTTGAATACAGGATTCAAATTTTGAATCCTGTATTCTGATTCTGAATACTGAGATTTGAATATCGGTATTCTTTCTAAGAGAATCCTCAAAAAATCACTATTTAAATTATCGAATACAGAATACCTGCTTTAAAAAGTAGCTATAAGAATAAGAATACCCAAGTCTGCATCAGATGATAAGCAAAGAAAGATAATAGTACAATTAATAAAAGAACGGACATCGAAAATTTAAATTCTGCCTATTTTAATATTATTGACCGAAATCGATCTGACATGCGATGTTCTTCCCAGGCGTATGTATCTCCACTGAACGGTTTTTTTGTTTTATTTCTTTTGAGGCGTTGTCGGTTTTTATAAACCGGGTTAAAATTGTTTGATGGCTTTGCTTCTTTTCTTTTTGCTTTTCTTATATAAAAAAAAATAGTTAAAATGGTACATTTAACTGAATTCGAAAGATTTACCATTCTCATTATGGCAGAACCATCAAACAATTTTAATGTAGCATATTTTTTGCCTCCATCGAGTTTTCTGATAACGTACACTATTAAATGGGAAAAAATAAAAATAATTTATTTCTCAAAATTTTCCTTATGTATAACCTATAGATTTTTTTATGCTGTTGTATGCAGAATAAGTAGCTGTTTCCAAAAATCGATTAAAACTTATATGATCCCATTTGAAAAAAAAAGTTCGTTGCCATAGCAACCACATTATGAGAGGTAAAACAAAATCGACTTGATAGGATTATGCAGAAGAGATCACACTGTAAGTTTTAATTAAACCATTTTTTTCTAAATATATTTTTTAAGAAGATATAAGCATAATTCCATACATATGGGGCACCCTGTATATCTGCCCTACACGTCGAATAATTAACACTTGTATTATTATATGCTACCAATTTTTATTTATTTTTAATGTGTCTACATATCCTTGTACGTATTATGTCAAGTTTTAGTTTAATAATTTTAAGTGTAACAAAGCAGTGGCGTGCGGTGACATTTTAAGTAAGAGAAGCAATGTTTAAAAAACTTACCTATTTGTAATGCAATTCGATTCTTCGATCACTTTTTGCGAATTCGTCAATGACGTCATCATAAAAACGTCGATGCTCTAAAATGTTCTGGAGAAGTATATTCTCAATAAACAACAGCGATAACTGTGAAAGTCGTTCATTGATTTGTGTGGTTAAATTTTTCATAGGGGGTTTTGCCCTTGCCCTTCCGTTAGTAATTAATTGAAGCTTATCCGCAAAGTTTAATGTTGAAAATCCCTTTATTATTAAGGTACACACTACACATTCACACACACTCTTACTTAATTGTCCAACTTTAACATTTTCAACGTCATTCCCGACAGCCGAAGTTGACGGTATTTGCATGTCCATGGCCGTATTATTGTCTTCGATATCGCCCGAGATACGACGCGCGCGACGCACCAACGCAGATATCAAAACCAACTAAACTACACAAAGAACCTACTGCAACGATAGCTTCCACGCACGCGTTAAACGCGCGTTCTCATTCGCGTCAGCCAGTGCGGTGGAGGTGGAAAGTTCAATAACCTCTCGACTCCCGAACGCTACAGAAAAGCTAGCGGCCGGCGCATAGCTTACACTTGTACTGTGGCTCGGTAGGATGGGCGGATGGGCGCAGTCGGAGTCAACGCCGCATTTGCTATAGGCACAGACCTGTTAGCATAGGTCTGGGATATAGGCATAACATATTGTAGGTTTGATATATGATATATAAGATAATTTTTAGCGTTTTTGATATACCTAGGTAACTAAACTAACTGCTTCCTGTTTAAAAATTCAAGAATTACATTTTGTCACTTTACATTGTTTTGGTTTACGGGAAGCACTGCTTCCCTTGCTTCCATGGACTGCACGCCCCTGTAACAAAGAAACTTAGACTTTTAGATTACAATTTTTATGAATGCTGTTCATTGTTCATTATTAATTGAGATATTCTCTCGAAATTGTAGTGTCCTGAGAAAGATAATATAATTTATCGAAACGTCGACAAAATTAGAAAAGTGGTTTCCATTTTAAGACGATCCCATACCCAAAAAAAAACTATCCTTCTAAATCTTTAACGCTTGTTTTTGTCCATTCTGATGTAGTATTTTCATTGTTCAAAACAAAACATGTAGTTTGTCACACCAGCACAACCACGAAGTTTTTTTTTTTGTATTGTTCAACCTTAAAACTACGTTTGTCGTTTGTTTCTTATGGCACTCTTACTTACGAACAATGTTTATCTCCTGCCGAGGTGGTCCATTCTTTTTTATAAGCACTCGATTCTCGAAATTATATATTTTTTTGATAAATTCCACCGAACACGATTCCATCCTATTTTACATTTACAAATGTATTAAAAAAACGATAAAAAATGTGTCAAAACTACGAACACCGAAATCGCAAACACAAAAACACGTCGCGCCGGACACGGGAAGTCCGCTGTCGTAAGGCCTGAGGCCTCGGCAATTAAATTTCACATGAGTTATAAAAAGTCGAACTTCAGTGCTTTGGTACATAAATAACTATTACTATAACATGAACAGGGGAAAAGAAACATTACTTTTGCATTGAAAACGGTTTTATTCGGAAAGAATATTATAAGTTGTAAGAGATCTATAAATGCACTTGCTCTATCAGTTGCTCGTCTTTAAATCCCAGTGTATGCCGATTTTATTCATTGATTTTCTTTAAATACTTTTAACTCGTCATTCCTGCCCGCTTGGCAGCCACAGCAACTTGGAAGTTTTCAGAGTAAGATGCGGTTAATGAGGGGAACTGGCGAGCGTGTTCGGCAGCGTCTTTCCGATGCCTTCTTATACGGTTTTCTCTTTTTCCGGAGCAATTCGCAGTTAGAGCGGCCCTTATCTCTCGTCGCGCTCCACACGTACCTATTCGGGTATCGGCAGATTCCGAGCGCCGGAACTAATGGACGTTGGGGACTGGTTTTACTTTACGATCAATTTGGCGCCCATGGTGCGAGCGAAATATACCTACCTGTGGAAAGTAGGCCACTACAGTCTATTTTTCCACAATATGAAATAAACATAAAAACGATACGTGATCAGACTATGATTCGTCGCCCGCATTATTTCCAAGCCGTCTGGCTGAAACAAGGCATCTGCCAACGACGTAATACAATGGGCTAGTCTGGTCATATAGAAAACTGCACGAAGGCGGATAATATAAGTTTAGTAGACTCCCCTGGCATATTTCATTTATGCCAGTTCCTCTTAGTTTTTAAATAAAAAATAATTCCAATTTTTAAGGTATTGCTCCTTTTGCTCTCAAAAGATGGCTCTACATACAATCGATGTGCCGAAAGTCCTCTGTAGCCAAGTTCACACAATCTTCCTTGTTATTATTTGTGAATTGTCGATTTTTTACCAATCTAACCTAACTACTTATCTTTGGTATACTTCAAACATTTCAAACTGAAATAATTTTAATTTTGAGATTTTAGTTTTAACGTTATAATGAGTTTTCATTATCATCTATATCTATCAAAACCAAAAATGACCTTATTTATCTGCTTACGAAAATAATAAAAATATGTAATATTTATAATGTAGGTAGGTAGGAAATATATAGAAATGTCTATTATAGGTATAAAATCTGGTTGATATATTTAGATACCAGATACTTCCAAGATTCCTCTGCTGAAGATGTTAGTGATTCGTGTTCTGTTTTTTTCTGCTGTTTGCTGTACCTCAAATGAAATTTGTGAAATTTCGCGAAGATCAAAATTGCTTTGAGATTGTATTCTATTTCCTAAAATGTTTGTTATATCGGGCAGTTGACTACAATCAACAAACAACAATAACAACAACGTTAAGTAACTCTATAAATGACTGGATAGTTTATCCATTGGACTGCTAGATGATTGTCCCGCAATTTTAATTAAAACATCTCTAATATATTAGTTTTAATATTAGCCTGTAAAGAATACAAATAAAATACGAAGGAAAATAGATGATAATCATGCTTCCGGTTATATGCAGCAGACGGAGAAAATTTAATTAATTTAATTAATCTTTGCATTCTAAATTCCAAGTTAGTATAAAAAGACAGGAGCAGAATGGTGCTGCGGCCAATTGCAGAATGATTTATAATCTTTCTTTTTGTTGTATGCGGCATTCCTGGATAATTTAATGCTCATATTTTAAAAAGAAGTAAGATAATATGTATTGTGCATATTGCATTTTTAATTTAAAAACCTATAACTTCGGCTACTGTACAGCAGGTTGGACCAAAGATAATGGTGGATTTAAAAAAAACTGTCCTATTCGAACTTGTCCCTATACCTTATATGTTGTTGTTGAGTTGTTTTTTTAATTGACTTATGGCTGGTCATGTCATGATGTATATGTTTTTGGGATGGAGAATCAGCTGAATATCTTAATTTCTACGTATCTCACAGAGGGCGCCACTTGAACTTTTGTGTCGTGTTTTTTATTCGTAGCTAACTTTTTGAGGTTGTCTTTTTGATCTCGCAGGTAAGTGCAATTTAGTGCATCTTTTTATTTTTCAACAAAAGTGTACTCTTGTTCCATAACGATTACATCAATCGTTTGTGTTGAAATTGGCAAAATTATCCCAAAATACATTTGGGGCATTTTGGACATTTTTTTGAACATCAAAATGAAGAAAAAAAATCCAAATGGACATTCTATCACTTTTGTATAATGTTTTCTGCGCTACTACTACTCTACTACCACTACATAATTGACTCTACCTGAAAATGATCAGAATTCAAGAATCCATAATTAGTTCAGTCAAATGGTACACAAGGAGGGTGCGAAGTGGAAAGTTCTTCTGTAATTGTTTTTAGTGATTTATTTCATGTTCTTTGAGGTGCTGAATATGAATCTGAAGTTGCCCAATCAAAATTTTCTCGGAAATATGAGAAATCATTAAAGAAACACTAACCCTATAGTAAAATAAACAGGAGAAAATTATCTACAATTTAACTGTCTTAACATTTTTTTGTACGTCGTATGGTTTCCACGCAAAAACGTAAAATAAACAGGAGAAAGTTATCTACAATTTAACTGTCTTAACATTTTTTTGTACGTCGTATGGTTTCCACGCAAAAGAGTGTTGAAATTATAGAAATAGGGAAATAAGTAGTTTTTGGCAAATAGCAAAAAATAAATAAATAAAAGTGCAACTTTCCCTTTAATTCGATTATTAACTGCGTGATGAAATAAATTCTGCATAATATTTTACCCTGTGAAGCTGGGAATGTTTTGGCTTCGAGAAGAGTCATCATTTCCACGTAAAAACATACTCTTGGTCAATATCGATATCGCAAGCCGTTTGAGAGATATTCGTCTCTGAATGTAGAAACACCGAAAAAAAATACAAAACGTTTTTTGAAATTTACTTCAACAGGTAATGAAAATCTCCCCCGTTTACCTCAAGTCACTTCCTTATGCTCTTTATTAAATCACGCCTCATATTCGGGAAGGTATTTTCAGCATTCTTAATAATATCGGTCGCTTGTTGAATTTTTCCTAATTAATAATAAATTAATTCGGATTTGTCACCTTCGAAATTATTGCAATTTTTCGAAAATAAAATTTCATTTTCAACACCCTGTGTCTTTTAAACGAGCAACAGTTTACTAAGGCATTTTTTGCTCACACATTATATTTTGACGACTAGCGGATAAGTTATGGGACTGGCGGATAAGTTATGGGACACCCTGTATATTCGATATGAATTTTCGGGCTGAAAATTGCGAACTTTCTCACAAAATTTCCGGGAAATATAAAATAAACAAATATTCGTTTTTCCAGAACTGAATATTTCCAAAATATTCTCAATATATTCCAAAGTTCGAATTGAAATATTCGCCACTCACATCACTGCATGGAAGCCCTGTCTAAGAGGGCTCCTATACATAAAATACAGAAATTCACGGCTTTTATTAGCCTATAGAATAATATTTACCTACATGAAATAAAAATTATAAATTAATGGTGTTTTTTTGCTGTTTTAAAAAATTACTTATGTTCCTCCATGTTTCAATACTCTTTTGCGTGGAAACCATAGGACTTACAAAAAAAAATGTTGGGGTGGCAGGAAACATTACATGTTTGTAGACATGACAATAGACTGCATTGAAATCGGCTTTATCTACTTGTTAAATACAAGGTTAATTACTTGAGATCTCTATAAATTACTCGCGCATTCAATTCGACATGTTCAATTTTTTCAGCTTATTTTCTTTGAATGTATTTTTTGCCTAGGCAAAGTGCCTTTTCTGTGCAAGATACTGGAAGATTTCACTAAGAAAAAGTTGTTCAAAAATTTCTCTTGCCCATGGTTTGAAATTACAAATATTAGATCTAAAATAATAAATAAAATTGAAATACAATTCAGAGTAGCTACATCAAATGGATTGATACTGGAGAATTAACAAAGTTTTAAGAACTTTACTAAAACGTGGCTGAGTCACCCTGAAGTGGGACGTAATCCACACCACAATATTGGTGATTTGCGTACATTTTGAGAAGACTACGTGGCTATGAACTAACATGCAGTAAAACATTATTGACATGCCATTCGCAATAATTGTCTCCTTATTGGCTATTAGATAGAAAAATATAACATATGCACCGTGCGAATACCTAAGTGCCTACTGTTTGACAAGGAATGCGAAAAGGTATTAAAAATTATCACCATTCGGAAATGACCGATCACACAGTATACGAATAGCTCCTCCTTCGGATAATTATATTTTAAATTTTAAAGAAGCTTAATTCTTGAGATATTTTTTATTCAACATAGTATATATATATATATATATATATATATATATATATATATATATATATATATATATATATATATATGTAGATTTAGATAGATGTCCCAGTATCTTTCATCTTTCAGAAAATTTGCCCATTCATTTTTTAAATTTAAATACATTGAAGATTGGGTTAAATTGATACTAACAAAATATGTTCCGCAATTAGGAAACTCAAACCAAAGATTTCGCCTGCATAATACTTATTGTAACCAGGACTATTTTGTCCCGAATAAAAATTTTAATTAAATTATGAAACATTTAGATAAAAAGACAATTCAATTTTCCTTATTTGCAAAACAGAATGCAAATGTCCATGCCATTACAAAAAACTCATTACGCCCGCATGCAGATGGCTTTAATTCCATATTGTTTTTTTTATTACCGAAACAATAAGTTGTACAGAAAATGCAAAACCACGCACGAGCCCCCTCAAATTAACTAAAATGTTAATTTTCAGTGTGATGAGAATGAGAAGAGTTCGTGGATTTTTTGTTTGTCAGTGTCAGTTCTCAAGATAAGATTCTCATTGTGTATGAATATTTCAGTGAAAAATCAACTGTTCTAATGAGATTTTTATTAGTCACTTAAGATTATTACTCATTGCTACAACAACAGATCTCTTAAAATATTGCAAGTATTATTGGTGTTTTGTCTCTACAGGGCTATCACGAGATTCAATAAAATAAATAAACAAATCTAAGAATCTAAACGCATTTGGAACAAAATTTAAGATAAGGTTTGTAGGTCTAAAGATGATGTAGATGAAACTAGTGTACCTGAGCAAAGAGAGAATCAGCCAGAAAAATCGAGCGACTTAAAACTAAACTATAGATAAGGGTAAGATTAGAAAGAGCAAAAAAGATACGTCTTAAGTAAATAGAAAATAAATTCCTATGTTCCTGGCAGTAAAAGTGAATACAATCAGTAATGCATACATTCCACCTTATAGTTTTATGTAGAACAACTTAATCGATTATTTATAACAGCTACACTATGAATTAAACTAAATGTTACAAAAACTAATGAGTCATTAAACTATAATGACAATTATACACTAAAAATATAAAATATTGACATGGTAATAACCTCTATTCTGTCGACTCCTGCTTTGATGACGAAATAGTCTGAAACCTGTATTCGATCTCGGTGTGTTTTTAAAATTCAATGATGCCCCATATATTTATGTACAATAATAATTAACGTAGTAATAAATTTTCGTAAATTCCGAAATACCAGGGGATGAAAAACCAGACCAAAACACGGAATTTGCAAGAGCCCTCTTCCGCAAGAATTTATATGTGTTAGTATTCTGGCACACATATAGTTTAATACAGATGTTTTGGTTGCGGGAATGGCCGTAATTTTAAACAGTCGCGGAATTTCGGCGAAATATGGGCTTGCGGAATACTGGCTAAAGATTTATTGGAATAATAAAGTGCCCTGGATGGAGTATGCCCGCCCAGACCCGACGTGGATATTACGGAATGTATATTATTTATGTGCCGGACTGTTCTGAGGAATTCAGAAGAAGCTGAATATTTCATAGTGTTTCTATGTGGAGATGCAGAACTTGGAGATTAACGCCCCTTGTTTTCGGCGTATAAATGCAACAAAGTAAAATAACGGGTATTCCAGCCAAAATTATGTATTATTTATTCTTTACAATGAATCAAGCTTTCGGCCATATTTTTGGACTTCGTCAGGGCTAAAATAGTGTTAGGTAAAAGATAATATTGAGTAAAACTTATTTATACAGGGTGAGTCGAAGTTAAACCGCCATACTCAAAATTTGAGTAGTATTTTTAAAAATAAATGGGGTTCTTCATGTAACATTTTGTCCAAAAACGCTTCGTTTTCAACATACAGGGCGTCAAAGTTTTCTTTTAAAAACAGAAAGAAATAAGTATTTTCGGTTCCATTTATGCTACCGAGTTGAAAATTGGTACTTTTATGTTTTCTGGGACGGCGATTATGAATTTTCTATCAACTCAAAGGGTTTTAAACTTTTTTGTCGTTGAAAAATCTGCATTTTAGACAGCGGAATATTAAATTACATTCGATTTTGAACAAAAAATGTCTCTTGTGAAAATACGAAAACCTTAACCGTTTTCATGAAAAACGCAATTTTGTGTCGCGGTGCGCGTGAATTCGAAAAAATTAAAATTTCGTAGTATGCTGAGAAATGGGATTTATTCATTTGGAATTCTTTATTTACAGTAGGTATTGTCCTAAATTAACATTTTTTGTGAAATTAGTAATAAAAAGAACTTTAACCAAGACAACTTTATTAGCAAAAACAGAGAAAAAGCGCTTCAACGTTTAGTAGGCTTTGAAAACAATTGTGGGTTACTAATTTCACAAAAATTGTTAATTTAGGACAATACCTACTGTAAATAAAGAATTCCAAATGAATAAATCCCATTTCTCAGCATACTACGAAATTTTAATTTTTTCGAATTCACGCGCACCGCGACACAAAATTGGGTTTTTCATGAAAACGGTTAAGGTTTTCGTATTTTTACAAGAGACATTTTTTGTTCAAAATTTAACAATGTTAAAATTTTACACAGAGAAAAGAATCTAACTAAGAGGTTATTCCTTGATATGTTTGAAATTAACAAAGAAAATTATCCAATGAACAAAAGAATTGATATAGAAGATTTAAGTTGTATTTATTCTTATATTTTACTTTTAGATGGAAAACAATCAAAATAACTCACTATAACCCTATATATAAAAAATTTGTCTGTAAAACTATTGTATACTACCATCTATATTTCCCAAGTTTTCGGTTTTCAAACTAAACATTTTTATTGGCAAATATTTTCTAACCTTTTTGACAAATAACCTAAAATTTAGATTTTTTTGTTTATTGTCAAAATGTTTGGTAACCTAAAAAATTTTTATTTCCTTAAAATATTATTGTCTGCTATCATTTGTTTTTCATGACTTGCTTCATAATCTGAAGATTTTCTTTTATTTCAAATTTCTTTAACAACCATAAATATTTATTACAAAATTTTCAGTAGACAATAACAAAATTATTTACATAACAATTTATTCAATTTTTGGAAGTTTATATCCATTTGAACCATAACTTTTCAATATTCATTTCAATAGTAAGTATATAAATAATTCTTACTCAATAATATATTTTATCTAACACTATTTTAGCCCTGACGAAGGCCAAAAATATGGCCGAAAGCTTGGTTCATTCTAAAGAATAAATAATACATAATTTTGGCTGAAATACTATTACTTCATTGATTTATACTGCCGTGCTAAGCTGAAGCGTCCTAACTGACAAAATTTGATATTTTGTCCTAAATGCATTTCTGGATACCTACCCCACCCCTTTAACTTATTCACTAAGCAAAATCGTCCTATCTCATTTTATTAACCCCCAATTATGTGTATTTGTATTGTCCTATCTACAAAATCATACTAAATACTAAGATATGTTGTTCTAAGTAATATTCGATACCTACTTTTGTCCTAACTGCACACATGGACATTTATTTGTGTACATATAAGTATTCTTAAATGCGTTTACAAAGCAAAAAGGTCCTATCTGGCAGATTGGACTAATTATACTTATTTGGTGTGTGAACAGTTCGCGACATAGGACAAAATAGCTTATGTTGATAACACTAAACGTCCATAAAAAATGACCAGAAATGCGCTAGGAAATGCACGTAAATTAGAACAAGTTCTAAATGCATGCAGCATGTTGCAGCAACTCAGTTGCATGCATGGAAATGCACAAGTGAGAACCGAGGTAGGACCCTACTTTTATGGGAGAAAATATTATTTTATAAAGGGTGTCAGCAAATTACACCGACAACACTTAACAGATGATAGGAAATGTGATGTTAAGAACTTTTTTTAAATAAACAATTTTTAAAGCGCCAGTGGCTTGCGTGAGGGTAATGCGAGTTTCCGTTTTTCAAAATAACGTTTACGCCTATGGAATTTTTAAGTAAACGGAAATAGTTCTGCAATCCACAATCAATTGTTCTAAACAGAAAATGTGTCAAATTTACTGAAAAGGGACTCCCTCTAAAATTGAAATTTTAACTGAAAAACATTAATGCCGCCGGCAAGCTTGGCATTATTTCTTAAAAACACAAAAAAACCATAGAAGGCTTTGGAACTATGATGAATATTAGTGGCCATGAACAAATGACTTTTTCAGCTGTCATACAAAGATGTTAGGTTATTATTCATTTTGTATGATATAATTTATAAAAATCGTTTCAATAAGTTAATTTTAACATGCTGTACCTATATTAAAAACAAAGCATCAGCAGATAAATGTTTACGTTTAAAAAAAGTTCTTAAAATCGCATTTCCTATCATCTGTCACGCGTTCACGGTGTAGTTTGCGGACACCCTGCATACAAAAAAATAGTTTTATCTGATATTTTGTGTGTATATGTAGATTTTTAATTTTATTTTAATAAAAAAAATAAATTGAAGGCCTTGTTTCAGAATAATGATGGCCGCGGGTAGTTTTTCATCTGAATTTATATACATACCTACCTATTTATATTTGAATAAATAATAATTATTTAATAAACATGTAAAGCGCGTCTTTGTCCTATCTGTACCTGATACGAATTCGTTTAAAGTTTACTAAAGAAAATTGTCCTATCTTTCAAAAGTCTAATATCTGCTTAAGTTAATTAGATAACTAAAATGATGATAGAATTAACATACTTTACCTAAAATTTTGGATCATTTAAACAAAATCTAAGAGCTGGCATATAAAAAAAAGGTAAACGTAAATATTTCGAAACTAACTTTTATTCGGTCAGGGCGCTTCAGCTTAGCACGGCAGTATATACCTTGCGCCAAATCGCCGTCAGGCGTTTTCCAAATGATCCTTCTCACAGTACGCGTTGCGAGGACACTATGTGGCGAATGCGGTGTTGGGAAGTCGGTCTGGAGAGAATTTGGAGAGATAGGGCAACGGTTAAATGGGGAAAAAGTTGCGCAATTTCGAGTTCAATAAAATGGCACAAACAGATTTTTAATGTCTTGTTTCGTTTTTGAGTTATTTTGAAAAAAGTAAAATTTTGCGTTTTCGATTTTATTTTTTTCTGAACTTGTTATCACAGATAGAGAAAAAAGAAAAACACTTTCTTATGGCACTTTTTAATGGGCCTTAAGATGGCGTTTTTAGATTTGTTTTACAACGCTTCGTTTTTGAGAAACCATCTTCAACTTAATTTTTTTAAATACGGACCTGGATTTTTTTTGTACATTTTGAAAGCACTTTTCATTGCAAATACCATGATGTATGACACGAAATATTTTTTAAATGTTTTGAGACAATTATACTGAAAATTCATTTTTTTCCATTCATTTTTGTCTAATGCGGCCCTGTATTTAATAATAAGGAGTCTAAATATTAATCAGTATTGACAACAATTTAACTTACAGTTTATTTTTACTTCGAAAACTTAATATTTTTAAATTTTACGGCCCTGCGTCTGGTAAAGTGTTTTCCTCTGTTGTTGTACAGCAAACAGTGTCGCATTGTGTTTTGGAGTAAATTCTTCGCTTTTCCTAATTGCGAGAAGAAAGCTTTAAGCCAACGTAATCTATAACTTTTGCCATTTATTAATTGCAAAAATACATTCGTTCGGCCCCTACACTGTGACACAAGATATAACATGCTGACATGTTAAATTTGTCGTCATTTGAAAAAGCACCCTCCATTTGTAATGAAATAAATTGTTAACTAAATGATACAGTGGGAGTTATGACAAATGACAAGGGATTGGTTTCGTTGTTTCAAAGCTTTCTAGGTGGAGGATTTTTATTTATTTTTTATTATCCTTTTTTTAGTTCTCCAATTGAAAGATAAGTTGTAAGTTAAATTGTTGACAATACTGATTAATATTTAGACTTCTTATTATTAAATACAGGGCCGCATTAGAAAAAAAATTAATGGAAAAAAGGAATTTTCAGTATAATTGTCTCAAAACATTTTAAAAATATTTAGTGTCATACATCATGGTATTTGCAATGAAAAGTGCTTTCAAAATGTACAAAAAAAAATCCAGGTCCGTATTTAAAAAAATTAAGTTGAAGATGGTTTCTCAAAAACGAAACGTTGTAAAACAAATCTAAAAACGCCATCTTAAGGCCCGTTAAAAAGTGCCATAAGAAAGTGTTTTTCTTTTTTCTCTATCTGTGATAACAACTTCAGAAAAAAATAAAATCAAAAACGCAAAATTTTACTTTTTTCAAAATAACTCAAAAACGAAAAAAGATATTAGAAATCTGTTTGCGCCATTTTATTGAACTCGAAATTGCGCAACTTTTTCCCCATTTAACCGTTGCCCTATCTCTCACCGTTTGCAATATCCCCATGCTGTTCATTCTTATCCGGGACACAGTGTATAGTAGCGACGTAACAATTTGTGGTCTAATACCTTTCACGTGTAGTGTTTGAATCTCTTAAAACACTTGCTAAACCAACTTGCTAGGCCAAACTTGCGAAAGTTTTGGCCTAGTTCCAGCGGGATATAGCCGGCCAATATGGTAACTACAAAAATCGATTTCATTTCAAAATTGACCTTCATATCAGATTGGGCACGCTAGGTTGCACAGATATTCGACAAATACACCGGCACGAGCTATGTTTATTATTTATTCACCGCGCGTTCGCACGGTTTTAAAAAATAATGATTTACCTTATCAATAACGTGAAATGCGATGCGACACCGGGAGAACTCGGTTGAAATTTAACACCAATAAAAAGTGAGAAACGAATATCGGCGACCCGATACTCCAGAGAACGGATTTTTATATTCGAGGAGAGAAACGTGAGCTGGTTGGATCTTAAAACACTTTACCTAAAAAATCCCCCCTTATTGTTACTTTGGGAAATAAAATAGATCCGAACGATTCCTTTCTTTACGGGGGGACAAACGTAAATAAAAGGAATTACTTGCGTCGGCGTTTATGTCGGTGCCATGTGCTGGACAAAGCAAACGGGGGATATTCGGTCAAGCCGATAAAAAAAGGAAAGGTTGGTCCATTTTTTTACGGGTAAACCTGTATGTGAAACGTCGGTTCCTCATTTTATTGTCCCCTTTTATTTTCGTCTGGTATCCTTTATATTATGATAGCATTAGGTAGGTACTGTTTATATATCATGCATTTCGGGCGAAATGTTTATTATTAATACCTGTTTTGATGGTAACTTTTGAAGTGCCGAAACGTGCGTAATAAATAGAAAATTTTTTGAATAATACTATTATTGGTCTAAATACCCAGTATTAAAAAAATGATAAAAATAAAGAGTTATATGGCTATTATTGGCTATTTGCCGAAAATAATTGATTTGGAAAACGTGGTGAAAATTTAGAATGGATAAATAGATTAATTAATAAATTAATTGGATCGATTTCTAAAGTAGAATAACATTTTGAAATAAAAAAAAAAACACACTAATGGATATACCATAATTAGTATAATTTCATGCATCGCAGGTATGGACAATATGGACATACATCATTTGTTTTAATAACATATGAACTGTATTATATACCTCGTTAAAAGTCCTGAATATAATACACAGAAAATTATTCTACCGTCAGTAGGAAAAAGGCCGTAACCCCTGGAGAAGCCATTTTGAAGAAAAAGATAAATACCTTTTCAAGTTGTGCCACTATGGAAAAAATATATCAGCTGCTTTTTTTAGTGTTGGTTTATATAACATGATATATTGTTTTTATATAATCCCATTTTTCAACAAAAAAAAACAAAATTGTTAAAAAAAAAAACGTTTATTGCCTTTGTACTTCTATAGTTTAGCCCAAAAAATGATACCAATCCAGTAGCAAAAAGGCAATAAGTACATATGAAATAACTAAGATTATGTTAATTTTTTGCATTAACACTCCAATATATAGAAAATTTTAGCCGCACTGCTTGTCTATGAGAGATACATTTTTGTTATTCTGCCATTTTACCTTTTTTATTCAAATGGCGAAATTAAGTCACTTACGTCTTCCACGTAGGTTTTGCAAACATGACCGGACCCTTAAATACGAAGCAAAAAAGACGCAAGTGTAATTTTTTTCTGCTTTTACTATGTAGTTCAGACTTACGGTGTCTTAGCTTCGTAACATGATGACGTTTTGCACTTACGGCCTTTTCAAAGTTGCTGTTTTACCTATTTTCGATAGACCTACCTCTTTTTTACTTCGTATGTAGATATACAACTTCACAACTAAAAATAATAAGGAAACAACTCAAAATCCCAAATTTAGTGATTTACGGTCTTTTGCTGCTGACGGCAATATTGTTCTCAATAAATATATCACCCTCTTATAGAACTATAGGTCAAAATATAGATTGTGGGTATTACTTTTACAGGAAACTAACTTCATCTAGCCCTCTGTGGGACCCATTCACTGCAATATAAATTTATGATACTTTGCAGCGGATACCCATAAAACTTCCCGAACTATAATCATATAGTTTTTAAACTTATGCCAGTGAAAAATTTATAGATCGTTGTGTGGTTACTTATATGGATACTGATACTTATTTCCAGCACGGTTGCCACCAATGAAAATAAAGAACCCCAGGAAGAAGTCAAAGCTGGTTATTATAAAATACTTGAGACGGATATCTGACACAGTGATAGGTGCCAATATGTGGTGTTTCGATACTTTTATGCTTAACTGTGCGGCTTGTGGCTCTTTCATGGTTAGCAAAACTAAATGTTTTGTTTAATCCATAAATAATTTTGTAATTTAAATTAACTTTTGAGAACACGCACCAAAGTGGCATAGGCGTTTGTGTAGGTACCTACTTCTTCATAATTGGAATTGCTAAATTATCAAGGACATAATTACATAAAAATGGGGTACCCTTCGTTTGGACTTCATAGAGAGAAACCAAAGATAGAGGGAGTAAGAACAAAAACTAAACAGAGCCAACATCTTTTTGAGTGATGCCACGTACTCCATTGTTTACAGCATTTCATTTTAAAATAGAAGGGTTTAATAATGGGATTAAATGAAGGCACACCTCCCATAACGCCAAATTAACAAATGTAGTTATTAATTTCTTGTATATAACAATTTTAAACTAAAACTAATTTGGGCTGTAATTATAATAGCTAATTATCACTTTAATAAAATCGTCACAGATATACCTCAAACCGCCAACATGGCAACGCCGCCGTTGCTGCCGCGGGCGCCGCGCTCGTTAACTCGGCGGTATTTGTTTTGTGTTTGCCCAGCAATTTAAGTTTTCCGATTGTTTACGTATGCATTTTTCGTGTTTTCAATTGTTTTTCTGCTAATTTATAAGCTATTTATTAGTATTTAGGATACAGTGATTGATTTTGTATACAATGGGACGCAGAAAGTGTGTGGTGTGTGGCCAAATTGATATTTCTCAGGATATAACCTATATCTCAGGTAAACGTTGTACATTGTACACAGGAGCCTAATGTTTGTTTATTTCGGTAAATTTGCTGGTTGGTTGACTACAAACGTGTGTATTTTGGTGCTGTTGCTCCCTCTATCCTTGGTTATTTCTCTGAGGTTTGGACTATTGTGGGGATATTATTATTTCCCTGTATATTGTGTACGGATTTATACCGTTGACCTTTCTGAAATAAATCAACTACCTGATAATACCCCATTGTATATAGGTATAATATATTACTGGGGTGCAGGTTCGGCTTAAACATTATTGAGAGATTATTCATTTATTTTTATTTTAAAATAAGTAGACATTCTAAACTAAATGAAAATACAAAACAATGAATAATAATATTTTATTAAATATATTAAATTATACAGGTACGATATGTTGTACCTATACAGTTTTTCCAAATGTCCGCAGAGATGTTACTTACTACGTTTTTTATTAATTCTACTACAGATATATTTAATGTGGGAGAAATATTATTTCTTCTAATATTTGATTTTAATTGGTGCCATATTAACTCAATGGGGTTAAAAATACAGTAGTAAGGGGGAAGACGCAATACTACATGTCCATTTTCAGCTGCAAGTTTTGTCACAGACGTATTCCCTATCAATTTTGAAAGCTTTTAAGACTTCCAAAAGATCCTGTTTTTTGTATGTTTCTTCAAAATAAATATCATTTTCTATCATGAAATGTTGAATCTCCGCTTTAGTACTGCTATACAATTGAGGATTGTTTTTAGTTACCTGCTATGATAACGCGCATTGTCCATTACAATAACGCTATTTTTTGGTATATTTTTCGAAAGACGATGTTCAAACCAATCTTGAAACAGTTTTGCGTCAGTGTTTTGGTGGTAATCTAAGGAAGAGACTGCTATGTATTTAGCTGAAAGCAAAAGACAAACCCATTTTCTGAACCTGCATGAATTATCGTAACTCTTTTGCCTTTATTTGAAGGGGCTCTGGGTTTCACAGTTTTGTGAAAAATCAACCCATCCTTTTTTTGCAGTGTCATGGGTATCAAACCATGTTTCGTCAATGTAGATAATTGGGCGATTTTCTGCTCTATATTGTGTAATAGCTGTTAGATATTGATGACGCCATTCTCGTAAACGTTGAGATTCCATTAAAGTTTGTCTTTTATTAATTGTGCGATATTTAAATCCCATTTTGAGCAGCATTTTTCTAAGGGTCGTAATACCACAAGAAATGTTTGTTTCGTCGTTGATCTGCCTCTTCTTTAGGGAAACCAAGGTGGGTACAGATTGTTCTTCATACATTTGGTAAATCTAAATCCACATCATACTCGCCAAGACTTCTTATTGTGCCGGAGTCACTGCGCTTTTTTTGGGAACAATATGTTTTAATACTATGTCCCTTACCGAAGTTAGAGGGGCAGACGTCTCCGCTAAAGCATCTCTGGAATTAAGGCCTCTTTCCAGCAACGATTGATACACATTTTTAATTATTTCTTTAGTATCAAGAGATAAATGATTTCTTCTGAACATGACACTAGATGACCCACTATCAGCACAAAGCACAAGCACCCCAACCCCACACTATAACACTAAGACAAGACTAATACATCGCTGATACAATTAGCTACATTTATGAGTATAAAAAAATACCTGCTTAAAATTGTATTTATACATTGAGTAAAGGAATAAATTTTACTCAATGATTTATATTATGAATTACGGTTGCAGGTATATACCTACTCCGACCCTGTACGAAATTCCAGGCATTTTATGGTCAAAGGGATAATGACCGGATAATGGTAGGCAAAAGATCAACGGGATAAATGCGTACGTACTATACCTAATTATTTATGTGCTGCGGGTCTTAGATTCCGAGTGCCTTCAGCTTGTAATTATTGAGATATTAACACTAAGTTTATGTCTGCATCCTTTGACTGCGTGTTCTTTGTTTCACTTGAAATTTATGTGCGATATTTTCAATGTAGGCCAAAACGGCGACATTAAATGAGGGACTTCGCTTACGTTGACGGACATCGTCCGTTCATCCAGATATTTTCTAATTTACTATAATAATTATCCAGTCCGCACATTCAGAGCTAATTCCCCTTACTTATTGTAATGAAACGGGCCCCTGGAAAATAATGCTTTCGGCCGGCCTGTCGGGCAATAAGGGATTATATGAATTATTTACCAGCGGCAATTTTTCCGCTTTACCTCAAATGCTATCCCTGATTTTAAATTTAGATCCAGCATTGATTTCGGTGGAGGGTCAAGCGTGGGCCTGAGTGGTACTTTTCGGGCTCTCGGGCCACTTTGGAGGTAAAACCTTAATGGCTTGGGCTTGTACGGGGGACCCAAAGAAAATTTAGCCCGAAATTTCAATTAGGTACCACTTATTGGATAACACTTCCTTCATCGAGTTGCTAACATTTCAGATGTCAGATATGAGGACCACTGCCAATGTGAAATTTGCTTAAGGAAAACAGCCTGTTTGGCATCTAACAGCCAAACCGCTAATACATTTTATCTTCATAAATTATTATAAGATGCGCTCAAATACAAAATTAGAAGCAAATGAATTGTGGCAACAATGCAAAATGGACAAGTCGCAATTATTTACGTGCCGACTTTTCGAAAACCTCACAATTCTAATTTAAAAAAATAAACGAACATTACCTGTTTTTGATTGTGCGTTTTTGTCTTAGGACTTAGCACAGAAAATAAATTTTTATTATACTTCTTTGAAAACAATTTATTTTCATCTGTTTCAGCAATAATGAAAGATGGGGTTTTTCGGGCTAGCGCACGGAAACAGCGCATGGAAAAACTTTCCGTGCGCTGAATAAAAATACCTAATATATGGCTTTAAAATAGAAATATACATCAAAGTAAACTAACTTTAAGAAACTCTATATGCTCTCTGATATTTAACATATACCTATTTTGTATTTTAATTCGTATAAGTGTTTCAATATTTAGATACATTTTTGTAATATTTTTGACGTTTTATTCACCTTATCTGACAATAACTAATTTACAACAAAGCACCTTTGAAATAATTAGAGAGTAACCATGGAAACGCATCATACATACCAAACACTATATTGTCTGCATTGTTTATTTTTCGTCAATTGAATTTATTATAATATGCCGATAAAATGTTTTAAGTTTCTGTTTTCAAAGAAGTATAATAAAAAATATCGTTCATTACACGTCCAGAAATAGATTTTTCCGTGCTTGCCTGACATCCCGTGTTCGGCTGCGCCTCACACGGGAATTTATCACGCGCGCACGGAAAAATCTTTATTTCCAGACTCGTAATGAAATATACTATTCCACGACAGAAAGCTCCTTAACAATACTTGTCAAATGGACTTCAACTATATACACCAATGACGTCAAAACCTATAGACGTGGTGCCCCATTGTTAAAATGCCCTTTATTTTGACTCCAAGATTAAATATATCCATACTACTCTAAAAACATGCTACAAACAAAGACAGAAAGTCAACCAACAACCAACTATACACCCGGTGATTCCCGGTTATAGTTCCTCCAGAATCACACTTAGGGGCGCCGGAAGCATCGGAACCTCACCTGAAGACTCGGGGGATAATCTAACGACGCCAGCCTCCGAGCCCAGAGTCCAAATAAGTTCGCTACGGCTCGACAAAAAGGGGCAATTTCTGACAATCTCGCGACATTTTCGGAATAATTTAATGGAGCGCTTAGATTGTGAATAGTTCTGGACGTCGAGCGTTTATCAAAACAAACCTGTCTATAGGTTCTGACGTCATTGATATACACGCTCCAAAAACAAGCAGATTGCATTTCTTATGAAATGACATTTTCCCAAAATATAATCTTCCCAATTCGTAGATTGGCCAACATTTAATAGAGGACTTCAATATCAATGCATTTGGAAAATATTAAGCTTAAAAGTTGGAGTCCATTTGACAGCTGTCATTAAGGAGCTTTCTGTTCTTAGGCACCCCTATTAGACCTCTGACTTCTTAAGAGGGGGTTGCCGACAGCGAAAGTGACGTTAGATTTCGTTTTTTTTTTAAGTTGTATAGCATAAAATCTAATAACATTTTACCTGGCAAAAATTTAGTACAAACATCTCTGTTTTCGTTTTAATCATAAGATCTTAAAAGCATATGCACTGGAATTATTATTTTTCTCAAGGTTTTCATAACCTATAAAACAAAACAGTGCTTGTAAGATCTTATGATTAAAATGAAGACAGATATGTTCGTACTAAATTTTTACCAGGTAAAATTTTATTAGATTTTATGCTATACAATTTAAAAAAATACGAAATCTAACGTTACTTTCGCTGTCGGCAAGTATGTGATTTGAGAAATTATAGATCAGGTTTTTATTTGTTTTCTCTACAAATTTTATAAGAAATAAAAATAATCCAGGTAAAGTAATTTATATACTATGGTACTTCTCCGCTCAAAGATCACTATTTTGTTAATACTAGTGAAGAATACTCTGGTACTGAATGTACTGGTGTGGTCACTATCTGACCCATCTTTTTATATTTACAGTTATTATGCACACACGTAATTTTTTTTGCAACAAAAATCAAGATTCAAAACTCAAAGGCCAGTTTTATTGTCGACTTTCGGTTTTCCTGTAAATATGTATAACTACTTTAGGAATATTTTTTCAGGCACCCTTCAAATAGATTTTGCCTGTCTTTTTGAATCCAAATATCTTAGGTATCTAGTTTTATGTAGTATCTTATAGACGCCATGCTGTACAAATTTATTTATATAATTTTTCTTCTTTTTAATAGATATTTGGAACTATTTATCTACGTGTTTGCCACCAACAAAGCAAATTGTTCTTGTATTCAAAATTTACATATTTGCCTGGGATCAACTGTTTAAGGTTGGTTGTTTTAGACAATTGATCTGTCATTTAATATTTTTAAAAAATTGGTTGGTTAGACAAAACACTCTAAATAAATGGAGTGTGGCGCGAAGACATTTATATAAGCCTGCCGCGGTTTTAGCGCAGCGTCAACTTGGTACTCTCAAGTTTGTTAGGGGTGTCTTACTATGTGTTGATTCAACTCACAAATTTTTGGTACGGTAATGGGTTCACCAATTTCATCTGCTATTTCCAATTTAGTTATGGATGAACTGGAAATTAGTGTTATTTCGAACTTTAAAATTAAACCATTCTTTTATAAAAGATATGTGGATGACTGCCTGCTTTGTGTCGGAAAAAATGAACTATTAAACACTTTCAATTCGTTAAACAAATTTCGTCCTTGTTTACAATTCACCATGGAGGAGGAATCTAGTAAAAATATTAATTTTCTAGATATGAATATTTCTTATGACAACTCTGGTAATATATATATACCAATTGGTTACTTGAATTTTAACTCTAGTGTGCCAACTAAATATAAAAAAAGTGTAATTAATGGTTTAACAGACAGAGCTGTAATTCTTTCTCATCCAAAATTTCGTCCGAATAACACTGAAAAAATCAAAGACGTTTTTAATATTAATAATTATTGTAAAATTGTATCTGAATTTATTGCTAAAATTTTTAAGAAATACAATATAGTGGTTGCTCACAAACCAAAAAATAATACAAAAAAAGTTTTTTCTAATTTAAAACCCAACCGTGACATAGATTTGGAATCTAATTTAGTAGACACAGTTAATTGTAATGATTGCCCAGCAGTTTATACCTATTGGACAAACTAAACAGTATTTGCAGTATGTATAGGCACAAGTTAGATACCTATACGTAATAAAAATCTATGTTCAACTGCACTTAGCAAACATGCTATTGACAATTATTGTCATAATTTTGATTTTGATAATGTGAAAATTCTTGATTATGAGAGTATCCATACAAAGAGAGACTTTCTTGAAGTGAGTTATATCAAAACAAATCCTAATTGTATTAACTTAAAAACTGATCTAAACTATATGTTAAAAATTTATTATCACCTGGTTTTTTCTTGGAAGTGTTTTTGCTGGATATCTATAGGTGGTCGACACGACTCCTTGCCCATTCCAGTCAGTGCAGTATTAGCCACTAAAATATTTTAAAATGTTTTTAGACGTTTTTCTGTGTAAATTTTTATATTATTACATGCACACAACTAAGAATTATGTGGTGTTTACTCATATTATTTATAAATGTAAGTACTCAATACTACCTTATTAGAGTTTGTAGTTTGTTAATATTGTTAATATTGTTCTCTTTTTTATTACAGTGAAAAATGTGTAATGTTATAAATAATGAAATATAAATATATAGTTCAGATGATGGCATTATGCCGAAACGCGTAAACTATTATATATGTTTTGGAAAATAAACTAATGTAAAATTGTGGTCGATTCCCAGTATTATTATTACTAAATAACGCATGTTACGAGCAGGATAATTAGAACAATCTCAAGTTGGTGGCGCTCCGATTTCGGTACTTGTTTGAAAGAGCCACATCAATCAGATTTTAATTTCTATACACAGATAGAAAGAGATACTTGAATCAAATAAAATTTATTTAACTCAAACAAATTTGATTCTTGTATATGGCGAACCCTAGACTAACTTTGAGTAAAACATTTGGTTTGTTTCAATTTAAAAGCAACATTTAATTTGAGACAATCTAAATATTATTTGGAAGAAATTAATTTTTATAAAACTATACAAAACTCACCAAGGAAAGCGCCTATTTGATACATTTGAAGTAGTTCTTTGAGATTTGTATCCATTATTGTTTATGCGTATTCTACTTACAGAAGAATCTGAAAACACGTAATACACACAATACACCACACTACAGACGGCTAATCGGCGGCTATAAATAATAATAAAACTGCTCGCACAAAACCTCTAGGAAGGCTGCAGACGCGTACCTACTTACACGGACACGGAATAGCTCTGAACGCCGACACTAGAGTGCGCTCTCGTTCTCCCATATTTTCACTCTCTTTCTATCTTTCATTCTCTGGAGCGAGACAGCAATAAACATGATAGGTATAGTATTATTTAACTCAAATAAGGTCACATTTAAACCAAATAACAATGTGGTTGACCCAAACAACGAAAACTAATACTATAAATAAAAATTATTCTTGTTTGCACCAAGTAATACCTTATTTCAGGAAAATAATAAATGCTTCTACTAAACAATAATGTGTCAAAAGAATCAAATACTTCACCCAAAAAGCTCTTATTTTTTAATTTGAAAAAATAAATCTTCATTTAAATAATATACTTTCTACCGAAATAAATATTATTTCTGACAAATAATTCGTGATCAAACAACAAATATTGTTCTATGAAGAATTGTATTTCTATCTGTGTAGATATAGATGTTTTATCAATATTTTAGATTTTATCAGTGACTATATTCTTCCATAATCACTGCTATTACGGACAACTCATTGGTCTGTAAGTAGTGTAGTTCTTGTAGTTGTAGTTTTCAAGAACAGGCTCCCGTATTGTGTGGAAATAATTGCCAGGTTTATTATTTGTTAGTCCTAGATATAACTAGACAATTTTTTTTAAAAGAAATAGCTCGTGGAAAACAATAACCTGTTTACTGTTTGTAAATTTGACGGGATTGGCACCTTAAAATTATACTATTCACAAGATTATACGAAAAATTATGTCGTATTTTTATTGTTATATGATTTTTTGTACCGACGGCGCATTTATCTGCGAAATTCGTAAATATTGGTTTTACCAGATGATCGCACTATTTGGCAACGCCGCGGCCGCCGCGCCGTCAACTGTTTCATGTTCTTCAAAATATTTGTTTTAATTTGGTATTGTATTTGTTAAATGATTACAATATAGATACCATTTGTTATTATTGGTTTTTTGGGGTTTTATTGTTTGCTTCTGAAATGAAAGTCTACTTCTATACTTCAAAATACAGACTGTCTGAGTTGAAGATTTCGTCTATTTTATTTAAATCTTTATGGAATGGTGTTAGTCTTCTGGATAGCTTTGGGCACAATTTTATGGACTGGCTGTATATTATTTTTCTCTGCAAAGGAAGGAAGATACGGCATTTTTATAGCTTTATTTTGGTGTTTGAGAGCGCTATAAAAATTGAATTCATTCGTAATCTTAGACCATAAAAATAAACGCAGCTTGCCCAAAATATAAATAGGTACCTACGATTACTTTAAGAAAACGTGTGCAAGGTCCTGCACAAAAATATTTGCAATTATACAAACGAAATTTTAATAAAAATGCCAAGCAGCACATAAAGTTCCTGGATAATGATTTATTTCTTAATATAATAATTTTATATATGCCGTCATAATAATCAACATAAAAATATCCTTTATAATTTATTAACACAAAATAATAATCTCTTTATTACTCTTCCAAGTAATAGAACAACCGCAGATGTTTTAACTAAAATGTAGGATCTTATAGAAAATAATAAGAAAGATTTAGAAAATGTTGCCCTAGTTTTTTAACGATTTTCCAGGTGTTCCAGAGCTTGGAATTTGCAAAATTTTTTCTCGCATTTTTTGCCGCGGGCTGAAGTTTTGTGTAGTTCATTCTCAAAAGGATAGAGTGCGCAAAAAACTTTTTCCGCATTTTGACCTAGAACAAGAAGTAATTTAAAAGTTAAAAAGTTATAGATCGTGAAAAAATCTAGAAAAAACATAGGTATCGTTTATTTTTTTCTTCAAGCCGAGTTACAGCGAGTACTTTTTCATTTTTCTAAAACAAACTCGGCAAAGCAAATAAGTTGACACCTTGTATTGGACTACCACATGCCGCACAGGGCGGACGAAACCTATATAGTAGGTATTTAATTTAAAGTTTAAACGGATAGGACGGATCTCAGATTTTCATCACGTCCCTCGGACAGTCTCTGCGTTCGTGTTTTATTTATTTGGAATGTTGGGCTCAAAGAGTCGTCCGTTTCTTTGTGTGGCACGTAATAAAATATTTTTGTTTCAGATTGTTCGGACGACTGCCCGCGCCCTGCTACGCCATTCCGTGAGGTAAGTCTTTTCCAATTCGATTTTGGATAGGTGTATCGATATCGATATACCCTCAAATACAAAAGTATGCTTCTCTAACAGAAATACCTTAATTAGCGACCGACCCAGCGTAGAGTAAATTTATTTTTTACGGGGTGCTTAAAAAAATTTGTGTAAACTTTGTTTACGGAGACTGCAGTAGCAGACAAAACACAAAACTGTGCTCAAAACGTGTAAATATGCATCAAAATTAAAGCACTCTATATTCATGTTCATGGTCTAGTGAATCGCGGAAAGCTCTACACGCCACGGTCCCACACTCCTGTACTCAAGATATTGACAAGACCGAGTCGCCACAGAGCTCCACAGCCGGTATTGTTCCTTCCTACCGCATGCTGCCGCCACCACCCGACCATTGCTTTTGTTTCGGGGAATCGTTATTAAACCGTAGTTAGTTTACATAAACGAAACTTGGGGGCGTTAAATTTACTTTAACGTAGGACCTATCGAACAAGCATCAATTTTCATAATCTAATTGAAACATACCTAAATTCAAACATTTAGATTTAAATACCTTCTCAGGTGCAGTTAGATACAGTGGCGGCGGTAAGGATTTCGGAGGCCCCCCCGCCAAATTTTGCCAGGATGCATACATGTGGTAATAAAATATGGAAATACCGAAATTTTGGCTAAGATGCTAAATTATAAGAAAATAGCTCAGATATATAACTTTAATTTTAAGTTTTTCTATACCTACCTGGAAAATGTTCTTTCTGTATTATAGCATTGAGTAGAGGATATATCTATATAGGGTATAGAATATATATCCTTTACTGAATGATTATCGCGAGTATTATAGCGTAGCATAACAAAAACTGGGCATGTCTAATGTCTCACATTTTATTTTATAAATGGGACATGATTTAATATTACGTAATAATATATTTATCTTGATATTTATATTAGAAAATATTTTCCAAAGAAAAATATTTATTAAGTAGGTATAATAAAAGGGGCTCCGGCACTCCGAATAATACAAATAACCTTATCTATCTACTAATTGCCAAATTTAAAATCCTACCATTGCTAAAATCTCTCTGGTGGAAAATTCTGCTATTTGTCCTAATAATACGCCAATTTTTTAAGCTAAAACGGAGCTACCAACGCAGGGATGGACGGCATACTAAACCCCCTAATCTCAAAATGGCTCATAACTTGGAAGAAAAAATAAATTAAAAATTTGATTTAAAAAAAAGTAAAAATTGGTCAAAATATGACTAGTGATACAGGAAAGATAAAAAACATGGCACATAATAGGTTAATACAAAAGATCACAAATCTTAATTCGCAGTAACAGAGTATATTCTACAAAAGTACTCAACAATAGAAGTGAATATTTTTCGTAATAATTACCTCTATACGAGTTTAAAAGAGAAACTAAAAGCATAAAATTTGACAAATAATTGCATTTTATTTTCGTGTTTTTCGGGGTGTTTTAATAATTTCCTAACAATCTGCTAATAGTTTCCTGAAATAAAAATCTTCTAAGTCGTTTGGTCGACACCGATTTTCAGCCTAATAGCGTTAATATTTTGCAAAAATTAATATTAGTGGATAGATCAGTTTTTAGGGGCCCCTTCCGGAGCTGGGCCCCCCCGCACGGCGGGCTCTGCGGGCGCCTTATCGCCGCCAGTGGTTAGATAAAACTTTTTGATTTTTTTCTAATTGGTTATCATTTCGACACATTCTGGACGATGAAGTAAAATTACTTATTTAAAACATGAAATAGGGTTGGTGCTTAAATAAAATGTCGAGATATTACTTTGTGCAGATGAGGATCCTCTAAAAAAAGTAGTTCGAAGTAAAATAAGAGTATTTATACAGGGTGTACCTTTAATTTGTGAGCAGATCCTAGCTTCGGGGTTTTTAAAGATATACCTACTCTACCTACGTTAATTTCACAGTAAAAGTTGATTTTTATGAAATGGAACACCTCCAATATTTTTGCAATTTTATAGATATTCGGATATTTTAAAAATATCATAGAAAACTGAAATTCATTTCGATATATCTAAAAAATACCCAGGTTTGCACAAATTCTGCCGAGTATCTTTTAAGAAGGATTTGATTTTGCATTTTTCCAATTTTTTGTGGTACTTTTCTTGAAACCTAACCCCAAGAATATGCTGTATACATTTCTTAGCTGTTCTTGACCCTTCTCTACAAAAACTTACTCTTAAAGCCTAATTTATTTGCTTTATTGTTCATTGGTAAAAAAAAATAAAAACCAACTCAAATGATTGTTGTCAAGAAATATGAAAAGAAAAATATGAAATGTTAGATTTATAACTTTTTTAAGTTTTTTAGGTATCTTTCATTTTGTTTGGTGTTAATAAAGTTTTAAGTAAAGAATCTCAATAAAAATCGGTTATGTCAAAAATAGCAAGAAGATAAAACTGATATACATTTCTATTTATCGAAAAAATACCCAGGTTTGCACAAATTCTACCGAATATATTTTAAGAACGATTTAATTTCGCAGTTTTCCAATTTTTTGTGGTTACTTTGCTTAAAACCTAATCGCAAGAATATGCTGTATAAATTTCTTAGCAATGTTCCCTGACCCTTCTCTACATTTTTTTTTTATAAAATACTCATTGTAGTTATTATATTACACCTATTAATCCCACTCAAAAACACTGACAATTCTTCGCATTTGATTTGTAACAGTTATTATGTATTGTCCTTCCGCTGTCAGCCAGAAATGTTTAGTTGCTTATTTTCGATCTGAGTACTCCAACGTCTACAATGTTTTGTCTACTGACTAACCATTAGTTCGTTAGTAGGTAGACAGAGCGTTGGAGAAGTTGGAGCTACTCTGATAGAAAATAATAAATGAAACATTTCTGGCTGAAAACGCAACCTCTCTCTGAACTCTCCACTGAATAAAGAACCCCAGGAGCGAGTATGTTTGGGATTAACGCACGACAGGGATAGTTCCTGCATATGGTGGGATGCCGTTTCCGGTTTCACAGTGTCGTGCACCTTTGAGTGGTTTCAACAAACTAATCGAGGCAGAAATCCTCATTTTTCGTAAAACCAGTACCTACACTTCAGGTCAAAAATTATAAGGCACATTTATGACTTTAAGTTTAGAAATCCTTGTAATATAGCAATTCTAATTTTAAATTTCCAATTAAGAAGAAGTAGGTACCTACACAAACGCCTATGCCACTTTGGTGCATGGCCTCAAAAGTTAATTTAAATTACAATATTACTTACCGATGGCTTATTATCCTCAAACATTTAGTTTTGCAAGCCGGAAAAGAGCCACAAACCGCACAGCTAAGCATAAAAGTATTGAAATACCACACGTATTTTTATAATACCCATAGAGCTTTCACTCCTTCCTGGGGTTCTTTATTCATTGGAACTCCCCATACTAACCAGTGGTTGAATAACTTTCTTTATTATGTAGACAAGTGTATTATGATATTTTGACCGAATATTTTAGTTTTTATTGATATTGATTTGATCCTGGTACAAAATGGATTACCTCTGTACTTTGGCTGTAATTTAAGACTTTCAAATAAGTTGAGGTGTTTAAAAGCCAGCTGCAGTTTTACAGAGGCAACAAGTTGGCTAGACAACTAAGTTAGTCATTGGTCCTTGGAAGGACCAACTGAAAATGGGAAATATGTATCTCTATCCAACACAGCAATTCGATGCCCGACTAACAAAATCTTCTCTTCCAAAATTCTGAGGTTGGTGGCGTCGTTTCAAACATATATATAGTTGGAGTGTTTGTCCGTCAAACTTTATATCAAATTAGAAATTCTATCTCGCGCTTACGAGGCAGTTTTGAACTTTCGGGATGCCAAATATTTATTAAATATTATACGACACATGGTAACGAGATGATTAGCTCTGTGTCTATATACACTGCGAATATACAGGGTGAGTTTTTTCGATGCCCACTATGGGGATCTCGGAAAGTAGCAGAGCTAGAAAAAAGGTTAATTGCAGTTTTGAATGCTCAATCTAATGCCTCTTTTGGATTTTTCAAAAAGTTCATGGCTCACTAGATATTTTGAAAAGAATGATTTTTGCTATTTCATCAGATCTCTGTAGCTCCGTTATTTCTGATTATACAGAAAAACTGTGGGCTTAATAAGATAATCTAATCCAATGTTTTATGTTGTTTGTGATTTTTGAGATATGACATAAACTTGTGTTTTTTTTAAGTGTAAATCATAGTTGAATAGTTGGCTGTTGTGGCCTTATCAAATCGGCCATTTTTAGAGCTTTCCAAAAATATAATACTCGGCATAGTTATTATAAAAAATAAAATAGCTATGGCTAATTTTCTGATTTTTTTTTTAATTTTCACATAGTCAGCCATGGAATATTTTCATTGTATAATAAGACATACTTTAAACTTTAAAATATTTTATTTTTAGCTGGTGACAAAATGTAACAAAATAAAACAAAAATTACTTCTAAAACAGCTGCTCTTAATTCAACAATTGTCTCATACTTTATTTTGTACTGTTCCCCACAAAAAGAAATCCAAAACAGACAAATCCGGGGATCGGAGCTGCAGGAAATAGGTCTATTTCTCCCTATCCAACTATGTGGATAGAGCTGATCTAGGTAATTTTTGATCTAGGTAATTTTGTTTTATTTTGTTACATTTAGTCACCAGCCAAAAATAAAATATTTTAAAGTTTAAAGTATGTCTAATTATAAAATAAAACGTAATTATTAAAATATTCCATTGCTGTCTATGTGAAAATAAAAAAAAAACAGGAAATTATCCATAGCTCTTTTATTTTTTATAATAACTATGCCGAGTATTATATCTTTGGAAAACTCAAAAAATGGCCGATTCTATAAGGCCACAGCCAACTATGATTTACATTAAAAAAAAACACAAGTTTATGTCATATCTCAAAAATCACAAACAACATAAAAAATTTGATCAGATTATCTTATTAAGCCCAAAATTATCTAAAATTTTTGTCTCTACAGTTTTTCTGTATAATCAGAAATAACGGAGCTACAGAGATCTGATGAAATAGCAAAAAATCACTCTTTTCAAAATATCTAGTGAGCCATGAACTTTTTAAAAATCCAAAAGGGGCTTTAGATTGAGCATTCAAAACTGCAATTCTTTCCCCATTTAACCTTTGTTCTAGCTCTGCTCGTTTCCGAGATCCCCATAGCGGGCATCGAAAAAAACTCACCCTGTATATACAGGGTGATTCCGTCATGATGTGAAAAATTTGAACCACAGGAAAGAAAGCCCTTATGGAACCATGTTCATATAACCTTTTTTTCTTTAATCCACCCTGGAATCTTTCATTCAAATTTTGTGATTTATACTTTATTAACACCATTTATGTCATATTCTGGTTCATCCTTGTATAGTAGGCTAATCCGATCATTAGTTAATACCATAAAATTATCAGTTAGTTTTCTGAGACCGGGCGAAAGTTGAAAATTGCCTGGCGGGAGCCCCAGAGGCCCGCGATAGGCAGTTTCTAATTCGATAAAAAGTTTGGCGAACAAACAGGATGGGAACTTTATTTGAAACGAACCCCTTCATCCCAGAATTTTGCAGGGGAATGATTTGGTGTCAGGTGCCGGATGTGTGACCCGAATTTCATAGAAATGCCAGACCAGAATAAAGAGGCAGTATATACAGGATAAGTCTAAAATATATATAAGAGCGATCATTTTTTTGAATCACCAAAAAATGTCAATCCTAAACGAAATAGTCGCATAGTATTTAGTCAGGGACTCTTTAAAATAAGGGGACCCAGCATGTCACAGTCCATCACATAGGAAAAGTGAAGCCTTGAGGGGAAGTTTGTTTTCTGTCGACTCCAAGGAGACTACAAGCGGGCTGGTACAAGGTTATGATATATGTCAGTGTCAAACTGCCATCAGGTTTTATGTGACATGCCAGTGCCATAGATTCTAAAGGAGGCAAAATATTTCCCATCATAATTCACAGTTTTTAAGTTTTCTAACTTCCAGATACTCAGATGTGTCAATTAAAGGTAATGCGGCCGCCTGTAGTAGTCCCAATAATTGCAACAAGATTTTTCCTGTATCACCTTTAGTAGGTAATCCTACAATTCCCATTACGTGGGCATTACTTATAAGTAGGTAGTTCAAAACAAAAATCGTATTTCGTAAATATTAAATTATTAAGGAGGTAGCTTAAGTCCGGTCTTTTTTTAAAGAGTTTTTATCTACGACTACAAGTTTATTTTAAGTTTGTGAAGTACCTTGGGAGAGAAATAAAATTACAAAAATTTTATATTGAACACCAAGAAAAACTACATGATCAGAACTACTAGACCTAAACTTATTAGTCCATCCCAAAATCTGTGAAAGTTCTTTGGGTAGATACATATTACAAATGGATTGAGGAACCGGGTAACAAGATGCAATAGCGACAAATTCTTAAATAAGTAAAATCGGCACTGACTTACCATACTTATTACTCAAATTCGTGGAAATAATTGCTGGAAATCAATTTGAACTATAAAATAAATTTGTTTCATTTGACAGTTTCCATTTTCTGCACTTGTAAACACATTGTCAAGTCTAATTTTTAGAAATCATGGAAACCATTATTAATTTTCACTAATTTTTACTAACAATCAAAGTACCTATTATATTCATAGATTCTCCAATAAAATGGCATACTTGGAATCACTGATACCATTAGAATGAGGAAAGGATAGGCCTTACTTTGGAAAGTACAATGCTGGGTCCCCTTACTTGAAAGAGTTCCCTGTATTTAGTATTAGAGCTTTTTTGTCTCAATATTAGGTGGGTGATATATTATGTGATATTAAGCAAAGTATATGGACGATCCTTTTTATATTTTTGAACGTAGACTTTAATTATTTTGGGGTCTGGATCGGAAGTTCCCGATTTGATCGAGCAGTGTGTCATTAATTCGGTTTCTGCTAAAAGTCCCTAAGTCATGGATTTTGGCGCCTTCACGGAGAGGCTCGCCTTGGGGGGAGGTGCTTCCTTTTTTTTGGTGATGGTCGGTTGAGGTGAGAGTGGTCGAAGAGGACACGTTTTCTACACCGGGCAGTTTGCCGATTTTTCTAGAGTTCATTCAGCAATACCGCAAGATTACTAGTCGCCAAATAGTTTAGTTTTGGGCTAGTCACGTATTTTACGTAATTATCGTGCGGAATATTGTGACCAACCTTATTTTCATACGAATTCGTCTTGACCATCACCACACCCTTCTCCACACCACGCGGCCATCTCCAACTTGGTAAGTCAGTTCGGAGTACAGTAATATTCCCTTCTTTGTGCCCTAAACGCTAATGTGAGTAATGTAGCATTTTAGGCCTTTTTCTCCATACCCCGGACGTCTTTCCCGGACGACAGAGTTAGATTGTCTCCCCATTGCACAATCAGTCGTCAACAAACCTACATTCCATACTCAGGGCGAAGTCGACCGTTCTGGGCAGCTACCAGCCACTTTACGTAATCCCAAGAAAAACTCGCAACCAGACTGGGTGGATAATCGACTTACCGGCAAGTCCTCTCCAGTTTATTACTATTATTATTTTAACTTAACATACTGGCCAAGCGCGAGATAACTGCACAAAATATTCGATTTATCAATTATTCTGCACCCTTAATTAGCCATTATAAAAGTTATCTGCTATATTTTGCCAAGTTACGTACTTTTTATCATATTTATGCGTGTGCACCAGGTATAATATTATACACGGGGATTCCTTTGTTCTGTTTTTTTAAGCCTGCCTGTTAATAATTATTATGCAATTGTTTGTAGCTTACCTAATTAATTATCTGTGATGTTTGTTTGCTTATTCGAGGTATCTATTTTATGGTGTGCTGTATTTTATTATTAGTAGCTTGGCCGATATTCTCTAGGTTTACAAACTGCGAATATACCCTATAGTTGATAATTTACATATTTTGTTGTTATTGGCAAACAATATTTATTTCCCGTTTTATAACCCCAGTCACCTGGGTTATACCTCTTTGTACTGTTTTGGGCACTACCAAAAGAAAAACGGGTGGCGCACTCAATTTCAAAGTATACATTTCTCGATAAGGTATTTTACCTATAGGAGCTAGTCGCTGCATAACAAAGAGGTACCTAATTACTTTGTCAATCCTACAAGATACCGATAAATTTGATCATTATTTTTTTTACTCGAACCCAGATTTTAGGTAACAAAATTTGGAATTAGATGAAAAATCACTATTTCATGCAGTCGACGTTTCGCAAAAATTTATTTGCATCTTCAGGACACTAAAAATACAGTAAGTTATACAATGTGCAATGGAGTTTGCTAAGTGTATATAAAAAAAATGGATAAAAAGTACTTACGCCTAAATTGTGATTCTTCCTGGTCACTTAAAATTAAACATAATAACATCATAATAGGTAAAGACATGAACACTGTTTTAATTTGTTCATGTCTTTACACTGTTTTAATTTGTTCATTTTGCCATTATGTTTAATTTTAAGTGACCAGGAAGAATCACAATTTAGGCGTAAGTACTTTTTATCCATTTTTTTATATACTCTTAGGCAACTCCATTGCACATTGTATAACTTACTGTATTTTTAGTGTCCTGAAGATGAAAATAAATTTTTGCGAAACGTCGACTGCATGAAATAGTGATTTTTCATCTAATTCCGATCCAGACCCCAAAATAATTAAAGTCTACGTTCAAAAATTATGTGATATATCAGTTTTTTAGTAACTCCAAAGAAAGTTAAAAACTCCCTGATGGGTGTCCCGCCCGCCCTCTACAGGGAATTTCTAATTCAATAGAAAGTTCAACGAACAAACAGTATGGGAGCTACACGAAACGAACTTCCTCATCTCCAGAATTTTGCAGGGGGGGAAGATTTGTTATTCCACGATGTCAGATACGCGACGGGTGACCTGAATTTCGTCGAAAGTTCTCGTTGTTGGGAGGGCGAAGTGTGTATACACAGATACCTCAACCTCACCTCCTCAATTTAGTTTTGTCGATGTATTGGCGAAATACGATGGGTGGCGGATAACACTTAATAAGTACGTTTATAGTCGGGTTTTCGGGTTCTATACATATTTCTTAAAGTTTTAAAATAACTAGTTTAAACCATAAAATAACAAGTTTACTTAATGTACCTAATAAACAATATTGTCATATCACTTGCGGAGAAATTTATTTAATTTTGTGTTTTGAAAAAAAATAGCATCTTTTTAAAAATTCTGTTGTGATTTAGAAACTTGAATTTCGACGAGGTAATAATAATAATATAATAATATGAAAATAATAATATAAAACCAGACGCCACCTACTTAGGGTGTCCCAGGATAAGTGAAACGAGAGGTGTAAAAGACCAAAAATGTTCGAGTTGGAATTTGGCCATTTGGGGTCCAAGCCTGCTTGCCTAGAAAATAATTTTCACCATATTTTTAGTATTGTAAAACAAAGTAGGCCCTGACAGGGACGATTTATTTATTTTCTGTGTAGGTTAAGTGCCGTTTCTCGACAAGATATCGAAAAATTTCATTAGAAAAAGTTACTGAGAATAATTGCAAATTATATTTTCAAAATAATTGTCCTACTTTAATTTTCGTCCATTTTATTTCCTATAGGTAGGTGAACTTACCTTTTCGTTTAAAATATCGAAAAATTTTATTAGAAAAAGTTGCTTAGAAGTGAAAACTATGAACCTGTGTAAATTTTCAAAGCAATTGGCCTAGTTTGATTTTCATTTTCATAAAGGGATTATTGCAAACAAATCATAGTAGGCCGATTGAGTCCAAATTTCGCAGGCTTGTATACTTTTTTATTCTGAATAACTTTTTCTAATGAAATTTTTCGCTATTTGAAACGACAAGGATAGCTCAACTACTTATAGGAAATAAAGTGGACAAAAATCAAAGTAGGCCAATTATTTTGAAAATTGACACAGGATCATAGTTTTCAATTCTAAGCAATTTTTTCTAAAGACATTTTTCGATATATTGTCGGAAAAGGGCATTTAACCTACACTGAAAATAAATAAATCGTGTCAGGGCCTACTTTATTTTTCAAAATTAAAAATATGGTGAAAATTATTTTCTACGCAAAGCAGGCCTGGACCCCAAATGGCAAAATTCAAACTCGAAAATTTTTGGTCTTTTACACCTCTCGTTTCACTTATCCTGGGACACACTGTATAATTGCTGACGTCATCACTCCTACTTACAAAAAATCTGTAAACAAATGACCTCATTTTATATGTTCGTTTTTAATTCTCTGCGCTTTTTTGCAACCGGTGCGAATATAGTATAGAATGTTTATTCATATGACTTGCAGCACTTGCCTGTGGCTCGTACCGCAAACTATCATACTCGTGCGAAATGAATGCAATTCCGTGCTAGTTATAAAATATACTATTTCGTTTTTTTTTGTTGTTTACAACAACACCCCTGAGACGCCAACTCTGGGACACTCTGTACATATTTATAGCAAAAAATATATTTTTCATCGTGCTTGTTGCAAAGTGTATTTAGTTTGTATAATTCAAGAAAATAATCAGATATAGGTATTCATGTAGATTAATAGTGCAAAGAGGAAACATCAAAATAAGTAATGTATAACAATAATTTCACGAATTAAGTATGTGGTAAGATGTTTCTAATTTGGCTTGACTCAAGAAACTCATTTTTTTGTGTGCCCCCAAAACACCTGTTAACTACAAAATTAAAAAAAAATAAAATTTAAATGTTACAGATGAATTATTGTACGTCCAAATTAAGAAAAAAAAAGAGAAATGGGCATTGGGTAAAGCATGTCGAGTCAAGCAAAAATTTTTTAGTAGTCCAATCCAATTTACAAATAAAATAATCCTATTGATATTTTTTATTTTAAGTAAATAGGAAAAACAATTTGGATACCTTAGCTATTTTCCATAATATTATGCTAGAACCAAGGAAACAGAATATGTATGGGTTGCCCGTAACATGGTATAGCATTGCCGTCAGCTAATCTTCCATAGCATATATCCCATACTTATAATTTTATAAATATTTACTTTGGACTCGCTCATGCGAAAGTTCACAACTCGCCTGGGATAGCGAATTTATAATTTGGTACAAAGTTTGACGATTAAACAGGATGGAACTAGGTACACTTGAAACGATCCCCCTTAGCCACAGAATTTTGCAGAAAGTGGAATTTGTTATTTCGCGGTGTCAGATATCGCATGACCTGAATTTTCCCTAAATTTGTGGCTGGTTGTGGCCGAGGTACAGGGTGTCTCTAACAAAGTGCGTTTATGATGCAGTTTTTTCCTGGGTATCCGAATCTATCTTGGGAATTGACGTGCAGGGCGTTCTCGAAAAATTAAGGTCACGGACTATTTTTTAGAAAATATTGTTGCATTTTTGAAACAACTTTATTTGAGACATCCTGTATATACTGCCCCCTTTCGCCTTGTTAATATTTACGAAGGGCGGAGCTGGGTAAAGATTTAGGTGCTTCAACAGAAACAGCAACAATTTTAGGGATGTGTTTTAAAGGGTAGGCATTCCCATTATGTATTAAGTTATCATAATAATTTTATAGCCATTTAAACAAGTTATTCCGCAGAAGAAGGTAAATTTCTGTATTATTTTTCGTCAATAAAGTAGGAAAGAGCTCCTAGTAAAATAATATATATAGATATTGTTAAAAAAAAAACTCCTTTTGTGTTGTTTGTGTTTTTATTATATCTACAGTGTCTCACTTAAGAGTGAAACAACCCTATAACTTCTTTAATTTTTAACCGACCAGAACGAAATTTTTACCAAAGGTAGATGGTATTGTTGCCTACTTATTTCCAAAAAATTAGTTGCCTACTCCAAAGTCAAAGCCACCTGCGATGCCACAAACGAGGCTAAAAATCCAAAAGACATCTTAGGCATTTTTTTTTCAAAAACATTTACCAGAACAAGTTGTTCAGAATCGATTCAGAACCCTAAATCAAAAATTTTGTCAGAATCAAAAAATATTAAATAAATAAAATTTAAGTAAAAATTTAAAATTTAAATTTTTAAAATTTGTTTTGTAGCTTTTATTTTAAAATAATTACTTTATTATAACAATTTGCCTTCAAAACTTCCATCGCACACTTTTAGAAACCCAGAAAATTACCAACTTGCTGTTTTTGGAATTTAATTTTTTTAAATTAATATTTTTTTTGATTTTGAAAAAATTTTGGATTTAGGGTTTTGAATCGATTCTGAACAACTTTTTCTAGTAAATTTAAAAAAAGCATAATACCTATGACTTTCGGATTTTTAGCCTTGTTTGTGGCATCGCAGGTGGCTTTGACTTTGGAGTAGGCAACTAATTTTTTGGAAATAAGTAGGAAACAATGCCATCTACCTTTGGTAAAAATTTCGTTCTGGTCGGTTAAAAATTAAAGAAGTGATAGGGTGTTTCACTCTTAAGTGAGACACTCTGTATATGCGTGGTTTTATAGTTATGAGGGATAAGATGCCCTGAAGAATGTTTAAAATAAACCTAAACTTTGGCACAAAGGTAAAAACTTCTTGTCCTGAAAAACTGAGCCCCAATTCCAATTACCATCACTCCTACGTGGAATACTATACTTTGTCTACCACTGTCAAATAATTTTAGCTACATTTATTACACCGACATTTTGATATATCAATATTTCCGATATGTTACATAAGTATATCGATATTATTTAAATATCGATACTTTCCAAATGTCTATATTTTCGATATGTAGATATTTTCGGTATATCGATATTTTCGATAGGTATATCGATATTTTCGAAAAGTCAATTTTTTCGAAATTTCTAAATTTTCGATATATCGATATTTTCAATAATCGATATTTTCAATAATATGTGGATATGCTATATTCATTAATCGATATATCGATATCTTCGATTTATCGATATAATAATCGGCAAATCAATATTTTCGATTTCGATATATTTCGATATACCTACAGGGTGGACCCAGATCGACTATACGATAGATGTAAAAGACAAAAAAATTTCGAGTTTGGAGATCAGCCTTGCTTGATTAGAAACTAATTTGTACCATATTTTTATATTTTAAAAATCAAGCACTCTTTGACAGGGGCACCTTATTCATTTTCTCCTTAAGAAATATGGAAAAATTTTATTGGAAAAAGTTGTCGAGAATGCAAATGTACGTCCTAGTACAAAATTTTAAAACAATCGGCAAGGCTTTGATTTTTTTCCAAATCTCAACTTGATTTTTTGGAAAAAATCAAAGTAGGCCGATTGTTTTAAAATTTAGTACAGAGCCTTAAATTTGCATTCTGAAAAATATTTTCTGGTAAAATTTTTCGATAAATTTACTTGATTCGCGCTAAAACCGCAAAAATGTATATAATATGTATATGACAAACAGCTATAGGTATCAAGAAAACGTGAATAATGTGAAGTTGAAACCTGAACCATGAATTTGTATGCCTATGTGCTAAATTATTATTCTGCCTATATTATAGTAATTTACATAACAAATGCGGATAGTGATACACCACATCTTGTAGCAAACAATACCGGAAAATCTAAAAAGGTAATTATCCAAACAAGAAATGACTAGAGGAGCAAAAAACTAGTAGAATTGAAATAATTGAGAATCATCTTAAATACGCGCATTAGTTATTCAATTTTTTTAAAAATCGCGCGGAAAAGATCAAAGTAACTTACCTACGAGCGAAAAGTTGTACTTTTTTTTAACTAAAAATTTGCCGGAATGTAACACATTTTCAGCACGCTTGAAGTAAAAATATTTTTTCTGTAAGTAACAGGGAAGCGGTAAAAAAGATTACTTCAGAAACCAACACTAATAAGTAGTGAAAGAATTCTCGATAGCGGAACTTGTTTGCAAGATTAGCGACAATGATTATTTAAGTATGGTGATTTTTTACTAAAGAAACTAATTAGATTATACTGTAATCTCTCTCTTATTGTTACCCATTGTAACAAAAAATTATTTAGCAATTTATTTCAAACGTTTACATTTGACATAATGTGATATCTATTATTATAAATATATTTTCCAGTGTCTTATAAAATATTTTTTAGTTTCTGTCTCATTTCCGAAGTGTTCGTATTATGTAAATCGCGAAACAATCCCCTGCTCGAGCCAAGTCGCAAAAATCAAGCACCCTATTCGGCTTCAAACGAAATTTGCCGAATTTGAATACAATGTTGGGAGAAAACAGAGAGTGTAGCTCGGAAGCGCAGTTTAATATTGAATTGTGCGAGAACAAACGACTTTAGCGCGGCCGACGGTTGGTTTTATTTTTCGCTGGGGTGCCGTAACGCGAGCAAGAAACGAAAGCTGTCTCTCCGTTCGACGTGGGGAAACGTTACAGGTCCTATCTGTTCCCGTTAAAAATGTTGCAAGGGAAAATTCCGTTGAAGACGAGAGAGATCCAGGCAATTCTCTACAGCGTAGGTCGGACTTTGTGACGGGAATGGAACTAGGAAAACCTATAACTTTTTCGAAAACCGAAAAATAGCTAATTGTTTGTAACTATTATAAGATACCTATTTTTATCTACTTATATTTTTAATGTTGCAAAAAATTTTGCAATAATTATGTCACTGAGTAAACTTCTGCCAATTTTCACATTTATTCTGTAACTCAAAATAACACTAGTTGCACAACGGCAGAAGGCTAGTTGGAAGAATTACGGAGATATGGCAAATAGTAAGTGCGTCGGTGGCCCACTCCAATAATTACTTTACCTGATATATATTTTATTTCATCAAGTATACTTCTGGCAAATTGTCAGCATAATTTACGATAATTCAGTGCACTATTTGTCCATTGCCAGAAGTAAATTACGAAGACATACGTAAATCAATAATTTTATTAATGAACGTATTAACACAATTTCGTGTTAGGGTGATGAGAGGGGGAAGGCATTTCGCCAGTTACTGGTGTAAAATCTTAGGAAATCGAAGCTATGGCATCAGTCGTTTGTCGAACGTGTTGCGCGACGGAGCTTATCAGTTTGTCTGACGTGTGACCCGACCGCGAGGCGCGTATAATAGGTATAAAAGTGATTCCATCGACCGTGCAAAAATGGTGTTGTTATGTAAAATAAAATTTCATAGTGGAGTCAGATGAATTAAAACCACAGGCGGATATGAAGATGTGACGACGAAAGGTACTGTGTGATAGCCGAGGTGATAGCCCCTAACCTATACTCATCGACTGTGTTGATATGAATTTGTTTCACCGAAATCAGAAACCAGTCGCGAATCTGATTGACGGATTTTAAATTATCTGACTGTTCTGAGTGTTTTGATGCCGGCTGATTGGCTCTGATTTAGTTGGGGCCTGCTCTGCTTGTGCTTGTGGCTAACTAAATCGCTGTGTCGCAACGTTTGAAGTTTGTTTTTGTCTCACACGGACAGTTCTGTAAAGCAACAGTTACTAAGTACATACATAGTATGAGGAATTGTACGAAATAGTTTAGTCGCATCAAAATATCGTACGAATTTGTAAGAAAATGCTCTTTTGCAGTATAAGTATAAATATAACTTCCTAACATAAAGCATTTCTTGTGTTTGTGGTTAGGCGCACTTTTCTTGCAAATTCGTACGATATTGTATAAATATAAATTATATATACAGTGTGTCCCAAATTCGATGCTCACCATTGGGATCTCGGTAACTACAAGAGATAGCGAGTCGGTTAAATGGGGAAAGTTTTAGACAATTTGATGGTCAATCTGATGCCGCTGAGAAATCAAGGCTAACTGGGATCGTTTTCGAGTTATTACCAAAAAACCGAATTTTATCATTTTCGTTTTACTTAAATATCTTAGACTTGTAGACAGACTTGTCATGGCCTACTTAGTATTAGACAAAAAAACGCTTTTAAGTGTTACAACTAACGAAAAAATCATTAGTGTGACACATCATTGGAAAGAGAATTTCATGTAAATTTCGAATTTGTAAAAATCCAAGATAGCATCCATAAGAAAATCAAAAGTTGTGAGTCATATCTCGAAAATGAAAACTTTCTTAAAGAAACTGACATTACCGCTTAAAAGGCTGGACAAAAGTGCCTTAATAATGTCAAAGTCCTGTCTTTGAGAAACCATCGGTTTCTAAGATATTTAAGAAAAACGAAAATGATAAAATTCGGTTTTTTGGTAATAAAACGATCCCAGTTAGCCTTGATTTCTCAGCGGCATCAGATTGACCATAAAATTGTCTAAAACTTTCCCCATTTAACCGACTCTCTATCTCTTGTAATTACCGAGATCCCAATGGTGAGCATCGAATTTGGGACACACTGTATATATAAATTTTTTATAACCAAGTGTTTTTGTCTGTGAAAATGAATATTTATTTATAGCTTTAAGAAGGAAAAGGTTGATCTTTTTATACCTTGTAAGGAATCGTTCATATATTTTGGAACTGAAATAAAGTATTTTCTTTACTTATTACCGTATATTATTTCTTTCAAATAATTTAAATTGAAGACCAAGCACATAGTATGTCTGGTTCATACAGCTTCTTTATCTTTTAGTTTTATTTTATTTTTACAAATAACACATTTCCTTTATTTGTACTTCTCAATGACATTTGAAATTTCTTTAGAATAAAGTACCTATATGTAAAACAAGTATAAGAGAGAAATAAGAAGAAAATGGGAATACCAAATAAATTAAATTACACCATTTTGACCAAATTGCATGTAAAAGTTACACACCGGTGTCAATCTTAAATACCAAATAAAATAAATTACACCATTTTGACTAAATTGCCTGTAAAAGTTAGACAACACGGTGGTAATTTTACACAACGCCGTGTTAAATATTCACACCAGCATATTTCTTATTGACACCAGAACATTTGGTGAAATTGACCAAAGAAGGAGTAAAATTTACCAGATATGGCGTGGGCTTATATAGACCACTTTTCGTGTCAAATTTAACACCGGATTTTTTACAGTATATAGGTAGGTTAAGTAATTATTCGAGTGGGCCATCGGCCATCGACGCACTTACTATTTGTCATATCTCCCTAATTCTTTCAACTAGCCTTCTGCCGTTTTGCAACTGGTGTTATTTTGAGTTACAGAATAAATGTAAAAATTGGCAGAAGTTTACTGAGTCACACAATTGTTGCAAAATTTTTTGCAACATTACCTCCTTCTTATTTTTCACCTAGCCTTCTGCCGATTTTTTCTCTACTAATATTAATAATAGATAATAAAAATTCTCACCCTCACAATACTCCAAACTAGGAGTACCCCAGAAGCAACCACATCTCCGATTATCCTGCAAATTTTCAACACTTTATCTTATCAATTTTTTTACAAAAAAATTACATGTTTAACCCCCTCCTCACTTTAGTCTTCCAGGGTGCCTTCTGCCCGCCCGCCCCTCGCTACGTCAGTAACAACGGAACCTATAAATGATCAAATTCCCACTTTACCGAGTGACCCTACTTTTACGTAGCCAGCTCTTAGACTAAAATGTCGTATAACATACATAATATCCTTCTTATAGCCCCGTTTGTATAGTGAAGTCCATAGAGAGAAACTCTCTCGGCAATATAGCAGCGCTTATTATTTGTATTTCTAACTTTTGCGAAAACAGACCAACTACAAGTTTTGTAAGCCGCCGCACACAAAGGCCGTTTGGAAGTGGTTTTCGCTCTGCCCCTTTGAAGTGGCCTTTTCTACACCAGACAGCAAAACAATTTGCTATGAAGAAAAAAACAGCTTAATTTAGAATGGAGCTCTGACTGCACTTTAAGTACTATAAATACTGTTGTATTAAATCAGGCGTAATAAGAAATGAAAAGCAACCGCAAATTTTCCTTTGTATCTTAATTTTTCCTGCACAATGGCACTTCTATCAAAAATAAAAATAAAAATTACACATCTGCAATAATTGTAAAAATTTAAGTTGGTTCATATAGCTACGACATATTATAATCGTGTCACTAGTTTTAGCAAAACAGCATCTTTGTGCGGAGAAGTTTGTTTGGACTAATGCTTCTGGGACACCCTGTATTAATTTATATAAAAAGTGGTACCCCTCTTGGGAGTTTTCGTTATCTGTTATTTAATTTATAGTTAAAAATGATGCTTTGATATTATGAATGTAAATTGTGTCTGATGAGTGAAATAATAGTCGACAAAATTGTTCAATGTGTTATTAGCGTGTACTTAATTAGTATTTCAGATTATGCAGAGTGTCCACGGTTTTTGTAGACAAACTTTAACATTTTGTAGAAAGAATCATTTTTAGAATAAAAAAATTCTATAAACGTGAGTGTATAAACTCGGTGTATATTAATAGTAGGTCTTCAAAGCCCACCGGTGGCCTATTACTATAATTATTGTACCTAGTTTAGAGTCGATTTATTTTTTTGTTGCAGAAAAAATAAGATATGAACGCTCTGTGTATCGAAAAGTAACGGTTTAGCAACTTTTTGTTCTAAAATGACTTTCTAGAAATTATCATAGTTTGTCTAGAAAAACCGCAGAACCTTTTATAGTGTTTAATTCTCGTTCTCAACTCAATCGGACAAAGAGAGAATTAGCTGCCTTGATGCTTCACGTTTTCTCTGGAATTTTCGCTGGCTACATTTTTAACGGTGGAGATTGTACCTGAAACACGCAACGTTTTTCCATGTCTAACGGAAAGACAGCTTTCGTTTCTTACAATACGGCACCCCGGCGAAAAATAAAATTCACCGTTCGCCGAGCTAAATTCGTTTATTCTCGCAAAATTCAATATAAAACTGCATGCGCTTCCGATATACATCCACTGTCTGTTTTCTCCCAACATGGTATTCAAATTCAGCAAATTTCGTTCGAAACCGAATGAAGTGCTTGATTTTTGCGGCTTGGATCGAAAAGGTGATTGTTTCGCGATCTACATAATCTGAAAACTTCGGAAATAGGACGGAAACTAAATGAAAGCTTTAATGAAAATATACTCAGATAGGTACCCATTATAATGTAGGGCAAAACGTCGTCGTATTTTATTTTTAAAAAACGGCCTACTTCGATATATTTTTGGTATCAAAATTGGAGAAGTAACGTTAGAGATACTTTTATAACAAATCTGACTGGCCCCACTGGATAGGGCAGCTTTAAAAATGTTTTGTAAAAAAATTGTTAAAAACATTAAACGATGACTATACATTATGTTATTTTCATCACCACTTATCTCAGAATGAGGCTTGTCAACAAAGCAGCATAGCACAATCGAAACACTCCCTTTATTAGAAACCTTTTACATATTATAGTAGGTACCTAAGTTCCGTACAGCGTTATTTGGAAAGTGCTTCACTTACCTTAGTAGTTAGATGTATAAGAAGAGCCACATGACTAAATCTCGCCGTTTGATTAGTTCCTCTTATTTTTTTGTTTCCTTTTTATACAGAGAAATGTATACAATATACTAATCAATAAAGACCATTATTATTATTATAAAAATCCTAGACTAGAGACCAATAAAAATTGCGATTTAACTACCTACCTACTTTACCTGCTTGCTGGCTTAAATCAAGTTGTATGTGTACCACAAAACAGTTTAAACTGTAGCTTACTTTATTATAAATAGTAGTTAGTCCATAGATTTAAATACAATATACAAAAAAAAAATCAGAAGTAAAAATAAAATTTTTGCTTTGTTATTGGGTATTTCCATATATTTTTTATCCTTTTTCTTCCGTTAAGAAGTTCTATACAAATTTTGTTTCAATTTAAATTTAGCTCTTCTTCGTCAATAAGATTAACGGTATATTTTCTATGAGCAAAATTTAAACGTATTTTTATTAAGGAACGAAAAGTTGAAAACTGTTTCAAAATAAATGGTGGATGTATAAAGAAAAAACAAAAATTTCATTTTTGGTTTAGTTGTTGGTACTGACGTTACTACTATTTGTAATAGTTTTTTAATATAAATGCAATTTGATTTAAGATTTACATAGGAAGGTAAGAAGGTCACGATTTCCATTGGTCTATAGAATTTTTGTCGTTCAATGTTTTTTTTAACAAAATTTGGTACATACCCGTTTTAAGGGATGCTCAATCCAGTGGATTATCAGAATTTTTTTTTTAAATATCCTTAATATGATTTCTTCAATTTTGGCACCAAACATAATACCTATGTCTTAGTATACAGAACGATTATCTTAGAGCCATCACCGGGATTGATTTTCTCGCTTATTTTGCGAACCACAAAAAAAAAACTATTTATTTGGAGAGTCAAAGAGCCATCTGGTTCTTTATGGTCCCTTACAAATAATATAATTTATAATTTACAAATATAATTTTACAGGCCATTCATGGCCAACTTTACACGCAATACTAAACACAACTCAAATCGACAACAATTTCTTTTCTTCCTGCGTAATTTTCTGAAACTGTCTAAATGCCCTGGTTGCATAAGGCTTATCCGTGCCATCAATATCAATATGAAAATTTTCTTCTGTTTCTTAAAAAAAACATGCTACGGCTAGTAATACTTTTGCCCAAAATAGGGTTACAAATACAAATTTTATGGAGGCGTTCCGGTAAAAAGTATGGGTTTATATGTTCGAACAAATGAAAAACTTTTTTTGTGTTAAAGTACCTATAATATGTATCATACGCATAATACACATCTTTTGAATAAGTAAGAAAAGAACGCGAAAGCGAGAATATCAAAGGAAAGCCTGATATTTAAACTGACGTAAAAATGCCACAAAGCTGGCGTGAATATAGGGTTACTACCAACCTTTTCACTTTTCCTTCTTGCATTGATCGGAGCTCGATCCCCTTTCTTCGCCAAACGGCTGAATTTGGCGGGCCTTAGGTTATCCTCGCAGATTTGAACAGGGTTAGTTTGTAATGTTAAATTAAATATGTCTGTGTGTCTAGGGTTTTTCAAACTACGGATGCTCTACAAAACAAATTAGAATAAAAACTATTCTGATTTGTGGATACTAAACACGCTTAAACATTTCGCACGTCAAGCTTCAAGGGCAACTCAAACTTTTAGATACTTTCCATTCCACAAACTAAAGAAAAAAGGATTTTTTTTGTAATCCCTTGTTTGTTCCACATAATCAATTTTGAAGGTTCTCGTCTCAATGTATGATGAAAGCTGTGATGTTTGTTTCGTAATGGTTTTGATAAAAACAAGCGGATAATCTATTCTCTCAATATATTACGACGTTTCGACTCAACCTGGAGTCTTCTTTATAGCATCTGAGATATTTGATAGATCCTTGTCAAAGTTTTTTGCATACTACAAGCTATATATCTTTTATAGTTTCGCATGGGAAAAGGGTAGATTTCATTCTAAAATTTTGGCGTTATATAGTGCTGAGGTGGGTATACCTACGTATCCATAATAATGAGCATTATTGGTACGTACTATATCAATAATTATGCCAGAGTATAAAGAATATTATTTATGATATAAAATCTGTCCAACTTTCATTCCTAGCCACACAAAAATTTAATAGTGGATTTATTTATATTTTATTTAACATTTTTTAAATTAAAATTTCCCAGTTAATGAAAATGTTATGTTAGCGCGTTATTAATAAAACATGTTTTATGTAGGTACTCCATAGAAGTAAACCATTGGAAAACAGTGAATGTAATTAATTGTGAAATACGTCATATGCAGTGCACATAGAACTGATTGGGAGCGGATCTCTTGTCAGTGGATTTAATTTTTGTCCCTGGCAAATAGTAATTTTTATTCAGTATAATTCAAGCTCAATCCCCTATACCTACTTTTGATGGTATTATAATATAATTCTTTCGCCGACAATTCAGGAAATTAATTATGATCAATTTGTTTGTCAGAAAGCATGGTCGGCAAATAGCATAAATGAATACGAATTGGCGGGACACCGAAGAATGCTCCAGCGGAAAAATGCACAGTTTACAATGGTCAGCCCATTGAATTTACATTTGGCAACGTTGCGCTCTGTGACTGGCATATCCCGCCAAATTCAAATTCTGGGAGCACCCTGGGAGGAAAGCCTTCGACGTTGCCGATTTTAAAGCACATAACCCCATTAAGCTCATAGAATATGGGGTACCTATAGGGTTCGGCAAGAATATAATGTTTTCCAAATAATCCTTTATAGATTAATATGTTTTTCATTGTATTATCCCAAATTGAAAAACTTTTAACGAAAATTGCTAGTATTTCGCTCCGCGTAGTTATAGTCGCATGAAAGTTACAAAACGGTATGCAAAATTGAGGGATTATTTCTCAATATCTTCACGCAAACGCATAGTGTCTATATTGTCTACTATTCAACAATGATTCATATCTGTAATGTAATATAAGTAATGCTTACACAAACAAGTTTTATTGTTAAAACTCACAGTGTGGCGGTGTATTTGCTGGGAGTTTGTTACCGCATGCCATGTTGTTTTTATTGGTTCATATAACGGGTATTACCATAATAATTTAACCAACTATGAAACAACATTAGCTATTCATGTTTGATTACATTCACGCATATTTTCGCGTACTCTGTCTAAATCATTCTACGAAATAACGTTTCCCATAACAGATGGGTAGTTAGAAAGAGGTTAAAATATTTTGTTTTGCATAATATGTTTGGGCAGAATAAAATAGTATCAGTAAATATAGAAAGATATTCACTGATAGTATATCCATATAAAGAATAAATAATATAAAAGGGACTCTTTAAAGTAAGGGGACCCAGCATGTCACATTCTATCACATAGGAAAAGTGAAGTCTCGAGGGGAAGTTTGTTTTCTGTCGACTCCAAGGAGACCACAAGGGGGCTGATACAAGGTTATGTTATATGTCAGTGTCCAACTGCCATATCAGGTTTTATGTGACATGCCATAGATTCTAAAGGAGGCAAAATATTTCCCATCATAATTCACAATTTTTAACTTTTCTAACTTTCAGATACTCAGATGTGTCAATTAAAGAAAATGCGGCCGCCTGTAGTAGTCCCAACAATTGCAACCAGATTTTTCACCTTTAGTAATCCTACACAATTCCCATTACGTGGGCATTACGTATAAGTAGGTAGTTCAAAACAAATCGTCTTTCGAACATTTTAAATTATTAAGCAGGTAGCTTCAGTCAGGTCTTTTTTAAAGAGTTTTTATCTACGACTACAAGTTTATTTTAAGTTTGTGAGGTAACTTGGGAGAGAAATAAAATTATAAAACTGTTATAATTAACACCGAGAAAATCTACATATAATTAGAACTACACTAGACATAGTCTTATTAGTCCATCCCGAAATCTGTGAAAGTTCTTTGGGTAGATACATTCAACAAGGGAAGAAAGTTCAAGTATACATATTACAAAAAATAATGGATTGAGGAACCTGGTAACAAGGTGCAAATGATGCAATAGCGACAAATTCCTTAATAAGCAAAATCGACACTACTGACTTACCATACTTATTACTTAAATTCGTGGAAATGATTGCTGGAAATCAATTTCAACTGAAATAAATTTCTTTCATTTGACAATTGCCACATTTTGTCTAATTTTTAGATATCATGGAAACCATTATTAATTTTTACATAACAATCAAAGTACCCGTTATATTCATAGATTCTTAAATAAAATGGCATATACTTGGCATTACTGAGACCATTAGAATGAGGAAAGAATCGGCACCGTCGCAATGATAAAGGCCTGCCAGCTGGCGACGCGAAACGTCACTACGTCATCACAGGGAGGTCGGGAGGTTGCTTTTTGAAATTGTTTACGTTTACTTGTCTGGCGATTTTCCTGTTTTAAAGAACGTTTGCTGTGTGTTGGACTGTGTTTTTTAGTAATATAGGACGTGGAGTTTTATTAATAAGGTGGTAAAACAGCAGTGGTTCAGAATAAAGTGATTAAAGTTCAATTTTAGTTTATAGGTTTTAGGTTGTGTCTATAGTTTCGGAATAATTTAAATCATGCCGTGGACGTGTTCCGTTCCCAACTGAAAGGGAAACTACAAAGGCGGTCCTAATGTCTCCGCTTTTTCCTTCATAAAGACCCCATTTTAAGGAAAAAGTGGGTTAAGGCCATCAAAAGAGATTTTGTTCCTACACAGTTTTCCAGGATTTTGGTTTGGACTGTTGGAGAGTGTTATACCTAACAATTTTACGTGATTAAGCGTAACCACCTTGAAATCAGTATGTTTTATGGTTTTAATTATTCGAATTTAGTTGTATCTAGGCAGGCAAATAAGGAATAATCGACATTTACGAAAATTTTACCGGTAGATATCTAAATGCACCAAAACCCCTTGAAAATGTGACTTTCACTCTCGTAGATTATTATCCGTGTTGTAAAACCATGAGCTATATATGTAAACAATCATTTTAAAGTGCTTTTTACCAAATTTACCAAGTTGACACCTTGAAATTTGAATTTGGCGCCTTAGACTCACATCCCTTGGATGACTCATCGCTTTCAGCTGGCGGGCCTTGTTATTGCGACGGTGCCGAAAGAATATAGGCCTCACTTTGGAAAGTATAATGCTGGGTCCCCTTATTTTAAAGAGTCCCTGAAATATACATATTATTTTGTTCTTCGCAATCAAGTGAAATAATTTATTAGTACGACGTTTTGAACCACTTTAATTAAGCCAATATATTTTTTTTTGAAATATTTTGATGTAAACAATTGTAAAACTAAAATTAAATAAAAGTCTTGTCTCAGTGCGGCCCTGGCGAATATCTCAACGCACGTGCTCTTGTTTACGCCAGAGATGCGCAATGAGGTGATGCCCAATGAGGTGAATTTGGGACTCAGAGAAACAATAAAAACAATTAAAATTAATGCACTTATGACCGATACATCCTGTATAAAAAATAATCAATATTATATTTTTGAAATTTTCAACCTTGTATCTTTAAAACGAAGCGTTTACGAGTCCTGCTACAAACAAGTGGATCATATACCCTCTATTACGGACAAAAATGTCACCAATTTGCTTGTTTTTAAGATATATACGGCTAGAATGTCATTCTGTATGGCAACTTCGATTCCCATTTCTGTTTTGCTCTTTGAGAATTCTGGTGGGTACACATCCTTCCTCGATTAATAAAGCTCTATTAGCTTAACTCCGATGTCTAAAAAGGCCGACATCCAAAGCTTTGGCATGGTCGGTTATTTGTTAAGGCAGTAAATTAAAGTCGGCCCTCTCCCATAATACCTTGGCCCGTGATCAGCATAAAAGCGGTTCGATTCGACGTCGAGCCGTCGGTGGTGTGTTTAGACGTGCATTATTAAAGACCTACTAACGCATTCCAGGGGAGCAACTTCGATCGGGCGCCCGGCAGATCCGTTTAGGTAGATAAATAACGATATAAGAAGAGATTCAGGAGCAACAGCAGAATTTGATATTTAATATCATTTCTCAAGAAATTAATTCAAAGAGACAAGGTTGGTTGTTGACAAACGCAATTATTTACCTTCCAAAAAAGACAGAGCTGGGTGGAGTTGAATTTCTCCGAGTCGAATTATCTTAATTTTCAAACGTCCGCAACTTCAAAACTAAAAATCTGTTATCCAGTGAATTTGTTCCATCGAACTGAACCCTGGTGTATCGTATTTTAACATCCCAAAACTCTCCCGCATATACAGGGTGAGTTTTTTTTTCGATGCCCACAATGGGGATCTCGGAAACTAGCAGAGCTAGAACAAAGGTTAAATGGGAAAGAATTGGAGTTTCGAATGCTCAATCTAATGCCCCTTTTGGATTTTTAAAAAAGTTCATGGCTCACTAGATATTTTGAAAAGAGTGATTTTTTGCTATTTCATCAGATCTTTGTAGCTCCGTTATTTCTGATTATACAGAAAAACTGTAAGGAAAAAAATTGTAGATAATTTTGGGCTTAATAAGATAATCTTAACCAATTTTTTATGTTGTTTGTGATTTTTGAGATATGACATAAACTTGTGTTTTTTTAAATGTAAATCATAATTGGCTGTGGCCTTATCAAATCGGCCATTTTTTGAGCTTTCGAAAGAATTGTATTTTTAATTAATTTAATTAATTTAATTAATTTAATTAATTTAATTCATTAATTCAATTAAAAATTAAAAATAATTCAATTCAAAATAAAAGAGCTATGGCTAATTTTCTGATTATTTTAAAATTTTCACTTAGCCATGGAATATTTTCATAATTACGTTCTATTTTATAATAAGACATACTTCAAACTTTCAAATATTTTATTTTTAGCTGGAAACAAAATGTAACAAAATAAAACAAAAATTATCATGATGGAGCTCCACCACATAATTATTTGCCCGTAAGAAATTACCTAGATCAGCTCTATCCAAATAGTTGGATAGGGAGAACTAGGCCTTTTTCCTCGCAGCCCCGATCCCCCGATTTGTCTGTTTTGAATTTCTTTTTGTCGGGAACAGTATAAAATAAAGTATGAGACAATTTTGTTGAATTAAGAGCAGCTGTTTTAGAAGAAATTGCCACTATTGACAGGCGCTCTATAAGAAAGGCGACAAATTCAGTTTAAAAAAAATGCAATATTTGCATAAATAATAATGATGGACCTTTTTTATTTTAAAAGGTGACCTTTTAAAATAATAATAATTTGAATTTGAGTTTTTAATTTTTATTTTATTTTTTTTTTAATTTTGTTACCAGCTAAAAACAAAATATTAGAAAGTTGGAAGTATGTTTAATTATAAAATAGAACGTAATTATGAAAATATTCCATGGAGGACTATGTGAAAATTTAAAAAAATCAGAAAACTAGCCATAGTTCTTTTATTTATTATAATAACTATGCCGAGTATTATATCTTTGGAAAGCTCAAAAAATGCCCGATTTTATAACGCCACGGCCAACTATGATTTACGTTTAAAATAACACAAGTTTGTCATATCTCAAAAATCACAAACAACATAAAAAATTTGATTGTATTATCTTATTAAGCCCAAAATTATCTGCAATTTTTGTTTCTACAGTTTTTCTGTATAATCAGAAATAACGGAGCTACAGAGATCTGATTAAATAGCAAAAAATGACTCTTTTCAAAATATCTAGTGAGCCATGAACTATTTTAAAAATCCAAAAGGGGCATTAGATTGAGCATTGAAAACTGCATTTATTTTCCCATTTAACCTTTGTTCTAGCTCTGCTAGTTTCCGAGATCCCCATAGTGGGCATCGAAAAAAACTCACCCTGTATATAGACAGGGAGTTAGTGACAGATTTTTATAATATGCGTGATTCTACTCAGTATGCTTTTCGGAGGGCATTATTATGCACATATTCTCACGATAATATTATAATAGGGTATGATTCGGAGAGTCATCCTGGGTTCTTCATATGGAGAAGTGAGTCTTATATAATTTATTCTAAAACTATATGCACCTCGATATGATTTTAGTCAGGCTGTATGTGTTTTAAATTATAATAAAGTTCAAAACTGAAAATTCCTCGGAAAACCAGTATACATAGTGTCACGTAAACTTGTATTTTAATAAATGTTAAAAAATATTTTTTTCCGCATTTCTAAACAGGTCGTCAATGAGAAGTAGGTTAGTTCTTATTACAATACACTACAGAAAAAAAAATTGGCATACCGTTTGCGTATGTTCAAGAACATTTTACATTAAACAAATCGCGTAAATTATTAAATAGCGTTAACTGTCATCTGTACTTGGGAATGCGCAAAAAGTATGACATTATTTTCTTCTGAAGTTTTATAAAAAGAAATTGCATACTTACATTCAACTTTTGATCGAGAATTATTAAACATTTTCGATATTTTGTTGAAGGTCGCTTTACAATTTTTACAGATCATAAACCTCTTATTTCAGCATTATTTTCAAAAACGGACAATGTCCACGAATATTTTGTAAATCTTCAAATTCTTCAGAAATCTCAAGAAAAATATACAGAATTAAACAATTTACCTATTATTAACTCAAAACACTAATGTTAATCAAAAAAATTTCTTCGGCAAGAAAGTATACCTACCTTTTACAAAAATGAGAAAATATAGTGCGAAGTTTCTTCAAATATTCGACCATATACAGTGTGACCCATTTGTTTTGGGGTCAGTCTGTAAAAAGTGTATCAATCGTGCGATTTGGCTGATTTTTTTTTTAAATTGTAGAGCTCGATGAACTGCACATTTTGAACAAAAATTGCCTGGTTCGCATAAAATCCAAAGCCTACTATGACCGTTTTTATGAGCAAAATTTTAAGAAACCATATTAGCGTTTTTTTTTGAAAAAATCTGTGTGCGCCAATGGATTGAGCACCCCTCGAAATGGGTATGTACAAAATTTCATCAAAATATTTCAAGTAATAACGATTTTGTAGAAAAATTAAAAATGCAGCCAAGGTACGTCTTTATTTTCAAAAATTCAAAGTTGGCCATGGAAAATAATTGAATTGTTTACTTTTATTAAGTGTCAAACTGTCTAAATTGAGTTCAGAAATTGTTTGTGCTCAATACAATTAATTATCATAATTATGGAATATTTAAGCATAAGAGACAAAATAGAAATTGTTCGACTCGTGGGCGACAACGAAAATTTTATAATTTTAATTGTTTTTATGTTTTGTGTTTATAAGCATAAGGTTGTATTATTACAATTCAATTATTTTCCATGGCCAACTTTGAATTTTTGAAAATAAAGACGTACCTTGGCTGCATTTTTAATTTTTCTACAAAATCGTTATTACTTGAAATATTTTGATGAAATTTTGTACATACCCATTTCGAGGGGTGCTCAATCCATTGGCGCACACAGATTTTTTCAAAAAAAAAACGCTAATATGGTTTCTTAAAATTTTGCTCATAAAAACGGTCATAGTAGGCTTTGGATTTTATGCGAACCAGGCAATTTTTGTTCAAAATGTGCAGTTCATCGAGCTCTACAATTTAAAAAAAAAATCAGCCAAATCGCACGATTGATACACTTTTTACAGACTGACCCCAAAACAAATGGGTCACACTGTATATTCCCAAAAATCTAAGATTTCAAATATTTAAAGAAATACACGATACTTCACATCCAGGTATCAAAGCAACAAAGAAGATATACAAAGTCTTCTATCGGATATTTCAATGTTTTAGAAGGCCGTTTTGAGCACATACATGTAGATATTGTAGGACCACTACCTCCTTCAAATGGATACAATTATATTTTCACTATAGTTGAAAGATTTACCAAATGGCCAGAATTTTTGCTTTATCTAATATTTCTGCAGAAACAGTTGCAATAGTAGGTATATTTCATTACGAGTCTGGAAATAAAGATTTTTCCGTGCGCGCGTGACAAATTCCCGTGCGAGGCGCAGCCGAACACGGGAAGTCATGCAAGCACGGAAAAAACTATTTCTGGACGTGTAATGAACGATATTTTTTATTATACTTCTTTGAAAACGGACACTTAAAACATTTTATCGGCATGTTATAATAAATTTAATTGACAAAAAATAAACAATGCAGACAATATAGTGTTTGGTATGTATGGTGCGTTTCGATGGTTACTCTCAAATTATTTCAAAGGTGCTTTGTTGTAAATTAGTTATTGTTCCTATATATAAATCCTTTATCTATGGTTATTGTCAGATAAGGTGAATAAAACGTCAAAAATATTACAGAAATGTATCTAAATATTGAAACACGAATTAAAATACAAAATAAGTATATGTTAAATATCAGAGAGCATATAGAGTTTCTTAAATTTAGTTTACTTTGCTGTATATTTCTATTTTAAAGCCATATATTCGGTATTTTTATTCAGCGCACGGAAAGTTTTTCCATGCCCTGTTTCCGTGCGCTAGCCCGAAAAACCCCATCTTTCATTATTGCTAAAACAGATCAAAATAAGGTGTTTTCAAAGAAGTATAATAAAAAACAATTTTTTACAAATTTATTTGTCGTATAGTGTTCCTCATGATACAACAAAAGAGAGATATGATATTGCGCAGGTTGGACACCATATTGGTGCGTCACGCGGTTATAAACAATGGTACAAGTTCTGGTTCATCTGGTTATAAACAACCGAAACGTCAGAAACGTCTGAGTGTCATTGTAGTGTGTTCTCTGCATTTTCAGCCAATTTGCGGAAGTTTGCGTTTTAAAATTACTGTTAATTACTCTTTGGTCCATTTGTATCTTTGTAAACTCAATCAGTGGACATACTGTAATACTTTGCATGTCATAAGTGGGCGGGAACTTACCGCGTGACGTAATTGCGCAGAAGGGAACGAAATTGAGGCGGCTAAATATCATATCTCTCTTTTGTTGTATCATGAGTGTTCCTCACACTATAACATCAGATCAACGCAAACAATTTGAATCAAAGCTTTTTACAGAATTGGAGGAACAAAATCCATACTACAATGAACACTCCACAAAGTAATGGACTTTTAGAACGATTTCATAGAATCAAATCATCTTTAATTGCAAAATGCAAGAATGGTAATTGGAGCATACAGTTACCACTCATTTTACTCTGTTAAAGAAGATTTCATCAGCAGAATTAGTATATGATCAAACTTTAAGGTTACCATGATCCCATTGACAGTTCTTTTACTTCTAACTAGTTTAAGGAAAACTTTTGATAAAATCAAACCAACAACAACAAGAAATCATTCAAAAGAAAAACCATTTATTTTTTCAGATTTACAAACATGTAGATAAATATATTTTTCTCAAAGTTGAAAAACGAAAATCTTGTTTGGCACCATTCTATGAAGGTCCATACAAAATTTTAAACCGATATGATAAAACTTTCACTATTTTTAACAATAATAAATGAATGGTAGTTAGCATTGATAGAGTTAAAACAGCATTCTTTTTATCAGAAAATATAGAAAAACAAAACAATAAAAGTTTCTTTCGTTTTTGAAAGGGGGAGTATAAATATGTGGTGCCACACCCTATTTAGTTTGGAAGGAACTTAGTTACCAAGGAGAGCGTTGTCATGAAAACATTATTATATACATAATAGGTATTGTTTATGTTAGTTACGAAAAAAAGCAAAAACATTTTAAAAGCACCTTTTCTGGTAATAACATTTTACAATGAAGAATTCATTTATCAAAAACACCAAGAACCAGCGGTTGCGGGAAGTTTTAATATATTGGTTTATAACAATGTTACAAGAAAGAATGAACAGTTGAAATGAGGAAAAGCATCTGGTATGCTGGTATTACGAGATGCCGAAATAGTCCCATAAATTAATGAAAATGGTGGTGACATTTGTCTTGTAGATCAAAACTTCACCACCAATCCATTTCGAGCACGTCACTGATCGAAAATTGCAGTGACCAATGACCACGCGGTATTATGAATCCTCCTATAAATCCTGGCATTGATTCCACATCTCCAAATCTGGCATCGATATGACCCATACGTGCAATAATTCTTCATTCCTGGAGGACGCGGCCTGTGTCGGTATTATTCGTCGTTTGGGCCATAAAGTGCTCCGTTCCATCCAGCTGGAATTGAAGTTAATAAATAACTGCGAACGGCACAGGCTTCCGGCCGTTTGATAGCGCGAGCTCGGAAGTCTCCTGCATCCGACACTGCGGCCATATTCAAATTCATTATCTCGAACCGAGAAGCACAACACAACCATATAGGATCATGCATGCATTACCATAAAATGGGGGCGACGCGACGGAGAGGACTTCCAGTTTACTTTCTTTATGGGGAGTGTGGTAACTCACAAACTCACCCTAATAACTTTGAAGTACCTTCTATAGTCTGGACGAGATTCTGCCGCGCACCAGTATTTTATATGTACCTACTTTCTTCCCATACGGGGAAATTTTAACACCCGCAGTAAAAACGTTGACATTTTGTGATTCTTTTCATTTTCTTTTGCGCCTTGACAAAAACTAGACGAGCAGGTTATTCATGGGAGATTTTTAACAAAATGAGTTGTCTAGATATAATATGTTTACCAACCTAATGTTTGGCGGAGATATAGTACCCAGACGGGGATTTTTAAATTTTATAAACTCACACAGTGGCGTAGCGTGGGGGGGGGGGGCAGGGGGGGCCATGGCCCCGGGCGGCATACGAAAAGGGGCGGCGGCAAGCACCGCGATTTTTTAAATCATCCGCGCTGAGACGAGCCAAGCGGGACCCCATATACAGTATGTCCGCGGATGGACTTTACAAAAGAATAAATGGACCAAAAATTTAAAGATACGAAAAAAAGTTGCTCTTGATAAAAGTTTTTGCTGGTCTAGAAAATATGATTAGGAGACAAAATTTTAAGTGAAAATCGTGATTTTATAAGTTTATTATCTTTTTTTGTGAATACTGATGAATGCACATTTTCGACTAATGGAACTGCAGTATCCCAGCACGTTAGATACTGGTCTCGAGAAAACCCCGTATTTACATTTAGAATAATGAAGCGAAGACAATATTATACAAAAGTGAACGTGTGGTGCCCGATATCTGTCTATGGTATTATATAGGCCCATATTTCTACAATAACACCTCCTGAGCAATAGAATAACGTACTTTGAAATATTGGATACATTTTTAAGCAATGAACTCGAAAATTTGCCATTGAATTTTCGCCAAACAATGTATTTTCAACAGGATGGTTGCCCAGCACATTGCGCTCGTGAAGTAACAAATTTGGTACAAGGTGGATTGGAAGAAACGGCCCAATTATATGGCCCGCAAGGAGCCCCGACTTATCAACTGTGGCTGACATGTTTCTGTGGGGTCGTTTAAAACAAATTGTTTATGCTACTCCAATACCAAATAATATTGAACTGCTAAAAGCAGAATTACTCAGGCTGTGCATTTATTATCCCAGGAAGAAATTAGAAATTTCTTTTGTAGTCTTTATTCACCTTTTGTAATAAAATTGAGATTTCTCATAGTGAATCGTATTTTCTACACCAGCATAAACTTTTATCAAGAGCGAAATAAGGTATGTTTACTCTTAAGCAAAACGACATTTTTGTATTCTTTACTCACCCTGTATAATAAAATTGAGATTTCTCATGGTGGATCGTATTTTCTAGACCTGCAAAATTTTTTATCAAGAGCAACTTGTTTCTTATCTTTAAATTTTTAGTCCATTTGTCCTTTTGTAAAGTCCATCCGCGGACATACTGTATATTGATGCATATTGATATTGACAATAATTGTGTAAAAGATTTTGCTATGAAAAAAAAAACCAGACAAGTAGGTACATTTTTAATTAATAAAAAATTTAAAGCTGCTTTATTTGACTTTGACACGCTACGCCACTTACTCACAAGAACCTTCTACCTAGAAATAGAAAATAATATCCAATAAATTACCTTTCATAGATGTTTCTATAGAAACTAGTGTCTATGAAAACCAACACATACTAATAGATATCTCCATTTTAACTCCCAATCATCATTAGTGTTAAACAAGAAGCAATTAAAAGTTTGTATGACGGCTAAAACGTTTTGTTCTAATAACCCAAAATTTGAGGAGGAAATTAAACATATAAAACATATTCTAACAAAACAACAATACTAATGGAATTAGAGAAATTAATCTGGTAAACCCCCAGAGAATTTGAAATATTCCTTATATTCCTGTTCGTGGACAATCTGATAAGTTAAAACGCATAGGCAATCTTTTTAATGTCAGAACAGTAGTTAAAACCAAAAATAGGATAAGATGGATAGTGAAGTAAAAAGTTCAAAAAATTGCATTTATAAAATTCCTTGGGAATGTGGAAAGTTCTATGTTGGGGAGACTTGTAGGCCATTTAACGTTCGCTTAAAAGAACATCAAAAATATATCAGGCAAAATATCAAATTTCAAAGTCGCAAATATACAGGGCGAGTTTTTTTCGATGACCGCTATAGGGATCTTGGAAACTATAGGTAGCAGAGCTAGAACAAAGGTTAAATGGGGAAAGAATTGCCGTTTTGAATGCTCAATCTAATGCCTCTTTTGGATTTTTAGAAAAGTTCATGGCTCAATAGATATTTTGAAAAAATTGATTTTTTGCTATTTCATCAGATCTCTGTAGCTCCGTTATTTCTGATTATACGGAAAAACTGTTGAAACAAAAATTGTAGATAATTTTCGGCTTAATAAGATAATGTAATCCAATTTTTTATGTTGTTTGTGATTTTTGAGATATGACATAAACTTTTGTTTTTTAAATGTAAATAGTTGGCTGTGGCCTTATAAAATCGGCCATTTTTTGAGCTTTCCAAAGATATAATACTCGGCATAGTTATTATAAAAAATAAAAGAGCTACGGCTAATTTTCTGTTTTTTTTTAATTTTCACATAGTCAGCCATAGAACATTTCCATAATTACGTTCTATTTTATAATTAGACATACTTCAAACTTTCTGATATTTTGTTTTTAGCTGGTAACAAAATGTAACACAATAAAACAAAAATTAAAAAACTCAAACTCAAATTATTATTATTTTAAAAGGCGTTCAAACAATCCACCATTATTATTTATGCAAATATTACATATTTTTAAAACTGAATTTATATAGCCTTTCTTAGAGAGCGCCTGTCAATACTGGTCATTGCTTCTAAAACAGTTGCTCTTAATTCATCAATTGTATCATACTATATTTTGTACTGTTCCCCACAAAAATAAATCCAAAGCAGGGGGATCGTGGCGGCCAGGAAATAGGTCTATTTCTCCCTATCCAACTATTTGGATAGAGCTGATCTAGGTAATTTGTTACGACCAAATAATTATATAGTGGAGCTCCATCATGATAATTTTTGTTTTATTTTGTTACCAGCTAAAAATAAAATAATTTTGAAAGTTTGAAGTATGTGTTGTTATAAAATAGAATAATTATGAAAATATTCCGTGGCTGACTATGTGAAAATGTAAAAAAAAATCTCACTATGCCGAGTTTTATATCTTTGGAAAGCTCAAAAAACTGCCGATTTGATAAGGCCACCAGCCAACTATATATGATTTACATTAAAAAAACATCATATCTCAAAAATTACAAACATAAAAAATTGGATTACATTATCTTATTAAGCCCAAAATTATCTACAATTTTTGCCTTTACAGTTTTTCTGTGTAATCAGAAATATCGGAGCTACAGAGATCTGATGAAATAGCAAAAAATCACTCTTTTCAACATATCTAGTGAGCCAGGAACTTTTTTAAAAATCCAAGAGGGGCATTAGATTGAGCATTCAAAACTGCAATTCTTTCCCCATTTAACCATTGTTATAGCTCTGCTAGTTTCGGAAATCCCCATAGCGGTCATCGAAAAAAACTCACCCTGTATATAAACACTCTTCTAATGATAATTACAGAATTTTGTGGGATAGGTCCTAACCAATTCTCAAAGTAGGAAGTAATCGAAAAAAATTAAGGAATCAGCATTTATTCTAGAAAATACAGACAACCGGGTTGCTGAATGTTCAGTGGAATTCAGTAAAATAATAATAAGTATTAGGCTATAAGCCAGTTATGTAACGGAAATTATGCAAAGTTCCGTACTACGGTAAAAACATTTTGGCTCGCCCGATAGTTTGTTGATATTCAGGTATGAAATACGTCGTATCTTTTCCTATGAAATGAACACAGAGTACAATACCGGACAGGTATATAGCCTATTGGCTCTGTTGTCATGACACTTTCACCTGACATTTATTATTCTGTCATTTCACTTTGACAAGACATTATCTTTGAGAAATGAGGAAGAAGACTCTCCGAAAGCTCAGAAAACAAAGTTGTTGAAGTTATTTTTTGAGTTACACTTTCAAAGTTTCGTTCATTTCCTTGAATTTGCGTATGGCAACTTGAAAAAGTTGCTTCTTTAATTAGGTTGGTTCAGGTCCCGTGGCGAAAACTCCAATTAAAAATTAAATGGACCTGTTTGCGCCACAGAAATTTCCAATATTTAAAAACTAGATGAGATTCCTCGTTTGAAATACTGTGAAAAAGGTTGGAGAAGGCGGTAGCCTTCTGGATACTGAATTAAATACAGTCGAGCTCGGCTATAACAGCCACTGGCTGTAACGAGCGCTCGGCTATACTGAACTAATTTGAAATACCCGTCCCTTATACTAATCGCATTATATTTTGTTCGGCTATAACGAACTTGGACATTACTTGCCACAAGCTACAATTTCCGAAGTTTATGCTTAGGTTAAAGATCGCCCGTATTTTTGTAATTACGTTATATAAAAGAAATATTGTCATAGGTTTTCCTAAAGCCCGAACTTCTCACTTTCTTTATCTCTTCAAATAAACAACTGCACACATGTTGGTGACATCGGAAACCCTTGACAAATGGACTATATTATTCTTGTCTCGAGCCGTTTCCTTGCGTTTGTATGAAGTATTGATGTAGGTATTATATAAGCCTGGAGTGTGGCTGATATTAATAGTCGAAATAGATTATTTACAGTTTTATGCTAGTCCAAATATTTCGATTGGTATCGAAGAGTGTAATAAGTGCTAATAATAGTGGGTACTCGGAAAGCAAATACTACACCCTAGAATTGACTTGTAAGTAAATAAGTATAATTCACGTTCGGACTGTAAATTGTTTTTATCCAGACCTAATCTATCATTATGTTGAAAGACTAGAATATATACAGGGTAAGTTTTTTTCGATGACCACCATGGGGATCTCTCTCTATCCAACTATTTGGATAGAGCTGATCTAGGTAATTTCTTACGGACAAATAATTGTGGTGGAGCTCCATCATGATAATTTTTGTTTTATTTTGTTACATTTTGTTACCAGCTAAAAACAAAATATTATAAATTTTGAAGTATGTCTAATTATAAAATAGAACGTAATTATGAAAATATTCCATGGCTGACTATGTGAAAATTTAAAAAAAATCAAAAAATTAGCCATAGCTCTTTTATTTTTTATAATAACTATGCCGAGTATTATATCTTTGGAAAGCTCAAAAAATGGCCGATTTTATAAGCCCACAGCCAACTATGATTTACATTAAAAAAAAAACAAGTTTATGTCATATCTCAAAAATCACAAACAACATAAAAAATTTGATTGTTGATTATCTTATTAAGCCCAAAAGTATCTACAATTTTTGTCTCTCAGTTTTTCTGTATAATCAGAAATAACGGAGCTACGGAGATCTGATGAAATAGCAAAAAATCACTCTTTTAAAAATATCTGTGAGCCATGAACTTTTTTAAAAATCCAAAAGGGGCAATAAATTGAGCATTCAAAACTGCAATTCTTTCCACATTTAACCTTTGTTCTAGCTCTGCTAGAACTCATTGTATGTCTTTGTACGAATTTTAAATCCTTAAAACATATTTCATCCTCTTATGGAGAATGCATGTTGATGTTTTTATATGCAAAACAAATGTAGACTGTTCTTTGTACATCAGATTCTGAAAATCGTAAAATGTTCCAGTGCTAGTGTGCTCCGTACTTTTCAGCAGATAAAAAAATATGGATGAATTTGATTGAAACCGCTGACAATAATAATTGAACTCCAAATGAAAGTGTATCGCAACAATATTGTTTTCCACCGTTGTTTTCTTTAGAAAATCGTTTCCTTTCCGTTGCGTGTAAGTGAAGAATGCATTCAGTTACAATCGACAATTTTATTGTTCTGCGAGAAAAGTTTACGTCTGTTGGATTCCAACCAACGCGTTTTGTTGGGGGAAAGAAAATAGGATGGAGGAAAACTCGTTATATCAGATAATACGGTAATAGTAAAAAGCTTCTTTATAAAAGGAATGCCTGTTGGCACTGTTTGCTCACCGCAATGTTTTTTATTAATGGATCTATTACCTTCACTTTCCCTCTGTATAAATGAGTGATTTTACGAGTTTTTATGCGGCAATTGACTAATGATCGCAAAAACCACGTGAGAAAAAAAGAGAGGAAAATATTTTAGTGGTCTGCGCGGAGGCCGTATTATAGATGAGTTTTAAGTATGGATCGCGGAGACTACTGCAGATAGACAAATTCAGTTTTAGTAAGGACCTTACACAAACAATAAACATAGATCCAATCCAATACAGACCTTGCCAAGATAAAAAATGTTTGATAACATTATTTGTCTGATTGGTAACAGAAATCTAAAACAAAACAATGCAATGATTGAACCATTGCCAAACTTCTTCATAAATTTATCTTGTACCTACGAAATAAACATATAACCAACATTAAAAAACATCAATTCGGAACAATTAGTTGATATCTACAATCTACGTAGAGTAAAAATTTGGACTGTTATCATTTAATAATATATTAAACTGATTTTGGGAATATTGATCCTACTTGGTCTATAAATATTATCCTTAATAAATTGCTTATTCTGGCTAACGTGGCAACGTTGCACTGGCTCTTTGTGATCGATGCGCATTTGCTTTATTATGCCCCAACAGCAGAGTTCCTTGAGATTTCGTCGGATTGTGTTGATGTGTTTCGAGTGTTTACTTTTGCGTTATTCTTGTTTTTGAGGAGATTTTGGGGTTATTGGACAGAAAATATATAATTAATAATTAGTGAATTAGTGTAGTTTTAAGAACGATGGGAAGAGTAAAGGGTTGGATTTGTGGCATAGGAAACGTAACCTCCGGCAAAGATATATTATATCTTTGCTTCTGCTTATCTATGATGCAGGCTTAAGTGTCAAATTTCTTGTTTTTGTTTTGAGTAGGCATTTTTTATGTTGGGTGATTACAATGCAGCCTATAGGTTATTCTATGTTTATTATTTGTCTGAGGTAAGGAGAGATTAATTGGCAGTCATGTGATGTACTAGATATATGTTGAAAAAACAAAGACTTTATTAGATTTTTAATTTTTAACCGACTTCAAAAAGGAGGAGGTTATCAATTCGGTTGTATTTTTTTTGTTTGTTACCTCAGAAAGGGTATACCTACAGAATGGTCCCATTTAAATTCGAAGAAAAAATTCCACCCGTAAGGGTGGAAAAATAGGTAATGAGATTTCATATTGGACCGATTTTGATGATTCTCTTTTTATTAGAAAGGGATTACTTTAGAGTGGCCCCATTTAAATTTGGAAAAAAAATCCACCCGTAAGGATGGAAAATAGGGGATGGAATTTCATATTGGACCGATTTCGATGATTCTTTCTTTATTGGAAAGGGAATACCTATTAGGTGCAGTCCCATTTAAATTTAAAGAAAAAAATCCACCTCTAAGGGTAGATAAATAGGGGGTGCAAGTTCATATTGGACCGATTTGGATGATTCTTATTTTATTAGAAAGGGGTTACCTTACGGGTGGTCACATTTAAATTTGAAGAGAAATTAAATTTGAAGAGAAAAATTTCAATCCTAAGGGTAGACAAATAGGGTATGGAATTTAATATTGGACCGATTTCGATAATTCTTAGCAACTCACTAAAAAATAAGAAATAATCCAAAGCTAACTCGATTTAGAAAGAGAAAAATATTTATAAAATTTTAGTTGAAATGTGCATAAGGGCAAATTTGTGAAGTCGGTGTTATTTTTTGTTAATTTTTTTTTTAATTTTTGGTGAAGTCTGCATACGGGCAAATTTTTGAAGTCGGTTATAATTTTTTTTAAATTTTTTTTATTGAGTTATAGATATGACATAAACTTGTTGGGTGCATTGTGTAAACGTAGTTGGCTATACAGGGTGTCCCCAAAAAACGTGTTAACAATAATAATTATTAACTCTGTTAACTCATTTTTTATTTGATGAATAATTTCTAGGATCGCAAGATTTTCTAAGCTGCGGATTCCGAATATGCACTCCATTCACACTTTTAGTTCCTAGAATTAAAAAGAGTGGATGGAGTGCATATTCCGAACTCAGTTCTAATAATAAATATACTGTTTTGTCCAAGCGGACTTATTTGGACACCTTCTTACCTGGTAACTAACTAAAAGAATGCAGCGTGTGTCCGGTCACAATCGGCAGTCTTGCCCTTGCTGTGCGAAAGAGGTTTACGTCTTTTTGGTCGCAACCGATGTGTTTTATTGGGAAGAGAAAATAGGGTGGAGGAAAACTCGTTATAACAGATAATACGGCCCAGAAGTAAGAAGTTTCTTTGTAAACGGGTCCCCCAAATGTGCTCCAAATAAAATACTTTCATATAGAGAAAGTATTTTATTTGGAGCACACTATATTAGCCGATGAATGCCACAAAGATATTTTCTACTGTTTTTGCGATCGTTATTCACTACCCGCATAAAAACTCATCAGACCTCTCATTCATTAGTCACACATACAGAGCGAGGCCGAGGGAAATGGAACCATTAATAAAAATGATTGCAGCGGGCGCGCACTGTCAACATTTGGGGGACCCGTTTACAAAGAAACTTCTTACTTCTGGGCCGTATTATCTGTTATAACGAGTTTTCCTCCACCCTATTTTCTCTTCCCAATAAAACAGAAATGCGCGTGGCTATATAGCCACGCGCATTTCTCGAAAATAAAACGATTTAAGTTTCTAATGTTTTAATATGCACAAAGGACATCAGCTCGTCCAGCTAACGAAACAGCATTTCGCGAATTCAAACGAATGCCGGTATTTTATTATTTTTCTACAGAAAATATTGATTAATTTTTTTTTCTATCTCACAGATTTAATTTGGAGACTATTTATAGTTTCTTTGTTTAAATAAAAATTTCTACTGTGTTTTTGGTTGTTTGATTGTAATTCCCATAAAATTATGTTTGCTCACAAAAAAATACTAGATGTTGTGTTTGGTGAAATTCAGGAAGCTTTTGTCTATAAGAAACAAAAGCTCTTCAACGCTTTTAAGATACTCCGCAAAAATAAGGTATTTCGTATTTCCTTTGTATGAAAAGCTTAAATGGGGTGTTTTCGTAGACAAAAGTTCCTTTAATATTGACCTAAATATAACGTTTCTATTTTTGCTTATACTTATCCAGCAAATATTTGAAGAGTTGTTCATAGGAACAGCGAAGTATAACCTGCTAAAAATAAACTGTGCATAGAGTTATTTGGTTTGAGTTTGTACAGTATGTACAAGTAAATCATTTAGTTTCCAGGCTTGTCTGATTAGAAAGCAATTTCTAGTACATTTTTAGCTTTAAAAAATGAAGGTATCCTGGACAGTAGGTACTTATATATTTATCTTTGTTCATTTCTCTCTCTTGGGTCACACTGTATACGAGTTTGTTCAAGATATTATATTACGGAATTAGTCTGCAATAATTTCAAAAAATTTTGGCAATTCAATGCTATTTTTGGCAATGCATGTTTCAGTTGCTATGGTAACAGTTGATTGGCAGTTTTTTGAATAAATGATAAGATCTATCTCTAATTTCCAAACATCAGCTTTTTTAAATAAAATGTTTCGATATACATTCAGTTATGTGCTTTCTGTGATCACAGTTGACAATTTGACATAAAAACGTGATTTTTCTCCATATTTGGATTTCGGTATGGAAAACTTAACTAAAATGATTGTAATAATAATAATTCTCACCCTCATAATATTCTAAACTAGGGGTAGATACCCAAGAAGCAACTGAATCCTTCTTCGTACAGCTTTCTACTCTGCATATTCAGTTCCGTCAATTATAAATTATATATGTTTCTCCATCTGTCGTTTAGTCAATTATTCGATTCAGAGAGGTTTTTTTTAAATAATGATATATTTTTATATAAAAAAATTGCAGTCTCGAAAGTATTAGGTTCCGTACTAAAAATTCTAAAAATACTCTACCTACCGTTTCTCAATTTCTAATAATGATTAATTTTTTCCTCTTCAGAACAAAACAGCCTCTTTCAAAGGTCATCAGAATTATATTTCAGCTTCACCGTTACCCAATAGTACGTTCTTTTTTTGGAAATTGATATCGAGGGGAATTAATGGTATGCTGATATCTTCCGGACCCTAAAAGCAAATTTAAATTCGCCTCTCATTATCGAAACTTAATTGTCGGAGGCTACATTTTGTACTCGGAAGAGATGGAATTCTGAGATATCATATTATCTTAATGACATCGAAATTCAGTTTTAATTGAATTTCTTATCGAAGCGCTATTAGTCATAATAAAACGTTTCGCATTCTAGGGCGGATTTCTGCCATCTCACAGTTTTAATCAATCTTCTTACGACGAGGCAGTTGAGTCCAAAGTTATCTGCAAATTCGTACATACACGTAGACCGGCTACGCATCTGTTGCATTCCTACGTGTTTGACAAGGACCATCCTTTACGAAAATAAAACAGTTTACTAAAATACCCCCTTTACACTTTCTCTAAAATTTTTATCCTTATTCAGCTTGCGTTGATTTCCCTAACCAAAAATTTTATAGTATGGAAATTATAGGCCACAGATGCACATTTTATACTTGACAAAGAAATGATTGTAAATTAACTGAAAATATTGATGAAAATTTGTGACACACAACTAACATTATTTGTTTGCCAAAATCATTGCTAATGTGTTATTTCAGAAAACAATATGGCGACATAATTATGAATTTATAAATTAAATTTATTCTACACGCGTATTGGAGCATGATTTCAATAACCCATAAAAAATACATACATATCGAATTGCTGGCCATTATATTCTATAATAATTACCTATTTTCACAGTCATACCTTCCATGAATTTTTAATGGTTATACAAATTCAATTCATTACAGCTGGACGCAGCTGCTGAAGAATTATTCGGTTATAACATTATAAATGCATAGCCGGTTAGCTTCAAATTCGCAATTCTATGGATTTTATTGTCCGTCCGTAAACATAAACCGTCGTGGATTATGAGAACGTTATATTTTATGGTTTCCACTTACGATATTTACCAGGTGGTCGTTTCAAATATAAGTAAGATGTAGATGTTATATTGTTATTACACGTACACTTTAATCACATTTACAACTGAAGAAAGTAAATTATGCCAAGAAGTCTTGAATACTGAAGAATAATCGAAAACTGAAATGAAAACATAAAAAACTCTAACTAGAGAATGAATGAATGTCATATAATAATAATTTTTATAATTATGTCTCGTTGTTTATTTAACATTTGACTTTGACGGCAGTTTGTGCTTGTAAAAGGATAAAAAATAATTTGCGGTAACTGTCAAATTTGTCAGTAGGCACAAAAAACTTCAAAAACGCTACTTATTTGCAGAAATATTGATAAAAGGCTCTTTGAAAAAATGTTTGGCTTGCGATTCTTTAACATAACTGAACTCTGAACATGATGTGTAATGCTGCAAATAAACTTAAAACAAATAGACCGGGAGATAGTGACAGATTGTTGGACGTGATTTTACTAAGTATGCATTTCAAAGGGCATTATGTTGCGTATATTCTCACAATAATAAGGTATGAATATCAGAGAGTCATACTGGGTTATTCATATGGAAAAATGAGTTTTCATTTATTCGAAAAAATATGCGTTTTGATATGATTTTAGTCAGGCTCTTATGTGTTTTATAATGAAGTTCAAAATAGAAAATTCCTCGGAAAACCATAGGCCCAAAGGGCTACTAGTGTCACGTGAACTTGTATTTTAATACTTAATATTTCCACGTTTCTGAACAGGCTGCCAATGATAAGTATGTAAATTCTTGTCATAAAACTGGTGAAGAAAAGATGGCATACCGTTTGCGCATGTCTAAGTATACACTTTACATCGAATAAATCGTTTAAATGATTAAATAACATTCTGTACTTAAACATGCGCAAACGGTACGCCATTCTTTTTCAGCAGTTTTATAACAAGAACTTGCATACTTCATTGGCAGCCTGTTCAGAAACGTGGAAAAAATAATTATTAAAATACAAGTTCAGTATAAAATACATGGCAACCTGACTAAAATCATATCAAGACGCAAATTTTTCGAATAATATGAAGAACCCAAGATGTCTCATTCATACCTTATTATTGTGAGAATATACGTAACATGATGCCCTTTGAATGGCATACTGAGTAAAATCACGTCCAAAAATCTGTCACTATCTCCTGGTCTAAAAGTGACATCTGGTCCTGATCAGGTACTCTCTTTTGTTGTTAAGTAGTGTATTGGAGCTCTCTTAAAAGACCTCTCATTAAATTATAAGATTTAGCGGTACAGTCTGGAACGTTCCCTTATCAGCCAGAGGTTTTCTTATACTCAAATCTGGCGACTCAAGCTAGTGATTAAGAATTATAGACCAATTTCAATCTTGTCAAATTTTGGCTAATTGCTCGAAATTGTTGTATACCACGGTGGATATGTCTTGGTTACACCACTAATATCACCTAATCAACATGGATTCATGAAACAAAGACTGCCACAAATTTGGCTGGAATTCAACAAAATTTGAACACCCTATTTCAAAAAAATCAATGCCCATTTGAAATTTGCTTTAACACAACATTAAACTGCGTAATTTTTCCAAATTCGGACAGAGTAGGCTTAAAGCAGTCACTTTGCCTACAGATTCCATTAAGAATATTTTTTACAAGCCGAAGAAATTCCGACAATTTTCAGGTTTTTAAAAATAGCTTAAAAAGTACTTGCACAAAGCTAGCCCATCAAAAAGTCAATTTTTTCTTCCGAATAAAGTTCTCCGATAAATGCCAATTCATTTGTCAAGTTATTTCCAAGTGTGGCCCTCCGTCAATAGACACCCTGTATGAATGTGTGGTGTTAGATATTATCTGGGTTTTTCGGATTTCTCTAAACGGAAACATAATGTCTTGAAACACAACGAGGATGTAGGGTCCGGACCTCATAATCTTAAATGATAATGGTTACTGCCATAACGAGTTCATGTTATGTTATAGCATACCTAATTTTCTTTTAGTGCCCTTTTTGTGCGAGTATTAAGAAGAAGTTTATGCGTTTATGCGTTAATGACACAAACACTGTTCCCGATATTCGTTGTTAACTAAAACAACCCCTTTGAAGTAGTATAGTTTATATAAATGATAAAAAAATACATGCAAGCGTAAAGATATGACACTTTTGTCACATCTCTAGCTTACACAACATAAAAAACTGTATTCACTTTGACATTTATGGAGTTTCTCTAATAACGCTGGGATCTTTCAAGATTTCCTTCTTTTTTTCTCCACTTCCAAGCTCTTTGGAACGGCGTGACTAAAAAGCGATATTTCATGGCACACTCGACGTATACTTGTGATTTCCTTTTTGCCGGTTCAAATTAAATTAGAACGTAATTCGTCCGTAAACAATTGATCCTCTATTATTTTTTTATTGGGTTAGTATCAACTCGAGCAGAAAAGTAACCATTATTTTGCTTCTTTCTTCCACGTATAGACTTTTATTTATTTTTGGGCATTGTGTAGGATGATATGATATTAAAATGGACTAAAAAACCGTTGCCAATTGAATCACTGCTTCCGTATCCAATTCCATATTACAGGAATCCCCAATGTACAATGATAATAATAATTTATTAATTCCAAATCTACTAACAATAAAAAGTATACTGCCGACCCTACTATAAATTTTAGGTTTTCTAAGCAAGCTGTTTGTTGCGAAATCTAGATTTATGGTGTCAAAATCACGTCACAAGTTCAAAAATATGGCCACAACGTGCCTTCTCTCATTAATATTAGTGTAAATATTTTGCACAAACTTGATACTCGCTGTTTCTGAAGCTATGTTGTGATGATGCTATAAATTGTTGTTTTTTTTGTAAAAATGTTTTTAATTTATCACTAACAATTCTACTAACTATTTTTGAGATATGGGCCTGTAGTATTCTATCTGATCGGTGGGAGAACGTCGGCAGTTTTTACTTACTTCAGTGGAACCTCGTCAGTACCTTTAGAGTAGGTGTTTTTTTTAGATTTTTGTATAACCATTTTTGTATCGTCCTCACCAATAGGCAAGCAATAAAACGTTTCACACTTCCTATCTACAGTTACGAGATACAGGTTCGTTAAAGTGTTGCAACTATTGATGCAAAACTACGGTGGCAAAATAATCGGAGAATGCATTTGCCACCACCTTTGGTTCCCTCAGAGTAGTGCCATTTAAAGTTAGCACGATATTATTCTGTAATTTATTCTTACATCGGTTGTTCTTTTCATTAAGTAAGCACCATAGAGTTTTAGGTTTATTTATGTAGAGTTAATTATTATACTACTCTACACTCTCTTTCCGTCAATAATTTTTTTGTTAAGTTATATTTTCCTATTTCTGAATACTTCGTCTAACTGGGCATTGTCAAGTTTCTTTCTAATCCAATTAAACTCTTTTAGGCTCTTAAATTCTTCAATAAGCTGAGGGCTTATGGTTTACATTTTTTCAAGCGATTGAATTTGTTGTTGTCTCCCTTTAGGGAACGCATAAGAAAAATGCTACAAGAATAATAAAAAAACTTCATTAGCATCACACAAATGGTAGATATCATCCTCAATTATCACCTCAATATCAAGCTTTAAGGTTTGTTTGAATGTATTATTGGTAGATTTTGTAAACTTGCGTTTGATTTCGGAAACTGCAGAAGCTTCCACAGGGTGACTAGAGATTCACGGCTTGACTTGATATTCAAGCTACTTGACTTGACTTGACTTGAAATCAAGTCAAGTTCAAGTCAAGTAGTAATTTTCCAATATCAAGTCAAGTCAAGTATTTATTTTTCAAGTACTTGAAAAATCAAGTTTTTCTTGAAGCTACTTGATTACTTGATTGTTTATCAATTTAAAATTTTATTATCAGTTAGAGCAGTTACAAGTAAATAATAATAATAAACCTTTGCATTGTACACTTTTTTGCAAAACTAGGAAAGGACTAGGAAAGAAAAAAAACTAGGAAAGAACAAAAATAAACTATTTCAAGTCCACTTTTTAATGTTATCATTTTCCATCCACGACTTTAGGCACATTAGGCATCTAGTGGATTTGGCGCTTAACCGATTTCGCGTTTTTGTAACTGTCAAAGCAGCCCTGGAAAACTGTCTTTCAATAGGAGCTGAAGACGCTGGAGTTGACAAGAATAGAGATTGACTTGATATTCAAGTTACTTGACTTGAAATCAAGTCAAGTTCAAGTCAAGTAGTAATTTTCCAATATCAAGTCAAGTCAAGTATTTAATTTGTCAAAAGCTTGATTTTCAAGTCAAGTCAAGTAATTTGTTAAAATGTCAGCTACTTGACTTGATGAAACCCTAAGGGTGATAGGAGTTGTTATACCATGCTGAGATTAATGCGTTATGGTCCGAAAAACCGCAATTGGTATTTTGAACTTCAACATATAGCACGTTCGGCAATATCTTTACATTGCCTACTAAATTGGTTAGTTGTTTCCTGGATATTCGACCAAAAATTTTAATAAAACAAATTATGTTCTTTGTTGTGATTTTTTTGTCCATTCTTTTATTACGTACGTTTCACAACAAAGAACATAATTTGTTTTATTACAATTTTTGGTCGAATACCCAGGAAACAACTAACCAATGTAATTTTAAACGACCAGTAAACATTTATTACTAAATTGACTACTAAAGTATCAACATAAAATGCAGAAATGCAATGCCGAAAACTCCATTTTTTGGAGGAGACTTATTATATAGAGCAATTACGTAGGTGTTTTTGTCAGGCTCCACAGCACTATATACACTCAAAAGAAAACTCAAAAGAAAGTTTTTCGTTTTTCCAACTGCGGTATAGGTTTACACCTACATAGAGTAGACACTATTTTTTACACTAATTACAGTTCCACCATGAGAGTGGACAGTCTTACTATAGCAACGACGGTGAACTTGTTACTTCAAAATAATATGCCTAAATCGAATTTCTCGACCTTACAAACATATAAAACGATATGTTACTTACTATTTCAGCCCATCCTATCCCCAATGCTTATCCTAACCTTAGAAAAGGTTTCTAAACTGTGAAATAATTGCCATGGAAATGAGATTCAAACTTCGAACTCTATGTATGCAAATATGAGGATATGAAACTACCTTAACCATGTTGACCTTGCTATTATATTCCCGTCTTTATACGTTATTATGCAGCATTATTATACGGTATGGTTACTGCTAATATAATATGTATTATTTTCCAATGACTGATATTCTTATACCCATATTAAGCAAAAATACGTCCACTAAGGTCACGCGTTGTCAATAACAACAATCTAAAAAGTCCATTTACGATAAAGTGTCGGTAGAGAACAACACTGGCTACGGCGTGATCACCTCGTCATCAGCAACGAAATGCGCTCCTATTATAATGTACTGAATAGATAATTTTTTGGAGGTGGCTTAATTATAAAATGTCAAACTTATAGATATAGAGGGTATAGTTGAAAATGTGGTACTTCCAACTTGTATTCATCTGCGTGCACCCTAGTGCGACCCTGTGCAAGTCAGCCGTTCGCGTGGTTATGTTTACACTTAATTGACTCTTTAAAATAAATAGACATAATACAACTGAACCCTTCTGAAAATAACTTCTGCACACCCTCAAAAAAAAAAAGAAACGAAGTTGCCTGTACACAATATTATAATAACTCGTGACCAACTGGTAGTCTGGCCAATATATTGTGTTGCTTTGCCGGAAATTTTTGCCATTATTTTCCATCTGGCTATATTGTTATCAAAATTCGTTTTCAACAATTGTACCGTTTTCTCGATGTTTTCTATACAAATGCAAAATTGCGTGCGTCATACCAATATTGTCGATATTATAGGAAAGTGTTTTAAGTATTTGAAAGCTGCTTACGAATGAACTTAGCTCAAGGAAAAATACATCAGCGCCATCTATATGAATCTATAGCCATGAGAAGTCTTATTAATACGTTAGTCAACGATATAGGCCTTTTCTCCTTTTATATTAAAAATTGTAATTTTGAAGGTTGATCTATGAAAATCCAAAATAAAAATCAATCATGTTGTTAAACTAACAATGAAAAGGAGATAACAATTTGCACTATTGTGGAAAAAAATATTCTAGATATCCTGCATATTCTCTATTTTCAGAAGTCCAACTTAGTAGGTATTGTAGGTTAATAAGAATAATTATTGTTAATTTTAATTGGTGTCAGGTGTGGGGTACAAACAAAACTCATTTCATGAAACTTTAAATAAAATTACATTCCTACAAATTTTATTTGTAGTTTTTGAGAAAACAAAATATTCTAATACTATTCGACCACGGTAATATGACATGCTTTAACATATTAGGGAACGATCGAATCGAAAAATTTTATACAGTGACTGGCAGAAAGTTGGACACAAATGGAAAACTTTTTTATTATTAATTTCTCAGAAAATTTTATTCTTGATAAAAGTTGGTGCATCATTTCAAACTCAAAACGCGTATATCAAAATTTAAATATATATTTTTGGATACGAGGTAGATTCAAAAATGTCAAAATAACTCAAGAGCAAAGTACCCTTATTTTTTTAAATACGGTAAAAAGTTACTTACAAAAGTTGTTTGGAATCAAAGGTGGATGTCAGATTTAAAGTCACAGCCACCTAGTAAAAAAAAAAGAAATTTAACTTTTTTGTATTTTTTTCGAACTCCCTGTGTATTACAAAAAACAAAATACCGCAAGCGCAACTTATCATCGGATAACACATGAATTGGCTACTAAACTCTAATTTTGTTCGATTAGCAGCTAGAAATTTAAATTAATCGAAATCTGAATTTAAAAATATAAAATTTTTGTGTCCAACTTTCTGCCGGTCACTGTATGAACTCTTCGCCTTAAAATAGCCCAAAGGGCCCACCATTTCTCCACTTATTTCTGAACACCCTGTATATGTATATGCACATGATAGTCGTTGATTGACGTACTAATAAAGACTGCTCACGTTTGTCAAGTCTGACACTGTTTTGAAGCTATAGCCGGAAGAAGTATTATGAACACGTCAGTCATAACAATATAATAATTTTTTCCTTTAATATTAAAAATGCAGACAGAGTTCTCTTTTTGCATAATTTTTTCCTAACAACTTTTTGTAATTAATGGAAATAAATATCACATAATAATACATAAAAGGTTTTTATCAAATTTTCATTTATATCGTGATTTTGGATTGTGGTGATATTATATTGGGTATATAGTTATGATATTCCTGAAATAACAAAATATTTCTACGCTAGATTGCAGTTTCTGTATAAGAAACTTGATTCATACTAAGGCATTGTAGTCCAATTAAATCCTTTATTTATGAATTGATTTACTAAGAATTATTTTGGAATCGCTGTAAAAAAAGGAGAAAATTTCTTGTAGAATTTTATCACGACGCCAAAGTTTTCCAGTCTTGTATAGGTAATTTATTTTCTAACATCCAATCTTCTTAAGCTCCATTTTGTGCGTTCATTACGAAAAATCCCCGTTATCAAATTCCACTAATGTCTTAAACACGTATTTCCCGAACATCTTTATTAAATAAAACAAACTAATAACCCGATCATTCTGGAAAATAACTGCTCCGACGCCGAAGAAAAAAATTATCCGGATCGGAAAGAAACGCTGCTGCAGAGTTGTCTGTAACGAGCGTTTCACATCGTGACCAACCGGTGGTTGGGCCATTTTGCTCTTTTTTGTTTTTCATCTTCGCTTCCAGCCCGTTCGGTTCTCGCGACTATTAAGCCGTATTTCATAGCACACTGGATCTGTTTCCTGAAAGGGGAAACATAAGGCGTGCACCAGGGGGCAGAGTGGACGGCTTGTAATTAAGTTTTTGTGGCACCAAATTACGTCTATAGTTGCCTTCATCTGTGGGGCTATCATTTCCAAATTTAGTTCAGCAATCACGTATCTTGTTGTTTTCTGGTTATCATTTATTTTCCAGGAAAACTGCGTAGTCAACTGAGAACTAGTCCAGAGAAATTTAATAAACAAGAAAAAGCTCAAAACTTCGGAAAGCTGGATTTTGGTATGAACCTTGGATATAAAGAAAATGTCAAAAGTCCCTATTGACCCGTGTCGCTAAAATTTTTGTTGCGGGTCAAAGGTCATTAAAAACGGTTTTTCCTGAATGTCTAGTTAACGTTTACTTTGTAGCTTGGAACTTTCCAATATTAAGGTGCACTCCTTTCCACACAACCGTCGAGGTAGAGTACAAGATGCCCGGTAGAGGAAAATTTTTGTTATTGATTTTTAGACGAAGAGTCATTCTTCATGAACATTTATTCTACTTGTCCACATAGATTAAAGGAGCCATAGATAGTCGAAAGCAATGTTGAAACCGTCCGAAAAAATCCGCTACACCAACTTTCAAACTTTAATTTTAGAGGGAAAACAAATTAAAACAGATAAATTGTAATGTCTTACCATTCTTAGGACTCGATACTTAGTAAAAGGTATAGATATTTTAATTTATTTATTAGTTCTTATATAAAATTTTAAGCAAAATATTTGGTGTAGCGTGCGGAATTTTCAACAAGTCTATGTTGTCCAGAAAATGAGATTATCACTAGTAATCGCCCTAGTGCTTGAATTATTGCCGGAAATTTTTCGAGTACACGAACTTTCTTAAAAAAATATTTTCTTAAAAAATTCGTGTTAGAGAAAAATTTCGGGATATTAATTCAAGAACGTGGGGGATTCGGTAAGAAAATTCCATACCATACCTACAATGTTACATTATAATAATGACATCTGTCAAAAAATTTCCGCACCAATCACTTCCCGCTGCCTAGAGCAACTGACAATATTTCCGGAAATTTTTTGAGTTACCATGAAAACGAAGCAAAAAAAGAGCCTCTGATTGGTCAAAAAGGTAGGTATGGAATTTTCATACAAACCTTAGATCGGTGTAAGAAGTGTTAATAAATTAAGGAAACACGAAGATGTTTCAACAGAGAAGTACCAATATTTATTATTTTAGACAACATCTTTATGAAAGAAGGTTGTTTAATTACTTAATAAAAAATTTAAAACCTGAATTTTGAATTTTATGTTTGTATTTTGGAATGGAATTTATGAAAATCAGAAATGACAATTGGTCTGGTTGTTAGTTGTTAAACAAACGATAAAAATGAAATACCAATTTGCACTATTGTATAAAAAAAATATTCTACATATCCTGCTCCAACCTCGACATATTTATCCATTTTCAGAAATTCAATTTAAAAGAAAATGAAAACATAAATTTCTAAATTAAGATTTCAAATTTTGTAATGAAGCTTTATTTTGGAGTATAAACAACTTGCTTTCGTTATAACCGAGGGCTCGTTATATCCCGTGGTCTTCATAGCCGAGTTCGACTACTTATAGTTTACTTGCGATTCACATAAATATATTTTCGAGGTAAATCTTATCAAACTTAACGCTGCTGCCTGACTTATCATATATTTAATAAGGTTTTCCATTTTTCCGCAGGAGCAAATCGCCTAATAGAATTTCCGAAATTTGATAACTCTTAGAAGATTGGGATGTCTCGAAGAATCCAATTATAAGATTAAACGGTGTCCCCTTTCTTTCCCCTTCTAATTAGATATAATATGTTACGTTACTGTAAGCTTATTTTCAATGAAACACCGAGAAAATAATATATTAAGTTATGAATATTATACAGGGTTCCCCGATTTCTAAATGACCTTGACATTTTGTAGAAAAGGTCACTTTAGGACTTTCTATAAACGTAAACGTATAAACCTTTCGTTTTGAAGAAAATAATTATTTTCATATTTTGTTTTGCATCTCTTGAACGAAACTAGATATCAACTTCAAACTCGGTATGTAGTAGTAGAAAATTAAAAAATTAACCGAACTTTTTCAATAAAATTAGATATTTCGCAATATTTTTGATAACTTTACTACTAGATAAAATTTTGTATCACGCGGTATATAGTGCGGTGTGCACTAAAGACAAATAAGCCAGCATAAAACTTCCAAAAAAATTAGAACATTTTTCAATGTACTTATCCAATGGAAAAGGCAATGTCCTGGAATTATACACTAAAAATTGAAATGCTTACCATATTCTCTAATTGTTTTTATTTGTAAGTTCTCGACCACAAAATAGTTTGCGTTAATTTTACATTAGTGAGCCATTTTTTGCTGCACTCTACATGCACACAGCACTCTAGTTAATGATTAGCCTAAGGACGTTCTTCCAAATTTGATTAGATTTTAGGGCCGCATTACATTCGAATATTCTATCCAGGATTACATTGGGCCACAATTCCTCATACCCTGCAATATTCTGCACGGCGCCAATGGAATATTTCGAAAAGTTAATTTAAGTTTTAATTGGAGGAAACTTAGCTTGTCCGGGTTGTCAACGAGAAATAGACGCGTTTTTAATTTAATCTGAGCCAGATTTCTCAAGCCGAGACGAAAAACAAAGAGCCTAAACCAGACATTGTAAACTGAACATAAAGTTTAATACTTTCGTAATCGTTTCGCTCAAGTTAGTAGTTTCAGCTAGAAGTCAGTGAGTTATGGGCGCTATCATTTTGCAAAATTGCGAAAAAATATTTCAAAGGATACATGGTATGGTCATTGGTCAGTGTTCAATATTTGCTATTTAAACCTAATGTTCATAGAAAGTAAATAGCAGTTTGTAGAACAAGAGTGGATATGATGTTCATATCGTACGAGGACGATTCCTCTCGAGTTGTACAATGTACACACAGTATAGGCATAATTTTTCTGCGTGTAGTAACTGATAAACAGATATTTGGAGAAACTGTGAAAATAGTTTGACAGACCACACTGGCGTTTTGGAATAAAATAAATTCAAAGTCAACACGCGCCGGAGAAATCTTTATACTGTGATTTATTTATTTATTTAAGTGCCATATCCTACCTAGGATGGATATGAAATTATATCCATTAGTTAACTGGAAATTACTATTTATCTGTTATGTAAGCTGTGAAGAAAGCCACAAATATCCACATAATGCCAGAATAGTATATTTCATTACGAGTCTGGAAATAAAGATTTTTTCTTGAAATCGGCATTAAAATGTCCCAAAATCGTCATTAAAAGCACAGAAATCGTACAATAATGTAGCCCATTATTGTACGATTTTTTCAATAAGTAGGCCTTGGCGAGATGTAAACATCAAATGTCAGACGCGGAGAAATCGCCCGTCAAAAGTGACCAAATATTCAAAACCCGGCCGATAAAGGCTCACTTTTCGTACACATTGCGAAATTGTTTCCTATAGAAGCGCAATCCTTCAGTATACATATTTTAGTAAATTTGAAAATCACTAGATTTGTTGTGTAGGCTGCACAAGAAGCAGCAGTTTGGTTTTTCTGTCAGAAGGTGCCGTACATCATTATACTTGTCCTAGGTAGCGCGATCGGTAAAGTCAAGCAACGCCGCGCGTAGTCGGTTCGTGGACGGGTGATCCCTTATTATTATTTTCTTGCCTAATAAAACATTTTTTTTCCGATTTCAAGAAAAATATAATATGTACCTCGGCACTGAAGTTCTTTTTATGACTCATGTGGTTTATTTGCCTCGGCCAGAGGCCTCAGCAACTAAACTCCACATGAGTCATAAAAAGTTGAACTTCAGTGCCTTGGTACATAAATAACTATTCCGTGCGTGCGTGACAAATTCCCGTGTGAGGCGCAGCCGAAATAGTATATTATTAACTAAGGTTTAGACAGAGGCTATTATTGACCCGAACGTCAATATTAAATCCCGAGGCAACGCCGAGGGATTTAAGACGTGAGGGCAATAATAGCTGTCTAAACCGTGGTTAATATACAATTTTTTCCACTACTAACACTCCATAAAAATATTTTTCCACTACTAACACTCCATAAAAATATTATTGTAAAAAATTGTAAAGCATTTTTAATAGTAAACTTACCTTTGTTTTTTCCTTCATATTATTTAATCACAAATCAAGTTAGCCTTGATTTTTGTTTCATCAAATGAAGTTTCTTTACTGTTATCTGTCAAATTTAGCCATTAATTATTATTATTATTATTTATTCTTGACTAAATCAACTGCGAGTTTATATTATTTTTGTGAAAAAGTGTGATAATAATTATCATGATGGCTCATCCTCGCCAAACATGTTCTGCATTCCTCCGGAAATTAGAGAAGAGGCACAAAAGATGAATGATCAGTTGCTTCCACAGAAGTCGAAAAGTGTTTACTTAAAAACTTATACAATGTTTAAAAACTGGTGCAAAATGAAGAATATTGAAACAATTTCTGAAAATATATTATTGGTATATTTTCGAACGCAAGCTGAAAACAAGAAATCATCAAGCTTGTGGGCAACGTTTTCTATGTTAAAATCCACGATTTCATTGAAGGAAAATATTGACATTTCGAAGTATTTTAAACTGGTAGCATTTTTGAAAAGGCAAAATACTAATTATGTAGCGAAAAAATCACTTGTTTTTAAAGAAGATGAAATTGCACGATTTTTGAGAGACGCACCAGACGAAGTGTTTTTAACAGCAAAGGTACCTACCTAAACATGCCTCGTTCTACTTTACATATATTTACATATTTACAATAAACAATAATTACTTTTTTACTTACTAGGTTGTACTTGTTATCGCAGTTGCTGGTGCATGTAGAACAGACGAACTTTGTAATATGCTTCGAAAAGACTTGGATGTTCGAGACGATATGATCGTTATTGATATTTCTACTAGTAAAAATGGAACAGCACGAAAGTTTGTTATCATGAAGCCAGTTTGGGTCCAAGTTGTTAAAAAGTATATTCAAAAACGGCCTACCCCAGATCTACCACGCTTATTTTAGCGGAAAATGGTGGCGATCTTATAACTGTAAAACAGCACGGAAGTTGGAAATCTTCCACTGTTGCCGAAGGGCATATTGAAGAATCTCTGGCTTCTAAAAAAAGAATAGCTAAAATGGTTCAAGGGCCAGTTTACAGTGCTACATCAGTACCTGTAGTTGCGCAGAGCGATAACACTATCCATCCAAATGATAGTCATAATGAACCTCGTGATGAACAGTTATTTGATATTGGTAGTTCTAGTTCCTTTGCTAATATAGAATCGAGAAATCCCGCCAGTGTTACACAAAAAATATCAGATAATATTCACTTAAACAATCAACACATTAATATTCCGGTTACAAATACAAGCACTGCAACAGGTTTAATTAATATGACTAGTTACAATAATTGCACAGTCAATTATTACATTAATAATAATAATTAGTTTTAGTTGTAATTTGTAATTTTTGTTTTCCCAAATACTTAAATAAACGTTGTTTCATCAGCTGTTGTTAGTAATTTTAGGTTAGAACGGTTAGGTGGAGGTGGGGAAGGTTAGATTTCTGTTTTGTGGGCAGACTCCACAAGTAAAAATATCTACATTGGCGTGTGTTCAGCGTTTAATACAAATTGAAAAAAATCAGTGAAATAAGTAAGCAGGGTTGTATAATAATACGAAATTGTGCCGTACATAGAAGGGCCTGATACTAGTGATCCGTGACGTCAATTCATTATTGACCTTGGTCAATAATAAATTATTATTGACCTGGGGAGGGAAAATCAACTTCTCGGGTTAATGATGGGTCAATAATACATGCTTTTTAGGGTTAGTAGTGGAAAAAATCTATTGCTGGACGTGTAATGAACGATATTTTTTATTATGCTTCTTTGAAAACGGAAACTTAAAACATTTTATCGGCATATTATAATAAATTTAATTGACAAAAAATAAACAATGCAGACAATATAGTGTTTGGTATGTATGATGCGTTTCCATGGTTACTCTCAAATTATTTCAAAGGTGCTTTGTTGTAAATTAGTTATTGTCAGATAAAACGTCAAAAATATTACAGAAATGTATCTAAAGTATATCCAAGTTACAGAGGCAGTGGATCAAAACATTGGCCACCACGTGACCTAGTCTCTTATTGATCTGGCCGTCATAAAATGTCAAGTGTTTACGCGGCGAGCAGAATGCAGGGCCGGCTCTTCCCTCAGTCGAGTTTCCTGCATATTTTAGATCGGATCGCGAGCAGTATATTCTGTAAATTTATTTTGCTACTTAATTTAAGGAAATTTATAAAGATCCACGAAAGGTAAAAACACAATTTTTAGAACTTCTAAAAGAATTAGTTCAGAATTACAAGCCACTGGGAATCTCATATTAGTTAGACCCTGGTAATCGATCGCAATGCGGTCATGTGACTTTGTTTATATCTACTGCCGCTGTAACTTGGATAGACTTTAAATATTGAAACACTTACGAATTAAAATACAAAATAGGTATATGTTAAATAATATCAGAGAGCATATAGAGTTTCTTAAATTTAGTTTACTTTGCTGTATATTTCTATTTTAAAGCCATATATTCGGTATTTTTATTCAGCGCACGGAAAGTTTTTCCATGCGCTGTTTTCGTGAACTAGCCCGAAAAACCCCATCTTTCATTATTTACAGATGAAAATAATGTGTTTTCAAAGAAGTATAATAAAAAATGTTTTTCAATAAACCAGTGTCAGGTGTGGGGATAAAAAATAATATTATTTAAAGTCAGAAAGGAGCTTGTTTCAGATTGTTATCTTCAGAAATGGTGCTTGTATTTAGCGCATAGTTGTTTCTACCGCTTGAAAATTTGAAAGGGGAAGGTTAACATTAAATACATTAAAAAAACTCAAATTGGGTAAAACTATTAGTGGCAGAGCAAGTTTATTGTAAGAGGTATAATTTTGTTTAAAATAGACCGAACATTCTGCCGATTATAAAAAATAATAAATAGCAAGATATATTTTTTTGCAAGTGGTACCTTAATATAGTACATATTTAAAATAAAAAGAAATATTGAACATTTGAAAACAAACAACATAATGTCGAGCACCACTTGGTCAACTTTTTTATACACCCTATATTTTGTTTTTTTAAGTCGGATGTGATTTTAGGTTTAGGTTAGGTTAGGTATGTTCACTAACATTAATGAAAGAACGAGCAATTTAGTACCCGCTTAATGAAGGAACAGCTGAAAATGATACCTAAAATGATACTTGAGCCCCACATTTATAATTAAGTTTTCCGACCTCCTTCTTTGAAAACACTACTAAACCTAGCTCAGTTAGGACGTTTGGGCCGTACCTACCTGTTAACAGACCCGAAAAGCACACCTGTTCAGGATTAGCCTAACGACGTTCTCCTGAATTTAATTCGATCCTGAGCCAGCATTATGTTCGAATATTCTCGCCGGGATTAAATAGATTGGCCCCACGCCGCCATTCGCTCCTACGAATTCGCTTGCTTTTCAGTCCTCAGGCGAGTGCTTTGAGTTCAGATTTAATCCAATTAGTACACAGGCAGATGATGGTTTTTTCGCGAAGAAGCAATTTAGTTACAAATACAACATACACTATTAAAAATCGATTTAAAATTACAGGCATTTTCATGTGATAGTAACGGGTTTTTACACGATTTATCATGTACTATGTCAATATACATTCAAAATCATGAAAAAATAGATACTTATAGTACTTTTTCCATTTTTTTGTGATTTTATTTTCGTTCAATGTAAAAATACAACTGAACGAGGTAAAGTTTCGTCGGGCTATTTTATTTTTACTCTTTGCTGTTGAAAATTACGTTGCGAAAGCGAAAATATATCAACTTTAGTTTATTTTTACATGTTTGAAGGTGGGAGTAACCTCTAGCGTTACGAAATTGCATCATTATTTCTCTAGTAAGCACGTTGGGCAGTCGCCTATTGTCGTCGTCTACCAAGCGCAACGCGGGAACCGTTGCGCTTGCGTTATAACTTTTTCATCCGTCAAAAACAGTTTGTTAGTATGTGTTGTGAAGAGGTTAAAATACGAAATACGGTAATTACTAGGGAATGTTGTCAATGGCATGTCTTGTTAATTCCAACCCCGAATGCACAAGTGTTTGTTTTTATTTCATTTTATTTTATTTATATCTATACATTTTTTTATAAACATAAATTATTATTCCAAACATAGAGGTTAAAAACCTGTAACTATTTTTTACATAATAGGTCGATTTTGACGTTTAAAAGAGTGCCTTTTTTTATTTATGATAATAAAGATCTTGCCATTAAAAATAAATATTTTTATTATATTTTTTGGGAGCCGCCCTTTACGTGTCCGAGCGCACCGCAGCTTCGGGGTCTTATACAGGTTCCTTGCTGATCTTTTGCAGTAATCTTCTGGTGCCAATCTTAGAGTCCAAATATTGACTGTCTTCTGTGGCCACATATTCACAGAGCTGTTCCCGATTCCCTATTGCATAGTCTGCATTTAAGGTCTCCGTTGTACAGCCCAAATTTGCATAGTATTCTGCTCTTCAGCTAGTGATTTGTTTGGTCGTTTACTAAAGAAAAGAAAGGCCACCTTAATAAGAAGTGTAAAATTGAAGGTAAGTTAATGTAATTTTACCATGTTTTTTACTGGAAAATAAATTGAAGAATGTAGAATTGCAGGCAATTTATAATGTAATTTTACTTCATTTACTTTTTAAAGAGTGTAAATTGGCATAAGCATATACATAGCAATTGTGTGAAATTATTTGTCGTTTACTAACACATGGAACGCCCCAGTTACAAATCGGTACCTATATGTATGATTCCACGATATTTCTAGTAATTTTAATTCGCAAATCTCCACTATACCGAAATAGGTATTGTAAATTTAAGTTATTTTTCATGAAATTTTAATTGCGTATTTGTAATAATACATGCAATTTAGTGTAAATTTTCGTCGTAATATTACAATATTAAAGTAAATTTACAAACATAGTGAAGTATGTTTAAAAGCGCAGTCTGTAAGTTTACCTGTAGGTTTAGGTATATTTACTACTAGATCCAAGTAATAATACATTAGATATTAAGTAATTTTCAAATGTCGTTATACAACGAGTCCTCAAAATTACTCGATGAAGTTTATTATTACAGTACATTTTGGTTGTAACAGGATTACATCGATTTGTCGTGTAAAATCTTCTTTTTTATGAAACGGGAACAAATTTAGGCGGGATTAATACAACTGATGTTAAAATTCCTAACTCATTTATATAGCCCGACTTCTCCCCAGAGCATGTATATTCACAGCATCCCCAAAAAAAAACATACCAAATTTAAACCCAGGCTATATTTTTGTCACCATAATTTCTCGCTGGTAAATTGCGGACACGGCCCAAATACGGCGGCAACGCTGAATGAGCGAAAATGCAAAAGTGCAGTTTTATTTAATACAATGCCGCATAGCGGCCCGCCTGACAGCCTGGCGGACAGACAATAGAAAACACCAAACCCCGCCTGTAGCGGGATTACGGAGATTTAGATTGAGCCTGGTTTGAGCTCAAACTATAGCCAAGGAGTTCTTATATCCCATATAAGGATCGAGACGACATTCATGGCTATAAAGTAGCAACATTACTATCTAAGAACATATTACATGTGAATATACAGGTAACAAATCTCGAATTTAACGGATCTATGAAGTCTGTAGCAACTTTTAGTACTTTGGCTTAGTTTATTTTTTGCTAATAAATGTTCAACCTAGTTGTATACAGGGTGATTCAGTTTTATTCTGCGACACTTCAACAGGTGATAGAAAACCAAAAAATAATCGCACTTTCTTCTATAAACTATATCATTTTAAGGTCTTATAAAAAAGTTACAGGGTATTAAAGTTGTAAGAAATATGTGGACTTTATTGAATATTTACCAAACTAGTTGAGATATTTAAGTCATATTTGGTACAAGTTATAACGGTATGGGTTAGCATAAAACCTGTTAATATCAAACACCTTGAACAACCAGTGGCCTAGAAGTGGGTAATTAGTATAATTGTTTTTAGAAAAAAAAATGAACCACCTTGTATAGTAATAAAATGTATTTAATTTCTTACGTAAATTTTAATTTTAAACAAAAATGCCCTCTTGGTAATTTTTTGTATGTGTCACGGTTTCGTGGCAAATTTTATTTTTTGTATTATTTCGGGGTATTTCTGAAAAATTATCTAAAAATTTGCTCCATAAGTATCACTTAAACTGAAAATAGTGTGTTTGCTACTTGAAATAAAGTAACTTTTTCCAATAAACTTAGGTATTTAAGGCTATACTTTTGAAGATACAGGGTCTAATACATTTAAGGAATATACTGTTACGCTCTGTATCATGAAAAGTAAAACCTTGAATGGGTAAGTTTATTGGAAAAAGTTTATTTAAGGTAAGAAACCCATTTTTTCTGCTTTGAGTGTTACTTATGGGGCGAAGTTTTAAGTTAATTTTTCAGAAAAACCCCGAAATAATACAAAAAAAATCAAATTTGCTATGAAACCATGACACATATGAAAAAATTCTAAGAGAACGTTTTTGTTTAAATACATTTTATTGCTATACAAGGTGGTTCGTTTTTTTTCTAAAAACAATTATACTAATTACCCACTTCTACGCTACTGGTTGTTCAAGGTGTTTGATATTAACAGGTTTTATGCTAACCCATACCGTTAGAACGTGTACCAAATATGACTTAAATATCTCAACTAGTTTGGTAAATATAACACCCTGTAACTTTTTTATAAGGCCTTAATATGTTATAGTATATAGAAGAAAGTGCGGTTATTTTTTGGTTTTCTATCACCTGTTAGAGTGTCGCAGAATTTTACTCGATGTTTAGAAATTAACCTTAGCCCCTGTGCAACAACAAGCGCTGGCCGAAGCCGTCTCCCCTCTCCCGAAATCATTTCCCCTCCAATAAAAAAAACGCTATTTTTTTTTATCTCATTGCTACCCCACGAACTGGTTATTGCTGTCTTCATGCGCCCGCACAAATAATTTAACACTTCACCGATAATTTAAGTACATAGGCCGCAAAAATTTAAAGCAATTTGGAAAAAAATATAAAAAACAACATTTACAGAACGCTTATTAGTAATAATGGGAGAAATGGCCGCAGTCTTCAAAATAATGCACTTTTTTCTCATTCCGGACAACACTTTTATTCGCAAAACACAAATTAGTTAAATAAAAAAAATTTAACAAAAAAATTAAAACCGACTTCAAAAATTTGCGGGTATGTACACTCCATTAAAATTAAAAAATATCAAAAATAACACCGACTTCACAAATTTGCCCGTACACATTTCGACTAAAATTTTAGAAATATTTTTCCGTTGACTGACGTATAATTAAAGACTGCTCACGGTTGTCATGTTTGAGAGTTCTCTGGCTCACTATGCGCTTCCCGGACACAAAATACAATGCAAAATACATTGTTGACCATAGGCGCCATCTACTTTCCAGGACATGAAACTATAGCCGTGAGAAGTCTTATATTAATACGTCAGTCAACGATTTTTCTCTTTCTCTGGATTTGGTGACAGTCAAGGTAAGGAATTTAAATCTATTTAAAATATCCTACATACGTTATAACTTACTGTCACCGACTACAAAGATAACTCAATATATAGAAAGAGAAAACTATTTCCAAAATTTTAGTTGAAAAAAGTCGGTTTTAATTTTTTTGTTAAAACTTTTTTATTTCGTATTTTTTAGTGAATTATTAAGAATTATCGAAATCGGTCCAATATTAAATTCCATCCAACCTTAGGATTGAAATTTTTCTCTTCAAATTTAAATGTAACCACCCCTAATGTAACCCCTTTCTAATAAAATAAGAGTAATCCAAATTGGTCCAATATGAAGTTTCATCCCCTATTTATCTAACCTTAGGGGTTAAACCTAAGCTACCCCCAATAACGAAAGAATCATCGAAATCGGCCCAATATGAAATTTCATCCACTCTTTTCCACTCTTAGAATTTTTTCTTCAAATTTAAACGGGGCCACTCCTAAAGTAATCCCTTTCTAATAAAAAGAGAATCGTCGAAATCAGTCCAATATGAAATTCCATCCCCTATTTTTCCACCCTTAGGGGTGGAATTTTTTGTTCAAATTTAAATGGGGCCACCTCTAAGGTACTCACTTTCTAATAAAAAAAGAATCATCGAAATCGGTTCAATATGAAATTTCATCCCCTATTTGTCCACCCTTAGGGGTGGAATTCTTTCTTCAGATTTAAATGGGAATATTCTGTAGGTATACCCTTTCAAATAAAAAAGAATTCTCCAAATCGGTTTATAAATGACGGAGTTCTGAGGTAACAAACATAAAAAAATACAAAAAAAAAAGAATACAACCGAATTGATAACCTCCTCCTTTTTTGAAGTCGGTTAAAAATACACTTGTCTTAGGTTACCGGGGAAACGTTGAACGGACTCGACATGAAAAGAAATACGCATTTCCCAAATATCTGCAATGTAGAAACCATTCGTCGTTTAGACCGGCGGCCAGCGATGTCAACTGAACAGTGGGCACAATTAAAATTAAAAGTCCTCATACTGAATGAGAAAAAGTCCCTAGATGCCCCTAGATTCTAGTTTCAATTTCAAATATCCCTAGAATTTGAATAAAGTCCCTAGATCTGCTGCTGCGGGCGTTGTTGCCGATTATCGTTCGTCGAACAACCTGCAGCATTATTTTCTAAAAATACGAGTACCTAATCGGTAAAAATTGTCAGTAGTGTAACCCACCCCCGATTTTCTTGACATTTTGGCTACCTCCTATTCTTACTTTATGTATGTTTTATCACAATCCAGACAACAACAAAATCACGAACAAAATATACACATAACTGCTATAGCAGGCGTGGGTACATTTTTAATATAAATAACGTGGTAAATTTGGGAAAATAGAGGTGACTGCATTTGTTGTATGTCGAATTTTTGTAGTAATTTTTCGCACAGAAAAACGTAAACAATAGGCTCTAAAGGAGAGCAATCTCTTCTGATTGGAAGGGCAGTTAATCATTTCATTCTTAACTTTTCGTTTCGGAGTAATGCTACATATTACAGTTTTATAAATTTGAAGTCATTAATCCACATACTCAGTCTTAATATATTATCTGCCCACTGCCCCGTTCATTTTACATTAATGAGCTCCATATTTATCAACTCCAATATCGAGCATTTGTGTGTATTGTGCTGAAATCCCCAAATGCGTTCGCATCCCCGACCCTGTTAGAGAAACAGATCCGACCAGAAAAAACATCGTTGTTTACATATAGACATAAAACATAAAAGCCCGATTAAATTTCCATCATGTAAAACCGGTCGAAGTCGAAAAGGATGTACATGATATTGTATAACACTCGCAACTGTCGAAATAATCCATCAGGGAGAGCAAACAGGGCTTGAAACACGTATGTTTATATAGATTATGATTTATGCAATTATCCCGTAACCAACACGGTTAAAGCAGTTTAAACCTCGGCTGTTCAAATGTATCTTGAAATCTCATCAGCTTACCCGCTTCGAAAAGTTTTTGAATCGAGAATTTATCTTAAAAATTACCGAGATTATGGCTCGTCGTTGGGTTGGGACACCCTGTACAATAAATATTTGTTTATCATCCACTATTAGTGCGATTTAACTAATTAGGATATTTAATTGTTGTTAGTTTGATCTGAAGATAACCTACCGTGCTTATAATGTAAACATATAATTTAATTGTATTCAGTTGACGTCATTTTGTTTTACCCGAGGACAACGATAAAGGCGTAAAGATATACAGGGTGAGTCACATCTAAAGTCAGAGCCGAAAACACAAGGTAAAATAATCACATATGCTTAATAAACATTAGCTCAAAAACGCTTGGTTCTCCATATACAGCGTGTTGAAACTTTTCCAAATATTTTTTTAATTTTTTTCGGGCCTGTTTAGGAATTCCAACAAAATTTGATACATATTATGGTTTGTCATTTTGTGCAATAATTTGGCCCTATTCAGATGAGCAGCGGCGTAGATACAAATAATTTTATTTTAAATGCCAGCATAATCACCTTGGCACTAGTTTAAAAAATCCGAAGAAGAAGCTGTACCAGAAATAAAAAAATACCAAGAGGCGCTTTTTGTTCCAAATTGAATGGGCTATCCAAAAAAATTTTTTGTTTTGGCACAGGACCGTACTACTTTTTTATACAATTATTTACAGTAACTATTTGTATCTACGCCGCTGATCATCTGAACGGGGTCAAATTATTGCACAAAATGGCAACCGTCCAATGAATAATGTGTACCAAATTTGGTTGGAATTTCTAAATGGGCTCGAAAGAAATTAAAAAAATATGTTATTTTTGGAAAAATTTTAACACGCTGTATATGGAGAACCAAGCGTTTTTGAGCTAATGCTTATTAAAAATATGTGCTTATTTTAGCAAATTCTACCTTGTGTTTTCGGCTCTGCCTTTAGATGTGACTCACCCTGTACATATATTTGACTATATTAAGTTTAAATTTAAACTTTTTATTGCACATAGAAGACTGACAAGTAGCGATTTTTCCACTCCGGCGAGAAGAAGGAGAAATTTAGCAGTAGTACAAGAAACTGTTGGAAAGCAAAGAAAACGAAGTCACACCCTACAAATGACTGTTAGAAGATTGAAGCTCCGAATTACATCCCTGCAATCTCTTCTGCGTTACTTAAAGAAAAAATGTCTCATATCGGAGTCATCAGAATCCACAATATAGGTAAAAGTGTTTTTGCCCTAGCGTGTTGTCATGTAACTTAATAATTCAAATGTCGGTATCCTCAACCAATTCTGTACAGGGTAGCCGAAATTGGAAGCTTTTGTGTTTTTTTCTCCTATTTGCCGAAAATATAAATATTTTCATTTCATTACAGGTATCAGTTTCGGCACCTATGCCGTAGACGTCTTTGAAAGATTATTAAAAGGACCTTCCACGCAAAGTATAATAATTCAAGATTCAAGTTTAAGGTCATTTGCACTGACATTGGCATTTTATTCAGCTAAGGCATATAATTTTGTGAGAAACCGTTCCTTACCGCATATAGAAACCTTGTCTAAATGGTACAGATCAATCGATGACAGTCCAGGATTCACCAACGAAGCTCTTACAGCTTTAACTTTAAAACAAAAAGAGTCATTCAAGTCTTTGCTATGTAATTTTGCCGGATGAGATGTCAGTAAGGCGGCAGGTTGAGTGCACAGGACAGAAATTTATCGGATACGTATATATTGGTACCTACCAACACCGATGAAAATACTCTTCCTGAGGCCAGGGATGCATTAGTGTTTATGATCGTGGCTTTAAATGGCTTTATTATCAATTTAATAATAATAATAATTCTCACCCTCACAGTACCTGTACCCCAAAAGCACATTAATGCTAGTGCAGAGGAGGGGAGCAATTATTACTATTATTTCGTCTACATTGCCTTTTGCAAAAACCATAGCAGTTCTAGGGCACTGTAGGCCAATAAGTAAATCTGACAAATATGAATATAATAATTAAAAATCACAAAAAAAGATATACAGGGACCGGCAGAAAGTTGGACACAAAAATTTAATATTTTTAAACTCTGATTTCGATTAATTTAAATTTCTAGCTGATAATCGAACAGAATCAAAGTTTAGTAGCAAATTCATGTGTTATCCGATGATAAGTTGCGCTTGCGGTATTTTGTTTTTTTGTAATACACAGGGTGGTCGAAAAAAAATACAAAAAAAGTTAAATTTCTTTTTTTTTTTTAATAGGTGGCTGTGATTTTAAATCTGATATACACCTTTGATTCCAAACAACTTTTGTAAGTAACTTTTTACCTTATTTTAAAAAATAAGGGTACTTTAGTCTTGAGTTATTTTGACATTTTTGAATCTACCTCGTATCCAGAAAGAGATATTTAAATTTTGATATATGCGTTTTGAGTTTGAAATGATGCTCCAACTTTTATCAAGAATAAAATTTTCTGAGAAATTAATAATAAAAAAGTTTTCCATTTGTGTCCAACTTTCTGCCGGTCACTGTATAATCAGAAACATATTAAATTTTATGTTGAATAATTATAATTAATTACATGATATATTTTCACAACAGATATTTCCTGAGAACAAAATGGCAAAACAAATTTTTAGATATTATTAGATATTAGATTGATACAGGAATTTGTTTTATTTCCATATCGTAAAATTATTCCTAACTAATTTCCAATATTTTGTACAATAACATTATAAAACATTGTTATCATGATGCCAGTTAAAAAATACTTCGTAATATATTGCTTACCTTCGTCACAGAAAAACAGCAAGCGCTTGGTGTTTTTCTGTGCCTTTGTGGAACCAATGATCTGTATAATATGTTATATTATGTTACATTCGCTGTATTTTATATCCGCAATAGTTTTTCTAAATAAACGATTGTAAAAGTAACAGTAAGTGTTTTTTATTTCCTATTTTTACTGAAAAAAATTAATATGTTTTAATATTAAAGTCAAAATATTATCTAATTTTTTTTTAATGATAATTCCTATTATTTTGCATATATTATAGGTTTATGCCTAGATATACTCCAACCAGTATAACAAAAATAATAAAAATGTAATGTGTGTTCCCAACTAATTTTATTATTTTTTAAAAATCTTTCGCCACTCGCGTATTAAATATCTGGTCGGAATTGTGTCAACCACAAAATATTAGGTTAGGTGTCAACCTGGGCCCCGATGCGCGGAGTCGGAATTATGAAGTTCTCGCTCTCTTTTCTCTCTCTCGCACTTATAGCAATGTTTGATTCACAACAAAAGCCTATTCAACAATGAATGGTTGAGTCTCCCTTGTTCATAAGTCTATGGTTTTACATCAATAAACTGTTACTAAATTCTAGGACATCACTACTGACGGATATTTCTTTGATTTGACGAATCGACTTTACGTCGTTTTACTGCATAAGTAGATTTCCATCAGCGCAGGAACGAACCCGTCTGGAAATCGGATGACGGCTCGGACGCGGAAGGACGATATCGGCCCGGCAGTTTCTGTAAACAAAATTCCGGGAGGATACAGGAAAAAAGCCACTTTAAAGAATTGCGCGGCTCGTTACGCCACCGTCGTCCCTGTCGGATGCATTTTGCGGGCCACTCTGGCGAGCTGCGTGCCGATCGAAGCGAACTGGCATTTTCGACAGTCCTGATTTGGGGGTTTTGTTCTTTTCAGTCGATTTGTTTGAAGCTGAAGAAATTAAACGAGCCCGTGCTAGAAACCCGGAGCATTGGGTAGGGATTTTTAGTCAGCGCTCAGAGGCAGCTACATCGAAATAGGGACATGATTAAAAAACAAATACATATACCGTAAAACGGAGTTACTTTGCACCTGTCAGGATAACTTTGCACCAATGTTGTAAATCTTATTTATAGACACTTATTTCCTCTAATTTGGATTTTTTCACTTTATAACATTTTCTACTAATAGATGGAGCCGCAATAAGTAATAGCAACAGGTTAGACTCCCCCTCCCGGGATTAGTTGTTGATCAGCTGTTACCGGTATCTTAACCTCAAAATTTCGTTGAGTTATAGTTTCACAAAATTTTATTGCCAAGGAATTTCTAGCTGATAAGAAGCGGTAAGAATACATTTAATTGCATGTACCCACTATTGTTTAGACATATAATAAAAAAACAAAGTTATTCGAATTTGGAATCGAACAAAAAATATTTTTTTATTATAATAACGGTTTTCTAGAAAATTGGGGATACTTTGCACCGCACTTTCAGTAGAGTCTACCCACCACTTTTAGTGGTGTCTACTCTTCAAGCCCTTTCATTTAATACCAATATTAAGGAGGTTGAAAAGAAAATGTAACCCGCCATCTTGGAGCGGCGGCCATATTGAATTTAGTGTGATGTCACTAACTTTATCCTTTTCTTCTCTTCAAGCCCTTTCATTTGAGACCCATATTAAGGGGATTAAAAAGAAAATGTAATACGCCATCTTGGGGCGGCGGCCATATTGAATTTACTGTGATGTCACTAACTTCATAGTTTTCTAGTCTTCAAGCCCTCCAATTTGATACCCATATTAAGGGGGCTGTAACCCCAATAAAAAATAGCAGCTTTAAATGCCTATTATTGGCTAAATGAAGTATTTAAATATGCGGAAAAAATCCTACTTATCTATTGTGGTGCAAAGTAAATATTTACGTCGGGTTTCTTTGCATTAGTGTCAGTTAACAGGATAAAAATAATTCAAATTCAAAAGGTGCAAAGTATCCCTCTTGTAGGGTATAGATTGCAAAGTATCCCTCTTGTAGGGTATACTTTGCAGCATAATTAAAATGAGTGCCACCTTTTAGTGATGCGTTAAACCTAATTCTAAACGTAGCTACACTTGTTTTATAACCTATACAATTGTCTTCCACAAAAAAAATACCGATACTGGATTTAAGATATTTTAACTTTTGCATTTCAAAAATTAGGAAAAAAAAAGTGGTGCAAAGTAACCCCGTTTTACGGTACCTAATATTATGCGGCACTACTGGTTCACAGCAATGCAGTACAGCATGAATTACCTTTTTTTTAAATAATGGACTGTATTCCATAATATGTTTGGAGCACCCTCATGTACTAGGGCAGCTTTCATTGAATACTATTAATAATTTTCTATTGTTAGGCAGTTTCCACGTGGATGACATATTTTCCATCTTAATATCGTTATAAATATTATATTTGTATACAGGGTGAGTGAGAATATATAGTAAATATTTTAAAGGGGTGTTCGGCAAGTGGTTTTAAGGGTGGTCTTTCATATAAAATTGTTCGATTTGGACTTTTCTTGCCAAGTTATTCTAGATATATGGATATACCCAAGCCTTATGCAGTAATCTTCCTTGACTTAGTAAAGCCATTTAATTCCGTTAATCATGTGAGGCTCCTAGCAATATTGGAACAGATTGGCATAAGAGGATTACCGCGTGAATTAATTGCTAGGTATATCAGACAGTCGAAATAGACGGAATAATGTATGTAGTGCAAAAAATTAATAACTTGCGGTACATAAATGAATTAGTATCTATAAATTGTTCGGGTGACATAATTTCGTTTGCTGACGATACTGTTTTGATGAAAAAAGAAATACGAAAAAGTGTACAAAGATTTAGTGATAAGATTTGACATTAGACGTAAAAAAATGGATAATGAAAGATTAAGTGTAGCAGAAAAGACAGAAGTTGTTAGAAAACACTAGACAGAGATTTGAAGTAGGTAACGCCAAAAAATGACGCTTAGGGGTCAGATTTTTAACGAAAAAATCCCTAATGGTATCTTGAATTAAATCAACCATAATAATTATAATTCAAGCAACATAAAACCAGGAAGCTTTACCACGTCCTGGAGAAAATATCGTTTAAATCAAAAAAATTACATGAGAGACAAAACACTTCCCCCAAATATTTGCACATCATTTCGCACACCCTGTATAATAAGTTTCGTCGTCAAGTGTTGGGAGGTTTCATCCAACAGGCAATAAGAGTAACGTCGCGAAAATGTTGAATTGTTCGTCCTTCAAATGTATAATGTAGCGCCTTAGATTGCGTGTCAAAAATGTATATAAAAATAATAATAATTATGACCTATGTTTCTTGTTTTTTTATTATTAAATTACAAAAAAGCAAACTTCTTTAAAGATATAACAAAACAAATTATTGAACATTTTTATTAGACAATATGTTTAAATTTGGAGAAGGCTTTCAACCTCTTTTTATTTTAGCATTGGAGTCATTAACCTGGCTAATAGATAGATAAAATGTGTTTTTAATTCCATCGTTTTATAGGTAACTACACACACTAAGTCTTTATAGTTAGTTAATTCATACATACGCAAAATGAAACAATGAATAAGAACCCTTACAAAAAAAAGTTTCCTCGTATCATTTTTCATCTGGACGCCTCTATTTCATTTATCTAGATGATCTTTATTTATAGCGACACGAAGCTACTTCAAAATTTAGGATATTAAAACTGAACTTTGGAAACAGATGTTTAAAAATAAATTTGTTTTTAAGATATAGGTATAGTTGAAATTTAGCAGCGCATTTTTTTGTTTAACTACTGTACGTTTGACTATAGATTACAGTGGCGTAGGGTGACATTTAAAACTGGGGGGAGGGGTGTTTGTCATGACAGATTTAGTAGTGGCAACATAAATAATGCTGGTTTGCGGCAGGGACGTTTCTAGGAAGGGAGGAGAGTGGAAAACCTATGTTGCCAAAATTTTACTTCAAAAATATACTTTATTTCATTTCACTTAAGATTTAAACTCAGTTGTCAAAAATTGCACCGCTGACGAAAATTTCCAAATTTTCAAAGTCAAATTGTTGAAATGAATGAAAAAGTTATTATGAGCTTATGTAGATCAACTGGTGGTAATTTTTTCTTGGTCTTTTTTTCTTTATTTTTGCTATTTTATGTTGAAAAAACACATATGCATTTTTTTCTGTCTATCAACCTAACAAAACAAAAATCGAACAAATTAAATGAAAAACAGCCCGGTTAAACCATGGCATAAACAAGAAAAAGAGTGGGGTGGTCAAAAGGTACAATATCGCCCTATATATAAATCTGTGTGCTTTTCGAAATTTTTGACTAAAATTACACGAAAAATATGTTTGCATAATGAAATTTGTGCTAAATTTCATCCAAATATATGTAAAAAAGCGGAGAAGTTATCAACACAATCCCTTTTTTACTTAACTATACGTAATGAGAGATCAAGTGATCAAGTAAACATTTTCTTAATCCAACGTATCTTATCATATCTTCCATATAAGTATTAAACTTGATGGCTAAACTGGTTAATTTAAAATGATGGTAAAATAACTTGTGACTTTCAGCCGAGTTAACAGCTTAGTTTTGGAAACTAGCGAAACTAATTTTTAACTAATTTAGCTGCCACGCCATGAAGTAATTACTTCGAAGGATTATATACAGCAAGTTAATAACGCTGTTAAGGAACTAATTAACAAGGTTATTTAAGATTTATTTTAAGCGTATAAATAATAAAGTTTAGTAATCGTACTTAGACTATAAGAGAGAGGACACCGCGCTTGCCTATACCCTGCCCAGTATAGATTTTGTTATGTCGTTTTGAACGGGGCCATTTTATATATGGTGAATTAAATTTCACAGTGGTTAAGGGGAAAATATACTCTTACGATGGTGAATTCTTCAGCGTTTGGTTGCAAAAGCAAAAGTGAAAAGCAAGAACCCGGGACTTCGTTTCACTGGTAAATATTTAACAAGCTCCTTTGAAAGATGCTCTAAAACTTTATTTTTTCTCAATACCTATATCTTCTTCAAATTCCTTCTACCTTTTAGTATGATAAAGTGCATTGTTTTGTTTGTAAATAACAGGACCAATATAATTATTTTTTAACATCGTTTTTATTGAAAATTTCTTAATTGATTATGATAGTTTCATAAAATATGGGCCGGTTTCCATTGGCGTGCATTATTTATTTTATTTTCATTGATTTGAAATCGCCACAAATAAATATATTTTAGCACTTGACACTAGTTTTACATTTGGGAAATTATCTGCAAATAAATACCAATATTTCAAATTACATATATGTAAGTCAAAATTAACTACCTTTTCATTTTTAATATTTTTGTGATGTGGCAGTCGGTAACACGGCCGCGAGAGCTGTTATTCTTCCTCTTTCTTTCATTGCCTAAGTAATCGTACGAGAGAGAGAGATAGGAAAATTATTAAGACTGAATGTACACCACGTGCGTGGTGATTCAACATTTTGACCCATAAAATGGCTTTTTTCGATCTGTAGCGAGCAACACGCATCATTTTAAACTTTTGGTCAATACAAATTTTAATCTAAAATTACTCACATTTTGAGACAAAAATTATTTAAAAATATTTAACACAATTGCCTTTATTAGCATTTGCGCAAAAAGCCATAATAACGGCCACTGTGATAAATATTTTTAATTAATTGTTGTCTCAAAATGTGAGTAATTACTTAGATTAAAATTTGTATTGATCAAAATTTAAAATTATGCGTGTTACTCGCTACAGGGCGAAAAAAGCCATTTTATGGGTCAAAATGTTGAATCACCACATACGTGCTGCTGTACACTGAGCTTTAATAGTTAAAATTCCACAGGAAAAAATTGATCATTAAAATGCGTTTTAGTTACTTGCAAGTTTGTATATGTTATACAAGTATTTAAAAAACAACTTTAGGAGACTGAGAGAGACAAAATGATATATTCGACACTAATCTATTATCAGACTTGTGAAGTGACCGCCAAATTTTCAGCATATTTTGTATCAAAACCCTCGAAATATGAATATGTAGAATAAGTTATTCTCCAGGTCATGATCTATACTATTTTGCAAAATGTGTTACTGATTTGAAATGAGGGCAGCTGAAACTTACACAATATAACGCTATATTCATTGGAAAATAATAGTAGTAAATAGTAATAACAATATATTTCCCGTGATCAACTGCTTTAACACTTAAACCGTATACGAGTAGAGCTATTGAGTGGTTTGAAGTATATCCAGGATATGGAATACATGATTAGGTATACGTATTTAGGCGAACGCAGAATTATGGTTTCCAATTTAGCCGAACGCGTGCTGGTACATTTTATTGCTAATAGATGCCGTCGGGAGTGGGTCTATGCGAGAATAATTTAACACTAAAATAATAAGCGCCGGAAATGAAATATCCCGCTGCATTCGCAGCGATATTTCGGCTCTATAGAAGGAATTCGAATACGCTCCCCGAGTTCCAATCTATCCAGTTAATTTCGCTGGAATTTTGCAGTAAACTGAGGGAGAATATATCGCATGTTAGGAATATCCAGAAATTCAGAATCTCCATTAACATTTTCTTGGGGGAAAACATGAAGCATTGATGAGATGGAGGAAGTACCTACTAATTGAAAATGTCACTGCTGCACTTATTGATGAAGAAGAAAGATATATCACTGGCTTACAGCAACACAGTTTAATCGGCAGTGAAGTGTCCTAAAAATCGGCATTATTGTAGGATCGCCCGTCAAAAGTGACCAAATATTTAAAACCCGGCCAATAAAGACCCATTTAACTTTTCGTACACATTGCGAAATTTTTACCTATATAGCAGCGCAATCTTTCAGTATAAATATTTTTCTTGAAATCGGCAGTGAAGTGTCTCAGAATCGTCCTTAAAAGATCATAAATCGGCACTGAAGTAACCCATTATTTTACGATTTTTTTATGAAGGCTGCACAACAGGCAGCAGGTTGGAGTTTCTGTTGGGAAGCGCTGTGCCTCGTCATATTTGAGCTAGGTAGAGCGATCGTCAAAGTCATGCAATGCCGCTCGCAGTCGGTTCATGGACATGATATCTTATGATTATTTTTGCCTAATAAAACATTACAGTTGGCACTTACCTACCTACTCCCAAGCAGCATTAAAGTTGCGGTAACTGAAATGGGAACTTTGAATAAGTAGTTATTACGTAATTATTACTTAAAAATCGACTTATTAGTTTTTATTACTTATATTGAGAAAGTATGAGTAATTACGTAGTAATTATTACTGCAAGTTGGAACTTGTTGGTTTCAGTACTTCTAAGTAGTTTTTGAAGTATCTGGAACGGAATTGTTACTATGCAAAATTACGTTAAAGTCACATTAACTCTAAAGTTATATTCAATGTTCGCAATTACTTTGGCGTGTTACTTGTTTACCACTTTAAAGTTTTCATTACTTTATGGTAACGGTGAAAGTAACTTCTACATCTTAGCGACTTTAAAAATACCTAGAAAGTTTCGGAACTATATAGTCATATTTAAAGTGAAATTAACTTTCCCGCTACTCGAGAAAACTACTGTATGGTAAGTTTTACTTCGCACTCCATTTTAAAATTACTAGAAAGTTCCAATTACCACAAAAAAATACTTTAAAGTAACTGTCACTTCTATAGGGACCAAAATGGAAACTACATTTAGTTCCTTACAATCGTTTGAAGGATTGGGTCGTTTTTGCGAAGTGATGAAAATGTCAGCCATTAGAAAGAAGAAAAATTATAGACACACATTCACATTTTATTGAAAATTAAAGAGCAGTTGGATGAAACGAATCGAAACAGGAGCACTTGTCTTCAATACAAAATTACAAAACGCTTCTCTTGAGTGGCTAAAATTTTAACTATCAACTTTTCGAAATATAGCACAAAACATACCGGCTGAAAATAGCACTCTCATATAAAAATTATAGGTTAAAGTTCCAAACGATACCTAGTAGTAGCATTCGGAACTTAAACGAGGCTTCTGGAACTTTGAAGTTCTCTTGTAGTAATTGGGACTTTAGAGTTTAAAATATCTAAAACTAATTTTCGTCTTAAAGGTAGGAATTACCTTAAAGTGAAAAAAGTCTAGTTGCCGTTACTACCAGTTAAGTGGCAAAGCCTTCAAACACCCATTTTAAGGTAAATAATACTTAGAAGTAATTACTGAAAATTACCCCATATTTGATAGACGCCATTAATATCAAATGTCAATTTCCTCTGGTACTGAAATAGTTCTTTCTTCAAAATTGTCCCAAAAAAGATAAAATTGAGCAAAAATGAACTCGTATAACTTATAGGAATATTAAAAAAGCATTTTTCGGCATTTTTAGGTAATTTCGCACATTTTCGTAATTTATCCTCCCGATAAAAAAGTGTTAAAACATGCATTTTGAGAGGGCGCGTTGTTACTTTTCAATCTATCAACGTCATATTTGACAGAAAATTTTCAATCGTTTTAGTTTCTTGAATCTAGCAACGAGAAATAAATCAGCAAATTAATACCTTTCTTACACCTACCATTATTCATAGATATGAGTTCTAAATAAATATTAGGTACTTCCATTTTCCACGGTTATTGAAAAATGACCTGCTGGGCTAGAATACTTTTTAATTATTTAGACAAAGACAAAGCGAGGACGCGAATGTAAAGAAGCAAACAAATCCAACAAAGTAGCGGTGACCACGCCGCTACGTCTCCACCACATTGCCGGAACGTAAGCGCGTCGTAGCGGTGTAAGTTGCTAGGTGGTCGCCGTTACGTATCTATCACCCTCAAAATGTTCCCCATTTTAGTCGCAGGGACGTAATAGGAACGTAGTAATTACGTTCCTATCAGTAGTAGTCACTACTTTAAAGTTGCAAACAAAAGTCGCCGGAACGTAACGGCGACTAAAAATGCTGCTTGGGCTATTATAGTATATCTGGTTGTATAACTTTTATTTCTAACACGTTTTGTTTCTAACCTAACAAATAGGCCTGTTTTAATCATTTGGGGGGGGGGGGGTTGGGACACTGTTTTCGCAAAAGGAGAGAAATTGTCATTGTATATTATATATATTATAATGAAAATATTCGAAGACTCAATTATAAGTGCTGGAAATTCAACCAAAATAATATATTACGTAGGTACGTTTCGGTATTTTTTAGATTAGCATTTTTAGAAATTTCCCAAAATTAGAACATTATATTTATAAAATTGACATCGAATTACATGATGTCATGTTACAAAAATTGCGGGGGCTTCTTTCCCGCACTTATTTAAGTTTTAGAAATATTTTTAAGATACGAATGCAAACATTGTCAGTTAGTGTTTTCCAGTAGGAAGCAAACGAATACTTAAAAAATTGAAATAGAAATATTTCTAAAACTTAAATAAGTGCGGGAAAAAAGCCTCCGCAATTTATGTAACATGACATCATGTAATTCGATGTCAATTTTATATAATGTTTTAATTTTGAGAAATATCTGAGGATGGTAATCTGAAAAATACCGAAACGTACGTATCTAATATATGGAAGAAATAAATTAAAAGTAAAAAAATATTTTTAAAAAAAGCTTTTATTTAAATGCGCTAAAAAGAATAAAATAATCTTTTCTTTTAAAACTTTTACTATCAACTTATAACGTCATTCCACAATTTATATGATATAAAAGCTTGTCGCGAGATTTAAGTAGTGGTATTTACTTAGTTTGAAAACTTAAATCTCGCGACAAGCTTTTATATCATATAAATTGTGGAATGACGTTATAAGTTGATAGTAAAAGTTTTAAAAGAAAAGATTATTTTATTCTTTTTAGCGCATTTAAATAAAAGCTTTTTTTAAAAATATTTTTTTACTTTTAATTTATTTTTTAATTTTTAGTTTGGCCAGGTGTCTGAGTCTATTCATCTCAGTTAACGCATCATTGTTGCAAGGTCGTTTGCCGGTTAGTTTAGAACAGTCTAGCTCTTCAATGAGGAGACCTTCTAATGACCATCTTGGGTGTTCCGCCATGTTGGATTTAGAATGACGTCACACATATAATCATGCATTGTCATCCAAATTAAACGTGTGTACAAAATTTCAGGTCGATCGGTTGAAATTTAACTAGTCCGCCATCTTGAGTGTTCCGCCATGTTGGATTTAGAATGACGTCACACATATAATCATGCATTGTCATCCAAATTAAACGTGTGTACAAAATTTCAGCTCGATCGGTTGAAATTTAACTAGTCCGCCATCTTGAGTGTTCCGCCATGTTGGATTTAGAATGACGTCACACATATAATCATGCATTGTCATCCAAATTAAACGTGTGTACAAAATTTCAGCTCGATCGGTTGAAATTTAACTAGTCCGCCATCTTGGGTGATCCGCCATGTTGGATTTAGAATGACGTCACACATATAATCATGCATTGTCATCCAAATTAAACGTGTGTACAAAATTTCAGCTCGATCGGTTGAAGATATCTGCTTCAAAATTGAGTTGCAAGATTCCACCCGAACAAATTACATACATACATACATACATACATTGCAAGTTAAATAAAAGCTTTTAAAAATACATTTTCTGTTATTTTGGTCGAATTCCTAGTATAATTAATTGAGTGTTCGAATGTTTTAATACGACCAGGGAAGAAACAATAATTACTATGATGAAAATAAGTTTTAATTATAGAGGTAAGTATAATTAAAACATTAAAGTACCATAGTTTCCTTTAGCTTTTCAGTCTAAATAGAATTTCTTAGAGTTTTACGTATCTAGAGAGTACTCCAGGGTCCTTTATATCTTAATCTAATCAGGTATCTGATATGGAGGATCTAACTGTATCATTAGGATATCTTTCACTATTATTGCAAGGAACCATTGAGGGGTCCATATGGCATTGTTTATTTTGCACGTAGCCTTGGCCCTGATAAAAATACATTACCTACAGTGTATCTAACATCGTTCTAAATCCAATATGGCGGACCTCCCAAGATGGAGGCTTACCTTTTCCTTCACAACCATCTTGACATGGGCATCAAATGAAAGGGGTAGAATACGACGAGCTACATGACGTCATTCTAAACTGAATATGGCGGACACCCTAAGATATTTTCCCAGTCAAATAGAAAACAACACATGCGGTCTAAGTATAATAAGCAATGCATGTTCTTAGTTAGCGACCTTAATTAGACACGCCCTTGTTCCGGAGTTGGATAATCGGTCTCCTGCATCCCCCTAACGTACGATGAGGGTCCATAAGAGGAGAATAACTCGCGAGCGAGAGGTCTTTTCTCAGGCCGTGCGTGAGAACCCCGAAGAGCCCTTCCCTGTTCTTTATTGAGACGCGCGCACCGTACATCGCGCCCTTATTGTTTCCCCAAACGCCATCCGCGCGAAGGTGCGAAGTGGAGTATATACGACCCCCGGGTCTAAGCTTGTTTCCTAGGCGAGCCGTAAGAGAAGAGGTGGGAGTTATTCCTTGCATAAACTTGTGTTAGTCGCGGAAGAGGAAAGGACGAGTAGAACGAAGTTATGGCTACAGTTAATTATTCCGGCAAAGAAGGGAGAGGCGATAATGGGCCATTTTCGTAATTTATGTGATTAAAAAGAGAGTACTATTTATAATTAAATACAAACAAAAACTAATTCGCAATTCCTATTGGTCGTACGTCGGAGTAAATTTTTATGAATGATTACACACTATGCGTCCCCTGACTTTCATGAGCACGTCTGACAGACCACGTTAGTTTTTAATTTGTTTATAGATGTGTTTCCACTCTTAATTCAGAGCTTTATATTGCATTGAAATATATAACTACATATACTGGAATATTTTCCTACAAAAAGCAACCGAGTGCAGTAGGGACATGTCGAAAAGTTTAAATTTGGAACTAGGATTAACGGGACAAAATTGTGTTGGTAAAACGATGATGTTTGTCAAAGTGCTTTAATCCAATTCGCAGACCGAAAATTAAAATAAATGTGCCGGCGGGAGCCCAGGCGGCAAATGGGATTATCCAGAACATTTTTGTCCGGGTATGGTCGGAGAAAAGTCTTCTTAATGGCTTTCTGTATACACAGCGAATTAGATGGGACAAATAAATAAACAGCGCACCGATATGTATACCAGTGATTTTACTGTGGTGGATATACAGGGACCGGCAGAAAGTTTGACACAAAAATTTAATATTTTTAAACACTGATTTCGATTAATTTAAATTTCTAGCTGCTAACCGAACAAAATTAAAGTTTAGTAGCAAATTCATGTGTTATCCGATGATAAGTTGCGCTTGCGGTATTTTGTTTTTTTGTAATAACCAGGGTGGTCGAAAAAAATACAAAAAAAGTTAAATTTCTTTTTTTTGACTAGGTGGATGTGACTTTAAATCTGACATCCACCTTTGATACCAAACAACTTTTTACAGTATTTTAAAAAATAGATATAAAGATATATTTAAATTTTGATATGTGCGTTTTGAGTTTGAAATGATGCACCAACTTTTATCAAGAATAAAATATTCTGAGAAATTCATAATAAAAAAGTTTTCCATTTGTATCCAACTTTCTGTCGCTCACTGTAAGCTATAAGACGTAGTAGTATAACACCCTTAGTTTTTAATCAGCCACCACCCCAAAAATTATTTTAGGTATGTTTTTTTAAATTGTGTTTCTTTTTAATTGTCAGAATTGCCATAAAAAACGCTAACATATATACTTCTGTATAAAATAGGTATCTACAGGGCGAGCTAAAAATTATTACCTTTAATATACGCAAAAAATTAAGTGAAACTAAGTCCGTAATAAGGGTTCTAAGTTTTGGTGGTAAATTTTGAACGGATTAACCGATTTCAGAGAATATGAAGGAAATCGGTTGGTCCGTTCAAAATCTATAGTCGATAACCCAAAATATGGGAATACATTTAAAGGACCACATCTCCCTTCTTACGGACCTGTGGACGCAACGAGAACACATGGGTCATTTATTTTTTTGCGTAGATTAAGAGCCTGTATTGTAAGGTAGTCATTTTTTGATCACCCTGAATATTGTAGGTATATGCACTGCCGAAGGCACTGTTGTATCTATAGGTATACTTAGGTACCTACAGCCTTTAATTTTAGATAGGTATATATAAAAAAGTAAAAAAAAGATTTGTGCCATTTATATTGTGGTTGTGGTTACAAATAAATAATAAAGCAAAACAGCATTAGAAAGTAGTTAAAACAACTAATTAAACTTTATTTTTTTAAATTAATGTAGATATATACATTATTTCAAGCCTGTAGTAGGTACTGAAAATAAAATATTGGAAAATTGTATAGGTACCTACCATTATTTTCTGCAGGTTTTTGAAATATTAAATTTATAAACTTTATACCGAAAATATTCACTTCGTATTAGATAATTATTCTAAAATAATATGCGATCCTTTTGAAATCACCAAACAGTAGATAAATTCACAAAATTGTAAGTATGTTCATTTTTGAAACATTATTTTCAAATAAAAATGAGTGTTTTTTTTCAATAAATCCTAGCCTTAGAGTTCCAGACAGAAGAAACGAAGCGGCAAAGATAACAATGTCAGATATGCTGCCAGAGAAGTCAAAAGTTGAATGTACCAAGACCAAGGGACTAAAGTGCATCTTTTAATCCCAAGAGTGAAGATCAGTCGAAGGATTAAGAGTCACTTTAGTCCCATGGTACGCTATTTTTTGCACCGCAGGAACTAAAATTTAAAAATTCGCAAGACTATATGTAAAAAAAACCATTCGACATTACCAATTTACTGCTACTTTGCACTGTTATAGCGAGGAAACTGTTTGAGATAGATCAAAATGAATTTCACATTTCTATCTTAACTTTTCAAGGGCTACCTAATGGTGCTGGTACCAACCATCAGTTACATCACGGGATAGCTCTTGAAAAGTTATAAGAACGTTAACTTCATTTTGTTTTATCTCAACCAGTTTTGTCTCTACAACGGTGCAAATTAGTCAAAATGCCTATTTTCAACTGTTCATAGCTCAGAATGTACTAATTTCTAAAAAATGACATCCTTCAGATGTGTTTAGAATTTTCCGTAGAATCCTAATTGGTTTATATACTGTGTTTCGTTCTGTTCACTTAATTAATGTTATTAAATAAAGTCCATAGTTGGTCATAGTTTCTATTGTTTTGGTTACTTTTAATCCCAAAATGACAAAGACTAAAATATTTTAGTCCCAAGGGAGTAAATGCCACACATTAGTCCGGAAAAAGAGGGATAAAAGTAATCACTTTAATCCCTGCGGTGAAAAAAATGTTTTGTTTTCTTTGAGCAGAGATCTGCTTTACGCACCCATGATTACTTGACGCACTAGTGCGATAAAGTCTTTTAACGCCGTTTTAGTAAAATTTGTATATAAGTCTAGCTCTTGTTAAGAGGGACAAAATGTATGTTGAGGAATTTCTGGAGTTACAGGATATGGCCGTGATATTATATCTACTTGTTTTCGTCTAACTATTGCTTTGTAAGAAAAATAATCTTCAATTTTAATTTCTCTGCACGGGCTATACACATAAACTTTATTCCGCTTTGGCAAATTGCGGCATCCATATTGGGATAGTATTCTCTTGAATTCTACCGACAATATTCACTGTATATCTATAAACGTTGAGATAAAGCCTTTAGGAGGGCTTAACGATATTTTTAGTAGATTAGTTCCTTTAGTAATATGATGTTTATGGCACGCAATAAAAGCGCGAAATGGCGAAAGCGTTTAATTCGGAAAATGAGTTAATCAAGTTATTGGGCTCGTCCGGTGATTTGCCTTTTATGGCTGGCAATTTTCTTTTTTAAGTCGCGGGATTATAAGTAGTCGGGAATCCGGCGATGGGGATGAGCAAAATGGAGTAGGGGGTTTCCTCCGGGAAAACATGAAAAATTGTTTCGTTTCTTCTTAACGGAGGGGGGGGGGGTCCTAATGAATTTTGATTTTATAACCTTCTCGTTCAATCCGGCTTCTTATAGTTATTATTGCGAAAATTGCTTGATGTATACTTTACACAAGTAGTCTTTCCTAGTGTTCTAAGTAGACGTGGTAAAAGAACTACAGATTTTATTAAGAAAAATTATTCAGAATAAAAATATCAAAATAAAGAGATAAACATGTATGGAGAAACTCTCAAAACCTTAACTTTTGCTAATGTTTTTTTTAAATATCTCGCACAAGATATAGGCTCTAAATTAGGTTGAACGCCAGAAGATGAAATTAAAGAATCGTTTAGGTCACCCATTCAGATACACACTGTGAATTATTGTTATTAAGACAATACACCCGGTGGACTGGATATAGTTACGTTTCCAAGCCATTATTCAATTCTCCAACACCATAGACCACGTGATTTAAGTAATATACCTACCTACCTTTACATTCCTTCTCTAAAGCATTAATCTCGCAGATTTAGTTGCTTGTAAACGTGCAATACTCCTGCTGAAATGCCTTCTGTCACTGCACCACTATACGCAGCTAATATAATATCATAATCATAATATATGCGGTTTGCATTTAATGCCAAAATTGTTGCGGTATGTGGTACACCCCTCGGAATACAGGTAGGTAGACTCCGTAAAAAATTTTATGAGCTGTGACCTTGGCTGAGCATATATTGACATGCCGACGATATTCGCGAGGCAAGACATATTCGACATATTATTATAATAGGTATGTCGAAAATTTTCTCTGATAAATTTTCTTTTTAGTTGTCATATTATTTAGAAGCAGCTAAAGACGAGGATTTTATAAAATTCATCCGAATTAATCAACATTCGATATTTGACTTCACCTTATTATTTATTAATAACATTTTGTAGTAAATCCTCAAATAAGACCAATTCAGTTTTTGCATTTTTTGTACACCCCGTACAAATTTTTGAAATTGTAATACCGTTTTTCTGACTTTCAATACAAGCGAAAATTTTTATAGAGTGCCTTTTTGTCGAAAACGAAAAAAATACAAGTTTGATTAACTCAGTCCGGAGACACGCTGTACAATATTGTTCAATTTTAGATTTAAGTAGGGAGGTCAGACACATTGACAAAGTCGTTAAAACAAGTTGTGAATAAACTCTGGGTGCGGGTTCTTATTAACGTCACAAAGTACCTGATTTTCTATTTGAAATTCTAATTTTTAAGAAACAAAAAAAAAACAACTGTTATATTAGACTTTTTGAGACATTGAAGACATTATACATGAAATAGCTGTTTTTTGTGTTTCTGAAGAAATAAGGAAGTTATTCTGAGGTTTTGGGCAACTTTAAGAAAGAACGTTTGATCAAAATTTCAAGAACTACAAGATATGTGTCCAGATCCACTGAAAGGCATGTCCAACTATGTTTGGAACAGGTTTATCCCCCGAAATTATTTTAAAAATATTCGCCATGGACGTGAACGTTATTGTAGCTCTATAACAAGGTGAAATCGAAACTGGAATCTCGAAGTTTGGTTTTTGCCTTGTCTTGGCTGGAGATTGGTTTTCTTTCAATTGTCCAAAAAATGTAATAATGTATAATATAAAACAAAACTTTTCTGCAGAAATCTTCAGCTATTATTTCACAACACAAAGGGCCAAGAAATTATGTAAATGCCTCGGATGCCGGCATTCTCCACAGTAAATCTTCTGCAAAGTTTTAGAGAGAAATTTATGTGTGTTTTTAATTTAAGTCTGCTTTTCCAGCCGCAAGAGTTCAAGTCTTGAAAGCTGATAATTAATTAGCATGAAATTAGTAGGCATATTGTTGTATCAAAGAATGCACAGAAAACATTCCGAAGAACACTTCTAATTAAAATTCTCATTAATTTCAGAATAATTTGTATTCATATATCGTTGAAAAACCGAGAAATTCGAAGCTTAAATGAATATTAAGAGACCTATGTAATTTTTTCGCATAAAATAACTTTTATAAATCTATGCACTAAGAAGTCTTGCAGGGCTCGGAAAGTATACTCCGTTATAAAAAGTTGAACTTTAGTGCCTTGCATGGTACACAAAAAACAACTATTTTATACCATCGTTGATTGTAATCTTGTAAACCGAAATTTTTCATGTTTTATTCTAAAATGAAACAATGAACTTATATACAAGGTGTCCGGTAAGTACGTGGACATCTCGCGGGAGCAGGTAGGGGACGTCAAAATATTACGATTAAGCTTAATATCTACGGGTCAAATCTCAATAGTTACTGAGGTTTTTGAAATTGAATTAGGGCAATATCTCCCAAAATAATCAAGCTGTTGAACTGAAATTTGGCACTGCTGTGTTTTTGGGGATGGAAAATAAGCCGAAATCTCAATTTCTACGTATCTCACAGAGGGCGCCACTTTTGGTCTGTTTTTGGATCGTGCTTGTACTCGTAAGTTTTTTGAGGTTATCTTTTTGGTCCTGCAGGTCCATCACTTTAGCACATCTTTTCATTCTGCAACAAAGAGGTACTCTTGTTTCATAACGAACAAATCAACCATTTGCGCGTTTAAATTGCCAAAACGTGCCCCAAAACACCTGTTGACTTCAATATTCGAAAAATAAAATATTCACCTACTGCTTTCAAATATTGCACAACGACTGTACCATTTAAAACGAGAAAAAAACCCATATGAACCATGTCCCAAAAAAATGTTTACTTTTAAAATGGAACGGATTGAAACTCGACAAATTTGGACACCCTATTTCAAGAAAACAAAAATGTGTTTCGACCAATATTGATTTGGCATTTTTTTCTTCATTTTCAATGTACAGTTGATCTGTAACATTTGAAAGCAGTAGGTGAAAAACGGTTGATTTGGTCGTTATGAAACAAGAGTAGGTACCTTTTTGTTGCAGAATGAAAATATGCACTAAAATGATGGACCTACAGCACCATAAAGAGACCAAAAAGATAACCTAAAAAAAGTTACGAGTAAAAGCGCAAGATCCAAAAACAGCGAAAGTGGCGCCCTCTGTGAGGCACGTATAAATTGACAGTTTCAGCTTATTCTCCTTCTCCAAAAACACAGCAGTGACAAATTTCAGTTCAGCAGCTTGATTATTTAGGGAGATATTGCCATAATTCAATTAAAAAAAAGCGCTACAATGCCCTGTACCTTAGTAACTATTGAGATTTGACCCGTAGATGTTAAGCTTTTGACGTCTCCTATCTGCTCCCACGAGATGTCCACGTACTTACCGGACACCCTGTATTTATTTTTCTTTTTGAGAGCTTCTAGAATGTCTCGTTTCCACAATATATCGGTCCTATAATATAGTGTCGAATAACAAACAATAGCGAGAAACCCACAAACAACAATAGGAATCCAAATTGTTTGCGTGCATTACAACTGTCTAGTACGACTCAAATTTTCAGGTTTGATTTTCGCCAGATGAAAATGACGCTACGGAATTCAGCTAGTTACTTCGTGGGCTATAAAAGAGCATGGGGTAATGGATGACATCCCCGCTAGCTAAACAACAACTTCAAAATGAATTCTGTGGCCTAATTTATCTGTGTTTTTTAATTAAAGTGTGCTATGCCGGCCCCGGGCCGGGAATTTAAGTTCTGATAGCTGGTAATTAGGCAGAAAATTAGAAGAAATATCTGCAAGAATAAATAACCGCTGTTTGCTGAAAGAACACGCAAAAGGAATTCCTTCGGGCTTACGTATTTTATTTGCATAAATTGTTGTTGAAACATGTACAGTGTGTCTCAGGTTTTAATAAGTGATACAAGTCATGCAGGGTGTTACGTTAATAACCAAAAATAATCTGTTCGTCTATACCTCTCTAAAAAGCTGTAAGCTGTAAGTATTCCAATAATGTGCTACATAATAAACAAATAATATGACACCTACACCTATGTATTATTTAAGTAGGTAGATACATTTTCTTATAGTGAAGGACTAAAACCACAAACGGGAAATGGAAACAAACTGCTTAAGTTATTTCCATTTCACTTAAGCATAAGCAGGAGTTACTGCAAAGTGAGCTAGCGGAGCGAAATCCAGTTTTATGCAAGTTCCCCATTTTGAAATATTAAATAAATCTGAATTCTTATCGGTGCGGTGTAGAAAATATTTTCTAAACAGAATTTTTTTGTGCTACAATATAAATAGTGCTAAATTATGCTCTAAAACACATCTTTTGCGAAAAACTTAAGCATTATTAAAAATTGGAAACATTCAGGTTGCCCTAAAATGTTGGCCCCAAATATCAAATATGTTTTTTTTTTCAATTGTGCTAAATTTGTTAATTTACAGTTGTTGGTTAGTTGTTAATTTTATTTTTCGAATTAACAGGTATTTTGGGCCTATTTTGCCCATTTTTTGAATGCAAACGGTTAATTTTTTCGTTATGAAACTAGAGTAACTTTTTGTTGCACCAAATTATAACCCAAAAAGGTGACCCCAAAAAAGTAAAGAGTAAAAGCACGATCCAAAAATAGCACAAGTGTAGATAAATTAACATCTTCAGCCGATACTCAGCTTAATTATTTTGGTAGATGTAGCCATATTTCATTTTAAAAAAAAAAGAACTTCCACGCTTTGTATCTCTTCTCTAAAGAATATTCAAAATATTTAAGTTAATTTTATAAAATATTTTTACCAGTATTTCAGAAAATATAATCGATAGGTACCTATATAGTGCGAATTGGTCCATAGGGTTTTCCTGGGTTCGAAATATTTCGAACTAAGTAATCAATTAATCACCTAAGCAATCACGGAGTATTATAGAGATCAATTAATAATAATATTAATAATAATAATAATTCTCACTCTCACAGTACTCCAAACTAAGAGTACCCCAGAAGAAAAAGCACTTCTCTATTTCATTTCACTTTTAAATATTGGAGACATCGATACGTTTATACCCACTTATTTCTATCTTCTCGTGCTCTAGAGTTGCGAAAGGTGTCGAAATACAGTTTTCTCTCTTCCAAAATGTTTTGTTTCCTTGAGAAATACGGAAACGAGGTACATTTACATTACCTAAGAAGTAAAACTGCAAAAAGAAAATGGGAACAAATTGCGTTATTTCCATTCCACTTAAACATAATCAAGAGTTACTGCAAAGTGGGTATAAGCAGGAAAATGCGGTTTTATTCGAAAGTTAAAATTCCTCCTTTAAAATGTAAAATCGTCCGCATACACCCAATTTCGTATTCAGATAAAAGCTAACAAAGTGAAGGAATATCAAGGGTCTTTAGTCAAACTTTATTAAAGAGTTCTTTTATCTATAAGTTTTCGTTCAAGATTCAACTTCGTCGGGACTCAACATACAGGGTGAGTCACCAATAATGTGCCATTTTATTTCGACAATTTCTATCGATTCTATGTTATAGAACATAAGCCGTATAATAATCCGTATAAAACAAACCCATTAAATAACTTGAAAATTCAATATTGTACAAACAAATTACACAAACCAAGATTATGTATCACACGTTCTTGATAGTAGGTACTTTGTTGCATTCTCCGTAGATAATAAACAAATTTAAATAATTTTCGTTTGTGTAATTTAAGCGCGCCGGCATTATTGTTGACAATAATAATTTATAAACCAAGTGACATTTACTCTGCCGCGATTGTCTTCAACGTCCACGGCTAATATGACTTTCCAAGCGTTAAGCAAACTTCGCATTTTATGGGCGAAAAGTGGGTTTTTCGTAAATTAATCGAAAATTACTACATTTAGGTATAGGAAACCTTACACAAAGTTGTGATCATTTTTTAGTGGTGAATAAGATCGCATTAAAAAAATGGGGGTTTCCATTTGAAAATTTCGAGATTTAAGCACATTTTGAATGTAATTTTTATTCATATTTTGTGAATACCCTGTATAAGAACGGATTTATTTCTCAGCGGAGGTCACTAGGTCAGGGCTTCTGTTACACGATGCCAAAAATTTGTTTTGAAATTTAGCGGTTTCCTCGTATAAATTGCTAATTGACTTTAGGTCTGCACCTGTAATTTTTTTCGGAAAAATGCAAATATCTCAAAAACGGTTGGATTTAGACATAGGACATGTTGCATATTTTTGTTCCAAAATGATGCCTAAAATCCAAAAATGCAATAATATATAGGGTGTTCCATTTGAGATAAGAAAGTTGATATCGACTTCCGGTATAACCGGAAGTGCCAGATTCACCAAAATATTTTAGTTGACCAGCGCCCATCGGCATTGGTGAGGTGCCAAATTTTCAGAATTTTCCTACTTTTAGTTTTCCATATATAGATCGATGCAGTTCGTGGTGGGCCACCCTGTATAACAAAGTATAACAATAACAATATTTTTCATAAGAACTGTTCGAATTGTAATCCGTTCACTTGAAGGCATGAGCGATATCTCTTTTTCAAATTATTAATACTTCTTAATATTATATCTTGATTGTTATTGAAAAAATGTATCATTCGACAATTTTCCCTTGCAGTTCTTCTATATTTTCATTCGGATCTTTGTAACAACGGTTACATTTTTTAAATAGCAATCAAGATATAATATTAACAAGAACAAGTATATTAATAATTTGAAAAAGAGATATCGCGCATGCCTCCAAGTGAACGGATTACAATTCGAACAGTTCTTATGAAAAATACTGTTATTGTTATACTTTGTTATATTTTGTTTGTGTAGTAAAATTTATATGCTTTTCTGTTGTGTTTTTATGATTTTTTCTCTTGGAACAAATCAAAAATATTCTTAATTATTGTGTTAGTTCTAGTTTCATGGCCACCTTAGTTTTTGTGTAATCCTGTTTTAAAATGCAATTTTCTACGACAAAAGTTATATAAAACATATTAAATATATATATCGTTGTAATCGGAATGAAGCGTAGAATCAAGAAATTCAATAACATACAGGGTGTTCCATTTAAAAAAAAAACAAAAGTTAGGTCTCTATTTTGAAAACGCGACTTTCGATTTTCTTTCTGAAAACGGCATTGGAAAGTTGAGAAAATTTTCTAAAACTTTCATATAAAACACTTTTTCCTCTGGTCAAAAATAAGAAAGTTAATGGGGTCTCCAATATTTCGTGAACACCCTGTACCTATATGGATACGATAAAAATAATTTTGTTTTTTACAGCTATGCCACAACGTGAAGTAATTCCGGCTAAATGATTTCGTATTTGTGTTGACATTTCTTGTAAATGGATTCAGGATTTCCGTCCTTCTTTGAAAAGATCGACCCCATAACCTTCCATATTCCCAGTGGTGTCGCAATTTCGTCAGAATCGTATCCTCTACCTCGTCTTCGAGAGGGAAAATGATACAATTCCTGGCAGCCGAAGCTTTCTATGTCACTCCCGATTTATTCTCCACCCCTCTGTGTCTTATTCACTAACGAAATCAGAACCAGAGTATTCACTTTCAATTCCTTTACGAAAAAGCAGCTGCAAATTCCTACTAAGTATTTATTTTAAAGAGACTGTGTAAAGAAAATGCATTCATTTAATCTCAACCGCGAACCAAATCTTTGGTTTATTTCCAGCTTCCCTGGAGTCTTCGGGTGAAGTTCTGATGCTTCCCGAGCCCCCGAAAAATCGAGAAATAAGAAAAAACAAGCAATTTCCAATAGTGGTTTCAGAGGATTTTCCGTCGGTTTCGTTGATTCTACAGCCGTCCCGTTTCTCGAAAGTGGTTAATCGTGAATCGGGAATTTCTCTTAGATATCGGATTTTCGAGGTTCTTTTTGGTACCGGAGGAAAGTACGACACCCAATTAAGAGATTTACCACCTTCTTCGATTTTTAGAACGGCTCTATTCGAGGTTGTCGAAAGACTTTTGCGAAAAAAGCCGCCAATGTCCGTGGGCAGGGTTATAAGATTTTGCACTATTATTCAGGCAATCTAAGGCCAACCTGACAGCGCCGAATTTATTGTTTTTTGCACTGTAACTGGCAATGTCACGTAAGGTAATGTCGCGAAATGTTAGATTTGCCGTCACTTACGCTTTTAGGGTTATCGCTGGCTTTCAAACCGCGAGAGAGGGGAGGGGTAATTGCAGCGTTGTCAGTTGAACGCCTTTGCGACCGCACGTATTGGAAGGATTTCAAGGGCAACGCGTGTACACACACATACTTTTTTGTTTTCTAGATAATTTTTTTATATGGGAATGAAAAACGGCATTATCATCTGTCTTTTGCGTTACCCTTTCGTTATTGCTTTTTTTACACCGCAACCCCCATATCCATTTTTTACAAAGCAGTAGATATACGCAACTGGATGCCGGAGCTTCTTACGTCACATCCGATTTGGTATTCCATTTCACTTTTGTGTGGTTTTGGGGAGAAATCAAAATTAATGGTTTTCTGGTCCATAAAATATCGGCGTTTCTTCCAGGTTCTACGCCGGTATATGAAAGACAATATAGCTTTATATCGTGGGCTATTATTAACGAAGATTATGCCTGCCATATATTTTCTTATTTCCGAATTATTGGCCGCCTGGGTGCTGTAAACGAAGCCCCCATTATAAATAAAGAAGAATTACCTGTATTACCCGGTTTAATTTTGAGAACATTATCCTACTGGAAATAATTACTTTGTGTAAACTTTCGCACCAGCCAAACAAAGCCTAATTAAGCTTATTAAAGGACAAAATACAAGGCGGGCAAAATAAAAAGATGTAATATGTTAGTTTTTCAAGTTTTCCACATTACTACCTTCTGGATACTGATGGACCTAAAAAAGTTATTTCAGTGAAATAGCGTGTAGGGTCTACAAGTGTTATTAAAAATCTGTACAAACTGCCGCAATCAATTTCTAGGAAAATTTAAAAAAATTGGCATCATTTTGGAACAGACAACCTTATACAAAGCCACCCTTATTTTTATTGAAAAAATGACTAAGGGTTTTTTCAATTGCAATTTTTAATGTTAATTTTTGATCGCCTTCACAGTCACTGTCCACTAAAGTATATCAAAATATCTGCTTAGTTTTTTGCTTTACACGAAAAGCTATAGATTTTTTTGCAGAATTAAATTACGTTTCGATCTGTAAAATAATATTTGGCAACAACTCGTAAATGCGATGTTCAATAATTCTTGTTCTGTTTCCACCATGGTAGTCAGGGCAAAAGATACAATTCTTTCCCAAGTCAACCTATAGTCTATCGTCAATAACAAAAAACTTTGGAACAGCCTGTATAGTGTATATTCACCCTATCAAAACTTAGCAACACCCATCCCTGTGTGGTTTATTTTCATATTCGCTTGGAAATTAGTGAAACTTGCCTTCGCAGTACCTTTTTGGAACCGAATAGCTATAAAGTTGGTTCGTTAGGGTTACGTCATTACAGTTCTATAACAACTTAGGTATTCCCTGGCTCAACCCCTATTAATATTTTTGTGGGAAGGGAAGGCCTTCGAGTTATATCGTTATTCCAGCATTTTTATTTTTGCTTTAATAAGGATTGTCCTGATGTTGCGTTATTTCCCATTATGTATTTTCTCTCTTGAATCTGGGAAACGTGCTCAGAGATGTCATAATAAGTAGAACTAGTTGTTGTACACGTTCTTTTCTCGACGTTTTCCAATTACCCACGCCACATTTTCTACGAGTAAAATTGTTTCTCTTATCTTGCTTGGCTGCAGTTGAAAGCACGCGAGGATAAATATAGGATAATATACTTAATTTTGTACTCCACGAAATTGGAAATTTACAAAGAAAACTTTATCAAGCGGTTTACTAATTGGGGATATTTGGGATTGCCACTTTCGCCTGACAGGAGAGATTTAATTGAATCAGTCAGAGTAAATGTTTGCGCCAGATATATTTTTTTATTACATAGGGGAAATCGTTATACGCGGAACACATAAAAAGTTTAATAAAGATACGGAATTAGCGGCCGTAAATGTAGTTATCCGATATATATAGTGCAATAAATTTTACGGGACACGTATTGTCTTGTCATTTCCAACGTGTGCCGACAAAATGTGACATTACTAGGAGAGTTTGCCCGCAATAAAAATTTGTAATGAAGACAAAAGGGCACACGGGCTGCAACTTTTATTGCTTCGAAAACATCAGTTGGTATTATCTAGATGAGAACTTGATTACACAAGGAACACATTGTATACTTACGTTTGTCTCGTGACAACTCGATCGGATTGAAATGGATCCGATTGAGTTATGCCAAATCTTTTATAATTCTACATCATCAGTATCGAATCCTACGGTTTTCAATCCTCTCTAGGGATATTAACTTATCATATACTTATTCCACAGTAGGTTGGTGCACATTCTGGCCAACTTCTGTTTGGAGATAGCGGCTTAACTTGAAATTTTAAATATGATTGAATTTCAACCTGTAGGGTTTACGCCGTCTATTTGAGTCCGCTCCAGTGAATTCAAACCTCTCCCAATCGGATCGAACTCGTCGAGATAAACGTAGTCGTTTATTAAAGCAAAGTTGGGCGTGGCTACATACAAATATACATAGCGATAATACGATTATAATTTTTGTCAGTAGTTATATATTATCATTCCGTTGAAGCACAACCGACTGGGTTGCGTCTAAACATGCACAAGTGAAAATTTACGCAGATAGTTTACTTTTTTATATGGTTAAAATGCAATAATTTAAAAAAATGGTTAACTAGCGAAATACCTACTGATTTGGAAATTGGAAATAAACACATTTTTTTGAAAATTTGCATACCCTGTAACTGTAAAACAAAGCATTTGACAACCCATGTTTATGTGAACTTTTGTTATTATCTTGAAAAGTTTGCTTTAGATTTCCAGGCGAAGCAAATAACTTCTAGGTATTACTTTAGATTCGTTCATCTGTGAAGTCAAACCCCACGAACTTTTTAAACTTCGTTGCTTGCGGAAAGTTTAATTAGCGAATAGCCTGCGATATAACCCGCAGGGCATAGGTAATCTCCATTCGCCAACTTCTATTAGATAATTCGATAATCTCTATAAATTAAATCGCCGCGCTTTGTGATTAGTACGATTTTCCGGACCTCTAATCAGAAATGCTAGCCGGCGCCATCGGGGAATAAGTGGGAATTCATTTTCGCTAATTTACTAGTTATCGCTGGAATTGTTACAATCTCCTAACAGATTAACATCCCTTTCTGTTTGTCGATATTATAGAGACGCAAGTCCCTGGGCTATAGGTGAACCAATTCACTTTCAATAGCAATAACGTTGGTACTTCCGAAATTAAACACTGGGGCTTTCACTCTTTACAAGAATTACCGAAACTGATCTTATATTAACGTTCCACAATGCTATCATGATACTATTTCTGGTATACCCTGTAAATAAAGTGTAAGTGCGGCAATACAACAAAGTTCTCTATGTGTTCTGTATTAATAAAGATAGAAATGTTATCAATAAAAGTTTATAATTTAAGTTTCGTCTATACCCGCATATAACTTTTGGTCTGACGTTCTTACACTGAGACTTTTTTGGGTTTTAGAATAAAATAATCTACTACAACCTTCTATGGTTTTAGGCATCCTGTATATTAGTGCACGAAGTGGGAGTCAAAGTGTAAAAATATGGTAATTATTGTAATGTCCTTCATTATCATCTGTTATTTAGATTATGCCGACGTTTCTACGTTCTTTTGCGTCTTTCTTAGAGTGTATTTTGATAGTTTTACAGATGATTTCTATTTGTTGAAACAAGTGCCAATTTGCTGAGCATTACCTACAGGTAGGTTTCAGGTTTTGTGAAATTAAATAAGCGCAAATAAGTGTCGAAACGTCGTAAAAAAATAAGAATTTTAAAAATATGTTCCTGCGACATAGAAATTGCCCCCCTTAAGTCCACTACAGGAAAAACTCTCAGGAAAAAATATCATACCTTAAAAACAGCCGTAAATATCTGAATATCATTAGTCAACCCCAAGAAGTCCCGCACTTTCCCCGAAATTTATATATACACGCCAAAAAAATACAAGTGAATGGCCGGGATAAGGGGATTAAAAAAGTTTGGGAAGTTCTCCAATATTTCTCCAGAATCTGTTGGGCTTTTGTTGCTGTTTTATTTATTTCCCTCCTTTTCGGGGACTTAGGTTCACCCCGTATTAGACCTTTTCCGGATTAGGGAAGGACAGCACTTTGGCCGCAGGTAAAATGCAAAACGGCCTTTGTTCTGGCTCACCATTAATATGCAAGGGCCATAGCTGATCTAACAGTATACACACGTATTTCTGCGGTCTTCACACCCCCAAAACACTTCACTTAGATTAATCATAATATTATAAATAATAGCAATTAGGTAGTTTAGAATAGTATAGAGGTTACGGAAAAATTAAAACAAAATTTGATGTTGTTCGCGACGTTTCGTTATATTTAATAACTTCTTCAGGCTAATATAAATGGTTCAGTCAAATATTAGCAATTATTATCTTAAAAAAAATAGTGTAATAATAGTGGTAGTTTTCGGCTTACGGAAAAATTAAAACAAAGTTTGATGTTGTTCGCGACGTTTCGTTATATTTAATAACTTCTTCAGGCTAAAAAGACACAAAAACAGTAAATGTAGTGTGCTAATTCAAACACAACGACTAGCACCCATAATAAATACTGAAATATTTTAACTTACACACAAAAAAGTTAGAAAAATAAAAGTACAAAGTTACGAAAATACAAACAAAATAAAATCAATTTTGGAATTTAGTTGCCGCGGCCTCTGGCCTCAGTGCCGAGGTACAATATTATATATTTTTTTAAATCGGTTTTATTAGGCAAGAAAATAATCATAAGGGATCACCCGTCCATGAACCAACTGCGCGCGGCGTTGCTTGACTTTGACGATCGCTCTATACTCAAATTATTTTAAGAAGTCCTTATTGGGACTGTCAATTGGTAATTTCGATCCTAAGTTGGCACCAATGCAGCAAAAAATGCAACTGGGTCATAAGTTCAGGTCAGTAACGAGCCCATTTGCACTAATAACACGAAAAGTTGCAAGAACAAGAACAACACAGATAATGGTAAAACTCACGAAACGTAGAAAACCCGCGAATATTTTCATTGCCGAATGTTTGAACCAGTTTGAACGATCTGGAAAACCTTCACTGTCGCTTTGACACACCGAAGCTAAATTTGCCTGAGTCCGCCCATAGACGCTGCCAAAAGCAGCTGATTATACCAAAATACCAAAATGAAAAGTGTTTTCATGACGTTTGAAATTATTATTAAAATAAGTTGTAGACATAGTTATTTTTATTTATAGCGGTATAATCGAGATTGCTATAGGGTTTTTATTTTATTATGTTCTTTTTTTCGTATCACTTGGGTAACTTTTCACATCATAAATCAATGAGTGACGTCATTGAGATGCATATGCCAATGTTATACCCATGGTTAACAGAAAATTCCTAGGGATTTTGTGGAGAATGTCCTCTGACAAAATCGGGACTTCTTGCAGTAATCGGGGTATACCTAGGTCAAGTAACGGCGTCTTCGAAAATATATTTTTCTTGAATCGAAATTGAAAAATATATTTTTCTTGAAATCGGCAGTGAAGTAGCTCATTATTGTACGATTTTTTCAATAAGTAGGCCTTCAGGCCTTGGCGAGATATAAACATCAAACGTCAGACACGGAGCCATCGCCCGTCAAAAGTGACCAAATCTTCAAAACCCGGCCACAAAAGATCCATTTAACTTTTCGTACACATTGCAAAATTGTTACCTATAGCAGCCCAATCTTTCAGTAAAAATATATTGGTAGGTTTGAATATCAATAGATTTGTTATGGAGGCTGCACAACAAGCAGCAGTTTGGCTTTTCTGTTCGAAGGTGTCGTGTCTTATCATATCATACTTGACCTAAAGTCTATCCAAGTTATAGAGTCAGTGGATCAAAACATTGGCCACCACGTGACCTATTCTCTTATTGGTCTGGCCGTCATAAAATGTCAAGTGTTTTCGCGGCGAGCAGAACGCAGGTCCGGCTCTTCCCTCAGTCGAGTTTCCTGCATATTTTAGATCGGATCGCGAGCAGTATATTCTGTAAATTTATTTTGCTACTTAATTTAAGGAAATTTATAAAGATCCACGATCCACGAAAGGTAGAAACACAAATTTTCGAACTTCTAAAAGAATTAGTTCAGAATTACAAGCCACTTGGAATCTCATATTAGTTCGACTCTGGTAATCGATCGCAAGGCGGTCATGTGACTTTGTTTATATATACTGCCGCTGTAACTTGGATAGACTTTAGGTAGAGCGATCGTCAAAGTCAAGCAACGCCGCGCGCGGTTGGTTCATGGACGGATGATCCCTTATAATTATTTTCTTGCCTAATAAAACATTTTTTTTTCCGATTTAAAAAAAATATAATGTGTACCTCGGCACTGAAGTTCTTTTTAGGACTCATGTGGTTTATTTGCCTCGGCCAGAGGCCTCGGTAACTAAATTCTACACGAGTAATAAAAAAATTGAACTTCAGTGCCTTGGTACATAAATAACTATTTTTAAACATATAGCTGTCGAAAACGAACATTATGTAATTATGCGGAATTTTCCGTTGTACCGGCAAAGCCTTGATCATAAATATACAGAAATGCGGGATGATGGAAATGTGACGCGTTGACATTTGCTGTTGTCCTAACCGCGGTTAGTTAATTTTTTAGTTAATGCTAAATGTTTCGACATTTCGTGGACATCACGAATATTACCCTGCGACTGGTTCATCCGTTTAAACGAACTGGTTGCGGAAAAATGTGTTTTTCCCATTCCGGTTTTATTTTTTGCATTGTTATTCCTGGTCCCCCCAGAAATTAGCTTGCCTATATTAGCTTTGTTTTGCATGCAACCGCGTGCTGGCTTTAAATAATCACTGGAGACGTGCCCAGTAATCTTGTATATCTAGAAAATGCTGTCCGACAGTATATTATCTTTTTTTAATATAATGCTTTGCCAACTAAATAATGTAGGCTACCGTGTTACTAGGAGATTTTCAAGGTATGAATAAAAAAACACATTGTTTATACGAAAGGGAGAGAAGTTTAGGCCACGCCTCCCACACAAAAGTCGAACCAAAGACAAACGGAGACCCATTCTGTATAAGAATGTAGGAGCCTAGAGTTTGCCTACTTTGCCTCTAAATATAATACAGCAGCAGTAGAAAACAACGCAAATGTTCTAATTTATGTAGTGTGAAGCGCTCTTAATTATCTGATGTGGCAAGAAGTCCCATTAATTTTGAAGTAAATGCACTAATAAAACAGAGTCCGCAGTGACTGTATAATTTAGTCTTTATTACGGAAGTTTTAATTGGATTATCATAACCGCAATTGCATGTTTTCTTAAATTATTTTCGTACTAAAAAGTACACCGCTTTAAAAGTAGTCGAAATTTAATTACTTAACGTTAAGAGCCTTATAAGTTGTGGGATGTTAGCGCCTATTCGCCTGAGTGCCGTCTAGAAATTAAGTATACAAGGACTGCGGCTATTAAAACTTTTTAAATCAAGCTTAAAACAGATTTAATAAAGTGTCCTGTTAAAATAATGAATGACGCGGCAATTTATTTAAGAGCGTTTTCAAAAGTTCTCTTGCGCCATCTTCAAATTATAACCTAACGGTGTTTGTTAAGCTGGACCACTGCTGACCGTTCTTTATACTTTATAAATGGAGTCACAACTTAAATTTGTGGAACACAAATAAAATCAAACAATTTTCTCTATAGAAAACAAGTACCTTCTCATGAGTTTCACGTCACTGCTTCAATTCAAGCTGCTGTCCTTTGTTCGTAATACCACAGTACAGACTTAACTATCGCAGAATATATAGGCTGTAGATAGATAGACGTTTATTAACTACTTGACGTTCAATGATAGGTATACACAATAGGCGCTATAAAACTGCGAATGATATTTATAGGTAGTGGCTGTATGCTATCGATTTCGGTTATACCAGGGAATCTTTAAAATAAGGGGACCCAGCATTATACTTTCTAAAGTGAGGCCTATTCTTTCATCATTCTAATGGTATCAGTGATGCCAAGTATGCCATTTTATTGGAGAATCTATGACTATAACAGGTACTTTGTTAGTAAAAATAATAATGGTTTCCATGATTTCTAAAAATTAGACTTGACAATGTTGTGTCTACAATTTCAGAATATGGCAACTGTCAAATGAAACAAATTTATTGTATAGTTGAAATTCTTTAATTGTCACATCTGAGTATCAAAAAGTTGACCAGGAGTTTATTTTTAGAAAACTCACAAATTAAATAGCGTGAACTTAGTCAGTTTCCACCCCAATAATGTCCCCTTTAAAGCCCCGTGCAGCAACGATAATACAGGGTGTTCGAAAAATAGACGGAGATATTTTAGAGGGTAATTCCCTGTTAAGAAATGTGAAAAAAAGTTTCTATAAACATGGGTCCGGAAATGCAGAGTTTTCAAGATACAGGATGTTAAATAAAAAAAAATAAAACATGAAATTATTAATGTCTTAAAAATTATTTACTCGATTCTGTTGAAATTTGGCAATGTTATTTGTTGTATTAAGAGGCTAATTTCGCCCTAACTAGATTAAATTTATTAAGTCCACTGGCGTCCCGGGGGGCACCTTAGCGAATATTATTATCAAAAAAATGTACGCCACTACCTTTTTTGTAACTTTAATATTTTTTGTTTGATTAAGCATCTAAAAATACAACTTCTTTCCCTCTTGTATTGTTTTCCTATCTCACTTCGTTTTCGAGAAAAAAAATAAAAACCGTTTTATTGCATGTCACTGGACAAAATTGGTTGTAGTGAACTTTATGTTATGATATTGGAAAAGTTGCAATAACACTCTTTCCTAGAAATGCTTTTGATTATTTGTTTTCCAAGGCACTTGTGATTTTTTTTGCAAAAATTGATAAACCAATTTTGTCCAGTGACATGCAATATATTTAACATCCTGTATCTTGAAAACTCTGCATTTCCTGACCCATGTTTATAGAAACTTTTTTTCATATTTCTTAACAGGGAATCACCCTCTAAAATATCTCCGTCTATTTTTCGAACACCCTGTATATCGGGCTCACATAAAAAATACCTCTGTCTATTATTTATCACTATTGGTTTGGCTTCGGCTGTTGTGCTTTACAACCAACGTCAATGTGCTAAACTTATGGGGCGTTTTCGGGGCATCAATATTTTACGTTGTCGCTTGGCCCCATTTCGTACAGAGCAATAATTTTTTAAAGCCACATTGGAAAAGCATGTTTTGTGATGGCTCAGAAACAAAAGTGCTGCAACAAATAGTGGACAGAAATAACTTAATACGAAGGTGCGGAGTGATCAAATTGCATTTTTATAAGAGAAGAAAAATTAAATTTTCAAACAAGATATAAAATGTTGATTTTAAATATTCAATTTATTGTCATGGCATAGATTTTAAAAATTTGCTTGGGCGGCTATCCGTTTCAGGTGAATGCATGTTGTGCGGAAATTTAAATGATGTAATCAATAAGCGGTGCACAATTTTTAGTTTATTAAATTTTTTTTTAATTTTTAATAGATGCTGGGACACCTTATTTAAATCTAACTTTGCTGGGTTATTCAGCATCTGCGATGGTGCCCTAGAGTGTGAATTTAGGACAACAAATTATGCCGAATGTGGAGTAAGAAAGGTATGTTTTGAGAATTCGACCAATGAAGTTTCGGGACACGCACTTTTATTGGTTTTTCAAAAAAGTGCAGTGGTCGGCAATTTAGAATAAGTATAAGATGTTGAAGTCACACGAATTTACTTCTTACTTCGGACTTCAAAACATCTTGTCGTTTACTTGAACAAATTTTTCTTCTACCTGTGTAGAGGAATCAGTATTTTAAAATGCGGAATTACTACAGAACTGGCATATCGAAGCGGTATGAAATATTCACTAGTAATCGCCCCAGTGCTTGAATTATTGCCGGAAATTTTTCGAGTACACGAATTTTCTTAAAAATTCGGGCATTCGGTAAGAAAATTCCATACCTACACGTAAATAAAACGAAATTATTATCAAAATTTTTGATGAGTATATGTTACAATGTCACATTATAATAATAACATCTGTCAAAAAATTTCCGCTGTAATCACCTCCTGCTGCGAAGAGCAAGTGATAATATTTCCGGAAATTTTTTGAATTGCCATGATAACGAAGTAAAAAACGAGCCTCTGATTGGTCAAAAAAGGTCGGTACTATGGAATTTTCGTATGTATCATAAGTGCCGGAAATTTTATCGATAATTTTTTCGAAAGCGTCTTTTATTCTCTGAAAATAAAAGCCCAATTTGTACGAGTGGTTTTGCTAATGGCCAAAATAGGGCTTGACAATAAAATTATCTAGAAAAATTTCCGGCACTAGTGGTATTTGTCGAGATTATTTCACGAATACGATTTAATAGTTTCTGTATTAATTTTTTCTATGTTTACATTTCCAAAACGACTCATTTTGAACGAGTTTATTGACAGCTTCGACTGTAGCTTTCGAGTAAACAAACATGACGTTTGGGTATCCAAGGCAAATGCGATTATACCTGCACCCTGTCAGCGTTGATTTATTTCCTGAATGTGTCATAAATTTAAACGAAGACGGAGGTCCAATAACAAAAATTTAGCAATTTAATGTTATATAAATTCATTGATACAATGCTTAATTGTACCGCAACATAATTTATAAGCTGCACACAAACTTTAAGAAGTAGGTACGTGTTTGTATCCAACAGATTCGCGGTTGCTAAGCAACGAATTGATAATTTGCACAAGTGCAATTACCGCGATAATTTGCACAAGTACAATTATCGCTAGCAGAGGCATATGATTGGTTGGATTTTTATGGAAGGAGCTACCTTATTGGATGCAAGCAGTATGAGGGAAATAATCGGCACAATCACTCGTATTTATTTTGACCAACTGCATTCCCTAAATCTCTCCAGGTTTTGTTTTACTCTCGCGGCGTATCGCTCCTCTCTCGGATTTTTTCTCGACAGCGATCTATTGTGTGCCCGAAAATATCGCCGCCTATTATTTATCGCTATAGCATTGGTTTCTCTTCGCAGCCCGCCCATTGTACGTCACAACGGACGACGATATGCGCTTTACTTGTTGGGCTTTCTTGAGCCATCGATATTTCAATTTGTTTCATCGTCTATATTCCGGGCTGCACGATAATTTTTAAATGTCACTTTGAAGGGGCTGGCTTTGTGCTAGAATTGAGAGGCTTTGCAGGGGCTTGCTTCAGTTGGTTTGGTAGATTTTTAGTTCGACGGAAATCTGCATTCACTGGTACACGGACAACATATTATCTAGAAAAAATTTTCTTAAGGAATAAATCAACCTGTTTACTGTTTGTAAATTTGACTTGATTCTTAATACTTGCCCTAAATTAACGTTTTCATTTAAACTTGAAGGGCACAGTATGGTTTGGAGTTTTACTAATAGACTTTCGAAGTCGAAGCAACAACAGCAACACGACCCAGCTAAAAAGTTTGTACCTTTTTTATTATTATGTTGGAAACATGTTCTACGATACGGTAAAAAAATCTCCAATTATACTTTATTTCACCCCATACCTGACACCAGAGCCGTGTTTCTTTTTTTAAAAATGGTTTTAACTTCTTATCGCTGAACTATAGAGAAACCTTAAAAATATTACAGTTATTACAGTTCTATATTCGTTGTAACTTGAAAGAGAAGAACATCTGGACTTTTTCTCTAAACTTAATTTGTTTGGCATGGAATAAAATTACATCTTCGCTGAGCCCTCTTGTTAAGGTTATTTGTCCATTGACATTGTCAAGTTGTCTACTGTGTTCGCGCAGTTAACAAAAAGTAATCATTATGAATTTTTCGTTAGAAGAATTGACTGACTTTTACGGGAAATATCAATACCCTGTGTCGTGAAAGCAGTGTAGCCCGCAGTAAAATAAACATTATGAATAAATGTAATTCTTTTAATTTTAGAACACTCTGTATCAATATTGGCCACCGTTATGTATGATACATCTTATAGTTCCTGGACGGGTGTTAAATTTTAGTTTTAGACGACTATATTTTTCTTTATTGAAAATGAATTGTCTACAGTGCAGTACAGTGCAGTGTTGCTATCGTATCGACAAATCAAAATGGCATGAAATATTCAACATAAGCACTAGCAAAATACGCTATTTATTATGTGTGTATGATCGGCTGCAGCTACTAAATCACTCAAGGGTTTGTTTTCCCTCGTGTAGCAGAGTTCCCGGATTTTTTGCAACTTTGATCTATTGTGTTTGCAAAAATATCGCCATCTATTATTTATCGCTAGCACTGCTGCGAGTCTACAAACGACAGTGTGCTTCAATCCGTGGGGATTTCTTAGAGTATCGAAGCCTTCGATCGTTGAATGACGTATTAATAAAAACCTCTCACGGCTGTCACATCTGACAGTTGTTTGGCTCAATATGCTACAAAGAGAAATTTATTAGACAGTGTCCAGCAGAAAGTACGATCCATATGGGATTTTTTTTAAATTTTAATTTATCAGAAAATTTTATTCTTGATAAAAGGTTGTGCATTCCTGCAAAACTAAAATGCAGTTTCCAAATTTGAATATCTCATTTCGTATACGAAGGGGAGGTTCGAAAAATGAAAATGGCTCAAGAGTAAAGTACCTTCATTTTTAGCTTTACAGAAAACATGTATTATGAAGAGTTAGTTAGAATAATTATTGAAAGGTAAAACCTTTTCGGCATGTTTTATGATTTACCCCGTATAGAAAATAAAAGCATTTTATTAATTATATGCCATAGTTCCGTTTCAGAGGATTTGTCATTAGATATTTATAAACGTGAATGCCATAAAGATCATTTTGTTTCAACAGTACTTATGGCTTCTGCAAAATAAAAACGAAAAGTTACTAATTTCTTAGTGCAAATTTCCTGCCAGTCACTGTATTATATTATAGTTAGTTACCAAGTTGAATTAGAAATTACCTTTTCACACCCCACACCTGACACCATTTTTTTAAAAATATGTCGAGGCCTACGATAAAGACAAACCATGGCGCACAAAAATCGCGTGACCATCTTAGTCCAACATTACATGTCACTTGTCACATAACTGAAAGCGGCAGCTTGTGTTTTGAGAAGATTTAAATGTTTAAAGTGTTTTTAAACGTCTTAGTTTATATTTTAGAAACAAGTTTGTGTCTAGTGCGCGTGTGTCCTGGCAGAGGGGAACCGCCCAGATGTTATTATGGGCTATGGGTGGAAGCCGTGCCGTCCAGGAGTATTGGTGCCGCTCGCGACGACGCGTGAGCGCTGTAAGGGGAATTCTCCCCCGGAATGGACAGTGGAGCCTGAGACACAGACGGGTGAACTACTTACGGGAGATCCGCGAGTTTAGACGGTCCGGGTGGCTGGAAGCCGTTCCCGTTGACCACATTCGGGTTTGTGTATTTTGTATTCACCATTCACCTTGTGCCAAATAAATCAGTGTTGTAACGTACTCGAGGATTTTCGTTGTCGACCCACGCCCTGATAGGGTTCCTATTCGGCCTTTCACGCTGCCGATCAACTGGGACCTCGTCAATATTTACAGTACCTATACTGAGGCGAGTTTTCATTTTTATTTCGTAAAAAATAACCTAAATACCAAATATTGGGTCTGTTTATATTATATTTATACATATTACAAAAGCCAGGAAGAAAATGTCACCATAACAACATTTGCCTCGGGATGAAAATTTGCGCCAAAAATGGATTTGTCAAATTCCAACTGAGATTTAATTTGTAAAAAACCCTAAAGTATGGTTGGCTAACACATTTTCAAGAAAGTGAAACAATTAAAGTGGACAAATGTGTTGTGGGAGGAAAATACCTAAAGAGAATATCACCTAAGCTAAAGGAATGTGCTGTCCCAACAATTTTTGATAATGTGCCAAAATATTTGAGTGCAGTGCCGTTTAACTCTCAGCCCACAACAGCTGAGGCAGGTTGAAAATTTTGAAAAAACAATTAGAGAAAGCCTGGATGCACAAAACCAATAATGTAATAGATGAAAGAAAACTCCCCCAAATTGTTACGAAATTTGTTTTTTCTACTTATCTCCAAAAATGCCTTTTATTATAGAGGACTAAGTTGGTCACGTGAATACGTGATTATGCGTTAGCGCCTTTTGCGGATCGTTTTTATGTGTCCTTCTCTACCTAAAACTTATTCCGAAAATGTCGCGAGTTTGTCAAAAATTGCCCTTTTTTGCCGAACCGTAGCGAAGTTATTTCGGCTCGGGGCTCTGGGGCCGGCGTCGTTAGACCTTCCCCCGAGTCTTTCCAGTGAGGTTCCGATGCTTCCGGCGCCCCCAAAAAATCGTTAAATAAGAAAAACACGACGCAATATCCACGAGTATTTCCGGAGGCATATCACCAGGAAAGGTAGGTCAATGACTATAGATGATTGATGCTTGACTTTCTATCTTTGTTTTAGGGTAGTATTTATTTTGTCCCAAGATTAAATATATCCGGCGGATGGGAAGTTTCAGGCTGGGAGGAATGGGAGATTTTAAAAAGGCCGGAAGTAAACCCATCACTAAAAATATCGAACAATAACAATTCTATAAACCAATGAAAATCGCGATTTAACTATACCTATTTTATGTGCCTACTCGCTTAAGTCAAGGTGCAAGTGGATTGAAAACAAAAAACAATTAAAACTTTAAAAAACTGTCATATAAACATGTTTCATGCTTTCTAAGAGCGCTACAGCGTTTAACAGTTTTTATTTTTTAGTAGGCTTTGACAATAATAATTATTGTTTGTATCGAAGTTTAGCAGTCTTTTTGACATGTCAATTTATTATCTCCAAATTTTAGTAAATAGTTTACGGCTGTGTAGTTTTACTTAGTAGATAAAATAACGAGTTTTGCAGCCAGAAAGGTATATATTAACTTCTTTTTGTAATACCAAGCTTTCGGTCTACTTCGTGACCTTCATCAGGGCTAGAAATTTTTTTAAATTATTAGAAAATATTGAGAAAAGGTTGAAATTTTACTCACAATTATGTTGAAGTTTTTTACCAATATTAAAACCAGATAGATTTTAGGTTTAAAAGGGCCAGAAAAAGGTTTTTACATAATTTCGTGTGAAAATTTATACCGTCAATTTTGTTTGTAATTGTTTTTGTGTTAATAAGGTAATTTAGTTTCAAAAAACAAAAGATAAATTTATAATAAGAAAAAATGTTTTTTAGGTTATCATCAAAAAGTGTCAGAAAACTTGGTGTGATACAAGGTTAGAAATAACCTTAGTTTATATAAGGTTATGTTACAACAGTCTGGAAATCCAAATTTTTATATAATTATTATAAGATGGAAGAGTTACAATGAAAAACAAATATTTAGTGCATTTTAAGTGCGTTTATGCGTAGACTATTTACAATACTGCTGAATGTACACGGATATGTTTTTTTTGGATAAATGTTTATATGAAATTGTTTGCCCAATAAAATCAAATTTCCTGTGAATGGTTTACGTATGGCCGTTTAACTTTGACTCACCCTGTATATATGACAATTTTCAGAATGATATCATAATATTCGATTTTTCTTAATTATTTCTCTTCAAATCGGTATTCGATATTTTTTCCCGCTAATAATCTAAGACACTTACCTATTTACTGGTTGCTCTCTTACTAAATCATAACAATACAAATACAAATTTCTCTGCTAAATTAATAATAATAAAAAATGCAATGTAATAATAAAAAAATTTCCCATTTGGTGCAAACTTTATGAATACCACTGAAAAGAAACTATTAATGTTGAATTCGTATTTGTAATGTGAATGTGTATAATTTTCATCAAGACGTTAACGTTCATGTACTATTGTAGTTTTCTCAATAGGGAAACTTTCCATTTTATAATTATTATGCTCATTATTGTAACTTAAAATGAAACTTAAATTATAATGAGTTTGAAAATTCATTCTACACCCTGGAGAAGAGTTTACTATTAATACAAATGCCGATAACATGAAAACAATTGAACTTCTTTTAAATTGTAAGTTGAAGATAATTAGATTTTCTCGCGATTCCAGAGCCATGAGTTTAACAAAACTTGTAACTGTTTAAATTCTTGGACACGAAAAACACCAAGAACGTTGTCGGAATCTGCCATGCCCATATTCCATATGGCAAAGGGTCGCAGCCCAAAGTTGTTGGGGATTAATTTGGGGACTGTTTTGTTTGCTGTCCCTTCCTCTAATCCGCTAAGAAGCCGAACCGGGCCAAGTACAACATTTCGCACATCTGCGACCCTCGAATTTTATTCCGGGCCCGGTAGTAAACTCCGGGGAGTTTTACGCCAATCGCCGCTCTGTCGGAGACTTTTATTTTTGGGCGCTAGTAGTTTATTTATGCAGATGTCGGCTATAAAAGTGTTAAGAAGGAGTCTTTAATTTGTAATAAATGTTAGGTTCGGCATTAATAATACATTTTATAACTGCATTTAATTCGTAAAATTATACAAAGCAATTAGGGAACACTGAGTATATTGCCGGCCGGAGGAGAATGTTATTTGGGTCACCCTGTATTTCGCAATACAGGGTGAGTTTTTTTCGATGCCCACTATGGGGATCTCGGAAACTAGCAGAGCTAGAACAAAGGTTAAATGGGGAAAGAATTGCAAATTGGATAAGATTATCTTATTAAGCCCAAAATTATCTACAATTTTTGTCTCTACAGTTTTTCTGTATAATCAGAAATAACGGAGCTACAGAGATCTGATGAAATAGCAAAAAATCACTCTTTTCAAAATATCTAGTGAGCCATGAACTTTTTTAAAAATCCAAAAGGGGCATTAGATTGAGCATTCAAAACTGCAATTCTTTCCCCATTTAACATTTGTTCTAGCTCTGCTAGTTTCCGAGATCCCCATAGTGGGCATCGAAAAAAATTCACCCTGTATATAATCAAAGAAAGCAGGTCTGTCGCCAGTTTTGTTTTCTAACTGGTTCTTTATTATAAATTTACTTTAGTCCCTATAGAAAATGTTGTCAAAAATCCCTGTAGTTACTAATTATAGTTATAATAATATGGTGTACTTCATTAATCTGAAATTTAATTCAAGGTAAACCTAATAAGTCCACCCGTTTAAACCCTGCAGTAGTTAAAAATTAATATCGGATCGGAGATTGCCGACCACGAAAGTAATTACTATTCTTTATAATTAATGACAGTTAAATTAAAGCCGATGAATTGGATTTTTCTCTGTTTTATAGCCAAGAAATAATAGGTAGTCTACAAAGACAATTGCGAATTGTAATTCGAGTTCTTAATGGCTTTAATTATTCGTTTAATACGAATCGTTTTCGAGTAAATTCCGCCGCGTTTCGTTGGGTATGAGTTGTGGTTGCGACCCAAAATTGGGAACTAATTTGGGGATAATTTCGTTTGTGGTCCCCCATTTGCATATGCCCACATCATCCGTTTATATAAGTGATATATGTTATACATAATATGTTTTTATATACATAATATGTATAATTTCGAATTTGCTTGCCGCAAAGGGCAGGGCTGTGAAAGATATAAGAGAATTGGGGGAGAGGGTTGGTTCGCGAAGAGCCAGCAGTTTAGTGAATTACATCGTGATTTAGTAGATATAATTAGGTAGCTATATAATAATATATCATTAGGTATATATAATATAAAATGTTCAGATTCAACATACGGCGATTCACAGAATTTCACTCCAACTGCCACCAACGTAGTCCTATAGTATATTCATAAAATATGCACAATAAATTGCACAGTAAAAAAAATCCGTGCATTCCAAATATCTTAGCAAAACCTGGTTTGTTAAAATTCACCTACAACAAATTCGTTAATTTTAATACTTAGGGGTGTAGTTTTTTTATATTTCTAACACGGCTTCGGGTTTGTTCACACCACGCGGTGTTCCTTAACACCATTCGGTGTCCCTTAGCACTAAGTGGTGTTAAATTAACACAATTTCGTGTTATTGTGAGGAGTGGGGGAAGGCATTTCGCCAGTTACGGGTGTAAAATCTTAGGAAATCGAAGCTATGGCATCAGTCGTTTGTCGAACGTGTTGCCTGACGGAGCTTATGAGTTTGTCTGACCCGACCGCGTGGCGCATAGGTATAAAAGTGATTCTATCGACCGCTGGTGCAAAATGGGTGCTGTTATGTAAAGTAAAATTTCATAGTGAAGTCAGATGAATATGCAGATGTGACGACGAAATGACGAAAGGTACTGTGTGATAGCCGAGGTGGTAGCCCCTAACCTATACTCCTTGACTGTGTTGATATGAGTTTGTTCTCACTGAAATCAGAAACCAGTCGCGAATCTGATTGACGGATTTTAAATTATCTGACTGTTCTGATTGTTTCGATGCCTGCTGATTGGCTCGGATTTAGTTGGGACCTGCTTGTGCTTGTGAGAAAAGGCCTATCCAACTAAATCGCTGTGTCACAACGTTTGAAGTTTGTTTTTGTCTCACACGGACAGTTACTTAAGTACATTGTGTGAGAATTTCTACGAAATAGTGGTCGCATCAAAATATTGTACACGAATTTGTAAGAAAATGCTCTTTTGCAGTATAAGTATAAAAATAACCTGCTAACATAAACCATTTCTTGTGTTTGTGGTTAGGCACACTTTTCTTACAAATTCGTACGATATTATATACAGGGTGTAAATGAATAAGTGCGAAAAAATTCAAGGGGTGAATCTTTGAATGATTCTAAAGACCAAAAGTCTATATAAACATAGGTCCGCTAATGCTTCGTTTTCAAAATACAGGGTGTCAAACATTTTTTAATAATTATTATAATAAAACAAACATTTTTTATAGCTAGCATTACCGTTTATAGCAATTTTTAAGGCTAGAATAAACTATTAATATGGAAAAAATATCCGGTATACCCTAGTTTTTGTTAATTGGTAGTTTTAATTTTTTATTATGTTGTACCGGAGACATGCAATAAAGTGATTTTTTTTTCTCGAAAACGAAGCGAGATACGAGAATAATTCAAGAGACAAAAAAGTTGTATTTTTAGTTGCTGAATGCAAAAAAAGAAAAGTTTTAAAAAGTCAGTGGCGCACGTTTTTTTTTACAAAATTATTGGTTAAGGTGCCCTCGGGACGCCACTGTACTTAATAATTTTAATCTAGTAAGGGTTAAATTAGCCTCTTTCTACCATAAATAACACTGCCAAATTTCAACAAAATCGGTTAAAGGATTATTAAGATATTTATGAAAAAGCGATTTTTTTGTATCTTGAAAGGAAGCATTACCGGACCTATGTTTATATAAACTTTTCGTCTTAGAATCACTCAAAGATTCACCACTTGAATTTTTTCGCACTTATTCGTTTACACCCTGTATATATAAATTTTTTATAACCAAATATTTTTGCCTGTGAGAATGAATATTTATTTATAGCTTTAAGAAAGAAAATGTTCTTTTTATACCTATTTGTAAGGAATCGTTGATATATTTTGGAACTGAAATAAAGTATTTTCTTTACTTTTTACTGTTTCTTACTACCTACAAATAATTTAAATCGAAGACTTAGCACATATTATGCCTGGTTCATACAGCTTCTTTATCTTTTAGTTTTATCTTATTTTTACAAATAATAACACATTTCCTTTATTTGTACTTATCAATGGTATTTGAAATTTCTTGTCTACTTTTAAGTGTATACAAATCGATAAAAAAATGTATTTTGCGAGATATTTTCAAAAACCTCTTTTTGTTCGAAAGGTAACGCTTCTTTTGACGTTTTTACTTTTGTCAAAATGCAAATCCAGGGACGGCTACGATTTTTTTTATACCCCGATTTTCACAAAAACCATTTAGCGATTTTTTTATTTAAAATCTGATACAACAGCGTTAATCAGGACACCCCAAAACCCTTATTTACCTACCAAATTTGAATAAAAAATATACAGGGAGTTCCATTCTGCAGGGTGTCAAATTTGAGCAAAATAGGAATTTTAAATACATCTGGCGAGTCAAGTGTGCCATGAAATCCCTTCAAAACAGTTGAATGGTCAATAGGACCACTCAAAATGTTGGTGTGAAAATATTTACTATAAAAATATACAGGGTATTTTTCTCTGAGCCATCTCAAAATTCTGAAATTTTATGAATCTTATACAGATCAAGAGTGCTCTGGAATCATTGAAAAAATATTGATAAACACAAAAGTAATGTATTTCTGTACAAAATGATAACTAACAAATAAAAACAATTTAAATTATTGGACCTTTCTCAACAACGTCACTATTTAAGATGATACATTTTCTATGAGTTTCCTGTTGTGGCACACAGCCACCTTAACTGATATGGACTTACTGACTGGCGGGCTTCTGTATTTTTTAGATTTAGTTTGTTTATAGTGTGTTGAGCGGTTTTGATATACTCGATTTTTGACCCGTAAGTTCCAAAAATTTAGTAATTTGAGATGGCCCAGATAAGAACACTCTGTATATTTTGTATTGTACCTTTGCACACCAACACCTTGAGTGGTCCTATTGACCATTCAACTGTTTTGAGGGGATTCCATGCCACACTTGACTTGGCAGATTCCTTTAAAATTCCTTTTTTGCTCAACTTTGACACCCTGCAGAATGGAACTCCCTGTATATTTTTTATTCAAATTTGGTATATAAGAGTTTTGGGTGTTCTGATTAACGCTGTGGGGTCAGATTTTAAATAAAAAAATCGCTAAATGGTTTTTGTGAAAATCGGTGTATAAAAAAAATCGTAGCCGTTCCTGGATATGCAGTTTGACAAAAGTAAAAACGTCAAAAGAAGAGTTTTTTTGAAGACCTTTCGAACAAAAAAAAGATTTTTTAAAATATCTCACAAAATACATTTTTTATCGATTTGTATACACTTCAAAGTAGACACCCTGACTATGTAAAACTATAAGAGAGAAATAAGAAGAAAATGAAATATCAAATAAATTAAATTACACCAATTTGACCAAATTGTGTGTAAAAGTTACACAAGACGGTGTTAATCTTAAATACCAAATACAATAAATTACACCATTTTGACCAAATAGCGTGTAAAAGTTACACAACACGGTGTTAATTTTACACAACGCCGTGTTAAATATTCACACCAGCATATTTCTTATTGACACAAGAACATTTGGTGAAATTTATCAAAAAAGAAGGTGTAAAATTTACCAGATATGGTGTGGACTTATATAGACCACTTTTCGTGTCAAATTTAACACCGGATTTTTTACTGTGTGTTATATACTTTGGATACAATCTTCAGAAGGAGATTCTTTCCTAACCTAACTGATTAAAAAGGACTTGGAGTCAAATTTTCAAGATTGCGTTCGTCATACAAGGCGGAATTATCGTATGTTATCCTCCATCTGCTCCAAAAGACATCTGCAGTCCCAGCGCTGTAATCGGTGCTGTAATTAATCTAGGTATTCCAAGAACAACAAATTAGCAAACATTGCGGGTGTGCTGCACAGATAATCCCCAATAATAACTGGCTAAATTCCAGCGTTTCGGATTTGCTTGCGGCAGACAGACTGTGTGTGCCGGAGAGCAGCATGTGGAAGATATATAAGCTAAGAGAATTAGATGGAAGGGGTGGTTTGCAAAGCGACATGTCCGGCCAATTACATTATTATTAGATGTAATTACTGTTATTTACATACAGGATGACAATTCATCCCCCAACGTATTTCACACTCAACGAGTGAGTTGGATACCCAAGTATCGAGAGTCATTACTGAATAGAGGGACGAAATCCCACAAGCGAAAATTTTCATACTAAGTAGTAGTCCCTATACATTTAGTAAAGGGTATATTAATCGCAGTAAAAAACCTGTTTAATAGTTTACGTTTGTCTAGGACATCAGTTTACCTCAGTCAGTTATACCTACATATAAGAAATAAGAAATGGACAAACTTATTGTTGAAGCAGAAGCAATGAGTTTCAGCAAATCTCTGTGCCTTAACTTTACCTGAAAGAAGATAGTCAAAATATTTCTCTTCACGTAGGTAAGGGCTCTAAAGTCCCAAAAAGCTTGCTAGGGACCATCAATTTCCGGATCATTATATATTAGCTAGCTTTGATGTGGTTAGTCTTTTTTACTAATGTCCCTGTTGACAAATCATTGAATAATTTACGCAGAAAGTTAGAAAATGATCAGACTATAGTGGAAAGGACAAATTTGAATATAGATGCAATACTAGAACTAACAACACTCTGTGTTAAAACCACCTACTTTCAACTAGGAAATGAATTTTACCAGCAGGAATTTGGAGTGGCTATGGGGTCTCCTTTATCACCATTAATAAGCAATTTATTTATGGCAGATTTTGAACAAAATGAGTTGACTAGATAATATGTTCACCAACCTAATGTTTGGTGGAGATATTATGTAGATGATATATTTGTTATATGGGAACATGGAGTAGATGATTAATTCATTATTAAATTTTATAAACTAGCAAGAACCTTCTATTAAGTATACCTTACAAATTGAAAATAATAATCAATTACCTTTCTTAGATGTTTCTATAATGAAATCAGATAGTATAGAAACTAGTGTCTATAGAAAACCAACACATACTAATAGATATCTCCATTTTAATTCCAATCATCATATTAGTGTTAAAAAAGGAGTAATTAAAAGTTTGTATGACAGGGCTAAAGAGATTTGTTCTAATAATACAAAATTTGAGGAGGAAATTAAACATATAAAACACGTTCTTGAGAAGAATAGTTATCCTACTGAATTTATTGAGCAAGTTTTTCAGGATTGCCAACAAAATAACAATGCTAATACAATTAGAGAAATAAATCTGGTGGACCGACCAGTAAATTTATTTATTCCTTATATTCCTGGACTATCAGATAAGCTAAAATGCATAGGCAATCGTTTTAATGTCAGAACAGTATTTAAATGTGGAAAGTTCTATGTTGGGGAGACTTGTAGGCCATTTAACGTTCGTTTAAAAGAACATAAAAATTATATCAGGCAAAATCAAATTTCGAACTCGAAAATATGTGAACACTCTTTTAATAACAATCATAGGATTTTGTGGGATAGTTCCAAACCAATTCTCAAAGAAGAAGTAGGAAATAGACGAAGTATTAAAGAATCAGCATTTATTCTAGGAAATACAGACAACTATGTTGCTGAATGTTCAGTGGAATTCAGTAAAATATTATTGCCACTTATTCAAAGAGAAGTTAGTATAAATAATTAGGTAGAACACAGGGTACAATATCAGACAGGTGGCTAGGTTATTGTTTCTGTTGTCATGACATTTTAACCTGAAATTTATTAATCTGTCATTCCACTTTGACATGACTTTCACATATTATATTATTTAATCTGTGGACATGACAAGATCTTTGAGAAAGGAGGAAGATTTATTCTCCGAAAGCTCAAGAAACAAATTTGTTGAAGATATTTTTGAGTTACAAGTTCAAAGTTTAGTTCATGTACTGTTAGGAATTTATTAATTTTCCAGGCAACTTGAAAAAGTTTTTTTTTAACCAGTTTGGTGGCGAAAAACCCAATTAAAATTCAATGCATCGGTTTACGCCACAAATAAATTTTAAAAAAATAGCTAGCTAGCTTGTTTTTTCCTCTTAATTACGAGTAAGCCAGAAATTAAGATTGAAATCAGAGAAAACACCTTCTGTATCAACTCCCACCCCCACAGCATAAAGAAAACACACTTCTTTAATTCCAGGGCACCTCTAACGGCGTAATTAATTCCGGATCTCGGTATTCCCCGCACTACAAATTGGCAAACATTGCGGGGGTGGGCCCCTAGATAATCTGCAATAATGGCTGACTAAATTTGAGAATTTCGGATTTGCTGGCGGCAAACGGCTTGCCGGGGAGCACGATGTGGAAGACATAAGCCAAGAGAATTAGAGGGAAGGGTTGTTCGCGATACGGCAACAACCTGGCCAATTGCATTGTAATTAGTGAATGTAATGTGTAAGGATAGAGTTTCTCCACTTTGAATCATAAGTGGAGGGAGATGTTCTTGTGCTTACGATATTTGTGATTTCTTTGATGTTTTTTTGTTTGGTGTTGTTTTTTGCAATTGGGCTGCGGAATTTTTAATTCACTTGCATACCGACCATTTCCTAATATTTTATGCTCATGCTTATACAGGGTGAGTTTTTTTCGATGCCCGCTATGCGGATCTCGGAAACTAGCAGAGCTAGAACAAAGGTTAAATGGGGAAAGAATTGCAGTTTTAAATGCTCAGTCTAATGCCCCTTATGGATTTTCAAAAAAGTTCATGGCTTACTAGATATTTTGAAAAGAGTGATTTCTTACTATTTCATCAGATCTCTGTAGCTCCGTTATTTCGGATTATACAGAAAAATTGTAGAGACAAAAATTGTAGATAATTTTGGGCTTAATAAGATAATCTTATCCAATTTTTCTGTTGTTTGTGATTTTTATGATATGACATATTTTTTTTTTTTAATGTAAATCATAGTTGGCTGTGGCCTTATCAAATCGGCCATTTTTGAGCTTTCCAAAAATATAATACTCGGCATAGTTATTATAAAAAAGAAAAGAGCTATGGCTAATTTTCTTTTTTTTTTAATTTTTACATAGTCAGCCATGCAATATTTTCATAATTACGTTCTATTTTATAAGTTTTTTTTTACTTCAAACTTTCAAATATTTTATTTTTAGCTGGTAACAAAATGTAACAAAATAAAACAAAAATTATGATGATGGTGCTCCACCACATAATTATTTGCCCGTAAGAAATTACCTAGATCAGCTCTATCCAAATAGTTAGATAGGGAGAAATAGACTTATTTCCTGGCAGCCCCGATCACCCGATTTGTCTGTTTTGGATTTCTTTTTGTGGGCAACAGTACAAAATAAAGTATGAGACAATTGTTGAATTAAGAGCAGCTGTTTTAGAAGCAATTGCCAGTATTGACAGGCGCTCTCGAAGAAAGGCGACAAATTCAGGTTTAAAAAGATGCAATATTTGCATAAATAATACTGATGGATTGTTTGAACACCTTTTTTTATTTTAAAAGGTGACCTTTTAAAATAATAATAATTTGAATTTGAGTTTTTAATTTTTGTTTCATTTTGTTACCTTTTGTTACCAGCTAAAAACAAAATATTATAAAGTTTGAAGTACCTACCCATGTCTAATTATAAAATAGAACGTAATTATCAAAATATTCCTTGGCTGACTATGTGAAAATTTAAAAAAAATCAGAAAATTAGCCATAGCTCTTTTATTTTTTATAGTAACTATGCCAAGTATTATATCTTTGGAAAAAATGGCAGATTTTACAAGGTCACAGCCAACTATGATTTACATTTAAAAAAACACAAGTTTATGTCATACCTCAAAAATCACAAACAACATAAAAAATTGGATAGATTATCTTATTAAGCCCAAAATTATCTACAATATTTGTCTCTACAGTTTTTCTGCATAATCAGAAATAACGGAGCTACAGAGATCTGATGAAACAGCAAAAAATCACTATTTTCAAAATATCTAGTGAGCCATGAACTTTTTTAAAAATCCAAAAGGGGCATTACATTGAGCATTCAAAACTGCAATTCTTTCCCCATTTAACCTTTGTTCTATCTCTGCTAGTTTCCGAGATCCCCATAGTGGGCATCGAAAAAAACTCCCCCTGTATATCTTATATCTTGTAGGGGATGTAGTAGTATAGAAAAAACCTGTAGGACAACTTATTGGCACGCCTCAAGTTGGTGGTGCTCCTAGATCGGTACTTGTTCCTGATTCAAATATTTGATTGAATCTTATAACACTGACGATTACTATAAACTGTGACTAGTGACTACGGGAAGCAGGTGATATTTAAAAAATTTTAGACATCGTCTAAAGATGAGCCTCATATTTCAAAATTATTGCTTTCGACCTAACAGGACCGTTGGCTTACTCCCGACATTTTTTTGTAATAACGGGACATTACGTTGAGATATAAAAAGGGATTTACATGCAATAAATTTTTGGAGACTCAAGGGCGCCATGTAAATTACCACAAAAAAAAAACGCAATTTATATTAAATCCTTGCCGGCCAGAACACAAGGTTTGAATTTAATTTAGGGGTCCCTGGTTTGCATATCACTCTCTCCCGTTAGCCCCAAATGTCAAGGAAAATCCACTGAAATATTTTCTGCGGCCGCTCCAGCCCAAAGGCAGTGGCTTATCCGAAGGAAAGTAAAATAGCCAGAGATTTATTTCCAAGTAAGGTGCTAAGAATATCAGCCACTTGACATAATAAAAATAAAACTATAAACATTTTCAATGAATGTGGCTCCACAATTAGTATCAATATTATTTTTTTTACATTATTATGTGATTGTGATAGTACCTATATTGTACAACTAGCACGGAATGGCATGCATTCCTCACGAGTATGACAGTCAATGAGTGGAAAATGAACATTCCTTGCGAGTTATACACTATAATTTTTCTACGACTGTTATTATAAGTGTTAATTAGTTTTTATAATTTAATTATTTTGAACATGAACAACTAGGTCTTAAAATTAAAATAAATTTTAACAAAATATTGCTTACCTACACACAAGTGGAGATTGAGAAAGTGAAATCGCATCTAATTAAGGCTATCGAGGCCAGTGAATCAAGAGTTAATCTGGAAATCAAAGATATAAACAACAGACTTAGTCATCTTGCGCAAGAAAATTCCAAACTGTGATCCCAAATTGAAAGCTTGGATAAAAATGGCCGAAAAAAACTTGATTTTCCGGGGTTTCAAGAAAGAAGACACTAAAACAGCAGGGGCATTGTGCAAACGCACTAATGACCTGATCAAAATAAAAATTAAAGAATCTGGTATCAGCGATTTTATAAGACTGGGAAAGCAAGAAACGAAACGATGAAAGTTAAATTTGTAACTTACCAAGCCAAAAGATTTATTTTTCAACACGTCATTTCTATCACACAGGATTTAAGGCTCAATGTACAGCACGTGCGTGGTGATTCTATATTTTGACCCATAAAATGGCTTTTTTCGATCTGTAGAGAACAACACGCATAATTTTAAACTTTTGGTTAATACAGATTTTAGTCTAAGTAATTACTCACATTTTGAGACAAAAATTAACTGCCATTGTGATACATATTTTTGAATAATTTTTGTCTCAAAATGTGAGTAATTACTTAGATTAAAATTTGTATTGACCAAAAGTTTTAAATTATGCACCACGCACGTGCTGTACATTGAGTCTTAACACATACTCAACGTAAAGAACACAAAGTCTTGAGAAAGCACCTGAATGTCATAAGGAAGAATTCAACGGATAATAATTGTTATATTATGGGAAACAAAATGTTCATTAATAATAATTATTAGTGCTTTTGTTAGATAACAAGTTCTTGTCAATTTATTATCTAAATACACCAGGCATCAGATCAAAGTTGCCAATTATCTATAACAACTCATTCCACTGCGAATTGCTGTATTTACTGAAACTTGGCTTAATCCATGTGTTAATAACTGTGGAGGTAGTTATTATATATTCAAGGCCGATAGACATAATTCAGAAACCGATAATACCAATAGAAGAGTCCTGGTTGTAATTTTTTGTTGTAAATTTCTCAATGAGGTTCTGACATAAAAGTTTGAAACAACTTCCTAATCTCTCTTAATATTGGACAATCCAACTAAAATCTCAATTTTCCACCAATATAGCTACAGACTACTTTGGTACTTTTGGTAAATAAAAATTAAGGTCTTGATATTCTCACAGCTCAAATTTATTTTTTCAAATAGGCGACCGGTTTCGTGATTTTTAAAAATTAATCACATCTTCAGGCCAAGAGCAGCCATAATGGCATTGTACATTCAAAACTATATGTCATAAGGTAAATTTAAAAGTAGAAAAAGAGGGGCAAACATTATACAAACAAATTATTTGTTAACAAACAGGACCAGGGTATAAAATAATTTTAAAAATCACGAAACCGGTCGCCTATTTGAAAAAATAAATTTGAGCTGTGAGAATATCAAGACCTTAATTTTTATTTACCAAAAAATGGACTCACACGGAGTAACAGAAATATTACTTTGGTCACAGAATAACTTATTCTGTGCTTTGGTACTGTCAAATTAGACATTATATACGGTCTGACACACGAGAGAAGTCCAATGAAAAACTCAGTCTAAGTGCCATCCTTATGTTATTAATGTGGGCATGGGCGATTAGACTGAGTTTTTCATTGGACTTCTCTCGTGTGTCGGACTGTACAGCTATAAATAGCTTGTCATGTTATTGATTTGTAAATGATCTTTGCTAATATAACATAGATAGTACTTTGTTTAAATTCTGAGTAGTTTTTCAAGTCATTTTATTTCAACCTTGCTGACGGGATATCGACAAAATGCCTCCGCGGTTGCACCTTATTCATTTTCATTTACGCAAACATTAACTCTTGGGAGAAGGGAAATTACGCAGATTGAGTACCTAACATAGCTTTCTGTTGGAACACCGCCGCTATGCGCTGAGGCGGTGTTATTTCTTTTTTGCTCCTGTTCTTTTTTCCAGCAGGCACCACATGTTTACGTTGTTCGCAGCTCATAGTGGAATATCGGGTTTATATAGTGTAATAGAGTAGGCACACAGCGGGGAGCGGTATAGAGTGTAAGTTGGTTCTTTTTAAAATAAAAGAATCGTATTACCGCGGAGAGTGTAACGAACGGTTCAAACCCTTTTGGAAACTGAGAGAAGTGCATATAACGAGAGCCCAAAGCTTCGGGCGATTGATACCTATAACGCCTTTTTGAGCTTAACTGGATATATAGGATAAAGGAGTAAGTACAAAAAAACTCTACGTGCTGATGGTGTGTTTGGTGGAGAATGCTGAATTTAATATATCTACTAAAACTATCGAGATACTTCTATTTCGTTTTTTGTGTGCGACACGTCCTAGAAGCATTTGCATATACCTATTTTTCATTCAATGTAAATATAGGGAGTAAGAAATTTTCCACAATTTTGTCTTCAAAAAATGTGATGCCGAGGACGGATTTTTCATCATTTAGATTTTGCTAAGAGGTAGGTAAGTATACCTGGGTTATTAGTTATGTTTACGAAGACGATAGACCCGACCTCAAAAGGAGGTTGTCGAATTACTTTTGTTCAGGCAGAAGTATCCAGATTCGCCTCCTATCAACCGAGGTACAATCGGCAAACTTGAAAGCAGGCTCCGGGAATCTGGTCATGTGAGAAATATGCCTAGACAAAAGCCTTATACTGAAACCAAAATCGATGAAGACATTAAACATTAATGTTTGCCTTGTCAACTTCAGTGACATCTTACAAAACGCAAATGGAGTTACTTAAAGGTAATACAGATTGTTAAGTTGAGTTCTGTGAAAGAATGATGCAGGTTAAAACGTCTAAAATATTATACAGAGTGTCTATTGACGGGGAGGGGGGGGGGGGCATTGGAAGATATCTTGATCAAAATATGCATTTTTTGGAGAACTTTACTTGAAAGAAAAACTTGCTTTTTTGATGGGCTAACTTTTTGTAAAAACACATTCGAAAACCGCAGGGCCTAATTTCCGAGATCTTTTTGAAAAACCCTAAAATTGACTAACTTTTTGTTTCAGACAGAAATGAATTTCTCTCTCTCTCTCTCTTAGCATTTAAAATAATTACTTAATTTACAGACACATCACGAGAAGTTTCCAAGATTTGCATACAGTATGTTGTGAAAAAATACTGAAAACATGAAAGTACAGCCTTCGAACGGCCCGCTACAATATAGTGCGAGCACAATTTTTTGGGTGGACGCTAAGAGATCAATCACTAAACGGTGGCAATTTTATTAGATGAGGGAAACTCGTACTCAGTACTACCTACCTACCCAGAAAAACAAAAGGTAGGGCAGGTAAGACTCATATTCATTGATGGGAATAATTATACGAGTTCACAAAGTTGAAATCACAATGTAGATACATATTTTCATATGTTGCAATAAAAGTGTAGGTACCTATACCGTTTCATAACTTTAAATCAACTCTTTGCTTTAAAATAGGAAAAACAACAACAAAATACGGCAAATAAAAAATTAAGGGGTGGCTATCATGAATACCCCTATAGAATAGAATGATAAAGCCCAGTTTAAAGTTTTAAATGCACAACAGTGTCCAGTAACGCTAAAATTGTGGCCTACAATTACTTTTCGCTAACTTATTATAGCCCACTTCTATCGTCAAAACAAATTTAACATCGGAAATGTTTATGTTCGTATATATGAGAGTCGAGTTATAATAAATTGTGTTAGTTACTTATATGTGTCATAACACTTTTTACCTCATGCCTTAGTTTACAAATTTAAGAAATAATCCCCAGGCCTAAGATTCCCATTCCCCCTGATGTAAAATCTCCCCCGTAGGTTCAGTCTTGCGCTTGCGAATTAATGCGGAAGCCCGAGCCGGCGCCGAGCCCGTGGTCTTTGAGCGGGCTCCCGGGGCACCCTCTCAACGTAAACACGGACGCCTTCGGCCGATGTTGTGTTTGCCGCAAAGCAAACGGGACCGAAGCACGGAGGCAAATAGACGGCGGGGATTGGTCCAAAGTTTTGTGGACCGCATCCCGTCCACAAGCCAATGTACAGAAACTTTCCGATATGGTATTGTATATATTTTTTTAAATCGGGTCTATAGGCCTTTATTGAACGGTTTTTAAATATAGAAAAAAAATGTGTCACGTGGATTTTACGCAAAAATGTACCTACAGGATGGTCCCCTTTAAATGCGCACTGGAAGTTATTATTTTTTATTATTACGGTATCGTTATTTTGGGCTCTCAATTTTTCCATTTTTTTATTTTTTGTTGACATTCCTCTTTATAAAAAATCTGATATGATATACAGATACCGGATAACGTAAATAACAGTCTGAGTAAGCATTTACATTAGACATTAAACAACGCCTAAAAACGCAGGCAGAAAATAATTACAAGAATATATTATTAGTTGTGTAAATAAAAAACTGCAATGAAAACCGTGGATAATTTTGTAGGTACTTGATCACTAGGTTTTATAGTAAGTTAATGTAAGAAAACAACCGCATCTCCATATTCTCCATTTACAAAGTACCTACCTATAGGCAGATACACGGTAGGTACGTATACCTACTTACTTCTCTTCAAATTTAGTTGGAATATTCAGTAGTTTAAAAATATCCGCAAAACATCTTATTTTTGGAAATTCTAAAATTGCTGGAGCTAAACTTTCGATCACCATTGCATATGGGGCATCCTCAGGGCACCTATGTCTTAAATATTTGTCTCAAGTTATCAAACTATAAATAATGCCAGTGATTAAGAGTTATAAGTTCATGCTGCCTAACAGTATATGTAAGTATATTTTTATATGTTAAACAATAAAGTGTTGCGGTCTAAATTATTGAACCTTTGAAGAACAACAAATTGTCTATCATGTCAGAAAAATATTTAGGTGTATTTACTAATTTCAAATTATTGTACCTAACCAAAATAGATAGATCTATGTCTATATCAAACATAAAAAAGGTGTATTCACTAGTTTCCAATTATTGTACCTAACCAAAATAGATAGATCTATGTCTATATCAAACATACACCCGCTTTTTGAACAAAATTATTTCCGAAATGAATGCAGCATAGAAACAGCGAATTTGGCGCGGCTATAAAACAGCTAGTGCGAGTGCAGACGACCGTTGCATATACAGTCGCTATCATATCCACAGTTTTGCAGAGCCATAGCCGAACGAGTAAAACCAGCGCCTATTGTGGAAATGTAGAAGAAATATAAGAAGTATTTATGATATTATGCTATGCGATAAATAAGTTACTCGGGTGGTAATGTGTACAAAGGACAGCAGCTGGAGGGACGCGCGTGCTTCCCAATTGAGGCAGTGACGTCAAACTAATGAGAGAGAGAGAGAGAGAGTTACGCGAATTCAGAAGAATTCAGGTAAGAACTTTTTCTACAAAAAATATTTTTTGAATATAATTTGCAGGCTGTTTACAGCCCTTCTATGACCTTTGAACGAAATTTATTTTTTGTGAACATTCCTGTTATACCTGTCTCCAGAAATATTATTCCGTCCGCGCTTTACTAGAAAATGAGTAAGCCCTAAATGCTAAACTTTCTATTATGTGCGCTGAATATGAACACAAAATAATCATAGCGCTGTGTTTAATATCCCCTGAGTGGTTAGTCAGGACCCACTTCAATTCAGGACATTCCTACGTGCTAAAGTGATGAGTTCTTGTTATCCCCGGATACAAAACTTGAGATGAATATACAAATTCGCTTTTGGCCATATCTCTACAACACGTTTTGCCTTCGCATGCTCCGACTGTTTCGAAAATGATTCGAGGTAAGGGTGACGGGGCCTCTCACGAATTATAACCGAATTGTAATTTATTTAGTTATCTAATTTACCTACCTAAATAGAATATATACAAAAGCGTAGAAGGCCACCAAGATTTAGTAAATCGAGAATTTTTACTTTATGGTTCAGGTTGAAGAATATAGGTACTCCTGGCAGTTTCAACTGGTTTTAAATTCTGCCGAAACATATCTCTTATTCAGGAACATGGTTGTAAGTAGTGTACAAATTTTACTGACCAGTTTTCATTTTTTCGTTTCGTTTAGAAAATGCAAGTAATATAAAACTTCGTAAGTCCAATTCCACTTCATACTTCGAAATAACGGCGTTAAAAGTTCGTGGTCGTAAAATAAAGTTTTGATAATTTCATCAGCACATTTCATTTGCTTCAGATTTATGACTTACAATTTATACCACAGGTATATGAAATTTATTCCGCACAATTCCTTTAACTTCGAAAAATGTTGAACTGAGACTGATACAGAGTGTTAGAATTGAAATTTTCAATAATTACCATAGCGGTAATCTACGCAATAAATAAAGAAATGCGAGCAGTGTTTTTCTTCTTGTGCACAGGACCGGACCTTTAAAAAAATGGTCCATGTTGCTAAAAAAAATTGGGCTTCGCATGACTTTATATAACATTTTGTGGTGACCGCCAGTGGCAGATGGCAATTTTCTCATAAAAGTTACTGTTATCGAGATAACTAAAAAACTACCAAACTTGCTAGCGCAAAAATGCCTTATCAAAGCAAATCAGTGAGTGTAGGAAGCACAAGCTTGTCTTGTTGTTTGACTTTTAGTTTGGCATTAGTAGTCTGAGGACTCAAATAATGCAATAATCCCAGATAAAATCAATGCACAGGGCCTGGAGACATCAATACGAGAAAATAATTTACGTAGAAATACCGGGGAAATTGCAGTCTTTCCAGAATTAAATCTGTAAACAGAGCACTCTAAAGGCCGAAATTAAAAGGTTTTCCGATTCTTTGGTTGCTCTCTGAAGGAATTTAGCCGGGTTTAATGAATTTCTGCAGCGTAACGACGTATTTCTTTTGAAACAGCCTTCGGCTGTGAAGGGAGGCAACATTAATCTGCAATTCAATATAATTTTTGGGAGAGCTACACTTTTATATCAAGATTGAGTTGACAGCTCCAGATTCAAAACACTACAAACTAATTTAATACTCGTCGTTTAATGGCAATATGTGATATGTATTATATACCTACTTTGCCTATATGACCACACAGTTATTAAGTTTAAATTACATACTCACTAATTTAATAAGTATCTTTATTTTGACAGGTTTAAAAATCACGCTTAAAAGTATTATATTTGTGTCTATTTTTCACGGCTGCCTATGATAATTTAGCCCCCTATTATCGTGTTCCGTGCGTTTTGTTTAATGTGCGTTTTGCTTACAGTGCGATTGTGTTTACAATCGCAGAAACTTCAACTTACATATTACATGGTAGGTAGGTATGTGCGTTCTTGTCGTTTATAGTAGTGGTCGTAGGTAAAATAATAATTTATGGTTGGCATTTGCACCTTACGTTGACCTTTCTAATATAATATTTGAAACTTATATTGCAAGAGAGTAATGAATTATAAATAAAAGCAACGGAACGGAAAAAGCTAAATCGGGTACATGCATTTGATTAGGGTTGACACCTTATTTATTTCTACAGAAAATCCCTGCGAGCCCAATCGATACATTTGAAGTACGGCGCTCGTCGATAGCGGAGAAAATAGGAGAAAGAGACTCGCATTTCGAGGGCTTTCCAAAATAAGGTAAATCTGTAAACAGAGAGGCTGGAATTAAAGGGTTCTCATTTCTTTCGTTCGTGGAAAGATTTAGCAATAGCAAATTCATTTCTTGATCATCAATATAAATTGATGGTTAAAAAGCTAAATTTGTGATGAATTCAAATATAACGTCAAACTTAACATACAGAGTGTTGTTAAAAAGTTATTTAAAAATACCCTTTTCCAAAAAATTTCGATTTTTGGCACTGAGTATTAGTAATGAATATATGGGGAGTAACAACAAATTGTGGCTTCTCATTTCTGACTTCCGGTTTGACCGGAAGTGAGCATCAATTGGTCAGATTTATTAAACACCCTGTATATTTTAAGTTGTATAAGTTCCTTTTTCAAAGTTATGTTTTTATTAATTGGATAGTTTTTTTTTACATAATATTTATATTATAATTTAATCAGTTACATATTGTTTCGTTGACACCGCATTTTTGACAATAATAAATAATAATAAAAAGTGAAATTAACCGCGAAACCATAACAGATATCATAAAAACTCAAAAGAGAGATTTTGTTAGAAATTCAATGATTCTAAATAATTCTAAATTAAAAACTGTAAAGAGTTTTAATTTTATATAAGGAATACCCTCTTTTTCGTCGAACTAATATCTTGCCTCAGCCACAAACTGACTCACCCTGTATTTTATGGCACTTCTTAGTTTTACTATTTGCTTTATTTGTTTTGAATAATTAGCAATTATTTTATGTTACTTCTGTATTCATGGTAGAGTACATTCTGTAGAAAAACTCATTGTAAGGTGGGTTTCTGATATAAAAATAGGTCCTAAAGTTTTTCGATTCTGAGATAGAGGGCGTTACTATAGTTCTTATTTTTAAATTGAATTATGGCAATATTTCCTAAAATATGGAATACGCTGAAAATGTCAATTTCTACGTATCTCACACTTGCGCTATTTTTGGATCGTGCTTTTACTCCTAACTTTTGAGGTTATCTTTTTGGCCTTGCAGGTCGATCATTGTAGTACACCTTTTCACTTGCAACAAAAGTGTAGGTACTTTCGTTAAAATGGAGTTATCGAAAAAAGATTTATGAACAATCATTGTTTTTGATGAGTTACATACGTGGTTAAAGTTTTGGCAGCTACTTGGGGACACTCTGTATCTTAAGAATCGAAAATATTCGAATCACGCGGGTATCCGACAAGGGCACTTGATTTCATTCGAGAATCCAAGGGTAAGAAGAGTATTCTTTATAGAAAACGAAAAACAACTATTAAAACCCGAATACACTAGTATGGTATTGTATAAAATGAACTCACTTGGAATAGCATAAAAACGCTTGGGCGGCGTTTGCTTTTTTCTAGCGCGAATATTAACGGAGATAACATTTCCTACGGGAATATTTTACTAATGAATAATTGCAGATCATATTAGAACACCGCGTAGCGTATATTTTCTCTGGTGCAGACTTTAATAACTTGCCAGTAGCGTGTAAATTGGATATACACGATACACGATATCGGGATTTCGTTGGACATCCCCGCACGACTGCGACTCATTTTAAATTCTGCGCAACCTCAATACTTCCAAAACAATGCAAGACCTGTATCCGGCGTATTTATTTCGAGATGCAGCTGTGCATTCATATTCAGATGCGTCGTTGGTGATCGATCCACATTGTCCTCCTTTTTTGTAAGTTCCCAGATATACATTATTCTGCGATTGCATTGTTTCGTACCTTGTCGACGACGATAATACGGGGAAAATAAATGGGCACTTCCAATAATCTAAAACAAAAGAGTGAAAGTGAAGGTTTGTTTATACAATATTGAATAAAGTAACTCTAACAAGTTGTGTATGGATAAAAATCCGTCCCAACGCATGAGAATCGATGATTCACATTTTTTGCTAGGCTCCTGCTGGCCAGGCACGCGTTCGGAGTGTGGAGTGCCAATATTATTATTAGTTTGTGGAAACTACGACAGTTTATACTTGTATAACAACGTTGGTTTTTGTTAAGGCAAAAATTTGTAATTTCTAATAATTTTGATGCTTTCTGACTAGTTTATTACAGCCTTTATTATTTTAAAATAGTAAATATTAATTTAACAACCTTAATTCCTTCCCCGTCCTTTGTGTTTTTTTACTATAAGGTACCTATATATGTTTTTACTTATAGTTAAGAGTTTCGAGTTATATTCCAGTGGTCGGTAACAAAAACACAATACGATTTTAATAGTTATTTATGTATCAAGGCACTGAAGTTCAATTTTTTATGACTCATGTGGAATTTAGTTGCCGAGGCCTCTGGTCGAGGCAAATAAACGAGGTTTTAATCGGAAAAAATGTTTTATTAGGCAAAAAATAAATCATAAATCCATGAACCGACTGCGCGCGGCTTTGCTTGACTTTGGGTCTGTTCTCACAAACAGTCCCCAACTAGTCAGAGCCAATCACCAGGCATCAAAACAATCAGAACAGTCAGAGAATTTGAAATCCACCAATCAGATTCGCGCTGACTGGTTTCTGATTTCTGTGAGAACAAACCCTTTGACGATCGCTCTCTCTAGGTCAAGTATGACGAGGTACGGAGCTTCCCAACCGAAACTCCAAACTGCTGCCTGTTGTGCAGTCTCCATGAAAACTAGATTCATATTCAAACATTCTGAAATATTTATACTGAAAGATTGCGCTGCTATAGGTAACAATTTCGCAATGTGTATGAAAAGTTAAATGGGCCTTTGTTGGCCGGGTTTTGAATAGTTGGTCACTTTTGACGGGCGATGGCTCCGCGTCTGACGTTTGATGTTTACATCTTGCCAAGGCCTAACTTATTGAAAAAATCGTACAATAATGGGCTCCTTCAGTGCCAATTTCTAAGCTTTTACTGACGATTTTGAGACACTTCACTGCCGATTTAAAGAAAAAATATTTGTCTTGCAAACTAAGAGGTTTCCGAAAAAGAAATATTTGAAGAAAATTGTTGACATTGATGAGTTAGATGTAACTTATTTCTGGGTTCCACATTGCCGACTTATGTGCTTTTATTCATTGTTATTTGATTTTCGTAAAAACGAGAAGTCACAAAGGTAACCTATAGGTCTGCGGCTGTCGCAGGTGACATATTATGAGCAATTCATAGTATTTCATTCGTATGCGGTCGGCTGCTCACGTGGCTTTATTGTTTCTCCACTTTTTTCACTTTTCCATATTTATACGCTATTCTACACCCAGCGACGTTTAATAAAAGAGAACTCGAATACATGAATAAAAAAAACTTGGGCTGATAAATTCCAGACAATCGTTTTATAAATTGAGCAATATACGAGAACTGGTTCTAAAGAAAGTAAGTACCTAATAAACTTGCGACTAGATACCAAACAATAAAAAAGGAGTTTGTTAGAAGGTTGGGTAAAATAATGTGCAATAAAAACTGTCTGAGAAGAGTGATTGATGCTCGGCAAAGTGTGAATTACATTTTACCCAGGAACTACAATAGATAAGAGCGTGAAGTGAATATCTTTATAAAAAAATAGGAAACGGGTTCCCTTTGTTTTAATTTTCTTCTTAGCAAACTACTGCATCAGCGGAGAGCATTTTCTAAACCTCGAATTTTAGAACTTTTCCATCGAACTTGTATCATTACCTATTTAATTATACACATTGTTTGGTCATAAATTTCTACTATAGGTACTTTCTTTTAATTCAGTATTTAAAAAAATGTTTGCGACTGAATAATAATTATATTTTCTATTTAATAGTTAGCCTTAAATTTGTTACTTCTTGCAAGTTTTAATTTCTGGCAGTTAAAATTTCTGTACCATAGGTACTAATTAAATAATCATCCTTAGACTACTGACTTTTCCTTTTTGATTCTTACTTTTAAATTTTGTTTCCTCGATGTTTTGATATTTTCAAGCTATCAGGTTTACAGCTTTTACAGAATTGATACGAGTTTCTGAAATAAGGACGAATGACTTTGCTTTTGTATTATGATTGTCTGTAATCGCATGATTGTATCTTCTAGTCCTATATGTTGAATGTGGTAAAGTATTGCTAAAGTCACTTGAAACAGCATAAAAAACTCTAATTGGCGTCACAAAAAGAATATAGGACATAAGCGTCACGCAGTTTTCAAAAATATACATATTCTATAATACAAGCAACATAAGGTTTTTTAAAGGTTGTCGTCAAACACAACGTAAAGATTAATGCACCATATAATATTCTCAAAAGGTCTCTAAAAGGGCATATCGATTATAACAACTATTTACGCAAGTACCTATATCCTAAGATCTGTGAATTTAAAGTACGGCTACCCACCGCATTTCGCTGCACAAGTGGCCAGCCGTCGAACAGTGTAACCCATATGCAAGTATTGGTGATATTATATTAGGGAGCATGCAGGCTCTTGTTTTTACTACAATATACATCTCTGTCTCCTTCATCTGTTTTTACTACTAATACCAGGTTCGGTTCAATATGGTTAAAAAAGTGTTTTGTCTCGTATTTTATTGCCGAGGCGCCTGTTCTCGAGCTACCCTGGTGATATAAATTTTGGAACACAGTGATATACAGGGTGCGATCTACTTCATATCATTTACCACGCTCTGCTACTGGTAAAAATACCAGACTTATCAGCAGAAATCGCCCGTATAAAATAATAGTTATTTATGTAGCAAGGCACTGAAGTTCAACTTTTTATGACTCATGTGGAATTTAGGTGCCGAGGCCTCTGGCCGAGGCAAATAAACCACATGAGTCATAAAAAGAACTTCAGTGCCGAGGTACCTACATATTATATATTTTTTGAAATCGGAAAAAAATAGTTTTAGTAGGCAAGAAAATAATAATAAGGGATCACCCGTCCATGAACCGAATACGCGCGGCGTTGCTTGACTTTGACGATCGCTCTACCTAGGTCAAGTAAGACACAAGACACGGCACTTTCGTACAGAAAAACCAAACTGCTGCTTCTTGTGCAGCCTCCGTATCAAATCTATTGACATTCAAACCTATACTAAAATATGTATACTGAAGGATTGCGCTTCTATAGGGAACAATTTCGCAATGTGTACGAAAAGTTAAATGGGCCTTTATCGGCCGGGTTTTGAATATTTGGTCACTTTTGACGGGCGATTTCTCCGCGTCTGACGTTTGATGTTTACATCTCGCCAAGGCCTACTTATTGAAAAAATCGTACAATAATGTAGCCCATTATTGTACGATTTCTGTGCTTTTAATGACGATTTTGGGACACTTCATCGCCGATTTAAAAAAAAAAAAGGTTTTATGCGGTCGACGTCAACCTAGTCAAGGAGGCTCCCAATAAGGAAGAGAGCGTAACGATTTTATAGGTCGGCGTTTCGGAGATCTACGGAGCAGGTGTCGATGTAGGCCTTTTGTGTGAAACAAAATTATTGGTTTGTTTTAGTTTGAATTATTTCAAAGTTTATTTTGTTATTTTTTAGAGCATTTAAAAAATAGTTATTTATGTACCAAGGCACTGAAGTTCAACTTTTTATGACTCATGTGGAGTTTAGTTGCTGAGGCCTCTGGCCGAGGCAAATAAACCACATGAGTCATAAAAAGAACTTCAGTGCCGAGGTACATATTATATTTTTCTTGAAATCGAAAAAAAAAAGTTTTATTAGGCAAGAAAATAATAATAAGGGATCACCCGTCCACGAACCGACTACGCGCGGCGTTGCTTGACTTTACCGATCGCTCTACCTAGGACAAGTACAATGACGTACGGCACCTACTGACAGAAAAACCAAACTGCTGCTTCTTGTGCAGCCTACCCAACAAATCTATTGATATTCGAATTTACTAAAATATGTATACCGAAGGATTGCGCTTCTATGGGAAACAATTTCGCAATGTGTACGAAAAGTTAAATCAGCCTTTATCGGCCGGGTTTTGAATATTTGGTCACTTTTGACGGTCGATTTCTCCGCGTCTGACGTTTGTTGTTTACATCTCGCCAAGGCCTTCTTATTGAAAAAATCGTACAATAATGGGCTACATTATTGTACGATTTCTGTGCTCTTAATGACGATTATGGGACATTTTAATGCCGATTTCAAGAAAATTTTTTATCGCGCCGCCTAAGACTCGGTCTTGTTTTACAAAGCAAATGCCGCCCAAGCGTTTTTATGCGGTTCCAAGTGACTTCATTTATACCATACTGTGAAGAAGTTATCGGGTTACCGATCACTTTTTAGCTATCACATATTAGTTTAGCATAACTAGGGCGCAACTAGGAGAGTAGTTCCAGCAAAAATACCACACTCGTGGCATTATCGTTGACATCGTCACCTGATTGGATAATATTTCAAAAATCGTGTCATTTTATTGGTCCATATTGGTAGGGTTTGAATTCTTCCTATTATGTATACTGCACAGAAAATGGCCACACCCCTGATCAATATCATTAATTCATACTGTGTCCTCTCCGTTGGAAAACAATCTCCCAGGTGTATCCTTGTTCCCGATATTTTCCTGGCTTCCGTACAAAGCGACCGAATAATACCACGAGACATTTCCATATAAAAGATGAAGCAGGCAAGTGCAATATGCGGCGGATCCCGTGAGAAAAGATTTGGGGTGATTGAAATTCGCGGAATAGTTGAACTGAGTCGGTAAACGACGGTTCTACCGTATATCTTAGATTCTGGCTTTTGATGCGGCACGAGTTGCCGACACAGCGCGTTGAATTTTAAGATGTCGTTTAGGACATATATATGCCGACTGTTTTCTTTCCTTTGGCCACAGAATAGCCATTACGTGTGGCTATTCTGTGCTTTGCTGTATAAAGGAATATCAGGATGATTTTAAATGGGTCCGCAAACGCTTGGTTTCTGAGATACATATAGATATGGGATACAGGGTGTCAAAGTAATATACAGTGTGTCCCAAGGTGAATGAAACAAGAGGTGTGATAGACAAAACGTTTTTGAAAGTATATAGTTTCTGTCATATCGTCTATAGTTATATTTTGTCTGTGGTAAGTTCTCCCCTTATGGTGGATTTTTCAGCAAACGAAGTGCACGCGTAGCGGCGGGGAACAGTTTTAAAACAGAACGGAGCCGTCCGCTTGATATACGGTGGCCAATAATCGATGGCGAGACGCTGCGAAGGGGCCGGTATAAATCCTTCACTGGCCCAATATGAGAAAATCATTTTTTTCTGTCTTTTTGTTTTTAAGGAGGGGGTTTATCCGAGCGTAGAAGAATGAGGGTACTCGCGAAACTAGGTATGGGTAGAGCATCCCGGGCAAGTCAGACGATTTTATTATTAGTTTATTCTGTTGTGTGTCCCACATTTCACCTTTGATCGCAAAATATCAAAATAAAGTTCTTTGGAAACTCATTCTAATGAAGATATTTTAAATCGCCCTATATTTGGTACCTCCTTTGCTTCCTGGAGTTGATTTTCTCAATGGAATATTTTAATCAGAAAAGCAGTAACTATTACACAAAATTTTATAATAATCGCATACTTTCATCTTTTCGTATGTTCAACATTTTTACGTTCCATTCTGGTTATGTAACAATAGTTGTACTTACAACCTAAGCTAGGTTTTAAAAACAAGTTTTATTATTATATGACTTATGACGATATTGATAATATTTTTCTATAAATTTTTTGGGTATAAATTTGATTGCAGTTGGCTACCTATGAGCACATACTAACGAGTAATACGAGTAATACATACAGACAATTCCTTAGCGACATGTGTCAAAAGGAGACTCGCGTTTTAGCGAAATATCTTCTGAATACATGAATAATGTGTATTTTATTTGATTGTACATTAATCTACATAGCGAAGAGATTGTATTAGAAGTTATGCTTAAAATACTGTCTATGTCCTTCTGTAAATTGGAGACTCGCTTATTTCTGACACAATGTCCGTTCTTTGCTATGAGAGACTTCTAGGCGTAATAGTTACGCCTCATAGATCGTCCACTTACCTAACTATATACCTTTACTGCAAAAAAGAAACACTAAGTAGGTGTTTGCACTTAAGACACACCTTGTATATTAATTTAACTAAAAAAATGAGTGTTTAGTGGCGCCTCAATTTTCCATCCATATGCAGGGCGTAAATAAATAAGCGCGAAAAAATTCAAGCGGTATAATGCAGAATCTAAAAGGAAGAAAAAGTCTAAGGACCATAGCCCACGAAGTTATTTAAACAAAAACTGAATATTCAGGAATACCACTTGAAAGTAATTGTTGTGTAGGTAGGCATACAAAATTCGAGTACACCCTCGAATTCCTCTTAATTTTTATTGCAAATTCGTTTTCTTTTAATGGCGATTTTTCCGCTTTGATAGGCCACTCAGTACCTACTACTATTCTATATTTTATTATATTTTATATGTTTGTATGTATACAGGATGGACCAATTTATTTTCGTTATTTTTGAGATAAGAATAAAACTCAAAAACTAGAATTTTATGTGGAATTTGAGTATAAAGTTAAAGTTAATATATTAGGTGTCGTTAAACTAATTTTTCAAAATATACACTTTTGCATAAAAGTTTGAAGTTGAATTTTAAAGGAATGTTAATAATGAATATACGAGGATTAAAAAAAAATTGCGGTTTCCATTTCTGACTTCCGGTAACACCGGAAATGAGCATCAGTTGGTCAGTTCTTCGAGACACCCTGTGTATCTTTAGGTTTCCAGATTCTTTTTGTTCTCCTGATTCCAACGGTACAGAGTTTCGTATACTTATATCTTTGAAAATAACCGAGCAACGAATTGTTATATTTAAAATGATACTTTTTGAATTTTATTTTTAGCTCAGAAATAACGAAAACAAAAACCAGCGCGCATTTGAATTGGACTCATCCTGTTGGTACATAATGTTTGTTTAAGTATAGAACTAAAATAGCATTTATTTTGTTTACATAAATTCAAATCGCGAGTTTTTTTAAATTTTAAATTTTTTTCTATGTCAATCAACATAGAAAACAATCAATCACAATTAGTGAGTGTGTACTTAGGAATATATTAGGGAACTCCTGGTTTCCCACAGCGGATGTACGTTGTTTGCAGAGACTGCATAGTACCAGGCAAAACACAAAACTATAGGCACAAAATGTGCAAATATGCATCAAAATTAAAACACTCTATATCACTGTTTACTTTCAACTGCAATAATAGGTACAAGTTCATGGCGCGAATCACGGAACTTTACACGCCACGGTCCACACACCTGTACTCAAGATATTGACAAGATTGAGTCGCCACAGCCAGAGTGCTACAGTCGGTACTGTTCCTTCCTACCGCATGCTAGCCCCACCACTCGACCATTGCTTTTGTTTTGGGAATAGTTATTCAACCGTGGTATAAGTTTTTAATTTTTGTGTATACTAAACTAAATTTGAACACATAAAACATCATCATAACATAAAATATCATCTTAAAATAAACGGACGCGGCTTCCTCATCAGCAGAACAATCGAGTCGGTCCATGGCAAAGTTTCCCTTAGTTGCACCGATGCACCCCGCCGGGTGCATTCTCGCTGCAAACACCACGGAAACCTTTTAACCACTTAAGATACGTAATTTAATTAGGTACGTACTTCTGGCGGCGCAGATATATACTCTCCACCGGGTCGAAATTTATTTGCCTACAAAACAGTTTCCGGCCACTCGATAAATTCAGGTCTGTTACGCGCCACACTAAAAGGTTTCCAAGGGAACTTAATACCTTTTTCCGATCGAATCGTTTTTTGCGAACGCATAAAGGGAATTCATTTATTGTGACAGCGTGACGGTCCCAACTCGGATTCTTTGGGGGAATAATTCCGTCTCTCTTTTCCGATTCTTCTAAATTATTCAGGGCAGCCCAGAGTTTTTGTCTTATTAAAAAGTGAAGCGGTTTGTAGTACGATATTACCTAAACAGGATGATTTTTTAGGACTACCACCGCGGTTTTCTTGCCTATTTTGCGCCCTACAAAAAAACGTAAGAAACAAAAACTTTGCAATTTTGGATAGCTAGGTGACGATGAAAAGGAAATAAGCATCCATAGCCAACTTGTTGCGCAATATGAAAAAAAAATTGAACAAAACAATAAATTATCAGCTGTAGCATGTTTATTGTAAGAAAACAAGAAAACATTTGTATTTAAAATGTATGGCCATAAAAATTACAGACAGTTTCTAAAAATTATACAGGGTCTAATCACACTTTTATTATTTTTCTGATGCTTGTGCCCCCTAGACCCACTTGTACACGTCACTGACCATCTAGGAACACGGATCCTTCAATCAATAATTCACAATCATTATTCTGTAAATATATTCATACAAATGGAGCGTTCAATATTATTTTCATTAAAAATCTATTTCCAATCAGAATTTCATGTTCTCCTACTTTATTAACACCCCGTACATATGATCTTATATTTTATTTACTTCATTGACGTTTTATAATTTTTATAATGTTTTATTTATAATGATAAACACATTTTTTCAAGATGCAAGATTTTTTAACAAAAAATACGTTTTCGTAGTAACATTAATAATAGAAAAATCCCACTATAGAATAGATAAGTAGGCAATAACTAGACCACTGGTTAAAGTGGACTTCTTTAGAAGAACTATGATTGTTCTGTTGTGAATTTAATTATGTTTTCCTTAGTGTACCAGTGCAAGCTAACTGAAATAAAATTTAGTAGTATTTTTTTAACCCCACCAGTGGCTGATATGGGGTATTAAGATAAATTATTTGCTAAGGAAAATACTAAGACCCTCTATTTTCGGATACATCAATTAATTTTAAACAAAAAATTATATATATATATACTCTGGACAATGTCTCGTATCTGCTATCGTTTCGGGACAAATTATATTTTTTTTATTTATTTCTTTATTCTAAATAGAAACTTTCAAAGACGATTGCAAGTTGTTAACTAAGACCACTTTAAATTTACTTTAATTATTCAATATTAAAAAAATTGCGCCCTGTATTTTGGAAACGAAGGCTTTGTATAAAAAAGTGCATATACTGTAACTGTACAAATCCGTTAAATCTTCATTTTTGGAGATAATCGCCTAAACTTTCTTTTGTTTGAAAGGCCTTCAAAAACCGCTTCTTTTCACCTTCTTTCCATTTTCAAAATGCAAATCCAGTGCCGGCTGCGATTTTTCTTATACCCCCGATTTTCACAAAAACCATTTAGCGATTCTGAGCCCACCGCATTAATCAGAACACCCCAAAACCCCCATATACCAAATTTTAGTAAAAAAATATACAGGGAGTTCCAGTCTGCAGGGTGTCAAAGTTGAGCAAAATGGTAATTTTAAAGGCATCTGGCGAGTCAAGCGTGCCATGGAATCCCTTCAAAACAGTTGAATGTGGGTTTTTGGGTGTTATGATTAACGCTGTGTGGTCAGATTTTAAATAAAAAAATCGCTAAATGAAAATCGGGGGGGGGGGGGGGGGTATAAAAAATCGCAGCCGGCCCTGGATTTGCATTTTGAAAATGGTAGGAAGGTCAAAAGATGCGGTTTTTGAAGTACAAGAACAAAAAAGGGTTTAGGCGATTATCTCCAAAAATGAAGATTTTACGGATTTGTACAGTTTTAAAGTTGGACACCCTGTATGTACCGCAACTAATTTTATATCGTCGAAATCTTGCAAGCCTTAAGGTCTAAAATATTAAAAAGTTAATAACCAGGCATTCACGGTGTCTCATTAATAATGGGACTTCGAGCAACTGCATATATATTTTGGGCCAACATATTACTATTGAACTCAACAACTACTTCAAATTTAGTTATGGCAATATGTCCCAAAATAATCAAGTGAAATTTGTTACTGCTGTATTTTTTTAGATGCGGACTTGTAGCTTTATTGACATTATTTCATTGGTCTTGCAGATATGTAAACATCGTTTCAGTGCATCTTTTTATTTGCTAACAAAGTGTATACTTCTATCATAAAATCAACAGTGTGCGTTAAAGTTGTGCCCCCTAGGCACCTGTTGACTCCAGCATTCGGAAATCTAAATTTTCACCAACCACTTTTTACAGATGAACTGTACATTCAGAACGAAGAAAAAAATGCAAACTGGTCATTGGTCAAAAACCTCTGGCTTTCTTGAAATTTTTTTCCCACTTTAAATGGTACAGTTAATCTGGAACATTTGAAAGCGGTAGGAGAAAATTTTATTTTTCGAATTTTGGAATTAACTTCAGGTGTTTTGAGGCACGTTTTGCCAATTTCAACGCAAACTGTTGGTTTTATCGTTATGAAACAAGAAACAAGTATACATTTTTGTTGGCAAATGAAAAGATTCACTAAAATGATGGACCTGCAAAGACCAAAAAGATGCCCTCGAAAAAGTTACGATCTAAAAACAACGCAAGTCCTCTTTGAGATACGTAGAAATTGACATTTTTCAACTTATTCTTCATCTGCAGAAACACAGCACTGAGAAATATCAGCTCGGAACTTTAATTATTTTGGGTGATATTGCCATAATTAAATTTCAAAAATGAACTGCAATCCCCTGTATCTCGGTAAATATTGAGATTTGACCAGTAGTTGTTAAGCTCGATGGTACTAATATTTTGGCCAAAATATATGCAGTTGCTCTATTATTAATGGGATACCCTTAGGGCACAATGTCATAAACGCTAATGAATTTTATATCAGTTCCCAGCATTTCCGCCTAAATTCTAGTTTATTTTGCGGGGCTCCGTGTTCCGTGGTGTGAACTTTGTAAAACGGGCGCGCCCGGCGTTGTTCTTTTTAAAATTTAATAACGCGCGGCCGTATAACTACCGCCGCAGTTTCATTCGTAATTTTACGATACATGTTTTGCAATTTTAATATAGTGTTCATTAAATTTTATAAACCCGGCCACGCCACATTTTAATCAAGAGCGCGCAAAGTTCCACTCCATAAAAACAACTTTCCGCGGCTACCTCCGAACTTTTTTTGTTTTTATACACAGAAAGTAATTTGGCCGCTCGGTAATCCCATTTTAAAGTTTAAAGCGTGGTTTATATTCCGTTATCTATAAAGGGTAGATTAATAGGTCCCATCGTTACCGGAAAATATCATCCTGGATTTTATGGTGGGTCCTGCTCTAGTTCTAAAAGTACATTTCATTAGATTTTGATACAGGCAAATTTTGTAGACTATTTTATGGGGTAAAGTAATAGTGTTCCAAAATCTGATGAGCATGCGTATTCTATAGGTACTAACCGTTTTTAAGCTCCAAGATGTTTTTTCCACGACTATTGAAAAATACACTCTATACATTCACAAACTGATAAACAATTGCACATATTACCCGTTAGGAGCCAAAAGTGTGTAGTTATGAACTTATAACCACACACCTTTTGGCTAATCAATCACGAATCTGCATTTTCATAACTATTATAGACCACGGGTGTTTCCACCAAGCAGACAAAAGATAGTGGGAGTTTCATTTTCGTTTTCAGTTCTTTTCCACCAATAACGAACAGTTTTCAAAATGTTGTATTTAACGATAATTATTATTTTTATTATTTTAAAGAGGATTTTATTAATTAGGGATATGGGATAATTGTTTTTAATTAAAAAGGTTGTAATTAATCAAATGTTTTTATCACCGAATTTTGGGGAACAAACAAATCTTTATTACTCTATTCTTAAACTTATTAATTATATTTATTTTTGGTTTAAAGTATGGTTTGAAAAGTAATTAAATTAACAAAACAAAAAATAAATAGCAATACATTTTTCTTTTTCTAATATAAATTGTAACTTTGGATGGAAAAAGTTGAAAATATTAAGAATGTTGTCTTCTTTGTCTTTTGGTACCTATGCTGGTAAGATGTCATCTACATAACGATAGAAAATGGTTAAAGAAAAAGGTAATTCGTTAATACGAAATTCTTGAAGTTTGAACATGGAAAGATCGGCACAAATAGATGATATAAGCAACTTCCTATACCCATTTCATTTTTTTTAAGATTTACACAAAAGTGAAAAAGTCGTGTATGAGGGGAAATCATGTTCCAACGGTTTTGAATTATAGTTATTACTAGATCAGTTGGTATATTTGTGAAAAGAGAAATAACATCTAAAGACACAATAATATAATTTTGGAGTAGAGTATCATTTTTTATAGAATTGGAAAATTCAGAACAATTTTTTACATATGTATTAACTTTGGCAAAATTTAAAAGTTCAGAGTGGAGTGCCATTTGGATAAATTATAAATTTATGATGCAATGAAACTTAAGATTAAAAACCGAACTCCACTTAAGTGGAGTTCGGTTTTTATCAACTGCTTGGATTTTGGTACCTGCTTTTTTTCACCCTTTTTATTTAACGAAACTGCGAGCAAACATGCCCTCGCAAACAAACCGCCGACTAGAAATTAGAAGTGAAGCAGGCAAAAATTATTTATGGGCCTTTTCCAATTTTTCCGTTAATGATGTTTGCATTTTCGTGAGTTTGCCGACAGCGTTGTTTATTTTGGGTTTGAACTCAAAAATGGATTTGTCACGGTTTAAAAACAGGGCACCGCTCAAACACGAGTCTGCCCCGAATTCAGCAAATATGGCAACATTATTTATAGGTACACGAAAGGGGGGCGAGATGTGAGGTGCAATTTGTGGTTGGATAAATAATTTTCCTCATACAAATCATTTCTAATCCTGTTGGAAAGCAAAACGATGAGGCTTAAAACTTTTTTTTAATGTTGGTTAATAAAACAAATCCTTCTAATGTCATAAATTTGAAAAAATGCATTGGCCCCTTGAAGAAATTAAAGAGCGCGATTGACCATCCATGAACCGACCGCGACCGTCGTTGCTGCACTTTCCATACCTTCATTTTTATCTTGCTGGATTGATTGAACCAATGGACCACTCTGAAAGATTGCGTTGTTACAGATACCAATTCCGCTATATGAGGTTAAAAAGTTAAATGAGCCTTTATTGGCCGGTTTTTGGATATATGGCTATACGTTTGACAGGCGACGTTTGGTCGTCAAACCTCGCCAAGGCCAATCTATAGAAAAAATCGTACAATATTAATTTCCTTCAGTGCCGATTTCTGAGCTATTTATATTAATGGCAATCTTGGGAGTGCAGATCAGAAAAACCTATTGTTTCTCATATTTCAGTTTTTTCTGATCATACGCTTGTAAATTTCTTGCTGGTTCGGAAGACTATCTCCATAGTCAAACCGCATGATGTTTTATGAAATTATGTTTTCTTGAAATCGGCAGTAAAGTGTCCCAGAATCGTCATTAAAAGCACAGAAATCGTACAATAATGGACTATATTATTGTACGATTTTTTCAATAAGTAGGCCTTGGCGAGATGTAAACATCAAACGTCAGACGCGGAGAAATCGCCCGTCAAAAGTGACCAAATTTATTCAAAACCCGGCCGATAAAGGCCCATTTAACTTTTCGTACACATTGCGAAATTGTTTCCTATAGAAGCGCAATCCTTCAGTATACATATTTTAGTAAATTTGAATATCAATAGATTTGTTGTGCAGGCTGCGCAAGAAGCAGCAGTTTGGTTTTTCTGTACGAAGATGCCGTGTCTTGTCTTACTTGACCTAGGTAGAGCGATCATCAAAATCAAGCAACGCCGCGCGTAGTCGGTTCATGGACGGGTGATTCCTTATTATTATTTTCTTGCCTAATAAAACATTTTTTTCCGATTTCAAAAAAAATATAATATGTACCTCGGCACTGAAGTTCTTTTTATGACTCATGTGGTTTATTTGCCTCGGCCAGAGGCCTCGGCAACTAAATTCCACATGAATCATAAAAAGTTGAACTTCAGTGCCTTGGTACATAAATAACTATTTTACTTTGGTTATTTTTATTAAACGATATTGCGAAAAGGCGTAAATATACATATATATATATATATATATATATATATATATATATATATATATATATATATATATATATATATATATATATATATATATATATATATATAAATATACGGTTAAGATGGTATCAATTATGTTATTTACAAAAGCGTATATAAAAAACTGGTTCAACATTATATAGTCTTATAAATTGAATAGTTATAGTTATAAGGATTTGTTTACACGTTTATTGATTTAACATAATTGAATCTTAATCTAAATTAGCGTCAATCCTCAATAACAAAAAACAATTTAACATTAATTATTAGATAATAGTATTTTTCCTTTGATGCGTAGACGTCATTTGAACGCCCAGTAAATATTTTGTGTTTTTTCTACGCCATTTTGGGTAATAGAAACAAGTTGTACTCTTAGCTTTTAGAATATTAGTTATTAAGATTTCAAGAGGTGCGTGCATAGTCGCTTTAAATGTTTTCGGGATTAATGTTGGTACTGACACTTAGTTTTATTTTTTAATAGTTTACTATTTGTTTGGTAACAAGTGTTGCTTAATATCTATATAAGAGAGAGAAAGACTGAGCTACATAGCGAGGCAAAACCGTGAGTAATTATTTATGGCACAAGATTCTCTTGACCTTAGACAAGTAAACACAAATAGACTAGTAAACCAATGAAATAAACACCAGTTTCATATCATAAGTTGTCCTAGGAGCAAATACAGGAAAATAGAATGTTCTTCTAATTTATTTATTCAATTAAACCAGAAATATTTCTCAAATAAGTACGACTTCTTGCAGAAATAGCAGTTTATACCAAAAGTCCAAAAGAGTGGATGTAATGTCCATAATCTTAGAGGAAATTGGAATAACAATTTTTTTCTTAAAAAAATATAAATAAAAAAATCATGAAAAGGGCCTACTGACCCATTCTGTAGACTGAAGAAAACGACAAAAAATATCCACTAGGAGTAGAATAAAAAAATATTTTATCTGTGTCCTCTTTTTGATTATATCCATACTGTATAAATTTGGAGCTACTTTTATTTAAAATTTATAAGGGTCTCAGCAAGTTTTAAAGATATGTAATTTTATTTATTTAACTTCGTGGAACTTGCAGCTCGAGTACACTTATATTTATTTAGACTGCCATCCAGCTTCCCATTTTCCCAAGTATTTCTGTAAGTTGCATGCGCTCCAAGAAAAATGGTTTCGTGTACATAAAATGTAAATAGCCTAGTCTCTTTTGTATATAGGTAATATTTCTAAAATTTACACTACTTATTTATAGTTTACAACGCTTGCGCAAAAATTTGTTACCGGCAAGGATGTTCATACCTTAACATTTTATACAATTTGGCAAGGGTTTGCTCCAATTTTCGCAAGACCTGAATTTATTATACGGCCAGTTTTAAAACTTTTATGGATATAGGAATCCGACATAAATATTAATCAGTTTGAAATTTCCATGTACAAAAGGAACTGCGTCCCTATACATAAATTAGTTTGTTAGAATAATATCTTAACTTCAGACAAATAATAAACATAGACTAATAATTCAAAATTCAATATAATACAAACCCTGCCAAGATAAAAAAAAATTTAGTAACATTATTATTTGTTGAGTTATTAAAATAAATGTAAAACAAAACAATGCAATGATTGCAACATTGCCAAACTTCTTTATAAATTTATCTTGTACTTACGAAATAAATGTATAACCAACGTTAAAAAACATCAATTTGGAACAATTATTAGTTGATATCTACAATCTACGTATAGTATTTGGACAGGTATCATTTTTAACAATAAATTTTACTGATTTTGTGAATTTACCGATCCTACTTGGCCTATAAATAATATCCTTAATAAATTGCTTATTCTGGCTAAAGTGGCAACGTTGCATGAGCTGCCATAACAGCTGATCCAGAGTTCGTTGAGATTTCGCCTGTTTGTGTTGATGTGTTTCGAGTGTTTACTTTTGCGTTATTCTTGTTTTTTTTTAGGAGATTTTGGGGTTATTGGACAAAAGACATATAGTTAAGTTAGTAATTAGTGAATTAGTGTAGTTTTAAGAACGATGGGAAGAGTAAAAGTGTTTATTATTTGTATGGAGATCTTAACCATATGGCCAAGGTATCCGAAAGAGTGATCTTCTTTAATAAACTCAATTTACTCATCTAATTCGCCACTTGAGTACAAGTTTTGCTTGTGTAAACAAAAGTAATCAATTAAATCTCGGATTTTTGTTGCAGTGTGAATTTTAATTCACACTAATTCACAGAGTCCGAAAATCGTGGATTTGTTGGATTACTCAGTAGTTATACTATAGGTGTAGGGTGGGCCAATATAGTGTCCTTTTATAGCGTTTTAAAGAAATCTTATTTTTTGTTTTTTTTACTAGGTACAGATAAATCAGCAATAAATCATGATATCAGGGATTTCGTAACAGAATATTGTAGAGGATATACTAATAGGGCAGCTTTTGTCTAATTTGACCGATATTGTATCTCTCATAGATTCTGAGATACCCATGGTGGGAATCGAACTTTTAACCATCCTGTATACGCATTGAGTTTTAAGAAAACATTTTATGGCCTTTTAAGTGCACATCTTAAGCGGCTTTAATAAGAAGCACCTACAGTTGTGTTCATAAATATGTTACGTAGCCAAACCCTTAGCGTTTGTATTTTCCTCAAGAACTAATTTCCAATTGTAACCAAAATCATGTACGATTCATAAAACAACTTTATGTGAAACGCACAATTTTTTGGTGAATTTCCCCGATAGTGTGGTTCTCAGTTCTCACCACGTTGGCAATAATTATTTGGAGGAAATACAAACGCTAAGGGTCTGGCGACATAATATACGAACCCAACTGTACATCCGACAGCAGAATATCCTCGCAAGGATTTTTCCTTTGCATTCTCGGATAGTCAAAGGGCCTTTGAAGGGTCTAGTTGTTTTATTTCGGCATCACCTGATGTTGCTGCCCCTGGAATTGACATCCGCTCCGGCCTAATAACTAAATGTGTATTTTTCAATGTCAAAAGTCGTCGGGACAATAACGGCCGTATTCCCTTTGATCTATTCTGGCTGCTAGAAGTAGAGTCTTAAAATTAAAAGTTTGCTGTCTAGCTGCAAAGCCTTCCTTGATGTTACTTGGGCTTTATTTTTACTAAGAAATGAAGTATGAAATATCATGTATACCAAAAGATATTACTCCCATGGTAAAATGTAATTTTTAATATGCACAACCATACTTCAGTGAGAATAATACTTAATGAACTCAAAACGACACAATATTCCTACTTTAGAAAAAGGTAATCTGCAGTAGGTAATTTAATAGAAAGTATGACAAAAAGACTTTTGATAAAAATCAGTTTTTAATTATAACTCAAAATCAAAATTATTATAATTATTATAGCTCTCATTTTTGTTAATAGAGAAAAAGGTTTAAATAAAAGTTGCAAAATAACCATTGGGCTTTGGACATATCGTCTAATATATACACGGTATATCCTAAAAGTGAGCCAAAATATTTCATTTTTGTTTTTAATAATACACACATATTATCTGCCGCGAGGGACTTGACTATATTTAATTTATTTATTTTGAGTAATTCTTTTTCTACCACCTCACCACCAAATTTCTGTATTCGGTATACCCCGCACTACTTGAAAACAAAACAACAAACTTAATTTGATTATTAATCGCCTATATAATAAAAGAACTAATATATTTTCTGGCTTTTGTATTTTTGCCAATTTTAGAGATATGAAATTGAGATTTCTTAAAAGTTATTCGTATTTGTGTTCAATTCGACCACTTTGTTGTAACTAAAAAACAAATGAAAACCTCGTGCATACAGGGTGATTCAGTTCCGGTGCTCAACATGGGGATCTCGGAAACCGTAACAGATACGAAGTCGGTCAAATTGAGGCAAACTTGCTCCTTTGGGCGCCTAACAATATGCCGTTTAGAAATATTTTCATGGGTTGCTGAGATATTTAAGAAAAACCGAATTTTTGAAATTTAGATTTTATTTTTTTCTGGCGCCATTTGCGATAATATTGAAAAATATGATAATGACATGTCATAGTATTTTTAGATTTTCCTGGCAACGTTTCGTTTTTGAGATAGAGGGATCATCTTAATTTTTTTAAATACGGACCTGGATTTTTTATTGCATATTTCGAAATGAATCGTCCTGAGTACAACGATGTATGACATATACATATTTTTTCTCGTTTTAGCAGCTAAAATGCCCATTTACTAAGAAAAAAATTAATACGGTCCTGGACTATACATTTTATTTCTCTTTTTTTCAAAGCTATTCCAATTATAACAGGTGATCATTATTTCAATACCTACTGGATTAATTATACTCCATGTTTGTCATATTTTGAAATTATTTTTTATACTTTAGGTAAATAACAACAATAATTACTAATAATAGTGAGAACATTTTACCTAAAATATAAAAAAGAATTTCAAAATAATATGACAAACATAGAGTTTAGTTAATCCAGTAGGTATAAAAAAAATGATCACTTGTTATAATTGGAATAGCTTTAAAAAAGAGAGAAAAATGCATAGTCCAGGACCGTATTAATTTTTTTCGTAGTAAATTTATTTATTTCGAAATATGGAATAAAAAAATCCAGGTCCGTATTAAAAAAAAAATAAGATGATCCCTCTATCTCAAAAACGAAACGTCACCCCGAAAATCCACGAAAAAAATACCACGACATAGTCCAAAAAAAGTTGCAATGAAAAAGTATAATTTATTTTTCAATATTATCGCAAATGGCGCCAGAAAAAAATAAAATCTAATTTTCAAATATTCGGTTTTTCTTAAATATCTCAGCAACCCATGAAAATATTTTAACTTTCTCAGCGGCATATTGTTAGGCGCCCAAAGGCGCAAGTTTGCCTCCATTTGACCGACTTCGTATCTGTTACGGTTTCGGAGATCCCCATGTTGAGCACCGGAACTGAATCACCCTGTATATATGATTTTTTATCGCCTCGACTTTTTTGAGGTACGTCTATGGAGTCTGCGAAACATTATTTAGGTCAAATATTTAATTTGACTCATTTTTCATCGCGTAAACTTGTTTTAAAAATTATTGCCTTTTTTGGAATAAAATACCTAAATTTCAGAAGCAAAATGGGGGAAAATGGGTAGAAAAAACGACTATGGAAGGTAATAACACGACCCAAGACTAAAAAAAGTTCATTTTTAAGAAATATACGAAGTGATTTTTAAATAATCAAATCATAAATTTTAATACATTTTTTCTGTTTACAAAAATTTGTTTTTGTACCAGGTGACAACTCGGTTGTGCTCATATAAAGTATAGTATTAAATAACCTGATTCCGAGCAGTGTCATGTGTTCTGGTAATATTGATAGTATCTAGAAACTACTCTAATTAGAAATAAATTTGCTCTGTTGTGCATCTATACGCAAATTAGACAGATAATCCAAATTGGCTTCTACATACATATACAAATACGTTTAGGTAAATAATGCATTCTGCATAGGAACAGGGGCTTGCGCAAGATATTGTCCCCCCATAACTTTGGGAATTGAATTTATGACTTACGGAGCTCGAATGCGGAGATATCTGTAACTTTCAATTGGAAATTACATATTTTATAAGCCCCCAGGGAGAAGTTCTAATAATGGCGGAACTTTGGAATAACCTAAATTTTAATTTGCAGTCAGAATGGAATGTTCGCTAAAAATCCAGATAAAGTTAAAGTTTTAAAGCTCGGCGAAAAATTTATAGTTACTGCGAATTCATTTATGGGATCGAAAATTTAATGTTCATAATTTATCATTGACCATTGAATATAACTTTTACGATGTACTAATTCAAAGATATTTAATGTTTTTCGTCACTTCTCTACTTTTCTATTTACCTTCCTTAATATATTATAAAATTTCAAATTTTATTTTCAAATCGTTCCTAGTTGTTAGTAAAGGATTTGAAAAACTCTTATTTCGTCTTGCAACTACCATTTTTCAGTTATTTGCGATAATATTATGTAATATCGGCTCAAATATGTGTGCGAGCAGCGAATGAAATTATGTTTCAATATAATATATTATACTTATGATTATATTTCATATTAAAAACCCTCTAATAAATAGTAATTTATGATATAAGTGCTAAAAGCGGCATTATATTTTGTGCCATAGCTTTTTCGATTTCGATATAAAAATTTTGTTCATTTTTTTATGTAGAATTCATTGATGTAGAAGAGGTATGTTCTTTGGTTAGCGCTGGGACTTTTTAAGGTAAGGGGGCCCAGCATTATACTTTCCAAAGTGAGGCCTATTCTTTCCACATTCTAATGGTAACAGTGATGTCAAGTAAGCCATTTTATTAGAGAATCTATGAATATAACAGGTACCTTGATTGTTGGTAAAAATTAATGATGGTTTTCATAATTTCTAAAAATTAGACTTGACAATGTTGTTTCAACAAGTGCAGAATATGGCAACTGCCAAATGAAACAAATTTGTTTTATTATTGACATTTATTTCCAGCAATTATTTCTACGAATTTAAGTTGTAAGTATGGTGAGTCTGTACCGATTTTGCAAAAAGCTGAATTATAAGCACCCCCACTAGCTTTCCACAGGTAAGGACCGATGTACCTAGTTGTAGAATATTGGTTACAACAATTTTCAGTTTCGTGTTTTTAGCCAGGAAAGTACGTTTAATCAGGCCGAAAAATAAACATTAAAGGCCTATTTACAATTTGTTGTTACCAGATTACTCAATCAATTTGTAATGTGTACTTGTACTTTATTCTCTTGTTGAATCTAAGTATCTACCCAAAGAACTTCCACAGTTTCGGGATGGACTAACAAGATTAGGTCTAATAGTTCTAATCATGTAGTTTTTCTCGGGGTTCATTAGTCCTTAATTTTTGTAATTTTATTTATCTCTCAACGGTATCTCACAAACTTAAATAAAACTTGTAGATAAACTCTTAAAAAAACTGTATAGAACACTGTAGTCAATAAACTGAAGTCTTGACTGAAGCTACCTGCTTAATATTTTAAAATTTACGAAATACGACTTTTGTTTTGAACTACCTATATGTAATGGCCACGTAATGGAAATTGTAGGATTCCTAATGGCGATACAGGAAAAATCTGGTTGGAATTATCGGGACTTCTGGAGGTCTCTTTATCTAAGAGGGCATTAATTTGCTCCTATTATTTTCAAGCCAGCGATTTTGATCATAAACCTTCAGGCCAAAGGCACTTAAAAAAGGTGCATTACCTTTAACCGACACATCTGAGTATTTGGAATTTAGAAAACTTTTATGCATATGTTGCTGAGTCCACGAGAAAAGGTAAATCAACTCAAAGATTATTAATATTTCTTGTTATTAGAACTATAATAAAGGAACTTAACTTTTAGATAATATTCAATATATAATAATATTTTTAACTCAATTTATTGAGATAACCATAAGTAAATACTCCGAGTCATTTTTGCTCTGTAATTTAAGGCAATTCAAATTTGATGTGAATATATGATGTGAAATATTTTGCCCCCTTTAGAATCTATGGCACTGACATGGCACATAAAACCTGATGGCAGTTGCGGATACTGACATATAACATAACCTTGTACGAGTACAAGCCCACTTGTGGTCTCCTTGGAGTCGACAGAAAACCAACTTCCCCTCAAGGCTTCACTTTTCCCTGGACCAACACTATATTAAAGACCTGTGAATAGCGCTGTTTCAAGCGATCGCCACTGGCGCCACACGACGAAACAAATTTACACAGTGGTTTAATGTTAAAACACCATTGTTGCAGAATATTTTATAAAATAAAAACATGCAAATGTGTCTGTTATAACGAATTTAATATCCAAAATAAAATATTTGTTTGTTATGTCCCTCTATACCATACATTTTCTTAAGAAAAGCGAGTCTAAAAAGCAAGCAAGAGTATTTGGTACCTTTTGGTTTGAAATGAAGTCCATGGCTAGTTGTAGTGTAAGTAAGCATAAAACGCATTAGATTTTTCAGTTTCTTCTTTATATAGAGGACTATTGGTTTGCTTTGGAGCCATAAACAAAATGTTCTATTTTCATTCTTGCATACGTTAAATTTCATGTTATCACAAACAAATCTACCTATAAAAGCTGTGTTAATAGGATAAAACTGCTAAATACTGGAGGCAAAGACAAATCGTTACCGTAAAAAGAATAAGGCAAATCGTAATAAAGCTGCATATTTAAAATTTGGGACATTTTAAAGTCAGTAACTGACATATCAATAACCACAGAATATCTCCCTATAACCTACAATAAGTCGCCATTTTTTTCGTCGAGTGGCGCCACCCTAGTCCAAACAATGAAATATGACGTCATGCTCGGGTCTTTAATATAGTGACGGTCCAGCTTTTCCTATGCGATAGACTGTGACATGCTGGGGTCCCCTTATTTTAAAGAGTCCCTGGGTTGGCAAATGTGTCAAATTTAAAGACGCCTAGCTCTCATACGAAATTAGTACCTTTAGTATAGCTTAATTCAGTCTGTATTCGCAATTAAAATCGAGAGCATTTTCCAAATTGATCCTCCAAAAGACAAAAATGCCGCTAAAGCCTATATGTTAAATTACCTCCATGAGTCTCCGCTGGGAGAAGCCCTTTGGGAGAAGCGGGTCCGTCCCTGCCGATAACCCGTCCGGGCCAAACTCGATTAAACGGCCTTTGTCCGGCCCCGGAATTTTTTCCGGACGGGCCGCGGTGATTAATTCCATCGCGCGCTTTTTGAATAGTTTGACTGATGCACCCCGACGACAAAAAGCGCCGGATTTCGGAATGACAGGTCGGCGGAAACGCACATGGCGAAAAGAGAGGGAAAATGAAAATGGAAATGGAGAAGAACTTTCATACCTACGTATAGGACGTAGACCAATGGACATGAAAGACAGAAAGTCGGACATCATTTCAGAAAAATTAAAAAGGATTTTCTGTCAGCGCCGGGGGTCGAACCCGGGACCTCTCGCTTGCTAGGCGAACGTTCTACCACTACACTACGCTGAACCGTTGAAATTAAGTCTGTCTGTTTGTATAGTAGCTGAACGGAGAAGCCTTTCGTTCGCGCCGTACCACAGAAAATACTCTCCAATTTCCTCCGAAACACACCAGACTAATAGACACAACCTTGACGTTAGATACAGTTGTACCACCATACATCTTGGAAGTCTTGCTGGTGTAGTTCCTCACATACGAATCTCTCGTAAGGAATGATTGAAAATGAAAATGGAAATGGAGAAGAACTTTCATACGTATAGGACGTAGACCAATGGACATGAAAGAAAGAAAGTCGGACATCATTTCAGAAAAATTAAAAAGGATTTTCTGTCAGCGCCGGGGGTCGAACCCGGGACCTCTCGCTTGCTAGGCGAACGTTCTACCACTGCACTACGCTGAACCGTTAAAATTAAGTCGGTCTGTTTGTATAGTAGCTGAACGGAGAAGCCTTCGTTCGCGCCGTACCACAGAAAATACTCTCCAATTTCCTCCGAAACACACCAGACTAATAGACACAACCTTGACGTTAGATACAGTTGTACCACCATACATCTTGGAAGTCTTGCTGGTGTAGTTCCTCACATACGAATCTCTCGTAAGGAATGATTGAAAATGAAAATGGAAATGGAGAAGAACTTTCATACGTATAGGACGTAGACCAATGGACATGAAAGAAAGAAAGTCGGACATCATTTCAGAAAAATTAAAAAGGATTTTCTGTCAGCGCCGGGGGTCGAACCCGGGACCTCTCGCTTGCTAGGCGAACGTTCTACCACTACACTACGCTGAACCGTTGAAATTAAGTCTGTCTGTTTGTATAGTAGCTGAACGGAGAAGCCTTTCGTTCGCGCCGTACCACAGAAAATACTCTCCAATTTCCTCCGAAACACACCAGACTAATAGACACAACCTTGACGTTAGATACAGTTGTACCACCATACATCTTGGAAGTCTTGCTGGTGTAGTTCCTCACATACGAATCTCTCGTAAGGAATGATTGAAAATGAAAATGGAAATGGAGAAGAACTTTCATACGTATAGGACGTAGACCAATGGACATGAAAGAAAGAAAGTCGGACATCATTTCAGAAAAATTAAAAAGGATTTTCTGTCAGCGCCGGGGGTCGAACCCGGGACCTCTCGCTTGCTAGGCGAACGTTCTACCACTACCTACACTACGCTGAACCGTTGAAATTAAGTCGGTCTGTTTGTATAGTAGCTGAACGGAGAAGCCTTTCGTTCGCGCCGTACCACAGAAAATACTCTCCAATTTCCTCCGAAACACACCAGACTAATAGACACAACCTTGACGCTGACAGAAAATCCTTTTTATTTTTTCTGAAATGATGTCCGACTTTCTTTCTTTCATGAAAAGAGAGGGAATACAGGCATCCTTACAATCAGCGTGATCAGAGTCATTAATTTTTAAACATATTTCGTCTATACTAATAGTATAGGGTTGTCCGAAATTTAAAGGTTTAGAAGTTATTTCAACTTTTATGATTTTCGAGAAGCTAAGCACATGAAGGTGCAGGATTCGAGACTTCGGCTTGCCACAATAAAATGGGCACATTTTTCGGTGGGTACTAAGAGAGCACCCTTTAAACCGTGGCATTGTTTTAAATTCTGATAAAGTAGGCTTAAAGCAATTAGTTTTGCCCACAAATGACATTATGGAAAATTTATCGGTAACTCTTGAAACAAAAAAGTTAGAATCCGAAGAAATTTCGGCAGTTTTCGGGCTTTTCCAAAATATCTCTGAAAGTAGGCCATGGATCCCAAATGTTACACAAAGTTACCCTGTCAAAAAAAAACAATCATTTATTTCAAATAAAGTTCTCGGAAAAATAAATTGTAAGAGTATTGTGTATAGGCGCTTGTAAGCCTGCCGTGGTTTCAGCACGGCCACGACTGGGCACTCCTCAAGTCGGTGGCGCTCCGAGGTCTGTACTTGTTATTTTTCAGTAACTTTTTCAAAAAAATCTTTAGGGCGAATACAAAATGAAAATGGGGAAGGTATTCTCTACCGCACTCGTGAACAGAAAAATATGAAAGTGGCAAAAATGATACACGCCTACTCTCTTTTGATGTAATCTTGATTGAATAGAGGAATAGTTGTTTCGAATGTCTACTCTTAGGATGCATAGGGCGCAGTTGTTTTACCGTAAAGTGTCTTTATAACAAAGATCATGAAATATTATGATCTTTGTTTCTAACTTGTAGCGTGTTCCAAAATTTTAGTTTCTGGATTCAACCATTTTTGAGAAAAATTCAAAGCTAAAAGGTTTTTACTTTTTAAGGCTGAAATAGCTTTGCACGGGAGGCTTAAATTAAAAAATTTTACACGAAAGACCCCCTTAAAACCACCTGTAGAGCACTTTCTCCAAATATGTTCGCCTCATTACGGAACACCCTGTATATTATTCGAATATTCTCCAAAAGAATGACAGGAACATCTAAAAGCTTGTTCTATTGGTTAAAATAAATATTTCGTGTTATTGAATTGATCGTATAAGTATATAAAAATTGAAAACGGAATATTTCAAAAACGGAAAAAGATAATGATACAAAGTTTTATACCTATCATTTTGATTGCCTCGACGAGCAAAATTACTTTTGCGGACGTTCACGAGCCAATCAGAACATACCATGTAAAATGTAAACAAAAAATTGTTCTTATACAGGGTGAGTCACATCTAAAGGCAGAGCCGAAAACAAAAGGTAGAACTCGTTAAAATAAGCACATATGCTTAACAAACATTAGCTCAAAAAACGCTTGGTTCTCCATATACAGCGTGTTGAAAATTCTCCAAAAATAACATATTTTTGAAATTTTTTCGAGCCCGTTTAAAAATTTCAACCAAATTTGGTACACATTATGCATCGGTAGGTTGCCATTTTGTGCAATAATTTGGCCTCATTCAGATGACCAGCGGCATAGATACAAATAGTTACTCTAAATAATTGTAAAAAAAAGGAATACGGTCCTGTGCAAAACCAAAAATTCTGCCTTTCTTGGATAGCTCTTTCAATTTGGAACAAAAAGCGCCTCTTGGTATTTTTTTATTTCTGGTACAGTTTCTTCGTAATTTCGGATTTTTTAAACTAGTTCCAATAATATTTAAAATAAAATTATTTGTATCTACGCCGCTGCTCATCTGAACAGGGCCAAATTATTGCACAAAATGACAACCCATAGTATGTATCAAATTTTGTTGTAATTCCTAAACGGGCTCGAAAGAAATTAAAAATATATGTTAAAAGTTTCAACACACTGTATATGGAGAACCAAGCGTTTTTGAGCTAATGTTTATAAAGCATATATGTGCTTATTTTAGCGAACTCTACTTTGTGTTTTCGGCTCTGCCTTTAGATGTGACTCACCCTGTATAGAAATTGTAGATTCGGCAATAGTTAATGTAAGTCTACTCTGCTGTTCGGAAAGAGTAGGTATGTATTTCTCGCAAGTTATGAAGTCATAATAACAGTTTAAACTTCTGGAATTAAGCACGCCAATTGCGCTAAACAATAATACCGCCCACCCTTGTAATAAACTAATTGCGAAAATGCGTTTTATACGTTGCTCATTCGGTTAATTTGGAGGCTAAAAGCCCAAGTGCAACTTGGCAAAATTTTCGGCCGTAACTCAGCATTAAATCCGGTTTACGAGCACAACCGGGATCGGTGTATTCTCTTGACAAATGAATAATGCGGGCGGTTTTTAGTGCCACAGCGACGTCTTTACACTCTCTTTAGCCGCGCATTACTCGGCGAAATACCCCGAAAATGGCTCATACATAAAATAAATGCAGAGTAGCGGCGCGAGCCGAAGTAATGTATACCCACCCTCTGTGACCATGATTTTACCGGAAATATTCCTGTGATAGAAAGCCAAAGGACTCGACTTCTTTCAGAAATGCCACTTAAAGCTCAGAAATCATCAAGAAATTAAAAAAATATATATTAGTAGTAAGGCTATGAGAGTATCAAGCCACTCCGCCAAACCCCTATGAGAGCATCAGACTAACAGGTTTGGCTTGATACTCTCATAGTATTCCGACTAATATTGTTCGGTTTTTTATTATTAGTTTATAAATGAATTTATACTAAAAATCGGTATAAAGATAAAAATACATAAATTCATCATGAGTTAATCATAAAATGTTCAGCTTTGCACAAAATCTGCTCACTACCTTTTAGGTAAGAAGGATTCAATTTCGCACGTTTTCCGATTTTTCATAAAATGGAACTTTGTGTTTTTTGTGAAATTCCATACAGTTTCGTCTTTAAATCATCTTTTCTTATCTCAAAAAATATCCGAGATGGTACCATAGTCAAAATTGCAATAAATGACCCTGAAATGAAATTGTCCCGCTACAGATATTGGCGAAACAGAACAATATAATGTATATTACTAAGTTTAGGGTACAATTCAATTTCCGAAATCTAATAACATCCAGACGACAAGCTTCCGAAACTGGCTGCTCACGCCAAATCGTATACCTACTTGCTTACCATACTTTCCAGACATGCTTAACTAATTAATTTAATATTCAATTAAGGAATTCCCAATCCGTTATTTATTAGGCCCGCCTAGTAATTAAAATATTAATACTATAATACCGTTTCTTGTTTCAGGAATGAAACCAGCCATTAGGAAATTTTAGCAGGTAAGAAATTACGGAATTACAGAGGAGATATGGCATGCGAAGAAAGTGAACGATCTTGAATGTTATAGCTACATCATAAAGTTTAAATTATATTGTATTGGCATGAAAACGTGTACTTATCTACTTTTCGGGAAATGGCTGAATATAGTACGACATACTTACTTCAAAATAATAATTGTGGTGGTTAATATTATTATGTTGCCTAGAAAGACATAAGTTATTAATTATTAAACTCAGAAAGGCGTCCCAAAGAAGTCATGTCTGTTGCCATCTATTCTCAAAAATAGACGATTTAATCCTATAAATACCTACTTATCTACACATTACATGATGTAGGTACCAAATTATGTGTTAAATAAATAATAAAAAAAATATTTTTAAAAACAAGCTTTTATTTACCTAAATGCTCTAAAAAGAAGAAAATAATCAAAACATTCAAACCGAAGCAAACGCATAATTTTGTTACATTATAAAATTGTATATATGATATAAAAGCTTGTCGCGAGATATTCGTGTGTAAATTTCTTTTATACAAAAATATATTTTCTAGTTAGAATTACTTTCAAGATATATATATATATATTCTCGCGACAAGCTTTTATATCATATACAATTTTATAATGTAACAAAATTATGGGTTTGCTTTGGTTTGAATATTTTGATTATTTTCTTCATTTTAGAGCATTTAGGTAAATAAAAGCGTGTTTTTAGAAATATTTTTTTATTAATAATTTTATTTATAACTTTTTAGTTCTACTCTTCAAGCCCTTTCATTTGATACCCATATTAAGGGGTTGACAAAAAAATACAGCATCCGTCATCTTGGAGCGACGGCCATATTGAATTTAGTGTTATGTCACTAACTCTAGCGTTTTCTACTCTTCAAGCCCGTTCTATTGATACCCATATTAAGGGGGTCGACAAAAAAATACATTATCCGCCATCTTAGAGGGGCGGCCATATTGAATTTAGTGTGATGTCACTAACTCTATCTTTTTCTACTCTTCAAGCCCTTTCTATTGATACCCATATTAAGGGGGTTGACAAAAAAACATTATCCGCCATCTTGGAGCGGCGGCCATACTGAATTTAGTGTGGTGTCACTAACTCTATCGTTTTATATTCTTCAAGCGCTTTTATTTGATACCCATATTAAGGGAGTTGACAAAAAATAGGTCATCCGCCATCTTGTGGCGACGGCCATTTTGATAGTATTACAATATTGAGTATTGTATATTGTATTGTCACCGGAACTAAAGGTTTTGCAAAATTTCAGTTCAATCGGATGCCAGGAAGTGGTTCTAATTCAGCTTGCAAGATTTCACCTAAACATACATAGTTCACCATACATTGCAAGTTAAATAAGAGCTTGTAAAAAAATAAAGAATGAAATAAAAATAACTAATAAAACTTTTAAAGAAGAATAAGACATTCTTGGTATAGCCTGTATACAAAAATGTCTCCTTTAAGTAAATAAGGCCCTTACAATTTTTTATTTTTAGATTTTAAAGATATCAAATTGAGATTTGGCTCAAGTTAATAGTTTTATGCCCATTTCTTCATTACAACTCGGTTGGCATTCAGTGGCGGATTACCCTATAGGCAGAGTAGGCTATAGCCTAGGGGCCCAAGGCTTTCGGGGGCCCATTCTTATTTCGATGTTTTGATCGGAATTCGGAATTGGAGGTTTTGCATTTTGCATTTTGCAATTGCAAATTTCAGACAAAGAAAACATCACTCCTTATTTTTTCGTCTAGGCTGTTGGGTACTCTATTTAGTCCACTCACATCAGTAACAAAGCAATTAAAAATAATAAAACGATGAGTGGTGTTCCTCAGACGAGCTCGGTTCCAAGTGGAGCAAAAAAAAAATAAAAATTGCAAAATTAAAGGCTTCAAGGCAAGCCGAAGTTTTGCAAAATGTTCCAAAAATAAATGTTTTTTTTTTCAAAAAAGCAACTAATACTAGTACCTACCACTGACATTGATTCTGAATGTCAAAATGCGTGTGAATTATAATTTAATTATATATTAAGTTGATAGGTTGATCTTTTTCTGCTGAAATTTTTCTGCTGTTTATGGTTTTTGTTCTCTAGATATAGGCATTTTATTTGTTTTTTTTTTAGCTTTTTCAGTTTTTTTTTGCTCTTTGGGTTTCGCTTTAGGTAGATACATAATTCCCGATATTATTTTTTCCTTTGTTTTAGAAGTATTTATTGAAAACAAAAATCTGAATCCTTAATACCTAATATAGAAACGAAAAAATTATGGCAAGCTTTGCAAATATCAAAGCCAGGAAAAAAGGTTTTAATTAATAAGAAGTACCTATGTATCTACTCTGTTACTACATAAAGTTCAATGTTAAATTAATACTTTTTTCAATATGTCCTTTTCTAAAATAAATAAAATTGTTGATAACAATCTATCGGAAATTAAAATTTTACCTAAATTTTACCTAATTTTTGTACTGCGACGGGTCAAGGGGTCCTTAAATAAATTTAGCCTAGGGCCCAACATAGCTCTAATCCGCCCCTGTTGGCATTATTGTAACTCAAAAACAAATGAAAATCTAGATATTTCCATGCCTATACTAAGTTATCACAATAAATTATGATCATATTTCTTCCACATAGTTAGGTATACAGGGTGTCCTGAAATTAACCTGCCATAATTTACCAGGGCCTTCTGCGACCAACAAAAAAAGTTCCTATTCAAATTACCTTATAAATGCACACTAAGGCTATAGCCTCGAAATGGCAGTTTTGCAAACGATTTTTTTCTAAATATTTCCAGAACGAACAAAGATACAATTATGAAAATTGGTACGTGATATACTTGTGAGATTTGATATTTACCGAGGTAGAGATAGATCGACATTCTTCAACACAGCCGTCCCAAATATTGGAGGAGGTCAAGCGGTTAAAACTACCCCAATTTTTTGTGTATGCTTTTTTTTACGATTTATTCTCACAGATAGATCACATACCAAATTTTAGATTTCCATGTTTGTTCCTTCCGGAAATATAAATAAAAACCGTTTGCTATACTCTCTATTTGTTTGTCTGTTTTGTGGCACATTGCAAAAATTGTTTAAAACGATTTCACTGGAAAACGGTGTATGCTATCAACAAGAAGTGCTCCTCTTTTCTCAAAATACCCTGAAATTTCATAATTTTGCAAGAAATCGGCAAAAAAAGCGCACACAGAAAATGGGGTATATCTTTATTTATAGCCCCCTTAGAGGGCATTTTTGAGGCCCTGTTTATGGGAACTTTCTCATTTTTTGGGGGTCGCAGAACGCCTTGGCAACCCTGTATAATTTGTGTATACATTATGTTTTGGTTAAGTTACAATCAACTTTTTAACTACTTTTAGCACAGCGATAATAAAAAAAAATAAGTGGATAATGGGATAAATTAATCACGTGATATACATTTTAGCAATTTGTTTCCAACTTTTGAATGCATGTTGCTTTATTACTTATTAACTAGACGTTATTACTTTCCGATAAAAGAGTAAATGGATTGATTGGTGTTTAATGTAGAAGGTAAATAGTCAGTGAAACCTGAATGTTAAGCCTCTAAAAATACTTAAAGCCGAACTTGTGAAGCCTGTTTCGGAATCTTTCAAATATAGTGCTATATAGTGTGCATTGCTTTATTCTGCTTGGTGTAGTGGCGTAAACTCTCGTAAATGGGTATTTTCTGCAAACTTTAACTTCCTATATGTACAAGTGTGTTTTACCTTAAAACTGTTAGAAAACCCTGGTCTATTTGAAAACAACACCACAAAAAAATATCGTAGTATTTCTATGCGACAATTTTATATAAGAATGCCTATAGAATAAATTCTGGTCAAGTTGGAGAAAGGAGTGTTCCATAAGAAAAGGAAATACGAGTATAGATTTTATATAAAAGAAAATGTGCAGGAACCCGACAGTAAAATTGTGAAATCTTCCACACGAAAAATAATACTACCGGATACAATTTTAACGTCGAACAAGATATTATAAGAGAGGGCTTTTAAAAATAACCGTTGCCGACTCGAATAAAAATGAATGTGGTGTTAAACAACGTGTGATGGGTGTGGAGAGGTTGGCGAGTTGAAATTTCATGGCGATTTATTACCTAAATCGACGGCATGATTAATAAGTGCTTGCTACCTGTGGTGATGAGATCCTAATTCCTCTTGTCTGACATACCAAGTGCGTGTAATATCAATTTTCCCATAATGCTATTGGCAAGCGAGTTAAGTATATAAGTATAAACAATAATTTTTAATGTTGTGATAATTGCGATGGAAATACCCACAGTGTGCGTTTAAAAAATAACATACGAATAACTTTTTTATTAGGTAGGTACTTATTTTTTAAACAAACCGTTTTTGGATTCATTCTCTGCATATCATTTATAAGCAAACAAGAGTAGATAATACTGGACCTGTCATATTCGTAACACAGCCAATATATCATTTGAAATGTTCGAATACAAAAAAAGCCGTTATATACTCTTCATAACAGAGAAAAATATTACCATAAGTAGTTATGGTTTATAATCGGGTCAAGATATCAATTCAATAAATACGAAGTTCCAAGTCGATATTTTTATGTCTTTTTTAAATTTTGTTTATTGATACTTTTTGTGGTCTCTCTATTTTAATAATACTAAAGCACATTTTTTCTGACCAGAGAAAAAATACTGCAGTTCTCGAAAAAAAAAAACACTTCCAATTCATGGTATTGCTTTTTAGTAGGTAACTTATGATTTACTAATTGTCCTACATTCGCTGGGATTAAGTACATACTACGGTTTGCTAGAGTTTTCCGTAGAACTTGAGCGAATGCTATCCTAGTTCTATCGAAAAAGTGCGGCTTTAGCCGCAAATGGCAACGAAGACAAAATGATAGTAATTGCCGCCCTTCCCCCACAAGCATTCAGTTGCTTCTGGGGTACCTACTCCTAGTTTGGAGTATTGTGAGGGCAAGAATTATTATTATTATTACTTTCCGTTAACGTACTACACTTCTTGCCGTGGGTGCGAATAAGCAAATTGGTCAACCCTATATATGCACAGAATAAACTATCCATTTAATATCATATTTGTAGGAAATTGAGTCTGTAGATCATCTTATTTTACACCCCGCTCGCAGCAGTTTTCTTAAGAGCTTCCGCACTTGTAATATCTTGTTCGACGTTAAAATTTTATCGAGCAATCTTATTTTTCAGCCGGAAGCGCTCGCCGCCGCGTTCCACCACATTTTCCCGACAAAATTGATTGTCTTTCTATACGAAGCCTGATCCCCGGGTTGCTATATATCGCGCATAAGCGCCCCTTCTTTTTGTCTATTCGATAGTAGTTTGCGAAACATTTTTATGGTGATAAATGATGGAGCGGCACAACTTCATGTCGTTATCGATATAACGCCAGATAAGGCGACACATCTTGCAAATGGCAATTTTCTTGAAAGCGGTCCGGAAGACATGCTGGTTATATAGGAGAATATATTAGGTATACGGCGACTATGTTACAGTCTTGTCTCTAAGGGATCAGCATAGGAATAGGATTAAACAAAATATACAATCATATTGCAAAAATTGACCATTTTTCATCATTTCAAATAAGAGTCATTAGAAAACCTAATGTCGTTAAATGCAATTTCAATATGCTCAGCCCACCAATTTTAACAAACCTAGTGTTTACTCTAAAATTCCGTTGTTGAATAATTCTTTTAGATGAATTTGATGACGGGACATCCTCAAATTAAAAAACTCTTTAAATTAAATTGAGATTTTGATCTAAAATTAATTAGGTATTGCCTTTTGTTTTGAATCTTTTTTTCTGTATACAGACAATTTTATATAGGTATTTATCTGATTTCAATCCTATGTATGTCTATTGTTTCCTTTAATGAAATTTTTTGAACGTTAATTTCAAATTTGTTATTATAACCAAATTGATCTATAATGGCTTACCTTATAGCACAAAATTAATAACGGGAATACTTTTATGAAGACAGATTTTTCTGCATTCTTGATAAGTTGTATGAAGCAGTAAAAAATAATCAAGAGGAAAAGGTGCTAAGGGAAAGGTGCTAAGGAAAAGGTGCTAAGGGAATGAAGTCTGTCATAAGCTTCTTCTCTAATAAATTACTTACTGTCAATGTTACTAAAACTATAAGTAGGTACATCACATTTTCATCATATTGCAATTTCCCGTCTTGAATATGAAAATGTTAAAATAGGCATCGGATAGGATACCGCCATGCTCACATCAACAAATGCTGGGGGTAACTTTGGATCAACCTCTGAAATGGGAAAAGCAAGTCATTTCTATCTCCAACAAAATTAGATACTTGGTACCAATATTTAAATTCTTTAAACACATATTAGACATGGCAACTTTAAAAAAATGTAATATGCACTTGTACAGCCTCACTTCTTGTCGTATGGCATAATTGGATGGGGAGGGGTGGCAAAATGTCTCTTAAGTCAACTCGAAATTTCACAGAAATGGCCCTTAAAAGTAATGTGTAACAAGAGTTATATGTATCCCATGACTTGCCTTACTCAGAGACTGGATTATACGATCTCAGGCAGGTATTCTTTCAGAGGTTGATGCTAAAAACATTTAAAAATATTAAATCTACGGATAAAGTAAATCATAATTATAGTAGGTACTCTTTGAAAGTCCCAAAAGCAAATAAAACTATTGGGCAAAGGTGTCACACGTACCTATAGGTCAAAAATTATACAATAGTTTACCCTACAGTGTAATAAGTTCACCATCTTATAGTCAAATAAATTATTTTAAGAAGTCCTTACTGGGACTGCAAATTGGTAATTTCACCATTCTAAGTTGGCATCAATGCAGAAAATAAGTCCAGGTCAGTAACCAGCCCATTTTCACAATGAATAACTACTAATAACACGAACAAGAACAACACAGATGACGGTAAAACTCACGAAACGTACACTGCCGAAAGTTTGAACCTTTTTGAACCATCCGGAAAACCTTCACTGTCACTTTCACAACACCGAAATAAAATTTGCCTGAGTACGCACCATAGACGCAGCCGCAAGTAGATGATTATACCGAAATACCAAAAATGAATGTGTTTTTATGACGTTTGAAATTATTATTAAAATGAGTTGTAGTCATAATTATTTTTATTTGTAGCGGTATAAACGTGTTTGCAATAGGGTTTTTATTTTATTATGCCCTTTCTTCGTATCACTTGGGTAACTTTTCACATCATAAATCAATGAGTGACGTCATTAACTGGTTGCGACGCATATACCAATGTTAAGTCGGTCTTCTCCGTTCAGCTACTATACAAACAGACCGACTTAATGTCAACGGTTCAGCGTAGTGTAGTGGTATAACGTTCGCCTAGCAAGCGAGAGGTCCCGGGTTCGACCCCCGGAGCTGACAGAAAATCCTTTTTAATTTTTCTGAAATGATGTCCGATTTTCTTTCTTCCATGTCCATTGGTCTACGTCCTATACGTATGAAAGTTCTTCTCCATTTCCATTTTCATTTTCTATTGTTATTGTATCCAATATTAGACATAGAATTACCGGACGTGATTTACTTACCTACCTGTTGATTGTTGTTTACCAACTCTTCGATATCCAACTGGTTATGTTAATGATTGTATTTAAATTTAACTTTAGGTTTAAATAAGTGTGATGTATTTAGTTATAGAGCATCTCGCACAAGGCTTCGCCTTTTGAGGTCTTTGTATGTTTATTTTGCTCTTTATTTGTTATTTGTAAATGGTTTTCCTTTTGGCAAATAAACATTATTATTATCATTATTATTATATTATAAGGTGGGAAAAACAAGTAGTACTGTATTTAAGAATGCCTGCAACTCCTTTCCGGAGTTGCAGGCATTTCTCTGTGAGTGTGCTTTCTTGTTCCTATATCGTTACAACCAAGATTTTGTAATTATAGTGTATGATGATGTATATGATTTTCAAATTAATCAATGATATAACAGTGATGAAACATTTAGTATAATAATAATTAGAGTTTGTCGATTATGTGTATTATAATACCATCAGACAGTTTAATGTTTCATTAACTAAATGTCGCTACACGCCAGTTGTAAATTGAATACAGATTTCGGATTGTATGTTTGCAGTCGGGCGTCATTCCTGCGTGCATCGCTCTGCCACACAGAGCCAGTTTTAAGTGTGTGCATGCACACGGGCGTAGCCAAGGGGGGGGTTTCGGGGGTTCAACCCCCCCCCCCCCCGAAATAAGCAAAATATTACCTAATATTATACCGAAAAAATACGAGGAGTGAAGAGTTAAATTATTATTACGTTTGAATATATTATGTAGTAATAGTAGCGCCTAGCGCCATCTTTTGACGAGAGGCAGACGCAGTTGCAGCTGAACTATTTTGTATTGTAGGGACACTTTGCGTTGTTTTTCGATTATTCGCCACGCCCCTAGGTCGAAATGAGCGGAACTTTGTGGAAGTTCGTGGAAGTTTCTGGACGGCTACTGGGCTGCTATATAAGCGGCGCCGCGGCGCGTGACCGCGCTTACGGCAGTATTGTTCCATGCGAACTCGAAGCGAATAAAAGTGAAAAGTGGTGAACGAATAGTGAAGAGAATTAAGTGTACCGTGTAAGTGTGTAATTTTAGTGCACTGTTATTCGATGACCTTGTTAAGTTTAGATACGTGAATCATTATTACTGTCGAAAAATGGAGGGGAAAAAAGGAAGGGTGATAAACCTAAAGGTATGGACTACTGGAAAAAGTGGTGTAGTCAAGGTCAAGGGGTTTCTAATAAAGAAACAAATTTGGATTTAGCTATCAAAGCTTCAGCTACCTTGCATGCTGATAAGAAGACTGCCTACCCCGAAATCTAGTTTGGAATGCCTAGATATGTGCGATAAAAACTTTTATCCTAATATTTACACATTACTACAAATCTTGGCTACCATTCCTGTATCCACTGCTACCCCAGAAAGGTCTTTCTGGAGCCTAAGGAGACTGAAAAACTATTTACGAAACACTACAAGTGAAAACAGACTTAATGGTTAATGGAACAGAAATTCATGCAGATGAAGTAGTGGATATATTTAAAAGAAAAAGCCGAAGATTTCTTCTTTAATGGTTTTAGATTTAGCGCGGAGGAACGAAATTAATTTATCCATTTCATTTAAAGTTAAGAACTTTATAAATATGTCGTAGTTTTTCGGATGAATATATAGATATTAAATTCCATGTAAGTATATTTTTGTTGTTTTATTTACTTCTCAAACTAACCCCCCCCCAAAAACTAAATCCTGGCTACGCCCGTGTGCATGCATATGTTCATGCGTGAAAGGGACTGCTTTTGACTCTATGCAGATATGGTGAAAATGATATTCCACCTAATTAACGTTTTGTGCTACTTTACTAACAAGCGTTTATTTTAAAGAAAAGGATACCTGCGGATAATTACAGGCTGTTTCTTTGGTTACAGAAATTTTAACTGAAGCTAGATTTCAACCACAAAGGAATACCTATATGACATAATTGCTATTATACTTTTTAGTACCACTGCTTCATGCGCGCCTGCAAGTGCAACTGTTACCAGCGGCCCGGCGGCAATTAGTATCCGTCGATAAAAAGTTGTTTATGTTAATCATAGGATTTTACTGTATAAAGACTATTTATAAGCTTCTAAACTTGAAAACATATTGACAAATTTTTTCATTGAAACCTCTGAATGTAGTTACAATTATTTATAATGATGATTATTGGGCTGAAAAACTGTTTGATGATACCCAATGTTTTGCTTACAAAAACTTATTCTCTAGACTATAACAAATTTATCGACCTGCTCTTGGCATTATCAACTATTCCCCCACTGGGACATGGTCTTCCCTCGTTGGAGCTTATAACGGCGGGGTCCGTATGCTTGAAATTTGCGGATTACGCGTGATTATTGATGGCCCCACGGATACGTGCTATTAATTGTCGAGGGCCTATCGCGTCACGTCAAGGAAACACATCAATCTGCGCCCGATTTGTTAAATCACGATGAATTTCAAATCTGCGCCCAAAACCCCACCCATCACACGTCGTTTAACACCTCGTTCATTTTTATTTTGCACGACGATGCGTATTCACAAGAGCCCTTCTTAATATTAAAGTATATACAGGATGTCCCAGATAATTGCCAAAATCTCAACAGGAGCAAAGAATTTTTATCCCGAATTTTTCGCTAACGCTAACGAGTTGCTTATGGATAAAAAAACAGCGAAGCAACGAACGCAATGGAAATTGATGGTTACCTACCTTCATAATTTTTGCTAGCCTCGTGCCGGCCATCAGGCACGAATAGGCAATAGTTGTGTTTACATGCGCATTATGATACCTACTAGTTTACTGCAAAACTCATGGGAAATATGGTTGAATTTCCCAAGTGTCACAAAACGTGATAATACCTAGTTCGCAATGTAGCTAGCTAGTGGCGGAGACATGGGTAGACACTACATTATTTGTTTGATCAAGAAAAATACATACTATAATAACTTTTTTATTCAGAGCTGAAACTGCCCAAGTGACATTTTAAGTTATAATTATTTATCTTAATGTCCAAATAGTTCTATTAGGGTTATAGAATTGTCGTTTACGGTAGACAAAATAAATATAGGTCTTATAGTAGTTGTTAAGATGTTATTTACTCGAATCGTGAAAGTAATAATTATTGTCGTATAAAAGTCTTAACAGGCAAAACATGGTTACTTTAACGTCAACATTATATAGTCTTTCAAAGGTTATTATAAGGTTGTAAAGAGGTCTACGTCGTTGAGAATACAACAACTTTTACGACTTTAGAAATATAGTTGTACGACGGTTGTAAAGAAAATAATTTGACCACATTAAAACTTTGTGGAGCGATAGTCGTATAAAGACGATTTAAATATATTATAAGACATCAGTAAGTGGAAGTCATAGATGTTGTAGAACAGTTTTAAGCAAGATCTTAATACGACATAGAAATGAGAACATGACGGTAAGAAAGTAGTGCACATGCGCGTTAATATTAATTTCAACCTCAATATGACCCCAGTAAGTGGTAATTTTAATAAAATACCTTTTCTTGAAATCGGCATTAAAATGTCCCAAAATCGTCATTAAAAGCACAGAAATCGTACAATAATGTAACCCATTATTGTACGATTTTTTCAATAAGTAGGCCTTGGCGAGATGTAAACATCAAACGTCAGACGCGGAGAAATCGCCCGTCAAAAGTGACCAAATATTCAAAACCCGACCGATAAAAGCTCATTTAACTTTTCGTATACATTGCGAAATTGTTTCCTATAGAAGCGCAATCCTTCAGTATACATATTTTAGTAAATTTGAAAATCAATAGATTTGTTGTGTAGGCTGCACAAGAAGCAGCAGTTTGGTGTTTCTGTCAGAAGGTGCCATACATCATTATACTTGTCCTAGGTAAAGCGATCGGTAAAGTCAAGCAACGCCGCGCGTAGTCGGTTCGTGGACGGGTGATCCCTTAGTATTATTTTCTTGCCTAATAAAACATTTTTTCTTCCGATTTCAAAAAAAAAAAATATGTACCTCGGCACTGAAGTTCTTTTCATGACTCATGTGGTTTATTTAACTAAACTCCACATGAGTCATAAAAAGTTGAACTTCAGTGCCTTGGTACATAAATAACTATTTCTTGAAATCGGCATTAAAAGCTCAGAAAATCGTCATTAAAAGCTCAGAAATCGGCACTGAAGTAGCCCATTATTGTACGATTTTTTCAATAAGTAGGCCTTGGCGATATGTAAACATCAAACGTCAGACGCGGAGCTATCGCCCGTCAAAAGTGACCAAATATTCAAAACCCGGCCACAAAAGGCTCATTTAACTTTTCGTACACGTTGAGAAATTGTTACCTAGAGCAGCGCAATCCTTCAGTGTACATATTTTAGTAGATTTAAATGTTAATAGATTTGTTAAGGAGGCTGCACAACAAGCAGTAGTTTGGTTTTTCTGTTCGTAGGCGCCATACGTCATTATATTTGACCTCGAGGCCAACGATAAAGACAGGCCACGGCGCTAACGCATAATCGCGTAGTCACGTGACCAACTTAGTCGTATATAATAAAAGGAATTTTTGGAGATAAGTAGAAAAAACTAATTTCGTAACAATTTGGCAAGTTTTCTTTCATCTATTACATTATTGGTTTTGTGCATCCAAACTTTCTCTAATTGTTTTTTCAAAATTTTCAACCTGCTTCAGCTGTTTTAGGCTGAGAGTTAAGGTGGATTTATAAACTCGACGTTTGCGTTGGCGCTCGCCGTTGCCGTTTGCGTCGAAAATTCAATCCCAATATTTTACGTGTAACCGTTTATAAAATGCCGTCGAATGCTGCCGTCTGCGTCCGATGCCGTCCGAGATAAACTAATTTCATCTTTTTCACGTTCCGTCGTTTACATTTCTGGACGCAAACTGCGAAGGTCACCGTCAACTTCGAGCGCCAACGCAAGCGTCGAGTTTATAAATCCACCTTTAAACGGCACTGCACTCATAATATTTTGGCACATTCTCAAAAATTGTTGGTACATCGCACCTTCCTTTAGCTTAGGTGATATATTCTCTATAGGTATTTTCCTCCCACAACACATTTGTCCACTTTAATTATTGTTTCACTTTCTTGAAAATGTGTTAGCCACACATACTTAAGGTTTTTTTTTAGAAATTAAATCTCAGTTGGGATTTGACGAATCCATTTTTGGCGGAAATTTTCATCCCGAGGCAAAACAAATGTTTGTTATGGCGACACTTTCTTCCTGGCTTTTGTAATATGTATAATTATAATATAAACAGACCCAATATTTGGTATTTAGGTTATTTTTTACGAAATAAATATGAAAACTAACCTCAGTATAGGTATACTGTAAATACTTACGAGGTCTCAGTTGATCGGCAGCGTGAAAGACCGAATAGAAACCGTATCAGGGCGTGGGTCGACAACGAAAATCCTCTAGTACGTTACAACACTGATTTATTTCGCACAAGGTGAATGGTGAATACAATAAATACACAAACCCGAACGTGGTCAATGGGAACGGCTTCCAGCCACCCGGACCGTCTGAACTCGCGGATCTCCCGTAAGCAGTTCATCCCTCTGTGTCTCAGGCTCCACTGTCCAATACTGTCTATGTCCATAATAGTCCATTCCGGGTTCCCTATTCTGTGGTTCGGGGGAGAATTCCCCTTTACAGCGCTCACGCGTCGGTGCGAGCGGCACCAATACTCTTGGACGGCACGACTCCCACCCAGACGCCATAACACCTGGGCGGTTCCCCTCCGCCAGGACACACGCGCACTAGACACAAACTTGTTTCTAAAATTTAAACTAAGACGTTTAAAAACACTTTAAACATTGAAAACTTCTCAAAACCCAAGCTGCCGCTTTCAGTTATGTGACAAATGACATGTAACGTCTGACTAAGATGGTCATGTGATTTTTGTGCGCCAAGGCCTGTCTTTATAGTAGGCCTTGACTTGACCTAGGTAGAGCGATCGTCAAAGTCAAGCAACGCCGCGCGTATTTGGTTCCTGGACGGGTGATCCCGTATGATTATTTTCTTGCCCAATAAAACTTTTTTTTTCCGATTTAAAAAAAATATATAATATGTACCTCGGCGCTGAAGTTCTTTTTATGACTCATGTGGTTTATTTGCCTCGGCCAGAGGCCTCGGCAACTAAATTCCACATGCGTCATAAAAAGTTAAACTTCAGTGCCTTGGTACATATACGACTTTCATAGGGTCATTAGTTAAAGTGAAGTGAGACGTAATTTATTGTATCATAATATGATGTGCCATATGTCATACAGTAAATGTAAAGCAGTAATAAGATAGTATAAGCATATCAGCATCTGTTAAAAATTATTATGAGTTTTACAAAAGACTGGGCAAAATACAAATGCAGGAAGTTATAGACGAACAGTTACAAAAATTTGGAATTAAACCAGTTTTGTCATACAAATCTTTATTATTTTATACTACTACTACTAGCACTACTACGAACTTGACGAGGCACCTTCCCCGGACTGCAGAAATTTTTGTAGACAGCCCTCCACGCGCATGCGCATATACTTATTCTGTAATTTGGATTTTAGTTTTAGTCGCTTTATAACCTCTTACTCTTAATAGTCGTTTGACAGTTTTAGAACTATTTATGACCTCTTAGTAGTTTGATTGAAGTTTTACAAATACTAAGTCATAAGCACCGTCGACCATGTTTGCCATCAGAAATTCAGTTAAATAGGACAACCATGTTTGTCTTACGAAAGTCTCAAAACTTCGAATTTAATTTGTGGGCACAAATCATAGAAATTTGAGTGGGAAACATGTATTTTCGATATATCGAACGATCCTGTACAAATGTAACACTTTAAATTTTAATTTAAAGCACGTTCATATTTTAATTTTTTTTCTTTCATTTCCTTTAATTTCCATTATTTTAAAGACGCGTTGTAAATTTTCGAGCTATATTTATAATTTTCACAGCCCTGGAAACCTGCACATTGTTTTTTGAAACACCCTGTATAGTCTGCTTATAAGCGTTGGCGGACGTGCGATTACCAAAATTGTAAATTCAACTAATTTTCTTGGGCCATATATATCGATAACAAAAGCTGACGTGGAATATAGATAAAATATAGATACAATTTTACCTAAACTTAGCTCATCTTTCTTTTTGGTTCAAATTCAAAGTATCAGAGACACCTTTATGACCTTTTTCAATACCGAATGGTTTCTGGAATAATTCACCGGGGTCATTGAGTAAAAGAATATATATTTTATATCCTTTTACTCAATGCCAGGGTTCAGCTGCCACATTGGATAGGGTTTTCAGGCACAAAAGACAGTGGTTAGGTATGGCCTGTTCTGGAACAAGAGATGTTACCATTTAGAGATTTGCAAGTAAAGGCTTTTCCTATTTTGTACTTACTTTCGCTTCTCATACACGTTTAAACAATATATTGTGGTGGAACAAGCGATCTACTCAGATGCACTCCCTTGACACAAGAAATAAAAACAACCTCCACATAGAATTCTCTAGACATACAGTACAGCAACAAATTCCTAAGTAACTCAATCACTACAAAATGCTTTGATGAAAACGAGAATAACTTTAAAAGGAAATTAAATGTTTTTATTCTTATTTTTGTTTTTTATTTTCCACTTGCGTTTTTTCTGTCAAAAAGGTCGATTCTTCTGTATTTAAACATAATATTATGTACAGTAAGTCCTCGGATTGAGTTAAAAACAAAAGCAACTTTATTTTGATTTTTTGCAAAAATATTATTCTTCATAAAACCTTTTTATTGCAAAATAAGTAAGATTGGCATATATAGCTGTTTCTTCTCAGCTTTATAGGGTGTCCCATTTTCGATACTTTTGCAAGGCATCTTGGATATTTTTAGAGATAGGGAAATGCGGTTTTCGGGACACTGGTATACTTTTCTCATAAAAAGAAAGGCCTCGTAAACAGAACTTTAGTTTTCTTTAGTTTTTGAGATACAACGTAATTTTTATTATTTATTTTATGGTTTAGTATCACCAATTAGCACGCATCACTATAGCGCTCCCGCTCCCTGACTCTCACTGATGCGAACTAGCTATACAATTCAATACCTAACTATTCTCAGAAACAATGGCCTAGGTATTACCCCAGAAAAGGACGAATCAGAAGTGGCACTTGGCTAATTTAAGAGGGCAGAGGGGTATTTTTATGAGGTGGTGGGGACGGAGAGTATTGCTAGGCCGCCAGATCCTTAGAAAGGTTAAAACATGTCAACATATTTTTCACTATCATTTATTCATTTTGGGTAGGTATACCAATAAAATTAATATGAAAGCAATTAATATTATCTAATGTGTGCCGGTAGTAAAATTATAATGTTTTACGAACCATTTATTCTATTTATCTGAGCCCAGAAAACCCACAACCTGACCCCTGTTTTCTGGGACTTGATTATGAAAGCGGAATGCTTGACATCAGCGCGGCGCGGCGCCACAGATTCCGTTCTTGCGATACTGCCAGATCGTCCAGTCGGGAGCCGGTAACCAAGGCAACCCACAAAAATATAATGCAAATTAATTTAGTATAAAATGAAATCGATGATAATTTACTTATAAAAATGTTAGTCCTTGATAGTATTTTGGTTGATATTAAATTGAAGGCGATAAAAATAGCTAAATGAATTTAAGGAAATTGTCAGGCATAAAAGCTGACGAAGTCCGGCAACGTCGTTCGTGGCCTACGGCTGACGCGCCACCTAACGCCAGACGCCAGACAGCGTCAGTATGTTCAATTGAGGTTAAACTCCTTATAAAACGTAAACAATAAAACGAAAAACGATTACCAATTTCTAAGTAAAAAAGCCCAGTATTATTATCATGACTGTGATAAAAGTATCCAAAACAGGGACCAGATAAGGTGTACAATATGTATTCAGCTCAACTTGACTGCTTGTGTTGTTACTTCGAATATTTCGTTGCTGTATTTACACTAGTGCATTGTGCCCCAGAAAACCCACTTTGTGCTTAGGTTTTGTGACGAAATGGCCCCGCAATATTGCTGTGTTCGTGGATGTTCTAACAACACGAGGAATGTTGGGATAAGTTTTTTCAAAATACCTGCTGATGAAAACAGGTAGGTACCTATGTGTAGTTTGTCCCTACCTTGTTACCACATTATTATATCCTTAGGTATTATAAATTTTATGTCCTACGTAGGTACTACCCCTTTTACTGGAGTATTACCTACCCCAGAAAACCCACAAATGGTTTCCTACTGATAATACCTACCTAACTATGGTTTTTAATTTTTTTTTCAAGGTGTTATGCATGGACGAGAAAGTGTGGAAGGCAGGATTTGTTAGAAAAAACACCCACACAGCTTTTTATTAATTATAAAGTTTGTTCAATGCACTTTGAAAATAGTATGTTTGCAAACCAGTCGAAGTCTGGGCTAAAGAAAACAGCAATACCAACTGTGTTCTCATCATGTAAGTACCTTCATTGGTAATTATGGAAATTAGTGTATGCACCGCCCGATTTTCTTGACATTTTGACCCCATAATTACCCCTTCATTATTAGATAATAATATGTATTTTTTGCTGATACTTGTAATTTTGCTGCATTTAATTTTTTTTACTAGGTTATATCGATGAGGCTTCTTCACAGAGTCCTTCTGTGTCTGAATGCAGCAATTTGACTTTGTTAGAACCTCAACGAGAACTTGATCAACCAGTCTCGATCGCTCAACCTTTGGATCAACCAAGTACACCCCATCTGTCACACTCACCTATAGGCGATCTCCACAGCATTACCGAATTTTCAGTTGCATCAAAAGGTAATGATATACAGGGTGTTCCTTAATAACATGCTAATACTTAAGGGAGTTATTTTTGGGCCCATTTTAAGAAAAAAACTTCATATGAACGTATGTCGTAAACGTCCCAACTTTTGAGATACAGGGCGTTAAAGTTCATTTTTTTAAATTGAATTTTGGCTACATCTCCCGAAATAATCAAGCTGCTGAACTGAAATTTGGCACTGCTGTGTTTTTGGGGATGGAGAATAAGCTGAAAATGTCAATTTCACCGTATCTCACAGAGGGCACCACTTGCGCTGTTTTTTGATCACGCTTTTACGCGTAACTTTTTTGAGGTTATCTTTTTGGTCCTGCAGGTCCATCATTTTAGTGCATATTTTCATTCTACAAGAAAAAGGTACTCTTGTTTCATAACGATTAAATCAACCGTTTGCTTTGAAATTGCCAAAACGTTCTCCAAAACACCTCTTGACTCTTGCTTTAGACCAGGCACCGTTTTTATCGTACAAGGACGATACACAAATGATCCATAAATCGGCTGGAACAGTGCGTGTATCGTCCCGTGTCGGTAGGTACATAATTCAGTTGGAACAGCCAGTGGGGTAGTGCGCATGCGCTGAACGTGCTTGAGCACGGTTATTGGCCCTGTTGGAACAAACCTTGTATGTACAGTTAGTTGCCTAGCTAGGAAGTTATGAAATGACGAACGGGGCAACGCGGAGCAGTCGAAAAAACGTTTCATAGACTCGACCGGGCCGATACGTCGCTTAATTCATACCGCCGAGGCTTCAGAACAATAAATCCTTTATCTATGCTTCAGAAGAGGTTAGATGGTGGACAAGAATTCATCAGAGGAGCTCCGGGGGTATTAAGGGAGACGGCTTGTGGTGTCGCGGTAATGAGCTTTCCGCGAGAGTAGGAACCGGTCCGGATACGAGCTAAGGTAAGGGGAATCTAATAGCGCTGCATCTGTACAGATTCAAATCGATTGTTATTTATGTATTTTTTAAATTTGTTTGAGTAAAAAGGTATTTTCACCGTTCCTAAATCAACGGCAACACCGCGGAAAATCACTTCAGCTGTCAGTACCTTCAGAAGCCAAATTGGATGACGTCATTAAAGGCGGGGATTTACAGGGAAAATAGGGGTCTTTACCCGTTTTTTTAAAGATCGTAAAAAAAATCTAAAAATATTTTTCTATGTTTTCTTAAGCCACCCTGCGCACGTGGTAAAAATTTTTGTACTAAGTCATAGTTAACCCTGTACATAGATTCTATAAAGTAATCTAATACCTCAACTTTATTGTGGCTGGATAATATAGAGTTTTAAGCATGATTAAAGTATAATTTCACAGCAATATAGTTATTTAAGACAAATAGCTCCAAATATAGCTTTAGTATAGATTATGTATAAAAGCTTTGTAACTATCACCAAGAACATATTTTATGTAGCAAGTATATAGTAGAAATGCTCTTTTAGAATCATATAACATCAGATTTTTAACTGTAAAAAGTACTTTTTCAGCTATTCTATATCATAACCTCCAAAATTAGTAATTATGTGTGGTAATGGACCTAGGTGTTGTTTTTTCAATATTCTTCTTTAATAAAATATTCTTCTTTAATAAAATATGGGCGTTGGGTGACTATATATTAACTAACACACTTTCACTTTCACTGCGAGATGTGTTGTAGTGCTCAGACGAACAAGGGTGTAGTGTGACTGTCTAACCTCAAAGGTGTAAGGAAGTTTTTATACAGCATTAATACGGCAGCGGAAGCATTTAAGCGCTATAAAAGCCGAGTAAGAACTGAGTACGAGCGTGTCCGCGTCTCATTCCGACTGTCTAAGTCTAACCTCAAAGGTGTAAATAAGTTTTTATACAGCATTAATACGGCAGCGGAAGCATTTAAGCGCTATAAAAGCCGAATAAGAACCGAATACGAGCGTGTCCGCGTGTCCGCGTGTCACACGACTGTCTATAACCTCAAAGGCCAAAGATGTAAGGAAGTTTTTATACAGCATTAATACGGCAGTCCTAGTCCTAGTGTCACTCCGAAGTGGCTTCATCTTCATGCGTAAACGATTGGCTCTAGTTTGACGTAGACATTGGCGTGCATCAAGGACCACGACTCAGAATCATATAGTTACTTTGGAATTCAGGGTTTTCAAAAAAGTCTTCCTTTTTGATATAAAAGAGGACATAAAAGATTATTATAATCTACGAAAATATACTAATAAGACTAAAATGTGCTATTGAAAAACAATATGCAGTATTCTCATAAATATAGAAAAGCAAAAGAATAGGTACTAACTATAATAATAAAAAAGAAAATATATCTAATGTCCAACGCGAGACGGCACTGGGGACATAAATTATCCCGATAATTTATAATTGCTTAATAAGCAGCAATAAAACATTATACAGAATAGTGCTCTTTAAACGATTTATAACGGAACGCATGGTGACCTTTTTGAAAGAAGCCATTTTGTATAGTGGAAAAGACGGTGATAGGGCGGCCATATTGATATGTTCGATATTTTTATTAAGAAGGACATTTTTGCATTATTATCATGATAATTAGTTACAATACATTCAGAATATGTAACGCAATTTATTTAAATACAGGAGTTGTGAAAAAAGGGAAAAAATAAAAAAATATATTTTTTTGTTTAAATTAATTTCAAGGAATTTTCGAGGCGCAGTTGTTATTTCGCACTAAAATAAGTGGTTTTACTATAAAACTTTGTTGGCAGATGAATTTCGAGTCCAGGGTGAGCAATAAAATTAATAATATACAGGCAAAAGAGTCTTCTGGCGGATTCTTATTAGGTACCAGATTCTACTTCGTTATTCAACAAAGTCGTCACATTTCTGTTTGTGATTGTAAGAACACAAAAATTGTATGCTTTAATATAGCCGTTTTATTGCAAAAATGATTTTTTTAAAAGATTTGTTCGTCAATATATGCTTTTTAAGGTTTTATAAATCTTGTTTGTATCTAGGTAATATAACAATTAAAAGAATATAGCAATATAGCAACTGCTTAGTGGCTGTATAACATATTTTATAAGGGCTGAAAAGACGTAATAAAGAAGCAATTTAATTACTATTTCAGCTTGTTTTATAACCTTTATAGAACTTAAAAGCTGTATAAATGGGGGCCTTTTTTGGGTACATTGATACTTTATTAGTGCTGAAAGATGGTTTACAACTCTCAATTATATAGCTTGAGGCTATATAAAAAAGCGGTATAGATACTGTTACAGCTTTTAAAAAACAATTTGTGCTACTTGGGAAAAGAGCTAATTTTTATGATTTCAACATGTTGATATTTGCATTTCCCTTTAGTAAAATATGTGGAGTCAAATTTACATAAAAAAATCATTGTTTTTTGATAGTTATGCTAGATTATCTCTCACTTACTTTAGTAAATCAAAATAATAAGAAAATTTTAATAAAAAATTCAATATCCATCATTTCTACTTTTTCGTCTATACAGGATGTATATTTAAAAAAAATCTGGTAGGAAGAAATTTTTACTTAATATTTATTGCCATTTTGTTATTTTTTAATTTCCCAAGGTAAGTATGAGATAATCTAGCATTAAAAAATCCGCCTTAATTTCAAGGCTAACTAGGATCTTATATATATGATATTTTTGTAAGTTTAGGTCCACGTAACTTGCTAAAGGGAAATACAAATATCAACATGCTATAATTATTATTATTAGGAAAATAGTCAAGAATAGTTTTTCTCTTACAATTTTGTGGAAAATTTAGTGAAGGCAAAAAGATTGCTTTTTCCAGTGACGTATCTTTTTTTATTAAAAAAATATTATGGTTGACCCCCTCCCTCCTGCACTGGTGGAACTACATAGCGTAGATAATTATAGCGTTTAAGGGGGCAGTATCACACATAGTGCCAACCCAAGTGTGTTTTTGGTGTTTGTTTTTAAAATTAACTAGGTTTTTCAAAAAACCAATGCTACATTATATTGCGCATATGTAGACAAAAAATCAGCCAAATCTGATGTCACGTTTGCGAAAACGATATACCTGAAATGTATTTCCTTCTTCTTCTCTAATATAAAATTACCAGATACTTTAGGTACATTTAGGTATATTGTTTTTCCAAACGGTACATCGCAATTTGATAACTTTTTGCCAAAGCATATGCGCAATATAATGTAGTATTTGTATTGAGCATTGGTTTTTTTAAAAACGTAATGATTTTTAAAATAAACACAAAAAGTTCACTTGGGTTGGTAGTATTATGACATGTGTGGTTATGCCACCTTAATGTATCAAATAAATATATTTGCTTTAACTGTCCCCTTTTAGGAAAAAAAAAATAAAGAAAACTTGAACTTTGTCACCCTGTAAAATGAAAACCGATAGCATTTCGATAGAGGTTTACATATACCAACCAAAGTTATATATTTTTTAATGGAACCCATAGTTCATATCTCAAAAACTATTAACGCTACCAAAAAACTAATTATTCCATTCAATTCTACGCCAAAAAATCTATAAAAATAGTTGATTAAATTTGTCAATATATATAAGTTGTAGCCAGGAGAGAGGTTTTCAAAAATCTAAAATTTCAGTTTTGCGCATTTAAAACTTATCTAAAATCTGATTGGTCCACCAAATTCCTCTCAAAAAGGTAGTACAGTGACGTGAAAACCGCAACCCTCTAGCTTTAATAATAACCGAGATTTTTGAGAAAAACACCCAAAAACACTCAAAATGGGACACCCTGTACAGTGTACAGTAAGAAGGCGAAATAGACGATCTTCTCGCGGCGGCGCCTCTCCACCGACAATAGCATAAAAGCCCTCTCTAGGCAAATATAATTAAATAGTGTTCATCCATCAAGCGGGCCGTGACGCAAATTAGATAAATAAGCATAAATCACTAGCTCGGGGCCCATTGTGACCCCCCACCGCCGCGCAAGCGAGAAGATAAAACTTTCCGTGCCCAGTTTTGAATCGGCCGGGGCAGCCACAATGGCGGGGTAAGATAGGAGCGCGACTCTCGATTAGAAAATCTTGCGAGGCGCTGTCACGGCGTTTACGATGCCTCGACTTATTAACAAACTTGTAACGATGGGCCCCGATGGGATGGATGGTGGCGCCCCCCGCCACCTAGATATTATTTATGTCGGCTTTGAATTCGTCGGTGATGATATCTCGTCGAGGCTTGACAGAATAGGAAGAATGAGAGTGATATCTCTATTATATTACACATAATAGAACTATACAGGGTGATTCACGTAAGTGGTTCATTAGAAGTTTACGGGGAAGGAGTGCGAATTTTGTTTTGAATCTTTGGTTACTTATATAACAGATTGTAAACTTTCTTTCTAAAATATTTTCAACTTCCGATCACTTCCGGTTATACCGGAAGTCGATAGCAACTTTGTTATTTCAAATAGACCACCCTATATATTATTACACCATTTGGTTTCCTATTAAATTCCAAATCTTTTTTCTGAATAATGTGTACCCTATTCCTAACCCTTTTCGAGATATTCGCAAATTTTTGATTTTTTTGAGTGTTGCAGCCATCAACCATAGTGATGATAACTTTGAAATTTATGAATCTGGAAAACTGAAATTTTGGACAGTCGTAGGCGAAAGTCAACTTTATTAAGTGGTCTGTATGCCATTTCAAAATATTGTACAGGGTGTTCGGGAAAAAATTCCCAATATCAACATCTACAAATTGAAAAATCTCGTTTTTTTCAAATGGAACCCATATTTTTTTATTGCACCATTGAAATGCCTGTGAAAAAACAGTTCAAAAAGATATAACACACTATATGTCTAAATGAAGCGGTTGCTTCGTTATTACGCAAAATACGTATTTTTTCTGCTCTGTATCAACAAAGATGCCATTTCTCTAGGAGCGTCACATTATAGGGGGCCATGAAAAATGAAATAACGCAATTATATGACAAGGTCAAGGGCTATTTAATAATATTTTTTTCTTGAGAAGCAACAATACAAAATTAAATAATACTAACAATTACATAATAATAGGTACTAGAAGAAAAACAAGAAACTACATATAAGTAAAACACTTTATTCATATTATGCTATTTACCTGTTACGTATTTACATTATTTGCTTCTCTTTGTTTGGGCCTTGCCATGGACTATGAAATTTTGTTCGAACTTTCTGAATTTTCTTTTCGTCAAAGGTGGTAAATGTAAATGCCTTTCATTAAAAACTCTCCATGAGTGTAAAACATATTCAAAATATCTTCGTTAGAATAGTTAATTTGAGCCATTCTTATCAACAGTTATTATTTTATTGTTTGGAACACAATAAATGACAATCACAAATGAAAAATCCATGGCCGCCTATTAGAAAAGATCCGTTGTTTCTTGATATGGAGCAGCAAAAAAACGTATTTTGCGTAATAACGAAGCAACCGCTTCATTTAGACATATAGTGTGTTATATCTTTTTGAACTGTCTTTTCACAAGCATTTCAAATGGTGGAATAAAAAAATGGGCTCCACTTGAAAAAAATGAGATTTTTCAATTTTTCGATGTTGATATTGGGATTTCTTTCCCGAACACCCTGTACAATATTTTGAAAAGGCATACAGACCACTTAATAAAGTTGACTTTTGCCTACGAAAGTCCAAAATTTCAGTTTTCCAGATTAATAAATTTCAAAGTTATCATCACTATGGTCGATGGCTGCAACACTCAAAAAAATCAAAAATTTGCGAATATCTCGAAAAGGGTCAGGAATAGGGTACACATTATATCCAGAGAAATGATTTGGAATTTAATTTGGAACCAAATGGTGTAATAATATATAGGGTGTTCTATTTAAAATAACAAAGTTGCTATCGACTTCCGGTATAACCGGAAGTGATCGGAAGTTGAAAATATTTTAGAAAGACAGCTTACAACCTGTTATATAAGTAACCAAAATTTCAAATGAAAATTCGCACTCCTTCCCCGTAAACTTCTAATGAACCACCTACGTGAATCACCCTGTATAGGAAACTTTACAATAAATATGTTCATTATTAATTTTAATACGACTATACCTACTACTTTTTTTGCTGATTGGCTCGTGGGATAGCCTTGGGTAAAAGTATAGCCGTGTCTTGAAGCTTTGTTTAATAAATAAAAACCTCTTCTTAAACCGTTACATGAAAACCAGTACTTTACCCATTTTCCATATCCCTGAAATATATTAATTCAGTTAGATACAGTGCCCTTTTTCTTATGCTATAATTCTCAAATATTTTTAAATTAAATCAGCTCCCATGTGATTACTATAAATTAAAATGGGGAGGTAATAAGTAATCGATAACCAGGTAAATGGTTATTTGAGAGCCATCCATAACCTCAAACCTCAAAGGCGTATTTTTGGCCTAACGCGGCGGAAATTTCTACACGACTGATGGTTTAAAAAAATGCATATAACTTTGCATACTTAGTACTTAGGTATTACTTGGTGTGAGTTGAATTATTACTGTGCATTGTGTTGTGATGCCTGCTTAACTGTGTAGCGGTGATAAGGAAACAGGAGCACTATTGTTTTGTGTAAAATTGCTTTGTTTTCGAAAGCGAAAATGGCATTTGGTAATAACACTACTTAAATCAACCTTATTAGCCCAGTAACTCGGTGCTCCGGTATGATATAATGCCGTTTGTGCGCACCGCGTAGTTATACGGTGCACCAATAATTAGCCGCCGACGGCTGTTCGGGTGAACGCTCCGGCAGAGCGCTTCTCTCGACGTTTTGCGCTGTAGGCCGTAGACGCCGCTGTCGCTGGAGTCACAGTTCGTACTCTTGCTTGGTGTACCATAGTATAAGTAGAATCGGCTTGAGTTTGTACGTTTTGTGCGCAGTTTTAATTGATGCTCAACATTTTTGTGCATTGGTTACATTGATATTTATAAAATAAGAAAAGAATTGACATTGGAAATAAAAAAGCTAGTCAAGAGGGTAATAAATTAACTTAGACTTAGATGTTTTTATGATCACAGGAGAATATTTCGACAATTTTTGAGATTTCTGTGAAAACGTAAAACCGTACATTTGCGATATATGTTGTGCAACTATCAACTGCACACCAGCCATGATGAGCGAGCTTATTACCAGCTGATGAGGCAAGCCCCGTTTGGTAGGGGTTTTAATTCACTTAGAAATATATTTTTATTTTTGTTATGAGTTTAAAATTTTTAAAATTTTATATTCGTATTAAGCTACTTGTTCCACCTGTGGTTAAAATTTTTTACATCATCACTGAATCACACAGTATAGGTTGTTCATTCATAGCAAATTTAATAAACCTATTTACAGTTTATATTTTTCTTTGTACAAAGTAATCACCAAATTAATATTGCTCAGAATTATTTGATTTGTATTGTGGAGCAAAATATAAAACAAAAAAGTTGTTATGTTTCCATGCTCTCCAAATCAAAAACTTCAATACATTAGTTTAGCAATTAGTTTTTTAGCAAAAATACGAAAAACTAATTTATATTGTTGCATAATCGGTTAGAACATATAGTGTTAATTTATCGATGATCTATCTTTGTCACGAAATCCACAAATTAAAGTTAGTTAAATAAATTTAGTATAAAACTTGAAACTGCAATATTTCTCAAACGAAAAAAGTATATTGTGCAGCAAGTTTAGTAGTGAGGCATTGTATGAGGGGGCACAAGGCGAAGCAGAGTGCCTTCAAGTATACTAACATGCAATATACATTACTTAACGAGTCGTACACTATAATTTTTGTACGACCTTAAGTAACAATAATTCAAAAAAAAAACAATTAAATTAACAAAATATTCATGACTATATACAATGCTTTTGTTGCTCTTGGCATTACTTGCCACAACAGTGTACAATAGGTTCATATATCTACCAGTAGAGCGCAATGCAATGTCAAATTGCGCGTTGTAAAAACTGTGAGATGTTTACCATTTTAATCGCAATGACGAGTATAGATTTCAAAAATGTTCCATTTAAAAACCTATAAGTTTATATTATTCTTAACTTTGCGATGTTCTTCTGTTTCGTTTGGTGACAGATTTAAGGAGGGACAAAAGAAGTCATTCAAGTTTTATTTGAAAAAAAAATCTCACGCGCAAAATAAAGGCAGGGGGACACTAAATATACCAGGGACTCTTTAAAATAAGGGGAACAAGCATTTCACATAGGAAACGGTAACTCTTGAGGGGAAGTTTGTTTTCTGTAGACTCCAAGGAGACCACATATAAAAGTGGGCTGGTACAAGGTTATGTTATATGTCAGTGTCCAACTGCCATCAGGTTTTATGATGTGATAGATAGTGCCATAGATTCTAAAGGAGGCAAAAAATTTCCCATCATAATTCACAATTTTTAAGGTTTCTAACTTCCAGATACTCAGATTGATGTGACAATTAAAGAATTTCAACTATACAATAAATTTGTTTCATTTGGCAGTTTCCATATTCAGTACTTGTAGACACAACATTGTCAAGTCTAATTTTTAGAAATCATAGAAACCATTATTAATTTTTACTAACAATCAAAGCACCTCTTATATTCATAGATTCTTCAATAAAATGGCATCACTGATACTATTAGAATGAGGAAAGAAGGCCTCGCTTTGGAAAGTATAATGCTGGGTCCCCTTATTTTAAGTCCCTGAAATATAACGAAGCACCCAGTGCGTTACAAGCAAAAAGAGAGACTACTACATTTTACATTTCCCCGTGATTTTTGTAATCTAACGCGGGCTGAATTAAAACCGCAAAGGGACCCCATTTGCAAAGATAATATTCCCGTGCAGCGGGCCGTTGAAAATTTAGATGTGCTGATATTTATCCAACCGGGGGACCCTGACGTGTTTTGAAGTAGTTCCTTTCTGACAACCTCCGCAAGATCCCTTCATCTCGCACCACACGCCGCTCAATTTAAGTGAGAACGTCCCATTAAGCAATATCGGTTTGTGTACTTTCTCGGCCCGACCCCGCAAGGGGTCACGCCGCGAACTTAATTTTGCTGCTCAAACTTGCATAAACCTGGGACCCTCGGGGACCCCGTCCTAAATATACATTAAGTCTTACTTTGCGCGCTTCTTGACATATGTTTCATCAAGAGGCTCATAGTTTAGATGATTTAGCCGAGACGCAGAGTGAAGATACGGTTTATAGATGGCAGATGATGGTTAATCCTGTCATGTCACTTCCCCTTCCCCCACTTCCACAAGGCCTACTGTAAAGACAGGCCCTGGCGCACAAAAATCACGTGACCATCTTAGTCAGACGTCAGATGTCATTTGTCACATAACTGAAAGCTGCAGCTTGGGTTTTGAGAAGTTTTCAATGTTTAAAATGTTTTTAAACGTCTTAGTTTATATTTTAGAAACAAGTTTGTGTCTAGTGCGCGTGTGTCCTGGGCGTCCTGGCGGAGGGGAACAGCCCAGGTATTATTATGGCCTCTGGGTGGGAGTTGTGGCGTCCAAGAGTATTGGTGCTGCTCGCACCGACGCGTGAGCGCTGTAAAGGGGAATTCTCCCCCGAACCACAGAATAGGAAGCCGTTCCCGTTGACCACGTTCGGGTTTGTGTATTTATTGTATTCACGATTCACCTTGTGCGAAATAAATCAGTGTTGTAACCGTTGATTTTCGTTGTCGACCCACGCCCCGATACGGTTTATCTATTCGGTCTTTCACGCTGCCGAACAACTGAGACCTCGTCAATATTTGCAGTATACTTACCTACTGAGGTTAGTTTTCATTTTTATTTCGTCGAAAATAACCTAAATACCAAATATTGGGTCTGTTTATATTATATTTATACATATTAAAAATGCCAGGAAGAAAGTGTCGCCATAACAAACATTTGTTTTGCCTCGGGATGATAATTTCCGCTAAAAATGGATTCGTCAAATTCCAACAGATTTAATTTCTAAAAAACCCTTAATTATGCGTGTGGCTAACACATTTTCAAGAAAGTGAAACAATTAAACTGGACAAATGTGTTGTGGGAGGAAAATACCTATAGAGAATATCACCTAAGCTAAAGGAAGGTGATGTCCCAACAATTTTTGAGAAGTGCCAAAATATTGTGAGTGCGGTGCCGTTTAACTCTCAGCCTAAAACAGCTGAGGCAGGTTGAAAATTTTGAAAAAACAATTAGAGAAAGCTTGGATGCACAAAACCAATAATGTAATAGATGAAAGAAAACTTGCCAAATTGTTACGAAATTTGTTTTTTCTACTTATCTCCAAAAATGCCTTTCATTATATAGCAGTAAGTTGGTCACGTGACTACGCGATTATGCGTTAGCGCCGTGGCCTGCCTTTATCGTTGGCCTCGCTACTTCCACGCATGACGTCCGTGCCACAGTGTTGCCAAGCGAAGGGTAATTCCAGAAATTTCCACATTATTTCAAGCGGAGGTGGCCCTCTCATTCTTCCAAATTGTTTTTTTTTATTGGCCTCGAAGAGTTAGAAAAAACATAACTCTGACATAATTACACAGATTTTTCCTTTAGAGAAAAAGAGGTTGGGCGTAATTTTTGATGACATCCGACACAAGTAAACGCATATCCAAGATTTAGATTATCCCAACCTTCATAAGAAAATGCTTAATATAAGTATAGACACAAGAAATATCACTTCCTGGTTTTTATAATAGCAAAGGGAAATCAATTAATTTTAATAAGCTGTTGTATTCCACCGTATCAATTTGAATGACATAAACCTTGATATCGTTGACTGATATATTATTAAAGACTGCTCACGGCTGTCACGTCTGACACATTTTTGGCTCACCATGCGCTTTCCGGAGATAAAATACAATGCAGAATTCATTGTTAGCCGTCAGAGCCATCTGTTTTCCAGGACATAAAGCTATATATAGCCGTGAGAATTCTTTATAAATACGTCAGTCAACGTTGATATACTCTCCATAGGCAAATATTACATGACTTTCGGATGGCTTTTGTGCCATCTATAGCATTTTTCCGGATGCATGCTCATCTCCCCAGAAAAGTCAGACATTTGAGGATTTTGTGGATGTGTTCCGGTAAAGTATACTCGTAATGCATCGTCTTTTTGAAGTTTTCGAGTGCGCGAAGTTGCAGTTCGCTTTGCTTTATTCTTTATTCGACAAACTCGCACAGCAAATGCAGTCTCGGTAACCATAATTTTTTTCTGAACCAGCAAATAAATTATAAAAATATTTGACTTTAAAAATATCATATATACTTGCCTATATGGGGTGAATGTTTTTACGTAAATATTGTCACCTACCTTCAGTGGCGGACTGGCTCTTCAAAAATAGGTCGGCTCGGCCCTGGGCCACAGGGGCGCTACATTTGAATTGGTAGAATAATATTTACATTCCGCTACGCCTGACTCATGGCATTTACTCAAAGACTAAATAAAATCCTCTGTCGCCTATTCTCTACAGGGTTTCCCAACGAAAATTTGACCCCCCCCCAAAAATTAGGAAACCGAAAAATATTTGAAAATTCTCCGAGACCCGTCGATTTTTGTTCTTGGGGGGAGCTTTTTTACAGTCAAGCCAATTTATATGTTCATCCCCCTAATCCCTAGCAACCCCAACTTTAAAATTTCAAATGGAACAACCCCACTTATGGCGCATCATTTTACAGCCCTTTTAATTGCGAATACACTGATGCATCGTTTTTAGAAATCTGTTGAGAATTAAACCGATAGTTGACAATCCACTGTACTCGTAGTAATTTCATACACAAATGCTCGCCACTAATATAGGTATTTTATCTACTACACACGACCAAATTACCTAGTTTTTATTGACGTGTCGATCAGTTTACAAAAAAGTCACAAATGAAAAAGCTGAAACAAAACAAAAAAAATTAATGCGAATTCGAACCATATACCTATCTTTTTAAAATAACAAAAAGTCAATGTCACAAAAAAGTCCCCGTTTTTTTGCTTGTAACTACGAAATCGTTAGTTTCAGCCCGCTATTGAAGGTGTAAACGTGTTTTTGAAATGGTTTGTTCTTTCGCGCAAAGGTTAGAAATTGTTGCAATTCGTGCTGTAGCTTTAGCGCAATCATGATTGCGATAACAAATTGCAACAATTTCTACCCTTTCCGCGATAGAATAAACAAACCATTTCTAAAATACGTTTCCACTTTCAATAGCAGGCTGAAGCTAACGATTTCGTGGTTACAACCAAAAAAACGGGAACTTTTTGTGTGGCAGAGACTTTTTGTTACATATTTTAAAAATATATAAGGTTTGAATTCGTATGAACTTTTTTTGTTTTGCTTCAGCTTTTTCACTTGTAACTTTTTTGTAAACTGATCGACACGTCAATATATAAAAACTAGGTAATTTGGTCGGGTGTACCTATGTGTAGTAGATAAAAAACTAATTAGTGGCGGGCATTATTTGTGTAGAAATTACTACGCGTACAGTGGATTGTCAACTTTCCGTTTTTAGCCAATAATTCTGTCAAATCTCAACAGAATTCTAAAAGCGATATCTACATTGTTGTATACGCAATAAAAAGGGCTTTAAAATGATGCGCCACAAGGGGGGTAGTTCCATTTGGAATTTTATTGTCGGTTTTCTAATTTTTGGAGAAGGTCAAGTTTTCGTTGGGAAACCCTGTATAATAATCCAGCGCGCAACCGCACCGCCCGCATCCTAAATACCTATATAAGTATTGTCAGGCTAATTTTTAGTATTTGGTACTGGCCGATGGCCGATCCCTTTTTGACGGCTGGTGAGTGCGAGAGGTTAAAGATGGGAATTTCGGGGAGTGCCGGTGCGCAGGGGGGCGCCTGGATCGGAGGGGCACAGTCGGCGATCGCTTATTTTTATTTTATTGAAAATAATAAAAATGCTTCTCACATTCACAACAGATTAAACTCCAGACGCAACTAAATGTGTCTGCGGGAGCGGAGTGACAATAATAATTATTACTATTATTTACACTTCATCAGTTGCGGTTATAGAATAAGGGGACCCAGCATGTCACAGTCTATCGCATAGGAAGAGTGAAGCCTTGAGGGGAAGTTTGTTTTTTATATACTCCAAGGAGACCACAAGAGGGCTTTTACTGGGTTATATGTCAGTGTCCAACTGCCATCAGGTTTTATGTGACATGCCAGTGCCATAGATTCTAAAGGGGGCAAAATATTTCCAATCATAATTCACATCCAACCTTCGAATTTTACAGAATAAAAATGACTTGGAATATTTACCTATGGCTGTCTCGTTATAAAATAATGAATTTAGTTATAAACGTGATCTAAAAATCTTAGAAAGTTAAGTATTATTATAGTTCTTATAACAAGAAATGTTTGGAAAAAATAATAGCGTATAAAAGTTCCCATTGAATTGATGTCTGTTTAATACAATTTTGAATTTGATATATACATGTATAATATTTCATTATGAGCTTCTAAAAGTATAAAAAGTCAAATTCAATTTAAAAAATATGTATATTGAACACTCATACAAAGTTCTTTTTTTGAAATTGAATTATGGCTACATCTCCCAAAATAATGAAGCTGCTGAACTGAACTGCTGTGTTTTGGGGATGGAGATATGGAGAATAAGCTGAAAGTGTCAATTTCGCCGTATCTCACAGAGGGCGCCACCTGCGCTGTTTTTGGATCGTGCTTTTACTCGTAACTTTTTGGTCTTGCAGGTAGGTCCATCATTTTAGTGCATCTTTTTATTCTGCAACAAAAAGGCAAAAGAAAAAATCTATGAACAATGGGGATGGAACGGATTGAACTTATGATTATTATTATTGAAATTATGGATTTCAAAAATATAAAGTTTCCATAAAAAACTACAAGTTTGGTTTGCCCTACTTTTTTGAGACACCCTGTATAAAAACGGTTGACACCATCAAAAACACAAAATTCCCCACAACTTTCATTTGAAACGTTTTTTTCTATGTTGAAAAATTAAAAAGTTAATGGGGTGGGATTCTTCCTTGACACACGCTGTACATATATTTGGTTATGTAGATATATTTATTGTCTGAAATATGAAATTACCTTTTCCTACTAGGTTCACCAGTGTCGGCTTCAGACTCAGGTGTGCATTCAGAGGTAATCTAAAGCAAGTTCTTTTTGTCCCAATGGTGACTTTACTCTGAAAGTAGTAGTGTTTATAAATCTGTCGTTCAATTTATTGTCTTAATTCTGGAAATGATTTACCTTCTTCTTGTGGACTCAGCAACATATGCATTCGAATCATTTTTGAGTTTCCCAATTTCCAGAAACTCAGAGGTAATCGAAAGCAAGTTCTTTTGTCCCAATGGTGACTTAACTCTGAAAGTAGTAGTGTAGTATGGTATTTCATAAATTTTAAATTCTTAAGCAGGTAGCTTCAGTCAGGTCTTCACTTTATTACCTACAGCATTCTACAAAGTTTTTGAAAGACTTTATCATACGATTTTATTTTAAGTTTGTGAGGTACCCTTGGGAGACAAATAAAATTACAAAAAAAAATTATAAGGACTAATGAACACCGAGAAATTACTTTATTAGAAGTATTAGACATAATCTTGTTAGTTCATCCCGAAATCTGTGAAAGTTCTTTGGGTAGATGCATTTCAACAAGGGAAGAAAGTTCAATTATACATATTACAAATGGATTGAGGAACCTGGTAACATGGTGCATTAGCCACAAATTGTAAACATAAGTATAAACTTTATTTTACGGCCTGATTAAACGTACCTACCTACTTTCCTGACTAGAAACACGCCACTGAAAATTGCTGTAACCTGTACTCTAGAACTACATCGGTTCTTACCTGTGGAAAGTTAAGTGGGGGTGCTTATAATTTAAGCTTTTTGCAAAATCTGCACTGATTTACCATATTTCTACTTAAATTCGCTGGAAATCAATGTAAATTATAAAATAATTTTTGATTTATTTGGCATTTGCCATATTCCGTGTTTGTAGACACCACATTGTCAAGTCTAATTCATTGAAACCATTATTAATTTTTACTAACAATGAAAGTACCTGTTATATTCTTAGATTCTTCAATAAAATGGCATAGTTGGCACCACTGAGACCATTAGAATGGGGAAAGAAACGGCCTTACTTTGGAAAGTATAATGCTGGGTCCCCTTATTTTAAAGGGTCCCTGGGAAAACCCTATAGAAAACCATAATAATCCCAGTAAGTGTATAGGACAATAATAATTGTTACATTAAATTCACTAAGTATACCTATAGAGCGATATTATAATAAAATAGCCTCTGCAGGGTGTCCCAGGATAAGTGAGCCAATAGGTGTAAAAGGCAAAAAACTTTCCAGTTTACATTGGATGGTTTGAGGTTCTGACCTGCTTGACTGGAAACTACTTTCTAGCATATTTTCGCTTTTGAAAAGTCAAGATGGCGTCGACAGCGACCATTTATTTATTTTCATTGTAGGTAGGTGAAGTGCCTATTCCTTCAAAGATAGCGGAAAATGTCACTAAGGAAAGATGTTTCCAATTAAAAATTATTACCCCCCGGGTACCAAAGTTAGGAAAGATGGGCCTTCAATCGGCCTACATGCAGCCTTTGCATGGAACGCTAAACATATATTGTTAAAGATACTTATAACTCTATATTGTTGGATTGGGAGAAGAAAATGGACCCAAATAAACCTAAACTTAGGGTGTCTCAAAATTCTGACCAAGTGATGCGCACTTTCGGTCAAACCCAAAGTCAGAAATGACAACCGACACTTTTTTGTTACTCCCCGTATACTCATCACTAATATTCCGGTTAAAATCCAAATTCACATTTTTTTAGGAAAGGGTATTTGCTGAAATAACTTTTTAACAACTGTATATTATGAAAATCGGCTTTATCAGGTTAACTGCGGGACACCCTGTACCTGTACCTGTCCATAAACTGTGGATTTAGCTTAGAATAAAATTAATAGTATTTTTTTTAAAACAAGCTTTTATTTAAATGCTCTGAAAAGAAGAAAATAAACTTTACAATAAATTAAACCAAGGCAAACCCATAATTTTGTAATATTATACAACTGTATATGATATAAAAGCTTGTCGCGAGAATAAAGTAATTTTAAGTAGAAAATGTATTTTTCTATAAAAGAAATTTCAACTAAATATCTTAAAATTTATTAATAAAACCCGCTTCTTAAATTCAATTTAACGCCCTGTATATTGAAGTAGAGGTGCCTAAATAGCAAAAGAAAATTTACACTCTGTATACCTACCTAGTATAGTTTGTGTCATATAAAGGATCTATCGATATAGGTACAGGGTATCCCAACGAAAACTTGACCCCTCCAAAAATTCGAAAACCGAACAATATTTGAAAAATCCCCGAGACCCGTCGATTTTTGTTTTTGGGGGGAGCTTTTTTGACACTAACTTTATCGTTTTGTACTCTTCAACCCCTTTCATTTGATACCCATATTAAGAGGGTTGAATTTAGTGTGATGTCACTAACTCTATCGTTTTCTACTCTTCAAGCCCTTTCTATTGATACCCATATTAAGGGGGTTGACAAAAAATACATCATCCGCCATCTTGTGGCGACGGCCATTTTGAAAGTATTACAATATTGAGTATTGTATATTGTATTGTCACCGGAACTAAAGGTGTACGCTATATTTCAGCTCAATCGGAAGTCAAGAAGTGGTTCTAATTCAGCTTGCAAGATTTGACCTAAACATACATTGTAAGTTAGATAAAATCTTGTAAAAACCAGGGCGAAAATTTATGGTGATGAGTTACTTGGCCCACCTCGTGTCATATCTGAAAAACATCGTCCAATCTTCCGTCTTCCCGGACAATCTCATCGTCACCGGTCGTCCTCACGTTTTGCCGCGCGTTTTCATTTGGTCGGAAAGCGAAAACCTGAAACGACTTGTGTGAGATTCCTCAAGTGGGGTTTCCAATTATCCGTTTGCTCCCCTTATCTGCCGACGATCCCATCTTTCCCGCCTTCATTTACCTCCGTTATTGGATTCGATACAGTAATTTTCCTTTTGTTTTGTGCTCCAACGGAAATGGCTGGGTTTCCGAGTATTTGGTTTCCTTTCGCTCCATGAGGCTTGTTATGTGCCTCACCGCCCTGCGTTTATATGTCTTTGAACGCATACTTTTGTGGGACGGTGGAAATGGGAAGGATCAATGAACTTTTATACAAAATCAAATCTGGATAAAACATTCTAGAGTTTTAGAGCATGATATCATTAGATATCATACAAGACAATCCATTGTGCGCAAGTATAGGAACCAGAGGATACTTGAATCTACAGAAAACAATGCATTGAATTTTAGAAAAACAGGCTTAAAAACATTTCTACCAAAAATTTATTTTTATTCATATTGTTTCACTCATTGATATATATGATTTTATTTCAATTCAGCACCCCTGTCCCTGCCGTGTAACTGCGGTTAGGTAATGAGAAATTACATATCAACCTATGCTAACTTCTCACTTATAGCAGTGACTATAGTCACTGCTTATAGTACACTACGCATAAAATAAAAATAAACAATTTAGATTTATTGACACTTTACAGCCCAAGTTTGTTTTATATTATAAATAAAATATGTTCGCTATTGTTTGCCAAAAAGGAACTCTACCCGCTTAAAAAGAACAAAAAAAAAAACAAAAACAGAGTATACAAAATTTGCAAAATTTATTTTCATCAAATTAGTTTTAATTGAACCGTATGGCCTATTTTGTATACAGTGGCCTATTTTGTATACAGTGTGCCTCAAATTGTAGAGAGTTATAGAGAGTGGGCTAAAATGGGAACAGCTTTAGACAATTTTTGCTCCCGTTTTTGCTCCCAAGGCTAACTTCGATCGTTTCCGAATTATTTCAAAATAAAACTGAAATTTCCCCTTCTCGCTTTTATTAAGTATTTTGGATGGACGTAAAGACAGAAATTTTACATTATTAATAAGGCACTTTTACATACCTTTTTTATCGGTTTTGTAAGTTTTTTAAAAATTACGAACGAAAATTTCCCAATGATGTGCTACACTAATAATTTTTCATTAGTGGTATCATACCTAATATCATAAACATATACAAGGCTACACAAAGACTGTCATGCAGAACCATTGTTAAAATTTCCACAAAGCTCACCAAATATTTTACATAAAATTTTATATAAAAACTAATAACTAAATTAAAATATCTATACAATAGCGTATTCTAAGAATAGTAAGACATTACAATTTATTATGTTTCCGTTCCAAAACAAAAGTTTGAAAGTTGATGTGACAGGAGTTTTTGCAGACGTCTCAACAATGTTTTATGTTATACAAGGATATACAGTATTTATAAAGTCACTTGAAACAGCATAAAAAACTCTAATTGGCGGCACACAAAATATAGGACATACGACTAAGCGTCATGCAGTTTTCAAAAAACATATTCTACAAGCAACATAATAATTTACTTTTAAGTTTTTTTAAGGTTGTCCTCAAACACAACGTAAAGGTTAATGCACCATATAATATGGCCAAAAGGACTCTAAAAAGCCATATTGATTATAACTATTTAGGCAAGTATATCCACAGAAAATTTTCTGTATATCCTAAGATCTGTGAAATTATGGCACGCCTATCCACCACATTTTATTGCACAAGTGGCCAGCCGTCGAACAGTGTAACCCATGCAAGTATTGGTGATATTATATTACCTAGGTGAGTAGGCAGCCACTTGTTTTTACTACAATATCTATCGTCTCTGTTTCCTTCATCACTTTTTACTACTAGTACCAGGTGCGGTTTAATATGTTTAAAGAAGTGTTTTGTCTCGAATTTTATTGCCGAGGCGTCAGTTCTCGAGCTACCCTGGTAAAATATAAATGAACTCGCTTGGAACACAGTGATATACGGGGCGAGATCTATTTCATAGCATTTACCATGCACGCTCTGCTACTGTTAAAAATATCAGACTTATCAGCAGAAATCACCCGTATAAAATTCAAAGGTTTTTATGCGGTCGACGCCGACCTACTCAAGGAGGCAGCCAATAAGAAAGCGAGCGTAGCGATGTGATTGGTCGGAGTTTCGAAAATCCACGGAGCAGTGTCGACGTAGGCCAGTTAGGCCAGTATAACCAGTGCCGTGTATGGAAATAGGGATTGCGCTTTATTTAACAGATTTTGGTTTTGGGTATAGATTTTTGTGTGGTGTTTGCTTTGGTTTGAACTATTTCTAACTTTATTTTATTATTTTTTAGAGCATTTAAATAAAATTTTTATACTATTATTAAGGGCTGCGCGCTGCCTAAGACTCGGTCTTGTTTTACAAAGCAAACGCCGCCCAAGCGTTTTTATGCTGTTCCAAGTGACTTCATTTATACCATACCTAAAAATTTGGATTTTTCGGCCCTTGAAAGCAGTTCTATTATAATTTTGGTTTCAGAATTATAGTTATTGTTGTTTGTTTCCGCAGATAGTTCCCAATTCGATGGTATTTACTACAAAATTATTTATTCTGCATGAATATTCCCATGTGCCACATTGTGTTGTCATTCCTTTGTAAGAGAAGACCCAGAACGGCTCATATGAGATTTCTCAAATAGGTGGGTATAAGGTTTCCAATTATGATCCACGTGGACTCTTATTATGTCCCCACCATCACATTACAGTGTATAAAGCACAGAAAATATACGCTACGTAGCGTAGTTATATTTTCTTTTGTATATAGCTTCATTTACCTCGGTTATTGAGCCCAAAGCAGTAATTTTTTCTTTTGTTTTGTTGAGTACTTTGCCGTAAATGGCCTGATTTCAAGTATAGGTATTATGTTTTTCTTTCTTTTATTGGGGGTTGCTATCTGCCCGATCAGCTATCTTTGGAGTTTATATTTCTTAGTACAATACAGTGATGTTATTATAAAGTGACCCAGTCACCGTGTTTTTTTAAATAACCCTAAGGTATACACTTGAAATAGTTATTTACATTGCAAGATGAGTATAAGTGCGCTTTTTGACCGAAGAAATTGTTTAAAGACCTCTACGAGGCCAAGGAAGATTTAAGCAGACAATTTGGTATTTACTTTGAGTTAAACTTTAAATAATTAGGGAGTAGATTGTGAGTAATAATCATCATATTAACTCTTGTTCAATTACTAAAAATTATAATCAGTGACGAAATATAATAGGCGAAATGCAGCTATAATAAAAATGTAATAAGGCTGCGCTTTTTGTGGAACTTGAATCCGTAACCTGCAGTTTAGTAGTTAGGGCCTTTAAAACATTGCGCCAAATAACTGTCTGTCAACTGTATCCTATTAACCCTCACTCTTATTTGACACTGTGGGGGTAGTATTGATATTTTTAATGCTTCCTTTTCACGATTCCTGTTTATTTATAATCAAACCTAAGTTTCGCGTTCCGCGTTCCTACGTATATTTTTAATCGCTTTAAAGTCCTTGCTGTGTAAGAGTTGCTTATAGCATTGACTGACCTATTAATAAAGACTGCTCACGGCTGTCATGTTTGACAGTTCTCTGGCTCACCATGCGCTTCCTGGAGACAAAATACAATGCAAAATACATTGTTGACCATAGGCGCCATCTACTTTCCAATACAGGAAACTATAGCCGTGAGAAGTCTTATTAATACGTCAGTCAACGCTTATAGGTAATATACTTTTTGTGCTTGGCAACACTTTTTGTACCTAACAACCAAATGACTTAGGGCATCTCGAACGCTGGACTTTTACACTTTCGGGCGTGCATGCTGATGGCGAACATGTAAAGTGTACGTACTATATACAGAGGAGGGAGAAGGAAAATTCATTTATTTAGAACTTCAAGTGAATAACCCTGTATAGGCTTAAGTGACAGGGTCGTGCCAATGGGAACAAAATACATAAAATCTGATAAACTTCCCCTATTTTCGACAACTACATAATACACTACTAATGAAACTTGGTCAGTCTGAATCTTATTCAACGTCAAATGTCCACTAGCCAACAATGCAAAACTACAAACCAGTCCTCGGATGCAGGCTCGTTCCCGGAATCTGATAAAGTTTGCCCAGCGCCTAACGTCTTTGCAAAACAATGAAATACAAATGTAATGGTTACATTCTAAACGGTCGCCTCTTATGCTACCCCTACACATAAATTGATGAATTTATAGTAGGTATAGGTACCTCTAGCATTAGCATACATGGGGATAAAAATGACCATCTGTAAAAGACATGGCACTGGCACATATTATATTATATCGTTGGCATCGGGATGAGGCGTAGATTCCGAAAATTCATTATCATTATAAGTAAAGGGCGGAATATATGCATTTAATTTCAATCGAAATATGCGCATATATATGCATCATTTTTATTTAAAATATGCAATGATATGCATTTATTTGGCCAAATATGCAATAATATGCATTTATTTTACATGTAAAAATACCTTTAAAAAACACCAAAACTGATTTTAGAGAAAAGGTTTATTTTAAAAAAATTAAAGGAAAACAAAACATAAAACACCTCGTTAAATACCTATATTAAAGCAGAATTATAAGAACATTTTAATTTGAAATTGTATAGTAGGAATTTATGATTAAATACTTTCAAAGTTTTCCAATAAAAATATTTGCCTTCTGTAGGTAAAAATATGTTTATATATAGAAAAGCTTCTCTCAACATCTACCGATTTAATAGGACAATATTTTAATTCGGGTAGTAAAATATAAGGCCAAGGTGCAACTTCGTTGGATGATTTACCATCAAAAATACCTACTCTTTACTGCTATTAAAGATTTGAACCCTTCATTATTTTCTAAAATAGCATCTAATTTGGGCTCTCATAATCTTGGTTATATCTTGTATCTATAAATAAATATCGGAAAAACATGCAAATATGCACAAAAATATAGTTTTTCCATAAATATGCAATGTTTTGCGAAATTGAATAAAATATGCATAAAATGCATATATATGCAATTTGCATATATTCCGCTCTTTAATTATAAGTATCCGCCATAAATATTGCCACATATGGAAAAACATTGTATTTTCAATTTCTGAAAAAAACATTCTTGATAAAAGTTTCTGCTTCTTCAAAAACTCAAAATGTACTTATAAAAATTTGTAAAACTAGGTACCTCCATATATACGAGGGAGATTCAAAAATATAAAACTTGCTCAAGAGTAAATTGCAAATTACAAATTGTATAAATTGTACAAATTATTATGGAAACATTGTATATGAGCAGATATTGTACTAAAACCGAATTCATAGAAAATGGAACATTATATCGTTACTACTTTCTTGTAGTCTCAGATTTTGACGAGTTTGGCCTAATGTTTATGTTTCAAATGGGGTAGTAGCTAATAGATCTGCTTTAAACTTAAAATCTCAAAAGTAGTTGCAAGAATACCTTCATGTAATGTACCTAATATTCTCTGGTTGTTAAAATTCCCAATCTATAAACATTAGTTTTTACATAGGGAATGAATGTTAAAGTTTTTCTGGACAAAATAATAAAATAATTCATTGATTTACATACATGTAGATGCTGGCAAAAGTTTTCTTGCCTCCACTTTTCTCTCGTGCAATCCAAGCCCTTATACTATAGGTATGCAGATTTAAGTACCGAACTTGAGCCGGCAAAAGGTAATCACAGCGCCACTTAAGCCGGATGTTCGCGACTATCGCGTCACTTAATTTTAATACAAATTCGCGCGCCTCAAAACTTCGGCAGTTTGATATTTTCTTAAAGTGGAAGGTATTTTTCAAGGAGCTTGTTAACCTACAAAGATAGTCGCTTTATATTTGAAAAATGCAGAAAGTATGAATAAGACGAAAATGAAGATTCACTTATAGCAAAGATTATATTCTTTGCCTATAGCCATGACTCGCTAGATAGATAACCGCACTTTTTAAAAAAGATTTGCATAATCGGCTATGTCGGTTATGCTATTTTTTATTATAATTTCTATTTCTCTTCTGTTAAGATAAAAGCATACCTAGATTTTATAATAATTTTGGTCACAGAACACCACACAGAAAAGAATGCACTACATGTATTAAAATTGGTCCATGATACAAGCACGCCATCTATTATTGGAGAAAAGTACTAAACAAATGGCGGGGTATTTGAGAAAGTTCTCCCAGCCACGTAGGTACCTGCCGCCATCTATTTTACTGGAGGAAGGCACAACTCAAACCAATATTTTCCATTTGGTTTCCGCCACAAGGTTTGGCTTCATACTTTCTTACACAGTTAAAATTATTTCCGTGGCTTATATTTATAAGATTTTTTTTTGTTTTTTGCAATTTTTTAATTTCGTATTTGTATTACGGTAATTTTTATTCACCTGTGGTTAAATTTTTTTAAATCATGACTGAGTCACCTTGTTTTTTTCTGTATAGGGTGGTTTCGACCAAAAGAAATCTATAGTTCTATAGGCAAGATTACGTATACGAAATTCGCTACTTAGATTCCGTGCACTCGGTGTATCTCAACATAACGCTTGACGTGGAGTGAGAAATATATATTTCTAAATGATTCTTCTTCGAAACAATATTCGAACTCACGTAATCATGTAAAACGAAATGTTTACGAAGCGTGCAGTTGCTACGCAATACGTTTCCAGTAAAGTTGGTGACAGCGCGACAGCGCGTGACATTTTGCCTTTGACCCTCATAGAAATTCTTTGTACGCTTCCATAAAGGCACAGATGACGTAACCTATCTGTTATAAAGGTATAATATTAGGTCCCCAGAGAGGCAATCTGCCATATTTATTCAACATGCACGAGGTATTATTGATTTGCAACGGAAATAGACCGTTTATATTCTTCCCTGGACTTCCCTATAGGGTAAGCTGGGTGGTAATAAGTTCTAAAATAAATGTTGCTAAATTTTGTGTTAATACAATCTCGTAATTTCTGTTAGCTCTTGGACGACTCCCTGTGTCTTTGAAGCTCGTCGAGCTCGTATGAATGAAATAAAGTAGCCAGGATACATTAGCTACAATAAAAGAATATAATATATGCAGCGAAGAGTTGAAGTTTGTATTAGGAATGGAGAACGACATTTCGAACAACTTCTACGAACAAGTTACATTGTTAAGAAGTGGTGTGCTGTGTCGTGAAACTATAATGTAAAGTGAAAACAAATTAGTGAAGTGGTAAATGTGATTATTACTAGGTTATGGAAAGTCTTAATATTATTATTCTTTGTGCGGGATGATAGGGCTACAGGCCAACGCCCGCTTAAAAAAACTAACGCGCCGCTGCTACAACCCATGGGATATGTGGAATTTGCAAACTTTTGCAGGTTTTCAAGGAATTATCTGACGGTATGGCAACGCTGTGGTAGGAAGCCATCGCTTCAATAACGAAGGGACTTTGCGACCAGTGCCTCTCAAACAGTTTCTAAAATTCAGGAAATACTGTACGAAAGGTACTACTTTTAATTCCGAGAGTGAAGATTGTACAATCATTCTATATGGATTAAAAGGTACTGTCACAGAATAAATAATAGCTTCACAACACAAGCGTCCTTAAAGACATGTGTCAAAAGGATGCTCGCTTTTACGCGAAATATTTTCTAAAGGGATAAACATTGTGCATTTTATTTGATTTTACATTAATCCACATTGGAAAGAGATTGTATTAGGACCAAATTTATGCTGTTGTTATTGGTTATTTTTCTGTAAATTGAAATGGAGGCTCGCTTATTTTTGACACATGTCTTTATGGACGCTTCTTGTAAAGATATTTATTCTGTGGTACTGTTATCCTGTGGTGTACAGGGTGTCCAGATTTGGTTGTAAATGCGGGGTATCTCGGTTATTTTTAGACATATTTATGGAGTTGCGGTTTTCGCGAACCGTTCCTACTTTTTTGTGAAACGAAAGATACTGTATACAGATTTTTCATAGCAACCTTCGTTTTTAAGATACAGGGCGAAATTTAAAATTTGCGCTTTTGGGGCATATTTCGTATCTTGGGAACGGTTAATGATATTGAAATGGCAAAATCTGTATCTTATAGACATTTTCACGTATAGAATTCAGTTTTTTACTAAAATGGATAGTGCTCGATATATGGACCAAACTTAGGTTTTTTTAAATAGAACACCCTGTATATTTTCTACTAGTTATATTCAGATTGTCGTAAGCTTTACAAAAATATATAACACTATGTAGTTATTATCTATATTAGGCTCTAAAAATAACCGAGATACCTTGCATTTCCAACCAAATCTTTACACCCTGTACAGGATGTTTCAAATACAGACTTCTAGGGCTTAAAGAATATCGAAAGGTAAGACGAAAAGTTTAAATTTTATTTTTATTTTTCCAAACAACTTTTAACAAATCGAAATATTTGCACGAAATTTGGTAACTTGAGGTTTTTAGGCCTAGGAATTCGATATTAAAAACGCTTTTAACTGAATTATTTGTTATGTAGTAAACCATTTTATTATTTTTTTATTAAAATTTTGTCACCATACAAAATGACAAATTCGGCAATAATATGGAAGTTGCATATACAGATCTTCAGTTTTTTAAAAATAACAAATAAATTCGATATTTTCGAAAATTTTGTTTTTAAAAAGTTTTTTATCTTTTATTTTATTTTATGTTTTTTACTACCATGCGCCAGGAGGGTGGCAAATAAATTTAGTCAGCCATCTTTTTTCATATAGGTACATGTCAAGTAGGTTGTGAGACAATAATTATTCCACCATCTTGGAGCGGCCGCCATATTAGATTTAGTGTGATGCCATTAACTTTAACGTTTTCTACTCTTCGAGCCCTTTGATTTGATACCTATGTTCATGTTAAGAAGGTTGAAAAGAAAATGTAATCCGCCATCTTCTAGCGGCGGCCGTATTGAGTTTAGTGTGATGTTACTAAATTTATCGTCTTCTACTCTTCAAGCCCTTTCATTTGATACCCATATTAAAAAGGTTGACAAAAAATACATCATCCGCCATCTTGGAGTGGCTGCCATTGTGAAAGTATTACAATATTGAGTATTGCATATTGTATTGTCACCAGAACTAAAGGTGTAGGTAGGCAAAATTTCAGCTCAATCGGATGTCAGGGAGTGGTTCTAATTCAGCTTGCAAGATTTGACTTAAACAAACAAACTTACATGCATACATACATACATTGCAAGTTAAATAGAAGCTTGTAAAATAGTTATGAGGGGTGATCCATACAACTTGACTATCCTGTACATCGCGCGCCTTGACAAAGGCTTCGCTTGACAATTTGACAGTAAAGTATGTCTTCATCGGTAAAGTTTTGGAAATATAGGTTTTTTGTCGCTGTTTCTAAAGGGATTAACGTTTCTTATAGAAACGAATATTATCAGATGTTTTATATTACGTCTTAAATGTCAAATTAAATTTTGCGCTGTGTTGGCGGTACGTTTTATCCAAGAGTTCCGATTTGAAATAAAAAAGCGACAGCAAAGTGAACAGCGGAAATTCCGCCTTCAAATAGAAAAAATATTAACAGAGGAAACAACTTTGGCCTTTATTACTTTCGTATAAGAAATCCGGGAGTTTTTGCGACCCGATCGAGAAACTTTTTAATGAAAAGGCGATAACGTCGCGGAACGGGTTGTAATAGTGACAGCTTCAAATACATTTTTACCCAGAAATGCCCGTTTATAAAAGTTTCTCGGGGATACTCATTTCCGCAGCCATAATAAGCAGATCCTCGATGCAAAGGAAATTATCTTGGAATTTTTGCGTCGTTATATTGAGAGCACATTTCCAGAATCTCCAATAATTCTGGAGATATTAGGCAGACGCTTTTTTAAAACGATATCGTAGGAATCCAAGATAAGTTCCCAAGTAATTTAATTTTAATGCGATTAAGATTCCCCACAATCATTACATCAATTATATAATTGGTATCTATATATAGGAAATATCTGCCAAGTAGATATAGAGTTATATTTAACGTGAATGCAAGTCGTCAAGAGCAGTAGATTTTTCAAATAAATTTCTTCGAAAACTCGATCTTTTATCCTGTAGGCCTGTAGACGTTTAAAGTAGGTAGGTATTTATAAATAGTTGAGTTTACGCGCGCGTTCGGACTGTGTGAATTGCGGGAACATATTGTGACAATGCCGGCTAACGAATTCACTAATATGATATTAACTTACGTCCAAACTGTCTTCAGGATATTAGGAAGTATACAGAACGATTCCGGAATTGTCTTACCCCAAATATAGGCGCACTTCGCACATTTTTGTTCCTGTTGTACCGGTACAGGCAGTTCTAGAAAACGGATACTTTCCCCGATCGCAGCAGACAACGTCCCAACCGTTTTGTTCTAAGTGTTGCATATACAGCGTGTCCATTTACTATTCCCTTCTTAGATTGTGGCTATACTTTTCAGGATAAAAAAATCGGTTCGGGGGATCCAAATAAGGGAAGATGGAGCACATTTTAAAATTAGTATGGTATATACAGGGTGTTCCAAAAAAGTGTGGCTACAAAAAAAATATATTTTTTTAAATGGAATGACCCGATTTTTTTATCGCAAATGAAGCCTATCAAAGTAGCGTATACATCCCTAAATTATTTCCGCTTCCTCTGCGGCGTTGCCAAGTTAATTTTTTTTTAAGTATTTTTTTGCTAAATACCAACCCTTCATTAATATTGCTATATTTTTCTTGCGGCTTGATTTTTTTCTCTTGAAACTTTGGTTGTGGATTTACACTTAACCATTTTATTAATGACTAAGAACAAAGTTGAAAATTTTTGTTCAGGATGTTTCACTTTTTTCCGCCAAAACTCCGACATTTTCACACTTAATTTACTATTTTTTTCGAACGGAACACCCTATATCTAACATTTCCATTGGATAGAGCATTCATTCAGCTTTAATTTAATATCGAATACAGTACCTCTATCTCTAGCAGTATTTTCAAAAAATCCAGTATAAACAGAAAATTTTCAACTTTTTTATTTATTACATACATGCAAATTACTCGGGAATCAAACTTGTACTTATTTAAAAAGCTGCATATCAAAAAAGCGTTAGTACCAGTTACAATCTGTAGTTTACCATATTTTTGTATATGTACCTACTACACCTGCAATAGAATATTAAATTATAAAAAGTTAAAAGGTTTAGGAGAACTCATAGGTGGCCATGGTTTTGTTTCTAGTTTGACATTTGGTAAATATTTCATTTGCTGCTTGTATTCTGTGTTCGTTGTTTAATTTCAAACAGCAAAAAGTTGTCACAAAATGAATTATTGTATACAATACTTGATAAGTATGATTTACGTAATTGGTGAATGTTTTGGAAATTGTTTTTTGGCATCTCGAGTTTATGCCCAAAAATTCCCAGATAGGAGGCATCCTGATACCAGAATGCTGCAGAACTTAAAGGAGCGATTCGATCGCACAGGAAATGTTGCCTATAAAGAGCAAACTATACTAAAATCGAGCAACTCTTACGCCTGGCGTAAACAAGAGCACGTGCGTTGAAATATCCGCCATAGCCGCACGGAGGTACGACCTTTATTTAATTTTAGTCTTACAATTGTGTACATCAAAATATTTCAGACAAGAATTATTGGCTTAATTAAAATGGTTCAAGACATCGATAAAATTATTTGTGGCAGTGTCTAAATAGCTGAAAACAACAAGATAAAACTGAATATATACACTTTTGCGATCGAGCACGTCCCTGTTGCCGAGTCGGGTGAAATTTTATAGCCTACCAACCAATCGCGGATCGTCATTGAACACGTGGTTTTATTTACGCCAGGCGTACGGATTGCTCGATTCTACTATAGAACAAAACCAGTTTTAGATGAAGAAAATCAGTTAGCTATAACATTGGCTGTTGTGGAATACCCTGAAATAAGTGTAAGACAACTGAGTCGGGGTTTAGAAATGAAAAAAGTCCTCAGTAGGACAATGCCTTAAGCGTAACAAATTTCACCCATCCCATACAATGCGCAGTTACACCAGGAACTTGAAAATGTCGGAGTTTTGGCGGAAAAAAGTGAAACATCCTGTACAAAAGTTTTCAACTTTCTTCTTAGTCATTAATAAAATGGTTAAGTGTTAATCCACAACCATAGTTTCAAGAGAAAAATCAAGCCGCAAGAAAAATATAGCAATATTAATGAAGGGTTGGTATTTAGCAAAAAATACTTTTAAAAAATTATAACTTGGCAACGCCGCAGATGGAAGCGGAAATAATTTAGGGATGTATACTATACTTTGATAGGCTTCATGATAAAAAAATCGGATCATTCCATTTAAAAAAATATTTTTTTTGTCGCCACACTTTTTTGGAACAACCTGTATATACCAAACTAATTTTAAAATGTGCTCCATCTCCGCTTATTTGGATCCCCCGAACCGATTTTTTTTATCCTTAAAAGTATAGCCACAATCGAAGAAGGGAATAGTAAATGGACACGCTGTATTATTCTGGCATTATATAGCACTTTACGGCAAAATATATCAAAAGTTTTTGGAACTGGTGGTTATCATTTTATATCTCCTTCTGCTTTAAAAAGAACAATAATATTACCACGTATTTATACCTAATATGGCTAGTTCGGTGAATATGTGACACTACGCCTCACGAAATACACGAATAAAACATTTACTTTTTGCACTAGTTACCATAACCTATAGTTATTAATTGGGATAGTAATATTCAACATCGAATATCACACCATACCACCGGATTCAGCAAATCGATTGTAGGACCGTTTCCAGTATTCCACGCACATCCCAAGCGACGGCATTTCCCGAAAATTAAACAATGACTGCCATGCGTGAAACGGCCCTGCGCGCCTGTTGTAATCCTAGAACGCTGTGCCGTTCAAACATCACCATCGAAATAATTGGGATTTCTACGCCTGGCCGACTGCGTGTATCTGATTATGTTGCTTTAGTTTGGAGAAATCGGGCAAATTTTACTTATTTTGTAGGGGGAGAATCAGCGGGTTCTTATAACCCTTCGGTGTACATAAAAATCTTCACAGAAAATGCATGCTGTTGGACCGAATAATTCATTTAAATCCGCAAAGAATATTTTAAACAACCTATGGCCAACTAAAGAAAAAATCAATGAGTTGCTTAGAACAGTATTAATTCTTTTGCAATTAACGTAACAGGCGCGGCCCGTGAGTTATTGTATAGAGGTGGGTCAAATCGGGGGTGGACAGTGGAGGGCTATGCACAAACTAACTTTTATGTATTTTTTATGATTTTGACTTTTTTAAATACACTTAAGAAAAGACATATACTTCGTGATATCTATTAGACAATTATTATATTAGTATATTGTGATAATTCCGCCTTTTAGAAATTCGGTAACTATTTACTGTACTAACTAACTATTTACTGAACGTAGCTCAAACTAATCACCACACTATTTTGCAACATCGAAACTTCGCGAAAACCCGCGGAAAAAACGAAATTTTGAAAAATTCTGTCGCGTATTTACAAACACTATTTTCGCCCATGCCCGACATTCGGCGCGCGCCGACGTACTCTCCCTACTCTACTTTATTACTCTCTACTCTACTTACGTCTATATGCGAAGGCGGTTTCACATAGCACTCGACTGCGATCGCAGTGACTGTTTGGTGGGCGTGGTTCCGCTGCCAAACGAATATCGATTTGATCGGAGTACAATGTTATCGCAGATACTATTATAGGTAAAGAAATATTTCTTATTTTCAGATGAAAAAATGTAACATCTAATCGAATTATATCAATACAATGAATGTCTATGGAACATTTAAAGTCACTTCAATATATTTTTCGTTTGGGAGACATGTAGGGTAAGTCCGGGAGAGAGGGCCCACCGGGTGAGACGGCGCATTCAAATATTTTCGCCAGCATTACATTTGCACACCCGCTCAATTAGTCACTGCGAGTCTAATGTGCAGCTGACAACCTATTTCGTGTTTAGTGGTGTTAAAGCAAAATACTGGTAAGTTATGTTCAATAATATATATGATTTGGATGGCTTGAAATTATTTTACGCTTATGGAAATGCGTTATCTTTTTATCGTATACTTTATTTTTAATAAAAATACCGGTGTCGAAATAGCTTCATAGGTTACTCAGATTATGTGGATGGGCCGTTATTGAAATGATTATGACGGGTAAACTGACAAATGGGTGGACCATCTCTCCCGCATTGTTGGGATAGATGGCCCACTGACGTCATGGGATAGATGGCCATCTCTCCCACATGGAGAAAATATACGGTAAATTATTTATTTGTTTTTTCAACTGATTACAAATGGAAAACAACAGTAAGAGGGCAATTGTGGGTCGAAGATATTGAAATGGCTGCACAAGCAGTTAGAAATGGTATACAATAGGAGTCAGAGAAGCCTGTTCCACATTCACTAACATTCCTCTCTCATCATTTAGAAATGGTTCTATGAGAGTTTTTCAAAATACCTGAATTTATGATATATCTGTGGCAAAGTTTTATGCAAAAAGAGACAATAAATAAAAATACCTTTTGTCGAACCATCTCACCCGCCTAGCTGGGCCAATTCATCCATATACTACGGGTGAGATGGCTCACTATGCCTAAAGTTATTTTATTTTTTATCGAGAAATCATATTTTGTTTTTGTCAAAATCGTACCTCTGCTATGACACTGTTTGTATTTACTTTTTAAATAAATTTTCTTACTCAACTGTCTGAATGCATTTCACTGTTACAACGATTTTAGAAAAAGTGGGCCAACTCTCCCGGTCTTACCCTATATATACTTACAATTTTGGAAATCTTCGTCTACTGTTGATATAATTCAGTTAAAACGTGTGGTCTGCTTAATAAAAGGGTTTTCACCTAATTCCTCTTCTTCTTCTTCATATTATTTACGTCTAATATTTAACATTAACTTTTTAAATCAAAAGGTATACGATGATATACACTTTTCTTTTATTCAGCGGCCAGCGCCATTTTGTAACGACTACTGTCAACACACTGCAAGTATTATAGCAGTATAAGCCTCCTCCACCGAACAGTTTAACTGTGATTGCAGTTGACTGCTATGCGAAACCGCCGCTGAAAGCTTATATTATGAATGGTCGATCGTCGACGATTTAGTCATCTACTTGTCTGTTTTCCTCTTCAGAGCGGGCGTGTATGCTGTTGTCTCTGTCAGCCTAGAATTTTTTCTGGCTTTCCCATATGGTATATTTCCTAACAAGTGCGGAAAGTGGCACTTTTCCGCTACGCGTCGTTCAGCCAAGGAATCGAGTGTGGAAAAGACGCACTTTCCGCAAGAGTTAGGAACACTATTTTTTCTACAAGCGTGCGGAAAAGCAAATAACTTAAAAGTACACTTTTCCGCACGCATTTTAGTTTACAAAGTGTCACTTTTCCACACTAGTGCGGAAAAGTAGGGCAGAAAAGTATTTTTCCGCACTAGTGCGGAAAAGTGACACTTTCTAAACTAAAATTCGTGCGAAAACGTGTACTTTTTCGCACGCTTGTAGAAAAAATAAATAACATGTCCATTTGTTCTACATGACTAGCCAGACTATTTCCGTTGTGCAGTGCAGTGGATCAGTGATTTATTTTTGGATTTATTGTATTTGTCTCCTCACATAAAAGAGCAGATTGATGCTAATTTGGTTTACTTTATGCTGCACCAAAAGAGAAGGAAAACTTTGAGAATATTTTCTTAACTTCTTTTCAACCAGTGGCGTAACGCCTATATTACTAAAGCTTCCCTTCATGTATAACTGCCAATTGAGACACTTTATAAGTACTTTTAAACATGACATTAAAGTCCGATAAAACCAACAATAGAAATAGTTCTAAGTTTGGTTTATGTTATGCAGGGTGTTTCCTAAATAATATGCAGCGCGAATTTTAGGCTATTGCCAAAATAAGAAAAAATCCTATAAACTTCATTTCCGAAATATAGGGTGTTAAAGTTTTGTAAGAAAAATCCTTTCTTTATTAGATATTACTATTCTATGAATTGTTTTGAATAAAGCAATTAAAAATATCTATTATAACTTTTTGTATATCATGATATTTCTCGTATGTCTGTTCCTTTTCGAGAAAAAAATCAAAGAGAGACGTGCAAAAGTTCGGATTTCTTGTCTCGAAAACGAAGCGACATGCGAAAAAACATGCGACAAAAAAGTTGTATTTTTTTATTGCTTTATTCAAAACAATTATGAAAATTGCCAAATCTACTGGGCGTTATTATTTTTGTGTAAAATTACAAGTGATCTTCTCCTGGATCAACTTTAATATGTCTAAAAGAGACCCCATAAAATTATTAAGAAACCATAAAAACTATATTTAAATCGGCCTGAGCATTTATTTCTTAGTAATATAAAACCGTTTTTTACAAAACTTTAACATCTTTTATTTTGGACATATTATACGATGAGGAAGCATCCTGTATAGCGTGTTATAGAGTTAAAAATAATATCACTGCGGGTTACGGTTCACAGGGCGTATTGAAATTTCCCAAAAAATCAGTCAATTCTTCTAACGAAAAATTGATAATTACTTTTTGATAACTACGTACAAAATAGACAATTCGACAGTGTCATGGAAAAAATAACCTACTTGATTTCCAAGAGAGCGGGAGCTTCACACATTTGTTTCAAACTCACATTTAGTGTGTTATGCTCCACACCAAATTTCAACGACATATACTTTCACGGGTATTGCCATAGTTATAAAAAAAACGCATTTTTGGGAAATTCCAGTACCCTATAATAATATTATGAAAACCGTATAGACAGGGAAAAATATACTTTCCTATATTATGAAGATATGTGAATTTTTAACTCTAGAAACACGGTCTGCCAATATTGACCGCCATTTCTTCCATCCTCGCATTGAATTTATCGCGAAACGATCAAGACGACTATAATCTTTGGCAGTAATTCCATTTACGTCACTCGTAGAGAGCTTGCGAAACTCTTACTTTCCAAATAAAGAATTAGCCGAGTTCCCTGGAAGCGCCGAAAGTTAGAAAGTGCCCGGCCCCGCTCGAATGGCACTTGATGAAATGAACGTTGTTGCCTGCACTCAGATGTTGGCTTATTACTTCAAATTAATCAAACGATGTTTAACTTCGGTACTCTTCGGGACCAGTTCAAGTTCGAGTTGGCAACTCGCTCGAAGCCGCGCGACGCGGCGGCTGCTCTGGAGAGCGAATAATAGCGTCTGATTATTTGCTTATAGTTTTAGCCTAGAGTGGCGAAAATGAAAGAGCAGATAATAGGAGTGCACACAATAATATGGAACTTTCAAGTAGCGTACCTTCAAATGGCGTTTAAATGGGGATCCGAAAAATATCTATATATATCTGAATTATATAGCATTAAGTAAAAAATCAAATAATATTAGTGTAGAGGTTTTAAAAACTACAAAAAGCGGAAGATATATCTATCCATTGGGACATGACAGAAATACAGTAGATATATAGGGAACAGATTTTGTAAAAAATAAAGTTGTCCACATGGTTTTTTTTTGTAGATTTTAATAGAAGAAAGCTATAGTAGGCAGAGACTGGGCCACTTTACAGTGGCTTTATACGAGACAGTGGCGACAACCGTGGTCCGATTTTTGATTGGTTCCGCCATGTTTCGTCAAATTCTGTCATAATAGATCGACTTATTGTATCGATTTCATAATGACGGCGTCATTCTACAGATCCGTCATTCGTGTTGTCCCTTATTATGGACGTACGCTTTGTTTATGTGTGGATTATCATATTTCTGCGCTTTATCTGTGTTTTTTTTTTGAGAAAAGTAAAGTAAGGTGACCACAACGAGGATGGTTGTCATGCAAGAAATGTATAAAAGCGAGGGAAGGTTGCAAGAAGATGATGGTTATCCAGAGGAAGAATACACTGAAGAAGTTGGAAAAAGCGGTACAGAAGGTCAAAAGAAGACTGATTAGCAGGAGGAAGATCATGAAGAAATGAAAATAATGGAGCTGAGGGACCGTAGAAAATTGCAAAACCAGCAAAATTTGAAAACTTTGTTATGAAAGCTGTTGCAAATGTTTCAAAAATTAGTGGTCCTAATAACTATGAAGAAGCTGTAATGGATAAAGTGATGGTTAGCTGTAATGGATAAAGAAATGAAGTCACATGAATAAAACAAAAATGAGTTTTACAGAGACTTCCAGAAGACGAGAAAGCATTAGGTATAGTATCTTGTAAATGGATATACAAGGAGAGGATAATTCCGGATGGATCAATAGAAAAATACTAGGAGAGGTTGGTAATAAAAGGTTGTTCACAAAGAAAAGGTGAAGACTACAACCAAACGTAGCCCTGTAGTCAAATCTGGAGTGATAATAAAAGGAATATTAAGCATATAGCTGCTGGTGAAAATGTTGAATTGACTCGATGGATGTCTCTACAGCATGCGCTTATATCGAAAAATCGATGAAGATGTTTATGTGAAACAACCAAAAGGTTATGAAGATTCAACCAATAGAGTTTTGTAGACTCCAGACAGGTTTTTATGGTCTCAAACAAGCACAATGGAGCAAATTGCGAACATTTTCATGAAAGCTTTACTTATTTAAACCAAAAATATTTTGAGAGGCTGTTACTCCTGTAAAACAATGGGCTTAAGAAAAATCATCCAAAGGGAAGGATGTTGAAGATTGTAATATCACTTTTCATTTTTCTTATTTTTTTATTTTTCCATGAAAATAAGTAAATAAAAAGTGTCAAAAACCAAAAATAAAAGCAATTATTCTTTGAGTTTTAGTCTCGTGTACCAAGTGCTTTAGGACTTCAACAGCTCTGAAGAAAATTGTTAATTCTAAAGTTTTCTGTATGTACATAATAACACCAATAAACACCAATTATAAATTGAACATGCCTACGTTTGGAGTTGTTTTATTATAATGTAGTTATCATTACTTTATTTCCTAAGCTAAAAGTACCATATAATTATATTGTGTTTTCCCTATTTTATATTTTTAAAATTTTCTGTTTATTGCTACCAGCTCATTTCTAAACTTTTCAAAATACAAACACATGCTCAAAATTTGTTCGTCTATTCTAGACATTTCCAGTGAGAACCATTAAATATTAGCAGTATAGTCACTGATATTAGTAATTAAATTAAACGAATAACGGAACAGGTAGGTACGTTTTACCGTTTATTTCTCAAAAAAAATGCAATAAATTGATTTTATTTAATACATAATAGTCATGTCGATAAAAAAAATCGATACTGGATCTGGATTCACAATATCGATATATTTTTTAAATAGTCCCACCTCTAATTTGAGCGAAACATGGCGGCCGTGTCGCCACTGTCTTGTATAAAGCCACTGTAGGCCACTTTAATTTTTAGCGCCATCTGTTGCTTGCATCCAATATTGCTTTCGTATTCTTATGACTTTGTCGCACATTGGCTAACTATGATATTCCATAAACAAGGCTATTAAGCAAACAATCAAAACCGTACCATGCTGTAGCCATATATAAGTTGAAAATGTCAAAAAATTGATCCCGAATACCAAAGTATATCTTATAACAACTGGTTATAGTATGGGGAGTTCAAGTGGCGTTTTGAGCCAAAAATGGATGATTGATCATTTTCGAATTAAATACTCTACAAAAGAAATGGCGACTTATTATAGGATTATATGGGGGGTATTCTGTAGTTATAGGTACCTATGTCAGTTTCTGATATTTACATATCCTGCTTTAGTATACATTGACGTTATTTTTAAGGTAACGAATTCCCTTTGCGGTCAATATTTTGCAGTTTTGTCATATTAACAGAGATTTTTTAGGTAGATTTGTTTGTGGTAACGTGAAATTTCCAGGTGTATGAAGAAAATCGTTTGCACAGACCCTTACGTGAATTGCAGAAGAATAAATACTATTTTGGAAATACGTGATGCTTATTAACCAGTTGAAGAAGCGAGAATTAGGGATAATATATTTACTAAAGTAGAAATTTTGGTCTATTGCCCCAAAGTGAAGCAATGGTCTACTATATATTATAAAGAAGAAACCGGAAAATCTAAAGCGTTCTGTACTTATCTAGAGCTAGCCATATGGACAGAACAAACATTTATTTTATTTTGGATATTAAATTCGTTATAACAGACATATTTGCATGTTTTTATTTTTCAAAAGATTCTGCGGCAATAGTGTTTTAACACCCCGTCGATTTTTTTCGTCGTGGGGCGCCAGTGGCGATTGCTTGAAACAGCGGTATATCATGCACAGGTCTTTAATATGTCATCTTGGTGTTTCATAATACGTTTTTATTGCCCTTAGGTATACAGGATGTTTAGTAAACATATGGAAAACATTCAAGGGGTTATTTCTTGGGTTGTTTTAGGTAGGTACCTTTATTTTGTCCCTTGATGATTTTAGGGCAGCAGCCTTGTTTCGGCAATACATGGCGATAATGATTTTTCGGCAAATCAATTGTTTATATATTTTTTTAATTATTAGCTAACATTCATTCTTATTGCCGAAAAATCGTTATAACCCTGTATTTTCGAAACAAAAGGGGCTTGAAGAAAATCATCCAAGAATAAAATATTCTGAAAATAACCCCTTGAATTTTTGCATTTGGCTTACTAAATGTACCTCTATACACTTAAAAATCGAAACTTGGAAAAGAACCGAGAGAACTACACTCTACTCTTCACTTCTGGTATATACTTACAATATTATTCTTCACTTAGATTTTTAAATAGAACTCCCCATTCTCTAGATGCAAAGCCAGAATTTGGAATGTATAGTAGTCACTATATAGTGTGGTAGGATTAGTAACGAAAGTCACTTTGTAGCCTTGTCTATCCAAAGGTTTGTAGATTTATATAATTTTTTTAAATATACAGGCAATTATTCAATATTTGAAATATTTATACTCTTGTTATTTAATTGAAGTAGGTAATGGCTAATCATTCGATCTGTAAAAATCGGAAAATAGTGAATAATCTTTTAGTAATTTTTGCTAGATTTGCTTACCTTTATAGTTAGCACATTGCCAGCGGCTGTAAAGACAAGGCCTTGCGGGCTATAATATGTACATAGGATCGCAATTATCTTGAACCGCTCAACCCGCTCGTTGACAAAAATATGCTATTAAAATATAGGTCACAAAATAAGCAGAACTATACTTAATCATTATCAACGGGGAGATTTCAATATGTTACATTATACGTGTATGGAATTCAGCTATTCCATTAGCAATATTCGCGTCACTGAATCATTTTGGAAGCAATGATATTTAGTGAAAATTAATCATTGACTCCCATGCGTGAAACAGTTCGAGGTGCCCATTGTAATACGTGAAAGCCGTGCTGTTTGCGGTTGACTGCTGTCGAAATAGTTACGATATAATATTCACGCAAGGTTGACGGCCTATACCTATGTAGTGGATACCACGAATCTTAATCCCTGCGTCACGACAGCCAACAATGTAATTTCCATTGTCGACCATTGTGACGCAGGGATCATTATTCGTGATATCCACTATAGTGTATATCCGTCCTTATATCTTGGGGGACTTGAGCAATGATGTTAGATATGTGCTCCATTTTTAGAGGGAATAATGGGTTAATAGTTTCTTGTTTCTTGATGAAGAGAGGAAGAAGTTGGTGGGCAGCATAGTTGGACAGGGCAGGACTTCCTAAAAAAATAAAATATATTTTTAAAACATGCTTTTATTTAAATGCTCTGAAAAGAAGAAAATAAACTTTGTAATAAATCAAATCAAGGCAAACCCATACTTTTGTTACATTATACAACTGTATAAGTATGATATAAAAGCTTGTCGCGAGAATATATATATCTTGAAAGTAATTTTAAGTAGAAAATGTATTTTTCTATAAAAGAAATTTACACACGATAATCTCGCGACCATATAATATAATATCTTGGCGAAAGTAATTATAAGTAGAAATTGTACTTTTCTATAAAAGAAATTTACACACGAAAGTCTCGCGACAAGCTTTTATATCATATACAGTTGTATAATGTAACAAAATTATGGGTTTGCCTTGGTTTGATTTATTATAAAGTTTATTTTCTTCTTTTCAGAGCATTTAAACAAAAGCCTGTTTTTTTTAAAAAAATGTCACTATTAATTTTATTTTCAACTTTTTAGTTCTACTCTTTAAGCTTTTTCATTTAATGCCAATATTAAGGGAAAAGAAAATGTAATCCGCCGTGTTGGAGCGACGGCTATATTGAATTTAGTGTTATGTCAGTAACTTTATCGTTTTATACTCTTCAAGCCCTTTCATTTGATACCCATATTAAGGGGTTGATAAGAAAATACATTATCCGCCATCCTGGAGGGGCGGCCATATTGAATTTAGTGTGATGTCACTAACTTTATTGTTTTCTACTCTGCAAGCCCTTTCATTTGATACCCATATTAAGGGGGTTGACAAAAAAATACATCATCCGCCATCTTGGAGCGACGGCCATATTGAATTTAGTGTGATGTCACTAACTCTATCGTTTTCTACTCTTCAAGCCTTTCTGTTGATACCCATATTAAGGGGGTTGACAAAAAATACATCATCGGCCATCTTGTGGCGACGGCCATTTTGAAAGTATTACAATATTGAGTATTGTATATTGTATTGTCACCGGAACTAAAGGTGTATGCAAAATTTCAGCTCAATCGGATGTCAGGAAGTGGTTCTAATTCAGCTTGCAAGATTTGACCTAAACATAACATACATGCAATGAAAGTTTAATAAAAGCTTGTAATAACACGAGATTTCTGTTAGCCACATGAATTTGTTCTACAGAATTAGCATTTTTAGTTAAAGTATTGGCGCTCAGTTAAATTCGAAGTATAGGCAAAATATTATTAAACATAACGAAGCCGTGGATATGAATAGATGTATTTCAAAGATAATAATAAACTGCATACATTTTTGATCGTGGTATTTTTCTAAAATTAATTATTTTACATCCGAGTTTGATTCTATTATGACAATGTAATGTAATAATGTAATGTAATTACTACTAAAACAAAAAGTAAAAAAGTCCATGCCGGAAGGAGGTAGGTACTTTAGATATATAATATATAACTATAATATAGATAAGCTACTATTTAAACTGTTTTATTGTCTTATTGTTTTATTTTGTTATAGGATATAAACTGTAATTTGGGTAGTTAGGTATATCCTATATTATTCCTAGAATGGGCTTTAAGGTTTCAAATCACCCCATGTGTTTAGTGTCGTGTGGTGTTACAAAGTCGAGTATCAGAGACGAAACGAAAGAAGAAGCCAACGGGGAACATCAGAGTAACCTACATTCGCTGTTATTTTATACAATTCTCCCTCCTATACATAAGAATTCGGCACATTATAGTTTGTCGGATATCTCGGGGGCTACATAATCAGATACACGCGGTCGGCCAGGCGTGGGGATCCTAATTATTTCGACGGCGGTGTTTAAACAGCAAGGCCTCCTAGGATTACAAAGGATGCGGCGGCGCACGGGCGGTTTGGCGCGATTCAGTCGCCGCCTAATTTTCAGCGAATATCCCCACGCGCGGCTTGAGTTGTTACGGGTAATTGGGGAAATGCTGCTAATCGATGGGTGGAAGTATGTGCCATGTTTGATGTTGCCAAGAATTACCCAATTAATTATGCGGAGTTCAGCCCAGTTCCCTATTCGCAGGAATAATATGCTATAGAGAAGAAAAACACAAACATGGCAAGGGAAAATTATCACCGGTTGATCTACATAAAACTCTTTAGTCCTAATAGGTTATTACAATTTTTTTTCATTTATTTAAACTGTTTGACCCTGACAATTTAAGCACAAAAATTAAATTAAACAAAGTATACTTTTGGAGTAAAATTTTATAGGTATGATTTTTGCACCCTCCACCCTCCTAGAAGAGCCACACCACAAAGCACCATTATTACTAACTTTGCTACTACTAAATCTGTAGGTATATTAAAAACTGCATTTTCAGATATTTTGCCAATCTCATATTCATTCTAACGAGCCCACAGGGACTCTCGATTAGAATTTGTTAGAAATACCATCGCGATACGTCTACGGTGCCAAACCACGAAAAATAATTAATGGAATGTGGGAGTTTGGACAGGCTTCTGCATTATTTATTTAAGCAGCCCGTTGGCAACATTAAATTTGACGCCCACGGTAGATATCGAAGAGTTCGTGGCCATTTATATTTCATAAAAGCAATTTCAACAATTATTGTAAAAGGGAAGGATTTTCCCATTCCCGAGTCAATAATAATCGCCGCAAATACCCATAATTTTTCCTATAGCAGCCACAAAGGATGTCCGTTTTAAGCGGCTCACTAATTTTTGTCAGAAAAAATAGGCCCATGTAAAGTACCTATCAAAAAATGCTGGTTAACTTTTCTCGTTATATTTTGACCACCTTTATTTTTGGAGATATGAAAAGAAGAGACGAAATTTGTGTAGATATGCTATATTATTTAAACAATATGAAACCTCTTGACCTTTACCAAGACCCTAAAATAATTTTTTTGTATTGCTATTTTTTAGTTTAGATAAAAAAAAATTCACACCTTTCTACCATTTTAATTTTTTAAAAATTTACCCGAAACAATTTTTTATTGAAATATATTTGAATATTTGAATGTAGGAAAAAGTATTCCCTATCTCGTTCGTAAACAGTAAAATACGAAAGTGATAAAAATGAAACCCACCTAATACTATGTTTTTACGTAATCGTAAGTGTCAATAGGTAACTGTATTTAAATACGGAACAAAAAAGTAATTTTATTGTTCTCCAACCAAACTATTAGGTTTGTGAAAAAATATCTAACAAATGTAAAATGTTTTTAACTTAATTGGGCTATAGAATATGAATTTCTTCTTTTAAATAACTTACAAGAAATTACACTAAAAAGACGAATGAGTGTTTCTGGTTTCTGCAAAAAATAGTTCTACCGTAAAGTGTCTTTCAACTTGCTGGAATCGTATCCCGCTATTCAGCTTCCTAGATTCAACAGTTTTCAATAAAAAAATTAAAACCTAAATTTTTGTCCCTCTTAAGGCTGGAATAATTATTTTACATGAAAGACCTCCCTTAAAACCACCTGTACCTAGAACACTTTCTCCAAATACGAGTATTTGCACCTCATTAAGGAACACGATTTTTTTGTCTACTACGTTTTACTACCTATTAGCAAGTATAGGTTATCATTTATCAAATCTATCAAAAATATTTTTATTAGCGTAATAATTTTGATTTTTTCTGCCAAACTTTTTATAAAGGATGCGGAACATAGTTGCCGAGGCCTGCACAGCCGAGGCAAGTAATAAATCACATGATTGGAACAAGCCTATACCACAATTGAATACATATACAGTGTGTCCCAGATGGGGTACCGCACTCTTGTAAAGTTTCTTATATTTAATTTTCGAGAAAAAGTCTTTCTTGATAAAAAGTTTTGCTTGTTCTTGAAATAAGATTGGCATGGAAAAAATTAACATTACTTATACTGGGTGACCAGAAAATTGAAAAAACGTTAATTAACATAAGAGTAAACTGCCTCTATTTGTAGAGATACTGAAAAAAGTTATAAAGAAAATTTGTTCAGCGTGTTAAGTTACTTAGGTGTACAAAATTTCAAAGTGTGAGGCCTACTTTGATTTTTTGATTTTTTTTTCTTGTTTTTCTTCGATTAAATGTTTTTCTGTAAATAGTATGACAAAACTGTATTAACAAAAGTTACTCAGAGTAGGAAACTATGTACGATGAAAAAATTTTGACAATCCTAGGGCCTACTTTGAGTTTCTTCCAATATTTTCCAAAATACAAAGTAGGCCTAGAATTGTTAAATTTTGTCATCGGGCGCAGTCTTCCATTCAGGGTAACTTTTGTTAATACAGTTTTGTCATACTACTTACAGAAAACCATTTACTCAAAGAAAAACGAGAAAAAAATCGAAAAATCAGAGTAGGCCTAACTCTTTGAAATTTTGTACACGTAAGTAACTTACTACGCTGAACAAATTTTCTTTATAACTTTTTTCACTATCTTTACAAATAGAGGCAGTTTACTCTTAAGTTAATTAAGGTTTTTTCAATTTTCCGGTCATCCAGTGTAAGTAATGTTAACTTCCTTAAGAAACTTTACAAGAGTGCGGTACCTCATCTGGGGACACACTGTATATATGTACAGGGTCCGCGGTCGTCTACAAAATTACATTTTGTACATTACATTTTGTTCATTACATTTTACACCGTTGTTCAAACCCACCGAATTGCTCATACTGAGGGATTACCTTGTTAAAGTAACAATAATTCACAATGTGAAAATGCAAATGATCGGGTTATTCAATTATTCAAGTCTTTCCAGGTTTGACGTGACAATATTACTTTATTGTCAATTTCTGAGCTTTTAGTGAGGATTTTAAGACCTGTTGAGTCCAATTAAAAAAATCTATAAAAAATGTTCTAAATCATACTGTATCGATTTCAGGGACCCCGGGCCCTATGTATAACGGGACCATGGGGATTTCCGGATTACTTTCGCTTACGATGGCGTAGATATAGCGATCCATATCCACCGTGATACGTCGACGGGAGCCAGGCCGTGGAAAAATTAATGGAATGTGCTAGTTTGGGCGGGCTCCTCCATTATTTATTTAAGGGGCCCGTACTCAGTATTATATTTTGCGTCTGCCGCAGGTATCCGAGAGTCGGCACCCACATTTATATTTCATAACGGCAATTTTTGGCAGTCATAAAGGGGGAGAAACTTTTCGTGCCGGGATTCAATAACAATCGTCGGATCGATGGGCTCTATATATATTTGCTTTTTAGCCCAGTTAAATATACAGGTCCGTGATATGGGTCACGTGTGGTATTGCGATCTTCGACAAGAACGTTACCATAGCAACACAGACGCGGCACAGTCGCCTATAATAATTCGTAGGAGGCCAATAACAATATTTTTTCTATATAACGTAAGACGTGCTCGTTCTACCCAATACATTATAACTATGGAAGGTAGAGGTAAGGAGGACCATCTCTGTGTTATTAAATTGTCCCTCAAAACCATTAAATTAAAATGGCACTGCGCTGTTGCCCCCGGGTACCAAATCTACACTCCGAACTTTGCTACTTTCCACTCTGCTAGAGATGTGTCAATCGTGAATCACTGTGATTCGATCACTTTAAAGTATTGATTGACCGAATCTCAACATATCGAATCGATCCAATCATGAAGCAGTCGGTTATTACCGACACTCCACAGTCCACAGTCCACACATCGAACGGCCGACGATCGAACGAACTAAGACTGAATGAAATGATTCGATATTTTTTGAAATCGGTCACCGATCGATTTGGTCGTAGTAAAATGAACGAATTACCCATCTCTACTACAACCGCTAAGTTCAGGTCATACCCGGGGAGAACACGAGCGCCATCCTTATTTAATGCTTTTAGACGACAGTTTTTGAGCCGAGCACCCATATAAGATCGTGCTCCTTACCTCTACCCTCAATAATTATAACATTATACATTTTATTGAGTGACACGTCTACGCGCAACAGGATCTTCCGTTGTTTTCCTCCTTTTCGGATGGCGCAGTGTAAATGAAAGTGAAAGTGCCTCCCGTGTCGCCTGGCGGCAATCGTTTTTGTTCCTTTTAAGGCAATATACGGTGAAAATTCAACGGAATATAATTTTCACCTGCGGCTTCACTGACTGTGTCTGCCATTGGTGACATTAGAGTATAGACCATGATCATTCTTTGACATACCACTCGGCATAATATTATTTTTGGATTATAAATAAATCATTCGGATAATAAATGCCAAACAATAATAAATCTAGCGAAAATTGCACATATAGGTGTATAGGTTTTATAAAATGTGTCTTACTCTTTAGACTAAAAAATTAAGAAAAACTAAAAACATTAGAGTAGACATAAAGGATGTTTTAGTGGCATGCCAGATAAAGGATATCAATTGAAAAAAAATGCACCACCCCTACTAACTATACAAGGTGATTCAGTTTTATTCTGCGACACTTCAACAGATGATTGAAAACCAAAAAATAACCACACTTTTTCTATAAACCATATTATTTTAAGGACTTATAAAAAAGTTACAGGGTGTTAAAGTTGTAAGAAATATGTGGACTTTATTGAATATTTACCAAACTAGTTGAGATATTTAAGTCGTATTTGGTACACGTTGTAACGTCATGGTTTAGCATAAAACCTGTTAATATCAAACACCTTGAACAACCAGTGGCGAAGAAGTGGGTAATTAGTATAATTGTTTCTAGAAAAAAAAGAACCACCTTGTACAGCAATAAAATTTATTCAATTTCTTATGTAAATTTTAATTTTAAACAAAAACGTCTTCTTAATAATTTTTCTTATGTGTCATGGTTTCATAGCAAATTTGATTTTTTGTATTATTTCGGGGTATCTCTGAAAAATTTATTATCTGAAAGATTTGCTCCATAAGTAACAGAAATAATGTGTTTGCTACTTTAAATAAAGTAACTTTTTCCAATAAACATACCTATTTAAGGCTATACTTTTGAAGATACAGGGTCTAAAACATTTAAGGAAGATACAATTAGGTAATGTTACGCGCTGTATCTTGAAAAGTAAAACCTTGAATGGGTAAGTTTATTGAGAAAATTTACTGTATTTAAAGTAAGAAACACATTTTTTCTATACTTTGAGTCTTACTTATGGAGCGAATCCTTAAGTTAATTTTTCAGAAATACCCCGAAATAATACGATAAAATCAAATTTGCTATGAAACCATGGCACATATGAAAAAACGCTAAGAGAACGTTTTTGTTTACAATTAAAATTTACATAAGAAATTGATATTAACAGGTTTTATGCTAACTCATGCCATTATAACATGTACCAAATATAACTTAAATATCTCAACTAGTTTGGTAACTATTCAATAAAGTCCACATATTTCTTACAAATTTAACACCCTGTAACTTTTTTATAAGGCCTTAAAATGATATAGTTTATAGAAGAAAGGGCAGTTATTTTTTGGTTTTCTATCACATGTTGAAGTGTAGCAGAATAAAACTGAATCACCCTGTATATCAATTGGAATAAAAATAACACCTAGCCAATGAAACCCGTATCTCCGGTAGCTTAGTTGTTAAGTGCCTACGTCCACAGTAGGATTCCCGGGTTCGAGTCCCGGCTGGAGTGCATTTTTTTCAATTGATATCCTTTACCTGACATGCCACTAAAACATCTTTTATAGTTACAATTACAGGTACCAAAAATCTTTCTGTGTTTCATTTTCTGGCTTGACATTGTAGGTTAGAATTTCCACGTTCGATACTTACATTAAGTCGCTACTTATATGTCGAATTTTGTGGGTTGATGAACAAATAGGAAGTTCACATAACCAACAATAATGAATGGTTACCCTACACCCTCGAACCCCTTCTAGTAGCTGTAGAAGACGCCGAAGTCTTCTACATCTCACCGCTACTAACTATATATCAATTGGAATAAATAAGCCGATGGAACCCGTATCTCCGGTAGCTTAGTTGGTTAAGTGCCTACGCCCACAGTGGGAGTCCCGGGTTCGAGTCCCGGCTGGAGTGCATTTTTTTTCAATTGATATCCTTTACCTGACATGCCACTAAAACATCCTTTATATTTATAATTACAGGTACTAAAAATCTTTCTGTGCTTCATTTTATGGCTTGACATTGTAGGTTAGAATTTCCACGTTCGATAGTTACCTACATTAAGTCGCTATATGTCGAATTTTGTGGGTTGATGAACAAATAGGAAGTTCACATAACCAACAATAATGAATGGTTACCCTACACCCTCTAACCCCTTCTAGTAGCTGTAGAAGACGCCGAAGTCTTCTACATCTCACCGCTACTAACTATATATCAATTGGAATAAATAAGCCGATGGAACCCGAATCTCCGGTAGCTTAGTTGGTTAAGTGTCTACGCCCACAGTGGGAGTCCCGGGTTCGAGTCCCGGCTGGAGTGCAGTTTTTTTCAATTGATATCCTTTACCTGACATGCCACTAAAACATCCTTTATATTTATAATTACAGGTACTAAAAATCTTTCTGTGCTTCATTTTATGGCTTGACATTGTAGGTTAGAATTTCCACGTTCGATAGTCGCTACTTATATGTCAAATTTTGTGGGTTGATGAACAAATAGGAAGTTCACATAACCAACAAAAATGAATGGTTACCCTACACCATCTAACCCCTTCTAGTAGCTGTAGAAGACGCCGAAGTCTTCTACATCTCACCGCTACTAACTATATATCAATTGGAATAAATAAGCCGATGGAACCCGTATCTCCGGTAGCTTAGTTGGTTAAGTGCCTACGCCCACAGTGGGAGTCCCGGGTTCGAGTCCCGGCTGGAGTGCATTTTTTTTCAATTGATATCCTTTACCTGACATGCCACTAAAACATCCTTTATATTTATAATTACAGGTACTAAAAATCTTTCTGTGCTTCATTTTATGGCTTGACATTGTAGGTTAGAATTTCCACGTTCGATAGTTACCTACATTAAGTCGCTATATGTCGAATTTTGTGGGTTGATGAACAAATAGGAAGTTCACATAACCAACAATAATGAATGGTTACCCTACACCCTCTAACCCCTTCTAGTAGCTGTAGAAGACGCCGAAGTCTTCTACATCTCACCGCTACTAACTATATATCAATTGGAATAAATAAGCCGATGGAACCCGAATCTCCGGTAGCTTAGTTGGTTAAGTGTCTACGCCCACAGTGGGAGTCCCGGGTTCGAGTCCCGGCTGGAGTGCAGTTTTTTTCAATTGATATCCTTTACCTGACATGCCACTAAAACATCCTTTATATTTATAATTACAGGTACTAAAAATCTTTCTGTGCTTCATTTTATGGCTTGACATTGTAGGTTAGAATTTCCACGTTCGATAGTCGCTACTTATATGTCAAATTTTGTGGGTTGATGAACAAATAGGAAGTTCACATAACCAACAAAAATGAATGGTTACCCTACACCATCTAACCCCTTCTAGTAGCTGTAGAAGACGCCGAAGTCTTCTACATCTCACCGCTACTAACTATATATCAATTGGAATAAATAAGCCGATGGAACCCGTATCTCCGGTAGCTTAGTTGGTTAAGTGCCTACGCCCACAGTGGGAGTCCCGGGTTCGAGTCCCGGCTGGAGTGCATTTTTTTTCAATTGATATCCTTTACCTGACATGCCACTAAAACATCCTTTATATTTATAATTACAGGTACTAAAAATCTTTCTGTGCTTCATTTTATGGCTTGACATTGTAGGTTAGAATTTCCACGTTCGATAGTTACCTACATTAAGTCGCTATATGTCGAATTTTGTGGGTTGATGAACAAATAGGAAGTTCACATAACCAACAATAATGAATGGTTACCCTACACCCTCTAACCCCTTCTAGTAGCTGTAGAAGACGCCGAAGTCTTCTACATCTCACCGCTACTAACTATATATCAATTGGAATAAATAAGCCGATGGAACCCGAATCTCCGGTAGCTTAGTTGGTTAAGTGTCTACGCCCACAGTGGGAGTCCCGGGTTCGAGTCCCGGCTGGAGTGCAGTTTTTTTCAATTGATATCCTTTACCTGACATGCCACTAAAACATCCTTTATATTTATAATTACAGGTACTAAAAATCTTTCTGTGCTTCATTTTATGGCTTGACATTGTAGGTTAGAATTTCCACGTTCGATAGTCGCTACTTATATGTCAAACACCATCTAACCCCTTCTAGTAGCTGTAGAAGACGCCGAAGTCTTCTACATCTCACCGCTACTAACTATATATCAATTGGAATAAATAAGCCGATGGAACCCGTATCTCCGGTAGCTTAGTTGGTTAAGTGCCTACGCCCACAGTGGGAGTCCCGGGTTCGAGTCCCGGCTGGAGTGCATTTTTTTTTCAATTGATATCCTTTACCTGACATGCCACTAAAACATCCTTTATATTTATAATTACAGGTACTAAAAATCTTTCTGTGCTTCATTTTATGGCTTGACATTGTAGGTTAGAATTTCCACGTTCGATAGTTACCTACATTAAGTCGCTATATGTCGAATTTTGTGGGTTGATGAACAAATAGGAAGTTCACATAACCAACAATAATGAATGGTTACCCTACACCCTCTAACCCCTTCTAGTAGCTGTAGAAGACGCCGAAGTCTTCTACATCTCACCGCTACTAACTATATATCAATTGGAATAAATAAGCCGATGGAACCCGTATCTCCGGTAGCTTAGTTGGTGAAGTGCCTACGCCCACAGTGGGAGTCCCGGGTTCGAGTCCCGGCTGGAGTGCATTTTTTTTCAATTGATATCCTTTACCTGACATGCCACTAAAACATCCTTTATATTTATAATTACAGGTACTAAAAATCTTTCTGTGCTTCATTTTATGGCTTGACATTGTAGGTTAGAATTTCCACGTTCGATAGTTACCTACATTAAGTCGCTATATGTCGAATTTTGTGGGTTGATGAACAAATAGGAAGTTCACATAACCAACAATAATGAATGGTTACCCTACACCCTCTAACCCCTTCTAGTAGCTGTAGAAGACGCCGAAGTCTTCTACATCTCACCGCTACTAACTATATATCAATTGGAATAAATAAGCCGATGGAACCCGAATCTCCGGTAGCTTAGTTGGTTAAGTGTCTACGCCCACAGTGGGAGTCCCGGGTTCGAGTCCCGGCTGGAGTGCAGTTTTTTTCAATTGATATCCTTTACCTGACATGCCACTAAAACATCCTTTATATTTATAATTACAGGTACTAAAAATCTTTCTGTGCTTCATTTTATGGCTTGACATTGTAGGTTAGAATTTCCACGTTCGATAGTCGCTACTTATATGTCAAATTTTGTGGGTTGATGAACAAATAGGAAGTTCACATAACCAACAAAAATGAATGGTTACCCTACACCATCTAACCCCTTCTAGTAGCTGTAGAAGACGCCGAAGTCTTCTACATGTCACCGCTACTAACTATATATCAATTGGAATAAATAAGCCGATGGAACCCGTATCTCCGGTAGCTTAGTTGGTTAAGTGCCTACGCCCACAGTGGGAGTCCCGGGTTCGAGTCCCGGCTGGAGTGCATTTTTTTCAATTGATATCCTTTACCTGACATGCCACTAAAACAACCTTTATATTTTATAATTACAGGTACTAAAAATCTTTCTGCATTAGAGTAGACATTTGAAAACTGGCGCATTCCTCTAAAAGGTTACAATGATTTACACCAATCTCTTCCGTGGCCACAAGGAGCCAGCCGCCGCCTTCAATTATCAAGACCTATGATTAATTGCTCCTCCCCGATCGAGGTGGCTGCGGTCCGAGTCGCCAAACACCGAGGACCGCGGAGGCTTGCGGCTTGCTTCGGATTATTACCGACTAGAGCTGTATAAGACGATATTCCAGTAATGGGCACAGAGAAAAACAATTCGTACCTATCAGTCTGCGGAAGAAATTAATAAGTTACATTGCCATATAAATAAAAATATATGCAGGGTGAGTTTTTTTCGATGCCCACTGTGGGGATCTATGAAACTAGCAGAGCTAGAACAAAGGCTAAACGGGGAAAAAATTGCAGTTGTGAATGCTCAATCTAATGCCCCTTCTGGATTTTTAAAAAAGTTCATGGCTCAATAGATATTTTGAAAAGAGCGATTTTTTGCTGTTTCGTCAGATCTCTGTAGTTCCCTTATTTCTGATTATACAGAAAAACAGTACAGACAAAAATTGTAGATAATTTTGGCCTTAATAAGATAATCTGATCCAATATTGTTTGTTGTTTGTGATTTTTGAGATATGACATAAACTTGTGTTTTTTTAAATGTAAATCATAGTTGGCTGTGGCCTTATAAAATCGGCCATTTTTTGAGCTTTCCAAAGATGTAATACTCGGCATAGTTATTATAAAAAATAAAATAGCTATGGCTAATTTACTGATTTTTTTTTAATTTTCACATAGTCGGCCATGGAATATTTTCATAATTACGTTCTATTTTATCATTAGACATACTTCAAACTTTCTAATAGGTATTTTGTTTTTAACTGGTAACAAAATGCAACAAAATAAAACAAAAATTATCATAATGGAGCTCCACCACATAATTATTTGCCCGTAAGAAGTTATATACCTAGATCAGCTCTATCCAAATAGTTTGGATAGGGAGAAATAGACCTATTTCCAGGAAGCCCCGATCCCCCGATTGGTCTCTTTTGGATTTCTTTTTGTGGGGAACAGTACAAAATAAAATATGAGGCAATTGTTGAATTAAGAGCAGCTGTTTTAGAAGCAATTGCCAGTATCGACAGGCGCTCTCTAAGAAAAGGCGACGAATTCATTTTTAAAAAGATGCAATATTTGCATAAATAATAATGGTGGATTGTTTGAACACCTTTTTTATTTTAAAAGGTGACCTTTTATAGTATACATAGCGAGAGCTTATTACGTATGAGTGGAAAAGTTGCGCACGAGCCGCGCAGCGGCGAGTGCTGTAATTCCACGAGTAAGTATGTCATAAGCTTACAACTCGAGTTTTGTACTATAATTTTTATACGACGAAAGAAAAACTATTATAATAGATAAACTATACTTCTGATTATTTGACAGGCAACAATTAATATGTTGGTTGGTTGCTATATGGTGGCGCGGATGCCGCGCTAACAAGGCACCCGTGATAATTGTGTTTTAATTAAGAACAGATATGTAATTTTTTTTATTACGTGTCAGTCATTATGTGTCAGTTATTACGTGTCAGTGTTCGTAACAATGGACTTACTTATAACCTAAACCGTTACTTAATAGGTATATGTTACTAGTATAGGAGTAGAAAAAAAATAATTACCAGTTAAAAACAAAATACCTATTAGAAAGTTTGAAGTATGTCTATTATAATGATAAAATAGAACGTAATTAAAAAAAACAGTAAATTAGCCATAGCTATTTTATTTTTTATAATAACTATGCCGAGTATTATATTTTTGGAAAGCTAAAAAAACCCAAGTTTATGTCATATCCCAAAAATCACAAACAACATACAATATTGGATCAGATTATCTTATTAAGGCCAAAATTATCTACAATTTTTGTCTCTACAGTTTTTCTGTATAATCAGAAATAACGGAGCTACAGAGATCTGATGAAATAGTAAAAAATCACTCTTTTCAAAATATCTAGTGAGCTATGAACTTTTTAAAAACCCAAAAGGGGCATTAGATTGAGCATTCAAAACTGCAATTTTTTCCCCCATTTAACCTTTGCTCTAGCTCTGCTAGTTTCCGAGATCCCCATAGTGGGTATCGAAAAAAAACTCACCCTGTATACTATATCATACGAGTATTACCCCCTATTTCCCCAAATATGCTTAGATGCAATTAAATATTTCAAACATTGCTTGTTGCAGGACCCATGGTTGGGGCCATCCATCATAGAGATGGAGGCGGTCCATAGGAAGGTGAGGCGGTGGGGCTGCGCTGCCGCCACTGCGGTCTTTACCTTGGCCGTGCCCAGAGCAGCCCATGCAGCCTCGTCGAGGGGTAAGAGAAACATATAAATTTTATATAAAGGCTGTCGAAATTTTAACCACGTAGCCACTCGTAACTCATCACAAGCAACTTCTGTTTTTTCGGAAACTTCTTAGTTTCCATCACCAGATAAACGCTTTTAAAATTTTAATGCGTTTTTGTTAGCCTGCAGTCTAACTTGAAACTCTTGGTTGATTAAGTAATAACATACCTACGTAATTATAAAAAAGCACAAAGAATTGGGACGAATTAGGGTGACAAATTCCTATTTACTATAATACCTAACATCTGTGATAAACTAAGTAAGACCAGAGAAGGTATCCGACCGCTGTGCATTCAAGCGAGTAAGCTGTAAGCTCTATGTGTACTGATTCTAATGCTAATAATCACCGCTACATGCTATTCGAATGCAAAGTTCTTGACTCGATACATACCGTCCTTTACTGATAATGGCCTGCAGTTTAATTTATCCCGTCATAGTTTCGCTATTGGTCGCTAGATGCCCCCAACGGCGCTGCTTACATATACTTATGCCGGAGAGCCACAGAGACCATTATATCTGGGCGGAGGTCACAAGGCCATCCTGTCGATTCATTACAGAACCACAAAGACAGATTAATTCATGCTCCTCAGACGAATGTCCTTTGCCACCGCCATCTAACGGACAGAAGCTGTACTCCAAGATGGGACGCTAAGCTATGGAAAGTTGTTTTGTACAGTTTTCGTACACGCCTCGAGTTAATTCCAAATCCTCGTAATAGGGGGCAAATGCAGGCGGCACCTCGCGTTGGGAATTATTTTTGTCAGTCGTATATTGCCAATTGGTAAGGAATCTTATACAATACTATAATTACTGGTATAAGACTTAACAAAAATATCAAATTCAACTATCCACTGTCGTAGTTTCTGCAAGACCCAAACACAAAAACTTTTCATACATTGTGCTGTAAAGCCAGTGCAATAGGTAAACATTACAAGTGATAATACCAGAATAATTTGCAACGCAATAGGATGGGACCATTGTCTGCCGCGATCGGGAAAATATCCATTTTCTCGAAGTGCTTCTACAACAGGAACACCTATACTGGGTGAGACAATTTTAGTAATCGTACTGTATGCTTCACACGAGCCTGAAGTTCTATGTATGGGTTTCACACAATATTCCCGCACCTTACTCCGAACGCTGTAAATATATAACTATTTGTAAATCTAGGCCACATTAAATGTGAAACTAGTGAATCAATAATTCGCATGCGTTACTTGGGTGGTTTTTTTTTAACCATAAGCCACTCGTTAACGTTATTATTTCAATGAGAAAAAATAGCGGATAAAAATCTAGTTGGTAAAAACGAGGGTAAAAATTATTTGAAAAACTGTTGCCTTTGATGAGTTAAATAGGTGGTAAAAATTTTGATACCTACATAAATTCCCTACGAAGAAATTATTGCTCATATCAACGCCATTAAAGTGCCTCTTTAGCCAAAAAAATGCACTTAGGTATGCATAATGTATAATGCAAATATCGAAAATAATTCTCAACTGTTATGAGAACGGTGTCTCTGTTTAGATTTCTACCAGTTTCCATCCATACCCAACACGTCTTTCATGGAGGGCATCTACCAGAACAGCTGCAACGGGTCAAGATGTGTGGTGAAAGACGCTCAGAACTATACCCTCAACGAGACCGTGCCAGCCGAAGAACTGTCCGACGTCATTCTTATGGGAGTCCTCTCCGTAGTACTAGGTCTTATGATTCTTGTTACCATTATCGGTAAGTAATATTAACACACAAATCCCTCGTTTCTACGGTCTTCCTAAAATACATAAAACTGGCATTCCTTTACGATCCATATAGTTAGCACTATATTAGTTCTCCCACATACAAGCTATCCTGATCGCTTGCGAATCACTTAAAACCTTTTGTAGGAAATACCGACCGCTTCATAAAGAACTCGCTTCATTTTGTGGAAAAATTAATAGGTTTTGAACTAGAGTCGACAGATATACCTACTGGTCAGTTTTAATGCAGAATTTTTATTTACGAACGTTCCTATTCAGGGTACTTTAACAATAATAAACGATCTTTATGCTTCCCATAGTATTTCCTCCTAGGATATCCTAGAACTTATTGTATTTTGTATTTCACTTGTAACAATCGACTTTTTGAACAAACTTCTGGTGCTGCTAAGGGTTCTTTCTCCCTTATCTCTTTAAAACCAAAATGTTGGTTTAGATCAGTGGATTGGATGACACTTTTGTAATTTGGACTCACGGTGAGGAGGATACCCTTTCCGCTTTCCTTCATCACCCTAACTTGACACGAAAACATTAAGTTTACTATGGAGGTTCAAAAGGACGGATTTCTTCCTTTTCTGAATGTGTTGGTCTCACGGAGGACCGGTTGTTCTCTAAGGACACTCGGTCTACCGGAAATCAACACATACATATAGGTATCTTAATGGTTTCTCCCATCACCTCCCATTCCAAAAACAATCCGTTATTAATTCCTTAGTTTATCGAGCAATTTCCCTCTCATAACCTGATAAGCTTAATAATGAACTGGATCATCTTACTAATTAATGTTCTGCTTGCCAACAACTATTATTGTTATAATATAGTACCCGGCGCTATATTAACAAATTTACTAACCACAACAAAAATATTAACAGACGCGTAAATGACCCACCGACCACTACCCAAGTAACATTTTAAGTTATAATTATTTATCTTAAATCCAAATAGTTGTATTATGGTTATAAAATTGTCGCTTTGGGTAGACAAAATTACTATAGGTCTTATAGTAGTTGTTAGGATGTTATTTACTCGAATCGTGAAAGTAATTGTTCTATAAAAGTCTTATAACAGGCATAATATGGTTAAGTAACCACAATGTTGACGTTAAAGTTAACGTCAACATTATATAGTCTTTCAAAGGTTATTATAAGGTTGTAAAGAGGTCTCCGTCGTTGAGAATACAACAGCTTTTACGACTTTAGAAATATAGTTGTACGACGGTTGTAAAATAATTGGACTACATTAAAACTTTGTGGAGCAATAGTCGTATAAAGACGATTTAAATATATTATAAGACATCAGTAAGTGGAAGTCATAGATGTTGTAGAACAGTTTTAAGCAAGATCTTAATACGACATATAAATGAGAACATGACGGTAAGAAAGTAGTGCACATACGCGTTAATATTAATTGCAACCTCAATATGACCCCAGTAAGTGGTAATTTTAATAAAATACCTTTATACGACTTTCGTAGGGTCATTAGTAAAAGTGAGAGGTAATTTATTGTATCATAATATGTATCATTTTATGATGTGCCATATATCATACAGTAAATGTAAAGCAGTAATAAATATCTACAGTATAAGCATATCAGCATCTGTTAAAAATTATTATGAGTTTTACAAAAGACTGGGCAAATACAAATGCTCAGGAAGTTGTAGACGAGCAATTACAAAAATTTGGAATTAAATCAGTTTTGTCATACAAATCTTTATTTTTTTATACTACTACTACTACTACTACTACTACTACTACTACTACTACTACTACTACTACTACTACTACTACTACTACTACTACTACTACTACTACTACTACTACTACTACTACTACTACTACTACTACTACTACTACTACTACTACTACTACTACTACTACTACTACTACTACTACTACTACTACTACTACTACTACTACTACTACTACTACTACTACTACTACTACTACTACTACTACTACTACTACTAGCACTACTACGAACTTGACGAGGCACCTACCCCGGACCGCAGAAATTTCTAAAGACAGCCCTCCACGCGCATGCGCATATAAATACTTATTCTGTAATTTTGATTTTAGTTTTAGTCGCTTTATAACCTCTTAATAGTCGATTGACAGTTTTAGAACTATTTATGACCTCTTAGTAGTTTGACTGAAGTTTAACAACTACTAAGTCATATAAGCACGGTGGGCCATGTTTGCCATCAGAAATTAAGTTAAATAGGACAACCATGTTTGTCTTACGAAAGTGGCAAAACTTCGAATTTAATTTGTGGGCACAAATCATAGAAATTTGAGTGGAAAACATGTATTTTCGACATATCGAACGATCCTGTACAAATGTAACACTTTACATTTTAATTTAAAGCACGTTCATATTTTACATTTTTTCTTTCATTTCCTTTAATTTCCATTATTTTAAATTTCATCTTTATAATTTTCACAGTAAATAAAAATTCGCAATAGATTCCGTCGAGTACAATCGTCAAAAACCGAGATGCTTTATTGCATAATATCACCAACGTATAATTTCGTTTTTACCACTTACGGCCGAGACAGAATGAAATGTCTTCGTATTACAAGCAAATACTGCACAATATAACACTACGTTCCATATTTACGACCAATTGGTAATATGAAGGTATTAATAGAGATCTTCACAACTTTAGAGCTACTTCTTTATGACGTTAAGGTATCTTTCAATTTACACGACCTAATGGACTTATAAAAGTCATATCCAATCAAGTCAGATAAAAGTTGTATGAAAAGTCATGAAAACCCGTTTCCAACCGTCCATATTCAGTCATAAAGGAGTTGTAAAAAGACGATACGTATAGACAAGTTGTATTATTGGTCGCAATAACGTCTTCACGTGTTTTCTGTAACTTTAAATGTTACTTTGGTATGGCTTTCCTCGCATATCCAAAATTGTAAATCGACATAATATACTAACCAGATTTTCTACTCTCCCGAAGTTATCCCAATATTACCGACTGCTTAAGGATATTATACCACTCTGAGTACGAGAGGGGTATATATCGTGTGCCATGCTCATGTGGACAAGTGTATATTGGAGAAACGGGACGTACTGCGTGTTAAAGAACACGAGAGGTGTACACGATTACGTCAACCAGGCCATTATGCACTTGCTAGTATTATCTGGACACATTGAAACCCTAACAATCTGAACCGTGATCAGGATTTATTTTTACATAATTGTTGACGCCCGTTTTTAACAAACATGCGGCAAAACCAATCACCTTAAATCCTGTCATGTTTCCTCCATTTTCCATGTTCCTATAAATACCATCACAGGTAATAGAACAATCAGTCTCAGTATGATCGATGCGCCCTGAGGATGTATCTTGCAATCGAGGATGAAAGCTTGGAACGAACAGAAGATAAAACATCGAGGTTTAATACATACACCTTCCCTTAAAATTCCTAACTTTCTCCATTATGGCTGTTTATACCTTAACCAATTAGAAGTCTGTATGACCGTGGCTATTTTTACATTGCGATCTCTGGAATACCGCGTGATTTCGAGCAAAGGTGGCTCTCCCATTCTTCTAAAATGTTTATTTTTTTGTTCGCATTGAGATGTTAAATAAAACATGATTCTGAAAAATGAAAAAGTAAAAATAAAATGAAAAACACTTAAAAACATATTTAATGAGAGGCTAAAAAATCCCTTCTTGTTGAGCGTCACTCTAACCCAACCTGCCACAAAGCTCTCTACGGATATTAGCCAAGAAGAAAAAATAGTTGGGCGCTATAGATTATGCCTGTCGTACCAATGAGGGGTGATTAGGAAAATTAAGTTTATTACATTTTCCCTACAGTTTCAATATCGATTGAGCCCCAATAACTACTAGCAACTCTGTCAATCAGCAAGCAGGCCTCGCTACCTTCCCCACCACCGGTCATCACCGGTTTGTTGGGGGTAGGAGGGGATAATCCTACGGAAATTATAGACCACAAATGATTCTCCATTCGCCTTATATATTGTTATTTGTTCTTAGCCATAGTCCGACAGGGTTGAACCCCTAGCGAAATCTCAAAGTTGGGCTGTGGCCCATTAAAAATCTACTCCACTTTTCGGGGGTAATCGCCAAGAAGGCGGGAGTGCCATCCCGTTCGCCCTTCAAAATTGAGCCAACGTGGGATTAATTGTTTGGTTAATGCATTTAATAAACTTGGGGTGGGGGGCGGACCGTTTTTTACAACCCTTAAAATCTCGTCTCGAGAAGATGTTTGTTTAGGGTCCGCCATAAAAGTCCCAAGACTCGTAACTTTTTCATTTTTTTTGACGGCTTTTGTTGATCTTGCTGTCAAAATGATCCTTTTTGGAAACCCATTTTAACTGAGTTTACAGTTTACGTACAAAATTATCTTAGGTATTTTCTCCTTATAATTTTGTTTTTGTTTTTGAGAACTTAAAATTATACCCTGTAGCAAATTTTACTTTGATCTTTCGAATTTTTAATTTTTAGAATTGTTTTAGGATTTTGTGGTAGGTAAGAGATTCGAACAAAAAATATTATAGAAACAATTATTTGCAATACAAATATATTCCCGTTTAACTCGTATTCCTTCACCGGTAATTTGCTTACACTTATTTTGTTTACTCAAATTGCCGTTAAATAAGAAAGGATGAAAGGACTAATACCTAATTATTCTCTCGATGATTCCTATATATTTCCCAAACGTTATTTTTTTGTGCATTTTGTGCATTTATGATGAATTCTGGATTGTGAGCTGACCACTGAAGGCAATTTTTTACTTAAAACCACCCCATTCGTGGAAAAGGTGGCTTTGTCGCTAAATAAAATTTCATTTAAAAATTTGGCTTTAAGCACATTTTTGGAAACCGATCTCGTTTTATTGTAGATTTTATTTAGGGGAACCTGGGTAATTGTGAGACACATTTTTATTCTTCTTGCAATAATTCGAAATTCAATTATTTTTTAAAATTATTTTTTAACTTTTTTCCAAATGATTCCCAAACCTATGTGAAAAACAGCATAGTCATACTATTGTCTTCTAAAAGTCTAAAGTAAATTGAAACTACACTATATAAAAGTACCTACCTGTTTACTTATAGTTGAAGAGACAATTATACACAGAATTTATGCTATTTTATGGGTTTATATCTGAAACGAAACTGAAAACCTTTTAATTTTTAGCATATTGTAAGTACCTATACAAAAATTTAAGCAATATTTATCTATTATTTATCCCGTGTTGAATTTTCTCACTCCATGGTACTGCGAAATGAAAACATGATAACAATACTAATCTCAAATATTATTTTAAATTTTAACTGTACCAAACACCGTTCAACACTATAGGATACAGCCCCTATTTAATAAGAAAAAACCCGTTGCAGTTTTCCGACAGTTCCTGCAGAAGCTCAATCTAACTGTTAGAAAATTAGAATTGGCGTGCAATCTTCACAGCAACATCACAACTTCTAAACTGAATGGGCGGGAACTGTGAAAGTAGTGGGGAAGGCTGACCTTGGGTCTTGCCATTATGCACACCTAGCGCCATCTATGAGCTATTTATAGGATCAGGTATATTTTGAATGTCTCACTGTTACCCATGTCTCACTGTTACCAAGGTTCCCACGTTGCACAGAACTTCGACTTACTGGTGTATCTGGATTTCTGATACCAGCTTCTCTTGCCGAACACACATGTTGTCGCTAACAAGACAGTTTGAACTTCTCTTAAATTTTCTATAATTTATAATTAATATAAACAAACTAAAACATCGCTTTAAGCTTTAATTTGTCAGGTTTGGCAACTAAATATTTCAATTGATTTTTTACGGATGGATAGATTTACTCATCTATTACGTCAGAAAAAATAATGCACCTAAAGTCTATCCAAGTTACAGAGGCAGTGGATCAAAACATTGTCCACCACGTGACCAATCTTATTGGTTTGGCCGTCATAAAATGTCAAGTGTTTACGCGGCGAGCAGAATGCAGGGCCGGCTCTTCCCTCAGTCGAGTTTTCTGCATATTTTAGATCGGATCGCGAGCAGTATATTCTTATATTACTTATTTTTGCTACTTAATTTAAGGAAATTTCGCACGAAAGGTAAAAACACAATTTTTAGAACTTCTTAAAGAATTAGTTCAGAATTACAAGCCACTGGGAATCTCATATTAGTCAGACCCTGGTAATCGATCGCAATGCGGTCATGTGACTTTGTTTATATCTACTGCCGCTGTAACTTGGATAGACTTTAGACCCAAAAGGTTATTCGTAAAATATCGTATGTGGCGTCCCCTATAAAATGACATCAATGGTATGTCAATATTTATATTCCTGGCCCCAAACTAACCTCAGTTACCAAATTTCGTGCAATTCATTCGATTCATTCCAAAGTTGTTTGGAAAAATATAAAATAAAATGTAAGTTATAAGTTATCGCACATCCTCTATCTTTTTAGGAATGCGTTTTTGACCCCATAATAAACTTTTCGTTTTATTTTTAGGTGCGTTATTTCAACCCTAGAAGTGTATATACACTGGTTTTTTAAACACTCTGTATACCCCACTTCATTATACTTGGCCTAAACCTGTAAATTTAAGGTATGGTTGATCTTTTGTTCCGGCTCATCTCGGACAACTACTTAATAAAATCTTTTCTAGAATATAGGCTCTGGCATTTTCTTTCTATTTATTTCTCTACTTCAGAAGGTGCTAAAATTTATCTGCGCCTGCGCCAGTTCATTGTCCATTTGCGCGCCTTACTTACCTTGCTAAATATTGTGACGTGTTTCAGTGCCTCTTAAAATGTGACGCGTTTGAATGCCTCTTAAAATGTATGCTTATTTTCTCTCCGATCTTCTACAGCCCGTGTCTAGTTTCTGAAGAAGTCAATAATAGCGGTCAGACGAGACGGTCTTGTCCACATGCGCCTGAGTAAACTAAGCTAACATAATACAGTACATAGTTATACTGTCTACTAGCGTTGACTGATATATTATTAAAGACTGCTCACGGCTGTCACGTCTGACACATTTTTGGCTCACCATGCGCTTTCCGGAGATAAAGTACAATGCAGAATACATTGTTAGCTATCAGAGCCATCTGTCTTCCAGGACACAAAACTATAGCCGTCAGAAGTCTTTATAAATACGTCAGTCAACGCTACTAGTTTAAGGATATTTTAGTTAATTTTGAATTGGGAAGTCGTACAACTTTGTCCCAAAACCACAAAGTTGATCATTATAAATACCAACCAACATTATAATTGTGTATAATTATTTCTTACGGCCTTTGGACTAGCCCCGCGTTTTTTAACATTTATGTCGCCCAACGTTGCGATCTATGTTGCCACGTGCCATACGCATTGGTCCATAAAGTTACTTGTCACGTGTCACACCAAGTGAAACGGCTCCGCTTCGTTTCTCGCCCTTTCCCGCCGCTCTATAAGTTCCGTTGTCCTTATTTGGGTAGACGGGAACCCTTAAATTAATCGCGTCCTTAGCGGCCGACCCCGCTCGTTTAATGAAAATCCACCCGGCAATAAAACCTTAATTGTCCCGCCGCGGGCACACGGCGACGCCTGGCGGCGTCGCGACGCTCGCTGACGCCTTCCAGACAGTTCAATCCTGCGACGGGGCGCCCCCGTGCCCTCTAACTTGCTAGAGATTGAGCCGGGAGATGGAATAAGGATTCTTGTTTTCGGGGGGCATTAAATTTTCACTAATGAAGTTGTATTTTTTGAAAAGCATTGCGTGAACTCTTGGGTGCCAATGTTGTAGTTGTTGGCTTCAAATATTTATATGTTACCTTTGTAAATATTTATTAATTTGTTAAGGATGTTCTCTAGTTTACCAGCTGTCAAAATAGGTTTTTTACTAAGTTTTGCACTAAAAATTTTTATCTCTCACGAGCTTCATTTCCGCATGAATGTTGCTAGGAAAATACAAGTCAGTTTTGAATAAATGAAAACTCGCATTTTCTTCTATCAAAAGACAAAATTCAGTTTTCACTGGTTTAATTTTTTTGTAATTCTCTTGCTTTGAAACCGTTTTGCAATTAAAGAAAAAAATGACTCAAATCAAAAGTATAGATCTCTTATTTGAAGATTCGAGGGGTAAATAGAATCTCTATGTTTGCTTGTTAAATTATGGCTAAAAATGCAAATAGAAGCATCAGATGAAAAATAATGTAGACAATCTTCTCTTATGCCATTTTAATCAGCCAAAATACAATGTGGATAGAAATTGAGGAATATTGCGTATATTTCTAAAATATTCCTCATATGAAAAACTGGTTTTAATAAAAGTGTTAGGGGAAATTATTTCCCGTTTAGCGATATCAAGCAATCTTTCGTAGCACAAAAATGTGGTTGCCATGGTAACCGACTTGATTTTTTTTAAATGGCACCATATACGTTTTTGGTGAAAATTGATACATTGGAATTTTCTGAATACGATACAATTCAATTTTAATGGGGTCGCATAAGAAAAAAAGTACGTTTAGTGTGTAACAATGTAGATACACAGTTACGCAGCTAGTGACAGTTTCGCATTTTTCTGATTTTGGCATGGCTAACTTGATGTTAATAATTATTTTGATAAACATTGTCAATAGCATAATAGAAAACTTATTTTTTTTCTTATGCGACCCCATTAAAATTGTATTGTATCGTATTCAGAAAGTTCCAATGTATCAATTTTCACTAAAAAAACATATATGGTGCCATTTAAAAAATCAAGTCGGTTACCATGGCAACCACATTTTTTGTGCTACGAAAGATTGCTTGATGATATCACTAAACGGGAAATAATTTCCCCTAACACTTTTATTAAAAGAAGTTTTTCATATGAGGAATATTTTAAGAAATATAAGCAATATTCCACAATTTCTATCCACACTGTATAGAATAGAAAATGAAAACTTTCCTTGTAATGGTGCAACAGCTGTTTAAGCCTACAAAGGACTTTGGCAGAAAATATTTTGAGAATAATAGATAAGGAAAATTTCTTTCACTAACGCTTACTCTTTACAATAATTACTTATAAACACCTTATAGAATAATAAATTATAATGTTTCCTCCATAGGCGAAATGCCTAGAAACTCAATGTAATCTCTAAGTTACTGGTCTATAAATTATCCAAAATATCGTCTGAATAACATTTAAAAAATTAAAGACACTCAAAAAAGTAATAAATATTTTTCTATGCCATATTGTAAAAATATATCTCAATCTATGGCTAAAATTTTTAAGAAATACAATATAGTGGTTGCTCACAAACCAACAAATATTACAAAAAAAGTTTTTTCTAATTTAAAACCCAACCGTGACATAGATTTGCAATCTAATTTAGTATATAAAGTTAATAATTGTAATGATTGCCCAGCAAGTTTATGTTGGATAAACTAAACAATATTTGAAGAGTAGAATGTATTGTATATTGTATATTGTATAACTGCACTGAGCAAACATTCTATTGACAATTGTCATAATTTTGATTTTGATAATGTGAAAATTCTTGACTATGAGAGTGACCATACAAAGAGAGACTTTCTCGAAATAGATATATCAAAACAAATCCTAATTGTATTAACTTAAAAACTGATCTAAACTATATTATGTCAAAAATTTATTATAATCTTTTAAATAATTAAAGAAAATCTCCTTAACATTCTGTATACAAGTACAAGAAATACCACCTTGTTTTTTCTTGGAAGTGTTTTTGCTGGATATCGATAGGTGGTCGACACGACTGCTTGCCCATTCCAGTCACTGCAGTATTAGAAACTAAAATATTTTAAAAGGTTTGTTAGACGTTTTTCTGTGTAAATTTTTATATTGTTACATGCACACAACTAATGTTTACTTCTTGAGACATATTATTTATAAATGTAAGTACTCAATACTACCTTATTAGAGTTGTAGTTTGTTATATTTTTCTCTTTTTTAGTACAGTGAAAAGTGTAATGTTATAGTTATAAATAATGAAATATATATAGTTCTGATGATGGCATTATGCCGAATCGCGTAAACTATTATATATGTTTTGGAAAATAAACTAATGTAAAATTGTGGTCGATTCCCAGTATTATTATTACTAAATAAATTATTAATACCACAAACAAGGCGCTTTAACCGTCCCATTTTGAATGTCACAGGTGTATTACAACTAAATAATTAACTACAGATACTTTCTTCCTTTTGTACTGTCACACCGGCAAGCCAAAAACTCTACAGGGTGTCCCATTTTCAATACTTTTGCAGCGTATCTCGGTTCATTTTAGATATATTGAGTTGTATGTTTTTCGGGACACTATAGTCTACTTTCTCATAAATGGAAAGGCTCCGTAAACAGAATTTCCATGGCCTCCTTGATTCTCGCCGTCACAATACTCCGAACTAGGAGTAGGTACCCCAGAAGCAACTGAATGCTTGTGCGGGAGAGGGGGTCAATTTCTATTATTTTTTCTTCGCCGCCATTTGCGACCATGATTTTTAAAATTTGCTATTTTCAGGCTCATATCCTTTATATACGCTAACTTGTTAAAATAGTAAATATCGACCCTTATAGATTTTTTCACGTAGAATTCAGTGGCGTACACGTATTTTTTCTAGGAGGTAAGAATTTCAAAATATAAATATAACTTGCAAAAGTATCGAAAATGGGACACCCTGTACATATAGTGTGTTCCATCTTAAATATGAACACCCTCGCTACAAATAATATATGACTTTATGAAAATTTTACTGAAGTAAAGGAAACATGATACAAATGACATTGCAATTGTATGTCAAATATTTTGTGGCATAATTAAATCTATAATCAATACTAACCGTTAATTAATCAACTTCTGTTGGACGAGTAAGATGTAATAATTAATAAGAACTTAATAAAAATACGACAACTGTAAAAAATGTAACAAATAGTTGTTAAAAAATGTAATAAATAGTTGACACATTTGCAATCTCAGGGACGTCATTTGTTTTAATTTCGGACTACTTCACTTTGAATGAACATTTTTTGATGAAAATTAGTACGACTTTCTATGCTAAATTAAATGGCGGTGTCAGATTTTCGATAACATAAATCAGAAAATGTGTTTTTAAATGCTCTAATATTTAAAGTATAAGTTATAATACATACGCATAACTGCCAAGTTTGTACTTTATACTGATAGCAATAAAATTCGGATTTTTCCAATATTTTGATTTTTATTCAGAAAGCAAATCCTGAAGTTCAATTTGAATCACCCTTTATTAGTAAACATAGATATGTTGGCGATGAAAATTTCTCTTTGTAGTTTCGTCTATATTATTTTTGGCCCAAAGTAGAATATGTTACTGGAGAACCCTTTATTTAAAGCACTTTCCAACAGTTATCCTAGTGTACCAAATAACATTGTTGCAAACATGTTGTCTCAAAACTACCCGGGGCATGCTTAAAATTCATAACCATTCGCCAGAACAGGGAGCAACGTAATGCTTACAAATATCATCTAGAAGGTATGCCTGCAGGAACACTGATGAACCGCCAAGAGTAAAATAGAAGACTTCCGAAATACAATTTAAATTTCCTTCCGTGAAAATTTCCGTGGAAATGATTCTGCTTATTGAGGAGCGGGTTTTATGGTGGCATCCTGAAGATTTTTAGGTTCGGCCGACTATTTTCAACTTGATTTACTCCAAATGAGAAGGCGTTAAGCTCGAGGCATGCAGCAGCGGCTGCCTCACTTGCCTCAATTTTTCGTGGAGCTGGAGAAATGTGTTCCGCCTTGTTTCGAGTCTCTAGTCTATTACTGGAGATAAGAACAGCTTGTAAAGAAATACGGAGTTATGTCACTTGCTTTCATTCTACACTTCCTTTCACGGCTCGGCGTTATCTGTGATCGTTTTCAAGTGAAAATGAAAACCAGAAATTCTGCATTTCACCTTATCTCAATAGATATTTTCCTAACAAGTGCAGAAAGTAGTACATTTTCGCATGAGATCGCAGTTGGCCGAACGACGCAGTCTAGTGCGGAGAAGACACTTTTTGTAAGAGTTGTGACATGTGCTGTAGTAAGGTGCCTACGATCATAGACAAAACTACACATAGACTGTCAGAACCATCGATGAAATTTCCGCACGACAAACCAAATATTTTGCAGAAAATTTTTCGCGGATAGTTTCAACAATGCTTTTGTCTATCTATGGCTTCTTTAATCTTTGCTTCGATATCCCTCCTTTATCACCAACTTGTCAATTCAGTAAGTAACGATTTTCAGTAAAATTTGAAAAGGCTCCTAAACATTTTGGAGTTTCACTATATTACTCTCTTGTTTAAAACAAATATTTTTCGTTATTACATTGATCGTCTATCTTTATCACGAGATCCACAAATTCGAGTTAAATAAATTTAGTATAAAATTTGAATACGGAATTTTTCAAAAACGGAAAAAGATAATGCCACAAAGTTTATACCATTTTGATTGCCTTGATGAGCAGATTTCAAAAATCCAATAACATACGGGGTGTTCCATTTAAAAAAATTAAGTTCCCATTGTTCCTACTTTTTTGGAACACCCTGTACACTAAACGGTCATGGCATAAAAAAGTATTCGCCCAACCATTGATTTGGTTTTTTGAATCACCCTTTTATCTTACAAAAAAAAAGTTAGGTGGGGGGCCAATTCTCAGTGAAGAAAAATTATGAAGAAAAGTTGTTCATACGTTTGCCCTTAACAACTTTTAATAGGGTCATTTTGCTCTAAAAAAAAAGTGTAGGAAACCACCCATATTGTTCCTGTGCGATCTTTTGGTTGAACACTCATGAGGCAGTCCCCAAGCAAGCGAAAAAATCATCCTGTTTGGATTTTTTTGCGACCCCTATCTTTATTGGACTATTTTCTGTAATGCAGTAAAAGCAATATAGGAATTTTAATGATCCTGTCACCTGTGTCACCTCAAAATTCTAAACATTTTGTCATTTTTTCTACTCCCATGCTAGAACCATACCTATATTAAATGACGGTTTAGGTTATAAGTAAGTTCATTGTTACGAACACTGATACGTAATGACTGACACGTAATGACTGACACGTAATAAAAAAAATTACGTATCGGTTCTTAATTAAAACGCAATTATCACGGGTGCCTTGTTAGCGCGGCATCCGCGTCACCATAGCAACTAACCAACATACCTACTAATTGTTGCCGGACAGATTGATAATCAGAAGTATAGTTTATCTATTATGTAGTTTTTCTTTCGTCGAAGAAAAATTATAATACAAAACTCGAGTTGTAAGCTTATTACATGCTCGTGGAATTACAGCACTCGCCGCTGCGCGGCTCGTGTGCAACTTTTTCACTCATACGTAATAAGCTGTTTACAACTCTCGCTATGTAATATACTATTTTCTCACTTCTCAGTATAAAAAATCTTCATTAAATTAAATCATTTTAAAATCAGGTTTTAAAGTTTTGCGTAGATCGAACCCATTGACACAATTTAATTACGTGAAAAGGTGCTAAATAGAGAAAAATTAAAAGATATTGGCCACTAATAAATGTGCAAAAAGTGTAATAATTACAGAAATCTAACCAACTTCAAAGTACTGAAACTTGAAGGTTAATATTGTCGGAAATTTCTTTGTGGTGCAAACAGATCCATTTAATTTTTTCACCCCAGAACCTGGGATTATTATTTATACATATTTTAGCCTTGAAACGTTCGAATAAATAAGCGATAAAATATCATATCGTACAAATCTAAAGGCCGGTCCACACGCAACGATGTATCGTAAGATTGGCATGCGCAAGTAAATCGTTACAGATAAATCGTTGCGTATGGACAGCAGATTTGCACAAAATTTAGGACTGCGCAAAGTTGGACGTCGAAGTTGAAAGTCTGAGCCGAAAAGCATAGATTTGGGAGATTTGCGCATGCAAATCGTAACGTGTGTACGCTTGTCCGAGATTTGTACAGTTTTTAGGTGCGACGGTAGCTGACTCCTACCTACTTTTAGTCAGGAAATTATTAAATTAATTAAAACGTAAACAATAACTGATTTATTTTAAATTTGTTAAAAAATATGTCGACCATTTCTCATAATTTTATAATAGAATTCAATGGTAAAATAGACGTCGTTTCAATAACCATGCTTTAGACCATCTAGTTCTATTTAAACGTTTCCTGATTTCCCTCTTGCTTTTAAAATTTAAACAAAACGTCAAAATACTCCAAAAACCCTTCCTCCAGGGGCGGATGGGCTTTACCTAACCAGCCCGGGCATTTGTCTCCCAAGCGGCCCCTAAACATCTCATTTGGCTTTAGATTTTTCTTTTCTTAATTATTATAATAACAATTAAAAAAACAATGTAGATAATGTAATTTTTTAATAAAACAAAATATACATGTTTTATGAAAATATAAATAAAATCATAACTTTTGAAAAATAAATAAAACTTTTTTCTCTAAATATAAAGATATAAAAATAACAAACCATTCAGAAGCGTAGAAGGGCCACACCATTATTTTATTTTTATTGAATTCGAAATTCCGGCTTTTAAAGTCGAAGGCCAACTTTGAAGTTAAAATTTCGACTTTATAAAGTCGAAATTCCGACTTTTAACTCGAAATTTCGACTTTGAAATTCGAAATCCAACTTTGAACTCGAAATTCCGACTTTGAACTCGAAGTTTCGACATTCTGACATTCAAAGCCGAAGTTCAAAGTCAAAATTTTGAGTTCAATAAAAATAAAATAATGGTGTGGCCCTTCTACGTTTCCGTAAAACAAAAATAATTAATTATGGCCAGTTGCACCGTCCTATCTTAAATTAACTAATACCATTGAGTAAAGGATTATTCCTTTACTCAATGCTAATACCTACTTACAACGATTATTGTAACAATGATTGCCTTTCGTTTTGTCAAGTAACTAAGACTGTCTTAAAATTTAAGATGCGACGGTGCGATAACCGATAAGCCTTCGAGCCTGCGGCCTTCCGGCCCTTCGTATGACCGGCCCACCGGGCATTTGCCCGGTGTCCCGGTGGTCCCATCCGCCCCTGCCTTCCTCCATGATTATTGTATCAACCGAAAATTGCAGCTTTACTACGATAAGTTGTTGCAATGTGGACGCACTGAATTTGTAACGATTTATCTGTAACGATTTACTTGCGCATGCAAATCGTACGATACATGGTTGCGTGTGGACCGGCCTTAAAACAGCGTTGTTGGTCAAGGCCTCTTTTAAAAGCACTTAATCCAACTATCCCACAATAAATAATAAAATTATTGCCGACACTTTGTCGCGACCCGACCTGCGGCACGCTTGAAATTCATAACCAAGCGTCCGGCTATGTCGGCACGTAACGCTTATCAATATTGCCTAGGAAGTCCGCCGGGGGGAACACTGATGAACCGCGAAAAATAAAATAGAAAAGTTCCGAAATCCAATTTAAATTTTGTCGAGCATCCGTGAGAATTTCTTCCGGGGAAATAAGAATTCCTCCGCATAATAAGATTTAAGTTATTGAGCTGCGCTCGTTTTATGGGCGTCGTGAAGACTTTTAGGATCGACCCACTGTTAAGCTTGATTTAGTCGAATAAAAGGGTGTAGCCAGAGGCATCCCGAGGCGGCTGGCGAGAGGTGGAGAAATTTGTTTTACCTTATTTCCCATTTCCAGTTTGTTAGATTGCTAATGCTAATGTGCGCTTGTTGTAGCTACAGGGTCTTCAGGCGAAAACTCCGACCCCCCTATTATTTTTCTAATTTTTGCAAAATTTTTTTGCACAATGAAAAAAAAGTTTTATTTAAAACTTTCAAGGTATGTATCGGGCTTTAGAAAGGTAGACTTGTGATTTAAACAGGGTGTATCGTAAAAGTGGGACAAAAAATATTTTTTGTTTTTAATAATAAACATTCTGTATATTTCTGTACAATATATTTTTTTTTATTGCAACGATAAATAACATGTTGATATTTGCGTTTCCCTTTAGCGAGTTATATGTGAACCTAAATTTACAATTATGAGATCGCATAGTTAGCCATAAAATTAAGTCGGATTTTTGGTAGTTATGCTAGATTATCTCTTACTTACTTTAGTTAATCAAAATAATAATAAAATGACAATAAATATTCAATATCCATAATTTTTACTTTTTCATCTATTCAGGATGTACCTATACTTAAAAAATCGCGAGAAGAAATTTTTTAAAATTCATTGTAATGTTAATATAATGTCATAAACGCTAGCAACCAATATAGCCAATAATAACTACAGTGGTACTTACATAATTTATATACATAATAAAGTTTGTTTCGAGTATCTACATTGTCTTAAGTCCGCTTGGGGCGTGCTTAGAATTCATAACCAATCGATCGAACACAGACCCACTTATAACGCTTATCAATATTAACAATAATAATTCTCACCCTTACAATACAACAACCCCCAACCTAAGGGTCGAGGGTTTCCCCGCTGGGCTTGACTAGAGTTTCTGGATAAGTAAAATAGTATAAATTATATAAATTGTTTCTTTTCTTTGAATGCTTAAAGATGTTAATTTAGAACGTCTATTTAGCTTCGTTAAATAGTACTGAGATCGGTAATAGATACATTTTGAGAAAAAGTAAAATATTCTAATACGGATGTGTGCATACACAGATACGAAACTGTTATCAGTGTATAAATATATTATCCGTCCAAAATTTTAGTCATGAGTTTTACTAGGCAGTGGCGGAGCGAGTGTCTAAATAGAACGAGCTTGTGGCTAACTGAGGTTAGCCTAATATAGGTACATTGGTAGGTATGTACATACAATTGTAAAATTAAGTTGTTCGGACATTCACAATTAGGTAACTCTAAGCAGAAATGTATCAAAAATGGATTCACACTACAGACTGGGTTATAGTTTAATTATTGCAGCGCGTGTTGGTGGTTGAAATAGTGGGAGTGTTTCAACGCGGTCTTCCTAGCTCTGGCAAATTCGGTGGAATTAACGTGAGCCACGGGCGCATATGTTTTGCTATGCAGCGTTTTGCAGGAAGGTCTTTGAAGTCACAATAGTCACGTCGGTTAATCGGGTTATCAAAGAGGAAGGATCTAATTTAATAATAATTTTCTTTTCTATAGGGTGATTCAGAAGTAAATTCTCCAGGGGCGTATCTAGGCCTTTTTAAGAAAATATTCTACCGATTATGAAACTTTGAAATATATACTTTTTAAAAGTTCCTATATTAACATGGATGTTTAAAAAGTTAGTTTTAGAGATACAGACCGTTTAAAAACGTAATTATTTTCACATTACAAGCTTTTATTTAACTTAGTAAGAATGTGTAGGTCAAATCTTTCAACTAAATTTTAAACCAGTTCCACCCAACACATTGAGCTGAAAATTTCCACACACTATGTATTTTCAATATTGTAATTTGTTCAAAATGACCGCCGCTTTATAAACCCGCTTGATGTGGATATCAAATGAAAGGGTTTGACGAGTATAAAGTGATAAGGTGAGAGGCAGTGAGTCATACTAAATCCAATATGGGGGTTGCCCCAACATGGCGGATTACCTATTTCATCACGATCTTGTTGACATGGGTACCAAATGAAAGGGTTTGTCAAAGAATACCAAATGATGTTATTGTACTTTCAATATGGCGGATGCCCCAAGATGGTAGTAAAAACTCACTGGAAAAATACCTTGTAACAATGATGCGCTATCAGAAATGCACAGATTAAGACATAATATCTAAAAAACACAAAATAAAATAATCAATTAAAAGTTTAGGTGTTCAAAATTTGTTTTCAAAAAGTTTGTGGCGCGGATTAGGTATAAAGAAAATACACACTTAGGTACACTATTGTTGGTAATGTCAACTTCCTATTTGTTCTTCTACCCACAAATTTTAGTTGTAAAAGACGCCGAAGTCTCCTACATCTTACCGCTAGTTGCTAATAATCAATGTGGATAAATACCACCTAGCCGATGGAACCCGTAAGCTCCGGTAGCGCCTACGGCCACAGTAGAAGTCTCGGGTTCGAATCCTGAATTTTTTTTTCAGTTGATTGTCCTTTACTTGACATGCCACAAGAAAATATTCTTATTTATTATAATACAGGTGCGACAATCCATATTTCTTTGTTAATATTCTTGGCTTGAAATTGTAGGTTAGAATTTCCACGTCTGATACTTGCATTAAGTTGCATTGTGTGGATGAAAGAACAAGTAGGAAGTTCACATAGCCAGCAGTAATGAATACCCTATACCCTCTAATACCTTCTAGTAATTGCAGAAGATGCCAAAGTCTTCTATACATCTCACCGCTAACTACTAATAATCAATTAAATTAAATAGCACCTAGCCGATGAAACCCGACACTCGTACGCTCCTAAATGCCTACGCCTACAGTAGGAGTTCCGGGTTGGAATCCCGGCTTCAATTGATTATCCTTTATACCTGATATTCCACAAGAACAGCCTTCTTTATTTATTACAGTTGTAAAAATCCATCTTCCTTTATAAATGTAAGAGTTTTTACCTGGATAAAAATAAAAGGGGCATGGGTGACCGTTCAGCGTGCTCTCTCATTTCCCGTGTAAAATTTCCGAAGTGCTGAACCGTGTTAATGGTGCCCTATTTATGAAATGGATTAATTGATTTAAATTAATTATTAATGAATACATTAATTGAGATAAACTAGAAACGTAAATGTAACCATTTTCCTGGTTCTGTTCGCGCGAGTAGAAAATTAATCCCCAATGACAGTGGGATACTTTAGGCACGACCCGATGCGTTATCCTCTTAACGTTACAACTTTAGGGAATTCGAGGTAGAATTAATATTATACATTTTGTGGTGGAACGTTTTTCGGAGAGTCTTTGAAGTGATAATCACCTTAGTTAACCGAATTATCAAAGGCAAAGGATCTAATTTAATAACTTTTGTAGTTACACGCGGGTGCCAAAATGAAAACGGAAGGAATATTATACCGTTGAGTGAAATATTATTATGCTGACGAGATCGCTTCGCCAATGAAATTCAAATAAAATAGAAAATCATTGTTTCGCTGTTTTCTATTCTATAAACAATCGCTACAGCTTAATTTTTCCTGACATACATTAATAATTACTAGCAACTCAAATTCTCAATATGGCGGACTCCAGGGAGTTACGTACATAGAAGTTCCTGATACATCAAAAGAAGAAGTGCAAGAACAGCTGCCACATCAGCAAAAACGATTTTATAAAAACTTTGTATAACATTCGCGGGAGACAGATTGAAGCCGTACTCCTTGTAACGCGTTTACCCAAATAAACGATTTTTAAAAAGCCTACTGCTGCGTTGATACATGTAATACGAAAAAGACTTTCTGTCGCCGAAACTCGCGTTTTCCTTCGGAAAATTCCGTTAAGCGATCGGTCCGAAACAAATCGTCTCCGTAAAAGACGAACGGTCACCGTAGCAGCCAGGCAACACCGACAACGAAGCAGGGCTGAGTTCCAAGAGCTGAAGGGCTAGCGACCAACGCCGAAGAGCAGGGTAAGAGCCACTCCTTTTGTCCGAACTGTCCTGAAAACTTCCTGCCGGAACAAGGAGTATTTAATCTCACTAGTATAAGTTATTTTTAAGAAAAGAAAATCAAAGAAAACCATTTTCAAAACAAATTTTTATAACTTTACTTTTCTCTCATTTCCATTTAAGTTTTCACTTCACTTTTATTTTGTTTCTAAAAATAAACCAAATTTATGTCTGATAGCGTATCAGAAAACGAAAACGTAGGAAGGCTTGGTATTGACCACGACACAGACCTTGCTATTCTAAGTACTCTTTTTGGACAAGTTAATATTAGACCAAATATGAATCAACAACAGCAACAACAACAACAAAGGCAACAACAACCACAAAATGGACAAATAAATTATCAATTGCTTAGAATGTATATAGAAAGTATTCCCCAATTTTCAGGCGACCAACATACTCTTGAAATTTTTATTGACAGTTGCTCTTATCTTATCGAAACATATTCGAATCTAGGTGTCCTAAATGACCCACTAAATAAATTCTTGTTAAAAGCTGTAATAGGAAAATTAGCAGGCAGGGCTCTAGTTTTAATAGGAACTAGAACTGAACTACAAACATGGGAAGAAATTCGTGACGCTCTCCGTCTAACTTTTGGCGACAACAGGAATATAGACTGCCTTGTGCAAGATTTAATAATTTTAAGACCTTTCAAAAATGAACCCCCCGTGCAATTTGGAGCCAGAATCCAAGACGAGCACAGTGTAATAATTTCCAAATTAAATTCCAGTAACTTAACTAGGAATGAGAAAATTTTGCATTTAAATAACTACAAACAGTTAGCTCTAAAAACTTTTGTTAGAGGACTAACGGGACGATTACAAGATATTATTAGAATCCGCAATCCAGATACCTTAGAAAATGCTATAGCGCTGGTAATCGAGGAACAAAATTTCTTTTATGCCCAAAATCGCTTACTTTCTAATATTCCACAACCATCAGGTCCATCCGGTAATTTTCCTAAACCTCAGAGACCACCACAAGTAAGAAACCCAAACTTTTCACAAAATTTTATGCCCAATTTTCAAAGTCCTAGAATGCCAATTCAACAAAACTTCCAAATTCCTACCACATCTTTCCAGTACAACCAACAATTGCCAAATATTCCACCCCAAAGATTCCCAAATTTTCAATCGCAACAATTTCCCAGAGGCCCAATAACTAACATCAGACCAAACTTTAAAATGGCACAACAAAAATTCCCCACAAACAAACAAGTCTTTGGCACAAGACCACCCCAGACGAATGTTTTTAAACCGACAGGACGAACTCCTAACGAAGTACCAACACAGATGTCGACAACTTCCAGAGTTCCCACCTTGCCACCCCAAACCTTACCAAGATATGTACCAAACTTTTTCCGTAGTACAGGCCCACGAAATTTTGCATCAGAAGAACTACATAATATCGAACAAGAATGTCAAAATGTCAATTTTCAAAATTATTATGATGAGCAGGCATGTCCCTCGAACTATTATTCCGATATAGACAACTCATATTTTTATAACAATTATTACGAAAATTCTGAACAGATGCTTTATCCGGAAGCTGCTGAATACGAAAATCAGTATAATTTTACGGAAAATTATCAAGAAAATCAGGGAAACTCAGAAATTTCTGTTGAGCAGGAAACTACTGTTCCAAATGACCCAAATTTTCACCAATTATGTCTCGAAGAACCCGAAAAATGACGACAATCGAAATAAACAACTATGACAGTGACAGTACCTTACCCTATATAAAGACAAATAAACCCAAATTCATACTTTTAATTGATACAGGTGCGTCAAAATCTATTCTATCCCCATATTTCGCAGAAAAATATTTCCCAGACAAAATATATCACGAAAATTTTAATATAAAAACTTGTAATGGTGTAAATAGATGCCGTTTGAAAGCAGATATACCTTTAAATGAATTGATTGGTTTAGACGATCGGATTACATTCCATTTATTTCATTTTCATGACTTTTTCGACGGGTTAATCGGTTTTGAAGACATGAAACGCTTAAAATTAAAACCAGATTTTGAAAATAATATTTTTTATAACGACAACACCTGCATTCAAATTCTCTACAAGCATAATAAAGGTTCTCATATTTTTTCACTTCTTGTAAATCCGCAAGAAACGTGCCTTGCAAAAATTCCTATTTCCAAGCAGACAGGCGACGTGATAATACATAAAAAAGAGATTTTTCCCAAGTGTTTTATTCCAGAAACTCTGACCACTGCAAGAAATGGTCACGTCATTGTTGAAATACAAAACCACTCTAATGAAACAAAACTCTTGCGCTTAGACAAACCGTTCCCAGAACCTATTTTCGAGGAAATAAATAATGATTATTTTCTTTTTAATATCGAGGAAATAGTCGATACACCTCACAATAATGACAAAAATCCTAATATTGACGTAAAAGACCTTATTCGAACTAACCACCTAAATCCGGAAGAAAGACAAAAGGTCCTACAACTTTGTCGAAATTATTCAGATCTATTTCATAATTCAGAGAAAAAACTCTCTTTTACAAACCGTGTTAAGCACGAGATAAAGACAACTAACGAAGACCCCATACACGTAAAGTCTTATCGCTATCCTTACGCGTTAAAATCCGAAGTACAAAGACAAATTGGAAAATTATTAGACGACGAAATAATACGTCCTTCGTCCAGTCCTTGGTCTTCCCCGATTTGGGTTGTTCCCAAGAAAGAAGATGCGTCAGGCGAGAAAAAGTGGCGTATCGTCGTAGACTATAGAAAAATCAATGAAATTACCATTGACGATCGGTATCCCATCCCCAATATCACCGAAATATTAGATAAATTAGGTCGATGCTCTTATTTTACCACCTTAGATCTAGCGTCGGGATTCCACCAAATTGAGATGGACCCTAAAAGCATTCCAAAAACTGCTTTCACTGTTGACAACGGACACTACGAGTACACTAGAATGCCGTTCGGTTTAAAAAACGCGCCAGCAACCTTTCAGCGAGTTATGGACGATGTCCTTCGCGACTTACAAGGACGAGTGTGCCTAGTTTACGTTGATGACATTATCATATTTTCGACCTCCCTTGATGAACATATTAATAATCTGAAATTAGTCTTTATAGATTCAAAATTGTTACAGATCACAAACCTCTCATATATTTATTTTCTCTTAAACACCCCGTATCACGCCTTACACGATGGAGACTTAAACTTTCAGAATACCAATTTGACATAGTTTATAAAAAGGGCAAAGCAAATACAAATGCTGATGCACTTTCTCGAATAGAGATAAATGCTATAGAAAAAGTGGCAGAAAACGAATCAATAATAGTACATTCTGGAGATTCTGATGATGAAATTAACGATTTTTTACAAAATTTAGATAACCTAGAACTACCTGAAATTTGTAGTGAAGACTTAAGTGAAATTTTAGGACAAATTTCTGATGAATCAGAAGCAAAATCAAAACCAAAAATTAATATAATCTCCGACATATTAATTAGACCGGCTAACCAACAACCCGCTCAAAATAACACCCACTCACAGTTTCTACATACTGAAAACGCCACCAAAAATACCCAAAATGACTCAGACACAAATGAAACTGTCCACACGGCAGCAGAATACCCTGTCTTTACAATGCCAATAACCGAAAAGTGCGTTAATTCGTTTAAAAATCAAATTATTGTTTCTTCTAATGACAAAATGATACGTAGATACGTAATTAGGTCACGACCTTTTAACGAAAATTCACGAATAACAGTGTCACTACCTTTAAGAAATTTGGAACCAGAAGTTATTAGTTTTATTAAAGAATATGTAGAACACAAAAAGACTTATTGCCTATATTTTAAGACACCTGAAATAATTCCTGACTTTTCTAATATTGTTCGCAAAACTTTTCAAAACTCTTCTTTCAAATTTATTCAAAGTCCAACATATTTAGACGACGTTATTACTTACGAAGAACAACAAGAAAAATTAAAATACCATCACGAGGGCAAAGTATGCCATAGAGGCATTAACGAAACCGAAATGTCTCTCAAAAAACGCTATTTTTGGCCTAAACTTAAGATCGATGTAGAAAAATACATAAACAACTGCGATATCTGCCAGTTATCTAAATACGATAGGAATCCCCTGGTAGTGAAAATTAATATAACACCCACGAGCTCCAAGCCATTCGAAGTTATACATTTGGACACGTTTCAGATGGAAAATCAAAAATTTTTGACCGCAATAGACTCGTTCTCGCGATATGCGCAAGCATATAAAATTACAGGAGCGTCAGCAATAAATACTATTGACTGCCTTTTACAATTTGCAACTCACCACGGGTTACCACGGACAATTGTGTGCGACAACGGCACCGAATTCAATAATACCACCCTAAAAGACTTTATAAAATTACACAAAATTAACATCCATTTCACAACACCGAATAATTCCAATAGTAACAGTCTAGTTGAGCGTCTACATTCCACCCTCATAGAGCATATAAGATGCCTAAGATTGTCAGACAAAGAAAGTCGCATAGATAAGCTTATGCTTTATGCCATTTTATCGTACAATAACACTATTCATTCTGTTACTAAGCAAACCCCTTTTGACGTTGTAAGCGGCCACACAGACAGTGTAAATGCATTCGATACAACTGCCGAAATGTTGATTAATGAATATATAAATGAACACAAAAACAAGACATCCTTACTTTATGACAAAATTCATCAAATTAGTCAAAGTATGAAAGAAAAGGTCATCCAAAAGCGCAACGAAAAACGCGAAGATCCGATATCCTATAGAGAAAATGCCACCGCCTTTGAAAAGAACCCCCTTCGATCAAAAATCAAACCTCGTTTCAAAAAGGTAACAATTGTTAAAGATCTAGGTATAAAAGCTAAACTACCTAACAAAATAGTACATAAGAAAAATCTCAAACGTCCAAGGAAATTCACAAATCAATCTCTCTTACAGGATGACAAATCGAAAGACGATGACGAACTTCCCGACATTCCTGATAATCCTAACCCTGACATCCCAAGCACTAGTGCTGGAAGTAAAAATTAACGACCTTCAAGATACCCCGGGCATTTTACCCTTTAAATTAGGAAATGCTCAGATAATAACTAAAAAACATACTTTTATCCATTATGTGCAAACTAAACCGCTAAAGAACGAAGTGAAAAATTTAATTTCTATATATAATAATCTCAATCAATCCATTTTTAATGAGACAGAATATGTTTTCACATCTAGCTTAAGAAATAATTACGAAAATTTAAAACCCCTAATCTTAGAAGTAGAGAATAAGATAAAGGGTATAAGCTTTAATAAACGTAGTAAACGCGGCCTTTTTAATATCATTGGTACCATAAACAAGTGGTTTACAGGGTCTCTCGATGCGAATGATGGAGTAAAATACGATAATGCTATACGCACTCTCGAAAAGAACCAACAGAAAATTTTATCGCAAACTAATAACCAAATTTCACTATTTAAAAAGTTGATTGACCATTACAGCAATTCGATAGAAACAATAATTAATAATCAACAAAAGATTTCAGAGTATATGGAACGCTTCTATGAACGAGTTCAACATGAAACAGATATTTTCTACAAGTATACCGTATACCTCAGTATACTAAATCAAATTTTCATAAATGCAAATGTCATTATTACTTTTATCGATAATTTAGAAAATGCTATAACATTTTCCCATTTGCACACAATTCACCCGGACATTCTAAGTATTGACGATTTAAAAGAAATACTAAAAGAGCTAAATACACACTATTCTTCTGACGAAATTGTTGACTTAAGTCTATACGACTGGTACTCGGTTATAAAAACAAGCTGTTTTATCTCAAATAATCAAATAATATTCTCCTTAGATGTTCCTTTGGTCCACCCAAATAAATTCGAATATTATCACTTATATCCTATCCCCTCATCGGACAATTCCATAATTTTACCCCTAAAACCCTACTTGGCTCTGAGCAACACCAACTACCAATATATGGATAGCCCCTGCGAAGGAGTCAACGGAACTCACATTTGCCTTCAAGAACGCCTGATTTCCAACCCCAAAGAAGATTGCGTTACTGCTCTGATCACTGGAGAAGAATCAAGCTGCAATATGGTCAAGATACAAATTCACAACCAAATAGTAGAGAAAGTTAACGACGAGTTCATAATCGTGATCCCAAAGGACAACATGAAAATAAAATCAACCTGCAAACTCCGCACCTTATCTGGTTACCAACGAATTGTAAAATTGAAATCAATGGAATTATATATAGCAACGAAAAATCCAACAGCAAGACGCATTCCTTGATACTACCCGCAATTAAAACTAGTATGACAAAGGAAAGCCAAAGTTTTGGAAAACTACATATAAAAAATATATCTCTCAACGAACTGCATACTCTCCGAAAACACATCGATTCAATCAGCCCAGTTGTCATGGAACAATTTCAAGAAACAAATAATAATTGGGTTTTATGGATAATTGTAACAACCATAATAATAATATTGATTGGGTATGGAATCTACAAATGCCGAAAGCTTTGGATACGTTCGACGAACTCAAAGAAGAAGAAAGAAGAACAAGAAGAAAAGGTGCCTACTTCAGTCCTTTTCATCCCTGAAGTAGCCTCTTGAGGATGGAGGAGTTACGTACATAGAAGTTCCTGATACATCAAAAGAAGAAGTGCAAGAACAGCTGCCACATCAGCAAAAACGATTTTATAAAAACTTTGTATAACATTCGCGGGAGACAGATTGAAGCCGTACTCCTTGTAACGCGTTTACCCAAATAAACGATTTTTAAAAAGCCTACTGCTGCGTTGATACATGTAATTAGGGACCCGTGACGTAATTTGTGGGGGTAATTTGAAATCCAGAATTTAAAAAAAATGACGTCATTATGTATGGTTAAAAAAATTCTAAAAAATACAATTGAAAGGAGTGTAGAATCCTAATGTGTTGGTTTCCAAAATTCTCATTCATTGAAAATTAATGAGAATTTTCTATTTTTGGGCAGTTTCCGCGTGGGGAATATAATAGTAGGGGGATATAATAGTAGATCACTCGATTTTTCACTCATTTTATTTAACTTAAAACACGTTCGAAAATACTTATTATGACGCGCACCCCCACGCCGCTATTGTTGACAGCGAGGTTGACAGTCTTGAAATCCACGGCACTCTATGCTGTGTTTAGTTCGATTAGCGTATATTCATTCATTGTCTTGTTATGGAATGAAAATATATAAAATAATGCAATGATTTATTATTATTAGTACGAAATATTAGTATCCCTATTATTATATTGTTTATTTATGTGCAATAGATTACAAAAATTATATTAAGATCCTGGAAATACATGCAAAATACTCGAGAAGCAAGTATTTAAGAATAAATCATCTCGCTCTAGAGTGAGAATTTTTAAGTTCTACATTCACGAATGGTCTTGGAGAAACCAAATTATTTTCTATATTTAATATCGTAATAAAAATTATATTTTTATTTAATGAAAAAGTACTTCGTGTACGTTTAATCTTATTTAATTATCTGTATAAACTGTAAAACTGCCAACGGCCAAGAGATACTGCGGTAGTTTTGTGTTCTCTGTTAATTTCCTGTTTCAGTAACAAGCCCCACTAAAACAAAACGATTAAATGGAAAACAGAGGAGTTAATGCTCTGAAATAGCACAGTGCAAAGCGTCTATAGAGTTAAAAAGTGGAGATATTTTCTATTCAAACAATACTGTATTGGACAACTTTAAAACATGTATTGTTTGTTTCAGGTAACGTGTTTGTCATAGCTGCGATATTATTGGAAAGGAATCTCCAAAATGTCGCTAATTATCTTATTGTGTCTTTGGCTGTGGCAGATCTAATGGTGGCGTGTCTAGTGATGCCTCTAGGAGCTGTATACGTGGTAAGTGATATATTATGATCTTTTAGTATTATTAATTAATAATTAAATGTTATTTAAAATCCCCTTGCATACTAAATGAGTTAATTTTCTTGTTCCATGTATTTATAACGAGGCCATAACTTTTATAATATGAGATTTTTTACTGTATTTTTGGCAGTATAGTAGCAATCGAAGCAATGGATAGGGAAACATTGATCCTTTCATTTATTTTAATAAAATTTCGCTTTTCATCTTTGGATCAAGCGGTTATAAATTCTCTCACTAAAGTAAATAAAGTTTGCCTTTCTTTGTGTTCTTAGAATTTATTGGATAATTTGAAAACATTTAACTGCGACGCCCTGTATAACGAAAACCGTTAGGATTTCGATACATAAGTTGTCCTCCTTTTGACTTTTTGCACAAGTGAATTTGAAGTGAAATGAACATGAAGTGATCTGATAGTGAAATGATCTTTTATTGATAAATGACACAGCGTACGACCACGTTATCTATAATCTAACCCTTGAATGAAATTTTAAATTTTTTTCACCACCTTAACCCCAGAAACACTCAAAACCAACACAAATTACATAAAAATCAATTTGAGATCACTTAAAACTGTAAAAGGAGGACGGCTCTTGTCTATAGATTTGAGAAGTTTTACCCCTAAATGTTGGACCACACTGTATTGCAACATAAACGCGCATAATATCTCAAAACGTCACCTTGATCGTCATCCTTAAGCGTGGGATCCCCCTCATTTAACAATTTTGGCACACTCTATAACACACCCTACTTTACCCACTTGTTACAAAAATAATTATTAGTTAATTAGCGGACCTCGCGCAGTCTATAAATTAAGTCCGATCCATTTAAGATGCAACATTGAACTGCGACGCCCTGTAGAGGAAAGTCGCCTAATTTCGGATGGTTTCCTAATTTCGGATAGTGGTTTATCTAAGAAGCCATCTGTTGTTTTAAATTGAAACCTCAACCTATACAATGCAAAGAGTGAAATTAAGCCCACTATGCAATATTGTGGTGGTACAATCTCTCTCCATTAGATGGCAGCTCCAAACGTCTAAATTCCATGGCGGAGTTTTATGTTCAGTCGCGGTTTGAGCTGTGTCGATCTTTGAAATAATCGTTCCAGAATTTTGTGTTTGCGTCCTAGGTAAGTTAATATATTAATTAAGCCGGTATTCTAGTCACAATTAAACAGATTTCAAAAATAACAGTACTGCCTTACTCTAACCTAAAAAGTGAAAAGGTGCCTAATTTCGGATAGTATGAAGTTCCTAATTTCGGATACCAGAGACTCAAAATTCTGGCTTAATATAATAAGCTGGTTGCGAGTAAATTGTTTATTTTCAGAAAAAGTGAAACTGACTATTATAATGAGGTCAGAGGAAAACAAATGGGATACCTACCTATCCTAATGTCTCCAATTTTGTTCCGGTCCCGAAACATTGAAAATTACATCAAACAAGCTAGTAAATAAGCTAGAAAAAAACGTATGTGTGCGCCTTTTGTTTAAATATATAGTTTTTACACTTGTAGAAAGTAGTCTCTTAATTTCGGATACAGTGTCCGAAATTAGGAACCTTTTTTCAGTCGCACCAAAATGGACCGAATTCATATACCGTCGTTTTTTTGGAAAAAACAAATGTAGTAAAATTCTGTTGACAATAAATTTTGTTTCATTATAACACGTTGCATATGCTTAGGATATGAAAAAAATATTTAAAAAACACTTCTGTATAATAAATACTTAGTAAATTTAAAGTAGTATCCGAAATTCGGCGACTTTCCCTTATAACGAAAACCGTTAGGATTTCGATACCTTGTCTTATAGATTTGAGAAGTTTTACCCCTAAAAGTTGGACCACACTGCACACTGTATTGCAACATAAACGCGCATAATATCTCAAAACGTCACCTTGATCGTCATCGTTAAGCGTGGGATCCCCCTCATTTAACAATTTTCGCACACTCTATAACACACCCTACTTTACCCACTTGTTACAAAAATAACTATTAGTTAATTAGCGGACCTCGCGCAGTCTATAAATTAAGTCCGGTCCATTTAAGATGCACCGCATACGCGGGCACGGCATGACCTCCTCCTGGAGCGCACCATGAAAGGGCCGGCGGATAATCAGAAAAATGTTCTTTAATTCAACACGTAGGGGGTATTAGGTATCGACGTTGAGGCCCTCCCGAGGCCCACGGCATCGCTAAATTCCATTAGCAAATGGACTTTTAAAACAGAAGTTGCCCGGGATATCGCAAATAAGAAACTAGGCGAATGGATGCCCATCACTCCTCCCCGCAGGGTTTCTCGGCTGAAAGACTACCTGGCCGCCGTCGTGTCTCGTTACACCTACACACACATACAGACCTTTAAGGGAGATCTATACGTCTGGCCTAAAAGCAGTTTTTTTCCAGTACCAAAAAGTAACAATTTTAGTACTTTTGATGTATATATTTCATATATTATTATTGTCTGAAAAAATTCTTTATAGAAGTCGTAATTCTGGAGAAAAAGGTTCTAGTTTATAAAATAAATAGGTATAATATGTAAAATTCGGCCAAGAGAAAAGCACATTATAGTTTTAAAAAGTTGTAGTTGGATACCAATAATTTTGAAACATAAAGTGCCATATACTTTTTTATTTAATTGTAACTTTTTTAATTCCATTACTGACATTAATAATAATAATACAGACTTTATTGGCCAATATTGTACTGCGAACAATACGCAGTAAAAAAGATATGAAAAACAAAAAAGGGAAAAAACGCCAATGGCTAAAGGCCGGTCTAGACTTCGCCTGTTAGTTCCATTATTAAGGCCGGTCCACACGCAACGATGTATCGTACGATTTGCATGCGCAAGTAAATCGTTACAGATAAATCGTTGCGTGTGGACAGCAGATTTGCACAAAATTTAGAACTGTGCAAAGTTGGACGTCGGAGTTGAAAGTCTGAGCCGAAAAGCGTAGATTTATTGGGAGATTTGCGCATGCAAATCGTAACGTGTGTATACGCTTGTCCGAGATTTGTACAGTTTTTAGGTGCGACGGAAGCTGACTCCTACCTATTTGTAGTCCGGAAATTATTAAATTAATTAAAACTAAAACAATAACTGATTTATTTTAAATTTGTTAAAAAATATGTCGACTATTTCGCATAATTTTATAATAGAATTCAATGGTAAAATAGAAACCAAAAAATAACCGCACTTTCTTATATCATTTTAAGGCCATATAAAAAAGTTACAGGGTGTTAAATTTGCAAGAAATATGTGGAATTTATTGAATATTTTACAAACTAGTTGAGATATTTAAGTCATATTTGGTACACGTTATAACGGCATGGGTTAGCCTAAAACCTGTTAATATCAAACACCTTGAACAACCAGTTGCATAGAAGTAGGTAATTAGTGTGATTGTTTTTAGAAAAAAAAATAGAACCACCTTGTATAGCAATAAAATGTATTCAATTTCTTATGTAAATTTTAATTGTAAACAAAAACGTTCTCTTAGCATTTTTTCATATGTGTCATGGTTTCATAGCAAATTTGATTTTTTCGTATTATTTCGGGGTACATCTGAAAAATTAACTTAAAACTTTTCTCCATAAGTAACACTCAAAGTGGAAAAAATGTGTTTTTTACTTTAAATACAGTAACTTTTTCCAATAAACTTACCCATTCAAGGTTTTACTTTTCAAGATACAGAGCGTAACATTAATTGTATCTTCCTTAAATGTTTTAGACTCTGTATCTTCAAAAGTATAGCCTTAAATAGGTGAGTTTATTGGAAAAAGTTACCTTATTTAAGGTAGCAAACACATTATTTCTACTTTAAGTATTACTTATGGAGCAAATTTTTTAGATAATTTTTCAGAAATACCCCGAAATAATACAAAAAATCAAATTTGCCACGAAACCATGATACATGCGAAAAATTACCAAGAGGGCATTTTTGTTTGAAATTACAATCTACATAAGAAATTGAATACATTTGATTGCTATACAAGGTGGTTCTATTTTTTTTTCTAAAATAAATTGAAGTAAATACCCATTTCTACGCCACTGGTTGTTCAAGATGTTTGATATTAACAGGTTTTATGCTAACCTATGCCGTTATAACGTGTACCAAATATGACTTAAATATCTCAAATAGTTTGTAAAATATTCAATAAATTCCACATATTTCTTGCAACTTTAACACCCTGTAACTTTTTTATAAGGCCTTAAAATGATATAGTTTATAGAAGAAAGTGCGGTTATTTTTTGGTTTTCTATCACTTGTTGACGCGTTGCAGATTAAAACTGAATCACCCTGTATAATGCCAGTAAAGACAAAAAACTTATACCTACCTATTTGAGGCGAAAACAATGTATTTTTTTTTAAATGGTCTGTTCGTGTTCGTGGCATAGTAGATATATACAATCTATGTAACGAATTGTGATAAATAAAATAGATTAGGTATTAAGTATTAAGTGAAAGTACCTACGGTCTATATATTTAGGGAAAAAGGTAACGTCATAATATGAAACAGTTTTCAAGTTGAGTATGAAACCAAAAATTTGCGCCCTCCCTTAATATTCATTCATTCAATATTCGTTCATTGAATACTTATATATTTCCAAAGTAGGGGGAGAAAAATAAATACAATGCTATAAGTATAGGTATTTCGCATTTATATCTGATGTATCAAAACCAGTGTTTCGAATGATTTTAACGCGCTATATTAATGCGAAAAAATGGAAGATTTATTAACCGAAAGATAATTTTATACTTATACATTTTTTATTGTACCTAGGGGCCAGCTTGTACCTTTGGCCAGGATTTTTTTTATCATGTTGCCTCTGTTGATATCCCTGTTGCACACAGTTAAGGTAACTTATCTACCTAGTTTTAATAGTTCAATGTTAAAATATAAATTGTGGTGTGTTGGAGTGGTATTTACAGTGGCAAAAAGTAAGTCCCTATTTAACATTAGTCTAAATTACTAAAGGTTTTTAAATAGTTTGGTTTAAATTTGTGTTGTACATAACAGTTCATAATATGATTGTTAATCAATGCTAAAGACAGAAAATGCTAACAAGCTTTTTGTAGTTTATGTAAAGGTTAATATATTAATATGTTCTGGGTTGGTTATACGTTGGGTCAAACAAATGTGGGCACCTCGGGCCGACCCAAGGTACAACCTTATTACAAAAATAAAAATTAAGTGTTTCCTTACCTTTTTTATTATTCTTTAATGTTTTTTCTGTACAACTTTTTTGGACATACGTCAGCATAACATAACATAATTTATGTTGCTAAATTTTATGAAAATTAAGTATCAAAAAAGGCCCTACAAAAATCCGACCCAATAGGTACAAGCAGTTTCCCTACTCTTCTCGAAAGTACAGAACTTGGTTACCTACTAAATTTTTTTACTAGAAATAAGTTAGAACTTATACATTCGACATCTGTTAACTACTAGAACTATTATAAGCTAGCCAGAAATCGGCACTTTTGTGGCTAGTTTGATTACTTTTTCGACCTTTTTTTATCTAGCAATGTATACGAATATTTTGCACCATCTGCATAGCCTTTATTTTACGAGTTATTGTTATACAAAAACTTATTATCCATTTTTACTTCCAGAGGTATCTTTGTTTCTCAAATGTAGACAATGTAGATATGGCCCTGTGTGTGGACAAAAAAAAATAAAGCAGTCATCATAGAAAACAAACAAACAAGCATTCAGCCAACCCATAGTGTCGACAATCATTCCCAATATTTGGCGCTTCTGATGAAGCAGGCGGAGAAAAAACTGCCGCAAACCATTCTCTACGAACTTGATATACCTACATACTTTTTTATGTTTAGTGAAATCAAATTTTTGTTTCTGAACTCTCTGTATAGGGTGTCCCATTTTGGGTGTTTTTCTCAAAAATCTCGGTTATTATTAAAGCTAGAGGGTTGCGGTTTTCACGTCACTGTACTACTTTTTTGAGAGGAATTTGGTGGACCAATCAGATTTTAGATAAGTTTTATAGTTTCCGCGCATTGGCGCTGGACTGAAATTTTCGATTTTTTGGAGACCTCTCTCCTGGCTACAACTTATATATATCGACAAATTTAATCAACTATTTTTATAGATTTTTTGGCGTTGAATCGAATGGAATAATTAGTTTTTTGGTAGCGTTAATAGTTTTTGAGATATGAACCAAAGTTATATATTTTTTTAATGGAAACCATAGTTCATAAAACTATTAACGCTACCAAAAAACTAATTATTCCATTTGATTCTACGCCAAATAATCTATAAAAATAGTTGATTAAATTTGTCGATATACAGGGTGTTTCATCTTAAGTGCGAACACCCCCGTAAAATTTGTATTCTCCATCCGATTTTAGATGCGTTTTTTTTAAATAGGCCACAAAAACTCTACGTTGGTGCAAAATTTCAGGTCTTAATGTCGATTTTCAAGGCCCACTACAATTTCTTTTTCCAGTAAAAAATGACGAAACCATTTAGCGATTTTTTTATTTAAAATCTCACACCACAGCGTTAATAAGAACAACCTAAAACCCCTGTATACAAAATTTGAACAAAAAATATACAGGGAGTTCCATTCTGCAGGGTGTCAAAATTGAGCAAAATAGGAATTTTAAAGGCATCTGGAGAGTCAAGTGTGCCATGGAATCCCGTCAAAACAGATGAATGATCAACAGGACTACTCAAAGTGTTGGTTTGCAAAGATTCAATACAAAAATGTACAGGGTCTTTTTCTCTAGGCGATGTCAAAATGCTGAATTTTTATTAAACTTTATATTGGTCAGGAGGAGTACTCTGGAATCATTGAATAAATATTAATAAATACAAAAGCAATTTATTTCTTTACATCATCCAACCAACAAATAAAAACAATTCAAATTGTTGGACCTTTATCAATAAAGTCACTGTCTAAGATGATATACATTTTCTGTGCGTTTCCTGTTGTGGCACACCAGCCCCCTTAACTCATATGGACTTACTGACTGACAGGCTTCTGTATTTTTTAGACTTAGTTCGTTTGTAATGTCTGGGGTGGTTTTGATATACTCGATTTTTGACCTGTATAAAGTTTAAAAAATTCAGCATTTCGAGTTGCTACAGAGAAGAACACCTTTTATATTTTTTATTGGATCTTTGCACATCGACACTGTGAGTGGTCCTGTTCATGATCCAACTGTTTCGAAGTAATTCCATGGCACACTTGACTCGCCAGATGAGTTTAAAATTCCTATTTTGCTCAATAATTTTGACACCCTACAGAATAGAACTCCCTGTATATTTTTTGTTCAAATTTGGTATACGGGGGTTTTAGGTTGTTCTGTATAACGCTGGGGTGTCAAATTTTAAATAAAAAAATCGCTAAATGGTTTTGTCATTTTTTACTAGAAAAAAAAATTGTAGTAGGCCTTGAAAATCGACATTAAGACCTGAAATTTTGCACCAACGTAGAGTTTTTATGGCCTATTTTTAGAAAAAAACGCGGCTAAAATCGGATGGAGAATACAAATTTTACGGGGGTGTTCGCACTTAAGATGAAACACCCTGTATATAAGTTGTAACCAGGAGAGATGTTTCCAAAAAATCGAAAATTTCAGTCCTGCGCCAATGCGCGGAAACTATAAAACTTATCTAAAATCTGATTGGTCCACCAAATTCCTCTCAAAAAAGTAGTACCAACCCTATAGCTTTAATAATAACCAAGATTTTTGAGAAAAACACACAAAAACACCCAAAATGGGACACCCTGAACAATTATAAAGTACTGGATAATTAAAAAAAATACAATCCCACCGTAATAAAATCGAAACCAAACTTATCATGTGTTTCAGAGTCTGTATTTATGTGTATAGATAGACCCAAACGTAACCATACTTTTCTTTAATAAGTAGGTATTCTCCAAACTTTCCGATACTTTAGGAGTTCATGACTGTAAATACACCTCGTCCTTATTCATATTCTTGGCAAGTGTGCAATTGCACTTTTCCCCCCCGGAAACCGGAAGCGAGAAAAGAACAATCCGGGAAGAGCAAAGTTCGCGAACACCTGGCAACGAGGGCAGCCGAGGCATCAAATTTACATAGCTGCACGTGAGGCACGTGATGAATGCCTGCAAAATTTAGCAACCGCGCTGTGGCATGTGCGCGAGGTAACTTTTAAAATATGGGACTGTTTAGGAAACACTACACACCCGAAAAAGGAGGAACTTGAAGTTTATGGACTTCGTGAGCACAAAATAAATGTCCTACCTGTCCATTCCGGGGGTGATTATGTATACCTAGTATACGACTGTAACGATAGTCTAACACTAAACTATTCTGGATAGGGAAGGCAGTTTTTATCCTAACTAAACTATAAATAATAAATAAACCTTACCCATCCGGCAGGGTACACTACACATGGTTATATTTTTGGGATATTTAACTTCAGTAGGGTGAGTAAAAACATGGAAAAGTATTCCACTATTTTGGAAATTATGGGATGATCTGTTCAACTAATTGAAGAAATTATCTCCGGATCGGCTGCGGACTGGCTGGAGGCTATCTTCCGCCCATCCAGCTACCCCATAAAGTCGTAGGTGAAGCGATTTTTTAAATAAAATCATTAAAATCAGGATACTTAAAAATATACTCCTGGACCAAAATTAACGCACCAACAGAGGTACAATATTTCAAATCATATTTTAAATTATGTTTGTGTCTACCAAGAATATAAATAGAAGGCTTTGGACATTTACTACTGTTTAACTAATTAAATAATGCAATTTGTTGCTTTTCATATAGTTTTCATATAATTTATCTTTCCATTAATTTTTATTTAAAAAAAAATTTTGTGGGGTTTAATATGTTGGTGCGTTAATTTTGTCCAGGAGTTTATATTTATTCGTGGAAAGAAAACCTTAAAATTTAAAATCGTTTTGGATAAAAAACAAAACTGGCAAATTTTTATGATAATATTGAAAAGGATTTTTTTTCTTTTTCAAAATTACTGGATATCAACCATCGAAATAAAATGCGACTGTGTGTTATCACAATAAATTTTTATTTAAATTTGTTTTACAGTAATTTGTGTAATTGCTTACATATTATGTTTCGATCAATTACATCAAATTACTGGAAAAAAATTTAAATAAATGTTTATAAATAATAATACATTTTTATTAAATTTTTTTTCCAGTACCTAATTTGTGGTAATTGCTTATATTATGTTTCGATCGATTACAGCAAATGACTGGAGAAAAATTTAAATAAAAATTTATTGTGATAACACAGTCACATTTTATTTCGATGGTTGATACCCAGGAAATGTATTTTTGAAGAAAAAAAATTGGCAACCGGGAAAACAAAAACAATTTGAAAGGGAACAAAAAACCTCATCTGAAAATAAAAACTAAATATTGTTTAACTTTATTGTGGTTCCTTGTGGGTAAAAAGTCTTGTGAAGTGTATAAGTATAAGAAATAAAAAGTAACTACTTTACTGATCTGAGTGTAGGTATTATTCGTGCTCGAAAATATTTTTTCGTTTGACGAAACAAGATATTATAATCAGTTAAAAAATATGCATGTTAATAAAAACTGGCCAACATTAATTAACAGAAATAAAAAAACATGATGTTTTTAAAAAATCGTTGATTTTTATCAGCCCTGATTTTGCCAAGGGGTTTGCATAGAAAATTGTCACGATTTTCTAATACTACTTTGTTGCTGCGTCCGAACTAAACGTAATTGTACCGTGAAATGGAACTTTTCCTACGTATATAGACCAGCCGAATCGCTCTAGCATGGTCCCGAAGGCATAGCGCTCACCGGTTTCCGGCAAATAATTTTTTTGACATTTCTACCCCTCCATTTTGGAGGTTTTGGACAATTTTGGATATTGAATGCGAAATTCTCGGAAACGACTGCACGAAATCGAATTTAACCTTTATTTCCGACATCTACGGGTCGAACTAGGTACGTCGGAAAGACCTATTTTCGGAAATTCACAAAAGTGCGCTGGCCGGACATTTACAAATTTTTTAGAGGAATTTGGAGGCCGGATCCGTGTTCTGCGGGTCAATTTAAGAGGGATAGGCTGGTTTTGGAGTCGTCTCGAGCACGTTTAAAAAGTTGCCATTTTAGGTTTTTTAGGCGATTTTCGGAAAAGTGCGCTGGCCGGGCATTTAGAAGCTTCCAAGTTCAATTTCGACCGGATTTTCGGTTTCTACGGGCCAAACTGCGCCGGATAAGCCTGTTAACAAAGGGGTTGACCAGCCGAAAATCTCGGAGGAATATTCGCTACGCTCGCAGTTAATTTTTCGGGTATCTGATTTCACCCTTACTTATACATCTCGAGATGCTGCGTCGATTGGCGCAAGGTAGGATGTTGTAGCTCTAACCGTTTCGGCGCAAATATTGTTCAGATTATTCTCCATCCCCAAGAACATAACAGTGCCAAAATTCAGTTCAGCAGCTTGGTTATTTTTATCAAAAAAATTGAATTCAACGCCCTGTAACCATTGAGATTTGGCCGGTACCTAGTTGTTATGCTCAATCATAATATTTTTTCACATATTTATATAGGGTGTAAATGAATAAGTGCGAAAAAATTCAAGTGGTAAATCTTTGAGTGATTCTAAGACGAAAAGTTTATATAGACATAGGTCCGGTAATGCTTCCTTTTGAAGATACAGGGTGTCAAACTCTTCTTAAAAAATAGCTTTTTCGTAAATATCTTAATAATCCTTTAGCCGGTTTTGTTGAAATTTGGCAGTGTCATTTATGCTAGAAAGGGGCTGATTTAGCCCCTACTAGATTAAAATTATTAAGTACAGTGGCGTCCCCAGGGCACCTTAACCAATAATTTTGTAAAAAAATGTGCGCTACTAACTTTTTTAAAACTTCGCATTCAGTAACTAAAAATACAACTTTTTTGTCTCTTGAATTATTCTCGTATCTCGCTTCGTTTTCGAGGAAAAAAAATAAAAATCACTTTATTGCATGTCTCCGGGACAACATAATAAAAAATTAAAACTACCAATTAACAAAAACTAGGGTATACCCGATATTTTTTCTATATTAATAGTTTATTCTAGTCTTAAAAATTGCTATAAACGGTAATGCTAGCTATAAAATTTTTTTGTTTTATTATAATTATTTAAAAATGTTTGACACCCTGTATTGTGAAAACGAAGCATTAGCGGACCTATGTTTTATATAGACTTTTGGTCTTAGAATCACTCAAAGATTGACCCCTTGAATTTTTTCGCACTTATTCATTTACACCCTGTATATGAAGTTGCTCTATGTATGTGCCATTATTAACGGGACAACCTGTATAAAGGAAATACTCTAAAATCTAATGCGTTCTATGCATTAGAAATTAAAGAACTATGTTGCACAGGGTGTCCTCGCTAAGTGTCCCATTACCCCTTAATTTTTTGCTATAGTAACAGTTTTTGGTAAAAGTCGTGGGAATTTTACGAAGTTTTCTGGGATAGTAAGAAATCTTATACAGGGTGTTTCGCAAATTTGTGGTAAACCGAAATTATGTTTTATGAAATAAAACCCCTATATAAAATTTTTGCATTTTTGAATTTTTTTTACAGATAACTGTATTTAAAGCTTCTTTGTATCAGAAAAAAATAAAAAGTTATAGGGGAAGTGGGACATTTAGCGTGAACACCCTGTAGGCATACCTATTATTATTATGTAACACTAAGTTCATAATGATAAGTACAATTTTCTCCGTAATATAAAAATAATCTCGCGTTCATACCTATTTCAGAAAGCAGGGGAATATTTTTTTAACTTCATCTGAAAGATCGTTTGCTCCGTGAATAAGTCCTAAATTGAAAAAATCGTTCCCTGGAAAGAATAAGAGAACTCTTTTTTCTTACAACCTTACTTGTGAGCACTTTCAACCGGCCAAAAACAATTCAAGCAAAATATTTGCATTATAATTATTCTGAAATATTCAACATAACGAATGATTCCTGATACCTAAGGAAGAAGAAATTATTACTTATTTTTCAAACCTAAATAAAAATTATAAAACTATGTATTCAAGATAACATTATACCAAAGTCTAATTCTCTAGACTTTGATTTTAACCTGGAACTGTCAGGCTTTTCCGAATCTGCAAGATTGGCATCTCAAAAGTAATGCTGTTGCCATAAAGAGACAACAAAATAAGTATCTGCTTTAAACTAGAAGGAAAGAAAATAAAATAACTATTTTACTCTTCAAAGCGAAGATGGAAAAATCCGAACGGAATTGACTTACGTGCTCTCAGACGCAAAAAATTACTGCGAACCCAAAAACCTGTTCAACTGTTGCAATGTATGCAGTCTGTGATTCATCTCCTGATTTATAGTTACGTTTAAGGCATTCCTTATCAGTGCTAACAGCTCGTAAAATTTTATGTCCGTTGAAAACCGTTCGCCACAGCGTTCAATTTTAACGGTTGCCTTTATTCAAATGTACGCTCTTTATTTTCCTTCTGAATTCAAAACGAACATGCAATAAAGACACATTATTTACGTTGGCGAGGCATTACACGTCTGCACGATCTTCGAATCTATGCATTTTAAGTAAAGTACGGCATTTATCAAGTGCGGCAATTCCATTTTCTTTATCTGTTCTTTCGCAGGCGTATACACATAGACCACTTTAAAAAAGAAAAAACTTTCTGTGGGTCGTGATATAGGGGGAATAAGGAATGTAAGGCACCCCAGGCACCGGTGCTGACTTTTACAATCATCGGCAACGTAAAATCCTTTACCTTTATTACCCACCTATAAAGGAGCCAAAACTTTTTTCAAATATTTTTTTCAAGATAAATATTTTTAAAACTCCAATGTGATTTTTTTATCCGCCACTGAAGCATAAGTTGTAACTCTCGTTGAATAAGTTATACCAAAGTAAATGTATATTATCTAGACATATACCTACCTATACACATAATAATAATAATAATAATAACCCAACTTCAGAAACAATCCAGCACATAACAGGAAGATGTCAGATGTTCGCATCAACGGAATATAAGGAACGACACGATTCGGTTGCCAAGATCTTGCACCAGGAACTGGCGGAAAAACTGCTGCTTGTGCAGGCAGAGTGGGTCCCATATTACAGCTACACACCGGAGCCTGTTCTTGAGAACAGCAACTACAAGATGTACTGGGATCGTACAGTTCTGACAGATCAACGAGTTGCCCATAACAGACCGGACCTTATAATAGTTGATCAAATTTCTAGGAAGACAACTCTGATTGATGTGGCCATCCCGAACAACAACAACCTGCGTGTGAAGCAAGTCGAGAAGATCGCGAAGTACAGAGACTTAGAAGAACGAATTAGAAGGCAATGGGAAATGGACAACGTTCAGACGATTCCAATCATCGTGTCAACAACTGGTGTCATACCAAAAAGTTTGCTGAGAAACATCAAAGAGCTGGGTCTAACTGATAATCTTTACAGGTCCATGCAGAAGGCGGTACTACTTGCGATAGCCCGAACCGTCAGGAAATTCATGGGGAGTGCAGGAACGTCCAACAACATCAATGTCACCTATAAGGCCCGATAACATGGCAAGGGTCTCGTCCGAGCCAGATCTTTGTGGCATCCGGTATACCCGGGATCTGAGTGAATGTTCCCTGTAGAGGGAGTGCGAATGCCTTTTGGCTAAGTCGATATAATAATAATAATAAACACAAAAGAATACGTTCGAATTCGGTTTTTCACATTCCTATTTACTGGTTCAAAAAAAATAACATATGTGATAAACAAACTAAGAATGGTACAAAATTATTGCACGTGCCACACTTGTGACCATTGTCTGCAGCGATCGGGAAAATATGTGTTTTCTGGAAGTGCTTGTGCAACAGGAACAAATATGCGATATGCTCCTATATGGGTGAGACAATGAGAATCGGTTTGTATACAGTGGCGCACCCAGAAAATACGATTGGGGGGGAGCAACTTAAAAAGTTTGACGTATTGCATACAAAATATTTTATGGTTAAAAGAAATTTCCAGGCCAGGTCTTGGATTGGGAAAATAATTGCCGAGAGTCGCACAGAGGACAATACATCTACGATACCACCCTCGAGAATTTTTCAAAATATGAGGTCTGGGGGCCGGAGGCCCCCTGCCCCCCCCCCCCCCCCCTAGGTGCGCCACTGTTTGTATACAGGGTGGTTCACTTTTATGTGGTAGGACTTTAACATTAGATAGAAAAAGATAATCTAAAATGAAAATTTTATATCAACATATATCGGGGAAAGCTTAGTTTCCGAGATACAGGGCGTTGAAGTGTTGGAAAAAATATGAAGTATTTTTTACACTGTCCGAACCAGTGGAGATATTTAAACCAAATTTGATGTGTAGTACCACTTTTTTGACTACGATATTTAGTGATAATATGAAGGTCCTGAAATAACCAGTGGTGGAGTTATGGGTTTTCACTATCACTAAATTTAAAAAGTAATTAGTACGGACCTGTCTCACATCAACGTAAATTTTTTTTTCGTAAAGTTCTTTCAATTCTATACAAAAAGTGTATCTTGACATTTTTTTGTATCTGCCACGATTGTGTAGTAAATAAATTATTTCGTTTCCATCTCAGCCTTTTTTGCCTAAAAATGTGTTTTCTAAGATTATTGATAAATATCGCAAATAACAGAAATTAATTATGGAACACTTATCGGATTCAGCTATTTTATTTTTAATTTTATGGAAACAATTTTAAAAATAAACTGGCACTTGGTTTGAGGTACATTACTTTATTATCATTTTAACATTTTTATCAAATCTGTATTATTTCTTAATAATTTTTATAATTCTAAATTTGTAGAATTCTAAATTATACCACGACGAGTAAAACATGATTCTTCCGCCCATAAAATGTTATTTAAAAATTGTCTTATTTCCTTTGACTACAAAATCCATCGGCAAAATACTAATGTCCTTTCTGCATCGCCGTACTGGTGAAGATAAGTGTGCCATTGAAAAGAAAATCTTATTGACAGTTAATAATACAATAATCTGTCATCCAGTAGATGAACGTAGCAGCGCCGCAGTTTGTCTTTGTTAATAATTAAAATGCCGTTCCAATTTACAAATGAAGAGCAGGCTGACATCCATTTCTGCTATGGAGTTGCAAATGGGAACTCTGCGGAAGCAGCCAGAGAATACCGGAGGCGATTTCCAAATAGGCGCCATCCGCGTCCCTCGGTGTTTGTTAACATGCACCGGCAATTCAGTACTCGCGGTCTGAGAACTAGAATCGTCGAACGAGGAAATGAAAACAATATCCAACAAGTCAGACGCAACAATGAGATTCTTCGTGAATTCGATAGGAATCCTACAACAAGTAGCAGAAGAGTGTCAATGGCCCTACGTGTTTCAAAGTCTGCAATTTTGCGAGCTTTAAAAAGAGATTACAGGCATGCGTATCATCTACAACCCGTACAAGGTTTAAGGCCCGGCGATGCAGAAAGAAGATTAGTGTTTTGCCGATGGATTTTGGAGTCAATTGAAGGAAATAGACAATTTTTAAATAACATTTTATGGACGGACGAGTCGTGTTTTACTCGTCGTGGAGTAGTAAACTTTCATAATCAGCATATTTGGGTACAAGAAAACCCACATGCAATCCGGCCAAGAAATTTTCAGGTCGAATTTAGTGTCAATGTTTGGATTGGACTGTACAACCATCATCTGTTTGGACCCTTTTTTTTGCCACAGCGAGTGAATGGTGACAATTTTTTGGAGTTTTTAGTAGCTGAGCATAATAATATGTGGGAAGACATTCCTTTAAACTTAAGATTGTTGGCTTGGTTCCAACTTGACGGCTGTCCTGCACATTTTCACCGAAATGTGAGGAACTGGTTAAATAATAACTTTCCAAATAGGTGGATCGGACGAGGGGGACCGGTCGCTTGGCCACCACGTTCTCCGGACATAACACCTCTGGACTTCTTCGTATGGGGATTTTTAAAAGAACAAGTCTATGCGACTCCTGTAGAAACAAGGTAACAACTTATTGATCGTATCAGAAATGCGTGCGATGAATTGAGAAATGGCAATTTAATCGATGCTGTTCAATCCGTTAGGCGTCGAAGTGAACTATGTGTGCAACAGAATGGATCACATTTTGAACAATTGTTGAATGTTGTACAAATTTAGAATTATAAAAATTATTAAGAAATAATACTAGATTTGATAAAAATGTTAAAATGATAATAAAGTAATGTACCTCAAACCAAGTGCCAGTTTATTTTTAAAATTGTTTCCATAAAATTAAAAATAAAATAGCTGAATCCGATAAGTGTTCCATAATTAATTTCTGTTATTTGCGATATTTATCAATAATCTTAGAAAACACATTTTTAGGCAAAAAAAGCTGAGATGGAAACGAAATAATTTATTTACTACACAACCGTGGCAGATACAAAAAAATGTCAAGATACACTTTTTGTAGAGAATTGAAAGAACTTTACGAAAAATGTTACGTTGATGTGAGACAGGTTCGTACTAATTACTTTTTAAATTTAGTGATAGTGAAAACCCATAACTCCACCACTGGTTATTTCAGGACCTTCATATTATCACTAAATATCGTAGTCAAAAAGGTGGTACTACACATCAATCTCCACTGGTTCGGACAGTGTAAAAAAACTTCATATTTTTTCCAACACTTCAACGCCCTGTATCTCGGAAACTAAGCTTTCCCCGATATATGTTGATATAAAATTTTCATTTTAGATTATCTTTTTCTATCTAATGTTAAAGTCCTACCACATAAAAGTGAACCACCCTGTATATCCTACGAGCCTGAATTTCCGATGACAGTTATCATGGGTTTCACCATAAGCTATAATGTTAGTATTTATATTAAAAATTATTAAACCTATAGCCACTTTCATTCTATTGGCAATTTGTGTTACATAGGGTGACCGCATTTCGAGTCTATGCATGGGGATCTTGGTTATCTGAAGAGATAGGAGGCACTTGATATTACGGCAAGAAAAACAGAGTAAAGTATAATGTGTGACATATCATTTTAACCCGAAAAATCAAAATGCAAAAATCCAATGTGGCGCCCATAAGAAAAATAAAAGTTGATCGTCTTAATATCTTTGTCCAGCGAGGCGACAAGAAAAATGCGAAGTCATATTTAGATTCCTTGTAAAAAAGTGCCTCAATAATATTCAACTTAGAAAAGTCCAGCCCCATTCGTGTTCGTTTAAAAAAATAAAAACGAAAACGACAATTTTCAGTTTTTCGCATTATTTTCAAAACGAGAAGGGCCAGCCAAAAATTTTTTTACCATATTACTCGGCATCTATTCCGCAACTTTGCCTCAATTTAACCGACCTCGTATCTCTTAAGATAACCAAGATCCCCACGCATAGACTCGAAATACGGTCACCCTGTATAGTAGGAAGTATTGCTGTTTACAATTCTTAGGACTCGATACTAAGTTGAGGTATAGGTATTTTAATTTAGTTATTAGTTTTTATTTACAATATTTTATACAAAATATTTTGTGTGCCACGCGGAAAGTTAAACAAATCTTCAGATAGTCTATGTGTATAGCTTTGTCTATGAGTGGCGTTGATATGGGTAACCGCCTGTAATAAATACCTAAAAACGTTTACGATAATTATATTTTGTTCATATTTTTGATTTTTTGTTCGTACAATGGACAAGATCTAAGGTCTCGAAGGGAGAAGGTTTTACCAAAGTCTAGACTTTGGTTTTACCAAAAACCTTATGTACAAATATCCTATTACAATATTGTCTAATAATGAGCTAATAATATAATAAAACCTTTGTTGAGAAATGGTCAGATCTAAAAGATTTATGTTCCAAATTACACAGTTGGCCTAACCGCGCAACTTTGAAATACTGTTTACATTAGCCTGAAAACAACAGCAATAGATATTGAAGAAATTGTTGGCAATTATCATTATCGTTCGGTCTGTCATACTTAGTCGCGCCTGTTGAAATTTATGATATCAGGAAATACAATTATTATTCCCATAATGCTGTCAGAACATTTTCAGCGTAAATGTAGACATATAGCACATTGTGAGCATTGTGCCATGGTAAATCGGACAGTTACATCATAAATTCTGCTCCGAAGAGATTTTTCCGGTCCCGTATAGGAAATTGGCAAAAATGGCTGCGGTGTTCTCCGGCATCCCAAACCCAAAGGATTTAAAGCTGTAAAAATATGAGTATAGGTAACTCGGATCCAGGTCAAGGCAGGTCCTAACCTTTTATATTAGGTGTGTAAGTGGAAGAAAATTTTGAATATATTGTGCCCTAAAATAATAATCTATGGAGCATCCACTTAAAATTTGTACCATACATACAGATAGGTACCGCCTTCTTTCTCTAATGGAGTAAAACGTGGAATAACGCCAAAAGTGGCAAAACTGCACATGGTTTACTACAAATCAAACAGCTAAAAAAAATACACATAATGTGCTTCTGAAAAAAATATACTATAGCTATAGCTATGTAAGAAAAATGTAAGAAAAATGTATTTGTATATATTGTAAATAAAGAGTTTTTTTATGAAAAAAAAACTAGAGAAAGCAAACCCGTAGGAGAAAATGTATTTCAAATTTATTTCTTGGTGTAAACGTAACTACCTATAAAACCTTACCACACATTTTGAAAGGAATCTGTTAGTAGTCGTAGGTCTTTGTTGTAAAATATAGAACAAAACTTTTATATTGAAAATTGAGATCGCTATGCAACCGGTTTCTCAAATAGTTTCCAGAAAATTACTCAAGGTCTTCAGCTATGGCTATGAATTGTTTTTTTTTTTTTGATAAAAAAACGTATATGGTAGTTTCTTTGACAGCTAGGTGACGATATAGATATTTTTGTTACAAGTAGGTACCTAAAATGAAGTTTTCCAGGACGAATCATTGCTGTTTCCGGACAAGGCATTAGCCGACTACACAAAAAAGTTTAACATGCCTATTGATTGGAGCAACTATCATAATCCAAATATTAGGTATATTTATTGAGCAAGTTTTTCAGGATTGCCAACAAAATAACAATGCTAATAGAATTAGAGAAATAAATCTGGTGGACCGACCAGTAAATTTAATTATTCCTTATATTCCTGGACTATCAGATAAGCTGAAACGCATAGGCAATCATTTTAATGTCAGAACAGTATTTAAATCCAAAAATACATTAAGATCGATGCTAGTTAAAACGAAACCATTTAATGAGGTACAAAGTTCAAAAAATTGCATTTATAAAATTCCTTGGGAATGTGGAAAGTTCTATGTTGGGGAGACTTGTAGGCCATTTAACGTTCGTTTAAAAGAACATAAAAATTATATCAGGCAAAAACAAATTTCGAAGTCGAAAATATGTGAACACTCTTTTAATAACAATCATAGGATTTTGTGGGATAGTTCCAAACCAATTCTCAAAGAAGAAGTAGGAAATAGACGAAAAATTAAAGAATCAGCATTTATTCTACTGTGTTGCTGAATGTTCAGTGGAATTCAATAAAATATTATTGCCGCTTATTCAAAGTGAAGTTAGTATAAATAATTAGGTAGAACACAGGGTACAATATCAGACAGGTGGCTAGGCTATTGTTTCTGTTGTGATGACATTTTAACCTGAAATTTATTAATCTGTCATTTCACTTTGACGTGACATGATCTTTGAGAAAGGAGGAAGATATATTCTCCGAAAGCTCAGGTAACAAATTTGTTGAAGATATTTTTTTGAGTTACAAGTTCAAAGTTTAGTTCATTTACTGTTAAGAATTTATTAATTTTCCAGGCAACTTGAAAAAGTTGTCTTTTAACCAGTTTGGTGGCGAAAAACCCAATTAAAATTCAATGGATTAGGTATATCAGTTTTGAAATATTAGATATGACTAAATTTGTCCCTTCTTGGGATAAAAAATTAAATCATCTATATCTTATTCATAAAGCGAAATATACGATTTAACTTAATGTGTCACACTTGTCAGTTTGTTATGTAGGTATTAACTATAAAAAATCCAGAAAAAATATTGCTAAAATTTGTTATTGGTAGATCTAGAAGTAGGTACCTATAGGATTTAAAAATTTGAAAATAACTTAACCCAGTGTCGAATAGCTAATATAGAATTATTATTTTAAATAATAAAAAAAATGCGAAAATCGTAGACATCCTTTTCTGAAAATAAATGTAAAATTCTTAATATTTTCAATTTAATGTACCTAACACACCTGCCATAGCAATTGTATTAAAAATAGCAATTACAAAATATTGTACTATTATAATAAATGCTTAGTGCTTAGTATTTGTTACCTAATTTTCACAACAAACAACACCTTCAACATTTTCAGCATTAGCATTTCAGATGCTGTATGCCTACTTCAAGTAGGTATTCTCGTTTTTTTAATAGGTACTTCTGAAGTTTGCTATCATATCCGAAATTGACATTTGGCGCACATATAATTAGTAGTTATTAATCAATTTCTGGTCATTTTTGACAGGGTACCTCTTAAGGATATTTAGGAAATGTTTCCCTATAAATGTGAACTAGATTGAGCGTATTTGTGAATCTGTTGATCGCTAGGTCCGCTGGTGCATCTCAGATCTTCTGCGACTCAGACCCGCCCACCTGTAAAACACTTCATCAGCTATCAAAAAAAACTTGCGCGGACGCGATAATGTCAAAAGAATGAAGGACTTGTCGCCGCACACACAATCATCTCCGCGCGGTTTTACCTGCGCACGCTAAAAATCAAATTGACGGACTTGAATGCGCATTCCGCAGATTTGGCCACACACGATACTCCTTAACTGAGTTAAGTCTCGAGTCTTTCTTCTGCGTGTGTGGGGTTCTTAAGAGTCATAGTAAGTATATACTCGAATTATTTTAAGAAGTCCTTACTGGGACTGTCAATTGGTAATTTCGTTATCCTAAGTTGGCATCAATGCAGCAAAAAATGCAACCGGGTCATAAGTTCAGGTCAGTAACGAGCCCATTTGCACTAATAATACGAAAAGTAACAAGAACAAGAACAACTCAGATGACGGTAAAACTCACAAAACGTAGAAAACCCGCGAATATTTTCATTACCGAATGTTTGAACCAGTTTGAACGATCTGGAAAACCTTCACTGTCACTTTGACACACCGAAGCTAAATTTGCCTGAGTCCGCCCCTAGACGCTGCCAAAAGCAGCTGATTATTACAAAATACCAAAACGAAAGTGTTTCCATGACGTTTGAAATTATTATTAAAATGAGTTGTAGTCATAGTTATTTTTATTTGTAGCGGCATAATCGTGATTGCAATAGGGTTTTTATTTTATTATGCTCTATCACTTAGGTAACTTTTCACATCATAAATCAACGAGTGACGTCATTAACTGGTTGAGACACATATACCAATGTTATACCCATGGTTAACAAAAAATTCCTAGGGATTTTGTGGAGAATGTCATCTGACAAAATCGGGACTTCTTACAGTAATCGGGGTATACCCAAACAACATCATGCGAACGGCTGATTATTTGCACAAGGCTGCTCTCGGGTGCCCTCGTCTGGTGGGGGAATATAATAGGCCAGGGAAATTACGGTAAAAATAACGAAACCTAGACAAAATTCATAACCGCATTTTTGTAATGCCATCACAAAATATCGGTAATAAATGAATGCCAGAATTGTTTTTTATAATACATTTTCTTGTTGTAATAAAGACGGCATAAATATTAACTGCGAATTTTAAACTGCATTTATTAGTAAGTAAGGTATATAAAGTTGAGATTGATAAATTAAACAGATTACGTTTGCGCAAGTATCCGAATGATGTAAAAATGACATTTTGCGTAATATTTTGTTGGGGAAAAATATTAACTGCGTTTTTATTATTTATAATTACCTTAGAAATCAAGTATTAACAGTTTGTTCTGAAATTAAACATATTGTTTCGCCGTAAATCGCATTTTAAAGAAATTTGAAGCTGTCTTTGAGAGCAAAATTATTAACTAGCTGATTTTTGTTAAACTTTGTAAGTGGATACTAAGTTTTGTAAAATTTTTTAAAATGAAACAAAAATTGGTAACGGAAGTATTTTTCAAAAAAATCAGCAACCCTACCAGTGCCAAACAGGCAGGGCGTTTTTCTATTTTAAATTTATTAAAAAATATGTCGATCATTTCTTATAATTTTAAAATAGAATTCAATGGGAAAATACACGTCGTTTCAATAACTATGCTCTAGACCATCTAGTTATAGGTATTTAAACTTTTCCTGATTTATCTTTTCTTTTTTACATTTAAACAAAACGTCAAAATACAATTGTGCCCTATATAATTCAATACAGTTAGGTATATTGTAAAAAGTTTAAAAAATAGTTAAGTAATATTTTTGCTCTACCGATACAAATGACAAATGACAGTTGACCTACATGCGCCCTAAATAAATGTTTAATTTGGCTATATGTGATTTAATATAGTTATATTGTAAAAAGTTAAAAAAACAGTTAATATTTTTGCTTTTCCTAAATAAATTACAAGTGACAGTTGACCTATATGCGCCGTAAATAAATGTTTAATTTCGCTATATATGATTCAATATAGTTATATTGTAAAAAGTTAAACAAACAAAAAACAGTTAATATTTTGCCTATTCTATACCAATCAGAAGTAACAGCTGACGTATCTACATGCGGCTTAGATACCTAAATGTTTAATTTTGTATAAGTTATATTCTATTTGTAAAAGGGAATGATCGTCTGCAATAAAAACGTAGTTAATATTTTTGCCTTTTGCCGAAATAGAAAATTATCCGATTTTTATCTCTCTTTGTCGATCTAAGTTACTTCCATATTCTTAAAATGTTTAATTTCTTAATATATATGTTAGCAAGGGAAGTTTATTATTACCTAAATAGTCTAAAAAAATCCAGTTAATATTTTTGCTCGAAATTTCTAACGAAAAATAGGTGTTTTTTGAGGTAACTTAAGGTTCCGTTTTTTCAAAATGTTTAATTTTTGGTTTCTACCAACGTATTTACTTATAACTTTGATATGGTAAAACCAAATTGCAGTTAATATTTTTGTCTAGGTCAAATTCTATTTTCCCTGGCCTAATAAGTTAGAGGCGCCACATTTTCATCTGTAGGGGAGATCGGGGTTAGTTGATAAATTTTCCAGTAATTTATTTTTAATAATTTTGTTTTTGGAGCTAAGAAGTTAAGTGATGCCAGGAACATAATTTTGTTCTACACTTTTTGCGTCAATATTAATTGTTTACAATTATTTCTTACATCCAAATTTTGTTAATTTTTGGATTAACGCGCAATGTATCAAGATGCCCCGATCGGGGGCATCTTGTTACATGCTAAGGGTAAGTTGATACAGTTGGCAAAATTAAGAACAAAAATAAAAATTCTGGGCTAGAAATGTAAAATCTAATTCTGATACCTGTACAATCTTTACATGCATCAAAACTCATTCAAAAAGTTACCCAGTTTTTTTTTAATTATAGTTCTTAAAAAACTGTGTTCTGTGACAGGTGAATAGATTTCTATTAGATACTACAAAAATCAAGGCCTACTTTGACCATTTTTTAGGCAAAATTTCGATAATTTGTTTAGCATTTTTTTGGTTTTTGATTACACAATTGTATTTCTACAATTTTAAAACAAGTTTATGACAACCATTTTTACAGAGGTGTCTCCATTCAAAAATATTGATTCAGAGAAAAATACCCTGTATATTTTTGTATTGGATCTTTGCACACCAACACTTTGAGCCGTCCTGTTGACCATCCAACTATTTTTAGGGGATTCCATGGCACACTTGATTTGCCAGATATGCCTTTGAAATTCCCATTTTGCTCAACTTTGAGAACCTGCGCAATGGAACTCCCTGTATATTTTTTATTCAAATTTAGTATATATATGGGGGTTTGGGGGTGTCCTGATTAACGCTGTGGTGTCAGATTTGAAATAAAAAAATCGCTAAATAATTTTCGCCTTTTTTAGTAGAAAAAAATTCGTAGTAGGCCTTGAAAATTGTGGTTAAGACCTGAAACTTGGCGCCAAAATAGAGTTTTTTGTGACCTACCCTTACAAATAAACCGGCTAAATTCTGATAAAAAATAAAAAATTTACAGAGGTGTCTCCATTCCAAACGGGCCACACTGTAGATACATACGGGGCATGTTGATACGCGTATCAATGTGCCCCAGCGGTGCCCCGAGTGTACATTTATGATTCCAAGGTAATTATTTTTAGGTTAGGAAAGGGAAAACAAATTTCCGTTATTAAAAAAAAAGACGACCAAAATAATAGTTTCATTTGCTGTAAAAATTATTTACGTACCTCTGTTAATGTGTAATAGGTGGCTACTCGAACTAAGGCCGTTAAATTTACTTCCAAGTATAAAATTTACTTATTACGGCAAAACAAGGTTATGGCGCACTTTACATCAATGAAACCACAATCATTGAGTAAAATATGATATGTGAAGAGAAACAATAGGTGTCAGATGTGACAATTCATTGTCGCTGAAGTAGCATGTCACCATCTATTCAAGAAAAATGAGTTAAAACACAATGCAAAATTCATTGTTGTGTCAACATTTTCTTCAAAGATAGATGGCGACATGCTACTTCAGCGACAATGAATTGTCACATCTGACAGCTATTGTTTCTCTTCACATATAATATTTTACTCAATGCCACAATGGAAACTGGGCAACACCCAATTGAACAGGCTTGCCGTTCGGTGGCGCTGACAGCTGCGCGGTAAGTTTAAAAATGGAAGTGTGTCAACTTGCCCACTGTATCAACTAACCCCGATCTCCCCTACCCCCGAAAGTTTATCCTATATTTTGTTCCGGGAACATGTTCAGATGACCTAATTTTGACCAGGAACTAAACCGACGGTGTATGGCGTTGTTGTACGGCCGACCGCTGATAAATTCCGCGCTGCACCCGGGCGATCCGTTTAGACGTATTAAACGGTATACAGCCGGGGAATATAAAAGACCCTCCGCCGGCCTTGCCAAATAAATAATGACAGATCGGGGGCCCCACCTCGGGGCAGACAACCCTATTTCGCACTGTCGCGCCGCCGGCACCGGCTAATTTATATTTTTCAACGGAGGCAGGCGCGCGGGAACGGCGGGAAGCCGGAGGCCGGATTATGCGGCCGGGAAGGATAACAATACAAGAAGAACGCGTAGGTGAAAGCACCAATAGGGGAATTTATAACAAAATAACTTTTCGTGTGTGACCTACTTAATAAAAATATATTTTTTTTAGGTTATGTAAAGACAATTTGTATCAGATTTGGGTCGACAATGGTACGAGTTAATTGCTGCCGATTGGTGCCAATATCATGGGCGGTTTCATGGGCGGTTGCTCTGTGGAGACATCGTACCTCCGACCAAAGGTCTGAGCGTCGTAACCACAAGTGTGCAGATATTCTATATTAAATAAGTTTTTAATGAGAATGACCTAACGATAATGATGCCTATAATCTTTTTCGATAACTCTAAGGATGCAGAATAGTTGCTGTTGCTGGGCTAGAGAGTGGAGGAGCTGAAGGATGATATATACAGGGTGGGCCAATAGTGCGGGAACGGAATATTGTGGGTTTATTGAGACATATTTTGATAAAGCAATACCAGTACATGGTGGTGGGTATGTAAGGCTACCAAACTAAAATATTTTGACTTGAATCGCAGCACGTATACTGGGTGATTCAAACCAAACTTATGTTTTTTTAAATAGAACACCCTGTATTTTATTGCATATTTGGATTCCCCAGTTAATTTAAGTTGGACTTTATGTACCTTACATGGTGTCTAAAACTCATGGTGTAGGATATACAGGGCATTTCTTGAAAAAGTGGAGGTTGGGGCAAAGTCATATTTTGGCAATATACCAGATCTCAGGAGGCTATGATTTTGTGTGGTAACTAAGCATGAACTGTGCCGATACTAACCAGAAACTCAGCAGCCAAACTCATATGTTGTGCGTGAAATCAATGTCAAAACTTTTTTTTTTTTAATTGCGGCTAACTTGATTTTTTCAAATGGAACCATATAATTTTCTTCAGTTTATTGGACACGTCTATTTGTCCTCTTTATACTGATGTAGGGTTGTGGGTAGCTATCTCCAACTATAATAACTGGAAAAGCTGACTTAAAACTTAAATTCTTTGTAAAGGAAAATGTACGCATTGTTATTTTATTTTAAAAGATGTGAAATTAAAATGAATTTTTATTCTCATAACTACATAATAATTATCAACACTAAACATGTGAGATAGATACCTAATTAAAATAAAAGTTCAAAATGGCGACCTTGCTCATTCAAACACATCTGAATTCTGCTGAAAAACGAATTTCGTACTCTTTCGAGCATGTCCGGAGTGACAGTTGTAAAGGCATCCCTAATACGCCTTTTCATGTCATCGACATCGGTGGGCTGCGTTTGGTAGACAATATCCTTTATATGCCTCCATAGGAAAAAATCACAGGAAGTGATATCAGGAGATCTTGGTGGCCAACGAGTTGGTCCTGCTCTGCCTATCCAACGATTTGGAAATTCTTCATTGAGCCATTCTGTTACAAGACGAGCGTGATGGGATGGTGCACCATCCTGTTGAAAGTACATGTCCCGTCTCAGTTGAAGAGGAACATCATCCAAAAATTGAAATAGATTTTGGTTCAAAAAATTATAATATTTTTCACCATTTAACGCTCCGTCAAAAAAATAAGGACCTACAACCATTGACGTTCCCAAAATGCCAGCCCAAACATTAACAACCCAACGATTTTGAGAGTGCACCCTGAATTGTCGCGGATTTACATCAGAATAATAATGAAAATTCCGTCTGTTGACAAATCCATTACGATGAAAAGAACATTCATCCAGTAAACAAAACTGACTCATAGATGTTATAGTTTTGTTGCATCCACAAACAAAAATTTATTCTGTTTAAGAAATCTTGTTCCTTTAGTTCCTGATGAATCTGTATATGAAACGGGTGAAATTTGTTTTTCACTAGCATACGCCGAATAGATGTTCTGCCTATTTCTAATTGATCTGCTAGTTGGCGTGTGCTTACGTGGGGGTTTTCTATAACTGACATCAAAACTCTAAATTCGTTATCGTCATTGGTGACACTCTTTTTTCTTGTATTTTTTTAATAGTTGACGCATCCATAGTATTGACAAATCTATCTAATAGTACTCATTTTCTTTGGAATAGGTAAAAACGCGACAAAACGAAAAGCCGGAGAAAAATATTATTTGTTTCTTGACAGTAACAGATGTAACAGATTGTTTTATTTCCATGGCTTTCTTTTGTATTTCAAAGCATGCTTGCTTTAACCATATAAGTATAGCGAAGCAGCCACTAATTATTAATTATTGCTTTTCCAGATATTATAGTTGGAGGTAGCTACCCACAACCCTATATCAGTATAAAGAGGACAAAAAGACGTGTCCAATAAACAAATAAAGAAAATTATATGGTTCCATTTGAAAAAATCAAGTTAGCCGCAATTAAAAAAAAATAAGTTTTGACATTGATTTCACGCAAAACATATGAGTTTGGCTGCTGAGTTTCTGGTTAGTATCGGCACAGTTCATGCTTAGTTACCACACAAAATCATAGCCTCCGGAGATCTGGTATATTGCCAAAATATGACTTTGCCCCAACCTCCACTTTTTCAAGAAATGCCCTGTATCTTCTACACCATGAGTTTTAGACACCATGTATGGTACATAAAGTCCAACTTAAATTAACTGGGGAATCCAAATATGCAATAAAGTACAGGGTGTTCTATTTAAAAAACATAAGTTTGGTTTGAATCACCCAGTATACGTGCTGCGATTCAAATGAAAATATTTTAGTTTGGTAGCCTTACGTACCCACCACCATGTACCGGTATTGCTTTATCAAAATATGTCTCAATAAACCCACAATATTCCGTTCCCCCACTATTGGCCCACCCTGTATAATATACAGTGACCGGCAGAAAGTTGTACACAAATGGAAAACTTTTTTATTATTAATTTCTCAGAAAATTTTATTCTTGATAAAAGTTGGTGCATCATTTCAAACTCAAAACGCACATATCAAAATTTAAACATCTCTTTTTGGATACGAGGTAGATTCAAAAATGTCAAAATGGCTCAAGAGTAAAGTACCCTTATTTTTTAAAATAAGGTACAAAGTTACTTACAAAAGTTGTTTGGAATCAAAAGTGGATGTCAGATTTAAAGTCACAGCCACCGAGTAAAAAAAAGTAATTTAACTTTTTTTGTATTTTTTTTTTCGACCACCCTGTGTATTACAAAAAAACAAAATACCGCTAGCGCAACTTATCATCGGATAACACATAAATTTGCTAATAAACTTTAATTTTGTTCGATTAGCAGCTAGAAATTTAAATTAATCGAAATCAGAGTAGGTATAAAAATATTAAATTTTTGTGTCCAACTTTCTGCCGGTCACTGTATTTTGGGCTCGATTATGTTGTCTATAAGCAACTAATATTTTGATTATTGTTATTGGATGTGTTTAAGATCAATAAAAAGATAGGTATTTTAGTTCTAATAATAACAGTATTTTTACGAGTTATCATTTCCTTCAAGGGTGTGCGACAACTCTATCTTAGGGTTAAATAGTAACTCTTGTATTTATTGTTCGTAGTAGTGGCGTCAGTAAATGACAATGGAAAAGGGAATTGGTTGGATTTACGCCAAATTAACAGATTTCTTTTATTTTTACATTTGTCGACGTTTCGACGATACTTATTTCGTCATCTTCAGGACACTGGAAGTTAACATATAGATATAAATCTAGTCTTAAATAGTTAAACAATAAATTAAATACTTTATGACAAGGACTCTGGAACAGGTACATAACACAGAAACAAAGAAAAAAAAACAAACATCACCAGTGTGTTCCGACATTGTGATGTCAAAGTTACAAAAACATTGTATAGAAAATTTACCTTTCAAAATTCCTTTTTTCAAAAGATATGTTGACGACATCATTACCTGTGTACCACAATCTCAGATAAAACTAGTTTTAGATACTTTCAATAGCTATCACACGAAGTTACAATTTACTTTAGAAACTGAAAAAAATAACAGAATATCTTTCTTAGACTTAGAATTAATCAGATCAGAAAACAATACTATTTTAACTGATTGGTATCACAAACCCACCTTTTCTGAAAGACTTCTCAATTTTCATTCGAATCACTCCTTTAAACATAAAATTAATACAATTAAAAATCTGAAATCTAGGGCCCTTAAACTTTCACACCCTCACTTTCATAATAAAAACTTACAACTTATAAAATCTTACTTAATTAAAAATAATTACCCTAAGAAACTAACTAATAAAATCCTTTTCAATAGTAACAATAACAACATAAATATTAACACTAGTAGCTCAATTAAAACAAAATTCTTTACGACACCATACATTGTTGACCTTTCAGAAAAAATTGGAAGAACTTTACATAATGACAACATACACATTACTTTTAAAAATGACAATACAATTAAGAAACTGTATACTACCCTAAAGACAAAAACACCTCATGACAAACAGAGTAACATTGTTTATAAAATAGCTTGTAAAGACTGCAATGGTGTCTATATCGGACAAACTAAGAGGTACTTAAGTACCAAGATATCGGAACATAAACGAAGCACTAAACCTACAAACCTAGTTATGTCCACAAACAAAACAGCCCTAGCAGAACATGCATTTAAAAATATGCATACTTTTAATTTTGACTCGGCAGAAATTCTGGGAGAGGAGAGAAACTATACAAAAAAGACTACTAAAAGAAATGATTAATATAAAAAAGCACACCAACAGTATAAATAAAAAACAAGACATCGAAGGGCTTAGTAATGCATATTTTAACCTTATAAGCAATATAATCAATCATGAATCTAACATTATAAATTAAATCTAGTCACTCTTGATAATCTAAACATATATTTTTCTTTTTATCGTATAGGAACTTATAAAAAATATACCTACAACCGAATTTTTATACGTATGGAAGAACCAAATCACAATATTTTAATTCTACTCACACTGCCTTTCTATACCTAATCGTTATATCTACATTTTATGTATAGGAAACCTAATTTTATCTAAATTACTCTGATATATACATTTTTTAAACCAATGATTTCTGAATTTTACCTGTAAGTACCTGATGTCTCTTTTTGTTTGTTTTTTTTTTCTTTGTTTCTGTGTTATGTACCTGTTCCAGAGTCCTTGTCATAAAGTATTTAATTTATTGTTTAACTATTTAAGACTAGATTTATATCTATATGTTAACTTCCAGTGTCCTGAAGATGACGAAATAAATATCGTCGAAACGTCGACAAATGTAAAAATAAAAGAAATCTGTTAATTTGGCGTAAATCCAACCAATTCCCTTTTCCAGTAACTCTTGTATTTGGAAGTATCTCTACAAAACTATGAAAATAATAAACAAATGAGTGATATATGTGGTCATTTAAGTGTGCATATGGGACAGTTGATGCATATGGGAAAGTTGATGCATATTCAGTGATCATATTAGGTGCATTGGTTGCAAGTTAAACAGCATGAGTAAAGTACCCTTACTTCAAAAAATTCAGCAAAACGTTATTAAGAAAAGTTGTTTAGAATAATTAAAAGATATAGTTAAATACCAAAACATAACCTCCTAAGAAATTTTTTTTTCGTCGATTAATTTAACGTTTCGTAATAAACATTTAAAATAAAAATTTTGCACCTTAAAAGTGAGTTTTTTAATATACACATTCTCATTACTAATGTTTTACCTTGTTCAGAAGAATTGTTGGGAAATTTTAAAGTTTCTTTTAATATCGTTTCAACAAACATGAAGTTTGTGATTCCCTAAAAATTTAAAAATCTAAGTTAATTTTACAAATATGCTTGAATTTGAACAAAATTATGCGAAATTGATATAATTTTGATGGATTTATGAAATTGTTTAGGGTGAATATTAAAACATTTTTTTTAGGAAATTATTAATGTTTTTCAAAAAAATCTATTTCTTTTTCTTAGGAGACCATGTTTTGGTATTTAAGCATAACTTTTAATTATAGAAAACTTTTCTTAATAACATTTTGCTGAATTTTCTGAAATAAGGTTACTTTACTCTTGTACCATTCTAAGTGCGCCTAATAAGATTATCGAACATGCACCAACTTTCGGGAATATTATTTGTATTTTCGTTGTGCAATTAATAAAAAAAATCCGATATGTTGCACACTTAAATGACCACACTGTATATATCATATTGTTTTATGTGTTCGATACTTTTACTATAACCTCTTTAATTAAAATTAGGTGCTTATTTTGGAGCTTTCAATGAACATTATAAGTAATGTAATAGTTATTTACATTGCCAGATGTTAAGTGCACATTTTTGGCCGAGGAAGTTGTTTAAAGACCTCGGTCATTAAAAAGTACCTCCGAGGCCACAAAAGAGCTTACGCATCGTGCAATGCGTTAAATTTTTTCTGCAACCGACAATTTCATAGTACTTAGGTATAGGTACTTTGAATTAAACTCTAAATAAACTATGGAGTACACTGTGAGTAATAATTTCATCTGATCGCGTATTTTATAATACACATAGAGCTTTGACTCCTTCCCGGAAGGAGGAAGAGTTATAGAGAGATTTCAGAACATATTTAGGTGCAGTTACCGAGCGGCGAAATGTGCGGAACAAATGGATTTTTTTGTTTTTGCACCGAAATAAAAAACTGACTATGGGGCTACATTATAATAGGCATGTCTTGGAACGAAAATAGATCTTCATGTAGAGCTCGCTGTATACGAGAGATAATCAAAAACTTAAACGCGGTGCAAGAATAAAGCACCCTTATTTTACATCGTAGAGAAATTGTACAATATTATGGCACAGCTTACCCTAACATGGCCTTCTATTATAGTCCTCCTTACGGCAGAATGCGTGCGACGTAAGGGGGAAGAACTCGCAAATATTATAGAATTAGTCACAGTTCAGGGGCGTAGCTCAATTTTGTGTAACTCACTAACCTAATTTTCATATAATTGTTATTTAATTTATTGTTAATATTATTCTTAACGGTGATGCCTTAGATTATGGAGGAAGGCAAACCCTTATAACATTGGCAATTATATTTCTCGTGCTTGAGAATGCAACGTTCTTCCCTGTTTACTCATTTTGCACACGTTAACTCCCGAACATACGAAACGCCACTGAGCTCTCTGAGCCGGCGGAAAAAACTTGCCAGCGGCCTAAAAAATGAAGTCTGTATGGTAGCCCAAATACGCAGTTAACTTTACGTACTATAGAAACAAGCACAAAACGCGTTGGCTAACTGGTTTTGTCAGCCGACTCCCGACTCCTTCGCAGAAGTGCTGTGTTGCCGAATTTCAAAGGCGATGGTAGACGCGACGATGTTGAAAAAAAATATAATTAGGTGTTTTATCACACCGCATTAAAAATAAATGATAAACAAGAATATGATAACACTTTTATTCGCCAATAAATAACGACTACTCGTATAGGAAATCTCGCAACGCTGCCCGCATTCTTTAGAAACGTTTTCTTTCGTGCTTTGGACTATAAATACCTACACTTTTTTATTATTTCTTTCTGATTAGTTGTTGTTAAAGACTAAAAACCGGGCCTAAGTGTGTAAGTATGGCATTTCAAACACAAACATGTAGGTAAAAAATGGGTAATTCCCCCACGAAATTCTTATCACGTATGGCCACCGGCTTGCGTTAAAAGCCCACAACCCATGATGCACATTATTCCAAGACGCACCGTGTATAAAGTTAAAACTTGCTAAATAACCTCCAGAATAGCCGCACAACGTTCGTAATTAGTGACCTAGAAATCGTAACAAGCCCCCTAGAATCCCCTGCCGACCGCCCGCACCAACACAAAGCATAATCCGATTTTTATGTCGCCCGTGGCGCAGTTTCCTCACGTCCCCTAACGAGTGGTCGCCGCCCGCGCCACCACCGACACACGCCGCCCGTTGTTTCTAATTAAATCAGGGCCTCTTTTCCGATGACGGCGGCGCTTTTATTATCACCTCGTCTGCCGTTACTTCTGTAACTGCTTTAGCCCGGGGAGGGCAGAAAGAGCCGGCGGTCCACAAACGGAATGCAAATGGGCGTGGCGAAAAACGACGCGTTACGAACTGAATCGGAATGTTCTTTTTGTTTCGGGTTCGGGTGTACAGGGTGTCCCATTTTGGGTGTTTTTGGGTGTTTTTCTAAAAAATCTCGGTTATTATTAAAGCTAGAGGGTTGCGGTTTTCACGTCACTGTACTACTTTTTTGAGAGGAATTAGGTGGATCAATCAGATTTTAGATAAGTTTTATAGTTTCCGCGCATTGGCGCAGGACTGAAATTTTCGATTTTTTGGAAACCTCTCTCCTGGCTACAACTTACACAGGGTGTTAGTAAATAAGTGCGACAAACTTTAAGGGGTAATTCTACATGAAAAAATAATGACAGTTTGCTATATAAACGTAGGTAGGTCCGCAAATGCTTCGTTTCCGTTATACAGGGAGTCAAAGTTTAAAAAAAAGATAATTTATTTATTGTGCTGAAAAGGATTAAGATATTCAAATGAAATTTTGTGGGTTTTAAGAGGACTAGAAAGCGCATTTTTTGACACCCGATTAAAAATTTTATGTTAATCAGTGGCGTGCATAGGGGTAATGACCTCGATATTTTTAAGAAAATAAATGATACGCCACTGAGATAATTTAAAATAAAAATTATTTTTAAAATCCTCGTTTAATTAGTGACAAAAAAGCTCTCTTTCCTTTTTTTCACAGGGGCCGCCATTTTTATGCAAAAAAATAAAACAACATAACGCGTATTTTTAATTTCTATTACAACAATATCAAAAACCTATCCTATACAGCAACAATAAATCAAAACAACAAATGAAAATAAAAATATCTCGAATAAAACATTTTTAGTTAGGTGCGCATAGCTATAACAATAAATAAATTATCATTTTTTTTTAAATTTTACTCCCTGTATATCGGAAACGAAGCATTTGCGGACCTACATTTATATAGCAAACGTTCATTATTTTTTCGCACTTATTTACTAACACCCTGTATATATCGACAAATTTAATCAACTATTTTTATAGATGTTTTGGCGTAGAATCGAATGGAATAATTAGTTTTTTGGTAGCATTAATAGTTTTTGAAATATGAACTATAGTTTCCATTTAAAAAATATAACTTTGTATCAGTGATGCCAAGTATGCCATTTTATTGGAGAATCTATGAATATTACAGGTATTTTGATTGTTAGTAAAAATTAATAGTGGTTTCCATGATTTCTAAAAATTAGTGCAGAATATGGCAACTGTCAAATGAAACAAATTCATTTTATAGTTGAAATTGATTTCCAGCAATTATTTCCAGGAATTTAAGTAATAAGTATGGTAAGTCAGTGCCAATTTTGCTTATTTAAGAATTCGTCGCTATTGCACCTTGTTACCAGGTTCCTCAATCCATTATTTGTAATATGCATACGTGAACTTTCTTCCCTTCTTGAATGTAGGTATCTACCCAAAGAACTTTCACAGAATTCGGGATGGGCTAATAAGATTAGGTCTAGTAGTTCTAATCATGGTAGTTTTCCTCGGTGTTCATTATAAAATTTTTGAAATTTTATTTCTCTCCCAAGGTACCTCACAAACTTGAAATAAACTTGCAGTTGTAGATAAAAACTGTTTAAAAAAAGACCTGACTGAAACTATACCAGCTTAATAATTTAAAATTTACGAAATACGATTTTAGTTTTGAACTACCTACTTATACGTAATGCCCACGTAATGGGAATTGTAGGATTACTAAAGGTGATACAGGAAAAATCTGGTTGCATTTCTCGGAAGTACTATAGGCTATTGGCCCTTTAATATTACCTTCAATTGTCACATCTGAGCATCTGGAAGTTAGAAAACTTAAAAATTGTGAATTATGATGGGAAATTTTTTGCCTCTTTTAGAATATATGGCACTGACATTTCACATAAAATCTGATGGCAGTTGGACACTGATATATCTATAACATAACCTTGTACCAGCCCCCTTGTGGTCTCCTTGTGGAGTCGACAGAAAACAAACTTCCCCTCAAGGCTTCACTTTTCCTATGTAATAGACTGTGAAATGCCGGGTCCCCTTATAGTCCCTGGTTAGAGGAGTCACATTGAAGAATGGGTCATTATCCAAAATGGATATAAAGGCGAAGACATTTTTTGTGTCTCTACTGTTCGTTCCACCAAAAAAATTGAAAAAATAAAATTCATAGATATTCACAAAAAAGCAATAAACCGAATTTCGCAGCCAATTTCCAAGATTTTTGGGATCAAAAATCCAGTAAGTATATCAAAACCCGAAACGCTATAAACGAACTAATAGCGCTGACTGACGTAACTCGTAACTAGGTCAGTCAACGCTAATAGTCTAAGAAATGCAGAAGCCTGCTAGCCAGTAAGTCCATATGAGTTAAGGTGGCTGGTGTGCCACAACAGGAAACGCATATATAAAATGTACCTATCATCTTAGACAGTGACTTTGCTGAGAAATGTCCAATAATAATTTAAATTGTTTTTATTTGTTGGTTGGCATTTTGGAAAAAAATTTACCAGTATAAAGTTTCATAAAAATACAGCATTTTGAGATGGCCCACAGAAAAATGCTTTGTACATTTTTGTATTGAATCTTTGCACACCAACACTTTTAGTGGTCCTATTAACCATTCAACTGTATTTTGCTCAAATTTAACACCGTGTAGAATGGAACGTGCTATATATTGTTTGTTCAAATTTGGTATTTGGATATTTTGAAATCTTTTGGTTAACACTATGTGGTGTCACATTTTAAATGAAAAAATTGCTAAATGGTTTTCATGAAAATCTGGGGTATAAAAAAATCGCAGCCGCCCCTGGATTTGCATTTTGAAAATGGCAGGAAGGTCAAAAGGAGCAGCTAGTGAAGGCCTTTCAAACAAAATAAAAAATTGAGAATAAAAATTTCAGAACTTTAGTAAACGGGTGTGTGCGTGCCTGCGAAAAACATAAAAAATGGAATAAAAAATAAACTTTTATAGAACCGTATAAAATGTGCTTAAAATGCATGGATTCGGAAATCATGTAGACCTATAATACCTCGTCCAGGTAAATAATGCGTCTTTATTGCAGGTCCGTTTTGCATACATAGGGAAAATAAAGACGTATATTTGAATAAAGGCAACCATTAAAATTTAACGCTGACGAACCGTTTCCTACCGACATAAAAGTTTACGGGCTGTTAGCACTGATAAGAAGACCTTAACCGTAACTATAAATCAGGGCCGAATCACAACGTGCATACATTGCGGCAATTTTTTCGGTCCGCAGCCATTTTTATATATGCAGGGCTCGTAAATCGACTTATCATTTTTATTCGCGTTTCTACACTCTCCTCTCTACGCCAGCCTTCCAAACAGTAAAATCGTTGGGTCACTTTTCGGTCGACGGTAATGGTTATTTTTGTTACAAGTACCTAAAATGAAGTTTTTCAGGACGGATCATTTTTCCGGACGAGGCGTTAGCCGAGTCCGTTATAGCAGACGAGTCCTGAAAAACATTTTAGGTACGTGTGACAAACACTATTTTTTGTCATAAGCTCCCAAAATTTGGTGTTATCTACACTTTTTACAATTCTTCAGAACGCCTAAATTTGCAAATTTTCCGTAATTTTTTAAATCATAGCAACAATTTTTTTATTTGATAATTTTGTCATGTCATTTGTCAGAAAGTTACATACATTTTAAAATGTTTAAAAATCCGGAATATATTGCTAATAAGGCCAAAGAAATCGTGTTGGATTTATTTCATGTGAAGTCTCCTGCCAAAGAAATCGTGTTGGATTTACTTCCTGTGAAGTCTCGTGCCATTTACCATAAAGAATATTCTAAGGAATTTTGGAATAGTCCGTACCTAACGGTTGCCATGATGACTCTTAGGGACTAGGCCGAAAAAGAAGCATTTTACGGACTTAAATGAGTCCGTAAAATAGCTATTTTTGGGAGCGTATGACAAAAAAATTGTTTTTTATTACACTTCTTTGAAAACACCTTATTTTCATCTGTTTTAGCAATAATGAAAGATGGGGTTTTTCGGGCTAGCGCACGGAAACAGCGCATGAAAAACTTTCCGTGCAATGAATAAAAATACCGAATATATGGCTTTAAAATAGAAATATACAGCAAAGTAAACTAAATTTAAGAAACTCTATATGCTCTTTGATAATTAACATGTACCTATTTTGTATTTTAATTCGTAAGTGTTTCAATAGTTAGATACATTTCTGTAATATTTTTGACGTTTTATTCACCTTATCTGACAATAACTAATTTACAACAAAGCACCTTTGAAGTAATTTGAGAGTAACCATGGAAACGCATCATACATACCAAACACTATATTGTCTGCATTGTTTATTTTTTTGTCAATTAAATGTATTATAATATGCCGATAAAATGTTTTAAGTTTCCGTTTTCAAAGAAGTATAATAAAAAATATCGTTCATTACACGTCCAGAAATAGATTTTTCCGTGCTTGCATGACTTCCCGTGTTCGGGTGCGCCTTACAAGGGAATTTGTCACGCGCGCACGAAATAGTTATTTATGTACCAAGGCACTGAAGTTCAACTTTTTATGACTCATGTGGAGTTTAGTTGCTGAGGCCTCTGGCCGAGGCAAATAAACCACATGAGTCATAAAAAGAACTTCAGTGCCGAGGTACATATTATATTAAAAAAAAATGTTTTATTAGGCAAGAAAATAATAATAAGGGATCACCCGTCCACGAACCGACTACGCGCGGCGTTGCTTGACTTTACCGATCGCTCTACCTATAGGACAAGTATAATGATGTACGGGACCTTCTGACAGAAAAACCAAACTGCTGCTTCTTGTGCAGCCTACAAAACAAATCTATTGATTTTCAAATTTACTAAAATATGTATACTGAAGGATTGCGCTTCTATAGGAAACAATTTCGCAATGTGTACGAAAAGTTAAATGAGCCTTTATCGGCCGGGTTTTGAATATTTGGTCAATTTTGACGGGCGATTTCTCCGCGTCTAACGTTTGATGTTTACATCTCGCCAAGGCCTACTTATTGAAAAAATCGTACAATAATGGGCTACATTATTGTACGATTTCTGTGCTTTTAATGACGATTTTGGGACATTTTAATGCCGATTTTAAGAAAAAATCTTTATTTCCAGACTCGTAATGAAATAATATGATATTTCTATATTGTACTAAAATAGCAGTCCCATCCCGTTACCTAGGTTACCACCTTTTTTGTTTAGCCTACACAAATGAAGTTGTCAGATACTGATACCATCACTGACCAAGAATATTCTATCAGCTCCAAAAATCACACTAAAATCGCGTTATAACCTTTAACTTGCTTCAGGCCCAATTCCCAGGGCTTATATAAATATATTCCAATGGAAGCCTGGAGACTCTTCTAGAATATTCCTGGCCAATGACAGATGCGCAAATCGTAAAGTTCTAGCATACTTCTAGAAACTTATGGAAGTTCTACAGAGAAAACAATGAAAACTAAAAGAAAATGGGCCCCTGTTGTCCTCAGGCCAACAAATGTGTTAATTTTTTCTCAATTTTTTTTCTCATTGAACCATATTAAAAAATTTTAGTGACGAATCCAGAAAAAGACAGTCTTTCCAAAAGTGCAAAGAAAATATACCATGCCATTAAAAAAAGTTGACTGCCATAGGAACGAAATTGTTTGTTAGAATATTTTTTTAAGACAACGCATATTTCAGGGAATATAAGCACCTTTCCATACTTTTTACTTGTCCTGTATAATTGAAACCTTGTGGTGAAAATTGTGATACGGTCCCAAAATATTTTTATACGGAACTTTATCCAATAACTTCTTTCGAAATGTATACCTACATATTATATGACGTGATTTTCTCCACTTTGATCTCATAGAGACCCATGTTCGTTGCAACTATGATAGCTTACCTCCGGTGTGTTTAACCTCGAGTGAGCCAGTTAGCAAGTTATTCAAATTCGCCGTCTCTTGCAAATGCCTGTTGCATGTAGCCGGAACTAATCGTTATAGCTATGGCAAAGTCAATATCCAAAGGCCCCTGGCCCGCCCAATATTAGGTAGATTGCATTTACGAAAGTGAGATAGCCACGCTGAAACTGCACTGCAACTGAGTAGGTATGTACCTTAGCCGATGTTGAGAGATGAGATACAACAGGCAGTTCCGATGTTATTAAATCGAGTATAATAGGGCGTTCAAGCTTAATTATAAGCTACTTATCAACGTCATCGTGAGCTGAATTTTGTTCCATCTTCGCCGATATATCATACCTAATATCATAACATGACATATTTTTGTGCCTTGAAATTTTCTCTATCAAAACTGACTAATACACTGCTCGACATAGATAGAAACTGGCAAATAAACAACCAATAAATCAGCACAATCACATAACACACAAAATAGGCAAAACATGCTTTGTGTACAAAACGTCAGATCCTTCCTTTGTGTCCGTCTCTGGCTTTATCTTTTTTAATTTCCATTTATTGTGCGTTATTTAAAATACAATATAGTTTTGCGGGTGTATTTTCTTTTCGTGTCAGTGCTTAGTTTAATTATAAAATACACAAAAAATTGGACTTGATGGTGTTAAGGAATTGTTTTGGTTTTCCACCGAGCTGCAGTTTAAGGTTTTAGTTAGGGACATAAATTACTAAACTAATTATAAAACACACTGTGTGGTTTTCTAAATGTGCGTTTATATCCAGAAATGCTTTTGGAAAACCTTTCCATCAAATTTATGTATTATGCGACATCCTTTGCCATATAAGTCACATGAAAAATAATTCATTGCTTGCGTATTGAAGAGGTGGCGGCCTAAAACGGTGATTTCAGTGGCGTATACAGGGGGGGGGGGGAGACAAAGGGGGCAATTGTCTGTCGAGATAAACGAGATTTATAATCAAAATTAATAATACCAAAAATTTTATACTCCTGGCCTAATCTGAAAATGCAGTGAACATCAAACATCTACAATTTGTTATTTGTTTCATCTTGTCTTCTCGAAACCTGTGCAGTAGATTTGAGAACGCATCGCCGTCGTATATTATGCACACACTCCGTCGGTCGCAGCGCGTAACCGTAAATTAGGCAAAACAACCTATTAAACATATTTTGCTCAATTTACATAGTGTGCACCGCCACGCCAGAAAGAACAATTTCAAAACTGAAAAATTTTAAAATTTATATTAGAAACAATATTATCGAAAACCCACTGAATGGGTTAACACTCATTTATGTGTACCCTGAAATACCCATATCTCCAGAGGAGATATTTGACGAGCTCAAGACCAAAAACTTGATTTTGTGATATAGATTTTACTGGTTCGAAGAAGAACTATTTTTATGTTATACAGGGTGTCCGGTAATAACTTAAAAAATTAAAAAGAAAAATGGAAAATATATTTTTTAAGACGACAAAATTTTCTTGCAAAAGAAAAACAACAGCAAAGTTAATTAAACTGTCAAAAAATTTGTTTATTTAAATTTTATTTTGAATTTAATTGCATACGATTGTCGATATGCACCTGCATCGATGCAGAAATTTGAAAATTTCCTTTGGCGTTATTCACCAAGTATACCTTTTTTGCTTAGAAAACGTGTAGAAAGAGGATATACATTCACAAAATGTTGTAAAAGTTTACTGTCAAAAAAGTTAGGGCAAATTAAATTAAATAATGATAGCGTATGCAGCACAATCAACGCATTGCACCAAAAATAATACCAAATTATGACTTCTCTTCCCAAAAACCCCCGACTACCAAATTTTGCAAGAAAATTTTGTCGTCTCGAAAAGTTACTTAAAAAATCGAAAATAAAATTTCAACTTCAACACCCTGCATCTCGAAAACCAAACATCTCAAACAATTTTTCAAGTTGGTGCATTTATTTCCGGCCTCCCTGTATTTATTTATTTTAGAAAATAGGTTTTTGTTCTGTTTTTATTCATTAAAATTATCGACAGAGTTTTGTTATTTATAACTGATTTCCCTCCCCCCCCCAGACGTTATTCCTGGATACGCCACTGGGTGATTTAATAACCGTCCAAACTTTGAATTAGCACTGAACATGAGGAAATGGAGTAGAATATTTTCTAGCCGAGACTGACTATGTCATTGTGAAAGTTGTTCCGTAATAGAGTAGTTTACAAGGAAGGGCCTCGGCAGCAAACTTTATGATAACACAGAGTAGAGCATACAACTAAGCGTATATGTAATATGTATGGCATGCAAATGTACAGGACGATACAAGCTCAAGTTCAAGGAATAAGTTTTAATGTGAAGGACGTTAACTTGTCATTGGCACACGATGCTATAAGTGTAGTAACGCCCGTCAAACATAATATAGCTCTACTAAATTATAGTCGATACAAATACTTTTAAAGCTATATAGAATCATAGCCAGGTATCGTTCGGCTATGATAGAATGAATTGAAAATGTGTTGATTTAAATGGCGATAACTTCACTTCTATTTGTCTTGGTATGAATTCTACAGTCGACATACCTATAAAATATTCAAAAACATTAAGATAAAACAATGTTTGCTAAGTTCTGCAATTGCTTCAAATATTACTAAGGTGCTCCACAAACTAAAACCTATTCACAAAACTGGTAAAAAAATCGGATAGATGTACCTACCATTATCCATTACCTGATTCACGACACCAAAAATATCCATATGACAGAGATCAACAGCCCAAATCCGGATGTGTTAAAGTCGGCATTTAATTGCTCAGAGGAAATTAGTATATCATTTATTTCCCAGCTTCATAAATAATTCATAAAGCCTCGTACGGAGCAAAAAAGGGCCAACACCAACCTCCAGGGCGACTTATTCGATTTGTTTAAATTGTCTCTCAAAGGTACGAATGATAATTTTGTTTAATTTCGTCCTCGTTTTATTACCCCGAAAATAAAATAACTTTAATTAAGACCCCGGGACTAATTAAGTCCCTGTTTGTAACTGGGCCCCTTTATAACAGGAAAAAGTCAAAACAGTTCAAACTTTTTAAAGTTAGATTTGGTATTTGGGGATCCCAGCTATACAGAGTGCGTAAAATTTATAGAAAGGTGCATATGCAGGGTGAGTTTTTTGCGATGACCACTATGGGGATCTCGGAAACTAGCACAGCTAGAACAAAGGTAATGCCCCTTTTGGATTTTTAAAAAAGTTCATGGCTCACTAGATATTTTGAAAAGAGTGATTTTTTGCTATTTCATCAGATCTCTGTAGCTTCGTTATTTCTGATTACCTATACAGAAAAACTGTTGAGACAAAAATTGTAGATAATTTTGGGCTTAATAATATAATCTTATCCAGTTTTTTATGTTGTTTGTGATTTTTGAGACATGACATAAACTTTTGTTTTTTTTTAATGTAATTCATAGTTGGCTGTGGCCTTATCCAATCGGTCATTTTTTGAGCTTTCCAAAGATATAATACTCGGCATAGGTAAAAATAAAAGAGCTATGGCTAATTTTCTGATTTTTTTTTAAATTCCACATAGTCAGCCATGGAATATCTTCATAATTACGTTCTATTTTATAATAAGCCATACTTCAAACTTTCAAATATTTTATTTTTAGCTGGTAACAAAATAATGTAACAAAATAAAACAAAAATTATTATCATGATGGAGCTCCACCTCATATTTATTTGCCCGTAATAAATTACCTAGATCAGCTCTATCCAAATAGTTGGATAGGGAGAAATAGACCTATTTCCTGACAGTCCCGATCCCCCGATTTGTCGGTTTTGGATTTCTTTTTGTGGGGAACAGTACAAAATAAAGTGATGAATTAAGAGCATAGCTGTTTTAGAAGCAATTGCCAGTATTGACAGGCGCTCTCTAAGAAAGGCGACAAATTCAGTTTTAAAAATAATAATAATTTGAGTTTGAGTTTTTTATTTTTGTTTTATTTTTTACTCCCGCAAAAGAGGGAGTCAAGTGATCACTTTAGTCCCTCCGGTGCAAAAAACATTTTTAAGGGATATTTTCGGGGAATATAAGTACACATTTCTATAATTTTTACACCAGGTATAATGATCCCCGTGATTTTAATGGCAACAATGGCACACCAAACAAAAAAATTATGGCTTAAAAAAAACTGCTACTAATAGCAAATAACTTCAGTCAACTATTCGTTATAAAAAGTTTAACTTTACTACCTTGGTACCCAAATAAATACCTAAGAACAAACCTTTTTAAGGACTATGCCTATGCTGTTGGCTGTTAGCTACAAAAATACAATGACCGCCAAAAATAGGATTTTCATTTTTGAAATATTAAAAAAAAACAAAGTTAGGTTTTTTGAAGAGATGTCGAAAATTGTTAGTTGAAAAAGACTTTAGAATTATTCATTTTTTCCTAGTGTACAAAGTTTAGACTAGAAAATTTAAAAATATTAAAATTAACATATTTTAAAAATGAAAGATTTAGATACAAAAACTTGTTGTACATTTTAGCCTTTATATATAAATACAAAGTTTCTCATAGACTGTTAGAACCTTTGTTGAAATTTCCGCAGGCTGCACCAAATATTTTGAATACAATTTGATACTAAAAATAATAATTAAATAATTAAAATACCTACCTAAGTAGGTACCTCAACTTAGTATCGATTCCTACGAATTGTAAAACATTACAATTTATCTGTTTTAATTTGTTTTCGTTTCGGTTTCAACAAAGCTTTTGACTATCTATGGCTCCCTTAATCTATCAGAGAACATAGGTATTTTCTTTTTATTTAAAAGTACACTGCAATCAAAATATCAAAACAGTTACAGTATATATATATAATGACATAATTTTCATTTTAAACATCCCCATAAATTCTCGTCGCCGTCGGTCCCCGGCCCAGTTTAATTTCAAGTTTTAGACTTAATTAATCCCCGGCGCCGAGAAAAAGAGGCGATCGGGACGGGGCGCGCGCCGCCAAATCAAATTTTAATTCGTCTTTGGAATAATTTATGTCCCCGGTAATAAAATTAGCGGGGTCTCGCGCTCGGCGCTAACCCAATCCCGGACGGGGTTGCACTTTCAGTCGTCGCCGGGGTCGTCAAATATTTAACGTCACGCGCCCACGTTCGGATTATGTGATATCGGAGGCGACGCGGACTATAAAGACGAAGGTTATTATCCATATTTCAATAGAGGAGAAATGGGCGCCAGGCGTTATAATAACCATTCTCGTATACATTTGTCAATGAATAACGCAGGTGTTTTTTAGTGTCAATTCGAGGTTACTAAACAGTAAACAATATGTGTTAAGCATAAAAAATTGCTGGTAAATTTTTCTCCTGTTAATTTATACAAAATATTTAATTAAAATGGATTATTTTTACCGACTTACTTGTAGTAGGTAAATCCATTTTTTCAACAAAAGATGCCTTGTGATGTTTTTAACACCTCTCGTTTTTTATAAAACCGCTCATGTTTAATTTACAACGTTCGTGTTTTTTAAGCACAATGCTTTGGTAATTGGCAACACCAAACTAGTTTCCAATATCTAATGGAAATTATGTATGGGTCCTTCGGAGGTGTGCAGACCACGACAGGTACCTGTTTCGGGCTTGTTGGCCCTCATCAGGCACCTCAACCGAAAAGACCCAAACACGTTGGTTAAGTGAAATAGGAACTAGTATAATGCGGTGAGCATTAACCAAACGAATTTCTTGGCCCCGTATGTATGCTTCTTCTGGTTTTTCCACCGCGCCGCGCCGCGCCGCTTTGCCGAGTTCTTTTTATATGTCGATCGACCGGTCGATATATACAAACTCACATTGCTTTGGTTTTGGCAGTACCAACTAGATGGCGTTGGATGGTTAATGCTCACCGCATTATACTAGTTCCTATTTCACTTAACCAACGTGTTTGGGTCTTTTCGGTTGAGGTGCGCTGCGTCTGCCTGATGAGGGCCAACAAGCCCGAAACAGGTACCTGTCGTGGTCTGCACACCTCCGAAGGACCCATACATAATTTCCATTAGATATTGGAAACTAGTTTGGTGTTGCCAATTACCAAAGCATTTTGTCCCATATGCCACAAGCCATTTCTTCAGCGATTATTTCCCTCATATACTACTTGCATCCAATAAGGTAGCTCCTTCCATAAAAATCCAACCAATCATATCATATGCCTCTGCTAGCGATAATTGCACTGGTGCAAATTCTGGGGGCTTCGCTCTGGGGATTTTATCAGAAAATAAAAGCCCAATTTATACTTGTGATCTTTCTAGGCAAAATAATGCTTTCGAAAAAATTATCGATAAAATTTCCGGCACTAGTGATATTACATACGACTATTTCCCTCGTTTTAGTTTCCACCAGTCACAAACGCGCAATTTTGAATTACAAAATTACCTGTCAGCAGTTCTTTCGAGTTTACCCGCGGCAAAACTTGACAGCTGTTATATAATAATGTTTTGTAAGCTATGTGTATGCAGAATAATCTGTTACTCATGAAATAGTCTTGTCAAATACCATTTGGGCATCTAATTTTTCCTGTGAAAAAAATCCAAAAAAACACAATGCTAAGTAATATTTTTTAAACAAAATCCATTCGTGCAGGAGCAAAAGTCCTCGTCTTCGACTCGGATTTTTGTTGCCACCAGCACTCATGCTTCTTGTTAAAATATTACTTAGCAACGTGTTTTTTTCGATTTTTTCGGAAAAATTAGATGCCCTTATGATATTACTTGCGAGTAGTGTCCCGTCTACAGGTCGGAAAGAAAATTATAGTTCTACACCTCCTCGGAATTCCTGTACTTTCGGTACTTACTTGTACTAAAAATCGGTTTCGTATTTATTTGATCTATGAACTGACGTTTCTTCCGTGATGTTTGCGATTCTCTATCATTTTCAATTATTATATAACTGTATTAACTGAATATATAAACATAGGTCCACAAGGCCTTTATTTTTGAGAATAGGTATAGGGAGTTACAGATTTGTTTTTCTTTGTGTTTTTATAATGGGCCAAACTAAAATCAGATTTAAATTTCTCATGTTAAAAAAACTTTCACAGAAAATAGAAAAAGTCATGTTAAGGTGGGGTGCCCATATAAATATATAGGTCCTAAAGTTCTTCGTTTTTGAGAAACAAGTGTTGAAGTTCTCTTTTTCAAATTGAATTATAGCAATTCAAGGACGGTGGATTTTAAGCATTATAGTCCTATGTTAATCTCATAAGAGATGCGACTCCTGACAATTTTCTTCTTATTATTATTAGGGGGAAAGTGGGCGTCTCTTAGGAAGGGAGGATGAATGGGAGAGGGAAGGGGCCGGGCCTAAGAAGAATGTGGAGGGGGATCGCCCAAGTGCCGCGTTACCTACTTGCGTGGCCAGATTTCGTTATCATGATAGACTCTCATGTTTTTCTTTTCGTGCAATTCCTCACAACGCAGATGCATTTATATGGGATAATTTGGAATTAAAAATAATTTTAATGCACGGAGCAAATTACTTAATCCCGTTCGCGCTCGACTCGTTCGACTATTAGATTTATGCATAAGAACTATAATGTCTCTCAGCGTCAACTCTACCCCGTCTATAATAATAATAAAGGTAATCTCCAGATTTATGTTCGGCGCCGTCTCCTAAATCACATAACCTGGGTGTGGGCGCGTTTCATTAAATATTTGACGACTAAGGCGACGGTATAACTGAAAGTGCAACCCCGGCCAGATTACGTTAGCGGGAAGCGCTAATTTCATTGCCGTAGTTAAAGTATTTCAAAGTTTAATTAGAATCCTTCTTTCTAAGAAAACGATATTTAAGTTTGTAACATGTCATTTATACCATAGACAAGGGACTGCGACAAATTAGGGTTATCCGTTATTTTCATGAAATATATCAAATAGATTAAACTCTTTTCAAACTAAACGCAAGTAAAATATAAACACAAGTTGTTGCATGGCTAGAGCGTGATACGCACCTGATCTTCTTGCTATTGGCTACCCGGCAATAAAATCTGACCCGGCGGGCGAGTGCAGCGAGTCGGTGTTTCCTACAGAGTTGTATTGAGTTTCAAGTGGAACTTTATTTTTTCCGATATAATTCTTTCGCTACGATTTGTATTAATAGTAGAAATTTGCAGCTAATAAGTGAATGACTAGGTGTGCCTTAAAAGTTTGTTTTTAAAGTTCTTAATCTTGGGGCATATTATTTTAATATTTTAAATTATAAAATTCATAGTGATCTTCCTTAATAGAATGTATAATCAATGATTTCAGGTTTTCTAAGCAAAATGAATTAATTAATTACTGTTTACAATAACTTTAATCAGTTGTTACTTGTTCTTTAATTAACTATTAACAACATGATGACCAGGACGTCAATTTTACTCATACGATTTATGCCACTGCGTTGTGATTTCATAATAACTATTCTTGCCACGCTGTGATTTCAAATTACAACTCTTAAGAGCACGGGCGTAGCCAAGGGGGGGGAGGGGTTCGGGGGTTCAAACCCCCCCTGAAATAAGCAAAATATTACCTAAAAATACGAGGAGTGAAGAGTTAAATTATTATTACGTTTGAATATATGTAGTAATAGTAGCGCCTAGCGCCATCTTTTGACGAGAGGCAGCCGAACTTGCCTACCCCGAAATCTAGTTTGGAATGCCTAGATATGTGCGATAAAAACCTTTATCATAATATTTACACATTACTACAAATCTTGGCTACTATTCATGTATCCACTGCTACCCCAGAAAGGTCTTTCTCGAGCCTAAGGAGACTGAAAAACTATTTACGAAACACTACAAGTGAAAACAGACTTAATGGTTTGGCTGTAATGAACATTCACTATCGAACAGAAATTCATGCAGATGAAGTAGTGGATATATTTAAAAGAAAAAGCCGAAGATTTCTTCTTTAATGGTTTTAGATTTAGCGCAGAGGAACGAAATTAATTTATCCATTTCATTTAAAGTTAAGAACTTTATAAATATGTCGTAGTTTTTCGGATGAATATATAGATATTAAATTTCATGTAAGTATATTTTTGTTGTTTTATTTACTTCTCAAACTAACCCCCCCCCCCCCAAAACTAAATCCTGGCTACGCCCGTGCTTAAGAGTTTGTATCCTAAGTAGCCCAAGTTAACTTTCTACTTGCTCTTGGGCAAGGGCAAGAGTACAAATAATTGTAGATCCACTCTGATTTTAGATACAGAGCGGCCTCAGTAGTTTTGCCCAGTCTTCACATACTCCGAGTCCTATAGTACATTTTACTAAAGGATTTTATTACCCGCGCGGGATATAAATTATGAATAAATCAAAATTTGATTTATGGTTTCTAGCCCGATCGCTTCCTTTCTGGAACGGATTAATTAAGTTTGAGACTTTAAATATTAAAGGAAACTGTTCCGGAGGTCGACGTCAATTTATAGGGGAATTTTTGCGCCAATAAGCCGGATTTGCATACGACCCGATGGATTTAATCAGACTTGTCTATTTTAATCTGCTGAAGGAGTTTTTCTGGAATTAAGTCGAGTTTACTTTGCTGAAAATCCGTTACAAAATAGTGTAGGAAGTCACTAAGTATTCTACTGAAACACTAGAAACTTTAAAGTAGGTTTCCGCGTATTTTTATGGAGATATTATTCTGTCGCTTTAAATTTTACGGACAACAACAAGTCGAGTATTATATACTGAACGATTAAACTAATATTGTGCGATGGTAATAGAAACAATTTCACACATCTAACTTGAATTGGAAAACGAGTACAAATTGTAGACAAATTTGTAAAAAATTGAAGTTTTCTGCGCTACAAGTTTGCCATATGCATGCAGATTTCTTTTCCAAACTGTTTTATAGCTGTAAAAAATTGTCTCGTTTTTGTTTTTACGTTTTTCTTGTGGCGCGTAAAATAAGCGAGAAAATTGCGGTGGTACGCCATTATATTTTTTGTATCTTAAGAAAAGGAGAAAGTTTTTTGGTAAATTTTAAACGTACATCCCGTACATTAACGTCCCTGAGCAAGCACGAAATCTGAACATTTTTAGATGCGACATGAAATCTCCCTTAAAATGGAATCGAAATTTAAAATTCTCATGTTTCGGATGAGCGAAAACTCAATTACTTCTCCGGTAATATGTTTTAAACGTGACGGGGATGGGAAAGCTTTACATATTTTATTTCGTTCATTCCATTAAAAAAAATTGTGGGAAGGGGAGACTTTTAGAGCCCAGAATAACTTTATAAAACTGATGATAACTCGCAACCTTATAATTCCTTAACCTAAGAGCATAGAAAATGCGCCAGCTACGATAAATCTGCAATGTAAAAAGTCATCCGCTCTTCGTTTGTCTTGGGTACTTATACGAACACTTTCAAAATATTTAAAATGCTTTATAAAATATCAAATACCTAGATCGTGAATGGAGGATTTTTCTGCAAGTTCTTCTATCGTTCTCCAAATCCCCTGATAAATAGTCTAGAGATGTTCGATATTTCTCATATTATAATAATATCTAGCTAGCGAATTCTATGACAAAGATTAATGTAGCGTAAACGTAATTGTAACATCGCCGTCATTTCCGTCCAAAATAAATCAACCCCATTTTACGCGGAAATTTTTCAGGTGCACAGGTGAGAAATGCAATTGTTTGTGTATGAACCCAATTACTAGGGGATTACAGAGCGCCCATTGACGCCTTTAAAGTTGACTATAGCTTTTGTTCCAGTTTTACGGTCCTTTCCTATTACTATATAGTGTGTAAAATGTTAGTTCTGTTTTAAGACCCTTTTTTCTAAATGAATTGGTGGTACTAATAGTGGTAATAATAAGGTCATTGTCTAAGGAAAGAAGAAATATAACTGATTTCGCAAGAAATAAATTTTGTCTCTGTGTCCCTTCGCGTGTGTGCATAATAGTAATATGTATTATTATGATCTGATATCAACAGTCAAGCGACTTTAGTTTTGTTTTACTTGATATTCTCATCACTTTTATTATCAGAAAGTCAAGAGAAACGTACATTAAATAACACAAAAATAGTACTTATTAATACATTTCTAAGAAAAGCCAATAATTACATTTAAATTTTCTGTATGTTAATATTTCCAAGGAATGAGATAAACAGTTTCTGAAGACATCTGACATTACATACGTAGGCCTATACAGTGTGACCCCTTCAAACCGCTCCACTGGAATAAAATTTGCAAGTTGTTGACATAGAGAAAAGAGTTTAACAAAAAAAATTTGTTGCAAGGACAAACAGAATTTATGTTTGACATTAGTTCTGTTATATGTATTTGGACCCTCTTGGGCTCGAAAATGAAATTATTTGTAAAAATGATTAATTCTGTGTTTTGTAAAGCAAAATGTCCCATTCAATTTAATGTGTCACACCTGCCTATTTGTTCTGTATTGACTACAATAATTTAAGAAAAAATAATGATATTATTTGTGGTTGATATAGGATGTGGTTACTCACGGAAATAAATGTGCAATGATTCCGTTGTGGCATTAGTAATGACATCCCCAATGGAATTTTTTCGTGTGGGGTTACCTAAATAGAAAAATTTACTCAACAGCTCCGCAAAATGTGTATTATTAAAAAATGAAAATTGTTGAAGTATGCAGCAGCTGAAATGCTGAAGCTGAAGAGATGAAATGTTGAAGGATGTGGTGTTGTTTGCTGTGAAACGTATGTATAAATACTAGGTGTTTACTGAGCAATTATTGTAATAGTACAACATTTGGTTATTGTCATTTTTAAGACAATTAAATTAAGTACCCCGTTAAGTCTTACATTGAACTGAAAATATTAAGTGTTTTTATTGATTTTCATAACATAAAAAATGTCTACGAGTCTCGTAAATTAAAATAACTATATCTCAAGTTAGTATGGAGTACTAAGAGTTGTATAACATTACAATTGTTCTGTTTCAATTTTTTTCGTTCCAAAATTAAAGTTTTAATGGTTTCAACAAAACTTCTCCCTGTCCGTTTCCTTTAATCTATGTGTCTATATACCAAAGAAAATACTAGTCTTAATTGTAACACATGTCACATTCTTATACCGAAGAATTGTAGAAAAATCTTGGGCACTGTCATCGATACAATCCCTATTACGGAATATTCCGGGTTTATTTTACATTCATAATAAATTGTGGCTAGCGGAAACTCTAGCACAGATTAACTCAGCGCAAACTAACTACTGTGGCATTCGTGCAATTTCCTGTGAAATCTCTGCTTGCGTACCCGCCCCCTCCCCTTTATGCTCTGAGGGCATTTTTCAGGCAAACAAGTGAAGAATGGGGTGGTTTGGATGTACCCAATTACTGGGGGATTAATGGGAGTCTGCTCTCCACGTTTGAGTGGACTAACACGTTGTTGCGGTTTGACGACCCTCCGTGCGGATTTCTATTTTTGGCACAGTATTTGAACAACTGTTTTTTCACAGAAGACTGCGAACCACAATAAAACAAAGCCCTGAACGTTCCTGTTGATTTGAAATGCGCCTGCGCCCTGCGCGAACTGGATATCGTCAAGACAGTGGGATAAATGGAAAGCAGATTCAAAACGAAAAAGCCAAGGATGTAGAAATTATGTCTGAAATATGATTTTTTCTTGTTTCTCAGATATCATTAAAAACTGTTAAAATAAATTTGTTAAAATAATCGTGTAAGGTAAATCTGGTATGGTCGGACCATATACCCCTTCTCCGACACTTCTATCTTACATTTTACGAAGCGCAAGCTGGCAAAACAAAGTATCAATATAATGAAAATTGGATTATTTATTATCAAAAAAATTTTTGACAAACGACATAAAGAGTAGGTAACAAAAATTGTAAAAAAAGTATCGATCGCACTATCCCGATGACCTCGGGTTAGATGGACCAAGCTATACGGGTTAGATCGACTGCTTCTTGAACCGAAAGTTATTAATAGAAAAAAGTATATCCTTTAATGTAAATAATGGACCGGAAGATAGTGACAGATTTTTGGACGTGATTTTACTCAGTATGTCTTTCAAAGGGCATTATGTGGCACATATTCTCACAATAATAAGGTATGAATCAGGGAGTCATCCTGGGTTCTTCATGTGAAAAACTGAGTTTTCAATTATTCGAAAAATATGAGTTTTGATATGATTTTATACAGGCTGCCATGTGTTTTATAATAAACTTCAAAATAAAAAATTCCTCGGAAAAAATAGGCATACCGTTAGGGTGAGTCCAAAGGGCTATTATTGCCACGTGATTTTGTATTTTAATAATTAATTTTTCCACGTTTCTGAACAGGCTGCCAATGAGAAGTATGCAAGTTCTTATTATTAAAATGCTGAAAAAAAAGATGGCATACCGTTTGCGCATGTCCAAGTACACTTTACATCGAATAACTTGTTTAAATGATTAAATAACATTCAATTTAAACAGTACTTGGACATGCGCGAAAGGTATGCCATCCTTTTTTCAGCATTTTCATAATAAGAACTTGCATACTTCTCATTGGCAGCCTGTTCAGAAACGTGGAAAAATTAATTATTAAAATACAAGATCACGTGGCAATAATAGCCCTTTGGACCCACCCTAACGGTATGCCTATGGTTTTCCGTGGAATTTTTTGTTTTGAAGTTCAATATAAAACACATGGCATCCTGTATAAAATCATATCAAAACGCATATTTTTCGAATAATTGAAAACTCAGTTTTTCACATGAAGAACCCAGGATGACTCTCTGATTCATACCTTTTTATTGTGAGAATATGTGCCACATAATGCCCTTTGAAAGGCATACTGAGTAAAATCACGTCAAAAAATCTGTCACTATCTCCCGGTCTATAACATTGCTGTTAGTTAGTTAGTTGAGTTAGTTACACAATATGTATTATACTTCATACACCCCTCATCTGACCCATCTATCACATCGAGTGCGCTGGAACTAGTCATCATTTTTCGTTGTTAGTTTTTTTTTCTGCTTCCCTTGTTCGATTTATTTTTGTTAACAGTCTTCTGTTTCTTTTATTTCTGTAACTGAACATTTGGACTTGTCAAAATATTAACTACTTGACGGGCAAGCTTTCTGGCAGTATTAGTAGCAGGTGTATTAAGAATTGACGCAATTCATCCAGGGCTTTTTCGGGGGAAATGCCAGTGGAAACAGCATTCATTGCATTTTAAAGGATCTCTGCACTTCAAGTGGCTCAATTAACTGTTCCCTTTCTTTTCTAAAAGGTTGTCATGATGAATATCTAAAATAATACAGTGGTCTAACTAACCCGAAATATTACTAAATATCCAATTTCTATAGGTTAGATGGACTACTTTGTCAATATACGGCCTCGTAGTCTACAACGATAAAAATTTTAGGTTAAACTTTACATAATTAAAGTAGCCTACATAATAACATGTACAACAATTTACCGATATTTGGACTGTTTCAATAAAGGGGTGTACGGGTATTATTATAGGTGCATGAAATGTTGAATAACACGTAGGATTCTGCCACTGGTCTATCTAACCCGATCCGATGGTCCAACTACCCCGGAATTACCCTATTAAAATAATGGAAATGCAGCCCAATGGGAGTAGGTATATTCCGTACAAAATCATTGCCAGAAATATTTTTATAACTTAATGCAAAAACAAAATCTTTAAATAGAATTAAAAAAAGTCAATAATTGCCCAATGATGAGCAGTAATTGTCCATTTTAAAGCATTTTGAAAAATTCCCAGAAACATCTATTAGGTACATCTTGATTTAAGATTATTGAATGAGAATTTGACTCAATTCTACGGCATACAGGGTGTTCAAATTTGATCTGGAGCAGCCCCTGTAAAATCGTAATGCGCTGCACGATTTTAATGACTTTGTGTGTGTAGTTTTATGCACTTGTGGGACATATCGTAATAGTGGCAGCACTATTCCACTTCCTGCCAATTTTTTTCGATGCGATTTTTTGGAAAATGACTATTAAGCATTTTTATCGGAAATCTGGCAACGCAGTTTTATTCAACACCCCTGAGATCCTTATAGTCTCAAGTTATATTAATTTACTTTCCGACTAACATTTTTACAGGGCCTTATAAAGGTAATAGATAAACTTAATCATCAAAAATGTCACACTAAGAAAGAAAACGGAAAACAAACGCTATCCTGCCGTTTTAAAATAATACTTAAATATGCAATATTTTTCAAGAAAATATGGCATATTTAAGTATTATTTTAAAACGATACGATTGTGTTATTTTCTCTTTTCTTTATTAATGGGACATTTCGATTAAGTTTACCCGATTTTAAAATATTTCCAAAGCATTCCCGATTTTAAATTGAAAATAAAAAAAAACTGTTTTCCCAACCTACAATTGTTACTCGGCGAAGTAAATTAATAAAACATTAGGGTTTCCGAGGGTGCTGAATAAATCTACGTTGCCAGATTTCCGATGAAAGAATCCCTTACAGCATTTTCCAAAAAAATCACATCGAAAAAACTCATAGCAGGCCGTAGAATACACAAAAAATCTCAACACCCTGTAGTTATCACATACTACAAAACAGGCAACAAGAGACGTTATCCGACAGTTAAAGACACATTGTTTAGTTTCATGGCCAACTGAGAACGCCTCCGAAAATAAATGTGTTAATATTTAAATAATTGCCAGGGCAATATACCAAGTATTATACAGGGTGAATCAGTTTTTTGTAGCAGGACTTTAACAGTTGATAGACCTTCAAAAAATAACCGCACTTTTTCTTATAAACTATATCTTTTTAAGACTTCATAGAAAAGTTACAGGGTGTTACATTTGGAAAAAATATGTGGACTTTATCGAATATTTACCAAAGTAGTTAGGAAGTCATATTTTGTATACGTTATAACGGCATGGGTTCGCATAAAACCTGTTAATATCCAACATCTTGCACAACCAGTGGCGGAGAGGTGGGTAATTAGTACAATTATTTTTAGAAAAAAAAATGAATCACCTTGTAAATAATACAAAAAAAAATCCATGAAACTATAACCCATGCGAACAAATACCAAGAGGACATTTTCGTCTGCAATTAAAATCTACCTAAAAAATTCAATAACTTTTAGTAATAAAAGGTAATAAAAGGTAACAAAAGGTAATAAAAGGTAATAAAATACCTTTTAGTAATAAAATACCTTTTAGTAATAAAATACCTTTTAGTAATTAAATACCTTTTAGTAATAAAAGGTATTGATTTTTTTATGTAGATTTTAATTGCAGACGAAAATGTTTTCTTGGTATTTGTTCGCATGGGTTATAGTTTAATTTTTTTTTTATTATTTTAGAATATTTTGGAAAAATTAACTAAAAAATTTGCCCCATAAGTAAGACTCAGAATAGAAAGAACGTGTTTCTTACTTTAAATAAAGTAACTTTTTCCGATAAACTTACCCATTCAAGGTATTACTTTTCAAGATACAGAGCGTAACATTAATTGTATCTTCCTTAAATGTTCTAGACCCTGTAACTTCAAAAGTATAGCCTTAAATAGGTAAGTTTATTCGAAAAAGTTACTTTATTTAAAGTAGCAAATACATTATTTATACTTTAAGTATTATTATGGAGCAAATTTTTTAGATGATAATTTTTCAGAAATTCCCCGAAATACTATAACACATTCGAACAAATACCAAGAGTACATTTTTGTCTGCAATTAAAATCTACGTAAAAAATTCAATACCTTTTGTTACAATACAAGGTTACAATACAAGGTGATTCATTTTTTCCTAAAAATAATTTTACCAATTACTTACCCACTTCTCCGCCACTGGTTGTGCAAGATGTTCGATATTTACAGGTTTTATGCTAACCCATGCCATTATAACGAATACAAAATATGACTTATATATCTCTACTAGTTTGGTAAATATTCAATAAAGTCCACATATTTTTTCCAACTTTAACACCTTGTAACTTTTCTATGAAGCCTTGAAGAAATATAGTTTAAACGAAAAAGTGAGGTTATTTTTTGAAGATCTATGGCCTGTTAAATTCCTGCTACAAAAAAACTGATTCACCCTGTATAAGGGGTTAAATATAATATATAACAGGGACTCTTTAAAATAAGGGGACCCAGCATTATACTTTCCAAAGTGAGGCCTATTATTTCCTCATTCTAATGGCCTCAGTGATGCCAAGTATGCCATTTTATTGGAGAATCTATGAATATAAGAGGTACTTTGATTGTTAGTAAAAATTAATAATGGTTTCCATGATTTCTAAAAATTATACTTGACAATGTTGTGTCTACAATTACAGAATATGGCAACTGTCAAATGAAACAAATTTATTGAATAGTTGAAATTCTTTAATTGTCACATCTGAATATCTGGAAGTTAGAAAACTTAAAAATTGTGAATTATGATGGATGCCTCCTTTAGAATCTATGGCAATGGCATGTCACATAAAACCTGATGGCAGTTGGACATAACCTTGTACCAGCCCGCTTATGTAGTCTTCTTGGAGTCTACAGGAAACAAACTTCCCCTCAAGGCTTCACTTTTCCTATGTGATAGACTGTGAAATGCTGGGTCCCCTTATTTTAAAGAGTCCCTGATATATAAAAATAAGTTAAAATAAAAAAGTTAAGGGAGGTAAAAGGCACTATGTGTGCCTTTCGAAAATAGGCTATATTCATTTAAAGTCACATCTTATCTACGTCTTTTGTACAATAATTATTAAATAAGAATAAGGGCTCAAATTAATGGCACCGCCGCCGGTCGGTAAAAACGGCAAAGCGGCGACAAATCTCGCCGCAAGGTCGTAAACCAGTAACAACGCGCTGCTAGTCGACTTGAACGGCGCCAGCGGCCAGCCGGCAATCCCCGGTAATTGGGTACATCCAAACAGTCACATTCCTCACATGTGCGTCTGAAAAATGCGCTCGTCTGGCCGGTGGGGCAGGGGAAAAAAGGCGGCGATTTGTTTGGTGTGCCGAGATTTCAACGGAAATGACGGGGATATCGCAGTTAAAGGTTTTGAACGAAATTGATTGCTTTGCCGCTGCCACAAACTTACATATTTACGTTATTGGGGTATTGAATATTACTTTGTGTTCAAGCTGACAAGTTTTTTAACACGACATTGAAAAAATTAATGATTCGTTATTTTTTTTAATTCTCGACCATCTTGATTCGACGCATTTTTTCCGATATCAACGAAAATATACAGGGTGAGTCAGAATGTATAGTAAATACTTTAAAGGGGTGTTCGGCAGGTGGTTTTAAGGGGGGCCTTTCATATAAAATTTTTCGATTTGGGCTTTCCTTGTCAAGTTATTCGGGTCTACAGGGTGACTCAAAAGTATTTTTTTATTTATATCTCAATAACGGCGCTACTTAAAAATTTGAAATTTGGTATGTGTTATCTACTTACTGGAAGACGCCTTAGGGTAGTTTATTCATTTACACAGTGCCCTAAATAATGATAAAAACTAACAACCTCTATTAATTTTTTTGCTCAAACTTTTTTGAGGTTATCTTTTTGGTCTTACAGGTCCATAAATGCAGTGTATCTTTTCATTTTGCAACAAAAGTTTACTCTTATTTCATAATGATAAAATCAACCGTTTGCGTTGAAATTGGCAAAACTTGCCCCAAAATACCTGTTAACTTCAACATTCGAAACATAAAATTTTTACCTACCGCTTTCAAACGTTACAAATCGACTGTACATTCAAAATGAGGAAAAAAATACCAATTGGACATTGCTCAAAACAGCATTGGTTTTCTTGAAATAGGGTGTTCAAATTTTGTTAAATTCAATCCTTTCCATTCTGAAAGCTAGTAAGTTTTAGTACATTGTTCATTTTGTCAGTTTAAATGGTACAGTCGATGTGTAACGTTTGAAAGCGGTAGGTAAAAATGTTATGTTTCGAAAGGCAAGTTTTGCCAATTTCAACGCAAACGGTTAATTTTATCGTTATGAAACAAGAGTACACTTTTGTTGCAAAATGAAAAGATACACTGAAATGATAGACCTGCAAACCAAAAAGATAACCTCAAAAAAGTTTGAGCAAAAAATAAATAGGGGTTGTTAGTTATACCCTTTCTTAGGGCACTGTGTAAATGAATAAACTACTCTAAGGCGTCTTCCAGTAAGTAGATAACACATACCAAATTTAAAATTTTTAAGTAGCGCCTTTATTGAGATATAAATAAAAAAATACTTTTGGGTCACCCTGTAGACCCGAATAACTTTGCAAAGAAAGCCAAAATCGAAAAATTTTATATGAAAGACCCCCTTTAAAACCATCTGCCGAAGGTGATTCAGTTTAATTTTGGGGTACTTCAACAGGTGTGATATAAAATAATATATAATCAGACTATTTTCTAATATAATTTATTTCCACATTTTTCGAGACATATTATTGTGTATAAGTTCCGAGGTGACAATAATTAACGTGACAATAATTATTAACGTTCCCAAATAAAATATAGTTTAGCGGCGGCTTTTGGGACAAATTGGTTTCGGTAACTAATAAAGTGTGAATTAGCATCTAATATCTAATGGTTTTCCATCTGCGCTTATATTCTTCTATTTTTTTGTGATCGGGTATGTACCTAGGTACCTATAATTTTTTATCTTGACAATTTTCGGCCAAATTCTTATACCTTTAGTGTTTTCGCCTTCTGACAGGGTTAACTAGATGGCGTTGATACATCTTACCGGCTACAGCTGGTTAAATATTAACTTGGCCATGAAGCGTTCCTGGGTATTTTGTACTGGGTTATGACCGGCTGATGACCGCACAACAATCTAGAAACAGAAACCATACAATCAATTAGATATTGGATGGTGGTTCACTCTGTCAGTTACCAATCGACAGTGGTAGGCGGTACGCTCCTTTTAAAAAATATATTGTCCACATTTGGAGAATCTTTCTTAGTTTGAAGGCTATAGAAAAATATCCTCTTGAATTTTGTTTTGTATCTGCCACCATTTCAAATTGGCAAATTTAATTTTTCGTTCTTCTTTTTGAAAAGCAAAAAACAGTCAAGAAATGGGTCGTAGACAGATCTTTGCGCGCATTTTTTTTAGCTTTCGGTTGTTTGAAGATGAATAATATTAAAAGTCCCCGAGTCTGCGACGAGGGTTTCCAAAATGTCACTCTGTTTTTGTTTTGTTTTTCGCTTATACCTCGATAATAGTTGGTAGTCGGTGTCGGTAGTAGAAAACAGTTATTTTAAACAACTTTCATTTCCAGGATTCATGATTCGTGAATTCATGCAGCTTTCTATAAGAATAGCAATAAGAATAACAATAATAATAAAAGTTAAAACTATTGATCTAATTGCGCCTATTCATGCAGCGGGAATAAGAATAGTAATAGCAATAAGAAATAAGAACTGGCCTTGAAGTTGGTTAACTTTTAACTTTATTCTTATTCTTATATCAAGATTGCATGTGCACATGCGCAAAAATTCACGAAAGGCAAGAAAAGTCCCAAACATTGCAAATTACTTAATATGAAAATAGATTTTATAACGGCGGGCAACCTTTTAGCTCTGATGATCCCTAAATTCAGTACCTAATCATTATTTTTGTAACTTTTGAAATTTTATTGTTATGTTGATAAATTGATAATTTTGGCTTGTTACTATTGTTATTCCGGGTATGCATGAATTCCACTTAAAGTTATTGCTATTGCTATTCCTATTACTATTATTGTTCTTATTGCTATTCTTATAGAAAGCTGCATGAGACATAGTGTATCTACTAAACCAATTTTCAACAAAATAGTATAATTATTATGAAAAAGTTGAATCCGCCTGTTAGGTTAAAACCTATAGGTACTTATTTGCAAAATTCATATTAGGTATTTTCTTATTTTCAGATTGATTTCAGTCTGTGGAGAAGCGTACGCTTCTTCTGACTGTACTAAAATTCAACAGTCCTTCAAAACATTTGCATCATACACAATGAATATTTTTATAAATAATTTTATTTTGAAAGTCATAACGTTACCGTTGGCTTTAAAAAATAAAAAAATATGGAAAATGACCCATTCGAACAGGGAACACGTGACTTCAAATCGCTTAAAATTGGATTATTAGCCATTTTTGGCATTGCTCAATATAAAAACAATGTCAAAGCTTGGAATTTTTAGTACACAAAGTCTTTATGAAATGAAAAATGATGCCAGTGATCTATGATCTCTAACAAATGAAGCAAGAGCCAGTAAACCAGTTGCATCAGCTTTAACCTAATCGTTGATACACGAAATTTCGATTTGCCTCATTTATAATTATTAGGACACTTTCTAGCAATTCTCTTGTAACTAATTCCACTTTTTGTCGCAAAATTATACTTTTTTAATTGCAAGTAGAGACGTCGTAGGGTGCAGAGACTTTTGGCTAGTGCGAAGCCCACAGTCGTTAGATAATTTTGTGTCCCTAATGACTGTATTAATATCCAATATGCTTAATGGGGTTGTGAAAAAAGTCACGCCGAAAAGCCCCTCCCCGCCCTCTCCTGCCTGTCCTCGCAAACCGTCAAATTTAATTCGAAATAAAAATTGAATTCGTCAGAGTTTTGCGGCATTCAAGTAATTAGTTTAGAAAACGGTGATATACTTCCGTATTCATATCTGGTGAATCCAGAAGCAAGTATATTGAGGCGGACAATGTGTAATAATAAATAGGTCTTATAAACGTGACGTTGCCAGTTGCCACTATTTAAAATATATAAATTTAATAAACGGTTTCACCACAACAGACTTAAGTTAAATATTTCAAGACTTAAGTTTCGAGCCCTGAATCAACACGTGGCAATGCTGCAAGGAGAAAGTTCAACGGCGTGGTCTGTGCATTCTAGTGGGGCTAATAATAGAGATCGGCGTTTTTGACGAACGTTTCCACACATTGGCTTAGTTTCATTTTAGTAACAAATGTTCAGCACTTTTATTAGAGTTATAATTAGATAGGTACTTTGTGAATTTTTCTTCCGGTCAAACCGGAAATCAGAAATGAATATCGACAAGTTTGTGTTATACTTCCAGTATACTCGTTACTATAATAGTCCGTGTTAAAATCAAACTTCGCAATTTTTTGGGAAAAGGTATTTTCTGAAATAACTTTTTATCGACACACTGTATTAAGTTTGACGCCATATTAGATTAGGTGGGGAGACCATGTGTGGATGCGTGGTAACGATCTAGAGATTCACGGCTTGACTTGATATTCAAGCTACTTGACTTGACTTGACTTAAAATCAAGTCAAGTTCAAGTCAAGTAGTAATTTTCCAATATCAAGTCAAGTCAAGTATTTATTTTTCAAGTACTTGAAAAATCAAGTTTTTCTTGAAGCTACTTGATTACTTGATTTTTTATAAATTTAAAATTTTATTATCAGTTAGGGAGTTACAAGTAAATAATAATAATAAACCTTTGCATTGTACACTTTTTTGCAAAACTAGGAAAGGACTAGGAAAGAACAAAAACTAGGAAAGAACAAAAATAAACTATTTAAAGTCCACTTTTTAATGTTATTACGACTTAAGGCACATTAGGCATCTAGTGGATTTGGCGCTTAACAGATTTCGCGTTTTTGTAACTGTCAAAGCAGCCCTGGAAAACTGTCTTTCAATAGGAGCTGAAGACGCTGGAGTTGGCAAGAATAGAGATTCAAGTCAAGTTCAAGTCAAGTAGTAATTTTCCAATATCAAGTCAAGTATTTAATTTGTCAAAAGCTTGATTTTCAAGTCAAGTCAAGTAATTTGTTAAAATGTCAAGCTACTTGACTTGATGAAACCCTATAACGATCTAATATCCAATTTACCGAGATTTTATTTTAATCCCAACGCATTCGCTATTAACTCGTACCTCTTCCCAACCTAGCCTTCTTAACATTTTATTGCATTCAACTTATGGAAAAGTCTCGTTTATACCAACCTATTTCTCTTTTTCTTATTTGACGCATATTAAGTATACGCCAGAAAACACTTCTAGTTTGTACTTGCCTTGCAATATACCCGAGAATTCCAGCTATAGTACTCAAAGCACCCAAAACTTCTTTCCACCATACTTCCCAACACCTATTTATTACGACACTCTGCGAATGCCGCGTATAGGGCTCACTTATTTTCCCTTTATATCACCGTCCCAACAGGCAATTTCGAAAGCCGCGGTCCCCCCCTTTAGAGCCTTATCGTCGGCCGGGAGTCTCCCAATCTCCCCCGGTGGGGACGAACCAATTTCCAGCCTCTCCGGCCTGTCTTTGTATGATTGATTGGTCGTCGGGTTTTAATCCAACAAGAACAAAGTGGCGTTCGTCGCGACAAACGATAATGGAGGTAATTTGTGTAAGTGATTAATAATATCGGGCGGAATTTTCGCGCTTCGGTGGAAATTGCCGGTATATATCTCACTGGGGGTCTGGAGATGGGAATCTACGGAAAAAGTCTTCGGGCAACTGATTGATTCACATCGCTAACCTGCTGACAGAGGGTTGCCAACAATGCCAACTCTTCACAATCATTGTCATTAATGTCGAGTTAAGTTGCTCGTGTCCATTTAATAAATTACATATTAGTACAGTAAAACTAACACAAAATTAGGCCAAACCCAAACATCCAAAAAAAAGTCCTTTCTATCGGGAAATAGTTTCATACCCTCCTAAGAGTTAGTACTAAAAAGTTACACCACCACCAGCGTCAGGTTTCAGGGGGAGGGGGTGAAAAGGGCAGGAAATTCTTATTTTTCACAGTTTTGCGTGAATATCTAGTACACTATGAGGTTTAGCGCAAACGCCATCCTATTCCGAACAAGAATTGTTATATACAGAATTATGGTAAAGTGAACGGTTTCCATGATATGGAGGGGTAAAGATTTCTTTGTTTTTATTTCACGTAACTAGTTTTTGTTGAAAAAACTTAAAATGATTACAGTATAAATTAGTAACTATGCATATATAGATACATATTACACCCATAGATTGTTATTTTTTGTCACAACATAACCTCATAAGTACATGACTGTAAATTTGTCCAATACAAGTTAGTAGCCTTAGTTAATTTTTACTCACTTTTTGCCCTCATTCATTATAGCGTTCTGATTTCCATTCGTTCTTTTATGTCAAATCATTCCCATATATAATTTGTCCTTAGCTTGTAAAAAGGAGAAAGTCAAGAATAGGAAGCTCATGTGAAAAACAAGAAAATATATATTAAACAATCCTCATCGTATGCTTCTGCAGAGATGGATGCGTCCAAAACTGCGAGTGTCGAAGAAGTGGTCTCAATTGTTCAAGTATGTGCAGCAATTGCTTAGGACTTGCATGTCTCAATAGAGATACTGTAATCATCGACGACGATTTAAATGATGATTCTCAAGTGGACGAAGAACACGAAGATAACGCAATTAATGATTCACCTAAAACTTGCAACCTTTTGTATCATTTTGATTTCCCTCCCATTTTTTCAATATAGATTGGGTAATATATTTTCTTGTTTTTCACATGAGCTTCCTATTCATGACTTTCTCATTTTTACAAGCTAAAAACAAATTAGATATGGGAATGATTTGACATAAAAGAACGAATGGAAATCAGAACGCTGTAATGAATGAGGGCAAAAAGTGAGTACAAATTAACTAAGGCTACTAACTTGTATTGGACATATTTACAGTCATATGCTTATGACGTTATGTTGTGACAAAAAATAACAATCTATGGGTGTAATATGTATCTATATATGCATAGATATATCTATATATATTCTACATGCATTATTCAGTTACTAATTTATACTGTAATCATTATAAGTTTTTTCAACAAAAACTACGTGAAATAAAAACAAAGAAATTTTTACCCCTCCATATCATGGAAACCGTTCACTTTACCATAATTATGTATATAACAATTCTTGTTCGGAATTTAATGTATACCATTTGCGTATAGGATGACGTTTGCGCTAAACTTCATAGTTTACTAGATATTCACGCAAAACTGTGAAAAATAAGAATTTCCTGCCCTTTTCACCCCCTCCCCCCGAAACCAGACGCTGGTGGTGGTGTAACTTTTTAGTACTAATTCTTAGGAGGGTATGGAATTATTTCGCGCTAGAAAGAACTTTTTTTTTATGTTTGGGTTTTGGCCCAATTTTACTGTACTATACAGGGTGTTCCTTAATGACATGCTAATACTTAAGGGGGTTATTCTTGGGCCCATTTTAAGAAAAAAACTTCATATGAACGTATGTCGTAAACGTCCTAACTTTTGAGATACAGGGCGTTAAAGTTCATTTTTAAAATTGAATTTTGGCTACATCTCCCGAAATAATCAAGCTGCTGAACTGAAATTTGGCACTGCTATGTTTTTGGGGATGGAGAATAAGCTGAAAATGTCAATTTCACCGTATCTCACAGAGGGCGCCACTTGCGCTGTTTTTTGATCACTCTTTTACGCGTAACTTTTTTGAGGCTATCTTTTTGGTCCTGCAGGTCCATCATTTTAGTGCATCTTTTCATTTTGTAAGAAAAAGGTACTCTTGTTTCATAACGATTAAATCAACCGTTTGCATTGAAATTACCAAAACGTGCCCCAAAACACCTGTTGATTCCAATATTCGAAACATAAAATTTTCACCTACTGCTTTCAAATGTTACAGATCAACTGTACATTCAAAATGTTGAAAAAAATGACAAATGGGCATTGGTCAAAACACCATTGGTTTTCTTCAAATAGAGTGTCCAAATTTTGCCAAATTCAATCCTTTCCATTTTGAAAGCGAATAATTTTTGGTACATTGTTAATAGGGATTTTTTTTCTCAGTTTAAATGGTACAGTTGATCTGTAACACTTGAAGGTGGTAGGTGAAAATTTTATGTTTCGAATATTGAAGTCAACAGGTGTTTTGGAGAACGTTTTGGCAATTTCAAAGCAAACGGTTGATTTAATCGTTATGAAACAAGAGTACCTTTTTCTTGCAGAATGAAAAGATGCACTAAAATGATGGACCTGCAGGACCAAAAAGGTAACCTCAAAAAATTACGCGTAAAAGCGTGATCAAAAAACAGCGCAAGTGGCGCCCTCTGTGAGATACGGTGAAATTGACACTTTCAGCTTATTCTCCATCCAAAAAAAAACATAGCAGCGCCAAATTTCAGTTCAGCAGCTTGATTATTTCAGGAGATGTAGCCAAAATTCAATTTTAAAAAATTGACTTTAACGCCCTGTATCTCAAAAGTTAGGACGTTTACGACATACGTTCATATGAAGTTTTTTTCTTAAAATGAGCCCAAGAATAACCGCCTTAAGTATTAGCATGTCATTAAGGAACACCCTGTATAATACTTTAATGGAGATGCCAGTGCAGAGCTTTGCAAAAACAAAACAAGGGAAGGTGAAACAAATTATTGCAAAATGTTAACGATGTGTTTCCAAACCCTCTTCCGGCCGAATTTCTTAAAGTCCGTTTATTGTGAAACTCCCAAAATAAAGCACAAGCGCTATTCATTATCCTTTTATAAATCAACGTTCCCCCAATGCCGCGGCCCCGCCTCATTTGAGCGCCTTATCGCCGCCGGGTCAAAGTTTTTCGCCATCTTCCCTATCAGGACCAATTTCCAGCTTCGTTGGTCCGTCCCGGTATGATTGATTGGTCGACGGGTTTTAATCCGGCAGGGACAAAGTGGCGTTGGTCGCGGGGTAAACGATAACGGAGGTAATTGTGCGAGTGATTAATAATGTCCGGAAGAACTTTGGAACTTAGGCGACTTGTACTTCTTTTGGGTTGTTTAAATACACACCCTGATTGGCTTATCGGGAACTAAATTTTATACCGATGTGGCAGTTCTAAAGGTGTCGGTCCGGCGAACAATGTGCGTAAGAATATATCCATAATGAGACATCGAGTAAATAGAAAAGGGATAAATATAAATGCGTCGTTGCTACTACTTGAGAGCAATAAAACATTACAACCAGTGAAGGGAGAGGCACGAGCGAACAGCAAATATGATGTGATTATAATACAATATTATAATGAGAGAATAAAGTAGAGGGAGATGGTGGGGTGAAGCATGGAAAATTTGGAGAATATCTCGTTTCCTATTGTTGCGGAACGAACATTCCGTTATTACTCCGAAAAAGACAGAGAGTGCCAAAGTTTCCAGAAAACAGTTATAGATTTTCTTTCATAATTCTGTAAACAATTTATTTCGTAATTTTTCGTCAGGAACATAACACATTTTCAACAATTTATGAGTATATAAGATTCAAGAATTCATCGTCAAGATATAAAAAATGCTGTGATAATTGCCATGGCTGCCATGTGTTTTATAATGAAGTTCAAAATAGAAAATTCCTCGAAAAAACAGGCATACCATTAGCGTGGACCCAAAGGGCTACTATTGTCACGTGAACTTGTATTTTAATACTTAATTTTTCCACTTCTGAAGAAAAAATGACATACCGTTTGTCTAAGTACACTTTACATCGAATAAATAGTTTAAATGATTAAATAACATTCAATTTAGACTGTATGTGGATATGGGCAAACGGTATGCCATCTTTTCTTCAGAAGTTTTATGACAAGAACTTACATGGCAGCCTGTTCAGAAACAGAAATACAAGTTCACGTGACAATAATAGAATTTTGGACCTACGCTAATATAACGGTATGCCTATGGTTTTCCCAGGAATTTTCTATTTTAAACTTCATTATAAAACACATGGCAGCCTGACTAAAATCATATCAAAACGCATATTTTTCGAATAATTTAAAACTAGGTTTTTAATTATGAAGAACCTAGGATGACTCTCTTATTGTAAACATATACGCACCATAATGTCCTTTGAAAGGCATATAGGGAGGAGTAAAATCACGTCCAAAAATCTGTCACTATCTCCAGGTATAAAAAGAAAGAATGCAGCGATAATATAAAGTAAGGGTTATACAAGCTCAGAGAAATAACCAAGGATAGAGGGAGTAAGAACAAAAAGTAAACAGAGCCAACATCTTTTTGAGTGAAGCCGCACGTACTCCATTGTTTACAGCATTTCATAGTTTACTAACGGGATTAAATGAAGGCACACCTCCCATAACGCTAAATTAACAAATGTAGTTATTAATTTCTTAATTTAAAACTAAAATTAAATGGTGCTGTAATTATAGTAGCTAATTATCGCTTTAATAAAATCGTCAACAGATACATCAAACCGCCCGACATGGCAACGCCGCCGTTGCCGCCGCGGGCGCCCCGTTCGTTACTCGGCGATATTTGTTTTGTGTATGCCCAGCAAGTCCAAGTTTTCCGACTGTTTACGTATGCATTTTTCGTGTTTTCAATTGTTTTTCTGTTAATATATAGGCTGTTTATTAGTATTTAGGACTGATTTTGTATACAATGTGACGCAGAAAGTGTGTGGTGTGTAGCCAAATTGATATTTCTCATGGTACAACCTATCACAGGTAAACGTTGTAATGTTTGTTTACTTCGGTAAATTTGCATAAGATGTTGGTTAACTACAAACGTGTGTATTTTGATGCTGTTTCTCCCTCTATCCTTGCTTATTTCTCTAAGGTTGCAAGGCGATACTTTTTGCAGCTATCAACCAAAATAACAGGGCACGTGGAACATTATTTGACTTTCGCTTTCGGGCGTGCTGGCAAGTATGTAAAGTGTAGTTACGGAGGAGGGAGCAGAAAATAGTTATTTGCATTGCAATGATTGCAAGATGAGTATTAGTGCACATTTTTGTGGTGGAGGTTGTTTAAGGACCGAGGCAACGCGGGCGTTGCATACTCCAGCAAACCGTCTCAAACTCAAATCAACTTTTTCCCCTTAATCCCCCTCCGAACAAAAAACCCACATAAATTGGCGACGGTCCCTCGTACCAGTTCTCCTTAATTTCAAGTCCCAAACTTATAATTAATCCGCTGTCAAAAAGAAGCGATCGAGACGGAGCCGTGCCCCAAAATGAAATTTTAATTCATTATTTGAATAATTTATGCCCCGGCAATAATACTAGAGAGCTTTGCTCTGCCGCATGCTCTTACATTGGATAGAGGTTGCACTTTCGACAAGATCCGGGCACGGTCCGGACCGTTAAATGTTTTAATGAAAGACGCCCACAGTCGGATTTGGTAAGTTTGTAGACGCTATGAATGGTTGAAATCTTTTCAGTTTGAAAATTCGTGAATCACCCAAAAATTTATAATTATTTCATCAGTGGAGGTTTAAGCCACAACATTCTTTCTTATTGATGGCTTTTTTGAAATTTGATTTCTCCTTGTCTACTATATGTTGCTTATATCGAAAAAAAGAGTGTATATTTTGCACTCTGTTTAGTAATACGATTTTCTCACGATTTTCTCAGCAATTTTCAAGGTAAATTTATAGTACGAAACTAGTCTCAAGCAGTTTTTCAAGGAACCCAGTGAGAAAAATAAAACTGGATGCAATACCAGAAAGTTATTTTTGGGTTTAAACGGCAATCACTTTTTCCTCGAAAATTTTGGATTTTTCCATATAAATATTATACCTACTCACGAAACATAGAAAATCAAATTTCCTATGGAAAACATGCAAGTTACTTTTTTGATATTTGTATATAGCCGTTTTCGAGATTTAAATTCATTTTTTAATTTATTCCCCATCCTTATATCACCGCATTATACAGGATGATCCAACTTTTAAGGGGAAAACTTTAGAAATCTTTAGAAAACGTTCAAATAAGTAGATTTTTTCATATAAGCTTGTATCGAAATCCTAACAATTTTCGTTATACAGAGCGTCATAATTAACTTTGTTTTCAAATTTTCCTTTAAAGGAAAATAAAGAAAACATATTTGGTACGGTTTAGACATTTAATTCTATAAATTAAAAATAATTCGGCCTTTCTACTTCCACGAATGCAGGAGAAAGTGGCTCAACCAATTCAATCATATTTAAAAACAAATGGTACCTACACCATACTGGAAACGTACCTAACCTTTTTTTTGCCTTCACTAAATTTAGCGATCAATTCTAAGAAAAAAAAAACAAAAAAAAATTACCATCATTAATTTTTGTGCGTTTTATTATATATTGGCTTTATAACACATTGAAGGTAAAAAACAGTATTGCGAAGATAATAAAACAGTTAGATACATATTCAGGGCGAACTGGCAATTTTTTTGCTATTACCGTTGACTGATATATTATTAAAGACTGCTCACGGCTGTCACGTCTGACACATTTTTGGCTCACCATGCGCTTTCCGGAGATAAAATACAATGCAGAATACATTGTTAGCCATCAGAGCCATCTGTTTTCCAGAAAATAAAACTATAGCCGTGAGAAGTCTTTATAAATATTTTAGTATAATTTTTCCTGGTCGTCGTTGAATTTAATTTTTTTTTCATCATTAACTTCCTGGGATTCGACCATAATTTATCTTTATTAAAAAAATTTCATACACTTATATTGACGCGTTTCGGCTGATAGCTATCATCAGAATAAAATATATGCTAAAAACAGATGAGATGTATACAAAATAAAAATTTTAAAAAGTTACGCAGCCAAAAAGAAAAAGAAAGTACCTACAACAAAGCGTGAGTTTATGTCATCTTACACAATAATAACAAAATTTACTTGAATTACATATTTTAACCAATCATTATTAATATAAATTCGTAGAGGAGTAAGAACATTTCGGTTGGAAATGTGGGAAAGAACAAGGCAAGTTTAAAAAAATTCGTGTCAAACAATAAACATTCTTCATACATATAAGTTATCAATTTTTTTTTCTAACATTATTAACAACATTATTGTTAATGGATTTAAAAGATTCTTGGGAGTTTCACTCTTTTATGAAAAATAAAAAAATACCAAGGGACCACGTTCTCGTATCTTTTGATGTTAAATCCTTGTTTACCAATGTTCCTGTTGAGTTGGCACATGTTTAAAAAAACATTGGGATAAAATTATCCCTTATACAAATTTGCCTTTAGAAGACTTTGTTGCTGGTGTTTCCTTATGTCTTAATTCTACAGTGTTTAAATTTAATAATGATATGTTTTCTCAAATATTTGGTATAGCCATGGGATCACCTATATCTCCTACAATAGCCAATTTAGTTATGGAAGAATTGGAGAACAGTGTAATAGATAACCTTCGTATAAAACCGTTTTTGTATAAAATATATGTGGATGATTGTTTCTTGTGTTTACATAAAGATGAAGTGTTAATACTTTGAATGCTTTTAACAATTTTCATCCACGATTGCAATTTACATTGGAAAGCGATTATAACAAAAGTATTAATTTCCTTGACATTACTATCACTTACGAGTATAATAATAAGGATGACATTCTTACTAATTGGTTTACTAAAGACATCTGGTCACAACGTTATCTAAATTTTAATTCTGCTGTACCTAATACATATAAAAAAAGGTTGTTAATAATCTGACGGACAGAGCTATTACACTATCACACCCTCAGTTGCGACCAATTAAAAAAGGTTAAAACTGCATTAATGAAAAATAACTACCCTCCTTCTTTTGTTAAGTCTATAATGAAGAAAAGAATACATAGAATCTACAACGGTCAATCTAATATTAATAATAATAATCAAAATAATAACAAATATTTCTCAATGCCATATTAGGTATATAAATATATATACAGGGTGTCCAACTTAAAAACTGTACAAATTCGTAAAATCTTCATTTTTGGAGATAATCGCCTAAACTTTTTTTTGTTTGAAAGGCCTTCAAAAACCGCTTCTTTTAACTTTCCTACCATTTTCAAAAAGCAAATCCAGGGCCGCCAGCGATTTTTTTTATACCCCCGATTTTCACGAAAACCATTTAGCGATTTTTTTATTTAAAATCTGACACCACAGCGTTAATCAGAACAGCCCAAAACCCCTATATACTAAATTTGAATAAAAAATATACAGGGAGTTCCATTCTCTACGGTGTCAAAATTGAGCAAATTAGGAATTTTAAAGGCATCTGGCCAGTGAAGTGTGCCATGAAATCCCTTTAAAACAGTTGAATGGTTAACAGGACCACTCAAAATGTTGGTGTGAAAATATTTACTATAAAAATATATAGGGTATTTTTCTCTGAGCCATCTCAAAATTCTGAAATTGTATAAAATTTATACGGATCAAGATTGCTCTGGAATCATTGAAAAAATATTGATAAACACAAAAGTAATTTATTTCCTTACAAAATGCCAACCAACAAATAAAAAAAATTTAAATTATTGGACCTATCTCAACAAAGTCACTGTCTAAGATGATACATTTTCTGTGCGTTTCCTGTTGTGGCCCACCAGCAACCTTAACTGATATGGACTTACTGACTGGCAGGTTTCTGTATTTTTTTAGATTTAATTCGTTTATAGTGTGTGGAGCGGTTTTGATATACTCGATTTTTAACCCGTATAAAGTTCCAAAAATTCAGTGATTTGAGATGGCACAGATAAGAACACTCTGTATATTTTGTATTGGACTTTTGCACACCAACACCTTGAGCGGTCCTATTGACCATTCAACTATTTTGCAGGTATTCCATGGCACACTTGACTCGGCAGATGCCTTTAAAATTTATATTTTGCTCAACTTTGACACCCTCCAGGACGGAACTCCCTGTATATTTTTTTGTTAAAATTTAGTATATGGGGGTTTTGGGGTGTTCTGATTAACGCTGTGGAGTCAGATTTTAAATAAAAAAATCGCCAAATGGTTTTCGTGAAAATCGGGGGTATAAAAAAATCGCAGCCGGCCCTGGATTTGCATTTTGAAAATGGTAGGAAAGTCAAAAGAAGCGGTTTTTGAAGGTCTTTCAAACAAAAAAAAATGTTTAGGCGATTATCTCCAAAAATGAAGATTTTTACGGATTTGTACAGTTTTAAAGTTGGAAATGTGAGTGTGGAAATAAAATGTTCAACAAAATTAAAGAAATTGTCATTTCCATCTTTGAGGGATAATTTAAACGAATAGAATAATTTGCCGGTGGCTGTATATTATAGGCACAGCTTACATTAGGGTAAGCTGTGTTATAGGCTTGGTCCGAGGCCGCATGAATTATTTATGATGCTTGCAAATAAATTCAGGCGTACCTAATTAAACCCCTCAGAGAAATTGAATTTCCAGCTTAACACATCCGGATTTTGCTAGATTAACACGGCTTTGATATTTTACCGCCTATACACAAAAAAAAATTAATTACGTGGGTGTTTGACACCTCCGCGCTTTTTTGGCCCATCGTTTGTGTCCTCCGATAAATCTTGAAATCCGGCTATTCTATAAATTTCAATTTGACGTGGAAGTTTCATTAGGGCGAGATTGCGGCACCGGCTCATTTCAAACAAGAACGGATTTTTTAATAAAACAATATCATCTGTCCGTTCTGTATGACAAATTGGTTTGCCTGTTTGGGAGAAATCACTATGAAAAATGATTGAAATCGCAAATCGAAAAGGTAAACATATTTAATTAAAAATAAATATTAGGTATAACATATTTGATGATAACAAGTTACTAAAAAACAAAAAACAATTCAATATGGTTTGATTATTTATTTTTCAATATGGTTTGATTATTTAGCTACATAAATTTAAGTCGGATTTTGTCGGGTGGAAATTTGCCTATTAGTAATTTTCAACAAGATATGTGATTATTATTAGGTGATAAATCATAACGTATGTATGTGAAAACCGGGAATAGGGAGGATTGCCATAGCTGTCAAAATATTCACACCTTTTCCCTCTTTTGCTATACGCCACCCAATGAGATCCGGAGTTTTTCTGCACATCCAAATTTGAAATGGCCGACTAATTTTTTCTCGGTTTTTTAGGTAGTGTATCTCTCATATAATACACACCTCTAAAATATGGAATTCCTTGGGCAAACTTAATTAAATCTAGATTGGATAAAGGTCTGTTGGGTAGCTTCATTAGTTTTTTGTTTCTTTAAAAAAGACCAAATCCCCCACGCCTATTTTTCCGCAAATAGAGTCCAGAGCCGATGATCTTCGTTGCTTGCTTTCCATTCTCCATCAGCTTTTTTGCATTATTTACGTCAATTATTCTTTTGGCTACGCTACTCGCTCCACTCGCCAGGGTTCCTAAGGCTCCCAGAGCTCCTAGAATAGGCAGAAGCGGGAGAAATCCTCCTTTCTTTTCTTGAAAGGGAATAATTCTAGGTATTTTTAATTTACCTTTTCCACCAATTTTTTAATGTGAACTTGTGCAGCCTTCACTGCTGCTAAAGACGATTTTTTTAATTTTTTTAGATCATTCAACTCATTGGTAGTATAAGATTTTTTAGGGCTTTTTCAACCTTCTTTACAATGTCTCTTCTAAATGAAAATGGACGTTTCATACCCATACCCAATTTTCTTTTAACCTTCATTGCAGTTGTAATAAGCCAAGCGGCTGTTTTTTCACCAAATTTAGCGTCTCTCGATTTGACTCTGTCCTAAGCACGATTTTCAGTTCCCAATCAGGCCTTGTGTCGTTCTTCTAGAGATTTGCTTTTACTGTAAGCAATGTCATGAATTCGACAGGCTGAATCAACTTTATTTATACCAGAATCACCTCTAGAAAGTCGTTTTTCTAACTTTGTACCGGGACCACAATACTGGTAACCAGGAAGATGTAACTCAGCCGGTAATTTGTCAATTAATGTGTTTACCAACCCGCTCCCTTTGACAAGAAGCATTAGATTGACTCAAGTTTATTCAATCACTCCCTCTTATATAGGTTAAAAAAAAACAACAACATACAAACAAATAATATTTTTATTTTCACAATTTTACATTTCTAAACTTTTTATTTATCTCGTACATTTAACCATCGTTTTCAGCTTTCCCAATTCCTCCATTTGACTTCGCAGTCTCTCGTTCATTCTTCAGGTACCCGCAATTTTTTTATAGGGCGCATAAGGCTGTTTTAAATAAAAGAGTTCTGATGTTCAGACGATCTTTGCTATCTGTAAGTAAAACAACTCCGAATGTACCTTTATATAAAGTTTCTGAAATTGGAGAGATGCTAACGAATAAAGTAGGTATTCAACAACTTTAGATGTAAGCTGGTGGTTTTTATAAATCGAGGAGAACGAAACAGAAAATAAGCGTTTGATATTAATATATTGCTCACTTCTTTAGACTTCTTGCAGTAAGATATTTATCCACTATTATATTTGATAAATCATAATTTATGTATGTGAAAACCGGGAATAGGGAGGATCAAAATATGACGCTTTAGGCCAATATGTTTTATACAAAAAATGTTGTTTGTTTAAGAGATATATCTCTCCGAGTATATCTCTATATACGCGGCGTCGAAGTTCTCTTTTTGAAGTTGAATTATGGTTATATCTACCAAAATAATCAAGCTGCTGAGTGCTGAACTAAGATTTGGCAATACTGTGTTTTTTGGGATGGAGAATTAGCTGAAGATGTCAATTTCTACGTACTTTTACTCATTTCTTTTTTGGGGGTTGTATTTTTGGTGGTGCTATGAGTTACCTATAATTTTAGTGCGGGTACTTTAGTTTCATAACGATAAAATCAATCGTGTGCGATGAAATCCTTTTAATACCTTTTAACTCTAAAATCGAAAAATAAAATTAAGGCCTATCTCTTTTAAATTCCGCAGGTTAATATACATTCAAAATGCATCGTATCGCTTAAACAAACAACACTTGGGGATTTCCCATTTCCAATGAATAACCCTGTAGGTATATTATTTTGATGTGGATTTGCGACAACCACAAACATAATCTCTACTCTAATTATTAGTGTTATTGGATTTATTTCATGTATAAGGTTATTTCTCTTTCCATATTCATATCCAAGCACAGGCCTTTGTCTCGAGTTACTTAGTTTGACACACCTAGTCTTCTCGTTCCGGAAGTTCTCCCATCCAGTCGAAAATACCTCGATGCAGACTCTGCATAATATTCCAAAGTGACGCAGAAACATTTCACCTCCGGGGAAACAACTTGTTCTTCAAATTTAAGGCGACAAGAATATAAATCGCAGGAAAATAATGCAGGGTGACAATTTGAAACTTTCAATGAGGACGCTTTCAAAAAAGCAAATTGGGTACTATAGAAAACTTTTGAAAAGTTATATCTACGAAAAAGAGTCGACTTTGACGAATTTATTATTAGATTCGCAATTGTTATACTGTAAAAAACACAAGTTACCTTCTGTGCAAAATATACTTTCTGCCATCTATTCACCATATTTGTTGTTGAATATTAAATATTTGTTGTGTTTCCATAAAATACATTATCCCATTTTTTTAAAATCAAAGAGTACGAGTATGTATTTGAAAACAGTCAAGAAATCGCAGGTAGGTAATTATTGTTTGTCAAAGAAACGTCTATAAGCTCCTAAGTTTGCAATAATTCTCGTATAATTTCAAGCTTTCAAGCTAATTATATAATTGTGCCCAGCTTTAACTTCAACTTCGGGCTTAAAATAATTATATTCGAAGCCGCCACACTATATTAAGTATTTTAGATTCCCGTAGATTTCTATGGAAATAAGTAATGTTATGAAAGTAATAACTGTGCCAATGTCGACTGCTTTGCGTGCTTCATTGTTTTGCTGGTTTGTTTGACATTTATACTTTAACTTTTGTTCTGGAGGAAATCCATCGCGTCTTGAAACTCAAAGTTGAAAGTTCAATTGTAGCATTCAGGTGGGTACCTAGTACAGGGTCATACACGACAATTTTTGTTTTGTTTTTGACATGGCAAATACTACATTTTGTTGTCAATGAAAATTCGTGCATATTTTCGGCATTTCTATAATGAACAATTGATTAAGCAATTCCTGATTCAATGAATGAACCTTATTTATTTCAGTTTACAGAAATATATGAGTCTATAGTTTTCTTCATGTGCAATATAAAAACTGAAATTTTAGCCAACAATATACGATTCCTTGTATTTTCTAAAATTTATTTGTGGCGTAAACAGATCCATTGAATTTTAATTGGGTTTTTCGCCACCAAACTGGTTAAAAGACAACTTTTTCAAGTTGCCTGGAAAATTAATAAATTCTTAACAGTAAATGAACTAAACTTTGAACTTGTAACTCAAAAAATATCTTCAACAAATTTGTTTCCTGAGCTTTCGGAGAATATATCTTCCTCCTTTCTCAAAGATCATGTCACGTCAAAGAGAAATGACAGATTAATAAATATCAGGTTAAAATGTCATGACAACAGAAACAATAGCCTAGCCACCTGTCTGATATTGTACCCTGTGTTCTACGTAATTATTTATACTAACTTCTCTTTAAATAAGTGGCAATAATATTTTACTGAATTCCACTGAACATTCAGCAACACAGTTGTCTGAATTTCCTAGAATAAATGCTGATTCTTTAATTTTTCATTTTCTGTTAAGGATTTATTAATTTTCCAGGCAACTTGAAAAAGTTGTCTTTTAACCAGTTTGGTGGCGAAAAACCCAATTAAAATTCAACGATTCCTTGTATTCTTTAACTATTGCAATACATATTAATCGCACTATTTGAACATTTACCTAGCAAAGTTCAATTTTAATTGAGTTATGTCGTGTTTATATCATAAATATGTTTATTTTATTCGCAAATGCAAATTGTTAGCTGAAAGGCTTTCTCCATTTCCACAATATAAGTACGCTATAAAATCTTGCTTCTACAATAGCAGTTAACAACCATAGTTCTGAAATAATTACCAACGCAATATACGAACTTTTTCTTTGTGTCTCCTTTTGTGCTGCCTCTATTTGATATTATAAAATTCTACTTGTTCCCTTGGACAAAGAACTTTTTGGTGTTCTAATTAATTGTTTAGCAAGTTTATCCAACAGGTAAAACAAGTCTCGTTATGGAACTTTGTTAAAACTTCAGCACCGAGTCCGAAAATATATACCATGGCCCTTCAGGTTTTAGGTCGTCTTCCTTACAATAAGCGGTGAAAATTACTAGAATCATTTAAATGAGTACTAATACCTCGTGGACCTGATGAAATCGAACTCGACTATAATTATTATGAAACTATTCTTTTTTCTAGGAATTTGTTCATGAGATTTTTCTTTCTGTGGAAACATTATCGATTGTAAAATTACAAGTGCCGGAAATTTTGTCGATATATTTTTCGAATGAAAGATCATGAGTAGGTATAAATAATAATTATTGGTCTCGAGACTTTATCGGGGCTAATTTGTACGAGTGATCTTGCTCAAGCGCAAAATAGCGTTTGAGAGTAAATTTATCAAGAATAATTTCTTGCACCTGTGGTTTTTGTTGAGAATATTTCACGAATGCGATTCCTTTAATAAATTCTTGTATATTTACATATATTTCCAAAACGATTAATTTTGAAGGAGTTTAGGTATTGTCTGAAAATATATCAACCTTCCGAAAACTCTTGCACTCTTCTGACACCAGCTCTCCGACTACAGCGATCCTTAACTACCTTATTGAATAAAAGCTGTTTAAGGGAAATAATAGTAGTAATTCGAGTTTCCAATTTGGGAGAATAAATAATACAGACTGACATTCTTCAACGGTAATTTTGTTTCAGACTGGATAAAAAGCAATGCAAAATTTTAAATTCCCCTGATGTCTGTTGCATAACTTTACGGAAGTAATATAACTCGCCATGAATGTATACAACTCTTTTGGGCCTTTTTCTGTTGCACATATTTTTTAATAATTTAAATTTTAACAAACTTCTCTCGACAAAATTACTATGAAACCTAGTTAAAACATCAACTGTAATGAAACAAAAAGTAAACATATTCCAGGTTTACGACAGGTAGGTATGCGACCAAGAGGATCGATTTAGAAAAGGCTTCACCGTTGCTTTTAACTTCGTAAGCCGCTTTCGTCCAACTTGTTTTTTCCTCTTTGCTACTTTTATAGGGTTCAATTCAATTTGGGAGTGTCAAATAGTCTAATCGATTTTAGAGGTTATACACTGCATCGCGTTAAGTTATCGAATAGAACGACCGGAATGTCTTACGTTTGGTGCGGCAATGTACAGAGGCAATCCAGTCAAATCTACCAAACATTTAAACGGGTTTATGTATTCCACGATTTATTTCTTAAGAACAAATGGTCTAGTTATACTTTGCTTATAGGGTGAGAACCAAATAGAAATGATATTATTTATAACGAAGTTTCAATAAAGTAACGGATTATTATGTATAATTAAAGAGATAAGTAAAACAAATGAGAGTTTCAACAATAAAATAATAATATCTAATTACTGTGGTTTTGTTTATAATTTGTTTTAAGATACATTTTAATTTAAGAAGATTTTCTAAATTTCCAATCTTTCATACTTGCATCGATTAAGAATAAAGCTTTCAAAATAAGCCAGGTGAACCCAACTTCTATATTTTAGCGAACGTCTGTTTATTACAGAGTAACCGAGACTCAAGCGCTCGTTCAAGATTTACAAATAGTCCTTTCTTATGCAAATTTTTGATGAAAGGGCTTTCTCCATTTGCACAGTAAGTGCGGTTTAAAAACCCCTCAATTGTACAGGCAGAATAGCTGTTAATAAATGCGGCGGTGAAATAATAACTGTCGCAATACGAAGGTTTTTTCTTCGGGTGTTCTTTTATTATGTGCTACTTTTAAGTTGTATTTTATACTTCTACTTCTTTCTTTCAACGAAGAAGTTTTTGGGGTTATAATTAATTGTTTCTCGAGTTTATTCATTATGGCGTAAATAGAGATTCATGGCTTGACTTGATATTCAAGCTACTTGACTTGACTTGAAATCAAGTCAAGTTCAAGTCAAGTAGTAATTTTCCAATATCAAGTCAAGTCAAGTATTTATTTCTCAAGTAATTGAAAAATCAAGTTTTTCTTGAAGCTACTTGATTACTTGATTTTTTATCAATTTCAAATTTTATTATCAGTTAGGACAGTTAGGTAAATAATAATAATAAACCTTTGCATTGTACACTTTTTTTGCAAAACTAGGAAAGAACAAAAATAAACTATTTTAAGTCCGTACCAAAACTATGTGTATAGTCTGTGTAACAACTAAAACTTCTATTTGTTAAAATGTCAAGCTACTTGACTTGATGAAACCCTAGGCGTAAAACAACTCATGTTGAAAATTTGTTAGAACTTCGGCTTTAAAGCAAAAAATTTCAGCCTTTATACTGGATGTTTCGTAACATAATATGGGACCAACAAATTTCAGAAATGGATAAAGCATATTCTTAAATAAAAAATTCTTTTGCCTAACTCCACACACCAAAACTTTGTTTTTTGCCATTCGACCAACCATGTTAGCATCATCAGGAGATGATTGATATTGATATGTGATTATTACTAAGTATTATTAAGTTATGGTTTAGGCTCCTCCATAAATTTTTATATTCTACACATTAGGAAAAATACTTACATGAGCGTTTTTACACCCTGTCTTCTATAACCTAAGTAATACAAAAAATACGAATGTGACAGATACCTACTCATTCATCAGTAATGACACATTTATAACTTGTTCTATGGAAATTAATTCATTTGTTTCATAGTTGCCAACACTTTCATGAAAACGCACTTTTGTGATAAAATTTACAAAAATTTTGCATTTTTAAGCAAGGACGAATAAGCACGAACGGGAATAAATATGACGTAAAATATTTTTAATGAAACTTCTCGTTTTCGGAAAATTCTGTAGAGCGTTTCTGAAATGATCAATAATATTCCCAAAGTTCATTTAATTTTTAATTGGGTTTTTCGCCACCAAACTGATCGAAAGACAACTTTTTCAAGTTGCCTGGAAAATTCATAAATTCTTAACAGTGAATATTCTTAACAGTGAATGAACGAAACTTTAAACGTTTAACTCAAAAAACCACTTCAACAAATTTGTTTCCTGAGCTTTCGGAGAATAAATCTTCCTCCTTTCTCAAAGATCATGCCACGTCAAAGTGAAGTGACAGATTAATGTCATGACAACAGAAACAATAGCCTAGCCACCTGCCTGATATTGTACCCTATGTTCTACCTAATTATCTATACTAACTTCTCTTTGAATAAGTGGCAATAATATTTTACTAAATTCCACTGAATATTCAGCAACACAGTTGTCCGTATTTCCTAGAATAGATTCTTTAATTTTTCGTCTATTTCCTACTTCTTCTTTGAGAATTGGTTTGGACCTATCCCACAATATTCTATGATTGTTATTAAAAGAATGTTCACATATTTTTGACTTAGAAATTTGATTTTGCCTGATATAATTTTTATGTTCTTTTAAACGAACGTTAAATGGCTTACAAGTCTCCCCAACATAGAACTTTCCACATTCACAAGGAATTTTATAAATGCAATTTTTTGAACTTTGTACCTCGTTAATTGGTTTCGTTTTAACTAGCATCGATCTTAATGTATTTTTGGTTTTAAATACTGTTCTGATATTAAAACGATTGCCTATGCGTTTTAGCTTATCTGATAGTCCAGGAATATAAGGAATAATTAAATTTACTGTTGAAGTTATTTTTTGAGTTACACGTTTAAAGTTTCGTTCATTCACTATTAAGAATTTATGAATTTTCCAGGCAACTTGAAAAAGTTGTCTTTCGATCAGTTTGGTGGCGAAAAACCCAATTAAAAATTAAATGGATCTGTTTGCGCCACAAATAAATTTTAGAAAATATTCCCAAAGTGTCCAAAATGCTGAAAATGCTCAAAAACATATATCGCGAATAATATGATGGCTGTTTCGGCTAAATTGCGTTTTTACTCTCAGCTTGCAATGCACTTGTGTCTTGTGTCTCCGTCTTTGAATGAAACACCAGTGACAATAATAAAAAATAAGAGAGAGATTGAGTGTCGATGGCTCGTACTGCGCCGCCGCAGAAAATATGGAGGCGCAGGCGCATGTCACATGTCACAGTACCGGAGATGCCACGTAGACGGCATTGCCAAGTTCTTAAAATGTCCGGCAGCAGAAATACTCTGTGTGTAGGTATTATAAGGTCTTCCCTGGGCTCGTTTGTCATATTTATGGCCCGATTTATTTGAAGCTGTAAAACGCCCTTAATAGCAGCCATAAAGGTAATAAGAACTAATTGGTGTCCCAAGGAGTCAAATAATTGCGTCGACGAATAAAATTTGCATCCTAATGTTTTAGCTTGTAAACCCACAGCCTCCATGATAATTAGCAGCTATTGTAGCAGCCCAATTAGAAGTTCTTAAGGCGCATTTTCCGTGCAAATGAAGGGAAATTTGCGCAAGTGGAGCCTATCTGGAAGTCTTAAATAAGGTCTTGGGTGCGGGATATCCTGCAATAATCCCTGGGTTAATTAAATTAAACCCATTTTTCATTTTACAAATATTTATGACAAGATAAAAAAGGCACGTTTCGTGTCCTATTGTTCAAAATTATTACGTTAGTACACAACTATAAACATTTTTGAGTTAAAACAACATATTTGTACTCACTTCTCACTTTCAGGAAACAGTATAACCGCGAATGAAAATTTGAACGATTAATTTTATATAAAAGTTAAATAAGTCAGTCAGTAATATTATAATGAGGTAGGTAAATGTCGGCATATACAATCTACATTTTTATTATTCAAATAATAATGCGAAAAAATTTGTCGTATATCTCGTAAATAATAAAATTTAGATGTACACGTGGCAACCCTGTCAAATTTACAATTGGCAATGGAGTTTGTATACGTGTGGATAGAAATTGTGGAATATTGCTTATATTTCTTAAAGTATTCCTCATATCAAAAACATGATTTAATAAAAGTGTTTGGGGAAATTATTTCCTGTTTAGTGATATCAAGCAGTCTTTCGTAGCACAAAAAATGTGGTTGCCATGGTAACCGACTTAATTTTTTTAAATGGCACCATAACATACGTTTTTTGGTGAAAATTAATACATTGGAACTTTCTGAATACGATACAATAGATACAATTTTAATGGGGTCGCATAAGAAAAAAATACAAAAAAAAAATAAGTTTTCTATTATGCTATTGCTATTGACAATGTTTATCAAAATAATTATTAACATCAAGTTAGCCATGCCAAAATCAGAACAATGCGAAACTATCACTGGCTGTCAATTGTTTGTAATTGTGTGCATTGTTACAGTAAACATACTTTTTTACTCAATTTTCGTACTTTAAGTTATAATGGCGCTTGAATTAAGTAAAACGGAAAGTATAGATACAGGCTAACATACTAAGTGTACACAGAAAATTGAGTAAAAAAATACGTTCACTGTAACAATGCACACGATTACAAGTAACTGACAGCTAGTGACAGTTCCGCATTGTTCTGATTTTGGCACGGCTAACTTGATGTTAATAATTATTTTGATAAACATTATTTGTCAATAGCATAACAGAAAACTTTTTTTTGTATTTTTTTCGTATGCGACCCCATTAAAATTGTATTGTATCCTATTCAGAAAGTTCCAATGTATTAATTTTCACCAAAAAACGTATATGGTTCCATTTAAAAAAATTAAGTCGGTTACCATGATAACCACATTTTTTGTGCTACGAAAGATTGATTGATATCACTAAACAGGAAATAATTTCCCCTAACACTTTTATTAAAACATGTTTTTGATATGAGGAATATTTTAAGAAATATAAGCAATATTCCACAATTTCTATATATCCACACTTTATAATCATGAATAATAATGGGAATTTTGCAATTGTTATGACATATTGGCAGAATATTTTAGTTTTTAAAGTTACAGATTTGGCTATGGTACAAAATGAATTATTTTGGAGCCACTTGGAATACTCTCAGATATACATATTGAGACGTATAGGTACTCTACAGTACAGGTTATTTTTTAATTAAATATTTGTTACCGAACCCAGCAAGCAGCTTTCGCTCGTTTATTTGTTCTCCTTGATCATTAGCAGCCTTTATACGACTTAGAAGTTTTTAAAGCGCTCTTACTGAGCAAATGGAGAACGCTCCTTCAGACGAATTTGCATAATCGAGCCTACACTGAGGAATTTTAAATAGGCTCTTGGGCGTGGGTTATTCTTAAACCTCGAATTTCTATAGTAAAGCTATAAGGCTCATGCTGTTCGTTTTAAAAATATTGAAGCTTTTCATTTTTCAGTGCGTTTGCAAACGAAGGATGTAGGTCAGAAGCTCGGTCAGAAGAGAATGAGGCAATTCAATTATTGGGGTTGTCCGGGGCGTAGTCCCCTCTATTGTCGACTGTCTTCACCGAGTGTGCACGATGCACAACGAATAATAAACTCTGAGCGAATTTTTACCGGTTTTTAAACTTGAAATATGAGGACGCAGGATGGAGACTAAGATTTCATCCCGGATGTATATACCCTTTGGTGTATCTCAAATATTGAATACAATTCATTCATATGTACTTATGGCGGTAAACCGTTGATAGGCCGTTTTTGATAAGAACTGTTTTATATATGGTATATTTGCGTGGTATTTTTGCGGTGTTGCCAGCTTTTCCGTGTTTGTCCCATTTTTAAAAACCGTGGATGGAAAACTGTGGTTATCTTCACATCCGTATTCAATTATGCGTATGGCGTATCCCAGTCAGTGGCGGCTCGAGACATTTTTCTATAGGTGTGCGCTCTGTTATAATAATTTCTCCTAGTGCGGCCAAATCAATAACGCCCTAGGTGAAGCATATTGATACATAGACTTAGAAAGTAAGTAGTAAACATACCTACCTATTGCAGTAATAAATCTGGATGAGTATGAAACGAAGGCTTATTTATATGTATTTACATGTACGGCCTGTTTTATTAAAGGTGGTACGATGGTTCCTTAATTTATTTTTAAAGTCTTCAAAAACAAAGGCCGCACAAAATTTGCATTGTAATGTTTTCGCTTGTGAACCCAGGGCCCCTTGATCATCATTAGCGGCTATCGTAGGAATCTAATTAGAAGTTTTTAAGGCGCACTTAACGGCCGAATGGGAAAGGCCCTTCAGATGTAAATTTGCACAAGCAGGGGAGTTTTGAAGTAACGTCTGGATCCCGTTCTCCTGGTAATAAAACGAAAGTTGAGTTTTTAAAGGAATACTCGTATGTCGGCTGTAAAATAACAGCCGCGGCAAAGAATGTTCTTTCTTTTTTAAATATCAATTATTAATATTACCAAGCCAGTGTACCGTGTAAGTGAGTAATTATTTTAGTGCACTATTATTCGATGACCTTGTTAAGGATAGATACGTGAATCATTATTACTGTCGAAAAATGGAGGGGAAAAAAAGGAAGGGTGATAAACCTAAAGGTATGGACTACTGGAAAAAGTGGTGTAGTCAAGGTCAAGGGGTTTCTAATAAAGAAACTAATTTGGATTTAGCTATCAAAGCTTCAGCTACCTTGCATGCTGATAAGAAGACTGCCTACCCCGAAATCTAGTTTGGAATGCCTAGATATGTGCGATAAAAACCTTTATCCTAATATTTACACATTACTACAAATCTTCGCTACCATTCCTGTATCCACTGCTACCCCAGAAAGGTCTTTCTCGGGCCTAAGGAGACTGAAAAACTATTTACGAAACACTACAAGTGAAAACAGACTTAATGGTTTGGCTCTAATGAACATTCACTATGGAACAGAAATTCATGCAGATGAAGTAGTGGATATATTTAAAAGAAAAAGCCGAAGATTTCTTCTTTAATGGTTTTAGATTTAGCGCAGTGGAACGAAGTTAATTTATCCATTTCATTTAAAGTTAAGAACTTTATAAATATGTCGTAGTTTTTCGGATGAATATATAGATATTAAATTTCATGTAAGTAATTTTTGTTGTTTTATTTACTTCTCAAACTAAACCCCCCCCCCCAAAACTAAATCCTGGCTACGCCCGTGAGTAAGATACCTAAGTAGAAATTAACGTCCTCAGTTCGCAGTTCAACGTGATCACGATGTGGCCAGTATATACGGTTTTCTACTGGCTCTTTAACTAAAATGCGGGCTTTAGGAATTATTCGGTTATGACCTTCTAGAAATCGTGTAAATCGCGATTGTAGATCCTTTATCGTTCTTGTCAGGAACTTATTGATGAAAAAAAAAAACAGTATGCATGTTAATCAAGCAAAAATGTCTTGTTTGGTGGTAGGCCCAAATTCCATTTTGCATTTCCGCGTCGGCCGCTTGCAGGCTTATCTGGAATGGATTAATGCCCCGAATTTTACTGGCTGGTTTTACGGCGCAATTAAAACCGGCAATTAACATGTTAAGTGTAACGGTCCCGTTTATCGAGGTGTGCCCATAAACTCGTGTCGTTTAAGGGCCGCATTTTTTGACTATGAAATTTTCCGTGTTTTTAGGGTGGCCATTCTGCATATTTATCAGTGGGGAAAACATATTCGTGGTATTGGTAATAGAACGGCTTCCCAATTGTAACCAAAATCGACATCTCTTTTTATTATAATTTTTTACAGCCTCTGTCTAAGAGGTAATAAATTACCCAATTGTAATACAGGACGAATACATCGCTGTGATAATACTGATAATCCATAATCGCTGTTTCTATCAATCATAAAACAGCTATAAAAAAATATTACCTAAATAAGTATATACAAAATAGGAACAGCGAATTTAGCGCACCTCTAAAAAAGCTGTGGCGAGTGACACAGAAAATATGGTCTATAAATAATTATCACATATTAATGTATGCTGCTAATAAGTTCGTACTGGGATAATATGCACAAAGGACAGCAGATATAGAGAGGCGGGCGCCTCCTAATTGAGACACCGACTCCAAGCTAATTAGACAGCGCTGCGCTTGTTCAAATAAATGCAGCTACAGAGTGTTCAAAGTTATTTCTCATCCCTTCAACTTTTTTATTATTTGACCTAGACAAAAAATGTAAATAAAAAATTTCAGATAGAAATTCGTATTTGTTAACCATTATATGTGAAAAGTAATATAGGGTATTCCACTTAAGTGTGGAAAATTGTATTCTTGTGTTTTTTTAATGGAACACCCTGCAACTATAGGCGGATCTTGAAGTGCTCAAAAAGGGCTTTTCAACAATATAATAGGAGGTAATACTTAGTACATTCCTCTGGCAGTTTTTAAATATTAATACTTAATTTATTTTAATTATTTATTCTTGTTGTACACTCACCGGCACGAAAAACGGAGCACTTATAATTTTTATTTAAAAAATGTAAAATTTTAATACTTTGCAATGGTTTATTATTATAATAAGTTAAAAGCAAACAACAACATGTTTTAAGTAATATCTAACAACAATTAAACGTTTATTTGAAAAGCAAGACTAGACTGTTTTGAATAAAAATTTCCAAAAATTAAAAAGTACACAAGTCTTAGTTGGCCATGACTTTTCTTTTGTTTTTATTGTTTTGACAAGTCTGAGTTTAAAGAAGTGAAACAGTTCAAAGCTGTACTGCGTTTATTTAAGGTAAAAATATGGCTGTTAATCCTGAAACAGCGGCTGCTATTGTTGCGTTGCTTCAAGACGGAAGAACTGAGCGATATGTTGCTCAACAATATGCCGTATCCAATAGCACTGTGCACCGTATTTATACACGTTTTTTGGAAACTAGAGCTTACACCAGACGACCTGGAACTGGTCCCCAACGAAAAACTAACGCTCATGATGATCGCTTCATCCTCTTGCAAAGTCTACGAGATCGTCGTGCTACAGCTGTAGAAATCAGAAATAGACTTCATCATGTTCGGAATACCAATGTAAGCGAACGTACAGTTAGACGAAGACTTGTAGAAGCCAATCTTACCAGTCGTAGACCTGCAACAGGTCCAGAGCTTCTTAGGCGTCATCGTGTTGCGCGACTTCGGTTTGCCAGAAATCATGAGCACTGGGGTGAAAATGATTGGGGGCGAATTTTATTTACTGATGAGTCCAGGTTTAGCCTGCGATCTCCAGATGGTCGCGAGAGAGTATGGCGAAGACTACAAGAGCGTTTTGCAGAATGTACCTTCAGTCCTAGAGTAGGATACCAAGGAGGTTCAGTAATGGTGTGGGCTGGAATTTCTCTGGAGGCACACACTGAGTTGTACATCGTTCCAAGAGGCTCCTTAACTGCTGCCAGGTACATTGATGAAATTCTCCAAGATTTTGTTGTCCCGTATGTTGATTTTATTGGAAATAACTTTCTTCTGATGCATGATAATGCCAGACCTCATACCGCAAGAATCACTCAACAGTATTTAAATGATGTAAACATTCCTGTTTTGGAGTGGCCAGCGTTAAGTCCAGATGCGAACCCGATTGAACATGTTTGGGACATGCTTGGGCGAAGAATGCGAAGTCGTGTTCCTGCTCCTTTAACCATAAATCAGTTGAAACAAGCTCTTTTAGAGGAATGGGACCTTATTCCTCAAGAGGACATTCGCCATTTGATTTTAGGCATGCCACGGAGAATGCATGCAATTATTCGAGCTCGCGGGGGTAATACCCGTTATTAAAAATGCTCCTCATTAGTTTTTGCTCAAAAATCGTTTAAGTTTTGATTCATTTAAGGACATTTTGCCACAACACCAATGTGGGTTTATCGTTCTAATTTTTTAAATTGTAACAAAAGTTTTTATTTAAAAAAAAGCGCCCAATTGTTATTAGAAATTACTTAAAACATGTTGTTGTTTGCGTTTAACTTATTATAATAATAAACCATCGCAAAGTATTAAAATTTCACATTTTTTAAATAAAAATTGTAAGTGCTCCGTTTTTCGTGCCGGTGAGTGTAGTTTGTGACATATATGTCATATAATTGATTATTATTGTTTTAAATTAAACAGGTGGTATATCAAATTTGGAAAAGCCGAAATGCAGCTATATTTTAAGTTGCCGACAGCGAAAGTGACGTTAGATTTCGTATTTTTTTAAGTTGTATAGCATACAATCTAATAACATTTTACCTGGCAAAAATTTAGTACAAACATCTCTGTCTTCATTCTAATCATAAGATCTCAAAAGCATATGCACTGGAATTATTATTTTTCCCAAAGTTTTCATAACCTATAAAACAAAACGCTGCTGTTAAGATCTTATGATTAAAATGAAGACAGAGATGTTTGTACTAAATTTTTGCCAGGTAAAATGTTATTAGATTTTATGCTATACAACTTAAAAAAATACGAAATCTAACGTCACTTTCGCTGTCGGCAACCCCCTCTTAAGGGCGATTGCTCATCGTCATTTGTGATATTTTATCCCCCCCAAAGGTTTCATTTTGAAAATAAGAACAAAACTAAAACTTTCAAGGTCGGATATCTTCTATAAACAGCTGGACCAATTACATAACTTCTATATACCATTGGAATCGCAAAAATACGTAGATTTCAAAAATATAAAAATATATATGGTTTTCTATATACATAATATATCTATCTATATACCTACTTCTGTTACTTGATTTTTAATGATTTTTCGACTCGCATAATAGTGAACACGTTGACAGTTTGTTTGACATTTGCCAAACTTCCCTGGAATGACCAGCTTAATCAAGCTACGTGACAAATTGTTGACAAATATTGAGAATTTGGGCACTAGACTTACCTTTTTTTCTTGATATAATATTATAGTTTTTAAGTATCAATAATGTAGTAGGAGATATCGCAACAAAAAAACACAGTTAAACAATAGATATAACGTATCTACTAAACACACAAAAATAAAAAACTTAAATGATGTAACATTCATTACAAATCAAACCAAAATCAGCTCTTAATCTGAAATAAAGTTTCACTACAGTATAGTAGATATACAGACTGAGTATTTTTCGGTGTTTAGTGTGGGAAACCAACAGGCCTAGAAGGAAGGTTAAATGTGGAAAGATTTGCAATTTTAATGTATCTTGTGAATTTTTGAAAAAATCCATGGCTTACTAGATATTTCTAAAATATTGAATTTTTGCTATTCCTTCAAGTCCTTCTACCTCCGTTATTTTTGATTTTACAGAAAAAGTGCAAATATAAAAGTTATAGGAAATTATCTTCCTAATAACACTATTTTGCATTTTAGCTGTCATATTTTTGAGCACTTCGGTTTTTTTTAATGTAAACCATAGTTTTCCAACGATATTCGATCTGATTATTTCGCAAAATTTCCGAGTTAAGGCCGTTTTTTGTTTTCTTCTGATTATAACGGATTTAGCTTGATAAATGGCACCTTCGACATGTAGTTCAAGAGCTAATTTTCTGTGAAAACTTTTAACTTCTATACAAAAATGGATATTTTTAAAGCTGTAAAAGCGTGACATTGGCGAGTGTAAATAAATTCTTTCCAAATTCACTTTTACAAAGCTATAAACGACGATATACTAAAACTAGCTGTAAAAGTGCTCTTTTGTGGCTAGTTTGATAAGTTTTCTGAACTCTGGTAGGAAGAAAGATCTACCCCCAGCCTTTTTTTAGACAGCAATGCACAGACTATATACGGTATGATTGTGAATAAAACCTTTTGGCGAATGAACAGTCTATTTTTTAGGCTTTTATTTAACTTGCAATGTATGTATGTTTAGGTCAAATCTTGCAAGCTGAATTAGAACATTTAGAATAATTAGAATTTTTTTAGAATAAACCGATATAATAAGAATATCGATCCACTAACGCCGGCCAATTCTGTCGACAAAAGTATTTTTTGTAATTGTTGCATTACGACACAACAACCATTCCTATTCATGCATAAGCGTGAAGAAGCTTTCAATTACTTGATTTCAAACCAAGTACTAGCTAGAAGAATAAATCAAGTCAAGTCCAGAAATGCGAAAAGTCGAATTAACTTTTAGAACCACGCTGTAGTGCCCCTATACATCTTTGTCCCTCTTTCACAAATACCACCCTTAAGTGCGGCCATAAACGCTCCGTTTATCTATATAGGTGCCGCAATAAAATCCCATTTAATCGCTCGTCCGCGCCGCGCCGCGGCCGGCGTCGTCAATATAGGAAAAACCTTTAAAGGTGGAATCCTTTGTTGCAGGTCAGTAATAACTGGATAATGGGGCCCGGGCTATGTGATATGTGGACGTCGATCGACGTCCTCTGCTGCACGGCGTCCATTTTACACTTAGTTGCGATAGCTGTAGATAGGTGAGTACGGGCATACGGATGCGCATCCTGGAATATCTGCCGCATGCAGGCTTAGCGGTGGATAATGCGCTAGACAGCTGAGATGACGTGAGGATAATTTGGTTGAGATAAGATTAGCTTGATTCGCAAACCGGTATTTGTGTTCACTAAGACTATCCACCCTCAGTATTATTCGTTTTTTGAGAAACCATAAGGTTCGGCAAGGGGGAATATTTTACCAAATATGTGTTTAATGTAAGGTCGATCCACTCACTCCAGAGATACCTCTTGATTTTTTTAAGCGGAACAGTGTCTCAATGGGCCTGTTCACGCTTATTCTGCTATTTTCTATAAACAATAGTCAAATAATTAATACGCTAAAAATTAATTTTTCATTTTACGCACATACAGGATTTTCCTGAGATGAGTGTCACCCTATGCCATCCATAATAAACCTAAATAATTTGATTTGTGTTTTGGTCAAAGCTTAAATTTAAGGGCCCCAAGGCCCAAGGCCCCTTAAAAAGCGGCCTTAATTTAGTTTTTTGGCCAAAACTCTTCAACAGGTTCACCGATGCACAAACTCCCAGGATCAGTAGATATAAAATTATTTGCATTTTAAATTAATTGCATTTTACATCTTAAAAATGTTAAAACACTTTTAATTTTAAAACAATTTAAATTACGAAAATCCACATAATATGAACGAACCCCATAATATCATTGGGTTATGGTAGCGAATTTATGCTTTGCCTTTTTTATCTAGCATAACCTGGTATTTGTACAGGATGTTTCCTAAATACGGGGAAAAAATGCAAGAGATTCATACTTGGGCAAAAATAAGACAAATTTATACCTATATTCAAAAACTCATCCCTGCCATGCTATATAATTTTAAAAAAAAATAAAGTTAGGTACTAGGTATAACTACTGATAAAATACCTGTCTTCAACACTTATCACATTCATTACTAACAATTATTATCAGAAAGTGTAGGTAACACACAAACCGAAAATAAAATCAACAATACAGAAACAGTAACCTAGGTACCTAGGTACTAGATTTTTGTTGATATGAGTTCTATTAATATCTCACAAAACTGATACGCGCATTGGAGTTAATTACATTGTTTTGTCTCGAAAACAATTAATTTGACGGGAAAACTACAATGAATAGAAAAGTTTTGAACAAATTAGTTTCCGCAATGCAAATACATGTATAACTAAAAAACAAAGATGGTTGCTAATTTCACCCCTTTGTAATACATAGTGAGGTTTGAAGGGATGATTTTAGAAGGATATAACTTGGTAAGGTAAGCACTTAATTTTTAATTGGCTTTTTTGGAACAGAAACCTGAACCAAACTGAATAAAAGAAAACTTTCAGGAAACTTAGAATGTTAACTTTAGTAACTTTGTGTCTGAGCTTTTGGTTCAAGAAAATAAATTCAACGCCCTGCATCTCAGTAACTATTAAGATTTGACCCGTAGATGTTAAACTCAATCGTAATATTATGGCACAAAATATAGGCAGTTGTTCTATGGGACACCCTGTATATAAAAAGTGTATGTTCCAAATTTGTGATTTTCCCAATTTAGCGAAAAGGCTCATTAGGTCTTTACCGACCTCCGACCTCTTTACTAAGAGGGGACACTACATTAACTCAAATTCTAGTTAATAAGACCAAGAATGTTCAAAGCTTGAACATAAACAATAATTTACCCGTTTTATTCCAATATTTGGAGTTTTTAGTGTCCAAATAAGTTACAAATTTGATTTAACTTCAAACTTGTGGTGACTTCTGCAAAAGTTGTATAAAAATGGTCTTTATTATTTCAGCCATATTTTCCGGACCAATTTCAAAGTTTACTACCATATTCTATGTTTAATAGGTTATAGGTTTTTCAAAAGGGAAGCATTTATAATATTATGAACATGAACCGTGTAGGTGGCTCTAGGGGTGAGAGGATGGACCTTTTAATTAGCACACTTGCACATGGTAAATGAGTCTCATATAAATACAGGATAATTTTGTCCCGCAATATAAAAAAACTCAAATTGGGCGAAATCGTTAGTAGCCGTAGGTATATCCGTACTTCTACCCATTTTGAAAAATGATGTTGTGCTTAATATATTTCGTACAAAAAATCATATTATAGAGAAAAATGTATTATTGTAATTCATAACTTCAAGAGTTAGGTATATTGAAGAATATATCGATATCAAAAAGTGAAAATGAAGAAATTTTGCGCCTCTAGGTTAGTAACACAACAAAGTTAGTAAGTAAATTTTTCACATACGTATAGAAATTTCCTTGCTTGTATGACTTTTTAAAAATGGAATTCTTTGAAAAATGTATTCTATTTTTAGAACACACTTCATTATTACCCAAATATATAAAAGATTTTTAAAATTCTCTTTGTAAATTTAACTTTTGTAATTATTTAATTTTTTTAAAATTAATTAATATTTTTTGCATATGGAGGATTATCCGGGGATTTGTAGTCTCTCAAAAGCGAGCATCTTGTTTGTCAGTACATACATAAATAAATATATACAGTGTGGCCCGTTTGGAATGGAGAAATTGTTATTTTTGCTCCGATTTTAAAAAACTTTTTTTTGTTAGATAGGTCTCTGAAAATACCATTCGACACACCTTCCAATAGTTTTGACAACCAAACACCTGGCTAACTGCGACATTTTTTATACCCCCAAAATTCAAGTAATCATACTAGGCATTTTTTTATCAAAAAAATTTACTAAAAAAAGTTGTTTAGAATGAATCAAAAATCCCAAATCTATAGTTTTATCAAAATCAAAAAATAAAAAAATTCCGAAGAAAAAAAATGGAAGGTACAAAAATCACATTTTACTCAATTTTTACGGTTAGCAAAGTTAATTTTTTAACTTCAAATTTTGATGGCACACTTTGCTATCCGTAGAAATTCATTAAAATGTGATTTTTGGCCCTTCAATTTATTTTTTGATTTTGATAAAACTTTGGATTTAGGATTTTTGATTAATTCTAAACAACTTTTTTAGTAATTTTTTTGATAAAAAAAATGCCTAATATGATTTCTTGAATTTTGGGGATATAAAAAATGTCGCAGTTAGCCAGGTGTTTGGTTTTCAAAACAATTGGAAGGTGTGTCGAATGGTACTTTCAGAGACCTATCTAACAAAAAAAAATTTTTTCAAAATCGGAGCAAAAATAACAGTTTTACAGAGGTGTCTCCATTCCAAACGGGCCACACTGTATCTATCTATTATTCGGAGGGATTGAAACTCGCCTCCTCACTAGTGGTGATTTTTTTGTAAAAAAAATGAAATTTTGCAATTTTGTCGCCATATTATTTCACGCCAATAAAAAATTGTGTCCTAGAGGACAGCAACGAAGACGGAAATTATTTGATTTGACGTATTGCACAGCTTCCTACTATTAGATACTATTAAAAAAAAACAATATGGCGACCGGTCGTCATTTTTCTTATTCTAGTAAATCTGCCTTAACATCGTTTAAAAATATCTAATTTCCTTAAAATTGCAAAAGAAGCGTGTGTTAAATTGTTAAAGGAATACCATTATTTCACAAACGCCCGCGCCCTATCTGACCTGCCAGTATTGATTCTTTTGTATTTTGTCAAGTTTTTTTCTTAAAAAGCCCCTGGGAGTTGCAATCGGGCATTATGGATTGATTTTCTAGGCGGCAATATTGTTCATTTTTTGTAAGGTTTTCAACGCCAGTAAAAATAACTTGTTATCCGTTGCAGAGATTGGCTTATTCAAGGCAGTATGGCCGTCACAAAATGTAAACTCCGCAACCATGAATCGGCTTTGGCCGTAATGCGGCGAATTATGGCCAACAATCCAACAGTATACAGTTTAGTGAGCGGTAGCTTGCACAATATTGCCGTGGGGTTTTGGATTAGGCAATATTCCAACACTTTGCACTCCGAGCCATTTTTTTTTAAATATACTGTTTCGACTACGTGAAAAGGAGTTTTGCATAATCTACTCCGAATTGCAGATATTGGGCAGTGACAAACGTAGACTACATCCACACCCGCAACGGCAGTAGGATAGGCATCATGATCCTTGTGATATGGAGCATAGCTCTCGTGGTATCGCTGGCGCCGCAGATACCGCAGTTCAAGGACCCCGAATACATGTACAGGATAGAGGTGAAGAAGCAGTGCCTGGTCAGCCAGGACGTGAAGTACCAGATATTCGCGACCAGCTCGACGTTCTACGTGCCGCTGTTCGTCATCTTCATCCTGTACTGGAAGATCTTCCAGACGGCCAGGAAAAGGATACGGAGGAGGAGGGAGATGAAGGTGCAGACGTCGGAGAAGTTGGAGAAGATCAACAACAACAGCAGGTAAAGTTGCTTGGATGGTACTTGGGTGTCGACGTTAGTAGAGGCGTAGGTTGTACGGTAACTCTTGAACCGATCCGCGCACAGCGCGGGAACGACGTCAGCCAGTTGCCCGTTTAAATTTACAGGAAATGAAAATTGGAAATCACTGGATATTTTTGTTCCGGTTATTATTTTCTTACACTTCAGATGTCTTAAATTTAAGAAATTATTTTACCACGGTATAATTTTTATTGCTGAAGGCAAAACAGAAAATATAAGTGGGGTTTAAGTATACGTAATATCAAAATATTTTTCAGTGTGATACTAAAAGCAATAGGCGGAAAAACTTTTATTTTCGTCGCTAAGATAATACATTTTTCATATCAGATTTTTAAATATTGTTTAAGCCATTGCTGGATATTATTTCTGTAGAACCCTCTGTAGAACCATTTGAGAGCTAATGCATTTATGGTTTATTCAGTTAGGGGATAAATATATGGTCACAATACTGTGGTCTTGCCATGGTTATTGTGCTTAAGTATCTAAGTAACACGCTCTTCACGCGTTGGGTATATTGTATTATATTATGTCCTTTTCGGAATGACTGGAATGAAGAAAATAAAGATTTAAGCAATTAATTGTTTATTTAATAAAAGAGGATAATATTAATTATTTTATATTATTGTAAAATTGTACAATACTACACATTATACAATACGTAAAGAAGTGTACTCTGAATGAAAATATTAAAAATTTTTTTAACAATAAACAGAAAACAACATATTTGTGATAGAAATCTCAAATCTCCAAAAGGCAGTGCGATATTGTCTCCTAACAGAAGGGATCAGAGACCCGATTTTTTGTGCAAAACCGCCAGAATTCCAAACAATCACACATTGTACCTATCCCGTTGTTGCACACCTAACCACACAAGAAAACACGGCATTTTATGTACATCTTACATCAAAATGATCTTCACAACAATAATATAATCTTTGGAAGAAGGTTCATGACAGCGACCTGCATCAAACCATAATTTTCTCCTTTCAGGTCCGGGGTCCAGGTGATAATCAAACAAAAATCTTGTTGCTGTAGTTACCTACTATTATTACTGCAATAGCTCACAAAACACTTTTTTAAACATAAAAATGCGTTGTCTCCGAAAATGTTTATTATCTTCATTTTTGGAATAGGACTTACTTAATAAAAAAAGGTGCAAAATGATCTCCTGAATACGATAAAGTGATAAAAAAAATAGGGCAATGCATTTGGAAAAAAAAGTTATGGTCGTTAAAAATTCGAAAATTTTGAATCGCCACTAAAAAATAACGGAATGAAATAAAGAGACGTGTTTAGTAGCAAAAGATACGGAAAAGTGTTCTCTACAAACGCACCAAATCTCAGTGCAATTAAACAAAAAATAAGTATACAGCAACATTTTCGATAGCTACCTGCAAACTCATTTTTTTCCATAAAAATTTCCATAACTTTTGATTGGCTAGACCAAATTTCAAAAACAAAACTGCGTTATGAAGCCTATAAAACGGCGCATTTAAATATGTAAAAAATTTAATAGGGTGCCATTTAAAAAAATTAAGTTGAGTACGGTCCTGCAAAAATGAGGCGACCTGTTTAGTCCAAAATAATTTTATAAGATACTCTTTAGGGTACTAAATTTAACGGAACATGTTGCATTTAGATATGTTGAACGGTATAAGAGCACTTGAGCTTTCCCATACTAATGACTTACCCTGTATATTAAATGTTTTTTTGGCTGTAAACCCGTTATTTTCATTTCTACAATTACTTAACACAGCCGTAATACAAGACATTAATTTTAAATTTTTTACCAGAAGAAAATCAAAGTAGGTGTAGGCTTTTTTAATTTTGGATACCTACTCATTTTAAGTTTTTATTTTTTTTTTTTCATTAATTTGTTTGCAGCAGCAAAATCATTTTTATTTTTTAATATTTTTTTTCATTAATTTCTTTGCACCAGCAAAATGCCCTTTTGGTAGATTTTATGACAAAATGTCATTAAGGAACGTTGTTCAGAATTAATAACTAAGTAGGTGTGCAAAATTTCAAAAGCCTACATCTACTTTGCATATGTGTAAAGTGATAAAAGGTGATGTGTTTGTTAAATTATTTGTGCGTGCCCATGAATACAGCAGTAACTATTTCGCGGAAGAATGAATGAAATCACAAAAGAACTTGTTGGAATTTTCGAAGGTAATTACCTCTTTCAGTGAGCATTTTTATTCCACTCCTTAATCTGACCATGTCGCCTCGGGAGAGCGGAGACCGCCTCGCCGACCACTCGTTGCCAATCCGTCGGCGTTACATTACACAGAGGCTAAGGTTCATTCGCCCCATTCTCTAAACCTCGAGTAAAATTTTTTTGTGTGTTTTCCGGATTTATGGGGGTTAAACACCTGTATATCCGTTGAATCCATTGAAAACTTGTACCTACTTAGCTATTAATGCGCCCTTCTTTTTCTGTCACAAATTTATTGAAAATATTTCACTGATCTCCCTTTATACGAGTATATAGAACCATTGCATTACTATTAAGATTTTTGCTACATCTTTTCGTCCTTCTTCCTAAAGCCACCAAACCCTCCCCAGGCTCTCCAAGGTCCTCCTCACCAGGCGCCGCTTCCTCCGCATGAAGAAGACGTCGCACAAGTCCTCCGCTGCCGAGACGCTCGTCAACTCCGTGGTGATGATGGAGGGCCAGTCGACGACGACGATGGAGATCGTCGAGGAGGAGAACGAGGAGACGAGCAACGGGGCCGAGGAGACGACGGCGTTCACCATCACCCGGCCGACGCCGCCGTCTGGCAGCGTCCAGGGCAGCGAGCCGCCGGCCTCGAACAACGTGTCGCCGGAGAAGTCGTCGGCGACGACGAACAACGGCAGCGCCAGCCACCAGAGCCACATGAGCGACATCAGCAGGGTCAGTTGGTTTTCCGTTTAAGAGTCTTGTATACAGGGTGATTGAGTTTTAATCTGCAACACTTCAACAGGTGAGAGAAAACCAAAAAATAACCGCACTTTCTTCTATAAACTATATAATTTTAAGGCCTTATAAAAAAGTTACAGGGTGTTAAAGTTGGAATTTATTGAATATTTTACTAGTTGAGATATTTAAGTCATATTTGGTACACGTTATAACGGCATGGGTTAGCATAAAACCTGTTAATATCAAACATCTTGAACAACCAGTGGCGTAGAAATGCTTAATTAGTATAATTTATTTTAGAAAAAAAAATAGAACCACCTTGTATAGCAATAAAATGTATTCAAATTCTTATGTAAATTTTTGTTGTAAACAAAAACGTTCTCTTAGCATTTTTTCATATGTGTCATGGTTTCATAGCAAATTTGATTTTTTCGTAATATTTCGGGGTACTTCTGAAAAATTATCTAAAAAATTTGCTCCATAAGTAACACTTAAAGTAGAAATAACGTGTTTGCTACCTGAAATAAAGTAACTTTTTCCAATAAACTCACCTATTTAAGGCTATAACTTTTAAAGATACAGGGTCAAAACATTTAAGGAAGATACAATTAATGTTACGCTCTGTATCTTGAAAAGTAAAACCTTGAATGGGTAAGTTTATTGGGAAAAGTTACTGTATTTAAAGTAAAAAACACATTTTTCTACTTTGAGTGTTACTTATGGAGAAGTTAATTTTTTAGAAGTACCCCGAAATAATACGAAAAAATCAAATTTGCTATGAAACCATGACACATATGAAAAAAATGCTAAGAGAACGTTTTTGTTTACAATAAAAATTTACAGAAGAATTTGAATACATTCTATTGCTATACAAGGTGGTTTTATTTTTTTTTCTAAAATAAATTATACTAATTACCCATTTCTACGCCACTGGTTGTTCAAGATGTTTGATATTAACAGGTTTTATGCTAAACCATGCCGTTATAACGTGTACTAAATATGACTTAAATATTTCAACTAATTTGTAAATATTCAATAAATTCCACATATTTCTTGCAACTTTAACACCCTGTAACTTTTTTATAAGGCCTTAAAATGATATAGTTTATAGAAGAAAGTTCGGTTATTTTTTGGTTTTCTATCACCTGTTGAAGTGTTGCAGATTAAAACTGAATCACCCTGTATAAATGTGAACACCCTCCCAAAATTTTTGTTTTCGAGATATTAAAGTGTATATTTTTCCATCATTATGGTACGTCGGAAGATGCTCTCTGGGGGAATTCCACATCACACAAGTGTCTCAAAAACCAGGTCTACTACGATCATGTTTATACCCCTAAAATTGCAAAGATAGTATGTGACACCGCCACCTTATTTAAATCCTTGAAAAATGATTGAGATATTAAATTCGCTGTCCCCTGAAGTAATTACTTTTTGTTAAGTCGATAATCGATACTAAGCGTTAACTAAACAAATTCTAGGAGGTAACAAACAAGTTCTAACAGGTAACAAACTTCGTAAATTGCTGTAAAATGTACTGAAAATCTAATTTTTTTTAATAATAAAATTTAAAACGAATTGAGACTCGCTTTGGGCCATTTCGGTTACACTTTTTAATAAAAATTAAAAAAAAAAATTAAAAAAATTATCAAAAAATAACACCGACTTCACAAATTTGCCCGTATGCACATTTGAACTAAAATTTCAGAAATATTTTTCTGTTTCTAAATTGAGTTTTCTTTGGATTTGGTGACATTCAAGGCAAGGAATTTAAATCTATTTAGATATGAATACATCATAATATCCTACATCTACATACATCATAACTTACTATCACCGACTCAATTTAAACAGAGAAAAATATTTCTACAATTTTAGTTCAAATGTGCATACAGGCAAATATGTGAAGTCAATGTAATTTTTTGTTATTATTTTTTTTTAATTTTTAGTGGAGTGTGCATACGGGCAAATTTTTGAAGTCGGTTTTAATTTTTTTGTAAAAATTTTTTATTTATTTTTTAGTGAATTATTATGAATTATCGAAATCTTTCCAATATTAAATTCCATCCCCTATTTGTCCACACTTAGGATTGAAATTTTTCCCTTCAAATTTAATTTCTCTTCGAATTTAAATGTGACCACCTCTATAAGATAACCCCTTTCTAATATAATAAGAATCATCCAAATCGGTCCAATATGGAAATAGGTTCAATATGAAATTTCATCCCCTATTTGTCCATCATTAGGGGTGGAATTTTTTCTTCAAATTTAAGTGGGAATATTCTGTAGGTATACCCTTTCAAATAAAAAAATAATTGTCCAAATCGGTTTATAAATGTCGGAGTTCTGAGGTAACAAATATAAAAAAATAAAAATACAGCCGAATTCATAACCTTCTCGGTTAATTAAATGGTTTTCCATTTAAGGGTATTGTATATAAATGGGAACACTCTCGCAAAATTTTCGTTTCTGAGATATTAAAGTGTTCCTTGTTCCATCATAGGAGGTGGGAATTCCACATCCCACAAGTCTCTCAAACAAGGTCTACTTCGATCATGTTGATACCCCTAAAATTGCAAAAATATTATTGGCGATTTTTTTTATCGTACTTTTAGTTAAATCGATAATCGATACTAAAGGTTAATTAAACAAGTTCTAGAAGATGTAATGCACTGAATTAATAAGTAGATTCGATGATGTAATGATCTATGCAGGTAACAAACTTTTGTAAATTGCTGTAAATGTACTGAAAATCTAATTTTTTAAAATAATAAAATTTAAAACGAATTGGGCCATTTTGGTTTCACTTTTTAATAATAAAAAAAAATTATCTTAATATGTTGCTCTCTTTATTCCGACAAATTCTTAACTTGATTTCAAAGATATCTCGACTGTTCCAATTTTTCATAAATTTATAAAATATGTTTTCCTTTTGCAATTATTAATTTCGTTGGAGTGTTTTTTATTCATTTTGTCAAAAGCGGCCTGCCTGCAAATCAACGTGCCCCGGCTGTTGGGCAAATAATAATCTTTTAATCATAAAACTCATAGGCCAGAGGCCTCAGCAACTAAACTCCACATGAGTCATAAAAAGTTGAACTTCAGTGCCTTGGTACGTAAATAACTATTAATGGATACCTTCTTGTCTTTTTCGGATAAACATTGATGAGGGGAAATTTAATTCGTTGAGGATACTATAACAAACTTCCCTCCGTCGAAGTGATAAAATATGTTTATTTGTAAATTTAGGAAGTCTACCTCCGACCTCCCTAATGGAAATCATCAAAGGAGTTCGACATTGTTGTATCAAAAGGTTTTCATGTCGGATAACTTTAACAGCTTTTTGTGCGGAGTTACACCTACGTCGTCGCATTGTGATGGTCGATTTTCATCTATATTGAAACTCATAATATATGTTCTTCCTCCTATCAAATTAATTACTTTTATTAAATAAATAAAAAAACAAAATCTTTTGTGGAAATTTCTTACATTTAGATATTGCGATTTGAATAGTTTGGAAAATTGATTGAGTTTTTCACATGTGACCACATAGTCCAATACTGGGTTTTACACAATGTGTTCCAGGATAAGTGAACTAATAGGTGCGAAAGACAAAACTATTTTGGCTTGTGTTGTGTTTAGCAATTGTTTGTAACCGAATGGAAATATAGAGAGACAAATTTTATGAACTCAACATATCATCAATATCTCAACCATTCAATAATAAAACTTTGACAATCCTTTTATACATTGTGGTCATTTAAATGTGCAACATATTATTAATTGCACAACCAAAATACAGATATGGCCGAAAGTTGATGCATGTTCAATAATCATATTGGATGGTTGCAAGTTAAAAAATATAAAAATTGTACAAGAGTAAAGTACCCTTATTTCAAGAAATTTCGTCAAAAGATTATTAAGAAAAGTTGTTTAGAATTAAAAGCTATGCCTAAATACCAAAACATAATCTCCTAAGAAAGAAAATGTTTTCATCAATTAATTTCCCCAGAATTTTTGGCGAAGTTTTAAAGTTTTGTTTAATATCGTTGCAACAAACTTGAATTTTGTGATTCCCTAAAAAATTAAAAATCTAAGTTAATTTTACAAATATGCTTGAATTTGAACAACGTTATGTGAAATTTTATTTTGATTAATTGATGAAAGTCTTTAAGGTGAACATTAAGAAAAAATTGGGATATTATCTGTTTCTCAAAAAAATATTTTTTTTCTTAGGCCTTGATTTGGCATTTAGACATAACTTTTAATTCTGGGCAACTTTTCTTAATAACATTTTGCAGAATTTTCTGAAATAAAGGTATACTTTACTCTTGTACAATTTTTATATTTTTGCAACCATTCTAAGTGCGCCTAATAATATGACTATGGAACATGCTTCAACTTTCGGGAATATTTGTATTTTCGTTGTGCAATTAATAAAAAAGATCCCATATGTTGCACACCTAAATAACCACACTGTACATTGTACAGTGTGTCCGTGTTTCCTTTTAGATTGACCTAATTAAAGATACATGTCTGACAGTCGCTACTATTTCGATTAGATGATTATTCTTCCATGGCTAGCTATGATATTAGGGACTTTTTTTATTAAAAAATCGGACCTCATGGCGTCATTTGGCGCAACTTCAAACCTCTGTATACCAAATTTATATACAAGGTGTCTACTTTACTACCTATAAAAATCCATAAAATCTGTATTTTTGGAGATAATCTCTTGCACTCTTTCTGAAAGAGCTTTAAAAACCGCTACTTTTTTCGAACTATTTTCTAAATTTTCACGAACCATTTAGCGTTTTTTTTATTTAAAATCTGACACCACGCCGTTAATAAAATAACATAATAATAAAATATATTATAGAGTTCCATTCTAAAAGGTGCCAAAGTGGGAATTTTAAAGGCTTTTCAAAAGACAAAATAAATTTAAATTATTGGACCTTTCTCAACAAAACCACTGCCTAAGATGATACATTTTCTGTGCATTTTCTGTCGTGGCACACTTAAGTCATATGGACTTAATGACTGGCAGGCTTCTTAATTTTTTTAAACTTAGTTCGTTTATAGCGACTGGGTCGCTTTTGATATACTCGATTTTTGACCCTTGTACAGTTCCAACAAATTCAGTACTTTGAGATGGCACAGAGAAAGTCACCCAGTAAGACTTTTAGTGTTCCTGTTCACTAATCAACGGTTTTGAGGGGATTCCATGGCACACTTGACTATATACGGCACATCCTGTCATCCTGTGGTCCTTGTCTAACAGATAGGAATGCAACAGACTGCCTTCTTCTTTCCAGGTCGAAATCCTCCATAAAGAAGCACCAGCCGCCCCAGTGGAACGCCTGGTGTCCTCCAGCCGGCGCGAAAAGAAGGAGAGCATAGAAGCGAAACGGGAACGGAAGGCCGCAAAAACCCTGGCCATCATCACCGGCGCGTTCGTCATGTGCTGGCTGCCCTTCTTCATCCTCGCCCTCTTGATGCCGCTGTGCGGTGAGGCGTGCATTATCAGCGACATCATAATGAGCTTCTTCCTCTGGCTGGGCTACTTCAACTCCACGCTGAACCCGGTGATCTACACGATATTCAGTCCGGAGTTCAGGCAGGCCTTTAAGAGGATACTATGCGGCGGCCATAGGCATCCTAGGAACTTCAGGTCGGGGAAGCTCAGATAAGGGTGTTGAGGTGGGTATATTGAGGACGAAACTTGTTCCGTAGGTAATTATTACTTTTTGGAAAGTTCGTTCAGATGGCGGCAATAATATAATTTAAGGCATTGCGTACAACATGCCAGTGGTGTAGCATGATAGATAGATAGATAGATAGATATAACATTTATTTTCATATACGGTACTACATAGAAAATACGTCAAGTAAAATAACACACAAATAATAGGTATAACATTGATTACAAGCGAGTAGTAGATACCTCGTTGGGTAAGTAGGTATTGCTCAAATCTCAATTAAAAGTAATTCATATATACTTAACAAAAAAGAAAAAGAGAAACAAAACAAAAAAAATGCATTATCAATATGAGTGTAAAGGAGATCAGGCTCAACGAAGTTAGGTGGAGTTCAGAAATTCGGCAATGTTGTAAGGGCAAGCCAAGACCAGGAAATTCTTTAATCTCACTTTGAAAATCTCATTGGACCTTGCCGATTTTATAAAGTCTGGAAGTCTGTTATATAGGACACAACCATTGTAATGAGCTCCCCTTTCGTACAGTGCTGAGGTATGTAAATTACAGGTAAGGAGGTCTTTGTGCCTTGTTCCATAATTATGACCAACTATATTATGGTTATATAAATATGTGTTCGAACGAAGCACATTAGCTCATAAATGTACACCGAAATAGCTGTCAATATTTTATTACTCCGAAAGGCCTCCCTGCAACTGTTTCTATAACCTAGGTTAAAAGTGATTCGTATTGCGTATTTTTGAATCACAAATATTCGCTGGAAGTCCTTTGCAAGGCCCCACAGTATTATGCCTTGGCGTAGAATCGAATGGAAACTCGCAAAATAAAGCGTTCTAAGCACCTCTCCGCTACAATGGTTCGACAAAAAAACGCAAGCCATAACATGCAGAACTAAGCCTGCCAGCCAAGTAATCGATGTGCTCTGACCATTCCAACCTCTCATCCAAATATATCCCAAGAAGTTTAAAGGAAGGGGCAGGACCAACAAAGAGCCCTCCGATTGAGAGGTCCCCGCTCCAGTCCAGACCAGGTCTAGTTGAGCGGAAAATCATACACGCAGTTTTATCTGTATTCAAAGTCAGCTTGTTTTTGTTCATCCATTTAGCTATTGCAGAAAAAACATTATCAGCTGTAGTTTCAGCAGTTCTGTGGTCAGTGGCTCTAAAAATGAAACTTGAGTCATCCGCATATGATAAGAGCGAACCTTGACAGGAAGAGAGCGCTTTGCAAAGGTCGTTTGTAAATAAAATAAACAATTGTGGACCAAGTATTGAGCCTTGTGGAACACCGAAAGGTACATTAGAAACACCCGAGTAGACATGTTCGGGGGACTTGTTGAGAGCGCCCTTCGAGATAAGACCTGAACCAGTCAAGAGCAGGGCCGCGAATACCGTATCTCTCCAGCTTACATAAGAGTATATTGTGATTTATGCTGTCGAATGCCTTGCTTAGGTCAATGAACAGTACTACGGCAGCTGCCTTATTGTCGATTGCATCAACAACCTCCGAAACAAAGCTATATAGAGCTGTGTCAAGGCCACGACTTTGGGTGAATCCGTGCTGTGTAGGGTTAATAATCTTTTTGTTAATCAAAAAGTGGTTAAGTTGGTTATTTAGGACAGATTCATAAATTTTAGAGAAGGTCGAAAGTAAACTAATAGGTCTAAAGTTATAGGGATCATGAGGGTTTCCCTTTTTAAAGATTGGTTTGACTATAGCAAATTTTAGTTGTTTGAGGAATAAACCGTGAGTCAAGGAAAGATTAATTAGATGGGCCAAGGGAGTTAGCAAGTAATGTTTCGCCTGTTTCAGTAAGTGGCTTGATATGTCATCATAGCCGCTCGATTTGGATGTCTTCAAGGAATTAATAATGGTAACAATATCAGACTCAGTCACCGGAGTCAGGAAAAGCGAGTCTCTTCTGACATCGACGTGTTTGGAGATAAAATCGTAATCAATATGGGCGTCGAACTTTGCGCATAGGTCCGAACCAACTGAACTAAAAAATGTATTAAATTTATTAGCTGATTCTTTTTTATTGAGTGGAATTCCGTCGTCATGAAGTGCAACGCTTTGACACTGTTTTTCTTTATATTTGTACCGATTTATAATGTCCCACATAGTTTTAGGCTTGTTAGTAGAACTGTTGATTATATGGTCGTTGTACTTCTTCTTTGCAGTCCTAATCAGACCCCGGTAACATCGGTCGACCGTTGTATAAATGTCTTTAAACTCAGGGTAACATTTTGACAGATCTGAAGTTGCAGTTAGTATATTTTTTACGCGTGTTATTTCAGGGGTTATCCAGTTTTTAGGTTGGGTAAGATTACTTACTTTTTCGCGTCGTCGAGGAAAGTGAGTATTAAAGTAGTACAGAAAAATGTTTAGAAAGTCATCAAAAGCTGAATCCGGGCATGAGTTAGATAGGACAGAATCCCACGATTCCAGACTTAAACCATGCTGAAAATTGCGTAAATTGTCACTGCTAAAGTTGCGCTTATAGGTGTATTGAGAAACACCGGCATTTTTAAATGTCTTTATCTTTAGAACTATTGTGAAATGATCGGAAATACAGAGATCAAGAACCTAACTACTATAACTGTTATAGTCTCTATCCATTCCAACCAAGAAATTGTCAAGACATGTGCCACTAGTGGGTGTGACCCGGGTTGGTGCTGTGATTGTCGCTCTTAAAGCATAACAGCTGAGTAAATCTAGGAACTTCTGTTTAATTAATAGTCCTGATCTATCTAGAAATACATCCAATAAATTTATATTAAAATCACCACCAACGACAACTTCATAGCCATGGTCAAAAATCTCACAGAGCAGAGAGTTAAATATTTGCAAAAAGTTGTCGAGGTTGCCCCCAATGGGAGACCGATAGACCAGCAAAATAATAATTTGTTGATTAGGAATTTTGATTCCACAGCATTCAAAAGTCTGCTTCACACAATATTTCTGAGTTAGGTTGTCAATATCAAAACAGGCAATGTCAGATCTACAGAAAATGGCAACACCGCCATGCTCCCCAGCTCCCTCCCTGCAGAAGTGAGAGCTCAGAACATAGCCATCAAATACAAAGGTCTCCAACTATTTTGAGGTCTGCCAGTGCTCAGTCACCAGCAATACATCTGGGTGGTACTGAACAAGGGCTACATCAATTTTAGAAACCTTGTTGTTAATGCATTGGACGTTTTGGTGTAAAATACTAAGTATCGTGTGTGGGTCGAAAAAAGTTTCGATTATGAATTTCGTTATTTGGGGGATTTTCGCGATTGTAAGAAATATGTAAACTTCCATTATTATTCATCGGCTTAATAAATATAAGATTGTTTTGGGGCTGTTTCGCATTAACAATAGCTATAATCTTAAATACAGTTTGCATTCGAGACGCCTTAGTGAAGTCTAGACATTGCACCTGCCCTTCCGTGCACGAATTGAATTTATCCACGAATTCATTGAGTTTACAATTATACCTAAATACATTCTCATTTAAATTCATACGGGAACTTACGAAAAAAGGTACAGAGGCTAAAATAATATTGGTGTGTAAACATTGCTTCAACTTAATTGTTAAGTATTTGAAAGAAAGATATCTATTTTTTTTTTAAGTCATTAGATCCTCCTATAATTATGATAAAATCATTAAGGTTGAAGTCCCTTGTTAACAGGTCAACATCTTGGATCAATTGTTGCATTGTGGCCCCAGATTTTTTTATCACAAGACATTCAAATTTATCAGAGTTAATTTTCTTTTTGAGTTGCCAACTTACATCGTGTTCATCGCATAGTAAAAGCAGCTTGCTTCTCACATTGGTTCGTTGCGTATTAGTTGTGGTGGGCTCGGTAGTTTTTATTGAGTCACCCGGTAAGTTACGATTAATTTTAACAGGTTTTGTGGAGATTTTTTTGCTACATTTCTTTATTTCCTCTTCAAGGCTAACACAAGGCATATCAGTAGATATGCATGAAACGCGTTCTTAGCCAATATCACAAAAATATTAAAAATGAAAAGGTAGTTAATTTTGACTTACCTACATGTAATTTGAAATATTGGTATTTATTTGCAGATAATTTCCCAAATGTAAAGGTAGTGTCAGGTGCTGAAATAGATTCATTTGTGGCGATTTCGATCAATCAAAATAAAATAAATAATGCTCCCCATGGGAGCTGAAACTATCATAAACAAATAAGAAATTTTCAATAAAAACGATGTTACAAATAATTATATTGGTCCTTTTTACAAACAAAACAATGCACTTTATCATACTAAAAGGTAGAAGGAATTTGAAGAAGTTATATTGAGAAAAAATAAAGTTTAAGGCTTATTTCAAAGGTAGCTTGTTAAATATTTACCCGTGGAACGAAATCCCGGGCTCTTGGTTTTCACTTCTGCTTTTGCAACCAAACGCTCAACAATTCACCATCATTTTCGAGGTTTCTTTCGGTACTGGAGGAAAGTACAAGATCCAATTAAGAAATTTACCACCTCCTTCGATTTTTAGAACCGCACTTTTCTTTTGAGAAAAATTAGTAAATATGTTCGTGGGGCGGGTTGTACCTATATTATAGAAAATTAAAAATTAACCACAACTTCTTTAAATAACAATGATCGGGCCCATATTATCTGAGACAACCAACTCGCTCTAAGTAAAGAAATATACTCTCTACATTTTACATAACATCTTATTCTATAATCTATTATGAGAGTTGAAATCATGCGGCCGGCTCTTGGACTACTAAGATTCAATGTAATGAAAACAACCGATATTCGACAAAGTGCGTGCATTTAAACCAACCAATCTGGCTAAGTAGTTTCGACAATACAATTAAAAAAAAAAGAATCTGTATAAGGGTTTAAAATACTATTCTACAACATCGCGAGAATAATAGTTTATTCTTTACCTATGTAACTTTCGAAATGTTTGTATGAGTTCATTAGTTTAAATTAGTTGGTTTCTTTGTTTTCTGATAAATGTTTCTATGAGTGAGCAATCTTAAGGCGATGGTTGTCTAACACATTAGGCACGAGGAGTGAGAAATTATTTGGGTCAAGCTTATCCACAGAAATGGATCGGTGTCTGTTCCCATTTTGTGGCTTTCTCGGTCTCCGGATTCAAATCTTCTGTTTTTTTTTTTTATTGTGCATGGTTATATTAAGGAGAAGGTTGATAAAATACGTATTGAATCCGCACAACAAATAAATGTGACAGGAAATGCAAAAATAAATCGATGGGATTTTTTGGCTCTACATAAAAGAGTTAAGATTATTCAAGAAATTTTAACACTCACAGTTGACTGTTGATTTTTTTAACCTAAGGGTTAAAAAAATGTCAATTGATATTTCCTCATACGCTTGCAAGAAAATTTTTAAGAGAGTAATCAAAGCAGTATGAAAATTTGTCGCCAAGAATTACACTGTAATTTTCATGAAAACACTTTTATTAAAACATGTTTTTGATGTGAGGAATATTTTAAGAAATATAAGGAATATTCCTCAATTTGAATCCACACTGTATAAGGTACATTGCTGCTATAAGAATCTACCTACATACTTATATACTTCATAAGAGATTATTTATTAGACTAAACAATTAACTAAAGTTCCTAGTGGACAGCCACAAATAACTAGATTTTTTGAATGACATATAAAAAGTAAAAAAATCCCGTTGCAGCAATGGTGAAAAATATATCGAACTTGGGCAGCTAAATGCAACTTCAAATAAGATAGAAAACATATGTCCAAAGTCCAAAGTAAATCACTGCAGGCTGTCGACTAATAAAACGCGGAAAATAAAAATCGGTTTTTCTTCCACACTCGACCATACTGGGAGAAATATTTTTGAGGGAGATTTTATTCTCCGAGAATAGAAGATACTAAAGATACTATAGAAGGGCCCGGGAGGCCTACCAACTTTCCGCCTTCGCTCAATACACACTACTGAATGTGTTTATTTGAGAATTTCGGAAGTTTACCTCTAGACGTGTCCCGAAAGTGACAAGTTACATTAATAATGGAATTTATTCGAGAAGTTCGATATTGTCGTATGAAAAGGTTTTCGGGTCGGACAACTTCAGCGGTTCTTTGTGCGGAGTACGCCATATCCCATTGTGAGGGCTTTCATCTTTATTGAAACGCGCGTTCTTGCTCCCCCCGAAATTACTTATTTTCATACAAATATAAAGCGAAATTTAGAAATTCCATTTTTCAGCGGTGCTAAATAGGTGCCTCTGTTATGCTTTAATATCATATTTTCTCATAAAAAGTCGAGGTTGTTAAGGTAGCTTACAAATACCTACCTATTAGAAGGGTATACAGGGAATTTTGAAACAAACGATAAAAAATTTATTTCGAGCAAAAAATTCATGTAAATCTGGGGCCAGAAATGATTCAGGTTGTTAATAGTTATTTACATTGCAAGATGCGTAAGTCCACTTTTTTGGCCGAGGAGGTTGTTTAAGGACTGAGGCAACGCCCGTGAGCCTCAAAAACTGTTATTTAAATACGGGACATAAAAGATTTTTTTTCTGACAAACTATAAAGTTAATGAAAAAATAACAAGAGTAAAAAAGGGTCTAAATTAATTGCCCTACAGTATACGTATTTTTCTTTTTAAATAAAGTAACTTACAAAAAGGTTATTTAAAAAAACAATAGATGTTTCGGGTTTCTACCCTTAGGTTTATAGGGTGCAAAAATAAGTTTGTCGTAAAGTGTCGCCAACTTGCTGGTCAAATCAAAACCCTTGAATAACTTTGCAGGGGAGGCTTAAATCGAAAAATGTTATGTGAAAAACCCTCTTAAAACCACCTGTAGAACAATTCCTATAAACATTTGCACATCATTACGGAACACCTCGTATATGTACAGGGTGTTCCAGGTTTTTATCAGGACTTTGACATTTTGTAGAAAAAGTCATTGTAAGGTGTAAGTATAATATATCTAAAGAAGGAAACAAACAACCGTAAATGGGATACAAGAGAGAACAAAAAACTAAATGTTCATGTTTATCAAATAATTTTTCATTTTATTCCAGGTCGACATCGTCTACCAAGAGACTATTCTAGTCACCCCAATAAAAGGGTTGGTACCGTCTAGCCGCCTGGAAAAGAAGAAAGAATAGAAAGCAATCCGGAACTAGAAGGAATGAAAACCTCTTCTGTCAAACTAATGTCTCGGGGACGTGATAAAATTATACTATTAAAAATATAACAAGTCCCATGTCCCATGTTCAACTCCACACTGAACGTATATTAACCTATCCGATATTTATTCCGTCTGGTTCAAGTAAGGATTTAAAATGGCAAGTACCAAGTACCTTCAGTACGAAGGTTTGAGGCTCACTAGAAACCTTGAGTCAAGGAGCAGATATAAGGGTGTTGATTGTTGAAGTGTCTATGTATATTATATTGTAAAAATTGTACAAAGGATAGAGAAAGCCCATAATGTTTCATTTTTCGGTGTAGTGGTCCTAAATAAAAAAATATTCCATTTAATATTTTGCTTGAGAACTAACTGGTGACGAGCCAGTGACACTTTGAAATAAACCAAACATGCATCTTCAAAACAAATCTACACCACAGATATCCTATGAAATCAATAGTATATGGTTGTTAATAGCTACTTCCTGTAATCCTCTATGTTTCAGCATATCCAAACTAACCCCAACAGTATAAAGTTACTAAATATTTTCAATACTTTTACCATCTTTTTTGGGGAAACGTAAAATTTTAAATTTTAAAATAATGCGTGGCCATATTGGTTGGACCTGGTATGACTCTTACAATTATTGAAAGGGTTATTTGTCGGTAGCAACTTCCTAAAATTTGATGACCCTACAGTGACATCCAGAAACAGTTCACGGGTTTTCGCAACTTTAAAATTGTTAATCCCTAAACTAAAATCAAAGATCATGATATTCGATATGATCTTTGCTAAAATCATATCGAAACTCCGAGAACAGGAACAAAATTGAATAGGTACCTTAAAATTTGAACGAGTTTAACAAAATATTGTTAGTAACAGTTGTTTCTAAGAACTCAAATATCTAATGGGCCCATTAGCCAAATTTGTAAAATCACATTTAAGCATTTTTTTTCGAACATGTTTGACCATAACTTCGTCGGAAAGATTTCTTAGGAAGTTCTGAATTTCAAATTTTCCGCACAAATTATGTCACGGACCCCTAGAATCTTCCATGTTAAGAATTTAAGTTGGTACATTGATTGTGACGTTATTTTGAAGGTAAATTTTGATCCTACTGCATGTTATTTGCTTGTAAAAGTACATGTGCGTAAATTGAAAATGAAGCATTTAATGATTGTTTACAGTTTAGACCCATTCAATCCTATTTAGAATACTATATAGGTACCTACGTCTTAGAATATCGAGGGAATAAATAATAATAACAATAATAGTAATAATCCGTATTTATCATGGAATCCAAAAACAAATGAAAAATTTGTGTATCAAATATTTTACAATATCATTTTGTAGGTAGGCAAGAAAATTTGCTCAGGTAATTTTGGGTTTGTCAATTTTTTCTGCATCCTATTCATGAGCTACCTATAGAAATATTCGACTAGTATTTTTACCCCAAGATGGATAGTAGTTAGTTACATGCCAGTTTTTTTCGTTCGTAGTCAACAGAATCATCCCCTTGAATTGAAAAGTACAAACTGAAAATAAAAATCTTCCTTGGCAATGCAGATAACAGGTTTCGTTTATGCTGGACTACATGTAGTTTGTGAAAGGCTAATACAAAAATAATGCAGTTATCAGATTGCCTGGAACAACAAGAAATAGTCAGGACAATCTAGCGAAGTTTTGCACGGGTTTATTTTCGATCCCATTTTGCGAACTTTTACAATTATTAGGGAACGCTGCTGCTGCGGTTTGGAAGGGAAACAAGATAGGATCTACAGGGAGGTCCAACTGAATTTTCGTCTATGGGGAACTCCTCAGTTTCCCGCGCAAGCATTTGGTTGCTTTTGAGGTACTTAGGTCGGTACTCCTGGTTTGGAGTATTGCGAAGGTGAGAATTATTATTGTTACTATTATTATTAGTTTAACCATCGTGGATTAAGTGACCACTTCCATATACAGTGTTTCGTAAGTGTGAAACCTAACTTTTCTAGGAGATTATAAACTTGTCTGGAAAGTAGATAGAAGGCCGACGAAATTTCATAAATGTATGAACTATAGTAATAGCCGAGTTCAGTGGGCACCATACACCATACACCATATTTTAACATAACAATCCAAAAATCGGTAAGAACTGAAGTTAGAAAAATCATAATTTTTATGAGAGCGTAGGTTATCTTTGCCAAACTTGATCGCCCTTTGAAGTTTCGTTCCACATTTGTAAAATCCTCTATAAATGCTATGTTTATACTAGGTACTGAATTTTAATGCCAAAGACTATAACCACAGAATAAAAAATAGCTTTGCAACAGAAGCCTCCTTACGGACATGTGTCAGAAATAAGCGAGTCTCCATTTCAATTTACAGAAAGACAGACAGTATTTTAAGCATAAATTTAGTTCTAATACAATATCTTCGTATGTAGATTACGTACAATCGAATAAAATGCACATTATTGATGTATTCAGAAGATATTTCGCTAAAAAGCAATTCTCCTTTTGACACATGTCGCTAACGAATCTGTCTGTATACTCGTTAGTCTGTGCTATAACCTAATATTTATGGAATAATTATTGTTTATTTTAATAAATCATTCTTTACCAGATAACATACAAAAGAAAACAATATGTAGGTATATAGGGTGATTTAGTTTTATTTCGACAAACTTGAAGGACCATTATGATTTCAGAAGATGCAAGTTTTTCAAAACTTTCCCTTGTGCCCTTAATTTTTAAAATGTATTTTTTAATAAATATTTTCTTTACTAAAAAATAGGCATGAGGCCAAAAGACAAATAACGAAACTGTCAAAAGGGCGTTTTTTTTAATTAACAAAGTGAAAAAATTAATATCAGAGAATATCCCTAGTATTTGCACGACCTGACAAATTTAAAAATAACATTTTGGTAAATCTCCATCCGTGGATCATACACACATGATATTTGTATAAACGAAGCATGTTTATTTTATCAATTGATTAATCATTAAAGGTTTCGAGCAAATATTTCAGTTGATATTTCTTGGACACATCCCTAAATAATGGTTGGAAATATATCTTTGGCATTACGGAGTACCTTGTATCTGTCTAGCAAATAGTGTTTACACGATACACCCTGTCTGATGCTTGTTTTGTAAACGCAGCCAGCTATACTGTTTGTTTTATCTTTCGCTATTCAGATTTAGGACCGCGCATCTGAAAACAGCAAAACGATTTTCATTATTTTACAAACTCATGATGGCCAACAAAGTAAAAAGTCGATAACCAAAGTTTCTCAAGAGTGAAATTGTATTTTTAGGAAATTTTATAATCAACTATACCTATATTCGTTGCACGGAAACATAGCCATATAGGTACAGTATGTTTGCTAATAAAGTTGTATGGAAAATAAATAATATTAAAAAATATTACATCAATAGGTCCTTGACATGGTCTGTGACTATAGTATTTAATTGTTTGTAACCGTAAATAAATAATATGTGTGAAGTTAATATTATACATATTTATATTAAGCCACATTTCTCTGTTCGATATTTGAGCCATGTCGAATAAAGGAATTAGCTGCCGATTGTTTCAAAATAAAATATAGCCAAGAAGGAGTGCCTCAATATTTTTATAATAGATTACAGAATAATTTACATAAACAAAAAGTAAGAATTTCTTATCCACTTATTATATTCGGGTTGCTGCTATTATAATCGGCATGACTGATTTTATATTATTATTATTTTTTTCAAACTAAGCACTATCTATACCAACACCAGCACATATAGCTACATAGTTGTTCAAAATTAAAACTTCAAAATTATGCTTCTATGAAACGGTGAAATCATGAATATTAGATTGGGAAGCTTTAAAAAATGGCATAAGAAGTAAAGTAAAAATACATTTATATACAGTGTCTCCAAAAAGTTCTCATTATATAGGGGGAAATTTTTTCAATTAATGATTTATTCTGAAATTTGACTTTGGGAGTTACCTTTTGCTTTAAAAATAATGAAAATTTTAAGAATATACACTGGCTTTATAATTCTATTCTGTTATTATTGTAAAATATCGATATGATTATGTGTTTTCCAAAAGAAAATGATATTCACGCTTTAAAACACTGTTATGTTGGTGCAAAGTTGATGTATCGGCAAGCATTTAGGATATAAATTTATTTATATTAAATTTTCCAGTACTAAACTGATACGAAGATAAATAGTAAGTTGAAATATCGTCAAACTGTGTGACGTATCTAACCAAAATTCAGGAAAATTTACTTTTTATCTCAATTAGGTATTGTATTTTAGTAAAATACGATATATTTTCTTTATTGCTGCATTTTCTCAACTAGATATCATGATTATGTAACTGCTCCTTATATTTTTCTGGTATAGGTAGGTAACTCAACCACAGTTTAAAACAATCTAAAAAATATGTTACTCTAACCCTATCAAGGCTATCGATTTCATTCGTCAGTAAGATAATGTATAAAATAAATAAAATATATAGAGTTAAGAATATTTGAGCAATAATATAAATTGCTTGGTCGCTACAAAGTCTTTCCGTATGTTATAAGTATGATCTAGCATAAACCTAGGTCGGTTAAACTATAATAATTATAAATAGATAATAAATTAAAACATTAAAATTAAGAGAATGTTACCTATTGTAAAATAATTTGTTATTTTTTTAAATAAGAATGTACCTATTAGTAAAATATTTTCTAGTTATTTTACATATTATTTATTACCTAGAAGAAATAAATTTAATTGACTGGAGTGTTGGAATCAAAATTAAAGAATTAATGTCACCAATATGATGTGAGTTGTAATAGCTACAGTTTTATTGTTATAAGAATAACTTGTGTTGCTTTAAGTGGTTAAGTCTAAAAATATCTGTAGTAAATGTGTCTTTCAGTTTTATTAGACTAAGTGTTTGATGTATAATAAATTCAAGTTTAATGTAAATAACTACCTCATTGAACCAGTGTTTCCGTAAATTGATACAGGATGTAACATATAAAATGTATATAATTTTTGTATTTTTATAATAAGTGTACAAAAATGCGTTGGCATCGTATTGGTTTTTTAGCATTAAATGTCTGTAAAATTACTTAATAATATTTCATCTACGTGTTGCTTCTAGATGTATATGATATATAATGAGCCCTGTATATCATTATACATAAAAGTTGAGTGGTACATAAAAAAATAAAAAGCGAATCCCAAGGTGCGCACTCAGTCAACGTAGCTGACGAAACTGGTGGTGTAGATCATACCAAAATTCATGGTAGAAAATCATCTGTAAATATAAAAATATAATAGCGATGCTGTAGCCAAGTTAATAGAAAAGTTATGTTATAATACTCGAAATGTCGTAAAATATTTGAACTCGTATTGTGATAATATGTGTTTAAGAGTAGATAAGGTGTTGTGTATATAAAATTACTTGACATTAATGTTATCTATATAATATCATATCTTTAAGAAAAAATATGAAGGAGTAATTAATAATATTATAAAATGTTGAAGCTGTACATCCTAAACAAATAAATAAACAAATAACAAACATAAAATGTGTTTAGATTCATTATCAAATATAATATCTTCTATTAAGGTTCAAGGACTTTGCACTAGTAATACAATCCAACTAAATGATAGGATATGCGCTACATGCAATATGCGATAACAGTCTCATTTACTCATAAGGGTTCGAACGAGGCCGACCTGAAGATCTGTAGAGATGAAATATCTTGCTTATATTTTCTTTCTATTTTACGCGGCTAATACCATCCATTGTGCAAAAATATTGGTAGTGTTCGCGTTTCCAGCGCACAGCCACTTCACTCTAGGATTTAAATTGGCAAAAGAACTAGCAGATAAAGGCCACGAAGTTGTTTTCATAAACCCCTTCCCTCAGAAGACACCGATACCAAATTTGAGAGATGTATCAGTAGCTGATGTTATTCCAAAATTTTCAGGTAAGTTGAATTAAAATTAGGTTAAGAAAATGTATTGTAGTGTTGAATGTGAACTAAATCGCGCTTCTGAAAGGCACAGAAGTCCCTATAGACATCAGAGTACCACAATTTGTTTGACTTTAGAGCCAGATGGTAGCACATGTAAGATTTGTTGCATAACTACACTTGACGCTAACCCATCTTTAACTTTCATATCGCTATTCCAATACTGCAAATAGATAACTCGAAAACTAAGAATTTTGAGATAACCCCATCACTAAAATTTATATCGTATTACCTTTCAATGCAACAAGTTGCTAATTCATCTTACGCCTAGGTATTTTTATAAATCATTACTCATATGCATCATTTTTATTTAAAATATGCAATAATATGCATTTATTTAGCCAAATATGCAATAATATGCATTTATTTTACATGTAAAAAATACCTTAAAAACTCCAAAACTGATTTTAGAGAAAAGGTTTATTTTAAGAAAAATGAAAGGAAAACAAATACATAAAACACCTCGTAAAATACCTATATTAAAGCAGAATTATAAAAACATTTTAATTTGAAATTGTATAGTAGGAATTTATTATTAAATACTTTCAAAATTTCGGTAAAAATATGTTTATATATATAGAAAAGCTTCTCTCAACATGTACCGATGTAATAGGACAATATTTTAATTTGGGTACTAAAGTATAAGGCCAAGGTGCAACTTCGTTGGATGATTTACCATTAAAAATTCTCTTTACTGCCATTAAAGATTTGATCCCTTCATCCTTTTCTACAATAGCATCTAATTTGGGCTCTCATAATCTTGGTTATATCTTATATCTATAAATAAGTATAGGAAAAACATGCAAATATGCACAAAAATATAGTTTTTCCATAAATATGCAATGTTTTGAAAAATTGAATAAAATATGCAAAAAATGCATATATATGCAATTTGCATATATTCCGCCCTTTAATCATTACTATAAATATCAAATACCTTTCTAATTCTAACCCCAAAAAGATAAACAAAAGACTGCTTTTTCGCGAGTATTATACATATACCGGGTGAGTTTTTTTCGATGCCCACTATGGGGATCTCGGAAACTAGGAGAGCTAGAACAAAAGTTAAATGGGGAAAGAATTGCAGTTTTGAATGCTCAATCTAATGCCCCTTTTAGATTTTTCAAAAGTTCGTGGCTCACTAGATATTTGGAAAAGAGTGATTTTTTGCTATTTCATCAGATCTATGTAGCTCCGTTATTTCTGATTATACAGAAAAACTGTAAAGACAAAAATTGTAGGTAATTTTGGGCTTATACAATGCTTATAGTTATTTTCTCCCATTCGCAATAATCTAAAGAAATGATAATCTTCATAATCTATCATCCAATTTTCATTTGTTGGTAACTTGGGTACCGTCGGATGTAGTTTTGTGTATATGAGGCCTATTTTCATATTTGAATCGTCTATACTTACACATTAAAATATTTTGAATGAATATTTCATCCTCTTCAAATTGATAATATAGGAGTTTTAATGAGCGTGAATTCATTAGAAAAATATTATTTTGTTTTATATTATAATGCTTTGCAAGACGCCGAACATACAAAACATCTACCCCCCAATATGACCAACAAAAAATAACCGACTGCTTTCGAGCGACTAAAACTGTTATAGCACTGGTGACATTGAAGGGCATAACCAAAGGCATAACCTGAAGTAACCACGGTTATTTCTGGTCATTCGCTCGAATTCGGTTTAAAAAGATAACTTATCTAATTGCTTCATTATCAGCAAAATCATTTTTGACATGTATACTTAAAGTATAGATAAGTATAGATATCCAGTTGTGCGTACATAATTTGTTAGCAGTTTAATTATATTTACTGACACTTCAGTTAAGCATTTCGGTTCTCTTCTTTGTGAAAAATGTGGGTGCCTAGGGGCCTAGCCTTTTGAAATTTTGCGAATCTACTCAGTTTTTCATTCTGAACAAGTTTTCTTAATAACATTTTGTCGTAAAAATGTCCCTAATGGGGCTTCTTGAAAATTTGCTAATTTAAAAAATCATAGCACGCCATGAAATAATCACCTCATCCAAATACCACCGCCTATGGGATACTCTTCCTTGGTACTACCGTACCGATAAAAAAATATAAACCATTTGTTTTCCTTGCCCTTCATACATTTCTGAGGTGTCCAGTATCAAATTGGGTCACACTGTAAACTTGCGTCCATAAAAATTAGATATTTAACGAAATAATATCACAAAGTAATATATACCCTGTAGCACAGAATAAATAATTACTCGTTAGTCTGTGCCTGTAGGTAACCCTTAATTTTGATAGATGATGTTGAACACTTTTGACAGTTATTGTGATAAGAAAAATCATCACATATTATGAACTACCTAACCAAAATTAGAGATTTTGGCTGTACCTATTATGTACTTACATCATATATTCCTTACAGCAATATTAATTATTATTGATTTGTTTTTCTAGACATGAAAGATGGTCTATTTGGTTTCGGAGCACTGTCATACATCGGGCAACTAAACTGGTTAAGTAGGTATGGATTTATCTTGGTTGATTTTGTTTTGAATCATCCATACGTGCAGAACTTGTTGAATTCGAACGAAAAATTTGACTTGGTTCTCTTGGAACACTTCGTCAATGAAGCACTAGCTGTAATACCACACAAACTGAAGTGTCCATATATACTTCTGGCTCCAGGACCAACCACGGTATTCAATAATCATTTGTTCGCGAACCCTGCGCCACCATCTTACATTCCAAACCTCTTGTTACCATTTGGGTCAAATATGAACCTCTGGCAGAGGCTGGTCAACACGTACTATGACGTTGCAGGTGAATTGCATAAACGGTTTTACGTGATTCCAAATCAAAATGAAATAATGCAAAAAGCATTACCTGGTGCACCTGATTTGAATGACATTTTGTACAATGCTAGTTTAATGCTTACCGCATCTCACCCAAGCATAAACGAACCTGTACCTCTGCAACAAAATATTAAAGAAGTTGGTGGATACCACGTTGGCAAACCAAATCCATTACAAGCAGATTTGCAAGTGTTCTTGGATAGTGCCAAAGAAGGCGTGATATTGTTTTCAATGGGGTCAAACCTTAAGAGTGCCGACTTTCCGGAGGATACGAAGCAAGCTATTTTGAACACGTTTGAAAAAATCAATCAAAAGGTTTTGTGGAAATTCGAAGATAATTTACCTGGCAAGCCTAAGAATATTAAGATCGTTGATTGGCTTCCGCAAAATGATGTATTAGGTATGTACTTAGAATTAAATAGGATTTATCACCACTTTAATATTGTCAACCTAATGTCGACAAGACAGTGCCAGTCCATATTCTTAATTTTTTACAGGCTCGACAGTTCTCAGTTTACTAAATTTTTAGCACATCCAAACGTAGTGGCATTCATAAGCCATGGAGGATTGCTTGGAAATATTGAAGCCGTGCATCATGGAGTACCCATATTGGGTCTACCTGTATTCTGGGACCAAGGACCTAACATGGAAGCTGCGGTGAGAAAAGGCTATGCAATAAATTTGAGGTTTTTAGATATTACAGAAGAAACGTTTGCTTATGCGTTGTCCGAAATTTTGGATAATCCTAGGTAATCTACAATAAGAAAATTCTTTGGAGTTTTTTCATAATGAATACTAATATACCTTTTATACCAATATAATATGTGACATTGGATTGCGATGGGTACCTATAAAATACAACAACCTCTTTTATATTGTTTCAGATATAGACAAAATGCCAAAAAGCAGCAGAAAATAATTAGGGATAGGATTATTAAGCCTTTGGATGAAGCAATATTTTGGATTGAGTATGTGATAAGGCACGATGGTGCTCAACATTTAAGATCTGCTGGATTAAGCCTAAATTGGTTCCAGAGAAACTTAATCGATATCATTATTTTATTGTTTAGTCTGTTGTTGGCTGTTTGTACATTTATTAAATGTGTCCTTAATAGGAAAAGTAAAAAATCAAAATCGAATCTGAAGAAAAACGAAAAGAATAAGAAGCAAAAGTGAATGTATATTGTGTAGTTGGTGATTGGGATAACTAAATTATTATTACAGGTATTTATTTTGTTTGTAAAAATGATAATATATAAATTTATATGGCTTGGGTAGTTTGGCTTCTTAAAGAAAATGTATTGGCGTATAGTAGGTTTGGTTCAGAGGTTCTGCTGGCACAGTTTTAAATCATAAAAAAAATTGAAGTGGCAATAATTGATCATTTTTTGCAGTAGATGCCTTTGTTGTCATTCCTTACATACTAGAATGCCCTAGGATAGACTCAGTTCCAGATCCAACTTAGATGTTCCATAATAATCATTTCGTTACAAATTCTGCCCCAACTTCATATATATTCCAGTATTAGATACCTAAGTTTTCTTCAACTTTGACAACAAAAACAAATGATTATTGTTAAGTCCATTCCAGTTTGTTGCTTATATAGTTCTCCATCCGAGCAAAATATAAAATAAGTTGGAGGATATTAAGTGGAGTTCTCCATCCGAGCAACATATAAAAGAAGTTGGAGGATATTAAGTGGACAGCCCGCAAATATCAGAGCACATAGACAACATAACTGGATGAATAAAAGAAGATTATAGTTACCTCATCTAGATAAAATAATGTTATATCTTTTTTTATAATGACTGAAGAAATATTAGTCCTAAAATACAGAATAATGGATATTTTCCAAAATAGTTTAAAATGCCTTTTAGTTAAATCCGTTACTGCGCCCTACATCTCGTGTTGAATGTCACAAACCTTTTGAATCCATGGATTCGTCATTACCTAGCATGGCGGAGAATTCATAGCACGCAACCAGTTCAGTCACGGTATATTTGGCTTTCGTATCCCAGATGGCGCCATAAACACCATTTCAAATACTTTCGCTATTAAAACAGTCTTAGAAAATATTCGAGTAAAGATGAGTGCTCGGGAAATAACAACATACTTGTTTTTACATTAAAATTATGTAATCAATGAGTGGATAATTATTATACTTGATTGCTCTGTACTTGCATTAGCCTCGATAATATCATCGTACTTGGTGTAGAGTACGTTAAGTAAAATAAGTATTCCTAAACAGCTGAAGCATTTAAATCCAGATTATTTATATTCGGCAGTCTGTGACCTAAAAATAGAATAGACGGTGGCATTATCGTGTAACAAAAGTGAAAGCATCTTGGACAATACCCTGTCAGTCAGGGAATTTCCTAGTAGTGTTAAAACATCATGAATAATATTTGGTGCCTTTTTTTATTTATTTTTACAATAAATTATAGCAAATGTGCTCAAATTTTGGGCGTGTTCCCAAGCTCTGGCTATAGCCAGTTCATTTTGTGTGAAAAGTTGATGACCACGCTGGCCCACACCGGACACAATGTGACTGTGATTAGTGCATACGAACCCAAACATTTTAAAAGTGATCATTACAGAACTATTTTGGTTGATGGACTTGTTGACACAGCAGAAGGTGAGTTGGCAAAGTATTTACTTCCAACGGTGAACAACATTGGTGAAATTACGTTTTCTTGTAATCGGTTGTAGGTGACCTGTACTTCCTGGAAAGCGAAAACATATTCACAAACATAAAAACTACATATAACTTTGGATACATACTCACTGAATATATTTTGGCACACAAAAAAGTTCAGGAATTGATACATTCCGATGAAACGTTTGACTTAGTAATAATAGAACAATTCTTCAACGAAGCACATATGGGATTTGCAAACCATTTCAATGCTCCGTTTATTCTCTTTAGTTCGATTGGGCCAGTTGAGTGGAATGGGCATTTGGTTGGAAATATCCAGCTACCTTCCATCGTCCCAAACTCATACGCAGGTTACTCGAATACAATGGGATTTTTCCAAAGAGTTAGAAATGTCGCGGCGACCATATTTGATATTTTCTACAAGCACCTTATTGCATTTCCACTTCAACAAGAACTTATGGATAAATACTTTCCCAATAAAATCGATCTAGAAGAAGTCATGTACGAAAGTAGCCTCATGTTACTAAATTCGCATGTTAGTACTACTGAACCGTTTGGTTTTACAAATGCAATGGTTGAAATTGGAGGCTTCCATATTACAGAAGAGGTACTGCCAGGGCATATCCAAGAGTTTTTGGATAGTGCCGAACGTGGAGCAATATTTTTTAGCATGGGATCAAATTTGAATAGCTCCAGCTTGCCAGGAGCCACGCAAAAAGCCATTATAAATGTTTTCAGGAAAATAGATCAGAAAGTTTTGTGGAAATTTGAAAGCAAGGACTTGCCAGATTTACCTGAAAATGTGATGGTGGCAAAATGGATGCCACAAAGCGATATACTACGTAAGAAAAATAATGTTCTACAATCTTTCCAGAATAAAATGTTCTGGAAATGTCTTTTTGTTGTAAATATTGACCTAGACCTGTTCCGTTGCAGAACATCCAAATGTTGTTGCTTTTATCACCCACGGAGGACTGTTAGGTGTGACTGAATCGATCTTTGGTGGGGTACCAATGATAGGAGTCCCGGTTTTTGGGGACCAGAAGATGAATATTGCCCGAATGGTCCAACATGGTGTAGCTATACATTTGCCATTGGAAGATATCAATGAGGAGAATCTATTTAAATGCATTAATGAAATAGTGAAAATTCCAAGGTAGGTAATCCAAGGTATCTAAAATTATACCTTTATGACAAATCTATTCAAATTAACTTATTGTTTATGTGTCAACGCCTATTATAATTATAGGTACTTCACAAGGTTTACGATTTCGGGAAATTGGTTTAACGTTTTAATTATCTGTGTCTATATTAATATGGATTAAGGATTAAGTCCTATGAATAACTACCTATGTGTTGTTGTTTCCTAAATATTAGGTACTAACAGTACTAACAATTTTTTTCTGAAAATAAAAAGTATCCGTTGATAAGAAATTAAATAAATAAATGATATGTATTGTGAAGACATTCCACCCCCCTTAATATCAAAATGACCCGACATTTTTTTAAATCGCTCTATTATTTAACCGTACAGGATTATGAAGAATAATTGTTAGTGTTCTGTAGAGTTGTAGGTAGAGTTTATCAGACGTGTCGATTACCAACAAGACACAAATAATCTCTTTCTAAAAATACGCAGAAAACCATCATAAGATAAATCAGCCACTACAAACTGACTACACTTATTTCTAAATAGCACCTTCCAAATTTTTTATACTCGCCTATTATTGCTTTCCCTCGTAATTTCGCATTTCGTCAATTAAATAAAAAAAACACTGTTCAAGGAATCACTACTTAACGACAATATTTTGGAATATACAGGGTGATTCAGTTTTGTTCTAGGGCATTTCAACAGGTGATAACAAACCATAAAATATGACTATTTTGTGGTATAACATTTGTCCACATCCGCTTAAATTCTCAAAAATTTTAACCTGTATTTTTTATTTTTCCAATCGTTTAAGATATTCAAACGAAATTTGGAACATGCAGCATGCATTGATCAAGTTTCACAAACCACATTTGTTTTATCAAGAAAAATACTAATACGGCCCTGTACAGAATTTTCGTTTAATTTTATGGACAATTTGACTTTCGGTTTTAAAAAGCAGGTAGCAAAATTAGTTCTCCATGGATGACATTATTGTCTTGTTGAATTACTATGATATTTTAGTCAGTTCTGGTCAAATGCAGATCAAAAATTGCTTTTTTTTGCAAACTAAATATTTTTTTTTTGCATTTCACAAACGCAATACCTATACGATAAATATTAATACCTATTCCCATATAAATCACGATTATTAAAGAAATTTTTTTTGAATTGTGCTTGTTACTAACTTGTGTGCTATCAATGTTTTTTACAAAAAAAAATATTCCAGTTGAATAAATTTAAGGGTGCGCAAGGCACCCTCACATACTCTTCAATAATTTCTGACTACCAATAATTGTTTCCATGGCTAGCTAAATTTTGGAAAATTATTAAAAAGAAATTCCGCATGTTTTTTACATAATCGACCCTGTAGATTTTGAACAATAAAAGATACAGAAAATCTTTTCCTACAAAAGTGGTTGAGAATGACAGGGAATGGTATGTTTCTGAGAAAATAAAATCGATGACGTCACTATTTTTGGCCATAATTCGACTTTAGTATGTCCCATTTAAGAACCCTTTTTCGAAATTTTATTTTGAGTTTTCGTGTTCCCGCTGTTGGCTTGGGACGTTGAGTTTCGCTCTCCCTGTACACTTAAAAGTAGACGAATCTTTAATCACTTGTTTTTAACAAACGAATTTACAAAAAAGTTCTGTAAAAACATGAATAGATGTTTCAGGTTTTTAACCGTAAGATGCGTCTGGTGCAAAAAGTAATTCTACCGTAAAGTGCCTTCCGACTTGCTGGCAACGTACATTTTTTAGATTTTTTAGATTTAACAGTTTTTGAGAAAAAAATTCAAAATAAAATTTGTTGTCCCTCTTAAAGCTGGAATAACTTTGCAGGGGAGGCTTAAGTCGAAAAATTTTACATGAAAGGCCCCTGTTAACTACCCGTAGAACACTTCATCGAAAATATTTGGTAGAAATACTCTAGCGGACTCTTATCATTCTTTTTTTAGATATCAAGAAAATGCTCGACAAAGATCGAACTCTTTGAGAGACCAGCTTGTGAGACCCATAGATTCTGCAATATTTTGGATTAATTACATCTTGAGGCATAACGGAGCACCCCATTTAAAAAACGCTTCGCTCAAATTAAGCTGGTTCCAGCTGTACTTATTAGATATCTGTGCATTTGTGATAAGTTTATCTGTGATTTGTTACTTCCTTTTCAAGTTGGTTATCGAAAGGTTACGAGTTCTTAGTAGGCAGAATACTACTTCTACGAATAAAGTAAATAAAAATAACGTTACGAAGAAAAGTAATAAGAAAAAGAAAACTGTGAAAATAAATTAATAGTTAATAGACAACGAACCTGTTTTATTGATAAATATTTTACAATATGTGCGTGTTGCTTGGCTCACAGTGTCTCGCAATTTTGTAAATTACGAGGCCCGAGAATCGTATAAGGAGAACATTAATTTGTTGAGTGACTTGTAGATGGAAGCCTTCAGTCGTGTTTTTTTTTTAATTTTTATTCTCTTTTGTTATTATACGTAATGTAGGTAACTAGGTTGGTTCCACTAATTATTATTTTACCAACATTGCGCTGTAGCGGTCACAATCGCGGTACACATTGTATATAGTTTGGTCATCTTGACTACCTGTAGCGTCTTCTTTCGTGGAAATAATTATCCGCTTTTAGTCGTGACTTTACGGCTGCATTCAATGTCAGTCTCGTTTCTGTTGAACATGTGTGCGGACACAACGCAGTTGACTTAACAGATCAACAGCCATGAAAATAATAATTGTTTTTCTATTTTTAACATGCTTATGCGCGGTGAAATGTGCACGAGTTTTGGTAATTTTTCCTGTGCCCGCCAGAAGTCACTATATTCTAGGAAATGCTCTCGCAAAGGGACTGGCGGAAGCAGGCCATGACGTCACTATGGTCAGCCCCTTTGAAGATAAAATTCTTCCAAAGACTGGAAAGTACAGAGATATTATTCTGACCGGATTTAAAGAGCAGACAGAAGGTAACTCTATTTTGAGCCACAATTTTAAATAACATAACAAAATTTTGTTGTAGAAAATACTAAACAGGTTAATATGTTTGACTCAATGAGCGTCTTCACAAATATAGTCTTCATGAATTTTGTAGGCCACATGATTACTGAAAAGACACTTAATCACACCAATTTTCAAGAATTGGCCCATTCAAAAGAAAAGTTTGATGTTATTATACTTGAACAATTCATGGACGACGGCCTAAGAGTAGTTGAACATATCTTCAGAGCTCCTGTCATTCTTTTTAGTACCATCGGTGCTAACAGATGGGTAAATCCTTTAGTGGCTAACCCTGAACCACCTAGCTACATTCCTAATATATTTATGAGTTATTACTGTGAAATGAGTTTCTGGGAACGTCTTTCAAATTTTATGTTTGGGATACTATTAGATTTAAATAAGCATATGTTATTTTTCCCAAAACAGGAAAGCATTATGAAGAAATATTTTCCTGATGCACCAGACTTAAAAGATCTTCTCTACAACGCTTCTCTAGTTTTATTAAACGAACACGAAAGTATAAATTTTCCTGTACCACATGTGCCAAATATGATTTCCATAGGTGGTTTTCATGTAAAACCCGCAAAAAAGCTACCAAAAGATCTGCAGGACTTTTTGGATAACTCTAAAGATGGTGTAATTTACTTTAGCATGGGTTCCAACCTAATTCCTTCACAAATGCCCAAGGCTCCAAAGGCAGCTCTTTTAAGAGCCTTAGGGAGTGTCAAGCAAAAAGTCCTCTGGAAATGGGACGAAGAAAAACTACCTGAAGCTCCAGCAAACTTCAAGATTTCAAAGTGGTTTCCGCAACAAGACATTTTAGGTAAAAATAAATGGTTAATACAGAATATGTCATACAAGTCAGTTGATTTCAGCTCATCCAAATGTCAAGCTGTTTATTACACATGGAGGATTGTTAAGCACAACAGAAACTGTGTACCATGGAGTTCCAGTACTAGCTCTACCAATATTTGGCGATCAAAAACTAAATGCTGCACGAGTAGAAAAATTAGAATATGGCATGACTTTACCATTTGTGGAACTAACATCAGAAACGCTTTCAAGTGCTCTGGATGAGTTACTACATCACCCAAAGTACGTTGTTTACTAGTAATATTATAATATCAAATATTTGGACAAAACTTCAATAAGGTGATATTGTTTGACTAGTTACTACTCAAGTACCTACTGATATGGAAATAAAAAATAGTCATATGCAGTGTGTCCTAAGATATGTAAAACAAGAGGTGTGGGAGAGAGAAAAAAATTGAGTTGAAATTTTGATATTTTCATTTAGGAAAAATCAAAGCAGGCTGAGGGAGGAAACATTTTCTGCCCACGTAAAGTGCCTTTTCTGTGCAAGATACGGGAAAAGTTTGCAAAAGAAAGTTGTTCCGAATAAAAAATTATGCCCACGTTAATAGTTTGAGACTAATCGGCCTACTTTTTATTTTTAATTTTTTGCAATTTTTACGTTTTTCAATACGCAAATACGCAAGGTGCCTTTTCTTTCTCAGACTTTGTACGTGGAATTAAATTTCTATTTTGAACAAACTTTTCTTTTCAGACCCCAAATATTCCCCAAATATTCGAATTTAAACTAAAAATTTTTTTGTCTTTCGAACCTCTTGTTTCACTTATTTTAGGACACATATTGTACCTATTCCAATATTGATTTTTTAGATATAAAGAAAATGCCAAGAAAAGATCTAGACTGCTACATGATAGACCAATAAAACCTCTCGACTTGGCAGTATATTGGACTGAATATGTTATAAGGAACAAAGGTGCGCCCCATCTGAAAGTGGCTGGAGTTAATTTACCTTGGTTACAATATTTGCTCTTGGATGTGATAGCGGCACTAGTCGTCTCGTCAATAGTAGCATTGTATTTGTTTTATTTATGTGCTAGCAAATTATGTTGTAAATCTAAGAATAAAAATCGCATAAAAATAAAAAGCAGTTGAAGAAGAAACAATTATGCAGAATGTATTATTTGTTCAAATACACTTTACCTGTGCTATTATTATAAAACAGTGTGTTTTTCTGTGTTTAATCAGGTATACTTAATTTATTTAATTAAACCAACATTTTTTATGCTTATATGATGTTAATTTTTAATTGAAAATAAAGAACAATTTTCCCAACTTTAAGGCCCTGTAGAAATGTTAGTCGGCGAAGTAAATTAATACAACTTGCGACATTGCGGTTTCAGGGTGGCTGAATAAAGTTACGTTGCCCGATTTCAGATAAAAAATCCCTAATAGCATTTTCTAAAAAATTGTGCATCGCATCATAATTTTACATAGATGTTCCAGATCAAATCTGAACACCCCGTATATTTAATTAGTATAGTGAGTCATTACACTTTTTAAACGACTATTTAGTCACACAGTTTGTTTTTTTTTCGCAGATTAAAATAAATACAAATAATAATACGCGCTTTGACAGATACATATCATGCATGTTGTGTAAAACATTTTTGCGCTTTGTTTCCATGGCCATCTCTAAGTATACCTGTGATTTTTTTTTGAGAAGTGGTACACCACTTCATAATTTGTTTGTTTGTGAAACTAGGGGTAGGAAACAATATATTTTTGAAAATCCTAGATCATTAGTAATTTGAAAATATCACAAGGTGGCCCATTTTTAAAAAATCCCAACTTTGGGTTATATTTAAAAAATGACAGGTCACATCCAAAATCTAGTTACACCACTGGATTCTATGAAAAAAGTTTTATTCAACAAATTATGACATATTGGAATTACGAGAAAAATATAAAATGTTCCATTTCAACCTTTATCTCAAAAACTACGCTTGCTATGAAAACCACGCCACGAAAACCGGTACTCTGTATTTCCAAGGATAACCCTGTAAAACCATCGAAACTGGGACACTCTGTACAACTCTTTTGTTTAACATTTTTTTCTAGGTAAAAAATAAAAAAGTCAAGGGGTAAAAATTAACTCCGAACACCCTGTACACTGAAATAAAAATACGTACTTAATATTTTCAATTTAATGAAAATGTTATTGTTGCCATATATTACCTATTACTGAAATTCCTACATGTAATATTTTTATTTTGAGAATTTCAGTAAAATATCAAATACTACCTCCCAAAAAAGTTAAAGGCACACCCGTTTGTTTCTAGATTTCCATGGCATAGAATTAATTATGATTCGCAAAACTAATTTTCCCAAAGATTCTCTAAACGATGATATGGGAGATTTACACAAAAAAAAACTACAATTTGTAAATGCGGTTAAAGAAACAAAAAATCATTCAACAGTTTTTACATGTTAATTCATTTTCATTTTCAAGCTCGACTTCGGGATCGTGTAGAAATAAAAAACCTTCATGATGATAAATCAAATTTCACTTATGGGGGTTTTGAAAGATCCTGGTTAATATATTTAACTATATCGAAATCATCTCCATTCCACTCACCTAGTGTCTTTCAAATTAATAAATAGAGATTATACGGATTTGTACACAAATTAAAGTAGACACACAGTTTGTTCAGCGAATGTTCGATCCTACGTCACAACTCCCGTCCTTGTCTGGCTCGTGAATATACCGATATCCGTCGTATATAGTAAGACAACGACGGAAGTTGCGAACAAACTTGTACCTGTATATCCCAAAATTCTATCTACATAATCAATTTTATTATTTAGATAGTTTGATACAAAAAATTTTGTTTAAATAACACTGATTTTTGTAGTTAAAAAACTGTATAATACACAAAAGTTGATCAATTCAAAGTCATTCGATTTGCCAATTCACACAGATACTTCCGTCGCATTAACACAACAACATTTACAACTTAGGCACATGAAATAAAAAAAAGTCAACAAATACCTATCTATATCTACTAATTAGAGTAACAGTGCTAACTTTTCTTCTCTTTTTGTTTCTGCATATTTTTGCAACATAACTTGCGTATGACAATGAAAAGTATATAAAAAGCTACTAGAGACACTATACAAAGAAAAGCGATAACGTCAAGAAGTAAATATTTATACCAAGGTAAATCCACACCTGCAACCTTCAAGTGATGTGCACCTTTATTTCTTATCACAAATTCTGTCCAATAAACAGCTGAATCTATCGGCCTCATTGGCCTGTCGTGTAGTAACTTGGATCTATGCTTCGCGTTTTCCGAATATCTGGAAAATAAGAGATGCAGGATTACCACACATTTTTATTTTTACTTAGAAAGATTGTAATTATCACAATAATTCCAGATTTGCAAGTAAACCTTTCTCATTCCCCTAGAATATTGTAGATTTTAGACGTAAGTGGAATGGTTCTGGGACGCGGCTTCCATTGTTTTCCTGAGGTTATTTGCCTTTCAATGGTTGACATAAATTAACGGCTTTAGGTATTGAAAAAGTGTGGTCAGGGCATTAAAAGCCAATGCTCTCACCAGTATGGATATTTCCATGCACAGATGTTTTGAGTAATAACAATATTTAATATCGTTTTCACCAATAGGCTACGATACGATAATCTTGGCTTGAACTTATAGTGAGATTATTAATGCCTTACTTATAGTTTTCCACCAGAACTTCTACGTGAAAAGAAACTAAATGCAATCTAGTTACATCTTCTTTAGTTGACATTCTTACTGTTCGTACTAAAACGATAGATTCTTTTAAAATGTAATAATATAAAATACTAAATTAATTTTGCAGTTTGATAAATTAATTTTATTATTAATCTGCTTTAGTTGTATCTGCTATTTGTGAATTGTTGTGATAATTTTATAAGGTAACAATGAGGTATACTCACTTTGGGTTATGTAACAACTCATCTAAAGCATTTGACAGGCTCTTAGTTGAAAGTTGCAGGAAAGGAAGTGTCAAGCCATATCCCAAAGTGACCGCTCTTGCGGCATTCAGCTTCTGGTCACCAAAAATTGGCAAAGTAAGAACTGGAACTCCATGATAAATTGTCTCTGTTGTGCTGAGTAATCCACCATGGGTAATGAAGAGCTTGATATTGGGGTGTGCTAAAAGAAGAATACAAAATATATGCACCACAAAATGAATTCTAAATTTTTATGATATAGTAAAACAATAATAATTAATTGAAGATTATTAGCATTTTCCTGTTTCTAAAATTTTCTTGTAACTTTTTACACACTAATTTTAGACCACAGTTTCATGCTGTGGTACAAGATAAGTTTAAAAAGTAATTGATACTACATGAAGTAGGTATATATTATGTTTCTTTAATTGAGTAATATTAAAATTATACACTACAGCATTCTCGAATGTAGTGTGATTAAAAAACCGGTTGGTATAATTTAACAAGGATCTTACCTAATATATCTTGCTGAGGAAACCATTTAGATATTTTGAAGTTTGCCGGTGCTTCAGATAAATTTTCTTCGTCCCATTTCCACAGGACTTTCTGTTTGACACTCCCTAAAGCTTTTAAAAGTGCTTCCTTCGATTCTTTAGGCATTTGCGAGGGAATCAGATTTGAGCCCATGCTGAAATAGATTACACCATCTTTGGCGTTGTCCATAAAATCTTGTAGATCTTTTGGCAGTTTCTTTGATGGCTTTATATGGAATCCTCCAATGGAAATCATGTTAGGCACATGGGGAACTGGGTAATTTATACTTTCGTGCTCATTTACTAACATTAGCGATACATTGTAAAGCATATCTTCTAGATTGGGCGCATCGGGGAAATATTTCTTCATTATACTATTTTGGTCCGGGATAAACAACAAGTGGCGATTCAAGTCAGCCAAAACACCAAACAAGAAGTTAGACACTCTTTGCGTGAAACTCATATCGCAGGAATAACTCAAAAATATATCTGGAACGTAGCTAGGTGGACTAGGGTTGGCCACCAAATAATTGACCCATCTATTAGCACCGATGGTGCTAAATATGATCATGGGTGCTTTAAAATGATGTTGCAGCACTCTTAGTCCGTCATCTATAAACTGTTCTAATATTATAACGTCGAATTCTTGGTTGGATTTGATAAGTTTTTGCATATTGGTGTTGTTGAGGGTAGATTCAGTTAATTCTCTCCCCATAAAATTCATAAACGTCATCATGAACAACACGCTGTGTTCTTCAAACATATTTGATTCTTTTGAGTGCTCTAAAACAAAAAACAAATCTCCTGTAATACAAGTACCTATTCCTGTAGCTACCCACTTATGGAAATAATTAAAATTAGACTATACTAAACGACGTTTTTGATTAAAATATATTTGAATGATTTTCGGGTAATTCCTTTATTACTTTAGAATAGAATTCATTACTTGACATTAAAAAAGTTATTAAACTGTGATTCTATTAATTTTTATATCAAAATTTTAAAAAAGTAGGTAGGTACGTACAAGGGCGTCGCCAGCCAATGGGACAGAGGGGGGCAAGATGATATGTATCCCACTTCAAACTGGTACACCCCGGCAAACTTTATTGATGACTTTTGCACACCAGAACAAAAGTATCTTATTTTCAGTACACATATTTCTTTAAAATTTTGATTTCCATGTGACATACTGTACTCTTGAAATGAAAACATTACTTTGAATTAATTTTATAACGTTTGTTAATACACTTAATTTGTTGGTTAGCGCTCTAAAATGAAAGAAACTATTTTAGTTTAAAGATCCAGATATTTAAATTAATATTTATTTGCATTTCAGTTAACGTCCCAAGTTGGTCTTAAACTGAAGTTATTTCGTTAGACGCAGCCGAATTTTAGTACACAAGACATTATATTTTCTCAAAACTAGAAGTCTAGGAATTTCTTAAAACAAATCTATCAGGTTGAAAACGTCTCTATAATTAAATAATTTGATTCCTTAGAATAAAAACATCCAGGCATGCACTGCACCCCCATTCTCTGAAATTCGCCTGTATGGACTCGCTAAGCCAGCAACGGCCCAGTATCGTTATAGGACAGATATTTGGATACGATTTTACTCAGTACCTATGCCTTTCACGATAGCAAAGTGTGAATTAGATAATCAACCTGGGTTCTTCATAATATCATAGTGAGTCTTCATTTATTCGAAAACAATGCGTTTTGATATGATTTTAGTTAGGCTGCCATGTGTTTTGAAGTGAAGTTCAAAATAGAAGATTCCTGGGAAAACCATAGTCAGACCGTCAGTGTGGGCCCAAAGGGCTATTATGGTCACGTGAAATTGTATTTTAATAAATAATTTTTCCGTTTTTGAACAGGCTGCCAATGATAAACATGAATGTTCTTGATATAAAATTATTGAAGAAAATATGGCCTACTGTTTGCGTATATCCCCAAAGATCCTTTACTTTAAATAAATAGTGTAAATTGTTAAATGACATTCAATATAGAAACTGTACTTCAGCATGCGCAAACGGTATGCGATCTTTTCTTTAGCAGTTTTATATCAAAAACTTGCATATACTTATCATTTGCAACTTTTTCGGAAACGCCGAAAAATTATTTATTAATACCTACCTACAAGTAAATGTGAACAATAGCTCCTTGGGCCCATGCTGACGAGATGTCTATGTTTTTCTGAAGAATCTTCTATTTTGAACTTATTTTTAAAACACATGGCAGCCTGACTAAAACTATATCAGCATGCATAATTTGAGACTCTGGCGAGACTCTAAGATTAAAGTCTAGTGTGCATCATAACAAAATAATAAGTAGGTAGTACTAGAAAAAACTTAATGAAATATTAATTTTCTTGTGAATTTCTCGATTACTCTTTAAATAATAAGTGACCTGGTTGGCATTTGGTAAAAAAAATTCCAGTCTCTAGGGGGGGGGGGGGGGGCAACTGCCCCTCCCTGCCCCCCCTTGGCGACGCCCTTGGGTACGTATTCTGAACGGAAACATTTTCACAACTCTCCTGAAGTAGGTAATCAAAGAAAATAATGTTAGTCACACATTTTACGAAAACACGTTTGCGGTGTCTTTCAACATAAAAATGTTCGGTATACCCAAGCCACAGACGGTACAGCTAAATATAAACTGTGTGATGTGTGTGTGTGTGTGTTGAATAGACATTCTGTATTATTATTCTTATTATATTTTTATTTCACAAAAACTTAATATTCCACTTACTGGCTCTTTCTTCTTTCAACCCCTCTAAAACCACGTCGGTGTACTTTCCCTTCTTCGGCGGATCCTTGTCCTCGAAGGGACTGACCATGGTCACATCATGCCCCGCTTCTGCCAACCCTCTAGCCAAGGCATTCCCCAAAATGTAGTGGCTGGGTGCCGCCATTGGGAAAACAACCAAAATCTTGGCACATTGCACATAACTTAAAACGGCAACGTTCCACAAAAATAAAGTTGTTTCTTTCATGTTTCTACACTTGCACTGTTTCGAGACCGTGCAAAGTGATGAAACCTCAGTCACTGAGCGGCGAACTCGAATGAAAACGGTTACTGCGACGCTACTATACCTATAATTATTCACCAACAGTGAACGTATGTCGAGTATTCGTTCAGTGGCGCTGCATTTTGATGATTCCGGAATCGAAAGTCCCAAATCGTGTTTTTTTAGTCTTACGCTCATCGAATAAACAGTTTAGAAAGGTATTATCACAGAATCGCAGACCTATATTGCAAGGGAGTACCTATATAACCAGATAATAAATCCTTTTATATTTTGCAACTGAAATGATAGTTTGTTTTCGGAAACATGGGGTCTATGTACAAGGGCCACTGACAAAAAGGTTTAATTTTTACCAGAGGAAATATTTTTCTTACCTATTGCTCAAATTGGAAATTAGTTTTCTTAAAGAAAGAATAGATTTAAAATAGCATAAAAACTGTGCATTTTTACACCACGCTACTGGTTGATGTAACCAGAGGAAATACCTAAGTGAAAAGGAAGATTAAAAGGCTATAAAAACGCAAAACATTTCCAAATAACGTCGACAACTCTGTTGTCGTTTATAATGCCATTGGGTATACAATATACAATAGCCAATAATAACGATGAACATGATGATGATGGTGATGGTGATGGTGATGGTGATGTTGTTGGTGGTGGTGGTGGTGGTGATATTGGTGGTGGTGGTGGTGGTGGTGGTGGTGGTGGTGATGGTGATTGTGATGGTGACGCAACGCGAATTATGAATTCTTTGAATCCTGCTACGATCCCTGATATTAAAGAAAAATGGCCCATATACATGGTGGCTACTTTTCAACCTATACAAATCCATAAAAACTTTATAATTGGAGAGTTCTATTCTGCAGGGTGTCAAAATTGAGAGAAATAGGAATTTTAAAGGCATATCTGGCGTATCAATTATGGACCACTCAAAGTGTTGATGTGCAAAGATCCAATACAATATTATACAGAATGTTTGTCTCCGGGTCATCTCAAAATGCAGAATTTTTTTAACCTTTATGGGAGTCCAGAGCATCCTGGAATTATTGAAAAACTGCTAATAAATTCAAAAGTAATTTATTTCTATTTTACTTCTGTAATTTTTAGGCGTAGTTCGTGTATATTTCTGGGGCGTTTGTGATGTATACTCGATTTTTATCGCACGCAAAAATAAACGTACATCGAGGACAAGTCTGGCTAACAACTAAAATGTATATTGCAAGAAACTGGAAACTTATAAGTATAACAATACCTGTTGTGAAAATTAGCGTTTATCCACTCACTGACCGTCCAAGTTAAGTTGCGTGAATAGGTGCTCCATATTATAATTGCATGATAAGTCCCATGATAGATACTAGTGATAGCTCGTCAAGTACATTTTGAAACTCCCCTCTTAAGAATTTAAGAAAACAGGCACTATTTTTAATGATCCGTTAAAAAAAGGCTTCACCTTTTGGCAGATTATTCCACAGAATACATTCCAAAATTTGTTCAGATCTTTGGTTGACGTTGCGTGGTGTAGGTTTCGTCTTAGAACATTTCGTACAAAATATTGCAGTTTATAGAACATTACATACTTTCCAAACTTCTTAAACTTTATTCCACCTGTTTCATTAAATTTCCTGTTTATTATTGCCACAGTAATGTATGTTACGTGCATGACGCGCATTAAATATTCTAGCGAATTCACGATAGGGACATTTTCACCTGTTAAACGAACAATTTCAATTTTTTTCTCTCAAAGTAGTATGTTTCCTTCTGGCACAGAGTCAGATAAACACTTTTATTATTTCTTACACTGACAAGTTTAATGTAGGTGTAAATTTAATCGTTCCAATTTCCATGGCATATACCCATGATTTTTTCAACTATCTGTGCTGAGAACACTAAACAAAGACACCTCAAAGCAATAAAACGGTAGGTATTGTAAAAATATTAAACTAAATGCCAAAATTCTTTTTAATTACGAATTGAACGATTTACTGTAAAGAAGTTAAATAATAGTAATAATAATAATAATAATAATAATAATAATTCTCACCCTCACAATACTCCAAACTGGAAGTACCCCAGAAGCAACCACATGCTTGTGCGGGGGAGGGGGACAATTACTATTATTTTGTCTTCGTTGCCATTTGCGGCTAGGGCCGACTTTTTTCCCGATAGAACTAGGATAGCATTCGCTCAAGTACTACGGAAAACCCTAGAAAACCGTAGTAATCCCAGTGAGTGAAGGAATTAGTAAATCATACGGATAAAGCCTATTTAGGAGCAATACCGTGAACCCACATTTGTCCAGCGCTCTTGGCCATAGCGCCTGCCTCGAACCAAGGTCGATAGAAGGCAGAAAAACATGCAGTCTAAAAAGTCAGCCCCGGCACGAACGAAATAAAGTTTTCACCGACATCAAATCAAGAAAAGAGAAGAGTATTAGATATTTATGGACATGTATCATCTTAGAGGGTGGCTTTGTCAAGAAAGGTCCTATAATGTAAAAAATTTTTGACATGTTGGATGATATTTTGTAAAATAAAAATAAATTGTTTTGTGTTTTTTAGCATTTTTTCAATAAATCCAGGATGCTCTGCACCCCGATAAAGATTATCACCAGACTTATTACATATATACGTACTGTAACTGATTATGAGCCCACGCGCAGGGCTTGCCATTAGTGGGATTATTCACTTTTATTTTATTTCTTTAGTTAACTTTTAAGATTATCTTTACATGTTTAAATTTCTTTACTAAATATACGTTATTATTATTATTATTACTATGATGGAGAATCAGCCGAAAATATCAATTTCTACCTATCTCGCAGAAGGCGCCTCTTACGCTGTTTTTGGATTGTGCTTTTACTTTTTACTTGTTACTTTTGTGGGATTATCTTTTTGGTCTTCCTGGGTTATAATTTTAGTACTTCTTTTCATTCTACACAGAAAGGGTACTCAGCAACTACTCACTACCTAACGATATAGGTCTGATGTGATAATGCCGGTGTTTCAAAAAACCCGCGCGTGATAAGAACACAAACCTATCCACATTTTTTTTATTGAAACCCGTTGTGTATCCGATTTATAATAAGAATCCTGGGAGAGTAGAGTCTTGAGCATCGCGCATTACGTTGGTATGATAACGGTCGAAGAGGAATGACCGTCCTTCACAACATCGTGCTGCACCCGGCGCTCCCGGTGCATCAGGAGCGCCGGGTTTCTTAAATTATGAAGAACCATTGAGTAAAGGAATAAATGGAAGAACATAAGCCGACTTTTAAAAATTTAAGACATATTTGCACTTGAGTCCCTTGAGTATGTAAACAAACTAATAAAAAATTTGTTTTGTAGGCATAGAATAAAATATACCTACTATGGCGATTCTTCTTTAAAATGTATTCGCAAATTTAGTAGGTATATACTTAAAATAGCAAAAAATAGTATTTAAAAAACGAAAATATAGTGATACCTATTTGGTATCACCGCACCGCAAAATCAATTCGGTATCTACAACTTTTATACTCTTATTATAGGAACCAGTCTGTACAGTACACCTATACACACAAAAAATGTGTTACGTTAAATTGAAAATAATAAGTTTTCTAACTTATTTTCATATTACAGGCAACAACGACGGCAACAATATCTACGATAGCATTTTTTTTATTATTTGAATTAAGAATTTATATGGATTAGCTATTCAATATTCGATTAAGTGCATGTAAACCACTTTATTTTCAAATTTTGAAACATTACTATGTCTACTTTAATTTAACGTAGGTAATATTAACAATATTTTTTCATAAAATTTTATAGTAAGAACTAACTGGCAAGTGTGTCATTAAAATGCGTCATTATAATTTTTTCTGTCTCATTTAATTTTTGATCCCAAGAGAGCCAAAATTTAATCATATATAGTATTTCAAAACTGATATAATTGGATTCTGACTTTATGTTACAATTATAAATTAAAATTTTGATTTTTTTTTATTTTGTCCTTAGTTTTCGTGGACATGGACACTAACTTTCATTATGATAAAAGAAGGCCGCCCGGAGGAGCTATCAATTGCACCTGCCATCGATTTATTCTGACAAAAAATATCCGAGATGTTTTGAGTGAGCCACAAAAAAACCGTTAAAATATTCTCCTTTGTACTAAAGACACCAGAGATGTCGCGTGACACTTTTAAAAGTACTGGCGTTGCCTATCTATTTCATATTATATATTTCTTATCTATGAAGGTTACCATGCGCTTGCAAGATTGTTTTCCTTGGTAACCTTAAACGCAAGCAATACTAAGGTGGAACACTGACACTGAAATGCGTCAATATCGCTCATCTTAGACGTTTTAAAATTCGCCAATTTATTGCATTTTCCTTTTTAGTGAACCGTCCTTGTTGTGTGGTTCAACATTTTTTTTACATCATGACTATAAATCACCTTGTATAGGCCATAGACAAATTGCCAAGATATAGGTACCGAAATTTAACGGTCAAAATCGAAAATACCACTTCCCAGTAATTTCGCCACGCTTGAATTTTACAATTTCTGAGGGGGGCACGCACCACTTTGTCCCAGTGGAGTCGGCGCCCCTGCTAACAAACACCTGACCTTCCTTTTTAATAAGATGAAACCCATGGAATTCTGTTAAATGCAGACGATGCTTATATGATGATAACCAATTTTAACTCGTGCAAGTGATCGGCTGAGTTCGGCAGTAATCTTTAGATTATGTGTTATCTTTTTTTTACGGCGCTTGTGTGGTCTGGAGAATCATTAATTTTTGTCTTCAACACTAAATTCGTAACAATATTAATTCGGTGTAACCGGTGTGCGGGTATATAATATATGTTTGTAATAAGTTTACTTAACGATCTGTTTACCTAGGCAGTCATGAAAATAACACATGTTTTTATATGTTTAATAGGCTTATGCTCAGCGAAATGTGATCGGATTTTGCTAATTTTCCCTTTTCCTGCCATTATATTCTAGGAAACGCCCTTGCGAAAGGATTGGCAGAAGCAGGTCATGACGTCACTATGGTTAGCCCTTATGAAGATAAGATGCCTCCTAAGAATGGAAACTATAGAAATGTTGTTCTGACAGGATTTAAAGAGGATAGGAAAAGTAAGTTGATTTTAAGTCCATACCTCCCTTAAACCAATCTATTGTAGAACACGCTAAACAAGTTAACATGTTTGATTCGATGAACATCTTCACACATATAAACTTTATGGATTCATCAGGCAACCAAATGACTGAAATGACTCTAAATGATTCCAATTTCCAAAAATTAGTTAATTCCGATGAAAAGTTTGATGTTGTTATACTTAAGCAATTTATGAGCGATGGTCTAAGAGTAGTGGCACATATCTTCAAAGCTCCAGTCATACTCTTTAGTACTTTTGCTGCTAGCAGATGGGTAAATCCTTTAGTGGGTAACCCTGCACCACCAAGTTACATTCCTGATACGTTTTCGAGTTATTCTTCTGATATGAGTTTTATCGAACGTCTTACAAATTTCGCCTTTGGGATATTACGTGATTTGGACAGGCACCTATACTTTTTCCCAAAACAGGAGAGCATTATGAAGAAATACTTTCCTGATGCGCCAAGTTTGAAAGACCTGCTCTACAACGTTTCTCTAGTATTATTAAATGAACACGAAAGTATAAATTTTCCTGTACCGCACGTACCAAATATGGTTTCCATAGGTGGTTTTCATTTAAAACCTGCAAAGAAGTTACCAAAAGATCTTAAAGAGTTCTTGGATAACGCTAAAGATGGGGTAATTTACTTCTCTGGAAGTGGAACGAGGAAAATCTCTTCGAAGCACCATCTAACTTCAAGATTTCAAAGTGGTTTCCGCAACAAGATATTTTAGGTAAACATAAATTCATAATATATAGAATAACACATACCTATTTATGGTAATAAATTGTTTTCAGCTCACCCAAATGTTTAGCTTTTTATTACACATGGAGGACTGCTAAGTACAACAGAGACCGTGTACCATGGTGTACCTGTGCTGACTCTACCTATATTGGGTGACCAAAAACTGAATGCTGCAAGAGCGGAAAAATTAGGATATGGCATAACTTTACCGTTTGATGAACTAACACCAGAAAAACTTTTAAGCGCTCTGGATGAATTACTGCATAACCCAAGGTATGTTATTTAGCTATAAGTTGTGCTAAAATTTTTTCCATAAAAAACAAAAAATAACTCTCCTAGAAAATCACCCATCTTAAGGTTCGACTTATTAAATTAGCTATAACTATCAATGGAAAGTTCATAACTAGGCATACAAAACTTTGATTCAAAAGCCAACAAAGTATCTGGAGCAAATAATAATGTCATATTAATAATAGTTATTTATTATTTATTCGTCCAGTAATGCCTGGTGGTTATCAAAGCGTAATTATAAGTCGTTTTTCAAAAGAAGTTATCACAAGTGGAGTTGCTATACAAATTATTTTCAAAATTAAACAATATGAAGATAAATGACAACAAAATATATTTTTTGGTAGTTTCCCAAACGATATTTTCTGCTCGAATCCTTTTAAAAATTAATAGCCTCGTATCCACAAAAAGATGGCCTTTCCAAAAATGCGAAGAAAATCATGCCAGTTGCCATGCCATAAAAAATTCCATAGTATCGAAGTGGTTTAGTTGAGAAAACTTGTCAGTTTACACCTAAAATACCAAAAATAACGAATATTTGAGGAAATATAAACAACTTTCCATACTTTTTGTCAACACTGACTTTTAGATATAAAGAAAATGCCGAGAAGAGATCTAGACTGCTACACGACAGACCGATGAAACCTCTGGATTTGGCAGTATATTGGATTGAATATGTTATTAGGAACAAAGGTGCACCGCATCTGCAAGTGGCAGGAGTTCATTTGCCATGGTATCAGTATTTTCTCTTGGATGTACTAGCGACACTAACTATCTCATCAGTAGTAGGATTGTATTTGTTCTATGTATGCATTACAAAATTGTGTTGCAAGTCTAAGAATGAGAAACACATTAAAATCAAAAATAGTTAAATGATTTTATATAAATAAAGTTGTTACATTATATTTTATTATTGTTTATTATATTGTCTTAAGTGGTTTTACTATAATAAATTGCAACTGCAAAAAATAAAAACATAGATTACATCTAAATTTTGACTTGACTTTATTTCTTACCATCTTAGCGAAAACCGAAAGTATTAGGTACTCTTGACCTACTTACAAAATTTACAATTTTCAAACACCCCGTACTTATAACAAATTAATATTTTTTTAACGCGAATCTTCATTTCGAAGGAAGCAAAATTTTAGGAAGAATGACTTGTTTTGTAGCTCTCCGGGGGACATACTGTATATTATTCAAAGGAATTTTATCTTGATTTAATGTGTTCTTGCATAATATTGTGTAAAGTTTCTTAAACATATTATACCTTTAAGACTATTATCTGAGAACGTAATCAAACATGTCTGACATAATATGTAAACAAAATGAGATATTTTTGGCCTAGGGATCTATAGGGACCTAGACCGGAGTCCCATACCTACCTATAAGTGTTTTTGGATTATGGTGTTTCGATATATTTTTTTGCGAAGAATTTTGAGTGAATAGTTTTTAAAATCCTACTATGTTGAGAAATAATGAACTAACGCCATTTATTTGATACTAAATGAAGAGTTTTATTATTAAGTTTAGAATAATATTAGACGTTTTAATCGCAATTTTAACATAACTTAATGTTGAAATATAGTTTTCATGGTAGTAACTGACATAGTACAATATTGTGTACCTAATGATAATCAGAGATACGGCAATAGAGATATTGACATTTTTTTGTTTAGTTGTCCATACACCAGGGGCGTGCCCTTTCAAATGGAATATCTATACTAAAATCGAGCAACTCTTACTCCTGGCGTAAACAAGAGCACGTGCGTTGAAATATCCGCCATAGCCGCACGGAGGTACGACCTTTATTTAATTGTAGTTTTACAATTGTGTACATCAAAATATTTGGGACAAGAATTATTGGCTTGATTACGATAAAATTATTTGTGACAGTGTCTAAATAGCTGAAAACAACAAGATAAAACCGAATATCTACACTTTCGCGATCGAGTACGTCCCTGTTGCCGAGTCGGGTGAAATTTTATAGCCTACCCACCAATCGTGGATCGTCATTGAACACGTGGTTTTATTTACGCCAGGCGTACGGATTGCTCGATTTTAGTATACTCGTCTAGATCTATTTTACCTCTTTTGGACTACCACAATTTCCAATTGATTTTGTGGAATAGGTGTGCGAACTTTAGAGTGGACAAAATCCGACTCATCCCTACCCCCTATCAACTAAACAACTTTTCAATTAGAAACCTGGAAATACTTCAATTTACTTTCGGTAACGGTTACCATTCTGTATTCAGGAACAAAACTTAGGACTTTAAAATCCGGACATACCTAATTTTTAGCATTTTTTCTAAATCTTAATTCCCATATCGTTTAAATTAAAAATACAGTTCAGCTAATTTATATACTTCAATACTTAAACTTAAGAAGTGTGCCTTGCAAAATAATACTTTTCGTAAAAATATCTCATTTGAAATCTACTCTGTTTCTTTAGTAGATGGATTACAGACATTATCTATACATCAAACATTTGTTCATTGACTACAGAGGTAAAACTACATTTAGGTCCTCTGAATCTCAATAGCCAACTGAGGCGCCACTGAACGGACACACAGCATTATAAATAGTTGTTGAAGTAGGAACCATTTTTATTCGAGTTCGACGCTCAGTGGCTGAGGTTTCATCATTATCGCATGTGCCCAAGATAATAAGTATATCATAGAGACATGAGAACCGCTTTCTTTTTGTGGAGCATTGCCGTTTTAAGTTCTGTGCAATGTGCGAAGATCTTGGTTGTTTTCCCCATGCCGGCACCCAGCCACTACATTTTGGGGAATGCCTTGGCGAGAGGGTTGGCAGAAGCGGGGCATGATGTGACCATGGTCAGTCCCTTCGAGGACAAGGATCCGCCGAAGAAGGGAAAGTACACCGATGTGGTTTTAGTTGGAATGAGGAAAGACAGGGAAAGTAAGTTCAAATTTTCTTTTTCTTAAGATTTTTAATTAATTAATATTATTTTAATGTAATCATTTTTATAATTAAATTATCTACAGTTGCACAACCTTCTTAAACTTACAAGCCCTGTGCAAACATGTGGCAACGCCGCAGTGGGACGGTTCAACGGGTCTATGCAGTCCAGCGGGTCTGATAGCGATCGGCCTTTTTGACGATCTTTTTTCACTTGTTGTAGTGTCCCTCCCGACACTCCACCGGCTGCCTCGGGACACTGGTTCGAAATAAGTTACCGCGGGACAATGAACTGTTTTTTATTACAACGCAAAGATAAATCGTACAGACAAAATTCTCTGACAGTGACAATGGGTCAACCTGACCGCAACAATCATATATACAGGGTGTCTACTGACGGAGGGCCACTTGGAAATATCTCGACAAATATGCATTTTTCGTAGAACTTTATTTGAAAAAAAAAATTACCTTTTTGATGGCCCAACTTTGTGGAAAAACAAATTCGAGATCCATGGCCTACTTTCCAAGAAATTTTTAAAAAACCCGAAAATTGCGGATACTTCTTTGGCATGTAACTTTTTTATTTCAAGAGTTATCGAAAAAGTTTCTGAATAGAATCTGTAGGCAAAATTGATTACTTTAAGCCTGCTTTATCAGAATTTGGCAAATTGCCGCGGTTTAGGGGGTGCTCTCTTAGCGCTTAAAAAAAAGTTACTCAATTATAGCAGGCCATGGCGTCAAAAAACTACCTATTTTATGCACTTTCGATCGATATATCACAAGCGCTACATATCCCTTGCGTTAGCCTGATTTACAATTTTTTTAGAAAAAAAAATAAAATTTAGATGTCTTGGAAAAATGCTTTCAAAGTTCGGTTAAATAAACTACAACCAGTGGCGACGCGTGACAATCACTCTGGGAGGGGTAATAAAGGGTTGGGCTAAGTTATAGCTATATGAAAAAATAAAAAAGATTAAAAGAAAAAAAAACATTTTTAATCAAAACTCTGATCATGTTCAAACACTTAAGACTACAGTCTAGTCTACACACAAGACAATCTGCAACTATTTGTTATTGTTAATATCAAACATTTTTGAAGAAAAAAAAACAAAACTTATTAAATATTTACAAGACAAAGGGTAATCTTCTTTTTTTTAATTTTTGAAAATCTATCGATAACTTTTTCGGGGTCGATTTTAATATCTCTATTTATATACATAAGCGCCAATCCAATTAATCTTTCTTGGTGAGTAGTTGACCTAAGCCAGATCTTTATATATAGTCTATTTAAATAAGAAAAACTACGCTCTGCACTAGCAACGCTTACTGGCAATACCACCAACAAAGACAGAGCTACGTTAATTGTAGGGTAAATAAGTTTTCTGGAAATCGGCAAAGAAGTGTCCCAAAATCGTCATTAAAAGCTCAGAAATCGGCACTGAAGTAACCCATTATTGTACGATTTTTTCAATAAGTAGGCCTTGGAGAGATGTAAACATCAAACGTCAGACGCGGAGCCATCGTCCGTCAAAAGTGACCAAATATTCAAAACCCATTTAACTATTCGTACACATTGCAAAATTGTTACCTATAGCAGCGCAATCTATCAGTATAAATATTTTAGTAGGTCTGAATATCGATAGATTTATTATGGAGGCTGAACAACAAGCAGCAGTTTGGTTTTTCTGTTCGAAGCCGCCGTGTCTTTGTCATACTTGACCTAGGTAGAGCTATCGTCAAAGTCAAGCAACGCCGCGCGTAGTCGGTTCATGGACGGGTGATCGCTTATTATTATTTTCTTGCCTAATAAAACTTTTTTTCCGATTTAAAAAAAAATATAATATGTACCTCGGCACTGAAGTTCTTTTTATGACTCATGTGGTTTATTTGCCTCGGCCAGAGGCCTCGGCAACTAAATTCCACATGAGTCATAAAAAGTTGAACTTCAGTGCCTTGGTACATAAATAACGATTGCTATGCAAAGCGCTGATGGCTGAATTTGGGACACTTTCGATAGAAATGCCTTTCCATTTTTCCATCCATAAATAAATTTTTGGGGTAATTATAATTCCTGGGGGGGGTAATTACCCCCAATCCCCCCCCCCCCGACCCGTCGCCCCTGACTACAACTATCGATTTAATTAATTTCACAACACATTACATTGCAAATCTTTTGTCGAAATGAAATTTGTTGCGAGAAATCTGCATCTCCCACATTTTTGAAATTTTCTAGTATGCCTTGAAAAACAATAGCAACCAGCATCGGTCACTCAATCAATTGGATCTTTCAAAGATTATTGTTTGATAGAAGTTGAAAGAATAATTGATGCAAGAAATAGGTACTTGTATAAAATTAGCGGCATTTTCAAACGAAGACAAATTCAATTTATTTGTAATGTACGTGGAAAGCAACTTTAATTCAACGCTAGGCGTTAAGACAATATCAACATAGATATCCAAACGCCCCTAGTCCAAATAGAACCATATTTAAAAAGTTATCAAGTAACTTAAAAAATCATCAAATCGGAGATGTGTGTGAAAACGCGCCATGATTTTTTAAGTTACTTTTTAAATACGGTTCTATTTGGACTAGGGGCGTTTGGATATCTATGTTGATACTGTCTTAACGCTAGCGTTGAATTAAAGTTGCTTTCCTACATTACAATAAATTGAATTTGTCTTCGTTTGAAAATGCCATGCTAATTTTATACCTATTTCTTGAATCGATTCTTTCAACTTCTATCAAACAATTAATGTTTGAAAGATCCAATTGATTGACTGACAGAAGCTGGTTGCTATTGTTTTTCAAGGCATACTAGGAAATTTCAAAAATGTGGGAGATGCAGATTTCTCGCAATTAATTAAATGGATAACTGTAGTTTATTTAAACGAACTTTGAAAGGTTTTCTCCAAGACATCTAAATTTTATTTTTTTTTTCTAAAAAAAATGTAAATCAGGCTAACGCAAGGGATATGTAGCGCTTGTGATATATCGATCGAAAGTGCATAAAATAGGTAGTTTTTTGACGCCATGGCCTGCTATAATTGAGTAACTTTTTTTTAAGCGCTAAGAGAGCACCCCCTAAACCGCGGCATTTTGCCAAATTCTGATAAAGTAGGCTTAAAGTAATCAATTTTGCCTACAGATTCTATTCAGAAACTTTTTCGATAACTCTTGAAATAAAAAAGTTACATGCCAAAGAAGTATCCGCAATTTTCGGGTTTTTTAAAAATTTCTTGGAAAGTAGGCCATGGATCTCGAATTTGTTTTTCCACAAAGTTGGGTTATCAAAAAGGTAATTTTTTTTTCAAATAAAGTTCTCCGAAAAATGCATATTTGTCGAGATATTTCCAAGTGGCCCTCCGTCAGTAGACACCCTGTGTAGGGCGCTCGTGTCTCTCACAGTTGTTTGCAAATGCAATGACGATTTCATGGCAAGCTTGTTGGCCCTCATCAGGCAGACGCAGCGCACCTCACGGAAAGGCCCAAGCATTCGCTGGCTATGTGGAATAAAAAATAGTATAACGCGGTAAAAAAATGTGAAAGTACCATTTTATACCCGCGGCTTTTACATAAATAATTAATTAATGTACCTAGTATTTGGCGGCAACATTTTGATACTTTAGTTATGAAAATCATGTGTGAAAACTGCTAAGTAGAGAAACAGAACCAAACTTAATTTTTTTAATTAGGTAAATTAAAATTAAACTCATTTTGTAATTTTTGTTTCAGAGCAATCAAAGGAAGTTAATATGTTTGAAGAACGCAGCGTGCTGACCAACATAATGTTCATGAATGTTGTGGGGGGAATGCTAACTGAATATACCCTTAACGACACCAATGTGCAAAAACTAATCAAATCGAACCAACAATTCGACGTTATAATATTGGAACAGTTTATAGATGACGGACTAAGAGTGCTGCAACATCATTTTAAAGCACCCATGATTATATTCAGCACAATTGGTGCTAATAGATGGGTGAATCCTTTGGTTGCCAACCCTAGTCCACCCAGCTACATTCCAGATATATTCTTAAGTTATTCCTGTGATATGACTTTCACACAAAGATTGTTTAACTTCCTGTTTGGAATTTTCTCTGATCTGAATCGCCACTTGTGGTTTTTCCCCGGCCAAAACAGTATAATCAAGAAATATTTTCCTGATGCGCCCGATCTTGAATATATGCTCTACAATGTGTCGCTAATATTATTAAATGAGCACGAAAGTGTAAATTATCCAGTTCCTCACGTTCCCAACATGATTTCCATAGGAGGTTTCCACATAAATGCTCCAAAGAAACTCCCAACAGATCTACAAAAGTTCATGGACAACGCCAAGGATGGTGTGATCTACTTTAGCTTAGGTTCAAATTTGATTCCCTCGATGATGCCTAAAGAATCGAAGGAAGCACTTTTAAAAGCTTTAGGCAGTGTCAAACAGAAAGTTTTGTGGAAATGGGACGAAAAAAGGTTACCCGAAGCACCAGAAAACTTCAAGATATCTAAATGGTTCCCTCAGCAAGATATATTAGGTAAGATCAACTACTATAAAGTTGTTAGCATATTATACCCTTGTTGAAATATTATCCACGGCAGTGATTCCACTGATTGTTTTTTCATCTCTCAAAATAATATGTAATATGATGTAAACTCTGAAAAGACAGTTGAAGATTTATTTAAAAAATGAAGAAATGAAACATTTTTTGAACATCCTGTAGAATTTTTTTAATTTCTAGAAGCAGTTTTCAAAGTACAAAAACATGCGGAGCTTGTTATCAGAAATGACTTTTTCGCACTGTATAATATTTTTTAATATATTTCCAGCACATCCCAATATCAAGCTCTTCATTACACATGGCGGATTACTCAGTACAACCGAAACAATTTATCATGGAGTACCGATCCTTGCTTTGCCAAATTCTGGAGATCAGAAGCTGAATGCTGCAAGATCGGTGGCGTTAGGTTATGGCTTGACACTCCCTCTCCTCAAACTCACGAATGAGAGCCTAGCAACCGCTCTAGATGAGTTGCTGAACAATCCAAAGTGAGTATAGTTATAGGTACCTAAAAGTCGCCTAAAATTTTGAATTCAACTCAAACATTAAAAAATTCAACAACAAAAAAATAAAAACATAAAAGTCAAATTTTGTATTGAGGCTTTAGGTTTATTGTAAACATTTTGTCTAAAATAATAATTAATGGTACTTCTCTAATAAAACATTTTCATGTTTTCTTAATTTATTAACAAATTGTACATCTGACCTAACATTCTTATATGGTAATCTTGTTTTCTCGACAATCACAATTTTTTGTAAAGAATAATTCGTGTGTGCTCCATCCGTATATTTTAAAATATGTAGTCGTATTTAATCACCAGCGAAATTAAAACTGTGTATTATATGCTATTATTTTTTCAGATTTGCAGAAAACGCGAGACATAGATCCAAATTACTACACGACAGACCAATGAAACCGTTAGATTTGGCGGTATATTGGACAGAATTTGTGATAAGAAATAAAGGTGCACAGCACTTGAAAGTAGCGGGTGTAGATTTCCCTTGGTACAAATATTTACTTCTTGACGTTGTCGCTTTTCTTTGTATAGTATCTCTAGTAGGTTTCTCTCTGATTTCCATTGCTATTCGCAAGTTGTGTTGTAGAAATTTGCCTAAACAAAAAGAGAAGAAAAATTAACACTGTGAAGTACCCGCGTGAATTAAAAAATAAAGTGGCCTTAAAATGGTCATCTTTTGTGTAATATAGAATTTACTGAATACTACAATGCAATTTTATTTACTTAAAAAGTTACTATCAGTACCCAAATAATAGAAGTTGCTTTTGCCACCCCAGGAACAACTAAAATTGTTGTAAAAATCTGTATCGGTCTAGGACCTCATATACACGCGAGAGGGGTCTTTGTTTATTATGTATTTCTTTAAAGTTTAACAAATTTAATATTTCTACTTATTATCTTGTCAACAAATTGTTATTTGCACTTTGTGAGATATTTTTTTGCTTTACTTCTTTTGACTGTAAGTGCAATAGTGGCCCCTGTAAAATCCAAGGGCTACATTAGAGGATTTAAACAGGTATAAGCTTTGATGGCTATTATGCTATGGGACAAATCAACCGCCAAGTGACTTTATTCTGCATCATACTGAATCAAGTCATAGACACATAGAAAAAGCCTAAACATATCGTGCAGACAGAAAAGCGTTCGTCACTATTTTACAGTGTGGTAAAAATCGAATTCTAGTTCAAGATATTTTTTTTATAAATACACTATAGGCATTTCCGAGCGATCAGCAAGGAAATGCATTGCGGAAATCGTAAATTGGTGTTGTTGAAGGGCGGTCGAAAATCTGAAACTGTTAGAGACAAAATGATTCCTAAATACAGTAACTCCTTGACAGATTTCCAAGGATGAAATTACATATTTCCGATCAAGTGCTGGTGGGAAATACTTAGGTACACCTAGACCTATCCCTTTATGAAATGTACTTTATATACTTATGTATTTAAAATCTTTGCTGGTACAACATTCAAAGCCAATTTTTTTCTACTTTCCAAATAGTTTTTCGAACAAACCAACTATCAATGCACACTATTTATTGTCATTGAAAAGGCTCAATATTAAAAAAAATTCAAGACAGGTAAATTTTCAACCAAATAAATTATCGCAAAAAGTAATCTCATTTACAGTCTTTGTGTGGCGAAGAAACTCCAGTTATCAGGCTTGATGACATAATTTTTGTTAATAGTCCTCTACAACACTGAAAATTAGTTATACCTAGTAATATTTTAGTAGGTGTCTCTCTCTTTATGTACTGACATCTTAAAAAAATAAAAATCTGCTCAGATATATTTTTGCCTTCCTGTGGACCCTATGAACTGCATTGGAAATCTAAAGTTTAACAGACGCACAGAAAGATGTTGGTCTCACAAATGGTCGTAACTGATTTAGTGGCAAAAATTTCATGGTCAATGACCCATTTACATTTTTCCCCTAAAGATATGTAAAGAACAGTGTAGGTATGCGAATAATAGGTATTCCTGCTTATTATTACTACTCAGCACAACAGAGTCAATCTCTAGACTTTGGCTGAATGCTGCAAAGGCGCGGTTACTTTGGGATATGGATTGACACTTCCTTTGGTGGAACTTACAGCTAAGAGCCTGTCAGTCGCTCTAGATGAGTTGCTACACAATCCAAAGTGGGTATAGTAGTTGTTTTGTATGAGTTTCGTTTATATTGAGCAATTGCCTAAATTTTCATAGCAACTTAAAAAATAACTATTAATTTTCGTGTAAAGACTGCAATTTTTTTAATTTTGCTAGTTAATTATTGCATTTATAACAATCGAACCGTCGCCGCATCTTTCATTATGAAGTCATCATGATGAGTTATTTGCACCTAAATAAATTTTTAGCCTAAATTCTCGAGGGTACATCAATTTTGCATCAAACAAAGAATTTTAAAGTGTTAATATATTTTTCTCGAAAAATACATAGCTAAGGACATGAAATAGTTTTTGTAAAATTATAAGTTTTTAAAATTTTCAGGAATTTCATAAATACCTATTCAAAAATGATAAAAAGCTAAATAAGGCCATACATTTCAAAATAAATTATTAATAATAAAAAATCCCCTCTATGATGCGAACAATTTTGAGCACACTGTATGAACTGTTTGGAGGACACTGTATAAATCTGTATCAAATTATAGACATTAGGTATCATCTAATTATGACCGAAGTATGTATCGAGATAACATTTCATGTCCCCTAAAAAGTATCAAATTATAAATAACTTATTGTAGTAATAATTATATTGCTAGTATTGGTTATTAATCTAAAATTTTGACAGTAAGTAAAAGATAGCGATATTCAGTTAAGCATTAGTCAGCACTTACGTTTGTAAAACGAAGTGAATTTGAACTTAAAAGTGCTTAATTGCAAAAACTTAAAAAATTTATAAAATTTATGTGAAATTAGATAGTAGGTAATCGTGAACATCTAGTACACGTCGTTATCGTGTCCAAAATAAAATGTCAAGAATTTTAGTGCTCTATTTTTTTAATACGTCATTTATTAGATAAATGACGCAGAATTATTAAGATGTTATTAATAAACCGTTTAAAAAATAAACTTTTCCTCAAAACCAAATTTTTGGCTTAATTGTTCCTTTTTTTATAAATGACCTAAGAGATATAGAACATTGGTATTAATTAAAAATTATAATATACAAGCTTTGACAGCCGGGTATTCTTAACTCAAAAGGCTGTGAGTAGGTAAGGAACGACAATTTATTCTGGATAGTTCCCCACTCCTTTTTTCCTACATTACTCCCTACTCCTACGTTTCTGGTAGGCCTCGCCCATTTTTCCTCTACCAATCGAGCATGCGCATTGAGTGAATGACCTATTCGAGGTATTACAGCGTAATGAGTAATCACATGCTCAGGAATGATCTCCTGCCCACGTTTTTCCTTTCATTCACACAATAAATGGTCATTTATTGATTATATTTACCCCGTTGTACCTATTGAACTAATTTGAAAAAATTCAAGAAGTTAAAATTCGTATGGATATTAAAATAATGGTTTTTCTTCTAGAAATTGCAAAAGATTTGAACTTCTTCAAAATGGGAAAAATAATTCTCTCCGTACATTTTCAGTGTATTTAGATGAAATTATTTGGCTCATTTGCAATAAACCCTTTTCGACATATTCGTTGATTCTCTGATGAGCGTCATTTGTTTTTGATTTCATAGAGCTCATAGAGTTCTGCCCAGAGATTTTTTATAACCACTATGTTTTTTTATCGATCTGGATATATGTATAAAATGCTGCTGTGGCCATTATCCAGACTCACTCTCCAGCATAGCATTTGAATTTTAAACTTTTATTTATTCAGAGCAACCGTTTCCAATTGTCACTGCATTTCATAAATAAATTGTGCAACTTTTGGCACAATAATATGCAGTCAGGAGCAACACTGAAAGTAAATATTTCGAAAAGAGTAAAAGATAATAATGGTACCTGTAAAGTTTTATAATGTTTTAGATTTTAAAAAACTGAAAATGTAGGTATGGTGTTTCCATTAAAAAACAGATGTTTGGTTTGCCCGGCTTTTACAAAACTCCCTGTATACTGACAGTATAGGTCTCAAAATTTACTTTTTTTGAATATGCTATAACTTTAGTTTAAAAATTTTTTTGTATCTCAAAAACGGCTGATGGTATTGCTTAGATAACCATTCGCTAATCATTATCTAAATTATATATTAGTAAAATAGGAATATCTGTGTTTAACAGATTTTTTATCGCATTTAAAGTCCACACCAGCTTATCACGGTAATATTAGACAAACATCCACAAATATAATAATTATTACCTACTGAAAGTATGACCATAGACAGTCGCTTTGGCGACTTTCGAAACTAATATGAGAACCGCGGTTGTTCTAGTCTTAACTTCTTGTTTAAGTTTCGTAAATTGCTATAAAGTCATAGTGGTATTTCCACTGCCTGCACCAAGTCACTACATTTTAGGAAATGCTCTAGCTAGAGGTCTAGCTGAAGCTGGGCATGATGTTACCATGTTAAGTCCTTTTGAAGAAAAAAATCCGCCGAAAAATGGAAAATACCGAGACATTGTTCTAACTGGTATTACGCCAGAAAGACAAAGTAAGTACGTAGGACCTAATTATTGCCTTCAAAAATTCATAAAGTTTCTGCTTTAGAGGGAACTAAAGAAATCAACATGTTCGATGAAAAGAACCCATTCCAAATGCTAGCGGCAATGATGGGAAATATATTTATAGAAAAAATGTTGGCTCACACAACTGTCCAGAATTTAATGAATTCCGATGAACAATTTGATGCCATCATAGCAGAACAGTTTTCCAGTCATGCATTTAGGATACTACAGCATCGCTTCGGTTGCCCTATGATTTTGTTCAGTACATTGGGTGTTAATAGATTTGTTAACAACTTGGTAGGAAACCCAGCGCCACTAAGTTACATCCCTGACATATTTTTAGGATACTCGAGCGATATGAACTTCTGGCAACGAACTTTTAATTTTATTTATGGAGTTGTATTTGATATAAATCGTCATGTATTGTTTCATCCAACTCAGAACAAAATCATGAAGAAATATTACCCCAATTCTCCGGACATTGAAGATATTGTTTACAATGTTTCCCTAGTCTTCTTGAATGAACACGAAAGCATAAATGATGCTGTACCGCATGTGCCGAATATGATATCCATTGGAGGATTTCATGTGAAACCTCCTAAGGCATTACCAAAAGACCTCCAAGAATTTATTGATGGCGCCGAAGAAGGAGTTATATATTTCAGCATGGGTTCTAATTTGATACCATCGCAAATGCCAACAGAGTCTAAGAGAGCACTACTAAGCGTACTTGGAAGTTTAAAGCAGAAAGTTCTATGGAAATGGGATGAAGGGAATTCAACTGATATACCTCTAAATTTCAAGATATCAAAATGGTTTCCACAGCAAGACATATTAGGTAAGCTCACGAGCACTGTATAATAAGATTTATGATCATTTGGATTACCTATGTATATTTCTAAAAAAATGTTGGAGAATTGACATTTTGGTGGGAATAAATCTATCTCTATTCAAGATAACTGTTGAATAATGTTGCTTGATATTACTTATTGACAAATTAGGTTCAAATATTGCAAAATAAAAGAATGCAACAAATTATGTTAAGTCGCTAATGATTTTGTTTTTCTTGAGTTTCAGGTACCTATAGATAATTTTTTTATATAAAATTAGCTCATAATTAACCGCCTGGTCTTTACATTATTATTAGCAAAATTTAATGGAACTTATTGTTGTAGTACCTACCTAACAAGACAATTTTATTTTATATCTTTAAAAACGTGATGGTAACTCAACATTCTATTTATAGGAATAGTAAAGTAGAATATATTAAGAAAGTTACCATAATAAATTTGTCTAGAAAATATTAATTTAAGAAACTCTTATAGAATATTTTTTCCAAATATTAATATATTTGCTATAGCTAAATAAGATTATTGATATGTCTATATTGGACAAACGTTTACACGCACAATTTTAGCACATCCAAACGTGAGGCTCTTTATATCGCATGGTGGTCTTCTTAGTACCACGGAAACTGTTTACCACGGTGTTCCAGTACTTGCCCTGCCAATTTTTGGGGACCAAATGTTAAATGCTGCCCGAGCAGAAGCACTTGGGTATGGGAGAACTCTGCCGTTTAGAGAACTTACCACTAAAGGTCTATCGGCTACGCTGCATGAACTTTTAATCAATCCAAAGTAAGTTAGTACCTACACCGTTGGCAAAATACCCTTTGTACTGCAAAGGGAATTTTGCACAAGTCAAATCTATAGGATTATATCCAATTTGATTTAAAACTGAAATTATTCCACCTCTCTTGATTTTCAGGTACAGGGAAAATGCGAGAGAGAGACAGAGACTTCTTCACGACAGGCCAGTAAAACCTATGGACTTGGCAGTCTACTGGACTGAGTATGTCATTAGAAATAAGGGAGCATATCATTTAAGAGTTGGAGGAATAGACTTACCTTGGTACAAGTATTTGCTTCTTGATGTAATTGCATTTTTAGTCTTTGTGACAATATTGGTTTCATACTTGACTCTTATAGCAATTAGACGTTTATACTGTAGGCAAAATATAATAGAAAAAATAAAAAAGTTTTAGTATAAAAATAGTTAGCTATGTTTACATGATGTTATCTATGAAATTTATTGTGGGTAATTATCCGCTCCTTTATAGTGTAGAAAGAAGAATTTGGGATAAATGTCGACACATTTTTTAATGGTTTAGTTAATACTAATAAGTGCGAAATTTTCACTAGTAATCGCCCTAGTGCTTAAATTATTGCCGGAAATTTTTAAAATACACGGATTTTTTGAAAATTATCACGAGTCGTGTTAGAGAAAAATTTCCGGATATTAATTCAAGAACGTGGGGGATTCGATAAGAAAATTCCATTCCTACACGTAAATTAAACGAAATTGTTATCAAAATTTTTGTTGAGTGTATGTTACAATGTCACATTATAATAATGACATCTGTCAAAAAATTTCCGCTGTAATCACCTCCTGCTGCCTAGAGCAAGTGAGAATATTTCCGGAAATTTTTTGAGTTGCCATAACAACGAAGCAAGAAACGAGCCTCTGATTGGTCAAAAAAGGTAGGTATAGAATTTTCCAAATTATTCTTTTACTATGTAATTACCGAAGCGGCGGCTATCATATCATATTCTCTAGTAGTACCTATGCGCCGCATACCAGGTGATTTCATTATATTTACTTTGATTGGCTCGGAGGCCTGGGAGTTGCAAACATTCGACTTCTTTCATTTCTAGTGGCTACATTACTTTTTGTTTATTTCTGCTTCTCCTTTGGTCTTGGTTGTTATTCTAATAAGATCGTGGCAGTGAAAATGTATAATAATTTTAAAAAACGCATACTGTTACGGTGAGTTTCGTTTTGCTTGAATTTAGTGATAGTGGATAATTTCCTTTTAATTTCATTCAGTAAAAACATTGGTTTATGATTGAGAGTAACGTGGATTGCGCATGAAAAATTAAAGTAAGATATAACACCAAGCGATATTATCAATAAATTCACATCTTTCAAAAACCATAGACACTAACCAGATAATACCAAATTTTTCAAATTTAAAATCAAAGAAGCGACGTCTATAGAGCTTAATAAAACAGAAAGCTCCTATTTTGCATTTTTTATAACATAGCCCTTAGCATTCCCGTTTTTTAAGAAGTTAATAGGTACCTAATGCAAAACAGTGCATTTAATTTATCCACTTGTTCTTGTCGTACATATTTCGCTTGAAATTATTGCAAATCTGGAGTTGGTCTCCCAAGAGATTTTATTTCAACTTTTTCTGTCAATGAAAGTCTTAAAAAGGTAGATACCTTTCAAAATGTCCTGCTCACTATTTTTTCAACCTTCGCCAAAAACAAAAAATCTGCCCACATATTATTGCGAATAGATAAATCAGGGCAATATCACACATTAATCGGACGGGGGGCATAAAGTTGTCTACATTAAACGACATCACGCGACAAATATGGGATTGGTATGAACAGCGAGAAAATTTTATATTTGCATCATACGTGAACACAAAAGATAATGCACTGGCAGACGTTGCATCTCGCAGCAGAAATATAGAAACAGAATACTCGTTAAAACAAAAAGCCTTTTATCAAATTAAGAAACGATTCGGTCAGCCACAAATTGACTTATTTGCGTCACATCATAACAAAAACTGCGATTTATTTGTTTCGTGGCACCCTGACCCTCAGAAAGATACGAAGTCGATGCATTCACTTTGAGTTGATCAAACACATATTTTTACGCTTTCCCACCATTCCCATTATTACCGCGTGTATTTAAAAAAATCAAATTCGAAAAAGAGAAAAACATAGTATCTAATATTTCCTATTTGGAAATCTCAGCCCTGGTTCCCAATGATTGACGAACTCAAAATAACTGAGACACTCTCATCTCCTCTTAGGAAGCCTCACAACTTATGGGGGACACTTGCCCTGGATGCCGCAGTCTCATATGCGGACATCATATCAACAAAAAGAAATCTCAGAAGCAGCAGCTGACGCGTTAATTTCATCCTTGACCCAAAATACCGTAAAACAGTATAACTCTAGTTATAAAAAAATGGTGGCCTTATTGTAGAGGAATAGATGTATTTATGGCGAACACAAACAAGATTATCGGGTTTCTTAATACAGAAATAGAAAATGGCGGAAATTATAACACAATAAATCCAGACCGATCTGCTATAAATACGAGATTACAAATTACAGACGACTCTCGTAAAAAGGTTTATGAAGGGAGTTTTTCGAATAAGGCCAGTTTTTCCTCTATATAGAGGAAAGTACCCTAATATGAGACCACATTACATTTTGTTCTGTATTTTGTCCTATAATATATTATAATGCGCAAACTTACGTCGAATACGTTTAATATAGTCTCTATTCTCACTGCAGTTTATATAGGATTGCCAAATGTTAACAATTGTTGCGTAAAGAAAGAATTATGAAAAAAAAATCACATCTTCGATTTTTAAAATTGGGTGCCTAATATGAGACAGTTTCATACCCAGGTTTAACAAAAGCACTACTTGCCACAAAATAATTTTTATTTCAAAAACTTTAAAAGAATATCAAATTAACCTAGTATACAACAATTTAGTTACATAACACTTGACACGCTTAACAGGTTCCTAATATGAGACAGTTTCATATTAAGGTTTAACAAAAATACTACTTACCTACCTCAAAATAATTTTTATTTTAAGAACATTAAATATATCAACTTAACACAGTATACAACTCTTTAATTATATAACACTTAACACTACTAAAATTATTAGAAATCTATAAATTGGATGAAGCGAGTCTCCTTATATGAGATATATCATATTAGGAACACTGGATTGTCTCATATTAGGAATCCGATGTACATATAGAATTTTTTGCCATCATTAACAAATGTTATTAAATGCGTCATATAACTACTCTAATTATAAAATAACTTTTATTCAATGCAACAAGCTACAAAAATATATTAAACACTTACCACGTTATTTAGAATTACACGGTAACCCAAGCCCTTTAAAAGTTTGTGCACGTACTGTTGAAGTAAACAATGCCGTTTTTAACCTAAAAATTTAAATAAGCTAGACACTGCACTACATGTGGCGACTTATACCATTAGTGATTGTTTGAGACATTGCCAGCTAAATGGAGACTCTTACTTTAGGAGTTAGTGTGGGGTCTCATATTATGGGAACTGTCTCATATTAGGGTACTTTCCTCTAACGAAACCTGGGACCCATCTCCAGTTCTGGAATATTTGGAATAATTCTCTGAGCCCCCTCACTTCATTATGCTTGGAAAAATTGACCTACAAACTCGTAGTGCTGCTAGCACTCACTACGAGTCAAAGAGTACAAACTCACCAAAATAATGTTAAGTAATGTGTGCAAATTTCAAGACAGAATAGACATAATAATATCAGAAATATCAGACCTTATAAAAACATCGCGACCGGAAAGATGCCAGCCAAAAATAATAATAATAATAATAATAATAATAATAATAATAATATGTCAACAACTGGTGTTATACCAAAAAGTTTGCTGAGAAACATCAAGGAGCTGAATCTAACTGATAGTCTTTACAGGTCCATGCAGAAAGCGGTACTACTTGCGACAGCCCGAACCGTCAGGAAATTCATGGGGAATGCAGGATCGTCCAAGAACATCAATGTCACCTAGGGCCCGATAACATGGCAAGGGTCTCGTCCGAGCCAGATCCTTTTGGTATCCGGGATGCCCGGGATCTGAGTGAATGTTCCCCGTAGAGGGAGTGCGAATGCCTTTTGGCTAAGTCGATATAATAATAATAATAATTCTTATTTTGTCTTCGTTGCCATTTGCGGCTAGGGCCGACTTTTTTCCCGATAGAACTAGGATAGCATTCGCTCAAGTACTACGGAAAACTCTAGAAAACCGTAGTAATCCCAGTGAGTGTAGGAATTAGTAAATCACACGGATACAGCCTATTTAGGAGCAATACCGTGAACCCACATTTGTCCAGCGCTCTTGGCCATAGCGGTGTTTGTGTTTAGCTTCACTACTAGAATATATACAGATATACAAAATCACAAATCTTCCAATAGTTTGGAACGAGATAACTTGCAGCTATTTCACGTACCGATAAAAATTGTAAACAAAAATGTAGGAATCGATATAGATAATCTAGTAGTAAGGTATAATATTTGTCTTACTATTATGTTTCGAGAATTAAAGTTTCCTACTTGTCACATTAGATAATACCATGGTCAGTGGCGTAAGCAGAAATTATTGTCAAGGGGGGGGGGCTGGTTATTTTTGTGTAGAATTACTTAATAATAATAATAAAAGTGAGCGACGCTGTAAAATCTTAATCTAAACATTTAGGTATAGTTTCAGTCTTCCGGCTTTTTTGAGAGAACAAAGCTTTTCAATGTCAATATATAGGTTTGGTGTGATAAATACAGCACACGTATACCTACAGGGTCGTAGATAGACTTTGTCGGTGGGAAAAATAAGTTAATTTTTTATTGTTAAAAATTGCACCGCGGGCGAAAATTTTCAACATTTCAAGGTCAAACATTTTAAATGAATTAAACAATTTAAGTAACCTAATATTAGCAAACAATATTACGCAAGTCAACTGATTGTATTTTTTCTTTGTTAACTGTGGAACCATAATAATAATTTAACTGTGCAGTAACTGTAAGAAGTTGGTCCTCTTTTCTCTTTTACATAAAAGCCCGAGAGAGAATTCGTTGAGTGATGCGGAAGTAAAAATATAGGTACTATAAATTTATTGCCACATCCTATTATAAATTAACATGTCCTCTCAAAGGGTCAAATGTTAAATACATATAGAAATTTATTTCCAGGTGGGTTCATAATGATTATTTATTTTTAAAGGCAGGAATTAAAAGGAGGTGTTCCCTTATTAAAATGCGCCACAGTCGAAATTTTTTAGACATTCCAAGGACAGACAATTTAATTGAGGCATAGAAAATTGCAAAGTTACAGCTCCATATGTTTCCTCTTTTTTTTCTCAATGGGAGGGGTTTGAACACTCACCCCCCCCCCCCTTCTCTACGGCCCTGCCGTATATAAAAAATTAAAAAATAATCTAGCATTGTTTAGCGCTGGTTAATACAAGCCCCGGGGGGGCTGCAGCCCCTCGTTGCGCCACTGTTCATAGTGTCGCAACGTTGATGATTTTCATTTTTTTCTCTATACACTGATAATAGATAATTTGTCGGTAATTGTCGGTAGTTTAAGGCGAGGAGGTCACCAGTCACTGCTTAGTGATTTCAGTAGCGTCTGCTGTTGACGATCGACATGTCACGCAAACTGGGAGTATGTTTATTGTTCGTGGTCGTTTTCGCATTATGCGATAGTGCCAGGATCCTCAGTATTTTACCTATAGTATCGAAAAGTCACTTTATTTTGGGCAGTGGATTAACTAGAGCACTCGCGGACGCTGGCCACGATGTTACTTTTGTCTGCGGTTACAAAGGAGAATATAAACCTAAAAATGAAACTGGGAAATATCGGCAAATCGAACTCACTGGGATTGTTGAAGAAATGGCAAGTATGAAGACGAATATTATTTTACTTAACAAAATATATTAACGAATCCATTGCTTTTATTTTTAGACCACTTGCAAAATTCTAACCCTTTTCAAATGGAGGACAGAAGCATAACGTTTATGTATTTCTTCGGGCATATGGGACTTCAGTTCACAGAAATGGCTCTCAAACACCCAGAAGTTCAAAAACTAATTAAATCCGACGAAAAGTTTGACATCATTTTAGTAGAGGAATTTGCAGATGCAGCTTTGAAAAGTTTGCAGACGCACTTCAACGCACATCTCGTCTTATACAGTGCAATTGGCACCTCTTGGCCCACGAACCACGTGTCTGGCAACCCGACGTTGCCATCATATCACCCGGAAAATATATTTCTTACCTTACCAACAAAAATGAATTTCTATCAACGTTTGCAAAATACCATCTACACTGTAGCACTTTCCGCTATTAATCAGTTCTATTTCTTGCCAAAGCATGATGCACTAGTGAAGAAATACATCTCTCCAGAATTAAGTCTGTACGACAATTTATACAATCAATCCTTAATTCTGATAAATACTCATGAGAGTGTTTCGCCAGCTTTTCCTCGAGTACCACAAATGGTTTTCATTGGGGGATTCCATGTATCAAAAGCTTCAAATAAACTACCTAAAGACCTGCAAACTTACTTGGACAACTCCAAAAATGGAGTCATATTCTTCAGCATGGGTTCTGTTCTGAAAAGTGCTGATATGTCCGATGAGAAGAGAGATATTATTTTGCGGACATTTAAGAAGTTTAACCAGAATGTTCTTTGGAAGTGGGAGGACGAGCACCTTCCTGGACAACCGGATAACGTGAAGACAGCTCAATGGTTACCTCAGTCAGACCTCTTGGGTATTGGGATATTGTTCATTTTGTTTCGGTTTTGTTCAAGCTTGTTGTATTTCTTAGGTCATCCTAATGTGAAGCTCTTCATCACGCACTGTGGACACGGGAGCTTCACCGAAAGTGTTCATAATGGGAAACCCATGGTAGCTCTTCCAATTTTTGGTGACCAACCTTCAAATGGCATTAAAGTTGAAGAACTTGGCATTGGAGTTAAAGTGAGCTTCGCTGAACTTACTGAAGAATCGTTTACTGCAGCTATAAAAGAGGTTTTGGAAAATCCTAAGTAAGTAGATACAGTGAGGTTATCAATATTTGAATGTATTTGTGTCTTAGATACACCGAAAATGCACGGTTCAGGTCTGCCCTATACAACGACAGGCAAGTGAAGGCAATAGACGATGCAGTTTATTGGATAGAATACGTGATAAGGCATAACGGAGCAAAGCACTTGAGGGTTAATTACTTAGATATGCCTTGGTATCAGTATTATCTATTAGATGTGGCTGCGTTCATTTTGTCGATAATTTTGGGCGCGGTAGTAATTCTGAAGGTTCTTTGGAGAAGATTACGAAATATTAGGAGGAAGAAAGAAAAAACTAATTGACTTTGTTCGCATATGCATTATACCTGTGATTTATCATTCGATAAATTGTGTTTCTAGTGAAGTATTTAGAGCAGGGCAAACTTCCAAAATTGCTAAATGGTGTTCAAATTAATTTCAATTTTTTACCTTTATTTCAATCTGAAATTACCTACATAGGACTGTTGAGTGAAAATATTTCAATCAACGATATAACCTAACGCAAATCTAAAGTTAAAAATTAAATGGCTGTTCTCTACAGTATATGGTTATCAAAAACAAAATGTACAAAAAATGTGTGTATTCAAACGGCCGAAAAGATTGCAGGTTAAAAGAAATATGAACATAGTTTAAATTTTTTTAATGGAACATGTAACTCCCTATATGTTTTACAGTTTTTGGAATCTACGGTTCATTCTGATTACAACGATATATTTATATACTATGCCATATGTTTGCTCCAGCCGTTTTTATAATACAAGGCGTTTAAACTTCATTCTTTTTTAGGTTTTCATAAGCTGTATCTCGGAAACGAAACGTTTGCTGATAAATTGAGACAAAAAAGTTAAGTTGATATTTCCGGTCAAGGGCAAGTTTTTTCTCAAATTCAATTCAACCGCAATCGTTACTTTTCCGAGATATAAGATGTGAAAACATGAAAAAAATGAAATTTGAAAGCCCTCTATTGTAAAGCAAACATAATATGACATGTGTATATCGTTGTAATCAGAATGAGCTGTAGATGTCAAATATCGCAAAACATATAGGGTATTCAATTTAAAAACTTTTAAAATATGTTCATATTTCTTTTTAGCCGCAATTATTTGGGCCGTTTGAATGCACCCCTCAAAAGCTCGCAAAAAGTTATGAAACTTTTATATAAAACATTTTTTGTAGGGCCAAAAATAAATAAAATACGGGGGTGAGTCATTTCGTTGGATAACTCTGTGCCTAGGAAATTGACTATTTTCTGCCTAACCTAATAGTTTACACAACTGTGCTACTAAGTATATATTCTATGTGTGCCAATACAGTGTTAAGAACAAATAAATATCAATTTATTTAAATTACCATCCCAATGATTTACATGTTCAGATCTGTACAGTCCCTAGTGAACTTCGAGGTTATTACCTATTATAGAGATGAGTTAAAAAATTGTTTTATTTGCTACACAAAATACTCTATATTTTTTTCATTTTTGGTATAGACATTTTTCTGGGTACAAATATATACCTATACAGGGTGTTTCACTTTTTATATCTAAAGCTTTAACAATCAAAAGCACTCGTCAATATAATAATATTTTGTAGTATACGCACTTTTTTTCGTTTGGATTTTGTTTTCGAAATACAGGGCGTTGCAGTTCTCTTTTTGATATTGAATTATGGCACTATCTCCCAAAACAATCATGCATGCTGCTCAACTGAAATTTGGCACTGCTATGTTTTTGGGGATAGAGAATAAGCTGAAGATGTCAATTTCTACATATCCCACAGAGGGCGCCACTTGTACTATTTTAGGATCGTACTTTTGCTCGTAACTTTTTTGAGGTTAACTTTTTGGTCTTGCAGTTCCATCATTTTTGTGAAGCTTTTCATTTGCAACAAAAGTGTACTCCTGTTTCATATCGATAAAGGCAACCGTTTGGGTGTAAATTGCCAAAACGTGTCCCAAAACACCTGTTAACTCCAATTATTCGAAACATAAAATTTTAAAGATATAGAATACATAGATAGAAAGCAAAGTTTGACTTATGGATTTATCAATGAAAAATCTACTTTTATTTACTTTCAAAGTAGAAATACCGCAAGACGAGGTCGTTTATTTTTAGAAGGATTTTTTTATTACATACCTACTTAATAACTCACTATCAGACGATATATAATCCCAGACCTAGATATACATATTATTATAGGTCTGTAAGTACTATAATTACAGTATGTGGTAGAGGTATCTACTACTTTCTAGAATGCCCTGTAGTACATAGATTAAATAACATAGATATAGATGGATATATAGATACGCGTTGTTGAAACCACAAATGCGTATATACAGGGTGAGTCACATCTAAAGTCAGAGCCGAAAACACAAGGTAGAGTTCGCCAAAATAAGCACATATGCTTAATAAACATTAGCTCAAAAACGCTTGGTTCCCCATATACAGCGTGTTGAAACTTTTTAATTTCTTTCGAGCCTGTTTAGGAATTCCAACAAAATATTGATACATATTATGGGCTGTCATTTGGTGCAATAATTTGGCCCTGTTCAGATGAGCAGCGGCGTAGATACAAATAATTTTATTTTAAATGCCAGCATAATCACCTTCGCACTAGTTTAAAAAATCCGAAATTACGAAGAAACTGTACCAGAAATACACACAGGACCGTACTACTTTTTTTTGCAATTATTTATAGTAACTATTTGTATCTACGCCGCTGATTATCTGAACGGGGTCAAATTATTGCACAAAATGGCAACCATCCAATGCATAATGTGTACCAAATTTGGTTGGAATTCCTAAATGGGCTCGAAAGAAATTTAAAAAAAATATATTACTTTTGGAAAAATTTCAACACGCTGTATATGGAGAACCAAGCGTTTTTGAGATAATGTTTATTATGAATATGTGCTTATTTTAGCCAGTTCTACCTTGTGTTTTCGGCTCTGCCTTTAGATGTGACTCACCCTGTATATTTTCTGTGCCTCAGATGGTTACGTTATCTGCGTTTAACCCGTCCCCAAAAAATCCGGCTATATCAACTTTCAAATTTTAATTTTGGAGCGAAAACAAATTAAAACAGATAAATTGTAATGTCTTACAATTTTTGAGACTTTTAGGATAATACAATTTAAAATTTTGTGTACAATGTTTGGTGTAGTGTGCGGAAATTTCAACAATGGTTCTGACAATCTGTGTCTGTGTAACTTTGTCTATGCTGGGTATAAATTTATTATTTATAAATTTATTTATTCTATATTAGAATGTACCTACGTAGAGGTATCCTTTACCCTTTACTCAATGGTATTAGGTATCACTACTTCTAGCCCTTATTATAAAACTCGACCAGCTTAAAGTGCCATCTAGATATAACTCTAGGCTGCTACTGTATTATTGACCTAAAACCGAACTGCAAAATATTCTCAACATGCGCATTACCTATACTTTGTGGTTTGCATTATTTGTCTAAAAAAACATTGTACATCCTCTGTATTATTTCCTTTGATACAAGATTTGTGCCAAAAAAAAATTAATATTCAGTAACGACATTTACGTAGTGAAGAAATCCGCTTTTTATCTGGAAGTCGGTGCTACCATCTATAGCTCGAAAGTTTTAATATGAAATTCGCCATCTCCATTCCGTTTGCGAAGTCTAGATTTCATGAATCTGTTTTCTACTTTACAACATCGTTCAATGCTTGGATGTGAGATGGTAGTTGTTGTTCATTTTGATAATTATGGATGTTTAGTTATTTCATATAATAATTAAAAAATACGGGTATATTTAATTACAAGGTTCAGTCAGATTTTTTGGAACAGAAGAAAGATTATTTTATTATTTCTTATTTAGAAAACATATCAAATATTGTTTTTGTGAAATTTATTCAAACTTCAACTAGTCGACCCAAGCGAAATCCTTGAGTTAGCTTCTTTCTGGTCGATTTTTACCCTTTAACCAGTTGACTGGCTCGCAATCAAATTTCCTGACGTCACCAACCTACTTTTCATAAATTCCGGACAGCTTTCATGGGCGACTACTGAAAATAGTCACTGCTTTCGTGGACAAATCAAGCCAGCGAAAACATTTTTGGCGGGCGTCCTTACGCAAAAAGAACACATAAAAAAACATTTTGTTTCTACATCGCGGCCGGCGGCCTAGCAGGAAGGCAGAGTTGCGGAGAGGTGGCACCGCGTGCGATATGTTTTGTGTTCGGCTGCGGCGTTCAGTGTTCGGCGTCGAAAGTGGCCGCAATGCGTCTGTCGGAGGACGATATGGACGAACAGAGGCGGTTCCCGTTTATCACGTAAGTATGGAATGGAAATATGCTCGAGAGAACGCTTCTGGTCTCCATATTTACGAATTCCGTAATTGCTAGCGTATGCTTTTTGCTAGTTCATGCTGGAAGAGTTTAGCTGGGTAGACAGGCGGATATGAAAACGCGCTTGAACTTTTTTCTTCCTTTATTTCAGCACTGTTATTATAGCATCAATTCATTTCTTCCATCGTGTTACAACTTTCGGAATTATTGTCTTCTAAATTATTATTTTTTAATCATTTGTTTAATGTAAAAACTTCACGAACAAAAATTAACTGCCCCATCGGAATTTTGTAGTAGGTTTATAGGCTGAAGAGAGCACCTTCAGATTTCTTTGAATCGCACTCAAATTAAAATTGTTAATTGGGGGATTTAATCCTTCAATCCTTTTTTAACGCTATATGCTACAATATTATACTTTTTTGAAATGAATGAGTATGGATGTAACACTATTGAATTTTAGTCCAAGCCTCAGATTTCCTCCAATCTGTCTAAAATATATCTCATTTATTCATGTTCAAGAAAAAACTAACAAGATATATAATATCTACCGATAAGAAAGAACAACAAAATATAAAGTTAGATTTTCCATACGACTATTCCAAAATATACTCTTCATATCTACATTCGGAAACTGATAAACAATTGTACCTATTAGCACAGACCTATAATATATAGGTCTATAATATAGACCTATAATATATAGGTCTGTGCTATTAGGTACACAACACACACCTTTTGGCCAATCACGTACCTATAATCTCATAACTTACTCAACAGTTCAAGCTAAATTTTCGTTACGAAAAGTGGGCTCTGGGCAGTGGTTGCTACTGTTCGATGCTCGATACAATGTCTATTTGTGATTTAATTATATAAAAAGGAGTTTATAATATTCGAAATTATTTCAGATGTTAGTAAAAATAAACAAATTTTGTAAGTCTTTTGGATGTGGCAAAAGCAAATATGTATTTAAAAGTTTATACCTATTCGGAGTGATCTAAAAAAAATAACAACAAACATAGCTACACAAATTTATAGAGTGGTGAAGTCGTTTTCCTAATAAGCAAACTTGGCACCCTCCTTTTCCGGGTTGCAAGATAAAACCATTATTAATAATTATTGTCTAATAGTTAGGAATACGTAATGTTTGAGATATTGTCTATGATATTTATTATCAAATTGTAAAGAAAAAATTTACTCGCCCTAGCCTGAATTAATTTGAAATGTATCTAAGTCGACACCTCAAAACATTTAAAGCATTTTTCTTAAAAAAGTGATGAAGATAAACTATAGCTAAAAAAATTAAAAATGTATATTTTAAATAATGTTTTCTTTTGCGACTAGATAATAGACTAAAAAATAGGACATATTTTTTTCTCAGTGATTATATAAGCTGATCAGAATAATTTGTTCAGAATAATTTTGCCGATTTTAAAAATATGTATATGAATATTACCTATTTTTATGATTGGAAAAATACATGGCGTCCACCATACTGGGTCTATAGTGTCATCAGGTAGCTTATATACAATGAATTTAATATCCAAAATAAATTAAAATGCAAGAGTTATTTAATAACTACCAAATTTAGGTACCTACCTTTTGGTTTCAAACGAAGTCCATGGCTAGTTGTAATGTAAGTAAGCAGACAACGCATTAGATTTCTCAGTTTCTTCTTCATATATCTAGTGAACTATTGGTTTGCTTAGGGACTTTAAACAAATTTTTTATTTTTATTGTTACATACGTTACAAAATACTCTTCCAAAATATAATATCTAGAATTCTCGCTGTTTCATTCGTTTGAACAGATTATCCAGTAATTCCAAAATAGTGCTTATTCTTCTGCAATTCACGTTATGGTCTGTGCATATACGATTCTCTATTATGTGAATGGTAATCTCATGTTTTCACAAATAAATCTACCTATAAAACTCTGTTCATATGACAAAACTGCGATCTACTGACCGCAGAGACAATTCGTTACCGTAAAAAGAACGTAAATAGTAATATAGCTGGATATTTAAAATATCGGACATTCTGAATGTCTGAAACTGACATACGTATAACCACAGAATACCTTATACCCTATAATATAAATGCTACTCCAGATCGCAAACAACATTGAAATGATGACGTCATGTTCGAGCCTTTAATATAGTTAATCCGCCATCTTAAGACGTTCGCCATATTGGGTTTAGAATGACGTCACATAGCTTATCGCATTCTCCACGTCAAACCTTTTCATTTGATAGATACCCATGTCAAGGGGGATGTGAAAAAAAGGTAAGCCGCCATCTTGGGTCACAGCGAAACTATGTGTGCAAAAGTTCTGCTTGATTATTTCAGTCAATAAATTTGAGCCACACATAACTGACCCATACCGAATTTAGAACAAAAGAAAAGTATTGAAAAATTGCATCGATCATACCAAACCCTTACGAGAAAGAAAAACTGGAAAAATATTTTTCTCTCTACAATTTATACCATACCACATCAAAATCGACTATAAATGCAAGGATGGCTGAAAATTTTAACTCGGAAGTGAGACAAAAGACATATTATCACTGCTTTGGCTGTTTCCATGCTATAGTTAGTTGAGAATTGCTACAATACAACTAAACTAAACAAATAACGATTTTATCAAGTTACTAGGATTCTGTACCAACTTATTTGAGATACGGGACGTGGACGCAATACCCATATTGTATCTACAAACTCCAGCAAAGTTTGTTTTATAACCATATATTTGATCACTGTATCCAACAAACAATAAAATATTTCCACAGTTTTACGGTTAAATACCTACTTCATAGTGGAATTTTATTAAAAAATATGTAAGCCATTCAGTCGACACTACTATACGAAAGCCCTTGATTTATGACAGCCAATGGCCATAGGCGTAACAATGAATTATGAATTTAGCTTGATATTTGTGTTGCACCATAGAAACCCTAGTTATTACAGTAGAAGAACAATGAAGCGGGTGCGCCATTTTCAAAAAGTACTTATGCGACACATTCAAAAGTCTTGTCCCGCGAGCTTGCGCACTAAATGTTCAGGTATATGTCTTCCGCCCATAATCGAATTCTTGCCTTATTCAAGCTCGGTGTTTGTAAATAAAAATTAAGTCCTACCAATGAAAGTACGGCAGCAATAAACTCAACTCAAATTTGACATTTGCCACTTTCGGCACCGTTAGTGTTTTTGAATATAAACAAGATTTCAGGAAAATCATTCGACAGAGCTCACTGACCGTTTTGGAATAAATTAAATTCAAGAGTTGCTTGATTTTCCAACACCTCAACAAGCGCCGGAGAAAGTTTAGGTTACTGTGATTGGTTGTATTCGATTTCATATCCGTCATAGGCTAAATATTAAATCATATCCGTTCAATTAACTGAATTTGCACTCTACTTATCCATTCTCTAGGTTGTGAAGAGAACTGTAAATATACATGTGGGGGTAGAAAAATATCTTGTTGTAAGTATGTACATACTTACCCAAATTTTGAACATAGTATCACCAAAACGAAGCGCTTGCGAAAAATTTTTTATACCCTAATTTGTTGTTCAAAGCTACCAAAGAATTTTTGCTCACAAATTCCGAACACCCTGTATAATAGAATAAGTTAGCTAATGGGTTAAACACGAGAATAAGGCGGAGAAGCTTATTAATACTTTTCCTGGAAAAAGCCTTGTAAGTTGGAGTATCGAGGAGCTTCCTCATCCAATTCATTAGGCGAGTCATCAATGTTTACGTAAACAAATAAACGAAAATAACTGCTTTCCTATCGTGGGCATATCGTATGAGATGAAGTGATTAGAAAACAGGCAAAATTTTCCTTGGAATGTCAAAACGAAATCCACTAAGTAGGTCTAAGCTTGAGGGCAAAAATGAAACCGGTCGATAAAGTATTTTGCTTTTATGACGCTACTGCTTTTTAAAATGCGAAGGTAACCTTTGATTTCACTAGGATTACGTATACTATGAATGAGGACTAATACTAATAGGGATGTTCCCAAACAAATACAACGTCATAAAAAGGCCGTAAATAGACTCCAATTTAAATCGGTGAAATACAAAAAACATTATTTTCTGTAAAAAAATAGCGAGACATGTATGCTTTCGTTTCTAACACAGATACCTTAGTAGCAGGTGGTCAAGTGAAAAGGGAAGTTTTGATTTTTTTAGTTAATAACTGTACACAGTTGGCAGTTGTTGTCAAGTAATTATCTGTCAATCTATGCAATTTAGTAATCATGAAACAGTGGATGGATGTTACTTAAGATATACCACAAACAAAATAGTGATCTATAGCCTTACAGAACATAATCCGAAGAATTTAGTTCGAAAACAGAGAATAGCTCGACTTTATGGTTTAAGAAGATTATGTACCTACTTAAATTTTTTTTTGTTTCGATTATTTTTACCAGCTATACACCACAAAAACATCCTTATTTATTTATATTTAATTGCAGGTACTAAAATATACCCTTTATTTGTTTTAAGTGTAAGGAGGGTGTCCCGTTTATGCTTCAAAAAAATCGTGGGCGGGCGCCTCGTGTCAAAAAAATTCGAGTTTGTCCTATCAACATTTTTCTCTTAGAGGCTCGTTGACTGAAATACAGGGCCTTGAAGTTATTTTTTGGAAACTTAATTATGCCACTATCTCTCAAAATAGTCAAACTACGGATCTGCAAATTGGTATCGCTATATTTTTGGAGATGAAGAATTGGCTGAAAATGTTAATTTCGACGTATCTTACAGAGGGCGCCACTTGCGCTATTTTTGGTTTGTGCTTTTACTCGTAACTTTTTGAGCTTATCTTTTTGGTTTTGGTTTCATAATGATAAATCAACCGTTTGTGTTGAAATTGGCAAAATGTGATTCGAAAAAATAATTTTTCTCCTACCGCTTTAAAATTTTACAGAATAGTTGTATTGTAGCATTTAAAGTGACAAAGAATCCCCTATAAACAATGTACCAACAATTTTTCCACTTCAAAATAGAACTGGAGGAACTCGACAATTTTTTTTTATTTTTCTTAATTTTGAACATATCTACGATCCATCTGTAAAATGCGAGTGCCTACACTTTTGCCGCAAAATGAAAAGGTGCATTAAAATAAAGATAACCACATTTTTGTCAAACTACACCTAAGATACAAAAGTCATAGGTGAATGTAAAACAATACCATTAGATTTCAATATTGGTACAATTTAAACATATTTAAAGTTTTTTTTATAGAAACGTGCATATTTGAACCTACTATAGTCGACTTATTGGCATGGAGTCAAGTGACTTGGATGATGGCTATAAATAGGAGTAGAGTCAAGTCGAAAGTTGAATAGTAATTTATTTTTTGGACACGAGGTTCTTCGATAGTAATTTTTTGTGAGCTTAACCTCGAATTTTTGCTAATCCAAGGAACAAGAAGATTGCCAACTGTTTTGCATTAGAATTCAAGGAACCCGTTTTGGTGACAACTCTTCCGACAAAAATTGAAATTCGCGATTGTCTTAAAGCTTCACCAAAATAAAGAAAATATGCTTATATTAAAATGCAGCAAATACCAATACAGAGTTTATGTTCCAGTCGGATTTTCTTTGTTTTAACTAGAGAAGTAATTTTTCAATGCATGAAATCAGTTGAAGTATTTTTCAAAACAAGTTTTGCACACTTTTTATGAAAAAGTTGAGCCAGATTGGTGTAATTCGTTTTTTTTTTATTATAAAAAAACAAAAATTTAAACAAACGATTTTTAATTCAGGCAGAACTTTATCTTCATAGAATTTGAATTTTTAATACTCCTTTGAATAAGACAAGTTATTAAGACAAGTTATAAATTGCAATTAATGCTTTTATCGTTGGTTATAGTGATCACTGATCTCTAATAAATTGCTCACTATTAGCATAGAGGAATCTATGCTATTAGGTTTCAATGGAATGTTTAATTAGGTGTCGTCCGGTTTGCGCTCGACCGTTTTGGGCTCTTACCTGAAATCGACCAGTTTGCCCTCTCTTGTAATGTAATTTTACATTAACCATTACCGTTTTACTATTATTTCACTATAAGAATTAGGTATAGTATAAAAATTAATTAACCATTTTCCCTTCACACTTTCATCCAGACAGGACTGGCAAAGTTTATACATAATATAAACTTTGGTGTGTTTAAAAGATTTTTCTTTTTTGATTTTTTTTAAGTTTTCTTTTTATAAAATAAGATACAAAAAATCCAGGCCAATAAAAAATCGTGTATTTATTCCAGCTACTGGATATATTATATATGCTACGTCTTTAAACACAATCTCAAGTCCCCTCTGTATCGTTACCTATATGTTTTAGAAATTCTTTCATCAAGAATAATGCAGGTTTTCTTGCGTCGTTTTCCTTCTAAATTTAAATTAGACCTATTATACACGTGATCAGAGGACTCTGCTTCTTTAAGTAGACACTTTACTAATTGGAATACATTGGAATGCGCTCTTATCAATGTATTTAACCTTTGTTTAACGAAGTAATCGTAGAACTGCTCCATTTTTTCGGAAATTGGAGACGATTCTTGAATGCATAACCAGCCATCATCGATATCTTCTACAAGCAGATATGCTAACGCAGCACACATTCTTGTATGTAAGCGTATCTCTTCGTTGTCTTTATATTCAGAAGCGAGTCTAATACTTTGAATATTTTTCCATATATACATTGGTTAAAATGAAAGTTACAGCCAGAAATTTGAACTTCTGGAAAATTGTTTTCTAATGCACTAATCATTGCTTGCTCAAAATCCAATTTTACAAGAGATGGTTTCCAATTTGGTAGTTTGTCTTTGACTGTTAACGACAATCTATGGTATGTCTCTTTGGCTTTGTTGGGAAGTAATGCAAATAGCACTGGAATTGTATTTGTACATATGTTACATAATATGTTACATATTTACAGAGCGCAAACTGGTCGATTTCAGGTAAGATCGCAAAACGGTCGAGCGCAAACCGATGGTGTTATGCTAGTAACGGCCCCTGTATCCATAAATTCCCATTTTTACCTTAAAGACAGAACTCATAAATATGCAAAGTAATTCCACGAGTCAATCAATTAATACAAATCGCTTAAAAAACCCAGATAGTAAAACTACAGCGTTAGAGCCCGAGGATATTATTAAATAGTGTTTAACTGTTTTCATTCAATTGTTCCACTCACTGTGCTTTGAGCTTTCAAACGAGTCACAAGTGCGAAAAGATGTTAACTGAAAACATTAGAATGAGTCCGAATTTAGTTATTTTGCTCAGATAGAAGAAACTGGAACTTCTAAAAAATATAACGGGATTTAGTGTCACTGTAATTTAAGAAAAATAGTGTGTAATTATTAATAGTGAAGGTAAGGTAGATAATGCTGCTATTTTTGAACATGTAATTCAACTTTTCACACTTGATTAAATAAATACCTATCTGTTCTTGGGATTATGCATTTGCAAAAAAAAATATTTTTTAAAATACATTAAAACATGTTTTCTATTATACCTCATTAAATTATTATGTTTTATTACAATATCTTGTTTAAATGGAAAAATGGCATTGCGCAAACTGTAAAAGCAAAACAACAAAAAATATGAGCACAACTTCATTATTCTTGTTTGAGAGATGAAATCCAAAAATAAATACCTTGCACAGAACCTACGTCAAGGAAATAGACAAAAATAATCTACGTTAATCTAAATATAAAACTGATTATCATTAAGCAAATTTCGGAGTGCTATGAAAAGATAGATTGAGTAATTTATAAGCACACCTTCAGGGACCAGCCTACCCAAATTCCATTTACATTTTGATGTAGTACATGAATGAAGTGTAGTTTATTAATAACAATAACTATATTTGATAGTTTTCAAAAAACGATGCTTTAAATAAGTCTCAAGGTAAGAATAATTATTGTATTTATATTAAATTATTATTTTTTGTATTTTTTCTTCTTCGAGAATTTTGCAAGTGAAATTTATATTACCTACTTATATTATTATATTTTCTTGTGCAAGAGTAAGGTCTTCTATAGATTAAAATGTAGGTACATTCCTCACAATTTGCAAAACTTATATTATTTTGCCAAGAAAAACTGTTGTCAAAATCTTAGATCCGTCTGCAAGTCGTCAAAAAGAAAAACATTTTGTATCCGAACAGTTGCTTACAAATAAAATAATTAAGAATGTAATTACTTCCTATTCGGGTCAATTACCAAACGCATTCCAGGCATTCCCAATGTTTCTTGTGATATTTAAAATATTTTTTAAAGGATGTCACTTAAGATCTTCCACTAGAATATTGATACCCGAAATGGATCTAGTCAATTTAATTTAAATCCTGTAAAATAGGTATTATAATGAAAGTCATGTTATATTTTTGTCAAATTTAATTTTACAGACATGAATCAACGCTAATTACCGCAACTAATAAATAATACAATAACATACAATGGTACTCCTTTCATGACGTTACTTATTCTTATTAATCTATTATTACTGGAAATACAAAATCAAGATAGTTTCATACTGGTTACATTATAGATATACTAAAATGTATTAAAAAATCTGATAAAAATTTCAAACCTCCATTTTCTGGAGAATTAGGTGACTGCAGAGACTTTAAAATATATATTAATTTCTGCTTTTGGTTTTATTTAGGTGTGATATCATCCTTTGAATTTTAAATAAATTCGAAATGGAATGTTTAAGTATGTATATTTTTTAATGTTATATTTTTTTAAACCAAACACATGCACCACTCAAGTTCGTGGTTGCTTTTATTAACACAGTAGTATAGAAACTTCTAAGTACAGCATGTATTTTCAATTTAAACTTTATATCCATCAAAATTTATATTTATATAGTCAGTTATTAATATTATAAATATGTAGGTAAGTTAGGAGATAACGATATTACTTTAAAACTTCGTGATGTGTGATTTTTCCCATCTTTTACACTACCAAAAAAACGTCCGTTATCTTCTATGTTATCCAAAGTCAAACGAATTAGATCATCTCTTCGACATGTGCTGAAAATGCAAAATATTAAAATTAATTTTTTGAGGATAAATTGAGTAACTTGGTCTGCAGTTAACACTTTGGATTTTTTGGGAGATAACCAACACTTTGCCGCTTCAAATATGCTACTGTTTTCGAAAAATTTCTGACATCCACATTTTTTTACATCCACATTTTTTTACTGCTTAACAATAATTTTTTATCATGGAAAATCGGCTCCGTAAAGTGGAAGACAACATGGTCTCCATTTCAATTTACAGAAACAGACAGTATTTTAAGCATACATTTGGTTTTAATACAATCTCATTGCTATGTAGATGAACGTAAAATCAAATCATCATCATCATCAAATAACATATTTAGAAGAGATTTCGCTAAAAAGCGAGTCTCCTTTTGACATATATTATGTCACTAAGAAATTGTCTGTATTACTCGTTAGTCTGTGAATAAAAGCGATTATTTCCCTCATACTGCTTGCATCCAATAAGGTAGCTCCGTCCATAAAAATCCAACCAATGATATGCCTCTGCTAGCGATAATTTGCACTATAGTGCAATTACCGGTAATTGCAAATTATCACTTCGTTGCTTAGCAACCGGGAATCTGTTGGATACAAACACGCTACCTACTTCTTAAAGTTTGTGTGTTTCACACTGTTCTAAATTATGCAGCTTATAAATTATGTTGCGGTATTATTAAGCATTATATCAATGAATTTATATAACTTTTACATTGCTAAATTCTTGTTATTTAGACCTCCGCCTCCGTTTAAATTTAAGACACATTCAGAAAATAAACCAACGCCGACAGGGTGTAGGTATAATCGCATTTGCCTTGGATACCCAAGCGTCATGTTTGTTTACTCGAACGCTACAGTCGAAGATGTCAATAAACTCGTTCAAAATGAGTCGTTTTGGAAATGTAAACATAGAAAAAATAATACAGAAATTATTAAATCGTATTCGTGAAATAATCTCCACAAATACCACTCGTGCCGCAAATTTTTCTAAATAATTTTATTCTCAAGCACTATTTTGCCCATTAGCAAAACCTCTCGTACAAATTGTGCTTTTATTTTCAGATATAAAAGACCAATTTATACTCGTGATCTTTCTAGGCAAAATTGCGATTTTGAAAAAATTATCGATAAAATTTCCGGCACTTGTGATCATCGTGTGCATCATCGAAATTGAAAAATAAGTTAACTTCCGGTCCGGACTCTATTCCCTCCTTTCTAGTTAAAGACTGCATTGGTGTTCTTTCGGCTCCACTACTTACATTGTTTAATTTAGCTACTAGCAGCAACACCTTCCCTGACATTTGGAAGATGTCAAGGGTGTGCCCGGTTTTGAAGTCTGGTGATCCTTCTGATGTGCGAAATTATCGGCCTATATCTATTTTGTCGAACTTTGCCAAGGTTTTTGAAGTCGTTTTGTATAACAGAATTTATCCATCTGTACGCAATGTCCTTTCCCCACATCAACATGGATTTCTGTCAAAGAGATCCACTGTCACGAATTTAACATGCTTCACTCAATTTGTAGCGAGCCGTCTTGACAAACAAAAGCAAGTTGATGTAATATACACTGATTTTGCGAAAGCGTTCGATAGACTTGATCATGGTATACTCATAGAGAAGATTAATATGTATGGTCTTAATTCCTCTGCATTGGCCTTGTTGTGCAATTACCTTGATCAGCGTAAACAGTCTGTTTTCTATAACGGATTTCACTCGTTTGAATATACTCCAAAATCAGGTGTCCCACAGGGCTCGAATCTGGGACCCTTATTGTTTCTCTTGTTTGTTGATGATATTGCGAACTCGCTCAGTTGTGGTAGAGTGCTATTTGCTGATGATCTAAAATTATATGCCGAGGTTAATACCATTGAGGATTGCATACACTTACAGCTTGATCTTGATCGTATTCATCAGTGGTGCAACGAAAACCGGCTTCACTTGAATATTGCTAAATGTAAAGTCTTGAGCTATACTAAAAAACAATCGACTTTGGCACACAACTATAGTGTTTCCGGATGTGCTCTTTCTCGTTGCGATTCAGTGAAGGATTTAGGTGTCATTTTTGACTCAAAGTTGTCGTTTGTCGACCATATTTCATGGAAGGTTACCCAGGCCTCTAAGGCATATGGCTTCATAGTAAGAAATTGTCGTACTTTCACACAATTCAGTCCTATGTTAGTCTTGTTCTCAGCTTTTGTTCGCTCTAAACTTGAATATGCCTCAATCATATGGTGTCCATTTTATAGATGCCATAAAGTAGCCATTGAACGCGTACAGAAAAAGTTTCTAAAATTTTTGGCTTTTAGGGTAGACGGAATATATCCCGCGATGGGTACTCCATATGTTGAGCTAACAACTAGGTTTCAGATTCAGTCCTTAGATTTGAGAAGGAAATGTGCAGCACTGAAGTTTTTGCATAAGATTCTGCATAACGAGATAGATGCATGTGATCTCGTCTCTCAAATTAATTTTTATGTTCCATCTATCATTAGAACTCGCAACTCAAACACTTTTTATTGTGATAGAGCGAGAACAAATTTATTTTTTAGAACACCTTTGTTTTTAATGTGTGATAACTTTAATAAGCTGAGTGAACACTGTGATATTAATTTTCATAATCTGAATGTAATTCTAAGAGAGGCTGCTGATAATTTAGACAACTTCACTTTTTAAACTTTTTCTGTGTTCTGTGTATACACCATAATTATTTGCCTTTTTTCGCCTTTTTTCACACTCATGTTTTGTCACTTATATCCGGGTTTTTATATTACTTTTTTATATTGCTTCTTTATCCTGCTTTCTTTATGTAGTCTTTTATGTATAGTTTATTAGTACCTAATATGCATATGTGATTATCTTACTCTTTATTATATACTTGTCCTGTAAATGGGGGTTACCTGTTGGGCAATAAATGCTATATTATTATTATTATTATTATTATTATTATATTGCATACGATTATTTAATCTAGTATCCAATCTGCCTTGCGAGGTTAATTTTTTTAAAAAATTGCCTTCCTGTCAGAAAAAGCGAAACTATAGGGTTTAAAATTAAAGTACCAGGAATATAATACCTACTATAAGTTATATTAAACGATATTATTCCATTACACTGAATATTATTTTTGTTTTCTAATCAAATTTACTGTCATTTTGACGACGGAAGTTAGAGCACGGGAAAACAATTTTTTATTATACTTCTTTGAAAACACCTTATTTTCATCTTTACCCCCGTTGTTGTATTCTCCTACTCCACTTCAACATATGGACTATTTCCTCAAGTTATTTTCATCTGTTTTAGCAATAATGAAAAATGGGTTTTTTCGGGCTAGCGCACGGAAACAGCGCATGGAAACACTTTCCGTGCGCTGAATAAAAATACCGAATATATAGCTTTAAAATAGAAATATACAGCAAAGTAAACCAAATTTAAGAAGCTCTATATGCTCTTTGATATTTAACATGTACCTATTTTGTATTTTAATTCGTAAGTGTTTCAATATTTAGATACATTTCTGTAATATTTTTGACGTTTTATTCACCTTATCTGACAATAACTAATTTACAACAAAGCACCTTTGAAATAATTTGAGAGTAACCATGGAAACGCATCATACATACCAAACACTATATTGTCTGCATTGTTTATTTTTTGTCAATTAAATTTATTATAATATGCCGATAAAATGTTTTAAGTTTCCTTTTTCAAAGAAGTATAATAAAAAATATCGTTCATCACACGTCCAGAAATAGATTTTTCCGTGCTTGCATGACTTCCCGTGTTCGGCTGCGCCTCACACGGGAATTTGTCGCACGGAAAAATCTTTATTTCCAGACTCGTAATGAAATATACTATTTCACACTTTCGGTATCCAAAAATCGTCTGGAAACAGGGCGTTTTCGGAGAGATGTATAGTGAAAAAATCATTGTGACACGGAAGGACGACGGCTAGATTTAGAAGCCCTTCCCAGTAACCTCATTAATCACCATTTATTTTCTAAACGTAGAAAGCAGGCATCAACTCTGAACCCGCAATTGCAGGTAGAGGCCGCGCCGACCCTGTCGTCGGTACAGAATCGCCTCGCGCTGGACGAAGATCGGAGAAACTGGCGCAAGAATTCCTCTCCATTAATAATTCCGCTGGCTCGGTTAAACGGCGTGGATGCGATACAATTACCAATAATTACCACAGCGTAAACACCAGCTGACGGAGGATCGACTGCGGCGCTCCAGTTGAAAGGTTCCAGCATCTTCCATCTGTGGTTCCAGCATGCACGAGCGCTCAGTTTCGCGCATGTTCAAAGGCTCTATGCCCCAGGTGGTGGCGGTGCTTTTCGGTGAGTCTGCATGTTGGTCTCCCAGAATGCTCAGCTAGGTGTAGTTTACAGTTACTACCGACTACCACTACCTGCGAAACTAAGAACGTATGCGGTGTTGTCAACTCAGACCGATTCCAAATATCTGGCTAATTAAAATATATATATATATATATATATATATATATATATATATATATATATATATATATATACCATACTCATCTCCAAAACACAATGTATTATAATGTTCGGGATGTTCTGTTCTACCTAATGAGGTTGATGATGCATGTTTCTCTCTTATTTCTCTTTCAAAGAATGATTTAGGGAAATACGTCATGGTTTGTCATAATATCTTCTTAAATATGAACACACTCGATCCTTTGGGAACATAAAAAATTCAAGGGGCAAATTTGCATAAAATGCGTACAAAATTACCGCTTGATCATTGTCCACAAATTAGGAAACCAAGAATTATGCAGTTTTCAATGATTTTTTGCACGATAAATTTGTGACACATTGGAAATATCTTAATTATTCCCTTTAAATAGAGTCCATTCTTTTTAGTATAATTAAAATAAAATAAAGGACTGTGCGCTTTATTATTACTTGTGAACAATAAAACCTACTACCTATTACTATATTATTAATGGCTATCTAGAAATATAGCACCAAATCAAATCATGAAATCATAGTCACTAAGTACAAAAAGGTGTCAAATTTCTACTTGAGAGCTCACAAGGATACCCATCATTTTTTTTGCTCTAATTTCAACATCATCAAGTTTTTGTATAGCCAGTAATGCTCTAGTTAGTTAGATAGCTACTCAAGAATTTCAAACAAAGATTACACAGTTATAAGAAATATGTTTAAAATAAAATATCCAAATATTGTTGTTAGTCCTGCTTTTGTTTGAAGTAGTTAAGTAAGTACACATGTTGTGAAATCATTACAATCAACCCATCTTCTATTTCACCTAGGATTATGCAAAACAAAGTATATCTTACCTAATAAACAAACTGAAGGGATTTTCAAAGTGCTGGATATAGAAATGCAAATAAGATGTTTCAAGTAGATATCGTTAAGCTTTTGATGGCAATTGAAATTATTAAGGATGACTTTTGAGTTAGGATTGAAGAGTATGTGATACTTAGTTAAAATAGGTTGACCTTCAAAAACCAGTACTTAAATATTTGGCATAAAAATATAATTTTGAGAATTTCGGTGCTGAAACCAAGGTCTATTTTCTGAAGTAGGTACCTACCTACATGGGCGCCGACTCCGCGGGTGCTCCGGGGCTCGAGCACCCGGCCAAAAGTTTGGCCAGTTGATAGTAGCTCAAGCAAAGGAGACAAGTTGACAACTAAACAAGTTGAATATATTATACGTCAGATGTTCCCCATAAAATCGTCCATAAGACTAAGCACTTTTGTGTTATTTACGCAAAGTTAGATAACTAGTAGTTTTTTTGTTTTTGTTTTGTTTTTTGTTTGTTTTTGTTTAAAGACCGCGTCTTAAAATTCAGCCAGCGCCGGTTTTAGGGGGTCCTTGGGCGCTAATAACACCCGGCATTTAATTTTAAGAGGCGGTATAAGCTGGTCTAATAACTAAAAATAAATCACATTTTGTTGCTATGTCGCTCACGACGCGACACCTTCATTTTGATCTTCGTCTGCAAACATAACATCTGAAACGTTCTCCTATTTATCATCTTATTCGAATATACAACATTGATTCATTTGATTGAATATAAATTGGAAAATTGTCATTAAAAATCAAAATACATTATACTGCTATGATTTTGTAATTTCCAATACCTCTTTTAAACTATCTGTGCTTTATATTTCTAAAAAATTTCGCCTTTGGCGCATTTTAGTAACCAAACACCTCTGCTTTCTTTTGTATAGCCGGTTTAAAAAGCAATGCTTTTTGCACACTAAAACAAATTTCGAAATTTTTATTGGTCACAGTTGTTCTATAAAAGAAGACTGAGTAGGACTTCTTGGCTACAAATATTACGAGTCATAGTGAACAAAAAAAATTACCACCAGTTAACAAGAATGTGTATTGCTTGGAATTTATTTTCCCTAATTTAATCTGTTTGACCTTGAATATTTGAAAAATTTTCGCCTGCGGCGCAATTTTGTACTAGAGTTGCCGCGAGACACGAGACACGAGACGTCTCGTCTCGTCTCGAAGCCGTTTTGTCTCGTCTCGAGAGCATTTTGTCTCAAATTTCGAGACGAGACATCTCGAAAAATTGTAATCACTTATTATACGACTGGAAATAATAATATTTTAAATTTTAATTAATTAAAAACAACATCGCATGGTGTGATCTGGCAATACCAATGATCTGTATACCTAGATCCATAATCCAATATACACAACTTCGTCCTCAACATTTTAATATGTATTTACAAACTTTTTTGCAGAGTTGCAACTTCTCTAATGTGACAAATAATGAAAGCACTTATTTTTTGCAATGAATATGTTACCGTGAAAGACCGAAATTAATGAATGTCGGCATTCGACAAAATGCTTTGTGGAAGACCGAGTATTTATTAATTTTATCATACATTCGGTATTACCGGTATATGTCAACAAACACACATAAGCTTCGGTGGATGTCGAAAACGACAGTGATCAGTAATGAAAAATACACCAACCGAATACCGAGACGCGATAAATAATACATAAATAATACTAGAAAATAAAGAATTTCTGAATTTTTCTGGCAACTTGAAAAAGTTGTCTTTTAATCACTTTGGTGGCCAAAAACCCAATTAAAAATTAAATGAAAGATAAGTTTAGGTTTTCGTTAATTTAATGCCAAATATAGCGACAACTTTTTTAAATCAAAAAGCTTGTCCCATGAAATGTTAATAAAAGTTTTCATTTAATAAAAATTTTTTATTTTCAACATACATCATATATGAGTGCATGCTGAATGTCGACATTCGCCGGTGTTAGTTAGAAATATTAATATTTCACCTACAGGGTGTCCAACTTTAAAACTGTACAAATCCGTAAAATCTTCATTTTTTGAGATAATCACCTAAACTTTCTTTTGTTTGAAAGGCCTTCAAAAACCGCTTCTTTAGACATTCCTGCCATTTTCAAAATGCAAATCCAGGGCCGGCTGCGATTTTTTTATACCCCTGATTTTCACGAAAACCATTTAGCGATGTCTTTATTTAAAATCTGACCACACAGCGTTAATCAGAACACCCCAAAACCCCCATGTACCAAATTTGAACAAAAAGTATACAGGGAGTTCCATTCCGTAGGGTATCAAAGTTAAGCAAAATAGGAATTTTAAAGACATCTGGCGAGTCAAGTGTGCCATGGAATCCCTTCAAAACAGTTGCATGGTCAACAGGACCACTTAAAATGTTGGTGTGAAAAGATTTACTACAAAAATATACAGGGTATTTTTCTCTGAGCCATCTCAAAATTCTGAATTTTTATTAAACTTTATACTGGTCAGAAGTGCTTTGTAATCATTGAAAAAATATTAATAAACACAAAAGTAATTCATTTCTTTACAAAATGCCAACCAACAGATAAAAACAATTTAAATTATTGGACCTTACTCAACAAAGTCACTGTCTAAGATGATGGATTTTCTGTGCGTTTCCAGTTGTGGCACACCAGCCTCCTTAACTGATATGGACTTACTGACTGGCAGGCTTCTGTATTTTTTAGATTTAGTTCGTTTATAGTATGTGGAGCGGTTTTGATATACTCGATTTTTGACCCGTATAAAGTTCCAAAAATTCAGTAATTTGAGATGGCACAGATAAGGACACTCTGTATATTTTGTATTGGACCTTTTCACACCAATACCTTGAGTGGTCCTGTTGACCATTCAACTATTTTGAGGGGATTCCATGGCACATTTGACTTGGCAGATGTCTTTAAAATTCCTATTTTGCTCAACTTTGACACCCTGCATAATGTAACTCCCTCTATATTTTTTATTCTAATTTGGTATATAAGGGTTCTGGGAAGTTCTGATTAACGCTGTGGGATCAGATTTTAAATAAAAAAAAATCGCCAAATGGTTTTCGTGAATATCGGGGGTATAAAAAGATCGCAGCCGGCCCTGGATTTTCATTTTGAAAATGGAAGTTCAAAAGAAGCGGTCTTTGAAGGCCTTTCAAACAAAAAAAAGTTTAGGCGATTATCTCCAAAAATGAAGATTTTACGGATTTGTACAGTTTTAAAGTTGGACACCCTGTATACAAGGTGATTTATTCATAAATACATTAATTTTAACCACGTCATCAGGGAGGTACAAATATGCCGAAAACGCAAAAAAAAATTACTGCATGTTTAAATAATGGGGCAAATTATCCCAAATACCACGTAACGAGGCGCACCTGAACGCATGTGACTACGACGTTATTCTGCACCACATGGCACCGGCCGCGACGTTGCCCTTAATTATTGATAATTTAAATACGAAAAATATTCAGTTTATTAATTTACCGAGTTGATATGACAATAACAGGGTGTTAGCACACCTTGGACTTGGCGTGTTCAGCATCTAACTCGAGAGACCCTTATCACTACACCTTTCACAGCACCCGCTATAACAATACAAGAGGCCTTCATAATCACACGCACAAAACGCACTCAGTGTCTACAAACAGAGGCTGGAAAATACTGAAACTGTTTTCGAAATTCGATAGATTTTGGAGATTTAAGACAAAAGTTTTATTAAAAACAGCGGGCTCGTCCCAGCTCGTCCCTCCTATTTTTGAGGTCCCTGAACATGAATCTGACCTTAGTTTTTGGTTCTCGGACATACAGAAATATTTTTAAATTTCCAAGCAACTTATTAGGAATTATTATTATTATTATTACTATTATTATTATTATAAAACAAAACAACTCGAGATAAATTAGACAAAACGAGACGAGACGAGACAACGTCTGCTAAAACATTTAAAATGCCAAAAAATCAAAGTAGGCCTAGACTTTCGAAATTTCGCAAACCTACTCAGTTCTTCATTCTAAACAAGTTTGCTTAATAACATTTTAATGTGAAAGCTACACAAAGTGCACTTTTCTAAAGAAAAGTGGGAAAAAATGCCAAAAAAATCAAAGTAGGCCTAGACTTTCGAAACTTCGCAAACCTACTCAGTTCTTCATTCTGAACAAGTTTCCTTAATAACATTTTGTCGTAAAACCTACAAAAAGGGCTCTTTACTGATGTGGAAAATTAGTTTTTTCAAAATTCCCAAGGCATACGTGATTTTTCGAAGTAAAATTACGTCACAAATTAATTTCAAACCAAGCAGGGCTTATCCCCAGAAGCCCAAATTTCAACTCGACATTTTTTTGTCATTTACACCCTATCCGAACTCTATCCGTGGACACACTGTATAAGCTTGACGCATTTATATGTAACATTTTACGTGAACACTGTCGTAAAAATCTGTCGGAAAGCTTAAAATAGAGGTTTGTACTGAATTTCGCCAGTAGGTTCCTAATTGTATATAGTGGGGACATATCGACCTCGGTTATTTTTCCCAATCGACGATAAGGAATATCGTTTCATAAATTAATTAACAGACACGAGGTGATTTATGTTAGGGAGAGTAGCACCACAGATACTACCTGTACTAGCAAGTGAGTATTATGTAGGTATAATGTTACGGATAAAGAGAAATGCAGCTTTTGCTAGTCGTTTCAGTGTATTAAACTTTTCTCATTTATTTCATTAGATTTCGCGTGCCTGCTTCCACTACAATATTTACTATGCATTTCTAGGCATCCACTTAAAATAAATTTGCTTCGCATTGGTGTTTTTCAGGTTTCAGTAAGAAGTATATGCATGGTAGTTAAGTAGCAGTGGGAATTACAATTTGAAAGCATATGCGATTCATTGTGATTCTCGGAAAAAAACATATTTTTGTGTTTTATACCATAACGTGTATGTAAATGTGAATTAATTGATCGGTATTTCTGAGAAAGAGAATGTGGAAAAGTTACTTGTGCAAATTTCCAGAAGGAGCGAGACTGGACTCTTAATAAAATAAATATATAATAATATAACCTGGTAAATTGAAGATAATTGCGGAATTACATAAGATATAAGTACCGACCTATTATATTCTTCTGTAAACCTTCGTTTCAATCTTTTAATTTCTAAGTGCTTTTCATTATAGTGGTTTTTAGGCAAAACGACGACTGCAATCGTTATTAATGTAAGTACTTTATAGATACTGCCATTCCACAGCATTAAACAATAATTTCAGTACACTCATTGCCCTTTTTTACTTATCTTAACCTACACACACATGAATTTAAAAATCCTAATGGTTCCCTAACTATAAATATTTAAATCTTCAAGTTCACAGGTGTAGGGTGTAGTTATTGTGGACAAAACCAGCAGATGTTGTACCTAGATAGGTATTCAAACTATTGGTCCAAGAGCCGGACGCATGATTTCAATAAGATTATAGAATAAGAAGTTATGTAAAATGTAGAGAGTAGGTAGATATATTTCTTTACTTGAAGCGAGTACGTTGCCTCAGATAATATGGGCCCGATCAAGAAGATGTGGTTAATTTTTAATTTTTTAATACTTACAACCAGTCCCACTAACATATTTACCTACTTTTCGCAAAAGTCTTTTGATAAATTCGAAAAGTGCTGTTCTAAAAATCTAAGGAGGTGGTAAATTTCTTAATTGGGTAACTTGAGTTATGCTAATTAATTAGGTATTTGAATAACTTAGCCGATAATCCAAAACTGGTTTAAATTGGCAGCTCACGGTTGTGAGCACTTTAACCAAATTACGAAATTCCCCTTTAGGCCCGGCGTTTGTCGAAAACTCGTATGTTTATTGAATATTACGATAACAATGTAGTCCCAAGATATGTGAAAAAAAGTGTGAACGGCAAAACATGTCTAATTTGCCATCATTTTGATTCCAGTCCTCTTGATTAACAAGTTATTTCTGCCATTTTTCAGTTTTGAAAAATCGTGGCCGCGGTGGCGTCGCTCGTACCGGCGCTGACTTTTTAGACTGCATGTTTTTCTGCCTTCGACCAACATTGGTTCGAGGCAGGCGCATGCATATGTCTTTAAAGAAAAACACCGCTATGGCCAAGAGCGCTGGACAAATGTAGGTTCACGGTATTGCTCCTAAATAGCTTTATCCGTGTGATTTACTAATTATTCTCCTTGATTTGATTGAATTGTACTTGAGCGAATGCTATCCTAGTTCTATCTGGAAAAAAGTCGTCCCTAGCCGCAAATGGCAATGAAGACAAAATAATAGTAATTGCCCCCCTTCCCCGCACAAGCATGTGGTTGCTTCTGGGGTACTCCTAGTGTGGAGTATTGTGAGGGTGAGAATTATTATTATTAAGTTGGCCTTGGCAATCAGTAGAGATTTATTTATTTATTTTTTGTTTATTTATTTATTTACTATTTATTTATTGTGTAGGTAAAGTGCATGTTCTATTCAAGATTATTAAAAAATTCTATAAAAGTTGTTTACGCGTCATGTTTATGTCCCTGTACTAGCTTAGTTTTAAATTGAACTCCCTACTTCTATTTTTCAAATTTTCTGACATTGCAAAGCTTCATTTAGTACATTGCCGAAAAAAATAAAAGCTTGTAAAAAATTATTGAGGAAAGTGAATCAGAATAAAAAAATGTTGGTATACCTAATTTTAAGTCAATTTTTCTAGCAGAGCTTCAAAATAATAATAAAAAATTAACAAAAAATTAAAACCGACTTCAAAGTTTTGCCCGTATGCACACTCCTCTAAAAATTAAAAAAAAATAACACCGACTTCACAAATTTGTCCGTATGCACATTTTCTAAATTGAATTATGTTTGGAGTCGGTGACAGCAAGTTATGATGTATGTAGTATGTAGGATATGATGTATTCATATCTAAATAGATTTAAATTCCTTGCCTTGACTGTCACCAAATCCAAAGATAACTCAATTTAGAAAGAGAAAAATATTTCTAAAATTTTAGTTGAAATGTGCATACTGGCAAATTTGTAAAGTCGGTGTTATTTTTTGTTATTTTTTTTTAATTTTTAGTTGAGTGTGCATACGGGCAAATTTTTGAGGTCGGTTTTTTATTGTAATACTCTCCATATACTATCATATACATAAGCTATGCCGGGTGCATGGTAATCTTTCAATAGCTTTTTCCAGATCAGGTAAATTAAGACGTACCTATTATTGCTGAATAACTCGTGCTCTGTACTGCTATAAAAGTTGCGAAAGCTGCAGGTTGTGATAATTACTCTGTGCTTGTAGATTATTACAAAGATAAAACACAAGAATGACACTTCTCTACTTTCTCTATTTGCTTAGGAGTCTACTCTACCAGTCCTGGTAGAGAAAAGAAATGCTTCTACTGTCATCTTTTCCCAACACTTTTCAAATATTTCTTTTTTCAAAAAAAGAACAACCAAAGTAAAATATGCTTTTGTCTTTTTATTTGCCTTAGGCTGTTGAGTGTGAACCATTGATGGGTATTAAAATATTTTTCTCGATTTATCTCTGTGTAAAATATAAATTTGTGGTGGACTTTACTTACTTACTAATAAAAATAATTTCCTTTCTTCTAGGTACTATTGGTGCAATCTCCGATGGCATGCAGTATGGCTGGTCAGCGCCCTTCATGCCCATCCTTCAAAAACCCGACAGCCCCGTCAGGATCAACGAAGTCGACGAAACCTGGTTAGAGTCAATCTACATGATCGGCGGGATTACAGGTTTACCCGTAACCATCTACTGTGTGGATAAAATAGGAAGAAAGAAGTCGATACTGATGTCAGCAGTCATCAGCTTGGTGGCGTGGATCCTTATCGCCGTAGCAGACCATAAGGCTTACCTGTATGTTGCTAGATTCTTGACTGGACTGTCTGGAGATGTGGCATTTGTGGCAGCGCCAATGTATATCGCTGAAATTGCCAGTCATAATATCAGAGGTTTTCTAGCTGGCGTTATTTATATTATGATGCTGGTGGGAATTTTGGTGATATACGCAGTTGCACCGTTTGTCAAATTTTATGTATCGTCGGTAATAGGAGCATTCATGGTTATAATCCAGCTTCTGATATTCCCGTTCCAACCAGATTCACCGTATTATCTACTTTCAAAAGGAAAGTATGAAAAAGCAAAGTTGCATCTTCAAAGGTTAAGAGGTACTCCAGATGTAGACAAAGAGTTGGAAGAAATAGCAGCAGCCGTTAAGCGACAACGAAGCGAAAGGGGTAGACCACAAGATCTCTTGATTTCTAAAAGTAACAGAAAAGCTGTGATCATTATGACGGTACTAAACGCGGCTCAGCACTTTAGCAGTATTAGTGTAATGTTAATGAACCTGCACTCAATTTTATCTGCAGCGAATTCGCAGTATGTCAGCTCGGAAATAGCAGGCATAATGTTCTCTGGCATTATGCTTGTGGCTGCAACAATTGCAGACTTTACAGTAGACAAATTTGGACGAAAGGGTTTGCTAACTTGCTCCAGTTTGCTCACCGGTTTATCCCTTTTGGTCTTAGCTATATTTTTCACCTTACAAAAACATATCGATGTTAGCGGTATCTCTTGGATACCGATCGTAGCTGTGATGGTATATGCTGGAGTGTTCAAGATTGGCTTAGGGATAATTCCTATAGTTATGACCGCCGAGTTGTTTCCAGCTAGAGTTAAGGCTATGGGGATGACACTTGCCGATTTTGTATACGTAGTTTTCGCATTGCTCTCTATAGAAATTTACCAAAAACTATCTAAATCTTACGGCTTGGACGTGCCTTTCTATTTATTCGCTGCCAGTACGTTATTGACGGCGCTATTTTCTGTATTTTATATTCCGGAGACTAAAGGGAAAACGTTGGAGGAGATACAGTTTATATTGAAAGGTGAACCAATTCCTCCACGGCTGAGCGATACTAAAAACGAAGAGAAACACAAGGATATTGAATTTAATGAAAATGGTACTTTTAGTATTCACTTGTGAAAGTATTGATTGTTTGTATACGTTGAGTGGCAGAATCAGCATGCCGATGCTGCTTTTACCCTTTAATATATAAGAATACCAGGTGATAACAAAAATATCGAAAAATCCGAAGCTGGGCGATGATGGAGAGGAATTTTTACCTCTTAAAGAATGGTATTATAATACTCACATAAATTGAATATTAAAGGCGCGTAATATTCTCTGCTACACCCATAAACATATTTCGTTACCATTATTTTTTAAGGTAGACTGAGTAGGTACCGATATTTAAAAATCATATCGGTAGACTGAGTAGGTACCGATATTTAAAAATCATATCTAACATCACTTACTGGATTATGTAAACCACATTTTAGAGAGAATTAATCTCAATCAATCAATCATAACGGTATGTCCGCGCGCAGGTGCTGTGACGTCAACGGTGACGTTTATTCGACAAAATCTTGGCTACCTTTTATTTTTAAACGGAAATTTGTTTTGCAACCACATATACACCAAGGTGTCATCAAGGTGCCTACATTCTGTTTTTGGATTTAACTTGACGTGCAATTGATAACTATCATATATGTCAGTGAGAATAATTTCAGGACTATTTTGATAAGTGACGTAGATGCCCAGATGAGTTTGATTTTGCTTTCCTAGCTGGCATATACCGTTATCTGTGTATGGTGATCTCAATGCTTTTCTAAACTGACGCAAAATAGTCCAGTTAAATAATTTACTATATCTACAGGGTGTCCAAGAAAAGAAGGCCATCCCATTAACCGTAGGTTTCTGACGTCAAAATAAAAATATTATGGTGATTTAACCACATTTGCATATATTCAAAAATGCTTCCCTTAAAAGACAGAGTGGGTATAGCTATATTTCTGTCAATTTTAGAGATATCAAGCTGAGATTTGATATAAATTATTATTATTTATGTCCAATTTGTCTACTCGGTTCTCATCGTTGTAACTAAAAATGAAAATCGCACAGACTTGATATCCTCCCACCCAACTTTGAGATATAGGTAGGTCTATGAAGTTATTTGGAAACATTTTGTGGTGTATAATTTAATGTCCCTCATGTTTTGTACCTCTTCACTGTTTTCGAGTTTTTTTAATAAGATACGTGATTTCCAGATGCCATCATTGGGGCAATTCTAAAGGAAATGAAAATCAAATACACTTAACACCCTGTATCATTCCTACGGATGCTTGAATCCATGCTTGAATCCATGCTTATAAAAACTGTTTCCTTGTCTTGGGTTGTGTTGTTACCTTCCATAGTCGTTTTTTCTTATTGTCGTTTCCTTTATAATTGCCCTAATGATGTCTCGCATCTGAAAATCAATTACATTATTCTAAAAAACCCTGAAAACAATGGTAACCCAATCTAACGAAATTTTTGAGATAATAGGGTAACCCCCTGTGTCTTTTAAGGAAGTATTTAAATTAAATTAAAGAGAGTTCTACAGCATCCTGTCACTGAACGATTGTACCCTATTGAGGTCCTAAGTATTAGATAATTCTAATTTATTTATTGACTGATATTATTAGGTAGTGAGCAAGTTTGAAGCTCATCTTAAGGATATTCTATTACCTAATTACTAGTTAATTTTATATAGTGCCTATATACTTGTCGCCATTCTGGCGTTGCCTTAGATTTATTAAACGACTGTGACTAATTACAAAACGTGATAAACCCGAGCAATCAAAAATGTAAATCGTATTGTAAGCGTATCTTTTGCAAAGGGAAAAATGTTCAACGCGCACACACGAAGATGGCGAATTTATATGACGAAAATAAAAATTAATGAAGACAAGACGTTGTTTTATTGTTAGATCCATAGTAAACATCATTTAAGTGTATAATTTATGGTTTACAATGAACATGAATTAAGACATAATATAGCCTGTTAGTGATTAGAGTCTTTATTCTGTGGATAATAAGGTACCTACATAATTATCAAAGCGTGAAACAGCAAATGAGTCAGTTGCATTTTTAATAGAATCGTGATTTTCTGTGAAACGAATATTTAAAATGTGTATAAAATTATTATCTTCCTAGAGGTGTACAGTTTATTTTTCAAAACACATATTAAGAATAACCGGAAGAAAAGTAACACCAACGTCTTATATTATATTTCTGAACTATCCACGACAACGATAGATGAAAGACGCTGCACAGTTAGTAACAGATGTTTGCTCCTGATGTTAGTCAGTATGCCTTCAGAAATGCGTATATCCTCATGATAGTAAGGCAGGAATACGAATCACGTGACAGTAAGGCCTACACTAACGGCATACCGAGGATTTTTTGAATAATTTCATTTTAAAAACATGTCGGCCCGCCTAAAAGGGTACCAAAACGCATAGTTTTCGGACAAATTAAGTCTCAGTTGCCCATAATATAAAGAACCGCAGAATCTCTCTGATTCATACCGTACCTATTACCTATATTAAGAATGGCATACTGACTAAAATCACAACGAAAGATGTGCCTCGAAATCACAGTTTATAACTTTTGTGGACATATAAATAGGAAAGATATGGCTACGTACATATTTATAGGGAATGTTTATTTTCATTTTCATGGATCCTCAGATCCTCAGGTATTACAAACTATTATTACTAAGCTATACTGGAGTTTATGGGTTCCATCGTCTAGGTAAGTAAAAAATTAGGGAAAATTAAAAATATATGTAACTCAATCTTCCATGCGTCTAGATTATGCCATTGGCCATTGGCAATCTAGATTATGTCAATGGGTAAAACACCATTGGATTTCTTGTCTAAAGTAAAAAAAATGGTATATTGTTCACAGGGATTTTTTCTCATATTAAGCGGTACAATTCATCTGTAACATTTAAATGCGGTAGGTAAAATTTTATTTTTGGAATCATGGAGTTTTGGGCATATTTTGCCAATTTCAACGCAAACGGTTGATTTTTATCGTTATGAAACAATTATACACTGCAAGACCAAAAAGATAACCTCAAAAAAGTTACCGGTGACAGCACGATCCAAGAAGAGCGCAAGTGGCGTCCTCTTGGAGATACGTAGAAATCTTCAGCTTATTCTCCATCCCCAAACTATTAAACACACAGCACTGTCCCTTTCAGTTCAACAGCTTGATTTTTTTTTTAGATATACACAATCAATTTTAAAAAAATAATTTTAACGCTTTGTATATCAGTAACTATTGAGATTTGACCGACAGTTGTACTATTTTGGCACACAATATAACTTCATTACTTCATTTACGGGACACGTTGTATAACGGCATTGAGTAATTATTCCTTTACTCAATGATAACGGCAAGATTCTAAATTGTTTAAACTATGGTGAAAGCGCCAGGAATACTTACTTGAGGGTTTTTATTTTATCCTTGCTCATTGCTTGGGTCATAATATTTATCGCTTATTAAATTAAAACAAAACGACCACACTTTGTTTCTAAATTCCACAGAGTAATCTGCATTATGCCCCACATTTTTTTATATTTTTAAATTAAGCATAGTTGTTTACATTGATAATTTAAAACAGCTGCCTTATTGTATTAATGAACTTCACGCTTTATAGATTAATAATGACGATAATTTACTCCTCAATTACAGACAAAAAAGATTAGTTACTTAAAAATATAAACAAATTTAAGAACGCGATGAGGTTCACAATACATCGTTTCCTAGATCTAAATTAATTGTTTTAAAACAATACTGAATTTTAAAATTGTCTGTGTCAGTGACAATGTATAGAAATGTTTTTTTTTTTTAATTTATCTTTTACAGTTAGGTATAAACAATAATTATTATTAATGTCTCGTGCTTCCCCAAGGTTACTAAATACCCGCTATCTTGGCAAATCTACCTCCTATGTCAGTGCAGTTTCGTGACAACCAATGTACCTCTCTACTTTAATCTAGTGAAAATTTTTTTTTTGCAAAATTTGTCTGAACATTTTATGTGTAAGTAAAAATGAGATCTGTGTATATACACTATCTGTCTAAATATTATTTTAATGTCGACATTTTTATTAAACCTAGTTTAAACAATGTAGTCAAGATTGATTAGGTACCATGCTCATTTTTTAGTTTACTTAATTGCTATCAGAAAATACCTTTTGCCTAAAATAACTTCCTGAAACCTAGAAATGAGTTGATACATCGATGCATTTTATATAGTGTTCGCAAATTGCAACAGTAAATTCTGAAAATACGTAAAATGTATAATATTTTAAAGATACTATTTTTCTTAAATGTGAATAATTTCTCTAAATTATGGATGATATATTATTGATATTAAATGATAGAAATAGAAAATGAGCAATGATTGTCAAATCTGAGAGAAGTTTCCTGAAAATCCCGAGGGTGGTCAACGTTATAATCAAAAAATGAACTACATTTTTAAAAAATATTAAGCTCGTAAAAGTTTGCTACCATTTATGAGAGCATAATGTACCTATCTGCTTTACTGTTAACTTTTTAATCATCAATTTTTTTTTCTGGATAATTCAAGTATATATTTTTGTTGGTATTGTGGTAAGAAAGTGATGGAAATATATTTTTAGATATATTTTTCATTATGGTAAAATATTGTTATACTTATACATAATATTATAATAATAACCAAATGCAATCAATGCTACATACAATTTTAAATATCTGGGAACCAAAATTTTGTGTACTATATTAAAAGCTATTTCGAGACTAATTCTCAAATTAATTAAAATATCATTGCTTGGTACAACCCGTTGAATCAAAATAATGATCCTTTGATTTTGAAAATAAATAGTTTTATTTATTGTTCGTTTGAAGAAGAGCAAGAATATATCAGATTCAGTTTTTAAAAAAAACTAAAAAAATAACAAAAAAAAACATAAATGTTACTCGGACTTTTGGCCCTTCTTGTATATATTCAAATGAAAGTCGCTAGGTAATTCAATTAATAATAACTAATATAGTTCGTCAGATTCTTTCATTCTACATGGTGCCCCAGGAAAGAAGTCCAACCCTCATCACGTCGAAATAAGTAAAAATGCTTTAAGTAAAAGACATATACAGGAGGTTACTTTTGAAAAATTTTTATAAGCACGGGTCTCAAAATCGTAGTAATTTTCAAACTTGACATTTAGCGCCCTGTATCTTTCCTAAGAACCCATGCTTAGGTATAAAAACTTTTTTCGTGTCCTGAGTTGTGTTATTATTATCTTCCATAGACATTTTTCCTCTTTTCCAGGCATCTGTAAATTAGGTATCTTATTCTAAAAAACCCTGTTTATCTCGAAAACTATGGTCTCCAAGTCTCTAAGACAAATTAACCAGATACTTACAAAAAATGAAGGAAAATCACAAAAATGTTTCACAAACTCCATAAATGTTAAAGATTGTGTCTCCCCGCGGCTTTCATTTATTTTTGAAAACAACAACCTATACCAAATTTCTCTAAAATTGACAAAAATATAACCAAAAACCCATTTTTGAGATTCAAAGGTAATCCCTGTAGGTATATGTAGGTATTGTAAGGGAAGCATTTTTACATAAATGGATAGGTATGTGTGGTTAAATCGACATATTTCGTCGTCAAGAATATATGGTTAATGGGTAGTTCTTCTTTCTTGGGACATCCTGTACATCTATATACTCATGATTTTGCAATCCATCGATATGATTTTGCAAAGCTCTTGACATTAATTCAATATATTTTCTGAAGTGGCTTTCAGCAATATCATTTATTAAACTTAGATAGTACAGAAAATCTTTTACGCAAATATGGATAATTCATTTATTATTCTGTTTCTAGTAAGAGTAACTTTACTACCATAAATAAAATATAGACCCATACCATAGCTACAGAAGCAATTTCCATATTATCTACGTTTTTTCACCAATTTGAAGGTGTTGTAGTTCAGTTGTTTCTAAGAATTTGCCATGTTCTGCAAATAATAATAAATAATAATAATGCCTTTATTTAGAATAATATAAATGTAAAATTATATAGAAATTTCCTTTCACACCCCTCCGATTCAAAAGCCATGCTCGCAACTTACGTCTGAAAATAGACAAGGAAGGGTAGGTAATGACTACCTGATGTTATTGAAAACTGATATAGCTGTATGTAAATTATAGTGTCACATAATAGTTATTTGTGTACCAAGGCACTGAAGTTCAACTTTTTATTACAATGTAGAATCTAGTTGCTGAAGCCTATAAGGCATATTCAAATAAACCACACGAGTCATAAAAAGAACTTCAGTGCCAGGGTACATATTATATTTTTTTTTAAATCGGAAAAAAAAAAGTTTTATTAGGCAAGAAAATAATCATACGGGACCACCCGTCCATGAACCAACTGCGCGCGGCGTTGCTTGACTTTGACGATCGCTCTACCTAGGTCAAGTAAGACAAGACACGACACTTTCGTACAGAAAAGCCAAACTGCTGCTTCTTGTGCAGCCTCCATATCAAATCTATTGATATTCAAACCAACTAAAATATGTATACTGAAGGATTGCGCTTCTATAGGAAACAATTTCGCAATGTGTACGAAAAGTTAAATGGGCCTTTATCGGCCGGGTTTTGAATATTTGGTCACTTTTGACGAGCGATTTCTCCGCGTCTGACGTTTGATGTTTACATCTCTCCAAGGCCTACTTATTGAAAAAATCGTACAATAATGTAGCCCATTATTGTACGATTTCTGACCTTTTAATGACGATTTTGAGACACTTCACTGCCGATTTCAAGAAAACATATTTATCGACATTTTAAAATGAAAATCATTTCTCTTGCGCGGTATATAGTCTATCTATCTCCAAGATGAAATGAACAAGCCGCTCCGCCTGGTGACCACGTGCAGGGACGGATGGGACGGTCGGCCAGTCGGGCAAATGCCCGAAGGGCCGGTCGCAATCGGGCCGACTTGGGCCGGCCTGGACAGCTAGCGGGCATACGGCATACGCAAAATATCAAAATAATCATCACCGCGGCCGCAGCGCAGTCAACGATGACGCGACGCGCGACGTCCCTATGCCCAATCCGGCCTTTTCTTCAGTTTCTAATTTATTCCAAGGGGCATCTTCTGTTTTGGCTTCTGCATATCAGTACATTTTGGCATTGCCTATTTCTCAAGTTGAATGTGAATAGTCGTTTTCAACATTAAGATATAAAAATAGATTAATACAGTGTGTCACTGTAGAAATCTATGAAGAGCCGAGTAAAATTTATCATATATTTTCTTTAGATTCGCCTAGAGGAAGGTATTTCACAGACACTGTACTATTTCGACTGGGTTATTATTCCATGGATAACTATGTTTTTTTTTAACGAACAATTTTCAGAATATCATATTAGGCATTCTTTTAAGAATAAAATGGATGATGGTGGCGACAGCTCAAAACCTTTTGTACAAAATATCAGTACCCTAAGTTATATAGGGCATTCACAAAGTAGGGCCAGATTTTCCAGAGTACCCACAGGGCACAGGTTGGTGATCTTTTTTTGGAAATCGATTAAGCTTTGTCTGAGGTATTATTGTACCTATAGCCAGTCTATCTCATACACGGTGTTGATGAAATCATGTATTTAAAAAATATTTAAAGAAAAAATTAGGGATTCTACTGCATTATGTCGATCCCCCTTGGAAAACATACTTGATTTTAACATTTCCTAACAATTGGAGGCATCATCCACCATCCTTAATTATGATTTATTCATCAACATGTCACATATCAATCAAATCAGTTGTGCCATGAAAACAAAAACAAAGCTTCTACATTTTTTTACAGTTACCTAGGAGAAGCTTAATGTAAAATCCATTTTTTTTGATAATTTTTTTGATCAAATGATTTTTTTGTCAAATTTGATTTTTTTGCGAACACCCTGTATGAGCTAGACTGACTATACTACGTACATGCAATAATACCTCAGGCAAAGTTAATCGATTTACAAAAATAGATTTCCAACCTGTGCCTTGTGGTTTATACAGGGTACTCTGGAAAATCTAATTTTTTTGAATTTTTTCCCCACTTTGTGAACTTTGTATAACTTAGAGTACCTACTGATATTTTGTACAAAGGGTTTTGAGCTATAGTCAATTCGATGGCACCATCCATTTCATTCTTAAAAGAATGCCTAATATGATATTCTGAAAATTGGTTAATTAAAAAAACATAGTTAGCCATGGAATAATCAATCCTCCAATCAAAATAGTAGTGTCTGTGAGATATCTTCACAGATTTCTAGAGTGTTCACAAGCAAACGCGGACATACTGTAGATTACAAGATAGTAGATTAGAGCCTTTTATCATAGTGAATAATATAGAGAAAGCCTTTTTAAATCAAATTGATAATGAAGAAGTTTTTTTAAGTATAAAATATATGTTTTCTCAACGGCAGCTACCCCTCTACACTGCAATCTGTTGCATGCGCCCCACGTTTTTCGAATCTTTATGAGGCTAGGAGAATTTTTTTTTTTTTGTCAGTTTTTATATTATTTTATATTTTTTAGTCCTTTTTAAAAAACGTGGTATATTAAAATAATATATTTAAATTTTATTATTTTCTGCTTTTTAGTCTTGTTTGAAATTTTGCATTCGATTTTAAACATCTTGATGATTATGACAGACCTGTGGCAAATTTCAGGTTTATTAATTAATTCCAGATCCCTCTTACTTACCAATGCATGTGCTTATCTGTTGATGAATTTCTATTAGTCAAATATCTTTATTTATTAGGTATTCATTCATTAAAAGCTTTTATTTAACTTGCAATGTATGTATGTATGTATGTATGTATGTATGTAATTTGTTCGGGTGGAATCTTGCAACTCAATTTTGAAGCAGATATCTTCAACCGATCGAGCTGAAATTTTGTACACACGTTTAATTTGGATGACAATGCATGATTATATGTGTGACGTCATTCTAAATCCAACATGGCGGATCACCCAAGATGGCGGACTAGTTAAATTTCAACCGATCGAGCTGAAATTTTGTACACACGTTTAATTTGGATGACAATGCATGATTATATGTGTGACGTCATTCTAAATCCAACATGGCGGAACACTCAAGATGGCGGACTAGTTAAATTTCAATGGATCGAGCTGAAATTTTGTACACACGTTTAATTTGGATGACAATGCATGATTATATGTGTGACGTCATTCTAAATCCAACATGGCGGAACACTCAAGATGGCGGACTAGTTAAATTTCAACCGATCGAGCTGAAATTTTGTACACACGTTTAATTTGGATGACAATGCATGATTATATGTGTGACGTCATTCTAAATCCAACATGGCGGAACACCCAAGATGGTCATTAGAAGGTCTCCTCATTGAAGAGCTAGACTGTTCTAAACTAACCGGCAAACGACCTTGCAACAATGATGCGTTAACTGAGATGAATAGACTCAGACACCTGGCCAAACTAAAAATTACAAAATAAATTAAAAGTAAAAAAATATTTTTAAAAAAAGCTTTTATTTAAATGCGCTAAAAAGAATAAAATAATCTTTTCTTTTAAAACTTTTACTATCAACTTATAACGTCATTCCACAATTTATATGATATAAAAGCTTGTCGCGAGATTTAAGTTTTCAAACTAAGTAAATACCACTACTTAAATCTCGCGACAAGCTTTTATATCATATAAATTGTGGAATGACGTTATAAGTTGATAGTAAAAGTTTTAAAAGAAAAGATTATTTTATTCTTTTTAGCGCATTTAAATAAAAGCTTTTTTTAAAAATATTTTTTTACTTTTAATTTATTTTATAGTAACAAATAACATATTAATAATATATAGTATATAGCCATTAATTATGCATTGTTATCCTGGTCTGAGTTATGTTTAAAGTTTCAAGTCTCTAACTCATCGGGAAATTAGTTTATAATCGATTGCAAAATTTGACGAACAGACGAACAGGAGGAAAAGAAAGCGAGTTAATAAAAACGTGGTAAAGAGCATTAATTTATTAAATCAAAAAATAGATCTAGTCTAGTTTGTCATTTTTATATTATTTTTGTATTATAGAGAATACGGATGTTTTAATTTTTTGTGTTTTTTTAGTTTTTGGTGAAGAATTTATTTTTATTATATGTATATAATATCCAAATAAAAATAAACCTGCTTTTTATTGCAACGTATCTTATTGGGCCGGAACGACTAAACTTCCCGGGCCGGTTGACCCTACCCCATCCGTCCCTGACCACGTGATTAGACGTCTCCCGCATTATTTACAAGACGTCTAGCTGAGATAAATGATCTGCAAACGACTCGATACAATGTGACACAATGTGTGATGTCAGAGCAAGTCTCGCTTGCTGCCTTTCGGCCTGTTGATTATCAATCCGGGTGACGGACCGGACAACTCAAACCAAAGGGCCTTATCACCTACAATTAGTGACGTGCAAAATGTTTATATTGGTTTCATCTTGGAAATAAATATACTGTTGGTTCTATACAAATCACTGTAATTATCGGGATCGATTATTATTAATAAAGTCTTTCTGAGCCACTTGAATTAATAATTAAACCATGAAATTTAATCTGTAACATCTGAATACATAGTTATATTTTATCTATGTAGATGTACCTAACATGTATCATTAGATTTTTGATTAGATTCTTGGAATCTTCAATATTAGTGTATTGAAAACAATTTATTTATAATACACTTAGATGGAGCATATAGATAGTGATTAGAGGGGTATTCCTTACAACGAAATTATATCCAGGGCAACATTTTCATTTCCAATCGAATAATACAGTCTCTCAGGTTTTAATATGAAATTTTAATAGGCAATAGAACTCGTAAAAAGAAAAAGAAAAGTTCGTATGGACTTAATTAGGTTGGTATGTTTTAAAGCTTCGTTAAAATTAATAAAAAAAACTTTTTTTGTACCAACCTAAAAAGTAACTCGTTTAATTTGATACAATCAGATTTAATTTATTTGTTTCAGGAGAGGCTCTGAGGCATCCTAGCTAGAGATATTTTAAGAACATATTAAGAAGTTATTATTTTAAGAATAAATTATTCAAAAAACATTGTAATAAATTTAGTTTCTAACTTCAGGTATCTCAAAAATTAATCATTGAATTAATTACTTATTATTTCATGAACTCTTTTCTAAAATTAAATAATTAATCATTTTGCCTATCTAACACTGTAATCTGCTTCTCACAAAAAATACATTTAAAAGACTCATTTCTCTATCTATACCAAAATTTAAGGAGCGTAGTAGCTAGATTTTTAAACTTTTTAAAAAATATATAATACCTTAGAGAATACAAAAACTATTAACTATAGCTACAAAGTAAACAGAAACTGATTTACTTTCTCAATATTATACACAGATAAGATATAAAAACTAATAAGTCCTAAACTTCAATGGGAAAAGGCAAGATAATTGAAGTTCAACCACCCGCGTTTACATGAATACTTAACAAAGTCGGCTACACTTATTTTCTGTTATTAGGTAGGTACTATTTCGAAATTGGAACAAATTTATTTTCGATGGGGTCCTCCCAGTGCGGTGGCGGTTGAGCGTGTGATAAGTTCCGATCGTATAGATAAAAGTATATTAACATTTTATTGTCAAAACACAGATAGTGTCAATGGAGTGGGTTGCCAGATGAGGTGATCGCATCCGTTGTATCTGGAAATTAGTGGTAACTGCCAGATCGCACCAGAGCTTGAAATTTTTACAATCAGCTTATAGCGAGGTTTTAATTAATTTCTGTGCGATTATGCGTATGCGGCAGAAAATTTCGTTGCGAAGTTTCGTCGCAGTACAAGGTGGAATTTCCGCGGTTGTTCACGGTCAAGAGTTTCGATTTTTTGGCGCAAGCAGTTGCGGTTATTTTTAATCTATAAAGGTTCCACAACGTGACAAGTCGCCGGGAATAACACCTAGGTAAGCGATCCAATATAAGCAGACATATAATTCGCCCTTGATTTCTTATAAACTTCATCATGAGAAATTTCCATGAAATTTTTGCAATTTCCCTTTTTAGCCAGATGCGGCAAACTATAAATAATATTTCTTTGTTCTTTCTTCTATAATTGCATTGTCGTTTGAAAAATTTAGTTCCTTTGCTTGAACATAAGGGAATAGTACTTAGGTTCTTATTTTATCCGTGTCTGTATTTGGTAAATAAAGTTTATATTTCAACAAGGTTTCTACGAGGTATACTGAACAAAATAATGTTATTTCCAATACCTAGAATAAAATAGAAAACCTATACTGTAGCTATCCGCCTTCCAGCGAAGAGATTCTGGTGTTTTCAGACCACAGTATAAATTTCTGATAATATACTACTGGATCTGTGATTAGTCTAATAGACATTTCGCCTACGAACATCAATGCAAGGTACGCATTTTTATTGTTGTCTATAGCAAAACAAAATAATTAAATAATCAATCAATTAAAAATGTCAATACCTACTTATGTAATCCCATTCTCCTATCTCTTAATTCACTCCACAATTATATTTTTTCCAAAAATTATAAAATTAATGTTTTTATGACCAATAACCAACAATTTTGTTGTCATAATTCTTGAACCAATATAACACTAATATCATGCGCATCAGTAAATATTGAATTAAGACTTGGGCATTTAGTTTTCTAATAAACTGGAATTTAATATTTTTTGTAAACTCTTCAATAATTGAATATTCAAACATAAAAATGTTTAAAGAAACACCCAATACGAAATACAAGGAGTTATAATATTGTTAAAACGAAACGTATACTTATACAAGGAAATATATCGGTCTCTAATTTTATTGTAAAATAATATGAAATACATATTAGGTACTTTGCTACTTCTACTTTTTTTTCAATTTCGCCTTTCTCTCTATCGTGTTCTATTTCTATAGGGAGGAATATATTTTTTCTTGTCGCGACTAGGTCTACTTTAATATTCGCAAACAATCTTTTTTTACATTTTCGATTTGTGGCCACAACAAACCATACCTTTTTTTATTAAAGTGTCTATCAATTTTATTTCATTTAATTCTCATTATCTTATTTTCGAATGTCATAGAAAAATCATCGAATTCATAATTAGTTTGGAATGAGTCTAGAGATAGGAAGTAGCATCCAAACTCGAGCAAGAGAAACAACAAATAGGTAAATCAGTTGATTGGTGGCAAAACTACCACCACACCTGTGGTTCTTGGTTCTTGTCAGTCTCAACGTTCTCTGCCTTTTTCTTTCTTAATATCCATTTATTGTGCCCTTGGTTATTTCTCTGAGATTGTGCCTTATTGTTAATTTTCTTTTTTTTTAATACAAAATAGGTTTGTACCTGTACCTGTGTTTGTTGTGGAATAAGTAATTCCATATCAACATGCCGTTGATCGTGTTTACAATAAAAACAAAAACAATTGTTTTATGTAGCTAAAATTAAACAACAAATATATAGAAATTTGAAAACAAAGGATGCCACTGAGTGGGTTTTCCCACATAAAATTAATTTCATATTTTTATAAGGCATATTATGTGTACAAAAATTTCCTACAATAGGTATATGGATTATGGATTAGTAAGGATTCTCGTTCTGGTGATATATCGAAAGCTGTCAATTTAGACACTTGCACTTTTTGTACTAAATATTGAACTGTCGTCAAAGGAGAAGAGCGTGTATTTGACTATTCCCAATTTATTGTCATCCGAGGACAAATAATTGGCCTAAGCTATTCTTAAGTAGATCTGCCCATATTTTTATTAGATACGGTACTTACTTACCTAAAAAGGAAATCATTCTATCGGTTCTTGAATCTGTCACTAAAAACTACCTCCGATAGCATCTCGATAAGAAGGGCGATTACCTAATCATATAAAGGGCATTTCAAAAAATCAGGCAATTTTTTTATTCATGAAATTTGAGTCAAAATATAACCATTAAAGTGAACTTACCTGAAAAGGAAAAAGTTTTCGTTCTGAACTTCAAAGGGGTATTATTTTGAAATTAATTACCCCAAATTTTTTTTTCTATCTGTTTTCTATTTATTGTTCGTCTCTTCCCCTCCCTCTTTTCTTCTCCCTATATTTCTCTTTTTTTTTTCAAAAAATACTGTTTCTTCTCTTCCTCTGAAATGGCAGTTATTTTACAAAAAAAAAATGTTACACCTACGTTATTTATTTGCAGCCGCAAGTGACAATGAAGACGAAATGACGAAATAATAATTGTTATTGCCACCCCTCCCCCGCACAAGCATTTGGTTGCTTCTGGGGTACTCTATAATTAGTCGTGATAGTGAGAATTATTCTTATTATTATTTTTATAACACCCTGCGCTTATTATTTGTTGCTTCTAGCCTGTGCTCGCTTCATGATAAGCGTGTGCACAACTGTTTTACAGTTTAATTGTATTGCGTTGACTAATCTCCCAAATGTCTAATCTTTATTGTTGTTTTTTGTATAGTGGTTCTATCAACGTCCGATCTGGCAAAGGTGAAACCAAGTCGTAATCGCTGTGTAGTAGTTTGTAGCAACGACAGGATAGATATCGATGGATGAGAAGTTACAGTTAAAAGAAAATGGAACTGTATATCCGGCGCTGTCGGGCCCTTCAAAGAAAGAGGAAAAAAGACAGGGGAGGAGGAGGCAATTCGTTTGTACTCTGGCTGGTAAGCAGACATCACTTAGACGTTTTAATATTTGATTCTAACGAAATTTCATTTCATTTTATAGTACCTACAGGGTGTCCCACGATAATCCCCGTATCTTGCACAAAGAAGGTAGGTATACTTTACCAAGGCGGAAAATTAATTTTTTCCTCTTGCCAAGGCCTACTATGATTTTCGAAACTGAAAATATGACAGAAATTACTTTCAAATCAAGCGGGACGCGATCCCAAATGGTCAGATTTCAACTCTCAATTTTTTTTTGTCTTTTACACCACTTGTATGTTAGGGTAAGCTGTGCCTCTTGTTTGACTTATCCTGGGACACCCTGCATATTCTTGGAAAATAATTTATTGCGCTATGGCCCCTAGGATACTGATAGGTAATAATAATACGGCATTCCTTTTAAATCATTAATATCTTGTGTTTATATTTAGATTTAATTTTAAATCATCAGGTAAGACAAAAAATCCATCTCTTGTAGAAGAGGTCTTTATTATTTAGTATTTGATGTTTCTGCTTACTTCATTATTGCTTCTGAGACTGCAAAATCGTCAACAAAAGCTCAGAAATAGACACTAAAGTATGTTATTAGTGTATACTGGGTGTCCCAGTTAACGTGATAAACCCGATTTGAGCGAAAATTTTAAATAAATAAGATAAATAAATTTTTAAACTAAACTTGTGTAGGATTTTCCGAGAAATTCGAATATTTTCCAAAATTAATATACAAGGTGTTAAAAACTTAATTTAAAAAATACCCTTTTCCAAAAAAATTATGAAGTTGGATTGTAATAAGGACTGTTAGTGATGAGTATACCTACGGGGAGTAACAAAAAAATTGTCGATTTTCATTTCTGATTTCCGGTTTGAACGGAAGTGGACATCCCATTTCCACCCATATCTAGTTTTATACAGGTACAGTGCTATTCATGAAGTTTGCACCAAATGGGAAAAAATTAATTATTAGATTTTTGAAAATATTGTGCCCGAAGGGGTTAGTGACGTCACAGCCCATGTCTGTCAAATTTGACATTTTATATTAGGAATTAGAAAAAATCAGGTTTGCCCTAGAAATATCGGAAAAAGTTATTAAGAAAATTTGTTCGTATGTTCGATATCAGGATGTTCGCTTTTTTAATTATTTCTCTTCAAATCGGTAGGTACTCGATATTTTTGCGCAAATAACCCAAGACAATTATTTACTGGCGCCCTCTTACTAAATCATAACGATACAAATAAGTTTCAACGAAGAATTAGAAAAATAATTATTTTTAAATAGTTGTTATGTAACAATGTAAAATACTGGTATAAAGGCACTTTAGTTTTAAGCTAACTTAATTCCCTAGGCCAGGGTTGTAATATTTATACATTAAAATCATCCATATTTTGAAATTTAGTAAACCAAAATGATAAGGTACAGCTTTGTATCAAATTTCATGGTTTCAATTCCAATTTCAGAAATATTAATTTAAAAAAATGAATACCCACATATCCTTCTGAAAATGAAAGAACAATAATACAATACATATTCATATTCTTAATAATTTTTTCAGATATTTCCAAGGCAAACCCGATTTTTCCCAATATTAATATTTTAATTGTCATATTTGAAAATATGCACCAACATAGCTCGAAACCATACTTTCAAAATATTCAATATAATAAAAAAAAATCCCATTTGGTGCAAACTTTATGAATAGCACTGTAATTATCTCTAACAATATATTTTTAACATTCCATGCAAGGATTTTAATTTATCATAGGTATTTGATGCAATTTACCAAGAAAATAAAATTCGCTGCTTGATTATTTTTAGAGACAACTACATAACAATAATAGATAATATAACAATCATATATAATTACTGATGAATGATTTCTAAAAAAATATAGGTAAAGTAAAAAAAGTGTAACAATGGGCCGATTTGTATGCAAGCAAAACTTTGGTAAATATTCAGTAAAGTCCACATATTTATTTAAAACTTTCAGACTGTTTCTTCCTTTTAAAGCCCGTATAGATAAAAAAACTTTATATAGAACAAACTGACAATCCTAGGAGTTTCGGCATTTAAAACTGAATCACCCTGTAAAGTGGAGTCGGTAAATTCAGAGAGTGGTTAAAATTCAAGTTTTCTTTCAAAATTATATAGAATAATATATTATCTATTTATGTTCCAGCCACTATCGGTGCTATCTCCGATGGCATGCACTATGGATGGTCAGCCCCACTTCTACCAATCCTGAAGGGAGAAAACTCGCCAGTGAAAATCAACGACAAAGACGAAACCTGGCTTGAGTCAATCTACCTGATCGGTGGCCTCATGGGACTACCTGTTACAATTCTGTGCGTAGAAAAACTAGGAAGAAAGAGATCGATTCTACTAGCAGCCTTAATTAGTCTTCTATCGTGGCTACTCATTGGTTTGGCCAACCACAAAGCATATATTTACATTGCGAGATTTTTGGTTGGTTTATCAGGAGATATGGCGTTTGTAGCAGCACCGATGTATATAGCAGAAATAGCAGATCACAAGATTAGAGGATTTTTGTCGGGGTTTATTTACATTATGATGCTGGTCGGTATTTTGGTGATATATGCACTCGCGCCGTTTGTCCAGTTTTATGTTACTTCTGTGATTGGTGCAGTATTTGTTGTGATACAACTTGTTTGGTTTCCTTTTGAACCAGACTCACCATACTATTTATTATCGAAAGGGAAATTCGAAAAGGCCAGGTTACATCTCCAGAGGCTGCGGAAAACTAAGAATGTCGAGAAAGAACTAGAAGACATTTCGTCGGCGGTACGAAGGCAACGAAGCGAACGGGGTAGACCGCAAGATCTCTTCATTTCCAAAGGCAACAGAAAAGCTGTGATCATAATGATCGTGCTAAACGCAGCTCAACACTTCAGCAGTATTAGTGTAATGCTTATGAACATACACAGTATTCTGTCAGCTGCTGATTCGCTATACGTTTCTCCGGAAGTAGCGGGCATAATGTTTTCAGCTATAATGTTGGTAGCAGGAACAATAGCTGATGTAATAGTAGATAAGTTCGGAAGAAAAAGTTTATTAGCAACCTCCAGCATACTTTCAGGGATATGCCTGTTAATTCTGGCAATATTCTTCACTCTGAAAAGTCATGCGTACGAGGTAGGTGCTATCTCGTGGATCCCTATCGCAGCAGTAATGATATACGCAGCAGTATTCAAGTTAGGTTTGGGGATGATTCCTATAGTGATGACAGCAGAGTTGTTTCCCTCCAAAGTTAAAGCTATGGGAATGACCTTTGCGGATTTCTCCTACTTAGTATTTGCTTTACTGTCCGTTGAAATGTATCAGTATCTTCAGAAATCTTATGGTATGGAAGTTCCTTTCTACATATTCGCAGCTTCTACTCTGGCCTCAGCGGCGTTTTCCATTTTTTATATACCAGAAACAAAAGGCAAAACACTGGAAGAAATTCAATTCATTTTAAAGGGAGAGTTGTTGCCTTTGAGGAGATTGAGTGTCAGCCAAGGAATGACTTCTAATGGTATTAATGGAAAACTAAAGGAAATCGAAATGGAGGACCAAAAGAAAATCGTGAAAGTATGAATGATTTGGTGGATCGATAAAACGTGGCTCCAAGGTTTCAAGTTGAGTATGTAGGTACCTCAGAAATAACGCATGTATCAACAAACTCTGCATCTACCTACAGACTCAAAATGGAATACGAAACTTTGCTTATTTTTTCAAACGCAGTCAAAATCAAACCAGCAGCAAAGCGTATTTTTTCTGCTGCTATTTTTTTAATTTTACGTATTTATTGATTTTGTAGCTAACAAATTGTAGAAGTCAGTAAGAAGGCTTAATTTGAACAAACCTGTATAGTATTGTATAATTTCGAAAGAAAGAATGCTCAGTTTATGGTCATAAATACGATTTTTTGTCGTATGAGACAAATAGGTAGGTAGGGTATATTTTTATGATTACCGCAATGTTAACTAATACCTAGTACCTAATAAATTCGATGACCTAAGATGTATCCGATTTATTCAAAACTAGAGATTGTGTCCAAAAGGGATTAGAAAAACAATTCAAGTTTGTACAGTTCTCTTAACGATTTTTATTAATTACCTACCTATACATGGTGTCCCAGGTTTCTTCATCAGGACTTTGACATTTTGTTTAAAAAACTCATTGTAAAGTGGGTTGCTCATATAAACATAGGTCCTAAAGTTCTTCGTTTCTATGAGGTATAGGGCGTTATATTTCTCTTTTTAGAATTGAATTATCCCAATATCTCCCAAAATATTCAAGCTGCCTAACTGAAATTTGACACTGCCACTGCTGTGTTTTTGAATCTAAACGGTTGATTTTATCGTTATGAAACAAAAGTACACTTTTGTTCCAAATGAAAAGATGCATTAAAATGATGGTCCTGCAATTCGTGAGTAAATAAAGCACAATCCCAAAATAGGGCAAGTGGCACCATCTGTGAGATACGTAGAAATTTAATATTTGCAGCATATTATCCATCCCCAAAAACACAGCGTTGCCAAATTTCAGTATGGCAGCTTGATTATTTTGGGAGATATGGGCATAAAAATTATAAATAAATAAATTATTATTATGTTTTATATTGGCATGCTATGCCACCCTGTAAATGGCTTGCTGTTGGATGATGTAACCATTAATTAATTAAATAAATAAATAATTCAATTTCAAAAGAAAAATGCAACGCTCTGTATCTCAGAAACGAAGAACTTTAGGACCTATGTTTTTATGAGCAACCCACCTTACAAAATGTCAAAGTCCTGATCAAAAAACCTGGGACACCCTAGGACACCTTGTATATATCCGATTTTATCCTATTGAATAAATGGCCGAAAAGTTTAACTGTTCGCAAAAAGACCACTCTTCATAAATATTTTTGCTTCTTTGGAAATAAAGATTCGCCTTGAGAAAAAATAAAAGAAAAAAAACCTTTTTAAAAACAAGCTTTTTAAGCCATATGTACTAAAACGAATAAAATAAAATAAGTCTATGTTTTCGTTAAGACAATGCAATGCCAAATTGCGACAAATTTTTGTAAATCAGAAAGTTTGTCGCGCGAAATGTTTATAAAAATAGGGTACCAATTAAGTTTATTGGACAGTGATTGGTTAATAAGGAAGTACCTACTTGCCAAAGTATGTATTTTCTTGCTCTTTCATTTGATACCCATATTAAGGGGGTTGACAAAAAATACATCATCCGCCATCTTGTGGCGACGGCCATTTTGAAAATATTACAATATTGAGTATTGCATATTTTATTGTCACCAGAACTAAAAATGTATGCATAATTTCAGCTCAATTGGATGTCAAGAAGTGGTTCTAATAATTCAGCTTGCAAGATTCGACCCACACATAAATACTAAATACATAAGTACCTACGAGTACATACATACCTTCATACATACATACATACATACTAACAGGGCAAGTTAAATAAAAGCTTGTAAAATATTATTAAGTATTTCTTATACGGAGTGTTCCAAAATTGCAATTTTCCAAATTAGGTCAAGAGTAAACGAAGTTTAATTTTCGGTGACCTATGGATGAAGTGCGAAATGATTAAAAGGATTTTGGAAGCTGTTTTAAGTCCATTCCATTAGATGAAAATTATTTGTTCGTTTTTTTTCTTTAACTTTTTAATCAAATACTTAATAATCATAATTAAAAATAATTAATTCTACAATAATTAATTTCTTATGGCATCTTAGTGAAAATCGAATATTACTTTTGACCAAATTTCAAAATTTGTAATTCTTGAACACTTAGTTAAACAAATTAATATTTTCTCAAAGCGAATCCTCGTTTCGAAGTAAAGAAAAACTTTTTGAAAAGTCACTTTTTTGCGAAAAGTTAAGGTCATTTTCAACCCCATACGGGGACATGTTATCTGCTGTACACTGTGGCCCACCACGAACTGCATCGATCTATATATGGAAACTAAAAGTAGGAAAATTCTGAAAATTTGGCACCTCACCAATGCCGATGGGCGCTGCTCAACTAACATATTTTGGTGAATCTGGCACTTCCGGTTATACCGGAAGTCGATATCAACTTTCTTATTTCAAATAGAACACCCTGTATATTATTGCATTTCTGGATTCGAGGCATCATTTTGGAACAAAAACATGCAACATGTTCTATGTCTAAATCCAACCGTTTTTGAGATATTTGCATTTTTCCGAAAAAAATGACAGGTGCAGACCTAAAGTCAATTAGCATTTTATACGAGGAAACCGCGAAATTTCAAAACGAATTTTTGGCATCGTGTAACAGAAGCCCTGACCTAGTGATCTCTGCTGAGAAATAAATCCGTTCTTATACAGGGTGTTCACAAAATATGAATTAAAATTACATTCAAAATGTGCTTAAATCTCGAAATTTTCAAATGGAAACCCCCATTTTTTTTAATGCGATCTTATTCACCACTAAAAATAACGACAACTTTGTGTAAGGTTTAAGGTTTTCTATACCTAAATGCCGTAATTTTCGATTAATTTACGAAAAAACCACTTTTCGTCCATAAAATGCGGGGTTTGTTTAACGCTTGGAAAATCATATTAGCCATGGACGTCGAAAAGACAATCGCGGCGGAGGAAATGTCACTTGGTTTATAAATTATTGTATACAATAATGCCGGCGCGCTTAAATTACCTACACAAACGAAGATTATTTTAATTTGTTTATTATCTACGGAGAATGCAACATAAAGTAATATCAAGAACGTGCGATACATTTCGTGCTCGCTCTGCACAAAAAACAAAACAATCGCCAAACACAAGTACAAAATTTTAAACTGTAAGGACGTGTCAGAGAAAAATCACTTAAAAATAAGCCTATTGTTACTGGCTTAAATTACACTACATTAAAACACTAAGAGACTAGTAGTTAAAGAAATAACAAAATTTTAAACAGTAGGGATGTATCAAAGCAAAAATACAGTGTTAAAGGCAAGCAGAGACTATAGTGGATTTAAATTGGCAAACGCATGTCGCACTCTGTCCATGCAATCTTCCTGGAGTACTGTAAACTTGATTCTTTATTGTGCCCCAAATAAAGTAGTCAAGAACTGTGGATAGCGAGCCCCAAATGTATCGCACTTTCTTGATATTACTTTGTTGCATTCTCCGTAGATAATAAACAAATTTAAATAATTTCGTTTGTGTAATTTAAGCGCGCCGGCATTATTGTTGACAATAATTTATAAACCAAGTGACATTTCCTCAGCCGCGATTGTCTTTTCAACGTCCACGGCTAATATGATTTTCCAAGCGTTAAACAAAACAAAAAAAACAAACAAAAAAAGTGGGTTTTTCGTAAATTATTCGAAAATTACGGCATTTAGGTATAGGAAACCTTACACAAAGTTGTCATTATTTTTAGTGGTGAATAAGATCGCATTAAAAAAATGGGGGTTTCCATTTGAAAATGTCGAGATTTAAGCACATTTTGAATGTAATTTTAATTCATATTTTGTGAACACCCTGTATAAGAACGGATTTATTTCTCAGCAGAGATCACTAGGTCAGGGCTTCTGTTACACGATGCCAAAAATTCGTTTTGAAATTTCGCGGTTTCCTCGTATAAATTGCTAATTGCCTTTAGGTCCGCACCTGTCATTTTTTTCGGAAAAATGCAAATATCTCAAAAACGGTTGGATTTAGACATAGGACATGTTGCACGTTTTTGTTTCAAAATGATGCCTAGAATCCAAAAATGCAATAATATACAGGTTGTTCCGTTTGAAATAAGAAAGTTGATATCGACTTCCGGTATAACCGGAAGTTCCAGATTCACCAAAATATTTTAGTTAAGCAGCGCCCATCGGCATTGGTGAGGTGCCAAATTTTCAGAATTTTCCTACTTTTAGTTTTCCATATATAGATCGATGCAGTTCGTGGTGGGCCACCCTGTATACATATACATATAAATCAACAAAAATTAAATATGTTTTACTGTGTACTTTTTTTCGTTCCCCACGTCCTTCTCTTTAGAATTACGTTCAAAGTATGATGCTGGTATATAAAGACATTAGATATTTTATTTGATACCTGCACCAGGGATATTTATTTTATTTATATAATTTATAGTAGGTATATATTTTTTAATAAATTAATATGACCTAAACAAGGCGTATTAGTTGAAATTATTCCACATTGATAAAATTAACTCAACTAATTTTTTTTTTGCATACCTCTTTATTACACATTTTTAAGATATAAACAATAAATAATGTAATAAATATGTATATATATTTTTTTATTTTCGTCATATACTTACCAATTAGAAACGCATAAATAAATAAATAATAGAATAGAATTTGAACATACCTAGACTTAGTCTGCATATAAAAGAGTATTAACTCAAAAGTTTCTGAGATTGCAGTTCCAGTGTGAGAAATCATAGCGATAAAAAATTGCCAAGTCAAATGCTGGCGCTGCCGAAACGTAAGAAGGTAACTACAGGCAAACAATTGTTTATACAGACAACTCATTTTAATGGACGCCGATAACGTAGAATTATGAATTGTCGAACCATAGCCAATTGTTTCCGAACTCGGTGCAATTTAGTCAGTATAATATAGACGTGCCATAAACTAGAAGGTAAATTTCAAAAAGGTGGGAATTATTGTTAAAAATGTAAGTAGAAAATATTAAATTTTTCCAATACAAAATAAACAAAAAATTTTAGTACTACTCAATCATGCAAAACTCAACAAATTTGGATGGAGATGCGGAAAGCCCTATGCTAATTGAAAACTATGGGGAGGCAAGCGCCCGTCGTGACGGTGGTATTCGCAAGCAAATTTTTTGCACATTAGCAGGTAGGTAAGCAGCGGCTTAGTTCCAAACTGTAATGTAGAAAAGTAGAATGAATATACACGACACTGATACCTTTGTTTCATGACTATATTGCTGAGTAGCGACATTTAGACGTTATACTTTAGGTACAGCGTGTTCAGAGTTACCTAGAAAAAAAAAAGTGTGGCAAACTAAACTTTTGTGTTTAAAAACGATTTCCCTGTAATAAATTATAGGCTCCTCTTGAAGTGCTCAAATTAGGCTTTTCAACAATATATCGTATATAATACTTGGTATATTCCTGGTATATTATATACTGATTAATTATTTGGATTGGAAGCTTCCACAGACAGAATAATATGATGAATCTGAGTTTCTTCCGCATGAATCCTCAGTCAGCGAGACGAGAACTTGGAACGAGAAGTTTCGGTAATATGACGCAGGATTCATAAATTATTTTATTTTATTTTCGGTGGAAAATAAATAATGCTTGTTGCTTATGTCCCTTTAATTTGACAAGTTTACATGCAATATTTGAATATATTATCTTAAGAAAAGCGAGTTTAAAAAGTATGCGAGAGTATTTTGGTACCTTTTTGTTTGAAATGAATTCCATGGCTAGTGTAGTGTATAATAGAACACATTATGTTTTTACAAGCTTTTATTTAACTTGCCCTCTATAGTATGTATAGGTAGATATATTTTATGTATGTATGTGTGGGTCGAATCTTGGAAGCTGAATTAGAACCACTTCTTGACATCCGAGCATATAGCATATACCTTAAGTTCTGGTGACAATACAATATGCAATACTCAATATTGTAAGATTTTCAAAAGGGCCGTTGCCACAAGATGGCAGATGGTGTATTTTTTGTCAACCCCCTTAATGTGGGTATCAAATAAAAGGGCTTGAAGACTATAAAACGATAATGTTAGTGACATCGCACTTAATTCAATATGGCGGCCGCCCTAAGATGGCGGATTACTTTCTGTACAACCTGACATTTATATTAAATGAAAGAGTTTGACGACTACAAAAGAATAAGATAAGTGACGTCATACTAAATCCAATATGGCGGATGTCATAAGATGGCAGACTAAATTTCTTTACCACCCTCCTGATATGGGAACCAAATAGGTACTAAAAAGCACAAAATAAGATAAAAAAATCCTTTTTAAAAACAAGATTTTATTTAAGGAATGTACTAAAACGAATAAAATAAAATAAGTAATGTACCAAAACGAACAAAATAAAATAAAATAAGTCTAGGTTTTCGTGAAGATAATTCTATGACAAATTGCGACAATTTTTTGTAAATCAAAAAGCTTGTTGCGTGAATTGTAAAGAAAATACATACCTCGATACATACTTTGGCAAGTAAGTTTATAGTAGGCTTATCAACCAATACCTAACTGTCCAATAAAAATAATTGGTAGGTACCTACCTTCTTTTATGAACATTTCGCGCGACAAGATTTTTTATTTACAAAAACTTGTCGCAATTTGGCATTAAAATGTCTTAACGAAGACCTACACTCATTTTATTTTATTCGTCTTAGTACATGGCTTATTTTATTCGTTTTAGTACATGGCTTAAAAAAAGCTTGTTTTTAAAAACGTTTTTATCTTTCATTTTCAGTTTCTTCTGTATACATATAGTGGACCTCATTGGGGCTTTAAACAAAGTTTTCTGTTTTCATTCTTGCATACGTTGCAAAATAATCTTCCAAAATATAACTATCTATAGAATACTCGCTTCTTTAACTGGTTGAACAGATCATATCGCAATTCCAAAATAGTATTGACTCTTCTGCAATTCACGTAATGATCTGTGCATACGATTTTCGTCATGTGCATATGGAAATTTCATGTTATCACAAACAAATCTACCTTTAAAAACTCTGTTAATATGACACAACGGCGAAATATTGACGAGAATTCGTTACCGTAAAAAGAACGTAAGTCACAATAAAGCAGGATATTTAAAATATGGTACATTCTAAACGTCAACAATATTACCAGATGTTGGTAGAGATGAAACTTACAGTAATAATAATAATAATATAATAATAACTCTCACACTCACAATACTCCAAAACTAGGAGTACCTGAAGAAGCAACTGAATGCTTGTGCTGGGTAGGGCCTCCCCAAATTTGACAGAGTTAGCCACCTCGAGTTCTTTGCAAATGACAAATGACCAATGAGACTTGAATGAACAAATTCGCAAACAAATAAAAATCTGTGTTTCCCTGGCCCATTCTGTATTTTTTTTAGAATATATTTCTATATTTTATTTATAAAACGAAGGGATATTTCATTAAAATTTGCACCTACGTACAGTGTGTCCCAGATATAAGAGTGTTCACACTTTCTGATTCAAACACAGTGTACGAGTGATTTTTTAAAAAACCAGGCATGCGCTGAATCAGAAGCGACACTTCCACCTATAGGATGCACTGTAATAAACAGAATAATATAGAACCCCCGACTGTTGGCCGGCCAATGATTGGCGAAACGAGTATCGTTCAGGCTATTAATCACAGTATTAAGATTGTATTTCGAAAACTGGACGGAGCCGAGATGTAGATAGTTCTCAGCGGAATATAGTTTTTGGACGGCGTGCAGTTTCATCTCCGTTATATTTGTATCAGTTGGCATCGACGCGATGACTGTGGAAACTGGAGTTATGGATATTTTCAGGGGCACAGGGCCCCAACTGATCGCTGTTTTAACAGGTAAAATTTGGCGTAAAGCGATATACTACTTAGGGTATTTATATTTCCTATTCGTATTTGTGTAAAGTGAGTCTACCCTAGTCGTTGTTTTTAATTAGGTATAAACAAAAAAATATAATAAGATGTAGGTTCCAACAGATTTTCGTATGGTTTTATATACCTACTTGAACGTACGGAAAACTGGGTGTAATTTTTAATAATAAAGTTTTCGAAATATCGACAGAAATAAATCAAGAAAAATGTTAACTGTAATGGGATTTTGTAACATGTAAACATCTTTAGAAAGAGCTTTCAAAGGGTTTATTTTGATTCAAAGATTAATGAAATCACTCAACAAGTGAAAAACCTAGAGGCCTTCAGGCCTTGTCAGTTTTTCTTTTGGAATCTAACAAATGCACATATAATACACGGGTTTAAGAATATCGGTTGATTCTCAATTGATTCAAAAGACACCAAGAATGCAAAAAACACATTGACGCAAATGTCTCATACAATATTTTTTTCTACTGAAATCATGGAATAAAAAAATTGTGAGAATGCAAATTAAACATTATTATCAAATAAAAATTATTAATGTTTTTTTCAATAAAATCCTGGTTTGACTAGTGCTCCAGAGTCCAGACAGAATAAATGAAGCGCCAAAGAAAGCAATGGCAGGTATGCTGCAGGAGAACTTAAAAAATTGTAGTTAAATTTTGTGCGATAAAGTCTTTGAGCACGTTTAGCAGTGCGTAAAATTCCATTTTCCGCACTTCCAATTTTTTACATAATTTTTGAAGCATATAAAATATGAGGTTAGAATCACATTAAATTAGATATGCAAGTACCTAAACTATTTTAAGAAAAAAAAATCGGGTACTATTTGAAAAAAATAATATGAGGGTATATTATGGTTTAACCGGTATCTTGAAAATTGTCATAAGGGGAATTCTTTAAATAATGACATATTCATAAAAAAGATAAAAAATGACCCACTTAAATGTGGTCAAGTTACTTTCTGTCAAAAAGACATTTAAAAAACAAACTCGCTAAAAATGCCCTTATTTGTTAAAATTTCAAAAAAAATTATAGACCGGGAGATAGTGACAGATTTTTGGACGTGATTTTCCTCAGTATGCCTTGCAAAGGGCATTATGTGGCACATATTCTCACAATAATAAGGTATGAATCAGAGAGTCATCCTGGGTTCTTCATGTGAAAAACTGAGTTTTCAATTATTCGAAAAATATGCGTTTTGATATGATTTTATACAGGCTGCCATGTTTTTTATAATGAATTTCAAATAGAAAATTCCTCGGAAAACCATAGGCATACCGTTAGGGTGGGTCCAAAGGGCTATTATTGCCACGTGATCTTGTATTTTAATAATTAATTTTTCCACGTTTCTGAACAGGCTGCCAATGAGAAGTTTGCAAGTTCTTATTATGAAAATGCTGAAAAAGGAATGGCATACCTTTCCCGCATGTCCAAGTACTGTTTAAATTGAATGTTATTTAACCATTTAAACGAGTTATTCGATGTAAAGTGTACTTGGACATGCGCGAAAGGTATGCCATCCCTTTTTCAGCATTTTCATAATAAGAACTTGCATACTTCTCATTGGCAGCCTGTTCAGAAACGTGGAAAAATTAATTATTAAAATACAAGATCACGTGGCAATAATAGCCCTTTGGACCCACCCTAACGGTATGCCTATGGTTTTCCGTGGAATTTTTTATTTTGAAGTTCAATATAAAACCCATGGCAGCCTGTATAAAATCATATCAAAACGCATATTTTTCGAATAATTGAAAACTCAGTTTTTCACATGAAGAACCCAGGATGACTCTCTGATTCATACCTTATTATTGTGAGAATATGTGCCACATAATGCCCTTTGAAAGGCATACTGAGTAAAATCACGTCCAAAAATCTGTCACTATCCCCCGGTCCATTACTTCGAGAAGTTGTTTTCTTTTAGAATTTACATATAAGTGTGCCAAATTTAAATGCTCTATTAAAAGATTATCTTTTTTGCAATTTTTTATAATAATTATGAATTTTCTAAACAATGTCAAATCTTGTACTTAACTGCATAAAAACTATTTTATATCACTAGCTTTATCATTCTGTTCGCGTTTTATTGCTAAAAATATCGATAAGAATAATTTAAGATATGTTGTGTTTTTCAAAAGAAAATGGTATTAACGATTTAAATTCTGTTATATTTGTTGCAAAGTCGATGTAGCGTCAAGCATTTAGGATATAAATTTATTCACATTAAATTTTTCTTGTCCAAAAGTCATGCCAAAATAATAAGTTAAAATATCATTAAACTATTTCACGTTCCTAACCAAACTTCACTACTATTTACCGCTTAAAAAAATTACAATTTAGGTTAGATACTGAAAATACCTAGTTTGATGATAATATATTTTTTTGTTGTTTTGAAATTTTACCTAGTACTGGAAAAATTATGCAAATTAATTTATATCCTGAATACTTGACAGTGTGAAAACACAACATATAATAATTTAAATGTGTTAATACCATTTTCTTGTGCTAAAGCCATTTTGTTGTCATCAATTTATTGAAACATTGCAAAAAACTAAATTTTTAATAGAGCTAGCTATCAAAAGTCACGTGACCACGTTTGAGTGGGACAATTTTAGCCACCTCAAAGTTGAATTTTCTAACTATGTAAATTATTAATAAAATAATTTCCCCCACATAATGCGGACTTTTTGGCGGGCACTGGCAATAATTTTATCACCAACATAATAATAATATTATTACTTTATTATTGGTAAGCTTCAAAAGAACGCCTTTGTGCGAAAGTTCGTATATAATATTTCCCTAGGCGACATAGCTAGATCATTGTGCGAATTTGTCCATCGGGCAGGTAGTAAATTAATTCAGAAAGGCGACATTTCTATTCTACTATAAATACCTATACACCATTTTCAAGGCGAAGGTCTCAGCGAAACAGGTAACCTAAATACACGAACCAAAGGTATATTATGTTATACATTACACGAGAAACTTGAGAAGATTTGCTAACCAGAGTATGTTGTTATTTATTACGTCTTTTGGTCAGGCTTTCTGTTATAGAGGGTGTCCCGAAATTAGCCTGCCATAATTTACCAACGCGTTCTGCGACCCAAAAAATGAAAAAAATGCCTCCTAAGGGGGCTATAGCAAAAGGTTTTTTCTAAATATTTTCAGATCGAACAAAGGTAAAATTTATAACTCCCATGTTTCCAGGAACTTTTTTCATTTTTGGATCGCGCAACGCGCTGGTAATTTTTGATAAGCTAATTTTAATAGGTTAACTGTAATAGGTGGTTATCCGGATTTTTCTGTGATGACTAGACAATATAGGGGATAGGTCGGTCTTTTTAAATGTATCCCGAAAAGGTTCTGTTAATAATGTTCTCTTAATGCTCGTTAAATCATAGAATCAATTTATTTCTATTAAAAACGTGCCACAATGATCCATAAATATCTCGCACGTTCCGTGCTTATGCAACAAATTTTAGTTTATTTATATCAAGCACAATAAACTCCGTTTGTCTTAACTCTGCCATTGAAATTGGTAGAGGGCAAATTCGTTTAGTAATCAACTTTTACTATTTCAGGAACACTGGCTGCAATATCAGATGGCATGCACTACGGATGGACCGCCCCTGTCATACCAATTCTGCTAAGTGACAACGGTCCCTTCAAAACAACTCAAAGAGAATGTGAATGGCTGGAAACAATGCTCATGTTGGGAGCATTTTGTGGACTTCCATTCACCATCGTCTGCGTGGACAAGCTTGGAAGGAAACGATCTCTAATTCTCTCGTCGGCTGTAACTTTATTAGTTTGGATACTCATAGCTTTAGCACCTAGAATAGAATACTTGTACGTAGCTAGATTCCTTGCCGGCATGGCGGGTGATATGGCGTTTGTAGCGGCTCCAATGTACATAGCAGAAATAGCGGACAAGAAAATCCGAGGATTTTTGTCTAGTATTATTTATTTAATGATGCTTATAGGAATATTGATCATTTATACAATAACACCTTTCGTTCCTTATGTTGTGCCTACAATCATTGGTGGAATATTAGTTTTAGCAGAACTTATAATTTTTCCATTTATGCCCGAATCGCCTTATTACCTGTTGCATATCGGCAAAAAGGAGGAAGCTAAAAAATCACTAACAACCCTCAGAAATAACGCCAATATCGAAAAAGAACTTGAAGAAATTTCTCAAGCCGTAGAGCGCCAGAAAACAGAAAAAGGAAGGCCTCAAGATTTGTTTTTAGTTCCTAGCAATAGAAAAGCTATTTTGATAATGACTGTGCTGAACGGAGCTCAACATTTTAGCAGTATTAGTGTGATTTTAATGAAACTGCATTTAATTTTGAATGCTGCAAAAACGGAATACATAGAAACTTCGCATGCTGCCATTATTTTCTCTGCCATCATGTTAATATCAGCTACAACCGCGTCGTTTTCGATGGACAAATACGGAAGAAAAGTTCTACTTATTCTTTCTGCTATCCTAACAGGAATTTGTTTGTTAGTCATCGCCATCTATTTTAACTTACAGAATGCCGAGTATGATGTACAAGGTATAAGCTGGATCCCAATAGCAGCTGTAATGGTCTATGCGGCGGTTTTCAAGTTAGGTTTAGGAATAGTCCCAATTGTGGTAACAGCAGAAATATTCCCGACAAAAATGAAAGCCATAGGGATGACACTAGCCGATTCTATGTACGTTGTTTTCGCGACAATTTCTCTGGAAGTTTACAACGCGTTGACGCATAATTTCGGCATACACGTGCCCTTTTACGTGTTTTCTTGTTTCTGTTTTCTGACGGCGGTATTCACATATTGCGTTATACCCGAGACCAAGGGGAAGACTCTTGACGAGATTCAATTTATGTTGAAAGGTAAGAGCAAGCAACCAATCTCGGATGCAGGGGGTGAGAGTTATTGAACAGAGTTTATCGTCTTAGAACAAATTGTATTAAAATTAGGTACTTAATAAAAAAATGTGAAAGCTAAATGCATTGCAGTTGTCTAGAATCCATATGTGAAACTTAAAACAACGGACTAGTTTTTTTATTAATTGATATTCGTTGAAATGGGAATCGTGGCCACATTGAGTTGCTACTTATTGTGAGATGGGTAGGTACCAATTAAAAATATAGGGGGAGAAGGGTCGGGTTAAGGGAAAGTGGGGAGATAGTTAAGTTATTACTCAGGGCCGAAGGTAAACTTTCTCAGGGTGACAAAATAATAAGAAAATTCGTGGTTAAAAATTGTGAACGAAACAAGAATCGAAGTAGCTTGCCAATATAGTGCAGAGGCCACATTGGTGACGACTGTTGCACGGAGGTGTATAGAGATATTCTTTTGCAAACTTAGTTTCTATATGCCTAAGGATATGCTTTAGCTTGGGTACGCGTTTCTGATATGGGAAGGTTTCTCCCAATATGGCGGCCAAGATGGCTGCCTGGCCCATATGTAGTTTTGTCAGAAAATGACCTATATTTCGGAAACTATTGCTCCTAGCTCAAAATCGGCTAAGACTAAAATTGATCAGTAGATTATTTTTCATTAGATGCGCTAAAATTGATATAAATAACATCATATTTTAGTGAAATATATGTAATTTTTGTTGTTTAGAGTCGTAAAGGGTCTGATTTTAATGGTGTTTTGTTTTGTTTCAGAATTTTAGAAAACTGTTTGACTAAATAGACAAAAAATGGAGGGAGTGCAACTAACACCAGCATCAAACAAACCAGTTTATCTCGACTTTGTGTTTTATGTGAAAAGGAAAATACCGGTAAAAAATACATGCGACTGTTAAATGGGCGAGAAAAATTAATTCATGTTTCTAACTGCTGTGATAATGTCGATTTAAAGAAAAGATTAGAAGATGGAGAAGTGTATTATCATCAAAGGCACTGGAAATGGGCAAAAAAAGCAGTACCATAGGCAAAAACTTAAGGAAGTTAAACGTTGTATCATCTGTTTAAGCAAAAAATATAAAGGTGATGTTCAATTATATCGGGTGTGCGACAAGGAAAGGGCAGAAATGTTTTTGTTAGCCACACGATACTTTCAAGATGACACACTGGATGATGTTAATAGTGTATTTGCCGCAGATGTTTTGTGCCACTCTTCCTGTATGAGTAGTTACTTATTAAAATATTCAAGAAGCGCTGAGCATTTTGAAACGCTATCCAACAACGGCACAATTACAGAGGGATTTCAAAAATTAATTGATGCCCTAGACCTTTCCAAAAATGGTTATGGACTGTCTGAAATTACTGGCTTTATGAATTTGATCTGTCAGCAGGAAAATAAACTTTCGAATAGGCAGATGAAAATTCTTCTTATCAGACATTTTGGCGAAGATGAAAGTCCCAGTTCGTATTCTCTTCCAAGATAAGGACGGAAAAAGTTGTTCAGAAATTGTTTTCTTCTAATAGTTTAAATGATACTGCAGAACAATTAGCGAATGAGATTAAACAGTATGACTTTCACCCTGACAATAAATTCTGTGATGAACAACACCTAGAAAAGAGCCGACCAAGCTTTCAAAATAACAGACCTACGCTTTGGGATACGTTTTTTAACCAAATGATGAGATTATCATCAGATCGAGTTGACAACAACAGTCAAAGAAAGTCATCACCTTTATACTTTTTCACTTTTTGCTTCCACAGATGATACAAAGTTTAACTACCTCAAGTTTTTGCCTATGGCACTGCTTTTTTTGCCCATTTCCAGTGCCTTTGGTGCGATTTATGGAAGCAGAACTCTCAGAGTTTTGGTTTCTTCTTATCCTTCGTGTGCGTAGACAGTATTTTTTGTAGCAGTCAAGATGATAATACACTTCTCCATCTTCTAATCTTTTCTTTAAATCGACATCATCACAGCAGTTAAAAGCATCAATTAATTTTTCTCGCCCATTTACAGTCCCATGTATTTTTATCCGGTATTTTCCTTTTCACCTAAAACACAAAGTTGAGATTAACTGATTTTCTTCCGTTTCTTTGATGCTGGTGTTAGTTGCACTCCCTCCATTTTTTTTATCTATTTAGTCAAACAGTTTTCTAAAATTCTGAAACAAAACAAAACACCATTAAAATCGGACGTTTTACGACTCTAAACAACAAAAAATACATATATTTCACTAAATTACGATGTTATTTATAAAAATTTTAACGCATCTAATGAAAAATAATCTAGTGATAAATTTTAGTCCTTTCCGATTTTGAGCTAGGAGCAATATTTTCCGAATTATAGGCCATTTTCTGATAAAACTACATATGGGCCAGGCAGCCATCTTGGCCGCCATATTGGGAGAAACCTCCACATACCAGAAACGCGCCAAGCCAAAACTCATCCTTAGACATCCAGGAACTCAGTTTTAAAGAGAAATTCTCTAGACACCTCCGTGCAACAGTTGTCACTAGTGTGGTCCCTAGACAATAATCATTTCTGCAGTGACGTCATGCAGTAACCAAAAAGTAGGTTATAATATAGAAAAAAAGTGTTAATAAAGTTATAGTTAATTTTTTAACTGACAACAATTCAATTATTATCAATAACAACATTCATTGCCCTTAGCGATTTGGAAGTAAAAATATTAGTCGGTATATCTATATTTTTTTTTTCAAAGGGCCACATTATACAGGGTGTTTCATAATTAATCCCAAAGGGCCATAATCCTTAGAAGATTCTAAGGACATTTTTTTATATGAACATGGGTCCGCAACCGTTTTATTTTAGAGATACAGGGTGTTGAAATTTAACAATAAAAACAATTTTTTCCCAATATGTCTAAAACTGCTTTGTATTTTTTCAATTTATAAAACAACGAAATGTGTTTTTAGCATACTAGATTTCTCTAGCCTACAAAATAATTAAATAATAAATAAATAATAAATTCGCCTTGGGACAGCAAATGAATGCATTTCATTTTTTTAAATCGAAAACCGTTCGCTGACGAAAAAAGTCAGGAGAACATTTTTATGAGAAGATGGGGGCCATTTTAAAAATAATATTTATTTAAAAACTAACCAGTGGCGTATCATTTTTTTATTAAAATATTGCAATTCATGTTAACACTGATTAGAAATTGCGGGAAACCTGTATTTTTTTGTTAAATTTATACTCCCTATGTAGGTATCTCAGAAATAAAGCAGTTTCGGACCTATGTTCATATAAAGTTTTTTTCTTACAATCATCCAAGGATTATCACCCTATAGGCTCAGCATTCAATTATGAATCACCCTGGATAATATGTAACTTTTGCATAATTACGCTTTAGTAACCAGTATTCCCAGTATTCCCAGAGAAATGTGTTATTGTTTTTTAAAGCGGGTATACAAAAAAGTAGAGGCGGTTGTTCACTAAAATGCACCCCAGACGATTTTTTTACCAACAGTTTAAACGAGACCCAGCAATTACAAAGTCTCATCATAATGTATTTTTTCCAATTTTTTCTCATTGAGGAGGATTTGAACCCCCAACCCCTCCCCCTATCTAAGGTCCTGTAACTATTTTACCTAATATCTACAAATATTATAGTTGTATTTTTAGGACATAAATATGAGTTCCTTAGGGGGTTATTTTCAGTTTTCATAAATGGAGTGGGCTCTCTGCAATTCTGGGTGCGGGCAAGTATCCACCCAGGCGACGCCACTGTATCGACCACAAGTAGCTATTAGTAGATGGTATTATCCTCGCAAACTAACGTAATATAGGGCAATTACATAAGTGTACTATTTTGTGATTTTCATTAACTCAGATTAATAATTATTGTTAAGGAACTTTTTATATGATTGTAAGACTTTAAATAAATATTGTTAAATAATAATTAATTAGTCATTAAATTCATAATGCTCAACCATAGTGTAAAGAAGATATAGACAGTCAGAGAGATTGCTGGAACCGGCCGCAAAAAATCCTGGCTCAGCTACTTGCAAGCTTTAATTTTGAAGTTAAAACAAACTAAAACCGATAAAGTAAATTTTTGTACCTACATCATTACAATTATTCTTAGGACTCGATAATTAGTTGAGGTAAAGGTATTTTAATGCAAGTACACAATTTTATGCAAAATAATTTTTGTGCCTCGCGGAAAGAGCAACAATGGTTCTGACAGTCTGATATAGCAACTATATAGGGTGTCCGATTTTCCATGAAATTCTTTAAAAAATTTTGGGAACTCTGATCTTGTTCCATCCACCATTCTAATTATTTAAAGTCTGCAATATTGCCATTCTTCTTAAAAATCGTAGTCTTATTTTAAAATATTTAAAAAATATTACTTGGGTATTTTTTATAGCAAATAGCATTTTTTTAAACATTTTATATCTTATTTGTTTTTTATTAATAAAAAATAATTTCATTGGCGTGCTCTAGGGGTCAATTTTACCCCTGGTGAAAGACTCGCCACAAAAGAGTTATTAAAAATATTTGGATAAGAGTTGGTTAAAGTAATTGAACAAGTTCTAGATTATATGTATATTCTAATGTTCCCTTACATTCCTAATGCGTTTGAATTATTGTTAAATCCAGTACATGCTGGGAATTCTAATTTTCCTATCTTTACTATTTCTAAATTTTTTTGTATGTTCTGTACACTTTGATTTTAAATTGCATCGTAATAGTCTGATGCAACTCGTGTACCCGCCTGCGTGAAATAAATTATTCATTCTTTTAATTAGTCGAATTATGTAAAATGGATGTTTACAACTGAACATTTTACAATACGCTACGACTTAGGTATTTTATTTGCACCCTATACGCCATAGTTATTAATTATTTGGGTAATAAAAATTCTATTGCATAGCATGCAGGGTGGGGTACTTAGCCCTGTACCTAACTGATTCATTTTAAGCAAATTTGTTTATGTTAACTTAAAAAACTACTTTCTAACAAAAGAGGGCTGTAATCCTCAAACGTCAAAATCCATTTAAATGTGCATGGGAAACACATTTTTTGCTTGCTTGCTCCAGAAATCGCAAATTTTGAGCACTCCATTCGGTTGATTTAGTGTTTTCCTTAATTATCTACGAGCTGTCCTGAATCCTTCTTATATTTGAACACTTAAGTTGTTATACAGTGACCGGCAGAAAGTTGGACACAAATGGAAAACTTTTTTATTGTTAATTTCCCAGAAATTCTTGATAAAAGTTGGTGCATCATTTCAAACTCAAAACGCACATATCAAAATTTAAATATCTCTTTTTGGATACGAGGTAGATTCAAAAATGTCAAAATAACTCAAGAGCAAAGTATCTACCCTTATTTTTTAAAATACGGTAAAATGTTACTTACAAAAGTTGTTTGAAATCAAAGGTGGATGTCAGATTTAAAGTCACAGCCACCTAGTCAAAAAAAAGAAATGTAACTTTTTGGTATTTTTTTCGACCACCCTGTGTATTACAAAAAAAAAACAAAATACCGCAAGCGCAACTTATCATCGAATAACACATGCATTTGCTACTATACATTCATTTTGTTCGATTAACAGCTAGAAATTTAAATTAATCGAAATCAGAGTTTAAAAATATTAAATTTTTGTGTCCAAGTTTCTGCCGGTTCCTGCATATCTTTGACTTTCGCGTGTTTCATTGCAATAACTGCAGCTGTTTTCGAGAACATCGCTTCAAAGGCACTAATAAAAAAGGTTTTAGTAATATCTATAGAATTTAATACAAGGGTCAGTAGGTGTTCCATAAATATGAGCAAAAAAAACACATTTTCCCGATTTTGAGCAAGCTTTTAGGAAAAATTATTTTAGTAATTCATTTGTCCCAAAACTGATGCAAAAAATTGCGGAGAAACGGTGATATATACGAAAAAATGTGAAGAAGCACTTCGAAATAAAATTCTCTATCTAAAAATTTTATTCCCTTCAGACCTGTACTAAATGTTTGATCTAATTATGAATACGTATCTCTGCCACTGGTTAATTCATAAACCTGGCATTACACGTTGTTATGTCCCTCCATACATACATCTTATGTGCCAAATTTGGTTTGAATATCTTTAACAGCTTATAAATTAAAAAACAAAAATATTTTTTTTCGAAATTTTTAACGCCCTGTATCCTGTATGTCAGAAACGAAGAGCTTTTCGACCTGTTTATATGAGTTTTTCTACCACCGTTTGGCCTAAACAAACCGGAACATCCTGTATAACTACTCGCGAACCTATATAGGTTTGTGGTATGAGTGTTTGTTAAAGACAAACTTGTAATTTGACTAAACGAATTTGAGGAATTGATAGTTTTTACACTTATGGTCTTGGGTACGTAATCAAAAGCCTAATTATTATAACGAAAAAATCAATCCCAATGAAATGCTGAAACGCATATTATATAAATAAGTTGAAATATCTCTTCAACCAAATCCTAAATGAAAAGAGAATAAAACAAAAAAGGAAAATTAACGTTGATTCTAAAGAACTGATTTCCGTCATTTAATCAAATAAAAGTTGGAGGATCAATTCTACATTAAATTTATTTGACTAAAATTCTACAAAATATGATTGTGTTTCTATAAGAAAAAATCCATACAAAATTCCGACAAAAAAATGCCTGATTGGAGTTACTAATATAATATTTTGTTCATTCAACTATAACACACAGTATGAAAAATTGCATAAGAAAAGTATCATTATTTTGGCCCAAGGCATCTGTGGCCAATGGATTGACCTCATTTCTTGTCACAGTCTGTATAAACAAACTTACCTGCATTACCTCACGGTTCGTACAACGGTGCATTAATGTAACTTTTTGCATTCTTACCAAACCCCGATAAACTGATGTTGTTCTCAGGAATGATCAGTAGATGTCTATTTTTTAACTATTTGTTGTGTATAAACTGCAACTGCCTAATTTCCTAATTATCCCAGGTTGTTTGGAGTCCCGATGCCTTTGGTTGTTTACCTTTTCGCGGTCTGTGGAGCAAACCCGACCGTGACCTAGGCAGTACCGGCCAAAACAATTCGTTTCTTTTTGCTTTCTTGTCGGTATCCTGCTCCGCTGGTTTTTGCGTTAGTCTTTCTGCGCGGCACCAGACACCCAGCAGTAGGACTCGCGTTTCAGCGACGGTGCAGGGCAGCCGGGAGGAGCCGCGGCCCGAACATGCTCATGCCGAAGACAGTGACGGAGAAATTCCACGGGACTCTGCCTCAACTCCTAGCGGCAGTGACCGGTGAGTTGGGAAACCATATAGGGGAGGCTATTAGTTCTTTAGAGCGTGTCGAGTGCCCCGGCTCTTGCTGCCATGAAAACAATCGTCCAAATAATGTCTTTGTATAAGATTACCATCACAGTGAAGCGAGAGAACATATACAGTGTGTCCCAGGTTTGTACCGGGTGTTTCGTTAAGGATGATGAGGTACCACATATTGTTTTGGCGATAACTCAAACTAATTAAAATATCGAATTGCATCTTTAACATTTTTTCTTGTGAATTTAATCCAATTTCAGAGTAAAATTGGAAAAAAAGGTATTTTTCAGCGAGGGTAGCATCACTGTGATAAGGATATGGTTATTATTTCGTTCCAATTAACAAACCTCCCGAGCTCAAATTCGATTACACCAAACCAAAATTATGGACACTTTTCCTTCTCTCTTGCCCTAATTTTACAGCTCACACCAAAAATGTTATACCAAAAAGATACAGAATTCTTTTTCAAGGACATACCTATTTTGCAGAAAATGCATTTAATTTATCTTTCTCATTTTTTCGAAAATTGACTTCATAAAAAGTTTCGCTTTAAAAAAGGACTATAAGAGCAAGTAGCAGAATTTGATCTACACTTCGCCCAAAAAATTAAGAACTATGAAATTTATTATACCTATACGGTGTTCCCTAAGTACCTACGTGTAGTAAATGCAAGAGGTTAATCCTTGGGCCAAATATAAAATAAAATATCAATTTAGCTTAACAACTACGGACCAAGTGTCCCTAGTTACTGACACTGCGATGTGTTTTTATGGATGAAGAATAAGCTGGAAATGTCAAATTCTATGTATACTTACTCGTTACTGATTTGATCTTGCGTTACTGTTTTGATCTTGCTACATTTTAGTGAAACAACGATAAAATCAACAGTTTGCCTTGAAATTGGCAAAATGTGCCCTAAAACGTCCGTTAACTCTAACATTCTAAACATAAAATTTTTACCTAGCGCTTTCTCAACCACATAGAAAAGGTTTTAAAATAATGAGACAATAATTATTTTTGATTTTAATAATTTCTAAAATAATAAAGTGTCACTAGGTTATTTCTTAATAATTATCATAATATTAATTAATTTATTAATACTAATAATAATTAAATACTTAACTATACTTATTTGATTTTTCTTATCACTCTATTCCTACATATTGGACGCTTTTGAAACATACTGAACTTGTTTTAGTGTAGATACATTTAAATTATCAACGATACGAAATAATTCAAAAAATAAGAATATAGAGATTTTTTTATTAAAATTTTCTGCTTGTGAGCACATTTCAAATTCTGCACGTGGCTTTCTTAATTTTAAATATTTTGCTTAAAAAATTTTTCATTTCTCGGAATCTCATTAAGTCCTGATATATTATCTATCCATTTAGTAATAATGTCATTAAAAATAAAAATATATGCAAATTATACCATCGGATCGCATAATGCTTTATTAGGCTTCCCTTTGGTACAAAAGTGAATATATAAATTTGGAATCTATCCGATTTGTCGGAACTTTTCTAAAATTAATTCAGTTTATAAATTTTAATTTATAATAAAGGAAAAGTAGATCCGCACAAGGAGTCAACGGTATTTTATGAATAAAATTAACAAAAGTTGAGAAAATTGTCGAGGGAGGCAATCAAATAAATGTTAAATTAATAAAGAGTTTTTCATTGTGCTCGATCAAATTTACCGGAGATTCGTAAAAAATATAAAATACAGCAGTTCAATCATTTTAAAATTATGTTAGTAGAAGTATCCAAAGTTCATGAGAAAATAGTTGTTTTCAGATCAATGGTCGCATAAATACAACATTTTATTATTTTATTAAATTAGAACTCAAGCTGGAAAAACCTTGACTACAAACTTCGTATATTGACTTTATAAACATCTAGTTTATATTATATAAAGTAAGTAACGCCCCAAAGACAGATTCAGGAATAAAAAATCCGGTTGTTGAAACACTCATTATTTGTTCAGATGTAGGATAGCCAAAAATTATAATTAGAACTGAAATATGGAAAATATGAAAATATACAACTTGGTAAACAGTATAAAAGTAGCTCTTATTTTAAAATTTAATATAAATTCAGAAATACCGAGGAAACATACCTGCTCAATGTCACATTAGATAGAAACTATCGCGGAAAAAAGTCGTCTGCGCTTTGAAATCTTGCCAATAAAAAATTTTTTTCGGTGTGCTGTTATAGGTTTTAGGTTTTCTTATTTCTTAAGTATGACCTTGAATGTATTTTCTCTAATCCACTCTAATTAATAAATTGATTTTATAAAAAAATCTCAATAATGTGTGACTTGAATATTTAAACAAAAACATTGTTATACACAATGGTGATGGCAACAGATCACAGGGAATCCTTGAATGGTATGGGCAATCAATCTATTATACCTACACTTTTTCTTTGTGTCGTACCAGACACGCACGTGTTGCAGTAACGCTGGAATTTTCTTAAGTAAAAAGTAGACTTTAACTTGACTGATTCATGTTTTAACCATATAAATATACTCGTACAACAAATTGTCACCTATAGCATTAATGCAAATCGTAAATGTGAACACATTATTCCTAGGGCAACCAAACCTCTGAATTTGTACACTTCAGTAAGTCTTCACCTTGAACATGTACTGGTCTATAATAGGAACCGGACATTATATTTATGACATGGTACCTACTTATTACGGAAATTTAACTTAAGTAGGCACGCCCAGTGGATTTACGTAATAAAAAAACGGAAAAATAGTACCTGTCTAATATTTAGATGGTCGGCAAGAAATTTAATGAAAATTTTATTTTGTTCACACATCCAATAATTAGTAAATCACACAGATAAAGCTCTTAAGGAGCAATAATATACCGTGAATCCACAGTGACTTTATTGGAAAAGGTCCAATAATTTAAATTGTTTTGCTTGTAATTTTTCAATAATTATTCCAGAGCACTCTTCACCCGTATAAAGTTTCATAAAAAAATCAGCATTTTGGGAGGGCCCAGAGAAAAATACCCTATATATTATTTATTGGATCTTTGCACACAAACACTTTGAGTGGTCCTGTTGGCCATTCAACGGTTTTGAGGTAATTCTATGGCAGACTTGACTTGCCAGCAGATGTCTTTTTAAAATTCCTATTTTGCTCAAGTTTGGCATCCTGTAGAATGTAACTGCCTGTATATTTTTATGTATGAAGTATTTTGGGTGCCATGATTAACGTTATCGTGTTAGATTAATTAAAATTATCGCTAAATAATAATAATTCAAAAAAAGTTTAGTAGAATATCACCAAAAATAAAGATTTTATGGATTTGTTTATTTATAAAAGTATACACCCTGTATAATTCTACAAAGCGTTAAAACTGATGAATTTTAGAAAACATTTATTATTATTGTTAGTCTAGTAGGCTATGTAAACAAAAAAACATAACAAACTAACCAATATGCCAAATAATTTTTATTGAAATATTTTTACAAATGTTTATAAATTTATACGAATAACTTATTATGGTATGTGTATAATTTATACATTTTAACGATTAAAATGACTTTTGTATAATATAAATGTGAGTATTCAACTTATTTATAGGAAATATAAATGCAATTTTTCTTACTCTCTCCATAGCCGGGTTGAAGTTCTAAATATTCAGAACGAAAGCTTAGAGTTTATAAAGAATAGTATAGTTTCACTAATAATATATTTGCTGAAAAGACCCAAGAATGAGGGTTATTGAACATTAATTATTAGAATTCTTTAAAATCTGGTTTCAGTATATAGGGCATGGTTCTAATACTTGGTAATATAAATTAAAAATCGTGCACTTAAAAAGTCTCATTGTGTCTTAATAAGGTTATATCGCTGTAGCTGCAAAAATGCCATTTTAGAAGGAAACAAATGGGTGCATTTTGCGGATATTTTGGCACAATCGCAGTTTTCCTCGTATCTCAGAATTTTTGTTAAAAATTTAACAGGGTGTGTAAAAAACACTTGATAATACCTAAATACTTATAAATATTAGTCATCTGGATTAGACTACTGTATTAATCATGCACTTTTCAATAAAACAGTTGTATCTCTATGAGCAATGGACTCTTTATGGGAAAAGATCTGGACAGACTGCCGAGTGCGCAGCACGTGTGCACTGAGTTACATTTGTATAATTTATATATTTAGCTTTGTGATATAAGGATATGAGTAAAACTACGATTATGCCAAAATATCGTCGAAATGTGTCCATTTGTAATAGTTCTTGTTTGTTATTCTTGAAAAATCAAACTTAATTTTTAAGCGCACCCTGTATACTAACTAGAACAATGAAATTATATGTACAGTTAGGTTTTAGGCGATCCTGAATAAGAATATGTTGTCACTTTTTAAATTTACCTATTTTACCTATTGTATTTTATAATGGTAATGGTAAATAAATTTATTATTATTATTAAATAAATTTATTATTATTATTATTATTATTTATAAGATTTGTCTAGCTTTTCTTCGCGTTTTGATTTGCTAATTACGGTCCTGTGCTACCTAACGTAGAATATCTTCGAGTAAGGCAGCACCAGCCGCTTGCCGTCAGTCTAGGTAATTACCTGGTGGTATTTTACTGAAGCGAGAAGAAAGGATTGGCGCGGCGCGTATATTGGGCTAAATTTAATCAAAAAATATATAGGGGTGTCAAACTTGAGGAAATATGAATTTTAAACGAGATGAAAATAGACATTACACTATGCGCACAAAATACATATTTAAAAAAACATGACAGAGCGCTTTCGGCTAACAAGCCATCTTCAGTGTCACCTATAATAGTGTAACCTCAAGGTAAAGATAAATGAATATTAAATTAAAACTTACTTGTCGAATACAATCTTTAAAAAAATGCTGAAGTCGCATGTTATTTAATCTCAAATGGGTTTTTTAAAAATCGTGAAACTTAACATGGCATATAGTGGAACTACCACTGGGTAAATTACTAGTGAATACGTAAATCCATAAAGGTAAATCATTAAATAATTGGTCAAATGTCAAATCTCGAAAAGGCAGTGTGAACAAAATAAAACGAACCCCCCTCTCCCATGAGCCCTGTATGGGTGCACTACCACATTTAACTGAACGAAAAGTGTAAACAGGTGAAAGGGAAGTTCAACTGTAAAACGTTGTCAAATTATGTTACGGAATTCAACCCAAAATCGTCAACAGAAATCTGAAACAGAGTTTCGCCCACTCCTTCTAGGTACCTATCTCAACTTATTCTTCTCCTTTCAGGTACACTATCCTGCATATCAGATGGCATGCAGTACGGTTGGACAGCCCCAGTCATCCCCATCCTCCTCAGCAAAGACAGTCCCGTGGAGGTCACCGAAAGCCAGGCGGAATGGTTGGAGACCATCCTCATGCTTGGCGCCTGCTGCGGCCTGCCAGTCACCATGTACCTCGTCGACAAGATAGGAAGGAAGAAATCGTTGCTAACCTCCGCCACGACGACGCTGATCGCTTGGATAATCATGGCTGTGGCGCCCAGCGTCGAGTACATCTTCTTCGCGCGGTTCTTCGCCGGCATGGCTGGGGATATGGCGTTCGTCGCAGCTCCGATGTACATCGCAGAAATGGCAGACCAAAAGATCCGTGGTTTCCTTTCTAGTATTATCTACCTCATGATGCTTACAGGGATTCTTTTAGTTTACTGCGTGGCGCCGTTTGTGCCCATCTATGTACCATGTATCTTAGGAGTTTGCATCATTTCTATAGAACTAGTCACGTTTCCGTTTATGCCAGACTCTCCGTATTATCTTCTGTACAAAAATAGGCCAGAAGAAGCCAGAGAACATCTGAGGAGGCTTCGACAAACTGACGACATCGATGCCGAACTAAAAGAAATTTCAAAGGCCGTGGAAAGGCAAAAGAGCGAAAAGGGAAGACCGCAAGATTTGATTTTGGTCAAAAGTAATAGAAAAGCTCTAATAATCATGGTTATGTTAAATGGTTCCCAACACATGAGCAGCATCAGCGTCATGCTAATGAATCTTCATTCGATTCTTGAGGAGGGCGGCTCGATCCACGTAGCGTCGTCGACAGGAGCAATCATGTTTTCAGCGGTGATGTTTTGTTCGGCAATGTCAGCTTCTTTGGCTATAGACAACTTTGGTAGAAGGGTTCTGCTCATTACTTCAGGCATATGTGCTGGTACCTGCCTTTTACTTCTTGCAGTATATTTCACGTTAAAAAATAATGGAGTAGACGTACTGCAGGTCAGCTGGATACCACTGTTGCTTGTAATGTGCTATGCAGCAGCATTCAAATTTGGAATAGGTTTGGTTCCGATAGTACTGACAGCGGAACTGTTTCCAGCTAAAGTTAAAGCTATTGGAATGACACTATCTGATGCTTTCTACGTTGGGTTTTCGGTGATATCACTTCAGATATATCATCAATTGAGAAATGCTTTTGGAATACAAGTACCATTTTATATTTTTGCATGTTCTTGCTTCTGTACTACAATTTTCACAATGTTGTTTATTCCTGAAACGAAAGGAAAAACATTAGATGAAATTCAGTTTATTCTGAAAGGAGAACAATCACAAGTATCTTCGAATAGTACCAAAGATTGTTCAGAATCAGGATATAAAAATGCAGCCTATGAAGAATAATATAAACTATAGGTTTTCACGGGTAGGTACCCGTTTTACCAGAATAATTATATACTTACGTGAAATGATTGGACACAGACTTGAGCTGCTGAATACGTCTGCAGAGCTCCTTTTATTTGGATTTACTCCCTCGTTATAAAATAAACACCAAAGCCTTCATTACAAAAAAAATCATAGTTTCCACACCTATAAATATGTAAGACAGAAATTTTATTGCAAGAGTGGTGACATGAAGTATGTAGAACCCTGATTAAGAAACACAATGCCAGAATACAAACTGGCCCATTCTAAGAAGAAATAAAATGTTAATTATTTCGTTCAGTTACAAGTAGCACAAATGCCAACAAATTTAGACTAAAGGGAAAAAACAAACTTCTGCTATAATTTGCAAGTAATCATGTATTATACTCTTATTGCATCATTTACATAATTAACTCTCAGATTTGAAACAATTGTTCAACCCAAATCATAGAACGAGAGCTTTGCATGTTCGGAAAAAAATTCACTGTTGCCAGAGACTAATTAATTTAGAAGTTGGGTTTCATTCTGTATAATATTTAAATGTTCGAACACAATTCCGATTAAAAAATAATATATTTTAAGACCGAATCTACAAGTGTCATTATATTTTTCATTTAAATATTGTACTTTTTTTGAACGCTAAGGTCTGGATGGGTTAGCTCAGCGATTTTGCCTTGTATAATATCAAATTTTGCACAGGTAGGTATATTTTTAGTGCAGGGGTAGCAGGGCAATACAAAAAATATCTTGTTGTAAACCTAAATATTACATCGAGAAACATAGTCGTAGAAGTTGTCGTCTTAATAAAATTTTTTAAATTTTTTAACTAAGGTGGTTTATACCCGGTGAAGAAAAAAATGATTGTGATACCAAAATCGAAACATACAAAACAGTGCGAGACAGATGATATAAAGTGCTGCTGTGATTAAACTGAAATTACAACAAATGATGTTAACTTTATTTATATAGATTAAGAATAGGTAAATATTCTATTCTTATAGGTATCTTGGGATAAGTATGTTGTGCGAAAAGATAAAACAACCTGATAGTACTTGTCGCCAGTCTAAAACTGACATTTTCAAACAATATCAAAGTGTGGTAGCGTAATTGCATCTTAAGATGTATTTAGCAGAAAATTTTAAAGGAAATTACAAACAGGTATTAGCAGTTATCTCAGGTAATTATTACTGTCATTTATTTATTAGTATTAGGTTACCAATATTTTGAAAGCTGCCAGAAATTTTTATTGTGGTGTTCGCAAATATCTTTGCAGACTGTTAAAACTTGTGATATATAATGTTTGCTTTTCTCAATAATAAATGTGACTAGTTGACTGATTACTGTTAGATCAAATGAAAACGACGACTAAAAACGTTCACCCGGGAAAACAAACTCAGGCAGTCTTGATCGCTTTTATATATGCGGCACGCAGTATAGCAAATAGTATACCTGATGCTCATGTAATATTGAAATCGCAACTTCCACGATATTTGAATTAAGATTTATTTTTCCAGAAATCCGTTTATATGCATTTTTACCTTTGAAATATATATTAATAACCTTCAAACTTTGCATTGAATATTATACATATACATACATACATACATACATACATACATACATACATACACCCATACACACATACATACACACATACATACATACATACATACATACATACATACGAAAGTGAAGCTATTAAAAGCCTGTTAATACACAATAGGTATTTTTCAACTGTATTCCAATTTTTAAGACGGTCATCAGAGGTATTCTAACTATGGGTGCTTATTGGTCCACTACTTTCCACTACTCGAGGAATTTATATTTTCTCCACCTCCCTCCTTTCTCCATCATCATAAAAGCTCATTGGTAAGATAATACTGTATTGCCACCAGAATTGTATAAGTTTGCAAAATTTCAGATCGATACGAAAATTAGAAGTGGATCAAAATAGCTTTCCTAAATTTGTTTAAAAATTTACATATACAGTGCCCGCCAAAAAGTCTGCACCATATGGGAAAAAAATTTAGTAAATAGCTTACGGAAAATTTGTTTGCTGCATCAGGTTTTGCTTGCTCTATAACCAAAAGTGACATAATCAAATGTTGTGACGTAGTCTCTTTTATAATATGTCAAATTTGACATTAATGAAAAATGTCCGAAAAATGGGCTTATTTAACCGAATTTCGAAAAAAGTCATAAGAAAAATATGATTCTTTCGCAATTTTATATCTCTGTGCAAAATTTCAAGAGCCTACTACGATTTTCATATTTTGCCCTTTGTTGGATATTATTGGACATAATATTTTAAATTTTCTAGATATTTCTGATCAGATCAGCATGACAGAAATATTTGTGTGTTTTTACAACCATTTACTATAGAAAGAAGTTTGTAAATCGAATTTATGTGTTTATCTGTAAAAATTAGATCAGTTTTGCACCAAGCGTGCTTTTTCAACAAGCCCTCATTTTAATTTTTTTGCAAAAAAAGAAAAAGAAGGATATTTAGACCGTAAACTACATAGTCAATGAGTGTTTTAAATTACATAAGATCGACTTTTATGGATTAACAAATACGGAAAAGGGCAACAAAGGGCAAAATATGAAAATCGTAGTAGGCTAATGAAATTTTGCACAGGGGTATAAAATTGCGAAAGAAACATATTTTTCTTATGACTCTTTTCGAAATTCGGTTAAATAAGCCCATTTTTCGGACATTTTTTTTTTCATTAATGTAAAATTTGACATATAAAAAGGGCTACATTTGATTATGTCAATTTTGATTCTAGAGCAAGCAAAACCTGATGCCGCAGACAAATTTTCCGTAAGTTATTTACTAAAAATTTTTCCCATATGGTGCAGACTTTTTGGCGGGCACTGTATAATACATATAATGGCATACATATAAGTCAAGCTAATAAAATAATTCATTTAAAAGTAGGTACAGAGTAACTCCTTCATTAAATTCCAGTTGTGCACTTTCCTCGCCGATTGACGGGGTAAATTTATCTAGAGAAAATCTACATCCGTCTATTTCGCGAACTGTCATAATTTCAGCCAAACACAGAACACCATTTATTCGGTTTTTTGTTGGGATGGGAGGGGAGGGGGCAAGTTGGCAAGTTTATTACTAAAAAAGTAATAAAAACGTTGAGATATCATTGCATCGGTCGTAAAAAAATTATGTTAGCTACACTACTGGAAAGTATTTTACCACAGAAAATATACGTATATTTTCTGTGGTTTTACAGGTCTACTACACTCTATTCAAACTAAATGCAAGTGGCGCGTAAACATTTACACGATGGAAGCACACGAACAATTCTGAGGGCTAATACGAGGCAGGGCCGCATTAAGGACGATCTCTATGAATTTGATAATATAAAATATTAAAATAATATGCCCCAGTATTAAGAACTTTAAAAACAAACTTTTATGGCACACCTAGTCATTCACTTAACTGCAAATTTCTACTATTAACACAAATCGTAGCTCCAACAATTAATAAACAGCGAAAGAATTATATCGGAAAAAATAAAGGTCCACTTGCAACTCAATATACCTCTGTAAGAAACACCGACTCGCTGCACTCGTCCGCCGGGAAAGACTTTATTGCCGGCTGGCCAATAGCAAGCCGATCATGTGCGTATCACGCTTTAGCCATGCAACAACTTCTGTTTATGTTTCACTTGCGTTTAGTTTGAATAAAGTTTTAGGCTCGACCTGGAACACATTACTTTTCGGACTTTCTATGAAAATACATGGTGTAAACATGATCTTAGTAGACCCTGTTTGAGAGACTTGTGGAATGTGAAATGCTCCCAGTGAGCATGTTCCCACTTTCCCTCATCGCGAAAAAAGAAGCACTAGAACATCTCAAAAACAAAAATTTTACGAGTGTGTTCACACTTATATAATATATAATAAAATGGAACACACTGTACGTGGTTACTTTAATCGTGGAATTTGCCACGTATTCTAAGCTTCCGTTATTTTTCTCATTCTAGCATACTCGCAATGTGCATTTTATTTATTACAATTTGAGCAATTGAATATATCGGTTACTGAGAAATAATAATTGGGACGAATTGTATACCCAATAATATTAGCGACGCGTGTGAAATGGATGCATTTATTTACTAATACCTACGAGACGGGTTCGCCCGGCTCCTCAATATTGAAGTGTTGGCAAAATTATTAGTTCCGTTAGTGAAATTTCCGATACCTATATCATTAAGTGCTAGATGGATCTATTCAGAGGGAACGGTCGTCAGGTTACTGCTGTAATTGCAGGTAAGGATTCATAGACAATCAGTTTTGACGGTCCATGTCAAATGGAATTTCGTGGTATTGCTTTTAAAAATCGGCCGGCTTATAGGTTATGTATCTCACTTTTGTTTATGGGTTATGTAGTGAGAAAAGAAGTGTTTTGCAAATATTGTCCACCTGTTGAAATTTTCCAGAGCCACAACGAGAATAATTAATTATAAACTCCGTTTTGTTCTAAATCTAGCTGTGTCGTGCAATCAATAACCGCCGACAACCAACCTACAATCTACCTCGGCTTGTGTGGTTTTGTGTTATTATTCCTTCACTCGACGATCTGGGTTTACAATGGTAGCACGGTAATAAAGAAAATGTACAGCCCTTCCAATTTTCAGCGTGCTATGAAAACTCGTTTTTTGATATTTTCGCGATTGCGCCATCTCATTCTCATTCAATATTTTCGGTCCTGCTAAATAGATAGCTATGAAGATTAATATATTTATGACGTATAATAGGTAGGTACTTAATGTCAGTGCACGGCTTTAATCGATGTTTTGATAAGTGTATGTTACTATTAATTTTTATTATACTTCTTTGAAAACGCCTTATTTACATCTGTTTTAGCAATGAAAGATGGGGTTTTTCGGGCTAGCGCACGAAAACAGCGCATGGAAAAACTTTCCGGGCGCTGAATAAAAATACCGAATATATGGCTTTAAAATAGAAATATACAGCAAAGTATACTAAATTTAAGAAACTCTATATGCTCTGTGATATTTAACATATACCTATTTTGTATTTTAAGTCGTAAGTGTTTCAATATTTAGATACACTTCTGTAATATTTTTGACGTTTTATTCACCTTATCTGACAATAACTAATTTACAACAAAGCACCTTTGAAATAATTTGAGAGTAACCATGGAAACGCATCATACATACCAAACACTATATTGTCTGCCTTGTGTATTTTTTGTCAGTTAAATTTATTATAATATGCCGATAAAATGTTTTTCTTGAAATCGGCATTAAAATGTCCCAAAATCGTCATTAAAAGCACAGAAATCGTACAATAATGTAGCCCATTATTGTACGATTTTTTCAATAAGTAGACCTTGGCGAGATGTAAACATCAAACGTCCGACGCGGAGAAATCGCCCGTCAAAAGTGACCAAATATTCAAAACCCGGCCGATAAAGGCTCATTTAATTTTTCGTATACATTGCGAAATTGTTTCCTATAGAAGCGCAATCCTTCAGTATACATATTTTAGTAAATTTGAGTATCAATAGATTTGTTGAGTAGGCTGCACAAGAAGCAGCAGTTTGGTTTTTCTGTCAGAAGGTGCCGTACAACATTATACATGTCCTAGGTAGAGCGATCGGTAAAGTCAAGCAACGCCGCACGTAGTCGGTTCGTGGACGGGTGATCCATCATTATTATTTTCTTGCCTAATAAAACATTTTTTTTTTCCGATTTCAAAAAAAATATATTATGTACCTCGGAACTGAAGTTCTTTTTATGACTCATGTGGTTTATTTGCCTCGGCCAGAGGCCTCAGCAACTAAACTCCACATGAGTCATAAAAAGTTGAACTTCAGTGCCTTGGTACATAAATAACTATTAAGTTTCCGTTTTCAAAGAAGTATAATAAAAAATATCGTTCATTACACGTCCAGAAATAGATTTTTCCGTGCTTGCATGACTTCCCGTGGGAATTTGTAACGCGCGCACGGAAAAACCTTTATTTCCAGACTCGTAATGAAATATACTATTACGTAAGATATCAATAAAATGAAATGCTTAACTGAAGTCTTTAAAACAATAATTATTATTGATGGAAAAAAAGGATAGAACATTATTTTCCAGTTGGTAGGTAAAAATATTAATAACAGACTGCTGGTTATATCGGGTCTTTTATGTTGGAAATTTCATTGTCGTCATGAACGGTAATGATATAGATGCCACAATAATTAGTTATATGTATTTATACAGCACAGTATTTAGATTCATGAGGTGTAGGTACTTAGCAGAGTATAAATGAACTCACTTGGAACACAGTGATATATACGGGACGCGATCAATTTCAAAGCAATTACCACGCTCTGCTACTGGTAAAAATACCAGACTTATCAGCAGAAATCACCCGTATAAAATTCAAAGGTTTTTAAGCGGTCGACGTGGACCTAGGCAAGGAGGCAGCCAATAAGAAAGCGAGCGTAGCGATTTGATTAGTCGGCGTTTCGGAGATCCATGGATCAGGTGTCGACGTGGGCTAGTTAGGCCAGTATAACCAGTGTCGTGCAGGAAAATAAGGATTGCGCTTTATTATACGGATTTTGGTTTTGTGTCTAGATTTTTGTGTGGTGTTGTTTTGTGTGTAAAAAAATTATTGGTATGATTTGGTTTGAATAATTTCAATGTTTATTTTTTTTTTCAGAGCATTTAAATAAAATTTGTATAATATTATTAGGTATCGCGCGCCACCTAAGACTCGGTCTTGTTTTACAAAGCAAACGCCGCCCAAGAGTTTTTATGATGTTTTATGCTGTTCCAAGTGAGGCATTTATAATATACTTATTATTTATTGTTTTTGCGTTTATTTTACTTATTTATACTTATTCAGTGAATTTGAATATCCGTTCTTTACACTGAACTTGTCTATCCTGGAATTTATTATATGAAGTTATCTCGGCTAAATTGAAACGTCTGCGGTTATGGTTCTTTTCAAAATCTGTGAATCTGAAAACCTTCTTCTTGTTAGAAGGTAGCTAGTATCAAAGTTTCGACTATAATTTTGTAGTCTTCTTTAGTACTGTAAAATGACAAAAAAATGAAAGGTTAAAGTAACAAACATGAATAGGTACATTGAAAGTAAATAAATTGTACAAAAATGTAAATACGCAAGGTATCCACATAAAAATATTCTAGCTATCACAAAAGTAGGTATGTATGTAATATACCAACTAGAAAAATTCATAAAACAATGAAAAACACAAAGGATACAATCAAAATAGAACAAACAGAAAAGAAAAACACATCCTTAAGTACCTTGTGCAATATATTATAATTGACCTGCTTGTTCTATTTTGATTGTATCCTTTGTGTTTTTCATTGTTTTTGAATTTTTCTAGTGGGTATACCAAAAGAAAAAGAACTAGTAACCACATACACGTGTTTCATGCTAATTGGCAAGTACATCCTTATTGATACATAGGTACATACTTTTGCGATAGATAGGATATATTATAAACAGTGACGGCTCGTGGGTTAATGCATAGGGGGGGTACGTTTTCAAAAGAACATAATCTATGGTCAATTAAAAAATATTTGGGTACCTATATTCGGCATGGGCTTTTTTATTTTTGGTAGAAATCACTTATTTTTGCGTAATTACTATATTATAAAAAGTGCATAAAACAATGATTCTCACGAGGTGTCAAGTTAAATTGTCAGATTGCCCGAACTCGAACTTGTTACTTTATAGGTTGTTTGTGGGTGTAACCCCACGGCCCCTATATGGACGCTACTGACATAAACCTTATTACATGAATACTCCAGTTAACTAGTACCTGACATTGACCAAGATATGACCGGAAATTTAATAAATAGAAAGGATAGATTTTGAAGATTAAAAATAGCTAGTGTAATTTTTGGAGTAATCTGTTGCTTGTATCCAATATTTCTTTAAGATGCTTATGATAGTGTCACACATTGGCTAACTAGAGTTTCCATGAATAACGAAAACTTACAAGTTACAAGTACTTTTTTAAATTGCAATTTTAAAATTTTACTACAAACATCTAATTCAAATTTCTTACAGGAACCCTAGTGGCCATCTCCGATGGCATGGGCTACGGCTGGACCTCTCCTATGGTCCCATATCTCATGAGCGATGAGAGTCACCTGAAGATCACGCACACACAAGGGGAATGGCTAGAAACCATGTGTTTAATTGGAGCCTTCTGTGGTCTACCATTCACGATTTATTTTATAAACAAAATCGGAAGAAAATACTCGATGCAACTCGCTGGAGTCGTGGCAACTGTTAGTTGGGTCATGGTATGCTGGGCGCCAAATATCGAAGTGTTACTAGCTGGCAGATTTTTGATAGGAATGGCTGGCGACATGTGTTTCGTTGCTGCACCAATGTATATTGCCGAAATCGCAGATCCGAAGATAAGGGGATTTCTGTCTAGTGTTATTTACCTTATGATGTTGTGTGGTATGCTGACAGTGTATTGCGTTGGTGCCTATGCGCCTTACTATGCAACTCACGTCATCGGTATGGTGTTAACTACGTCGCAACTGCTTATTTTCTCTATGATGCCAGAATCTGCCTACTTTTTGATTCAGCATCACAAAACGGACAAGGCCAGAAAGAGTTTAAAAATTCTAAGACCTACAATCGATACAGATAATGAAATAAAGAAAATTGAGACGGCAATCGAAAGGCAAAGCAACGAAACTAAAACGTCAGGGCGACCCCAAGATTTGATCTTGGTCTCGAGCAATCGAAGAGCAATAATTATCATGACAGTATTGAATGGTGCTCAACATTTTGCGGGAATTAGTGTGTTATTCATGAACCTTCACATAATCTTGGGAGAAGCAGATTCGACCTACTTCGACACCAAAGTCGCCGCCATAATCTTCGCTACTATTATGCTGATCGCTGCGTCGACCGCTTCAATCCTTATGGATAGATTCGGGCGGAAGATCCTCTTAATGCTGTCCAGCACTATGACATCCATGTGCCTGTTGGCCATCGCAGTTTACTTTCACTTGAAAATTACGGACCATGACGTAAGAAGTATCAGTTGGATACCAGCCGTCGCAGTCATGTTTTATGCGGCTGTGTTTAAACTAGGGCTGGGGATGGTTCCCATCGTGGTAACTGCAGAAATATTTCCGCATACAATTAAGGCTATAGGAATGACACTAGCCGATGTGACGTACGTCGTTATGGGTATAATATCTCTGCAGATTTACTACGCATTGTTTCAGGCCTATGGAATGCACGTTCCATTTTACTTGTTCTCGGTTGTTACTGCAATGGTTTGTTTATATACTTATTTCTGTATACCGGAGACTAAAGGAAAAACTCTGGATGAGATTCAGCTGATGTTGGAGGGGAAAAGAAAAGATTCAGTGTTGTCGAAGTTGTAAATAACTTATTTAGAAAATGTTCAGTAGGTAAACTTATTTTTGTACATATTAGGAAATTGTATCAGTTTTGTTCTGAATTTAATTATTCAGAACAAGATGTGTCTTACCGTTACGTAGGTACTTATTTCAAGAAATATATTTTTGCCAAGATAACGTGATTCTATTATTACAAAAACATATACAGGGTGTTCTTAAATATTTGGGGAATGTCTTCTACAGGTGGTTTAGAAATGGGTCGGTCTTCCATGTAAAATTTTGTATGGTGGCACCTTCGGTGGCACCTGCACTATCTTCTAAATTTAAAATGATTAAGTACAACGCTCTTCAGTTTATTGTAGACATACCAACGGACAGCCAGAATGCTGCCTCAAGCAAAACAAACGAACAAACTTATAGATCTCAACCTGGCTGATTTTTTCTATAGGTATAGTGAATCCGTTTTCAAATTAAACCATAAAAAGACAAAAGAAAATTGCGTGTTACCTGGTCGAAGTTGCTGCCAAACTATGATAAGTCATGCACTGTCAGACTGGCATTATTTGCGAAGGCAAATGACAATAAGACACTACTATAAAGAAACTTTAAGAGAATAGATATTCTTATAACAACGAGCATCTAAAAATACTGCCATAAAACATTTTAAACAAAATCTGAATGATTTAAAAACGCGTTTATTACGTCCCTGTACTTTCACAATTTGGACGTTTGTCAAATTGGAACTGGTTCGTCTATATTGTCTTCTTATAGTGTAGATTAAAAACGTTTCTATTTACAGCAAATATCTACCTGTATACCATCTTAATGCAGTCTTGGACATGCGTATTATACGAAGTATTAGTTTTGGTAGAAAATTTTCCTATCAACTGGATATATTTTTCACTGAAATAAATATCAGCCCAAAGCTCTGTTTTTTTTCAGATTAGTATTGATGAGGTAGGTAAATTCAAAAATACTATATCCAACCAATTATGTAAATATTTGGATTTATAGGCACAGTGATATCATTTCCACGTTAGAAACAAGCTGTCTTCATTATAGATATTTTTTTATATTGTTAATTTTTATAAAAGAGGTAACTATAATATGTAAAAAAGAAATAAAGTCCACTTTTTGATCGAGAAACTTACTAGGTACATACGTCATATCGCTCAAATTAAACCCCATTTAAGTAAGCTGTTGAGATAATTGTTCACCATATACATGTGTCCCGTTAATAATGGTACATACACAAACTTCATATATTTTCTGCCAAAATATTACAACTATGGTTACATCTACCAAAATAATCAAGCTGCTGAACTGAAATTTTGCACTGTTATGTTTTTGATGGTGGAGAATAAGCTGAAAATCTCAGTTACTATGTATCTCACCGAGAGGGCGCTACTTGCGCTGTTTTTGGGTCGTGCTTTTACTCGTAACTTTTTGAGGTTATTTTTTTGGTCTTGCAGGTTCGTCATTTTAGTGCAACTTTTTCCACCATTTTGCAACAAAAGTGTACTCTTGTTCCATAGCGATAAAATCAACAATTTGCGTTAAAATTGACAAAACGTGTCGCAAAACGCTTGTTAACTACAACATTCGAAACAATATTTTCACGTACGGCTTTCAAATGTTACAGATCAACTGTACCATTTATAGTGAGAAAAAAACCGTATGAACAGTGTACCAAACATTTTTCGTTTTCAAAATGGAACGGATTGGAACTCTGCAAAATTATTTAGACACCCTATTTCAAGAAAATGTACGATTATTAATGGTATTACAATGATTTTCTCAGAAACGATTTATTATTTAAAAATTGGTTAAGAGCACCTTTTGCTTAAAAATAATAGGGGAGTCTTAAAGTGGATTCAGAATATCCAAAAAGTAGAATTTAAATAAAAATTAGTAATGGATAAAATGTGTGGCTTGGAAAAAGCTGTAACTAAGGCCAACAAATATTTATTCGACACAATCCAAATCCTAATTCACAATCCTAATCCTAATATCCAACGGTGGGGGTGCAGGGGGTAATTACCCCCGTGGCCATAGACGTAACTAGGTCGTATTTTTAGGGGGGGGCTGATCAGGACCGGCTCAAGATTTTGCGGGGCCGGGTGCCGCATGAAAATGCGGGGCCCCAACAAGGAATTATTTAATCCATTAAGAAGAAATTTTTGAAAGTCGGTACGCTACTTACAAAGGTATATTTTTTACATACCATTCTGTAAAATGGTAGGCCGGGGCTACGAGTTTGGATCACTTCTGTGACGTATATAGGAATTAATTTCGAGTGGTGGAGGGACAATTTTTGTGTCTTTTTTTTTTAAACAAGGGCATTTAAAATAATTCTAAAAAACGCGCCGCAGGCGAAATTTTTTAAAAATTTGAAGAAAAATTACTTAAAATTAGTCTTGGGAAATCCCAATATCTTCAAATTTACAAGTGAATATTTTCAAATTCCGAAATGGGTTCGGTCCCGCCCTTACTGATTGGATCACCCTGTACCACCCTTGAGGTGCCACACCCAAAAACGTTAATTTTAAAGCTTCAAAAAATAATGTATAGGTCTATCTACTGGTAATTTTGAATCATCTTTAATTCATTTAAGAAAAAGCATTATGAAAAAGTAGAGGTTTCCGAGTAGAAACCAGAGAAAAAAATGTTGGGAATGTCTACTATTTTGTGATGCAAGATTATTTACATAGTACATATTATAACGAAACAACAATACGCTGGATGAATAACAAAATAAAAGTCTGGAGTCTGGCACAGCAAAAGTACATTCTCCGACGCCCGTCTCGTCTCTCTTTCTCTCGGCAGCAGGCACGGTGTGTTCGCTCTCGCTTGCTCGTTTAAATTTCAGTCCGATTTTGTGGGGGCACAACGCGCAAGATTTCCTCAAGAATAAACGATTCGTCGAAACTGGTGAATTTAAAAAGGCGCGTGGGGTGTTCGCCGTGTTGCGTAACGTTGCGTTGTCAGAATGTTAGATATATATTCTGTTTACGAGAAGCATATCTTCGTACATCCTTTACATTTTAGGGGGGCTAATAGAAATGTAGGGGGGGCTAAGCCCCCCTAGCCCCCCCCCCTAGTTACGTCTATGCCCGTGGCGCATATATATAAAGAGTATTTTGTATAACTGGTAAGCCTGTAGATTTTATTTGTTTTAAAAACAACGTCTTCGTCGCATATTAAAGCTTGTCGCGTGGTGCTTTACCAAGTCTATGGATTTTAGTTAATTTCTACTAAAGACGACAAAAACTTTGATGAATTTGTATGTTTTGTAATACAAAGGAGTCATTTAGTTATATCGCTTTACCTTTTGCATTACCCCTACCAAAGCATAATCCTAGACTCGCCGTTGAGCGCCATTCAGTATCGTATAAAATGTTGCAACAAGCCCATCTACACCGATTTGTTTAGGCAATAATGCGTTCTGGTTGAGCGCCTTCAAATGGTTTTTATGTATTTGTCGTCTATTAATCTATTAATTTCCTCAAATTATATTACCTATAGAAGGAAGTTTTAGTTAACTTTGTTTTCCTAAGATATCGCAATGAAGTCAATCTCAAAATTTGTCATAATGATTCCATTCAATTCAGAAGAAGATGTAATATCGATGAGCGTGCTACATAATTTTGTTATTAGTGTGGATTACAGTGTATTGTTTTTTGTTTTGGACGCCAGTAGCCAGGTAAGATCTGGCATATTAAAATCACCCTGTAAAGTATAAAACATTTTCTAAAAAAAATTCGTTGTAATTGCCGAAGTAAAATCATGCCTATCCCGCTATCCCCAATTACTGTCTATTAGGCTTATTTGATTAAGAAACAAAATTTCTGGCATATAGCTATTCTGTTTCGAAAAATTAATCTATATGACACTGACAAAAATCATTCATTTGTTTATGTTCTGTCTTCCTCGTATCAAACAATTTTAATAAAAAAGTTGTCAATTACAGTTAAATTCTCGAAAAGTAGGTTTCAAAAATGCTCAAATTTCAATTCCTAACTTTCACATTTCTTTGTTCACAGGCAGGGACGGTTACCTTGACATTTTTTGTGAAATATTTCGAGCTAGATAATTTATAAATTTGTCTCTGTGGCGAAACACCAACCTGTACAAAAATTATCGATTTATTTACAATGCCACGAAGAAAGTAACAGTTAAGAACTAAAATTCTCAAACAAGGTACCTAGTAAATATGGTGCATCGACTCTGGTATAAATCTATTGAATTTAGAGTAATCAACCACTAAAATTTCTTTAATTATGAAAAATCATGTTCAGTAAAGAGATTGATGTTCATAATAATATTATTAGGAGAAAATGCTAAAACCTCTTTTCTCCACACTTGAGATTAGTAAAATTATTCTGTTCATATCATGTTGTTAAGTCAAGAAACTATTGTTGGAAGAACTGGTCCATTGCATAAATCTTAATACTTTATTGCATGGACTTAATAATTATTAGGTACTATCACACTGATTTAAATTAAAATGTGCAGACTTTGAAAATCAACGTCTTATTTATTATGTCATTTTGAAGATAAATTTACCTTCTGCTACTCCGTTTCTGAGCACTTTTGCTCTAAATATAACGGTTTAGCTTATACATGTATAATTGTCTTTATTAGGAAGAATTATATAACAGTTTCATTTTAGAAATAGTTTTTTTCTTACTAAGCAATGAAGATATGTTAGATATTCGTGTACAGGGTCTACAGTTTACACAGAAAGCCTCCAATATAGAATTATTAAAACAACTATCTCCCTTTGTTCAGAAGATATCGGCCCAGGGAGTTGGTACTCCCTGTATATCCTGGTCATGAGTTAGGGCAACGCGTTGGTTAGAGTTTACTTTGAACTCTATAGCTCGCCTATCGAATTCAATGTAAGGTCTCGAAATAATCCGTTTGAGGATCTTTATCGAGAGTTGACTTCAAGCTGATATGACCCATATGAGAAAAATTTGCGTTATAAAACCACAACCACATTTGCGTGCGTCAAAAGATAGTCAAAACTGATAACGATCTGCACTGTACGTAGCTTTACTTAACTTACTTACTTACTTACTTATCAGTCGGCATTTAGTGGAGATGTGAGATGGAGATTTTCTAATTGCATAGTAAACCACACTATATCCCTGGACAAACATACCTATTATTTTATTCCAGTCCACATCTTATGGATCGGCCTATCTAATGTTTAACATTCAAAGATAAGATCAGTCTTGTAACTGGTACCTACATATTTGTAGGTGATAATCATCAGAAATACCATTTGGCATCATGCATCTCGCGGATATTTTCCGAGGGACACAGCAACAACTGATTGCTGTCATATCAAGTAAGTAATTTTAATTTCATAACACGGAAATGCTACCTAGATAACCTAAATTTTTGTCCAAATATTCAGATTCGATATTTAGACAATTCGACCTATTTTCATTACCATACAATTTAGTAGTATACCATAGAAGAATGGAGTATATTCTTATTTTTCTATGCTAGTATGGTATAAAGTTACTTGGAACACCATAAAATCCTTTGAATTTTATACGGGTGATTTCTGCTGATAAGTCTGTTATTTTTACCAGTAGTAGAGCATGTTGAATGCTATTAAATAGATCGCGACCCGTATACACTGTGTTCCAAGTTAGTTCATTTATATTTTACCAGGGTAGCTCGAGAACAGGCGCCTCGGCAATAAAATACGAGACAAAACACTTTTTTAACCATATTAAACCGCACCTGGTATTAGTAGCAAAAAGAGATGAAGGAGACAGAGAAGGTAGGTAGATATTGTAGTAAAATGTAGAATAATGTATATTTTTGAAAACTGAAAACTGTGACGCTTATGTCCTATATTATTTTTGTGACGCCAATTAGAGTTTTTATGCTGTTTCAAGTTACTTTAGAAATACTATACCTACTATTATGATTAGTAAAGACATAAAAATACGCAATGGAAATTATTAGAGAAATATTTGGGTAAAAAAGGCATATATGTCTGTGAGCTAATTCTGGTAATAGCGTTGGCCTATTATACGTAATAATATCTATGATGAAATTATCCAAGTCAACCGTAAGAAGATGTTAGTTATAAGATATACAAATATAATAATTGAACCTAAATATGTTGTTGTCGGACTTTCATTTCGATCAGAACAAATCTCTGATTGTTGCCGCTTGAAAAATGATTTAAAAAAGTTCGATAACCGATTTTCACTCAACAATCTACCTTGTCTAGAAACATCAAATAAGTATCTACTACAGCAACTATTCAAACCCTATAATATAAATAATTTGAAAACATAATATCTGGACCAAAACTATATTAAAGACCTGTGCAGTGTGTATGTAATAAATAAATGCAAATGTTGTGTCTGTTACAACGAAACTAATGTCCAAAATAAAATAAAATAAAATGTCACTTTAATTTGACAAGTTTACATAGAATATTTTCATAGCATTTTGGAACCTTTTGGTTTGAAATGAAATCTATGGATAGTTGTAGTGTACGAGTAAGTAAATTTAGAAGGCATTCGATTTTTATTATGTTTCTTCTTTATATAGTATATTCGCTTTGGGGCTTTAAACACATTTTTCTGTTTTCACTCTTGCATACACGTAGTGGTTTGTACATACGATTTTTTGATTTCATGTTTTCAGAAACAAATATATCTATTAAAATATACAGGGTGTAAGAGAAATAACTTTCGTAAATGCAACCAACAATTAAGGACATCATTTTACACAAAAAAAGTTTATATGAACATGTGTGTCCGCAAATGGTGTTAAAAATGATATTTTATTTTCTTTTTTTAATAATTTTGTTATTAAAATTTTCGCGCAAAATTGGATAATCGGGGATTTTAGAGGTGAAAATTATTCGTTCTCGAGATACATTGAGTTCAACGTATCTTGTACCAGTTAGGTAATTTTAACACCCTGTATCTCGGAAACGAAACATTTGCGGTCACATGTTTATATAAACTTTTTTGTTTAAAATGATTTCCTTAATCGTTGGTTGCATTTACGAAAGTTATTTCTCTTACACCCTGTATAGATTCTAATATAATTTAACATAAGCTTGGCCGTAATCGGCAACTTGTTTTTGAAAAATTGAAGTTTGTCAGTTTATGGCAAAAAATACGTAGAAACAATTGTTAAAAGATTTTTTTAAACGGCATTAAAATGTCTAAGAATGTCATTAAAAGCTCAGTAATACCTAAACACTGGTAATAGGCAAAAAGTAAGCCGTTATTGATTAGAGAACTATTTAGACTGCATGTTTTTCTGCCTTCAATCTACCCTAATTCGAATCGAGATCGAGGTAGACTGCATGCTCATGTCTTTACAGAAAACACAGATGAGCACTGGACAACATTCGCATTCACGGTATTGCTCCTTAATAACTTTATCTGTGTGGTTTACTAATTGTCCTACACTCACTGTGATTACTACGGTTTTCTAGGGTTTTCCGTAGTACTTGAGCGAATGCTGTCCTAGTTATATCGGGAAAAGTCGGCCCTAGGCGCAAATGACAACAAAGACAAAATAATAGTAATTGCCCCCCTCCCCGCACAAGTATCCAGTTGTTTTTGGTTCCACTGTGGTTCCATCCTCCCAAACTTTGACGGTTTGACATTGACCGTTGTGAAAAGGTTAGATTGCAAAACATCGAAGCCTACCAAAGACATACGTATGAATTTATATCTAACTTGAGGTTAAATGTTTTGTTTTTTTTTTTTGTTCAAAATTGTTATCCTCTATCCCTGCTATTCGTCTGAGAGATAACTGAGTTGTTATCCCTTTAACCTTGATATCCGTCTGAGAGATAACTGAGATGTTACATTTTCACTTTCAGGTACCCTAGTGGCTATATCAGATGGAATGTCATACGGATGGCCATCACCAAATATTCCATATCTCCTGAGCAACGAGTCTCACATACCAACGACACACTTCGAGGGAGAACTTCTGGAAACCATAACCCTTATCGGCGCCTTCTGCGGTTTACCCTTCACAATATACTTCGTGGAAAAGATCGGCCGAAAACTCTCCATCCAGCTCTCAGCCTTGTTCGAATTAATCAGCTGGGTGCTGATAGGTTTCGGCACTAACGTCACCTGGCTTTTAGTGGGACGATTCGTCATCGGAATGGCTGGCAACATGTGTTTTGTAGCTGCCCCGATGTACATCGCGGAAATAGCTGATCATAAAATACGAGGCTTTCTGTCTAGCTTGATATATCTGATGATGCTTGTGGGGATGCTGATAGTATACACTGTTAGCGCGTATGGGCCTTACTATGGCACGCCGATAATTGGTATCGGGTTAAACACGGTGCAGTTGGTTGTGTTTTCGTTTATGCCTGAATCGGCTCACTATTTGATGCAAAACGATCGTGTTGAGAAAGCGAAAAGGTCCATAAGGAAACTCAAACCTGACGTAGATCCCGATACGGAAGTTAAAGCAATTTTGGTAGCTATGGAAAGACAGAACGCAGAAAATAGCAAAAGCATAATAAAGGACATGCTTTTTGTAAAAAGTAATAGAAAGGCTATTCTCATCATGACAATACTTAATGGCGGCCAGCACTTTGCCGGGATGAGTGTCCTATACATGAATTTGCACATAATTTTGGAACAAGCGGAATCAATTTATATGGATACAAAAATTTCTGCGATCGTATTTGTGCTCTTCATGTTGGCGGCTGCCATAACAACGTCATTTCTAATGGACGTTTTCGGAAGAAGGGTCCTCTTAGTTCTCTCTTGCATATTCACAGCCTTCTGCTTGCTAGCGATCGCCGTCTATTTCCACACAAAGAATCTAGGTTACGACGTGACTATTGTCAGTTGGATTCCAGCAGTTTCGGTCATGATATACGCGGCTGTTTTTAAATTTGGTTTAGGTATGGTGCCCATTGTGATAACGGCCGAGATTTTCTCGCATAATATAAAAGCGGTGGGGATGACGCTGGCTGACGCCACCTACATTGTGATGGGAATTGCGGCGCTTCAAATATATTACATTTCGAATAAAAGCTTCGGGATGCATGTCCCGTTTTACCTTTTTGCCGCGTGTTCGCTTCTGGTGGCGTTGTACACGTATTTTTGCATACCAGAGACTAAGGGCAAAACGTTGGACGAGATACAGCAGATTCTGGAAAAACGGAAGGCCAGTCGAACGTTGCAACATTGAGTGAAGAAGTTTCGGGAGGAAAACTCATTAGATGTATATTAATTGTTGAGTTCCTTATTGGAGCGCTGAGATTTATGTTTTATTTCTATTTACTTGCTTATACCTAAATTATATGTTAATAATTATTATTTTACTAAGCCAGTATTTTATTCACCTTTAAATCCGATCATTCTTTACCTTATGATGATGTGCTCAGAAAGATACCCCGTCCTATCTTCGTACTGTGTCTATACAGGCTGTTTCAGAAAAACCTGGCATGACTTCAAAAAATAAAAATACAATTCTTATTGATCATGCATCTATCGTTTTAAGTTTCCGTCCAAGTTTACTTTTTAAAATTGAATATTAACCGCATCTTATAGGTACTTTATATTAGGAATCATAGAAACGTGAATTTCAACATATCTCACAGAGGGCGCCACTTGCACTATTTTTGGCTCGTGTTTTTACTCGTAATTTTTTTGTGGTTATCTTTTTGGTTCTGCGGGTCCATCATTTTCGTGTATCTTCTCGTTCTGCAACAAAAAGGTACTCTTGTTTCATAACGATATCAACCGTTTGCGTTGAAATTGGCAAAACGTGCTCCAAAACACCTGTTAACTTTAACATTCGAAACATAAAATTTTCACCTACCGCTTTCAAATGTTTCAGATTAACTGTAACATTTAAAGTGAAAAAATAGTAGCATTTTTATATCCTGAGGCGCGTAGCGAGGTAAATAATGGACTTCTCAACCGAAGTGTATATAGAATTATTTTACTACTAACATTGAAATATTGCCATACTTTACATATTTGAATAGATTTAGCCTGGGAGTTCAGTTGTCAAGCTGACAAAATGAAAATAATTTTTAAATGTCATATAGAAAATGTTTCATTATTTACCTAGGTATTTTTTTATTATCATTATTTACCTAGGTAGAGAAATATTACTTCTCATTAAAGGAATGAGGTAAATAATGGTGATTTCTCAGGTTAGTAGTAAAAAAATGCCTTTATGAACGATGTACAAAAATTATTTTCAAAATGGAAAGGATTGAATTTGGCAAAATTTTGACACCCTATTTCAAGAAAACCAATAGTGATTTGATCAATGTCTATTTGGAATTTTTTCATCGTTTTCAATGTACAGTTCTACAGTTGGACTGTAACATTTGAAAGCGGTAGGTTTTATGTTTCGAATGTTGGGAGTGGACAGGTGTTTTGGAGCACGTTTTGCCAATTTCAACGCAAACGCTTGATTTTATCGTTATGAAACAAGAGTACCTTTTTGTTGCAAAACGAAAAGATACACTAAAATTATGGACCTGCAAAACCAAAAAGATAACCCCAAAGAACTTACGAGTAAAAACACGAGCCGAAAATAGTGCAATTGACATTTTCAGCTTATTTTTCATCCCCAAAAAAAACGCAACAGTGCCAAATTTCAATAATGTACCTACTATAAAGTAGAAGATACGGTCAATATTCAATTTTAAAAAGTAAACTTTCACGCCCTGTATCTAAGAAACTAAAAACGATAGACACATTTTTACTTTATTTTACACAATTTTAATTTATATTTTTTTAAGTTCTGTATGCTCCAAAAGTTATGCCAGATTTTTCTGAAACACCCTGTATATCTTATACAGCGTGATCAGTTAAGGGCGGCCCTCGGCTGTTTCTCGGGAACTATGCAAGCTAGAAAGATGCGGTAAAAAACGAACGGCAAACGAAATAACTTGAAAACATTTTCATTGAAATTATGTGGGTCACTTTTATGGATTTTTTTACCGCATCTTTCTAGCTTGCATAGTTCCCGAGAAATGGCCGAGGGCCGCCCTTAACTGATGACGCTGCATATTATGTCCCCATCACTGAGAAAATTGTTTTTATGGGAAAACATTATTTAAACAATTTGTTATTCTTTAGAATTATTGTTTAAAATAGAGCAGTTGTGAAACTCAAGATTTAGAACTAAATCAATTAGATAAACGATAATAGACCTTCTACACTACACCATCAGCAAACGCCACAAGCGGTGCAGCATAGCACGAGATAGAGTCATCACAGGATCCTGTAGAGATAGAGATTAATATCATGGATGGTATCTTAAGGGACAGTGAAAACAAAGATGAAACTCCCCTACGGATGGATAATTTTGATGGTTAGTTTTCGGCACTAACGATACTTTTGGCGGAACTAAATACCTACAATCCTGTTGGCGGTAATGTGTTATGAGAATTACTTAGAGCTTTTGGCGGTACTTAAATAAATGGAACTCTCATCTTGTGGCTATACCTACAGGCGTTCCCTATATGTGCCTAATTGCTAAATAGCATATCTTAATAGTTAATATTAATCACCCCACTGTATTAGCTATTATAATAATGCCTATATTCACTGACCCTAATAATGTTGAAGCTGTTTTGCATTTGAAATTGAATTAAATTTCGCATATTTATTACCTAAAACTTTTATTACAGAGGACATTGAAGCACATGATTCTGAAGAACTTCCGGAAAGTGGACCACAAAATTCTCTGAATGATGATATTTTGGCACTTTTGGGCGAAATCGAGGCCTCGTTGGTGCCGTTGTTCTCTCCCCCGAAAAATTTTTAATATACGTATACCTCAGACAAAATTATACAGTCATGGTTGAAGGGTTAAAATTGCCTCTTATAAAACAGAAAAATGTTCCTAATAAAGAACCAGAATGGACAAGCACGATAAGGGAGATATTGCAAATTATGCATTATTCTAATTTAGACCTGATTAAAGATTTCAATAAGTTTATACGTGTCTTGCTATCATGAAAGTCGTTACTTATGTTCGCAGAATAAATCCTGATAGTCTTAGTCTTGAGCAATCTAATAAAAATTGATTGGCATGCCTCGCAAAACGATAATCTAAAGTAAACATATAAATATAATACCCAAATCTTTAATTTCATGAAGACACTATAATGTAGTACCGTTCAAGCTGTGGTGACTGTTTAGTTTATTTTTATTTTATTTTTATTTCTAGTAAAACAGACATACTTGCCTAAGTGATTGCGGGTACAAAAAAGATGTACTGATTTAAGATCCTCCTGCAACAAAGCAGAATCAGTCGAACTTCTGACTTCACAAAATAGCTTTAAAACACCCGCATAGAAACTATAACAAGTAACTATAGCTTTAGAAATAAAATTTGAAATTATCTGACAACTAAGTAGAAATGTTGAATAGAGAGCCTACTTAATTGTCAGTTATTTTGCTTTTACATTAGCGGGTCGCAGGGGGAAGAAGACGAGGTAATTTGTTTCATTGGCATTTCTTAAATTCAGTCTTTCCTATTTTGTAATGCATCATAAATAGTTTTTTGATATACTTGTATATCGTATATATACTTTGAGATACTTATATTTACAAAGTAGACTAAATTGTATAAAAAAATCTGGAAACCTTGAATGTGCCAACAATAACATCTTTTTAAAATCATGAACAAAACAAGTTGGCTTTGGTAATGTATCTATTCCTATAATATATCGTGAAAGGGGCAATGTTATCTACTCGTAGTTCGATGGAGCTTCTTAGGTAAATATCTCGGAAACGGTTGGAGACAAATCTTTCAAATTAGATTATACCTATATTTGCATTCAGAATTAAAAAGGGAATTCTATAACAGTTAAATGAACTATGTAAGTTATAAAATACAGAAAATCACTTTCATTTCCGCAAAAACCGGAAATTATTTTTAAAAAAACTTTGTTTATCTTCATTTTACACATACGTCAAAGGTATGTCTTCTTGCGCCAACTTTACCGGAAGACAAACGGAGAGCAATCCTTTATATATATTTCTTAGAGTAGAGATAGATATTCCATTAGTTTGTATGATATAAATTTCGAAGTGGCAACAGTTGATATGATTATTGCTCAATAGTTGACTTGTATAAAAACAATATTAACACATCTAAAAACACAGGGAAAAGCTGATATTTCACATATTATTAAAACAACAAAAAACTAACGGCTTATTCATATGTTTTATACTAATATCAGCAGTTCGGTGTAATGTTAACCAAAATAAAAAGATATACCTAGGCATACCTAATTTTAGAAACGAGAAATAAATAAATCTACTTCGAATCTACAAAAATTATCACACAGACTGACTTAGTAATATTAGTATAATAATAAAAAAGTCCAGACCATTGTGCTACATTTTTCCCAAACGACGGGTAAATATGGAATGTAATTAATTTTTTTGTCAAAAAAACTTTCTGAATATACTGTGAATACTACCCACTTTAACTTTAGACAGCTATAGTTTCAATCAGTGATCAAATTCCACAGCTCATGTCATTATTTAAGTAATTGCTATGCATTTATTTCCAATCTAGTAAATTCCATGCCACATACTTACCTATGTTGACCCTATTTTCTTTATACGTATATACAGGGTGAGTCACATCTAAAGTCAGAGCCGAAAACACAAGGTAGAACTCGCTAAAATAAGCACATATTCTTAATAAACATCTCTCCATATACAGCGTGTTAAAATTTTTCCAAAAATAACATATTTTTTTAATTTCTTTCGAGCCCATTTAGGAATTTCAACCAAATTTGGTACACATTATTCATTGGACGGTCGCCATTTTGTGCAATAATTTGACCCCGTTCAGATGATCAGCGGCGTAGATACAAATAGTTACTGTAAATATTTGTATAAAAAAGTAGTACGGTCCTGTGCCAAAACAAAAAAAATTGTTTTGGATAGCCGATTCAATTTGGAACAAAAAGCGCCTCTTGGTATTTTTTTATTTCTGGTACAGTTTCTTCGTAATTTCGGATTTTTTAAACTAGTGCCAAGGTGATTATACTGGCATTTAAAATAAAATTATTGTATCTACGCCGCTGCTCATCTGAACAGGGCCAAATTATTGCACAAAATGACAACCCATAATAAGTATCAAATTTTGTTGGAATTCCTAAACAGGCTCGAAAGAAATTAAAAAATATTTGGAAAAGTTTCAACACGCTGTATATGGAGAACCAAGCGTTTTTGAGCTAATGTTTATTAAGCATATGTGCTTATTTTAGCGAACTCTACCTCGTGTTTTCGGCTCTGACTTTAGATGTGACTCACCCTGTATAGGTAACAAAATCTTCAAAAGTTTTAAGACAATTTGGCAGGCGGTGTTCGACTAACTCTTCAGTATCAGGTTGTGTTGAATTTGGATTAATGCATTACAAAAGTTTTTGCAAGTTCCAATTTTCCAAATGAAATATCAAAACTGTTTGTGCCTTGACAACCATGAGCGCTTTTACATGAACTATGTACCTACTTTATTTAGTTAGAACCTATTAAAAAAGGAACTCAGATGAGCAGTAGGATGCATAAAGTGATATAAATTGCCTATATTTTTCAAAATACCTGCATCAGTATTTTCTAAAGTTTTTTTTGTAGGTTCACGGTGCAATTGTTTCTAAAAGACAACTGGTATCCATTCAATTTTGAAAAACAAAGCAACCCTAAATCCAATCTGCCTCGTATACATATTTAGCAGTCATAAAAAAAACTCATTATTTTACTTCCTAAGACCATTCTTACACAGTGCACACCTAAAAAATCTTGCAAAATGGAGCAGCCGCATTATTTTTTTCTTTTTCTTGTCTTATACTTTTACTTTTGTTTTGTTCGAAAGGTCTTCAAAAAACGCTTCTTTCGACATTTTTACTTTTGTCAAAATGCAAATCCAGGATGGCTACGATTTTTTTTATATACCCCGATTTTCACAAAAACCATTTAGCGATTTTTTTATTTAAAATCTGATCCCACAGCGTTAATCAGCACCCAAAAACCCCTATATACCAAATTTGAATAAAAAATATACAGGGAGTTCTATTCTGCAAGGTGTCAAAGTTGAGCAAAATAGGAATAGGCACCTGCAAAGTCAAGTGTGCCATGGGATCCCCTCAAAACAGTTAAATGGTTAATAGGACCACTCAAGGTGTTGGTGTGCAAAGGTCCAATCAAAATATACAGAATGTTCTTATCTGTGCCATCTCAAAATGCTGAATTTTTATGAATCTTTATACGGGTCATGAGTGCTGTGGAATCATTGAAAAAATATTGATAGACACAAAAGTAATGTATTTCTTTACAAAATGCCAACTAACAAATAAAATCAATTTAAATTATTGGACCTTACTCAACAAAGTCACTGTCTAAGGTGATACATTTTCTGTGCGTTTCCTGTTGTGGCACACCAGCCACCTTAACTGATATCGACTTACTGACTCGCAGACTTCTGTATTTTTTAGATTTAGTTCGTTTATAGTGTGTGTAGCGGTTTTGATATACTCGATTTTTGACCAGTATAAAGTTTCAAAAATTCAGTAATTTGAGATGGCACAGATAAGAACACTCTGTATATTTTGTATTGGATCTTTGCACACCAACACCTTGATTGGTCCTATTGACCATTCAACTGTTTTGAGGGGATTCCATGGCACTTTTCACTTGGCAGATGCCTACACAGTTAAAAATCGGATTGAAGTATGTTACTTTTTTTGGATGTTAATATATTTGTGTCAAAAAGTGGCATACATTGTTACTTAAATTAACGCACGAGCAATATGTCGAATCATCTAGATACGTCAGTGTGTAAAACTGTAACATTTTAACTCGCACAAATGTTAAAAATATTACTGAATATGTGCAATGTGTTGATGCAACTATCTTCTGTGTTAAGTTTAACATTTATTATTTAACTTATTCTGATATGTTCTGAATAAGAGAATACGTACATTTAATACTTTCATGCATGTAGAGTTAACATATTAAGTTATTCGTTTTGCAACGCAACATAAACTTCAGTGTCATTTCGACTCATAAAAATTTAAGTCTCTACGCAGTATTTGTTAAAATCGAATGATTGGACTGTTGTTTTCGCTTCCCGGCTATCACACTTGGTCAAGTCGTTTTCATCTCAGTCAGTCCAGAATTGCGTCGCGTGCCAGGTGTCAATTCCTATCGATTAATAGCGTGTGTTGCTGTGTAGTAATAGTACGGTAACAGTGTGTGTACAAAAAAACCAGGTAAGTGATATTCCAAATTCCTACACATATTATTATATATAAGTACCTACTTCCAGGGTTTTTATATTTAGGTATTATGTTAACCAGGGGTGGCTCTTTAATTATGAATTTGCCGCACCTAACAAATGCCCTTATTTCTCATGTTTATGCTGTTCCGCCTAGATCTTTAGATTTTGTACCTACATTATTTGAATAATTCTTAATTTTACCTGTTATTAAATTGTTTTGAATAAATTTAAAAAGTTGCCTTTTGTATATTGGTATACCTATAGTTATCATAGTTATTAGAAAAAATTTGATATTTATTTTATATAGTATAGATGTATCTTCTATTATTATTATTATTAATCTGCCTAATCCTAATATGTAACCCTTTTCTTTTGAAATAAAAAAAATCACAAATCAAAATTGTTGTATTCATTCTGAAAGTATCACCCATTTACTTCACATAGTTGCTAGTTGCTAATAAGATGTTATTGCCCGAGATTTATAAAACAAGTTATAGTCATGCAGTGTTGTTCCAGTCCTTTGCAGTGTAAGAAACAGTAAAAGTATAAAGTTTATTAAAAGGTAAGTATCGAGAAAGGTATTATTACGAGACACTTATTATATATAGACATTTATATATAATATATAGTGTCTCCACATTAAGTACCTACTTACCACCCCTGCAAAATCTTTATTTGTTGACCGATTTTGATAAACTTTTCTTGTTAGGTATATATTAAAAATGCGCATATTAAACATTTGTTCTAATGTTAAAAAACAATAGGTAGTATCTAGAAATAAAAAAATAATACTTTTTTTTCTTATATGATTACAACCCAAAAATAAAGTTAGCTACTCATTGAATGCGCATTTTGAATACCTATACCTATAAAAAAAAACTTTTATCAAAATCGATCAACGAATAAAAATTTTTTAAGGGTGGTAAGTCCTTAATGTGGACACACTGTATATAATAATGTAATTATTACGTAATATATTTATTTACTATTAATCTTATGTTAAAAGTACTATTTATATGTGTATTTTTAACTTTAGATCAAATGTTAATTTCACTATAGCTATATGTTAGAACTACGTAGATCAAATGTTAAAAACCACTGTCGTTTTTCCTCTATTTAACATATGCCTAGATGTTACTTCAACTCACGCTTTTGTTAATATAAATAATGACAAATGTCTAATTAACATTACCTGACTTGTTAATTTGAATATGGAAAGTTTCAATATGACACACTACCATCGTAAATACAACAAAACTTTAATGTCAATGTAACGTTTATTTTCATAAATCTGTATGTATAAGTTGACATACAATAATACTTCAAAATAATATAACACTTTCAGTTAATCATTTTCTACACAACGCATAACGTAAAATTTGACAGACACGTACATCAGCCATTTTACATATTTTTGTGTGTGTGGACCAGATGGAACATCAAAAAAATGTTAAATTTAACATATTATTTTCAACTGTGTATAAAATTCCTATTTTGCTCAACTTTGACACCCTGCAGAATGGAACTCCCTATATATTTTTTATTCAAATTTGGTATATAGGGGTTTCAGGGTGTACTAATTAACGCTGTGGGGTCAGATTTTCAAATAAAAAAATCGCTAAATGGTTTTTGTAAAAATCGGGGGTATAAAAAAATCGCACCCGGCCCTGGATTTGCATTTTGAAAATGGCAGGAAGGTCAAAACAAGCGGTTTTTGAAGGCCTTTCGAACAAAAAAAGGTTTTTGGAAATATCTCACAAAATACATTTTTTATCGATTTGTATACACTTGAAAGTAGGTATATTGTTCTTCTTGAAACTGAATATTTCCGCAAGAAGAATTTTTTTAAAATTTGTTTCTATTGTGTGCCTAGAATCGCGGCGGCGGCCAGATTTCCTTCTTAGAAATTCTGAAACATCTGTGGCCCCAAAGCACAGAATAAGACAGACACGCGAACTCTCTCAGGAGATCTAGGGGTCAACTGGCGGTCGCGCGTGTTCCTGTGATGTCACGTGACCTCAGGTGTGACGTAGCCAGTATGCACGCTTTTTTTTTTTGGTCTGATACTTTGCCTTGGCCGATTCCGTTTTTGCAGCGACGGACGTTGGTCGTTCTAATTTTACCTAATCGTGGACCTTTCCATTCCGTTATTTTCTTATCCTATATACTCGCGCAAGTTGTATTTTTGTTTATTACGATTTGCGCATATCTGCTACTGTGAAATAATTGGGAGAGACTGTATTACCCAATAATATTATGGACCAGTGAGAAATTAGGTACAATATTATTTACTAATCCACGAGACGAAGGTCGAGCATGTCCGGCTCGTCGATATTGAAGTGTTGGCAAATTTCGTGTTTCGTTAGTGAAATTGCTGAGCACTAATATGGATATATTTAAAGGAAACGGCCGCCAGGTTACTGCTGTAATTGCAGGTATGTTTTCATATAGACAATCACTTTCGACGGTCAATGTCAAAGACAAAGGAAACTTTGAGGATATTGATTTTTAAACTTTGCCGGAACTTTAACTTTATTAATTATTATGGTTATGTAGCGAGGAAAGTGTGAAGTCAGTGTAAAATTTCTCAAGCGACACATTTATACTTTCATATAACTCTGCTGTGTTCCGAAGTCTATAAGTAGTTGTCGGGCGATCAATGACCTACCTAACCTATACCACCGTTTGCGTTCACAATAGTAGTACGGTATAGAAAATAATATATCTACAGCCATATTATCCATTTCCTGCGAATTATGGAAAATAAATTGATATCTCATTGTCATTAATTGCATACTCGCCAGCATGCCTGAAAGCGTAAAAGTCAAAAAATGTTCGAGGTGCCCTATTAGCATAGGCGCCGACTTCTCAAAATTTGGCTGGGTGCCCAAGGTATACAACCTCCCCCCAAAATGTTATTTAATTTTTTTTTATTTATAAATATAAAATAAAAGTACACACATAACAAAAAACGAACAGTTACCACCCTGATGATTAAAAAAACCAAAACGTAAATAGAAAGAAATAAAATAAAGGTATTCCTCTAAGAAAGGCCTCGTTTTAAAATTCAGCGGACTCTCATCCCGATGAATCAGCTGGATATCTGTCTCTTATTTCCTCCAAAGGGAAACAAATGAGAGGGAGATATCAGCTGATTCATCCGGATGAGAGTCCGCTGAGCGCCGGTTTTAGCTTGACTATCGCCGGGTGCTAAGTTTAAAAAACGCCTTATCTTTTCTCTCAATTGTTACTTTTGCCCAAAAAGCTAAACTTTTTAGTTGGGTGGTAGTCATAAATTTAAAAAAATAATAATAAATTGAATCTTTGCGGTACAAAATTGCGTCGCAGGCGAAAATTTTTCAAATATTCAAGGTCAAACAGTTTTAATTAGGGAAAAGAAATTCCAAGCAAAACACATTCTTGTTAACTGGTGGTAATTTTTTTTGTTCACTATGACTCGTAACATTTGTAGCCAAGAAGTCCTACTCCGTCTTCTTTTATAGAACAACTGTGACCAATAGAAATTTCGAAATTTGTTTTAGTGTGAGCCCATAAAAATCATTGCTTTTTAAACCGGCTATACAAAAGAAAGCAGAGGTGTTTGGTTACTAAAATGCGCCAAAGGCGAAATTTTTTAGAAATATAAAGCGCTAGTTAGCTACTTGACAATAATAAGTCTATTTTTCAATAAATGTATCTATGTTACATGATAATTTTCCAATTTATATTCAATCAATGAATCAATGTTGTATATTCTGCGTTTAGGATATTTTCACTTGGAAATTTTTATTTCCGTCCAAAAATCCAGGGGGAGAGTAAAATCTTCAACGTATACAGATGGAATAAGGTGATGAATAGGAGAACGTTTCAGATGTTATGTTTGCAGACGAAGATCAAAATGAAGGTGTCGCGTCGTGAGCGACATAGCAACAAAATGTGATTTATTTTTAGTTATTAGACCAGCTTATACCGCCTCCTAAAATTAAGGTCCGGTTGTTATTAGCGCCCTAGCACCCCTCTAAAACCGGCGCTGGCTGAATTTTAAGATGCGGTATTTAAACAAAAACAAACAAAAAAAACAAAAACAATAAACGACTAGTTATCTAACTTTGCGTAAATAACGCAAAAGTGCTTAGCTTTATAGACGATTTTACGGGGAACATTTGACATATGATATGTTCAAATTGTTTAGTTGTCACCTTGTCACCTTTGCTTGAGCTTCCAACAACTGGCCAAACTTTTGGCCGGGTGCTCCGCACCCAGCCAAATTTTTGCCCGGGTGCTCGAGCCCCGGAGCACCCGCGGAGTCGGCGCCCATGCCTATTAGTATGGTTGCATACTAAAATCAAATAACTCTGACGCATGGCGTCATATAGGTATGGTCAATAGGCCATAAAATATACCCTGACTCGAAGCGGGCCTGGCTATGCCAACAGGCATGTATTCGATTGCAAGTGTATTTATGCGATTTTATCTTGTTTTCATATGCGTGTAAAATTCGGTGACACGTGCTCTTGTTTACATCAGGCGTCGGAGTCATTTGATATTAGTATTATGTACTAGGTAATAAGACTGTTTTCATGAATATATTTTGTTTGAATTATTAGCTCTTGGTTTTTAGTTTGCATAAACTTAAAATTGATGTTAGCTAAATTTTGAGAGAATTAGTTGTAATTATTTCAATTTCTTACAGGAACCCTGGTAGCCATCTCCGATGGCATGGGCTACGGTTGGACTTCTCCCATGGTCCCATATCTCATGAGCGATGGGAGTCACCTAAAGATCACTCACAAACAAGGAGAATGGCTGGAAACCATCTGCTTAATAGGGGCCTTCTGTGGTCTACCATTCACGATTTATTTTATAAACAAAATCGGAAGAAAATACTCAATGCAACTTGCTGGAGTCGTAGCAACTACTAGTTGGGCCATGGTATGGTGGGCGCCAAACATAGAAGTGTTACTAGCTGGCAGATTTTTGATAGGAATGGCTGGCGACATGTGTTTCGTTGCTGCACCAATGTATATCGCCGAAATCGCAGATCCGAAGATAAGGGGATTTCTCTCTAGTGTTATTTACCTTATGATGTTGTGTGGTATGCTGACGGTGTATTCCGTTGGTGCCTATGCGCCTTACTATGCAACTCACCTCATCGGTATGGTGTTAACTATATCACAACTGGTTATTTTCTCTATGATGCCAGAGTCCGCCTACTTTTTGATTCAGCATCATAGAACAGACAAAGCCAGAAAAAGCTTAAAAACGCTAAGACCTACAATTGATACAGACAGTGAAATAGAGAAAATTCAAACATCAATCGAAAGACAAAGCAACGAAACTAAGACGTCTGGAAGACCCCAAGATTTAATCTTGGTTTCGAGCAATCGAAAAGCAATCGTTATCATGACAATATTGAATGGTGCTCAGCATTTTGCGGGAATTGGTGTGTTGTACATGAACCTCCACATGATCTTAGGAGAAGCAGATTCAACCTACTTCGACACAAAAATCGCTGCTATAATCTTCGCTGGTATCATGCTGATCGCTGCCTTGACTGCGTCAGTCCTCATGGATAAATTCGGAAGAAAGATCCTCTTAATTTGGTCCAGCTTTATGACGGCCATCTGCCTCTTGGCCATCGCGGTATATTTCCACTTGAAAAATGTGGGCCACGACGTAAGAAACATCAGCTGGATTCCCGCGGTGGCGGTCATGGTTTATGCGGCTGTATTTAAACTAGGGTTAGGGATCGTGCCCATTGTGGTAACTGCGGAAATATTCCCGCATACAATTAAAGCTATAGGGATGACACTAGCTGATATGATTTATATCGTTATGGGTATAGTATCTTTGCAAATTTACTATATATTGTTTCAAGCGTATGGAATGCACATTCCATTTTACTTGTTCTCGTTACTTACGGCAATGGTTTGTTTATATACTTATTTCTTTATACCGGAGACCAAAGGGAAAACTCTGGATGAGATTCAGCAGATGTTAGAAGGGAAGGAAAAAGAGTTAATGTTGTCGAAACTGAAAATAAATGATTTAGGAAATAGTAAGTAGGTAGGTACATTTTATAATAAATGTTGTTCAACACTTCACATGACTGACTACAATAGGCACTTTTAGAGAAATATATTTTTGCCAACATGACATATTTTTTTTATTTTATGATCAAATTTTTAAAGATATATCAATGATATTCCAAGTCAGCACAAGAACCAGAAACCTGAACTGACTAGACACTGTGTTCATTTGAAAACAGTCCACCCTTAATATTTTTAAAACTACGAAAAAAATCAGAAATCGCCGGGACCCATCAATTTTTTTTCGGAGGGGAAACTTCTTTGACGTACAGAAATGTTGAGAAATTCACCCCTGTAACCCCCACCACCCCTAACTTTAAAATTTCAAATGGGAATACCCCCTTTGTAATACATCGTTTTAAAGCTGATGTTATTGCGAATACAACTCATTTTTAGTTTTTAAAATCCGATGATCATCATCAAATGGGAATACCCCCTTTGTAATACATCGTTTTAAAGCTGATGTTATTGCGAATACAACTCATTTTTAGTTTTTAAAATCCGATGATGTTTGGAGAAGTTATGGGTAAAAAACGGTTTTTTCATAGTTTAAAATAAATTATATACTTTTTACCCTAGAGTTTCAACAGCATTCATAGGGGAAATAATACACAACGATTGTGTGGCTACTTGTTTTATTAAATTTTCAAAATGAGCTCCATTAGTCGCTAGACAGTAGTACAATCTCTGTTCACATTCCGCTCTTACTTTAACAAATGTGTCGCGAGAAATACGTTGGCATTCTTCTGTTATTCTGTTCTTCAGATCCTCAATTTTTGTGGGAGGGATTTTATACACGTTTGTTTTATTTCCCCGTGTCAATGCTGTTGAAAATCTAGGGTAAAAAGTAATTTATTTTAAATTATGAAAAAACCGTTTTTTACCCATAACTTCCTCAAACATCATCGGATTTCAAAAAACAAAAATGTGTTGTATTTGCAATAACATCAACTTTAAAATGATGTATTACAAAAGGGGTATTCCTATTTGAAATTTTAAAGTTAGGGGTGGTGGGGGTTACAGGGGTGAATTTGTCAACATGACCTGTACGTCAAAGAAGTTCCCCCTCCGAACAAAAATTGACGGGTCCCGGAGATTTCTGATTTTTTTCGTAGTTTTAAAAATATTAAGGGTGGACTGTTTTCAAATGAACACAGTGTATACGAACAAAATGAAGTTTATCCCAATGAATAGTCTGAACGAGACAGAGTACAGAGTGCGTCAATAAAAGCTCTCATGCATGGGCCGATACTGGCTTGGACGCCGTCAGTTAATGATAACTATTCCTGCCTCATATTTGGCCATCGAATAAAAGAATATATATAAAATATATAATCTTTTACTCAATGATTTGGCAGACTTCGTGAAACTCACAAGCCCGCATATACAACTATTTGTGTATAGGCAATAATATCTACAGTATTTTACAGGAGCAAGTTTATGTTAGCTTTGTTTTCAGAAGCTGGCAAGTTAATTATTAATATCAAAATTTGTCATATTTAATTAATTACAATTAAGTAGAATTCGATGGTGTACACTGATGTTGTATACGGGGGTCGATAAAAAAGTTATCGGCTAACATCTCTTTTGCAAAATAATAAAATCTAATTTTTTACCTACACAACCATTAGAGAACCATGAAATAGTACCTACATATTCGTGAATATTCAGTTCAATGGATGCGATTTTCTGTATTTTGCAACTCACACATTTCATGTAATCATTATAAAATTCTTTCTTTAATTCTTAATCCAACGATATATAATTTAACCTGTTTTTCTCCAACCAGTTTCCGAGATATTTACAAAGAAGCTCCTCCAAACTATTAACTCAAGTCATATCCATGCTAATAAAACTGACAATCAAATAGGCTGTCAATTCAACATTTCTACTTATCTGTCACATTAATTATTTCAGTCGATCTAAATCTTCTTTACTCGAGACACAACTATTTGTAAGAGACCATCTCTTACATTTTTTAAACTGTACTAGTAACTATAGCTTTAGCAATAAAATTTGAAATAATAAATCTGACCGATAAGTACAAATATTGAGTTCACAGAATACTTGATTCACAATTTTATTGTCATATAACTGACATGATTTTTCATAAATCTGGTTCTAATGTTCAAAAAGTAATCATTTCAAAATAAAATTAAAAGCTACAAAACAAATTTTAATTTTGTTGAATTTTTACTTAATTTGTTTTATTTAATATTTTTTTATTTTGACAAAATTTTGGATTTAGGGTTCTGGATCGATTCTGAACAACTTTTTTAGTGCATTTTTTTGGAAAAGAAATGCTTAATATGACTTTCGCGAAAATCCGCGGATTTTTAGCTTCGATTGTGACATCGCAGGTTTCTTTGACTTGGAGTAGGCAACTAATTTTTTGGAAATAAGTGGGCTACAATGCCTTTGGTAAAAATTTCGTTCTGGTCGGTTAAAAATTAAAGAAGTTATAAGGTTGTTTCACTTTTAAGTGAGACACTCTGTATATACGACATACAAATCTCTCAAAAAACTATTTACTATGCATTACCAAATAGGAAAGACCGAATTTAGGAAATGCCAATTACCTCGTCTTGTTCCCCCTGACCCGCTAATGTAGAAGCAAAAAAACCGTATTATTTGCATTGCCGTGAGTAATCTATCTCTATATATATTATCGTTGTTCTCGAATGTAAAAATGATCAAGTTATGGATGTCCGACAACCGATTACTCAACAGTCTACCTTGTGCCTTATCTACAAACTTCAAACACTATGTAATAGAGATGTCAATTTCGCACTGTAACCAAAACAGATTTAAGTCTACAGAAACATGCATCAATCGTAAAACCGCTCTTACTGATACCAAAGATGGATGAATAGTGGCTAATAGATATTTCGGATTTATTCTGGGAAACTCATCGGCATAGCAAAGTGGAGCAGCGCAGCTATAGATACTTCTGGCCTAAATATGTATTTTTCGAAATTGCTGAGATACGTATGTATGTGTTTCTTGTCAAAATCAGCAGTCTTTCCTGCTTATGTCTATTATTTAAACAAAATTTTCAGATTGATTGTATGCATTATCTATTTTAAAAATTCTTGATAAAAATGAGGCATTGCGGCATTATCGGTCAAAAGTGCTACAATTTGAAAAAAGGTTATAACATTGCAAACTAGCACCTTATGCAACTTATTTGTTGTTAATAATTGTCGATAAAGTAGTGTGTTACAGCATCTTACAAAACAAAGCACTTGGTTTGAGTATTTTAAGCTTTGCTCCAGTCATATCATAGCAGAGTCTTCAAAGGGCCGGCTACAGATTTTTGTACTAAAAAAATACTTTGCGTTTGCGCTTGCCAAATATTGAATTAAATGTTATCTATTACCTTTCGGCACAGACTAACGAGTAATACAGACAATTCCTTAGCGACATGTGTCAAAAGGAGACTCGCTTTTCAGCGAAATATCTTCTAAAGACATGAATAATATGCATTTTATTCGATTTTACGTTAATCTACATAAGAAAGAGATTGCATTAGAACCAAATTTATGCTTAAAATACTGTCTGTCTTTCTGTAAATTGAAATGGAGACTCGCTTATTTTTGACACATGTCCGTAAGGAGGCTTCTGTTGCAAAGCTATTTATTCTGTGCTTTCGGTAAACACCCAAGGATTCCTTAGTGGTTCTGGAACATTTTTTATCCGCTTGAAATATTATGCTGAATCACTGGGAACTTCTTGAAAAAATTAAAATTATGATGTATGAATATAATATTTTATTATTTTAAAGCATTGATGCAAATTAAATTGAAAAAGCTAAAATATGCACACAAAAAACTAAAATATCCTCTACCTAATATACTATTATAAAAATGCTGAGGACAAAAAAAACAAAAAGTCTAGAAAATCACAAACCTTTAACATACAAAATAAAAACTGGTTAGGTCTATGGAAATAATGACTGGGCCGGCAATATAAGTGGAAAATTAGCATTCTCCAGTTTTTTTATTACCTACTGCCAAAACAACTTGACGGTGCGTAACATAAATAACAATAATTTATAGTGTCATCAGTTGCGATCAAGCGCGTAGCGAGAAACCACTGAAGATGATGGCTGCCATGGCCAGCGAAATGTTTAGCAGAACATCCCAGTTTCAAATTAACGTCGGTCTTGGAAGCTTGAAAATAACTGACAACTGAAAACGATGAGAAAAAAATGTGTTACTTCACTGGCCTTCCCAAAAGCGAGGCGCTATTTATTGTGTTTAAAATAGTAAAGCACTATTATACTTATCATATAATGTTTTTTCCTCACTGCAATATTTTTAAAATGTAGAAAAATAGAATTGCTAATGGCTTTGTTTATTATAAATTTAGTGGCCATTGTACCCTTCCAACGATAACATAAGCATTCGGGTTTACTGGGTTTCACACCAACATTCTGCACTATATACCTTTAAGAGTTTGCAAGCTTTTGAACGCTGTAAAAAATGTTAGTGAGAATCAGATAATTCACAAGGTCGAAGTTGTCAATGTCCGTTACGATTTGCCTTTATTCATATCTGCACTTAACATCTTTATCAAGAGACTTGGAATTCTCACTACTTTTCATTTTACACAGCAGAAAACACGAAAAATTGCACAAGTCTTAAGCAAATGCAACGCATTAAAATTTTTGATTCATTATAACATCAAATTCCCAATTGAAGGTCCAGCGGTAAATTGATTATTTTTCTATGGGAATATGAATGCTCTTGGGGTTTTAAAGTCCCTAACAAGGCTTTAATTTACCGTATAACTATGCAAACTAACGATTTCACATGTATTTTATAGTTTTGGTTGTCCTCCAAGCGAAGTCACATGTTCGAAAATGATCAATTGGATAGCATTAGGTACCTAAGCTACTACTAATGCGTAATGTTTGAATTGATGGTCTATTTTCATTGCTACTGTTTACAAACACATCTTAAAAATAGATAATGAAATTACGAATTCCCTTGTCTTGCATGTGGATCTGTTTGTTCACTTGCGGTTACACCACCTATCGTAGGTAGATAGATTTGATAAGATTTTATATACTTAACGGTGATTTTATAAAGTGTGCCGTATTACCTTCAAAATGATGATATTTAGTAGTATATTTGAAGGTAGTTATTATTCTCAGATATTTGCTGCAACCTCAGGTAAGTTATCAATGTTTTGATTTTTTGGCACAAATTAACCTATTACATGTTCGGTTATAGGTACACTAATTGCAGTATCAGATGGCATGACTTATGGTTGGACGTCACCTTTCATACCATATCTCATAAGTGGCGAAAGCCACATAAAGACAACGCTACGCGAAGCTCAATGGCTGGAAACCATAGAACTAGTCGGTGCGTTTTGTGCTTTTCCAATTACAATATATCTAGTCGACAAAATAGGTAGAAAATATTCGTTGCTTGTGTCAGCATTTATAGTTTTAGTTAATTGGATATTGATAGGTGTTGCAGATAAAATAGAATATATTTTTGTAGCTAGGTTTATCGCTGGGTTAGCTGATGATATGTGTTACGTCTCGGCACCCATGTATATTTCAGAAATCGCCGACGAAAAAATACGAGGTTTCCTTTCAAGTATTATCTTCATAATGATGTTGTTTGGAGTCCTTATAGTGTATTGCGTAGGACCTTATACCCCTTTTTGTGTAACACCTGTCATAGGTGGTTGTTTCGCTTTGGCGCAGTTAATCATATTCTCATTTATGCCAGAATCTCCGTATTATCTTCTGTATAAAGGAAAAACGAAGAGTGCCAGAGAATCGATGTCGTACTTCTGGAAAAACTGTGATGTAGAGGTTCAATTGAAAGAAATAGAAGTTTCGCTAAAGAAAGATAAAAGCGAAAGCAGTACGTTCGCATTGAAAGATGTCGTTTTGGTACCAAGTTTTAGAAAATCCATAATAATAGTCGCAGGGCTCAACTTAGCTCAGCATTTTGCTGGGATCAGCGTTATCATGATGAATTTACATCTGATTCTGGAAGAAGCCGGATCTATTTATGTAAGTTCATCAGTGGCTGCTATCGTATTTGCCTCGATTATGCTAATTACAGCTATAATAACTTCGCTTTTAGTAGACCGTTTTGGAAGAAAGATTCTGCTAGCCGTTTCATCATTTTTAACTTCCCTTTGTCTATTTTCCGTTGCAATATACTTTAGCTTTAAATCATCTGGATATAATGTCGACCATATTAGCTGGATTCCAGCTGCGTCTGTCATGATATATGCCGCAGTATTCAAGTTAGGGTTAGGGATAATTCCTATAGTACTAACAGCAGAAATATTTCCAACGACCATAAAGGCAGTGGGAATGACATTAGCTGATATTATGTACGTTTTGTTGGGAATAGTTTCACTGCAACTGTACCAACTGTTGTCCGAGCATTACGGTATGCAAGTGCCTTTTTATATGTTTGCTGTTTGGACCACCCTCACAGGAGCTTTTGTGATATTTTTTGTACCTGAGACAAAAGGAAAGACGTTAGAAGAAATTCAAGATGTTTTGAGGGAAAACGAATGCGCTGAAGTACATACTTGACGATAATGAGATTTGCGTTCCTACAAATCGAGAAATTATATTTTTAATTATTTATTACACTACAGTAAGTTCGAGAATACATCATATTTATATTGTACTTAGAATGTTCCATTTTTTAAATAAACAACTGTTTTAAAGCCTATGATACCTAATAAAATATTTTAAACAATATATTGTATTAGTAAGATATCTGCAGAGATAAAACTTGATATAAACGACATGTTCTAAATAAAATAAAAACTGTTGAAAATAAATAAAAAATCATTTCTTGAAATATATCCCTAACTTTTTTCTGTTACTTAAAGTGTTAAATAAAGTATGAATAATTTATATCACTATTAATCCTGCATTTTCAGTAAACGGGAACAATGATTACCTTTGAATTATCGAGTTTGGAACAGATTCCATGGGCGTAACAAGGTTAGTAGGTACGTACTGCAGGAAAGTGACACATACCTGCATACATACCTTTTTAGACAAGAAAAGGGAGAGGACGCCTAACAGCGCTCGCGTGTTACCGACTGCCACATCGCACGACAAGCCAGTGGCGTAGCATGAAACGGTTCTTAGCCAATATCACAAAAATGTTAAAAATGAAAAGGTAGGAAGTTAATTTTGACTTACATGTTTTTTTAAATATTGGTAAGTATTTATTTGCAGATAATTTCCCAAATGTAATTCTAGTGTCAAGTGCTGAAACCAGCCCATATTTTATTAAACTATCATAATCAATTAAGAAATTTTCAATAAAAATGGTGTTAAAAAAATAATTACATCGGTCCTATTTACAAACAAAACAATGCACTTTATCATACTAAAAGGTGAAAGGAATTTGAAGAAGTTATATTGAGAAAAAATTAAGTTTTAAGGCTTCTTTCAAAGGTAGCTTGTTAAATATTTACCCGTGGAACGAAATCCTGGGCTCTTGGTTTTCACTTCTGCTTTTGCAACCAAACGTTGAACAATTCACCATTGTAAGAGTATATTTTTCCCTTAATCACTCTTACTTTTAATTCTCAAATTCACGAAATTAACTCACAGCGTACTCGCTTTGTTTGACACATAGGTATAAAATGGCCGCCGTTCAAAACGACATAACAAAATCTAAACACGGCAGGATAGGCAATAGCGGTGTCCTCTCTCTTTCTTTATCTAAGCATACCTTCTTGTACAGACATAAGAAGTCAATAAAAAAATTTCGTAAACAAAAATATGTTGAATAATATTAGACACGTGGTGCAGTGTTGTAGTGGGGCCGCGGTGGCGTCGCTCGTACCGGCGCTGACTTTTTAGACTCCATGATTTTCTGCCTTCGATCGACCTTGGTTCGAGGCAGGCGCATGCATATGTCTTTAGTCTTTAAAGAAAAACAACGCTATGGCCAAGAGCGCTGGACAAATGTGGGTTCACGGTATTGCTCCTAAATAGGCTTTATCCGTGTGATTTACTAATTATTGTCCTACACTCACTGGGGTTCACGGGCGTAGCCAAGGGGGGGGTTTCGGGGGTTCAACCCCCCCCCCCCGTAATAAGCAAAATATTACCTAATATTATACCGAAAAAATACGAGGAGTGAAGAGTTAAATTATTATTACGTTTGAATATATGTAGTAATAGTAGTGCCTAGCGCCATCTTTTGACGAGAGGCAGACGCAGTTGCAGCCGAACTATTTTATATTGTAGGGACACTTTGCGTTGTTTCTCGATTATTCGCCACGCCCCTCGGTCGAAATGAGCGGAACTTTGTGGAAGTTCGTGGAAGTTTCTGGACGGCTACTGGGCTGCTATATAAGCGGCGCCGCGGCGCGTGACCACGCTTACGGCAGTATTGTTCCATGCGAACTCGAAGCGAATAAAAGTGAAAAGTGGTGAACGAATAGTGAAGAGAATGAAGTGTACCGTGTAAGTGAGTAATTTTAGTGCGCTGTTATTCGATGACCTTGTTAAGGATAGATACGTGAATCATTATTACTGTCGAAAAATGGAGGGGGAAAAAAGGAAGGGTGATAAACTTAAAGGTATGGACTACTGGAAAAAGTGGTGTAGTCAAGGTCAAGGGGTTTCTAATAAAGAAACAAATTTGGATTTAGCTATCAAAGCTTCAGCTACCTTGCATGCTGATAAGAAGACTGCCTACCCCGAAATCTAGTTTGGAATGCCTAGATATGTGCGATAAAAACCTTTATCCAATATTTACACATTACTACAAATCTTGGCTACCATTCCTGTATCCACTGCTACCCCAGAAAGGTCTTTCTCGAGCCTAAGGAGACTGAAATACTATTTACGAAACACTACAAGTGAAAACAGACTTAATGGTTTGGCTCTAATGAACATTCACTATGGAACAGAAGATTTCTTCTTTAATGGTTTTAGATTTAGCGCAGAGGAACGAAATTAATTTATCCATTTCATTTAAAGTTAAGAACTTTATAAATATGTCGTAGTTTTTCGGATGAATATATAGATATTAAATTTCATGTAAGTATATTTTTGTTGTTTTATTTACTTCTCAAACTAAACCCCCCCCCCCCCCCCCAAAACTAAATCCTGGCTACGCCCGTGCTGGGGTTACTACGGTTTTCTAGGGTTTTCCGTAGTACTTGAGCGAATGTTATCCTAGTTCTATCGGGACAAATGTCGGCCCTAGCCGCAAATGGCAACGAAGACAAAATAATAGTAATTGCCCCCCTCCCCCGCACAAGCATGTGCTTGCTTCTGGGGTACTCCTAGTTTGGAGTATTGTGAGGGTGAGAATTATTATATTATTATTATTATATTCGCCAGAACATGACTGAAGGCCATCAGTTATTTTCACGGTCAAATATGTGCATACTTATCTTACGGTTACAATTTTACGAAATCTACTGTTATAACAAACCTTTGACCATAGCTTTGATAAAAAAAAAGATAAAACTGGAATGAAACAATTAAAATATTAAATATATATATATATATATATATATGTATATTACACAGTATAAACAATAAGTGCAAAATGTGCTGTCATATAGTATCTATTTAGTTGGAGATAATATTCTAAAAATATATACCGCCTGGGGTCATTAAAATTTCCTTCTGAAGAAGCATTTTCTGAATTCTTTTTTAGTTATTTTGCCATTTTAAAATACTTTTTGAATCTCTATAAAAAAATGCTTGGAAGATACAGTGCTCAAGTCCACTTTATTGCCAACATGTCACATCAAAACTAGGAAAAATTATGAACCCCTTTGTTTGTTACGTGTTAGTTATGTATATTTTGCTAAAATTAAATGGAAAATAAAAAATAGGTCATTGCTGCAGCAAGTAAAAGTAATGAAATTAGAGCAAAAACTAATTTTTGATCCTTATACATATAAAAAAGATAATCTTTGGACAACCTTATTGTTTTTTGTATTAGTTAATCTAATGATTATTTTATCGTTGCATAAGTATGTTTCTAATAGTTTATTTTTAAATGTAAACATAAATTAATTGCTTTGCATTTTGTTGTTTAATTAAAATGTCCAACAGTCCAACATGGTGAATATTTTCCTCGGCTCAGAATTAAAAATACAAATAATATTCGGTAATGTTTATTTATGCCTATGTTTTGTTATCAAAGGCAACCAGACATATACTATTTCAGTTTTCAATTTAAAAAATACTCGGCCCATAAGTTTTCATCAATTTGGCAATAAATCATAACCTAAATACAAAAACCTCTAATTTTTTCCATGGAAATCTCAAATTTTTGCAGAGGCAAAAGATAAATAATAATGCCCAAAATCGGCGAATACTGACATTAATGACTTTCTCCGAACTCTCCTAATCCAGTAACGTACTTTAAATATTCCTACTTCTGATATTGATATTTCTCACTTTCAGATATCGTTTTGTGTAAGCGATGCAACATTTTAATAGATTGAAAGAACGCTTCTCATAATTGTTTAAGTGTTTAAGGTCAGATTCATTGCATATATCTGACAATATACAATTTATTCCTAACTAATTGCATAGGATGAGTACAACATAATGGCCACGCCGTTTTAAGTGATGTAATTGAACCATTTGCTGATACATTAACTAAAGCGGAATATTTAGATAGCATAATATATAAACAAACAAAAATCCAAGAAATATTTTCAAGTCGACAGAAAATTTTTCATGGAAGGTGCTAAAGTATCAGATATAAAATTTCTGGAATAATCTCAAAAGTTTTAATTTTGTAACACGACTTATTGTCCTTAAAATGCCTTTGAGTAATATAGAAAATACGAGAATAGCAAACATCTTTCAAAGAGGTTCGGTTGAAAGATTAAGTTCACAAAACCATGATGTTCAAGACATGCTAATAAATTGAGAATGTAGGAATCCCATGAATTTCTTTAAAACAGAAAGATAAGAGTGTGTTTTTTTTGCGAAATATTCATTGTGAATTTGCTGCAGTAGCAGATGTTCGAGCAACTTTCCATTTCCAATGTGGTAGAAGTTATGCTGTAGAACTGTTCGATATGGAATCTTTGGTGGCTGGAGGTGAGTCCAAGTGTGTGGTTGTGGTATGTTATTGTGATTTTCGATTTATTTATGTTGATCAACGATAAACAGCTCATGAATTATGAATTATACACACACAGTGTACGTTGCACAATATCTAAGTGATAAAAAAAGACAAATTATTGTAGCATTCCAAATTACAGAAATGTTAAACTAATAGGTCATTTTCATGATTTTTTCAATGTAGATATAGGGGGTTCAATATGCCGATATGGAGGCGTTGCCGTGTTTCTACGAGCTGTATTGAAAAAACCTCCATCGACGATTAAAAGCCGACAATTTTAAATGTTGGCGAACACGCCAGTATTATTGATATATAGGGTGTTTCTAAATTATGGTGCCAACGTAATATGACAGATAGAAAATATCATTTTGAACAAAAAGTTTTCTATAAACATGCGTCCTAAAATGCATAATAAAAAAGTTACAGGGTGATAAAAGTATAGTTTGAAAAACATCTTTATCGCAATAACTTCTACAAAAGTTATGCAATTTAAATGAAACTTGGCGCAATTCTTTTTTAACTGAAGTTCAACAATTTCGTATAAAAACGATTTATTCCCATCGACCAGAGGCGGAGGGGCGGGGCAGCAAAATGGGTTTTATACTCATAACTTTTTTGAGGTTACCTTTTTGGTCTCACAGGTTCATCATTTTCGTGCATCTTTTTATTTTAAAACAAAAATGTACTCTTGTTTCATAACGATAAAATCAACCGTTTGCATTGAAATTGGCAAAATGTGCCCCAAAACACCTGTTAACTCCAAAATTCGGAAAATAAAATTGTCGCCTACCGCATTTAAATGTTTTACAGATGAATTGTACGTTCAACGTTAAGAAAAATGCCTAATGAATATTGAGTAAAACACCACTGGTTTTGCTGAAATATGAATTTCAAAATTTTGTCGAGTTCAATCAGTTCCATTTAGAAAGTGAAAAATGTTTGATACATAGTTCATAGGGAAATTTTTGTCACTTTAAATGGTACAATTAATTTGTAAAATTTGAAAGCGGTAGTTGAAAATTTTATTTTTCGAATTTTGGAGTTAACAGGTGTTTTGGAGCACATTTTGCCGATTTCAACGCAAACGGTTGATTTTATCGTTATGGAACAATAGTACCCTTTTGTTGCAAAATAAAAAGATGCACTAAAATGATGAACCTGCGAGACCAAAAAGATAAACTCAAAAAAGTAATGAGTAGAAAACCCATTTTGCTACCCCGCCCCTCCGCCTCTGGTTGATGGGAATAAATCGTTTTTATACAAAATTGTTGCACTTCAGTTACTAAAGAATGCCACTAAGTTTTATTTAAATTGCATAACTTCTGTAGAAGTTATTGCTATAAAGATGTTTTTCAAACTATACTTTCATCACCGTGTAACTTTCTTATTATGCATTTTAGGACCCATGCTTATCGGAAACTTTTTGTTCAAAATGACATTTTATATCTATCATATTACGTTGGCACCATAATTTAGAAACACCCTGTAGATTAGTACGTAGAGATAGAAATCGGGGAAACAAGGGGTATGCTATTGTCATTGGATCAGTGACTTATAGAAAAGACAACCCCAGTTGTATTTGCTTATAGAAAGTTATAGTATAGAAGAATCTACCTACTACGACAGATTCTTTTATGCTTATAGTCACTGATTTGATACAAATTTCGCGGTACATTTAATATAATATACTTACTGCAAAAAGTTTGTCGGTGCACTTCATTTTTATTAATAGAAAATATGTTATTTCCATTATGAGAAAAGGACCTTAAATTTATCCGGGGTCAAAGGTTAGACTAAAGCTATCCTTCACTCAGCCCTAAAGCAGGCTTAGTTTAGCTTGGTATGAATAACGACGGCTGCTCTATCTGGACTGAGGATACAGCCCCAATTGCCGACCATTTAGATTGTTTGGGAGAGTTCGTGTTTGCCTGGCTCGGGGCTCCCATCGGTCCGATCGGCTTTACCTACAAAGATGCAAGCCCGAATTAAGCGTCAAGATCGATCTGACCGACCTGCGATCTGTATGCATTGCGGGCAGCTCCGGAACCTGCAAATCATCTGGCATTTGCATACAAGTGGCCGATAAGTCATGTGTCCCGCGCTATCTGGCCCTCGGGACCTAGCACTGATCAGCCCCTGTGGGCGGAAAACTAATGGGCATTTCGATGTGTATTTCGGAAACTAATGTGTTTCGAGCTAAGAAGCTCTAAATAGCGAGAGGTAAAAACAAAGCATTCTAAATAAGGCAATTCTGTCCCTGTAGAAAATGGAAATGAAAAATCTTCTTTTGTGGTTGTACAATCTTTTATAAAATTATGGATGGTTTCTTAAAAACAATGGTTGGTTGTGATGTAATACAATACAATTCATTAGAAAAGTTCTAATTTGCAAAAGAAATAAATTCTCCAATAATTCTGGACATTCTATGCCATAAAATAATGAAACTATGGAATTTCAAATCGTGGTGAAGGGGATGGTGGGAGAATCCAAATGAGATTTTCTGTGGGGGTTTACATTATGGCCAAAACTTTTAGCGTTGACTGAAGGTTTAAAAAGACCTCTCACGGATCCAGATAAAATGCCGAGCGCTTTTGGAGGCGAAGGACTATGGATATTCGAACTTTTTCCAATGATCGTAGTCATTCGCCTCCGCGCACCAACTCCATCTACTGGTGTATAGCGGTATTATTATTTCTATTTAGCTCTCGTCCAGTACTACTGTTTAGCACCATCTATTTTCGATAATTACAATGACTCTAACAAAATCGATAATTAGTGGTAGATTTCGTACTCGACAATTTCGTATTCCAAAAGGCTCGTTTGTGTTCGGGGCGGGGCAAACAAGTCTAAAAATAGACATGGGGGGAGAAGGGAGAAGGGGCCAGTGAAACAATTCTACGATTTGGCTTTTATAAAATTAGGAATAGATTCAGGGTTGGGCGTATTTCAGTTTGATATTTGACGATTTTAACGGATTGGCAGATTTTTAAAATTCTCTTTTTTAGGATATAGTGATCTACATTATGTTGCTTAAATTTCTTACGTTGATTTGAAAAACAAAACATATGTCCAAAATGAAAACTTTGAGAAAAGTGAAAAAACTGATTGCCTTCCCTCTATTAGGGAGTATTTTTTAATGTACCTAGGCGTTTTTCTGGAAAAATGTTGAATACAGAAAGAGGTTGTTATTTATTTTTATTTTTTTAGCTTAAGTAACTAATAAAAATATATACTGTGTGTCCGGCGATTCAGTGCCCAAGGGGTGTAAACGATAAAAAAATTCTAATTGTAAGTTGACATTCTGTTTGGTGTTGCCCCAATAATTGGCCGAACCTATCAGCAAAGTCTAGAGAATACTAGACTTTGCTATCAGTACACAGTGTATACAGGGTGTATTTTTGTCGAAAAAAACAAGGCCGGAGTAAACTGTACCCTCAATTTTAAAAGCTAGCTAGCTAGGACAATGCCTGCCATTGTTAAAACGATATTATTGCTTATATCTGCCAAACTATGATACCACACCACTTAATCAGTGGCGGCTCGTAACTATTTAAACTTAAACAGGCGGGGCCAAATATCGGAAGACATTTAAAAATCAATGTGCCTAACTAAACCGGTGTAAAGTTAGTAGCCGATTTTCTGGCAGCAAAAAATTTTCCTCGCCCTTATTTCCACAAATTTATTTTGATAAAAATAAAGTAGAAAGGGTAACTATTATTAAACCTTCTAAGCAGATTAAACCGGAGAATGAAGAAAAATATTCATCAAAAAATAAACGTTGAAATTTTTGGCTCCTAGAAAATTGGCTGCTAAGTGCTAAGTTCAGTTTTAAGTAGACACTTTTGTTGAATTTACCTGATCGCGTTTTTTATGTTCTGCCGTTTGATTTTTCTCTATAGTTAAATCAAGGTAACGGCCTGCCCTCTATAAATGTTTAATTTGCAGTTTTTGCTCAAATTACATTGACGAAAATGAATTTCTTAATAAAAAAAACTAACACTGTTTTATGAAATGCTACTTTTATTAGTGATATAAACAAAAATAGTAAAAGTAGGTAAATAAGGATTTTTTAAACTGTTGACTATGTATGTACCTACATGTAGGAATTGAGATTTTTTAAGTAGGTATTGACTGAACACGCCAGAAAGTAATTACCCATTTTCATTCAGAATTACCTTTGAACATTTTTTGACAGAGAGGAATAAAATAAAATAGTTAAATGAGAAAAAACATTTATTAAAAAAATACCTAAATACCAAATCCAGAAATATTGTCAACATAAATAAATTATATAAGTAAGAACATTTTAACGCATATACAATTATTATACAGGGTGTCCAACTTTAAAACTGTAGAAATCCGTAAAATCTTCATTTTTAGAGATAATCGCCTAAACTTTTTTTGTTTGAAAGGCCTTCAAAAACCGCTTCTTTTGACCTTCCTGCTATTTTCAAAATGCAAATCCAGGGCCGGCTACCATTTTTTTATACCCCCAATTTTCTCGAAAACCATTTAGCGATTTTTTTATTTAAAATCTGTCCGCACAGCATTAATCAGAACACCCCAAAACCCCTATATACCAAATTTGAATAAAAAATATACAGGGAGTTCTATTCTGCAGGGTGTCAAATTTGAGCAAAATAGGAATTTTAAAGAAATACATTACTTTTGTGTTTATCAATATTTTTTCAATGATTCTACAGCACTCATGAACCATATAAAGTTTCATAAAAATTCAGCATTTTGAGATGGCACAGATAAGAATACTCTGTATATTTTGTATTGGACCTTTGCACACCAATACCTTGAGTGGTCCTATAGACCATTGAACTGTTTTGAGGGGATTCCATGGCAATCTTGACTTGGCAGATACCTTTAAAAGTCCTATTTTGCTCAACTTTGACACCCTGCAGATTGGAACTCCCTGTATATTTTTTATTCAAATTTGGTGTAAAGGGGTTTTTGGGTGTTCTGATTAATGCTGTGGGGTCAGATTTTAAATAAAAAAATCGCTAAATGGTTTTCGTGAAAATCGAGGGTATAAAAAAATCGCAGCCGGCCCTGGATTTGCATTTTGAAAATGACGGGACGGTCAAAAGAAGCGCTTTTTGAAGGCCTTTCAAACAAAAAAAAGTTTGGGCGATTGTCTCCAAAAATGAAGATTTTACGGATTTGTACAGTTTTAAAGTTGGACACACTGTATGTTATTTGTTTTGGCAATAATAATAGTCCCCCACTAGTCAATAGTTTCACAATGTGTAAAAAGAGTTTCAAGGCTAAAAAAAAATTCGAAGTCTCGCCCGCAGCTCTAGGGTTTACTATAGATCCCAACGTACCCGTTGAAAATAAACACCATCTATGGAGCTGGAAATATAAAATTTTGTGTCTGTATTTTCTGCTCGTGTGTGGTTGATGTAATATACGATTTCTATTAAAGGGAAAAGGATGGAATGATACCCCTGTTTAATAAGTGTATTTGGGCGGGTCCTTTCCCCAAGTAAATTTCTGGTCGCGAAAGGGAGCAGTGAAAGGGGCAAATAATATTGTAATGAATCTCAAAAATCACAGTCCAAACTCGTTACCTTGGTTACCACCTTTATTGTTTAGCCTTCAAAAATCACAAATAAACTTGTCAGATTACTGTCACTGCCCAAGAATATTCTTTCAGCTCCAAAATTCGCACAAAATCGCTTTCTAACCTTTCACTTTCTCCAGGTCCAATTCCCAGGGCTTAATGTCAAGTAAAACCCTGTCAAAAGTCAAAATCAAGATATTGCCAGACCCGAAATGTCCCATCTGTAATTCCCACCGAGCTATCCCAGTATACCCCAGAAAACAGTGTGCTGTTTTCTAGACTTTGCTTTCGAGTCAGCGACACCGACTGTGAATAATTGTTACTTCCGCTAGCCGCAAGATGGCTCCGGCGAAGATGCCAGAAGATTTTCGATATCGATCCGCTTTAATTTCTGGTCCGGAATGTAGAGGGTGCCAGCGGGCTCCGGAGATGTTTTTAAATCGGCACGCTGTTCCATGGGCGTAGATTCTCTTTTTTAATCTTCACCCAACGCTTTTAGGAATAACAACTGTAACCCTCGCCCATCATTTATGTATTATTATATTTCTTATCTATGACCGTGATATGACCGTCAACTTTGGGTGACGTTTGCTGTTACAGAACCTATTCGTCATAAATATTGTCACAAATGGAATTAGTTAATTAATTCATTACCTAAAATGGAGTGTTTCAGGACGAATTATTGCTGTTTCCGGACGAGGCGTTAGCGGAGTCCGGAATAGCAGACGAGTCCTGAAAAATTTCATTTAGGTGTACGTGTGACAAAAACAATTTTTTGTTGTACTCTCCCAAAATTTAACTATGCGCTTTTTACAATTCTTCAGAACGCTTAAATTTGCAAATTTTTCATAATTTTTTTAAATCATAATGTTCGAAAAAGGTGGCTTGGAAATTGATACCGTAGCAACAAGTTTGTTTATTTTATAATTTTGTCATGTCATTCATTCATTTAGGGACTACGCCGAAAAAGAAGCATTTTACGGACTTCAATGAGTCTGTAAAATAGGTATTTTTGGGAGCGTATGACAAAAAATATATTATATTTCTCAAAAAAATATTATTTTTGACAAAGCTTCTGCTTCTTCTAAAACTCAACGTGCACTTATAATTAGTGTACGAGGGAGGCTCAAAAAATATTAAATAGCGTGCGGAAATGTCATCAATGGTTCATTTAATTTTTTAAACGAAACTTTAAACGTGTAACTCAAAAAATAACTTCAACAAAATTGTTTTCTGAGCTTTCGGAGAATAAATCTTCCTCCTTTCTCAAAGATCTTGCCAAAGCTTTGGCCAAAGTTTCGTTCATTCACTGTTAAGAATTTATGAATTTTCCAGGCAACTTGAAAAAGTTGTCTTTCGATCAGTTTGGTGGCGAAAAACCCAATTAAAAATTAAATGGATCTATTTGCGCCACAAATAAATTTTAGAAAATGTCATCAATGGTTCTCACAGTCTATGTGTAGCTTTGTCTATGCAACTAGTAAATAAAATTATATTGATACAGGTAACCAAAAACCCAAACACACTTTTGTTTACATATTTTAATTTAATTTAGCGTGTCAGCAATAGGGTATCACAATTTTCAAGAAATTTATTGATCTTGACTTGATCTTGACTTGAATTGAAGAAATTTTCAAGCCAAGAAATCTGAAACTGTTTCCAAGGCAAGTCAAGATTTTCTATTTCAAGATCAAGATTTCTTGAAAATGAGTTTTATAAGTAGAGACTGGATAGAAAAGCGCAAAAAAAATTGAAAAAAAGTGCCTAAAAAAGCACGAAATCGGCAAAAAAAGCATCAAATGAGCAAATTACGCACAAATAAATGTATAAAAGTTATGTAAACGTAGGTACGTGAAAAAGTTCAAATAAACACAAAGGGAAAGAAAAGCATAAAACGTCAAAAAAAGCAAAAAAAAACACAAAAACAGCTTTCGCAATATACTTAGTTTTGGGTAATTCGTGATGCTTAAAATCCTGTCTTTACTAGAGATTGGAGAAAAAAACGCAAAAACTTGAAAAAAAAAGCAGGAAACAACTGTCGCAATATACTTGCATAATTCGTGTAGAAATTAAATATGGTTGCTTATAAAATTCAGCAATAAGCATAATGCTTAAAATCCGGTCTCTATTATTAGTGACTATAAAATAATAAATGCTATAGGTAAATTCCTATGATAATTTACTTAGGTGCATACTTTATATTTTAATATGAAGAAAAAAACACGTCTATAAAGCATACAAAATTTATTAATCATAAATAAGAATCTATAATTATGATAAACAAAACAATATTCTTTTTATAACACAAAACGAAAAAATAAAAATGAACTTACAAATACAGCAAACAAAACATATTCATGTTATAAAACAAAATGTAACAAAAAAAAAATACCTGCTCCAAGTTGGATACGTCGGGATTTGAGAGCCATGAATTTAAACACATTAAACTTCGCGCGCCGCTTCTTTTCAAGAAATTTCAAGAAATCTTGAATTCAAGTCAAGACTTTTGCTTTCATGAAACCGTTGAGTCAAGACATATTTAATTTCTTGATCTTGAATTTCAAGTCAAGTCAAGAAATTACGTTCAAGTCAAGATTTCTCGACTTGATGAAACCCTAGTCAGCAACGATACTTTCAAGAATTCGTGCAACAGTTCCCGTTCCGTCGAAATTAAATTTGCCAGACCCCGTTGGAACGTTAACTCGCCGAATATAAAGATGAAAAAGCATATTCCATGGAAAGGAAGCAACCTCGCATCTTTCAACTTCGCGCTAGGGTTTTTTCCTTTCCCATTCCCACCATCAATCAAGTAAACAAGGCGGACCAACGCGGACGAAAGACGGGTGACGTCAGAGGAGCTGCGCCTTTTTTGAATTTTGTTCCATCCGCTTCGCCACAATAGGACTGTAATAGCTACCTGCTGTTGCGGGAATGTGCTCTCTTTGTAGCGGTAATTCCCGAGAGGCATTGTGTGAACTTGTTACCCGACTAAAATAACTGTATACCGTACTTTCACCGTTTTAGTAGACATAGGTGAATGGGCCGCGCGTCGCCGTGCGTCCAGCTAGGTTTGTCAGTCGTTGGCGGGGGGAGTACACAGTAGTCCCGCATCGCTTATCAAGTCGAGTTTTGCGAGCAAAAAACACGCCCCGCCCCCCGCCAACGACTGACGAACCTAGCCGAATACACGGCGGCGCGCCGCCCAGCCATGTATAGGTACTAAAGCGGTGAAAGTACGGTAGATCTTATTAAAGTGTACCGGCGCAAGTTGTTCTGGCCTAATTTCGGGGGAGGTTGATTATTAGGGTGTGATGGATGCATCCTTTCTGGTTCTCTTTGTTTAGCAACTCGTAGAAGTTTGTTTACTATACAGAGTGTCAGAAAATAGTTTACAGGGTTCTAGGGCTGAAAGTATTGTAGTCGCACCGAAAGACTGCGTCCGCGGGGAAGTGGGGAAGCGCAGGGAATGCTTTGTTGCTATTGGCTGGACGAAACAACGCGTTGCAGAGCGTTTACCTATTCGCAATTATTATAACCACGCGTCGTTGAGAGGAGGAATGATTATCCTCAGGCGTCCGCTTCGGAATTTATAGTTTTGAAAACTTGCTAGAGATAGTGAGTCGTTCAGAGTGTAGGTAAAAGACCTAGCCAAGAGTCTCAAGAGAGCTTGCTCTCAAGAGAGCTTGCTCTCAACGAGAGAGAAATCTGTATTTTATTTTATACGTTCCTAAATAACTTTCGAACGAATGGAAATATTTGAACTAAATTTGGCAACTGGTGTTTTTTTGGCGCAAGGAATGCAAATATTGGCATAGCTTTAATGTTATTTGAAGGGGGAGCCATCTAGGTCACTTCAAGTGCTTTAAAACGTCATAACCTTTTTGGGTCTGGGTGTATTATTTTTTCCGACATAAATGTGTTTCCCTATGAGGTTCTTGTGCGAAAAATGTTAACCGTTTTCGGGATAGATGCACTTTAAAATATTCATACAACAAACAATAAGATTTCGATCAAAGCTCGCATTCATGCAGAGTATGACAAACCACAGTGAGACGCTTTTAACTGGATTAGTTTTCGCAAAATTCAACAATTATTATTGACAAATTTTTCTTTTTGTATATTGACAAACTAATAAAAAAATGAAAAATGGGTTATTAAATAATAAACCGTAGGTGACGCCCCCTACAAATCATATCAAAGCTAGATTTTGACACCCTGTATATCTTTCTAAGTATTGTCTTTGGCCCCACATTTATATTATGAACTTTTCGTCTTAGTTTTCGATTTTCTTTCATCTCTAGAAGTCTGTAGGTAGGTACACTGTTTTTTGAAACACTGTACAGAAACTAAAATATTTTCCATGAATTTTATCAATACAGGTAAATGTAACAGACTTTAATAACTTCCTGTAATACACTTTATCGAAAAAAGGCGGCAAACATATCGATTTTGTTTGAAAGGTAGACGGACTTATTTATTGCCATATAAGCTTCAACTGATATGCTTCATAACCCCAACGGTTTAGAAGACTTTTTGTAATTCGCTACCATGGGTATCTTCTTATTCATTCTATGTGTAGATGGGATAATTTGAAATTGTGCAGCGATCCAGGATTACTGACAATGAAACCAACTACGAAAATTTTTACAAACTGTATAAAGGGGATTAGTTTTCAATCTATGAATAATTAGGTATTAGAGGAAAGTACCCTAATATGAGATAGTAGGAGACCCCACAATAACTCCTGAAGTAAGAGTCTCCATCTAGCTGTTAATGTCTCAAATAATAAATAAACACTAATAGTATAAGTCGTCACATGTAGTGCAGTGTCTAGCTCATCTAAATTTTTAGGTTAAGAACGGCATTGTTTACGTCAACCGTACGTGCACAAACTTTTAAAGTTACAGTGTAATTATGAATAACGTGGTAAGTATTTAATGTTTTTGTACCTTGTTGTATTGAATAAAAGTTATTTTATAATTAGAGTAGTTATATAACGCATTTAATTACATTTGTTAACGATGGCAAAAATTATATGATATGTACATGGGATTATTAATATGAGACATCGCAGTGTTCCTAATATGAGGTATCTCATATAAGGAGACTCGCTTAATCCAATTTAGATTGCTAATAATTTCAATAATGTGACAAGTGTTATGTAATTAAAGAGTTGTATTTATTTTAATTTGATATTAATTCAAAGTTTTTGAAATAAAAGTTATTTTGTGGTAAGTAGTGTATTTGTTAAACCTTAATATGAGACTGTCTCATATTAGAAACCTGTTCAGTGTGTCGAGTGTTATGTAACTAAATTGTTCTATACTATAGGTTAATTTGATATTCTTTTAAAGTTTTTGAAATAAAAATTATTTTGTGGCAAGTAGTGTTTTTGTTAAACCTGGATATGAGAGTGTCTCATATTAGGCACCCAATTTTTAAAATTGAAGATTTGATTTTTTTTCATAATTCTCATTTACGCAACAACTGTTAATATTTGGCAATCCTACATAAACTGCAGTGAAAATAGAGACTATATTAAACGTATTCGACGTAAGTTTGCGCATTATAATTTATTATAGGACAAAATACAGAACAAAAAGAAATATGGTCTCATATTCGGGTACTTTCCTCTATATAATGGATGCTATAATATCCATATATAGTAACCGCCGGAAGGTAAAATTTTTGAGACATTTGTTGCAGCAACTTATTTCTTTTTCGGAAACAACTTAAAGTTTATAGAACAACTGACAATATTTTTCTATAATATTTAAAGCTGAATCACCCTAACGATGTAATGTAATTTCTTAGTGCCGGATGGCAGCAAAACCTGCTTATTTATAATACTACTACAGACGGGATTAACTTGAATTACAGGATAAAACTAATTATTAACTTATGAAACATGCAAGGCGAAGTACGGGGCATCGAGTGGCATGCGCTGGGCTTAAACTACGTTAAGTAACTACACGGGCCCGTGCGATGATCTCTAACTGCTCTGAGGCTCCAAACTATGTGAAAGATTTAGCTTGGGCTAGCTAGACACCAGAAAAGCTACTTCAGATTGGACTATAGTAGTTTGGCTGTACTTAACGACGGTGTTTGGATGGCTAAAGGAGCAAGGGCCTTTTCAACCTGTATTTAAAAATCCTACACTATTGAAGCAACTTTTATTCTAAACGGTTTTGGTAAACGACTATTTCATACATTGGTACTTTTGCGGCATCTATAAGCATTCAAATCGCGAACTTGGGGTTTTGGCTTTGGAAAACATCTGCCCTATGCGGGACGGTTCGCGACGCTACGTAGCTCCGAAATCCCTGCAGTCCGAATTGCGAACTTGAACAAATTTTTTTATTTCTTGATTATATTTCCCTATGTATAGAAGGAATCGCAATATTTAAATTTAAGTTGCAATAAATAATTAAAATTAAAGTTGTGACCGCAAGCTATTCATTTGAAACACGGGAATGATCGAGTCGTCACACCGCTCGATCGATCGGAAGGCAATGACATGAGTGACAGCTACACAGAATTAGAGAAGGGAGAATGGAAACTCAACGTTAAAATAAAGAGTTTGGCGACCCATTTCCAGAGGAATCTGATGTAGGTAAAAAATAAGAGCCGCCTAAAAATCCAAATTTAACCAGCACTTCTTTACCTGAATGGTGAGGCTACGGGACTAGTAATTCGTAGGTCCCGGGTTCAATCGCACAAGAAGTTTTTTTAATTATCACTGCATTCTACCTCTTATATTTATCACTGATTATCGTTTTTAGTAATAATTGAACGATGGTTATTATGAAGATTATTACTCACAATCTACTCCATAGTGTATTTTAATTCAAAGTACCTATACCTACCTAATATGAAATTGTCGGTAGTAGAAAAAATGTGATACATTTTTTTTGACCTCGGAGATAATTTAAGGCCCGAGGAAACGCGGGAGTTAACCTCCTCGGCTAAAAAAGTGCGCATACGCATCTCGCTATGTAAATAACTTTTTAATACAGCACACACTTTTCAAACGTTATCAACAATATCAAGACTGAGGCAGACTATAATATAAGATGGATATTATACAAGGATATGACGTTCTCGTTGCTCTTTCTAAACAAAGCGTGCGTGGTGCTGTATTTTTTTATACATGTGCCGCCCATATTAGTTTATACATGGTGCTGTCGCCCACCAGAGGGACCACCAACACAACGAACTGCTTGACAACCAAGAAGGGCGCGATACAAGAATGATTTGAATTATGCAGTTTTTAATTGCTTTCATTTATTACATAAAAATAAAAATTGAGTTTTTTTGTAAACTGTGGTTCATTGAATGGCAATAAATTACGTTTGAAAGTAGAAAAGAAGTCCGTCTTCCCGTCTCTATACTAAAATCAAGTAACTCTTACGCCTGGCGTAAATAAAAGCACGTGACCGATGACGTTCCGCGAAATAAGGCGGTTGGTCAATAGGCCATAAAATATCAGCGCGTCTGGCAACAGGGATGTACTCGATCGCAAAAGCGTATTTATGCGGTTTTATCTTGTTGTTTTCAGCTATTTAGACACTGCCGCAAATAATTTTATCGATGTTTTGAGTCATTTTAATTAAGCCAATAATATTTTCGGAAATATTTTGACGTAAACAATTGTAAAAGTAAAATTAAATAAAAGTCGTCGCTCAGTGCGGCTCTGGAGAAAATCTTAAGGCACACGTTCTTGTTTACATCAGGCGTAAGAGTTATTTGATTAATTGTTTTGGGATAGGCTAAGCTTGTAATTTGTAATGGTTTTTTTTTAAATTTTATACCAAATATAAAAAATGTTGCGGGGATCTTTCATGAAAATACGTTACAGGAAATAGTTCAAGAAAAAAATAGTAGAAATGGGGCGGAGAAATTTCTAGAAGTTCATAAGTTGGTTAAAAAAGCCCTTCAAAGTAATAATTATTGTCAATGATAATAATTGATTTTAAAAGGCAAAACGGTGATTTTGTAAGCAATTTTGCTTAATACATTTTATTTCATCTAAGTGGATTTTTTGGCGTAAACAAGGAATCACCACAACGTGGAAATTTTATGGGTGATTGAAGGGACAACCCGCCTTTGGCTTTTGTGTCAATCTAGGTTACGTCATCTGTGCTGCTCGCAAGGCGACTCGTGCGTAACTGCTTCACTAATTATTTTCCCGGAATCCTAGAACTTTATTTCTCTAAATGCGCGTATAGATCGGACGATAATAAAATTAGGCCGGATGTAAATCGCGGCCGTGCGTCTTCATTTCGCGGGGCTCGTTCCCCCTCCACGACCATTACGACTGCCTCGGCAGCGTAATTTATTTCGCGCGAAGATATACGAACCGTTCGGTGTGAGGAAATTTATATTGTTCGATATGTGGCCCAAGAAATGTACCATTACATGTTGAATCCCTAACTTTCTATCCTGGACAGGCATCATAACTCGAAGAACTTCGCCTCGGCTGATAAACCGAATAATGGGCTAATTCCGTTGACTGAATAAATACGTCAGTCAACGCTAATTCACATATTTTTTAGTTGTTTATCCTATTGTATATGGGGTGAGAACACTCCACGGCCGCGATTTACCTAAAAAAAAAATAAAATGCAAAAGTTGCCGTTAATATCAGGGAAAACATGGGGCAATATCGTATTCTCGCCGCAAAAATTTTGTGCGCATGCACATGCCAATCATTCGTCAAAGTCAAAAGCAAAACCAACTGATCATTATAAAATAAACATAATTCCTCTTCTTATAGTTTACATTGCATTATCACAATAGAAGTAAAAACGTGTTTTGTGCTATTGTCCTTTGTTATATTAATACCCGCAACAAGAATAGTATATTTCATTACGAGTCTGGAAATAAAGATTTTTCCGTGCGTGCGTGACAAATTCCCGTGTGAGGCGCAGCCGAACACGGGAAGTCATGCAAGCACGGAAAAATCTATTTCTGGACGTGTAAGGAACGATATTTTTTTATTAAACTTCTTTGAAAACGGAAACTTAAAACATTTTATCGGCATATTATAATAAATTTAATTGACAAAAAATAAACAATGCAGACAATATAGTGTTTGGTACTCCGATCAAGTCATATTTGATCGGAGGTTTGGTTTGTATGATGCGTTTCCATGGTTACTCTCAAATTATTTCAAAGGTGCTTTGTTGTAAATTAGTTATTGTCAGATAAGGTGAATAAAACGTCAAAAATATTACAGAAATGTATCTAAATATTGAAACACTTACGAATCAAAATACAAAATAGGTATATGTTAAATATCAGAGAGCATATATAGAGTTTATTAAATTTGCTGTATTCTATTTTAAAGCCATATAAGTATTCGGTAATTTTATTGAGCGCACGGAAAGTTTTTCCATGCGTTGTTTCCGGGCGCTAGCCCTAAAAACCCCATCTTTCATTATTGCTAAAACAGATGAAAAAATTGTGTTTTCAAAGAAGTATAATAAAAAATCTTTTCTATTATTGTGACGATCAATTTGATGTGGCAAACCCTCCTGCTACTGTTTTTTTCAATACTAAAGCTCAGCTTTTAGTTTTTTCCATGTTATAACTTCCACATTAAAGTCATTCAAATTTTTGTTGCACATAGCGTGTCGAATTCGACATAAGAAAACAATTAGCTATCCGAAGATGGCTTCACAAATCCGTCTTTTATTTTGGCGAAAAGCCAGTCCATAACTTCCCGTCGAAACAAATAATTTATGCCTTGCAATATTTTGTCGTCTTTTTGTTTATCTCGTTCGACATTTATGTTAGTTGCTGTGGTCAAACGCGACGCAACAGGAGAAAGCGACTGACGCAAAAGCCATCAGGGTAGTCCACAAAGTTTAATTGACAAAGTGGAAAATTTCAGTTTAAATGAGGATTACCATTTAATAATTTCATTTTTGACCATGAAAGTGAAAATTTTTGTCACGCATTTTTCGCAAAATGCCTGAAAGAAGTTATACTATTCAATTTTCTTTGTTTATTTTTGTAATAGTATTTTAAAGTATTAAATAGGTATATAGTAGCAACCCGCATCGAAGTGTGGGTCTTCGCTTTTCTGTTATATAGAAATCAGAAATAATATTACGAATCTCTTTAGTTTCTTTTGGATCCGCTTCCAGGAGAAGTTGATGCTCAGGCCTTCCCTACTTCCTTTCCCTTCTTGAGTATATATTGGTTTGGTATATGGTTTTTGAAATACCAGTAGCAGCAATAATTGTCATTTTCCTTAAAAAACCGCATAGGTTCTAAAGCATAAAAAAACTTTAATTGACGTCACAAAAAAAAATATAGCACATAAGCGACAGTTTTCAAAAAAATACATATTCTATACAAGCAACATAATATTTCACTTTTTAGGTTTTTTTAACATTGTCGTCAAACACAACGTAAAGGTTAATGCACCATATAATATTGTCAAATGGTCTCTAAAAAGCCATATCAATTATAACTATTTACGCAAGCATATCCTAAAATCTGTGAAATTATGGCACGCCTATACCCATCGCATTTCGCTGCACAAGGGGCCAGCCGTCGAACAGTGAAACCCATGCAAGTATTATATATTATTATTATTCTCGTATTTTATTGCTGAGGCGCCTGTTCTCGAGCTACCCTGGTAAAATATTAATGAACTCACTTGGAACACAGTGATATACGGGGCTCGATCTATTTCATAGCATTTACCACGCTCTCCTACTGGTAAAAATACCAGACTTATAAGCAGAAATCACCCGTATATAAATCAAAAGTTTTTATGCGGTCGACGTCGACCTAATCAAGGAGGCAGCCAATAAGAAAGCGAGCGTAGCGATTTGATTGGTCGGCGTTTCGGAGTTCCACGGAGCAGGTGTCGACGTAGGCCAGTTAAGACAGTATAACCAGTGCTGTGCACGGAAATAAGGATTCCGCTTTATTTTACCGATTTTGGTTTTGTGCTTAGATTTTTGAGTGGTGTTGTTTTGTGTGAAACAAAATTATTGGTTTGCTTTGGTCAGAATTATTTCAAAGTTTATTTTATTCTTTTTTAGAGCATATAAAAATAAAATTTTTATAATATTAATAAGGGCCGCGCGCCCCCTAAGACTCGGTCTTGTTTTACAAAGCAAACGCCACCCAAGCGTTTTTATACTGTTCCAAGTTACTTCATTTATACCATACCTCTATTTAGATCACAGACCTGTAATTATTATTGAGAGGTATCTCCAGTCCGTTCGGTTCAAGTTCGTCACATTCTAGATAATTTCACCGTACCTGACTGCTAATAGCTTTCCATTGAACACCAACCATCTTAGGGGGCATGTTTTTATTCGCACACAACTCACCGATTATTCCCTTCACCCTTTACTAATGTAAACCGTTTAATAAACTGTTCGGCAGAATAAGAATAGCTTAACCTCGACTCGACTATTTTCTAAAGTAGAGGAGGCCATCCACCTGGGTCTTATGCGGTAATAGAGCCGGCGGTTTTCAAGGGACGGGGTCTCAAATAATGACTATACGCAAAAGTATTAAATAGGTATATAGTAGCAACCCGCATCGAAGTGTGGGTCTTCGCTTTTCTGTTATATAGAAATCAGAAATAATATTACGAATCTCTTTAGTTTCTTTTGGATCCGCTTCCAGGAGAAGTTGATGCTCAGGCCTTCCCTACTTCCTTTCCCTTCTTGAGTATATATTGGTTTGGTATATGGTTTTTGAAATACCAGTAGCAGCAATAATTGTCATTTTCCTTAAAAAACCGCATAGGTTCTAAAGCATAAAAAAACTTTAATTGACGTCACAAAAAAAAATATAGCACATAAGCGACAGTTTTCAAAAAAATACATATTCTATACAAGCAACATAATATTTCACTTTTTAGGTTTTTTTAACATTGTCGTCAAACACAACGTAAAGGTTAATGCACCATATAATATTGTCAAATGGTCTCTAAAAAGCCATATCAATTATAACTATTTACGCAAGCATATCCTAAAATCTGTGAAATTATGGCACGCCTATACCCATCGCATTTCGCTGCACAAGGGGCCAGCCGTCGAACAGTGAAACCCATGCAAGTATTATATATTATTAGGCGAGCATGCAGTCCTTTGTTTTTCCTACAATATAAATATCTTCTCTGTCTCCTTCATCTCGTTTTACTACTAATACCATGACCGGTTTAATATGGTTAAAAAAGTGTTTTTTCTCGTATTTTATTGCTGAGGCGCCTGTTCTCGAGCTACCCTGGTAAAATATTAATGAACTCACTTGGAACACAGTGATATACGGGGCTCGATCTATTTCATAGCATTTACCACGCTCTCCTACTGGTAAAAATACCAGACTTATAAGCAGAAATCACCCGTATATAAATCAAAAGTTTTTATGCGGTCGACGTCGACCTAATCAAGGAGGCAGCCAATAAGAAAGCGAGCGTAGCGATTTGATTGGTCGGCGTTTCGGAGTTCCACGGAGCAGGTGTCGACGTAGGCCAGTTAAGACAGTATAACCAGTGCTGTGCACGGAAATAAGGATTCCGCTTTATTTTACCGATTTTGGTTTTGTGCTTAGATTTTTGAGTGGTGTTGTTTTGTGTGAAACAAAATTATTGGTTTGCTTTGGTCAGAATTATTTCAAAGTTTATTTTATTCTTTTTTAGAGCATATAAAAATAAAATTTTTATAATATTAATAAGGGCCGCGCGCCCCCTAAGACTCGGTCTTGTTTTACAAAGCAAACGCCACCCAAGCGTTTTTATACTGTTCCAAGTTACTTCATTTATACCATACCTCTATTTAGATCACAGACCTGTAATTATTATTGAGAGGTATCTCCAGTCCGTTCGGTTCAAGTTCGTCACATTCTAGATAATTTCACCGTACCTGACTGCTAATAGCTTTCCATTGAACACCAACCATCTTAGGGGGCATGTTTTTATTCGCACACAACTCACCGATTATTCCCTTCACCCTTTACTAATGTAAACCGTTTAATAAACTGTTCGGCAGAATAAGAATAGCTTAACCTCGACTCGACTATTTTCTAAAGTAGAGGAGGCCATCCACCTGGGTCTTATGCGGTAATAGAGCCGGCGGTTTTCAAGGGACGGGGTCTCAAATAATGACTATACTACTCTCAGTAGCGTGCAGCGATATTGTGCCCCCCCCCCCCCCGCAAAACTAGACGCGGGGCCCCTCTTTTGTTAAGATGAATGAATAAAACACTGGATTTTGTCACAAATCACAAAAAATACTGAAACAAATTAAACAGATTTATTCCATATGAAAGTAAATAAATAACTATAAACTATAAACGCCGCTACAAACTGAAAAACTGTTTGGTAATGTTGTCCAAATCCAAGCTGCTAGCCCTTTCATTCTCTTACTGATAAGAGAGGGAAGTTAGTCTTTCGTTAGCCATTCTCGATCGCAAATATGGCTTTATTAGTTTTAATTTTGAAAAAGAACTTTCTACGGTTGAGGATGAAACAGGCAAACTCAATGATGGTAAACTTAACTTATCGATGTTAAATTTTGTAACTATTTCCTCGATATTTTATTAAGCACTAAACACGTATAAATAATAATATAATAGTCCGATTAAGTATACCAGTACCACAACTGCCACTGCGACTGACAACTGCGGATGTATATACAGTGGCCCTAGCTCAGAGATATACAGGGTGTAACTTAAGTACGCTAAAATATTTCAGGGTCGTGATCCTCAGCCAATTTTAACAACAAAAGTTCATATACCTAAACATGTGTACAAAAATTCTTCGTTTTCGGTATAAGTACGGAGTGTTAAAATTTTCTAAAAAAACGTCTGTTCTCAACACTTTTTTTATTCTTATTTCGAGTTAAAATTAGTTGTGTTGCCTCCAAAATTTTGTTTTTAATTGAGAACAAGATCCTTATCTTTTCCCTTACGCTTTTTAAATACCTCACATTTAAAAATGTCTTAGCCAAATATGATGTGTACCAAATTTGGTTAAAAAAAAGCTTACAAACCAAGAAGTTATGGGAAAAAGACGATTTTTTAGAGAAATTTAACACCCCTTATATCAAATTCGAAGAATTTTTGGACACATGTTTATATGAATTTTTTTCTTAGAATTGGCTGAGGGACCATATCCCTGAAATCTTTTAACATACTTAAGTTACACCCTGTATATCTCTGCCCTAGCTCTAACCTATAACCTAACGTGTCTACGATTTGTGGTTATGGTCCTGGGCAAAAGGTTGGTTACACACAGAGCAACGACAATGGTAAAAGAGAGAATAATGAACAGCGAGACAACGAGTGTACTACTGATAGGTGGATCGGTGCCTGAGATTTCCCGATAATTTTTTGCCGTGGGCCCCAGGGCCCCTGGTAACTTGCCCCCCCCCCCTCCCCCCCCCCGCACCGCGGGGTCTGCAGGTGTGGCTTGCACGCCACTGTACTCTATGGAGACGGTGGCCCTTTCTTGGGAGAAACGCACAGCCTACGTGGCTTATTACCATCACGGATTTCTCGGAATAGCAGCGGCTTCAAGCTTCAAGCAGAGGCGGCCCTCTAATTCTTCTAAAATGCTTATTTACAACGCGGTTCTAGGCACAATGGACGCCCGCTCGCCCTTTTGTGTGTCGCCGCAATTAAAACTCCCAGAGAGTACAATATCATTTAGGGGAACTCGATAGAATTTCCTATTGTATCAAAATTAGATAAAAGTTTGAAGTGGCGGGCCGCTAGGCAACGACGACGGCCCTATTTATTCCAAGAAAATTGCATAAGCGTTGCGAAAACTTCGCGAAAATTTCCCAAGGATAGTTGAGCAAAAATGAAAATTACATTAGGGAGTTGTCCGTGGAACATAGGTCTGTCTTAATAAATTTCGAGTAAGAATTGAGTTAATTTGAAAATAGCTTGTGAAATGTCGTTTTCTACGTCTTTGGTGTAAACGAATAAAATATTTGCATTGCTTTGGAGGAAAAAGGGTGGTTGAAAATGGTTGCAAATCAAAAAACGTGTTAACATTGAGTACTTGAGAGACCAGGTTTTCACATTTTAAACTCGATATCCTACACTAGTTTGGAAAATGTTGAGGAAAATCTAGAGATGCAAATTTAGAAAGTGGGGAATGAACTTGATGCTATATATATGGCAAGAAAACTTTATGGGCTTAGCAAAGATTATGATCTTTGGCTTTAGTCCACTCAAATAGTAAAAATTAGGTTACTAGGTATAAGTAATAGAATTGTTAAAGGTGTTTAGATTTTGTTGTATATGCGCTAAAATTTCCTTGCGCCGAAAACATTTCTGTACGTTATAGGTGTACTATTTTGAAAAACAATATTTACATTTGTGCAAAGCACGTTAGTTTTCATGTTCCAAAGTGTGACAGATTGTGAAAAATAATTGCATACTCTTTTAAATCATTTTGATTTCAAGGTGAAGGACATAGTTGTTTGTTTGATAACAAATAATTGTGTAGTTGTGAGGTAATAATTTCTTAAATCAAGGAAACAATAACAACGAATTTTTACCATGTAGGTATATTTTCCCTATGAAAAGATAACGTTACCTACAACGATTATTTTTGGTAAAAAATAATGATATTAGATATTGCTTTGCTTGCGCGCGTGCGTATTTTACATCAGATACAGTTGCCAGCTAAACACGAGATTAAGAATATGATAGGTGATGGGTACATGACATTTATAAGCATCTCGTGATATTAGGTATGTATTGTGTGAGAGAGCCTCTAAAAGAGGGTCTCTATAAAAAGAAAAAGCTGCTCGTGGATTTCCTCTTCAATTTCTCCATACTTCCTACCCTACAAAATTATTATCATCTGTTGCTTCTAATAACGTCTTATTCACTCAGAGGCGTGTCAACCAATAACTGCCACCGAAGCCCACACCATTTTACGCCCCTCTCCCCTCCCCTCGTCCTCTCTTTTAAGAAATTCAAACTAAGAATAGCGTAACGTAAACGTAATATATTTTTCAAAAATATAATGATTTTTAACAACATAACAACAATAATCCAAAGCCTGATTTTTGGTAATAATAAACTAGATTATGACCAAATAAAGATTCCTGGAAGTTAAGCGTTTATGAAACTTATAATTGGGTTAAAAATTAGCAGGTTTAGATGACAAGAATTTCGTGTTAGATTTTTCTCACTTTAAACATCTTTCTAAAGGAAAAAAATATAATGTTTTACCTTCATAAGTAAATTCTCTTGGTAATTTTGTTGGGATTGCACTAATCTTCAATTATTGTAACAATCGATAGATCTATAAGTCTAAGTCTATAGAAACATGTATCAATCACAAAACTGCTTTAAATAAAATTCTTACCAAAATAACCCTTTGTTTATCTTTATTTTATACATTAAGTTAATATATCAGGCTAATTTTATTGTGATTTTAGTCGACCAAAGACAAACGGAGGGCGATCCTGTATAGAAGTTCTTTGACTGCATTAACGCAAAATATATTTTGCGAATATTATATTCCAGTATAGTAGGTCTGTCCTAGTAAAATGGATCCTAAAACGGCCCTACTTTAAAGTCCATAATTAAACCTGTGTAATTTTCTTTGCAAACTTTTTGAGCGAATTAGCCCTGTTTTCTGCTGGGTCGACAAACAACAATAAACGGTGGGAGCTGCTTGCTTGGTAAACCGCGGTGAATACCAACGGTATAATTCTCTATTTAAACGCTGATAAACACGATAAACTTGTAATTATTTGCGTTTAGCGGGATGTACGTCTGATTTAGCCCAAGCCCAAATACCGGCACAGATATATAAAAATAAATACGCGGAGAAGCTGTGTCTATTCTATAAGCGTTACTTCCTATAACAAAACGGAGGGGCAATATCATTAAAATGATATATAAAACAATATGAGGTTAAGTTATTTTCCAATATAAAATTAAAATGAAATAAACGGAACCTTGAACATACACTGATACATTGAATTTGCCCGAACCTCAGAGAAATCATTATGGGATTAAATGAAGGCACACCTCCCATAACGCTAAATTAACAAATAAATGTAGCTATTAATTCCTTGCATGTAACAATTTCAAACTAAAACTAAATCGCGCTGTAATTATAGTAGCTAATTGTCACTTTTAATAAAATCGTCAACAGATACCTCAAACCGCCCAACATGGCAACCCCGCCGTTTCCCCCGCGTTCATTACTCGGCGGTATTTGTTTCGTGTTCGCCCAGCAAGTCAAGTTTTCTGATTGTTTACGTATGTATTTTTTGTGGTTTCAATTGGTTTTCTGTAAATTTATATACTATTTATTAGAATTTAGGATAAAGTGACTGATTTTTTATGTACAATGGGACACAGAAAGTGTGTGGCGTGTGGCCAAATTGATATTTGTTTGTTTGTTTAAATTTTTTTCGTTTTTGTGATGTTTAAAACAGCCCTGAGATACCATCTCTGGGACATCCTGTACAAGCGACCTTCAATATAGATTAAGATTAAAGCATTGAGTGAAGGATTATTCCTTCCCTCAAAGATTAAAGTCATTTTTAATCAACTTTCTCTACGCATAGCTTTGTCCTGATACTGCGGCGAACCGACTGATAAGATCATGTTGCCTTTCCGACGAGAGATTGGAAGCAATTTCATATAATCACTTTTCCGGCTGGGATTATCAAAAAGGCGGCCCCCGCCTTCTTAAAACTGATGCGCACCCTACCGTTCAATCCAAATGAAAATAAATTCAAACGGCGCGAGAACACTGTGTCTAATCTGATGAAACAACACTCCGAAGGCAATTAGATTTCCGGAAAGAGCTTGGAAGGAAACTGAACGCAGCTTCGCATTGCTAATTGCTGGGATAAGGTTTACCGTCTCCCGTAAAGATTTTTAGGGAAGTATTTTAGTTCCAAAAATGTTGGGAGCAAAATTATTGTGTCTAGTTTTGTTTATGACCTGTTATAATAGGAGATCAATAATTGGTGATTGCGCCTATATGTATAACGCACCTAAGCAACAAAATTGTGATTCAAATTGGAAGCCCTTTTTTGCCGCGTGTTAGCTTTTAGTTAATGTACAAAATGTCAGTATAATGTCCACACTGGTCCAAAAGAACTTTTTGATAGACTTGTATGTCGTATACAGTGTGTCTCCGGATTGAGTTCACATAAGGTGTACCTAAATAACAAAAAAATTTGAGTTGAAATTTGAGCTTCTGGGGATCAGCCCTGGTTGGGGCTGACAAAATCAGTCAATATATCCTAAATACTAATAAACAGTATATAAATAAACATAAAAACAATTGAATACACGAAAAATATATACGTAAACAATCGGAAAACTTGACTTGCTGGGCGATCACTAAACAAAAACCGCCGAGTAATGAACGCCGGGGCAACTGTGGCGTTGCCCTGTTGGGCGGTTTGAGGTACCTGTCGGTGATGATTTTATTGAAGTGATAATTAGCTACTATAATTACAGCGCGGTTTAGTTTAAGCTTAAAATTGTTACATGCAATTGTTAGATTAGCTTTAGATTAATAATTAATAATTGTTCTAACTTAGCAGTGTAACGACGAAAAATATTTATGGATCCTAAATATAGCGGCAAATATGCTGAAACTTCAAAATGAATAAAGACTGAATTATTTCATTTCTTCTTCTTCCGAGCTAGCGTTTGGAAACTTTCGGAAAATCGAGGCCTACGATAAAGACAGGCCATGGCGCACAAAAATCACGTGACCATCTTAGTCCGACGTTACATGTCATTTGTCACATAACTGAAAGCGGCAGCTTGGGTTTTGAGAAGTTTTAAATGTTTAAAGTGTTTTTAAACGTTTTAGTTTATATTTTAGGAACAAGTTTGTGTCTAATGCGTGTGTGTCCTGACGGAGGGGAACCGCCCAGGTGTTATTATGGCCTCTAGGAGGAAGCCGTGCCGTCCAGGAGTATTGGTGCCGCTCGCGACGACGCGTGAGCGCTGTAAGGGGAATTCTCCCCCGGAATGGACAGTGGAGCCTGAGACACAGACGGGTGAACTACACTTACGGGAGTTCCGCGGGTTCAGACGGTCCGGGTGGCCGGAAGCCGTTCCCGTTGACCACGTTCGGGTTTGTGTATTTTGTATTCACCATTCATCTTGTGCGAAATAAATCAGTGTTGTAACGACCTTCTCAATATTTACAGTATACTGAGGTGAATTGTCAGTTTTATTTCGTAAAAATGACCTAAATACCAAATATTGGGTCTGTTTATATTATATTTATACATATTACAAAAGCCAGGAAGAAAATGTCACCATAACAACATTTGCTTTGCCTCGAGATGAAAATTTGCGCCAAAAATGGATTCGTCAAATTCCAACTGATTTAATTTCCAAAAAACCCTTAAGTACGTGTGGCTAACATATTTTCAAGAAAGTGAACCGATTAAAGTGGACAAATGTGTTGTGGGAGGAAAATTCCTATAGCGAATATAACCTACGTTAAAAGAAGGTGCTGTCCCAACAATTTTTGAGCATGTGCCAAAATATTTTAGTGCAGTGCTGTTTAACTCGCAGCCCAAAACAGCTGAGGCAGGTTGAAAATTTTGAAAAAACAATTAGAGAAAGCCTGATGAAAGAAAACTCTCCAAATTGTTACGAAATTTGTTTTTCTACTTATCTCCAAAAATGCCTTTTATTATAATATAGGACTAAGTTGGTCACGTGACTACGCGATTATGCGTTAGCGCCATGACCTGTCTTTATCGTTGGCCTCGTCGGAAAATATTGTGACCCACGTCGGCTACCCGAATGAAGATTTAAAAAATCCACATTTTATTTTTAAATTATTAATCAATGCAACACTTTTGAGGAAAGTCATACATGCTGGTAGTGTAATTTGATGATACTACATCCACTGATTAGCCATTAGCTTTTTATTTCGAAATTCAATTAGAGGAAACTTTTCTCTTCCGATAGCTGGAACCGCGTCCGCTGATCCGAACTAGTGTTTCACAAGACTCTTGCAAATTTCTTGTTCTTGTCTTGTTCTTGCTGCAAGAACAAGACAAGACAAGAAATCATTCTGCAACTCTTGCAATTTTGCAAGAAATCTTGCAAAAATCACTATCTGTAATAATGCCTGTAAAATTTTAATAAAAGAAATAATTAATGTCGGTGAGGATAATATTGATTTTTAAAAAATGGGCATAAATATAAACGGTTATTTAAGAATAATTACTGTATCTAATATACTACTATAGGTATTATCTGGTAAAATATATTTTATTTACAATACTCCTGGTAAGTAATACTAATCCATGTTTCCAAGCATTACAGGTACTAAAAAAGAAATTGAGAATTAACGTACCTATTATGCCGCTTTCACGGGGCAGGAAATCCCGACAAACAAAATAGTTCTAATTTTAATTCTTATAAATTCGACAAATTAATAGTTATAATGTACTCTTGAATTAATCCACTACAGTGGATTAATGTATTTTTCATGTTTTCTTTAACTCTGTTTTTGCTAAAATACTTAAATGACACTACTTATAGACTAGCTGTTTCTCCGGTCTATTGTACTTCCTAATGCTTTGGTTCGTTTTATATTAGCATAGAAGAATTTACTACGTCTTCTATGATATTAGTGACATAGTATAGATCAGGGCATTTTGGGAGAGTGGGTCACGCAGTTTTTGTCCACACATATCGAAAGCCACAGACATCAAAATAACTTTAACAGAACGGAAAATCTTGGACTTTAGAGGTATTTCGAATTGAAAATCATGAAAACATTAAAACAAAATTATTATTAAAATTTAAAAAAATATATACAAATAATAAAATAACATCGTTGGTGTTATCCACATTAATAATAATGCAAGATTAAACAAAGCAAAATTCTTTCAGTCAAAACTCTACAAGTATTAGTTTTTAATTAAAACTGTACATGTTTCGAACTGCTAGGGGTTCATCCTCAGCAGTAAAAAATTTTTTTGCAAGGGTCTTGCTATCAATACAAGTAACATTTCAAGTTTTATTATGGTTTGCAAGGTAGCTATAAAACCAGTTTTCAAGGGTATCCCTTAAAGCTATTTTGCCTTCAGAACGTTCTGATGGCAAAGATAAAACGGCCTTGGGAAGAGTCTTGCTAACAAGAGTCTTGGTAGCAACCCAAGTAACATTTTAAATGCCAATTGGCCTCTAGTATGTTTTATAAGAGTTTTATGGCTACTTACAAAAGCCAAAGAGCTTTAAAAAGGCTCTGATAAATGTAAACTTTACTTGAGGCAAAATGGTTTTATGATAAAGTTTTATAGCGGCCCTCTAGATCTATATTATAGCAGTGACTATAGAATTCTATAGTCACTGATTATAGAGCTTTTTTATCTTGAAGTGCTCATGCCCTTATAGATGATTTATCTTTGCCTGGTAATAAGAACTTTATAAAGCCACTTGATCTTAAGAGGGTGTTAAATGAAAGACAGTTTTATAAGGGCGGAAATAAGCATTAATGCTTTAATGACTGGTTTTATAGCATCCTTGTAGTCTTCTATAAAATTACATCACGTGAGGCTTTATGCTTGCTTTTAACGAGAAGCAGAAAGCACCATTAAGTGAAATTTGAATATAAACTTTCTCTAATAAAACTATTGTGCTAACAAGAAGGTAGATTAAAACCTTTTGATCTTGAAATAAATATTAACGCCATCTTGACCATAGACACACCACGGATGAGTGTCAGTAGCGTAGCGCATACATGACGCGATCAGCTAGTGCGAGTGCATTTTAGTAATAATTACTATGTCCACTTTTTTGGATAACTGGATGCTTAAGTTATTTTATCCAGGCAGGCACACACATACCACTCAGGATCACATGAAAATAATTTGAGGTTATAAATGCGAATGCGGCCACTCAGAACACACGAGTCAAGGGCACTATAAAACTATTTAGCTTTGTGGTGTACTTATACAAAGCCAAAAGGTTGTGAAGATCTAAGATAGGACTAAATACTCTTGAACAAACGAAAGTTGGCCTTTTGAATGACTTATGGAAGGCAATATTAAGAATAATTGGTTTTGAAGTGGATTTAGTTATGCACACATAAGGTAATTTGGTTTTATAACATCATTTATCGCTGCCTAATAGACTTATTGTGAAAGCGGACATATTTTTTGTTTGATTATATGCGTGATGTGTCATATTCCATGTCAACCTTTATGTCACATAACCAAAAATTAATAATTTTTATTTGGGGACGGGGGAGTAGGTAGGATACATAATGAATATCGCATTTATCGGTGGAATGAAATTAATTAAGTCGCCGTAAATGGGAAAGCGTTGAAAAATTTAAAATAATTTTTTTATTATATATATAGATTGTATAAATCTAATGTATTTCTGGGGCGCTTTAGTTTTCAGTGCGTATTTTGTGCAATTGCATCAGAAAACTTTTCTTCGTTTGCGTATTTGGGTTACGGATCACGCGTATTTCGCGCTTAGAATCACAAGTTGGAACGCCATTCCTAATAATATACGCTTTTAAATATGTAATGTCTGAAGACCCGCAGAAATATGCGTAGAAGGCAAAGAAATCTTCTTTGTGGAAAGCATAAAGCAAATTAACTAGCTCCCTGGATTTCTCAAGTCCACTATAAAACCAAAAGGAATTACACTGCCAATTCTAGACCATTTAGCCTTAGTACTCAGTTTAATGAAGGTTTTATAGCAGCTTTATGAAAGGTTTTATAGATACCTTGAAGGTTTGGCACCTAAGGTGGGCATAAGGCAAAAATGTTTTATGAGAGTTTTATTATTTTACCCTTCGAACCTTCATAAAGTTCTCCACTTTTGATTTAAGGCCGTTTTATCTTTGCTTTCAGAACGTTCTGAAGGCAAAATAGCTTTAAGGAAAACCCTTGAAAACTGGTTTTATAGCTACCTTGCAGACCATAATAAAACTTGAAATGTTACTTGGGAAGACTCTTGCTGCGATGACGTCACTAAACAAAAAAATGCAAGAACAAGAAGATGCAAGAAGTCTTGCTTGCAAGACAAGATTTCCTCCAGCAAGAGTCGGGCAAGACAAGAATGAATTGAATTTCTTGTCTTGCTTTGCAAGGCAAGAAATCTTGTCTTGTGAAACACTAATCCGAACCGCGGGGCGATCCGCGCGTCGCCCCGCATCCCCAGCCTCCCGATGACGTCGTCGCCGGCGCGGGGCCATCCACGCGCCCCTACCGCGCGTCCCGGCGCCTCCTGCGCCGCGACGGAGGCGCGCCGCCCCGCCGCGTGTCCCGCCGGACCCGACTCTCAGATCCGGATCGGGCGCGCGACGCGTCGCGGCTTCCAGCGCGTCCCCGTCGAGAGCCCCCGCGAGCGTACAACCGGCGAAGCCGCGGACACCGTGCCGGTTACGAAGTGGGGACAGTTCCGTTGCAAAGAAGGACCTCTCCCGGAGGGTTTTCGCGGTTGAAGGTTCGAGTTGAAGATTCAAGTAGGTGATCTTGTTTTGGCGGATGGATAACTACTCGTGTTTTGTCACAAGAAAAGGGAATATGCGAGTTTTCATTTCGCGCATGCAAGAACATCATTTTTGCCGTAGCTGGGGTGTAGTTACGGAATATTTTTGGATAAAGATACAAAAATATCCAATTTCGCTTTATTTCCTCGAAATCTTTGATGTCCCATTGTATCTGACAAAATATACGTTTTCAGCGGTAAAAACATATAGTAAAGTTAAAAACAATCCCAATAATTTTTATAATTTACGATATAAAGGCACTTACAACTTTGGGTTTCCATTAGTTCGACTGTTAAAACATTATATCTGACAATAGACGTTTTCAGAGGTAAAAACATAGTATAAAGTCAAAAACGCTAGGATTGTTTCCTTCTACCAAATTTTCAAAACAGCGGTGTTAGAAAGTACCATGATTAATAAACATGTCTACATATTATAGGCGTTGTTGTTCTATTAATTATTTCCAAAGCCAATAATTTGAAAATAAAATGTGAATTTCCGAAAGAGAGCCGAATGTAAAAATACGTCATTGTGTAGGGCCGAATATTGCCGAAAGCAAAGTGACAAGTGTTCAATAATCATGATTCCTGATCTACAATAATCCATCAGCTGATCATCGATTATGTTCTGTGGTTTAGGGAGAAGAAGATTTATCGGTTATGTTTTGTGGATTGGCGGAAGAAGATTTTAAATTTGTAGGTTATTTAAATTTTTAGGTTAATATTTCCCGAGAATTGTAAACTATAAAAGAACATTTTTTTAATCGACTCTTATTTGAACCAGGTGGTTTTCTGACGAGTTTGTGAGAACAGTAAAAATTATATCGATAACAGTGCTACTTTAGAATAAAAAACTTTACAACCAAATCACTCATAAATGTTGTAAACATAATAAACCTTTATTATAAAATATAAAATACACAGAAAAAAGCTAGGTTAGGTTTTTATCATTCCATAAAATTCAAAAAGTAAGGTCCGCCGCGATTGTTGATTTGTAGCTAAATTAACATCTGACCAGGAAAGCCTAGCACAAATACATTACGACGTAATTTTCGGAAATTATTATTTATATATACATAATTATTTTGTAAATTATGGAAAAAGAATTTTCTAGTAAATAAAACATTTTAATTTTTTTTTAATTGCTTTACACTAATCCGAACCACAAAAGGAAACAAATAATGCCAACTTTTAAAAATCGTCAACTTCCCTATTTAAAAATTATTATTATTTGCGTTATAAAGACACTTACAGCTTTGGGTTTCCATTAGTTCACTGTTTAAACATTGTAACGCTACTTACAATATTTTTGCCCGGAAAAATTACAAGTTTTTTTTTAAGTTGATGACATTTACAATATTTTTCAACGAAGTTTTATAGGGACACTACGATACATTGACAATTGGAAAGCGAATACTTAATATACACCAAAAGAAGTCAACTTTTCCATTTTTACCTGTTTTACAATTTAATGCAGCCATTTAATTTTTGCATGTGTATGTTAGATCAAACGGATATTATCTGTTTTAAGAAAGCCACACATGCTAAGGTGTTTTTGCACGAAAATTGTTTAAAATCAAATACATTGTAACTTCTAATATTTAAAATTGTAGGTACCGTGGAAAAACATTGTAATTGACTGTGCAATGTTTTTGTAAAACAGATTTAATTTTTGGAATTATAAGTACAAAAAAGGTAGAAAAACTCGCTTGTTCGAAAAGTAACTATAGCAGTTAATGCTCACTCATCTAAAAGACTTTTAATGAGAAAAAGTACAAAAAAAATCCATTATTTAAAAATATATTAGCATTTTTAATAGCCAAAATTTTCAAACAAAATTGACTTTTGTCAATTACAGAAGCTTATATACCAACATTAAATAACTGTAATAGTTTCGCGAAAGAACGGGTAAATAAAGGGTGTGCCATTTTTTTATACTTTGATACACCCTGTATTTTTTGCAACACAAAAAATTTGAGTTTTTCTATCGAACAACACCAAAAACTAACTTAATTTTTTTTCAGAGGCAAAGTTATTAGACTTCACACTCCATCCTTTATTATATTTATAACATCACACATGAAACTTAAAGTCTTCTTATCGCAAATAAATTGCACTTTACTGCATCAACAAAATTGAAATTGTTTTGAGGAAGTAACTCTAGAGGCGCGTTAACCCACTTCGAATATTTACAGAGATGTTATAGCCATTTATTTTTCTATCATTAATATAGTTATAGTAGAATAGTTTGACTAACCCGTGGTACGTTCCTGTGTTCAGCACGTAAGTCAACCGAGTTTACGACCACATGACCAGTACGACCACCTGCGGCCAATATTTTCTGTAATTTTTTTGTAATGTTTTAGGAATATCCAGCTTGAATTTAGATAACTTATTTATAAATGCAATCTTGTGATTCGACTAACCTAATTTGAAAAATTGCGTAGAATAAGAAGCTGGAAGGGAGGGAGCCCCCATGCCATTTAATTTATTTCTCTATTTAGGTTAGGTAAATTATTAATTTTTGATATAACTGGAAATTCGCATAGGTATACCAAATTTTTAGCTAGATATTTCAAAAGCACAAAAAAAATTGAAAATTGAAAATTCATAAAAACTGAAGTTACTAATAAAATTCAACTTTTAAAATTCAACTTTTATAACATGTAGGTACACTGAAGTAGAGGCGCCCAAATGAAAAATGACATAAGAAAAGTCACATTATTTTAGTAAAAAAACTTTTAGGTATGGCCAAGGGATTGACTTGCTTTTTGTAGCACTCTACAATATTATATGAATTTTTCTATCTTCTACCCGCACTGATAATATAAAATGTTTTGTTCCAAGCCGGCACCGCCGTTACAATACGTGGTAGCCGGCCGAGCAGGGGAAGCCCAAATGTTTTTTCCCGAATAATAGCATTTTTGCGTCCTTTTTAATTTAATATCAAACGGCCTAACGCTTTATTTGGGGAAACAATGAGGAAAAAGGACAGTTAATCTTATTATTATCCCCCTTTCCTCTGGGTGTTTTTCCATTAAAGGGTTGTGTGATTTATACCAAATTGTTGGGAACCTGGCAGACCCCACGTTATTAAAAAATCTTCCGGGAAAATGTAAGCGCCTAAAATAGACGGCGATTTTTTGTTCGGGGGTCACAAAGGGCCCTTTTTATGACGTTGAAGTTGTAGGATTAAAAAGAAAAAATATCGTTAATTACTTTCCTGTAGTAAAGCCCAATTTTTCATTATGATAGAATCACACAATTGGAGACTTGAAGAGAGTTGTAACTAAATGCAAATATCCCGTCACATTTTGAGCCATTGAGAGTAGGTATATGTACTGATTTGTTCCTCTGTTGTCATATCTATTGCTAGCCTTTTCCAATATAAATAAATTATTATTAATTAAAATATTCAGTCAAAAATCGAAAAATTATTATTGTTTTATTTTCAACATGAAGTTATAAAACGAAAGTGTGAAAAGCCCTGTACGTAGTAGCTATACATCCGACGGATTTATACACACTGTCATACATAGAGTCCGCATCATATTATTCCATTTAATTAAGTTTCATGTTGCACTTTTTTTGCTTAAATAATTATGACAAAAAATATGACATGCTATAGTCCTCCTTACGGCAGGATGCGTGCTACGTAAAGGGGGAAGAACTCGAAAATATTATAGAATTAGTCACAGTTCAGGGGCGTAGCTCAATTTTGTGTAACTCACTAACCTAATTTTCATATAATTGTTATTTAATTTATTCTTAATATTATTCTTAACGGTGATGCCTTAGACTATGGAGGAAGGCAAACCCTTATAACATTGGCAATTATTTCTCGTACTTGAGAATGCAACGTTCTTCCCTGTTTACTCATTTTTGCACACGTTAACTCCCGAAAAACCTGCCAGCGGACTAAAAAATGAGGTCTGTGTGGTAGACCAAATACGCAGTTAACTTTACGTACTATATAGAAACAGGCACAAAACGCGTTGGCTAACTGCTTTTGTCAGCCGACTGCTTGGTAGAAGTGCTGTGTTGCCGTATTTCAAAGGCGATGGTAGACGCGACGATGTTGAAAAACACACCGCGACGATGTTGAAAAACACCGCGTTAAAAATAAACGGTAAACAAAAATGGGTAAGTGCTCCCGTGATGCGAGATTTATTTTTTCGGTATAACAGAGTTCATAAATTCGGCTTCAATATGATAAAACTTGTGTTCGCCAATAAATAACGACTACTCGTCTAGGAAATCTCGCAACGCTGCCCGCATTCTTTAGAAACGTTTTCTTTCGTGCTTTGGACTATATAAAGCATATTTGTCATTTTGTTTATCTGTCTAATATGACATTTTTTATTATTTTTTTTTTCAAGTGGCATTATTTCTTAATATTTAGAAAAAAATTAATTATAGAAAAGTTATTTATTCTAAATTTTATTTATTCTAAAATTTAGTAAATCTACATAAAATCATCCAATTCTACTGCTTTTACTGCTGTCTCTATTTATGCATTTTCATTAATATAATGCAATTTTATACCATAGACAAAGCTACATATCTATAGACTGTCAGAAGCGTTGTTGAAATTTCTTCACCCTACACCAGATATTTTGCATAAAATTCGATATAAAAACTAATAACTAAATTAAAATACCTATACCTCAACTTAATATCGAGTCCTAAGAATTTTAAGACATTAGAATTTATCTGTTTTAATTGGCATTAGCTCCAAAATTAAAGTTTGAAAGTTGGTGTGGCGAGATTTTTGTGGACAGCTTCAACAATGCTTTTGACTATCTATGGCTCCTTTAATCTATGTTTAAACCCACTATCCACTTGTATTAAAAGAATTTAAAAAGAAGGTACCTATAATGGCAAATATTTTAATTTTCGAGTTAATTATCTATTTTTCTTCAAATTATCTATTTTTCTTCAAATTTGATGATTGTTAAGTTCGGAATATTTTTTCTTTTTCGTAAAAAGTGAGTTTAAAATGACATTTAGCAATAAAAAGATCCATGTATTTTGGTTTACTAACATTTATTTGAAAGAAATATGTTTTTAGAAAAAAAACAAAAAATTAAAGTATTTTATAGAGGTCTGAATTCTGCTACAGAGGTATAAAATTGACAGAAGAACAAATTTTCTACACATTTTTCGAAATTTTGAGAAATAATGCCATTTTCAGCTATTTTTTTAAATATGGACTTATACTGTGGTTGCTTTTCAGCACGTCACTTGACTACATCAAAATGTTCTTAAATGAAATTATAAAAAATTTCCCATATCTATATGATGCGGACTAGCATAAAGCGAACCTGTTACGTGAAGGTACTACAAAAATATGTGGAACACCCTCTAGGAACAAAAGAACCAAGCCCCAATAATAAATTCATATATACCACTCACTTTTTAATTGCCCATTAAATCTTGAATATTAAAAAATTAAAGTATATAAGTAGGTGTTGATATGGCAATAAAAACTCGCAATTGTTTATAAACCTATGAAAATCTGGACTTTGCAGTGAAAAGCTTATATGATTATAGCCTTATCTTTGCAGAATATCGCGCTGATAAATACATATAATAATATTATTATTGAAAGTTAAATTTATTACTTTGAATATGAAAAGGTATTGCACATTGCATACGTTATTAGTTATTAAAGTTATTAATAGTATATTACATAGCGAGAGTTGTAAACAGCTTATTACTTATGAGTGGAAAAGTGGCGCACGAGCCGCGCAGCGGCGAGTGCTGTAATTCGACGAGTATGTAATAAGCTTACAACTCGAGTTTTGTATTATAATTTTTCTTCGACGAAAGAAAAACTATTATAATAGATAAACTATACTTCTGATTATCTGACAGGCAACAATTAGTATGTTGGTTAGTTGCTATGGTGACGCGTATGCCGCGCTAACAAGGCACCCGTGATAATTGCGTTTTAATTAAGAACAGATACGTATTTTTTTTTATTACGTGTCAGTCATTACGTGTCAGTATTCGTAACAATGGACTTACCTACTTACAACCTAAACTAGGTATGTTACTAGCATAGGAGTAGAAAAATATTTTTATAAGCATGTAAGTACCTAATATTTTGCATGAATAGGATTGAGCATATGAATACTAGATACCATAAGTTACAAACGCATGAAATGTGTTTATTTTTCCTTAATTGAACATTTCGGTAGTAAAATGAAATGTAATTAAGTTTGCATATTTTACTAAAACCGCAATAAAGGAATTATGGCTTATACATATTACTCAGAACAAAATTATGATGTATCTACTTGCATCTACTTGACTATTTTCAGAGCGTTATCCGTCATTACCGACGATTACAAATTCAATCGTTAATAATGCAAATAAGTCATTATTGATGACAACGCCCAACGCCCATCAGGCTATCGATTTTAATATATATTCAGACAATCTGTCATTTAGCTGGGTTAAAAACGACATATATATCCAATGTGAATTATTGTACAAACAAGGGATTAATATTTTTTTGCAGCAATAATTAATTTTAGAATAATGACTGACCTTTGTTTGTTTGAAACGCCACGGGATGTTTCAGTTGGAGTAAAGAACCAATAATTATTATTCCTTTAAATCAGGAGTCAGCTTCAATAATACTGAAAAGTATTGTTTCACTGGGGACCGGAGTAGATTTTTCTTTTAAGTACCTACGTATTTTATAGCTGAATCATACGTTATCCTTTATGTATTTCGTAGCAAATAACTGGGAATTAATTACAAACCGCACATGGTGTGCTTCCCATACATAATTTGTACAACAGAAAATCCGATACACTATCAATGCCCGGATCAGTGGCTCTTGACGATTATGAATTCAAATTTCGTAGAGTTTATACACAAATCAGGTGCCTATTCTACCTATTTGTAAATTGGCTAATTTTCCAGATATATCAAATTGAACAATTTATGTTTAAATTTTTGTACCTGGAAAGTAATACAACATACATAGTTAAACAATAAAAGTTTAGAGTTTACTTTATCGCCAATATACACAGTTACTCGGTTGTAAATAAGCAAATTCCTAGGATCAGTGGAATATCCAAAAAACTTATCTTCTTTATTTGCAGAATGATACGGGGTAGACAATATGACGGGTCCCATCGACAGCCTATGGCCACCTACGAAAACTATAGCCAAAATAAAAAACCTCAGAAATTAAAAAAAATTAAACCGCTGTAACTTTTTTAATTTATTTGCATAACAGAAAAGAGTGTCGACGAGTTTGGCATTTATTTACTATTTAAAACAACAATTCTGGATTAGCTATTCGACATTTTATTAAGGGAATGTAACCCACTTTATTTTAAAATTTTGAGCCTACTATGTCTACTTTAATTATTTAACGTCAAAATCTGTTATTTATTTCCATGAGCAACTAGATCTTTTTATATGTTTTTTTCATATTTTTTTAGTATCTAAATACAGAACAAACGGACAATTTAAATGCTGACACAGTTGTAGCTGGGGCAATGATATTTGGAATGAAGTATAGGTTCGATAATAGCGCAGGCTCTAAGCGGGACATGTCATTGGTTTTGTACCTATCCATTTTTTTATTATTACAACATTTTGGTGTAGTTGGTATAATGACTACCACCTGAGATGCCATCTAGGCAGGTCAGGTTGGCTTGCTTCTGGCAAATAAATTTGAAATGAAGGTCCTGAAGGTACCTACGCGATTTTTTACTGAATTAGTCAATTTCGTTTTATACCTATACGCGACTGAATTTAAGATGCCAACGCCCCGACGAGCACTATGCGAACTAACTATATGGGCCATTGTCACCTCTAGCTTTAGGCACACTTTGGGTTTACACTGCGTTGTTCTTTGTTCTTGTTCATTGTTTTTGTCGTCTTCTATATATTTTATGGTCGTCTTCATAAAGTTATTTGTTTATTAGGTAAAAGTTCCCCCCGACAATCGGCGCCCGCCGATTGTGGGGCGAAAACAGCGGCCGGGCCGGACGTAAACACGGCACAAATCTTTCCAAATTTCGGATTTTCCGCGGGTTTCCGCGAAGTTTTGATGTTGCAAAAGGTGCAAAATAGCGTGGTGATCAGTTTGAGCTGCATATAGTAAAAATTCATCCGGATTATAATTACAAATATCGCCATGAAAAGTGAGGTGTCAAAGGAAATTTGAAAATTCATTTTCTCGGAAACTACGCCCGAGCACCAAAAACTAAGGTCAGATTCGTGTTCAGGAACCCCGAAAATAGGGGGGTAGCCAAAATTTCAAAAAAATCGGGGCAGACATACACCACGGGAAACTGTACTTACCGGTTATTATAAAGGTTAAACATTATTGTTTATGATTTATGTAATTGCAAAGGCAACAGGCAACTAAAAATGAACTAAAATCAGAATTCGAAATAGAGAACTTTCTTGGTTAAATTAAATTGATTCGAAACTTGTTCCATCTCGAAAATGTTTTCAGGAACAAACGAACCAAAAATGTTTAGGTTAGGACCTCGGCGATCGAATCAAGACGGTTTTTCGTCCGAATCTCGCACTAAAACTTCGTAATTACACTGCATAACACTTTAGCATGTTCAAATTCCACTTCTGATAACTGGGGGAGGCCTTTTGGGCGTGGTAATCATAATAAAAATCACATTTTACTTGCTTTATTTCATTTTCTAACAACTCTTCTTTAACTCTTCTCTCTTTTTTGGCACAAGCGTGGCGGGAAAATTTAAACATTTGAATTCAACTGTTGTTATTTACCACATTATTATAATAGTCAACTTTAGAAAATAAAGCTTTTTTGACTGATTTTGAACAAAACAGAAAACATAATATACGGATCAACAAAATGGCATGGCCCATAGACTTAGTTTAGCATTGAGCCTACATGGGGCGTATTTCTTATATTCAATCGCGTATAGTGGTATGGTTAGTATTATTAAGTACCTACTTATTATTTTTGATTGGGAAAACCTTGTTTTCGGTCAACGACCGCAAAATACCCGAACCGCCACCTATTAGGTAGGTATAAAAAACTAACAGGACAAGAAATGGAAATGACCTTTTAGAAAGGAATCTACCAACGACTTACTAATAATACAAACATAGTGCCTCAATTTTGTTTGTTCAACTCACAATAAACACACCACGACAATTTTTTCTTGGCACGACAATTGTTCCTCTTTCTACATCCTTTTTTCTTGGCACGACAATTGTTCCTCTTTCTACATCCTTTTTTCTTGGCACGACAATTGTTCCTAGAAATAGTCTTTCTACATCCATAATCAGAGTGCTGCAATTTTTAATGTATTGATTCTAATACTGTTGATTCATTGCAAGTATAATAATAGGGCGGGCCGCAAAAAATCGGAATTTATAGTTTCATTCTCATGTTTCATTTTCCAACGATTTTTTTTCATTCTATTATCGTTAGAAAGTTAAATGATGAGATTTTATGATTACATCAGTTGGTCCATAGTCACAAAATTAAAGATAGGCAGATGCCGGCTATCAAATTTGGTGGAATATAGCACATCGCTGGAATTATTCAAATGATTGAATTCAACTTTGGATGATTACTTTCTTGCTAGGGGCCGCTTTATACTTATAGTCAGACGTCGGCTTAACAAGAATTCCTGCATCACTCTGGAATCGGAAGAATTAGGTATATTCACTCCGATACCAGCAATTTTTACGGAAAAAGCTATATCAACCTGATCACGTATGGAAGCATTTTGTTTCAGTTACTTCGTAAAGTATAATAATTGTGATATATTAGGGAAGAGTCCGCCCCTGCGGCGTTCAACTTAGCCGTCCCGGGTGGATGCAAAACAATTTCGTCTAATATTTATGGGGGTTGGTGGATTTAGCACCATGAAAAATTGCCAGGGGGTGTAAAACAGAAGCGGTGAACCTTAGTTACCGGCCGGGTCGGGAGCAACGGCGAAAGAGAGCTATTGCCCAGTTAATAATTTAGATAGAGTCGACCAATTTCCTTTTTACTGCGATAGAGAGGAACCAGAAGTTAAAATATTTTTTTACAAAGGTTTTTGGAAATTTTTAAAAGAAGTTTAAAGTTTACAACATATACAACATATAAAACTGTAAAGATTACAAAGAAAGTTAAACTAGTAACTTTGACGCAAAATTTTAGCGGAAGAACCGGGAATAACAAAAAATGACCTTATTAGCAAGTTGTTGCGGTTTATTATTCAGTTTATCGCTTGAAATTTAACTTCTCACATTTTTATTCCATAGCTTAATCCAAATAAGTACTTATAATATAGGGCATAACCATAACCGGTTTAAATTACAGAGCTATGAACTGAGAAAATTGGCAACACGGCTTGTGGATCCACAGCGACAGGGACATCTGTCATTCAGATGTAACTTTTTTTAAATTTTAGAAATATAACTTTTGTCGAATAGGCACAGCCAAACTTCTAGAAAAAGAATATAGGCATCGTATTATTCGTACTATTTGTACAATTTTCTCTAAAATGGTTAACTTTTTTAAAATCAGTATAAGAGATATACACGAGTGTCCGCGCTTTTTTAGACCGACAATTTACAAAAAGCCATATTTTAGAACAAAAATTTCTCTAAACTTTTATATTAATCATATTTTATTTTTGTAAAGTGTACTTGGACATGCGCAAACGATATGCCATCTTTTCTTCAGCATAGTTTTATGACAAGAACTTACATACTTATCATTGGCAGCCTGCCCAGAAGCGTGGAAAAATTAATTATTAAAATTCAAGTTCACGTGACAATACCTATAATAGTCCTTTGGGCCCACGCTAACGCTATGCCTATGGCCTATCCAATTTGTGATAAAACACGTGGCAGCCTGACAAAAATCATATAAAAACGCATTTTTCGAAAAATGAAAACTCACTTTTCCATATGAAGAACCCAGGATGACTCTCTGATTCATACCTTATTATTATTGTGAGCTTCGCTCTCGGGATTTTATCAGAAAATAAAAGACCAATTTATACTCGAGATCTTTCTAGGCAAAATAGCGCTTTCGAAAAAATTATCGATAAAATTTCTGGCACTAGTGATATTGCATACGAAAATACCACTAGTGGGCAAAATAGGGCTTGAGAATAAAATTATCTAGAAAAATTTCCGGCACGAGTGGTATTTGTCGAGATTATTTCACGAATACGATTGAATAATTTCTGTATTAATTTCTTCTATGTTTACATTTCCAAAACGACTCATTTTGAATGAGTTTATTGACAGCTTCGACTGTAGCGTTCGAATAAACAAACATGGCGCTTGGGTATCCAAGGCAAATGCGATTATACCTACAACCTGTCGGCGTTGGTTTATTTTCTGAATGTATCATAAATTTAACCGGAGGCGGAGGTCTAAATAACAAGAATTTAGCAATGTAAAAGTTATATAAATTCATTGATATAATGCTTAATAATACCGCAACATAATTTATAAGCTGCATAATTTAGAACAGTGTGAAACACACGAACTTTAAGAAATAGGTACGTGTTTGTATCCAACAGATTCGCGGTTGCTAAGCAACGAAGTGATAATTTGCACAAGTGCAATTACCGGTGCAAATTATCGCTAGCAAAAGCATATCATTGGTTGGATTTTTATGGAAGGAGCTTATTGGATGCAAGCAGTATGAGGGAAATAACCGCTGAAATCCTACTCTCTTAGTTACGTCCTATGTTTACGCTAAACCAATAATATATTGTGACAGCTAAAAGTGATAACCCGATAACTTTTTCACATTACCAAATTTAATATAGGACTAGAATATATGTTTTCAATTAACACATTGATCTTTAAATATCTATTAGCACAAAAAACATATTCAGAACCGAAAGTTCAATCTAAATGACAACTAGCTGTCAAACTAACTATTTGCAGTTGTTAAATTCTCTTTTTAAATACAACTCGTGGTTTGCCTAATAATAGATAATACCTTTCCTTAATTTATAACTCATTATAATCCAAGAAAATACCACTCCTGCTGCGCAGTCGTGGTATTTTCAGCTTTGGGATTATAATTCGTAAAATTAACGAAAGGTATTATCGATAATAGGCACACCACTTGTTACCTATATTACCCCTGAAAATACCACTAGTGGTATTATTACTGAAATCATCACCTTATTGGTTAATATTTCAGGCGTTGAATTTTCAAGCATAGTTTGCAGGTCTACACCATTGCTATATCTCATCCTAACATTTCATAGTCACTTTATACAGTTACTTTGTCCATGCTTAATTAATTTTTATTTTTCCCCATGCACAACACGAGAGGAAAAACAAATCTACCCCGCTTACACTCTTTTGAAACCAAGGCGTGTGCTCTCGAGTGTGTCCTGATTTTCCAGTTCCAACCTCAGCACGTGTAAACTGTTTTACAAAATTACTTGTGAGTTCAACACGACTAAATAAAATGCGAGCCATCAATTTCGTAAACGCATAATGCGCCATAGGGAAACCAATTAATTTTGAAATCGATGTGTGCCGGGTCAGAACGCTTTTTAAAATCGCATTGTGGGTTTGCTACTCTAAAATGCATTTATTGAGCGTATAGGAGCACCGGCAGCAATGAATTATGAATGTGTAAAATTGAGGGCGGGTTATTAGAATTGGAAGCCCTTTTTATCTTGCCTCTATCCTATCCAATCATATAGGTATAAGTACAATGTCGTTGTCTCAGAAACATAAAGCATAATGGATCTATTCAAAAACTGCTGCCTGCCAATAGAAAATAGAATCATTTTTCCACATCCATATGATGTACAGTAGTACCTTTTTCTCTTGAGGTAACCATATTACAGTGATATTATCAATCACTTTCTTTTTCTAAAATATAGCCAAACGACGAATCCCTTGGCCCCAAAAACGACGTGAAGTTTATAACTTACAGTCCCAGCTCCACAAACACAGTTTATTAAAGGGAAAAACTGTACATATATTTCAAGTTTCAACCCACTTAGGTGCATGGCCATCTTTATAGCAGTAATAATTAATAGACGTTTTCATCGTCCTTTTCATACTTTTGTGTCTTTTGAAAACTGTACATATATTTCAAGTTTCAACCCACTTAGGTGCATGGCCATCTTTATAGCAGTAATAATTAATAGACGTTTTCATCGTCCTTTTCAATTTTGTTACTTTTGTGTCTTTTGAAAACTGTATGGTACGTGAATCCATGAGTTAATTCCAAATCCTAAAAACAGTGACTATATAGATAGTCACTACTACAAATTAGTTAAAACGATGTTCAACCAAATACATTACAAATTTTAGTGCAAATTGTAGACTGATCCCTAATTCGTTTAAATTCGTGTAGTTTGTACAGGTATCTAATTACTGGACCACCAATTTTCAGTGAGTATAAAATGCCTTCAGTACCGCCTCCAGTGCTCCACCTGGCCATTGATTACGTTGTGACCTGAATCCGCAGATTTCACACAAAACAATCCGTGATTGTTACTGTTACTGTTTTGCACAGCTAAATATTTGCCGGAAAAACAATGCAATGGTCATATTTTTCAAAGGCGGCAAACAAATTTGAAACAAGGCGTGAAAATAAACAGGCTGTATTTGAGTTCACAAAATCAAACAGCTTAGAGTTTGCCGAACGCAACACGTAGGATGTTTCCTGGAGGTCCCGAATGTGGACTGTTTCCTGTTTCTTTTCGCCAAGTTTCGGGATCGAGTTGAGAGAACAAACAATACAAGATTTTATGCAAAAAGTAACCCGCGAAAAACGCGAAATCCGTTTTTATTTATTATTCGAGTTCGAATATCTTAAATTAGATATGCGAAAAAATGTTTTACTTTTCCTTATGGCCAATTTCATAATGCAACTAAAGTATCCGTTAAGATGAAAGGAAATTTTTCAATAATATTTAAACACTGTTTTTATTGTTACAAAAGCTCCTTTAATTTTAAAGCAAACATACCTACTTTAGTTTGATCATGAAATTCGGCCGATGTTTATATTTCGTTGAGTACCTATACTGCACATGATTTCTTGTTAGAATGGATTACAAGTTTTTCAGTGGTGCATACTCGAGTCTCACACCATAAGGCAGACCAACTGCACATTAGAAAATATAATTATTGTCATACGCCAAAAGTAGCTATTTTACAGACTCATTTAAGTCCGTAAAATGCTTCTTTTTCGGTCTAGTCCCTATAAATGAATGAATGATGGCATGACAAAATTATGATATCAACAAACTTGTTGCTACGATATCAATTTCTAAGCCAACTTTTTCGAACATTATGATTTCAAAAATTATGGGAAATTTGCAAATTTAAGCGTTCTGAAGAACTGTAAAAAGCGTGTAACAAAATTTTGGGAGCGTATGACAAAAATTAGTGTTTGTCACACGTACCTAAATGAAAATATTCAGGACTCATCTTCTATTCCGGACTCGGCTAACGCCTCGTCCGGAAACAGCATTGATTCGTCCTGAAAAACTTCATTTTAATTACTTGTAACAAAAATAACTATTTTATTATTATATTTGAACGATATTCCTAGTGGCAATTTTCTCTTTCAGAGCTTCTGTAAGTGTATCGATTTACCCAAATTATTTTATACTTATGTAATTAAAATCGCCAGTTGGTTTCTATGCACAATACTTTTTTAAACCGGCATTAAATGCCTTAAAACAGCCATTAAAAGCTCAGAATGCGGCACAAAAGTAAGCCATTATTGTACGATTTCTTTAATAAGTAAGCCTTGGCGAGATGTGAAAACCAAACGTCAGACGGGCCCGTCGCTCGTCAAACGTAGCCAGATATTCAAAACCCAACCAATAAAGTATCAATTAGCTTTTCAGACTCATTGCGGAATTGTTAGCTATAACAATGGAATCTTTCAATAAATAAGTATTTTGGTCGCTTTGAACCGGAAAAATATTTTTTCTATAGATTACAAGAAAGCGGCCAGACAAGGCTTACTGACAAGTATGCACCGTACCGCACCGTGCTCGATCCAGGCATATAGAAGGAACGTTACGGCGCGCGCGGTCGCCTGATGGATGGGTGACCTTTTTTAAATTATTTTACCTAATAAAACTTCTTTTTTCTCGAAAAAAGAATCGATTTACTACAACAGTGGCTGACATTTTTGATAACCCAGATATGCCGAGTTGTATAGTTATTGGGCGAAAGAATTTTATAGGATCTTTCAGCGCTGATTTCTACCGGCGGCCTCTAAAAATAAGAGAACGAATTGTGAACGTCCTTTATTGAAGTCTGTGAAAAGGATGCGAATATAAAATGCATAGAATCTTGGTATAAGGTCCAATTACCAAAGTTTATTTCTTCTGAACATTTCGCTAAAGATATGCGATCTCCTGAAGATTTACAAATTGTTTGGCTGATTCGTAGAACTTTATTATCCGAAAGTCTCCTGAGGTTTCCAAAGTTGGAAGCTTCCGTTAAGGAAGGGTGTGTTTTACTTAACAAGACTTTGCTATGAAAATTGTTTTAAGAAAGTTGTTTACTTCTATTTACCTGTAAAGCTGGACCAATGTGTTTACAGTCTATATAAAGGGTGATCCGGTTTTAATATATTCTGTGCTTCAAGTTATACAATGTAGATATATCTTGATTTTGTCAATAAGTTCAAGATGTTTGTGGTGACTTTATTTTGATGGCGCCGAAGACAAAAGAAGAAAAGGAAATAATGCACTACAATAAATAATGTAGACAGTTTGTCGTTACTCGTCATGTCAAAGAAAATACTACTACTTACATACAACCGCAACATATAATTAATTATTAAACTGTTTGCTTCCAAATTTTAAATAAGATCTCTGAATGCTGCAAGGCATGTGTTATCGATACTAAATAATAATCTTTGATATTTTATGTTGTATATTTGTCCAGATGTATTCAAAGTCTCTGGTGAAGTGTTCGCTTTTTTATCCAAAGTATATTGAAAAGCATCACTCATCTAGACTACTCGGTTGTGTTTAAAATATATTTTTCAGCTGTTGATTGAATGGCTAAAATGTGAAAGTGCAATCTGATGTTGGTATGAACTATTTAAATTTTTCAACCTAAAAGCAAATGAAACTATATTGATTACTTGACCATTGATGCCTCCGTGTTGGTCGTTGATGACTGTAAAAGTTTGTCAAATGGTCGTTAGTGTTGAATATACGTGAGGGGTTGCGATAAAATTACAAAATAGTATTATTTATTATATCATTTATTACGACAAATTTTCAAATGTAATACTACAGGGTATCCCAAATTCGAAGTTTCTGTGTGTAAGTATGTTCGTTTTCTTTATAAAATCTCATTGTTTTGAAAATCACGTTGATTATAGAACGGGTGACAACTTGGATCAGAACTCGGACTAGAATGAGATGGGTCACAATACTAAAAAAATCGTAGGGGAACATTTTCTCCTTTTGTGCAAACGTAGACCTCCCCCACCTCACACGAACATTCGAGTAGATCAAGAAAGTTTCACTCTTCTTTAAAAAATTCTTTCTATGTTTAAACAGTAATAGTTATTTATGTACCAAGGCACTGAAGTTCAACTTTTTATGACTCATGTGGAATTTAGTTGCCGAGGCCTCTGGCCGAGGCAAATTAACCAAACCACATGAGTCATAAAAAGAACTTCAGTGCCGAGGTACATATTATATTTTTTTTGAAATCGGAAAAAAATGTTTTATTAGGCAAGAAAAGAATAATAAGGGATCACCCGTCCATGAACCGACTACGGGCGGCGTTGCTTGACTTTAACGATCGCTCTACCTAGGTCAGGTATGACAAAGACACGGCCGCTTCGAACAGAAAAACCAAACTGCCGCTTGTTGTGCAGCCTCCATAATAAATCTATTGATATTCAAACCTACTAAAATATTTATACTGATAGATTCCGCTGCTATAGGTAACAATTTCGCAATGTGTACGAATAGCCGGGTTTTGAATATTTGGTCACTTTTGACGAGCGATGGTTCCGCGTCTGACGTTTGATGTTTAGGTACATCTCGCCAAGGCCTACTTATTAAAAAATTCGTACAATAATGGGTTACTTCAGTGCCGATTTCTGAGCTTTTAATGACGATTTTGGGACACTTTACTGCCGATTTCAAGAAATAGATATTATTTTCATTTTTAAGGTATATCTATACACCTTTTTGAAGTATCCATAGATATTAGGAACATCTAGATATCTATCACATAAATATGACAAACATATTACCTATACAAAGTTATTACATATATTCTTTTGTATAGATCTTTACAAGTAATTTATTGAAATTTATACTTAAATAAAAATAAAATAATTGCTCCAATATTGGTGACTACATTTTTCATAAATTCATATAGGGTCACTTATTATTACGGAAGCACCTTAATGCATATAAAGCTGGTTATGATGACTCATCAACTAAGTACAGGTAGGTATGTACCTATACCTTTACCAGCCCATGTTCTTTTAATCACGTATCCCTCTAAAATTGCAAATAGTCCATTGGAGAACGATAATTACTATCATTAATTCAGGTTTGTAATAAATCGTCTTCTAACAACTCTCATTTAAAATCGAGACGCAATAAAAATTTCTTAGTTTTCAATTAACCTTTATTTATGGACGCTCAGCAATTCGGGCTCTACTCGAACGGCGCGGCGCGGCGGAAGTATCCCAAAAGGACGAAACTGGCCCTGTAAAAGGGCCAGTTTCGTCGCTGCCGTGTGCCCTAAATTGAAAAAACGCCCTTTGACCGTCACCTAGCTGTTAATGGTGACGCGAAGCATCGCTAATTTCATTAAACGTTAAAAATCGATATTTATTCATTGTGGCCGGGCTTGCAAACCAGATGCCTTCTCTTCCATCTATATGGGCCGATACATTATGGTGAGCTGCACGTGAGGCTGCACCACGGTTCACAAAGCGGATGGACCTCAAGTGATTATGCGGTGAAATCTGTCCGAAAAAACTAGAAGAGCCCTCATGTTATAAACGATGCAAAAAAAAGTTAAACATCTCATAATTGACTAAACGCTCATTTACAAGCCGTTTTGGCAGCGAATACCATAGAAGGTTCACTTGCCGAATACGTTTGAAGACCATTCTCCGCTGAAATACATGCAAGACGCAGTTCATGTATAGAGTCCAATCGGCGCGGCGGGACATAATGGAACGGAACGCTTCCTGGTTGATGAGTGATCCTTCTATATGGTTATTAATATTCGGTGGTTCGGTGCCTAGTATTTATTCGACAGAGATTGTGCCCTTTTAAATTCTTTTACTCAAAGGTTCTCCCGTCTTTTCTCCTATTGTTATGGGTAAGAATAAATCATTTAGTTGTTGTCATTTTTGTTTCGTTCGTGCATTATCTATTCATGTTTCTCCACTAAATTTTCAGATGTCTTCTTGCTTCCTTTATCTACTTGTCGTAGCCTTTTTGATGGTAACTTGTTTGCTATAATAAAAGTGAGCGATGACGATGTTTTGTATAATGTAATATATTATTTTTATAGTATTCCACTTTCAAACAAAAAAACAAACCCAAGCCTCTAAAAATATAAACATATGTCGTCTGGACTAAATTTCAATCAAATTAATGAGTACCTAGTTCTGAAGAAATTAGGAATAATTCCAGAGCAAAAATGTAGATATTGTACAGGGTCATTTTTTAAAATTCCGAATTTTGAATTTATTTTAAAGATATATGCAAAAACATATTAAAATGTATAAAATATGCGCCTTATGTGAAATTTTCCCAAGTTTTTTATGGTGCTATCAGAATCTGCGTATCTGGTTCCGTATACAGGGTGTAATACAAACTTGCATTTTTTTAAATGGAACACCCTGTATTTTATTGCACTTTGTAATAGCACTTAAAAAGAGATTCTCAAATATATATACATGTCTATATTTATGTTTTACAATTTTAATAATATTCACATTTTTATTGTGATTTTAGGATATTATTTATTAAATTTCAAAAATCGAGCAGGGTGCCATGGAAAATAAAAACAAAGAATAAGTCTGCCTGTCATTTTCGTAAATTAATATTGTCATGATCACATTATAGTGTCACAAAATTTAGTTTGCTACTGGTTTTACATTATTTTGACTCATTGTTAGTTGTAGTAGTTTAAGTTTTTTTTAAGACAGAGATGACAATTCAGAAGTTGTAGGTATGTTTCTGAGATCTTAATAAAAACAAAAATTCGGCGATACTATATATCATTTCCATGGCACACTGCTCGATTTTTGAAATTCAATAAATATATCCTAAAATCACAATAAAAATGTGAACATTATTAAAACTGTAAAACATAAATATAGACATGTATATATATTTAAGAATCTCTTTTTAAGTGCTATTACGTAGTGCAATAAAATACAGGATGCAAGTTTGTAGTACACCCTGTATACTGGACCACACGCAGATTCTGATAGCACCATAAAAAACTTGAGAAAATTTAACATAAGACACATATTTTAAACATTTCAGTATGTTTTTGCATATATTTTTAAAATAAATTCAAAATTCGGACCCTGTACATATAGCGAAGTCCTACATTTGTCAAAAATGAATAATTGAGGAAGTTTTATAACTTCATTGGGAAATTTAGAATAGAATTTCTTAATGTTGCATTCGTTTTTGTTTTAATATTTTCAGAATGATTTAACTACACTCCTCTGTGTTCGCTGAAGTGTTCTTATTTGCTCCTTATTTCCATTTCCTCAAATACCAACTTTAGAGCCGAATCATAAGGTAAAGGAATATAATTATTATTATTATTCCTTTACTCGATGGCAAATATTGTTCGTCAACATGTTTGCTCGTCTTTGATAACTTTAAATCATCCTACCAACTTCTTGTTGTTTTTTTTTTTTAATTAGTGGACATAATACGATGTAATCTCTACTTAATAAATAATTAGAAGTACCCCTCTAGCGTAGTCCCTCGGTCGAACTAATCATCCCATAGCGAAATTATAATGATTTGGTTTGATTAAATTTTAACAAGGCTTCCGTTCCCGGAACGATTCTAAATACTATTCAACGTAATTAGTAATTAGGTCTTTGAAGTCGATTTATTTTACAATAAGCTGTTCCACATTGGATCTGGATTTCTTCAGGAGTAACAATTTGTATACCTGGAAAATATTTACTGAAATTGTAACAATATAACATAGTAACATTAGTTATATTATTAGAGTTAAAATTGGTTTCTTCATAAAAAAAAATTGTAAAAACGTAAATAATATATTCTAAAAATTCATTTCATTTCATTCATTCACTCAATTCATTTGTCTTAAACAAATTAATTTTGATGTTGTTGTTTTAAACAAATGAATTTTTAAACTGACGTGTGTACAATTTTTTATACCTTTGAAGAAACCAATTTTAGGTATGCAAGAAATTCACTTTTTATTTTAATATTCTGATGAATGCCAGCGAAAATTTGGGGGGGGGTTCAGGATCGGCTCAAGCTTTTGTGGGGCTGGGTGCCGGATGAAAGTGCGGGGCCCCGGCAAGGAATTATTTAATCCATTAAGAACAAATTTTTGAAAATTGATACGCCACTAGAATGGTATATTTTTTGCATGTCACTTTTTAAAAAAGTAGGCGGGGTTGATGAGTTTAGATCACTTCAGTGACGTATATTGAAATTAATTTCGGGTGGGGAGGGACAATTTTTGTGATTTTTTTTTCAAACAAGTGCATTTAAAATAATCCTGTAAAATGCGCCGCAGGCGAAATTTTTTAGAAATGCTAAGGAAAATTACTTAAAATTAGTCTTAGGAAAATGCCAATATTTTCAGATTTTCAAGCGGCAGTGAATATTTTCAAATTTTGAAATGGTTTCGGCCCCGTCATTAAATACGCTACTGACTGGATGACCCTGTACACGGGACTCGGAGGCGCGGGGCCAGTCAAAACCGTTCGCACCCGCCTAGAGCCGGCCCTGGAGGGGTTAGACCAGTGGCTGCCGAAGTTGAAATAGCTTTAAGGTTTAAAAAACTACTATTTTTAAATGGTTTTTAATAAAAAAACTGAAACAGGTTTAAGTTTAACATTAAAACTTTAAAAATATTAAATACAATTATTATAATAGCTGAATATTCCTTCTCGCATTTTTTGCTATCCATTTTCTACTTATTTGATTTCTCATTATCGCACGGATATAGTTATACACATTCTTGGCCTGGCCTGACGACACCTTTACAATTGCCAGTATAGGTATGGTAAAAGATTTCTTCGCGCCACTTGCCTAACTGAACCTTTCATAAAAATAATAAATGAATACAAATTAGTACCTACTAATCTATTCATAAAAGAGACTTTGGGAATCCCCTATTCTCCTAATCCATGGAGCACGCAGCCATGCACCACCGTTCACCGTTTACTGTTGTCCAGTGTTGCCAGTTATGTTTTATTTCATTTTGGTTGGGACGGTTTATGTTATGTTCATGTTATGTTTATGTTATGTTCATGTTATGTTTATGTTATGTTTCTCTAGATTTCTTTGTCTAGAGAGCTCTATAGTTCCCTGTGTTCTCAGTTTGAAATTAATACTCCTGGGAAAAGTGAAGTTCTGTCTTTTACGGGCCGCTAATGGGTCACTCCGTTTAATCACCCGGTGACGGCTTTCCCCTATTGGAAAGGTCTTAAAATGAGATTTCGTCCCTTCTCCTGCCCTTAATCAAGATCGATCCGAGCATTAACCTTGCCAAAGTGTATTTAACGAGGGGGATAAACAGTTGTGCTGGATTTGGAAATCAATTGTCATCCCGATGAGCGAACGGCCAGGGCCTTCCAGAGGGGGGGTTTCATCAGGAAATATATTTGGGGCCCGCCCGATCCCATCATTTCCCGCTGACCTGGAGATTATGCCACAGCTGAAGCCATCGCCGTGCCAAGGAGAATATAAACGAGCATCTGCGATTGTTTTGGAGTATTTAGACGGGTCCCAAAACTGTCCAAGGAAAGACTGGGAGGAAACGAATAGTAAGGTTTTTTGTTATCCAATCTTAAGTAAACCATTATTGGCGCGCTTTTATTATTAGCTTGACTTGTATGTTTGTTTGTCTGTAACTTTATAAACAAATTCAGCAAATCGATTTTCACCCGCTAATAACTGTCGTATCGATCTGAAATTATTTGACTTATGGTGACCATATACAATAATAATTATGGTACCGTCGACAATAGATAATATTAAGAAAAACATTCTAAAAATATACGAATTTAAAGTTGAAGGGCTTAAAATGCAGTTTACGTATCTATGACCAGACTAGCCCATTGGTGTGCCAGTGTTTTTTTGCGGACGGTTTCAACAATGGTTCTGATTATAAGGTTGGAAATAAAACATCATCAAAAGTATGTTCTAGAAAAGCTAGCACATTTGAAAGGTTTATTTATTGAAAGGGTATATTTTTAAAATATGTAAAGATACTAATGAGGGTAGTTTAAAAGTCATTGCAATTAAAAAAAATTGTCCTAAAACGTCGAAACCCAAAATTTAAAAAAATGTCTGTGAGCCTGTAAAAAAAAATCAATAAAAACTTTGTTTATTATACGATAACTTTCGCATTAATTCAGATAACTATCGGCTTCAAATTTGGTACACGCGATCTTGCCTTCCATAGAACGCTTCGGATTGCTTTTGGGCAAAGTCGCTCTATAGGCGAAGATGTCGAATTGGGAGAATGAATTTATTATAAAATAGGGTGGTTGAGAAGGGCTGCAAAAGGGGTGTACCTGTTTGAAAATGCAAATGACAGTGACATGTCGTTTTCTATATTTTTGGGGTCCAGGAATTCAACTTTAGCATTAGTTTGCAGAAAAAATAACTGACATATTATGAGGATACGAAAGCCTAAAAAAAGTGAAAATATATCGGTATATTGTAATATGGAATTTACTATTAGAAAGAGTTACGTCGAAGTAGTGATTTCACTTTAGGCAATTTTACACCGCTAATTAAGTACAAAATAAGTTTCTAAATGCATATCTCGTTTCAATCCAACCGAAGAATTGATAATACATTATATGTAAATATTTGTTAGGATATTTTTATTAGGGTCTTATCACCTACTAAATAAATGTTTGGAATCTTTACAAGCTAATCATACAATAATTTACTGTATTATTTACGTGTTCATATGTAGTACTGTCTCAAAATAAATATTATTCCCTGATTAATTTTAACAAGGCCTCTATGTTCGGCCAGATAAAAAATATATTACTTACAGTTTACTTTTGAGTAGATTAAGCCTTTCTGCTAACTGTATAGCCTGTTCCATGGCTGACATATCCTATTGTACAGGGTATTCTAAATTTTCCGCCCTGGACTTATTAAGGGTAAACCAAACAATAAACTTAAAATTCAAAGCCTTTTATAGTACCTTACCTACTAATTATACGGTGCCCATTAAAAAAATATTAAATATTCTGTTTTATAATGTAAAAATGTGAGAATAGGTAGATACTACTTATAAATTTATATATTATAAGATAACACTTTGTGTAACTTTTTAACATTTCCTCGGTTTTGGCGTCCTAGAGAGCGGTTGCTTTGAATTTCAAATAGTTCTTGCAAAGTGTCGGGGCGTATTTACATTTTGCTAAAAGGGATGTTCACTAGAGGGGTTTAAGAAATTTATCCTGGAAATAATGTGTTGCTCATGCCCCCGAGGGCTTTACTTAAACTCTAGAGAAAGTTTGTTTTAAACTCGTCTGGATATGAAAACTTGGAAAGTGTATGGATACCTTCCTACTTATAGGTACATTGAAAAGCAATTTTGGAAGAAGTAAGTATCATATGTCGTAAGAATTACCGGATATACTGAATTATATGCAGAGTTCTCAAACTCTAGTTTTGAACATTTAAAATTGAACAAGAAGCAAAGATAAACCGAGAAACTCAAGTAAAATCCCTAGGTATTGTCCATCTAGGAGTATCAAAACAGCGACGCAACAATCCACAGATATTATCTGGGCCTATGATTACAAAAGTAGAAACCGCATTCAAGCATTTTTTTATACCTTTGGCCTTTGGAGACTATACCCCAGCGGATCTTGAGCAACGGCTCAATACTATAATCACTGCTGGCTATACGCAGTGTCCTAGAGCCAGGTGATAAAATATATGAGCATTATTATATAGGTATACAGGACAAATTCTGCACATCCAGGCGCACGAAATAATTAGGAATTGTTAGGTACCCGATGTGTTACGAAGAGGTAATTAATAATGCTTTTAAATTGTTCCTAAATCAAACTTCAAACTGTGGCAAATAAAATTAAAGTACGTCACTGCGTTTCCACGTAACCCGTTCACAACGACTGGCCATTTTTTACTATCAGCTTTTCCCTACGTCACTGCTCAGGACCTTCCGGCGCACAATAATTAAGTTACATAAAAGTATAATATAAATGGAACTCACTTGGAACACAGTGATATACGGGGCGCGATCTATTTCATAGCATTTGCCACGCTCTGCTACTGGTAAAAATACCAGACGTATTAGCAGTAATCACCCGTATAAAATTCAAAGGTTTGTATGCGGTCGACGTCGACCTAGTCAAGGAGGCAGCCAATAATAAAGCGAGCGTAGCGATTTGATTGGTCGGCGTTTCGGAGATCCATCGAGCAGGTGTCGACGTGGGCCAGTTAGGCCAGTACACCCAGTGCCGTGCACGGAAATAAGGATTGCGCTTTATTTTACGGATTTTGGTTTTGTGTATAGATTTTTGTGTTGTGTTGTTTTGTGTGTAATAAAATTATTGGTTTGATTTGGTTTGAATTATTTCAAAGTTTATTTTATTCTTTTTGTAGAGCATTTAAATAAAATTTGTATAATATAAGGGCCGCGCGCCGCCTATGACTCGGTCTTGTTTTACAAAGCAAACGCCGCCCAAGCGTTTTTATGCTGTTCCAAGTGAGTTCGTCTATACTATACCTACTTAAAACACTAAACTTCTGTAAACCCATTAAATATAATATAAGAAATAACAAATCCCGATCCTTATAAACTTCATTTTTGCCACTCCAGATACTCAATAAGACGAGGAATCGCGAGAAAAATGGACCGTCTGATAAAATAAAGGGTAGAGAAAGCAGTGATTTGAGCCAGCTGCTATCTACCTCGACGGGCCCATTTTAGAGCCACATAAATTACATCGCACCATTTGCCGAATCCGCGTTCGCAGAAAGATAGAAAAATGTTTAAGGGAATATAAGTTTTATGTTCATAATACATAGAAGAGCCGACAGAAAACCACTCATTCTTGGGGCCTTTAAGAAATCCCGATCATGGAATTGTTCCGCTATAAAGTTTTGATTGTTTTATGGAAACGTTATTGTTCATCAGATATCATTGAACTGTCGCCTGGTGAAACAATGCTTTATAACTTAGACCTACTTAATCTTAAATAAACACTGCAGATGTATAATATATATTACGAACGATGATCTCTGCGTTATAATGGTCGACAATGTAATTTCCATTGTCGAACATTGTGACGCAGATATCAAATACAATCTCTTTCCAATGTAGATTAACGTAAAATAAAATAAAATGCACAATGTTTATCTCCTTAGAAATATATTTCGACTAAAAGCGAGTCTCCTTTAGACAAATGTCACAAAGGAATTGTCTGTATTGCTTGTTAGTCTGTGGTGATATACACTATAGCTACGTTGTTGTTGGAATGGAAGAGTCAAAGAATAAATTATCTCTATTTACGCTTTGTTTTATTTGATAAGGTTACTGTATTGGGAAATAATATAGACTTATATCAAAAGTCTATGGGAAATAAGCTGATGCAGCAAAAGTCATATTCGTAAAATACCTATTACAATGTTGCGCCAAATTGCTAAACAAGTGCTCTAAAAATTTTGCCATTAATTATTAATTGAGCACATTATACTGGGCGTCCGCGGTTTTTGTAGACAATTTGTGGAAAAAGTCATTTTATAACGGAAAATTTCCATAAATATAATTTCATAAACCGTTAGTTGTTGAGATACAGAGGGGAAAGATATATGTTAACTTCAAACTCAAATACATATGTCTTCAAGACCTATATATACTCATAATTATGTACAGATTTATTTTTTAATTTCTAACGCCTATTTTGAAGAGAAAGAGTCTTTTTCAAAATTTTTGAGAAATTTTGAAAATCATTTTTATGCAAAATCAACCAGATAGTTTGTTTAGCCTTTTTTTTACTTTTTGTCACACACGTCACTGGTGAATCTAAATGGACGGTCCTTCAACGTATCTGTAGGGTTTTTTGGGATTAGAATATAGATTTTTCCATTGAATTAAAATTGAATTTTGGAAAATCCCAACAAGATATCCGGCAAAATGTAAAAATACCAATCAAATTTCCACAAAATGCAGGCACCTCGATACAACTTGTAGAAAACGATTTTGTACCTATAAATTTTATATATAGAATGTCCACGGTTAAAGTGAATGAAAGGGAAAACTATTTTATTTCGTATTTTTCCGAAAAAGCACTCACTATAAAAATTTTACTTGCATTTAAAATAAGGTTGCCGTTGCCATGGAGAAACTGTCAATAAATTACCTTTTCTTGAAATCGGCATTAAAATGTCCCAAAATCGTCATTAAAAGCACAGAAATCGTACAATAATGTAGCCCATTATTGTACGATTTTTTCAATAAGTAGGCCTTGGCGAGATGTAAACATCAAACGTCAGACGCGGAGAAATCGCCCGTCAAAAGTGACAAAATATTCAAAACCCGGCCGATAAAGGCTCATTTAACTTGTTTCCTATAGAAGCGCAATACTTCAGTATACATATTTTAGTAAATTTGAAAATCAATAGATTTGTTGTGTCGGCTGCACAAGAAGCAGCAGTTTGGTTTTTCTGTCAGAAGGTGCCGTACATCATTATACTTGTCCTAGGTAGAGCGATCGGTAAAGTCAAGCAACGCAGCGCGTAGTCGGTTCGTGGACGGGTGATCCCTTATTATTATTTTCTTGCCTAATAAAACATTTTTTTTTCCGATTTCAAGAAAAATATAATATGTACCTCGGCACTGAAGTTCTTTTTATGACTCATGTGGTTTATTTGCCTCGGCCAGAGGCCTCAGCAACTAAACTCCACATGAGTCATAAAAAGTTAAACTTCAGTGCCTTGGTACATAAATAACTATTATTTTTAATCTTTTGAAAAAGTGTCACTGGAAATAACTGTTCGGAATTTAATGCATTCTTTAAAAAAATAACTACTGAAGAAACATTTTCCAAACACTCAGTATACATGAAATGTTAAGTTTATCCAAGGGTGCTTTCTTCTGTAAAATGTAAAATAAAAAAGTTTTCACTCTTGTTCACTTTAAACCGTGGACATACTGTATACATATTTTTCTAGGATGAAAAATAAAAAAACTAGAGAGGGAGCGTCACCGCAATTTGGAAGATATCCCTGTAAGCAATGCAAGCAAGAGTGGCATAATAATCAATGAAAGCCATTATGTTTCCTTTTAAAACAAAATTTAAATAAGCATTACCGTTGAACGCAGAAGAAAATTGCATTAATTTTTAATACCACCCGTTCTATTTCTGGCGCCTAAATTGCAAAATTCTCCATTTGCATTTGACGCCGAAGTTGGAATACCTTGCAAGGTTAGTTAGGCAAAATTTCCGAATTTAGTTTCTAATATGAAATCAGACTTTACAATTTACCGGTATGAATATTTCATGAAGACGAAGGTGCGTATTAGAGCAAAGTATCCAGGCTTCATTTGAAATTCTTACTAGATCGATGCCACCCCAATTATATTTTTATTCCTGGTCGGTAAGTTTACTCGGTTTAAATGAAATGTATGTAAGGCGCTGTTCTGTGTAAGCATAAATTGTCGGCCCTGGCAAGTAATTTAAGCACAAACTTTTTTGGCGCACCGCAGAAGTTGGTTTCTGTTTGCATTTCAGTTAATTCTGACCAACTTTACAGGTTTGTGTAAATTAACTTTAACGTTATTTCCGGAGCTCTACAGGGTGGCTCAGTGGGAATGGGAAATCCCGAAACCGAAGGTAGGTTGGATCAAAGGATTATTTCTCTGAGAGGCCAATAAAAATGTTGTTTGTTGGATGGAGAATTAGCTGAAGATATCAATTTTTTCGTATCTCATTTAGGGCTTCACTTGCGTTTTTTTGGGGTCTAGCGTTTACTCGTTGCTACTTTTTGGTCTCGCTCTCGCTGGTTTATATATAATTTTAGTATTTAGTATGTATATTTTCTTACTGCGACAAAAGGGTACTCTGTTTCCATAATGGGCACCATTCTCTGTGAGATACGTAGAAATCGACATCTTCAGCTGATTCTTCTTCCCAAAAAACACAGCAGTGCCAAATTTCAGTTCAGCAGCTTGATTATTTTGATAGATATAACCATACTTCAATTTCCATAAAATAACTGCAACGCAACTCTTAAGTAAACAACATTTCTGTATGATAGGGTCAATCAATCGATTGTTTTAAATGGTTTTTCATTGGTAGAAAAGACTGTTCTAGTGTTCTGCCTTAAGAATTAGGTATTCTTGTCTACAGTATCCCATTAATCTTCTAAATGCAAAATTTCGTAACTCGTTAAATGTTCTTTGATTACCCCTTAGTTTTTGTGACTATAAAGTTAGTCCTAAGAAATTACTATCCACTTCTGGTGTTAATTGGTTGGGCAATATAAGGCATAGCCTACCCCAGCCAACTTAAATTAAACAATTTAAGTTATGCCCGAGCTGTGCATTTTCTGAACCTAAGAACTTTAATTAGATACACCTGTGGCACTTAGTATCGTTCCAGGAATTTCCCCTAAAGTGTTCGCCGTGTTTACAACGTTTATAAGTTTCTTATTCCGTCCCAAGGGCCGCGCGGGCAATATATTTTTAAAAAACTCTTCCCGTCTCACGGAATTTATTTGGCGCTTTTACCTCTCGCATTAAAGGAATAGTTGGAACATGGTAGCAAACACTTAAATAATTCAAGAGACTGTCTGGTTGAACACCTTTGAAATTCACACCTAAATACATTTTCTATATTCAGTTTAATCATTTATTCCCAAAACAGTAGAATAGTTACGTCTATACATATATAGTAATGTTCATGTTTTATGCTCCAGTAGCAGAAGTATTGTATTTTTTGTATTTTCCTCCAGAAAAATGTGGAAATAAAAATTTCTAAATGTCCTAAATGATATACAACGTTGACTCATTGATTGAATATAAAGTGGGAAATCGTCATGTAAAAATGTGTAACATATACTTATTATTGCCAAGTAGCTATACCTACCGATTCCACCAGGTCTGGCCTGGCAGACATTATAAGCCCATAGTTTGTGAAAATGATACATCATAATATTGTGCTATTGTAATAATTTTCTATGGCTCATTTAAACTATTTATTGTCTTTCAAAAAATTTCGTCTCTGCTCTTTTTGTACACCCGCTTTAAATTTTTATGGGCTCACACCAATATAAATTTCTATTGGTGACACTGGTTCTATAAAATAAAAAGGAGTAGGTAGGTACTTCTTGGCTACAAATGATTATGGACAGTAGCCTAGCTATAGGGGTCTTGGGGCCCGGTGCAGAATCCTGCATGGTGGCCCTCCCTCTTGTAGTCCAGTAACGATATAAATTTTTAAATGAAAAAATTGCGGTAAAGTAATTTTTTAAGGCTATTCCTAAGGTTATTCCTAAGTACCCAACCAAAAGATCACAGTTGGGACTTCATCATAGAGCTTGCAATAGGGATGGTTTCTTACTTATTTTTAACAAAGAAAAAACACTGATAAAAATTGTAGACAAAAAAGTTATATACAAACTTGCTTTATGAATTTCTTTTATAACTTCACTATTTTACAAGTTATGGGCTTATTAATCAGCGTTTTCTTCTATAACTCGTAAAATAAAAAAAGCCAAAAAAAATAAGAAAAAATGTGGGGAATTAAATTACCTATAGCTAAAGCTTTTGTTAAATATCTCTCTTCCTTTCATGAAAGGTGCTTAGCGAACTTTAAGACGTACGTCGAATACAAATTGGAGGAGGAGACATGAGTGTAATTGTGCGAGTGCAAGTAAAGCAATAGATATAGCGCGCTCTCTCTTTGATGATTTATTGCCGACTTTGCCTTTACATTCTGCCCTTACAATATATAAGTAACATAATAATAATCGCTACTGAGAGTTGATTTTTCCAACAAAATGTTTGATAGCTCTGGATAAAAAAAGCTGCTTTAAACTGCAGCTCCCCGTATATAATTGTTCTGCTGCATTTATAAATTAATACATCCCATCTAGGTTTTTATTAGTCGTTGTGTCTATAGGGAAAACTAAACGGAAAGTCGTTAAAGTTTTACGTAGAGCCGTAAAAAAATTAGTAGTTTCTCTTAAATGCGAATGTTTATTGAAAATTGGACCAATTTATTTGCAATAAAAATATAGTAAAAACGGCCGTTAAATTTAGCTTTATGGACCGGCCTGCACTGAGGAAACATCAAACGCAGCGTGACGACATATTAGTTCTTCATTTCTGTTTTTCAATAATTGGTGGCGTCAACAAAGTTTATTACTTACGATAAAAACTGCAAATGAATATTATTGAGGTAAACAGGGGGCCGACGTAGGTGTCGGAGACTATTTCTGTTTGATTGAACAATCAACTGGGGCATTCTGGATTCTCCAGAATAATGCATAAAAACAAATATATTTTTTTATCTGGTGCTGGCAGCTCTCGTTTCCCGCCCATTTTTAGAAATTGTGCCGTGCACGCGATTCGATGCGAGGAGCGGGAGTGCTGGGATCAGTGGCGGCACTAGCTTAGATTATTATCCAGGCGATTTTTTCACTTTTTCAGTTACTTCTCTAATTTCATGAGTAGCGTGCTAATCAATTTCTGTAAATTCACTTTTAGCTTTGCTTTTAGTTCAAATTTTTTTTTTTGTATTATTAGCAAGTCGATAAAATCCTCCGTCGTTGAAACTCAATATATACCTACTTGTACTTGTAGTCACAGAAAATATACGCTCGTATATTTTCTGTGCTTGTAGTTTGTATATTTTTCCTGGTTGTCAAATCACTTATAAAATTTTTGTTTCCTGGGTCTCAACCATCGAAATAATATGACAGTGTGTTGTCGTATAAAGCAATTTTTTTCCTTCTTTATTATTAAAACATTTTTTTTCTTATGTAGGTATCCAGTATTGCTTATACATATGTTTCAATCGAAAAACGATCTTTATCAGAGAAATTTTTTTTTACAAATTAAAAGGTGCTAAAATAACAAAATCTAATATTACTACAATTAAACATAAATCATTTCAACATTTAAAACTTTCAATTTTCAAAAAATATACTTACATTATGTTGTAAAAAAGGCATGGTTTATTGTTTTAAACATTTATGCACTTTTCTACTTGTACTTGCACTACCTTAGTCGCTATATAGAAAACAATAACCCTTTCTATTTATTTTTTAGTTAGTTTGGAATCATTTTCCGTCACAATACTCTTTGGCACTTCCCTGTAATGTTTCCATAGGTTTTCTATAAGGATTAAAGAGCTTTCTGATAAAAAAGTTTCAAGTGATTTTGTTGATCACCCGACAAAAAAGTATAGCTTCAATATAATTTTAAAAAAATTGTGAAGTACCTGATTGCGAATTGATAGGAAGAATATTTCAATAAGGCAAAGAGTTTGGATTGTTTTGAATTAAAATCCAGTACAATACGTTTCGTTCATTTGCTATAAAGTACCTATAGTATTGCTAAACTCACTTGAAACAACATAAGAAAAACTCTCTAATTGGCATCACAAACAGAATATAGGACATAAGCGTCACGCAGTTTTCAAAAATATACATATTCCACATAGCAGCATAATATTTCACTTTTAAGTTTTTTTAAGGTTGCCGTCAAACACAACGTAAAGGTTAATAACGTACCAAAGGTCTCTAAAAAGCCATATCGATTATAACTATTTACGCAAGTATATCATAAGATCTGTGAAATTATGGCACGGCTATCCACCGTACTTCGCTGCACAAGTAGCCAGCCGTCGCAACTATTGGTGATTTTATATTAGGCGAGCATGCAGTCACTGTCTCCTTCATCTCTTTTTGCTACTAATACCAGGTTTGGTTTAACGGTTAAAAAAGTGTTTTGTCTCGTATTTTATTGCCGAGGCTCCTGTTCTCGAGCTACCCTGGTAAAGTATAAATTAACTTACTTGGAACACATTGATATACGGGGCGCCATCTATTTCATAGCATTTACCACGCTCTGCTACTGATAAAAATACCAGACTTATCAGTATAAAATTCGAAGGTTTTTATGCGGTCGACGCGTCGAACTAATGAAAGAGGCACCCAATAAGAAAGCGAGCGTAGCGATTTGATTGGTCGGCGTATCGGAGATCCACGGAGCAGCTGTCGACGTAAGCCAGTTAGGCCAATATAACCAGTGCCATGCACGGAAATAAGGATTGTGCTTTATTTTACGGATTTTGGTTTTGTGTATAGATTTTTGAGTGGTGTTTTGTGTGAAACAAAATTGTTGTTTTGCTTTGGTTTGAATTATTTCAAAGTTTATTTTATTCTTTTTTAGAGCATTTAAATAAAATTTTTGTAATATTATTAAGGGCCGCGCGCCGCCTGAGACTCGGTCTTGTTTTACAAAGCAAACGCCGCGCAAGCGTTTTTGTCCTGTTCTAAGTGACTTCATTTATACCATACCTTACCTGGCTACAGTCGCTAGCCGTATTCCGTATCGAATATTGTAATTACGTCGTTTTTGTTTTCCTTTCTCCCTGGCCAATAATAGCAAAGTACCATTCCAGAACGGAAAATCGCCAGACGATAGGAATCTAATGTATTCTTTCGGGCAACAATGTCGGACACAATGGGGAATTCCTTTAACGATTGTCCTTTATCCCGAACTGTAAACCATCACGTTCGGGACCATTCCGCCAGCTTAAATTTATGTTTATGTCCCAACTTTTACGGCTCAACTTTTGCGCTCTTTCTCAAATTAATTTGAATGGATGCAGGTCAGTGAACAAGCGGTGCAGGAAAATAACCCATGTCACGTTATACTAGTAACGTTCTTGATGGAGGACGATTTTACGAGAAAACTTTTCCTGAATTTTGAATTTAAAAGTGTATTCTCCACCATAATGGGATATAAGTTCACAAAATTAAAGAACGATTGCTGAAAGAGTGCGGAGAAAAATAATAATAATGCTGCCAAACATTCAACGTGAAAAGTATTTAGGTATTCACCTCCACACTGTCTGCTTGGGTGTAGTTGCGTTTGCTTTTTTTTTTCATAAATCCTGCAACTATAACTGCAGAAAGTAAAGTACACATTTTTGAAACTTAAAAATTTTTTTCTGTATTCATTTTTTCATTTTATAATATAATTTTTATAAACGATTATACAATGACTGTGATTTGAAGACGTTTTTCTACAAACATGAAAATATCACAGTCAAACTTAATAAGCGATAAATACTCGTTAATTCGGCATTAGAAAAAGCTTATAAAATAGTACAGTTTCATAAAGCAATAATTATTTTGGTACTTGGGCACCGATGTCACCGGACTTAAATCCATCTGACTTTTTGTGAATTTAAAAACTTGTCCTTATATTGGCGATAGGTATGCTATATTTAACGTGTCAAAACCATAATAAGTAGTACTTCGCACATTTTAAACTCAATTGACTATAACGACAGCTAACAAACGGTCTTGCTAGAGAAAAAGCGTCCCCTCCAAGAAAACACTAATGGCGATTAAACGGTTTAGCAACGGCGCAGGGGATGCTAGATAATGAAAATTAAGTCGGGGCGCGTCCTGTGGCGTCTCGCCTAGAAAAGAGTCGCGTGATTGGCTTGTTTTGCTTTCGGCCGACGCTTAATTGAAACCCGGGATTAGCACACAAATTCGGGTTGGTGTTTTCGACACAATAATACGGGACACTATGGAAGGTTCGTTAACGGAGACTTTGTCCTTCGAGAGGCATATTCGCACGGGGGGCTCTAATTTTTGTGAGAAGGCGGATCAAGGTTGGGTTTGCAGTCCTTGACTTCTATGTGCTTGACGAGGCTATTCAAGGATACCTTGGCACTGGATTTTGATTTGCCGAGAATAGAGTCCTACTGGGTGATTCCAGAGTGCAATAATTTTTGGTTGGAGCACTGAAAGAATTACTTTGCTACGGTTAGTAAGAACTCAATTACCACAGCAAAATATCTGCATTAAATAGGCGCCGAGTGAGTTACTTTGCTACCGCAGCAAAGCACGCTTTGCTAAAGACAACTCAATTGCAGTAAGTAAGCAGATTTGTTGAAAATCACTATGCTGTGGTAATTCAACCCTTGTATTAAGGCAAGTGAGTCAGCTCACTAATCACAAGTGAGTTGCTTAGCTACCATAGCAAATAATTTGATTGTGGTTATGTAGGTTTTGTTGCTGTAATTGAATCGGCTCATTAATGACAATTAAGCTGCCCACTAGCCACAAGTGAGTTGCTTAACTACCATAGCAAAAAATTATTTGTTGCCGGCGTCTTTAAAGGTACGTAAAAGTTAATATCTTCAGACTTAATGTCCGCTTGGTAGCACATTATCATTATATTATACATAATCTGCATCCTGTCAAAAGTGTAAAACATAGCGCTGCCAGATTTTTTGTTTTTCCTGTAGTTTTCCCATTTCATGTTTTTTTAATAACATGTTGGTCACGCGGCAACCCTACCGGTTTCTTCTACACCTAGCCTTACACACCCTACGTGTCCCCAAAAAATATCTTTGAGATTGAGACGGCCAAATAATAAGAATATATTAGGGATTTGTAGTGAATGTCTCAACATGTTATAAAGAGAACATGAAATGGGAAAACTACAGGAAAAACAAAAAATCTGGCTGCGCTATGTTTTATACTTTTGACAGGATACCAGATTATGTATAATATAATGATAATGTGCTATACCAAGCGGACATTAAGTATGAAAATATTAATTTTTACGTATACCTTCAAAGACGGCAATGTTCCCGGAAAACAATGATGCCAGAGCTGTCTAGGTCTAGACGATCAGTAGATACGATCATCACGGACCAAGAACTGCGCGACGACTGCGGCGGGGCCGCCAGTGTTGTTCCTGGGGTTTTTTTCACTGTGCATTTGATAACATTGAAATTGTGCCGTTTTGGCGCGAATTGTGCCAAATTTAATTTTGGGAAAATAAGCTCAGGACAATAAACTTTTGTAAGCAAATAATGGAATAAGTTTGCTATTTTGGCGCGAATTGTGCGAAGTTTGAATTAATCAGTTCAAATTATGTTTTAGAGCAAAAAAATCTTGTTTTTCGTATCAAACACCAAGTAATTAATTCTGAAGTAGTAAAATTTCATATGTAGAGGTAGTTCAGAGCGTTGATTGAGGAAGTCTCAATAAATCCTTTATCTATGGGATGTCTTCCATCGACCATCAGAGAAAAAATAATTTTTGTCTCAGGTTGAGGCACAATAGGGGAATATTCTGTGGTTGAGGTTTCCAAGAAAGAGGAAAGAGAAACAAAACATAGAAATACATAAGTTAGGTGCCTTCTATTCTTCTTCTCAATTCGGTTGAATGGGCTCAGCTGCTGAGTGCTGAGCTATCATCCAGACCCGCCCTCCTAATATTATAGGGCCGGACCTTCAAAGCAACTTTTGATTCAAGATAACCGCACCGCGGGTAGTCAAATTGTGCCGATTTACTTAGAGAGGTGCCACTGTGCATTACATAAGTCAATTGTGCACCTTTTGGCACAATTGTGCAGTCAGGAACAACACTGGGGGCCGCCTGGCGGGCTCAGGCGTGCCAGCTGGCGCAAGCGCCTTTGGAACTCTCCCTTAATTTTAGCAAAGCAACTCACTTGTTGTAAGTGAGGGCTCGCTAGCCACAAATGAGCAGTTGAATTACCACAGCTGAGTGCATTGCAGCAGACTGCACTCACCTGTAGTAACAAAACGACTGGCTTCATGTAAGTAAGTGGGCTCACTAAAAGGAATTTCTAGTGACCTATCCTTTAACCGCAAGTAAAAATTTTGCTGTGGTAGCAAAGAAGTTTTAGCAAAACAGGTTCACTTGCCACAGCAATTTTTTTTTGCTATGACAGCATAATATCTATTTACCGCAGCAAAAAAATCTTAGCAAAGCTACTCACTCGGCGGAATTCTTTCAGTGAGTGGAATAGTTGGCTATGGCCTGGTTATAGAGGGTTTCGATAAGTTTTCGTCTTATGTAGGGAAGAGATTGTGTGTAGGTATGTGATTTTCCCCCTAAAATAAAACTTGATTTTGATTCAAAAATTTATACAGTGCAGAAAAATATTCGGGGATCCAATGACGGTGCTGTCATTAATAAAGAGAAGGTTCTTGAAAATTGTCTTAAAATATTCTCGTTTGCATAAAATTTTGAAGTTTACCGTTACCACGGTCGGAGTATAATTCTATGACTATCAATAGAGGGAGTAACAACAAATTGTCAGTTCCAGTTTCCTGTACTTTCTAACTTTCTTTTGATCTCCCAAACACAGTTTTATAATATAGAATTCCATGGCAACTCGCATATTTGATGAAATTTATTTAAAAAATAAAATTCGTTCCTACGTTGTTTTTAAACTGCTAACTATAAAAGCGTGTAGAGAGTGTTACAAAAGAGTACGTCAATAACTTTCTTGGACGAATTAAACGCCTCTAATAATTAAATCTTAAAACCGATTTTTTTAGATTTCCTACATAGATTTTAGATTTCCTACATAGATTTGTTTGTTATAAAACTACTTTTGCACAATTTAGTCAAAAAGTTCAAATAACAATAACATAACAAAATATAGTTTACCTTCTGTAATTTGTTTTCTCTCGACTTAAAGATTTGGTCTACAAAACATTGCAATTTATTTGGCTATTTATTAGAATGGTTTTATCTATTTTAAGCTTGATACCTCTAAAAAAAAATTGTGTTTTTTTTAAATATCGGTCTCAAAATTATATTGAGTTTTTGTTAAACACTTGTAATTTGCCTAACCTAATTTGAGAAATTCATAGTTTTAAACTCGTGTTTCCAAATCCGCCCAGATCTTTCAATTTCACATTTTAAATTAGGCAAATTATGAGACTGTTTATAGAAAACTCAGAAATTTTAATATACCTATGTATTTCGAAAACCAAATCTTAAAGGACAATTTTATAAGAGTGAGAAAATTACGAAAAATCGTACGAAGAAAAAAGTTGAATGTATCAAAGGGTACAGTACTCCTATTTGTTCCGGATTTTTTAACTAAAATTGTACACAAATTATTTTTTAAGTCACCCTGTATTGAAATAGAGGCTATTATATGAAACATTGGAACCAGCAGTCCATCTAAAGCTTCAGTTTCTTGGGTTTAGTTCTTTTAGCAACTTTTTGTGACCATCTTTGCTTTATGGTCTTGAAACTGAAGCTATGCGAATATGCTAGTATTTTGCGCTTTAATTCTATTAATTTAAAAATATATCTCCATTAATTGTGCACTAATTGTATTTGGTTACTTATTTTTAATTTAGGGATATGGGTTTATCCGGCATATTCATCTTTACTATCAAACTGTTTTTGTCTATTATTACGCACCTAAACAGTCAATGTCGTGCAAACAACTTCTTAGGTAAATTATATACGCACGAAACACTTGGTCCTCTTCCATGAAACGATTTTACGATAATTACTCTACCCACGTCACCCTTTTAAAAAGCCAATAATACCCAAGCTGTTATTATATCCTTTTATTCCAGGATGAATGAGCCCTCATCAAGCTGATTATAGCAGGCCGACGAAAAGTCGCAAAAGCAAACGACGACCATGTAAGACCGGCGTTTTTATTTCGCCATGGAGCTGGCCGTTACTTGGCGGCAAATGGCTACGATGCCTCTTAAAGACCGAACCACCTCGATGTCAACATCGACCCACGCTATGGCCACATCAACGTCAACGTCGCCGGTCAACTTGGTGTCCTTGGTCAAGGCGCTGAAGTTGACGACGATGGCGGAAGAAGATGGGGAGGACGTGTGGCATCCCATAGAGTTCCTGGAGAACTCCAGCCTGTACTTCGACACCGCCAGGGGCGGCGTGTTGCAGGATAATGTGGTGATGTACTCGGTGTCGAACCTGACCGCGAACTACAGTTTCAGTGAGAATCGAACAGAGATGGAAATGACGGCGACCATCGAGCTGGTCTCGATGATAGCCACCGCTGTGCTGCTTGGTTTGATCATCCTCGCAACTGTTATAGGTAAGTGAAAAGTATTTATTTTGTAAATGTAGTAGTTGTAGTACAAGACCATACTTGTAAGTGATTGTAAAACTAAACTATATTTAATGGAATACAACGCTCTAAAGTTATAATAAACATTTAAAATGATAATGATAAGTGCAGGGTGTCCCAAAGTTAGTAGTCCGAACAAAGATTGTGGATAGCTGATGAACTTGAACTTTTTTACATCCGAAGTTTGACGGTTTAGACTTTAATAATTTTTAACTTCCTCAATATTTTGTTAAAACTAGTGAGATAATTGAGTCGAAATTTGGTCCAAGCATCCCCTGGTTATCGTAGATAAGTGATCCAACTTAAATTTTTGATTCAGCGTTATTGCAGATATGTAATTTTTATTTTTATTTCTGATAAAACTGCAATTGAGGAACAAAAATCAAGATTTGTAGCAAAATTGTATAGTATACCGAGTTGGGTTGTCCTATCAACGTGAAAATTAACCTAAAAACTGGTTACTCTTCAGCAAAAAACTAACACAATGTCTACGGTAAAAAATGTTATTGTTTTGTTGAAAGTGGATGATGGTAAAAAAATCGGTTAACTGAAATTGAGTATATAATAAAAGTTCAAATAAATTCGAAACCGTCAAACTTCAAATAACCGTATATAAGGTTCAAGGTCATTCTAGTGATATGCCATATGATATCCACACTCCACAGGCTTTGCTTGGACTACCGACTCTGGGACACCTTGTAGAACATAATAGAGTCCTATTAAATATAAGGCATTTTGTTCTAAGTAGCATATTATATGTACAGCGTCACTTTGATTAAATATCAATATCACCCCCACTAGTTGAGGTAAATAATAGTTCAGCCACAAAATTTGTAAATATCGGCTGTTACATTGAAAACTATGAGAATATTAAATTGTTGCTTTCCATTTTGTTTAATAATTAATTACTGCCTATATTTTTGAATGCAATATATAAAAAATATATCAAAATAATAACAGAAAATAATTTTTCTGTAGTCAATTTCATCGTTTTTACAAGCTTTTATTTAACTTGCCCTGTTAGTATGTATGGTCGAATCTTGCAAGCTGAATTAGAACCACTTCTTGGCATTCGATTGAGCTGAAATTTTGCATACACCTTTTCTTAATATCGGGTTCTAAAATGTTTAGGCAATAATTAATGTAAACGAGATTTTTCTGTATGTAGGACCGCCACTGACTTCAATCTGTGTTTCCAAAGCCGTAAATAGGAAACTCTTACTTTGGAGTATTGTGAGGGTGAAAATTAGGTTAGTCACTTTTGCTGCTAAAATATAGGACGATATCGAATTACCCGTTGACCTAATTTCCCTATTGTTTTATCTGGGTTATTCGTTCACAGGCAATTTCTATTTGGCAATTTTGCTCCCCAGAATTTCAATATCAATTTTAAATCAATTAGAAAAGATTAATTAAATCTTTCTCCCCTTTCGCAGCACCCTTCTATTAACTTGCCTTTTCTTGCCCTTAACTGTTTCACTTGCCCCGTAATTTCCATTCCAAGTACACAAGTGAAAATTATTAATTTTTGTTTTTATCTCTCGGTTTTATAGCCGAATTTTCCGGCTCCATTACACCTTTTTACCTGGCACAAAATGAGATCACAAACTGCGATTTACTCGACCCCAAGTAATCCGCTCCTATACTTATTCAACTTTACCGCGTTGACCAAAAATAGGTAGTGGGAGGGGCTTTTACTGTATTTCCTCTGCGAACAAATACAAAAAGGCACGTGTGTAAGTTATTGTTATTGTTATTGTCCTCAATGCTTTGACCCATTTTCCAGTGAAAAGGAAAAGGGATCCGACATTTGGGAATAATACACATCGTACAAGAGCCGCAAAATTGAGAGGGAAAAAGGAAAATCGTTCATAAAAAAAAACCCAGAATTGTCCATAGAAATAAATGAAAAGGTTTGTGAGGAATCTAATGCTTATATTTCTACAATTATTTTTTATTTCTAATAAGGGAGGGTAGGTGTGTATTTACCTATTATATTATGGATTACGAATTTATGTTGGCAATAAAACGTCATCAAAAATATGTTTGGTTGCCTGTATCAATAGAATTTTCTTTACAACTAGCTGGAAAGTTAGGTAGTGTATTTGAAAGGTTTCATTTATTTGAAAGGGTATTTTTCAAATAATATGCATAGATACTAATATCCCTATTTGTCTACGGTAAAAAAAAATTAAATTAATAATATTTATATATATATTTTTCTAATTTCAAGCAGCTATGACTTTTAAAATAATGTCATTGTCATTATTATCTACGAGTATTTGAACAATACCTTTATTTTTTGCAAACCTTTCAAATTCACTAGCTTCTCATCCAGCTAGTTATAAATAAAATTCTCTTGATACAGGCAATCAAACATACTTTTGATGACGTTTTATTTACAGCCTTATGTGAAGGCACGATATATTTGAGTAAAACGACATCATAATATGAAGCCGTTTTCGAGATGGGTAAGTCCAAAAATTTAGTGTTTATTTATCTGTCCATATATTCATCTATCACGCATATACCTATGTAAAAAAATTACTATATACCTTGAAGCATCATAATATTGCAATAGAATATTAGCTTCGGAGTTCTGGTTCCCTCAAGCCCCGAGCATTGACTGACGTATTTATAAAGACTTCTCACGGCTATAGCTTTATGTCCTGGAAAACAGATGGCTCTGATGGCTAACAATGTATTCTGCATTGTATTTTATTTCCGGAAAGCGCATGGTGAGCCAAAAATGTGTCAGACGTGACAGCCGTGAACAGTCTACGCCCCGAGTGTCTTTGGTGTAAGAGCATTTCCGTTTCATGCCACAACAACTGTGATTCTTTTGTCAGTGCGACGCAAACTTTAAAGGATCGTTGTGATTGATCCATAATTGCGAGATGAGAAATTGCCTAAAAGTCTATCCAAGTTACAGCGGCAGTAGATATAAACAAAGTCACATGATCGCCCTGCGATCGATTACCAGGGTCGGACTAATATGAGAATCCAAGTGGCTAGTAATTCTGAACTAATTCTTTTAGAAGTTCTAAAATTTGTGTTTCTACCTGTCGTGTCATATAAATTTCCTTAAATTAAGTATCAAAATAAATTTACAGAATATACTGCTCGCAATCCGATCTAAAATATGCAGGAAACTCGACTGAGGGAAGAGCCGGACCTGCGTTCTGCTCGCCGCGAAAACACTTGACATTTTATGACGGCCAGACCAATAAGAGAATAGGTCACGTGGTGGCCAATGTTTTGATCCACTGCCTCTGTAACTTGGATAGACTTTAGTTTTCTGGTTCCTATTTTCTCTTTTAAACCTATACGAATAGCCCTTTCTTTGATTCTTTAGTTAAAATATACAGTGTCCGGCAGAAAGTACGCACCATATTATATGAGATTTTTTTATTTTACATTTATCAGAAAATTGTATTCGTGATAAAAGTTTGTGCATTCCTGCAGTTTTCAAAATTTTAATATGTCAATCATATACGGGGGAGGTTCGAAAATGTAAAAAAAGATCCTTATTTTCAATTTTAGAGAAAAAATATATTACGAAAAGTTGTTTAGAATTAAAAGATATGCCCGATAATGAAGTTTCAAGTTTCTATCACTGTATATTTGCATTTAAGATGTAAGATATACAGGGTGATTCAGGAGGAAATGTCAATATTTTAGGTACGTATTCGGGGACCCAAAATAAACATAAAAGTTCCTATAAACATGGGTCCTATTCCCGGCCGTTACCGAAATACAGGGGTAAACAACATTCAATTTAAGGTTTTTATTACATTATTTATAACAGGTAGGCTAGGTTTTATAGTTTTCAAAAATGCCACCGTTTACTTCTAAACATAAGTCAGCTCTCTGGTGAATAGCTCGGGTCGCTCTATGAATGGATACGGGCCTGTTTCTTATAGTTGCTGCTGCATTTATTATTCGATCGAGTAATGCATCTCTAGTGTTTACTTTACTTGAATATACCAATGATTTAAACCACCCCCAAAGACAATAATCCAGAGGATTAAGGTCTACTATTGCTAAGCAACAGGAATTTCCGCCTGAATCACCCAAAACCTAGCCTACCTGTTATAAATAATGTAATAAAAACCTTAAATTGAATGTTGTTTACCCCTGTATTTCGGTAACGGCCGGGAATAGGACCCATGTTTATAGGAACTTTTATGTTTATTTTGGGTCCCCGAATACGTACCTAAAATATTGACATTTCCTCCTGAATCACCCTGTATAAATTAATATGTGAAGTCATTGCCTGGTTGCAAAGCATATGCCATATTGTTATACAAATGATTACAGAAAATTGTTAGGGATTTTTGTAGAGAATGTGATTTGACAAAATCCGTATTCTTTCAGTAATGGGGGTACATATTATGATTTTTTTGCTGAAATTATGTTTTTTGACATCTGCTTTATTTATATTTAGACCTTGGATACCCTGTCTAGTGTTAGGTTCATACCTATAATAATACTCATACTCATAATAGGAGGCTGAAATCTCGAGTGAAATATACAGAACATGCATCCGATAGCCTGGTTGGTGGTTGGTTAAGAATAAAAGCATACTACTCACAAACGAGTACAATTTGATTTTTTTGACAGTGCAAACTTCGCAGGATCCTTTTCATTTTGATTGAACTCCGGCGGCTTTCGGTTTATATTTCTCTCAAAGCCACAAATAAAGCTGAACAGAACACGAGATCCTTCAGGCATGCCTGCACATAATAGATTTTCTCTTTAGCAGTCAAAGATTGACGCCTTTTATTTTCTTTTTAGGTCCTTTAAATTTGCAAGGAAGCGCTATTATTCATGGAGATCATATAATACAGGATAATTTTTTATGACCACCACCGCGATTTTTCCCCTTATTTTGCTCCTTAAAAAAACGTAAATCGTTATCAATTAACAATATACAAGTTGTCTTCTATTTTTTACAAAAAAGATGCTACGACTATTAATAGTTGGTATATAGCCCTAATAAAAAAATTATCCATACCAAATGAATAGTTCTGCAAAATTCAGCTCGTCTATTTCATTTTTCGGGCTTCACATATGAACAATTTCCGTTCTCAACCCAACATTTATATTTTTAGAAATGGGGTGCCTTGAATTATTGTTTATTGTCTCCTAACTTTGAGTTTATTGCACGATGTTGCAGGATATTACAAAATATTATATAATTTTATTCCTTTTAAATCCCAAAACCGCGTAGGGTTATGCTGGTGCTTTTCTTTTAATGAATATGTGGGTTAAGTTGTCGTATTTTTGCGATTTTTTCCTTCTCCATAGACATAAATATGTCATCAAATTGTAACCTTTTTGCATGTGATGCAACTGTAAATTTAATGTTATTTCAAGAGGCGCATATTGTTGATTGTTGACGGACATGACTGATGTATTTCGGATTCAACAGATTCAATTTCATTTCCTCTTCCTTTTAGTCATGTTGCCTTTAGTGCTTGTTTTTGACGTGCATGGAAATAGTCGGCGTGACATGTTCCATTGCGAGGCAGATCTGCTTTAAGTGCAACACAGCCTAATTATTTATGGTTCGAGATTGTTGAGGTTGCCTTGGAATAAATCTATGCTATTTTATTTCGTTCAAATTCAATATAATGTACTTACACCATACTACCTTTAATCTTACTCAACGCTTTATACAGTTATGACCGGGTTTGCAAATTATTACCGCGTCGTACAGAAACGTACCCGTTCGTGTCTTACTTGCACCCTCAGTGTTACGGCGCCTATTCTAAACAATGCCATTCAATTTGCCGATATTGAAGGATAAAAAGTGTTTTCCATTTATTGAACACGGTCCTGTGCTATCTGACGTAGAATAACCTCGAGTAAGCCAGATATTTTGCTCACTGAAGAGCAAGGTATCGTCTTAGATACCGGCTACTGTATATTACCGTGCAAAATCTATACTATGATTATACACAGTACATGTAGGTATGCTATAGATTTTATAGCATACCTACATATTCGTGCTTTTAAAAACACACGCTTTCCATCACGAGGGGTAGCTTTGGACGGGAATTCTCAGAGTGCAAACATTACTAACCGAACCGCCAACGAACACTGTCAACACTGCTGATATAAAAAAATACATTTCTGTTTTACGAGTGCGAACTTCAAAAGGTAGGGGTGTTTTTTGATCCTCGATTCGAATGAAGCATTTAAATGTTTTTGCTAAAACCGTTTTAATTGTTTTTTTAATATTTAGTTGATTGTTTATTTAAGACGGCCATAATTTCCTATTTTTTGAAATCAGCAGTGAAGTTTCTCAAAATCGCCATTAAAATTCATTCATTTTTCCATGAACAAATGTAATTAAAATTAAAATTATATTTTGTCCAAGCCAATGTTTGTGTTATCAAAGATAAATAATTAATGATGATAAGTGCCAATGAACACTGTCAACACAATCCTGATGGAATACGAATGGAATTTTAATTACATACATGCAGCCCATTTAGTGTTTTTGTCCTTGTTCTACGACCAAAAGAAATCTAGAACACAAATTATTTATTGGAAAGCCTCGGCTTGCAATAAAACTTTACAACTCGCGACCGAGTTTAATTTGTTTTTTTTTTTGGTCGGTGCGAACTTCAAAGGGTCGTTGTCGACTCGATTGATCCCGCTCACAATGGTTAATGAAATGAGAAGCGTTTGGTATTTTCTCTTAAAGCCACAAACAGACGCTACCAGAATAATAGTGGACACTTGAGCCCACCCTGTTTATAATAGGTTTGTCTCTGGTTAAGTCTACGATTGCTGTCTGATGTTTTCTTTTTTCCCCTTAAAATGTGCTTATTAATGCCTACTTATTTAAGCAAGAAAGTAAAGAAAAACTTCTATAAAGGGTGTAAATAAATAAGTGCGAATAAATCAGGAGGTGATTATTTTATTTTGCAAAGTTATTTACTTAATTAAAAAGGATGAAGCAAAATCAAAATATTATCGACTGTTTTAAAAACGGTTCACATTACAAAATTAAAATTTGGTGTGTGGATCTCACTAATCAAATCGCGTTTTTAAGTAAAATGCTTATATTTGGGTATGTCATATACCATATAATTTTTAAATAAAAAAAATTCTACCGTATAATTTTAAAACTCATCACCAAATGTCAAAAACTGCAAAGCCTACAAACTTGAAATTTGACAGGTATATGTTCGTTATTCATTATACGATATGGGCATTTGATAAAAAAGGATTTTCCAAATTAAAGTCACGGGCATCAGCTACTTATTTAATACTACAAAGAGGCCTTCACGCTTCAAATAAAAAACACTATTTGCAGCAAGCTCATAAACTTCCAGAACTATTTTATAACGAGATGGTGGCAACCACCATGTAAATAATAGCTATCTTGTCATAGCATTAGTGCTTTTAAAAATGCATAAAACTCAACGTGGGGTCTAGGTAATTTATTCCAGACTGTGTACGCTTTAATATGAAAACGAGTATGAGTTATTTTTGCTTTATTCTCGTGCGTAGTTAATTCCACTTTCTGCTAGAATATTTTTCTTTTTTTTATACAGAGTCATTTAGTTTTAGATGAACAGAGTTATAGGATCAGTAGAATATCGAAAAAGAATCCATTTTATTTCTTATTATACAATTTTTTCCCTATAATACCTTGTCTAACTATACCTACTTCTCCGCCACTGGCAACGCTGTTATATTGTATACCGAATATATGATTTAAATATATCTAGAAATTTGGTAAATATTCACTAGTAATCGCCCTATATAGTGCTTGAATTATTGCCGGAATTTTTCGAGTACACGAATTTTCTAAAAAAATTCGTGTTAGAGAAAAATTTCCGGATATTAATAATTCAAGAACGTGGGGGATTCGGTAAGAAAATTCCATACTTACACGTAAATTAAACGAAATTATTAGCAAAATTTTGTTGAGTATATGTTACAATAATTAGGGTTTCCAAATTTCGCTATCGGGATTTAATTTCGAGATTTCGGGATTTTGTATTTCAATCCCGGGATCCCGGGATTAATCCCGAAATTCCGAAAAATTAGAAAAATAGTTTATGATTCTAATACTTAATTTATATTTTTTGACTATTTTAATAAAAGAACTCTGAAATATAACATGTAATGTGTTTATTAGTTAACTCGGAAAGATTATATTATGAATAAAAATTTAAATAATTATAGAACTTAGAACGAATATGGCTTCTAAGCATCACACGTGCATCTAAGGTAGAATCGGCTAGCCGAGATCTTATTCTTGTAGCAAGCGATGACGTAGAAGAAAAAAACTCGTTCCGATTCCACACTGGTGGGTTGAACAGTAAGCAAGCATTCATAGCATTGCTGCAAATGTAAATATGTAAAAATTTCGGGAGTAAATCGGGATTTTTTCGGGATTTCGGGATTTTTTTCAGACTTTCGGGATTGAAAATTGTCGGGATCCCGGGATACCGGGATTGGAAACCCTAGTTACAATGTCACATTATAATAATGACATCTGTCAAAAAAATTCCGCTGTAATCACCTCCTGCTGCCTAGAGCAAGTGAGAATATTTCCGGAAAATTTTTGAGTTGCCATGACAACGCAGCAAAAAACGAGCATGTGATTGGTCAAAAAAAGGTATAGGTATGGAATTTTGACTAGTAATCGCCTTAGTGCTTGAATTATTGCCGGAAATTTTTGGAGTACACGAATTTTCTTAAAAAATTCGTGTTAGGTATGAATTTTCTTAAAAAATTCGTGTTAGAGAAAAATTTCCGGATATTAATTCAAGAACGTGGGGGATTCGGTAAGAAAATTACATACCTACACGTAAATTAAACGAAATTATTATCAAAATTTTTGTCGAGTATCTAATTGTTACAATGTCACATTATAATAATGACATTTGTCAAAAAAATTTCCGCTGTAATCACCTCCTGCTGCCTAGAGCAAGTGAGAATATTTCCGGAAATTTTTTGAATTGCCATGACAACGAAGCAAAAAACGTGCCTCTGATTGGTCAAAAAAGGTAGGTATGGAATTTTCAGTGAAATCCCTAAGCTTTTTAAAATTTTAACACTGTCTATACCTTCATTATTATATCCCCCAAATAAAAAAAATTACCCGACAATTAGGCAATATTTTTTCCTAGATTTAAAATTGGATCACCTTTATAAATGAAATAAAGAACAGGAATACGGGGCTGACATATTGTGTGTTAAGTGTTCGGAGTGTGTTATTCTGCAATTTGGTACGATAATATACCTATCTAGTTAGATAGGATGAAGGAGAAATAAAAAAAGTTATTTCTTTCAAAGAGCAAAATATACTTTCAGGTATTTTTTTTATTGCAGTATCTATATATTTTTGGCCCAATAATTATCCTTCATTTTTTATTCTATGTGTTTTGCATAAATTATACTTTAGAAATTACATATCACTTCAATTATTATAATATGGTGTCTTAATTTAAAAATAAATATGGGCATTAGTAAATTTAATTTGGATGCAAGACCGCCAAAAAAAGATAAGAAAAATCTGTGTATGATAAAATTGCTGTACAACAGGTATAACATTGGTCCTCATGAAATTTGGAGAACATACCTAACTATAAATAATATAAATTATCTACCTAAACAAAGAATATATTCTTTAACGCGCAAAAGTTGATCAAAAGTATTTAAAGTAACCTGCTAAAAAAATACGCAATAAAAATATTTTTGTACGGTACGGTCATTCCGTAGGCAACACAAACACCATTGTCTTGTTTCGCCAAGTTGAAACTGTCCAGAAAGCAATAAAATTTAATTTGTTTTTGTTGTCAGTGCAAACTTCTATGAGTGTTTGTTTCGATGATAGAACTGTTTTGCAGCAATTAAAGAAATGAGAAACTACAGCGTTCACTCTATATTTCTCTTTTAAAAGCCACAAACGCAAACAAATAGAGCAGCGGCTCCGTCAGACATGTCTATAATAGGTTTCTCGCCATAAAGATCGCTGTTTATTATTTCCTTTTCTGTCCTTCCCATTTTGCTATGGAACACTATTATTCGGGTGTATTTTGCTACAGATTTGGTCTATTTTTGTCTCGCTTTGCCCTAACGAGTGCGCTCTCGTTTTTGATGAATAGATGCTCATCTGGACCAAATTGGAAGGGCCTTAAATTACTCCCTGGTACGTTAGTGTATACCTACTTTAAGTTTACATGGGAGCAGGTTGAAAGCAGGTATAATAAGCAACTTCCATGTTATTTTTCTATTTTTGTAAGGTAATGCCGGCCCATTTTCGCTATATTTCTAGATGGTATATTTTGTATGGGTTTTCTCAAGATCCTAAGTAGTCTGAAAATAATATTTCTGCCATACTGCATTTGATTATGAATAATATTTGACATTCGCATTCGGTACCCACCTAATTTGCACTCTTATATTAATTTAGACTTAGACAATCCTTTCTTATGGCATTGTAGTCAACCAACATAAATTAAACTTAATTTCGTGTTATATGTATATTATGCAATAGTAAAATAAACTTTCCTTATGAGGGTACAACAGCTGGTAATTCGTGAACCCACGAGCGACGTAGGGCAAAAAAACTGTTAGAAATAATGGTTAAAGCAACAAACAAAGTAAGTACCTATTCCGAATAAGGATTTGGTACTTATCCGCAATTTATAAAATCAATTCAGTCATGGATTCTGAGGTGAAATTCGTCTAAAACATAATAAATTAAAATGAATCCCTTAAAGAAGGCACTCTATGGCGTTCTAGTTTGAAGGTCACATTATATATTTCAACTAAATAAGCATCTTTAGATTATAAGCGAGAATATGACAGAAGGGTTGCCGATTGTAACTAATATTTGGGTTCATAGTACGATTTTTGTTCATTTTCCAGAATTATGACTAGCGAAATAGCGTCTGTATTATTTTTGGTCTGACGTCTGACGTTATACGCCATTGAATATAAGAAATACGCCCCCTATAGGTTCAATGCTAAACTAGTCTATTGGCCATGCCAACAATGAACAAGAACAAAGAACACACCAGTGTAGACCCAAGGATAGCACCGTTCCCATGGTGACGATGGCCCATATATATTAGTTTGCATAGTCCCGTTGCGTCGGGGCGTTGGCATCTTAAATTCAGTCGCGTATACCTAACTACAAATTATTTAAATCCTGAACGAGGTATAATTACGTATAAAAAGTCCAGGCCTTGTACGTTTTCAAAAGCGTTAGCGCAGTAGGAAACGGTTATTATTTCCCTGGGGGAGTGTCCACCACCTTCCGTGTGGGGAGTTAATTCGTTTGCTGCGACATTATACACGTTTTTAATTGAATAGATTGCGGTCTCACTATAAAATGAAAAGGCATGGAGTCGTCATTATTACTGGTGCAATTAAAAATGTTCTGTTTTCTGCATAAAATAAAAAAGCCCCGCCAAAATGTAATAAACCTGCATTCGCGAAATGTTTGTAACACGCAAACGAAATCGCCATAATTTGTTTTATTGTAGGTTCCATCGCATATCTAAGTATTTATTTTGTATTACTAGTAACTGATTGTACAACGAGCATGAAATTGCAGATAGGTACTCACTTAGACATTTCATGCTAGTTACACTGCACTTTTTCGACGACTAGGTATTTCTGGTGGACTGAAATGCATGTTATAATATTGTAAATTTGTACACATTAAAGGGTCTTAGGTCACAGTAGAGGCCCTGTATGACACGGAAAGTGACAGTTATTCGTGTTAAAACGAATAACTGTCACTTGTCGTGTCATACAGGGCCTCTAGGTCACAGCAAAACGCTGGTGCCAAAACGCCAGAAGCGTGCGGTGAGTTAATTTAGACCCCTTGCAAAAAATATTTTTTAAGTGAATGGATTTTCCAAAAAGTACAATATTTTTTAAAATCTCCGGACAATTCTCTATAACAAACAATGTTTCATGTACATTTTTAACAAAGTGCCTAGATTTTGATCAAACACAGAAAATAACAGATACATATTTATCAAGTATAGGTCATGGAAACAAACACTATCAACTTTTTACTTTGGAATAAATGTCAAATATTCATTTCGCATCGAGACTGTTCATTTATACGAACGACTAAAATGATGGGCCTCTTGAGGATCTAAAAATTACGAAGAAGCTTTTACCTTCAGACTGTGAGATTACATTCTATTGATTACCAAAATTATTATGATGTTTTATCAAATGAACCATATTTTTTGTCAGCACTTTATGAAGGCGGTAAATCAAAACAAATTAGTTACCTTTATATCCTACTGTTTTGAAGTCTTCCCAATGATATAAAGGAATAAATGACTCACTCTAATAAATCTGTTTTATTTTGCTTCTACATTAGCGGGTCGGGGGGACGAAGACAAGGTAATTTGTTTACATTGGCATTTCTTAAATTCAGTCTTTCCTATTTTGTAATGCATAATAAATCGTTTTTTGATAGACTTGTATATATCGTATGCAGGGTGTTTCATCTTAAGTGCGAACACCCCCGTAAAATTTACATTATCTATCCGATTTTAGCCGCGTTTTTTTCTAAAAATAGGCCACAAAAAATTCTACGTTGGTGCAAAATTTCAGGTCTTAATGTCAATTTTCAAGGCCTACTACAAATTTTGTTTCTAGTAAAAGATGACAAAAACCATTTAGCGATTTTTTTATTTAAAATCTGACACCACAGCATTAACTAGAACAACCTAAAACCCCCGTATACCAAACTTGAACAAAAAATATACAGGGAATTCCATTCTACAGGGTGTCAAAGTTGAACAAAATAGGAATTTTAAAGGCATCTGGAGAGTCAAGTGTGCCATGGAATCCCGTCAAAACAGATGAATGATCAACAGGACTACTCAAAGTCTTGGTGTGCCAAGATTCAATACAAACATGTACAGGGTCTTTTTCTCTGGGCGATTTCAAAATGTTGAATTTTTATTAAACTTTATATATTGGTCAGGGGTGCTCTGGAATCATTGAATAAATATTAATATACAAAAGCAATTTATTTCTTTACATCATCCAACCAACAAATAAAAACAATTCAAATTGTTGAACCTTTATCAATAAAGTCACTGTCTAAGATGATACATTTTCTGTGCGTTTCCTGTTGTGGCACACCAGCCACCTTAAGTCATATTCACTTACTGACTGGCAGCCTTCTGTATTTTTTTGACTTAGTTCGTTTGTAATGTCTGGGGTGGTTTTGATATACTCGATTTTTGACCTGTATAAAGTTTAAGAAATTCAGCATTTCGAGTTGCTACAGAGAAGAACACCTTGTATATTTTTTATTGGATCTTTGCACATCGACACTGTGATTGGTCCTGTTCATCCAACTGTTTCGAAGTAATTCCATGGCACACTTGACTCGCCAGATGAGTTTAAAATTCCTATTTTGCTCAATTTTCACACCCTGCAGAATGGAACTCCCTGTATATTTTTTGTTCAAATTTGGTATACGGGGGTTTTAGGTTGTTCTGATTAACGCTGTGGTGTCAGATTTTAAATAAAAAAATCTCTAAATGGTTTTCGTCATTTTATACTAGAAAAAAAATTGTAGTAGGCCTTGAAAATTGACATTAAGACCTGAAATTTTGCACCAACGTAGAGTTTTTTGTGGCCTATTTTTAGAAAAAAACGCGGCTAATATCGGATTGAGAATACAAATATTACGGGGGTGTTCGCACTTAAGATGAAACACCCTGTATATGCTTCGAGAATATTTATATTTACAAAATAACCTAAATCGAATAAAAAAACTGGAAAACTTGAATGTGCCAACAATAACATCTTTTCAATATCATGAAATAAAACAAGTTGCCTTTGGCAAAAGATGACATGCTTTGAGAATAGCCGACTACATAATATATAGGAGCAACAACCACTCCACAAAAAGAATCTTGCGGATACTGAACATAGAAATATGGAAAGTAGGTACTTATAGGATAGGAAGTTAGACGATGTTGGAAAAAATATTGGAACATGAAGAATCTGTCGCATCAACAATTAAAAAAATAATAAAAAAACCATACAACAAATGAACTATCAAAAATAAATAATTTTATTTAACGCCTATTTCGCATTTTGTATAGAATCCCAAGCATTTGAATTTACACAACAATCCTGTATATGCCGTTTCAAAATACCTGCTTCATTTATGGTTCGAAATGGGAAATGGCCACCAAATATTCCCCCGGTCGTACATTTCTTTCGCGCGTCTAGATTGTATATTATGCGAGATACACATATAAATTACAATTTCGAACTGTAGCTCCTGCCAACAACACGTTTACACGACCAGTAATACCTCTAGGTGGTGGGAAGCGCCGCTTCCTGTCTCTATTGTTTGACTCCCAGTTTCATACTCTCGGTAAATAGATAGTATAGGCAGACAAATAATTTACACTGGCAGATGTGTGGTGTGGTGGGCGACGGCGTATAGGTAAGCGACTATTGACTTTGCGGCCTTGCCGTAGATATTTACTACCGCTATAGCGCTGGCGTCGCGCAGGAAAAGTCACCCCTAATAAATTGATGTCTGGAAAAAGGATAACCCTGGGAGAGAAATAAATCTCGCGCCCTAGAGATTTACTGAAATGTATATTTAACGTCTCCGCGGACCCGAGGAAGATGTTCGTCGAAAGTTGGTCCCTATTTTTTGTTTTTTATTCGCAGGATGATTGTGATATATTTTGGAATAGAGTTTAGTAACGTAATTTGGTCATGCAAGTAGGAATGTAGGTACATCCATGTTTTGTAGAGGAAAAAGTTTATATTGTTTTAGGGCTCAATATGTTTCGTCCCACGTATAGCATAGCCTTCCAAACTCAATAATAATTATTTACATTTCCAGATGCGCAAATAAATATAATATTTTGCGTCCATCCTATTTTATTTCAAATTGTTTATGAACTGTGTTTTTTATCGATGGGTTTAATAATATTGAGAGACTCCCCATAATATGAAAAATAAGTGGAACGCAAGGAAAGTGCAACTGGAAATCAGCAAAAAGTAAAACAAGTAAAACGCAACCTCACCAGATTTGATTAATATGACAAAGATAGTTGAAGTGAATAAAATCGTTCACCATTATATATTTGACCTTTTATCATAATATTGTTTCTAAGGCCACAGAGGCCATACACATATAAACTGTCCCATTTTAAGACACTTCTCTCTACCTACACATTTTTTCGTGAATCTGATCTTGAGCCTAAAATAGTATAAGATGATTCCAACGGAAATATTAACAATGTGGCAAACATGTAACGGGTAGGTAGGTACGTACCTACTTATTATATATATAAAAAGAATTCCATTCAGGGTAACCATTCATTATTGTTTTTTATGTGAACTTCCTCTATATTTGTTCTTTTACCCTGAATATTTATTTAGCCACTTAATGCAAATATCGAACGCAGAAATTCTAATCTATAACCTCAAGCAATAACAAATTTAATGATGAATTTTTGTACCTGTAAATATAAATCAGGTTACCCTAGACCTTGTGGAAGACGCCGGAATCTCCTACATCTCACCGCTACTTACTATAATATGTATAATCAATTCATTGGAATAAAATTCCTGGGTTACGACCATGTAAACTTTCGTTTAAAAAATTTTTATTAAAAGTTTTTGTTTTTTTAAAAATTGACACTACACGTGTTTCAGCAATTAAGCCATCATCAGGTATCAAAGGAATTTTTTATTATTATATTTTTTTTCAAGTTTTACCAATTAAATAATAATAATTTATCTACAAGAGAAAAAGGTTTTTGTTATTTTTTAAGGGAATATAAAGCGAAATTCAAGATTACATGAATTTAAATATTACTAGTAACAATGATTACTAACATTAATAGATTATTATTTTTAAGAGTCTTTCTTCCTCTTGCTTTTCTGTCATTGTTCTCACGTTCTATCGTATCTTATTTCATAGTTCCATTATATTGTTTATTTGTAAGAGATGTTGTGTGGGAAGAATATTATTTGTGGAAAACTATGCAAGTCTTATGTGTTCAAACGGAATGCCGGAGGAGAAGTAAAATATTTTTATTTGTCTCGAATTGAAAGGTTCGATGTGATTTATAGGGGCAAAAAAATGTTGTAAAAAGGAGAGGAAGAAAAACTCATTCTACAGTGTGGATTTGGAAAATGCAAGAAATTAAATTTTTCATTTGTAGTTGGAAAGTTTTGTTTTATTATTTTATTTTTGAGGAAACATGTTATAGTTATGTGAAATGTTAATTTTGTTTTTGGAAAAGAAATTATTATAGGAAAATATTTTTGATTTCTTATTTTTAATTTATAAGATTATAGTAAATATGAGAAAGATTTTCCGTGTCTGTTCTGTAATTTATGCAATTATTATGTTTTTTTATGTAAATAATTTCCAAGATATTTCTTTTGGTATAATTATTTTCTTTAGCTAAAATTTGTGTATTGTTAAAATTAAATTGGTGGAAATTGTCTAAAGCGTGTTTAGTTAAAGCTGTAGAATTGTTGTTGTTGGTTCTAACGTCATATTTATGTTTGAACAAGTAGAAGTTCCGGGTTCGAATCTCAGTTGGGGTAGGTACATCTTTTTCAATTGATAATCCTTCACTTGGTTTGCCTCAAAAGATCACTCTTGGCATTATTTTTTTTAATTAACTTTTAACGAACTGTTTTTGATAGTAGGGGAGTGGAAATAGAGGATGTCATAATAAAAGTAACATCATTTTAGTCCAAAAAATGTGAATTGAACTACTTTTTTGTAACACCCTGTGAATACTGAGCGTGTTACTAGAAAACCCGAAATGAGTTTTAGCTGCAAGTAGGTCACCCAGAAATAAATTCTTTCAGCCATTCTCAACTTCCAGTTAAACTTTCATGGCCTGTTATTGAGTTAACAGAATCAATTACAGTTTTTGAGAAAAATTTGGTAAAATTACTTAAAAACAGGAAGTTTAATTTCTAGTAGGTATTTGTATGTAGGTTTGACAGAAAAATATTATAACGGTAATATTGATTCGTGAAATTCGTTTTAAAAAATAATTACACGAAAATGAGTCATAGCTAATACCACAAGGTATTACAAGGTTTATCCACATTCAATAACAGTTTATGGTTTATGATGTTCAGAAGTACAGTGTTCTCTATACATGAGCTACCAGATATTTTTTCTCTTAAAATTAATAAGATTTTAATCTTATTATTTTTAAAGATTATCTTTATTAATAGCAAAGAAATTTGTAACAACTTCTAAGACACAGGTGGCTCACGCAAAGAAAACCAAGTAGAAACTTTTTTATGGGTTTCCATGTCAGTTTCTCGGGGTTTCTTTGACGCTTTGAAGTGCCGCGGGGTGATGTTATGAGATAAATTAGGTATTACAAGTAATGTTTACCAGCAAAACCTTCGGCTTATTTGCCTTTTTGAAGAGCTAGTCTTGTGTAAAAACACCTTCGAAGTCGATATCTTTATTTCCGAGATATTTTTGAGAAACGCGAAAATGCAGACGAAACCTTACAGGCTCTACTTTGATGAGAGCAAAGAAATCATAAAATAAAAAATTACTTCGGATCTCAATATACTATCGACCTGGCTGAACAGCCTCAAACTTAGTCTAAAACTTTGTATCGTCAAAACGTTTCTTTTTAATAATACATTTCAAAAAAAATTTTACGTGATTTTTAATTTTTTAGAATTTTCAAATTTTTAATCATATAAATAACCGAATACACCTAAACGTTTTAATTTTTATTTTTCGTCATGAATCAATTTTCATTAAGAAGTTGTATAATAATAAATATTCTATTTTATTGTACACGTCACTAATTGGGGTGTCACCCAATGAAAAGGAGATTTATTATTCTGGATTTGAAACTAAGAACACCGAGCCAAAGATGAGTCTGATTCATTTGTGACAAAACACCTAGGTGCCAAGGTTTTAAAATATCAACATCGAGAAGTCGGCTATCTTATTACAACTATAACATGACAACGCCGCCGACATGTACATGTACATATCATCACCTAAGCATAATCTGTTTATTTATTCCTTGTAACCCAAACAAAACTCGGCCGACTCGACGAACCGGGACCATGTCGCATGTCGGTTCGATTTTACCAAGAGAGGTACCATATAAATGCACCCAGAAGTATTTTCAATACTAAAAAACGACGCTCAGATCTAAAATTTTATTATCGAAGAGAGATGCACAATATTACACCATAAGAAATAACGAATCACTATCATTACCTCTAGTCTCAACAAATTTGTTACTTAGTTCTATTTGCTATGACCGAGTCTCACTGTACAACCAAAGATCATGATATTCAAATATGATCTTTGGTACAACCAACTTCCAACTGGAATAAAGGCCAGAGCATATAAAACAACCAGCAGTATAACTTACTCTTGAGAAATCATCCGCAAATTCAATGACCTTGAGCCATATTGGTGGAATAGAAGTCAGAGGTGTAGTCGGGAAAATCAATTCAGAAATACAGAGTAGTATTAGTAAAGTATATAGTGTGTGGTAAGCACAAGCAGCTTTTACTCCTTCCTGGGATTCTTTATTTAAAGATACTAGCAAAAAGCACAATTTACAAAAAAGCACACTCCACGGCACTGTAATATCTCTCATACAGCCAAAAAAAGAACTGCCCAATCGCCCCGACACTGCATCAATTTGACAGAATCTATGCCCACATGGCGGCTGCGCGAACAGGTGCGCAGAATTTTCCCGCCATGGGGAGTTAGACTGCTGGTTGTTTTATATGCTCTGCTTTAAACCTACCAAACTTTAAAAAAATTTTAAAACTATATGTAAATTCTGCATCTTAACTCTTAAAATTATGATATAATGCGTGATATGCGACTTTCTTCTTTTTCTTCTATTATTGTGTATGTATTTTTTATTTTGTTCTGCTTACTTTGAATGTATATTAACTTGTTCTAATTTGAACTTGTAGATCTTAGTACGTTAGATTATGTTGGGTGAAAAACTGTGCTAATACTAAGAGGATGAACTCGTACAGGATTCTATTTCCTTTGTTTCAATAAAGAAAATTTTCATATCAAATTGCTGAAAATTACTTGAAGAGTTACCGAAAAAAATCAAATTTGTACTCATATATGTGACTGCTTTCAGCCTACTTTATCAGAATTTGGAAAAAAGCCACACTTTAGTGGGGGCTCTCTATCCTGTGAAAAAATACCTACTTCCCTGTTTTCAGTATTTTTTCATAACATACTACATTATAAATCCTTAAAATTTCTGCCTCTCGCAGATTCTTAAAATTTTCCAGTATGCCCGCTATAATCGAGTAAAATTTTTTAAGTGCTAAAAGATAGCACCCACTAAACTGGTACTTTTCGAAATTCTGATAAGGTAGACTTATAAAGCATCAGTTATTCCCACAAAATTTAATTATTTTGAACATGAACAAGAGATATTAAATTTATGACAAATTTTAACACAATACTCACTGCTTATCTATACTTATTTGCAATATTATAATTATAAAAAATCTTTGGAAAATTTATGGAATTAATTTGTTATACTTAAGTAACTAATTGTTTTGTCACTTTAAAAATGTACGAAAATAGACATAAATCAAGAGAGCTCAACTGTCGCATTCTCACCAGCGCGCGTGTATAGTCTCGTTGAATTTGAATGAGGCCATTTCTTTACAGTCGCAGAAAAATGTTTAGAAACAGACAAAAACTCGCTGGCGCTTCTCAGAAGATTCCCGTCCCGAGGCTGCCCAATCTGGCGCAAATGGATTCCTAGCTCCGGAATGCCGGACAAACATAGGGATGACGCCGCGGAAATTAATGTTTTCATCAATTTTATTATATTTATTTGCATGAATATAATTAGAACTAATATCATTTCATATATTTATACAAGTATGAAATATAATATAAAGGTAACAATAATTGTATTATGCAACATGTATTATAAACGTAATTTTATTCGTGGGTTTTGCAGGAGCCCAACGAATGTTTAATAATTGAACGAAAGTCGAATGGAGAAGTTTGAAAAACGCGTTGGATACGAGAGTGAATACAAAACCAGCTCAAGAATTTTAATAATGTTTTAAATGTTTATAACCACAAAACATCGTAAAGCCGACCAATATTATACCCATAAAACATTAAAATTAGGTTTAAATGCTTTGCGGTCGATTAAACCCACAGAAACAACACACGCAACTATAGATCGAAAACAAAAACAACCTTGACCCTTGCAACTTGCAAAAATATAGGTAGTAGATTGTAAGAAATTTATTTTTGCGTAAGGAATGCATAAAATTTACTATTAGCTCTGACAACTACTATAGCCCGTGAGTAAAAATCCGTTGCCAACTTCGTGGCCTCCCAGGTGATTTTAACCACGACTTACTGGGAGAATATTTGGCGGCCATTTTAAACCCTAAATGTCTAGAAATTTAAGTGCCTTGAGATTTTATACGAAATAGAGTGAAAGAAAATTACTGTTTAATATTTTATTTCTTGGGCAGTTTTTTCTCACTCGTTTGCTTGTTGGTGCGACCCATTCTTCATGTTCCAATATTTCTTCCAGTATTGATCTCTTTATCTTAAGTAGGTAGGTACCTTCTATATTTCTATCTGGGCTAACACACTAACTAACACGATATGTATAGAAGAAAAAGTTTACCCCATTAAGAATATAATGACTAGAGTCTATATAATTATTAAAAAATACCTACTTGCTTTGTTGATAGCACGCATTATTAAATCGATTATGTTGATTATGTGGAAACGCTAAATAAGCAGGATCGTTTATCATCACCTCGTTGATGAACACTGCGCGAGCAATCATTTTCAGTTCACGCTAGTCGGCTGTGAATTCGCGTAAAAAATCGCGAATTGAAATTTAAAAATTATTCCCATTCACCAATCAACACAATTGTATTTCTGGCCTACGTCGAAAACACAAACCATTCAGATGAATCGGAACACTATAGCGTTCGCTAAAAAAAAATGCTTCCTCATTAATTATTTCGATCTCTGTGAAGAGGCGCAAATCGCAAATGCCAAAAAAATGGTGTAGGTACTTTTAAAACTGTCCCGTTTAGCAAATGGCCTGTGATAAAATCTAAAATGCCTGATTTATCAAATACTATACCGACCTGTTCATTCGAGGCGCACAGACAAATAAATATGAGCTTAATGGGAAAATACTTATTTTGCTTAACTCCACACTCCACACACCAAAACATTGTTTCTTGCACTCGACGCGCGTTTCGCTAACCATGTTAGCATCACCAGGAGATGATTAAGTCTGACTTAATTTAATATTTTTTCAGATTAAGTCAGACTTAATCATCTCCTGATAATAGTAACATGGTTAGCGAAACGCTCGTAGAGTGCAAAGGTTCCTGATTCCCAACTTAGTGCTCAATGGGGCCTGCGGGGCCTACAGTCTACACCCTACATACACTATATATTCTCTACAGTATGGCGTACCGGATTTATCCATTGGCAAGGTATTCACAAAAACGCTCCAGAGCTATAGAAGTAGATATTTGGGCGAAAGCTAGTCCTGGATTAAGGGGCAAACATACGGATAACGAGAATTAATGTTTGAGGGAAGCGGTTTAGTTCGTTCCATCTAAATTCTCCGCGGCACCATTGTTTGCATAATATAAATATGTCGGAAGATTGTTGTATGTAAGCATGTTGTATTCATTCTACCGAAACTATTATACAAGGTGTCTACTTTTAAATATACATATGCAAATCCATTAAATCTTTATTTTTGTAAATGATCGCTTGAACTTTTTTTGTTCGAAAAGCCTTCAAAAACTGCGTTCTTTGTTCTTCCTTCCATTTTCAAAATGTAAATCCAGGGCCGGCTACGTTTTTTTATACCCCCGATTTCCACGAAAACCATTTAGTGGTTTTTTTATTTAAAATCTGACCCACAGCTTTAATTAGGACATCCCAAAAACCTCATATACCAATGTGAACAAAAAACATATAGGGAGTTCTATTCTTCAGGGTGTATAGGGAGTTCTATTCTGAAAAGATTCAATACAAACGTGCACAGGGCATTTTTCTCTGTGCATTCTCAAAATGCTGAATTTTTATGTAACTTTATACGGGTCAAGGGTGCACTGGAATTATTGAAAAAATATCAATAAATACAAAAGCAACTTATTTTTCTACAAAATGCCAACAATTAAAAAATCATTTAAATTATTTGAATGTCAACAAAGTCACTGTCGAAGATGATCATTATCTGTGCATTTCCTGTTGTGGCACACCAGCCACCTTAACCCATATGGACTTACTAACTGGCATAGGCTTCTGTATTTTTTATATTTAGTTCGTTTAAGTGTCTATGGGGCGGTTTTATTATAATCAATTTTTGACCCCAATCCAGTATGTACATTGGGATGGCACAGAGAAAAACACTCTGCATATTTTGTATCGTATCTTTACACGCCAAAACACTGAGTGGTCGTTTTGGCCATTCAAACAAAAAATTCAGACAATTATCTACAAAAATAAAGATTTTATGGATTCGTATATATTTAAAAGTACACATAATATGATTGAGATAGGTCATATTGATCTAGCGTTTAAGACATATTATAGTGCTTCTTAAAGTGTTATTAATTGCATATACTTAAATTCCAGGAATATTATGTTAAATTAAAATACAGGATGATTCAGTCAAGAATTCTAAAGTCGGCAATAAAATGATAAAAAATAGTACCTCATTAACATATTGAAAATTCACTTATTTTTTACTTTTTCTCTTGAAAACTAAAAATATGATAGAGTTTGATAATTATTTTCGGAAATTTATTTAATCTGTCATTTCACTTTGACGTGACATGATCTTTGAGAAAAGATGAAGATTTGTTCTCCGAAAGCTCAGAAAACAACTTGTTGAGTTATTTTTTGTGTTAAACGTTCAAAGCTTCGTTAATTTACTGTTCCCAGGCAACTTGAAAAAGTTGTCTTTTGATTAGTTTGGTGACGAAAAACACAATTGAAAATTAAATGGTTCGATAATTTTTCTGGAGTTTTTTTTTTGTGGAAAGAGTTTATGGCTATGGCATGGTCTAACTCTATAAACATGGTTATTGAAGGATAGCCGGATCCGAGTTGCGCGCCCTTGCCTTTGGCAACAGCAGAATAACTAGTAAACTATTGGCATGTTTTTACTTATCGTGCTATTTCCAGATTTTCTTAAAACTTTGTATTCTTATACAGTTAATTCTTGTTTATACAATTAAATATGATGTATTACTATCAAACCGTCCAGCAATCCGCGCATGCTCCTGACAGCTTCAAAATTTTTGAAGTCCTGCCGAAACATACGTTATTACTTCCATAGTACAATCCTCTCCTACCTCCATCCAACCGGTATACCTACTCCTCAAACGAGGTAAGCTTTTATTGATAATTATGGGGTTTTCCCTGTCGATTTAAGAAAAGTGTGATTTGCCCAAAAATGTAATTCGTTTTCGGTAACCAAACCAAGTAAAATAAGGCGGAAGTGCCCATAAGCAAAAAATATAGGTGGCGGCCACAACGGAGCACCGCCCACCGCACCGCACCTCGCCTGGACCATAGCCTCGCACAGAGTCTGGCCTGCGGTGGCCATATCGGCGCACCGCACATTGCCTTTTCGAAGTAATTGTCGTGTTTAAACTGTCTTGTTGTATTTAATTCATACCTGGATACAATGGAGTTCATGTAGTTGTCGCCTTCATCGGAATCATCATCCGACGAATAGACATTTTATTAAATTCATGTTTAAAAAAGTGGCGGGTGTTTCGAAAATGTTCTAAAATCCCAGTATATCTTAAAAATAAGCAAAGGAGAAAATTTGGTGAATGCCGTAATCTTTATACAGATATAATAAGATCGTTTCCGTGGATATATTGAGAATAGCCGGCGTGTGTGTGCGATGTGCGAGGCTCGGAAAATACCAAGCTCGAATACACTGTGCGAGGCGAGGGTACAATGCTATGGTCCAAAGCGCGGGCCGTACCAGGCGAAGGGCGGTGCGAAGTGCGGTGCGATGTGCGGTGCGATGTGCGGTGCGATGTGCGGTGCGATGTGCGGTGCGCCAACATGGCCACCCACTTAAACGGGCCGACTTAACAAATCGTCGTCAATAGGGTAAGTGGAAAGTATATACCTGCTTGATTTATGAAATTTCCCGTTCTATTCACGGGCGTCGCTCACAAATGTTTGCCGGGCGTTGAATGGTGGCACGTCGTCGGGCGCACCGAATCCAGGAATAGATTATTAAATGTTTAGGGACACAAAAACGGCGCAGCGCCCGCGGAGACGCTCGCAGAATGCGGCTTACGTCTCGGGGCGCCCCAAGCTGACGCGGATGGATTTCGATGAAAGCCCGAGAATCAGGGGTAAACACGGGGATGAAGGGAATTAATATTTGGGGGATGTGATTCGGTTCGTTCCGTTTAAATTCGACGCCGCCTCCTCAATATCAATTTTGCGAATTGACGTTTTTTCTGATGTGCTCCCCGTTTCTACAAAACATAGAATCTTAATTCCACTCAATTAAAAAGTTAAACTTTGTGGGACCAAAAATATCGTATACGACATGATTAAGATAAAATAAGACAAAATATCGTATGTCCCCAGTCCCAATTTTAACGTTACATATTTGTAGAGATTACAATGGTTTTGAGGTCAGTACGCGACAAGCCCTTTCTTTTATAATTTTTTATTTGCTCACATCTGACAATTTTTATTTAGTCTTCGCTTTCAGGGAAATAAAACAATGGATTCCGTCATGAAGATTTTTACACGCACAAGCATTCAGTTGCTTCTGGGGTACTCCTAGTTTGAGAGTGTGAGGATGAGAATTATTATTATTATTAGGTAAAGAATTTGTACCATTGTTTCTAAATAAATATAAGTATCAGGGGCAATAGAGTATTTTTTGGTACTTTTCAGTTAACATTTCCAAATAAAATAATGTTATTGGCGCTTACACTTTCATTTATTTTTATAGAACATCAAATGGGTATCGCAAGCGACATGAGGTATGAAATTAGGGATTGATAAAATCAGAAAATCAATTTTTGGTAAATTTAACTATCCTAATGCATTTTCCATATGCATTAGGAAATCCTTACAAAATTTGAGATATGTGGGTATGTTAAAAACTCGTCAAAACTCGATTTCTGTAAAATTTGACCCTTATTGGCGCTTACGATGGTTTGTCATTTATAATAGTCTAATAATGGATATAGACTAATAACGAATGATTTCTGATGTCTCTATTACAAATGCAGGATGGTAGTACATGCAACCAAACATACATCCAATCAAGAGGTCCTGTCATTTCAACATCAGTTTTTTGCATATTAACTCGATTAAAAGAAAAAGCGAAAAAATCAACTTGCTTGAAATCTTCAGGCTACTTAGATATTAGGAAAACGCTACGCAATTAATCATAATTTTTTTCCCGAAATTCATACCCGAAGCATATCTCCCCAATTTATTGCCCTTGCACACAAAGGGTTATGCCTTAATTGCTGTTTCACTCCATCAGCCACCCGGACAGATAAATACGGCTGCCATTGACAAGAGGGCATTGTTGGCCATCTCTATATCTCCAATACGTGGCGCGTCTTCTCCAAACCAATCGAGATGCGGGCGTCCGATCGACGATGATGGGACGACCATTGACCATTGTTTTGTGCTGTCCCACAAACAGAGAGTCGGCACTTTTTTATTAAAAATGCCATATGTGGGAAAATATGTCATCAGAGAAAATAATACACCTACAGTGTTCTCCAAAAAGTTCGCATCATATGATTAATGATTAATAAATGTTTTAAGAGGTATATTTTTGTGACATGGCAGGTAAACCTACTTGATTTATATTTAGTATCTTATCTTTACGGATACAAAAATCAATCCTTATTAATGATTTATATTTTGAAATTTAGCTCTAGGGTTACCTATTGTTTTAAAAAAGATAAAAAAATAAACCACTCAAAAACATGGTCACATGGTCTATCTGTCAAAGATGACATTAGAAAGAATCACTAAAGATTGAACAACAATTGCCCCAAATTTGAACGCTCTGATATTAAAGATATAGTTTTGTCGTTTTTTAATATTCCTTATTCCTTTATGAAATTTCTGAAAATTTCAAAAACTTGTAACTTCGTAAAAACTATAATTTTATATCATATCTACTATAGCTTTATCACTGTATTAACTGTTCGTGTTTGTTACTAGACGTCCACAAGAAAAATTTGCACCAAAAGGGATGTTTTATTACATTTTAAAAAATCTTTTTTGCCTTAATTTTCCGTTGAATTTTATTTGTATTGTTATGATTTAATAAGAGAGCAACCAGAAAATAAGTGTCTTAGGTTGTTGAAGAAACGAATATATTTTCGAGAACTGGCGTAGACTCATAATAAATCAATACAAACACAGCTTCTTAGTTAGTGATTCTAAGTAAAAAATGATACATTATTTGTACGAGTCTTCCAGTGGGCTGAGTGAGAAAATACCACTTATTTTTGCAAACAATTAAAATGCTAATAATATGTCGAATTAATATCCAAAATAAAATGCTTGTTTTCCTTTAATTTGACAAGTTTGCATGGTATATTTTATTTTATACTTTTAATTCCCATACTTATAAAATATATAAAACTATAAAAAAAACACTCTAACTTGTCCGTGACTATTCTTCTCAGTTCAACTTATTCCATTCAATAGAAAGTTGCCACTCAAATGAATTAGACTGTCTCGTTCAGCTGGGAAAACGTATTATCACAAAATAAACAAATTTATTGAATTTAGGGAAGGGGGGAGCCGGCTGAGTATATTGTTTCAAAGTTGAGACGACGCCTCGGATATTGCCTTCGCACCTCATTTATAAAGAGATTAATTTATATCCCCCTTAATATACCCTTGTGTCGGGGGTTTAACACTACGAACGTATGTAACCATTGGGGAGATACTGATGTTTCCCGGATGTTTCAAAGATGTTCATTACCCAGCTCCATAACACTCAATCTGTAAGAACATTGTGTGTGTTCCGTCGATAGCTAAAGAAGGGGGTCTTGTATAACCTCCATGTTGGATTTTAGATATTGAAAGAACTTTCGGGCATTTGTATAAATGAAAAGATCAGCTTTCATTTATAAAATTTAAGAAGAAAATATGGTTGCCAAGGAAGAAAAGAGATCCTATATTTTTGAAAAAGTACGATGTTCTGTCGTTGACCACATTAAACACTATGGATAAGAAAGAGACTCGATTAACTAATAATACCTACATACAAGAGCTAGCAAAGGCTGCAGATTAGAGAGGATAAGAGAAGGTGGAGTGCACAAGCGCCCGACATAAATATATTATGTATAAAATAAAAATATACCTACTAGTTAATTTGTACGGTATGTCCACGGCCATTAGCCAGCAATGGCTAGCAAGAAGGAAGATAATTATTAGCCTCCGTGTTAGCCAGAAAGGAAATGAATGAACTATAGAAAGAAAAAGGTAAAGCATGCAAATGCATATTCACCAGAAATTAATTAAACAAATTATAGGTGGGGGAAAGTGAACAATAACTAACAAAATAATATAAAAAATAATCGGAAATTTGTTCTACTGGATGTAATGCAAATTGCTCCGAACATAGTTTTCAAACAGACAAAAACTTGTCGCAATTTGGCATTGAATAATTATCTTAACGAAAACCTAGACTTATTTTATTTTTTATTAGGTACCTATTTATTTACTCGCTTTAGTACATGGCTTAAAAAGCTTGTTTTTATAAAGGTTTTTTTATCTTTTATTTTTTTATTTTATTCGTTTTAATGCATGGCTTAAATAGAAGCTTGTTTTTAAAACGGTTTTTTACCGTTTATTTTATTGTTACATAAAAATAAAGTTAGTGTTACTAGTAAAAATAAAGAATTTTCCAGTAAATGCCCCGATTAAATCTGAAAACTAAAGCTAACTAATCTTGATGAGTTTGGATATGATGTCTGCTGAAGAACATCTTGCTTTACACAATTATTTTAAGAATTCTTCTTCTTAGCTAAGCATTCGGAAACATATGAAATTGTGACATAGAAACCCACCTTGGCTAAAGTAATGAAGATTTAAAAAATCTGCCTTTCATTTTCAAATTTTATTAACACAGTATAAATAAACCAGCAGCCCAAGTCATCCTTTGTTTTCGCCCAGCCTAAGACTTTAAAAGGAAGGAAAATCTATGTCGGCAATTGACTGAATTGTTTATACAGCCTTCCTATTATTGTATTACGAAAACACGGAAGGGTACGGCTGAACTAAAATAGAGACTTCATACAGAATTTAAAGAATACCTACAAATGTAAGGCACAAAGGTGTATGATTGCTATATCAGATCAATCACGAAAAGGTATGTACTTATAATGTAATACGTATCAAGATCTTGTTGTGTTGCTAATGCTTTTCTAATGGCAGAAACTACACAAGATTAGTAGCCGACCAAAATGCGGTATAATCTACTAGATACAGGGTGATTGATTATGTTTACGCATGCTAGACTTACTTTTGAAGATTGCAAGTAATTCAAGGCTTTCATAAATACCCCAGAAAACAAATAAGGTATTTCTTATCCAGCAAAAAGTTCCCACATTTATACAAATTTGAGGTATTTATTCGGTCAAAACAATTCCATCGTTTTTTTTTGTTTTATCCTCGAACGTAAAAGTCATGATTAATGACCTCAAAGCTAGCTTTTTCACACAGAATAAACTAACTACGACTACATCACACTACATACGAAAACGCCCAGAATTCTTGCACAATCGGCATAACTAACGAACTCAGTTGTAGAAGCAAAAAGCCAGGTAGGTAAACCAACAATTTCCAGGAGAGATTTCGTATGCAGAAGGCGGTCTTCGCAGAGAATGGTAATTACAGCATAGTTCAGGAGAAGTAACAAAAAATAAAGTGGGCAGAACATAATTACCTATTATTCTTAGCCAGGTCTATACGGCAATTACAAAAATGCTTAAACTGATATAAAATTTGTTAAGAATTTAAATATTAGTTCTAATGGCTTAACAGATTCCTCAATCCCTTGTTGCGTATACCTTACCAAAGAACAATAATTACTCGTATTGTTTTTGGTGGGAAAGAACAATAATATAGTATCTATTTATAAGATTAGGTCTAGGTGTAGTTTTAATCATGTATAGGTTCTCGGTGATAATAATTAACTTAAAATAGTCTCGTAAGAAAACTCTGAAAAACTTGTATAGAATGCTGTATTAGGTAAGCCGAGATTTAAACTGAAGACCTGACTGAAGCTACTTGCTTAATTTAAAATTTAGGAAATATGATTTTCGTTTCATGCATTGCCTATTAATTCTAGAATTCCTAAAGATTATACCCGAACAACCTGGTTGGAATTGCAGGAAGCAACATCTTTATCCAAGAGAGCAAAAATTTCTTCATTGGTCAGTTCAAATCAAGGGACAAATACCGTTGGTTATTTCTTATAGATAAATAAGCTGTATGAACCAGGCATACATTTTTACGCTGTCAAATTTTGAAAAGCATTAAAGGTTATACTTAGCCGAATTTTCCCAAAGTTGTATTCATCGTCTGAATTTGACCAGATTCGTACTTGAATATTGAAGCTTCATCGCCTTGCTTTCCCAACGAGGCCAATACAAAAAATATCTGTTGAAAAATGAAAAAAAAATACCAGGAAAAATAGAAATTCCATTTTTTTCGTGCGTGCCTATAAGGCCATGCCCTAAAAAAATCCGAACATACCTAACTTTTTTATATGTATAATGGATATGGAAGGCTCCCGACATCGCCAGATTTCCTCATCCACTATTCTGTTGTGAAGTGATAAAAATATCCCGGCTTTGGTATTTCTGGCCCTATATAATAATTTAAGATTCCACGCTTTATGGAAATATATTGGAAACCACCATATAATTTGAATAAATCCCCCGCCTTTTGATGGATTCCTCCACGCCTCAAGACAGTCGCGGACACCCACGCAGACTGGATATTCCCTCTTTTGTATCTTCGTCTAATTAAAATACTCCAGGAATCACAACATGGTTAGGTACCAGATATAGTGTTACCTAAGGAAAATCGAAGTTCAAAGTCGAAATGACATTTTTTTGTTTGTTTCTTATAAAATAATAAATTAGTTCAAACTTTGTTATCTTACGTACATTACTGCTCAAGATGACTTCCTAGGTGGGTCGAAACATGTACCAGTTTTTCCTTTTATTAAACTGTAGGAGTTTAGACAGTATGGTGAGTTTACACATGCATAGATTTATTTGCGCCTATAAGAACTGGCGCGCCAGTAAATTAAATTTGCACGTGTAAACATCGACTTGCATAAAAGTTGAATCTTTGCATGCATAGACCGAAAAAGTCTGTAGTCTTCTGAAATCAGTTGCGCCAGTGGTGACTCATACCTGCAAGAAAATATAATTTGCGTGTGTAAACAAGCACTTGCACGTCGGCTCGCCAGGTTTTATTTGTTGCATTTTCGGCGGTGGACGGTGGAGCTAGTACCTAATTCGTGTGATTGATAGCTATAAATAGTGAGTAAATATGGCTAAAAAAGTGGTCAGCAGAACTGACAATAAAATTTCTGGAAGGGCCGACGTGGTTTAACCCACACACGGCCTTTTCGTCGTTTCTCAATTTCAAAATGAAACTGGCGTGACAAACGTTGCTGTTTTTGAACATCTGTGTAAACCTTTTCTGGCATGCCAATAGAATATTTTATTATCCTTAAAAAATTGATAGCTATGGAACAGAGAACGGGTAACTAAGTACCATTCATCTCAAATATTTAATTGGGGTACTTACAAAAACTTTGTAGACGAACATATAAAAATCCCACGCTACGGTCTAACTCTGAAATGTGCTCAATTTAAAATGTAGAATATAAGCTTTATTCCTCAGCGAACATTCAACAGGAAGGAATTTGTTTGCTTCAACAAAAATCAATTAATTACAATTGTGCGAGTTGAAAATTTGCGTAGCTAATGGTGCGAAAACCAAACGAACTGCCCAAGCCAATAATTTATTACCGAAAAATTTTCTCTCGATTTTACGATTTCAATTTTTGAATTTATGTTCGTCAACATCGACAAAATTTGTGTGATTTTTTGCCTTTCGGCCAAATGGGCTTTGAGATATGCACTGCACACTATACAATATTTAAAACATGGTATGGTTTTTATTAGTGAACTAAATCCATCCCAATTTTCGAAAATAGTTCTTTTCTGTTTTACTTGATTTAAACATAAAAATTTCTAATACATAGTTGTAATTATTGGTACTTGATATTGTATTTTTGGTGATGCGTATATTGTTATCATCAGTGCTTCCTCAGTTTCTGAAAACAGACATAGTAAAATGAATTGAGCATCAACAATAACAATTGTGAATTGTTATACCAATTTCCCATGGCAAAATTTTTGCCGCTCATTCGAATTATTGACCTTTGACATTTGGGTGGTATTTCATATTTGGATCCTTTCAGTTATTCACATATAGCATACTGTTTCTATATTAGTTAAATAAATCCACAAAACTGACCATTTTTAAGCTAAACTACATTTCAATCGAAATTAATTCCACGTATACCACAATACGTTATATATAAAATTTAAAATAGCCATATATTTAATATTTTTATTTAGTATTAATTTTAATTTAAAATATTATAGGTATATTTTGTTGCCCGACCAGAAGAGTACATAACATAATATGTAGTTGTTCTATTTACTACCAAACATATTGGTGAAAAACGTTTTAGATTCTTGGCTCCAAACTTACAGGGTGTCTCGTAGTTCTGTATACCATGTACACATACATAGGTATATATATATATAGAGTTCGCCCCGTCAAATTATGAAGATTTTCTTAATAACATTTTTGGCTCTCTGTCAAGATGCCATTTAAAAAGGGTTTCCCCCAGGGACTCTTTAAAATAAAGGGAGGGCAGCATGTCACAGTCTATCACATAGGAAAAGTGAAGCCTTGAGGGGAAGTTTGTTTTCTGTATACTCCAAGGAGACCACATAAGTGGGCTAGTACAAGGTTATGATATATGTCAGTATCCAACTGCCATCAGGTTCTATGTGACATGCCAGTGCCATAGATTCCAAAGGAGGCAAAATATTTCCCATCATAGTTCACAATTTTTAAGTTTTCTAACTTCCAGCTTCCAGATAGTCAATTAAGTGGTAATGCGGCCGCCTGTATAGTAGTCCCAATAATTGCAACCAGATTTTTCTTGTCTCACCTTTAGTAATCCTACAATTCCCATTACGTGGGCATTACGTATAAGCAGGTAGTTCGAAACAAATCGTATTTCCAAAATTTTAAATTATTAAGCAGGTAGCTTCAGTCAGGTCTTTTAAACAGTTTTTATCTACAACTATAAGTTTATTTTACGTTTGTGAGGTACCTACCTTGGGAGAGAAATGAAATTACAAAAATTTTACAATGAGCACCGAGAAAAACTACATGATTAGAACTAAGTACAAGACCTAATCTTATTAGTCCATCCCGAAATCTGTGAAAGTTCTTTGGTTAGATACATTCAACAAGGGAAGAAAGTTCAAGTACGTAGGTACCTATTATACCTACATATTACAAATGGTTTGAGGAACCTGGTAACAAGGTGCAATAGCGACAAATTCTCAAATAAGCAAAATCAGCACTGACTTACCATACTTACTTATATTACTTAAATTCCTGGAAATAATTGCAGGAAACAAAATTCAAATATAAAATAAATTTGATTCATTTGGCACTTGCTACATTCTGTAGTTGTATACACAAAATTGTCAATTTTTAGAAATCATGGAAACCATTATTAATTTTTACTAACAATCAAAGTACCTGTTATATTCATAGATTCTCCAATAAAATGGCATACTTGGCATCACTGAGACCATTAGAATGAGGAAAGAAACGGCCTCACTTTGGAATGTATAATGCTGGGTCCTCTTACTTTAAAGGGTCCCTGCGTTGACTGAAGGTTTAAACAGCTATTCTCTAATAATTTGTCACTATTGAATTTTTTTGCATCTGTGTCATTCTATGCGAGGCTCTTTTCTATGAACCAAAATAAGTTCAGTAGAAGTGGTGCCATGATGTTTCTTTAGTTCCTGAGAGAATTTAGCAGGTTAAAATGTGCATTCCATTGTATTGTACAATAACTTAACGGGGGATAACACAAATTCCAGTTTGATCTCTATGGACGTTACTTTTGTTGTTTTTTAAATTCGATATTTTTGCTCCTGTAGAGGTATCGGAATTAATTGTTAAACGAGTAAATATGCCGTGAAAAAATTTATGGAAACCTCGTTCCATATTCACAAACGGATGTTTGCACTATTTGCGGGGAATTTTAAATTGCGTATATACCTACGTGTTTTGATTATTTCGGCTATTTTGTTTTTATTTAGTTACTAAAATCAAATTTTAATTTTTATTATTCGATATTTTTTGACAAAGTTTGGTACAAACCCGTTTTAAGGGATGCCCAATCCACCGGCAGAATTCTAATAAAAATAATATGATCGGTCGAATTTTGACCCAAAAAATATGACACAGTAGGGCTTGGTTTTTGTAAATAAAAAGTACAGTTTTTGATGCCCTATCCTTAAAAACACTAGATCAAAATCGGATGATAAATACGAATTTTAGGGGGGTGTTCCGATTTGCAGTGGGTCACACCGTATATACATTTTTGCAGCTAATAGTGAAACCAAGTCGGAAACACATTCTATACGTATATAATGCTGTTAACACTGAGGAGTGTAAAAAACTGTGAAGATCTACTATACAGTGTGTTTCCTAATAACCTGCTAATACTTAAGGGGGTTATTCTTGGGTCCATTTTGAGAAAAATCTTCATATGAAGATAATGTCCGAAAAGTCTTAACTTTTGAGATATAGGGTGGTAAAATTTGACTATGTTAATGTTAATGACTTGAATACGTGACAACTAGACTAGGTAGACAACTGTCAAAACTATTTATGTTTACAAAACAAAATCTGCTTCTTGCCAACTAGATCGTTTTGAATAATTGTTAATATCTAATTGTATACCAAGGTGCAAATGAATGAGTTTTAATTTTTTTATGCGAAAACCGCACGTCAACCAAAAAAAATCAAGAGACCTCATTTACTCAGAAAAGATGGGGATTTCAAAAATAATTTTTAGTTTAAGAAAAAGCAGCAGCGTAACATATTTTTCTTTAAAAATATTCAATTCAAAACCCGTACAGACGCCACTGGTAAAAGTAATAAAATTGTTTCTACATCAGAAAATGCATCTTGATGCATAGAAGGCGTGTACCAAATTTCACAAAAATATCTAGGGTAATACCAAAGTGATAATAAAAAAAAGGATTTTAAAATTTTAGCCCCCTGTAGTTCAAAAGTTAAGACTTTTAGGGCATACGATCATTTGAAGTTTTTTTCTCAAAACGGAGCCAAGAATAACCACCTTAAGTATTAGCATGTTATTAAGAAACATCCTGTATACTATACGTGTTGTTGCTAACACTGCAGAGTAGGTGCTATGAAAATTTATAACTATACGTGTTGCTGTATACTGTAGGGTGTAAAAACTGGAGATTTACACGATTCGGTGTAAAAATAACAACTAGGTGTGAAGATTTAACCCTATGTGCGTGTAAAATTAGACAGACGCGTGGTGCTTTACTAAAAAAATTACATTCATTTTAGCATTTACTGTGTACATGTTTAGTTACAAAGCTATTTCATTAAATGGTAAAATCTACACAGAATTTTGAACTGTGAATGTCTGCGACATCTTGTAGAAACAGAGCGAACACGAGAAACGCCTTTGTTGAGATTGACAAATGGTAATTCCGGCAGCACTATAAGCTACGTTCGCAAAAAGGTTAACTGACATCGCCAACACATTATAATTTACTGGCAAGACAATCATAATTCGAGTTGGCGATATATCTTACACCATCAAAGGACATAGCTATATTGCTATATAGCGTTAGTCGAATATGGCAATCTAGATGAGCGCCCCTTCTCGATTCATCCGTCTGTAATTACTTTATCCATAAAGCTGTTCTCCAGACCGCATATTTCAGACTACCATATACTTGGGCACTATGATGTTACTGTTATGAATCTGCTGTGCTCGTTACCTCAATATAGGTTGAATATTCATCTGCCTCCCGTAAAATCGTAGCGTGAATTTGAGGTCTGGATATTGCACAAGATAAACGCGAAAGGTCAAATTGTTGTGACGATTGAGTCTGGACCGCAACCATATACGAATGTATAAATATAAATATTCCAGCTTGTGCTAGTAAAATATCTAAGCAAATTCTGAAAACGTAGCAACATACAAAAAAATCCGGGGACAAAAATGTTGTTGATTTATTCAAAACAATTCTTAGATAGAAGCGATTCTGGACATATATTTATATTAACCTTCTTTCCTATGAGGTGGCAATTAACGTGATCAAATATATACAACAAAATAAAGTTTAACGGCTTTTGGATCAAACTATTCTGCCAAAAATGGCCGAGGTATGCAAAATGACTGGTACTTACCACCTTTCAACGAACCCAAAATAGTTTGTCCAAAGAGCCGTTAAACTTTTTTCTTTCTTTCTTATTTTGACCTAAAAGGAATATCCCCTTAATTTGTGCCGTGTGTCAAAAAGTCAAAGTCAAAAATCGAAAGTTTCAAGGTTCTTTCCAACGGTTGGACCAAATGCTTGGGTTTAAAAAATAAGTGTAGACATATACAGGGTGTCCCAATAAGGACTCCCGTCGCCGATATCTCCGGAACAAAAAGAGATATTTTAATTCTGCAAACGCCGTTCGCTAGGACGTGAAGAGGGCTTTATTCGAAACTGATAAGCGTTCATTTTGATAATGGCGTATAGATGGCGCTGCGGTGCAAAGAAACTTTTCGACCCTACGAACGTTGGAGCCTAGCGCGTTTGAAAGACTGATTAATTTGAAGAAACTTTTGTTCTACGGACTATTTTCCTACTGTCACTAGTTTCTGAGATAACCGCTCTACAATGTCATTTATAAAAAATGAGCTAACTCGCTTAAAATTAACTTTAGAGGAAAAAGTTGTTAAAAATATCTTTGTAGTTCACTAAGGACGAAGAAAATAGCTACACGTGTCAAATTATTACACATCCGGTTTGACCGAAAGTACCGGAAGTGACCCGTTTTTCAGATTAAAATGAACATACTGTATAATTTATCCCACAAAAGTAATAAAGGTAATTTACAGTGTCATATAATAACAATAACACCATGTATATACCTACATACATCTAGACAACGACAATTTGGCTGAATTTATTTTTATTACCCGAAGGTGGCTCTGTCTCTTTAATACGTCAGTCAACGGTATTATTTTATGTAGAATGCGGTAAAAACAGTGCTGTAGCCGCTGCACGCTGCTCGTATTTAGGTATGGAAATAATTTTGAACATATTTATTGTAAACATACATGGTTAATTTCTATAAAATAAAAATAAATTCAGCCAAATTGTCGTGGTCTACGTGTACCTACAAGGTGTTATTGTTATTAGGTATATTTTTCCAATTTTGAGGAAAAATTGTACAGTATGTTCATTTTGAACTGAAAAATGAGTCACTTCCGGTACTTCCGGTCAAACCGGATGTGTAATAATCTGGCACGTGCCGCTATTTTCTTCGTTTTAGTGCACTATAACGGTATTTTTAATAATTTTTTCCTCTAAAGTTAATTTTAAGCGAGTTTAAGCGAGTTAGCTCATTTTTTATAAATTACATTGTAGAGCGGTTATCTCAGAAACTAGTAACAATAGGAAAATTGTCCATAGAACAAAAGTTTCTCCAAATTACCCAGTCTTTCAAATGCGCTACGCTCCAATGTTCCTAGGATCGAAAAGTTTCTTTGCACCGCAGCGCCATCTATACGCCATTATCAAAATGAACGCTTATCAGTTTCAAATAATGCCCTCTTCACGTCCTAGCGAACGGCGTTTGCAGAATTAAAATATCTCTTTTTGTTCCGGAAATATCGGCGACGGGAGTCCTTATTGGGACACCCTGTATATACAGGATGATTTTTTTAGGTCTACCACTGCGATTTTCTCGCTTATTTTACTCCCTACAAAAAAAGCGTAAGAAACAAAAATGTTGCAAGTTTGGACAGCTACGAGTAAGTGGTGCTGCAAAAGAAATCGGCATCCATGGCCAACTTGTCGCGCAATATTAAAAAAACTCAAATTGAGCAAAATATTAATAGCCGTGGAATGTTTATTTTAAGAGACAGAGGAAAACTTTTATATTGAAAATTGATGGCACTGAGAATCTTTATCTATCCACGTAGTCAGATAGTTTCAGCAAATTACACAGGGTCTTCGGCTCTCTTGAGGCTATGAAAATTTTTTGTTTATTTCTTATTAAGTGATTTTCTCGCTTATTTTAGGCCGCACAGAAAATACGTAAGAAAAAAAAATATGGCAATTTTAGTCAGCGAGGCGACTTTAAAAAAGGAATGGGCCTCCATGCCCAACTTTTCGCACTGTACTAAGAAAACTTAGAATCTACAAAAATTTTCATGATCTCAAGAGAGCCGAAGACCTTGTGTAATTTGCTGAAACTATCTGACTACGTGGATGGATAAAGCTTCTCAGTGCCATCAATTTTCAATATAAAAGTTTTCCTCTGTCTCTTAAAAATAAACATTCCACGGCTATTAATAGTTTTGCTCAATTTGAGGTTTTTTTAATATTGCGCGACAAGTTGGCCATGGATGCCGATTTCTTTAGCAGCATCACTTAGCTGTCCAAAATTGCAACATTTTTGTTTCTTACGCTTTTTTTGTAGGGCGCAAAATAAGCGAGAAAATCGCGGTGGTAGACCTAACAAAATCATCCTGTATATACAGGGTGAGTCACATCTAAAGGCAGAGCCGAAAACACAAGATAGAACTCGCTAAAATAAGCACATATGCTTAATAAACATTAGCTCAAAAACGCTTGGTTCTCCATATACAGCGAGTTGAATTTTTTCCAAAAATAACATTTTTTTTAAATTTCTTTCGAGCCCATTTAGGAATTTCAACCAAATTTGGTACACATTATGCATTGGACGGTTGCCATTTTGTGCAATACTTTGACCCCGTTCAGATGACCAGCGGCGTAGATACAAATAGTTACTGTAAATAATTGTAAAAAAAGTAATACGGTTCTGTGCAAAACCAAAAATTTTGCCTTTTTTTGGATAGCCCTTTCAATTTGGAACAAAAAGCACCTCTTGGTATTTTTTTGAATTTTTAAACGGGCTTGAAAGAAATTTAAAAAAATATATGTTATTTTTGGAAAAGTTTCAACACGCTGTATATGGAGAACCAAGCGTTTTTGAGCTAATGTTTACTAAGCATATGTGCTTATTTTAGCGAATTTTATCTTGAGTTTTCGGCTCTGCCTTTAGATGTGACTCACCCTGTATATAGTTCTTGTTTTCCAGCATAACAGTATCCCCATTAAATAAAACCTAATGGTGATCTGTCGTTATCCCCTGAAGTGATTTTAACGCGTACTCATAGAAGTTATAAACCATCTGGGGTAGAGATAGTGTCCCAGCGCACAGGGCTAAGTGTAGCACAATCAATTCAAAGCACTCCTGTTCAGTAATTAGTGGTATGCCGGCGGTCGGCCTGGAATTGTCTCCCCAGAGCATTTCTCCACGCCTATACCAAAACACTATACACTCTCCCCCAATATACGCATTTCGTAGTGTAAAGTGTGGGGGAAAAGCCTTTATCTACATTGACGAGGGATATATTTCCAGAATATAATTTACATACTTTTGCCCATAGCATAGAATTCCATTATGTATATGTGTTCGATGGCATTTCAAACTTTCTAACTATATGATCTTGGTACACCAACTGGTGGTCTGATACTATTATTGAAAAAAATCGCAATCAGAAGCTGCAGCAAAACATCAGACCAAAAATATTATAGATACTCGTCTCTTCTAATATATCAGTAATCAACCATAGCACGCATTCAATACGAAATTAAAACTTATATTAATAACTAATCAGGTATAAGGAAATAGTTATTTATGTACCAAGGCACTGAAGTTCAACTTTTTATTACTCATGTGGAATTTAGTTGCCGAGGCCTCTGGCTGAGGAAAATAAACCACATTAGTCATAAAAAGAACTTCAGTGCCGAGGTACATATTATATTTTTTTTTTTGAAATCGGAAACAAATGATTTATTAGGCAAGAAAATAATCATAAGGGATCACCCCGTCCATGAACCGACTACGCGCGGCGTTGCTTGACTTTGATGATCGCTCTACCTAGGTCAAGTAAGATAAGACAAACCAAATTGCCGCCTGTTGTGCAGCCTCCACAGCAAATCTCTTGGTATTCAAACCTACTAAAATATTTTATACTGAAAGATTGCGCTGGTATAGGCAAAGAAAATGATATGCGTAGTATCATTTTCTTTGGTATAGGTAACAATTTCGCAATGTGTACGAAAAGTTAAATGGGCCTTTTGTGGCCGGGTTTTGAATATTTGGTCACTTTTGACGCGCGATGGATCCGCGTCTGACGTTTGATGTTTACATCTCGGCAAAGCCTACTTATTGAAAAAATCGTACAATAATGGGCTACTTTAATGCCGATTTCTGAGCTTTTAATGACGATTTTGGGACACTTTACTGCCGATTTCAAGAAAATTTAATTTATTGAGGTTTCCTTATTGAGGATTACTTATCAGTACCTTAATTCTAGTAGTACGAATTCTGAGGTGGAATCCATCTAAAATGCAGAAGAAATTGCAATGCGTGAACTTATTTTCCTTATAGGCGTATCGCCTCTACCACAATATTATACAATATATTATAGGTACGCGTACTAGTTATAAATGATCTCATGCAACTTTCTATAAAAAAAATAAAGCTAAAATAGCAAAAGGAAAATTATAAAAATAGCATAGGTAGTAAAATAATTATAATTATACCATTACAACATTTTGAAAACTGTTCGTTTGTTGAAAATGACTCAAAACAAAAACGAAACTAAGACAATACTTTGTCGGCTTGGTGCAAACATAGTGTTTCGAATTTGTCCTAGTTCTGTTTTTAGTTTTCTGTCTTCCACAGAACCCAAACAAAACAGAAATTCGACTAGTCCGTTTGGTGGAAAACTGGCATCATGTAGCGTAATCTAAATCGTAATCTAAAATAGCTAATCGTTCTATTCTTCTCTATTCTAATATAATTTTAAATGCTTCACCGAGTTCTACAATGTGTTAAGTGGAAACTCAACAACGTTATATTATTTTTAGTTATTTTTAGTCTGAGAAAAAAAATTGAAAGCTCAACTTCCGAATAAAGAGAACTTTGGCCTCTTGCCGTACGCTGAAAACTATTCACTGCATTTGTGTAAGAAGAACGACTAGGCACAAATCTAAAAACATTAATTAATTAATATAAAAAAAATTGAAATTAATTTAATCTATGAAAAAACTTTCCAAAGTTCCTTACCCCAACAACTTGTGCAGTAGCAGTATTTATTAAAACTTTCCATATTTGGCACATTTTTTTTGAAAGTATTAGGTAATTTAAGTTTTATTTCGAGCAGTTTTAGGTTATATACCTGGTGGATATCACGAATCTTCATCTCTACGTCAAAATGGCCAACAATGCAATTTCCATTGTCGACCATTGTGACGTAGGGATAAATAGAGGAGGATAAATAAAATTTAGTTTCTGACTGCCTTAGTTTCTGACTGTCCTAATAAGACAAAATTGATAGACAATTAGCTACGAGTATATAGCGCAGGATTAAAACAGTGGACTTACCACAGATGACGTAACCACCATGTCTGTGCATCTACTAAATGGTAGATCATGGGTTCGAGTCCCACACAAATCACAACTTTTTTATTTATTTTTATTATCGCTGAATCCTATGCCTCTTATATTTGTCACTGATTTTCATTTTTAGTGATTGAACAACGATTCTTATGAAGCATTATTACTCACAATCTACTTCATATTTAAAGTTTAATTTAAAGTTCCTATGTATATGAAACTGTCAGTAACGATTTATTTGGGCCTCAATTAAGCCAAAAACGTTGACTGACCTTAATAAGACTTCTCACGGCTATAGTTTCATGTCCTGGAAAGTAGATGGCGCATGGCGCCTATGGTCAACAATGTATTTTGTCTCCGGGAAGCGCATGGTGAGCCAGAGAACTGTCAAACATGACAGCCGTGAGCAGTCTTTATTAATACGTCAGTCAGCGCCAAAAATGAAAATAGAAATTTAAATTTCCGTATACGGTTGCGTCACTGTTTCGAGGACATCTTCGAGAATACATTAAATAATTATTAGGTGTATAATTTATACCTCTAGGAAGGAATTAAAACGTATTATAAGAAAGAATAATCTGTGTACTTTAAATACCTCAATAAACCTATTAAGTAGTAAAATAATCCTCATCAAACTGAAATTTTCTTGGTACTACCCTTTTATCGATCGTTTCACATAAAAATGTCGAACCAGTCTGTTTTAGAGGTTATTATAAACAGAAAACATTTCAAACCGTATACTTCACTGCCAACCGTTGATTTCGCCGAAATAGATATGCAGAAATAATTTCTCTGGGTTGCCTTTGTGCTTTGTTGATATAACAAAGCACAAAACATTTTTTTATTTCCATTGTGAGAAAGAATTCGTCGCAATGTAAATAGTGGAGTCAACTAGGAAAATACCTTCGAAGAAATTCCGGGAGTTTTAGATTTTGTTGGAATGTGTTCGTTTTGATATCTTGAAACAAAATCCGAAGAGTCCGCAGCGCAAAATAGTGTGCGATTTTGTTTATTTGACAATAACTGTCAAAAATATAGGTTTTTTGTTAATAACTTATTTAATAAGCATTTTTATAGAATTTAAGTCAGACCATTCGAAAGAGCAGGCAATTTCTCAAAAAAAAAATGTATTTACATATTTTTTGTAAAATAATTAAGTAATGAATGAGAATTTTTTTAAGATCATACGTTTTCATGCTTCCTCGTTTTTAAGAGGCAGCCGAAATTGAGAGCGGCGCGTGGAGCGCGAGACAGTTAAACAGTAATAACTTTTTACACACACAACTAATTCATATGCAACAAAGTTTATTGGAAAGTGACACCGTAAAGCAATTAAAAAAATCTTGTAGCATTAATTTCCATGAAGGGATACGCCTGTCATATTATTGTAAAGTTGACCTTGATCAAAATTTCATGCATTTTCACAATAATTGACGTTACATGGCCAATTTGTAATATTTTTGAGCAATATTACAGAATATTTCTACTAAATGTATGTAGTTTTGAATGAGCAGTATAAGATTACGATAGCAAACCTCGTTTGTTTTTTTTTTTTTCACTTTGAACATAGAGATTTTTCATAAATTCTTGCTATCGTATATTTAATATTTATTTCAAACGCTCATAATATCCGCTTAAAATTAGATAGGTGACTTTTTTGAAGCTTAAAACGTTTGCTTTTTGATAGCATAAGTTATTTTAATGTAATTCTCTTTTTTCTCGTTTATTTTTGCAGTAAACCGCGTTATAATTAATTTCATAAAACGCAGAACTCAATTTTTCTTATTTTTAAAACCACGAATCAAGCTGAAGGAGGTTTCTTACTGGGATGAGACCAATCCTAAGTGAAAGTACACGTTTTAAACTTCCTATTTCCTAGTCAAAAGATTTAATCATACATAATTTCCGCTCGTGATTATCAGCTTTTGGAAAAAAAACTCTTTTCATGTGTTCTCAGCTTTCATACAATAATACGAATTCAATAATAAATATAATAATTTCCGCTTTCTTTGTCGTAAATACTTCATACATGTTTGAATACTACTATAGTCCCCATTTTCGATCCACTGAGAACATGCGTTTGTATGTGTGAATGTATGTGCGTGTGTTTGTGAGGCGTGTTAGTCGGCAGGTAGTCGGCAGATGTCATTCTGTTCCCTTGGAGCACAGCTTGTATTGACGTGGGGACGAATGGCACAGCCTAAATGTAGGTATATATCCCCCCCGAAAATCCAAGCTATATACAGGGTGTTTCATTAAGGGTGAAGAGGTACCATATCTCAGGAATTAATAGTCCTGGAGCTTTGGGGAACAATCTTCTTAAGTAATATGGTCACGAAAAATCGCTGGAAATTATATTTAAGTTTGTAGGTCGGCCGCTAGGGGGCGTATTCGCAACATTAAATTTGAAAAATGAGTTTTCTCAAAAAAATATCTAATAAATATCAAAAATAATTTTATTGCATTCTTCAGCAAATACTGAACAATTTTGTCAAGGATTTTTTTCTCTTGCTCTTCAAATAGAGGTGAGACGGGCGGATAAACCTTGACTTGAAAAAATGCTGCTAACTCCGGTTTGGTTTAACCAAATTGGTTGAATTTGGGCTTGTTGAAGAGAGATTTTCTTCTTCTATCAAATGATTGTCCAGTAAGATCATTTCGAATTTCGTGGTCACCGCTAGAAGGCGCAATTCGAAAAATTTCCCTTTTATTACAATTTTCTCCGAAATTTTAAATTCAATGACATTTATTCTGTTCTAATCGAAAAGTAGATTATATTTACAACAAAAAATACTTTGGTATTTTGATATCTTCATTAGTTTCGGAGTTATCGCCAAAAGAACAATTATTAAAATGTTATTTGAAAGAAGAAGGTAGGTATTTGTTTTCAAAGATTTCCGTGGTCAAGCATGCCATGAAATAAATAAAAATCTGCTTGAGCTTTTCGTAAATAGCTAGATTTTCACTTTTTATTCCCTTAAACGTATTTCTAATTTACTTACCTTACCTGTCGTATTGATAAGAGATTATCTCGAAAAAAAAAATTTAAAATTTAAAATTCGATTATTCTCGCATTCAACTTCATTTTTAGTAGGCGTCATTTTATTTTACTTTTTTTTTACTTCATATTCATAATCAGCATCTCAAAAAACATAAAAATATACATTTTCATTGAAAAATAATGATTTTACAAATAATTGTATACGATTTTTGAGTTTCGGTGAAAGATCGATTTTTTGATTTTTTTATTTTTAAAATAAAAAGCGCACTTTTTCAACCTGCGGACTTTTAAATAAAAGTATGTTTGAAGGTGTTTCAAAAGGTTTTATTCAAATCCATGACTTCCCTAATTAATTCATAATTAACACCATTTTTCGTCTACGTTGACTCCACTAAAACTAAAGAAATAATATTTAAATGGAATTCTGTTATTCTGATGCCCGCTCATGGGGTTTGCTTTTGACTTTGACAGCTGCAGCCGACAATAAGGAGAAAAATGCGCGTGCCCACAAAATGTCTCTTCATCATTGGTCTAACTGGGGGGGGAGACTACGAGCGGCGTTGCCATATATGTGTTACACGCCGTACCACAGACAATAATACTCTACAAGTCTTCCGAAACACATCAGACTTAATAGACACAACGTAGACGTTAGGTACTGTGAACAAGATGTATGGTGGTACACACAGTTTGTTCAGCGAATGTTCGGCCTACGTCACAACTCCCGTCCTTGTCTGGCTCGTGAATATACGACCGTCGTATAGTCATGAGTAAGACAACAAACTGTAAGTATCTTAGGTTGTGTCTATTAAGTCTGGTGTGTTTTGGAAGAATTTGAGAGTATGTTCTGTGGTACGGTACCTACGGTGCGAACGATGGCTTCTCCGTTCAGCTACTAAACGACATCATTTTTAATTATTTTTTTTTTAGATAATGTATAATTTCCTTTTTTCATGTTCATTGGCCTACGTCTTTTGCGACACTTGCCGAAGTGTCTCTCCAATATCCGCAGTTATATAAAGGCGTGCATTGCACGGCGAGGAATGTATATAGCCGCTGCCGGACGTAATCAATTTGGGGGAACCCGATCTGTAATTAGTGGGGCGCCTGGGGTCGGCCAGGAATTGCCGACAGCTCCGCTCCGCCGACCCGTGCTTTCAAAACACTATAGACCCCACGAATCCGCATCCGGGATTAGGAATAGAGGGAACTCCTTTATTGGGATTGATTGGGATTGACTTTGGTTGGGTGCGGAATAGATACCCCGTATCACCACTACCATGTATTTTGTAGTTTCCTTCCGACTTTATATATTTCGATTTGGTCCTTGAAATCGAGAACACTCCTATATAGGACATCAATTTGAAGTGGCTCACTCAAAATATCTCCCCTAATTTTTGTCAGAAGAAAGTGATGGTCGTCACGCGCTGTGGATCTGTTATGGTGTAGAGAACGTCAGCTTTTTCATTTATGTGCAGTTTATGTACTTTTCGGTATAATGGCACAAAGGAAAGTGTAGATATTCAAGTATTAATAATAGGGAAGTTATGTATGTAATGGAATTTTCAAATGAATTGCTAATAAAAGGCTAATATGATTCAAATTCAAAATCATCGCTTTTCAAAAATTGCCTCTGAGAATCAATAAATTAGAAATAAAACAGTCTTGTCAAAAACTTGCAGCTGTCTTCTCAAGTTAAACTTTATAAACAGAAATACCTATGTAATTATTATAAACAGGAGTGATCAAAGATTTCGTACCTACTTATCTAAACCCCAACTTCGAGATATTATCAAAATGATCTTCAAGTAACCAAAAATACCCTTTAGCAGCTGCAGTGAACACTGGTACAAAAATCTTTGTACTAGTATTAGATTATATTTTCGCGTCTCCCCTATATTTTTTTCATGTCTTGAAAAAGACACCCTCAATAAGTCACTGCTTCGTAAGGATAGGATCATATTTCTTGGCTACTAAGCGGCTATTGTGTTACCCTGTACTATGGAGGGTAGAGGTAAGGGTAGAGGTAAGGAGGACCATCTCTGTGTTATAAAATTGTCCCTCAAAACCATTAACCTAAGATGGCGCTGCTGTTGCCCCAGGGTACCAAATCTACACTCCGAACTTTGCTATTTTCCACTCTGCTAAAGATGGGTCAATCGTGAATCACGGTGATTCGACCACTTTAAAGTATTGATTGACCGAATCACAACATATCGAAACGATCCAATCATGAAGCAGTCGGTTATTACCGACACTCCACAGTCCACACATCGAACGGCCGACGATCGAACGAACTAAGACCGAATGAAATGATTCGATATTTTTTGAAATCATTCACCGATCGATTTGGTCATAGTAAAATGAACGAATTACCCATCTCTACTACAACAGCTAAGTTCGGGTCATACCCGGGGAGAACACGAGCGCCATCCTTATTAATGCTTTTAGACGACAGTTTTTGAGCCGAACACCCATATAAGATGGTGCTCCTTACCTCTACCCTCCATACTCTGTACCTATATATGCACACCCTGCTATTACTTTCTTTCTACGCTCATATTTTTAGTCGGATATTGGAACGAACTAAAACCTGATTTTCTGGAAATTTTCATCATATTGATATTCCCTCGTAGAAGAGGAGACGAGGAAACGAGTAAACAAATCTAAAAAAAATCGACGTGTATCGCATGACCTCTTCGCTAACTTCAGTATGAAATCCCAATACAAACACTGCAGTATGGGAGGCAATGCAGCAGAGCAATCAGAACGTCGCGCAAAATACATAGGAAAGTGGAATTTACGGCTTTGCAGCCATTCCCTTGTCGTGGAAGTGCATGACATTATACTTATTATACAGTGTGAATCACAGTATGTCAGAAATATCAAGAATTCGTCATTTCTAGATGTATAACTGATCTACGTTTCCCTAACCTGGGCCAATAGTGTCGGTAAAGACTACCAGGTGTCAGGTGGTGCCGGTGTACATAGGGCGCGAAAACGGAAGTGAAACACAATATTTTCTTACATGGCCACCGGCCAGAAGATTGAAGTGTTTCGAATTTTTGTTTGTCGAGCTACAAAATATGGAATTATTGAATTATTCCCTACAAATTCGACATTTTTGGGTACTAACGAATGAACACTCCGCCTACGGGGTCGTGCTGAACCCTCGTACTCGTGCAGGTTGGGCAACATTTAATCCTTTTGCACAAATTTACTATATCGACTGACGGGGATCGGGGATAGGTAATTCACTTACCCCTAAACGTGATGAGAGCCCAATATGGCCAACTTTTCATACCCAAGCGACCCTCTTGATCAAATATGCTTATAACTCAATTATGTCACGCTGGTCACTCCCTGTATTTCAATAAATTCAACCCCGGAGATGTTTCAAAGTTCCCCGAAAGATTGCATATTCCCAAATTATAGGAAGTCACTTTCGTACTACATTATGAAAGAATTCTTGTCGATTATTTGAAAAGGGATGAATCTCCTGAATTGGTGCGCTTCTTATATTTGCATACTGAGCATACTGCGATACTACGCTGCATAGTATGCGCTTTTCCGTCTAGCATCTCCGTATCAAATCACGTCTTGCGGAATACCAAATAAATTGGTCTTATTGATATTCTGCCGATGCGTTCTTCTGTGAGGAGCATTTGATTTTCTGGATTTATTCCGCTCGGCTTCTAAGCAGTAGCGGACATAATTTGCAGTGATATTTAGGGTTTATGGAAAAAATAGTTTATCTAACACATAGTTTATTTGGTGAAATCTAGATTTAGATAAAATACTAATTTATCCAGTTAGTCTGCAAAGAACTGGCTTCGGTCGATGACGTGCGAATTATTGTTTAAATGCACCTTAAAATTGTATATGGTATAGTTTTCGTTTTCGGACCGTTTCCCATAGAGCAACAATATAAGTAGCTAAACTGTGACATGGGAGGTCACAAATTAAAAAAAAATAATAATAAATTGAATTTTTATGGTAAAAAATTGAGCCGCAAGCGAAAAAATCCAATCCCTTGCCCCAATGCGCAAAAGGATAAAGGGAATACCGGAAATAAACGTAGGTTTACGCTTCAATATTCTCTGAATAATGTTCTCCAGGTTTGTCTTTTTATTTTGGAGCTAATAGATTTATGAATACCAGAATGTCAAAAAATCAGCCCGGGAATCAATTGCATATTGACTAGCAAATAGCAATTACCTACGTGATTGAAGCATAATAATATATAAGTCGATATGGAATATGGAATATTGCCCCGCGATGTAAGTATATATCAGGGAAATTGCTAAATTTAGATCAAAGCTTCTTTAAAATATATATATATATATAAAGTAAGAATTGGAATTTGTTCACATTCTTTGAGGAGCTGGTAGGTATACGAGGAAACACAATGAAATAAGACGATAAAGTTAAAAAATTTCCACACAAAATTCACTGTTTATAAAATTTTACCCGTGCCGACTTATACAGAAGTCAAACAAAACAGACAATGCACATTTCCAATACAATTTTGGGGATTTCTATACCTAAATGAATATTTTGGAAAATTATCGTATGTAATATCACTAGTGCCGGAAATTTTAACGATAATTTTTTCGAAAGCGCTATTTTGCCTAGAGAGATCACGAGTTTAAATTGGGCTTTTATTTTCTGATAAAATCCCGAGAGCGAAGCTCGAGTGGTATTTGTCGAGATTATTATTATTTTAATAATAAATAAATTAATAATTTCTGTATTAATTTTTTCTATGTTTACATTTACATTTATTGACAGCTTCGACTGTAGCGTTCGAGTAAACAAACATGACGCTTGGGTATCCAAGGCAAATGCGATTATACCTACACCCTGTCGGCGTTGGTTTATTTTCTGAATGTGTCATAAATTTAAACGGAGGCGGAGGTCTAAATAACAAGAATTTAGCAATGTAAAAGTTATATAAATTCATTGATATAATGCTTAATAATACCACAACATAATTTATAAGTTGCATAATTTAGAACAGTGTGAAACACACAAACTTTAAGAAGTAGGAACGTGTTTGTATCCAACAGATTCGCGGTTGCTAAGCAACGAAGTGATAATTTGCACAAGTGCAATTACCGGTAATTGCACTAGTGCAAATTATCGCTAGCAGAGGCATATCATTGGTTGGATTTTTATGGAAGGAGCTACCTTAATGGATGCAAGCAGTATGAGGGAAATAATCGTGCAAATTTTTATCTTGGACTGTCATTAAATCACACTTTTATGATGAATGAGGTGATAATTAACGTCCTCAAATATACAAGGAAATATGGCTTAACGACTTATGAGACAAATTGTTATCAGATGTACATTAGACAAGCCATTACATTCACTCTATCAGTTACCGAAAATGTTGTCCCATAAGCCGTTACTTTATTGATGGTTTTAAGGCCCTTGCTGCATAATCGTTGCATCGTTGCTAGGCAATACTTTTTTTACCTAGCAACCACTTTTTGTACCTAGCCACAGGGCACCTCGAACATTTCACTCCCGCTTTCGGACCTGTTGGCGAGCATGTAAAGCGAACTTACGGGGCAGGGAGCAGGAAAAATATAATACATTGCACGATGCGTAAGCTCTTTTTTGGCTTCAGAGGTTTTTAAGGCGTTGCCTCGGTTCTTATTTAAACAACGTCCTCGGCCAAAAAAGTGGACTTACGCATCTTGCATAATGTAAATAAGTATTATTCTATATGGTGAAGTTTTACAGGCGTCAAGTATAGCATTATGCACGGGCGTAGCCAAGGGGGGGTTTCGGGGGTTCAAACCCCCCCGAAATAAGCAAAATATTACCTAATATTATACCGAAAAAATACGAGGAGTGAAGAGTTAAATTATTATTACATTTGAATATAGGTAGTAGCAGTTGCAGCCGAACTATTTTGTATTGTAGGGACACTTTGCGTTGTTTCTCGATTATTCGCCACGCCCCTCGGTCGAAATGAGCGGAACTTTGTGGAAGTTCGTGGAAGTTCGTGGAAGTTTCTGGACGGCTACTGGGCTGCTATATAAGCGGCGCCGCGGCGCGTGACCGCGCTTACGGCAGTATTGTTCCATGCGAACTCGAAGCGAATAAAAGTGAAAAGTGGTGAACGAATAGTGAAGAAAATTAAGTGTACCGTGTAAGTGAGTAATTATTTTAGTGCACTGTTATTCGATGACCTTGTTAAGGATAGATACGTGAATCATTATTACTGTCGAAAAATGGAGGGGAAAAAAAGGAAGGGTGATAAACCTAAAGGTATGGACTACTGGAAAAAGTGGTGTAGTCAAGGTCAAGGGGTTTCTAATAAAGAAACTAATTTGGATTTAGCTATCAAAGCTTCAGCTACCTTGCATGCTGATAAGAAGACTGCCTACCCCGAAATCTAGTTTGGAATGCCTAGATATGTGCGATAAAAACCTTTATCCTAATATTTACACATTACTACAAATCTTGGCTACCATTCCTGTATCCACTGCTACCCCAGAAAGGTCTTTCTCGAGCCTAAGGAGACTGAAAAACTATTTACGAAACACTACAAGTGAAAACAGACTTAATGGTTTGGCTCTAATGAACATTCACTATGGAACAGAAATTCATGCAGATGAAGTAGTGGATATATTTAAAAGAAAAAGCCGAAGATTTCTTCTTTAATGGTTTTAGATTTAGCGCAGAGGAACGAAGTTAATTTATCCATTTCATTTAAAGTTAAGAACTTTATAAATATGTCGTAGTTTTTCGGATGAATATATAGATATTAAATTTCATGTAAGTATATTTTTGTTGTTTTATTTACTTCTCAAACTAACCCCCCCCCCCCCCCCAAAACTAAATCCTGGCTACGCCCGTGGCATTATGGCATTATTAGAATGAAGGGGCACTGATAAGGTACATACCTATATTAAGTAGGGTACCAACGGATTAAAATATAATTATTTATCCCGGGAGTTTAAGCATGCATTCTCCTTATTAAAAAAATACTTTAGTCCCATGGCATATGTATACTATACGCTATTTTTGCAATGCAAGGGCTAAAAAATAAAAATTCATAATAAATTATGTGAAAAAAACTTTTTTTCATATAAATAACATTTCAAAATAAAAGTTTCGCGTATACATTTTCCAGGGCCTTCGACTGAAGAAAAACATCGAACAAATTGATTTTTTTTATTCTGTTATTTTGTACATTTCGCTATATCTCCTTCAGAAAATCTCCAGTTAATTCGGATAAATTCGCTAAAAAAAATATCGCCGCATTGCTGTCAACTCGAATTGCGGCGCGGATACACTGCGCATCTATCCAATTTCCAGACGCCCCACCTATGCGTTAAAATAAGACCATAAATTAACCTGACGCCCCTGGTGTGATAAGGGCCAGCCGAGGGTCGAAGCTTCATTACGTCGCCGTTATACAATTTCCTCCAATTTTGATTGGTATGATGAGGGCCTGCCCGGGACAGTGCTTAAGGTATTTATAAAGATAAATTTGGGAAATATACTGCCGCTCTTCAAGATTTAATATATTATACAAGTCAAAACTTAATTTATACGCTTGGATAAGTTGAGGCGTCAACACGAGGGTATACCGTTGACAGAGGACGTAAGAGTGGAAACATGTTTTAACGGGATGCGGGCACAGAATTTTCACCATTAATCTTGTTTAAAGGGTTACGCGGGTGTTTCCTGTTTATGTCCCTTTTCCTAGCACGTTAAAATGAATCCTACCTACCATGCGAGTTCTGGAGGTTTTAATAAACTCGAATACAAGTGCTTGGTTCTTGTACTTTTCAACTATACTGAGTACTCGGTCCAAAGTACGTCATTTTAAAAGTAGGTACTTATTCTTGCATTTGATGCATTTATGAATACATAACATATACCCGTATACCTTGGTTGTACCTACTCGGGTAGGTACATTTTGTGGGCTCAAGTAGAGGAAGAGACCCTTTTTTTGTAAATTCGAAATAAAGTTCAGTTATTTTTTTATTAATATTGTATTAGAATACTTGCTTAGTAAATTGACAAAACATTGATGCAAAGAAACTACATTAAAATAGCGATCTATACTATATTCAAACTAAACGCAAGTGACACATAAACACAAGTTGTTGCATGGTTAGAGGGTGATACGCACGTGATCGGCTTGCTATTGGCTAGCCGGCAATAAAATCTGACCCGGCGGGCGAGTGCAGCGAGTCGATGTTTCTTACAGATGTGTTGAGTTGCAAGTGGACCTTTATTTTTTCCGATATAATTCTTTCGCTGTTTATTAATTGTTGGACTTACGATTTGTGTTAATAGTAGAAATTTGCAGATAAGTGAATGACTAGGTGTGCCATAAAAGTTTGTTTTTAAAGTTCTTAATACTGGGGCATATTATTTTAATATTTTATATTATAAAATTCGTAGAGATCGTCCTTAATGCGGCCCTGCCTCGTATTAGCCCTCAGAATTGTTCACGTGCTTCCATCGTGTAAATATTTAGGCGCCACTTGCATTTATGAATAGGGTGTAAACAAATTATTACCTTCTATACTAACTACTATGACACATAATTTTTTTTACATTTCACCTTGACTGTAAATGCCAGTTCATTTACACTATCAAAAAAACTTTTTCAGTCAAATTACAGCATACGTGCTTTTGTACAGAAACAAAAGAATTGAAGCGCTCAACTACCAGTACTACCACTTTAACACTTCACCCCAGTTTATTTTAATTAGTCTAGGCTATTTGTGTTATATGGCGTTACATATCCTTTAATATAACTAGCTCTCTCAAATTAGGCACCTATCTCAAATTTCCTCTACTTGTATGTTCTCGAGTAAAGTACGTAAAGTAAAGTACGTAAAGTACGTACGTACGTAAAGTACGTAAGTAAAGATTTTCCTTTGTTTGCATGTTTGTTGCCTTCAAAGTTTTTAAAAACAAGCTTTTATTTAAGCCATTTAGGAAAACGGATAAAAAGTTTAGATTCTCAAAATTTGCTTTCAAATTTCAAATTCACAATTAATTTCATTGGACAATAGTTGTTTGATAAGCGCGTACTTATTTGCCGAAATATGTATTTTCTTTACAATTATACGCCCGACAAGGTTTTTGAAACCAAATTTTGAAATCCTAAACTTACTCTACTGGCTAAATTTATAAAGATGAAGTACGGAAATGTATACGGTCGGAATTTACAATTTATACATTATTAAAGTCAAAATATAATTTATATGCTTGGTTAGGTGTCAACACGGAGGTCCTGATGATATAGGACAAGCATGTGAACATATTCTATCCGGACGAGGCACAGGCAGTTTTCATCATTAATCATGTTTAAGGGGTATGCGGGTATATGCTTATTTTCCTGTCACGTTAAGATGCAACGGCTCAGGAGAATAATTGTGGAGATTCTAATCAAACTAGTAGCTCTAGAGCAAGAAATAGAGATGATGTTATAATGAAAATTGGTCACTGAAAATGATTGGCTAATAGTTATTTTTACATAATAATTGTTTGTTTTTTTTTCACCATCGTAATCAGCACAAATAATTAAAATTTTTCCTAAACCAACCTAGAATTTATCTTTAAAAATAAGAAATACCCTTACTTTGGCTCTTAAAATGTGCTTTAGAAGTCGGCCTTGTAATTGTATACCTAAATCAAGTAGATACGTCAAGATTGTCAAGTCTTTATAACCATGATAATGTTCAAATGTCGTGGCTGTTCCATGTAGGTGAGTAAATTAATTTAAAATAATAAACTTTTAGCTGAGCTGTAAAATTGTATAACTTATCTTCTAAAACCTTTATTTTACTAAATTTTCATTATATACTCATCCAGATAACCATTTACAGCTTTTATAGAGTCCAAAACAAGACAAAACCATAATTGGAAAATAAAGTTTGCTGCTTCATAATATTATATTGTAGAAGTCCAAAACAAGACAAAACCATACCCGTAATTGAAAAATAAAGTTTGCTGCTTCATAATATTATATTGTAGAAGTATGAGGATACATAAGCATTTTTACGATAGGCTTTAACCATCAGCATGAAGTTACTGAGGTGAATTTGAATTTGAATTCATCCCCGTATCTCATTAGCTGTTTGTATAAGAAAAATAACACGAAAGTTTGATGCGTACAATTAAACCAGCTTTCAATTTGTCGGATAATATAAGTACTGAATATTCCATTTAAAGAAATTACCCTTGGCATTGGCGAAATCTTGAATACAATAAAAAAAATTTACTTTTAAATGTGTTTGGCTTAAGAAGTCGCCCACATTTTTATATTTAATGGCAAAGTTTACCTGTCGTAAATAATTGTTTTTGTAAGAGGAAATTAATTGTTTCATGTTTATCGGAAACCATGGTTTGTTAAAATTTGCAGCCAGACGTTTAGTGGGCAGACGAAATTTCTAAGGGGGCGGAATTTTCATGGGTAACTATTTAAATATTTTTTTTATCTGTAGATTTTCACGTTATTTAGGACTCACCTTGTACTTTCTACTCCCTAGATTATTGTTGTTTGGTGCAGTGCGTAAACAATCATTGAGAATAGAGACCAGGGCGTTATTGCTTTGTCTATTTGATGGAGAGTTTTAATATTCGCAAGAATGCAAACGAGGAAACTAATTGAATTTTTCTTACTTGGCCATGATTTGTCAACTTTGGGGTTAATTAAATTATTATGCTCATCAAGTAGGCTCCTCTTACCAAATCACTTTAATTAACTGTACCTATTGTTGAAAAGTGTTTTTCTCTCGACAAAAGTTAAAAAATTATTAATTTTTGTTTACATTCATAATTTTTATTGAAGAAGTGTGAAATATTCTTCGTGATTTAAAATATATTGTTCACTCCAACAACACGTGTTTTGTGTGGAGGATATTTTACACAACTTCTTCACACAAAGATAACGAAAATAAATAAGAATTAATAAAGTTTTATGTTGTGCAGAGAAAACCAAACTTTTTTAACAATACAGTTGATTGAAGCAAAGGTGTATACATTTTTAATTGAAACGATTTGTTGACATGTGCCTACATGATAACAGTCGTTTAATTAACCCCAACGTTGACAAATAATGGCCAACTAAAGAAAAATTCAATCAGTTATCTCCTTTGCATTTTATGCAGTGCTATGTTCTACCGGAAAAAGGTCAACTCTTAGCGCTAATGAGTGTTATGTATTGTGTATTATTTATTATATATCCATATACCTAATAGTAATATTAGTTTTTTCTGTTATTTTTTTTCAAGTAAGCCTTGTGACTTCTTCTTAGATCAACTTCTATGGTAAGCTAAAAATGCAAGAGGGATGCCGAATATTTGTGCGGCAATGCCAAATCAATAGTTCGCCAATATTGACATCGAAAATATGCTGTTTTAAATTTTTGAACGGGACAATTATTGTTCGTCGTTGTCGTTGCTTCAGCTGAAGTTACGTACGCCAATGTCGACTGTTTTCTCAAACTTCCAACTCCAACTCCCTAGCACCCTTTCCACTCTTCAAATAACCCAAAAGAAAGATCCGCTAATTCTGCTTTCTCGCGTATACTTTGTCTAAGTAGTTTGCCCGCTTAATTCTGAACGCAAATATTTCTGTCGGGGGGATAGGGTGAGTGGGGCGCATGCGTGAGTGCCGAAATCCGGTTCCAAAGCGGTAAGTGGCTGTTACACTGGCGGCTGACAGAGTTTAGGACCCCGCCGAACTATACGTAACACTCTTGAAGCAAATGTATTGATGATGTTGTTGGCCGTAATTGTCCTAAAAGTTAAGACTTTTAGGACATATTATGTTCATATGAAGTTTTTTTCTCCAAATGGACCCAAAAATCATCTCCTTCAATATAGCATATTATTAAGAAACACCCTGTATATTTAAAGTCTACATTATGGTTATGGCACAACATGCGGAGACAGTTAACAGGGGTACACAGTAAAAAAAATATGCCCGTGTAAAGCACAAAAATAGCTGGTAAACTTTTATCGTGTTCATTTATACACCACATATCATTAATATGGATTATATATCTACCAACCTACTTATGAAAAATCTATTTTTTTTTCAACAAAAAAATGCCTTGGGATATGAAAAATACTCAATGTGTATTTCTAAAAACACATACCTAATCTCTTAAAATGTAATTTCATTGTTTTTAACACCTCTCGTGTTTTCTTTAACACCGCTCGTGTTTAATTTCCACCGTTCATGTTTTTTAAACACCGCCCGTTTTATGATTAAGTTCAAAATAATGGCATGTTTGCCCTTTCTCCTCCCTCAGTCGGTCTCTAGCTGGATTTCTGCGCGTCATATTCTGCCTGCAGGTCGGAAAGTAAGTAGAAATTTAAATTAAATATCCATTGTGTGACGCCGCTGGGACAAGCAATTATCTAGTCCAATATCTAAAAGATTGTTCACTCTTTTCCGATTTTTACAGGTTGAGTGATCAACCTACCAAAGAAAATTCGTAGTAGTATTTTCTTTGCCACTGTCTACATAATTCAACTAAATAACCAGTCTACATATTTCAAATGTCAGTAATGTATTTTTAAAAATGTTTTTAATAAATAAATCTTTAAACTACAACTGGCTTTCTATAACTATCCTACCACACTAGTGACTCGTTTATTTCGAATTGTGGCTTTGCATCTATAGAGACCGGGGAGTTCCATTTAAAAATTCAAGATTGAAGAACTTATATAATATGTAGGTATATTGTACTTTACCAGAAATGAACAAACAGTATCTATCCCAAAAAGCCCGTTCTATACCATGGTAGGGGTAATTTTTTTTAATTGTACACAGGGTTTTTAGTAAACATATGGCAAAAATTAAAGTGATTATTCTCTAGCCCATTTTAAGAGTATGATGATGATTTTCTGAAAGATGATGCTATTGTTTAGAAGGTACAGGATAAAGGTTTTTCGACAATAAGAATATTTTGAATGTTAGCTACCAACTTTAAACAATTGTTTCAATTCATTCCAATACATTTGATTGGATTAGTAATTTTAAAAATATGAATTTTTTTTGCTGTTGTCCGAAAATCGTCAAGGGGACAAAATAACTTAAAATAACCCAGGAAATAACCCCTTAAATTTCTGCCATATGTTTACTAAACATCTTGTATAAAAACCCCGTATTAATCACCAGATGTCATAACATACACGAAAAATGTTACACTAAAGGCGTGTATCATGCTACATAACACACGCCCTTAAAAATTCAAATTGTACCAATACGAAAGTAGTTGTTAATTTAGCCAGAATCGGCGTGGACTTAATGTGACCACTTTTTGTGTCAAATAACAAACAAGGCTTAATTTGGACATTTATTTAATTAAATGTCACTTTTGACAGGTATGTCAAATGACGTCACGACGTTTAATGGTCTCATTTTGATTCTTTTTTGAAGCAGATATGATCGCCCCCAGAGCAGTTTCATCTTAGCCAAAAAAAAATCCCTAAGGTTCCAACTTTTCGGCGGACACTGTTTATAATATTTATATATTAAACCTTTGTGAAAACCATTAGAGTTTTCTCAGAAACATAAAGCATACTAACATTATCTCATTAACTTGAAGCTTTAAGTATTCTGCTCGTGTTACCCGTCTGATATTATACTCGCGTTCACTAACTCACAAACCATATTGCATAATATAATATCTTGCTAATGGTGTCTCCGTCTCATATCGTTTAGCGTTGTTGAAATTAGAATAGAATAGAGGGGTACTCTATGATCGGCAAAAAGTTGGACACAGAAATTATTGAAAATGTATGAAAGGGCTAAAATTATTATTTTTTTAATAGATATGAATGGGAGTTCAGGCAAATAAACCACATGATGGATGTTTCCAAGGATATTATTTTTCTTTTACTTTAAAGAAATCGCCATTCTGAATGAAAGTGACATTTTGCAGCGCACTTCCATTGCGTATGAGACAACTTATTTATATTATTCTAGCTAGTCAGCTAAAATAAAAGTCAAGTAAAAGTCACAATTCATTAATATAGAAAGTTTTTGGTGTTGACAATAAATAATAAGGAAACAGACCAATGAATAACAGTTAGACGGTTCATTCGAGCCTATGAAAGTTTAATGCCACTGGATGAAAGTTTTAAATCGAAAACTGCCGCTTTCTATGAAGTTGTGGAATCCCGGAATTATTGGACTTGTAAAAGTTGCGTCGAGTTCGTGTAACTGTTAGGAATGTCTGATCGTTTAAAACCTATGATAGGATCAGCGTGGAAAACTGTTTGGTAAACTTTTGAAAGAACTGTTCTAATATGGACAAATTCTGGAAGAAATACAGGAATATAAAGCACCCGAAAAGGCTTTTGATAAGAACAGAAATAAAATAATATTTATTATTAAGGTAAGAGTAATAAGAACTAAGCAATTTCTTATTTGAAAGTTTTTTCTCTGCATCAGAATAATGTGGAGGGCTGCTGGTGGTAAAATAATCGCTTGAGTTTTACAACTATACAAAATATGCAACTGGGTGTCTGAAATACTTGATCGCATATTAAAACCTAAACGCCATAACCCGAATAAATAGTACAGAAAGTTTTCAGCATTCGCGATAAATAAAGTAACACCCAAATGAATAATACAACGCTTCATTCCAGAGTATGCTGCTTGAATCAATGTTCACCAGTACAGGGAACTTTTAAGTTTTCGGCGATGAGTTGGGAGAATCAAAAAGAACGTTTTTTTCTACAATAAGTTTTAGAATCGCAGAGGAATCACTCAGTACATTTATTTCATTTGTAAATAATGTTGCAATCAATCGAGAAACTCCCGGTTACCGAGCTTTTGTCCTTCCCAGATAAATATTTTAGGAAATATATATGGGTCAAGTTAGTGCTAAACTAATAAATTATTATTCTAGATTTATATCTCAAAAACCAGCAATATTCCACAAGGTCATAAATCACAAGAAGATTGCAGTATATGGCCCCCAGTTGGCTAGCAGAGTAATTATCTGTGGCAGAATAGCGAACAGAGTGAATATTCACGCTGAAATTGGCCAGAATAATTCACTTCATGGCGAAACTGAGAGAATGCAAATTCTCAGCATTGCATAGGGTTATTGAATATACCCGCAAAGGTCGAATATTTTTCAAACAGGTGAACCAAATAGGTATACAGAATTTTTTATTATTTGATTTAAGAAAATATTAATGTAACCAGTTGCTTTTACTTAAAAAACGATGTCAAATGACGTGCTCAACAACCACGTCATTTTCTTTATGAGTCAAAGTGACATTTAAAAAAATGCTGTTTAAATGGCATTACTTCTCAAAATTTTCAAAAGTCAGATTTCAGACCTCTAGAAAACACTTCTATTTTTTTATTTGTTGTTATCGACACATATTTCTTTTAAATGTATTTTAATAAATATAAAAAGAAAAATTCTCAACTTAAAAATTGTCAAACTGTATGCAAAGTTGATCAAGTTTAGATAGTTATCTCCAAAACTCAAGTCGACATCAATATTTCCTGAAGTAAGAAAACCCACGACTACATAATAACAAAGATATAAAAAAAACTTCCGCCAATAGTAGAAAAATATTTGTTACCTATCTTTATTCCAATGACGACTGACACAGAAAAAGTAAAAGAGGAGAAGGCCATCTACAAGTGGATAATGGGTTTGGAACGACATTTAATAATTAACATGTAAAAAATATAGACAGTAGACGTAGTAAAATTGAATGATTTTATATAGATTTACTTAAACGCATTTGAATGAAACTTGCTTAGAAAAAATAAAAAATCAAAGTATTTTATAGAGGTTTGAAATTTAGTATACCTAGCGGTAGAAAATTGAAAAGCGAACAAGTTTCCATAAATTTTCAGAAAAAAATTAAAAAATGTCATATTTGACAGAAAAAGAACATGAAATTGCTTTTGAGCGCGTCATTTGTCATCATTTTAAGCAAAAACAACTGGCGACATCAACATTTACTTAAATCGAATAATAAAGAAATTTACTATATGATGCGAACTTTATATGTGACACTGTAAACCATCTATCACAGGCAAAGCTACACATACTCGTATACTGACAGAACCTTTGTTGAAAGTTTAGCGAGGCACACTAAGTATTTTGCGTAAAATTTTATAGAAAAACTAATAGGTAACTGAGCTAAAATACCTATATACCTCAACTTTGTATCGAGTCCTAGGAATTGTAGAGCATTACGATTCATCGGTTTAATTTTGTTTTTGTTCCAAAAGTTTGAAAGTTGGTGTGCCGGGATCCTTTGCAAACGATTTCAATAATTGTTCTGCATATCAAAGTATCCTTTAACCTATGCATTGCATTATCATATACAGAGCACTACACGCAACTATATCTGTGGAATCGAAAAAAATATTTTTGATTAAAAAAAATACAAAAAATATACAGGGTGTTTTGAAAAGAATCATTAGCTTGGTATGCCACGTTTTTTTTAAAGCTTGATACAGACGTACAGAACTTTCTTCTAACCTCAAAAGGTGATATTATATTCACTCAGTCGCCATATACTTCCGTTCTGACGGAGAATGCCTCTATAATAATACAAACATGATAAGTAAGTAAGTAGGTAGGTATAATGTTCAAATGTGACAATCTAGTATATTCAAGTCGATATAAATACAGGGTGTATCTTTGATAGGTACAGAAATTTTAACCACGTAATCGGGGACGTTCATAAAACCGAAAAATGAAAAAAAAAATTTTTTTAATCGATGTTTAGAAAATGGGGCAAATCAATCTTTATCCGTGCTCAATGCACGCCGCTGGATCGTCACTAGAAGCGCTTAGAGGGGAGGTCTAACCTCTCCCTAGGAGATGGAGGGGAATAACGTTAGATTAGGAAGGGAAATACCGCGACGTTGCCGCATGTCAGAGTGGAATAAATCTGCTTGCAGAATTAGGTACCTAGGTACCTTTGAAAATTACTGCTGGTAGGTATCCACGTTTTTTTATGATGTCGGTTGCTGTGAAGAACTGTTTATTGCTTTCTTCACAGGCGCACACAATAATTTAACAAACACGTCAGTTTTTATCACTTTACTGTTATTTTAAGTCCCTAGGCAGCAGAAATGTATCCGAGCGCCGCTCGGAGAAGTCATTGCTAGAAAACTCATTGCTGATTTCACACTCATAATTTTTTGACAAGTCTTTTGTGGAGTAGGTATCTACCTACCTACCTATTTTACAACTGATTTTCAGGCCGCAATTTTTTTATACTAATAATTAGCCATCTCTTGGGACACCTTGGGATAATAAATTTCTGATCGGCAATCAACTGAATAAAGTATTTGTTTTAAAATACAAATTATCTGTAAAAATTGCAAATTTCCACAACCACCCATAGGGTAGAGCGTAGAGTAGCGGCGCGTTACTTTTTTTTAGCGAGTGTTCGCCTGTAGCCCTATCATCTCGAAAAAAGTGGGGGAAGACTGTAATTTGACGTGAATTTAACGCGCGGCTTCGATTTGTTCATAGTTTTTAATATTTTTCAACCCTTGCCCGATAGTGCGCCACCTTTAAACCCCCTCAGGGTTGTGGTCCTATGTATTATCTACTTTTAAAAAATTATTCGTTTCCGAAAAAAGTGGGGGAAGACTGTCATTTGATGTGAATTTAACGCGCGGCCCCGATTTGTTCATCGTTTTTAATATTTTTCTACCCTTGCCTGATGGTGCGCCACTTTTAAACCCCCTCAGGGTTGTTGTCCTGTCTATTGTCTACTTTTAATAGTATATTACACACCGAGGTGTCTCGAGATAAAGTAAACTTTCCACCCGGGCGGGAGGGCGGGAAGTAAAAGTCAAAAAATTGACACTTTCAAACTTCTAAAAAGTCAGAAATGTCGATATTACATACATGGTTGTAAATAAAAAATTATTCGGTTCCGAAAATAGTTGGGGAAGACTGTCAAATTGGCGTGCTTATCATTTCCGCATTTTTTAACCCTTTGCCGTTTCGGAACTCTCTCAAGTTAATTCCTTACCATTCCTCTTACTTTTCGTAAAAACTTGTTGGCGAAATGTCGCGTAATGTCCCCAAAAACCGAAAAACAGCGACTCCTCCTGGTGAATTTAAGCTTCTGCGTGCCCTTGACTACTGCCCGACATTCCTTCGCCGAGATTCGCCAGGCGCGGGCATATGACGTTGGCGTCGGGCGCTGGCGTCCGACGCCAACTTCACACAAAAACGACGCCGCGCCGAATCGCGCAATAATTACAATTACGAATGAATTCACTGGCACTGATTCACTCGATTTTGCTCCATTTCCACGCCGCCCGGCCCGGCCGACCTACTAAATTACAGCTGGGCGAGGAGCGCAAGCGCGGGGCGCCACTTGACATCGACACTACAGGTGATCCCCACTACTCATAACTAGTGCGCGATATTAGCCAATCGCGGCTCGCGGCCCCTACTTCTCTCGGGGCGGCGCTACTATGTTGCCAAGTGTGCTGAAAATTTACCTGATTTAGTAATTTAATTCCGTATAAATTTAATTGTGTAGTGGATTTTTACATGGATTTACCCGTTTTTGTGCGTAATAATTATACGAGATAGTAGATTAACTTATAACGAATGAAACCCCGTATAAATCCGCGAAAATCAAAAATCGGATTTAAGGGACTTTAAGTCAGTTTGGGGACATGTCGGCATAAACGGCAACACCGAATAGTGGTATTGAATGGTATGGGGGAAAGCTTGTGCGCACGTACGCCGTCTCCGTCACCGTACCGCCGCGCCGTAGCCGACGCGCTAGTCGAAGATCGTCCGTCCGATTTTGGGATTTAACAGCTGATTGATATCGATCCGCGTCCGCCTGTAATTTTTGGGAGCGCCAGCTTCAACAAGCAATTTATTATTATACAGAATGCCTTACGTGTGGCTATTCTGTGGTATAACAATTCTGTTTCCAAAACGTGGACGCGTATGCAAACGTCGCGTCTCGCTAACCGATATTGTTCCGTTACTTTGCTTTGTTTTACGAACTGTCGTCGGAACTGAACCTGCTTCTGTACATTTTTCCAGATCCGTTCGCCATTTTTTTGGACCAGCAGTGATGTCCAAACCTGTTGCAATTGCCGCTACGAATTTGCAGTGAAATAACAAGTGATTTTTTCATATTTCCGTTAAGAAATGCAGTGTTAAACGTTCGCGGCCTTCGTATGAAAACAGTGCTAGATAGGTTCCTACTAGGTACCCCAATTACGCGCGAGGATAAAAGAAGCAGCTTCAAGGGTTCGCGAAAATTCGGGTTTTATTAGACGCATACGGTATGGATCTAATTGTACAATCCACCTAGTCGAGTCCCCGTTGGAATAAATCAGCTGAGGGAAACCGAGACGTCCCTAATATTTGGCATCGCGCCGCTTTAAGTGTGCAGTGAAAAAAAAAAGTGTTTTGTTCGTATTTCCGTAAACAGAGACTATGAAGTGTTATACCTTCGCGACCATCGTATAAAAACAGTGCCACTAGTTAGGTAGGTACTTAGTGCTTTATGTGATTTTGTGAAGATTTTTGGATAGTATCTAAACACAAGAAAATAGTAAAAATAATCGATGCATCTCAAAGGTAGGCTTTTTCATGCTATTCGTCGAGCTATTCGCTAAAAGAACCTTTAAGGAGTTGTCCAAAAATTATTTATTTATTTATTTAATCTCCACATACACCAAATGATACATGGTTGCGTCAATATTCTTCAAATACTGCGAAAAAGCCTCGGAAAAAGCGATTCGACTGGCAACCAGTTACCTAGTGCTTCTTGTGATTTTCGAGAGGATTTTTGGATAACATAAGAAAGGAGTACGACACCCGCAAGGAAAATCATCCAGGCATCCGAAAGGTAGTTTTTTTGCATGCTATTCGCTAAAAGAACCATTAAAGATTTGTTCAAAAACTAGTTGAAAGACTATTCCTGAAATACTGTGAAAGAGCTATACGTCTGACAACGCTGCACGGCGGAATTGGGGGGGATCCGCCGGAACCGGCCTCAGTTCCAGCTGGTCCCGGCAAGGTCAAGGACCCATGGCCGTAGCGTCGGAAAAAGGGGTTTTAATAGCGTTTTAAAAAAAATTATTTCTGACGTTAATATGCACTTTAGAAAAATTTTAATTGCATAGGCGTAACAAGTGCATTTTTCCCGACCTGCCCTTAAAATTTCTGTACTTATCAAAGTTACACCCTGTATAAAAAAATATATATAAAATAAAAAAATTATACTGATTTCCGTTCTATTGTTGGTCCCGACTTTCCATTAGGCAAAAGCACAATGAAAGCCTTCGGTTTCCTTAAGTTGGAAATAAATTCCCTGGATTCGGAATGCTTCATTAAAGAGGCCGAACCAGGGAAGTTCTCGAGTTAAAGATATCGTTTCCTATATGTATAACTCTTTGAGGAAATAAATCGACGAATTTCAGCATCAGTAAGCCTGAAAATTAGCTTTTATAATGGAACACGTGTAAAGGAAATAAAGCATTCGCCAAATCTTACTCTGGGTAAAATTGGAATCCTTCGTATTTATTCCATACTTATATACCCATCTTTAGGAGCAGAACGTATAGAACAACTTGTTTTACAAAATGCCTAACGTTCGGTTATTTTTCAAGATGCAGTAATTTGCTATACATTCTTGGTTATACAGTGTGTCCGTGTTTGCTTGTGAACATTCCAGAGATCTATGAAGGGCTTGGAAAAATTTGGCGTTATATATTTTTTTAGATTGACCTATGGGAATGGGAAGATATCTCACTGACACTACTATTTCAATTTGGATTTCCATGGCTAACAAGGTATGATTTTTTTAAGTGACCAATTTTCAGAATACCATATTAGGCTTTCCTTTAAGTATAAAATGGATTGTGCCATCGAATTGGCCATACCTGTCAAATTTGAAATGTATGTATAAAATTTGAGTCTGTATAGACTGGCTATACTACGTACAATAATACATTAGGCAAAGCTTAATCGATTTGCAAAATATCACCAACCTGCGCCCGTGGTTTATACCCACTTGTGGACGCCCTGTATAACTTAGAGTACTAATATTTTGTAAAAAGAAGTTTTGCGCTATGGGCAATTCGATGGCACCATCCATTTTATTCTTAAAATAATGTCTATACTATATCCAAGTTACAGAGGCAGTGAATCAAAACATTGGCAATCACGTGGTCGCGATGTGACCTATTATCTGACTGGTCTGGGCGTCATAAAATCTCAAGTGTTTAGGCGGCGAGCGGAATGCAGGGCCGGCTCTTCCCTCAGTATATTCTGTAAATATATTTTGCTACATAATTTAACGAAATTTATAAAGATCCACGAAAGGTAAAAACACAATTTTTATAAGTCCTAAAGGAATTAGTTCAGAATTCCAAGCCACTTGAAATCTCATATTAGTCAAACCTTGGTAATCGATCGCATAGCGTTCATGTGACTTTGTTTATATCTACTGCCGCTGTAACTTGGATAGACTATAATATGATATTCTGAAAAATGGTCATTTAAAAGAATCATATTAGCCATGGAATATTCACCCAATCGAAATAGTAGTGTCTGTCTTTCCTTAGGCCGAATCTTACTCGGCTCTTCATGGATTTATAGTATTCACAAGCAAACGCGGACACACTGTAGTTCAAATTGACATTATATAAGATATATCAATTTCAAGAAGCATCGCATATCTCGTTTGGAGTGATATATCGCAGAATCATCATAAATATCCACTGTATCCCCTGTCAAGTCCCTATGAAAAGCAGGAGAAGCAGGTAAGGGTGTGAATAGAGGACCTGTTGAATGAGATTTGCCTATTTTTAGGATTGTTGTATTGATATATGAGTTAAAGCTTTATCGGGCCCAGGCCATTCATTTTCACACTATATAGATACATCAAAATGTCATTGTCTTTGAAAATATCAGGTATGGTCCAAAATCTCGGATTTCATTTTGTGAAACTGAAATATTTATTTGAACGTCAAAAATGGCCTATAGTACATTCATATTAAAAATAATATCAACCAAATAACCACCCGTATTTTTAATGGAATGCTGAACTCTTTTTATAGCATTTTCGATTACTTTGTTCAACATATCAGAAATTTCTCAAGTGTATCTATACTTTGCAACGGACGAAAAATATTCTGACATAATACGTCGATTTAAAACAAAATTATACTGACTTTCACTGACTAACTGAAATGAAACATTTTAATCGCACTATTTCCTATTAAAATTATCAAAGGAGATTAGCAGTAGAAGTCTTCTGAACTATTAATTTGCTTTAACAAAATAATGTTGTTTATTAGGATGCTTATCTGTGACTGGCGTTCCGCAACCCAAAAAAATATATTGGAAAATGATTATAGCATTCAAATTTCTAATATTAGAAATTTGAATAATTTTGTTTTTATTGTTCATGTTTGTAATAATATTTTTAAACTATGATGTTCTGAAACTTAGAAAATAGGTTTTGTAAGGTACGTAGTGACAAATTACTCTGTCCTTTGACGAGTTGTATAATAGAGGACAACATATTTTTTGATAAATTTGGAAAACAATTTCTTTAAATGGTTTCGCTTTGAAAAACTTTCTCGACAAATTCAATAAGATAACTGCTCGTCTTAAGAAATTGTTTGATACGTTTAATTTCCTCCTCAAATTTTGTGTTATTAGAACAAATCGTCTTAGCCCTGTCATATAAACTTTTAATTTATTATGTACTCCTTTTTTAACATTGATATCATCATTAGAATTAAAATGGAGATATCTGTTAGTATGTGTTGGTTTTCTACATATACACACTAGTTTCTATAATATCCAATTTTATTATAGAAACATCTGAGAAAGGTAATTTATTATTATGTTCTATGTGTAGGGTAAACTTAATAGAAAGTTCTTGTGAAATTTTAGTAATTTACAACTTAGCACTGTATATAAAAATAAAAGCAACTACCTTGCGTAAAGTGCATTTTTGTTTGCTTTTTGTTCAGAAGCTTTCCTTACACCTTTCCTTCAGTAAAAATAATTCCTTCGATAAAAATAATTCTTGAGGGGTTATATTTTTCACTTTGGAAAACTGAGAGCTCCTTTGTCCTCTAGATTAATGGAACGAAACCATCGCTTTCATTTGCACTTAAGAACATTCCTATGAAAATAAAGCACGGAACAACTTCATAAATAGTTTCAACGAAAGTTACACTGAGCGAAAAGCAGTTTTCAGAATTTTCAGAAATACCTACATAGGAAAATTCGAGTTACCTTCTCAGACTATACATACTGTTTTCACTATTTACACACTAGACTTTTGATTGACAGTATTTTTCATTTTCAAATCAGCTTTCCTTCTGATTCTCTCAAAGTTAACTCAATTTATAATACAATGTGAAGGATAAAGTCTGTATCATAAGGAAACATTGATTTTCTACTCCCACATGTATATTTGCTGGTTTCTTTACAACCTACAGAAAGAATATGAATTTCCCCATAATCGCAAAGTCAATAGCAAACCTTGAATTTATTTTATTCCAAGACGTTAGTGTGATTTGTTAAATTATTTTCACCATTTATCAAAATAACCGTTTAGTAGCTACCTATTACAGGTGGAAAAAATATAAGCTGTAATATGATATAAAATATCATTTCGTATGGCAAAAAATTTCAGTCGATCTTTATGCACTTCGATTCCTGTCACACTGTCTTTAGATATTCTTTATTTCCATTGCGGCGAACACAGACTAATTGCTAAATTATCTCCATTTTTGCTATTCCTCTGTAGAAATTAAGGCTTCTGACCCACCGTTCTTCTTTTTACGTTTCATCTGCACCGCTAAAATACAGAGCTGCCGTATTTGGCAAAGTAAATTACAAGGACTGGGGCCGGGGGTCCATAAATGAGGCAACGTGCCCAGTTTTTTAATTTCCCCGCAAAATTTAGCCGCAAACTGCCGACCAGAAATTTGGAAATTGGCGGCAGAGCAATCGAATTCCGATAAAAGCTTTGGCTGTTGCATTTGCCGGCAATTTGACACAATGCAGTGTACGTAAGCCGCATCGGCCAACATAATTTGCTCCACGAACCGAGTAAAAGGGGTGGCGCTTTTCCCATAGATTGAAAACACTTTTATGTATAGCGACCGGTTTGAAAATTTAGAGCGGTTTAAATTTTCTGAGTGCGGCAATAAAATACTTCATCCAAAAATCGGTTTTTCCGATGTGCAGTAGGACTGGCACCATTGTAGACTAAGAAATATATATGGGTGTAAAAAAAGGCGAGGAGATAAGTGGTGAGTGAAATAAAAATATATACGTATACAGACCGGCAGATAGTGACAGATCTTGTGTTGTGACGTGATTTTTACTCAGTATGCCTTTCAACGGGCATTATGTTTCGTTCTTCATATGGAAAAGTGAGTTTCCATTTATTCGAAAAATGTGCGTTTTGATATGATTTTAGTCAGGCTGCCGTGTGTTTTATAATGAAGTTCAAAATAAAAATTTCCCCAGGAAACCATAGGCATACCGTTAACGTGGGCCCAAAGGGCTACTATTGTCACAGCTTACCCTAACATAAGGTAAGCTGTGCTATTGTCACGTGAACTTGTATTTTAATACTTAATTTTTTCACGTTTCTGAACAGGCTACCAATGATAAGTATGTAAGTTCTTGTCAAAAAACTGCCGAAGAAAAGATGGCATACCCTTTGCACATGTCCAAGTACACTTTACATCGAATAAATCGTTTAAATGCGATTACATAACATTCAATTTGAACTATAATTAGGCTTGCGCAAACGGTATGTTATCCTTTTTTCAGCATCAGTTTCATAACAAGAACTTGCATACTTCTCATTGGCAGCCTGTTCAGAAACGTGGAAAAAATAATTATTAAAATACAAATTCACATGACAATAATAGCCCTTTGGGCCCACTCTAACGGTATACCTATGGTTTTCCGAGGAATTTTGTATTTTAAACTTCATAATAAAACACATGGCAGCCTGACTAACATCATATCAAAACGCATATTTTTCGAATAAATGAAAACTCAGTTTTTCATATGAAGAACCCAGGATGACTCTATGATTCAAACCTTATTATTGCGAGAATATACGTAACATAATGCCCTTTGAAAGACAAACTGAGTAAAATCACGCCCAAAAATCTGTCACTATCTCTAATAATGCTGCTTTTGTATGGTACTAAAAAGTATTTAGAGTATCAAAATCTTGACGCTTTTATATACCTGGCAATATATTTTTTTTTCAGAATATATACGTATGCGGTGGTCAAGTCGATCGAAGGCGTTAGAAAAACAAATACTTTTTTGTTTCTGTTATACTGCCACAAAATTTTGCGAAAATAAAATATTTTTCAGGTAAACTCGACTTATTGCTTTTTCAAATGTTTTAATTTCGAGTCGTACAAAACCATTCTAAATTTGTCCCAGGCTCGTGTTTTCATAAATTTTATTTCCTTTACTTTTCCTTTTATCCAGTGCTAATCCTACCGCTCTTAGAAGAGCAAAGAACTAATTCCAATTCCAATTTTCCAGTTCGGATATAGGACCGGTAGACTTCTACCCTGCTAATCTATTTCATCGAAAGCATTCTATAGAGAACCGATTCAGCTTCCCATTAATTTTAGAAATGAAACGGATACCTAACTGAGCCTAAACTGCTTTTACCACTGGCGTAGAAATTTAACGTTTCTATGTCGAACTAATTGCAGTCAAATGATTGATATAGCTCCTCTTGCAACCTAAAAAAATATAAGTTTCTTATAGATTGTGTCACTAATACATCTGGAAATAACCCACGAATCATTATAGTTATTATTGTACTAGTATATTATACATAATAGCATATCCGAGCGATACTCCGTTCGGCTATGATAATAGGGTGTTCCAAACTAGCAATGCTGAGGCGATTTTATGAAGAAAACTTTATATATGAATATGTGGCCTAAAATTTAGTTCTCTATATACAGGGTGTTAAAATTTGAACTTTAAAGATGGTTTTCTTTTAATATTTTCGTAACGTTTAAAGATTCGCAAATGAAGTTTGAATGAATTGAAATTATATTTCAAAAAAGTGGAATGTCAAATTTATGTCAGAGCCTACTGAATATTTTCACCAAACTTGGGTACAAAAACTGCCTAAAATTCCCGGCATTGTTAGAATGGCTTGTTTCATCGAGGCCCCTAAATCCTAATTTTTCCATACCCATAGATAAAATCATACTAAGTATCTATTAACTTCGTAACCATTTGCCGATTTGCCTTAACTAATTCGTTGTCTTAATATATGTTGTCGATATAGCCTTGTATATTCCTTTTATTAAGTTAATATACCCACCTTCAGACCATGGGACAATTTTTGTTTGAACAAACAATATGCAGGGCGCGGGACTAGCAAAATAATTTATTTCTAACTTAGCATCTAACCTCGGAACCTGTTTAGTCGTCTAGACGAAGCGAGAACGTGAACAGTAATAATAATCAAAATCATATAAGTAAACAATTAATCACAATTACATCATACCTAATTAGCATACCTTATCATAGACTATAGATACGTAGGTCAACATATTGAAATATCAAATACTTAAAATATATCAACAACAACCCTTTTTGATAGTTTTAAATATTTTATATAAACAAGAACCCTAAGTATTTTACGAAAATACGTCTGGTTATGGTAAACTTTGTGGCCGAATTGGGTTTCTTTAGGCTGAAAAGCCATTGCAGTCGGCGGTGATCGGTGTAAATAGTAAATCGACGACCATATAAGTAAGGGCGGAAGTATTTTGTTTCCCATACAATAGCCAAAAGCTCTTTTTCGATTGTTAAATATCATTGTTCAGTCTCATTTAGTGTTCTTTAGGCATATTCGACAGGCTTATCATCTTTTTTTTTCCTTGTGATAAGACTGTTCCAATTAGATGCATCCGTTGTCAATATGAATGGTTTCGTAAAGCCGGGATAGATTAAGACTGGATTGTTTACAATTTTCTTGGCATTTTCTTACTTGCTTAAAAAACAATCCGTTGCTGTTAAACTTATAATCGGTCATCAGTTTCGAAGCAGTATAACTAATGGAATCGCCTTTGCGAGTCGCAGCAGTTGACCGACCCTTATTAATTAAGGTAAGAAGCCCGAGCGTTTGGTGATGTGTTGCCGAGTGCGACGGTCGCATATTGTAGGTTTCGCCCGTATATATACGCACCGAACCCCTAAACATTCCCTAATGGCACCATCGGGGACCAAACTGGAGGAAAAAACATTTCCAAGTGGCAGATAAAAATTTCCATCGGGAAAGGGTAGTCGGGGTTTCAGCCGCAGGGCCGCCGACCCTTAATAATACCGGAATAAATTACGGAAAGTTGCTGTCGCTGTGCGGCCGCTGGCAGTCGACTTTTGGGAATTCTTCTGCGGACCTCTAGGGTCCTCTCGTTAAGTAACTATCAAATGGACATTTAAGGGTTTCATGTGGGCGAAAATAATTGAATGAATTAATGTTAGTCTCCACCAATAACAAATTTATTTTATTTTATTATTTGAATTGCCGCCCGCCATGTTGGTCCGGCCGCCATATTGGATTTAGTATGACGTTACCGGCCCTATCGTTTTCTACTCTTCACACTCTTTCATTTGATACAATGTCAAGTAGGTTGTGAAGAAACAAAAATTTTGTTTTGATTTTTTCTCAAAAATGGTTAAATCTAGAAACTTGAATTTTGGGATACGTTATCAGCAAAAGTATGACTTGATCTTCAATGGAAATCCTAAAATATTCTGCAAATGCCATCCAACAGGTGCAGCATTCGTATTCTTAACCGCTTCCTGATTTTTTTGCGTGATCCTGGACATGTGACGCGACGCCGGTGGTTATTAAATTTTTGCTTGACGTTTTTTGCCTGGGAGATTGACGATATTCCCACAATACAACGTTCCCGCGTCAATCGAGATGCTCGACGATCTTTCGAAGAAGGGGACGAGCACTCGTGGGGAGAACCGAATATTATATAATATTCGTACGTAACAGGATCTTCTTTCAGTGATAATTATTGAAAGGTAGAACATACATACACGCCATTGCAACTCGGTTTATATCAATGCAAGTCATGTACATATGAAGAAGTATTAGAATATTATATATTGTTGGAAAAATTATACAGGTTAACCGGAAATACCGTGTAGATGTATTTCTCAGGTCAAATTACAATGATTACCTATATAATAACTAATAATTTTTTTAAAGGCATAATAATCGGTTACAAGTATACAAGTATTAATATAATTAGTATACAGATCTGGTTAATACATAAATAGGTTTTTTGTTTGCCAAGAAACGTCTCGTCGTTTCGTTTTGGTTACCTTAAAAAACATTTTTTAATTTTTTTTTCAAAGTCAAATCGATACGAATAAAGTCAAAATCAAGATACAAAAAAGTTGTACTTTTAATTGTTTAATCTGATAAAAGTATCAAATTAAAAACAGTGGCGTACAGTGATAAGTAAAATATCTGCTTGTTATAAATTTCGAGACGAGACGAGACGAGACATGGCCTTATCTCATCTCGTCTCGTGGCAACTCTACATCTTTGGAGATTATTTTCTTTAAAACCGCTAAACAAAGAAATTGTTTCTCTACACCAATGTGAAAATGACTAAAAAAAAATTTACCGAAATATTTGCAAACAAAAAAGTTGGGTATAGCACGTTTAAGAAAGGCGACGAAATGAATCGAGATATCATGATTCGGATTGAACATTTATCGAAAATCGAGCCCCGGATTCCTTAGCTACTTTTTTGTCTAATGCCTTCGGGAAATAGCAGAAACCCTAAAAAGCGTCCAATTTTGCACACCGTGTACAACAGCGAAAACTCTGCTAGCACTTCAACAAAAGTTTCGAATAGGTCCGAACAACTTTAATTATTTAATGGGCGATTACTCGACTATGGTTATTGGCCTCTAAAACTTCGTAAACAAATCTTAAGTATCATTAATTGCGTTCGGTTTTACAATCGGACTTTAAAGCAATTTCCCAAAGCGGCTTTCATCGTCCAAAAAGGTTGGTAGAAACGAGGAACTTCAAACTTCAAAAGTTCATAATTAATTCCTGTGGTAATAATAGTAAAGAGCCATTCCAATTTCGCCCAAAACTGGGTAGAAGTTTTGTTTCTTCTACACGTCGTGTTTAGGGGAACCTATCCTCATAGACAAAGTGGCTCCTTTATCTTTGCTATCCTGTAGGGGACGTTCCTAAATCCAACAAGTCCCCTATCGTATAGCAGTAGTCTACACGAAAAATTATATTGGTAGTTATGATCTTGGTGTTAAAAGTGGCATTTTGTTGGAAGGGAAATTCCCAACCATTTAGTTTACTTTTTAAGAAAAATACAACGTTTTGGCAAAAATACGACCAATATCATTTATATTGTGTCAAAAAACCGAGTGATAACTTATCGGTGTTTTATTATTTTAGTCTCACATTTGAATTCCTCAATAGAAAAAAACCTTCAGATATTATAGCTATTTAGATAAAACAAAAATAAAACTTAAACTCCAACATCCTGTACCTTTTTTTATTAAGCATTTTCGGGGCTATGTCACTTTCATCTCATGTCCTTAGACTTTTTGATTCACACTAATAAAAGTCTGAGTAAAGCGAAAATGTTTACTGCTTTCCATATTGCATTTCAAAAGTCCATTAAAAGTACTATGAAAAAAGTAAATGCCTTAGTTTCGTATGGCATCAAAATTAATGAAGCATAAATGCAGACAGTAAACTCCAAAACCAAAGCAAGTAGAAAGTTTTCTCTGTCATCGTTAAATAAAGAAACGGCCGTTTGAATAATACAGCGTCTTATTCGGGAATATATGAAAGTTTAATGGTGCCTGAAGGAATGTTCCCACAGCGACGAAGTTTGTTTTCAATCGGATCCAAAGGCGTCGTTTTTTAAAGTTGCGGAATCTCTGAAATATGGAACGAGAGGAATTATTAATGTTTCGCAGAGTTGGGATACATACCAGTTGACTGTAGTTGCACAAGCCGCATTCTGAGATCGTTTAAAAATTTGCCATTCTTTTCAAATAAGTGTCGTACATTTAGATGTTTCCAAGTAGAATTTTCACTGGATTTTCGGTTTCAACGGACCAAACTGCATCCAATGGGTCCTGTTTCCGACCAAGTTTAATATTATTACGAAATCTACAAATTTTAGTAGGATCCGAAAATGTCGCAACACATCTATATGGTACCTAATTTTCCACGAGTCTGATTTTACTTTAGACAAGGAAAGAGAAAGGACACCGCGCTTGCCAATACCCTCCCGTGTATAGATTTTGTTACGTCGTTTTGAACGGCGGCCATTTTACATGAGGCAGACAAAGCGAGTACGTTGTGAGTTAATTTAGTGAATTTGTGAATTAAAAGTAACAGTGATTAAGGGGAAAATATTCTCTTACGATGGTGAATTGTTCAGCGTTTGGTTGCAAAAGCAGAAGTGAAAAGCAAGAGCCCGGAATTTCGTTTCACAGGTAAATATTTAACAAGCTACCTTTGAAAAATGCCCTAAAACTTTATTTTTTCTCAATATAACTTCTTTAAGTTCGTTCTTCTAGTTTGATAAAGTGCATTGTTTTGTTTGTAAATAGGACCAATATAATTCTTTGTTAACATCGTTTTTATTGGAAATTTCTTAATTGATTATGATAGTTTCATAACATATGAGCTGGGTTCCATGGGCGTGCATTATTGATTTTATTTTGATTGATTCGAAATCGCCGCAAATAAATATATTTCAGCACTTGACACTAGCCTTGGGAAATTATCTGCAAATAAATACCGTTATTTTAAATTACATATACCTAAGTCAAAATTAACTAACTTTTCATTTTTAACATATTTATGATCTTGGCTAAGAACGCGTTTCGTGCTACGCCACTGGTCTGTCATGCGATGTGGCAGCCCGTAACACGGCCGCGAGCGCTGGTGGGCGTCCTCTCTCTTTCCTTGTCTAAGGATTTCACGATATAATGAAGTTGTGATAGTATTTATGAATTGAACTTATTATCATATTTATTTATTTATTTATTTATGAGAGAAACTGTTTTACAGGAAGAAAAATCCCCAATTACAAAACATCCGTAGTGGTACGTATAAGGTACATACAAGGCAAGACTAAAATTAAGAATAATATAAAATAAAGCATTAACTTACATTACAACTAGATCTAATACGATAAAACTACATTAAATTACATCAAATTTAACTCGAGATAATAATAATAAACTCAATATAACAATAATAAAGACCATTGACAATGTTAAACAATAACAATCCCGAAACCAATAAATTATAGTTTAGAAAAAGATCTTCTTGAGTTCTTTAATAGCACTTGGACGAAAAATGTCAAAATCAATCAATTTATTACAGGTATAACACATTAGAAAAAATGGAGAGAATCTCAGGATATTCGTGCGTAGGGTAGGCAAGTAAAACTTAGAATGTTGGCGAGATGATTGACGTGGCTCTTGAAAATTAAGCCTGCCAAGCAGGTCTGGACAATCAATAAATTCAAAGGACTACAACCCATTATAGGTTCAAACTGCATCCACGGATGCCAATTTTGTTTTCTCAAAACTTCCTTCTATCGACATACAGCCATGTAAATAAAAAATAATTTATCAATCAAAGAGATTGCTGATGTTGCCTGATACCGTTGACTGACGTATTTATAAAGACTTCTCAGGGCTATAGCTTCATGTCCTGGAAAACAGATGGCTCTGATGGCTAACAATGTATTCTGCATTGTATTTTATTTCCGGAAAGCGCATGGTGATCCACAAATATGTCAGACGTGACAGCCGTGAGCAGTCTTTAATAATATATCAGTCAACGCTGATACCTTTAGCACAGAATAAATATTGTTAGCTTTGCAACAGAAGCCTCATTACGGACATGTGTCAAAAATAAGCGAGTCTCCATTTCAATTTACAGAAAGACAGACAGTATTTTAAGCATAAATTTGGTTCTAATACAATCTCTTTGCGTAAAATAAAAAAAAATCATATTATTCAAGTCTTTATAGCCTGTTTTACATTAACAATTTCTTCATGAATTAATTCATGAATAAGTTTATGAATAAATTCATGAATTTATTCACGACAAGTGCTATTTTAGACTGATGAAGAAATTGATGAATTTTTTTGTCACTTTATGTCAGATTCTAGCGAATACCAACACAAGAGAATAAATAACAAAATAATTTTTTTGTGCTGCATTTCCCCTATCAGAACATATTTTTTAACCATATCCATCTTCATCCAAAGCATCTTACAGATTAAGTCTGGCTAGAAGAGTAGTTGAAAATGCATTTTGCATTTTCGCCAAACGATTTACAGTTTTTTTTTACTACAATTAATTTGAATGTGGAAATAGTGCAAACCATAACATTGGCATGTTGCACATTACATAATTTTTGAGACCCGAATGTCCTAGTTCCATCCTAGAAGAGCTTGATAAAGACTATATATTTCAATTTGGACTTTCTTACCAAACATGCTCACCAAGACATGCTTGCGTTGCTGCCCGAGAGGAGTTTTGTGATTATTTCGTGAATGAGGGAGCTGTGCCTTGGCAGCGGAATATATAAACAAAACATATTGTAAGATAAATTTTATAATATGTATGTGAACATTTCACACACTCAAACAAAAACCAGTATCAAAATATCTTCCTTGTGTTCAAATTTTCAATGTTAGTACTCCTGAAGTTCACGCAAAACTTGACGGAAAATAGAACATGCTCTAATTCGTGAAGTAACTTCATGAAGAAATTCATGAATTAATTCATGAATTTGGAAATGGAAATGGAAATTTTATCGATAATTTTTTCGAAAGCGCTATTTTGCCTAGAGAGATCACGAGTTTAAATTGGGCTTTTATTTTCTGATAAAATCCCGAGAGCGAAGCTCGAGTGGTATTTGTCGAGATTATTTCACGAATACGATTTAATAATTTCTGTATTAATTTTTTCTATGTTTACATTTCCAAAACGACTCATTTTGAACGAGTTTATTGACAGCTTCGACTGTAGCGTTCGAGTAAACAAACATGACGCTTGGGTATCCAAGGCAAATGCGATTATACCTACACCCTGTCGCCTTGGTTTATTTTCTGAATGTGTCATAAATTTAAACGGAGGCGTAGGTCTAAATAACAAGAATTTAGCAATGTAAAAGTTATATAAATTCATTGATATAATGCTTAATAATACCGCAACATAATTTATAAGCTGCATAATTTAGAACAGTGTGAAACACACAAACTTTAAGAAGTAGCTACGTGTTTGTATCCAACAGATTCGCTACCGGTAATTGCACTAGTGCAAATTATCGCTAGCAGAGGCATATCATTGGTTGGATTTTTATGGAAGGAGCTACCTTATTGGATGCAAGCAGTATGAGGGAAATAATCAGTGTAATACACGATTTTTTTATTAATTTGTCCTTGAAATGGCTTCATGAATTAATTCATGAAGAAATTGTCAATGTAAAACAGGCTTATGTCGCTAAAAAGCGAGTCTCCTTTTGACACGTCATGTCGCTGCCTTTAGATGTCTACATCTATTATTCTTCCGCGCAAAATGATCGAGTAAAGATTTTTCATAATATAAAATTTGTATTGCGCAACTAAAAATAGATCAAGAATTTTGTTAAATATAAATTTGTCTCCTAAAAAGTGCCATTAGATCAAATCTGCAGGCTAAGGCAGGCCGCGCGGCAGGCCATCACTAATTAATGAATGTAAAGTGGATTTTAAAAGGCCGAGCGCCCGACGATATGCCCCCCGCGACTGGCGTTATTTTCGGGACCCGCCCACGTATACCAAATCCCCAACCATCGCCGCTGCCACCGCCTAATGGAGCCACGTGTGGGACTAGCCCCGGGTAGGAACGAATTTCGTAGTGGCGAATAAAAAATTTCCGTCCGGCAAGGGTCGCCGGGCTCTTAATGCCGAAATAAATGGAGTAAATCACGGAAAGTGATACCGCACAGCGGAAACCGGATGTCTCTTTGGTAATCCGATAGGTACTCTTCCAATCTAGGGCTGTTTGAATCCGCTTTCGACGCTTAAAAGTCTACATAAAAATAAATCCCACCAGAAACATTTTTGTTTAAAAGTAGGGGAGAGTCTGGAACAGTGGCCATCTTTTTATAAAACGTGTATCCAAAAAGATACTGATCCTTTTTGATTAAACCTCATACCATTAACGGATAAACACTATATATATTTGCCCATACGATTTGATTTGAAATTCAATCAACTAAAAAATAATACTGAAATGGAAAAATTTTACTTTTAAAAATGTAAAACAAAGTGGCCACTGTGCAAACAGTGATGGTACTGTGGCCACTGCTGTTGTATTGATGTAAAAAAATAGACATATGCAAGAATGATTTATTTTAAAGAAAAATTTTACAAAATGACACATATATGCTAGAAAAAAGGTAACTTAAACTTATCTCTAGAAACATTTTAACGTCAAAGATAGATTAGCAGACAATATAAATTTTTAAAACGCGTCCTACATAATTATTAAGTTTTTTTATCACAAATTTTACAAGAACAAAGGAGTTTAGGTATTAGGTATACTAATATTTGCTATATCTATCGTTTACGATAAGTTCATCACCATCTTTTTCCTAACTCGAAAATACATTATGGTTTTTATACAGTGGCCATCCCTCGCGTATTTATCAAAGCAGTGGCCACTGTACCTACATTTAGTATGGCCACTGTAATTGTACCATCATTCACATATTTTCGACAAAAATAAGAAACAACAAGAGTGTCTTCAACAAGTCAAAAAATTATTATATCAGTAAATACTTACGTGTTTTAGGTATAAGTTACCAGCACTATTTGACATTTAAGTCTATACCTGTCCCAGTAAGCACTAATTTTAGCTACACCTTAAAATTTACTTGCGCTGTCCAATTGCTAGATTAGGTTTTCTTTATGCAGAAACCTTCACAATCAATAACAGTTTACATGCATCCGTAGTTGGTCTCTCATTGGTCCATTCTGTACTAGATAGCAGCACCTACTTGCTTAATAAGAGAACTAGAACGATGTGACCACTGTACCTGTATGGCCACTGTTCCAGACTCTCCCCTACTTAGTTCTCCAATATCTGGTAACCAGTGGCGTCGCCAGCATATTTTTTTGAGGGTGGGCACCTGAGTTGCTAATTGTTTTGAGGTAGGCGCCAATTGGAAGTTTGAAGGGGGGAAGGGTTGGGGTGGAGGGGGAGAGGAAATATACTATACAGTGACCGGCAGAAAGTTGGACACAAAAATTTAATATTTTTAAACTCTGATTTCGATTAATTTAAATTTCTAGCTGCTAATCGAACAAAATTAATGTTTAGTAGCAAATTCATGTGTTATCCGATGACTAGTTGGGCTTGCGGTATATTGTGTTTTTGTAATACACAGGGTGGTCGAAAAAAATAATAAAAAAGTTAAATTTCTTTTTTCTTGACTAGGTGGCTGTGACTTTAAATCTGACATCCACCTTTGACTCAAAATAACTTTTGTAAGTAACTTTTTACCGTATTTAAAAAATAAGGGTACTTTATTCTTGAGTTATTTTGACATTTACCTCGTATCCAAAAAGAGATATTTAAATTTTGATTTGTGCGTTTTGAGTTTGAAACGATGCACCAACTTTTATCAAGAATAAAATTTTCTGAGAAATTATTAATAATTGTGTCCAACTTTCTGTCGGTCACTGTATCTGTATAATATACATGGCTGTGGTTAGACCTTGTCGGAGCCACAAAATAAAAAATGTGATTAGAAATTGCGTCGCAGGAAAATTTGCAAAGTCAGTTTAGATGAATTAATCGAAATCCAAGTAACCTGCCGGCGGTCCATAATCTTTTTATGTAGTTATAAAAAAAATTAACCAAGTTACACTTTATTGCTGATTTTTAACTGACAATAATTCAGTATTATCAATAACAAAACTCATTAGCTTATAGATGTGAAACTAAAAAAAAAGTGAGTGTCTATTCAATTCTTGCGACACCCTAGTAAAAAATTTAATTAATTTGTTTACTTACTTTTATTTCAAAGGGCCATATTATATGTGACTTTTGCAAAAACGATAAACACGCTTTTATTGGATACTTTCAGAAATTTGTTATTATTTTAAAGCTAGTATTTAAAAAAGTAGAGGTGGTTGTTCACTAAAATGGGCCGCAGGCGAAATTTTTTAAAATTTTGAAGACAAAAATAGTTTAAATGAGGCAAAGGAAATTATAAAATCACATCATCTTGATGTATTTTTTCCTTTTTTTTCCCAACCGTCCCTTATATACGGCCCCGTAGCTACTAGATATACTGGTAATATAAATATTATCGTTTTATTTTTAGGATATAAAGATTTTTTAGTAGTTATAAACTGATCAGAATAATTTCCAACATTTGTAAAAAGAAAACCTTTAGTGATTAGTAATCATTGTGATAAAACATATTTTATAAGCGTCCAACAGTTTTCTTTTTTACACATGTTGAAAATTATTCTGGTTAGCTTATAATCACTGAAAAAAATGTTTTCTACTTTCTAGTGCAATTTGAAAATATGACGTCACGTTATCGTATTCTACTTTTCAAACCCTTTCATTTGATACACATCACAATGGTTGCGAAGAAAAAGGTAAGCCCCCACCTTGGACGTCCGCCATATTGGTTTTAGAACGATATTATAGTAAAATTATTATAAGAAGTCCTTACTGGGACTGTCAATTGGTAATTTCGAACTCCTAAGTTGGCATCGATGGAGCAAAAAAATGCAACCGGGTCAAAAGTTCAGGTCAGTAACGAGCCCATTTGCACAATGAATAACTACTAATAACACGAACAAGAACAACACAGATAACGGTAAAACTCACGAAACGTACAAAACCCGCGAATATTTCCACTGCCCAAAGTTTGAACCCTTTTGAACCACAAAATATATATGTATAGGTTTTTACTTTCACAACACGGAAAACGGAAGTAAAATTTGCTTGAGTACGCGCACCATAGACGCTGCCGCAAGTAGCCGATTTTACCAAAATGAAAGTGTTTCCATGACCTTAGAAATTATTATTCAAATGAGTTCTAGCAGTGACTATATTCCTTCTATAGTCACTGGTTCTAGTCATAGTTATTTTTATTTGTAGCAGTATAATCGTGGTTGTAATAGGGTTTTTATTTTATTATGTTTTTTATTTCGTATCACTTGGGTAACTTTTCACATCATATATCAATGATTGACGTCATTAACTGGTTGCGACGCATATACCAATGTTATACCCATGGTTAACAGAAAATTCCTAGGGATTTTGTGGAGAATGTCATCTGACAAAATCGGGACTTCTTACAGTAATCGGGGTTTAGATACAGGTAATACACTGTATTATCATCAGAACCAAAGCTGTGTATGTACAAAATGTAAGCCCTATTGGATAACGGAAAGTGAAAGAAAAATCCAAAACTAGAAAAAATAAATTTCTTGGCTAAAAAAAACTATGACTTTTTCACACTACTTAACTTATTTATACTTTGTCGAAATTATAGTTTTCAATAGGGTGTAAGACAATAAATAATGACCAACTTTCTCTCATGTCCCTATAGTATAAGCACGGGCCTGTGGTATAAGTATGTTGAAAATAATAACTATGACTATAGTCGGTAGGTATTATATTATTTTCAATGACCGTCTTAGATACTAAATAATTTTAAAATCTACAACTTTTAAATCTACAACCAATTCTTTCCACTGACCCTACCATCTATTTCGAAAGAAATAATGTTTCAGGAGTCCTAAAACTACATACATACTAAATTTGACATGGTTCTCTACCGTGAATTTTGCGAATTGGCCAAATTTGTACTTGATTCATAAGATTTCAACATGACCTCCTGGTATTCTATTAAAGTCTGTTAAAACGTGAAAAAATTTCTAGGAAAAATACTAGTTCCGTTTTTTCTAATCCATCCTTATGTTCTTGAATGAACTTACTACCTTCTATGATATAATATGCAAGTTAATGTCGGTCGGTAAACGTCGTTTCAATAGAATTTGTGACCGGAATTTTATCTACAAATTACCATTTTCTTGTGGTAACATAACCTGTTGCTCTACGAACACTGTCATTACTAGAGTAATTTTTTGACAGATTCTAGTTTATAAAAGCATTTAACAATAGCTTTTTCCCTCTTTATTTACAAATTGGTATTTTTTTCCTTCTTTTTGCTACTTACTTTGAAAAAAACGAATATATATTTTGTGTATCAACCCAATAAAACAAAGATTACCTACAAGTTAACAAACGCTATTAAATCGACCTTTCAACAAATTCCATCCTAACAAAAGAAATAAACTCGATTCGCACCCTTTCTTATTTCCCTTTGCTTTATTGAGGTCTTGACATGTGACACGATACCGTCAGATTAAATATCAGGCCTGGTCTGGCTATTTGTGCTTGGAAAATCGACGATATTTCTCCAATTCAAAGCTCGTTCTCAAGGGAATATCCCGAAGGTTCTTTGTGATAAGAGGCGGACACTCTACGTGAGGCTGAAAATAATATTTACCGCGTAATAGGATCCTTAAACTGGTTGACATCGGTAATAAGGAAAGGCAAGATGATTATTCCCCTAATATGCACAGGGGGGCAGGAAAATTTTAAATATGCAGAAGAGGCGAAACAAAATGTGATATTTTCTAAATTACCTTTACAAATAACTTCAGCAAAAGTTGTAAAGGGATCGGCCATGCTCAGATTATATCCTTTTAGGCGGGGAATTCAAAATACATCCCAATATTACTGGCGTTTTCGCCAACATTTGAATAATACCTATGTCCTGTGTCCTGTCCGAAAAAAAAATGTTTGACTTAATGAACCCCTACGTTCCAAAAAAAACATAAAAAGGACCTATTATATTAAAAAGTAGATCCTAGATATAATTTCGTCTTATCGCATGAAATAAAGTTATAGCTTTCATATAAGTTTATATTTGAATAATACAACGCTACTACGTTCTTAAAGTTCACTTTAATGTGCATATTTAATTTTTAATTTCTCGCTGCTGACGGTTATTCCTCACCAAAACTTTTCAAGCGAATATATATCTTGCATTTCTTTGGGATTTATATACGGGCGGGCATTAAAGCAGCTTCCCGGGGCGACTTTTCCCAGATTAAATATCATTATATGAATTTCGAAACTTGAAACTTCAGCACAGTGTAAAGCTCTTAATTATTTTTTGTGAAAATAGTATTAAGTATTTCAATTTCATCCAGAATTCGACCCTAATTTCCCCTATTGCAATAATTTTCTAGTGATATGCAACACAACATAGTATACCTACCTACTTAGGTATGGGTATAGGCATATACATATAGTAAAATTTTAATGGTTAAAAGTCATTACAAAGAAATATCTTGAAGATACAATTTGTTTGTGTGGAATAATATGAACATTGGTAATTCTAAATTTCCAAACTTTCCGAAGCCAAGTTGATTATGTCATCACATCACGTGCGTTTTTGTATTTCTGGTTGCATAAATGTTTACGATTGCGTTTGGAGCGTCGAAATGCACATATTGAACATAAAGCCTTAATGACATGACACAACGAACGTCGCACCGTGTTTTTTTTATTGTAACTGATATAGTCCCCCTTACGGCAGAATGCTTACGACATAAGGGGGAAGAATTCGAAAATATTATAGAATTAGTCACAGTTCAGGGGCGTAGCTCGATTTTGTGTAACTCACAGACTTAATTTTCATATAATTGTTATTTAATTTAAGTTAATATTATTCTTAACGGTGATGCCTAAGACTGTAGAGGAAGGCAAACACTTATAACATTGCCAATGGACTCGAATACTTCGGACAAAAATATGATTTTTTTATCTATCGGTAGAAAATGACAAAAAGATCGACCCGTGTCTTTCATTTTTTTCATATTTGCTTTAGATTTGCTGTAATTTTATAAATAATACTTTCCCGCCAAAGGTTGTGACGTAGTTGCCCTTCCTTATACAAGTGGTATTTCATAATTTTTACTGGAATTCTGATCTAGTTTGTTAGCATATTATGGTATTATTAAATACCTGATGTACCTTATTAAAAGAATTTATTATTGTTAATAGCTTTCAATATAGTTTCAATGCAGATCAGGGTAATTAACAAAAATATTATCATTATATTAATACATTCTATACGACCCTCGTCGCCAGGTAAACGGCCATGGAAGTTTGGCAATACTGCTTATTTACGAGGATTCATTTGACACTCAACGTCTGACGCGTTAGAACTTACTTATACAGTTCAAATTTGCACTGCAAGTTTGTGTTATTATTTGAATAGTCTTTTACATAGCAAATCGAACTTTTCAAAGTATGGAGCAAGGATTAGTGAAGGCGACATCGGACAATCTGCCATATTACCTATGTGGAATTGGAAATAGGTGTTCATTTCTTCTTTTTAGGTTCTGAATATTTGTCATTAACAAAAAGAAAATGAAAATATCACTTTAGACATGAATTATTGTTCATTGTTACTAAAAAGGTAACCAATTAGGGAAAGAATGAACACAAAATAATTTACAGTTTATTGAGCAATCATTTACAATACAACTTTAACTTAAATATATTTCATAAAATTAAAGGCCTCACACAATAACCATTATGTGATCTAAAAGGTACCTATCTTAATTGATGATTTACCCTGGAATGTATATTGAGCTTTGCAAATTCTCGAATTCGTCTTATTATCCTCTCTACATGAATTGAATTCGTTTGCTTTTTATGCTTTTTATGTAGCGCTGAGGCACAACTTCCTTTTTCAAGATAATCTTGCTTCCCACAGTTTTGAAGAACATCCAATTCTTAGCATCACGCTCAAGCTAAAAAAAGAAAAATGTATCTTACTATTCTTTTACAGAAATTATTGCAATAAACGGTGCTCGATTAAAGAGTAAGTAAGAACTTAATATTAGTATACACTTTTAATCTCTATATGTAATATAAATTATTAACAGGGATTATTTTGAGGTTTATTACATTCAGGTAGATGTAGTCTTAAGTAATAACCCCAAGACAGTAAGTACCTAAGTAGGTATTAAAAAAAGAAGTAAAAGTGCTTCAAACTATCTATAACAGATAATATGTACTTACGTTGAAATAGTCTTCGTAACAATATAAAAACGTTTTCCTCATTGGAAGGCCAACTATTTCCAACCACCGTTTTCGGTGAATTTCGTCGGTGCCGATAAAAACAATTTTCCAGAGTTTCTGCTGGAGTTTTCACAAGAGTGAAAGAACAACCTCCATCACTATTACTATTATAACGACGCGCAAACTAGTAAATAACTAAAGATCACTTGCTTATTTTCTGCTAACGCATTGGGCAAAGGGCTGATAATTTTCACAGGTAGAAACGTTTTGGGACAACTATTGATAGTTTGACAGCGGTTGTATTGTATTTATAAAGGTTAACAGGCCAGGTCAGGTTATTTTATTTGACGGAAGACGAAGAGGGGAGAAGGCGACGTTGCCGGTTCTTAAATTAATGCTAACTACGTCACAGGCATTTCATTACGTATTCAACTCAATTTTGCAACTAAACTACCGGGAAAAAAATTTTTCTTTAGTGTTTCCGGACGTTTAAAGGCGATATCTATCCATTGCAAAAATAAAAAAAATTTGGTATACGAGCCCATTATTTCTCGTGCTTGAGAATGCACGTTATTCCCTGTTTACTCATTTTGCGCACGTTAACTCCCGAACATGCGAAACGCCACTGAGCTCTCTGCCAAGCTTGCCGGCGGCCGAAAAAGTGAGCGCTGTGTGGTAGCCCAAATACGCAGTAAACTTTACGTACTATAGAAACAGGCACAAAACGCGTTGGCTAACTGGTTTTGTCGGCCGGTTCGTTGGCAGAAGTGCTTTGTTGCCGTATTTCAAAGGCGATGGTAGACGCGACGATGTTAAAAAAATACAATAGGTGTTTTATTACACCGCGTTAAAAATAAATGATAAATAAAAATGAGTAAGTGGTCGCGTGATGCGAGCTTTATTTTTTCGGTATTACATAGTTCAGAAATTCGCTTCAATATGCTAAAACTTGTATTCGCCAATAAATAACGACTACTCGTATAGGAAATCTCGCAACGCTGCCCGCATTCTTTAGAAACGTTTTCTTTCGTGCGTTGAACTATAACTGGATATTCGGTATGAGTTTATAAAAAAAGAACTAACGTTCTCTAAAAGACGTCCCTAGCCTTTGAACATTTTATTACATTATGTACCTATCATTATCGTTATATTTTATTTCAATTGATTGATTTTTTCTTTCTTCTACTACTGAACCGTCTCCAAATATAATGTACTCTAGAGTAAAAAATGTGCGGACAAAGACAATACAGTGGAAAATCGCTACTACATTATTTAGCTTTTACGAAGTGAAAGAAATTAATGCAATAATTCCGTCTAAACATGAAAAATAATGGGTCATAAAATGCGGTCGAATAAATGGCAGAATACAAGCAAGGCGGAAAGTCGCAGTTAAATGAATGAAAACCAGCATGAATAATAACAGAATGCCCCACTGGCGATATGAAAGTTAAATTCTACTTCCGGCTTCTGAGAAATCGAATAAGTTTAAAGTGTTAGTGGTGAAATGGCCATGTTGTAATCTTGGGTGAAATGAAGCAAGCATTTATTTACTCCTGCGTATTTTATTACAATGATGTGTTGACAAAATCAAATCAGCCTAATACTAAAAAATCATGACCACGAACAATAATTAACTCTTATGTATCACATTGTTAGTTGAGTGTCCTTGTGTCATCACATCACCTATGCGTTTTTGTGGAAACAAGCTCAAGTATTCAATAATTTTACTGTATACCATATCACGAACGGCAGTAAGAGCTTTATTTAAAACGGTTTTATGATTGATACATGTTTCCCTAGACAGATCTATCAATTTTGATTACAATTGGAAATTATTGTACAAACCTATTCTCTTCCGTTGAATTGAGATCTGAGTATACTTGGCAATGAATTCCCATTTTGAGCCTGACGAATGTTGGTATTAGTTGTTTTCTTCAATACGTAAGTAGATATATTAATTACGTATATTAATTATTACTCTGGAGAACCTACATCATTTTGTCACGGAGGCTTTTGTACATTATACGAGCAAGTGTATACTATAAGCAAGTTTCGCAGGGCAACTTTAGTAGGGTTAAGAATGGCCCTATGAAACGAGATACTACAAACTCCAGCACAATATATAAAGTTCATAATTAATTTCTGTCATAATGGTATCGAGGGTCGATCCAATTCCGTATCGCGTCTAACTCCGCGAAACTTTTATTTCCTTTACACGTGTTCTATTGGGAGCTAATCTTGCCACTTCCAGCGGGAGAAAGGAAGAACTAATTCCAACTGTTAGGACCGTGGAAACTTGACTTGTGAATTTATCTTTGAAAAGCGTTGTTTGGAAATGATGAGTCCGCATCATATGGGAATTCTTTTTATTATTTGGTTAAAGTAAATTTTGATGTGGCCCAGTTGTTTTTGATTAAAAATAACATCAAATAAAGTACTATAAATTTTATTCCATACTAAGTGCGCCCTAAGTGCACTGTCTACTTTAAAGCCACTTTTTTAAAAAAAAATAAAATTTTGAACTGAAAATTCGTCAAATTTGATGCAAAGTTTATGTATTTTCGATAGTTCTCTCCAAAACTCAATATTTAGTGAAGTACTGCATTCATAACAAAATATAGGATAATAACATCCGCCATACCCACTTCTACTAGTGAGAAGTAGGTTTATCGGAATCCCTAGATCCTATTATTTACATTTGTTCTGTTGGCATAAATATTTCACAGTCTAATCCCTGATAGTATAGAACCATTGAATAAGGAATACCTTAATCAATGATAGAACGTAGCGGGGTTGCCAGTGAAACACGTCTTTTTATCTTAAAATGGCAGAATATAGCTTATAATATGATGTTGTAAAGGCCTTTTTGACAACACGAGATATATTCCACCATTGCATATACTTATTGTTGATAACTTTAGGTAAATAAAAAGTAAAATATTAATTAAAACCAATTACGGCTTTACATTGTCCGCTTGGGAAATCGGAGCGTATACTTGAGCGTATCCCCACGATAAATTTCGAATGGATCAAAATATAGATCGGCGTCAAATTTGGTTAAAAGTATTTTTCCCTAAAACCGGACAGTTCTGATGACTTTAGGCAAAATTTTTCTTCACAACCTACTTGACATGGGTATCAAATGAAAAGGTTTGACGAATACAAAATTATAAGGTAGGTAAGCGAACGTCATAATAACTCCAAGCACAAATTATATTAAAAAATAAAAAATAAAACTTTGTAAAACCCAGCTCTTATTTAAGCCTTATACTAAAACCTAAAACGAATAAAATAAGTTTAGGTTTTTGTTAAGATAATTCAATGCCAAATTGTAATTCTAAATCAAAAAGCTTGTCGGGCGAAATGTCCATAAAAAAGTAGGTAGCAATTAATTTTATTAGACAGTGATTGGTTGCGCGACAGCTTTTTGATTTACAAAACTTGTCGCAATTTGGAATTAAATTATCTTAACGAAAACCTAAACTTATTTTATTCGTTTTAATACATGCCTTAAATAACATCTTATTTTTAATAAGGTTTTTTATTATTTTTACAGTACAAAGCTTCTTTTCGACCAAGTTTTCTGGCTAGTGCAAGTTAGTAGTCGACGTGATGTGAGAGTTCATTGTTATATTTGCAACTTAAAACCAGTTTGAAATAGTTGAAAATCCCGTTTTTTTTAAAACTATGCATCCGTTGGAATATATTTCTGCCAGGATTTAAGGCAATTTCTAGAGTCGAAAGTATTTTTCAGGCAAAATGATGTATCGAAGAAAAGACGAGCATATACCTAAGCAGGGATATAGGTATTTACGTCAATTTATTATTGATGAAGGACAGAAAATGGATCTTTTAGGACAGAACGTATTCGATTTATAAGAGATAAAAATATCTGTAAGGTAAATGTAGCATTAAATCAATTTCTTTTTAGCGCTTCAAGGGAAATAATAATTCCAAAAATAATATTCCATTTGAACCTTTTGACCTCAAGAATACAGTATAAGTTTTTGAGATTAGGTTAGATACTACAACCAAATTTGCCACACAAAATGCAATGGAAGGTCACGTCACAACAATGTGTAATATTAAAAACCATGATAACCATTAAATTATTACTTTTAAAGTCATAACATTGCGCCAATTGATATGAAACTTAGTTGTTGGGTGGCGTTACTTATAGTTAATAACATAGATTAAGGAAAACGCGTGACTGAATGTAATAACATGATAAAATATGGAACTTTTAGTGGGTTTGCGGTCAAGTTGGTCTTTAAAGAAAACTATTTGTTAATTGCCAAGCTTTCGGAATTGTTTATTCCTTCTTCAGGTATTATTATTATTTTCTTCAGTGCTCTACTAATTTTGTATCGAATCAGTAAGTAGTACCGATTACCCGTATCTCTGCCACTGGGTGATATTACACAATGATATGATCCTCCATACATGCATCTTGTGTGCCAAATTTGATGTGAATAACTTCAACAATTCAGAAATGAAGAAAATAAAAACCAGCTTTTGAAATCTTTAAGCTCGGCGAAAAGGAAGAAATTTACGACCTATGTTTATATAAAAAAAACACCTTAAAATGACTTTTCTATCACCTGTGAAAGTTTTTCCTGAACAAACCGGAATACCCTGTATTGTATCGAATATATACGGAGTGTTCCAGAAAAGAAGGCCAATCCACTAACCCTACATGCTTTACATCAAAATATGGCGATAGGTAAGTGTGGTTAAATCTCAGACAAATTTAATAATAAACATACACTAATAATTCAATACAATACAGGCCCTGCCAAGATAAAAAATGTTTATAGTAATATTATTTATCTGAGTTAGCAATAGGAATCTAAAACAAAACAATGCAATGGCTGCACCATTGCCAAACTTCTTCGTAAATGTATCTTGTACTTACGAAATAAATGTATAACCAACATTAAAAAACATCAGTTTGGAACAATTAATTGATATCTACAATCTACATATAGATATATAGTAAAAATTTGGACTGTTATCATTTAACAAAAAATTTTACTGATTTTGTGAATTTACTGATCCTACTTAGTCTATAAATAATATTAGGTATCCTTAATAAATTGCTTATTCTGGCTAACGTGGCAACGTTGCACGAGCTCTTTGTGATCGATGCACATTTGCTTTATTATGCCCCAACAGCTGATCCAGAGTTCGTTGAGATTTCGCCGGTTTGTGTTAATGTGTTTCGAGTGTTTACTTTTGCGTTATTCTTGTTTTTTTTTGAGGAGATTTTGTGGTTATTGGACAAAAGACATCTGGTTATCATATGATGTAGGCTTAAGTGTCAAATTTGCTGTTTTTGTTTTGAGTAAGCATTTTTTATGTTGGCTGATTACAATGCAGCTTTTAGGTTAGTCTATGTTTATTATTTGTCTGACGGTTAAATCGTCATATTTTGACGTTGGTTGGCGTTCTTTTCTGGATCACCCTGTATAATATATATAATATCTGTTGTCCAGTTATTTTTTCGACCTTCAGACCTCTGTTACTTTTTGCTCCATTCCTTCCCATATTAAAAAGTAATTACCGTTAGTCAACAATTTCATATGAAATCAACAAAACTATTTCGCTATCTCTACTTTACTTAGAAAGATACAGGGTATGTCCACAAGTGTAGTTTAATAATAAAATAATATGCCCAGCATGTGCAATTTTGAACACTTTCTATAATACTTTCCATTGTTATAGCCTATGATAGTTTCCATAGATCCCTAGAAATATATTTTATATTTTGTTGCTGTTAAAAACCCACGACAAATTGTAAAAATCGGTTTCCAGATATTTGGTAAAGTAACTTTACTGATATAAGTGTAAACGACACAACTCTGTCCGAGACAGCCATTTCCAACAAAACTATATAAAATATTCACTCCTTAATTGGAACAATTAACAATACCCGCATACGTAAATATTTTGATTAAATCCTAACGCCGGGCGCCCGAGAGATCCTATACGCTGCCCTACGCAAAACGCGGAGAAATAATTATGAAATAGTTTTCGCAGTATTTTCCTCTATAATGGGTTTTTGAAGAGCGGGGGGGGGGGGAGCATTAGTGAAAATTCAGCCGTTTCCGGTTGTGGGGATTAATACTTCGCCCCCAATTAATAACGGTAATGCCAGAGCCGAGCCGGGTTGGCAGCGCCACCTCCGATTTGACGAATATCCGGAAGAAATAGGTCAGGTGTTGCTGCACGCAGAAAGGATCGCGAATGATCATTACCCTCCAAAATCTGTACAGTGAGAGAAAATATATGTAGAGATGGGAGTGCTTTAAACATTGAATAATTATTGTTACACATAACAGACTGTCATAATGACTACAAAAATAATGACTAAATTAAAGTAGTACACCTAAGTTGTAATCCTTTTGATTTTTTGCACAAGTGAATTTGAAGTGAAATGTAGAAGTGATCTTATAGTGAAATGATTTTTTATTGGTAAATGGAACATAGTGTACGACCACGTCATCTATAATCTAACCGTTGAATGAATGTTTCCATATTTTTCAACACCTTAACCCCAGAAACACTCAAAACCAACACAAATTAAAGTTGTAAAAGGAAAACTCGATGTCAGCTGATGTGATATCAAAGTGATTCGGAATCGATTTGAGATCACTTAAAACTGTAAAAGGAGGACGGCTCTAGTATCGAGTCCTAGGAATTAGGTATAAGATTATTATAAGGTTCTAACTCGTATTAGATTTTGTGGAAAAGTCGATACTTTTTTAATATGAGGGATGGAAAGTTCTGTAGTTCAAAAGAAAGTTTAGATTATATTTTAAGCCCTGTATATTATTATTTGTAACAGTTTGCCTCTAAATGTTTCAATTAAATACTAAATATCAAATATTCTGAACCCATCAAATGCCGAGCTCTGTACTGCGTGCCTTAGCGAGGAGAAATTATTATGAAATAGTTTTCGTAGTATTTCCCTCCAATGGCTTTTTGAATTGCGGGATCGGGGAGACATAGGTATTGTTGAAAATTCAGTTGATTCTAGCCGAGGAATGATTAATATTTCATCTCAAATTGATAACGTGAATAGCCAGCCTCCCTGCAGTTTGTTCTAAGTCGGATGTCCAGATGAAACAGGTGATGATGGACACTATAATGACGAACATACGATCTTTAGAAATTAAAAACCGATAACATGTTAAGGGTTAGTTCTCGCATTTTAAAAATATATTTGGTTGGGTGAGTGTCGTTTCCATAATGGGCTGTTTCCGCCAGGTTTTCCTTATTAGAATAAATATTAGGAAAGGCCACAGAAAATTGTAATTTTCCAGCTACCGTGCACATTATTTAGTGTTAGAAAATATTTCACAAAACCGTGTTTGCTACGTTACTAGTTGAATATACAGGGTGATTCAGTTATAATGTAAAAAATAAAGTTAGCCAAATAAACCTTAGCACCCGAGTAACTAGATGCTCCTATTTGAAAGCAAACGTCAAATGCGTGAATAGAGAGCTCTGTTGTCCATTCTTATTGTTGAAGGTTAAAAAGTACCTATCTTATAAGAAATGCTTTTATCTCTCATCTGCATTATCTGTGTTGTCAGTTTTAATTCTACAAATTCACATAATAGTCCGTCAGACAGGGACAGATTTTTCCTTACTGATTTTCTCATTTATGCCTTGGAGAGGGTTGAAAGGTAAATCGATGCTGAGTCGGAAAACAGTAATTTTAAGTTTGGCCCCCGGGGAAAACATATGGAAAATTCTATTTTTCAAAACAGCAAAAAGGTACTAATTCTCACTTATGCCATGTTCACCGTATGATTTCTTATACTATTCCGACCTCGAATACCCAAAGGCATAAGTGTAGCGTGTGGAAAAAGGGTTGAATTAAGGGTTTGGCAGATCACACAAAAAATGACTTGGTTTACTGACTCCGTCAGTTATGCCGTTCGAAATGGTGGAAACTTATATCCTCACTAGCCCAAAAATTGACCAAGTCATTTTTTGTGTGATCTGCCAAACCCTTAATTCTCCTTTTTTCACACTCTTCACTTATGCCTTTGAGTTTTAGAGGTCGGAATAGTATAATAAATCATGTACGGTAAACATGGCATAAGTGAGAATTAGTACCTTTTTTTCTGTTTTGAAAGATCGATATTTCCATATGTTTTCCCCGGGGGCCAAACTTAAAATTACTATTTTCCGACTCAGCGTCGATTTACCTTTCAACCCTCTCCAAGGCATAAATAAGAAAATCACTAAGGAAAATCTGTCACTGTCTGACGGTCTATAACAAGCACCGGGATATTCGCGTGTTTTAGTAACTGCTGGTTGTGACTGTTGATTGGCCAGTGGTCAACCTAACGTCTAACCGTCTAACAGTGTCTACTATCTAACATCAACTGACAGAAACCCCTATGATGTGATATTTCCATGAGATTCTTGTTCAACGAATCGGTATCTGCATATTATAGTGTTTCCACTTTATTATTTACCTATTATTGACTTAATCGCGATTTTTCACTAACGAAACAAAAATCTTATGGAAATATATCATGGTGAATTCGTAACTTTATACGCTAGGGTGGCAAGTTCTGACAGCGCCGCCTGATTGATGTGACATTCATAATTTATTTGAAACAAAAAGTGATTTTTTGATTTTTCGAGGTCTCCACATTGTGTTTGTGTCATTTGCAACATGTTATTTGCAACATGGTGGGTACTGAATTCGTTCACTGTAGAAGCAAATATAACCGTGAAAATTCATAACTTGTGCTTTTCAAAAGACACGTAGTTCATATTTTATTCGTGTCAGTAAAAATGCGCTCCATACGATACAATTTTTGACCTGAACGCCAACGCCGCTGTAAAAGCCACTATAATATGTCTCGTATATTTTTCTTATCACGCGTCCTCATACACGGACGTCGGAAGAATTTCCTTTTTTTGTTTTTTCTTCGGCGGCGTCTAAATAGTTTTCTGTTACCTAGTCCCTGAGCGGCTGCGGGAAAACGTGACGATATAAGTTGAATTTTTTTTATTTGGCGGCATCCGGCTTCCTAATATGACAGGCGTTTCTTAACGCGAAGCTTATCGACTCGCTCCAGCCAGGCCCGAATGAAGGGGAAAATTTATGGAGGAAATATTAAAAAATTAAACATGAGAGGTATAAAACTCGGTGCTTACAAAATTTTCACGTTTAAAGAAGCTGGCGATGCAGAAAAAATAAGCCAAGAACAATGCTTGAAAAACTTAAAGGAAAAAAGATTTATCTTGAAATCGGCAGTGAAGTGTCTCAAAATCGTCATTTAAAGCTCACAAATCGGCACTGAAGTAGCCCATTATTGTACGATTTTTTAAATAGGTAGGCCTTGACGAGATGTAAACATCAAACGTTAGACGCGGAGCCATCGTCCGTCAAAAGTGACCAAATATTCAAAACCCGGCCAATAAAGGCCCATTTAACTTTTTAACATACACATGGCGAAATTGTTACCTATAGCAGCGCAATCTTTCAGTATAAATATTTTAGTAGTTTGAATATCAATCTATTTTTCATAGAGGCTGCATAACAGGCAGCAGTTTGGAGTTTGTGTTGGGAAGCGCCGTGCCTCGTCATACATAACCTATAGAGCGATCGTCAAAGTCGAGCAACGCCGCGCGCAGTCGGTTCATGGACGGGTGACCCCTTATGATTTTTTTTGCCTAATATAACATTATTTTATTATTTGCCTCGGCCAGAGGCCTCGGCAACTAAATTCATGAGATGCGTCATAAAAAGTTGAACTTCAGTGCTTTGGTACATAAATAACTATTTTTCAAATCGGTATTAAAGCGTTGACTGATATATTATTAAAGACTGCTCACGGCTGTCGCGTCTGACACATTTTTGACTCACCGCTCACCATGCACTTTCCGGAGATAAAATACAATGCAGAATACATTGTTAGCCATCAGAGCCATCTGTTTTCCAGGACATAAAGCTATAGCCGTGAGAAGTCTTTATAAATACGTCAGTCACCGATTAAAGTGTCTCAGAATCCTCATTAAAAACTCAGAGTTTCTCACTTAAGTACAATTTCTTAATATCAATTGGCCTTGACGCCCGTGACACGTGGCCAGATATTCACAACCCTTTTCAGCCTGACCTATAACAACGCAATCTTTCAATATAAGTAATTTGGTTGGTTGGATTGTTATACAAGCTATTACTATTACAATCTCTCAATGTAGCTTTCCATATGTGTGGACAAAAACCGCAAAACCCACTCGCCTAAAATGCCCCGATCTACACTATGCCACAGTAATATCATTGAATAAGGAATATCAATGGTAATATGAAAGGAAACAAAGTGTTAGGAAGTCCAATAGACCTGACAAACAGCTAGTCTGTAGGTATTTATTTAAGTATTTTAGCAAAAATTCAGTTAAACTTATAAACTTATAAAAAAATAAATTAATCCACTGTAGTGTTATTTAGGTAAAATTGGGTAGGTAAACAGGAATAAAAATTAAATAAAATCAAATTTCAATAATTACATATGACATATTGCGAATACGACGGGGTCAGTATTATCGACACTTTTTTGTTGTAAGTTATGCAGAGACTGACTGAAAACCGATTTTTTTGTATAAGATAGATAAATATAATGAATTTCATTTTAAATTTCAAACAAAGAATCCTCAGCATGGCCGGTTTTCCCACTAATATTGCACTCAGCCTCAACCTAAAATATATTCAAGGTGTCTATAGCAAGGAGGGCCACTCGAGAATATCTTGACAAGTATCATAGACAAAGCTATAAACATAGACTGTCAGAACCAGGGACCCTTTAAAGTAAGGGGACCCAGCATTATACTTTCCAAAGTGAGGCCGTTTCTTTCCCCATTCTAATGATCTCAATGATGCCAAGTATGCCATTTTATTGGGGAATCTATGAATATAACAGGTACTTTGATTGTTAGTAAAAATTAATAATGATTTCTAAAAATTAGGCTTGACAATGTTCTGTCAACAAACACAGAATATGGCAAGTGCCAAATGAATCAAATTTATTTTATATTTGAATTTGGTTTCCTGCAATTATTTCCAGGAATTTAAGTAATATAAGTATGGTAAGTCAGTGCCGATTTTGCTTATTTGAGAATTTGTCGCTATTGCACCTTGTTACCAGGTTCCTGAATCCATTTGTAATAATATGTGTACTTGAACTTTCTTCGCTTGTTGAATGTATCTACCCAAATAACTTTCACAGATTTCGGGATGGACTAATAAGAATAGGTCTTGTACCTACTTAGTTATAATCATGTAGTTTTTCTCGGTGCTCACTTTTGTAATTTTATTTCTCTTCCAAGGTACCTCACAAACGTAAAATAAACTTATAGTTTTAGATAAAAACTGTTTAAAAAAAGACCTGACTGAAGCTACCTGCTTAATAATTTAATTTTTAATTTTGAACTACTTACTTATACGTAATGCCCACGTACCTAGGGTTCCTGTCCCTATCCAGGAACTCTACACGTACCTAGTGGGAATTGTAGCACTACTAAAGGTGAGACATGAAAAATCTGGTTGCAATATTGGGACTACTACTACAGGCGGCTGCATTACCTTTAATTGACTATCTGGAAGTTAGAAAACTTAAAAATTGTGAACTATGATGGGAAATATTTTGCCTCCTTTGGAATCTATGGCACTGGCATGTCACATAAAACCTGATGGCAGTTGGACACTGACATATAACATAACCTTGTACCAGCCCACTTATATATGTGGTCTCCTTGGAGATATACAGAAAACAAGGCTTCACTTTTCCTATGTGATAGACTGTGACATGGTGGGTCCCCTTATTTTAAAGAGTCCCTCGTTAGAACCATTGTTGAAATTTTCGCACGCTAAAATTTTATATAAAAACTAATAACTAAATTAAACTATATATACCTCAACTTAGTATAGAGTACTAAGAATTGTAAAACATTGCACTTTATCAGTTTTAATTTGTTTGCTCCAAACTTAAAGTTTGAAAGTTGGTGTAGCAGGATTTTTTGCGGACGGTTTCTGACTATATCTAGGGCTATTTTAATGCAAATATGCATTTTTGGGGAATTTTATTTGAAAGAAAAAAATTGCTTGTTTTATGAAGTAACTCTGTGTAAAACGAGAACCATGGCCTACTTTCCGAGATATTTTTGAAAATCTCAAGGTTCGTGGTCGAAGGCTCGTGCTGCTCTGCCGTAGCAAATATGGAGGCGGAGGCGCCTGCAATGGTTGCTACAATGACATTGTCAAATTCGTCACAGTGTAACTACATTTGTAATATACTTCTTTGAAAACGCCTTATTTTCATCTGTTTTAGCAATACCTAATGAAAGATGGGGTTTTTCGGGCTAGCGCATGGTAACCGCGCATGGAAAAACTTTCCGTGCGCTGAATAAAATTACCGCATATATGGCTTTAAAATAGAAATATACAGCAAAGTAAACTAAATTTAAGAAACTCTATATTCTCTTTGATATTTAACATGTACCTATTTTGTATTTTAATTCGTAAGTGTTTCAATATTTAGATACATTTCTGTAATATTTTTGACGTTTTATTCACCTTATCTGACAATAACTAATTTACAACAAAGCACCTTTGAAATAATTTCAGAGTAACCATGGAAACGCATCATACATACCAAACACTATATTGTCTGCATTGTTTATTTTTTGTCAATTAAATTTATTATAATATGCCGATAAAATGTTTTAAGTTTCCGTTTTCAAAGAAGTATAATAAAAAATATCGTAATGAAATATACTATTTAAGACTTGTGACGGTCACACGTGCCTTTCCTGCCCCCACTTTTGAGCATATTCGGCATTTTCAAGTAAACCTTCATATTTCGTGCTCATGGGTGTAGGGAACGTTCGGCGAACGTTCGCGAATATTGGCCGAACACGAACGGGAACGTTCCCTCTTTCGCGTCTCTAAATGGGCCCCATAATATTATCTCGTTTATCGTCAAGCTCAAGCGCAAATATTGTCGATGCATAGGTAGACCGAAAGCTTTGACGGCCTTAGCCAAACACAGCCGGACTTCTCCGCGCTCCACTAAACTTGCATCGCTTAGTTGCTAATTCAGTTATTTCGTTAAACTGCGCGGTAATTCTCGGACGCTGATTACCGCTGCCGTTCCGTTCCGTGAACTGGAACGGCGCTGCCACACAAAAGGCGATTCAGCAGAAGTGCCAAATTGTTATCGCCGGTTGAAATCCGTTGAATGCAAAGCGGAGTTCAATATTGTTGGTAATGGGCTAATACACTAAATAATTTTTGTTTTTGATTTTTCACTTTCATTTCGCTTCGCTCGTTCAAAATAATTTCGCACTCATACAAAAAAATAGGTACTATTTTACGCACTTATTACATAAATCACTATTATTATTTGTCTGGACGTTTATTCGGCTGCCAACCATTGGTAGTAAAGCACAAAACACTTTTTTACTTCCTGTGAGGAAGGATTCGTCGCAATGTAAACTAAGAATGAAAAAAAAAATGAAATTTTGTTATTCTAATGAATACGAGCAGCGCTGACATAATATGTTTTACCCGATATTAACGTAAATTTTTAATATTTATTTTTTTTAGTAAATCCCGGTTGACAAAAAATAAAAAACACCCAGGAGAGCCCATCTCATCCTATACAATCGGATAAACAACTAATAGAAATGGTGTGCTAGCCTATTGATAACAAAATATATTTAATGGCATTTCTATAGCAAACACAAGAATTCTAATGAGCATTAATAGTTTGAAGTTCTTTGGTGGAAAGGGCAAGTTTGTAATAGTCCTTCAAAATTTATACATTGTGTTCATTTTAATTGCCTCATTCAAAATATCTCAGTTAATATTTGTGAGGAAAAATCAGCGTTCGGTGTAAACTGGGGTAATATTTTTATTTCTGGAGATACAAAGATACTATAGGAGTAGGTACAATGAATACATGTCATTTTTGACTACTCAGATAAATAACCAAGGATAGAGGGAGTGAAAACAAAAAGTAAATAGAGCCGACATCGTTTTGAGTGATGCCACGTACTCCATTGTTTACAGCATTTAATTTGAAAATAGAAGGGTTTAATATTGGAATTAAATGAAGGCACACCTCCCATAACGCTAAATTAACAAATGTAGTTATTAATTTTTTGTATGTAACAATTTTAAACTAAAACTAAATTGCGCTGTAATTATAGTAGCTAATTATCGCTTTAATAAAATCGTCACCAAATACCTCAAACCGCCCAACATGGCAACGCCGCCGTTGCCGCCGCGGGCGCCCCGTTCTTAACTCCGCGGTATTTGTTTTGTGTTTGCCCAGCAAGTCAAGTTTTCCTATTGTTTTCGTAGGTATGAATTTTTCGTGTTTCAATTGTTTTTCTGTTAATTTATAGGCTATTTATTAGTATTTAGGATATAGTGACTGATTTTGTATATAATGGGACGCAGAAAGTGTGTTATGTGTGGCCAAATTAATGTTTCTCAGGATATAACCTATCACAGGTAAACGTTGTACACACGGACCTAATGTTTGTTTACTTCGGTAAATTTGCATAATATATGTTGGTTAACTACAAACGTGTGTATCGTGATGTTATTGCTCCCTCTATCCTTGGTTATTTCTCTGAGGTTGGGTGGTACAAAAGCCCGAACAGATGAGGTGTTCCCATTTGACTTTTATTCTGCTCGATATTATCTATAATAACTCCGCACAAACATAAAGGTAATTCATCAACGATGGTTTCATCAATGGTCCTTTAATGGCCCATTGATATGACCGATAGCAAACTGGCCGGCTTCTGGCGAACCCTCGAACAACTAATTATGGCAAAGCTGGTAATCATGTGATATCCATTAGCGTGTCACTTATCTGAGGGGTGGCGCATGTTCAAGAGAGTGCATAAAAGCGGGTTTCCAATGGATCTTTGGAATTTAAAAGTCAATCAAAAAGTTGTGCTCTGTTGGGTATTTTATTCACTATAACACCTCCCGGTAGCAATTTTGTTTTCCCAATACTTCCCCCTACCGAACTAGGTATAGCCATGAAGGCGAAAGATAAGAAAAATGAGGCGCATTCACCACCGAACTTTGCAAGAAGGCCTGTGTCCTGAAATACATATATCATTTAATAGTATGGCATATGGCTACAAGCCGACACTGGGTAATTTGGGTAATATGCACAAAGGACAGCTGCTAGAGATACGCGCGGGCTTCCCATTCAAACGAATGCAGCTACCTTTTATACAGAAAATATATATATATACGTCTCATCGTATATATATATATATATATAACAATTACAAGAAAAGGCGATAATGGGCAAACACTCAAAGTTAACAAAAAGATTGATGATTGATGATTGCCAAATATATATATATATATATATATATATATATATATATATATATATACATTAATACCCCTTATCCAAAATTCAAATTATGTAGCAGTGAGTTGAACAAATAAAACTAGTAGTAAGAAGTAGGACACGCAGCAGAGTTTTCCTAGTTTTTAAGAAGTTTAAGTTTAAACCAAAGTTTAAGACAATAAATCGTTCCATTAAGTACCGTTAAAATTCCGTGGAAATTCTGCTGGAAACAAACTTATCCGCATTTAATAGTTTTACTTGCAAAATAGGGGAATATCCGGTGCGATGACCGTATATAGAGCGGTGGTTTGAAATTTAAATCAAAATTCGCAAACTGAACCGAAACTACTTTTAAACGGGGCTTTTGTGATGCAAACGAGTTTACAGAAAAGATTTTGTACTAAATCTTGACGTGAAAGCTGACATTACGGTTTCGTATCGTTGACAGAGACAGTGTTTGACGAATTTCTCGTTCGTATATCACGGAAATGAGATGCTCAGCCGGAAAAATTGCATTCTAGTGGAGCAGAGCGGGTAGAATGAAAAGAAAATATTGCGTTTCGCTTAGGGCTAGTCTTCAGAATTTGCATAATATCTTTGTTGCCTTTCAAGCAGGACCTATGGGGCCAAGTATTCGAAGTACGCAGAGGATGTAGGTATTAATCTTTGTATAAAGGAGGCAGAAATCATAATTTTTCGTGAAATCATTACCAACAATACAGGCAAAACATAATAAAGCACGTTTATAGGAATCCTTGATAATACAGCAATTCTAATTTTAAATTTCCAATTTTCAAGAAGTAGCCACCTACACGAACGTCTATGCCACTTTGGTGCATGGCCTCACAAGTTAATTTAAATTACGAAATTACATATATATTTTTTTACATAAGTTGCAAACTTTAACATATTATTTTATGGAGTTTGTATCTTTTATGTGTTCAAAACAAAGAAGCTTTCTATAAAACACATCTATATGCAATTTCGTCGCGGACAATATACAAATGCAGTTTAAATAAACCCGCAATGAAATGAAATGAAATGAAAATATTACCATATACTTCACAAGTTTCCGTTTTTATAACCCATCTACGTCAATTCTATATGTTGCATTACGCAGAAGTAATAAAATGGTTTTCCATTATGAAAAACCAGGGACCCTTTAAAGTAAGGGGACCCAGCATTATACTTTCCAAAGTGAGGCCGTTTCTTTCCTCATTCTAATGGTCTCAATGATGCCAAGTATGCCATTTTATTGGAGAATCTATGAATATAACAGGTACTTTGATTGTTAGTAAAAATTAATAATGGTTTCCATGATTTCTAAAAATTAGACTTGACAATGTTCTGTCAACAAACACAGAATATGGCAAGTGCCAAATAAATCAAATTTATTTTATATTTGAATTTGGTTTCCTGCAATTATTTCCAGGAATTTAAGTAATATAAGTATGGTAAGTCAGTGCCGATTTTGCTTATTTGAGAATTTGTCGCTATTGCACCTTGTTGCCATCAGGTTCCTCAAACCATTTGTAATATGTAAGTATAATAGGTACGTACTTGAACTTTCTTCCCTTGTTGTATGTATCTACCCAAAGAACTTTCACAGATTTCGGGATGGACTAATAAGATTAGGTCTTGTACTTAGTTCTAATCTAATCGGTGCTCATTATAAAATTTTTGTAATTTTATTTCTCTCCTAACGTACCTCACAAACGTAAAATAAACTTATAGTTGTAGATAAAAACTGTTTTAAAAAAGACCTGACTGAAGCTACCTGCTTAATAATTTAAAATTTACGAAATACCATTTTTATTTTGAACTACTTACTTATACGTAATGCCCACGTAACGGGAATTGTAGGATTACTAAAGGCGAGACAAGAAAAATCTGGTTGCAATTATTGGGACCACAGGCGGCCGCATTACCTTTGACTTTGACTATCTGGAAGTTAGAAAACTTAAAAATTGCGAACTATGATGGGAAATATTTTGCCTCCTTTGGAATCTATGGCACTGGCATGTCACATAAAACCTGATGGCAGTTGGACACTGACATATAACATAACCTTGTACCAGCCCACTTATGTGGTCTCCTTGGAGTATACAGAAAACAAACTTCCCCTCAAGGCTTCACTTTTCCTATGTGATAGACTGTGACATGCTGGGTCCCCTTATTTTAAAGAGTCCCTGTGTAAAACGAACGTCGCGTCGCGCGTCATCTAAATTTTTATGACATAACCTTATTTTGTTTGGAACATACGAGATGGCTTAGCTCATTTACATAAGAACGCTAACACGAATAAAAAAGTGTGTATGTGAATAAACATTAATTATGAATAATTAAGAAAGACAATAATATCCATAATAATAGACGGTATGTAACATTTTTAAAGCCCAAATCACGATTAGAGACACGAGGACATGTGAGTCTAGGACCTGTTTCGTTCGAGCCAATAGCAACTCTAGCCCTGGACGATGACGTGCGCATCAATGTTTGCGTGCACCAGCATCTTGGAATTGATTTATTTTAATACGGTAGTAGACAAATACCTTTTTAACCTCAATCCTCCCTTTATAGTATTAAAATAAAACGTTCACACACATCTTCCAATTAACTAACGTGTGGCTCCCGCAGAGGCTAATTTGTGCATTTTTAGTACAGATTAGAAAAAGCAGTAAAACCCGCCCTGTTCCATAAAATTTGTCCTCAACAGAGAAGAAAGAAATAGAAGAAGGTAAATACTCGCAAATGTGTCGCTGGAAAAAATACCTCCATTGAAACGGATGATCCTGCAAATTTGAGCCCCTGCTTCGAGAATATCCAGTCACACAAATAAAAGGTAGGGCGTAGTGGGATAGGAGAGGCGCATGAAATTATATTTACTATAGCTTTATTAGTCAGTTTAAGAGGTTCATAAAGTTTTTAATTTGGTCTTAAAAATAATAGTCGGAGAGCTGAGGGGCCAAACATGCAACGGTTTTAGCAGAGAACAGAGGACAAGCCAGGGTGTCTGGTTTTAGATATTTTAACATTAGTATCTGTTGTATATCAACAGTCTACCGTCAGTCAGCCAGTTTTGCTAACAGCTGGTGTGGGTGCAGCCCTAAACTTATAAAAAAGATGTACCTATGTCCCAACTGTTGTAGAAAATCTAAAAATTAGTCTGTGGATAGTAATTAGACAACTAACAAACTAAGTGGGCATGGTCAGTCTTGAAAATATTGTAACGGTACGCGTCAGCGGGGCGCTAAAGTCATCAAAGAAATTTAGATGGTGAAAGTGTTTTATAAAGAAAAACATAGTCAGCCCGAATTTGTATGTAACAAACGAAGTCAGCACTCAATAGACAGGCGTGCCGCGCGTTTTTATTGGAATCCTGAAATATTTGTAATTCAATAGTTTATTTAAAATATTAAATAGTCTGCTATATTTCGTAGAATACTATATTCTGTGACAGAAGTATATAACACACTATTGTGTCTTTAGAGCATATTAATGTTTATTTATTATTTATTTTGTTTTTAATACATACTTACAATCCCTCCAAAACCCATAACTTCCTCGCGTTTTCATTGGAAGAAATGGAAAGGGTTGGGGCTGATTTTTTCACCTTTCTGTCAGTAAAATGTATACATTATTAATACTACCATACCATATTTCTGGAGAAGACGAGAAACGCTCTGTGTATTTCACAAAAGAACTTGGAAATATAAAGTTCAAGGAAGCTGTAGTTCGATTTCTAATACTGGATTGGGAACAGGCTGAGTTCGTTCCCTTTTTTAGTAATAAAACAGTGTATATAAATTTCTACTACTGCTATAAATATAACGTTGAAAATAGACTAGTCATCAAGAGTACTGAAGAAGTTTTTCATGCCCTTCGCATGAAGAAGTCGATAAAAAAATTAAAATTATCCAACATTAAAATATATTTACATAAAAATTGTCATTTTATGTATTCATTGGAAAAATATGTTTCATTTTAACATTTCCCTACAACAATATCAATCAAATCAGGCGTACCACGAATGCCACGAAAAGAAAAACGGTATCTTCCACACATTCTACACTTACCTAGGTACCTAGCGCCTAATGTAACCTCAATTTTTTTCTTTAAATATATTTTTAACAAAGTATTTTTTCGTATAATTTTGATCTTTTTACAAACACCCTATATGAGATACCTACACTATACTACACAAAATAGTACCTTAGACAAAGCTTAATCGATTCTCGTTCATATTTTCAGAAAGACTATGAAATACAAAAAATCCTAAAAATTTTATCTACAATTTTTTCTTTTACTAGAAAAATAATCAAGTTAAGGGCGGGGACGTTATGTGTAAAATGTTATGTGTACAACGAAAACAAAAATGTGCGATGTGCGCCTATTTCGGGTGAAACAATTCGGAACTAGTTCTGTATACTTCCTATACCAGCCAGAATTGGCGAAGACATAGTTTCCACGGGTTCGCCCCGTTAACTAATATCATATTAGTGAATTCCTTATTATTAAAATGACACCGGCAGTAAAGGCATTATCAAAAAATGTTCTCACACCTGCACCTCACTTCAAACAGGTGTAAACAGAACTATTTATAAATAACTCGTGCTTGTCCGGCAGGAGGCTAGCAAAAATATGAAGACATCGATTCCCATGAGCTACGTCGGTGTTTTTTTTTTTATCCATAAGCAACTCGTTAGTGCTATTTTAATTTGGACCGAAGCTCGGCTCTAATATAGTGTTGGCCCAGTCAGTATCGACAGAGGCATAATCCGTTTATAGGACTTGGATGCGGAAACTGCGGAAATTTTAACACAACCTGTGTCGCTACTGCGTTAGTGACGCTTTAAAAATTCCCGTGTATAAACAGGAGAGACCGGATTTTATTCCAGAACAATAACTGGGAAAATTATTTCGCGGGTCCTCGGAATGCCGTTTGCCTGGGTTTCGGTGGCACAGATTGGATTCACACGCGAATAAATATACGTGCCATAACGTCGCAGTTACGTGCCTTGTTGTGTGGGATTTGGGATAAACTGGCCCATTATTTAAACATACCGTAATTTTTTTTTACGTTTTTGGTATATACGAAAAAATATGGAGTTTGTGGTTATGTTTATCTGGTTGATAACAGGGTGTTAGCACAAAAGCAAGTCAGGGGCAGTCATAAATAGAGTGCCAAATAGTTTTAGAAAAAAAATAATTCCGGCTTTAAAAAAGTTGGAATTTTTTTAATTGCGATTTCGCGTTCAGGGTAGGTATTTACCCAATTTATGAATGAATCACCCTGTATATGCTCCTCTCATAGTAGTAAAACATGTGAGAGACGTCTCTAGTTATATAAATTCTATAAAAATGTAAACGAGCAAAAGATTGAAGGGTCTAGATTCCAAGCAATATATTCTTTATGCTCTACTCGTTGTGTTCCGATTTGCATCTTGGAACATTACTTTGCATGGACGTCGAGACGGCACCGCCATGTCCGCTTCCCCGTCAAGTGTTATGCCACAATGTTTTGCACATACTCGGTTCACATTAACCTAGAAGTTCAACTTCGAAACTTTGATGCATTTCATTATGGTCGCTGAGGGGAAAATACACCTTATGCAGCTCTTTACATCTTCTGCAATAGAGTAAATGCCGTTAATAGTTGTATGAGATATTTTGTATGAGGTAATCTTCAAGAAAGAGAAAGAAAGAGAACCTTTTCAGGAAATTAAATTACAGTATACAGCAATGCGATGTTTTCGCTGGTTCATTTTCAAATAGAGTAAATTCCCATTACGAGCGCAAGTATGAAACAGCGAAACGTATAATAGAAATACAAATGCAAAATATGAAATGATTATGTCCCGGAAATAAGGTACACATTAACAACATGCGCGGGTGCATATGGCATAATATTTTCGTTCCCTTCTCTTTGTTACATACGTAATACGTAACCCAAATGGCACAACTAGACAAGGTTCTTATTTCGAGAACGCAACATAAATAAAAGAGCAGTGTGAACTACAAAAAAATAGTGGTTTCTTTTTTTGCATTTATTTATTCCGGCAAGAGTTTTATTCAGCAGTTTTATGATTAAGGTTTCTATAAACTTAGATCTACATTTTTTTTTAATGAAAATAAAAAATACAAATGTGACATTGTTGTCGACCCAAAAATCTGCTTCTCATTGATGCACTCTAAAAAAATGACAGACAAGGATTGTTAAATTCTTTAGGTTAAGAAAATTTCCGCTAGAGCATTAAAATTTTCAATAATTATTCATAAATTTGGGATTGTCGAGAATTAAAATTTGATAATATGCTAAAATCCAAGTCAACTACAACTTATATAGCTTTTGTTAAAATAAAAAATTACACTTAAGTCGAGTCGAAGTGAAGTTGAGTATTTCGAATACATAATTTTTTTTCGTTTTGCAAAACCATTCCAAGGAACACCCGATTTTTCGAAATTTTTAATTTTAAATGAATAGCACTACTGTTTATCATATCGGTATTTAACGAGATATATAAGGTCATCTTTTTATTACATAAAATTAGTAAACACACTGGGGTGTTAATTTAAGCTTCGAGCAAACAGCGGTAGTTAGATATGGAAACAGATCAGCTTTATTTTCTGAGTTGCCGAGAAATTCTGAAATTTCTTGGGTTTTTCGTGCTGATTCTTGCACTGGTACCGCGAGAGGTGTTTTTAAATTCTGAAGGTATAAATAGACGAAAAACCATTATTTACGTAATTGTCGAAAGTGATCGTTTCAGATGGTGGATTTAAAAAACATGTACGACCACCATAAATTAAAGCATTCGACTGTTTCATCTATACATGCGAGTTTTCCGCTTCGCTTAATATTTTCTCGACAATTTCAACACACGACATTTCAGTTTTTGAACTCACGACAATTCGATGGCCAGATTTCGCTGTCATGATAGACACTCGATAGATTGCTTAATGTGCTGTGTCCTGTATCCTATCTAAACACACGTTTTCCGTAGAATAATGCGGTTTTGAATAAGGTAAGAAACATAGGCCGTTAGTTTTACAACGTCCTTCCGTCCCGTTAGTTTTATCTCCTTCGCATCACCAGTTACTGAGAATCCAGGCCCTCCGGAATCTTAATGGAGGGCGAGAGACACAGGGGAGACGCCATCCTGGCTTGGTTATCATTAGCAGACTTTCCAGACTGAATACAATAAGCATACCTGAATGGCGTCGACTATTTACAGAATAATGTATATACAGGGTGATTCGTTTATCAGGTCATGTACCTACACCTCGTTTTTTTCGTAAACGGCTGTAGATTTTTTTTCTGAAAAATGTATTTTATTCCTAGCCATATATATCTACTTCTAAAAAGAGTGAAAACTGGTGAAAAAATTACTTAATTTTCTTACCTTATCATATTTTATGATTAATTACGAGTAACGAGTAACAATAAACAGAAAATTTAATTTCTTCACCATCTCCCTCTTGATAATCAGTTTTGTTTTTACCTCTGTTCTGTACCACCTTTTTCAACTTCTTCATTGTATTCTTCTTCTAAATAACAATCATCTTGCAACTTTCCCTCGCTGTAGCTACCTTTTCTTGATAGAGGCAAAATATATTTAAATGTGTCTTACCGTTGTCAGAACCACTTTTTTTCACAGATTTACACCGAGAATAAAAAACAAGGTGGGCATAATATATCTCTGCGTTTCATGCTGTAAGCTTTAAATATATTGACGCCGAGAGCTGAACGTCTCCTTATAATGATAACGAAATTGGGCTTCTGCTTCTCCTGTGTCTCGCATGCGCCATTAAGATTTCGGATTCCAAATTTCGTGGGGGGAATGAAGGAGATAAAATTGGTGAAGCGTAAAGGGCTATGTTGTCAACGGCGTCGTAAAGGTTGGTACCTGAGTCTCTTGGCATCGAAAATCCGATTATTCTCCAAATAAAAAATGTTCATTTAGAATACAGGGTGGCCTCGGATTGACTTCAACGTATGGTGCAATTGAACGAAAAAACAATGTTGACAATTCGACGCCTGCCAATATAAACCAATGTAATGACTCATTTTTAAAATATTTGTGAGGTATTTTCGCTGAAATACTACTCTCCTAGTTACATCCTAGTTACGCTAAACCATTATTGTGGCAGCTAAAACTTATAACCCGATAACTTCTTCACAGTACCAAATTTAACACATCGATCGTTAAATATCTATTAACACAAGAAATATAATCAAAACTGAAGGCTCATCCTAAATGACAGCTACCAAGTGATATATTTATCTTGACCTACCTACCTATAGGAAACAAAATGGATGAAAATTAAAGTAGGCCAATTATTTTGAAAATTGACACAGGGGCATAATTTTCAATTCTCAGCAACTTTTTCTAATGACATTTTTCGATATCTTGTCGAAAAAGAAAATAAAAAAATGGTTCCTGTCAAGGCCTACACTTGATTTTTGAAAATTAAAAATATGGTGAACATTATTTTCTAGACAAGCAGGCTTAGACCCAAAATGGCCAAATTGAAACTGGAAAATTTATGGACTTTTACACCTCTGGTTTCGCTTATCCTGGGACACCCTGAATTTACAAACGAAGAATTTACTGAGTAACCAATTACAATGTAATAATGTTATGTACTTTACACAATTTACCCACCTAGAACTTTAGCTACAAAATTTAAGTCAAATGGGACATAGCACAACCAGTATTCATAACAAATAGATCAAAATAAAAGTTCAAATTTGCATCGGCGGATGTTTCTTCTTGTCAGTTTAGTTAAAAGTTACTAGCACTGCATCGACGATATATTACCTTTAGAAAGTACAATACCCATTGAAATCGGCAGTGAAGTGTCTCAAAATCGTCATTAAAAGCTCACAAATCGAGAGTGAAGTAGCCCATTCTTGTACGATTTTTTCAATAAGTAAGCCTTGGCGAGATGTACCTAAACATCAAGCGTCAGACGCGGAGCCATCGCACGTCAAAAGTGACCAAATACTCAAAACCCGGCCAATAAAAACCCATTTAACTTTCCGTACCCGCATTGCAAAATTGATACCTATAGGTATAAATATTTTATTAGGTTTGAATATCAAACTATTTTTCATGGAGGCTGCACAACAGGCAGCAGTTTGGAGTTTCTGTTGGGAATCGCCGCGCCTCGTCATTCTTGACCTAGGTAGAACGATCGTCGAAGTCGGCGCAGTCGGTTCATAAAATATTTTTTTTCTGATTTCAAAAATGTGGTTTATTTCCCGCGGCTAGAGACCTCGGCAACTAAATTCCACATGAGTCATAAAAAGTTGAACTTCAGTGCCTTGGTACATAAATGACTATTTTAATAAAATAATTCTAAAAAAAATCTTACCACTTCAGGTACCTACCTAACATAACCTAACCACATACCAATAAAGGAATAATGTTCGACACTAGAGATTGCACGAAAGTAATAATTTACGTGAGGTCATTTTATAGGTAGGTACCTACTTATGCGTTTCGCAGCATTTTATCAGCGCCTTTCCTGATAAACAAAACACACGTGCCCACAGTCGGGTCACGTAAGTTCAACTTTGAGCGACTTTTATTTTGTTTGACTTGCGGGTAGAGGGTATTGTTGCTGGCGCTATATTGGGGATTAAGGCATGAATGCCAATAACCCTCACGTACGCCAGGACGATATACGAAGACGCGATAAAAGCTTCCGTATATTTGGTTTACTTTCAAGTAAACAAAAATATATTTCCCCTTAGTCAGGCACAGCGAAAAACGACCAAAGCGCAGGGTACATTTTTGACATTTTTTTGACAAAATTTTATAGGTATTTCGAAATATATTTCCATCCTAGAAACACATAGGCAATTCCTGTTTCAGTTATCGATGATTTCATTTACTCATATATTTATTCTGTTGAAATAGGTACAGTTTGTCTTACGATTTAACTTCGCAGGAATGGACAACCTTTTATCAAGAATAAAATTTTCTGATAAATGCATAATAAAAAAAGCTCATATGGTGCGTATACCTACTATCTGTCAGACACTGTAAATCTGAACATGAGTACCTAGTTGCAAAATCTTAAAAGGATATAAATCTCTTATTATTAAAAATCTTCAGTATAATATGTATTTTTTTATTTCTGTAAAATCGTAATCGGCAACCCCGAATTCCGGTATGCCCATTTGGGCTGAAAGTCTGCTGATAACGAAGTCGGGCCTCCGTCTCCCCTGTGTCCCGCCAGTGCCATTATGATCCGTTAGGGTTCCGGATTTTGAGAAGCGGAATGGGATTCTGTCGGCATACGTTTCTTAGTATCCGAAATCACGGAAATCAGGTTAAGCAAAATGAGATTCGGCGAAAATGGCCAAAATAGACACTAAAATATTTATTTTATTTGCCAAGGACAGTGGTATTATTCTCACGACATTAGGTACATAGAAATGTGGTGTTTGCAACTTAACTCCTTGGTCAAAAAATCACAAGTGCATTTCCTTTCATTATCGAAATAGCTGGGAAATTGTATATGTAACTGTTACTTTCGTAGGGATCGACATATTATTGATTTCAAATTTAGTATCTTGTCTACAATAGGACGGTTTGGATTGCTTTTGTGCAAAAGCGCTACACGGAAAGGGGTTGAAATGAATGGATAAAACCATATATTATTACAGTCCAACAGACGAGAGAGGAGAGAAGTCCAATGAAAAACTCAGTCTAATCGCCCAAGTCCGCTTTGCTAACATACGTCTGGCGCTTAGACTGAGTTTTTCATTGGACTTCTCTCGTGTGTTGGAGTGCACATTTATTATTACGCAATGCAGTATTTTTTATGAAACGAAATCAATATACAATATAACGGCTACTTATCTTTTAGACATATTATTATAAAAAGGGGTGATTGAAATGAGGGGGGGAGGCAATGGAAATGAATTTAAAAATGACGACTGATATGTCGTTTTCAATATTTTTGAGGTCAAGGAATACAATTTTAGCACGCATTATTTTAAAGAAACAAAGTTATCGAGAATGCGATTACGGGACCATAGGAGTCTAAAAAGTATTAATATGTGGGTTTATATTTATTGGAATTACTTTTAGATAATGGATAAAAAAGGAATAAAAAAGTGAAACTCGAAACCTTTCTGTTATGTGTCTTGTAAAATTTTGCTATTTCGCTTAATTATACAAAATTATACAAAAAATTAAAATGTCGTAATGGAGTCTAAACAAACATCAACAACGATCAAATAATGTTGTGTGTTTTTGTCACAATAGGCCTATGCCCAGTTATTATTTCTATAGGTTTATGTCAGTTTGTCAGTTTTCTATTTGCTTCCATAAAATCTAGGAAAACGTAATATCTACCAAAGAGTTCGCAATTTTATTTTATACTCCTATTTCTTGAACACCCTGTATAAATGGAAACCCACTTTCCAGCTTCATATCTAGCTACTAATAAAATAATGTGGAATTTTACTTTTATTACTTGGACGTTATTTGGTCATAAAATTCGTTTATAGAGGTCATCATTGAATTTTCTCAAAACGTATTCTTTTAGAATATATATTTTCATTAGACTTTCCATGGAGTACTCTGAGAGTTTTATTTTCGTTTTGAATTGTGTCGACCACCATGCTAGCAAATATAGAAAGTACCTAACACAATAGGATATACTTGACGAAATTTTTATAATAATTACTGCTCTAAAATTGTACTCAGTTTACAGTGGATGCACCAACATAACACGTAATAAATTATACAACGGGTTTTAACTCTTATTTATTTATGAAAATTAAAGACGAAATCGCACAATTTTGTTCAGGCTGAAATCTACAGTTTCGTCGTTCCATTGTCCAGAACGCCAAACGTGGCAACTCTGTACCTCTCAGGAGAAGCGGAACAAGTGCAAATTGTACCATAGCTTAATTTATTCCTTAAGCTATGATTGTACTTATCTATTCAAATATCTCTAGCTTGCCTATGAATATCTGTTACTTAATGTATTGCAACCTTTGAGCTTTTCAACTAACGCAATTGCACACGAAAATGTTGTCACATAAAGACTTTTTTTATTACGAATGTGTTCCGTATATTGACTCCTCTACAGCAAAATGGTGTCTGTTTATGCCGCACTCGCTGGAAACTACATCCTTCATCTCTGCCACGTGACACTTTGGTTAAAATATCTATATGCGGAACATACTATAAATATTCAGACTTCAGTAATGTGCAAATATATGCCTATGTGGCAACGTCACCCGCCCACCTAGGCATCCAATGTCATCTAACACATGTATGGTTTTCTGATCGGCAGTTGACATCCCGTCATGCCAATTGTCATCCCGTATGTTGCTAAATCAAAACAATAGTATAGATAATATCTGTGCGATTTATTATAGTTAGTTTTTTATTGATATTTATTATTATATAGGTACACGCGCGGCCCTTGAAATCGTTCCAATACGTGCGGACGCAAAGGCGTTCAACTGACAACGTTGCAATTACCCCTCACCTCACGCGAAGACTCCAGGGAAGCTTTAAAAATTGAAATAAACCAAAGATTTGGTTCGCGGTTAAGATAAAGAAGTGTAATAAACCAATGTAAAAAAACACTACGAGATTCTTCTATACCTAATACCACTTTGACAATAAAAGAAATCCGCGTAATTTCACGTTATCTACGTAATCTCAAAACACCAAGAAACTGTGTAACACTTTAAATCCACTTTATTATAATGAGAATGCAGCGATTTATTATCTAACCTATTTTCGTTGACTGGCGTGTTAATACGTCAGTTAACGCAATTTTTATTTTCTACGGGGAGGAGCGGGTCGGTACGAGGGAATGTAGGGGAAGTTGTTGATTTGAGAAGCCATGGAATTGGCGCAACGTTGCCGCACTTACCCGAAATTCTTGATTTCTTGCTCATTTCTCACGCCTAGTGGAACGATTTCTGAGGCCGCGCGTGTACCTATTGCGTATTTATGGTGGTGTTAGTTGTCTAGTGTAAGTTATGGACAAGGATTACCTGAAAGGGAAAGATATTGTTATTATTTAATCCATCGACTTCTCGTCCTTTATAAGGGCATCTTCAAAATGATAAAAATGCTGATCTCTAGTTTTTGACAATAGACAGAGATGAAGGATATAGTTTCCGGCGTGTGCAGCATAAACAGACACCATTTAGCTATAGAGGAGTCAATATACGGAACACATTAATAATGAAAAGGGATTATGTGCCAACATTTTTGTGTGAAATTGCGTTAGTTAAAGCGTCGTTGGAGGAAGGTTAAAGCTCAAAGGTTGCAATACATTAAGTAATACGAGTAGATATTCATAGGCAAGCTGGAGATATTTGAATAGAAAAGTACAATTTGCCCTTGTTCCACGAATTAGGTATTGCAAACGGGCACCAGCAACGTTGCAATTTTTTGAACAAAATTGAATTGAATTGAATTTGAACAAAATTGTGCAACTTCGTCTTTAATTATCATAAATAAATAAGAGTTAAAAGCCGTTGTTTCATTTATTACGTGTTATGTTGGTGGATCTACTGTAAACTGAGTATGATTTTAGAGCAATTAAAAATATTGTTAAGTACCCTATTGACACGTTTTGTTCATAAAGTATGATTTATTGATCTTTTTGTCTACCCACTCTATCTAAATCGAAGATAGATCGATAGATAGAAAATAATTTATATTATTTTGAGCCTTACCTTTTTGCTCAACGCTTTCGTACACAAACCTCGTAAAATAAACTGGCCTATAAACTGGCAGCCGCCATATTGTGCCTTCAGTAGATTAGAATCCAATAAGAAAGCTGCATTTTTGGCGGTTGGTTTCAAATGAAGTGGAAAGAAAGAATAGGTACCAATAATAGTACCTACCTAACCTGAGAAATGAGCACATCATGGCGGCTCAAAGGCGGCCTTCAGCGCCCTCTGGCGCGGTTGGGCAAAAATTCATTGTTCGTTACTGGAAGTCTCCTAATGGCAACGAAGTCGGGCCGCCGTCTCCCCTGTGTCTCTCCAGCGCCATTAGGATTCTTGGGGGAACCGGATTTTGGGGGTCGACCCACCTAACTGCGGGAGCGGGAAGGATTCGGCCACCAACAGTATCTGTAGAGTTCTAAGCAACAAAGAAAACAACATTTTCTAAGTAGGTAGTACCTAAGTTCCTTCCTTGGTTATTTCAACAAATAAGGCGCGTCTTTACCATACAGATATATAGATAAATTTGAAACTTCTTGAAATACTTTAATTCTGGAAATTATTAGGTACATATAATATCTAATAATAAAGTTTTCTTGGAATCGGCAGTGAAGTGTCCCAAAATCGTCATTAAAAGCACAGAAATCGTACAATAATGGGCTACATTATTGTACGATTTTTTCAATAAGTAGGCCTTGGCGAGATTTAAACATCAAACGTCAGACGCGGAGAAATCGCCCGTCAAAAGTGACCAAATATTCAAAACCCGGCCGATAAATGCCCATTTAACTTTTCGTACACATTGCGAAATTGTTTCCTATAGAAGCGTAATCCTTCAGTATACATATTTTAGTAGGTTTGAATATCAATAGATTATTGTTATGGAGGCTGCAGAAGAAGCAGCAGTTTGTTTTTTCTGTACAAAGGTGCCGTGTCTTGTCGTACTTGACCTAGGTAGAGCGATCGTCAAAGTCAAGCAACTCCGCGCGTAGTCGGTTCATGGACGGGTGATCCCTTATTACTATTTTCTTGCCTAATAAAACATTTTTTTCCGATTTCAAAAAAAATATATAATATGTTGTACCTACCTCGGCACTCGGTTTATTTGCCTCGGCCAGAGGCCTCGGCAACTAAATTCCACATGAGTCATAAAAAGTTGAACTTCAGTGCCTTGGTACATAAATAATTATTATTTACTGAATCATATATAAGTAACATATAAATTATAAATCCAAATACTGTAAATAAACAATAAATAAAACCCACAAAAAACCGTAGTGATCTTGTGCGTGGGTAACTGAATAAAAAAAAAGAAAACGCCTTAAATCTAACTATTACTTTACAATAATTATTTCGATACTTTTTTCTACAAGTTCATGAAATTTGGTATGCGGGTAAAGTATTGCTAGGAAAATTATTTTTTCTAGTTTTTTCGATATTTCGACAAATAAGTGGCTTTTTCGAAGTTCTATTTGTTGAACGCTTGATACAAGCACAAACTACTGACAAAGTCAATGTTTAAATATATCAATAACGAAGAAGAGGTGTATTTTCGTTCAAATTATATTTGTATAATTAGCATGGTAAAGCGCTTTCGGCTACAAAGCCAACATCAGTACCACATGTCAGGTGTGTATGACGATGGCTATGTAGCCGAAAGCGCTTTACCATGCTAATTTTATAAATATAATTTGCACGAAAATACACCTCTTCTTCGTTATTAACATTTACGTGCACGCAGCCGAAACCCATTTAATATTTAAATAATTCTGGGGCCATTGTTCCCCTTATGATGCAGACTTTTTTGTTACACTGTATGTCTATGCAAGGGGAAGAGGGTCGACTCGGAAAAACAAGTGCATATTTTATCGCACATTTTGTCATTTCGGCCGGTATGAAGGATATGGTTGTTTCATTATCGAATGGAAATTTCATTTATCGGTCCTTCGGGAAACACCAAACAAGCATGTGCAGTCAAGTAAATTTTGAATAATATTTTTGCATTCCTATCGATATTATCGCTGTAGAACTCTATCAAAAATTGAGGAATGAATACAAATAGCCACATAATAAAAAACGATGACACCACCGTAAAAGGTTCTATATTCCACATACTATATTCGATTTACGTGGTATTCGATGTATGTACGTCAACTTTCTGTTCTTTTCGACTGAAAACGGATATCTCTATATATCTCGTTACGAAAAGTCAATATTTGACGAATTCTAAACTTGGGGATGAGGAACCTCAAAAATTGCATTCTGTTTCGATAAGTATGCAAATCTACACCGACCGGAGAACAAAAGGAAGGATCGCCGGCAGCGTAGACTGTACCTTAATCTGTTTCTCGTTTGCATCTTTGTTGCTTTTCTGTTTGGAATTAGAACATCATTAGGTATATCAATAAACATCCAGTGATTCATGAAAACAACGGGAATTTGGATCACAAATCACTTTTATTAGAAATTGGATAGGCCGTGTCATTCAAATTATACGGGGTGTTACAAAAAAATAGGTCAATCCATGGATCACAGATTTTTTGAACTAAAATAATGCGACTTATGATATTTTCTCATTTACACGTATCTACACATATACTTCAGAATATATAGGTACCTATAACTCCTGTGTTATTACTTAAGATAGTTTGCCACAGATTTGTTTGTTATATAAAGGCAACTTTTTAGGTGTAATTTTAGATAAAAATAATTCAAGAAAACTTATACTTATACTTTGACCCCCACTTTTTTCTTCGTGCGCCTATAGTTTAAATCAATCGTTGTTTAATTTTTTAATTACAGCGTTTATTTTCCGTAAATTTTTTAACTATTGGAAAGTTTTGATTAAATATTTGGTATCAACAGATTAGACGGGGAATTTCATCTTTTATAACATGTTACTAATACCTGCGGGTGGGGATGCTGGATCGAAAAACGGTTATTCGACAAATGGCCGCAACGATAAATAAAAGAGTTTGCAGAAAAGCAGTCTCCCAATATTAATTATACATAATAAAAAAAAAGAAAACAATAAGTATACAATATTATAGCATTGCTATTGAAAATAAAAGAATACAAAAATAAATCGTTCTGCAAACTTATTGTCACCAAAGTGACATCTGTGGACCGATGACCGAACTATTTGGATTCATTTATACTCAATCAAAACAAGAATAAAGATAACATTATACAAATTTATAAATACAGAGGTATTTTCTTGCAACCATCTGAAATAAGCGAGAAATTTTGACAATTTCTTGGGTTATAATAGCTATAGGTAATTTGGGTAAAATTAGGAAGTTTGTTATAATTCAGTTTTGGGTGTACGGGGATGAGCTAACTTATTTATAGGGCTCTTAGAGATTGAGATTAGGTGATGATGCCTTTGACCCACCCTTGACTTATTTCATTTCCACCCCCAAACTTTCATCAAGCTCCTCCAGATGGCGCTCACGCATTTCTGTCGGGCGCCCCGGGCACTAAATTCACAAAATTAATATCCCCTGTTGTTTTCCGCCTCGTCGCTTCACAAATTATTCCGTCCGCATTTATATAGCGGTCAGGAAGCCGCGCGATGGCAGGAAGAAAACCAGCTTTAAATAGTACAATGGGAGGCAACAATGTTGCAATTCCTTTGTTGGCCGTTTCGCGATTGCAGCCCTTCAGTTATTTCTTCCCGCGAAATTTATTGCAGCTTCGCAAATCTCATTCGCCCCGAGCAGTCCGGAGATGTGCCCGACGAATAAAACCTTATATCTTCTAAAAGAAACTGCTCTCCCCGCGAGCCGACTTTATTGTCTGCAGATGCGCGATAAGGCGAATGGAATCCTTAAAATATAATGCAATATTGCGTTGAATCGTTGATTGAAGAAGGGGAAGATATCCTCCCTTAGGGTGGCATGCGAATATGATCCTTATGGGCTGTCTGTCACATTCCCACTTGTTACTAAATGTTTCTGTCTCGTTCTCTTACATTTCACCGACACGCGTCCGTACGGTGGCGCCAAATTCCGAAACCACCATTCGAGTCAGTCGATGGAGAAAGGAATCTTCAATCAACGGTTCGGGCAAAAGGTCACTCCATCGACGACGGAAGAGCGCAGAAAACTACGCGGTCAGCGCACCGCCACCTATGGACAAAGCCATACAACTACTGTCGTCCGACGCGACGACGTCCAGCTGTTTTTGTTTTTGATCTGTATCTGTTCCTCGTTTTCCTCGTTTACTGATTTCCACTTATATTATCGTTACTGGGTAATCTGTGATTTTTATTACGTGTATTTGGTGGATACAGTCACAGACCTATATAGGATACAGTCACAGACCTATATAGCTTCGCTATATAGGTCTGTGATACAGTAGTGTGCAGAGGACCAGTGGTGTTCTAGTCCGATAATTAGTGTGTGCCTATCAAAAACATTTCATGTTTTGAGCCATCAGATAAAGGATACCTAAATACGGAGGTTAGGAAGTGAAAGTGTGTTTTGTTGTATACAGAGACTTGCCATCAAGGCAAGTCTCTGGTTGTATGTATAATATCAAAATGGGTGTTTTCTTGTGTTTTCTCAGCCATGCCCGAGAAGTGTTGTGTCCCAAATTCGTCGATGAAGGAACGAATTAATCGACGCCCAAATTGCCTAACCTAACCGAGCCAAAGCCAAAAGTGTCCGTTTTTGCCTTTCCTAAGGAGCCGGTTTTGAGGGCAAAATGGGTGCAGGCCATAAAAAGGGCTGACTTTGTAGTCAAGAAACATTCTAAGGTAAGTTATATGTTACATTTTTGGAAGTGGCTATTTATACATCCGACGGATACAAACGTCAGTATACGTCTTGCGCTCTCATTGGCGGGCTGAGTCACGTGACTTCTTTGGACGTGCATTTAACTCCGTACACGTCCGAAGCCGAAGTAAACTAATATTTAGATACGTCGGAAGTGCATTTTTCTCAAGCATCTTTGCAATAAGGAGCGTATGCACTGCTCCTTTTTGGGGGATAGACGCTGCCGTATGAAAAAATAAGTGGTAATAATTTCCAATGGTGTAACCCACCCCCGATTTTCTTGAAATTTTGGCTACCCCCCGACATTCGGCGCGGCGCCGAATGTCGGGTGGGTTACATCATTGTAAATAATAAAATAACCACTTCATTTTTCATTCCGCAGCGCCCATCGCGGAAAAAGTAGGGCATACGCAATATAAAATGAGACAAGATAGGTCTGAATAATCTCGGACATCATCCAATTGACTTAGTAAACAAGCCGATTCATAATCCATCGGACGGTAGAAGAAAGGTTATGTGTCACGTGACTCAATCGACCAATGAGAGCGCAAGACGTACACTGATGTTTGTATCCGTCGGACGTATAAATAGCCACTTCCTACATTTTTATATATTTTTCATAAAGCTTCGGGTTATTGTAGGTGTGTGAACAACACTTTTAACACAAGACATTGAAAGGGAGACTACGTGTGTTCGTCGATGGTCCTCAATCAACGGTTTGTTGTAGAATCGACTGGTGAAACTTTACGTGCACCTTTAAAAATTCCACGTTTAGCTAAAGGTTTTAAATTTCCATGGCTAGTTAATTTCATTATATTTTTACAAAATATACTTACTTTTAGGTGCACTACCTTGTAAGTTACCAGGTTGCCCAAGTTATTTGTCCAAATCGAGCACGAGTCGTAGGGAAGGTCCCCAATAAAAAAAAACAAAAAATTGAACTTGGACAGGTTGAAAAAGCCGTAGCCGAAAGCGTTGTGAGTTGTGAAGCTTAGAAGTCTGCAAAATCGTATTCAAACATTGAAGAAGCGTATTCAAAAATGGTAATTATGGAGCATAGTGTATGCACCGCCCGATTTTCTTGAAATTTTGGCTACCCCCCTATTTTCGAGGTCCCTGAACACGAATCTGACCTCAGTGTTTTGAGGTCGGACATAGTTTCCGAGAAAATGAATTTTCAAATTTCCTTTTGACGCCCCACTTTTTCACGGTAATATTTGGTTATAATCGAGATGAATTTAGCTCAAATTGATCACCACCATATTTTGCGCCTTCTGCAGCATAGGATGGTGATCAGTTTAAGCTGCGTACACTAAAAATTTATCTGGATTATAACCACAAATGTCACCGTGAAAAATGGGGTGTCGGGTGTCAAAAGGAAATTTGAAAATTCATTTTCTCGGAAACTACGTCCGGCCTCAAAAAAGGTTAGATTCTTGGTCAGGGACCTCGAAAATAGGTGGGTAGCCAAAATTTCAAGAAAATCGGGCGGTGCATACACTACGTTCCATAATTACCTCAAAAATTTGTTATATTGCCTAGTGGGATAGTCGCTGGTTGAAGGCGAAAGGAAGCGAAGGAAGGGTCACATGTAGAGTACTCACTGAAATGTTTATTCTCGTAATAATTTTTTTGTTGTGATATTTTTATTGTTGAATTGTCATTTATTAAATAACTTAAATTATTGCTCTATTAAAATATTTTTGTGTTCCACAAATTAGTTGCTAAGTTATGTTTGAAATTGTAGTATTATTTTACCTGGACACAAAAAAACGACAAACTTTGCAGAAGTTTCAGTTATTAAGTGTTTTTAAGATGCTAGTTGAACGTAAATAAAAATCGTTGGTATCGTACTGTCATGCTTGAAGATGTGCCTCAAAATGCATAGCTAATATTAATATTATGTATTATACAGTGAATAAAAAATGCGAAAGTGTGATTTTTCTTCTTCTTTTGGATAGGTGGCTGTGAATTCATATTTGACATTTTCTTGGGATTCCAAACAACTTTTCTTAGTGCTATACTGCTGTAGTTCTAAAAATAAGAGTACTTTACTCTTGAGGAATTTTCATATTTTTCAACCTTCCCTGTATACGAATAGAATTTTTACAATTTTTACAGGTCGATTTTGAGTTTAAGCACAAGCACTAACTTTTATCAAGAATAATTTGTTTTGAGAAACTTCAAATAAAGAAAATTCCCATTTGTGTCCAACTTTCTGTCATTATTATTATTATCTCGAAAACAGGGCGGTATTGGAAAGTTATACCGTAAAATAGTCTTAAAACACTGTATACAGGGTGTAACTGAACTGATGGTCAAAAATGAAACCACGTATTCTTGGAGTCAAAATAAGGGCACTTCTTCATATATTTTTTTCTTCTACGGGCCTTAGTTTTTTTTTATACAGAGCATAGAAGTTTAGAGAAAAATACACGTATTTTTTAGTATCTCTAGAATTATACGAGATAGTTTCTTCAAACTTGGCGTGTCACATGATCGGATGAGCCGTCAAACTTAAGGTTGAAATTAAGCTTCTGAGGCTCACAGTTGCGGAGATACAGGGTGTTATTAGAATTTATTACAGAAAAATGTTTAACAAAAAGTATCTCTTAGTATTTTTTCATATTCGCAGCCGATGGAGGAAGGGAACAACGACGTATCTGTTCTCCAAAGTTCTACATCAACGCTTTGATACCTTTAATCCTTGTTTATAATAGGTATATAATCAAAGTTTATATCGTCGATTCTCAAACAACGGAATATACCTATAATATTATCTTCATGTTTTGTTATTCGATTATCTATGTGATATAGGTACTGAAGTAGCATACCTAGTAAAGCATATCGTTTATTATACACAATATTTCATAAGCATAAGTATTAACCCTGACATACCTAAGCATAAAAAATATGATGTCTAGCTAAATTTATATAGTTGTCATTCATACAGAAAATTTGGTTTAGACGTCGATGGAAGATTCAATCAACGGTTTACAGCATAAATAATATAACAAAACTTTAACGAAAAAATTAAAACCGACTTCAAAAATTTGCCCGTATGCACATTTCAACTAAAATTTTAAAAATATTTTTCTCTTTCTAAATTGAGTTACCTTTGGATTTGGTCACAGTCAAGGCAAAGAATTTACATCTATTTAGATATGAATACATCATATCCTACATACATCATAACCAGGGCCCCCATGGGTGACCCCTCCGGCAGGGCGCCAAAAGTTGGTCCACCGTGTACTTAAAACTTATAGTTTTTTTTTTTAATGTTTGTTTCATACTTTACTTTTTGTAATATTTTTTATAAATTTTATATAACTGATCAACTTATTTTTTTATATACAGGATGATTATTTTAGAACTATACCACCGCGATTTTCTCACTTATTTTGCGCCCTACAATAAAAAATCATGAAGAAACAAAAATGTGGCAATTTTGGACAGCTAAGTGGTGCTGCAAAAGAAATCGGCAGCCATAGCCAACTTGACGAGCAATATAAAAAAATACCTCAAATTGAGCAAAACAATTTAATAGCCCTAGCATATTTATTTTAAGAGATAGAGGAAAACTATCATATTGAAAATTGATGGCACTAAGAAGCTTTATGCAACTGGGTACTCAGATAGTTTCAGAAAATTACACAGGGTGTTCGGCTCTCTTGAGGCTATGCATTTTTTGTTTATTTCTTATTAAGCGATTTTCTCGGTTATTTTAGGCCGCACAGAAAATAGATAAGAAAATAAAATATGGCAATTTTGGCCAGCCAGGTGACGTTAAAAAAGAAATGGGCCTCCATGCCCAATTTTTCGCGCTGTGCTGAAAAAACTTCAAATCGACAAAAATGTTCATGCCCTCAAGAGAGCCGAAGACCCTATGTAATTTGTTAAAACCCAATTAAAAGTTACCACCTGGTACCAAATTTTGGAAAGATGGGCTAGAAGTGGCTTCTAAATACAAGGTATCGAAAAATTTTATGAGAAAAAGTTGTTTAGAATTAAAACTTATTGCTGTGTACCAAATTTTGAGACAATCAGCCTACTTAATTTTTTCATTTTTTTCTTTAGCGCCTTAGAAAAAAAAGTGGGAAAACAAAGTAGGCCGATCTTTCCAAAATTTGGTACCCTGGGGTAATTTTAATTGGGAACAACTTTTCTTAATGAATTTTTTTGTTATCTTTAAAGGAAAAGGCACTTCACCTACAATGAAAATAAATAAATGGTCGCTGTCGACGCCATCTTGATTTTTCAAAAACGAAAATATGCTAAAAATTAGTTTCCAGTCATTAGTCAAGCAAATCAGAACCACAAACAATCAAATTTAAACGCGAATTTTTTTTTTCTTTTACACATATTGGCTCACTTATCCTGGGCCACCCTGTAGATTGTAAACAGCCAGTATTTGTTTTTTTTTTTTAATTTATGTACCTGTGGCTTTGAGTTAAATTTTATTTTTGTTATATTACTTGATCACAAATTCTTTTTTGTTTCCCTTGGGTGGTATTTATTGGTTAAAAGCATGAACTAGATCAATAATTCTAACAAAATCATAAGTTGATTAAACTACAAAACTTGACAGTTGCATATTATAGGTAAAAAATAGCTAGGTACAGGGGCGGATGGACTTTACCTAACCAGCCCGGGCATTTGTCTCCCAAGCGGCCCCTAAACATCTCATTTGGCTTTAGATTTTTCTTTTCTTAATTATTATCATAATAACAATTAAAAAAAAACAATGTAGATAATGTATTTTTTTTAATAAAACAAAATATACATGTTTTATGAAAACATAAATAAAATCATAACTCTCGTAAAACAAATAAAACTTTTTTCTCTAAATGTAAAGATATAAAAATAACAAAACATTCAGAAGCGTAGAAGGACCACACCGTTATTTTATTTTTATTGAATTCGAAATTCCGACTTTTAAAGTCGAAGGCCAACTTTGAAGTCAAAATTCCGACTTTATAAAGTCGAAATTCCGACTTTTAACTCGAAATTTCGACTTTGAAATTCGAAATCCGACTTTGAACTCCAAATTCCGACATTGAACTCGAAGTTTTGACTTTATGAACTTCCAACTTTCAAAGCCGAAGTTCAAGTCAAAATTTTGTGTTCAAAATCGGCATTTCGACTTCAAAGTCGGACTGCGACTTTAAAAGTCGAAATTTCGAGTTCAATAAAAATAAAATAATGGTGTGCCCCTTCTACGTTTCCGTAAAACACGTAAAGAAATAATAGAACAAAAAATAACAAAACAAAAATATGATTGCCTTTTGTTTTGTCAAGTAGTTAGACTGTCTTAAAATTTAAGATGCGATGGCCGATGAGCCTTCGAGCCTGCGGCGGCCCTCCGGGGCCCTTCGAATGACCGGCCCACCGGACATTTGCCCAGTGTCCCGGTGGTCCCATCCGCCCCTACCTAACTACTGTCCCGGTTTTCGTCAGCCAGGAGTTGGTCACCTTGTTGTATATGAATATTATAACCGTGGATGGAGGAAGGAATCAGTCAACGTTATAACCACAGAAAATATAGCGTATATTTTCTGTGGTTATAGGTAACTCCATGATAGAAAGATTATTTTAAAAAGACTCGAGAAATTTGTCATTAACAATTAATAACGTTACTCGCTACTTTAAAAAAAACCGCCTCCATAGGCAAAGAGGGGGGCGGGGCCGCGGCCGGGCGACTCGAATCGAACGCTGGAATACAAAATCTAAAATATATCTTTCAGCCGTCGATCGATGGCGATGACTCATTCGTACCAGCACAAAAAACGCAAACAACCAAGGTCAAATCAACAGATTTGGCAAGCCGCGAAGCGCGCCATCTGCCGAACAAAAGTTCGTCTTGGGAAGCCGCATTACAAGTGCGCAGTGCGCCATCTACCGGACAGAAGCCTCTCTTCCACCTCAACGCCGAGACGTAATCCGAGGATGGTGCAAGTGCGCCATCTACCGAACAACCGTGTCGGACTGGGAAGCCTCGTTTCCCCCACCGCGCCGAGAAGTATTCGACGGTGGCTCCATCTTCTTCCGAAGAGTATTGAGTCAGTCGGTATTTCGCATTAGGAAAGTAATCTTTACCTTCCTCCATCGACGGTTGAATGCTTACACTTTAAATTACGCGTCCTTTATTTGAGTACTTTGAATGCTTCATGAAATAAGAACGAGAATTGTTTACCCTATAGGTACTATCTTAGTAATTATTATGAAGTAGAGAGGTGACACAGCTTTTATTACAACCTATGATTTTGAAAATGAAAAACATCATGACGTTACTTCTGCTTAGAACGGAAATGTGAAATATTGACAAAATTGATCAAATATTGCCCCATCAACATCCCTCCAAGCCTGAGGGGTGGATAACTCGGATAATCATTTGCCACTTCTTGTTTGCGTCGACTCTAATATCCTCCTAGCCTGAAACCGAATTCCCAGAATCCGTCTCAAAGGCGGTATTTCCTCCCGCGACACATTTGCGAGCATTTACCTCCCGAAGGAGGGGTTTCTCCCCCCTCCCTGGGGGGAATGTTTATGAGGGAGGCCCGGTTTTACTGCTTTTTTCTAATCTACGCTAAAAATGCGCAGATGGCCGCCTTGGGGCTACAACACAACAGACCCAGAAGTCTGGGAGTAATCTCTGGCAACAGATGGACTGTAAAGGCATTTTGTAAGTACATTTTATTGTTCGAGTTTTAATCTGGTATCACCGAAGATATAACACATATATGCAGAAGGGTCACTCGGAATATGGCAGCCCGACTGCCGTTACCCCTTGCATTTCGTCCCCGCTAAAATATGCGCAAGACGCAGTTCATCTATAGTTCAATCGGCAGGAGATAATTTGGATCCAATTATTCTATTTTGGCATCCCGCTTATTGTTACACGTGAAAAAAGTACTGCGTCCAAGTTAAGTTACTGTGGTTATACATATTGTGGTCCACTTTTTGTAGCACGACTTTAACAGTCTATAGAAAAATGCCTGTATGAAGAGAAAAATTCCCTGTCAATATAGGTCCGTAAACGTTTCGTTTTAAAGATATAAGGTGCTGAAAGTTTCAAAAAAATATCGATTATTTTTTAGTGTCCCAACCAATTGGGATATTTAAAGCAATTATGGTATGCAACGCCACTTTTATAGGGTAGCAGATCTGATGATAAGATGAAGGAACCAGTGGCGAAGTTGTAAAAAATAACTAGTACAGCCCTGTCCAAAATCAAGCTTGAAATCACGGACATAAAATTTTCCTCTTCAAATAAACTGTCAAAATCCTGTTACAAAAAAGTGGACCACCCTGGTATATACCATGCTAGTATGTTTCATCATTCATTATTTGGTTATCAAGGAAATGATGAGGATTAGATGTGGAAGCGAAACGAAGCCCTATCTAGATATTGTATATGTCAAATTTTAAATTGGAAATTATGATTGATATGCCTCCAGTTACACTAGATGGAAATATCATGTCTAAGCATCCTTTTTGGGAATTCTAAATGTTATCGCTGAATGGAAGAGTAGATAAACACTGTATTTTTCTATTGAGTGCTGAATTTTTTTATGATTATTATTGGAATATACTCGTAGGTACCTGATGAACTTTCGAAGCAAAAATTGGAATTTATTGAATAAATAAAAACTGACTATATATACAGGGTGATTCAGTTCAGGTGATAGAAAACCAAAAAATAACCGCACTTTCTTCTATAAACTATATCATTTTAAGGCCTGAGAAAAAAGTTGCAGGGTGTTAAAGTTGCAAGAAATATGTGGAATTTATTAAATATTTTACAAACTAGTTGAGATATTCCAGTCATATTTGGTACACGTTATAACGGCATGGGTTAGCATAAAACCTGTTAATATCAAACATCTTGAACAACCAGTGGCGTAGAAATGGGTAATTAGTATAATTTATTTTAGACAAAAAAATAGAACCACCTTGTATAGCAATAAAATGTATTCAAATTCTTATGTAAATTTTTATTGTAAACAAAAACGTTCTCCTAGCATTTTTTCATATGTGTTTTCATAGCAAATTTGATTTTTTCGTAATATTTCGGGGTACTTCTGAAAAATTATCTAAAAAATTTGCTCCATAAGTAAAACTTAAAGTAGAAATAATGTGTTTGCTACGTGAAATAAAGTAACTTTTTCCAATTAACTCACCTATTTAAGGCTATACTTTTGAAGATACAGGGTCTAAAACATTTAAGGAAGATACAATTAATGTTACGCTCTGTATCTTGAAAAGAAAAACCTTGATTGGGTAAGTTTATTGGGAAAAGTTACTGTATTTAAAGTAAAAAACACATTTTTTCTACTTTGAGTGTTACTTATGGAGAAAAGTTTTAAGTTAATTTTTCAGAAGTACCCCGAAATAATACGAAAAAATCAAATTTGCTATGAAACCATGACACATATGAAAAAATGCTAAGAGAACGTTTTTGTTTACAATGAAAATTTACATAAGAATTTGAATACATTTTATTGCTATACAAGGTGGATCTATTTTCTTTTTCTAAAATAAATTATACTAATTACCCATTTCTACGCCACTGGTTTTTCAAATGGTTGATATTAACAGGTTTTATGCTAACCCATGCCGTTATAACGTGTACCAAATATGACTTAAATATCTCAACTAGTTTGTAAAACATTCAATAAATTCCACATATTTCTTGCAACTTTAACACCCTGTAACTTTTTTATAAGGCCCTAAAATGATATAGTTTATAGAAGAAAGTGCGGTTATTTTTTGGTTTTCTATTATCTGTTGAAGTGTTGCAGATTAAAACTGAATCACCCTGTACATAAATAGCAGTTAGATAGACCATTGACAATGATGAACGATATGGTTTGGCCACCACAGTATACACACCACTACATCATAAACTATTGTTTCTTGAGGCACATTTCGCGATGCTCAGACTCCCGACTCCCCCCAGTAGGTACAGGACTTAAACCTTCCACCAAATCGTCGTCAATCGTCTGTAAGAAACTTCTAAAAATACAATTAACAATTTATGTTAACTTTTTTCAGGTTGAAAATTGTGTGTTTTTGCTAAAGCACTTTTTTATTTAGAATCCTATGCTACTACTACTTTTTTCAAGTCAATTAAGAGTTACTGATGAAAAAAATCATAAAATCTATTAGTAATTGATAACTAGTTAAGTAAATCATTAAGTGTTGTATATTTTTAGAATATTAATTTTTTGCTTTATTAAAAAATGTTTTTTTTTCATCAGTAACTCTTAAACCATTGACTAAAAAAATAGTAGCAGCATTGGATTCTACGTAAAAAAGTGTTTTAGAAACAAAACAAAATTCAACCGGAAAAGGTTACGACCCCTTTACGAAAATGCACATTTTCGAAAAACACAATGTAACTCAAGAACGGTGACAGATATCGATTTGCGGTTTTCGCCATTAAGTTTATCATACGAATTGAGCCTCAGACACCGATATCAATTTTCGTCTATCTCCGTTAAAAATAGGGGTTTCCCTTAAAAAGTGTCCAGTTTGGCCCACCCTGTAAATATAAATATGTGGCAACCTGTACCTAAGAGCTTTGTTTTCAAAATTGGAAATATTTTGTACATTTTTGCTATATCCGCAAAATATTTTTAAATTATAATATATTTTAAAAATATCTGCTTATCTGGATCTGAAATTTTGCTAGTTAAAAATAGTTCTTTACATAAAAGACCAGAAAGTTTCTGGGGAGTGGACCGAACAAGTTCGAATCGCATTTAAATGAAAGAAGTTGGCTTATCATTAATTCAAAACTAGAATTATCTTCCTAGAAAACAAAAATGAAAAAAACGAGGAAGCTTGCTGCGTCAGCGCCGCTTTTCACTAATGGCGTCTAAGACAAAGTACCTAACCTAATAATAGACTCGGAACTTCATTTATATCTATTAAAGACCCACGGATAGCGGGCATCGATTAAAAACCCATTGTTTTTCTCGATCGCCTCCTTTGTCGCGGCTGTCTTCCCCAAACAAAAGCCGACGAATACATAAGAAGCCTCTGCGATCCGTCGAGCGGAAGACGGAGGGTCCCCACAAATTGCGACCCATTCAAAACCCAAATATCCGCGTCAAATTGAATACAGACGGATCTGCAGAGGTCGCATATTCTACCGTGGATGTTTGCAAGTCATCTAATTAACTTAATCCGGAGAGGAGAGCAATTCCCTTAGAAGATATTATATCAGACCCGGCGAAATCCCTACATAGCAATATTTTAGACGATAAAAAGTCTTAAACGAAAAGTAAGCAATTTCAGCTTTTATCAGATAATATGCTTGGTTTTGTAATGGCTGCTCAGGAGATATTGAGAGGTTTTCGCATCAATCAAATGAATAATTTTACCATATCTCATTTAATTTGGCTTTGTTCCGTCGGTTGCTTAGCAACGGAATCAACAAAGTCCGTTTTCATGTTCGCCCGAGTGTTCGCCATCGGTAGATATAATTTTTTTATTGTTGTTTACCAATTTTTGTTGTTGTTTACCCTTTGTTAATAAAATCGAACACCTCAATTATTATTTTTCTTAATAATTAAAACGGAGTTTTCAATTTACGGCAAGCGAGTGTCAATTTAGCGGGCATTAAATTGTCACTTAATGCCCTCAAAACGCAATCATAAAGTAAACTTTAAGGCCCGGCAACCGGCAATAAATAACATAATATTTAATTTTAAAATAATATTGCTTGGATGCCCCAGAGCCACCTCTGGAACAACTAAATTAAATCTAATTGTCTAATTGCCAGGAAACAACTTTCTTATTTGTTACTCAAAATATGCCAGGTTTTATCAAAATCCTACTTGGCCAATTTTGATATTTTGATATTTATTATTTATAAAAATGTATAAGCTATTTTTATTATTTATTTGAGATTTTGAAAAAATATGCTTTTTTAATTAACTTTAACACCTTGTACCTATCTCAAAAATAAGCTTTACAACATACAAGTTCATAATTATGAACTTTTATTTTTATTTTTATGAGTTCTATCCTCTATTAAATTTTCCTAATTAAAACCTGATATACCCTGTATACACAAAGATGGTAGCTTGAGCAAAGTCTCTAGACTTTGGCTTGAGGGACGGGTGCTTCTCACTTGAGGTAGTGACGTAAAACTAATGAGACAGTATTCCGAAGATTAAAACGAATGCAAGTACTTATCGATTTTTTTTTTCAGAAGATACCTATTGTTTGATTTTTTTTGTATCTTAGATAGATTTAATTTGGGGACTATTTCGGCCTTTTATATGAGATGCTATATAGAATCCAGCTAATAGCAGTACAGCCAAAATGTACAAATCTTGTAAACACCAAGTAGGTATCACAAAATAAAGAAAGTGAAGAACAAGTAGCATAGGAAGGGGAAATATTTACTAGCATATCTTTCTTGTGGGACTTGCAGACTTGAGACCAACTGCATTCCGGGAGTTGTCAAGTCTGGTCCAATGCATTATTTCAGAGCGCAGTACTTAAATGAAGAATGAAGCTGGCTTCCAAAAGCGGACTTCATATGCGCAAGCACAAATTTCATTGCAGTTACTTCTACTCTCTAAGAGATGGCGTGGCAATCCTATCAACTGTTGAAACCGACGAATGAATGCTGGTAAGTTGTTGCCGGATTGTGCATATTTGAAATACCTACTCAGTATTCAAATTCTTTCCATTTTCAAAACGGACACAATGGGTAACGGCGTCGGCAGCACTAGCTGCCTTTGGCCTTTGAAGAATGAGGGACTTTTGATTCTAATCCAAAATTTAATAGACATATTTTACCTACCTAGTGCTGACTAGAGTTTGGTTGTAGTAGGCCACATTTTCTGCCCTAATATGATTTTATCGCCAATTCTCAAGTACGATGCGATGATATTAACCCCCATCTATTTCCTTCAGCATATAAATATGTGCACATTTTCGCCAAGGCTGACTATACTTAATCTAGTTTTCTCCAGCAGGCATCATATTACTTGGATATGAACGAAAAATTTGTCAAATATTGGATCTGCCCAACGATTCGGAACAGGAATGTCAGCTATTCCACCTCAAGATTTACGCCGCAATCTTTTCCGCAAGACCGACCTGCACGTTTAATAGAAGTTTAGTTCCAGTGTAGATATATGCAGTTTGATAAACTTCAGGAAACAGCGCTTTCTCGAACAACATCAAATATCCGTCTATCAATTTTCCATCATTTGCACTTGTTAGGTACAACAAATCATCCTTAGAAAATGCGATTGGCGAAATTTTTCTGTTCTTGGAACTTTGCGGCAGTTACTAGATAAACGAGAACAAGTTTATGGTTAATTACAAAGTAGTTGCTAACCTTGTTGAGATGCTATTATAAAGATACAATACGGGACAAGCAAATAAAAAAATAACCTTATAGAACTAAGTAGGTACATCCGCAGAGAAGATTGATCTATTTTTCATGTCTATAAATGTTTTGCTGTAGGTTATGATCCAGAGTTACACAAAATATTTGGAAACACACATAAAATCGCTGCCAATGAATTCACAGTCCTAAATCAATAGTCTATTTCGGCAGAACTTCAAACCGTTTGATCAGGAACATGCATTGTTTCACTTTGACGTTCCAAAAACGAAACCGCACATGCTTTCATCCATTCAAAATAACTTTTTTCTTCAAACTAATGCCAGAATGGAATTTCCTGAGCCCAATAATATAAAACGGGAAGATCAGAATAACTACTCAAGAAACCCACCTGTCTAATATAAATTGAAACAGAATATGGATGCGCCCTCCAAATTGCGCTAAAATGTTTCCGGTCAGCTAACCTTTTTGAATTTGAAAAAATATAATCTGTTCCTCGAAAATGGGATATTGTAAAGTAGTTTATACTACTATTATTTATTATCTATTTATTTAAAAATATTTTGCAGAAATAACAAAAATGTACAAAATATTTCCAATTTAAAAAAAAATAAGCACTTGATAAAGTTCGGTCACATGTTAATAACGTCAGAACAATGAAAAGGAAGCCATGTCTTTTTGGAAAATATGCTTATATATTCTAATATAACTCAAAAATTAAAAGCTATACCTGACCTGTGCATTGTCTACAACTTTGTTATTATTTTTATCTACAATCGTGTGCAGTAAGGGTTTCGCCCACTCTTTAGAGTGTTATTACATTACTATGCCCACCGTGTGGTAATAGGAAATTGTCGCACGTCCAGTGCTTAAGTGGCAGATATGACTTCATAATGATAACTGGCAATCTTAGGTAGTCTCTGTTCAACGAATGTTTATACCTACGTCACAACTCCCGTCTTTGTCTTACTCGTGAAGTAAGATATCGGTCGTAACTTCACGACTCACGAGTCAGACAAGGACGGGAGTTGTGACGTAGGTATGAACATTCGTTGAACAGTAATTTAATCGAAACTTTTGTATCTATGACTTTTCGAGAAAAACCAATAAGCTTTTGAATAACACTAACACGTTATCATATTTTCAATAAAATCCAAGCGGGCCAATGACCCCTCTTTCTAATTAAACAAGTTACACGACATGTTTAGGCTCCCCCTGCATTATAAAAACGGCTTTGCAAAAAATATTAAAGGATGTTCCTATGGCTCTGACGGTCTTGATTAATTACACGCGGCATGGCCCTCATCTCGTATTAATACCTACAAGCTCTATAGAGTACATCCGATGGTGTTTGATGGGCTTCTAGGCAAATTGATACGGATTACTGCAATCTCTGAAGCGTTGTGGAGGCAAGGATCTGTGAGAATACCGAGTGCTCCAAGCCAAGTCTAAACAACTACTTGTATCACTCAAGGCAGAGCGCCATCTTAAATATTTTCTATAAAGCTCAGAACATTAAGCACTTCACTTCAAGGTTCTATTACAATTTGACTTACAGGTACCTATACAAAAGGTCCTACGCATCTTGAGCTGCAAATTGTATTACAAGAACCAAAAAAAATTATAAACTCCTTCCGACTTTTAAACAAAACCTCGCACAGATCCCAAGCAGCATTAAAGTTGCAGTGACTGAGATGGGAACTTTGAATAAGTAGTTATTACGTAATTATTACTTAAAAATCGACTTATTAGTTTTTATTACTTATATTTAGAAAGTATGAGTAATTATGTAGTAATTATTACTACAAGTTGGAACTTTATGGTTTCAGTACTTCTAAGTAGTTTTTGAAGTATCTGGAACGGAATTGTTACTATGCAAAATTACGTTAAAGTCAGGTTAACTCTAAAGTTATATTCAATGGTCGCAATTACTTTGTTGTGTTACTTGTTTATCACTTTAAAGTTGTTATTACTTTATGGTAACGGTGAAAGTAACTTCTACATCTTAGCGACTTTAGAAATCCCTCCAAAGTTACGGAACTATATAGTCATTATTTAAAGTGGAATTAACTTTCCCGCTACTCGAGAAAACTACTGTATGGTAAGTTTTACTTCCCACTCCATTTTAAAATTACTAGAAAGTTCCAATTACTACAAAAAAATACTTTAAAGTAACTGTCACTTCTATAGGGACCAAAATGGAAACTACATTTAGTTCCTTACAATCGTTTGAAGGATTTGGTAGTTTTTGCGAAGTGATGAAAATGTCAGCCATTAGAAAGAAGAAAAATTATAGACGCACATTCACATTTTAAAGAAAATTAAAGCAGCAGTTGGATGAAACGAATCGAAACACGAGCACCTGTCTTCAATACAAAATTCCAAAACGCTTCTCTTGAGTGGCTACAATTTTAAATATCTACATTTCGAAATATAGCACAAAACACACCGGCTGAAAATAACACTCTCATATAAAAATTATAGGTTAAAGTTCCAAATGGAACCTAGTAGTAGCATTCGGAACTTAAACGTGGATTCTGGAACCTTGAAGTCCTCTTGTAGTAATCGGGACTTTAGAGTTTAAAATATCTAAAACTAATTTTCGTCTTAAAGGTAGGAATTACCTTAAAGTGAAAAAAGTCTAGTTGCCGTTACTACCAGTTAAGTGGCAAAGCCTTCAAACACCCATTTTAACGTAAATAACATTTAGAAGTAATTACTGAAAATTACGCCATATTTTCTTATAAAATGATAAGACGCCATTAATATCAAATGTCAATTTCCTTTGGTACTGAAATAGTTATTTCTTCAAAATTGTCCCAAAAAAGAGAAAATTGAGCAAAAAGGAACTCGTATAACTTATAGAAATATTAAAAAAGCATTTTTCAGCATTTTTAGGTAATTTCGCACATTTTCGTAATTTATCTTCCCGATAAAAAAAGTGTTAAAACATGCATTTTGAGAGGGCGCATTGTTACTTTTCAATCTATCAATGTCATATTTGACAGAAAATTTTCAATCGTTTTTAGTTTCTTGAATCTATCAACGAGAAAAAATCAGCAAATTAATACCTTTCTTATATCTACCATTCATAGATATAAGTTAAAAATAAATATTAGGTACTTCCATTTTCCACGGTTATTGAAAAATGACGGAAGATGCTGGGCTAGAATACTTTTTAATTATTTAGACAAAGACAAAGCGAGGACGTGAATGTAAAGAAGCAAACAAATCCAACAAAGTAGCGGTGACCACGCTGCTACGTCTCCACCACGTTGCCGGAAAGTAAGCGCGTCGTAGCGGTGTAAGTTGCTATGTGGTCGCCGTTACGTATCTATCACCCTCAAAATGTTCCCCATTTTGGTTGCAGGGACGTAATAGGAACGTAGTAATTACGTTCCTATCGGTAGTAATCACAACTTTAAAGTAGCAAACAAAAGTCGCCGGAACGTAACGGTGACTAAAAATGCTGCTTGGGATTAGCCGCCATTGCCTACAAACGCCAACCACAACAAAAATGTTTGATTTTAGCACAAACAAGGTTATTTTCAAGAAAAAACTATCACTAGCATTTTGAGCAGTCTTTCCGCAAACAGCGCAGGCAGGTTAACTTACACTATATAAACTTGGCTTGGAATTTAAGTCGGTTGTGACACAGCGTATGCAAAATCATTCAAAGTATCAAGCATATCTCATCCCTTCACTCTATAAACGACCAAAAGCGGATTTATTCGCATTTGGTCGTTTTATTCCCAAACGAGCAAAGGAAGGGCTGTAACTCATTCAGGATCGATAGAGGAATATCCTGTGCGGAGCTCGGTCAACGGCGGACTGAAATTTATCAAAGTTTGCGAAAACGAACTGAACTCTAAACGAGACCTTCTGAGGCAGATCCATAGTAGATATTCGTAAAAGATTGACTACATTACGTGTACAGGGTGTCGTACAAAGAATTGCCGAGAAATCGATTCTCGAAAAATATATGGTGCATGGTACTTCCGGTATAACAAATAATATATATTATTTCATTTGTAGATTCTAAGTCTACCTGTTTTTGACTTATTTTAAATTATACGATAAATGACTTAAATTGAAAAAATCGTTAAACGTCATTTTTTCAAATGGACACCCCGTATTTTTATAATTTTATCTTATTTAGCTTTTATTTTATTAGATTTTCAATACCAGGAACTAAACCAAAGTGGATGTACAATCACCAAATTACACCACCAGCTCATAACTTTCCTCAAAAGTGTTGCATATGTTTATAATTTGAAAATAAAATGTGGATTTTTTAGATCTTCATGTAAGATGTAAGATTGACAAACACTGGGCTTAGAAGAACAATTCTTAAAATAATTATTGTACAATGTAAAATATCCTTCAACTGACAGCATAACCGAAGCCCAATCTAGATTATACTAAAATCGAGCAATCCGTACGCCTGGCGTAAATAAAACCACGTGTTCAATGACGATCCGCGATTGGTCGGTAGGCTATAAAATTTCACCCGAGTCGGCACCAGGATCGCAAAAGTGTAATTACGCGGTTTTACCTTGTTGTTTTCTGCTATTTAGACACTGCCACAAATAATTTTATCAATGTTTTGAACCATTTTAATTAAGCTAATAATTCTTTTCCCAAATATTTTGATGTAAACCATTGTAAAATTAAAATTAAATAAAGATCGTGCCTCAGTGCGGCCCTGGCGAATATTTCAACTCACGTGCTCTTGTTTACGCAAGGCGTAAGAGTTACTAGATTTTACTATAGTTAGCTTAGTTGTGAAATTTAATCAGGGTCTCACTATTGAAAACATTTTATTTACTAGTCCTAGCTAACTTCACTTTTATGTAACAAAAATAATCAAATAACGAAAATCTGGTAGTTGCCAGTATATATTACTAAAAAGTATAAAGATCTAGAATCATAATACCCAGCACAAGCATTAGCGATTTTTTTACAACAAATTAAACTTATTCAGAATGAAAAACTGAGTAGGTTTGCGAAATTTCAAAAGCCTAGGCCTACCTACTTTGATTTTTAGCTTTTCCTTCCACTTTTTTCATAGAAAGGTGTCCTTTCTGTAGCTCCCACGTCTAAATGTTATTAAATAAACTTATTCATGACGAAAAAGTGCGTAGGCGTGAAAACTTTCAAAAGCTCAAGCCTACTTTGATTTTTGTGAGTTTTAAATGTTTTAGGGACAAATGCAAAGTAGGTACCTACTAGGCCTAGGCAGTAGGTAATGTGTCTTGAATTAACAAAATGACTTTTGGTCCTATTTGATTTGTTTTAATCATAATCCATGGCAAGCTTGATGCCATTGCTGCTATTTTGGGTCTTTGTTACTGTAGGAATAAAGTGGCTGTAAAAAGAACACTTTTGAATTATTTTTTGCCAAATTTGGTATACGGAGGTTTTGAGGGGTGCTACGTCACGCTATAAAATCAAGTGTAAATAGTGTAAATAAATCGCTAATAGGGTTTCTTGAAAATTCGCTATTTTAAACTTTTTAAAAAATCCTATCAGGCCATGAAATAATTACCTCCTATAGGATACTCTTTCTTGGGACTACCGATAAAGAAATAGAGATCATTTGTTTTCCCTGACCTTCATATAATTCCGAGGTGTCCAGTATCAAATTGGGACACACTGTATATATGATTAAACTTTAATTCGTTTAAACTGTAGAACATTTTAATTCGAACTTTTACTTTTTGTACATTCGTAATGGAGATTTCATATCGAGGTAAAAAAAAGTTATAAACCCGTCATTTTCGAAAGCTTTTTGCGGCTTAGTAAAGTGTGTATTCATTCCCACCAAATTAAAAAGGGTTTAAAATTATAACGGGATCGAAAAACGCCAACAAGCGTTTCAACCCGTTTTCCCCTTTTTTGCTCATTCTTCGACACACATTTTATTTTCGATTGTGAAAAAAACACTTCGCGTTTTATATGCTTTCACCTATTATAAGTGGCCCCTCAATTGGAAAGGTTTCCATTATTATCTACTTTAATGGGAATTTTAATTTAGAAAGAAGCTGCTGGAATTTTTGATGAGTTCACGTACTGTGTCTACCACAATCTCCACAAAATACAGCCAACTTAGAATGAAAATTTACTATCAAAACACCATTCAGGATAACTCACTTAAATCTTGAAAACAATCAAAAAGTTTACTTTTATTTAGAAAATTGCCAATCTAAATCTTTAAAATCCGTTTAGGTGAATTTGTAGGAACACAAGTTGAATATTCCGTCTTCTATAATAGCTTTATTCCAACAACAGCTCTGAAAAGTTTTTCTTTTTATATTGCACCACAAGTTGGCCTCAGATTACGACATATCTATACTTCTACATATACTAATATTATAAAGAGAAAAGATATGTATTTTTGTATTTTTTTTCTTTGTAATTAATAAACTCAAAACTACTGGACCGGTTTTTGAGTTAAATTAGTGATACAAATATAAATGTTTACCCGTGCGAAGCCGGGGCAGGCAATATTATTTAATCTGTGGGTGTCGATTTCCTTTTCAGAAACACGTAGCTATCCATTGCCAAGTTTTTGTTTCTAACGTTTTTTTTTTTGCGGGGCGCAACATACAAGCAAAGAATTGCGTTGGTGGTCCTAAAAAATCATCTTGTATATCTGTGGTAATTCAAGGCAAATTTGAGTTTCCTATTTTTACGTACATAAGGGAAAGTATTATAGTAAAAATATACCGAAATACAGTTTTGCCGTATAAAAGAATACGATTCATACGAAAAATAATGTTATGATCATAGTTTTACGTGGGAATTGTAACCTGGGTTCGTTACACTTTATTCATTTATTTTCAAAGTGAATGGTATAATCGCATCTTCGCTTGATCGCCCCCTCCTTAAAGCCATACTAACGCTAAGAAATCACATCTAACTCACTCAAGAATTTTGTAATTCGACATTTAAATGTTTCTCAACATTTTTAAAAATACTGATAAAAGTGGTATAGGAAGGTAATTACTAATATCCCAAAGAGAAACTTATTTATCAAGAAAGTTAATGGTGTATTATTTTTATTATTATTCATTAAATTTATTTGAAATATCTAATTTGATTGTTAATATTATGTTTTTTTGGGGGGTTTTAATTTCATTTATTTTTTCTGCTCTTTGTCTACCAAAGAAATAGTTTACTACTTCCCAAAGAGCAAACATTTTCTTATTTTTTCTTTGGCTTTATTATATTCTCCTTTTAACAAAGAATTTTTATAATAGTTGCTGTGATAATTCCAGGTGTAACCCATTCTTTTCTTTTGTGGATGTTTGTAACATTTTTTTCAATCTTGCCTTTCATTTTATTAATGAATATCTCTACTGAGTGGTTTTTGTCCAGCTCATTGTAAATATTATCCCATCTTTCTCCACACAGGAAGTACACAATCCAAAACTAGAAAATTTTTTTATAAACATGGGTCCCAAAATACTTCTTAAGAAATATACAAAGTGATTTTTTAAACTTGTCATTTAATACCCTGTATCTTTCTTAAGAAGGATGTTGAAACCTGTGCTTATAAAAACTGTTTTCTTTTCTTGTTTTGTTATTATCTTCCATAGTCGTTTTTCCTATTTTAGTTTCCATTAAAATTACTCAAAAAAAATAACAAAAATTAGGGAAGTTAAAATCTACACCACAAAAACGTGAAAACAGTGAGAACCAAGTGGCCAAATAATAGTGATAACCTATACCAAATCTCAACTCGATATCTCTAAAATTGACAAAAATATAACCAAAAATCAATTCTTGACATTCAACACTAACCCCCTTTATCTTTTAAGGGAAACATTTTTACATATAGGTAAGTGTAACTAAATGACCATATTTTGACTTCAAGAATCTATAGGTTTAATGCGGCCTCCTTTTCTGGGACTCCATGTATATAGTTTGTCCACTTTATCTAGATAGCTTCAATGGATTTTATATAATTTATACTGTTTTTGTTTCTAAGTGTATCGATAAGTAAATACCTATAATAAAATCATATCTATATTAATAGACAAAGGAAGTTAAATTTGTATATCTGTTACGCTCAATACTCGAATTCGGGTACCTAATGCCCAAAAAAATGCGCAAAACTAGTTTTGGTTAACGAAAATTTCAAAAAAAACCGAAATTGTACTTTTATGCGGCTATTGAGCATTCCAAAATAGTCATTCAGAAATGTACAATACTAGTTTTGCGCTATTCAAAATGTGCAAAACTAGTTTTGATTATTTCGTAATGATCAATATAGCCGCATAAAAGTATAATTTCGGGTTTGGGAAATATTCGTTGACCAAAACTAGTTTTGCGCATTTTTTTCGGGCATTACCCGAATTCGAATATTGAGCGTAACATATCTATAATTTGTGTTTATGTATTCTTTCCTTCCCTTCGCCTTTTTATGCGAGTTTCGTGTTTTTTTTTTCTCTGGTAAGCGTTGAACATAATTTATCGAGTATATTGCCCGGAAAATCGCGAAACAAATGGAATTCTTGTGTAAACGTAATGAAATCAGCCACGGTCCGGCTGAGATGCCATTTTGGTGAAAAAATATCGGGCTTATTAACTTTGCAACCATTGGAATTGCTGACCGTAACGAAAAGGTAACATTAAAATGGACTTAGTGGGGTTAGGACTGGCGATAAGGCTTTTATTGCATTTATGGACCTCTTTTTAGCCGAGTAGGTTCCAATATCGGTTAGATCCGAGGTGTTGCCTATGGGATTCGGAAATCCGATGCTCATAAGTATCGATCAGAAAAAAAATCAGTCGGACGGAAATGAAGTGAAATAAATAAAACGTTTGAAATACAAAGCAGACATACCTATACTTTTCCTTTACTCCACGAAAACAGCACGAGTTTGAAAATATCTTTGTTGACTTCATTCGTCTCTGCATCTGCAAACAATAAAAGCTCACACAAAATATTGCTGTAAGCTGTTTATGAAATAGGTATGTTCGTTTAAGTTCTATTAAAACGAATTTATAACTATGGTGAAATTCGTAGTAAATCCTTAAAATTACACAGCATACATCGAATGGGAACTTTTCAAAAACTGATCAATGGATCTAGGTGCGTAAGCGCTGAGATCAGCTAAGTATAGCCGGAAGTTGAAATTACAATCACGTACATTTTGTTTTATACAAATATTCAAAAATCGATTATCAATTATGTACATTTGCATTTTTTTTTTCAATCGTGCTAGACAGCAAAAAAGGAATACATACTGGCGTATTTACTAAGTGAGTAATCAATATTTTATATTATACTTCTCAACTTTTTGGGTAGTAAACACGATACACAAACAGTATCGCGGTAGTAAACGAATAAATATGAGTGATAAACCAAGAAATATACCCCAGTGTATTTACTTTCCATGTAAATTGGCGTACCTAATTATTGTGTTTGCTAGATGACAACAATATTATTAATAATTATTGGATCAATATGCAGGCCAGGTGTTTATTTTGGTTTTTGGTTTTTTCTACTGCAGTGTGTAAAATTGCATTTAATGCCCTACTGATCGTGCATAAAGTAAGACTTTATGGCACTAGTGCGTAAAATAATCATGGATGCGTAAAGTAGCTCACTTTACGCACTTTCCCACTGTTCATCACTTTATGCTATGCAAAAAAAACCACAACATTTAACTATAGTTTTTCAACTTCTCTGGAAGCTCGTTCAAAAAAATTACTCACTCATGCCAAAAAACACTGGGTATTTTACGTACTCGTTACATAAATTACTAATGTGTCCATACGTCATATTATACCTTATTTAATGTTTATGGATCTACCTTCAGTACGAGTGAAATGAAATTAAGACATATTCATTTGACAAGTGGATATATAAATCTAAACGCCTCACCTAGAATGAAACTGACGAAAAATTGTTAGAATCAATAGCAATACAAAAAGTTGTCAGACAGAAGACAGCTATGTTATTTGGTACCCAATCCGTATACAATTAATTACGGGACACTCATAAAGCCCTGTATTTCGTATTTCATAATTTTCATATTTAAAATACGACAGTAAACATTTCACGGGGGAAATAGGTAATTGATCACAAAAGATTTGTTATTCTAGTCATGCAAACTTTAGTTTGTATTACTCGTATTTTGACACAACCCACAATTGTTTGCCCTTCGTTAGCTACTTAGATCCTTAACTAATTAGTTGGTTGGTTCATTAGTTGTTAGGGAGTTCCTTTATTATTAGTCCGTTACTTCTTTTATTCATGAGTTCGTCAGTTCGACACAACTAAATATACGTGGACTGCTTTACAAGAGGTAACATAAAAGAATCGTCCGTCTATTGGAGATTTCCTGATCGTAAATATCAAAAGATGAAACAAAATGATAACAGCGGTATGAAACTGGTGTACCCATTTTGTTTTCTTGTTGGGATTCTGATTGAATTTTATTTTTTCGTTCCATCTAATGCATCTGGTGCTTCGTGTGTTTTTATTTTGTAAATTACGGGATATTTATTCCTTTCCCAAAACTGGCTATAAACTTTCATGAAATAACCTCCCTTTGGTTTTGTACCGAAATAAATGATGTGGAAAAAGCCCAAGCGAGACCCCTGTTACAATTTTCCCTATATATAAAATACCGTTTCTAAATGGAATCCCAAAGAAAGGAGAACACGGGACTGTGAGTAATGGTCGCTTCACTTAGATTCTATATTTTTAACTTCAAATGGGGCTATCTAACGCTTAAGCCTTACAAATCTCTTACGTGATGGAGATACGGGCGTGCAAGTAATATTTCCTGGAGTTTTATTTCAGTAATGCTCCCGCTTTCCACCTAAGTAGGTATATGTAGGTTAATATCCCTTAGAAGGCACTATAACAAGCCAAGGCACCTTATACCTACAGTAGGCTGCGCCGAAATAGTATATTTCACGAGACAGGAAATAAATTGTCATGCAAGCACGGAAAAATCTATTGCTGGACGTGTCATGAACGATATTTTTTACTATACTCCTTTGCAAACGAAAACATAAAAACGAAAGAAACATTTTTAGTTTTGAAAATAAACAGCGCTGACAATACAGTGTTTGATGCGTTTCCATGCTTACTTTCAAATTATCTCAATGATTATAAATAAGTTTTTCTTGAAATCGGCAGTGAAGTGTCTCAAAATTGTCATTAAAGGCTCAGAAATCGGCACTGAAGTATCTCATTATTGTACGATTTTTTCAATAAGTAGGCCTTGGTGAGATGTAAACATCAAACGTCAGACGCGGAGCCATCGCCCTTCAAAAGTGACCAAATATTCAAAACCAGGCCAATAAAGGTCCATTTAACTTTTCGTACACATTGCGAAATTGTTACCTATAGCAGCGCAATCTCTCATTATAAATATTTTAGTAGGTTTGAATATCAATAGACTTGTGGAGGCTGCACAACAAGCAGCAGTTTGGTTTTTCTGTTCGAAGGCGCCGTATCTTGTCATACTTGACCTAGGTAGAGCGATCGTCAAAGTCAAGCAACGCCGCGCGCAGTTGGTTCATGGACGGGTTATCCCGAACGATTATTTTCTTGCCTAATAAAACGTTTTTTTTTTTTTCAATCTGATATTTAACATGTAGATGTAACATGTTAAATATCAGATAGCATAGACTTTCTTAAATTTAGTTTATTTTGTTGCATATTTCTATTTTAAAGCCATATATTCGGTATTTTTATTCAGTGCACGGAAATAATCGGAGATCAGGAAAACTTTTTCCATGCTTCTGTTTCCGTGCACTATATAGCCTGAAAAAGCCTATTTCACATTATTACTAATATACGTATGAAAATTAGGTGTAGGTAATAAATATAATAGAAAAGCTTTTTTTATTCAAAATTGATTGAAAATCAAATCCATTATTTTGCTAAATTTTTCTGAAAATATTTGATATGCCAGTTATTTTTGTTCTGAAAATGACCAAATTATATCCAAATCCAACCGGTGATCTTGGGTTTCTTAAATAAAGAAAGTCGATCAAATTCAAATTAGGACAATGTCTGCTGCGAGTAACCACGCTGAAAACACAGGTATATATCTTTTCGTTTAGAAAATATTCTAAAAAAAACTGAAAAATTAAAACAAAAGCCTTGCAATAAGCCCTGAAAACGTTGCTGTGTCGTAATTTTTAAGAAAATGTATACAAAACTGACAACACCAATATTAAGACCTAAATAAGTGCTCAAGTACGAAATTTTTATTTCAATCCGCATACTTTGCAAAAATAAGGAAGTAAAATAGCTATATAGTAAATTAAAATGTTGCAATGAAGAATCTTTTAAATAACAATAACTACTTATAATTATTTAATGTCCCGATATGGATTACAGAAAGAAGACTTTACTTTTATGCCAAAAGCTGTTTTGATCTCGGCGAATTGAAAGTAGTGTTGTACTGCGTTTTTATAGCGAGTCAACGTATGATTTATCGATGGAGCTACAGATAACTGAACTGTGTTCCAGGATATTCGAAGTACGTAGGTACAGGATTTGTTAGCATGACTTGACATAGACTCTTTCGTCACATATACCTTTAAGAGGGGACGTTTTAGGACCCAGGTCTGCTTTGATAGAAAGCAATTAGAGCCACTTTTTTCAGAAATCAAATAAATGCTTCGGGAGCGCACTCTTAACCTTGCAGACATGCAAATTCGAGCAAAATAAAGCGAATACTAACCCCGTTTAATTATCATATAGAGGAATCCAGGAGACCATTTGACCTCATTATATCTCCATTTCCTGTTCCTGCCAGAAAACCCCCTTCCCGTAGAAATTGATACCCCGCTCTCCCGATCCTTAATGAAATTGGCGCCGTTTACCGCCACCCCACTACACAAATTGGTTCTTCCTTACGGCAGATTTCATCATCGGGCCCGGCTGGCTTGGGCCGGACGTGATGTAAATAAAAACGCGCGGATCACTCCCGTGATCCTTAAACTAGGCTCGAAATGGGAAGGGAAGGGATTAATAGAGAAATTTGAAGTGGCGGTAGGTTTCGACCCCAAAGGTAGGTACGCCTATGAGATTTGTCGCTAACTTAGGAACCTGTTTAGGACCACTGATGGAATTCCCCCTCTTGCCACGCGGATTTCCTATATTTGGCAGTGGCGGTTCGTCCATAGAGGCTCTGGGGCTACAACCCCCTAGTAGAAAAAATATTTTAGTTTCGCGACTGCTATATTGTCTATATTTTTATTTCCTTGTTCCTTCCTAATACTACCTCGGTTTTTGAGCTCCGGCCCAGTCTGAGTGCCTCGCGTGTACCCAGAAGTGACTAATACCCAGAACTGAATAATAGTATGCAGGACGACATTTTGAAAGGTAACTTTCATTGACAGAAAAATGAATAAAAAAAAAACTCTTGGGGTTTAAAACATTGCAAGTGATTTTTAAATTTGCCATTTTCAGGCACCCCCGATATATCCGTTATATACGCTTATATACTTGTTGAAATGCTAAAAACCGACTCTTACAGATTTTTTCACGTAAAATTCAGTGGCGTACGCGGATTTCTTCCAGGAGGTAAGAATTTTAAAATATACATATAAATATAACCTACAAAAGTATCGAAAATGAGACACCCTGTACATAATACAATATTAAGTGCATAACGAATAATAATAATGTATCTTGAAGTACGAACTCCATCCAGGTGTGTCTCTTATTAGTGGTTAGATTTGCCTGAACTGAACCTATTCAATTAATTAACAGACGTTATTCCTTAGGAGAAAATAGATGAAATAGCCACCAAATTGTACCCTTTCGTGATATAAAAAAGAGCGGAATTGGAATCATCGTATATAAACACCCTGTTTTGTTGTTTATCCCGTCAAAACATAATTTACTATCACCACACCACACTGATGTTTCCAACGTTTACACACAAGTTACGATATTTACCTGAACCGGCCAATATTTTCCTACCCCATTTTCTCTGCTTTTATCACCCCCCCACACACACACACACCATGGGCGTCTATAAAAATGCAATGCAAAAATATTATTTTTTTATTTCTTACTAATTCTGTACGAAAGGGAAGTCCGAATTAGGTTCATTTGTTGAGAAAGTTAACCGAACCAATGTCAAAAATTGCCCAATTCGCTTGATTAAAAGAAAATAAACGGATTAACAGGTCTCTGTTATATTCCCATATGTTAGAAAAGCACCATAGAATTATGCCATTCTTGATGAAAGATAAAGATAAAACAGTGCAGTTTACCAAAAAACCCTTCTTTACCCCTTCCTCAAAATTCTTATCCTTATCCAGCATGGCTGCCTCTCCTAACCAATTAGAAGCCCAGATATTTTTAGGAAATCGGCGGAACTTTTTTAAAAAGAGGCATGGCACGCTACATTTTTGTACGTATGTACGTATTTTTGTTATTGACAAATTGTGTAATCCTTATGATTTACAAGTTGTTGACAAAGTTCAAACACCCTATGTAAGGGATAATAAACATTCAAAAAGGAAAGTTGCTCCGAATTGAAGATTGATTGTATATCAAAAATTTTCTCTCTTTCTTGGAGATAAATAATTATTAAGAATTATTTAATACCTACAGAAATAATTATTTATTAATTGGCATTATCTCATCAATAACAAAAACATTAATGATAGTAACCCGGAACCCATTTCGGAATATAAAAATATTCACTCCAGGTTGTAAATTAAAAGATTTTGGGTTGTCCTAAGACTCATTTTAACTTATTTCTTAAAAATTCTAAGAAAAATAGGTTCAAAAATAAGTTCAAAAAAACGCCAAATAATATGAACATTGGATAAAAGATCATTGGTTTTTTTAAAAAGAGTATCTAACATTTTATGAAGTTCAATCTGTTCCATTTTTGGTAGGTACATTGTTCATAAGGATTTTTTTATCACCTTAAATGGTACATTTATTAATCTGAAAGCGGTAGTTGAATATTTTATTTTTCGAATTTTGGAGTTAACAGGTGTTTTGGGGTGCATTATGTCGATTTCAACGAAAAAGTGTTGATTTTATCGTTACGGAAGAAGAGTAGGTACCCTTTTGTGTCAAAATGAAAAGATGCACTAGAATGATGAACATGCAAGATCAAAAAGATAACCTCAAAAAAGTTATGAGGATATAAACCTAATGTGGTACCCCGCCCCTCCGCCTCTGGGCGATATGAATAAATTTCTTTTACACGAAATTGACGAAATTGTTTGTACTTCAGCCACTAAAGGACTTCACCAAATTTCTTTTAAATTTAATACCTTCTGTAGAAGTTTCTGCCAAAAATGTGTTTTCAAACTGTACCTTTATTATTACCCTGTAAATTTTTTATTATGCATTTTCGGACCCATGTTTATAGTAATTTTTTTGTTCAAAATGACATTTACCAACTGTCATATTACGTTGGCACTATAATTTAGACTCACCCTATTTATACGCCACTGTAATATATACTCACAATTATAATTTTCAATTCTGAGCAACTTTCCTTTCTAAATGTATCATAAGGAATAGAAAAATTTGAAAAAAATGCTCACATACCATACCATAGGGATTTGATTGTGAAAGATAAATATTCAACGGTGTTGTGATGCGCGTCTTCTTCAAAACTTAACTTGTAAAAAATCAGTGTAGTCAACAACGCTGGCAATCGGCAGGTCATGCTACCTTCCCCCATTTGCCGGTCCCAGATACCAGAGGAAGAGGTCCGGTTGGATGGGATTATAATATGCAATTTATAGACCTCGCAGTGTACGTCCTTTTTGCTGTGACATAAGAACGCCTTAAACGCCTACTAGAAAATAATATGTTATGGCTATCCTGCCTTATGGACGCCCATGGTCGACGTAGGGGATAGAAGATACAACCGACGGATTTAGACCTACACCCCACAGCCAGCCTGGCATAGGTTAGTGCCCAGAGGAGGCGTTTTTATTTACTCCCTCCGTAAGGAGAAACGTTATTGAATTTATGATTCAGAGGGGGCGAGCAACGGCTCCAATTTCATTAGAAAATGTGTAGACATTACTTTATTTAATACATGAGCTTACTCCAGGTGGGCTTGTTCTTATTGTTTGTCATAGTTACGGCATTGTTTCAATTCGGGTGTGATTTAAACGGCCCATGGGCAGAGGTATTTCACCATTTTGATTGATTCCGATATTTAATCATTTGTGGAGTTTCCGGGCAGTCATCAACTTGATGATTGTGTTTAGGTACAGTTTGTTCTGCTCGTAAATCCAGCACAAAGCCAGATTACATACATTACTTTATAAAGAGCACTAGTTTGCATGGCATATTTCCTTAAATTTTCTTAATAATACGAAAAGCCAGCCCAAAAAGCAAGCAAGTACTTTTTGATACTTTCTGGTTTGAAATTAAGTCCATTGATAGTTGTAGCGTAAGTAAATTTAGAATGCATTATATTTTTCAGTTTATTCTTTATATAGTGGACTATCGGTTTTACACAAATTTTTCTATTTTCATTCTTCCACACTCTTCCAAAAATAATATCTAGAATTCTCGCTTTTTCAACTGGTTGAACAAAAAACTTCCCGTAATTCAAAAAAAATCACATCGGATTGAACAACAGATGAATGGAATTTAAAGAACTATGATTTACAATAGTTTTAATTTGTCTAAAACCAAATAAACGTGCGCTACTGCAAATGAAAAATTTGCGACTGTTTTAATATTTGTAGATGTTCTTTAACCTTTCTTTTAAAGTTTTTTCACTTAGGTAAGTACTAAATAAAATCTTGCAAATTTTTTTTATTTTCAATGTGCAATGCGCTAGCTGAGGGTTAAAATTTTATTTTTATTTTTTGTGACAATTTACTCATCTGTCCTAGAGGCGAGTTTTCCGCGGTATAGCGTTTTCAGAAAAAAATAAAAGCTTTTTCGCCCCGCCCTAGTATAGTTCGGTTTCGACCACAATTACAGGGTGTTCCGTAAAGAATTTCAATTATTTGCAGAAAGTGTTTTTAATAAATTGGTTTTGATTTTCTTTCTCAAAAAGGTTGAATCTAAAAACTTGAATTTTAGAATACGTTACCTACCATTAACTTTGAAGACACTTTTTTGATATTGTCTACGAGAGAAAATAAGATTGGGTCCTAACATATTTTTAAACAAATTCGGAAAGTTCATAAACCTCAAAATTATTGCTAAATTGCAAATCCAGCATTTCCGTTAATGGCATTCGAGCATGGATTCTACTTCTGATGCTCAGCCCCTGTCACAATTTCGGTTGTTTTCAGTTTTTGTCTGTAAAAAAAATAAAATTCCTCTTTTGTTTAAATAACAGTTAAATTTGCCCGAAACTTATAATATATAAAGATGGATTTTTGTACCTGTAAATATAAATCATCATCCTTTCTTGACTTATAATACATATTTTTATTTTTAAATAAAGTAAGTTACAAAAAAGTTCTATAAAAAAGAAGAATAGGTGTTTCGGGTTTGTACCCTTAGTATGCACAGGGCACAAAAAATAATTCTACCGTAAAGTGTCTACGACTTACTGGTAACATGTTACAAAATTCAAGTTTCTAGATCCAACCGTTCTTGAGAAAAACATGAATTAAAATTTTTTTGCCTTATAGGCTGGAATAACTTTACAGGGGATGTTTAAATCGAAAAATTTTACATGAAGACCCCTTAAAAGCATCTGCGGGACATTTTCTCCAAATATTTGCACATTACGAAAACCCTGTATGCATTTCCTATCATAGAAAACATTAAACGTCGTAACCTAATAACACAAATTCTCCGTAGAGGGAAGTGCGGGCTATAACGCCAATGGCGACAATCTTATCTCCCGGACCGGCTGTGCGGGAAGCAAATCTGGCAAATTATAATTTATCATGCTGTCAAACTTTCCCCAGGGAAAAGACGGTCCGTAATCCAGGTAGAGTAAACGTCCGGGCTCCGAAATTTGTTTAATATCGGGCCCGGATTACAATGGGCCCTAACTCAATTAATGAGCCATAATACCCATCGGTGATAATTTCATATTACGCAGGTATCGTACAATCAGCTAACTTTCGGCTTATAGGGGTTAATCTTGGGGCGAAATTGGGCGGTAGGTTAATTTCATAACTACATGACCCGCAAGCTTCATCGTATGGAACGAAATTGAGGGGGATCTGCGCCGTCTATTTTTGGAACACGCACTAACAGCAGAAAACCGGGGCATCACGCGATCCCCACTTTTCGCGAAGCCCAAATCCCAAGAGGCCCCACCATCCGTGACAGCGCTGTCTCGCTAGGCCCACTATTGATATGGCAACGTTACCATAAAGAAGACCAAAATACGTAGAGTCAAATATGTCAAATGGAGCCCAAATTTTACGTAATTTTTCACACACCTGGTAAGATCGTTCAGATAAACTATGAAGTAGATTGCGTTCTTCATTTATTATAGGTTAATTTAAAACTGAGAAAGAAGATCCACAGTGATCTACAATGGATTAATTACCGTTTAAATTTGGGCTCCATTTGACATATTTGACAAGATGAACTCTCTGTATTCTGGTCTTCTCTGTGGTTGCTCAGATGATGTACGCCCTAGAATTTAAAATATTCCTTCTTTTTGCGGCGATATGATCGTGTGGCAAGAATGCGGTGTTGCAAAGGAGGATGGTCTATCGAGAAGTGTCTCAAACGTTTATGGAAGTCACCATTTATGTTACGCCCTGTATCTTGAAAGTACAGTCTTGACTGTTTACTTTGTTTAAATTTAGAAACACATTTTTTTACTTTCAATCTTCTCACTTATGGAGCAAATATTTTAGTTGTTTTTAAGAATATCTGAAAATATGTATATAACACATATTATGTAAAAATACCGATAGAACATATATTTTCTTAATTCTCACGCCCTATATATTACTTATAAGGCCCCAAATAATTTTTGTACCAAGGTACTGAAGTTCAACTTTTTATGACTCATGTGGAATTTAGTTGCCGAGGCCTCTGGCCTAGGTCAAGTATAACAAAGACACGGCGGCTTCGATCAGAAAAACCAAACTGCTGCTTGTTGTGCAGCATCCATAATAAATCTATTGATATTCAAACCTACTAAAATATTTATACTGATTAATTGCGCTGCTATAGGTAACAATTTCGCTAATGTGTGCGAATAGTTAAATGGGTCTTTATTTGCCGGGTTTTGAATATTTGGTCACTTTTGACGGGCGATGGCTCCGCGTCTGGCGTTTGATGTTTACATCTCGCCAAGGCCTACTTATTGAAAAAATCGTACAATGATGGGTTACTTCAGTGCCGATTTCTGAGCTTTTAATGACGATTTTGGGACACTTTACTGCCGATTTCAAGAAATAGTTATTTATGTACCAAGGCACTGAAGTTCAACTTTTTATGACTCATGTGGAGTTTAGTTGCTGAGGCCTCTGGCCGAGGCAAATAAACCACATGAGTCATAAAAAGAACTTCAGTGCCGAGGTATATATTATATTTTTTTTTAAATCGGAAAAAAATGTTTTATTAGGCAAGAAAATAATAATAAGGGATCACCCGTCCACGAACCGACTACGCGCGGCGTTGCTTGACTTTACCGATCGCTCTACCTAGGACAAGTATAATGACGTACGGCACCTTCTGACAGAAAAACCAAACTGCTGCTTCTTGTGCAGCCTACACAACAAATCTATTGATATTTAAATTTACTAAAATATGTATACTGAAGGATTGCGCTTCTATAGGAAACAATTGCGCAATGTGTACGAAAAGTTAAATGAGCCTTTATATGCCGGGTTTTGAATATTTGGTCACTTTTGGCGGGCGATTTCTCCGCGTCTGACGTTTGATGTTTACATCTCGCCAAGGCCTACTTATTGAAAAAATCGTACAATAATGGGCTACATTATTGTACGATTTCTGTGCTTTTAATGACGATTTTGGGACATTTTAATGTCGATTTCAAGAAAAAAAGTTTATAGAACAAGCTGCGGCAATATCTTTGGATATTCTATTGATCCTAAAGGAGTTTCGGTATTTTGTCTGGAAAATGGGCAGTTCTTCAGCATACCTGTGAACCCTGATATATATTTTCGCCCCAGTGAAAAATGGAAATAATTCGTTTCTGAACTTTTCGTTCAAAAATGACTGTTCAGAGGACACCCTGCAAGTTCCCCATTCACATTAAAATTCCTGCGGCGTGTCATTCCCAGACTAAAAAATATATTCCTTTTTTGCAGGTAAGGGACTTCGGAATTCCCAAGAAGTTCCAAAGGGGCGCTTTTGTAGGGTAAATATGTGCCGCTCCCGTCTCACATGTTTCCCCAACTCGAGTAAGTGTTATTATGTAAAGTACGTTTCGATAGCTTCTGCCTGTCATGTGGACTTTTTTATATTTCGGAGAGGGGTTTCATGGGCAATTTGCCCCCTTAAAGTTGCCCGATGTGAATTGGCAATTGCAATTTATTCTTTCCATTTCTAAGAAATTATTCATATTTATATTCAAAGTACTTTATAATAATATTATAACGTGCAAGAATGGCGTCGTTCCAAAAATTGAAATTAGAATTAGAGCTCCAATATAATAAATATAGGGTGGGCCAAAACACAGGATTTTTGCATGTTTTCCCTTATATCCCTCAAGGGGAATCCAACCATTAGACGTATCTATAACATGCTGTTTTTGCTATTGAATTATATTTTAAGAAATTTAAAGTGCTTTTCCGTTAGCCATCTTGGATTTTTTGAAAATGGACAAATTCAAATTTGAAATATAAAGCCGCATTATTTTGATTCCCAGAGAGTCTAACAAAAAAAATCCGTTGAAGAATAAAAAACTAATAAGAAAAATAGGGTTAAATTCTTATTTTTCATTTTATCGAAAAAAGTTACTCTTGATAAAAAGTTTTGCTGGTTTTTTAAATAAGATTGGCATAGGAAAATTTAACATTTCTTGTACGTTCTGTTAAAAAAATTGAATAAACGTAAAATGGTACTAGAGTAAACTTCCTTTATTTTTGAAGATATAGAAAAAAATTATTATGAAAAGTTGTTCGAAATTAAAAGATAGTTTAGAATACCAATTTTAGAAAGAATCGGCCTACTTTGATACTAAAGGACAAGGTTTCTTCAATATCTTTAAATGAGATTAGAAGAAATTTATCGGAATTACTTTTTCGTTTGAAAACATGTGCTGAATATGGTGGCAGTATGGTGAGTAAATAATATATTTAAAACTTGTGGATTGTTAATTTGGAATTATTTAATTTGTATTAGGTAACTTTAATGATTACAAATAAATCAAAGTAGGCCAATTATTTAGAAAATTGGTATTAGAGACTGCCTTTTACCATTTACTTAGTTAGACGACGTCATCTTATAGATTTTATGCGTAAATGGTTGGAGTCGCCCTTGAGGGATATAAGGGAAAACATGCAAAATCCTGTGTTTTGGCCCACCCTATATTTATTATATTGGCTCTCTAGTCAGATACTGTAAAAGAAAGCAATTTCCGAAACCTAAGAATTTCAGATCAACGACGCCATTCTCGAAATTCGTTACTCCTGTCCTGAACAGCAAAATGAAATGCCCATGTATGTACCAATTCCTGCCGGTGACCTACACCAGAGTCCTCTGTAAATGTTCAATCTCCATTCTCTGCTTTCGGAAGAACTTCAAACCGTTTGAACTGTCAGGAGCATGCGCGGTTTCATTCTGTCGTGCCAAAAACGAGACCGCTCATGCTCCTGACAGTTTAAAACTGATTTCAAACCTTATAAAACAAATGAAAAATGACAAATCAGCACGTTTTTGTTTTTCGTCATACATAAATTTTATGGTCATAGGATGATAATAATTGAAAAATAGGTAATTTTTATGGTGGTACCAATAGAAAATACAGAAAATATACCCTACGGAAGATATATTCGCTGTGATAATAATTACTGCTCAATTACTAAAATTAACAACCAGTGATGAAGAGTAGAAGAGACAGAATAATAAAAAAAAAAGCTTATGTCTTTAAGTTTAGGAATCCTTGATAATACAGCAATTATAATTTTAAATTTCCAAACATGAAGAAATAGGTACCTGCCCAAACGCCTATGTCACTTTGATCCATAGACTCAAAAGTTAATTTAAATTGCAAAATTACTTACCGATGGATTATTATCCTCAAAGAAAAGTATCTAAATACCATATACTGACATTTATCACCCTCTCAGAATAGATATCAAAATATTGTGTCAAAACTTGGTTACTACTCAGGGCAATTTCCGTCTCACGTATTTTATAATACACTACACATAGAGCTTTGACTCCTTCCTGGGATTATTTATTCAAAGGTACCTAATTACGGAGGAAAATGGAGCACTGTGGAAAGTGCGCCAAATCGTTATGTTGCGTACTGCTCGACGAAACAAAAGGATCTTTTGCGTGTGCGAATGTTCTACATCTCCCAACTTTTTAACTAAGCGTAGCCTACCTTATACGATCAAAGAAAAGTGTAATCCGTGGAATCTCACCTGTCGTAACGTCTCAAACACGGCATTTCCGACGCAGAAAAACGAAAGCGGGGGGGCGCCCGCCGCCGCCGCGCCGATAGAATTCAGATTAGGGCGGCGGCGGGGGTGGCCCGCCTCCGACTCGCTTATCCCGCCCGGATTTCCTTATCTGTCCCCCGGAGGGTGGGGTGCTTCGGACCCGAATTTATTCCGGCGATAAACAAAAACAAAAAGTTTTTATGTCCGACGCGGTCGGCGTTTAGCGCTAGAGATTCGCAGTTGGGGGGAAAGGGGGCAGATAGCGGGTACGGGTGTAAAAGACACTCAAAGCGATGGGATAGGGGCGGAAGTGTGCTCGAAATTGAGGGAATCGAGGGAAATTGTTTTCCGTGTACTTGACAGAAAAAACTTCTTTTAAAATATGGAAGATAGGAAGAGGAACTCATTTTTTCTACGTTTTCTTACATGTAATGTAGTCATGTTCATACGATGTCGCCAGAAATTAATTTGTTTTCTGAGGTTCCCTGATCGCTTGTGTGTGGTGTGTTCAAACAATCAGTTTTTATCCAAATTTGCGTTTTGAGGAGCTAGAGTATAATTTTTATTTTTATTTTGTGGTACCTGTATATGTTACGGGTAAAGTAAGGTTAACGATTAAACCAGTGGCGCACCCAGGGGGGGGGGGCAAGGGGCCTCGGCCCCCCCAGACTTTCCTATTTGAAAAATTCTCGAGGGTCGTTTTCGTATCGTAGATGTACTGTTCGCTGTACGACCCTCGGCAATTTTTGCGCACTGACTGGCTAATATCTGAGTTTTTTTTGTATTTTCTAATATACCTGCCTTTATAAAAAAACAGTTTGGAAATTTGTTTGAATCTGCCTAGCGGAATGTTTGCCCTGTCTGAGCCACAAGTTCATCGGACACCTCACCAGAGCGCCAGAGCCGTAGATAAGGAACTGCTCCATTGAGAAAAAAAAACGAAGAAAAAATACATCATGATTTTTTATTTATTATACTTCATTTAAACTGAATTTGCCATTAATTTTTTTTTTAATTTTTGCTTGAGGAAAATTTTTAATGTGCAGAGACATCCTAAGTACACTTTTTATTGCCCGCTTAAAAAACAATAATCTCTATCGCCCGACCTTCAAACAAATTTCAATTTACCTACACTTACTACACTGGCCAGAAAATATTATAAAATGTTGCAAAAATTATAGACATAATGTGGCCCTTTGAAACGATATGATAATTTATAGGGAACTATGAGCACTAACTTTTATTTTTTCTTCCACATCTCAAAAGGACGTTCAGTGTTGTTTTTGATAATTACTGGATTTTTGTCAGTTAAAAAGTATTCTTGCTTACTGCACAAATGATTAGGTATGGGCCCACATAATGCAAAAAAAATACCCTTGGGTCAAATTGTATGTTCATATTATATTTGACCTTGAAAATTTCACAAATTTTCGCCTGCGGCGCGATTTGTATAATAACAAGGATTAAATTCCATTTCCCTCCCCCCCTCTCCCCACCGACAAAGTACCGCCCTGTAGGTACCTATCCCTCACTTCTCAAATGTGTACTGACTGGAAAGTCGTTTACTCTGCCTGAAGTTTCTGTCTGGCTACAACTTCGAGTTGCCCCCCCCCCCCCAATCATATTTTCTGGGTGCGCCACTGGATTAAACTTAGGTTTACCCGGATAAACTTGGAAATACCCAAGAAACGTAGGTAAAGTATGGAATATAACTGGCATTATAGGTACTTCTGGCTTTACCCGGGTAAACCTCGTTCTATCCGGTTTTGTTTGGTTAAAGTGGGGTGTAGGAATTATTATTGCGCCGCGCAACAACCAAAGCGGTAGGAATTATTATTGCGCCGGCGCAATAATAATTCCTACCGCTTTCATTGTTGCGCGGCGCAACAATAATTTCCTACACCCCCACTTTAACCAAAGCGGTTTACTCGGGTAAAGCCAGAAATAGCTGCAATAATAATTCCTACCGCTTTGGTTGTTGCGCGGAGCAATAATAATAATTCCTACACCCCATTTTAATCAAACAAAACCGGATAGAACACGGTTTATCCGGGTAAAGCCAGAAGTACCTATAATTTCGGTTATATTTCGTACTTTACGCACGCTTCTTGGGTACTTATTTCGCAGTTTACCCGGAAAAACCTAAGTTTAACCGTTAACCTTGCTTTACCTGTAACATATACTTACAAGTCATAGGATAATTTTTCAGGACTACCACCTCAATTTTCTGGCTTATTTTGCGCCCTACAAAAAAAAACGTAAGAAACAAAAATGTCTAAATTTTGGACAGCTATCTGGTGCTGAAAAATAAATTGGAATCCGTAGCCAAAATGGTCAGTTCCCATGTCAGACTTCCGGTTTGACCGGAAGTAAGGAAATAAGCATCGCTTGGTCGTGCAATTTTTGAGACACCTTGTACATTTTATTGTTTTAAGATACATTTTATTATAACGACTCAAACGATGTATAGGGTGTCCCGGAAATACGTGACAAAACCACGCATTTAACGCATCAAATGCAACTTTTTTCAAATGGTTTTTTCCTTCTACAGGATGGTCCAAGTTTTAAGGAATCTGTAGAAAAAGTCAAAATAAGCCGGAGACGCGGGGGTCAACCATAATATTTTTTTGTAAAAGTAATTCTTTTTTGCCTTCAATAAATCTTCCATTTAATTCTAAGAAAGAAAATATTCTTGACTTTTTCGAAAATGTACCTACCGTTTTTGAAAAATTCATTTTTCAATTTTTTTAGCAGAAGAAAATCAAAATAGGTCTTGGCTTGTGAAATTTTGCACACCTACTCAGTTTTTATTTCTGAACAACTTTGCTTAGTAATATTTTGTCCTAAAACTTACAAAAAGGGTTTCTAGATTCGAAAAATCGTGTCTTATGGGAATTAAAAAAAAACTAATTTTTCGCAAGTGGCCTTTATCTAGGTTTTACAGCATAATGTTATAAAGGAAAGTTGTTTAGAAAAACTGAATAAATGTACAAAATTTTAAAAACCTAGACCAACTTTGACTTTCTTGTGCTAAAAAATTTAAAATGAACGAAAATGAATTTTTCAAAAACGATACATTATTCAAAAAAAGTAAAGAATAGTTTTTCTTAGAATTAATTGGGAAATTTATTGAAGGCAAAAAGATTACTTTTCCAGTGTCGTACCATTTTTTATTAAAAAATATAATGGTTGATCCCCGCGTCTCCGGCCCTGGTGGACGTAGACAGGTTAAATTATTTTTAATTTATAGCACTTGAGGTAATGTGTGTCTAAATTGTACCATACGGGTTTGCTTGAACTGTCTTCCTTTAGAAGAAATGAAAGCAAATATGAAAAAATTGAACTTTGACGCCCTGTATAACGGAAACCGTTAGCATTTCGATACATGTTTTAATGACACTTAAGTATTTTGACTTTCTATAGATTCCTGAAGTTTTATCCATAAAAGTTGGACCACCCTGTATAGATAGAACAAAAAACACCGAATTAACGCAGGGGTATTGATAATTCACTATCTTCATATTTTTTAAATTATAAACTGAGGAAATAGTCCATGTCTTGATTTGCAGTGGAGTTGTAGATATACAGGGTGTTCCTTAATGACATGCTAATACTTAAGGGGGTTATTCTTGGGCCCATTTTAAGAAAAAAACTTCATATGAACGTATGTCGTAAACGTCCTAACTTTTGAGATACAGGGCGTTAAAGTCAATTTTTTTAAATTGGATTTTGGCTACATCTCCTGAAATAATCAAGCTGCTGAACTGAAATTTGGCGCTGCTATGTCACTTGCGCTGTTTTTTGATCACGCTTTTACGCGTAACTTTTTTGAGGTTATCTTTTTGGTCCTGCAGGTCCATCATTTTAGTGCATCTTTTCATTCTGCAAGAAAAAGGTACTCTTGTTTCATAACGATTAAATTAACCGTTTGCTTTGAAATTGCCAAAACGTTCTCCAAAACACCTGTTGACTTCAATATTCGAAACATAAAATTTTCACCTACCACCTTCAAGTGTTACAGATCAACTGTACCATTTAAACTGAGAAAAAAATCCCTATTAACAATGTACCAAAAATTATTCGCTTTCAAAATGGAAAGGATTGAATTTGGCAAAATTTGGACACTCTATTTCAAGAAAACCAATGGGGTTTTGACCAATGCCCATTTGGCATTTTTTTCAACATTTTGAATGTACAGTTGATCTGTAACATTTGAAAGCAGTAGGTGAAAATTTTATGTTTCGAATATTGGAATCAACAGGTGTTTTGGGGCACGTTTTGGTAATTTCAACGCAAACGGTTGATTTAATCGTTATGAAACAATAGTACCTTTTTCTTACAAAATGAAAAGATGCACTAAAATGATGGACCTGCAGGACCAAAAAGATAACCTCAAAAAAGTTACGCGTAAAAGCGTGATCAAAAAACAGCGCAAGTGGCGCCCTCTGTGAGATACGGCGAAATTGACATTTTCAGCTTATTCTCCATCCCCAAAAACATAGCAGTGCCAAATTTCAGTTCCGCAGCTTGATTATTTCGGGAGATGTAGCCAAAATTCAATTTAAAAAAATGAACTTTAACGCCCTGTATCTCAAAAGTTAGGACGTTTACGACATACGTTCATATGAAGTTTTTTTCTTAAAATGGGCCCAAGAATAACCCCCTTAAGTATTAGCATGTCATTAAGGAACACCCTGTATAACGAAAAGGGGTAAAACTTACAATCTCAGCTGTATTTGTGGAGCTGAGACTGTAAGTTTTACCCCTTTTCGTTATATTTTTTAAATTGTTAAGCTACTCTCCATTACTTTAAGACTTGCATTTTTAAATAGAATTTGTTTTTAAGAGGCACATAATGAACAAATATATAGATTTTTTTTCTCAAAAATAAACGCTGTTGCTTCAAAGACAAATTGTGCAGGTCCGCTTACAGTGGCGGATTACCCTACAGGCAGAGTAGGCTATAGCTTAGGGGCCCAAGGCTTTTGGGGGCCCGTTCTTATTTCGATGTTTTGATCGGAATTCGGAATTGGAAAAGGTTTTACATTTTGCATTTTGCAATTGCAAATTTCAGACAAAGAAAACATCACTCCTTATTTTCTCATCTAGGCTGTTGGCTGTTGGGTACTCTATTTAGTCCACTCACATCAGTAACAACAAAGCAATTAAAAATAATAAAACGATGAGTGGTGTTCCTCAGACGAGCTCGATTCCAAGTGGAGCAAAAAAAGAAAAATTGCAAAATTAAAGGCTTCAAGGCAAGCCGAAGTTTTGCAAAATATTCCAAAAATAAATGTTTTTCCAAGAAACGCATTAATACTAATACCTATAGTATAGGTTCAACTTTTTCTGCTGAAATTTGAAAAATTAAGCTTAGGGTATCTGCTTGCTTCCTGTTTTTGGTTTTTGTTCTCTAGGTATATGCATTTTTTTTGTTTTTTTTAGCTTTTTCAGATGATTTTGCTCTTTAGGTCTCGCCTTTAGGTAGATACATAATTCCCGATATAAGTTTTCCTTTGTTTTAGAAGTATTTGTTGAGAACAAAAATCTGAATCCTTAATAACATAGAAACAAAAAAATATATGGCAAGCTTTTCTTTTTGTATAAAAGCCAGGAAAAAAGGTTTTAATTAATAATAAGTACCTATGTATCTACTCTGTTCTTAGTACATACAGTTAAATGTTAAATTAATATTTTTTTCAATATGTCATTTTCTAAAATAAATAAAATTGTTAATAAAAAATTATCGGAGCTTAAAATTTTACCTAAATTTTACCTAATTTGTTTATTGCGACGGGTCAAGGGCCAAATAAATTTAGCCTAGGGCCCAACATAGCTCTAATCCGCCCCTGTCCGCTTACTTCGTTTTATCATTTTAAACGGAACGATTTGGAAATTGAAAAAGTGTATTCTTATTTCAAACGCCTCTGAACACCCAAGAAACTCTCCATCAAGAATGTAGAAAAGAATGTTAAGGCTCAAGCCGTATTTGAACTTTTTTAATGAAGTTTCGACGGATTCCCCTAACCCGCATTATAAAAAAGTTATATTAAATTATATTAGTCTGATAAACGCGTTGGGGAAAAACTCATTAAAACCTAACATCCTTGCTGTTGGAAAACTCACCTTAATTAATCACATTTTAGGAATATTCGCAAACTTTATAAGCACCTAAGTAGGTTGGAGAACCTTTATCGGCATTTTTAAGTTGAGGATTTAATGAACAGATGGGCGAACTCACATAATCGATAAAGATTGAGGTTTGATATGCCGGAGGCAAACGTATGACGGTTTTATTTTTATGAGCCACAATGGAATTTCGATTGCTACCGATTTGCTACGTTATTTCTCTATAATAACTAGTGTTTCAACCGTTAATCTAGGGTGGTTCAAAGTCCAACATTTTTCAGTGAAACTTCTAGAATCGATAGGTAATATTAGAATGATATGACTTTTTCCGATTAACTAATATTGAAAACTCGTTAGTATTTCTTGTATAATCAATGATTGATGAAACCCAGAATACAGAGAGTCCATCTTGTCAAATATGTCAACTTTAAACGGTAATTATTAATCCATTATAGGTCACTGTGGATTTTGAAGAACGCAGTCTACTTCATAGTAGTTTATCTTAACGATCTTATCGGGTGTGTGAAAAATTACTGTGCTTGCGGCCATAAAGTACAGATGCACAAGTCAGGTCTGGCATTAGAATTATTTTCTTTTTCAGGAGAACTGCAGAATAAAATATACATGCTTATAAATTTAGTACATATTATCTACAAATGTACACATACTACATATTATTATGTAATAAAATCTAATGAAAATAAAGTATATTGCATATTATTTTTTGTGTTACAATAAATAAAAATTACTTAACATTGACCTGTTTCAAAAAAGTTACAATAGTTGCATGCTGAAATAACATCAGGTCTGTAAAACTAATTACCCCTAATTAGATGATGCAGCACCGTCTGACATCTTTGAATGAACTTCACCTATATTTCTCGCTAAAATTTTATTTGCTTTTCTCGTTTCAAAATGCAAGATGTAAAATAAAATCTGGGTAATTATGGGTGGTGTAGCGAGAAAAGAAGTTTTTACTTTTTTATGGTGTCCATCCCTCGGAAATGAAACTCTAAATTAAAAAGCCTCAACTTGAATTATTTGTCACCTACAATAGCCGAAACGCGTGAGTTTCGCTCTAAACTTTTATATTTATGAAATCCGTGTCCGCGTATACAAGAGCCAAGAAGAAAATTATGGAAATTTTATACCCAGCAACTTCAAATATAAGTCACCGGGAGGTGTCTTTTTAAAATTTCTCTCCGGGTTAAACAATGAAATGTGAGCTTTGCAAAAACCTTACTTCAAGTTCTCGAATGGGAATATGCAATCTTTTTGCTTAACTGCGAAACTTGGCTGCTGTAAAAAAATAGCTGTACACATAAATCTTAGAGAAAGATTAATACTATATCACTATCTCTTGGTCACTTGATTTATGAGCATTTCTTTTTGGGTTGCAGAGTGTGCATCTTCTATAAGTAAAACAGGGGACCAAGAGCCTAGTTAAATTCTGTTTTTTTTTTCTAAAAGGCCGTGACATTGTGAAATTATGAGCTTCTATTGGAAGGCTATTAAAGCCCAAGATTTAAAATTATAATAGTAGTTTACGATGTTAGCGTTAAAAGGGGCATTTTATTTTGAACTATTGGTTGTTTCTTTAACAAAGCAGCTACCTTATTGGATGCAAGCAGTATGAAGGAAATAATCAACATCAGTATTTACATTGAATAAGGAATTCGTACCTTAATCAATGGTATTTACCTACATCACGCGCTTCACTCACGGAAAAGTTTGGAAGAGGCCCATATAAAAGCTTATTACAAACTTATAGAGTGACCCCAATAATGGTTATCGCCTTGTATAAGAAAGTTAATCAAAATTGCCTGCCACATAGAAACTGTGCTGGTACATTGATTATGCCAATTTCCGTCATTAATAAACTCCAACTGATTACAAGGTATATATAGGTAGCTGGCAGGAATTTACCGTCCGAATTTGTTCCATCGACAAAGTAATTAATAAGCGTGAAATAGTTTAGTCTCACGCAAGTTCTGATGGCGGGAAGGCATTTCGGCCGAACCGAAATTCGCCTTCCTAGGAGAGACGGGAAACTATAAAGGGGCCAATAATAATTAATGTCTTTAACTTCTGATGGGGAAGTTTAATTGAAAACACTTAGGCGCTTCAAAAAATATTTATTTTGCCGATGGAGGGAATCTCTGGTTTTCACATATTGATTGGTTTGCCGCTTGCTCCTCAGCTTCGGCACATAATAACCCTTTTATTAAAGCTTGTTGAGGTCATGAACGTTTGGTATTTTATTAGCATCTCTTACATTTTTCGTTTTTCATACAGTGTGTTTAATTAGAAGCTAGTCAAAAATTGCCAAGATAATTCATTTTATTTTTAGTCAAAATTTTGTCAGGATCGATTAATCGAATAATATGTAAACAATTGATGTTTAAAATTGCCAAAATTTGGGCGTGGTCACCACACCACGCAATTTCCCCATGTATTTGTTATGGGGGCTAAAACGTGGTCAAAACGTGACCGACCGCCGCGACTTCACGAGACCCCCACGTTTCGTCAAGGTTTTCACGAAAACGTCAACGAAAACGTCAATAAAAACGTTGACTAAACGTCAACGAAACATCAACGAAAACGTCGACGAAAAATCAACAAAAACGTCGACGAAACAACGAAAACGTCAACGAAAACGTCAACGAAACGTTATAACGAAAACGTCGACGAAAACGTCGACGAAACATGGGGTCTCGTGAAGCGGTTGGTCACGTTTTGACCACGTTTTAGCCGCCCCCATACGAAATACACAGGGAAATTGTGCTTGTACATACATAGCATATCTACTGCCCCAAAACAACTGTCAACTCGAACATTCGAAACATAAATTGTTCAACTACGGCTTTTAAATTTTACGGAATAATTAAACCATTTAAACTGACAAAAAATTCCCTATGAATAATGGAACAAACATTTTTCGCTTTCAAAATGGAACGGATTGAATTTGACAAAATTTTGACTCATTAAGTATATATCTAGAAAAAATGGTGATTTGACCGATGTTCATTTGGCATTTTTTTCTTCATTTTGAATGTACAGTTGATCTGTAATATTTGTCGAAGTTAACAGATGTTTTGGGGTAGGTACATTTTGCCAATTTGAACGCAAATGGTTGACTATTGTTATGTTGTAAAATGAAAAGATGGATAAAATGATGAACCTAATGCAAAACCAAAAAGATAACCTCAAAAAAGTTATGAGTAAAAGGACTATAAAAAAACAGCGCAAGTGGCACCCTCTGTGTGATATCATAGAAGAAATTATTCTAGGGTGACACGTAAAAATTAGATTATTCTCCACTCCATAGACGTAGCGTTAGCCCCCCCCCCCTACATTTCTATTAGCCCCCCCTAAAATGTAAAGGATGTGCGAAGATATGCTTCTCGTAAACAGAATAGATTCTGAAAACGCAACGTTACGCAACACGGCGAGCACGGCACGCGCCTTTTTAAATTCACCAGTTTCGACGAATCGCTTGGTCTTGTGGAATCTTGCGCCTTGTGCCCCCACAAAATCAGACTGAAATTTAAACGCGCAAGCGAGAGCGGACACACTGTGCCTGCTGCCGAGAGAAAGAGAGACGAGACGGGCGTCGGAGAATGTACTTTTGCTGTGCCAGACTCCAGACTTTTATGTTGTTATTCATCCAGCGTATTGTTGTTTCGTTATAATGTGTACTATGTAAATAATCTTGCATCACAAAATAGCAGACATTCCCAACATTTTTTCTCCGGTTTCTACTCGGAAACCTCTACTTTTTCATAATGTTTTTTTTAAATGAATTAAAGATGATTCAAAATTACCAGTAGATAGGCCTATACATTATTTTTTGAAGCCTTAAAAGCACCTCAAGGGTGGTACAGGGTGATCCAATCAGTAAGGTATTTAGAAGGGCGGGACCGAACCCAATTTGAAGATATTGGGATTTCTCAAGACTAATTTTATGTAATTTTTCTTCAAATTTTTTAAAAACTTCTCCTGCGGCGCATTTTTTAGAATTATTTTAAATGCCCTTGTTTGAAAAAGAGACAAAAATTTTACAGAATGACATGTAAAAAATATACTTTGTAAGTAACGTACCGACTTTCAGAAATTTCTTCTTAATGGATTAAATAATTCCTTGTCGGAGCCCCCCATTTTCATGCGGCACCCGGCCCCGCAAAATCTTGAGCCGGTCCTGATCAGCCCCCCCTAAAAATACGACCTAGTTACGTCTATGCTCCACTCCCAAAAATACAATAGTAGATATAGCCATAATTCAATTTCAAAAGAGGACTTTTACTTTTTTAACTATTGGGATTTGACCGCGGTAGTTGTTGCTCAATCATAATATTTTGGCCCAAAATATATTATGCAGTTGCTCTATTGGTATCCTCTATATTCATGAAGGAAGTTTACGTGGCCTTTGAACTAAATTGAAACTGAAAGTCTAGGTTCATTTCCCCATTCTAGTTGCGAGTAAAATATATCCAATAAATATTTATTGAACGCCTTAAGTAAATTATTGTACTATTCAACAATATTTTACCTATTTCCAAAGTAAAAGCAAACGTGTTTAACAGTTCTAATGCGCTGAAAACACAAAATAAGTGGGAATTTTAAATAAATTCCCATGAAGCCAAACGCAATAAAATGTCGATTTAATTGCTTCATTACAGATGTTATTTTTCAGTCTTCATTTATTTGTTAAATAAAGGATGAGCGTTTTTGTACATACGCATCGACCCGAATTTCAAAATAATTCGTAGGCTGTAGTTAAAAACTGTTAAAATAAAAACGTACATAGGTTTTTATTAGTAAAATAGAATCTAAACAAATATGGATAATATTACTGTTCCTCGGGTAGACACCCTTTAACTCCTATACTTACCTGTTTTTGGTATGTTTAATTTTTAAATTTGTGGACTAACTACAGGGTTTTTTTTTCAATTCTGCCAGTTTATTATTGCCTTTATAACGTAGAGTGCGCGGATGCCCATTTAAATTTATATTCTTGTGGAGGAATACTAGATATGTCCCTGAAATGTCATTTGCGAAGTAATGATTTGGCATTGCTGGGAAATCCTGGCCTACTGCGATTTTCTATAGGAGTGCGTTTTTTGAAAAGCGACATAAGGCATAAATCAGCGTTAATCAGGATGCACCAAAAGCGCCACAAAAAATACACAGGGAATTAGATTCTGCAGGGTGTCAAAGTTGAGCAAAATAGGAATTTTAAAGGCATCTGACAAGTCAAGTGTGCCATGGAATCCCCTCAAAACAGTTGAATGGTCAACAGGAACACCCAAGGTGTTGGTGTGCAAAGGTCCAAAACAAAATATACAGAGTGTTCTTATCTGTGCCATGGAATTACTTCGAAACAGTTGTATGGTCAACAGGACCACTTAAAGTGTTGGTGTGCAAAGACTCAATACAAAAGTATACAGGGTATTTTTCTCTGGACCATCTCAAAATTCTGAATTTTTATGAAACTTTATACGATTCATGAGTGCCCTGAAATTCTTGAAAAATGCCAACCAACAAATAAAAAGCAATTTAAATTATTGGACGTTTCTCAACAAAGTCTCTGTGTTCTTCTTTCCGGTTGTGACACACCACTCCTTGTATATATATATATTTTTTCAAATTTGGTATGTGTATGTTTTGGTGTGTCCTGATTAAAGCTGTGATGTCAGATTTTAAATAAAAAAATGCCTACTTATGTTTTTTGAAAAAAGCACACCTTTAAAAAATCGCAGTAGGTCAGGATTTAGCCGCAATGCCAAACCAATACTTCGCAAATGACGACCTTTCAGGGATATGTCTACACTCTATTCAAACTAAATGCAAGTGGCGCGTAAACATTTACACGATGGAAGCACGTGAACAATTCTGACTGCTAAGACGAGGCAGGGCCGCATTAAGGACGATATCTATGAATTTTATAATATAAAATATTAAAATAATATGCCCCAGTATTAAGAACTTTAAAAACAAACTTTTATGGCACACCTAGTCATTCACTTACCTGCAAATTTCTACTATTAACACCAATCGTACCTCCAACAATAATTAATAAACATCGAAAGAATTATATCGGAAAAAAATAAAGGTCCACTTGCAACTCAATACACCTCTGTAAGTAACAGCGACTCGCTGCACTCGCCCGCCGGGTAAGACTTTATTGCCGGCTAGCCAATAGCAAGCCGATAACGTGCGTATCACGCTCTAGCCATGCAACAACTTGTGTTTATGTTTCACTTGCGTTTAGTTTGAACAGAGTTTATAAAAAAAATGTGGTTGAATTAAACTGTATGTTACCTACATTAAGGGTGCGTCATTGTCTTTTCGAAAAATCGAGAAGCACCCCCTGAAACCGCCTTATTACCCCAAATTTATCACTCACCGGGTTCGACCGCCGTGTCACAAAGGGTGAGCGATGGATATCTTTGGTTTCCCGACAACGGCCAATTAAAACATCGCCGCTAGCGGAAGCGGGCATGATCGATGGCGGAAATCTGGCGGTCGCCGCCGGTTTCTTGATTTGCAGTTCTTCTGTCGCGGGACAAATTTAATTTCGACAATAAATCAGGCGTCGCGTAGGACGGGAACCCCTGCCAAGCGCGTCCCGGTAGATTTGAATGTCTCTCGAATGTAAATAATATACCTACGCAATTATATTGTCTTCCATGAATAATATAATGGTATACACATCCTACAGGATCGTTCTCCGTTTGTGTTGGGTTGACGAAAAACACAGTTATTGGTGCAATAAAGTTATCGAAATAAATATACAGGGTGTTTCATAATTGAATGCTGTTCCCAAAGAACGATAATCCTTATATGATTTTAAGATTTTTTTTTATATAAATATGGATCCGTAACCGCTTTATTTCTGAGATACAAGGTCTCTAAAACCGCTTTGTTTTTTTATCGGTTTTGGTAAAGTACGCATAAAAATACTTTTTCCAGGATAAAGGTTCTTTTAGTTTTCATTAGTGTTGTCCCTGTTAACATGCCCTGCAATGTTTTAAATCAAAAAATGATACGCCACTAGTTATTTTTTAAATGAATATTATTTTTTCCTCCGACGTAAGGTTTTCGATTTAAAAAATAAAATGCATTCATTTGCTTGTCCGTATGCGAATTTATTATTTAATTATATAATTATCTTGTAGACTAGAAACATCTAGTATGCTTATAAATTGACAACATATACAAAGCGGTTTTAGAGATATTGGGGAAAACTGTGTTTTTTTTTTTGTTAAATTTCACCACCCTGTATCTCAGGAATAAAGCAGTTTCGGTTGTTCATATAAAAAAATCTTAAAATCATCCAAGGATTAACATCCTGAATTATGAAACACCCTATATAGTAACCTATATCTACAGGGTGACTTAAAGTAGAAATAATGTGTTTACTACTTTAAATGAAGTAACTTTTTCAATAAACTTACCTAATTAAGGCTATACTTTTGAAGATACAGGGTCTACTTTGAGTATTACTTATGGGACGAATTGTTAAGGTAATTTTTCAGAAATACCCAGAAATAATACTAAAAAATCAAATTTGCTCTAGCACCTTGTGTTTTATATTAACAGGGTTTAATAAAATCGACATATTTTTTTCAACTTTAACATCCTGTATCCCAGAATACAACTGAATGAGCCTGTATATAAAATAAACAAATATGGTCAAATTGATGCCACGCCTATACCATACAAAACTAGGGTTCCAGAATGTTCCGATATAACAATAATAATAATAAATTTCTAATAATACACTGCAGACAATTTTTTCAATCACTGTGTTTCTCCAAAACGTGTAATGCCAGAATTGAATTCTTTAACAAATTAAACATGGGAAACGCCGTATTATTTCGTTATACTAAAATATCTTATTTAAGAAAGGACTAATGTTTTTCAAAATTTCAAGGTCAACAGTTGAAATTAATTTAAAAATTCTAAGTAAGTAATATTAACAAAAAATATTACGTAAAGTCAAAGAGGTGGTATTTTTTTCTTTGTTATTATTTAAGTATGCAGTAACGAAGAAGTAGGTAATCTTTTTTCTTTTATAGAAAAGACAGACAGACACTCAGCACTCCTTGATATGAAAGTAAAAATATACGTTAGTAAAGAAGGATGTTTTTGTGGAATATCAGGCAAAGGATAATCCCAGCTGTAGTGCTTTTTTTTTTCAAGTAACTAGGCTTGAGCACAAAAGGTTCCCAAATGGTTCCGTGAACTTGTATTTGAATAAAGAATTTCTTCCGCGTTTCTGAACAGGCTGACAATGATAAGTAGATAATATGAAAGTTATTGTTATACCTACTTGCAAGACTGCCGAAGACAAGATGGCACAGATTTTGTTATATTGTTCTTATACTGGATATAGTATTATTTCTCGGTGTACAACAAATTACGTAGCAACCCTTCAAGCGCCTAATTGCGTCACTTCGCAGATCGAGATTTGATCGCGACGTAGCAAATGATGAGCGCTGTCAGTCTTTTGGTTCGTTCCTCGCCGCGTCCAATTAAAACTACACCTCGGACGGAAGCGGGCGCTACTATGATTGATGGCGCTGGATGCCCCCAAATCTTGTGGCTGCCGCCGTTTCCTTGATTTACAGTTTTTCCGTCTCGGGGCAAATTTAATTTCCGTAATAAATTAACCATCGCTTGGGGAGCGAACGTTAGGTACTTCAATGGGGCACCTGCCAATTCCATAACAACATACGAAATCTGTAACCCATGAGTTTAGGTCTTATAGAGTGAAAGGAGAAGGATACAATTTTTCATAGAAATGTTCTGCATTGTTTTTAGATAGGAAAAATCAATATACAGTGTACACTGTGCTCATAACGACTGTGTATTTTCTTATGAAATATCAAGCTAGCATCTGTCCACTATCTTAACTGATACACCCACTACTACAACTACTATTTATTAGCAATATTGCCTGTTACAATTAAAGTTCAAAATATTATGTAAAAGTGTGTATATTAACTTTGCCAAAAGTTAAAATTGAAATTTCTTGTTCTTCTTAGTGACGTCACCAGGAACCTATACTGGAGCATATTATACACCTCTAATAACAGATCAAATGATGTATTTGTATAATTATGGATTTAATTTATTTTATAATTTATTCAATAGGTAGTTTTAGCCAACATATTTGTTTTCCGTTGCAGATTTTATGATAATGAATAATTACAAGCAATACCGACATGTTTTATCAACAAAACAATAAATTTATTTAAATATTAAAAAATATATATGAGTGTCAGTCTGGTATTGATGTGATAACTATCCAAACTAGTGGCATAAATTGGAAAATACATTAATTTTCCCATAAACATTCAGCACACATAATTTGCTTACATTCTCCTTCCTTAAAGTCAACTGTATAAATACTATTGTCAAATTTATCTTGCTCGAAAGGATTTTTTTACTGAAACACATTTGCAATTTTATTTGAAAATACGTGGTGTCTTTTTTATAACAATGCCATTTTGACTATAGGTTCCCAGGGCATTTCACTTTAATGTATGCCATCTGGCGATGCCCCAAAAATTGTAAATTGACCGATCAGAACTAAACCAGAGATCTTGATAGTTAGACCCTTTTCTCTTGAAATACTTTCAATATGTCTGCTTCTAGTAGCAATCTTCTTTGCACAGTTTCTGATTTTAAATTTCAAAAACTGTTCAGCGCTCTTTTATGCGCTCGTGTTCTTGAATTTGTGCAAAGCAAGTAATGGCATAAAATCGAAGAGTTCTCCATTAGGTATAATTCCTTTACTCAATGATATGTATAATCCATCTTTTCCCCTATAAAAATAATTCCATTAATAAAATGATTATAATATTATTATGTCGATATGCACCAACATAAAATTTAACCAAGCATACATACCATATAGTTTTCCCATGCTTTACTTCAGTTTGAACACAATCCGGATAATTCGTCACTAATCGTCATAAATGCACCACATCAAAATCCACATAGAGAAGATTATTCCGCTAAGCTTTGACAAAGCCGTCTTTCATAGTTGAAATGCACTATAATAATTATATCATCAAAACATATCTATAACTAAACGCAAGTGAAACATAAACACAAGTTGGTGCATGGCTAGAGCGTGATACGCACGTGATCGGCTTGCTATTGGCTAGCCGGCAATAAAGTCTGACCCGGCGGTCGAGTGCAGCGAGTCAGTGTTTCTTACAGAGGTGTATTGAGTTGCAAGTGGAACTTTATTTTTTTCCGATATAATACCTTTGCTGTTTATTAAATGTTGGAGCTACGTTTTGTATTATTTACAATATCAACTTACATTTTCAAGAAGTCTAGGTGTGCCATAAAAGTTTGTTTTTCTTAATACTGGGGCATATTATTTTAATATATTATATTATAAAATTCATAGAGACCATCCTTAATGCGGACCTGCCTCGTATTAGCAGTCAGAATTGTTCACGTGCTTCCATCGAGTAAATGTTTACGTGCCACTTGCATTTAGTTTGAATAGAGTGTATAGTTGAAAGTACTCGCGGAGAGCTGTTTGCGTGTTTCTGGAGGAAAAAACAGATTATAGGTTACTTGTGTTCTTCGAAATCTTTATTATTTCATTACCTACCTACTTTATAATAATTGCAATAATCTACTAATCTCCCATAAATTGAAGGAATAAAGGTATTATTGAATTCATAATAAAGAAATAATAAACATTTGGTGTTTATGTTTGGAGATCTTGGGACCTTTTCCGGAATAACCCTCAGGTTTGCCGTCTTGCGGTTCTGCCAGAAAAAAATTGTAGCAGGCCTTGAAAATTCAAACTAAAACCTGGAATTTTGCACCAACGTAGATTTTTTTTGTTTTTTGTGACCAATTTCCCTAAGAGAAAAAAATACCGAAATTTTTCCGTTGCCATTGCCATTATGTATCATATTATGGGTGGTACAAATTTTTTATATTAGAACTGTACTTTTAAATATGCACTAAGTCCGGACTGTTAAATGCCGCAAGATTTTAAATATGTAAAAATTTGCCGTCATGAAAACACCGTTTGTGTAATCGGAACTGAAAGTCCCTGTACATTAAGGACTATTTTGTAGCAAATATCTAATTGAAAGCCATGGGATTGGGGCTGCCAGCACCTATTAAATTTTATGTCAATGCGCCATTTTATGAACCTTTTATTCGCGCTTTTATGCCGATAGCACTAAAATTCTAGACGCTACCCTGATTTCCAATATTAGAGCCGAACATGGTGTTTTAGTTTTATAGTTCACGTCGTCCCCTCCATTGGACGCTTTTCCGGTTATTTACAACGCAAAAGTGGCATTGCCTTGTTTTCAATTTGCGTTTGGACCTCATTGTTTGAACTAGTGACGCTCAAAAACATCTGGGTCTCGCGCTCAATAATAAGTTTCCCCTCTCCCCCCTCTTGTCTAAAAAGATGGGTTTAACGTCCTTAGACGCCATGGAACAAATTAATTCGCCCCTTCACCCTACAAGATTATGGCGATCTTAAACGCGTTTGCATTTCAATATTTCAGCATTCTACAGGAATTCTGTCGCAGCTAGTTCTCGGTTTATGCTTTAGCCCATTTGTTTGCGTATCCGAGTAGGGTTAAGGAACTGGGATTATGAGTTAAGGGCGAAGAGCCTGAGGCCAAACTATATTAAATTTTGAAAAGATGGCATAGTCGTATCTACCAATTTACAATTTTTTACCGTATCTACTCACTATGATGCATAATATAATACATTTTTCAATAGATTCTAAGCATAATGAACATGCACTTGGATGCTAGGATATTAATCATTTAATAAAATCAAAATTACTAACTTATAAACCAATTTTTCCAGTGACAAATCTTATCCCCAGAAAAACACGAGTTGTACGCATTGGGTCGATTGGCACCATTCTGCGTCCTTCACAGTAATGTCATCATACCAAATTTTATCAAATCGTGATATAGGCGTGCAAAACCTATAACACATAAATCATTTTAAAATTAAAAGTTCAGGGCCGGATTGCCAAACGAAGCAACTTTGCACTAAGTTAAGTTTAGCTAATCCGATTTTTCTTTGGTTTTACAAAAACCTATTAGGCGTTTCCTTGCAAAATTGATTACAATTTGCAATTTCCTGAAAGTGTTCAATTCGGAGAGCACAGCGTTCTCCATTTTTCCACAGAGGCTAATATTTGAGAGGAAAACGCGAACTGAGAGAACTAATTTTTCCGCTGTCCTTTTTATTAACACACGCCAAAATTGGGCGTACATTCATGTGTTCCATAACTGGGCAGGGCATAGTGACAATTTTTTAATTAAAAGAAGCTTGCCTGCATAGAATTTTCTATTCATGACTAGATTTTTAATTAGGCAAGAGTCGCCGTTCGACAAAAAAATTGGTAATTTCGAGGCAACTCCATAAGCCGACAAGTATATTGAAATGGTACACAGGGTGATTCAGTCATGATGTACAAAATTATTTTAACCGTTTAACCGTAGGTGAAAAAAAAGTACTCCGAAATTTAAAAAATTCTAAAGTCAACCAAAAAAATAAAAATATATTTTCAGAAATATATTAAATGGCCTCGCCAGCTGTTTTCAGTTGCATAACATAGGTAACCGAAATTGATGATTTGAAATGATGATATGATATGACGATGGATCATGATGTATTGTTAATTAAATATCATCTATGAACTGACTGCAGATCCTTATCATGATCACTTAAAACCTATCTGTTCTAAAATAAGAAAAAGGTGTATTATTTTTCAAAATTTTAGAAATTACCATTGTTTAGAACAAATAATAATTTAAAAAAAATTTTGCACTTTAGAACAATGAAATTTGGTAGGGATATGTTTTGAGGGATCCTAAATAAGAACTTGTATAGTCAGTTTATTTTCTAAAAAATTTGTCCTCAAGTTAGGTGTAATTATAAACTGCAATCTGCTTACGGAAATCTGGAGTTCACTCTTTTTTCTGTACGGTGTGTCCTCGTTTGTTTGTGAACAATCCAAAAATCTATGAAGAATTGAGAAGAATTTGGCATTATATAGGGTGTATAGAGTATGTAATGATAATAATTAATAATATTAAAAATTATTTATAGGAATTATCGTTTACAGTTGTAGAAAATAAAACAAACAAAAGAACTATAAAGGTAAAAATTAATCCTAAAAAGTAGATTCATACTTCGCAAATAAGCAAGAATGGTCAAGATGTTCAATTACACCTTGTATAGATTTTTAAAATTTTGAAACTATTTTTCAAAACAAGAAATCTTTTTTTTGAGATATAATTTTTAGCAGAAATCTTTTCACAAAATTCGTTACTTAATAATAATTCTGTAAAATAATGTATAGGTATAGTTTATAAGAAATATCTGATACAAACCTTAGTTGTTGCTTCCAGATTGCTTATTTAAATAGCTACGAACTACAATTAGTTACATCTATCCAAGTTGAGATTTAATTTGCTTAGATCTGAAGATGGTTAAACATCTCTCGACTTTTCGTTTCCCATTTCACTCACAGAGATCGTGGTTGCTAGTTGCAAATGAAATTCTCGTTGAGTCAACAGGTGGCAATAGTCTTATTTGAATTTTGTACATTTCGGGAGTAACAGGTTCTGCTACGGCTAGGATGTATTTCTTTGAAATTTCAATATAGAACAATTCTGCAATTTATTTATAACGTCAAGTATGAAGAACAAAACGGCAAACCGGGGACAGGCGTTTCTTATTACTTGATGATCGGTACGTCAAGTCAGGAAGTTCGACATAGTTTGGACAAGCAGTAGATACCTTATGTTTACAAGTCCATAGATAAGATGTAACAGAACAATACTACTGTAGCTTCTGTTGTGCTATTTAAATAGCACCATATAGATAACAAATCGTCTAAGCTAAGCCATCATCATACATCCGAAAGTCGTTGAATATTTGAATATTGCGTTTGAACTTTGAATATATGGATATTTGAGATTTGAGAGATGGAAACGAGAGAAGTTCTCACAAAAATTAGAATGAAGATTAGCAAAACTTATTAAATAGGTACTTTTTTTCGATAAAGTTGTCGCCAACCAATAATTTGGGAAAATATCCAGACAAAAATTGACAATGTGAAACGTGTATCCATCCCACGAACGCATAGGTGCTACTCTGTGTTGCTTTCCTCGGGTTTTAACCCCAGCGCAAATGGCACTGTGTGCTAATCACTAGCATATGCATGGTAATAACTAATGTAGATATGGCCAGTCCCTTTTGTTACATTGTAAAAAAACATATGAATGATATGAAAGAAAAGCACTCAGAGGGATGACACCAGTTTCTCACTACGCGGCCGGAGATACTCTTCTTTCATTTCTATGTGCACGGCTTTTATTATGTAGAAGCGGGATCTAATTTTCAAAGGAAATTTTCGAATAAATGTTGTGTTTGATATACCTATACTTCAAATTTTTACCATACTTTCGAACCTGACTTTTCAATCTGTTAAAACTAAGATGTATGTTAAATGATAATAATTATTGAATTGGTTAGTATTTTAATCTTATAATAAAATTGGTAAGTATAACTGGTATTGTACATAATCGAGTTGCAAAGCAAATACGCAGATCGGGCACTCGCCCATACTATTAGCTATTTACAACTCGTGTTACGTTAGTAAATAAATTTTAATATGCAATATGCATTGCTTAAAGAGTTGTACACTATATATACTTTGTGCACGACCTGCAATTTAAGTTTTAATTATATAATAATAGGTATTTGAAAAAAATTTCTATGCCTACATTGCGCTTGCTACCATCACGGCTCTCGTAAAATAAACTGGGCAGCTTTTCGAATACAATCATTTGTCCCACCGAAAGGTCGGCCGTATTGGTCCCACACGTCATTGGCTGTTAGGTGTCCAATTACAATATGGAATTTTAGAGGGATATTTTAAATTTGAATCATGTCAAATGCACGAGGGCCGTGGTTGGCCGTGGTCAAATTTCATTTGTGTTGCCACCACAAATTACGCTTCTCCACTAGAATGCACACTAAATCCCCTAGAATAGGCCCAATATGGTGGACGCCAGCGCCTTCTGCCAGATGGTTAAAAATTGGTGGAAGAACTAGAGCCCAGTGGCGGTCCAGTTTATTTTACGAGGGCCGTGGCTACCATTTACAATAATCGAGATGTTCTAGTGGCTAGTGTTTCACTCTTGCAAATTTCTTGTTCTTGTCTTGTTCTTGCAGCAAGAAATTGCTTTGCAAGACAAGACAAGAAATTATTCTGCAAGAGTCTTGCAAATTTGCAAGAAATCTTGCTAAAAGCAAGAAATCCTGCAAAAATCATTATCTGTAAATATAATTTCTGCAAAACTTTAATAGGATAAATAATAAAATGTAAGTGACGACGATATTGAGTAATACTGATTTTTGCAAAATGAGCATAAATATAAACGGTTATTTAAGAATAACTGTCTCTATATACTAGTATCTAGTAAATATATATTTTATTTACAATATTCCTGGAAATTAATATATTTTTTTATTTTTTGAACTACTGCAGTTAACTGCAGTGGATTAATTAATTTTTTATATATGTTTGATTTAACTATATTTTTGCTAAAATACTTAAACAACCAAAGGAGTCTATTGGACTTCCTAATTTCCTAATACATTGTTTGGCTTCGTATTATTGTGGCATTCTGTAGATCGGGTTATTTTGGCAGGGTGGGTTTCGAGTTTTTTGTCCACTTCCACACAAATATCGAAATCCACAAACATTAAAATAACTTTAACAGAAAGGAAAGTCTTAGACTTAGAGGCATTTCGAATTGAAAATCATGAAAACATTAAAACAAAATTATTATTATTAAAAAGTAAAAAATAAATACAAATAATAAAAAAAAAAATCTGGGTCAATATTTAAATGTAATAGCCACAAACAAGCGTAATATAGTGCGTAATAGCACCTTTTTAAGTTTTTATGATAATCAAAAGAACGAACCTGTTTTAGAACTGGGTAGGTATATTTAATTAATCCAATGAAGACAATATTCTAAACCTATGTTTCTTTATTCTTTTGTGTTCTACAAAATGATGGCTTAAAAAAATATTGCTCAGTGAGTCATCAAATTTTAAGATCAATAAAATATTAAATTTTTGAAATAAGATAAGAAAAATCGCCTTTCCATAACTACTAAATATTTCAGTTATCTAACTACCTTAAATTAAAAATATTTCTTCAAAATCCAATTATCATTTTTGCCTGTTCCAATCATCATTTCAGTATGTATGATTTGTTTTGTGTTTATCAATGAATGATTTAAAATATCTGAGAACAGACCTACATTATCCCTTCACTAAATTCTAAATACGGTCCTGTCTTCTAAACAGAGAACATGGCGACCACCGGCTGCCAAACATCAAAGGAGCCGCCGTCGAGTTTATATTCTCCCCTTCCTTGTTCTCTATGGCACTGTTGTCCCCGCGCCCTGCCCCGCCGCGGCTCTGCAGTACTGTGTCTACTTGTCTCGACAAGCTTTACACGTAATAAATAATGCAAGAGTCTTGGTAGCAAGACTCTTGCAAACAAGAGTCTTGCGATGACATCACTAAACAAAAAATGCAAGAACAAGAAATTGCAAGAAATCTTGCTTGCAAGACAAGTTTTTTTCCAGCAAGAGTCGTGCAAGACAAGAATGAATTTAATTTCTTGTCTTGCTTTGCAAGACAAGACAAGAATGGGCCTTACAAGACAAGAAATCTTGTCTTGTGAAACACTACTAGTGGCTAAGTATCGACAATATTATATTCGATATCAAAACTATTAAACTAAGGTAAAAAGATGATATTATATTTTTATTGTCAACAGATACTAAATTCAAATATATCTTACGCCTGATGTAAACAAAAACGTGTGCGTTAGATTTTCGCCAGAGCCGCACTGAGGCACGACCTTTATTTAATTTTACTTTTACAATAATTGTTTACGTCAAAATATTTCGGAAAAAAATTATTGGGTTAATTAAAATGAGTCAAAACATCATAAAATAATTTGTGGCATTGTCTAAATAGCTGAAAAGCACAAGATAAAACCTCATTAATACGCTTTTGCGATCGAGTACATCACAGACGCGCTGTTATTTTATGGCCTATTGACCAATCGCCTTTTTTTTATACCAAATTTGTTTGGAATATACGTTGTCGTACTTATAACAAAATTCTAGCAATTATTTTTGTCTTGGAATTTACGAAGGAATCACTTCTCAAAAATATTGTCGATACCCATGACTACCATCAGCAGAGGAAATAGTTATTTATGTAGCAAGGCACTGAAGTCACTTGAGTCATAAAAAGAACTTCAGTGCCGAGGTACATATTATATTTATTTTTAATCGGAAAAAAATGTTTTATTGTGCAAAAAAATAATCATAAGGGATCAGCCGTCCATGAACTGACTGCGTGCGGCGGTCCTTGACTTTGACGATCGCTCTACCTAAGTCAAGTATGACGAGACATGGCGCTTCCCAACCGAAAATACAAACTGCTGCCTGTTGTGCAGCTTCCATGAAAAATAGATTGATATTCAAACCTACTAAAATATTTATACTGAAAGATTGCATTGCTATATACTTAAGTAACAATTTCGCGATATGTTAGAAAAGTTAAATGGGCCTTTATTGGCCGGATTTTAAATTTTGGTCACTTTTGAATAGTGGGCTACTTCAGTGCCGATTTCTGAGCTTTTAATGACGATTTTGAGACACTTCACTGCCGATTTCGACAAAAAAATATTTAGTCTGTGTGTTCTTATGAATTTCAGTTTTGACTCAAAATTACCCCATTATCATTGCTGGATAAATTTAATAATGTAATTTAGATTCGATATCCAATTAAGGTAGTTCGGTAAAATTTGATTAAACAATATTGTAGGTCCCAAGATAATATTTATTTATTTAATATAGGTATTAATAAATACAACATTAATTAATAAGTTCATCATTATATCAGTAAAACGATCACTAATTTATTAATAGTGGTACACTGTATTTAGTACAAACTATAACATACACAATGATAATGTAATGGAAATCACATAAGTTACCGGATTTCTTTTTAATTATCCTGATTTTCTGGTTTTGCAATTGAAGCAAATTGGACATTATTACATCTACTTTATAAAAATATAAATGTCAAATGCTAAATTATCATTTTGAATTCTAGAATACTTCCTTACTTACGGATACATTCTAAATGCAAAAGGAGAACTTTTATTTCTTATCCACAGACACGAAATTCTTGCTCGCATTTCTTAAAAAATTCGACCCAATTTGGGACAGCAGTTATAAAAAAAGGATATAATGGAATAAATGTGTTTTCCTTTTTACCTACAGATGAAAATAATCACGCCGAGATGGGGGACCGAGGCAACGGCTGCCGTAATAACCATCAAACACTTCGCTCCATTTCCTTCATATTTCTTCCATTAAAGTTATATCAAAATGTGCAAGATGTGCGAATGAGATAATAGTGGTACATGTAATGGAAATTATCGAATAATATTGCCGTCCCCAATCCTTTCACCTTTTGAACCATACGCATATAATTAAAAATGTTTTCAAATATCCTGGAGGATTGCAAATGCGAAGCAAAAATATCAAAACGTACCTATTACTTTTACGATGACACTTTTTAGTTGCATCCATAGTTTACTTTCTAAGTACCAAAATACTTTAACCTCCTTCTAAAAACATTGTTTTGGTAATATTGCCGTTGTGAAAAATACCTTCCAACAATTGGGAATACCGTTTTATGCAGTGGATATATACTTTTGATATTCATTGTATTAAAAAATTAATAATAGATAATTTTAGAGCACGAACTGATTTATTATCTTCTATAATATGCAGAAACATACGCATTGATTGGCGCCAGTTTGAATTGTTTACCATTCGAATTGTGATTGATATTACGTTAAATTGCATGCAAGAATAGATGTATGGCATATAGAACATTAATTATAAATTGGACGAGAAAAAAATCGGTTCATTGGTGACATATGCAAGCAATAATGAAGTAAATATCTGGTAATGATGCTGTGATTTTTAACAATGCAAACAGTTGGAATGTAGGAAGTTGCCATATATTTAATCCAGCAAAAGAATCTGGATTTGTGCTAACGTTAATAGTTAGTAGTTGGTTGGAGTTTCTAAGAAAAATTAATTTTATTCACTTTGCAAGTCATTTTTGCAATCCTCATAATTTTTTGATGCGAATATCTTCGGGAGGTGCCCGAAAAGTTAAAAATACTAAAATAATGTAAATTGCCCTGTTTTCAAAGCTAGTGAGAAATGTTATTCGAGAAATAATTCATTTATGCTAGGCAATATTTTTTGTATCTAGCAACCACTTTCGCAGCTATAGCGCAACCAAAATAACAGGACACCTCGAACATTTGACTTTCGCTTTCGGACCTGTTGACGACTCTGTAAAGTGAACTTACGAGTGAGGGAGCAGGAAAAAATTATACAAGTATACGAGACACGGGCGTAGCCAAGGGGGGGGGGGTTTCGAGGGTTCAAACCCCCCCGAAATAAGCAAAATATTACCTAATATTATACCGAAAAAATACGAGGAGTGAAGAGTTAAATTATTATTACGTTTGAATATATGTAGTAATAGTAGCGCCTAGCGCCATCTTTTGACGAGAGGCAGACGCAGTTGCAGCCGAACTATTTTGTATTGTAGGGACACTTTGCGTTGTTTCTCGATTATTCGCCACGCCCCTCGGTCGAAATGAGCGGAACTTTGTGGAAGTTCGTGGAAGTTTCTGGACGGCTACTGGGCTGCTATATAAGCGGCGCCGCGGCGCGTGACCGCGCTTACGGCAGTATTGTTCCATGCAAACTCGAAGCGAATAAAAGTGAAAAGTGGTGAACGAATAGTGAAGAGAATTAAGTGTACCGTGTAAGTGAGTAATTTTAGTGCGCTGTTATTCGATGACCTTGTTAAGGATAGATACGTGAATCATTATTACTGTCGAAAAATGGAGGGGAAAAAAAGGAAGGGTGATAAACTTAAAGGTATGGACTACTGGAAAAAGTGGTGTAGTCAAGGTCAAGGGGTTTCTAATAAAGAAACAAATTTGGATTTAGCTATCAAAGCTTCAGCTACCTTGCATGCTGACAAGAAGACTGCCTACCCCGAAATCTAGTTTGGAATGCCTAGATATGTGCGATAAAAACCTTTATCCTAATATTTACACATTACTACAAATCTTGGCTACCATTCCTGTATCCACTGCTACCCCAGAAAGGTCTTTCTCGAGCCTAAGGAGACTGAAAAACTATTTACGAAACACTACAAGTGAAAACAGACTTAATGGTTTGGCTCTAATGAACATTCACTATGGAACAGAAATTCATGCAGATGAAGTAGTGGATATATTTAAAAGAAAAAGCCGAAGATTTCTTCTTTAATGGTTTTAGATTTAGCGCAGAGGAACGAAATTAATTTATCCATTTCATTTAAAGTTAAGAACTTTATAAATATGTCGTAGTTTTTCGGATGAATATATAGATATTAAATTTCATGTAAGTATATTTTTGTTGTTTTATTTACTTCTCAAACTAACCCCCCCCCCCCCCCCCAAACTAAATCCTGGCTACGCCCGTGATACTAGAGTTACACCTTAAGTGTGAACATCCTCATAAATTTTTGTTCTTGAGATATTCGAGCGCTTCTTTTTCCGTCATGTTGTTGTATCGCAATCTTAAAAATGTTTAACAAATAATTAACATAATATTTGCAATGTCGTGAATGTCATTTGAGCATCTTCCACTTGAGTATCTGAAAAACAAAAATTTTACGAGGGTGTTCCCACTCACTGCAGAACTATACGGGACACCCTATATCACTTTTATATAGATAAATCTCTACAGACTGTCGGACAATTCGGACTTGAAAAAACATCCCCAACTTTTCTCATGAACCAAGGGCCAACTTGTTGCCTGGAACCCTTGTCGCCTTGTCGAGGCGGCCTATATTTCGCTCTGAGCTACTGAAATGGGCCATTCGCTTTTTTGGTGATGCTGGGGGATATCCGATGACCTCGCCCAAAACCCGAATTAAACATATATTTTTTTGGCAGTGACATAATATTGCCCTTTTATAGTTCCTTCAAGAATATACAGGGTGTCCCAGAATATGTAGGCAATCTCTCGAGTTTATACAGGGGACGTTAAAATAACATGACAAGTTCCTATAAAAAATTTCCCCAGGGGGGCCGCCTACGGAGATACAAGCCCCTAAAGGACGCCCCTGAAAATCGTTTTTTTTAATGACTTTTAAAATACTTTGTGTTATTTAATTATTTTTTAATACCATGGACGATACATAAGACTCGTTAAAAAGGGCACATGCAAACAATTTTGGCTTATCTGGTTTGCCAGGGACGGACTAGCTGTAGCACAATAATATCAATTTTTTACACCCTTTATTGCATTCATAAAGAGGCCTAAACCGATGAAATTTACATTCTTTATAAAAAATTCCACTTTTATTTACATTCGTTTTTTGTTACTATGGTTGTTTTTTTACATGTACCGATTTAACAATCTTCAATTCGTAGAGCTAGAGAATGCATAACAACTATTTCTATAGTCACTGGCATAATCTTTGGTTTCTGTCTATTATGAAACAGCGTATTTGGCGCAGCTATAAAACAGCTGGGGCGAGTACACATACAGTCTTTATAATCCGCAGTTTTACGGTGTCTATTGTGGAATATAGAAAATATAGCTTATATTTATGCAGCTATAGCTGTGGTAAGAAGCACGAAGGAGAGGGACGGTCGTCCTCCCAAGTGCAGCAGTGACGTCAATCTATACCTAATGAGATCATTTCGTGAATACACACGAATGCAAGTTCCAACTATACTCGCTATTTTTTTTTTCAACAGAAAATATTATTTGATTTTTTTGTATATTTCAAAGATTTAATTTGCATTTCTTTTAAAAATTAAAATCGGTTACTTATGTAATTTCCTGAAAATTGTGTAATCCGAAATGCGCCAAACCCCGTCCATATCCCGACAAGGCCAAATATTTGAGATGAAATGCCAACCCAGAGAACTAATTTATTCGCAGTCGTTTTTATTATTATACACAAAAATCTGGCGGGCATTCATTCGGCTCGTGAACCCCGCGACGCGTCGAGCTTTTTAATTAAAATTTCCAGCTGGATTTTTAATTAGGTGAGAGCCAATAATTTGCAAAAAAAAGTGTTGGGAAACTTCAAAAAGCCGACGGGTTTATTGAAATTCGCCCGACATAAATTGTATAATTTTTTCTGATCGGCGGTTTGAAATTTGACCATTTGTGTACCTATAATTTCATCAATTAAAAATAATCCACCGGCTACTTTAGTTTTAGGCTTTTCAAAAAGCTACTGCAAGCTTTAAGTTGTATGCCACAACCGATTTAAGCTATACAAAGCCGTGAACTGAGAAAACTTGCAACAAGGCTTGAGGGTCCACCGCTGTACCTGCGCGAACTGATATCGTTGTGCGAATATTACGACGAGACACTGAGGCAGTGTGTGTCTGTTTGCGAAAAGACAGTTTTTCGACATTTCGGTATTAAAAAAGGCATTTTTATTTCTTGTTGAACCGTTTTTCAGTTTTGATTTTTCCGTTTTGTATACACATGTAATTAATTTCTCGGAAAACAGCTGTCTTATATCCATTAACTTAATTTCTGTGAAGAGTAAATTTGTCAGATAAGTTCTTTCCTTTTCAAGGATAATCTTTATTAGGTAGGAACCACTTTTGAACTATATTTAATGGTTATAGGTACTACTGAGACTCCATTCATATTTCTCCATTAAACTGACCTGGACCAACACCCATAGCGCTGTTTCAAGCGTTATGTTTGATATGTTCCTTTAATTTGACACGTTTACATTGATATTTTCATAGTTTTTCTTAAGAAAATCCTATGTAAAGAAAGTAAGAGTATTTTGGTATATTTTGAATTGAAGATTTCCATGGCTTGTTGTATAGTGTAGCAAAGCACGCATTCGATTTTTCAGTTTCTTCTTTATATAGTGGACACTTTGTTCGCTTTGGGGCTTTAAACAAAATTTTCTATTTTCATTCTTGCATACAACTGATTGAACAGATCATCTCGTAATTCCAAAATATTTTTTATTCTTCTGAAATTCACTGTACATATATTTACATTATATTTGTTAATATGACAAAACTGCGACATGCTTATAACCGTAATAAGTCACCATTTTTTTTTCGTATACTAGGGCCATTTCAAATCGCAAACAACTATGAAATTATGCTAGGGTCTTTGTTGGCCCAGAGCTGGTATTAAACTCGAATTTATATGAAACATTTTTTGTATCAAAATTTCTAGTAAATTCGTGGATTTTCGCAACCGTCCCCCTTCCAGAGTTTGCCAATATTTTTTGCAAAACTGGCTGGGTTGAGAGTTTTAATCAAAAAACGTAGACTGTGTTAATAAAAACGTCTGGGAATAATTTGAGCTGTCTCGGTTTGCATTTTCCCCTCAAATATTTGCTGTGTCGGAAAATAGGGTGATACGAGACGCGCCCTAAATTACATTGTCTGAATTCAACACTTTACTTAATACACGAGTAGAGGTGCGTGTAGTAATAACTCGTATAAGTTTGCTAGGAACTAGGCTGTAAATTGTTTGGGTATTAGGTTTTTAAAATTTCCTATTTATTTTTGGTTTCAGATTTTTGACCATTATTTGACTATTATTTACTGATGGTCAGGTTTGGCCTCCCTGATAGCATCTCTCTAGTCTAGTTTGCTCGAGCGCCAGGCCCTTTTTGTATAGCGGCGGCCGCCGCTCGTACCAGTTAGCTACAATCAGAGAAAATAATAAACTCGAAAGTTCAGTAGTGGTATATCGAGGAACTGGAACAAAATCAAACTAGTGTACATTCGACAAAACGGTTTATTGGGTACACAAAGCTCGTAATAACTTAAACTAACACATAATCAATTTAGCCGCAGGTATAAGTCACGACTAGGGGAGCCCACGGGATTTCTGGAAAGAAAAGAAACAACTCTACTTAATTATCGGCTATGGTTAGGTTAGATTTGATGAATGAAAAATATTTACAAGAGAGGAGATAAAATGGAAACGTTTTTTTTTTTTGTTAGTGTAGGTATTTTTGTTGATAATAAATGAGAGATGGAAATACTTTATTTAGCTGTAGATATGTAAGGGAATATAAAAATAGGTATTATGTAGGACAGATTAGGTATCTAATCCACAACCTTACGTGAGGAGAAGTAATCGATTTAAAATGTTCTAAAACGTCTAAAGTCAAAGTTTGAGAAAAATATATTTGGTGTTTTCTGTGGACTTTGTGGGTGTGTGCAGTAGCGTGCCGTAGGGGGGGCACGGGGGGGTACGTGCCCCCCCCCCCCTGCCCTCAGCTCTAACCCGCCCTTTATGCTCTAGTGTAATTGCAAAATTGAACGTACAATCACGACAATATTATGGTCTATTATTTGTATTATTTTTGCGTTTTCCCCGGCCAACATTTCCTTTAAAAGAGCGGTTGGCAACGCTGCTTTCTTCACTACTTTGCTGCGCCGCCGATCTTGATTTTCCTCTTTCAGTCTTTCCTCGCTCTTCGAGTCGTCGTTACCTCCACCTCGCAAGTTCATCACTCACCGTTGGCTATCCTGCTCTCACTGTTTTGTTAAAAATATTTTCCACCATACTTTGCAACTGCCCTGGAGCAGAAAGGTCGTTTAACAGGTTAAACAAAATTTGGAATTTCCAAATATGTTCAATGACTCAGGAAAGGACAAATAACTTATCATTACTTAGTATTGAATCGGAAACAAACAAACTTAAATCTGTAAAAACAAGAAGGTTATTAAAGGATGTGGCATGTCAGGTAAAGGATATCAATTGAAAAAAATGCACTCCAGAGATTATTTTAATTAAGTAGACAGTGGTTACTTTTTGTTTATAGCTTTACCTAACTCATAAAATATTATATATTTGGTTTACTTTGTTAAAACAAAAAAAATTTTACGACTTTTTTGGCGCTCTTAAAGTAGCTCACCCCCCCTTTTACCCACGGCACGCTCACGCTACTGGGTGTGTGTGCCTATAAATATTCACTTGGACAGTAACTAGGTGTTTCTACTTTTCCCTCATTGTGGAAATACTGCGTTTGTCGAGTAATCAACATTTTTTAAAGAATATACGAGCTAGGCTTACTAATTTTTTACTTATGTACCGTAGGCTGACACTGTAAGGAAAAATTAAAATTTAATTGCGAAAACTGCTCTAAATCAGGAGCCATGAACTGTAATCGGTAACATCGTTGCCAACATGTGCGTTTTTCCTTATGTTTCTAAAGGATATTTGGAACAAAGGCAAGTAAATAGCTTACAATTAATTATCGAATATAATATCATGGCAAACTTGAAAGTAGGTAACTTTCCGCTTTAACCTTTATCTTCGTTCTGCCCCCCATTCCCCTACGTTAATTAATATTAGGTTTGCTCCAATAGTTCTGAACCAGTGAATCAAATTCCAGAATTCCAGAACTGTTTTCAAGCAATTCGATCGCTGAGAACCGGTTCAGAACTGTTGTTGGAACAAACCCATTGAGTTGACAACAGGTTGTCATATACCTTAGGTTTAGGTTTAGAAGTTAGATCTTCCTACACTTTTAATTAATTTAGAAATCGAAGTGGAACGCTTATAATTCGCTATACAAAATGTCTCTTACGTTTTTTGTAGGTGCAAAATAAGCAAGATAATAGCGATGGTAATCCTAAAAAATCGTCAAAAATACCTAAATAATAATACCTAAAACAAAAACCGTAATTAGCCTATAATTGTGGCTACTCTGTGTTGTAGGCATATTGGAAATTAATGTCGACTGCAATTTCACGGAGAGTGTTGGGTTCAGGTAATGTAATTCAAGGTGTGTTCCATGTTCTGCATCATGCCTTTTTCCGGCATGGCAAATATTTGAGAAGAAAATGCAAACCCGAGTGCTAATTAAATGGTAGTTGTTTCTATATTAGCATCGACCCCCATCAGCACTATAATAATTAAAATTGGAGTTAAACTTCTATACAGTGTATGTAATTTAAGGTTCAGTACATCGTTATCTCCTCTAACACATGAGCTCCAAAGAGAAATTAAAAGGTTTTTTACGTGTGGTTACAAATTTTCATTTCTTCCGTTTTCAGCGGTTAATATATACATATTTCTATAGATTTACAGGGTGTTCATATTTGATCCAAAGCACTCGGTAAAATTGTAATTCACTGCTGATTTTTTTGTATATAGTAAGTGTTCTTATGCATCCATGGGACATATATCGTCATTGTGGCAGCACTATTCTAGAGCCTGCTATTTTTTAGATGCGATTTTTTTCTGAAAATGCTATTATTGATTTTTTATCGAAAATATTTCAAATATTTAATTTCTGTCACTGAAGTAATATAAATTTATGTAGCACTAAACAAACAAATCAAAAATGTTACCCTTTATTCAAGAGGTGCGAAATCTTTTGAAATAGGTACGATACAATATTATGGAATAGAGAAGCTCATTCGAGGACACACCAAATATTGACGCTGAACTCGACTGAGGCCACGATATGAGTTTGGGGAATTTGAGAAAATAATATATATGGAGTGCCCCTTTCCTATTGAAGAAGGTATCACTAACTGCACGGCCCGGCGTATTCTAATGGAGATAAGTTTTAGATAATTGGGCTCGCAACTTCTTTAATAACAAGGCGTCCTAGCTATAAACTACAATCTTCTTGGAGGATCTGATGGAGTTTGCCCAACCCCTTCCTCAAGTTCTCGTGTAAGCGGGAAAGTTGTGCAATTACCCATATTTATGCGGTGCTAGATAGTTGAAATTTCTCCCGCTAGGCGTTTTGTCTGCATAATACAAAGGTTCAGTTGAAAAATTCCGATGTGCTTTTTTTATTCACAAAAACTGTTTTGCTTGAAAGTACGAAGATAAAGCAGGGATATCTCTAATGGAGATAATTTTCGGATAATGTTTCTACACGTTAAGAAACGCTGTCACATTATACCGACATATTTTCACTTTTTAAATCCTTCGTCCATTCGTATAACCATACTCATTCGCTTTGTATCTGCAAATTAATACCAAAACTGCTATTTTAAAATTACTTTGCACCCCCTCGCAACTATATGTATGTATGTAATCCCTTTTTCTAGCAATGTCAGAAATGCTTTCTATAGTAACAATTATATGTACGAAAACTAAATAATATTTATACCCATGTATATATACAGGGTCTTTCAGAAAACCCTAGCATAACTTCTGGAACATACAGAACTTAAAAAAATAAAAATAAAATTCTTCGTCCAAGTTTACTTTTTAAAATTGAATATCTTCTACTTTATATTAAGAACATTGTTGAAATTTGACAATGCTTGGGGATGGAAAATAAGCTGAAAATACCAATTTCTACGTATCGCACAGAGGGCGCCACTTGGGCTACTTTTGGATCGTGCTCTTAATAGTAACTTTTTAAGGTTATGTTTTTGGTCTTGCAGGTCCATCATTGTAGTCCATCTTTTAATTTTGCAACAAGAGTGTACTCTTGTTTCATAATGATAAAATCAACCGTTTGCGTTGAAAAATGATAGGTATCTACTATTTCCCGAAAATTACACCAAAACTTCCTCTTTAGACTATCGACACGAAGTCTTAAACATGTTGACAATTCAAAATGGAATTTAAGCCGGATTTTCACTTAGGTACTTACTAAGGATTAAATACAACTCTCAAAACCTTTTTAGGATAAAAAATGATCATTCACTTTAGGTGAATATCCGTTGCTATTTTTGTTTTTAATGGGACTTTTATTACTTACGCAATGCGAACATACTCAAAAACTTTGGTTTAAACATGGATTTATTCCAATGCACACATCAATTTTTCCTGTCAAAGGCTGACTGGAAAATATAGGCCGATATATAATAGAATGTTTGATACTGGCCAAAATACATCGAATACCGCATCCCAATTGCATTAATCTATCTGTATTTTAAACCATGAAAGTATGGAAATTCTGGATCATTACTAAATATTCTACATTTTCTCTATTGAAGTTGTGCAGGGTGTCCAAAATTTGTAACTTTTAGGGTTTTCTCCTATCTCCCGAAGAGATAGACGAAACGTAGCTATGGTGATATCTCTATTTGTTTGAGAGAATTGGTCTGTTTCTCGTTTTGTCGATTGTCTTAAACATGCCATAACTTTTTACAAGGAGTAGAAATCAAAAAGTCAACATTCTCAGAAGCAGAAACAAAAAACAACATAATTAAGTTGGTTCGACTACTGAAAAAAATTTATAAAAAGTTTCTATCGATATCTATTTGTGTACAAGCAATAGTCATCATATTCATTCATTTAACCCGCAGCTTCCATAGAGAAAAGTAGTAGGTTACCTATTCTGTTTATTCTATGCATATTCCTATTTATAACCGTTATTGCTGGTGCAAAGGAATCCTAGCGTTACGTTTTTATCTTTAAAGAGCACCTCCACGGACTCGGTGCTGCTAAAAGACCATAAACTTCAAACGAGAAGGTTAAAAAGTACGTAACTGTAGTAATATCATTACAAACCTGGCTATGGGGCTTCATACCTCATCGTAAATTTTTCGCAGCTCGCCATAAACTGCCAGCTATGGACCACAACAATCCCGTGCTTATGCATATTGTAATAAAACGCGCAATATAATTTTTACTGCTGCAACTGTACTCGTCATGTCCTGTTTTATACCTTCAATAAAACATAATTATATTTGCATATTTTCAAACTTCAGGGATTGTGAAAGTTGATGAAAACGATATTAGACTGAATAGTGTTATATTATCGCGAGGCAATAGTACGGCCAGCGTCCAGAGATATATGTATTATCATATAGTAAGAAGTGGCTTGGAAGAATTTAAATGTATCGGCAGCGGTCTTCCAAGTATCATTATATGAACAAGAGTGCACTGGCATTTTGGCTTTGAATTTGTCCCAAAAAATAAAAAACATAAAAGGTCAAATCCTCCTGGCGAAGAAGCTTACACTACTCTCGTGCTATTCTCCCGGGTCGAACTGCATGCTAGTAGATATAAAGGACACACCGATGCAGTGAATCTTTCTCTCCTGTATTTACTTTGCTGCACCCACAATAATAGACCCCGTCCGTTTTAAATCCTTTCCCTTATGTCGTATTCTTCTACTAAAGTAAATAGGTGTGCCCAGGCGTAGATATAGGCTGCTGGCTTAGATGGATTTTAAGGGTTAGTGTACGTACATGTTTCATTTGGTATGAAAATTTTCACAGATCGATTCTGAAGTGTAGGTATATTACAGTGTTCTTTATACAGGTAGACCGAGAATCTACTATCTGTTGTCTGTTGCGTTGCTGGTTTTGACAAAGAATGTGCCATTCTTTATGAAAAATAAAGAAAAAACTGTGTTTACTAAATACCCCTCCTGCCTTAAAATTCGTATCCTAATCCAGTATGGCAACGGCTCTCGTAAAATAAACTGGACCGCCATTGGGCCCTAGTCCCTCCACCAATTTTTAGACATCCGGCAGAGGGCGCTGGCGCCCGCCTGGATAACCGCCATATTGTGTGCATTCTACGGGATTTAGAGTGAATTCTAGGGGAAAAGCGAAATTTGTAGTGGCAACACAAAATGACATTTGACAACGGCCAACCACGGCCCTCGTGCATTTGACATATGACAGCCAATGACGTGTGCTCCCAATATGGCCGACCTTTCAGTGAGACGTATAACAAATATATGTATATAGGTGGGGCAAATGAGTGTATTGGAAAAGCAGTCCAGTTTTTTTACGAGGGCCGTGGTATAGCATACTGGCTGTTTCCAATAAAGAATTAGAAGCCCGTGAATCTCCGTGGCTATTTTTAGCGGAGGGTCTCACCACACCAGGAATTTTCGGAAATACCACGTGCTTTCGAGCAGAGGTAGCCCTCTCATTCTTCTAGAATGTTTATTTATTTTTAATTGGCCTTAAAGGCGTTAAATAAAACATAATTTTGAACGAGGAAAATGTAAAATAAAAACTCTTAAAAACCTGTTTAATGAAATGCTCAAAAAGGCAGTCACTGCTTCTACAACAAAAAATCTAAGAGCTAATTTTTCACCGCCAGAACACCCTTTTTCTAAAATTTATTTGTGGCGTAAACAGATCCACTGAATTTTAATTGGGTTTTTCGCCACCAAACTGGTTAAAAGACAACTTTTTCAAGTTGCCTGGAAAATTAATAAATTCTTAACAGTAAATGAACTAAACTTTGAACTTGTAACTCAAAAAATATCTTCAACAAATTTATTTCCTGAGCTTTCGGAGAATAAATCTTCGTCCTATCTCAAAGATCATGTCACGTCAAAGTCTTTTAACCAGTTTGGTGGCGAAAAACCCAATTAAAATTTAATGGACCCTTTTAAGAAATTATCGTTTAATGCAGAATAATTTCTATTATGACTAAAATACCTAGAGATTCATGGCTTGACTTGATATTCAAGCTACTTGACTTGACTTGACTTGACTTGAAATCAAGTCAAGTTCAAGTCAAGTAGTAATTTTCCAATATCAAGCCAAGTCAAGTATTTATTTCTCAAGTAATTGAAAAATCAAATTTTTCTTAAAGCTACTTGATTACCTACTTGATTTTTTATCAGTTTCAAATTTTATTATCAGTTAGGACAGTTAGGTAAATAATAATAATAAACCTTTGCATTGTACACTTTTCTTGCAAAACTAGGAAAGAACAAAAATAAACTATTTTAAGTCCGTACCAAAACTATGTGTATAGTCAACAAAAACTTCTATTTGTTTCACGTTAACACCGTTCAAAGCACTTTTTTTTTCTTAATATATAAACATTTTTCTCGGAAACTTGGTTCTTATTTTGTGTGTTAATAATAAATAAACATGTTCACAAGTAAAAGTAAATTTCATGTTATTGCCAATTTTAGAGATTCATGGCTTGACTTGATATCAAGCTACTTGACTTGACTTGACTTGAAATCAAGTCAAGTTCAAGTCAAGTAGTAATTTTCCAATATCAGGTCAAGTCAAATATTTAATTTGTCAAAAGCTTGATTTTCAAGTCAAGTCAAGTAATTTGTTAAAATGTCAAGCTACTTGACTTGATGAAACCCTAAAAATACCATAAACCAGCAAAGAAAAATTCGATAGCAAGAAGCTGGTAAAATCAGTGCAAACCTGGGTCTGAAACTTTAAACCTCGTAAATTTTGCGCAATTTGCCATAAATTCTTATCCTTAGACTATAGCGTTTCCAGCGCTTAGAGTGTCATAAAAACGCACCATTTAATTTTAACTCTATAGTCGGTTCGGAAATTGCTGGAAATAACTCATAGTTAACTGTGTTTCAGTATGAAGTAATAGAAGCACAAAGTTAGTCCATAGAAAAATCGAAACAAATACACTAAAAAAGCCAGCCCCCGCTCCATATAGTGAAGAACTATTATTGATAACCGCTAATCATCAAATTCTGTTCGTATCTTATTTGATTATACTTTTATTTTTAACCCCACTTGCCTCCTGTGATATTGAGACTCTGCCCGCCCATATTAATTTTATACCGTATTTGATTGTAATGCTGTGGATTACCTACCGTTCGGAAATATAATAATTATAGGTAGAAAACAAAATTCTTAGTTGAAATTTTACCATTGGGCCTTGCTTGATTATAAAGTAATTTCTAGCAAATTTTCAGTTTTGAAAAATAAATGTTGCGTTTTGTGTTTTTAGCTATGATTTATCCGATGTATGATTTATCCGACAAGTGCTTTATCTGTTCAAGATATCGAAGAAATAATTAAGAGAAATTGTTGCCAATGCCAATTAAATAAACTCCTGGGCAAAATTAAGGCACCAACATAATAAATCCCCACAAAAAAATGCATTTTTTAAATAAATTAATGGAAAGTAAATGAAAAGCAACAAATTGCATTATTTAAATAATTTAACAGTACTAAATGCCCAAATCCTACTATTTATATTCTTGTTAGACACGCAAAATAATTTAAAATATAATTTGAAATTTTGTATGTTGGTGCGTTAATTTTGTCCAGGAGTATATTAGAAAATGTCCTACTTTGATTTTCACCATCTCAATTGGAGAATCCTATACTTTCATTTTAAACATTATTTTTAATTATTTTATGACTTTGTTAGAAATTCGAGTCTCATTATTATTTTTCATATATCAAGTAGGCCTTGGCAGGAGCGAAAAACTTATTTTTGATTTAAGTAAAGTGCCTTTACTGTAAAAAGTATCGAGAAATTTCATTAAGAAAAGTTGTTCGGAATATAAAATTAGATCCCCGTGTGAAATTATTAATAACTGGCTTACTTTCATTTTTGAGATTTTTCAAGCGAGGTAAAATGCCTTTTGCGGAAAAAGAGATTGAAAAATGTCATAAGAAAATGTTATTCATGATTGCATATTATGCCTCTATAATTGACTCCTGAAAAATAAAATGTGACTCATATTACTTATTTTGTTTGCCTTTCACATCTCTATTGTTAAGTCGATCTGGGGACACCCTGTACAAGTGACATTGCTACTACTGGATAGCGACAAAATATCAGTTGGAGGAGAGGAACGGGCAAATATCAAATATGATGTGAATATAGATTTGTTCCAACAATAGTTCTGAACCAATTCTGGCGGATCATAATGCAGAAAAGTAATTCCAGAACTGTTTTCAACCAATTACATCGCTGAGAACCGGTTCAGGACTCTTGTTGGAACAAACCCTTTAAGAAAATATAATTAGAAAATCGGGTAGTGGGAAGGGAGATTGGGCGGATCAGATGTTATATCTGTGCCACGCCTCCACAGAGAATCTCCCGACCTAATCGAGTAGTAGGGAGAAAATATGTACACACAAAAGGCAACAAACTTGTACAGAGTACCACTTGCACATTTTATCCTTTTGGAAACTATTACATATACCCATAATTTCCTTTTTTACATATAGATTGCGACCTATTTGATACAACACTATTACGCCTCAGGTATTTTTATCATACAAAATGTGGGTCACCTCTGCCACAAGACTTAGACAAAAAGGGCAAAAAAAGAAGTGAGGGACGGAATATAGGAATACATTTTTTGCTTACTAAACTCTGCTCCTCAATTCGATTCGGATCTTAGCTCTTACCTCTTACTATAGAGTCTCCATCTATATTATGTTGTGTTCCAAGCATTAACGTAATACAGCAGATAAAGCTTGCTGCCATATAACGGCATTATTATATATATTTTGAAATGGCTTGCCCCCTCCTCGAAAAACATTGTAACGACATGAATAAAATCGAAATCAACCAATCACAAAGCTTTCTCCAGGGCATGTTGACGCGTTGGAACATCAAAAAGCTCTTGAATTTATTATATTTTAAAACGTCAGTGTGTACTGTAAAATTGTTTTCGCAGTTTATCCAAATATTCCGCTATTACATGTAGAAAAAATATAGGTACTGTACAACTCGAGTGGAATGTCCACATCGCCATCGAATAATTGAGCACTCAGCCTACGGCGTCGTGCTCATTGCTCAATCACCGTCCCCGTGCGTCATGGACAACGTATTCACTCGTGTTGTAGGAATCTAGCGTCCCAAATAAGAGACCTCAGACGGTATCTGACGAAACTTAACAGTTTGATGTCTCTCTCGGTCTAGTATTTCCAGTAATAGTGGATTTAGTAGAAGCCGGATGCGATTCAATGCCGATCCATCCTTCCCTCCCGTTTTTTTTTGCCTTATTGCTCCGGGAGGCGACCTCTTTCGTTTCCAGAAGCCTCCACTAAAGTTGTCGTTGAGAATTTGCTGCGGGAGAAACTGCCGGCTTTGGCGGGACGTTAAGGTGTATGAAACGAAGTACAGTTTATATGGTGTATTTATTATTTTATATCGTTTATTATTTACTTCTAGTTGATGTGGACGTTAAAGGTGTACCTATAGGATGCCGCACGAATAGGAGATCTTCTCTCAAAACTTGTGGAAAATTACCACAGAATATTCAGTATGGGTGTCCTTTGTCTTATGTAGTTGCATCTCAGTTTTTGAGTCTCTATTCACTGCGATTACCAGTTATAAATAACAATAAACATTTACTCGTAAGATTTTTAACCTGTTTTCTTTGAAAAAAATCTAATTTACTAATAGTATACAATAACTATGAACGGTCAAAATCGATGCATTTTAAATCTGCCATGTTTATGGCAGCCTAAATATTAACCGAATATTGCTGTAATGCTGCATTTCTGTCGGTTCTATAAGTTATGTAGCTTGTCCGTATCACCAGGATTAAATAAAGGGCACAACATAAGCCAGCTCGAATTCCCAAAAAATACTCCGGTTGATGGCTGCTGAACCTTACACTTTGCTGCCTCTCTCGGCGTACTTTTTCAACCAATAGTAGATTTAGAGGGCCGATACGACCCGCTGCACTCCATCCATCCCTCGCGTTTTTTACCCTATTGCGCCCCGAAGGAGAGACCCCTTCCGTTTTATGTCCGCTCGTCGGATCCTTCCGCTAAAGTAGGCGTCCGGAATTTCCTGGGGTATAGAAGCTTCGTCCCATCTAATAAGGTATATTGAACGCAGCCGCCTGTGTAGGTACAGTGTCACATCATATTGGATATTTTTTTATTAATTCATTCGGATAAATTTTGAGTCTGTCAATAGTGGTTCCTTTTATCTGTCTAATTAGGTCAAATTATGTATTGTTGGAATTTTTTGAAGTTTTTATTTTACAGGGTGGGCCTATAATGCATTTTCTTGATTTCACTGTTTTCTTGTCCATATGCGACGGTCTCCGGGAATTGCAAGCGCCATAAGAGGGTATTTGTGCTATCCTCCCAACTCTGACAGATATCTGATAACTTCAGGATGGTCTTATCCGCATGAAGGTTTAGCAGTAAACGACGATGGAAGGTTCAGTATAAGAATACCTCTTAAACATTTATTCGGAATTTTTAACGATTACCAATATGCAATTTGCGGAAAGCAAACAATAAGACTAATTCGAGCCCGTAACGATAATAATTCCCTGCTGAATTATCGGCAGAATTGACATTTAATAACATTGAACTAAAAGTGAAACATATTCAACCAAACGAAATGATTAGATTAGATTTGTTGGAATCGATAAAAATAGACAAACCTACCATTTACATACCATTTCGAAAATGGGAAGTGCACGAGTTGCCGGCTCTCACGAAGGATTCTCAACGAGAAATCTGGTCTGTGAAATCGTCTGCGGCCGTGGAGAGTTCCCGTTATGTAATCGTGACATGCTCGATTCGTTCCGAAGTTTTTGAGATAAATTCATGATTCGAAAACCAGTATTATGAGATTTTTCCCAAGAAATGCAATTCATCGAACGTCAAACAAAAAAGTTAGGTACTATATACCACAAACCATTTTTGGTCTCAAAAATCAAGATGCCGAAAAATGTATTTTTTTATTAAGGGATGATAATATAACAAAACAAGCATAGCATTTATTACCAAGTAAGAGAAAATCACTTTTCCACAAGATTTTCAAATATTGTCACAAAAAAGTGTGCGCAACAGTATCACGACGACTTGTTCGGTCAACTGACATCACGTGCGGAAAAGTGTCACTTTCCGCACAAATATATTTTGTTGTCTTGATTGACTAGGAATGTCTGTGGTGATATCATCAAAATAAGTGGTTCATGGTGGATCGCACTTTTTGACAATGAATGATAAATTTGGCGGCGCAATAGCGATGTGGAACATATTTTTTGGGCCCCCGGGCAAAATCTGAACTTTAAATATCGAAAAGTGCGCCCTCTATCTAAAATCGAATATAAACACCTAGGACGTCTGACAGGTCCGAACTAGACGCTTACAACAAGTAGGGTTCCTAAAGAAACCCTACCAACAAGCAGCAAACTACCCTTAATTTTGGAAATACGGGACAAAGTTACTAAGAGAAGCTGTTCAGATTTTCGAGCTATGCCGGAACTAAATCTTAAGCGTACAAATTACTGTTGTAATATTAACAACATGAACATGAACAAAACGTAACAATTATCATGTACACCACTTGTGCCAGACACACTGTATGTAGGTATGCCAATTTCCCGTGTTTCTTAAAACAGAAAATGTTTGATTGCCAGCTGAAAATCGCAAAATGTTTCCTATTGCACAAATGTCTTGGAGAGCATAAACTCCAAATGAGAAGGTTAGGCAACAAGAAGCGAGTAAAATCGCTGAGGACCCAGCTCCTGAACTTTATGCTTCGTCGTAAATTTTGCGCAGCTCGCCATAAATTCTGAGTCTTTGCCTATGACGATTTAGGCGCTTAATACTATAGTAAAAACGCAAAGTTTAATTTTAACTAGTTGCAAGAAATTTCCGCATTTCTCAAAAAACTAAGGCTTTGTATTACAGGCAGGGCGCTACTTAAGTCGAAAATTCAGTGTTTTTCTTTTTGGCTTATAAGCATGTACTTTAAACTTCCTATCAATATGTATGTGTGTGTACATTATTGATAGTAAAAGCGTAATTTCCTGAATAGCTTTTTTATTTTTTTGTTTTTAGAATACTCTGCATGTATTTCAAATGAAGCTTGATTTGAAAGAGTTAAAATAAATATGTTTGTTAGTGGGAAACCTGTTATTTTCATTTTATGCTATTATTCCAGCCATAGATAATATTACAACGAACCTCAATTTGCAGTTAAATTAGAATTGAATATATCATGTTTGAAAAATCAACAGGAATCTATATTAGTTTTGTCAGGTTTCCATAAAATTCAATTATGAGGATATTTGTATAAAATTATTGCTCACAATAAAAGAGGACTACCTATTACTCGTATATATTATGAGTAAAATCTCAAAAATCTACACTATTATTTTGTCATAGCATGGGTCTGTCTTTATCCCGAAATCCACAAATTCACGTTAAATAAATTCAGTATACAATTTTAAAATAAATATTTCAAAAACTGACAAAAAAAAGTTTATTGTATTTTCAATGGTCGTTACAAGTAAATTTCAAAAATTCAAAAAATAAAGTGTGTTCCATTAAAAAACATGTTGGTGTAAATGCCGAACTTCCGTATTTGCCATTTTTCGATAGGACGAAAAATAAGAAGTTTCAGGGGTAAGTGTTCAGTATGTAAACTTTTGCTTTTACTAGTTTTTAAAGTTTTTATCTTTGCGATATTTCTAGAGGAGTTGGTTTATAATTGAATTTTCTTGGTGAGTATTTCTGGACTACTTAAATCTGTCTAATTTAGGAATAAAGTCAAGAATGCCCCTTTACTGCTGTTCAGTTTATTCAACCCTGGCTTTATTAGGAAAATTTTCATTTTGCACGAAGGAAGTCCCGTCGTATAATATTTCCCAGACTCAACGTAGAAACGGAGAAATAACTTTTTGACGCGTATTATAAAAAATGCAAAAACATTAAGAAAGATCTAGAAAAATTTTACAGTGTAGGTATATCGTAGTTTCTTTGTATGATGGACTATAATGTAAAAGGCTGCTTAAATTTTGTAGGGGATTTCAATTTCTGAAACTGCTTTAAGGTCTTTTCCAAGTTTTCAGATATTTTATACAATAATTTCCGCTCTCATTACCACAATTTCCCTTTTTCTTGGAAATTAGTTATGTTCTTGTTAATTATACTTTCAAAACATATATATTTAATCTCTTCTGCATTTTACAGAATTTTTAGAACTTTTCTAATTTCCTACTTAGAAATAATTAAGTTAAGGAAAATTTTCCAGAAATCTCATTGGATAGAAGAATCAAGTTTATCTAAACAGACCCGCCACGATAGGGTTCGCTATACGCTTCCCCTTTTCGTGTAGCAGGTAGGTATTATCCATTATTCATTAACTTCATAATATTTTGTTGGCAGGCAAAATAAGTTCCCTAACTTTTGACATAAAATTGACTCAACTTTCAACAAGACTTTCTAACAAGGTAAATAAAGATTGAGAGCCAATCTGAAGAATTACGTTTTTAAAGGGTGGACGAAACGTGAGCATGCAACTTCCCGAACTTTCGGTGAAACTTTTCTCTGTTTCGCTGCCTTTTTAAATATTTAAGCTAGTTTTTGTAGACACTTCACACTAAACGAATCCCCTAATAAGTAAGGAACTTGCTCAAAAGGAGAAATAGTGGCAAAACATTAGACTGACTGAAATACCTATATCATTAAATATAACGTTTTCAGTAATACAAGTTGCAAATTTGCAAGTTATAGATGTTTAGTTAAGCTTGTTCATGTGTGCAAATTTAGGCACAATAATAATTTTGCTATTAAATTTACGGGTACTGTGCGGATCAAGTTATCCATTAAATAAAATAATAAAAATAGCCCAAAACATTTTATTTTATTGAGAAAGTATGCAACAGAACATAAACAAAAAGTTAAATTAAATTTTTATCATTTCTACTAATTCTCCATTTAACTAATCTAATCGAATAATTGTTGTGAAAGTTCTGGCTTAGCCATTCCCTTATAGGAACCTAACTATTGCTACATTTTGGAGACTGGATCCATCTAATTGCTACTTCAAATTTGAACTCATCTGAATCGTTGCATCGTGTATTGCTTCCCAAAATTCGTTTCTCAAAAATTCCAAAAATAAATTTCCATTAAAAATTTTCCAAAGAGAACATGCCCAATGATTTAATCCTGGAGTATTCCTTACCAGATAATTTTGACAGAAGCAATACACGATGTAGGTATAGATCCAGATTCAGACAATCGAAATAAATAACTTCTTTTTCCGATTTAAAAAAATAGATTGTGCCTCTCTGCATTGAAGTTTCTTTTTATAACTCATTTGGTTTACTTGCCTCGACCTTATTTATAAGCCTGGGCAACTAAATGCCGCATTCGTTATAAAAAGTTGAACTTCACTGACATGGCCACCTCTGGAAATATGACCGCAACTTTGTCGATGACAAGAGAAGGCCGTTGAGGAGGTTGTTAATTCGGTTGTATGTTTTTTTTTGTGTTTTTTACCTCAGAACTCCGTCATTTATAAACCGATTTGGACTATTATTTTTTATTTGAAAACCTACAGAATGGTCCCATTTAAATTTGAAGAAAAAATTCCACCCTTAAGGGTGGACAAATAGGGGATGAAATTTTATATTGAACCGATTTCGATGATTCTTTTTTTATTATAAAGGGAGTACCTTAGAGGTGGCCCCATTTAAATTTGAAAAAAAATTCCATCCCTAAGGGCGGAAAATAGGGGATGAAATTTCATATTGGACCGATTTCGATGATTATCTTTTTATTAGAAAGAGATTATTACTTTAGAAGTGGCTCCATTTAAATTAGAAGAAAAAATTCAACCCGTGAGGGTAGAAAATAGGGGATGGAATTTCATATTGGACCGATTTGGATGATTCTTAGTTTATTAGAAAGGGGTTACCTTAGGGGTGGTCACATTTTAATTTGAAGATAAATTAAATTTGAAGAGAAAAATTTCAATCCTAAGGGTGGACAAATAGGGGATGGAATTTCATATTGAACCGATTACGATGATTATTCTTAATAAATCACTAAAAAGTAAGAAATAAAAAAAATTAACAACAAAATTAAAACCGACTTCAAAAATTTGCCCGTATGCACACTCCACTAAATATTTAAAAAAATAATAACTAAAAATAACACCGTCTTCACAAATTTGCCCGTATGCACATTTCAACTAAATTTTTTTAAATATTTTTCTCTTTCTAAATTGAGTTATTTTTGGAGTCGGTGACAGTAAGTTATGATGTATTCATATCTATATATAGATTTAAATTCCTTGCTTTGGCTGTCACCAAATCCAATAGAAAGAGAAAAATATTTCTAACATTTTAGTTGAAATGTGTATACGGGCAAATTTGTGAAGTCGGTGTTATTTTTTGTTTTTTTTTTTTATTTTTAGTGCAGTGTGCATACGGACAAATTTTTAAAGTCGGTTTTAATTTTTTTGTTAAATTTTTTTTATTATATAGAATTTTATGCAAAATATTTGGTGTGCCTCAACAATGAATTATTCTGAAAGTCTATATAGCTTTGTCATTTTTTTTCTGACAAGAATTAGCCGAGATATTTTGAGTGGTCCACTTAAAATGGCCCCAATATTGTTTTAAGCTGGTCACAGACGGGCGTAATTGTCTTAAAACATCAACGCGCATTCATATACGTCGCGCATCAACGTAAACTCTATTTTATCTACACACCTTCATTGATGTTTTAACACATCAGTTCGCGGTAAACGACATACACGAACGCATATTCTTCGCAGAACGATGTCGGCGGAGTTGCATTTGATTGCAGTGGCGTGCGGTATCTTTTTAAGTTCTATTCTGAATCCACCACGCAAAGTGTTAATTTTTTGTACAACTGTATTCTTGGTCGCATGTGGCTGTAAAACTTTTCATTTTTTCAGCAAAATATTATAGGCTGCATTTTTTTAATTTTTGTAAAGTACTCCTTTGACTTAATTAATTGGTTTTCCATAAACAAGGGTGACCTCGATATAACTCAAGAAATTCTCTTAAGAAACCATTAGTTAAATTTCTTAAGTCTGACATGATTGTTATATTACTCTGTAATAATAAAACTTCTATGTAAAAAAACTGTCTGGTAAATAGTAACTACATTATTTATTATATCCGAGGAGAAAATATTTATAGTGCGATAATAAACAAAATTTGAAGTGTTTATTGTAATAAATTCGGAATAATCAATAATTAATAAACTCGAGCTGACAGAACGAATTTTAAAATAGTTTATATCTACTTCACTGATGAAAACCGCGGCAATGATGCGCGATTGTTAACGCACACAGTGAAACATCAACTTGCATTCATCAATGCACACACATGTTTTCAGCGAGACCAGGTTCAAAAGTTCGTCGTACTTCTTCAACGCGCATTCAAGTACGTGGCGGTATTATCCCCAGAGACGGACGTTGTTGAACGGGCGTTAATGAATGCGCGTTGATGTTTTAAGACAATTACCCCCGTCTGTGACCAGCTACTAGTAAAAATGCAAAAGTATTTGTAAGAGGCAACCCGGCAAAATAAACAAGTTTGGAAAGTGTTCAGACATCAACTTGGCACTCGATCTTTATTTACCGCAAGCTTCCTGGGCGTTCCACGAAAACTTCCCGAATTCGCATTGTTTGCCAACGAACTTTTCTAATGTCAAAAAGATTTAAGGCTGTTGCTTACTCGACGCGAAACAGATTGCCTCCACGATGCACACCAGGACGTCTTCATAGAGGTCCTCGTCGTTATAAATCCTCCCGAATTCCCGTCACGAATCTCGACGTCCCCTCCGAGGGTTCACGTCTGTTGTTTGAGGCCGGTTGAATTTCTGATCAGACGCAGAATAATAATTATTAGCAGTCGTACAAACGCTTGAGAAAATCAGGGGTTTGGTGCGATGAATCGGATTTTGCATGTGTTTTGTTACAACACTCGTCATAAAGTTTGCACTAAATGAGAAATTTTTTTAAACCATTTTAAATAACTTTTTTGTCATACGCTCCCAAAAATAGCTATTTTACGGACTCATTTAAGTCCGTAAAATGCTTCTTTTTCGGCCTATTCCCTAATGAATGAATGACATGACAAAATTATCAAATAATCAAATTTGTTGCTAACGATATCAATTTCTAAGCCAACTTTTTTGAACATTATGACTTCAAAAATTAAGAAAAATTTTCAAATTTGAGGCTTCTGAAGAATTGTAAAAAGCGTATAAAAAATTTTGGGAGCGTATGACAAAAAATAGTGTTTGTCATACGTACTTAAATGAAATTTTTCAGGGCTCATCTGCTATTCCGGACTCGGCTAACGCCTCGTCCGAAAACAGCAATAATTCTTCCTGAAAAACTTTATTTTAGATACTTGTAACAAAAATAACTATCTCCTTTGCCTTAAAATTATTTAATATTGTTATGAATTAGCAAGAGAGCAACCAGTAAATAAGTGCCTTCGGTTATTTGCGGGAAAAAGTATCGAGTATTCATTTGAAGAGAAATAATTAAGAACAAATTGAATTTATGCATTGCCGACCATTGTAGCATAGGGATGAAGATTCGTGATATCCACTGTAGTTTAATAAGGAACAAGAAGAGAAAATTATAAACAGTTCTTAAAAAAAAAAATTTAAAAAATTATTCAAATTGAAATAACTGTAAGCAAAATTATGTGTAAAGTAATAAAATCCAGTGATTTTCTTTACATATTTCCAAAAATATAAAATCTTAATAAAGTATTAAATTTAAGTACTTCCATTTTAGTAAAAATCGACGATTAAAACCTGGGGTCACAAGGCGAAAATGTCAAAAAAATTGTTTCCGAATACCTATGAAATTAAGGTATAAAACAAGAAAAGTATTTTCCTTCCTAAGGAAGGAAGTATTTCAGATAGTATAAAGAGGCTCTGCTGCGCTACACATCGAGCCCAAATCATTTAAATAATTCTTACATCATGCCATAGTTTTTAAAAAGGGCATTTTCACTTATTTTAATTTTTAAATAATACCTAATAATTGTTTTTTTATAATTTTTAATCACTGGCGTAACCTTATGTATTGAGGCCCTTACGATTTCGCGATTTCGCTACATAGAGTAAATGTCTGTAGTCCCTTGAGAATAACGCTGGAAGCATTTGCCAGTTTGTGTAAACTAATACGCCAGCAAATATTCTGGGAAAATTCGCCAGAGGGCGGAAACAGCTATAAGAGCGTAAATTTCTCCTGAGATTAAAGGAAAACGTCTAGCAGTTAAACGGAAAAATGACTTTAAATGAACTCCATTATAAATGAAAATAATGCTGCACATAGTGCACATACAGGTAATTCTTTTGCTTCTTAGTTAGTATCCTCTTTCTACGGCTCTGAAGAAATAGGGGCTAATTGTATGTTGGTTTTTAATTGGGAAATGTACTTCATTGTACAAGGTTTTTGGCAACCAGTGCGGGAGTGTTATTGTGCGCGGGTCTGGTATGCAAATTTGAGCGAAGAAGTAGGAGGCCATGAAAATCAAACTATATACATACAGGCGCGCTGGTGCGAATGTCACAGTTCAGCTTTGTTGATTTATGTCTATTTACGTATATTTTTAAAGCGAGCAAATTAAAAATTAGTTACTTACTTTGTTACTTATAACAAAAGTGGACAGTTCCAGCAGCAATAAGATAGAATTAACATTATCGCATATCTTGGAAACTTTAATTCCAGAAAATTTTCCAAATATTTATAGCTAACAACTGTAAGTAGGTGATAGTATATCATTTTAATACTTAATTTAAATACTTAAGTATACGTAGATAAGCAAAATTTTGTTTAAATTTGTCTTAAATTTAATACCCCTTGTTCATGTTCAAAAAAATTAAATTAAAAAAAATAAAAAGACAAAATTTGAACTCAAACACTTATAATAACAGCCGAAGAAAAAGTATAGTGTGTAACTCGCACGGAATATTCATTTTCTTAAAATCGGCATTAAAATGTCCCAAAATCGTCATTAAAAGCACAGAAATCGTACAATAATGTAGCCCATTATTGTACGATTTTTTCAATAAGTAGGCCTTGGCGAGATGTAAACATCAAACGTCAGACGCGGAGAAATCGCCCGTCAAAAGTGACCAAATATTCAAAACCCGGCCGATAAAGGCTCATTTAACTTTTCGTACACATTGCGAAATTGTTTCCTATAGAAGCGCAATCCTTCAGTATACATATTTTAGTAAATTTGAAAATCAATAGATTTGTTGTGTAGGCTGCACAAGAAGCAGCAGTTTGGTTTTTCTGTCAGAAGGTGCCGTACATCATTATACTCAGAGCGATCGGTAAAGTCAAGCAACGCCGCGCGTAGTCGGTTCGTGGACGGGTGATCCCTTATTATTATTTTTTTGCCTAATAAAACTTTTTTTTTTTCGATTTCAAAACAATATAATATGTACCTCGGCACTGAAGTTCTTTTTATGACTCATGTGGTTTATTTGCCTCGGCCAGAGGCCTCAGCAACTAAACTCCACATGAGTCATAAAGAGTTGAACTTCAGTGCCTTGGTACATAAATAACTATTTCCATTTCCACTCATATTATTATTGATCAAATACCTACATAAAATAAACAACCTTCTTCGTATATTTATTTATTTTTATAGATATTTGTTATCTCTTGCTCTAGAGACAGTACTTAATTATGTTTACAAGGAAATCAAGCTAAGGTTAAGTACCAATTGCATCAGTACCCCGAACTTGAGTTTGAATAAATAAATTAGAATACCTAATTTATAAACTCTATTAAAAATAATTCTAAATAAAAGAGCTTTATTTTGACGCCAAAATCAATCAAATTGCTTGACAAGTGTGACGCTATGTTGCACTTATAAATTTAAACTAAATTAAAACTAAAACTTAAAGAAATCTGCTTCTATTGAGTAATCACTACAGGTGTGTTTACTTATAATTTGTAAAATCATGCAACTTGTAGAATGTAGGGTTGTATTATTCGCCAGAAAAGCGTCCATTCATATATGAACCTTTTTCAATAGGTACTGAACACCCAAGCCCGGGTCATATGCATAGCAGTAATTCGCTTGAAGTATCCCTAATTAGTGCTACGAAACTGCCCTTACGTGTTCTAAAAATGTGCAGAGTAATGAGATTAAAACGGTAGGCGAATAACGCACATAATATAATTCTAGTTAATTGTTTAACCTCTTAAAAATGAGAAAAAATTGGGCATACCTGGGCACACAATTTCTTGTTCCTAACTGGTAGTGATTCAGCGATTTTTTTAGCACAAAATTTTCTAGGCAATTACTAGGGCGGAAATATTATACAAATATATTCTAAGGAAATTATTGTAGATACTAGGATATTTTAATTGTTAATTGTGGGGTGTCACAATGAAAGATTCCCTCTGTACTTTTGGTGCCATTTTGTTAGCTATAGTTTAAACTTGAGAAGAACTGCCCTTTTTTGAATAAAATATAAGGAGTGAAGTGCACTTAAATTGGAGAGGGAAAAATTTAGCTCGTTAAACACAGAACAATTATTATGGAAAATGTTTCCTCACCTTCCATTATTACAGTAGTGAGTTTAATGCTTTCAGTTACAAGTAGGGATTTCTCTAAAAGTCTATCAAATCCCCTATACCTACTCCTAGAAGATACCAGGTGTTCAGCGTTGTAATACTGATTAGACACAAATTAAAACGGAATTATGCTTGTCTGAGACTAATTACTGTACGACAGATTTAGTACTTATGTTAGGTATGATTGTATTTTATTATACATTGTATAGGTACGAAATGATTTAGGCAAATTTTAATAGCAAATTATGTTACAAATATAATGAAATCAATAAAAATTATTAATTTCTTATTCTATTAACATTGACATTGAGGAAGTAAAGTATCACTTTAATTTTTATGAAAATATAATTAAAATTAATATTTTCTTATATATCAGGATATCAGACAATGTATTATGGTTGAGAAAATCAAAATTTGCCTGTCAAACACCGTTTTTGTACCAGATTAGAAATATGTAGGTAATTTTATCCACGATTTGCATTCCAAAAAAGCAATAAACCATAAACATTAATTTTCCCGTAAAACTCTGGCAAATACAAAAAAATATATCAAGGGCCAGTTTTTGCTTAGAATAAAAAAAGTTATCCAAGTGCATAAAAGAAAATTCTGTAAACGGTCGTATTAGTATTTATTTCCCTTAATAAAACAAACGTATTGTATACCCATATTTCCGCCACTGGCTATTTGGGAAACTTGGTATTAAATAAAACAAAAGTGTGCCCTAATATGCGCTCATGCTGCTCCGCACATGTGCCAATAATTCAGCTGTTAACATGCACTGCTTATTTGGTAGCGAAGTTCTGCTGGTCATTCTTTATTTTATTACTTGAAATAGAACTCGGATCATCACAGGGGCTGCACTTTTCGCGAATCCTAAATCCCAGGAAATTGGAAGAATTGGACCTGCTGAGATTTAGAAGGCGCGGTAGGTTGAGTTTGCGTAGCGCACTCTTAGAACTTCTATCATCTTTGACAACAGGCTTTCTAGTTAAAGCCCTGTGTTAAAGAATCCAAGATAATAATTAACCCAATCTCGATACTTCCAAGACGGGATGGTATACAGGGCCGGACTGCGCAGGCGGGGTACCGGGGAATTCCCCGCGGGGCCCCGGCTCTGGCGCCTGTAGGGGCCCTGGGCCTCGAGCGCCCCTTCGTACGCAGGCCGCGCACCATGCTGCGCAACGAAGCCTAAATCTAGGGCTCTACCCTCTGTGGATATTTCGGGTTTTCACGTGCCGACTTAAACAGATCTCCCTTACTTAGGTAGTGCGGTACCTCCCTACCTAGGGGCTATTTACGCGTAGCTCTCGGCCCGAAACTAGCACAGAAAATCTCGTTCCCCACGCCCCCACTCCTTTCTCAGAGTTCAGAATTCAGAGACAACCTAAAAAAAGAAATTGCCCCGAGAAATGTCAGAGAATTATGTATTTGCTAATTTATACAAAAAGTTTGAAGTAGAAACATACAAAACTATTATAAATAAAATTTCTCAAAGCATTATAAACAGATTTTACAACAATGAAAAACAATATAAAGATTTTCAGTTCTTTGACCCAAAATATTTACCTCGCAAAAGAGAGGATCTCTTAACCCACAAAGAAGCTTTTGTAACTATTTGTAATATACTAGATATGGATAAAAATGCACAAATTTCAGAATTAAGTTCTTTTTGAGTAATATTTTCCGGCTCTGTGAAAGATTTAAATATAAATTGTCAAAATAAGTTAGAAGCTTCTTCAAGTTCTTTATGTTCAAGTTGTCTGGTGTATTGTTAATTAATACTTAAAATGTTGAACATGCATTCTTCGGCTTTTGTAAATTTGTTCTTAATTTATAAATTCCTGTTAACATTATCAGTGACCCAGGTCAAATGCGAAACTGTTTTTCAAAATTAAAATTAAAAAAATTCTCGAATTCGTTCCACAATTATTATAACGGACAATCTGGACAATGACCAAATTATTAATATTTTAAAAAATATTTGTGATTTTTTGTGTTTTTTTTTTTGTTTAAGTTACCAAAGAGAATTTTTTTATTTTATTTTCGTGATATTATAAGAGAAAGATATTTTTTATATAGTGTGTCCACGGATGGACTTAACTATAGGTAGGTACTTGTAAAAAATTATATTCAATTTTTTGCAAAAAAGTTATTCTTGATAAAAAGTCTGCTTGTTCTTGGTATGGGAAAAGTTAACATTACTTATACTGGGTGACCGGAAAATTGAAGAAACGTTAATTCGCATAAGAATAAACGGCTTCTATTTGTAGAGGTATTGAAAAAAGTTATAAAGAAAATTTGTTCAGCCTGATAAATTATTTATAGGTGTACAAAATTTTAAAGCGTTAATTTTCCTTCTATTTTTTTATTTTTTTCTTGTTTTTCTTCGATTAAATAATTTTCTGTAGGTAGTACGACAAACTGTATAAATAAAAGTTACTCAGAGTAGGAAACTCTATTTTATAAAAAAAAATTGACAATTCTAGGCATAATTTGAATTTCCTGCAATATTTTCCAAAATAAAAAGTATAAGCCTAGAATCGTCAAATTTTGTCATCGTGGGCAGTTTTCCATTCCAAGTAAGTTTTCTTAATATAGTTTTGTCGTACTATTTAGAGAAAACCATTTATTTGAAAAAAGAAAGAATAGAATAAAAAATCAATGTAGGCCTAAGGCTTTGATATTTCATTCGCACTCTGTCGCAATCTGGTTCGAAATTTGTTTTTCCTTGTTTTTTAATAAATAGGTATGCAGTAAAAGTTTTTTGAGAGCTTATGTTGTCCCTTTTAATAATACGCACAGGCGCACAAGGCATTATAGACATTACCTACTCCTACTATAATAATTCCCCTCCCCATTGATTTATTTCTGCGGTACTCTCAGGTACTGTGAGGGTGAGGTGAGAATTATTATTATTTATACGCGTGTTATTATCATTAACATTTTTATTATTATTACTATTATCATAACACACATACCTATACCCCAGTTTTGCAAAACTTAATAATTTAAAAAAGAGAGCGTGGGGCCCTAATCAATTTTTCCCCGGTGGGCCCTGATTGACCAGTCCGGCCCTGATGGTATATCAGGTAAAACCCGCACCAGCTGGACAAGATTGTCTATAGGCGACCGTAAGCTCTTTCCGAAAATCCAACAATCCGACGACGGTCGGACCCGGCATCTATCATGATGTCAGCTTGCTTCCATGTGATATTTTAGCCGGACCAGGCGACGCAAGATTTATTATGGTACGCTTTACAGTTTGGCCACAAGGCAATAGTGTTTTTGTTTTGGTGGGACGGCAAGCAAAAAATTAATAACTTCCTATCCAGTATAATGCGATTTCAGTTTATAGCCCATTAGTTCTAGGCGGAATAGTACGTTCTGGCCTTGAAGCAGTTTTTAATTATTTAGATTGAACCAAGCGCGAACGGTTACCCTTTATACTAGACAAGTTTACAGTTCTATTAAAGTTTCACGGGTATAATGTAATGGAATTTTCTAATAGAAAAATTTAATTTAGTAAGCCACACCGATACAAGGTAATAAATAACGAAATGCTAGCTTCATTTGCTAACATTACACGTTAGTCTACATACGTTGTTACTTAACTGCAATGTTTAGAATGTGTCGAATCAGATAAAAAAAGGTGTTAATATTTTACAACTAATTCTAACTTACACCTAAATTAGACATACACTCAGTAGGTATGGAATACAAAGGAAAAATACAGAATTCTACAAAAAAAATACAAGTAGAGAAGCAACAAACGCATAAAAATGAATATAAATAAATTCAGAACTGAGATTATTTGCCGAGTAAAAAGTTCTTAATTTTCTTACGAAAAGCAGGCACAGATTTCTCAGAGTTCACAATGTTCAAATAGCGATGTTCTATGTTGAGGTATTGACAAAGTTGATCAATGCCTAATATCAAAGATCATATCGAATATCATGATCTTTGCTAATATTTATAGTTCATGTAGCTGATTCCTATAGATCAGTTTATTTTTCAAATATGGTGGTTTAGATAATACTAACAGTTTGTGCGCAAAAAGCAAGAAGTGGAACTGTACCAGGTCAGGCATTTTCAGCCAAGACAGTGCACAACTTGTTTTGTAATATATGGATCCTATTTGTCATCTGCGTATTTCTAGCAGCTGTTTTATGTGGTACCTATCTTACGTGTCAGCACAGAATAAGGTCAGACTTTGCCGTGTGAATAGATACATTGTGACTTGAGGAAAACTTTCATTGATGTGATTAATCTTATCAGCAACAGCTATCTTTTGATCCAACGTTGTCTGTTAAATTGAGAAGAGAAGTGTCAGTACTCTGATAGGCTCGAAATCCTGACTGACTTGCACGCCACAATTCTCCACCCTACTAGTACCTCACTAACTGGGCCTGAGCAACCCTCTCCAAGACCTTCGACAATACTGGCAGAAGGCTTATTGGTCTAACCGGTTATTTTTATAATATCATTGGGAATAGCCTCTGTAAACAACGTTTCGGTAAGAGCAAGCAAATCAAATGCTTCGGTTTCAACAATGTTGACGAAGGCATCAAAATCAGACGGCAACGAACGAACATTCAGTGAACCTAATTGAATGTATCGTTTGCAAAAGCAGTTATCCATAATCGATTCTAGCTTGCAAGCTTAAAATGTAATTTTTAAGAACTGGGCAATCCCGATTTATGCCGCTTGTTAAAGGCATCACAGTTTATACATAACTCTGCGTCAGAACTAGGGAGTTTTTATCCGAATATTTAGAGCATACAGCATCGTTTTTGCAGTCTTTCTGAAAATGACCAAAAGAAGCACACATAAAACATTTCATTTAGAAAATCTTCCACTAAATATTTCTTACAGGGAACCAAACAAAACCATTTCATAACTAGTCACATCGCTCACAGGTCCTGCTGGTCTCTTTAAAGTAAATGGGCTATATATTGAATAAAACTAAAAACTAGGAATATATAAAGGGGGTATGTTGTGGAGGCGACCGTTTTTCTTCATTATCTTCTAGGCTTAGGCTTATTAATATTCAGTACATCGATCCTCGTGTAATTTACAAAAGGTGGCAATAAAAAATGATAAATTACATCGTTTCTGTAGAAAGTGCAATAAATTTGCTCCAAAATGTCCTTTAAATTACGTTTCGCTGCCATAAAAACTCATTGAAAATTTACTATATATACCTACTCTACCTTCCCATCCCGGCACCACGAGGATGGCAAAATAAATCATTTGGCGTAGCTAAGGGGGGGCTGGGGGGGGGGGGGGCTAAGCTCCCCCTGGTATAAAAATAGCCCCCCCTGACAAATTCTAGCGTTTATTTTTATAATCTTTTTGACATTATTGGTTTACATTAAAAACCTTACTAAGCTGATTTAATTTTGTTGCGTGTTCGTGTTATTGCGTATAGTAATAGACACTGACTAAAACACTAACAAAATAAAACAAACTAAACAGCGGCAACACTGAACACTCACCACGCACCCGACCCGGTCAGTCCGCCACACGCCACACTCACAGAATTAGCATCACTCAGGGACTCTTTAAAATAAGGGGACCCAGCATTTCACAGTCTATCACATAGAAAAAGTGAGGCCTTATGTTATATGTTATATGTTATATGTCAGTGTGTCCAACTGCCATCAGGTTTTATGTGATAAGATAGTGCCACAGGTTCTAAAGGAGGCAAAAAATTTCCCATCATAATTCACAATTTTTAAGTTTTCTAACTTCCAGATACTCAGATGTGACAATTAAAGAATTTCAACTATACAATAAATTTGTTTCATTTGACAGTTGCCATATTCTGTATTTGTAGACACAACATTGTCAATTCTAATTTTTAGAAATCATGGAAACCATTATTAATTTTTACTAACAATCAAAGTACCGGTTTTATTAATAGATTCTCCAATAAAATGGCATACTTGGCATCACTGATGACCATTAGAATGTGAAAAGAATAGGCCTCACTTTGGAAAGTATAATGCTGGGTCCCCTTACTTTAAAGAGTCCCTGGCATCACTGCGAACCTGGACGGCTGGACGTGACTGCTTACTGTGATTGATATCATTATGTAATACTGCGAAGACGCCAATGTACATCTATATTTTTACTTATGCCGTATCTGTATACAGGGTGAGTTTTTTCGATGCCCACTATGGGGATCTCGGAAACTAGCAGAGCTAGAACAAAGGTTAAATGGGAAAGAATTGCAGTTTTGAATGCTCAATCTAATGCCCCTATTGAATTTTTAAGAAAGTTCATGGCTCACTGTATATTTTGAAAAGAGTGATTTTTTGTTATTTCATCAGATCTCTGTAGCTCCGTTATTTCTGATTATACAAAAAAACTGTAGAGACAAAAATTATTGTAGATAATTTTGGGCTTAAAAGGATAATCTAAAAATCTAAACCTATTTTTTATGTTTGTGATTTTTTTAGATATGACATAAACTTGTGTTTTTTTTTTAAATGTAAATCATAGTTGGCTGTGGCCTTATAAAATCGGCCATTTTTTGAGCTTTACAGCCTTGTTTATACAGAGACGTATAAATAAGGATCCGAGCAATAACCCACGATACACAGAAAACGGTATGCCCTCGCGCAGGTGCTGTGACGTAAACGGTGACGCTTATTCGACAAAATCATGGCTTACTTTTATTTTTAAACGGAAATTTGAGTCGTTTTATAGTGAGTTAGGTAAACACATATACACCAAAGTGTTTATATGCGGCGCTCCAGCGCTTTTGCGGGTTACTGAGTCTCATCTCCTTGAGGGGCTTAAGCCCCCCCGGAGAAAAAAGGCTAGCTACGCCTATGAGTTCCGCTTTACTTTCCAGTTTGTATGTATTTAAACATTGGTGTAGAGACTTTCCAGAGACAAAAGAAGGCACCCAGTGTTGACACGATGGCACCATCCAATTAGTGTCTATATGTTTCACGAATAACATTGTCAAACTTTATTTCCACTGTTTTTTGAAGTGAAAGGATAGCATCTCGTTGCGAACTCTCATCACATAATATCAGACTTACTCTAGGGATAATTTCTTGTTGATACAAGGCAGTTTGTTCAGGGGCGAGCTGACCCGGCAGCAGAGGTCTGCGTCGCAGACGGGTGGACAAATCCAGGGGCGGCCACAGGCCGCCCTTCCGTCGCGAAAAAATATTTTTTTCAGAAAAAGGGTAGTAAGTCTCTACATTACTTGCATTCGCCCTCAAAAAGAATATCGTCGACAATGCAACAACACCATATTGATATGAACCCGTAACCGGTCGGCGGCGTCGGTCGGCCGTCGGCATTACCTCTATTCTGGTATCTTTGCTCTGTGGCAACTGCGCGGCGCGGCGTGACGTGACGTTGGTAGGCCGCAAATTTTGTAGGGGATATCGACGCTTCAGACCTGTATAGTGAGCTAAAAAATTTAAATATCAGACTTACTCTAGGGATAATTTCTTGTTGATACAAGGCAGTTTGTTCAGGGGCGAGCTGACCCGGCAGCAGAGGTCTGCGTCGCAGACGGGTGGACAAATCCAGGGGCGGCCACAGGCCGCCCTTCCGTCGCGAAAAAATATTTTTTCAGAAAAAGGGTAGTAAGTCTCTACATTACTTGCATTCGCCCTCAAAAAGAATATCGTCGACAATGCAACAACACCATATTGATATGAACCCGTAACCGGTCGGCGGCGTCGGTCGGCCGTCGGCATTACCTCTATTCTGGTATCTTTGCTCTGTGGCAACTGCGCGGCGCGGCGTGACGTGACGTTGGTAGGCCGCAAATTTTGTAGGGGATATCGACGCTTCAGACCTGTATAGTGAGCTAAAAAATTTAAATATCAGACTTACTCTAGGGATAATTTCTTGTTGATACAAGGCAGTTTGTTCAGGGGCGAGCTGACCCGGCAGCAGAGGTCTGCGTCGCAGACGGGTGGACAAATCCAGGGGCGGCCACAGGCCGCCCTTCCGTCGCGAAAAAATATTTTTTCAGAAAAAGGGTAGTAAGTCTCTACATTACTTGCATTCGCCCTCAAAAAGAATATCGTCGACAATGCAACAACACCATATTGATATGAACCCGTAACCGGTCGGCGGCGTCGGTCGGCCGTCGGCATTACCTCTATTCTGGTATCTTTGCTCTGTGGCAACTGCGCGGCGCGGCGTGACGTGACGTTGGTAGGCCGCAAATTTTGTAGGGGATATCGACGCTTCAGACCTGTATAGTGAGCTAAAAAATTTAAATATCAGACTTACTCTAGGGATAATTTCTTGTTGATACAAGGCAGTTTGTTCAGGGGCGAGCTGACCCGGCAGCAGAGGTCTGCGTCGCAGACGGGTGGACAAATCCAGGGGCGGCCACAGGCCGCCCTTCCGTCGCGAAAAAATATTTTTTCAGAAAAAGGGTAGTAAGTCTCTACATTACTTGCATTCGCCCTCAAAAAGAATATCGTCGACAATGCAACAACACCATATTGATATGAACCCGTAACCGGTCGGCGGCGTCGGTCGGCCGTCGGCATTACCTCTATTCTGGTATCTTTGCTCTGTGGCAACTGCGCGGCGCGGCGTGACGTGACGTTGGTAGGCCGCAAATTTCGTAGGGGATATCGACGCTTCAGACCTGTATAGTGAGCTAAAAAATTTAAATATCAGACTTACTCTAGGGATAATTTCTTGTTGATACAAGGCAGTTTGTTCAGGGGCGAGCTGACCCGGCAGCAGAGGTCTGCGTCGCAGACGGGTGGACAAATCCAAGGGCGGCCACAGGCCGCCCTTCCGTCGCGAAAAAATATTTTTTCAGAAAAAGGGTAGTAAGTCTCTACATTACTTGCATTCGCCCTCAAAAAGAATATCGTCGACAATGCAACAACACCATATTGATATGAACCCGTAACCGGTCGGCGGCGTCGGTCGGCCGTCGGCATTACCTCTATTCTGGTATCTTTGCTCTGTGGCAACTGCGCGGCGCGGCGTGACGTGACGTTGGTAGGCCGCAAATTTTGTAGGGGATATCGACGCTTCAGACCTGTATAGTGAGCTAAAAAATTTAAATATCAGACTTACTCTAGGGATAATTTCTTGTTGATACAAGGCAGTTTGTTCAGGGGCGAGCTGACCCGGCAGCAGAGGTCTGCGTCGCAGACGGGTGGACAAATCCAGGGGCGGCCACAGGCCGCCCTTCCGTCGCGAAAAAATATTTTTTCAGAAAAAGGGTAGTAAGTCTCTACATTACTTGCATTCGCCCTCAAAAAGAATATCGTCGACAATGCAACAACACCATATTGATATGAACCCGTAACCGGTCGGCGGCGTCGGTCGGCCGTCGGCATTACCTCTATTCTGGTATCTTTGCTCTGTGGCAACTGCGCGGCGCGGCGTGACGTGACGTTGGTAGGCCGCAAATTTTGTAGGGGATATCGACGCTTCAGACCTGTATAGTGAGCTAAAAAATTTAAATATCAGACTTACTCTAGGGATAATTTCTTGTTGATACAAGGCAGTTTGTTCAGGGGCGAGCTGACCCGGCAGCAGAGGTCTGCGTCGCAGACGGGTGGACAAATCCAGGGGCGGCCACAGGCCGCCCTTCCGTCGCGAAAAAATATTTTTTCAGAAAAAGGGTAGTAAGTCTCTACATTACTTGCATTCGCCCTCAAAAAGAATATCGTCGACAATGCAACAACACCATATTGATATGAACCCGTAACCGGTCGGCGGCGTCGGTCGGCCGTCGGCATTACCTCTATTCTGGTATCTTTGCTCTGTGGCAACTGCGCGGCGCGGCGTGACGTGACGTTGGTAGGCCGCAAATTTTGTAGGGGATATCGACGCTTCACACCTGTATAGTGAACTAAAAAATTTAAATATCTTTCTTCCATCAGAATATACTGCAAGTCCAAGAAGTATTTTGGAGCACTTGTTCAAAAATTCTCTCACGAATAGTTTTCCGAATACTTTTGTGCTTGCCAGTTACCGTAGCATCCGCGGATACATCATTTTCCAAATTAAAAATAATTATGAGCCAGGAGAGCTTAACCAATTTAGCAATAATTTCCATTGAAAGTACCCTACTTAATACAATAAATATCAGTGATATAATATCAGAGTTTGCCAATGTTAAAGCCAGAGAAGTATACCATTCGTTTAACTTGTATCTTGTGCCTTTTATCTAAGGGATAACCCCCAATATTTTAGAAATATTTTATTTTTTTGTTTCATTTAGAAGAAAATGTTTTATTTATTTTTACAAGTACCTGCATTTTTCTTTTCCGATGCAAAATATATTTATTTTCAGTTGTATTTTACTTTGTAAACCTAATTCTTTTTACATTTTTAGTTTATTTTTCCTAGAAAATTATTTATTTAATGTTCGTATGCATTTGAATTTTGTTTAAAAAGGCTGTTTTTCTAGTGTAAGTGATGTTTTATGTTTTACTTGTTATTTTTTTATTTTTCAAACAAACATATTTTAAAACATTTTTATTTTAAAGAAACATTTACCTTGTTCCTTTCAGTCTGGAAATTCTACCAGACCCAAAACATATTACTCGTTATAATAAGACTGATTGCTGATTTTTGCAATTACCTCGTAGGTAATTACAAGAGACGGAAAAGCCTAGAAATTCAAGATTTTTGAAGTTTTTATAACCTGAAAGAAAATTTTTATTATATTCTGCAGACGGGCGGCCAAACATCTAGGAACGCCACTGAGTTTGTTACAGGCACGCTTGTGGCAGCAAGCTTGTAAAAAGACATTATAGAATACTCATATATTCTGTTGGACATGAACGGGATAAAATAAGTTGTGACGGGCTTCTGCGACATTCATTTATTGCCATTCGTTCATGCAACAAAAGACACTGCGTGTTTTCCTTTTACATTCCCCTAGATTCGACTGAGTGCAATGTGCCTAACAAAAGCAGCAAAACTGCTATTTGCGACGAAGTTAAAATAGCAAAGAAGCATCAAGTTGCAATCGAGTTCACGTTCAAAGGAAATCGATACAAAATTTCTATCGTTCACTTTATGCCGGATATTCATTCTGGCTGTGGAGCCGGGAGGAAAATTCAATTTCAGAAAAATAACGTAAATTAAGTTTTAAAAATTCAAGCCCCCCCCCCCCCCATGTAGTTCTTAACGTTCTTCAATTAGATAGAGACCGTTCATTCTAGGACATTTATACAGCCACATATTAACCGGTTTATTAGCAACTTTTTGCTCAAAATTAAGTGTTCTAAACATGGTTAACGTATGGTTGTTTATTTTGAGACACCGTGTTTAACAGTACACACATAACCAGAAAGTGTATAGAACCATGACAAAATAATGCCACAAATAAGCTGACAATATTTGTCGTTGAGCACTGAACAGATTTTTTTATATTCCATAAGTTCCTATATATTCCTACGAAATCCATTCATGCGATAGACATAAATTGAACGGAATAATTATGTTTGAATGGAACTAATTAGTCTTATTATTGGTTACCTCCATTTACTGGAATTGCATTTGCATCCAAATTACGGACACATTTAAACACTGAATTGCATTTGAAATGGTTACTGTCAATAAGGCAAGTTTCCACATAAAACATTGTTACTCAAACTTGCATATAAATGTTTACACTTAAACTTTTGGATTTCCACTTGTAAATGACTTAATTAATAGCATGTTATTCATGTTAAAATTAATTTTAACTTTGATAATAAGGCGAAGTTTGGATTCATTTATTCGGTAAAACATCAACTGCACTTGATATTATTATAATAAAAACAAATTATACCTACATTGCACCATCTATTTGAAAATATCCCTATGAAACCAAAATGATCATATACGTTTTTCTTTCTTGTTTCAGGTATGAATATGAATATGGCATTTTCTGTTAAGAGTTGGAGGGTAAGTACCTACTTACGCTATGATCCAGGCAAGCGATTTTTTGTCCCTTAAGCATCTTCAAAATTCAGTATTTTCAAGGAAATTCACAATTCAGAACTCCACACCATCATCTAGAAATTACTGTTACTTTTTGTATTTTACCTGTTCAATAATGCATGGTTTATTAAACAGGTGCAAGACTATACATAAAAAAATAATGTTAAGTATGTATGTTCTTGATTCTTGACGAAATTATAAACTCTTTCTTGTGGAATTTTTCTGTACACATGTATTTTGAGTACTAATAGCATTTTTAGGGAATCAAAATTTTCAAAGAACGTATTGGCTGTGTTGCGAATATGACAGGATGAATATTATCGACTCTTTTTTGGTTACGAATAAAGCATGGATTTAAGGGAAGAAAAAAATGCCAAAAAAGGCGCCTATAAAGGCAGATATTAAGTACCTACCCCAGCGTCGGTCTAGGAGGGTGAGGTATATCGATAAACTTGTAGATACCTTTAAAAGTACCTTAATAAATACTTTTTTCATGCTATTAGTTAAGTCATTTACACAAGTGGAAATTGATTCTGAATTTCTTTCGCCACTCTGTTTACTCCGTGTGTCATGCAAGTGGGATTACAGCTACTAAAAAATCTTTCTTTGTTAATATACTTGCAATGACTTAAATTGGCATAAAACACCTTTAAATTAACTGCAACTTTTAGCAGTAGTGTCATGGTAGCATTGTTCTGAAGTGTTCTTTCTCAAAGAACTTTCGTCAGGAGCTTGTTTTTTGACACCATTTTTCGATGAACATTTTAAAACTAAGAGGAATATTCGATTCAACCATAAATCGACACATCTGATTTAAATTCTTCGTCTCAGCTTTTTTTTTTTTCGAATTGATTAAATTATTCGCCTTATTATGCTTAACTGGGACAACTGGGTCATGTTATTTGATGTTCTCCTTGCACAATTTCTTCGTTGAAGTGTTCTTCTACAAAATACCTTTTGTTGCCGGAAATCTAAGAAAGCGGAAATGAAAATAAATAAAATATTTGATTAAGTTTAAGAAATAACTTACTGCTTTGCCATAGGGTTTGCAAAAAAACACCATCACCATCAAGGGAAAGCTCAGAGTACGGACGCATCCATGCATAAATTTAAGATGACATTTGAAACTAATATCGATCTAACACTTCTATTTGACAAGGTAAAAGATGACTACAACCGAATCATTAAAAAATGTGCAAAGTGTTTGGCGGAATTTCCAGCTCGTCAACAACGTACTAAGGATCGGGCAAACCAAGCGCACGGTGCCAGTTTACATCGCCTTGTATCCACAATAATTATTATCACTGACATCTGAATGCATATCACCGCTGTTGCTACCGTCCCAAATTAAACGCTCTAAGATGACGGGCGCCCCCCTCCCCCCCCCCTACCCATTATGGGAGCCTGCAATCCCGGCATAACCGGAATAGGGAAATGGAAACGAACCCTAATTATTGCACGCCATTGCCGGAGAGGCACGCGTGCCGCAAGGGCGTTAATATACAGGGTGTAACTAAACTGATGGTCAAAAATGAAACCACGTATTCCTGGAGATAAGGGCACTCCTTCATATATTTTTTTCTCCTACGGGCCATAGTTTCTTTTATACAGACCGTAGAAGTTTGGAGAAAAATACACATATTTCTTAGTATTTCTAGAAGTATACGAGATATTGTCTTCAAACTTGGCGTGTCACATGAGCAGATGAGCCGTCAAACTTAAGGTTGACATGAAGCTTCTGATATACCCTGTTTTATCGCATTTTTTGTAATTTGTTTTGAGTGGTGAATAGAATGGTTAACAAAAAGTATCTCTTAGTATTTTTTCATATTCGCAGCCGTTTCTTAATTATTTTTAAAGAACGGCAACGCTGCAATGAACAATAGTCACTTTAAGAATAAATCTAGCAATCTGTGGATGTCAATTAAACTTTATTTAACAAAATAGAAAAGCAAAAACAATAATAAAAGAAACGTATTGCTATTAGAAAATTCTCTCTTTCAATACACGCAACTATGCGTTTCCGCATGTTTATTATTGCCATTCGCAAGTCCATAGCAAAAGTGCATATCAGTCAATTCTTCAAATGAAAATATATTTTTTTTAAATATTGATACTAAGGTGCAAAATTGGCAGCCAAATGATTCAAATAATGCCAAGTTTAACTGACATCCACAGATTGTTAGATTTATTCTTAAAGTGACTTTTTTATTGCAGCATTGTCGTTCTTTGAAAATAATTAAAAAACGGCTGAGAATATGAAAAAATACTAAGAGATACTTTTTCTTAACCATTGAATTTACCATTCAAAACAAATTTAAAAAATGCGATTATACAGGGTATTCATATTTTTCTGAACTAATTAATTTTAATAACACCCTGTATCTCCGCAACTGGGAGCCTCACAAGCTTCATATTAACCTTAAATTTGAAAACTCATCCGCTCATGTGACACGCCAAGTTTGAAGAAAATATCTCGTATACTTCTAGAGATACTAAGAAATATGTGTATATTTCTCTAAATTTCTACGCTCTGTATAAAAAAAAACTATGGCCCGTAGGAGAAAAAAATATATGAAGAAGTGCCCTTATTTTGACTCCAAGAATACGTGGTTTCATTTTTGACCATCAGTTTAGTTACACCCTGTATAAAGAGGGCATGGGGGAACGTGTATAAGGTCACCTTACAAGGGGAGGACGGATGCCCGTCTTGTTACACAACATGTGAGGCAAACGAGTTGAATGCGTCCGATGAGAAATAGACAGAAGGACGGAGAACGTGCTTCGGCCTTTGACCTACTGCGCATCCAATTCCTTGGCAAATCAAGTGGAAGCCATATTGCATGAACATATTGCCAACCTAAATTTTTAAATTTCTAACTCGGAATTTCATTGGTAGGTTTTCCCGCTATTTTAAAATCTGATCAATAGTAGTGCAGCTATTATTATTATATTCTTATGTTGGTAACATCTTGGCCTGTAATATGGTCATCTCAGGATGATAAGAGTATCGAAATCCTGTTTTTCTGTTTTATAGTCACGTGATACCATCAAAAATTGTGGTTAGCGATTGCCATTAATGTAAAAAATTTCGAGGATGTAAAAAAATATACTTTGTTCCAACCACTTTCTAAAAGGTGATTTTCTAATATACTCCTGCGGGAAGACGTTTAAAAAGGGGCAGTACCTAATTTGTTGAACACTTGGTTGAACCAGTTGCTGGTTCATCCGGGGTATGCTCCTCATCAGCGATACTCCAGCCACCATTACCAAGTCCAGTGAAAGCGAGAACCCTAAACCAAAAAGAGAGAAGTCTATTCGTCGAAAGCCGAGTGAGCAAATGTAAAAATCAAAATTGCGAACTTAGCCAGTATATTCAGTACCTATATACGTAATAAGTATCGTAATTGGACAAAAATAATTACGTGAGCTCAATTAGGATATGTCAATATCTACAGCTGTCAACGTCTGTTTTGTGCAGTACATACAAACGTATTTATGTTACTGCCTAGCTTGTGGACTTTTTTTTAACAGGGTAGATAAAATAAGGAATCAATAGTCGAACCAATAGTAAAAATAAATGTTATACTTGCGAACAGTTTGAAATAATTTCGTTGGGGACAATTTGATGCCATTTATTATACACATGTATCTATAAATACTTGGTAGGTATTTAATAAAATCATCTTCGTTAGATTAGAAGGGGGCGCGAAAAAAAAATCCGCTTAAGGCCCTATGGCCTCTAAAACCGGCTCTGGGGTTGGACATTTCATAACATCGTCAATCAAGATTTGCAACAAAGAGTTCACAGTACAGAGATATCATTCAATAATAATTGTTATTCACTGGGAACGGGAAATCATCTATGGTACCTATATAATTTCCAAAGTGTAATCCCGTCCTGTACCTCAACCGTTGAATGAGGGAATAATCCTCAACCCAACCGGTACTCCTCCCTCGAGGTAATGGGTGACTGCGCAAGTTTAATGCCTATTTTATTTATTTTTTGTATTGGTTCATTGGTTGCATTATTCCCGTATTTTTTCTACACAAAGAATTAGTGCAAGCAAAGGGCTAAATTTAAAAATCGCCGCCATGTTGGCTCTTAAAAATCGGTCATTTTAAATTTTTCTGACAATAGTTCGATCTTTTATGCAAGCGATAATGCCACGTTTTTAGAATTTAATTAATAACCAAAAAAAGTTGGGATATGGACAAAAAGAAAGTGCAAAGTTTTTCGGCCCACCCACTCAGGCGATATAATAACATAGTTTGTTTATTTATTTCTAATTTGCCATAAAACCGTGGTAATTATTATGAAAAAACATCAAGAGTCACTTCGGGTTCGCGAGGAAAACATGCGTACAAGGTGTTCCCTATATTAATTATTGATGGACATAAATCCAGTACATTATTACATACTTGGTAAAAAAAAATGGGAAATTTTTTTACTACAAACATGGTTCGATAAGAAAACAACCTGTTGTACGTAAAATAGCCGAGTCAAAAGATAGCAAAATTTAATTGAAACTCTGTGCACTTCCATATGTCCCGAACTTCCCTAACCGACTCGCTTAACTTATCAAATTGGCGCAGGGGCCTCAGTTACAGTTTGTGCCAATATCCGTGGATTCTACTGCGGTCTCTCCGCCAGTCGCAGTCGCCGACAAGCTCATTTTACGAGTGCATACGGGTTCCTCGTAATTAGCAATTGATTTATTGCTGGTGGGCTAGTATAAATTTCCCGCAGAATGCTACTCCACGTTCACGTCACCAACGATATGAGAAAACCGCTGCCAAAGTGCCAATAGAATCACTACCTCCACAACACCCTTTTTAACTTGATTATTATAATAATAAATTAGAAAGTTGCACACAAATCTTACAATATACAGACATATTGCCACTTTTTTGGACTTCTATCCTCTAGTATCTATTCTGTTTACTTTCTTTCTGCAAATTAATGCAAAAATTGAATTCCACGACCCACTCACTATTTTCAAATTCTCCCCGATTCTCCCCCTCTCAACCACACCCTTTTATAATAATCTCAGAAATGCTCCCTAACAATTTCAATTTAGTTGGCTAAGAACTATTGTATTGCGAAAAACTAAATAATGCCTATATATTTTCAAACCCCCATTTCCACCTTTTCGCATAGAGCGATTTTGTCAAAAAGCAATCCGTAGGTAAGAGAACCCACGACAATGGATATTCCTATCAATATAATAACAGATCTTGAAGTATGAATTAATGAAGTAAAATAACGGGTATTTCAGCCAAAATCATGTGTTCTTTATTCTTTACAATGAATCAAGATTTCGGACATATTTTTGGCTTTCGTCAGGGCTAAAATAGTGTTAGGTAAAATATATTATTAAGTAAAATTTATTTATATACCTACTATTGAAATGAATATTGAAAAGTTATGATTCTAATGGATATAAACTTACAAAAATGGAATAAATTGTTTTTTAAATATTTATTGTTGTCCACTGAAAATTTTGTTATACATATTTAATTGGCTGTCATATAAATTTGAAATAAAAGAAAGTTTTTATATTATGAAGCAAGTTAGGAAAAAACAAATGATGACAGACAGTAATATTGTTTTAAGGTTATAAAAAATTTAAGGTTACCAAAAAGTTTGAAAATAAAAAAAAAGTAAATTTTATGTTATTTTTGTCAAAAAGGTTAGAAAATATTTGACATTAAAAATGTCAATTTGGAACCGAAAACTTGGTAAATACAGGGTAGTGTACAATAAGAAAAATTTTTTATATAGGGGTTATAGTGAGTAATTATGATTGTTTTTCATCTAAAAGTAAAATGTAAGAATAAATGCAACTTAGATCTTCTATATCAGTTCTTTTGTTCATTGTATAATTTTCTAAAATTATCCTAAAAATTTGTATAACCTTAAAACAATATTACTGTTTGCTATAAATTGTTCTTTCATAACTTACTTCATAATATAAAAATTTTCTTTTATTTCAAATTTATATGACAACCATAAATATGTATAACAAAATGTTCAATAGATAACAACAAATATTTAGAAAACAATTTATTCCATTTTTGTAAGTTTATATCGATTAGGATCATAATACTTTTCAATATTTATTTAGACACGGCTGCCTGCGATTGAATTTACATTGCATAGAATAAGAATATTAAGGAATATAGCCAAGAAAGTATTAAAGTCTCGAAAACGGTTACAGCGATTTCGAAAAACACATATTTATTTTTGTAATAAGCCTTTTTTGCGCAATTAGTTTTTTGGCGATAACTTGTTCGTCTGTCGTACAACTTTCTTTTTCTTATCGGTGATGGATTCCTTGGAAAAGATTGCATTTATCTTGAAAATTACCGAGAAAATCGAGTTTATCACGTTAACTGGGACACACTGTACCTGTATAAAATTGTGTATCAATAATTATTATAGCAAAACCCGCTAGTTCTTAATTTGAACGACCAAAGGCGAAGGCGTTTCTTGTTCACGTCGCAGACAATAGCGGTCGCAGCCGTCGGCTTCGCCGAAATGTAAATACGCTATTATCCTGCAAATATGATGGCCCGTTGTTCGAGCCCAACTTTATAATAGCCTGTCCGGGCTATGGTTATAATTCTGTGGAAATGAGGACGGCGCGCCGGCAGCCTAACACATTGTAACCTTTCCGAATATAGTCGCATGCACACATAACAGTAGTGATTTTACATTTGTCCAGGCTGTGTTTTACATATATTCTCAAAATATAAGGGAAGGTTTAAAGTTGGTCTTAAATCTTCTCAAATAGCAACTACTTCCATTATAGCAGTGACTATAGATTCCTTCTATAGTCACTGATTATAGTTAGTGGTATCCGTACAGCATAATAATATAAGTCAACGTTAAGAAGCCCCTCTACATGGTGATTCAGTATGATGTAAAAAAATTAATCTGCTAAAAAGGAAAACGTCTGCAGCATGGGGAAAATTAACCTTAGTAGCCGAGTAACTCGGCGTTCCGGCATACTATGTTGCCGGTTGTGCGGACCGCGCAGTTACGGCGTACCCAATAATAACCGGCCCACTTGTCTCCGCAGCTCGTTGGGCAAACGACCCCCGATCGTGGCATCCAGAGGATAATTATTCTCACAATAATAAGGTACGAATCAGAGAGTCATCCTGGATTCTTCATTATAATAAACTGAGTTTTCATTTATTCGAAAAATATGCGTCTTGATATGATTTTAGTCAGGCTGCCATGTGATTTATAATGAAGTTCAAAATAGAAAATTGCTCGGAAAACCATAGGCATACCGTTAGCGTGGGCCCAAAGGGTTGTCACGTGAACTTGTATTTTAATAATTAAATTTTCCTCTTTCTAAACAGGCTGCCAATGAATGGTATGTAAGTTCTTGTTATAAAACTGCTGAAAAAAGGATGGCATACCGTTTGCGCATGTCTAAGTAGAGTTTAAATTTAATGTTATTTAATCATTTAAACGATTTATTCGATGTAAAGTGTACTTGGACATACGCAAACGGTATGCCATCTTTTCTTCAGCGGTTTTATGACAAGTACTTACATACTTACCAAAGAACTAAACGAGACAAAATCTGCTCTACAAGGTCAAGTTGGTGTTAACTTTACGATTGTTTTTATATGTCTACGGTTGCGGTTGCGGTTTTGGGTAAACCTAAAAAGATTTTGTAGCGTTTTGCTCACGAAAATACGCTTTATATTGCAGCTTGGCGCTTATCATTCCTTTCAAACCTTGGCAACTGATAATCAGTTTATAATTCGTGTTCGGATTAGAACAGCAGCATATAGACAACAAACTTATCCGTTTAAAAGAAAACACTAAAGTAAATAATATTGTACACAGAAAAACATGTGTTGTGCACTCAGAGAAATAACCAAGGATAGAGGGAGTAAGAACAAAAAGTAAACAAAGCCAACATCTTTTTGAGTGATGCCGCGTACTCCATTGTTTACAGCATTTCATTTCAAAATAGAAGGGTTTAATAATGGGATTCAATGAAGGCACACCTCCCATAACGCTAAATTAACAAATGTAGTTATTAATTTCTTGTTTGTAACAATTTTAAACTAAAACTAAATTGCAGTGTAATTATAGTATCTAATTATCACTTTAATAAAATCGTCACAGTTACCTCAAACCGCCCGACATGGCAACGCTGCTTTTGCTGCCGCGGGCGCCGCGTCCGTTAACTCAGCTATATTTGTTTTGTGTATGCCCAGCATGTCAAGTTTTCCGATTGTTTACGTATGGATTTTTCCCGTTTTTAATTGTTTTTCTGTTAATTTAAAGGCTATTTATTAGTATTTAGGATATAGTGACTGATTTTGTATACAATGGGACGCAGAAAGTGTGTGGTATGTGGCTAAATTGATATTTCTCAGGACATAACCTATCTCAGGTAAACGTTGTACACACGGGCCTAATGTTTGTTTACTTCGGTAAATTTGCATAAGATGTTGGTTGACTACAAATATACATTGGCGTAGCTAAGGAGGGGCTGGGGGGGGCTAAGCCCCCCCCTGGTATAAAAATAGCCCCCCCTGACAAATTCTAGCGTTTCTTTTACAATTTTTTTGGCATTATATTAAAAACCTTACTAAGCTGATTTAATCTTGTTGCGTGTTCATGTTATTGCGTATAGTAACAGACACTGACTAAAACACTAATGACAAAATAAAACAAACTAAACAGCGGCAACACTGGCAAAACTGTCGTCACGCACTCACCCCGCACCCGACCCCGTCAGTCCGCCAAACGCCACACTCACAGAATTAGCATCACTCAGGGACTCTTTAAAATAAGGGGACCCAGCATTTCACAGTCTATCACATAGGAAAAGTGAAGCCTTGAGGGGAAGTTTGTTTTCTGTAGACTCCATGGAGACCACAAAAGTGGGCTGGTACAAGGTTATGTTATATGTCAGTGTGTCCAACTACCATCAGGTTTTATGTGATAAGATAGTGCCATAGACTCTAAAGGAGGCAAAAAATTTCCCATCATAATTCACAATTTTTAAGTTTTCTAACTTCCAGATACTCAGATGTGACAATTAAAGAATTTCAACTATACAATAAATTTGTTTCATTTGACAGTTGCCATATTCTGTATTTGTAGACACAACATTGTCAAGTCTAATTTTTAGAAATCATGGAAACCATTATTAATTTTTACTAACAATCAAAGTACCTGTTTTATTAATAGATTCTCCAATAAAATGGCATACTTGGCATCACTGATACCGTTAGAATGTGGAAAGAATAGGCCTCACTTTGGAAAGTATAATGCTGGGTCCCCTTACTTTAAAGAGTCCCTGGCATCACTGCGAACCTGGACGGCTGGACGTAACTGCTTACTGTGATTGATATATGTAATACTGCGAAGAGTGAAGACGCCAATGTACATCTATATTTTTACTTATGCAGTATCAGTATACAGGGTGAGTTTTTTCGGGGATCTCAAAAACTAGCAGAGCTAGAACAAAGGTTAAATGGGGAAAGAATTGCAGTTTTGAATGCTCAATCTATTTTGGATTTTTAAAAAAGTTCATGGCTCGCTAGATATTTTGAAAAGAGTGATTTTTTGCTATTTCATCATATCTCTATAGCTCCGTTATTTCTGATTATTCAAAAAAACTGTAGAGAGAAAAATTGTAGATAATTTTGGGCTTAATAAGATAATCTGATCCAATTTTTTATGTTGTTTGTGATTTGTTAGATGACATAAACTTGTGTTTTTTTAAATGTAAATCATAGTTGGCTGTGGCCTTATAAAATCGCCCATATTTTGAGCTTTTCAAAATATCTTGTGAGCCATGAAGTTTTTTAAAAATCCAAAAGGGGCATTAGATTTAGCATTCAAAACTGCAATTCTTTCCTCATTTAACCTTTGTTCTAGCTCTGCTAGTTTCCGAGATCCCCATAGTGGGCATCGAAAAAACTCACCCTGTATGTAGTAAAGCTGTGTGTATTTAAATTAATAACGTTGTGCCGATTAATAAGTAAATAAGCTCTGCTATAGTTTGCGTAAGTACTTTAATTTTCTTCATTTAGTTCAGTAAGTTCATTTACAAATAAGTACCTACCTAATTAATTGACAATTGACTATTCATTCATCCGAGCAATAACCCTCGATACACAGAAAACGCTATGCCCGCGCGCAGGTGCTGTGACGTAAACGGTGACGCTTATTCGACAAAATCATGGCTTACTTTTATTTTTAAACGGAAATTTGAGTCGTTTTATAGTGAGTTAAGTAAACACATATACACCAAAGTGTTTATATGCGGCGCTCCGGCGATTTTGCGGGTTACTGAATCTCATCTCCTTCAGGGGCTTAAGCCCCCCCGGAGAAAAAAGGCTAGCTACGCCTATGCAAATGTATGTATTTTGAGGCTGTTGCTCCCTCTATCCTTGGTTATTTCTCTGAGGTTGTGTATCAACAAATGCAAATCACACACAACTAACTATAAGCATACATTCAATGATATTTATAAAGGATCAATGAAATGCATTGCAAACAGTTTTAAATTAATTCCCAAGGAATAAAAAAATTAAAGATTGTTGTGTAAAAGTAAACTTTTTATAGCATTTTACAATTTTCGTTGATTTTTTTTTAAATACCTATGGGCATTGAGTAAAGACCTATTATTTCTTTACTCAATGCTACGAGTCAATATTTGATCGCAGAAACACATACAACAAACCTTTGCTAATTTACTAGTTATAGAACCAACAATGAAAAATTGGCAATTATGATTTTATTACTCATACTCATTACATTATAAATACTTAACAAAAAAAAATAAAATAAAACAATATTTCTTTTTGAAAATATCTACCAAGAAGCTAATATTTGGTGGTTGTTGCATTTGCAACTTGATATTCTGTAATTCTATACTGGTCAATATCAATGCGAATGTAATCCAGAGCAGAAACAAACAAATTTAACTATTATCACCTACATTTCTTAGAAACTTTAATTTATAAGTATGTTATAATGTAATTGCTTCCAAAAACTAACATTTCACTGCATTATTCGAAAGTAGAGAAATATCAGATTCCAAACTATTGGAAGTTATACAAGTATTAACTGTTTTCTTGATAGCAGTTTCGTCTGTAGTAACACTCTTCACTAGATTACTCAAATTTGTTTCGTAAGTCTTCAAATTGTCGGTCAAACATTTTTCCATGCTGGCTGCATTGGATTCGCTTGGATTTATTTTTCTGCAAGCAGATACCAAAACAGTAACGGCGTCTTTTAGTTTCAATAACTCTTGTTTTGTAGATTCCAAAGAAGAAACTGTTTTTGAATTGTAGCAGCTGCTTAAGGCGCTTGTGCTTAAAGTGTTCACGTTAAGTTTAACCAATTCCAAGCAGTCTTTGACAGTTTTATCCTTGTTGGAAGGTTTCCTTAAGTATATATTGATATTGTCCCTGACAATTTCAATTTCGTATTTTGTATCTTGCACCACATCACTAACCAGCTTCTTGAGGTTCGTTTGAAGTTGACTAGTTTTCAAAGAGGTTTCTTTATAGTTTCTAGTAATTTGGGTTGTTAGGGATGCTATCTGCGCCTCGTAGTGAGCTACGATGTCTTCGTGGACTTCATTTGCCGGCCGAAAGATTCTTTTTTGTAATTCGACTGATGTTAATGTTGCTCCAGAAATTATCTGAAAAATAATAGTTATTTATGTACCAAGGCACTGAAGTTCAACTTTTTATGACTCATGTGGAATTTAGTTGCCGAGGCCTCTGGCTGAGGCAAATAATCCACATGAGTCATAAAAAGAACTTCAGTGCCGAGGTACATATTATATATTTTTTTAAATGTTTTATTAGGCAAGAAAATAATCATAAGGGATCACCCGTTCATGAACCAACTGCGCGCGGCATTGCTTGACTTTGATGATCGCTCTACCTAGTTAGTTAGTTAGTTACAGCATCTCTTTATTTCCTACTAAATTTAGTCAAGTCTTCGAACAGACAAATTGCTGCCTGTTGTGCAGCCTCCACAGCAAATCTCTTGATATTCAAACCTACTAAAATATTTATACTGAAAGATTGTGCTGGTATAGGTAACATATGTACGAAAAGTTAAATGGGCCTTTTGTGGCCGGGTTTGGAATATTTGGTCACTTTTGACCCGCGATGGATCCGCGTCTGACGTTTGATGTTTACATCTCGCCAAAGCCTACTTATTGAAAAAATCGTACAATAATGGGCTACTTTAATGCCGATTTCTGAGCTTTTAATGACGATTTTGGGACACTTTACTGCCGATTTCAAGAAAAAGGATATTATACAAGGTGTGCATAAAGTAAGGAATAAATTGATTTTCTCGAGAAGTAAGTAAGTATACATTTATTAACATGTAAGAAGACACCTGTTAATACAACAACGTTTAGCTACAAAGTTAAATCTTGTGTGTAACTGAAACCTTCTCTAAAAACAGTTTACACCCCATCCTAAAAACTAAAAAACTAATAACCTAGGGATACCTATTAATTTAATAACTACAAAGACTTGATGGCATTACCACACACAGATCATACATTGTGTACTTAATTATATACCTAATTTTGTAACTAATTTATTATTTATTTATTTATGTGGTATATATTTTACTAAATAACGTGTCTGAATTCAGAAATATCCATTTGATAATAGCGCGTTTAAAATTTTTTAAATGGCAAATTATTCTTAGTTCTTTTTCCAATAGATTATAAATCTTACATCCAAGGTAGCAGAAACTATATCTATTTATTTTATATTGAAAATTTGGTATTCCAACACTTAGGTTTGATACCCACCTTGTTGTATAATTAGGGTAACTCACATTAATTTATTAGATTTGCTCTATTTTTGTGAAAGTACAATATTAAATACTTAACATAGAGTTCAGTTACATTTAATACTTTAAAGTCTGAAAAGAGAGTTTGAGTAGGGTAGAATTTTGGTTTTCTTAATATAACTTTAATTATTGCTTTTTGTGCACGAACTAAAGGATTGATTATTGTTTTAAAGGATGCCCCCCAAACAACAATACAATATTCAATAATACTTTGGATCAAAGCATAATAAACAGTTTTGACAGAGACAAAATGTGCTCCTTCCATAATAATTTGTTGTCAAATATGATTCCCAAATACTTGGTCTTTATACTGTATTCTATATGTGTATTATTAATAGATATTTTCTCAATATTGCAAGGAGATTGTAAGAAAGGGAGATAGATTTAAGGTCAAAAGATTTTTTTGCAACCATAATTTAATCGTATTTAAACCAAAATTGGTTTTGGCCACAACTTTATTCCAGGTAGTCTCAGCAAAGGTTATGGATGTGTCATCAGCATAAGCTGTAAATTTTCCTTTGATGGGTAAATTAAAAAGGTCATCGAGGTATATAGAAAACAACAGAGGTCCAAGCACGGTCCCTTGAGGGATTCCACAACTTACAGGCAAGAGAGAACTGAGACCTCTAGTACATTGCATCCTCTGGCTTAGATAGCTTTCTAACAGTTGTTGAGAAACACCTCTAATACCATAACTAGATAGTTTTTCTATGAGTTTTTTGTGACACACCGTGTCAAAAGCTTTTGTAAGGTCTAGAAACACTGATAAAACTTTTCTTTTTTCATTAATGTTGCTGTAAACATTTTTAGCAAAATCCGCATTAGCATCATTTGTAGATAAGCCCTTTAGAAATCCAAACTGGCATTTGTTGATGACATTATGTTTTTTAAAGAATTCTCTCAGTCTAGTTTCAATACACTTCTCTAGGATTTTTGCAAATGAGGATGATAACGAGATTGGCCTATAGTTAGTTATATTGTTTTTATCACCTGACTTAAAAACTGGAACTACTACTGTTTGCTTTAATTTCGTGGGAAATATTCCTTTTTCAAGGCATAACTTAAAGATATGTAATAGTGGACGATATATGTATTGTTTCATTGTTTTTATTACATTTACACAGAAAGAAAAGTTTTTCGGATAAACCCCAGCACACGTCAATTTGTGGCCTAAAAAGCGCATATTTTGATGTGGCATGCTCACATTCGTGACTTCATAAGTGTTCCTGACATGACGTCATCGGCAATATTTTTAAATGGCAACCAACATTTTTAAGTGTGCTATTTGGTAGAGCATATTTTTGTCTGCATTCAGCAAGTTTTTCTTTTCATGTTACGTAAGGAAATTTTCGAGAAAATTTCTTGGGAAATATATTCATTTAGAATCCTAATTTTTAATTCTTCGCTCGTTTTTAAGATGGTCACCCAGAAAGAAATCTAATGGATAAGTTCGAAGACCTTGGGGAGCATTCAATTCACAAGAAACTGCCAGTAAAGTCAATCGAGAATTTATTTTCTACTGAATAAATTAAAACTAGGTAATTATTGTAAAACCATATAACATTTATGTTTTCGAAAATTTCCTTATGTAAAACATGTCAAAAACTTTAACGTTCCGTATACAGACAAAAAATATGCTCTATCAAATGACACACTCAAAAATATTGGTTGCTATATCACAAATGCGAGATGCGAGTACCACATGCATCAAAATATGCAATTTTTAGAACAAAAATTGACCTGTACTTAAAATGATTTCCCCTTTTCGAGAAAATGAATTTATTCCTTTTTTATGTGTATGTATATTAGGCACCGTATAGTTGCGGATTTTTGGAATATACAGGGTATTCTAGCTACTGATGATTTGTGCTTCTTCAGATAAGTTTGTTTTTTCTTATGAAACAAAAAGGAAGTTGTTTAAATTGATTAAAAAAAGGAATATAAAACTTTTACTTACCTCGAGAACAGAGAAGATTGCTATTAAGCTTAAGCATTTGAATTCCATCTTACGTGTTCGTGACCTTTTTTTAGCACTGTTGAAAATTTAACATGGGCATAGGTTCTTATACTGATAATTTTTGGCCATGTCGGGTAAATACTATCATAATAAATGTTTTATTGTTTTCGCTGATAATGCTGATAATCTAATTAGATTATAATATACAGTGCGTATACTCTTTATACCTGAGTAACTATGTTTTGGAATGTATACATATTTTTGTTACTTTTCGTTATATTTAATAATACTTTATTTTGAAACCTATAAAAATGTGGCTTTTCATTATTATTATGTTTTAATATCTTGTTCCATTTTGCCATTAGGTATTATCTAAATAATGAATATTTAATCTCTTTTGAATACCTTTGTAAAAGGCATTTTTTCAGAATGAAAGTACATTGAAACTGTTGAAAAATATATTTTTTTGTAACTTGTAGGTAGGTTGTCCCAACAGTGGCCATACTGTATAATCTCGTTTAAACAGTTCCAGAAGAATACAAAACAAATATCATGCAGACATACCATAAAGTTGACGTATTTATATATCTGTGATTTTTTGGGTCAATAATAATTGTAGGTGCTAATAAACAATAATTATTATTTTAGTGTACAATAAAGTTGCAACACAAGATTTATTTGCAATAGGCACATAAGTAGGTAATCGTAAAGGACGTGACGACATAAGATTATACTATACATATTGTGGTTTATGTTATTTAGTTCCAATTGCCTGTTTCTATATCTGCAAGTACCTTACTCGAAGATGCAAAACATTATTACATTACTGTTGTTTACATTTATTTGCTGCATTGAGGTAAGTAAATTATAAATTTTTTCTGGCTATTAGAAAATAGCTTGTGCGAAAACGTGAGAATGTCACATTAACTATTTAATTTCTTTTTCAGGATGCTGAATTGAGTATATTCGGTAATCCGGTTCACCAAGAAATCGTTAACAAATACCAAGAATCTATCGATAATTTAAAATTGGAAATATCTCTTCAAGAAAAGAAGTCTAAAATCAAAATCCAGACTTTCCAGAAGACTAACACCGAAGCTGTCGATCAAGCATACTCGACAGCTAAGAACAACACTTTGGTTCTACATAATATTATCACTAATGCGATACAAGACGATACTGACAATGCTTGTCTGCAATTACAACTTGCCGATGTAGATGCTGTAGCTACAACAAATATACAGCGTTGTAAACCGGAAGCAGACGTTAAAGAATTGAACAAGTTGCAAGTCAATTTTGCACAATATAAAAAGGTTTTGAATTCGTTGCCAAAATCTTGCAGATCACTTAATCCTCTGAAGTCACAAGGAACTCAGATGGAGCAATGTTTGTCGTCAAATATAAATAGCGTTAATTCTAATGCTGATGACAATGAAAAAACTGTTGACGACATTATCGCCAATGCGAATAAGAGAGTTCAAAATTGTATAAGCAATGAAAACCAGAAGGTACAAAAAAGTATAAGTCAAATTTCCACTAAAGCAGAGAAATGTCAATGATATATCTTTATCATGCTGATATGCTCGTTTCCCGGGATAAATACTGGGTGATTATGTACACGCGTTTTTATATAAAAGATAATAAAATTTTCGTTTTTCCGTGAAAAAAAATTTTAAGTGTTGGAACCTTGTTACTTTCTTCATTCGCCATTCTAATTTAAAGTCTTCTCTATTGCCACAATTAATAAGAATCGTAACCTGAATATTTAGTATTTATAATTTGCATCAACTAGCAACTTTTAAAAAATATATCTCATTTATATTTTCTAAAATTTATTTGTGGCGTAAACAGATCCATTGAATTTTAATTGGGTTTTTCTCCACCAAACTGGTTAAAAGAGAACTCAAGTTGCCTGGAAAATTAATAAATTCTTAACAGTAAATGAACTAAACTTTGAACTTGTAACTCAAAAAATATCTTCAACAAATTTGTTTCCTGAGCTTTCGGAGAATATATCTTCCTCCGTTCTCAAAGATTATGTCACGTCAAAGTGAAATGACAGATTAATAAACAGGTTAAAATGTCATGACAACAGAAACAATAGCCTAGCCACCTGTCTGATATTGTACCCTGTGTTCTACCTAATTATTTATACTAAATTCTCTTTGAATAAGTGGCAATAATATTTTACTGAATTCCACTGAACATTCAGCAACACAGTTGTCTGTATTTCCTAGAATAAATGCTGATTCTTTAATTTTTCGTCTATTTCCTACCTCTTCTTTGAGAATTGGTTTGGAACTATCCCACAAAATCCTATGATTGTTATTAAAAGAGTGTTCACATATTTTCGATTTCGAAATTTGATTTTGCCTGATATAATTTTTATGTACTTTTAAACGAACGTTAAATGGCCTACAAGTCTCCTCAACACAGAACTTTCCACATTCGCAAGGAATTTTATAAATGCAATTTTGTATATTCTCCGAACGCTCAGGAAACAAATTTGTGGAAGATATTTTTTGAGTTATAAGTTCAAAGTTTAGTTCATTTACTGTTAAGAATTTATTAATTTTTCAGGCAACTTGAAAAAGTTGTCTTCTAACCAGTTTGGTGGCGAAAAACCCAATTAAAATTCAATATATCTCATTTATTTTTGAGTTAAAAATAATAACTTCTTATGCTTCACGTGCTCCAGGGATTCATATATACCTCTGGTTAAAATTTATGTACGAATCAAGGAATCGCCCTGTATAGGGTATAAATTTAGTTCCAAAAATTGTAATGTTTTTATTTTAGTTTCATATATTAAGCTTAGTCAATAATTAAGCTCAGTGTCAATATTTAATAAATATTTTATTTAAAAAATAACGCATTTTAATTTCTTTAAATCAAACAAAATTTTTTGCCATTTAAACTTTGTAGATTGTTGTTGCGTCTTGAAACACATCCTTAAATTGGAGAAAATTTGCTTTGCGCGAAGCTTCACTTCTGCTTTATACTTTTCCATTTCGAAACGTATTTTCTTTAACCTGGCTAAATTCGACAAGATATTTTCGGAGCTGCAACTAATTTTAACTCTTCTTAAATCTTCTCTAGTACTCAAAAGATTGTGTTGTACGATATTCATCTCGTTGAATTCCGATCTGGGTACACACACACCAAGGTCTGCATTAGACATTTTTGCCATCTTCCTGTATTTATCAGTAATGCACTGTCTATTGACTTTAACTTCGTTTAACAAATTCGCAAAAATTACAAAATTCGCGTTGGCCTGTAGTTTCTCCTGTGACATTCTCGTTAGTACGGAGAGCTGAACAGAAAGTTGAGTCTCTCGAACAAATTTTAAAGTTTCCTTAATTTGAAGATTCAAATTTTCAGTTTCACAGTCGCACACCTTGGCGGGAAATTTAGTGCAGCCGCCAGCGCCGACCTGTAAAATTGAACTTAATTGTCTATTTAAAAAAAATGGGGACTCACCATTCGGGTTGAAAAATATACGCACGCACAAATAAAAAGATTCACATTCATTTTGACGACAGGTCGACTTTAAACTGATTGCTGATTTTAAACGCCTGGTTTTATTGAAAAATCAGAGAATATTGTTTACTGATGGCATAAAACTGATTAAAACGTGTGAAAAGAATACCAAGAACAAATGTCAATGTTCTTCTATCACTTCTAAATTAACAGACAAGTACCTATGTATTATGTTAAATAGATTAGGTATTATCGAAATATAATAACAACAACAAATTATCAAATTCTGAAGAAAAGAGACGATATATAGAAAAGTCAATGATCAGTACCTACGTCTTCAAAATATCAATGGATAGATATAGGCATTTTCATACTTTATTTAAAAAGTTTTTGTTTGTTGGAAAACAAATTTGAAACCTAGGAAGTATATATTTTAGGAGATATTTTTGAATAGCACGAAAAGTGACAAAACTTGGGCTCATAACATTTTTATTTCAATGTTTTACCAAATGTCTGAGCAAAATTCTAATCAAAATTCTCTCAAAGTTAAAAGAGGTAGGTAAATTTTTGTTTGTAATAATTATATATTAAAAAACTTTATCAATGTAAATATAATACAGAGTGATTCATATTTTCCAAAATAAATGTACCTACCTCTTACTATCACTAGCCACGTTTCTACCACTGGTTGCTTAAATTATTTTATATGCTTTATGGTATCCTATATGCCATGGTACCCAAATAGGAAAATATATCTGCTAGTTTGGTTAATATAATATCCATTATAAATATGGAGTGTTCCGGAAATAGGTCTAAAAAATTAAAATTTATAATCTTTGTCAGATTTTATGGGGTGCATTTGACACACAATGCATGTTACAACAACTTTCATTCCATGATAAATTAGGGCAGCAATTCTGTACATCACGCCTAAACGTACAAATAATAATCTCGTTAATAAGTTATGTGGCTCATTGTTCCCGTTTCCGTTCTCGTGTTCGTTTTTTTTGCCACGGAAAGCAATAAAACGCACCTCAAATTCTTGTTACACATCGTCGTCTTTCGGCAACGTTGCGGAATGCCCCATTCGACTTATAGGACGCGGGCATTGATAGATTGCATGGACAGCCACATTTCGGCTCGCATTTATTTTAGGAAATTACTTCACAATCAACTCCGGTTTCCCAAGTAAGTGTGATTTTACTTGAAATAAACGATGTTGATGTTGAAATAATCGGTTCTATGCACGCGTAATCGAAATAACATATTTAATTATTAATAAAAAAAGAAATGCACGTCCCGAATTTAAGAAACAGCTATTCTTTTTGAAAAATGAAAAAAATACAGTTTTTATTAAGTACCTAAAGTTTTTACACATTAAATTGTATGCGGCGAAATTTGTATCCGATTTCTCTAGATGTAAATGTATAATATTATCCTTTATCTTTATCCAAATACTGGCGTTTTCGCCAATATTCAGCTTGTAGAATGTATAGAAACAGCAACAGCAACTCCGAAATATTTCAGCCAATCACTGCTCCAGAGCCTTAACATCACGGCTCTTGCTGGGATTTGAATAATTATTTTTATGCCTTTCCAGGATAAAGAAAAACCTAAAAAAAAATTGAGCTTAATAGACCCTACATTTAAAAAAAATCATCAAAAAAATCTATTGTTGTAGTACAGCACAGAACACAAGGTCGGTGACGGCTTCATAATTAAGTATCTAAACATTGCAGTGACTTATTAGGAACATATACTTTTTAAGATTTAGTTATAATAGTACCTACTCCAAAAGATCTACATTTATTCTGATATAAGAGAAAGTGCTTCCCAAATCATTCCTATCTTTTTGATTTGGTTGATGTTACACCACAGCTTAATATTTAAGCTGTGGTTACACCGTTCTGATGATTGCCAAATAGCATGAAACACGTGTATGCAGCTACAATTTTTTTTTGTTTTCTAACTTTGAGTGCTTATGCCAATTATCACTTTCTCTTGTATATACATTTACACTTACAATCTTACATCTCAGTGTATTCTGATATATAATTTTTGAAAAAAAAAACATTCTAAACATGATTCAAATAGGTGAGGCTCCGAAAAATGACGAAAGTATATTTATTATACATTTGCATAAAGAAAGAAATTAAAATTGCAGTTGGTTTTTCCATACCTCGAGCTACAACGCTGGTTGAAAGCTTTTATAGTTAAGAAATATTCTTATTACGAGCATTTCGCGTCGCGACATGCCTTTTAATGTCACAAATCTTGTCGCAATTTGGCAATTACCATAACGAAACCCTAAATTTATTTTGTTCGTTTTAGTACATGGCCAAAATGAAAGCTTGTTTTTAAAAAGGTTTCTATTTATTATTTATTTTAATTAAGTTCAATTTATGAAAATCCAAAATGAAAATCAGTCTGGTTGTTAAGCTAACAATAAAAATAAAATGACTATTTGTACGATTGTAGAAGATCTTTTACATATCCTCCTCCAATGTCCACACATTTCTCCAACTATTTTCGAAAATTCAACTTTAAAACATATTTTATATTCAGATTTCAAATTTTGTATTGGATTATAAACAACTTTCTTTTACAAACATGTCCACTATAAAATAATAAATAATGGTAGGGGAGACGGGGGCACTTTGGCGCAAGGGTTGGTTGGCGCACTATTATTTTTCCTAATTTTAAAGCGTTTTGGCAACGCCGCTTACCTCCTACGCCAATAAGTACACATTGCCTGTGCAGTTTACTCGAAATGGTGTAGAGTATTGACGTAGCGAGTTTCGGCAAAGATTAGGATATTTCGGGGTGATTTAGTACTTTTTTAAGTTTGGATTATTTTGATCATAGATATCTCAGACCTTTGTGCACCAAATATCTCCAAGTTATTTTCAATAGTGTTTGTTCCACAAGCCATCAAAACGCCAAGATGGAGACGGGGCAGGTTGGCGCAGATAATGCAGTGTTGCCAGGCAATGTGCCAACTACCCCAGACACTTATGTGAGTAAAATATTTGCTGTAACATCGACATTCTAGGTGATTGCAATGAGGAACAATGACGAATAATATGAAAACTCACAAGTGTTCTTGGTTTTACTTGAGAGCTAATTGAAAAACCAAACAGAAATGCCATGCGCCAACCTACCCCTCATAGGGGGAAGATTTGCGCATAATATGACATGCCTAATTTGATTGCATTTTTTAAATTTACTGCTTAGATTTTACCGTTTTTATATGATCCATTGTTAGGTCAAATTAGTTCCAATAATCTAATTGACAAGGCTGATAATATCAATTTCTTCCAAAATGATAATAATTCAAAAATGCCCCAACTAACCCCGGTCTCCCCTATACTTCTCTCTTCAAACATTTCAAGTTTTCATCTGAAAACCAATACTGATACATAATTTTGACATGTGTATGTGTATCCTTGCAGCCATTTTCAGATATAATAGTTTTCAGATATAATAGTTTCTCCTCCAAAATACCAACCAAAACTACAGAAACATAGAAAGCAGGACACAAGCAACTCGTTATTTTGATTCATTTGGGTCACATTTCCTTCTCATAATTTTTTGTTTACTTCAGTCTTTCCAAAATCCCAAATGCGCCCATGATGGAAATCCTTCCATCCCAAAGCAACATTTTGTTCCCCAATGTTCCTATAAGAAAGGAACCATTACTTACTACGTTATAAAAATATCGCATTTTCTTATGGAACGAGAAGCTTTTTAGAGAATAAAAGCCGTAGCATGACTTCCCCGCATGTAATTTGTATAGGTATGCTGATGCATTGTCAACTTAAGTGAGCCGGCGTTGTTTTGTATTTCAGATATAAACGACGTAAGCTGTTAGCCTCACGGCTGACAAATATGGGGGAAAATAACGACACTGCCGCCGCCGCCGCCGTTGCCAGCTTTTACGACGTACCTACTCGCTTTACGACGCCATGTATCCCTTTTGCAAAACTATAAAAATATGCCACACGTAGGGAAGGCGCCAGGCAGGGGCAGCAGCAGTGGCGTTTCCACGGGTGGGCCTGGGTGGGCACTTGCCCACCCAGAATTGTAGAGTGCCCAGCCAGGTGGCCACCCGAAGAATGGAAACATGGGCCTTAATTTATGAAAACTGATAATAACTCCGGAAAGTACACGCCACAAAAAAATTTCCCTATGTCAAAAAAATACAACCAAGTGTAATATTTGCATTATAGTAGTTACAGGGCCGTAGATAAGGGGCGGGTTTCAAACCTTCCACTAAGAAAAAAAGTAGAAAATACATCATGATTATTACATTTTTTCTGTAGGTAGGTACCTATGTATCTATAGATCTATACTCGTACGACACTGGCCAGTAAAACGTCTTTATGCAACAGTTAATATACCTAATGTGGTCCTTTGAAAAAAGAAATGCATTAATTTATTTTTTAATAGGGTCTTTCAACAAATTTATAGACACTAACTTATTTTTCTACTTCCACCTCACTGATGAGTGTTAATCTTGACTGGAAACTTCACGGAGCATCAAGTCTTGCCTAATGATAGTGAAATCCTATAAAATCATCCCATCCCATCCAAACAAAAATTCTTTGATTCATTGAAATTCTTAAATACCCTATAACAATATGAACCCTGATCAGGTGCTCTCCCTGAAAAAACATGCTGATGACGCCACTGGACAACGGCGAATGAGACCATATTGGCCAAAAGTTCAAATGGGCGTCAAATTTTCATCAATATCTGTTCGGAGGTTTTCAGCTGGGTATACTTGATTTCAGAAACCTCGTAAATATTTTATCTACACTCATATCGGATTTGGATTATAATATGAAACTATCTAGGTATATTGCTTACAAACAATAATTATTGTTAGTGGCTTTATAGGACTGAATATTTCGAATAACTCTAACCGCAATGCTAGCAACTATCACAAAGTAATTTTATTTGGCGGTAAAGTACGCCCAATTTGGCACACGCTGTGCAGTAAGCATGATTTTTGAATTTATGTTAACGTTTTTACGAAAAACCGGCGTAGACTTTTGCCAAAATCGGACAGTCAGAAGTATAAAATATTGTTCCTGTGCCTTTTAAGGTGGCGTTTTCACACCTACTACCAACCCAAGTGTGTTTTTAAATGTAAAATTGCCATCAGATTTATTATAAGTTTACGTTGTTCTCGACGATATAAAATAGTGTTTGGGGTACATTTGGTTTCTTTGGAAAACTTAATGATTTTTAAAATAAACATCAAAAGCATAGTGTATTCGCCAAGTTTTTAGCTTTGTAGATCCAGCGCCTAAAGCAATAATTAATAACGACAAAAGTAATTTCGCATCCTGTAATGAAACCGAAACATTTAGCATTGCAACAAATGCAAACATGCTAGGGCAGCCATTATCAGCTGAAGCTGTTCGTTGCAGATCATGAGTTCGTTGGACTGAAAGTCACCAAACAAAATTCAATAAGTTCATGTCTCTTGCCTTATCCTTCTCAGTTACTAATTTAATCCCAGATGCTGTTGCTACACCATTGTTTGGGCACAGACTTAGAAACGTCAGAAAAACGTAAAAGTTTAAAATTTTAACTTTAAATTATTTAAAATTTAAGTAAAAGAAAGCAATAAAAGTTACTACTACAATGATTCGGGATCAATAAAGTTTGGTTGGGTCCAAATTTTGAAAAACCCTCATGACCTCATGTGCGTCATTGGCCATCCACCGAAGAATCCGATTAATTCGGGAGCGGGACCCAACCGCCCCTGCTTTATTGCAAGTTAATGACCGGGGTTACACGGCTAGAGAATAGAGCCATTCTGGCCGTTCTGGCTCCACGCTCTGTGAGATGAATTATGCACTGCGTTGCATTTTGGCGGTCGCGCATCCGATGTAAGCCTTTATCGCAGCCGAACCGCTTCGGTAATCCGGAGACTAGGTGGCCGTGTTCGCAAATAAATGATCAGACCTAAACAAATCATCAGAGCTAAACAGGAAGGATAAAAGAACAAATAGAGCTTAACGCTTGACCAGCTGTTAATACATTTAATATTTAATATTGGTATGTATTATAAAAAAAAAACTAAAATCGAGCAACTCTTACGCCTGGCGTAAACAAGAGCACGTGCGTTGAGATATTCGCCAGGGCCGCACTGAGGCACGACCTTCATTTAATTTTAGTTTTATAATTGTTTATATCAAAATAATTCGGAAAACAATTATTGGCTTAATTAAAATGGTTCAAAACATTGATAACATTATTTGCGGCAGTGTCTAAATAGCTGAAAACATTAAGATAAAACCGAATAACTACTCTTTTGCGATCGAGTACATCCCTGTTGGCGAGTCGGGTGAAATTTTATAGCCTACCGACCAATCGCGGAACGTCATTGAACACGTGGTTTTATTTACGCCAGGCGTAAGGATTGCTCGATTTTTGTATAGAGTTATTTATACCGTCAACAAAGTGACATCTGTGGACGGATGACCAAACTATTTAAATTGATTTCTACTCAATCATAACAAGTATAAAGATAACGTTATACAAATTTATAAATACAGGGGTCAATCAATAATAAAACATACAAGGATTGTCCAATAAGATAAACACTAGATAGATCGAAGTCCAATCGCCGAGTCGGCAAAATCTGCTAGTATAAATTCGGCGCCAGCCACAAGCTGGGGATAAGCCCCGCTTATTAGCAGCTACTCGATCACTGACCACCCTTGGTGGTCTGGCCTGGCAACGGATCCCGCTTATTAGCCTCCTTGTCCAGGTCGGGCTCCGAGGGGCAGACGACAGCGCCCCCGGGTACTGTTGAAGTCGTCAGCTGGTCAGCAGCGGCATCGCGCAGCCGCTACCCCTGCAATGGCTCAGATACTGTTAGAGGCATCTTTGTGAGTGGAAGAATAAACACCCTACTTTGTACCTACTATCTTCTTCAATCGGCGCTTCAAGACTCCCTTACCCAGTGATCCCGGCAAGCCGCGAGGGACAACAGGGTTCTCTCGTGGCACACACAGGGCATTCCCAGCCCGGTGTGACAATACAAACTAAAATTATAATAATTATTCTTATCATCTCTAGCAATAACGAAGTTCTCAAAAATAAGAACGGAAGCTATGCACGGATTAGCCGGATACTGATCTGGTGTCTTTTCTGTTCCTATATACGTCAGGCAAGGACCATCAAAAAAGCCATTTTATGGTTCAAAATATTGAATCACCACGTATGTGATGTACATTATTTACTCTTAACATCTGCCTGTTACTCAAAATATGCCGAGTTTTATTAAAATCGGCCAAGTAGTTCTTGAGATTTTTAAAAATATACCTACTTTTCTTGAAATCGGCAGTGAAGTGTCTCAAAATCGTCATTAAAAGCTCAGACATCGGCACTGAAGTAACCCATTATTGTACGATTTTTTCAACAAGTAGGCCTTGGCGAGATGTAAACGTCAAACGTCAAAAGTTACCAAATATTCAAAACCCGGCCAATAAAGGCCCATTTAACTTTTGATACACATTGTAAAATTGTTACCTATAGCAGCGCAATCTTTCAGTGTAAATATTTTAGTAGGTTTGAATATTAATCTATTTGAATTACTGTTAGGAGCGGCGTGTCTCGTCATACTTGACCTAGGGAGAGCAATCGTCAAAGTCAAGCAACGCCGTGCGCAGTCAGTTCATGGACGGGTGATCCCTTATATTTATTTTTTCTTGAAATCGGCATTAAAATGTCTCAAAATCGTCATTAAAAGCACAGAAATCGTACAATAATGTAGCCCATTATTGTACGATTTTTTCAGTAAGTAGGCCTTGGCGAGATGTAAACATCAAACGTCAGACGCGGAGAAATCGCCCGTCAAAAGTGACCAAATATTCAAAACCCGGCCGATAAAGGCTCATTTAACTTTTCGTACACATTGCGAAATTGTTTCCTATAGAAGCGCAATCCTTCAGTATACATATTTTAGTAAATTTAAAAATCAATAGATTTGTTGTGTAGGCTGCACAAGAAGCAGCAGTTTGGTTTTTCTGTCAGAAGGTGCCGTACATCATTATACTTGTCAGAGCGATCGGTAAAGTCAAGCAACGCCGCGCGTAGTGGGTTCGTGGACGGGTGATCCCTTATTATTATTTTCTTGCCTAATAAAATATTTTTTTTCCGATTTCAAGAAAAATATAATATGTACCTCGGCACTGAAGTTCTTTTTATGACTCATGTGGTTTATTTGCCTCGGCAAGAGGCCTCAGCAACTAAACTCCACATGAGTCATAAAAAGTTGAACTTCAGTGCCTTGGTACATAAATAACTATTTCGCCTAATAAAACATTTTTTTTCCGATTTCAAAAAAAATATAAAATGTACACTGAAGTTCTTTTTATGACTCATGTGGTTTATTTGCCTCGGCCAAAGGCCTCGGCATACATAAGTAAATAACTGTTTTATTAATTTTAACACTCTGTATCTCGAAAACGAAGATTTAAAACATACAAGTTCGTGTAAAATTTTCCTTTTGTTTTTACGAGTTCTACCGCCTGTTTAAACCTGACTATATTTAATAATTGATTTTGATACACTAATAAATATATTTTGAGGTTAATAATTTTACATTAAAAGCATCTTAAAACCAAATACCTACAACCCAGCAACTACCAAATCGTCGGTAATAACAATCTTTATCCAATCTTCAACCACCAACTGGCTAGTGTTGACGAATCCGTGATGGCCCCATTGCAGGTTCTGTTTATTATAATTCTCACAGCTGCAGTGCGGGCTATCTCAAATTTCACCCCGTGTCCTCCATCCCTTGATTATAAATGGAGTTTGTTTGTAAACACCAACCGGCAGGTATAGTGTTTGGATTACAGGAGTGGTTCGTCCTCAACGACTTAGTGCGGATGGCGACGTTTGTATCATACCGCAGGGATGGAATCCATCGGATTGGAAAATTACGCTTTTCATTGGTTAGACGGCCTTGGAATTTCGAACCGGGTCGAAAACAGTTGTTTCTTGTTTTAATTTTATGACAATATATCTATACCATTTTTCAAATATCTGTCGTTTGTTTTTATTTTTAACCGACTTCAAAAAAGGAGGAGGTTATCAATTCGGTTGTAGGTATGTTTTTTATGTTTGTTACCTCAGAACTCCGTCATTTACAAACCGATTTAGACAATTCTTTTTTATTTGAAAGGGTATATCTACAGAATGGTCCCATTTAAATTTAATGGAAAAAATCCACCCCTAAGGGTGGAAAAATAGGGGATGAAATTTCATATTGGACTGATTTCGATGATTCTCTTTTTATTAGAAAGGGATTACTTTAGGAGTGACCCCATTTAAATTTGAAGAAAAAAATCCACCCCTAAGGGTGGACAAATAGGGGATGAAATTTCATATTGAACCGATTTCGATGATTCTTTTTTTATTAGGCAGGGAGTACCTTAGAGGTGGTCCCATTTAAATTTATAGAAAAAATTCCACCGCTAAGGGTAGATAAATAGGGGATGAAAGTTCATATTGGACCGATTTGGATCATTCTTATTTTATTAGAAAGGGGTTACCTTAGGGGTGGTCACATTTAAATTTGGAGAGAAATTAAATTTAAAGAGAAAAATTTCAATCCTAAGGTTGGACAAATAGTGGATGGAATTTAATATTGGACCGATTTCGATAATTCTTAATAATTCACTAAAAAATAAATAAAAAAATTTTAACAAAAAAATTAAAACCGACTTCAAAAATTTGCCCGTACACACTCCACTAAAATTTAAAAAAATATAATTAAAAAAAAATAACAAAAAATACCACCGACTTCACAAATTTGCTCGTATGCACATTTCAACTAAAATTTTAGAAATATTTTTCTCTTTCTAAATTGAGTTATCTTTGAAGTCGGTGACAGTAAGTTATGATGTATGTAGGATATGATGCATTCATATCTAAATAGATTTAAATTTCTTGCCTTGACTGTCACCAAATCCAAAGATAACTCAATTTAGAAAAAGAAAAATAATTCTAAAATTTTAGTTAAGGGCAAATTGGTTATTTTTTTTTATTTTTAATGGAATGTGCATACGGGCAAATTTTTGTTGGTTTTAATTTTATTGTTAAAAGTTTTTTATATAGGAATCTTTTCCTAATATTGATTAAGATAAATTTTATAAAACCTATGTGGGGTTATTTGTTTTTGCTAAATTCAACGTCTGAAAGTGCTTTTGTTGTTAATATTGTTGTAAATAAATTTTATTTGTTTGAAGAAAAAATACAAGTAAAACCTTATCAAGCCTGTTACAAAGCTGTTCTAGCTTCAACAATTTGTTGCAATGCTTACTGTAGTTGAATTTTTATGGGGTAAGTAGTCGCAATTTGGAATCAAAAAGAGAAAATAATACTAATGTCGACTGTTTCCATGGCCTAACTTAGGTACTTCTTCCGCCCATTAACCCATATTACAGATACAATATTTCCCTGATAGGGAACATAATAAAATTTTGAATGAATGACAATAACTGACTTTAATATTGGAAACGTCAATCACAATAATTATGGCAACAGAGCAAATTGGTACGATGCTCTCATTGATCCAAAATGCAAGAAAGTACAGAATATATTCTTTCTTTCTAATCATACAAATCACCCAACTTCAACCTAGTGAAAAAGGTTCTTGATCCGATGTCTTGACAGATTTTTTTATCTCTTCATACCAAAGTTACGATACGATTCATTTCTGATATTTTGTAGCTTTCGCTAACGTTGTTCTGATTGCGGTGGTCAGTTAAAGTAACGAACGGGCCTGGCAGAAACACTCTTTAACATCCTTAACGGTAATAAGACGTAAATAACGGACCGCAGCCCGCTTTGTAGGTCGTTAGACGAATTCCGTTCTGGCTATATCCGCCGGATACGAGATTAACGGGGCAATTATATTAACGAGTCGGCTCAAAAAGCAAATCCCCAAAATGCGGTAGCGGAGGTACTGTCGGTTTTTGGGTTTTAGCCAGGAAACTAGCAAAAAAATGTCGTTGTGGCTTCCTTAGCCTCCGTGGGTAATATTTCATGGCAAAATTCAATTTTTGTGCCGGTTATAAAGGCAATCTCGTCGGAACTTTTAGCATATAAAATAAACAAGTTCCAGAAGTGCACTTACGCATCTTGTACTATAAATAACTATTTGATAGCAATAGTCAAGGTCAAATAATGTCAAAAAAACTCAATGGGTAGGCATAATTCAAAATGCTACTATTGCAATAACAAAATTGATATTTTTAAAATTCGACAGTTTCCATTAATATCACTGCGGACAATTTTATAACCTATTATAGTGACTGGTCACAAAAGCACCCCTCTTAATAATTCATACATTTCGTATGATAGTATGAAATTTGCCAAGACTTGACGTGACCCAGATCTGCATCTAATAAGAATCCAACGATGGTGAAACACGCAAAAGAATACCTAATTAGTTTTTCTAATTAATTGTTTTTATATTAATATTTCGTGCGGACAATAATAACTCCAGCCCCGATTGTGGTAGACAATTGCAAAGTTAATTTGTATCACAGCAGCTAAAATATAAAACAGTTGGCACGAGTGACAATCTTGTTTTTTCATCTCCTATATTGCCTGCTCGGAAAACAGAAAGGAGCTCACAATTTAAATTTCAGATGACCCAATAAAAAATTCAGTCGCGAATTTTTACATTCGTTTTTCGCTTTTTATTATGGAAATAAATCTTCATTCCGATTGCCACATCGGACGTGTTGCACCTTTATGGATTTATTTATGGATCGTGCGTGGAATAAAAGCAATTCAATTGTGTTTTGGAGGGAAAATATCGGGCGTATTCACGCTCTGCCGACAGATTTAACTATTATTCAATATTTCCAATCGATTCCTATTCACCGTTTGTCCGTTTGTATACCAGAGTGGCGGCAGTATAATGACATAATTTCCAATATAACAGGTTCTTGAAGAGACAAGAGACATATTTTACCATCTTTTACTGAATTGAAAACACAAAAAAATATGAAAATGAAAATGGAGAAGAACTTTCATACGTATAGGACGTAGACCAATGGACATGAAAGAAAGAAATCGGACAACATTTTAGAAAAATTAAAAAGGATTTTCTGTCAGCGCCGGGGGTCGAACCCGGGACCTCCCGCTTGCTAGGCGAACGTTCTACCACTACACTACGCTGAACCGTTGAAATTAAGTCGGTCTGTTTGTATAGTAGCTGAACGGAGAAGCCTACGTTCGCGCCGTACCACAGAAAATACTCTCCAATTTCTTCCGAGACACACCAGATTAATAATAGACACAACCTTGACGTTAGATACAGTTGTACCACCATACATCTTGGAAGTCATGCTGGTGTAGTCCCTCACATACGAATCTCTCGTAAGGAATGATTGAAAATGAAAATGGAAATGGAGAAGAACTTTCATACGTATAGGACGTAGACCAATGGACATGAAAGAAAGAAAATCGGACATCATTTCAGAAAAATTAAAAAGGATTTTCTGTCAGCGCCGGGGGTCGAACCCGGGACCTCTCGCTTGCTAGGCGAACGTTCTACCACTACACTACGCTGAACCGTTGAAATGAAGTCGGTCTGTTTGTATAGTAGCTGAACGGAGAAGCCTTCGTTCGCGCCGTACCACAGAAAATACTCTCCAATTTCCTCCGAAACACACCAGACTATTAGACACAACCTTGACGTTAGATACAGTTGTACGACCATACATCTTGGTAGTCATGCTGGTAAGATGTATGGTGGTACAACTGTATCTAACGTCAAGGTTGTGTCTATTAGTCTTAGTCTGGTGTGTTTCGGAGGAAATTGGAGAGTATTTTCTGTGGTACGGCGCGAACGAAGGCTTCTCGGTTCAGCTACTATATGTACAAACAGACTTAATTTCAACGGTTCAGCGTAGTGTAGTGGTAGAACGTTCGCCTAGCAAGCGAGAGGTCCCGGGTTCGACCCCCGGCGCTGACAGAAAATCCTTTTTAATTTTTCTGAAATGATGTCCGACAAAAAATATATTCAAACGCCATAAAAGTACCGTAAATAGCCACCAAAAAATACAAAAAAAGCAACATTATTTTCTCTAGAAAAATAGAAAAAAGTATATGTGCATTCATTCGTCCGCGGAACGTTCCCTCATTAGCTTGACGTCACTGCCTCTATTGGGGAGCACGCGCGCGCGCGTTCTCAAACTGCCGTCCTTTGAGCATATTACCACAGTACGAACTATCGCAAAATAAATAATTTAAACATGGTGTTTAAGTCTAAAATTGCCAAACTTTAAGAAGCAATATAAAATTTAAAAAAAATGCCAACTTCTCATGTGTAAATTGACGTTAAACGGTGTTAAAGTTCCCAAAAAGCGAAGAAAGGTATTTTTTAATATCTCTAAAACTGACAAAGCTATTCAAACCAAATATTACTGGTATAGGCTGACACAAAATTCTGAGGTGTTTACCTGATCGAGGATTACGAAAGTTAGGGGTTCCTGATTGGTCGTGGATTCTGCATTATTAAGTCACTGTAAAATCATAATGAGTACAATAGGTGCATTTATCAATTTATAAAGTATAAGAGGTGCACTAGGTACCTATTTGATGTCTGGAATGAAATTGCCCTGGCATAATTTTCTTCGTTGCAAAAACGAATATTTCTTTCTGCGCGAAAATAACTGAATAAATTGAACTGCCAAAGTATTCAACTCAAATGGCCAAGGTCTGTTTGCGAAGTTTTTCAATCTGTTTCCTATTATAACTTCAATAAACCGTTGTGGAGTCAGCTTGGTGGTTAATGCTCGCTCAAGTGGCTCGTTAGTAATGCTTAAGCGTGAGCCCTGTTCGTAAATTGTCAAGAATATAAAGAGGGATGAATGTATTGAATTTAAATTCTTACTGGAAATCTGGCGGCGCATAAATTACCTTTAAAAGTTTTACGTCGCTATGAATATGATTGATGACTTTAATAAAGTAGGCATTTCAGGTCGCCCCGAATATTGGTTATTAAAATTCCGGAGACCGTCGCGTCGATTCGGGACCACTCCATAATTCTATCCCCGCGAATTGGATCCTATTCGGCCACCTACCTTTTGCTTTTTGCCGATAATATGAACGCCCGAGGAAAGTTAGACCACTAAAACAAATTCAGTTTTATATTTTGTTCCACAACCAGCTTGATTTTCACCCTCGTAATTTCAAAACTTTAATTCCAATGTAAATTTTGACTCTTTGCAAATTCTAACTAATTTCACAAGATTATTACCTAACTGACTAGGACTATACAGCGTGATATATGTTAGGTATGTTTATAAGATTTGTGTTATCACATTTTGTGACACTTGATCAATGCATGCTGTGTACCAAATTTCGTTTGAATATTGGGTAATTATAAAATAAAACGTTAAGATTGTTGGGAACTTAAACATTATACAGGGTGAATCAGTTTTTTTGTAGCAGGACTTTAACAGGTCATAGATCTTCAAAAAATAACCGCACTTTCTTTTATAAACTATATAATTTTAAGGCGTTAAGATTGTTGGGAACTTAAACATTATACAGGGTGAATCAGTTTTTTTGTAGCAGGACTTTAACAGGTCATAGATCTTCAAAAAATAACCGCACTTTCTTCTATAAACTATATCATTTTAAGGCCTTATAAAAAAGTTACAGGGTGTGGACTTTATTGAATATTTAGCAAACTAGTTGAGATATTTAAGTCATATTTGGTATACGTTAAAACGGCATGGGTTAGCATAAAACCTGTTAATATCGAACATCTTGCACAACCAGTGGCGGAGAAGTGGGTAATCGGTAAAATTATTTTTACCTTGTATTTTAACAAAAGGTATTGATTTTTTTATGTAGATTTTAATTGCAGACAAAAATGTCCTCTTGGTATTTGTTCGCATGTATTATAGTTAAACGGCAAATTTCATTTTTTTGTATTATTTCGGGGTATTTCCGAAAAATTATCTAAAAAATTTGCTCGCTACTTAAAGTAGAAAAAACGTGTTTATTACTTTAAGTAAAGTAACTTTTTCCAATAAACTAACCCATTCAAGGTTTTACTTTTCAAGATACAGAGCGTAACCTTAATTGTATCTTCCTTAAATGTTTTAGACCCTGTAACTTCAAAAGTATAGCCTTAAATAGGTAAGTTTATTGGAAGAAGTTACTTTATTTAAAGTAGCAAACACATTATTTCTACTTTAAGTGTTACTTATGGAGCAATTTTTTTAGATAATTTTCAGAAATACCCAGAAATAATACAAAAAAATGAAATTTGGCGTTAAACTAGAACACATGCGAACAAATACCAAGAGGACATTTTTGTATGCAATTAAAATCTACATAAAAAATTCAATACCTTTTATTACAATACAAGGTGATTAATTTTTTTCTAAAAATAATTTTACCAATTATCCACTTCTCCGCCACTGGTTATGCAAGATGTTCTATATTAACAGGTTTTATGCTAACCCGTGCCCTTATAGCGTATACCAAATATGACTTAAATATCTCAACTAGTTCGGTAAATATTCAATAAAGTCCATATATTTCTTAAAACTTTCACACCCTGTAACTTTTTTATAGGGCCTTAAAATGATATAGTTTATAGAAGAGAGTGCGGTTATTTTTTGAAGATCTCTGACCTGTTAAAGTCCTGCTACAAAAAACTGATTCACCCATAGGTAAGTATCTCGAAAAAATTTATATCTGGAAAAAATTTATACCACAAAATAGTCTCAATTTATGACTTTCTAATTTACCACCTGTTAAAGTGTCCCAGAATACGGCTGAATGGCCTTATATTAAACGTTTTTTAAGATTAAGTATCTTTAAAAAGTTCTATTTAGATAAAGAGTTCTGTAAATAAATACAACGGTGACAGATACGAGAAAAAGCGTATTTTGGCCATTTATTTAATTAAATGTCATTTTTGACAGGTATGTCAAATGACGTCACGGTGTTTAATAATCTCATTTCGAATCTTTTTGTAAGCAGAGATGATCGCCCCAGAGTAGTTTCATCTTAGCCAGAAATAAAAAAAATCCCATATGGTTCAAACTTTTTGGCGGGCACTGTAAATCTTGTCTGCCAAATTTAATTAAAGTATCTCAACCGATTGTAAGATAAATAAATAAAAGCTAATATTAAAAAAACTTTGGAGCCCTGTATCTTGGAAACAAATGCTTTGTATAAAAAAAGGTGTAGGTACACTAGAGTCTTAAACCCAATATAACTTGTGAAAATTATACAACCAATCATAACATTGTCCTTAAAAACTTGAGAGACGCCAAAGATACAGTTACCTAATAAAAGTGTTTGTTCTTTTTACAGGTCCTGCGTCAGAGTTTATAGTTCTCTTTAATCCAAGTTTGCTGCGAAATAAATTTTGTACCAAGAGATAATTGCTTTACAAAAACGGGGTTAAACGAGTTTCCATCGTTTTCGAAAGAAAGTTAAACATCCCTTTACATTTTTACGTGTACCAAGTAATTATAAAGTCAATTAAAACTTTTCGAAACATTTCACGCGCAATTTATCCGCGTTTAACGAGATATTTTTTCACGGCAAACATCGAAGAAATGCCCACCGAGTGAGCTCCTTTCTAAGTTTCCATCGTATATTATTGAATAAAAATATGAAAAGTTGGGGTTAAAGAGGTATTATTTATTATCTAAAAAATTTTAAACACAATACAAAATTGTCATTTTGAAATAAAAAATTAAAATTGTGGGGTCTTTTTTACCAGAAAAAATGCGGGAAATCAAAAAGTACCTATGGGCTTTATGAAAAAGTTAACTTTTAGATACACTTTTTCGTAGTGCATTTTGTAACTGCTTGCAATCCCAATCTAATATCCGGCAGAAAATTCAGGTGGCTTTGTTATATTTCTATAACAAATTGAACATTTAATATTTTCGTTCCTAGAAAGAAAATTTACGAAATAAAATATTTCATTTAATCTTTTGGTTAGAAATTGCTTCCCTACTGTTACGTGATTCCTCTACGAAATATAAGTTTTCTTCGTTTATGAAGGAAAATGAAACATGTCTTTTGTATTTTTGTGTCAACGTAATTAAAACTTTTGGAACGCCGTTGAAAATTATTTGCGGCATTTTCCGCCCAAGTTAATAGCATTTAACAAGATTTTCTTTCATTAAATTCAAGGTGCCGTACAGGATTAAGCAACAAATGTTTTCTATCGGATTAATACAAATATGAAGTTCCAGAGATTATACCATATCCATTGGGGCGATAAAATGTTGAAGTTGGTCCGAATAAATGTGACCCTCACCATTCACTGAAACTGGACCCTGCGTTTTGAAGTTAATGTCCAGGTCAGGTTGTAGCTGTGCTGAAATAATTTGAAATATTGTATAAACGAAAATAGAAAAACTACACCATAACAGTTTCTATGAAATGGACATATTTTGACGTTTCGAAAAAAAAATAGTTTTGTTCGGAATTGAAAACCAGTTAAGACGGCAATATATTCATAGTGTTTCAAGCAAGATACACTGAGGTAAAAACTCAGACCAAAATTAATATACAAGGTGTCTGCTTTTATTTGTATAGAAATCCAGAAACCCTTTATTTTTCGAGTTAATCCACTACTGTTGTCTTAACAATTTCTTATCAAACCTATGACAACGTCACAGAATCTTTCATAAATTTATGTTCTTTAAGCTATTGCTGAATAAATGTTTATGTGTACCTACCTAAGCATTTCACTTACAACATGGAATACAAAGCCCGACTTCCTAGTGTAAATTATCTTTTCAAAGTTCAGTGAGCATACCCACTTCACTAACTCAATCTCCTGGATAGAACTGATTATTATTGTCGACGCGTCGCTCTAGTTAACATCAACTTCAATCTTTGTCACTCGAGGATAGAGATTTGGTAAATTTGCCGAATTATTGGTGGCATACTAACTGCTCAAAATAATCATACTTATTTATAAATGTTGCATTGCAATTATTGTCACAATTTTTACCTAAACGAACAACAGGGACACAATCAAGAAATTCTAAAACGAAAGAGTGAATAAAAGAAACGTCACAGCTTATTTTAAATTAAACACTTTTTAAATATGGATGTAGAAAAAGAGAAGTTGTACTTTATTGGTTTGGATAAATTAGAAGAAAAAGATGCCTACCTACTCTATAAAAAACACCAAAAGGGTTTCTCCATTTCAGTTTTCGTTCAGCGAGGCGATTGTTATTAAAAGATTAGCAAATGAGGCAGAACAAATTTAGAACAGGCTGCTCGGTGTTCCCGAATTGATTTTGTAATTATTATAACTTTTCGGTCGGAACGCCATTAGTTTTCACAGCACGAGGATTTTTCTGAACTAAATAATTTGGCCAACTTCTCCAATTTTAGTTAGTAGACGAAAACGAACTTAAGTTTTTTCCTCACTACGACGTGACAAGCTTTATTGAATGTTTTTAGGCGTTTTTCCTTTGTGGCTGTAATTCGTGTGGGTCCCAAAAAGTTTATTCGACTCCCTTATTCTACTATCACAAAAATCATGCCAAAATAACGATTGTTGAAGCCCCAAGATCTGACGACATTAACATTAATCAATATGTGTTCTGTTTCGTGCAAGATTTGTTCTCCTCCTTTATTATTCTGAAGAAAACTAGAATATTTTATACTCTCTCAAGTATGTTCAGACTCCAGCGTTGCCACTAACTTCGACTAAGCTTGGTCTCATCTCGCAGAGGGCTCTGCCATATAGGACGCTACAAAATTCAGTTAACTGAAAAGTGTTATGTTTTTAAGGTTTAGCGTTTTTCCGATTCATTAAATACTATTCAGTGGTACCTGACGTAGAATAGACATAGGTATTTTGCTGAATCTAGAACAACAACTACAACTATGTATGCTAAGATAAAACTATCGTTTTATAATCATTTTCTAGCAACCAAATAAGGGGTCATAACTTTTGAAGTGAAACACCATGTAGTACGCATCTAACATGAAACTTCGAAGTTTAACTCTAATACAAAGCTTGACTTCCGGTTATAAACTAGCTTTGTGAGTTGCGTGAATTCATGCAGAAGCTATATCGATCGACCTGCAATCTCCAGAATAGAACAGTTGCTTGCATAAATATATCGGTGTGGTTTGCATCCACTTTGAATTTACACGACTCAGGTGTCCACCTCAAGTAGGCCAAACATTGTTACTTACCTTACCTATATTGAATTCTTCAAATACTTCAAATACACTACAACAAGTTTTTAGCATCGATTAGGAGGGCAACAAATGAATCGAAAATAAAAGTGACAGCCATGGCTGGGAAATCTGGCAACACGGAATAAGCGGGAAATGGGCCTGTTTCACACTTTTTTATTTTCGATTCTGAATCTTAATTGTAAATAAAACACAAAAATATTTTTTTCCGATTTATTTCGGCCGGTAAATGCCCTAAAAATGTTTTTGAAATTCAAATTCCTTGGGCCCGTGACGTTAGGGGCCCAGAACACGGATTGGCTACTGTTTTGCGACGTTGACACGATTTACGGCAATATCGATATGTTTCTATTTGAGATTTGTGAAGACTGAAGAGGAAGAAAGATTGCCTAACTTATGATATTTTGTGGCAAAAGCCAAATAGACACAACACATGACCTCAATATCCGGGGGCGGCGCGGAGGTACACGAGTGGGTCTTTCGTGGTACCCCACGCTTTGGCACCGTACATCGTGGGTTCGATTCCCCCGCGGTAGTGCCCTGGATGTTGTTTATTTGTCTTTAGGCTTAGGATTTATCTTCAAAAATTATACCAATTTGGTTTGGTAAATTATCATTTTCCTCTCAACAACAGCTGCCACAAATTAACTTTGAATTTAATAAGATAATAACAATATTATTATGTTTAATTTCGAGAACGTCCATGTCCTTGTTCCTAGCATTTAAATTTGGCGTGATGTGTCAGATATACACAGCGCAGCGTTGCCAATTATAAATTGGGAACCTTTTTCGGTGTCCCGCATTGTAGGTACTCTTGTAAATATAAGAAAATTGAACATTTTAAAATGAATAATGGCCGCTAGCCGTGACCAAAGGAAAGCGTTACATACATACTACATTTTTTGAGAAGCGAGGGCGACTATAAACACCTAGGAGGTCTGGCAGAACCGGACTAGACGTTTATATATACCTAATATAAAGATTTAATAACATTTTAATTGTACTGATGAGTAGACTTCAAAATGTTAAAAATACATGGCAACTCCAATCGGGTACACACGTTCATATTCTACTTGACGTCGTTTTTATGTGGCATGGACACTAGCTTGTGCGAACAAAGAATTTTATATGAGTCGCTACATACATTTTTCATGATATGTCTCTCTACAAATGCACGTTCCAATAAAGTAATAAAGTGTCGTACTAGGCTTTGAAAACGTTTTGACGAGCTTTTTGCAACTGAAATCAATGTATATTCTAATAATCGTTTGAACGTTCCATAACCATTACAAAGCTTATCCTGTAATAAATTCTCTTTGTAGTTGAGAATTCACATGCCAAGCGATCTCAGATCGGTCCAATGTAATTTCCATGTTATTGGGTATAATAACAGACGTATATTGGCTGTGGCTATCACCCGATTTGAAGTTTAGACAGCCCCTTAGCTAATCCGGAAGGAGGCTGGAATCTTCACTTATTGATACCGATAAACTGACAGAAATATGTTTGCTATGATAAACTCTATTGGCATTATTACACTATCTAGTAAATATATTTTATTTACAAAACTCCTATAGTAAGCAATATTAATAAAAGTTTCCAGGCATTACAGGTACCCAAAAGAAATTGAGAATAATTAACGTATTGCGCCGCTTTCACGGCATTAAATGCATATCTACTTTCCGACTACCGACAAAAATAGAATTATGCTGGAAAAATTTATAAGAAAATGTTATTCTAGAATACATATTATATCCCAATATCAAATTTCAAAACAATCGGCCAAGTCACGCCTATATTACATAAGTACAGTGGCGGTTCTACGGGAGGGGGCTATAGGGGCTATAGCCCCCCCCCCCCCCTTGGCCTAATACCGTAAGGTAGGCACTTAAAAAATATGTCTGGCAATTAGAGATGGTGTGGAACTGCGTTTTCTTGGAACAGGTACAACCTGTTCCAGTTCCAGGCAATACCTGTTCTTAAAAAACCTGTGCCAGTTCCAATATTATTAACTTCTAGTCTTCTAAGGCCGTGGTCCGAATCGCGCTGTCAGTGCTTACAGCGCACAGATCGTTTACAACAGGTACGATTTGATTCACTCGCTGACAACTCGTTTCGGACCGGTTGTAAATGCGCTGACAGGAACATGCCATTTTGAGGTTATGTGGGCGTGAAGGTCGCAAAGTAACTATTATTATTGAATATTGAATCATTGATAAATATATTGCTTCCATTTCTAAAGAGGGTACGCTAAATAGTTTTTATAGTACAAATTTAAAAATTTGGTGAACGCAATGGGATTGGGACAGGGCCCGGCACAGAACACGGGTCCAGTCACCGCCTTCACCGATCGACAGTTCACGTTCACAGTTGTTCTATTCTATTACTATTACTACGAGCAGAGCGGAACTGGAACAGCGGAACGGAACTGAACGAAACTAAGAATATTAATGTATTACTAGTATTGTATTTTAATGAATAAAATGAATAAAAAATGTGTTTCCGCTTTTATTACGAAATTTGGGAAATAGAAGCCCCTCCCTTGACTCGAGCTTAGATCCGCCACTACGTAAATATCTCCAAGTTTTCAATAATTAGATTTATAATCATGAAAAGTTTGGAGACGCTCGCACCTATAAAGATCAAATTCTACTGAATAAAGTTTAACTTTATCTCTTTAGGGGGGTTATTCCGGCTGTCACGTGACGGCGCGTCGAGTTTCGTAAGCAGGGTCGGCTTAGCCGTTCTGGTAAACCCACCAAGAAATGCTAACGAGTTAGGAATCGGATTAAGGCGTTTAGAAGCTACATTTATACGATGCCACAAGTTTAAAGTATCCATCTTCATCTGGAATTACGTTTACTTACATACACCCAAAGATAAGAATGAAAAAATGTATTTTGGTTCGAATTTAGTAGAACCCCTGCCAATGGCATAACTATTAAATGTATCTAACCAGAATTCAGTACTTTGTACCGAAAAATTCCTGAATTTTTTTAGATAATGATATTTTAATTTATTATTATTTTGGCATTAATTTAGTACTCGAAAATTGAATGAAAATAACTTTTTTATCCCAAATGCGTGAAGGTACATCAACTTTGCATCAAACATCATAGAATATTAAAGCCCTATATATCATTTTTTTAAGACATGTTCTTATTGATATTTCGAAATCAAAAGTTACTAGAAAGATCAAGCTAGTGATTTTTTGAAGTTAAAAGTTTTAAAAAAATTTGAAAATTTCATTAAAGAATGGCAAGAAAGTAAATCTTTTAATAGATGGTTCAAATTTTGTATACAGATTTAGAATTGAAAAATAAACTTTCCCAAGTAAAACTTTTTGAACTTGTAACAAGTAATCCTATTTTTAGTGATCTATTTTAAAAAATGTCATTTTTGACAGATAGCAAGAGTCAGGTGACCACGTTTGAGTAGGTCGTTCTTCATCTATTTATTACAAGCTTTTATTTAACTTGCAATATATGGTGTTTAGGTCAAATCTTGCAAGCTGAATTAGAACCACTTCCTGACATCCGATTGAGCTAAAATTTTGCATACACCTTTAGTTCCGATGACAATACAATATAAAATACTCAATATTGTAATACTTTCAAAATAGCCGTCGCCACAAGATGGCGGATGATGTATTTTTTATCAACCCCCTTAATATTGGTATCAAATAAATGGGCTTGAAGAAAAGGAAACGATAGAGTTAGTGACATCACACTAAATTCAATATGCCCGCCGCTCCAAGATGGCGGATAATGTATTTTTTGTCAACTCCCTTAATATGGGTATCAATAGAAAGGGCTTGAAGAGTAGAAAACAATAGAATTAGTACTAAATTCAACCCTCTTAATATGGGTATCAAATGAAAGGGCTTGAGGAGTAGAAAACGATAAAGTTAGTGACATCACACTAAATTCAATATGGCCGCCCCTCTAAGATGGCGGATAATGTTTTTTTTTTGTCAACTCCCTTAATATGGGTATCAATAGAAAGGGCTTGAAGAGTAGAAAACGATAGAGTTAGTGACATCACACTGAATTCAATATGGCCGCCGCTCCAACACGGCGGATTACATTTTCTTATGGGCATTAAATGAGAGGGCTTGAAGAGTAGAACTAAAAAGTTGAAAATAAAATTAATAGTAAAATAATATTTTTAAAAACAAGCTTTTATTTAAATGCTCTGAAAAGAAGAAAATAAACTTTATAATAAATCAAACGAAGGCAAACCCATCATTTTGTTACTTTATACAACTGTATAATATTATATAAAAGCTTGTCGCGAGAATATATTATATACATCTTGAAAGTAATTTTAAGTGGAAAATGTATATTTCTATAAAACAAATTTACACACGAGAATCTGGCGACCATATAATATATATCTTGACGAAAGTAATTATAAGTAGAAATTGTATTTTTCTATAACAGAAATTTACACACGAAAATCTCGCGACAAGCTTTTATATCATATACCTACATTTGTATAACGTAATAACATTGTGGGTTTGCCTTGGTTCGATTTATTATAAAGTTTATTTTCTTCTTTTCAGAACATTTAAATAAAAACTTGTTTTTAAAAATATTTTTTTACCATTAAGTTTATTTAAAGCAAAGGAGGACCCCAAAGTTAAATGTAAAGTAAGTAAATGAGACTTTTTCTAAATTTTTAGCCTATTTATTTTTTAATAACATTTTACTATTTTTAAACGAAACTTTTGTCAGATTTTAAAAACTCAACCATTTTAATGAAAACATTCAAAAGTTTTAGCAAAAACGCTATTTAAACTATCTTAAAACTTTGTTTGGTTGTATTTCATAAAAATTGTCCTTCTAAAAATAGCAAAAAATATTATTTCAAATACACTCACAATTTGAGCCTTTAGCTCCTTTAGAGGATATATCTTTTTTTTAATTTACGCTCAGGACTGTGTGCAATTTTTGTGTTTGGGGATGAACGTAAAATGTTACCGTTAAAACCACATAACTTCAACTCGAAAATGCCCAAACAGTTTTCGATAAAGTTATATAAGTTTTAATTTACTTTATAATTACAAAGGCTGCAGAAAAAAACAAAATCAACGTTCAATGCCCTTTCAGTAACACGGCTTTCGGACATCAGTTAGCTCTAATAGGCGCTTTAATTTAGTTCACGTCGCAGGAAAGCAAAAGAAAGCAACCAAACATTTTATTCTAATTACTAAAGGGCGGAATATATGCAAATTGCATATATATGCATTTTTTGCATATTTTATTCAATTTCGCAAAACATTGCATATTTCTGGAAAAACTATATTTTTGTGCATATTTCCATGTTTTTCCTATGCTTATTTATAGATATAAGATATAACCAAGATTATGAGAGCTTAGAGACAACTATCAGTGGGTAGTGCAAAGTCAAGAAATCCTGAAAAATGTGTATGTAGCTAACCAACTTGTTTTTATTAAAGTTAATTTTAGTTTTATACCAGATAAAATAATTTTTTCATTAGAAAGTAGAAATTTAGGTTTAAGCGAATGGATTGATTTTGTTCAAACATTTTCCGCTAAATGTAGAAAGGTTCCCGATGATGTAGGTATTAAGTTAGAAAAAAATTAGATGCTACGGTGCTACTGTAGAAAAGAATGAAGGGTTAAAATCTTTAGTGGCAGTAAAGAGTATTTTTAATGGTAAATCATCCAACGAAGTTGCACCTTGGCCTTATACCTTACTACCCAAATTAAAATATTGTCCTATTATATCGGCAGATGTTGATAGAAGCTTTTCTATATATAAACATATTTGTACTGACAGAAAACTTTGAAAAGTATTTAATCATAAAATTCCTACTATACAATTTCAAATTAAAATGTTTTTATAATTCTGCTTTAATATAGGCATTTTACGAGGTATTTTATGTATTTGTTTTCCTTCCATTTTTCTTAAAATAAACCTTTTCTCTAAAATTAGTTTTGATATTTTTTATGGTATTTGTACATGTAAAATAAATGCATATTATTGCATATTTGGCCAAATAAATGCATATTATTGCATATTTTAAACAAAAATGATGCATATATATGCGCATATTTCGATTGAAATTAAATGCATATATTCCGCCCTTTACTAATTACAAATAAATAGAAAATTTTAAGTTCACTGGCTAAATCTAAATACACGAATAAATACACGAAATTTTATGTTTCTCCATGGTAACCTCATTTTAAATACAAGCAAAACTTTTTATCAAAATGTGCCTTTTTCCGTAAAAAGTAAAATAAGAAAGATTCCCCTCTTATTCACATACTGTAGGTGTGAAATGATAATTAACGTCCCCAAATATGCAACAAAATTAGGATGGCGGCTTTTTGGGACAAATTATTTTCGGTAACTAACAGAGTGAACCAACAAGGTGGATAGAGACAGTCAACTGTTTCTAGCTTGGTAGGCCGTAACCCAGTACATGAATCGTTTCTGGGTTTCTGGGTATTTTGTACTGGGTTTGTCCGATTCTTGACGGCATAACAAGCTACAAACAGTCGACTGCCTCGGTCTACCCACCTTTTAACGATTCAGCATGTAACTATGCAACCCATTATTAGTTCATTCTGTCGGCTACTGAAAATAATTTGTCCCAAAAAGGCCGCTAAACTAAATAGTGTAGGTAGATAGTAAGTAGACACCTATATATAATATTTTTTCAGATTTTATATTTTTCAATGGATTTTTCTCGTTAAAAAAATCCAGCCCTTTTCAAAATTTCATCAAATTTGAACTCGAACAATCGTAAATGTTTTTTTTTTACTTTACCACTCTGTATTTCTTAAACAAGCAACTTTTTGTACAACGTATGAATCATCATATTGTGGCCCTCCCTTGTAGCTCCCGTTTCGGGATTTCGCATCCCCAACAAATCATCCTGTATAATAACATGGTAGCTGGTGAAATTGACTCTAATTGACACTATAGTGTAGTTTTAGCGCGGTCTGAACTTCCGCGCAGCGATTTCCTAATCAAGAATACTTGTATATGCGCATGAGAAATTGCTTTAATTGCACGTTGTAAAGTGCAAATTGGGATGTATGGATGTCGCGAGTGCGGGCGTATATTGAACTGTATATATGTATTCAACTATATGATGTCACAAAAAGCACATGGTTTTTTAACCCCACGTTACGCTGAGAAATATATGTAGATGCAGACAGAGAAAATATAGCTCTACAAGCATAAAAAAGATTTGCATTTATTTAAATGACAATATTCTGTTTAGAGTTTCTGAACAAGGAGATTTATGTTTTCATATAAGATCCTCAGCTCACATCAGATACCTACCTAGTTGAAGCGTATTAAAAACTATTTGATTTGGGAATATTTAGCGTTCCACTTTGATTCATTATTGTGGAAGACATTATATAAACTAGGTGTAAATATGCCTAAAAATGCGCTCATTTTTCCAGCTAGTTGTAAATAAAATTATATTTAATTGATACAGGCAACCGAACATACTTTTGATGACTTTTTATTTCCAGCTTTAAGCCGCTTTCTTGTCCTCCTGTTTGTCTGTTCGTCACATTTTTTAATCGATTTTAAACTAATTTTCGGATCATCTAGAGACTTGAAACTTTAAACAAATCTAAAAACTGAATAACCATGCAATATTAACTCGATATATACATATTATTATTATATTATTTGTTATTATAAAAAAAATATGAAGACTAAATAACAATATTTGACTAGTGGAATTTGTGAACAGATAAGCACGTGAATTTATAACTAAGAAGGATCAGTGATTAATTAATAAACCTGAAAATTGCCGCATGTCATAATCTCATTAAGATGTTTAAAATCGAATGCAAAATGTCAAACACAAAACTAAAAAGCAGAAAATAATGAAATTTAAATATTTATATATTTTTTAATATATCACGTTTTAAAAAACGGACTGAAAAGGACAAAATAATTTCCCCTATCCCCATAAAGATTAAAAAACGTGGGGCGCATGCAATAGATAATAAAGGAGTGTATAGGAGTAGCTACCCTTAAGAAAATATTATTTGTTGCAGTGCAATACATAGATATATTGCATGAACCTGATGGCGTTTTTAGAATCTTTATGGTGCTAGGGGGAAATCATTTTACTTATAGTGTTTAGTCTTCCACTTCACTCAAGGGCTCTGAATGTCTGTCTGTCTTTTCTATAAAGGCAAAAGAGTACCTATATACTTCTTATAATCACTGCATACTTAAATCATTATGGGACTTAAGTACCTAATTTTGATATTATGTTACTTAAAATGTCCTCATTTAGTTAAACTGTGTAACGAAGCATTTTCGAATGCGGCGCAATTCTTAACAACAAAAAATATATTTAATTGTTAACTACCCCCCCCCCCCCCCCATCGGTAAAAATCAAAAATCAATCTAATAAGACTTCTGACACTTACCTACTACTTATAGCACAAATCTCCTACCCGTAGATATATTATTTCACTACAATCATATTATAGTTTTTATTAAAAATATTCGCAAAAAAGTCGTTTATTATTTATTTTTACTGGAAATTTATTGTCAATCATAGTGCCGGTGAATATAAATCAGCAATAATTATTATTATACCACGATTTCCTAAAGTTGTCTGGAGTTCTCAAACAAATGCTATACTAGTTCTATCAAAGTTCTATTGGTCAACGACTAATGTTCGACAAATACATATAGAAAAATAAATATTTAAGGCATATTAATCATTGTTCAATTTATATCCCTACCAAATACATTACCATAAATATAGGTAGGTACATTTTTTAGCAAATATGTTTAATTTATTTTAATTGCATCAAATGTAATTAAAGCAAATGATGATTGCATACTGTCTGTCAGCCCAATTCCCTGCATATTAATTTACATATTATCTGCTCAGTATAAAACAGGTCAAAACTAATCATGTCCGTGTGTGCAAATTCGGGTTTTATTGTCCCATACATTTTTTGTTACCGACGTAATTTAATATATTCACCACAATAGTTTTAATGGAGCCCTTCGCGGGCGCTTAGCCGCAAATGGCCGTAGTGCAAACTTCAGTTTATATTATTTGATCTCCGACTTTTTAATGGAGACTGGAGCGGGGATGTGTCTGTTCCATCTCCTCGGTTCCGCCATCCAAATTGCACACAATGTAGTTTTGAGAGGTTCGCCACCGCGATCGATACGGGCTTTGCACGAGTTCGAGGCTCTATAAGGGGATTCGTTAAAATTTGATCGCTCTGCGGATTGGGAAATAAAAAATAAATCGAAATAAGAGGGAAGCCCACAACAAATCAGTGTCTGTGGAAGTATTGGAGTGATTTTTGGGGGACAAATTAATGTAATTTAATAACCACGAGTTTTCTTTGACAAAAAAAAAGAAACATGTATTTTATATAAGAATCAATTTTGATCAGAAGATGGAATTCATATTTCTTTGTTCTTTGAAATACCTATGTGCAAAATCTCCATAAAATTTAAAAAAATATGCTGTGTAAACAAACGAGCATTTTATATTATTTTAGGGGTATATTACCCTTGGTATAGTCCAAAGCACGAAAGAAAACGTTTCTAAAGAATGCGGGCAGAGTTGCGAGATTTCCTATACGAGTAGTCGTTATTTATTGGCGAATACAAGTTTTATCATATTGAAGCCGAATTTCTGAACTCTGTTATACCGAAAAAATAAAGCTCGCATCACGGGACCACTTACCCATTTTTGTTTATCATTTATTTTTAACGCGAGCGATAAAACACTTATTATATTTTTTTTCAACATCGTCGCGTCTACCATTGCCTTTGAAATACGGCAACACAGCACTTCTACCAAGCAGTCGGCTGACAAAAGCAGTTAGCCTACGCGTTTTGTGCCTGTTTCTATAGTACGTAAAGTTAACTGCGTATTTGGTCTACCACACAGACCTCATTTTTTAGGCCGCTGGCAAGTTTTTTCCGCCGGCTCAGAGAGCTCAATGGCGTTTCGTATGTTCGGGAGTTAACGTGTGCAAAATGAGTAAACAGGGAAGAACGTTGCATTCTCAAGCACGAGAAATAATTGCCAATGTTATAAGGGTTTGCCTTCCTCCATAGTCTAAGTCTAAGGCATCACCGTTAAGAATAATATTAACAATAAATTAAATAACAATTATATGAAAATTAAGTCAGTGAGTTACACAAAATTGAGCTACGCCCCTGAACTGTGAGTAATTCTATAATATTTACGAGTTCTTCCCTCTTACGTCGCACGCATTCTGCCGTAAGGAGGACTATACAGCTTTTCAAATTTTTTAATTTATTGACCACCCTGTACGTTTTACGCAATATATTTTCCTGCAATCTATTTATTTTAGCAAGAAAAACTTTTTATTAATAATGAAAACAAATGAAAAAGACGAATATACAAAAACACTAATGGGGGACACACTGTATGTTAATTATAGTGCAAACCATATTCTTAATCCAAATCAATAATCGAGAAAGTAGATTGGACGATAATTACTTGGCGTAATAATTTGCAGAAGATGGATTTTGAAAACCAACAGTTTTTTAGTTATGGCACAACGTTTCAAAGTCACTGCCAACAAAAAAAATTCCACAATTTGCAATAGAAAAATTCAATTTGAGCCTACTCGTTTAGTCTTCGACGAGCTCTACCAGCCTTTGTTTTGCCATACTAATATATCACGATTTGTTGCTGAAATATATTTTAATGATAGAACGTACAACGAGTTGCCCTGATGGAAGCTTTTCTGGAACTAGGTACATTTATATTCTATACAGGACATTGGGTCCTGCTGGGAAGACTTAGTTCGTCCTTCAGGGAGGACGACAGAGTCCCGCAAGCAGTACCGTTGTAAAAGTTAGATTAATGTCAATATCTCAAAAAGGAATCCGGTGGGAAATAAATACAAAACTATTTAGAAAGTACAACAATAAAGTTTTGTAGTACAACACAAAAAAACTAGCCTCGTCAAATAACAAATACTCTTCTGAAAACTCATATATAATTCCAACTAAATATTCATTACATAATTAAGAACTTCCTGGTTCAGTTATTCCGCTCGCAGTCCTTCAATTAAAATTTTTACCGAAAGCTTAAATTTTTAACGAATTTTTTTGATAACACTTTTGCTTGATATTACTTTAGAAAATACCCTTCTAAAATATACCTAATCTAGAATAAATTCTCGCTTCTTAAACTGGTTGAACAGATCATCCCACAAATATTCCAAAAGGAATAAGGCTTCTTCGATTCACGTAATAGTCTGAACATAAGATATTTTCATGTATATGGTAACTTAATATTATCTGGAAGATCCATAAAAACCAATTATTAATAAAGAACCCCAGGAAGAAACACGTTTAAGATTAACGCGCCACAGGGACAGTTCTTGCATATGGCGGGATGCCGTTTGCGGTTTCACAGTGGCGTGCATCTTTAAGTGGTTTCAACAAATTAATCGAGGCAGAAATCCTCATTTTTCCTAAAATCAGTACCAACAATACAGGCCAAAAATTATAAGGCTCGTTTTTGTCTTTAAATTTAGGAATCCAATTATAATTTTATACTTCAAATTCAAACACAAACGCCCATGCTACTTTAGTGCATGGCCTCAAAAGTTAATTTAAATTACAAAATTACTTACCGATAGATTATTATCCCCAAACATTTAGTTTCGCAAGCCAGGAAAGAGCCACAAGCCGTGTCAGATATCAAAATATTGTGTCAAAACTTGGTTCCTCACGTATTTTATAATATCCATTGAGCTTTGACTCCTTCTTGGGGTTCTTTATTCATTGATAAAAACTATTTTAATATACCTATCCCTATTGTTATCAACTACTCCCTTGACATATTATTTAGTCAAAATATAAAAGCGAAAAATCATCCTCGTGCACCGAGCGAGTCCGTCCGTGAAATACGTATATCCCGTCGGTTCGGGGAAAAAGAAAAACGCCGAGCAATAAAAACCGGATAAATCCGGGCCGGTTCTCCCGGACTTTTCCCTGGTAATGCTAATAAATCGCGCGGCATAAATTCGCGGGGCGGCCGACCGCCACCCTGCGCCTGACAAAGATGAAGCATATACCGCGGGAGTGTGCCGCGACAAGCGGTCTAAATAGCTAGTGGCCGAGCCGACCCATCCGCCACACCGCATCGCTCAGCCCGGCTCTGTGCCGCCCATTTAGAAACGTCGGAGACGCGCGTGGTCGAGGTTTTTTTTTAGGCAATGGAGAATAACGTGTTTATCAGTCTGTATCTTCTAGCGTAGAATCTACTACACTACGACAAGAAACTTAAGATGCCTCCCGGGAATAAACTGGCCTAGTGTATTTCCGTATTTTTGAAATTTCCCGAATCCGACGATATCAATGATGCCATACCTACGTTTCTTCTAATGAAAATATAATAATTTGGAAGTTTTTCAGATTTCCATGAAAGAACAATTTATTGATATATACCAACTATATCAAACTTGTCTTGTGTGGGATATTCTTTTTTTTTAAAGAAGGAAGGGATACAATATAATAATAGTATATTTCATTACGAGTCTGTAAATAAAGATTTTTCCGTGCGTGCGTGACAAGTCATGCAAGCACGGAAAAATCTATTTCTGGACGAGTAATGAACGATATTTTTTATTATACTTCTTTGAAAATGGAAACTTAAAACATTTTGTCGGCATATTATAACAAATTTAATTGACAAAAAATAAACAATGCAGACAATATAGTGTTTGGTATGTATGATGCGTTTCCATGGTTACTCTCAAATTATTTCAAAGGTGCTTTGTTGTAAATTAGTTATTGTCAGATAAGGTGAATAAAACGTCAAAAATATTACAGAAATGTATCTAAATATTGAAACACTTACGAATTAAAATACAAAATAGGCGCATGTTAAATATTAGAGAGCATATAGAGTTTCTTAAATTTAGTTTACTTTGCTGTATATTTCTATTTTAAAGCCATATATTCGGTAATTTTATTCAGCGCACGGAGAGTTTTTCCATGCGCTGTTTCCGTGCGCTAGCCCGAAAAACCCCATCTTTCAATATTGCTAAAACAGATGAAAATAAGGTGTTTTCAAAGAAGTATAATAAAAAAATTAGTGTTATTGCACATCAATGTTCTTATTCAGGTTGAATTGTTTCTCCATGGCAATCTTGATTTTAATTAAAGTCATCTACATTATTCATTTGAATACCAAACACGCATATTTCAAGAATCCATAAATTATGGGTGGCTCTGTGAAAAAAAAAAATTTTGTATTTTTCTTTTATTTCTTCTATAATATCAGATATAAAAAGTTTTTCTAACTAGGTATGATGCAAAATATACATAAACACCCGGTACAGATAGCTATATAACTTTCATATTGGAGATAGAGGCTAGAGTGATTTTGGGAAGATCCATCTTATTTTAAGAAAATGAAACAGTTTAGACGGATGTTAAGCACTCCACGTAATATCTCTACTATACTAATAAACAATAGCCATCACTGGTTATACCAAATAGATGAAATATGTATACTATACAAGGTGTCCAAACTGTGTTACACACGCTATACCTCCGTTGTTTTTAAATATAAAGAAATTATTAAAAAAGCACTTTAAATGGAAAGCAGTTTTTAGGAAGGATCGCAAGTGTGCATTCAATTGAACCGCCTTACGGGAACTACCCCTAACTTTTTTTAAATATCAACCCCACTTTTTTACCTCAAAAATAAGAAATACCTACTCTTTATTTCCTTCAGTCAGTCGAATGCAAACTTGTGTACCTCCCTAAAAACTGTTTTTATTCCCAATTAAAGCGTTTTTTTAATAATTTTTTTATCTTTAAAAACAACGGAGATATAGCCTGTGTAACACGACATCCTGTATACACCCCATATACAGGGTGTGTCACATCTAAACGCAGCGCCGAAAACACAAGGTAGAACTCGCTAAAATAAGCACATATTCTTAATAAACATTAGCTCAAAAACGCTTGGTTCTCCATATACAGCGTGTTGAAATGTTTCCAAAAAGGACATTTGTTTTTAATTTCTTTCGAGCCCATTTAGGAATTCCACCCAAATTTGGTACACATTATGCATTGGAGGGTTGCCATTTTGTGCAACAATTTGACCCTGTAAATAATTGTAAAAAAAATAGTACGGTTCTGTGAAAAACCAAGATTTTTGCCTTTTTTGGATAGCCCATTCAATTTGGAACAAAAAGCGCCTCTTGGAATTTTCTTATCTCTGGTACAGTTTCTTTGTAATTTCGTATTTTTTAAAATAGCGCCAAGGCGATTATGCTGGCATTTAAAATAAAATTATTTGTATCTACGCCGCTGGTCATCTGAACAGGGCCAAATTATTGCAAAAAATGACAATCCATAATATGTACCAAATTTGGTTGGAATTCACAAACGGGCTCGAAAGAAATTAAAAAATATATATGTTATTTTTGGAAAAGTTTCAACACGCTGTATATGGAGAACCAAGCGTTTTTGAGCTAATGTTTATTAAGCATATGTGCTAATTTTAGCGAATTCTACCTTGTTTTTTCGGCTCTGCCTTTATATGTATAATATCTATGTCCTTTACGCATATACAAAGAAACGTGCAATTTAAAGTACGTACTTATTACATATTTTTTAATGTGTAAAAACAAAAATGGAATAAAAATTATATCTAAATAAAAAATTATATACTTGTTAAAACGGGCTAAAATAATTTCTCCTAGCCGAAAAACACTAACAATTTTAATGCACTGCAAATGCCAGAACCGACAGTTACTCTCTACATTTCTTACTATTACCACTGACCTTTTTATACCTCAAGCTAGATGTCTGAGCCAGTACCACACACTTTATATAGCTTAGATATAGATAGGTCTGTGCTATTACTTAATGCAGGCGCTCCACGTTTTAAAAACGTGGGATATATATTTTTTTTAATTTCTACTTTTTTAATTTCCGGTGCGTGTGAAATTTTGCAATCGATTTTAAATTTCTCAACTAGTGGAAGGCCAGGACCAGATAAGCAACTGTAATAATGCTACTATACGCCACTGATTTTAAGATGCCAACTCCCCGATGGGACTATGCGACCTAATATACGGGCCATCGTTACCATGTGAACGGTGCTAGCGTTGGGTCTACACTGCGTTCTTTGTTGTTGTTCATTGTTTGCATGGCCCATAGACTAGTTTAGCATTGAGTCTATAGGGGGCGTATTTCTTATATTCAATGGCGTATAACAATACTACTAATTTGTTTTTATATTATACCGAATTAATATTGCATTGTTATCCAGTCCTCATCTATGCTTAAAATTTCAAGTTTAGCTTATCGGGAAGTTAGTTTAAAATCGATTGCAAAATTTGTACCGAACAGACAAACAGACAAGAAAGCGAATAAATAAAAAGAGCGCAGATTATGTTTATACAATTTTTTCCAGGTAAAATGTTATTAGATTTTATGCTATACAACTTAAAAAATACAAAATCTAACCTCATTTTCTCAGTCGGCAACCCCCCTTAAATATCTGAAAGAAACCGTAGAAACATACATAAGATATCTAAATACGTTGTGGATGGTGTAACTTGCTTATTTATACAAACAAATGACAAATAGCGTAAGTTACGCTAGTGGTCCATTTTTGTTTATATTTTTTAAAACAAAGGGTAACTAACACTAAAGTTAAATTTCAAAAAAAATAAATCATTAATACCTACCTAATAAAAAAATTACCCATATGATGCAAAGTTTTTGTAAATTCCTTGATTGGAAATCTATACTAAAATCGAGCAACTCTTATGCCTGGCGTAAACAAGAGCACGTGCGTTGAGATATTCGCCAGGGCCGCACTGAGGCACGACCTTTATTTAATTTTAGTTTACATCAAAATATTTCGGAAAAAATTATTGGCGTAATTAAAATTGCTCAAAACATCGATAAAATTATTTGTGGCAGTGTCTAAATAGCTGAAAACAACAAGACAAAACCGCATAATGACACTTTTGCGATCGAGTACGTCCCTGTTGCCGAGTCGGGTGAAATTTTATAGCCTACCGACCAATCGCGGAACGTCATCGAACACGTGGTTTTATTTACGCCAGGCGTAAGGATCGCTCGATTTTAGTGTAGCTGCACGACCATAACATGGCGGGAAAATGTCCGCAAACCCTCACAGCCGTCCCCTGTTCCAGGTAACGTGTTCGTGATAGCCGCCATCCTGCTGGAGCGCAACCTGCAGAACGTGGCCAACTACCTGATCCTGTCGCTGGCGGTGGCCGACCTGCTGGTCGCCTGCCTCGTGATGCCGCTGGGCGCCGTCTACGAGGTGGGGCAGGAGTGGACGATGGGCCCCGAGCTGTGCGACATGTGGACCTCCAGCGACGTCCTGTGCTGCACCGCGTCGATACTGCACCTGGTGGCGATTGCCTTGGACAGGTGGGCATTTCACTTTTTGTCAACGACATGCCGACAAAATTGGAAAGTTTATCACTTTGCCCACTTCAATGAATAATATAATACATCGAAAAAATCGTACCCATAACATTAGTCTCCAAACGAAAAATTCGCAATATTCCACAAAGAAAAGATACTTGAGATAAAATACTTACCTTCGGTTTTGAAAACAGAGCTTCTGGAGGAATATGTTTTTCTCGTAAATGATTAGGATATCTTTGAAGACATTCATTTATAAGCCTCTACAATGTCTTCCAAGGCGGATTTTTTTATTAATAATTTATTTTGAAATTTAATTTTGGGATTACCTTTTTCTTCAGAAAAGATTAAAAATATCCACTCAAACGTTATCACGTGACTTTCGCTATCTGTCAAAAATGAAATTTAAAAAATAAAATCGCTATAGATGGCTTACTTGTTAAAATTTAAAAAAATATAGTTGAAAAAGTTGTTTCATTTTCGATTTTGCATAAGTATACCAAAAATTAATGCTCCATTAAAAAATTTTGTTCTACAAAATTTTAAAAAGTTCTGAATTTTAGAAGTAATTTTGTGTGTGCACTCCAAAATTAGTTATCAAAAATAAATAATTATCCACAGATGTCTAGAGAATTATTCTCTACAATCTCTACAAATAGTAAATAGGTATGTAAAACTGTTTTGCAGTTTACACTTTTTTATACAAAATATAGAGCCTACTTTCCATTGTACAGGGCGTCAAAAACTGTTTTTAAAAATATTTAATTGTCTTTATTTCTTAAAAGTTCTCTTTTATTATCGTCATTATTGAATATCTAATTAAATAATGGAAGTAAATTTAAATTTGTTTTAGTTAAAACTCTTGCAGTGTAAAAGTGTCTTCGAAAATTTGTTTGTAGAAAATTAATTTGATTGCCTAAAGCAATGGTGGAGTTCACCTTATACAGGGTCGTGACATTTTCCTTAGCAAACAATTTGTCAAAATACTCCATAGCTCCGCTGTATGCAATTATTTTGTCTGTCAAATTTCGTTAAAGTAAGATATCTCAACCGGTTCAAAAATAAAAAGGTAAAATTTCATATTTTTTAAAAATGTTTGCACCCTGTATTTTATTTGTATAAAAAAGTGTATACTGCAAAATAGTTTATTTTTAATTTTATTACAAGATCTCGCCGCTGTAAGAATCCTAAACATAAAAAGCAAATTACTCTATATAGCTAAAAATACAATAATTATTAATAATTATAAAGTTTCATTCAAATATGTTATGTATGAAGGATTTTAATGATTTTTTTGTTTTGTTTTTCCATAAAATCTGCTTTGTTTCGTTTCAAATAAACAAAGTGGAAACTTCATCTTTTGTTACCGTAACACAGGAAGCGGAGCTGGTAACTTCTGTATACAGGGTGTAACTAAACGGATGGTCAAAAATGAAACCACGTATTCTTGGAGTCAAAATAAGGGCACTTCTTCATATATTTTTTCTCCTACGGGCCATAGTTTTTTTTATACCGAGCGTAGAAGTTTAGAGAAAAATACACATATTTCTTAGTATCTCTAGAAATATACAAGATATTTTCTTCAAACTTGGCGTGGCACATGAGCGGATGAGCCGTCAAACTTAAGGTTGATATGAAGGTTCTGAGGCCCCCAGTTGCGGAGATACAGGGTGTTATTAAAATTAATTAGTTCAGAAAAATGTGAATACCCTGTATAATCCCATTTTTTACATTTCTTTTGAGTGGTTAACAAAAAGTATCTCTTAGTATTTTTTCATATTCGCAGCCGTTTCTTAATTATTTTCAAAGAACGGCAATGCTGCAATAAACAAGTCATTTTAAGAATAAATCTATAGCAATCTGTGGCTGTCAATTAAACTTTATTTAGCAAAATACGAAAGCAAAAACGATAATGAAAGAAACTTAATGCTATTAGAAAATTATTAAATGTTCGAAGTGACAGCCGTCTCTTTCAATACACGCAACTATGCGTTTCCGCATATTTATTACTGCCATTCGCAAGTCCATAGCAAAAAGTGCATGTCAGTCAATTCTTCGAATGAAAATATTATTTTTCAAAATATTGATATTAAAGTGCAAACTTGACAGCCAAATGATTCAAATAATGCCAAGTTTAATTATTGACATCCACAGATTATGCTATTCTTGAAATGACTTGTTTATTTGCAGCATTGCCGTTCTTCAAAAATAATTAATAAACGGCTGAGAATATGAGAAAATACTAAGAGATACTTTTTGTTAACCATTGGATTTACCAGTCAAAACAAATTTTAAAAATGCGATTATAGAGGGTATTCATATTTTTCTGAACTAATTAATGTTAGTAACACCCTGTATCTCCGCAACTGGGGCCCTCAGAAGCTTCATATCAACCTTAAGTTTGACAGCTCATCCGCTTATGTGACACGCCAAGTTTGAAGAAAACATCTCGTATATTTCTAGAGATACTAAGAAATATGTGTATTTTTCTCTAAACTTCTCCGCTCTATATAAAAAAAAAACCATGGCCCGTGGGAGAAAAAAATATAGGAAGAAGTGCCCTTATTTTGACTCCAAGAATATTAAGTGGTTTCATTTTTGACCATCAGTTCAGTTACACCCTGTATATACTGGTACTAAAAAAATTCAAAACTTCAATCAAGTTTTAATAGTTTAAGCTAGAAGGTTGTTTCCAAAATTTCCTAATAAATTCCGGCTATAGTACAATTAATTGGAGCGGTTTAGTTATATTAGTTAATTATTATAAAGTTTCATTCGAATATTCTTCATGTATGTATGAAGAATTTTAATGCTTTTTTGTTGGATGCGTTTCTTTTTCCATAAATCTACTTTGTTACGTTTCAAATAGACAAAGTTTCAACTCCATATTTTGTTACCGTAACACAGGGAGCTGAGCTGGTAACTTCTATATATACATACTCGTAGTTACCAAAAAATTCAAAACTTTTAATAGTTTAAAGTTTAAGTTAGAAGGTTGTTTCCAGAATTTTCGAATAAATTGCGGCTATAGTGCAATTAATTGGAGCGGTCTAGTTTATATCAATATCATAAATGTTGATCCCTGCGTCGCGTCGCGACGTATGCTAGTGATATAATAGTGACATGTACTAGTGATATATACTAGTGATATTCATTTGTCAGACAAGGGCATCCATGTGACGCAGAAATCAAGATTCGTAACAAAAAGTATAAGTAGGTAGGTACTAGTTTAGTGAATGTATTTTCTAAAAGTAATTTATACCCACGATATAATAATTTAAGAATGAAACTGTAAACAGTTTATACTTAATATCTACCTACCCGGTACCCAACTCACATTACAGATAATTTGTGCTTGTTCAGTTCATATAGGTGCATAAACTAGTTTATTTAAAACACGCGCAGCTGCGAAATTTATACAGGGTGACCTTATTTCGAGTCCATGCATGGGGATCTTGGTTATCTTAAGAGATACGAGGTCGGTTAAATTGGGGCAAAGTTGCGGAATTTGGTGCCGAGTAACATGGTAGAAAGAAATTTTGGCTGGCCCTTTTCGTTTTGAAAATAATGCGAAAAAACTGAAAATTGTCGTTTTCGTTTTTATTTTTTTAAACGAAAACGAATGGCGCTGGACATTTCTAAGTTAAACATTATTAAGGCACTTTTTTACAAGGAATCTAAATATGACCTCGCATTTTTTTCTCGCCTCCCTGGACAAAGATATGACGATCAACTTTTATTTTTCTTATGGGCGCCATATTGGATTTTTGCATTTTTGAAAAGAGGATTTTTTCTGGTTAAAATGTTATGTCACACATTATGCTTTACTTTGTTTTTCTTGCCGTAATATCAAATTAATCGTTTTTGCATAGAGTGCCTTGGAAACGTAAGCCCCATAATGTTTGACGTTTTTGCATATAGTCAAAGAAAATAGTGCGTAGTACTATTTTCTTTAATAGAGTGCCTTGGAAACATAAGCCTAGTTAGCAACTGTTGCGAAGTGTGCTTTGGACTATTGTTTAACGGTTCAGTAAAAATTCAGTTAATGTTAAATTTATTGATTAAATAAATCATAAACGTACCACGAGAGTATGATCTGAGACCTTGCTATTTATTCGTCATTTGCCCAACACATTAACACTGAAAGAGTCAAACTGGAAACACAAGAACAACAAAAACCTAGACGAGTAGACTATCCTATTTTACAATAAATGTTCAATTTGTCCTTCTTGTTCATCAAGGCACAATGCAGTACGTTTCCTTACATTTTTTATGGCTCGTCCAATATCCCTTCGACGTCATTTATGTTTGAGGAATAATAAATTTGAATCATGTCACGCTTTTCTTCATGTGAAAATGAAATTTTTTCAGTAAAATAAAGTATCCGTGACACTTAAAATTGTACTAAACTATCAAACGTTATAAATATGGGGCTTATGTTTCCAAGGCACTCTATGCAAAAACGTCAAACATTATGGGGCTTAAGTACGTTTCCAAGGCACTCTATGCAAAAACTATTAAGTTGATATTACGGCAAGAAAAACAGAGTAAAGCATAATGTGTGACATATCATTTTAACCAGAAAAAAATCCTCTTTTCAAAAATGTAAAAATCCAATATGGCGCCCATAAGAAAAATAAAAGTTAATCGTCATATCTTTGTCCAGGGAGGCGAGAAAAAAATACGAGGTCATATTTAGATTCCTTGTAAAAACGTTCTTTAATAATGTTTAACTTAGAAATGTCCAGCGCCATTCGTTTTCGTTTAAAAAAATAAAAACGAAAACGACAATTTTCAGTTTTTTCGCATTATTTTTAAAACGAAGAGGGCCAGCCAAAATTTATTTTTACCATGTTACTCGGCATCAAATTCCGCAACTTTGCCTCAATTTAACCGACCTCGTATCTATTAAGATAACCAAGATCCCCATGCATGGACTCGAAATACGGTCACCCTGTATATTCAAAATTAATCATGTTTGTGCACATTATTAAAAATATATGTTTTCGAACCACTGACATATGCCTATGAAATTTAATTTTGGCTAGTCTTTCTTTTTTGTCGTCAAATTGATAGTAAAGCTAAAGCTTTCATATGCGGCACTATATTTTACTGACCTTTCCAAATGGGAACATAAAAATTTTTACTTTTACTAGCTATATTTTTTTATATATCGGGAGGGCGCAATGTTACCTTAAATTTATGAACAGTATATGAAATTTCAGAACAATATAATAGTATATTACATAGCCAGAGTTGTAAACAGCTTATTACGTATGAGTGGAAAAGTTGCGCACGAGCCGCGCAGCGGCGAGTGCTGTAATTCCACGAGTATGTAATGAGCTTACAACTCGAGTTTTGCATTTTAATTTTTCTTCGACGAAAGAAAAACTATTATAATAGATAAACTATACTTCTAATTATCTGACAGGCAACAATTAGTATGTTGTGCTATGGTGACGCGGATGCCGCGGTAACAAGGCACCCGTGATAATTGCGTTTTAATTAAGAACAGATACGTATTTTTTTATTACGTGACAGCCATTACGTGTCAGTCATTACGTGTCAGACATTACGTATCAGTCATTACGTATCAGTGTTCGTAACAATGGACTTACTTATAACCTAAACCGTCACTTAATAGGTATGTTACTAACAGAGGTGTAGAAAAAAATTATTACGTTACGGTTTGGTGCAAACATCATATCATCATATTATTATAATGTACGGTATACCTACTCAAAATTATTGACATTTCCTTGCAAATAATATGCCAATACATATACTTCTTTCTACTCCCACATGTATATTTACCGTTTTCTTTACAAAATTCAGAATTGACAAGTAATCCATTGCCTGGAACGAATATGGAATCGAAATCAACCAATCTCAGTGTTAAGCCTTCTCCGGCTCGTGTTGATTTGTTGAAAAATCAAGCAACCCTTAAAATTATTTTATTCCAAAACGCCAATGTGATCTGGGTACTGTCACATTATTTTTTCAGTATATCCAAATACTTATATCCGTCTAGCAGCTATTACATCTAGAAAAAATATAATGTAAAACTCGAGTGGAATGTCCATATTGCCTCTTGTTGTACAAACTACTATAGTTACATTCCCTCTTAATGCAGATACACATTATACGTAACTCCATACCAATCTGACAAAAAAACTTTTTGAAAAAAGGCAAGTAATGAAGAAATAAAATATACCTACCCTTCTTCTTGGGTCTATTCAAAAAATGTTACATCAACAACGTTTGCTTTTTTTATAAAATTGTACACTTATTAATGATTTCAAAGATACCACATGGTGCGGTAGATAAAATATCGTATAGAAGACTTTTACTATGTTCATGGAAAAACGTTACACATACCACAACCCGGAAAGCTCTAGTTATATACCTAATAGTCTAGATGTAGCTTAGTCTATGATACGTGGAATCATCAAAGCTCAGGTAACAAGAAGTGATAGATGCCTCGCCCTTTATTGCTTTATTTAAAATTCACTGTATACCAGTAGTTAGTTAATTTTGTTTTTGAACGCTGTAGTAATTTTGGATAATTTGTCATTGTTAACACTGCTATTTTTATGTAAAGATCCGACCGTAACGCAAACATAGATAAATCCCACATTTAATTAGTTTTGGAAAGTAAGAAGAATGGAGAACCCATTTACAGATTTTATAAGGCAACTCCAATTTATCTCAATTAATTCCCTTTAAAAAATGACGCAGTTCGTTTTGGCTTAATTAACGCCCCTGTCCGCCTAGTCATTAAGGGTCATACCTTGCTCTATTTCAAGATGACGCAACGTAATAAATTTGAGGGGGTTGGATGCGTAAAACCCCTTTTATTCCTAATTATAAAGATGTTTTATGATTTCGAATTTGCTCCTTTACTTATTCTAGAAGCAAGAACAAGGCAATTGCTTTATTTCAAGTGTAATAATGGCAATACCTAAATTTTTTGATAATTATCTGAAGGAAATTATATTTAAAACCTTTTTATCAACAATCGTTTCAATAAACGTGGCCGATTTTTCCTTTTAGAACAGCTTTCCTTGCAACTTTGAAAAGTATAAACAAAAAAACATCAAATTTAAGATAAGATTTGGAAAGTGTCGATGGAAACCACTGTAAATTTGAAATATTTTTCAATAATAACTGCTTGGCCATGTTTTGAAAACATGACATAATACGTTAATAAAAATGATTATTTTTTTAATTTATTGTAACGGAAATATTGATGTTTTCGCCCTTGTTGTTTTTAAGATAAATTAGTTTTATTATTTCTATACGAATTTTATATTTTGCCTGAAATCCGAATCTAGCTTCAGAATTGACATACAGGGTTCTCGAAAAGTTATGGGCAAAAATACTATATTTTCCATTATATAAAAATATTGTTTGCATTTTTTAGGACCACAAGTAATAGTCACTGTCCATTATAATTTGATTATCACTTCCGGTTTAACCAGAAGTAAATTAATATTTTTAGAAATTGTTGTAGAAATTTTATTTCTTCAATAATATTTAACATGATAGCTTGTCTGCAGTTAATGTGTTAAAAAGCAAAATAAAATCATAGCCTGCCTGATAAGTAAGTATATTTTCAACTATTATTTGTACATCGTAGTTCTATATCAAACGGGAAACATGGGGTCTTTAGAAAGGAAAAAGCGGACACTTTAGGACCGCCTTTGTAGTTTTCCTTGCAGTTGGGAACGAAACACGACCACGGCATGATTTAAATAAGTCCGTAACTATAGAGACAACCTAAAACCTATAAACTAAAATTGAATTTAATTACTTTATTCTGGATCACTGCTGTTTTACCGCCTTATTAATAAAACTCCATGTCCTATATTACTAAAAAAAACACAGTCCAAAGTCCAACACACAAGAAACACAACAAACGTTCATTAAAATAAGAAAATCGCCAAACAAGTAAACGTAAACAACTACAAAAAGCTACCTCCTTCTGGCCAGAGCTTGAATATTGAAATGATAGAAAATATTTGGTAGCTCCTTTTCAGGCATCACATAATAAATATTGTTAAAAATGAAAAAATCAATGCCGTATACCTGCCCTTCTCCATCAGGTACTGGGCCGTGACGAACGTCGAGTACACAGGGGTTTAACCAATGACGTCAAAACCTATAGACGTGGTGCCCCTTTTTTAAAATGCCCTTTATTTTGACCCCAAGATTAAATATGTCCATACTAGGTAGTCTAAAAACATGCTACAAACAAAGACAGAAAGTCAACCATCAACCAACTATACACCAGGTGATTCCCGGTTATAGTTCTTCCAGAATCACACTTAGATATCGCATGTTTTTTCTTGTTTGGGGGCACCGGAAGCATCGGAACCTCACCTGAAGACTCGGGGGATGGTCTAACGACGCCAGCCTCCGAGCCCAGAGTCGAAATAAGTTCGCTACGGCTCGACAAAAAGGGGCAATTTCTGACAATCTCGCGACATTTTCGGAATAATTTAATGGAGCGCTTAGATTGTGATTAGTTCTGGGCGTCAAGCGTCTATCAAAACAAACCTGTCTATAGGTTCTGACGTCATTGGGTTTAACTATTCTCTAGTTATTTTTACCGTTATATTTTAGTATGAAAACCAATTTTAAACAAAAAGAAGCATAACGTGCGTTAAGCGGTTTTACTGCTCTCCAAACCGAGCATTATTCCAGACCAGCAAAATGCTTTTACCGCCCTCACTACGGTAAATAACTACTTCACTTCGTGACGTGTTAACAATTTTTTTCGGTGTAGCGCCGTTACCAATCATCTAGAGGTTGCATTGCTTACCGAGTTCTTTTTTAATCCCCAATACACGAAAATTTCCAGACACTCGTTCTGACCGATAGATACTCGTAAATGGTTTCTCCAGTGCGTTTTATTTCAATTTTTCCCTTTCTGTAAATTCCTTTCAAAACTTAACATGATATACCTACAAATAGTCACAGTTTTTCATGTATAGCTACAAACAGATCTGATCAAACAGAATTTCCTGTGATCTATAGGTATGTACGTACAGGGTGTTCACGAAATATTGGAGACCCCCCTTAACTTTCTTATTTTTGACCAGAGAAAAAAGTGTGTTATACGAAAGTTGTAGAAAATTTTCTCTACTTTCCAACGCCGTTTTCAGAAAGAAAATCGAACGTCGCGTTTTCAAGGCAGAGACCTAAATTTTTTTTTTAATGCACCCTGTATGTTACCGTATGGCTAAAATACCGATCTTTGAAGGTTTGTACAGGGTGCTCACGAAATATTGGAGACCCCTTAACTTTCTTATTTTTGATCAGAGAAAAAAGTGTTTTATATGAAAGTTGTGTGTGTTCCATTAAAAAAAGGTTAGGTCTCTACCTTGAAAACGCGACGTTCGATTTTCTTTCTGAAAACGGCGTTGGAAAGTAGAGAAAATTTTCTACAACTTTCATATAAAACACTTTTTTCTCTGGTCAAAAATAAGAAAGTTAAGGGGGGTCTCCAATATTTCGTGAACACCCTGTACCTATAGGTGTTATTATTTCAATTTTTTGTAAGATAGAATCAGAGAAAAAAGTGTTTTATATGAAAGTTGTGTGTGTTCCATTAAAAAAAGGTTAGGTCTCTACCTTGAAAACGCGACGTTCGATTTTCTTTCTGAAAACGGCGTTGGAAAGTAGAGAAAGTTTTCTACAACTTTCATATAAAACACTTTTTTCTCTGGTCAAAAATAAGAAAGTTAAGGGGGGGTCTCCAATATTTTGTGAACACCCTGTACCTATAGGTGTTATTATTTCAATTTTTTGTAAGATAGAATCAACGACTTACACTCACCGGCACGAAAAACGGAGCACTTATAATTTTTATTTAAAAAATGTAAAATTTTAATACTTTACAATGGTTTATTATTATAATAAGTTAAAAGCAAACAACAACATGTTTTAAGTAATATCTAACAACAATTAAACGTTTATTTGAAAAGCAAGACTAGACTGTTTTGAATAAAAATTTCCAAAAATTAAAAAGTGCACAAGTCTTAGTTGGCCATGACTTTTCTTTTGTTTTTATTGTTTTGACAAGTCTGAGTTTAAAGAAGTGAAACAGTTCAAAGCTGTACTGCGTTTATTTAAGGTAAAAATATGGCTGTTAATCCTGAAACAGCGGCTGCTATTGTTGCGTTGCTTCAAGACGGAAGAACTGAGCGATATGTTGCCCAACAATATGCCGTATCCAATAGCACTGTGCACCGTATTTATACACGTTTTTTGGAAACTAGAGCTTACACCAGACGACCTGGAACTGTTCCCCAACGAAAAACTAACGCTCATGATGATCGCTTCATCCTCTTGCAAAGTCTACGAGATCGTCGTGCTACAGCTGTAGAAATCAGAAATAGACTTCATCATGTTCGGAATACCAATGTAAGCGAACGTACAGTTAGACGAAGACTTGGAGAAGCCAATCTTACCAGTCGTAGACCTGCAACAGGTCCAGAGCTTCTTAGGCGTCATCGTGTTGCGCGACTTCGGTTTGCCAGAAATCATGAGCACTGGGGTGAAAATGATTGGGGGCGAATTTTATTTACTGATGAGTCCAGGTTTAGCCTGCGATCTCCAGATGGTCGCGAGAGAGTATGGCGAAGACCACAAGAGCGTTTTGCAGAATGTACCTTCAGTCCTACAGTAGGATACCAAGGAGGTTCAGTAATGGTGTGGGCTGGAATTTCTCTGGAGGCACACACTGAGTTGTACATCGTTCCAAGAGGCTCCTTAACTGCTGCCAGGTACATTGATGAAATTCTCCAAGATTTTGTTGTCCCGTATGTTGATTTTATTGGAAATAACTTTCTTCTCATGCATGATAATGCCAGACCTCATACCGCAAGAATCACTCGACAGTATTTAAATGATGTAAACATTCCTGTTTTGGAGTGGCCAGCGTTAAGTCCAGATGCGAACCCGATTGAACATGTTTGGGACATGATTGGGCGAAGAATGCGAAGTCGCGTTCCTGCTCCTTTAACTATAAATCAGTTGAAACAAGCTCTTTTAGAGGAATGGGACCTTATTCCTCAAGAGGACATTCGCCATTTGATTTTAGGCATGCCACGGAGAATGCATGCAATCATTCGAGCTCGCGGGGGTAATACCCGTTATTAAAAATGCTCCTCATTAGTTTTTGCTCAAAAATCGTTTAAGTTTATGAATTGCCACAACACCAATGTGGGTTTATCGTTCTAATTTTTTAAATTGTAACAAAAGTTTTTATTTAAAAAAAAAGCGCCCAATTGTTATTAGAAATTACTTAAAACATGTTGTTGTTTGCGTTTAACTTATTATAATAATAAACCATCGCAAAGTATTAAAATTTCACATTTTTTAAATAAAAATTGTAAGTGCTCCGTTTTTCGTGCCGGTGAGTGTATATATTAATGAAAACTCAGTTCTGCAAACTTCGAAGCGCCCCCCCCCCCTCCCCCACAATGTAGACTATCTGGGGATTATTTCAATGCCGTATACCTGCCCTCTTCCATCAGGTACTGGGCCGTGACGAACGTCGAGTACATCCACCACCGCACGTCGAAGCGCATCGGCATCATGATCCTGATCATCTGGGTGGTGGCGTTCCTGGTGTGCATCGCCCCGCTGCTCGGCTGGAAGGACCCCAAGTGGTACGAGCGGATCAGGGACCGCAAGTGCCTCATCAGCCAGGACCTGTACTACCAGTTCTTCGCGACGGCGTCGTCCTTCTACCTGCCGCTGCTCGTCATCCTGGCGCTGTACTGGCGCATCTTCCAGACGGCGCGCAAGCGCATACGGCGGCGGCGGGCGGCCGGCGGCGGCGGGGCGCAGGCGCAGGGGGCGCAGGCCAACCCGGCCGCCGGGGGGATAGCGGGCGGGCTGGCCGCCGCCAGCGGCACTGGTGAGTACAAGCGGTCCCCCGTATAACGTACTTTCACCGTTTTAGTAGACATAGGTGAATGAGAAGCGCGTCGCCGTGCGTCCAGCTAGGTTTGTCAGTCGTTGGCGGGGGGAGTACACAGTAGTCCCGCGCCGCTTATCAGTCGAGTTTTGCGAGCAAAAAACACGCCCCGCCCCCCGCCAACGACTGACGAACCTAGCCGAATACACGGCGGCGCGCCGCCCAGCCATGGCTATGTCTACTAAAACGGTGAAAGTACGGTATACAAGGACAATTAGAGTGACACCACCGAATGTTTATAACCACAGACGAAACAGACTTGGCGTATTATCGGGATCACACACGGTAACCAGCGTGCCAAAAATCGGGGGACCGGACGTGAGTGCGGTAACTATGCGGGCGTGGTCGCTCTTGACAGGTCCGCATTGTTTGATTTCTTTAGTGTTAATTATGATGGTAGTAGTGGCAGAGTTTTCCTCTACAAGATAATAATTAAAAAATGTATTTATTTATTGAAACGTTACCTTATTATATACTATTGAAAACAAAACTCAATTCAAGTCAATATTTAAAAAATAGGCAACTGTAGTAATTGCTTACTGCCCTTTAAATAATACAAATTTATTAAATACTTGCCTTTTTGTGGTGAAGTGGTGACCTGTAATTTTAATACAGGTAACTTTCAGTAGGTAGTGATTTGCATTATGAGGAAAATTATCTAATTGTTGAATTCTTATCTCTTAAAAAACATAAAATGCTGGAATTTCTTTAATACACAATATATAATTTAAATTTTGTTTTTCGAATTTATTTAAAGGGACCTGGCAATTTTAAATTACCTTAAACCACGTTTGAGTTACACTGTCTAATAGATATATAAGGCCTCCGTGAAAATTTTCCTTTGAAAATAAGCTGTTTATGCAAACTTCACAATTTAACAATTTTTTAACAACAAAACAACTTATATTGCTATAAATTTCTTTGTGTTTTTCTGTCATATTTCTTTGATATTTTCTTCGAGAAATGAGAAAGATTTATTCTCAGAACATTTAGAAAACAAAGTTGTAGAAGTTATTTTTTGAGTTAACGTTCAAAGTTTCATTCGTTTAATGTTAGGCATTTATGAATTTTAAAATTTCAATCTGAACTTAACCACTGAGAGCGCCACAGCTTTTTAGCAGTGTTTTTCTTTCTTTCAACTGGAGAAAGTTGTCCTTTAATCAGTTTTTTGAGGTTCCTCTGGCGAAAAAAACCCAATAAAATAATATTCGTTGTATTCGAACAACTCCAATGAAAAATTGAAATTATATCCAGCGTCAAGCATCTAATTTTATAAAATATTTATTACAACTTAAATTAATTTTTTCTATCACAAAAGATCTTTTTTACGAATATCTCAAGGCTCAAGCCGTTGAAAAATTATGATTTCTCTCGTTAAAGTGATATACAGGGTGGACCCAGATGAACTATACCTACGATATGTGTAAAAGACAAAAAAATTTCAAGTTGGAACTTGAGCTTTGGGGGATCAGCTTTGCTTGATTAGAAATTAATTTGCACCATATTTTTATATTTTAAAAATCAAGCAGGTCCTGACAGGGACAATTTATTCATTTTCAGTTCAAGTAAACTACCTTTTCCTTAAGATATATCGAAAAATTTTATTGGAAAAAGTTGTCGAGAATGAAAATTTAAGTCCCCGTGCCAAATTTTAAAACAATCGGCAGACTTTGATTTTTATGTCAAATTTCAACTTGATTTTTTGGAAGAAAATCAAAGTATGCCGATTGTTCTAAAAATTAGTACAGGGTTTTAAATTTGCATTCTGAAAAAAAAATTTGATAAAATTTATCGATATTATTTGCGCGAAAACCGCAAAAAATGGATAAATTTGAAAAAACAAAGTGTGCTGATTATTTTTAAATTTTGGTAGGGGGACTTGGATTTGCATTCTGAACAACTTTTTCCAATAAAATTTTTCGATATCTCTTAAGAAAAATATAGTTTACCTGAACTGAAAATGAATAAATTGCCCTTGTCAAGGCCTGATTGATTTTTAAAATATAGAAATACGGTGCAAATTAATTTCTAATCAAGCAAAGCTGATCCCCCAAAGCTCAAGTTTGAAATTTTTTTGTCTTTTACACCTATCTGGGTCCACCCTGTATACTGTAGATATTTATACCGTCTGCAAAAGTCCCGGCACACCAAATTTCAAACTTTAGTTTTCTCAAGTATGTACCTATTAGAGAGGTATTTTAATTTAGTTATATATAAAATTGTAGGCAAAATATTTAGTCTGCCTAGCGGAAATTTCAACAATGTTTCTGACAGTTTATATGTATGTAGCTTTGTATATTGATTATGGTAAATGAACTGCAAACAATCAACACCAAAACGTCGGTTCCAAAAAATTTATGAATACTGCTTGTATTGAGCTTATATTTTTAATTCTGAAATCGTTTCAAAAAATGAAATATACCAGTGTAATCTACTAAACCTCTATTATGAACTGCCTGCCTGTTGTTCGGAATTTTCGGAACTTTATAAAACTACACGAAAAACACCTTTTTCTTATAATAACCTTTTTCCGTTGACTGACGTATTTGTAAAGACTTCTCAGGGCTATAGCTTTATGTCCTGGAAAACAGATGGCTTTGACGGCTAACAATGTATTCTGCATTGTATTTTATCTCCGGAAAGCGCATGGTGAGCTAAAAATATGTCAGACGTGACAGCGGTAAGCAGTCTTTAATAAAATATATCAGTCAACGCTTTTTCGATAATGTTTACCCATTTTGTCCAAAAAGTCAAATTTAACATAAGTGTGTGTGGCTAGGAATGAAATACATTTTTCAGAAAAAACTCCACAGCCGTTTACAAAAAAAACGGGGTGTTCACGATAAATGAATCACCTTGTATATACTCGTTTACACTGAGGAAGGACTTTATTTCCATTCAATGGAACAACTTTTAAATAAGCACCAGCTCTAAAAACTTCGTCGATCTCCGCAGGGTAGTTTTTTATTAAACCCCAAAAATCCCTCTTGTGCATGGTGTTCGTTCGGCGACAGAGGCATTGAATAAATTTGCATCGGACGGAAACGGAATTTAATAAAAACTTTTCCGTGTCAGAGGTGATCCTTAGCGGGCCAGGTGGTGAATAAATGTAGGTTTTAGGTGACGTAACAAAGCGCCGAGACGGCGCTGTCAACCTGCGAAAGTGGAAAGTAGAATGATTATGGAAAAATATCTTAAGCGTTTTTAGTGGCTTGATGATAACGGTGCCAACACGCTTTTTTATCAAATTTACAAATTTTTTAGAACAAATTATTAATTGAAATTTTGAAGAATCAAGTATCGTTAATCGCTAGAATATTCCATTGTCGAATATACATTCGGATATAGAAATCTATAAATTGTAATCATTGCCTTAGTAAAAAAAATAGTGCCCTTCATATTAGACGAATTGAACTTATTTTATCCCTATCAATCTTTAAAGTAGGTATTAAAATTAAAATATATTGCCACATGGAATAACCAGGCAATAATGACTTATTTTGCGTTTAAGTTGTTCAGAGGATTACTATTTTAAATTTGGTGAAGATGTAAAAGAAAGGAGAGCCCATTTTCGAGAAAAAACATATTCGGGCTAGTTTACCTCAAATCTAGGCGATATTTTCCTTTAGCGCCCTCAAAAATACACAATTTTAGGCACAAAGTAATACATTTGCTTTAAAATAATATAGGTTCTTCCCGAAAATGACTCATGGTCTTTCCCCATATTTAGGCCACGTGAAATATTAGGATGAAAAACTTAACTCTTCTGAATTTGAAAAAGTGCGCTAAAGTGTTCTTGCGATACAAGGGGTCAAGGTCAGAACACTACAAAAATTTAACGCTACTTAATTCTCCGTGGTTTAACTATTTTCTAGTCATTTTTACTGTTATACCTATTTTAGTATGAAATCCGATTTTATACAAAAAAAAGCATAACGTGCGTTAAGCGGTTTTACTGCTCTCCAAACCGAGCATTATTCCAGACCAGCAAAATGCTCTTACAGCCCTTACTACGGTAAATAACTACTTCGAGTCGAGACAATTCTTAAGCCCAAAGGTTAAGAAAAATTTTTTTCGTTGTAGCGCCGTAACGAATTGTCTAGACGTTGCATCGCTTATCGAGTTCTTTTTTAATCCCCGATACAATAAAATTTCCCGACACTCGTTCTGACCGATAGATAAATGGTTTCTCCAGTTCATTTTATTTAAATTTTTTCTCTTTCTGTATTTTTTTTTTCAAAACGTAACATAATATTATATCTACAAATAGTCACCATTTTTCATGTATAGCTACAAACAGATCTGATCAAACAGAATTTTCTGTGATCTATACCTATATCATTGTCTCCATTTTTTGTAAGACAGAACCAACGACTTATACAGTGTCCTCCACAAAGTTCGCACCACAGGGGGGAAATTTTTAATTAAGGTTTTATTTTGAAATTTAATTTTGGGGTTACCTTTTGCTTTAAAAAAGATAAAAAATGACCTACTCAAACGTGGCCATGTGACAAAAAGTATCACTTGAAAAAGTTGTTTGTTTTTCAATTTTACGTAAGTGTATCAAATTGGTCTACTAATATATTTAGTTTTTTGCCAATTTTTAATATTTATGAAATTTCTGAAAATTTTAAAAACTCGAAACTTCGTAAAAACTATTTTCTATCACTAGCTTTATCATTCTATTAATTTTTTTTTGTATTACTAATTACCGATAAGAATAGGTATTTTTCAAAAAAAACTGATATTTACACTTTAAAATTCTGTTATGTTTGTTGCAAAGTTGATGTACCGTCTAGCATTTGGGGTATAATTTTAATTACATTACGTTTCCCAGTTCTAAATTGATGCCAAAATAATAATAAATTAAAATATCATGAAACTATTTTACGTACCTAAGCAATATTCTTGACTTTTATGGAACAAATAATTATTACCTTTAAGTTTAATTTCACTTAATCGATATTGATGAGTAGGCCATGGAGATAATAGAAGCAGTTGCTTTTATTTGACAGTTATTAAACTATCAAATAAAAACAGTTAAAAAAGTTATCAAACTGTCAAATAAAAACAATTGCTTCTATTCTCTCCATGGCCTACTCATCAATATCGATTAATGTGAAATTAAACTTAAAGGTAATAATTATTCGTTCCATAAAAGTCAAGAATTTTGCTTAGATAGGTACGTAAATAAGTTTGATGATATTTTAATTTATTATTATTTTGGCATCAATTTAGAACTGGGAAACGTAATATAACTAAATTTACACCCCAAATGCTAGACGGTACATCAACTTTGCAACAATCATAACAGAATTTTAAAGCGTAAATATCATTTTCTTTTGAAAAAAACCTATTCTTATCGGTAAATAGTAATAAAAAATTAATAGAATGATAAAGCTAGTGATATAAAATAGTTTTTACGAAGTTTCGAGTTTTTAAAATTTTCAGAAATTTTATAAATATTAAAAATTGGCAAAAAACTAAATACTTATTTTAATAGACCGTTTAAATTTGGCGCGCTTACGTAAAATTAAAAAATAAACAGCTTTTTCAAGTAAAACTTTTTGATATTTTAACAACTAACCACGTTTGAGTGGGTCATTTTTCATCTTTTTTAAAGCAAAAGGTATAATCCCAAAATTAAATTTCAAAATAAAACGTTAATTAAAAATTTCCCCCCTATGGTGCGAACTTTTTGGAGGACACTGTATATTAAAGAAAACTCAGTTATGCAAACTTCGTCGATCACCGAAGCTCCTCCCCTCCCCCACAATGTAGACTATCTAGGGATTTTTTTATTAAAACCCAAAACGTCGCCTACAAGGACAGTGAATAAATTTGCATTCATCGGATACGGAACTTAATAAAAACTTTTCCGCGTCGGGGACGATCCAGCGGGGACCGCCAGTGAAAATATCCGTGTTGAGCCTAACACGGAGTCCGTAACGAAGCCCCGAGACGTCGTGCCATTTACTGGGCCATTTGTCGACAGACGAAAGAAGAAAGTTGAAGGACTGGAAAGAATATTTCCTGCGATTTCCGTTATAACAAGTGACAGGGATATAAAATGATATTGTGCCTTTTGTATTGTTGAAAAACTGAGAAATGTAGATTTCGAGAACGCGGATGTCCGACACCAGATGAGCAGTACTAAGCGTCCCCAAGGCCAATTTTTCGCGAAACTTAAATCCCAGCACTTAGACTTTCCACGAAGTCGTCGTCTGTTGAAGCAGACTTTTGACTTTTAAGCATCCTTAGAAATACGAATAAAAGTGTGAAAAAATAATGGAGACAACATATTTTAATAGGTATTAAATAAAATTAATAATTTAAATTAAATTAATTAAAATATGTTTTCTACTTCTGTAGAAATGTAGAAACGAACAACATTCGTAGATGGTATATTTAGTCAAGTTGACTTATTTTGACATCAACTATCTCCCATTAATGTATGTCTCATTATTAATGAGTAATGAGACACTGTTTATTTTTTATTCGTGGATTTCCCATAATAACGATTCTTACCCATTGCGCCATTATTTCCACACTAGAAAAATAATGTTATGATAAATAGTTTTCAGGAGAATTATTGTTAAATGTTGAAATTCTCACAAGAATATTTTTTAATAAATAAAAGTCTCCTAAAATCTTCGCCAAACTCCGACAATGGGGAATATCTCTTGCTATTATTATATTAAATCCCAAAATCTGGCTATTGTTGTGTTATGTATTCTCCGACAAGGACACTGAATAAATTAGCCTTAATTGGAAGCAGAATTTAATAAAAACTTTTCCTTCCCAAAAATGATGCACCTGACGGTAGTGAACAGATATGGATTCTAAACGCCGTAACAACGTATTGAGCCATCATACCATTTTCAGACGAAAAAAGAAACCCAAAGGAATGATATAGATATTTTGGAAAATGAGGGGTACGATAATACAAAAGCTATTTTTATGTACAACCGTGAGGTGATTTTGTGAACGACGTACCCGCAATGTTGGCTATTTTGTCGTAGCTAACAGTTTTACAATGGACGGCTTTGCCAGTCAACCCGCTATTTGACATTGCGTTGCGCATTAGTGGAAATTGAAGCTATTGTACACTGTTGTGTAAAGTAATGTCAAGAGCAGTAAAAGCAATGTATAGGCACGGACAGTTTTAAATTTCAATTTTTTCAAATATCAACCAAGGTCGTGCACAAAATATAGTCTAGAACTTGCTAAGCATTTAATATTTTCATAAAATATAGAGGCATTCAACAAGAATATCTACCTTACGTTTTCCAGATGATAACCTTCTTCAAACTACGCATTGCGATGACGGTTTGAAGACTCGACGTTTCCGAACTCCTGACAATTGTATGCTGTAATTTCCTGCTTATTCTGTGTGGCCACATTTCTTTACATAGATATATCGCCTGTCGGAATCTACTAGGTATATGGTAACTTAATAAATAATAATAATAATAATAATAATAATTCTAAAATGCATCTCTAATATAACAGTAATATTGGAGCATATTTCATAGGATGATCTATGATAGGCGATGATGATCTATATCTATGATATCCCTTCAGCTTTCAACAAATACTGCATTATATAAGTAACTTCAAAAGAAAACTTTGCCGATCTCTATACTGCTGAATATCTATGACTTTTGATAACAAACGCATCGAATACTTTTGGATTTGTCGAATACGAAACTTAAATAAAAACTTTACGGTGAGAAACGATCCTAGCGAGATTCAGTAGTTATACCTACATAAATATAAATTTTCGTCAGCGTATAATAAGGAAGAGCTTTGGCGTCACAAGCCCTCTTCAGCATACGAAAAAGAAGCACATTGCTTGGATTAACATTTCTTGCGTTATAAGTTTTCAGACACGACAAATCAATATCATCTAGAAACCTGTTACTATTGCCATAATTTCTCAGTTTTTCAAATAAAGCTCTACTTTGGAATTTACATTTACATTTTAGATTTTTACAAATTTTATATTTTTAAAACAAAATGTGTAATTTAATTATTGGCGTTTTCGATTTATACAATTTTAACCGATATACTTACTGGCCTTTTTATGCAGTATGTTTCCACTTTTATAAATTGACCAACTTAGAAGACTTCATTTTAAAGTACTAAAGTACTGGTGTCATTTTTACAGATATCTGATAAAATTATACCTAATATAATTAGCTATAGGATATGGGACGAGTTCCAGAAGAAGCTAAGCCAACGTATTATAACGCTAATCTAAGTTATTACCCATAGATAAGTTTTATTGTGCTGAATAACAAGCGGCACAAATCTAAACACCCCCTAAGTCATAGTGCTAAAGATCGGGATTGGCCAGTTTTTAAAAATTACATTTTAAGCTTGCAAGCTACAATCGATTATGGCTAACTCCTACTGCAATCGATACAGTAAATTAGGTTCACTGAATGTTCGTTCTTTAGTGTTTGATTTCGATGCCTTCGTCAACATTGTTGAAACCGAAGCCTTCGATTTGTTTGCTCTTACTGAGACATGGCTTACAGAGGCAGATGATATTATAAAAATAACCGGCTACGATTTTTTACGAACTGACCGGGTTTCTAGTTCATCTCCCGAGAATATGTGGGTATGAAGGTAGCCCGCATGAATTTGCTTTTATTGTAGGTATACTATATCGTCTACCTTACCCATAGCTTGACAGAATGCATGTTAATCTTAGATAATCTACTGCACTATGGTAGTTTTTGGTGATGTAAATGTTGATTTGCTTGTCCATAATCTTGTTAGACGCAGTTTCGAATTATCTCCAAAACGGTTACTCTTAGAAAAAAAGTCAGTAGGTACCTACGTTTTTTTAGGGAAAGTTCCTAAGCTACAAATTTGATAATTAATATTTTTATTTCTAACTGGGATATTATAAGCTTACCTATATCGTCATAGTTACGTTATCAATAAAGAGGGTCATAACTCTCTTGGGACATTATAGATTCTATAATTCCCTCTACCTTTCACAAGTAAAAATAAAATAAAAAATGCTAATATACATATATGTGTATATATTTATGAAATGAAAACTGAACATCGGTAATTAAGTCCCTTATAATATAAAAAAAAATTCCGTTTTAGAAATGAACAATATTTTATTGAAATCGGTCAGAAATAAAATTATCTATGTACCACGGTAATTAATGGGCCTTAATAACCTCAGTCAATTGCTGTCCCTTGATACATAAATAACTATTTGTTCTGTAAAAGTGACAGTTAAAGAGACATTCACGAAAAACTTTTTTTGGTGACCAGCTTTCCGGGAAGTTTTCCGAAGTACAATGTCTAATTTCTCTGGACTATCTTAGGTGGCGGTGGCATTGTAGAAGAGTTTCCAACTTATATCCCTTACAAATTTATCTCTCCTCCCTTTTTTCAATCCAACGTCTTGTGGCTGTCTCTTTTCACCGCCTCTTTTCCTTTACTCGTGTCCGCATTGTTAAGCCCCCTTCCGCCCGAGAGGCAGTTAATAACTCGGGGCAAATATCTCAGATACCAAATTTGGTGGAAACTTTTCAGGATAGGCCGGCAGCCGGCGGGCTACAGATGCGTGTAGAATGTATATCCTTTTTGTCTGGCCGGTCTAATAAATGGAATGACGGGCCGAATGGGGGCATCCCCACCCCCCACCCCCTCCATTCCCCTAAAGGAGAAGCGCCGGGGGAATGCCGAGGGAGAACACTCCATTAAATTATGCAATATTCGTTTATTTAATGGAGACAAAGGGTGGCTGATAAGGCAGTTGAATTATGCCATGGAATATTATTGTGGTGTGTTACCGTAATTATGGTGTTATCACTTAGTGAAATTTACTAGTATTTTTGGGGCTTCAGAATTGATCTATAGTTCTTCAGACTCAATTTACAGGCATAACATAAATGCATATTCGTGCGTCATGCAACTGCTACTGGTAATAAAAAAGCAGATAAAAATAAAATGACCCGGAACCCTGCGCATGTGAAGTAAGAATACTAACCCCCACACCAAACTCTAAATTAAGAATTAAGTTCAAAACTTTAAAAACTTTCTATTTTTGTTATTTATAATTTGGTCTAGATTTGGAAACACAAGATTGGCAGAAGTTCTATAAATATACACACATGCACCCAAACTTGTATGGAATCACTTGCTATTTTCACTGAAGAATTTTTTAGTAAAAAATTAGTTGCTGGGAATGAAAATACAGTTTCTTTAATCCATTTATATTAGAAAAATAATTAAAAATCCGTGATCCTAATTTTATTACAGTAAGAATTAAATAAATTAAATAATGCGTGATTCCATATAAGTTAGGGTGAGTGTAGTTTGTATATAATAAGAAATCAAGTCTTTACACTTATTTCTCCGTTGGTGAAATATTTTCTCCAACTCGAGACTTCAGCATTCTAGGCAATTTTTATAAGGCACTGTTTTCTCTTAAAAATTATTCGTAAAACTGGATTACGCATAGGGTGTCTTAAGTTTTAATCGGGAACATTTTTAATAGGCGATAGAACTCGTAAAAATAAAAAGAAAAGTGCATATGAACTTGTAGGGGAGACTGGGTAACCGTGTGACACTTTTTTTCTTTTTATGATAACTCGAAATTCGAATAATTTTTTTAAGTTATTTTTTTAGCAATTTGTTTCTATATGATTCCCAAACCTATATGAAAAACAGCATAGTCATACTATTGTCCTTTAAAAGTCTAAAGTAAATTGAAAGTACACTTGACATTTGTCTGACTGTTATCCATGGGTGGGGAACAGTGAGACAATATAATATTATAGAAGTAACTGTTCACTTTTAGTTGAGGAGGTAAGTATACACAGAATGTATGCAATTTTATGGGTAACTAAATTGAAGACCTTATAATTTTTAGCATATTTTAAGTATACAAATGTAAGCAATATTTATCTATTATATGGGGAACAGTGAGACATACCTATGGGTAGTAATACATCTCACTGTTCCCCTGATGACATTGTCTCACTGTTACCCATGGTATTGCGAAATGAAAATATGATAACAATGCTAATTTCAAATATTATTTTTGAATTTTAACTGTACCAAACACTGTTGAACACAATAGGATACAGTCCCTATTTAATAAAAAAAAACGTCGCAGTTTTCTGACAGTTCCTGCAGAAACTCAATCCAACCGTTAAAAATTAGAATTGGCGTGCAATCTTCACATCTTCTAAACTGAATGGGCGGGAACAGTGAAAGTAGTGGGAAGACTGACCTTGAGTCTTGCCATTATGCACACCTAGTGCCATCTATGAGTTATTTATAGGAGCAGGGATATTTTGAATGTCACACTGTCAGTAGCGTGCCGTAGGGGGAGCACGGGAGGGGCCTGTGCCCCCCCCCCCCCCCCCCCGCCCTCAGCCCTAACCCGCCCTTTGTGCTCTAGTGCAATTTCAAAATTGAACGTACAATCACGACAATATTATGGTCTATTATTTGTATTATTTTTGCGTTGTCCCCGGCAAATATTTCCTTTAAAGGAACGGTTGGCAACGCTGCTTTGTTCACTACTTTGCTGCGCCGCCGCTCTTGACTTTCCTCTTTCAGTCTTTCCTCGCTCTTCGAGTCGTCGTTACCTCCACCTCGCAAGTTCATCACTCACCGTTGGCTCTCCTGCTCTCACTGTTTTGCTAAAAATATTTTTCACCATACTTTGCAACTGCCCTCGAGCAGAAAGGTCGTTTAGCAGTTAGCAGGTTAAACAAAATTTTGAATTTCCAAAGGTGTTCAATGACTCAGGAAAGGACAAATAACTTATCATTACCAGCGCCGGTTTTAGGCACTAATAGCGGCCGGCGGTTAATTTTAGGAGGCGGTATAGTTGGTCTAATAACTAAAAATAAATCACATTTTGTTGCTATGTCACTCACGACGCGACACCTTCATTTTGATCGTAGGCTGCAAACATAACATCTGAAACGTTCTCCTATTAATTCATCATCTTATTCATCTGAACGTTGAAGATTTTACTCCCCCCTGGATTTTTGGACGAAAATAAAAATTTCTATGTGAAAATATCTCAAACGCAGAATATACAACATTGATTCATTGATTGAATATAAATTGGAAAATTGTCATGTAATAATGTGTAACATAGATATATTTATTGAATAATATACTTATTATTGTCAAGTAGCTAACTACCGATTCCACGAGATCTGGCTTTTCCCATACTAGCCCAGGGCTGTAATATGGTTTGGGTGTTCAAGCACCCTACATTGAGAAAACACGAAAAATACATTATACTGTTATGATTTTGTAATTTCCTATACCTCTTTTAAACTATCTGTGCTTTGTATTTCTAAAAATTTTCGCCTAGGGCGCATTTTAGTAACCAAACACCTCTGCTTTCTTTTGTATAGCCGGTTTAAAAAGCAATGATTTTTATGGGCTCACACTAAAACAAATTTCGAAATTTCTATTGGTCACAGTTGCTATATAAAAGAATATTGAGTAGGACTTCTTGGCTACAAATGTTATGAGTCATAGTGAACAAAAAAAAATAAAAACCAGTTAACAAGAATATGTTTTGCTTGGAATTTATTTTCGTTAATTTAAACTCTTTGACCTTGAATATTTGAAAAATTTTCGCCTGCGGCGCAATTTTGTACCACAAAGATTCAATTTATAATTTATTATTTTTTTTAATTTCTGACTACTTCCCAACTAAAAAATTTAGTTTTTTGGGCAAAAGTAAAAAATTGAGAGGAAATATAACGCGTTTTTTAAACCCCGGCGGTAGTCAAGCTAAAACCGGCGCTGATCATTACTAGTAATTGAATCAGAAACAGCGAAATTAATCAATTATGATAAGACAAATTTAAATCTGTAAAAACAAAAAGATTATTATTTTAGTTAAGTAGGCTGTGTTATTTTTTTGTTTATAGCTTTACCTAACTCATAAAGTATTATAAATTTTGTTTACTTTGTTAAAGCAAAAAAAAAATTGTACGACTTTTTTTCTGGCGCCCTTCAAATAGCTCGCCCCCTCCGCCCTTTTACCCACGGCACGCTACTGCACACTGTTACCCATGTCTTTAATTAATAATTAAAATAATATCAAACTTTAGCAGTGGTGTGCTTACATTTTTTCTTAAATTAAGCTTCTTCCTTATTACTAAAATTTGCCAAGATATTACCTTTTTTCAGAATGAAAATTTAGTAAAAACACGATCCAAAAACAGGGCAAGTGAGGGCTCTGTGAGTTACGTAGAAATTGACTTCAGCGCAAAAAACGCAGCAGTGCCAAATTTCAGTCCAGCAGCTTGATTATTTTGGTAGCTATAGCCATAATTCAATTTCAAAAAGAGAACTTCAACGCCTTGTATCTCGCAAACAAACAACATTTAAGGCATATTGGCATCACTCGTCGTATTTATATCTATCTCCGGTTTTTGGATTTCCCATTCCCAACGAATCACACTGTATAATCTAATCGTGGGTAATCAAATCGAGGTCTTTTCGCAGGTGGAATAGCAGCGGCAGTAGTAACAGTGATAGGAAGGCCGCTACCAACGATCTCAGAAGTGACGACAACTACTGCCTTCACGAACGTGTCATCAAATAACTCTAGTCCTGAGAAAACTTCATTCGCCAATGGTCTGGAGGCGGACATGCCCACTACGACAGACTGCAGCGCATCCTACCAACCACAGCAACACTATCCCGTGAAAAGGAAACCTAGGTAAGTTATACAGGGACGAATAAAGTCTGCTTCAATAGAGGAAAATAGCAATTTATCTAACAAGTGCTTAAAATAGTGTTTTTTTTTGCATGAGTGCACAATTTTTTTGAACGATCGAAGTGAATTCAAAGTACCTACCTACCAATGCAATTTTACGCACTGACGTAGAATTATTTAAAATTCGACTTTGTCGGCGGTTTATGCAAGTCGCATGACTAGCAATAACTCTCATATTTGACATTTAACAAAAAACTGCAAAATCTCTCCTTTTTATTTGTCGAAATATTGAAAACTTTTTAGAAAAAATGGTTTCCTTTTTTCAACTTTTTCAACTCTCCATGCACAAAATACAATGCAAAACACATTGTTAGCCATCAGAGCAATCTGTTTTCCAGGACGTGAAGCTATAGCCGTGAGAAGTCTTATAAATACGTCAGTCAACGCTTGCAATTATTTATTATCTGTATATCAATTTCCGCGAACTTACAACGACATTCATTTTTCTTTTCAGACGGTGAACAAATTCATTGGGCACAAACTCCTTACGAAATACTTAATTTATGAAAATTATCACTTTACAATTTTATATTTTATATTGCACATGTATGTACCAACTATTTTGATCTACATAAATAAATCAAATTGTTTTATCAAATTACAAAAATTATATAAACTTAGATTCAAGCAGAACAAAATTGTTAAGCTATAAAAATACATTAAACATGTTAAAATGTTAAAATATGTACTGAAATGATATTTAGCTAAGAAAATGTATTTAAACTATGAGTTTCTTTAAAATAAAGGCCCTTATGTAGGTAAAACCTGTGAAAAAAATATATGTTAAAAAAGAATAAGAGAAAATAAAAGAATAGTTATTTATGTACCAAGGCACTGAAGTTCAACTTTTTATAACTCATGTGGAATTTAGTTGCGGAGGCTTCTGGCCTAGGCAAATAAACCACATGAGTTATAAAAATAACTTCAGTGCCAAGGTACATATTATATTTCTTTTAAATCGGAAAAAAATGTTTCATTAGGCAAAAAATAATCATAAGGGGTCACCCGTTCATGAACCGACTGCGCGGCGTTGCTTGACTTTGACGGCGCTTCCCAACAGAAACTCCAAATTGCTGCCTGTTGTGCAGCCTCCATGAAAAATAGATTGATATTCAAACCTACTAAAATGTTTATACTGAAAGATTGCGCTGCTATACTTAGGTAACAATTTCGCAATGTGTACGAAAAGTTAAATGCTTTTGAATATTTGGTCACTTTTGTCGGGCGATGGCTCCGCGTCTGACGTTTGATGTTTACACGTCGCCAAGGCCAACTTATTTTGGAGACGATTTTGAGACACTTCACTGCCGATTTCAGGAAAAATATTTCTAAAAAGTTTACAAAAAATAAATGTTGTATTATTTATGAAAATTGGTATACGGATAAAGATTTAATTGAAATATTTTTTCTGGCAGTTTTTTTGATATTTCGACAAATAGGTTGCGTTTTGGAAGGTTTTGTTTTTGTTAAATATCGAGCGCAAGACGTCACGTGATCACTTTTACATGTGAAATTTGTTCTTGTACACGTGCACAAACTGTTGACAAAGTCAAATTTTAATTTTGTACTTTGGTAGAAAAAGGGCCAATGTCCATTTCAGCTGATTCCAGAAAAATGAATTTGAATTTATAATTACCTATTGTGGTGACATATAGAGTAAAAAGTACTTATTTAAGATGATTCTAGCTATTTTAGTATATTTCTTTTTGTTGCAAAAAAATGGACATTCGCCCCGAAAATAATATTGCGAATATGGACATTGACCCTTTCTTCGAAAGTAAAACAAGTTGTACAGACAAATTTTTTGTATTCAGTTTGATAACACCCACAACTTAAACACAAACTGTCGACCACAGAACAGTCAAATACTGTCGACCGAAATTTGAGGTTAGAAAGTAACCTCAAAACAAATTAGGGCCAAAGTCCAAAAAAATAAAAATAACAAACGGCCAATGTCCTGATACTACGGACATTGGCCGTTTATTTTATATATCAGTTATAGTGAAAGGGCTGATGTCCACACATTGGCCCATTTTCTATTAAAACGAATAAGACTTAGGCCTTTTCCCACTTAAGATTACTTCAATACCATGTAACTTTGGACATTGGCCTTTTTTCTAACCAGAATATATCAACTGCTCAGTCTGATTATACCCTTAACTCCTAAATGCAAATTTTGGATATTGGCCCTTTTTCTACCAAGGTACAGAATTAGTTCTGCAAACAAAAAATGTCCCCTTTATTTGCCGCTCTGTATATGTACAACGTGGCGTGGTGCATGGTTTCTTTTCATTATCTGATCAAAATCGTTCTTTCTTAGGGATGGCGTAGACTCGAAAAGAGAACGCAAAGCAGCTAAAACCCTGGCAATCATAACAGGGGCATTCGTTCTGTGCTGGCTGCCATTCTTCATAATGGCGGTTGCGTTGCCTATCAATCCCCACCTATTCGAAAAATATATGGTGTCGATATGTCAGTGGTTGGGCTACTTCAACTCTACGTTGAATCCAATAATCTACACGATTTTCAGTCCCGAGTTCAGGCACGCGTTCAAGAAGCTGCTGTGCGGCAGGAACTATGCCAGGAGGAACAGGTGAGTGAAGAAGTGAAGACCAAGGTCATATAAGGGAAGGGTTAGAACAGGAAAATACCTGAATTATCTATTTGTATAAGATTTCTTATCACTACATCAGTGACGGCTACTCAAATTTCTATAGGTAGGGGAATGCGGGGCAATACGAGTATTTTTAGTAGATACAGCCTAACTTTTTTAAAAACTGGTTCGAGAAAATCTCATTTTGCTAACCATCTGATTGACACGGGACATACTTTTAATCAAACGAAGCTGCTGTGCGGCAGGAACTATGCCAGGAGGAACAGGTGAGTGAAGAAGTGAAGACCAAGGTCATATAGGGGAAGGGTTAGAACAGGAAAATACCTGAATTATCTATTTGTATAAGATTTCTTATCACTACATCAGTGACGGCTACTCAAATTTCTATAGGTAGGGGAATGCGGGGCAATACGGGGCAATAATGGCGGTTGCGTTGCCTATCAATCCCCACCTATTCGAAAAATATATGGTGTCGATATGTCAGTGGTTGGGCTACTTCAACTCTACGTTGAATCCAATAATCTACACGATTTTCAGTCCCGAGTTCAGGCACGCGTTCAAGAAGCTGCTGTGCGGCAGGAACTATGCCAGGAGGAACAGGTGAGTGAAGAAGTGAAGACCAAGGTCATATAAGGGAAGGGTTAGAACAGGAAAATACCTGAATTATCTATTTGTATAAGATTTCTTATCACTACATCAGTGACGGCTACTCAAATTTCTATAGGTAGGGGAATGCGGGGCAATACGAGTATTTTTAGTAGATACAGCCTAACTTTTTTAAAAACTGGTTCGAGAAAATCTCATTTTGCTAACCATCTGATTGACACGGGACATACTTTTAATCAAACGAAGCTGCTGTGCGGCAGGAACTATGCCAGGAGGAACAGGTGAGTGAAGAAGTGAAGACCAAGGTCATATAAGGGAAGGGTTAGAACAGGAAAATACCTGAATTATCTATTTGTATAAGATTTCTTATCACTACATCAGTGACGGCTACTCAAATTTCTATAGGTAGGGGAATGCGGGGCAATACGAGTATTTTTAGTAGATACAGCCTAACTTTTTTAAAAACTGGTTCGAGAAAATCTCATTTTGCTAACCATCTGATTGACACGGGACATACTTTTAATCAAACGACAGATATCCAAATTTTACATATTGCTAATAAAGGTTATATTTTGAATAATTTAGAATCACTTGAGATATGTAGACATTGGAAAACTAATTTTGATAGTGTTTTGAATGCTCAAATTGATTTTGAATCATCTAAGACATTTAATTACCTTTTCCACTGATAGCTATTATAGCGATCTAGTTGGCCAATTTGAATGGCTGTTTACTCTAACAATAGCGAATTCCTGGCTTTCCTACGTAGTTTTTTCTCATTTTTTTGGATTTGTGCACTTACTGGTTCATTATTATTTTATACCCTGGTCCTGTTTGTTAACAAATAATTTGTTTGTATAATATGTTTGCCCCTCTTTTTCTACTTTTACCTTATGACATATAGTTTTGAATGTACAATGCCATTATGGCTGCGTAAGTCATTTGTTTGTATTTTGTTTATAACTTATTTAACTTATTTACATTTCTGTGTTGTAGTCTTGGCCTGAAGATGTGATTAATTTTTAAAAATCACGAAACCGGTCGCCTATTTGAAAAAATAAATTTGAGCTGTGAGAATATCAAGACCTTAATTTTTATTTACCAAAAAATGGACTCACACGGAGTAACAGAAATATTAACTGAAGGAGCCAAATTTCAAATCTACATGTCCCCCTCCCACCTCTTTTCGATGCAAGATCACGCCCCCGGACCGGTCAAGTCAATTGAGTGAGTCCATAGCCAATGTTGGGAGTACAACCAAAGTCTAGAGAATAGTATTCTCTAGACCAGGGGTCTTCAAACTACGGCCCGCGGGCCAAATCCGGCCCGTCAGTGTCATCAATCCGGCCCGCGACAGCTAATGGCTGAGTCTCATCAATCCGGCCCGCGACAGCTAATGGCTTATTGTTAAGTTGGATAATTTTTATACTCCAATTACTGCCACCTAGAACTGAGTGGAATACACCGGAGTCGCTTTTTCGGGTATTACACTTAGAGCACTCCAGATCTACTCAGGAGTACTCCACTTCCATTTCATTCTTTCGGATATGCTTGAGCTTGATGTTCCAGAGTTACTCTTTTTGCTCCCCCCCTGCTTCCTCGACCACCAGCTGTTTATTAGGTGCGTGACGCTCCGAGTTGCGCAGTAGAATCACTGATTGTTAGTTTGATTCTCTTGCGGAGTCCAAGCTAATTAACGAAAAATATAACTTACCATAACTTCACTATTAACCATTTTTCTAAATTTCTATTTGCAAATTAATATTATATTAAAATGGTGTTGGCCCTTGGAACTCACTGAAGTAATCAGTATGGCCCCAAGGCTGAAAAGTTTGGAGACCCCTGCTCTAGACTTTGGTACAACACCTCCCGTGTTTTAAAACTTGTGTTTACGTTTATTCAAAGTAAACACAGTTTTTATACGATTTTCGATGTGAGTTTTATTGCTTAATTATACTTATTATTAAGTATGATTAATCTAAATCATTTTATCGAAAAATAATTGTCGTTGTAAATTTTATTTTATTATAAAACTTTTTATACACAGCCTCCTCGTTTTCGAAATACAGGATGTTTAAATTCTCAAAAATTTTAATGCTTTATTTTTATTTTTCCAACCGTAAAAATAATTAAACGAAATTTGGTGCACAACATGCATTGATCCAGTGTCACAAATTACGGTAAAGCCAAGTTCCCAATGAATCCAGTGGCAGAGATATGGGTATGCAATACCCTTGATTAACTTTCATTATTCTAAGTAAAAACTCTCTCTTGACTTTTTTTGTATCTGCCGCAGTTCTACGGGAAAATTAATTTATCTTTTATTGCTTTTATGGAATGGAACTCTTTGACCAGTACTGAATAAAAATGTCATATTAATTCAACAAACCAAGAATGCCATTCGTGGCCAACCATTGTTTTGTTACTTATTTTTTTCTTTTAAGTGGTTTTTACCAGGCAGAAGGAAAGATTTTTTCAAATTACAAATTTTTTTCTGGCATTTCAAAAAGGAGTTGTATGACAGAAAAAACAATTTTACCGTGAAACTATGGCAGATACAAAAAATGCCAAGAAGAAAAAAAAGCTCTACAGGGCCGTGTCAGTATTTTTCTTGATAAAACAAATGTAGTGTATACCTATATCTCCACCACTGGCTATATTTTGGGAACTTGCTATTATCACACTTGATCAATGCATGTACCAAATTTTGTTTAAATATCTTTAACGGTTAGAAAAATAAAAATAAAACGTTAAAATTTTTGAGAATTCAAACATCCTATATCTCAAAGCGGCTGTAGATAAATATTTGTACCACAAAATAATAATATTTTTTTATTTTATATCACCTCCGTTGAAGTGTCCCAGAATAAAACTGAATCAACCTGAATATTCTTTAATTTGTTTAGATGGCGAAACGATATAAACGAAAAACTAACATTTTCATGTTTTTACGTTTTCATTTTTTTTTAATATAAAAATTACTGTTTGCTTAATAAAACATTTTGGAGAAACGTCTCTTTAATTCACCAAAAACTCACTATTTTAAAGCATTATTGTACTACCCCATTTTACCCCTCTTGGTACCCCATTATACCCCGCATACGGGGCAAAACGGGGCAAAGCGTAATTTTCATAAAAGTCCAAAAAAGTGAAAACTCAGTTACTGATTCCGTTATACAAAATGTTGCTAATGTTACTAAACCTATCTAACTACCTTTAAATATGCCAGGTATAATTATTTCATTGAAACATCCTAGGAATATGGGGCTATGAAATTAAGTACCCCATATTGCCCCGCATTCCCCTATATCTAATATCTACTGTGTCTCTGGTCAGAAAAACTAGTTTTATCAAAAGTTAGATATACGTAGCCCTTTGCAAGGATATGATAGTTTATGGGGTGTCCCAAAATGTTTATATAAGCACTTACATTTTTACTTATCACTGAGGATAATGAGTGTTATTATTGATAATTATTATTGTTTTCAGTTCAAAATCAATAATGAACAAAAACTTTGTTAACATTTTTTCTTAACTTTGTTAACACTTCCTATTGTTAGGTACCTACTGCACAAATGATTGTGCGCCCACAATTAATATAAAAAAATTACAGATTCCCCAATTCTTGCAACCATCATATACATTAGAAATGATAACACCATATATGAAACATAATTAACATAATTTATGAGTTGGTAGTAAAAATAAACATAATTTTTAATTACACCAACCTTCTATACTTAGATCTCACTACCCTTTTGGCCTTGAACGAAAACTGTTAACTCGACTCCCATATATACGAACATAAACATTTCCGATGTTAAAATTGCCATCGGTTGACGTAAATAATGTTTTTTTGCTCATATTAGGCCACTTCTAATTTTCTTCGTTCATTTTAATTGTTTGACCTTGAAATTTTGAAAAATTTTCACCCGCGACTCTATTAGTTCAATGTTTTTAATTTGTGAACACCACCCATCGACAAAGTCTAGCTATGCATCTGAAGCTACTCGTACCTCAGCATGCGGGTTCCTTCGGCTAGATTGTACCTATACTATTTGTTTCAACTGACTATACAAAATGTTTCAAAAAAACACTGTACAGATTTCTAGGGTTGGTAGAACATCGAAAAATAAGACGAAAAGTTAATATAAGGGTGGCGTCAAAACGAATACCTAAAAATTTGCAGGGTGTCAAAATTTAAATTTTATTTTATATTTTTCCAATTAACTTTTGAACGGTTCGAAAGATTCGCACGAAATTTGATAACTGGTTTTTTTTGGTGCCAGGAATTCAGATATTAGCATAGCTTTGATGTGCTTTATAGGGGACGCCACCCTCGGAGCCACCTACGACAGGTCACGTGATTTAAAGCGTCATAACTTTTGTCCAGGAGTACGTTTTCCCTGAAATTTTTGTGCCTCTATAGGAGCAACCGTTTTCGGGATATTTGCAATTTAAAATTTACATTTAACAATCAATAACATTTCTCTCGAAGTTCACATTCATTCAGGTTAGGGTTTGACTAATACAAACGCTTTGCTTGTTATTTAATACACCACTTTTCAATTTTTTTATTAGGCGATTTTTTCATTTCGGCAAATTTTGACACCCTGTACCGTTTTAGGTATACCTACATTTTTGACCCCACCTTTAGATGAACCTTTCATCTCATTATTGGATGTTCTGTCAGTACGTATAGTTTTTGAAACACCCTGTATAGTGAGTAGCGGTGAGAATGGTGGGGAGTGGGAAGAATTCCGAAATAAATTGTTTACACAAATAAAGAAACATTCGAAAACCATTGTTTGGAAACTTTGGTGTCCTCTTTCTTTTTGGGAATGAATAACAGAAAGTTTGGCCCTGCGCAAAAAAAATGTCGCAAATTCAAAGCTCAACAACGTAATTCGCCACAAGAAGAAATCATGTCCGAAGGAGAAAATATAACATACGACATAACGTTATCTGTGTATCGTGGGTCCGACCTTTCGGTGGGACAAATGATTGTATTGGAAAAGCAGTCCGGTTTAATTTACGAGGGCCGTGACTATTAAGGAGTTTTATTTTATATGTACAGGGTTTCCCAACGAAAACTTGACCCTCCCAAAAATTAGAAAACCGAAAAATATTTGAAAATTCGCCGAGACCCGTCGATTTTTGTTCTTGGGGGAGCTTTTTTGGCAGTCAAGCCAACCCGATATGTTCATCCCCCTATGCCCTAGCAACCCCAACTTTAAAATTTCAAATGGAACTACCCCACTTGTGATGCATCATTTTAAAGCCCTTTTTATTGTGAATACAGTGATGTATCGTTTTTAGAATTCTGTTGAGATTTGACAGAATTATTGGCTAAAAACGGAAAGTTGACAATCCACTGTACGCGTAGTAATTTCTTACACAAATGCTCGCCACTAATAAGTTTTTTATCTACTACACACGACCAAATTACCTAGTTTTTATTGACGTGTCGATCAGTTTACAAAAAAGTCACAAATGAAAAAGTTGAAGCAAAAAAAAGTTCATACGAAGTCAAACCTTATATCTTTTTAAAATAACAAAAAGTCACTGTCACAAAAAAAGTTCCCGTTTTTTTGCCTGTAACTACGAAATCGTTAATTTCAGCCTGCTATTGAAAGTGGAAACGTATTTTCGAAATGGTTTATTCTTCAAATCATGATTGCGCTAAAGCTACAGCATGAATTGCAACAATTTCTAACTTTTCCGCGATAGAATAAACCATTTCAAAAACACGTTTACACTTTCAATAGCAGGCTGAAACTAACGATTGCGTAGTTACAAGCAAAAAAAACGGGGCTTTTTTGTGACAGTGACTTTTTATTTTTTTAAAAAGATATTAGGTTTGAATTCGTATGAACTTTTTTTTGTTTTGCTTCAGCTTTTTCATTTGTGACCTTTTTGTAAACTGATCGACACGTCAATAAAAACTAGGTAATTTGGTCGTGTTAGTAGATAAAAAACTTATTAGTGGCGAGCATTTGTGTAAGAAATTTCCACGCGTACAGTGGATTGTCAACTTTCCGTTTTTAGCCAATAATTCTGTCAAACCTCAATAGATTTCTAAAAACGACGCATCACTGTATTCGCAATTAAAACGGCTTTAAAATAATGCGCCACAAGTGGGGTATAGTACAGTAAAACTAACACAGAATTAGGCCAAACCCAAACATCCAAAAAAAAGTCCTTTCTAGCGCGAAATAGTTCCATACCCTCCTAAGAGTTAGTACTAAAATGTTTACACCACCACCAGCGTCGGGTTTCGGGGGGAGGGGGTGAAAAGGGCAGGAAATTCTTATTTTTCACAGTTTTGCTTGAATATCTAGTAAACAATGAGGTTTAGCGCAAACGTCATCCTATACGCAAATGATATACATTAAATTCCGAACAAGAATTGTTATATACAGAATTATGGTAAAGTGAACGGTTTCCATGATATGGAGGGGTAAAGATTTCTATGTTTTTATTTCACGTAGTTTTTGTTGAAAAAACTTAAAATGATTACAGTATAAATTAGTACCTGAATAATGTATGTAGAATATATATAGATATATCTATGCATATATAGATACATATTACATCCATAGATTGTTATTTTTTGTCACAACATAACCTCATAAGTATATGACTGTAAATATGCCCAATACAAGCCTTAATTAATTTGTACTCACTTTTTGCCCTCATTCATTATAGCGTTCTGATCAAAGTCTAGAGAATACTATATCTCTGGACGCTGTTCTGATTTCCATTCGTTCTTTTATGTCAAATCATTCCCATATATAATTTGTCCTTAGCTTGTAAAAATGAGAAAGTCATGAATAGGAAGCTCATGTGAAAAACAAGAACTCATCGTATCTATGCTTCTGCAGAGATGGATGCGTCCAAAACTGCGAGTGTCGAAGAAGTGGTCTCAATTGTTCAAGTATGTAGAAATTAACTAAGGCTACTAACTTGTATTGGACATATTTACAGTCATATATTTATGAGGTTATGTTGTGACAAAAAATAACAATCTATGGGTGTAATATGTATCTATATATGCATAGATATATCTATATATATTCTACATACATTATCCAGGTACTAATTTATACTGTAATCATTTTAAGTTTTTTCAACAAAAACTACGTGAAATAAAAACATAGAAATCTTTACCCCTCCATATCATGGAAACCGTTCACTTTACCATAATTCTGTATATAACAATTCTTGTTCGGAATTTAATGTATATCATTTGCGTATAGGATGACGTTTGCGCTTAACCTCATAGTTTACTAGATATTCAAGCAAAACTGTGAAAAATAAGAATTTCCTGCCCTTTTCACCTCCTCCCCCCGAAACCCGACGCTGGCGGTGGTGTAACTTTTTAGTACTAACTCTTAGGAGGGTATGGATTTATTTCGCGCTAGAAAGAACTTTTTTTTTTGATGTTTGGGTTTTGGCCCAATTTTACTGTACTAGTAGTTCTATTAGAAATTTTAAAGTTGGGGTTGCTAGGGATGAACATATCGAGTTGGCTTGACTGTAAAAAAAGCTCTCCCCAACAACAAAAATCGACATATTTTTCGGTTTTCTAATTTTTGGGGCGTCAAGTTTTCGTTGGGAAACCCTGTAGGTATACTGTAACGGGCATTAACAATCCAATCACGTCCCCATAGGCATTTCGGCGTGCGACATTTCCAATGATGGCGGGCCAGCGGCCGGCTGCCGTCCGACTCGGAGCCGCCGGTGGCGGCGCGGCTGGCCGCCATCGTGGCGGCGCCGGTGGCGGGCGGCGCCGCCGCCGCCAGCGCCACGACGCCGCGCAACGTCACCTTCAAGTGCGACTGATCCGGGATCACGGTGGACGTGCGCCGGTCGCCGTCGACGACGCCAGAGGGCGTCGCCATCGAGTTGAGCGCCTTCTGAGCCGGACACGCCGAAGGCGTTGGTGAGGGCGAGCGGGACTGCGGAAGGTGATCGCAGAAATCGAATGGGGAAGGCTGAAAATATTAGAGTGGTAAGGTAAAGTGGCACGGCGACCAGCTAGTAGCTAGATACAGTGGCATAAAAATATGAGGGTAAGTCGACGCAAATTCGGCTCAAGGTACATATCTGTCGCATAAATGGGAAACGGCCCAGCAGACTATGTATAATACCTTATTGGAAAAACAATGTAAATCTGAAAACGTTTTCGTTCTATAATGTTTTAAAAACTAACATTTTCAAACTTTATGTAGGTACCTACGGATCAAGAACACGCTGGAATTATTGAAAAAATATTAATCAATTCAAACCTTTCTCGACAAAGCCACCTTCTAAGATGATATTTTTCTGTGCATTTCCTGTTGTGGCCCACACCATACGTTAGATTGTAACACGGAATATTAAGGACAACAAATTGTTGCTTTTAATTTCTAACTTATGGCAAAATTTTTGAGACACCCTGTATATTTTGGATTTTTAGGTTCCGTTTCTTCTCCCAATTCCAACCATATACAGTGTGTCCCAATTTGATACTGGACACCTCAGAAATATTTGAAGGTCAAGAAAAACAAATGGTCTCTATTTTTTTATTGGTAGTCCCAAGGGAAAGTATCTCATAGGCGGTGGTATTTGGATGGGGTAATTATTTCATGGCCTGCTATGATTTTTTAAAATAGCAAATTTTCATGAAACCCCATTAAGGATTTTTTTACGACATTTTTTTCTTTTCCTGAAGTTTTCAAGTCAAAATTTTATTTTTTGACGATGATCAAGTTTGCCTAATAATATTTTGACGTGAAAGCTCCAGAAATGACACATTTCTAAGAAAAAAATGGAAGAAAAAGGAGAAAATGCTAAAAATCAAAGTAGGCCTAGACTTTTGAAATTTTGCAAGTCTACTCAGTTCTTCATTCTGAACATTTTGTCGTAAAAAAATCCCTAACAGAGTTTCTTGAAAATTATTCTATTAATTAATAGAGACCATTTGTTTTCCTTGCCCTTCATATATTTCTGAGGTGTCCAGTATCAAATTGGGACATACTGTATAAAGTTATCTCTAACAATACCTATATTTTTAGCATTCCACGCAAAGATGTGAATTTATCATAATATACTTACCTACCCATTTGACGAAATTTATCAAGAAATGAAAATTAATTGCTTGGTTATTTTTAGGGATGACTATACATTGTGGTCATTTAAGTGTACAGGGTGTTCCCGTATATTTTGACCCATCCCTAGACCCTTTATTTTTCGAGTTAGAAAAAAATTACTTAAATGAAAGTTGTAGGGTTTTTCTGAACCGCTAGGATATGTTACTAGATAAAACAAATGAGTGTCTCAAATTTATGAAAAAATATAAACTTACTTTTTTTAAGGGAACACCCTGTATATTTGTGAATTTTTGGAATTGCACGCATTTTTCCGATTCTAACAATATAAATATGTTATATGTTTGCTCTAAGCATTCGCATATTCCAAATTGCAAATAAATACGATCTTTATATTTAATCAAGGTTGCCATGGAAAAACATTTCAACTTAGGCAAGAGAATTCCTGTCAATCCATTATTTTTGTGACAATACACCTTGGTACCCTACAACTTTCATTTAAGTAATTTTTTTCTAACTCGAAAAATAAAGGCTCTAGGGGTGGGTCAAAATATACGGGAACACCCTGTACAACATATGGGATTTTTTTTTACACACAACGAAAATGCAAATATTACCGAAAGTTGGTTCATGTTCGATAATCATATTAGGCGCACTTAGAATGGTTGCAAGTCAAACAGCATACAGGGTAGGTCAAAAAATGTAAAAATCGTACCAGAGTAAAGTACCCTTATTTTAGAAAATTCAGCAAAATATTATTAAGAGAAGTTGTCTGGAATTAAAAGTTATGCATAAATACCAAAACATGGCCTAAGAAAAAAATATATTTTTAAAAAACTTTAATAATTTCCTCAAAAAAGCTTGTTTTAGTATTCACCCAAAACAATTTCATAAATCAATCAAAATTAAATCAATTCCGCATAACTTTGTTCAAATTCAAGCATATTTGTAAAATTAACTTAGATTTTTAATTTTTTAGGGAATCACAAACTTCATGTTTGCAACGATATTAAACAAAACTTTAAAATTTCGCAAAAATGCTTCTGAACAAGGTAAAACGTTAGTAATGATAATGTGTATATTAAAAAACTCTCATTTAAGGTGCAAAATTTTTACTTTAAATGTTTATTATGAAACTGTGGAAATTATTGACAAAAAAAAATTTTTCTTAGGAAGATATGTTTTTATATTTAGGCATAGCTTTTAATTCCCCAGATGGACTATGCATTTTTAATATTAAAAATAATAAAATATTATTCGCATTTATAATTTCCGATTTAACGGGAAGTACCTAGGTAACCGGTAAATGAATATTTTTACAAACTGTAAAACTAAACTAAACCAAAAAATATTTAATATTTTGGTCACCAACCTTTACTAATTGTAATATTTAATGTCATTAAAGAGTCCTTAAAATTACCTTTTTGGAGATATGGAACATTATCGGGTCATCTCTTGCCGTTTTCGCGATATGCACCTATGTTTTCCAGGTTAGCAGTCCATATCCTGCTCAAAAAGCAAATATAAGTGATGGTCTATTAGATAAGTAAAGGTACTGACTTATAGTATAGCTTCTCTAGTAGCTATAGGTCTGCGATCTGTACCTATATATCTATATATATTTTCAATAATTGGAGACACTCCTTATTCCATGTCAATCGGGAAGCATAGTCGAATATCTCTAAAAAGGCAGGAGATAACCCAATATTTAATTTTAAGGACTATTTAATGCCATTTTAATCTACAGAAAAATAACAATTAGATGCCGAATAAAATATTGTAGCGGTACTTGTTCCAAGAAGTGAATAATTTTCCTGCTGTGGAACAGATTTTAGCATTTTTGTTCACTTTTCGATTATATTATTGGGATGAAAGTCGGTGAAATCATTCACAAAAATCAACTTTGCCTTAAAACGGAGCCAGATACGAAAATATGTAGTTTTTGTAGGAAATTTAATTTTTTAGCTAACCGCACACGCACACCTAAGTTTGGGTGTGTGCTGGACCGCACTAGTTTTCTTATTTAATTACACATCACTGAACCCTTGTAACTCTGCCACTGGTTGCTTGAGAGACTGATGTTCTCACCGAATATCACAACTTGTAAGTTGGAGCCAAGACTTTTTTCCTTCGCAAAAACCTTCTGTAAACTTAGAATAACTCGCGGTGCGAGCTTCTAACACTCAAATTTAAAAGGCTGGGCATAAAGTTTTAGTAGATGATGTAAACGATTTAATAGGTAGGTATGTTATTCTCGAATCTATGACTATCCAATAAAAGTCTAGAATTTAATGTTGTACCGTGGTATACCTATCGTTTTAAAGGATCTGTATTGGGTCGTTTACAGTTATTGCTCTCCGAATATTTCATACTTCCTTTAAATTAAATTTTTCTTTTACCAAGATAGAATGAAAAAATTAACGCCCTGTATCCAAACGTCTCGATGCCTGATAATTAACTAAAACTCTCTCAATATTGTGCAAATAAATGTGCTTACAAGCAACCAAGCAACCACAAACAAGCCTTTGAATAAAGAAGAAAATTTTGTAATTTAAATTAACTTTTTGGGCCATGCACCAAAGTGGCATAGGCGTTTGTGTAAGTAGCTCTTTCTTCATAATTGTAAATTTAAAATTAGAGTTGCTGTATTATCGAGGATACCTAAACTTAAAGACATAAACGTGCCTTATAATGTTTTGCCTGTATTGTAGGTACCTACTGATTTTACGAAAAATGATGATTTCTGCCTAGTTTGTCGAAATAACTCAAAGGTGCGCGCCACTGTAAAAACGGAAACGGCATCCCGCCATATGCAGAGACTAGCCCGGTCCAGGGTTAAGTCCAAATTTGCTATTTCCTGGGGTTCTTTATTCAAAGAAACAAACAGATATAATATGTTATGTTGATCTGATCCCAAACCATTCGATTTCTGTGCTTCAGCTTTCTTTTATAAAAGCGTTTTTATAATATGTCAATTTCACAAAAAAATATATAATTGGAATATATTATTTCCCATTCAAGATTATAGCTTGTAAAAATTACCGTTTCTTTCATGCTGGACGTAAAGGAAAAAGTACCTAAAACGCAAGATTAATGCAATGAATGGGAAATAATAAATAATAATAGTTAACACCGATATAGAAACGATTTCAGTGTATCATAACTTTCTAATATGTTAGAAATGTCAACCACCCAATTCATTTTGTGTAACTGACTGAAAATATAGAGACGCTGTGTCAACTCGTTCTGCTGTATTCGGCATGGCATTCCCTTGTGAAATTCTTAAGCAATAAGTTGCCTGTAGGTTGGAAATGTAAGAATAATCATTTAAAATGAAAGAAACAATCGTAAAAACTATGTATAGATACACTTAGATATATATCTAGATCGCTATTTCATAGGTTTGTTATGATATGCGTTGATGTTAGTGTCAAGCAACAAACAAGATCATAAAAATCATAACAAACTTCAGCCTACGTACTGTGATGATACAAATGACGAATTGGTTTATCATAATGTGGAATTTAATTTTCTCCTTATGTACGAAAAAATTATTTGCTGAAGCATGAGAGTCAATTAAATTTTTTAGCTATTTATTATTACTTTGAAAAACTAAAAAGAAATGTTTCAGAACAAAAATGCAATAGAGTACCTAAGTGGAGAAGTTTAAAAATGTTACTAATTAAATTAAATTATCTATTCATATATACCTAATAAATTAACTGACAACAAATCATTTTATATTTAGTAGTAATTTAGTAAGTAGTGTAGCACAAGCATGGAGTTGCTTCTGGGGTACTCCTAGTTGGAGTATTGTAAGGGTGAGAAGTATTATTATTATTATTATTGTAGAAAAATGTAATGTAGACACATTTTTCAAAGTCTTGAAATTTATAATACTTTTTCTTCCAGCATATTAAACTTCTCTGTTATTTTCCCTAATGATTTTTTTAAATGACCACAAAAACGGGTAGATATAAAGGGTGCCTTTCAAACCAATGTATTATGATTTTTTAAAACAAATATAGGTAATCACTTAACTATGCAGTAACTACCTACCCTACAAGAAAATTAAAATGGAAATGTATATAAAATATTTAGCATGATCTTAGAATAACTTTTGTTTGAAAACTTTCCTGACGGCGAAAAACAAATATGCAGCACGTTTTTATTTCATTATAAATTATGTCACAAGTCGGAATACGGGTAAATCTGTTAAATATATTGCATATTGCTATAACTACTTAATGGAATATCGCATAGTTCTTATTCGCGCCTACATTGAAAATATTTACCTATGTAGAAATTTAGCACATGGTATTGTTTATATTATATCCATCTTTGTACATTACGGGAAGGACGTATATTATTCATATCCTACAAACATATCTGTGTAAAAATGGTTTGAAGGTTCCCTTTTTGATTTATTATCATGACTGAAAACTAAAAGGTGACCAGCATATTTTCCGTTTTTATTGAAATGCTACAATTATACAACATTTAATTTAAAATGTAATCAACTAAACAACTGTAATTACTATCCGAAATATATATTTAAAATTATTTTTGTATGGTGTAAATAATGCAAAAAATATTCAGTTTTAGGACTTTCATATTATGAAAAAAATAAAGGAATTAATTAATAGACATTATATAAACATTTAGAATATTATATTTGACCAACTTGTAGGTAATAGCTTCTATATTTAAAAATTCTGTACATATTGTAATATTTGTTTAAATCTGCGAGCGTATAAGCTCTTGTAATTACTATTAGATTACATACTGTGCAATAAAGTTGTGTAATATAAAATTTTATTTATAATGTTATAATGTTAAGTCGAAAATAATTGTGATGTACAATCATACAGGGAAAACAATAGGCCACAATCTACTTTATTTTTCAAAACACAGGGTACAATAATTATTTTACAAATAATAGAGATATATTTTTAATAAAGGAAAATAACCATACTTATTAACCTACGTGTTTCGTTCTTCAAATTATTAGAGTATTCATACTACGTATATGCTTATAAACTTGCGCTGTACAGATGACACGCTTGCTTATAAAAGTATATTTTGGCCTAGCATGTTTTAACGATGAACAAATTTTGAAATCAAATTGTTTTCCCTTCTCTTAATTCGAAAATGTGATGAATTTTTGAGTAGGTCATGATGAGTGCTTCCTAATAGCTGTTAATTTTCATTGACGCGCTACCAGCATACCTACCGAGCCCTGGGTGTGGTAGTAGCCAATTGTTGTTGTTACAAATAATATGTGAGTGTAATATTTTTCGTGTTAATATTAGGCATACGCAAACTAAGTATAATAAAATAGTAATAAAAAAAGTATCTGTGGAACTCTGTTAGCCAAATATAGAAAATCTTTTGGTTTATGCCAGATACTCCTTGTAATAACACAACATCCAAAATATCAAGTTGAAAGCTTCCATATAGGGCTAGAAAAAATCTCTATTTTGTTACAGAATTCCATCGTTTGGTTTATTATTTAGTCTCCCCAATAATTCGTAACTGAAACATCTCAACAAAAAATTGACGACCAACCTGGTACCTACATAACTACGAAAACTAAGTTAAAATAATATTTTATTAAAGAGATAAATAAATTTATTTTTTCCATATCAACTAGGTATAACTACTTTGAAGATAAATCAAAAGTACCTACTTTTACTTCTGAATTACAGAGTATATCTAAATGAATAGTTTGTTGAACTACCTACCTGCAAAGAATTTATGAGGAATAAAAATGTTTGTAATAAAGCAATTAAGTAATACGAAAAAAAAATTGTAGCTCACAGATGTTTTACAATTATTGGGATGTAGGTATTATTATACCTATTTAATTTAATTTGATGCAATTATAAAAAATAATTGAAACAAAATTTTGCATACATCGTAGTTTGCAAAGGATACGGTCTTGTAAAGAAATATCTTCCTATACAGATAAAATATTACAATCATACTGTTCAAGTTAAAAAAAAAATAAAAAATAAAAAATAATTGAAACAAAAATTTTTCATACATCGTAGCTTGCAAATGATACGGTGTTGTCAAGAAATATCTTCTTACACGGATAAAATATTACTATCATACTGGTCAAGTTAAAAAAATTAAATAATTAAAAAATAAAAAATAATTGAATCAAAATAAAAACATAATTGAAACAAAAATTTTGCATACATCGGAGCTTGGAAATGATACGGTCTTGTCAAGAAATACCTTCCTAAACAGATAAAATATTACAATCATACTGGTCAAGTTTAGAATCTATAATTACCTAGGTAATAATTGTACCTAGTTCATTTATTGAGTCAAAGACAGTGTAAGACGTTTTCCAAAAACCACTAATTTTTCGTCTTCAATGCCTAAATGCTGTGGTTTACCTTATCAGGATAGGGGCAAGATATCGAAAAAACACAATTACGGAAGAAACACATTTATTCTCATCTGGGATCAGGTATCGGAGATGCCCTTTCAACTTGAGGAGAACCCACCGTCGAAGCTTCCACTGATGTCTCCTCCAAAACCTGCCCCGCCTTCCGACGACCCTCCTCCAGAGACAGCTCCACCACCTCCTCCGCCGCCGAGTACTGTAGAACCCTCTGATGAGCCTTTGCTGGGTTCTAGAAACGAGGGATAAAAATGAAGGACAAAGATGGTAGGTAGATACCTAGACTCCGTAGAAAGTTTTATGAGCAATTGACCAAAACGACGATAATCGCGAGGCTTTAAGCAAGACTAAAGATATTCAATAATGAAGGCATATATTTCTTTGTTCGAATGTATCAAAAATATTGACGTTTTTGTATTGTGATTGGTTTGTAAGCGGCCGCAAAAGTAAAATTCCGTCGTAATTGGTCCCTGAGCGCCCGGAAAAGTACTTTTCCATCGTGTATCAAAATGAAAAACTCAACTTTTCGGCCTTGTACCATAAACTACTATTTTAGTCTTGCTATAATAGTAATGCCGCGATTACCGTCGATGGAGTCTACGACTGCATTGAGAAAAGGTACTTATAGTAAAATATAAAGTTGTGTCCCTTACTGTCATCAGATCCTATGCTTATACTTCCATGTGCGCCCGATAGAAATCCTATACGTAAAATTGGGGTTAGTCAAAAATTGTTTTAAAACGATAAATATAAGTAGGTACTTTTTACCTTTCCAGCCTCCTTCCCACGTGCCTCCCAATCCTCCATTGCCGTTTCCTCCTTCCGCAGCAGATCCTTCAAACGCAAAAAAATACAGTTACAATCGATCGATAATTCCGCCTATTCCGTAGTTCCTCTATTACCTATTCAGTAGTTTTGAGTTTTGTATAGAACTATACGTTTTTAAAACAAATTTACCTATTTATTAAGAGCAGCAAGCAAAATAGGTACGTCTTAAGCGCCTACAAGATTATGAACAAACAAACAATTCTAGTTCTATATATAAACTCTATAAAAGCTCTCTTCTCGGCAGCAAGGTCACGTACGATGTGATCAGTGAGTTTTTCTTAAAACTTTCTGTGCACATAATTCAGTTCAACAAAAAATAGTGTGAGTACTTTTAAGTACTTAGGTTCGATTTATTTTTGTGAATCATGCCTCCTTACCTTTACCTCCATCGTGCCCATTTATTACTCCAGAGCCGCCCCAGCTTATTGTCCCTTTAAACAAACATAAAAAGTTAAACCTAAATACAATGTTTAAAAGCTGACTTTACCTCCCCCATGCTCTTTATCACCTTTACCGATTTTTCCATGACTTCCGCTGTCCCCTACATCATATCCTACATGATAGAATGAGTAAGAACGTATATATTTTGCGGTATGATCAAATTATTTAGCGTCTCACCTTTACCATGACCTCCAGCACCTTTATGTCCGCCTTTACCTCCACCATGTATTTCTCCAGAGCCACCCCAGCTCACTGTCCCTTTGAACAAATATAACAAGTTAAATCATGCTGTAACATATTGTAAAGTTGCTTTTACCTCCCCCATGTCCTTTATCACCTTTACCAATTTTTCCATGACTTCCGCTGTCTCCTTTACCATCTCCTAGATGACAGAATCAGTAAGTTCATATATTTTGCGGTATGATCAAATTATTTTGCTTCTCACCTTTACCATGACCTCCGGAACCTTTATGTCCACCTTTACCTCCACCGTGTCCTTGTATTCCTCCAGAGCCGCCCCAGCTCACCGTTCCTTTGAACAAATATAACAAGTTAAATAATGCTGTAACATATTGTTTCAAAGTTGCTTTTACCTCCCCCATGTCCTTTATCACCTTTACCAATTTTTCCATGACTTCCGCTGTCTCCTTTACCATCTCCTACATTACATAATCAGTATGTTCATATATTTTGCGCTATGATCAAATTATTTTTTCGTCTCACCTTTACCATGACCTCCGGCACCTTTATGTTCGCCTTTACCCCCACCGTGTCCATGTATTTCTCCAGAGCCGCCCCAGCTCACCGTTCCTTTGAACAAATATAACAAGTTAAATAATGCTGTAACATATTGTTTCAAAGTTGCTTTTACCTCCCCCATGTCCTTTATCACCTTTACCAATTTTTCCATGACTTTCGCTGCCTCCTTTACCATCTCCTAGATGACAGAATCAGTAAGTTCATATATTTTGCGGTACGTCCTAAGCGCCTACAAGATTATGAACAAACAAACAATTCTAGTTCTATATATAAACTAAAAGCTCTCCTTTACCATCTCCTAGATGACAGAGTCAGTAAGTTCATATATTTTTCGGTATGATCAAATTATTTTTCGTCTCACCTTTACCATGACCTCCGGCACCTTTATGTCCGCCTTTACCCCCACCGTGTCCATGTATTTCTCCAGAGCCTCCCCAGCTCACCGTTCCTTTGAACAAATATAACAAGTTAAATAATGCTGTAACATATTGTTTCAAAGTTGCTTTTACCTCCCCCATGTCCTTTATCACCTTTACCAATTTTTCCATGACTTCCGCTGTCTCCTTTACCATCTCCTACATTACATAATCAGTATGTTCATATATTTTGCGCTATGATCAAATTATTTTTCGTCTCACCTCCGGCACCTTTATGTCCGCCTTTACCCCCACCGTGTCCATGTATTTCTCCAGAACCGCCCCAGCTCACTGTCCCTTTGAACAAATATAATAAATTAAATCATGCTGTAACATATTGTTTTAAAGTTGCTTTTACCTCCCCCATGTCCTTTATCACCTTTACCAATTTTTCCATGACTTCCGCTGTCTCCTTTACCATCTCCTACATTACATAATCAGTATGTTCATATATTTTGCGCTATGATCAAATTATTTTTTCGTCTCACCTTTACCATGACCTCCGGCACCTTTATGTCCGCCTTTACCCCCACCGTGTCCATGTATTTCTCCAGAGCCTCCCCAGCTCACCGTTCCTTTGAACAAATATAACAAGTTAAATAATGCTGTAACATATTGTTTCAAAGTTGCTTTTACCTCCCCCATGTCCTTTATCACCTTTACCAATTTTTCCATGACTTCCGCTGTCTCCTTTACCATCTCCTACATTACATAATCAGTATGTTCGTATATTTTGCGCTATGATCAAATTATTTTTCGTCTCACCTCCGGCACCTTTATGTCCGCCTTTACCCCCACCGTGTCCATGTATTTCTCCAGAACCGCCCCAGCTCACTGTCCCTTTGAACAAATATAATAAATTAAATCATGCTGTAACATATTGTTTTAAAGTTGCTTTTACCTCCCCCATGTCCTTTATCACCTTTACCAATTTTTCCATGACTTCCGCTGTCTCCTTTACCATCTCCTACATTACATAATCAGTATGTTCATATATTTTGCGCTATGATCAAATTATTTTTCGTCTCACCTCCGGCACCTTTATGTCCGCCTTTACCCCCACCGTGTCCATGTATTTCTCCAGAACCGCCCCAGCTCACTGTCCCTTTGAACAAATATAATAAATTAAATCATGCTGTAACATATTGTTTCAAAGTTGCTTTTACCTCCCCCATGTCCTTTATCACCTATACCAATTTTTCCATGACTTCCGCTGTCTCCTTTACCATCTCCTACATTACATAATCAGTATGTTCATATATTTTGCGCTATGATCAAATTATTTTTTCGTCTCACCTTTACCATGACCTCCGGCACCTTTATGTCCGCCTTTACCCCCACCGTGTCCATGTATTTCTCCAGAGCCTCCCCAGCTCACCGTTCCTTTGAACAAATATAACAAGTTAAATAATGCTGTAACATATTGTTTCAAAGTTGCTTTTACCTCCCCCATGTCCTTTATCACCTTTACCAATTTTTCCATGACTTCCGCTGTCTCCTTTACCATCTCCTACATTACATAATCAGTATGTTCATATATTTTGCGCTATGATCAAATTATTTTTCGTCTCACCTCCGGCACCTTTATGTCCGCCTTTACCCCCACCGTGTCCATGTATTTCTCCAGAACCGCCCCAGCTCACTGTCCCTTTGAACAAATATAATAAATTAAATCATGCTGTAACATATTGTTTTAAAGTTGCTTTTACCTCCCCCATGTCCTTTATCACCTTTACCAATTTTTCCATGACTTCCGCTGTCTCCTTTACCATCTCCTAGATGACAGAATCAGTAAGTTCATATATTTTGCGGTATGATCAAATTATTTTGCTTCTCACCTTTACCATGACCTCCGGAACCTTTATGTCCACCTTTACCTCCACCGTGTCCTTGTATTTCTCCAGAGCCTCCCCAGCTCACCGTTCCTTTGAACAAATATAACAAGTTAAATAATGCTGTAACATATTGTTTCAAAGTTGCTTTTACCTCCCCCATGTCCTTTATCACCTTTACCAATTTTTCCATGACTTCCGCTGTCTCCTTTACCATCTCCTACATTACATAATCAGTATGTTAATATATTTTGCGCTATGATCAAATTATTTTTTCGTCTCACCTTTACCATGACCTCCGGCACCTTTATGTCCGCCTTTACCCCCACCGTGTCCATGTATTTCTCCAGAGCCGCCCCAGCTCACCGTTCCTTTGAACAAATATAACAAGTTAAATAATGCTGTAACATATTGTTTCAAAGTTGCTTTTACCTCCCCCATGTCCTTTATCACCTATACCAATTTTTCCATGACTTCCGCTGTCTCCTTTACCATCTCCTACATTACATAATCAGTATGTTCATATATTTTGCGCTATGATCAAATTATTTTTTCGTCTCACCTTTACCATGACCTCCGGCACCTTTATGTCCACCTTTACCTCCACCGTGTCCTTGTATTTCTCCAGAGCCGCCCCAGCTCACCGTCCCTTTGAACACAAGTTAAATAATGCTGTAACATATTGTTTCAAAGTTGCTTTTACCTCCCCCATGTCCTTTATCACCTTTACCAATTTTTACATGACTTCCGCTGCCTCTTTTACCATCTCCTAGATGACAGAATCAGTAAGTTCATATATTTTGCGGTATGATCAAATTATTTTGCTTCTCACCTTTTCCATGACCTCCGGAACCTTTATGTCCTTTAGCTCCACCGTGTCCATGTATTTTTCCAGAGCCACCCCAGCTAATTTTCCCTTCGAACAAATATAACAAGTTAAGCCATACTTTAACAGAATGTTTGTTAGCTGCTTATACCTCCTCCATGTCCTTTCCCAATTCCATTATGTTTCCCATGACTTCCACTGTCCCCTTTACCATTTCCTAGTTGACATAATCGGTAAATATGTTGTTGTTGCTTTAGATAGTACTAGGTTATAAATAGAAATAGTTAGATAATAACAGCAATATTCCCGAGTATCCAGTGGTGGTATCGATAGTACGAAAAATTCGATAAATACGCCGCTTTGAACAAAATTTATATTAATTCCATAGTGTTATTTATAGTAATAGGTATTTTATTTATAGTAATAGGTATTTTATTTATAGTAATAGGTATCTCCGGTTTTACCCTGTTTTTTTCTAAAGGTTATTTCCAAAAAAGTCATTTTTGGTGCAAAATTTCAGATCTTAATCTCAATTTTCAAGGCCTAGTACGGATATTTTTTATAGTAAAAGATGAAGAAAATTATTTAGCGATTTTTTATCTCAAAACGGACTTAATGAAATAATATAACTTTTCCTTTCAAATTGCCCCATAACACAATATAAAAGTGCAAGTCGCAAAACATTTCTTACTTAATTATGACAAAATTATCTAGTATTAGTATTGTAGTACCATAGAAGAACTTACTACACAACAAGATAGGTTCTTCTATGGTAGCAACTCTAAAATATCAAAATAATTAATACCTATTGGAACTTTTATCATCAAATAACTAAAGTAGAGGAAACAGGAACGATTGTTAACTGGTATATTGAGTTTAATAAATATTTCTATGCCTTTAAGATATTGGTGGTTTTTGTGACTTTCTCCGTTTCCTGCTTTATATTCTAGGATATATTACACTTAAACAATATGAACATTTGTACTCCCAGTCCCTTCCCTGCCGCGTTCACAATTCACATAGCTTCCACGTTTTCTATCTTCTTCTGAACTTCCATGCCCTATAGTTTCTTTGTGTGATTTTCGACGGATTTTAAGATCTAATTACATACAAAAAGCAACATACCTTTACTGCACTTGTGATGGTCATCACTTCCATGACCTCCATCGTCTCTTACACCAATGTGAACACTTCCTTCAAGCCCTGCGGGTTCTAAATTAAGTGCATAAGAGTTCTATAATACGTGCATAACTATGAAATATTCTGTTCAATGTTGTTTGAATAAAATAGTAGTAGTAATAATAATAATTTATTCACATGAATCCTAGTGTACAGAGTTTGATGTTGTATATGTATGTATGTATAAGCACCTGAGTTTACACTAGTCGGCTCGTGTTGTGGTATGACAGAACCTATAGGTACATTAACTTATAACTACACTACCTTTTCCACCTGCATTTCCCTGTGGCGACCATTGACCATTTCCTCCAAAACTTACATGGCCTCCGATAGTGCCACCACCTGGAAAATTAAACAAATTCCATACACAACTTTCTCTGTCAACTTGTCGGATTTAAACAATTTTGTATTTTACAAAAAATGCCCACAGGATTGTAGTTATTCACCTCCAGTCGCTTGCCCTTGTCTTGGTAGGTACCTACATTGATTTGTCCTCCCATGGCACTCGTGTCTGCCGGATGCATAGACAGTATACAATTTTGTATGACCTATTAAGAAAACACACGCCTTAAGTATTGCATTTACCTTTTTGCCTCGTTCCAGGAAATTGTAGTGGTATAAATATCGGTCCTAACCCGAACGGAAGATGAATAACACCCGAGAATTTAGCATCTACAAAAAGTAACAACGTCAAATTCATTAGAAAGCTAAATTATTTTGTTAGTTACTTTGATCCCCGGTCCACAGTTTCTTAATGGAATTCAAAATAATACTAAGGGTATTAGACACCCTAGTAATTATAGGCTTAAAAAATTCAGGATGTTCATTGACGATTTCTCCTGTGAACATATCCAGCCTGATTATTATTCCGTTTATGTATTTCCAGCTGCGTTTGCCGATCGCCTTGGACATTTGCGCAAATTGTTTAGCTACTGGCATTTTTGAAGTTTTGCTGATGACCATATTAATTTGTTCCACCCACCATATTATGAATTTAAAGTATAAGCTGATCAACTTTGACGTTTGCTTTTGTATGCCAGAGACAACATCGAAAGACGTTTGGCCTTCCAAAACACCTAAAACAAAAAATAAAATCTGTTTAGAAGCCATTGTTACTTCTATGTCTGGCATATGAGATAACCATTAAACAAAGTTTATACCTATTTAAGAGTTTCAAGTTAGACAGGGAGATAGTGACAGATTTTTGGACGCGATTTTACTCAGTATGCCTTTGAAAGGGCATCATGTTGTGTATATTCTCACAATAATAAAGTATGAATCAGAGAGTCATCCTTGGGTTCAGCATTATGAAAAACTGAGTTTTCATTTATTCGAAAAATATGCGCTTTGATATGATTTTAGTCAGGCTGCCATGTGCTTTATAAAGTTCAAAATAGAAAATTCTTCGGAAAACCATAGGCATAGGGTTAACCTGGACCCAAAGGGCTATCATTGTCATACGTAAACTTATATTTTCATACTTAAATTTCCCACGTTTCTGAACAGGCTGCTAATGATAAGTATGTAAGTTCTTGTCATGAAACTGCTGAAGAAAAGATGATATACCATTTGCGCATGTCCAAGTACACTTTAGCAGTTTCATAAAAAGAACTTGCATACTTCTCATTGGCAGCCTGTTCAGAAACGTAGAAAAATTAGTTATTAAAATATAAATTCACGTGACAATAATATAGCCCCTTGGGCCCACGCTAACGGTATGCCTATGGTTTTCCGAGGAATTTTATATTTTGAACTTCACACGGCAGCCTGACTAAAATCATATCAAAACTGATATTTTTCTAATAAATGAAACTCGGTTTTTCATAATGAAGGATCCAAGGATGACTCTGTGTTTCATAGTTTATTATTGTGAGAATATATACAACATGATGCCCTTTGAAAGGCATACTGAGTAAAATCGCGTCAAAAATCTGTCACTCTCTCCCGGTCTAAGTGTTTCATGGCTTAGGTATTCGCGGATATTTGTCACTTTTGTTCCTTTATACGGGAAATTCCAGAAATAATTACCAAAATTGTAACCACATATTTAACCACTAAGCTGAGCTCCATGGTATTTGCAAATATCTCGATGCATCTTTAATAAAATGCCTTGTATTTTCCACGAAGTATAATAAGACTACTTCCTGCATATTCTCAGTTAAAACATGTCGTGGTTTATTTCCCTTTTCTTTATTTTTTTAACTTCCAGTAATTCTCAATTTGTTAAAAATATATTTGAAATACGTGTGATGAGGTAGGACTCTCCATGGATATTCGTGCGTATTCACGTCTTACACGCTTCGCATTCTTTTCGCAAGGAACATAACATTGAACAATGTCGTTTTTTCACTAATTTTATAACAATAATATACCATTCTCACAGCACGATGTGGTAACACAACAATTAACATATGATACAAACTGTGAAAGCATTGAATAAGGATTCCGAATACCTTAATCAATGGTCAAAGTCAAGCTCTGATTCTCGTAATAGTTGTTTTGAATTTTCTATGGCAATTTTGATTTTGTCCGACATTCAATAATACAATCTCTTTGCTATGTAGATTAACGTCAAATCAAATAAAATGCACATTATGCATGTCTTTAAAAGATATTTCGCTAAAAAGCGAGTCTCGTTGTGACACATGTCGCTAAGGAATTTTCCCTATTTTACAACTTCACATTCCATTTAACCATTATAGAATTCCTTTTTTAATTTTGATTCCAACGATATATAATTTGACCTATTTATCTCCAACCGTTTCCGAGATATTTATCAGAGAAGCTGCATTAAACTAGATATATAGTCTCATGGTCAGTGTCTGATGTTCTAATCCGAGTAGGCCAAACAATAAAACCAAATTTATGACAATCAAGTCAGCCATGATAATAAAACTGACAATCAAGTAGGCTGTATAAGTTCAATATTAATTCTATTTACCTGTCAGATTAGTCTTAAAATTTTGTTACTGAAACTGTTACTAGTTACAGTTTTAAAAAATGTTTTTGAAAGAAGAATGCTGTGATATTTTAAAGGTCTTTATTAAAAATGATAAAAGACACGAAGAAACTTTGAGGGAGTATTCTCGCAAATATCCAAATAGAAATGTTCCGAGTGCCTCATATGTAAACTGTATCGAAGATTAAGATCGACACGAAGTGTGATTAGCAAGAGAAAAATTGTGTTTAGAATTAGTGAGAACGAGAAAGGACGAATTTTAAAACACACAAACATGCAGCGAGAGATTTATTTGAACTGTAACTAGTAGCAGCTTCAGCAACAAAATTTTAGACTAATTCGACAGGTATGAAATATTCAATTAACAGACTACTTGATTGTCAGTTTTATTATCATGGCTGACTTGATTTGTCATACATTTGGTGTTATTGTTTGGCCTACTCGGATCGAACATCAGACCATGAGACTATGTAGGTATCTAGTTTAATGGAGCTTCTCTGATAAATATTTTGGAAAGGTTGGAGATAAATAGGGCAAATTATAACTATCTCGTTGAAATCAGAATTCAAAAAGGAATCCTATAATGGTTAAATGGAATGTGTAAGTCGTAAAATAGAGAAAATTGCTTTCATTTCCGCTATAACTAGAAGTTATTTCAAAAAACTAAATAGTCAGGATTACTACTTGACGGCTCTCTAATGGTTGTGTAGGTAATTTTTTTATTATTATTTTGCAAAAAATGTTTTTTCGAGATAACTTTTTTACCGACCCGCGTATACAAAATCCGAGTACACCATCGAATTCCCCTTAATTTTTACTACAATATCATTTTTTGAATAACGAGTTTATGTTAACCCAGGGACCCTTTAAAGTAAGGGGGCCCAGCATTATATTTTCCAAAGTGAGGCCGTTTCTTTCCTTATTCTAATGGTCTCAATGATGCCAAGCATGCCATTTTATTAGAGAATCTATGAATATAACAGGTACTTCGATTATTAGTAAAAATTAATAATGGTTTCCATGATTTCTAAAAATTATACTTGACAATGTTTTGTCAACAAACGAACAAACACAGAATAATGGCAAGTGCTAAATGAATCAAATTTATTTTATATTTGAATTTGGTTTCCTGCAATTGTTTCCAGGAATTTAAGTAATATAAGAATGGTAAGTCAGTGCCGATTTTGCTTATTTGAGAATTTGTCGCTATTGCACCTTGTTACCAGGTTCCTCAAACCATTTGTAATATATGTAGGTATAATAGGTACGTACTTGAACTTTCTTCCCTTGTTGAATGTATCTACCCAAAGAACTTTCACATATTTCGGGATGGACTAATAAGATTAGGTCTTGTACTTAGTTCTAGTCATGTAGATTTACTCGGTGCTCATTATAAAATTTTTGTAATTTTATTTCTCTCCCAAGGTACCTCTCAAACGTAAAATAAACTTATAGTTGTAGATAAAAACTGTTTGAAAAAGACCTGACTGAAGCTACCTGCTTAATAATTTAAAATTTTCGAAATACGATTTGTTTCGAACTACCTACTTATACGTAATGCCCAAGTAATGGGAATTGTAGGATTACTAAAGGTGAAACAAGAAAAATCTGGTTGCAATTATTGGGACTACTACAAGCGGCCGCATTACCTTTAATTGACTATCTGGAAGTTAGAAAACTTGAAAATTGTGAACTATGGTGAGAAATATTTTGCCTCCTTTGGAATTTATGGCACTGGCATGTCACATAAAACCTGATGGCAGTTGGACACTGACATATAACATAACCTTGTACCAGCCCACTTATGTGGTCTCCTTGGAGTATACAGAAAACAAACTTCCCCTCAAGGCTTCACTTTTCCTATGTGATAGACTGTGACATGCTGGGTCCCCTTATTTTAAAGAGTCCCTGTGTTAACCTGTCTCCTCGTAACACACTTTTTCCGTTTGGATGGGCCACCCTGTATCAACTTTTGGGCCGAACAATATAATACCTTTGTTCCAACAATAGTTCAGAATGCAGAAAAGGAGTTCCAGTTTTCAACCAATTAGATCAATGAGAACCGGTTCAGAACTGTTAATGAATTTACATTTTCCTCGCAACCCTTCTTTCTCCATCATCATAAAAGTCGAATGTTTTAAAATGATTCAAGAGAGAAGTTTCATTACTTACTATTTTACACAAAATATAAAAGGAAGTTGTTTATAATCCTAAATAAAGCCTAAATGCGAAATTTGAAATTTAAATTTCGTCTTAATTTTTTAATGTTCAATTTATGAAAATGTATGGAGAAACGTTTGGAGGTTGGAGAAGGATGTAATAATGGTTCCACAATCAAACAAATTGTTATTTTATTTTTATAGTTGGTTTAACAACAAGACTTTCCATCTTGGATTTTCGTAAATTCAACCTAAAAATAAAAATATACAATTCAAAATCCAGGAAATGGATATTTTCCCGTTCGCGGCAGACATCGGCCCAATCGTATTGGCTTTGCAGCACAACAGTGCCTCAAAACTTAGACAAGGGAAGGAAGAGGACGCGTAACGTGTATACAGTGTGAATAGAAATTGTGGAATATTGCTCATATTTCTTAAAATATTCCTCATATCAACAACATGCTTTAATAAAAGTGTTAGGGGAAATTATTTCCCGTTTAGTGATATCATCAAGCAATCTTTCGTAGCACAAAAAATTTGGTTGCCATGGTAACCGATTTAATTTTTTTAAATGGCAGCATATACTTTTTTTGGTGAAAATTGATACATTGGAACTTTCTGAATACGATACAATACAAATTTAATGGGGTCGCATAAGAAAAAAATACAAAAAAAATAAGTTTTCTATTATGCTATTGACAATGTTTATCAAAATAATTATTAACATCAAGTTAGCCACGCCACAATCAGAACAATGCGAAACTGTCACTATCTGTGTAACTGTGTACATTGTTACACTAAACGTAGTTTTTTTACTCAATTTTCTATATACTTAAGTACATAGTACGTTAACCTGTATTCTTTCCGTTTCACTTAATTCAAGCGCCATTATAACTTACTAAGTACTTAAGTACACAGAAAATTGAGTAAAAAAGGACGTTTACTGTAACAGTGCACACAATTACAAGCAACTGACAGCTAGTGACAGTTTCCCATTGTTCTGATTTTGATAAACATTGTCAATAGCATAATAGAAAACATAATTTTTTTTGTATTTTTTTCTTATGCGACTCCATTATAATTGTATTGTATCGTATTCAGAAAGTTCCAATGTATCAATTTTCACCAAAAAACGTATAGGTATGGTGCCATTTAAAAAAATCAAGTCGGTTACCATGGCAACCACATTTTTTGTGCTACGAAAGATTGCTTGATATCACTAAACTGGAAATAATTTCCCCTAACACTTTTATTAAAACAAGTTTTTCATATGTGTGATGTATCGTATTGGCAACGTCGCGGTAGTCTCGGCCTGTCTTGGTTCTACTCCCAGGTTGCACTGGCAACATTATGTCAAGTGACCAGCTTGACAGTAACCACAAGACAGGACAGATCGATGACGTGCGGACATCGCCATGACGTGCATAAAATACATGAACCAACGTTGTAAGCTTCTAATGTAAACCTGCTTAAACAATACAGTGTAAATTATAAGACGCCTCGTTATTGTTTTAATAACCCGCAGCCAAAGACGTGACATGGTGGCAGCGTGAAAAGTGCGCTGATATTTGTTGAAAACGCACGAGCAATTAGAAGGAAGGCGGCAGAAGATACGTCGAGAGTTCCGGAAAAAACGGATCAGGCGTGATACGCGTGAATGTTTACTTATTCCGCGGAAATTTAAACTCGTTAGTAACCTAAAGCGTTCTACTGACAATGGGAGACCGCTCCAAAGCGCCAGAAGAACTGTCCTTCAAAGGGGAATTAGCTTCAAACTGGAAACTGTGGAAACAGAAATTTAATTTATACTTATTAGCGAGTGATAAAGTGGGAAAAACTGATGAAGTTAAAGTGGCTGTTTTGCTGAACCTACTTGGTGACGAAGGCCTAAATATTTATAATACATTTGAATGGACGACTGAAGAAGATAAAACAAAGTTGAGTATTGTACTGGAAAAATTCGACGGATATTGCAACCCGGTCAAGAATGTGGTATACGAGCACTTCAAATTCTTTAAAAGAGACCAGCTAGCAGGCGAAACAATCGATCAGTTTGTAACTGCCCTCAAGCAACTGTCATCAAACTGTGAATTTAAAGAATTGAAAGACGTACTCATTCGGGATCGGCTAGTCTTAGGTGTCAGAGACTTAAGAATCCAAGAACGATTGCTTCAAAGTTGCGACCTACAATTAACTAACGCTATAAAAATATGCCGAGCTATGGAATGCAGTGTCGCTACCCAGGAGAAAATTACCAAAATCCAACATGTAACCAATGTTTGTGCGATCAACAAGCAAAATCGTCGCTCCAGCTTCAACAACCAATTTCGAAGTTCTCATCGTAGCGAAGGGACTCGAGCATCTGCCTCAAGTAATTCTAATCCCAGACCAGCATCGACATCGAGTGGAGGTGCCCAAGGTGCTGCCTCGAGATTCTCAGAAGGTAACAGAAGTAACCTATGTTATCGTTGCGGTTATGAACATCAACAAGGTAAGTGCCTAGCCAATAATAGGTACTGTAGTCGGTGCAAACAACAAGGACATTATAGAAAGTTTTGTAAAAGCAAAATTGTGAATGAAGTACAAGAAAACGATGAATGTGATCATTCGGACCCCGATTCAGACTGTTCAGTCGAACCCGAAGAACCAAGTGAAGAATGTTGTTTTGATAAATACAGTGTTGTTTGGACTGTGTCTGATTCTTCCGAAAAGAATGAAGACTGGTATGAGGTTATTGATTTTTTCTCACGTGATGTCAAAATTATGCTAAAAATTGACAGCGGAAGCCAAGCAAATATTCTTAACTATAGTGATTTTCAAAAATTAAAAATACCTCGTTCCGCAATTGAAAAAACTACAGTTAAATTGTTATCATATACTCGCCATGAGATAGAAATTTTAGGAAAAATTAAACTAAATTGTTCTCATAATGGTAACAATTGCCAAGCTTATTTTTATGTATTGGGAAATGACATATTAGGTTCTCTGATAGGTCTTAAAACTAGTAAAGCTTTACATATTATTAATATTGACTCTGATCGTTTAATTGTTAAAAAAACACTCAATGTAAAAACTGTTAACTTAGACTCCACTGACGTATCGTTAGACAGTATACTTGACAAGCATAAGACTGTTTTTTCAGGACTTGGTAAGGTGGAAACTGTTTGTAAAATCGCCTTAAATAATGATGCTATCCCGCGGATTTCGGCTTGCAGGAAAATACCCTTAGCACTTAAAGATAAAGTTAAATCTAAAATAGACGATCTTGTTAAAAAGAAAATAATACAGAAAGTAACGGAGCCTACTGATTGGGCTCACCCAATTGTTATAGTTCCCAAAAAAGGTGGCGACATTCGCGTTTGCATGGATCCTCGTGCTCTGAATGTATATATAAAACGTGAAATTTTTCCAATACCAACTATCGATTCTTTACTTAACGAACTTAATGGTGCAAAGTATTTTACGTTGTTAGATGCTTCTCAAGCATTCTTACAAATTCCTTTAGACTACAACAGCTCCAAACTGTGTACCATAACTACTCCTTGGGGTAGATTCCGATATCTTAGGTTGCCTTATGGCATATCATCGGCGCCCGAAATTTTCCAGAGGGTAATCAGTGATATTTTGGAGGGTGACAGCGGAGTAATATCCTACTTTGATGACATTTTGGTATTCGGTTGTACCCTGAGGGAACACAACACAAATCTCGATAGAGTTCTTACAAAAATAGCAAATAGCGGTCTTACTCTAAACTGGGAAAAATCCAAAATATGTGTGTCTTCTGTTAGGTTTCTTGGTCATATTATTAGTTCACATGGTATTGCATCTGATAACACTAAAATTAAAGCTATATTGCAGATGAACCCCCCCAAGTGCAAAAAAGAGTTACAGCGTTTTTTGGGAATGATTACCTATCTCGCTAAATTTATCCCTAATCTTTCACAAGAAACTGTCATGCTTAGGAAGCTGCTAAGTGACAAAGTTGAGTGGGTGTGGACAACTAATGAAGAAATGTGTTTCAACAGACTTAAACAACTTGTTACGAATACGCCTGTTTTGTCATATTTTGACAATTCACAAAATACTATCTTATCCGTTGATGCCAGTCCATTTGGTATCGGTGCTGTTGTCTCACAAAACAAACACCCTGTAGAGTATGCTTCTGTGTCTTTAACACCAACTCAACAAAAATATAACCATATCGAGAAAGAACTGTTAGCTTTGGTGTTCGGTTGTGAACGTTTTCACTATTATCTCTATGGTAGACGTTTTAAAATTGAGACAGATCATCGCCCACTCTTGGGGTTGCTGAAAAAACCTCTGGAGGATCTTTCACCCAGAATACAGAGACTCGCAATTAGGCTACTTCGCTACAATTTTGAACTCGAATATGTCCCAGGTAAACAGCTACTAGTAGCTGATGCTCTAAGTAGAGACCCAAATGCCGAAGGCATATCTACAGATTACCTTAATCAAGAACTTTATGTACATAGTGTAATTTCAACAACACCTGAAAATGAGCAAAGACTTATCAAAGCCATTAATGATGACGGAGCTCTACAAAAAATAAAATATTACACGAAAAATGGCTGGCCTGCTCATAAAGCTAATGTCATTCCTGTCGTTAAACAGTATTGGCCTGTCAGAAATGATATTTATCTTCACGAAGATGTGTTGTTCTATGGCAAAAGACTTATTATCCCTACTAGTCTGAGACAAGAATTTCTGAATTTATTGCACAAGGCCCACCAAGGTGTAGTTTCGTGTAAGAAACTAGCTCAGGTTTCAGTGTATTGGCCAGGGATTTCCGTAGATATAGAAAATCTTGTGTTGAATTGTCTCATATGTCAAAAGTATTCAAGGAACTATCAAAGAGAACCGCTTACTTCGCACCCAATCCCGGATCGCCCATGGGAAAAAATTGGCATCGATTTCAAGTCATTTAACAACATAGACTTTTTAGTATCAATTGATTACTTTAGTAAATTCGTTATAATTAATAAGTTAACTAATAAAACCGCTAGCAGCGTAGTTCATACTTTGAAATCAATTTTTTCCTCACATGGCCTCCCTTTAGAAATTATTTCAGATAACGGCCCTCCTTTTAACTCATTTGAATTTGCTAATTTTTTATCTCAACATGACATTAAACACACCACGTCTAGTCCTCATTACCCTCGTTCAAATGGCATGGTTGAAAGGGCTATTCAGGATGTAAAGAACTTGCTTACTAAAGCCTTTAAAGATAATGCAGACCCATTTCTGTTCTTGCTGCAATATAACGTAACTCCCAAACAAGATCTACCACCTCCTTGCGAACTAATGATGGGTAGGAAGTTGAGAACAACCTTACCCGTGTCCAAACATCTTTTAACTCCAAAATTTCCCTTGTCCGGTGTTAAGACAAAATTGAAAGAAAGGCAATTAAAACAAAGTTACTATCACAATCAAAACGCTAAAAAATTACAAGACCTAGAGCTAAATCAGAAAGTCCTACTTCAAGAGAAATCTCGGGATTGGAAACCAGCTGTTGTTATACAACAAACAGGTCCTCGAGACTATACCGTCAAAACCCAGGATGATACACTATACAGACGGAACAGAATATATTTACGCCCCTTAAATGAACTTAGTGATAAACAACTTGATCCAAACCTGACACTACTGCTACAATTGACTATACACCCACAAATGACAATGACAAAAATGGGGGAATCACCCAAGAAACTGTACCTCTTCCAAAAAATGATAGTATTGTAACAACTAGAAGTGGACGAGTTGTAAAACGTCCTGATATATTAGATTTATAAAATCCTGTATTAAAATGTAAGATAATTTTTATTGTTAAAAAAAAGGGGCGTGTGATGTATCGTATTGGCAACGTCGCGGTAGTCTCGGCCTGTCTTGGTTCTACTCCCAGGTTGCACTGGCAACATTATGTCAAGTGACCAGCTTGACAGTAACCACAAGACAGGACAGATCGATGACGTGCGGACATCGCCATGACGTGCATAAAATACATGAACCAACGTTGTAAGCTTCTAATGTAAACCTGCGTAAACAATACAGTGTAAATTATAAGACGCCTCGTTATTGTTTTAATAACCCGCAGCCAAAGACGTGACAATATGAGGAATAGTTTAAGAAATATACCTAAGCAATATTCCACAATTTCTATACACACTGTATACGGACCATAGCAGAGAGTGTGCCCAAATACAACAATGCGACGCCACAATTTGGTTACAAACGTCGTGTGTGACAGTAGGTTTTGTGCTCATCATTGAATTGACAAGTAGATGGAAGGAGTGTAGAGAGAGAAACTGGCAGCCAAACTTGAGCAAGTGAAAGAGTAAATAAATCGGCTGATTCCGGCAAAAACCACATAACACAAAAGAGGTGTTTGTCCTAACTTTATATTTTTGTGTCCTGTGCTTCAAACGAGTTCCGTTGTCAAACGATATTTTAATTTTCCTTCTGTTCCAAGTCCCAATACCAAAAGGAGTAATTATTGTATTATTTATATTTGATTTGAGTTCGTGTCGTGGTGGCAGTTTCGTATAAAACGGCGTTGAGTTTTCTTAGTTGGTGTTTGGTTTAATATTATTTTTAGATCGGAGAGAAAATTTAATTTAGCTATGTGGCTATATTCTCTCTGTTTAAGTTGTAAATTACAAAAAAGAGGATCAACTCCTGTTGTGTATTTGGATGTACCAAACGGGGCGGAAAGAATAAGAATAGTGGGGTTTCTTTTCATTCGTAAGTCTTAAAAATCTTTGCTAATAACTTTGCAGTTTTCCAAGAGATAAGGTGATATTAGAGACAAGTGGATTGCAGCAATAAAAAGGAAAAATTTTTTAATGTCTCCAAGTATTTACTTGCATTTGTAGTCAACAATTTATTGAGAGCAATTTCATAGAGAATTTTGGGCAGCGCAAACTTAAAAAGTATGTAATTACTACAGTTTTTTATTTTCCAAGTCATGATAGAAACTCTATCAAGGGAAAAACTGGCAAAATATTGTGCTAATGAACCTAGCTTTTCGTAGTCAAAGATGGAATTAATCTAGAGGTTCTGGTCCCTTTAATAAGGTACCTAATTATTTGTAATTCTTTTTGTTAGATGCCTAAACATTAAAAATTATATAAAAATATGTAAAAGGTACCTGTCTTACATGCTTTTCCTATTAAATTGAATTTTAAAATTAATATATCAGTTAAGATAAGTAATTAAAGTTGAAATGTGTACCTTATCGTAGATATTTTGTCGCCTTTATTTTAAAATAAACTTTTATTTTGGAATTTGTATTTTATTTGTCTCAATTTACTTCCAGGTACATAAAATTGCCATGTAGGTAATTTTTTTAATCAATTCACTACTTTTTTCTGTGCAATATTTACATAATTGTGGTTATAGTATAGAAAAATTCTCATTCCTACAAATAAGCCCCGAATTTGGGAATACAGATCATACAATAAAGAGAATTACGGAACATGCCCATTAATATGCAACATCCCTATATACCTCCTTTGCCTGAATCAGCTGACACGTTCATTAGGCGTCCTTGTCTTACTTATTGACATTTGAAACCTATCTCTCTCTAGAGTTGGCTGCCCCAAACAACAATGAAAGTGGTACCTGTGCCACTTCCATTGTACTTATTAATTCGATGGTGCTCATACGGACTGAAGACATTGTTATTTTTGTGGTATCATAATGGTGTTTTGTTCAGCTTTTGGTTGCAAAAGACGAGGTGAACAAAAAGTATCAAGAATAACCTTTTATAGGTAAATAGGTATTTAGAGTTAGAAAAATAGCTTCAAGGAAAAAAGACATTGTATTATTTGTATACCGCCTCAAACAAAATATGTCGAATTTTGTGGGTTGATGAACAAATAGGAAGTTCACATAACCAACAATCATGAATGGTTACCCTACACCCTCTAACCCCTTCTAGTAGCTGTAGAAGACGCCGAAGTCTCCTACATCTCACCGCTACTAACTATATATCAATTGGAATAAATAACACCTAGCCGATGGAACCCGTATCTCCGGTAGCTTAGTTGGTTAAAGTGCCTACGGCCACAGTAGGAGTCTCGGGTTCGAGTCCCGGCTGGAGTGCATTTTTTTCAATTGATATCCTTTACCTGACATGCCACTAAAACATCATTTATTATTTTTAATCACAGGTACTAAAAATCTTTCTGTGGAACTAAAATCTTGTTGCTTTGTGGAAATTTGGTCCCTTTACAAACCAACAGTAATGCTTTATAGGCATTTTTCATTCTTTATAGATAGATATAGATACGTTTAGTGTGTATCCGACACTGTGCGTCAATATCCGCTAGGCCAATTTAAAATTCTACTCACCAGCATTCACAAGCGATTTCACGACGAACGCAGCTACTCCTTGGCACAACTTAATAACCGAAGAAACGGCGCTAGCGTCTAATGCTGTCATTTTAGACGTGGCAGAGACCGCTCCGCCGAGGACTCCGTTCAATGTGGATGAAAGCATCTGGATCCCTCTAGTGGACAGATTAACGGGTGCCCTTAGGAAGAATCCAAAGTCTAGTTTGACTAGCGCTCTCAGCGCGTGCACGCAGTATTTAAGGACGCTATTCGGTAAGCTTATTGGGATTTTGAAGAGATTTGAGATCGTGGATATCAATGAACCCGATCCGGACACTGAAACTGGAAAATAATAATTGTGTATGGAATTTGCAGTTTCGAATTTTATACTGTTTTAAAGATCCTTTAATTATTGTTTGAATTATCTCGTCTTGCGCAAGTATAAAAAAAAGTGATTATTATTAATTTTGACAAATTTGTTCCAATGTTAAAAACAATAATAAATTGCTGCAAGTAAAAAAAAATTGTTCTTAATGTAGAACAATGAAAGTTGGTACAGATGGGTTTTAAGCGATCCTAAACCAGAATCTGCCGTCAGCTTTTTTCTAAAAGAATTCCTTTGCGGAATTTGAGTAGTTGACCATGATTAAAACCCAAGTATAAAGTTACCCACTCGTTGAATGCGCATTTTGAATTTCATAAAAAATAATTCATGAGTGCCTAACATGAAAGGAACGAAACTTTGAACGTTAACTCAAAAATAACTCCACAAGTTATTATATAATATTTATATCTCTAATTCTATTAGCATTGTTGTTTTATTGACAATCCTGAAGAATGTTCTCCACAAATTCGATAGGATAACTGTTCTTAAAAACTTGTTCGATATGTTTAATTTCCTCCTCAAATTTTGTGTTATTAGAACAAATCGTTTATGCCTTATCATAGAGACTTTTTGGCATTAAAATGAAGATATCTGTTAGTAAGTTTCTATATTATCAGATTTTAGTATATATTGTACAGTGACCGGCAGAAAGTTGGACACAAATGGAAAACTTTTTTATTATTAATTTCTCAGAAAATTTTATTCTTGATAGAAGTTGGTGCATCATTTCAAACTCAAAACGCACATATCAAAATTTAAATATCTCTTTTTGGATACGAGGTAGATTCAAAAATGTCAAAATAACTCAAGAGTAAAGTACCCTTATTTTTTAAAATACGGTAAAAAGTTACTTAAAAAAGTTGTTTGGAATCAAAGGTGGATGTCTGATTTAAAGTCGCAGCCACCTAGTGAAAAAAAAAAGAAATTTAACTTTTTTTATTTTTTCGACCACCCTGTGTATTACAAAAAAAACAAAATACCGCAAGCGCAAGTTATCATCGGATAACACATGAATTTACTACTAAACTTTAATTTTGTTCGATTAGCAGCTAGAAATTTAAATTAATCGAAATCATAGTTTAAAAATATTAAATTTTTGTGTCCAACTTTCTGCCGGTCCCTGTATAAACATAATAAGTAAGAAAGGTAATTGATTATGTTCTATTTCTAGGGTAAACTTTATAGAAGGTTCTTGCGAGTTTATAAAATTTAATAGTGAATTTAAATCATCTACTTTATGTTCCTTAACGTGGATGCACTGCGTAGGGTTTGACTTGGGAACCTAAAAACTCAAAATCTGCAGGGTTCCTCAAAAATTTGACCAAGTGATGCTCGCTTTTGGTCAAATTGAAAGTCGGACAGACATGGTGAAATTCAAGTTTTTGAAAAAGTGTATTTTTTGACATACCTATTTAACAATACCCGATATATTGAGCTGGACTTCATATTTGAAATTCTCACGAATTTTACACAAATTTAATTTTTTAATCACCAATTTATCTTTAAAATTATTATTGAGATAATCAAGCGTATCATCCTAACGCAGACAACCTGTAGATGATGTTCCCATATTCTTTGCACCACCCCTAGAAAAAAAAACTTTTTGCAAGAGAGTAGTGGGGTTTTTCCTGAACCGTCACAACCTCCTATAAAAAGAAACAAAAGAGCGTCATAAAATTAGGAAAAAATATATACCTACGTGCGTTTTTTAACAGAAACTCATTGTATAATTTTGGATTTTTTAAATATACGTGCTTTCGCGATTCCAACGATATAAATATGCCACGTTTTCTCTAATGGATAAGATTGCCATATAAGAACAATAACACAGCTTGTTAGGGTAAGCTGTGACAATAATATATTGATATAGCTACCTATTTCCCTGATATAACCTAGTAATAGTTATTTATGTACCAAGTCAGTAATGTGATTCTTTATCGAACGAGTCTGAGATTAGGAGCCGAGCGAGCGAGGCGAGTAAGAGGCGATAAAGACAATTTACTGACTTGGTGCATACAAAATTTTATCGCCGACTGTAAAAAATTATAATTAAAAAACTGCAAACAGCTAGAAAAATATCATATCGGCGGTTGTTTGTTCACTGATTTTTGTGGCAGAATTTCCAATGTAGTCTCCAATGACTTTTTTTTAATTTCAGGCGGCGTGCACTGATATATTATGTCTTCTTGCATTATTTTTGTGATGAAAAACTTAAAACTTAAAATTGTTCGTCTATTATCCGACGCGGTCATAGCTAAGTTGGTAAAGTAAAAGATTTAAGTTCATAAATCAAGCATTTTTACTTTACCTGCCGCAAATGCAGCAGGTAAAGTTCTTGATTTCACTGTAAAATAAAGCGTTTGTTTACCTCCGGCAATCTGCATGATAATGTAAGTACATACTTATATAGTTTTATAGACGGTCGGCGATAATAGTTATTTATGTACCAAGGCATTGAAGTTCAACTTTTTATGACTCATGTGGAATTTAGTTGCCGAGGCCTTAGGCCGAGGTAACAATTTCGCAATGTGTACGAAAAGTTAAATGGGCCTTTATTGGCCGGGTTTTGAATATTTGGTCACTTTAGACGGGCGATGGCTCCGCGTCTGACGTTTGATGTTTACATCTCCTACTTATTGAAAAAATCGTACAATAATGGGCCGATTTCTGAGCTTTTAATGACGATTTTGGGACACTTCACTAATTCGGTAGCAATCTTGATTTTAATAATTAAATACATTTTAAATTATAAAGTGTTTATCCACTTCAATTAAAGGAAACGTATGACGTATTTATATCGCTGGAATCGGTAAAACTGGTAGATTTCAAAAATTAAAAAATACGCAGGCTCCTAAGAAAGCACAAATTTATATTTTTCCTAGCTTTGCGATACTCATTTGTTTCTTCTAATAGCGGATGATGGCGCTCAGAAAATCTTACAGCTCTCCTAACTCTAAAAATAAAGGCCTCAGGGGTGGTGCAAGATGCACGGGAGCGCCCTGCACAGGGTGATCCAAACTCGGCGCCCCAGGCTTACAGCGGGAAAACGAAAACTCAAAATAAAATTTCGAAAAGGGGTTCTTAAATGGGACATAGGTACTAAGGTCCAATTTTGACCGAAAATTAGCTTTTTTATTTTTTAAATTTCTGAATTGTGCTTGTTACTAACTTGTTTGTTACAAAAAAAATTAAAAATATTCCAGTTGAATAAATTTAAGGATGCGCAAGGCACCCTAACATATTCATAAATAATTTCTGACTATCAATTGTTTCCATAGCTATCTGGATTTCGAAAAATGATTAGCAAAATTCCATGTTTTTTTACATATTTGGCCCTGTATATTTTGAACAATAAAAGATACAGAAAATCTTTCCCTACAAAAGTTGTTGAGAATGATAAGGACTTTCAATATATAGAGGAAAACTGGTATGTTTCTGGGAAAATAATATCGATGACGTCACAGCGGGCATTTTCTCAAACATCAAAAAAGCTAATTTTCGGTCAAAATTTGACCTTAGTATGTTCCATTTAAGAACCCCTTTTCGAAATTTTATTTTGAGTTTTCGTGTTCCCGCTGTAGGCCTGGGGAGTCGAGTTTGGATCACCGTGTACTCATTCGAGAACATTTTTCCCTCGGCCATTACCGCCGGCCGACGCGCCCGGATGAGAGCCGCCGCGGGCCCGCGTCCCGAACCTGACCGACGCCTTCTCGGACCACTTGCTCCTGTGGACGGTGCCCGGCGTGCACTTGTCCAGGGGGACGCAGGCCTTCGCCGCCGCGTCCCAGACGCCGGAGGTGCAGTGGCACCCGGGCCGCCGCAGGCACATGGCGGGCTTCGGGTGCTGGCAGGTGGCCTGGCAGCGGGCGATCGGGCTGAACTTCCTGCCCGGGCCGCAGGAGCACTCTGTGGAAGGGCGACGCCGATCGGCTTGGTCAGGGTTGGCGGGGCGAAAGTGGGGTTAGGGTTGGGACTCTTCGAAATATAAAAGGAAACGGGTCTATTATACGCGACCGAATTTAAGATGCCATGCCAACGCCCCGACGGGCACTAATGCGAACTAACTATGTGGGCCATTGTCACCTCTAGCTTTGGGCACACTTTGGGTTTACACTGCGTTGTTCTTTGTTCTTGTTCATTTTTCTTGTCGTCTTCTACATATTTTGTGGTCGTCTTCATAAAGTTATTTGGTTATTAGGTAAAAGTTCCCCCGACAATCGGCGCCCGCCGATTGTGGGGCGAAAACAGCGGCCGGGCCGGACGTAAACACGGCACAAATCTTTCCAAATTTCGGATTTTCCGCGGGTTTCCGCGAAGTTTCGAAGTTGCAAAAATTGCAAAATAGTGTGGTGATCAGTTTGAGCTGCATATAGTAAAAATTCATCCGGATTATAACCACAAATATCGCCATGAAAAGTGAGGTGTCAAAGGAAATTTGAAAATTCATTTTCTCGGAAACTACGCCGGAGCACCAAAAACTAAGGTCAGATTCGTGTTCAGGGACCCCGAAAATAGGGGGGTAGCCAAAATTTCAACCGGTTATTATAAAGTTTAAACATTATTGTTTATGATTTATGTAATTGCAAAGGCAACAGGCAACTAAAAATGAACTAAAAGCAGAATTCGAAATAGAGAACTTTGTTGGTTAAATTAAATTGATTCGAGACTTGTTCCATCTCGAAAATATTTTCAGGAACAAACGAACAAAAAATGTTTAGGTTAGGACCTCGGCGATCGAATCAAGACGGTTTTTCGTCCGAATCTCGCACTAAAACTTCGTAATTACACTGCATAACACTTTATCATGTTCAAATTCCACTTCTGATAACTGTGGGAGGCCTTTTGGGCGTGGTAATCATAATAAAAATCACATTTTACTTACTTTATTTCATTTTCTAACAACTCTTCTTTAACTCTTCTCTCTTTTTTGGCACAAGCGTGGCGGGAATATTTAAACATTTGAATTCAACTGTTGTTATTTACCACATTATTATAATAGTCAACTTTAGAAAATAAAGCTTTTTTGACTGATTTTGAACAAAACAGAAAACATAATACGGATCAACAAAATGGCATGGCCCATAGACTTAGTTTAGCATTGAGCCTACAGGGGGCGTATTTCTTATATTCAATCGCGTATACCAGCCCGTCTGACATTTGGTTCTCACATCTCGCCAAGGCCAACTTAGATATAGAAATAATCGTAATGATTTACTTTTGTGCCGATTTCTGAACTTTTAATGCCAACTTTGAGACTCTTTACTGTTCATTGATGGCTTAAATTTACCGACAGTGAAAACAAAACTGGCGTCCAAGATCAATTTATTGAATAATACCGAAAAACCTGAAATGGGTGAACATTTTAAATGGCTGTAGGTATAGTAGGTATATTCGCATTTATACCTTTGATCTTTTTTTGCCTACCATAAAACGATCATTATTCTTTTGACCATAAAATACCTCAAATTTCGGAGAGGGTCGGATTATACAGTGTCTGCCAGAAAGTTGGACACAAATGGGAATTTTCTTTATTTGAAATTTCTCAAAAAAAAATTATTCTTGATAAAAGTTGGTGCTTGTGCTTAAACTCAAAATCCACCCGTAAAAAATTTAAAATTTCTATTCGTATACGGGGAAGGTAGAAAAATATGAAAATTCCTCAAGAGTAAGGTACCCTTATTTTTAGAACTACAGCAGAATGGCGCTAAGAAAAGTTGTTTGGAATCCCAAGACAATGTCAAATATGAATTCACAGCCACCTACTGAAAAGAAGAAGAAAAATCACACCTTCGCATTTTTTATTCACGCTGTATGATAAATAATATTAGCTATGTATTTTGAGGCACATCTTCGAGCAAGACAGTACGATACCAACGATTTTTATTTTCGTTCAACTAGCATCTTAAAAACACTTAATAACTGAAACTTCTGCAAAGTTTGTCGTTTTTTATGTCCAGGTAAAATACTACTACAATTTCAAACATAACATAGCAACTAATCTGTGGAACACAAAAATATTTTAATACAGCAACAATTTAAGAGTTATTTAATAAATGATAATTCAACAATAAAAATATCAGGCTATTGTTCTTTGGTTCATTTCGGTATGTGGTATGTAGGGGAAATAGGGGTACAGTGAAATGGCGGGGCAAAGTGAAAAATGATTCTAGACAAAAATATAGTAAAGTATTCTCGAAGCCTGCGCTATATAACCTTCATAGCAGTGCCCTTAAGCATCAGTTGGAATCTGACTACCGTAAGCTACGTATCGCGCGACTTGTTAATTTGTACGTGGTTTTGGGTGTTTTTTATGTAATATTGCAAGGTAAGAAATAGTGAATGCTTTGAGAATGGTTATTTATTTTTATGTTTATCATAAGATAACTGCACTTTTTAAGCAACATGTGATGTAGTTAGAATAGTAAATTAGTCATTTTTGTAGATTTTCGGCCATCTTGTTTGAATTATTTGCTTTGGGGGCAAAGTGAAAACCACTTATTCCGGGCAAAGTAAAATATATTTCACTTTGTCCCTTTCTTAGAATCTCCGGGGTAAAGTGATTTTTTTTCATTTTCAGTCCGATACTGGTAAATATGGTCAAAAATTACAAAAGAAAATCAAAACAACATGAGTGGCGCGAAGAAAGCATGATTAGTGCTATAACAGCCGTTAAACAAGAAAATATGAGCATTAATGAAGCCATAGCAGCACTTTTGGAGTTCTGGTATCGACATTGTTTCGAAGATGCAAAAAGAATGGGGATGTTATACATCTCGCTAAGAAGCAATTGGGAGGATTCCGTCCCATTTTTAATAAACAACAAGAATCAGATTTAAAAAATCGTGTTTTAAATATGGAGAAAAGGCTGTTTGGCCTTACTATAACAGGCTTGAGAATTTTGGCCTATCAATATGCAGAAAAAAATAGGATCGACAACAACTTCTCCAAAACAGCAAAAATGGCGGGAAGAGACTGGGTTGAGGGCTTTTTGAAGCGAAATACACAAGTTTCAATAAGGATGCTGAAGTTTATATAATTTCATAATGTTAGTTTTTTCAAGAACTTATTTTGTGTTATCATTCTTCAATAAAAAAAATACCCTAAATTTCTTTTTTTTCAAACTCGTGTGAAATTTAACCATTTCCAACATTTTTCTATTTTTTCGATTTCTACTCATGTAACTGTCAGAAATTAATTTAACTTACAGTTGGACTTTAATTAGTCTAAAATAGTGTGCAGAGACATTTTTCAATACAAATGGAAATAGAAAATTTACTTTTTTCTGACCTTCATTGTTGCTGTATTGTCAACATAGAAGCATTATTATTTTATACAAGAAATTGATTTTAATTTAGTCATATATGATCGATTTCATAACTGTACATTATCCACTAGGCGATTTAATTATTGTTAGTTGTTTTAATGAAAAAACAACTATTTCATTTTGCCCCAATAACTATTTCAATTTGCCCCTACAATAAATATCAAGTTTTTAAAAAGATATATATATAATATGATCAAAAAAATAAAATGTTTAATTCTGTGCTGCTGCTAAGATACACAATATATATATACGTTGGTAACGCACTGCAAAAAATTGACAGATATGCAAAGATATTTTTTTAATAATTAATCGTATCTTAGCTATGTCACTTTGCCCCTACTTCCCCTACAGGAGTGTTTATTTTAAATTGACACCCCCCTTAACTTGTTAGTTTTTGAGGTTAGAAAAAAGTGAAACTCCAAAATGTTTAGGAGTCTGAATGTGAATAAAAAATGAGAAAGTGTGCTTTTTCTTCTTCTTTTGAGTAGGTGGCTGTCAATTCATATTTGACATTGTCTTGGGATTCCAAACAACTTCTCTTGTGCCATTCTGCTGTAGTTCGAAAAATAAGGGTAGGTACTTTACTCTTGAAGAATTTTCATTTTTTTAACTTTCCCTGTATACGAATAAAAATTTAAAAATTTTTACCGGTGTATTTTGAGTTTAAGCACAATCACCAACTTTTATCAAGAATAATTTTTTTTAGAAATTTCAAATAAAGAAAATTCCTATTTGTGTCCAACTTTCCGGCAGACACTGTATATACCTGCAACAGTAATTCATATATAGATACAATTTTAAGCAGGTATAATAAATAATAGCAATGTGTATATATCAGCGTTGTATTAGTCTTGTCTATCTCAATAGGTATATATGTATACCCTGCACCCAGTAAAATATTATACCTGTACCCTGTACACAATGGGGTCTTATCAGGTACTTACCTATTAGTTGATTTATTTCAGAAAGGTCAACGGTATTAAATGCGAATATACTACACCAATAATAGTTGGTTAATTTCGGTAGGTACAGGGTGGTCAAATTTAAATGCGCAGTGGTTGTTATTTTCTTCATTTTTGAGCTCAAAATAAAATTCAGAAACTAGAATTATGTAGAATCTTCTACGGAATATGAAGTCAAAGATAATGCAGAATGTAACTTTGATTAGTACATAAATTTTAACTCCGACCCCAAAAGCCCGCCCATCAAAGTAGTTTTTTTAATGTGTACTCATTACTAACATTCCGTGTTAAAATCCTACTTTATTACGTTTGATGCTATATTCAAATTCCTCGAATTCTACACACGTTTCCTTTTTTGAACCCTCAATTTATCTTTAAAATATACTGAGAAAATCGGGTTTATCATGCAGGGCTATACCTAATAATAGTACCTGTACACTTTTGCATCATATTTTAAAATTAAATTTTAATACAGATTGTCACTAATGAATTAATATACGAGGAGAAATAAAAAAATGGTCGGTTTCCATTTCTGACTTCTGTTTTGACCGGAAGTGAGCATCACCTGGCCAATTTTTAGACACCCTTCTCGATTTATAGATTCCAACAATATACAGTTTTGTATAGTTATCTCTAAAAATAACAGAGCAACGAATTTTTATTCTGTGGTAAATTTTCTCAAATTTGATATTTGCCTGGGACCAGGGATACTAAAAAAGATACTATTAAAAGATAAGTACATAAAACCATAAAACTTTCAAACTTTTTTTTATATCATTTTGACGGGAGCCTGTATAGAGGCCAGAAATCATATTCGTAATCCTCATAAGGATCTACATAATTCTAGTTTTTATTTTTATCCTATACAGAAAAACTGATCATTGTTGACAAAGTCCCAACGCCCTTTTATGGTGGACAAATGTACAGAAAGACTATGGATGTTGATCTTTTGTTAGCCTGTTTAAATGCGTTTTCTCTACAAATAATAAACTTTCAATTTCAATACCTTTGTCTAATTCTCCAAAACCCTCCCTACTCCCTATCGACCACAAGATTTTAGACAATTTTTATTTCTGATGGTATATTTATGTAATTGTTAGTTGTAATAACTTTATCTAAGTTGGTACCTAATGGGGATTATAATATTATTTTCTTTTAAGTAAGATAAAATTATAATTATGAGAATTATACTTGCCTGCATGGCGGAGAACATAAGTTACAACACAAATAGCCAAGAGACGTCTGTACATTTTGGAGAAATACTTTGAAGTACTGAAGTCGTTTCAGCTCACTTGGCTTATAATATTTCTAATTTTCAAGTACTCCAATTTGGAGATAAGTCCAGTACGACAATTATTACATATTAATTATTTTTTGCAAGCGAATGAATAATAATTGGAAGGTATACGTAGATAAGTTGCGAGCTAATAGTTGATATACCGCGTGCACGACTTGGTTAATTGGTTCGCCTTCTACAGAATGTTTGTGCAAGTGATAAAAGCTCATAGTTTTAATTGGTCACATTAAGGAGAAATGTGAAACTTGCGTATTGTAAAATAAAATTACAACGAACAAATTAACACACCCTTAGATTGAAAACGATGTTTTTTTACTAAAGTAGCTATCACTAAATCCACTAAGTAATCAGTTTGTGATTTGTTAGGTGGGCATTTTTTCTAACTGCCTCCGTCACCATGCGCAGAGAAGTTGGCAAAATAAGTCATAACCATAGCCATAAACCATATTAATCTTAATGAGGCCAAAATAAAAATACATTGGTAACTGATAGCAAAGTGCTTCCACAATACCTTTTGAATAATAATTCATGAAGGTCCCACACTATTAAATAGTTATTTATGTACCAGAGGCCTCGGCAACTAAATTCCACATGAGTCATAATAAGAACTTCAGTGCCGAGGTACATATTATATTTTTTGTAATCGAAAAAAAATGTTTTATTAGGCAAGAAAATAATCACATGGGATCACCCGTCCATGAACCAACTGCGCGAGGCTTTGCTTGACTTTGACGATCGCTCTACCTAGGTCAAGTATGACAAGACACGGCGGCTTCGAACAGAAAAACCAAACTGCTACTTGTTGTGCAGCCTCCATTACAAATCTATTGATATTCAAACCTACTAAAATATTTATACTAAAAGATTGCGGTGCTATAAGGTAACAATTAATTTCGCAATGTGTAAGAAAAGTTAAATTGGCCTTTATTGGCCGGGTTTTGAATATTTGGTCACTTTTGACGGGCGATGGCTCCGCGTCTGACGCTTGATGTTTAGGTACATCTCGCCAAGGCATAACTACTTATTGAAAAAATCGTACAATAACGGACTACTTCAGTGCCGATTTCTGAGCTTTTAATGGCAATTTTGGGACACTTCACTGCCGATTTCGATAATATTTTGGGGTATTGTAGTACAAGTCTGTAGAAGTTACACGTGCAAGTTTAAATTAGTTTCTATGTCTAGTTTAGGAGATATGAATTTTTGAAAATCGTAAAAATGGCTGTTTTACTAAAACATAGGTAGGTATAGGTACCAGCAGGTAGGGGAAGGCGGGGTAATACCACGCACTTAAGCGAAATCTTTTCGAAAATGTACATCTGTTATAGTGTAGGGTTGGAAATGTGGTAAACATTTCTCATATATTTTTAGTTTAAGATAGTATATGAATTATTTCAAGAAAATTAACACATCGTTTACAATTTTTGAAAACACCCAGCAGTTGCTATGCACGGTATTACCCCACCCACTGGGGCAATATCGCGCATCTGGTGGGGCAATATCGCGCACCGATAGGGTAATATCGTCTTTGTTGTTTGAGGCCGGAAAATAATAGAAACTGCTTGGGGATAGTTTGATATATTAATCTATAATACAAAAATTATGAAAAACTTAACAGAAGCACGTATTTACAAAAATTATAAAAAACTTAACAGCAGCACGTATTTTAGCGCCTGAATGAATTGCAGCTATAGCATTGCTAAGATGTTCAATCGACTAGCTCTGTCGTTGGGTCTTTCGGCTGTATTTTCTGACCATCTGGAATGAAAAGAAATTTTACTATTGAACTAGATGTGGGGCAATACCGCGCAGTTCCGCGCGATATTACCCCGCCTCAACCTTGAATGTGTTTTCTAACCATAGTTCAGTTATTTATCACGAAAAATAAAGAAACCACTAATAAAAAGATTACTTAAGAATGTATGAAAATATATGTATCTACTACATTTAGATTCGCTAAAAATTGCAACTCACCTCGCTTATTTCCTAGCGGCACAAAATTAATACGGATAGAAGCACAAGTACACTTTTTATTACTGCATCCAACTGAATCCTCTGGAATGGCTGCCAACCTTCGTAGCATAGTTGCCGCACCTGCGCAATAACGTACACGTGGTCATACTCCGCGTTTTGAGTCCCACCACTTATATTTCTGGGTGCGCGATATTGCCTCACCGCGCGGTATTACCCCGCTTTCCCCTACCTATATAGGCTATTGTATTTATGTACTAACTTACCGACATTTTTTCACTTTTCAATGGATTATTATTATTATTAGCTATTGTAGCTATAAGACTTTAAAATATTTCTCTATCTTTATAGATCTATAAAGATACTATACTTCTTATTATAGTTACTGCATACTTAATTAAATCAATATGGTTTCACAGTTAACAACAATAAAAATTCCATCAGTTGACTTACGTAATATTTTTTGATAATATTAGGTTAACCTACTTTAATTTATTTTTTCATTTATTTAAAGTGTGACCTTGAAATTTTGAAAAATTATCGCTTCTTATATAATATTATTGTTATGAACAAAAAGTAAATTTGTTTTTTTTTATTTTATGAACCCCCCCTAACGACAAAGTCTATCTACGGGCCTACGGCCCTGTGGTTGGCTAATATTTTAAAAATTCATGGGTTCATATTGGCAGGCCTTGAATTATCTTTATAAGTAAATTATGCTTAAGGACCTTAAAGACCCTTAGTGATATATAAAAGTTGCGTCTTGTCTTGATGTACCTGTAGGTACCTTTCATACAGAGTGATCCTTTTGACCCGTGCAAAAATTTTAACCTGGGGCAAGTTGAACTCCTGCACAGGCGCCTATGAAGTTATTTAAAATCAAAAACTCAAAATAAAATTTGGGACCGCTCCTTTTGTTCTCTCTACCATCTTAATTTAAAGTCTACAATATGGCCACACTTCATAATAAAAATCGTTTAAATTTAAAAAATATTAATTATTTTTAACAAATACTTGGCATTTTTTTAAATTTATTTATTCATTTATTACGCATTCAATCACTTAGGAAAAACTACAAAACTTTAGTTTTGAACCGGCAATTTATGCTAAAATTACCGAAATATGAGTAACGTTTTAACTCTTTTTAAATTTATTAGTACATTTCAATATTGCACAAATCCTACATTACACGATATACCTACTTACACTATTTGTTGTAGATTATTTTTAAAAACTAACTGTTCTATGTTGTAGCAATGTCTAGAAATTAGTAATCTCTGGACGCTGGTTGTAGCCAAGACTTGTGAGAAATGTAGACATCACATTCTTATTTGGAGATATATGCATAGCATAAAGTAGGTAGAACGGCAATTTTGGAATACTTACCCGACTCTCCCCTAAGCATAGGCGGTTCCAGACCTTTTGTTTTGGGGGGGGCTTAAGCCCCTGGGCCCTGGCATATAGCTAAGGTGACCATATTTGTGATTATTATTATACAAAAGAATTGTTTTTAACAAGTAACAGGATTGTTTCACATAACAAAATATACTTACATATTACATAAGTACTTACTATAAAAAACCTAATACATATGGTGATTCATAAAAAATACTACCTACCTACTTTTAATAATTTAACAAAAAAAGGTGCAAAAATAGAAGTATTCTTTTAATGAAAAAATGTTAATGTTAAAAATGTTTGACACCAGTGAGAGCTACAATGCTCTACCAATGAACTGAGTCACAGAATAACTTTTAGTTATTCTGTGACTGAGTTCATATCCCCACTAAATTAATATTAATAATAATAATAATAATCGTTCTTAGTTGTGTCAGTAGGTAGCGGTTTGGTAGCGAAGAATAAATTTGAGGGGGCTATTTCAAGACTTGGGGGGCTTAGCCCCCACCGAGAACCGCCTATACCCCTAAGCCTTGTTAATTATTATTTTATGCCAATATATGCTATATACCTACCAATTGTATTGGCTAAAAACTGTTGTATTTTACCCAAAATCACTCTAAACCATTCCTTTTCGGAAGTTATCATGGTGTGATAATAATTAGAATTATTATAATTGCAAACCTAATATAGTGATGGAGTTTTTTTTTCACTCAAAAAGGTAGGGGTTTTATTGCCTTAAATTAAGCTTAAAAGAGGTACAGTTTCAAGTGTTATATTTATTCAAAAGGCAATTATTAAATAAAATTTTAACTTAACCAGAATAGCTACTGCTATAATAACACAAAGTAGGTACAATGATAAAAGTTATTTCCACATCAAACATTAATCATACAAGAAAAACAGATTTTTTAACCTACACCAATTTTTTATGTAAAAATATTAATTATATACTCATAACACCCGCATTTCACAATTCATTATAATGTTTGTTTTATTCCAAGACCTTTTATGTGATTTAAATTCATCCATTATTTCATCCAAAATACTTGGCATTATTAGTTATCAGCTAACTTGGTCTTAAATTTTTTGGATTTCTTAACTGGTCCTTCTGGGGGAACAATTGAACAGAAGCATGTTATTGGTATTAAATTTTCTTCTTTTTACTTTTATATATTTTGTGCAATACCACTGTCTTCACTTGTCTCTTTCTGTTTATTCTTAATTTTCTTTCGAGGCATTTTGCTCGTGATAGGATATAACTGACTTTTTGCCAAGTTCATATTTTCAACTATCAAGTCTTTCTTGGTTTTCTTTTTCTTCTTTGAACTACCCTCGACATCAGTTTCAACTTCTCTTTTAATGTCACCAATTTGCAAAAGGCTTCCACTGGATTGACTTGACATGTCACTCTTTCTTTTATTCTTGCCTGAACTAAGTGAATTGAGCAAACTAAAAATCCTTTCATTCACCTCTAAATCAACCGCAGATTTTTCCTTTGAGGCCTTTTTCTTCTTTTTGTGTTTCGGTTGTGTAAAGGATTCTTTTTCTGCTTCTCGCAACCGAAGTTCAATTTCCTCATCTAATTTTATTTTAGGTTCAAAGTCCGCGCCAAAAAGTGGATGCCTGACTTTTAGCATTTCAGGAAACGGCATAGGATGTTTTTCCGGAACAATAATGTCACGAACCTTTTTTTTCTTCGCATACTTATTCATTTTGAGTGTAGACTTAAACCTGAGCAACCTCGGTTTGTCAGAAATAATCAAACATGGATTACTTTTTGTTTCTATAGGTTTTATTGCAAATTTGTCATTTGTACCGCACAAAGTAAAAGTTGTCTCTGTGTTCAAGTCTAATTTAAGTTTCTGTAGCAATTTGGGCTGCATGCTTTGGGGAATTCTCAACAAATGTATATCGCTCTCCGACTTATCTATGTAAGTGTCGATAAGGTTTGGTTCGATATCTATTTGTTGTAACAGTGGATAGTGTTGTTTTACTTTTTCCTGCCAAGTTGTGGGCTACAAAATGAAAAAACATGTCAGAACATTTTTTGCTGTGTAAGTTATTAAGTTGCATACCTTCCTAGGAGTAAATAATATAACTTCTTTTAATACGTTGACTCTAGTTCTTTCATCGCTAAAAACTCCCGAATCTTGACTAGTTCGATCAATTTCATTATGCTTTCTACTTTGCTTAGCACCTGAAACAAATTGTATATTATTTTTAAATAGCAATAAAAAAAACTTCAAAGTATTCCACCATTGAGTGAAAAGTTGTGAAGTTATTTGATCACCTTCATGTTCTGAATTTATCTCTAGCATATGTGCAATATGCATGGTCTCGTCTCAAACTAAGAAATTTTGAAAATTAAATACTCGTTCTAATACATAAAGTGAGAAGCGAATTTTAAAATATCTACAAGGGTGTGCAATGCTTATATTTAAGGTGAAAGTAAATTGCGAGCCTACTTTGATAAATATACTTATGTGGTACAAGCTGAAAAAGTGAGTGATGAGTCAATGTAACCTGGACCAACACTATATTAAAGACTTGTGCATAGCGCTATTTTAAACGATCACCTCTAGCACTATACAAACAAAAAATCAACAGGGTGGTTTAATGCTACAAACACCACTGTTGCAGAATCCAAAATAAAATAAAATGTCTGTTTGTCGTGTCCCTTCAATTTGAGAAGTTTACATGGTATAGGACTGTTTTGGTACTTTTTAGATTGGAATGGAGTCCATGGCCATAGAACACAATAGATTTTTCTGTTTCACTTTGGCACTTTAAACAAATTTTTCTATTTTCATTCTTGCATATGTTACAAAATATTCTTCCAACATATTATACAGCAAGCACGTAAAGGTTGAATAAATATAATATTCTTCCAACATAATTTTGTAAGGCGCATATTTTGACATATTCGTCGTTCTTGTGACGTCATTACTAACCAAGCTATGACGTCATCTATATATTTTTTAAATGGCAACCACTATTTTTGATAGCGTCATTTAAAAGAACGCGCTTTTCTTGTATCGGAACGCAAATAATAATAATACGTCACATAACATTTTTTTCATAAATTTTAAATTTAACATATTATTAAGCTTGGTTAGTAATGACGTCACAAGAACGACAAACATGTCAAAATATGCGCCTTTCGAAATTATGTTGGACGTGTCGAAGTGGTTTTTTTAATCGCACAGTACCACCAAAGTCTAGTACAACATTTTACCGAATTTATTCCAACCTTTACGTGCTCACTGTATAATATCTAGAATTCCAAAGTAGTATTTATTCTTTTGCAATTCACCTAATGACAAATGTCATGCTATCACAAACAAATCTACCTACAAAAGCTGTGTTAATGACAAAACTGACAAATACTTGCCGCAAAGACAATTTGTTAGCGTAAAAAGTAAGTAAATAGTAATAAAGCTAGATATTTAAAACTTGAACATTTTAAAAGTCACAAACTGACATACCTATAACCACAGAATACCCCCCTACTTGTAACCTATAATAAGTCATCATTTTTTTTCGTCCAGTAGCGCCACTCCAGATTGCAAACAATACGCGACTGAATTTAAGATGCCAACGCCCCGACGGGACTATGCGAACTAATATATGGGCCATCGTCACCATGTGAACGGTGCTAGCCACCGGGTCTACACTGGGTTGTTCTTTATTCTTGTTCATTGTTGGCATGGCCCATAGACTAATTTAGCATTGAGCCTATAGGGGGCGTATTTCTTATATTCAATGGCGTATAATGAAATTATATCATCATGCTCAGGTCTTTAATATAGTGTCGGTCCAGATCTAACACACTCACTCTGTATTAGAATGATTTAACTGTCAGCAACTAGTTCTTAATTTCAAACCAAATAGGTGCTTAGTCCAGAACATAAACACCAAATTATTGGAAAAAATTGTATTTTACCTCTACTTATCTATCAAATTTTAATTTTTTTCTCAAACTACAACTGTACCTACAGCTTGCAAGGAATATTCATTTTTTAATTTCATCAATGTCATTCCGTGCTACTGTGCTATTGTGGAACTAGAGGAAAAAATTATTGTGGTTGAAGCAAGTTCAGGCACTTTTGTCAATAATGAAATAAATAACTCCATGAATCACTCAAACCTGGACCGACACTATATTAAAGACCCGAGCACGGCCTCATATTTCATTGTTGATTACGGACTGGGGTGGTGCCACTCGACGAAAAAAATGGCGACTTATTCTAGGTTATAGGGGGTATTCTGTGGGTGTTGGTACGTTTAAAATGTCCCAAATTGTAAATATCTAGTATTCTTATTACACTTAAATCCACATACCAATAAACTAAACAGTTTTAATCATCTCCTGATGACGATAACTTAGTTAGCGAAACACGCGTCGAGTGCAAAAACAACGTTATTGGTGTGTGGATTTAAGCGTAATAAGAATAGTGTATCGCCAATAGGTTCCAAATTCCCAACTTAGTTTAAATATCCAGTTTTATTGTGATTTGCCTTCTTTTACGGTAACGAATTTTCTTTGCGTCCAGTATTTAGCAGTTTTATCCTATTAACAGCTTTTATAGATAACATGAAATTTCCATGCACATGAAGAAAATGGTATGCACACTGCACAGACCGTTAGGTGAATTGCAGAAGAATAAACACTATTTTGGAATTAGGGGATGATCTGATCGACCAGCCGAAGAAGCGAGAATTCTAGATATTATTTTGGAAGAGTATTTTGTAACGTATGCAAGAATGCAAATAGAAAATTTTGTTTATAGCTCCGAAGCAAACCAATAGTCCTCCATATAAAGAAGAAACTGAAAAATCTAATGCGTTTTATGCTTACCTTTTGCCCTTTACCTGCTTACCTCTTGCTTGCTTTCTAGACTCGCTTTTCTTAAGAAAATGTATGGAAATATGAAATATGCCACGTGAACTTGTCAGATTAGAGGGACATAACAAATAAATATTTTATTTTGGATATTAAATTCATTGTAACAGACACATTTGCATGTTTTTATTTTATAAAAGGTTCTGCAACAATGGCGTTTTAACATTAAACCACCGTGTAAATTTGTTTCGTCGTGTGGCGCCAGTGGCGATCGCTTGAAACAGCGCTATGCACAGGTCTTTAATATAATGTTGGTCCAGCTCAAACTACAGGCAAAAATCTTATAAACAATAGTGAACTAGTCAAGGTGAATAATTCATTAAAATTGGTATTTCTCTCGGAACACAGAAAGTCCCTAGAAATACCCAAACTTGCTACAATATTTTCCATGCCCAAACTTTCTAAAATATTTTCCAATAATTTTATTTATTGGTGAAGAAATTGACTAGTGTAATACTGGCTTAACTAGTTACACATTATATATTTTCTAGTAGAGACACATTTAATTTCTAAACACACTCTAAGATAAAGTAATAGTTATTTATGTACCAAGGCACTGAAGTTCAACTTTTAGTATAAATATTTTAGTAGGTTTGAATATCAATAGATTTGGAATGAAGGCTGCACAACAAGTAGCAGTTTGGTTTTTCTTGTGTGTCTTGTCATACTTGACCTAGGTAGAGCGATCGTCAAAGTCAAGCAAAGCCGCACGCAGTTGGTTCATGGACGGGTGATCCCATGTGATTATTTTCTTGCCTAACAAAACATTTTTTTTCGATTTCAAAAAATATAATATGTACCTCTGCATTGAAGTTCTTTTTATGACTCATGTGGAATTTAGTTGCCGAGGCCTCTGGCCGAGGCAAATAAACCACCATTTTTTTGAAATCGGAAAAAAAATGTTTTATTAAGCGAAAAGATAATCATAAGGGATCACCCGTCCATGAACCGACTACGCGCGGCGTTGCTTGACTTTGACGATCGCTCTACCTAGGTCAAGTATGATGAGACACCGCACTTTATGACAGAAAATCCAAACTGCTGCCTGTTGTGCAGCCGCCATATAAAATAGATAGAATATTTTTTAAACCTACTAAAATATTTATACTGAAAGATTGCGCTGATATAGGTAACAATTTCGCAATGTGTACGAGAAGTTAAATGGCATTTATTGGCCAGGTTTTGAATATTTGGTCACTTTTCACGGGCAATGGCTCCGCGGCTGACGTTTGATGTTTAGATCTCGACAAGGCCTACTTATTGAAAAAATCATACAATAATGGGTTACTTCAGTGCCGATTTCTTAGCTTTTAATGACGATTTTAAGACACTACTGCGATTTCAAGAAAAAAATATTATTGCTAAACAATAATTTTTTTGTACTTCTCTTTCCATTTTACCTTCTTCATTGGTTTCTCTACTCTCATTATAAGTAGACAGCTTTCTCTTCCTTCCTTCTTTTAAAATTTCACTATGTTCAACCATTGGCCTAGAAAAGTTGTCTTCTCTTCCTTTACTTCCTTTCTTTTGTTGTGACCTCTGTTCATCACTAAAACTGCCATCTAAGCTTTCATTCGACTTTTGAGGAGTTCTCGACTTGCTTTTTTGTTTTGTGTGGCTCTGGTAAGAGTCTAACGATTCAAGGGCTTTTTGCACAATATCATATTTTTCATCGACACCTGAACCTTCACTGCTTGACGAATCCTCTCCCTTAATGGGAGTAGGCACTGGAACAGAGACCTTACTCTTCTGTTTCTTAGATTTTAATGGTAAATTACTCTCTGCTTTCTGTTTCTGCGAACTTTCTTCGATATCGGTGGAACTATCATCATCGGTGGAACTATCCTTATGCTTTGTTTTAGGAGCTGGTTGATTGACTGGCATGGCATCAAGATTGGATTTGTTCGTCTTTTTCTTTTCTTTTGTTAAGCTTTTTTCAAGAAGCTTGTCATTACCACGGTCTGGTTTAGCACGGGCAATTTTCTGCTTCGATTTTAAAGGCTTAGAACCTTTTTTGGTGATAACTTTTTCAGGTTCATCTTCCGATGCGCTTTGTCTGCTCGGTTTTATTTTTGTCAAAACTAGTGGAGATGGAACATTTGCAATAACTTTTCTTATTGATTTTAAAGGCTTAGAACCTTTTTGGGTGATAACTTTTTCAGGTTCATCGTCCGATGCGCTTTGTCTGCTCGGTTTTATTTTTGTCAAAACTAGTGGAGACGGAACATTTGCAATAACTTTTTTTATTACCTTAAGTTTTTCTTTCGGTTCTCGTTTCACTTGTATAGGTAATGGAATCTCTGGTTCACTTTTGCTCTCACTAGTAGAAGACTCATGCGTTTTAACTGAAGTTTTAACTGGAAAGTTGGTTAGTTTTTCTTTCTTAACTAGCTTTGGAAGGGGCATTTCTGGTTCGCTATCACTCTCACTTGATGATTTATTAGTTAGTTCCTCCTGTTTAATTTGTACTGGACGAGGTATTTCTGGTTCGCTATCACTCGAGCTATCATTGCTATCTGATGATACTTCCTTTTTTGACTTCATGCGATCATCCGGGGGCTCCTTCTTGATTCGTTTAGGTGTAGGCATATGTAATTCATCACTAGAACTGTTATCGCCTTTAGAGAATTCTTTTGCAGATTTCTTAGACTTGGTTGGTTTTGAATTAGAAAGCGTCGCTAATAGGTCACTGCTAATACTTTGCACACCATCGCGCAATATATCACTTTTCGGTGTGTTTGCACTTTTCAAAAGCAGTTCATTAAATCTAGGTGTCCTTTTTTTAGATTTATTTTCATCCTCATGATACATATTGAGATATTATTATCTGAAAGCTTCTGGTAATCTTCAGAACCAATAATTTGAAAACAGATAACACAAATAGTTGTTGTGCTCAACCTGAAAAGTTCAGAAATCGTGTCTCCCCGTTTTTGAGGTTAAATCCACAAAATATAAAGGTTAGGTTAGAACCACAAAATATATAGGATAGGTTGGAACCACAAAATATATAGGTTAGTTGAAACGTGGTTCGTCTGTTTATTTGTCTGTAACATTGGTCTGCCGGTTCCATAGAGAACATATATATATATATGGGCCTATGGAACATGCGCATTAGATCTTCAGACCGCGCAATTTAAAACAGTGGTTGTTTTTCTGAATTACTATCTCCCTACAAACTTGCATATTGATAATAAATTAAGCTCACCTCAACGTGGACTGGTCAAGACTTCGATAACTACAACTAGGTTCGTTTATACTTGTAAAACTAGTTTCGTCCAAATAGTCTTCACTGATGCTAGAACTTGACTTGTTTCCGTCTACCCTCAGAGAAATAACCCTGAGCATCTACCTTTATAACTTTAACACTAAAACAAATAAGCTACTAATAGTTTCTTACACCACAATCATGTTAATTTAGTTACTTAAATGATGGTTTAGGTGGTTTTAATAGAAGAGTTGGTACTGCAATTTCAATTAGCTGCGTTTTGACTCGTTTCGTTTTTAAACACTCTGGTGTTAAATGAGCAAAACATATTCGATTCGAGATGATCACTTAATTAGATAAAACACTCAAACAACTAAAACGCGAAGAAACTAATTAATAATTAGCTGAAAATTGAAAAAATTATGCCACAAAGCGTCTATGATGCAAACAACGGTAGGTTATACCTGGACCAACACTAAACACTACCTCAAATTGCAAATGCGCATGTCCACTGGGCCTATTTATTAATATTTTTTACTATTTTATAATTTCAAATTCGTAAAAAATTTTCCGCGCATCCTATGTATAAAAAACATCGCCTCACTCTACCTATATACAGGGTGAGTCGAAGTTAAACCGCCATACTCAAAATTTGAGTAGTATTTTTAAAAATAAATGGGGTTCTTCATATAACATTTTGTCCAAAAACGCTTCGTTTTCGACATACAGGGCGTCAAAGTTTTCTTGTAAAGACAGAAAAAAATTAGTATTTTCGGTTCCATTTATGCTATCGAGTTGAAAATTGGTACTTTTCTGTTTTCTGGGACGGCGATTATGAATTTTCTATCAACTTTCTTCCAGCCGCTAGAGGGCGTTGGCTACGTCGTTACTTTCGAACAAAAGTGTTTTAAACTTTTTTGTCGTTGAAAAATCTGCATTTTAGACAGCGGAATATTAAATTACATTCGATTCTGAACAAAAAATGTCTCTTGTAAAAATACGAAAACCTTAACCGTTTTCATGAAAAACGCAATTTTGTGTCGCGGTGCGCGTGAATTCGAAAAAATTAAAATTTCGTAGTATTCTGAGAAATGGGATTTATTCATTTGGAATTCTTTATTTACAGTAGGTATTGTCCTAAATTAACAATTTTTGTGAAATTAGTAACCCACAATTGTTTTCAAAGCCTACTAAACGTTGAAGCGCTTTTTCTCTGTTTTTGCTAATAAAAGTTGTCTTGGTTAAAGTTCTTTTTATTACTAAGTTAGGTATGTTTGGTTAGATTTAGATTAGAACACAGGGTTAGAAGTTAGAACCGCAAACTAGAAATCACCAAAATCCCCATCTGCCACACAAAAGACCCCGACACACTCTCAGCTGAGGTATATTCTACTCCTTTTTCTTAAAAGGCAACAAACTGCCACTCGTCTGGTGAAAATCCACTCGTAGCTTTAAACCGTCGATGGAGGAATTTAAACACAACCGCCATGGCTTCTTCTAGTAGCCACACAAACATCCCTACAGCCACCTCTCCTACAAAATAGGGCTGGAATGGCTGGAATCCATCCACTCCACTATACCCTGAAATAGGCGAGGTTTTTAGTGGGTATGCCCCGTTTCGGGGAGACTCCCACACTACCACGCGGAACGGCCACGTGGTGCCTATAAAAGGTTTTCCTCTCCTATCGCAAAGACAAAAAAAAACAGAAATCAAAAAAATAATCTGTTTTACCCGTGTTCGTCTACTACGAAAGTTATTTAATCACTACTAGTGAAGACTCGGGGGATGGTCTAACGACGCCAGCCTCCGAGCCCAGAGTCAAAATAAGTTCGCTACGGCTCGACAAAAAGGGGCAATTTCTGACAATGTCGCGACTTTTTCGGAATAATTTAATGGAGCGCTTAGATTGTGATTAGTTCTGGGCGTCAAGCGTTTATCAAAACAAACGTGTCTATAGGTTCTGACGTCATTGGGTATGCCCAAGTTTGCTATATCGTAACATTTTTCGTAAGCAGTTCGTCAACTTTTAACTTGTTACGTTCGACCAATGAAAACATTGGATTATTAGAGTTAAAGTGCAGCCAGATAATGTAAACGTGATTCACGAATCTACTTAGGGTTTTGTGTTGTTACATATACGCTTAATGTTAAATAACCAAAACTCTCACAATGACACAACAAAATCTATATAGTTTTTACTTTTACGATTTATATTATTTGTATTGTTCTTGCAGTGTTTTGAAGGTTTGAAACTTTTTGACGTCAGACGTGAACATTGACATACCATTTCACACTTCAACTCGATTTTGCAGTGCTCCATTAACGTTAATTTGTATGCGATTATCTAAAAGTTTATTTTATTTATAATTATTTTATAAACGACCCTGGTAATATACTAAAGAAATATTAACTATCCCTTGCAAGCTTAACTTAGAAAATGGCAGCCTAGGCGATTACGATGTTCACGCATCTTGAGACTCATTTTCCCCACCTCCAAATCTCTCGTAGTCACTCTATAATTTAAAATAAATGCCACAATATTTATTTTGAGCCCAATTGGAGCGTATGACCAGGTTGAACCAGGTTACTTATAAAATTTAAATTTTGAGTAAATTTTACAAATTTATTTATTTGATCAAGGGCCAGATTATATGGTTTTAAGGCAGTGTGAACACACCAGATTTTTCTATTATCATAAAAAATTATTTTAGTGTTCAATTTCTTATAATCTAACCTAACTTTTTATAATCTGGTTAAAATTGGTCATCCGCTCGAATTCGGCTTTGCGATATGACTGACCAGACCTCAGACTAATGAATAAAGGGGACACCGCATTATAGCCTCTTTATACAGATGTAAACAGTAAGCTGAACCCTCTCACTTTATGAAAGAGATAAATATATTTACAAATACTACCTATGGAACGAAATATTCTCTTTTTTCACTTTAGAGGAAAGGCACTTGCACTTTATGCACCTTTTTACTATTAATGAGTAATGGGTGTTCTCTACTATAACCATTTTGTCAATAATAAAACACCTACATAATCTTTCTTGAACACGAAGAGGTTATTTTACTTTACTGTTCCGCGTAAATTTTATAAGTGGGGGCAATTTTACGTTCAATGCATCTACTAAAGAAATTGCCGGTTTTATTTATGATATTCCTAGTTATTGCTACTCTTAAATGTGACAACCTGTTTGGGGCAGGTCAGTAAAGGACCAATATTTGTAAACATGGGGATAGATAAACAACTATGCCTGTCAACAATTCACTTAAATTTGTAAACAAATTCGTCCCCTTTATTCATTAGTCTGAGGAGCAGACCTATATATTTTGAAACTTGCCCACACTCAAGGCTGGACCAACACTATATTAAAGACCTGTGCATAGCGCTGTTTCAAGCGATCGCCACTGTCGCTACACGACGAAACAAATTTACACGGTGGTTTTAGTTAAAACACCATTGTTGCAGAATCTTTTATAAAATAAAAACATGCAAATATGTCTGTTACAACGAAGTTAATATTCAAAATAAAATAAAATATTTGTTTGTTATGTCCCTCTAATTTGACAAGTTCACATGGCATATTTCCATACATTTTCTAAGAAAAGCGAGTCTAAAAAGCAAGCAAGAGTATTTGGTACCTTTTGGTTTGAACCGCAGTCTATGGCTAGTTGTAGTATGTGAAAGCATAAAACACATATTAGATTTTTCAGTTTCTTCTTTATATGGAGGACTATTGGTTCGCTTTGAAGCTATAAACAAAATTTTCTATTTTCATTCCTGCATACGTTAAAAAATACTCTTCCAAAATAATATCGTAAATTTTCGCTTCTTCAGCTGGTTGATCAGATCATACCATAATTCCAAAATAGTGTTTGTTCTTCTGAAATTCACCTAATGGTCTGTGCATACCATTTTCTTCATGTGCGCGAAAATTTCATGATATCACAAACAAATCTACCTCGAAAAGCCTTATTAATAGGATAAAACTGCCAAATACTGGATGCAAAGACAATTCGTTACCGTAAAAAGAAGGTAAATCGTAATAAAGCTGGATATTTAAAATTTTGGATTTTTTAAACGTCAGAAACTGACATCCCAATACCCCCAGAATGCCCTCCTATAACCTATAATTTTTTTTGTCGTGTAGCGCCGAAGAACACTGGTTTAACGTTCTTGTGTAGCGCCACCCCAATCCGTAACAACAATGAAATATGACGGCATGCTCGGGTCTTTAATATAGTGTTGGTCCAGCTCTAAGTCTCTAAATCGACCTTGGCCCACACTAAAGTCTATCCAAGTTACAGCGGCAGTAGATATAAACAAAGTCACATGACCGCCTTGCGATCGATTACCAGGGTCGGACTAATATGAGATTCCAAGCGGCTTGTAGTTCTGAAATAATTCTTTTAGAAGTTCTAAAATTTGTGTTTCTACCTTTCGTGGATCTTTATAAATTTCCTTAAATTAAGTAGCAAAATAAATTTACAGAATATACTGCTCGCGATCCGATCTAAAATATGCAGGAAACTCGACTGAGGGAAGAGCCGGCCCTGCATTCTGCTCGCCGCGTAACCACTTGACATTTTATGACGGCCAGACCAATAAGAGAATAGGTCACGTGGTGGCCAATGTTTTGATCCACTGCCTTTCTAACTTGGACCCTTTATTAGGAGAGTTGTTGCAATCAACTGTCATCATCAAATTTCAATTGGTTTTGCATAAAAGTGGTGACTCTGAGGTAAAGCAAAAACCATGTGGGATGTTGCCTCATAGGCTTGCAAGTGAATTTTTAGAGAGTAATAAAAGCAGTATGAAAATTTGACACTAGAACGACATTGCCATTTTAACTACAAAATAATTCAAGAAAATCTGTGCATTATACTTGTATCCGTTGCAGCTCACCAAAGAGTGCCGATTGCGAAACTAGTATGTGGTGCAGTGCGCGTTTAGGGAAAAAGTAACTCTGGGATTGATTGTTTAAAATTCCAGTATCACAAAATGTTCCACTAAATTAGTATTATAGAAAATGGCAATGAAGAGTAATCCCTATAAAATAAATGGAGACTAAATCACATTTGTGGGAATTATATACATATATATAAGGTAGGTAGGTACATATAACGACTATATAAGTAACTACATACTTATATACTTATAGATAATATTATTTTTAGACTAAAAAATTAACTCATATTCCTGGTGCACAGCCATCAGGAACTATTTTGGATGATAATATATAAAAAGCAAAACATTCCGTTACAGCAATTCACGCAGACCAGTCAACGGTGAAAAAGTTATTGGAATTGGACAGATTTAAGCCAGAGTGGAGGTACATAGAAGACTTTGACTTTGCCATTGGATATATTTTGTAAATTAAAGAGCTCTTATAATTTATTGAAATAATGCGTTGCTGCTAAATGCAATTTTTATGTATCCTCCTGAAAGAATTTACCAAAGTTACTTACCAAATTATGAAATAAAACTTGTGATCACCTAAGAGGTTTATTTTAGCATTTATTTTATTTGTTGCCTGCATAGGCAAATAAATCATGGTTTAAAATAATAAGTGGTTGTTTAATTTGATGTTTTAATCGATATTTTAGACTTTTGGTGAAGGCGCGGGTATTAATTTTAATATCTAAAACTTGAATACCCACCATTCCCTTCCTACACCTGCAGCCATGTTCAGTTTTTCAAGTATCATGTTGCCAGCTGATGACCTTGACTATCTTTATAACCTGAAATATGCTCTTGATTTAGGTTGCTACAGAAATAATCCAAACATTTCTTCCCCAAAAGACAGAAGATATATATCTTATTCTCAAGTTACATAAATGTAATTTGTGAATAAGATAATATATCTTCCATCCTTTGGGGAAGAAATGTTTGGATTATTTCTGTAGCAACCTAAATCAAATGCAACCTAAATCAAATGTAATTTGCGAATAAGATAATATATCTTCCATCCTTTGGGGAAGAAATGTTTGGGTTGTTTCTGTAGCAACCACAAAATATATAGGTTAGGTTAGTAGCAACGTAAATCGAGAGCATATTATTTTAGGTTATAAAGGTAGTCAAAGTCATCAGCTGGCGTCACGTTATATCAAAAAATGAACATGGGTGGAGGTGTGGGAAAGAATATAGGGTATTCAAAAGTCTAAATATATCGTTTTTTTACTATTTTAAATCATGATTTTTGATTATGCCCATACCAAATAAAATTATAAAATAAACTAGGTAGGTGTAGGTAATACTTCTTTGCTTAATTACACACACGAAAACTTTGTTTTTGCAGACTAGTTTCGCTAACTATGTTAACATCATCCGGAGTAGACTTCATCTTCCTTAGACTTAATCATCTCCTGATGATGCTAACATGGTTAGCGAAACTCGCCTGCAAAAACAAAGTTTTGGTGTGTGGAATTAAGCAAAATAAGTATTTTTTAAGTGCCAAAGGTTCCTGATTCCCAATTTAGGTACCTACTTAATTTCATAATTTGGTAAGTGTCTTTGATCAGTTATTTCAATTAAGTGAATACATAGAAAATGCAATCATTCTTTCAGCTTGTTTTAATTTGGAAAATATTCCGAACAATGGCAAAGGCAAAATCTTCTATGTATACAGTGCCCGCCAAAAAGTCTGCACCATATGGGAAAATTTTTTAATAAATATCTTACGGAAAATTTGTTTGCGGCATCAGGTTTTGCTTGCTCTAGAACCAAAATTGTCATAATCAAATGTTGTGACGTAGTCTCTTTTATATGTCAAATTTGACATTAATTAATGAAAAAATTGGCTTATTTAACCGAATTTCGAAAAAAGTCATAAGAAAAATATGTTTCTTTCGCAATTTTATACCCCTGTGCAAATTTCAAGAGCCTACTACGATTTTCATATTTTGCCCTTTGTTGGATCTTATTGGACATAATATTTTAAATTTTCTAGATATTTCTGATCAGATCAGCATGACTGTTGTAGCTTCACATTGTATTGTAATAGTTCTTTTTTACCTGAACGGGTTCAATTATAATAAATGTAAGACAGACAGATGAAATAAATGAATAGTCGTTGAAAACAGAAAAAAGTCTATTTACTAAAGAATAATTGGAGAATCGAGACCGAACATTGTGGTGACCCTTGTTTAACCGAACAAGCAATCTGATGGATAGGAGTCAAAGACAAAATGCGGGTATGAAGAAGAGCTTATCAGCAGATTTTGTTTGGCCGGAAAGATTTGGCAGACAAAGCATGAATAGAAGAGTTGAAGAAGCATGTTCAGAAACTGCACTTAAGTCCCCTGCCATAGAGAATACAGAAGCTGAAAGTAAGAACGAAAACAAATCCGTTATATCTTCGAAAAAGTCGTCCTTGATGAATATTGAAAGGAAGAGGATAGCTTTAGACCATGAAAAGAAAAGACAAGCATTACAACGACAAAAGAAAGAAATTGAAAATGAATTAAAGGTACTTGAGCTAGAAGAAGAATTGAAAAATGCAGAACTTGATGTTGAAGAAAGGAAAAGTTTGAGAAGCAGATTCAGCACCAAGTCAGAGAATTTACCATTAGTTCAATCTTCATCTATAGTAGCTGAATGGCTAGAGAAAAATGACAAAATTAAAGAAACAGAAGAAATATATGAAAATCCACCTGTAGAAGAAACCAGTGACATTAAGCTTCTATGTCAAACTATAACTAAGGTGATAACAGCTGCTAATCCATCTCAAGATACGAAACATTTCATTGCACGGCAGATCGTAGAGAAAGATTTCCCATATTTTGATGGAAAACTAGAGGAATGGCCTCTATTTTACCGACAATTATGCCGTATTATAGACATGGGTCATTATACTGAAGAGGAGGTTATGGTTAAGCTCCAGAAATGCCTGAGAGGTGAAGCGAAAGCAGCAGTTGTTGGTATGTTGCTTATACCAAACAATGTAGATGTAGTAATCGACACATTAAAGATGAGATTTGGAAGACCAGACTTGATTATCGAGGTACTCATTGCAAAAGTAAAAGCCATGCCATTCATCAAAGAAAATAGTTTGGAAAAGCTTATTCATTTCTCAAATGAAGTTAGAAACCTAGTTGCTACAATGAAATCTTTGAATTCAACAGGACACCTGAAGAACCCTACATTGTTGAAAGAATTTAGTTCCAAATTACCTGATGCTTTGAAACTAAGGTGGGGAGAGAGAGTAGCACAAATGAGAGGTGACGTTGATCTAGAAGATTTCGACAGGTGGAGTGGAGAAATTGCAGAAGCAGCTTGTTTTGTAAGCACTCCAACAAACAAGTACCAAAGAGAAAAAACGAAACCAGAAAAGGTTTTTAGTACTGTTACTGTACAAAACAACACATGTTTGTACTGTGAAAAGAAGCACGCAGATGAATGTTCAAAAATGAAATCAGATGATTTAGAAGCAAGGTGGAAAAAGGTAACTGAGAAAAAGTTATGTTTTTGTTGCCTCAAGAAGAACCATCAAAAATTTAAATGTCCACGGAAGACGCAATGTGGTATTGATGGTTGTAAATACTTTCACCATCCACTGTTACATAATTCCAAGATACAGAACAACGAAGGAAAAAGAGAACACACCACAGAATCCACAAACTTGGAAACTGTGTGTGCTATGAAGAATGATACAAAACACACTTTGTTAAGAATGATTCCGGTGAGATTGTATGGACCTGTAGGTTACCTGGAAGTTTTAGCGTTCTGTGATGAAGGTTCGACGGCCACTCTAGTAGAAACTGAGATTGTGAAGAAACTTGAACTAGAAGGTGACAAAGAAGAGCTATGTTTACAGTGGACAAATGACATTGTGGCAAAACATGAGGATTCAGAATGCCTGAACATCCAAATATCCAGTGTAGACAGAAATTTTAGCAAGAAATATACTCTGAAGAAGGTCCGCACTGTACATAATTTAGGTTTACCCAGCCAAACCATCAAAATGACGACTTTTAGAAATCATGCGCATTTAAGAAATGTGCCCGTAGAAGATAATTTTGGTAGACAACCAATGCTGCTTATTGGACAAGATAATATTGGTTTAATAGTACCCGAACAGGTACGTAGCTGTCCAGAAAATATTGAAAATGTTCCGGTGGCAACCAGATGTAAGTTAGGATGGTCTGTGCATGGTCCAAACATAGCAGATGTTAAATTAAGAACATATACTCAAACGTGCAACATGAGTTATGAAGAAAACTTGGATGAGCTGATGAAGAAAAGTTTTTCTACAGAATATTTCGGAGTTATTCCATCAAAGGTTGTTTTAAATTTGGAAGAACGAAGATCGTTAGATTTAATGGAGAAGACATCCCGAAGACTAGAAAATAGGTTTGAAATAGGACTGCTGTGGAAGGACGAGAACCCTAAACTCCCTGAAAGTAAATCCACAGCTTTAAGAAGATTAAAATATGTAGAAAGAAAATGCATACAGAATAAAAAATATGGCGAAGAATATTGCAAGAAAATTGAAAGTTATATTGAAAAGGGATATGCTGAAAAATTACCTATCGGAGAAACCATTATAGAACACCCTACTACCTGGTACCTACCTCATTTTGCTGTTAAAAACGAAAACAAAGGTAAAATAAGGTTAGTTTTTGACGCAGCATCTAAGTCTCATGGAAAAAGCTTAAATGACTACCTCTTAGCTGGACCCGATCTGCTACAATCCCTGGTGGCAATTTTGTGGAAATTTCGTCAACGACAGATAGCATTTTGTGGAGATATACGTGACATGTTCCACCAGGTTGAAGTAAGAAAAAAGGACAGATGTGCCCAACGATTTCTTTGGAGAAATTTGGAACAGAGTAGGGAACCTGATGTCTTTGAAATGAGGGTAATGACTTTTGGTGCAAAATGTTCGCCAGTTTGCGCACAGTATATCAAGAACCGCAATGCTGAAGAAATTACTAAGGATCCCAATGTACTGACAACAATTACAAAGAAGTTCTATGTTGATGATTATTTGGACTCAAGAGATACACCCGAGGAAGCTCTTCATACTATCAAGGAAGTTATAAGGGTGTTGAAATTTGGAGGATTTGATCTAGTAAGTTGGATGACGAATTCTCCGCAGATCAGATCACAGCTAACTACAGATTTAACTACGTCAAAAAATTTAGATGAAGAGAACCTACATAGAGTTTTAGGAATGTGGTGGGATTCAGAAAATGATCATTTTCTATTTAAACTGAATAATTACGAAGAGTTAACTGATAAGCATCCGACAAAACGGGAGGTTTTAAGATCTTTGATGTCGTTATTCGACCCACTTGGACTTATTACTTGTTTTACTGTACGAGCAAAGATTTTAATGCAAGATATATGGCGTTCAGGATGCAACTGGGATGAGACAATACCAAACCATTTGATACTTCGATGGAAGAAATGGATTCTAGATGTAGAAGAGGTATCAAAAGTTCGAATTCCCCGATGTTATTCCTTACATGGAAAAGAAATAAAAAAGAGGGAATTACACACGTTCTGCGATAGTAGTGAGAAAGCCTTCGCTGTTGCTACTTATATGAGAAGTGTTTTTGAAAATAACATTGATGTGTCTTTAGTAGCAGCTAGGTCAAGAGTGTCTCCTTTGAAACCTTTGTCAATTCCCCGACTCGAACTGCAAGCTGCAGTTATGGCCAGTCGCCTCGCATCAACCATACTGGAGGAGTTGGAGGTAGAAATTCACCAGGTATATTATTGGACAGACTCAAGATGTGTGCTCAACTGGATAAAAGGAGATGGGCGAAAATTTAAGCAGTTTGTTGCTCACAGAATCGGTGAGATACAAGAATTGACTAAACAAGAAGAGTGGAGATGGGTACCAACAAGTCTTAACTCTGCTGACTTAGCTACAAGAGACACCAATTTTGAAAAATCGGTTATTTCCAAGGAATGGTTAAATGGACCATCTTTCCTTCATTGTGCGGAGGAAAACTGGCCAACTGAAGAAATTGTGATTGAATCTGATATCCCAGAAGAGTTAGAACCAGAAGAGTCAGAAATGAAGAAAGAATATGTAACACTGGTGACAATTGTCACTGAAATAAAACATGGCCTTCCCGATATTACTCGTTTTTCCAGATGGTTGATTCTGATAAGAACCACAGCTTGGGTGCTAAGATTCATTCACATGTCCCAGAAGAAAGAGTTCCCCACAGAATTGACCATTGGTGAACTCGAGGATGCCCAAAAGAAGTGGATTCAGTCATTACAGGAAGAAAGTTTCTCAGAGGAAATCAGGTGTTTAAATAATAATTTAATTTTGAAGAAAAGCACTATTTTTTCTTTAAACCCTGTATTACACGATGGAATTATAGTGCTGGGAGGGAGAACCGATCTTGCATCATGTATGAGTGATAAAACAAGAAGACCTGCAATTATTTGCCCGAAACATCCCTACACGAGGCTTTTAATTCAACATTACCATGAACAATGCCATCATCAAGGAGTTGAATTAGTCCTGAATATGATAAGAGAGAAATATTGGATTATAAATGGAAGAGCAGCGGTGAAATCTGTTTTCTCCAGGTGCCAGACATGTAGAAATGCACGGGCAAGTCCGAAGATACCACTAATGGGACAGATTCCCTTACAAAGATTGACCAGAGAAGTACGAGCTTTTGCAAATACTGGAATGGACTACTTTGGGCCTATTTATGTTACTGTAGGGCGAAGGAAAGAAAAGAGATGGGGAGTTATCTTCACATGTCTCGCAGTCAGAGCAATCCATCTTGAAGTAGCCCATAGTTTGAATACAGATTCGGCTTTAATGGCTATAAGAAGATTTATTGCACGAAGAGGGACACCGAAAACTATTTCTTGTGACAATGGAACAAATCTGAAAGCTGCAGCCAAAGTTTTGGAAACCAAAAACCAATTTGATGAGCATCAAATCATGAACTCCATGACTTCGAAAGGAATAGAATTTAAATTCAATCCACCAGGTGCTCCTCATATGGGAGGCTCTTGGGAGCGTCTCATTGGTACAGTCAAGAAAGTCATTGGAAAAATCTTGTATGAACAATCGATTAAAGATGAAATACTCATGACCCTCTTTGCTGATGCAGAAAGAATTGTTAATTCCCGGCCTTTGACAAAAGTTTCTACGGACCCTCATGATTTGGTTGCCCTTACACCTAACCATTTCCTTTTAGGTGGTTTGGATGCCAAAGAATCAGCTGATGGACACAATATCGATGTAGTTTGTTTGAGAAATTCGTGGAAGAAATCTCAAACACTGGCGGATGAATTTTGGAGTAGGTGGGTGAAAGGGTATCTTCCCACACTAACAAGAAGAAGCAAATGGATAACAGATAACAAATCGGTACAAGAAGACGATATCGTTGTTTTGGTAGATGACAATGCTCCCAAACACAGTTGGAAACTTGGACGAATAGTGAAGGTTTATCCAGGTCCAGACGGAAGAATACGAGTTGCCGATGTGAAAACTACAAGCGCACTCCTACGTAGACCAGTCAGCAAATTATGTAAATTGGAGTTTGAACAGAGTTAATTGTTCAACCGGGGGGAGGAATGTTGTAGCTTCACATTGTATTGTAATAGTTCTTTTTTACCTGAACGGGTTCAATTATAATAAATGTAAGACAGACAGATGAAATAAATGAATAGTCGTTGAAAACAGAAAAAAGTCTATTTACTAAAGAATAATTGGAGAATCGAGACCGAACAATGACAAAAATATTTGTGTGTTTTTACAACCATTTACTATAGAAAGAAGTTTGTAAATAGAATTTATGTGTTTATCTGTAAAAATGAGATCAGTTTTGCACCAAGCGTGCTTCTTCAACAAGCCCTCATTTTAATTTTTTTTCAAAAAAAAGGAAAAGAAGGTTATTTAGACCGTAAACTAAGTATTGTGCAGTATGTATTCAGTCAATGAGTATTTTAAATTACATAGGATCGACTTTTATGGATTAACAAATGCGGAAAAGGGCAACAAAGGGCAAAATATGAAAATCGTAGTAGGCTCTTGAAATTTTGCACAGGGATATAAAATTGCGAAAGAAACATATTTTTCTTATGACTTTTTTCGAAATTCGGTTAAATAAGCCCATTCTTCGGACATTTTTTTCATTAATGTCAAATTTGACATAAAAAAGACTACGTCACAACATTTGATTATGTCAATTTTGGTTCTAGAGCAAGCAAAACCTGATGCCGCAAACAAATTTTCCGTAAGTTATTTACTAAAAAATTTTCCCATATGGTGCAGACTTTTTGGCGGGCACTGTATAGCCTCCGCTCTGCTTTTAATTTACATCTGTCCAATTCATCCAATAAAAAATTTTCCTCATTAAGGGCTGCAACGGGATGTTCTGCTTTTTATATATCATCCAAAATAGTTATTGGTGGCTGAGCACCAGGAAATTTGAGTTAATTTTGTAATCCAAAATATAATATTAAAGGTATATAGTTACTTAGAGTGACTTTACCTCATATTATGTGTTATATCATCTCGCGCAGTTGTTACTTTATTAAGTTTAGTTTCTGTGGTTTAATCTTCATTTATTTTATAAGACCTCTGCATTACACCATCTCTTAGAATAATAACTTTGTGGAACATTTTGTGATACTGGAATCATTTTAAATAATAATTCTCAGAGTTACTTTTGCTTTTGCTCAAATACGCACTGAACCTTGAACCACATAATATTAGTTTTGCAAAAGGCACTCTTTGGTGAGTTGCAACGGATGATTGCAAGTTTATGTGCATATTTTATAATCATCTGGAATTATTTTGAATTTAAAATGGCAATGTCGTAATAGTGTCAAATTTTCATACTGCTTTGATTACTCTCTCAAAAATTTACTTGCAAGCCTATGAGGCAACATCCCACATGGTTTTTGCTTTACCTCTGAGTCACTACTTGTACGCAAAACCAATTGAAATTTGATGACAGTTGATTGAAACAACTCTCCTAATAAAGGAACCGTAGCTCACACTTGCCCTGTGCCAGTCTGGACAGTCTTTTGTCTATGGTCTGGACAACCTAACCTATATATTTTGTGGTCTGGACATTACAAATTACAAGTGGTGCAGGTCACAAAATATATAGGTTAGGTTAGGTGTGCAGGTCACAAAATATATAGGTGCAGGTCAGGGGCCAGGGTGCAAGAGCCAGCATAAAATTAGAGGATAAAGATAAAAAGGGGCAAGTGGTCCCTCTATAAAAATAAGAATGCACTCTATTGTCCACCCTGCGTTGTTCATTTATAATATGCAAACGAAATTGTCAAAATGAAATTGGTTTTTAGAAATCTCGACAAAGAGGGAGAGGGGTAAGTAATAAAAAATGTATCACTATATAACAGTTGTTTCATTAGATTACAAGAACTTTCGCCAAGTATTTAATTAATATCAGCTATTAACAATCATTAAAAAATACAATATTTTTGACTTGCAGCAGCATATGCCTGATCCCTGAGGAGCCTGAGGATATGTGGCACGCATACAACCTTATATCCGAGGGTGACTCAGTTCGGAGTTCAACCATACGTAAGGTGCAATCTGAATCATCTACTGGGTCCTCAACATCAAATAGAGTCAGAACCACTCTAACAATTTCGGTGGAGAGCATTGATTTTGACACGCAAGCATGTGTACTCAGATTGAAGGGGAAAAATATTGAAGAAAATCAGTATGTGAAGGTAATGAAAATGATTCTTATTGTTGAACCGATAACAAAACACACGCTCCCTTGTAGATGGGTGCATACCATACATTGGATCTTGAGCTTAACCGTAAGTTTACTCTGTGTAAACATGAGTGGGATTCAGTCTCTTTGGAACGTGTGGAAATGGCATGTGACCCAATCAAAAGTGCCGATGTCGCTGCGGTAATTATGCAGGAAGGTCTTGCATACATTTGTTTGATTACCTCAAGCATGACGTTGGTTAGAGCCAAAATAGATGTTACTATTCCCAGAAAACGGAAAGGATTTGTCCAACAACACGAAAAGGTATGAAGGGATTTTTTCATAACTGTCCATTCGTCAACTTTACTGCATTTATATTTTTTGCTTTAGGGTTTAACAAGGTTCTATGATCAAGTCATGCAGGCAATACTGAGACATATAGACTTTAATATAGTGAAATGTATATTGATAGCTTCGCCAGGATTTGTTAGAGACCAATTTTTTGACTATATGTTCCTTGAGGCTGTCAAAACAGATAATAAAATATTACTTGAAAATAAATCTAAATTCATGCTGGTACACTCATCATCGGGATTTAAGCACTCTTTAAAAGGTAAGAATCTCAAAATTTAAAATACTTCCCAATATCGCCAATTTAATATGAAACATTGTAGAGGCGCTCCAGGATCCATCAGTTGTGGTAAAAATTTCTGATACAAAAGCAGCAGGAGAAGTCAAGGCTTTAGAAAGTTTTTATACGATTTTACAATGCGAACCGGCCAAGGCATTTTACGGAAAAAAACATGTGGAGAAAGCAGTTGAAGCTCAAGCTGTGGAGACATTGTTGATTTCTGATAATTTATTTAGGTAAATACGGTTTAAATACTTTATTTATACAGAATACCCACAACAACCCCTTATTTCGAGAATTAATGAAAAAGGTTTTGTGCCCTCATTATGAACCGCATTAGTACAAGAAAATTTTAATCTGTTTCAATATATTTTTGTATTAGGGTGGTAAATTCCAAGGTTCAGTATTGATACCATAAGCAAAAAAATGTATACAACGTAGATATTCAGAAACATCTGCATTGGTAGATTCCATCACATCATTTTGGTGAAATTATTGCAAACACCCATATTGTGAAAATTGAATCACCCGCTATAAATCTAGGAAACTTACTTTTATATACAGGTGAGTCTTTGACCCATACACTTTACCAACGGTAAAGTTGAATCCCTCGAGCATACCTATGAATTACTTTTTTTAAACCTCAAAAATTTCCATTTTTCCATGAAATGTTTTTAATGTTTTCAGACTGCCGACCTTGTTCTTGTTCCATTCACCATCCTTTAAAATCTGCAATGTCACTAGACTTCATAAAAATCGTAATCTTATGTTAAAAATTTTCCGATTTATTTTCCAGTTTTTAAAAAAAATAATTTCATATAGGCATTCCCCAGAGGTTCAACTTTATCCTCGGTTACAATTTTTGTATGGATTAAAGACTCATTCTGTATAGTCATTAATTTCTATTCGCCAATTTTGGGTTTAATAAATATGCCTTCGACAATATCCTTTACTTTTAAATTTAAATAAAACATCCTGGGTTCTCTACCAATGTGTATTCTATTGCAGCAAGAAAAGTTCTGTTTTTAATTTTTTCCTTGTACAACATACGTTTCAGCAATTTATGCCATCTTCAGGTGCATATTGAATTTGACTGTATTTTTGTACGGTTTTATCTTGTCAACTTCAATATGGACACATAACTCATTAAGGACAAACAAAATCAAAAGATTAATAGACAAAAATGCGGTGAATGAGCATGTTAGCAAATGGTCCAAAGTGTATTCAGGTACGCTGCACGTTAAAATTTAACGAGCAGCATTCCTGAACAAACTACATACTTTTATATACTTAACAAGATAATAGTATATTTTAGATTACAAAACTAACTCAAATTCCTAGTGCACAGCCACCAACAACTATTTTGGATGATAATAATTTAGGAGAGCTCTTCTTTAATCTAGCAAATATATCCGAACGGTGGCAAAGCCAGTCTTCTATGTAGCCTCCTCTCTGGTTTTAACTTACATCTGTCCTTTTTCACCATTGAAGACTGGTCTACTGATCTGCGTAAATTGCTGCAAAAGGATTTTTGCGTTTTATATTATATATCATCCAAAATAGTTCCTGGTGGCTGTGCACTAGGAATATCAGTTAATTTTTTTATTCTAAAAAATGGCTATAGTCACTGATAATGCCAACTTTGTTGAACAGTTTGTGGTACTGGAATCATTTTAAATAAAAATCTCAGAGTTACTTTTGCTCAAATGTGCACTGAACCACATATTAGTTTTGCATTAGGCACTCTTTGATGAGCTGCGCCGAATGCTTGCAAGTTTATACACATATTTTATAATCTTGAATTCTTTTAAAGTTATAAATGACAATTTACTTGCAAGCCTATGAGGCAATATTATTCCACACGTTTATTTCTTTACCTGAGAGCGTTCAGTGAAGGAATAACAAGAGGCGCATCTACAAGGTGTCCCAAAATGAATTCCCTAGCGGCCGGGAGCAGATGCTACGACCAAAAATAAGACAAAAATCACTTATGAAAAAATTTCAAAAAGTGCTTCCTTAAGAAGTTATGGCCATCTAAAATAATGAAATCGAGACATTTTCGCAAAATAGTATTAATTCATTTAAATCAAATCATATCTACACATATTGAAATTATTAACATTTAGATTTACAAAAGCAAATGTTCGCAATGCATTCATGCAACCGTCTAATAAAAAATTTTTTCTATTACTATTTCAATTGTAATTTCTGCTAAAGCTGTTGCTTTTCAATGTCACACTGCTGTTTACTAATTATGTGACAACTAAATTTTGACGTTCGAAATTTAATATTCTGGATATGAAAAAGGTGACTTGACTTAAATGAAACTATTTTTATACATGATTTCACTGTTTTAGATGGCCATAACTTATTAAGGAAGGACTTTTTGAAATTTTTTTCATAAATGATTTTTTTCTTATTTTTGGTTGTAGTGTCTACCCACTCTACCCCCGGCCGCTGGGGAATTCATTTTGGGACACCCTGTATAATGGGGAGATTTCGAGCCAGATTTATACATCCCGGCCAATTGCCTTAGAACGACTTTATGAAAGAGAAACTGCATCAAAAAATTGACCGGGATCTATCGGCATTGAGACTGCTATTGGTCTGGCTATTATACATGAAGGTAGCGCCTCTTATTATTCTTCAATTAACGCTCAGAGTAATGACTTTCATGTCAGATTTCTTTCTTTTATTCAAAATTGTATGGCTTATAATTTTGACGTTGTATTAAGTGACTCATCTGATAAAAGGAAGCTCTAGTAGACATAATTTTTACTCATCTGCTTTTATTTTAGGTGTAAAGATATTAAGTTGCGAAAAGAGTATGTGAAACTGGTTGATGCAGTCAGAGAGTCGAACGGGGACGTGAGGATATTCTCGAGTATGCACATCTCTGGAGAACGTAAGTTTTGTCCAAATGAGGGGCTGTGAAGTTGCAGTATTTCTCCCCAAATACCGAATTTCAATTCCTTATTATTTCTATCTTTTAGAGTTAGAACAATTGACAGGGATAGCGGCAATTCTACGTTTTCCAATGCCAGAATTGGAGGACAGTGAAGATGAAGAGGATAGCGATTAGAATACTTTTTATTTTCATTGGCTGTTTATAACTATATTGTTGTATAAAAGCTATGTTTGTTTTTTATATAGTGGTTGTAAATTTTAATTTTTTGTACATTAAGCAACAAAACGTCATGGATGTAAAAATTAGCCTAAATTATAATTTATAAAACAAAAATACATAAGTTTTAAAAACTTGCTTTTAATTTCTTGTGAACCTCATACATATTATTAGGTACTTGTTTTGGATTTCAAAGAAAATAAAAATTGCGAAATATGGTTAACATTTTTTATATTTAAATACATTTATAAAACATTACCATTAATCTCTACCCTTGAACCTTCTTAGTTTTCTTTGTGGCAATTTGGCCAGTGGCTTGTTTCCCTTTTTTGCTTTTCTTTTCGCCAACTTCTTTTTCATCGTGAAGCCTCCTCTTCTTCCTCAAAAGCCAGATTTCCTTCTTCCGTTCTTTTTTACCTTCCATCATGCTCTTGTACAACTTCCTATATTTCTTCTTTACCATTTTTTCTCTGAGGCGATATTCCTGTTGTTCCTGCTTGTTCTTCTCCCACGGTTCTTCTTTGTACACTTCGCCCATCGACACAGATAATTTTGGCTTCTGTGAAAGAATTTAATTTATGTACACACTTTAAAACTATAATTTTTAAGATTGTTATTATAGGTACTTTGTGGCAAATAAAAATACATATGTACCTTTGAGCCTTTGCTTGTATCTTCAGTTTTATCTTCTTCCTCACTGTCTTCTTCACTTGCTTGTCCTACCGTTTCTTCTGTGTGTTCGACTTTACCTTCTCCATCACTCTCTTCATTGCTCTCTGAATCTTCCTCATTATTCTCATCTTTTTTATGTTGCTCCACAACGAAATCTTCATAAAGTGCTCGCTCTTCAGGTGGAATGTATTGTTGGTCTCGTTCTTTGTCGATAAATGGAGACAAGTGTGGTGGCAAAATTTCACCCATGAAATATTTGTTGACTGGTGGGAGTTCCCTTAGATTTACACTGTCGAATACCTAGAAAAAGAAGTTTGCACAATCGGCATTTTTGGCCTGGGAATGCCACTGCGCTATTTGCAACTTTAAAAGGAAAATTAGTTTTTATATACCTAATTTAGTTTTAAAATATTTCCACTACCTGTTTAAAAACACCTTTGACATCATTGATTTGTAAACAGCGCCATATGTGGAAATGTGCTTTGAAATTGAAATGTGGACAAGTACCAAGAGACAAATGAACTAGGGTTCCTCCTAATATAGGGACCCTCTATTACTACCCATACAAAAAGTTCTAATTAAATCTGTCATCACAAACAGCAAAGCATGTATTTTCATGGTTTCAGACCAAAAAAATGATTCGACCAAGGATTCAATTACACATAATCAGATTTTCCTAGTAATATCCAAAAGCGTAATTAGAAAATATTCTTACCCACTGAGGTTGCACATAATATCGTGAAATATACTGGTTTGATATCGATGGTCTGTCAACAATATGATGGGTTATACTTTCATCGTTTTCATCAAATGTAGCTCCAACAAATAGTGTCTTATCCCATGATACTTCTCCTCCAAAGCACCTGATAATAAATACTAAAGGTTCTCTTGGTACTTCACGATTTAAAAAGAATTTTAATCCTTTAAATAGGGTTTTCAGATTCTTTACTTTCTCAGCTTCTTTCTTTGCCTCTTCTATAGCTTCCGGACTACCTTCATTATTAAAAGAATCAATTTCAATTTCTTCTTCAATTGTTTCATTACTGCTTTTATACAGTGAACAGTTTAAGGCCGACACTCTTTCCGCAACAAAAACGTCTTCATCGACTAAGATTTTATCATTTTCCCCTTGTATCGTTGATGAAAACCGTGGAGGATAATGCAAATTCAATCCATGATATAACCTAAAGTTTATAAATCCCAACATTATCGTATAAAATTCAACAAATATGGACATAATTTTAAAATCAACCTCGGATTTCTGTTGCGGTTCAAAAGCAAAATGGTGTGGCACTATCCAAGTTACTGTCTCTCCTTTAATTTCTGCCTGATAATAATATCCCTTAATAGAAATAAACACTTTTCGAAGAGCCTTGGCTTCAATAACTACATGCAAAAATTCCATTGTCAGTCTTCTGCATAGTGCCGATTGATCTCTAGGTACATGTGGCAAAGAAGGAAATGTACTGAATAAGAAGCAAAGTGTTAAGCAATCATCCAAATCCCTTATTGCGTCTACAAAAGTCGGATATCTTTCCTTAACAATATGGTCGAGTTTCAAAGTTGGGTGATTGTCCAAATATTTTTTAAGTTTTTCAAAATCCCTCACAGCTCTTGCTCTGCCAACTTTTTTGTTAAATATTTTGTAGTCTCTCAACTTCCATATGATCGGTTCGTGCAACAAAAACTGAATATCTTTTACATGGTATAATGTCTTTATGCCCGCCTGCCCTTTTTGCGCCCTTTTTCTATTTCGGGGTTCTCTGGGATAAATTCCTTTTATTATGCACAGCCGTCTGAAATCATTTAGAGACAACTGAAGCCTCTTTAAAGCAATTTTTCGGGAAACAAACTGGGCTCCCTCTCCAGTAGAATACTAGAAAATGCAAACAGAATTTATTTTAGTTGGTCAATAATCTTATTATAAGGAATAATTACCTTCTTTTTGCGTTTTGAGACCATCTTCAATAATAATAGTTAACAGGAAAAACAAACAAAAGGACAAGGCAAATGAAAATGAGCGACAAGATTAGGGTTAAGGAGCAGCCTTTATATATGGGGAGCAGCGAACAAGGTGGGTAATCTGTGCAGCGAACTGAGGTTAAAGTTAAAAGAACACGTGCGGCGAGACGTGCGTCAAAAAAGTACCATTTGGTTGAAATTTGTACTGTACTTTTTCTATATGACTGTACTGCACAAAGCATATATAAATAAGTTCTGTACTGAACCAAGTCCAAGGTTCTGAACCAGAGAAATGGAGTAGATTTCTCTGTTCTGAACATTGAGTTAGTATGGGGGGGGGGGAGAAGCTGTCACGTGACCCAAAACGGGTTCACCCAGGTGATAGATTACAAGAACAACGTCAATTTGTCGACTCGGTGCTAAAAGTGCATTAAAAGTGGCTAAAAGTGCAGTTTCCCTTGTTATTGCGAGCTATTCACCTCTGGAAATAAATATGTCATGTTCTGTACGTTGTTGCAGTAGCAATTCTAACGTGGACAAAAAGAAATTCACAGGAATTACATTTCACAGGTAATGTAACCAATGGACAGAGCCGTATCAATATAATTTATAATATCCACTTTGGTACTTATTTACTTATTACCTTTATAAGTACTCTAGGTATGTATTTTTCAAGGATTGCCTACAGGGTGTTTCTTCCTTCGATTCTAAATAACCCCATATTTTCTTTCGTAGGTTTTTTATAATTTTACTAGGAATACTGTTTAATCAGACCCTGGCGTGTCAGCCACATTGATACACAACTTAGCCTCGCCCCCTGAACCTGTTTGCTATATGCGACAAAGTAATGTTATGGCGCCTCCCCTCCCATACTACCTCAATTGTTCTGAAGCAGAGAATCCATTTCTCTGTTGTGAACCCATAAAACAAAGCGTATTTTCCGAGCAAAACCACAAAATATATAAGTTAAGCAAAACCGGAAAACACTATTATCAGAGCATATAAAACAACCAGCAGTATAACTTACTCTTGAGAAATCATCCGTAAATTCAATGGCCTTGAGCCATATTGGTGGAATAGAAGTCAGAGGTGTAGTCGGGAAAAACAATCCAGAAATACAGAGTAGTATTAGTAAAGTATATAGTGTGTGGTAAGCACAAGCAGCTTTTACTCCTTCCTGGGATTCTTTATTTAAAGATACTAGCAAAAAGCACAATTTACAAAAGGCACACTCCACGGCACTGTAATATCTCTCATACAGGCAAAAAAGAACTGCCCAATCGCCCCGACACTACATCAATTTGACAGAATCTATTCCCACATGGCGGCTGCGCGAACATGTGCGCAGAATTTTCCCGCCATGTGGAGTGTCACTACTGGTTCTTTTATATGCTCTGCTATTATAGGGTTTAGTCCAGGGCCTGGAAACTCCCCCTTGTACTTAGCAAAGCCTTTCCAATAGTTTGTACTTAGGTCGCTTGAGGGCGCTTATGGCATATTTCTGCAAATTATTATCAATAACATGGCCTCCTACGATTTACGGCTCCCTTCGGCGTCCTTTCCGCCGAAGAAGCCGTAAATCGTAGGAGGCCATGGTCAAAAATTGGTAGGCGGCGGCCGGCGGCCATTATTTTAATTTGTGGCCTTGCGTTTGACATGTTTTGCTTGTCAATCTCGGTTCGTTTTATTTATAGTTTTTCGTGTATTGTTTCATATTTTCTGCGTTTTTTAGTGTTTGTTTTGTTCATTTATATATTTATCGTTATTTTCATATATTATTTGGATTGGTGTTTTACATGGCCTCCTACGATTTACGGCTCTCTTCGCGTCCTTTCTCCTTTCCGCGAAGAGAGCCGTAAATCGTAGGAGGCCATGGTGTTTTAAAATAGTTTTGGTTTGTTTGTGTAGGTACCTATACTCAAATTATATTAAGAAGTCCTTACTGGGACTGTCAATTAGTAATTTCGATATCCTAAGTTGGCACCAATGCAGCAAAAAATGCAACCGGGTCATAAGTTCAGGTCAGTAACGAGCCCATTTGCACTAATAACACAAAAAGTTACAAGAACAAGAACAACACAGATAACGGTAATAAACTCACGAAACGTAGAAAACCCGCGAATATTTTCATTGCCGAATGTTTGAACCAGTTTGAACGATCTGGAAAACCTTCACTGTCACTTTGACACACCGAAGCTAAATTTGCCTGAGTCCGCCCATAGACGCTGCCAAAAGCAGCTGATTATACCAAAATGAAAAGTGTTTGCATGGCGTTTGAAATTATTTGTAACATAGTTATTTTTATTTATAGGGGTATAATCGAGATTGCAATAGGGTTTTTAACCTATTATGTTCTTTTTTTTGTATCACTTGGGTAACTTTTCACATCATAAATCAATGAGTTACGTCATTAACTGGTTGAGACGCACATACCAATGTTATACCCATGGTTAACAGAAAATTCCTAGGGATTTTGTGGAGAATGTCATCTGACAAAATCGGGACTTCTTACAGTAATCGGGGTATATCTGGTTGTGAAGAAGGATGACGCAACGCGACGGTCGAGTTGGAAGATGTAAATGCATATTCTTCCCAAAGACGAAACGGTAAGTAAAATATCTCGATTTTATTGTTATAAAACAAACTCTGCTATTTTTACAGCTTTGTAAACTTATGGTCTGAAAAAAATGGGAACAAAAAATTAAATGATCTTCCCCTTGAATCATTTTAAGTAGATGCTACCGGGTGTGTGGCATGCATTTTACGCCAGATTGTATAGTCAAATTATTTTAAGAAGTCCTTACAGGGACTGTCAATTGGTAATTTCGCCATCCTAAGTTGGCATCAATGCAGCAAAAAATGCAACCGGGTTATTAGTCCAGGTCAGTAACGAGCCCATTTGCACAATGAATAACTACTAATAACACAAACAAGAACAACACAGATAACGGTAAAACTCACGAAACGTACAAAACCCGCGAATATTTTCACTGCCCAAAGTTTGAACCTTTTTGAACGATCCGGAAAACCACCGAAATAAAATTTGCCTGAGTACGCACCATAGCATAGACGCAGCCGCAAGTTTTATACCAAAATACCAAAATGAAAGTGTTTCCATGACATTTGAAATTATTATTATCATTAACTGGTTGAGACACAACATATACCAATGTTATATCCATGGTTAACAGAAAATTTCTAGGGATTTTGTGGAGAATGTCATCTGACAAAATCGGGACTTCTTACAGTAATCGGGGTTTACATGTTCATACCCAGGAGGCAAATGGTCAAACCCTAGGATTAAGAGGGCTACTGTGCCATCTTTATTTTTGCCCAGAAAGAAGTATTACAAATGGTGTTTATTTCTTCAAACGTTGTAACTCGGGGCACGTGTATATGCCGCTATGTTTACTACACAGGCAGGACAAAATTAATGATATATTTTTCGAAAATATATATATATGTACATCTAGGTAATTTAAAAAATCAAATAAGTATAATATACCTTCTTGCTGCATTCGGCAGTGCCTTAATTTTGATTTCTAAAACTTAAATTCTATTTGCAATAACTTGCCTACTGTGAATTTTTGTATACTCCCAAAATCCTAGAAATCGTATTAGTAATTTTTTTATAGACATTTTATCTTTTTTATGCCTTTTTAATAAATTACTAAAATTATAGTATTCTAGTATTCTAGTATTCTACCCAGTGCACCATGAAAGACTACTAATAATTATTATTTATTATTTTCTACAGATTCACCGAGAAATTCATTCGAGGATTTACCCAATAAAGTCCCCCGCAGCTGAACTACCAATACTTGGAAGCATTTCTTCCCCCGAAAAACAAAAAAGTATGTAGATTTAAGATTTTACCTATTATACAATACATTTTTTTCTTAATTTACATATAAATAACCTTAAGAAGACTAAAATGTTATAATATATTTGTGACGTTTAGAATTATTATTGTGGTGAACGTATTTTACAAACTGTTTGTATTTTATATAAAATTATTCCCATATAGTTTTTGTTTTCATTATACCTATCCTAATATATTGTCACTTATCACGTTTTAATTTTATAACTCCACATAGACATATGATAAATAAATAATAAGTTATAAAATTAAAACGTGTCTTGAAAATCAGGGACCCTTTAAAGTAAGGGGACCCAGCATTATACTTTCCAAAGTGAGGCCTATTCTTTCCTCATTCTAATAGTATCAGTGATGCCAAGTATGCCATTTTATTGGAGAATCTATTAATAAAACAGGTACTTTGATTGTTAGTAAAAATTAATAATGATTTCTAAAAATTAGGCTTGACAATGTTCTGTCAACAAACACAGAATATGGCAAGTGCCAAATGAATCAAATTTATTTTATATTTGAATTTGGTTTCCTGCAATTATTTCCAGGAATTTAAGTAATATAAGTATGGTAAGTCTGAAGTCGGTGCCGATTTTGCTTATTTGAGAATTTGCCGCTATTGCACCTTGTTACCAGGTTCCTGAAGCCATTTGTAATAATATGTGTACTTGAACTTTCTTCCCTTGTTGAATGTATCTACCCAAAGAACTTTCACAGATTTCGGGATGGACTAATAAGATTAGGTCTTGTACTTAGTTCTAATCATGTAGTTTTTCTCGGTGCTCATTTTTGTAATTTTATTTCTCTTCCAAGGTACCTCACAAACGTAAAATAAACTTATAGTTGTAGATAAAAACTGTTTAAAAAAAGACCTGACTGAAGCTACCTGCTTAATAATATAAAATTTAGGAAATACCATTTTTGTTTTGAACTACTTACTTACCTACACGTAATGCCCACGTAATGGGAATTGTAGGATTCCTAAAGGTAAAGGTGAGACATGAAAAATCTGGTTGCAATTATTGGGACTACTACAGGCGGCCGCATTACCTTTAATTGACTATCTGGAAGTTAGGAAACTTAAAAATTGTGAACTATGATGGGAAATATTTTGCCTCCTTTGGAATCTATGGCACTGGCATGTCACATAAAACCTGATGGCAGTTGGACACTGACATATAACATAACCTTGTACCAGCCCACTTATGTGGTCTCCTTGGAGATATACAGAAAACAAGGCTTCACTTTTCCTATGTGATAGACTGTGACATGCTGGGTCCCCTTATTTTAAAGAGTCCCTGTTAAAAATTGTAAGTATAATTATAAAAGATTTCAAATTTCCCGCTTAAATAATCTAGTTTGTACTTAGGCCACCAGGGGGCGTATCACATCCAAAAAATATAGGGAGTTGCCTATCTATCCCTATATATAAATCCTTTATCTATGGTTTAGTCAAAATATGTATTTTATACAGAGAAATGGAGTCTGATTTTATATTAAAACGTTGAAACACAAAACAGTGGCGTGCCAAAACAGGAATTTATTGAAAATAAATTATAACTGTTTTTGTTTTATATAATATCCGCTCATCACAATAACAATCAATAGGATAACTATATCATATTATGTTCTTTCGAGCACCCTCTGCTCGAGGGCTAAGAATTGGTGGAGGGACTAGGGCCCGGCTACGGAGTGCATAGCGCTCCGTAGGCCCGGCTATGGAGGGTAGAGGTAAGGAGCACCATCTTATATGGGTGTTCGGCCCAAAAACTGTCGTCTAAAAGCATTAAATAAGGATGGCGCTCGTCTCGTGTTCTCCCCGGGTATGACTGGAACTTAGCGGTTGTAGTAGAGATGGGTAATTCGTTCATTTTTCTACGACCAAATCGATCGGTGACCGATTTCAAAAAATATCGAATCATTTCATTCGGTCTTAGTTCATTCGATCGTCGGCCGTTCGATGTGTGGATTGTGGAGTGTCGGTAATAACCGACTGCTTCATGATTGGATCGTTTCGATGTGTTGAGATTCGGTCAATCAATACTTTAAAGTGAACGAATCACAGTGATTCACGATTGAAACATCTCTAGCAGAGTGGAAAGTAGCATAGTTCGGAGTGTAGATTTGGTACTCGGGGGAAACAGCAGCGCCATCTTACTTTAATGGTTTTGAGGGACAATTTTATAACACAGAGATAGATAGTCCTAATAGTCCTCCTTACCTCTACCCTCCATAGGCCCGGCCCAATGGCGGTCCACTTTATTTTACGAGGGCCGTTACTCCACGTGCATAATATTTTGACGTTTCCGATACACGTCATCGTGATAAAAATCGTTCAAATTCAGTTGAAATTATTCAAAGTCGAAGGAAAAATGCCTATAAAGCATTACTGTTGGTTTATAAAGGGACCAAATTTCGACATAAAGCAACAAAATTTTAGTTGTTTGAGGCGGTATACAAATTATACAATGTATTTTTTCTTTGAAGCTATTTTTCTAACTATAAAATATTTACCTATAAAAGGTTATTCCTGATACTTTCTGTTCACTTCGACTCTTGCAACCAAAAGCTGAACAAAACTCATTATGATGCCGATGCCACAAAAATAACAATGTCTTCAAACCGCGTATTAGCAAAGGTATTAGCAAAAAATCACAAAACTAAACCTGTCATATACGACATCTGGCACCAAATTATGGCGTCGCATTGATATTTGGGCATGCACCAAGGTCTATTTATTCTAGAGACCTTGGGCACGCTCTCTGCTATGGTCCGTAAATACAAGTTACGCGTCCTCTCCCCTCCCTTGTCTATGGATGGGACAACATTATCGTATTCGACCACATTCCTATATAATTAATTAGGTATGTGTATTTGATAAGCAGTCCGGTTATTTTACGAGGGCCGTGGTTTAGAATAACACGTAGCTTTGTTCCAACACATAGTTCTGAACCAGTTCTAGCGGATCAGGATCAGAATGCAGAATAGTCATTCCAGAACTGTTGTGAACATACAAATAAGGGGAGGGGGGAGAAGGGGTTAAAACCGATTATGCAGCGTCCCCAAAGTTATCTGTCAAAGAAAAGGATATTTTATATATGCGCGAAATTCAGAACGGTGTTACCCTCTAAACACTTTACAAATTAGACGACTAAAGCTCTGTTATTAAGTTAATATAAGTAAAAATATCTACTCAGGGTTTATATTAAAGTTTTTGGATAAATACCTTTAATATTTCATCCAACGCTATAAAAACAGATATTTTTACACGATATTCATTTGAGTCCGTCCCTGTGCAAAATGGAGAATCGTAAGCAACAGCTGAAGCTACAAAGTGAAACGTAAATGCTACATACATATGAAATAGTTAATTCCGGGTCTACGATTCTTTTTCGGGCAATTCCAAATCATACATGAGGCTGGCATTTTGCAAAATAGTAATTTTTTCATACTGGAAACGACGAAACGACTACGCGCACTCCACACTTTGCACAATGGAATGAAACGCGCATGTCACCCACCCTTTGCCTTGACTGTTTCTGGATTATCAGAGCACTTAGAGCACTGTGGTCCGCTTTGCGTCGTTCATAACCGAACCCTGAATGCCCTGAACTCCTCGCGAAAAAACCGTTAAGTTTTCGAACACTACCCCAACGTTTTCTGTATGCCTAAGTTCTCTGGTTCTTCTACTTGTTGCCAGAGGGCACACGGCGACACATGTCAGTTTATCTTAACTTGGCATTGGCATACAATTCAAAAACTAGAATAGAAGATACTTTTAAGTATAAATAGTTGATTTGTTCTATAGTACATAGTACCTACGGAATAAGGAATCTGGAATAACATGTAATGATAATGGATTTCTCCAACTTATACTGCAAAATATTCGAGTACGGTGTGCCTTTAGAGGATATCTTCCCACCAGAGGATATACACCCAAGGGTAAAGTTTTTATTCGCAGTGGCATACCAAGCGGCAAAAAGAAGTGACTGCAATGTATGCGAAATGTTATGTTATGGCCAAGGATCCTTAACCGAGCGTTTTAATTTAAAAGAAGCACTCAGAAATGATAATTGGTACCGCACTGAATTGAAAAAATTTCCACCTGGGGCATACTTTTGGGTCATACGTCAATTCTTAGGATTACTGCCGCTACCTCTTTTACCAGTGCATTCAAATGGAATAATCCTCAACTGGCAGGAATTGGCAAATGCTTGTAAATCTCATCATACCCTCAATCAAGAGGAAAAAGAAATGTTGGATGAAGCTATTGTTAAAACTTTGAGCAAGTTACCACCTCCCAATTTACTTATGCTGAATATGCTGATTACTTTTCTAAGGAAGGTATCTAGAATGGATACACAATTTGTGAGACGTTCCCTCGCGTGCTTATCAAAATATTTTTATACGGCAATTTTTTCTCGGCCGTTTCTACCAGGATTTCCAAAACGCAACAAAATGCTTCCTTTATTCAATCTCATGTTGGTACGATGGAAACATATTTTTGAAAAGGCACGAGTAAACAATATGGCACATTTTTTTGATTGGACATCCCTTCGATCTGATGAGAACAGCAAAATTACATCTGAATTTTTACTACGTAACTTTTCAAAGGAATGTTCGTGGGTTTTCAACATGCCCAGGATTCTTCCGTGTATTCTTACAAATAATCAGATAAAAGAAAGTTCTTCGCAAACAGACGATTATGACAGTGTGTCAAGAAATACACTGGCAACGAAAAGTTCACAGACTGTTGAATATAATACAATATGTTATTTGAATGAGTCTTGTGCATATGATACCATTAAAGACAAAAACAACTGTGATGTGAAGATTGATTTGTCCAAAATTGGTAAGTAGGTACAATGTTTTAAGTTTTACGAGAGTTATGATTCAAATTATTAAATCAGCCTATTAGTGAATTAAATCATGTGGTTATTAAAAGTTTAACTTCATCGCTGGGGTACAGAAATAATTATATTTTATAAATCATTTAATTTAATTATTTAAAGTTGAGTTACTGTAACCCGCATTGATACTCCAATTTACTTCTTCTTGATTTAGGTGAATTATTATTACACATTTGGATCTCGTATAATTTGTCGCAGTGATTAAAATATGCGAAATGACTAACACTAACACCTTCGTTGTTAACCAAAATCTAATTATTAGCAATTTGAGTTTGTGGCACCCTATTAAAATAGTAGTAATTTTTACATATTCATTTCAGATGAATTAGATGAAGAGCAATCTATAACTTTATACAAGACAGCCTTGAACGTAACAAGCACATCTGACAGCGATACTAAAGCAGGTGATGGATTCATTTACGATGACTACGAAACATTTAAAAAGGAAGAATTCAACCAGATCTCTCATCTGAAAAATCAACCTACTGTGAAGGAAGATATTTTTAAGTTGGGATGGACGTACACTCCTCAGACTAAGTCTCCTAGGGAAAAATTTACAAGCACGCCAAAACAGGTGGAGAAGCCTGAGGAACAGTCTTATGTCAAGTTCCCAGATGTATTTGAAGAAGAAAATGGAATGTCGACTGAGCAACAGTTAGAAAAAGTTAGGAAGCAATCAAAAAGTTTGAAGAAGTTGGTTTTTAAGTCGAAGATATCATTGGATTTTATTCGGAATTTAATGTCAAAAGGTTCGAAAAATATTGGCAATGTGGATACTAGCAATATTAAGTATAAGAGGATCGGCAGATCCAATACTTTATAATTTTATAGTTTTGTAATGTTCATTTCCTCTTTCCCTTGATATACTTTAGAAATTTAATCATTTTATTTATTTATACAGGGAGTTTCAGTAAATGTGGGGAATATTTGGAGGGTTGTGTGATCTCGCCAAAATTCACTCAAAACGATGGAAACACTAGATAGATACTAATCGGGTATTATTGAAGAACAAGGAATTACTGATAACGCTCCAACATAAAATATTGCTTGTAATCTGTGAAATATTTATTGGGAAAAGGCAGCATATGCTCTGCCACCTAGCTTCTATGGGAGAAAAATAATCCAAATAACCACCTTTTATTATTATACCTTTTGAAGGCTAGAATACTGACAGATAGATTGGTGACAGCCATCTATATCTCACGTGTCAGATTTGACAACAGTTTCCTTCCCCATTTCCCAGAAAAATGGTTTCAGTCAATAGTAATTAAAGTAGTCATGCGTGAGTGGAGTAGGTACTGTTTCTTTTTCATGTACTTGCATTATTGCAGTACCTACCTACTTTAGATATTGTGAGTTTTAATCACCGAACTAAATTAGTTCGGTGGTTTTAATCCACACATGCCCACCCCATTAGAGCTAATTAATCATAATTACTGAATGCACTATCCATTCGACATAAAATATAAGTTTTCCCATTCATCATTTTGGATACTTAATATGTATATCTTTACAAACGTATAGACCCAAAAAGTATGAGGAATTGGCAATATGTTTTACCATTATCACAGTACCCTTATTACTCCACTTTCCAATATTCGAAAGAGCACCGGATAAAATCAGGCATATACCTAATATCGTTGACTGACGTCAGTCAACGCTAATATATTTAAATGATAACAGTTTTGCCTGTTTTACTTAGGACACAATTGATCTCAGACCAAAAATTGATTCTATTGCCACAATCGAACTAATTTTTTTATTTGTATATTGTACGCAACACACCCAAAAAGATCTCTAGAATCACTTTTAAAATTAAAAAAAAATAAAAGGTTTGTGCCCACCCCGTCCCCCGTGTTCTTAAATTCACCATTCACCTGTCAACTGTCAACGATTGACGAGTACAGCCTCATTGTCAGATTTATCGTATATAGTGTGATTTCCAAGAAAATTTCACCTTTTGTCACATTATTTTTAATAGCCAGGGAATGACACTATTCCGCACTTGGCAGCAGTTGACCGAACGGCGCATAGTGACAAGTGCTGAAAAGACAGTACTGTGCGTCTTAGGTACAATTTTTTTCTAGTGGCATTAAAGCAGCCAGTTCATTTCATACCTATTTTTCTATTTGGTGAAAGTATAATCAAAGGCAGAAAAAATAGATATAGCTAGTTATTCAAATAAAAAAGGAAACGATATTAAAAAAACTAGAACAAATGATGATAATGATGATTTTAAGTGTGCATATATTATTTCATTTTAAAAATTGCACAGAAAAGAAATTTTACTGCACTTATGCGAAAATGTAACTCTATGACACGAGACACGAGTGCGTAAAAGTTCAACTTTCCGTACTAAAACGTGTAGGAAGGTACATTAATTTTCGACACGCTTTGTTGGAAAAGAATAGGTAGGTATTTGTTTTCTAACACCTGATTCTGTATTTCTATTAGAGAAAAGTTAAGTAGGTAGGTACCTATTTATTTATTTTTTTAACTATTCTAAAATAAAATTAATTATTGCCTTTTAACCTATATCTGAACATAAAAAATAAAATATGTAATTTCCATTTTAATTTTATGATTCACGGAAGTTCCTAAATTTGCTAAGTATTTCTAATTGTTATAGATTTTCAAACATTATTATAGCCTAGCAAGTTTAATAAAAGAAATTTGGAGAAACAATGATAAGTTTGGCACCGTCGCAGTGACAGTCCACACTGGGCGAAGCAACGGTATCATTACAGTGCGCGTCCGCCATTTTGATATGCCGAAGTGGGGATACAAGTGAACATTGGCGTTATACAAGAATTTTACGAAAGTGGCCTAAAAAGCCCAAAATTAATAACATCGTGTTCGATATTGTACTGTCTTTGACGTTTTCGCGTTACGTATTGCTGTAAAGTGCGGGTGGTTTTGTGCAATCGACTGAAAAAGTCCCTCCAACTTGGAACTTAGCAGCGTGGCCCCCGAGCTTCTCTTTGTTTCCACCAGGAATTTCGTCAAAAGGCAAGTAATAGGTTTTAATTAGTAATAATTAATTGCGTCTTATTTGGCGAGGAAGTCGTTTTACGTTTAAAATTTCTTCGGCGATCTTTCAAGTCATTTTGCTATAGATTCAGTGCAAGCTGTATTTTCTAATAAAAGTTTGGTGGTGTACAGGTACCTACTGCTGAACCGCGGTTACGTTTTGCCGGCTTGTATATGTCGATTTCTAAAAACACCTAAAATTTTTTTAAAGTATTTGGCTTGTTTTGCCTTATTTGCATTTTATGAATTAACCATAAGCTCAATACAATCAAATCAGTTGCCCTTCAGTAACTTCTAGCCAATACAGTTATTGAACCATTGATCATTGATTTGTCTTCCTTTTTTTTAATTTTAGTTCATTGTAAATAGGTAATATAAATATAGGATTTATAGTTTCCTACATTAAGTGAACTTTCTTTCGACAACATAAACAAAGCCTCGAACAAAACATAGGTGTGCCGAGTGAAAGATTGTAGGTATTTTTATGAGGTAGGTAGGACCTATGATTTTCCTTATTTTATTTTAAATTGTTTTGATACTGTCTTTTTGTAGGTACTTCGGTGGAAAGTACCTTAAGCTTAGCTGTGTAATTTTTGACTAATCTTGCTCGATGCGCACTGATGATATTGCATGGAACTACTGATTCAAGAATTTTATTTACATCGAGATTTACATTAAATGAACTTTCATTCCTTATATTCGAGCCTTGAACAAAACTTAGTGTGCTGAGTGAAAAAAGGCTCTAGGTATTTTTATGATAGGTAAGTATGCGCCTTTGAATTTTCTTATTTTACTTTCAAATTGTTTTGAAATTTTTGTAGGTGTCTCGCTAGAAGGTAGAATACCTTTCTCATTATCTTCACCTTAGGTGTGTATGAGGATGCGTAGTTTTTTACTAATCTTGCTCGATAGCAGTGGCGTAAGGCGTAACTACCGGGAGGCAGAGGAGGCAATGGTCTCCGGGCCCCGGACTCTTAGGGGCCCCTTTGGCACAAGTAGGTAATAAAATTTTTAACATGTCAACACCCTCACAACAGTCACAATAAATCGCGGGGGCCCACCGCCCACTGAGAAATAGCGATCCAGTGATCGCATCGCCTGTCGCCATCTACATACATCACAATGGCTGAACTGTTTAGACCGAAGCCGGTCGGTACAGTGCGAGCGTAACTATCAGAATTACCGACCGAGCAAAAAAACTTAAGATAGTTGAGGCATTCGCATATCAAAAAGCGTGACGAAAAATTTTTTATAAAAAAATATTAATCTTAAAAAGATGTAGATGTATATTATTAGTGCCTTGATACTTACATATTTAAATAACTATTACAATTTACCTAAGTTAAGTTTGTTTGTATTTTATTGATTGTTTCGTTTCAGAATTACAGTTTATTTACCTAAGTTTATTTTTGTATTTATTTTGCTATAAATATTCTATTTTAATTTTTTAACGTTTAAGTATGTTTAATTTTTTATGGGAGTGGATAAAGGTCCGCGAGTCGCGGATCTTTAGTGTATTTTTTAAAGGTCCGCGAGTCGCGAATCTCGATCCGTGAAGCAGTAGACTTGTTCCTTCTTGAAAATACCGGTCCTTGAAACGAATAGCAAAAGAAGGAAAATCCTAGAAGACGCGAACGCCCCAAACGTGGAAATAAAAAATAAAAAAAGAAAGTGGCTATTTATACGTCCGACGTATATAAAAGTCGGTGTACGTCTTGCGCTCTCATTGAATAATTGAGTCAGGTGAAATGATTTACATATGTCTGAAGTGAATTTTCTCAAGCATCGTTGCAATAAGGGGCGTATGCCCTCCATTTTCGGCGATGGGCGCTGCCTGTATGAAAAAAGAAGGGGTAATTATTTCCAAATGTCGGGCGAAAATAGGGGGTTAACCTAAATTTCAAGAAAATCGGGGGCGGGTTTCACCATTGGAAATAATTACCCCTTCTTTTTTCATAAGGCAGCGCCCATCGTTGCCGACTGCCACGTATAAATAGCCACTGCCTAAAAAAAACTCTTGACGTGGGATTCGAACCCGGACCTTCCGACTGGTTTTCCAACGCTCTACCACTGCTCTGACGAATATCCTGGTGTACATGAAGACGTCCGGCGACTCGCGGACCTTTAAAAAATACACTAAAGATCCGCGACTCGCGGACCTTTATCCACTTCCATTTTTTTTTATTACAACCTAAGAAGGGGCTTCAAAAAATCCTGTCTCCGGGCCTATATTTTGAAGTTAAGCCACTGGTTTTGAGAACTTTAGTGTACTATTTATCTCATATTATAAGGAGTTTCGATCATGTACTTTAAGTCTGTACAACTCGGTGTATAATACAATGTTTTATTTTGAGTTGATGCTCAATATCTAGTTATATTTTAGTATTTTGTTTAAAAATTGTTTGCAAGCCTTGTCCCTATAAATATAGCAGGTAAATATCTGCGGCTACGTAGGTACACCAACAAGGATACTTGCCTACATAAGGAAGATACCCAAGCAATTTTTCAGCATTCTTGCTCGTTGCCCACTGAAATTGTTTAAATTGTGTGGACGTGCTTATTGCAAGGATTGTTGGTCCTTTACGAACATGTGTTATGCCTAAATTACAATTATCGGTGACTTACTTTTCTCATGATGTGAGAAAGAAGATGTCTCGGAAGCTATTTTTAGGAAAACTAATTAATTTGTTTATAAAGTGTTATTGCATATATGTTACAAAAGAGCCATTATCGTTAAGTATCTAAATTTGTCTAAGTAAATGAGATGAGATTATGGTATGTTTTATCATTTTTTATCATTTATCGGCTATGAAAATCAAAGCATTTAGGCCATCCAGTGTTTTTAAATTCATATCTACATAATGCAATATTTTTAATTTTATTAATTATTATTAGGAAAATCTGAGGGAAGATCATTTAGGTATTATAATTTTGGCTGCATTTTACATACAGGTACACCTCATAGTACACACAAAAATAAACAAATATAAATCTTGAACTTTTGCCAATGCATTATAATCGGAGACTATTACATTATTATGTAATTATTATTTTAAATGTGTAGGTATTCTTATCAACAATCAGAACTCGGTTCACGGTATACTATTACTTACTAATTAATAAGTAATTCAAAAAGTTTTGCAGTAAGAAAAATAAAAGGAAGAGATGCAACTTCTGAAATTTTGACCACAACAATCATGAATTCTGCTGTTTTTGACACTTTGCAATAAATCTTTCCGTCAATATTACTTGCCAGCTCTTCCTACTTCCTACTCTATGTGACATTAGAATAATTAATATTATGTACGTTGCGGAAGACCCTGTTAAAACAATATTTTCATAATTCGTGACACGTTTCATGGGAATATTAGGTAAAATTTTAACACCATACTTTTAGATAAAGGAAAAGTCCTTGTAGTTTGCTTTTTTCACATCTACTTACCTACATAGTTGTTACTATGATTAACATGATGGAAAACTATATGTCATTACCAATTAAGTAGGTACCTACTATTATAAGTACTGAACTTCAAGTTTAACTTCAAATGTATTAGGTAGGTAGGTACATATTTACATTATTTATTGTACATTGTTGAATCTCTCATTAGAATTCCAAATTATTAGAAACTTCTTGGTTTTTAGTGAACTTCTCGCATGGTCCGCATGAATGTTTTACTTAAATCCAAATAGGTACCTACAGTGAATATCACGAATCTTCATCCCCACGTCACAATATTCGATACCTAATGCAATTTCTATTGTCGACCATTGTGACGTAGGGATGAATATGATATTCTCTAGGTTACACTAAACTTTTTTCGTGTATTGTAAGATCCACAAAGAATAAAACATACCTACAATTTGATAGTGTAATATTAAAAATATTCCAAAAAAATATTCAAAAGCTCCAACAAAAGGATAAAGATATACCTAGGTAGCGCTAATTTTATATAATTTTAATATCAGTTACAATAATTAAAATTGCTAAAATATACCTACAGTAGAGAACGAGGTAGAGAACATCAGCTTGGTTTGGAAAAATCACGTGAAAAAGTCGATTTTGGTTGTACCTAGTTTACCTATTCCTGATTCACTTTTTATAAATTGTATGTTAGGGTAAGCTGTGGTTCGCTGTGGTATAAGTATCTATAAAAATTTACTTACTAAGGTATACGGTATACATTATGCTCTTAGTGTCCCATAAATTTAAGATGATTTTAAATTATTGTACTTATGGGTGTTATTTGAACATTACGTAATATTTAATAGTACCTACCTAACAAAAATAGTGGTATTCAGAAGCAACCACATTTGGTATTTTGAGATGATTTCTGAAACACTTTATTCAAAAAGCAGTCGAGTAACCTAACTCAACCTACAATTTTTGAGTGTAATAAGCATGTCTAATAATGGATCAAGTTTACCAATAATAAAAAAGACAAATACAATAAATGATATTTGATTTGAGTAATGACCAGCTGGGCTGATGATTTTATTGCTTTGTTTTAAAGTTTTGTTTACAATTTGAAAATGTTTTATTTCTTGAATGAAGAACATTCACCACTTCAAACGGAATACCTACTTGAGGTTAATTCGAAATGTTTATGCCGAGTCGAATTCTCGTCATATGCTAATATTAATTTCTATTCTAATGGCAGTGTATGAAACGAATAAGCAGGGACAGGTATTATTTATGGTATCCTCAATTATAATCCCGAGAGTATGGAACGAAATAATGAAAGCGGTAGTGAAAGTATGGATTTTCAAATTAAAATATCGGCGACCCGTGTCGTCGCAAAGGTCAACAATTTCCCCCGAAAAGATACCTACCTACGTAGAAGATGATGTTACCTTCCAACATGTCGTATATATTTCCTAATGCCGATGAATAGTTTTAAAAAACAATTACTGTCGAAATACGCTCGGAAACTGCCGTCAATTAAAAATAAACTTTGCACCGCTTATTTTATAAGTAATAACTTTCGTATACCTAATAATTATTAGGTATTGATAATTATGTTGAAAAAGAAAATGCCTATTACCGAAAGTAATCCCTAGTTAGCATTTTTCCATTTTTCCCCCGTACCCGGTTTTTATAGATAATTGAGTAATAAACAAAGGCGTCTCGTCAGCAAGATATAAAAGCGGACGCTGCAAGGCAGCGGCAGAGTCGCACGAACGGCTTCAGCGTACCGCTTCTAGGGTCGCTGATTAAAGGGGTTGGCTTGAACAAGGTAACCCCATCCGTTTTTCATGAGCGATTAGATCATTCAAGTGAACGAATCATTGTGAAATTAGCCAACAATTATTATTATTAGCGGCCTATTTTCCAACATTGTTGTTTCAAGCATTTCTTCATGTATAGGTAGGTAATTAATTCGCTGCCGTTTTCACACAATTTCCATGGAGAAATACATAGGTATCAGTTTTTCGTCATAAAAGAAAAAATATATAAAAAAATTAATATCTAGCTATAGATGTCTCAAATAGCTAAACTTTTGCCACCCTTGTCTTGAATTATATTTTTTTCTAGTTTTATTTACTCGTGCCGGGGCAGACGGCAGAACTCTCATCGTATAGAACAGCGGAACGGGCCAAATAAATGTCCTAGTAATAATTTTTTAAACAAATATCTACTAAATGTATAATACATAATAATAATTGGTTATATTGTCTTCATTCATTTTTCCTTTTGCACTTCCTAAAATGCACCCATGTGGCATGTGTCGACGAACGTAGAAATCGAATCCGTTTCAATCGTATTTGCAAGTATAGCAGATTTTGGAAATTACGAAACTTATTTCCTTATTATTTTTATTTATTTTCATCAACATATTTGTTATAATTTTATAATATGCAGGTTTGCACTTTACTGCTTTGTCAGCGTTCTTCCGATCTGTTAATCATATCTGCTTTTGCACTAATGCAGTACTTGAATAAATACCATGTTTTTCATAATTATTCCGAGAACATATATTTATGTACTATTATTATATTAAGAATGAGCATACAGGGTGACCCACTCCAAACTTGAACACCCTCATAAAATTTGTGTTTATCATCCGATAGGACATCAAAATCTGTACTTTAGGACAAAACGGCATATTTTATTTTAATAAACAAAGGCCTACGACATATTTTTTGGGTCAAAATTTGACAAATCATATTAGGCATATTTTTATAAAAAATTCTGTCTTCGCCACGGGTTTTTACTAAATTTTGTTAAAAAATATCGAACAATAAATATTCCAACGAAAATCGCGTTTTAACTACCTATTTCACCTCCCTACTCGCTTATCTATATCAAATAAAACTTAAACTAACTTAGGTACCTACTTTATTACAAATAATAGTAATGTCGATAGGTATACCTAAATACAAATTAGGTATGAAAATTGTATCCAAATAAATGGTGGATTAGAAGAAAAAAATTGAAATTTCATTTTTACTTTTGGTTTTTTTTGTATTTAGGTAGGTACCTATACCTATTTGTAATAAAGCAAGTTATTCATTTAAGCGAATAGGCAGATAAATGGTAGTTAAATCGCGATTTTTCAACAAAATTTGATACAAACCCGTTTTCCAGGATGCGCAATCCAGGGGCGTAGTCAGAATTTTTATAAAATATGTTTTAGTAGGCCTTGATTTTTTAAAATAAAATGTGCCGTTTTGTCCTAAAATACAGTTTATAATGACTTATCGTTATAAAAACTTGATTAAAATCTGACGACAAATACAAATTTTATGGTTGTGTTCCGGTTTGAAGTGGGTCACACATGTTTAGCATTGAACTTGAAAAATTACTTTTGAAACGAGTACATAATTTTTATAGTTGCCAATGAAACTAAAACATTTGCAAATACTTAATACTTATTTGCGACAGTATTATTTATATAGGAAATGCTTCTTGTAGATGATATTATATAGCTACTAACTTGATTCATCACCAAACATCCAGATCTCTTGGAGCAAATATTAGCGTGAAAGGTAGATAACGCAAAAGGGATGCATTTTGCGAAAGGAGCACTAAGTATAACAAATGTAATCGTTTATCGTAACTACCACTTTTACTAAAATTCAGAAATGGCCCCGTTGCGTTCCACTGCCCACCGGCGTTACCCGGTCAAGAATATGAGAATAGATATCTACGAGTGGACCTAGTCTTGGCCGTTTCGCGCTCCTGCTGATCGGGCGCGTTCGCGAAATGCGGCCGCGTCATCAAGGGGCCGCGCCCGCGTGCCGCTGCGCCGCATCGCGCGGCGTCATCACGTTTCGACGGTCCGGGACCCCGCTATTTTCGCCTCTGAAATTATCGCGGCCGGCGGCGGGAAAGTCGAGAAACGATCGGAACCGCGAGGGACGGACGCCCGCAAACAAACAAAACACGATGCTGGTCTAGGATGCGCGCCCAGTAGCGGAACGTTTTTCTTTTAAAATGATTGCAACGGAATGCTGCAACCTACGCCCTATGCTTGCACAGTGGAGAAAGAGAAATGTCATTGACTTCACACCGGCATTGACTATTCTATACAAAGAACTGATCCGGAATAAGAAATATACCGAACGCGCGTTATCAACCGCCACTTACCGAACGAAGTTCGTGGAATTGTTACTTTACTTTATATTTGCACATGATGTATGTTACGTTCTTAACTTAAATTGTTTTTATTCAAATATCTAAGTACTACCTCCAAAAATTCCCCCCTTTTCCTTCTACTTACTACCCTGTGGGCACCATAAAAAAGAAGAGTGCGCGCAGTTCGTTTTGACAATAAGAATAAGAGAGTGACTTTAAAAAAACGAATAATTGTCGCGTAGTGCCTTCGTCGCTTTTTGTATTTTAAACAACCTTATTACCTCGACGGAAGAGAAAAGACAGCAGGAAGAAGCCGGCTGGCCCACAAAAGATATAGACCCGAGGAAAAGGAATCAGGTTGGTGCCCATTCTCCTTAATTTTTGCCCATTGGTAACCAAGCTAACTAGCACCAATTATTATAATTCTCGCCCCATAATGTTTCTACTAGGAATAAATCCGATTTTTTTAAGTTTTTTTTTTCAATATTTCGACAAATAAGTACCTACGTTGCTTTTTTGAATTTTTTCGATAAGTCTCAAATTTGACAGTTACCGCAAATCACGTGTCCGCTTTCGCATACGTCATTTTTTATTCTTGTATTCTTGTAGAAGCACAAACTGCTGTCAAAATTTAATTTTTAAATAGTTCCGCAAACAAAAGTTTAGGTTATAATCGACGTTATAATTGACACAGTTAATCTAAAAACGCTCTTTTAATTGAACACTAGAAATGACATTTCTTCATTTGGTAATACAAGGTTGGCAGCATTGTTCTGGGCGCCTCCAGGGGCGTATTTAGCATGTCTGGCAGAAATGTCAGAACTTGTGACGGATGCCTAACCTTAACCTTGATATTCTGTGGCTCTAACCTAACTTCAAACACAGAAACTATAATAATTATTACCTATCTATAGCCTTTTTCTGTGCTTGAAAGAACAGAATTTCATATTAATTTCTATTTATTCAAATTTCGGATTCGTGTGTGTAAAATGTTAATTCTGTTGATTACGGCCCTGTCAATATGCCCGCCGCTAGGGACATCAAATATTTTCCTGTCACAATCTAGTGTACAATTAAAGAGCGTTTTTACATTAGCATGCTCAAATAGGTACCTACTCGTTTTTTTCCTACAGTATGTGGGATACGTGGGGAATGCTCCCACCCATCACAAATAAGTGATGGATGTCCAGTTCATGCAATTTAATAGACACGCCGCCCAATTGGCTGCCTTAAATCCCTACTTCGATCACCATTGACGACAAAGTTGTCAATTATGCTATACCGCATTTAAATTCATAGGTAGATAATATCGTCCTTATTGTCTACTATTATAGCGTTGACTGACATATTAATAGACTGCTCACGGCTGTCATGTTTGACAGTTCTCTAGCTCACCATGCGCTTCCAGGAGACAAAATACAATGCAAAATACATTGCTGACCATAGGCTCCATCTACTTTTCAGAATACGTGAGAAATCTTATTAATAAGGAGTAAAAGCCAACCCACAGCAAGTTTCGGCAAGTTTCACCTTATAGTCTGCGCCCGCTTTATGTCATGTCAATCTTCTGTTTGCCTATAGTATGTATAGTTAGATGTTTGGTAGCGTCTCGCTCCCACAATCCTTTGTTCAGGTTCAGAGAAAGCCCTGTAAAGTGTATTTTGTCTTTTGAGTTCTGAAACTGTAATAGGCTCCGAGTTTTCGACGTGGTTCGTATAATTTCCTATTTCCATTTGAACGATAAGAGATGCCGCTTTGCTTATCAAGAACCGGACTGTCCAACCGTGAAGATCCGATAACCGATTCTAAAAACTCGTGGTTGGGATAGGTGGAAAACCTTCCATTGGGTGCCACAATTCACCAGCGTTATCCGGGTCAAGGATAGCAGAAGAGATCGCTTCGAGCTCCTGCTGATCGGGCGCGTTCGCGAAGTGCTGCCCCGTCATCAAGAAGGCCGCGCTCGCGTGGCGCTGCGCCGTATCGCGCATCGCGCGGCGTCATCACGTTCGGCCGCAAGGCCTACTATAAAGACAGGCCCTGGCGCACAAAAATCACGTGACCATCTTAGTCAGACGTTACATGTCATTTGTCACATAACTAAAAGCGGCAGCTTGGGTTTTAAGAAGTTTTAAATGTTTAAAGTATTTTTAAACGTCTTAGTTTATATTTTAGAAACAAGTTTGTGTCTAGTGCGCGTGTGTCCTGGCGGAGGGGAACCGTCCAGGTGTTATTATGGCCTCTGGGTGGGAGTCGTGGCGTCCAAGAGTATTGGTGCCGCTCGCACCGACGCGACGCGTGAGCGCTGTAAAGGGGAATTCTCCCCCGAACCACAGAATAGGGAGCCCGGAATTCCGGAATGGACTATTATGGACATGGACCGTATTGGACAGTGGAGCCTGATTCACAGAGGGGTGAACTGCTTACGGGAGATCCGCGAGTTCAGACGGTCCGGGTGGCTGGAAGCCGTTCCCTTTGACCACGTTCGGGTTTGTGTATTTATTGTATTCACCATTCACCTTGTGCGAAATAAATCAGTGTTGTAACCGTTGATTTTCGTTGTCGACCCACGCCCCGATACGGTTTATCTATTCGGTCTTTCACGCTGCCGAACAACTGAGACCTCGTCAATATTTGCAGTATACCTACCTACTGAGGTTAGTTTTCATTTTTATTTCGTAAAAAATAACCTAAATACCAAATATCGAGTCTGTTTATATTATATTTATACATATTACAAAAGCCAGGAAGAAAGTGTCGCCATAACAAACATTTGTTTTGCCACGGGATGAAAATTTCCGCCAAAAATGGATTCGTCAAATTCCAACTGAGATTTAATTTCTAAAAAACCCTTAAGTATGTGTGACTAACACATTTTCAAGAAAGTGAAACAATAATTAAAGTGGACAAATGTGTTGTGGGAGGAAAATACCTATAGAGAATATCACCTAAGCTAAAGGAAGGTGAAGTCCCAACAATTTTTGAGAAGTGTCAAAATATTGTGAGTGCAGTGCCGTTTAACTCTCAGCCCAAAACAGCTGAGGCAGGTTGAAAATTTTGAAAAAAACAATTAGAGAAAGCTTGGATGCACAAAACCAATAATGTAATAGATGAAACAAAACTTTCCAAATTGTTACGAAATTTGTTTTTTCTACTTATCTTCAAAAATGCCTTTCATTATGTAGGACTAAGTTGGTCACGTGACTACGCGATTATGCGTTAGCGCCGCGGCCTGTCTTTATCGTTGGCCTCGGTTCGGCCGGTCGGGGGACCCGCTAAGTATTTTTCGCCTCTTATCGCGGCCGGCGGGAAAGTCGAAAAACGATCGAAATCGCCACGGCAGGAAGACAGCAGATTCGTGTTCATCACAAACAAAACACTCGAGAAGGGATGCGTCTGGGTAAAAAACAATCAACAACAATGCAGCCGAGCTAGGACGTGCGGTCAGTAGTGGAACATGTTGCCCATGAAACTATCCATTTAATTTTTGCGAATTGGTTATTCCCTATTTTAAACTGAAACCCATTCTCGTTAAAGTTGACTTATAATTCTGTATTAGATCAACGATCAACGTGATTGGTTCAATATTCAACAGACTGGTTCAGAATTGTTTATGAACATTCCAACCTAAGAATTGAAGCTTAAGAGCGAAAATTCCCAAAAATGTAAGCATTTCATTTTTCATTTAATGTTAATGATATTTTGTTTGATGTTTTTCTCCATCTTGGATTTTAGACCGGGAGATAGTGACAGATTTTTGGACGTGATTTTACTCAGTATGCCTTTCAAAGGGCATTATGTGGCACATATTCTCACAATAATAAGGTATGAATCAGAGAGTCATCCTGGGTTCTTCATGTGAAAAACTGAGTTTTCAATTATTCGAAAAATATGCGTTTTGATATGATTTTATACAGGCTGCCATGTGTTTTATAATGAAGTTCAAAATAGAAAATTCCTCGGAAAACCATAGGCATACCGTTAGGGTGGGTCCAAAGGGCTATTATTGCCACGTGATCTTGTATTTTAATAATTAATTTTTCCACGTTTCTGAACAGGCTGCCAATGAGAAGTATGCAAGTTCTTGTTATGAAACTGCTGATGAAAGGATGGCATACCTTTCGCGCATGTCCAAGTACTGTTTAAATTGAATGTTATTTAATCATTTAAACGAGTTATTCAATTTAAAGTGTACTTGGACATGCGCAAACGGTATGCCATCTTTTCTTCAGCAGTTTCATAACAAGAACTTGCATACTTGTCATTGGCAGCCTGTTCAGAAACGTGGAAAAATTAATTATTAAAATACAAGATCACGTAGCAATAATAGCCCTTTGGACCCACCCTAACGGTATGCCTATGGTTTTCCGAGGAATTTTCTATTTTGAACTTCATTATAAAACACATGGCAGCCTGCGTATAAAATCATATCAAAACGCATATTTTTCGAATAATTGAAAACTCAGTTTTTCACATGAAGAACCCAGGATGACTCTCTGATTCATACCTTATTATTGTGAGAATATGTGCCACATAATGCCCTTTGCAATGCATACTGAGTAAAATCACGTCCAAAAATCTGTCACTAGCTCCCGGTCCATTTGAGCCATAGAGATTAACAATGAATATTGTCCAGGGGACAAAAAACATCAATAACTATTGATACCACATACATTTTATTTCGTTTTTTTTTATTTTAATCGTGACTGCAATAATTAGAATAATTATTACAGATGAATAGGTTATAATATTTAAAAATGCATTCAGTTACGTCATTTTAGATGCAGTTTTGCACTTGTTAGCTATAGTAACAATAATTAATTCCATCCTTGGTTTCCAGTTTAAAAATTTTACAATATTGACAACGCTAAAAATAAGTTGAGAAAGAATATTTTAAAAAACGGCGCGGCGGCCAATTCTAGGGCTACACAATCTTATCTATTGAGTGCAGAAAATGACCTGATGCGATATTTGATAAAATTGTTATAAACATGGAACATTTTAATTTTTACAATAATTAGGTATTCCTTGAAAAAATGAAGTAAAAAATGTATTGCTAAAGTCACTTGAAACGGCACATCTATAATATCGTGAAAAGTGAAAATGTCTCTAAAAAGTCATATTAATTATAACTACCTAGGTATAGTTACCCAAGTATCTAAGATCTATTGGTGATATTATACCTATTATGCGAGCGTGCAGTCACTTCTTTTTAAATACAGTGTCTATCTTTTCTGCCTCCTTCATCTCTTTCTACTACGAATACCAGGTTCGGTTTAAATGGTTAAATAAGGTGTTTTGTCTCCTGTTTTATTGCCCAGGCGTCTGTTTTGCGAGCTACTCTCTTAAAATCACTTCCGACTCAAGACAAGAAGTGTTTCAATTGAAATTAGATAAACTACCTTATTGTAATTTTCCATTAATGTCACATTGTCTAAAATACGATCGTCCACTTTTTAAGTTTTGTGATACTCGCTAGACTTGTTACTTCTATATTTTGCAGTACTAAATGGCGCTGTTTATGGATAAATAATAGCGTTGCAAAAATAACGCCACTTATATTATTTTTAAGTGTGACTCGAGGTGTGACATAAGTTATTGGTGGCTTTTAATAATAATTCTTATAAACGTCAGGCCATCATATTTTTATACGTGGCAGCCGTTTAGGCAAAGACTGTTAATGGGCATATGTTTATGTATTATTATGCCCTGATTACGTGTCTAAAAACCTATTGTAGTTTATACTACTACATCAGATACCCTACACCCTTTCCTAGAATTATTAACATGCCATTCAAGGCACTTGGCACTCAGGTATCAGTATTATTAATTACTTGCAATTTTCTTGAGGATAGGTACTAGTAATGTCTTTATCAGCTATTTTATTAAACTCTTAGAGATTGTGGTCCGCCGGTGCTCATGCCGATATCATTTTGGGGAATTCAATCTTTAATTTGTGATTTTTAAGAATTTTACTAACTCAAATTATTATTAATATTGTGTTACAAACTTTATCTGTAATTTATCGTAAATGTTCACAGAATTTAAATATACATTGAACATTCTTGGTAAATCGTTATTCTCTAAAAATATTGGTTTTTGGAAAGCTACTCCAAGCCCCTATTTATGGTAAAATCAACAGACGGTAGATGCGTTTTATAGATTACTACGGAGGAAGAATGTATATTTATTGTTTCATCGAATACAAACAGTGGTATTATTCATAAAGTAAGTGTCATTTTATCTTTGACTGGATCTAAATTTCATTTATTACTTACATAATTGGAGTCTCTCCATTAATAACATTGGAATGGGCTTTTTCTGACGAATTTGTGTTGTTTGAATGGCAATTTGATTATCGGTTATTAGGTATCGTTTGTCATGGCTTCATTGGAATATCGTTTGTAACGGTGCGTTTTATCTGCTTCCGTTATTGTTTTGTGTTTTTGTCATGTCGGGGCTGCCGTTAAAATGGAATTTAAATTCACTAATGGCTTTTGGGAGGAATTCCATATTAATATCCGCCGAAACAATCCAAAACTCGCAGTGATAGACTCTATACTCGTATTGTTCGGAATTTACCTACGGGAATGTTCAGCCGAGAATTTTCTCATCAAAATAGTTTACAGTGGCGGAAAATTGAATTATTATACATTATCGTGCTGCCGCTAGGGGGTTTATTACCCGTTTTCGGGGCGGCGAAACTCTTAATTCCGTTGTGTTCGGATATGAACGTCGGTGTACAAAGCGGCCAGAAGTTTAAATTGTGTCCCGGCCAGTAAAAAACTTTTTAATTCGTTAAAAATTTATACTCCAAGTATGACCGAAGTTATAAATCCCGAAGTTCTCGGGTAGAGGGGGAAGACGGAGGCGAGCGGAAAAAGTTTAATTGTTTTTCTCTGGCGGCGCTTCGAGGGTGAACAAAAAAGTGGCGGTCAGAGGCGTGGAAGTCTGCTTTTGCTCGCAATTAACGGCAAGGTTTATTATAAAAAAATTCGGGTAGCATATGACAATACTAGAAACTGAAACACAACTTCCATTTTCGTCTGCGGCTTCAAAGAAAAATGCATTCCTTGGTCGAAACGAAAGTACATATTTATACCTTCCCCCAAAAATTAACGCACCACCCAAAAAATAGGTACCCAAAAGTTTAAAGTAAATTTTTGTCAAAACCAATAGTCCGATTTGGAGGAATTTTTTTTTTTAATGATAGGTTGTCTCTTCCAGAACGTTGGTGTACCAACTGTATTTGCATAGAAACCTCTTTTTATAAATACCGGGTGTCTCCAATTATAGCCTGTTTTTTGGTGGTGCGTTAATTTTTGGGGGAAGTGTATTTGCCTTAAAATTGTGAAATATTTCAAAATAAATCAATAGTAACTTTTTGTTCTCAAAAGCACAAGGCGCCTCTAAAATGAAATCAGTTTTAATTTTACACGGCCTGTGGTTATATTGTGTTCCAAATTTGGTTTTAATATCTCCATTGGCTCAAATATATAACAATTGACACCCTAATCACGAAAACGAAGGGTTTTGGAGCACAGCTCGACATTACTATTGTAGGCAATTCTCATAGTTGCTTGCCCCTCAGTACTGTTTATTTATTTACTTTTATTACATCAACATTAAACGGTACGATTAATAACAAATAATTTATGCATTGTATGTGTGTGTTTGCGATTAGTGAACGTCTGACGTATCGATACCGATAAAAACGCATCAGTTTCCCCATTATCACATCATTTGACACCCTCATCCATTCTCCGACCCTCCCCTATCTGCTAAAGACTATTTTTATGGTGGCAAATCGCAGATAACCGGGACCCATACAGCCCCGTACGAAAAACCGTTATCTCTTCTAAACACTGGGCCATTCGCAGATTGCATTGTTCGCTTCGGAAATTATTTGACCGGCAATTCCAGACTCGTTATTTTTCCAGTAAATTGGAATTTGATGAATTCGGTTTCACAAAATCAAATACAGCTATTGGTAGTAAAAAATGATTGACGGCCCATTACGGCTTGATTTTAGGGCCGCAATAATTATAGCTTCAGCTCGGTAAAATGTGAACGTAAAAGGTGTATCTTCTGTGTGTACAATCGCTTTGACCTGGAATGTGAGCAGCTAACGAGCATTCTCATATTAATACAAAATAACTAAAGGAAGGCTCCAGATATAAAAAAAAAAATCATCTTGTTGCGGTAAGCCGACGTCGATTGTTGTGTCCTTTTTCAATATTTTTGTTACGGTGACCATCTCCGACAGTTGGTTTTATTATCACAATCAGAATCTAATCATTAGAATGTAAGCCGCAGGCTTCCACAATCTGTCAGAATTTACGGCTTGTTAGGCTAAATAAGAGGTGTTCAGTTCATATGCATCTTAATCTTGTTAATGCTAAAGCTCGTGCTAAAGTTTCGGCTAAAGCCGAATCGAATTCAAGCGACAATTATGCACCAGCTTATAAATAGACACATAAAGGAAGACAATGAACTTGGGATTAGGCGTGTAAGTCTTTGATACATAATAATATGTTTGCTTTTCATATTGTTAAAATTTAGCGACAACGATGGAATCGTTTTTACGTGTTTTGAACGTTTTATTTGATGTTTTTGAGTGAACCATCCTTCAGATTTGAACAAAATATCTCCCTTTTTACAATATTAAACAAAGATTTTGAAAATCCACTGGCGCAGTCAGAATCACTAACCTGTTTAAATCCATTATTTAATGGTAAATTGCAATATTGCACAAATCCTACAATACGATAGGTAACATAATATTGTCACTTTTTTCAGATCTTGTGACTTTGTACAATTTCATCATTTTTTCTGCAAAATATTGCCAAAATTGAATTTCTTGGCCCTAAAAACATAGCCATTGCCAGTTCCTTTTCTCAACCACCCCATTTTTATATTATTGTAAAAAATCCTTGAAGTGCGAATGTTGTACGTATACCAAATTAGAATTAGATATTTCAATCCGTTCGAAAGTTATCACACTGATATGCGTGCACATTGCACACTCACCAATTCTTTTTGCCCAATCTTCTGTTCTCTGGTATTTGTCGTTTAGAATATTTTAAACAGGAATAGCTAATAAAAAATTTGCTAAAGGTATACTGTTCAGGTGTCCCAAATTGGACACCTTTTGGGGGTTACTTCTGATTCCCGAAGACGTAGACAAAAAGTAGCAGGTGTCCAGAGCTCGATTTTCGTGCCGCAAACCGCATCTCGATATCTTTATTAGTTTTAAAATGTGCGTAAAAACATTCTTCAGGGACTTTTTATATTATTATGTAATTTACTGAAGTAGTACTATAGTGTTTTTTACTGAGCGGCACATTAAAAGACTAAAAATTGCGATTGTATTCTTTTTGGTTGCTAAGCAAGTTTCAAAATGTATACACTCCGTTTGTTGTGTTTATCAAAATAAATCCATATTATTCACGGCAAAATCTCCGCGGCCCGTCGGCCGCAGGCTAAATATAACTCGCCCGTCGGAAAATGCACATTTTGCGCTTCGGATAATATTTAACTTACGATAAAGCGCCGAATAAACAGCGTTGTGTAATCGGATGCAAGCTGTAGAAAAAAATCCGTACAAAGTTACATTTTAAACGAGTTGCTTTCTTATCAAAAGCAAACAAGCACCGGACCGAACGATAACCGAGGAGGCGACTCCGCTGTAGGTCAGGTTGTTGGTGGAAATTTTTCGGGCAAACATTAAAACCGCTGACGGGGAACAAACGCGGTTGAAGGCGCCCATCATAAATTTATATCGCCCGGTGGAGAAACCACTTATCGCGGAAAGTTTCTATTGGCATTCTAGGTATTCGACGTCGGAGTGTTTGAGTGATTTTGAAGGTCAAGAAGCAAGAGCAAATAATAACTGTATGGAATTAATAAACAATAATTATTGGTAATTAATTATTTTTTGATGACGTTGACTTCAAGGGAAGTTTTGTTATGTGCTCATTATAGTAGTTGTCGTGGAGAATTTAGTATGCAACCATGTAAACAAACACAGAAACACAGAGAGGAAAGTTTCATTCGCTTCGTCTAACTATCTAGATTCTCCAACACGATTGCGTAATGAGAAATTCAAACTAAGTATATTATCCTACTATTATATATCTATGATTCATTTTTAGAAAATGCACACATTATTTAGCAACATAAAATGAAAATCAGATCGTTGTTTATTTTTAGATCGATATATTTATTTAGCCTGCGCACGGTGGAGGCAGCGTTGTTTAAGCCTCCTAGAATATTGGAATTTATGCAACCAACAGTAAATAAATTATGAAGACTAAGATCTAATGGAAGTTCCATTTATTCTAGTCTGGAAACAGGCCTGTTCCCTCCCATAATGTCGATCAGGCAGTTCTTCGAACTATTTAAATTGAATTTATAGCTAAGTATATAATATTCCAATTTTGAATTGGGTATCGTTGTATTAGTTAATTTTTAAATGAAAATCGAAAGAAAATTTTGCCACACATCTACGTGTTAGATGCTTCAATAAAGTGGAGAAAATCGTGCTTCAATTGAACTTACATATTTTCACAAGAATTTCCTAATTGAGACAACAGTAGGTACAGTTTTAAGTATGCAATTTCAGCTTATGAAGTAAAGGGTGTTCGAATTGTCATTAAAACCTAGTCGCCGCAAAGATGTCTCTCACTAAAGAGCAGTTTTTTTTACATGAATTGTTTGTAGACCGATGATTGGGAACGAGTTCTTTCCACTACACGAAGGTTGTAATGAAATAAGTCTCCATGTATAATACTCGATCATTTTAAAGTTAGTATGGGAGTCTCCTCTTTAAGGGGAGCCACCAAAAACCTGGTGATAGAGTCTTTTTCCACTCCTTTAAAAAAGATATTTGGCCTGTAGGGTGGGATGTTGGCTGTTTGAAGAAACTTTGTCCGTGGAAGTTATATAGTTAGAAGTGTGGAAGTTGCCTAGAAAGAGATTAGGCGGTTGGGTCGAATTGGGGAATCTGAGGAAGATTCTCGGCTAATTATGTCAAAGAGTGAAGCAGGCTTGTGTACAAGAAAAATTGTGGTCGTGGTCGTAATTTGTTGCAGCTCTGAGAAAAGGATTAGGACGAGTTTCCCTTTGTGTATATTTTCCGAGAGTTTGGCAGAAAACCACTTCAAGACAATGGCTGCAATTAGTTATTTTAAAAAACCAGCGTACATCGCAGTCGTGTCTCACTTTAGGCAAGATGGATAAATTATTATTCCAAGTCACTTGTGGTGTCTTGTTCCAGTCGTATATGTATTACTTAAAAATAATATAAAAGAGAATTTATTAAAGTACAATTTTCACTCAAATCGCCACCAAATATTCAAATTTCAAATTTACCAAAGTGAGGTTGTAAAATAATCCAACACATTTTAGAATTTGATGATGCTTGAAGGGTAAGGAAGGAGGGACACTGGCTAACTTTAAATCGAATGATGGAAGAAGTTGATCTCGCTTGAAAATCTAGGGTAAAAAGTAATTTATTTTAAATTATGAAAAAACCGTTTTTACCCATAACTTCTTCAAACATCATCGGATTTCAAAAAATAAAAATGAGTTGTATTCGCAATAACATCAGCTTTAAAATGATGTATCACAAAGTGGGTATTCCCATTTGAAATTTTAAAGTTAGGGGTGGTGGGGGTTACAGGGGTGAATTTGTCAACATGACCTGTACGTCAAAGAAGTTCCCCCTCCGAACAAAAATTGACGGGTCCCGGCGATTTCTGATTTTTTTCGTAGTTTTAAAAATATTAAGGGTGGACTGTTTTCAAATGAACACAGTGTATATAGCTTTAAAACTGGCAACGTCCTTCCTTCCAACGTTTAAATTTGGTGGGATGTTTCAAATACTAATTGCAGCATTGCCAAATGTAATTGGATGTGCCGACAATTTTAAACCGAGCATTTTTCTTCTGTAGTTTTTTGGTGCCCCGTCAATTCGTATCGGCACGAAGCTTTCGGGTGTTATTACAGCCGTCCCGAAAACAACAACTATTAGCGAACCTACGAGGGTGTATCCACCCAGGGAGGGCGCACTGTCGACCTCCCCCGCACACTCCCCCCCACCCCCCTCCTAAAAAGAGACGCCGCCGCCGAACTTGGGGCAATTAAACTTCGCTAGTTTACCGTTTCGCAAAGGGGAGTGGTGGGGGGGATAGGGGATACACCCCAAGGGCGAGCGAGCCGGGACCGGCGGTTTGATAAGGTGGAGGGCTCGGTTTCAAACTCTGAATGGGACGGCTGGAAATGGCGATTAAACGTGAATTTATGTTTTGCGGCGTGCGCGGCCGAGAATAATTAATTTCATGACGGAATTGGTGGTTAAAGCCAGAGCGCTGCCAGAAAGTTCTCTACCTCGGCTGGGATTGGTACGACTCTACTTAAAGGAAAATCTGAAAACTACATTGGAAGCTTCCATCTCGTCCCGTTTTCTTTTTTTTATGTAAGAATCTATGCCATATGATGTTTTTAGATCGCTCACTTCAGGCACAAGCGATGTTGCCACATCTACAGAATTATCTTAACCCTAATAATTTTAAGTGGCTTTCTTAAAATAATTTCTATTATAAATGACTGGAAAGTCGATATATGGTAATGACTGTACTTTCCATACTCATGTGCTCCCTGTAAAAATATAGCTTTTAACATTGTGTCTCTTTCGTATTTAATGATTCTCGAGTTAAAAAAGCTCAATAAAATGTTTAATGAAATCCGGCTTCACTTAAATAATTCATTTTGCTGTAATACTTTTAAAATTGCAACATGTTTTATTAAAATACTTTAATTGTTTTGATTCTCCAATGGTTATTCCTCTGGTTATTCATAATCTCATTAATTACTTAAAGTTTACATTCATTCGCCAGCTAAGTAAATAAGGTGGGTATTATTTTATTATTTGTTATTTATGTTTCGAAGGAATCTGCATTTATTTCCATCGCCAGATGTTATCAACAAATGCCATAAATTTGAGACCGGGGGCCAAGACATTATCATTATCAAGTTAAAATGTTGCAGCAATTTGTCATCGGATATTTTCCTTTTATTGTTGCAATAGGAATTGTATATTTGGGTTGTAATTGTATCTAGATGTATACACAATAATAAATAATGATACTTGTTGCCCGACGCTCTTGACGGAAAACGCATTAATAATAATTATTTATACGGGAGAATTGTACGTTTTATCTATATTATGGTTATTATAAATAATGCAATTGCTATTTGAAGCGCCATATTATTTCACGTGCTGCTATTGATGTTACAGAAATCCTATTTACGTTAGAGGACCAAGGAACAGCTAAAAGGAAGTTACGGATAGGCTTGGAAAGACAACTGATCTCAAACCACTCCGGCGGCTTTAATGACCATCAAAACTTGTCCTTATATATTATATTATATGACAATTAAAAGTTTTAGTTCCCAAGTGGTGTTATATAATATATATACTGGGCTGGCAAATCTAAACGTGTTGTCTGGCGAACAATGAGTAAGAATATAGCCATAATAAGAAATCAAATAAATATAACAGGGATAGCTATAAAGGTTAGCTGATATCTATCTCTCTTGTACTTATTTGATTTTTTATTACAGCTATATCCTTACACGTTGTACCTATCTCTCTTATACTTATTTGATTTCTTATTACGGCTATAAATATTCTTACTCATTGTATGCCAGCCAGACTACACCTTAATTAGGGTTGCCAGTATACGAATAGTATGGACCGCCCAGTGCGTATCTAAGGTTTAAAGGCGCATAAAAAACGGAAACTGCATGGTGCATGGTTGCCAGATTTTTCGTAGCAATTTATTAAGCTCAGCTATCATTAAGCGACTGTCATCTATAATATAAAAACGAATAAAAATGATTTTATTACTTATCCCTTTTCTATGTTAAATTGAAGTAAAGACTTAAATTTTTCCGAAGTGCGTAGTAAATCTGGCACCATTGTATAATGTGACTGAGCACAGGCGACGAGAAAAGTGGTGAGCGAAATAAAAATATATAATAATGCCAAAGTCTAGAGAAATAGATATCTTTGGACGCTGATAATGCTGCTCTTGGGCTCAGTATATATATAATTTATTAGTGCAGAAAACTAATCGAAACTAGTTTGCATGATAGTGTTTAGAGTGTCAAGAGGTCAATAGCTTTTGTATTCAACACTTCCTATTACCAATTACATTGAAGCTAAAAAAACAGTATGTCCGTTTTGTTTGCTATACGCAGTGTTGTATCGCGAGGTGATAAAATATTATCAGTAGGCTCAGGTAAAACTCTGCATATCCAGGTGCGCGAAATCATTACAAATTGTCAGATACCGAGACTGTTTCGAAGATGCAACTAATAATGATTTCAATCTATTATAAATCAAACTTGTGTGGCAAATATGAGAGTAACGAACGCCACTGCGATTCGACGTTTTCACAGCTCACTGGCTACTTTTTGCTATTACCACTCCCCCACGCCGCTGTTCAGAGCAATACGTTTCGCAAAAGAATGCAGGTGCAATTACGACGGGATCGCGAGAACAGAAGACATGCTTGATGTTATAAATAAAACCTGCGACATACATTTTCGAGCTGCACTCGCTTTTCTATTGTAAATATTAATTCTGTGGTACGCATTGATGTAGGTTTTGTTCGCCAGGTCCTTCAATTATTTTGCTATTTGCCTACTTTTACTTTTGCATGGTCGACTGCATTTCCGCAACTCGATTGCATACGCTCGTTGCGTATCTCGCAAGTAACATTATTATTTTACCATACTCTGATATTCGTAATTAATCGTCCGCAATTACTGGATGGCACGTATACGTTCTGCCGTCGTAATAGATTATTCGGTCGACCTTCCAGGCGCATTTCCATTACATATTGTTTATCGTTACGTATAGTATCGATTGTCCAAGGAAAACCCGATTAAAAGTCGACGACGGAATAATAATATAGTCTGAGCGCGCTCTCGCTTTCTACCGTTTATCTAATAACCCAATGTAATCTAAAAAAACGGGGCTGAGGAAAGAAATTGAATTAGCAAGTTGACTTATGATCTTGGCGCTCGGAATGGGGATTTAAACGCGAGTTGTATGTTTTCGCCACGTTTCGTCTCGGAAATTTACGAGAGTTTTCAAGGCGTATGGAAAAATCCGCTGGATTATAGTATTTTCTGTATTTCCGCGTTATTATTAAAGCACAGCCGACTTGGCATTTGTTCTTATCGGTTTTGAACTGCCAATATTTTGGCTGCTTTCCATATCTTTTTAAATTATGAAGCGTTAGATTAGTTTCATGGAAACTACCAGCTAATTTAAAATTAAATTTAGATGCAGAGAATCAACAATAATTTTTGAAGCAGTTGCATCAGTTTGCTGGTAATTTTTTCATTGTCAATTAAAAATCAAGGATGCTTCGGAAATATTTGAAAATTGTGTAAACTTAATCGGAACATCCCAAAAATGTCCCACTAATAATAAAGAAAGCGGAGATCAGGCACCATGCTACCGTTTGAAAATAATACTTGAATATGGCACATTTTTCATAAATCGAAATTTGTGTTGTTGATTTCCAAAAAGATAAAAGATAGAGGGCGACAAAGTTGCCAAAACAAAAATTTTCAACCTTTTTTTATATAATTGCGTAAACAATTTATTTCAGAATTATTCGTCAAATAATGTTCCTGGTGAAGCAATACAACAATTTATAAAAAGGTACATAATATCCAAGAATTCATCGTAAGCACATAAAAAATCCTGTGATAAATGCAGAAACACCACTTAAACATGTAACGGTGTGAAAAAATTAATAAACGGTACCAATGTTTTTTTTTAAGATTTATTTCTTTTGTTAACTTTTGTTTTTTTTTTAATTAAATTTGTCTACGTCAAAATGCCGAAAAACTGTTTTTGGAAATTTCTGCGCCCCCTATCTTTTTGGGAATGAACAGGAAGTGCGGCCCGGGACAAAAAATGTTGCGGATTCCAAGCTCTAAATTAAATATATTTCTGATCTTTTAATATTAATTTTTGGTTCTACGGAACCCCCAAGAAATCGCGTTGCAAATGCCAATGTTTTCCCAAGTTCTCTTCAAATATATTACGACTCAATTCATTTTCCTGGGATTCTCCATTTTATGTTTAATGTTTTTGGAATTTTTGACCAAGCCTTTTATACAATTCACTTAAAATTCAATTTTTCCACATTCGCATACTAAAAACTTGACTATACGTCTAGAAAGCTTTTGATGTTATGATATACTGCTGAAGTTGACCCCCCAGGTGGGTTGAAACATATGGTGGGGAGGTGTGGATACGCCAATTTGGTTTTGACCTTTCTAACCAACACTAACAACGACAAAATTCGCCTTTTTTTGGACTACTCCTTTGTTCTCGGTCAGATTGACTGTATACTAGTAAACGATGCCGCTATATTGTTGCCTGTACAAACACAAACCGTACTTTCTCTGGCCACGGTTACCATAATGAATAACTCACATTCTTTGTTTTTATATAACGTTAAGAGAAACTGATAACGCAAAAGTTAGTTAGCATCGATTCGTTTCTTTTCCGTGTAACCGAACTTCGAGAAATCTTCCGGCAACTTTATTTTCTTTAAAAAGCTCTGAGTTAAAGATGCAGTTGACCGAAATTCGCGCCGAAGACGGATAAGAGTTTAAAGAAGTTCTATCAAAAGTTTCCCCGTAGTTTTAAATTACATTACACGCTGTAGTTTTACCCAACCAATAAAAAGTGGAACTGAACTTTCCGCGCCGCCCCGCTCGGCGGCGGCGGCGGCGGCCGGAGGAAAAGCTTTAAACTTTTATTATTTGCCGTAATTTGAAGGGAATCCAATTAAAATGTTTCGACTTGGGAAAATTATCCCCGAGGAAAATTATTGTTATAAAAGTTTTAGTTCGAGAGGGGGTGTGGGAACGGGGCTGCGCGGGCGAACTTTATAAATACTGGCCTCGGGGAGGCACGACCAAACTTTGTCAGTCGATTTAAAGCCAAGCGAAGTTTCCAGCAAAACAGGCCATTTAATATAAAACGAAACGGGTTCTTAATTACATAATTTTACGTCATTTTGAGATCACACGGCTCGATAGAATAATAATAATGGCTCCTGTTGTAGTTAGCTTTTTGTATAGTAAACATGCGTGGTTTACATTGTTATAATGTATTTACAGTGGTCCCTTCTGCCTTTTTACAGCAATATCGTTTCTTTATCGCTGTCATAAATCGAAGAGCTTTTATACCGACATATCTACCACTCCCGACGTCTAATGTTTATAAACAACACGTTTTAAATGTTTCTGTTATACGCCGATGTTTTGGTAATATTTTATAGTGTTGTCAACACTACTTGACTTGCAGATTAAACTCAGTTTATGGTTTGCAAAATACTTTGTACCTCAACTTTGACCACTTGCAATTATTATTAATATACCTAGGTACAGGGTGTTGGTTATTTTTTTTAGAGACAACTATATAAAACTATATACAGTGTGTCCCAATTTGATACTGGACACCTCAGAAATATATGAAGGGCAAGGAAAACAAATGGTCTCTATTTTTTTATAGGTAGTACCAAGGGAGAGTATCTCACAGGCGGTGGTATTTGGATGAGGTAATTATTTCATGGCCTGCTATGATTTTTTAAAATAGCAAATTTTCATGAAACTCCATTGGGGATTTTTTTACGACAAAATGTTATTAAGAAAACTTTTTCAAAATGAAAAACTGAGTAGATTCGCAAAATTTGAAAAGGCTAGACCTACTTTGATTTTTAGATTTATCTCCCCCTTTTTTCTTAAAAAAGTGTCCTTTCTGGAGCTTTCACGTCAAAATTTTATTTTTTCACGATGATCAAGTTTCTTTTATAATATTTTGACGTGAAAGCTCCAGAAAGGACACATTTCTAAGAAAAAAGTGGGAGAAAAAAGCGAAAAAGCTAAAAATCAAAGTAGGCTTATACTTTTGAAATTTTGCAATCCTACTCAGTTTTTAATTCTGAACAAGATTTCTTAATAACATTTTGTCGTAAAAAAATCCCTAATACGGTTTCATGAAAATTTGCTATTTTAAAAAATCATAGCAGGCCATGAAATAATTACCTCATCCAAATACCACCGCCTGTGAGATACTCTCCCTTGGTACTACCGATAAAAAAATAGAGACCATTTGTTTTCCTTGCCCTTCATATATTTCTGAGGTGTCCAGTATCAAATTGGGACACACTGTATGTCTAGAATTGGGAGAACAAGAGTCACCTAAAAATCCCAATATAATATATAGGGTCTCTCAAAAATCTGACCAAGGGTGTTCACTTTCGGTCAAACCGGAATTCGGAAATGAGAACCGGCAATTTTACATTATTCCCCGTATAGGTAGGTACTTATTACTAATATTCCGTGTTAAAATCCAACTTCACAATTTTTTCGAAAAGAGTTTTAAATAACTTTTTAACGACATTCTGTATATTAAATTTGACTTAATATTCTAATGCCTCGAGAAATTCTACACAAGTTTAGTTTTTGAACAATCAATTTATAGTGAAATTTACCAAGAAAATCGACATTTTCAAGCAAATAGGGACACCATGTATATTATAACAGACCAATGTTTAAGTAGAATTATTTTGTAAAAGTCAAGAAAAAGTTTTCCATATTGCACTCTTTTGGAACACGCTGTGTAATTACTTTTTTTTAACCGGTAGAAATGCACGGCTAACCAATATTCGATCAATATCGCATAGATTGCCATGGATTTACAATACATATAATATGTCAATTTTGGCTGTTTATGGTATTACATAAGGCGGAACTTCTTTCTTCTTCTTCTTCCTCTAATTTATGGGCTTTGCTACTGAGGCAATTTACCCAGTGTCCTGGCCTTACGTAATGTTTACGCTGTCCAGATTTTGTTGCTGGTATATAAGTCTGACCTTATGTCATGCTATACCAGCGTTTCTTTGGTTCAATTTCTTGTTCCTTTCCTTTTCCTCATTTCTGTGGTTGGGTGATGTCTCCATATATGTTTTGGCTTCCTTTTATTGTAGTTTGTAGGAGGTTTGTAATGGGGAGTTAATTTGACAGCACAACACAGGAATAAACCCTTCTCGCTCCCGGGCGCCGGAGGAGCTACGACACACCCGAAATGGCACCTCGGAAAATAGAATAAGAACCCGGGTATTATTACAGATTGGGAGTTATGGTCTGAGTCTTGTCCTGTCTTCGTTATAATTTTATTTGATTGAAATTTAAAAAATTATTGATTAGATTGACAACATTGTAATTTGGTATATTTAATATGTCATATACAGATATCGGGCCCTCTTTTATTTCCTCCACCAGGGCACGGTACAGGTCTGTATTATTAGGGGAATGATTCAGCGGGCATTCAAAGAGTATGTGAGTGAGGGATCCTCTAGAGCCACATCTGCAATCCGGGGAATTCAAGACACCTATCCTGTGCGCGTGCTCTGGTGTCAGACAATGTCCGGTTCTCATCCTTATAAAGGTTGTTACGTGTCTTCGATTTTTAAAAATGTGCTTTATAAACCAGGGTTTCATTGAAAATGAAAAACTCAGCCTTGAGTACATATAATTTTTTCTTTTGATGATTGAGTTCCATTCATTAGAAGTCGATTATTCTATTTTTTCTGTTTTTCTGTAATAAGGTTCTGAATTTTGACTTGACTCTAGGAAATTTTGACATGTATGCCAATAAGTCGCTGACATTTTTGGGGGTATTTTTTTACAACACAATCATTGAAATTGCAGCCATCTAGTTCGGTTAGGTTTAGATTAGGTTACAGTGACTCGCAAAATACTTTTTAGGTGCACTTAATCCGTATGTGGAAATGCATGCCATAAATAATATGAATGACTTTTATTTGTTTGTGTCCCCTAAACTTTTAGTTTGCGTTTACCGCGCGTCAAACCCAAAAAGATTCGTTATTATTGCCTCAGTTCTCGAAGTCTGCTAGAGTTCGCCGGCAAGAGCCGAAGTTTCGGACAACTCCGCTAAATAATAGTCGAAGCGTTAACGTCGTTTGACTTGGGCTCAAGTTGGCGTTTGCGCGTACTTTTCGAATCCGACGGCCCGACGGCCCGGAAACTTCCTGGTGCAACTCGTCAGGCCCGATCGCCAGAATCTAATTCGGGGTAACATTCCCGACTTGAGTTTAGGCAAACATCTGCCGCACGGCTTTTACAAGTTAAAATTTAGTTTCGCCATTCAAAAGTTGTTCGGGATTGTTACTTCTCGCATGAAGCAGGTGTGCCTTGAAACATGAACTTGGGCTCTTTAGGACACGTAAAGCACGCGCCTTCGGGGTAATGTATCAAAGTGTGCATAAAAGCGATAGTTTATCGCTTTCGCGGATTGCCAATTGCGATCGGTGTTTTCGTAGCATAGGAATTAATAATATAATAATAATAATAGAAGATGGCGTTGGATATAAGTAATAAAATAATGTGATGAAATGAAGTTGAAACCCGTGAAGAAAAATGCAAGATCAACTTTTTGTGGGGACAGTTTGACCTTCAAATTATGGATTTTATAGAAATGTTTATAATGTGCAGGCAATGCTATTAATAAATTGTATGAACTACAGTTATACAGCGTGATCAGTTAAGGGCGGCCCTAGGCCATTTCTCGGGAACTATGCAAGCTAGAAAGATGCGGTAAAAAAATTGTTAATAAAAGTGACCCAAATAATTTCAAAGAAAATGTTTTCAAGTTCCTTCGTGTGCCGCCAGGGGGCGAATTCACCATTTTGTTGTATAAAACTGTCTTTTTCTCCACAAATCGCCTACCTTATCCGCATCTGAAATAGTATTTTTAGAACCTCCCTAAAATTCTCTACAATTTTTGTTAAAACAATTTTTTCGTGGTTGCTACGGTAACAGCGCTACGAAGGAAAGCGGTGTTAAAAATTCAAGAAGTCATATCTCGAATATGCCTAAACCGAATTCAGCAAACTAGCTCATATTAAAGAGTGTTTTAAGGAGAATTTACCGCCCTTTTGACATAGACAAATTAATAAGTATGTTCAACGCTAGGGGGCGCCATTCAGAAAATGTCCATATTTGTTCGATTTTTTCAAAAATTTCAAATGGTGAATTCGCCCCCTGGCGGCAAACCAAGGAACTTGAAAACATTTTCATTGAAATTATTTGGGTCACATTTATTAACAATTTTTTTACCGCATCTTTCTAACTTGCATAGTTCCCGAGAAATGGCCGAGGGCCGCCCTTAACTGATCACGCTGTATATAGGAATGAATTATTTAATTTCCTAATAACTAACTTTCTTCGCCCTTGTCGGTGGAGAAGAGCACTAATATCTGAAATATTTTAAGATATTTTAAAATTTTGAGTATCTAGGTGACTTTAGTTCGTAATTCCAATCATCAAATCAATGTTAAACTATTTTAATTTTAATGGACTATTGCCCATTGCCCAACACTCAAGATTACCTTAAAAGCAACAAGATGCTGTGAAGGAGGGTGGTAAGTACTGTTATTTGAGCACTTGCCCATATAAGGAACCATGGCATTTTACTGGTGCTCCATTTTTACTGCAAACAAGATTAAAATATTCTGTCGATTTGTATAAGGAGTAGAAGAGTCACTTTTTTGTGGCAGCAAGTCTGATGAAAAAGGCAAACCATAATGCTCAAATTATCCCCCTCCCTGTAATTTTGATACCAATGTTTGCAACCTTTTCTAAAATTCTCTCGACTCCCTTTGGAGAATCGCATCACTCCGGATATTACGGACCTTATCCCGTAATAAATTCCGTAAAGTTTCGACAGTAGTTGGTTTATGTAGTTGCGGCGGACACCCGAACTTCGTCTCAACTAATGCAATCTAGTTTGCAGTAATTCGTTGTTGCGAACGGACATAACAGTTTGTTTTAATAACTAAACATCAAGTTTGCATCGTCCGAGCTCGGAAGCGTGGAGTTAGAGGGAGACGAGGGCAGTTGAATTTGATCCTTCTAACGAGAAGCTGAGAGCTATCCCACAACATTATTTAGCCTGCAACTTTGGATGGCTCGCAACGTGCTCGATTTTCAGAACTTTTAGGAGGAGGAGGAACTTTTTAGAGCAAATGACATTTTCAGCTCTTAACAAATTTTTGGCTAGGTGCACAGGCTGATTCTGTTGCAAGTGACGATTTTTCTTGCATGCCACTCATGTTGCGTGTCCCAACTATAAACTTGCATTCGCTTGCTAGTAAATAATATAATTTGGAATATGCACCCAAACAAAATCACAGCACATGAAACAGTTGACTCTATGGCGGCCGCGGCGTTGCCAGATAATGAAATCGTCTAGGAAAATCAATATTTTACAAATTTCAATTATTCATATAAATATAAATGATAAGCTAATCAGTCGGTACAATAATATGATATGAAGTAGCTATAAATTTTAGCACATTTGCAGTCTACATTTTTATTATTAAAGTAAAAATGATACATAATTTATCTTATATCTCGTTAATAGTATAGTTTGGGTGTACATACGTGTCACTTCCGTCAAATTATATCAAACAGTAAACATACCTAATACCTATCCCATCTATGATTGTTGTTTACACAGCGATTTCAAGAACTTTACGTCAAAAGAGAGAACTTGCCTGTTCTACGCCTAATAATTATGAATAGATGTAGGTCAGTACAGAGTTGATTGTCTAATTAAAAGTTTCGATTGCAGGCTATTATTATCGACATCAGAATGCTAAGCTCGAAACCGTCACATGAATTTATGTATCTACCCCACACCTGATAACGTTAAGTGGGATTTTGTTCAACAACAACGAATACATGATTATTTTCAGTAATTTGTTGTTAATGGGTACAATAATAGAAATTCCGTCGTCGAACGTCCTTAAGAGTTTGAAAAGGTCCCGAAAACGCATTTATGTCGAAATAGACCTCGCTACCCCACACCTGACACCATTTAGAAATAAATCCTACAATGATGGATAGACTATGTAGTATGTACAGTATGTAATTATGTAGTATGTACAGTATGTAATTATGTAGTATGTGCAGTATGTAATTATGTAGTATGTACAGTGTGTAATTATGTAGTATGTACAGTATGTAATTATGTATGTAGTATTTACAGTATGTAATTATGTAATGGCGTGTTTCAAATTAATGTATCATATTTTTATTAAGGAGGAACCTTATGAATTACTTTTCTTAATAAATGTGAACAAGCGATAAACAATTTGGTCGAGAATAAATCGTTGTCACAGTTCGACATTTTCTCTTGCTGGTGTTTTCTAAACGAAATGAAAAATAAATTATATTTGTTTTTAGTAAAACTTGTGAGGAAACTTAAAAGGCAAACTTGTTGGTATGTTTCTGCACAAGCAATATACCTACAGTTTTTGCTTTAAAATAATGGCAAATTATTGACGTGCTCAAAAGTATTTCCGACCTCTAGAAAATACTTTTATTTTTTCGATAGTGGTTTCGATAGTTCTCTCCAAAAACTTGCTTTAATTCAATATTTCGTGAAGTAAGAAAACCAAATACTACATAACAAAAGATAGCATAAAAACATGCGATACCACTTTTTACAAAATATTTTTACGTAGGTACATCTATTCCAATAAGCATAAGTTTAAACGTATTAAAATTGAAAGATTTTATGTAGGTTTAATAAAATTCATTTAAATGAAATATGGGCTTAGAAAAATAAAAAATAAATAAAAGTATTTTCTAGAAAGATTTTTCTGAATTTAGAATTTTTTTCAGAAAGTAAATAAAAAAATGTCATATTTAACAGATAACTAAAATTACGTGATTGCTTTTGAGTACGTCATTTGCCATCATTTTTTGAGCAAAAACAACTGGCAAAATATTATGTTCAACGTTATGTATAGGTTATTGTTATTACTCCTAAAATATCAAACCACTTCACTTAAAAACAGATAATCGAAAATCTTTCAAAGCAAAGCTTTAAAACACCCGCAACTCTCGCAATTCCCTCACGGGCTCGTATCCCGGTCGTTACGAACTTCGGCCCCGGCCTCCCGGACGAAATAACTAATATTCCGGGTAAGTTTCGCCAGTAGTTAATTTATGTAGTGGCGGCGGGCACCCGAACTTCGTCCGAACTAATGCTATCTAGTTCGTAGTAATTCGTTGTTGCGAACGGGTATAACAGTTTGTTTTAATAACTGAACATCAAGTTTGCATTGTCCGAGCCCGGAAGCGGGCGGTTAGAGGGGAGCGAGGGGCGGAATTTGATCCTTCAGCGACGGGCGGAAAGTTATTTCGCAACATTGTTTAGTCTGCAACTTTGGATGGGCTTATGAACTAACTGGCGATATATTATGTTTGAATGATGATAAAATTGCCGCCACCAAGTGACCCTTCTTAGTTTTTAATATTAGTGGTATTCTCTCCTGATCATCCATCCTACTGATCTATCAGATTCAGTTATCCCATCCATGAGACGACTGACCGCCGTTGCTGAACTTTCCATATCTCTATGGGTTGTCTTTTGTCTTGCTAGATTTAGCTAATAAACTAGTGGTCATCAACATTATCATTAAATCCGCATTAAAATGTCCCAAAATCGTCATTAAAAGCACAGAAATCGTACAATAATGTAGCCCATTATTGTACGATTGTTTCAATAAGTAGGCCTTAGCGAGATGTAAACATCAAACGTCAGACGCGGAGAAATCGCCCGTCAAAAGTGACCAAATATTCAAAACCCGGCCGATATAAAGGCTCATTTAACTTTTCGTACACATTGAGAAATTGTTTCCTATAGAAGCGCAATCCTTCAGTATACATATTTTAGTAAATTTGAAAATCAATAGATTTGTTGTGTGGGCTGCACAAGAAGCAGCAGTTTGGTTTTTCTGTCAGAAGGTGCAGTACATCATTATACTTGTCCTAGGTAGAGCGATCGGTAAAGTCAAGCAACGCCGCGCGTAGTCGGTTCGTGGACGGGTGATCCCTTATTATCATTTTCTTGCCTAATAAAACATTTTTTTTCCGATTTCAAGAAAAATATAATATGTACCTCGGCACTGAAGTTCTTTTTATGACTCATGTGGTTTATTTGCCTCGGCCAGAGGCCTCAGCAACTAAACTCCACATGAGTCATAAAAAGTTGAACTTCAGTGCCTTGGTACATAAATAACTATTTTGAATTGATTTGGTGCCGATTTCTGAGTTTTTAATGACGATTTTGAGACTAGTGCCGATTAAAAAAAACGGTAGTGTTGTTACTGTTGTTGCTGGTCCATTGTTATTTACCTACATTGTGACGTCTCGCCGAGTCATTACTCACAGCACTGTTGCGATAAATATTAGAATATCAGCTTCCCCCCACACCTGATAGCAATGAGCAACAAAAGAAGAAATTTTAATTTCAATAATACTTCAGATGCCGGAATTCTAGTACCAGTACTATTTTTATTACGTTGTTCAGCTATGTTTGCGGTATATGCCATGCATTTTTTCCAAAAATGTCCACTTGACCATTTTTTTAAAGTAGCTTGAAGCTATAGTTTTTGATAAGATTAATACCAAAATCGTTTTGCAATTTTTTTTTTCGTATTATTTTTTTATTGTTAACTCCCATTTAAAAACACTGACATCACTGACTTGGAATTAAGGTACGTTTCGCAACATGGTCAGCCTAAATTTTATGTCCGATCTCCAACCCCCTTTGAGTAATTCGTTATCTTACAGTAACAAAGATGACAGTAATATAACATAACAGTAAACATTATTACCAATTGTATGGATTGACAGTAGCTGATTTGTCCCATGACATACTTCAACTTCAATTCATGTTTGCCACATATTGTGTTTACAAATCAGTAAAGTCAGAGGTGTTTATGCAATTTTAAATAGCTGTAAGGCTTCTCTATTCCATAGACATTTTCATTAAGAAGAAAACTTTGTCAAATACCCTGTTGCGGTATCGCGATATATCTCCTTGCATCAAAGTGAATGCGAAATGTGTTTGACCCAGTTTGGCAATGGCTGCAATGTCACGACAGTGTCCACGGGATTAGCATTCCGTATGCGCCCAAGAAATTACTGCAGCAGCTTCTCAATCCGTCTGCCGCAGGCGGGCGGGCCAGCTGCGTCCCGAGCGTCCTGGTTCGGCCAAAGATGAAATATTCACGGGTTAGCTCGGGTGCGGCGGCGACGGGTGAGTCTGGAGCCGGGACCCCCGCTGCCGCCGCCGCCGCTCGCGCCCGGCCGGTCCCGGAGAGAGAGAGAGAGTGAGAGCGCCCAAGTAGCGAGAGAGCGGAGAACAAAGGCGGCCGGGGAAGGATTGATCCCGACTCTGGCCGGATCCTCCGTCGTTAAACGGCCGATATCGCGGGCGGCTGCGGACGCCAGGACAGACGGTGCGGCGCCTCCATCTTGTTTATCGGCGCGGCCCGCTTGCCCGAGATAACTAGATTGCGATAGTCTCAGAAATGGGCTACTCTGGTCATATATTATATCAAACAACATGCAGGCAGATAATTGAAGTTTAGTAGATTCCCTGGCATATTTCATTTTTTCAGTTCACCCCGTTTGCTCTCAAAAGAAGTCGTTCAGTAAAGTATTGTGATAAAATGAGGTTGAAACCAACGAATAAATTCTAACAAAAATATGAAGAATTCAAAATCAACCTCCCTTTTTTGTGGTAACAGTTTGGCCTTCAAATTATCGATTTTATAGGCATTGCTATTAATAAACTGTATGAACCCCACACCTGATACCACTTAACAAGGGCCGTGCCAAACATTGTATTCAGAAGCTACTATGTTTAGACAGGTGAAAAGTGGAGTTGTAGTTAATTTATTGTTTTCTAGGCATTGAAACTTAGCCCAACCCTTATACAAAATTTTACAAGTTTATTCTACAAAAATATTCAGCGTGTTTAAGTTGTGACTTTTTTAACAGCATGTAGAACTCGGAAAACAAACGTTTTCTTTTAATACCATTTTTTTGACAAAACTCAAAAATAAGGCAGTCAACTATAAACTATATTTGTTCAATAACACCGATAAGAAATACACAAATTAAAACTTTGGTTTATATAATAAATTTCGCAATCGTGCTGCCCATTCCTTAGGTGTTTCACTAGGAATTTTTATCGCCTCGAAAAATTTTTCGCGGTCGGCAAATACCGATACCTCGGCTTTGAAATACGTATCCATCAGATTGATAATCTCTGCATGTGTTTTCTTCTAGGGTTCTACTGGATAACACATGTCAAACAAGAGTTTGTACGCTTCTTCGTTTAATAAACTAAGAAGAATCGCTCTTTTCCTGTCATCGTTCTTAATTTCATTGGCAGTAAAATAATTCTGCAATCGACGTTTGTAAATTGACCAATCTGAAGTGGATGGCACGAATTCTTGAATATGCTCACTATATGGCATGTTAGTGTCCCTCATTTTAAACCGACTTAACACAACTCGCGTGAATTACAAAATCCTCGTCGCCAATATAATATCTTTGGCATGGGCGAGAGAAGTAATAGAATGCTTGTATTTTTAGGTCTTTATTTTACCAAAACCCGAACAAGACTGATACAAAAAGAAAGAAAGGTACAATCAATATTAGCATAAAAAACAACTACCTTTTTTGCTCCTAAATATATATATATATCGGGAATACTACAAACATCTATCTAATTGTAATTGTTTTTAACTTTCAATTCTATATATCCGTAATTTTTTAGTTTTGTCAAAAATGGCACTCACTTTTTTTTGGAGTTAACACGTTGTTAGAGAAAAAGTCACAATTTAAGAAACACCCTATATAATTGTTATTCCATGCAAACAGTTGTAACGTTACATATGGGAATTGTTTTTCCCCTAATTCGTTAGTATACCTACCTATTAAAATGTTAAAAAGTTTATCTCCAACTATATACAGTTAATATTTTTTAGCGCTTTCGTGCTGGAATCGTGTGTATAAAATAAACACTGAGTTAAAATTGCAGCGTACCTGCGTCGTTTACTTTATTAGAAGCAGTTGAAGACCGGAAAAGGGAGGAATAATAAAATGGGTGTAGTATTTATAAAGCCGCTACCATAGGCGCACGAATGCGAATTAAATGTTGATCGACGCTTTTTGCTTTTATAAATAAACTGCCCCGAATTAAAATATCTCACCCTCCTACCCTCGGCATATTTAACCTGAAGATCAAAGCCCCTCATTAATATAAACCGCGAATTAACGGATTAAACCTAAGCAGATCAAAAGGGCCAACTCATCCCTCGCCACCAAAACATATCTATCTCACCGACTCCAGACGTACAATTTAATCGACCCTTGTAACCCGATTAATACTTTGGTTGTTATTCTGGGTGAAGAAAAAATCCTTAGTCCTTACCTTAGATTTAGAAGAGGATGCAAAAGTGTTTGAGTTCATCATACAGGGGTCTATTATCTAGCATTTTTAAACAGGTAAATATATGCGCTCCAGCTACACAAATTCACTAGAAATGTGGTAAGCACATAACGAAACGGCAGTTGTGATTCTAATAGCTAAATTTGTCCAAAGTTACTGGCGGAGATTTGAGTCTGTCGTCGCAGATCTGCTGAAAACACTGCTGGTGTGTCTGGAAATTGAAGTACTGCAGACAACCCAGCAAACATCTCGTTTGTGGCACTGGAAAGAAAATATTCAAGCTTTTATTCGGGTAGTATAGAGCGCTAAATGGTCGAACTCGTGATGCAGAACTTTTTCAAAATATTAACCCTTCGCAACGGAAGTGGAGGCTGTTATCGTGTTGATTACGGTGCAATTGTGAAATTTATCGCGACATTTCTAAAAATATGTTTTATATACGGAAAGCCATACTAATCCAAGTGAGTGTAGGACAATAATTAGTAAATCACACAGATAAAGCTATTAAGATGCAAGACTCCCGACAAAATATAGGTAACTGTAACTAGATCACTAATACACGTTTATACTCATTTCGCACTTACTAGGAAACAGTATAACATCATCGAATGTGCATTGAGCTAAATAGAAGCATATGGAACTGTTGACTGCACAGCGGCCGCGGCGTTGCCGGAGAGTGCGATCTTCTTGGAAAATCAATATTTTACGAAAGTCTGCTGTTAGTATAAAATAAGTGGGTACAATCATTTTTATTATTATGACGTAGGTATACAAGTGGCAATACCGTCAAATTTACCAAACAGTAAACAAGTTGATGTATGCCACGATTTATTTCTTGAGAAAAATTATTTGTCTAGATAGGTATATTTTGTATGGGAGCAATACCGTGAATCTACGTTTTGCCCGGGGCTATCAGCAGTGTTTTTCTATAGAGGCATGTATGCATGCGCTCAAGCCCCGAACCGAACCAAGGTCGATCGAAGACAGATACATAATTTGAAACCCACCTATATTAATATTGGACCAGTCCACAGATAGGCGAAAAGTAAACATCGGTCTTCATCCTTAAGCAGATCGAAAGGGCCAGTCTACCTCTCGCTATACCAAGACCGAATCCATACACAACATTTTAATCGACCCGAACGTTCTGTTTACCGAACCCTCGAAAGATCAAGCGTGCAGCGAAATGCGAAATCCCACCCGGACAGGCCGACGTCGCAGGGATTACCCCCCCCCCCCCCCCCCCCTCTGCAAATTACTGCCCCCTCCTCCTCGGACTCCCCTCGCCGCTGCCGGTCCCAGAATGCGGCCATCTATTATTGCAGGGTTCCTCCGGCCGCCGGACGCTCTGCTGCAGAATCAATAAGCGTACATACAGGACACCATTCACATACATACACACACACCTAGCGCGCCAGTTCGACCGCATGCGAGCATGTCGATTTGCGGGCGGGCGGATGTAATTTCCGACTTTGGCAGATGCCTCGTTTGCGGGTGACAGATTTCTGAACGCAACCCGGAGAGCGTACTGTGATCGAGTTGGTCTCGTTGCAAATTACGTTTTGTTGGGCCAATAATGCCAGGTTTTATTCCGTTTTCCAGCCCCCCCTTTTTGTGGCTTTAAAGATACTTTTAGCATACATGTCTGCTCAGATACTATTTATGTATGTAAAATATATCTGAGAATATAAAGCGATAGATCGACATATTGTCATTGTCGATTCTGAGTTTTGGTTCGAGAAGTTATCTTAATACGCTTAAGTGAAAGGATAAAGGTCACAAAAATATGCCATGTCATAAAATATAAAAATTTCCTTTGGTTGACCTCGCACGCTCCATTTTCGCGAGATGAACGGGAAGATCCAGAAGTTGTTGAGGAGGTAATAGCACTTTTATTCCCTGTCCGGTTTGCACCGTGCATAAACGTGAACTCGCGAGAAAATTCTTAATCATACGTAATCTCCCAGCTAAAACTGTACACTAAGCGCATGCGAAGTTTTTTAAAACACCGCACACCTCGATTTTGGTTTAGGGAGGGACACTGAATTGTATTTCACTTTTGGAAGGTTCACTCTCACCCCTCCAGAGCCTACCCACTCTATTTTTTTAAATGAGATTATCCCATTGTGTATAAAAATATGAGGTAACTCATAACTACAACCAGACCAAAAATATGGCAGTGTAGTCATGCATTATATCACAGAAAATATAGCCTATGGCAACAGAAGTCTGGTTCAATCTAATATTGTAGAGTACACGAAAGGAAGCCTTAGGAGATGCTGCCAAAACCAGTTCAAGTTTTGACACCGACTGGCAAGTGTTGATACCTTGTTGTCCGATTGAGCAGCTTTTCCCCATTGATACAGAAAATAGTAAAGTGGCAAAGATCGACGGCGGGCGATTTGACGTAAGAGAATCTATATAACCTGGCCTTTTGTTCTTGTTGGTTTAATTATATTTTGTCTGGGTGCGCAGATATGTCTATCGATTGAACGTCGATGGAGTCTCTTAAAATTCTCACGCCTTCACCACCTAGCCACCCCTTTAGCGCTTCGAAGTTAACCCGGTGCCGCGTTGCAAACCGGCTATTACACTCTGATCCAATTCCGTCGACAAATTCGTTATCGGATAGTTGGGAACTAATATCCTGGAGACGGGCCGGGCGACAACCAACATGAACGCACAGAGAGGGTCATTACAACGAAGTTTAATCGACAAGCCGGGCTGTAACGCAATCACCGCACGCATAATCGATTGGGCGCTTGTTTTAAACTTTAGGGAAATGTTTTCGGTCTTGGGATATTCAGTGGACCTCTGAATTCAAATACCTCCTGTATGACGTATGACCCATGGGCCATGAATTGAATAACAAATATTGGTAGCTCTGGTAATACGTTATTGTATTAAATTTTGGGAATCGTTAATAGAGACTGTACCTTTATTAGGATTAGTTTAAAGAAAAATAACAGTAATAAAGTTTAGAAGACCTTAAAAATGGTTACATAGACAATTAATTGTTATTCATGCAACAGAATATCAATTTTGGGATTAAACGGGTTTTCATAACTTTTACAGGAGACATGCCAGATATGAACATGAAAATATGCCGATTGGTCCGAAAATTTTGAACTTTTTATTGAAAGCAACTTTTCTGTGCAACATTTCCTTTTAATTTCTTCGAAAATGTATAGGGTGTTCCACTTGAGACGTATGCACCCCCATAATATGTTTATTTATAGGTATATTTTCTACATCTTTATTTTTGTTAAATTATAAATGTTAAATTTTAAAAATCTTGACTCCCACCACGACTTAAAATGTAGTCCGAAAAGTCGGGAAGTAGGTACTATTCGCGATTTTGTAGACAAACACCGGTAACGAATTCTTATTTAGGACGGTCTCAAACCTATACTAAAATCGAACAACTCTTACGCCTGGCGTAAACAAGAGCACGTGCTTTGAGATATTAGCCAGGGCCGCACTGAAGCACGACCTTTATTTAATTTTAGTTTTATAATTGTTTACATCAAAATATTTCGGGAAACAATTATTAGCTGAATTAAAATGGCTCAAAACATCGATAAAATTATTTGTGGCAGTGTCTAAATAGCTGAAAACAACAAGATAAAACCGCATAACTATACTTTTGCGATCGAGTACGTCCCTGTTGCCAAATCGGTTGAAGTTTTATAGCCTACCGACCAATCGCGAAAATTATATTGGCATTTTTACACTTTGTTGGAAATACTATTGGTATTTTTTAAGAACATGCGAAAATTATTACTGCAGAGTGCAGAACATCAAAACCCAACTCAAATTTATTAAACGCCATTTAAGGCGTTTACACCTGACACTACTCCACGGGCATACTTTATATGATTTGGCCAAATAATTATTTCAGTTTAGATTCCGATCCATTCCATTGTCTTTCGTATGAAAACTTTCCTTTATTTCATTTCACATAAGTTGTTTTCTAAAATTATCAAGGCATTAACGCCTTTCTGAATGTTTTACTCCAGTTTTCTCAGAAATGGTTGATTTTTTCAAAGTTGATTAAGAATAACCATTTTTAAGTCTTTTCACCTAATAATAGTGTCCGCACACCGCAAAGGGTTTAACCGCTTTAGATTTCGAAGTAGTGACAAAAGACACCTGTATACCTTTCTCTCTTATAGTTATTTGATTTCACCAGACTATATTTTCTGGACTGTATACAAATCTGAAATCTGTATACAAAATTACAAGACACCGTGTATATTTTTATTTGGTAGCACCCCGGGAGTTCCTAAGATCGAGTGCTGAACTATAAACAATCATTTATCGGGAGGGCGCCTTAATTTCTTTCGGCGGACAACTCCGCGCAAACTTCCGAAATAAAACAGAGGCGGGCAAATAGAAGGGGGGGCGACTGTCCGGGTGGGGGCGGCGGGGGAGCGAAAAGTTCGTAGCTCGCGTACGAAACTTTCGCAGTCGCCGGAAAGTTTCGGGCAAAATTTTCGGGAGTTGCCGCGACTAACTTCCCTCATAAAGTATATAAACTTACACTTTTACAACAACTTTAGTTGGCGGAATAGCGCGGAAAAACTTCGCCACCGAGCCCGCGGGAGGCAGTTGGAAGTTTTGTTGTTATTGGGAAGTTCGTTACACGCGTTTTCGTATTGCGCGCTGCTTGGTCTTCATTTATTTGAATATTGTTCGCTGTCGCTCTCACGAAAACCACAGTTGGTGCAATAAAGTTAGAGTAATATAGTATGTGCGAAACAGTGATAAACAAAGTGTTCCCCCATACTTCTCCAATTTCACCAGAAACAAATCAATTTGAACCTCTGTAGCGATATACAGTATTGCATTCTCTCATTCCTATGAGAGGCGACTTCAAGCTTTGTATTGTTGTATTTTGTTCAAATTTTCTAGCAGTTTTCTGACGTGAAGGATATAACTTACAGTCTCAGCTCTACAAAGGAAAAAATTTACATATGTTTCAACCCACCTAGGGCATTTTCGGCAGTAAAACATTTTGGTAAGCTGACAAAACTAGAAAAAAATTAAAACAATTTAGATAACGCTATATTATAACCAAACTCAGTAAAATCGGAAAGAACCGGTAAAAAAATGGGGGACTTACTTTCCTAGACATAGTCTTATCTCAGTGTGTGGTTGTGGAAAAAAGAAAAAGGGGGTAACTACTAAACGGACTTTTAATCGGATAAACTAAATAATATTTTAATTTTTTTCAAAGAACTCGTCATAATCTCGTTGGTGTTCCCTAAAGCTGGTGGAAAAGCTCCTATACCTGTCTGAGCCACAGCTCAGAAGAATTAAAGCAAGTTGTGTAATTATATTTATTAAAAATCTCTTTTATGTGTGAAGAAATTGTACCAAAGAATTTTGCGTTTATTGTCTTTGGCAAGTAATTTTTTTATTCAAAAATTTAATAAATTGTATTGAAAACATACAGGAAACTGATTGTTAGACGCTATTTGGAAAATGGTGTCCAACTCAAAGAAGTCAAAACGGTCAAAACATCATATGACTTTGTAATAGTTCAGTCAAGAAAATTAATTGACTCCATAGTAAATTTTATATAGGTTGGATATTATCATTGAATAAGGAATTCGTAATCAATGATATTATTAAAATAGTCAAAAATATAAGTCAATTCAGTACTTATGTGAGTCAGAAAATATAATGAAAATATCCTCTACCTATCTGAAATGCAAAATAATTTTGAAAAACAAATGGTGTTCTCTTGTTCTTGGTTGAAAATTGAAAGAAATTTTGACTTACTACTAAGTCAATATATAAGAGAATAAATATTAAGTATGTGATGGCAATTAAGATTCGAGTTTTCAAAAAGTAAATCTCTCACTAAATTTTATGCACTCTTGTGGAGGTATGCTGGAAAACAAATTACTTACGTCAAAAGACACTGACACTGAAAAGGAAGATCGATGAATATTAAAGTTCGAATTTTTTTCTATGAGATCATTAGAATTTTTAATTTCGGAGAGGTTGTTAAAATTTGTGAGGGAAGATAAACTTGCGTAAAGGATTATTGTCCAATCTCTGAAAATTGTCAGTGGTAAGGAAATGGGAAACCTTTTCTAGATATAAAAATCTGTCCAAAACCACAATGCCTTTTTGAAATCACCAAGTTGTCAATTATTTTCTTTTTGAGTATACGAGAATCTTAGAAGAGTGTGAATATACACAACATATAAGTTTCATTAATTATATAAAACATAATGCTAAGAAAGTGCATGGCTGTCGTCTCTATAATAAGGTTAAGAACGCAGGTTCCTTGATATCCAAAAATTTCGAATTTTTTTGTATTATTTAGTAGTAGCATTACTTAAATTCTTTGAAGATTTTAAAGGTAATTTTTATAAAGCGGGATCCAGCTATAGAGAAATAAATGCCTAAATCGTATTTTTCAGTATGGAAGTGGGAGTCGAGGGAGAGCCTATATAGGTATAAACTTCTTGCAAAACAGAATGATACAAAGCCGCTTATAATTATAAAAACTAATTTTCGATAAACCTTGAATGTTTTGCACAGAAATTCAAGTCTAAATGACATAATTATTTTTCCAGAATGAAAAAAAATCTTCCGTCTTGAAAACTCTAAGTAAACGCGATAAATCCCAGCCAATAAACAGCCACTCATTGTAGATTTTTTTCGGAGCATCTCCATCAATAAAACAGGGGCGGGCAAATAGAAAAAGGGAAACGTGACGGGTGGAGAAAAGTTTTGAGCGCGCCGACGAAAGTCCCGAAGTCATCGGAAAGTTGCGGGTTAAATTTTCGGGAGTTGCCGCGATTAACTTCCCTCGAAAGGTATGTAAAGTTGCACTTCACTGCAGTGTCCGGCAGGAATTCAAAACTTATAAGATTATTGGGGATTTCGATAGGCATTTTTACGTTCAATTTTTGGACAGGGAAGAACTAACCTTTTGCGTTGTCTGTTCTATTTATAGATATAAAATTCCATGCAACATTAAGTATTTAACTCCATTTATAAACGTTTCAACTAAACTAACAGGAAATGAACCACTCCTAACTTCCTACATCGGGTAATGAATAATTTCTATACTTAATGAGGAGAGTTAGTTCACGGCAAATTCAACTTTTTCGTAGGAAGTGCCCTTCAAACTTCCTGCCAAAGTTCTCTGTTCTATCTCATCCGAGATCTCATCGAATTTTCACAAGTTTTATGTAATATTTTTCATCTACAAGCGTTTGCAACTTCTCTAGTAATAATTACAAGGTAATTAAATACTGTAAAGAAATACCTAAATAGTTATTTTAAGAAGAAAGTGAGAGTAGTGGTGAGATCCCAAGTACAAAGCATGTATCTGTAAATAGGAATATATAAAGCTGCTTTAATTAGACGTTTATTTTCGATGCGCCAAAAGTTATGCAGACAAATTGAAGCCAATAAATAGCGTTATACTTTGAATTTCTCAATTAGCAATAATCTTGGATAAAGAGCTCTTCTAGTTTAGGTTAAACTAAAACTTTCTCGACAAACTTCCAAGTAAAGGCGATATATTACAGCCAATAAACATTCATTGTACTGCTTGGTCCCGATAACCCGACCATCTGCAGGAATGTGTGGAATGGGATGACGTTACATAGTTCTATTGGTTGGCTTGATCATTCTACTTCGCACGGCGTTGCAAAATTGCATACTTTAACGTTCGTTGTACCATAGTTAGTACTAAACAAGATGCGGCCACATTTATCTATTGCAGCCGAAACTGATGACGCGTGGCTAGCTCGTGCGCCCGCCTATCGAAACCTAATGGTTGCTCTTATTTAGTTGCCCCCATTCGGCAAAGCATTAGTAGCATAGGACCCGCTTGCCTCTCAGGTCCCGGTATTCAAGTTATAGGAGCCAATTATTTTCGACGCAACTCCGGCAACCCCCGGAATGAAACAGAGGCGGGCAGATAGAAAAAGGGAGACATGACGGGCGAAGAAAAGTTTTGAGCGCGCCGAAGTCATCGGAAAGTTGCGGGTTAAATTTTCGGGAGTTGCCGCGGCTAACTTTCCACATAAAATATATAAAGTTACACTTTTCCAACAAGTTTAGTTGCGGGAAAAACTTCAGCACCGAGTCCAGTCCGGCAGGAATTAAACCTTGTAATGTTATTGGGGATTTCGATACAGGCATTTTCATATTGAACGCTCTTTTATAAGGAAATTCTGTTTTCTATATAAATTACAAAAAAAAAGTATTTAACTCCATTTCCAACTAAACCAACAGGCAATTTCTTTCATGGAGTAATTGCTTATCCAGTGAATAGTTTCTATAGTTCTTGACAATTTTGAGTTTAGGAACTTTTCTTTTACTAACAAATTTCAAATAATATTGACTTTGTAGAAAAATGTATAATGCACATTATGTACCTACTTATTTATTTCTAAAAATTAGTAGTTAGCCATGAAAAAAAAAACAATTAAAATTAAACTCTAACAACTTGGTGTTATTAATATTAATCTTGTGCTTCTACAGAACAAAATAAAACAAAAAAATGAAATTCCATTAAAAAGCTACTAAATTCCTTAAAAATTTATTTTTAAATTTGATTTTTTTTAATTTGGTACAGGCTCGTTTTAAGGGGTGCTGAATCCAGTGGCGTGTACAGATTTGTTCCAAAAAATCGCTGTGATTTATTAAAATTTTGCTCCTAAAAACTGCCATAGTAGGCCTTGGATTTTCTATGAAAGAGGTCATTGCTCAAAAAATGCAGTTTATAAAGTTCGACAATTAAAAAAAAAATCCGGGTCAAATTGCACAATTAATAAACTTTTACAGGGTGTCTCCAAAACAAATGGTTTATTTACACTTTATACCCTGACAACATAATTCCAAAATAAACCATGCAAGTCTTATACATGTCGTATACAGCGTTATACATAGTATAAAAATTAAGAACTGTTTGCATCTTCTAAGGTTTAGATTCGTTATTTGTAGAACCTTATTTAGTTAGGCGATAGTCGAAATAAATTCCGTAATGAAGGCTACGCTGATTTAAAACTGATAGCAAAGTTGAAATTAAAAAAATAGAAATTATAGAAAGTGGTCAAGATATTATAGTAAGTAATGAACATGTAATTAATGTAAAAAAAAAATGTAAGTAAAAGTGGATAATCATAATAATTGCTAAGTACTTTCGAGATAAACTATAGTTACTAAAATTGCTTTACGTATATTATTTAGAACGGATTTATCACAAATTAACGTTTAAAATATTATTATAAGTGTATTAATTATTATCTGTGCTAGGAAGCTGCTTGCCACTCCTCTTTATCGAGATATTGATTATCTGACGGACAATTTCTATATTTAATGAGAGAAGTTCGTTCGCGGCACTTCCCGAAAGTTTTGCATTAGAACTTCGCATATAACTTTTTCGAAGTTCTCAAACTCCCCACCGCTGAGTTGCTGTTTGCAACCGGATGGGTTTCTTGTGTTCGTGGAATTTAAAAATTTAAACTTTAATGGTTGGTTTATTTAGTGAGCTTTCTATAATCCGTTAAAGTTAAAGGGTTTTTTAACAATACAACAATGTTTCGATTGTTTCAAAGGCTCCCTTAATTTTACAGGATACTTTGGTTTGATTATGATCTATAAAATAGGATTGTCAAATATCTGAGACCAAAAACCAGAACCTAATTTGATTATTCCTTTCTTCCCAGATCTCAGGTATTATTATTATTGGTATTTTTATCGAAAGCAACTCAACCAACCATTAATGTACATATTAAATTTGAAACTGAATAAAATAAATAAACAAATACGGACGTTGTCCCCTAGAAATTGGGAAAGGTCAGTAAAGACGTAAAAATGTGACGCACGAAAAATATTGGTCGATAATGAATGTTTACGTCAGCAGTAGATACCTAATATAGCTATAACGCTGTTCTATCGTTCTGCATAAATTTCAATTAGATATGTATTCGTTTTGTTTTTGTAAAACATATGTACTTTAGAATATCGGAGAATGTATTATAAACTCTTATACTTCAAGTTGAATGTGCAAAGGTGTCAGTGACAGGTTGCACTAGAGATTTCATGCCCCAACATTTTATGGCAAAACTGATTTAGTGGAATAATTTAAGAATGTCCTTTTTTCAGGTTATTGTAGGTGGCAAGGACATTTGGTATTTTGTCACATTAAAGATAACCTTTCGTTTCAACCGAGAAATAAAGTTTAAGTTTCCCTACATGTACCTGGTCAAAATTTGTCAGAAAAAATAGATGGGAAGGACTGGGTATATTAAAAAGTATGCTATAGCATACTTTTACTTCCGGTTCCTCGGTTTTTTAAGTGTTTCTCTATAACTGGTCATAAGGGAAGAACGATTTTTTTAATGAAAAAAGATAACAATAAAACTGAAGACACAAACACCAAGATTTTAATTTTGCTCCCATTCAAGTGATTTTTTCTGATGCAGTTTTATAAATTATCTCCAATTTGTGAAAAGTCGACCGGAAACAATAAAGAAAAATAAAATGGGATCGACTATACAAGACCTCTGCAAATAAGCGCGGGTACATCAGAATTTCCCTACCATTTTTTTCTCGTCGAGTTGCCGGAGATTTAATTAAAAAGTTTGTCTCATCATTATTCCGCCCATCAGTTTTGCTAATAACGAGAGTTTGGTTGAATTAAACGGGGCGTCGATTTAGTGTTCCGTTCCGAACTCCTATTGATCGATTAACTTCCGAGATAGAGGCGACCGAAGTAGGTTTAATGGCTTCGTCCCACTTATGGCGGAGTTTCATTACGCCGCCGTTGGGTTTGGTCAACACGCGACTCGCGTCAATGGCAATTTGGACGGTTTTTATGTTGGCCATAAAGCCACCCTACAATAGTCGAGTTTAAAAGGTTTACTTTCCCATATGTTTATGATAAGTGCGGAAATAAATAATATATGATTATATATATGATATAGATGAGATTTTACCAAACTTGGAAATGAGGTAATCCCTTTTCATGCCTAATTTGCATTTTCTTTTCTTCACGTGGCGAATGTTAGTAGTTGATAGTAGTTGAGACAACTACCTGTGGCGTGTGTTTCTTCAGTTTGACTTCTTGACTCAATTAAGTGCTATAGCGCGCGAAAAATGTCTACAGAAAACCACCGGTGAATGCCAAGAGCGCTGAGCAAAATGTTATTGCTACTTGATAACAGATTTACTAGTTATCCCTAACTAACTTGAATTATTTGGATTTCCTAGAATTCTCCGTAGTACTCGAGTAAACGCTATACTAGCACTATTGGCTAAAAACTGCAATGAATCCGAAACAATAGTCACACCTCCCACGCCCAAGCATGTGGTTGCTTCTGAGATGATTTTGGATTATTGCGAGTGAGAATTATTTCCAGAAGTCTTGCTAAAGTTCCTATTAGACTAATAATTGAAAAACATTACGTCCATTACAATTGGGAATTTATGATAAAATTTAAAATAATATTTACATGATAAGCAGAAATTTCTTTTTTATTACCTGTTAATTTTCAAATATAATGTTCATAAACATTGGTCGCAAAAACAGACCGTTTTTGAATAGCTAGGTAGTTTAATTTGTTTTCAAGGTATGCATATTAAGTTCTAGCAGATATGGCGATATTCTGATAAGAAATAAAAAAGAAACTATATACAGGGTGAGTCACATTTAAGGGCAGAGCCGAAAACACAAGGTAGAATTCGCTAAAATAAGCACATATGCTTAATAAACATTAGCTCAAAAACGCTTGATTCTCCATATACCGCGTGTTGAAACTTTTAACATATATTTTTTATTTTTTTTCGAGCCCGTTTAGGAATTACAACAAAATTTGATACATATTATTGGTTGTCATTTTGTGCAATAATTTGGCCCTGTTCAGATGAGCAGCGGCGTAGATACAAATAATTTTATTTTAAATGCCAGTATAACCTTGGCACTAGTTTAAAAAAATTCGAAATTACGAAGAAACTGTACCAGAAATAAAAAAATTCCAAGAGGCGCTTTTTGTTCCAAATTGAATAGGCTATCCAAAAAAGGCAAATTTTTTGGTTTTGCACAGGACCGTATTACTTTGTTTTACAATTACCTATTTGGAGTAATTATTTGTATCTACGCCGCTGGTCATCTGAATGGGGCCAAATTATTGCACAAAATGGCAACCTACCGATGCATAATGTGTACCAAATTTGATTGAAATTCTTAGACGGGCTAGAAAAAAATGTCAAAAATATGTTATTTTTTGAAAATTTTCAACACGCTGTATATGGAGAACCAAGCGTTTTTGAGCTAATGTTTATTAAGCATATGTGCTTATTTTACCCAGTTCTACCTTTTCTTTTCGGCTCTGCCTTTAAATGTGACTCACCCTGTGTATGCTCGAAGTTTGAAGAGTCCAAGTTAGTTTCTATGCCGTGAAGTAACATCTCACATTAAATAATAGAGAAATTGTTCCTGTGATAATTCATATTTTGGATCCTTATTAAGAAGTGACTAGCATCTTCCATGTTGGACTTCTTTTTTTTGCAAATTTAGTGTTTTATTTCTAAATTTTAAATTTTGAGGAAAAAATCCGACTCCCTACAAAAATAAGCATGGGCTTTAAAATGAAAAAAAAAAATGTTAGCGAGGCATTACACGATAATCTTGAATTTATTTGACTAAATACATCAATAGTAGTCGATATGTTATATACTTCGCACTTGGGTTAACTGCGTGTGTATAAGTGCCACTTTCCGCACTTGTTAGGAAAATAACTACCCCAAAATTAAAATCTAGTGCTAAATATTGCAAAAAAACGAACTTCAACATGAATGCTACAAACTTTTTTACTACTAATGAGTGCTCTTCGAGCTTTATAATGTGTGGTGATGTCATTGCACGTGTAAGAGTGGAAATATGGGTACAGAACATGGTGACGTAGATCCCAACATTGATGGTACGGCGAATAATATTCTAAACTCCACGGAAAATAATCATCGCATCCTCGAGCATTAAAACTTTAGTCGCGCAATCGGGACGCAAATACACAGACGCGAAAACTCCGCTTAAACTAGTGCCGAACTCCGGACCGGCGAAGTTGGGAGTTGGCAACTATTATTGCGCGGTGTTTGGTTTTCGGCGGCGGGAAGTTGGCGGCCGTGCTCTCCGGGCGGGAATATAATATGGAGAGTCGCAGGGAGTTCGCGCCCCATCCCCCTCCCGCGTAACTTCGGCGGTTTCCATAAATTACTGCCCCCACCCAGTTTATTGGAACGGGGTTCGGGCTGTGTGGCCGGAAGTTACTAAATGAAAGCGCCGTAACATAATTTAAGTGATTTTTAAAGCGATTACGTCAACGTTGGATGGGTCGTAGATATTTTTTACTATAATCACAGACAACAGAAAAAGTAGGCCTCTTTACATGTGCGCAAGCGTAAACCCGATTGCAGATTACTGTTATTCTCTAAAGATGGCGCGGCGATCATATCCTTGTTGGCGGATTGTGCATCGTTTCCCCATTGATACAAATCAAACTCTCAGTCTTCCCACATTCCCACACCGTACGCCATTCTCAAATCGGAAACAACTCTACAGATTAGTCGTCACCTAGCAGCCTGAAAGAGTGAACTACGTTTCTGCATCGACGCGCAGAATCGTATTGTGGAGAAGTCGGACAAAACTCGATTTGCATATATAGCTCTGTTACCTGCCCCATACTTCTGCCTTCTGTCGCCGCCTAGGCTACGATTTCTGTGCTATAAGCTAATTTAAGAATATTTCGTTAGGTCGAAATAAAGAAAATTTAAGAAGAGCATTTTTCGTGAATATCTCTGCCAACAATTTCTATATGTATCCATGATTAATGATGAAACTTATAGTTCGAAGCGGCTCTAGAAAGTTTCGCATTGAAATTCCCATTCAAATTTTTGCTAACTCCTTAAACTTCCACCCTGTTTTTAATCTTTCAATCTCATGTTTTACATCTCTAAGTTTCTACGAAGTTTGGTCGACCACAAAAGTCTCAAGTACAGTATATTCGGTGAGTTTGCTGCTAAGCGAATGCAGTATCTTGAGAACTAAAGTGTTCTTGTAAAACTTGTCTCAAAAAAGTGTGTTAATCGTTCCTACCAACGGCCAACTTTTTAATCGGTTAATCGAGACAGATCCATTGTACCGGTGCTACAAACTCTGGTTAAACTAATTCGAACTCCGGCAGTCGAATTTGCTACTATTATTGTGCGGTGTTTGGCGGCAGAAAGTTAGGTGGCGGTGGCCGTGTATGAGGAAGTACAAATGTGGCCGCGCAACTTCGATCGTTTTAATAAATTACTCCCTGTATTCCCCATCCTCTCTCTGTCCTCCCCTGGCTTTAAGGTGTATTTGATTCTGGAGTTTCGCTTGGACTCTAGTTTAGTTAAGCTGTTTTTCATGAATATGAGAATGATTTTGAACCAATTGATTACGATATAATATAGACGCATTGTACGCTGTTGTAGCTGTCAGGCAACGAGACTAGCTAGCTTTAATATACCTGAGTGCCCGCGGGCCATAAAGCCGTACTTACCGTCTTCAGAACTTCCTCATAAAGTATGATTTACCGACCGATGCATAAAAATTGTGTTGCTTTTAAAAACTTAACAAACTTCAACTTGATATGTCTAAATATTACAACTTACAGAAATCGTAACCCACTGTATCTTCTAAAAAAATAGTATAGGATCGCTCTCGAGTTTGTTTTGGATTCGACTTTAAATGGGAGGCGTGGCATCAACTGGACCGCCTGCTTTTGCTTTGGTATAAACAATGTCTTTTTTATCCACATTATAAAAGTATCTCAAGCGTCTCGTCGCCTCACTACCAATTATTGTAGTTACCCATATAGGAACACATACACATAAACTTTTAGCTTTTGGCAAGTAATGACTAATAATGAGAAAAATGTACGTACTAAAAGGTTTTTATTTTCCGAAATATACAGGGATGTTAAGAAAAAATAAGTAAAAAAACGTAAATTACAAAGTATTAGACTTTTGTAAGATTGTCTCATCAGAGGCAGCATGTATGCGGTTTAGCAATTCTTCTTCCGTGTTACCTTCAGTTACTCAAACCATGGTCTTTATGTGACCCCAAAAAAAAGTTAAGTTGAAAGTTATATTTCGGAAACTAATAAACTTTTATACATTTTTTCCATTATTATACTTGCCAAAAGCTACACTTTCCCAAGTTCATGCTTATATAATAAGAATCACCCTGTATATTCTTATAACATCCCAGAGTAGTAATGGTTTTCGCTAAACGGTTAAACTAATCCTGAGCTTCGTAGCACTGAGCGTTCTCGAGTTAGTCCGTAACCGTACTTCTCAAGCGGGTTGTTCGAAATAGAAAACGTTCTAGTTTTCCATTTCTCCAAAATATTCATTCAACCTTGTAACTTTAATGTTTTGTTTCCTGGACTACATATTTTTGATAATTTGCAGTTTCTATTGTGGTTTCCCTCTTCCTTAAAATACGGTATATTGAGTATAAAATATTATATACATAAATCGGTATAGTTGGCAACGCTGGCAGTCGGCAGGTTATGCTACCTCCCCCTCCCCTCGCCGGTCGCGCACGCTATTGGACTCGCGCAGCCAGCCATTAGCTCGTGGGAGGAGTACCGGTTGGGTGGGAGTAGGAGGGGATTATACTACGTAAGTTATAGACCACAGATGATTCCTCGTTCATGGTGTATTGTATAGATCTTGTTTATTGGTAGAATAGCAATGAACGCATTCGAACACGATAATAAATTAGTTTGTATTTCACGAAGTTTGAATTGTGTGAAGATTTAAGCGCATGAAAACGTTAGAAACTTCAGCAAACAAGTATGCAAAACTTTCCCTTTAAACGGCGGCGGCGCGATACCGAACTGCGGAAAAAAGAATCCCGTTTGTTCCCGTCGTCATTAAACTTTGCCCGGGCAATCGGGACGCAAATATACCGTCGCGCAAAACTCCAGTTAAACTAATTCCGAACTCCGGAGCTGCGGAGTTGGCAACTATTATTGCGCCGTGTTTGGCTTTTGGCGGCGGGAAGTTGGCGGTCATGTTTCCCGGGGGGAGGGAAGTGTACGGCGAGTCGCCGGGAGTTCGCCCTCCATCCCTTCGCCCAACTTTTGGCGTTTTAATAAATTACCCTCTCGTTTCCACACGCGCGGTATTTGTTAGATTGAGAGGTAAGGGTTTTTTTTAGTTACGTGTTTTACATATTAATGCTTTTCAAATATATGCAAAAGTCAATAATTGTTACTGTTATTGTTAATGCTTATTAACCAAGATGCGAGAGTGGGTATCTAAAAGTGGTGAGTGACTTAGATAAAATTCCTGTTCCTATTTTTATTGCCAAGTATATAAAAAACAGAGTCACAGACTTCCAGGACGAAACCCAGGTGAGGAATCCGTCCACTCGATCTGCTTTCCAAACTTGTTACGTAAATTACTATAATCTAGGTTAAGAAGCCTAGAACCTTCAACGCCCCCTTTGATATTCCAACGTAGCTGCTTAGGCATTAAAAACTATCCCCAAACATGCCATGACAAGCAAGTGGCGAACATTATTTGTGGCATGAAAAAGAATGATCTTCAAAGTTCTTACAACATGCAAACGCAAACTATTAAATTCCATTCAACTGATTTTGATTTACTCTTGAATAATGACTGGCTGGGAGAGTCCAGTGGTATCTGCGACCGGTGAGGGAGGAGAGGTAGAGTGACCTGCTGATTGCCAGCGTTGTCAACTACGCTGATTTATGATTATATCACGTTGTTGATGGTCAACCCACTTTTTTAAGAAATAGGGAAACTGGGAAAAATTTTATAAATTTATTTTTCCTGGACACCCGATTGGCACGAGAGTCACAGTCTGTTGGGCTTCGCGCTGTTCATAAATGACGACCAACTCTTTTTTCTTAAAGGAAAAACGTAGAGAGCTTAATGGTTTTATAGTTGAGGTACTGACAGGCTCAACAAGAGGGGATTTTTAAGTTTCTATTAACGCCTCAAGGATAACTAAAAATAATCCAGAAGAATGATGGTTATGAATATGGGCTTCTAATTGGTTAGGGGCAACAGCTATGCTTGATAAAAATATTAATTTTAAGGAAGGGGTAAAGGAGGGGTATTTAGTAAACTTCACCGTTTTACCTTTATCTCTTATAAAGAATGGCATATTCTATGGTCCTTGTTAAATAAATGGGAATACAATAGACAACAAATATAAGACTCAGACAAATAATAAAATAGACTAATAATTCAATACAATACAGACCCTGCCAAGATAAAAATGTTTACTAACATTTTGTCTAAGTTAGTAACAGAAATCCAAACCAAAACAATGCAATGATTGCACTATTGCAAAACTTCTTCATAAATTTATCTTGTACTTACGAAATAAATGTATAACCAACGTTAAAAAACATCAGTTTGGAACAATTAGTTGATATCTACAATTTACATATAGTAAAAATTTTGACAGTTATCTTGTAACAATAAATTTTACTTATTTTGTGAATTTACTGATTCTAATTGGTCTATAAATAATATCCTTAATAAATTGCTTATTCTGGCTAACGTGGCAACGTTGCACGAGCTCTTTGTGTTCGATGCGCACTTGCTTTATTATGCCCCAACAGCTGATCCAGAGTTCGTTGAGATTTCGCCGGTTTGTGTTGATGTGTTCGAATGTTTACTTTTGCGTTATTCTTGTTTTTTTTTGAGGAGATTTTGTTATTGGACAAATAGTTAGTTAGTTAGTAATTAGTGAATTAGTGTAGTTTTAAGAACGATGGGAAGAGTAAAGTGTTGGATTTGTGGCATAGGAAACGTAACCTCTGCTTATTATATGATGCAGGCTTAAGTGTCAAATTTGTTGTTTTTGTTTTGAGTGGGCATTTTTTATGTTGGCTGATTACAATGCAACCATTAGGTTAGTCTGTGTTTATTATTTGTCTGAGAATATAAGAAATATTCTTTCTAGGTGTATACCCAATTAATAGCAAAATATTCGCACACTACTGTGAAGTCACGCGCGGCTCTTAATAAATCTTTGTCTATGTTTATTTTGGAATGACCGAATGTTCTTCCTGTATTATGTATTTTAACTTGTGCTTTCTCTTGTCGCAGGTCGTCTTCATGAGCGCCCGCGCGCCCTCCTCCACGAGTGCCGGTGCCGCGTGCGTCGTGACCTAGCTCGTCGTTTCGCCGCGTGAGTGCGCGCCGTCGCCGCCGGCCGTAGCCGCCTGTCAGTTGAGTTCTCCCCGGTGGTGGTGCCCGCGCCCGCCCCGCGCATGTGCCGGTAGTGCGCGCTCGCCCTCCCCCGCCTCCTCCCCCCCCCTCCTTTCCCCCCCGCCCCTCCCCCGTCAGATGGACAAGCGGAAAATAATGATGCCGAAGAGGCCAAGGTTCGAGCCGCGCGGCGGCCCCATCGCGAACGGGCCGATGCAGACGCGGCCGCTGGTCGCGCTGCTGGACGGCCGCGACTGCTCGATCGAGATGCCCATACTGAAGGACGTGGCGACGGTGGCGTTCTGCGACGCGCAAAGCACCAGCGAGATACACGAGAAGGTCCTCAACGAGGCGGTGAGTATTCCCGGCGCCATTTTGATGACGACCTCCATCGCCATAATGCCTATCCCCCAAGATGAAATGAACGTAAACATGGCGCGCTGCGTGGTATCCGCGTGATCAGCCGTCTGGCTGAGGCAAAACACCTGTAAACGACTCAGTACTTTGTTGCTGGGCCGTATTACTTACAAATGTTTACATTTATTTCATCTTGGAAACAAATATACCAGTTCTGGACTTTGTTACATTATAAGTGAGATGAACAAGTACCTACCGTACTTGCATTATTTGACAAACAATGCAGGACCAGTTTGTACGACATAGCCCTTACGCAATGTTTCATATTTGTCGGAATAGGGTAGGTATTAAATTGGTCGATACAAATGATTACAAGTCAAAGCTTTAAAAGGCAACACAGGTCGTACTTTGTACCTTCATCAATTTCAGTGGTGGGGTACCACCAACCGTACTCTACTTCGTGCCCACGATGTAGAAAATGGAGGGTAGTTCCACAAGGTTGTTATTTTCATTACCAAGAATAAGAATGCGAGCAAACAGAGTGACAGACACGTTAATTTTAATTTCTAAATTTGTCGATAGAGGGCTAATATGATCTGGAATCATGTTTCTCTCTTTAGCATTGACAAGACGAGAACCCAAAACCGCGTGCCATTTTGAAATGACCGACATCATGGTTTTATATATGGTTAAATCTGCATTTACCCCACAGCTGACACTAGTTACGCTAAATACATTATATATTTTTTTTATTGCAATTGTCAAATTGTGTGGGGGAGGTTAAACTCTTGTCATTTTAATTTGACAGAGTTGCGCATTTGACATGGATTTATAGGCAATAAAATAAAACTGTCGATATTCATGGATAACTCGCAAATTTCTTTATTTTTAGGTTATGGAGGTGCTAATTTTAGTAGCCATTTTGAGCGTGAGTTTGAAACTAGTAAAACCCTGTACATTTTTTGGCACTAATTGACCTAGGCCGTTGCTATAAAAAACAGCTTAAAACAATACTGCAGGGGCATTTACGAATAGCTTATACCGAGGCATATACCATACACCCGTAAATACGGAAGAGCTACCTAAAATATTTAGATTTTCTTTACCCCACACCTGACACTAGTTTTTATTTTGAATACCTTATTGACACTCTTATCGATGTTATGAAGTCAGGCAATCATAACTATTCGGTACCAAAGCACCACGATGGCCGCGGCTTCGTGGAAACGTCGATACGGGGGTTGGTTTCTTCGTCAACTATATAACATGAAAAAAAAATTTTCATTGAAGTGACAAATTTTCGCAGTCAAAGGAACTCGGGGCGTGGAAATACATACAGGGTGAGTCGAAGTTAAACCGCCATACTCAAAATTTGAGTAGTATTTTTAAAAATAAATGGGGTTCTTCATATAACATTTTGTCCAAAAACGCTTCGTTTTCGACATACAGGGCGTCAAAGTTTTCTTTTAAAAACAGAAAAAATTAGTATTTTCGGTTCCATTTATGCTATCGAGTTGAAAATTGGTACTTTTATGTTTTCTGGTACGGCGATTATGAATTTTCTATCAACTTTCTTCTAGCCGCTAGAGGGCGTTGGCTACGTCGTTACTTTCGAACAAAAGTGTTTTAAACTTATTTGTCGTTGAAAAATCTGCATTTTAGACAGCGGAATATTAAATTACATTTGATTTTGAACAAAAAATGTCTCTTGTAAAAATACGAAAACCTTAACCGTTTTCATGAAACGCAATTTTGTGTCGCGGTGCGCGTGAATTCGAAAAAAATAAAATTTCGTAGTAGGCTGAGAAATGGGATTTATTCATTTGGAATTCTTTATTTACAGTAGGTATTGTCCTAAATTAACAATTTTTGTGAAATTTGTAATAAAAATGCAGATTTTTCAACGACAAAAAAGTTTAAAACACTTTTGTTCGAAAGTAACGACGTAGCCAACGCCCTCTAGCGGCTAGAAGAAAGTTGATAGAAAATTCATAATTGCCGTCCCAGAAAACATAAAAGTACCAATTTTCAACTCGATAGCATAAATGGTACCGAAAATACTATTTTTTTCTGTTTTTAAAAGAAAACTTTGACGCCCTGTATGTCGAAAACGAAGCGTTTTTGGACAAAATGTTATATGAAGAACCCCATTTATTTTTAAAAATACTACTCAAATTTTGAGTATGGCGGTTTAACTTCGACTCACCCGGTATATTATTGTCGGTCGCAATATTCTCAAAAAAGGCTTCATATTATAAAATTTGTTTTCCACCAAGTAGGTCGTGCTGTTACTTATGTGATACAAGTAAATAGTAGATAGATTGTATAAATATCACGGAATGCCATTAATTTCTCACGAGTATACAGTTTGCGGCACGAGCCGTAGGCTAATGTTACAAGTAGGTAATTTAATTATTTTGAACATGACAAGTACTACAAGTATTAAATTTAATACAAATTTTAACAAAATGTCTCTTAGGTATCTATTCATATTGACAATATTAAATGATATATTAGTACTTACAGTTATAAAAAAATCTTGGAAACCTTTCTGAAATTAATTTTTCTGCCGTCACATTTGTGATAATTTCAAATTCTATCTTATTGCCGCTGGAACTGTCCACGTTTTTTCATAAGTAACTAATTTAAAATTTTTAAATTTTAAAAATATACGAAAATAGACATAAATCAACAAAGCTGAACTGCCACATTCACCGGCGTCCGGGCAGTCGCGTTTGTTTTCCATGGCCTCCTTCTGCTTCACTCAATTTTGTATAGCACAATAGCACAATTGAAAACGAACTTACAATGGGGCCATTTCTTTACCTTTGTAGAGAAAATTTGTAGTACGCTTACCAATTAAAAACGAACATACAATTAGGTCATTTCTTTACAGTCGTAGAAAAAGGTTTTATTTGATATGGGCCCGAATCAAATATGTTAGGTTTTGCCTCATATCATTGTTTATTTCTCTGTCCGGAAGTAACGTGTTTTCACGCCCGTTTTCGAGCCGTGTCTACACTGACGCTACCTAACATTTCTGATCGCATTTACTGGCACTATTGGTCTAAGTTAGGGAAACGTAGTTCAGTTGTGGAGTTATAGAGGGAGTTCAGAAAACGCTTAGCGAACGCCTCATCAAATATTTCAGTTTGTTTTAAAATTTTGCACCCCACACCTGACACCAGTTGTATTATCAACTTGACGATTATGACCATAATATTAGCAATCTCTCGGGCAAATAATCACCCTTGTAAGCAGGGTTGATAAAATCATGATTTTTTTAAAAGAATCAAAAATCAACGATTTTTGTAAAAACATCATGATTTTTTGTTTTTTTTTTAAATTAATGTCCGCTAGTGTTTATTTTTTAACTGTTTATATCTTGTTTCATCAAACAATAAATATACTCAGGTCGGTAATCTACTTCTTATTTTTTACACGCTTACACACGTCTTTTTACCCACAATAAACCACAATAAAGTTCAACAATATTAATTTAGTTTTTTATTTTCAGGTTAGGTTCTCTATTTTTTTGTTAGAAGGATTTTTTGGAAGTTTCATTTTAGTGCTACACTCTTTTTCAAGTATTATTATAAACATTATTTTAAAAATTTGACAAAGTTTTTTGTTTTTGTATCCAAAACGTTTTTAAGGTTTTCCGAGAGGTTTTCTTTCTATAAATTTAAATGTTTTAAGTAAATATTTTGATTTTAATGATTTTAATAAAAAAAACACTTTGATTAAAATCATGATTTTAATCAACTAATTAAATCATCTCATCCCTGCTTGTAAGTTGTAAGGTACTGAAATAACCGCGGATTTCATCTATAAATACAACGATAGGCACTATAAAAGGGACTTTATTTATATTTTCATGATACCTTCAGAAACCACGAATATTTATTAGGGAAATATTTCATAAAAAAGTTTAGGATACATAGCTAAAGTTTTCGACGGCTATATCAAACTTTCTATGGGTGTTCCATAAAACCGTTGAGCCTTTTAACACCCTGTATATTTTTGCATATTTGAAATTCACTCATTCTCCCATTTGTTCTTGACTTTATTATAATGAGAGGTGGTTCAGTCGGGGTGCGATAAAGTGATATTTGGTATTAGGTATATGTCATTTCCATGTTTTTGGGATCGAGAAATTAAGTTTTGGTATTATATTATGGGCATTATGTTTTTCCTGGGTTAAAGCAGAAAATTACAAATAAAGGAATGATCATAATATAATGATTATTCCGATTATAGGTGATCCCACACCTGACACTAGTTTTGTATTATTATTGTCGTGTGTAGGTACACGTTACTGTACAAGTTTTTTGTAGATAATCTATCTATGAGATAATAATTCTCACCCTCACACTGCTCCAAACTACAGGTACCGCAGAAGCAACAGAATGATTGTGCGGGGGAGGGGGACAATTCATTATTTTGTCTTTGTTGTCATTTACGGCCAACTTTTCCCGATAGAACTAGGATAGCATTCGCTCAAGTACCATGAATCCACATTTTTGTCCAACACTCTTTTCCATCAGCTGTATTTTTCTATAAAAACGTGTGCATGCACTGTCTGCCTCGACCTCGATTTGAACCAAGGTCAATGACTAAACACACACAAAATTTCCAATATCTTAATAATAAGTTGGCAAACGGGGTCCGTGTTTTTCTTTTCGTGTAAAGATCTGTAATTATGGATCTTAAAAATTTGGGTTTTTGTGCTATAATTAATAGCTTTGTTCTAACACCTAGTTTTGACCCAGTTCTAGCGAATCTGAATACGAAAAAGTAATTCCAGAACTGTTTTCAACCAATTAGATTGCCGAGAATCGGTTCAGAACTGCTGTTGGAACAAACCCATTATTGGAGGGCTTGTCCGATTTTGCTGAAATTTGGTACAGGCTATTTTGAAATGTTTGTGCATACCTCGCTCGTCACTTAGGTACTTACCTATCCTAATTAAGACAAACTTGATATGGTTGTTAGGGAACGTCCAGGGCAATCACTTGACTGTCGTTTTTTGACATGATTTTTTTTTTACACAAAGAGTTTCTGAAGTTTATCTAAATGCAGTGCATAAATGCAATTTCGTAAATAACTAAATTTCGCCAATTTTCAAACATTCGCCCCACATATCGGTGAAATTACGAAACTAGTCATTTATTTAGGATTTATGTACTTCATTCAGAGCTACAATATATTCCAAATATCATTTTTAGATTAGTATTGATAAACCCCAAAGCTTCTATTTTACTCAACATAGTTGAGTTAGAGTTCATGCTCGGAGTGTATGAACAACAATGTGTTGTTGTCAATTCTCAAATTCCTCTCAGAGGATCATCTCAAACGCCAATATTAAATGCACCTGATCTTTCGATTTTGTTTGGAAAAGTCTATACTTATGTAATGCATCATTTTCTCAGGAACACGTTCTTTTAATGAAGCCTTTAAAGATCTTGAAGCATCTTGTTTAAATAGGAAACTCAATGATGGCTGCTAATATATCACACCATTATTTTTTATATCTAGATAGTAGATAACTTATCCACTAAAAAAACTTATTTATTTGTCTGTCTAAACCCCAAAATAAATTATATTGGGTATATTATAATCTTGTATGTATAGTAATTGTAATATGAAATTCGTCATATTTAATTAACAGAGTCTACAGTAAGTATCAAAAGTAAGGATAAACAAATACCTAACATTTCATACTGCCTTACAGGTAGGGAAAATCTACACTTTGAGCGTAAACTTATGGGTCCAGGGCAATTGGAAGTATCACCCTTTCGCAAAGTTTGCCATTTACAGCTATGACAACTATAATGTAATTAATTTTTGTAAATTGTTTAAATTTGAAGTCCTTGTTTACCTGCACTGTAGAATGTGGAATAAATACCTCAATGGAAATTGCACAGAAGGGTGACAATTAGCAGATTAATCTGTTTTTGAATGTTTTTGCAAACTTAAGTACGAGCTTAACAAAAAACGTTTGACATATACCTACTGTACAATAATCTTAATCTGAGTTGGGCTTTCTGCTATTTTTAAACAATATTATTTGTGATAATGCTAGCATATTTATTTGGCCTAAATTATGTATACCATTACATAATTTTGTTTTGAACTACCTTGAACTTATCAGAATACTGAATTTTTGTTATCCTAGAAAAAATATGGAAATTAGATTATAAATAATTTGTGGAATAAATAAGTAATAATTGGTTAATACTTTCAGTTTAAATTAATGTGGATTTGGACTTTTCACTGAATACTATAATTACTAAAATTGTTAAATATTACCACAAAATTTATTCCCAGCCAAAAAAAATTGTGTTCACACCTCAGACAAACAATAAAAGGGACACATCATTGTGTAACTCCATATATTGCAGTAAACAGTACCATCAATCTACCATTATTTTGTAAATATGAATGTTTAATAATGTAAATGTTTTGAATAATTTTGGGAAACAATTATTTTATCATTTGCTTTGTTTAGTAATATTTGGATGGAAATTATCACCTGTAATAATATTTTTAAATTGCTTGGAAAGTTCTCCTGGTCATAAAGAGGGCAGAATACAGAGTTCATCTTGTCAAATATGCCAAAGGGAGCCCAACTTTACACGACAATTTTAATCTATTATTGTAGGTTACTGTAGATTTTCTCTCAGTTTTAAATTAAACATACTAAATGCGGTACTTCATAGTTTATATCTAAACAATATACTATCTATCGAGAGTGTGAAAAATTAAGTCAAAGTTGGTCTCCATTTGACATACAAAAATATAATAAATGATTGTAAACTTAACGATACCTACTTTCTTCGGTTGACTTTATTTTTCGAATTAAGGAACTCTATTCACTAATCTTAACGAATCTTCCGCTGACTGCTTGTCTCATTGGTGTCTGTTTCCAGGTTGGTGCCCTCATGTGGCACACGATCGTATTGACCAAGGAGGACTTGGAGAAGTTCAAGACTTTGCGCATCATCGTGCGCATAGGAAGCGGAGTTGACAACATCGACGTGAAAGCAGCAGGCGAACTAGGAATCGCCGTGTGCAATGTACCCGGATACGGAGTTGAAGAGGTGGCGGACTCGACACTCTGCCTTATCCTGAACCTATACAGGCGGACCTACTGGCTCGCGAACATGGTCCGCGAGGGAAAGAAGTTTACCGGACCTGAACAGGTGAGACAGACTACATTAGGCCATCACCCGCTACCGAGATGGGGTTCCTTAAAGGGGGTATCTGACGGTTTTTCTTTGATGCTGTTTTTTGTTTCCACATTGATTTTAATAATTTGTTGTATCATTTTTACATAGTCCTCAAGAAACGCTTTATAATCTTTTCAAAAAAATGTGTGTGCTTTAAGCAGTGGCGTAACCCCAAAGATCTGCTGCATGGTATTTATTTCAAAATAAAATTTATTTTAAAACAATAGTTTTGCCGTAAATATTACCGAAGATTTTTTAAAATAATTAGCCCCCCCCCCAACTTTATATTCTGGTTACGCCACTGGCTTTAAGAAGCATCGATTATTTGCAAGTAAAAATGATCTATTTTGAAATACTCAACCATTTCTGACCAATAAATATTTGGTAGTAAGTAGAACAAAATCAACAATTGGGAAGTTTCCTTTAATTGAATTTCGAAATAAAATGCCAATCAGTGGATAGGTATATCACCCAATTAGATGCATTAACTTTCCTCGGCAGTGTTGCATAAATTAATAGTTTGAAAATAAAATGTGGATTTTCTAAATCTTCATTAGTTTATCCAAGGTGGGTTCTATGCACGGCCCTCGTAAAATAAACTGGACCGCCATTGGGCCCTAGTCCCTCCACCAATTTTTAGCCATCCGCCAGAGGGCGCTGGCGTTCGCCATATTGGGCCTATTCTGGGAGATTTAGTGTGCATTCTAGGGGAGAAGCGAAATTTGTGGTGGCAACCCACAATGACATTTGACCACGGCCAACTACGGCCCTCGTGCATTTGACATTTGACAGCCAATGACATGTGGGCCCAATATGGCCGACCTTTCGGTGGGACATATATAGGTATATAGGTGGGACAAATGATTGTATTGGAATAGCAGTCCAGTTTATTTTACGAGGGCCATGGTTCTACGTCACAATACTTAGTTTCCTAAAGTTGCCGAACGCTTGGCTGAGAAGAAGAATTCATAAAATAATTATCGTATAATGTAAAGTATCCTTCAGCTGACAGCATGACCAAATTCTCAACTAGGTTAGTTCCCTTAGTTAGTTAACATATTTAATCAGAGCATCAAATTTTGCAAACATTTTTTAAGTTCTTATTTTTAGTTGTTCTAACTTGTTGTTCTAACTTCTTCTAACTTTTTTCGTTATGTAACAAAAAGAATCAAATATAAAAACAATACCTAATTAAAATTAGGTAAATCCTGTCCTAAAACGAACTGTCCGACAACATGGCATAGAGTCCTAACCTTTATATTTTGTAGTTATAGGCACGTTATTAGAAGAGATTGTGCGACTGGCTTACGTAGCGCCAAAAACAATTTTTTTAAGTGCTCAAATTGATGGGAAAATAGAAAGTGGGCGTTGACTGACACGTCAGTCAACGAAGTGGGTTTTATCTGTAACAAAACTGTAAAATAGAAATAATGTGTTGTATATAATTTAAGACAAGGGAATATGCTACTAAATTTTAAAAACCCTCAACTTCCCTGTTGCAATGTAGATTTACTTAAATCGGTTTAAAAGTTCTATTATTGCTTTAAGTAATTATACACTGTATTTTTTTGTCGTAAAAACTTTCCTTTTACTATTAATAACCTCATCATAACCCGTGTCATAACTCATAACCATTTCATTTCCTATTAATTGTTTCCTTCGCAATAGTCAACAGTCTCCAAAGTTTAGGGAATAAGATCATTAGGTAACAGATACACGTGGGATTATTTTTTATAGCATGGAAAAATTAAAATATAAAAAAATATGTTAATAAAAATATATTTATGAATTAATATTAATCTATGTCTTTATCAAATTTATTTATTTAGTGCATAAGTTGAAACCATATTATATAAGGTGTCCCAGTTCTAATTGTAATAAATAAAATTAATGGTAGAAAATTGTATTAGTGAAATATTCTCAACAAAAACCACACGGAATATTCTTTATAAATTTATCCTCGAGCGCTGTTTTGCACTCGTACAAATTGGCCTTTTATTTTCAGTCAAAATCCCAAGAGTGAAGCGAAGCTCTTGGGATTTTATCAGAAAATAAAGAGACCAATGAACAATCAGGAACTTTCTACGCAAAATATCACTTTCGAAAAATTTCCGAAATTTCGAAAGTTTCTAAAAAGTTCATATGGGCATGAATAAAAAAACGAGTACAGGTTGTTGAAAATTTCCCAAGCAGAAGATTTTTCTGATGCAACCTTGATTTTGATTCTAAGACTAATTTGCAAGAAATATTCATATCCCTGCCACTGGTTGAATAGGACACTCGATAACTTTATCACCACATATTTGGATGCATTTAAAAAAATGTTCATATATCAAGAAAAAACCATTTTACCACTGGTTGAACTAACTTCCTAAGAGTTGAAAAGGGCAACTTTTGGAAATTCCCATTTATTCTTAGTTATTTCTCAAAATGTTTCGAGATAGTAGACTATGATCCGTTCCTTTCTGTTGCAGGTGCGCGAAGCCGCGCAAGGATGCGCGCGGATACGCGGCGACACCCTTGGCATCGTCGGCCTGGGCCGCATCGGCTCGGCGGTGGCGTTACGCGCCAAAGCGTTTGGCTTCAACGTCATCTTCTACGATCCGTACCTGCCGGACGGCATCGAGAAGAGCCTGGGGCTGACGCGCGTCTACACGCTGCAGGACCTCCTCTTCCAGTCGGACTGCGTGTCCCTCCACTGCACGCTCAACGAGCACAACCACCACCTAATCAATGAGTACACCATCAAGCAGATGCGGCCAGGGGCCTTCCTCGTCAACACCGGTGAGTGGGATTTTTTCGGCGTCTGGGTCTTAACTCACTTTTAGCATGTTATCAGTGCTGCCGAAAACGGGAAACGATATTTTAAAAAAAGGAAAGTTGAAGCCTTTACTGGTTTACAATTTTCATATTAACTAAGTATGATGTTGCTTTCGCTGGAATATAATAATTGATAATTCTAGATTAGCAGAATAGGCCTGTGGTAATAACTAAAGAAGCACATGACTTGAGTTATGTCGTTGCATTCAATTGTCCGGACAAATTTCCTTAATATTTTGTTGTAAAACCTACAGAGAGTCCTTTGCAGGTGTGAGAAATCTTTTTTTTTTATAATTTCCAAGGTTTACTTGATTTTCGAAACTAAAATTATGTCATAAATTAGTTTCTAATCAAGCAGGTCTTATTTCGAAATGATGAAATTTCATCTTGAATTTTTTTTATCTTTTACACCCCTTTGTTCACTTATCCTGGGACACATTGTATATAAGGTGTTTTTTATTGCTACTGGCAGCTAACTAACTTTTAAATCAATTTAAATAAATATGCAGATAAGTTATACACAAAGCAAATTTGGAATAAAAGCATGATATACAAATATATGCAAAATGTGGTTTGTGTACTCATATGCACATTTATTTAATTTTAAATCGACTTCAAAGTTAGCTGTCAGTTCTAAAAAAAAACAGCTAATATCTTATATAAATTAAGATATTTTAAGATGATGATGTGTACATGGAAAAGTAGTATCGTGTAATTTTAGCTATAGTTTTTATAGTTTGCATATTTGTAAAAAAAAGGTGCAATAATAATAATAATAATTCTCACCCTCACAATACTCCAAACTAGAAGTACCCCATAAACAACTGAATGCTCGTGCATATATCTATTTATTTCATAAATGAATGTATTTCAACTACTTTTTGAAACCAGCAGTAAGTTCCTTTTGTAAAAATAGCTTCGTTCGTACTAATATTTTCCATTATTTTACTTCAGTTCTTATCCATCAGTCAACGAAATGCAGTAAATAAATATGTAAATTAGAGTTATAAGAGTAAGCAACATCTTGTATAATTTCTTTAATATTCAGAAATGTAGCCAATTTATATTATAAATTATTACGACAACCATAATAAAACACAAAACTGCAAATGTGCACTGAGGTCAGGCTTGAATTTCTACATTTAATTCGCAGCTTATAATTGAGAAGTTTTTCTTTGTTTTACACTCGTTGCATAACTCTGATTTAAATACCTTGAAACTTTCTATGGCCAGTCAAATATTGGTTAAAAATCACCACACTAGTGACATTTCATGTAAAGCTTCAACATTTTCATATAAATTGTAGTGTTTGGGATTGGGCCAATGAGTTATTTATGTTTCCATACAATCCCAAAATAATAGCAGGCAATAAATAAAAAACGGGAAGTCGCGTTCGACTGGGAAAGCTTGCGGCACTTTCACTGGCAATTTACGTTCTGTATTTTAAGTACGAGTTATGCACTAATTTATACAGACTCAAGTACCGTTTCAGAAACGCAGCATTTTGAGTGTTTCTATTTTAAAAAAAATTTTATTTTATTTTTTATTATATATTTAATTTTAATTTTAATTTTAAATAATTACAATTACCAGTTAATGACTGTTTTGTTCAATAAATACTAAGTCAACTTATATTTATCGGTAATTTAGTCTGCGCACAAGATTTATTGGACTAGTTAATTTTGTTCATGGGACAGTTTATTTAACATTGTTGATGTTACCACAACTTTTTTATCTGTGGTAACCTTATGGGCTAAGCAAACGTTAATAATAATAATAATTCTCACCCTCACAATACTTCAAACTATGAGTACTCCAGAAGAAACTGAATGCTTGTGCCAGGGAGGGGGCAATTACTATTATTTTGTCTTCGTTACCATTTGCAGCTAGGGCCAACTTTTCCCGATGGAACTAGGATAGCATTCGCTCAAGTACTAAGCAAAACCCTAGAAAACCGTAGTAATCCCAGTGAGTGTAGGACAATTAGTAAATCATACTGATAAAACTATTAACGAGCAGTACCGTGAATCCACAATTTGTCCATCGCTCTTGGCCATCAGCGGTGTTTTTCTATAAAGACATGAGTATGCATTTTCCTGACCTCGGTTCAAACCAAGGTTGATTGAAGGCAAAAAACATGCAGTCTAAATAGTTTGGCGACGCTGTGAACGTCGCCACCGATTGAAATTATTATTTGAAAAAATGGTCATCTGAAAATATATTTTTTTAAAATTGGAACAGTTGGACTCACCCTTTACTCGAAAAGAGGCACATAGGAAGTAATAATAATATTATAATAATAATAATTCTCACCCTCACAATACTCCAAACTAGGAGTACCCCAGAAGCAACCACAAGCTTGTGCGGGGGAGGGGGGCAATTACTATTATTTTGTCTTCGTTAAAATAGTAGTAAATATTTGAATTGAATTATTCCGACAACTTCACTAAAATAGAGAGTGAAATTATTATTAAAATAAAATCAGTAATCCCCGTAAACCTGGTGATAAGTGATATGCACACATTTGAATCAGATTTATGCTAACAAGGAGCCAACACTAATATTTGAAAATAACATTAAGTATTTGAAGTATCGGTTTATCGGGATTAATTCCGTTTAAATAATAATCTTCTTTTTTAATCGGCACTAAAGGTAAAAAGTCTCTAAATCGTCGTTAAAAGCTCAGGAATCGGCACTGTTATTGTATGATTTTTTTCTATAAGTTGGCCTTAGTGAGATTTGAAGACCAAACGTCAGACGGGCCTATCACCTGTCAAACGTGGCAAGATATTCAAATCCCGGCCAATAAAGTATTATTTAACTTTTCAACTTCATCATGCAATTATTACCTAGTAAACAATGTATAATCTTTCAATATAAGCATTAATTGAGAAAAATAGATTTGAATCCAGAGCATCTTGTAATATAATGTGTCCCTCGGCACTGAAGTCTCTTTATTTGTTTTTATTATAGAATCATAAATCTATGGATATGCAGGGAAAATGAAACAAAATTTACACAATTAAAAGCTTCAAATAAAGGTTATATGGTAGAATTGCATTGCAGTTCAATACCCTTCAAACTTACTTTTACCCCACTGCACGAATAAAATAGCTTTTATAAAAGTTGACATGTTCTAAAACCTCAAGAAAAATATGAGTAGATTATCAAAATTTACAATTGTTGTTTTTCTAAATATATGAAAGACCAAAATGGCTATGAATAACTTTTTAATTTATAATTGATTTGTTTCAGCCCGAGGTGGTCTGGTTGAAGACGATGCCCTGGCGCAAGCACTGAAACAAGGGAGGATCCGGGCAGCAGCACTGGATGTGCACGAAAACGAACCGTACAATGTGTTTACGGGACCCCTCAAAGATGCCCCCAATGTTCTCTGCACCCCGCACGCCGCTTTCTACAGGTCGGTACCAACAAATGAAATCGAAAGCTTCGAGCTTGATTTTTGATTACATTTAAGTGGTCTTGCTCTGCTAACTGTTTTGCTGATAATTAAGAATCGGGTCTGTTGGCTTGTGTTGCTTATAGCAGATAGTCACGTTTGCTAAATAGATCTGCTTTTTTTACAACAGTAGAAATAAAAAGATAGTTTTAGATTCTCAGAAATGCGTTGAAATGTTTGTTAATGATCGATGCTTTATGTGCCGAAATCAATCAGAGCTTATAAAATTCAGCAAACATACATTGGATTACTTATCACATTCAAGGGTGTTGAAGGCTGTTGGCTGAAATCAATTGTTCACTTATGAATTTGACAAGTTAATGTTTGCGAACTGTGTTTTTGAGGCTATAACGTAAAATAATATATTTTTTGTATATTTCCGAAACTTAGAACAATTTTAAAAGATCAAAACAGCTATTGCAGATTAGTGAGAAAAACAAAATTATTGTCATAAGGAAAATATTAAAGCAACTATTCTTCCAATTTATTAGACTGGTATAATATATCGGAAGATTCAGATGATGAAATTATAATAATAATAATAATAATCTTTAACAAGATCACAATTTTTTTTCTTTATTACAAGATCACAATTACAATGACACAGCAACGTCACAAAGACCAATGTCAAATCCTACATTAATTATATTAAATATACACACATACAACCTATAAACAAGTTAGAATTTACCATTAATATCAATCAATCAATTATAATCCTTACATCTGTAAAACTCAGAACACAGGTTTTAAATAAGGTTGTATCGTAATTCCATCGAAACAATTGGTTGTAAATTATGGAACCATTTTTAAAAATTAGCTCAAAGCTATTATAGGTTTACCAAAATTTTTTCTCGATTTAGAAACAGTTTGAGGTTATTTGTTAACTCCATTTAAAAACATCTGTGACATCACTGATTTGGAAATGGGGTTTACATTTTGGAACATGGTCAGTCTAAATTTTATGTCCATGATTTCCAACCTCTTTCCAGTTGAGAAATGGGGCAGGGGCATTTTGGATGCAAGGTTTTTTTATTTCATATCAATTTTCACCAAGATGAAAAAGTTGTCAAGCACCCTATTGCATCGATACTTTTATGCCGAATTTCAAATCTCAAAGTATTTATACCTAGCATTTGAGCAAATGCAGTCTGCTCTGTGTCTCTATCGTTGGAAGTGATAGAAGGAGATATTAATAAAGAATGCTCAGGGATTACATTTTTTTTTGGCTCACAATGCACTTTCCTGAGACAAAATACAATGCAAGATACATTGTTGGCCATCAGCACTATCTGTTTTTTCAGGTCATGAAGCTATAATAGCCATGAGGAGTCTTATAAATACGTCCTTCAACCTTCAATGCTGTATATTTGCTATTTTTCTGTATTAATCTAATTAATTGGTAATTAAAGGGGGATATTTCTGTTTTTCCAGTGACGCAAGCGCCACGGAACTCAGGGAGATGGCGGCGAGTGAGATCCGCCGGGCGATCATGGGCCGGATACCGGAATGCCTGCGCAACTGCGTCAACAAAGAGTACTTCACCGGTCCCGGCGCCTACTCAGAAGGTACAGGTAATGGCGGTGGCCACTTGCAGCTTCATGTAGACTCGGATTAATAGTTTTTTTTTTTTATTAAATTTGCTAGAGGCGTGTTAGAGACATGGGGGGGGGGGTTGTGAGTTGCCGCAGTAAACAGAAGAAAGGGGGCAAGTCAATCTATAAATTGAAGACGGCAGGTTGGTGTCAGCCCAAATCGGCTTTTTGGCTACACCAAGAAACTTCAAAGTTTTATGAATAGCTAAAAAGAACAGTACATAACTTGAATATGCAAAAAAATCAACTAATTTTGATGATTGACAATACACCTGAAATTTAACATATAATATATAAAATCGAAATTCCTGAGATGTTTTAGTAATTTCAATTTTTACTGATATTGTTGCAATCATTATCAAAATTAGCCAAATGTGCTCATTTTAGCTAGTCTTTTTAGTACAGCTGAACGTTCTTCAATTATTTCTAAATTTAAATACTATCGGAATATCATTATAGAAATAATACAAAATATTTGGACTTCTGTTTTCTTCTTCATACATAATACATTAAAAAGAAACATTCTTCTAAAGGATCTGTTTTCCTCCAGTACAAAATAATGATTCATATAATCATTGAATAAAATATTACACCATAATCGGAACAATTGCTGTTAAATTTGACAGTTCACTCGTGCCGTTATATCTTTAAAGCCTTACATAATCGCAAATTGTGGATCGACACTATATTAAAGACCTGCACATAGTGCTGTTTCAAGCTATCGCCACTGGCACCCCACACCGGTGTTAAAAACACCATTGTTGCGGAATCTTTTATAAAATAAAAACATGCAAGTGTGTCTTTTACAATAAATTTAATATCCAAAATAAAATAAAATAGTTGTTTGTCATGTCCTTTTAATTTGACAAGTTTACATGACATATTTCGATATTTCCATAGATTTTCTTAAGAAATCGAGTCTAAAAAGGAAGCAATAGTATTTTGGTATAATTTGGTAGAATTCGTTACCGTAAAAAGAACATAAATGGTAATAAAGCTGTATATCCATAATATGGAACATTCTAAATGTAAGAAACTGTCATACCTATAACCACAGAATACCAGGTAACCTATGAGTCGCAACAAACAACAATGAAATATGACCTCATGCTCGAGTCTTTAATATAGTGTCGGTCCAGTTCTTACAAAGGATACAATTTAAAATCGTTTGTTTTGATTATCTTTCAGTGAGATAACAAAATGAATTATGATAGTCTGTTTTAGTGCGGCAAGCAACATTATATTTTCTGTTATAAATTGATATTCCTTAGTAGGCCATTTGCACTGTTGGAGTAAAGTAGAAGTATTAGGATGGAATATTATTATATTTTGTCGATATGTGAACAAATTGATTTGTTTTTAAATAACTGTAAAAACGATATATTTTTCAAGATGTAATAATTTCTTATACCTAAATATATTTTTTATATAAGAAATTGTATTTATTTTAAATATTTCCTTATGCTAACAACACTAATGATGGAAAAGACTGATTACATGAAAAAGCTATAAAACCATTTACATTTGTTAAAAGTTTTCAATTCAATCCAATATTTTTTTACACATTTGGTATTTGCTTGTATTTTGCAATGTGTTTATGTCTCTAACACTGTTTTTAGTTGGTCCCAATGACGTCAAAACCTATAGACGTGGTGCCCCATTGTTAAAGTGCCCTTTATTTTGACTCCAAGATTAAATATATCCATACTACTCTAAAAACATGCTACAAACAAAGACAGAAAGTCAACCATCAACCAACTATACACCCGGTGATTCCCGGTTATAGTTCCTCCAGAATCAGACTTAGATATCGCATGTTTTTTCTTGTTTGGGGGTGCCGGAAGCAACGGAACCTCACCTGAAGACTCGGGGGATGGTCTAATGACGCCAGCCTCCGAGCCCAGAGTCGAAATAAGTCGCTACGGCTCGACAAAAAGGGGCAATTTCTGACAATCTCGCGACATTTTCGGAATAATTTAATGGAGTGCTTAGATTGTGATTAGTTCTGGGCGTCAAGCGTTTATCAAAACAAACCTGTCTATAGGTTCTGACGTCATTGGTTGGTCCTAAATTCTAAAATATAGTTTTGCAAATAGTAGCTACATTTCCTTAAAATATTTTTTAATATGTACTTATTTTTGCCGACATTGCTTTGAATTATATTTTACATACACTGTGAATCATTACTTATTACATTTTAACATTTGTAGGCTTCAAAATAAAAAGTCACAGCGAGAGCAGTCAGTATAATCAACATCCAGAGTTTCTGTGTAAGTACTAAATTATTAGTTCTAGTTTGTAATGTTTGTTGCAGAGGGGAATATTTTTTGGTAGCTTGACCGCTTTTTAAATTTTATTAGTCTATTTTTCTGGGCATGCATAAGAAATTAGAACACATTCACGTGATCTTTCTGATGTTATTGAAGCTTGGTAGAGTAAATGTTGAATATTATTTTTTATAAAATGCTTTTTCTGTATTTTACTTTGTACCTGTTTCCTTTATCTTATCGTTTCTTCCAAGAAATAGTTTTTATAAAAATAGATTTCATCTTGGCATATCCATTAATTTGTTTCGAAAGTGAAGGAAAATAAAACAATATTAACTTAATAACTTACAGTTTATACTTACTTATATCTTTTAAGATGGATATTGAATCAACACTCACGTCAGATCTATAACAAATACTACACTGGCAAACAAGTTGTAATTATTATGTTCATGCAATAAAAAAATCTGTTTAATGTTCCTGAAGGACCCTGCTCGATTTACAAGTAAAATGGCTCCCTGGGAAATATTTTTATATTTGTGTAAAAGTCTTAAGCAACATCTACCAGTCCAGAACTTCCCGATACGTAGAGTTTTTCTTCTAGAGGAAGAAAGGCAGGGTTTGATTTGAGTGCATGGTTTATAAAATGTCACCTGAAAAAGCTAAAGAAATCTGTTATGCTGGGAGATAAAAGTTTCCTCGTATTTCTTTGCACATTAAAATTATATGCTTTTTAACTCTATGTAAACCTATTACCACAGAAAATATAGTTCCACAACAGAGAGCTCCTTAACAATAACTGTCAAATGGACTCCAACTTCAGACTCCGAAAACAAGGACATTGCATTTCTTATGAAATGATATTTTCCTACAATATAATCTTCCCAATTTATAGATTAGCGATCATCTAATAGTGGACCTCAATATCATTGCATTTGGAAAATATTAAGCTTAAAAGTTGGAGTCCATTTCACAGCTGTCATTAAGGAGTCTTCTGTACTGGATATATTTTCTGTGCTATTACTGAAGTTTGACAGATATAATCCCCAGAAAAACCGCAGTTCTACGCCTGTGGACCAATTCTCAACAGTTTGTTACTACAGATTTTTGCGTCCTTTACAGTAATGCTATCGTATCAGATTTTATCAAAATCATGTTGGTGTTCAAAACCTATAAACACACAAAACGTTTTAAAATTAAAACTTCAGGGTCGGATTGTGCCCAAATGAGGAAACTTTGCCCTAAGGTAAGTTTAAGTCGATTTTTCTTGGGCTACACTATATCTTGTAGGGTGTTGTAAAAACCTTTTAGGGACACCCTGTATATACTCGAAGCGTGTCTGCAATTATCCCTCTCATTATCATATTACTATATGTTTTGACAAATGTGCTTTGGTAGTCTAGTTTCTTTGCCATCTATAGAAGTGATACAACTACCTCATTGGTATTTGATAAACTGATTTATTAAAGTGATGACAGAACTAATAAAGGCCGATCCAACAACAAATATCCTATAAAATGGAGAAATTTTCGATTTAACTTAGGTAAAATTATTTGTCATCTGCCTAGCTTTGAGATGAGCAAAAAAATAGCGATGAAGAAGACCCAAGTAATGGAGTTAAGTTCAGATTTAATGTTTTGATATTAGTGTGTGTGTGTGTGTGTGACACTAACCAACCTTTGTACCTTCACACTCTCACTTGGGTTATCTACGATTATTTCTTTATATTTATTCTTCGTAGCTGTAGGTTTTGTTTAGTGTCGTGTGTAACAGGTAGTCGCATGCCCCAAACAATTTAGTTATCATTCTGTTGCTTTTTGGATGCAATTTTTTGTGAGGAAGTTCATTGCTAACTTTTTTACAATAGAATATTATTTTATTTTGTATTATTATTTTAGATGACAAGCCATGACTTTTTTCCCAAAAAATTGCCTACTGGGCATGTTCAACATTGGTGATCACAGTCCACAGGTTGCTTGATAAATAATGGTTTCTGTAGTAAACTATTGTTTTAGAAGCACACTTTGATCTTCAATGTCAAATGTACCCTGTGTTCCCCTTTGCATACAAACCTATCCAACCCAAGGGGCAACCTTGTTTATAAAAAAAGATTAGTTGGTCAATGTGTGACAGCTCTGTCGGGATATAAAAGTAGATGGTTATAAAAATTAGGGTTTGTTATCAATTTTTTTTTCGCAAAGAAAATGTGCCAATGGTTTTCTAAACCGTATTTTTATAATATATCATAATAACATTGGGTACAAAGGGCAAATTTTTATTGTCAATGGAAAAAATAACATAATCTTTGCCATCGCAACCAGCGTGATGTCATTGATTGTTTTTTGTGTCTATAATCATTTGAGTGCAGTAAATGCAAACAAGTACCAGAATAGAATCGATATAACAATAAATAAAGAATTATGACGTTTTTTCAAAACCTGTTAATTTAATGTGATTTTGTTTCCAACCATAAACTCAAAATAAATTTGTTACGGCCTTGTCCACAATGTCTTGTGGAGTTGACTTCTTAATTTCGCTCTCACTATTACCTGGACCAACACTATATTAAAGACCTGTGCATAGCTCTGTTTCAAGCGATCGCCACTGGCGCTACACGACAAAAAAAATTTACAGGATGTTTTAATGTTAAAAACACCAGTGTAGCCTGTTATAAAATAAAAATGTGCAAAAAATGTGTCTGTTACAACAAATTTAATATCCAAAATAAAATAAAATGGTTGTTTGTTATGTCTCTATCTAGAATTCTAAAATAGTGCTTATTCTTCTGCAATTAATTCATCTAATGGTCTATTCATACGATTTTCTTCATGAGGATGGAAATTCATGTTATCACAAACAAATCTAAATCTGGCGTCATGCTCGGGTCTGTAAAATAGTGTCGGTCCAGCTATCACACATTTCCATTGATCATCGCTGCAAAAAACATAAATTTATGGAATAATCTAAGTAAGCACTAACTATGACCTGTCAAAATGGATACATTTTTTATCTGTCATTGACAATATCAGTCAGTGATATTGACCAAATATTGGCTAACCGTGCATTTCTGTTGATTATAAACTTGTATTGGAATGAAAAATCTGTATCATAATGAATCTCATTGGCTAAGTTCGGCAGTGGTCCTCCATTTGCTCCAATAACAATAGTTTGCCTAAGAAACTGTTGTTGTCGAAGTAAAAAAGCGAATACAGGACCAATGCCGAACTCCGCTATTGTAGTATTTATAGGTAGTAAATTAAAAAATTAAATTAATTAATGTCTATATGGGAGTCCAAATGTTTATATAAATTCACTTTCAATTAATAAATCTTTAATTTTTTCCTATTAATAGAGCGTTAAAATCATTCAAAACACAGTTTTTTATACTTCAAATAAATTTGAACATGGACACAATATTGCATATTTTCGCCAACTACTGTGACTGAAAAAAAGTACTTCTACAACGAAAACAGATATTTTTTATCAACAATTTAACCTCTCTTAGACTTTGAAGCATAGCTTAGTTCTAAATAAAGGTTTATTTCGTAAGGTTTTTATATTACCAAAGTAGTAAAACAACATTGAAAATTATGTTGGCGAAAAACCTTTCATTTCGGAAAAAAATGTTTATATCGCAGTATGCAGCAAAAACTTCTGTTTTGAATGATTTTAATGCACTATTAATACGTAAAAATTTATCAACTTCCATTGAATTTGTATAAATTTATCGTAGGTACTCCTCTCAAAATTAGAGGAGTTGCTGAGCCATATTGGTGACTAGGACAGGACTATTAAAAGCAAGTCGGAAAACATTTTTCTAGCTAGTTTTATGAATGTTTTCTGACCGCTAGAAGTAAATGTATTATAGAGCAACTTTTGTCTAATTTGACCAATGTTGTATCTTTAATAGTTTTCGAGATACCAATGGTGGGCATCGAAATTTTCACCACCCTGTATATCACCATACAAATGATTTATAACACATGCCGACACATGTATGTTATACATAGGTATACAAATGTAGATTGCATAAAATAATTTAAATTTTGTGTGATACTAGTTTTCTTACTTAACTCTACAAGTTGTTCCCCATCAAGTTTTCATAAAATCGCCTCAGCAACCACCACAGGAACACCCTATATATAGGTAATCTATGCTAGGGTTAAGACCTTTCGGGATGGGGTAAATGTTTAATAAGAACAGCAAAATTTGCGAAATGTTTTTACTAAAAAATTGTAAAATTGGTATTTAATATACAGTGTGGCCCATTTGGAATGGAGACACCCCCGTAAAATTTTTATTTTTCATCCGATTTTCGCCAGTTTTTTTTTTCTTTTCTAAAAATAGGTCACATAAAACTCTACTTTGGTGAAAAACTTCAGATCTTAATCTCAATTTTCAGGGCCTACTACTATTTTTTTCTATTAAAAAATGACGAAAATCATTATTTAGGTAAAATCGGATGAAAAATAAAAATATTAAGGGCGTGTCTCCATTCTAAATGGGCCACACTGCATAACGTAATTAAGTCAAACATTTTAATTTTTTGGGCCTAGATGGACCAGGAAGAGGTTCATCATCAAGTTTTGGTTCAAGGGACCCATCAACGTTGATGGGAAGAATTTCACACTCATCGTCAATAAAGGGGACACTGTTCAAACAGTTTCTGTGGCAGTTGTGGCATATACGGCAGCTCATACTGGCCTTCTGGAAACTGCACTTTGAACCACCACAGCCTTTGATGCATTTGCCAAATGTCAAATTCAGAACAGTTTCTGGAGCCTTAAGGTCGAGCTCGAACTGATCTCCTTCACTTGATCCGTGTCTAACTTCCCACCCACAGAGTTCTGGGTGAAGCTTGTTACCCAGCCAGCTCCAAATTTGGAGGTAAACTCGAAAGAAATGCTGTTTTCCTGAGCCTTCGGTTGGTGAAAGTGCTGAGATGTCTGGTTTCGTGCTAGTGGCAGATTTCAGAAAGGCGTGGGATCGAAAAGAATTGGGAGAAGTCTTCTGGTGGTGAGGAAACACCTCACAGCTTCTTTAATGTCTCTTGAAGATAACGTGGGACTGGTGAATACATGGGCAAAATTCTGAATTTTATATGCCACCAGTGATGATAATGAATAGGACTGAGAGAGAGGGCCAAAGGCGCGTGCCATGGTAGCGGCGATGCCACATAGATGCCGAACATTGTGACTGCCAAATTCTTGAAATGTCGTCACACGTGCCTTTCGTGCACCCACTTTCGAGAATCTTCAGCATCTTCAAGGGAACGTTTCTTTTTCGTGCTCATGAGAATACGTGTGCTCAGGGGGATAGGGAATGTTTGCGATTCGTTCCTTCCTTCAGATCTCTATACAGGGTGTAACTAAACTGATGGTCAAAAATGAAACCACGTATTCTTGGAGTCAAAATAAGGGCACTTCTTCATATATTTTTTAGAAGTTTTGAAAAAAATACACATATTTCTTAGTATTTCTAGAGGTATACGAGATACTTGGCGTATCACATGAGCAGATGAGCCGTCAAACTTAAGGTTGACATGAAGCTTCTGAGGCTCCCAGTTGCGGAGATACAGGGTGTTAGTAAAATTAATTAGTTCAGAAAGATATGATCGCATTTTTTTAATTTGTTTTGAGTGGTGATTAGAATGGTTAATAAAAAGTATCTCTTAGTATTTTTTCATATTCGCAGCCGTTTCTTAATTATTTTTAAAGCACGGCAACGCTGCAATGAACAATAGTCACTTTAAGAATAAATCTAGTAATCTGTGGATGTCAATTAAACTTTATTTAACAAAATACAAAAGCAAAAACGATAATAAAAGAAACGTATTGCTATTGGAAAATTAAATTATTAAATGTTCGAAATGACCGCCGTCTCTTTCAATACACGCCACTATGCGTTTCCGCATGTTTATTATTGCCATTGGCAAGTCCATAGCAAAAGTGCATAATATCAGTCAATTTTTCAAATGAAAACATAATTTTTCAAAATATTGATACTAAAGTGCAAAGTTGGCAGCCAAATGATTCAAATAATGCCAAGTTTAATTGACATCCACAGATTGTTAGATATGACTTATTTATTGCAGCATTGCCGTTTGAAAATAATTAAAAAACGGCTGAGAATATGAAACAATACTAAGAGATACTTTTTGTTAACCATTGAATTTACCATTCAAAACAAATTTAAAAAATGCGATTATACAGGGTATTCATATTTTTCTAAACTAATTAATTTTAATAACACCCTGTATCTCCGCAACTGGGGGCCTCACAAGCTTCATATTAACCTTAAATTTGACAACTCATCCGCTCATGTGACACTCCAAGTTTGAAGAAAATATCTCGTATACTTCCAGAGATATTAAGAAATATGTGTATTTTTCTCTAAATTTCTACGCTCTATAAAAAAAACTATGGTCTGTAGGAGAAAAAAAAATATATGAAGAAGTGCCCTTATTTTGACTCCAAGAATACGTGGTTTCATTTTTGACCATCAGTTTAGTTACACCCTGTATATTAATATTACAGGTGCTTATTGGTTGTGGACTTTACTAGTTAGGGAATTTACATTTTCCCTATTTCCCTGTTTTCTCTATCATTATAAAAGCTCAATGGTACCATAATATTATAATGTCCCCGGAGTTTAATAAGTTAGCAACATTTTAGGTTTATACAATTAGAAATGGGTGAAATTATACGAAATGGGTGAAAATTATACAGTGACCGGCAGAAAGTTGGACACAAATGGAAAACTTTTTTATTGTGAATTTTTCAGAAATTTTTATTCTTGATAAAAGTTGGTGCATCATTTCAAACTCAAAACGCACATATCAAAATTTAAATATCTCTTTTTGGATACGAGGTAGATTCAAAAATGTCAAAATAGCTCAAGAGCAAAGTATCCTTATTTGTTACAATACGGTAAAAAGTTACTTACAAAAGTTGTTTGGAATCAAAAGTGGATGTCAGATTTAAAGTCACAGCCACCTAGTCAAAAAAAAAGAAATTTAACTTTTTTTGTATTTTTTTCGACCACCCTGTGTTTACAAAATACCGCAAGCCCAACTTATCATCGTATAACACATGAATTTGCTACCAAACTTTAATTTTGTTCGATTAGCGGCTGGAAATTTAAATTAATCGAAATCAGAGTTTAAAAATATTAAATTTTTGTGTCCAACTTTCTGCCGGTCACTATATGTTTACAAAATTACACACATACATTTTATATAATACAAGTCAAGCTAATAAAAGCATGTTAAGAGGGGGTTGTCGACAGCGAAAGTGACGTTAGATTTCGTATTTTTTTAAGTTGTATAGCGTAAAATCTAATAACATTTTACCTGGCAAAAATTTAGTACAAACATCTCTGTCTTCATTTTAATCATAAGATCTTAAAAGCAGTGTTTTGTTTTATAGGTTATGAAAACCTTGGGAAAAATAACAATTCCAGTGTATATGCTTTTAAGATCTTATGATTAATATGAAGACTTAGATGTTTGTACTAAATTTTTGCCAGGTAAAATATTATTAGATTTTACGCTATACAACTTAAAAAAATACGAAATCTATCGTCACTTTCGCTGTCGGCAACCCCCTCTTAAAAAGGACTCTAATGTCCCGTATTTGCAAAACAAATGAAGATAGGGCCATAGTTGATAGGATAAGAAAATATGTTTTATCGAGATTTTTAATTACGAATTACATCCTGCCAGAGTCGTCCCACATCGGCCGGCCGGCCTCCTTTTTTGTAAGCGAGCTTAGCAGTGACTAACCCGGCGAAATTTTGTCCACCGCAGTGTCCCCGGCGGGTGCGGCCGGCGTGAACGGCGGCTACTACCAGGGAGGCGCACTGCCCGGCGTCCAGCAGGCGCACTCGACGACGCCGCACGAGGCGCCGCCGCCGCCCCCGCCGCACGCCGTCGCCGCCGCCGCCGCGGTCGCGGCCGGCCCGGGGGGCGGCGGCGGCGGCGGGCCGACGGGAGCGGCGGCGCCGCCGGCCGGCGCGCCCCCTGCCGGAGCGGGCGGGCAGCCGGGCGCCGCGGGCGGCGGCGCGCCCCCCGTGCCGCCGCACGCCCTTGTGAGTACCGCAGCGGCGGCCGCGCAGTGAGCGGGGCGCCCCCACACGGCGACGCGTCGTGGTAGTACGTGGCTGCGGGGGGGCGGGCGTGGGTCGGGGTACGCTGGAGGTGCTCAGGTTTGAACGGACGAACGGGGAAGTCGTCGGAATAATACGCTAATCGGGGGATCGTGGCAAAGTCCAGAGAATACTATAAGTCGGCGCACTCGGCCTTGTGTAAACAAACGTTTCCCCCCTGCCGTCTCCCGCTCCCTCGGCCCGCCGTCATCGGAGTACGGCGATCGATATCTTATTTGATAAGAAAATAAGCTTATAGACCGGGAGATAGCGACAGATTTTTGGACGTGATTTTACTCAGTATGCCTTGCAAAGGGCATTATGTGGCACATATTCTCACAATAATAAGGTATGAATCAGAGAGTCATCCTGGATTCTTCATGTGAAAAACTGAGTTTTCAATTATTCAAAAAATATGCGTTTTGATATGATTTTATACAGGCTGCCATGTTTTTTATAATGAAGTTCAAAATAGAAAACTCCTCGGAAAACCATAGGCATACCGTTAGGGTGGGTCCAAAGGGCTATTATTGCCACGTAATCTTGTATTTTAATAATTAATTTTTCCACGTTTCAGCATTTTCATAACAATCACTTGCATACTTCTCCTTGGCAGCCTGTTCAGAAACGTGGAAAAATTAATTATTAAAATACAAGATTACGTGGCAATAATAGCCCTTTGGACCCACCCTAACGGTATGCCTATGGTTTTCCGAGGAATTTTCTATTTTGAACTTCATTATAAAACACTTGGCAGCCTGACTAAAATCATATCAAAACGCATATTTTTCGAATAATTGAAAACTCAGTTTTTCACATGAAGAACCCAGGATGACTCTCTGGTTCATACCTTACTATTGTGAGAATATGTGCCACATAATGCCCTTTGCAAGGCATACTGAGTAAAATCACGTCCAAAAATCTGTCACTATCTCCCGGTCTATATGTACCTGAGAGCGGTTCGAGGCTGATTTACGACCAGTCGCAAAAAATTGTTGTTTTCTCCGAGAGAACAAACAAGTGAGCTGACTTATAGTATTCTCTAGACTTTGATTGTGGTTCTGTGGCCAAATTACGCTACCCGCATATACATCTAAGTGTGAACACCCCCGTAAAATTTTTGTTGAACAGGGTTCTCAGCAACCTGGAAAGCCTGGAAAAAACAGAGTATTCCTAAAGGGTCAGGGAAAGTCATAGAGTTTTCAGTTTTCACATTGAAAGTCAGGGATTTTTCCGTTTTCGCATTAAAAGTCGGGGATTTCTAAGCAGCACAACTAGGGTTTTGCTTTTATCATGGTGCATAGTTTCAGAAAAAAACGTCTCTCATATCAAGATCATTTTAGACCCTATTTATGAACGGATGGATTTTTAACTATTTTTTAGCCAGATAGATGTCCACAATGTCTCAACACGCTTAAAATTTTTAAGAACTTAATTTTTTTGCTAAGTTCGTGAAACTTGACGTTTTAGCATTTTTAGGGGCACATGAAATTGTATTGTATGTATGTATCAAAGGCTGTTTGGAAAATGTCACCAGCAAGTCATGGAAAATCTGGAAAAGTCAGGGAATTCTAATTTTTCAAATTGCTGAGAACCCTGTTGAAATATTTAAGTGCTTCTTCTCTTGTGACGATGGAAGGTGGGAGCATTTTACATCCCACAAGTCTTTCAAACAGGGCCTACTATGATCGTGTTTATACCCCTAAAATTGCAATAATTATTACAGGTTAGTTCCTACTGAACAAAAAACCGTACAATGTGCGATTGGGGCAAGCGCTGTTCTTCACTATCCGTTCCAACTCGATCTCATATCATTAAAGAGCAGTTCACATCTTGCTCCAACAGAATATTTGACCGTTTAGAAATCGTTTCTTGAGAGTCAAAAAAGTTCACACTTTGCAATATGAATCAAATGTACTGACATACGCAGTTGCTTGTTTACGTGTAAACTAAATCAGATATTTATGAATGTTTATTATTTGCGAGTTAGGAATGTTATGGGTTATATCTGAAAATATGAGCGATATTGAAGTGACCTAACTTACAACAACTCTAAATTATGATCATGAGGAGTACATAAAGCATTCCAACTTAATTCAGTTACAGAACAGTACAGAAATCGCAACTGCGCATTAAGTCATCCGTTGTTAGATTCAAGAACGGTTCGTTGACAGTCAAAACCCGCGAGTTATTAACGATTTTTTATCGAAAATCCGACTGCCTTATCTTTGAAAATGGTTATGTACTATTTTTCATCAAAAAATATTCAACGGTAAAGTGTCAATTTATGGATTTATGACATTGCAAATATGTCAGTTCTTTGATAATTTTTTTAGATTGTGATATAACTGCAGTGTTCTGTGAATATTTACTATTTGTTAAATCGATAATCGATACTAACCAATAATTAATTAAGTTTTAGTAGATGAGTCAGATGTAATGTAATATTTAATAAGAAATTAATACAAAAAATTAAATTTTATTTAATACAAAAAGTCCTTTATACCAAACGTCCTTGTTTGTAATAGCCTTTTAATATTTCAAAAAAAAATTACGAGTGTGTTCACACTGTAGATAACTTTCCTCAAATGTGTTGCATACACTAATAATTTGAATGTGGATTCCTCAAATCTTCATTTATTTCGCCAAGGTGAGTTATTATGTCACAATAGTTACTGAATGTTGCCAAACGCTTAGCTAAAAAAAATTCATAAATTAATTCTACAATGTAAAATATCCTTCAGCTGACAACATAACCAAACTTTCATTAAGGTTATTAGCGTAGTTATCAGATTTAATCAGAGCATCATTTTTTGCACCCATTCAAATAACCTAAATCTGCAATTTTCAATAATATTATTAAAAGATATAAAGATGTAAAATCATATTACCTAATTATAATTAGTCCGACAACGTGCCATAGAAACCTTTATATTTTGTGATTATAGTTGCATTATTATTAGAAGAAATCGCGTGTCCAGCTTACATAGCACCAACAATAAGAAAAACTGTTGTGACATACATTTCTTGAAAGTTCTAAAGTTGGTGGGAAAATAAAAATTAATTTTTCTCTAACGAAGCTGCATATTACATATGAGACCATTATTTGCAATACTCGCCCTATGCTTTGAAGTAAATTGTTCAGAAATTGAAAAAAATACTCGCAACACGTCTAATGCTTAGTTGTTTTTTTTTCACTGATAGTTTTGTGAGATCAGAAAAACAAAACCGCTAATTAAAACAAATTTTAGTTAAGTTTATTTAGAAACAAAGAAACATGTCGATTAGGGAATTTGCAAATAATGGCTTCATATACAGGGTGTGCCTTTGACCCATACAAAATTTTTTAACCAGAGCTAGAGTTGAATCCCTGGGGCACGCCTATGAAGTTATCAAAAAAAAGTTAAAAATAAAATTTAGGTTTTTCCATTAAAATTTTTTTACACCTATTTTCTCGTGATTTTTGTGCCACTGGACAGAATCCTGAGATATACCTGCTCGTACGGCACTAGCGAGAGAGTCGAAGCGAGTTGGAAGTGGGACGGGTAGACAGGCACTCTCTCCAATGACCACTTAGAACTGGATGGTTCATCTACCTCGATAGTGGATAGGCTCAATAATTATCAATTTATTTGGAAAATCGACATTTCTGAATATCTAGGGTGTATAAATCTTTGTTCATAGCAAATAGCAACATTTTCACATATTATTATTTATTTTTGAGTGTAAAAAAATAATTTCATAGGTGTACTCTGCCACTGCCACTAAATTTGAAAAACCGGCAACTTCCCTATTCACGAATGTCACTTTAGTTTCACAGTATTGCCACAGAAAATATTGTTCTATAGAGCTAAATTTTCTGTGAAAATGCCTGTGACACATAATTCTCTAGAGAATTATCTACAAACTTATGTTTGTCATAGCATACACAAAATTAGTCGGATAAATCTCTAGAACATGTTCTGAATTTTGTGAGAATCTGTGAGAGAATGTGTGCTAGTATTTTGACACGAGTCAATGTCAAGGTTTATTGCTTATTTTATGTGGTTTAGCCTTTGGTGAGATTTATAGTGTCATACAACTTCCAACATGAAAAAAATAATATGCCCCTTAAATAAATTTGCTATAGAATGACATTAGTAATTGAATCTAGTTCATAATTGCTGTTGATAGCAATGCTGTGTTACAGGGTTGTATTCATCCATTCCGTCCAAGCAATTTTAAAATGTCAACGCTATTGTGATAATTTCAAGGGCCTATTCTCATACAATTATTACACCCCTAACTTTTGTGCTTTGTTGTCCAACCGTGAACGACATGAACCTGAACATATATTTACAAAAGGCAAAGAAAGAAAAAAACTAAAGTTAATTTGTTCGAGATTTCGGATTTCTTCATCTCAAAGCCAAGCACAAGAATGTTTATTTATGTGCCAGGCAAATAAATTAATATTAAGAACAAGAACACAGAACAGTTGACACATCTAATATGGATAGGAATAAATATAAAAATTGTGGAAATAATCACTGAAAACGGCCAAATATCATTCACACAATGGTCAAATTTCTGTAACTGCAGCCCTTGATGTCACCTGTCAAACGCAATTTTCAGTGTCGAAAATTTCTGTCAAAATTCGCTAGACTTCCGGACAGCCGAGATTAGGCACGGACACGCAAAAGTCTGTATATATCCTAACTAAAACCACGTGGTCAATACTACCGCGAATCACATCCATGCCATACAAATTAGTGTATTTTCAGAGAAAAAAAATTTAAAAAAATCATTTAAGGATGAGTTGTATACATACTTTTTCATTGCAAACAACTTTCTCTTATACAATTTTTCTCTACGATGCAAAATAAGGGTACTTTACTCTCGTGCCGTGCTTAAGTTTTTTAATCCCCCTCGTGTACTGCCATATTTTCATGAAATTTTTCGGTCCTTATTTTCATTTCAGGTCATGCCTAATGTCAACCCATCGCCAGTTCTTTATTTCGGTTGAGAATCCCATTTGTTGCGTCCATTCTGCCGGTCACTGTAGATAGCTGAACTGAAATGTTCTGAAAATGGATTAAATCAATTAATAAGTTAGTTTAAAAAACTTTATCTTCCAAGATTAAAGGTTGGTTTTTAATTAGAAGATTCACAAAATATCTATTTTCGGCCATTTTGATTTTTTTATACATATAGGGTCAAAAACGCATACTTAAAAAGATAGAATGTACCAAACTTTAAATTTTACTTTTTAATTTTTCTTAATAACCAGTAAGTCATTTTTAAGTTTCTCCATTTAAATTAGCAAAATTCATACATTAACAAAGGCATGATGAGTGAAGGAGTATGTAAGAGCTGAACATCTGTCAAATATCGGTGTCAAAATTGTTCAGAATTAAAGGAGGGGGAATGGAAAAGGTCCTAGAGTAGGCATCTTCCCCAGCATTTGACGCACTTGTGCCTTGTCTGTTATCTGCTTGCGCTTCAGAATGATACTGGGCAGGACTCAGAAAACTCTGACTATTTAGTATAAGTCATTCAAGCTAATTTGATAATATTATCCATGCCAATAAGCCTAATATCCGTTTTAGAAGTGTCACTTCTCTGACAGCAAATGAAATGTGAATATACCAATTGCCAACAGTAATGTACATCAGAGTCCTCTGGAAATGGGTCTTCGAACTGTTTACTTTAACGTTTAATCTATTCTCCCCCCTTTAATTCTGCTATCAAAATTGATTGCATGAAATAATTCTGAGCATCTCCAGCCTGTTCAAAATGTTCTGATAATAGTTTTGTCTGTCTCAATATGAAAAAGTTTTATAAAAATTAGGAATTAGAACATTTTTTATTCAGAACATTTAGAACAATAGTGTCATTACTGTAGCTTGCTTGCGGGGTCTCAAAAGTTCTGTGTAATTCTTTCATTTTGTTGTTAAAAGTTAACCAAAGTTACTATATTATGGGATAAAAAAACATTAGTACATCTGCTTCATGGTATCAATGGATCATGGATTTAAATTATTTTAGGTGTTTTCTTAGGTAGCAAATATTTTTACAGTTTTTTTTTCTTGAAAATTGTTATACATAGGTATAGGGGGTGTTCCCTAAACATGCGGTAAAAATTTAAGGGACTATTGCTTGGGACAAAATAAAAAAGTTACTATAAACATATTATGTCCAGAATTGCTTTATTTCCGAAATACAGAGTTTTAAAAGTTTTGTAAAAAGATGGTTTTATTACAATCTAAGAATTGTTTTGAATAAAGCAACTAAAAATAAAACTATTTTGTCCCTTGATTTTTTCGTGATGATTCATTTTCGAGAAAAAAAATAAAATTCAAACTTCAGACATGCAAAAGTTTGGATTTTTTTCTCGAAAATGATGCCACATGTCCTGGTGGGAAAAAACGAAAAAAAAAAACCTCTCAGGAAAAAAACAAAGGGAATAAACCCTGCAAAAAACCCTTGGGACTTTTCGAAAAACCCAACCCGGTTTTAAATCTCAATGGGGAATAAACCGTGAGAGGGAAAAAACCTTTGGCACATCTCTAGTACAAACCGATTTTAAGGGATGCCCTATCTAGTGGCATAGTCCAAATTTTTAGAAATAAATTGCTAATATGATTTCTCTAATTTTGGCGACAAAAATATGTCATCGTAAGCCTTGGTTTTTTAAAATAAATTGTGCCGTTTTGCCTTAAAGTAGTTTTTCATGCTCTATCGTTTAAAAAAAAACTATACGAATCAGACGACGATAATTACAAATTTTATGGGGGTGTTCCGGTTTTAAGTGTATGTTTGAGGATTTTTTTAAATTTTGACCTATGGAATATTCCACTGAATTTTTGCCACATGTTGAGGAAACACCCTGTATATTTATGGTGCTGTTTAGCTCCCATGAAAGGGAGAATCTGGGCAACAGTTTTGGACAAAAGAAATTATTAAAATGATTCATAATTATTGTTTCCGAAGTAGTACATATTAACAAATTTGGAAAAAATATGAATTGAAAAAAGTAGGTACATGATCTCTTATACAAAGGTGGCGCAAAATTAAGTTTCCTATTAGAAGTCGCTATAATTTTGTTTTAAATTAGCATGTCAGAATTTTTTCGTCAGTGGAAAAGTATAGTGTTGGGAAATTCATTACAAATTGGTACATATCTAAAAGATTTGTCGATTATGTTTGCCTCGATCTTAACTTCCATCAGTGAAAACATTTTGGCGACGAGTTGCGCAATTTGAGCAATCTGGAACTACGGCTGATTGACCACATCATGTTAGTCCTCGGACAATTCGCTCAAGGGAAAATATAGACCCTGGTATATAATGATGTGGTAAAAAGGCCAAGTATCTCAAGAAGCAATATGAATGCCTTTCAACTAACCTACAAAAAACAAATTAACCTACAAAAACAAATCGGCAACTGGTTTTGCGCCACCTGATACAAACACTGGTATTTCAGGGTGTTGCAAAAGTGAGTTTGTCGACCTGATGGGACTCCATTTCACATGTAAATCGGGTGATGTCATGTGATGGTTTGAATTTGTATAGACCGATCTCTGAGAAAATGAAAGAAACGAACGGGGCTTTTGTAATTCTAAAAATTAATATGTAGTTTTCGCCTTAGCCCATCAGTACACCGGACCCTGCGAACCACCACGCACCAAAGCCAGAGCCTTCGGAGGTCCATTAACACTGCAACCGGCTCCGAACTACGTATTGTCGTAAAGGGCTGCAATCTGCTGACGCGAATGTGTGAAGTGCATGTTAAAATCACATTCTTATTTTTTTATGGATACTATGTTCAAGTTCTTTTTGTTCATCCCCTTAAAGTATACATATCGTAACATTTTTGATGGATATTCTACATCACAACTACTGTTTTTACTTTTTATTTTTGCTATTTTATCCCGCATGGCTCAGTTGGTAAATCCTAGGTAATAGTTTATTTGTACGTATTTTTAAGTGAGGAAAATAAATTTCTTCTGTACATAAGGGTGTCAACATTTTAAACTTAATTGAGCTAAATATTTGAAAATTGTGATTTCGGAGGGTTGCTAATGAGCCAGATTCGTAAATTGAATATACTTAATTTTCCAGTTGAAGCAAAGTTTGTATATTTGTGCTTTTGTGTAACACAATAAGGACAACTTTTTAATTGGGCAGAGGAGAATGAAATCTTTATTGAGAATTTGATTTTCGAGTTTAAAAAAGTTATCTTTTTTTAGCAAGATAGATTTAATCAAAATTACAAGCTATAAAATTTATCATAATAAAATCCCTTTAGTTTAGAGATTTTTAATTACTAAGTGCATTATTTCTTTGAATGTAAAATAAAAAAGCAGTATTTTTTACATAAACATCATATATCCATTGTGAATAAAATTAATATTTACCAGGCAAAGATGTTTTTGCATGAGAAATTGTTTATTTAGAAAATGCTGCCCTATTGTATGAATGAGAATAATAGCCCAAACATTTTATGTTACAAATTGTTAGGAAAATAATAAACTACAATTATATATAAAGTATATTATATTGAGAGGGACTTTTGTTAAAGTGAAAAATTAATTACGATATAAATTCAGTGAGGAATGAAGTGGACTTAAAAACTTTTCGAGGTGAAGTGCAGTCGGTTTTAATTTTTCGTATTTGTAGACTTAACTAGTGATATTTGTGACAGATTTCATTAATTTGTTGAAGCAACTGATGCATGCCATTGTTTCATTCAGCTCGTATTTATTATCCACAAAATAGCAATAAATAATTACATTCCAAATGCACTCGAAACGATTCAAAATGCTTGGCTTGTCATAAAAGACAGTTACGGTGTACTATTTGCTCGTATATATTTTTATAAAATCAATTTTTAAACAATTATAAATGGTAGAAAATGGTTCACCAACTGGATTTCATCATTTCAATATTAAAACTGTTGGGAGAGATTTTAGTAAACAATGGCATGCAACACAAATTAAACAATAGACAGCATAAAACATTTGTAGGGCTATTGGACTTCCACAAAATTTTGAATAAACATCTTAAAAAACTTTTGTTGTTTCATCATTCCCTTATCCCTAAATCAGCGCGAGGTGGTTCTGTAAAAAATGGTTTTAGTTCTTCAATATTTTAATAATATATCTTTGGTTAAACACATAAAAGTAACATAAATATACAAATGCTTTTTGTAAAAATTTAAATATCGGAAGTAATTGTTTTCTTACAAGCTAATATCATACAAGATGGCACTAATGGTAACAATTATTAATATGTAGCTTATAACTAAACAACATTAAATAGCATAATAAATCTTATGTAAATAAATGTGAATAAAATACATCTCTATACACAAATATAACACAGCAAAATGAATTAATACATCCTAACTTAGTTAAATAAACTAAGCCTAAATATTTGTGCTTTGTATGCTTGGAAGATAGTGTTAGAAATTTGTCACTTGCGAAATCTATATTACCGACGTTCCCCTTGACAATCTTATCTGAAGTACCCTAACTAACCTACATTAGATTTTTTCTTGTGCTTCGGAGGTTTGGGAGGTGGTACCGGAGGTACATCACTTGCAAAATCAGATCTTTCTGACATGTTCGACAATCTTATCGTCAGTGAACTTCGACTGACTGATGATCGATTTGAATAAAGAAAGCTGGCATTCTCACTCAACGATGTCAAACTGCTGTAGTCGCTGTCCCTGATCTTTACTGGCAGCGGTGGGGGAGCTGCATCTTCCTCACTTATACTTGAATCTGTCGTCCCTATAACGTAAAGAATATAAGAATAAAAATAAAAGTATAAATATCATATATTGGACTGTACCTATGGAATCCCTATTACTGCTATTTCCAGAACTACTAGCTCCTCTAATCTGGACTGTCGTACTGTTAGGCCTGGAAAATTGCCCACTAGATGGACGACTCAGTCTTTTCTCTCTTTCAACTTCCGAACGAAGTGGCCTTTTAGGGAGTAACTAAAAGGCAAATGAATAAAAAATGTAAACGACTCATTCCCGACAGGTATGTTTTAAGCTTGAAAAAAGCGAATTAGCATCCCACTCATTATTTTATTTTGTAACGAATAACAGGCAATAGTCCAGAAACTTGGTTACCAAAATGAAAATGTAAAAATATCAATAATTGAACATTTATGTGCAATAATACTTCTACAAAGTACCTAACATTTTACAATATTATACTAAACATCAGAAAGATAGGACAAGACACCATCTACTTTACATAAGATGAATATAAGTGAAAAGCATGTGTTTAACAAACAAATGATCTACTTTTTTATATCACTAATATAACACATTTGATAAAAAGCAGTTTTTAAACGAATGTTAAATGGGCTACAAGTCTCCCCAACATAGAACTTTTCACATTCACAAGGAATTTTATAAATGCAATTTTTGGAACTTTGTAAAACCTCATTTAATGGTTTCCTTTTAACTAGCACCGATCTTAATGTATTTTTGGTTTTAAGACTCAATGTACAGCACGTGCGTGGTGATTCAACATTTTGACCCATAAAATGGCTTTTTTCGATCTGTAGCGAATAACATGCATAATTTTAAACTTTTGGTCAATACAAATTTTAATCTAAGTAATGACCCACATTTTGAGATAAAAATCATTTAAAAATATTTATCACAATGGCTGTTATTAGCAGTTGCGCAAAAAGTCTAATGACGGCCATTGTGATAAAAAATATTTTTAAATAATTTATGTCTTAAAATGTCAGTAATTAAGTACTTAGATTAAAATTTGTATTGACCAAAAGTTTTAAATTATGCATGGTACTCGCTACAGATTTTATGGGTCAAAATGTTGAATCACCACATACGTGCTGTATGTACATTGAGTCTTAAATGCTGTTCTGACATTAAAGATTGCCTAGGTCAAGGTTAGTATAAACTAACCTTGGCCTAGGTATGCTTTTTAGTTTATATGATAGTCCAGTAATATAAGGAGTAATTAAATTTACAATTTACTGGTCGGTCCACCAGATTTATTTCTCTATTGTTATTTTGTTGGCAATCCTGAAAAACTTGCTCAACAAATTCAATAGGATAACTATTCTTTATAAGAACATGTTATATGTTTAAATTTCTCCTCAAATTTTGTGTTATTAGAACAAATCGTTTTAGCCCTTTCATACAAACTTTTAATTACTCCTTTTTTAACACTAATGTGATGATTGGAGTTAATATAACTGCACCTTGAAGCGCCTTCACCGCAAGCTTCCATTGTGATCACATCTAAGCAGGTACTTCACACGACATTGAATGTTTTACACCTCAGAGAATTTTTGTATATTAATGAATATGATTAGTTGCATGAAAACAGAACCAGTTTGACATTTTCTATTTAGGTACAAACAATGGCCCTATTTACTATGTATACATTTATAAAGCAGCAGTGGAAAGTTTGCAAAGTTTCACTGTGAGAAATGGTTTTTCAAAAGTAGTGAATTTATTATCAATCGCAACCCTAGAAATATGCAAAACGACTCAAGCTCCGAATAAATTTTGAAAAACATTCGAACCTAGGTATGTTCCCTTGATCCCTTGGCCAGTTATTTTGTTAAACTTGCTCAACACACCACTTCTTGATTTTCTTCTTCTGCTTTCTCTGCCAAAGCCTGAATCACTACATAACTCAAGAAAATGTTCAGAATTTTTATAAAATAGACTGTAATCTGTGTACTCTAGGAACAGGATTGCCTCGATAGCTTCCCAGTATATTTTCTTGGATAGAGAAGAACTTGAGAAATATAACTATAGAAGTTAAATCTGTTCGCGTTGACATTGCTATGCACAGTAAAATGCACAGCAATGCTCCGAACATAGCCACCTCGGCCCCATAATGTGTAGTATTCAAAATTTGAACATAGTCGTTGACTAGTGAACAATAATTCTAGATTTCAGTGCTCATTTTAATCAATACAACTTCTGGTTGCTTCTTATTTGATAAAAAAGGACATTGGAAAAATCATAGAATTTTTTTATTTCGAATAACCTTCCTACTGCAATGATAATTTATTACAGTACGGTTTTCTTTAATGAAAAAATCTAATTATCTTTAGTTGTATTTTCTTTGTAAAAGATTACATTTTTGCTTAGCTAAACTTCGCATACTCACATCACAGAAATAATAGGCTAGAAAAGAAAAGAAATGCGCTCGTCTACTTAAGATGTCAAATAGCATCAAACTAATTTGCACAGATATCAAGTATGACTAGATGGATTATTCAATTGTTGTAGAACCCACCAACCTGAAACTTTTGACACAACGGCCCTCGTAAAATAAACTGGACCGCCATTGGGCCCTAGTCCCTCCACCGATTTTTAGCCATCTGGCAGAGGACATTGGCATCCGTCTGGATAGCCGCCATGTTAGACCTATTCTAGGGGATTTAGTGTGCATTCTAAGGAATTTAGTATAGGAAGCTAAATTTGTGGTGACAACACAAAATTACATTTGACCACGGCCAACCCTGAAGTAATCATTGTATGATATTAGTATTAAGTATTTGCATGTAGCCTTATTATGTGCTAAATAAACTTGTTACTACTACTAACCACGGCCCTCGTTCATTTGACATTATTCGAATTTAAAATATCCCTCTAAAACTCCGTATTGTAATTGGCCACTTAACCAATGACGTGTGGGCCCAATATGGCCGACCTTTCGGTGGGACATATATACAGTGTGGATACAAATTGTGGAATATTGCTTATTATTTCTTAAAATATTCCTCATATCAAAAACATGTTTTAATAAAAGTGTTAGGGGTAATTATGTTCCATTCAGTAATAATAATACATAATAATAATAATAATTTCCCCTAACACTTTTATTAAAACATGTTTTTGATATGAGGAATATTTTAAGAAATATAAGGAATATTCCACAATTTGTATCCACACTGCATGTCTATAGGTGGGACAAATGATTGTATTGGAAAAGCAGTCCAGCTTATTTTACAAGGACCAGTTTGACACTGAGAGCAACCTGTAATCTTAACAAGTAGTCATTGGCAGGGAAAAAACAAATTTAGTTTTTCCTTGAAAACTAAATTTTTTTAATTTGTTTTCATCTGGCAATGTGTACTTGTTATGACTATAGGTTACACTTTGCCTGTCAAAAGTCCTAAGTGTTGGTGAGTAATAATCTAATCAGTGTAATAATCTATCTCCTGATGCTTGATCTGAACTATTATATTAATTAATTTAACATTATCTTATATTAATTATTATTAAAAGTACGCATATAACCCCTGTGTAAGGTAAGCTTCAAGGAATAGCGCAACCTGTTAATTAAGTGTAAAACGAGGTAAAATAAAATAATCTTGCATTACAAAATCTTCATAAAACAAAATATATTCTATAACAACCTTACAAAAACCACATAAAATCTTGTAAGATATAACAAACTGTCATCACATCATATTTCACATGTGGTACACGCAGGCACCCCACTTTATGTTTGACCAGAACACGATTCCTGTGGGATCTCCAACTAAAGTAAGATATAGCTTATATCAAAGACGATCCCATACATAGGCCCCCAGAAGATCTGGACGATCCATCGCACATGCCCGCACGCCCCATCTAGTAACCAGTGACTCAAATAGCAAAACACTGGGAATTTGTCCAAAAACGATTCTCTTGAAGGTGGTGAGGGGTAGTTTTTGCCAGGTGAATAATATAATTTTATGGTTTTAGTCTTCTCCCAATTCACCCTAAATAAAACTGAAACACTCTGCATACCCATTTAATTTTATTTACTGGGGTATAATCAAAGAAGATGATTCTTAAAATCTTAATCCTTCTCTTGCATGTGCGATCAATTAATGAATTTTTTATTAGATAACAAAATAATAAGCAACAAACAACATGGTTCTATCAAGAAATTCCACGAATCATACCAGGGAATATTTAAAAGAAATACAATACTTACAATTTATGGCATACACATTCAAGAATGAATACTATTTTTCTTTAAAAACAAACATCTGTTCGAAGATGCCAAACCAAAATAATGCAAAATGCAAGGACTCTCAACTATGTGCTTCCAGCACACAGACTGGCTTAACAGAAAAAAATGTATAAAATAATGCATAAAATATTATAATCGTCTACTGGAAGACATCAAACAATCATTTTAAAGAAGTTTAAGAAAACAAATGTTCGATTTAATACTAGAATTAGAACCCTATTGTATACAGGATTATTTGGGATCACTATAATTTGTACCTCGTTTAGGCATCTGGCAGTTAAAATGCGGTTAATCCTTCTTTGTCTTACAACATGCTACGCAACGTGCATTCTCTCACGCTCTATCGATGGGTGGGTGGGACACGAAAAGAGGAGCCTGCCACCCAATTTTGGTGTGCTTTAAAATGTGGGGAGCCGTAGCATTAGTTCTGACGGCCTATGTATAGGATCATCTTTGCTTATATGAAATAGATGATGTACCACCTATTATGAGTGTTTCTCATCAAGATAGTGCCATTACAAAATATTGTTTGGGCGTACTAATAAAAAAAAACTTTCTTTTGAGGGCACTAAATTCTACAACTTATAGTTTTTGGTTTAAAAAGAAAATCGGTAACTTACCTCTTGCGTTAATTCAAAAATTGGAGTTGTCGAACCAGCATTACTATTACTGTTAGTAATATTATCATCCGAGGTGTACCACTGCGTGCCACTGCTTTCTTTAGTTGACGGACTGGACACGTCTGATTTGCTCGACCTCCGTTTCTCTCTTTTGTGCGACTTTTTGTGGCTCAAAGACGGGGTTGCTGTTAGGCTTTTCGATGGCGATGATATTAGGTTTTTCGAGTGATTGTTATAGTTAGATTTGCTGTGGAAAAAAGTTAATGAATGGAAGGGTTGCTTATTTTCCACTTTTTTTTACAAACATGCCGATGATCAGTCAAACTTTGACAAAGACAAAAATTAAATGCAGTATATAACTGCAAAGTAAACATAACAATCTCACGAATATCTTTTAGTTATCAAGAACAGAAACAATTAGAGCTGGGTGATTATTAAATATTATAATCGATTGTTATCGAAAAATAATAACTGATTATACATATTACAGAGAATTAATAAACGATTCATTGTTCAAGTAATTGATTATACAACAATCATGTAGTGAAAAGAATAAATTAACTGGATTATAAAAGAATCAATTGTTATAGATTTTCTGCCAATTCAATTTTTATAAAGTCACTGGAATGTTTTTAGTAGTATCTCTGATCTACATCGTAAAGTTGCTTCATGTAAGGGTAGCAGTAAACATGCTATTAAAATATGTTAGCAAGCGACACGTTATTAGTCAATGTATAAGAATGACATGCCAAAACAGTTTAAAACTACAAACATAAAACATAAAGTGATATATAATATTATTGAGTAAAGAAATAGGGACCTTTACTTGATAATAATATCAATGAGTCCTAAACTCAATGATAATATCAATGAGTCCTAAACTCAATGTTAACATGTGTAATAACCAAAATAAACGGAATAAGGTTAAGTTACTAATTTTGCGGCATGACAAGCTTATAATGGAAGATACGTGTCTTGGAACTGTATGTCTCATGTGGTCATTTTCAAAGGAATTCTGGGAGTACCGAAACTATCACAAGAATTGGGTACTCAGTTGCGGAATGCAGATAAAAATAATTGTTAAATTCACTTTTAACCACTTCATTAAGAGAGGGTGCAGAATTATGGTCATGGTTTTCTAGAAAATGGCTTCACGTGATGATGTTTGCTTTTTCGCTCGAATAGATCATATTTAATATAATTTACTTGTGATTTTAAATAAATGTGAAAAATCAAATATGTTATGTTTTGCTTCATACCTTTGTCTATTCTTCTGCGCAAAATGGTCCCGCACAAATTTGTAGTTTTTTTGCATTTAAAATTGAATCAATCTGTATAAGATGGCACTCATTTCTGATAGAACCTGGGGTACATTGACATATCTTTTAAGATTTTCTCTGAAACCACACCCACCAAAATACTACTTTCTATGTAGAATTAAATTGTGTAGGTACCTGCAAAATCTATTTCAAAATCTCAGGTGGCATGACATGTGTGCCAGAAACGCCCCCCCAGCGGTTTTGATAAACCTGACCATATCAGGTCATGTATGATAATTTTCTACTAATCCTTGCCAAAGCTGAATGAAACTGGTCACTCCGTTCAAAAGCTATGGCCAAAAAACTAAATTTCTTTCCGAGGGCACCTGGGGCCCTTAATTTCAAGCTCGGGTCTCTTATTTTTTTACGCTTATTACGGCTATGTCAGAGCGAGGAGATTATTGCATCTGAGGTAGGTAAGTGTTGAATTAAAAGGTTAAAGGTGCCCAGCTGATGGAATGGTCTTTCAAAGAAACATAATGTTATGCTATGTAATTCTTAAAATCTCTGAGATTCAATTTTTAATATTTGTTTAGACACTTACAAGACAATTTATTTTCATATTACATCACATTTTCTGGAATCACAGCACAGTAGTAATTTATAGGCAGGCATTTTTGGCTTACAAATTAAACTGTACAGTTTGTTTACTTGCTTCCAGAGCTAAAAATAATGCTCTTATTACACTTCTACATTTTTGGCTATTTGAGAGTATAACATTCCCTGCCTCTAAGGTCACCAGGCCGCATGCATGTGCCTCTGATTAATTCATAGTGCTGTTTCGTGCCTTTGCATGGGAGCGATAAAGACATGGCTATCAAGCTGCTTGCATACGCCTGAAAAGCTTGGTAACCTTAGACACAACCATTGTAATTGTAGAGTGAACTCATGTTGTTACTTGGTTTGGTAACTTTTCGCTTTTATCTCACGCAAATTTTTCACTAACATCATCCATTTTCAAAGTTAACTGACAAACATTCGCAAACGGCAAACGACAAACCAATATGCGTTGACTGATATATTATTAAAGACTGCTCACGGCTGTCACGTCTGACACATTTTTGGCTCACCATGCGCTTTCCGGAGATAAAATACAATGCAGAATACATTGTTAGCCATCAGAGCCATCTGTTTTCCGGGACATGAAGCTATAGCCGTGAGAAATCTATAAATACGTCAGTCAATGCAATATGGCTAAATCAAGCTAAGACGAAACTTTAGGAAAACTAAGACAGATTATTAAGTAAGATCGAAAACGATGGTCCCTGTTTTCCCCATGCTTCAAACAGTCTCTGTCCCTTGTCTCTTACATATTTTTGGTTGTATGTAATTAATGGTCTACAGTTTCATAACACTTAAATTTCACCAATAAGGAGTCAGAGCCTGCATAAGGGATAGCCACACACAATGATTCAGGCAGTCACAACTGAAAGGGGGCATTATCCATACAATAATTAATGGACAGATGATTATTTTTAGTATGAAATAGTAGTTTCCACAAGTATTTTTTCTACAAGTAATAGTTGCTAAACGGATATTTCGAGAAAGTTTAACTGTGGTTGGTCGATTTCAGCTTCATACTCTACCTAAGGTGGACATAAAATCATATCCAGTCAGTTAACCGGAATTGCCTACTTTTCCACTGTGTATGATGTAAAGAAAACTCCAAATAAACATGTGGGAGTTGAAAAAAGCTTTTCACTTTTTGAGCGCTTCAGTTTATAAATGAGACCTCATGGGTAGCACACCCTCCCACATACTTCAAACAGGTCATGAATTTCGGCAAAAATAAATAAACGGATCATTAGCTGAGTTCGGCATTGGTACTCCATTTACTCTTTTTGCTTTGACAATAACGGACTCTAAACCATTGTTATCAGAGCAAAAAGAGGGAATGCCGAACTTACTAATAGAAAGATCAACAGATTTATATGCAAAAAGAAACTAATCAAAAGTTGAAATTTTCAACTTCAATTGTGATGTCACATCAAGTTACGTGCCACGATGCTTGGCCTTGACCATTTACAAATGCCTTGAAGGAATCTAGCAAAAGCAGAATAACCAACTTTTACTGAATAATACACTTGCTGACACAAGCTACATCTCTTTGAGAATAGTGCACAATTATCACACAGACACATAAAAACAAATTTACATACAACTAATTTTCAATTACCATTCATTTTCATCCAATTCCGATGTCAGTAAAAGCAGGAAAGAAACTAAATGAAATGAATTTTATACAAAGAGTGAACTAAGGAAAATACGTAGTTCTGTTGTTTACCACATTATGGCAAACCTCTTCTGAAAAACAAAAATATATCCAGGTGTAAATTTTCTATTCCAAAATTATAAACCTCTAATACACAGAAAGCTTCTTCCCCAGTTTTATATTGGGTTGTTGAATAAGCAGAGTAACTTTAAAATTTACAAGCAACATGATATTGTAAAGTTGCAATAATTTTAGACAAAAAATTGGCAAATTCACTAAACAAAATTAAAATTTTTGGTTAGTATCTAAAACCCGTCATTTTTAGTGCTAGATCTTCTCACCTGTTAATTGGAGATGTGGAAAAATTAAAGTTTGACGAGAGGTTTTTCAGAGACATCACTTGGTTCCTCGTTAAACTTGGAACTCTGCTACGACCCCCAATGTTACTACATAAAAATGAAAACAATCATCATCTCAGTTTAATTTAACACTTGTTAATGTTTTAGTACAAACGAAAGACATTATAATATGTTAGTATTATGAACTATTAAGGTAAAACATTGTTGTTTCCTCAAGATTACGATGAAAATTGCTGTTCTTCATTAATTTATCCGCTTCGTGTGGACCTCTTGAACCAAACTTATACGGCAGGGGTTTTATTTTATCTTGCTCGAGTTTTTGTAAAATAGGATTAAATATTCTCCAGGTCTCATTTAGTTCATCAGTACTCATAAAATTTTCTAGGTTTCCACAAAATACGTCCAGCAAGAGCCTTTCGTATGCATCTGGCAACTTAATATGTGTATATCGTTGACTATAAGACAAATCCAACTCGCTTTCTTCCATTTCAAAGCCGATACCAGGTGATTTAACCATTATTTTTAATGCTAGTGCTTCATCTGGTTGTACTCTTATCACAAACTCATTCCGTGTTGGTTTAGTTTCAAAAAGATCTCCCGCAACATCGTTAAATTGCAATAAAACTTCATACTTTTTCTCATCCAAAGCCTTTCCACACTTCAGTATAAAAGGGACACCATCCCATCTTTCATTGTTGATATACATGACCAGACAAGCATATGTAGGGGTTAGGGAATGTCTTGAGATGGAAGGTTCATCATGGTAACCTACTTTTGCTTCACCGGTCCCTCCACTGTTGCCAACATATTGCCCAATAACTACATCTTTAAGCTGAACTGGTTTGATACATTTTAAAACTTTAGCTTTTTCAACTCTTATGTCATTTGGGTCACAACTTACTGGTTTTTCCATTGCGACTGACGCTAATATTTGAAGTAGGTGCCATTGCATTACATCCCGAATTATACCATATTGATCAAAGTATGCACCTCTTCCTTGAACACCATAAGGTTCTTTAAATGTAATTTTAACAGATGCTATGTGGTCTCGATTCCATGTGGGATTAAAAATTCTGTTTCCAAAGCGAAGCGCCATTAGATTCTGCACCATTTCTTTGCCTATATAATGGTCCATCCGATAAATTTGTTGTTCTTTAAAAAAGGACATTAAGTGGTCGGAAATCTTTTTAGATGAATTCGTATCGTAGCCAAATGGCTTTTCTAAAATTAGGCGCGACCAACCTCTTTGTCCCATACATGTTTTTCTAATATGTAAGGTAACGTCTTCGAATAGAAAATCCGGTAATGCTACATAAAATACTCTATTAGAATTGTGTTCTTTTTTAAAATCAGATAAAGAAATATTCAATCTTTGAAAATCTGTCAAAGAATCATAGCTTCCAGTAACGTAGCTGTGCAATTTCCAAAATTCTTCAAACTTTTCTGTTTCATCCTCTTTGACTATCATATAAGACTCGGTTCTTGATTTTAGTTCTTCCACACTTAATTTGCTTCTAGCATAACCATAAAATTTTACATTTTCGGGTAATAGTTCATCACGAAATAAAGTCCACAGGGTTGGATATATTTTCTTCGTAGCTAAGTTACCTGATGCCCCCAGTACCACAAACACATGTGGATATAGTTTATCATAATATGTTTCATCTGTTAATGTACGCAGAGATTTTCTGTATAATGTTAAAGATACTGTAGAGTATTTTGAGCTTAGAGATGTAACAGATTCAGGGGGATTTTCGTTTTCAACCGACATCAATAATTATAATTTTGCCATAAATCTCCCCTATTTTTGTGATCTGTTTTTTCCAATAGAATTTTGGTATATTTGCAAATGACATTTAAGACTGATGACAAAAATGTCAGACGACTTTTTAAACAACAGCTGTTTTCATTTTATTTACTGGTAACAGGGGTAAGCCCTGTACTGGTTCCATTGTTGATGTTACAGCATAGATAAAAAAGGTGAGACTAATAAAGCTAAGTTCATAAGTCGCGAACCGTGAATCGCGAATTGGGTATAGTAAAGCTGCACTTATTTCATAAAATATGTACTAGTGATTTATTTTTTAGGAAATTCAAGGAATTTTAAGTATACCAAAATATACGCTTAACATATAAATAAACAGGAAATCGGAGTTTTCGCGCATACGCTGACGTCAATTTCACGCTTCATACTTGCAAAATTCGCCAAAACATGAACCAGTTGATTTTCCCGTCCCCCAGATTTAAAATTTTGCGAACTCGGGACAAATCAGAACTTTTTTACCTGGACATATTGTCATTTCAAATTAACCAATCAGAATAATTTTAATGATTCGCAATTCGCGACCGTATGAATTTGGCTATAGTCAGAAGCTTTGTTGAGACCGCCCAGAAAAAAAATCATGGTACATCAACTTTCAAACATTAATTTTTGAACGAAAACAAATTAGAACAGGTAAACTTTAGTGTCCTTAGTTCTTAGGACTCGATTATTAAGTATACCTAGGTATTTTAATTTAGTTATTATAGTTTTTATATGAAATATTTGGTGTACCTCGAAGAAATATCAACAATGGATCTGACAGTGTATGTTTCGCTTTATCTATGGCTACAGGACATTCTCCGTGAAGAAAAAATAAATCTAAGGCATCAGTAATGAAGATCTAAGAGCTCCTTTCCTGCTGCATTGGTGAATCATAACTGATTTGCCAATGGGGAATTAGCTGCTATCTTCAATTTTAAACGCTATTTATGAAAGTTAAATTTACGTAGGTCGTAGAATTTTATAGTAAATATTTTTTATAGCATATTTTCTCCCCAACTAAATGTACATGGGGAAATTAAAAATGCCGATTCTTTGGAAACCAAAATGTTAATTAAAATAAAGTCTAATCTGGGTCTGCTAACCTTCTAATATATTTCTGACTCTAGTCCAGTTGGTGAAAGTAATATGCCATGAGAATCAAGAATAAGGTATTGAGAAGTTTTGTACAAACTGAAGCATTTCAAACTTAAATTAAACTGAGACCATAATGTTTTTAGTTAGAACAGAAAAGCAAAAATTAAAACACAAAAACTAAAGCTGAAAAAATGACATAAAAGAATTCTTACTCTGGGGTTATCGTAATATCCGAAAGTCGAGTGTCACTGTTTATGCTATAATGCCTCCTCATCTGAACGTCATTTTCCAGTTTCATATCGCAATGCTACAAAACAAATTATAATATCCGAAATATGTTTTAGTTAGCATCTTACCCTTTTGCCATATTTTTCCTCGACATCGGTTCTCATAATTGCAAAGCATTCTTCTAACCTTTTTTGCAATGGCTGCAAATTTTCTGGTACTTTCTGTTTATGAATTAGAACACAAAGCTCAAGAAGGGGTATCTGATCTGCAATCAAGTCTTTTAACCTTGTAAGTAAAATTTCATCATCTGGATGGTGAATTTCATACTCCGGATTAAAAAATACTTCTTCATAATTTTTTATGCCACCCATAACAGCTGCGTCAAGTATACCTAAGGAAAGAAAACTCATGAGAATGTAAAGTTAAGCCAATTAAATTTAATACCATTCAAAGTGAGAGACAAGGGGTTGAGCTGCACGATTTTCTCTTTATTGTAAACTGTAATATAATTTTTTAATTTTTTATTTATATTTTCAATGGTCTCAACGGCATTTCTCAGAGGCGAAATCTCTTGAATGCTTATGCTTTGCACTGGGAACCATCTCAGAATCCCTGGTAATGGATACGTTGTTGTTAGTTCTGTCCTTTCTAGCCAAAGATGAGCAAATTCGTTGTCAGTTTCAACTAACAGATCCTTTCTTGTAAAAGGCCTCGAAAATGAGAATTTCTGGATGTTGTTGACTTTGTAGAATTTTACTATCTGATCGGCAATTGCTTTTCCAGAAAACCTTTGCTTCTTCTCATCCATGACAGGATCCACCTTGTTTATTTGCAAATCTGGGACATGAGTCAAGGATATTATTACTAAGTATTAATAATTTTATGAAAAAAAAATAATAAAATTATATCCATCCATATAATTAAAAATAAAACGATGTTATATTATGCTCAGAAATTTTTAAACGCAAATGAAAATTTAAAATCCAGTGTGACACAGGAAGTAAGTGCACTCACATATCTTACCGATTTTTGAGAAAAAAAAAGAAAATTTTCAAGATTTCACTAGGGCAGAAATGCCAACTTTTTTTAGTATACTTAATCAGACCTTCGAGACTACTTCAGGTTTAGCCAGAAGTGACTTTAACTTTTTTATTTGAAATACACTCCCCCAATTTTGATTCAGTACTATCTGAAGTCTGCTAAAAAATGTATTTCGATGAAATTATAGTATATTTCCTAACAAGTGCGGAAATTGCCACTTTTCCGCACGCGATTGCAGAAATCGAGTGCAAGAGTTAGGAACACTATTTTTTCTACAAGCGTGCGGAACAGCAAAGAAATTAAAAGTACACTTTTCCGCACTCATTTTAGTTAAGAAAGTGTCACTTTTCCACACTAGTGCAGAAAAGTAGTGCGAAAAAGTATTTTTCCACACTAGTGCGGAAAAGTGACACTTTCTAAACTAAAATGCGTGCGGAAAAGTGTACTTTTTTGCACGCTTGTAGAAAAAGAAATTATCTTGATTAAATGGTTATATGATAATATATGCTAACTCCTCTCTTAGATTATTTGTCAGTTGTCAATGTCATAGACAAATTATAAAAAAGGATACATTGCATGTCGGAACCAGTGATTTCTTCACCAGGAGGGGTAAGTTTTTTTAGCAGTTCTGCTCTGGGAAACTCGTTCTTTATTCTGGAACAGAAATCTTCATATCTCTCATATTCTTTTCCTCTGTATATGAAAACCTTATTTTGTAAAAATTGTGGAAATCCTTTTCCGTAATATCCAACTCGGAAATACTCGGGTTCCGCCCGTGCTTTTTTCATAATATCTTCATAAAATTTTGCCATTCTTAGATGGAGTTCACTTAAACGGTCATAATCAAACGTTTCATTTTCGTACTGATGCGTCAATTCTTGACACTTTTTTATTGCACATTCCCACATCTAAACAAAATTTATCGAACAAAAATAAATAATCAAATGCAGATCTGGATTTTCACTTACCTTTCCTTTGCTATAATTTTCAATTATAGAATAATATAATGCCTCTTTCAATTGCCTATGACTTTTAGCATTGCCATGTTTATCTCCTTTAAGCAATGGCGATAAACTTTCATCAGACCACTTTAACAATTTTGTGTGAAGTTCTAAAGTATATGCAGCTTCTGTGTAATTATCACAACCAATATGCAAATCATATAGTTTGTTTAAGTATCGGATATACATTTCTTTTTTGTTTATTTCGGAATAAAAGTCCAATAAATTTACTGTACAACTCATAGTATTGTCCTTATTCTCATTACTTATAATATATCTGTATTCCAGCAAGCTTTCCATAAGCCTTGACACAATTTTCACAAATTTGATGCCTTCCTCGTGCATCGCAGTATGCTTTGAACACAAATCTATCATAATGTCATGAAACAAATCTTTATATTCTTTATCACCACTACCACCTTCAAATAATGCATCGAGTTTAATAATCATTTCATTTTCAAAATCGCCGAAGTTTGCTTTAACGTGAGAGGAATCTCTTTTAGTATCTCCATAACTTTCATATTCGAGACGCGAAGAATAAAATTCACACTGCATCATATCGAAAAATATAGGTATTGTCGCTCTTCTTAATTCACTTTCTGGTATTAGTGTCATTTCAAGTATCAAACCTACCAGTGAGGGCACAAAATGCACTTTATTTTGGCCTAGATTGAACCACATCGAACGTACTTCAAATCCCATTTCTCTTCGCATGTCTTTGTACTGGTTTATAGTTCTTATTCTCTTGCTGTTTGAAAAATTTTGAAGTTGCAATGCATCTTGTGTCATAAAAGCTATTGCACAATAAAAAAAGTTATTCCAAGCATCATATCCGAATTTTTTGAAGAAGCAATCCCTTATGGTGTGGGAGAAAAATCTAAGAGATTTCAAAATAATGCTATTTTGTAGCATGATCATGTCGCACCAGTCTTTGGGAAATACAGAATTATTTCTCACTAACTCTTGGAACACAACCAATATTTCCATTAAAAAATCCAGGATATCATAGTTTGTTTTAAATGAGTTTATGTAATTGGTATAGTGGTCATTTGTCATTTGACGGAAGATATCTATCATAACAGCAACCAAATTTCCCTGAAAATAGTAATAATGGATAGAGAAAACATTTCATTGTACCAAATAACAAAGTAATATCCGTCGCCTTGAAAGTGGTCAATAACCAGGTTTTTGCCCGAAAATTTTAAATTTGATTCTTGAGCAATTATTCAATTATTCGTGTCTTATGTTTTTATGTGTTCACTAGTAATGTAAGAATTGACCCAGTGGTAGAGTTTCACTAAACCCAGTGTTAAAGTTTCACGATTTTTAAGAAACCCATTTCAGATTATAACATGCAACTCTCGCAATTTTTAAAGTTTATATTCGACAATTAAGTCTTAATTCAATATTCAATAACATCTTTAATAATAAATCGCAATCTGGTCAAACCGGAAGTCAGAAATGTCGTTATTTAATTTTTAATTGTTTTGTGAATCATCAAAATCCGTCCATATTTCGCAAAATATTTTGGTTTGGTTATCATTACACAGCACTTACTGATGATTGCCAAATAACACAAAACACATAGGTATATGTGGTTACTTCTTTTTAATAAATGATAAACCTTATTTAGTTAATTTGCCAAAATTGTACACAAGTTTAATGAGGTCAGAAGACAGCAATATTTACAACAGAAAAAATCTAGGGCTTTGTATAATTGCTAAATATTAAACTATCTATAATCGATATTATTTAGACCGAGGTTTCATTATGGATCAGCCCAAGAAGTTTTTATACTTTACTATTTTACACTTACCGCATGTGGGTTATCTCTCTCCATTTTAATGTGACTTTGAATTATAGTCCTCAAATCCGTATTTATTATTTCAGTGATGTCGTTAAAAGTTGGACCAACCTCATTTCGGAAGAGTAGTTCCATAATGTCACTCATAACTTTGATACATAGTTCCACCTACATTTTTTGCATTTAGAATTCAGCTCGCATACAAACCCATTTTTTAACACAAGCAACTATTACTCTGATTAATGATAAATTTAGAACTGACTGAATCAGCAATGTTTGGCACAATAAGTTTGTCGGTTCATTGAAAATTCCAAAGGATGTGGAATTAGCAGTTTCCAATTGACCATTAAATTAAGTTTGAAGTCATAGTCAATCAAAATAAAAGTTTGACTTTATTTTAATTAAATCTAAACGTAATTGTCTGAAAAATTCGTTGTATTCTACTTTAATAAAATCGATTCAGTCAGTCGTGATCCCTGATAACACATAAAGCTGAAAAAATTGAACTGGTGCTCTCGTTGTATGTATGTGTGTATTCTAAAGGTTATGTATGTTATGAGTATGTTCACCTCTTCCGGGTAGCCGACATGTTGATTCACGCAATGTTGCGTCGTCCCCAGCAGTTGAGCAACCTTGGCCACTGACCTGTTTTGCCTCCGTCCATCTTGGCTTATCGAAACACCCTATAATACCCATTATACCACTACACTACAAGGTTGCTGGCCAATTGAGGTCTAAATTCAAATAGGCAGTACTCTAAACCAGTTTAGTTCGGAAAATACAAGGCGCTATTCTGTTAAACGACAATAGTATAGAGCCGAAGCAATTTCAAACAAATAATTAATCATAAAAAGCAGATCACAATAATTCAGAAATAACTGCATTCCCTAAGACTTATGCAAAATACCAATATTAGTTAGCTGTACCATAGACAAAGCTGCACATAGACTACCGGAACAATATTAGTGTTGAAATTTCTGCAAAGCATACCAAATATTTTGCATACAATTTATATAAAAACTAATAACTAAATTAAAATGCCTAATATCTCAACTCAGCATTGAGTCGTAATTGATTATAATTCCTAAAAATTTATCTGTTTTAATTTGGTCTGAAAGTTGGTGTGTCAGGATTTTTTGCAGAAAGTTTCAACAATGCTTCTATATAAATATATCTCCTATAATCTATGTCCGTACTTGTTTAACGTGCATTAACTTGACACAGAATTCGAAACAATAATTTTAAATTTATCTAAATGGTATGATTTCTATCTTCTAAAATCTCTATGCAACAAATAATATACTTGTGGTTAACTACTCTTTTTTTGGTCTCTTAATATACAGTGTGTCCCTAGATTACAAAAGGTGTAATGACTAAAGTTTTTATAATTTTGTAATGGCATTTGGGATCGAGTCCTGCTTATTTATTCGGTGTTCTACTGGGGTATTTTATCGGCAAAATTGTAAAAATCACCACCAATAAAGTACCTTTTATCTTTCAAGATATGAAAAAATTCCACTTAAAAATTGTTATACATTCGAACACACCCTGTATAAAAATGATTTTTAAATTGATTAAAGAACTAGACAAGAAAATAGGTAGAGATTTTTTCATCATTACATAATTTTAATACTAAATTATTGAAAAGGAAAGTTTCAAAAACTACTTTCATATTTCAAAATATTGCATTCCAGGCACTTTTTTATTGGCATTTTTTCATATCTTGAAAAATAAAGATACTTTATCGGTGGTAATTTTTACATTTTACCTTAGTTTTATAACAAGCAAGACTCAACACCCAACAGACATCCAAAATTCAAAAAAAAAGTCCATTACACTTCTTGTTATCACATGTTATGTTTATTCTTGTCATTTTGTTATTTCTTAATATACACAGTGTTACAAAAAAAGTAGGTCATTCTATTAACCACAGATTCTTTGGGATAAAATCTAGGACCTTCCTTATGACACCCTTGAATGCCTATACTGGAAAATACAGGATCTTAAGTTGCATTTAAAAAAACGATTCTTATTGATAAATACCTATGTATTTGTTTTTTAAGATAATTCGAATTTGGCATGGTTTTCTTTCTTAGAAACACATTTTTTGTGTAATTTTAGTCAATTAGATTTTGGAATGGTTTCCTTTCTTAGAACCACATTTTTTGTGTAATTTTAGTCAAAAATTCAAACAACAGACGTGGCAATATTTTTCTTTCTATAAATATGTAAGGAACAGGAACTCTAGTTAATATCGACACAACTTTTATACCATTAAGATCTCAGTTGGATAAACAATTAGCTCAAATTGCATTACGAAATAACTAAGTAGTAATGTACTGGATTTTTTCCACATACTTATGGAATGCTCTGTATATCTGCTTCAATTGAGTCAAGAAAGAGGACCTCAAAAAATATCTGCCAAATAAAACACAATATAATGTTATAGGTTATGCTTCCTGTCACAAATTTTCTGTCACATGGATGTCAATTCTACACTACTGCACTATTTACAACAAGAAATACAATTCCTAACTGATATTTCTCAAGATATAGCAAGCAAATGTGAAAGTCCATTTGTGAATTCTTGGATATTCCCTACAAAACAGTTTTCGTATGTTAGTAAATTAATTGAAGAGCAAGGTTTTGAAAAGGCCTCTTACAAACATTTGTTGGAACTGGAAATTGATCGACTGTATGTTGTAACCTCTTTAATTGTAAAATATCTGGAAAATGAAGCATTTTTTGAAACGCAAAATAATTATGTAGTAAAACCAAGACAAATTACTCTTGGATTTGCAGTAAAAGTAATATGGCAGTTTGTTGTATTGTTGGTAGAAAAAAACAATAGAAAAGTTACCAACCGAATCAAAAAAGAAAATTACGAGGCGATGGAGAAGGAAACTCAAACAGATACAACATCCCTCAACAAATGTGATAGTTGTGCTACTGCAATGCAGTCTATGAAACATTTGTTTCACCTTATGGAAGAATTGGATAAAAATGGAGCAACTGTGGAACAAAAACCAGAAATATGTCGCAACTTGTATGATATAACTCAGTTTGGTTGCATGTTAAAGTTAACGACATCTATAGAACATAGTTTGATGTATCTGCATGAGCAGCTCAGAGCCAAACATGCTGAAAATGAAATATTGAAGGTAGAAAACAGAACATTAAAAGATGAAGTTCAAAGCCAATGCCAATGTACAAATTTGTTAACACTGGAAACTAATATTTTGAAAACAAATAATGAAAAATGTGAACTTAAACTTATGCAATATTGGCAAAAAAATGAAGAGCTATTGAATACAATTAAGAAAAACGAAGTCGAGATAATTAATTTTAAAGAAGAAATAAAAAATATGAAGGAATTAATAAAAAATTACCAAACTACTGTTCAAAAACACAAATCAGAAAGTACAAACTATGAACAGTGTTGCACAATTTTGATAGAAAATAAAAAAGGCTTAGAGAAAAATATTTTAAAATTACAGGAAGATTTTAACAAAATCGAAGAACACCATTTAATGTTGCTTCAATACTTTAAACAATATGAGCAAATTGTAATATTGATAAATGAAAGACAAAGTAAATGCAACAAGCATTTGGAAAAACTGCATTTCAGAATAAAGAAAAACACAGGTGATTTTAGTGACCATTTTAACGCAATATTAATGAAATATACAGAATTTAATGCCCATGTCAAAGAAAAATTTAAAAGCATTATAAAACATGTGAAAGAATTAGAATCTCAGAATGACAAGAAATCTTTCATATTAAAGGGAAATCCTGTGGAAGACTTAGCGCAACAAATTGAAGAAAACATCCTGAAGATTCAGCAGATGCAAACTGAAAATGATGGGCTACAAATTTTGCTATCTAAATTTAGGAAAGCTTGACTTTAGCATGCGTTATTAGGTTATTAATTGTAATTTGTTATCAAATACAATATGCAAATCTATCTTCAAAATACGTAACTATTTATTTAAAACTACAAAAAATATATCGGCAACATGCAAACTAAAAATCCAAAATGCAACTAAAAGAATACTTATGAAAATGCTTTTTCAAAATTAACTTTGAAGAGCTTGAGAGAGCTAAGAAAAGAAGTACTTAAGATTTTAGTAGCTGTCGAACCATTCGGTGGCCAAGGTGTCTCTGGTTGGAGCGGGATTCCCCTTTTCTGTTTTCAAATTTCATCCCACACATCCCAAACTGATAAAATAAATGTGACACACACATACATTTTTTCCCACTAATTAGTGACACCAAGCATGCAAAACATTTAAACAAGATGAATTAAGCCAAATCATATGTGTATTAAAGATAAACTAGTACAGAAAAAATTGAAAAAATTGCCTTCTTAAATGTTAGTAACATGATGGCATCAAATAAGTACCACCAATTTTAAGATGTTGATATTTTTTTAAAAAATGAAACTGAAAATTTGAAAACAGAAAACAGCAAATCAAACAAAACAAACCTATTTACAGGAAATTGTACAGTGGTATTACCTATTTACAGAGTGAATGTACTAGACGTCATATTGTACCATGAACAATGTGCAAAATTGAAAAAGGAATAGAAAAGATATTTAAAGGAACACATGAAAAGCAAAATTTCATTTGAAACATTCAAAATGGATTACAATCATGTTGAAGCCATTATGTTGAAGATTCTTGCATTTATTAGCATTAGAATAGACCACACCTGAGTGATGTTACTATAAACATTGTATCACTAATCCACCTAGGATTGTATAGTTTGTTAGGTTATGTATCTGCAAGTAATTACCAGTTTGTTTCGGCAGGCACATTTAAAATTATATCATTATCAAATGTCAAATTATAGTAAACAATCTGTTTCATATTTTGTATAAGTAATCAGTTAATATTGTATGATTTAAAATAAACATACATTGTTACATGAAATCGATTTGTGAACCACAGAAAATTGAAACTTTTAGGTTTATCATGTGACATTAACGCAGATTTAAATAATATCTAGTGGTACGATATCTATAGATGTCGTTCTATGCAACCATCAATGTAGTTGGGCCAATCAGGACCTTCTATAATACCACGGAACTAATAACGATAGGTGAAAGATGCATTGGTTTATGACTACCAAGCTGACAGCATATCATCTCTGAAATTAGCTGCCGCCACATATATATCTTCGGTAATAAGAGCTAAGCTTTTGTAAAAAAAAGTGATTTCACTTAAAGTGCCTCAAATCGGTCATTGTATTTGCACCTTTGGTACTAGATATCAGAAAGTAAATGACCATTTCACTTAAGACGGCTTTTTTTACAGAGCTTATGGACATTAATTTAACGATCAGTGCAAAGATAATCTATCTGCTAATAAGATGTCCAGGTGTATTGTTGAAAACAATATAAAATATCTCTAAAAGGGTATTTCCACGAGATACTATTTTTAATTTTTAGTTAGTTGATAATAGTTATTACCTTATAGGCTGTTTGTGCAATGAACTTTTTTGTTGAATTGAACAGATCATAATCTATGTTTAATTATCCGATAGGATACTTTATTCTGAACAACCAATAGGCACTAAAAAGTTGAGATAACCCAAAACATTTTAGATATTTTTTTACAAATATCACAAAACAACACTCATCAACATTTAACCAACTTTAAACATCGTGGAAACCTGTGTTGATAGTTAGTACAAGGCGGTATCGAATAATGACGTAGTGCACTACGTCATAAAAAATAAAAGTTGCATCTCGCGAAAAATTCACAAAAGGCGAAGGTGTGCCGTATATTTCCCAGCGTATGAGTAGGGTTTCCAATTTTCGGGATCGGGATCCTGTTTTGAGATCCTGGGATGAAAATCCAAATCCCGGGATCCCGTTTTGGATCCCGGGATCCAAAACCCAAATCTCGGGATCCCGAGATCAATCCTAATAATATTTTTATTAAAATCCGTAATATTAGCAATAGCATATAAAAATGCAGACATACGGAACAAATTTATTAAAAAACACATAAATAAAAAACATTTTTATATATTTACCTACATAATATTGTATTAGGTAGGTATAGGTAAGTGAAATGAAAAAGTGAATCCCCGGTTGTATCATAATAAATACGTAAATAACTTGGGTAAAACTAAATAAAACGCCGATAAAGTACAAAAAAAAATGCATTTTACACAAAACCGTCGAGAACAGATTAAAGTTCCATCATTTAAAATAAATCGGGATTTTCTGGACCGCTATATCTCAACCCGGGATTTTCGAGACCCCACCGGCATTCCGAGATCTCGAAATCCCGGGATTCCAACTAAAACAACTGCGGGATCCCGGGATTTCGAGATCCCGGGATCCCGGACTGGAAACCCTACATATGAGGCCTTGCAATAATGGTTGCATAGTATGACGCTCCATCACCAGAATGTGTAAAAATGTCCAAACAGACTTACCTCAAAACTGTGTTCAAATGAATTTAAGAAAAAGTACACAATAAAGTTACAAGCAAGAATAAGATCAAAACACTTACCTCTTTTTTACACTCAAATAAATCTTTAACTTGCTGAGTTATGATTGGTAAAAGTATTTGTCTACATTCGGGATAAATAAACATTTTGCTGTGCACAATTTCGTTTATGGTCATCATTTTTTGTTTAGTCAGTCTATTCGGAGGGATTTTGTTCAACAGCTCGCATAATGTCAAACTAAAACCACAACAATGTAGTAATGATGAAAAGTAATAAGAACAGGAAAATACCTTAATTTTTTATGATCAAATATAAGCAAAATATCAGGAATTGTACTCGGAAAATATTTTAAACAAGCTCCTTGCTCTCTCAAGATGCTATCCTGCGTTGATGACATCATATCAATGATGTACTGCAACAATTCCTGCAAACTATCCACAAAGTCATCTTCTGGATCTTCGGGATAAAGCTCCATAAACAAAGTTCTCGATCTCGACACAAATCTCATTATATACTGAAGACACTTCATCGTTTTGAAGACTAGATCAAATTTTGTCGAACCGCTTGATACTGAACTAACTACTGTTTTTAGTAATGATATTAACTTCCTGAAATAATAGTTTCATTTAATAGATACTTGGGTTTATTTTTTATTTCCGAATTTACTTATAAGCTAAAGTTGCGCTAAAACTCTCCTTAATATACAAATCTAGGACGGGCTCGAAATGTTGATATTTCCAGTCGTTTACTACTAGCATGATTATGTGCAATAAACATTCGAAAACTAGCATATCGTAAGTGTCAGTCTCTGAGTTATCCATTAGTATATTAAATAAGGCATCTAAGATATCCTGTAGAAATTTCACAATCTCTTCTCCATTGTCGTCCATCACCCTTAGTAGCGCTCTAAGAGACTCCGTTAAGGTCACTTTATGGGAAGCCCAGTTCAACAGTCCCAGTAAATCCACTACAAATACGATATATAAAATGATTTTTATTTTATTTATTTGTAATATTAAGTAAAAGGGTGAAGCCTCTTACCATTCTGTGTTAACTTCGTTGAACAAATCTTACTAGCTATACAAAAAGAATCCTTTGTACTCATAGTAAGTCCCGCAATTTGCGGTTTTTGGTTATTTTTAACTTCACTCAAATTCCAAGGCAATGTAAAGTAATCCACACTATTTTCATCGAATTTTTTGTGATCGACTTTGTACACAACTAAATTATGTTTCGCTGCATCTCTTACGGTAGTGCCATTTTCCTGCATCAATCTCACATAGGCCATAGCGAAAGCCTTTTCATTCTTGTCTTTTGCCTCGTTGGAAGACCTATGCTTAAATATAAACTTTAAATGACTAGTTTTGAACTCCTCTATAGGTATCGCAACTTTGAACGTTTCGTGCCACTGGGGTTTGTCCTCATGGTAGTATATTACAGATCTATATTCATCTATCGGTTTAACACCACCACCCAAACTTATTACACTCTGAAATTTCATATAGAAAGTTATTATTTTCATAATTTACATAGGTACTTACGGGTATTGCTTGGCCTTTTTCATTGCACACTCTTACGATAACTTCAACATTTTTCTCACTGGTTTTGTTGCCCTTGCTGAATTCGCCAGTCAACAAAGTTAAATACAAATCGTTTCTGACATCGCCCGGTAATATTACTTCGGGAAATCCCATTTTTCTGGCTACAGAAACGTTTCCTAATACTAAATGAGGGTTTTCTTCTCTGACTTGCTTGAGGTCACCCCTCAAGAGTTTCATGCTTACAAATAGGGCGGGATTTTTGGCTTCTGATTTTTCTTTCGATATAGTTTTCCTTAAAGTTTGCTCTAGATTGTCTTTTTCACAACTGAAAACAGTTCTCTTGGTAATACAGGGTGTCACATAATTCTAAATCATGGCTGTACCATATATACTTCGTGCCAAATTAGGTTGGGATTTTCCCGTCAGTATGAATTTCTAAATAGCCCCCAGGGGCCCAGGAGTTAAGTACCCTTGGACTTTATAATCTCAAAATCTTTTTGCCATCAATTTTTGCGAAAGAATTATTCTGAAGCAAAAAGCTACACTGGGCCAATTTTGGAAAAATCAAATAAAAAATACCAAATTTTTTATTAAGATAAATTCGGCAATCGCAATAATAATTTACTTAAATGGATTTTAAATATATAAAAATATCTTTTATCTAAAAAATAATTGCCTAAAATAATAATTCCAGTGCATATGCTTTTAAGATCTTATGATTAAAATGAAGACAGAGATGTTTGTACTAAATTTTTGCCAGGTAAAATGTTATTAGATTTTATGCAATAAACTTAAAAAAATACGAAATCTAACATCACTTTCGCTGTCGGCAACCCCCTCTTAACAACAAAGTCAACTAATGAGATTTTGTCACTATTATAACAATAGGGTAGTTTCCTCTAATCAAATTTTCAAAAAAATTGCACATAACTTGATTCATCAAGTCCTAAGATAGCTTTAACCATTTTTTATTTCCCGAATAAGTATCCACGAAGTTAGAATTTTCAAAATAAAATTTAAATTTATTTGAATTTGCGTTCGGGACCCGACCGCGCGTTGACGTCATAATAACGAGCCGAACATTTTCATTCGTTTTTTTATCATGTGGTAGGGACTTGGACTGGAGACCTAATCTTATTATTTTGTGACTTGATATGTCACTAGTCAAATAATATCAGCTGGAGTTTTGTTTACATTTCAAAATTTGTAATTTTATCAAAGTTATTGAGGGGTTCCAAACGATTTTGAATTTTATATTTTATAATAAAACCATTGTTTATCGCGTCGTCATAATAATAAAGGACTAAATGAGGTATTAATTCATTTTTATACCTGACCTAAGTGTTCACAAATCAACGATTAAAATAAGGTAAGCAAGTAGGCAATGCAAATTTTTATCATTGCTCCTTTCTTATAATATAATTAAAAATTGTGCTTGTGTTTCAAATTGAGAGAGATAGTGTAATAAAATCTAATTAATTACAAATGCAAATCTTAACTTATGTACATGGTACAATCCTAAACCCTATAGTTTCAATTACAAAGAAAAATGAATAGGTACCATCAAATTGATATTGGTAGTAGGTAGTTCAATCCCCAGATAAAAGTGTTTGAGAGCAAAGTATAATTTAGTAAGCACTCTTTCTCAATTTGATTGTAGGTAGGTACCTAAAGAATATAAATAGGTAATCATTTAAATTCCAAGAAATACCTACCTACCTGATGCATTTATATAGGTATGAGAGTAGATAGAGTGTTTAATTTGCTTTCTGTTTCAGTGCGAAGAAGTTGACAAAGAGAAAAGTAATGGCTCCTCCTGTAGTGAATGTGGGTTTTGTTAAAGCAAGTTCAGACAATCTTCCGGAAATTGACATACCTATTTATGCTCTCACAATTTTTAAAGCGAGATGCCAAAGCGAAACAATCTCTCGAAACGCGAAAACCGCAAAGCTAGAAAGCTAGGTTATGTTTCGATACCCACAAAACATTAAGATTAGGTTAGGACGGCACCGTTATTGTTACTAGTTTGCTGCACCGTTGCCAGATCCCCTTTCGGACTTGTATTCAGAAGTAAATCCTGTACTGCAAAGACCGACTATTCTTCAACAAACATTGAGAAAGTATATTATATCTTTACGGAATATAGTGTTTTTTTATAAAGTTAACTGCTGTTATTATTTATTGCAATTAATAGGTTTGTTCTAGGAAGCAATCTCAAACTAGTCCGAACCAATAACCAGAGTTAAAAACAGTCAGAGAATTTGAACTGTATAATCAACTTTATGTTGACAATTTGAGTTTCCATACTAGAACACAGCTATTCTAATAACAAAATATTCGACCAGCAAGGAAAAATCACAAGAGTTGGCAATGTACAATAAACGAATAAAGCTTCAAGGCTTCGCGGTCCTATTCACATAGCTCAAAATTATTATGACGTCAAAATTAAGAAAACCCTTAAAAACGGAAATAATTTTAAACTCAATTTTCTCCCAAAGGAGGTAAAATTTTTAGTTTAGAGTTTTACTAGTGTACAATACAGGCTTTCAACAAAATAAAATTTGAAAAACGGTTAAATACCCTATTATTATTGTCTCACCAAGCACTATATAATATTGACAGGATTGGTTGACGATATTTTCTATGTCAATGTCAACTAAATCAAAATTAACTTACCTAATAAAAGGAATAGCAAATTCCTGCTCGAGATCTGTATCAAGCTTGCCATTCATGTACTTAGTAATATCCATAGCGGCTACGCCACAGGGTCGTCTCATGTTATCGTTAAAATTTTTCTTAGTCGTTATGCTCATGGAACTATGTCTGTGGTCTAACTCTTTGATATCCATCGCCCCTATTCGAATTACATTGCAAACGAGGTAGATTTTCTCTCTCTCCAAGTCCCTTTTACCCAAATCCTGAAGTAATATTGGCATTAAGATTCAATATCTTTATGCAAAAAAATACACCAACAATAATAACAAAGCATTGAAGTTTAACAGAACTTGTTCTGCTTTGGTTGTTCTAAATTTAAAATAATAAATGAAAATTTTTATAACATTTAAGATTTTAACTTGCCTACACATTTTATATTAATATTAACATAAGTTTGGATTTTCCAGCTTTAATGGAATACCCTGTTTCAATTTCAACAAGATTATGGAAAATTCCACCAGAAATCCTATAACTTTTATCTCTACAATTTTTTCTTTAACTTCACCCCGAACATTTCCCAATTGAAAACGAATATACCTACCTATAGGTAGGTGAGGTCATTTCTTTAGTCGTAGAAAAACATATATTACTTGCAACTTAAATATTTATTTGTAACTTAAGATTTTAATTTCACTTTGTAAATATCAACGATATATTTCCTATATACAGGGTGTAACTGAACTGATGGTCAAAAATGAAACCACGTATTCGTGGAGTCAAAATAAGGGCACTTCTTCATATATTTTTTTCTCCTAGGGGCCATAGTTTTCTTATACAGAGCGTAGAAATTTAGAGAAAAATACACATATTTCTTAGTATCTCTAGAAGTATTCGAGATATTTTCTTCAAACTTGGCGTGTCACATGAGCGAATGAGCTGTCAAATTTAAGCTTAATATGAAGCTTCTGAGGTCCCTAGTTGGCGGAGATACAGGGTGTTATTAAAATTAATTAGTTCAGAAAAATATGAATACCCTGTATAATCGCATTTTTTAACCCTTTCGGGTCGAACACGCATTTAAAAGTTGGGTCAGTGGGACCGGAACCGACTATAAACGCAAGCAGGGAGGCATGAGAAAGGACTGGAACCGGACGGGCACGCGTTGACTACAGGTACATTGGAACGCCTACTTTACATTGGTCATGCCCCCAATTAATGTCATTGGCTGATTTTCTAGTAATGGCATCTAGTTGGGTGGTCCTTCTCGTAAAAAAAACTTACTTGTGCACTTAAATACATCAATAAAATCGAACACAAGCTCATTTGCATGTGGGTGCATGCAAAAAAAATGATTTAATTGTGAAAAGATCTGTTGTCATGTAATTACTGTTTTGCAATTAAGGGGCACAGATCCTCAGGCGGCCGCAGTCCCGAAAGGGTTAAGTTTGTTTTGAATGGTAAATTCAATGGTTAACAAAAAGTATCTCTTAGTATTTTTGCATATTCTTAGCCGTTTCTTAATTATTTTCAAAGAACTGCAATGCTGCAATAAACAAGTCATTTTAAGAATAAATCTAACAATCTGTGGAAGTCAATTAAACTTGGCATTATTTGAATCATTTGGCTACCAACTTTGCACTAGTATCGATATTTTGAAAAATGATATTTTCATTCGAAGAATTGACTGATATGCACTTTTGCTATGAACTTGCCAATGGCAATAATAAACATGCAGAATGGCATAGTTGCGTGTATTGAAAGAGACGGCCGCGGCGGTCATTTCCAACATTTAATAATTTAATTTTCTAGTGGCATTACGATTTTGCTTTTGTATTTTGTTAAATAAAGTTTAATTGACATCCACAGATTGCTAGATTTATTCTTAAAGTGACTATTGTTCATTGCAGCATTGCCGTTCTTTGAAAATAATTAAGAAACGGCTGCGAATATGAAAAAAATACTAAGAAATACTTTTTGTTAACCATTGAAGTTTCCATTCAAAACAAATTTAAAAAATGCGATTATACAGGGTATTCATATTTTTCTGAACTAATTAATTTTAATAACACCCTGTATGTCCGCAACTGGGAGCCTCAGAAGCTTCATGTCAACCTTAAGTTTGACGGCTCATCTGCTCATGTGACACGCCAAGTTTGAAGAAAATATCTCGTATACTTCTAGAGATACTAAGAAATATGTGTATTTTTCTCCAAACTTCTACGCTGTGTATAAAAAAACTATAGCCTGTAGAAGAAAAAAATATATGAAGAAGTGCCCTTATTTTGACTCCAAGAATACTTGGTTTCATTTTTGACCATCAGTTCAGTTACACCCTGTATTGTTGGTAAATTATAAGTAGCAAAATGTTATCTTTTATTTAACCTTCAAATTAGTTCAAGCTTATGGTGCTCAAATGAACCATTTTGGTTATACTATTACTTATCATTAAAGAAGTGTCAAATACCTTATTGTTTTAGCCAACGCCTGACATACTATACCATTTATATTGTTGGTATAATTTTGAGGCGCACATTTTACAGTAAGTACTTACAGTAAACAACACCCTCAAATTGTACATCTGATCCAAATCACTCATTAGGCCTTCTTTGGTCCACCGTACCACATAATTTTCTGTAATAGCCTTAAAATCTTTTCCATCATACAATGTCATTAACAACTCGGCATCTTCGGACATTTTAAATGTAAAATTCCTCACCGCCACCAAAAATATGTTTGAGTATTGCTGAATAGCTGATTTGGGCTGGACTTCTCTCATGTCATTTTTTGAGCGATTATCCATTCGTTCTGTGGCATTTTTGTGGAGGTAATAAAGCTGTATTGTACTGGTTTTATCGGGGTTGATCAATTTACCGTTTTTATCTCTTACAATTAGATCTAACCCTAAGGTTTTGTTGCCTATGTCGATTTCTTCTGCTGCCTGCTTAGTAACTCTTTTTAACTCATCAATAGGTAAGGTACCACTGAGGATTTTACTTCTGTGCATGATCAGATCATACATTCGATTTTTCATTTGTTCAAAGTGATTGCTGTGCATCTGGAAAAGTAGATAGTTTTACTAACTTTGTGACACGCATTTGTTTCGGACGATTCCATCAATTTAGAGAAATCTTACAACTTTCGTCTGGCATTTTCTTTTCGACTTTTGATTACTACTACTTACCACATACAAATTCTTCAGATGTGCTCCCCATTCCCTCAAAACCGAAGTGATCTCCTGAGTGATCGGCGGGTCGATATAAATTGGCCCCGAGGTGCTGATTCGATCGCAAGGCCTCAGGTGTATGTAGTTTTTGGGAAAAATGCCTTTAACATGTCGGTTGTTAATGGCGAAGCCATAATACCAGTCTGATTCTTCTTCAAGAATGTGAATGGCATCACCCACGGTTAGTTTAAGCTTGTGATCTTCGGGTTGATTGAAGTTGTATATCGCTGGAAACGATGGCAAATTAGGTGATTTTCAGGCTTGGTATAATAATAGTAATTTACACAAGTTAACATAGTAACATAGCTTTAAAGGCGTGTTGCATACAGTATTTTTTCGATGGTCATAGCACAGATAAAAAATTGTTTTTTTTTGTCTGCTGACTAGACAGGTTGACAGACTGACAGCTCTAAAGATATTTGCTTTTTAATAACTTTATACGATAGGCTAGAATGGTTGTGAATAAAATAGTATACACGTGTCTGAAAATATCATTACAGCTTAAGGCTATAGCTGACTTCAGCGCGATGTGCCTCACTATGTAATATTCCACAGTGTATAGCCAAATGGAATGAATCCAATATCGTCATATTTTGGCACATCTCAAGGATATGACGTAACTCGTGAATTTTAGGTTATAAAGTGACATAGTGCAGTGAAAAAATTTCATCCCTGAATTCAATGCCCTTCGAGTGGCAGCTACAAAACCCAAATAATTTTTAAACTGGAAGTAAGGGCTTGTGATACCTACCTCATTTGAAAGGTCTTTTCATTCTATTCAAAAAACTACGGTTTTAAAATTTATTGCAAACATTAACGGTAAAAAAATTAAATTGCCCTTTCGTTATTGATACTAACAAAACAAGCAAAAAAATGTCGACGGTATAAATAAATGTCCAATATTTTAAATATCCAGCTTTATTATGATTTTCGTTCTTTTTGTGGTAATGAATGCTTTTTACTATCAATTTTTGCAGTTTTGTCATATTAACACATCAGTTTTTATAGGTAGGTACATTTGTTTGCGGCACACTATTTTGTGAATTGCAGAAGAATAAACACTATTTTGGAATTATGGGATGATGTGTTCAACCAGTTGAAGAAGCGAGAATTCTAGATAATATATTTTGCAGTATTTTGTTACCTATGCAATATTGATAATAGAAAAATTTGTTTAAAGCCCTAAAGCGAACAATGGTCCACTATATAAAGAAACTGAAAAATCTAATGTGCTCTATGCTTACTTACATTACAACTAGCGATGGACTTTATTTCACCCCAAAAGGTACCAAAATACTCTCGTTTGTTCTCGCTTTTCTTAAGAACATGTATGAAACTTGTTAAATGAAAGGGACATATCAAACAAGCATTTTATTTTATTTTGGATATTAAATTCATTGTAACTGACACATTTGCATATTTTCATTTTATAAAATATTCTCCAACAATGGTGTTTTTAGACACTAAACCACCCTATCGATTTTTTTTTGTAGTGTGGAGCCTGTGGCGATCGCTTGAAACAGGGCTGTGCACAGGTCTTTAATATAGTATTGGTCCAGATTGGGGGAAATACTTCAGATGTTTTCTATAGGGTGCTGATACTAAGGGAAACACTCTGAAATCAAGGCAAAATAATGCATCAATAGAATTTCCTTTGGAATTTCCTAAGAATAAGTATCGACAATACAGGGTGGTCCATCTTTTATCTGTCTAACTTCCAGAATCGATGGAAAATATCAATGTAAGATGATTTTTTCCTACAAATATATATCGAAAACCCAATGGTTTTTAAGTTAGGTTTTTTTTTAAGTATTTTCTTGGTATATACGGTGACCAAACATTTATCACATTTCGGAAATGACCAGAGGCGAAATGAGCAATTGAGGTAAATACTGAAATTAAAATTCTTCATAATTATAAACCGTTTAATAAACACTATTTATTGTTGCGTAATGCTCTGAAAAGCTGACACAGTTCCCTCCATTGTTTACATCCTATATTTCACTGCAATTGTCTCGACGCTTTTTTTAATAAGGATGCTAAGCTGATTGTATAATACTTGTAATCAAACAGAATCTGCAAATATTTGCTCAAACACTACTGGCAAAAATTTGATTAAATTACCTTTCTGCTAGTGTTATGAATGTATACAATATTTTTAGTTGAGCATATACCTACAAATAAATATGACCTGCACAATTAATGCAAGTTACTGCTAATTAGGAATAATTAAGTCACCTTGATCATGATACCTACTAGCTTTTTAACCAGAATACCAGACTTTCTCTTAAAAATTTGCATAAATAATCAGCAATTTATTATGAAACCATATCATAATTAAAATTAAAACAAATTTTATCACAAATAAATCGATATTCTCTATTACTAGATCACATGCTCTCTAGGTTCGTCTCTAGGTCAATATGAGCTTAAAAAAATCCCAACTGGAACATTTTTCCATACTTGCATATATGTATAAAAACACGCAAAGTCAATGGGTTTTTAGGTTTGTTCCACTATTTGCTCAGACATTGGAAATCAAAATTTTGAGGTCGATTTTATGAGAAGTGCAACAACCCAAAAATTCTGCTCTAAGATTTAGGGGACCGTTGATTTTACCGACATCATATTTCTAACTAAATATTTTAATTCAGTAGTCTTTTCCTGCAGACATATTAGCCTGGAGCGATCATGAACTGATTCTGAACTAGTACCCAGATGATTTATAAGACAGAATCATACCAAAAGGTTCTTTAATTAATTTCTTTAAGTCAGATTTCCAGGAGAAAGTATTGTTGTCAAAGAGGAGAAAAGCTGTTCTGACATTTACCACATGAAAGAGTGGATAGAACAATAGTAGCTACAAACACAAAGAAACAAACCTCCAGAGCAAATATTTAACAGATGCTATCAATGGAATTTCCCAAGGAATTTCCTCCCTTAACTCGAAGATCTATTTTTTGTCAGCAGGTAAGGTTTAAACTATATTATATATCTAATATTTTTTATCTCTAAGTCGAATTTATATTCCTTGAATATTTCTATTACTCTAATATTTGTCGGCACACCTTAGTTTCAAGATTATTTATGGGTTTAGGAGGGTAGAGGCACCCAAAAGACTAAGAAAATAAATGGGGCACTTGGTAAATTGGTCAAAAATTAGATTAAAACTTTTAAACCAGGTTCTCCTTTTCCTGGTCCCAGAGACATCCACACTACCTCGCACCTAGGGTCTGGAACATGTTGCCAGTGGAGATTAGATGTTTAAGATTTAATGTCTTTAAGGTGAGGTTACAGGACTGGATCAGGAGGTTTTATCATGTTTTATGTACCAGCGTTACTCAGTTGGAGTTGGCGTAATTGTCCCAAAATCCATTTCCAGGTATATTTGTATCATTTTTAACTTTGTATTAGTTAAGTTTTGCTCTCTCTCTGTAACTGAATCACTCAGCCAAGTCAATAATAATTTACTGGTAAGAGCAAAGAACTTGCTAAGTGCAACCATATGTGAAATGTGACTACTACTTTATGCTTGGTGCACCATTTGGTGCTTTACATTTTATTTTTGTATCCTTGTATTTCATTTTTTATTTCTACTTGTATTCTTATTAACTTGTGTATTTGCTAAGTTTTACTTTCTCTATAAGTTAAGTCGCACACACAAGTCCTTTAAGGACTCCTCGTGCGTATGTATGTAATATTAATTATTGTAATTGTAATTTTCTTGGAGCAATAAAATAAATAAATAAATAAATAAATAAATATCAAAATACCTAAAATCAAAATTATAAAAAAAACTATCATGAAGGGCACTTTACAATGTATTCATTTGCCCTTTATGACATGTTTTTTTTTTTTGAAAAATCATAGAAAACATGTAAAATATTTTCGGAACTAAACTTGAGTTTCAGATGCTTTCGGTGTCCCAGACAAATCGGGAAATTAGAATAACACGCACTTTCCAACTTTGTTGTAGTAAGCTTCGATTTTTTAAAATAAAATGTACAGTACAGTACAAATCTAAAGTATATAGTTTCTGATGACCTCTCATTAAAAAAACTCAAAAATCAGAGGACAAATACAAATTTTATGGGGTGTTCCGATTTGAAGTGGGTCACACTGTATATGATTAGAATATTAATTAAATAGTACCTAGGTAATAAATGTACTTGACCTCAAAGGTGTACAATTATTATCAATTTGACAATTTAACACATTCCACAAGAATCATTTAATAATGATATTAAATTATATCAATGAATCATACACACATCATATTGTCCAAGGATAAGAATTTTTTCTTTTCTGATAAAAAGTGGGAGGGGCACAACTGTATTTTACTATTATTTTTGTGATTTTTAATCTGGACATGATTTAATTTTATAAAAAAACACTCCTGAAGGAAAATAGAACGACCAACCGTGAATTCATTTCAACACTGCCAAGGAGATATCTATATAAGAAACCCATAATTAATTAAGATCATGATACGAACCAAATGTATAAGCAATTATAAAAATAACACACCTATCCCATAACTACACTCAGCACTAACACTTTTCCACAGAGTCATTTTAGAACTGAATTTCTTTAAATAATGCTACAGGAAAATAAACATTTTAATAAAGATTAAAAACCATTTGACGTTGACGCCATTTTCACGTCGCGATGACATTCTTCTTCTTCTTCTATTTCTACCGCTATGTTCTGTTATGTTCTTCTTTCTACGTTCTGCACCACAAAATATAAAGAGTAGTATAAGATCCGTGACAATAATGTCACGGATCATTCGAGCGGATAACCGATTTTAACCAGGTTATAAAAACTTAGGTTAGATTATAAGAAATTGAACCTTAAAATAATTTTTTATGATAATAGAAAAATCTGGTGTGTTCACAGTGCCTTACAACCATATAATCTGGCCCTTGATCAAATAAACAAATTTGTAAAATTTACTCAAAATTTAAATTTTATAACCTGGTTCAACCTGGTCATCCACTTGAATTCGTCTTATGACGTCGGTGTCCCCGAGAAACCATATGCGCAGTAGGTCTAAGCGAGTTCTTCCACAATATATAAAGGAAGTACCCAATGACGTGTTATAATGTCTTTGGTAGTACCTATATATATATATATATATATATATATATATATATATATATATATATATATATATATAAGGTGGGAGACTTCACGAGAGGATAAATCCCACTTAGGGTTCCACGTTTTCATTGGTCGACTCAAGGTTACCTGAATCACAGAATAGGATTCCCTATTCTGTGTAGAGGTGGAAACTATCGATAGTTTTTCCTATCGATAGTTTCGATATTTTTCGAAAAAACTATCGATAGTATCGATAGTACTATTGGAATGTTCAAAGTCTTTTTTAATTGTAAAAAGGACAGTAAAACTGCCAAATAAATATTATGCACCTCCACCCAAACCTAAAAAAACAATAATTAATAATTTATAAACAATCGACCGTGAATCTGTAATCAACAATAGTCTAATTACCATGGCCTCCTACGATTTACGGCTCCCTTCGCGTCACGCGAAGTGAGCCGTAAATCGTAGGAGGCCATGCTAATTACTAATCTGCCTGTGTGGTAAACCACAAAACACAAAACGAAAATATATAGCCCTGTTGTTCTTTCTTTATATCAAGTTCATACACATAACAATCATAACCGTTTGTGCATGATGTGTCGCAAAAAACGCAAGATGCACGATAAAAAATAGCACCTAATCATGTACAAGGGCAAGAAGACTACGAACTACTGGTCTCCTCCACCAGATGGCGCCATCTGCACGATACTATCGATAGTCTAGAAACTATCGATATGTTCGATAGTCAAAAACTATCGATACTATCGATAGTGCTATCGGTAGTTTTCCACCTCTAATTCTGTGCCTGAGTAGGTCTTGTATTCAATAGCCCGTTGTGACATAAATTATGCAAATCGGCAAATGAAATAACGTCAAATCCGGATGAATTTTTATTCTATGCAGCTCAAACTGATCACCACCCTATTTTGCACCTTTTGCAACATTGAAACTTCGCGAATACCCGCGGAAAAACCGAAATTTTGAAAGATTTGTGCCGTGTTTACGGCCGGGCCGGACGTAAATTTCGGTCTTTCCGCCGGTATTCGCGAAGTTAGGGCCCAGAAAAGGACGAATCAGAAGTGGCACTTGCTTTCGGCGCCTTTGATGTCGCGGTTCCAATTTCCCCTCACGCGCATAGGAAATGAACTCTCCGCCGTTGACATCTGCGCATTGGCCACGCCCACCGTATTTTGGACAGAGTAGAACTTGCCCATTGCACGGCCAGGTCCGGGCTACAGAAAATTTTGTGTTTTATATAGCAAAATTAATTTTTAGAATAGTAAAGTTTTTTTCTGGGATTAGATATAGTTAAATTTGGATCTCCAGAAGTGATTTTAAGTAGGTATTTTACTGACGAAAAAAATATAAATATTAATATTTTACTAAAGAGAAAAATACACTTTTTTATTGTACATGGAAATTTCACAATATTTCCTCTTTATTATTTTATACTTACCTATATTAATTAGAAACAACTATGATTTAGGATCAAGTGAACTATTGGACTTGGGTGGTTGAAATATTACAATATTGCAATCGACTTGCGTCAAAACTCATAGCTTGGCAATTAATTACTAATACTATTTTTTTATATAGATCCATAACAATTATTATTTGCAAAATTGGTTGACCTTCGTATGACTGGTAGTAAAAAACGTTATTTATCAAAAATGTTTATTGCTAAAATCTATAAAAAAATTCAAAAACAATAGCACATATGACATATAAAATATAATACCTAGAAATACAAAAGATATTATAAACTACTTACGTACATATTATGCACATGCACACTATACATTATCAACTTAGCCTAATTTTTAAAAATAATGACCCCTGGCAGCACTTATAAATGTTGTAAATTTCGAAGTTTATAATTTTTATTAGTTTTATTAGAAACAATATCACGATTTAAAAATTTTAAAGAAGAATAGATTCTAAATCTTACATAAAGGGATAATAAATAGGCATGATTAAAACTAGGGCATGGATGTTGATATGAAATGTTTTGCAGCTCATTTTTTAATTTCACACCAACATTTTCTTCTAAAGCAAACTTTGGAAAGAGGGTACAAAAATTAACTTCGAGAGTTTCAATATAATTGAGGAAATTATCAGGAGGTGAAAATAAATGTCCAAAGGTTTCGTTACCACTTGATTTGTATGCTTTAAAATAAGTAAACAAATCAGTATCCCCTAATGTATGACGTTTACAATATTTAATAGAAACTTCACATGAATGTTGTTCCAAGAACTTTCTTAATAAATATCCACAAACATATGATATACTATTTGATTCATGTAGTTCGAAATCAATATAATCTGGTGCCACCGCACTTAAATCAGAAAAAATAGATCTTGCATTTCCCACAACAACTTTGTTGTAAATTTGTGTATGTTCGGTGGTTACATATGACAATAATGAATCAAAATCCTCAATACAATTAGCTCCATCCGCGTATTGGAAATAATTTAAACAAAATAATTTTTTGAAAGCCCTTTCGCATTGGATGGGGGTTGGATTCAAGCAATTTCCCTCTTGCTGCATAGTAGTGCCGAAAAAATTTTCGAGACAATCTTGATTTAAGCGTCGAGTGTATAAGGAACTAAACTCTAAACAATGAAATTTTCCCCAAAGACCTAAAAATGAATTTATTGTGATTTGCCACCCTTTCAAAAATTTAACTTTATTGGTAACCTCTATATTTTGTTTTAAAATTTTAATATTCTCAAAATATGTAAACATTTCCTTTAAAAAATGGACTTGGTAATCTGCTCCTATAAAAGGTCTATTGTATTTCTTACTGCCTGATATTTTTGAGGAATTTAAGATATCAAATAACTTATCATTTTTTTCTACAAATGAAACTGTAGCGTTTGCCGAAGGGAGGAATTGTCCGAATTCAATAAAGGAATTAAGTGCCGCAGCTACCGTTGCGCTGAAAACTTGGACGGCTAAACTAACCTTCAGTTTTTTAAAAGGACTTAATGTGTTCATCTGTTAATTTTGGACACAGCCGAAGAGCCAAAGGCTTATGCTTTTGTTTATTATAAATTTGGTCAATATACGTTTTATTTGTACATCCTTCAGAAGTTTCAAATGTGTAATTGAAAAAATTATTTCGTGTTGATTTTAAGAGATGCGGCACATCAAAAATATAAAATATTTTTTCGCTATCGACATAAAAATGTGAAGAGTTTGGAGAGATACCAACTGATTTTGAAAATTGTACAAAATTTGATCCTTGATCAGACACTAACGCACTTACTAGTAATCCTACAGATTTAAGTTTCCTTATTGCTTCAAAAATAATAAATTTTAATTCCTCCCCTGAACAAGTATCAATAAAGAAATAAGCAACTGGTTGCTTCCACTTAGCAAATATTGCTCTAGCCATAATAGCTAAAATATATTTAGCAGGAGCATATATTTTTCCTTCAATGTATTATGAAAGCCAACAATGGTATCGGAAGATCTATTGTAAAATAAAAAAAATTTTAATGACATTTCGTCAATACAAAGAATGCACTGTTTTGAAGAACCCTCTAAATTTGTAGCTTTTGATTTAATAACCTCAAAAATGAAACTGTTAAGACCTGCAGTTATATGCCATTTGCTAGTTATTCTTTGAAGAGTGCTTTTAGATGGCAAATAAAGTGGTTTCATTAAAAATCTATAAGCATTTGGGCTTAGAAAATAAATTGTTAAGGAAAATTGTTTCATATCTGACGAGTAACGATATCCCTGTGGATCTTTTTTTGGAATTTTCTAAATAATGCCTTACAAATAATAGCATTGAAGCAGACAGTTTTTTCTCACAAATGGCAAGAAATTGTTCGTCATTTATTTCAGTGTCGGCACTGTCGACAGCTTGCTCCAACTTTGAATGCAACTTTCTTTGGAGTTTTTTTATTTGTAACTTTAATGAATGCTTTCTCGGACTATGTGCACTCAAACTAAGAGGAGTTTGTTGACTAGGATCTAAAAATAGAATTATTCAATAACAAAATAAGTAATACAAAAAATTACAATATACACACACCCAAACTTATAATATGGAATCACTTAATATTTATTACAATTTATATTGTCGGGTTTTTCACATTTAACTGTTTTTGTTAGTAAACACTTTTGACTTTCCAGGACATATAATTTTTTTGACAAAAAAATTATCGCAAATAATACGTGATGCCATATAAGTTTGGGTGTGTATACTATAATAACAGTTTGTGAATATAGATCATTACCTTTTGATGCAACTGAAAATTCGGTAATGCTGTGGAGATCGCCTATAGGTGACTGTGACAGATGGGGTGTACTTGGTTGATCCAAAGGTTGAGCGATCGAGACTGGTTGATCAAGTTCTCGTTGAGGTTCTAACAAAGTCAAATTGCTGCATACAGACACAGAAGGACTCTGTGAAGAAGCCTCATCGATATAACCTAGTAAAAAAATTAAATGCAGCAAAATTACAAATATCAGCAAAAAATACATATTATTATCTAATAATGAAGGGGTAATTATGGAAATTAGTGTATGTACCGCCCGATTTTCTTGACATTTTGGCTATCCCCCTATTTTCGAGGACCCTGAACACGAATCTGACCTCGGTGTTTTGAGGTTGGACATAGTTTCCGAGAAAGTGAATTTTCAAATTTCCTTTTGACACCCCACTTTTTCACGATGATATTTGGTTATAATCGAGATGAATTTAGCTCAAAATAATCACCACCCTATTTTGCACCTTCTGCAACATCGAAACTTTACGAAAACAGCGGCCGGGCCGGACGTACCTAAACACGGCATAAATCTTTCAAAATTTCGGTCTTCGCGAAGTTTCGATGTTGCAGAAGGCACACAATAGGGTGGTGATCAATTTGAGCTGCGTAGCTAAAAATTTATCCGGATTATAACCATAAATATCGCCGTGAAAGTGGGGTGTCAAAAGGAAATTTGAAAATTCATTTTCTCGGAAACTGTCCGACCTCAAAACACCGAGGTCAGATTCGTGTTCAGGGACCTCGAAAATAGGGGGGTAGCCAAAATATCAAGAAAATCGAGCGGTGCATACACTAATTTCCATAATTACCAATTACTTACATGATGAGAACACAGTTGGTATTGCTTTTTTCTTTAGCCTAGACTTCGACTGGTTTGCAAACATACTATTTTCAAAGTGCATTGAACAAACTTTATAATTAATAAAAAGCTGTGTGGGTGTTTTTTCTAACAAATCGTGCCTTCCACACTTTCTCACCCATTCATAGCACCTGGAAAAAATTAAAAAAAAAAGTTAGGTAGGTATTATCAGTAGGAAACCATTTGTGGGTTTTCTGGGGTAGGTAATACCCCAGAAAAAGGGGTAGTACGTAGGACATAAAATTTATAATAACGATTATAATATAATATTGTGGTAACAAGGTAGGGACAAACTACACATAGGTACCTACCTGTTTTCATCAGCAGGTATTTTGAAAAAACTTATCCCAACATTCCTCGTGTTGTTAGAACATCCACGAACACAGCAATATTGCGGGGCCATTTCGTCACAAAACCTAAGCACAAAGTGGGTTTTCTGGGGCACAATGCACTAGTGTAAATACAGCAACGAAGTAGGTATTCGAAGTAACAACACAAGCATTGTTTAGCCTTCAGAAATCTCAAATAAACTTGTCAGATTACTGTCACTGTCCAAGAATATTCTTTCAGCTCCAAAATTCGCACAAAATCGGTTTCTAACCTTTTCACCTTTTTAGCACAGTTGAGGGAATACTTATGCTGTGTTTTTAGGCCCAATTCCCAGGGCTTATATACTCAAAAGGAAGACTGGAGAATACTCTAGAATATTCCTGGCCAATGATAGTTCACAGATCATAAGGTTCTAGCAAACGTTCTAGAAAGTTATGGAAGCTTTACATATTGTACACCTTGTCTGGTCCCTGTTTTGGCTACTTTTATCACAGTCATGATAATAATATTGAGCTTTTTTACTTAGAAATTGTTAATCGTTTTATTGTTTACGTTTTATTAGGGGTTGTTTAACCTAAATTGAACATGCTGACGCTGTCTGGCGTAGGTGGCGCGCCAGCTGTAGGCCACGAACGACGTTGCCGGACTTCGTCAGCTTTTATGCCTGACAATTTCCTTAAATTCATTTAGCTATTTTTATCGCCTTCAATTTAATATCAACCAAAATACTATCAAGGACTAACATTTTTATAAGTAAATTATCATCGATTTCATTTTATACTAAGTTAATTTGCATTATATTTTTGTGGGTTGCCTTGGTTACCGGCTCCCGACTGGACGATCTGGCAGTACCGCAAGAACGGAATCTGTGGCGCCGCGCCGCGCTGTTGTCAAGCATTCCGCTTTCATAATCAAGTCCCAGAAAACAGGGGTCCGGTTGTGGGTTTTCTGGGCTCAGATAAATAGAATAAATGGTTCGTAAAACATTATAATTTTACTACCGGCACACATTAGATAATATTAATTGCTTTCATATTTATTTTATTGGTATGCCTACCCAAAATGAATAAATGATAGTGAAAAATATGTTGACATGTTTTAACCTTTCTAAGGATCTGGCGGCCTAGCAATACTCTCCGTCCCCACCACCTCATAAAAATACCCCTCTGCCCTCTTAAATTAGCCAAGTGCCACTTCTGATTCGTCCTATTCGTCCTTTTCTGGGGTTAGGGTTTGAGCTAAATTCATCTCCATTATAGAGGTCAGATTCGTGTTCAGGGACCTCGAAAATGTGGGGGTAGCCAAAATTTCAAGAAAATCGCGCGGTGCATACGGTATGTTCCATAATTACCATATGTTCTTCAGATAAGTGATTAACTAATATTATGCTGGAAGGAAATAGTGCAATATGATTTCTAAACCAGCTCACAAGCCTACAATGTTCAAATTCATGTAACCTTGAGTCGACCAATGAAAACGTGAAACCGTTGACTGAAGGAAATCTTCACCCAACGGTGAAACCCTAAGTGGGATTTATCCTCTCGTGGAGACTGGTGAGGTGGGCCACCAGTCTCCCACCTTATAGACAACGAAAGAGAGAGGATGCCGGATGCCTACAGCACAGAATAGGGGAATATATTCTGTGCCTACAGCCGGAGCATTTATATGCTCTGCTACAGCGCCCACGGGGAGCAGGTGATGCCCGAGCGCGGGTGCGGGGGCGGGGCGCGGGCCCACTGAAGTTTGTGAGCTCACAACAAATGCCTTTGGGCTCACGATACACAGATAACGGTATGCCAGCTAGGAGAACTGCGCACCGACGCCACTTCGACATAAGCGCCAATATCACTAAAATCGTTGACTGACGTATTAATAAAGACTGCTCACGGCTGTCATGTTTGACAGTTCTCTGGCTCCCCATGTGCTTCCCGGAGACAAAATACAATGCAAAATACATTGTTGACCATAGACGCCATCTGTTTTCCGGGACATGAAGCTATACGCGACTGAATTTAATTAAGATGCCAACGCCCCGACGGGACTATGCGAACTAATATCGTCGATGGAGGAAGGTAAAGATTAGTTTCCTAATGCGAAATACCGACTGACTCAATACTCTTCGGAAGAAGATGGAGCCACCGTCGAATACTTCTCGGCGCGGTGGGGGAAACGAGGCTTCCCAGTCCGACACGGTTGTTCGGTAGATGGCGCACTTGCACCATCCTCGGATTACGTTTCGGCGTTGAGGTGGAAGAGAGGCTTCTGTCCGGTAGATGGCGCACTGCGCACTTGTAATGCGGCTTCCCAAGACGAAGTTTTGTTCGGCAGATGGCGCGCTTCGCGGCTTGCCAAATCTGTTGATTTGACCTTGGTTGTTTGCGTTTTTTGTGCTGGTACGAATGAGTCATCGCCATCGATCGACGGCGATGACGATATATTTTAGATTTTGTATTCCAGCGCTCGATTCGAGTCGCCCGGCCGCGGCCCCGCCCCCCTCTTTGCCTATGGAGGCGGTTTTTTTAAAGTAGCGAGTAACGTTATTTTCTCGAGTTTTTTTAAAATAATCTTTTTATAATGGAGTTACCTACAACGTTGATTGATTCCTTCCTCCATCGACGGTTATAATATTCATATACAACAAGGTGACCAACTCCTGGCTGACGAAAACCGGGACAGTAGTTAGGTACCTAGCCAGGGGCGGATGGGACCACCGGGACACCGGGCAAATGTCCGGTGGGTCGGTCATTCGAAGGGCCCCGGAGGGCCGCCGCAGGCTCGAAGGCTCATCGGCCATCGCATCTTAAATTTTAAGACAGTCTTAACTACTTGACAAAACAAAAGGCAATCATTGTTACAATAATTGTTGTAAGTAGGTAGTTAATTTAAGATAGGACGGTGCAACTGGCCATAATTAATTATTTTTGTTTTGTTATTTTTTGTTCTATTATTTCTTTACGTGTTTTACGGAAACGTAGAAGGGGCACACCATTATTTTATTTTTATTGAACTCGAAATTTCGACTTTTAAAGTCGCAGTCCGACTTTGAAGTCGAAATGCCGATTTTGAACTCAAAATTTTGACTTTGAACTTCGGCTTTGAAAGTTGAAAGTTCATAAAGTCGAAACTTCGAGTTCAATGTCGGAATTTCGAGTTCAAAGTCGGATTTCGAATTTCAAAGTCGAAATTTCGAGTTAAAAGTCGGAATTTCGACTTTATAAAGTCGGAATTTTGACTTCAAAGTTGGCCTTCGACTTTAAAAGTCGGAATCTCGAATTCAATAAAAATAAAATAACGGTGTGGTCCTTCTACGCTTCTGAATGTTTTGTTATTTTTATATCTTTATATTTAGAGAAAAAAGTTTTATTTGTTTTACGAGAGTTATGATTTTATTTATGTTTTCATAAAACATGTATATTTTGTTTTATTAAAAAAATACATTATCTACATTGTTTTTTTTTTAAATTGTTATTATAATAATAATTAAGAAAAGAAAAATGTAAAGCCAAATGAGATGTTTAGGGGCCGCTTGGGAGACAATGCCCGGGCTGGTTAGGTAAAGCCACAGACATATATAGGCGAAGCTATATAGGTCTGTGGTAAAGCCCATCCGCCCCTGTACCTAGCTATTTTTTACCTATAATATGCAACTGTCAAGTTTTGTAGTTTAATCAACTTATGATTTTGTTACAATTATTGATCTAGTTCATGCTTTTAACCAATAAATACCACCCAAGGGAAACAAAAAAGAATTTGTGATAAAGTAATATAACAAAAATGAAATTTAACACAAAGCCACAGGTACATAAATTAAAAAAAAATACTGGCTGTTTACAATATACAGGGTGGCCCAGGATAAGTGAGCCAATATGTGTAAAAGAAAAAAAAATTCGCGTTTAAATTTGATTGTTTGTGGTTCTGATTTGCTTGACTAATGTCTGGAAACTAATTTTTAGCATATTTTCGTTTTTGAAAAATCAAGATGGCGTCGACAGCGACCATTTATTTATTTTCATTGTAGGTGAAGTGCCTTTTCCTTTAAAGATAAAAAAAATTCATTAAGAAAAGTTGTTCCCAATTAAAATTCCCCCAGGGTACCAAATTTTGGAAAAATCGGCCTACTTTGTTTTCCCACTTCTTTTTCTAAGGCGCTAAAGAAAAAATGAAAAAATTAAGTAGGCTGATTGTCTCAAAATTTGGTACACGGCAATAAGTTTTAATTCTAAACAACTTTTTCTCATAAAATTTTTCGATACCTTGTATTTAGAAGCCACTTTAGCGCGTTAGAAAAAAGAAAGAGTGAGAAAAACAAAGTAGGTAGGCCCATCTTTCCAAAATTTGGTACCAGGTGGTAACTTTTAATTGGGTTTTAACAAATTACATAGGGTCTTCGGCTCTCTTGAGGGCATGAACATATTTGTCGATTTGTTTTTTTAGCAAAATTGCCATATTTTATTTTCTTTTCTATTTTCTGTGCGGCCTAAAATAACCGAGAAAATCGCTTAATAAGAAATAAACAAAAAATGCATAGCCTCAAGAGAGCCGAAAACCCTGTGTAATTTTCTGAAACTATCTGAGTACCCAGTAGCATAAAGCTTCTTAGTGCCATCAATTTTCAATATGATAGTTTTCCTCTATCTCTTAAAATAAATATGCTAGGGCTATTAAATTGTTTTGCTCAATTTGAGGTATTTTTTATATTGCTCGTCAAGTTGGCTATGGCTGCCGATTTCTTTTGCAGCACCACTTAGCTGTCCAAAATTGCCACATTTTTGTTTCTTCATGATTTTTTATTGTAGGGCGCAAAATAAGTGAGAAAATCGCGGTGGTATAGTTCTAAAATAATCATCCTGTATATAAAAAAATAAGTTGATCAGTTATATAAAATTTATAAAAAATATTACAAAAAGTAAAGTATGAAACAAACATTTAAAAAAAACTATAAGTTTTAAGTACAGGGTGGACCAATGTTTGGCGCCCTGCCGGAGGGGTCACCCATGGGGGCCCTGGTTATGATGTATGTAGGATATGATGTATTCATATCTAAATAGATGTAAATTCTTTGCCTTGACTGTCACCAAATCGGTAACTCAATTTAGAAAGAGAAAAATATTTCTAAAATTTTAGTTGAAATGTGCATACGGGCAAATTTTTTAAGTCGGTTTTAATTTTTTCGTTAAAGTTTTGTTATATTATTTATGCTGTAAACCGTTGATTGAATCTTCCATCGACGTCTAAACCAAATTTTCTGTATGAATGACAACTATATAAATTTAGCTAGACATCATATTTTTTATGCTTAGGTATGTCAGTGTTAATACTTATGCTTATGAAATATTGTGTATAATAAACGATATGCTTTACTAGGTATGCTACTTCAGTACCTATATCACATAGATAATCGAATAACAAAACATGAAGATAATATTATAGGTATATTCCGTTGTTTGAGAATCGACGATATAAACTTTGATTATATACCTATTATAAACAAGGATTAAAGGTATCAAAGCGTTGATGTAGAACTTTGGAGAACAGATACGTCGTTGGTCCCTTCCTCCATCGGCTGCGAATATGAAAAAATACTAAGAGATACCCTGTATCTCCGCAACTGTGAGCCTCAGAAGCTTCATTTCAACCTTAAGTTTGACGGCTCATCCGATCATGTGACACGCAAAGTTTGAAGAAACTATCTCGTATAATTCTAGAGATACTAAAAAATACGTGTATTTTTCTCTAAACTTCTATGCTCTGTATAAAAAAAACTAAGGCCCGTAGAAGAAAAAAATATATGAAGAAGTGCCCTTATTTTGACTCCAAGAATACGTGGTTTCATTTTTGACCATCAGTTCAGTTACACCCTGTATACAGTGTCTTAAGACTATTTTACGGTATAACTTTCCAATACCGCCCTGTTTTCGAGATAATAATAATAATAATGACAGAAAGTTGGACACAAATGGGAATTTTCTTTATTTGAAGTTTCTCAAAACAAATTATTTTTGATAAAAGTTAGTGCTTGTGCAAATCGACCTGTAAAAATTTTAAAATTTCGATTCATATACAGGGAAGGTTGAAAAATATGAAAATTCCTCAAGAGTAAAGTACCCTTATTTTTAGAACTACAGCAGTATAGCGCTAAGAAAAGTTGTTTGGAATCCCAAGAAAATGTCAAATATGAATTCACAGCCACCTACTCAAAGGAAGAAGAAAAATCACACTTTCGCATTTTTTATTCACTGTATAATAGATAATATTAATATTAGCTATGCATTTTGAGGCACATCTTCAAGCATGACAGTACGATACCAACGATTTTTATTTACGTTCAACTAGCATCTTAAAAACACTTAATAACTGAAACTTCTGCAAAGTTTGTCATTTTTTTGTGTCCAGGTAAAATACTACTACAATTTCAAACATAACTTAGCAACTAATTTGTGGAACACAAAAATATTTTAATAGAGCAATAATTTAAGTTATTTAATAAATGACAATTCAACAATAAAAATATCACAACAAAAAATTATTACGAGAATAAACATTTCAGTGACTACTCTAATGTGACCCTTCCTTCGCTTCCTTTCGTCTTCAACCAGCGACTATCCCACTAGGCAATATAACAAATTTTTGAGGTAATTATGGAACATAGTGTATGCACCGCCCGATTTTCTTGAAATTTTGGCTACCCACCTATTTTCGAGGTCCCTGACCAAGAATCTAACCTCAGTTTTTTGAGGCCGGACGTAGTTTCCGAGAAAATGAATTTTCAAATTTCCTTTTGACACCCGATACCCCATTTTTCACGGCGACATTTGTGGTTATAATCCAGATAAATTTTTAGTGTACGCAGCTTAAACTGATCACCACCCTATGCTGCAGAAGGCGCAAAATATGGTGGTGATCAATTTGAGCTAAATTCATCTCGATTATAACCAAATATTACCGTGAAAAAGTGGGGCGTCAAAAGGAAATTTGAAAATTCATTTTCTCGGAAACTATGTCCGACCTCAAAATACTGAGGTCAGATTCGTGTTCAGGGACCTCGAAAATAGGGAGGTAGCCAAAATTTCAAGAAAATCGGGCGGTGCATACACTATGCTCCATAATTACCATTTTTGAATATGCTTCTTCAATGTTTGAATACGATTTTGCAGACTTCTAAGCTTCACAACTCACAACGCTTTCGGCTACGGCTTTTTCAACCTGTCCAAGTTCAATTTTTTGTTTTTTTTTTTATTGGGGACCTTCCCTAGGTATTGCACCTAAAAAGTAAGTATATTTTGTAAAAATATAATGAAATTAACTAGCCATGAAAATTTAAAACCTTTAGCTAAACGTGGAATTTTTAAAGGTGCATGTAAAGTTTCACCAGTCGATTCTACAACACACCGTTGATTGAGGACCATCGACGAACACACGTAGTCTCCCTTTCAATGTCTTGTGTTAAAAGTGTTGTTCACAGACCTACAATAACCCGAAGCTTTATGAAAAATATATAAAAATGTAACATATAACTTACCTTAGAATGTTTCTTGACTACAAAGTCAGCCCTTTTTATGGCCTGCACCCATTTTGCCCTCAAAACCGGATCCTTAGGAAAGGCAAAAACGGACACTTTTGGCTTTGGCTCGGTTAGGTTAGGCAAACACAAGAAAACACCCATTTTGATATTATACATACAACCAGAGACTTGCCTTGATGGCAAGACCTGCCTTGATGGCAAGTCTCTGTATACAACAAAACACACTTTCACTTCCTAACCTCCGTATTTAGGTATCCTTTATCTGATGGCTCAAAACATGAAATGTTTTTGATATGCACACACTAATTATCGGACTAGAACACCACTGGTCCTCTGCACACTACTGTATCCCCCAAATACACGTAATAACAATCACAGATTACCCAGTAACAATAATATAAGTGGAAAAAAGTAAACGAGGAAAACGAGGAACAGATACAGATCAAAAACAAAAACAGCTGGATGTCGTCGCGTCGGACGATGCCTGATGCCTCAATGGCCTAAGCGCTGGGGTCGATACGACAGTAGTTGTATGGCCTTGTCCATAGGTGGCGGTGCGCTGACCGCGTAGTTTCCTGCGCTCTTCCGTCGTCGATGGAGTGACCTTTTGCCCGAACCGTTGATGGAAGATTCCTTTCTCCATCGACGGACTCGAATGGTGGTTTCGGAATTTGGCGCCACCGTACGGACGCGTGTCGGTGAAATGAAAGAGAACGAGATAGAAACATTTAGTAACAAGTGGGAATGTGACAGACAGACCATAAGGATCATATTCGCATGCCACCCTAAGAGAGGATATCTTCCCCTTCTTCAATCAACGCTAATATATGGGCCCTCGTCACCATGGAAACGGTGCTAGCCATGGGTGTATACTGGTGTGTTCTTTGTTCTTGTTCATTGTTGGCATGGCCCAAGGTTAGTAGAGGCCTATAGATCTCGGGCATGGCCCATATTACACAGCATGGTAGGACAGCGCGGAGTTCTCTCTCTTTCCTTGTCTAAGTCTCCCATTCTCTAGTTCTCTGGGGAGGCGTCATTATCTTCTATAAGCCTTAGGCCCCCCTCTGTTTTGGTGTGGTTATAACCTCAGACTAATGACTTTATTTATTAGTCTGAGGTTAGATAGATTACCAGAACAACGTCAATTTGTTGGTGCTAAAAGTGCATTAAAAGTGGCTAAAGGTGTAGTTTTCCTTGTTATTGCGAGCTATTGACCTCTGGAAATAAATATGTCATGTGCTGTACGTTGTTGCAGTAGCAATTCTAAAGTGGACAAAAAGAAATTCACAGGAATTACATTTCACAGGTAATGTAAACAATAGACAGAGCCGTATCAATGTAATTTATAATATCCACTTTGGTACTTTATGAAAAGAAAAATATTACCTTTATAACTACTCTAGGTATGTATTTTTCAAGGATTGCTTACAGGGTGTTTCTCCCTTCGATTCAAAATAACCCCATATTTTCTTTCGTAGGTTTTTATCAGAGAAATAGAGTGGTGAGAACGCGCTACAAGCTGCGCGAACTGCCTAATAAAAGTGGCGGCCATATTAAACCAACTTTACTACAACTTTACTAAACTTACCGAAAAAATGATACTCCCGGAGGTCTCCTGGACTTATAATTCATTTGTCGCGGGACAAAAAACCGACTCCGATCGGGGAACACGTGAAGCCGTGAAAACAACGAAAAAGGCGACAACCTCCTGGAAATAGGATGCGCAGTAGGTCAAAGCGCGTTCTCCCTACTCCATTTCTCTGGTTTTTATAATTTTACTAGGAATACTGTTTAATCAGACCCTGGCGTGTCAGCCATATTGATCACAGACTTAGCCACACCCCCTGAACCCGTTTGCTATATGCGACAAAGTAATTTCGTCGATGGAGAATCAACGGTAATGTTCTGGCGCCTCCCCCCCATACTACATCAATGGTGGTCTTACTTAACCTCCTTTTTGTGCTCCTTTTCCTCCAAACGTTTGCAAACGCATAACGCATAGTTTATAAACAATTTAAAAGCCAGTTTATTGCATTATTTTGTTATATTATGTCTAACTAATTTTGAGGTGTGTGCATTTAAGTTTTATAATACCCAAGCAAGGTTTGTGTTGTATAAATTTTATATTTAATAAGTTATGGGTTCCAGTAACAAAAAATCTAGTAAAGATAAAGAATCTCGCAAGAGGCGTCATTCCCCGGAAGATTACCATGAAGTCTATAGGGAAAAAAGACACAAGCACCACAAACATAAGCATCATAAGGAAAAAAGGCGTGAGAGGAGTTCGAAACATTATCCACAAAGTGACGGTGAGCTTGCAATAGTTTATTCAATCCATCTCCTGCAGGTTTGATAAGCCCTGGAGGTAAAACAAACCCTTTATTTTTATTAAGTGGCAATCCTCCGTTTTTAATTTCTCAGGAAATTCTTTGAGTTGGGATAATATTGGGCAGTGGCTATTTATACGTCCGACTTATATAAAAGTAGGTATATGTCTTGCGCTCTCATTGGCGAGTTGAGTCACGTGACTTCTTTGGACGTGCAATTAACTCCGTACACCTCCGAAGTAAACTTATTTAGATACATCGGAAGTGCATTTTTCTCAAGCATATTTGCAATAAGGAGCGTATGCTCTCCTTTTTGGGGGATATTCACTGCCTTATGAAAAAAGAAGGGAGCATTCACACCATATTGTGGCAGTCGGCAGCGATGCGCACTGCCTTACAAAAAAAGAAGTGGTAATCATTTCCAATGGTGTAACCCACCCCCGATTTTCTTGAAATTTTGGCATTGTAACCTACCCCCCGACATTCGGCGCCGTGCTGAATGTCGGACCTAGCCAAAATTTCAAGAAAATCGGGGGTGGGTTACATTATTGGAAACAATTACCACTTCATTTTTCATACCGCAGCGCCCATTGCCGGAAAAGGAGGACATACGCAATATAAAATATGAGACAAGATAGGTCTGAATAATCTCGGACATCATCCAATCGACATAAGTAAACAAGAAGATTCATCATCCATCGGACGGTAGAAATAAGGTTATGTGTCACGTGACTCAATCCACCAGGGACCCTTTTCAAGATGTATAGCGACTTTTATATACGTCGGACGTAGAAATAGCCACTTCCATAATATTTTGTTATATGTAATTAGTTTTTTAATGGAAGTGGCTATTTATATGTCTGACGTATACGAAAGTCAGTATACGTCATTCCCGAGTCGAGTCATGTGACCTCTTTGCACATACATTTAACCCCATACATGTTTGAAGTTCCGAAGTAAACTTATTTGAAGCTACGTCGGAAGTGCATTTAGGTATAAAAATCCTGTATTTCGATTTTATTTTCGGCAGCGCCCATGGCTGCCGACTGCCACAAAAAGGGAGGGCATATGCGCCTTATTGCAATGGTGTTTGAGAAAAATGCACTCCCGACGTATCTTAAAATAAGTTTACTTCATATGTACATATATGGGGTTAAATGTAAAAAAGTCACGTGGCATAGGCATTTATGTAGGTACAGTTGGCGTCAGATGAAACCAAACGACTATGCCATTTTCTTGAGACTCTTGGAGTAAAAATACCCAAAATCCATTTTAACTATCAACGGATTCGAGCTCAGACCGAGGGATGAAGCCACAGATGAACGCTACGTTGCAAAATGTCAGAACACAATCCAAATATCCCAAGGAAATGGTTTTTTAGCATTCGGTTTTGTTTGTCGCCAACCGTATCTACTTCTTCATAATTGGAAATTTAAAATTAGAATTGCTATATTATAAAGGATTCCTAAACCTAAATACATAAACGCGTCTTATAATTCTTGGCCTGTATTGATTTGGTAGTTTGTTTTAAAGATGTAAAGATTGGTGACTGTTTTTTTGTATATATATTTATGAAAAATATCAAAAACGTTTTAGGTTATTTGAAACTTTTTTATTGCCTATCAGTTGTGATATATGATCTGTTTTTAAATCAACAAAAAACGTCATTGCACAATCAGCACGTTTTCGCGATAAGCTATAATTAAAATTTTTTGAAGGGTGGAAGTAATGATTTTATTATAGTATTTCTATGAACTAAAAGTTAAAAACAGGTATCTCCTGAAAAATAACTTTTTATTATAAAAGTTAAAATTTCAAGATGAATAACAAATAACCACTAAGTAAATCCGACAAAAAAAGGGTTTTGTTTCCTCCACGGTATGTCAGAAAGCATGAGACCGCTATAATAGGGTATATGTAGCATGTGGCGTTGACAGGGTATTTATTAGGTCATGTCGTTTCCTACCATAATCCAAGTTGAGTTGTGGTCATTAAATCAGAATCTCCACACTGTTTCTGTACTCGACACTACAATCATCATTTTGAATAAAAATTATCAGAATTATTTTTGTATTTATATTTCATAGCACTCAGCTTGTGTTATAGTGGAAACATCCTCTTGTAGGACATTGTCTATATCCGGTTAATAATACAGGCCTAAATTATTCTTTATAGATTGTTGTATTGATATTAGTTGGTTTTGTAAAACCTCTGCTTTAAAAGGTCTCTAAGTAGATGTATTTTGATAGATTCAGATGTTGTCGAAATCATTCCAAACGAAGCACCTCAAGCTCCACCCCCAACAAAGGAAAGATATGAAGAAAGGCCCTCTGAATCATCAGGACAGAGTGCTGAAAGCTTATCTATTGATGAAACCAATAAACTTCGTGCAAAGCTTGGACTGAAGCCATTAGATGTTGGCCTCAGCAGTAGTGGAGGCAGCTCAAAGTCAAGAGACAACAAAGACGAGAAACTAAAAGATGATTTGGGAGAATTTTATCATAAACCGGCTGAAAATTTTGCTGCCAAAGCAGAACAAGAAAAAATTAGGTCTAGATTGTCCGAGCAGAAAGAAAAAAGGAAGTTGCAAGATAAATACTCCAGAGTTAAAACTTTGGGTGAAAGTGATAGTGAAGAGGATGCTGGTAACTGGGTGGACAAAAGCAGGAAGATTGAACAAGCCAAAAAAGAAGCTGAAAAAAGAGTATGGTCATTGTTACTGGTGTAAAGCAAAGTATATTAAAAATATATATTTTAGGCCAAAATGTTGGAAGAACTTGATGCCCAATTTGGTATCAGTGAAATTGTAGAATCAGAGCAACAGCAAAGGAGAAGAGAACAATATACAGCTAGAGATTTGCGTGGCCTACGTGTTGATCATGATGTTGATACATTTGCAGAAGAACGAGATGTAATTTTGACTTTGAAGGATAAAGCTGTTCTAGCTGAAGACGATGACGTTTTGGTTAATGTCAATATGATAGACAATGAAAAATACAAAAAGGTAAGCTGTGAGTTACCTACTTCCTGAACCATAATGAATTTCTTTGGCGGTCTTACCAATTTTGACTCCGCTGCTTCTTCAGTTAGGTTTCTAGATGGTAGAGCGCCACTTTTCGTGTTTTATTGTGTTGCATTAAAATATCCGGTTCATCAAAATGAATAGAACACACACACATAGAGTCCTTCTAGAGAATATTCTTGTCGATGACACCTAGGATACTAAGCCACTTTTTAAATTTAATTTATTTTGGAAATCTAAAAATCAGCAAGAAATCAGAGAGAATATCTAGGAAAAATAATATTATTTGACAAAAAATTATACCTATTTACTTACCTGTGGAATATAATTTCAAAATCTTGATGTAAAAGTCACTTCGCATTTTTACAATGCTTTACGAAAATTCATTTTTTGATCTCGTAAATATGAAAACGAAAAGCTATTAACCTCGCAAAACATAAAGAAACAAATTTCGATTAAAAACTAAAAATGCGCCTTCAAAAAGTATAATGCAATTTTATTCATATGGTATAAAATATTTAAACAAGGAATGTGGTAGCCACCATTCCAACTGAAAATATAGGGTTGAAAATGGCGGCAAATTCCTTCTATTTAATAGGGCCAAAAGTGGTATATGTTAATACGTATCTATCAGAAACCCTCAACTTTCATAATTTACAGGATAGCTTAAATTTAGGTGATAGTAAGGTCGTAAGTCATAAAGTAGATGTATAGACAAGTGATACATCAAATTATTCATCATAAATTTTTCTGGCAATTAATGTTTAGTATAGTAGAAAATTTGTTACGTGAATTGAAAAATTATTGTTTAAAAAATTTAAAAAAGTAAAACATAAATTTGGCCAGCAATGTCATAATTTAATTTTGAGGTATAAGCTGTTTTTTAATTGCAAGACTACATAAATATAGAGTCTAGAATTTCATAATACTCGGTCTTCTATAGTTTTGGCATTTTTGTTCCAACTAAAATATTTTGTTAAAGTAAAATATGTTTTGTTGGTTTTTAGAATGTTGAAAATAAAAAGAAAAAGATACAATACAATGCATATGAAGACCAGGATTATGATGAATTTGGGAACCAAAAAGAAAGATCACTATTATCCCAATACGATGAAGAAATCGAGGGTGAAAAAAGAGATGGTTTCAAAATTGGATATGATGATGGTATTGAGCGCAAAAAACAACAAATGTTGACCGTTAAAGAAAAACTTGCCAAGAAAACTTTGGAATCTATTCCTCTTAAAGATCTTAGATTGGCCTCGGACTATTTCAATGAAGATGAGATGACCAAATTCAAAAAAACCAAGAAGAAAGTGAGAAAAATCAGATCCAAGGGAAAGTTGACTGCAGACGACTTATTGGAACCTGCTCGAAATACAGGCATAGAAAAAATTGGTTCTAGAAGGCCAAAGTTTAAGACTGAAGTTGATCTTGATATTGACGATGTACCATGTAAGTGACATACGCTGCAATATTTTGGGATAGCTGTTTTCATTTTTTTTCTTTTAGCTGTTGAAGTTCCGACCGATATCAAACTAGACGATGACAAAGATGAAGTTTTGGAAAAGGCATTACACAAGGCACGCAAAATTAAACAGAAGGAGAATCTTGTCGCTGATATAATTAAAAGTGAACTAAAACCCGAACCGGAGGAAGAGAACATTGATAGTGGAAACATCATTCTGAATGCTACTGCAGAATTTTGTAGAACACTTGGTGAGTTTGTTAGATTATTTGTACTTCTCATTCATTACCATAGATACTTAAATAAAAGTATTCATACCTACATTGAGTGCTTTTAAGGTGACATTCCTACATATGGCAAGGCTGGCAACAGAGATGACGATGAAGATTTAATAGATTTCGATAAAGATATAGAAAAAGAGGTAGATAGCGACGATGATTGTCAAGTAATCGAACCAACCGGTTGGAACTCTGTTGATCCCTCAAATCAGGGAATAGATTCAACACAAATTGCACCGCAGGTATTTTTTTTAATATTTCGATGATTTTTGTTTGATATTGTTGTCGAGTCATTCAGGAAGTCCAGATCCTGGACGAAGAACCAGACGTCGGCACTGGTGTTGGAGCCGCTCTAAAAGTGGCGATGAGCAAGGGGTATTTGGACAAGGAACAAAATAACAGAGCGGGCAATTCACGATTTGCCCATCTTCAAGCACAACACTACTCGATTGAAGATAAATCATATGGAGATGATGACAGAGGCGGAAGAGGTGAGTAGGCTAACACCAACTCCACAGTTTGTTGTTTTTTAATTTACCAGCCGGGATTTACGCGAAAAAAAAATGGAATCCAAAAGTTTCCGTTAATATCAGGAAAAACACGTAGCAACGCTTATTGTATTCCCGTCGCAAGAATTTTGTGCCCACGCGCATTAGCTCCTCCTTTGCCGCTGTCAAAGTGTCAAAAGCAAAACGAACTGGTCATTATAAAATAAAAAATATAATTCCACTTCTTAATTTACATTGCGAGAAATCCTTTCTCACAATAAAAGTAAAAGTGTTTTGTGCTATTGTGCTTCTTGTATTAATACTAGCGACAACTCAGAGAAATTATTTCTGCATGCGTTTCGGCGAAATCAGTGATTGGCAGCAGTAAACGTCCAAACAATTTTCTATTATTCTGAGGATCATTTTGATGTGATAAACACTTTTTTCTACTCCTAGACTGGTAACATACCCATTAAGTAACGGTTTAGGTTATAAGTAAGTCCATGTTACGAACACCAACACGTAATAACTGACAAGTAATAAATAGTATATTACATAGCGAGAGTTGTAAACAGCTTATTACGTATGAGTGGAAAAGTTGCGAACGGCCGCGCAGCGGCGAGTGCTGTAATTCCACGAGTATTTTATTTTTAATTTTTTATTTATAATTTTTCTTCGACGAAAGAAAAACTATTATAATAGATAAACTATACTTCTGATTATCTGACAGGCAACAATTAGTATGTTGGTTAGTTGCTAAGGTGACGCGTATGCCGCGCTAACAAGGCACCCGTGATAATTGCGTTTTAATTAAGAGCAGATACGTAATTTTTTTTTATTACGTGTCAATCATTACGTGTCAGTATTCGTAACAATGGATTACAACTCTCGGTATGTAATATACTATTATTGTTCTTTCTTGGGGATTATCTTACTATTTAATAGATTTTATTAAGGTATTTAAAGTATACACAGATTGTTCTTTGTAATACTGTTTTAACTGCTTCCTAGAAGTGGAAACTAATAATTATTCCATGTGTTCTCGGAAATGCCCTTGTGTGGACCGGAACAGTGACATCACTGTTACGGAAATTTAAATTTCTATTTCCATTCTTGGCTTAATTAAGGCCCAAAAAAATCGAATAACTGCAGTTCCTTATATATCTATAGGCTCTTCATAAAATCCAAGTGAAAATCACGAATTTCTTTTTTAGTGTATTAGCAAAGATTAGTCTATTTAGCAGAAATTTCTAGTTGTTTTATTTTTTTTCTCTTCACATTTCAGGTAGGGAAAGGTATTCAGGACCTATAACAGAATTTAGGGAGAAAGACAGCTTTAAGCCGAATGTAAAACTGGAATATATTGATGACGATGGTCACATCTTGAATGCAAAGGAGGCATTCAGATACCTTTCGCACAAGTTCCATGGGAAGGGCCCCGGGAAGAATAAGGTTGAGAAGAGGATAAAGAAAAGTGTACAGGAACAGGTATAGCACATTTTTCGAGGAAAAAAGGTTTGCCAGCTATCTAGGTATGTCGTTTCAGCTCATGAAGAAAATGAGCTCAACGGACACTCCACTAGGGACATTGAATATGCTGCAGGCAAAGCAGAAGGAGACTCAGTCTGCGTTTGTTGTGTTGTCGGGAAGTAAGTCATCCACAGTTATATCAAAGGCAAGGCCATAAGTTATATTGGTGTCAGTGATAAAGTGAAATTAATTTATATAAACAAGTCTATACTTACATGTTTTCATGTCCATAGAGCTAGATTGTAGTTGCAATTTTAAAATAAAGGCGTTGACTGGGATGTATGGGGACATGATTAAAAAAAAAACTAGTATTTTTAAGTATTTATTTAATAATTGTACGCAAATCGTACCAACATCAATATTAATATTATATGTACAGCCATTGTGTTTACATATTAAAATAGTACTTTTGTCATCAATCGTTGAAATTCATTGACAATAATTTAGAAAAACTGAAAATTATTTATTTCATTATCTGACTTCTAATACTGATTGTAATAAAATTTTATCTTTTTGAAATTTTTGTCCATATTAGTAGAAATTTTGTACAATATTTAGATAATAAAATAAATAACTTACAAAATATACAGCCCCCTTCGGCAACCACTGGGATTGCAACGATGCTGAAATATATATAAATATATATCATTTAATAAATTAAATGGAAAAATATAAACACTGGATGTAGTACGTAATATACAAATTCATATATTATAAATATAGTACTTATGTACAACAATATACACAAAGCAACTTCTAACAGAATAGAACAAAACTGGTGATGTGCATTTTTTACAAATTGTATAAATCTTTCTTAAAAAAATAAAACAACTTGGTAGAAGTTGCCGAAACATTAAGCAACAACAATGAAAACACAAATTATATAAAAATTCTTAGATTAGTTTATGTTATTAATGATAAGACTATTAACAGTCAATATCCTAGAAAAATCCAAAAAATGTGTGTTACTTAGTCTAAATAAAAAAATGAACGCTTCCTAAAACACGAGATCGCCTCTTAAATAATTTTGTACTTTCTCAAATTTCGCACAACACTGAATAAATAATTTTCGAGTATTTAAACATTAGGATACTCTAAGTATTTACAATTTTTGAGATTTCAGGTGAAAGAACACTCAGTGTTGCACTGAAACTATCATCAAAAAATCAATTACATTCTACAATAATTATCATAGTAAAAATTATAAATTCTATTTACAGAGTGTGTACATATTTATCTCTCAATTCTTTTATCTACAAAATACCCTATGAATAAATGGAAATAAACAACCAATCATTTACAAAAAAAAACAACGGATGCGAAAATGAATGTGAAAATAAATTAAGTTGTGGGATAGCATACCAAACGAGTTATTTCTGTGTTTAACAAATAAACTCCAAAAAAATAAAACAACTATGTACACTATGTGCTTATAATACTTCCTCTTTTAAATATATACTTTTTCAAAACTGTAATAACGGGTAATTGCACTCTTCTAAAATTTAATTAAAGCTTGGCATCCGAAAATAACATTTTTACACCGATGTGTCGAAGGTGGAATCTGCGAATTCCGGCGGGGGAGAAGGATTGCGACCTTCGTACCGAGCATCATCATCTACAACAAAGAAACAGTTCTTTTAATTCAAACATTTGATATGCTTCGAGCTTTTGACTATTAGTACAGTCATTTTAGAACTTATTCTGTAGTTTAATTAAATTCCCTGGGATGATTTATGGTAATAAAATAGTAAACTATAAAATTTGCATTTTTGTTGATAGTTAAAAAAAGAAAATGCATCATGCGGGATGATTTGAACCTACGATGAAATTAAAGACGCCTTCATAGGCACACGCGCCTTTATATGTTAGGCGCACATCTAATTCTGAAGATTGTTTCCATGAATCACAGAATAGCTACCGTCTATTAAGTTTTCCCATTTAAAAAAATATATTTTTTTGTTATAATTCGAAAACGGAAATATTTAGAAACTTGCCGCCAATTTCAGTAAGTTACACATAAAAAGTGTCTTGAGGATGTTTTTACGAAAATGAAAAATCACAAATAAAAAAGTTACGGGACTTTGAAGAAAATGCGACATTTTGAGAAACACCCGGTGTCTCCTAAACTAATCAACAACAGCAACATTTTCTTTTCGCAATCTAATTATTTTAACAAGCAAAACTTTTTATCGATCATACTGCGAGAAAGTTAAAAATAAAAAAGTGCCTTCTGAACACAAATTGAGGGACACCTGTATATTGGTATATATGCAATGAGAATATGGTAGAAAATAGGCAACAAACAATATAAGCAGTTACATGCTAGTTGTAAATTCTGTTACTCAAAATAATATCTAAGATTTTAAAAGTAGTCTTCAGTATGCCGACATGGATGGATAGTTTAGGTGATAACTTTTTTTAAACTGTAAGATTTACCTATGCATCTTTGTATAGGAGTTAAGAGGATCATCACTCACCGATGGTCGAATTGTATCTCGTGAACCCGCTGTTCGGGTACACTGGATTGTTGAACGGCGGCACGTAGCTGACGCTCTCCGGCTTCTCGAACTTCGGCACGGCCTCCTCGTCGGATGCATAGTACAAATTCGATCCGTCACGCCCCTCTTTGCCCTCCTTAACCTCGCATTCCGCCACTTTTTCGACAGTCGGTTCGGTCTCCATCGCCTCGACGGGCACCAGAGTCCCTTCCATTGGCTTTTCTTCCGTTATTTCAGAAACCAATGGAGCGGGGGTTGCGGGGGGCTTTTCGGCAGACGGGGAAACTATCAAGATGGTGGCGACAGGGGTGGCACTCCTAGAAGGTGAGGTGACGCTGCGGGCAACATCGCTGCTGCCCGGTATGGGAAAAGTGGGGCTCGGTATGGGGATCGGCTTCACTTTCGGCTCGTGTTCGATGTCGCTGCGCAGAATCGCTTCCACGTCCAGTGCTGGCAGGGGTAAAATTAAGAATAAATAATGTAACACGGAAAAACTAAAAAGTATTTTAATAAAGTCAAGAGTTTATTTTTGGTAAAACAAAATTTATAATTCGATATTTAATTTGTGAAGGAACTTCAAAATACTCAGTATTCTGAATTTGACTCATGTTAAAACTGAATATTACACTATTTTCTGACTACATAAATATAATTCATCATAAAAACAGAATAGGCAAGTTAATTTTACAGAAATGTAATGACCAGCCTGCAAGTGGTGGGGGTTGCAACAATCAAAACAAAATATATGAACACTGCCAATCAACCGACAGAATTTATCTACCTGCTTCCAGCAAATGCTAGCTATTTTTTATGCGTTTTATCACAATGTTATGTTTTACAGGAAATGAAGCACATGTAGATAATCCTCAAGTTTGCTTTGCTTACTGAAAATATACAACTGCTTTTAAAGTGAAAGAAATTTAATTTTAGTCACTAATAAATTAGGTATTCTTATGCTCTTATTTTATTTACTTTCTGAACTTCATTTATTTATTTAAATTCCCAACAATCAGAAGAGATTAGAGTTTTTTTTATTTCCAGAAATGATTTTTCAACTTTATTTTAAATCCTAATAGACTTGGGAAATTTTTGTTTTTTCACCATTGAATGAATCAAAATGCATACTTTTAATTTAAATAAATTGTCAATACTTTTGTTTATACAAATTTATCGTTTGTTCTAAGAAGGGTAGCTTATAGACATGTTAGACTCATTCGCATATTCGCCGAAATAAATACTCAGTTCGCGACATGATCAAATCCGAAAATATGTTCTATTTCGGAATCTGTTTAAATTTACACATTTCACGAACTGGGCAATTAGACCTGAGGTACACGACCAGTCGGATGAAACGTTTTTCAAATGCGTGCCAATAATGCTATCAATGTGTCAAAGAAGCAAATTTTAAGCGCCGCTCGCGTGCAGAATGGTGTGCAATTCAATTTTCCGTTTGTACAAAAATGCAATGTCTCCGAACGATTATTATTATTATCAACAAAAATGCAGATTGTATTGTTTACTATTATAATAATATATCATAGTATACAATAACAATAAAATCTGAATTTTCTTTGATAATTAAAAAAAACATTGTGTGGGATTTGAACCTATGATAAAATAAATGAAGTTTTCATAGGTACGCACCATATACCTATAGCAACCTATACCGGGCAAGAGAGACATCCGACCAGGGGAATAATTTGGCCGCCATTTTTTACCCTAAATGTGGCGGGAAAAATTTAAATAATTTATACGGGTGGATTCCATAAATAATGTAATGTCTTTGTTGTCATTTTCTGTAAAATGGAATTTATTTTAGGTCAAAGTACAACATAGGTCCAAGATATTTGTTGGTTTATTTTAAATTAATGCATTCGGGAAATGAAGCAGTTAACTAGGTTGAGAAATTATACAACTTAAATATTTTAATCATCATAAAGAGAACCTAATCGTGAATTAAGTATTTTTATTCCGCTGAATTCAGCATTTGGGTCTAACAGATACATTTAATAATTTTATTTTGCAAACTGTTTCAAAGCTTTTCTTGCTTCCAAATTACATTAATTTTTGGAAAATTTGGGGGGGGGGGAATGTGTCCTAATGATTTATATGTTTTTGATCCTATACCTATATCAGTCACATTTTTCATTCAAAACAATAAGGACTGCATTTTTAAATATATCACAAGTGAAATTTTACAAAAAGTACAGAACTGGGCCTTGATGGTAAGATAATATGATAAACACAAAAATGTTTGGAAAGTTAAAGATTAAATATAAATAAATAAAATAATAAAATGCCCAAAATTGAAGAATAATAAATAACACTAACACATCAAACTTTTATGTAAGTTCTTTTTTTTAATTTCTGTTTCTTTCCAATGCAAAAATTAGTACTGACAGACAATTAATTGTGTCTGGACATTTATAAACATGACACAGAAAGAACCAGAAACGGGGCACATTTTCTCAAAAGTTTGTAAATTACCAACGAATTTTCTTCTGCCTTATAAACAAGTAAAAGGAATGCAAATTGTTTTTGTTTTCACCTGTTTTAATGTTTTGCTGTACTGGGCAGTTTTATAGGGGTTTAAATAAAATATAGCAAGGCAAAATAATAAAGATAGAGTTTTTTTACCTGCTTTGCCACAAAAACATGCCTATAATTTAGAATAATATTTGCAGGACTAAGTAGACGATTTAAATGAAATGATTTTGTCCAAATTTTCCAAACTAAAGTTTTCTAAATTTCAGGCCGGTTCAGTAGCTTCTGTAAAATTAAAATTTGCATTTATTTAGTAAAAATAATTTTGAGTATTTGTTGGGTTTTCAGGTACGGTCATCTTCATATGTTTATGTCACCAACTGAAGAATGTTGGGACATAGGAGAGTTTAGCAGATTTGGCAACATCGCCCGACTTACTGGGCTAAAAATATTGTCGTACCATCTGGCTAATATGGCCAGATGTGATGCACATGGCCTCGACCGCTATACAATAATTTTGGCTTTGGCTTTTTATGTTTTTCTAAATTGTGTCTATTCTCTCTTGGTTTCCCATACATTTATAATTTTATAGATCTACGTCGAATTTTATAGACCTACGTAATATTCCCGCACCGGTTACAAATAAATAAACCAGGTACATGTCCCAATTAAAAAAAAGGCAATATTTGGAAAAACTATTTATATTAATTAGACATCTGACAACATTCAAAATACTGAATATAGAAAAATGGCACAAAGAAAATGCAAGACAGAAAAATATAAATCGTAATCGTTACTTACGTGGTAGTTTCTTCGGTTCGGCATCAATCGTCAGCCCAAACGCTTTCTTCAGCCTCAAACTGGAGATCTCCCTCTGGCGTTCGAGTTCCGTGGGCTCGCAATTGAAAGAGGGTGCTGCAAAGAGGCACGTCGTTATTAACTCTTCTCACAATTCTCGACGGAAACAAAACAGACCTTTAACTAAAACTTCAGAAAGTGCACTGTCCTCATCGCTCGAGGTCAACGAGGTGCTGCTGCTCGTGCTGCACGACCTCGGCCTCAGACTCGTCGAAATCTTGAAAGACTCCGAAGAGTTGTTTTCCTCTATGCTGCCCGTTTCATTTTCCATCTCTTGGTCTTGGTCTTCGCCTCTGTCGTTAACGCTTTGCTTCTTTCTTTGCCTATATTCAGTAATCGACAGCTGAAACAATAGGTTTGGATCAATTGTGGATTGGAACATGACAATCTATTAACATAAGAAAAATATACAGTGTGTCCGCGTTTGCTTGTGAACAGTAGAGGTATCTGTGAACAGCCAAAAAAATTTGACATACAGTAGAACAAGTAATCTTTTTTTAATATGTTTGTAAAATATTGTAGAAATACTTGTTTTTCATTGTAAATTAAATGTAGGCCCTGGTACCAGTACCTTTTGTTACTGTTTGAAGGTCAGAAATAGATTTACTTGAAAACAAGCAGTCTTGACATAACCTAAAAACGGAGTTTTACTGCATGCACCAATGTCCAGAGATTTCAAATTTTGCTAATTCACAATTCATGACTGTACGAACTTGGCTTAATTTAATATCAAACCTGTCACTAACTCTACGTAAACTTTTTTGTTGTTTTTCATGGCACCTTGATTTGCCGTGCTTCCTGCTATAATTTTTGTTACAAAAGGTCTGATACCACATGCACACATTCGTACGAGCCGAGGTCGCGAGACGAATGGCGAGGCTGGGCGCGAACACGAATGTGTGAACAGTCGGCGCGCTATTCGCCTCGTTATTCGCCTCGCGATTCGCGTGCTCGCCTCGGTGGCGGTATTTCGGACGCGAGTCAAAGGCCACGAACGACGCGGCGAACTTAGTGTTTACATATTCGCCTCCCTTCAGTTGACAATTCTGACCTTGTACAGTGAACATGCTGCTACAATCTCCAGATCTTGCATATTTGCGATTTTTTCCTTTTATTTATGAGTTTGCCAGAGTTCATCATCCACAGATTATCGATAGGTTAGGTCACAATTAGTGTTTAGGTAGGTTTTTGATTTTGAGGTTAGGTATGGCTATGCACACGAATGTTTCGACAAACTGTTCCGACGATTGTATAAACGGTAGTTCGTGTGATCAATATGCACACGAATGGTTTGACAAACATTTCGGCAAGTGGCGAGGCGAATGGCGAGCACGCATGTGTAAATCCGGTGATAAATCAATCAAATCTTGAGATTTTTATCGCGTTTTCATTTATTTTGTTCCATGTTTCAATGCATCCTTGATATCTGACGCGATAAACTGCTTGCCTTGGTTGGCAATTTTGGTTGTAACGAAACCTTTATAAGATCTTTTTTTCCTGAAATTTGATATATATAGAGGTTTGACTAACGCCAAATGACGCTATGGGGACAGATTTTTAATAAAAAAATTCCTAATATGGTATTCTGAAAATTGGTCTTTAAAAAAAATCTTGGAATATACCCAATCGAAATAGTAGTAGTGTCTGTGATATATCTTCAGATCAATCTAAAATATAAAGCCGAATTTTTCTTGGCTATTCATAGATTTCTCGAGCGTTGACAAACAAATGCGGACACACCTCAGAGAAATAACCAAGGATAGAGGGAGTAAGAACAAAAAGTAAACAAAGCCAACATCTTTTTGAGTGATGCCACGTACTCCATTGTTTACAGCATTTCATTTCAAAATAGAAGGGTTTAATAATGGGATTAAATGAAGGCATACCTCATATAATGCTAAATTAACAAATGTAGTTATTAATTTCTTGTATGTAACAATTTTAAATTAAAACTAAATTGCGCTGTAATTATAGTATCTAATTATCATTTTAATAAAATCGTCACAGATACCTCAAACCGCCCGACATGGCAACGCTGTCATTGCTGCTGCGGGCTCCGCGTTTGTTAACTCGGCGGTATTTGTTTTGTGTATGCCCAACAAGTCAAGTTTTCCGATTGTTTACGTAAGCATTTTTCCCGTTTTTAATTGTTTTTCTGTTAATTTATAGGCTATTTATTAGTATTTAGGATATAGTGACTGATTTTGTATACAATGGGACGCAGAAAGTGTGTGGTATGTGGCTAAATTGATATTTCTCAGGATATAACCTATATCAGGTAAACGTTGTACACAAGGGCCGAATGTTTGTTTACTTCGGTAAATTTGCATAAGATGTTGGTTGACTACAAACGTATGTGTTTCGATGCTGTTGCTCCCTCTATCCTTGGTTATTTCTCTGAGGGACACACTGTATAAAAAAAACAGCTTACGAACACTCATTACCTTGACCTTCCGTTTGTTAGGCGCGCTGGTCTCCGGCCTGCTGTTCTCAAATCCAAAAATGCTCAAAGTTTTCTCAACAGTTCCCACTAAGTGGTCGCTAGTCGGAAACCCCTGGGTGCTCTCTCTCGGGGCCAATCTGGGATCCATCGTGACCCTCGACTTCAGTTCGGTCTTGGTCAAATCCAGTGTTGATGGCACAATACAATCGGTGAACTCTTGCTTCATGTTGGCGGCCCGCTCTTTTAAAACGGCCTCAGACTCCATTTGCGTCTGGTGCGTCGGGCTGTCGGCCTCGGTGGGGCCGGAAACGATTTCCACTCTGCCCTCGTTCGATCTCAAAGATTCGGTCTTCTGGATGAGAACAACAAATTGAAAACGCGATTTTGTGCTCATTTCAAAGTCACCGAGACGACGTAAGCATTTCAATATCGCAGTTTGGTTTGTTTTAGTTTTCAACTTTAATTAGTTTGTTGGCTGGAAATACGCCAAACCCCAAGACATCCCAAAACAATAGATACAATATTAACATTATTATCAATATAAATATATTATGTAGATTTAGAAAGTCAATGAGAACTGTATGGACAACATGAAAAATGTAACTGCCAACTGCAATAGCCCGATTTTTTTTGTTACTCTCCATTGTTGCACTAAATCAGTTTTGCATTTTGCTAGAGAAAATGCCAAGGTACAAAATCTAAAATTCACCAGCTTTATTTACCAACTTTACAAATTTTTACTTTATTTACCAATTTTACAAAAAAATATTGATATACAGTGTGTTTCACTTTGAGTCAAGACAATTTCATATTTTTTAAAATATTGGCAGATTTTTTTCGAAAGATTTGCCGATTTTCAAAAAACTTTTGAAACCTATTGTACTTAAAGAGCTCTACAAGAACCTATTGTTATTAAAGGAAGACTCCCAAAAATTAACGAAACCATATTAAGTATTTTTTAAAGAATAAAATAGATAGTGCCATATTGCATTACAGACAACTGATGAGCTAAAATAATACCTAAGGTAAAGCTTAATCAATTCTCAAAAAACATAACCAAAATATGCCCTGTGGTTTATACAGGGTACTCTAGAAACCCCCTTTTTAAATTTTTGCCTCATTTGGTGTTGAAATTTTGTACAGAATCAGAGTATTGAAATTTTGTACAAAGTGTTTTGAATTATTATGGCCAATTCGATGGTACTATCCATTTTATTCTTTAAAAAATGCCTAATAATAACAGTAAGATAAAGGCTATTTCAAAAAAAAATTAACTCAAAATGCAGAGCTCTTCGAGTAATATAGGTTTAAATTTTTTAAATCGGCCAATCTTGCGAAAAATAAGGAACTGTCTCGACTCAAAGTGAAACACGCTGTATATATAGATATATATAAAAACAGAATTTTTAGTATATTGATCTGATCACATTTTATTTAGTTTATGCAATTTTTCATCACAATCAAATTTGAACATTTTAGATTAATTATGATAGTCCAATTTAAGATTCACAATAGTATAGTACTTACAGTCATATTTATTGGCGCACAAGTTCCCGTTGGGGTTAGCGGTGGAGAATTATCATTGGAAATAGATTCTCTTGGCAAGCGTCGCTTTTTAGGGGGTGCAACTGAGTCACTAATTGGTGGAGAATCTGGAATCAGAACAACATTAATTACGTATAAACTTACTATTACAAAATATGGATATGGATATAGTGAGAAAGAGAAAGGTCGAATGAGGTATTACCATAAAATGTTTGTTTCGGTAGAGAAAAATGTCAATAATAAACATCACATGTGAAAACAGTGAAGTGAAGAAATTAAGGATATAACAAATCAAGCACGTAAGAAATCCAATGGAAATTAAAATGGTTGAAGAAATGCAATTCCTTTGCCACTTTATTACAGTACAAATAATTCAAAATGCCATTCTAGAAAAGGAGACAACTGGGTCAACTCTTATTTTATTGCATTAAAACTGCATAAATCTGAGAAATAGCTGTAGTTCATGTAACCCATTATCAGATAAATCACTAAAATGCGTTTGAGAGGATACTAACAAAGTATAGAATATGAACTTTACCAGAGCAAAGCTAAAACAGTGTAATCAATGTAAGGTAAATAATAGGTTTTGCCCTCGCTTACCTGGCCTTCCGACTGGACTATCCCCCGAATGGTCCTCGCTTATGGCCTGCCTCAGCCACCTCTTCTTCGCGCTCCCCTGCGGCTGCGTGTTGTCGTAATAAGTCGCCGCCTGGGCGAGGGCCGACAAGTTTTTCGGCGGGGCATAATACTGCATCGACTCCTCCGGCCCGATGTTTGCATGGGAGGACGTCGGGGACCCCTGACTGGAGTTGGGGGCGTCGGGCGCCTTGTTCAACCATTCATTCATCAGCCCCTTCTTGGTTTTCGGGAACTTGAAACCCTGCTCCAGCGGTTCCACCGCGGCCTGCACCAGGAGGCAAGCAGAAGAGAGGTGCGTTTCGGGAGAGGAGTGGGCGGAATTCGAGTTCGAATCGATCTCTCTCGGGGGCGTCTTGTCTCGTTCTCTATTCGACAGGGCCAATAAGAGACCTGCGGCGGCTCCACAATCGCCGTGCTCCTCACTGTCCTTGAAAGGCTTGTTTGGGGGCAAATTATCGTTTGGGGACAACATGTTTTCATCGCCGGAAGTTAGATAAGAGTCGGTAGAGTTTAGACGCCCTCTTCTAGACTGATTAGTGCTCGTGGTTCTAGATCTGCCCTTTCTGCGCCTGCGCTGTTTCATTTTCGACTCGTGCTTCTCTTCTTCCTTTGCATTGGGCCCCGGTTCAGATTCCCTCCTGTGGGCCTGCTTAGCCTGGTGCTCCTGCTTCCTCTGATCAGCCTTCTCCATCTGTTCAATGGCCCTCAAGATGGCTTCAAGTTTTCGCTCTTCCCTGCTCAATTTTTTGTTGTTTTTGCTGGTTTTCTCCTTTTCCTTTGGATCGGGACTTTCCTTGCTATCGTCTTTATCGGACTTGTAGTGAGAGGACCTTCTGGTGGCAATAGGAGTTGAAATCGGGCTCTTGGCCTCTTCCTTGACTTTGTCCTTTTTTATTTCTTTGATATCCATTGCGGGTTCTTCGTCGAAAGTGTCGGACAGTTCCTCTTTAATCTCGTTTTTGACATCTACCAGTACCTCGTCCTTGGCTTCGACCGGCTCTTCCTTAATGTCTATTTTGCTTTCTTCCTCTTCTTTGTTTTTTTCCTCTTTGACCACAGTAGAGGGTATAGGGGGAGTTGGGGGTGTGGCGGGTTCTTCCTTAATGGGCGGCGATTTTAGGCAAACCTCTGGGGACGGCAGGCAAGCAGACGTTGTCCTCCTGCCCCTGCGCTTCCTCTGCACTTCGGGTGCCTCGCCGTTTTTCTTTATACTTGTTTTGTTGACCGTACATTCGCTTGGATTGCCGCAGGCGCAAGCGATTCGAGTGGTGCCAATCGCCGCCAAATCGTGAGATTCGTGCTTGATCGTCAGCTCACAATTCTTGTCGACCACCATGATGGACACCACGTACAAATGTAGAACTCCCTTTTCGATGCAGTGCCTTAGTTCCGCGTTCGGCTTGCAGGACCTCCTTATGAATCTCGCGCTGTTTCCGTATGTTCTCGTGTCGACACAAACTTCCGTGTTGTCCTTGTGCAACCGATAGAAAAACAGAAATGGGCCAGGCCGTTGGGTGTGCTGCCTCGTGGTCAGCGATCCACCGGAATTTCTGTGTTGGGTCGACAGCATGTATTTGCCTCGCAACTCGATTACCGGAGTGTTGGGTACAAGCTGTACCGTGCTGACAATATATTTTATCTCTGTTAACGGCTGTGTGTGAACCCTACACTTGCAGACTGAAGGATCAAACTGAACATTGTTGTCGGAATGGACACCGTTGACTCGTATACTCGAAATGCGAGCCCTAAGCTCAGGGGAATAATGGTTGGTTACAGCCTCTTCGTATTTTTCTATCCACTGCCTTAACTGTGGCAAGTGGGATACCCAAGCGTCTTGGTTTTCATCGTCGCTGTGAGACTGTTGCTGTTTCATCTGAGCTTTTGTCTGGAATTAAACGAGTAATTAATAGTTAACGAGATGATAAATCTGAAAATTCAGTCTCATTGATTACTGGGGCTAATAATGGCTTATTTTCAGGAATCTGTATTAGTTTCGAGTCAATCAATTATTGTTGATCTTTATTTTATTTTAATGCGAAAAGTAAAGCCCATGCTGTAACCAAGTTAGAAGTAAGTTTGATAGTGAACGTTAATAGTGATTATAGTATCGTATAAGATTCCTTACTAATTGGCAATATACGACTAACAAATATTTCCCAATACGAAGTGTTGCTAGTGTTTGTCCTATGTTACAAGGATTTGGAATTAACGCAAGGCGTGAACTAAAATTGTAAAAAACAACTGTGCATGTCCTGGTGCTCCGTCCATTAGATGTCGGCGGCAAAAGACATTCGGTTGGGACTAATAGTTTAGCATGATTTAGTTTGTCTTCTGGTTCTATAATGAATTATCGGGATCGCACTATGACCTCCGCACAGGTATAATGATCTCTGTGGTTTTAGTTCTCACGCATATAAGTAGCTCGTTGAGGCCATCCAGCCTTCAATGTCAAAACTATAACGGGAGAGGTTCAACATCAAACTCTCATCCGTAGAAAATATATTTGCGGTAAAAACTTTGCATTAGAATAGCAAGTAGCGAGGATTATTAGGATTCTAATCAATACACATGGAGCTCACAGCTTATGTCGCTTGAATGCACAGCGGTGGAATATCTTCTCAATACCATAATCACTGACTATAATATTAGAAAATACCGTAATTTATCATTTTCGAAACTGAAATCTGAAAGCTGTTATGTATTGGAAAAATCGAAAATGCAAACAGGACATCGGGTTTTGGTTTTTGTCAAAAATGCGCCCAATAATACTTATTTATATTTTCATTACTTGAAGATGGGCAACATAGACGATTAAAGATATGTTTTGCTATAACATTTATAGAAAATACCGATGCACAGTGCAACCTTCCATATCCTAGCAATACTTCCGAAATAGTAATGAGGTGAAAAATAAGATTTTAACCAAAAACAAAACAATCTTACCTTCCTTTTGACGACTTTCCGTTCCTTTCTTTTCTGTCGTCTTTGTATTGGTTCTTTAGTTTCCTTCTTGGTTGTTTTTTGAGAACCCTCACTCCGTCGCCTATTCACGAGAGCACCTCTGCCCTTCACAACGTTGTTATTTTGACCTGAAATACAAAGGTACACCTTAAAAAAACAGTTCAAAATTAATTACAAATGCACACACCAATATTTTGCTCGGCATCAGATGAATCGGAATCAGTTGGAGGCACCTCCTTGTGCTTCAATGTTTCTTTGCCCTTTGCCTCCTTTCTGATTTTATTTTCCAACAACTGCCTTTCCCTAAGCCACTGTTGCTGTATCATCCTGGCCTTATGTCTGTCTACTGGCTTTGTTGGATCACAAACTTCGCAAAGATATTCGTCGGGAATCTGCTTATTTTTGACCACGCACTGGACATGTTGCCAAACTTTGCAACGATCGCATTCCACCATGTACCCGTCGTCGTGCACAAAACCACACAGACACCTCGTTATGTAATCACCATAGTGATCAAACTGATCTTCGTTGTTAACCGCTTCGGCTTCTGGTGCCGTGTCGGTTTCCTCCCCTTCTGTGTCGTGCTTCCTTTCGGAACTATCCGATATATCTGATGCTGCATCATCGTCTTGGGCACAAATAGCCGAACTACTATTGCTTGGCACCAACGAAACATTAGAGAGGCTCAACGTGGACAGAGTGTTTGGTGGTAGCGCTCGCCTCTTACACCCGGGCGGAGAGTACAGAGAGTTTGCAGATATGCCATTGATTTGAGCTTGGGTGATCAGGGGGGGCGAGGGCCTGCTTGGACTCTCGCTCGGCAACGTGGCGTTGTAGTTGTGGTCTAACAGGACGGCCTGGCATATGAGCGAAAGAGCGTCAAGGCCGGACTTAGCCTTTTCGTCTTGTACCGGGGGCTTGGGAGTCTCCCTGAAAATAACTATTAATTAAATAATACAACGCAAAGAAGAAGAAACTTACATTGGTTTAACGTCGGGGCAGCTAAATGCCCCATCGTATCTTGCTGGTAATATTTCATACCGACCCATACTTTGTGGTGGTGTCGGATTGCTCAATGTCTCTATTATTTGAGCTGTTAGGGCTTGATTAAAGGTCATTTGTTTTTCTTGTACTGGCGGCGCATAGCTGTAAGATGTTCCTGGAGCCATTTTCAAACCTTTCATTTTTCCATGTGTCGACCTAACTTTCTGAGCTTGGACAGCGTGTTTTCCGATATAGTTTGGCTTGTTCGGAACTTTCTGCGACCGCTGAGGCGGGATTGTTCTCAAACCCAAACCGGTCCTCTGTACTTGTCCAGGAATGCCTTTACTTTGGGGCGCCAAAGTCTTAATTCCCTGTAAAGGCTTCTGTATGTAACTATTAGGGGGCAAAGTCTTCACCTGCCCCTTCTGTGAAGGGTACACCAGTCTAGTTGGTGACTTTTCTTGAGGCGTCTTCAACGGAACACTAATGTTTGGTTTTATAACATTATTAGGAGGAGGTTTGTTCACGTATTTGGCAGTGGCACCATTGGCTCCCATCGCTTTCTGTCTTTGTACATATCTGGCCTGTGGTGCATTGTTAACTTTGTTAACCATCATATTGTTCGGGGTGTGGGAGCTTCCCGGGGGTGCCATAACAATGTTGCTAAGAACTTTAACTTTGTTTTTGTGCCCGTTTGCTGTTGTTGGCTTTACGGGACGAGTCAATACCTAAAATTAAAATAGTTTTTAATTCACTTTTATATCAATTTGATAAGAGAAATTTCCCAACAAATTGTGTAATGATATTCTAAAAATCAAAAATGTTGTTATATCTTATTCTAGAGCTGACTGATGTAGTAAATGCTAGACAACTTACATTTGTTTGGGGAAAATTGCTGGCAGTCAACAATTTATGGCTTTGAGGAACATTATCTGGGACTGTGGAATCAGGGCACGTGTTTTTAACAAACACATTATGCCCTCTGTTCTCAACTATACTAGCAGCTGCAGCAATATTGCCACTAATTGTTGCACTGTGCCCATCATTGGCAGCACTTTCGATCAATGGTTGTGGCTGCTGTACAACTTGCTGCTGCTGCTGCTGCTGAGGTTGCGGAGTAGTTATTGCCTTAACAACAGTAACCGGACTGCTCAGCGGCCCACAATTCAAAACAGTTATTGTCGGTGCTTTTCCGACCGTGTTTGTGACATTTAAAGGTGCGGAATTAACTAACGTGTAATGGGGAGCTGTCGAGACGACTGTTGTCACGCACAAACTCTTGACCACCGTTAGTGGCCCAGTAGAATTCAAAACTGTAATCAGAGGCGGGTTGACCACCTTTTGGAGCATGGGGTTGACACTATTGGTGGTTGAGACAACCAGCTTCGCGATATTTTTGCCGGGAGCAATGAGCGGTTCCGGCCTGCTTTCGGCCGTAACGCCGACAAGTTTGGGGGGCTGTGGGGCGCCGGCGGCATCTTCAGGCGGCTCCTCAGCCTGCAGGTGGGGCCGAGACTGCGCCTGGCCAAGTTCAGTCTCTGCTTCCAAGCAAATGCTCATGTCTTCAGGCACTTTTGCTACATCCTCGATTGGGGGCACATCGGATGGGAGGCCACAAGCGGGATCCCCACCGCCACCCTTCGCTATAACAGTTTGGGGATCCAGGTCAACGGGAAGCTCTAAAAAATTGTAAAAAAAAAAAACGTATTCTAGGAGTTGGATAATAATATTTATAGTAGCAGTATCTTCTATAATATATATCTTCTGAATGACAAAACTAATATTGTATTTGGATTATAGTAGGTACTACTATATTTAAAAACAAAATTGCACAAAAAAAGTCACAAACATATAAAATGAAATGTTATCTGTCCCAAAAAAAATTAATATTAAAAGTAGAAGAGACCAATACAGCTTCGCTAAGCTTGCGGTTGTACCTGATAAAAGCCAAAAATTCAAAATAGAAAAACACATTTATCTAGGTACTTACTGAACAGATTTTACCAAACCAAACAAAGAATTTTAGCTCATTTTAAGCACTTCTTGTGTTTTCAAGAATTAGGATGTAGGAATATTCTTATCAGATTTAGGTATACACTTCCCCCAAAAATTAACGCACCACCAAAAAACAGGCTATAATTTGAGACACCCGGTATTTATAAAAAAGATGTTTCTATGCAAATACAGTTAGTACACCAACGTTCTGGAAGAGACAACCTATCATTAAAAAAAAAAAAATTCGGCCAAATCGGACTATTGGTTTTGACAAAAATTTAATTTAAACTTTTGGGTATTTTTTTGGTGGTGCGTTAATTTTTGGGGGAAGTATAGATATCTTTCTCAAGTGTGATTTTGAATGCCTTATATTTTTGTTTCCTTATATTATTAACAAAACCAGCATATTTATTTAAACTGAAAATTCTTCAAAATTATTAAGTGGGTGTCAGGTATTTTGTTTTTAGATGCCCGTTTCAATAGAGGAAAGTATTTGTTTCGAGCCACTTCTAAGCCATGTTTATTTTAGTTTAAATTAAATGATATCTTCTATAAATTGGGTTTATGGAGGTATTTGATTGCTTCTTCCTTTTCTGGGCCAATTTTACAAATCCATACATATTCAAAATTAAAACTAAACAAAATAAATGTGACACCAGTTAACATTTTTTTGGGAACAACTGCATACTAATCACACTACGGAAAACCTGAGCAAATATTATGGGCATTTTTCATTTACATAGGTAGCATAAAAGTTCCCAGTGCTCTAAAGTTGAATTTAGTAGATAGAAATCAATTAAGCCTCGAAAACTGTCACTGGTTGCATTCAATGCACTCCCAAATCTGTAATCGCTGCCAGCACTTTACGTCAATGTGCATTGAACGGGCAGAAATGACAGACAGCGCTAGCTATCGCTGCCCTCAGTTCGGCAGCGATTTCATTTTTGCTAGATTTTCGTGGTAGCAGACTTATGTTTCCATGCTTTTTTTATCGTTCCTGCTCTCTCTGTTATTCTGAAATGCTTAACCTCAAAATTCTTGTTGGGGTATCGCTAATTTTATTTATTTCTCCAAAAAATAATAATTATTCAGGCAACAAATAAACAATAAATGGAAGGTTGGGAAATTGTAAGAGACAATTATTGTGGAAAAGTGGTTATAACTGCTTCTTGTATCACCAACTCTGTGCAGTTGTTTATTATTAATTTCTTGACCGTCATTATAAAAATTGGTAAAATATAGGCACAGCAAATCAAGGTATTTTAAAAACGAAAATAGAAAATTCCAAAAATAAATACATAAACATAACCTACACAAAAATCTGATGACAGACAACACCAGGCAAAGTTATAAATTGTCTGTCACTAAATCGATGATGTGTTGAAATGACAGGTTCCAAACGTGATGCAAATCGTGCAAATGTGACACTTGACATTTCAGACGCGAAACTGCAGTGAAAAGTCATCATCGTTATCGTTCCACACACGAAATATATTTCAGAGAAAATGCCCCCCGCAAGAGAAAAACAAAGCATTTTAAACAAAATGGCGACAAAATCACGAAGTCTGGAAGCGCGCCGGAACGAGACAGAAGGCAGAACAGAAAAGCAAAATAAAAACAGGGGAAAAGAGAACGAAAAATGAACACATTCCTATCCAATAGAGATCGGCGCGCGACGCGTTTTCCCGAGGTCGAGTCCGCGCCTGCGCCCTGGGAATTTATATGTGAGGAGGCCCCTGCAAGGAGAATGTATCGGCCGCAATCGCATCTCAACCTGACTTTACATGAAATAATAATGTAATAACCCAATGATTCAATCTTGCTTTCACGAAGCCGTTTAAGAAATTCTCCAAGCTAATGTCTTCTTGAAACCCCTAATTTTACTTGTAAAAATTCAAATCAACCCTATTTCCAGTCGGAAATACGAATGCAAGCAAAAGTAGGTACGGCAGTCTGTAACAAAAGTCGATCTTCTGCTCCAATGCCACAAAGGTCGGTCGTACATCGCACACATCGAAGTTTATCTCATCTAATTAGACAATTTACTTCATAAACATATAAATATCCCGCGCGTATTAGGAGATTATTTAGAGGCTATAAAAAACCATACATAATAATCAACATGTTTATTTAATCCGATAAATAGGAAGCAACTACAATCCATCCTAAATATGTCGGGTAACATACTGTAATAATGATCAATTCAAATAAATGATCGCGACAAACTAGATACCTATAACAATTTGGAAAATATGCAAGAGCAAAAGTATAAAAACTGGATAAATTTTCCAAAAATTAGGTTTATTCGATAACTTTGGGTTTATTCTAATTTAGCTTGGAAGAAATGGAAATCAGAGATTGTTACGTAGTAGCTAACAAATTCGTGCAAATGAAAATGGATCTCTCAACGTCTAGTGACAAGTTCTATGCTAATAAAATCAAAATATTATTGTTAAAAATGTATTTATTCTTAAATGATTTTGTGGATGGTTTCAATCCAGTTTCGCGGATACGAACCTATTTTAATGCATGGAAATTCTAGATAAAATTTTTGACAACTCCGGTCCCTATATTTCACAAAAATGCAAATGGATGTTATTGCTTCGAAACGCAAAGTTCTTTAAAGATTTATAGTAAACGTATATTAAATTATAGCGAAAAGCATAGGTCAATGTATACTTCCTATATTAACGCAAGTAAACGTTTGCTAAATATATGCTTTTTCTAGCATCACAAGAAACGCTTCTGGCGGTCAAATACAATTTTCTACTGGCAAATCGGGCATATTTAACTAATAAAACACAAAAAATCTTTCAAAACATTAAACTTACCTTAAAATGAAACAAATTGATCTGAAGTTTTGGCGGAGCGATGTAAACAGAAACATTTTTTAACAAACCCACAAGGCATTAAATTTCAAACTGTTCCTAATGTTTCCAGCACATTTCACGAACTATTCGCACAAAATTAACCGTATATTGCTACAAAATTACCGCATATTTTGAACAAATTCTACAACACTTTTGAAAACAGACATCTAAGCTAAATATGGCAGCCATATTATGTGCAAAACAAAGGAAATGTAGCTACGAACCCCCTTCAGTAATCTCGAATCCACATCCGGTTCCTGTCTAGAGCGCTCGAAACTGCCAACTGAACGGTGTCAGTTACTGGCGCGAAATTTAAACAACCAGAAAAAAATTTATTTAGGTATAGGACCGATCAACGATAGGACATAGGTACATTATTTGCTTCTTTGGCAATTTTTAACTTTTTTAAAAAGATAAATGCATAATGTGGCAAAGTTATCCTGTTTTGTATATTTCTACCGGGCTTTTGGATCTGTAATAAGTCACGTAGTGATAATACCTAATTAAATCGCAAGAATAAAATAACTTCATATTTTTTACATTTTTTATTCATTCATTACCTACAATAAGAAAGGACAATATCTAAAATTCTACTTCTGTTCAACACGCTGGGCAGGGGGCCACAGCCATTGGTTGGGCGGGGGTTGTTTCATGAGGGGCTCCCAGGGTCTCCACGTCAACATTTTCCTCGCTAGAACCAGTTCGTTCTCGGCCTGCTGTATAACCTCCTCAATTTGGCCACAGTTTATCTGTCTCTCCGCAGCTTCAATGCTGGGATTTTGCTTCAAAATATCAGACCTTTCCTTTACAACAGCCTCTGTGTGTTTCCTATAAGCAGCATCTTGGGGCATCTTCTGCAGAGTCCTCATAATTTTGCTGTAAAGAACCCCCAAGGTTTGGTGAGGGTTTTTTGCGACAGCCAAGCCGGTAAGGCCTGTGGTTCTTTTTAAAGCATTTGCCATTCGTGTAATGGATAAAAATTCGGATATAATGAATAATTACGTAATAAACATATTAATTTGAATGATGTTTTAAAATTTTTGACTTTGACGCAATTTTTAACCTAGAAAAACGAGCTTTGGAGCTACAAGCTACACTATCCACGCATGCGCAAATCTATTGACCCCGTACATATTCAAAAATTTGCGCCTTTTTTAATCAATCAATTTTGATTTCTTATCTTGTATATTTCCATAACAAAGTAGCGTATACATTTTCTATAACAAAAATAAATAAAGCTTATTTAAAAATAGAAGGTGTGTTTCTTGAAAATGATGTATAAGCATCCTTGGTTCTAGCATCCCAACACTCGAACCAAAAGTCTCTGAGTCTATCATTTGAGTTGCTACAAAATTCCCTGAAGTCCCTCAGCAGCCTTGTTAAAAACGTGTTATCTATCCCTTGATTGGTTCGCCATTTTTTGCTCATCATGTGGTTCCAGCACCATAGAAATCCCATCTAAAAAAAATTCAAGAACTAAGAACTATAGTTTGTGTCCCGAGAAAATATACCATCTAAACTGGCTGAAAAGCTGAAATTAAAAGCTAAGTTCATACAGTCACGAATCGCGAATTGCAATAGCGAATATTCCCACAATAAAATCGCAATAGGAAGGTTCCACAAACTGGCGATTTTTTTTTTAGAAAATTTTTAAGGACTCAATTTCGGACCTTATTTTTGGTAAGTTCACCAAAACTTTGAACAAAGTCAATTTTCCCGCTTCTTAGTTTTCAAATTTTGCCAATTCATTGTCTGCTCAAGCACAGAAAAACTGCAAGGTGTGGCTCAAGTTAATCAATCAGAGTAATTTTCATGATTCGCAATTATTGTAACTTCTAAATTTTACAGGCACAGATTTATAATAATGCTGTGCTTACAGGGTACACAAAATTTTTCAAGTGTCAACATAACATTCTACGGCAGTTTATTTTGAATTAAAAGAATGGCAAATACGAAAAAATGTGACGCATTTCAGTTATTTATTATTTTTGTTGGCATTCAAATTGGGCCAAGTTTAATACTTAAGCCGTATCACAGACCTATATAATAGGTCTGTGGCCGTATCTTCAAGAGCAGAGTTTACATTTAGGTAGGTTTTGTTTGATTTTAGTCTAACGTCATGAAAATACCCCCGCCCCAGAGCTGTCGCAATTACTTTTAAAAAGTAGCTCAATTACAATTACTAATTACTTTGAAAAGTAGTTGAAAAATCAATTACCAATTACTCTTATTTTGACAGAAGTAGTTCAATTACCAATTACTTCTCTATTTTTTAAAATGTGCATCTCTATAAAATCTATAGGTCGAATATTATAGTAATGTTGTGCGGTTGTGTTTTCTAAATTAGGGGCCTAGTTTTTTTTTTAATGATTTTTTTAAAGTGAAAAACTGTTAAAAACCGTCCTGATGTCACAAATGCAAAATTTAGTAGTTTTTCGTTAGATATAAGAAATCAGGGGAAGGGGGTGGCCATTCCATTTTTAGACCAGACCTAAGAAGTTTTTCAATGTGGATTGCTGTATACATACAAATAAAAGAAATATAATTAAATTGAAGTAAAGTAGTTCAATTACTCAAAAAAATAGTTGAACTACTCCAAAAGTAGTTCCAACACACTCTAAAAGTAAGTGAATTACTCAAAAGTAGTTCAACTACTCTAAGAGTAATTCAATTACCTTGAGATTTGAAAAACCAATACCAATTACGACTACTTTCTCAAAGTAGTTGGAAAATCAATTACAATTACCTCTTTTTTAAAGTAATTGAATTACAGTAGTTGAACTACTAAAAAGTAGTTGTACTCAGTTTTTTTCAATTACAGTAGTTGAATTACCGACAGCTCTGCTCCGCCCCTCCTAGTAAATTTTCTTATATCACGAAAACAGATGTTTTGGGAAAGCTGTTTTAACTCGTATTTATTACATTGACCTTTCACAATGCTATAAAACAATCCACAAAGAACAAAACAAGGCCAATAATAATGAACCAAAAAAGATTTTTTAAGGTTTTATTCTAAGGTGTCATTTGCTGTGTCATCTGAAAATATTGCGATTTGACATTGTATATCGTTTCAGTTTCATATGGCCTTTAAACTGTTCTGTAAATAACAATTACATACTAACCTTTTTAGAATTGTCGTAATCATCTTTTTTCTTCCCAGACACATGTCGAGTGATATGGGACTCTTGCGGTTTAGGACTGGGTCTCGGCTGGTACCACCTCTCTGTGGCCCTGTGTTTTGCTACAATAGCATCAAAATCCATGTTAGTTTTAGATTTTAGCGGAGTTGAAATCAAAATGAAAATCATCCCTGTGGCATGAACATATTGGTGTTCACGGGGAAAACTCGCATTAGTGGAAGGTTCTAACAAAGACTGAATGAAACCAAATCTTTGGATAATCGCCTCTTGAAATAAAAACACCCTTTGCATCTCTTCTTCTTCGAGAAACTCTGGAAAAGAAAGTATATTTTAGGAACAATCTATACAGTATGTCCTATTGCTAAGGATGTTTCAAACACAATGCCTTAAACTTAGTAGAAGAAAACAAAAGGGCTCCAACAAGAGCACGACCATATTGGAAATTCTATCTTGAGTAAACCAAGGTTTGGAGTCATTTTTTACTTTAATTTTTTGCTGATTAGGAACAGTCATTAAACACTCTTAAAACTTCATTATATAGCCTGTTGAGATCTTCAAATGATTCTTTTCTTCTTTCAATGCAGCTAGTTCGTCTTCTAATCTTGGAATGTTAAATTTTGTAATTATTGTAATATGCTTATATATATTGTTTGAGTTCCAACTGTGAGCTGATAGTGACAATTTGCATTTTGTGGTCACTAAGTGGGCTAGTTAGGAAGAATAATTCAATATCTATTGTAGACTTTGCGTAATTACAGGAAGAGTCGAAATATCATTTGGATGCGCTAAAGATGCTTTGCACACAAGTTGTATACAATATTTTTTCTACAACCATTATAGTTTTTGTATGTTCATGTTTATTTGTAGTAAAAACTGACAGGCATAACAAGATCAATTACTATTCTTACTATTACCCTTGTTTATAAACAAGGCTATTACAAAATGAAAAAAATATTTATTATCAATGATTACTGTAACAGTGAGTACCTAAACAGTTTGCTGAACAGAATTAAGCTGCAAGCTGCAAATTTTGGCTGAACTCACCGTAAAGCTGCATATCCCCCTCCCCTAAACACTTGGTGTTTAGCGGTATAAAAATTGGCCCTCTAAGGGGATCAGATTTGTTTGAATAGGGCAAAGCTAAGGGATCATGAGGTATTGGCACCATTTGAAGACCACATGATTGCGCTTTCCGATGCCACCCTATTAGCTAAAAAAATAATGTAAAAAAAATAATTAATATTATTATTGAAACATACTAATTCTGCAACTATAGACCCTGAAGATGTCAACCACTCTACAACCAATTCATAGGCTTGATCAGGTCGAAAAGCTGTCATATATTTGACATGACCCCATTCAACTCTGTCGCTTTTTCCTGTTACGTCTGTTTCTAACCGCATTCTTTTGTACAATTCTGAAATGTAATAAAAGAAAAATAGTAAGTGAGATCATTGAGTAAAGGACCCTTTACTCAATGGCAAGATGCATTGGCAAACACACAATACCTCTTATACTGCTATCAGAATAATCAGAATCATCATCGATATTGTCCAATAAGAAATGGGGCACATTTTGCTCATTTTGACTGTTCTCCGAGAGATCTTGAGTTAAAATTTTTCCCCAATTTATAGGTGGTTTTACCTCGACTTCCAGAAATTCATTTTCAAAGTTTTCTACATCACCAGATGGTTGAAAAGTGTCTTTAACATCTACAAATTATAGTCATTTAATTAATCATTCAATAATCACATTCTAAAATCTACCTTTGTCATTAGTTACTATATAAAATAAACAAAAACCATATGCAAATGGTCTCCTGTAGTCTCCGGATGCATGCCTTACGAGCATATCTTTATGTAATCTATGCATAATCTAAAAATCCACGAGTATTACAATTTTCGAATTTTCTCAATAAAATTCAGCTATACGTACTTGTATAGCTTTTCCCACACTGGATATGCCTTCCATATGAGTCATCAGCCAATTCACAGCATCGGCAGTGACAAAAGTTAGGTTAGGCAGGTTGTGATATGTGTTTAAAAATGGAAGACCGTTCGATGGCTGTTTAATTGCCTCTATAATCTCCGAGTTTGGGGAATCTGGTTTCAATAAAGTTATAACACTGGGTGTACTAAATAAAAACAAAATGGTTAAGAAGATCTTGCTAAATTTAATAAAAAATATACTTTTCATCATTGCTTTCATTTTGCTCTCGACTTTCGATGGTAGACTCTTGGGTGCCTTGAGATAACCTGCTTTTGTCCATAACTTTTGAACCAGATCTAAAAGATCGATATCACTTGGTAGTGCAATGTTCGGGAATAATTCAACTGCTGGTACCCATTTCCAAAATAAGAAAGTATGGACTAAATGGGAAATATGGGAACCAGCCCCAACAGCTAAACCAATGACAAATGGAAATGTGATAGATACTGGGCATTGGATCATGATCTTTAGATTGTTTTTTTATATATATTTTTTGTATTAAATACTATCAATCATATGGAAAGAACAGCAACGGTGGTCAAATAATTTTCCAAAAAACGTGGAAAATTATGGTGTCAGATTTGACAGCCATTGATTTTCTTATCACATATTTCATTCAACAGAAGGAGTAAATAGGCAACAACGAGAGTTGAGAGAAGGCATGGCTCACAAAGACCCTAAAGAGAGGTTTACATGTTTCCAGTTTATTTTACAAAAGTGTCTACAGTCCCAAATGCAGGATCGTTTGAAAAAAATTAAAAGTGACAAATGAAAACTCATCATTTCCTTTGTCTTTGTATGTAACCTTAACTTTTCACCTTTTGGTTTAAAACATCGAGTAAAGGAATAATAGGTTTAAACTTAAAAGTATATTCCATCCCCTATTATTCCTTTACTAAATGATTCCACAGAAAATATGCTGCCACAATCTTACTAGCATCACCGGTCAAATGTCTTCCAACTTATGACTCAAAAAAGGTAACCGCAGACCTTGGTAACCAGAAGGTATTTTGACCACCATCATGTTTTTAAGGAAAAGTATCTTCCCAAGTTGTAGCTTTCTGTTGTGGAGCTATATTTTCTGTGATGAGAGACCTATATATTTTAGCAGCAAGCCAACAAAATTAATTTAGAAACAGAAAATAAACTTGATTGCAGTATTCTATTGTCTGCACAAAACTGTCACCTTTACCAAAAATTTCAATTGGTAAAAAGTAAGTAAGTAGTTGTCAAGATTTTTTTTTCGAAAAAAACAATTAAATGATAAAATGCTGAATTATAGTTTTCCTGATATTAAATATTTCACGAGATGAAATTGTTTAAAGTGAAATAGTATATTTCATTACGAGTCTGGAAATAAAGATTTTTCCGTGCGCGGGACAAATTCCCGTGTGAGGCGCAGCCCAACACGGGAAGTCATGCAAGCACGGAAAAATCTATTTCTGGACGTGCAATGAACGATATTTTCTATTATACTTCTTTGAAAACGGAAACTTAAAACATTTTATCGGCATATTATAATAAATTTAATTGACAAAAAATAAACAATGCAGACAATATAGTGTTTGGTATGTATGATGCGTTTCCATGGTTACTCTCAAATTATTTCAAAGGTGCTTGGTTGTAAATTAAGTAGTTATTGTCAGATAAGGTGAATAAAACGTCAAAAATATTACAGAAATGTATCTAAATATTGAAACACTTACGAATTAAAATACAAAATAGGTTATCAGAGAGCATATAGAGTTTCTTAAATTTAGTTTACTTTGCTGTATATTTCTATTTTAAAGCCATAGATTCGGTATTTTTATTCAGCGCACGGAAAGTTTTTCCATGCGCTGTTTCCGTGCGCTAGCCCGAAAAACCCCATCTTTCATTATTGCTAAAACAGATGAAAATAAGGTGTTTTCAAAGAAGTATAATAAAAACACTATTACTTGACAAACTTGACAACTATTAAGCGTTGTCCTTAGAAAAAGAACAATATAGCGGAAAAAGGGAAAATGTTAATAAATTACTGGATTACCTAAGTGAGGGTGCTATATACCTCTCACTGGAACGTGCCGATGTACTCTGAAAGCAAGCATTACTAAAGTTAAAAAACTAACAGAGACATAAAGCAAACAGGGAAACAGAATCAAGGTAACACAAAACTAGATAGCTAGACAAGTAGATACAAAGATAGTTAGCCATGCCTAAAATCCGCAGTCCAAGCTGAAAATATGTGCTAAAATGTAGTTTTTTTTTTGTCAAACCTTGGACGGTGTCGATCGGACAACCGATTGCTACCTAACCTCTCTCGAAACGGTGAATTAGAGCCAATATTCTGAAACAATAATAAACACACACATTCCAATAGTATCGAAAATCAAACCATTGCAAGAACTCAAATTCAAAAAGCAAAACCTTAACATCGCCAAACAAAATTTCTAAAGTTAATTACAGGTTATTTCTAATTTTGTTATGATAAAAGTTATTTACAAATTATAAACAATGTAAGACTAATGAATTGAGCTTTTATGAAGACAGATGCAAAATAATTTAAGAATAATAACAATTTTTTTACAAATGTCCGGATAAAAATTAAAATCTACTTTAAGTAGGTTTTGGCAAGATAAATAATAAACAAGTTACAGTTTTTTTTCGTACTCCATAATAGGCTCAATTTAAATTATTCAAACAAATTATGAATTGAAGGAATTACTGGTAAACTACGGAATTTGTTTAATCAAAAAACTATTGTTTAATATTCTACTGTCAGAGCAACGTATCAGCATTCGGGTGCTAGCAAAAGCTACTGGTCCTTTCTGATGCACAAGAACCAAAAAATAAACACTTAGTGCAGATGTAACAACTAAGATCTTGCCGCAGTTCAATTTAAAAAAAAATGGCATTTTATTGGGTGACTGTCACTGAATTCACTAGAGAACACCAATAAAGTGCACCCAATATTTACTGTTTACCGAGTATACATTTCACATTTTTGTATGTACAAGACTGCAACAACTTCGTGTGCGATCGTGGGGCATGGAAGACACACTTGTCTAACATCAATAGGAGAATTAAAAGGTATATTTTTTTCCATTTTTAAGGCTCAGTTCCAATAAGTCATATATTACGGTCTAAGGGCTGCTTTCAAGATAATGCATATAAGTAAAAAAAAACAAAATTTTGGGTTTTCCTTATAGATAACAGGATCCCTTTCATTGAAACACTGTAGCTCTATATTATACTATTATAACTCTATATTATAATTCTAAACAAATGAATACAATTTTAAGAAAATTCAGAAAAAAAAACACCATTTCTTTGCAATGAAATTGCGGGGTAAAATAGGTTGAAGATTAAAAAAAAGACAATTTACTGTTTCGCCGCATAATTTTTTTGTTTTTGTCTAGCGAGAAAATATCAAAAATCAAAAATCAGCCCTTGAAAAAGAAGCTTATAAATATTTCAGACAACTAACAAACTTGGAAATGACTTAGTTTCATAAATCAAAACTTTGGCACAGAACCCTCAAAATCTATGTAAAGATGGTATGTATGTTCATGCTTAACAGATATATTTTTCACAAATAACAATATATAAAAAAGGAGTTCCTTAACCCAATGAAAAATCATCCGTAATATAAAAATTTGGTTGTACCTGAAGAGAGAAATTGCTCATACTATTTCGTCGTGGTTGGACCAGTGGTGGTATATTCGCGATACTCAGTGACATCTACAACATGCAAGGTACAAGCTCAGCCATGCGCTATAATACAAAATTAAAAAGAAACATGTTAATGTATTAGGTATTAGTTCTAAAGATTTTTAGCTGTATCATACGAACGAACCCGGGGCTTCTTTGACACCGATCTCTTTATTTTATTTACGGCACTCTCGATGAACTTCAGCAGGCCCTCGACCATGAACTGGTGATCGCTGGAGGTGGGCAGGGCGTAGATGTTGCAATATTCAGAACCTTCGAGGATTTTCTTCGTCGCTGGGTTGTTTAAAGGGAGTAGGTAAACTCGGAACCTAAAAATAAATATGAAGTGATAGCATATTTTTCAGAACCTTAAGTCACACATCGTTTTTAGAAATAAAATATGCAGTAGATCCAATAAATTGATACAGAATTAGTACTTGTACAATTTGTACAATTTATATGCAACGTTTAAGGGATATTTTCTGGCATTTCCCTTTTTTTTTAACACAATAACTGGGTTCGGTAATATCTTCTCAGATCAAGGAGGATTTTGGATTTTGGTCGCGTGACAAACCGATGAGAGGGGAGATTTTATTTAATTTAAATGTTTCGTCGTATCGCAAAAAACCTCACATTTATACAGGGTATCCCGTGATTAATCGGACATACTCTAAAATGCAACATATCTTTTTCTTTTTTTTATTTAATTATGGCTATATTTCTAGAAGTAATCGAGCTGATGAACTGAAATTTTGCACTGGTGTGTTTTTGAGGATGGAGAATAAGTTGCAGATGTCAATTCCTAGTTATCTCACAGAGCTTTTATACTTTGATGCTTTTACTCATACTTTTTTGAGGTTATCTTTGTGGACTTGCAGCTCCATCATTTTAGTGCTTTGAAAATGGCTAATGATTTTAACGTTATAAAGCAGGAATGCACTTTTGTTCAACAATGAAAAGGAGCACTAAAATATTGAACCTGAAACACCAAAAAGATAACCTGAAAAAAGTTATCAGTAAAAGCACGATACAAAAACAGCACAAGTGGCGCCCTCTGTGAGATACATCAGCTTATTCTCCATCCCCAAAAGCACATCAGTGCCAAATTTCAGTTCACTAGCTTGATTATGTTGTATTTGGAAAATAAAAGAAGAGACCGTATGCGATAGGATAAAAATGGTTTTTTTTTAGTGAGACCGCTGGATTTTAAATATTTCCCATTAATTACGGGATACCCTGTATACAACAATCCACATTATTGCTATTTAGCAAGAGTTTAATATTATTATTATTATATTTCTTAATTTGCCTATGCATTTCTCTCTATTGCTGTCGTTAGTTGTTATAACAAATACTTTCCATAAATAACCTTACAAACTCTGATCACTAGCACTTATCAGTCAAAAAGTTGCGATAAAATTGTTTGCCCAGATGAACAATATGGGCAAAACTAGTGTTAAACACATAAGATTACTTCCAGGTCACGAAAAACTTGGGCGTTGATCATTGGCCAGAGATCATTAATAATAATCAGAAGTTAACAAGTGAAAGTGAAAGAATAATAAGTACTTCTGTTTCTTAAGGTGGGTTTATGCATGACAATTTAACGTAATTTAATATTAACGAAACGTAACGTAACATAAGAATTTAATATATCGTTTATGCAAGGATTATTTAATAATTTAAGTCTGCACAAAAACAGGGGAAAAGTCAAAATCAAATTTTCGCACGAGATCTACTAATCTTCGATTTCAACATATCAGATGCCCCCTGGGAGTAAAAGACTTAGCCCTTCAGCACAAAAATACAAAACTTAACCCAACCATTCTTAATAATAAATAATAAACTAACCAGTGCTAGGGAGTTTTTGTACTCACTAGTTGTGAGTTTCCATCTTACTGTTGGCAATGAAATTACGCGTGCGCAAACTGAGATTTTCTTTAATTTGCATAAACACTCCCATCGAATAACATATATTTTAACTTCTCTCTTGCATTATGTTAATATTAAATTACGTTAAATTGGCTTGCATAAACCCACCTTCACTTTATTATGCATACGAAATGTATTATTCGACAGTTCCAGAAAATATGTTTAATATCCCAAAAATTACCTCCAATATTTTAAAGCATCTACCAGTCCTACTTCTCTGCTATCCCCAGTAGTACATACATAATGATCTAGATGATTCCAATTGTAATGCTCCAACTTTTCCGTGGTAAAAGTTGCATAAGATTCTTCATATGTGTCATGATGTGGTGCGTGAAATCTGTATCTATATTGATAGTTAAATCCCGGATAAGGATGTCTACAAAAAAATATACAAACCTTTCTAAATTTCGTTTTATTTCGTTTTTACGACACTAACCAACCTTGGTCTATATCTCGTAACAGATATTGTATTTCCGCTAAGGGCAATTTTATGAAATAATCGGCCTATTGAGAGATAATAACTGTCTTCATTTGGCGTTGGATTCTTTCTCACAACAGCCCCCCTAACACTTGGAACAACTTGCATACCATTGGATATATCTTTGATGTTTGGTATTAAGATTAGTTGAAAGCCCTGTGCTAACCGCTGCGAAATCAGCTCTTTAAATACTTCGTATGTTGATAATGGTTTCTTATATGTTGCACGCTGCTGAGCATAGTCAGCGTTCACACTGTCTGGTAGTAGACTGTACAACGAAACAACGTAGTCGATGTGTAGGGCCCGTTTATCGGGGAAATAGTCCGTTGTGATAGGAAGACAGGCGGGTATCGTCAGAGATTTCCAATCCACTCCTATTTTATTGAAAAAAAATGCCGTTAGAATGAACAACATGACTATTGCAAACACTACAAACACATAATTAAAAATGAAGTATTCACAGCAAATTAAACAAAGCACTAAGAATAGAAATAGAGACATTATATGTGTTATATACAATTTTTCATTTACCTGACGAGCCCGACTACTTTCTAAAATTACCACAAATATGCAGAAATAATACAAAATTCTATGCAGGTAAAGATTCTATTTATTACATGTACATTTAGAAAAGAAGAATGCAGAAATGGTTTGTTCAATAAAAAATGTGCATTCTCACCCTCATGGCACAGAAAATGTATTTCAAACTAGGGCTGTCAATTTTTGCCATAACCGGTCAACCCAAGAACATTAACTGGTTACCGAAAAACCTGATAACTGGATAACCCGTCAACCTGAAAACTGGTTAAACCTGATAACCGGTCAACCAAAATGTATAATTGGATAATCAGTTATCCAGTGTAGCCGGTTAAATGATTTTTCTTGGACTTCTTTCTCAGTGCAAGAAAAAATCAACTTAAACCTTACTGACTGAGAAACCTACATCTAAAAAGATATTGCTTATGCATAACTCCATCTCCATCACTGGCTGCTTTTGGGGTGCTTAATATTTGATATTATATCAATTCATTTTATGGCACAAATATCTTTATCCGAACATTAGAAAGATATACAAAAATAATTGTTTTTTTGACATTTTGGTATACTTTTTCTTAGCAAGGAACCATTTGAATTTTAGGACTCATTTTTATTTTTAATAGGAACTTTCTGTGATATTTTTTTGACGAGAGCAATGCGAATGCACGGCTCAAAGCACTCAAAAATGTATGCTGCGTAGTTTTGTTTTGGATAATTTTATAATTATATCTATGTACATAATTGGCCGAAATTTTTAGACTGTTTTTTAACTGAACAGATTAAATCGATGTAGCTGGTATTTATATTTAATATCCAGCTTGGCAAGTAACCAAATAAGTGTTCTGACTGACTCGATTAACTGGTTAATTAATTATCGAATTCACTAGTTATCCATTTATCTGGTTGACTGGTTATACAGTTGACTGATTAACTGGATATCTGGTTATCTGGATAATCGGTTGAACCGTTATCCGGTTAATAGGTCAAAACCGGTTTTGTCAAATTTTTGACCTCTGTTTTCATCAGTGTTAATAACCGGTTAACCAGTTTTTGTTGACAGCCCTATTTCAAACAACGGAAAGTTCTTACAGTGAAAAGGAACTTCTTTTTTAGAATACCTCCTGTTAACCTATATTTTGTGTTTATCTATCCTCATAATGGGTTAAAAATTGTTAACAAAATGTTTGTAAATTCCCGTGCTTCATTTCATTTGCAACATTATGTATCCCATTCCCATCGGTGTGTAACTTGATATTGCTAGTCCTTCAAAAAAATGTTTACTTAGTAATTAAGGTTAGGGTGCATCTTGTGAAATGTCACACACTTTCAGTTAACTTATTGTTTATATTAAATTTGTACTCCGTTGGCTCTCATTTAAAAATGAATTCAAGAACTTAGCCAATGAAAGCAGTGTTTGGATCTATAATAGTGCAAATACTGATGGACTGACACGTACTTACATAAATAAAATGCCAAAAAATGGGGTTTAGTGTATTGAAATCAAGTCCCGCTTCATAAAAAAATGTTTTCATTCATATTTTTACTTTTACAAAATTAAATAGCCATTGACAGAATTGTAAATAATAGCCTTATTTCAAAAGGCACTTTACCTAAACTAAGGCACAGGGGTCTAATTTAATATTCCGGACAACTTTTCCTAATGAAATTTCTTGTCATCTTTTACAGCAAAGGCACTACACGTAAACTAAAAGTAAGTTTTTGGATCCTGCCAAGGCCAAATTTATTACCAAAATAGAAAAATGTAAATAGAAATTACTTTCTATCAGAACAGGCCTGGATCTTCAAACGTCAAATTACAACTCATTTTTTTCTGTCTTTCTCGATCTGGGGACACCCAGTATAGTAAATAGTAAATGGTTTTAAGATATTTTATCACCAATATAATAATATTTTATTAATAAGAAGAAAATTATGTTGGTTAAAATGAACTTTATAGAATCACTTGAGTTCCAAACACGAATAAAAACAGTGACACACAAGTAGGAATTTATTTATAGTTTCGTTGATTCAAAATGTCATACTAGTGATTTTTAAGTAAATTTTGACACAGATAGGTATATGATTTTATAGCACGGTTTTTGTTTTGAAATAAATGCGCATTGCCGAATTTGTTTCTTAACTTGTAGGTACTCGCTGTAAAATTATCCCAAGAATATGAAACAAAAGAAAAGCAAACAAGTTCACACCATGCATTTCCCCTTTCCTCTGAGATTATCAAAAAGGAAAAATATTACAAATTCAATTTGAAGTGTTATTGAATCGTCACCAACCTATCTAGAAGAAGCCCCACACCATTAAAATGTATTTTGTTGATTAATTGGTTATATTCATAAAAATAAATAATACACATTTTTTATTAAACAAATGAATATTAGTACCAAGCCAGAGGAAATCCAAAAGCCACTGTAGTGCACCGAACTAGAGAAAGGGAACAAACTACAAACACTTTTGCGTTTTACCACAAAACTACATAAAAAACTGAATGCATAGGTAACTGACAAGAACCAAAAAGCATTGATAATTTCTACAGTGTAACCGAAATAATTATGTCAGTGTATAATCTAAGGGTAGGATACGTTATTAAATGGTTCAAACCTATGAGTACATCATTGACTGTAGGGGCAGTGTCCGGGGAGGAGTCACCGATGCCATGGAACAGAACGGGGTAAATTTTCAAACTGGGGGCGCCACTTCTACGAGGGAGGGGTTACTCGGCACTCCCCATTTACGTATATAATTACAATTTTATGAAACATAACAAGGATAATGATCAATTTAAGTGTTAAATTGGTGACAGTTGTGTTGTCGCTTAAAGCTGGCTTCCATATTGATTCAAAGCAGCAAATGAAAAAATGGTTGTCAAAGTTACAAATGAACTATTTCAACCTTGACAAAAATGGACAATAATTAAAGCACTTTATATATAAAAACAGAAAACCTTAATGCACAACTAAACTCTGTTTTTTTTAATATCCAGTGCGTAATTATGTTTTGACATTTTCTAATTTAGTAAGACATCGGGGAATGACAAAAAAATCCTTTTTGTCAGGCAATTGCATTATTCGTTTGGTTATTTTAAAGGTAATCTTTACAATTTTCACTAGCGCTGATAAAAATGGGAAGTAAAGTTGTTCTACATTCATGTTAAATTTAAAGGGTAAAGTTTGAAGGCGATGGATATACATTGGGAATGGGAAATTCTGAAAACGGAGATAAGAAGGATCAATTGAGGCCAATATGCCTTATGGAAATGTTGATGTTCTTTTTTTTTTTCGAAATTAGCCACTGCTGTGATTGGAAATGAGCTGAAAATGTCAATTTCTACAGAGGGCAACAAAGGGGTACCTTATTTCATAACAATTAAATCAACTATTTGCTTTGAAATCCTCAAAATGTGACCCAAAACACCTGTTAATTCTAAAATTCGAAAAATAAAATTAATGCCTACCTCTTTCAAATTTCTTAGATTAATTGTACCATTTTAAGTTAGAAAATAATTCCCAATGAACAATGCACTAAAAATTATTCGCTTTTAAAATGGAACGGATTGAATTTGACAAAATTTGGACACCCTATTTCAAGAAAACCAATGGTGTTTTTCCCAATGCCCATTTGGCATTTTTTATACTTTTGAATGTACAAATTACAAAATTTTATGAAGTAGTTGTTAATTTTATTTTTCGATATTTTATGTTAACAGGTGTTTTGGGGCACATTTAACTTATTTCAACGCAAACGGTTGATTTTATCGTTATGAAGCAGTTGCAGAACGAAAATGTGCACCAAAATTATAACTCAGCAAAATGAAAAAGAAATCTCCTAAAATAGTAAAACAAGTACTCGTAAAAGCACGATCCGCAAAAACAGTGCAAATGGCGCCCTCTGTGAGGTACGCAGAAGTTGAAATTTTCAGCTCATTCCCCATCCCAAAAATCACAGAAGTGGCTAATTTCAGTTATGCAGCTTCATTATTTTGGTAGATACAGTAATAATTCAATTAAAAAAAAAAGAATTTATGTAAGACATATTGGCCTCAATTGTTATATTTTAATCTTCCTTGTCTCAAATTTCTGGATTTCCCATTTTCAATAAATCACCCTGTACTTTTCTCAGTTCAGTGTGTTTTAGGCATATATACTTTCCAACATTTTTACTTTGTAGTGTAGAAAAATGAGGTAGGGATTCTTGAGTTGAATTTGAAACATTTGCCAGATGAGATTAAAACACAAAAGTTCTCCTAAACACAAAAATAATCTAGGAATGAACTACTGTCTATTTAAATTTTTTTTTTTGGTCCCACTGGTGATAAAAAGCATGTCTTATTTCGAAGTAAAAAAAAATGGCGAATAATGAGACTAAGGACGTATTACCCAAGTCTTCTAGATGTCAGGGACCCTAAACTACAGAACACATGCAAAAAATAAACCACCTATCGTTAAGGCTCATCATTTTGCATTCCACAACTGGGAATTGTAATCTGAACTATTCCCCATATTTTAAAAACTTAATAAAATATGGTTTTAAAATAAAGCCCAAATTAATAAAATCACACTGTAAACTAAAAATCGTGATCATTTATGCCATACGAACATTTTATGTTAGGTTTCAACAATAATCCAAGTTACAATTCCTGAAAAGAAAATTGTTTATTCTACTTTTAGGAAATTGTGGTATGTGTGATGAGAGCAAATGGAAGAGAGCAAACAATGGCTGTCAAAGTGTTTTCCACTACTCCTCATTTTGGTAGCCACCAGGGGCGGTTTCTGCATTGGTTCATTTGTGCAGTGAACACCCAATTAAATTTCATAACAACACAGTATTTTAAAATCACAGAAATAGCAATAAAAATATAAATTCAATTTTAATATTTTTATTATTTTTGTCTGTATTTTTTGATGTGGCACTGAACTTTTTTATTTTTACTATGCTCTTGCCGGCTGCCGGTATAGTATCATTTGGTCCAGTGGATGTAGCTTACGATAGAGGACTTCATATATCCGATATGGCATGTTTTTGTGTTTTCGATTTCACTGTTCGTAGTTTTGGCATCTTTTAATCGTTTTTTAAATACGTTTTTAAAATGTAAAGTAGGATGGAATCATGTTCGGTGAATTTTATAAAAGAAAAATGTCCATAAATTCTAGCATCAAATGCTTATAAAAAAATATGGACCACCTCGGCCGGAGATAAACATTGTTTAAGAATGTGCCATAAGAAACAAAAAGTTTTACGTAGTTTTAAGGTTGAACAATACAAAAAACTTCATAGTTGTGTGGGTGTGACAAACTAAATGCTTTATTTTATTTTAAACAATGCAAAGACTACATGAGAATGGACAAAAACCGGTGTTAGGGATTTATCTCATTTATCAACAAAAATTAAAAAACATGGATCCTCTCAAATTTATTTAAGAAATTGCAGCTCTCGAATAATGGCAATGTTGATGGTTGTCAGTTATTAGATTCTGGATATCGAAAGTCTAACGACCAAGTAAAAAAAAATCGTTACATTCTTGTCCCGTCTTATTTTATCAATTCTGTAAAAATTTGTGGCATCTTCGAGTTAGCATTGTGAGGACATGACGAGTCATCAGAGAGTTTAAAGGGGGCTTAATGATTTTGTATCAGAAATCGATATGGCTACGAAACAACATTTGCAAGGAAATACAGTTTTTAAAGGTACATCAAGGTTAGTATGAACTAACCTTGAGGTACATCAAAAAATGATATATTAGATGCTATTTTAACAGTTTGTCACAAAGAGACAAAAAAATGCAGGTTTCAGAAGCATGGTTTGTAGTGATATAATTATATATTTTTTTTGTTCTAAAGAGCACCAAATTAATTACCATGAGCCGCCACTGGTAGCCACTATATGTTAGATGACAACCATTGTTCCGTTTCCTCCATTACTTTAAAACTTTAAACGACAACAACTGTTAACTATTAATATAAAACTGGTTGTGGTCCTATCAAAGAATTAATGTAAAAAAACTAAAACCGAGAGGGGCTTTTTGAATGTCGGCCAAAAGTACAAATTTTGGGTATTTGTCTTTGAAAACATTAATGTAGCAAAATAAACCGCAAAGCAGTCAAAACGGAAACATACCTGTGGTCAACGCCGGTGTCCATTCTTGTTCACCAGTCGCACCCCACAGAAGGATTAGAGATTTTGTTTGATTTTTTGGGGGCGCTGTTATGTTATGGCCGGTATTTGGCCTCTTTTTACAGTCTAAAACACAAATTTTAACATCTAAATGTTAAAGATTCTTCACAGTCAGTTCTATAAGGCTAGATCAGCAAGTTGTTTTTAAGAATGTAACAGATAAAGCAAGTTTTTTTCTTAAATGTTCAGTTACTTGTATGAGAATGAATTAGTACTTTTAACAAGTACGACTAACGAAAAGCTCTCCTAACTGATTTAATCGGTATAGGGAATTAATGGATTTATATATTATAACATTAAAAACTTTTAATAAGTTTTATTAGAAATCCATAAATTTTTTCGTTTTGAGACTAATTACAGAACACGAGGTAAAGGAATAGTTATTTATGTACCAAGGCACTGAATTTAAACTTTTTATGACTCATGTGGAATTTAGTTGCCGAGGCCTCTGGCCGAGGTAAATAAACCACATGAGTCATAAAAAGAACTTCAGTGCCGAGGTACATATATTTTTTTTGAAATCGGAAAAAAAAAATGTTTTATTAGGCAAGAAAATAACAATAAGGGATCACCCGTCCATGAACCGACTACGCACGGCATTGCTTGACTTTGACGATCGCTCTACCTAGGTCAAGTAAGACAAGACACGGCATCTTCGTACAGAAAAACCAAACTGCTGCTTCTTGTCCAGCCTACACAACAAATCTATTGATATTCAAATTTACTAAAATATGTATACTGAACGATTGCGCTTCTATAGGAAACAATTTCGCAATGTGTATGAAAAGTTAAATGGGCCTTTATCGGCCGGGTTTTGAATATTTGGTCACTTTTGACGGGCGATTTCTCCGCGTCTGACGTTTGATGTTTACATCTCGCCAAGGCCTACTTAATGAAAAAATCGTACAATAATGGGCTACATTATTGTACGATTTCTGTGCTTTTAATGACGATTTTGGGACACTTTACTGCCGATTTCAAGAAAACATATTTTTATCACCTCAGAAGTATACTTACATTCCTGTAAAGCCGATGTTGCGCTAAACGATTTCCCGAATTGAACATGGCTGGAACAAGCAGACATCTGGTGGTCCAAATTATCATTTTTCACATTCGGTGGGCCCTGTTGACCCGCAGGAACAGCCTGATAGTGATGCTGTTGTATTAGAACTCCCGTCGGCCCCTTAGGGAAAATGTGTGTCCACCTTCTGCGGTTGGAAGTTAATTTTATGGTAACGTGGGATGGATCGAAGGGATTTATTAAAGCTTTAGATTCGTGAGGTGGTGATCCTTCTGATCCGACTACCATGCGAACGTGGGGCGAAAAATCTCTGTCTGAAATTATATAGTTCGGACTGTAAGCTACATTATGTATTGGTCATTATAATAAGTATGGCGTCAGTGTGTGAGGACCAGGGACTCTTTAAAGTAAGGGGACCCAGCATTATACTTTCCAAACTGAGGCCTATTCTTTCCTCATTCTAATGGTATCAGTGATGCCAAGTAGGCCATTTTATTGGAGAATCTATGAATATAACAGGTACTTTGATTGTTAGTAAAAATTAACAATGGTTTCCACGATTTCTAAAAATTAGACTTGACAATGTTGTGTCTACAAGTGCAGAAACAAATTTATTTTATAGTTGAAATTGATTTCTAGCAATTATTTCCACGAATTTAAGTAATAAATATGGTAAGTCAGTGCCGATTTTGCTTATTTAAGAATTTGTCGCTATTGCACCTTGTTACCAGGTTCCTTAATCCATTTGTAATATGTATACGTAAACCTTCTTCCCTTGTTGAATGTATCTACCCAAAGAACTTTCACAGATTTAGGGATGGACTAATAAGATTAGGTCTAGTAGTTCTATTCATGTTTTTCTCGGTGTTCATTATAAAATTTTTGTAATTTTATTTCTCTCGCAAGGTACCTCACACACTTAAAATAAACTTGTAGTCGTAGATAAAAACTATTTAAAAAAAGACCTGACTGAAGCTACCTGCTTAATAATTTAAAATTTACGAAATACGATTTTTGTTTTGAACTACCTACTTATACATAAAGCCCACGTAATGGGAATTGTAGGATTACTAAAGGTGATACAGGAAAAATCTTGTTGCAATTATTGGGACTACTTCAGGCGTCCGCATTACCTTTAATTGACACATGTGAGTATCTGAAAGCACAGACTAACGAGTAATACAGACAATTCCTTAGCGACATGTGTCAAAAGGAGACTCGCTTTTCAGCGAAATATCCTCTAAAGACATGAATAATATGCATTTTATTCGATTTTACGTTAATCTACATAACAAAAAGATTGTATTAGAACAAAATTTATGCTTAAAATACTGTTTGACTTTCTGTAAATTGAAATGGAGACTCGCTTATTTTTGACACATGTCGGTAACGAGGCTTCTGTTGCAAAGCTATTTATTCTGTGCTGAAAGTTAGAAAACTTAGAAGTTGTGAATTATGATGGGAAATATTTGGTCACTGACATATATCATAAACTTGTAGCACTGGTCTATTCTCATAGACAAACCCAAAATCATTTGTTTGAGAAGGGAATACCTAGGGGCAATAAGATTTCGAATGGACGAGGGTCATACTGTTTCAAAATTATGTAAAGACAAAAATATTCAAAGTTCTCGGCAAGCTTTTATGGAAGGGTGGTCAAGACGTATAAACCCTTCAGCTGGAAAAGGTCGTAGATTAATAATAAATAACACACAGTGGAAGCGAAGATGGATTTATAGATGGCAGTTTTTAGACTTTTAATCCAATTCTACTAAAGATTACCACAATCGATTAGTTGTTAGACATTTCCTAATTCTAAATCAATCTGGAAAACATAGGTGAATATTTCGAAAACGGAAAGAGAAAACCCTTTAATGTTAAACATCTCTGAAGAGGAAATTTTAATGACTATTTGATGACATTTTAATCTAAAGGAAAACAACAATTTTTAAAAATATTTTTACTTTTGGTGAAACCGAAAGTGATATTCACATTATGGATGAGCAAATTTCATTATTTTTGGTTCTTAATATGAAAAATGCAAATTTTTTTTATTTTTTCGAAAAAAAAATTTTTGGCCTTAATTTCTGTTAAGCTTCTGAAGCTAGATTCGAATTCCCCTGGTTCTTAGGTTCTCTTTTTATCTCAAAAACTAAGAAAACAATTACTTAACAAATTGAGATATTATTATTACCTTCAGCATGTGGTGAAATAATGGGACTCACAGCCGCAGGTGGAATATTGATGGGTTCTGATCGTATGTGCAGTGTGGTTTTATATGGAAGTATATCAGGATCTGATAATTTTCTCCTTGCTTTGGCAAAATCTTCCGAATCTAACAAACTACCTGAACTTCTCTTATAACGGGACGGAATGATCTTTGTATGATGAATTGAGCTAAAAGAGTAATTTTATATTAACTTCACTGAGACACTGAGGCACTGTGTAGCACTTACTGTGCTTCAGGAGCATGATGGACAGTAGGAAGCTGAAAAACCGAGGCATCATAAGCGTCATAATCGAAAAACGAATTATGAATATATTCGTCTTCTAAAAGTAATTTAGACTTTGACGAATCTTTATCTTTTTTTTCTTGTCGGTCAGACAGAAGGGCCGGCAGTTTTATTCTAGGTATAAAATTAGAGTAAGTGATCTTCTTATTAGTCGAATAGAACGATAAATTTATCCAGTGAGGCATAGAATAGTCATCAGGTACATTCAAATTTGTATCTTTATTATGAAACTGAAATAAAACGATTTAAACAAAATTTTATTCAAATTCATTGAATGAAATATATACTGATAAGAAGGTTAAGAGGGGGTTGCCGACAGCGAAAGTGACGTTAGATTTCATATTTTTTTAAGTTGTATACCATAAAATATAATAACATTTTACCTGGCAAAAATTTAGTACAAACATCTCTGTCTTCATTTTAATCATAAGATCTTACAAGCAGTGCTTTGTTTTATAGGTTATGAAAACCTTGGGAAAAATAATAATTCCAGTGCATATGCTTTTAAGATCTTATGATTAAAATGAAGACAGAGATGTTTGTACTAAATTTTTGCCAGGTAAAATGTTATTAGATTTTATGCTATACTACTTAAAAAAATGCGAAATCTAACGTCACTTTCGCTGTCGGCAACCCCCTCTTAACAAGTTGTTGTTAACGTTGACTGACATATTATTAAAGACTGCTCACAGCTGTCACTTTAACACTTTTTTGGCTCACCATGCGCTTGCCGGAGACAAAATTCAATGCAAAATAGATTGTTTGCCACCAGCACCATCTGTTTTGCAGGATATAAAGCTATAGCCATGCGAAGTCTTTATAAATACGTCAGTCAATGATAATAATATATTTTTTTCAGAAATAAATTTGACACATGTCAAATAAATAGTGCCAGTTAGATGTTAAAATTGGTTTCTTCTTACCAGTAAATATTTTATTTGATGCTAGATACCTTTAATAGAGGAACAGCATGCAACGGCTGCTCTCCAACACACACTAAATCGCTGCCTACTCCATTATCTATAATACGTTGTTTTGTGATATTCGTTAATTCCCTATCTACTTCAAAGACCCCTACTCCCGGGGTTACTACCACACTTAATTGACCAGTACGATCGAAGCTTCTATCCAAATAATGCTTCTCGAATACTAAAATATGTAAATAATTTGGAATGTTCGAATAGCATTCACAAAACAATACACTATACCGTTTAATGAGACATTAAGAACTTCTAAAAAATTTCCCTGAGCAGCAGTACTGTTAGACGCTGTTGGAATCACAAGACCTGGCCGGGAATGATACTCTAAAACTGTACTTAAATAGTCCTGAAAAATTCTTCTAAGTTGCACAAGGATGCAACTCCAATCGTCGTATCGTTCATTCTGGACAGCAACTCTATAACATTGTTTTTTTTTACAAAAATATCAGAAGACCTCAAAAAATAAAATATCAAGTTTATATGCGAAAGGTTAAGTAGACTAAAGAATAAAAGCTATCAAGGAGCAGTACCATGAATCTGCATTTTGTCCAGCGCTCTGTCATTTATTATTTTATTTTTTTAATGAAAATGTACCTACATTTCAATCAGAGTAGGTTGCAAAAAAAATGCGATATTGTATCGGTTGATACTTGATATGCCAAAACCTCATTTTTGAATTATTTTATATACTTAAATGTATTAGACTCCTCTCCGAATTAAAGAACTTGGTAACAAAGTGACCACAATTTTTTTTACCAGAAAATAGTTTTATCAAGGAGTTTTTTGACTTCTGGTAGGAAATCGCAGACTTCACAAGTTTTTTAGCCAGCAATAGGCAGATTCCAGCATGATTGTGAATAAAAAGTATTGTAATTTATTTTAATTACTAGGCTAATTTCGCATTAGTTTTCGAGATGTTTATGGATTCATTACTTTTTACTTTTTTACTAAAAAGTAAAAGACTTATGTTATTCCTTCGAGACGTCTGTGAAGCCTGGTTAAATCCATATTGATCAACTATAATCCCAAGAGCTTATCTTGTCAAATAAGTCAGATGAAGCCCAACTTCTACCTAATTTTTCAGACTCCCGATATATTTAGATATAAACTATGAAGTAATTAACTGGCATTCTTAATTTAGTATAGTTTAATTCAAAACTGAGAAAGATCATCCACAACGAACTACAGTTTGTTCAGCGAATGTTCGGCCCTACGTCACAACTCCCGTCCTTGTCTTACTCATGACTATATGACAGATATCGGTCGTATATTCATGAGCCAGACAAGGACGGGAGTTGTGACGTACGGCCGAACATTCGCTGAACAAACTGTGCAATAGATTATTATTGACAAGATAAGTTCTCTTTATGGCCTCCTTCCACTTCAGCTTTTAGTGGAAACCTTTTTCCTGTGAACTTTATAGGTATATTTCGGCAGAACTGATTATCCCGATAATTTTTTTATTTTGCTATTGATTTGAATAATTTGTGTGTTATACTGAAAATGTAGACTTCTTAAAGTCTCCACAAATGACTATGTAGTTGTCTCAAGCTTTTATACATAGCTACTTCAAACCAGTTTGAAAATGTCGGAAACAAACAAACATGCAAGTACTATTAAGACACTATTAATATTGAGAGTAAATTATTAACGTTTTACCTATAGAAATCTTCATAGTATCTTCCTTTGTAATCTTTCTGCAAACATTCTCTCATGTATTCCGGAAACTCTTCCAAGCTAACCGCTTCATAAAATGTTCTTGAAAATAAAACAATGGTAACTTCATGATTACTCCCATTTTTCTTCCACTTGGTAAACAGATCGGCCAAGAATCCATTGACAGCTTTTTCAAAATAGAGATCACCGTAAATATCAAAGTCCCACATTTCTGTTGACATTTGTAAAAATATGTACACCATGGCTGTCGATGATCGAAAAACAATTTTAGTGTCATCTGTTATAACCCCGCAAGCGACCCTATCTCCTTGGGCCCACATTTCATACACCTGACATCTTACAGCTCCACAGCAAAATTCAATTTTTTTGTTCATATAAACACAAGTGTTGATCTGAAACAAATAAGCAATTTTAAGAGATTTAAAATTGTTTGTAAAGGTTCTTACCAGGCTGTTTTTCAATCTCCACATTTCAGACCTGCCCATGTACTGATCTTTAAAAGTTAATTCTATAGAATCCAATGCAACGTCTGCATGGTTAACAAATCTAATGGTGACATTTTTGTAAGGTTGTAAACCAAAGGCTTGTGCAATGCTTTGTTCAACGCTTATCGTTTCTCTACTTAAATCTTCACGAAAGGTTTTGATCTGTAATAACAATCTGGGGTATTCTTCAAATTGGTTGCCTTCTTCAGGCAATGAGTGGTAGATTTCAACAATATCATTTGACTTAGCTTCTGGGTAATCTTTTTGATTAATCAATAAATCTTCATCTGGAATACATAAATTACCAGATATGCATAATGAATCTTTAATAACTAGAAAATGACATACCACTATATGTTTTTTGATGAACAATGAGGCGAAAAGACTTCATCGCAGTAATACACATCAAATAAATGTTCAGGAAAACCTGGTAAAATTATTCAACATATTATTATTATCGTTAATGTTAATGTTGTTATTAGTCATTGATAAAACAGAACATGCACTCATCAAAGTTCTTATTATTTCTCTCTATTTCTTTGCAAATAAAAAAGGGAACAATATTCAGAGATAAAACAAAGAATTTTATCGAACTCCCAAGAATTTATCTCCAACTATAAGCATATTTTATTATATTTTATTTAAATATCATTAATTATTAGGGACACTATTTTACATTTAGCAATTTTTACTTTTGTAATTCCATTATTTTCTCGTCGTTGATATTCAGTTTTCACTTATCATTACATATTTATCGCTTTTCAGTCATTCACATTCATCAATTTATCATCTGTTCACCCATCACTTATCAACTAACGACCACAAAATATATAGGTTAGGTTAGGTTAGGCTAACGACAACGTCGACAACGGAAACGACTTTGAACCTACAACCTACTGAACACTGAACCACTGAATACTGAACGGCACAGAATGACCATGTTTAAATTTAGGTTTGTTCCAACTTCCAACACATTTGTTCTGTTCTGCTGGGCCAGTTTTAGTGAATCCACAGAACAGGTTAGAGAAGCTAAAAATCACACTAATGACACGAAAAAACGAAGGCTCTGGCCTCTGGTGTTGGCCTCGTATATTTTTGTTTATTCCAGTATCTTCCCCTCCTCTTTCTACGGGTTCAAGCAACTCTTTTCTTTTGTCTATGGTGGGTTCGATTGTTCGATTGGTTCGATTCCCACCGCGACAGTGCCCCAAGGTTAGTCTAACCACAGAATATTCTGTGGTCTAACCTTGTCGGTGCCCTGGGTGTTGTGTATTTGCAGGGACCCTTTAACTTATTTTAAAGAGTCCCTGTGTATTTGTCTTTTGGCTTAGGAAATATCAGAGATATTATCTCTGGGAAATATCCCCAAAAATTATAAGAAGGTGGCGAATGCCCCATATTGGCTAGATTGCTGGAAATGATAAAAAGGAAATAAAAAAAATCAAACTCTAACCTATATATTTTGTGGCTCTAACCTAACCCATAGAGGATCATGTTATATGATCTCTATGCTCTAACCCTCTATCCTTTATCTTTTGTGACTGACGTGACTGTGACCGATACCGCGACGTGGGTAATCTGTGACCGCGACTGCGTCTATCGTCGTCGTCGTCCGGCGCTCTACCCACAGAGATCATATATAATCTATAATCATAGTTAATAATTCTATAGAAACAGAGAAAAATTGCCAAAAACTGTGACAAAAATTACATTTTATAACTTTCCAAATATTTATCGTGCTTTGTTGTATTCTTTGTAATTAGAAGCAGAATGTTGGATGTTTGGTATTTTGGAGGTTGTGCTTTGTTCCACAAAGACAAACTATTATAAAACTATGATAATGCTCTGATAATACAATAATAAAATAAAGGTTTTTTTTTTACTGAAAAGAAGAATATCAAAATGGACATACCTCAGCCCCCACCAGGTAAACGAAATATTAGATGAGCAATTTCGAAGTATACAAGCTTTTTCTTTCAGATACAGAGTTAAGAAATATTATTGACAAATTGGCACAATTTGTTGCCAGAAATGGTCCAGACTTTGAGCAAATGACTAAAAATAAACAAAAGGGCAATCCCAAGTTTCAATTTTTGTACGGCGGAGAACATTTTAACTATTATCAATATAAAGTGACAACTGAACAGGCTGGTAAGTGGATTTTAAATTAGGCAGTGGCTATTTATACGTCCGACGTATATAAAAGTCGGTATACGTCTTGTGCTCTCATTGGCGAGTTGAGTCGCATGACTTTGCATTTGAAGAAAACCGAGAAGAAAACTTATTTAGGTACGTCGGAAGTGCATTTTTCTCAAGCATCTTTGCAATAAAGAGCATATAACCCACCGCCAATTTTCTTGAAATTTAGCTAGGTACTCCCTATTTTCGCCCGACGTTCGGCGCTGTAGCCCACCCCAGATTATCTTGAAATTTTGGCTACCCCCCTATTTTCGCCCGACATTCGGCAAAAAAAATATATTTTGATTGGAAACTTCTACAGGCACAATATGATGAATCTGAGTTTCTTCCCGATGAATCCTCAGTCAGTGAAACTTCTCGAAACGAATATTTTGACATTAAAAATTTTTTCAGCAACTTCGAACAAGAATAAACAGCATAGATCAGCTGTTTTTAGCGGTTAATAAATATGCCCTAAAATGCTTTTTCTCAAAACTCTGTTTTGTGCTCAAAATGCTGAAAATGCTCAAAACTATATCACGAATATGGTAGAGGTTTCGGCTGGCTTGTGTTTTTACTCTCTGCTTACAATGAAATTCTGTCTCCATCTTTCAATGAAGTGCCAGTGACAATAATAAACAGGAATGAAAGTAAGGGTCGAAGGCCTTATAGATGCCAAATTCTTAAAATGGCATCACTCATGTCCATGTCTATTGTGCTCCCACTTTCAAGCATATTCAGCATTTTCAAGGGAACGTTGCTTTTTCATGATCTTTTGTGCTCATGAGAATATGTGCATGTAAGGGAGTAGGGAATGTTCGCGAACGTTCTTTTGGTTATAAAAAAGTATCAAGTTACTGTTACTTGATAAAAGTAATGAGATACTTTTGTCTGTACTTTCACTATTTTTTTTACTTTGTATAGGTAATGCGGCAATCTCAAAACTGCTCTTCATTCCTTATTGTACAAATAACAAATTACAAAAATGTTTACTGAATAATTGTAACGCAAAAAATACTGTGCACCCCCTTGGGGAACTTTCCGTATTAAGATCAAATTAATTCTGTACGTTAATTGTAGTTGTAAAACAGCAGCAACAAATGAATTTAGTAAATTTGCCGACAAATGATCAAAATGCCACGTGGACCACACCTCCGCCTACAATTCAGCCTCAGACAAACTTGTTAGAAATCGAACAGATTACACAACAGCAGGACGTTCTAAGAGAGCAAATAAAGCAGAGTGAACATAATTTGTCGGCTCAACACACGGTGCTAATGCAACAACAGCAAACACAGGTCGAGGCTGCAGTCACTAAATGCGAATTGGACGATATGGAAAGGGATGCGGAAACATACGGCATTTCTTTGTCCGAAGTTCACACCATCCTGCAACCAATCATAGACAGCTGTACCAAAGATAGTATAAGCAATGGGAAGTCGTGGTTCTTGCAGCATGCAAGTAATAAACAGAAGGCTAATTGTATCGTCGATTGTTTATTGCACAAGTATGATAAAATATTACCTATAATCATTGAGTAAAATAATTTACATAAAGAGAAGCGAAACAACAGGTTTCATCCTTGACAACACATTGCCACCATCTATTTTTGAATTTTGCTTCGCAACTATAGTCGAACTCAGTTATAATGAACCTCTACGGTACTGTGAAATTGGATTGTAATATGCAAACATTCGTTATAAAAAATCGACAAAAAATAGTTTTAATGGGCTCTTATACCACATTTTTTTTATTTTTGCAATGGCTAGATATCGCCTTTAAACGTCCAGAAACACTAAAGAAAAATTTTTTTTGCGGTAGTTTAGTTGCAAAATTGAGTTGAATACGTAATGAAATGGCTATGACGTAGTTAGCATTAATTTAAGAACCGGCAACGTCGCCTTCTCCCCTTTTCGTCTTCCGTCAAATAAAATAACCTGACATGGCCTGTTCACCTTTATAAATACAACCGCTATCAAACTATCAATAGTTGTCTGAAAACGTTTCTACCTGTGAAAATTATCAGCTCTTTGCCCAATGCGTTAGCAGAAAATAAGCAAGTGATCTTTAGTTATTTACTAGTTTGCGCGTCGTTATAATAGTCATGGAGGTTGTTCGTTCCCTCTTGTGAAAACTCCAGCAGAAACTCTGGAAAATTGTTTTTATCGGTACCGACGAAATTCGCCAAAAATGGTGGTTGGAACCAGTTGTTGGCCTTCAAATGAAGAAAACGTTTTTGTATTGTTGAGAAGACCATTTCAACGTAAGTACATATTATCTGTTATAGATAGTTTGAAGCACTTTTACTTCTTTTTTTAATACTTACTTACTGTCTTGGGGTTATAAGACTACATCTACCTGAATGTAATAAACCTCAAAATAACCCGTTAATAATTTTTATTACATATAGAGATTAAAAGTTTATATTGTATAAGAATAGTGAGATACATTTTTCTTTTTTTTAGCTTGAGCCTGATGGTAAGAATTGGATGTTCTTCAAAACTGTGGGAAGCAATATTATCTTGAAAAAGAAAGTTGTGCCTCAACGCTACATAAAAAGCAAACGAATTGCTTCCCTTCCAATTCATGTAGAGAGGATAATAAGACGAATTCGAGAATTTGCAATGCTCAATATACATTCGAGGGTAAACCATCAATTAATATACCTTTTAGATCACATACTGGTTATTGTGTGAGGCCTTTAATTTTATGAAATATATTTAAGTTAAATAGTTAAGTTGTATTGTAAATTATTGCTCAATAAACTGTAAATTATGTTGTGTTCATTGTTTCCCTAATTGGTTACCTTTTTATAGTAAAGTTTGAATAATAATTCATGTCTAAAATGATATTTTCATTTTCTTTTTGTTAATGACAAATATTCACAACCTAAAAAGAAGAAACGTTCTACAATCATAGCAGAGAGATCGGAGAGGCGGGCAGGGACGTAAACCCACGATTTGGACGGCGAATCCCGCGAGGGACGGACGTGAGGCCGCGAAGTGGGCGAACATCGCGGCGGCAAAGCTGCAGCATGGCCAATCCTCCGAGGTCCCCCCGAGTTTAATAAACGAACACACCATTTCCAATTCCACATAATATGGCAGATTGTCCGATGTCGCCTTCACTAATCCTTGCTCCATACTTTGAAAAGTTCGATTTGCTATGTAAAAGACTATTCAAATAATAACACAAACTTGCAGTGCAAATTTGAACTGTATAAGTTCTCATATGTCAAACGTTGAGTGTCAAATGAATCGTCGGGGGCTAAGCAGTATTGCCAAACTTGCATAGCCGTTTACCTGGCGACCGGGGTCGTATAGAAGGTATTAATATAATGATAATATTTTTGTTAATTACCATGATGTGCAATGAAATTATATTGAAAGATATTAATAATAAATTCTTTTAATAAAAGTTACATCAGGTATTTAATAATACCATAATATGCTAACAAACTATATCAGAATTCCAGTAAAATTTATGAAATACCCCTTGTCATTGAGTAAAAGAATATAATATTTAATAAGGTTATATTTTTTTACTCAATGCCCTTGTATAAGGAAGGGCAACTACGTCACAACCTTTGGCGGGAAAGTATTATTTATAAAATTACAGCAAATCTAAAGCAAATATGAAAAAAATGAAAGACACGGGTCGATTTTTTTCTCATTTTCTACCGATAGATAAAAAAAAATTAATATTATATATACGAGCCCATCACGGCAAATTTGTGCATATGCACAACCATTTTGCAGCTCGCGAACTCTGTATGTTCAACTTATCTGACAAAGAGATGGGTTTTCGACTAGCATTCTTAATATTGGACATAAACTCCTGGACAAAATTAACGCAACATCATAAATGTGCCACTTATTTGATGCTATTTTTTTTCTGAATTTATGATCCGATTTGAATGATTTTTTTTGCATTGTAGGTTGGTTCCTTGACAATGTCATAGTTTTCGCTGTTTATGATAAAAAGTTCATTTTCGATTTATACCGGGTGTAACAAAAATGTTATGTTTTTTTCCGAAAATTCGTATCACCCTGTGGAGTATACTAGCAACCGAAACATATAGCAGTTGACATTAGACGGTAGGTCCATCTTTCTTCAACATTTTCTTTTTTGGTTTACTTCATTATCTCTGTTATTAAAGGAGATACACTGTTTTATATCGTAACATGTTTTTATAGACTATTATTCAACACAGTCATTGTTGAATGTTTTCAAGTAGGCTATGGAACTTTTCTGACATTTCAAGCGATGTGTCAACAGATGTTGTGTTTTAAAATTACAAAGGTCAAATAAAATTCGCCATACCGATAAAAACTGTTCGGAAACTGCTTATTAAACGTTCGTTTCATATGCATATGTTTCAAAATGAACTTTTTATTATAAACAGCGAAAACTATGACATTGTCAAGGAACCAACCTACAATGCAAAAAAAAATCATTCAAATCCGATCATAAATTCAGAAAAAAAATAGCATCAAATAAGTGGCAAATTTATGATGTTGCGTTAATTTTGTCCAGGAGTTTATTTAATGATACATATATATAAATTAATAAAATAAAAATAAATTTTAAGAACGGACATCGTGAAAAAAGTGGACTACTGTTCCAATGTGTTATGCATGCCCGGCAAAGTGGGCCTCCATGCAGTGCTTACATAGCCAATAAAAAAGCTGTTGTTTTTGGCAAATGAAGTAAAAAAGGGGAAGAAGAAGACTTATACCTAAATGATACCAACGGTAACCCTAGAATGTGACTCCTCATCATTGAGGCACAGAAACAACCTTCTGCCAGAAAGAATCTCTTGATAGTTCATTGTAACCGAGTTTAGAGGGCCTGCAGGTGAAAAATGCCGTATATTATAACCGAGTGTTCGTCCAAGTTCATTAAAGCCGAACAAAATATATGTGATTCGTAAAGAGTTTCGATGGGTATTTCAAATTCGTTTGTTACAACTGAGTGTTCATTATATCTCGTGGCCGTTATAGCCGAGTTTGACTATATAATAGTATAACAATTTTACTCAATGCTAATAATAATAACGGTAGAATATAAAATAACCATTAATTTAAAAAATTGTAGGGTTTTACGGTCAACTGTATTTTCACAGAAACTTCATATAATATATCTAGTAAACGATCTTTTGCACCATAGGTAAGTGATACAATATAGGGAAGGAAGGTGTTTTCACTAGGTTGTTATTTTCGATGCTAAATTTGTTAACGGCTAATGTATCGGCTAATGTTGAATGTTTGTGGCATGACATTCATAGCGTTAATACAGAGTGTCCTTGATTATTTTAAACGAACTTTGACATTTTCTAGAAAAACTTCCTTTAGAACAAAAAGTAAAATGACATTCTACAAAATGTCAAGGTTAGTCTACATAGCCGGGGATACCCTGTGTAGAACATGTCATTGTTTAGCCATTAGTGTCTCTGTATAACTAGAGAAAAGAGTTGACCCAAGAAGAATCATTAGTGTCATTTTTCGTTGGTTTTGGGCAGTTACGAATAAGATATAATATATACAGTGTGTCCCAGGATAAGTGAAACGAGAGGTGTGAAAGACCAAAAATTTTCGAGTTCGAATTTGGCCATTTGGGGTCCAGGCCTGCTTGCCTAGAAAATAATTTTCACCGTATTTTTAGTTTTATAAAACAAAGTAGGCCCTGACAGGGACGATTTATTTATTTTCTGTGTAGGTTAAGTGCCCTTTCTCGACAAGATATCGAAAAATTTCATTAGAAAAAGTTGCTGAGAATTGAAAATTATGCCCTATGCCAATTTTCAAAATAATTCCTACTTTGATTTTCGTCCATTTTATTTCCTATAGGTAGGTGAACTATCCTTGTCGTTTAAAATGTCGAAAAATTTCATTAGAAAAAGTTGCTTAGAATTGAAAACTATGACCCTCTGTCAATTTTCAAAATAATTGGCCTACTTTGATTATTTCACATTATTTCAAACAAATCATAGTAGGTCGATTGAGTCAAAATTTCGCAGTCTTGCATACTTTTTTATTCTGAATAACTTTTTCTAATGAAATTTTTCGATATTTTAAACGACAAGGATAGTTCACCTACTTATAGGAAATAAAGTGAGCAAAAATCAAAGTACGCCAATTATTTTGAAAATTGACGCAGGGTCATAGTTTTCAATTCTAAGCAACTTTTTCTAATGAAATTTTTCGATATCTTGTCGAGAAAGGGCACTTAACCTACAGAGAAAACAAATAAATCGTTCCTGTCAGGGCCTACTTTATTTTTCAAAATTAAAAATATGGTGAAAATAATTTTCTAGGCAAGCAGGCCTGACCCCAAATGGCCAAATTCGAACTCGAAAATTTTTGATCTTTTACACCTCTCGTTTCACTTATCCTGGGACACACTGTATATCAATTGTCCTTTTCTGGCCAAAAGTTTCGGCCATATCCAGGGAAACGCTGCGCTAATTCGATTTGTTAGTTACACATTTATGACATGTAATGCCAGAATTATATATATATACAGCCCATGTCAACGTCAACACTATCAAATGGTGCAATGGACGTGTCAGTAAGTTTGGCGATGGTAAACGATTTTAGTAAATGGGGCACATCCCCCGTAAAATATACTATATTTCCTCTTCCAATCAATTTATTCGCATTCTTTTTCCATTAAATGGTTGTTATTCAAGTCTGGCGTTTAATTTCATAGCCAACTTTTGAATTTTCAAAGATTTTAAATATGACATCTGCAATACGTGCTTTCAGTTATTCGCGTTTTTGGCGAAAGCGATACAGTTTTTCGAAAAATAACAAGAGTAAAAAAAGTTTTAGAATTAAATTCTTCATGACACAAAGTAACAATTTTGTATGTCGGCCAACGGACAAAAAAGTTCTGTCACATTTTTAGGGTACATCACTCTGTACCAACCCTTTAAAATGGCACAATTGAACTATGTTTTCTGCCGATTATGCCACTTTCAAGGCCTATAACTTCTTATGGATTACAATGTATGCTCCTGCTCTGTGTCGGCTCTTATGCGGAACATCCTGTAGAAATATAATTATATGTTATAATATATTTAAATGTTTTTATATAAAAATATAATTATATAAGTTTTTTATTTGGTCGATGGAATATTTTTTCCATTTGTCAATATTTATTCAAATAAGTGGCACTGTATTAATATTGTACCTAGCTAAGTAATTCTACTTTTCTATAGTTTTTTTACTAGATTTTTTCAAAAAGTATTGACAATATTGTTAGCTACCTCCTAAACATTTTCAACCATTTACAGACTATTCATTCGCAATAATTTCTCGTTTATGCTCATAAACCTATCCTATTTTAAATTTTCGTCTCATCATCAAGGATGACTTTTACTCCGAACTATGTTAGATGGCATTTTGAAATTTCTCGGGTAGACCCTTTTCTCTAGTTATACAGGGACTCTAACCCCTAGTGAATTTAGAAGTGCTGACAGTACATAATACAACACCCAAGTGGGATCACTCTCTATCCCTACATCGTGATAAGTAATGATCTTCAAAAAACTCACGAATACATTTGTTTGAAGTGCTCGAAAAAATGCAAACGACCTAAAAGAAGCTTTGGAACATGTTGTCGTGCCGATGTTTTGTAATGCTGGCATAGCGGCAAATGAGGAACAAAACAAGAAACTTGAAAAGTTGCTGAAACTGTGGGAATCGAAGGCAAATTACTTGAAATCTGAGACATTGGACAAAATGCGCAATCCCTTGCAAAGCTACCAACAGTATCAGTCCGACCAGATGGCCAAATATGCGGCCGAAGTATCTGCTCTTGCCGAACAAACAAAATCTACATTTGACGGGTAAGAGACATGTTCAAACCAGAGTAAGATTTAACTTTCCACCGAATTCAAAAAGATCAATCTACTTACAAATGTTTTTTTTTTTGGAGGTATTGTTTTTTTTTTACAGCTGAAAGCCAGAAAAATATTTTTTTACTTTATTTTTGACATATTTTACGATACATTTAAATACTAAAAAATGAGAAAAATACTGCTAACAGGAAAACAATCATTCTGATACTCTAAATATGACTTTCTTCTGCAGACAATAGTATTATTATTTTATTCTAAACACTGGCAAAAACAAAATGTAAAGTTATTGTAGTATAAAATATACAACCTTCTGAGGGTAGGGAAAGAAGTGTTCCAGTTTGATTTGTTGACAGAAAATACTTCAAAAGTATTAAGTGTAAATGTAGCTACATACCGAACCATTGTCAAATTGGAATCTGCCAAGTTAGGTCTGAAAGAAATTCGCATTTGCAAATATTTTTTGTGGTTCAAGTCCAAAAAAATGGCCATTTTGGCTTTGATTCTAGTTCAGAAGTGACACAAATACGAACAGAATTAAAGTTAATTTTTGCTGGTATCTCAAAATTGTGTTTACCATAATATATTGATTGCTTTTGTGCTGACATTATGTTGAACGCCAATATGGAAAATAGTTTTATACTGCAACATGTTATCGTTAAGTTCAAAAAGTAAATAAAATAGAGCATTGAGACAGATAGAAGGTAAATGTATTACCGATTAAAAATTTTTTTTTTTTTCATGTATACAATCGGATAAATATGCAACAAGCTCGGAAAACTGTTGAAAATTATCTCCATGTTCTTCACTTTCAACAAAATATGACATGTTGAGTCAATTTGTATCAAATAAAAAGATAACAATAAAAGCACTGAGGAAAATCATTCAAAACTGAGGTTAAGCATAGCGAAACAAAAACAAACTTTGGAATATGCCATATCATAAATTCCGCCACTCAACATCATTTCTAGCACTTTACTTAGTGCCTGAAGGTGTCACTAGCTGGCACTGCCAATCTTTAATCGTTGCTGTAAAGGTAACAATTCCACAAAAGTATAAGGTATGCCATTAGAGCTATCTGCTTGTTTCGTTAACTAAAATAAGACTACAATGAACTAAAGAATGAGTGTTTGAACAACTGTACCCACCAATCATGCACTCGTCTCGATTCTCCATAGCTACCAAGCACAACACCAGGCTTTTGTCTGCCACGCCATGCAGCAGATAATGGACCTACAACAACAGAAACAAAGCCTGGAGCAGCAGCAGAAGCAGCAACATCAGCAGGCCCAAGCCGTGTCGAATGTCATTCCTCTTGAAACCATCCAGGCCACGTTACAGCAAACAATCCAGAGTTTGACGCAGACGGGCGCTGGCGGCGCCCCAACCGTCGCCCAGACGTTTCCGATTCAGGACGGCAACTCCGATAACTTTATGCAGATGAACACTTCGATTCCGCCGCCACTCCTAAATCAGACTGTCACCAGCGCTGGATCGAACCAGGTATGTAGATGTGGGGTAAAATAACTTCTTTCTTTTTCCAAAAGTCACATCTCGAAACATGGAGGCCGACTATTCTCTCTTCACAAAACAACAAAATTGAACAAGTAGTGTTATTCAAAAGAGATTTCAGTTAACCGAACATATACATCCTAGGTAGGGTATGAAATCAACCAATCACAATTAAGTTTTCTCTGTGGCATGTTGACGTTTTTCCAAATCAAGCAACCCTTGAATTTATTTTATTCCAAAATATTAGTGTGATAAAGTCAAATTATCTTCTTATACAACATATATCCAAATATCCATTTAGCAGCGGTTTAGAAAAAGTATACCGAACAACTCTAGTGGAATATGAATATGTAGAGAAGGAAGGTAGGTTTAACTAGAGGTCCTGTATATTAGAAGAAAGAATTAACCTGAGAAAAGTCATTAGGGTCATTATTCGCCAATTTTGGGCAGTTAAGAATAAGATATATCACATTTACTGGCATAAAGTAGGATTTGTTGGTTACAAATTTATGCCATGTGATGTCAGAATTTTCTACATGAATTTGTACTGGCTTCTTTTGGATTCACCCGTATTAATTTGTTGTAGAAGGTAGTGCCCTATTCTTTGATGTGATTTGCATTTCAAGTGTTGAACTTAAGTGAAGCTAGAATTGTATGATCACATTTTTTTAGACTCGTATTAATCTGTAATAAAAAAATGTTGTAGGCATGGACCCAAGGACTAATAGCATTTTGAAAATTTTCAGGTTGACACTTCTAGTTATACAATGGTTGCGTTCAATGCATTCCCAAATCTGTAATCGCTGCCAGCGCTTTACGTCAATGGGCATTGAACGGACAGAAATGACAGATAGCGCTAACTATCGCTGCCCGCGATTCGGCAGCGATTTCATTTTTGCTCGATTTTCTTGGTAGCGGACTTATCATGTTTCTATCATTTTTTTATCATTCCTGCTCTCTTTGTTATTCTGAAATGCTTAACCTCGAATTTCTTGGGGGTATCGTTAATTTTGTTTATTTTTCCAAAAAAATAATTATTATTCACGCAATAAATAAATAAAAAATAGAAGGTTGGCAAATTGTAATGGATAATTGTAGAAAAGTGGTTATAACTGCTTCTTGTATCACTAACTCTATGCAGTTGTTTATTATTTCTTGGTCCCCATTATAAAAATTATCCAAAATGCCAAAAAATAGACATAGAAAATCAAGTTATTTTAAAAACAAAAATAGAAAATACCGAAAATAAATACATAAACATAACCTACAAAAAAATCTGTTCACAGACAACACCAAGTTATAAATTGGTCGTTCAACCTTCAAGGGCAGCGATTACAGTGCTGTCAGAGGTTGACAGATAGCGCTACCTAGCGATTACAAAAATTCGGCCTGCATTGAAAGCAACCATTGACTCTAGGTTTAACTAATATTTGCTAATATCTAATATGACAACTAGGTCAGCAATGTGCATCTAGTGTCTCAATTTAGGTACTAACAGTGTTTTGAGGCATTGCGTTATGATAATGGTGTCTTGGGGTCTACCATCCTTCCCTGCATTTCCTCCACAGATAAAAAATGATTAACAACCTTGAGTGATACATTTAAGAGAATTTTCATTTCCATTCCAATGGTGTCTTAACGTGTCAATTTATCATCCATCAGGTTCAACCCATCGATATTAACATATCGAATCTTCAAATAAATCCGCCGGCAAACGGAATGGAAAACCCCTTTTCCCTACCCCCGCCGGGATATCTCCCGCCACCGGGAATGTTCCCGGACTTTTCTAAACCCCCACCTGGGTTCCCGCCTAAACCGGAGCCACTACTGGAAGAGCTCATGCCCACTGCCCCTTATTATGACTTGCCCGCCGGTTTGATGGTGCCACTTGTTAAGGTAAGTGAGAAATATGTTTTGTTAAAACAGTTGCTAGCGCATACAAAACTTTTGTGTTTTTGTTCTATAACTAAATTTGATGATAATAATCAATGATGCGAGATAGTCTAATACTTTCTGTCGAACCCTATTTTAGTTGGAAGACACAGAATATAAACCATTAGACCCTAAAGATATTAGGTTACCACCACCGGCGCCACCTAGTGATCGATTGTTGGCTGCCGTTGAAGCATTTTATTCAATGCCAAGCCATGAGAGGCCGAGAGACAGGTAATGTATTGACACTCACGTTTAATGGTTGTCATTAGTGAAGATCATTTACAGTGGCATATTATATGAAAGCATCAAACTGTTTCATGGAAACTAAAGTAGTTTTATTTTAGAAAACATTACTCTATTGTGCTATTCGGAATTATTGACAACTGCGTGGTCAATATATCATGCAATAATTTGCAGTCTTCTTTCATATCGTGATAAACTTAGGTGGTATGATGACAATTAATATCTGCTAAACTATCCTATTTCAATATTATTTATTTTATTTTTGCAACGTTGAAAGTCAAAATTTGGTAATGTAATAATTCAACCGATGCCGCTACTGTCAGGATGAAAATTGCATATCAGTTTTTCAATTTTAAATTGAAATAGTAGTAGTTAATTATATATAAATACTAATAACTAAATTAAAATGTTCAACAATGCTTCTAACTATCTATGTCTCCTTCAATCCGTGCTTATTATAGGGTGAGTCTTTGACCCGTAAATTTTTTTAACCAGGGGTAAAGTTGAACCCCCTGGATCATGTATATGAAGTTATTTAAAAAAAAAAGTTCCAAATAAACGATATAGGGTTTTAAAAAATTGGGAGATCCATCTATCTAACATCAGGGGTGGCTGCCTCAGATCGGTCTGGCAAGTAGGGGATAACTTTTGAGGGCCACTGGTAGAAAACTAAACGCAGATGTAATATGTACATACCACGTATATAAGGGTCTCCCTACCGAAGCAGCAAAGTATATAGCCACTTTCATATGCAACACAATCTGTTACTTCACCATCTGTACCAAATGAACAGGAAAATATCCTTAGGAATGCCAAATACAATTTTTTTGCAACCACACAAAGAGGAGGTATCGCGGCAAATAATAAATTATTGTTTACACTTCTGTACCCGTACTTTATTGAGATTTTTAGACGAAAAATACATTAAATTTTAGTAATTTTTAACTTATTTTCTCACATCTTTGCGCGGTGGACGGACAACAAAAGAGTACATCGCATTTAGCCAGCGTTGTTTGGAAACCTCTGTACCCACATCTTTTCTAAGAAAATGAAAATACACATTTAATTTAAACCTTATCATTTTCATACTTTCTAACTGACTAATTTAATCTTTTCATTTATGTGCCTCGAGGAGGATAACTGTCAACTGACTGAAAGTGACAATCCCAGAAGACGAACGCTAGGTTTTAAGTTACAGGTCATCTATCTCAGAGGTTAGGTTATGTTCACAGTAGCTATTCTCAGTATTAATCAAATATCCGTATAGAAATGTACCAAAGAACAGAACATCCTTAGTTTGATACCATATTTAGGTGATCAGAGCAGAAGTCAAACATAGAGAGTAAGAGATTTATATCTAAATGTTTTAAATGATGTCGAAGGGAATCCTAGAACTAGCACAAGGCAACTTGTCGCAGTCAATAGATGCCTAATATTCCTTTAAATATTTAAAAATAAATAATATTGCGAGAGATTATGACGTTTGGCAATATTGGAGACTTTTAGAGTAGGATGATGGATGGAACAAGAAACGTGGTTAGTGGTATCAAAACTTTTGATTTCATTTTCTGAGAAAAACGCAGATTATATTTTTGAGTTTTTTTTTTAAATTACTTCATACGTATGCCCCAGGGGTTCAACTTTACCCTTGATTAAAATTTTTGTGAAGACTCTGTATAGATGTAAGGTTCACATTGACAAAAATCTCAATGTCAAATTATTGTGTGAAATTCCAAAATGATGTGATAATTTATCTACATTCTGCATTGCAATACTTTAAAAATCTTAAAAATATCAAAATATGTCATGTGGTATATATTTGTATTTAAATTTAGCCACTGTTTGAAATTATACCTCATATTGTCCTTGTCGACATATTCATCATCCTTTTTCGCTTTGCTACAAATTGCAACTTTTCTGTCTGGTAAAAAAAAACAGTGAAGGCTGGGAAAAGCTGGGTCTGTACGAGTACTACAAAGCGAAGAACAACGCACGCAGGGAAAAGGAAGAAGCGATATTGGCGGGCCTGCGTGAAAAATCGCGGACTCCAAGTCCGGTCATAATGTCCCCGGAAAAGGAGAACACCCCCCCGAAACGCAGGTACAGGAGCAAGTCACCGACGCCGCCACCCCAGCAGGCGCACTCGCGCGGCAGGCGGTCGAGATCGAGGTCCCGGTCTAGGTCCAAATCGAGAAGTCCGAGGAGGAGGAGGAGCATGAGGGAGAGGGACAGGGACAACAGGAGGAGGAGGAGCTATTCGAGGTCCAGGTCGAGGACACCGCCGAGGAGGTCGGTCTCGCCTTCCGGCTACGGCAGGTATGTGGCTTACGGAAATTATATTGAGTGGGTAAAAAAGACCGAAAGCTTCTTGTATATCCTGAAATATGGGTTATTTAAAAAAATGGTTTAACAAATGTTTTCAGGCATATTTTTGACTATAAACACTATAAACTAACGACATTTAATTTTTCTTGACTTCTTTGCTATGACAACCACCATATGATTTTCTTTGCATTTTTGGAAAAACTGTCTCGGGGTAAGTGTATAAAATTTTAATGGAGTTAGAAGAAAGAAAAAATGAGATTAACTTCCTTAAAAATAACCTGCCGTGCCATGGAAATCAAATGAAATGTCACTATCTACTATTTTTGGTGTGAGGTCTAGGCATACAAAACTTTAATTCAAATAATAATAATAACTGTTAATGCATAAATATTTCATATCAGTGCACAATTGGAGTCACCTTTCAAAAGAATACATCAGATTTTTTTATTAAATTTATTTATTTTTCTTGAATTTATACATTAGTTAGACACGTTGGGTTATTATTGTTAAATTCGTTTATTTATAAATCAGTGGATGCAGTTATTGGACTTGTAGCCTGTTTGTATCCCCAATGCCAACAAATAAATATTCAAAAGTTTTGACGGAAGAAAATCTTATCATGCCATTTAAAAAAAAAAACAAAGTTGGTTGCCATGTCAATAAGTTGTATATGCATTTTTTTTGCTATAAGCTGGTAGTCATTCATTTTTTCTTTCCATAAACAACTTGATATAGCAACCAACTTTTTTTTAATGGCACACTAAGATTAATTTTCTTTGCATTTTGCAAAGACCATATCTTTGCAATTACAAATATTTCAGGAAACATAAGCACCTTTCCTTACTTTTTACTTACTCTGTATAATGAAAAATTTGTCTTATTCTTACATTACTCATTTTATTGATACCTGATTCAGGTTTACAACATGTTGTGAAAACATGTGTGGAGTTTTGGAATAATTAATTATCTGGTCCATTTGAAGGTTGAAATCTTTCGATTCATTTTCTAGAAAAACAAATTAAAATAACTTTCATCCCCGAAATGTAACAGACTAACTTTTAAGAGACCTTATGGTGGTCCAGAGAATCCATCATTTCTTTTCATAACTTACATATTATGGAATACTATGAAGATGATAAAAAATGTGAATAATGTCACCAAATTATAATAGTTTAGGGTTGTGCAGAAATAATGGAATTTCAATTTTTTTTAGATTTTTAATTTTTGACAGATATTTTACGTTGCAGTCTCAGTCAAAAGGCAAATTATTGGGATTTTAAAAAACACAAGAGTTAAGAACGGCTTAAGCCCTTGATGAAACACTGCTCAATAAATATATGATAATAATATCAATAATATAATAAATCGAGTACTAAACTATAGATCTGACAGTTCGTTGAGTGTAAGATACAATCATTTTATTTTATTATTTATATTTTTTCTAAAGCTCCTTACCTACACTCTATTCAATCAAAATGCAAGTTGGGCGTAAACATTTACGATGGAAACACGTGAACAATTCTGAGGATTAATACGGGGCAGGGCCGCATTAAGGACGATCTCTATGAATTTTATAATATAAAATATTAAAATAATATGCCCCAGTATTAAGAACTTTAAAAACAAACTTTTATGGCACACCTAGTCATTCACTTACCTGCAAATTTCTACTATTAACACAAATCATAGCTCCAACAATTAATAAACAGCGAAAGAATTATATCGGAAAAAATTAAAAGTCCACTTGCAACTCAATACACCTCTGTAATAAATAACGAGTCGCTGAACTCGTCCGCCTGGAAAAACTTTATTGCCAACTAGCCAATAGCAAGCCGATCACGGGCTAGCCATGCAACAACTTTTGTTTATCTTTCACTTGGGTTTAGTTTGAATAGAGTTTAGTTTTAGTTTAGTTAATGGTTGTCGCCATATAGGAATGAGCTGTGATCCCAAAAAATGGCTTTATCTTGATTGGAAACTTTCACAGGCAGAATGTGATGAATCTAAGTTTCTTCCGGATGAATCCTGCGTCAGTAAAACTTCTCGTTCCAAGCTTCCTTCCTTGATTGCACGAAACATCCTCAGACGTGACAATCACACTGAAACTGATTGTTCTATTGTTCTATTACCTGTTCTGTACCTATTAACACTGAAAATGGAATATTTATCTGGAAGAAACTCAGGTCCAAAATGGGTTTAGTGTATAATTGCAAAACCCCATTTTTTACCCTTTTTTGTAAATGAAAATTCCACGTAATCTATGTATCTATGTCCCAGCATTTCGCACAAATTGTGTTGATTTAATCTGTTGGCTATATTTTTCCCAGTGCTGTACACATATGCTCACATATTTTGCTGTTTTCAGTAACAACTTTAATTTTATGCGTAATGAACCTCAGGAACTGGACCCGTCGAACAAGGGCCACCAGATGCTGCGAAAGATGGGGTGGGGCGGCAGCGGGCTAGGGGCCAACGAGCAGGGCATCGACGCCCCCATCTCCGGGGGCGACGTGCGGGACCGCCAGGATCAGTTCAAGGGCGTCGGGTGTAACCTGAACGACCCGTACGAGAACTTCCGGAAGAACAAGGGTGCCGCGTTTATAACCCGCATGAAGGCCAGGGCCGAGGAAAGGGAGAAGGAGGGCAAGTTGGAACACTGAAGATCGAGCAGTGATTTGTGCATTATCAATTATCATGTTGTTTTTGATTGTGAGGACGCGAGTGCGCATTGCAGTGAAGTGAGTTTGTAAGTAAAGTTGTCAGGAGTACAAGTTGTCAGAGATCGATTGTCAGCAATATAGGTTTCAAAGCAAATGTATGTTTTTTTTTGTAAAAAATCCTTACTCCTAGAGTAAATTTTTTTAAGAAGTCCGTATACTAGAGCTGTCAATTGGTAATTTCAACATCTTAAGTTGGCATCAATGCAGGAAAAAATGCAACCGGGTCATAAGTTCAGGTCAGTAACAAGCCCATTTGCACGATAAATAACTACTAATAACACAAAAAGTAACAAGAACAACACAGATAACGGTAAAACTCATTAAACGTACAAAACCCGCGAATATTTTCACTGCCGAATGTTTGAACCAGTATGAACTATCCGGAAAACCTTCACTGTCACTTTTGACACTCCGAAGCTAAATTTTCCCGAGTCCACACATAGACGCTGCCGAAAGCATCTGAATATACCAAAATGAGAAGTGTTTACATGTATATCTTACTTATTTTCTGTAAATTTTATATCGGTTTTGTTATAAGAAAATATTACAGGGGAATGCAGGATTATGTCCCTATATCAGATTTCAAAACAATCGCCCTACAGGGCCGTAGCCAGACAGAAACTTCAGGCAGGGCAAACCACTTTCCTGTCAGGGCAAGTACACATTTGAGAAGTGAGGGAAAGGTACCTACAGGACGGTACTTTGTCGGAGAGAAGAGGAGGGGGGTGGGTAAAAATGGAACTTAATTTTTGCCATTAAAAAACGCGCCGCAGGCGAAAATTTGTAAAATTTTCAAGGTCAAATATAATATAAAGACAAGAATACTCCATTTTCTTTCATAGAGGAGACAAAAGTGGTAACAAAGTTCTATTTTATTGTTGATTTTTAACAGACAAAAATCCAGTAATTACCACTGAACACCCTTTTATGATATGGAAGTAGAAATAAAAGTTAGTGCTCATCATAGTGCCCTATAAATTATGATTTTCTTTCAAAGGTCCACATTATGTCTATAATTTTTGCACAAATTTTCTGGCCAGTGCTGTAGGTTTGTAAATTTGTTTGAAGGTGAGACAATAAAGATTATTGTTTTTTATAAAGATTATTGTTTTTTAAAAAGAGTACTTACAGCACTTATTAGAGGTGTTCACTAATATGCGCCGCAGGCAATTTTTTTTTGAAAATTTAAGGTCAAATTCAGTATAAATGAGGTATAATAAATTTAAAAAATCATGTCATTTTTCCTCGTTTTTTTTTTCTCAATGAAGCAGCGCCTTATCTACGGCTCGGGTGAGGTAAATGATGAACTTGTGGCTTAGGCAGGGCAAACATTCTGCCAGGCAAGGCAACGCCCTGCCTGCCCCCCCCCCTGGCTACAGCCCTGTCGCCCTACTTTGTTTTTTATTATTTCATTATAATAAAAGGATAAAAATGAAAGTATGATTATGTGAAATATCAGATCATCAGTTCTCAAATTGGCCCCCATTTTTTTCTAAGGCCTGTAAGTGAATTTCTGACTTACATAGCCTTACAAATTTTGAAATTGGGTTTTCAAAGAAGCACCTAACATTGCAAAATGAAATATAGATATATTTATTTTTTATACATTTATGACTTATATGCTACACTGTATCTTATTCTAGAACCTCTTAAAGTTACTGCCTTTGGCAACAAACATTCTCTTAAATACACTCCTCGTTTTTCAGGAGTCCAACATTGAAATTTAAATTCTCGATCCGGTGCACAATTTACTGCAACCCAACCTACAATTTTTTTTATTAATATAAATACATCTTAGTATTTACCAGAACTTAACTATTGGAAATATTATTTATATCTAAGTATAATTTAAAGAAGAACACCTACCGGCACTTGACAGGACTATATCATGCGATGAGTCCTTCCAATGTTTTCCTATTAAGGTAAATGATTTTGCTATTTCCAAACCGGGCCATTTTGATAACCTGTCATTATTGTTTAATGGTACTTTAAACAACTCCGTTCCTAACAATTCATTATAGTTAGTATCTGCATCGTCCATGTCACATATGGTAATAGGCAGCTCGTTTGACCGAAATACTGTTAGCCTAGAAAACATTATCCATATGGCTGTGGACTATAGTCATTTCTTATTATTATATTTATTTATATTATTTTGTTATCACTTTGTTACCTGATAGATCTTGGCCCTTCTACATAATCCAACCTTGCCAATCCTGCTAAAAATAAAGAAGTCCCAGGCTTAACACAAAACGTTTCTGGTCGAATCATTTTTTTTGGCAACGTAATAAGCAACTCATCAGTTGTAAGTAAATGCAATATTTGATCTGGTTGAACCACTCCAGGCGTGTCATAGCACCACCTACTCATTGCATATTCCGGAAGTTTCTCATTTATACCCATTTTTACTCTCCCAGATACATTTGAATTTCTACCCACAGAAAAAGAATCGGGATTTTCCTTTACTTTAGATTCATCAAACGTTCTTCCAATGTGCGCAATTAACGATGGATATTTCTCGGGATTACTCATTTTTAATTTTTTCTCATCGGCAGTGATTTTGTTTACAATTTTCATTCTTTGAAAACGCATGTAGACCTTGTGGTCTGATGGTCGCAATATGGGAAATTTGAGTAAGTTTAAGGTAGTACCAGGCCACAAACTTGTGGTAGCTCGTTGAATGAGATCTGAAGCTTGACTTTTGCAGTAGTCAGACTGAAGTAACATGTTAAATAAACTTGATTTTCCCACGTTTGTACAACCTACTAAATACACATCACCTAAAATAAAAACATCTACATATAAAGTGATTACACTATGATTCACTTAGACACTTAGACTAATCCGATAACCCATATGTCCAATTCTGTTGATTTTCTAATAAAACATTTTGAATTGTCTTATTTTCATCAAAATCTATTCAATGACGATATCCAGAACTTGTTTCGGGCAAAGCGGGATATTGAAACCTTTTAAGTATAAAAAGCTGGATTCATTCGATGAAAGTGGGACATAATAAAAATAATAAGTGCTGCTTTCTAGAGAAAAAAATTGTTTAAGTAACTATTGTTGCCAAGAACTCAGACAATCAACAATTTGTGTAGGTACTTAGGAAGGGGAAGTTTATTAAGTAAGAATTACAGTTGGTTCGCCTGCGCTGCCATCGCACCTTCGAGAAATCCCCAAAAAGCTGGACTGTGTCTGTCTCGCAAGGGACATTTAATTTCAGCCTAAAAAAACCTAACACCTCGTCAAAAGTGGGATGTCTGGCAACGCTAGCCTATATAAGTCTTGATCACAATCATTTAGGGAAAGGAGGCATGGATAAAGTGTTTTTGATCTAATTGCGAACTGATTCTAAATATAAGACCCACCAAGAGAATATTAGGTGCATTTTGTTATAAAATGCTTGACAAGCCCTTAGGAACAAATTATATAATGAAAAACATAATAAAAAAATCGTTAAAAATGTGTAAATATGATCAATCAATTTTAAAACTTACCCTGATATTTCCAAGTAGTATGCAATTTTGTAATCAATTCCTCGATGCCATATCCAGTTTTAGCAGAAATTAAGGCTGCATCTCTAATATTTGAAGACCCGAATCCATGCAACTTCATATTATCGATGAGGGTTTTCTTAATTCTAAGTAAATACTTTTTGTCATCTTTTGGCAGAAGGTCCGCTTTATTTCCAACGACCACGATAGGAGTTCTAGGTCCTAAAATATCAGAAATTCCAGGCCATATCGAACAGGGAAAATCGATAAGGTCAACTAGAAGAACAACTAAAGCTCTTTTGTCTTGAATCGTTTTTAGCACGTTGATGTAATCTTCAGGGGATATCTGTACTTGTAAAGCGAGGTTGAATTCCTTAAGAAAATAGCAACGTTGGCACACTATAGCCGTTAGATCGGCAGCACCCTCCTTGTTGTGATTTCTGAATATTTCTGAAGGTATATATCCAGGAATCGCCGTGTCCTGAAAAATATTTACTGTTTTAGTATGTAGCATGGCCCTTGTAAAATATAATCTTATGGTACATATTTTTAATATCAACACCTATAAGCCTATAATTTTGGAAGGCTTGCGGTACCAGCAATGATCTCTGAAATGTTCTAGCATACATAAACTTATTTTCATATGCAATTATTTTCGGGCGCTTTTATTTAAACAATCTTATTACATACCTTACAATGCAAGAGTGCACCACAACCTCCACATGGTACCCTACTGACAGGTCTCTGTGGATCTGGTGTGCCGTAGTTGATTGGTTGGTCAACTAATTCCACCTGTTCATTTGCCATTTCATCTTCCTGTGCTAAATCAAATTCGTAATTATCATAACTTGACATCCAATTTTTCATAAGTTCGTAACGTTTCCGAACCTCTTCTTCACTTGCATTGAAATCTGCCGTTACAACTTTATTGTCGGTATTTTCACTCTGAGTATATTTAAGGGATGAAGACAATGCATATGGAAAGTATGCTTCTCCTTCACAGATATTTTCCTCCTCGTTGGTAGATACAATATCACTTTCCGCTGATTTCAGACTTGACTTCTCATCTCCTAAATAATATTTTAAAGATATTGGTAAAGGTTGTACAGATTGTATTGCCCATTTAAGTTCGTTCTGATGATGTTGTTGTTTTAGAAGTAATCTATTATTTGCTTTGTACCCCAATTTTAGAACTGCATTTTCTATTGTGGAATTGAACAATAACTTCTTTTCGTACTTCTCTATTAATAAGGCTAAATGACTATTTTTTGCATACTCTCTTTTTAATTGTAACTTTTTATTGTATACTGGTATACCACAGTAAATATATCGTACATATAAACATGTCACATGAATTTGTTGCCTGTAAATGCTGTAGTTAGAAAATAACAGTTTATTTACTCTCAAACCTATCATTTTTTCTCATTTTTTTGATAAAAAAATCAAGGAAAATTCGAGGTTAGTCGGTCGTGTCTTTCTTCTTCTTCTTCACATCTTTTTTTAGCCTCTGCACTTCCGAGCAATTTAACCACTCGGGGCCTTCGCCTCCTCTACGTTGGGTCGGATATGTCGAGCTTTTGCTATTTCCGCCCAACTTGAACAAGGTTAGGTTAGGTTGCAACCTCAGAAAAATAAAAAACAGAAATGGCATCTGTAGATTGAAATGTTTGTAAGGGGTATCACTTTTTATACTCTATTAGCTGCGTTTTCTTGGTGCGTCACTAGTAATACAGAAAAAAAGAGACAAAAAAACGGGTTAACAGATGTCACAACATTCACAGTGACACCAATAAAACATACCTATTATTTATTTACTAGTTAAAGTTTAACAGCGTTGCCAATAAATCGTAATGAAAAACTTCAAGATCAAATTACAAATAATAGTTTTTCAACAGTGGTTTCCGATGTGTGTAGGGACTAGGGTAGGGACATACCCAATCAGTTGCAAATACGTTTGCTTTGAAGTAAATAATGGTAGATAATATATGTTATATATGTATTGATGAGATAAGGTCTGCCTGACTAATAGGTGAATCTAGTATTTATAATTATCCAGACACTTATTAGGCAGTATTTCTATACTACGTGTAGTACTTTAATCTGTGATACAACTAAGGAAACAATAATATAGGTACCTACAATTACCCACGATACACTGTGTATCGTGCAATTACCAATACCAATCGCACAATCTGACAAACGCGCAAATCGGTCAAGAGTGTGCCTCACTTTGTGTTTGACACAACTGGTGCTGTCTTTTAGAAGCAATTTTTCGCTGTTTTTAAGTGTTTCTTAAGTATTCGTCGGTTTAAAATGCTTATATAGACAATTAAGTTATACGTTATGGGCAAAAAGAGTGTATTGTTTGCAAATCAAGCAACTCGCCAAAGGAGGTTACATATCATGCGTAAGTACATAGGCGTACCTAGTTCGGGGCACGGTAAAAGATACCTTTACTACCAGAGGGAAAACAATTCTCAACATGGGTATCAAACGAAAGGGCTCGACGGGTAGAAAAAAAATAAGGCGAATGACGTCATAATAAATCTAATATGGCGGCCTCCCCAAGGCGGCGGATTGCCTAATTCTTCACAACATCCTCGACATGGGAATCAAATAGGTACTAAAAAAGCACAAAATAAAATAAATAATAAAAAAACAAGCTTTTATTTAAGTAAGCCATTTACTAAAACGGATAAAATAAGTTTAGGTTTTCGATGCCAAACTGCCACAAGCTTTTTTAAATCAAAAAGCTTGTCGCGCAAACTGTAAAGAAAATATATTATACTTGCTTATCAACTAATCACTGTCCGATAAAATTAATCGGTACCTATTTTTATGAACATCTCGCGCGACGAGCTTTTTGATTTAAAAAAGCTTGCCGCAGTGTGGCATTGAATTATCTTAACGAAAACCTAAACTTATTTTATCCGTTTTAGTTCATGGCTTAAATAATACCTTGTTTTTAAAAAATCCCCAACTAGTAACTGTCAATAACATTGATAAGTTTGAATTTTAGAATTGACGCATACTAGTTGTACCTGGGGTTATACTTCAATTTTTATATAAAAAAAACGGGATATAAAGGCAAATATATTTTGAAAAAAAATAAGAGGTACGCCACTGCCTTGTAATCGTTAACACCAGATCGGTCACCCCAACTGTAAACATTATTTTTTTATTATGGGAACAAACTTGCCAAGACAAAGCCAGTTCTACGTTTTTTACTTTTCTGAGGTTGCAACCTTGCAACTTGAACACTTGAGCATTGAGCAATACTCGTACCACTTCACCCACTTCTGTCAGAGCATATATAACAACCAGCAGTTTAACGCCCCATGGCGGGAAAATTCTGCGCACCTGTTCGCGCAGCCGACATTTGGGAATGTGAAATGGATGCAGTGTCGGGGCGAATGGGATTCGTCCCCTTTATTCATTAGTCTGAGGGCCAGAGCATAACCTAACCTAACTGTTCTTGTTATTCTTCTTCCCACAGTTTGATACTAGTGGCAGAGCATATAAAACAATCAGCAGTTTTACCGTCGATGGAGGAAATTACGGTTTTACTCTCCTTGGCGGGAAAATTCTGCGCACCTGTTCGCGCAGCCGCCATGTGGGAATAGATTCTGTGAAATTGGTGCAGTGTCGGGGCGATTGGGCAGTTCTTTTTTGGCTGTATGAGAAATATTACAGTGCCGTGGTGTGTTTTTTTGTAAATTGTGCTAGTCTCTTTAAATAAAGAATCTCAGGAAGGAGTCAAAGCTGCTTGTGCTTACCACACACTATATACTTTACTAATACTACTCTGTATTTCTGAATTGATTTTCCCGACTACACCTCTGACTTCTTTCTATTCCCCCATAATGGCTCAAGGTCATTGAATTTGCGAATGATTTCTCAAGAGTAAGTTCTACTGCTGGTGTTTTATATGCTCTGCTTCTGTCTTTTATCGATTTCACCTATGCAGGCTGGAGTCAAAAGGAACAAAACAACATAGGATAGAAGTCTTGTCGACAGCCGAGCTCACACAACCCAGGAGTCGCCTCGGAAAGGCCCAGGAACATAGAGTTCATATAATATATGATCTCTATGCCCAGGAACCAGGAACATGAAGGATAAATAAATACAATTTGCCGACAATAAAAATTGCCGCAATTTTCATTGCGCGAATGCGCACAATTTCATTCTCGATCAGCTGTTTGCAATTTTTCTTAACATTTTTTTTATTTCTTTAATATATTTGTCTATCTATATAGAAAGAGCACATATCAAATATCAGCTCTCAAATCGCAATATATTTAATTTGCAATAAATATCTCTATGTATAAATTGGTATAAATCCTTTATCATAATCGATCGCAGTTAATTGCCAACACACGAATTTTCTGCGTAACATGGAGTTAAAATTTCTGGCGCAGAACTATTACCATTATATTATGTTACCTAGACTGTTTGTGAGTCGTTAGGGGATCACTATAGGGCGTCTTACAAGCAACCTAACAACCTAACTATTTTTTAAATCAATCTGTGTTGTACAAGCATATGAAATATAAAAGTGCTCTCTATTTTCATATATTATATTATTTTTAATCTGTGCTCTTTATTTTTCTGAGGTATGGTATATTTTTATGATGAGTATTTCCAAAGGTATTTTGTGATACCCCTTATATAATTATATATTTGATTGTGTGCATACAGGTTTCGTGTCCCATTGTGCCCGTGCCAACTGGTAGAACTGCGAACTGCCTACGTCGAGCGAGTATTTAGCATAAAAATTTATTACACACCGTTGGTGTGAGTGTGGGAGGGATCTGAGGTTTTATCCAGCTGGTAGGGTTCTTGAGGTAGGTAATCCTGGGGGCTTGACCAATTAGCTTACTTCCTACCCTGTCCAAGATACTTGAAAGGATTGTACACGCTCAAGTCTCTGAGTTTTTGTGCGAGTGCTCAGTTTTGCCTAAGACTCAGTCGGGATTTCGCAGGTCTCACAGTACTACCTCAGCTTTGCTAAATATATCTGACAATATAATCCGTGCTCTTGACAAAAAAATTGATGTAGCCTTGGTGCCTATAGATTATTCAAAAGCATTTGATAAAATCAATCACACGTTGCTGTGCAAAAAGCTGACTTATTTCGGGTTTGATAAGCGCTCCGTGAGGTTTTTTTCAGGGATATTTGACGGGTCGATATCAGTGTGTTTCTATTGACGACCAGCGATCAGCACTGCAGTTAATAAACTCTGGAGTTCCCCAGGGGTCTGTATTGGGGCCTTTGCTATTTTTGATATATGTAGCTGACTTACCTGCATCAATTAAATTTTCTAGTATTCACTCTTTTGCAGATGATACGCAACTGATTAACTATATAGACGCTGAGGAAGTCGATGAGGCGCAATTGAACTTAATTAGCGACATTACCAGCTTACATGAATTTTCAAAAAATTATAATCTTTCAATTAATCCAGATAAATCCAGTGTGTTATTATTTTGCAGCAACTTCGAAAGGTAATAAGAGCTAACTTCAGCTCTAAAGGTCAAAATAAGTGGCCAGGAATACCTTTTTCTGAATCAGTTAAAATCCTGGGGCTTACAGTAGATAATAAACTGCGATTTAAACAACATATGAAAAGTTTGTCTCAAAAAACCTATGTTAGAATGAGAGCTCTTTATGCAAATAGAAATATTCTGAATTTTAAATACCGGAAAAAATTATGTGAGTCTCTTGTAATTCCTATATTAACATACGGTTGTATTGTGTACTACCCTTGTTTGGATTATGTGTCCAAACTTCGTCTGCAGGTTATTCAGAACAATTGCGTTCGATTTATATTTGGATTGCGCCGTTTTGACCATGTATCTGGGAGGCTGTTTTACATACAATTCCGCGGTTCGTTACAATGGTATTCCTTTTAACTTGAAAAGTCTTCCACTTCCCAAATTCCGCTTGCATGTCAAGGACCTCTTGCTACTTTGGTAGAGCTTCGCGGAGGTTGAATGCTTGCGATTTTGCATCTTCACAATACTCAATATCTATAATTTTTATTTTTATGTTTATATAATTTTTCATTTCGTCCATTACATAACACCTTATATTTACTGCTCGGTGGTTAAGTGTAAGAGTAGCTGTAGCTAAACTTCGCCACTAGAGCTCCACACTATGTAAAACTAAAACTAACTATTCGGTTCTAGTTTAATAAAGACCAGTTATTATTATTATTATTAATCAGTCGAGTACTTCTGAAGTAGTAAATTACTGAGGCCACAAACTTTTCATATTTTTGTTTTTCGTCAGGCGGGTTGATTTGATTATCCGTCTGGATGTCAATTTTTATACTCATGCCATATATTCAAATCAAAACATGTATTCACCTTTACAAATATATTTATACGATATATAAATCACATCTACTTATATGGATAGTCAAATAAGTAAATACACATTAAAATCATGTCCAGCGCAAGCACATAAACACGCTGAATGTGCTTATCAATGTTGATTTACAACATATGCCCAAGTACAAGCCATTTACTTATATATTCAATCCTTGGTCCATGTATAAACAAAAATAACGAAAACAAATTTTCAGACATGGCGCAGGTGTTGTTTAGTAATTCAAGTTACCTCAAACAAACAAACGCCTATTATGGGTAGGTAATTTTACTTTCTTGAAATTATATTTTTATATACACGGTGTCAACTGACGGATGGCCACTTGGAAATATCTTGACAAATAAGCATTTTTAAAAATTTCTTTGAAAAGAAAAATGCCATTTGATGGGCTAGCTTTGTGCAAAAAAAAAACATTCGAGATCCATGACATACTTTCTAAAATATTTTTGAAACACCCGAAAATTCTTGAAACTTTGGCTTGAAATTTTTTTATTTCAAGAGTTACCGTTAGTTTTTAGATGCTATGGTCTGCTATACTTGATTAACCTTTTTTAAGTGCTAAGACAGCACCGACTAGACTGCGGCTTTTTTCAAATTCTGATAAGAGTAGGATTAAAGCAATCAGTTTTGCCCACATATTTCGTTAAAAAACTTGTTCAGTAACTCTTGAAATAAAAAAGTTACAAGCCGAAGAAATTTCGACAATTTTTGGGTTTTTCAAAAATATCACGGAAAGTAGGTCTTTCAAATAAAGTTCTTCGAAAAGTGTATATTTGTGAAGATATTTCCAAGTGGCCTTCCGTCAATAGACACCCTGTATATTACTTTTGTGTCTGGAGCTGTTCTATATTTTTTATTCCTTCATTTTATTGCAGTGAAGAAAAAGTAATCCGAATAGTTAATCTTTCTGAACCTTATGATACCCTAAAACATTTGGAGATGTTGCTGAAGAACAAAGTCCCATTGCAAAAAAAGATTGAGGCAATTTTCCTCAATAAGGATTCAACAACAGGGTTAAAATTTGCTTATATAATTTTTAATTTGAATTCTGATGCTGCAAATGCAAAGCATTATTTAGATGGATTTAATGGGTTTCAAATCGATTTGATTGGACCTAGTACATCATATAAAGTATATTCCAAGCAAGGAGAAAATCTAAGTATAAATGATAATATAATACATCAGTTGTCAATTGATAAATCAATCCATTCACCAGACAGATTAACATATTATTATGCAAGGCCTGCTAACACTGTGACAGCAAGTAAAATAATCAACAGTGCTGCGAGAAAAAGTTCTGCTTCTCTTAATAGAATCTCTACTGATAAACCAACACATTCATCAACATCAGTAACATCAAATAATAAGGCATTATCTTATACTGTAACACCAAGCAAATATAAATATGAAACCGCCTGCACCAGTCAATATGGCAAAAACAACAGCAGCTACACAACACCAAACGTTCAGAGAGGATCTTCTAGTCTAACACCATATCTTCGTTTAACACCTTGCAGTTACGAATCAAAGCCATCCATAGCAACCAACACAACAAAACCGAATTTGTGTGGGGCTTCAACTTCAAAAATATCTGAGAATATTGGTGCATCTTCAACTTACAGACATACTAATGTTGGATTTAGAGCAGCGACGCTTCAAAATCAGAAACCTAACAACAGTAGTTGCAGTGTAATGTAACTGTGTAAACCATTTACAATAATATATCAACAGATAGTGGTGTTTTTTCACTTATGTTAGTTATTTTAACCACAATATTTTATGAGTTCTCAATGTATAGGTAGTTAAAAGTTAAACATCAAAGGTGGTTTTCTTTTAATACTTTCGAAACTTTTAAAAATACACACATTAAATTTGAATTATAAATTGAAACATTAAGTTTGAATTATAAATTGAAATTGTACTTCAAACAAAATGAAATCAAATCAGTGTTGCAGCCTACTAGATTTAATTAAAATGATCGCTAAAATATGAAATACAATGCATGTTAAAAAAATATTTTAATCAGAAATGGTTTATCTCAGTGATATGACACTAAAATACATTTTTATGTAGAAAACTAAATTTCAAATTTTGTTTTCAAAATACTAAAAAAAAATAGTCACGCAAAAAATATGACCATATGTCTAATGCATAAAAAAGTTTAATGTGTGCAAAATTTCATTTGCGTATCCAAACGTCTCAAAAATATTACAAGAAAACCATCTTTAGAGATCAACTTTAATACCTACATGTTGATTTGGAACACCCTGTATACATATTTATTAATTCACATTATTGTATCTTATTAATAGTAACTTTGTAATGTACTTCAATTTATTTCTTACTATCTCTCCAGTAAGTGATCCATGGTGTGGTTCTAAGTATAAATTATTGTTAAACCTTAATCCTAAAAAATTCATTATAAATAATATAAAATAATGTACATTACACATCAGCAGTTATATATTAAATCTACCTCGACAATAGGCCATACATGGTACGAGTAGAGCGAACCTTATTTACATCAGTGTAATATAATTTACTACTTTTATTTTATCGATATTATTATTTATTATTTTAAAGACTTTTTAACAGTAGTAATTTATACTCCATAATATACTTTAATTGGCTGATATTGGTTTCCCTTGTGTCCTTTTCTCTCAAATTTTGAGAGGAACAGGAACTATATTTTTAAAATAAAATCCTAATTTCTGGCTAAACCGGAACCGAAATTAAAAATAAAAGTTGTAAATTAACCATGTTTTGTTCTAGTATAGTTGTCTCACCGAATAACTCTCACGTTGACAACTCGTTTGACATTTTTGATAAACTCCCTAGATTACCTGGATTGACAGGAAAAATCGTCCTGGATTGACAGGAAAAATCGTATACGGGTAAGCTGAATTTTCAGACGTTTAAAGTTGAATTGAAACACTGGTCCTTGTTTCTGTTCTATGCCTTAAAGTTGGAAAAATTGATTGTTTTTATTTTCAATTAAAAATGAGGAATGCTTTGAGAATACTTTTCTGAAAATGTTGATTTTTTCTCCAAATTTTAAAATTCGGAGTTTTTTCTCTGAATTTTAAAATTCAGACTTTTTTTCTCAAAATTTTGACTTTATTCTCAAAATTTTGAGAAATTCAGAGAAAAACTCTGAATTTTAAAATTCTGAGATAAAAGTCAAAATTTTGAGAAAATCTCAAAATGTTGAGAATAAAGGCAAAGAACATGGTTTTAACTTTTTAAAATAATTCTTATATTGCCATATTTTTTAAGTGTGATTTTTTCAATACAATATGTTAAAAAATGCTATTAGCGTTTTTTTTATAGAAAATCTGGCAATTTAGCTTTAATCAGCAAACCCAAAGATCCCAAGATATATGAATTTACCTTGCCAACTAACATTTCTATAGGACCTTACAGTTGGAAAAACTTTTTTTTTAAATTTTAAATTAAAAATCAAGAACACACCACCTCCCTAGCTTAGTTAGGCAATGGGAAAATACTGCGTTTAAAATTAAGCATATCCTTTAAATAACATATTTTACAATATACAAGAATTCTTAAATTATGAATTTAATTTTGTTTACATGGACCGTACATTGCTTTATCCATTCCAAAATATGGAACAGGCCGGACAGTGAGAAAGCATCCAGGTTTCTATCTCTACGAATTTTTTTTTGTGTTGTAAGAATATATTTTTTGTGAATTTATTTGTTTAAAAATAAACCTTGCATAATTAAAGATTGCATTTTTGAAAATCATGATTTTTTTAAATAAAAATTGGGAGGTTAAGTCAGTGATTTAAATCATGATTTTAATTAAAAAAAAAGTCAGCTTGACCATGAGTATGACTGTACGGATGATTTTTTTTTTAATTTGCAAGGTTTATGCACAAATTTCAACTAGATTTTTTGTCTTTTACAATAGTCATTTCAACTCTATTCGGGGACACACTCGTCATGTCTTTCAATCCAAAACAAGCGCTTGCATTTCGCTTCAATGGCTTGCAAAGTAATATCTATTTATTTTTCGGAATAATTTGTTAAGGCAAATGAATAGGTAGATTCCATTTTATTTAGAAACAACGGTGACGTATATATTTGGAAAATTACACCTGAAATAAACCTTACTGGTTAGAATTCAAAGGCTTCGACCAGTCCACATTCAAGATAAGATGATCATAACCATGTCCATCCAGCATTGAAATAGCTTTTGCTGCATCATTCCTGAACTTGAAGTGAATGTAAGCAAAACCTTTACACAAACCCGTTAGCTTCTCCTTTGCCAAGTATAATTTCTGAACCGGGCCAAACGGCTTAACAAGATCTTCCAAATCTGTTTCTGTAGTGGAATCACTAAGGTTTGCTATGCGAATGGCTGAGTAATTATCGTCCCTCCTAGCCATGCTTGGCCCATCCGTTCTCTTAACTGCACCTTCACGTAAGCTCGGAGGAACATATTTAGAACCACCTGGTTTGTTCAGTTCACTTCCAATTGCAGCTAAAATATCACACTCGTAAATAATGTCAAATAATTTTAAGTTATTCCTAAACTTACTTCCAGGAACTGGCACTTTTTTGTCATCTGGAACTTTTCCTCCGGCAAGCATGGTGTCTCTCCAGGGGCACTTAGATGTCCAATGGTCGCCATTACATGTTCTGCACTTCACGACGTTTTTGTCTCCCAACGCTAAAAACGATGGGAAATGTATTTTATCATAAGAAAGATCTAGTACTCAGCACTCACCTTTCAACTTATCAAGGCCTTCATCCTCCTGTTTGTTGTCCTCTTCCTTGCTGGTGATGTATTGCATGTAGACATCTTCGGCCGCTATGGTAGTAGCCGGATTCGGGCCGGGCTTATCGTTCTCTGATTCACCAAACTTATGCCAGGTCTTCCTCTTAGCTATCGACTTAGACACCACTCGCTTTTCAATCTTATACGTACGCACGATCTTTACCTTTTTCTCGTCTTCGTTGTATTTGTACTCCGTGACTACTTTCAAACCGTTTTCTATGACTTCCGTTGACGGCGGCAAAGACCCGCCTTCAAGCTCGACTTCGTCCGCCCAGCTGGATTTCACTTCGTCCGCTGAAGGCATTTTGGGGATGATTTAATGCGATATTCACGGAAAATCTGTTAATTTGCCAAGGTTTATCACTATCACACCTCACCACACAAAATATAAAGGTTACCTCACAAAATATAAAGGTTAGGGCGTTGGCGTTAGGGGTTACCTTAGACACAGAATCATTGACAATTTAGTATTTAGTATGTCAATGCACAGAATTGGTATTGCCTTAGACAAGGAAAGAGAGTGCACTTCAATAAGTTTCAATTCGATGTTATTTTCTCTCTGGTGGACGCTTCATAGCGCTCGCGTCCATGATACAACAAAAGAGAGATATGATATTTAGCCGCCTCAATTTCGTTCCCTTCTGCGCAATTACGTCACGCGGTAAGTTCCCTCCCACTTATGACATGCAAAGTATTACAGTATGTCCCCTGATTGAGTTTACAAAGGGACAAATGGACCAAAGAGTAATTAACAGTAATTTTACAACGCAAACTTCCGCAAATTGGCTGAAAATGCAGAGAACACACTACAATGACACTCAGACGTTTCTGACGTTTCGGTTGTTTATAACCAGATGATACAACTTGTACCATTGTTTATAACCGCGTGACGCGCCAATATGGTGTCCAACCTGCGCAATATCATATCTCTCTTTTGTTGTATCATGGCTCGCATCCGTGTTACCTGGTGTTACCGACTGGCACTTCGCACGACAGGCCAGTGGCGTACCTCGAAACGCGTTTTTAGCCAGTATCACAAAAAATGTTAAAAATGAAAAGGTAGTATTAATTTTGACTTGCATGTAATTTGAAATATTGATATTTATTTGCAGATAATTTCCCAAATGTAAAGCTATAGTGACAAGTGCTGAAATATATTTATTTGCCGCGATTTCGAATCAATCAAAATAAAATATAAATAAACTAGCCTATATTTTATGAAACTATCATAATTAAGAAATTCTCAATAAAAACGATGTTAAAAAATAATTATATTGGTCCTATTTACAAACAAAACTATACACTTTATCATACTAAAAGGTAGAAGAAATTTGAAGAAGTTATATTGAGAAAAAATAAAGTTTTAGGGCATCTTTCAAATGTAGCTTGTTAAATATTTACCTATGAAACGAAATCCCGGGCTTCTTGCTTTTCACTTCTACTTTTGCAATCAAATGCTGAATAATACATCATCGTAGGTACTCACAACACAACGTACTCGCTTTGTTTGACACATATAAAATGGCCGTCGTTCAAAACGACGTAACAAAATCTATAGACGGCAGGGAGAATGGACATTTTAAATTACATTGTTCGACGACCTTCGAGATATATTTTGTGATTTCGATAGGGCTCACGGGCGTGTATGGTACAATTTTATTGGTACATGCGCATTTTATTTTCCTTTCAGAGGAGGACATTTGTTGTTCAGGGCAGGAGTAAGGAATTTCGAGGAGTTATATGATGACTCGATACAATACGTTCTACACGTTCTAATACCAGATATTAGGTGTATTGGCTGTCTACCGTTCTTGGGCTTGGATAATGTTATTATTTACAATATTTGTATAGATATTACTATAATGGATGTAATATCAAATTCGCTTGAATGAAATCAACTATATTAAGTACTCAGAGTTTTTCGAGTCCGGCCCTGCATCATTCTGAAGTGCACGCAGAGAACAGACAAGACCACCGCGGTGGACAAGGCGCACGTGTAACACATGGAGCTGTCAAATGCCGCTGAGAGCCTTTTCCCTTCTCCCCCCTCCAATTCTGTGATCATGGCCAGGCATTTATAGCAGCAAATTTAAAATTTGTACATAAATTCCCGGATTTTTCCCAGGAATGTTTCGTAAACTTTCAGAAAAAGTTCCCTATACCTTCAAAGTTCCTGTCCGGAATGTTTCCAAGAATGATTCCGTAGTCCGTCTCTATTTTTGGAACATCAAAATCATTTCTTAAATATCTATAGACAGGTACCATAAAAATTAAAATAATTTGTTATAAATTAATACAAATACAGGGCTGAATTTGCCAATAGGCCATATAGGTATAAGCGGTAGTGTTCGGCACAAAGAGAAGTTGCCTATTATTATAGTCATAGTCAAAGATCATAATTCTGTACTTTGGTAGAAAAAGGGCCAATGTCCATTTCAGCTGATTCGAGAAAAATGAATTTGAATTTATAATTACCTATTGTGAACTTAAAAATGCAAATAAGCTTTTCTGATAATTTTCAATTTGAGGTGACATATAGAGTAAAAAGTACGTATTTTAAGATGATTCTAGCTATTTCAGTATATTTCTTTTAGTTGCAAAAAATGGACATTGGCCCCGAAAATAATATTGCGAATATGGACATTGGCCCTTTCTTCGAAAATAAAACAAGTGGTACAGACAATTTTTTTTATTCAGTTTGATAACACCCACAACTTAAACACAAACTGTCGACCACAGAACAGTCAAATACTGTCGACCGAAATTTGAGGTTAGAATACTAACCTCAAAACAAATTAGGGCCAATCTCAGACTAATGAATAAAGGGACACCGCATTATAGCGTCTTTATACAGATGTAAACAGTAAGCTGAACCTTCTCACTCTATGAGAGATAAATGTATTTACAAATACTACCTATGGAACGAAATATTCTCTTTTTTCACTTTAGAGGAAAGACACTTGCACCTTTTTACCATTTTTTAATATTTTAAACTTGGAACCGCACGAAAAACTCGATTTTAGCGTTTATTCTCTAAACTAAGCAAATACCGAAGCACACACCAAAACAAACAAAATGGAAAACAAACAATTTGAGCAAGCGCTAACTTTGGTCCCTGTCAAACTGCCGCAACGTTGCCGATTAGTGCGAAGAGTAATGGGTGTTCTCTACTATAACCATTTTGTCAATAATAAAACACCAAATAATCTTTCTTGAACACGAAAAGGTTGTTTTACTTTACTGTTTCGCCTGAATTTTATAAGTGGGGGCAATTTTACGTTCAATGCATCCACTAAAGAAATTGCCGGTTTTATTTATGATATTCCTAGTTATTGTTACTCTTAAACGTGACAACATGTTTGGGGCAGGTCAGTAAAGGACCAATATTTGTAAACATGGGGATAGTAATAAATAACTGCATGTCAACAATTCACAATTTGTAAACAAATTCGTCCCCTTTATTCATTAGTCTGAGGGACCAATGTCCAAAAAAAAAAAATGACAAACGGCCAATGTCCTGATACTACGGACATTGGCCGTTTATTTTATATATCAGTTATAGTGAAAGGGCTGATGTCCACACATTGGCCCATTTTCTATTAAAACGAATTGGACTTAGGCCTTTTCCCACTTAAGATTACTTCAATACCATGTAACTTTGGACATTGGCCTTTTTTCTAACCAGAATATATCAACTGCTCAGTCTGATCGTTGAGGGAATAATCTTTACTCAATGGTCTGATTATACCCTTAACTCCTGAATGCAAATTTTGGACATTGGCCCTTTTTCTACCAAGGTACAGAATTATCATGATCTTTGCTATAGCTTGTTCTCTGGCTATAGTATAAATCCGACACTGCGCGAATACTATGCGTGAGCAATGTTCATTTTAGATAATTATTATAAGTTTAGAAAATATCGGGTTGTGAAATCAACAGAAGAAATAGTCTGGAGGTGTACTACAAGTACGGCAAGTGTCTATACTTGAATGCAATTTTTTCGTGAAAATGTGCCATGAAGCGAATGAATTGTTGTTAGTACGCCAAAAAGTAAATAATTCGATGAAACCGAGCTTGAAGTTATTATCTGTGACTGATATGAAATATATTCGCAATAATATTAATTATGCCCAACTTCAGTTAGTGCCGAAGTTGCCGAAATCAACCCAAGAAGTGCAAGAATTTTTGAATATTACAGATGTAAAAACAACAAGAAATGAGCAGTTCTTCATGTGCAATAATTTTACGGAAAATATCGTTGTTTTTTCGCTTGCGAGGAGAACTTGCAATTTATGTGTCGGCAGAATATTAGACGCTCTGCAGTTAGATGGGCTTGAAATACCACGATACAATTTTGTAAAATGTGTTTCATAGAGATTTTTTATTGTTTGTTTTTATTATTTTTTTATTTTACATTGTAATGAAGTTATTTTTATTTTATTTTATTTTTATTCTTATTTTGGTTGCTGCTGCAGTGTGGTATAAATTTAATATTTACAATTTTCCACTCCTGAGCCCAATTCGACTGGTATTTTTGGACCTATTAACGGATATTAGGAAAATTGTATGCACAGTTTAGGTACACCCAGTTGTTTGTCTGGCTGTCGGCGCCTTTGATCTCGGCGATAGCGACTTTCGTTTTTTATGGAAAAACATTCTCCAATAGAATCACACTTCGAAGTCACGTTGTCGGTCCATCTTGAACCAGGCCCTTCCAATCTCGTATAAAAATAGATACCATACAGGGCCGGATTAAATTATTGTCTTATATGAAAATTAATGGTTTGGAGTTTAAATAATTTGTATGTTACTATTGTTATAAGGGTTAATCCTTTTATGCAAAACGGGTAGAGTGCATGTAGAGAATGATAGGAAATCCCAATACCGGCGGAATTTCCATAATATATTCGAATACATCCCTGATGCATTCCTCGCATTCCATTGCCGGTCGATTCTGGTCTGCGCGATAAAAACATTCTACCAACAATGGCGTCGAGATGGGGTTCTCAGATAATGCTGCAACTATGCTAGGATAGGAACATGTCAATGATCCAATGAGCAAACGATTCGTCCGAAGGTTAAACCGGAAGTGATATTGGTGCAGATTTAAATTCACTTCAATAGTGCAATGAAAAAAAAATCAGTTATTTGGCGATAACTTATTTGTTTGAAATTCAACTGTTTTTTTGTTGGTGGCATTCAACGCCCAGGGAAATCTACACAAATTTGGTGTTTCAACGTTTCAACCATCAGTTCATCTTAAATATTACCGGGAAATGATATTCAATTGTGCGGTACAGATTTTTTATCCACTTTACCAGTCCAAAAATAATAAAAAACTAAGTTGTGGTGGCCAAATTATTGGAGAGACAGACAGACGTAATAGTAATAAAAAAATTAATAAAAACAAAAATTTTCGTGTTATGTAAAGATTTGAACCACCAATCCGCTAGGCCAAGAAATTATCATTTAACTTTTAAGCCTCATTGCAGAATCATTGTTGTTACTGTTATACCATACCTACCTGTAACATAATGCAATCTTTCAGTAGATACCTATAAGTATTTTGGTCGGTTTGAACATAATAATATAAACAAATATATTTTCAATGTAGACTGGAAAAGAAGCGCCAGTTTAGTTATTTCTCTCAGGTTACGTCGTACCGCCTCGTGCTCGATCTAGGTAGAGCGATAAAATAAGAAGGAATAAAGCACGACGCGACGCGGGCGGTCAGCTCATGAATGGGTGATCTTTTTTAAAATTATTTTTCCTGGCAAAACTTTTTTTCGTTTTTAAACAAGTATAATGTGTCCCTCGGCACTGGAGTTTATTTTTCTAATTGGTGTGATTTATTTATTTCGGCCTTATAGGTCTTGGCAACTAAATTCCATCTTCGTTATTAAAAGTTGAACTGCAGTGCCTTGGTACACAAATATAACTGTTCTTTCTAATTATAAAATACTTCTTTTGCTTGATTCCACACACCAAAACCTATAAGCTGTGCCAAAACTTTGTTTTTGCACTAGACGCGCGTTTCGCTAACCGGGTAATCAATGTCTTAATAGGGTGTTAAAATTTCGAACACTTGCCACTAAACTTATGTATAATTGGAACTTTTTTCAGTTTTAAGCGGTTTTATTGACAATTGTATTTTTTAATAGGTAGGTTATCAGGTCATTAATATCAAGAATGACCCACCCCGTTCGAGTGGGTCATTCTTGATATTTTTATAATAATTTTATGTTATTTTGTGGGATAACAATCGAACAAAAATACATTAATGACGGCTGTGTCAATGAGCTACCCAAGCAGGTGCTTGTAACAAATTTAAAACCAAAATATTAATCTATCCGGTCTGCGACTTGGACCGTGGACAAATGTCTCGATTAAATTCGACACAAATTTAATCCAAAAACAAAAAACATGTGCCTCCTATTTACACCGTGACTGCAAACGTGCGAACGTGGTTCAGCTTTTCCTTGTGCCGCACGTGTAGCCGGCACGGTATTATCTCGAATCTCGATCTCTCCACTAAACAAGGTCTGTGCTTTGAGTCAGTCGATTTATAAACTCCTGGACAAAATTAACGCAACATCATAAATGTGCCACTTATTTGATGCTATTTTTTTTCTAAAATTATGATCCGATTTGAATGATTTTTTTTGCATTGTAGGTTGGTTCCTTGACAATGTCATAGTTTTCGCTGTTTATGATAAAAAGTTCATTTTCGATTTATACCGGGTGTAACAAAAATGTTATGTTTTATTCCGAAAATTCGTATCACCCTGTGGAGTATACTAGCAACCGAAACATATAGCAGTTGACATTATACGGTAGGTCCATCTTTCTTTAACATTTTCTTTTTTGGTTTACTTCATTATCTCTGTTATTAAAGGAGATGCACTGTTTTATATCGTAACATGTTTTGCACTGTTTTATATCGTAACATGTTTTTATAGACTTTATTATTCAACACAGTCATTGTTAAATGTTTTCAAGCAGGAGCTGGAACTTTTCTGACATTTCAAGCGATGTGTCAACAGATGTTGTGTTTTAAAGTTACAAAGGTCAAATAAAATTCGCTGTACCGATAAAAACTGTTCGGAAACACGTTCGTTTCATAATATGCCCAGTTGCCCGACGAGTATTTGAAAATTGAAAAATAAATCGACCAAAAAATTTATCGGCAGAACAACAGCTTTAACTTTGGTGGATGAAGGCTATTCGATGTGTCATGTTGCTAATGTGATAGGAAGACATCGTTCGACTATAAGTCGTATGGTTGAACGATTTAACGAGACAGGATCTTACTCACGAAGGTCAGGCCAAGGGCGAAACCGATGTACCGATCCAAGGGATGAGCGTTTTATTAGGCAAACTGCTCTAAGAAACAGGAATATCACTAGTACTAGGCTAAAAAGTGGGCTTAGAATTGCTCGCCATCATACAATATCGTCTCGAACAATCAGAAGACGTTTAAATGAGGCTGGTTTAAACGACAGAATAGTCGGGCAACTGGGCAATCTGGGCATATGAAACGAACGTTTAATAAGCAGTTTCCGAACAGTTTTTATCGGTATGGCGAATTTTATTAGACCTTTGTAACTTTACAACACAACATCTGTTGACACATCGCTTGAAATGTCAGAAAAGTTCCATAGCCTACTTGAAAACATTCAACAATGACTGTGTTGAATAATAAAGTCTATAAAAACATGTTACGATATAAAACAGTGTATCTCCTTTAATAACAGAGATAATGAAGTAAACCAAAAAAGAAAATGTTGAAGAAAGATGTACCTACCGTCTAATGTCAACTGCTATATGTTTCGGTTGCTAGTAAACTCCACAGGGTGATACGAATTTTCGGAAAAAAACATAACATTTTTGTTACACCCGGTATAAATCGAAAATGAACTTTTTATCATAAACAGCGAAAACTATGACATTGTCAAGGAACCAACCTACAATGCAAAAAAAACATTCAAATCGGATCATAAATACAGAAAAAAATAACATCAAATAAGTGGCACATTTATGATGTTGCGTTAATTTTGTCCAGGAGTTTATAAGGCATATTCTAAAGCACTTCTCAGATGGGTAAATTACTATTGTCAATACCTTTATACACTAAAATTTATATTTTTGACTTTTTCCGAAAAAGTATTCTTTATAAGACCTTTGGATCTATAGGATAACCGGAATATTATGCAGATACCTGAAAATGGAATAAGACTAAAGTCTATAAGATACATCTGTATTTCTAATTTTAGAGAGAAATAGGTACCCTTCGAAACACCCTTACAAAATAAAAAAATCCATAATTTCAACTAAATATTCACAAAATTTATAGACAAGAATTTATTCATCATATCTGGTACATTTACCGCAATATAATAATAATAAATTTGATTAATTTGACTTGAAATTAGGTAATTTCTTTTTCTTTTCAAATTAACCATATTATTACTATTATTATTGTGGCAAGGCAAACAGCAGAATATATTAAGACGAGAAAATATTTATTTGTAATTTTTTTGAGCATTTTTGTTCAAATTTCAGATCTTTAAGGTCCTTATTTATTTAATCCTATACAAACAACTTTTCGACAAATCGAGGTAGACACGTTAGGGTTTTTGCAAAGTGAAAAAAGGACATTGACAAAAATTCTTCTAGAAATTTTCTTACAAATTAAATTATAACAAAACATTTAAAAGTTTAAATTTTCATTCCCCTCTGTCAAACACATTCTCTGAATACCTAAGTTGGATAGATCTTTGATGATATCAATATATTAAAATGGACTTAGGTACCACCACCACCAGTAATCCAGTAAAGTCGACAACGATGACAAAAACGATAATGGAGGACTCAGATAACCAGGAACTAGTAGAGCATATATGCCGCTTTCCGAACTCGAACTACCGACCCCGTCACCCCTAAGGTTATCAAAAAGGGCATTTTAAGGCTAAAAAAGTCACAAGGACAATTTGTTCGAAAAAAGGACTGTCCTTTTCAAAAAAAGAACAGGTGACAACCCTAAGACACGTAAGTACTTTATTGTACTTTAGCCGTGTACCATTTTCAGATTTTTGCATTTCCTGGCCACCATATGTATCTACATCTAATAAACAGAAATCACTCTACGTCAATCTTATGTAGGTATTTGTAAAGTATCTACTTTCATTTTCTTCTGCTAAAAAAATTAAAACGCATATAAATGAATTTTTCAAAAAAACGTTACATACTACATTCAAACATATACAAATTCCATAAAATCTTTATTTTTGGAGATGGAGATAATCGCCTGAACTTTTATTGTTTGAAAGGTCCTCAAAATTAGCTTCCTACCATTTTCAAAATGCAAATCAAGGGCCGGCTGCAATTTTCTTGTCTAAAATGTGATACCACAACGTTAATCAGGACACCCCAAAACCCCCATATACCAAGTTTGAACAAAAAATATACAGACAGTTCCATTCTGCAGGGTGTCAAATTTGGGAAAAACAGGAATTTCAAAGGCATCTAGCGAATCACGTGTGCCATGGAATCGCCTCAAAAGGGCTGAATAGTGAACAGGACCTCTCGAAGTGGTGGTGTCCAAAGATCCAATACAATATTATACAGGATGTTTGTCTCTGGGTCATCTCAAAATGCAGAATTTTTTTAACCTTTATCAGGGTCCAGAGCGTCCTGGAATTACTGAAAAACTGCTAATAAATACAAAAGTAATTTATTTTTATTTTACAAAATATCAACCAACATTTAAAAAAAGATTTTACATTATTGGACTCTTCTCGACAAAGTTGGAACACTCTCTATACAGGGTGTTCCAAAATTCAGGACAAAGATTTTTGAACTGTGCCTACATTTACTCATCAAATCTCCTGAAAATTTTCAAATCCCTGTTTCTTTAGACTCTATTCATTTTTTGCCTCAAAAATGACGTAAAACTAATTTGGGGGGGGGGGGGGATTTAACAGGGGTCTAAGCTTTTTTTGCTCGAAGGGGAAGCATTTTAGGACACATGTTTATAGGAAAAAAGTCTTATTTTGGCCTCAAAACACACCTCACTTCAGGTATAATGTCCGTGGTCTACACTAGTGGCGTTATATAGTGAGAGCAACGCCGCCTATTCAACAATATCTAAGAATTCCACGCATTTTTTTGGATACCTATGGGAATTTACTTGATACCACCTACCACCTACCTATTTTTGTATTATATACACGTCAAATTTTACGTAAAAAGCCTCCCGTCATTTTTACAAAAGCACATGTTGGCCGCACTAAAATCTACGCTAAAGTGCGTGAACTAAATAACGCACAGTTCAAAATTTAAATCAGTACCCCACACCTGACACCGTTGTATCTGGTCGTGGGCAGGGGGGGGCTGATTAACACAGTGAAATTGTGAATTATAAAAATAAAAGTGTAGGTCCATCAATGCTTTTTTACATAGATACCGTTCCGTTCCGAAAAAATGGCAACTTTATAAACGTTAGGTCTTGATTCTATCTAATAGAAAAGTAAAAGAAAACTATTAAAAGTACAAAAGAAGAAAACGTCTAGTCATAATAATTGCTGATGGGTACGGGCAGTAGGTAGGTATAATAACAACTAATAACAACGCATAAATAATGGCAAGTATGATGAATCACGTGGTCTTCCACGTTACGTTAAACGTGATCCTCCGTTCAGATCATGTGCAAATCAAATTGACGATCCACGACGTGCGCTTAACGTTCTCCGTCTTGTGCATTGCCCCTTAATGTTGACCGAATTTTCACTTTTAGCATAGGTACGCTGAAGATGACGACATTCGCTTGTTGCTAAATTCCCGTTTATTTTTATATGATAACCTCGAAGAGGTTAAAATAAGGGTGTAATTAGAAAAACAGCGCGTAAAAAAGTATGTGTGCGGTGTCACGTAGGTTGTACGAAGTGCGAGGAGGATGGAACGTTTGAGCGTGTCTGTGCTAAGATGGCCCACTCACGTGTACTCTGGCGTGTTCGCGCGAGCCTCCTATCAGTGCGCCGCCAACAGCTCGTGAGCAATTGCACCGAGGGGCACCTGTCAAATTTCCGCCAGCGAAAACAATCGAAGGTTCCGCGTAGCGCTCGCACAGGCTTCCCCGATGACCGGGTCGTTTTGATCGAATATCTTTTTTCGGCCCTGCGAACGCGATATAGCATTTTTCGTTCAGGAAAGCTGGCCGCTTACTGGCATCGGATTTCCGATTGTTGCCCTATTGAAAATGGATATGACACGGAATTACTGGGAGGAGAATGGCAGCATCTCGCAACGGATGAAGTACGAGAGGTGGGTATCTTATTTTTAGATTATTTATGGCGTTATTATGGAAAAAAATAAGCGGGCGAAAGCCACGGCCTGTGTGACGTAAATGCATCAATTTTACTTGTGTTTACAGTGGCGCGTTGAAAGTCGATTCGCGCTATTTTTATCACAAAATATATATTTAATTATTATTGTAAAAAGCCAGGGATCCTTGGGTGCCGTTTTATCGCAACAATTTCGCCAATATAAAATGATCCTACTTCGAGATTAAGGTAATTTTGGAACTTCAAGATATTTCCAAGCAAGTCGCTTTGTTTGCAATAATTTAAAATAGTAACTATACTTAGGTACTTGGGGAAAAGTTTTGTAGTCTACATTGGCAAACAAATAAAACATTTTTTGGAGAATTTTCTGCTTAGGTATTGCAGAAGAAATGGGCACCCATGGTCAACTTTTCGCGCAATGCAAAAAATCTTCAAATCGACAAAATTTTGCATGGCCTCAAGAATCGAAGATGACCTGTGTAATTTTTTGAAACTATCTGAGCTCCCGATTCTTATAAAAAAGGCTTCGGCTTATTATTTGGGGATCGCATTTACTTCTTGGGATATTCCATAATATCACGATTATATGCAATTGGTTACTGCATATATTCCGTCGGGATGGGGATGTTTTTTTTTTTTTTCAAAATAAGCGAGAAGGTGGCGGTGGTATGTAGTCCTAAAAATGTATGTAGTAAACCAATTATTGGATACTATCACCATTACATGGTAATAAGGTTAATGGCCCTTACTGAATAATATGGAATATCCCAACTGAATAACTGAATGAACCCCAAATATTTACTGTGATGATGTTCATCTGCAGCGATTTTGGTTTGTAGGATATGGAGATTCTATCAAAATAAGTTTCAACTAGTTGTAACCTTTTACAGAGTTTTCTTTATTAGACCGGGATTTAGTGAGTTACAAGTAAGTAGTTAGAGATTTTTGGATGTGATCTTAGTCAGTATTAGGTATGGCTCCCAGTAATCCTGGGCTCTTTAATATGGAAAAGGGAGTTTCATTTGTTCGCAAATGCAAAGAGTGCGTTTGAGTCAAGCTGAAATGAAGTTATAGAAAACTCCTCGGAAAAAGGCATACCGTTAGCGTGGTCCCAAAGGGCTGCTCTTATGGTCACATGAACTTGTATCTTTGTATTGTATTTTAATAAAGAATAATTATTATTCTGCGTTTCTAATCACATATAGGTATGCAAGTTAAAGTTCTTATTATAAAACTGCTGCAGAATACCGTTTGCGCATGCCCAAGTATAGTTTACATTTAGTGTTATTTAATAATTTACACGACTTATTCATATATAAACTGTACTTGGGCTTGCGCAAACGGTATGCCATATTTTCTTAGGCAATTTTAAAATAAGAAATACTTATCATTGGCAGCCTGTTCAGAAACGCGGACAAATTCTTTATTATTTACAAACAAGTTCACGTGAGTGACAGCCTGACTAAAATCGCATCAAAACGCATATAGTCTACGCAAAAATGAAGACTCGCTTTTCCATGTGAAGAACCCAGGATGACTCTCTGATTCATATCTGAGAAAATAGACCTCATAATGCCCTCTGAAAAAAAAATATATGTCACTAACACTACAGAGAGTGGCGCACCCAGGGGTCTCTATTATATACGATATCACCCAGTACCTACCGGCCAGTACATATTATAATATGTACAGGATGTCCCATTTTGGGTGTTTTTCTCAAAAATCTCGGTTATTATTAAAGCTAGAGGGTTGCAGTTTTCACGTCACTGTACTACTTTTTTTAGAGGGATTTGGTGGACTAATCAGATTTTAGATAAGTTTTATAGTTTCCGCGCATTGGCGCAGGACTGAAATTTTCGATTTTTTGGAAACCTCTCTCCTGGCTACAACTTATATATATCGACAAATTTAATCAACTATTTTTATATATTTTTTGGCGTAGAATCGAATGGATAATTAGTTTTTTGGTAGCGTTAATAGTTTTTGAGATATGAACTATGGTTTCCATTTAAAAAAATATATAACTTTGGTTCATATCTCAAAAACTATTAACGCTACCAAAAAACTAATTATTCCATTCGATTCTACGCTAAAAAATCTATAAAAATAGTTGATTAAATTTGTCGATATACAGGGTGAGTCACATCTAAAGGCAGAGCCGAAAACACAAGGTAGAATTCGCTAAAATAAGCACATATGCTTAATAAACATTAGCTCAAAAACGCTTGGTTCTCCATATACAGAGTGTTGAAACTTTTCCAAATATTTTTTAATTTTTTTCTAGCCCGTTTAGGAATTATTTTATACATATTATGGGTTGTTATTTTGTGCAATAATTTGGCCCTGTTCAGATGAGCAGCGGCGTAGATACAAATAATTTTATTTAAAATGCCAGCATAATCACCTTGACACTAGTTTAAAAAATCCGAAATTACGAAGAAACTGTACCAGAAATAAAAAAATACCAAGAGGCACTTTTTGTTCCAAATTAAATGGGCTATCCAAAAAATTTTTGGTTTTGCACAGGGCCGTACTACTTTTTTTCTACAATTATTTACAGTAACTATTTGTACTTACGCCGCTGGTGATCGGAACGGGGTCAAATTATTCCACAAAATGGCAACCGTCCAGTGTATAATGTGTACCAAATTTGGTTGGAATTCCTAAATGGGATCGAAAGAAATTAAAAAAATATGTTATTTTTGGAAAATTTTCAACACGCTGTATATGGAGAACCAAGCTTTTTTGGGCTAATGTTTATTAAGCATATGTGCTTATTTTAGCGAGTTCTACCTTGTGTTTTCGGCTCTGACTTTAGATGTGACTCACCCTGTATATAAGTTGTAGCCAGGAGAGGTTTCCAAAAAATCGAAAATTTCAGTCCAGCGCCAATGCGCGTAAACTATAAAACTTATCTAAAATCTGATTGGTCCACCAAATTCCTCTCAAAAAAGTACTACAGTGACGTGAAAACGGCAACCCTCTAGCTTTAATAATAACCGAGATTTTTGAGAAAAACACCCAAAAACACCCAAAATGGGACACCCTGTACTGTCCGCTGTGCGACCCTCGGCAATTATTAGGCACTGACTGACTAACGTTTGAGGTTTCTTTTTACATTTGTTATTTTGTAATAGGAATATACTTTTCTGGAAATTCCTTTTAATATCAATGAAGTAAAATAAGTAACGGGTATGTCATTATTTCATATTTTTTTTATTGATCTATAAATACAGCCGTTATTAAAGAAGATCTATTGAAATTCCTTTTAATCATAAAATATTTTTTATGTAATACACCAAACTTTTTAAGTTGCCCCCACCCCCAATCATATTTTCTGGGTGCGCCACTGACTACAAATAACATTAACCTATCTGTGCTAACCGAGGTGCTAACACTAACTACTCCCGGTCTATATGGAATGTTTTATTTCTCAACTTTTTAATCACTTTGTGTATCAGGAGGGACAATAGTAAAAAAAACGTTGATTGAGGATTCCTTCCTCCATCGACGAAAAAAAAAATAGAAAAATACCCTTAGACGGGTGAGTTATTAATAGTGGCACATATTGCAACCGCATACATTTTGGGCCAAAATATTACGATTGAGGCTAATAGGCCTTATAGAAATGTTGTTTGTTTAAGAGATACAGGGCGTCGAAATTTGTTTTTTGAAATTGCATTTTGGCTACATCTCCCAACATAATCAAGCTGCTGATCTGAAATTTGGCTATGTTTTTAGAGATGGAGAATAAGCTGAAAATGTTATTTTCTACGTATCTCACAGAGGGCGCCACTTGCGCTGTTTTTGGATCGTGCTTTTACTCGTAACTTTTTTGTCCTGCAGGTCCATCATTTTAGTGCATCTTTTTATTCTGCAACAAAGAGGTACCTACCTACGCTTGTTTCATAACGATCAAACCAACCGTTTGCGTTGAAATTGACAAAATGTGCCCCAAAACACCTGTTGACTTCAATATTCGAAAAATAAAATTTTCACCTACTGAACAACGATTGTACCATTTAAAGCTAGAAAAAAAAAACATATGAACAATGTCCTAAAAAATGTTCACTTTCAAAATGGAAAGGATTGAAACCTCGATTGAAACACGACAAAATTTTGACACTCTATTTCAAGAAAACGAATGTGTTTCGACCAATGTTGATTTGGCATTTTTTTCTTCATTTTAACATTTGAAAGCAGTAGGTGAAAATTTTATTTTTCGAATATTGAAGTCAACAGGTGTTTTGGGACACGTTTTGGCAATTTCAACGCAAATGGTTCATTTGATCGTTATGAAACAAGTGTACCTCTTTGAATGAAAAGATGCCAAAATGATGGACCTGCAGGACCAAAAAAAACCTCAAGAAAGTTACGAGTAAAAACACGATCCAAAAACAGCGCAAGTAGCGCCCTCTGTGAGATACGTAGAAATTGACATTTTCAGCTTATTCTCCATTCCCAAAAACATAGCAGTGCCAAATTTCAGATCAACAGCTTGATTATGTTGGGAGATGTAGCCAAAATGCAATTTCAAAAAACAAACTTCAACGCCCTGTATCTCTTAAACAAACAACATTTCTATAACGCATATTAACCTTAATCGTAATATTTTGGCCCAATATATATGCGGTTGCACTATGTGCCATTATTAATGACTCACCCTGTATAGGTATTATAATAATAGATATTACTAATTCGACTGGACTGAAGTTATTGGCTCGAACATTGAGTACCTAACCCATACAAGCCTATAATATATATCATTTTGGGTTTAAGTAGTACAAATGTTTAGTATCATTTGCATAATAAGAAATCACCTGACCAACAGGTGGCTGGTACAAACTAACATTTGGATTTGGCTTCGCTAATCTTGTTTATTCCTATAATAATGGTACCACTGAGCGATATCTCACATAATTATGGTCAGATTTGACACTATATTTTCCGAAACTCGGGAAAATGCAGGGAAATATCCACTTACGCAGAAGATTTTTATATTCGGAAAATCTATGAATTCAGTACCTAATCCCAAGTTCACTATTTCCTCCGTTAATGCCCAATGACCTGCTCTTTATTGGGTCTGGAGTTGGGTCTATTTCTAAATTTTAGAAAAAATTAGCCCCTCGGGTAGCTACCAGTGGCTCCAATTTGCTAATTTCACCGCCATTCGTCGAATTCTCAACATAAAAAGTTACTACAACAGTTATTTGTGTACCAGGCCCGTGAAGTTCGACTTATTATAACGAATGTGGAATTTAGTTGCCGAGGCCTCTAAGGCTCTCTTATAAAAAGGAACTGCAGTGCCGAGGCACACATTAGGTATATTTTTTATAAATCGGGAAAAAATGACGACAAATATCTTGTCGTTCAAATCGACCAAAATACTTATAGTGAAAGATTGCGTTGCTATAGGTAACAATTCCGCAATGGCAATGAGACTATTGGCCGGGTTATCTGGCCACGTTTGAGGAGCGACAGGCCCGTCTGACGTTTGGTTTTCACATCTCGCCAAGCCCAACTGATACAAAAAATCTTACAACAATGGCTTGCTTTAGAGCCGATTTCTTTTGAGTGCCACTTAAAAAAAAATAATGAAAAAATTAAATTACTTCGATGAAGAGGATAAAGGATTGCATTGATTCACTACTCTTACATTAATTGGAACTACGGTTCCTAGGGGGATACATGCAAAAAGTATTACTTATATTTAAATAAATTAAAAGTAAAAAAATATTTTTAAAAAAAGCTTTTATTTAAATGCGCTAAAAAGAATAAAATAATCTTTTCTTTTAAAACTTTTACTATCAACTTATAACGTCATTCCACAATTTATATGATATAAAAGCTTGTCGCGAGATTTAAGTTTTCAAACTAAGTAAATACCACTACTTAAATCTCGCGACAAGCTTTTATATCATATAAATTGTGGAATGACGTTATAAGTTGATAGTAAAAGTTTTAAAAGAAAAGATTATTTTATTCTTTTTAGCGCATTTAAATAAAAGCTTTTTTTAAAAATATTTTTTTACTTTTAATTTATTTTGTAATTTTTAGTTTGGCCAGGTGTCTGAGTCTATTCATCTCAGTTAACGCATCATTGTTGCAAGGTCGTTTGCCGGTTAGTTTAGAACAGTCTAGCTCTTCAATGAGGAGACCTTCTAATGACCATCTTGGGTGATCCGCCATGTTGGATTTAGAATGACGTCACACATATAATCATGCATTGTCATCCAAATTAAACGTGTGTACAAAATTTCAGCTCGATCGGTTAAAGATATCTGCTTCAAAATTGAGTTGCAAGATTCCACCCGAACAAATTACATACATACATACATACATACATACATTGCAAGTTAAATAAAAGCTTTTAAAAACGGCCATAGCCGAGAATTTCAAAAAAGTGATTATCGCCTCCCCTTTCACGCATGCAAGTATGTGACTGCTTCTGGGCCTGGGGACCTGGGATACCCTAGTATTATGATTGTTATTATTATTTATTGAATGAAAATATCAAAATTGTTATCTCAAGCCAATAAAACATTATTATACATTATATATAATATTATGAAATGTAAGTTCCAGATTCCAATCTACACTAGGATAAATACTATATTGATAAATCAGAAATAATAGTAGTCACGTTTCTCCGAGCGTTTCTCGCACTTTCTCGACACCGAACGAAATTGATGCCAGTGTCAATAGTGTAATGATATTAATAAAGGGAAATTGACGAAACAGGTATATAATGGTGTGGTGATTGCATAGAACATAAAATATGCATCACGTGTGAAGTAGTGTGTCGCGTACCTACCCGTGCGGCTGCAGAGCTATGGAAGCGACAACTCGCGTGTTGCGCATTTTCATGCATAATAAAAATTTTAATAGTAAAAGAAGACAATATAACAATGATACATATTATACTACTACCGATAGACACACCTTCACGAAAAGTGCTCGTTGAGAAAGGGGCAATATTAGATTATTGAAGGCCAAGCAACCTTAGCAAATAATAATTGCTTTGAAAACCTAGGCCTGGGGCTGGGGTACCAAAGCAACACCATCGAAAAAATTGATTATCCAGACAGTACAATGCATAACGATTCCGCACTGATATTGTTAATACTGAATTAAAACACGCACGTAAATTAGACCAATAATAGAATAAAAACATTTCCCATCTGCAAGTCAGCAGCATACTCTGAATGTTTCAATAACAACGTGTGACATTTCGTAGCATGAGCGGTCATATTATAGAAGAGTTACCTTACCTACCCATTATTTTATGGACTCCTAGATATTGCCCTAGACGCATCCTGTATTCCATGAAGTACCCATGGGCCATGAGTATGCATTAATAATAATTATTGATTTAATAAAGTATGGAATACAAGAAATGAAATGCGAAATGCAAGTATCGAATTATTATTATCGTTTACCAGTGAATGAACTCGCCGAAACCGCTTCGTAACTCTATGATCAGGAAAAACAGGTATGCCAACAACCTCGAGAAACTTTTGGTATTTAATGCTCATGTATTTAATGTGTTTAATATAAAATAATAAAATACACAGAAATTTAATGTATTAAAATATATGGAAATCATTGCGACGGCCCGAACTATACCTAATCTACCACACCACTGCTGTTAGATTTAAAAAAGTGTGCACTTAGAAAATACTTCTTTTGCTTAAAATCCACAAACAAAACTTTGTTTTTTTGCACTCGACGCGCGTTTCGCTGACCTGAATTTAATCATCTCCTGATGATGAAAAACCAAAGTTTTGGTGTGTGTGGAGTTAAGCAAAAGAAGTACATACATTGTGCATTATATGGCCTTCCATCGGGCTCCAATGCCACCGAGATCCGATTTTACTCACGGACGCCCTATATGAATAATTTAATGCACTACTATCGTCCCACTAGTTTTCAGTTTTCACTACAGGGAATATCGAGGATTCAAATAAAAACGAGTTAAATCATGTAGATCTTGGAAATGTAAACTTCAAAACTATCCCAAAACGTGAGTTTATTCCAAGTGATTTCTATCAAAGTTATCCCCTTCCTGAAAAATCTGAAAAATCGGTAATTGCCAGGGAATTTTAATATTGGAAAAAAAATTGAGGGAAACGTCAGGGAAATGCGAACAGGGTCACGGTTTGCTATAATCTGCTGCGATGGAATTTCACTTTTCGATATTTGATTTTTTTTTTGCTTTTAAATATTGAGTTTTAGCAAAATAAAATTTTGTTGCCGACTCAAAACTCTGGTGACGTAGAAGTGATAGTGATTATATTATATTTGGTCAGGGCAAACTGGGCAAAGTCAAGAAAATTCAAATTATAAATGTGGTGGCAACCCTGTGTATATTTGCCTTTCCCTGCCATCAACACTCCATCCGCGTTCTCCGTGTACACATATTTTACATTGGAGTACTAAAAACGAATAAAAAATATTATCAATGATATAATGATATAATAATAGCCTTTATTTAAAAATCGCAAAAATCCTTATCTTTGGTGCTTTTGATAAAAAAGTTCATTTCTCATAAATAAAGGATTGTTTCCCGAATTCACAGTGCCTCTAGCGGAAGCTCAAATTGACAGCACGCTTCATTTTCGCGAGAAAAGGGAGATAGGGGAGGATGGTATGACGTAAGCACAGCTTACCCTAACGTAAGCATCTTGCATCATTAAGCTGTGTCATTATAGTAGGGGAGCCCACGATGCTAAATGGGGATTTACTCGAGCGTCGTGGGGACCTATTGGATTTTGAAGATTAGATTGTAGAAAGAAAAAAAGGTTATATGATATATATACCCTTCCACCGGTGGGGGGAGCGACTACAGGCTTTCACAAATGTAAAAAAAATAGTCACATGGAGACACTCGAGCGCGTCAGATATGCCCCACGTGTCTCCGATGACGTAGGTATGTTAATCTGCCGGTTTGCATGGTGGGGGCGGCCATACGGAAGGGTTAAAAATGGGAAGAAAAAAAATTTACTCGAGTGCGTCAGATATTGAGAAGGGATGTTAAGTGAATCCGAAAGAAGCTTCCATTCAATAGACTGACGATTTGGATGTGACGCCAGCTCGTGGCGGCTTTTTGAAAATGCAAAAAAAAATCGCCATTTTGACATACTCGAGCGCGTCATATTTTCATATAGACGGTTCAGCTTGAGATTTTCTTAATCTGACGGTTTGAAAAAAAAATGTTTCATGATTTTTTTAATGAATATTTGCGTTTTCTAAGAGAAATATGTTGTCTGTTAAAAATTAAGGAATTTTTTTCTATAAACATATGCTCTTAATAATTTATTTTCTATATTACAGGGTGTTGAACGTGGACTTTTCAAATATTTTATTATCTATATTTCTTAAACTAAACAAAATTTGGCAAAACGTCTAAAATAAAACTTATAGATAAAAAGCAGATCTATCCAAATATCAAATAAAAAATGTTCGTTCGTTACAAAAAAAAATTCGAAGGGCGCCGCTACGCAGAGCGTCGTTTGTCAAATATTCTCAATTTCATCTTAATTTAGTCTTCGTTTGGTCTCATTTAAGACCCCGGAAGCAGATATATTTTTTCTCTTTTCGTTTGCCCACAATAGGCCAGGGACATCGAGTTTGAATAACCCTGTACATAAAATACCACGAGTGCTGTGATCAGCTGTGATGGCGTGATGGCTGGCGTGTGGGGACGGTGCGATAGAAAGAGTGAAAGGGAGAGAGAGGCGCGGAGTGCTTCACTGCAGCTAGCTGCACGCGCTAAACTTTATCGACGATTTTTGTTACTTCGGCTTGTGGAAATCGGCAGATTATATTTTTCGCGTTATACTTGAATTATTTACTTTAAAATAAAAAAATATTCGACCGCGCTCGAGAAAGTCGAGGTAACGTTTTTTTTTTGCAAGTTTGTGACCCTCCACCCCCTTACGTCACGCTCAAATCGTCAGATTATTGAAATGCACACTTTTCAGCATGTAATTAACCCATCATATCTTAATCCGACGCGCTCGAGTATATTCACCTATCGATTTTTTTTTACTATTCTGATCGCCTGCCCTACACGCGCGGCCCTGTATAGAGGGCTTAGATATGGGCTCCCCTACTATTACCTTCTCACAGGGAACTAACTATTCCTGTTCACGCTCTAGATAGTACGTGTACTTACTGGAGTGAGGATAGAAATGAGAATAACAAAATCACGAACATAATATTTTTTTAAATAAATAGTAATAAATAAAAATCTCCATATTTAAGTGATTTTATTATTTATATAGGTTATTTTAAATACACCTACTTTAATTTTCAATTTTCACCACAATTTAGCCGCAAAATGATATTGAATTTAGTTTAAATCTGTGAGTTTTTGTATTTTAAGGATTTATTTTTTTATTTCTAGTTGTAACTCCAGTGACGAAAATGGCAGACTGAAACAAGAAAGAGGAATCTATCCATGTTGTGACACGTAAGTTTTTCTTATAATAAATGGACTAATATTTCCGAATTGCATCTTATATTATGCCACTACATCTCGACAACCAAAGTTTAGAACAGAATTTATTGGAAAAAATTTCAATATGGATACAACACATTGAGGAAATATGTCTTTGTGTGGTCTGTTGATATTTTTTTTACATTTTAGATTTTATTTAGTAACAGTAAAAAAATTATGCCACTGACTTTTACAATAACCAATAAATCTCTTCTCGTCTTTGAAATAATTTTTCAATTACAAACGATTATTTCTGTCTCATAAACTAAAAATGAGGGTACCTACTTCAACAATGAATAAAAACCATTTGATTACTTTGAACCAAATCTTCTTCAGAACTAGAGGGCAAACATTATATAACCATCTGCCTACTGTTCTTAATGGGAAATTATTACAAAAGTTAATTTTTCAGAAACTTGAACTTTTCAACAGCCACCTGCAGTGAAGATGACTGCGAATATGGTCCATATAAAAAGAATAAAGTGGCCAGAGTGAGTACTAACATTACTTTTCTGATAGTTTTCAATTGGGGATTTAAAAAAAAAACTTGCTACTGGGAGACATCTTACGAGTGACTAAAATGAATAAAAGTCAGAGCTGGACCAACACTATATTAAAAACCCGAGCATGCCGTCATGTTTCATTGTTGTTTACGGATTGGGGTGGCGCTACACGACGAAAAAAATTATAGGTTATAGGAGGGCATTCTGGGGGTATTGGGATGTCAGTTTCTGACGTTTAAAAAATCCAAAATTTTAAATATCCAGCTTTATTACGATTTACCTTCTTTTTACGGTAACGAATTGTCTTTGCATCCAGTATTTGGCAGTTTTATCCTATTAACACGGCTTTTCGAGGTAGATTGTTTGTGATAACATGAAATTTTCGCGCACATGAAGAAAATGGTATGCACAGACCATTAGGTGAATTTCAGAAGAACACACACTATTTTGGAATTATGGTATGATCTGATTAACCAGCTGAAGAAGCGAAAATTAAAGATATTATTTTGGAAGAGTATTTTTTAACGTATGCAGGAATGAAAATAGAAAATTTTGTTTATAGCTTCAAAGCGAACCAATAGTCCTCCATATAAAGAAGAAACTGAAAAATCTAATGTTTTATGCTTTCACATACTACAACTAGCCATGGACTGCGTTTCAAACTCGCTTTTCTTAGAAAATGTATAGAAATATGCCATGTGAACTTGTCAAATTAGAGAGACATAAGAAACAAATATTTTATTTTATTTTGAATATTAACTTCGTTGTAACAGACACATTTGCATGTTTTTATTTTATAAAAGATTCTGCAACAATGGTGTTTTAACTAAAACCACCGTGTAAATTTGTTTCGTCGCGTAGCGCCAGTGGCGATCGCTTGAAACAGCACTATGCACAGGTCTTTAATATAGTGTTGGTCCAGGTCAGAGTTAATTTCAAAACATCCCTCTTTTACCTACCTTAATAAAACTCAATTTCAATTATAAATTATTTCGTAACAAAAGCTAATTTATCCACCATTATTATTATTTTAGCAAGATCCAATGTCACACCGCATAATCGAGAAACGGAGGCGAGATCGAATGAATAATTGTTTGGCAGATCTGTCAAGATTAATACCCACGGAATATTTGAAAAAGGGCAGAGGAAGGATAGAGAAAACTGAAATAATTGAGATGGCAATAAAGCACATGAAATATCTTCAGCAAGAGCAGGGGAATCCTATTGAACACTACCGGTAAGATATATTAAGCCTGGTTCATGCAGCTTCTTTATCTTTTAATTTTACTTTATCTTTAAGAAATAACCAATGGCATTTGTCCCTTGATTTGAACCGACCAATGACATTTAATATTTCTTGAAGATAAAGAAAAATTAAAAGATAAAGAAGCTGTATGAACCAGGCATTTTCACAGCCAAACAAAAATATGATAGGATGATTACAGAACAATACAAAATTCTGCATGGAAGCAAGTATAATAATAAATAAACATCTTTCTTCCACAGTCAAGGTATGATCCATCATATTACAATGAAATAATAAATAAAAAGTAATTAATGAATCAATATGTTAATATACAAACGGTTTATCAATATCACAGCATGAATCACATTTTATAGTCAAAATATTCCTTCAGATTATAGAAACACTTCTCTAAGGTATTTGTAAAGCTTCTCAATTTATTTTTTGAAGCACAAGCATGTGGTTGCTTCTGGGGTACTCCTAGTTTGGAGTATTGGGAGGGTGAGAATTATTATTATTATTATTTAGAAGCAAATAATTAAATATTCTTAACCCGAATATGAAATCTCGAAACTGCGACCAAACTATAGTATTATAGAGGTGCATATCACCATTTAAGACAAAATCATCTTTTCCAAATTCCAAATTTGAAACACTGTGGCTATAATTTAGAAGTTGGTACCTTCCTACGTTAGTTACTGATAAAGATTTTTCAGCTTGGGTTATCAAGAGTGCATGTCGGAAGCTATGAGATTCATGGTAGAAGTAGAAGGACACTTCCCGAGAGAGGCCATCTGTGTACGATTGCTAAATCACCTCCAAAAACATTGCGAGTCGATTTCAAGGGGCCCACACGCTGCGGCAAATACTTCTACAAGTGAAACAAGCAATTTGTCTGTTAGCACACATCACGAGCCTGTCATACAGAATAGAAACAGTCCGAATAATCATATACAGGTGAGAACGCAGAAAAATAATTTTGGAACGGTGTTCCAAGGCTTCGCTATTTGGACTTGAGTGAATGACTAATACCCTTATATATGAAGGCATATGGTATATTAATGATTGTTAGTAGCAACACTGACAAACTGACAACCATTATTTCTATTTACATTTAGTCCTTCATATGCAAGGATAATACGAATAGACTTCCCAATATCATAGGGGTGGTCCAACACAACAATATAATTTCAAATGTTAGTTTTTGTCATTGGTGCCATTCCTGCATTTTCAGGAATAGCAAACGGTCAATAAAAGTAGTAATATCCATGTATAAGAACAGAGAATTGCAGAAATTATAGTAAATTCACAGGTACACTGTTTTTGGCCGTATTTTCATACTCGTTTGGCTTCGCTACCTATGCATCGGTTCAAATTACTTAACTTTTTAATAATTATAGATAAAAATCTGCGATTATCAAGTCGAAAAAACAGAAACTGAAATGGTAAACGGTAACAATTCAAACGGATTTACAATGACTCCACCACCTCATATACCCAGTTCAGAATCAGACTACGAAAAACATCCCGATGGCAACAATGTCTCGTATAAATACAAAACCAACATCAAGCTGAGATTCAACCAAGACATAAATTCACATGAGGATGCTAAAAGGCAAAAAACGGAGAAATGTCGACGGATCTCAGTAACCAGTATAGAAAACCAAAGGTATAGTTTAAAAAAATCTAACTTCATATTTTTTATAATTCGGATTTTTTAGTTCTAGCCACAGTTCTCCCCCAAGCAGTGAGCCTTGTACTCGAATTTCGGACAGTGAGAACATGAGTCAACAAACTGCATCAGAAACATCATCGATTAACAACCTACTAAAACTGGAACCCCCAAAGAACGATGCATTGCAACCATATTCATCCATTATAAAAAATCAAATGCAAAATAATGCGAAGGAAAATTTTAACGTACCCATTTTTGTGTTACATGCAAAAGGCTCTTATTACGTTCCTCTTACGATTGACTACAAGACCTTGCTGCCGTTTCTCCATAACTACGATTTATTTGAAGCAGTGCCATCCTTGCACGACATTGTTCTGCACCCTGTGACTATAAGTGTGAATTTTCTACCCAACTTTAATGGGGAGAATAAGTGTAAAGCAGAGTACAACAATAACTGGCATTAGGTAATATTGTGAAGCTACATAAAAGGCTGTGATGGTCAGGGGAATTTTTTAAGACTGACGATATGTTATGGTTACCCAGGTAAACTTTTTAATGGAAAATATGTGAGCGTTTTCTAATTCAGATTTTAGAAATTTATTTTATACTTGTGTAATAAAAACTGTTATCTATATGTCTTATGTGTATACTTTGTGAGATAAGTATGTAACTACATATTGAAAATATAAAGTTCTGGTAAGAGACCTAAAAATTATATTTGTGAATTTTCATTACCGAAACTTTCTGTTTTTACTAAGTTGTAAATAAATACCACTACTAGAAAAACCATTTTAAATTTATTTCTTTTCCAATCATTGTTTAACCAAAAATAAATGTCCACTTTATTCAGAATATGAGCAAATTAAAGTATAAAAACACTTACACTTACTTTGTTTGCTAAAGTATTTAGTAAACCGTGCCGAATCTCTATACACAATATTCAAGTTGTTTTCTTCTGGCTCTATTGTAATAAGAGCATTTTGGATTTCATCTTCTATCGTAACATACTGCGTTCGAGCCCCGATAATGTCTGATGCTTTATCACAACCAAAATACATTAGTAAGTCTAGTTCATTCTTCTCTTCCCAGTTATAATCAGTTAACAACTAAAAATAATTTTCATTTTTTGTTATACAAAGCTTGAATTTACAGTTTCACTTACTGAATAGCATCCTGGAGTCCACCTTTGCAATTCAAACTTCATACTGGCAGTCTCACAGTCTAAATCCAAATCTGTATAGCATTGTAACAGTTTAAACATATTTTTAGACTGGTAGAGATTTAAAAGCCTTTGGAGGCTGTGAGGTAAAGTTTCAGTATTTGCAATTTCATATGAATACCTGTTAGGGGGACCTACCTTTTTCCACTGCAAGCCTTAAATGTTCATTTGATAATGTATTGTAAAAAAACAGCATAGTACAGAGATCTTACTTTTATCTTTTAATGTTTGTAAAATTTCATTGAATGATTCTTTCTTGAAGAAACTTTTCAATGACATTTCAGAATTTTCTTCGATGTATTTTTGTATAACTTGTATAGCAGCTTTCTCTAAATAGTCTTCATTTATCCAACTTTCTAAATCTATGTCCACCTCTTTTGGTTTTAAATAATTTTTACTGAACAATCCACTTTCAATGGGTCTATACAAAGGTGTTTCAAAAGTTGGGGGTACTTTTGTGTGAAACCAGCCATTTATACTTAATCTACAGTCATTTAGAGTCGTTACTTCTGCAACCTAGTAAATTCAAAGTAATGAAATAATTATTGCTTGCTAGCATTTTTCTTCTATAGTTTTCTTCACTCTGATTTTTGAGTGGGATATGGTATAGGTACCAACAAACATAAAACAGTATAATAAAACACAAAATCAAATCATTTTGAGTGTAATATGTAATAAAAAAAGTAGTTTTGAAAAAATACTGTTAACAGTACTACCTCCTGTCTATATTTCAAAAGAAAATCTTATCCATAAATTTGTATTCAATTGGCTTAATTTTGTTACTTCTTTTATTTTGTTTGTAATAAACTTCTTAGAATACTTAACTTTAAATTGGGAAATGCATAAACTTATTATTATACTTCTGTCAACATTTTCGATACAATTTTGTAATTTTTAAAATTGCAGGTTTTGGCAATGTGATTTTATCGATTCTTTAGTACTCAACTTACTTGGTGATACGAGTAATTTGTCACTGGAAAAAACACTAACTGGTTATTTGAAGGCAGTATGCTCCTCACTATCTCATTTGGTTGTCCATCATCATCTCTCGATAGCAAATCCAAAGCACCCCCTTTCTCTGTACTCCAACCATCTTGACCTGTCAAATATAGTACAAATGCCACCAACCTATCCTCTCTTTGATCATCATGCACCAATAAGTAATCTGTGTTACTATACAAACTGCAAGTTGCAGAGATATGTGTCAATTCTAACCCTGTCAATTCAGCTACCTACAACAGATCTTGTAATTTTTTTTCTTAAGGATAGGGTAAGAAATAATTCCTTTACCCACTTCATTACGTCTTCCTTTAAATAATCGTAAACAGCACTAATAATGTTAGAGTTCAAATATTTCAAGTCCTTTGATTGGAAAAACTCGTATAAATCCATGCTTCTTATATTCCAATCCAACTCAAAGAATTCTTGCCGAAGTTCATCTAATATAGACTTATTTTGTAAGAGGTTATTTATAACACAAACTTTGAATGGATCGGAAATTATTTCAAAATTTTTGTTACTTGTACTTTCACCGATTTTCCATTTTTGTTTGAATTCATGTATTGTGTTACTTTGAAGCAAGTATGAATTTAATTCTGGAGCTATTTTCTGACGTTTAACTAATTGCAAATTGGGATCCCTATCACATGTAGGCATCAAATGATCTGAAATATCTATTATTTTATTTTTTGATTGCAATAATCAATCTGTGTTAATCAAATGACACAATGAAATCTAAGTGTTTAGTGGAGATATATTATTCAAAGCTGCTGGAAGTAGAGTACTATTTTACCAATTTCAACGCAAACGTTTGATTTTATCATTAGGAAACAAGAGTACCTTTTGTTGCAGAATGAAAAGATGCACTAAAATGATATGTGTAAAAGCTCTATCCAAAAACAGTGAAAGTGGCGACCTTTGTGAGATACTTAGAAATTGAAATCTTTAGCTTATTCTCCATCCCCAAAAACACAGCAGTGCAAAATTTCAGTTCAGCAGCTTTTGGGATATGTATGTAGCCAAAATTCAATTTCAAACAATGAACTTCAAAGCCCTGTATCTCTTAAACAAACAACATTTCTATAAGGCATATTGGCCTCAATCGTCATATTTTTGCCCAAGATATATAATATGCAGTTGCTCTATGGACCTTTCTTAACAGGACAGTTAGATAGTACAAATAAATTATTGACATAGAATAGAATATGCCATTAAACAATAAAGGAACAAACAGTATTAGAGAAATTCCTAATGGAGTACAAAATTAATGTAAATGTGCTTTACCTTCATATATATTATTTCAAAAAAGTAGAGTCCCACCTAAAATCTAGAAAATATTTGGAAAGTGTCCTCTTTTACCCCCAAAACTATTTTTTATTTGGTAAAATTCAATGCAGTTGAAGACGCAAGTAACCCCTGTTAAGAAAAAAAAAACAAGAACCCCCGAGCCAGGTTTTAATTTGTCAATCGTGAAGTTTGAATATTCACTATCTAACTGCACCGGGCTGTCCTGTTAACAATAAGTTCCCATGGTAACACAGTTTTCATAATGGATCAGTACATATTGTCGGAAATTTCTTTGTAATGCAAATTTGATTTTTAATTCGGTTTTTCGCCACAGAAACCTGAAACAAACTGATTAAAAGACAACATTTTCAAGTTACCAGGAAAATTCATAAATACATAAAGGAGGAAGATTTATTGTCCGAAAGCTCAGAAAACAAAGTTATTTTTTGAGTTAATGTTCAAAGTTTCGTTCATTTACTGAAGAATTTATGAATTTTCATGGCAAATTGAAAATGGTGTCTTTTAATCACTTTTGTTCAGGCTTCTGTGGTGAAAAACTCAATTAAAAGTATGAATACTACATTCCGAACAAAATTCAAACTCTACGATTAGCTACGTTTAGAATTTCTTTGAACCAATCACATTGACGGTGACTAGTTCAGGTTCACAACCACTTTGGGATCGCTCTGCGAACTTAAAGATATTATATCAACTGTCACACTTGGCAGCTAGGTCAATGTAAATTTTATAAAATAATACTCTGATAGGTACTTGGACCGACACTATATTAAAGACCCGAGCATAACGTCATAATTTCAGTTGCAATCTGGAGTTGCGCTACTTGACGAAAAAATGGTGACATAGATTAAAGGGAGGTATTCTGTGATTATAGGTGTGTCAGTTTAAAATATTTAGAATGTCACAAATTTGAAATAGCCAGCTTTATTACAATTTAATTTCTTTTTATGTTAACAAACTGTCTTTGCGGCCGGTATTTCGCACTTATGTCATATTAACACAGGTTTTAAATGTAGATTTATGATAACATGACATTTCCATGCATGGAGAAAATAGTATGCACAGACCATTAGGTGAATTGCAGAAGAATAAACACTTCTTTAGAATTACGGGATGATCTGTTCAACCAGTTGAAGAAAAGAGAATTCTGGATATTACATGTTGGAATAGTAATTTGTTATGTATGCAAGAATGAAAATAGAAAAATTTGTTTAAAGCCCCAAAGCTAACCAATTGGTCCAGTATATAAAAAAGAAACTGAAAATCTAATACTTTTAACTTTTAGGTACTTACACTACAACTAGCTATGGACTTCATTTCAAGCCAAAAGGTACCAAAATACTCTTGCTTGCCTTGTAAACTTGTCAAATTAAAGGGACATAACAAACAATCATTTTATTTTGTTTTGGATATTAAATTTTTTGTATGTTGTTATTTTATAAGAGATTCTGCAACAGTTGTTTTTTTACCACCCTGTCGATTTTTTCGTCCTGTGACACCAGTGCTTTAAACAGTGCTATGCACAGGTCCTTACTAGTGTTGGTTCGGCTGATACTAATCATTTCATCATGTCACTTATTTGACATACATCCTTGAACAGAATTGATATGCGTATATTGCGGAACAATTTTACTGTCATTATCCCAAATATCACAGTCATATTCAGGTTCGCTTTCTTCGCTTGGGTAGCGTATTCCGCCATCTAGTAATTCATCGCAATTTTCATCCTCTGGGTCAAATTCATTGCTCGATTCACTAAGAGAATTAGCATTCGCTGCCTCCGCAAGTTTGTCTTTATCTAAAATTTTAAATTTAGATTTCCAAATTAAAAGCATTGTTAGGTATATCAGATAACCTTACCAAAGTATTTATTCACTTTTCCGAAGTTGTCCCTGTTCATGTTAACAAAACTAGCCTACTTTGTAATAAGCAGTTACAATTTATTATATTAAGAAGAAATTTACGGGAAAATGTACCTACATCTTTATTTAATTATTATTTTAAAATAAGGTAAATTTTCCTGTGCCACAAAATATATAGGTTAGGCTGTGCAGCTACAACCACAAAACATAAAATATATAGGTTAGGTACCATATCAAGGGTTGCGTCACCGTCTCATCTCAAAGGACATAACCTATTAAATTTTTGTGAAAGCACATGCATGCGTATGCAAGCGCTTTTTCGCTATTGTAGAGGACGTTGGACAGCTGAGCCGTCCTGAAGAAAGCAAGGAAGCAAGCCATTTGAAGAAGCAATTGCTCGGCGCGTGCTTATTTTTGTAAAGTCCATGGTTTTATGGCATTGAGGTAGTATTGGAGGGGAGAAGCTGTCACGTGACCCGAAACGGGTTCACCTACGTCATAGATTACCAGAACAACGTCAATTTGTTGAATCGGTAATAAAAGTGCATTAAAAGTGGCTAAAAGTGCAGTTTTCCTTGTTATTGCGAGCTATTGAACTCTGAAAATAAATATGTCATGTGCTGTACGTTGTTGCAGTAGCAATTCTAAAGTGGACAAAAAGAAATTCACAGGAATTACATTTCACAGGTAGGTAATGTCACAGACCTAGGTATATAGCGAAGCGAAGCTATATAGGTCTGTGGTAATGTAAACAATAGACAGAGCCGTATCGATATAATTTATAATATCCACTTTGGTACTTTATGAAAAGAAAAATATTACCTTTATATAACTACTCTAGGTATGTATTTTTCAAGGATTGCCTACAGGGTGTTTCTTCCTTCGATTCAAAATAACCCCATATTTTCTTTCGTAGGTTTTTATAATTTTACTAGGAATACTGTTTATTGTTTAATCAGACCCTGGCGTGTGAGCCATATTGATCCAAGACTTAGCCACACCCCCTGAACCCGTTTGCTATATGCGACAAAGTAATGTTATGGCGCCTCCCCTCCCCATACTACCTCAATGTTTTATGGTTTTTCTTCTAACCTGAAAATTTTGTGATGGTTTGGTGTAATAACTACATTTCTAATCCGTAGTGTATATGTGGTTGCCTGGCTCACTATAAACGAGACAAATTTCGGTTTAAAAATAAAAGGTAGCTAGCCCTACCCTACCTTATTTATATATAGGGCCTAGGTATAACCGTACAAGGTTATGGCTCTACTAACTTTGAACCCTTTTTTTGGGGTGCACTTCGAGGTGATTTACCCAGTTCCGGGGACCACGCCGACGTTATCGCGGTTATTACGCGCCCCCCTTCATTATCGAGACAAACACAACACCCAGGGCACTTACCGGGGTGGGAATCGAACCCACGACGTACGATGCCAAAGCGTGGGTCCAACGAAAGACCCACTCGTGCACCGCCGCCCCCTTGATAACCCTATACTTATATAAACCTGGACGAACTTAAGAGTCGGTTAAGTATAAACAAAGATAAACCATAAATGCGCAGGCACAGGTGTCAAAATTGAAGTCGTATTGAAAATGAGGTAGCACGTTCAGTCGCCCGTGCTGACTTTCCACTTGGCACGGTAATGCCATTAGAAATATTATGTAGCTTTCGTTATTTTAAATGACAGGTGCATACTGTGCAAAAAGGCGTTTAATAACTGGCTAACTGCAAGCGCATACTAAAAGCGACACTGCAATCAATGCGCATTTTCGCTGCAAATATCTGGTATGGGCAATTACTATGCCTCTATACACTACTACCACAGATTACCAGCAATCTGTGCTACTACCTTGCCATTGGGTGCGTTTAAATGGCTGTATTGTAGGTTACAGTCCTTGCCACCATATACAGTGTGTCTACTTTTAAGAGTATACAAATCGATAAAAAAAACGTTTTGCAAGATATTTTTAAAAACCTTTTTTTTCTTCGAAAGTTTTGAAAAAACGCTTCTTTTGACGTTATTACTTTGGTCAAAATGCAAATCCAGGGACGGCTACGATTTTTTTATACCCCCGATTTTTACGAAAACCATTTTTTTAAATTTAAAATCTGACACCATAGCGTTAATCAGGACCCTCCAAAACCCCCATATACCAAATTTGAACAAAAATATAGAGGGTGTTCGGTTCTACGCCGCGTTAAAGTTAAAAGCACCTGGCGAGTCCGTCAAGCGTGCCATGGAATTATTTCAAAACATTTGAAGAATTAACAGGACCACCCAAAATATTGATGGACGAAATTGCAATAAGAAATATACAGGATGTTTTTCTCTACAGAGTCTGAAATTTCCGACTTGCCTTGGATTTTTGAAAAAATGAAATGTAAAATAAATTCAATTTTAGAAAAATGTGCTATTTTATGTTAATACATTTATTGTAAAGATGAGCCCTATCTTCAGTTTTTTAGACCCAATTAATCTATCTTCTCTAGATTAAGTACTTTATCTATGTATAATAAAATAAAGAGGCATTATATTGCATTATTTAGTAATGTACTAATGTATGTACTTATTATGGCCGATATCCAATATCCTCTATGACGATATCCTTTATAATGTTATGTTTGTAGCGCGTCCGTGTTTTTTTTTTTTGCTCAGAATTTTCATCCATTGTTGGTTCAAGTATAGACTATGTTATTTTGCTTCGTTCTGCACCGATAAATATGTTGTAGAAGTTTTATTTGGGCCAAAGTAGTTTCGATTACATTTTCCTGTCACAACAATGCAATTAATTGTCTTAGCTAAAAATTAGGTACTTGCTTAGCAGTGTGATTATGCGCAAGATCGAAAATATGCAAAAAAAATGAAAGGATGTCACTTTAGATATTTTGTATAAGTGAAATTGTTCTGAAAATAGCCGCGTTCCTATTGCCACTTTTCTTAAGAATTCTTACTTCAGCTCAGTTGGTGGCAGTTCCTTTTGCAAATGAGAATGTGAGCTAAAGTGAGATTTTTTACCTCCCCCTTCACCCTTCATGCTCATCCTCGCGAGGACACTCACTAGCGAGCATATTGGCTCAGATTGGTGGTGGGGAAAATGACCCTTTCACAAGATGAGCCTTTGACAGGAAAAAACAAACTGAGTGGCTCGGCTAACAACTGAGTTAAAGTTCTCAGTGTAGGGGCAAAAGGAACGCGGCTAATACTATGAATAAAGAACCCCAGGAAGGAGCAAATTTGGGCTTTACGCTGGACCGGCCCAGTCTCTGCATATGGCGGCATGCCATTTCCGGTTTACAAAAGTACTTTCCGATGGAATGTTATCCCTCAAACATTTTATTCTGGTAGTCACGGAATAGCCGCAGGCTGCACAGCTAACCATAATAGATCTCCAAAAAGTACTTATAGAAAAACTACACAAATATCTAATAGCACAAACCACCGTGACAACTGTCAAATATAAAAATATTTTGTCAAAATTCAGTCTCCATACAGGGCGATTTCCGTCTCACGTATTTTATAATGCCCATAGAGCTTTGGCTCCTTCCTGGGGTTCTTTATTCATTGGGCTAATATAAAAGTATCATATTAGTTACTATGACGCGGGGGAAGAAAATTCTTTCTCCACGACCATTCCTGAATGTAAGTATTCTAAAATAATTTTTAATAATAGAACTTAAAAATTCTCACTCTAGAGCGAGGTGATTTATTCTTAAATACTTGCTTCTCGAGTGTTTTGCATGTATTTCCAGGATCTTAATATAATTTTTGTAATCTATTGCACATAACCCAAGTAACATTTAAAATTTCAAACGCTCTTGAACAGTTTTATAACAGCTTTAATGTGACTTAGACGAGTCAAAGATATTTAACAAAGCCGGGATAAATGCAAAACACACTTAGGGCATGACGGTTTTATAATTAAGTTTTATAGCAGTCCTCCAGATATATTTTATAAGAGACAATACTCTTATAGTGAATGTTCTCTTGTAAATGCTTTGTTAACGGGGTTTCGAAAGTCCTTATAAAACTTTCTTACCTTAAAGTGGCTTTCAATTCAAAGTAGCCTTATTATGTCTGAAATACGTGCAATATGGCTTTATGGTAGCATCAATAACTGGTTTTATAACGCCCTTATAGAACATAAAAAGGCTAATAGTTGAAGGTTTTATGTTTACCTTCAAAAAAGCAAGTATTCTATTATAAATCCAAATGTTCTTTATATTTCCTGGATAAAACTTCATTATTATTAAAACGGTTCGTTAAAACTATGTTCTCTTAAAATTCGTTCAATGAAACAAGTCTAATTTTTTTGGATAATTGGGCGGTTGTGGAGAAAAGTGGGACATTTCATAGAAAATGGAAGAAGGAAAACGAAATTATAAGTGTACATCCCTATAGGCGCCCTCAACGATCGTCCATCTGTGACTCCCGGTTTAAAGTTCTGTGCCTGTGGATGCTTCCCATAACCTCTTTAATTATGTTTGACACACGAAAAAAAACACTTCCTGCAGTGTGGTATAATTATAATCTAAATTTTGACGTTAATGTTTGGTTTCGCAAACGCGCAAGTGTCAAGATTATCAAAAATAAAACTAAGTAGCTTTATGATGTACTTGTGTAAAGCCAAAAGGCTCTGAAATAGGGTGAACTGATTTGTACACAGCAAAATCTCCCCGAAAGGTGTAAATTGATCTTATAAGTATCGTCATTAAATGCAATATTAAACATAATTAGTTTTAATATGACTGAACTTAAGTAAATTTGGTTTTGTGACATCGTTTACTGTTGCCTATTACATTTATGAAGAAGTGGCCATTTTTGTTCAATAGACAAGCCAAGATGAAATGAATGTTGGATGCCATATTGGACTATTTGTTAAATGAAAAGTTGAATATTATGGATTTTCCGTACAAAAATTTAAAAAAAATCCGTTTTATTAAAATAATTGACAGAACAAGGCTGTATTTCTGAAAATCAGACCCATTCGAATTTTTAAAATATTCTGAAAAAAAAAATCACAAAGCGAAATTTCTTTGCCTTTTTTAGGCCCTTTAATTTTCCGGGCATACCCTATGCTACTTTATCAGAAAACTAAGCTTCGTTTGCTATTTTGAGTAGGGGATCAGGTGTAAAAGTGATAATAAAATTCTGGGGAAACAATAATTGTATCCTATTTTATAAAACCATAATGAATCTTTGGAGACATATAGGAATGTCTAGCTCAAAGACGTATGACGCGGACGCGGATATAATATTATTTAATCTTGTTTATGGAATCTTATAAAATAAAATATACTTTCAATGAGCTTCATAAATTTGCAATAAAACTGAAAAGTGTAGTTGTCCTTATAGAAGTTTTATGGATGTTTTAAGGCAGGTTTTATAGTTAACTTGTAGTCGTTGTTAAAATATTTCGGTCCAAAGCAAGTATGTCTTAAAGAAGTTTTATAATTTTACTCTTAGAGCTTCTGTAAGATTCTCCACATGCCATAATAAAACTTAAAATGTTACTTGGGAAATAAACAATATAATAATAGGGATACTAATATTTCGTACTAATAATAATAAATCATTGCATTAATTTATATATTTTCAATCCATAACAAGACAATGAATGAATATACGCTAATCGAATTAAACACAGCATAGAGTGTAATGGATTTCAAGACTGTCAACGTCGCTGTCAACAATAGCGGCGTGGGGGTGCGCGTCATAATAATAAGTATTTTCCAACGTGTTTTAAGTTAAATAAAATGAGTGAAAAATCGAGTGATTTTGATATGGAATTTGATAATACTCCACCTGAAATTACAAATTGTGCAAATAATATAAGTAAGAACCTGCTGCCGCAAAAATCGAAACATGAATATGAAAATGGTCGTGGAGAAAATACAGTCTGTTACTCGGTTAGAATGAAAAAATTCGATACTCGTCGTTCCTCACGCTCGCTAACGCTCGCGGTCGGAATCTTCCACTCGTATCGAATTTTTTCATTCTAACCTCATTACAGAATCTACTATTCCTTCCTAGGGAGAGAAAGGGAGATATAGATATATTTAGTTTCCTGCGATGGAGAATGGAGCAGGTCGAAAACGCTATTTTCAAAGGATGTAATATAAAAATCCGTTTATTGCCAGAAACATGTTTTTTAACTAATAGCTAGTTTATTATTTACCTGCACATTCTATGTTTTGCAATCTATGTAGGTCAGTTTAAATTGGTTGGATACTAGGATGAGGTATGCAATAAACAAGTATAGAGGTTGAAAACACAAAAAAAACTGGGTTGATATTTTTGTTAAAAATTGTGAAACTATAACCAGAAAAATAACCACGACAATATGTATTTTAAATACGTAACAATTTTTGAGAACGAAAATATTGAAATATTCCGCTTCTTATATTATGACTAGAGGCATTTCTGGGATCTACGAGGCTGAGAATATCATCTTTCCTTCTAAAAATACTCAGAAATTTTCTCCAAGGATATGCTACACGTTTTCCGCGTAGTTACGCCAACATCCGAATGTCTAACAGAGCGCATAGAAGATAAAAAAATGAATGAACTAAATTAAATAGCTAATGATGCCCGTGTGCACTGCTTGCGTTTGGACTGACCTCTGGTTCGATTCCGGGCGCTGGGCAAAATGCAGATTTTTATTTATTTCATGGCATTGATGCTTGACCACGGAAATCTTAGATAACAACTACCTAAAATGCTTCTTTGAAATAACATGTTAATAATTATTCTTTTGGAGATAACTACGGAACTAATGAAGATATCGATTTGAACCTTAATTGGGTATTTTTTGTTGTAAATTTAATCTACTTTTAATAAAAAATTTTCAAATTGCGCCCTCTACCGGTGGCCACGAAATTCGAAATAACCTTACTGGACAATCATTTGATAGAATAAGGAAAGCTCTCGTCAACAAGCCCAAATTCGACCAAACCGGAGTTAGCAGCATTTTTTCAAGTCAAGGTTTATCCGCCCGTTTCACCTCTATTTGAAGATCTAGAGCAAAAAATCCTTAACGAAAATTGTTCAGAATTTGCTGAAGAGTGTAATAATTTTTTTTTTATATACCTTTATTAGTCACTTTTTTGAGAAAACTCATTTATTTTTCAAATTTACTGTTTCGAATACGCTCCCTAGCGGCCGACCTACGAACTTAAAAATAATTTCCAGCGATTTTTCGTGACGACATTACTTTAGAAGTTTTTTTTTCAGAAAGCTCTAGGAGACCAGGACTATTAATTCCTGATATGGTACAGGGTGGCCCATCCAAGCGGAAAAAGTGTGCTACGTGGAGACAGGTTAACATAAAATCGTCATTCAAAAAATGAGGTTGTAGTAAAAATTAAGGGGAATTCGAGGGTGTACCCTAATTTTGTATACGGGGGTCGGTAAAAAAGTTATCGCGAAAAAACATTTTTTTTTTCAAAATAAAAAAAATTTTTTTTTACCTACACATCCATTAGAGAACCTTTAAGTAGTATTCCCGAATATTCAGTTTTTTAATATAACTTCCGGTTATAGCGGAAATGAAAGTGGTTTTCTCTATTTTACAACTTACACATTTCTCTTAACCATCACAGGATTCCTTTTTTAATTATTCTGAATCCAACGATATATAATTTGACCTATTTATCTCCAACCGTTTCCGAGATATTTATCAGAGAAGCTCCATCAAACTAGATACATGGTCTCATGGTCGGTGTCTGATGTTCGATCTGAGTAGGCCAAACAATAAAACCAAATTTATGACAAATCAAGTCAACCGTGATAATAAAACTGACAATCGAGTAGGCTGTCAATTCAATATTTCTATTTACGTGTCAGATTAGTCTAAAATTTTGTTGCTGAAGCTGTTAGTATAATAGTTGCAGTTTAAAAAATGTTTTTGAAAGAAGAATGAGAAGAAGAAGAATGCTGTGATATTTTAGAGATCTAAACCATCACAGGATTCCTTTTTTAATTATTCTGAATCCAACGATATATAATTTGACCTATTTATCTCCAACCGTTATGGGCCCACAGTTATGGAAGGAAGCGCCATCTTGCTGCCATATCAATTGTCTTTCTTGGAGTTGGTTAAGAAAAATTAATGGCAACTGGTCAAAGTATTGTTCCAATTCGTTCTGGATTAAATGTAGGTATTTCCTACCTGTCATACTTCCTGAATAAAATAGAGGGAACATTATAAAATTTCCCACAATTCCGCACCAAACACCCACGGAATTTCTGCCGGATTTCACAACTTCACGAAATGCCCGTGGATTGTCAACAGACCAAAATATACTATTTTTCCGGTTGTATATTCCCGCCGTTGTAAATGTAGCTTCATCGGACCAAATAATTTGTTTAAAAAATCCAGCTCCACCTCTTGCAAAATAAAAGTTTAACATTGTTTGACAATATTCCAGTCTTCTTGCAGCATCTCCAGGGAATAGCCTTTAAACAGGTAATATTTTGAAGGCTTTAAATTTGCTTAATTTCATTACCCTTTGTATTGTAGACCGGGGAATTTGTAAGTCTCTCGCTGCATCTCTCTGAGATTTTTCGTTATTTCTTCTGAAATAATTTAAAATTCGTTCTCTCTCGTCCTCACTAATTCTAAACCCTTTTTTTCTCTTGCTAATCACACTTCCTGTCGATCTGAATCTTCGATACAGCTTACATATAAATGGAGCACTCGGAACATTTCTATTTGGATATTTACGAGAATACTCCCTTAAAGTTTCTACGTATCTTTTATCATTTTTGATGAAGATCTCTAAAATATCACAGCATTCTTCTTTCAAAAACATTTTTTAAACTGCAACTATTATACTAACAGCTTCAGCAACAAAATTTTAGACTAATCTGACACGTAAATAGAAATATTGAATTGACAGCCTACTCGATTGTCAGTTTTATTATCATGGTTGACTTGATTTGTCATAAATTTGGTTTTATTGTTTGGCCTACTCAGATCGAACATCAGACACCGACCATGAGACCATGTATCTAGTTTGATGGAGCTTCTCTGATAAATATCTCGGAAACGGTTGGAGATAAATAGGTCAAATTATATATCGTTGGATTCAGAATAATTAAAAAAGGAATCCTGTGATGGTTAAGAGAAATGTGTAAGTTGTAAAATAGAGAAAACCACTTTCATTTCCGCTATAACCGGAAGTTATATTAAAAAACTGAATATTCGGGAATACTACTTAAAGGTTCTCTAATGGATGTGTAGGTAAAAAAATATTTTTTTTTATTTTGCAAAAAATGTTTTTTCGCGATAACTTTTTTACCGACCCCCGTATACAAAATTAGGGTACACCCTCGAATTCCCCTTAATTTTTACTACAATCTCATTTTTTTAATGACGATTTTATGTTAACGTGTCTCCACGTAGCACACTTTTTCCGCTTGGATGGGCCACCCTGTACCTCTTCACCCTTAATGAAACACCCTGTATACCAGTGATGTAATGTGTCGAGATACATGTATCGAGATACTGTATCTAGATACTTTTTTATCTACCTAGATACATTCTAGATACTTACAAAAATCAGGATCTGCTTTAGTATCTAGATCTTTTTGAAAGTATTTAGATACTTAGATGATATACTAGAGATACATTTTTTTTAGCCAAGATGCCAAGGCGTGCAACGTGCTTATATTTAATTTTTAAACCGTTCCTATGGGCAAAAATTAATTTTATGTTTATTGTAATTCAAATAGGATTACATGCTTTGTACAATCGATAAGGCATAAAATATAACACGGTTTTACCATCATCTGCGCCAGTCGAGCGCCTCTTTATAGTACAGGAGGACAAATTTTAACGCCAAGGCGTAACAGGCTCAGTGATGAAAACTTCGAAATGTTGCTAATGTTAAAAAAACAATACAAGTAATAATGGGGTGTGATTTAGTGATTTTTCATAAAGCACCTACTCAGTGCTCACTTTGCAGTGACACGGTAAACTACTAACCCACAACTTATATTTCAATTAGTGAAAATCTAAACTTCACATTCGTCTAAACAGTTCTACTTTACCTACACACACACACTTGTTTCATAATATCTAAGTAGGTAAGTACCTATATTTGATTGCCTCATGAGGTCTGAATTAACTGATAGTATCTGAAAGTATCTAGATACATTTGTCAGACAGTATCTGTATCTGTATCTAGATACCGGAAAAAATATATCTGTTACATCACTGCTGTATACACTGGGATCATCTCATCGGATCTCTGGGCAGACTTTATGGGGATTCAATCAGGTAAGCGTTGACTAATGTATTTATAAGACTTCTCACGGCTATAGCTTTGTGGAATATAGAGGGCGCTGATGGCCAACAATGTGTTTTCCATTGTATTTTGTCTCTGGAGATCATATTATGGTGAGGCATAGAACTTTCAAACATGGCATCCATGGTCAGTCTTTATTAATACGTCAGTCAACGAGGTAAGTGTATGAACCTGGACCAACACTTACCTGTGTATAGTGTCGATCCAGAGGTACGAACAAAGAAAATGATAGAATACATAATATGTTATCAAATAACTGAAAACTGTGATCGCATTTTCTCAGTGATTACGTCAGATGTAGTTGAGTAGCCATTTTCATTTCAATAATAATTATTATGTATAGTTGTTTTACTTATACAGTGTGGATAGAAATTGTGGAATATTGCTTATATTTCTTAAAATATTCCTCATATGAAAAACTTGTTTTAATAAAAGTGTTAGGGGAAATTATTTTCCGTTTATTGATATCAAGCAATCTTTTGTAGCACAAAAAATGTGGTTGCCATGGTAACCGACTTGATTTTTTTAAATGGCACCATATACGTTTTTTGGTGAAAATTGATACATTGGAACTTTCTGAATACGAAACAATACAATTTTAATGGGGTCGCATAAGAAAAAAATACAAAAAAGTAAGTTTTCTCTTATGCTATTGACAATGTTTATCAAAATAATTATTAACATCAAGTTAGCCATGCCAAAATCAGAACAATGGGAAACTGTCACTAGCTGTCAGTTGCTTGTAATTGTGTGCATTGTTACAGTAAACGGTAAACGTACTTTTTTACTCAATTTTCTGTGTACTTACTTAAGTAGGTACTTAGTAAGTTATAATGGCGCTTGAATTAAGTGGAACGGAAAGAATACAGAAAAAGAAAATTGAGTAAAAAAGTACGTTTAGTGTAACAATGTACACAGTTATTACACAGATAGTGACAGTTTCGCATTGTTCTGATTTTGGCATGGCTAACTTGATGTTAATAATTATTATTTTGATAAACATTCTCAATAGCATAAAAGAAAACTTAATTTTTTTTGTATTTTTTTCTTATGCGACCCCATTAAAATTGCATTGTATCGTATTCAGAAAGTTCCAATGTATCAATTTTCACCAAAAAAAAAGTATATGGTGCCATTTAAAAAAATTAAATCGGTTACCATGGCTACCACATTTTTTGTGCTACGAAAGATTGCTTGATATCATTAACGGGAAATAATTTCCCCTTTTAAAAACATGTTTTTGATATGAGGAATATTTTAAGAAATACATATAAGCAATATTCCACAATTTCTATCCACACTGTATATTATGTATATTGAGTATAGTGAAAACTATATGTCCTATATGGGAGGAAAACTAGGATGTGCAATTACCTATCTGAATCGCCAATCGCCATATGAAAGTAGGTACATATTTATGTGGAGCCCGTGTATACTTCTGGGGTTTTCAGTCTTATGTGTGCCCCATTATCAAAAAACTCGATTGTCGCCTGTTCTACAAGAGTAAGTACTTAGTACTTAGTAGGTACTTGCTCCTCCATGTAATAGGTATATAACCACCTACTATGTAGAGCTCAGGTTTCCTCTAAGTGGACTTTGTTCTTGCGGTCATTTGCCCGCCTCGTTCCTTTATTACCTTATTCTTACTGGAAAATAAGGAATAGAAAAGAGAAATTTTATGGTCCCGGCGTTACGTTTTCTTGCTATCATTATAATCGATTCTCCTTGAATGGCCCCTATGGAGTTCAGGAACAGATTACCTGTAATCTGTGGTTCAGGTTTATTCTTGAAGTAGAACAGTCAGTCCTAGAACAACTCCTGCCATAAACCACCATTATTACTAATTCTACTCTATTATACTAAAATATCTCTTTAACTGTACCTACACTAGATTGTGACAGGTAAATATTTCATGTCCCTAGAAGTCTGTAAGCGGAGACCATATTGATATTATTGATAGGTAACGGAAAGGGCTGTAATCAACAGAATTTACGTTTTACCAAAGAAAATAATAAGTATTATTTGCGTTAAACCAAAGAAAATAATAAGTATTATTTGCGTAAAACCAAAGAAAATAATAAGTATTGTTTTCTTTGGTTTTACGCACACGAATCCTAAATAGGTAATTTGAATAGATGAATAGATAAAAAATTAAAATTGAACTCTCTTCTTTGAAGCACAGAAAAAGGCTATAGTTTCTGTGTTTGAAGTTAGGTTAGAACCACAGACTATCAAGGTTAAGCTTCAGCCTGTCATAAGTTCTGACATTTCTGCCAGACATGCCAAATACGCCCCTGGACGCGCCCAAAACAATGAGGCCAACGTTGAATTACCAAATTCAGAAATGTAATTTCTACTAGGGAGATTTTAGAATACTGAATCTGTCACGAAAGTTAGCCCCTCCCCAATATTATTACGCTACGCCAGTGACAAATTAACAATAATGTTTTATTGTCAACGTTTTTTGTTTCGTCGCAACCTCACTCTATCAACATAACCCGATACAATAACACGTCAGTACTCCGACACATTTTCTAATTTGCTAATTGCGAAAGCCTGCGATAAGACTCCGCTTCTGACGCCCATGGCGATTGACGGAACAGGCCCAGGCCTGTCGACTCCAGCTGCCCATGACGAACAACGCAGAACCGCCTCGCCCGCATGATCTTCGACGATCCAGTTGGCCGGTCACAGCCGAAAATACGGTGTGTTCGTTCAAGGTCAAAAGTCAATAATTCGCCGTTGTGTAACAGTCAAGGTCAGCCGGAGAAATTCTCGTGGAACCTCCCGAAAATCGGCGCATGTTTGTGTTTACAGAAACCGCGATCGAGGAACACCATCACAATCGTGATTAACAACTTACAATGTATGCGTTTATCTTTTAGAGATGTTTTCCAAAACAAAAACACTGTGTGGTACGAAGGCGTAGAAAGGCCACATTTTTTCCTTTTTATTTGTTTAAAATTTCGAGTTTAAACTCGGCGTAGGTGTTTATAAGCCTGCAGTGGTTTATAACGGATTCTGAAAAATTGCACGTTGAGTGCACTTTCTTTAACGTCATGATCATGTTTATCCATTTGTATTTTTTGACAAAATGTGCTTTTTGAAAATGTTCATCATGCTTGTATAATGTAGATATAATAGGCAACTGCACTAACGGGAACTAAAACTACAATGATACTACTACACTACTATTTTTTTCGTAAAGAGATCGTTTTGATATCTTCCTTTATAACGTTTAACTAGCGTAGACCTGAAAAACAAAATTTCGAGTTTAAACTCGAAATTTTACACAAATAAAAAAAGAGGTGGCTTTTCTACGCCTTCGTACAGTGTGGAAAAGGCGGCGTCTGCATGTACCATAATGTTTACGTTGGATCAAAACAAATATTATCTAATAATAATTATACTATTATTAGGCCAATAATAAATTACTGATAACAAACCAAGTCGTACCCGTCTACCAATAAACAGAGTCAGGTCAGGATCCAAGAGGCCACATATCAAATTAATTTATTTAGTGTTTTAGTTTCATTGTTTTATTTTTTGGAGCTACTCGGAAGGTGGCTACTGGCTAGATATACAGGGTATTTTAAGAAAAAAACTTAATATGAACGTATGTCGTAAACGTCCTAACTTTTGAGATACAGGGTGGTAAAGTTTTCAGAAAAAAATCTTTTTTTATAATAACTGTGACACTATTGTAGATATGTTTATGAAATTTGGTACGTGGATTGAACATTTTTGAAGAAAAAAAATAGTACGCCAATGACTTCTCTTAAAATAAAAATTATTTTGGGATTTCCCATTCATTTCTGAGCAAATTTGATCTCTTGATTTTCTTTCGTCCGAAGCATAGTTTTCACTTAAAAAAATAAAAATCCTTTTACTTCAGGGTCAAGTCGCTAAAAGTCTGATGCGGTGACTGTTGTGTGGAAATTGTTTTTTTCTTTCTTTTTTCATGCTATTAAGTTTGTTTAATATTAAATGTAAATTAATTCAGAAATAAGCAACTGATTTTACTTCAGAAAAAAGTAAAAAACTTTCAAATACCCATGCAATAAATACCACATTAGAAAACTTTACCACCCTGTATCTCAAAAGTTAGGACTTTACGACATACGTTCATATGAAGTTTTTTCTTAAAATGGGTCCAAGAATCACTCCCTTAAATATTGACATGTCATTAAGGAACACCCTGTATAGTGGCTAAAATAGAAGCCAAAATATCGCAATTACATAAGTATCACTTTTTAAATCAATAATTGTCCTAAATATAAAATTATGTTCATTTTTTATGTTCTTTTGAACAACCTTGCTTAAAATGTGGCACTTAATTTAACAACTCACTATGTATACTTGACCTTGGTATTGTGCGAATATTAAAAAAATCTCCAATAACTTTTGACATGTTTCGTAGAGTGACCAGTAGCAGTAGCCATAGTATCTTTTGTTTCGCTCTACCAAGAAAAATCCATACATTATAGTAGCGTATCTTAAACTTTTGTCTCCAAGGTTAGGTTATATAGGACGGTTGGAACATTCGACGACTTATTATCGGAAGGGAAGGGGGTGAGAAAGGCAAGGGGACGAAAGTTGGTGGCCTTTACTCGTGAATTGGCGATTTAGTAACTCCCTAAACATTTGACGCTTCCAGCCATGACCGCACATAGACGTTTTTGGCATATTCATTTGACGCTTGCAGTCAAAGGTGTGTTTATTATTTACTTTGGTTTACGCGTGGTTTACATGTAAATTTCTTAAATTGTTTAGCCTGTTTTCCCTCTTGAAATATCTCGGTACTCTTTTGCTTTTGACTTTCAGTAACAGCGCATTACCCCTTCTGATATGCCACTGGCATCAAGCTGTGAGAAAAAGAACAGTTGGTGGAGGCGGCACCGTCGCGCGACGTTGCCGATGGTGGGGGACTATTAAGAGTGGGGGAATGATCTAACCTTCCTATAAACTAGCCCTGCTCTATCTCCACTAAGAGCCGGAAACTCCATTGGTGCTTCGGCTGGGAACAACAATTTGTCGTATGATAATATCCAGCAAACAGTGTATTCCTTGATAATATAATGCTGCTGAAAACTTATATGTTCCTACAACAGTTCTGAACCCGTTCTCAGCGACCTTTATTGGTTGAAAACAGTTCTGGAATTACTTTTCTGCATTCTGATTCGCTAGAACTGGTTCAGAACTATTGTTGGAACAAACCTATTCACTGCATCACAGAAAATATAGTTCCACAACAGAAAGCTCCTTAACAATACCTGTCAAATGGACTCCAACTACAGACTCCAAAAACAAGCAGATTGCATTTCTTAGGAAATGATATTTTCCCAAAATATAATCTTCCCAATTCGTAGATGAGCCAACATTTAATAGTGGACCTCAATATCAATGCACTTGGAAAATATTAAGCTTCAAAGTTGGAGTCCATTTGACAGCTGTCATTTAGGAGCTCTCTGTTCTGAATATATTTTCTGTGACTGCATCGACTCATAGTTAGGATAGCTTTATCGGGAGAGTGCGGTAATACAACGTCAAAGTTATACAGGTGACGCCCTGTATATGTTATATCCATATACCTATAGTTAATATCTCACGCTATTTATTCTGTGATCCCACTCTAATTTTGAATAAAAATTGTGATGTGATAAACGTCATGGACATATTTATGTTCATGTCACACTTATGGCATCAAAGCCTCGAGTATACCTAATGCCATAATATAAAAACTATCATAATAATTCTAACCACTGGATGACTTGCATGGCAGAACCTAAAAGCTATCCATTACTATCAAATAGTAATAAATAAAATTAATCATAGCGACGGTTGTCCCTGTCCCGAATACATAAAAAAATAAGATGGTTTTAGGTGGTCTTCATTTACTTCCAGTTTCAATTTATAATGTAGGGACTCCGTACTCCTAGTCAACGATAGATGCATCTACACCACACCTGACACTAGTTTCAGGTGTGGCCAGACACTAGTGTCAGGTGTGACCACTATAAACAAACAAAGAATGTGGCGACCCGAAAACAGATGGCGCTGATGGCTAACAATATATTTTGCATTGTATTTTGTCACTGAAAAGCGCATGGTGAACCAAAAAATTATTGGACGTGACTGCAGTGCATTAATAAATCATGCAGTGAACGAATAATTATGGTGCCAACGTAATATGACAAGTAGAAGATGTCATTTTGAACCAAATGTTTCATTTTTCCTAGGCTATAGTTTTATTTTTCTGAAAATCCAAAGGACAATTTTTTTATATAAAATCCACTGTGCTGCCCCTCCCCTCCGCCTCTGGGTAATGGGAATAAATTGTTTTTACACGAAATTGTTGCGTTTCAACGGCCAAAGGACTGCACCAAGTTTCACTTAAATTTTAAAATTTCTGTGGAAATTATTGCCAAACATGTTTTTCTAACCGTACCTACCTTTATCATCCCGTAACCTTTTTTTATGCAATTTCGTACCCATGCTTATAGGAAACTTTCCCAATGAAATTTTCTACCTGTCGTTATTACGTTGGCACCATAATTTAGAAACACCCTTTACAGTTACTAGTTACTTCCACAATATGAATATTTCAAGGAAATATCAATAACTTATGTTGGTTCTACGTGGTTCTTCTATTCGCAAGCAGATGGCGATGTATATTTTGTTATCATATCACCGAAAACCTAGGCTATATTTTCTGTGGTAACATAATAATAGCTGAAGGGCTGAACTCAAGGTTCCTGGTTGGAGATTTATTCTCATTCATGTAAATAATTGAATTCGTTGGGCTTTTTGAGTTTCAATTACCACTTTAAAAATCGTTCACGCATAGCTCATTGTTTGATGACCCCCCCGTCACGTCATCTATGGTGATGGCGTTTGATGCGGCGTTCCTATTTACTACATATTTACATTTTATTCTACAGAGAAAAAGTAGGTAAGGTGGCCATTAATCGATTTTCGAGAATGTCGGAAACTGAATCCTGATATCTCGATTCGTTTGGCAGATACAGAACGTGCCTCCGCTTTGTAGATTTCCTTAGTGCGATACCTAACTTTCCTGTTCATAAATATCGAGAGGTATTTTCTTTAGTTAGCGTTTTTAAGGGAAAAATAAATAAATGTCTGAAATTTGAACCACAGGGACTTTTTTCTTTAAAACCGCTAGTCAAATAGTACTCGTCAGAACATTTTAATTATAGACCATGTTTAGCAATCGAGTGCAAATTCCGCCCGGCGTATACAAATAATTTTATACTTTTCGGAAATTTTCCAAATGTACTTATAGTCAAGCCACCAATGGGTAGAAAAATTATTATTCGTCTGGTATTCGCATGTGTTCATTGTTCGCCATGCCCGCCGTGCCTGGTAGAATAATATATCGAATTCTTAATAAAATCATATCCTTACCATACAATTACCATTATAAATTTTTTTAATAAAAACTGGAGATGTATTATTTATTAATTCGTCTGGCGAATTTCATTTAACATTGTAAAACAATTGAAGAAGCCAAACCGTGTAGGTTATAGGTACCATATTCGCAAGAGAAACGAATAAGTGAATTCGTCGCCCTAATGCCTCTTGGAATACTTACGTAGTATGCCAAAATCCCAGTTCTTGTCAAGAAAATTAAAATTTTAGATAAAATTCTACTGACAAGTGGGGTATAAGTATTATTCACACTCAAACACAGTTATTTTTAAGAGACACTTATTGTTTAGTAAATATTTGAGTATCAAAATGTGTAAGTATACCTATTGTTTAATCATTCTCATATTTGTTCTATAAAGTTGTAGTTGGTTATAGTATATGCCATATTCCTACACCAAATTTTTAAATACAACCTGAGACATAAGCAATCACAAAAAAATTTCTCCATTATTTATATTATAATAGACATATTACAATTATTTTACAATAATTATTGTTCAACTGTTAGCATATTCTAGAACTAGTGTGACTAAGCTGACAAAATTTAGAAAAAAGATGCGGTTGGAAAGAGAATTTCAAGAATATTTGAATCGATTAAACTGTAAAGTATAATATCTATAACGAAATGACAAAATTTCACAATATTTTTCAAACCCTTATCAAGCGAGCGTCATCAGGCAAAATGATGCAAGCGGATACATTATTTTAGATCATGGGACGAAATAAAAAAAATTAGATCCGACTTGCGTCCAAAGTAACCTTTTGTGAGTATTTTAATTCTGTTTATTAATATCTAGCGTCACTAAACTTCCGAATAGGAGAGCTGCCAGAGCCGCAATTAACTTTTAAAATAGTGGGTTTTATTTCAGGTGGGACGCAAAGAGTTTAACTGGTGGTTTTTCCCATCACTGTAGCGAATTTTACGAAGTATATTTTAAGAATCTACTCAGACTGTGTTCTACACTTCCCGTAATTTTATCATTCTACGATTTTAAATAACACTTTCATCTAATTTTGCTCCACACCCCATGTGCGAGAATGCCACTTTGCTTTTTTCCCGATATTTTGATCTTGTAAAATTAAAAAAAGTAACATTTTGTATGTACTCGGAGACTTATGACTTATTTTTTTAAGAGACTAAATCAAAAGAGTCGGATAATATTAAAATTGATATTCCGCTCAATTTTGAAAAAACGTAAACGTAAGAATTATTATTTCTACGTTTCGAAGTAGAAGCTTTTACGGTTTTTTATCAGATCTGTATTATTGCAATTAATAAACTATAATAATTATTGCAATTAATTCTATTGAAAATTTATACTATTGGGCAAAAATCTATTATTCGTACTCTAAATGTCACCTTATTGTTACTACTCTTGCAAAAAGTTATTTTCTTCGCATTAGACTGCAGGGGCATGCTTAAAAGTAGATATCACATTCAAAATAAAAAATGAAATCAATATTTCTGCGTCAAATTTGCTTTCTAATTATATCTGAAGTTTAAAGTATGTACAAAACCAATTAAAGATATCTAAAAAATTGGCGCAATCAATCAAGGATTGTTTTTAATGGATTTCACTATCTTCATTTTTAACAATTTTTTAATGATTATAAACAACCGTTGGTTTCTATCCGTTGCCCACCTATTTTGGGACACTCTTGATTTATAATTTGTGCTTCCCCTTCCAACCTTTCTCGAGTCTTTAACCACAATTTCGAATATTTTTTCAATTTTTAACCACAAGAAATAAAAGAAGTTCGGCGTTTTGCAACATTTGAAACATTTTTTAGTGATTTTCTATTTTATATTTTCATTTTAATTTTATACAGGGCGTTTCGCAAATGCGTGCCAAACCAATCACCCTAGATATTTTGGCATTTTTGAAATCTGCTTGTCAAGACAATCAAAATGGTATAAAATTTTGTGTCATTATCTCCGATCAAAGTCATATTTGATCGGAGGTCATTATCCTTTGCCGTTTTTGAAATATTCCGTTTTCAAATTTTGTTTTAATAAAATACCAAAATGTTTAAGAGCTTTATAAGATTTTACTGATATTTTCGAAATAAAATAATAATTTCAGGAAAATAATTGTAAAGCTCCTAAACATATTTTTATTTTTTTTTTAGTTAAAACGTTGACGTCATGTTAATTAATGTGGGTTTATTACGTAATATACGTATACCTAGGTCTCCATGTCGCACTTGCGGGTTTTCATCTGCATTTAAAAAAACACCAGACACTGGAGACCCGTAACATTATTAGAATACTAACTGGAATTCCTACATGTTTGTTTTTCAGGTATTTTCTCTTGTCTTGTCTGATGCAATCCTACACTACATTGATAGATAAAATAACTGCGTGCTTATAATTATATTTACATTTTACCTGAAACTATAAAACTCGAACCAGCAAAATTTCTTAAAAAAAAATTACTAGCACAAATTAATACGGCCCAACAACCAATATATCGCCTTGGTACTATTTGTGCCAAACCACCTACGAGGTTCCAGGCGTTGGTTGGTATAATAATATGATTATGATGCCGAATATGATACCTACTACAAAAGTCTAGAGAATACTATATAATATATATAATATAATAGTATTCTCTAGACTTTGCTACTACCACAGACCTATATAGCTTAGCGAAGCTATATATGTCTGTGCTACTACTACCCATACTAATATATTATTATATTGTATATTTTTCTACCCTATACCTACATCTATAATTCAATTTTGATTCACGATTCGTCAAATTAGATACCTAATCCCAGATAAATGCGCAATTTAACATTGCATCGAATTTGAAGCTATTGTACCGGGTGTTTACGTATAAACTGTAACTGCCTTATGATTTTCTTATTTTGTGTGATGTACATAAAAAAGGTTTAGATACAAGTTGTAGAGAATTTTATGCGGTTTTCTGCGATAGTAAGAAATTTTATACAGGGTGTTTCGCAATTGCGTGGCAAACCCAACTTATGTTTTTTTTAAATGGAACACCCTATATATTTTTGCATTTTGAAATTTACTCGTCAAGGCAAATATCAAAATATGATATATAAAACTTTGTGTCCTTATCTTTTTCCGTTTTTGAAATATTCCGTTTTCAATTTTTAACTTGAATTTGTGGATGTGGTGATAAAAATAGAGGATCAATGCAATTAAAAAAATGTTTTAACCAAGACAATAACGTAATAAAATCCCGAAATGTTTAAGAGCTTTACGATTTTCCTGAAATTAATAAACATTTTGGAATTTTATTAAAACAAAATTTGAAAACGGAATATTTCAAAAACGGCATAGTTTTATATTTTATATCATTTTGATTGCCTTGACGAGGAGATTTCAAAAATGTCAAAATATATAGGGCGATCCAATTTAAAAAATCATAAGTTTGGTGTGCCGCGCATTTGCGAAAAGTAATGTCAAGAAATGTACTATAGGCATAGGGACATTTTTTAAATTTCAATTTTTTCACATATCCAAGCGTCGCGCACAAAGTATAGTATTGCATGCTCGTGCACTTGAAACGCATTCGCATATTATGCCTCATTGCTTAACTTGTTGCATAATGTACATATGAAGTAGAATATGTAGAATATGTCAACTTCACCAAAATGCACCGCAGGCGAATTTTTTTTATAAATTTAAAAGGAAAATAAGACGTCGGAAATCTTTGGATTTACAAGCTGCAGTGAGTATTTTCAAATTCCGGAATGGTTTGGGGGGACACCCTTCCGGCATACTACCTACGCCACCGATCATTCTAAAACCTAGAAAATGATCGCATTTCATTTGGGTACTAATTATTATTCGTATTAAATAACAAAATGGCAAGATCAAAGATATGTGTTCTTAACCACCATCATAGTATTTATATTTAAATATTTATATCCTTCATTATTATTGTTCCCTGTTACGACTTTATTTTGTTATTCTACTACGCACTAGGGAATGGGTACGGTAGAGGCTCTTCGCGACAGCGCATCGGTGTTGCCAGATCACTTAAACTTTTAACAGTTCGATTTTTTTGTTATTATCGCGAAACAGTCATTCTTTTGGCAATTCATTCGAAATTTGGCTACTTATTTCATAATAAGAAAAAACAGTTTATACCTACTTGTTAACTTGACTTCACTACAACTTAATGCCCTTCTGGCACCAATAGACGCAACAAACATGTACCTTCTTTGAAAAAGACGTGATCTATATCTATTAAATTTAGGTACGTATTTAAGTTTTTTTTAATTTTTAATTTTTAATTATTTTATTTTTTATTTAAGATTTTTTTAATAAATTATGAACCATATTTGTCAGCATTTTATGAACGTGAACAATCAGAACAAATTAATTAGCTTATACCCCACTACAGTGTTTTGAAGTCTCCATGTTTTTACCTTTGAAAAAGAATACATGCTTTGAGAATAGGTCACTACGTTACATATTCTGTCTTATTCCGTGTGATAGAAGATCCTAAAAAGTATCCAAGTTTGTTTTAAAGATCTAAGTTTATTTTAAAGACAATATCATTTTCATACGCATGCAAAAATTGAAAAACATACGATTTTCTCAAGTGCGCTGTGTGGACAGTAGGGAGTATTTCAAAAACATTTTTTAGTTGCTGGATAAAGATTCACTTAAAATATCTATTAATTCCCCTAGTCTCGTTGCCCAATGCCCAATCTCGTACACAAAATCAGAAACATTTTAAAAATTTAAGTTAAGGTTAAACAGTTTTTTCTGGGATTTTTTGGTCCCGAATTTTTTTTAAGTTATTGTTTTCATTTATAATTGCAATTATTTATTTCATCGTACACCTCAAAAAAGGTATTTAGAAAAAGATCACGATCTTGTCCGCACAATTAAAGAAAATGTTTTTTAGGTTTCAAGGCAACACAATTAATTTTAACACAAACTAAGAATAAAAAAGTAATGGGGGAAAGACGATTAACACCCCATTAACTAAGTATATCTGTCGAAAACGAATATTTTTTGACACATATTTACATGAACTTTTTTATTAGAATTGGGTGAGCATCACCACCCTGAAATATTTTAACGTACTTAAGTTACACCCTGTATTGTGTTTGTTATATATACCCTGATTGCTGTAAGAAGTCCGGATTTTGTCAGATGGCAATAATTGCAATTCTTCACAAAATCCCTAGGAATTTTCTGTTTTCCATGGATATAGGTATAACATTGGCATATATGCGTCGCAACCAATTAATGACGTCATTCAAACCTACCTAAACACTGGTAAAAGTTTCCAAGTGATACTAAAAGAGCATCATAAAATAAAAACTCTATTGCGATCACGATTATACCGCTACAAATAACAATAATAATAATTATTGACTACAACTCATTTTAATAAAATTTAAAACGTCCTGAAACACTTTTCATTTTGGTATTTTGGTATAATCAGCTGCTTTCGGCAACGTCTTGTGCGGACTCAGGCAAATTTAGCTATACGGTGTGTCAAAATGACAGTGCAGGTTTTCCGGATCGTTTAAACTGGTTCAAACATTCGGCAGTGAAAATATTCGCGGATTTTGCACATTTGGTGAGTACTGAGTTCTACCGCTATCTGTGTTCTTGTTACTTTTCGTGTTATTCGTCATTGTGCAAATGGGCTCGTTACTGATCTGAACTTATGACGCATTTTTTGCTGCATTGACGCCAACTTAAGATGTCGAAATTACTAATTAACCGTCCTAGTAAGAACTTCTTAAAAAAATTGACTATAAATAATATTCAAGTAGGTAATAAAACAAATGGGTAGATCTGCCGAGAACCCTCTAGATCCGGCAACAGAATGAGCGAGAGAGAGATACCCACCAAATCGAATGAAACAGATGGCAAACAAAAATCATACGATCGCGTCCACGTAAGCGGCGTATCCTGGCCGTGCGCATGCGCCCCCGGCATGGCTACGTGACCGGCGACACCACGAACCTCGGCGGACTCGCGGCTCACGGCCCTCAGTCGGAATTTAACATCTGTGGAGTGAGTAGATAAGATGAGTGCGTAAACCAACGAATTTTTCTTTGTGCCTAATTCAAGTCCAGCGACCGGCCGTTCACTACCGATTTTCCCTTTTTCTCACCATTACCCGGTTTTCTTCTTAATCCGTTACCAGCCAAACGCATCACTATGGTAGAAAAAATCGTCGAGGAGACCGAGAGCTACGAAACAGGTGCGTATTGGCTGGGTTCCGTGAGATCACCATGTTAATTTGGATAGTGGAGGCCGGCTAGGATATTATGTAGTCACATTCGCGCTCTTATTTTGTTTGGGATGTGGATTTGTGATCGTGGATGATTATGTCGTGTTGAGCTGTTGTTATTTATGCAATTAATTAAATGTTGCCGGGCGACCGGTAACTATACTTAGTAGGAACTATTCTCCACGGCCGGCCGTTTGGAAAATTATTTCTTGCGTCATTCAAATAAATATGCAAAATATACCTAATTTTCTGAATTTCGTGATGAAAAATAGGTATGTAGGTACCTAAATACATTGTCTGAAGTAATTTTTTTGGTATAATATATAGCAGATACATAAAACCGGCACTTTCTTGTAATAAGTGCCGATTCATTATAAAAGTTCAAACAAAATAAAGATACAAATGTTATAGGTAGTTGTCGCGCAGAAACTTTGACACTCGCCAGTCATTTTGTAAGTATAAACTTAAGCCCTTTCTGTTCTTTGTTTATCAGTAAAATAAACAGAGTAGGTCGGTAGGTACATTTATTTTGCGTTTCCACAAGATATGGGACACCGATTCTTGGTTCTTTTAGTAGTAGGGTCAGATAAAAAAATGTTTGCTAGGTACTGAATGTAGATGATTCCATTATTGTATGTTTGTGCAAGTACCTACCTATCATCTGATTTTTCAAAAACAATGAGTTGTTGCGCGTTGCGTATCTATTATTGTCTTATTAGGTACCTACTGAGATGGTATGATGTAGATCTAGATCGAGACCTAAATTACTTATCAAATCGATGGAGTATTTTCGATTGTCCCTTCCTGTTGGGATGGCTTATTGCTGCTATACCTACCTAATATCTACCTAATACCACTCCTGCTGCGCAGTCGTGGTATTTTCAGCTTCAGGATTTTTCGTAAAATTAACAAAAGGTTATTATCGATAATAGGCACCCCCTTACGTCTGTAGGCACACATTGTTGTAGTGATATTACCGCACAGTCCTAGGTATATAGCGAGATTACCCCTGAAAATATACCTGATCTCATGGCAGTTCAACACTCTGTCCCTAGCTCTGGGCTATAATTTGTGTTGTGTTTTTAAAGTTACTTACATCATATCGAAATACCGGTTCCGAGTCTAGAAGAGTCTGGAACACATACTAGGTTTTATCGGTTTTGTGTCAAATACAAGTAAATATAAATACAAGCAAAATAAATGGTGTTGTGGAAATATATAGCCGGCTTATTTATCAGTTGAGTAAGTAAGTAATTAGCTGATCCAATATTAAAAGTTTAAAATTATAAATATTGTGTGATTCTAAAGTGATTCCTAAGTTCCTAAGAACCTAAATTCAGGTCGTAATCTAGCCTCAATCCCGAGCTCAATCCCTTCTACAACTGTATCGTAATGGAAATTTTCCATTTGACGTTAGAAAGATAACTAGCAATAGTAAATATTGACTTAATTACCTGTTCCTATTGTAATAGCACTGTTGCTTTTCCTATCCTCCAGTCCAGTGCTTTATTGTAGGTTTATTATAAGTTTTTAAATGGGTAGTCGATTTTGGATAACCTGCGTTTTTAGGTGCGCTTAATAAATCGTATCTTCGTCTTTAGCAGTTGAAAATAGTACCTAGATAAGAATTTATGTGATTTTATACGAAAAATTCAATTCGATAAGTTTTTATTCAATACCCGGAGTGGGTTACAGGTTTATGTACTTATTTACTCACTGTCATTTTTCAAAACTGTAAAAACTTTCCTGGCGAAATTAGCGCTGGGAATGTCAGTTTTTGTGTACCGAGTGATTGTTTGACAAAATCTGCAATAACATTTCTTTCGAAATTACAATTTCAGATATTTTAAAAATTTGTGAAATATCCATAAAAATGTAAAAACAAAAATAAGGGATTTATATGGAGGCAGGTGCTGACAGAAGAGGAAATTGATCAAAATGCATTACCATCACTTATCATATAATATTAACAGGAATTAGCCACGGACCACGGCAACAGCAAACTTCCAGTAATTCCAATGACAACATTTCATATATCCTCCATAGCAAATTATGTAAAAAACACTTAATTTCCGGGTTTTGGTACCTATAATCGCTTAAAATGTCTAGCGCCTAGGAATGCACAGCGATTAGGAAAATGCCAATAGGCAGTAGCGTAAAATAAGGGGTGCTTAAGCCTTAGGTGAGCTAAGGTTAATAATGACAAAAAATATCGAATAAAAAACATCTATTTTGCAAAACAAAACAAAGTAATATTTGCTGGTTGTAGGTCACAACCATGTTTTTAGCCAGCGCAAAGTTGAAAACATTTTTCCGCTTCCGCTGTAGCTACAGGTGACACAGCCAAAACTTTCAAAATTGTATATACCTACTCCGATTCAAATTAAATTACGAAATTGAGGGGGGCAGGGTAGCCCTCTCCTAGTTACGCCACTGATAAAATAGGAGGTCGGAAATACTGTAGGTATTTTAATTTGATCGTTATAGCACTGGATTACTAGAATACGAGTACATAAATAATCTCTAAAAAGTATTATACCTAGAAGAGTTCTCGAATATATTGGCAGGTCTAAAGTCTCCTCATCTTCAATTACATTTTTATTTCATTGGTAGTTTATCAGTGTATTGAACCGGCAAAAGTACGTCTCAAAAATTCCCGAAAACGCACTTGGCAAGTGCCGGCAGAAACAAGCGGCTTTGTTTATGTTTCGTTTTTTGGCACTTGCCGTGAAATACGCCGAGAACGATCGAAAATAACCTCAGTTTACAAGAGAGAAAAATCCGAGTTTCCAACCTCGAAGGGCCATTGTCTATGTTTCTGAATGGAAAGTAATTATTAGTGCTGATGAAATTTTCAGGGTAATTGTGAACCTTTGTGCAATTTTATTCTCTCCAGACATCATGCTATACATTTATCTAGGTACCTACCTACATGCCGTGGCCCCGTTTCATTTTTTTATCTTGATAGCATGCTCGCATTGTATTATTTTAAGTTTTACGAATTTTTTAAATGCCGAAATGCTTTTCAACATTTATGTCGCATTTTTGAGGTGTTCCGAAAGCCGGGCTGTCTGACGTTTTGGCATCGTTAGTTCGATGCTTCCTTAGGGACCTCATTTCTCTAAAAATATTTTTCCCTAAATCGATTTTTAAATTTTAGGAATTTTTTAAATGCCGACCGGCGCGCTTTTCGTTATTCATGTCAATTTTTTTACGTGTTCCGAAAGCTTGCGACTTTTTTATATCGTTAGTAAGATACGTCCCTAGGGATGCCATTTCCTTGAAAACATGTTTTGCCTAAGTGGATTTTCGCAGAGATTTTCACTTTAGGTACTTCGTTTTCATATCTTCGTCCAGCGAGCCCATTTTGGCACAGAATTGTCATTTTTTCTTAGGAATAACCCCTTCCTCTAATTTCTCCTTACGAAAAATAAATGTCGTCTTCAAGAAACGTAATTAAGTATTTTTTAGCGAATTGATTTATGGTGTGGAAGAGAAGTTGACTAGCGGAACCTCGTGCTAGCCTCGACCAAGGTACCTGAAAAGCTAAAAAACGATCATGCTGATCAATCGGACCTTCAGTCACATCATGCCTACATGCCTAGGGATACATAACTTTATGACTATTTTACAACAATTTTTTTGCGAACATAGGCATTCAATATACTTACATATTATTTGCCAGATTTTGGTGTCAGCGGTTCTGAGAAAAAGGCTCCAAAGAATACCTTCCAAGATAAAAAAAAATATATTAAAAAACGTCGAGAGGCATGCAAAAATAAAAAAATGATAAATAAGTAGGTATTAGTGGCATAGTACAAACACGTCCTGAAGTTACAAGGAATGTTGCCACGTGCTCCTGAAAATAACACCAGTATCATACCTACCTATATCAAATTTCTCAAAAACGCTACTACACATTGATCATGTTACGCTACTCTTGATACCTCATTTTTCGAGAGATATTCACAAAAACGTAAAAGTTTTTACAGACACTTTTCTTTTCCAGAATCAAGTCTATCGAATATTAAACTCATGTTGGGTTGGCACCTCTGTTATGGTACCCTTTGTATGTGAAACGTGTTGCTAGCAAAATATATGAGAACAGAGACTACTTTGTTTTGGCGGATACGTAAATAAAATATTTTTTTTTACATAGGTTTCATTCTTTGCCGAGTTCCCAGTTCACAGAAAGTGGAAATCGATACCTTATCTGCTATCCCAAAACGCTTGATGTTGCGTGTTTAGTATTTGATATCTCCGGTTTTTAAATAGAACAGCTGTTCTGAACTTATCGAAAATTTTACGGGTCGGTTTAATAAAAGTTGACATTGGCTATTTTTTATTTCTCTGCCACACGTGGATTTTTCCGAGAAGTTTTCTGTCGTTTTGCGTCTATTTATACTAGGACAGGTGTGGTCCACTTTCTAGAGTATACGTAATTTTTTTGAAGGATCATTGGTTCATTACAATATATATACGCACGAGTTCATTCTCAGATTAGATTTGAATTTGAACTCGCAAGATCTAATTTACAAATTATAAAATATACCAAAACTTTATAGAAAATTGTATCATGTTTGGAAAACTTTAAAAGCGAGAATCCTCTAGCCCCTCATTGTAAACTGGAAAAATATTTTAATCGGCAATGATTTTCTAGTCAGATTAAAACACAAAGAATCTATCTATTAAGTACTCTATTATCTATGATTTTAAAAATTACCAATCCGGAAGCACGCAGCGTGCTGCACTTGGTTTTTACAGCAATTGCGTAGGCTGATTTTCGAATAGACTCCGAAGCAGAAAGCGCAGAGATTTCATTTCGATTCTTCTGGGTTAAGCTGTATATTTCCAACCGGTTTTCTACAGTGTTTAGTACAAGCATCAAGGCTGTGCGATTTATATTCTATTATGTGCGAGATAACGCCCGATATATTATGATGTGGATTGAAGAAATAGATTTGATGCAGGGCCAGAAATAAAAAATGAAAGTCGCGATACGCTATCGGGATTTATTTTGCTTTGTATATTATGCGAACTTGATAAAATTACGTATTGCGTGCCTAATAATAGAATTTTGTGACATCTCACGAATAGTCGACCATTGGCATCCCTATCTTGAAACAAAAACGCAAAATTGGGTTTGACTCGGGGTTTCATAGCTGAAAGCTACAAACATGCAAGTCAGAAATATACATAATGTTAGTTGTATAGTAGAATACAGGGGTATTCGCAAAAGATTAGCCACCCCCTAAGTTGTGTAATTTTCGATCTAAACAAAAATTGTAAACATGAAAGTTATAGGAAATTCTTAACAGTAACTGAATTAATTATAGAAGCAAGAACTACTGTCAAATAGCCGAAACAATGACGTCCATGGCAATCTTCGTTTGTAAAATTCAAAATATTGGGTTTGTTCCAACCGGACATATACTTATGTACAAATCCATAAAATCTTTATTTTTGGAGATAATCGCCTCCGCTTTTTTTGTTTGAAAAGCCTTCAAAACCGCTTATTTTGACCTTCCTACCATTTTCAAAATGCAAATCCAGGGCCGGCTACGATTTTTTATATCCCCGATTGTCACTAAAACCATTTAGCGATTTTTTATTTTAAATCTGACACCACAGCGTTAGTTAATCAGGACACCCGAAAACCCCCATATCATACACCAAATTTTAATAAAAAATATACTGGGAGTTCCATTCTGCAGAATGTCAACGTTGAGGAAAATAGGAATTTTAAAGGCATCTGGCGAGTCAAGTGTGCCGTGGAATCCCCCCAAAATAGTTGAGTGGTCAACAGGACCACTTAAAGTGTTGGTGTGCAAACATTCAATACTAAATATACAGAGTATCTTCCTATGTGTCATCTCAAAGTACTGAATTTTTTGGGGTCAAAAATAGAATATTTCAAAACCGCCCAGACACTATAAACGAACTAAGTCTAAAAAATACAGAAGCCTGTAGGTCGTAAGTCCATATGAGTTACGGTGGCTGGTGTGCCACAACAGGAAACGCACAGAAAATGGTTCATCTTAGACACTGACTTTGTTGAGAAAGGTCCAATAATTTAAAATGTCCTTAACAGTTTTACCTTTAAAATTCCTATTTTGCTCAATTTTGACTCCCCGCAGAATGGAACTCGCTGTATATTTTTTGTTCAAATTTGGTATATGGCGGTTTTGTGGTGTCAGAATTGAAATAAAAAATCGCTAAAGGGTTTTCGTGAAAATGGGGGTATACAAAAAATCGTAGCCGGCCCTGAATTTGCATTTTGAAAATGGTAGGACGGTCAAAACAAGCGGTTTTCGAAGGCCTTTCAAACAAAAAAATGTTCAGTTAATTATCTCCAAAATTTGAATCCAGGAATTGGCTTATTAATACATAATACATGTATATTCATTTCTATAGTAATCACGAATCATTCCCTAAATTACCTACCGGAAAACAGCACGCGCGCAAAGGCTAGCCCACAACTATAATAAGCCCAAGTGGTAATGAGAGTTAACAACGCGCGCCCAAAGCTTTATTTTAGAAATCGTAGACGGATGGTTGATGTGTGTCGCAACCGCGGCGAATTCATGCCTAGACTCCTACTTACTCTCCTTCGCGGTCATTTACCTACAGCACATATTCTCATTGTTGCCAAGACCAACGCCGTGAGCGACCGTAATTAGGTCAGGTCTATTTCCAGGACGGGTTGCAGATAACCACATCCCGAATTTTGGTGGGTTTGGAAAAATGAGTGGAAAGGATCCATCGCCTCGGTTTGAACAATGTCCTAAGCCAAGACCTTTTAAAGCTCTTGGTCCTAACGCATAAGTACAAAGATATCTTCTGTGCATCCCAACTTTCCTTCTGTCTCCTCTTTGAGAGATGCCCTGTTCTGTTTTGATACTGTTTTTTTATTTATCTCATACTTTATTGCCCCTAACAACATGAATTTTCACACTATAGGGTCATAAACAGTTGTTATTAAAAATGCCATGAAATAACCGGAACATATACACTCAATCCAAGGACAATTGTTGAGAAATTTGTGAGCAAAACAGAAAAGTACCGTTTACTTTGGGAATAGCAAAATTTGGCCTATACAGACTTCCTTATTGAAAGTTGCTTGCAAAATTGCTTCTTATTTTGAAATGTAATGTTTAGAATTACCGTTTCCCAGAATAACTAATAAAGAACTAATAAAGAATAACTTAAGCCACTGACTAAAAGTGCATACTCTCTGAAGATAACATCCACAATATCCACAAGCAATATAAAATATTTCTTACTAATAATAGTCCTTGGAAAATAATTACATATCTATATAGTCGTTGGAGGGCCCTGTGTGATGATTTTTTCATGGATTATAGTTTACCTGTTAGTATGCCACAAAACACCCCTCTGGCGTATTCGCTAATATATTCTTTACAAAAATCTGTAGGGAAGTATACCTAGGTATATAATTTTCTAATTCCCCTCATATTTTTTTACCATTATTTAGATTTAGAATAAGGAGGATTATCAAAATTCGGTTGCCACTTTTCTTTATTTTCAGATCTCTGCTCTCATGCGACTTTATTATAAGTTATATTAAATATAAGTATAAATGCATAACAGAATATTTTTAAACTGTTACAGTTTATCGTAAAAAATAAAATAAATAAATTTTTCTTGAAATCGGCATTAAAGTGTTCCAAAATCGTCATTGAAAGCTCAGAAATCGGCATTAAAGTAGCCCATTATTGTACGATTTTTTCAATAACTAGGCCTTGGCGAGATGTAAACATCAAACGTCAGACGCGGATCCATAGATAAGAAATATATAATATACGATAGATCGTCAGATGACATTCTCCAAAAAATCCCTAGGAATTTTCTGTTAACCATGGGTATAATAGCATTGGTATATGTGTCTCAACCAGTTAATGACGTCATTCATTGATTTCTGATGTGAAAAGTTACCCAGGTGATACGAAAAAAAGAACATACTAAAATAAAAAGCCTATTGCAATCACGTTTATGTCGCTACAAATAAAAATAACTATGATTACAACTCATTTTAATAATAATTTCAAACGTCATGGAAACACTTTCATTTTGGTATTTTGGTATAATCAGCTACTCGCGACTGCGTCTATGGTGCGTACTCAGGCAAATTTTATTTCAGTGTTGTGAAGTGAACGTGAAGGTTTTCCGGATCGTTCAAAAGGGTTCAAACCTTGTTAAAACTTTGGGCAGTGAAAATATTCTCGGATTTTGAACGTTTCGTGAGTTTTACCGTTATCTGTGTTGTTCTTGTTCGTGTTATTATTAGTTATTCATTGTGCAAATGAGCTCGTTACTGACCTGGACTTATGACCCGGTTGCTGCATTATAATGCCAACTTAGGATGGCGAAATTACCAATTGACAGTCCCAGTAAGGACTTCTTAAAATAATTTGACTATAGAGCGATCGTCAAAGTCAAGCAACGCCGCGGGCAGTTGGTTCATGGACGGGTGATCCCTTATGATTATTTTCTTGTCTAATTAAATTTTTTTTTTCCGATTTTAAAAAAATATATACAATATGTACCTCGGCACTGAAGTTCTTTTTATGACTCATGTGGTTTATTTGCCTCAACCAGAGGCCTCGGCAACTAAATTCCACATGAGTCATAAAAAGTTGAACTTCAGTGCCTTGGTACATAAATAACTATTATCGCCGACCGTCTGTAAAACCAAAGTCTAAAGAATACCTACTATTCTCATTCTCTAGACTTTGGTAAAACTATACAATATACCATACAGATTTCCCGAGGTAAACAGACGTTTTATTTTACAGTAGAATCAAAAATCAAGAATTTTACCTGCCGTATTTGCATTTGTATATGAGCCAAAGTCGAAAATTTAATATCAAAATCTTGAAATTGTCTAATTCTAGGTTTTTCTAAAAGTGAGACTTCCTTCTAATTGAATTCTATACCTAATTCTTAAGGCCAACTATTTTCTTGGAATTAATTGCCTTCAGCTGTTCAAGATAAATAACACGCCATTCAAGTGGGCCTACTTGTGGTTATTTTTTTTTTTTTCAGTTAACTACACGTTAATGTTACGGCCTGTTGAGTATTATTATTATTAAATTTCATCATCAATAATAAGTATAACTCAGGAAATTTATTTTCTGGAAATATCGTACAGCATAATATAAAATTATAAACATATTTTTAATTTGAATATTATTTATGCAACATCCATTAATAGAATCTATAGAATCCTCGATAGAATCTAAAGTCACTGTTAATTTCCAGTTCCTTTGCCTGTTTGACTGGCTAGTTGGCCTGAAAGTATACCTAAATTAAAATAGGTATACGGTATACAAAATATAGGAGGCGGTGGACACGACCATGGCCTTTAATAAGACGTTCTTGCAGAGCTCAGCCGGCCTGTCAGTTAATTATTCAGGTGCGCCATTTTATCTAATTAAATCAAGTAGCAGGTGACAGAGGGTAATTCCGGCAATGGATTTTCGAATCGAACCACTGAACATTTTGTTTGGAATATCTTCGTCAGTCTCAAAATTAATAAATGCGCATAGTGAATGAGAGTTGTTGTAGATATTTTGAAAAATAATACCTACTGCCGCTAAACACCTAGGTACACATTTTTTGTATTTTTTAATCTGCTCGCCATGACGATTAAAATGAACTTTGAAAACTTGGAATAGTTATCTTTTCCATTTCTGGAATATCTCGTTTTTAAAATTTTAAAATGGAATAACGTTTATGTTAATTTATAATAAATTAATTGTGTTCAGTTCTCAAATTTTAAGACATTTTCCTATACTCTTTTGCATTATTTTTGTTCTTTCCCACCGCAGAAAATCAAAAGTAGGCCAATATTGACTGCAAATTTGTGGTAATTTTTAATTCTGAACAATACTGAAAGTGATTCTTCAAGAAGTATGCTGCTTTATTGTTCTTTTATACTGCGGCACACCTTGTATATTTACTTATCATTTATCTTTAACACTAAGGTGTGAGGAAACAATATATTTTATTCACTTTAGGTACGTTATTCCCAAATCGTTTAAAGTATACTCGGACTTTAAAACTTACGAATCCTTCCATTAATAGTTAAAATGGAAAGCTGTTTTGTCAAAGTGTGATTGGTGTTCGCGAACAAGGAGAGGCGGGTCATTCACATGACGACCATGAGCATATTTATATGTAAAGCTAGGTACTTACATATTAATATGGGCTAATAAAAAAACGCGTTTGTGTTTTCTTGGAGGATTGCCATTTGAAATCTATGTGGACCACATTGAGAACTATAATTTACCTAGATTAGGTAAGGGTATTAGCTATTTCTTTCTTCCTTCTTGGTGAAGATTTTTCCTCCTTTATGACTGAATTAAATTGACCAAATAAATAATAGTCGTTTTCATGCCTTCTGTTTTAGCATAATCCATACTATTTTTTAATGTATCATTTTAACAATATGTCTATAACATTTTCCACTAGTATTGTCTGTGATTCTCAAGGATATTTTTTAATGTCAGGAGAGGTTTTTATTTAGTATTTCATGCTGAATCTAAAGTTGAAGAGTTGAATTTAACTTTTTGAATTCAGTTCAATTCAATAACTCATTAACTTTAGTGATGCGGAAGGAAAAATTATACCTAAGTTCACCTATAAACTTTTTGCGACACCCTATCCTTTAAATTACCACATACCTACCACATCCTATCAAAGGGGGCACACTGATTTTTAGTCGGAAGCCAAATTATTATTATCTAACTTTTGCATACAACACTTTTTTTGACCTGTGCCTGGTGTAACGTGACATTTAAAAGTGGGGAGCTAACCTTCGCCATCGATTTAGAAGTAGAAAAATTTTTAATGGTGGTTTATATAGCAGGGGGTGGAAAATAAATTATAGGTACCTGTTACCAAAATTTTACTTTTAAATTAAACCTTATTTGAAGTTTATTCTTCCAGGTTAATAAAAATTGCGCCGCAGGCGAAACGTGTTCTAATTTTCAAGGTTAAACAGTTTACATTAATGAAAAAACTCAAAGGACGCTACGCCACGGTTTCTAACCAGTGTCACCAATAGAAATTTGGTTTTAGGTGACTGTGATGTTTGTGGTTATAATCGGCATGAATTTTTACTGTACGCAGCTCAAACTATATAATCACGCACACTACTTCGCGCCTTTTGTAACATGGAAACTTGGCGAAAACCCGCGGAAAAAAACGAAATTTTCCAAGATTTAGGTACCTACCTATGCAATGTTTTGTGACTATTTTCGCCCGACATTCGGCTGCGACTGCGCACGCGCCGTGTTCAGGGACACCACAATGTTCCACTAATTTTGCATAGTCTGCCTTTAGGACATTTTCGATATGGACGCCTAGTTTTTCTTTTCATCCAAGAGACCAGGGGGGCGATCGCCCTCTTACCGACGACGCCCATAGGCATATTATTTTTCATAATTATAGCAATCATTTTAAGCCCTGTTTAGATTCGGCAATTTTTATTGCCGGCAATAAAAATTGCTGACATTTTTGGTGTGCGCACGCGCATTAACTACGTTTTGAGTCATCTGTGGCAAGTTTTATTGCATTGCAAAAAGTAGCTCCAGACCTATTTTTATTGCAATTGCAATGGCAATTCTAGTATTTTTTTAGAGATTTTTGTGCTAGCAACCCTAGTAATAAAAAACACCACATAAAACTTCATTTTCTATGTTATTATATGTTATTATTAGAATCTTTGGTAAAATTAATATAACCCGAAACACTACGTACACAGTCTACACACTGCAAAAACTTCAAATATTTTATTTACTAAATATTTGGTTGGCAGTATTCACCAAAAAATAGAATTGCATTAGATAAATTGCCAACTGTAAACAGACACCACCTTTGCAACAAACATTGCGTGCAACAAAAATGTCAGCAGTTTTTATTGCCGGCAATAAAAATTGCCAACTCTAAACAGGGCTTTAAAGGCAGCTTTCCAGTTGGCAATTTTTATTGCGCGCTTGCGCACAATGTCATTCTCGATCAGCTGTTTGCAATTTTTCTCGCGGCAACAAAAATGCCGCAGTAATCTGTGGCCGCGTGCGCCATTTTTATTGCAATTGCAAGGCAATTCTAGGGATTTTTTGGCTATAAATCAATTACCAATGATTTCATAAAATCTCTAGGAGCGTAGAATTGGCAAAAAATGGTGGTGAACTTTATATGAACCTGTGTGCCAGCGTGTGTTTTGATTCGATTAATAAACTTTTTTCTTTGTCGTTTTATATGCACACACTCTGCTCTGCTGTCAGAATAAATTGTTCCTTTATGGAACCCTAGGAATGATAAAGAATAATCGCAAAATCTAAGCGACCTGAACCAAACTGATTAAAAGACAACTTTTCAAGTTGCCAGGAAAATTCGCTGCTAAAAAATAAGTTATGGGGCTTATTTAGCATAAATGCCTAAAATACTACTGAAAATAACCTCAACATTTTTGTTTTCTGAGCTTCCGGTGAATAAATCTATATCTCAAGTCAAAGTGAAATGTCATTTCATTTGATTTGATCTTTGAGAAAGGAGGAAGGTCGAGGAAATCTCAGAAAAGAGTTATTCTTTGAGTTAACCTTCAAAATTTCGTTCATTTAATGTTAGTGCCAGAGCTTATTTAGTAGGAATTTTCCTGGCAACTTGAAAAACTTGTCTTTTAATCAGTTACTGGTTCAGGCAAAGTTTACAGAATAAAATATTCTGTAAACTTTGGTTCAGGTTCCTGTGGCGAAAAACCTAATTAAAAATTAAAGTGGCTCTGTTTGCGCCTCAAAGAAATTGCCGACAATATTTAACGCAAGATCTTATTATAAAGACTTACCAGAGGTAGGAGGCATCCCTATTGTGGCTGTTATTACCCCTACGAGTATTTTCAATCACAAGTTTCTTGCTTACTACATAGACACTCATCACACTGGCCCAAAGGAACGCTGCCATACTGCCATAGAACATGGCAAGATTACATAAATAATATTATTTAGTGGATTATTTTATGAGGTTAACACAATTAGATATATTATGTTAATAATAGTCAATTAAGGACAGATAAACTCATTTCTTCAACAATATTTGTACTTTCATCTTCGCGCTACAAGTGGCAGACGCAAAGTCAGCAGGTGACGAGTGACAATCACAAAACATAAAAATAAAAGTTAGTAACAACCACAAAATATACAAGTTGACAACGACAACCAGAGAAATGGAATAGGGAGAACGCGTTTTGACCTTTTGCGCATCGTATTTCCAGGCAAATGTAATGGCCGCCATATTGTCCTCTCTTTGACGTTTGCAGTAACCTATATATTTTGTGGTTTGCAGTATGGAAGGCAAATAAGGCAATAAACTATGATGGAGAAGCCCTCAAAAGCCTCGAGGCCTGCTGAAGTAATCTTGGGATCGCAGAACGAGTGGTTTGGCTCATCTGACTGAAGTAATCTCTAAATTTCCTGTTGGTTTCAGATGCAATTTCGCAGCCGGGTGACAGCATTGGCGCAGGCAGCGTCGATGGAGCTAATGCCGGCGGCGGCAGCGCGTCCGACAGCGGCCACGAGCCAGAGATGGACGAAGATTCGCGGGCGCGCGAAATGGCCCGCCGCAAGGAGGAGGCGAAACGTCGCCGCCGCAAGAAGAAGCGCACCGGTTCGTCACTGGTCTCTTCCTGTTTCCAAGGTGAGCGTAGGTCAACTGTCATGGTCAGGCCTAACTCAAACATTATATTTTCTGTGGGATTCCCATGTAATATAATAAACACAGAAACATGAGCGGGGTAATTCCCATTCACAAGGACATAAGGCATTTTTCATAAAAAAAAAAATTAAATAGATGGTTCCTCACAACGTAGGGCAAAATTTTTCACCATTGATTTCCTTCATTTGTATTATTGAACTTTTCGGATAATATGATATAATTCGGAGGACGAATTTCCAAAAATATATTCAACTAATTTTGATCTAACTTTGTAGGTATTTGTGCTTATTACCACAAAATATATAGGTTACTTATTACATTGCATTATAGCTAGTGCTGGGACATCGACATCAAACATATCGATGTTGATCATCGATGTTAACATCGAAAGCAAACATCGATGTCTTAAAAACATCGATTGTGAAACATCGATGTTTGGCAAACATCGATGTTGAAATTTGAAACATTCCTAAATTCGTATTAAAAAAATATTCTCAATTAAGAACTTTGTTTATTATTATCAAAATAAAAAATAAATATCACAACATAATAAAAAATATTCTAAAAAAATCTTATGGAACAAAAAATAAAAACAATTACAAAAAATAAACAAAACATAACATAACAAAAAATATATATACTAAAAAATATAGTGTCCGTCATAAATAAAAAATAAATTCTGTAACCAAATATTAGAAACAAATAAAAAATATACCATAAATAAAAAATATACCATAAATAAAAAATACCATCGAAAGGAAAACATCGATGTTGATATCGATGTTTGTGACCTTTGACATCGATGTCAAAACCATCGACATCGCTAACAAAACATCGATGTTTCAAAAACATCGATGACCATCGCCCAGCACTAATTATAGCGGTGCAATAAAAGAATTTTTCTTGAAATCGGCAGTGTAAGTGTCCCAAAATCGTCATTAAAAGCACAGAAATCGTACAATAATGGGCTACATTATTGTACAATTTTTTCAATAAGTAGGCCTTGGCGAGATGTACCTAAACATCAAACGTCAGACGCGAAGAAATCGCCCGTCAAAAGTGACCAAATATTCAAAACCCGGCCGATAAAGGCCTATTTAACTTTTCGTACACATTGCGAAATTGTTTCCTATAGAAGCGCAATCCTTCAGTATACATATTTTAATAGGTTTGAATATCAATAGATTTGTTGCGGAGGCTGCACAAGAAGCAGCAGGTTGGTTTTTCTGTCCGAAGGCGGCGTACGTCGTCATACTTGACCTAGGTAGAGCGATCGTCAAAGTCAAGCAATGCCGCGCGCAGTTGGTTCATGGACGGGTGATCCCATATGATTATTTTCTTGTCTAATAAAACATTTTTTTCCGATTTCAAAATATATGATATGTACCTCGGCACTGAAGTTATTTTTATGACTAGGCCTCGGCAACTAAATTTCACATGAGTCATAAAAAGTTGAACTTCAGTGCCTTGGTACATAAATAACTATTACTATTATTATAATCTGACATAATATATATAGTGTGTCCCTGAATAGTTTGGACGACTCTTGTAGATGACAAAAAAATTACGAATTCAAATCAGCCCTGCTTGGTTTGAAACTAATTGGTCACATAATTTTACTTTAAAAAATCTTGGAATGGAAATTTTGCAAAGACTAATAATTTTTCTCACCAGTAAAGTGCAATTTTTGTAGATTTTACGATAAAATGTTATTAAGGAAACTTGTTTGCAAAATTTTAAAACCATTTTCCAAATGGTGTTGTGATGTTTGATATTTTGGAACTTATGTCATCATAACTTTGTAAACAATTGTGCCCATATTCAAATTTGTGCCTATTAGGAATTCATATATACGAGTAATAAGTAGAGTAATAAGTACCTGCTGGCTTTTGCGATTACACAATTTACGCAGCTAATGCATAATGTTGGAAAGAAAATAATGAATGAAAATAGACATGACAGCAAACAACTTGCCTTCAAAACTTCCATTCACACTTTTCTAAACACAGGAAATTATTAAATTGCTATTTTTGGAGAAAATATTTTTCTAAATACCAAAATATCTGCTATAATGTATCCATGCTTCAGTGGGTTTATTATTTGTCTGAGGGGGAAACATCCACATTAAAAACCTGTGTATCTGTACCAAATTTGGAAATTCTCCTTCCGGACTAGTTGTTTATTTATTGAATCATGCTTATTACCTAACATATTTACAGAGCCCATAAAATTAATCTAGATAGAAAACATCAATAACTTTTTGTGGTAAAAATAGTCAATTTAAAATGAGCACTGAAAATTTCCAGTAAACAACAAAGCTCAGATATAATGTATTCGCGGCAATCGCGGCTGAGTAAACAATGGAAGGTGGAAATAATCGCGGTTTTCATCATGGTTAAATTTTTTATCGCTGTTTGACCACTATTGACAATAAACTATTTTAATTTGATATTACTTTATATCTTTTAATCACAATTTGGGATGAGAAAATTGCTGAAATCTCAAATTTGTAACCTCCTGTAGATTCTAAATGACATCCTTGATAATATTTTTCGATATTGTCAAAAACAACGGTCCTTTACTCTAGGCGACTAACAAAACTTTTCTAAATTTTTCGAAATACTAAACACCCTGTATAAAAAATCAAAAATATTTTAACAGTTTTAGGCGTTTTGGAACAAGCAGGAGTTTTTATAAAGAGTGACTTTTTGTCCTAAACCCACGAATAAAAAACTTTTCCCTCTTCCGGACATCAGAGCAGGACACGCTGTATATATATATATATATATATATATATTCTGCTGCCCTTCAAAATATGCCAATAATTTGAAATTCGAACAACACGTATGAATCAAGCTACTGCTAATATTTTAGTTCTAGAAAAAATAGTTGATAGATACTTATGAACACTTAAGTGTAGGTATTAAAGGTAACATAAAACAAAAATATATTTCGAGCAGACAAAAAATATTGAAAAATATTAGTTCAATATGTTCTGAGATGGAAAATATTATATTGGGTCTTGCAATGCATAATCATTAATAGGTTGTTGCTGCAGAAAATAGCAAGCTGTGCCCTTGAACGGAAATACGCCTTCAATAACAATTAAAATTCAAACGAAGAATGTTCAGTGAAGTATACACTTTCCTGCATTTTGCAGGAAATGTTAATATTGCCGTTTGAGCAATCCAAGCCCAAAAAATAAAAAAACAATTAGTTCAAACATTGCAAGAAATTATTCCAGACAGAAAATAGTTCTTCGTACAAACTATGCATTTCTCAAATACTAAAATAATATTTAAATGTGTTTGAGTGTTTGAAAAAATATATTAACAATGAGATGATAATTAACGTCCCCAAATATACAACAAAATAAACAGCTTATGGGACAAACTATTTTCGGTAACTGAAAGTGAACCAGTATTTTGTAATGGGTTATGGCCGGCTTATGGGAGCATAACAAGCTAGAAACAATTTACTGTTTCGGTCTACCCAGTATGTAACCATGCAGTCCATTAGATATTCGATGCTGGTTCACCCTGTCAGTTAGAGAAAATAGTTTGTCCCATAAGTCGTTATAAACTATATCTTTTGAAATATATTAACGTTTCTAAGTTATTATCATAATATTTAACATTTTTGCAGATCTATATAAGTTAACGGGAGAGATCTTAGGAGAAGGGGCATACGCTAGCGTTCAGACCTGCATCAACATGTACACTGACCAGGAATATGCGGTTAAGATCATCGACAAGGTGCCGGGACATGCTAGGGCACGTGTATTCAGAGAGGTCGAAACGTTTTACTACTGTCAAGGCCACCCCAACATCATACAGCTTACAGAGTTTTTTGAGGACGAAGATAAATTCTATTTGGTTTTTGAAAAGGTAAGAACAGTAATTTATATACTATACTTATTATTCCTAACCCAAGACCTGTAGCCGACGAGGAAGCTTATTTAAAAACACTGCTGAGGTCACTGATTTAGAAACAATATGGTACATTAATATAGGCAAGTTGGTCAATCTCAATTTTATGTTTATATCTCCAGCCCCTTTCTAGCTGAGAAACGTTGTAGTGCAAAGTTATCTTACGTTTGCCACATATGCCGGTGTTTACAAATAAGTGACGTCAGAGATGTTTCTAAAAATGTGGTTAAAACCTCGTTTTCAAAATTAAATTATAATAAAACTGATTGTGCTTTTGCAAATTTTCATTAAGAAGAAACTTTTTCGGGAACTCTATTGTCATAATCATAAAAAAAATATATATAGATAAAACCAATAAATAGGTAAATAGGTTAGGTAGTAGTATGTTATTTGCAAAGCTTCACTAATAATAATTGTTATTGAAGTTTGAATGGAAAAGTGAAGAAACATATAATTTGTTATCATTTGGATATCAGGATAAAAACATTTATTAAATTTTTGTAGGAGGGTGGTAGGTAATGTAGATAAGTATGTACATAAAATTAAACAAGGCTCTAGCATACCAACTAACCAAACTTTCGAATATTTCTTCAATAGGAAACGTATCTGCAATAATAATTTTTATTACTTTTATTTAAAAATAAAAAAGGTCCATTAAATGGTTTTACCACAGCTTATATGTTAGGGTAAGCTGTGGTTTTACTGTATGGTTTCGTTTCTTCAAACTCTCTTCTTATACCTACCATCATAATTTTAAGACAATTAATACTAAAATTTGTACATAACAAAAAGTTGGAAAGTTTGTTTTGGTAATATGAATCAACCCCTAATAATAGGAATTAGGCTGAATAAAAAAATGAGTACCTAGGTATTTAATATCGATATATTAGTCTCTCATTCTTTTTTTTTGTAAAATAAAAGTTAACAACTTTTTAATGCAAGAGAGATCATCTACATTTCAATAAAGAAGGCAACAGTATTTTTGGTTCCAAAGATATATTGCAAGTAAATAGGAAAAATCAAACTAGTACAAGTTCTCACAAATTTATACATATTTAATAATGGTTCTTTCTTGCTAAAGTCACGTTCATCAAACGTTGCAGGAGATGATCCTTTCTTCAGCACAACCTGACACTCAAAATCCATGTCGGAGAAGTGAACCTGTGAAAGTTAAAGAACTATAAATTTAAGCTACCTAAACATAATAAAACGCTGCCATCAAATGCTATTTTTTTATCAGCAAGAAATTTGTAATGGAATATAAGCTCACACATTTAACCGACTACACAAAAAGGGTTCTTCATATTCCCACCCGTGTTAACTTCTTTTTTGTCCGATTTTGTTGGTCTTGGTGTAAAATAAAGCTCCTTCAAAACTGTCTCTCTCTAACAGTTATTATAAATTCTAAAATATCCTTAGAAGTAAAATTTTGTAAGTATTTTATTGCTATTTATTCGTGGCGTTTTTTCCTATAGGAGGTTTCGAAAAAAATGTATTAGAACAAGTATTTACGAATTACATATTACACTCTCTTTCAAAATTTCACGATAGGAAGAATTTTCTAATTGTAAACAACTTTTTTCGTATTTTTTAGTTTGCTCCTTTCGAGAAGCAACGAAAATTAAAAAAAAAAAAAAAAATAGGTCAAAAAATTATGGAGGTGGAAGTTTTGATGAGGAAGATCCTGTATAGTTTTCGGGAATAAGTCTCTTCGTTATGAGAATTTTGTAGTAGAAAAATTTCCTTTACGCAGTAACAAAATATTACTTATAAAACAATCCAAAGTTGTCATGCACAACTTATCTAATATATCCATATACATATACTTACATTGTTAATATTCCATGAAACGAAAAATGCCTATCCCGGTCCAGTAAATATACCTAACAGGTTTTACCTCCTTGAAGGGCAAAAATTTTAATTTTATCTCTTTAACATTGGGAAATTTTCATAAGAGTTCTAATAAGGGGTTTGTATGACCATATGGACTTTTATTGAAAACAAATAGGTACTAATATTTAATAGGTACCTATTAATTTAGGTATCTTATGTTATGTTGCTGATGCAGATTAAGAAAATTATTCACAGATCAAACAAAAAATAAAAAGGAACTAGAGATACTTATGTAATTAAATTTACTTACCTCGCAAATTTTCGTATCATTTCCAACTCTCATGTTAGGGTATTTCATTTGCACCATCGTGCTCGTTCTTCTGCGCTTTTTGGAAATGGTGTTAAGAAAAATTCATCCTGCTCAGAATTCTTGCAGTTTCTTATTACACAAGATGTTATTTTTAACTGTTAACATTCCTTTTTGCAAAAGAAATTGAGCACGCTCAATAATTTGTCGACAGTTTGTTGACAAACTGGCACCCGCCAAGATAAGAATATAATAAAAACACTGTTACTAGATCTGCCAAAGTCTGTTGTCCAACCTCTGTTAAAACAAATAACTGTCACTTTTCGTGTCATACAGGGCCTCTAGTCTCACCGACATACGTCAGTTATCAATTTCGCGTCATGGCACCTTGAGACACTTTGGTGTATATGTGGTTGCCTAGCTCACTATAAAACGAGTCAAATTTCCGTTTAAAAATAAAAGTAAGCCATGATTTTGTCAAATAAGCATCACCGTTGACGTCACAGCACCTGCGCGCGGACTTAATAAAACATGCTTTGTTGTCCGAAGAATACAATGAGTCTCATCTGGACCAACACTATATTAAAGACCCGAGCATGCCATCATATTTCATTGTTGTTTACGGATTGGGGTGGTGCTACACGACGAAAAAAATGGCGACTTATTATAGGTTATAGGGGGGTATTCTGTGGCTATTGGGATGTCAGTTTCTGACGTTTAAAAAATCAAAAATTTTAAATATCCAGCTTTATTATGATTTACCTTCTTTTTACGGTAACAAATTGTCCTTGCGTCCAGTATTTGGCAGTTTTATCCTATTAATACGGCTTTTCGAGGTAGATTTGTTTGTGATAACATGAAATTTTCGCGCACATGAAGAAAATGGTATGCACAGACCATTAGGTGAATGATCAATCAATCAGCTGAAGAAGCGAAAATTAAAGATATTATTTTGGAAGAATATATTTTAACGTATGCAGGAATGAAAATAGAAAATTTTGTTTATAGGTTCAAAGCGAACCAATAGTCCTCCATATAAAGAAGAAACTGAAAAATCTAATGCGTTTTATGCTTTCACATATACTATACAACTAGCCATGGACTGCGTTTCAAACCAAAAGGTACCAAATACCCTTGCTTGCTTTTTAGACTCGCTTTTCTTAAGAAAATGTATGGAAATATTCCGTGTGAACTTGTCAAATTAGAGGGACATAACAAACAAATATTTTATTTTATTTTGAATATTAACTTCGTTGTAACAGACATATTTGCATGTTTTTATTTTATAAAAGATTTTGCAACAATGGTGTTTTAACTAAAACCACCGTGTAAATTTGTGTAGCGTGTAGTGCCAGTGGCGATCGCTTGAAACAGCGCTATGCACAGGTCTTTAATATAGTGTTGGTCCGGGTCTCATTGACATATAGAATATAGAATATAAAGAATACAAATATATCACAAGGTGAACACAGGGTAATGAAACAGCGCTATGCACAGGTCTTTAATGTAGTGTTGGTCCAGGTCTCATTGACATATAGAATATAGAATATAAAGAATACAAAAATATCAGAAGGTGAACACAGGGTAAACATTAAAATGCTTCGTTATGAAATTCTTGCAGACTGTAATATGGTTTGCCTATTAGGAATTCCTTGACTGAACTTCGAAAATGTTTCTGGGGGAAACAATTTCTCAGTTCTGATGGCAGGCGATTATACATTTTGATGCATTCATATATTATGTAGTTTTTTGTTGGAGAACTTTTAGATATTGGCAGACATATATTATCAATATTGCGAGTGTCATGAGCATGGTTACAAGGTCTATTACGAAACTTTTTATGAACAAGTGACACTGTTTCCATAATAAATAGCCCAGTAAGAGTTAAGATTTTTTCTCTGTTTTGTGTGTATCGTGCATAAACACAATTGTGTAAACTTTGGCATTGGCCTTGTCAAAAAAAAACGATTAATAATCATAGAAAAGTATAGTATTCCACTCATGAATATTACCGCATTACGATTCTTTTAGATAAATGGAGGGCAGCTGCTGAAGAGGATTCAAGAGCACAAGTACTTCAGCGAGGCGGCTGCCGCGGAAATAATCCGCGAGGTGGCATCCGCACTGCAGTTCATGCACGCCAAGGGGATCGCCCATCGCGATCTCAAGCCGGAGAACATCCTGTGCGTGCACGAGGACCGCCTGTGCCCGGTAAAGATCTGCGATTTTGACTTGGGTTCGGGCATACGGTTCCAGGGGAGCGTCTCCAGTCCTTTGGCCACGCCACAGCTGCTCACGCCGGTAAGTGCCTGGTTTGGTTATGCATAGCATTCAGGGTCTCCCAGAAGTGAGTTCCAAAATTTTAAACACTTATAACATATCTTATTATTGCAAGTGCGAAAACTGTTATGGCACCATCAGAACGTATCAAAAGTTTTTGCAACTGGGATCTTGCGAAAACTTAGAAACAACTATGTTGCTTTTGATGAGTTAGATACATGGTTATATAAAATGTTGTCACTCATTTCTGTTAGTTATTTTTTAATTACTATGTTGTGTTATGGTTCTAGTGTGATTTTCATTAATTTGCTGTATTACTTTTATGATTATTACACTCAGAATAAAGCTTTATTCCGCTCGCAACTATTATAAATTTATTATACAGTGTTGTCATTATTTTAGTGTGCATGGGACTTTTTTTATTAATTGCACATTGCACAACCAAAACACAGACATTGCCGAAAGTTAATGCATGTTCAATAATCATATTATAGATGCACTTAAATGGTTGTAAGTTAAACAGCATACAGGGTAGGTCAAAAAATATAAAAATTGCACAAGAGTAAAGTACCCGTATTTCAAAAAATTCAGCAAAATGTTATTAAGAAAAGTTGTTTATAATTAAAAGCTATACCTAAATACCAAAACATAGCCTCCTAAGAAAAATATTTTTTCGTCAATTAATTTCCAGTTTTTTAATAAACATTTAAAATAAAAATTTTGCACCTTATAGGAGAGTTTTTTAATATACACATTATCATTACTAATGTTTTACCTTGTTCAGAAGAATTTTTGCGACATTTTAAAGTTTTGTTTAAGATCGTTGCAACAAACATTTGTTTGTGATTCCTTAAAAAATTAAAAATCTAAGTTAATTTTACAAATATGCTTAAGTTTGAACAAAGTTAAGCGAAATTGATATAATTTTGATTGATTTATGAAATTGTTTAGGGTGAATATTAAAACAATTTTTTTTAGGAAATTATTAATGTTTTTCAAAAAAATATGTTTCTTTTTCTTAGGAGGCCATGTTTTGGTATTTAGGCATAACTTTTAATTCTAGACAACTTTTCTTAATAACATTTTGCTGAATTTTCTGAAATAAGGGTACTTTACTCTTGTACAATTTTTATATTTTTTGACCTACCCTGTATGCTGTTTGACTTGCAACCATTCTAAGTGCGCCTAATATGATTATCGAACATGCACCTTTCGGGAATACATATACATTACAAAATATTCCTTCCTTTCTCGACATGTTCTGTGACAGAAAACATAATAATGCATACTATGGTGCCGTGGTACTTGTCCTTAAAATTATCGATTTTTGCAATTCAGCTTATGATAGAGTTTAGAAAGCCAAAACCCCTTTCTGATTTGTCAAAACCGAATCCAAGGATATAAACCGTAGATTTTAAAAAATTTAATTTTGAAAGGTCGTATGGGATAATATGCAACACTCACAAATTTGGCAATATTAATTTTGCCTGTTTTTGTAAAAAGCAGGTTCACGATATCCTGTGAAATATATTTTTGATTTTACTAATTAAACCAATACACATAATTAGATATTTTTTGTGCATTTGATAAGAAATTAAGATATTCTTTATATAAATATTTATTAATTTTAATTGCTTCACCACAGCAGAAATGATGTAACAGAACAGTATTTTGCACAACTCATGATTCATGTTTAACCTTATTTTCACCCAGCCTAAGCAACGTAAAAAAGAATACAATGTATAGTATAATTTTATCATCAAATTAAATTTTGTGATGAATAGCGGGCAATCCTGCCTAACCACAATTTTAATTAATTTAAACAAATATATCTATTGTAATATTTATTTTGATCTGTAGGATTTGGGTTTCGTTTTTATTCAAAATATTATACAATCATAGTCTCATTTCTTATTTGAATGTTATCATTTAAGGCTATCTGCCTTCAAAAGAAATTAATGTTTATTGGCCCAAAGCCTGCTATTTAAACATAATTAAAATTACTCACCCATATTTATATTGTTGAGGTAAATCTCATCACATGATAGGTGTTTGTTTTGACCTGTCGCTATAAATGCATTTTGTAAACATTTTTATTAAAACTCATTGGAGCTTCAGAGAATTTGAAGTTTATTCTACAATCTAAATATGTAATTTTTTAGTAAGTAAATAAACTTAATTGTTGCTTGTCAGTAAAAAATAATCAGTACTTAAGTAAAAAAACAAAAAACTAGTAATTCCGGTATTGCACACAAATCCTATAAAAGAGACTCCAAAACAGGAAGCAACATGTCACACACTATTTTCAAGTTCACCCCTTTGCCCTCCCTCTCAGCCACCCCCTTTTTATAATAATGTCACAAATGCTTTCTAATTATGTACTAATTTAGTTGGCTAAAAACTATTGTATGTACAGCGAAAAACTAAATAATTTATTTTTCGTCCCTCTATTTCCACCCTTTGGCGTAGAGCTATTATGCTCAAAAGCAATCTGAACCGTGCTATTGTAGGCAAGATTACGGATACCAAATTTGAAGCTGATATCTTCATCCATTTGAAAGCTATTGTAGAAGCACACACGCAGACACTGATTTTTGTTTGCTGAAACTTTGGTTTCTACGTTTTAAAACATTTTAAACCGATTCATCAAATATATAAGGTTTTTATATGTTGTTTAATATCTATAATAGAGTACTTGCGAGGTTTCTTTAAATACAATCATTTACTTCTTTACTCAGTGATACAATTTTTTTATGGAATATAAATTACATCCAGAATGCCATTGCTTGGAGATTGTTTAAGGGCCAAGGCAATGCCCGCGTTGCCTCGGTCCTTAAAAACCTCCGAGGCCAAAAAAGAGCTTACGCATCGTTCAATGTATTATATTTTTCCTGCTTCCGACAAGTCCCTATTATAAAAAAGGCATAAGTAATTTTAATATTCAAAATAACCATTGCTAAATTACTAAAAATTAAAATCAGTAATAAATATAAGAAGTATAATGCAGCAGTAATAAAAAATAAATTAAAAAACTTGGGTTTTGTGTGGGACTCGAACCCGTGACCTACAGTTTACTATGCGGACGCTTTTAACCCAGCGCTACGTTCATTGCTGTTTGATTTTGGCTGTTGGTAAGCATGTAAAGTGAACTTATGGGGGAGGAAGCAGGAAAAATTAGCTTTTTTGTAATGTTGCAACTGTTTGTTATGTTAATTTTCTGTCATCTGCTGTGACATCATCCTGTTGAATTAGAATTCGCCCTAGGGTTGGCATTCTATGGTTATAGGTATTTCAGTTTCTGACGTTTAGGTATCCAACTTTATTACAATTTGTGCTCTTTTTATGCTAACGAGTTGTCTTTGTGGTCATTATTTCGCAGTTTTGTTATATTAACACAGTTTTTATAAGTAGATTTGTTTGTATGATAACATGAAATTTCGATACACATGAAGAAAATTGTATGCACAGACCATTACATGAATTGCAATAAACACTATTTTGGAATTACGGGATGATCTGATTAGTCTGTTCGATGTAACAGGCACATTTATATGTTTTTATTTTATAAAAGATTCTGCAACAATGGTGCTTTTAGCATTAAATCACCCTGTTGCTTTTTCCTCATGTGGCCCCAGTGGTGATCACTTGAAACAGCGGAACAGCGCTATGCACAGGTCTTTAATATAGTGTTGGTCCAGATCAGACAACAAACTATGGCCCCAAGTTGCTTTTAAAAAATGGTCTAGTACCGTATGGTCCAAAGTCATCGGATTGATAACTTTGGTATGGTCATTACAATACTCTGTGTTTTCTACAATGGAATGTTTTCTACAATCCTACCAATCGTTATTTCATTTTTATTGTTTGTTTAACAAGACTGGTGGTTACATGTAAGTTGAAATAAAGTTGAAAACGCATAAATCAGATTTCAAATTTTATATTGAGGCTTTATTTTGGATTATAAATAACTGTTTTATAAATATTTTGTCTTAAAATAATAAAACAACGTAGGTACTTCAATAAACCGTTTTCATAATAATTGAAAATCAGGACTATCCTGATTGAATTGATTGAAATAAAAAATTAATTCCAAGAGAAAAGAAACATCTCCGTTCATGCCTATCTCCAACCCTCTCCTATCATTTGTCAAGGTTAGTGGAGAGTAGGTTGAACGGTAACTTTTCGGTTCATGCGATGACGTCACATATGGACATCGTGCGCATATAACATTAGCTTGTACGTGGCTTGTACACCTGCAAGGTTAGTAAAGAGCTAAATATCAGGATAATAATATCTAATTATTTGTTTTACAATACACCTGCATGATTTTTATCTTTTAATTAAGTTAATACACTATAAAAATATAATATCTATAAAACTGTCCAACTATAGTGTAAAAATCGCCCCGCACACGTTTAAACAAACAAGCTAAAATCGAGGTTATTTAAATGAGCTAAAACCAGAGAACGCTAAACCATCTGAATGCATGTAAACTCAAAGCAAGTATCCATTTTATCCACGAGGCCAACGATAAAGACAGGCCACGGCGCTAACGCATAATCGCGTAGTCACGTGACCAACTTAGTCCTATATTATGAAAGGCATTTTTGGAGATAAGTAGAAAAAACAAATTTCGTAACAATATGGCAAGTTTTCTTTCATCTATTACATTATTGGTTTTGTGCATCCAAGCTTTCTCTAATTGTTTTTTCAAAATTTTCAACCTGCCTTAGCTGTTTTAGGCTGAGAGTTAAACGGCACTGCACTCACAATATTTTGGCACATTCTCAAAAATTGTTGGTACATCACCTTCCTTTAGCTTAGGTCATATTCTCTAGGTATTTTCCTCCCACAACACATTTGTCCACTTTAATTGTTTCACTTTCTTGAAAATGTGTTAGCCACACATACTTAAGGTTTTTTTAGAAATTAAATCTCAGTTGGGATTTGACGAATCCATTTTTGGAGGAAATTTTCATCATTTAGGTTATTTTTTACGAAATAAAAATGAAAACTAACCTCAGTAGGTATACTGTAAATATTGACGAGGTCTCAGTTGATCGGCAGCGTGAAAGACCGAATAGAAACCGTATCAGGGCGTGGGTCGACAACGAAAATCCTCGAGTACGTTACAACACTGATTTATTTCACACAAGGCAAATGGTGAATACAATAAATACACAAACCAGAACGTGGTCAACGGGAACGGCTTCCAGCCACTCGGACCGTCTGAACTCGCGGATCTCCCGTAAGCAGTTCACCCCTCTGTGTCTCAGGCTCCACTGTCCAATAATGTCCATGTCCATAATAGTCCATTCCGGGTTCCCTATTCTGTGGTTCGGGGGAGAATTCTCCTTACAGCGCTCACGCGTGGGTGCGAGCGGCACCAATACTCCTGGACGGCATGTCTCCCACCCAGAGGCCTTAACAACACCTGGGCGGTTCCCCTCCGCCAGGACACACGCGCACTAGACACAAACTTGTTTCTAAAATATAAACTAAGACGTTTAAAAACACTTTAAACATTGAAAACTTCTCAAAACCCAAGCTGCCGCTTTCAGTTATGTGACAAATGACATGTAACGTCTGACTAAGATGGTCACGTGATTTTTGTGCGCCAGGGCCTGTCTTTATAGATGGCCTTGTTTTATCCACAAGTGACGTCACAGCCTTCCCCTTCCCGCTCGCCTCACCCGAGTTACTGTTCCACCTACTCTTCGCTAATCTCGATCGTTTGTTCCAGGTGGGCAGCGCCGAGTTCATGGCGCCCGAGGTGGTCGAGGCCTTTGTCGGCGACTCGCCGACAGCCTCGTACGACAAGCGCTGCGACTTGTGGTCGCTCGGCATCGTCGCCTACATCCTCCTGTGCGGCTACCCGCCGTTCTACGGGCGGTGCGGGCGCGACTGCGGCTGGGAGCGCGGCGAGAGCTGCTCGGCCTGCCAGCGCCTGCTGTTCGACTCGATACGCGAGGGGCGGTACGAGTTCCCCGACCCCGAGTGGTCGGCCATATCGGAGGAGGCCAAGGACCTGATCGGACTGCTGCTGCAGAAGGACGCCAGCAAGAGGATCAGTGCCGAGAAGGTAAATTAAAGCCGAATAAGCGAACATAAGTTAGTAGCTAGTCGCCTAAGAAATATGGGAAATAACGCGGAAATAAAGCCAACTCCTTGGTGACGTGTGGTGTGTTATATCAAGAAGACTCACCTTTAGTTGAAAGACATAAATGTTATGGATCTTACTTGATTTGAGGATGATCTAAATTGAGAGATTTTATTACAGAAAAACACCATCTGTTTTAAAAATAAAAAACTGACATTTTCAGCATATTCTCCATCCCCAAAAACACAGCAGTCCCAAATGTTTAGTTCAGCAGCCTGATTATTCTGGGAGATATTGCCATAATTTAATTTCGAAAAGAAAACAAAAACGCCCTGTGTCGGCAACATTCGACAGCGTTTATAAATGGTTACGTGTAAAATACAGGGATTGAATTTTCAACGGAAACGGCAACGATGAGCGCCAACGCAAACGTCGAGTTTATAAATCCACGTTTAAGCTTTATGAAATTTTATTATGTTTGATGCAAGGTTGATGTACTGTCAAGTCTTTAGGAATTTTAAATTTATTTAAAATTAATTTTCTAGTACTACATCGATGCCAAAAAAATAAGAAATTAAAATACCATAAAACTATTTTACATAACTAACCCAAATTTACAGTATCTTAAGCTAAAGTTCAATAATATAAAAAGCATTGAGTAAAGGAACAGGATCCTTTATTTGTGGTGAAACGTATTAATATTGATGCAAGTTTCACGTTGTCACATAATTTATTAATGGTTTTAAGGTCCTTGCTGCGTAAGGATTGCTAGGCAATACTTTTTGTACCTAGCAACCACTCTAGCAACCAAAATAACAGGGCACCTTGAACAATTCGCTTATGCCTTTGGTTGTGCTGGCGAGTATATAAAGTGTAGTTAAGGAGGGAAAAAATTTAAAAAAATTCTTTTTTTGACGCGAACTTTTTTGGAGTATATGAGATCAGATTGACGTTCCTCGAAAAATTTTACATGAACCTAGTTTTCGTTATATTTTTCAGCACACAATACAAACACAAAAGAAGAATGAACTTTTGAATTTGACCACCCTATGCTTTGGGCATTTGTATAAGTACATACTCCATTTTTGTATAGATGGCAAATGTCCGAGCATTTATGATTTTGAGCAGGACACTTTTAAAAATGTCAGCCAAGGGCTGGAGCATTTATGGACAATTTTGAAAATGGTGCCATTCGATTGCTTGTGAAAAGACCTTTAAAACAAGACCCCATATGTATGACTTTTGATTAAAAAAGTATAAAGTAAAACAAAAATAAAAAAATTTAAAATATGCAAAATTAAAAAAAAATGTTTCTCAAGTCTATCCAAATTACAGTGGCAGTAGATATAAACAAAGTCACATGACCGCCTTGCAATCGATTACCAGGGTCGGACTAATATGAGATTCTAAGTGGCTTGTAATTCTGAACTAATTCTTTTAGAAGTTCTAAAATTTGTGTTTCTACCATTCGTGGATCTTTATAAATTTCCTTAAATTAAGTAGTAAAATAAATTTACAGAATATACTGCTCGCGATCCGATCTAAAATATGCAGGAAACTCGACTGAGGGAAGAGCCGGCCCTGCATTCTGCTCGCGGCGTAACCACTTGACATTTTATGACGGCCAGACCAATAAGAGAATAGGTCACGTGGTGGCCAATGTTTTGATCCACTGCATCTCTAACTTGGATAGACTATAGTTACAGACTGAGGACAGATTTAGAAGACCAACGCGTAGGTATTTTGTAGGATGTAGGTTAGTTAGAAATACTTTTTACATTGTTACTAAATCTAAATAACTTCTTTATCTGTACTGGAGCCTTTAAACATTGAATGAAATGTTTTCTTATTCTTCCTGCATGGACAAAATATTCAGCTTTACAAAATTCACAAATAGCATATTTTAATATTTAAGTATGTACACAGCTCGCAATATTCTAGGTTAGAATAGAATTAGAAACTAGAAACGGTTTTGTAGTTTTATAGGTTAGAAATTGAGGTTTTTTTTTTATAAATGACCATAAATGCTCATAAATGACCTATGAATAAAGAACCCCAGGAAGGAGCAAATTTGGGCTTTACGCTGGACTGGTCCAGTCTCTGCATATGGCGGCATGCCGTTTCCGGTTTACAAAAGTACTTACCGATGGAATGTTATCCCCAAACATTTTATTCTGGTAGTCACGGAATAGCCGCAGGCTGCACAGCTAACCATAATAGATCTCCAAAAAGTACTTATAGAAAAACTACACAAATATCTAATAGCACAAACCACCGTGACAACTGTCAAATATAAAAATATTTTGTCAAAATTCAGTCTCCATACAGGGCGATTTCCGTCTCACGTATTTTATAATGCCCATAGAGCTTTGGCTCCTTCCTGGGGTTCTTTATTCATTGTAAATGACCATAAATGCTCACAAGTGACCAGAAATTCTCATTAATTCTCTAACTGACGACATTTATATAAATGATCATAAATGCTCCAAAACTGCCGGACAGTGACCAAAAATGGCAAGACACTTTTAAAAATGTCCTGCTCATGAATACTCAAAATGCTTCTGCTTGTAAATGCTTCAGCCATCTATACATTTTCGTGAGCTAAACAGTTTGATGGGGTTGTTTGCAGGTCCTGCAGCACCCGTGGCTGTCGTGCGCCAGCGACGAGGCCGCCCTGACCACCCCCGCCGTCATCAAGAAGAACAACTCGGCCCGCGAGCTGTCCCAGTTCGCCGAGTCGGCCATGGCCGTCAACCGGGTGGTGCACCAGCACTTCTCGATGAACCTCGACTACCTGGAGCGCGCCGTGTACCCGGACCGGTGCTCGTCGCGCGTCCTCGGCCTGAGCCCGCCCAGCGAGAGCACGCTGATGCGGCGCCGCGTCAAGGGCCGCTCCTGCCAGTTCCTGCTGCCGAACCCGGGCTCGGCCATCGCCAGCCCCAGCTGCTGAAGGCGCGATCGGTGTTCGTCTCGCCAGAAAGGAGAAATTTTAAAAGGGGGGGGAATAGTTTCGTTTCGTTTTCGGAGGGTCTTTTTAGTTCCCGCTTGTGAGGCTGAAGCAATCAACATATCGAGGCATCAGAGATTGCAGATTTGATAGTTCCGAATGGGAAGTATAGAAAGGACGCACCAACAGCCAGTGTTCAGTTGTCAAATTTTCGGACTAAAGATTATTGAAGCATTAAAATTATCGAGGTCCTTTCTATACTTTGCCACTAACCTCGTAGATAGTTCACACACTTGTACTTGACCAAAAAGTAAGAAACACAAAGAACTCCCATTTTTCAGGTATTTTCAAAATTTGCTACAGTTTTGGTGAACGTCTACAAAGTTGATGACTTTTTCAAATTTTCATTTATTTTAAAGAAACAATTGTCAGATTTTCCTTAAAATAGATGATAACAAAATTATATTTGAATATATATTCAACTTAAATGATTGTTAAGTTGGGTGTATGTGAATGTAATTTTAACTATTTCTATTACTACTACTACTACTTAAATTAACATTAATATTTTCATTTTACGTATCATATAGGGCAAAAACCAGAAATATTAAATTAAAGAATATTGCACAAAATTGAATACATTTAGGTATGTACTTTTTCATTTGCAAAGTTTTTTGCCCTATATGGTAGCATGAGTTTGTAATATTCTTATTTTCATTTATTCACTCCACTCGTATGGTTCAACATAGGGTAAAATCCTGCTTCGGAATCATGAAGATTATTTGTATATCTTAACGGCGCACCATTTTAGAACTGGATGGAGAATAATAGTGAAAATTGATTTGTGTTCCAGTCACAAAAACATTTTAACAGAAAACCCGTTAGATCTTCTTAGTTCATTTTCATTTTCGTGTGTATGTAATTGTAAAATTTGGCATGTCTCCGGTTGATAGATAGCATCTGGGTAATTTTTAAAAGATGCCAAAAGTTGTTAGTTACAAAAAAGCATATATTTTGTAAAATTAAACAAAAAATATTAAGGTCGACATTTGTTAAAAATGAATTGTTAAAAATTTATGAGATTTAATATTAAAACAACAAAAATATTAAAAAGTAAAAGTACATTTGCAGAATGTCTTATAATACCATAGAGAAATTAGTTACCACTACTTCTTCCGTAATAATAAGATATTTCTCATATGTTTTGTAAAAAGTTCTGATAAATTGATACCATCATTGAGAACTCAACGATACCATCCTATAAATCATCAAAAAAAAGCAAAATACCAATAAATGGCTTTTTTGAAACAGGAGATGTGTCTTTTTTGACATTATGTTGCATTTAAAAATATATATTATAATCGAGTACAGGTAGATTGGATATTTAGATTTTATTCTGGCGAACAGATTACTCTCGTCGCAAATTGAACATTTGTAAAAAGATTAAATCTTGTGTAAAATTTGACGTTATGTTAAAATTTAATTTGCATGCCCCTGATATGTTTATGCTGGGAACCTCGCCAGAAAAACTGAGTGGTATTATAAATCAGACAGTGGGATTGCGCTTTTTGACATTGGAATTTCTGACTTGGGAAGAGGATCTTCCATACATTGTTTAACCGGTATGAGACTTTTGAAATGGGATACTGACGAGATAAATAAAAGTACAAATGGAATTACATCTATGTATAACCAAGGAGTATTTTGACAACTATTAGCTTTTGGATCATTGTTCGCTCAACCTGATAACTAAATCTTCGAAAATAGTCGCAAGTACTTCTAACTAGACAGTTTTTATTAAAATGAAAATGTCCCCAATTTTGTTAACAGTTTGGTGTAAGGGATTTCACTCGAGAGTACTTAAAAAAATGAAAAGATAGATAATATAATTATCTAATTCGTTAGTATTCAAAATCTGCAAATAATGACACTAATGGCATTGTATTGGAAGACCCTCCTCGATTTGTATTTGTCAGAGTCACGTCCAAATAAGATCAAAAATAAGAGGCTTGAGAATAATAAATCTCAATATGAAGCAATAATCACCCATGTTTTCATATGTTGATTTTCAGCCTAGGCCTAGTTTGTAGATATTGTGCTTGATTTTTAATACTTTTGTATGTGTTGAAGGTAGATTGACATCCCAGTCTACATTTGTGATAATAAGTAAGCATCTAACCGTGCAAACTAGTGCTGCACGTGTATAGACTGTAGAACGCCGTACCTGCTTTAAGTTCAGTGAGATACGGAACATAATAAAAAATATTTTGGGGTATTCCCACCCTGCTACGTACTGACAGTCCATTTGTATTCTATAAGAATCCTATATAAGTTTGGATATTTTTTTAACGTTTTTGTAATGCTCAATAATAGTTTTCCTGTAAAAAGCAAAATGTTTGGAATGGTATCCAAAGGTGCGCTAAAAATACAAATGGCAAACTTGCAGGATGACCTCAAAACCCAGTGATTAAAAACATGTTTTCACTGCATAGGTACATTACCGTTGAACCAGAAATCCCTGCCAGTTTGACATTTGCTGTATGACACTCAGGGTTGTAATAGTGGGCGAGTTGAAAATCAGTGAAAATCGAAAACTCGCGAGTAGAGTGAATGCATCTGTGAGGGTACGACTTGTAATAATGAATGAATGAGATATCCAAAAGCTATACATTAACAAATTGGAGTATTGTTTTTAAGGTTTATTTTAAAGCATTTATTATTGCTATTTTGCAGTGTAAACAAATCACTTTCCAGATCATTTATTATAATATTTATACCAAAAAGCAGATTGTTTTGTTATCAATCCAAATTTTTTTTGTCGGGGATTTTGAGTGCCATTGTTTTCCAATTGATTTGCATAAACGAATCAGTATACCAGGTTCTCCATACTGAGTCGATTATACTTGAGGGCTCTTTTGACACCATTTTTTACTTCAAAACCATATTGGCATTTGAGTAAAAAAGTTGGTATGAAATGTATGTACCACGTGTGCTTCATTTCTTAAATAAAGACCGAATTTTTTAATAACCATTTGTTTCATTTTGCAATTCGCATCCTTCCCCTGCTTATCCTACATAGACCTACCAAGGGTGTTCAATTGAATATGTGGTGATTTATAGGAAATAAGTTCTCATTATAAAACTGCTGAAGAAAAGATGGCCTACCGTTTGCATATGCCTAAGTACAGTTTACACTGAATAAATCATGTAAATTATTAAATGACGTTAATGTAAACTGTACTTGGGCATGTACAAACAGTATGCCATGTTTTCTACAGCACTATTATAACAAGAACTTGCATACTGGCAGCTTTTTCAGATATACGGAATTTTTTTTATTAAAATGCAACAAAATGGAAATGGAGAAGAACTTTCATACGTATAGGATGTAGACCAATGGACATGAAAGAAAGAAAGTCTGACATCATTTCAGAAAAATTAAAAAGGATTTTCTGTCAGTGCCGGGGGTCGAACCCGGGACCTCTCGCTTGCTAGGAGAACGTTCTATTACTACACTACGCTGAACCGTTGAAATTAAGTCGGTCTGTTTGTATAGTAGCTGAACGGAGAAGCCTTCGTTCGTGCCGTACCACAGAAAATACTCTCCAATTTCCTCCGAAACACACCAGACTAATAGACACAACCTTGACGTTAGATACAGTTGTACCACCATACATCTTGGGAAGTCATGCTGGTGTAGTCAAATTCATTGTATTTAACATTGAAAAAATTATAAATATTTTGCCTTTTCGAAAATATGACTTAAAAATTAAAAAAAAGTAGCTACACCGATAGCGACACAGACCTATAGCGAAGCTATATAGGTCTGTGCCAATACCTAGAGGTATTATTGCTGAAATATCAAAATCAAATCGTTACCTGATTGCATATTTCACAAATTAGTCATTTCATTGATTCATATTGGCAGGTTTTGAATTCTCGTGAGAATATATGCATCATAATGCCCTTTGAAATGCATACTAAGTAAAATCACATCCAAAAATCTGTCACTAACTTCTCTATTCAAGGTTATAGAGTATAAAAAAATTTTTTCATATAATTTATCAAGTCCTCTCAAAGGGCCACATTATGTCTATAGAATATAAGGTACCTATTAGAGAAATGTATGCAAGTATTAAAAGGTGTTTGTGAAACAGAAAATTATAAAATTGCATCACCTATTTCCTCCTCTTTTTCTCAATTGGGGCCATTGGGGGGTTGGACCCCAAACGCCTCTCTCTCTCGGTTCAATACCAAGGAGATGGTTCACTCAAGATAATAATTATTAATATACATGGGCTATAGGACATAGAGTACCTGTCATCTAGTTCCGACTAGTAGTTTAAAAAATTCTTTACTGACAAAACCATTCTCCATACATTGTAGGATCATTTTAGGATTAAAAATTCTTGTCACATTTTTTCTAAAATCGACTTTTTCAACTTCTCTGATATAGATCTATCTTCTAAAAAATCCTAAATTCTTCTATCTATATATTTAAAGTTTTTTTTTAATGGATAAAGGTGTTAAGTCACACTGTATTTATCATGTCCTAGTGGATAAAGGTGTTAAGTTACATGTTTCGTGCATGGTGTTATGTACACATCAATGATGTCAAAACCTATAGACGTGGTGCCCCATTGTTAAAATGCCCTTTATTTTGACTCCAAGATTAAATATATCCATACTACTCTAAAAACATGCTACAAACAAAGACAGAAAGTCAACCATCAACCAACTATACACCCGGTGATTCCCCGTTATAGTTCCTCCAGAATCGCACTTTGATACCGCATGTTTTTTCTTGTTTGGGGGCGCCGGAAGCATCGGAACCTCACCTGAAGACTCGGGGGATGGTCTAACGACGACAGCCTCCGAGCCCAGAGTCGAAATAAGTTCGTTACGGCTCGACAAAAAGGGGCAATTTCTGACAATCTCGCGACATTTTCGGAATAATTTAATTGGGCGCTTAGATTGTGATTAGTTCTGGGCGTCAAGCGTTTATCAAAACAAACCTGTCTATAGGTTCTGACGTCATTGGTACACATACATTTACCTACATTTAGAAAAAAATTTTTTTTAAATTAGAATTCATCAAAGAAATTAACTTATTTTTAACTAAATTTTCCGATATTACTAAATAAAATTTAATAATAATTTAAAAAGTTCTAGTTCAAAACGCGTTTTATTAAATATCTTGGAAGTTTAAAAATGTGACATGACACCTTTATCCACTTGTGTCTTCAGTTATCTAACTGTCATGAAAATATTTCCAATGCATTTGTAGCTTCAATCATGCCAGTTTCTTTACTTTTAATCAAAGTCGAGTGGCATATTACATTGATTCATTACTTCTTGATCAACGGTCTATAGCAGAAGGTAGGTATAGGTAGGCTTAATAATAATTAATAATGCAAAATTACTCTCCCAATTTATTCACAAAAATCATCTCTATAAATTAGATTTTTATTAGCTACACCCTACAAATAAAAAACTCAAAGCTACAGCGATTATTATGAATTTTAATTTTGCAAATTATGAATTTTGTTTAAGGCACCTGAATCATTTATCACTGCGGCAAGTATTTATTATTGTTGTAAAATTCATAAAATCAAATTATCTAAACAAAAACTTAACACAAGCATCACATTTTTCAAGGCAGTTGGACGAAATGCACACCCTACAGAATACTCATTATTGACAATTTTATAAACTTAGCATTTCACCATTGTATCATCAATCCCGAACTCTCATATTCCAAATGCTGGACCTTTTCAAACCTACAGTCGGTCTTGCCACAGAACTGAATTTAAACTTATTTAACTGAACTCTGGCCCCCAGTCCTTCTTGCAGCTCTCTCAGCTCGTCCGGGTCAATGTAACCACCATGGACATCAAGATAAGACAAATTATATATTTTTCTTAAAAACCTATAACGATAAAATTATATTTAAACATAAAATAAAAATAATTTCTTACCTACAATAGTGACTTGTATGGTATCAGGTAACATCTAGACAATGCCAAAAAATTCAAGTCTTCTAGAACAGTAATTTGCCTCACGGATTCTCCCGTTAATACCGTACAGTCTGAGAGGTCCAACTCTCTAAGTTTTGGACAACTTGACACTAAATCTGCCACATCTAAAATGTAAATGTTAGAAAACAAATTTGCTTGGAATTTTATAGAGCCTACGTTTGTCTAGTAGCAATTTTCTGCATCCCGACAGATTCAATCTATCCATTGAAGATGGCAAATTTTCACATACATATTGAATACTTTCACTGCTTAAGTAGGTCCATGCTAGATTCAATTCTCGTATTCTAAAAGAGAATTTTACAAAAAGTTCATATTACTTCCACATTACCACGTGCTGGAAATAGTAGAGTAGGCAAAAAAAATTTCAAAACATTTTTATTTGCTAAATTCTAAAACGTCAAAAACCAAAGTTTCAGTAGGACGATAACTTTCGAAAGGATTAAGATATCGGCTTCAAATTTGGTATACGTACATAATCTTGCCTACAATAGGACGGTTCAGATTGCTTTTGACCAAAATCTTTCTACATGATGGGTTGGAAATGGGAGGATGGAAATATACAGGATGTTCCATAATGTTATGCAAATACTTTGGAGGAAGTTTTCTATGGGTATTTTGACGGGCATCTAACATTTTTTTATTTAAGCTTCCTCTGCAAAGTTGTTCCGGCGTTGACTGACGTATTTATAAGACTTCTCACAGCTATAGCTTAATATTCTGGAATATATGTGGATGGCGCTGATGACCAGCAATGTGTTTGTCCATTGTATTTTGTCTCCGGAAATCATATGGTGAGGCATAGAACTGTCAATTATGACAGCCATTAGCAGTCTTTATGAATACGTCAGTCAATGGTTCCACGTTTAAGAGGAACAAAACATTTATATATTTTTTTAATTTTTTTAGCAAGTTGGAAGACATTTTACGGTAGAATTCCTTTTTGCACCCGGTCCCTGTGCATCCTAAGCAACCCGCAACTCCTATTCCTCTTTTTTTATAGAACTTTTTGTAAGTTAGTGTGTCCATAAACTTATGTTGGATCCCAACTCAAAAAATTAAAAATTACGACGTTCTTTGCAAACCTAATCTTATTTTTTCCTCTTCCATAAATGGAAAAAATAAATTGTTTGCACATATTTGCGGTTAATAAGTTGTTGCCTGTTCCACAATAATTTCAGATCGAGTCATATTCTTAATTTTACATTCACTATTGCACATTTTGAACAGTACTATGAAATACCAAAAGTGATACTTTTTAAATCTGTCAGTAGTCATTTTATCATGACGATTTATAACAATAACTAAATATTAGCTAACCATGTCTTTCTATTGGTTATACACTTATAGCATAATGAAAAACAAAACAGACCTCTTAAAAACGTTACGAAGTCAGTCAAAAAATCTTTGTCATCATCTCATTACGTGTAGTACCTGTATTATATACCGAGAGTGGCTAAATTAATAAATAAAAATAAAAATTACAGGGTGAAAACAAAATCCTTGGACAAGGCAACCTTAATTTTTAAATGTCCACATTAAGAGATATAAATCTTCTTTGTAAGGACATTAATTTCCCAGATATGACGTCATTGGCGTTTTTTTCAAATGGCAATGTTTACTTCTGACAGTGCCAAAGAGGGGGTCTTTCTGCATATGCCACATTAAATTTAATGGTGTCTTACATAAAGAAATTTTCGAGATAAAATAGGAGCACTTGCTTGCTTGCCCCTTTATTATCTTCAAAATATCCATATGTAAGACACCATTAAATTTAATGTGCCATATGCAGAAAGTCCCCCTCTTTCAAATGACACTGTCAGAAGTATAGGTTGCCATTTGAAGAAAACGTCAATGATGTCATATCTGGGAAATTAATGATGTTACAAAGAAGATTTATATTATGTCACAATGTGTGCATTTAAAAATTAAGGTTGCTGTGGCCGAGTCTTTTTTTTTGTTTTCGCCGTGTATATATTGTATCGAATTAGTTCCATAATTTAGCCGCTCACTGTATACCTATTTATATTAAACTTAAGTTCTACCTGTTGTACTTAAGTGTAATATAAAATATAAGTCAATTGAATGGGAAAAGGAAAAACAGTATTATATGCAGATATTTCTACAAACGCTTCCTGTTTTGAACTATATTCTCTAAGTAACTATCCACTTACTTCCGACAATTTGCCAGTAAGTATTTCAATCCATCCTCTTGAATCCCCATGCACATTGCAAAGTTGATAACTTCTATATCTCTGTTAGCAGAAAGTTCTACTAAAACATCGTCGTTGACCTCTATGTTTTCCAAACTTAATTTTTTCAGTCTTCTGCATTTACTTAAGAATGTGGTTAAGCTGGGCGGAGAAATAAATGCCATACTTAGGTCTAAATAAAGTAATCGAGATCGAAAGTCTGAAAATGAAGCCTTAACTTCTGGTAAAATTGGCGGGTGTATAATCTGGAAAAATGATTGTTTAAATATGGGAATTTGGTGAAATAAATTATTTTTTACCTCCGATCTAGCTAATCTTAATACTATGACTTGTTTGCTAAGAAGTTTTCCTATTTTACCCGCATCTAGATACTTATTTGATACATCCATTCTAGTCCACAAACTCTCGTCTTGTGTAAGTCGGAAGAATCTTTTGCAAACCAATGAAATATCTATCAAATAAACTTTTGGAAGCCACCTGAATATTTGCAAGATTACTTCATCTGATAGCACATCAAAATAATCTAGAAACAAAAACAAAACATAATAATGGATGTTTGAGAAGTGCATGTTACATCTGCGTTCACATGTCAGACATAGATGGCTATTGGGATAAGCTTGGGAGATGGGGGAGTAGCCGAAGTGGCCATCTTCTGTACTCTCAGAAAACTGCAACCATAAATAAATACGTACTAGTTTTATCTGTTGGTCTAATCATCGGTTTCTTCCCTAATAAATTATCCCATTCACCTAGTGTTAATCGATCTAAAGATTCTTTGGTCAATGTAGATTCCAAAACTGTCAACTAAAATGAAGCAAAATAAGTTGAACGGAAACTCTCATCATGCTTAAACAAAGTTATCGACTCCGATGACTTTGTGTTTAAACTACCTGTTTGTCCCTTGTATTAGGGGTCATCGAAACACAGGAAACATCAATCGCTCCAGGATCCTCCCTGTTGAATATCGTATCATCATCAGTCACGATTTCTTCAGAATCACAATCCAACCGTCCTATACCGTGATCATAAACTTCGTGTAAAACGAATTCTTTGTTATTTAAACTCCATCTACTGCTGCTATTTTCCTCATCAGTATCATTCTCATATCTTGGACGTTTTCTATGAATTTTAATAATTCAACATATTTTTTATAGACAAAGGTCAAATTTAGCAAGAATATAGATTTTTACCTTGCAGGGGAATGAGTAATGTTAACATCTACGGGCTGCAAAACTCCTTGCATGGACATTTTAACTCAGCTTTTCTGAAATTTACACGAGGTAAGCATAATTTTTCTTTCCCTCCAACAATCAAGAACACCACAACACAACAGTACAGGTTAGGTAGAACATCACAACCTGAACCTGACAGCTGACAACCCCCATAGACACAACTATCTCTTTGTTCTCTGACAGTACCACCTCAATGACACAACCAGAGTCGCTTTCGGGCATTACACTTAGAGCACTCCAGAGTTACTCAGGAGTACTCCACTTCCATTTCATTCTTTCGGGTATGTTTGAGTTTGATGCTCCAGTGTTCAGGTTTTTAATTTTAATATTGGGAAATATACGTTGTTATATTATTTGATAGTTTTATTTTATCTTCAAATAGGTAGGTATTACATCTGTATTCTACAGTTCATTTTTATGTAACTATTTATACTACAACTTCGTAACTATGTATTATTTTATCTTATGTTTTCTTTTATTTTATTTACAAAAACCAATGGTCACTATTTAATTTAAACAATAATCAATATTATTTTTAACATCCAGAGTTGCTCTTTTTTCCTCCCCCCTGCCCCCTCGAGAACCAGCCGTTTATTAGGTACGTGACACTCTGAGTTGCGCAGTAGAATCATTGATTGTCAGTTTGATGTTTTATGGACCTTCGCTTGATTCTCTTGCGGAGTCAATGCTAATTAACGAAAAATATAACTTACCATAACTTCACTATCAACCATTTTTTTGATTTCTATTTGCAAATGATAGCATTTGCATCGTAAATTTAAGGTTAGCTCATAGACAAAAAACAAAAATCATAACTGGATCCTATATAGCGTTCGGGTATGAACAGCACACAAGTAAAAGGGAGTCTCAAACACCCAGAGCTTGACACATCATACCCGAAAGCGCCTCACAGACCGACCAGACCAAGGATGGTGTAAAAGACAGGATAGTCGGATCCCTATTATACTTGCAATGTTGGCCAATCGCCGCGGTAGGAGTAAAGCAGTCTGCAGTGCCAAGTCTGTTAACAATGATACGCCCATGGATGAAGTTGGTTTAATATGGCCGCCACATTTAATAAGCAGTTCGCGTATCTTGTAGCGTATTCTCCCTAATCCATTTCTCTGATGAACAGAAAAAGAAAACAGCTTTGTTCCAACAACAGTTCTCTGATCCAGTTATAGCCAGAGAAATGGAGTAGAGAGAACGCGCTACAAGCTGCGCGAACTGCCTAATAAAAGTGGAGGCCATATTAAACCAACTTTACTACAACTTTACTAAACTTACCGAAAAAACGATACTCCCGGTGGTCTCCTAGACTTATAATTCATTTGTCGCAGGACAAAAAACCGACTCCGATCGGGGAACACCGAAAAGCGCGAACGTGAAGCCGTGAAAACTACGCGAAAGCCGACAACCTCCACACTCACGTTCGCGCCTCTTCGCGGGGTTTCGCGTTTCGCGCCGCGAATGTGGAGCGGCCTTTACAGCTTGGTACTGCACACGACATTTTCCAAAAACACTGACCATTTCTCTGCTGAAAATACAACAACTATCGCTGAAAACAAATTGCAAACGTCAAACTGGGGACAATATGCCGGACATTACATTTGCCTGGAAATAGGATGCGCAGTAGGTCAAAGCGCGTTCTCCCTACTCCATTTCTCTGGTTCTAGCGAATCAGAGTGCAGAAAAGTAATTCCAGAACTGTTATCAACCAATTAGATCGCTGGAAACTGGTTCAGGACTGCTGTTGGAACAAACCCAACATAGAGCAGAGCCAAGAAGTGCGTCTACCGTTCTTGGACCAGAGCGACAAAAAGCTACCATAATCTGTGCTCTGGAGTGAATGAGGTGCACTTTCCGAAGCCGAACCCAGCTCGACAACCCACTAGGCTTACAGATTACTACCCTGACTAGGCTGGAGTCTTCTCTATTGTCGTGGCGTGCGGATCGAGAGAAACCGGTTCCGGTTATTAGTGTCCGGCGGCAAAATAGCGGCGTCCACGTGTCGTATCCTGTGATCCTCGAGGCAGCAGGCGGGGGGAGAGCTCCCTTACAAGAGGTGGAGAATTGAAATTGAAATCTCACAAGAGATAAGATACACAATCAAGAAAGTCATCTGAAGTAATGATCATATTGTACTAAAGAGTCAATATGACAAACCTACATAATACTGAAGGGAAGAAAGGTGGTATGACATAAGTCATGCACATGCACGCCATTTTATTCCCCGAAGAACCAGAACGATTAACCTGATTTTTTTATGGGTCGAGTATGTATAATGGTCCTAGTTACCGAATCCTATACAACAACAACCTACTAACCTCACAAATTTCTCTCAAGGTCATTTAACCTTGGCAAAATGTTTGAAGTTAAAAATTTTTTAAAACTATTTAATTCCAGTAATGTACGGCGTTTCAGTATTAATCATATTAATTTATTAGAGGTAAAAGTAATTAGTGAATATTATTTTATTTACTTTAAGGTAAAATCTTATAGAATAGACCAAAAAATGCATTAAACTTCAAGACTCATGCCCTCAGGAGTTCCTTTAAAAGTAACAGTTTCCTACCAAGAAGGTACAGTAGTGTACCACCTTCGAAAAACCTTAGAGAACCTGGAAAAGGTGTAGGTCCAGTAACATGGAAAAGTCTGGGTATTACGGCAGTTCTAGGCGGAGGCCTTTTAGCATTTATGTTGTATTTAAAAAAAGAAAAAGAAGCTGCGCAAGAAAAAGAGAGGAAACGAATGTTGGGCAAATCAGCAATTGGAGGCCCATTTGAACTAGTTGACAGCAGTGGCAAGTTAAGGACCAGCCAAGAATTTTTGGGAAATTGGCTGTTAATCTACTTTGGATTTACGCATTGCCCTGATATTTGCCCAGATGAACTAGAAAAGATGGCCGAAGTAATTAATATATTAGGTAATTGGTAAGGCTAGCTTAGCATTATTATCCTGCATAACTATTTCATTTAGGAAGCATTCTGTTCTTTAGTAAGATCAATTAAATTCATTGTCAAGGATATTTCATTGAAATTTATTGTTAAAAATTTTTGGATGGCCCAAATGCCCTGGAGAAGTTAGTCATTATTACTACTAACTCATCGACTCGATAATTCAATTTTTCAAACCGGGCTTAAATATAATTTTCGTCTATTTTTCATTGTAGATAATTCAAAAGAAAAGCCAAAGTTGCAACCTTTATTTATATCAGTTGATCCTGGTAGGGATACTCCCGAAATTGTTGGTAAATACTGCAAAGAGTTCAGTCCACGGTTGTTAGGTCTAACGGGAAGCACAGAACAGGTTGCAAAAACTTGTAAAACATACAGGGTATACTTCAGCGCAGGGCCGAAAGACAAAGACAGTGACTACATTGTAAGAAGTATTTATATGTATTTCAACGCAAGACAATAATTTATATATTCGTAGGTGGATCACACAATTATAATGTATTTGGTTGATCCTGATGGTCAATTCATTGATTATTATGGACAAAATAGGAATTCATCCGAGATTGCAGAGTCAATCCAATTCCACATTGGCAAATATGCTGTCAATAGTAAAAAATAAGTGGTTTAGTCAGTCCTCAGACAATTGTTTTTATGAGTTTCCTTTAGATTTGTTTAATTTCTAAATCGTGTACTTTGTTCAGTTTATTTAATACATGCTTTTATTAATACCTGGAAATGAAACACATTACCTCCTGGTTTACTATTTCCTCTGTTATTATTTGTTAAGTACCTTAGAAAATAATACAAACTACTTATAAGTAATTGATTCATTCACAAACGTGCATATGCATAGTGCTTATTAAAATAAAAACATGCCACTTTAAAAATTTATTATAAACATGTATACTTATTAACAAATACAGCGACTTATGGAACCTTATACAATAATTGAATAAATGTTAAATTGTCTTAAAGGCTAGAACCCTATCTACTAAATAATGCACTTTAGATTACAGATCACCATTATGCAATTTTTTACTCAAGTGTAAAAAAAATAAATCTGTTCTAATTTATTCCTATTACAAATACTTAAAATAGTAGATAAATTATTAATATCCATTTTTGAATTTTGAGCTGTTTAATTTTTGGTCATTACCTACCAATTTTGCTTTCAAGGTAAAGGAGATACAAAATAGTGATTGATCTTTATAATCACATACATTATTTGATGCCAAAATTACAGTTTTGCATTTAACGAGGGTTTAAGTATTTAATATATAAAGATAGTGTATCAATAGTATCAATCTGGTCCAACAGTTCAGTTGGTGCTGAAGAAAAAACATGGCCAAAATGAAGTGCTTTTTTATTGGAATTTTGTGTTCTTTTTTGGTTATCCATAATGTCGATGCAGCGGTAAGATGCATTTTAGATTAAGGTATGTAAAAATAATATGTAATCAAAAACTTTGAAGATGAGTGAGGCCCAAATGAAAGCAGCATTAAAAATGATTAGAAATGTATGCCAGCCTAAAAGTAAAGCAACAGATGGTAAGCATTCATATAGGTATATCTGAGAAAAATGTGGTTCTGAAAAATGAATGAAAGTAGTGAAAATTCTGAAGTGTTTAATATAAAAGAAAATGACATTTTCTAATTTTAAGAATTTTTGACATGCCTTAACATATATATGTTTGGCATTACAACTTCGAAAATTAAACAAAAACTATTCATTTAATAAACGTTTTAAAACATTGAAAACTATGTTTCCGATATAATATAAATTTTATTATATAGAACAAATAGAAGGCATGCACAAAGGACAATGGGATCAAGACAAGAATGGTCAATGCTACCTTCACTGCATAATGACAATGTACAAATTGGTAGGCTTATAAATGTTTACATTGAAATGAAAATCTAAATTTTGTGTGTATATGCTTTCCTAGATTCGAAAAGACAACACTTTTGACTGGGAAGCTGGCATCAAAGCACTGGAAGCTAATGCTCCACCACGGGTGGCCAAGACTGGCTCTAAGACTATGGAACATTGTAAAGATGCTGGTAAGATGTTTTCAACTCTAAATGATAATAGGGGGGTTGTGGCTAAGAGTTAGGGTTGCCAACTTTTCGGTCTCTCAAAAAAGGACATTTCAAGGATATTTTGGGGTACTCGTACTCTTAAAAATTAATTTTTATGAAAAATACATGTGAAATTGGAAAGTTAAAATATACTGACAAACTTGCTAATTTTAATAGTTCTTTATAATCAAATATTAAAAAAAAACTGGAAATCGTTTAATGTTGTCATGTTTAAGCTTAGTACCACCGGCATCTTTGAACAAAAATTAGTTAGATTTAGTAAAATTTTACCAGATATACGACTGATTATTTCATGATATTTTAAGTTTTTTAGCGCTACTGTAAAATTATCAAAAAGCTAGTTACGCCACTAGTTGCAGAGAACGACGAAATGATTAGAGCTCCTCTATCGGGATAATTGTCAAAATGATATCCCGTGCAACTGAATAAAAGTAAAAGAAATCCGACGAAATGGAAGCTATATACAGGATAGAAATATGTTCATGTCACAGTTTTACAACTATTTGTAACTTTCAAACCCTATTTTGGCAACTTATTTTACCCTCTAGGTCACTTTTTGGCATTGTATTACCCGACTCTTATAGATGACAGGCTTGATGACCAACTTTTGATTATTGTTTCCTATAAACATTTAATAAAAAAATTAAATGCCACTGGAAAATTTTATTTTTTTCTATGGTAAATTTACCTCTTAATTTTAAGAAAAAAGTGCTCTCCCTTAATTTAGAAGATATTCAAGAACATATTTTTTAAAAATCCTAACTAAAAGAAAACCATTTGGTTAATATCATCTTAGGAGATAAAAGTTGGACCACCCCTCAGACCAACAAACAAATACACTCTGTATTTGTGTCAATATTATAAAAGGGCCTTTTTTCACCCTATTTTTTCGATTTTTTTTTGCGTCCGGGAAAGGCGCTAAAATTAAATATAATTGTTAAATTTTGTAGGGGGGTGAAGTCTTGCCCCTATACCGCTGATTGCAAAGAACACCCTCTTGGTGATTACTTCAATTTTTGCATTGTTGTCAACGTCCTACTACTGTATCTGGTTCTCAATTTTTCCATTTGTCAAAAAAATTCCATATATTTCAAATTTTGAATGGATGACAAACAGCCGACTTTAATATTGGATATGTTGATCATAATTATTATGACAACAGGGCAAATCGGGATGTACTCATTGAACCAAAATGTGACCGAATGAAAAATCGGGCTTTACTACATAAAAGTACTAAATATTGTCTTTCTCTTTAATAATACAAATTACCTAACTTCAACCTAGTGAAAAGGGCAAATTGTGGTGATAAAACTCCTTACCATTTGAAATTCGGACAAGTTTTTGAAATTTGACCAACATTTTTCACCTAAAATGGCTGACTGTTTGGGCATCAGGCTGGCATGGTTGTGAACCTTAATAGACAAGTTTTTATACAAGAATCTAATATTCTTTAAATTTTATTTATTCGTTTTCGAGCTTGGTAAATTATTCAAACCAAATTTGATACTCACTGTTCAAAGAGCCATCAGCGTTCGAAATTTTATTATTTTATTTTTCCATACAAGTCCCACAATATACTCTAATTTTTGTTCAAGTTTAAAGTTGGGAAAGAGAAGTTGTGGCATACCTACTGTGAATTTTTATGTTTTTAGTTAAAACAACATCTGATAAATGTATAGCTGCTTACGAAATAGGCAAATGTATATACGATTTTGATCCAGAGGTAACAAACTTTAAAGTAATTTGCTTTATTGGAAATTAAATATATATATTTTTTTATTTACAGAACTACTTCCTGCCGTGAAAAAAATGCAATGTCTACTTAGCAGTATAATTTAATTTTAAGAAGTACAAGTTGGGTGTCACGCTGATATTTAATAATAAAACATTGCTGCATTTTATTTATTGTTATTTATTGTTCATTTACAAAGCAAACTGCCATTTTTTCCCAAAGCAAGGGTGGTCAAAACCTTGTTAACTCTCAAAATTAGCTTTTTTAGGACAGACAAAAAAGCAATGTTCCTATGAAGTGCTTTTAAATAAATAATAATTATTTATATGCTGAGGATGTAAAGGAAGCGATTATAGCCCGTGGCGTGAAGATATTAGTGTATGCCGAGGGATATTACAGCAAAAACGCTGATTGTGCCCGTAGTACATACAAAATTGACGATATAAATCATCAGTCGGGAACCCTGCTTGCGCCCATCAACATGCATCGTTTAGCAACCAATAAAAGCACTCTATGCTGTTCTTGTTGTCGCAGTATCGATAATAGCGGACTTTAATATAAGTACTTTAATGCCCATTGTTAATTATAGCACCCATGGGCCGTAATTCTGTACCGAGTGGCCAAAACACAAAGAAAGGGTTCTCAATCCAAAAGATGCTGCAAAAATAGCCTTTCTAACAGTAAGTACCAACTTTGATAAATTCCGTTCATCTTAATCAGTTAGTTAGTTTAAGAAAAAAGTTTGATGATCGCCAATCACTTTATTTTAACAATTACAGAAAAATCTACCAAACAAAAAAGATGGGAAACAACTTTATTATTCTGGTTGGCCATTTGCTTTGCGCTCCCTAGCTGCCGTTTTAAAAATTTGACAATATTTTCCACCTATTTTTCAGGGCTATAGACTATAAGAAAAGGAATCCGGTAGTTCTGCGACAAAAGCAGTTTCCGAGATATTGAGATATAGCCATCCAGTACTTAGCATCCGTAAAACTTTGTTGTAATTAACGACCAGTTGTGCATACAATAAATAATTTGCTTGTCAACTGAATATTTTTAGAAATAACAATGCTTTATTTGCAAAATATACTTTAAAAGAAAAATTAATAATGAGCAAGCACTCCATTTGTTGCTTCCCAAATCATGCCTACCTGTTTGCTTTCTTTAACGTTGTACCATACTGATGATTGACAAATAGCGTGAAACACATCATATGTATGCAGTTACTGTTTCTTTGTTTTGAGTGCTTGCCCATTATCACTCTTTCTTGTTAACATTATGATACTAAAAACAAGAAAGCAAAGTTCTGCTCAGTTAATTTTTCTCTGTATTTAGTTTCTAGCGACCCTGATTATTGAGTAGGGAAATGGGAGGATTTCCGGGGTAATTATCTAGTTTCGCTACTTTGTCTGATTTTCATGATTTTTGGCATACAAATGTATTTTGGAGAGTAGATCACAAATCTGCAAGAATTTTTTGGCGGAAAGCCCTAGTTTCCGAGTTACAGCGATTTTTTTGTTATTCATTTTTTGTTTTTTAGCTGAAACTTCGATTTCTAGTTTTTCTGAACTATTTTAAAATAAATATAAGCTTTATTGTCCATATTCCATAATTATAGAAATACACGACTTGTTTAAACTGGGTGTAAATGTCAATTTGTGATCTGAAACAGGTAAAACTCGAGTAAAAATGAGTGTACCATAAAAAATCAAGTTGAGAAAACCCATTTGCGAATGTACGCATATTGTATATACACTCTGTTCAACGAATGGTCATACCTAGGTCACAACTCCCGTCCTGGTCTTAATGAATATATGATGGATAAGTCGTATATTCATGAGTCATATTAAATTTTTTGAACAAATGATGAAAGGAAATAAAACTATATTAAAATTCTAAAACATAGCTCTACAAGTGTTTTATTTGTAAAAAAATCACAATATTTTATACCTACTAAGTTAATTTATATTCTCAATTTAACGCAACCGAAAGACCCTGAATTTCTTCATGCAACTCATTAAAAATATCCTTATAGTCTTCTTTTGTACGAACTAATACAGTAACACAACCTCTCTTGACTCCTAAAGCAGCACCCAAGTCTTTACGACTTGGTATATAAACATAAGGAATATTTAAATCTTCACACACTCCTGGAAGGTGGCACATGATTTCAATCGGATTTACGTCTCCAGCAAATAGAACGATGCCAGTTTCTCCTTTGCGGAGCCTGGTTTGAACGTCTTTTAGACCGCAACGCGTGTAGGTTTTGTGTTTTACAGCTAGAAAATAACTGCTTAGTAAGGCAATTGAGAAAAGTTTCTTAAATATACGGGCTAAAACAAGCGTGGGACACAACCTACCTTTTTTGACGAGCTTGTAGCATTTCTTAGCAAGTTTCTTCGAAGCCAAGGGCTTTGCAATTATGCTACAGTTTGCGACTTTTTGTTCGTATGTTAATTCTTCTGGTTCGGTCATAGTAATATCGCCTTCAATAGTAGCATCAGCTGGTTCAGTTTTAATTTTGCCCATTTTGTTAATATAAAAAATTTCCAAAACACGGCAAACCCGTTAGCACGTTTAGTAAACAAAAAAATGTGAGGTTATATATAGGCATTTCACTGGGTTGGAAATTATTATTGTTGTTGTTTTATTCAACTTATTGGATTCGGCAGCAAAGGACCATTATCCATACTCGTCCCACAAAAAAATAAGGACCTTTAAACAACAAGAAGATTTCTCATCATCGCGCAGCGGGAAAAATTTCGCGCACCTGTTCGCGCAGCCACCATTTGGGAATAGATTCTGTCAAATAGACGCAGCGGCGCACAGTGGGCCAGAATCTACGCAAAATGTTGAAAAATTACAAAATTATAAACGTGAGAAACAATAAATTATTTCTGTGTATAATAAACGAGTAGGCTCTGGAGCACGCCAAAACAGTTGAACCTCTGTAATCAGTTGTCATGGAGATAAGAATCCTCGCCTCAAAAGTTTGTCAGTCATTTAACGTCGCTATTATTGTTCCAAAAACAGTGCGGATAAATATTTGCGTAAATTCAAAAATACAGGCTTTTTAACAACTTTGCTATGGGCGAAGTTCTTGCTGGTAAGTTCGCTCTTTATTAACTTGACTTAGATTCCGTGTATCCTTGTTAATAGCCGAATACTTTCAATAAGAAAAGAAATGTGTAAAATTTTTATAGAAACATTCCCAGATAGCAAAATTAACTCCACAAGTGCCAGAAAAGCACTTCTCAAAAGTAGTCAAATGCTTATAAAGCACATGTAATATTCACCTGGCAAGTGCTCCAGTGCCAGCTCAAAAAGCGCTTAATAAGTGGTGGTCTACAAGTAGTATGCGCGCGCATCGTACTGCAGTGAAGTACTTTTGAAGCATTGTTAAAGCGTCCTGACTGTTGATATTATATACAAATCAGGCACTTCTCGTGTACTTTATTATTATTCTACAGGATCATACTGTAATCTTTTATATGTGCTTGCAGAATGCTTTTTCTGTACATTTACTTTAAATAAATATGCATTTCATTTTGACACTTTGTTTTTGATTCACTGAAGGTATATATTGTGTATGCTACTAAATTGAATAAGTACAAATTAATTTTGATTGACCTTTCACATTGATTTTTTTCGAGAAAAATATATCTAAGAAAGTATACAGGGTGTAACATAAATGTTAGAAATAAAATAAACTGTGGATTTTTATGTATTTTTTTTTATAATTCATATATGGACTTATTATACTCTACCGGTTCTCGTTTCCAAGCTACAAGGAGCGCTAAAAATTAAAAAAAAAATAGTTTCTCTAATAACTTTCGAACATTAGAAGATCATGTTAAAATTATTCTAGCTGTAGCTAATTTTTTTGAAGTTGTTAGCGCCCCTGTAGCTTGTAAATAAAAATCGGTAGAGCATGATTCCATATATAAATAAAACATTTTTTTGCCTAAAAATCCACCGTTTAATTTACTCCCAACCTTTATATTACACCCTATATATTTGCGTAAAAATTTGAGTAAAAAGTAATAAGACAGTGAATATACCTTCTGTGATAAATGCTCTGTTGTTAATGATGGGGGTCTTCTAGTGAAACACCATAACGAAACTAAATAAATAATTATCTTCATTAAAATATAAATATATTTAAGACTCATTTTGCTTTCCACAAATGTTCCTTAAATATAGTTTAATTACATCTTCAACCTCCTTTTCTGTTGTATTTCTCGATAGTGGATTTCTGTGTACTGCTACTGCAATGAAAACATTATTTCAAAACAAAATTACTCAGAAATTTGAAAAATATGAAAGTAAACTATAAATGAACAGGTGTATACCTATATCTTTCATGTTTTGATTTAATGGGTTTGTTTGTAGATAATTATTTTTTATTATTTTGCTTACATCTCATTATGAGACCATGCAGGAGTGATTTCCAGAATATCAAAATCTTCTACATATACAGTGTGTCTGGTTTTTCGTGTTAACTCCCCTGAAAATCTAAGTAGGCTGGGGGAATTGAACGGGGCAATTTTTTTTATAAATATGTCCCTGAAAGGTCATAATTTGCGAGGTATTGGTTTGGCATTGCCGCGAAATCCTGGCCTACTGCGATTTTTTAAAGGGGTGAGTTTTTCGAAAGACCCTATTAGGCATATTTTTATTTAAAATCTGACACCACAGCGTTAATCAGGACACCCTAAAACCCCCACATACCAAATTTGAAGAAAAAATATGTAGGGTGTGTTCCATTCTGCAGGGTGTCAAAGTTTAGCAAAATAGAAATTTTAAAGGCATCTGGCGAGTCAAGTGTTCCGTGGAATTACTTCGAAACAGATGGATTATCAACAGGACCACTCACAATGTTGATATGCAAAGATCCAATACAAAAATATACAGTGTTCTTATCTGTGCCATCTGAAATTACTGAATTTTTATTAAACTTTATACTGGTCAGGAGTGCTCTGGAATCATTGAAAAAATATTAATAAACACAAAAGTAATTTATTTCTTTACAAAATTCCAACCGGCAAATAAAAATAATTTAAATTATTGGACCTTTCTCAACAAAGTCACTGTCTAAGATGATAGATTTTCGGTGCGTTTCCTGTTGTGGCACACCATCTACCTTAACTGATATGGACTTAGTGACCGGCAGGCTTCTGTATTTTTTAGATTTAGTTCGTTTATAGTGTGCGGAGCGGTTTTGTTATGCACGATTTTTTACCCGTACAAAGTTCCAAAAATTCAGTAATTTGAGATGGCACAGATAAGAACACTCTGTATATTTTTGTATTCGATCTTTGTATATCAACATTGTGAGTGATCCTGTTGATAATCCATCTGTTTCGAAGTAATTCCATGGCACACTTGACTCGCCAGATGCCTTTAAAATGCCTATTTTGCTCAAATTTGACACCCTACAGAATGGAACACCCTATATATTTTTTCTTCAAATTTGGTATGTGGGGGTTTTAGGGTGTCCTGATTAACGCTGTGGTATCAGATTTTAAATAAATATGTGCATAATAGGGTTTTTCGAAAAACGCACCCCTTTAAAAAATCGCAGTAGCCCAGGATTTCGCGGCAATGCCAAACCAATACCTCGCAAATGATGACCTTTCAGGGACATATTTATAAAAAAATTGCCCCGTTCAATTCCCCCAGCCTACTTAGATTTTCAGGGGTGTTAACACGAAAAACCAGACACACTGTAGGTATCTTTTTTTGTTATTTAGATCTATTCCGGCAATTATCCAGGACACACTGTATTAAATATCTTATTTTTATTCCTACTATTAAAATTGATATTGCTGCTGGAATTCAGAAAAACTCTATAGATTTTCCCAACTTGCGGAAATTCACGAGAGTTTTCGTTGTATAATTTATACATGAAGAAATTCACAAAGTGTAATATATGTAATACACAACCATGTAAGTACAGAAAAATGTTGATATACCTATTGGATAATTAGCGAAGCACAAAAGTTATTACAAGGCCCAGTTTTTAAGGTCCTACCTACACGCTACTGCTATATGATAGAGAACCGAGGTTATTGCAAATAACAGTACGAAATACCTACACGTGTCTTTTCTGGGGAAATACATACCTACACGTAGTTATAATAATAATTGCTTTTACCTTTTCTGGCTGAGCTGGCTCATAGTAGACTCAAACGACGAGACGACTACTTGAAAAAAATAGGCAACAGATGCCGTCTAAAACTAGACCCGTTGGAGCTGGAGTGGAAAATGGCGGGTAGCGGTCGGCGTCGGTGGATGGCGGAGGGTGAACGGCGCAGGCGCGCAGGCGCACAATTAGAAACTGCACCGACCGCTAAATATGTGCTTATTTTGCAATTCTAAAGTGCTTTAGTTTTAATACGATTTTCGGCAGCATTAGTTATGTGCTCTAGATGCACATGAATGTTTCTATTTAATATATAGTGCTTCTTATGCGTTTACAAAGCACACATATTTCAATAATAAAATGTGATTGCAGAAAAAGCACTTACGATGCACTGTTCTGGTTCAACTACTTGTACTAGGGTGATTCAAAGCTATTTTTATTGCGCATTTATTTGAATACTTATTTGGTGATTACTTTTTTCACATTTTTTGCACTTGACTGCAGTTTGTGCTATCTGGGTTATATTTTTTAAGTTTTCGTTGAAATATCTCAATGTTCTCTGTCAGGATAGAGATTCCGAATCTTTTTTTATTTAAGCTTAGGTATTCTATTTTCTAAAAAAATGATGAGTAGCTGCTACTTTTTGCTACTTTTAGAGAAAAAAAAATATTTATATTAGTGAGTAGCCTACATCACTCTACTTAAAAATGTGTAATGGTGTTGTTTTGGCGTTTTCTAAAAACACAATTGAAAGTATTCTCTACTAAATTTATTTTCACACTTATAGAAGATAACTAACATTAGTTTATACACTTATATACGAGTGATTTTTAAAGCACGAGCGCTTTATAGCGTAGTTTTTGTCCGAGTTTACAATTTTTCATTCATTTTATCATTAAACTGGAAGCATTAATTTCCTTCTTCTGGCATTTAAATACCTACTGTCGCGATGGTACTCTACATAGTTCGTTTATGTGATTTTAGAGTCAAGACATCATCGAGTACGAGTGAGAGAAATTTTCGAAAGAGGCAAAGACAGCAAAAAAATTTATGAAACTCTGAAGTCTGTCTCTTGCCAAAAGTGCCACGATCAAAATGAGCAGCGAATCAAAAGCTTAACAAAAAATTTGTATAACAAGTTTAGACAAAGGTGGAATCACGCCTGCCGCATAAAACAAAAATTTTTAGAAAAAAATCGATTATGGCTCGATAATTTAATAACATTACCATGCTGCTTGAGTCGAGGTGGGAGACCGAAAGAAAATTTTGAAACGTTAAGTTATTCCGGAAAATATAAAAGAACAGAACGTTTGAGACAGTTTGAGACCCCCGAGCTTTTGTTTGCTTCTAAAATGGGTTTAAGATCAGTTGGAAAGTCGAAGGCAGCAAAAAGACTACAAAATGTAGAAACGAATTCTGTCGTGACAAATAAGATAAAACGCATAAGTGATGACCGTGCCTTGGCTACTATAGTAGATGCTAGAATGTCAAAAAGAGCTTACCAAGTCATTCGTGAAACTGCTAAAGAAAACCACACTGATATTTATCCACCTTACAACAATATCAGGGAAGCCAAAAAACGATGTTACCCTCAAAACATTATTGCGACAGATCATTATGTTGTTGTTAATCTGCAATCACTATTAAATCACACCACATCTAGGTTATTATCTACTCTTGAATTAGAAACATTTAGAATAAAAAACAAGAGGCTTGTACTAATATCTAAATGGGGAATGGATGGCAGTTCAGGGCAAGCAGAGTATAAGCAAGCTTTTCAAGACGATAACTTTAGTGATTCTAATTTATTACTAACATGTGTAGTCCCTCTCCAACTTTACACGCTAAATGACAATCAACAAAAAGTAGTTATTTGGAACAATCCAAAACCTTCATCGACCACGCTATGTCGTTCTTTAAAAATGCAATTTTTAAAGGAGAATATTGAAATTTCCAAAAGAGAAACTCGTTTGGTTAACGATGCAATTCAGTCACTATCTGAAACTAAATTTGCAACTTCCTCTCAAGATTTTTTTATAAAGCACGACTTATTCATGACAATGTTGGATATGAAAATGATAAATTCACTTACCGATACTTCCTCGCAAAAGTGTTACTTGTGCGGAGCTAGCCCAATTGAGATGAACAAGTTGGAAAAACTGCTAGAAAAACCTATAGTTGAAGATTATCTAAAGTATGGGATCACGTCTCTGCATGCATGGATAAGGTTTGTTTGCCGATGTTATTTAATGAATTAATGTCTATTTTATTTTTTTTAGATCTTTCGAATGTCTTCTCAAGGTGAGCTACCGACTACCTATAGAAAAATGGCAGGCTCGTGGTCAGGAGGCACAGTTAGTTATTAAAAACCAAAAGAAAAAAATTCAAACTGAATTTAAAAAACAACTTGCTATCATTGTAGACCAGCCCAAACAAGGAGCTGGAACCTCCAACGACGGAAATTCAGCAAGAATTTTCTTCCAAAACTACAAGATATCTGCAAAAATAACAGAGATTAATGAATCACTAATTTACAGATTTTATGTCATACTGCAGGTTCTTGCAAGCGGATTTAGTATCAAGCTACAGGAGTTTGAGACATACACTTTGGACACAGCTAGGCTTTTTATATCTCTCTACCCCTGGTACAGAATGCCTGTAACCATTCACAAAATTCTTGTGCATGGTGCTGCAATTGTAAATGCTTCACCCCTTCCGATTGGACAGCTCTCTGAAGAAGCGCAAGAAGCGCGAAATAAAGAGTATCGCAGATACAGAGAGCACAATTCACGCAAATGTGATAGAAGATCAACAAACCTTGACGTATTTAACAATCTCTGCGTTTCATCGGATCCCGTCATAACTAGTTTAAGAAAAAAAACTGAAGCTAAAAAGAAAAGTTTTACTCCAGAAGCTGTAGATCTTCTAGAATCATGTTCACCAAATGGGACGTTAAATTGTTTCAGCTCTGATAGTGAATCTGAATAATTCTTTGTTTCTATTAAAGTATTAAAGTCTAAGTTAGATTGTTGTAGGTAGTTAGCGTTGTTGGTGTAGTTGAAAATAGTTTTCTTTGTTATTATAGTTTCCTGAAAATATAGATTAAAATATAATATATGAATCGATCTAATATTTATTCGTGACTTCTCCTATTACCTACTTCGGAAACTGAAATGTCGCTAATTTATACCAAGGAACATTCAAACGACAGATTTGTGCGCGGTTATCTCATTTTTTTGACGAAAACAATATCACCTTCCCCATCATTGGCTTCACGAACCAAAGTGCAGAAATTTCAATATAACGTACAATCACTGAAGGTGAAATATGAGGGGTATTTAATATAAAAGTACTCAAACATGCTTTCTCGAGTATGTCGTAACATGTTTTCCATAAAAATAATGAGAAAATTAATTATAATAGTTTTTCAACATTTTGGAGGGATCCTGGCCCACTGTGCGGCGAGGCGAATGGGCAGTTCGCCTAAGATTGATTACCAAGGCTACCGGCTACCGGCTGTATTCGAAGTTCGAAGTAATGCCAGAGCATCTAAAACTGCAAGCACCAGAGAGAAAATAACTAAACCGCAAATTCAACAACCTTTACGCCGGGGGCGGCGGTGCACGGATAGGTATAGGCTTTACCCACGCTTTGGCATCGTATGTCGTGGGTTCGATTCCCACCAGGTAAGTGCCCTGGGTGTCGTGTTTGTAATTTAGATTTAAGTGTTAGGATGGACAAGTCAATTCTGACAGGACATAGCGAAAAGCCAGACGGTTCCTGTCAGAAAAAAGTGGTGGTCCACGGCCATAGACTTATTACTCTTATACTAATAACAAAGCAAGGGGAGATATTAGTATATTACATAGCGAGAGTTGTAAACAGCTTATTACGTATGAGTGGAAAAGTTGCGCATGAGCCGCGCAGCGGCGAGTGCTGTACATAATTCCACGAGTATGTAATAAGCTTACAACTCGAGTTTTGTATTATAATTTTTCTTCGACGAAAGAAAAACTATTATAATAGATAAACTATACTTCTGATTATCTGTCAGGCAACAATTAGTATGTTGGTTAGTTGCTAGGGTGACGCGGATGCCGCGCTAACAAGGCACCCGCGATAATTGCGTTTTAATTAAGAACAGATACGTAATTTTTTTTATTACATGTCAGTCATTACGTGTTAGTCATTACGTATCAGTGTTCGTAACAATGAACTTACTTATAACCTAAACCGTCACTTAATAGGTATGTTACTAGCATATGAGTAGAAAAAACCTGTTTACATTTTAAAGCAATCAGAGATCCTTATACGGTCTACTATTCATTTGGTTCCCCTGTAAATTCTCAGCTCGTGTGGTTGCCAGATTTTCGGTTATGTCCAAGGCACCTTCAAAAACTTGCTACCAGGGCTACCTTAGCGACCAACGCGTTCAAAAACCTAATTTAGCTTAGTTTGGTAGTTTTCCGAACGAACGATTGGGAAAAATCTTTGGTTTATTTAGACTTATTACTACATATTTTTCTGAAACACTCTGTAGAATAATTTTCATTGAGAGGAAGAAGGAAATATAGTACTTATTTTGATATTAAATACAAATCTTTATTAGAATAGCAAATTATTGCACACATACATGATTGTTGAGTAGGTAAATGTATTTAAATGGTATTTATTTGGATTTGGAAGTATAGGTATGTGTTAGGTAACTGCTGCTCGAAATGTTTACCTCTATGATGGACTAAAAGAAAAAAGTTCCTCTGTTAGTATTTTTCGATTGTCATTAAACCTAAAACGTTATGTTAGCAAAATTTATATTTCATAGAAAGTTTAAAGGGAATTGCAAGATTATGGTAATGTTTTGTGCAGATGTAAGCGAACATCAGTATATATTCCTATTTATTCATTCATTTGTCAATAACAGCATATACCGTAAATTTTATAAAAAGCTCAAACTTTTGCTTTCTGCATTGAATGTGTAAACTTTCCAAAATTTGTAAGCTTAAGCTTAACGAACTTCAAAATCTTACTTCTAACGTCTACTTTTGATATGTATAATTATTTGAGAAATGAATTATAAAATTCGCTAACACTTTACATAAATGTATAGAGCAATTCCTTAAACGTTACAGGTAAATTGACCAATTCATAATTAATTTTCTTAAATGCAACAGACGGTTAAACTCATTGAACATGAGATTCGCAGACTCTTCGTTCTATGTTATTACCTAGCTATACTTAGGTATATTGATTTCATATTTGTGTAAAATACGTTTATATCTTACATGTTTTTTGGTATATGGGTTTATAAAAACCATTAACACATAAATATATAATAGACGGACAGATTTACATCTCTTCTCCATTTTTTATGGCTATGTAGGTGTCATATAATAAATATAATAACATCAAATAAAGCAAGGCCAATGACGAGTTTTTCAATAAATCACAATGTTCCAATCGATTTTGTAAATAAATAAATGTTACACATTTTTTTATTGGTAATTCCTATACATATAGTCCTAACACTAAGTTACATCCCTCGTTTAACATGTATAAGATCACTATTAAGAAAATAAAATGGTACATATATTCAAAATATGAACACATAAAACATATTAATGTTGGCGCATTGTTTACAAAACGGGAGATTCTATTTTAGCTTTAAAAAGTTGGTCCTAAATGAGTAAATGAGTGAAAATTACATTTTCATTAAGAAAATGATGTTTTATTTTTACTACAAAATATACATTGTATATCGATGTAAAAAATAATGAAAATTAAGAATCACATGGTTTACGAAAGATTCAATCTGAATCTTACAGTAATACTTAATGTGCTTAGGGATTAGGAATGGTTATGAAAATAGCTTGGTCTCAAAATGCCGCACTATTTTTCTAACTTCCAAAACTGTTAAATCTGAGAAATACTCTACTTAGTCACAGGCGCTTACGTACTTACCATGTACCCAAAAATTTTAGAGAGAAACTAGTGAACTGGTGATGATAAATGGGTATTTTTTTTGAGTATAGTCACAGTTGACGCATCTTATCAGTCGCAGAGTATAGACTATTTACTCTAAGTGTACCGATACACGAGTATCTCTAATACTACATCATAGTAACACATAAGAGATTAAAACTGAAACACATAATTCAAGACAAGATTACAATCTTGAAACGATACTTAAATACAAATGATGATTAACCAAAATATAAAATATCATGGACAGTGCCAGCTGTTTGTAATGGCATGTTGGTTACAAAAAGGTTACATAGTTGTGGTCTGCCCGAATACACTTACAGCACCATTGGGGCGATAGAATTACATTAAACTTCATGCACCCTGAAAAAGACGAACCAAAACCATATGGCGACAATTCCTGAAATCCATACAAACCTGATCACACATCTTACATGTCATAGATCTTCCGCAGTGCTGCTTGCAACTGTGCCAGGAGTGCCGGTGACAGTGGCCACTGTCATCGATAGCTGAGGGTCCGATTCGGATTTTCTCGAAAAACATAGACACCCCGAACCTCGGTTTGCTTGAGGTTTCGCCTCCTTGTCACGTTCCACTAAGCATTTCTGATAATAATCAAAATCCTGAAACATTTGTAGGAGTTTTTGTGTGGCCTAGGAATATAGTAGAGTTTGTGTGACTTACTTTGAGATACCAAACAGGGGGCCAACGGTGCTCCACGAGATAGGCTTGGTTGTCTGGGTGCAACAGCCTTAAACTACGTGGCGACATCCGACACAGCTTGTTGTAATTCACGCATAGGTGATTCATACACCAGTCGGCCAACTGGTGACCATTGTGCAACTGTAAAATGCAACTATTAAAACATCTCCCAATCGACAATTGTCCGTGCCATACTTTAACAGGTTCCAGCAGTCTTAGACATTGCTCGATTGCTTCCTGCGGCTGGAGTCTTTCCAAATCCTCGATAACACGCCTCTCGACGAGATTGACCAATCGCGGCAGGCACAGTCTGTTTGCCAGCTCCAACAGGTTGACGCAGCGGCTTGCCGATACTGGCGGCACCTCGTCCGTGTACAGGAAGCACAGGAGCTTGTGGAAGGTGTACTCTCGCACACCCGGGAACTCTATCTGAAAAACAAACCAACTTTTATATTTCTATAAATGAATTTGCTACTGGCGAAAAAAGAAAACTTACGTAACACAAACATTGTGGAAAATGAGAGAGAAATTAAACATTAAGCAAAAGAAAAAGCTCCCAACTTAGGAAAAATTCCCGGAAAGCTGGATTTTGGTATCACCCTTCATATTGTGGTTCTAAACAAAATGTCAACGAAATAAATTTACGCGGGTCAAAGGTTACCAAAAACGTTTTTTGGTGAATATCTCGTTAATGGCCACTTTCACAGAACAAATACCGATTATCAAATTTGTATCTTAGGTATTTTTCTACAAGAAACATGTTACGACTTTTTTTGCAAGAGTAACCATTTTGGAGATAATTGGATTTAGAGAGTTGTAACCATATACCTGTATATTAACATATACCGCTTTTGGCCCTATTGCGCACGGCAAGGCGCAGGGAACGAAAAGAGATGGAATTCGCCGCCATTTTTAACCCTATTTTGACAGTTTGAATGGCGGCTACCTTATTCCTTGTTTAAATTTTTGTATACATATAAATGAAATTGCATTATACTTTTTGAAGGCGCCGGTAAAATCATAAAAGTCACCGTGACATGTTTTTTTGATGAGAAATGAGTTTTTAGTTTTTAATCGCGATTTTTTCTTTTGTACGGTTGATAGCTTTTCGTTCTCATATTTACGAGATCCAAACATGACCTGGTGCAAAAATGCAAAGAGACTTTTACATCCAGATTGTGAAATTGCATTCTATAGGTGAGTAAATAGGTATATTTTTTTGCCAAATAATATTTTTTTCTCATCGATATTTTCTGATTTCTTGCTGATTTTTAGGTTTTCAAGAGAAGAAACTAAATTTAGAAAGTGGCTTAGTACTCTAGGTGTCATCGACTATAATATATTCAAGAAGTTCAAGAAATAATTCGGGGAGATGAGGAAAATGGAGACATTGTAATTCTCGATACGATGAAGAGAGCTGCATTTCTGGAGCAAATAGAATTAACCGAAGAAATGCAAACAACAGCAGCAAGTAAACCTGTCAACTGCGCAGATCACCGCCAGCAAAATTATTGAAGCTTATCAAAGAAGAGCGTATTAAAAATCACTTCACTTTCATTTTTGAAGCAAAGATTAAAGTGGTAGAAGTTGAAGTACCAAGTTTTCTTTTGCTTGTATTTTTTAAACAAACAAAAATAAAAAGCTCTAAGGAATAAAACTAGCTGCCTAAAAATTCAGAAACAGCTATAGATATGTTCCTGGAAAATAGGTTATTATTAAAAATATTCAAAGAAATAATTATACCAAGCAATAGTGTATTTTATATTTTTGCAAGTATTTATAATGTTGGTAGCTATTGTATAAAGTGTAATGTACAATAATAATTATATTACTTCTCCTTATGATGATTAAAATATTGTTTTGATTAAGTTGTACAATTTCTCAACCTATTTAACTGCTTCGTTTCCCGAAAGCATTAATTTAAAATTAAAACCAACAATAGTGGACCTATGTTGTACTTTGAAGTAAAATAATTTGCATTTTACACAAAACGACAACCAAGCCATTACATTATTTATGGAACCCACCCGTATAAATTATTTCAAATTTCCCGCCTCATTTAGGGGTAAAAATGGCCGCCAAATTATTCCTCCGGTCAGACGTCTCTCTTGCGCGGTATAGGTTGCTATAGGTGTATGGTTGTAACCTTTATGTTTCTCATGAAACTTGCACTCCTTTCGACATCACAGTCGAAGTAGAGTAGTAGGTGCATTATTTTACATGGTCTCCCCAATAGTAGCCTAGTCCACGTTTGTTTTTGTTTGACAATAGTAGTTTATGGTACAAGGACGAAAAACTACTTTTCATCCATGTACTATACTATATTTTTTGTTTGAATATGCTTATAGTAGCTACTACGAATCTTGATGTTTGCGTCACATAGGTCTCTTCCATGTAGAAAAAATTAAAAAGTATACTACTGAGGTATAGTGTATATTATAATAAAATTAAAATCTTCTCAATCCGTCCCTGAAATTGACATGTATAACTATCGTAAAAAGATAAATAGTTGGGTATTATTGAAATATCTTATAAAGAGAAAAGAGTTGCTTCATGGTGTAAAAAAGTGACCAGTACCTACATTGAGAGTACATCCAGAGGGTGTACACAACGCATCCACATATTTCATGATATTTCTTCACAAAAGATACTCTAGTCATTCTTCCAAGCAGGTTAGGTTAGGTTAGGTTAGGTTAGAAAATATATAGAAAATAAATAGAAAAAAATGAATGAAAAAAAAACGAATTTTCAGTATAATTGTCTCAAAACATTTTAAAAATATCTCGTGTTATACATCATGGTATTTGCAATGAAAAGTACTTTCAAAATCTACAAAAAAAATCCAGGTCCGTATTAAAAAAATAAAGTTGAAGATGGTTTCTCAAAAACGAAACGTTGTAGAACAAATCTAAAAACGCCATCATAAAGCCCGTTAAAAAGTGCCACGAGAAAGTGTTCTTCTTTTTTTTCTATCTGTGACAACTTCAGAAAAAAATAAAATCTAAAACGCAAAATTTTACTTTTTTCAAAATAACTCAAAACGAAAAAAGATTTTAGAAATCTGTTTATGCCATTTTATTGACCTCAAAAATGCCCAACTTTTTCCCCATTTAACCGTTGCCGTATCTCTCACCGTTTGCAATATCCCCATGCTGTTCATTCTTATCCGGGACAGAGTGTATATCATAAACTGAATGGTCTGTGTAGATATGTATATAAGGGACTTCTTGCTATTTCGATGTAAGCATCGACTTACCAATTTTATATTCTTTTCTTTAAAATAAACATTTTTTGTTATTGCATTGAGATCAACAAATTAAAGTAAAATAAATTTGATTAGTATAAAATTTAAAATTCAATAGGTATTTGAAAAACAGCAACATCCTGTATAATGCCAGCTGTGATAATCCCATTAGACTCACGGGAAAATTTCCTACAACTTTCGTATTTACAAAATTTTTGCTAGGGCAAAAAATAACAAATTTAAGGGGTGAAATTGTCTATACCATTGAAATGACAAGTTATCAATTCGATGGTCTATACTGGTTTTTACATGTTTGTGTTAAAAGACCTTTCCTATATTATTTGTAAAACATAACTTACCACTTTGGCCTGCCCCTCCCTGAAATCCCCGCTGAACATCGCCTTCATAACGTCGCAACGTGCGGCCAACATGGCTTTGTGCGCGGCGCAAGCCCCGTCGTCCAGCTCAAATATGACGTCCGCAAACAGGCCCTGATCGAGACATATGTCCTGCAGCCTCCGCCTCAGGAAGTTCTCGTAGTTCTCGTCGGGCGGGTCGGGCGCCACGAACGGGTGCTTGGTGAGCAGGACGAGCAGCTGCGGCAGTTCGAGGAATTCGGCGGCCTCGTGGGTCTCCTGCAGGTTGAGTGCGCTGCGTTCGACGGTGCCGGTATAGGCGAACTGCAGGCATTGCCGGGCGGCGGCCGGCGTCACCAGACGGGAGAGGGTGACGACGGTCTGACCGTCGGGGTGGAGGGTGCGAACGCTCTGGAACGCGGGGTGGTCGGGTTCGCGGGCCGGCGGCAGCGCCTGGCAGCTCGCCCTTCTCCGGCACACGCGCTGCTCCGCCCTCACCAGGCATTCGGTGTCGTCGCCGAAGTCTCCCAAGGAACTCACCTGGAGACGATAAAGTAAACCGATATTTGCCATAAATGTGAAACCATCTACCGGAGTTTAGGGGCTAGAAATGTGGGTGTTCTGGGTGTGCGAGCATGCCAGAAGCCCCAATTACCAGAACCTGCCATAAAGTCGACACCAGAAGCCAGTAATAAGGACGCACTCACCGTTGGACTGACCAAAAGTAAGCGATTTTGTTTTTTTTTAGTTGTTTTTTTATTATTATTAAATAATATCTGATTGCGGTATAATCTAGGATATTTTGTGCCATATTTTACTTACTGGTTTTCTACAATTTTGATACGATTTATAGTTTAACATCTTGTTTTCTCAAGTAATTTGAAACCGGTTATTATGCATTGTACAGGGTGGCCCATCCAAGCGGAAAAAGTGTGTTACGAGGAGACAGGTTAACATAAAATCGTCATTCAAAAAATGATATTGCAGTAAAAATTGGCGTACTGGGATTTTGTAACGGGGGTCGGTAAAAAAGTTTATCGCGAAAAAACATTTTTTGCAAAATAAAAAAAAAATAGTTTTTTTACCTACAGAGTCTTTAGAGAACCTTCAAGTAGTATTCCTGAATATTTAGTTTTTTGAAATAACTTTGGTTATAGTGGAATGAATGTGATTTTCTCTATTTTAAAACTTACACATTCCATTTAACCATTATATGTATCTTTTTTTAATTCTGATTCCAACGATATATAATTTTACCAATTTATCTCCAACCGTTTCCGAGATATTTATCAGAGAAGCTCCATGATACTATACAATGTGTAACTGAACTGATGGTCAAAAATGAAACCACGTAATCTTGGAGTCAAAATAAGGGCACTTCCTCATATATTTTTTTCTCCTACAGGCCATAGTTTTTTTATACAGAGTGTAGAAGTTTGGAGAAAAATACACATATTTCTTAGTATCTCTAGAAGTATACCAGATATTTTCTTCAAACTTGGCGTGTCACAGGAGCAGATGAGCCGTCAAACTTAAGGTTGATATGAAGCTTCTGAAGCCCCCAGTTGCGGAGATACAGGGTGTTATTAAAATTAATTAGTTCAGAAAAATATGAATACCCTGAATAATCGCATTTTTTTAATTTGTTTTAAGTGGTGAATAGAATGGTTAACAAAAAGCATCTCTTAGTATTTTTTCATATTCGCAGCCGTTTCTTAATTATTTTCAAAGAACGGAATAAATAAACAACTCAATTTAAGAATAAATCTAGCAATCTGTGGAGGTCAATTAAACTTTATTTAACAAAATATGTTTATTATTGCCATTGGCAAGTCCATAGCAAAAGTGCATATGTATCAGTCAATTCTTCGAATGAAATTATCATTTTTCAAAATATTGGTAAAGTTGACAGCCAAATGATTCAAATAATGCCAAGTTTAATTGACATCCACAGATTGATAGATTTATTCTTAAAATGACTTGTTTATTGCAGCACTGCCGTTCTTTGAAAATAATTAAGAAACGGCTGAGAATATGAAAAAATACTAAGAGATACTTTTTGTTAACCATTTAATTTACCACTCAAAACAAATTTAAAAAATCCGATTATACAGGGTATTCATATTTTTCTGAACTAATTAACTTTAATAACACCCTGTATCTCCGCAACTGGGGGCCTCAGAAGCTTCATATTAACTTTAAATTTGACAGGTCATCCGCCCATGTGACAAGCCAAGTTTGAAGAAAAAAGAAAATATCTCGTATACTTCTAGAGATACTACTAAGAAATATGCGTATTTTTCACTAAATTTCTACGCTCTGTATAAAAAAAACTATGGTCCGTAGGAGAAAAGAATGTATGAAGAAGTGCCCTTATTTTGACGCCAAGAATACGTGGTTTCATTTTTGACCATCAGTTCAGCTGAAAATAGTTAAGAAACGGCTGAGAATATGAAAAAATACTAAGAGATACTTTTTGTTTTGTATACATGGTCTCATGATCAGTGTCTGATGTTCTATCCGAGTCGGCCAAACAATAAAACCAAATTTATGACAATCAAGTCAGCCTTGATAATAAAACTGACAATCAAGTAGGCTGTATAAGTTCAATATTTCTATTTACCTGTCAGAGAAAATAACTTGTGGACCACCCTATATGCAACTCGCCAACTTACCAACAATGAGGGTGGGCACCACATTTGTCTGTTATTTATTCACGATTTATTTCGATAAATTTCATCACACCACCGATTTGTTTAATGGCTTTTTCCCAAATTACAACTCGAAAACGATGTTACTTACCATGCTAGAGTCGCTAGTGCTGCGGGCGAGTAGATCGGCGGTTAGGAGACGGTAGAAGGCGCGGCTGCTGGCAGCTAAGATGAAACGGTGGGCGGGGAAGCCGACTTGACCGGCGACGAGCACAAAGTCGGGGTGCGAACGGGACAGCCACAGTTGGCGAAGGTGCTCGGAGAACTGGCTGCCGCAGATGCGGACCTCCGGTTTTGGTGGTGGGGGAGGCTTGAACGGTGCCTGAGGTCAGAAGAAATTCGATTTTTCTGTAGTAAAATGTTTTTGTTATGTTTCTACAGATGGGTTTGCTGTATCTCGGATAGATTTGTATCTGTATTTCAGACAACAAGCATGTAAGAGAAAAATGTTACACAACAAAGTCACATTTTTTTTAGCAGGAGGTACCCGCACTTGGATTTTTTTGAAGCATAAATGGGTATATTTATCCATGTTTTTTTATATATTCTACCCAGGGACTCTTTAAAATAAGGGGACCCAGCATGTCACAGTCTTATCATATAGGAAAAGTGAAGCCTTGAGGGGAAGTTTGTTTTCTGTCGACTCCAAGGAGACCACAAGGGGGCTGATACAAGGTTATGTTATATGTCAGTGTCCAACTGCCATCAGGTTTTATGCGACATGCCAGTGGCGTAGGAGGCAAAATATTTCCCATCATAATTCACAATTTTTAACTTTATATTCAATGTGTCAATTAAAAGTAATGCGACCGCCTGTAGTAGTCCCAATAATTGCAACCAGATTTTTCCTGTATCACCTTTAGTAATCCTACCGTATAAGTAGGTAGTTCAAAACAAAAATCGTATTTCGAAAATTTTAAATTATTAAGCAGGTAGCTTCAGTCAGGTCTTTTTTTTTAAGAGTTTTTATCTACGACTACAAGTTTCTTTTAAGTTTGTGAGGTAGATACCTTGGGAGAGTAATAAAATTACAAAAATTTTATAATGAAGACTGAGAAAAACTACATCATTATAACTACTAGACCTAATCTTATTAGTCCATCCCGAAATCTATGAAAGTTCTTTGGGTAGATACGTTCAACAAGGGAAGAAAGTTCAAGTATTCATATTACAAATGGATTGAGGAACCTGGTAACGAGGTGCAATAGCGACAAATTCCTAAATAAGCAAAATCGACACTACTAACTTACCATATACTTATTACTTAAATTCTTGGAAATAATTGCTGGAAATCGATTTCAACTATAAAATAAATTTCTTTCATTTGACAGTTGCCACATTCTGCACTTGTATACACAACATTTCAAGTCTAATTTTTAGAAATCATGGAAATCATTATTAATCAAAGTACCTGTTATATTCATAGATTCTCCAATAAAATGGTATACTTGGCATCGATACCATTAGAATGAGGAAAGAATAGGCCTCACTTTGGAAAGTATAATGCTGGGTCCCCTTACTTTAAAGAGTCCCTCACAGATTAAATAATATATGAAAAAGATTGGAAACTCAAAATTCACGATTTCTAGTTGTGACTCGGACCACGAGCGGCGCTGGCATCGCCGAGCGCGAGTATATTCCATTTCATTTGAATTTATAAATTGGCGTAATATCCGCCAAGTGCTTACTTTGTTGCGCGCGAAAAAATGCGCAACAAAATAGACATTTGGCGGATACTACAAAAAAAAACAAAATTTACAAGTGAACTAATGTAGAAAAAGCAGTTTATTTATAATATACACATCTAATTATTACATGAAATAAATTACACAAACTAAATTTTAATAATATAGTCATTACTAGTGTATAACGACGTCCTTTTGGTGTTTTACACTGTTGTGTAATTTGGGTCAATACGAAGTTATATCTTGTCTTATTTAACTTGCCCATCAAAAAGTTTTCAGACTGTAAATTCTACAACTTGTGCCAGATATTCACTTTCTGACTTATTTCTTGAGTGCAATGAGTGAGCAAAAGATTTTAAATTTTGGACAAATATTTCCTCTTCTGAAGGATTACTTTCTCTTTCTCTGTAGTTAAAATGATGTCTTTTTGATTTCGGCTTAACAAATCTTTGCGTTGAATTGCTGGTATCCACGCTAAAAAAGCCGTAAAAGAAAAACAAATCAGTATATAATTGAATTGGTTGAGTTAGGGGATTTTCAATGGAAAGTTTTCATTCTTGGAGAAGAAGAATTATTTTAACTGGCTAAAATATAATTGAATTACCTATCAAATTGTGGAAAAAACCCAGCTAATTTTACCCAAAGGAAAATTCATTGACAAACTAAATATATTAAATTTATATGCTGGTAAAAGATTGTATATCTCAAGCAATACAATATTTTGCCCTTTTATTAGCCACAAATGATATTATTTCTATCAAACAAACCAACTTACCCGAGAGTCTTGCGCGAAAAACGCCGCATAATTCTTCTTAAATAAAATTTTGGTAACACTCTCATGTGGATTGGAAAGCACTCGAACTCGAAAACAGATCAAATAATAATATTTCGAAAACGACGCCAAAAATTCAAAATTAAAATGACGCGCAAACAAAAACAATGGAATAAAATCAACAAAATCCCTCATGACGACATATCACTGCCAACTTTTGCAAAAGTTTGGCGACTTTGGTATTGCCAACCTTGCTCAGTAACGCCCGAAGCGCCGCTCGTGATCCGAGTTACGAACTAAAAAGTGCCCAGGCCCTGGAGTCCCTGATTTTGCCCTACCAATGACAACAACTTATGTCTACAAGTTAACCTTTAAATGTTAGAAAATTGAGGTGCATGGTGGATCGCCAACAGATTGCTGTGAATAGTATTTGCTCGTCGAAGTAACCTTACTTGAAGCAGTGGCCGTTGCACCCTTTTGAGGTTAGTCATCCAGAACCTTTGCTGGCGGCGGGCGATCAGCGCCGCCCTGATGGCATTCTCGAACACCTCGTTAACTCCGTAGTAAGTCAGCACGGACGTTTCGTAGTAGTGCAGGCCCAGCTCGCGGGCCACGTCCCTCGCCTCGTCCGGCATCACCAGGTCGCTTTTCCGTGTCGCCCTCACGAACGGGCTGCGGTCCCGGAAGTAGCTGAGGTACGCCTCGTCGCGGTACATGTACCTGAAGGGACGGCTTAAGGTGATACACTCCATTATCTTAGTACTTGTGTAGAACTTTCCGAGGATTTCAAATATTCAGACAAACTTAATATGCAGGGTTGTTAAACAGTTATGTCACAAAATGCACTTTTCCAAAAAATCGTGAAGTTGAATTATGACATTTGAAACAGTTATCGAAAATATAGATATTCATAAAAATATCAATATAACCGATATTAAGATATATCGATATTCCGATATATCGATATTCCGATATATCGATATTCTGATATATCGATATTCCGATATATCGATATTCAGATATATCGATATTAAGATATATCGATATTAAGATATATCGACATTCCGATATATCGATATTCCGATATATCAATATTCCGATATATCGATATTCCAAAACCCCATAATCATAGCCCCCCCCCCTAAATTAGGGGACCCTAATTGCTCAAAGCGTACCATTTCCCATATGTTTGCTATTTGCTACCAACAACTAACAAAAACCAAAAAAACGTTTTCATTTCTCTTTAATTTTTTAATTTATAAATTGATACATCAATATATCTATATCGAAATGTCGATATATCTACTCTAAATATCAATATATATCGATATATGGCAATATCGATATATCGCAATATCGATATATCGCAATATCAATATGTTATAATATCGATATATTACAATATCGATATATCGATATTTAGAAAAGAAAATATCGTTGTTCGATATATCGATAAAAATATCGATATATCGAAAAAAATCGCAGCCCTAGTCACAGTTGTCCATAGGTTTAGTCGAATACCCTATTCAGCAAAAACGTCATGAATTTTTTTCACAAATAACAATTTTGGGTGGTAAGTCTTTCAGAAGGGTCTGGTGATATTTTTTGGGGAGAAAGTTTCAGTGCAGTGGAAATAGAGAAAAGAAACAGTATTCGCCGAAATGTAAAAAGAGTCGAAAGAGCACATACCGGAGGTCGTTCTTGCAGCCAACCAGGAGGACAGGAGTGCTGGGGCAGAAGCGACGGATCTCGGGAAACCACATTAAACGGCAGTTGCGCAGTGACACTGGGCTGTTGATGCTGAAGCATAGCAGCACCTGAAAATGGGATTAGGGAAAATTTTCCCTTGTTACTAGTTAATAATTGACCATTTTATAAATGTTGTAAAGTTATTGGCTGAAATATGTCTTGCCTGGTGAACCACTTATCCCCAATTAATCTCAAAAGTAATCTGTATTTGCCTTGCCTTCTACATCTATGTTGTTGGGTAGTCTCTTTTATTCTCTACAACTTTTACTAAAGGCAGTTTTTATTTTTTTTGCCTGTGTTTAAATAATCCAGTGGTGGTAATAAAGTGAAATCGCAAGAGAAAGTTTTGTTTCTATTAGAAAAAAGAAAGAAGGAAAGAAAAAGTTTTTTGTCATATTTGCTTCATATTTTAAACCATTTTTTTTGTAAAATCATAATTCGGTGATAACTACAATCTAAAAAGTTCACTCACCACATCTGACCGTCCGTAGGCGAACCTCCTGTCCTTCTCGTGATCGCCAAAAGTATCCCATAATCGTAGGCTTACGTTGACGCTGTCGACCACTTCCCACGATCGTTCCAGTACGTCTTTGTAAATGCGGTACTGATCGATGGCCCATACTGTGGGTACGTGTGTTGCCAAAAGTTGTGCCAAAGACACCTAAGAAGCGATTTATATTATATTAGAGAACATAGAACATTTTTGTGATACAATTTGAGAACTGTCAAACTTTACGTAGAAATCATTTATAAAGAAAGAGGCAGCTGTCTGGGTATAGAATTTAAAAATTATACCTACATGGCATTTCGTGTTCTGAAATCATATTTTCAATAAGTAATTATTTTGCTCTTTTGATGCCTATTGTTTCGAAAATGAAACCTTTGCGGGTAGAAAATATAGTTCATAATATAGGAGAAAATATCACAAAAAATGGCGATGAGCATTGGCCCCTCAATTAATATTGCTGCATTTCACTAGGTACATTCCAAATTTGATTACAATCTGTTGATTTAGTAAACAAATTACATTCAATTTAAAACAATAATAATTATTGAATGAAAATCATAAACTACAAAACAAAAGAATTACAAGCGTTGCCTGACAGTTAAGGACGCATTATTTTGTTTCATGACCGCAACTGAGAATGCTACCGAAAAATAAACTGAAATAATTAATATTTAAATAATTGTCAGAGGACTATACCTAAGTATTGTAAACTGTTGAAAATTTCTTTTTGAGCACTTCAATATGAGCCTATAATATAGGGGTATTTTGACTAATAAGCGAAACTTTCAAATTTGAGCGATTTCACTGATATTCTCTATTTATTTATTAAGGGATAGAGCCCATTAAATATTATTTGAAATAATTGCAAATTAAAAATAACATAATAAGTATGTACCTACACATCAAACATAAATTTTTGTCGGTGTAAGGTCTGTACCTGCTATAGGCTATAGGGTATCTCGTATCGCTTACCTGTTTGTTGCAGGCCCTCGCACATATTAGTCGCGTCTTGCCGACAGCCGTATCGCCCACGACGACACACTTGACCAACTCCTGGTGGGGCTGTTCATTATCCATCCCCCAAGACCACGGCTCCGACATCCATCACAGTGTGCCCCCCTGGAAAATGAATCGAATATTCCGCCAGCCTATAGATATGGAAACTATGGGCCACTGATCAGTGGTAGCACTGGCCAAAGCAGTCACGGCAAATAATTGTATCTACTTTTCCTAACGCGAGAGTGCAAACAATGCATTATTTATACTGTCCAAAAAAATATACTCCTGGGCAAAATTAACGCACCAACATACAAAATTTCAAATTATATTTTAAATAATTTTTCGTGTCTACCAAGAATATAAATAATAGGTTTTGGACATTTACTACTGTTAAACTAATTATGTAATGCAAATTTGTTGCCTTTCATTTAGTTTCCATTAATTTATTTTAAAAAATGCAATTTTTGTGGGGTTTATTATGTTGGTGCGTTAATTTTGTCCATAGGAGTTTATATTAGTTTTCATTTATTAACTAGGAAAAGCAAAAGAAGCTAGAGCTTTGGGCGCAAAATTTCCTGCAAGTTTTTTTAATTATTTAGTTTTAAATGTTATTCCATCATTTCTCATGAAATAATATAAATCCAAAAAAGTTACAAAATCGCCCTATATCTAAGAATGCATCTAAGCACTGCTGCGACAAATTGCATCAGTGAAAGGTCCTTTTATGTGCAGAAAAGAGTGAAAAACTATTAGCGATCCATAATGGTAGAAAAAATGTCGGGTCAAAGGCATTGCTCGCTACTGATGGAAACAAAATTTTTCGCCAATTAAAGAATCCCCCATGCCAACACGTAACTTTCGCGGCGACAAATTTGGTAACTTTTGTTTATTAAGTAAAGGCGGTTTATTAAGTACATTATCTCCAATAATTCTATTTTAGATTTGAAATAAACGCTTTTGTAGAAAATACATATAAAGCAAAGTATGAAAATGGAAATTGATGTACAAAGGGCATAGCGCCATATGAATTAAAGTTTTATTGACAGAAATAGTAGATAAATAGATTAAGTACCTATTAGAGGTAATGATATATTTTTTAAAAATTCTGCTTTGTGAGACTCAGGCAATCGTTATTAGGTAGGTATAATGTACACTATCTAAAATGTTGATCAATAGACAAATGCAATTGATTCCTATTGCACTGCACAGTTCAGAAAAGTCTAGAAGTGCTACAGTATGTTCTCGGATGGGGTTTACAAGAGGTGAAATGACCAAAATGTTTAACTTTTCGCCAAAAAGTTACTCTTCATAAAAGTTTTTGTTTCTTTCGAAATAAAGATTAGCGATGAAAAAAATACTAATTTATATTATATTCAAAAATTGCAAATCTTGAAATTAGGTCGAAAGTAAACTAACCTTAATTTTCTGTTTTCCCTAAAAAAGTTAATATGTGTAATGTTATTTATCTTTTGAAGTTTTTTCATAATCAAATAATGATCATAATCAAGTAATAATCATAATTAAAAATAATTCATTGTACAAAAATGTATTTCTTACCATCTTAGCGAAAACCGAAAATTAAAAAAGTAACTTTTTGCAAATAACATTTCGGCCATTTTACATTTTTTGTAGACGCCATTCGGGGGCATACTGTATACCTATTAGCGATTTAGTTTTAGATTAGAATACAGGCACTACAATAAAATTGAGATAATAGTCATTGGAATAAGGAATCATTATAACATCGAATTTCTCCACTAAAGTTTCGCGTTGGTGTAGGAGGATCCTTTTTTAAATAGTAAGTACTTCTCGCCTTTTTGACCGAAACTTCAGGTCGCAGTAGATCTGCTATGTGCCTCTGATACACTTTTTGGTACATCTATTTAACAAGAATAAGGTTTTGAAATCCGAAATAAAAATTTTAGGCTTGGTTAGGTTTTAAGTGGGACACCCTGCATATTTCCCAAGTAGCCACTACATCATTTTGCAAAATATGAAACTGTACTTATTTTAGGTTTTTCTTAGCGTACCTTTTTGGCACTTTATTGTAATTCAATAAATGTTTATTATTATTATTTTATGTCCTGACATTTTTTCAACCATATAAATCCTATTTTACACATAGAAGAACAATGAATAAACTTTTTAATCGTGTTTTTGCCTTATCATGGGGGATTCCTTTTTGTAAATAAAAATTATGTTTCGGTAGAAACAAGGGTTAAAATTTTATCTGAAAGTGCGGCTCTATCCTCTATAAGCGATTTTATTATCAATGTGGCCTAATAAATTCAAATTTGACATTATATCTCAGTCTCCTCAATTACAAAGAACACACGTAGTTGCTTCCCTCTGTACAAACTGCCTACAAACGTTAAAAGGTGTTTTTCTGCAACCGCCGCATTATCTAACCACGCTCCAATATTCAGTGCTTGATTTTGTACGATTGCCGACGGACGTGTCGTATTCCGTCCGCGATTTTAGTTGGATTTTCGCCGCGAGAAACGCCAAAAACGAAGCGTAAACGATAATACAATGTGTTATATTAGCCGCAGAATTCTGGAATGTAGGAAGGCAATGATGAATGTCTAGTTCATAACTCGTAAGTGAAACATATTATAGAACATTTAATTAACACAAATTCTAGCTGAATCGCACGGAGAAAGTTATGGTAAAAAAGAGGGAAGCAGGCACATGACTGCACGCCAATTTCCCCAGACATTTATATATTTTTTCAATAATAATTAGGTAGGTACCTGCTAATGCTTTATAAATTAAAATACTATTATATAGTAAACATCCTCTGCCAGTGGTTTATTAGATTATTATAAGGTAAGAAAGGGGGGGAGCAGGCACATGACTGCACGTCCAAATTTCCCCTCTGGAGGACACAAGGACTACATCATAATAACATAGCAACAAAAATACTATTATATAGTAAACACAGTAAACACCCTCTGTCAGTGGTTTACAGATTATTATATGGTGACAAAGGGGAAGGGGAGCAGGCACATGACTGCAGTATCCCCTCTATAGAGTCCACATGGACTCCACATTTACTTAACCATAATATAATTATTGTTTATTCCCAGCCAACTTTAATATTTATTGCTGGGAACCGGAGAATCTTAGAGTTATTTACAAGTTCAAAAACAAAAACAGTAAATTTTTAATAATTTCATATGCATGTTACTTACAATAATTCGTGGTTTTTGCAGACCTCTTTAAATTTATAAATGTCATTTATACATAACATATGAATACGTGTTTTCTTTGTAATGTCGGATGAGATTGAGGTATAATTCAGCTCAAACTTCCTCACAGGTAAGTCAGTTGATCTTATAATTAGCAGACACTTTGGCTATGAAGCTGCAGCTTCATTATGTTTTTCTAGTGTAAACAAGGATTTCTATGGGGACAACATGGAACAAGCAAATTATGTTTTCACTTTTAAAATAACCGAATTTTTTTATTGACTGACAATAATAATGAATCAGATGTGTCTCTGTGGTATACAAAATTAGAATAGGAGTGAAAGACAATTAAAACATTTTTTATTTGGAATTTGAGCTTCTGCAGGGAATCAGCCCTGCTTGATTAGAAACTAATTTGAGGCATAATTCTAGTTTCAAAAAATTACGTAAATTTAAACAGGAAATTTTGAAAAAAAAGTAATTTTTCACACTAGTAAAGTGCTTTTCTTGTAGGCTTTACGACAAAATGTTATTAAGACTGAAAAACTGAGTAGGTGTGCAAAATTTTAAAAGCCTCAACCTATTTTGATTTTTTACGTTTTAATAAACCAAAGTAGGCCAAAGCTTTTGAAATTGTGCACACGTATAGGCACTCAGTTTTTCAGTCTAAACAATTACCAAGGCAGATTAGTTTCTAATCAAACAAGGCTGATCCCCAGAAGGTCAAATTTCAACTCGATTTTTTTTGTGTAAAATAATATTGACAAAGGGAAGTACCTACTTATACCCCGATTACTGTAAGAAGTCCCGATTTTGTCAGATGACATTCTCCACAAAATCCCTAGGAATTTTCTGTTAACCATGGGTATAACATTGGTATATGTGTCTCAACTAGTTAATGACGTCACTCATTGATTTATGATGTGAACAGATACACAAGTGATACGAAAAAAAGAACATAATAAAATAAAAACCCTATTGCAATCACGATTATACGGCCACAAATAAAAATAACTACGACTACAACTCATTTTAATAATAATTTCAAACGTCATGAAAACACTTTCATTTTGGTATTTTGGTATAATCACCTACTTGCGACAGCGTCTATGGTGCGTACTCAGGCAAATTTTGTTTCGGTGTTGTGAAGGTGAGAGTGAAGGATTTCCGGATCGTTCAAAAGGGTTCAAACTTTGGGGAGTGAAAATATTCGCGGGTTTTGTACGTTTCGTGACTTTTACCGTTATCTGTGTTGTTCTTGTTCGTGTTATTAGAGTAATTCATTGTGGAAATGGGCTCGTTACTGACCTGCACTTATGACCCGGTTGCAATTTTTACTGCATTGATGCTAACTTAGGACGGCGAAATTACCAATTGACAGTCCCAGTAAGGACTTCTTAAAATAATTTTACTATATTAGGTCTTCTCTGGGGAGAAAAAGTAAACAGAATTTAAAAAATCGCATCACTCACATTTCAAACGTAAGTGGGTATATAAATTTTATTACCTTTAAGTTGAGTGCAATTCTGGAAAGGTGTGCGTTTATTGCAATAATTTTTCTTAATTATATTCACTATGACTATGACAACTGACACAGATGTGTCTTAGGTGGCTATTGGATTGGTTAGTTTCACACCTAATAAATTGCTGCTGCAAGCTCGTCATCTAAACACTTTCACACTATATATTACTTGGTCTCCAACAGAGATTCATGCTAGGAGGACCAACGCATCTCTCTTGATAGAGCGACACCCATCAACATTCTTATATATAGGATTATTATAGCATCAGCAATCAGCATCTCGGTATCAGTAGATTCACAATAAGACGTGATGAATAAGTAGATTATGCCCATCAAGCCGCAGTTGAAACGTGACAGAAGGTGGCAGTGTTGAGTGAAGGAATAAAAATTCTTCACTCAACGGTGGCAGCGATATGCGATGCGCAAACCACCGAAAAACGTGCACTTACTGGGACCGCCGATGCACCCATCACCACACGAAAATACGTACGACGGAAACCACTAATAACACCCAACATTCCAACACGGCGCGGCGGCGGCGGCGGCGGCACATAGAGAGAACCGCCCCACTGAAATTCTCACGAACAATCACGGCAATTTGTCCCGTCCTGTGGCCACCTAAGCGCATAAAATTTCAACGCCGCGAATTTACCACTCGTATTTTAATCATTCTATTTACGGACTCACGCAAAATATAAACAACGCGGCGCAATTGGATGATTGCCGCTGGCCGGCTTCGCCGCTGCGTTTTGGGTGTGTTTTTGAATGGGTGTACTCACATTCATCTAGCAGGCGATGAATTCTCGGCCCTCGCTTAGCTTCCGCTGTCCGGTCGCCGCCTACTATATGGGGGGACGAGGCGAAAGTGTTTGGGGTAGTGCGCGAATCCGCGGTGGGGTGTTATCGATTTGGGTCCGGGGGAGCGGCGCTCGGCTGGCCGCGGCTTTCGGGAAAATGCAAGACAACGGCGCGGGTAGCGGCACCGCACGCGGTAGGTAATGAATGCCCATTGATTTTTCCCGGGGTGACGTCAAAGCGCCGCGAAGGAGACGGCCGGGGTCGTCACAGGTTCATTCGCCGCGCGGCGGACTGATTGCATGTACAGGGACGCGGCTGGAACCCGGCGGGCCACCGTCGGGCAGAAAATAACCGATCCCATCTCTGGTAGAAGTGAATTACGCCGCGGTACTTCGCCTCAAAGATTATTAGATTAAATAAAAGAGATTCCTTTATTACATTGCAAATTCCTTGCGATTTGCGATCAATGGTCATTTTTAATTCAGGTGAAATGAAACACTTTTTTTATTGTTGTGCCTGTTAAAATTTTGAGTTATTCTTAAAATGGCACAGTTACGTTATCTGTGTCACATAACTTAGAGTTGAATGCAGAGAAAAAGAAGAAAATAAATTAACTTTTAAAGGACAATCTTTATTTTACAATATTTACTTAAAAAACAGCTTAGGTATGCTGAAAATACTCCATTTCGTTTTCTTCAAAAATCTCACTTAAAAAGGTAATAAACATATATGCCTCAAACTAAGGGAAGTATATTTCTGCAGAGGCGGTAAAGATACTTTTATGCCATCTGACAGCACTAGAGTTTTAATAACTTTAGCCTCCATATTATTCCTTATCAACAGAATATTTCAGGTCAAGCGTTGTTCTATTAGCCGCTTCAGATCAAGATTTGAATCCCACACCTGACACCACTTTTACCCGGTCCCATCTTAATTGGTGTCAGGCGTGGGGTTCATGTGGCTTTTCTCACTTAACTCAGTTGTTAGGTATAATTAATATGAACATAATGAATGAAAAGAAAAACCATAATACCAGTACTTTCATACAGTACAACCTGATTTTCCAATACTTTTTATTTAGAGTTTGTCATAAATTTTAAATAATTGAATTTTCGCAAATAATGTCTCTTCATAAGTCTTTGCTTCAATTTCAAATTTTGAAATTTGGTCAAGAGTGCACTTCTATTTTTCAAAATATTTCAAGAAGTTATTTACAAAAGTTGTTTGGCATTGAGAGAAGATGTCAAATACTAAATCACAAGTGCTTTCTCGAAACAGATTTTTTGTTATTATTTTCGATTATATTGTCTGTCTTAAAGTTTAAAGTTTTTCATTAAATAATAATAATAATTACAAATAATCAATTTTGCAATAAAATATTAATTGCCATTTTAGTAGGTAAAAAAAAAAATGAAGAATGGGGACAAAATGTTTCTCGAGTAGGGCGCCTGTGATTTGGTATTCAATTCACCTTCTCTCAATGCCAAACAAGTTTTGTAAATAACTTCATTAAATATTTTAAGAAATTTAGGTACTATACCACTCTTATTGATCTAATTTCAAAATTTGAAATTTTTGAACACTTCTTATAATAAATTAATATTTTCTCAACATGACTCTTGATTTCGGAGGAAGCAAAAACTTTTATGAAGTTACTTTTTTGCGAAAAGTTAGATTTTTAGAAATTTCATATTTTGTAAACCCCAGATAGGGACATACTGTATTATGTTAAAAAGATGCTGACCTTGATGAAAAATGATGGGCTATATTATCAAAAACCGATGTATGGATGAGACCACCTACATACGTTGAACTTCTTGACTCGCTTTTCTTAAGAAAATGTAGGGATAATATGCCGCGTATAAACTTATCAAATTAAAGGAACTTAACCAACAAGCATTTTATTTTATTTTGTATTTTAAATTCGTTTTAACAGACATATTTGCATGTTTTATTTTATAAAATAATCTGCAACTTTTATGTTTTTAATTTTAACACTAAACTTCCCTGACGATTTTTTTGTCGTATGGCGGCAGTGGCGATCGTATGTGGCGATCGCTTGAAACAACGCTATGCACAGGTCTTTAATATACCTAGACCGAACACTTATAATATTAAACTTGTTTCAGCACTTGTTAAAAGTCCTTCAAGTCCTGAATTAACTTGCAACTTCTTTGCTTCTTCTTTATGCTTCTGTTTTTCTAATCGAGCAAGTTCTCGTAACTTCAGCTTTTCTTCTTTTTGTTTTTTAAGTGCCTCGACTTCTTTTAGAATATCTTCTTTAAATGGGCAGTTATTGGGCACTTGAATTATACCCTGTTTATTTTTCTTGGGATTCTTTTTGGCCTCCCTTTTCAACTTTTTGTTGTGTTGCCGAACTCTCTTTTCAATTTTTTAGCGTTGGCGAGCAGGTTGCCGATTAAATTTCTTTTCTAAAATAAAAGAGGCTTAAATATCTACTACTACATGTAATAAATTGTTATTACTTATTTTATTTTTTGCCATTTCTAGTCTGTAAAATTATGATTGCGAGGCTAAAAATCAACGTGGTACGGTTGACAAGAACAAGAAAAGTTTGGTTAGATTCACAGAACACCAAATGTAGACCTAAATCCACAAAATACAAAGGGAGATTCGCAGAACATCAAGCAAAGGTTGTGTTCAAGGTTAAATGTGTCGGTGCCAGTCGGTTTTAAAAAAGAGCTGCTTTTGGGTGCAGTATTTCAAACTCCAAATGTATGAAAGTTGCACTCGAACGACGTTTTTTTACTAATCCAGAATTTCTAATTTTTGAATACTATTTTATTTTCATACAAGCATAGAATAACGAAAAAGTAAGCGAGCAGTCATAATATATCATGGGGTGGGGTGGGGGTAGCTCTGGAATGTAAAGCTTTCGAGCACCCGAACGCTTAAAAGCCCAAGCAAAGTACTCCGGAGTTACTCCAGAATACTCAGAACCTTACAGTTTAAAGATTAGTTGAACCTGGACCACAGATTAAAAATAGGTTACCTGAACCAACAGTACACTAAATTCATGTGCACAGCGTTGTTTCAAGCGATCGCCACTGGCGCAACACGACGAAAAAAATCGACAAGGTGGTTTAATGTTAAAACACCATTGTTGCAGAATCTTTGATAAAATAAAAACATGCAAAAGTGGCTGTTACAACGAATTTAATATACAAAATAAAATAAAATGGTTGTTTGTTAAGTCCCTTTAATTTGACAATTTTTTTCAATAGATTTTCTTAAGAAAAGCGGATCTAAAAAGCAAGCAAGTATTTTGGTACGTTTTGGTTTGAAATAAGTTCATGGCTAGCTGTATAAGTAAATATAGAACGCGTTAGATTTTTCATCGTCGTGGTCTGCACACCTCCGAATGACCCACAAACAGTGGCGTAACCAGAGGGGGGGCTTTGGGGGCTTTAGCCCCCCCCCCCCAAAGATCTGCCGCGTGGTATTTATTTCTATATAAAATTTATTTTTAAATAATAGTTTTGCAGTAAATATTACCAAAGAATTTTTTTTATTAATTAGCCCCTCCCAACATTACATTTTGGTTACGCCACTGCCCACAAAATTTCCATTAGATTGGAAACTAGTTTGATGTTGCTAATTACCAAAGCACTTTGTCCCCCAGCAAACACTGATGAATGGGGCTTAAATGGGCAAGCGCATAGTCCCCAGCACTGTTCTAATTGGCACATTTATTTGTGGCAGCCATAAATGGACCACAAGCGAAATGTCCCGCCGGCCAGCAGCAGACCATCCTTTAATTTGGCAACAACTTACCTTGTTGGGACACAAAAGAGACAATGCAGACGCCAACATCTTGCCGCATTTGGCGAACAAGTGCAGGCACATTGATAGTTTGCCAGTTGGGGGCTAGTATTGGCCATTAACAGTTACACTTAAGCCCCACAATGATAAATGCATTGGGTTTCCTCTGTGGGCTATTTGGTGCCTAGCCATTAACATACCATTACTGGAATATTTATGGCTCCAGACTCATATCGTCCAGTGTGTTTAAATGAAGAAACTGGCATAATGTGTCAAATTTTTATTCAAAAATTTTTATTCACAAATTTTTATTCACCAATTTTTATTCAAAAATTTTTATTCTGGACTATGCGCTTGCCCATTTAAGCCCCATTCATCAGTGTTTGCTGGGGGACAAAGTGCTTTGGTAATTAGCAACATCAAACTAGTTTCCAATCTAATGGAAATTTTGTGGGCAGTGGCGTAACCAAAATGTAATGTTGGGAGGGGCTAATTAATAAAAAAAATTCTTTGGTAATATTTACTGCAAAACTATTATTTAAAAATAAATTTTATATAGAAATAAATACCACGCGGCAGATCTTTGGGGGGGGGGGGCTAAAGCCCCCAAAGCCCCCCCTCTGGTTACGCCACTGTTTGTGGGTCATTCGGAGGTGTGCAGACCACGACGATGAAAAATCTAACGCGTTCTATATTTACTTATACAGCTAGCCATGAACTTATTTCAAACCAAAACGTACCAAAATACTTGCTTGCTTTTTAGATCCGCTTTTCTTAAGAAAATCTATTGAAAAAAATTGTCAAATTAAAGGGACTTAACAAACAACCATTTTATTTTATTTTGTATATTAAATTCGTTGTAACAGCCACTTTTGCATGTTTTTATTTTATCAAAGATTCTGCAACAATGGTGTTTTAACATTAAACCACCTTGTCGATTTTTTTCGTCGTGTTGCGCCAGTGGCGATCGCTTGAAACAACGCTGTGCACAGGAATTTAGTGTACTGTTGGTTCAGGTAACCTATTTTTAATCTGTGGTCCAGGTTCAACTAATCTTTAAACTGTAAGGTTCTGAGTATTCTGGAGTAACTCCGGAGTACTTTGCTTGGGCTTTTAAGCGTTCGGGTGCTCGAAAGCTTTACATTCCAGAGCTACCCCCACCCCACCCCATGATATATTATGACTGCTCGCTTACTTTTTCGTTATTCTATGCTTGTATGAAAATAAAATAGTATTCAAAAATTAGAAATTCTGGATTAGTAAAAAAACGTCGTTCGAGTGCAACTTTCATACATTTGGAGTTTGAAATACTGCACCCAAAAGCAGCTCTTTTTTTAAACCGACTGGCACCGACACATTTAACCTTGAACACAACCTTTGCTTGATGTTCTGCGAATCTCCCTTTGTATTTTGTGGATTTAGGTCTACATTTGGTGTTCTGTGAATCTAACCAAACTTTTCTTGTTCTTGTCAACCGTACCACGTTGATTTTTAGCCTCGCAATCATAATTTTACAGACTAGAAATGGCAAAAAATAAAATAAGTAATAACAATTTATTACATGTAGTAGTAGATATTTAAGTCTCTATTATTTTAGAAAAGAAATCTAATCGGCAACCTGCTCGCCAACGCTACAAAATTGAAAAGAGAGTTCGGCAACACAACAAAAAGTTGAAAAGGGAGGCCAAAAAGAATCCCAAGAAAAATAAACAGGGTATAATTCAAGTGCCCAATAACTGCCCATTTAAAGAAGATATTCTAAAAGAAGTCGAGGCACTTAAAAAACAAAAAGAAGAAGAAAAGCTGAAGTTACGAGAACTTGCTCGATTAGAAAAACAGAAGCATAAAGAAGAAGCAAAGAAGTTGCAAGTTAATTCAGGACTTGAAGGACTTTTAACAAGTGCTGAAACAAGAGAAAAACTTCACGAAGCCTTTACTCCTGTAGAACAACCACGAACCTCTGAAAGCAAAATTGAAAACTCTTTAAAACAATATTATAAGGAGTTTAAAAAGGTAATAGAAGCAGCAGATGTTGTTTTAGAGGTCGTTGATGCTAGAGATCCATTAGGAACTAGGTGTAAAGCTGTCGAAGATGCCGTGAATCAACTAACAGGAAGCAAACGTCTTGTTCTAGTTTTGAATAAAGCCGACTTGATTCCTAGAGATATCCTCGACAAGTGGTTAAAATATTTAAAGAAAGGAGTACCTACCATAGCATTTAAAGCCTCTACTCAAACACAGAATAAAAAGTTAGGTCAAAGAAAATTTAATAAATCGGAAAAAGGTTTTGACGGATCTACTAGTGTGGGCAGCGATCTACTCATGTCGCTGTTGGGAAATTATTGTAGAAATAAAGGAATTAAGACTTCTATAAGGGTTGGTATAGTAGGTCTACCAAATGTTGGGAAAAGCTCTATAATTAATAGTTTAAAACGATCTAGAGCTTGTAACGTTGGTGCCACTCCGGGGATCACAAGGTATCTAAGTCTGCATGTAACTTAGTAGCTGATTGATAAAGATTCCACATTCAATACAATAGTTAACCTACTTTGTAATTGCCAACTAGTGTCCATATATTTTTAATAATTATGTCATATCTTCAGTTTCAGTAGGCATTTTAAGTATAATATTTTTACAGAGCAATGCAGGAAGTTCAGTTAGATTCAAAAATTAAACTTTTGGATTCTCCTGGTATTGTTTTTGCACAAGGTCATGATAGTATTGCATCTTTACGGAATTCTGTTCGTATTTCTACACTTGATGATCCTGTTACCCCAGCAAATGCTATATTGCAAAGGGTTACAAAGCAGCAAATGATGGAAATGTATGATATAACAGAATACAGTTCTTTTGAGGTGAGCAGAGTAAAATATTACATAGCATAGTACCCTTTATAATAGAAATTTATTTCTTTGGGAGGCCCAGTGTTTAATGGGTCTTAGGAAATTCCAAAACCCGGGGAAAATCTGAAAAACTGCTAATACATGTTTATTTGGGTCACGTCATAAATTTATTACAAGCAGTTATTGGAAAATTAGTATTTTTAGGAATTTTATACTTTGAAAGCCACTCGTCACGGTAGGTTCAAAAAAGGGGGTGTCCCAGATGTCGCGGCAGCTGCAAGGGGGTTACTTGAAGACTGGAACAATGGAAAAATTAAATATTACACTTTGCCACCAGAGGAAGATGAAACCAGTTCACATATTAGTTCAAGTATAGTATCTGTTATTGCTAAAGAGTTTGATTTGGACAGTTTTGAAACAATGGAGACAGAAACTTTGGAGAAAATTACACAAGAAGTTGACAACAAAATGAAACCATTTGTTGTTGAGAGTTTGGGAACAGTTGAGATTGTAGAAAAAATGGAGGATGACACACAAAATGAACTGGTAAGTAAAATACAATAATAAAACATTAAATTATTATAGAAATGTTTGATTTTGTAGTTGAGCAAAAGTATTACTGTATCAACAAATAAAAAGAAAAGTGATGAAGCCCAAAAGAAAAGCAAGGCCAGAGTGAAAAAACCCGATCCAGAAATGCAACTTGAGGGAAACCAGAAGTTAAATCAAGTCAAAAAGAAACAATTCAAAAAGGAAAATAAAGATAGGAAAAGAAGAGAAAAAGTTGCTCTACAGTTATCGGCAGGGCTGGAAAATTTCTCATTGACAACAAATAAGGACGTGGAAGATTATAACTTTGATGTTGATTTTAACAATGGTTAAGTTTGTAAAGTTTATTATAATAAATCTGAAAAACAATAAAGGTAAAAAGTTACATCTTAAAATTACACATCTTCTGGAGGTCTGTAGTCTGGAAGTAGCTCCCATACTTTTTCACGCCATTTTCGTTTCTTTTCTTCTTTTGCTTTTTCAAGTTGAATAACAACTGGAAGAGATCTCCACTGATAGAAATATTGGAACAACATTCGCCTAAAGTAAAACGATAAATACAGACATAATTAAAAATGTAAATAATGGTACCTGTTGTTGTGATTGTCTGCAATTTTATATTTTTGTTCTGTTATTGTTAATTTGGCACATACATATCTATGCCACCAAATGAAAGTATTACTCATTAATCTAAAGTCGTATAAATCCTCGGCAACTTGCAGGTTTCTTTTATTTTCAATACATAGCTGAAATTGAAAAAGTTTTATATTGTTACATTTTTCATTTTTAATAAATTATTTTACCTCCTTCCAATTATGTATACTTAATTTTAATATTTTATAACCAAAGTGAGCATCTGCTAATTCATATTTAAATATATATTTGCCCTCAATAAAATTAAGCCATGCATTCAAAACTTTAGAAAACATTTTACATTCATAATGTTTCTTGGCAAAATTGAAGGTGTGTTTATTAGCTTGGCAATTATTAAATAATTTTTGGAAGCATTGTTTTAAAAGAAGGTAGTTGTGAAAATTTACAGCTTTATTCCAACTTTCTAGAAATATTTGTCGTTTTTCGTGTTTAATTTTTTGAAGTTCTAATTCTTTTTTACGCCTTTCTTTAATAACTTCTAGTGCTCTTTTACGATCTTCCTCCTCTAATGCTTTTTTCTTCTCAATTGCTTCTTCGAGTAATTTTTTTCGAGTCTCTTCTATCAACCGTTTTCTTTCAAAAATTATCCGTCTATTGTTCATCCTTTCAATAGTCCTTTGTTCCATTTTTTGGACAATCTTTGGTGCTTTCTGCGTAGTAATCATAAATTTTTCTCTCTCCTCAACTTGAATTATTAATGGCGCTTTATTTTTCAAGCTCTCGGAGCAGTTAGAAAATATTTCACGAATGTTTATTTTTGTGTTTTCTATTGATTTCATTAAATCCTCACGGATAATGCCAAGTTTCAGTTCCTCTATGATTTTATTTTGTTCTTGAAGTTTTGTTCTTTGCACTTCAATTATATTTTTTTGTGCTGAAAAGCGACTTTTGTAAATACTCCCAGATTTTGGTTCTGTGATATTTAAGTTTTCTTTTTTTGTATTTTTTATTTCGATATTAGATTTTGATTTTTTCTGATTCTTTAATTTGTTGATAAATTCATCAAATTTGTCTTCCTTGACATTTTTCTGAATTGACATTATTTCTTTATGCTTCTTCGATTTTGCCACAGTTCTCCACCTACTAAAATATTCCTTCAAAATGGCTGTGTTATTGTGTAGTGCTTCATTTTTTCTAAAAATATTTGTATTTATATTTAAAACATCATCAAGTGCTATTAATTTAGATTTATTTGTAGGAGCATCAGAAGTTGCCTTAATTTCTTCCACTTCAGTAAGTGATTTATATCAAACAGATGAGTTATATTGACAATTTTATCAATTTGTTCATTCAAGAGGGCCCTACAAACATGAAATGGTGTTGGTAAAAAAGACCATAATGCAGCATTTCTTTTAGTCATAACTTTTGAAGGCACTGGACATTTTTTTATTTGGTATATGGAAATAGATCTATGTATTACGTAAAGAGTAACAGTGATTATATCGGATATAAAACAAATCTGGACTGTCACAATAATCTGTAATAGTAACAGCTATGCTCACAGAGCGATTCCGAACAAGTTCTGAGTTCTAAACTACTAGTAACCGTCAATGTGATTGGCTCAAAGAAATTTTAAAATTGACATACCAATGAAATAGAGCCTATATTTGCAGAGCAATTTTCCAAATTAAGACAGTTCTAAATTAGTAACTCTCAATATCATGGAGTTTGAATTTTAGAATTTCTCAGAACCAATCTCATTGATGCTTACTACGTAGTCCATAACCAGTTCGGGACCGCTCTGCCAACATAGCTAATAATTGTACCAGTTTATACCTCTTTGCCTCAAGAACGACTAAGTCTTCACAGTTATTCAAGATGGAATGATTGTTGAAACTATGCTGAAATAAACAAACCATAAACTAAAATCTACATTTTCTTTTAGAAAGGATTCTGTGCTTACCTCGTCCAGGTATTTTTTAAAATTTTTATTTTCCATCATTTTTTAGTTTGACAGCTATAGATTAGGTTAGTAATGACAACAAAATTTAGTTTCCATGGCAACAACTCCACAAAAATCATAAAAAGTAGGTGTTCAGTATGGGGGTTCAGATCATTGCGACGGTGCCGGTTCAGCACAGAGATCATATCGGAGCAGGGACCCTTTTTAAAGGGTCCTTGTATCGGAGGATCATATATATACGTTGATCTCTATGGGGTTCAGGTCAAGACCCGTAAACTAATTACGGGGCTTGGGTTCAGGTTCAGGCAGAGCATATAAAACAACGCTCTGGTTCAGGGTTGTGTTCACAAAAACTACTCCCCCGATTACTGTAAGAAGTACCGATTTTGTCAGATGACATTCTCCACAAAATCCCTAGGAATTTTCCGTTAACTATGGATATACATAGGTATATGTCTCAACCAGCTAATGACGTCACTCATTGATTTCTGATGTGAAAAGTTACCCAAGTGATACGAAAAAAGAACATAATAAAATAAAAACCCTATTGCAATCACGTTTATGTCGATACAAATAAAAATAACTATGATTACAACTCATTTTAATAATAATTTCAAACATCATGGAAACACTTTCATTTTGGTATTTTGGTATAATCAGCTACTCGCGGCTGCGTCTATGGTGCGTACTCAGGCAAATTTTATTTCGATGTTGTGAAGTGACCGTGAAGGTTTTCCGGATCGTTCAAAACGGTTCAAACCTTGTTCAAACTTTGGGCAGTGAAAATATTCGCGTATTTTGAACGTTTCGTGAGTTTTACCGTTATCTGTGTTGTTCTTGTTCGTGTTATTATTAGTTATTCATTGTGCAAATGAGCTCGTTACTGACCTGGACTTATGACCCGGTTGCTGCATTATAATGCCAACTTAGGATGGCGAAATTACCAATTGACAGTCCCAGTAAGGACTTCTTAAAATAATTTGACTTATATCAGTTCTTATATCTTTGTTGTGGCATAACCATTGTTCTTTTAACTCTTCATATTCGATAGTTTTTTCATTGATGTTTTTTGTGAAGTTCGTTTTATTCAACGATCAAACGAACTTACCTGTGACGTTTGATCGGGAATCGGGATTATATGTCAGCGCCTGGTCCGAAGAGATCATTCCCACCCATTCCCACCATTACAATTTTCCACATTGAATCGCATCCCCTAGATCAAGGAAAGGCAAAAAGAAAATAAAATTATAATAGTAATATAAAACATAAAAAATATAATAGTAATGACAGGAGCTTGCTCGAAAAGGTACCCAATAATATTATATTTATGGGAGTATATTCTTCTTCCTTCTTCCCATTAAAATACTGTGGCTTGTGGCTCTCACTCAGCACCGAAACACGAACACGGTACTAGCAAGTAAAAATCTAAAAATGATCTAAGACCAGAGAAATGGATTCTCTGTCTAATAAGACCTAAGAGGACGAGGCGCTGACATGTAATAGTACACAAAAATAGAAATAATAGGAACATCACTGCGAGGTACCCTGACCCGTTCTAATCTCCGAGATCCAGGATCTGGATGGAACTATGAACTACGTGATTTTTTCCCGAGTTCACGTAAATTTTTTGGTGTGAGATCACTTGGATTACAACAGAATTTTTTTAGTTGCTGCCCTGCGCGAATCACAGAAAAATTAGGATAGTTTGACAGAATTAAGGTTAGATCATTTTTAATAATAATCTTGACTTTGACTTTGTGTTCGTTTGTGGTTGACATTTGATTTGGATTTTTTGGGGTTAATGTTAATAGCAAAAGAAAAAGTACCTACTGATAATAATAATGTGTAAATTATTAAAGCTTTCATAATGAATTGTTGGTTATATTATTATTAATTATTGGTGAATTGAACATTAGTAGCAGCACAGAAGTAGAAGTCATGTCTAAACAGTTAAAAGTCGGTCGACAAGTTGAGGTGACTGGGAAGGGAGTACGAGGCACCATCGCTTTCCTGGGCAAAGCCGAATTTTCGCCAGGAAAATGGATTGGCCTCATTTTAACTGAACCTAAAGGGAAGAACAATGGAACAGTCAAAGGGGTTGAATACTTTAAGGTACCTAATCGATGTGGATGAAGCATGAATCAGCAATCTCGACTAAATCTGTGGGGTAAATACAATATAATTGGTTTTACTTATTACAGTGTGAAGATAATTATGGCATATTTGTGCGAGAAAGCCAAGTGGTCCTTCTGGATGATGATGGAAAACCCATACAGGAGGCCAGCAGCAGCGATAGTTTTCTCCCTTCGAAGATTGCCAGGTCTCGGCAAAGCACGTAAGTTACTATGGGAATATTTTGTTGGTTTTATTAAGTAGATAATATTCTGTGTAATTGTTACTATTTATTTGGTATATTGCTGTAATTCCTTGTCTGGTTTTTCCTAAATTTCAGATAGAAAAATTTTACAGGTCTCTGATTATGAACTGTTTACTAGGAGCCTAGTTGTAGTTTTTACCAAAATTAATTTTCAATCTTTTCCATTGACTGGGCGTTTTCCAAACGCCATTATCGGGTGAATTTCAAACTATGTGAAACTGTTAGAAGCATGCACGGTTTCATTTTTGGATCGTCAAAATGAATCTGCTCATGCTCCTGACAGTTTCAAACTGGTTTGAAATCCTGCCGAAGCAAACCTATAAAGACTGTAATGATTGTATGTGGTATATAATGTGAATGCTATTTTGATATTTGACATATCTTGTAAGTGATGTGTCTAAGGTTCCCAGCTTTTCGAGCGCTTTGCTAGCGGCACTTTCAAATGCACTTCCAAGCGCAAGCGACACTATACATTCATGGATTTGACATTTATGCTGGTACAACCCCAAAAGTATGGAGACGGTTGTTTTCATTTGAAACCGTAACAAAGATTATTTCTAGGTGTTTTTCAAAAATGGACCCTCTAGTTTTTGAGAATTTCAGTGAGGGTGATGACACCGATATAACCAGTTGTAAACATTGGAATAATATTAAACACGCTCAGGTTTACCGGTTACAGCAAACGTAATAAACCGAACGGAATTTATTTGTGCTCGTACTGCATGCAAGTCACTGAATTTCAGAGCAACCATCAAGCAGCTTGCATGCGCTCGCATCCACTTGGTTACCTTAGAGCTTCCCATTTTAAAATAATCTAGTATGAAGATGGCTCATCTGTAAGTTCAGATTTGTTATTAGTGACCTAAAAAATCAGTGTAGGTATTACAGTACAGTATACTAAATAAATAATTGCCATATTCTGTAACAAGAGAAGTTAAGATATTTATTTTGTGCATTTCATACTAGTCCCCTGGGCACAAAACCAAAACCAACCACGTAAGTAAACAATAATTCTTAATTTGTTCTTCGGTAATGGGTAAAACCGAATTTGGAGCAATTGGCTGTTTTCTGATATATTTTACTTATATGTAGATTCATAATAATAATGCCTTAAGGCGCTACGATACCCCCCATTTTCAAGGGTTTCGTAGTTTACATCTCCTACTTGCATTTCTTAATATTTTAACTTGATTTTTTTTTGTGGCTTAGATAAAACTACAAAGAATCGTCGTTGTGTATCACGAACTGTGCAGGACTAATGCGACACTGTGAAAAAAAATGCCAAACATACCCGAAATTCGACTATATTCGGTTAAGAATTTCGAGTATTTCCACCACTCAAAAATAATTCGAAGGACACAACGACGATTGAGGCATTCTATAACATTATTTTAAGACTACTTTCAAGTCGATACGTTTGTTCGTTTGGCTATGATTTGAAAACTACGAACCCATTGCCCGGCAATAAAATGATCCGTGAATTGGCCATTCGAGCAGGAATTAGACGTACGGAGATAGGCGGGCGGGCGGGCGTTCGCTGGAACTCGTGGTTCCCCTACTTCCCCCTACTTCGGCGTACCTCACCGGGCTCGGAAACCACGTCAGGAGAACTTTCAATCGATATCAGATGGTTCATTTTTCATTTTATTAGTCTCAGCGTCGATGGAGGAAGGTAAAGATTAGTTTCCTAATGCGAAATACTGACTGACTCAATACTCTTCGGAAGAAGATGGAGCCACCGTCGAATACTTCTCGGCGCGGTGGGGGAAACGAGGCTTCCCAGTCCGACACGGTTGTCCGGTAGATGGCGCACTTGCACCATCCTCGGGTTACGTCTCGGCGTTGAGGTGGAAGAGAGGCTTCTGTCCGGTAGATGGCGCACTGCGCACTTGTAATGCGGCTTCCCAAGACGAACTTTTGTTCGGCAGATGGCGCGCTTCGCGGCTTGCCAAATCTGTTGATTTGACCTTGGTTGTTTGCGTTTTTTGTGCTGGTACGAATGAGTCATCGCCATCGATCGATGGCTGGAAGATATATTTTAGATTTTGTATTCCAGCGTTCGATTCGAGTCGCCCGGCCGCGGCCCCGCCCCCCTCTTTGCCTATGGAGGCGGTTTTTTTAAAGTAGCGAGTAACGTTATTAATTGTTAATGACAAATGTCTCGAGTCTTTTTAAAATAATCTTTTTATAATGGAGTTATAACGTTGATTGATTCCTTCCTCCATCGACGGTTATACCTAATATTCATATACAACAAGGTGACCAACTCCTGGGGCTGACGAAAACCGGGACAGTAGTTAGGTACCTAGCCAGGGGCGGATGGGACCACCGGGACACCGGGCAAATGTCCGGTGGGCCGGTCATTCGAAGGGCCCCGGAGGGCCGCCGCAGGCTCGAAGGCTCACCGGCTCGCATCTTAAATTTTAAGACGTCTTAACTACTTGACAAAACAAAAGGCAATCATTGTTACAATAATTGTTGTAAGTAGGTAGTTAATTTAAGATAGGACGGTGCAACTGACCATAATTAATTATTTTTGTTTTGTTATTTTTTGTTCTATTATTTCTTTACGTGTTTTACGGAAACGTAGAAGGGGCACACCATTATTTTATTTTTATTGAACTCGAAATTTCGACTTTTAAAGTCGCAGTCCGACTTTGAAGTCGAAATGCCGATTTTGAACTCAAAATTTTGACTTTGAACTTCGGCTTTGAAAGTTGGAAGTTCATAAAGTCGAAACTTCGAGTTCAATGTCGGAATTTCGAGTTCAAAGTCGGATTTCGAATTTCAAAGTCGAAATTTTGAGTAAAAAGTCGGAATTTCGACTTTATAAAGTCGGAATTTTGACTTCAAAGTTGGCCTTCGACTTTAAGTCGGAATTTCGAATTCAATAAAAATAAAATAACGGTGTGGTCCTTCTACGCTTCTGAATGTTTTGTTATTTTTATATCTTTATATTTAGAGAAAAAAGTTTTATTTGTTTTACGAGAGTTATGATTTTATTTATTTTATTAAAAAAATACATTATCTACTTTTTTTTAATTGTTGTTGCCAAATGAGACATTTAGGGGCCGCTTGGGAGACAAATGCCCGGGCTGGTTAGGTAAAGCCCATCCGCCCCTGTACCTAGCTATTTTTTACCTATAATATGCAACTGTCAAGTTTTGTAGTTTAATCAACTTATGATTTTGTTAGAATTATTGATCTAGTTCATGCTTTTAACCAATAAATACCACCCAAGGGAAACAAAAAAGAATTTGTGATCAACTAATATAACAAAAATAAAATTTAACACAAAGCCACAGGTACATAAATTAAAAAAAAAAACAAATATTATACTGGCTGTTTACAATATACAGGGTGGCCCAGGATAAGTGAGCCAATATGTGTAAAAGAAAAAAAAATTCGCGTTTAAATTTGATTGTTTGTGGTTCTGATTTGCTTGACTAATGACTGGAAACTAATTTTTAGCATATTTTCGTTTTTGAAAAATCAAGATGGCGTCGACAGCGACCATTTATTTATTTTCATTGTAGGTGAAGTGCCTTTTCCTTTAAAGATAAAAAAAAATCATTAAGAAAAGTTGTTCCCAATTAAAATTACCCCAGGGTACCAAATTTTGGAAAGATCGGCCTACTTTGTTTTCCCACTTCTTTTTCTAAGGCGCTAAAGAAAAAATGAAAAAATTAAGTAGGCTGATTGTCTCAAAATTTGGTACACGGCAATAAGTTTTAATTCTAAACAACTTTTTCTCATAAAATTTTTCGATACCTTGTATTTAGAAGCCACTTTAGCGCGTTAGAAAAAGGAAAGAGTGAGAAAAACAAAGTAGGTAGGCCCATCTTTCCAAAATTTGGTACCAGGTGGTAACTTTTAATTGGGTTTTAACAAATTACATAGGGTCTTCGGCTCTCTTGAGGGCATGAACATTTTTGTCGATTTGAAGTTTTTTTAGCACAGCGCGAAAAATTGGGCATGGAGGCCCATTTCTTTTTTAACGTCACCTGGCTGGCCAAAATTGCCATATTTTATTTTCTTATCTATTTTCTGTGCGGCCTAAAATAACCGAGAAAATCGCTTAATAAGAAATAAACAAAAAATGCATAGCCTCAAGAGAGCCGAACACCCTGTGTAATTTTCTGAAACTATCTGAGTACCCAGTTGCATAAAGCTTCTTAGTGCCATCAATTTTCAATATAATAGTTTTCCTCTATCTCTTAAAATAAATATGCTAGGGCTATTAAATTGTTTTGCTCAATTTGAGGTATTTTTTATATTGCGCGTCAAGTTGGCTATGGCTGCCGATTTCTTTTGCAGCACCACTTAGCTGTCCAAAATTGCCACATTTTTGTTTCTTCACGATTTTTTTATTGTAGGACGCAAAATAAGTGAGAAAATCGCGGTGGTATAGTTCTAAAATAATCATCCTGTATATAAAAAATAAGTTGATCAGTTATATAAAATTTATAAAAAATATTACAAAAAGTAAAGTATGAAACAAACATTTAAAAAAAACTATAAGTTTTAAGTACAGGGTGGACCAACGTTTGGCGCCCTGCCGGAGGGGTCACCCATGGGGGCCCTGGTTATGATGTATGTAGGATATGATGTATTCATATGTAAATAGATGTAAATTCTTTGCCTTGACTGTCACCAAATCCAAAGGTAACTCAATTTAGAAAGAGAAAAATATTTCTAAAATTTTAGTTGAAATGTGCATACGGGCAAATTTTTGAAGTCGGTTTTAATTTTTTCGTTAAAGTTTTGTTATATTATTTATGCTGTAAACCGTTGATTGAATCTTCCGTCGACGTCTAAACCAAATTTTCTGTATGAATGACAACTATATAAATTTAGCTAGACATCATATTTTTTATGCTTAGGTATGTCAGTGTTAATACTTATGCTTATGAAATATTGTGTATAATAAACGATATGCTTTACTAGGTATGCTACTTCAGTACCTATATCACATAGATAATCGAATAACAAAACATGAAGATAATATTATAGGTATATTCCGTTGTTTGAGAATCGACGATATAAACTTTGATTATATACCTATTATAAACAAGGATTAAAGGTATCAAAGCGTTGATGTAGAACTTTGGAGAACAGATATGTCATTGTTCCCTTCCTCCATCGGCTGCGAATATGAAAAAATACTAAGAGATACTTTTTGTTAAACATTTTTCTGAAGTAATAAATTCTAATAACACCCTGTAACTGCAACTGTGAGCCTCAGAAGCTTCATTTCAACCTTAAGTTCGACGGCTCATCTGATCATGTGACACGCCAAGTTTGAAGAAACTATCTCGTATAATTCTAGAGATACTAAAAAATACGTGTATTTTTCTCTAAACTTCTATGCTCTGTATAAAAAAAACTAAGGCCCGTAGAAGAAAAAAATATATGGAGTGCCCTTATTTTGACTCCAAGAATACGTGGTTTCATTTTTGACCATCAGTTCAGTTACACCCTGTATACAGTGTCTTGAGACTATTTTACGGTATAACTTTCCAATACCGCCCTGTTTTCGAGATAATAATAATAATGACAGAAAGTTGGACACAAATGGGAATTTTCTTTATTTGAAGTTTCTCAAAACAAATTATTCTTGATAAAAGTTAGTGCTTGTGCTTAAACTCAAAATCGACCTGTAAAAATTTTAAAATTTCTATTTGTATACAGGGAAGGTTGAAAAATATGAAAATTCCTCAAGAGTAAAGTACTCTTATTTTTAGAACTACAGCAGTATAGCACTAAGAAAAGTTGTTTGGAATCCCAAGAAAATGTCAAATATGAATTCACAGCCACCTATTCAAAAGAAGAAAAATCACACTTTCGCATTTTTTATTCACTGTATAATAGATAATATTAATATTAGCTATGCATTTTGAGGCACATCTTCAAGCATGACAGTACGATACCAACGATTTTTATTTACGTTCAACTAGCATCTTAAAAACACTTAATAACTGAAACTTCTGCAAAGTTTGTCGTTTTTTTGTGTCCAGGTAAAATACTACTACAATTTCAAACATAACTTAGCAACTAATTTGTGGAACACAAAAATATTTTAATAGAGCAATAATTTAAGTTATTTAATAAATGACAATTCAACAATAAAAATATCACAACAAAAAAATTATTATGAGAATAAACATTTCAGTGACTACTCTACATGTGACCCTTCCTTCGCTTCCTTTCGCCTTGAACCAGCGACTATCCCACTAGGCAATATAACAAATTTTTGAGGTAATTATGGAACGTAGTGTATGCACCGCCCGATTTTCTTGAAATTTTGGCTACCCACCTATTTTCGAGGTCCCTGACCAAGAATCTAACCTCAGTTTTTTGAGGCCGGACGTAGTTTCCGAGAAAATGAATTTTCAAATTTCCTTTTGACACCCGACACCCCATTTTTCACGGCGACATTTGTGGTTATAATCCAGATAAATTTTTAGTGTACGCAGCTTAAACTGATCACCACCCTATGCTGCAGAAGGCGCAAAATATGGTGGTGATCAATTTGAGCTAAATTCATCTCGATTATAACCAAATATTACCGTGAAAAAGTGGGGCGTCAAAAGGAAATTTGAAAATTCATTTTCTCGGAAACTATGTCCGACCTCAAAACACTGAGGTCAGATTCGTGTTCAGGGACCTCGAAAATAGGGGGGTAGCCAAAATTTCAAGAAAATCGGGCGGTGCATACACTATGCTCCATAATTACGATTTTTGAATACGCTTCTTCAATGTTTGAATACGATTTTGCAGACTTCTAAGCTTCACAACTCACAACGCTTTCGGCTACGGCTTTTTCATCCTGTCCAAGTTCAATTTTTTTTTTTTATTGGGGACCTTCCCTACGACTCGTGCTCGATTTGGACGAGGTATTGCACCTAAAAAGTAAGTATATTTTGTAAAAATATAATGAAATTAACTAGCCATGAAAATTTAAAACCTTTAGCTAAACGTGGAATTTTTAAAGGTGCACGCAGGGTTGCCACCTTTTTAATTTTAAAATACGGGACGTGACGGGCGTTCGGGGGGGGGGGGGGGGAGGGGGGCTACAAAATGTTTTACTGAAAAAGGCCAATGAAAAGGAATAAAAGAAAACCACTATTTTTTGTTTTTGTTTTTTCTTGAAGATAACACAAAAACAAAACAAAACAAATTATGAAACTAAACTAAATAGATTCTTTAAAAATAAAAAAAAAACAGAACATTTTTTGTTTTTTTTTCTTGAAGGGATAAACTTCCAAAAACAAATTATCATGGCTGGCTAATCACGACTAACCAAAAATAAATAAATCCTTTAAAAATAAAAAGAAATCACAGAACATTTTTTGTGATATATCACATAACACACAAGAAATTGACATTTACGAAAATTGTAGTGTGGCGCCAATGAAGGCATGAAGGACTATAATTTAGTAAATTTTGTGTTCACATGTGAGTCGCGGCTTGGACTCTAGATGGTGGTGATTGTGTGAATGCCGTTCGCATGTAACATTTTTAATTTTTCACCTTAAATTTTGAAAATACGGGATTTATAGCGTCCCGTATGAATGTTTGCCGGGACACGGGACATTTTACTTAAGGAAGTGGCTATTTATACGTCTGACGGATACAAACGTCAGTATACGTCTTGCGCTCTCATTGGTCGATTGAGTCACGTGACACATAACCTTACTTCTACCGTTCGATGGATTATGAATCGGCTTGTTTACTAAGTCGATTGGATGATGTCCGAGATTATTCAGACCTTATCTTGTCTCATTTTGTATTGCGTATGCCCTACTTTTTCTGTGATGGGCGCTGCGGAATGAAAAATGAAGTGGTTATTTTATTATTTACAATGATGTAATCCACCCGACATTCGGCACCGCGCCGAATGTCGGGGGTAGCCACAATTTCAAGAAAATCGGGGGTGGGTTACAACGCCGAACATCGCAGCGGGCGAAAATACAGGGTACCTACCTAGCCAAAATTTCAAGAAAATCGGGGGTCGGTTACACCATTGGAAATTATTACCACTTCTTTTTTCATACGGCAGCGTCTATCCCTCAAAAAGGAGCAGTGCATACGCTCCTTATTGCAAAGATGCTTGAGAAAAATGCACTTCCGACGTATCTAAATATTAGTTTACTTCGGCTTCGGACGTGTACGGAGTTAAATGCACGTCCAAAGAAGTCACGTGACTCAGCCCGCCAATGAGAGCGCAAGACGTATACTGACGTTTGTATCCGTCGGACGTATAAATAGCCACTTCCTTTACTTAAATACGGGACTGTCCCTTGAAATACGGGACGGGTGGCAACCCTGGGTGCACGTAAAGTTTCATCAGTCGATTCTGCAACACACCGTTGATTGAGGACCATCGACGAACACACGTAGTCTCCCTTTCAATGTCTTGTGTTAAAAGTGTTGTTCACAGACCTACAATAACCCAAAGCTTTATGAAAAATATATAAAAATGTAACATGTAACTTACCTTAGAATGTTTCTTGACTACAAAATCAGCCCTTTTTATGGCCTGCACCCATTTTGCGCTCAAAACCGGATCCTTAGGAAAGGCAAAAACGGACACTTTTGGCTTTGGCTCGGTTAGGTTAGGCAATTTGGGCGTCGATTAATTCGTTCCTTCATCGGCGAATTTGGGACACAACACTTCTCGGGCATGGCTGAGAAAACACAAGAAAACACCCATTTTGATATTATACATACAACCAGAGACTTGCCTTGATGGCAAGTCTCTGTATACAACAAAACACACTTTCACTTCCTAACCTCCGTATTTAGGTATCCTTTATCTGATGGCTCAAAACATGAAATGTTTTTGATAGGCACACACTAATTATCGTTCTAGAACACCACTGGTCCTCTGCACACTACTGTATCCACCAAATACACGTAATAACAATCAGTTTACCCAGTAACGATAATATAAGTGGAAATCAGTAAACGAGGAAAACGAGGAACAGATACAGATCAAAAACAAAAACAGCTGGACGTCGTCGCGTCGGACGACAGTAGTTGTATGGCCTTGTCCATAGGTGGCGGTGCGCTGACCGCGTAGTTTTCTGCGCTCTTCCGTCGTCGATGGAGTGACCTTTTGCCCGAACCGTTGATTGAAGATTCCTTTCTCCATCGACCGACTCGAATGGTGGTTTCGGAATTTGGCGCCACCGTACGGACGCGTGTCGGTGAAATGTAAGAGAACAAAACAGAAACATTTAGTAACAAGTGGGAATGTGACAGACAGACCATAAGGATCATATTCGTATGCCACCCTAAGGGAGGATATCTTCCCCTTCTTCAATCAACGGTCTCAGTCTCCCTTATTTGTGTTTCGCTTGTTTTGAATGTTAGTATGTTAGCAAATATTTATATTTCCGAGTACCCGAAGAAAATATTTTCTACCGCGACATTATGTATGTCGACTGGCATATAATAATACTCATTATTATTATTCCTCCAGGAATTATAAATAAATAATTATTAATCCATTGCGCCACAAATAAATTTTAGAAAATAAATAATTATTATTCACAAAGTACCTACTTTTTGCTTTTGTGTAAAATGGTTTAATCCCTAGGGCATAAAATGGCCTGGTCGTGCAAAAAGAGTAAATTTAAATTCTAGACCAAATTGTGCGCTTGATTTTTACTTTAAAAATGTGATAGGTACAAGTAATAATTTTGCCAAATAAATGGGTCATGTGAAGCATTTTTTGAAAACGAATTCCTATGTAAATCGCTGCATGATAAAAGCTAATTTATATACTTTCCAGAGGGAACGATAATAATTCTGACATCCAGTCAGTTTTAGAAACTTCTTCGTTAGAAGATTGTTCGAAAGTCATTGGAGTTGAAAATCGGGCAAAATAAAAATAGTACATTTTATTGTTCCAGTCTGTCGAATTTATGACATTTTAATACATTTTCTAGGATGTTCGATAATTCAGATTTGTCAGAATAAGGTTCTGAAACTGAACCGCAGTCAGGGCAAGAATACCTATAATGTTTGATAATGATGTCACAACAGTCACATGTAGTGAAACCAATAGGAGTAATTTGTGGGCTTGAGTGCTTTTATTCCCGTAGGTACCTAATATGGTTTCCAGAATTTGAGAGAGGGGTACCTACATATTTTGCATTTTGCACACTTATTCGGATTTAGGTATAAGTAGTACTGCAGGTGCATAGGGTTTGGGAAACAAACTTGCTGGGAAAAACAGGGCTTTGAATGGAACATTTACAAGGGATTAGAAATTAATAGCTCCTATTATCTCACAACTATTACTTTATTTAAAAAGGGAGACCAGTTTCGTAACTCTATAAATTAGTCCTTGAGGATGTAATTTTATAGATTAACGAAACCGTTGTGATATAATATGGCCTATTCACTCTAATCCCTCTAAAGTGAACTCTCACAGTGTAGAAAGTTTTTAGTTAGATTTATTTATTATTACACAAATGTAAATATGGAATACCTACTAGTTATATAAAACATTTTGAAGAAGTAGACTTTAGACGCACTTTTTTGGTCGTAGCAACACTATTATGCAGAACAATTATCCAATCAAACATTAATAGATGTTCAACTGACCCTAATGTGGTTCAAGAAGAATTCGGTAATCGAATCGTTAATTTAGATTTTATAATTTGAGCAATTACAAGTTTTTTTTATACACGAACCCTTCATAGCATGCACCTTTGCTGATATGAAAAATAATAGTAAAATTGCTTCGACGCCAAAAAGCTATGCAGTGTGTTGCCAACGAAAAGTGAACGCCCTGAAAAATATCATTTTTGCAATAAAGCAAACAGGCCACCGCCGTTTTTTAAATATATATTCGCGCTTCTTCGTCGGCATCGGCGAGACTCGTGTGACCCCGGAGGCCGTCGGCGGCGGCCGGCACGAGTTATTATTTCATATTATCTACACGTCTACACAGGAAAAAAAGACTGTTGTGATTTTAGTGAGTTCGTGTATATAGTCACTTTTCCATTACCTACTTTAAATATACAAGCAAATCCATGTGGTTCCAACAATATAATCTATACTTTTGACGTAATTGCAGATGAACCAATAAGTTTAAAATAGTTTGAATTTCCGTTAAGAAGACGTATTGTCACTTCGATACTAAAATTGGCATACTACAATGAAAGCATAACCTCGGTTTTAAAATATCTTATGTTTTATTTAAACAATTAAATTTATTTTATTTGAATAATAATAATTCTCACCCTCAGACTACTCCAAACTATATAAGAGTACCCCAGAAGCAACTGAAAAAACATTATAATTCATTGGATGAACAAAATAACTTAATTGCAACTTTTATATTCATCAATGTAAGTAATCATAGTCCAAGCAAATTGTCATTTTTTTATAGAGGTAGAAAAAAAATGATTCTTAACAGGTAGATATTTTCAGGGTTGGTTGTGGGTAGCGTCCTGAGTATAACCCCAAAAAATCACCGTCGAAGTCGTGTTACGAACCCCGCAATAGGAGTGGTTTTGCAAACATTTTTTTGCAATTTTTTTTCTTCTCATGTGTACAATTTTTTTTCTTCTTATGTATACATTATTACGTTCTCTACAACTTTCTCTCATGAAGTTTTTTTTTTTAACTTCAATACTTCACGAGATATAGGTAAAAGATCACCACTATCTAAAGTGCTTTATAAGGGTAAAAAAAAATTCTTTAAAACAAGCTGATTTTTTCAGGGTTAACTGGGGGTTAACTTAGGAGTGCACACAGTGATCGCAAATTAAAGGTTTTGAATCAACCCTACACTCTATATCGTTCGTAGTCATAATGAACACTGCAAGTGAATGGCTATAATTGATATTAGTACCCACAATTAAGTATTACAAATCCAGCAAAAATTCAGTGACAATAGTTGTAATTTCAGTATAATGAACAGTTAAATGTATCCCTATTCAATTCAACACCATGAAACGTTATGTTGTTCTGACAAAAGAATGTGCTTAGAAAAGAAGTATTATAGAATCAATTCCAGAACACGCTATTTATTGAAATAAAATATTACATTTAAATTATTCATTAGAATTCAATATCAATTGTAATTGAATTGATTATTGTTAGTTACAAAAAAGCTTCTGCTTGAGTTTGAGGAATAATATCTCATATTGAATTAAACAGGGTTTTTTTACAAAGTGACAGATTTTTCTCAGTGTAGTACCCACGGCCGGCCTGCCCCTCAATCGTAGCACTATGAAGGGGCAGGCTGGAGTGGGGAGTCGTGGGGACCAGAGGAAGGAAAAGGATAGGCATATCTAATCGAGCGACGTTTGTCCTGAATTGAGTCGGGCATTTCGGGCGGATTTCATAAGTATCGTAGCCTCTTAACTACATTTTTTCATCACTTTTTTTTAATTTTCAGTTAAACTCAATAATGTGTTTTATATCGCTGGATGATTTAGTTGCTATGACTTTGCCACTCAGTCACATCTTATTTCATCAGTTGTAAAGCAAATACGTACATTAGAAGGCTCATTTTATTTGGAAACTTTTGCATTTACCAAAATTTATGAAAAGTTGACATTGTTAACAACCATTTTATGCCATGCTCACCAATTCTTGTTAATGGGCGGAGTACAGAATACGAATGTAGAAATAATTCAGAGAATTTCATCAAAACTGTTTTTTGCTTATGTACATTCTGCAAAGTTCTATAAATCAAATATCTACTAATTTAAAATCGCACTAAGGGCACTTCAGTTTTGTTTATACACAATGCCATTACCCGTAATTTTTATTATAAAGAAATATCTAATAGAAAATGTTGCTATATCCCACACATTACCACTTTAGTTTCCTAACAACCGTAGCTTAAAAGCTATATTAGCATCACTTTAACATTTATGTATATACCCTAATGCAATTTCTTTACTATTGCTTACGTGGACAGAGTACGCAGGAAAACATCTCCTCAAAAAAGACCACCAACCCTTTCTGCTTCAAGGTATTTCTTTAGCAAGCTTGACACCATGCATTTGTAGTGTTTCCACCGAGAAACTTAATTCATAACTTTCCCTGTAGTTCCCGAATGTCACTGACGAGCAGTCGTCAGTCTCTAGCAGGCAGTCGCCAGTCTTTGGCTGGCAGTCGTCAGTCACTTATAAGTGATAGCCGAACCCACTTAGCTTCACCCGCAGGTGAAAACCCCACTGAAAATGTTGCCGGCGATGCTGACCAATCCAGCCAAATCCCTAAGAGGGCCTCATTCGTTGAGGTAGATATGTAATTTTTTATTTAATTAAGGTGTGACATTAAAATTCTATTTAGACCGGATTTGTGGAAACTTTAAAGCCACAATTTACACCTGGAACAGCTATTACAACCACTCCAACTCCTATAACTTCCATGGAAGAAAAAATAAATGTCCTGCAACTTCAGCAAGAACTGGAGAATAGGAGCCAGCAAATTAGGGATCTCGCTGAAAAACTGGAAACTCTAAAAATGAAGCGACAAGATGATAAAGAGAGGCTCAAAGATTATGACAAGTTAAAAATACAGGTTCACATTTTCTGCCATAATGGCATACCTAAATCTAAGTGTAGTAAGGTTTTCCCACAAATTTCCGAAATATAACCAGGAACCCAAGTGATTTTTTTTAATAACTAGCAATAAAATGTAACTTGCTGCAATTTTTGTTGCATTCTAGTGACCTTTATTATTTCTTTAAAAAAATTAGATATATTTTTTGAAATTTTAACACTCTTAAATGTTGCGTTTATGGACCTACATTGATATGAAATAATTCGTTTTAAAATGTAATTTTCTATCCAAGACCTGCTACAAAAAATTGATTCAACCTGTATAATAAAAAATAACAAATAAAATTTAAAGTTCCTCTTTGATATATCCACCCCTTGAGTAAAAACCCTAACAATAAATATTATTTTCGTTCAAGAAATGTTTCACCCTCCACCAACTACTTTGCTATAAAAACAAGATTGAAAAAAATGTTATAGGGTATTTTATAAAAAAAATTGTGGTTGTGTTGCTTATTTTACAGGATGTTTTAAAAAAAATGGTGACAAATTAAGTTTTTTGTGTTCTTTTTTATGGAAAATCCTACATATTTTTCCATCACAGTTGAAGTCATATAAAATTTTATCTCTAAAAAAATATGTCCATCCAGGTTATAGCTTAAATAACATCAAGTTCCACATTTGTTCCAAAATATTATACAGGATGTGGATTTTATTTTAACTAAAACCATGTAAAAACAATGTAGGCTATAAAACCTATCAAGAAATTCAATTTTGTGGGAAATCTTTATTTCCAAAAATTAGGTACCTACCTATCTAAGATGCTTTTTCAGCTTGAGCAACTCGTAGAGTTCAAATCAAAAATAATGGAGGCACAAAACAGCCTTCAACGTGAATTGCAAAGGGCGAAACAAGAAGCCAAAGAAGCTATCGAAGCCAGAGAATCCCATGCCGAAGAAGTGGCAGATTTAGCGGAAGCCGTAGAAATGGCGACACTGGATAGAGAAATGGCAGAGGAAAAAGCCGAGACGCTCCAACTCGAATTGGAAGTTTATAAAGAGAGACTCGAGGAAGTTACACTGGATTTGGAGATACTGAAAGCAGAAATGCAGCAGAAAGGTGGTGTTGTTGTAACTGCTACAACAGAAGAGGGTGGTCTGTCCGCTTATGAAATAAAACAACTTCAGCAACAAAACACGAGATTAAGAGAGACGGTGGTCAAATTACGAGATTTGTCGGCAATCGATAAGCACGAATATCAAAAATTGTTAAAAGATATCGACCAAAAGAAATCGGAAATTACCGAACTAGGCAAGACGAAAGAGAAACTCAGTGCTAGAGTGGAATCGATGGAACAGCAAATTTCTGATCTTCAGGAACAAGTAATTACTAACCTTTTTTTAAGAATGAGTTCTTAAAGTACGTTTTTTTATAGGTTGATGCAGCTCTAGGTGCAGAAGAAATGGTTGTCATTTTAGGTGAGCAGAAACTGAGTTTAGAAGAGAAAGTAGTGCAGTTACAGGAGGAAGTAGCGGAATTGGAAGCTTTGCAAGATATGAACGATCAACTTGTAGAAAGTAATGCAGAACTTGAAGCAGATTTGAGGGAAGAGTTGGATTTCGCACAAGCTGCTACCAGAGATGTAAGAAATCTATGAATCTTATTTATCTTATTTTCTCTATGTACGCGATTAGATCAATACACTTTACTTCATTACATGATACCAAAAATTACTTATTTGTGACTTATTGAAAGCAGTAGATACCTAAAGTCTATCCAAGTTACAGAGGCAGTGGATCAAAACATTGGCCACCACGTGACCTATTCTCTTATTGGTCTGGCCGTCATAAAAGTGTTTACGCGGCGAGCAGAATGCAGGGCCGGCTCTTCCCTCAGTCGAGTTTCCTGCATATTTTAGATTGGATCGCGAGCAGTATATTCTGTAAATTTATTTTGCTACTTAATTTAAGGAAATTTAAAAAGATCCACGAAAGGTAGAAACACAAATTTTAGAACTTCTAAAAGAATTAGTTCAGAATTACAAGCCACTTGGAATCTCCTATTAGTCCGACGCTGGTAATCGATCGAAAGGCGGTCATGTGACTTTATTTATATCTACTGCCGCTGTAACTTGGATATACTTTAGTAAGTGAAGATGTATAAAAAAACCTTTTTTTTCAAAGGGTAATGAATCTTCATGGAGTCGAAATAAAGAATTTTGTGTGTTTAAAAAGAAAGAAAATATACATTATTTTCTAAAGTAGAAACTGTTTTTAAATCTTGTTTTTAAAGTGCCGATGTTTTGTAAAATAGTTTTATTTAATTTTATTGTTTTATTGGGTAATCGACATTCCCAATATAGTACTTGACAATTTTGTAAAAGTGTAAATTATTAAATAACATTCAATGTAAACCGTACTACGTAAACCGTAACAATAACTTTCATTGGCAGCCTGTTCAGAAACGATGACAATTTCTTATTAAAATACAAGTTCATATGACATATATGAGCCCACGCTAATAGTATGCTTATAGTTTTCTATTTTGAACTTCGTTTTAAAACCCATGGCAACCTGAGTAAAACCATATCAAAACGCATAGTTTTCGAATAAATAAAGACTCACTTTTCCATATAAAGAACCCAGGATGACTCTGATTGATACCTTATTATTGCATAATGCCCTATGAAAGCCATACCAAGTACAATCACATGCAAAAATCTGTCACTAACCCCCGGTCTACTAGCATTACAAACAAATATAAACATTTGTCATAATCAACATTTTCATGAATTTTCATTTACGGCAAAATTGAACAAGCAAACATGCTTATTTTACTTCCAAAGCCGTATCTCCACCACTTGAAAAAATATATTAATTTTTTGTATGCCGTATATGCAGTTTTTTCAGTTTTAGAAGTGATTACCTTATCTGTAACATATACAGCGAATTGTAAAGGTCATGTGCCATATATTACAATTTTGATAAGTAAACGCCGTATGCGTATATTATAAAAAAATGAATGAATAAGTTAGGATTAAAGTTCGAAGGTTCTTTTACAGTTTTTCTTTTTTTTTTCATTTGAAAATGTAGTATCACAGATATATTATATTATTATAAGAATAAAAATTCGTAAATATATTGTAGGTTTTCTGTTTACCTGTGTTTTTAGCTTCCCATCTCACAGATACGGTAAATTCAATTTAACATTTCAAAAATTGCCGTATATTATGCAGTTTCTTCAAAAGTTTCAAATAAATTAGCAAGTTATTTAATCAGGAAAGTTTTTTAGTCCATTTGGTGTTATATTTCCAAAAAAATGCTTTTGATATTTAATGGCAGCGGGCAAAACACAAAATGTCAAATATCTCAAAAACATGTTATTGCATATATGGCATTTTCTTTAAACAGGGCAGTAGAGTGGCATTTATAAATTAATTATGTGAAAGGCTTTTTAAAGAGGTGGTGGACACTTTATTTTGTTTTGAAGTTTGAAAATTTAGAATTTTGAATTTTTGAAGACACGATATGATAATGTAAAATTGAATCTAGAGCCTGAATAGGCTCTAAATTCTATTTTTATTTTTGGAGCTAAATATCAGACACGTTATGACGTGACATCATACCTTCTAGGCTATGAGGGATCGAGATGCTGCTTTAGAAACCATCGCAGACCGCGAATCGACAATCAAAAAATTCAGACAACTCGTTCAACAACTCCAAGAACAATCTATGGACCTGCAGCAAAGACTCGAAAAAGAAACGAGCAAACCCATTTCCGCACTACCGGAAATAGTCGATTTTAAGAAAATGTTCTCGGAGACCAAGGCGCACACCAAGGCGATTGATTTGGAACTTCGAAGGGTCGATATACAGCAGCTTCAGCAACACATTAAATATCTGAGTTCGTACATGCCGGATTCGTTCATGGCCCGAGGGGGTGATCACGATGCAGTGTTGATTCTGTTGTTGATTCCCCGTTTGATACAGAAGTCCGAGATACTGTTGGGTCAAATAAAAGATAAATTTCCCAACGTTGATAAAATTGACAGGGCTAGTGTCTTGAAAGGACATTCAGTCGAACAGTTTTCATTTAGGAGCAGAATGTCTCACTATATTTATGCTCTACAGGTAAGTTTTGGTTTAAAAGCAACATACATCAAGATTATGTTGCATACTTGTAAATCATACTGTATTATAGAGGTTTTTATTATATTTTAGACCATCTTACATCAATATTACTACGTATTGAATTCTTGCAAGACTGAAGCTTTACTTAAAGTGGGTTCTGCCTATCCCGATATGGCAGCACACGAGAAAATTATCGATGGATTCATAGAACTAGTAAAACGCGACCAGCTAGACGAAAATGTACCTTTAGAGGCTCTAGAAAAATGCGTTGGATACTTTACTAACCTGTTTCCGGTGTTATTGGGCACTGAAAACATTTTAAACCAGACTCTGCTGCTTAACGACAATGTTAAGTGTCTAGCGAGTGCTTTGGACGGCTTCAATACCGACGCTCTCGTTATTAGAGCTATATCAGAGGTGCGGAAATTTATCGATGATTTTTGAAAGTGAAAATTATTCCTCTAAAATATTTTAGACGGCAAACGTGGGCGACATATGTCTGTTAGCGCAGCATGTGATATCCACGTCGGAACAGTTGCAACAACAGATAAAATTAGTTAAAAGAAGGTTGCCACCTGATGGTAACTTTGCAAACTTGGGGTTGAGCAAGGAGATTCTGGATAAGTTAAATCAGTGTTACCAGCATTCGGGGCGGGTGCTTAAGACGCTGCACGATGTTGCTAAAACGTCTGTAATAACTTTAGCGGCAAGTGGAGGTAACCAAGTTGTTTAATACTTAACACATAGAAAATGGGTCAAGGGCCATTTGAAAATGTGTTAAACAGAAGGTGAAATTTAACTGCAATATGTATTGAACATAGTACATATCATTATTTTATCACAAATGCAGGCTAAAAGCAAATTTAACACTATTTTAGTATAACATGAAGGTATAGTACAGTCACTTTAGAACTTACGTTAAAAAAATGTGTTCTACAATAATTTATCCATTTAGTTTAGGCCTTGTGAATTTTCAAATGACCCTGATAGTTGAATAGCCTATTTATATGTATAATAATTCTGTACGGTTGGCGTCAGACGAAACCGAATGTTAAAAATCCATTTCCTTGGGATATTTTGATTCTATTCTGACGTTTGCGTTGTTTGTTGTGTGGATTTTGGGTATAATTACTCCAAAAGTCTCAAGAAAATGGCATTACGTCATTCGGTTTCATCTGAGCCAATTGTACCAACACTTAAACGAGTGTGATGTTTCTGTACGAAAAAAAAACAACAGATACAGATAGTGGATTGAGCCAGGACAAATTGAGAGAAGCTGCAATAAATGCTAGCGACAAAGTGTATGAACAAGATGACTTGGGGCCAGTGCAAAGCATCAAAAATTCGCTATCTTTGATTTTAACAGAAATCACACAGATTGCACAACATTTGCTGAATTATGAGCTCGAAATAAATACTGCAAATAAAAATATGGAAAAGGTTGTGGAGAATGCCATATTTTATCTTTATACTTGTATTATCGTGAACGTATTTTTGTAGCCACTTCCTCCAATTCAAGTGAGAGCCGAATCTGTCAAAAAAGAATTAGAACAAACCAAAACTCTTACAAGTAAATTAGAAAACAAAGAAACTGACATAAAGGAGGTGAAAAAATTGTTGAAGGAGAAGCAAGAACAACTATCCGAGATGACTATAAGAAAGGAGTTGGCAGAAAAGAAATTGGGAAACGTCAACAAAGATTATGAGCTCACTATTGAAAAACTGCAGAGAAAACTGGAAGAGGCTCATAACCATTATAAAAAGAAAGAAAAGGAATTTGAAGAAACATTGGATCACTTGCAGACTGACATTGATTCATTGGAAAATGAGAAGGGAGAAATGAAGGAAAAATTGAAATTGTTGTCTAAAAAAGCGCAGATAGAAGCAACTCTAGCAAAGAGCATTTCAGGTAGGTTTTTTTTGGAAATTGGTTCACGGTTATTAGAAAGTGTGCCAACACCTGAAATTCTTGACACTTTGGGTGCGATCTATAAACATGACAAGTTGTCATTGTAAATATGTTTATTTTGGGTTCACTTAGGTTGATAGCCTAGTTTCATTATAGAAGTATTTTTTCTCCATCAGGTTACCCTTTAAGTGTTAAGAGATTTAAATATTGTCTCACTTTTCATCAACAATATATATATGGTTTATTTGTCTAATGATTATTTCAATTTCCAGGTTCTCAGTTGTCTTCGTTACAGTCCTCTGTGGGACCAAGCTTACCTGCAGTGGTAAAGGATTCTCCTTTGTTAATGCAAGAGATAGAAAACCTGCGTAAACTGTACCACCAGGAACGCAACGAGGGAATAAAATTACGGAACGAAAAGCTACAACAGCAGTTGGATAGTATGGCCCCGTTGCCTTCATTTAACAACACACATGACGAAGTTATAGAAGCTTTGTATAAAGAGGGTGCTGCACTCAAACGGGTAAATATAAAGTGAGATTTTCAGAAAATTTAACAACTCGTTACGTTCGAGAAATCTATAATACAAAAACATTTTTCTTGATACTTTTTTGGTGATTTATTCAAAATGTAAAATTTTGAATAAATTTGTATATTGTCTTGACACCTTCTTTAACCTTAAATCTACATTTTGATACATGCATGCAAGAACATTCTAACTGACAAGTCTACTTTTTCAGGAGGGAGGTTTGACAGTTTTGACTATTAAAAATGATAATATATTTTTAACTAATGGACATTTTAGTTTATTCTGCTTTTTTCAATAGAAGGTAGTTTCTTTTTCTTGAAGAATCTGACATCTAGACACTATTTCATTCCGCTTTACTTAACCTTACTTTCTTTTTCAACTCTATTAATTATTGGTAAATTTTTGAGTACGGTCCTCGTAATTTTCTGTATTTTTAGATTTCTGTGATCTGGCGAAATTCGGTAGATTCTCGGCATGTGGGTTTTAAAGATGTTTTAATAATTTAGTCAGCAAAGGACAGATGCTATTATGTGTAAACTTTTGTGCTTATTCATCTTCCCTTATTTTGGTTTGCTAAATTTTAATTATCTTAGATAGAAACCTTAAATTATGTACCCTCGTTTGAATGGTTATTAACACAGTGAATTGCAGGAGATTCTTATGTCCTTGGCTAAACCAACATTCCCGGCAATACACAAAGTAAAACCCGGAAATGGGCCGGCAGCGTGGAGAAAACATTTCATCGAGGAACATGAAAGAATCTCAGATTTGAAGAGACGTGCTGCCGCTTTCCAAACTAAAGTAGCACAAGAAGCTGTTAGAAGGAAGTTTGGTGGAAAAATCGAATCTGATTTCACGATTTTCCCAACAAAAGAAATGACGAAGGTAGATATTTTTTAGGTACAGTATATTTTTGAACCAATTTTTCTATTATTTTTAGGCTTTAAATACGGAAAAGGCAGTAAACATCGGTTACGTAAAAATCCCAAAATCGGCTTTGCCACCACAGGAGAAACCGAGAATTGTAAACCTAGAGATAGATTTCGCCAACTTGCAAAAAGTGCTGCAGACTTTATCGTCATAAAATTATTGAAGATTTATAATCATACGCTTTCTCCTGGTATAGGCTGCTTTAAGTACTAATTTATTTTTTCCATGCATAATTTAATAGAACCATGATTATTGGAGGCAGCATGGGCAGTACTCACCTTGGATATGCAATAACTTTAATATTCCTTAACAAATTTATCTTGTCAGCTCAAATCTATGTACACAACTTAGATGATTGGGAATTTCTGGTTCAAAAGGTAATTTTTTTAGCTACCGTAATAATCCCCAGATCTCTGCAAAGTGACTTGGATAATCATGGTTCAACCCCAGAAGTAAGTGGGGTTTAACTATATGTATTAGGTACTGTTTTTTCTTTAAATAAATTTATTTACACCGTAAGTTTTATTAATTATCAAAAATTACATCAGTGGGACCCCAAATGAAATTTTATTCCTATACAACAAAAAACAAATTAATGGTGTTTTGCACATAACTTAGTAACAAATTATACCTTTCACAGCTTTTTTTCTTTTCATTTTTCAACTTATTTATTTTGTATGAAAGCAAAGGTAAGGAAATATATTTTTCCCATCATGCCTAAGGAATCTGATTTTTCATTCACTCCCATCTCGCTCCAAAATTTTCTATATTTATTCCCATTATTCCTTTACTCAATAATTTATTCCAAGTTATATTTTTGATACAAAAATGTAGAATAAACATGCACCAAATGAAATGTGATGATTTGATTAATTTATCATTGAAGAAAAGTAAGACCAAATATATTGTCGTAAATTTCTTTGTGGCACAAACAGATCCATTTAATTTAAAGTTGTCCTTTAATCAGTTTGAAGAATAATTCTAAAGATCATATAGACTATTGTGGCAATTCACGAACTTTGTGAATTTTGACATAATATTTTTTAGGAGTAAGAATTTGTTGGCAGCCCAACTCGAAATATAATATTATGGTATGGTAAATGTCCGATCACTAATAATAAAAAATGAAATCTTACTAAAAATTTTAATTCAATCAATTCGAATTTTGCCATATTTATTAAATATTACATCAATTTTTCCTTTACCTTATTCTTGTCACATCAAACCCATATTCTGTAGAACTGGCGCTCCTTAGAATTTTGAACTTACATTTACCACAGAAACATGTACATTGGGCTAATCGGAACACACAAAACACCTAATCATCGAAATTTCCTATGTCTACTGCTGCTGGCCAAGGATCGGTATCACTCTCTGGGTCTACTTCGTGATCTGACGAATTCGTTCCCTGCGAATTGTCGCCTGCCCCGGTATAGTAACTATCTCTTTTACTCAAGGAAACGTTTCGACCGATATTGTTCAAACCTTCAGTTGCCCTCTGATTCTGAGGGTCTAGCTTCAGCGCTATGGTGTAATGGTTGAACGCCTCGTCGTCTTTTTGCATATTGATGTAACAATCGCCCAGCATTTGATGTAGTCTAGAGGATGGTTTTTGATTTTCAATCGCCTTTAGTAATAGTTGGGTGGCTTGTTCGTGCTGTTGTTCTTGTTCCAAGTATTTGACAAGCATACTTAGAGCATTGGTGGTGCCGTTCTTGTCTTGGGCAAGTGCTTTTTCTAGAGTGCGCTTGACAACTTTGGCGGAACTTAGGGGGTCTTTTAGCAAAACTGAGGCATGCAGCTGAAAAATAAGCGAAGAACAAATTCAAAACAGGTATACTAATTTCCAAAATTAATATTTTATGTTCGTAAGTAGGATCATTCGAAAAAATTAGGTATGTGAAACTTACACAGTAAGCCTGGGTGGTATAATTTAATTGTTTACAAGCATTCACTGCCATAGTTTCTGCCTCTCTCAGTCTATTAGTTTGTATGTAACATTCTACCATACACTTATGGAGATCATATCTAAAATGTGATTAATTTGAGCAATCAGAATTTTATTCGTACGTTATACGAAACTTGCATATGTTTCAAAATTTAAATAGAGTAAAAGCTCAAACATTTTTTCACAAAATTTCACCGTGTATAATGTTTTCTTTAAAAATGTGCTGAGGTTTTTCCCTCACGGTTTATTACCAATTGGAGGGTTAAAACCGGGCTGAGTTTTTCGAAAATTTACAAGGGTTTTGTGCAGGGTTAATTCCCCTGAGAGGGTCTTTTCCTCGGTTGTTCCCCACCAGGGAATTTTGAAATGTTTGTTTTTGTGTGTTGAATAATGTACCTACACCCTGTGCTGCACAACTTAGTAAAGTAAAAATAAATTTAAAAAAATTGCCACTCCCAAAATTCCTGATAGATACTCTAAATTCCCTAAATGGGTTTTATTTGGGAAAAACCCTCAAAAACACCCAAAATTGGGAAAAAAGAACAAAAATTGCAAAAATAATATTACTTCCATTAGGGTTATTTGGTGTTAAAATTATCGTCTTTTGAGGGAGACTTTAATTACACAAAAAGCTACAAAATAATATGTATAAAAACCCTGCCCGGAATATTCCCGGATTTTTTTCCACCAAAATGAAAAAAAACGTTTTTTCCTATCTCTAGTTTTTCTTAATGACTTGGCAAAAGAAGGAGATTGTTGTGTTCAACTTTACGTAATTCATTTAAATTTGGTAAATGTGCAAGGAAACGTAGTGCCTGCATCGATATTTACAAACCTACCTATACGGGCAAATTTGAAGTGCCTCTGTACAATGAAAAGCAGCTTCTTGGTATTTTTTTAATTGAACTAAAGTATTTGCTTTTAAAAGTAAAGCCTCGACATTTTTTCTGTCCATTAGACATGCCTGTTGTCCAAAGTATGCCGCTTTGTCATATTTCTTTAACGAAAACATTAAATTGCCTAAAACAACCCAGTGTTCGGCGTGCCAGAGTGAGGTATCAATGGTGGGCGTCAAATTTTCAAGTGCATATTGATGTTCTTTATTCGTTGAAGGTGCTAAAAGGGTGGACAGCAAGTCACGCCCGAAAATTATATGAGGGTCTATTCTAACAGCCTGAAATATAACATCGTTACAAATAGTTTTTTATTGATTTTCAAAAGCACCTTTTGTAAAATAGAAATTGCTTTGTTGTCTTCACACCTATAGTGATAGCAATATGCCATGTTGACTAACAAGGAGGTGTTGTCTTTTAACAAACCGTGCGTGTCCATACTTTTGTAAGTTTGGAGAGCACCTGTATAGTCTCTGGAATGTAATTGAGCCTGTGCTTTTATCCACATGCTTAACCAATTCAGTTCTGAAGTTACTTCTACGACCAAAGAGTTAACTTCAACACCCTAAAAGGAAATGCCTGAATTGAAATTATTTATGTCAAACTTGATTTTATTTAACGTAGTGGTTAGTGTTACGGTACCTTAACTGGATTAGATTGTGAAATAGACTACTATTTTAAACTAATTTAAAATACCTTCACTCCCAACTTAAGCAAATTCTCAACAGCTTCTAAAGCTAACGGACACTCTCTTAAGACTTCTTTAAAACATGTTATTGCAGACCGTTCCATTCCAATGTCTTTATAAATATTTCCTAAAGCCATATTAATTTTCGGTGTACGAGATCGAGCAGAAATCATCTGCAATATATCGCCAGCTGCTTTTTTCTGTTTAAGCGCTAAACAACATAAGTATATTTTATATTTAATATCTATGTCACTAGTAATTTCATTTTGATTATCGGCTATCTTATTATTTGCATTTTTGGACTTTATCAATATGTTTTTTCGTAACTGCAAAGCTTGACGATAAAGGTTTTCGGCTTGCAGGTACTGACTGATGTGGTAAAGAGAATCAGCATAGTATAATGTGACTTGGAATTTTGATAATGTTGTGAATGTTTCGGGCTTTTGTTCACCTACAGTCATCGCCAAGTCACACTAAAATATAGGAAAAAAGGTAAATATGCAAATTATAAAATAATTATTGCAATTATTTAGATGTCATTACTTACAACTTGTACGATATTGGAAAATAATTCGTTTTCATATAAACCCTGAAGATTTTTAAATAAATTGTTCATTTTTCATAAGACAATAATTATTATTTTTTATCTATTTTCTTTTATTACAAACCAGCAAGAATATTTTTTATTTTCCTTTCATCAAGTGCAACAACTGATAACTATAACTGATCTGATAAACTGATGAAAGATGAGACGTCCACAGATTATAGAGGTTAGGTTAAGGTTAGGTTAGGACCTAACCTATATATTTTGTGCGTGTAATGACGACACCTGGTGGCGGATTCGGAAGCTGTCCAAGACAACTTCTTCTATTTTTTATGGACTGTGTGACCCATAGAGATCATAATCTCTATGGTGTGATCAGACCACATACGACCAGACGCATCCAGAAGTGCTACTTTGTACAATTACATTAAGTGATCTAGAGAACCAGGCGCCGAAATATAATTTCTATGCTTGATAGGTATGTCTAAACCAGAGAAATGGAGTGGGGCGAATACGCTACAAGCTGCGCGAACTGCCTAATAAACGTGGCGGCCATATTAAACCAACTTCATCCATGAGCGTATCATTGTTAACAGACTTGGCACTGCAGACTGCTTTAGAGGTCTTCGGCCTCGTTCGCCACGATGCACAGTAAAGGCATCAGCAGCAAAATGTTTTGAACAAACAAATTTATTTGGACTCAAAGTCTAATCAGTCCCCGAGTTAAGAATTTTTAACCACAAATATTCAACATGTTTTTACTAAACTTACCAAAAAAATGACACTCCCCGAGGTCTCCTAGACTTATAATTCTTACAGCTTGGTACTGCACACGACATTTTCCAAAAACACTGACCATTTCTCTGCTGAAAATACAACAACTACCGCTGAGAACAAACTGCAAAAGCCATTTCGTAGTTTTACACTAAACCGCCAAGGCTTCTTCTAGCAGCCGCACACCACTCCCTACAGTCACTTCTCCTACAAAATAGGGCTGGAATGCTGGAATCCAACCACTATATCTACCCTGAAATAAGTGAGGTTTTTAGTGGATATGCCGTATGCCCCCTCCAGGGGGAGACTCCCACACTACACACTGCCACGCGGACGGCCGCGTGGTGCCTATAAAAGGTTTTTCTCTCCTATCGCAAAAAGACAAAAAAAAAAACGTCATAGTGAGGACAATATGGCGGCCATTAACTTTGCCTGGATATAGGATGCGCAGTAGGTCAAAGCGCGTTCTCCCCACTCCATTACTCTGGTGTAAACTCATCTTAAACCGTCGATGGAGGAAGGAACTTAAACTCAGTCGCGTATACGCGACAGCAGAGAGAAATTTAGTTATTTTCTCTCTGCGCGACAGAATTTAAGATGCAAACGCCCCGACGGGACTATGCGAACTAATATATGGGCCATCGTCACCATGTGAACGGTGCTAGCCACCGGGTCCACACTGCGTTGTTCTTTGTTATTGACTGTTGTTCATTGTTGGCATGGCCCTTAGACTAGTTTAGCATTGAGCCTATAGGGGGCTTATTTCTTACTCTCAATGGCGTATCTAATCATCTAAAAGTAAAAATTCCTGCGTTGGGTGATTCAGTCAACGATTCCTGCCTTCTTTTATTTTATGGAGAAATGAAATGTCAAAAATGCGTCAACGTCAAAACTGTCAAAACCAAAACATTAATTTTTTTATGTCAGGTCATGTCCCAAATATTTAGCTAGAAGTTATTAATTTTTTAGCAATATGAAGTTTTTAATGGTACTGGCATATTTTTAGCTGATTTTGTAAATTGAATTAATTATTAAGGTATTGTTATTACCTGCATTATTTTGAGTTATGAGCTATTCCTGAACTTTTTCTGAACCCTTGTTGGATAATGGATTCTTCCTGTTTTTTTATTTACTTTCGGATGCAATGTGATTACGAAATCACTATAAATAACTGTATAAACGAAAAGTATTGTTTAAATTTTTAGAAGCACCGTAGAAACATGGATACTATTGTGGAAGCACATTCTGACGAAGGAGTTCACATGCAAGACACTAAAGTATTCGACAGCACCAATTGGGCCATAACCGATCAAAATGTTGGGTCAAACAATAATTCTAATTCTACTCTTTTATACATCGCTGTAAGTACATTATTTTTATTTTGGTCGAGTGCTGTGACCATAGTTCTCAATGTGGGTGCATGTATCGGCATTGGCAAAAAAAATTGGCAACATAACATATCTGGAAAGATGAAATATTCTAAAATTCTCGTTTCATCATCATTTGTGACCTCTTTCGCATGGGTGAACAAAAGTTGTACACTAAAGGTTGGTTCGGGGGGGCGAGTTTATCTTTACATTGTTTTTGCTTTATCTTTTACTTTAAAGAAATAAAGTATGTGTTCACACAGACCTAATATAAATGCGTAATTTACACAAGCACAATTGAACTCCTATAAATATTTGTCAATGGTTGGCAGCCTTCATGACATGCATGGGTTGTGACTATTTTGGATTTCCTCCGTATTTTTGTAATGAAAATAATATCTAAAAACTTCAGAACCGATGTTCTGTAACCACAGATCTTTATTTCTGTGTCTGTGGCCCACATAACGTATAGAAACTAGGGAATTTTGGATCGCTTTATATTTAATTTTTGACATATGTTTACTTTGGTGCACGCGCATTTGCATATTCTTTATAAAAATTAAAGATAAGTTGAAAGTTGGCCGACTCTTAAATAAAGGAAAAAGCAAAAGCTAAATTAAAAGCACTGCACGAACTCCTCCGATCATATGCGCTATTTCAACTTTTTAAAAATAAAGTAAAAGTTTAAAGATAACGATAAATGGCTGCGCAAACCAACCTTAACAAACCTTGGAACATATTTTTTAGAGGACTCATTTCAATTTTGTTTAAAATTAATTTTAAATCCATTGGCTTATTTTTGATACTGGTCAGGTATTATAAGTATTTTATAAGATTCCTTACCAATTGGCAATATACGACTGACAAATCATTCCCGACGCGAGGTGTCGTTAGCATTTCTCCTCTATTAGTGCTACATCGAGGAGTACAGCTTCCGTTCATTAGATGGCGGTGGCAAAAGACATTCGGCTGTACCTGAGACTTTAGCATGAATTAATCTGTCTTTGCGGTTCTGTAATAAATCAGGTTCGCATTGTGACCTTCGGACAAATATAATGATCTCTGTGGTTCTCCAGCATAGGCATGTAAGCAGTGCCATTGAGGCATCCAGCGACCAATAGGGAAACTATGATGTGAGAAATTAAACTTCAGGCTATCATCCGTAGTAGTATTCATACCTTCTACCGCAAATTACTTAAACAAAGTATGTGTGTTATGATAATCTTTAAAAATAACAAATAAATGCCTAAGTTTTCATTTTCAATATTTTTTTTGTCAGTAACCATTTTTAAAAGGAAATCAAAAGCAATAAGATATTAATAATATTGAGTGTTGGGGTAAAAATCTTGAAAACAATTTTGAATAAGTATCGAAATTAAACAAGAATACACTTTTTTGTATTATTGCATTCCATTTTTCTGCAAGTGAAAAGGTAAATAAAATACGTCCCGATTTTCAAGCCGATAGGGTGTAACTATCACCCTCTAGGAACTAGGAACTACATAAAAGATTACCAAATTCTTATTTACCATCCCAAAAAACCCAATCATACCAATTTTCAAGTTGATCCTATGAAATAGGAAATTTCCAAGAAAAAATTCAACATTGGACGTATCTTAACAAGCAACATTTGTATGTCATGTCGAGTTTAATCATCATATTTTGGTCTTCCCATATCTTCGGTTTCGGAATTTCCCATTTACCTGTATATCTTACTGACATAGTAGTCCAATGCTACCAGAAAACGTCCAAATAATATTCTTGGTTTTCGAACATGTTGATATTTTCTGGATATTATTGTTATAAATGTTAAAATAACACAAACAGATAATACCGATATGTTTAAATAACAGGTAAGTACTACATGTTGATTTATCTCTTTAGATGCCTAACAAACGAAATCTATAACTTTTCCAAAATCTAATGTCTTTTGGATGTTTTTCACGGCCCTCATAAAATAAACTGGACTGCTATTCAAATACTACTCATCTGTCTCACCACGAAGTGGGCCAATTAGAATACAGAGTTTTGGAGGGATATGAGGGGATTGATCCAACAAGTAAACCATCCGTACTTAACCAGAAATAAAGACAGTAAAGTTAAAGTACCCAAATGTAAAAAAACCTCTAAGCAAAAAAGCTTCACTTACCTTGGTCTACAATATACTGTAGAGCTTAAAAATATATATAATCTGACAACATTTAAATATAAACTTATGCTTTGGATCAGAAATACAGAAAGATCACTTTTTGATAGAATCGTAACTCAAAGATAATGTGATGTGTAGGTATACCTGAACATGGCATTGTCATATTAAATATAATTCAAATACCGAATATTTATACCTATTTAGAAAATTTTTTATGATTAATTATTATTTTATTATCTATTGTTAATATGTTCCCCAGTTGTGACATTATACCTTATTGTGAACAATATCTCCAAAATGGGACTTTCAACCTGATCGTACAACTTATACCAATCTGTTATTGTAATTAAATATACTTTTGTCCTCACGTACAAGCAGTTACATACTGCTTCTGTGAGTTTTCTGTGTTTATTTGTAAATCCAATTTTAATTTATGTCTATATTTTCTATGTGCAATACTATTATTATTATTATTATTATTATTATATTAATGGGGGTCCAGTTTATTTGACGAGGGCCGTGACATTTTCTGACGATATCTTCAGTAAATATAGGTTTATATAGGTACTAGGGCAAAAGTACGTGCACCAAGTCAATTTATCACATGCCAGGATACCCAGCAGCTTTACATACTATATGGGGAATTCCCGGAAGGTTAGTTTGACAGGTATAAAACATTTGACACGAAAAGTTACTAGAATAAAAATGTTGCATATTCTCACAGGTGAAGCCCATTAATTTAAATTATTTTATAACTAAATATGTAATATGTGTGATGATTTTTTAAAGATAAATTATGTCAGAGATCGCTAGCCATGAGAATACTCAAAAAAATACTCTTACTCACCCGTACGGATGATGGTTAATAATATATATTATATATAGTATCTTTCTTTGAATGTTAATTTTACAGGCGAGAGAAATGAGCAATTTTGATACTGATACATGACCCATTAGTTGGAACCGTAGATATAGATTTTGTTTAAAATACACATGAGTAAAAAGATTATGATTACATTAAAATTGTTCTACAGGTAGAGTATGTTAAGGATTTCAAAATTCAAGGTAACACCAATAGTCTCCAAACGCAAGATGCGTACACCGATTTTACTACCCATGTTAGCCCCCTTGATCCAAACATGAGCTCGGTAGCCCGCTATAGTCCCGTGCCGGTTCAGTATCAAGAACAAAATTCTGAATTTAATCCTGTTGTAATCCACCAATATGTAACACAAGACCCTAACGAACAATACGAGACGAATATAGACCAAACTACATCATTGGAAGTGCCAACTGTGCTCTGCAGCAACGATATGAAAGGTGTAGATAGTCAGTATTTAGAAAATGTTTGTATCACTACTGACGATGGTCTGCAGTTAGTTAATGAGAATTCGGAACAACAAGAGGTTGAGCTTTTGATTACTGATCAAGCCACAGGTATGTTCTTTTAAAAGTTCTTAAAACTTATCAGGGGATTCTGATTCTGCAATCTGTTGCTCATGCTCACAATTATTTTTTTCACCTATGGGTAGATAGACCTCGAAGTGAACTTACCCTACTTAATTTAAATTAGATAGACATCAGAGTCCGATTTTATAATTTTAGTAAGATAAGACAAAATTACTTAAATTTTCAAAAAGAAAAACATTTCGTACACAGAGAATAGCACTCCCGAACTTGTGTTTTGTGCAGGTCTCACCACTATATATTTTTTCCAGGGATGTCATATAGTGTAAACACTCAAGAGCTTCTAGTTGAACGTTGCTTAGAAGATGACCAGCAACTTTTAGAATCATTGGCACCAAATCCTATTTTAGAATCGGATTTATTAACTTTGGATGATAGTACTTTAAAATCAGAGTTAAATGATGAAATGATCGACGCTGTGAATATAAATAATATCATTCATACCCATGTGGCCAATAACTTTGTGAACGACACTTCAGAAATAGAAACTTTGGAAAATACAAACAATTACAAAATCGAGATGAATGACATTAAACATGATTTTGATACTGACGATCAATTACGTAAGATGTTAAATTATTTTTACTTTGAACTTAATTTTTCAATATCTAGTTATATGTTTTAGTGTCTTGTGTATATAGTATTGCGGATAAACCAATATTGTCTAGAGCTAGGGCAAGCCTGCCCGAGTCTTATTTATCTATAGGTTGTGTTAATGAAGAAAATGGTGTTTTTGCTAAGAAGGCAATTGCTAAATTTACTCAGTTTGGACCTTTGGAAGGTATTGTAGTACCATATGAACAAAACGTGAAGGCGGAGGACTGTTTTGAGTATCTTCTGGAGGTTGAAATGAATGTATACAAAATGGATCTTTCTGATGAAAGTTAGTATTTTATTTAAAAAAATTAATGTTGCAATCTTCTCGGGCCAACCTTTATAACACAGACCTCTTCGAGAACAGGATTACAGATACATCATTGAATGTAATTGAAAATAAAAAAATATATACTTAATGTGTGGCACTAATGTCTTAAATTTAAAGAATCGCCTTCCATATACAGTAACATTTTTTAAGTATTTGAGAGAGAAAAAAACTTTTCAAACATAACATATAGGTACCATTATTTTTTACCATTTTTAACATATTTAATTTTAAAATTTTATACTAAATCTATTTAACTGGATTTGTGAATTTTATAATAAAGATCGACTGATCAATGTAATGGCAACAAATAAAAATATAAAAGTCCTTTGTTTTGGGACACCCTGTACAAATGCAGTCTTGGTCGCATAGTTCTTTGGGACAAGCCCAAGAAAAACAATCATGTTCGGTAACCTCAAAAATGCATATTTAATGCAAATTGTACAAATATAAACTGGTCTATTTGGATATTTCAGATAATACTAACTGGATGAGCTTTGTACGAAGAGCCGAGTCATATGAAGAGCAAAATATTGTTGTTTCTCAGGAAAATGAGGCTTTGTTTTTTACCACAACCAAAACCATTCTTCCTAAACACGAATTAAAGGTAGTAACGCCTTTTCTCATTCCAGTTTTTTACCTCCTACTTCTTTAGGTTGGATACAGTGTGCCGTACGCCGAAAAACTGAATCTGCCCGTGTTTCAACCGAACCCTCCCGCAGAAAGTTGGCCGTGTTACGAATGTTCCGCGACATTTGTAACATCACAAGAATTGCAAAGTCATTTAAATGTTCACGATGTGGACAAAGACGAAAACCTTAAACCGAAAAGGAAATGGACCAAGCGAAAGTATCGCGCGATAAAGAGATCACAAGTGTATGGCGTAGAGTGCAATTCCTGTCACCAAGTGTTCAATTCTAATGTTAAATTTAATCTTTTAAAGAATCACCTTATTCAAAAACATCAATGTGAAAATGTGGTTGTTGGCAGCTACTTTACAACAATATCGTAAGTAATCTATAATCATGACAATATACAAGGGAAATAAACCCTGAACATAGTTATTCATTATTGAAAGGCAAGTCAATACCAAACCTTCTAACTTTTACAGGATGATTTTTTTTTGAGAGTACAACCACTATTTTCTTGGTTATTTTGTGTCCTACAAAAAAACATTTGAGTAAAAAGCTCAACATTTTTTTATGTTAGTGAAGAATCTAATGTATATATTAGAAGAATCTAATGGCTATTATGGCCAACATACAGAGTAATACAGGAAAAACAAAATGGTTGGAAATTATCGAGGCTTCAAGATAGTGTAATTTTTTTGAAACAATGTTATCGCCATTTGCAAAGAGAGCTCTCCTATGTCATGAATAATTTTAGTTCTAAAAGTTTTTCTGTTCCTATAAAACTAAAGTTTTCTCCAATTTTGTTGTTGTTTTCAATAAGTTAGTCATGGACATCAGTTTCGTTTTCACTGTCAGTAGCCATGAAAATTCAGAGTTTTTTTTATTGTAGGGTGCAAAATAACTGTGAAAAAAGGTTGTCATGCCATTTAATTTTGACTATTTTCAAGTTTGAACAACTCATGTTCATCTATCAATGACAACTTGTCACAATTATAAGTTGCTCTCAAATTGTCAAGAAAATCGGGTGTTGGCACACTTTTTAATAAAAACAATAGAATGGTCTATCTATGTTTTTATTTATCTGAGGATCATATGAAAATACATCCATGAATACAAAGACTTATCGGTAATTTTTAGGAGTTACAAGTGCAATTCCTGCGAACTGGCATTTAAGTCAGATGCATTACTAAAGTTACATAGTCTCGAACACAGTCCAGATCTGTCAGACGAACAAGTAAACCATGTTTGTCCACAATGCCAAAGGAAATTTCCAACACAGAAACAGCTAGTTTTGCATGTTGTTAGCCATTCGTTGCCAAAAACTATCCAACAGTCGGATAGAATCAAGTGTCCGTCATGTCATAAGATTTTTTCGCATGTCGAGCGGCTTCAGGTAAGATTTGTATGGACCAGTTCGGCCTCAGTTGAAAGTAGTATGCCTTGATAAAATCTTGATTTCCTTCTGCTGTATGTGAAAATATAGGCATGAAATAATTAGCTGTTGCACTAGGGTACATACTCGGAGAAATAACCAATGGTTACATGAGATGGTTTTTTTCTTAGTGGAAATTTATATGAAATTAAATAGAACACCATTGCGATATTTGAAACTGAAATTTGTTTTTTTCTTTAATTGATTTCTCTATAATTTATGTTCTGAAATAAAGTTTCTGATCTGTTTAAAAATGCCTCTGACATCACTGACTTGCAAAACACCACGATATGCGGCAAATGTACAGGATGTGTCAGTCGATGCCCCAGGAGAACTACAGATGAAAAAAAAGGGAACATATTCTGCTTTATAGGTAGAAAAACGGTTGTGATAAAAACATTAAAAATTGACATGCCACACTATGCTTTAAACATAAAAAGCCCAAAACCTTTCCTCTATCAGTAGGCATAAATGGATAACCACTATAAAAAGAGCAGATTTCGTAACAAAAAGCAAATTAAAATTTGCTCACATCTTTTTAACATTTTATTACAGGCGCATATTTACTTTTCTTTTAGAAACATATGTTAGTCCACGGCTCTGAAGAATCTAAGCCCCTTCAATGTAAAATTTGCAGTAAACGTTTTCTAAACAACTCTGCTCTCGCTTGTCACATCAAAACTCACTATACCGATAAAAAACTATTTGAATGTCCAATTTGCATGGAACGATTTGAGAACGTATTAAAGCTAAAGCTCCATGTTCCCAAACATAGTTCAAATAACGTCTACACTTGTCCTCACTGCAAAAAAATATTCAAAAAATACAGCATCATCCGAAAGCATATCAGGGCTTTTCATTGTGAAAGAAAGCACAATTGCCAGCAGTGCGCAAAGACATTCCCTACCATAGACAAGCTCAGAATGCATTTGTTAAGGCATTCGGACCATAGGGAGTTTTTGTGTGCCGATTGTGGCAAACAGTTTAAGCGAAAGGACAAATTAAAGGAGCACTGTAAGAAAATGCACTCTGACGAGCGGGAGAACAAGAGTCCAAAACCAAGTAAAGAAGCTGCTGTTGCGAATTCGAAGAAGTTTTCGCCCAAAGTGGAGCCAAATGATTTTCACCGGTTTATTTACAAATGTCATTCTTGTATGGTGGGCTTCAAGCGTAGAGGTAAGTCTTAAGGCAAAATGTACTAAGTGGTTGATCTCAAGAAATAGCTACCCTACAAAGAACTTATACATCTCAAAAATTATAGCAAAACTGTATTCGTGCAGACAGATTATTTGGACGACTCTATTTTCTATTTAAAATTTAATCTTTTGTTTAACCCAAATAATTCGTGACATAAATTTAGTCTAGAAAAATCACGTATATCTTGGAAATGTTGCAAAAACTAATTTATCACACCTGTAAAGTGCTCTTATGAGAAAAAGTCATTGAGGAAACTTGTTCAAAATAAAAAGCTGACTATAGTAAAATTATTTTAAGAAGTCCTTACTGAGACTGTCAATTGGTAATTTCGATATCCTAAGTTGGCATCAATGCAGCAAAAAATGCAACCGGGTTTTAAGTTCAGGTCAGTAACGAGCCCATTTGCACTAATAACACGAAAAGTAACAAGAACAACACAGATAACAGATAAAACTCACCAAACGTAGAAAACCCGCGAATATCTTCACTGCCGAATGTTTGAACCAGTTTGAACGATCTGGAAAACCTTCACTGTCACTTTGACACACCGAAGCTAAATTTGCCTGAGTCCGCTAATAGACGCTGCCAAAAGCAGCTGATTATACCAAAATACCAAAATGAAAAGTGTTTCCATGACGTTTGAAATTATTATTAAAATGAATTGTAGCCATAGTTATTTTCATTTATATGGGTAAAATCGTGATTGCAATATGGTTTTTATTTTATTATGTTCTTTTTTCGCATCACTTGGGTAACTTTTCACATCATAAATCAATGAGTGACGTCATTAACTGGTTGAGACACATACCAATGTTATACCCATGGTTAACAGAAAACTCATAGGGATTTTGTGGACAGTGTCATCTGACAAAATCGGAACTTCTTCCAGTAATCGGGGTATATGTAGTGGTGGAAAATTTCAAAAGCCTAGGCCTACTTTTATTTATTTGCCCTATTTCAAATTTTCAAAAGTATAGGCCTACTTTGATTTATTGTTATTAAAATTTAAAACCCAAAAAAATAAATGTAGACCTAGGCTATTGAACATTTTCACACATACTCAGTTTTTCACCATAAACATGTTGACATGAAAGCTACAGAAAGAGCACTTTTCTAAAAAAGGGGGAAAAGACAAAGAAATTCAAGTACAAGCCTAGGCTTTTGAAATTTTCGAAAACATAAGTACACTCAGTTTTTCATTTTGAACAAGTTTCTTTAATGACATTTTGTTGTAAAACCAACAAAACGGACACTTTACTGGCGTGAAGCAGCCAGTTTTGTAATTGAATATGGAGACATAATGTGCAGTCCTGAATAACATTTTCTTATATTCTAAACAACTTTTCCTAATGACATGTCAATATCTTTTACAGAAAAGGCCTACTTAGGCCTACGTGATTTCTCAAAAATAAAATTGTGACGCAAATTCTAATAAAGCAGGCCCGAATCCCCGAGCGTCAAATTTCAACACTTAAATATTAATCTTTTATACCTATAGTGAAGTCCATCCATGGACTCAGTATAAAAACAGTGAGACGTCCACTTAAATTTATAATTAATTATTGCAACATATCTTATTTTCTAGGTATGTTGGTTAACCACCTGGCAAAACGCCACCCAGACATAAAGCCAGACTCAGTACCAGAACTAAACCTGCCAATTTTGCAAACAACCCGCGACTACTACTGTCAATACTGCGACAAAGTATACAAAAGCAGTTCCAAGCGCAAGATCCACATTTTAAAGAACCATCCGGGCGCCGCCTTGCCTATGAGCAACAGAAAGCAAACCTCTGCCCAAGAAACGTCTGGTTTGCCCAACCCGACGTTCTCCCAGACAGTTGGCAGCATAACGACTCGCCCGCAGAGCTGCAAGTGGTGTCACAAGCAGTACGCTAGCAAGGCGAAGTTGTTACAACACCAAAGAAAGAAACATGCCGAGTTGTTAATACACAACGACTTAACCCCGATTGAAAACAATGTCGACAATCCTGATCCTCTTAACAATATATCGGAAAGTGATAAGTTGGAGGAACAGGGACCTGAAGAAGATGTACCAAGAGATGTCAGTATGAAAGATGACAATTTTAATATTGACACCATAAGCAGCGAAATAGAAAGATACAATGTCGAAGATGACTCACAATTTTGTAATTTGTCGATAGATGAAAATATTATCGAAAGTGATGACTTAGACAATGCGAATTCACATCTGTACGAGCTATTGACAGCTAATAATGGTCAGTTAAGTTTATAAAGGATTTTGTATTAGTATTTACAATGAATATTTGTTTTAGGGATGTTGCCACCACGTTGAAAAATGACGAAAAGGTGTTGTGAATTTCCAAAGTGCTCCATTAGGAGTTTTTGCACTCTTAAACAAGAGTGAACACTTTTGTCTGCAAGTCACGCCCCTAGGTTGAAACCTGAGTAACAGTAAAGATGAAGCAACCAGTTTAAAGGTTAATTTAAAAGTAACGAGGATTTTAGATTGCTATTTTTAAGAGTATAAACGTTTTTCCGAGATATTTTCTTCTGTCTTGAAACGATAGAATAAGTAATTTCTCCTTTATTTGAAAGCAACCGTTTTGAGAAAAGGTGATGTATTTTGGTACCCCCGTTGATATTTTCTTATTTTTGTGATTTGGGAAATTTTAAAGATTTGATGTTTAAATTTTTGATAGTATTTTAAAACACCTTTTTAAGAACGATGAATTAATCCACTATTTTGAATTTAAATATATTTTAAGAGAGTATTTTATGGAAAATGATGTTTTCCATAAAGCAGCTTATAGATTAGTTGAAATAATGTAATAGATTGCTGTATTTCTCCTTTTATTTTATTTTAAATATTTCTTGTTAGTAAATAATTGATTTGTGAACATTTGTGTCACTAACCTTGGTATTAAAAACAAATAGACTTGACTAAAAACTAGAGATGTATTTATGTCATGAATTACCATATTTAAATAACCGGTGTATTTTTGCAAGACAAACGATTATAGTGGATATCAGATTTTGTAATCTGTTTGTGACTTGAATTACCAGCGATTACATGTGATTTTGTGGATTAACTAACCTTTTGCTATTAATATTGAATGCGAATTTGTACTTCTGTCCACTTACCACTGACTGCATAATTCAAAAAATCTGTTGCCCTGTCAAAAATTACAACTCTCGAAAATCAACACAAACTTGGTGGGAGAAAAAAATCGATGGTGGGTGTATAATCATACGTAAATGGCCCAATTACCAACTTTTATAACAGATTACTCGCTAAAAAATGCCTTTTGTTTTTGCATGAAAAAAAAGGACAGTGAAAAAATATAGCTTCTTGTTTTTGCTCGAAATTTGATTACCAAATTAATGTTCTAACAGCTGAATGGATATGGATAATAAATAGGCTTGTCCAACGCACTGCCATTTACTACCCCAGTAGCCATATTTACATTTGTTGGCCACCAGTGCTGAACGATTGAAATATAGCCGCTGGGGAGCAAAAGTGCCAGTATAGGTTATGGCATTGAGAAAGCCTCCCAAGGGACAAGCCTATAGTTCGGTTGCTTTGGCTTTGAGCAAAAGCAACGACAAAAAAAAAATAGGTATGACAATATTGTTAAAAATATATTATTTTTGTGCCAAAATGTTTCATTTGGCAATGGGTTTGTTGGAGTCTTGAGTATTTAGAAGATAGTAAAGAAACCCTGAAGGTTAAGTAACTATTTCCACATAAACACGTTTTTAAAAGTTCACCAAGAAAAAAGGAATTATAATTTCCCACATCTACCACCTAGTGGCGGCTCTTCAGAGGAGGCAAGAGACCTTCCCCATAAAAATATTGAGAAATACGGAAAATATTTTTCTCGCTGACACAAATTGAATTTGCCCCCAAATGAAAACTTCAGTTTCTTTTCAATTGAATAAATCTAGAAAGTTACGCACATAGAGGTTGGACTAACTAATGGTTTTAGATAGTATATTCGATTGTTAGTCAATTTTCGCTACAGAGCACTCCCTTCAACCGATTGTTGTAAATTCTTTGTCTCAATCGTGCATATCTTTCTTTCGATATTCGATATAAGTATTGTGTCCGTTCATTAAAGATGATCTTGGAAGAAGTTGGTAACTACCCGCATTATCGTACTCTGGCTTGTAACTCCTTTAGTGCATTGAATGTAGAAACACATTTTTACAGTGTTAAAACTAGGCAAACCTTTTTGAAAATTAGAAATTATTATTTTTTAAATCTTCAGATAGTAAACAAAATTGTAGTTTTAGTGTAGCTTGCATGACAAATGTGAATGGTTAACAGGATCTAAGGCGCTTTCGGGTATGATGTGTCAAACTCTGTGTGCTTGAGACTCCGTTTTGCTTGTGTGCCGTTCATACCCGAACGCAATATAGGATCCAGTTATTATTTTTGTTTTATGTCTATGAATTAACCTTAAATTTACGATGAAAATGCTATAATTTGCAAATAGAAATGGAAAAGATGTTGATAGTGAAGTTACAGTAAGTTATATTTTTCGTTAATTAGCGTTGACTCCGCAAGAGAATCAAGCGAAGTCCATAAAACATTAAACTGACAGTCAATGATTCTACTGCGCAACTCAGAGCGTCACGTACCTAATAAACGGCTGGTGCTCGAGGGGGCAGGGGGGAGGAAAAAAGAGCAACTCTGGAGCATCAAGCTCAAGCATACCCGAAAGAATGAAATGGAAGTGGAGTACTCCTGAGTAGTTCTGGAGTGCTCTAACTGTAATACCCGAAAGCGACTCTTGTAAATTAGAAAAATATTTGTTTGTCGAGTTTACTATATTTTCTAAACAAACAATATGACTGCAGCATGGACAACAGATTTAAAAAAATTCCATGTTCTGTTGAACAATATTCGAAATCAATGAAACATTGTATTTTCATTTCATTTTAAATAACAATGAGCCGTCACTGCGTCTCTTGACATTTGTTCGACCTTCAGGTAGAAACCTACGACATTTATGAAGATGTTAAGTCCCTGTTATTAAAACATTTTAGTGGGTTTGTAAGAAAAACGAATAATCTATTTTTACTACCTTGCTTTTTAATATTATTACTAGATATGTTTGATATGCAATACGACATATCAAAGGATTGAATGATCAATACGCCTATCATTAAGTATCTAATACTAGTGCTATTACACTTATTAGTCTAATAGCAATGTTTTAATATTTTCAAATTAATATAATTTGGTCTAAAATACCCTCAGACAAAGACTCTCTTTCCTTGTCTAAGAAAAATCCTGTACCTAACTTATAGATCAGGTATTGTAGGATGACTACTTACTGGGATAAATAAAAAATATCAAGGGAAAAGTTACATTTTCACGGCATTATTGAGAATTTAGTCTACACGTATACACTGGTAAAGCGGGAGAAAAATTACACCATCTTGTATAAAATTAAAATTAGTTTCATTCTTAAATGCCCATTTTATCTGTAAAATCTCGAGTTTTTTCATATCTGTCACTGGTTTGTGACAAATTTTATGTTTTTAATTACTTATGGAATCTTATGAAGAGTCAACAAAAATATTCACTTCATAAGTAACAAGAGTAGAACAATTATTTCTTAGTTTAAACAAAATTACATAATGGGGGCTAACTTATGCAGAAAGTATCGTTTTTAAGCCTTGCCATCTTGTGCAGGAAACTATCACTTTCCGCACTTGTTAAATAAATAACTATTAAAATAAAGAATTTTTTCTATTTTAATTTTGTGGAGCAAATATTTCAGTATTTTTTTATAAAAACCCTTAAATTTAAATAATTTACTTTGAAACCAATATTCATTCAATGATATTTACTAAATTTATTCCAAGCAGCACATTTTTTACATGCTTGCATCACATTATTTATTAAGAATAAGCTGTTTTTTTATTGCAAGTAACAGCTATTCCTGACTTTGGAGTTGATTTATTTGTATAAAAATACAGATAAATAGACAAACTAATTGATATTTCTTATTTTGTTCAAAATTTTGTTGTGTACTCATCTGCTTATTTATAATTATTATAAATCTTTAATGTTATATTTAAATGTGATTCATATTAGCAAGAAATTAGCCTTGCGCAAAATGTAAAATTTAGACAAATACCTAGTGGTTATTATTTACATTATTTGTATGTAGTAAGAAATAATTTGAAAAAAAGTAGACATCCTACCCTGGTTGTGGTATAAAACTTGAATAGACCATTCAAATACTCCTGAAGTAATTTTGAAGCTCCTGGCTATTGACAATGATTTTGCGTAATTAAAAAAACCGAACTATAATATTGTACGAATTGTTAGGGTGATGGCACAATGAAATCGAAATGATAATTCGTTTGGTACACAGATATAATGCGATAAATCTAGATATAAAAATAAATTGTTTTACTTAGGCACTTGGTTTCATTGTGCCATGGCCTCTTGTTACTTTGGAATAATTAAATAATATATTTTGTCTGCTTGAACAATATATTTCATTAATGCAAAACCCTTAACCTAATTACATGAGTTTTTAATAGCTATTACTTCTTTTTGGACCTAATTTTCTGTCTTCTATTTTTGCCTGGTCGATTACTTGCACCTTTTTTGATCTTATTATTATTTTTTCTTCCAATTTTAGGTTTCCTGTACTCTGTAATATCTGCCGCGCTGTCTTTTGTATTCACCTTCAACCCTTTCTTCTTACCTCCAAATCCAAATTTCTTATCTTTCATTTTCCGTTTCTCTACTGATTTTTTCGAGGGACCTTTTTTATTGTCTAAAAAGTCCAAATCGCTTGATACACCTTTCCGCACTTTTTTTATCTGGTCGAGTAGTTCCTTCTTTTCTTGCTGTCTTTGCAACTTTGTCTGAATTTGCAACATCTTTCCATCTTTTCTTTGTTGGCGTAACTGTTTCACTCTCTCGCTTCTTTGTTGCTGCTGCTGCTTCTGCATCAGGTGCTCTCTGAGCTTCTGCATGTGCTCATCGGTTTTTACCATTTCGGCAAAGTAATCATCGGGTCTTTTTGTTGGAATACCCATAGCCTTTATCTTAGGAATACATTCCATAACAGCTGCTTGAGCTTGTCTGTGAAACATCATTTCACGTTTAAAGTCATTTAAAACAGGGTCTTCTTCAGGGCCAATCTGTGGCAGCTTTTTGTTGTTTTTCAATTGATTTTCACGTTTCTGTTCATGAGTGAGCAATTGGGCTGCCAACTCTGGTGCTAAAGGTGCTTCTTTGTTTACAACGTCTAGTAATTCTATCCATGGCAATTTCAGTTTAATTTCTTCTAATTTTTGATTTAGGCCTCTCTAAAAGTAGAAGTAATTAATCTATTAAATTAGGCATATTGTTGCGCTACACAACATGAGAAGTGGAGTGAAGAATGAAAAAGAAGCCACAGCAATCAAATTGTTTCTTCAAAGAGACCATCAAAATAATATTTGCCGTCAATTTAAAATAGGCAATTTTTATTCGGCTATTTATACGTCCGACGTATATAATATTGAAATACATTAATTATTATAAATGCATTTACAACGTATCTTCAAATAAATTTTCTTCATACCTTTGGACATGTGTGGGGTTCAATGTACGTGCAAAGAAGTCACTTGACTTAAATAGCCACCTCTTCATTTTGTAGGTAACCGTTGAGTGAAAAAATGTAGTTGACACACAACCTCCGTTGAATCTCACTGCCAAAAACGACTTATTTTTTTTACGAGTGTCCTGCCACCAATAATCAAGGCTAGTCAAACATTTTTATTATTCGGAGACTTGACGGCTCAACAGCACAACATCTCTTTGTATTTACTCAACAAGGAAATATTAAGCGCATTTTCGAGAGCAAATCCTTACAAAATCTTTTTAGGTTTATCCAAAACTATCGTTTTCGTAAGGCGGTTTTATCAGAGTGGCGGCAACGGTGATGTCATCATAAAGTCAAAACCAAAACTTTGTAGAGCAGATTTTGTCTTGTTTTGTTTTTGCTGATTGTTATGTAGCGTGTGAGATTAAGATCTCGTAAATGAAGGGAATTAAATTATGTATGTTTGGCATTTTTCATTTTGAATAAATATGAGTTTAAAACAGCTTTCCAAAAACATCCCTTTTAAAGACTTATAGTGCACGGCCACACATAAGGCGGACCGGAGAGCAAAGCGTAGATGGTAGCGGAGCGTTCAAAACAATAGGAAACCTACTGTCGTCTCCACACATACCGTGGGGAGGGGAGCGGAGAGTAGGCGTGTTTGCTCGCTAGTAGCGGAGCGTTCAAGTCAGTTTGACATTTTACGGCTTATTGGCGCGTATATAACCTCGAAAATAGAGCGTTGTACCTATTCTTATTTACCTACTCAATAATAAACAATATGGATCGCGAAATGCTAATTGGTGAAGTTCTTAGTCGCAAACCCCTATGGGACATAAGTCATGCACATCACACAACCGAGGTGTTTTAGACAAACTTTGGGTTGAGATTTCCAAAATTATTTTTGTACAGATGATAGAATTCACCAAGATTTCCCTGCTTAGGTTTATTTCATGTACCCAGACTGCACGTTTATTTTGCAAAATCCGAATTTTGAGTTGTGAATTTTCACATAAAAATAATGTAGAAATCGACATTTTTCTAGCTGTTTCTATTAGAAGTTTGACTTTTCAATGTTTCCACTTTACTTCCAACCTCTCTGCGCAATAGGCCTTTCAGCTGTCACAATCCGCTGACTGTGTAGACACTACTCGGACGACTCTCCGCTTTCCGCCCTGCTCTCCGGTCTGCCGTCCGCCTTATGTGTGACTGTGCACTTACTTGGAAAGGGAACATTTTCATGATGTTTGACTTAAAAATCAAACAAAACCGACCTAAACTCTGCTTGTGAAAATACGGCTCTTGTAATTTTGATTGGATACCAAGTTTTGACGCTATACATACCACGTTATTAACTAATACTTTGGGGGCTTGTTCAACTTTATTTAAACCTGGCTTTAATTTGCCTTGGGCAAAAGCTTCCTGGAGCTGCAATTAAAGAAATGAAATTGTAGGAAAATGCAATATATACACAGTAATAATTTATTACTTCTAAATCGCTATCACTAAGTTCGGATTCACTAGACGGCATTTTTACTTATTGAGTAAAAACAAGAGAAGTTTTATTTTTCACACGTGTAAACCACCCTGTAACGGCTGTAACAGAATGTTGTGGTTATGTGCACAAAATATATAGGTTAGGTTAGGTTAGAGTTATGTGCACAAAATCTAAAGGCACGTATTATCTTGCAACAAATTCCTCCGAACGCGCAGAACGGACCGCGCGCGCTGCGCGAAATTCGCTAGTGAGTACGCCGCGCCAAACGCGCAAAACATTTTGCTAGGCTTGTCGGTAAACCGGATTTGCACAAAGGGAATTGAATTAGTTGTTCGCTGATGCACAGTGGGTACGGGTGTTTGCAGCGTTTGCTCTGTTCGCAGCGTTTGCCCTGTTCGCAGCGCTTATTGTTTCAAAACATACAACTAAACACATCAACTTCTCATACAATCTTCCGCAGCAATCCTCGTAAAATTCTGCAAGTGTAGATGATATCCATACCCCGGATGAGTGCCATATTTTTATGTTGTAAGATTTGTGCCGTGTTTACGGCCGGGCCGGACGTAAACACGGCACAAATCTATCAAAATTTCGTTTTTTCCGCGGGTATTCGCGAAGTTAGGGTTTGAGCCAAATTCATCTCCATTATAGAGGTCAGATTCGTGTTCAGGGACCTCGAAAATGGGGGGGTAGCCAAAATTTCAAGAAAATCGGGCGGTGCATACGGTATGTTCCATAATTACCATATGTTCTTCAGATAAGCGATTAACTAAGCTATTATTATGCTGGAAGGCAATGTGATTCTAAACAACCTCACAAGCGTACAATGTTCAAATTGTTCAAATTCATGTAACCTTGAGTCTACCAATGAAAACGTGGAACCCTAAGTGGGATTTAACCTCTCGTTACTCGGACACCGCCGATGCCACCCCATATATAGGTTAGGTTATGTGTCGGAAAAATACTCAGACTAATGAATAAAGGGGACGAATTTGTATACAAATTTAAGTGAATTGTTGACAGGCATAGTTGTTTATCTATCCCCATGTTTACAAATATTGGTCCTTTACTGACCTGCCCCAAACAGGTTGTCACATTTAAGAGTAGCAATAACTAGGAATATCATAAATAAAACCGGCAATTTCTTTAGTAGATGCATTGAACGTAAAATTGCCCCCACTTATAAAATTCAGACGGAACAGTAAAGTAAAACAACCTTTTCGTGTTCAAGAAAGATTATGTAGGTGTTTTATTATTGACAAAATGGTTATAGTAGAGAACACCCATTATTCTTCGCACTAATCGGCAACGTTGCGGCAGTTTAACAGGGACCAAAGTTAGCGCTTGCTCAACTTGCTTGTTTTCCATTTTGTTTGTTTTGGTGTGTGCTTCGGTATTTGCTTAGTTTTACCAGAGAACAAACGCTAAAATCGTGCGGTTCCAAGTTTAAAATATTAAAAAATTGTAAAAAAAGGTGCATAAAGTGCAAGTGTCGTTCCTCTAAAGTGAATAAAGAGAATATTTCGTTCCATAGGTAGTGTTCGTAAATACATTTATCTCTTTCATAAAGTGAGAGGGTTCAGCTTACTGTTTACATCTGTATAATGACGCTATAATGCGGTGTCCCCTTTATTCATTAGTCTGAGGAAAAATAACTGTTAGATTCTTCTCCGTATTGTCTTTTTCTGGCCTCTGCCCTTCCCAGCAACTTAGCCACTCGGGGCCTTTCCTTTCCCCTTCCCCCTCCTCTGCGTTGGGTCGGGTATGTACCAAGATTTGTAAAGTAAGAAGGTTGCCTCTTGTTGTGAGAGAGCGTTCTGGATGACGTCATGGGAATGCTGGCAATAATCGTCGGCAAGGGCATCACACGAGGGATCGTCAATCACATCATCTGACAGCATTCCTGTGACGTCAGCCTTCGCTCTCTCTCTCTCTCTCTCTACGATAGTGGGTAACCTTCTTACTTTAAGGGTCTTGGGGCTTTTGCTGTTCCCGCCTTACTTGATACTTAACTGAGTGGCTCGGCTAACAACTGAGCTAAAGTTCTCAGTGTAGGGGCAAAAGGAACGCGGTTTTGAAAGGCACTTCACTATTCTGATCAGTTGATTTTCGCGCACCATGGCCTTCGGATCAGAGAAATGGATCTCTGCTTCGGACTTTCATTTTTACACCCACAAAAAAGAAAAAATAATCTATTGCGATTTGTAAGTTTTTCTTCGAGCCGAGTCGAGTGTCAACAGTCTGTCAATAGATCTCGATTGTCAAAGGTAAAATAATTATAATAATAATTTGCAAATCCTAATTTCTTCATTGTTAGTGCCAGCTATTAAATAGGCACACAAATTGCCAGCCCTACAGGATATCAATTGAATTAATTTCTACAACTAAAATGTTCAAACAATAAGTGGGTATTTAGAGGAAATATCGCCCTATTAAAGGACCTCAAACACCTCAAAGTAAAAGCATTTTACTTTATTGTCCAAAATGGCCTTTAGACCTTTAACAGACGCAGAGTGCGGGCAAGCGAATCCATTAAGCAAACTTACTTCTCACATCACACAAGATCACGCATTTTCCTCGAGCCATGGACAAATGTATTCAAACAGCTCGGACCAACTGGTCGAGCAATTTTTACAGGAAACTAGGACTTTGCCACAGTCTTTCAGGATGGACGGTAATAAGTCGCTTTAGTCTAATGAATTTAAAAAACACTTAAGTATGCTTTCTAACTCTAGACCTCATGAGAGAAATGCACGAAATTGAGTCCCAAAGGTCACTGTTGCCGCCTGTTCCGGCCACTACAATAAAGGATCATTTACATGACGATGCATGGGCACAGCAATATTTAGACGATGGAAGAACGTTTCACGTTGGATCAGAAGCGAATTACGATGATATTTGGGCGCAGATATCTTCACAAGGACAAATAAACAAAGACTTCCAAGGGCTGGAAGATATTTGGGGTCAGGAAATTTTAGATAATACTCATGTGGATCCCAATGCTGTTCAGCAAAGTGCTAGAGAATTGAGGGAGTCTGTACATAACTCAAAATTTGTTCATTCAAAGGTACAGGCTAAACAAGAAATTGGCAAAAATATATTATCATTGAATTGAAATTGATATGTAAGTACACCTAGGTATGTTTTTAGTTTATGAGGTTTATGAAAAATGTCGAAGAGGGCGATATAACATTAGAAGAAGGTAGACTTACAGAGCAAGATGCGAAGGCTTGGGCCGATGAATACTTTGATGCAGAAGCCAGCACAAGCAAGAAGCAAGAACCAGAAAATTTATCTGAAAATTGGGCTGATGAATTTCTTAAAACAAATGGCAAGCGAAGCAATTTAGTAAAAATTGTCTCTTATTGTATTTTGTTTTAGATGAAGAAGTCAAAGCCACAATTTGGAACAAATTACAAGAAGAAATAAAAAAAGCCACTGAAACAGATGAAGATTCAGTGCATCCTTGGATGGATGATTTTAGTAACTATTATAATGCTCCACAGAAGGTAAAAAGTACCAAAATGTTAGAATATGTTCTCTACTTATTCTTCACACAGGAGTACGAGTTTAGTGAGGAAAATCCAATGCAGGATCTACCCAATCCAATGGAAAGAGGTAAGCAATTTTTAGAGGAAGGAGACCTTCCTAGTGCAGTTTTATGCTTTGAAGCTGCAGTAAAACAACATCCAGAAAATGCAGAAGCATGGATGTTACTGGGGACTACCCAGGCAGAAAACGAACAGGTATGAAAATTTAAAGTGTAAATTAAAAAGAAACTACCTATGTATTTTAAATAACTATAAATCCACAGTAAAACCCTGGTTAAGGAAACTAAGGTTACCTAAAGAAAGTTTAATTTGCCTTGCATTTAGTAGGTATGGTTTTAGAAAGAAATTTGCGAAGAAAACAACAGTCTGTGCTTCAGTGTTTTCAGTAAATAACTGAAAATGAGCTCCTAGCACATACATAATATAACAAACATAGAGTGTGTCCATGGATGGAGTTCAAGTGGTCAAGTGGTGAAATATTCCACAAGTGGAGAAAAATCATTATTATTAATTTTACGACGAAAAGTCATTATAAAAATATTCTGCTCTTGAAGAATATAAGATTACCATTATAAAAATCTTAGATAGATGTACTTCATCCGTGGACACATTGTATAAAGGCATAAAGCCTATGGGCGCATTGTACACAATTCTGTGGTTTGGGATAAAAAGATAGAAAATATGTACGGCAGCATTGTATGGAATGTACACAGGACATGGTTGGAACAAACCTGGATTATACAGGGTGATTCAATCATAATGTAAAAAAAATTTACCCGCAGGTGGAAGAAAGTAGCTTAATACGAATCCAAATAAAAAAAATTCTAAAGTCAACCAAAGAATTATAAAAAAATATCTTCAGAAGTGTATTGAGGCTGACGACCCCGGGGCGTGGACTTGCCAGTTGCACAACATGTCCGAAATCTTTAATTTTTTTACGTTTACACAGAAATTTCCAAAAATGTTGGAATATTTAGAAAAAGAAACTAAAAGTCCGATAACTTTCTCTGCAGTTTTTTCCGACATACAACTACAGTATGATCTAAGGTAATTTAGGTATTACCTTTTGACTTTATAAACTGAATTATACTGTGGCTGTAGGGACTTAACCAACTAAGCTAACGGAGATACGGGTTCCAACGGCTAGGAGTTATTTATTCCAATTGATATTAGTAGTGGTGAGATATAGTAGACTTTGCCATCTTCTACAACTACTAAAAGGGGTTGGAGGATGTAGGGTAACCATGAATGAATGTTGGTTATGTGAACTTCCTATTCGTTCATCAACCCACAAAATTAACATTTAGCGACTTAATGTAAGTATCGAACGTGGAAATTCTAATGTAGAATGTCAAGCCAAGAATATCAACAAAGAAAGATTTTTTAGTACCTGGAATTATAAATAATCCTGATATACAACTAAAACATCCTTTATTATTTATAGAAATTACAGGTACTAAAAATCTTCCTATGTTAAAATCATTTATGTTTTAATTTTTATCATAGAAATAAGATAATGAGTTTTTAATATCTTGTTCTGTAAATCTCTAGTCCTATGTCTATGGAAAATGATTTTATTTTTACGAATAAATGAACATAAATGCTAGCTTATTTTTTTGTGTCTCGTCCTAGCATATAGAAAATTCTAAACTCTTAGATGCCTTACTTAAAAAAAACAAAAAGTTGTTTTTTGTTAGGTGAGTTTTACCCGATAAAACCTACTGGGCGATTTTGGGTTACCCACTGGGCAGCCAACCCTGTTTTGAACTATTGTTTGTTTTGTGAAAACCTGCAAAAATAGGCCCAGATTAATGCCCTTGGATTCGAACGTATTTCTTCATCAGTAAGTTGGATATTGATCATTAGAATTTGGATAGCTTTTATTCCACTTAATCCATCTAATGTGAGCTGTTTCTGTGTACTTTTTCTATTTGTTGTAGATATCTGTAGCTACATGGCTTGAGATATCGGGCAACATAAACCTGTAGCATCTGTGAATACGTAGGTAACTCTAAAGTGAATTTTACAGGAAGGCGATTTAAAGTTTTGTATTTTTTTCCAAAATCGATTGATGTCAATGATAACTTTATTATTGGATTAAGTTGATGGGTGTTGTATTTAGGTAACATAGTATTCAGGTCATCAATGTATCTTTTATTTTTAAGGATTTACTAGATACATACCTATTTATTCACCACCAATTTTTCCTACTTGCTTGAACTACCTATTTATTATTATAATGACTTTTTATGACAAAAAAATAACGTCATCAAATTGAGCTTTATTAAACTGAAATTATAAGTATATGGACAAAAATATGAATGTACGAACATCAAGCTTCATCTGGATCAACTTCTTGCAAATCAGGGTCATGATCCGGTAGGTACATACCTCAGATTTAGGCAAATTTTTGTAGAAGTAGTGAAATACAACATCGACAAAGGCAACAACTCGAAGAGATTTTGCTTCTTAAGCCTGTTAATCAGAATGATACTTTCTGAGACAGGGGGCAAATAGTCAGGTATTGTAGCCACTGAACAGGTCCCTACAAAAATTTTTCACCTACTGTGTTAATCTTTTTTTATATAAACAGACCTTTGCGAAGACTGCAAAAATAAAAAAACTCTCCTCTTTTAATTATAAATACTTTAAGTGGTTTCTTTCTTTGACGTGACGTGGAATATTCTCTGTACCTGACTATTTAAAAAAAAAAAACATGACTTTAGTTTACCTTGCTTTCCATGAACACCTTGTATAAAAAGTAAGAACTCATAAAAACATGTTTTTATTTAAAAAAAATCAAATATGTTGTGAACATACATACACACATACCTTCCATACAAATGGCTGCCATAATGCCATACATAAGCAAATTCTATGTCTGTTTATTCCAAAGCACGGAACTGTGTGCAATGGGGCCTTGAGAGACATAATATTGACAAATTAAATACACACGAACATCAACAGGTACAATACTGTTTTTTCATAGTATACTCTGCTTTTTTCAATTAAAAATAAATCGGTAGCAGAAATCTATATATGATTGTGACTAAAATAGTATAATGTTTATTACCTTGGAGGCAATTTCATTATAGCCTCGAGATATTGCTGAACACAGCGGTATGTGCCTATGAATCTAATGTATTCCGCAGCTGTAATGAAAGGTTTCCCCACCTTGGTACGTAATGTACTATTCCTCATTAGGATCCGATGGCCATACCGGCATTGAACAAGTGCCTACAGTTGGAACCAGAAAACTTGACGGCCCTCATGGGTTTGGCAGTGAGCTACACAAATGAGAGCTACTACAACCAGGCGTGTCACATGCTGATGAGCTGGTTGCGGTGCAACCCGAAGTACAGCCACTTGGTGCCGCAGGACACACAACTTACAGGGCAAGTTACAAGTTTTGTTGTTCCGTAAGTGCTCAGTGGTCCTGGATTGCCAGTTTCTTCGTGTTTGCATGAAATTACATTTGACATTCTCTCAGAATGAGCACAAGCATTGAGAAATGATGCCTAAAAAATATATTGTTTAAATAAATATAGATTATGCTAGTGTTTAAAAAATTTTGCTTCTGCTGGGAGAAAAAAACTAACATACGCTAACAACCGCCTCTGAAAAACAAATTAGCATGGTCTAATGACTACTAACAAAACATATCTGGCTATGTAGTAGTGCTTAAAATTCGTTAAAAAGTTTGATGGTTTATAACTTTTTTATCTTGTATATTTTTAAAATGATTCCTGCTAACAAAAAATATGAATGACGATTTTTCTTCGATTATCAGTTATTATATGTTGTGGGCTTGTCTGTACAAATGACCAAAACAATACTTGCGAAATGTTACTCCCAACTATTTATTCTATCTACATAGTCCCATCATTTTTTAGAAGAAGTCCTTGCTAGGACTGTCAACTGCTAATTTTTACTTTCTAAGTTGGCATCAATGCAGGGAAAAATGCAACCGGGTTCTAAATTCAGGTCAGTAACAAGTCCATTTACACACCAAATATATTGAGAATTCACTTAAAATACAATCACCGACCTATATACATATATCTGTCCCACCGAAAGGCCGGACATATTGGGCGCACACGTCATTGGCTGTCAAATGCACGAGGGATGTGGTTGGCCGTTGTCAAATGTCATTTTGTGTTGCCACCACAAATTTAGCTTTTCCTCTAGAATGGACTCTAAATTCCCTAGAATGCACACAATATGGCGGCTAACCAGGCGGGCGCCAGCGCCCCCTGCTAGATGGCTAAAAATTGGTGGAGGGACTAGGGCCCAATGGCGGTCCAGTTTATTTTACGAGGGCCGTTGCCACAGGTGACTGAACCTGAAGCCAAAATCGCGTTGTCCCTTCAATCACCAAGGAAATTTTCAGTTTGCGTTGATTCCTTGTTTACGTCGAAAAAGTATCCACCATATTGTTGTTGTCATAGCAACCACAACTGAACTTGCGTCGCCGTGGTACAGTGTAAAATAATTCGGGGCTTATTTCTAATAAATACGAGGTGGGTGTGTATAAAATTTAATTGAGTCATTCTCGATATTTGGTTAATAAAACTGAGTATAATCCTACCGCTGCCCCTACCCATTTAAGAATATTGCTAGGAGCTACAATCTCTGCTCTCAACCGGAAGTATATATTGTGTCCAGATTAAGGTGATACACCTCAGACAAATAATTATTTGTCTGAGTGATACACTCTTGGTAATTTTGAAGATACACTTAAAAAAATGTGAAATTGAATTTTACATCGAAATATTACTAGGGGTATAAGGGAGCAACAAAAAATTGTCAGTTCCCATATCCAAAGTCCAGTTTTGACTGGAAGTGGGCAGTGCTTGGTAAAATTTTTGAGACGCCCTGTATATTTTATTCTTTTCAGTTTCTTCTTCTCCAAATTCCAATATAGTTATCTAACATATTTTTAGTGTTCCATGCATTCCAAGATGGACATATTTATCATATTATTTGACGAAATTTATCAAAAATGAAAATTCGCTGAATAGTTATTGTTAGAGATAACAGATAACTATATAAAACTATATATGGTTGGAATTGGGAGAACAAGAGAAACTTTAAAACCCCAAAATATACAGGTTGTCTCAAAAATCTGACCAAGAGATGCCTGCTTCCAGTTGAATCGGCAGTTGTACTTAGAAATGACAATTTTCTGATACTCCCCCTATACCCCTTTATTATTATATTTCGTGGTGAAATTCATAGTTTTTTTGAAAAAACGTATTTTTGACATAACTTTTTAATGTGAAGTTTGACTTCCAATTCAAATTCCTTGGAAAATTCTACAAAAGTTTGTTTTTTTAACCATCAATGTTTTGGCCAGTATTCATCCCGGATTCTATGCTAATAATATAATTGTACATAGTACATACACCATATAACTTTTTCATCCTTTTTATTTGCCATGGGTTGCATTTTCCCCTAATTACAATCCATACTTTTAGTCCAATGAAAACTATAATTTTCGTTAGTTAAAAATTAATTAAAAACAGGAGAAAACGAGATTGCAAGAACGTTTGTATTTACATTAACCAAACTATGAAGTTCTTGCAACAACTGTGACCACAGTAAATCCCATGCCCCACGGGCACCAATGCGCAGGAAATATTGACCGCCGAAATACCAGCAAGAAAACCACAGGTCAAAGAAAACATCACTGTCATTTTGATACACCAAACTGAAATTTTCCTGCTGCAAGCAGTTGATTATACCAAAATGAGAAGTGTTCATATGACGTTTTAACTTATTGATAAAAATTTGTAGTATTCATAGTTGCTTGTAATGGCATAGTCGTGCTTACGGTAGGGTTTTTATTTTATTCTCTTTTTATTACACTTTTAGTTATAAATCAATTGTAAGGGATTTTTGTAAAGAATGTCATCTGGCAAAATCAGATGTTAGTAAAAAACTTAAAAAAAATGTTTTTTCTTGAAATCGGCAGTAAAGTGTCCCAAAATCGTCATTAAAAGCTCAGAAATCGGCACTGAAGTAAGCCATTATTGTACGGTTTTTTTCAATAAGTAGGCCTTGGCGAGAAGTAAACATCAAAAGTCAGACGCGGAGCCATTGCCCGTCAAAAGTGACCAAATATTCAAAACCCGGCCAATAAAGGCCCATTTAACTATTCGTACACATTGCGAAATTGTTACCTATAGCAGCGCAATCTATCAGTATAAATATTTTAGTAGGTTTGAATATCAATAGATTTATTATGGAGGCTGCACAACAAGCAGCAGTTTGGTTTTTCTGTTCGAAGCCGCCGTGTCTTTGTCATACTTGACCTAGGTAGAGCGATCGTCAAAGTCAAGCAACGCCCCGCGTAGTCTGTTCATGGACGGGTGATTCCTTATTATTTTCTTGCCTAATAAAACATTTTGTTTTCCGATTTCAAAAAAAGTATAATATATGTACCTCGGCACTGAAGTTCTTTTTATGACTCGTGGTTTACTTGCCTCGGTCAGAGGCCTCGGCAACTAAATTCCACATGAGTCATAAAAAGTTGAACTTCAGTGCCTTGGTACATAAATAACTACTATTAATGTCCTATATCATTTTCAATAAGGATTTCTGTGTATGGGGTGTCCCAGTTAACCTGATTTTCTCGGTAATTTTAATGATAAATTGATGGTTCAAACACCAGACATTATTTTATTATGTAGAATTTTCCGATGAATTCGAATATGACATCAAACTTAATATACAGGATGTTGTTAAAAAGTTATTTAAAAAATGTAATTTTCCAAAAAATTGTTAAGTTGATTTTAACACGGAATATTAATAATGAGTATACGGGTAGTAACAAAAAGTGTCAGTTTTCATTTCTGACTTCCGGTTTGACCGGAAGTGAGCATTACTTGGTCAGATTTTTAACAAGAAATTTGTAGCATTCCTCGCAAAGATGTGAATTTATCAATTTGATGAATTTTATCAAAAAACAAAAATGCGCTGCTTGGTTATTTTTAGAGATAACTCTACAAACCTATATTGTTGGAATTGGGAGAAGAAAAGGAACCTAAAAACTGAAAAATATACAGGGTGTCTCAAAAATCTGACCAAGTGAAGCTCACTTCCGGTCAAGCCGGAAGTCAGAAATGAACCAACACTTTTTTGTTACTCATTGCTAATATTCTGTGTTAAAATCCAACTATTTTTTGAAATACTCTTTTTAACCCTGTATATCAAGTCTGACGTGATATTTAAATTCCTTGGAAAATTCTACACAAATTTAGTTTTGAACCATCAATTTATCTGTAAAATTACCGAGAAAATTGGGTTTATTATGTTAACCGAGACATCCTGTACCAGTTTAATAAAAAAAACAGAATGTTATTACACACCCTTGTAGTTAAAATCAAAACTTCTTTCGAATTTGCACGGAAACGGAAAAATCGAATGGTATTTTCAAAATTGAAAATAAAAGATCTTTGGAGCCTACTTAATTTTTAAGGGGTCGTTATAAAACAAAAACAGGAGACCCTGTATGATTAACAAATCAAAAAATGATGCTTTTTCAAGCTTTAGATTAGGCTTAAAGCAACTATGGACTAGAGTAGATACCTGTTTGGGAGAGTAGAAGTGATAAATGACATTTCAATGAATCGTAATTTTTTCTAGTTATAAGAAATATACGAGAAGGTCCAGGTTTGAAGGGAGGAATTATAAATGAAAAGTTCAGATTTATATGGTTCCCTATCGATTTTAGGCAGAATGTCCCCCTTCTTACTACATTATTATCTCACATCTCGCCTCAGAGGTACTTTTAAGGACCGGCGCATTGCCTTGGTGCTTAAACAATCTCCTCGGCGGTTGGCGGAAAAAAGGTCCAATACATTTGGGTCGCTTTTTGTCTCAAAATGGCCTTTTCTACCAAATGTCAGTTTGTTTACACATACCTGGATATCCTGTATAATTTTTTCGACCTTTTGATTTTCGATCATCTTTCTGCTAACCCTCCTCGGCCAATGTGCACTTACGCATCTTGAAATGTAAATAACTATTTTAATCCTTTACCTAATTTATTTATTATTTAACATTTCATTCATACTGTCTAATTTTGTAACTTAAAAAGGAACTAGATATTAAGCTAATGGGAAATGCTTTAAAATCTGCCAGTAGAGAACTTGTCTGGTCATAATTGGCCAAAATCCACGAATTATGACATGTATCACATCTACTCTATACTATGGACGATAATTTTTTCATTAATTTTATCACTTATTTCTTAGTGCAAACCAAAAGTTGGTCCAGGACCTTTATATTAAAGCTGTACACACAAGCACAAAGGACATCGACTATGAAGTCCAGTGCGGCCTTGGCGTTCTCTGCAACCTTACAGGGGAATACGATAAAGCAGCCGATTGCTTTAGGACTGCTCTCTCAGTTAAACCAAATGTAGTATATTTGTTTGCATTTTGCTTTGTAGAGCTTAACGCTGTTATTTTAGGATGCAAGATTATGGAATAGATTAGGTGCGACTCTCGCAAATGGGAACAAACCAGAAGAGGCTGTAGAAGCATATCACCATGCTCTACAGATTTCCCCGGGATATATTCGAGCGAGGTACAATGTTGGGATCACTTGTATCAACTTAAATGCTTACAAGTAAGAACGAGCGATGGAGTCAGTTATGAAGTAATTGAATGTAAATGTTTGTTATTAGGGAGGCGGCGGAACATTTTTTGATGGCGTTGAATCAGCAAGCACGAGGGAAGGATGTTCTTAAGACAGGTGGAATGTCCCAAATGTCAGATACAATATGGTCGACGCTGCGGATGTGCATATCCCTGATGAACCGCAGCGATTTGAAAAAGGCAGTGGACAACCGAAACTTGCAAGTTTTGAATAAAGAATTCAACATGGATTAATTTTTATACATTTATTGGTGTTCTATTTGGTTTTCGTATTTTAAGTGGGTCCCTTTCTATGTTTAAAATGATCATTACAAACTGTTATCTTTTGTATTCAAATTTATTTGACCTAATAAAAATATATCAGTTGTTAATGTTTCAATTTTTTTTACAAAAAAGCAACAGTAAATTGGGTAGTTTATTGTTGCCCAAGGAGGCTAAGTGTAAACACATCGCACATTAAAACTTTCAGGTGAAAATGCATCATCCACATAATAATTATTATATTTTAAAAATGATATAAAAAAAACAAGTCAAATATTATCTGCAACTTCATCCACTTTGACATACTTAGAACATAGAGCTCGGCTTATAATTTAAATTGGATAAATCATAGATAACAAAATCATTTTTCTACAGCGTCTACTTTCTTGCGTTTCTGTGCCAGTATTTCACTCTCTAACCGCTGTTGGAGACTCGAATGGAGGTGTCTTGTGTCATCAATACTTGACTAAAAAATACAAACAAAATATTTTTTCAAAACTTGCCATAATTACTTACCATTATTAGAAAAACTTTCACCCCCCCATTAGAATCTAAGGCAGTCAACCTAATACTTTTATCACTGGCTTTTTCTATCGTCATCTCGGCCCAAATCTGCAAAAGAAATGAGAAAAATAAAATCCTCGTTGGAGACATCAACGAGTTGGAAGACCCTAATGGTAAAACAAGACCTTTTTTGTTGGGAGGAATTTCTCGAGTTAATATTATGTTCTGGGTAATTATTTATTAGTTTGGAATGGAATAGTTGTTAAGACACACTAACATAATCAGGACAAATTCGGTTCCTTGAATCGAATCGGCCATATTTAATTGAAGCGATTCTGTTTGGAAATACTTGACTGCAAATTCGATCATTTTACTGAAAACTGAGAGGCAGTTTAACTATGTCCCGTATGATAATTACTCATTTTGTAACAATTACAAATTGAATCTATTTGATTTAAATTGTAAGGCCTTCTTTCATGTGGAGGTTAAGAAAGACGTTCCATTCTTTATTTTTATGTGAGTTTTTCTTTCTCTGCTGGAAGGTGTTATTTGGTATTTACTATTTAGGTATTATAATTTGTGTACTGTCTCAAATTTATGTATCTTTTGTGCCGCCATGTTAATGGACGATCTGGTGTTTGGTGGACTAAAATAAAAAAAATAAACTAAAGATTTCGGAGCTTGATGTGGAAAATAACAAGAGACATCACTTTGTAGAACGATAGCTGGCTGATAAGCCAGCCATGTGGGTAATAATTATTGAAGCCATGTACTTGTTTAGAACGGTTTCAGCTTGCTTTTTATATACTTAAAAAAATTGTAGTAAAAGTATTGTACGCAACTCGTGTGACTCTGCCTTCGTCTTCGACAAAATTCTGTAATTATTGTATACTAAAATAGTGCTTTGCACACTAGTTGCATAAGTTACTATTAGTTGTTATTTTAGTTATTAAAACAGATGGTAGCTTGAATAATTTTTTTCCAAAAGGAATAGTTTGGGTATACAGTGCCCGCCAAAAAGTCTGCACCATATGGGAAAAATTTTGTTGGTATATAGCAAAAATGTATTCGCAGAATGTTTAGTCTAAGGACAAAATTTATGTATCCGCTAAATCAATGGATGGCCTTCTTGCTCTACAGAGAAGAAAAATATCATTATATTTTTTCTTCGAATTATTGATATGTGAGCCCAAATTGCGGAGCATGAAATAACGTACCAACACCGCCAGTTAGTTAGTTCTATTGAAGCTTTTGTACTGAAAAGAGCAATATAAAGTTTACACAGAATTTTCTCGCGTTTTTAGTCTGATCCACCATACCTTTTAACAAAAGGTTATGGGCCCAGACATCGCGTCTGACCGCGAGTGAGTGAATTAAAACTTTTGAAACAATAAAATTATTAAAGTTAATAATAATGGCAAATAGTGGAAGTGCGGTTAAGCGAAATCTAAGACTATTTGATGGAGAGAACTATTTTATGTGGAAATTCCGATTGCAAGAAATTATAGAGCAGGAAGGTGCTAGCAAAGTACTGACCGAAGATCCTCCAACACCAATCACAGATGAGTGGACAAAATGGGAAAGATTTGCTAGAGGAACACTGATTGAATTTCTAGATGACTCAGTAATATCCCAAGTGCCACCAGGTCGTGCAACAGCTCGACAAATTTTGGAGAAATTCGACGGTCTATATGCTTGCAAAAAGATCTCGACACAGCTATGTCTCCAGGATAGATTGTTTAATTGTAAACTAAAACCAGGCACACCGCTAAAAAAGCATATGTCAGAAATTGATGAGTTGGTTCGTGATTTGGCTGCTTGCGGCATGGAAGTCAACGAAATAACTAAAGTGTGGTACACACTAAACTCATTACCAATGAGTTATGCACCAGTGAAAGCTGCAATTAAAACAATGAGCGACGATAGGATTACCTTAGCATTTGTAAAGGGAATGCTGCTAGAACATGAGGAATACCTATTAAGAGAAGCAAATACAAACAGTTGACGGAACCTACACGAATAACAGTAGCGAAGAAAGGAACGACGATCGAAGCAACACACGTCGGGAAAATAGAAGTCAACACTACTTTGGGCTACGAGGGAGAATTGAACAATGTTCTTTATAGCGAGAGTATACCGGCCAACCTCATCTCAGTACGGCGTATCCAGGAAGCTGGGATGTCCGTAGTATTCCTGGAAACTGGCGAAGTAGAAGTCAGGAGAGGAGGCACGGCAATAATAAAAGGTAAGCGCATAAATAATTTATATATTATTGAATTATTAGTACAAAATGCGCACAGTACAGTACGGGCCGCGAGCCACGTAGCTGAGACCAATATTGACAAAAACAAATTATGGCATGAGCGTTTAGGCTATATAAATAAAGAAAAATTTACTACATTAAAAGTAAACGAATTAGTTTTTGATAATACCTGTTTAAAAGACATAATCCCTATTGATTCACTATGTGAAGCTTGTATAAACGGAAAACAAGCGCGTCTTCCTTTCGCCAAGGTAAAAGATAAGGAATATATTCAAAGACCATTATTTGTTGTGCATTCGGACGTGTGTGGGCCGATTACACCATCAACAATAGATGAAAAGAATTATTTTGTTAATTTCATCGATGATTATACACATTATACAGTAACTTATCTTATGACAAATAAGTCGGAAGTATTCACCTGTTTTAAAGATTATGTTGCAAAAGGTGAAGCTCTCTTTAATTTGAAATTAGTTCATTTGTATTGCGATAATGGTCGAGAATATTTATCGGGCGAAATGAAAGAGTTTTGTAAACAAAACGGCATAACATATCATCTTACAGTGCCGTACACTCCGCAACAAAACGGTTTAGCGGAACGCATGAATCGAACTTTAACTGAGAAAGCACGTGCGATGATACACAGTGCGGGTTTAAACAAATGTTTTTGGGGGGAAGCAATTTTAACTGCTACCTATTTGGTAAATAGGTCACCAACAAAAGCCATAAAATTACATAAAACACCGTATGAAATGTGGCACAATAAAAAACCAAAGTTAGGTCACTTAAAAATATTTGGTTGCACAGCGTATGTACACAATAAAACGAGAAAAGGTAAATTTGATAGTAAATCATCTAAAGGTATTCTCGTAGGTTATGTACCAAATGGGTACAAAATTTTTATACCAGAATTAGCCAAATACATAGTTGCACGCGATGTAATTTTTGACGAAGTTACATATAAAATTTCTAGGCAAGAAATTGATAATCTGGTAAATAGAGAAATAAATACAGATAACATTTCAGTAGGGGGTGCTATTGATGGTAAATCTGTAGATATCACATCTGGTCAAACGGACAGTAAAAGATGCAAACAAACATCTTATGAAAAAGATGTCCCTGAAAATTGCATTCAAGGTCAAACGTCCTCAATAAAGGATGTCCCTGAACCGACAAGTAGGAGCTCAAACAGTGATGATGAAAGTCCGTGTATCTCTACAAATAAGTTGAGAAAATCAGAAGGAGTACAAGATGTGAGGAGAAGTGATCGATTAAAAGGTAAACAAACAATATCTTATAAAGATCACGATTTTGATGACAGTATTAGTAATTTTATGTTATGTGACCAAACTTTTGAAGCCGATATTCCCAAATGTTTTCAAGATGTTGCAAATAACGCGTATAGAAAACAATGGGAAACGGCCATAAAAGATGAATTAGAATCTTTAGAACGAAACAAAACTTGGACCTTAGTAACCAAGCCAAATAATGTAAACATCGTCGATTGTAAATGGGTGTTTACAATAAAAGGCGATGGCGAGGGCAATCGAGTAAAATATAAAGCTCGCTTAGTAGCGCGCGGTTTTAGTCAAAGAAAATTAATTGACTATGACGAAACATTTGCCCCGGTTGTACGTATTGAAACTTTTAGGTGTATACTTGCACTGGCAAATCAATATGAGTTGTTGGTCCATCAAATGGACGTTAAAACAGCATTCTTAAACGGTACACTGAAAGAAGATATTTATATGAGGGTACCTGACGGTGTTGCTATTCAAAACAATAATATTGTTTGTAAATTGCAAAAATCTTTGTACGGATTAAAGCAATCAGCTTTGTGTTGGTACGAATGTTTCAATAATGTGTTAATTGAAAAAGGTTTTGTAAATTCTTCAGCTGATAATTGTTTATATTTCTTGGACAGAGGTGATGTTTACAAAAACATCTATGTAATTTTATATGTTGATGACTTAGTAATCGTAACCAAGGACATAAAAACAATGAATAATTTTAAAAACTTTTTGAAGGAACAATTTGAGATGGTCGATCTGAAAGAAAAACATTATTTTCTTGGAATTCGAATAAAAAGGTCTAATTCCGAAATTTCTCTTGATCAGACTGCATATTTAAAATCAGTATTAAACAAATTTAATATGAGTGAATGCAACCCGGTCAGTACACCATTACCTATAAAATTAAATTATTCAAGTTTAAATTCAGATGATAGCTCAGATGTACCTTGTCGAAATTTAATAGGGTGTTTAATGTACGCAATGCTCTGTACACGTCCAGATTTGTGTACTGCGGTAAATTTACTCAGCAGATATCAAAGTAAATGTAATCAAGAACTATGGCAATGTTTAAAAAGAGTATTAAGGTACATTAAAGGGACAATTGATCTAAAATTAATATATAAACGTAATATAAATTACGAGAAAATATTAATAGGGTATGTTGATGCAGATTGGGCAAATAATGAATTAGATCGTCGTAGTACAACTGGTTGTTTATTTAAATTATTTGAAAATAATTGTATCACTTGGATTACACGACGACAAAATTCAGTTGCTACCTCATCAACTGAGGCAGAATACATGGCCGTATTTGAGGCTGTGAAGGAGGTTTTATGGATTAAATCTTTATTAATGAGTATTAATGTCAATATGGCAGAACCAATAACATTGTATGAAGACAACCAAAGTTGTATAGCAATGGCAAATAATCCAATTAGTCATAAACGTTCTAAACATATCGACATTAAGTACCATTTTATAAAAGAACAAATAAAGAACAACATTGTCTGCTTAAAATATTTACCCACAGGTGCTCAAGAGGCTGATCTACTGACAAAGCCTCTACCACCACAGCAGTTCAAGGAACTAAGAGGGAAATTAGGACTCCAAGAGAGATTTGTAGCCTAATATTAAGTTTCTTTATTTTATTTTTATTTTGTATAATTTTAAAATTTTTTTCAAAATTGATATTTGGTCTTGTTAAGGTTTTTGTGGGGTTTTCCCTTAACACTTGCAACGAATGTTGGACCAATAATGTAACTTCCCCGTAAAGTGTAAACTTAGCTCATACATTTTTGAGGGGGTGTGTTGGTATATAGCAAAAATGTATTCGCAGAATGTTTAGTCTAAGGACAAAATTTATGTATCCGCTAAATCAATGGATGGCCTTCTTGCTCTACAGAGAAGAAAAATATCATTATATTTTTTCTTCGAATTATTGATATGTGAGCCCAAATTGCGGAGCATGAAATAACGTACCAACACCGCCAGTTAGTTAGTTCTATTGAAGCTTTTGTACTGAAAAGAGCAATATAAAGTTTACACAGAATTTTCTCGCGTTTTTAGTCTGATCCACCATACCTTTTAACAAAAAATTTTTAGTAAACAACTTCCGGAAAATTTGTTTGCGGCATCAGGTTTTGCTTGAAAATCGTAGTAGGCTCTTGAAATTTTGCATAGGGGTATAAAATTGCGAAAGAAACATATTTTTCTTATGACTTTTTTCGAAATTCGGTTAAATAACCCCATTTTTCTGACATTTTTTTCATTAATGTCAAATTTGACATATAGAAGACTACATCACAACATTTGATTATGTCAATTTTGGTTCTAGAGCAAGCAAAACCTGATGCCGCAAACAAATTTTCCGTAAGTTATTTACTAAAAAATGTTCCCATATGGTGCAGTTTTTGGCGGGCACTGTATATGAATAAGCAATGATTATGATGATATAAGAATATACACATCATAATGCCCTCTGAATGGCATAAATAAATCATTTTGGCAAATCAAATGGAGCGCCCTATTCCTTAAGAGGGGGTTGCCGACAGCGAAAGTGACGTTAGATTTCGTATTTTTTTAAGTTGTATAGCATAAAATCTAATAACATTTTACCTGGCAAAAATTTAGTACAAACATCTCTGTCTTCATTTTAATCATAAGATCTTAAAAGCAGCGTTTTGTTTTATAGGTTATGAAAACATTGGGAAAAATAATAATTCCAGTGCATACGCTTTTGAGATCTTGTGATTAGAATGAAGACAGATATGTTTCTACTAAATTTTTGCCAGGTAAAATGTTATTAGATTTTATGCTATACAACTTAAAAAAATACGAAATCTAACGTCACTTTCGCTGTCGGCAACCCCCTCTTAACATTCTTTCCCATCCTGCCAAAGGCCTTTTTTGGAGTTTTGTAAATATGGTAAATCGCTGTTGACCAAATCAAAAATCCAAATCGTGATGATTGCCGAAAGACCAATCTATCAGAAAACGCAATGCCCCATAGAGTAGTTTCTTTTCCAATCATACGATTCGATTGCAGAGATTCTAAGTGAAAAGAATTTGCAGTACCTACGAAAAATAATCTGCAAAAGATATTTTCACCCTTGGAAAACACTATTTGCTACTAAATATTAAATGTAATTATTACACCCAACAAAATTCAGTCCAAAATAAAAAATTTCCCAACAAATTTAAGCTAATGGTAAAGAAGAGTCTATCAAATGTACACAAGACCAATTTGCCATGTTTTTGAAAATTCTATTTAGGAAAGAGGTTGTAAATTCCGTATTATCACAATTCCGTATTATCACTTTGATAATTATTGCAATAAAAATACATTATATTATAGCCTATCCCTGCCAAATGACGGGATCCAAGGACTAATTGGTCTTTCTTGTGGTTGACTTTTAGTATCCAAATGTATTGTACATTTTTCCAAATACGTACCTAAATAAATGTGAGTGAATTATGAACCTAACACTACCTATTTCCAAAATGTATTGATGAACCACAATGCATACTATTAGATTACCTTTGTATTTAAAATAACTCGAAAATTCCCCGATGCCCTGAAAACTAATCTGCTCCCGGTGAGTCCATCCTGTTCAAAATCGTTCAATCGCAGCGTCCCTCTGCCCCTTTCTTGCCAGTTACTTGTCGTTTTGTCAAATGCAAACAATTTACATGATATGCTGAGAACATTGATCTCTTCCTCTTCACCAGTTTTGACTTCCACCTCTTCGTATTTCCTCTTGTTTGCCCTAGACTCTTCATACTCTTTTGCCGATTCACTCAAAGATTTCATTTCTTTATCTTTCTGTGGAGAATCGTTTTTACCTGCAAAAGATATGTTTTAAACTGGGGGGGGGGGGGGCGAGTAGTTTCTCTTACCTTCTTGTTTAAGAGCGGTGCTAAATAGCATGTCGCTGGTTCCATTTGAACTTGAATTTGATGAAGTAGAGGGTTTCGGCTCGTCTGCTTTACTACCATCCCCAATAACTCTGTCCTGAAGATTTTGACCAAATACGAAAGAGTTCCCTGAGCTTGAAGCACTTAACGTTGGCACTGGCTGAGGCTGAGTGTTCAAACTTGTACTGGGTTTACTCTCTGAATTATTCTTAATTAAGGGAACAAATTTTGGGGCCTCGCCATTCACCTGCTTAGTATCACTATCATTTTTATCACTGTCACTACTTTTGTTGTATAAATTAGATTTTGCCGAGAAGGGATTAAGAGTACTTGGTTTCAGTGTAAACAACGGTTTATTCGTTGGTGCCGAATTTAAGCTTAGTTGGGGTGGCTTCAGGATTGTTTTAGGGAATTTGTTTGGAGTCGCTGCAAACGGGTTTGTACTGCTAATGGAAGATCTGAATGTTGGTGAGCACATCTTGAATTCATTCTTGTCATTATCCTCATTTTCTGTAAAATGCAATCATAGAAAATATTGATTTGAATTATACTTTTTAATTTTTCTATTATACCTTCCTGTTTATTAGATTCCATTTCCACTTCCACTGGTGATTCAATTTTCATTATTACCGATTTCTGGTCCAACGGCTCGTCCTCTGGAAAAAACAAATCTAAGTTCTGCCTGAATTCTAAAATTTATTTTCTATAACGTGAAAAAATCTTAAATAATTTGAAAAATAATAAAATGCAAACATACTCCGCTGTGAATCCGCCATGTTTCACTGCCCGACCTTGACTATATTTGACATTTGACATCGACATCTACTTGACACAAAAAATAGCCCACAGAGATCGTATATACATAGAGTGGGGAAGAGTGTTTTTTTATGATTAGGGTGCGCGGAAAATCAATAACCAAAAAATGAATATATATATATATATATATTGGGGCCCATTACACATGCGCATTAAATATCTAGATGGCTGGCCCAGAGTGCATGCGCATTTTCTAGATCAAGGGAGAGACACACGATTTCTGGATAGAGACGGAATGAGTGAATGCAAGCATTAGCTTGCATTCACAAAAGATATTCCCTCACGTCAAAAGATATTCCCTCACGTATTTCTCTTGTAAAATTCTTACAGTCTTTCACAGAACACGACATAACGCTAAAATCAATCGAAATCAACGAAGGCCTGGAAGGGACACTCTCCTTTTTTTCTAGATCCGTTCCTAATATTTCGACTTATAGGTCGAAGCCTTGTCTAAGTTACGAGTAATAAGTCGAAATTTTAGGAGCGGATCTAGAAAAAAAGGCGTGTCCCTTCCAGGCCTTCGTAGAAATCACTTCGAAAAATCCAAATAAAAACAGGTAAGCATTCCACACCAGCCAGAAAAATGTCAAAAGTGTCTTCAAAATGGCCGTTTCTGCTGCAGCAATTTGCACGCACTGGCTCCATGCTAAAGTGCACTCAGTTTAACTTTTTGCTCTGAGTGCGCTACTCTGTGCGCACTAGCAACATCGCCGTGGCGCGCACCCTAACCTGACACGCGTGCAAGTAAGCATCTGATCGTGAGACGAGTTCGGCTTGTTCTCGCTTTTGTTCCCGCGTGGTTCCCCGCCACTTTCAAAATTTTTTTTTTTATGTTTTGTTCACTTGTTGTTGACGTTGTGGGTGGTTGTGGTTCACGTAAAGGCGGCAAACGCTACCGAAATTAAAATTGTATAAAATAAAGAAGAATAATGGCTAAGGAACGAATCAATTTCTTTCTTTGTCATAATAAAGGCTTATTAGAAATTCGTTTTCTTCGTCACTGCTGCTGCTGCTGCTATCCATATATTCGCTTAATACCAACGGATCCACATTTTTTTTATAAACGTACCACCATAACCTTAAAATATTTTTCAGTGCACCTTTTGCACCGTCTATTTTGACGGTGCAGAAAAATGCAAATCGAGCGAGTGCTCTAGGCAAGCCGAACATGGACACTGCCATGCACTTTGAAGGTATGAACAAGTCGAACACTTTAGTACTCTTGCACTGTGCAAGTCGAACACGCGGCACTGTCAAAATTCGCATTTAGTGCGCACTAGTGCAACAAGCCGAAAACGCTATATGATACGCAGTAGGGAATCTCCTCCTCCATTTCTTTGGCACTGGTTGGCCGTTGTCAAATGTCATTTTGTGTTGCAACCACAAATTTCGCTTTTCCTCTAGAATGCACTCTAAATCCCCTAGAATGTACACAATATGGCGGCTATCTAGGCGGGCGCCAGCGCCCTCTGCCGGATGGCTAAAAATTGCTGGAAGGTAGACCCTCCAATTTTTTTTCAAGGGCCGCTACTCCAAATATATAAAAATGCAATTTTTTTACTACTAACCTGAGAAATCACCATTATTTACCTCATTCCTCTAATGAGAAGTAATATTTCTCTACCTAGATAAATAATGTTAATAAAAAAATACCTAGGTAAATAATGAAAAATTTTCTGACATTTAAAAATTAGTGTCATTTTATCAGCTTGACAAGTGAACTCCCAGGCTACTTGATATTTTGAAGTATTTGAAAAAGCGAGAAATGACTAAAATATGGCAATATTTCAATCTTTCAATGTTAGTAGTAAAAAAAATTCTATATACACTTCGGTTGAGAAGGCCATTATATTTACCTCGCATATTATATCCTTCGGCGCTACGCGCCTCAGGATATAAAAATGCTCGGTGATTAATGGCTCACTTCTCAACCTAGGTGTATAATATACTCTTTTTTACTACTAACCTGAGAAATCACCATTATTTACCTCATTCCTCTAATGAGAAGTAATATTTCTCACCCTAGGTAAATATTGATAATAAAAAAATACCTAGGTAAATAATGAAAAATTTTCTATATGACATTTAAAAATTATTGTCATTTTATCAGCTTGACAACTGAACTCCCAGACTATACTTGATATTTCGAAGTATTTGAAAAAAGCGAGAAATGACTAAAATAAACTAAAATATGGCAATATTTCAAGGTTAGTAGTAAAAAAAATTCTATATACACTTCGGTTGAGAAGGCCATTATTTACCTCGCATATTATATCCTTCGGAGCTACGCGCCTCAGGATCTAAAAAAGCTCGGTATATAATGGCTCACTTCTCAACGTAAGTGTATATAATATACTATTCTATGTCACATGGCGGGCTACAATGTTAATAAATGAAAAAGCGCTTGCAGCCCATGCATAAAAACATTCGTGAACAGTGCCAAGTGTGGAACATGCGCACGAGGCACTGTTAAAATTTGAAAATGAGGTGGCGGCACGACCTGTCACGCGAAGTCCATTAGAAATGTAGCTTTGTACGGAACACTTGAATTGCATTAGAAATGTAGCTTTAGATATGGCCATAGCCTAAGGAATAACCCTTAGGCTATGGGCTATGATATGGCTGATTTCTTGTCAAAATATCCACAATTCACTGTATGTATAAGTGTTTGGGGATTCCGGAACAGATCAGAAATTTGCTTCAGATGCAATGATAATAATTTTATTATAGGGCGGTGGGACAAATCTAACTCCCAAATAACTAACAATTTTATATTTAGGTATATATGTTGCGCTATGCCCCAAATAATATATTATTTGGGTTATTGTTTTCATTCTTTCTTTGGTTCAAGATTCAAGTAACCAACTAACAACTAACATTTATATTTTTAATATTTTGTGGGTTCAACGATTCACGAGAGGATAAATCCCACTTAGGGTTCCACGTTTTCATTGCCGACTCAAGAGTCGCTTTCGGGTATTACACAAAGAGCACTCCAGAGCTACTCAGGGGTACTCCACTTCCATTTCATCCTGTCGGGTATGTTTGAGCCACATACTTATATAATACATATACTGATTTTTAACCGTCTGCGCATGCTAGTGCGCGGGTCATAGTAAAGGATGCATGATGCCGCCATTTGTAACCTTATATTGACACTTATCGGAACAGCTGTTTTGTGTTTATTCGTTTTCCCTGCTCGTTTTCGGTTTTCCCACAAGTTTTTGTTATCTAGGTATTTCGAAAATAGCCTGTTACTAGTGTTACTAATCGTTTTTTAGTGACAGTGTGTGTAGTGCTTACATACAAGAAAGTGTTTTGCTGTGATTATTACGACTAGACGAGAACAATGGCTTGCTTTGTGAAAATCTCAAAAGACTGGTGCCTCCTGAAAGTTCTATTAAATTTTACAGGTAAGTTATTACTTCTCTACAAAGTAGGTATTTTGCTGCATTAGATTTTACAGAGTATCTATTGCGTTTTTTAATAAAAATAATTGTACCTTGAAGTTGTATAATTTATACAGCTGCCTTTTTTACATTTTTCTTTCCTCTGAGTAAAATATAAGACTGTCATTTTGTGTTATGTGAAAACAAGCTTACTAAAAAAATTAAAATATAAACCAAGCATAATACTTACATATTTGGAGCAAGGAAATGCTTAGGGTTGGTTTCTATCTACTTCTTAGCCTTAAGTATACGACCATTTGTTAGTCGTTAAGGGTTTACTTGCAGTTCACTGAAAATCCTGATGAGAAACCGGGTTTTATGGATTTAATTTCAAGCGTTTTAAAATTCCCGCCTTAAATAAGGTTACAAATGGCCGCCGTCCTTGATTGAAAAGTTACCCCGGTCGGTTGTCACTTTTGCGCGGTATATGTATTATATTTTATATAGGTATGTGGTTTGAGCTTGATGCCCAGAAAAGATTCGTCCTTTTCTGGGCTTGATGCTCCAGAGTTGCTCTTTTTTCCTCCCCCCTGCCCCCTCGAGCACCAGCCGTTTATTAGGTACGTGACGCTCCGAGTTGCGCAGTAGAATCATCGATTGTCAATTTGATGTGGACCTTCGCTTGATTCTCTTGCGGAGTCAACGAAAAATATAATTTACTATAACTCCACTATCAACCCTTTTTCCATTTCTATTTTGCATCGTCATTGTAGATTGAAGGTTAGTTCATAGATATAAAACAAAAATAATAACTGGATCCTATAGAGCGTTCGGGTATGAACGGCACTCAAGCAAAACGGAGTCTCAAACACATAGAGCTTGACACATCATACCCGAAAGCGCCTCTGGTTACATGAATTTGAACATTCTAGGCGGTGAGGTTGTTTAGAAATCATATTGCAATATTTCCTTCCAGCATAATAATGGCTTAGTTAATGACTTATCTGAAGAAATTATGGAATATACCGTATGCACCGCGCGATTTTCTTGAAATTTTGGCTACCCCCACATTTTCGAGGTCCCTGAAGACGAATCTGGCCTCTATAATGGAAATGAATTTAGCTCAAACCCTAACTTCGCGAATACCCGCGGAAAAAACGAAATTTTGAAAGATTTGTGCCGTGTTTACGTCCGGCCCGGCCGCTGTTTTCGCCCGAAATTCGGCGCGGGTATTCGCGAAGTTTCGATGTTGCAAAAGGTGCAAAATAGGGTGGTGATCAGTTTGAGCTGCATAGAATAAAAATTCATCCGGATTTGACGTTATTTCTTAATTCATTTGCATAATTTATGTCACAACTATTGAATACAAGACCAGAGGTAAGCTTGAGTCGACCAATGAAAACGTGGAACCCTAAGTGGGATTTATCCTCTCGTAACGATTCAACTGCCACTTGTCAGTTATTGAGTAGGGTTCTGTCTAACCTGCCTTTACAATTTTGTGCTTTTTTTAATAAAGGGGCGAATTTTCAAAATGGGGACGAATTTCTATTAATAGTTTTCATTGTTCTAATAAAATAATAATTATTATATGGTTGAATAATTTTTTTATACACGTCTCTAACCTTTCTGATCACTTTTACAGATTTCCATGGCAACAAATTGCTTATCCTCTTGTAAATAGGTGTGTCGTTTTCTTAGCATACCTAGTGAGATTCCTTCACTTAACAATGAAGAAATCCGCAAAACGGATTAGTCTAATTTTAAGTGAAACAAATACAAATATAATTTTAAAATTACCCAGTTGTACAGTTTCCAGGAACACAAAAGAAGGTGTGTTTTTACACCAAGAATTTCTTGTATGCCCCTTCAAAATGCCCTTTTCACCAAGCAATAACCCTGTATTGTGCTAGTGCATCATTTCTTCACATTGTCGGTATATTGTTATGTAAGTAAAAAAACTCGTCAAAATGACGGAGTCATCGTTCATACTACAACTAACCAAACGAGATGCAAAATCTCAGACCTACCGAAAATCCAAAGCAATCCTTAGATCGAAAGTACCTTCCTTGTTTGTTTTCCATGAAGGCAGGAATGTGACCCCCAAACTGATAAATCCTGAGGTTTACACTTATGGAAAGGAGCGCCAGCTCAGTGTCTATGACATCTACACCCACGAAACTCCTTCCGTTGCCTCTTCGGAGATTACTCAATCCACTGTCCACTTCAAAATGAGACTCATGAGCGACATGGCAAGCTCAACAATAAATCGTAGAGATGAGACTAATATGAATTTCGCAGATTTGTTAGAGGTTTTCCAGCAGGGTAGTTTAACAACGCGCACGTTTAGCGAGTCTATTACTACTGTAGAATCGAGTTTGGAAATTGTTGAAAAGGAAAAGACGTTAGAAGCAGTCCGAACTACACCGAGTCATGTCAGTCTCAAGTTGAATGAAACAGACACTATTATTTTGCTTGATATTCCTAGTTGTACTGTTTTAAAAGATTCCGAGGAAGGTGTGCTTGCTATGTAATAATTATCATTATAACAATGTGAAAAGTGACACTTTTGCCTAACGATTTTATAGTTCGTCACATATTTCAGAGACTATACTGTGTTTCATGTTCCCTCACAAATATTTTACTAGCAGATGAAATATTTTGTAGGTGAGCTTGTAGAAGAACAAAATAAAGAATATGACTACCTCACTTATGGAAAGGGAAGGAACAGAAAAGTGTTAACAGCAGAGGCCCAAACTGTTCCCATTTTAAAGAAAACTAGAGACACTATTTCACACACAGTAAAAAGCAAACATGATTTCACTTTTGCTTCAAACTGGGAGATGTTCGACACATATAAGGAACAATTGGAAGCAATTTCAGATACAGATGACTCTGATGGAAGGTATTAAATTTGTGAATTACTGTATAAACATGTTATACATTATTGTGATTTCTACTTGGTTATCATGAATTTTCTAGAAAGTAAGTGGAAACTTTCAGATATATTTACATGCTATGTGCCTTTGGGGCTTTCATAAAAAGGCAACGCAAATCAATTAATAATTATTAATAAATATTATTGAGAATCATAAGAATATTGAAATTAAACGAGAATATATTTTTTGCATTAAAAAACGATGATCTTTTATATTGTTTATTCGATTTTGCTCCAAGTATTTAGGTAAAAAAAATATGGCACGATTTGCCAAAACGATAGGGAAATTAAAAAAACTACTTTAGATGGTTCCATTTAATTTTTAATTGAGTTTTTCTTCACAGGAACTGGTAAACAATCTTTGGCGCTTTGTCAGAGGTTACTTCAGTTTCAACTTTGAAAATTCATAAATGACTAATATTAATAGGACATATTTTGAACGTTAACTCAAAAATAACTTCAACAACTTTATTTCCTGAGCTGAGCTTCCGGAGAATAAATATTCCTTCCTTTTCAAAGAAAATGTCAAATAATAATATTAATTCTCACCCTCACAATACTCCAAACTAGGAGTACCTCAGAAGCAACTGAATGATTCTGCGGAGGAGGGATGCAATTATTATTAATTTGTCTAGAAAACCGTAATAATCCCAGTGAGTGTAGGACAATGTACAGTTTGTTCAGCGAATGTTCGGCCCTACGTCACAACTCCCGTCCTTGTCTGACTCGTGAATATACGACCGATATCCACTGTATATTCATGAGTAAGACAAGGACGGGAGTTGTGACGTAGGGCCGAACAGTCGCTGAACAAACTGTAAATCACAAAGCTAAGCAATACGAATCCACATTTTTGTCCAGCCATCAGCGGTGTTTTTCTATATAGACAGGTGCATGAACAGTCTGCCTCAATCTCGATCCCAACCAAGGTCGATCGAAGGCAGAAAAACATGTAGTATAAATAGTTAGCAATGCTCCGAACATCGTCACTATGACTTTGATTTTCCTTTTTTTTTCCAAAGAAAATGTCAAATGACTAAAAGGATGAAGATGTATGTTCTGAAAGCTCAGAAAACAAAGTTGTTGAAGTTAATACTCGATAAAGTTTGGTTGTTTTAATGTTAGCCTATGAATTTTCAAAGTTGAAACTGAACTAACCTCTGACAAAGTGCCAGATCTTATTTAACAGTTCCTGTGGTGAAAAACCCAATTAAAAATTAAATGGATCTGTTTGAACCACAAAAAAGTTTCCGACAATACATTAGACGGTATCTCTTTAACGAGTAACATTTGTTATAGGGAATGTTAGATTTAATCATCGTTTCTGGATTCCCCATTCCCAATGCATCACCCTCTATATTTGAATTTTAGTTCTGACGTCGATATTCATGGATTAGATAATATATCATCCATAGAAAGCTTCAGATTGTCAACCGATGAAAAGCAACTTTCTAAACTTACGAAAAATATTAGATTTATGGAGGCTGTGTGCGTTACCGAGAGGTTATTGGCTAATAATTATTTTAACGAACAACAAAAAAGGTTTAGGGGATTGTCAGACCCTGATGACTTTAGAGAAGACATAGAGTACAAATACAGATTAAATTTGTTATGGACATTTTCTAGTGAATCGACAAAAGGTATTGTAATATAATGTTACTGATATTTTTTTAATCACTCACACTCAGTTCAGCAACAGTCTGTCTATTGCTGTTGACCCAAAGCCACATGCTTTTGGGAAATTTGGCCCCCATTTTCCACCTAAGATCTGATTTAGGAACTCGGGAGCTGCCACTCTAGAGGCATTATGTTGGCAAGGTACTGCCATAGAAATACCTACTGTGGCAAGAAAACCATTCAATAAAATTGTTACATACTATAAGTAATAATAATTATCACACTCATAATATTCTAAACTAGGAGTCACCCAAAAAAAAAAACATGCACATGCCTGTTTGGGGGAGGGCTGGGAATTACTAGATATTATTATTTCTGCCTTATTGTCATTTGTGGCTAGCGCCGACTTTTTCTTTATAGAACTAGGATAGCATTTGCTCAGTAGCAGGGAAAACCCTTGAGAACCATAATAATCCTAGTGAATGTACAGGGTGTACTCGCTAAATGTCCCACCACTCCTATAACCTTTTAAATTTTTGCGAGAAAAAAAAAATAGATAACAGTTGTATAGGGAAGTTTATGCAGTTTTCTGGGATTAAGAAATTTTTTACAAGGTGGTTCGCAAATGCCTGGCAAACCAAACTTACGTTTTTCTTTAAACGGAACACCCTATAAACCTGCTTGTCAAGGTCAAGGCAATCAAAAAGATAATAATATTAAACATTGTATCAATATTATATTTTTACATTTTAGAAATATTTCGTTTTCAAATTTTATACTAAATTTATTTAACTTGAATCTGTGGATCTTTGTCATAAAGATCAATGCAATAACAAAAAATATTATTTGTTTGAACCATGAGAACAATATAAAAAAAATTCAAAATCTATAGGAGCTTTTCAGATTTTACTGATATTTGAAATTCTTGTAATAAAATAAGTATAAGGATGGATTGTTCACCTGTAAATATAAATCCAGGGGGATGTTTTATTAGCATAGCAGATAAAGGATAATCAGTTGAAAAAATATAGAAGGCGCTGAAGTCTCCGACATTTCACCACTACTCACTATATACGAGGGCGGTTCTCCAATTATTATTGTCCCTAGATTAGTTGGCGTTGACCGAAACAATCGGTACTCTAGTAGTACAACTGTCAACATCTGTCAGTCTTGCTTGCCAAATTTCAATATCACATCGTTTCGAATATTCGAGTAAAAATTTTTATTCTTCGGTTGTGCATAGTGAAGAAATGGGCGGTCATAAAATACCTGCAAAAGAAAGAGATGATTCCAAAGGAAATTTACGAGGATATGCATGGAGTCTGTCAAACTTAAAGAACAACTGTGTGGTTCTTGATTTTTGAACGATGAAGAAGTGATGGAAGTTGTAAACTGCTGGTTGGGAGAGCAAAAAACAATTTTATTGTAATAAATTTATATATTATAGGAGTGGTGGCACAGTTAGCGTGGACACCCTGTACAATTAAATTAATTAAGAAACAATTGGATGTATATACATTTTGCCACATGGCCGCAATATACAATAATAAAATGGAGTATAGTCGTCAATAAACATAGACGTAACTAGGTCGTATTTTTTTTTGGGGGGGGGGGGGGGGGCTGATGACCGGCTCAAGATTTTGCGGGGCTGGGTGCCGCATGAAAACGCGGTGCCCCGACAAGGAATTATTTAATCCATTAAGAACAAATTTTTGAAAGTCGGTACGCTACTTACAATGGTATATTTTTTACATGTCATTCTCTAGAATGGTAGGCCGGGGCTACGAGTTTGGATCACTTCTGTGACGTATATAGGAATTAATTTCGAGTGGTGGAGGGACAATTTTTGTGTCTTTTTTTTAAACAAGGGCATTTAAAATAATTCTAAAAAAGGCGCCGCAGGCGAAATTTTTTAAAAATTTGAAGAAAGATTACATAAAATTAGTCTGCTATTTTGTGATGCAAGATTATTTACATAGTACATATTATAATGAAACAACAATACACTGGATGAATAACAAAATAAAAGTCTGGAGTCTGGCACAGCAAAAGTACATTCTCCGACGCCCGTCTCGTCTCTCTTTCTCTCGGCAGCAGGCACGGTGTGTTCGCTCTCGCTTGCGAGTTTAAATTTCAGTCGGATTTTGTGGGGGCACAAGGCGCAAGATTCCGCAAGAGCAAGCGATTCGTCGAAACTGGTGAATTTAAAAAGGCGCGTGCGGTGTTCGCCATGTTGCGTAACGTTGCGTTGTCAGAATGTTAGATCTATTCCTTTACGAGAAGCATATCTTCGCACATCCTTTACATTTTAGGGAGGGCTAATAGAAATGTAGGGGGGGCTAAGCCTCCCCTAACCCCCCCCTAGTTACGTCTATGTCAATACATGTTCTAAAATCTTTCATTTACAAATATTTACTGCATTCAGGACATTGTGTGACAGCATTAGAATGGAATCCAATAAACAAGGACTTAGTCGCAGTTGGATATGGAAAATTTTATTTCATGGAAGTAGCCCCGGGAATGGTGCTCATTTGGAACATAAAGAATCCCGTACAGCCCGAACGAACATACAATTTTAAGCATGCCGTCACTACTTTGAGTTTTTCAAAAAAGGTAGTTGTGAAATGCCACATCAAAACATTCCGATCGGATTCCCTAAATTGGTTTTTAGGATCCCAATCTGTTAGCAATTGGTTTTCTAAATGGACATATTTCTGTTTTAAATGTGGTAAACAGAGAAAGACAACTTATTGCTGAAAACACTCCGACTTTTGAGCAAGTGAGACATGTATCGTGGCACTTTGGACAGGAACACAGAGAACATCATGAATCCATTTATGCGACTTCTGATGACGGAAGAGTTATGATTTATTCCTTAGTCAATTCTATGAAATTAGAGGTAACTTAATATCATTGTTCGCAAATCAAAAAATAGTAGTAATCAAATCTGAGATTGTTATTCAAGGGACCACTTTAGACGGCTTCTCAAACTTCTCGAGTGACAACTATGCAATTAGTCAATTGAGGCTCTTACGTCTTGCTGTTCACCTTAGTACAATAATGGTGTCAGCTTGGTCTTCCCTATTTTTCAGGCTCAACAAATTATGAGGGTAGCTAAAGCTGATGGCAAACTAAAAGGGTATAATCCAATGAAAAAATGCACAAACTTAAGCATCCCAGTATCTCGCTATGCTTCTGCGTTGTTTTTAAGGCCCCATCCTGTAGATCAGTTTATATATTTTGTTGCGACCAATGAAGGCGTGTTACACAAGTGCTCAATAAATTACTTAAATCAACATTTGGATCTCTTCTTAGCCCACGATGGGCCTGTAAATGAAATGAAATATTCACCTTTCAGCAACGTTATTTATGCTACCTGTGGAGATGATTGGTACCTGAGAATATGGGCGGAGGGTACGTATATTTGTTCTGATATAATTTTCCATGACATAATAAAATATTTTAGGTATAGCAGAACCTCTGCACGAGTTATTTGTAACAATGCAATCAGTGCAAGGTATGGATTGGTGCCCAACGCATTCTACGATCTTAGTTACGATTTACGGAAAAACTATCTTACTGTGGGACTTCCAACGAAAAGTCTACGAACCCCAGTCAGTAACCCAATCTCCGACAGGGTCAAGAAATACAGTGGTACAATTCGTAGACAGTGGCAGATGTTTAGTAGTTGGGGATATAGATGGCAATGTTCACGTTTTCTCTTTAGAAGATATGCCATTTCCCGCGTTTTTCCAGGAAAATCTTTTGTACAAAGCTCTTAGAAAAAGCCTTATAACTAAACCAAAGCTACTTGAGAAGCTGAAAAAGATTACTAAGGCTGAAAAGGCAAAGCAAACAACGACAGTGAAGGTACCATCAAAAGGCAAGGAAGAAGTAAAGCCACCTGAAATAAGTGAATCTGTGATAGCTCCAAAGAAGTAGATTATTTGAAATTTCTATGTGTGCATATTTATTTCTGGGCGTTAGAAAAAAAGTTTCGTGTTTCACAATTCTTACTTTTGTCTCCCATTGAACACCATTAAAAAATCTCTGGATGTTGACCTGACTCGAGAAATACAAGAAATTAGTTGTGATATTTCACCGACTGTCTGACCTGCTAAGAAGTTATTGGTCTGCCAGTTGTCCAGTCTTTTATCATTCAGGATATTTTATCAACCATTGCTTTTATTCCTCAATGTTAGTCACAAGTTATTATTATGTTCCTTATGTCCAAATGCACTGAAAATTAAAAATATTGCATTGCATTGCACACACGGACAGCCGCCTTGCCGTGCAAGTAAAATTGTTGACGAATTTCTCAAAATAAAACTACTTATAATAAGTTATAGAAATATGCTGAACTTAAAAAAGCTATTGGAAAATCAAGGATCCACTGTAAAAATTAGCCCCGATAGTTCTGCCAACTTGCTTTCTTATTGGTGTGTGGTCATTGAAGGAAGGAATACTCAACACACCGTTCATCTTTATTGTGTGGTGCATCACTGTTTCAAAATAGCTCTCCAAAAACAATTCACAATAATTTGTTAACGGCCGCAAAAAACGCAGTTTTTTTAAGATATCAAAGATGTAAATTTATGGACACTGATAATATCATTGATTTGTACTATTTTTCGGTACTTTAAAACTGACTAAATGAAGTCTATAGCAAAGATCATGATTCTCGAATATCATGATCTTTGTTGATCTCTGTTTTTCTCTTTTGCATATTTTATTTTATTTTATTTTTGTAAGATGGGTTTGGTAATCGATTAATTTTAAATTAGTTTCGACCTGGACGCGACGTTGCATGTGTATATACATTTATATTTAAGTGGCAGATACTATAGTGTGTTATTTCACCTGTTTGTATCCCTAATGATCACTTATAAATAAATAAATAAAATCTTTGCCGATTGGCATAAAGGGAGCCAAAAAAAATCGTGGAATTACAGCACTCGCCGCTTCGCGGCTCGTGCGCAACTTTTTCACTCATACGTAATAAGCTGTTTACAACTCTCGCTATGTAATATACTATTAATTTATAGTTTATTTTTAAAAAAATCGTTTGCATATTATAAAGCACAACTCATATGCATCGAATGTTCATTTTCAAACATTGATATTGCTATAATTAACAAAAATGTCACCTGATAAAAAGTTATATGCTCAGACCAGACTAAAGAAACTTTAGTCTGAGGTTATTATATGTGTACCTTTTAACTGTTCCGTGTTCTTGAATGGCTTCTATAAAAGTTCTTGATTTAAAATGAAGTGTAAAAATTTTCTAATTTTTTTATTTTAAAGGTTTAATTGTATTTAATGTAGATGTACCAACTGTGGCATTCTCAACCTTTTTGTTTGATGGTAAAAAGTTGGCGAGCGGATTTACATAGGTTGAGCCACAGATATTTATTTTAGTGTGGGCCTAAGGTGTATGACGGAAACACAGGGATAATTTGATATGTATATTAAAACTAAACACAAAACAGTACATTGGGTTACAAATGCTAAAAATTAAAATGAAAAGGAAACTTCACAATATGCAGTAAACAGTTAACTGAAAGTTATTCGGTTTCTGATAATTTACACTCAAGTATAGGCTCACGAATCCTATGTATAGGAATCTTTCACCACGCTTAAAAGGTACACCGTCGAACAAGTGAACTAATATCTGGCATAAAACTAAATGTCAAAATGGTACAAAATATAATTTGAAGGCGATGAATTTACATTAATCATATAATTCGAACATGAAATTAAACAATGGGTTTGTATAGCAGTGCTAACTTCCCCCAACACAAGAGTGATATAAAAGTTATTAAAATTACCAGGATTTTCTGATATAAAATAGTTCAATAAAAGAAACACAAATTCTAAATTTAACCACAATTAACTGACCCTAAATAGTCTTCCCAAACCCTAATCAATTTATTTTAAGTTACAGAATTATTTTATTTTAATAATAAAAGCTTGAAAATTGCAGCGAAATAATATGGTTTAAAATAATCTCTAAAAAATTCCTACGTAGTTCACACAATTACTACAGTTATTCCCCAGTAACAAAATGCACTATAAAATAGATTTCCACAAGAGTTCTTGGAATAATTACAAATTTCGAATTAAAAAGTCAAATCAAACACAGAAACTCAAAAATAAGGTACAAAATCTATTACGTGGTCAGTCCAATTCAGTTAGCGGTGTCTAGATGTCTAGGAATTATTTTTTTATACGTTTTTGCAGATTTTTCTGCATGAAAAATTCAACTAACTTTTGGGCAGGACTTTCAGCGGCAAATGCCTTCTGGATCGAATCTGCTACCACGACTCGCAGCTCGCCTACTTATATACCGAATTTTCCCCAATTTTATCCAGGGGCCTCAACACCTGGGATCACGGCGGCATCGGAATCAAAGGAAACTAACATTGAAAAGCACTTAGGAGGGTACATGTTTTCGGCATCTCAAAGGAGTACCGCCGGCCGCGGCTTTTTCCAGGCCCACAGTAGATTCACGTATAAGTGTGATATTTTTATAATTTTGCCTGGGGCCCCTACTGGGATATCGTAGGAATATTGTGGATTTAATATTCTGACTTTTAGGCGCTTGCCTGGGCACTACACTCCTCCCCCCTTATTAAAAGAAAATTAAAAATACTATTTTTAGTTTTCTGGAATGTTCGGACCTTAATCTATTTTCTGAATTTTCCTTTTGGACTGACTTCACAATCTTTTCTGTGTTTTACTCGATTTAAACTTCCTTTTCCCTAGCCTACGCTAACCTAACTACTTACGTTACCTTACTTCACTAATTATTGTCTACTCCTAATCCTACACATTCACATCTTTCCGATTCACTTTTGTTCACACATACACATAGCAGTCTTTTCTGTCCTAATCTTAGTCCTCCTCTTCGCTGTCACTTCCGGTGGGTCTCCGGAGAGCTGGTGGAGGCAGATGGGGGGGCCGGAGGTGTGCGGGCGGCATCCCGGGGATCCACAGGGGCTGTTCCGCGCGGACCCGAAACAACCGCACCCTCTCCCGTGAGGTGAGTTGCCCCCCCCCCCCCCCCCGTGGCTTGTGGCTCGGTGGGAGCGGCCTCGCTCACCACTGTCGTGGTCGTGGGGGCCCGCGGCTGTGGCCTTACCGCCAAGGTAGGCCTAGAGCCGCTGGGTCCTTGTTGTCCTGTTCCGGTAGTTATGGTGTGTCCCGGGCACCATTGTAACAGGACCGCCGGGTCCATTGCCGGTGGCGGTCCTTCCAGACCTGTCGTGGCCCATTCCGCGAGGAATCGGCACCACAGACAGGTGCAGGCTGCCAGGTCTCCGTCCGTAAACAGCAAGTACCACGTGTGGTACTGAGTCGCCCAACCACGCAGTACTTCTCTGACCCTAGGTGCTTCTGGGGTGTCTTCTTGGGAGCATACCATCCTGGTGAACCAGGACAGTAGCCCCAATATTAGATTTGCCGCTGTCTCCCGGGGGAGACACAAAAGGGAACCCATCGGCAGATCCATTGCCCTCGGACCTTCACGCACTACTGAGTGGATTCCCACTTGCATTTTGCCCTTCTTTAAGAGTAACATTTGTTTAACCTGCCTTTACCTCTCATTCTACCTCATGGGAATTACTGATCTTATGCATGTTTATTGTTTTTCACTCTCTTGTTCCCTTAGTTGAACTATATTTCTGCCATTAGTGCCTATCTCATGTGTGACCCTTTTTAAACCCTCGAGCTGTCTATAGTTAAGTGTTTGGCTTGTAACAAAACAAAACAAAAAAAAAGTGTGAAATGTCCTCTTAGCTTTGTTTTAAATTTGCGTTGGGTTAAGCTTTTTCCCGTGTAACTTTCAAGTTAATAGGCGCACTTGAGATAATTGTTGCGATCTCCTTTTGTGCCTAACGCTGTTGGGTGTCGAGGTATTAACAGTCGAGGTATTAACAGTACAGTAATATCTGGTTTTCCTCTCCCTTCAAAATTCCTTGCTTTCTTAGTTTTACTCTAGCTAGAACAAAATGTTTTAAAATTGGGTTGGCTATTTGTCACTTGATATTCCTATGCGGGTGGTCTAGTAAGATGCTAAAATGTTTAACTTCATCGCACAACTGTTATACTATCCGACTAATATAATGTCCGTAAAATTTTCTTTCGTACTTGACCTATATTTGGGACTACCTATTTCTTTTTTAGCGTTTATTGACTGCTAGTTTAACCTCGCGGTTTTCAAGGCGGCTACCTGCGTCCTATAATAAAATGAAGCGACTTATCTTTTCCCCAAAATATGGTTTTACCCGACTTATGTCTAACTTATTGTTCATTTATTTTATTTTTTCTAAGTTTGCTTACTCTAATGATTAATAACTACTTTCCTACTTCCCAATATCTTACGAATTACCTTATACAGTATACCTTAATTAATTTATTGTTCTCTAAATATTTAAATCGCTTTTCTAAGAACCCATGGGTGCGGTTCTGCTTCGCCTCTTGACCTAGTGTTATACGGATACACTTGCGGTCGGTCAGGACGTTCAACGACCTCCTCCGGCGCGTGCCGGGCGCCTGGAGTGGCGCCGCCGGGCGGTGCCACGTGTCGCCTACGATGATGGGCGCCGGCCGGAATATTTGCGGGATCTTCTATTTCGTCTCCATCCGAGTTACTTTCGTTCTGTTCATCCTCACTCGAGCTACTATCACTAGTCTCTGGCGGTGGTGCTGGTGGTATGTCATCGTGACTATCTTGTCGGTTTTCATCATTTTCTTCGTCGTTCATAATTTGTCCGGTGTTATTTGCATTTGATTCCTCCTTCGCTGGTGGCTTACCATAGCAATGCTTCAGTCTATTAGCGTGTACTATTTGCTCTTTTCTACCCCCTAACTCTGTTATTTTTAGTGTTACGGGCCCTTTCTTTTCTATAACGCGGTATGGACCAGTCCATTTTGGCTGAAATTTTTTCGCTAGTTTACTTCCGCTTATTACTGGTGTTCGTAGATATACTCTGTCGCCTATTTCGAATTCTTTCTTTGTTCTTTTCGAATTGAATTTATTACAGCGATCTTCGATAGATTTCTCGATATTCTCTTTTGCAAACTGGTGTGCGACTTTCATTCGCGTTAGCATTTCTGCTGCATAATTTTCGTCGACATCGTACCTAGCTCTTCGGTCTCTTATAGCGAGGTGCTGTGGTAATTCCATGTCACGTCCGTACATTAAGAAAAATGGAGTTTCTTTGGTTGCACTATGTATATTATTTCGATAAGCCATGAGTGCAAATGGTACCCAGTCATCCCAGCTGTCGTCATATTTGTTTACATAATGAGAAATGTGTGTTTTTAAGGTCTTGTGAAATCTTTCTATTATGGCATTTCCTTGAGGCGTAGTTTGCAGCTTTGTAACATTTAATAATGCGCAAATTTCTTTAAATAACTTTGACAAAAATTGTGTTCCCTGGTCGGTAAGTATTTCTCGTGGAACGCCATATTCTGTGATGACATTTATTACAAAAGCCTTGGCCACAGTCTCAGCGCTTATATCTGGTAATGGTACGCACATTGGGAATCTTGTCAAATTGTCTATACAGGTTAGAATGTATTTATTACCATTTCTTGTCTTGTTCAATGGCCCGACGAGATCGACTGAAACTCGTCCGAAAACTATAGATGGTACAGGTACTTTCTGTAATTCTGCTGGCGGTATATAGTTGCTTTTCCTGACATTACACGAGTGACAGTTAAAACAGTATCTTTTTACATCTGTTGACATTCTCCTCCAGTAAAAATCTCTTTTTATTAACTCTAGGGTTTTCTTTTGTCCTGCGTGTCCTGCTATGGCACTATTGTGATATATAAATAATATTTCTTTTATAATTGCTCGTGGGGCATACAACTTGTCATGTCGTTCGTTTTCCGTCCTGGTCACGTATAGTAGTCCTTCGTCGTTTACGTAGCATTCTTGTTGATATTGTCTTAAATTTCGAAGTACGTATGATATATCTTCGTCGTTCTGTTGCATTTTTAAGAGTTCGTCTCGTGTCCATATGGTAGCCGTGCTTGGCGTAATTTCGACGTCGTTCTCGACTTGATTTACGACCCTCACTTTATTAGGCTCCTCTCGTAGACGGGTTAGACTATCCACATTAGTGTTGCTTTTACCAGGCCTATACTCGATGCTAAATGAAGAACATTGCCCATTTTGCCAATCTTGAACTTGGATCTTTTATTGTCAGTAAGTATTTTAATGGTCGATGATCTGTCATTATTAAGAAATGAGTACCTGTCAAATACTCTCTCCACTTTCGGACCGCATACGTCACTGCTAGGCATTCCCTCTCAATAGTGGAATACCTACGTTCTGCGTCATTTAGACTCCTGCTAGCATAGCATATAGGGTGTTCTAGTTTATCATACCGTTGGCAAAGTATAGCGCCAAGTGCGGTTCCACTGGCGTCCGTCACCACTATAAAAGGCTTACTAAAATCTGGAAACTTCAGAATAGGACTTGTAATTAATGCGTTCTTTAAGGTTTCGAAGGCTTCTTGTTGTCTTTCTATCCACTTAAAAGGTACGTCTTTCTTGGTTAGTTCTGTTAGCGGTTGCGCTATCCTCGAAAATTCTTTTACCATTGTTCGGTAATACGAGGCTAAGCCAACAAATGCTCGGACTTCTCTTACGGTTTTTGGTATAGGATAATTTTTTACGACTTCTATTTTCTCTGGGTGCGCCCTATAACCTTTTGAATTGATTATATGTCCTAAATACTCGATTTCCTCTTTCATAAAATGGCATTTTGTAGGTTTAAATTTCAAATTACCTTCCCTCATTTTTTCAAATACATGTCTTAGGCGTTTAAGGTGTTCTTCGACGTTTCCTGCACTAAAGACGATTATATGATCAAGGTAAATCAAACATTCTTTGTAAGTAAGGGTGGCAAACTGATTGTGCATCAACCGTTGCCAAGTTGCTGGCGCATTTTTCAAACCCATGCTCATTCGAGTAAATTCATAATGGTTGTCTGGCGTACAAAAGGCGCTTTTCTCCCTGTCCTGTTCTTCTAACTCTACTTGGAAGTATCCACTTGCCAAATCCATTGTAGAAAATAAACTACAGCCATGTAGCAAATCAATGGTATCCTGTAAGCGTGGTAGTGGAAAGAAATCTGTTTTCGTGATTGCATTTAATTCCCTGTAGTCTATACATAACCTAAATTGCGGTTCTTCTCCTGGATGCAAGCGTTTTTCTACTAGAAGTGCGGGGAAACTCCAAGGTGACTGACTTTCCACTATTATTCCATTGTCTAACAGTTCTTGTATTTCTTTTCTTAAAATTTCTTTTCTGTAGTATGGAAATCTATACGGCCTTTTGGAAATTGGCGGTACGTCTTCTGTAATTATCCGATGTTTTACTTTATTTGTACACGTTAATTTTTCGCTAGGAGCTCGAAAGATATCTATAAATTCCATTATTAATTCTTTTAATTTTCTCTCGTCGTTAGTTTTTACTTGGTCTAAATGTAGTGACTTTAAAATGTCTTCTGAATCCTGTATGTTCACCTTTCTTATTGAATTTCCGTTCCGTGGTCGTTCGTTTTCTTCGGCCTCGTATGCCTTAGCTATTACGTGCCTTCTTTGTATCATTATGCCTTGGTCTGTGATATTCATTAAGCGGATCGGTATCTTTCTGTTAGTTTTGTTTATGCTCCTCGCCACTATTATTCCGTGGGTAAGGTCTTGTTGCGGTTCGACAACAATAACTGGCGTTTCGATTTTTCCAACTTTTCTTATGGCAGCCATGCATATGACTTGACTTCTCGGAGGTATCACGGAATCCTGTTGAAGGTACACTCCCATTCCTCTTAAGCTCGATGTCCCATTTCTTTCTTTACAGAAATTAGAGATAGTGGGTTTTACCTGACTATTCTCAAAATGGCGATCGTTCTCCAGAGTTGGTACTTGTACCTGTCGGACATTCTTACCTTCCGGGTTCACCTGTATATCTTCTTTTTCTTTAATTTCTTCAATTTTACTTGCGTTCTTCTTCTTATTCCTGCTTGTTTTTCTTTCGTACGTTCTGGGGAGCTGCAGCGTCCCTAAATGTTGTTAATTTTACTTGTCCCTCCGCCTGGCTGTTGTTATCCTTGCAATGTTCATTACGGGAGTCAGTCGTTTGAACACTGTAGCTCTTGGTCTCTGACTCAGACCCAGAACTATTGGCGGCTTTTGACAAGCTATTTAACTCCATTTCCAACTTCCTAACCTCATTTCTTAATCCCTTAACTTCCGCAAGTAAAATATCATTAATATCACTTAGTCTACCATTTTCTGGTTCATTTTTAATTTCACCGGTGCTTCGCACGTCATTTGCGTGTTTTTCTTTAATTGCACTTGCTAATTCACGCATTTCTTTCTTTAATTCCTGCATTTCGTGGTATATTATGTCTCGTAGTTCACTATCTTTATTACTTTGTGTCGAACTTCCGCTTGAATTTACGCATATTTTTCTTCTTACCACACTAGCTCTGTTGCTATAATGATTTTCTTCCATTAGCAAAACTTGTTCCTCTAGTATATAAATAATTCCCTCTCCCCAATCTACTTTGACGCCAAATTTGTGCAAAAAATCTAATCCTAGCAAAATATCCGCATCAAACGCGATTTCATCGGTTCTTAATACAGTTGCCTTGTGCACTAAATTTTTTCCATTGGGTAATTCTATTTTTAAATCAACATCTCCTACACTAGCTACATTATTTCCTTGTATATCTATTAATTGTATATTATTTTTCCTAATTATTAACCCCTCGGCGAACTCGGGTTTCACTAGAGATATTACTGTGCCACTGTCTATTAAAATTCTACATGGTTTCCTACATACATTTAACAGTGCCACGTTCCGCGGAAAAATTCCTTTTCTGAAACAATGGCGTACCTGTTTCCTCCCTAGCACTGAGTGCCTTGGCCTACAGTCGAACTTCGGGGTTCTAAAGCGACCGTATGCTCGTTTAAAGTCCTTTTTCTATCTCGTTTCCCTGGGTAGCTTTTAGTGCATTCCCTAACGAAATGTCCAGGCTTTCGACAGCGATAGCAAGTCTGCGTTCTATTAGGCGGTGGTTTTCCTCGCCAGTTTTGATTTTTATCGGGGCATTCGCGAGCGAAATGCCCTGTCGCTTGACAGTTGAAACACTTGAGGGCGCTTCGCGGCGGCGGCATCTCGTTTCTACTCGGGCAGCGGTACGACACGTGTCCGCTTTGATGGCACTTGAAACATAATATGGTCTGCGTTCCGTTCGAGGCCGTCTCTCGCTTACTTTGACCTACTCCGCGACACTCTCGAGTATACTGCGGCGGCCTAATCGTTCTTTCTATGGATTCCTCGCGTTCGGCGTAATCTAATGCCTCTGCCATATTTCTGGGCTGTAGGGATAATACTCGTTGTTTAATCGGCATTAAAAGTCCTAGTACGAATTGCGTTGTTATGTCCATCTCTAATTTCTCCTTTAATACGCGATTTTTTGCTTGATCGTTTACGTAAGACACTGTCCTATTTCCTAAAATTTTTAAACGCGTTAGGAATTGCCTGCAATTTTCACCGTATCTTTGCTTCGCTTCTATGAACATGTTTATTGCCGTTCCCGGTATATATCGTCGCTGAAATTGTTTCTGTAACGTATTTTTAAAACTAGCCCAGTCCGCTGTCCTCTGTAAATCTGGCTCTGCGTCGATTAGTTGTTTTGCGCTTCCTCTTAATTTTAACCTAACGATTGCTACCTTTTGTCCGTCCGTCCATCCAGCTAAGAGCGCAGTTTCCTCGATAACGTTTAGGAATTCTTCTATTTTATCTCTACCATCATAAATTGGTACCGTTTCTAGTCCCATTATTACTTTCGGCGCTACCTCCCGTATATTACCCTCATTGCCGTGCGCTCCTGCCCTAGCCGCTGCGTTTTCTTGTTCGTTTGGCATTTTCCTTTAACTTTTTATTATTACGCAATTTATTTCGTAATCGTTTTAGTTTATAGATGGAATTTTACGTCACCTAAAAAAAACCTTTGCACGTATCTTAACCTACCTAGCACCTAAAAGTTCCTATAAAATTGTTTCTTGTCGTTTTTCCGCAAAATTATTTTTTTCCTGTCGAATTTGACAACTCACCCTTAAGTGTTAGTTCTTAGCAAACCTCACTACTGTATCTTAGTTATTTATGAGCACTGAATTTTTCCCAAAAAAAGAAATTCTGACAGATTTTTTCCGACACTTTTCTCTGAAAAACTAACCAAACTACCCTTAGCCATCAACCCTTAGTGGACCCCACAAGTTTGATCCACAGAATTTATCCGACAAAAGTAATTCTAAAAAAAAAAAATTTATTCCGATATTTTTCCCGAATTTTTCCTAAAAATTTTTCACAACTACCCCTAGCCGTCAACCCTTAGTGGACCCCACACCTGACACCATTTGTGGCATTCTCAACCTTTTTGTTTGATGGTAAAAAGTTGGCGAGCGGATTTACATAGGTTGAGCCACAGATATTTATTTTAGTGTGGGCCTAAGGTGTATGACGGAAACACAGGGATAATTTGATATGTATATTAAAACTAAACACAAAACAGTACATTGGGTTACAAATGCTAAAAATTAAAATGAAAAGGAAACTTCACAATATGCAGTAAACAGTTAACTGAAAGTTATTCGGTTTCTGATAATTTACACTCAAGTATAGGCTCACGAATCCTATGTATAGGAATCTTTCACCACACTTAAAAGGTACACTGTCGAACAAGTGAACTAATATCTGGCATAAAACTAAATGTCAAAATGGTACAAAATATAATTTGAAGGCGATGAATTTACATTAATCATATAATTTGAACATGAAATTAAACAATGGGTTTGTATAGCAGTGCTAACTTCCCCCAACACAAGAGTGATATAAAAGTTATTAAAATTACCAGGATTTTCTGATATAAAATAGTTCAATAAAAGAAACACAAATTCTAAATTTAACCACAATTAACTGACTGTAAATAGTCTTCCCAAACCCTAATCAATTTATTGTAAGTTACAGAATTATTTTATTTTAATAATAAAAGCTTGAAAATCGCAGCGAAATAATATGGTTTAAAATAATCTCTAAAAAATTCCTTCGTAGTTCACACAATTACTACAGTTATTCCCCAGTAACAAAATGCACTATAAAATAGATTTCCACAAGAGTTCTTGGAATAATTACAAATTTCGAATTAAAAAGTCAAATCAAACACAGAAACTCAAAAATAAGGTACAAAATCTCTTACGTGGTCAGTCCAATTCAGTTAGCGGTGTCTAGATGTCTAGGAATTATTTTTTTATACGTTTTTGCAGATTTTTCTGCATGAAAAATTCAACTAACTTTTGGGCAGGGCTTTCAGCGGCAAATGCCTTCTGGATCGAAACTGCTACCACGACTCGCAGCTCGCCTACTTATATACCGAATTTTCCCCAATTTTATCCAGGGGCCTCAACACCTGGGATCACGGCGGCATCGGAATCAAAGGAAACGAACATTGAAAAGCACTTAGGAGGGTACATGTTTTCGGCATCTCAAAGGAGTACCGCCGGCCGCAGCTTTTTCCAGGCCCACAGTAGATTCACGTATAAGTGTGATATTTTTATAATTTTGCCTGGGGCCCCTACTGGGATATCGTAGGAATATTGTGGATTTAATATTCTGACTTTTAGGCGCTTGCCTGGGCACTACACAACCATGTTCTTTTTTAATATTTTTTAGTTGGCCAAAAAAAAATTTCTGCTCCTCCCCTGCAGAAGACCAGAGAAATGGAGTAGGGAGAACGCGCTTTTGCCTATTGCGCACCCTATTTCCAGGCAAATGTATTGTCCGGCATATTGTCCCCAGTTTGACGTTTGCAATTTGTTTTCAGCGATAGTTGTTGTATTTTCAGCAGAGAAATGGTCAGTGTTTTTGGAAAATGTCGTGTGCAGTACCAAGCTGTAAAGGCCGCTCCACATTCGCGGCGCGAAACCCCGCGAAGAGGCGCGAACGTGAGTGTGGAGGTTGTCGGCTTTCGCGTAGTTTTCACGGCTTCACGTTCGCGCTTTCCGGTGTTCCCCGATCGGAGTCGGTTTTTTGTCCCGCGACAAATGAATTATAAGTCTAGGAGACCTCCGGGAGTATCATTTTTTCGGTAAGTTTAGTAAAGTTGTAGTAAAGTTGGTTTAATATGGCCGGCACTTTTATTAGGCCAGTTCGCGCAGCTTGTAGCGCGTTCTCCCTACTCCATTTCTCTGCAGAAGACCTTGCACTGTAACCTATGTAATATTTTGTGTTGCACTGCACGGCACTTGTGCATTTGGCATTTGAGAGCTAATGACGTGTGCGCCCAATATGGCCGCCCTTTCACCAACGTCATAGATTACCAGTACGTCAATTTGTTGACTCGGCGCTAAAAGTGCATTAAAAGTAGCTAAAAGTGCAGTCTTCCTTGTTATTGCGAGCTATTGACCTCTGGAAATAAATATGTCATGTGCTGTACGTTGTTGCAGTAGCAAGTCTAAAGTGGACAAAAAGAAATTCACAGAGGAATTACATTTCACAGGTAATCTAAACCATAGACACAGCCGTATCAACATAATTTATAATATCCACTTTGGTACTCTATGAAAAGAAAAATATTACCACAGAAAATATATTCAGAACAGAGAGCTCCTTAATGACAGCTGTCAAATGGACTCCAACTTTGAAGCTTAATATTTTCCAAATGCATTGCGATATTGAGGTCCACTATTAAATGTTGGCTAATCTACGAATTGGGAAGATTATATTTTGGGAAAGTATCATTTCATAACAAATGCAATCTTCTTGTTTTTGGAGTCTATAGTTGGAGTCCATTTGACAGGCATTGTTAAGGAGCTTTCTGTTGTGGAACTATATTTTCTTTAATATTCCCTTTATAACTACTCTAGGTGTGTATTTTTCAAGGATTGCCTACAGGGTGTTTCTTCCTTCGATTCAAAATAACCCCATGTTTTCTTTCGTAGGTTTTTTATAATTTTACTAGGAATACTGTTTAATCAGACCCTGGCGTGTCAGCCATATTGATCATAGACTTAGCCACACCCCCTGAACCGGCACCGTATTGCGACGGTGCCGCCTGAACCCGTTTGCTACATGCGACAAAGCTTGTTCGCTGGTTATGTTATGGCGCCTCCCTCCCATACTACCTCAATGAGATGGAATCTTAACCTTGCTTTTCTGAGCGTGGAACACAGAGATAAACAAAAGCGAATTTAGAATTCCAAAGAAGTCTGATTAAGAAAGTAAGGAGTTCGGTAGTATATTGGTTCATTGGTTGTAATTTTCATTAAATTGTTGAGGGTGGGTAGAAACATTGTACAAAATGACAAAAAAAGCAGTGAAAAGAAAGCATGCGGCTATTGAAGAACAAGTAGAACAGGCATCCATACAACCACCCCTAGAAAGACATTCCGATTGTGTAGTGGAGAAGAAGGTGAGAAAAAACGTTTTATTAGTTTACTCCTTTACAAAACTCAAAGCAATTTTTTAGATGAAATGGAAAAATAAACAGAGGGTGTTAGTGTTTGCGTCTAGAGGTATAAGCTATCGTCAAAGGCATTTAATGGAAGACATTAAAAAGCTGATGCCACACCATAAGCCCGAATCGAAAATGGAAAGATCTAAAACACTGTCGGTCATAAATGAAATGTGTGAAATGAAAAATTGTAACAAAACTATGATGTTTGAAGGCCGTAAAAAGAGGGACTTGTACATGTGGTTGTCCAATGTACCCAATGGACCATCTGTGAAATTTTTAGTAGAAAATAGTAAGTAGATACAATAATTATTGTATTTTGAATTCATTTTATAATGTACACTTTCTAGTTTATACCCTGGAAGAACTAAAGTTAACAGGGAATTGTCTTAGAGGTTCTCGGCCAATTTTAAGTTTTGATCCAACATTTTCCGAAGTACCTCATTACAATTTGTTGAAAGAAATTTTAACACAGATATTTGGAGTTCCAAAACAACATCCAAAAAGCCAGCCATTTTTTGATCATGTTTACACTTTCTCTATTTTGGACAATAGAATATGGTTCAGAAATTTTCAGATCCTTTCTGAAGATGGGGCTTTGGCTGAAATTGGGCCTAGATTTGTGTTAAATCCAGTAAGTATTAATAATAATGGCAAAATTTACTTATTTAAGTAATTTAAATAAAAAAAACAGTTTAATATGTAGTGAAAATATTTTAATTTTAGGTTAAAATATTTTCTGGGAGCTTCGGAGGTATCCCCCTTTGGGAGAATCCATACTACATTAGTCCTGCAAAGTATCGCCAACAAATAAGTGTAAGTGCGAAAAACAAATACTTAAATAGAATGCAGCAGAAGGCCCATGCCGAAGCAACTCGCCCACAAGATGCCTACAAGTTGACACCTCTGGATGATGTATTCGAAGGCAATCCATTGGAGAAAGCTAGAGAGATTGAAAGGAGGAGAAAAGAGCAACAAGAAATAGAAAATAAAGTTAAACATGAAGAGGATTCTAAAAAGAAGAAATCAAAAATATCAGGAATGAAGAAACCCAAAAGAAGTAATGGACATGTGAAACAAGGGAAGGTAAAGATTTCGTTGGCCGTTAAGAAAGCTAAAACAATTAAATAGCAAAAAGCTTAATACTTTTAAGTTAAATAAATATGTTTTTAATGTTTTCCTAGAAGTTTTAGTGAAGTGTCCCAAATTTTTAATGAGCAACATCCAAACGGAAATTATTTTGCTCGTTTGCCATAAATTGTTTTTTGACGTATTCGTTGATGCTCCGAGCGTCATTAGTTTTTAATTTCACAGTACCCTAGATTCATACCACGAATTTGAATTACTTTGTCAAAGTTTGGCACCACACAGAAAAATAACGAATGGATATTTATTCGATTAAAAAATACCTAATACAGTCCCACAAGAAACACACTCCTTTAAAAAGTTGGACAAGGCCGAGGCAATGATGATCTTTCAAAAACATATGTATAAAAAAATTGACCTGTTCAATTCCAGCAACCTACGATTGTTAGGGGTGTTAACACAAAAAACCACACACTGTAGTATGTTTTGAGATTGCGTATAGTGAAATAAAAAACAATATTAAATATACATTTATTAAAATAAATAGTGTAGATTGTAGTTATTTGTTTGGTAAGTTTAATACAAAATTCTGTTATAGTCGAACAAACAAGGTAAAAATATTATAAAAAATGGATGTGAGGCAATATTGGACACAGTTCGATAATACCCTAACAGTTTGAAATATGTGCGCTTTGATCCTTTAAATACCTTGCGCAATTGTGTATTTCAACACCAAGTTTAATCTAAATTTAATGAACAATATCACTAATATTTTAATCAATTAAAACTAATATTCAAATAAAGCATGAGACCATTTAAAATTAATTTAACGTAAAACTAAGGGTTTAAAAAATAAATAACTTACTTATTAATGTGTTACTTACTAATATCCGACATGAAATGTGGCTACGTGACGCTAGATATGCTACAACCGTGAATGTTACCTTAATACTTATTGAACCATGGCGTAGTATGACAGCAAAGTAACTTTTTTAAAGCTACAGCATGAACTTCAACCTGCTGAGATTATTTCATTGGTTCCAACTCTGTGTTTTGTTGTGGGGAATTTCCATTGTTTGTCACTCCAAGATTCTGCATTTGAATACCGTCCGGGGCCTCACCGCTTTGACACATGCATAAGTAAACGGTATCAAGAACCATCTAGAAGGAGCGTCTTAGTTTTGTCACTCGGTATTAATAAACCACGTATCAATGCTACCTTCAACGAAACTTACCTCATACAATGACAAAATGCAATGAGCTACGAAAAATGCAAAAACGCAAACAAGTAAGGTTGGTGCAGCGTAAAATGTTAGCTCCGAATTCTTTCTGAACAAAGCCAAACCAACACAGCCAGTTACTGCCGTCACAAAGCACTTACCAAGGAACAAGATAAAGTCCCCAAGACTGTTTATAGTCGCCACTTGCAAGGCGTGAGACGTCAACACTTCAAATGCCTAAAATACAATCTAGCGTTAAATTGTACTTTTGACTTATGATCCACGGGAATGGGAAGTTTTTCAATGTTTTGCCATTTTATGCCAGCAACTTTTATGATCTCAAAATGGTAATTTCTGTATATTGATTGGCACTGACAAGACAATAAAGAGAGCTCATCTTGTCAAATGAAGCCCATCTTAAATGCCAATTAATTTGTAGGTCGCTGGATCTTCTTCCTCACTTTTAAATTAAACATTAAACTATAATAAATGAAGAATGCAGTTCATAGTTTATATCAGAAGCTCTATATTCTGTTTTCTCTGTGATATTGGCAACAGCAGTTAAAGGGTTAGCCATTGGTCTATTAAAAAAAAAAAATTTAACTTCGGTTTGGTCATCTTTTTCGAGATACCCTGTACAATATCTGATAAGGCCTTTAAAAAGATATTAGCTCTGTTTGCGTTCAATTTTAAGAACTGTCCCAAAAAGGTTATACTGTCATTGGTAGGTAAATTAAAATCCCCTGGAGTGTTTTAGACCAAAAACAGTAAGAGAACTGTTTTGAATAAGTTCTTAAAATTTAACGTGAACAAAGCTTATATTATTGTGTTTTGAGTTTTATATTGTACTTTGAAGTTAAAAAGAAAATATATAGAAGTGGGCTTTTTCGTTGCACAACCTTGAACATAGGTGCCAAGCGTTAGAAACCTCTTTAACGAGTGGTAAGCTGCAAAGTGCAATGTAAAATGTTCAGTCTGAAAACCAGTAGCGTAGTGTCGGGAGACTGGGGGAAGGGAGCTATAGCCCCCCAGAAATTAAAGGTCCTAGAGACCCCTTCATAAGGAAAGTGAGGGATCATTCAAAAAATCAATATTTTTGAAAATAATAATATTAATGACACATAATCAGTATGTTCCATAGAATACTTACATTTCCTGCAGCTGAGCAAAAATTTGAGCCATCAATTGCTATAACTGTATATGCATTATGGTTTAAATATCTTATAAACTTTTCCAAACAATAGAAACAACAAATACAACCCTTTAAACCGCATGAGGCACATGCGTTGCCCTTCTCTTTCCCTCTTGACCACCTAAAATACACTTTTGCAATATCACACCAACTCACAAGATTTACTTACAAACTTACTTTTCATGTAAGTACATCAAAATCAACCTCGGAATCTTAAATATGGTAATAATTAAAGACCCCAGTGCCACCGACCCCAGATGGTATTTAACCAACTTGCCGATCGCATATAAAACATGGGAATTATCTTGGTATTTGTGTCTGTAAAACCAATGTGCAACAGCGCCAGCTATGACCATTTGTTGGCAAGCCATTATGAATTCAGAGGTCCAAATTAGGCCTATGAAATACACCCACCACATGCTCTTTATCCAAGTGGCATCAATGTATTCGACAATGGTGAATTCTGAAACAGTTCGTATGAAAAATTGTTGCCTAATTGGCGAGATTCTAAGACGTACTTTTTATCCGATCAGTAAAAGTCATGTTCTTGAGTTCTCTGAGGTGTATGGAAGGAGTTGCCGTTGACGTGGGGAGTCCAGAAAATGCATCAATTGGAAAAGTCACAGCAGATTTGTCGGGATAAGATGCAGTTGCCAAACACAGCTAAAAAAGATCATTTTCCAAACAAAACATGATTATAAATATTGAAGCAAGTATCAAAGATTGAAGGAACTCTATAGACTGGCCCTGTATGACACAAACATTGAATAGAGTATTTGACCATTTTCTAAAAGTAACTTGAAGTTTTAGTTTTTAGTCAGATTTAAAAACAAATCTGACATCAGTGATTTGTACATTTGGATTTCTAACATATTTTGCTTGTATTGTATGCTTGTGAACTTCAACGCACGTTTATCGCAGATGGTGAAATTTATTTACAAATCGGTGATGTCTAAGGAAACTAATAATGGTGCTTTTGCAGTTTGCAATAGCGCATATGGAATTTATTGCCATTAGCGTTAACCTCAAAGTCAAATTTTAACTGACATGTCATGCTGTTAGAAAATGTGTAGAGTTCACGACTAAAAATCTGGTACAACGCCATTTTGTTCAAAATTCAATGAGGTATCCTTTGAACGTTGTATTACCAGACTCCACAAATCCATTTTCACAGAAAATAAGACCAGAGGCAAAGAGACGGGAGTTTTCTGAATTCTGTTAAAACGAATAACTGTCAATTTTCATGTCATACAGAGCCTCTAGTCTAGACTACACATTAGCCAAATCCTCTAAATATTTATCTTTAAATATAATATGAGGACAAAATATCTCACGAATACCTAGTTTAACATGCGAATAACTACTTACCACTACAAATATCCAGAACATGAAGAACAATAATAGTACCGCAAATGTGAAAATAGGTTGGAAAAATAGTCCCGGCAAATGCATTAAGCATTTCGATGTTTCTCTAAATAAGTCTGCCAAAAAATCGACTTGTTTTCTCATTACAATTATTATTATTAAAATTATCACCTAAAAATGGTTTTATTATTTATATAAACTTGCAATGTATTTCTCACTATCCGAGTTAGACTTACAGTTATTACTGAAGCAATTATGGAGTACCAGAAGAAAGCTGTTTCATTTCTAATGGCTTCTAGCAACAATATACCTTGATGACTGGTAATTTTATCTAAGTTGTATTTAATATCGAAATACGTGTACCATAAGAAAGCGGTTCCACCTATACTAGCTACTGCAAATCCTATCATTATGAAGTACGACACAATGTGCGCTAGGCAGTGTAGTATGGTAATAGTGAGCAGTGAAATTACTGAAAAATTATGCAAAATCATGTGCCGAAGTTTAGAAATATGTTTAAAAATCTTACACAATGCGAGAAACGTTAGTCCTAGTATTTCTTTCCAAGTTCTATACAGGTCTCCTAATATTTGATCGATTGTGTCCCAACTATTTAACAGCCCATAGAAACTACTTAAAACACCCTCTGCTAATTCTTGAACAGGTACTGGCACACATCGATTTAAAACTGGGATGCTGGAGATGAAAACTATCTTAAGTACAATTCATTTCTGAAAATTCTGTTGCATTCTATTTATGACAATGCCATTTGAAGTTTCCCCTTCTCATAGTGCATCCTTTGAGTGAAAGAATGTAATAGGAGACCCAAAACTCACCTCTGTTACATCTCAATGCCGATGATCAGGGTTTCTCCAAAAACAATCTTATTTTCAACGTTCTTGGATCCTCTCAGATTATTGGCATTGAGATTTTACAGCTGTTGTGCCCCTTTTGTATTCCTTCACTCAACTGTTTAACTGAAACTTAGCTTTAAGCTGCATTTATAGACTGACGTAACGTAACTGTAATACAACTGTCAAGTAGTGCTAACGTAAAGAACAGAATTTCAATTTATAGATGCCTCATGTTATACTTGACACATGAACGATTGCTATTGATGCATGAGCTTTATGTAGTAGATACCATGTTTTTACTTTTCTGGTAGTTATTTAGAACGAAACATATGTTGATGATAGATTTGTTTGTGGTTTTATTTTTCGTTGCGTTATGGTTTGGTATGATATATTCTGTTTCATCGATAATAACCCAATGTTTTCATTGGTCAAACGTAAGAACATAACATAAGAAATTAATAAAAGTTGGACTTCTTAACAGAAACATTACGTTACCAGAATATGTTACATTAATGTATAAATTGCCCTGTCTATTTTAGTGTATTTAAGCTTCGTTATGTTACGTCAATATATAAATCCAGTAAAAATATAAAAAAAAACTACCTTTCATAAACAGGTAAAACAGGACATGGTCCGAAAGAACCAGAGTATAAGTTTTTATCAGCCTGTAGATTTAATTTGTTATAATCCTTGAAATCATATTGACATACATCCATACCAGATAAATGGTATCTGTTGAGATCTTCCAGAGTATTCAGATTTTTGTCTGGACATTTCTTAACACAAATTTTTAGGGATTGTCTCAGTTCTTTAATATCGTAAAATAATAGATATGGTTTATCGGAAGTATCAATACCGGTGAGTGGATAATCGCCCATCTTTTTATTGTTTTTTGTGCCGCAGGTATTCCCAAATGAATCGTAGCCATTTATTATTCTTATAGGGTTCCCGTAGACAAATGAGAAAGCTGCAATTAATACCTAAAATATTGACAATATTTAAGTAATTTATAAGATTTCAATGCTCCTTAAAAATTTTTCAGACCATTAAGAACCAAAATAAGATGTAAAGTACAAGCCAAAATACATCTGTGCATTTCCTTTCAGTGGAATCATTATTCTTATTGTCTTCTTCGTTTTCGTTAGAAGCACAACAGCCCATTATAAATCTGTAATAGTGGGCTCATAAGTGGGAAAATTTAGATTTTCAAAAAGTTTCTTTTTTCTTTGTTGATTGTTGATATGTTTACAGATCAATATCAATCAATAAAGCATTCACCACAGACACATAAAAAACATATACGCCATTGAATTTAAGATGCCAACGCCCCGACGCGACGGGACTATGCGAACTAATATATGGGCCATCGTCACCATGGGAACGGTGCTAGCCTTGAGTTTACACTGGCACAGAATAGGGGAGTTATTCTGTGACACTGGTGTGTTCTTTGTTCTTGTTGATTGTTGGCATGGCCCTCAGACTAATAAATACATTCATTAGTCTGAGGCATGGCGCATAGACTTGTTTAGCATTGAGCCTATAGGGGGCGTATTTCTTATATTCAATGGCGTATATATACTTATATAAACTGGGCAAAGTGTCCTCAAAATGGCGCCAAATAAATTAGTCAGTTAGCGCAGGTGGAAAAGAAAGTTTTAGTTTTTAACCTAACTTATATAATATTATAGTTTTTAAACCCGTTCGGTGGTGAGTGAGTGGTATTCAATGGTGACACCTAACCTATCCTATCATTAATCTGTGGTGGTGACTCTAAAATACAATGAGAATTTACCTGATTTTTTTACTAAAATAAATTAAAAATTATATACCAAAGAAGTGATAATTGATAAGGACCCTATAATAGTTGACAGGGAACTATGTTGCGTGTGGTTCACAAGTTTAATAAGATACAACAATCATAAATCATAAGATGCTTCCTAGTTCGACTGTGGTGAGAAATTCTCCACACCATGATTTAATGCAGGATTTAAGAATATTTATCAAAGGAGCTACCAAAAAAGAAAAATGCAACCCTCTAGAACTAACAAAAATTGCTTTAAATTTGATTAAATTCTTGCCAGCTTCTCGAGTTGCGGTTTTTGAATATTTTTCAAAAGTTTTTGATCAAGCAGCTATAAATTACATTGAAGGATTGGAGGTAAGTGAATTAATTCATTAATTGTATGAACTGCCTTTGCTAATTTTGTATGCATAACTAATTTGTAGACTGAAATTAAAACAGGGAAACTCTTATCATTACCAGAGACTGACGAATTCATTATTTCGGAAATTCATATAACATTGACATCACTTATATCGGAAAATCCTGATCCATGGGCACCTACTATAAGTACATGGTCTTTGGAATTATTGGGCGAAATATCAACAAAATATTGTGGAAAAGCTCACATGTCCTCTAGTACCTATATATGTAGTATATTTTATGCAGCAATTATTTATTTATTTTGTTGTAGACCTAAATGAAATTCTACAACTTTGGATGGCATGCAGAGCAACTCGAACTCTTGTTGATATCAACACTAAATGTTTGACTAGTCTTATACACTCGGACACAGAATCTTGTATAAGTGCATTGTTAGGTAATCTAATAAATCATTGTTGCTCTGTCATGTTTCTAAAACTTGCGTTTATTGTAGATACGTCTGTTAAACATTCCCCAAACTTTGACTGGGTGGTAGCGCATGTTGGTAGTTGTTTTCCAAATACAGTTATTACTCGGGTACTCTCAGTAGGTCTAAAAGATTTTTCACAGAATAAATCTTACGATCAGGTATGTAACTCGGCAAAGTTGAAGTCGGTGGTTGGCATTTTGGGTCATTTAGCTGGAAGCCATGCAGAGGATATCAGAAAGGCAATTCTAGAAATATTCACAGTAAGTACTTACATTGCACGATGTAGGGAATAATGGTGGTTCCACTTGGCCTTACCGTAGCAATATGATGCCTTAACTGTCAACATTTTGTATATTCCTTAATTGGACACTAATAGGTGGAAAATGTGGGCCGACCTTCAACATGCCAAGTGGTTTTAGTTTGTCTCAGTGCTAAATAATTTCACTTTTTATATTGATAGGAATATGCCAATGCCTGCAAAGTAAGAAGTTTACCACCTATTGTTGTAAGAAGAGAATGGCGATGCCGCTGGAATAAGATGTTGGCTGGAATAAGATGTTGGCGTTCCACCGTATGTCACCGATGATTATTGTTAGTATTCCCATGACTTCATCCAGAATGTTTTCTCCCGACAAGAGGCAACCTTCTTACTTTTCCAATCTTCGAAATATGCCATTATATGGCGTACTAATAAAGGCAGCTCACGGCTGACAGTTTCTTGGCTCACCTTGCTCTTTCTGGATAAAATACAATGCAAAATACATTGTTAGCCATCAGCACCATCTGTTTTCCAGAAATGAAGTTTTAGCCGTGAAAAGTAATACTATGTCAGTTTGTACCAAAGAGACTTCCGACAGGGGAAACCAGTTGGTAGCTATTTTAAATGCTTGACAATTTACACAATATTCCAAACATGCATTAAAGAAAATGATTTTGTTTGGTTTTTATTTTCCGTACAATTTTCCTTATATTTTCATAATTCTGCATGTATACTTGTTGCCCCGATGGTAGCCGACCCAGTAAATAATAATAGAAACAAGTCAGACAAGAAATAATAATTTGCCATCTAATTAGTCAAAAGTCAATAAACATTTTCTGTTAAAATAGTCTTTATTTGACATTCAAGACTCGACAGTGGTCCGTCGGTAAGCTAACTGACCAACTCTAAAGAAAATTGAAGACAATCTCAGAACTAAATTTATGAATCAAGTGTGATGAAGTGTCAACTGTAATTATTAAGGAGTTATAGCCTAATCATTAGGACTAAAAGGAGAAAAACAAACGCTCTGTGTACAGTGGACAAATGAAGTAAAATTCAGACATGAAAACTCCATTTAGTTAGAGCTAAATAATTTAGATAACGTGACTATCTCTGGAGATTATCCATATGCAAAAATGTTTAAAATGAAACCTGTTAGAACTGTCAAGAATTTAGCCCTACCATTACAAAAAATAAAAATATGCACAAGAGACTGACAGAAATATGGTTACCTTCATAATATTCCAATAGGTGATATAAGGAATCCTCGTTTGATATTGATAGAACAAGATAATATATGACTGACAATGCCAAGAAAAACAATAATAGAAGCAAAAAATCTACCTATTGCTAACAAAACCAATCTCGGCTGGACTTCTGCATGGAAAGATATGTGAAGTACGACCAGACTTGGAATATATGTTCCATGTATGCGAACAATATGAGATGTCTGACGAAGACTTTCATCAACTGATTAAATTCAAAAAATTAATACATGCTCTACACATCATGAATTTGAAATAGGACTTCTGTGGACAGAACCAAACATAAAACTTCCAGAAAGTAAGTCGGCAGCAGTCAGAAGAGTGCTGTGTGTGGGAAAGCACATGCCTACAAATTATTTAAGCAGAAGTACTGTAACAATATCCAAAAATACCTTGTCAAAGGATACGCCAAGAAACTGAGAAAAGACGAAGCTGACATTGAGGGATCTAGGACTTGGTCCTGACATACTGCAATCTCTTGTAGCTGTTCTGTTGAAACATACGAGAAATTTTCCACCAAATAAGGATTCGCCAAGAAGACCAAAACACGCAAAGATTCCTCTGGAGAAATGCAGAAACAGACACACCATACGAAGTATAAGAAATGCAATTTACTTTTAAGCTTTATTTACCTTTAAGCCATGGGGAAGAAATGTTGCGTTAGCGACTGTGCCAAGGGGTAGAATGTTGCCTCTAATGGTAGCTCACCCAGTAAATAATTAAAGAAGAAAAAGTCAGTCAAGAAATAATTTGTCATATAATTAGTCAAAAGACAATAAAACTTTTTCTGTTAAAATACAGTCTGTATTTGACGTTCAAGGCACTTTAACAATTCTTTAGGTTCTACTATTACTTCCAGCATTGGCTATCTCTATCCTATTTACCTATATTAGTATTTGCAAAAAATTTTTGATGGAGTGGTTGCTGCTTCTAGCTAATGTAATCAGCTATTTCCTAAACATGTCTTGTTTTAAATAAGCAACATAAATTGTTGTGATCGTTTCCCTTTATAGCATGCTGACATATATTGTTTATTTGATTAAAAATAATATTTTTACTAAACCATGTGTAATGTAATTTCACAGCCTGACAACCACAAAACTGAAACTAAAAACTGGATTTTCTCCAAAAATAAATCAAAAACACGTTATAAAATTGGGGGTAGCCACCAACAAGATAGTTTTTAGGCATCAGACAAACTGCCATATATGGAAAAAGCCTTTATATACATATATGTGGCCATAACAAGTACAATAACCTAATATAGGTAGCTGATTATGATTTTTATCTGAGACAAGCACTATTTTGGCCCACATTAGCCCTCTAGCGAAAAATTTAGAAGAGGACCTCTTTGACGTGGAAGTGAATCCACATTCTCTCCTTACATTGTTTTACATTGCATGCCTTAGGAATATTCGATATAGAAAGCTATCGACCTATTGCCTATTTAAATATGTAAATCACTTTCCTTCCTTGATTAATCGTGATGTGAGATGTGACAATATGTACATTATTGCCATAGACATACATATAAGTGCCTTTAATAACTGTATCAGCAAAACACTAAAATGTTTTAGTGGAGCTTGAAAGAATCATTTGAGGACTCTGATGCAACTCGCATTCAAAAAAAGGCAACTGTTCCTTATATTTTACAGTTAGTTTATCTTTCATCAACACTGCTGTCTTCTATTTGTTCTGATACAAAAAATATTTGTGAGTATTATATTAATAATTATGGATTGACCAATATCAATATAATATCGGCCGCTACCAATATATCGGCTATTAGGGCCGATTATTGATATCGGACAATATGAAATTTTACACTGGTGTTTGATTTTTAATTTTTACTATCATCAAAAAGGCTATAAATATGGGAACATTTTAAAAACGTATATACAAAAATGTACAAAAACTGCTAGAATATCTTATTAAGGAATATTAGTTTTACTAAATAATATAAACAGCTTTATGATAATGGAAAATTGAATTCTGTTGCAACTGATATTTTTTCAGTACCTTTCAAGTTTTATTTTTACTTTTACATATAGGGTGATTTTCTAGGTAACTATTAGATAGGTAGATAGTCTTTATTTTCATGAGACATGCACTACTTGTACTGAAAAATGTCAACAGCAAAAAAAAATCCTAAGATATCGACATCGATTCTACATGGACAATATTACATACAGACAGTATGCAGACAGTCATCATAACTCGCTAAAATTTATTTAAAAATACTCTCGAACTGTATGAAATGAATATTATGTTAATTTTCACACACACTGATGGAGAAAATAGCTAGCTGTCAAAGATTTTTCTCATCACATTTACAATTTGTGTTTAAAATTTGTGTTACTCCATAATGTCAAATATAGCTTATATCGGCCAGTGTTATATTGGTATGGGACGATTATTGGAGGCAGCCAAAAAAATCTTAATTCAATGAGATTATATTTTATTTCAGTGACAATTGAAATAGTTGGCAAGTTATACCACCTCACTGAAGACTGGATAAAGTATTTTGGTACTCCTGAAGCTCTAGAGGTAGGAAATTTTTTAGTTTTTAATTATAATGTTAACTAACTTTCTAACCTGTTAATTATAGGATCATATAATATCTTTAATTTTGAGGTGTGATAAAAGTGGATTTCAAGTGTTAAATTTTATTTTAAACTGTGGTCTCATAACTAAACTTAAAGGGGCAGGTGACACAGTTAAATTGAATATTAGAGAAAAATCTATGGAAATTTTACGTAAGTAAAAACCCCGTTCCAGACTAGAACTATAAATTAAATTTTTGAACATTTCAGAAAATATTTTGCAATTGATGGACCAATCCACAAGGCGCAACAACCCAGTTGATATATTAATATCACTTTCCGAAGATTCACAATTGTTAAATGAAATGCTGTTAAATTCTAACAAAGTAATTGCTGAAATTGCTAGTAAAATTATCACTCTCCTAGGTAAAACCAATTAAAAATTACTATCATTATGTGATAGTATATTATAATATATTATGTACCAAGGTGGAGCCCTTATTTCATTAACTAATTTGATAATTATTATTGTGGAACACATTTTAGGTCATTTGAATTCATCAGTTATAGTAAAATCTGCTACGTATTTAATGTTGAATGCCACCACTGGTGATCAGCTAGCGATACTTTTGAAACTACTTACAAACGAACTGCTCGACAAAACTGAATCTCCATATGCCGAAAATGCCGGGCATTTTTCTGTAGTTCTTGAACAAGTTTTAAGCAAAAACATACAGAAATATGCTTGTTCAAATGAGGATCGGTCTGATTTAACACAGATGTATATTAACCTCTTGACTTTGCTAAGGTCGGTTTTAAGTTTAAATATTTTGTGTTAATGCTACATATTAAAATTATATTTTAGATGGGAAAAAAGTGGCAATGTATCACTTTTGAATTCGCAAATAGTATCACGAGCGATTGAGTCAAACTTAGTAAATTTGACTTCAGTTTTTGCAAGCGAAATTCACCACATGCATATTATTGTCGACATACTTGATACGATGGAACTGCCTGGGATAAATTCGTCGTATAACCCTCCCATACAAGTTATATTAAATCTTACTCAGTCCACTGTAAACTACTTCTTCGCTTGCTGTAATGATGACGGTAAGGATAAAGACATCTCTGGGTCGAGATCAAATTATAAATTTCTCTGCCACTATTTTTCAAAGTAGCCTTATGTGCTAAATAAACTTGTTACCTACTACTACTATTAATATTAACTATTACGAATGTCCTCAAAATTTCACGAAAATCACTAAATAACGTTTAACAATAATAGATGATATACGCACAAAGATCAAAATCAGTTGTTCGGATTACAGAATTCAGGAGATTTGGATTATGCTTATCATTTCAAACAATTAAGGCATTCAGATTATAGAGTCCGGATTAGAGGGGGTTCAGATTATCCATATATTACTGTATTAAAAAATGACGAAAAACTATTGTTTTAATAGAGCGTTCACATTATTATACTTATGTAAATTTGAAAATAAAGTAATTTTTATAGTAAAACTTTTTTCCGAAAATCAATCAGAAATATTGACATTTTTGATAACATTTTTGAAAGAAAAAGTCAATATTTCCTTGCACTTAGTCGTTGCCAGGCAACGGAAAGTAACTGTTAGGAAATATTTATTTTTGTACTGTAAGGAAATATTATTTCCTTACAGTTATTTATAAACTAAAAACAAGTTGATTGTAATAATTTATGTTCTTTGAGTAATTTTCGATTTTCGGAAAAATAGTATGTATACCTCGTAGGAAAAGCCACATTCCCCGACTCCGTATTGCCAGTCTCGGCTTACGCCTCGACAGGCAATCTTTACGGTCGTCCGGGAATGTTCAGCTTTTCCTACTAGGTACACAATGTACTATTGAAATCTTAACAACTAAGCCTATTTCAGCTTTAGTCGATTGTTTTAAAAAAATGCCATTTTTGAAATGTATAGAAAGTTATATGACACTTTCAAAGAAAGAGTTAACATACAATTAAAATAAACATAAAGCATTAATACAATTTTTTTCAAATATGATTTAAACTTTTTGATGGAACCTACCCAATTAGTTTTAAATTGTAGGCACTTCTAAAAAACTCAAAGGCTTTCACAAGGTTGGAAAGATATTAAGGAGATTGTGTACATACTCTAAAGTAGCTAAAGTGCTGGCATTGAGAGAATTGTTAGAAAGAGCACTATTTAGGAGTGACAACATACTTTTTGGAGCTAAAAACAACACACACCATGACTCTACAGAAAAACTGCTTATTAAACAAAACAAAAAGATTGTAAGTTTTAATTGCAGCTAAATATTTGCTAAATTGAGAGATATTTATGTTTTTGGGTACAAAGTTATTATAATTTCGATTGTAGAACAAAACTATTCCCCTTACAAAACATTCGTCAGTATTTAACGGGGGTATAATAGGTAACGGTAAGCGAAAAGTTATATCAACGGATGAGTTACCGCCTGATATCATTGCCGCAAATATAAATGAATTAATCAATGCTCTTCGGGCTTGCTGTACCCTACCAGAAGAAAATAAATATGGGGATATGTCGCTAGACAGCATGACACTACTTTCTCTATTGCTTGTCCATTTTGTAAGCCCTGATGTGATGTATAATGGTTTGCCGTGGCCAGAGGAGGAATTTTCAAAGGTGGGTAACAGTTTTGCAATTTAAAAATTTTCAGTTTTACAATTTCTACAGGTTACCATCGAGAGAGATCTATTTATCCAACGTATGTTTTCAAATATACCACTGCTTTGGGAACTACTAAATTTTGTCGCAGTGTATAGACCAGCTATATGCTATTGTTCGGTGTTGATAAGAGCACTGACAGCAACCCTAATACATCAGTGGAAAAGCATGGGTGATCAAAGCAAATCGAATGACACAGATAATTATAAGACACTGATGAATACGTCTATGAAGGTTATAGATGTTATGGCTTTAGGACAACTATTGCCACCCCCATTGAGTAGCATAAGGGATATTTTGCCACATTTGAAAAACTATGAGGTAAGGCAATATTTATTTGAATTTTGAGATGTCAGAATTGTCTAATTTAACACTTTTTTGTGTTAAGTGCAGTCAAACCCTTTTTGCTGAAATTGTATCAGTTCTAAACATATAGGGAACTTTACGTTCCTGTCAAAGTCAAAAATTCTATCTTAAAATGTTATTTTCTACTCCCACATGAATATTTTACGTTTTGTTTAAAATATCCGGAATGGATAAGTAGGCAATTCTACTCAACTAAACACGTGCGAAATCTGAAATCAACCATTACAAGATAGAATAAAATTAAAGGAGACATAGTCAAAAGCATTGTTGAAAACTGTATCTCAAAAATCCTGGTACACCCAACTTTCGATCTTTAAAATAGATAAATTACTTATGTCTTACAATTCTTAGGACTCGATACTAAATTGTGATACAGTTGTCTCTCCGAATAACTCAGACAACAGCTCATTTGACCTTTACTACAATCACAATCCCTAGATTGAATGGACTGGAAAAATCAATAATTAAGGAGTATTGGATATGCTGAATTTTCGGATGTTTACAAAAAGTCGAATCCAAACTAAACCAATTTATTTCTGTTTTGTATCTGTTTAGATTCCTAGACAAAAAAACTTTGTGAAAGAAACATTTTTGAGTTTTGTGGTGTAAACAAAAAATTTTGACAAAAATGAAATATGGTCCTGATACCCTGATAAGTGACAAATTGTATGAACTAAATTACCAATATGTCGTGTGCCTCATGGAAATTTCAACAATGGTTCTGATGGTGTTTGTGTAGCTTTGTCTATGGTCACAGATAAACTTTCTTCCCCTATAAGGAAGGTCTTGTAGGTCTTTAATTTTTATTTTTTCCGTGCTTAAAAATTGTTAGGAATTGCAATTTACATTTTAAAGACTTTAATTGGAAAGAGTTCAATTGCGTCATTTCAAGTTTCTTTTGACATCAAGATCAGTAAAATCGCTTCAAAATAAAAAAGTTACAGGCCTGGGGGTACACCCTTTGTATCTTTCTAAAATCACAGCACACAATTAATAAATAGATTTTTAAATACTTTGTGGTTAATCTTGCAGATTGTGGCAATTCTGAGGGATTGTGTATGGTGCTATATGAGGGACCACATACCGTCTCCCGCATTATTTGGTAGGGATTCAAATGGTATTCATTGGAGGGACCCTATTATTGCTAGACCTCCAGAAATATACACTAACGCTTTAAGGATAATTTTGCAGAGAAATATTAAAACTCTGGGTCATATGTACTCACAGATGTTTATAAATATTCCTAAGAATGAATGAGAAATAAAGGTTTTGTACAGTATATTTAAAAAGTTCAACACTTATTTAGATTACAACCATAAAAACGATTACAGTACACTATATCACAATATTTAAGTCTTCCAAATAGCTACATAAAAAAATATTATGTTTTACCTATTTTCTTACATACCTTTATGGGCATTTGTCAGTGATTAGATTGACCTTTAATTAGTAGTCGTGCAAATTAATTTGCAACTTCATAAACTCCTTATCTGTTAAAAACTTCCAGTTATATCCCAGGATTTGGGAAACTTCGTTCTCTACAGATTCGTAAGATCTAGAACTGGCTTTCAACCACGCATAAAATTCTTCAGACCAATCTGGGTTTTTCTTCCAATCACACTTCTTTATAACCGCATTTCCACGAATGTGTAGCCATTTCAAATTTCTACCAGTATAAGCAATAAGTAAAACAGTAGCAGTGGAGATTCTTTCTGTAACAATCTATACAAATTTGTCTTAAACAATGTAATGTTTTAAATTACTTGTGATTCATTTATCTCACACAGCCCCAAGAAAAGTCTCAGAGCATGGTAATTTTCCAAACATTTTTGATATACTTATAGCCATAATAAGAAATCACATAAATACAAGAGCGATGGTGACGTTGCCAGTCCCAAGTAGCACATTCGGTGCGCTATTCTGCTTAAAACTTTATAAAAAGTATATTGCGGCAATTAATATGGCCAATTTGTCATATTAAGGAAATATATTATACCAAATTGCTTATTCAGTAAATTAGCCAAATAACGTTGCTGTTAAAACTACTTTACAGTATTTTTATAAAGGTGTTTCATTGTGCCATTTATACAGGGTGTAACTAAACTGATGGTCAAAAATGAAACCACGTATTCTTGGAGTCAAAATAAGGGCACTTCTTCATATATTTTTTTCTCCTACGGGCCATAGTTTTTTTCATACAGAGCGTAGAAATTTAGAGAAAAATACACATATTTCTTAGTATCTCTAGAAGTATACAAGATATTTTCTTCAAACTTGGCGTGTCACATGAGCGGATGAGTTGTCAAATTTGAGGTTAATATGAAGCTGGTGAGGCCCCCAGATGCGGAGATACAGGGTGTTATTGAAATTAATTAGTTCAGAAAAAGATGAATACCCTGTATAACCACATTTTTTAAATTTGTTTTGAATGGTAAATTCAATGTTTAACAAAAAGTATCTCTTAGTATTTTTTCATATTCTCAGCCGTTTCTTAATTACTTTCAAAGAACGGCAATGCTGCAATAAAAAGTCATTTTAAGAATAAATCTAACAATCTGTGGATGTCAATTAAACTTGGCATTATTTGAATCATTTGGCTGCCAACTTTGCACCTTAGTATCAATATTTTGAAAAATTATATTTTCATTTGAAGAATTGACTGATATGCACTTTTGCTATGGACTTGCGAATGGCAATAATAAACATGCGGAAACGCATAGTTGCGTGTATTGAAAGAGACGGCGGTCATTTCGAACATTTAATAATTTAATTTTCTAATAGCAATACGTTTCTTTTATTACTGTTTTTGCTTTTGTATTTTGTCAAATAAAGTTTAATTGACATCCACAGATTGCTAGATTTATTCTTAAAGTGACTATTGTTCATTGCAGCGTTGACGTTCTTTAAAAATAATTAAGAAACGGCTGCGAATATGAAAAAATGCTAAGAGATACTTTTTGTTTACCATTCTATTCACCACTCAAAACAAATTAAAAAAATGCGATTATACAGGGTATTCATATTTTTCTGAACTAATTAATTTTACTAACACCCTGTATCTCCGCAACTGGGAGCCTCAGAAGCTTCATGTCAACCTTAAGTTTGACGGCTCATCTGCTCATGTGACACGCCAAGTTTGAAGAAAATATCTCGTATACTTCTAGAAATACTAAGAAATATGTGTATTTTTCTCCAAACTTCTACGCTCTGTATAAAAAAACTATGGCCCGTAGGAGAAAAAAATATATGAAGTGCCCTTATTTTGACTCCAAGAATACGTGGTTTCATTTTTGACCATCAGTTTAGTTACACCCTGTATAGCATTATTTTTACTTCGTAAAAGCGGTATTAGAAGCCTTTATATAGAATAAGTAAAACAGATTTGTAAGAGTTATATAAACTTGCATATAACTTCTATAAAGTAATCTAATACTCCAACTTTCGCTTTATTGTGGCTGGATACTATAGAGTTTTAAGCGTGATTAAAGTATAATTTCTCAGCAATATAGTTATTTAAGACAAATAGCTTCTAATATAGCTTTAGTATAGATTATGTATAAAAGCTTTGTAACTATCACCAAGAGAATATTTTCTGTAGCAAGTATATAGTTGAAATGCTCTTTTAGAACTAGGTATATACCAGCAGATGTTTTAACTGTAAAAAGTACTTTTTCCAGTGTTCAAATAAATTAAAACGATAGGTAAAACTGTCATAGAGACAGACAGTGTCAAGTTGAAGGTCTTTATCTTTACCTGTTTTTGGAAATAAATAATAATAATAATTAAATAAAACGTTACAATATTCTTATAACCAATACCTTATTGTAGCTACCTATTTCTGCTATTTATTTATAGTCATAAAATATTATTTGTGATTAGCGTTTAATTTATTCACAATCTAGAGAAAAAGTTAAAATAAAATAAGATTAATAAATTACGTTATATTATTATCTACTTCGGTGTTGGGCCAGTTCCCAAAATGAACTTATTGCAAAATATGTGTTTAACGGTATTAATAAAAATCAATTAAAAAATAAAATATATCTAACGTCCAACGAGAGATGGCACTGGAGACATAAATTCAATGATTCTGATAATTCTGATAATTTATAATTGCTTAATAAGCGGCTATATAACAATAATGACACCTTTATGCAGAATAGTGCTCTTTAAACGATTTATAAGTGATCGTATGGTGACCTTTTTGAAAGAAGCCATTTTGTATAGTGGAAAAGAAGGTGATAGGGCGGCCATATTCATATGTTCAATAATTATTTTAACGTTAGAAGGAAATTTTTGCATTATTGTTATGATAATTAGTTACAATACATTCAGAATATGTAACGTAATTTATTTAAATACAGGAGTTGTGAAAAAACGGGAAAAAATAAAAAAAATATTTTTTTGTTTAAATTAATTTCAAGGAATTTTCGAGGCGCAGTTGTTATTTCGCACTAAAATAAGTGGTTTTACCATAAAACTTTGTTGGCAGATGAATTTCGAGTCCAGGGTGGGCAATAAAATTAATAATATACAGGCAAAAGAGTCTTCTGGCGGATTCTTAGGTACCAGATTCTACTTTGTTATTCAACAAAGTCGTCATATTTCTGTTTGTGATTGTGAGAACACAGAAATTGTATGCTTTAATATAGCCGTTTTATTGCAAAAATGATTTGTTAAAAGATTTGTTCGTCAATATATGCTTTTTAAGGTTTTATAAATCTTGTTTGTATCATGTAAATACCTCTAATATAACAATTAAAAGAATATAGCAATATAGCAACTGCTTAGTGGCTGTATAACATATTTTATAAGGGCTGAAAAGACGTAATAAAGAAGCAATTTAATTACTATTTCAGCTTGTTTTATAACCTTTATAGAACTTAAATGCTGTATAAATGGGGTCCTTTTTCGGGTATATTGATACTTTATTAGTGCTGAAAGATGGTTTACAACTCTTAATTATATAGCTTGAGGCTATATAAAAAAGCAGTATAGATACTGTTACAGCTTTTAAAAACAATTTGTGCTACTTGGGGTGCTATCCATCTTATACTTCCCTCTAGTTGATTTCTTATTACGAATGAAAAAAATGCTTTATTTGCAACAACTATATGCATGTAAAAGTGTCAAAAGGGGCAAATGAAGTTATGTAGTTTATACTTACAAGTGTCGATAAATACATAACGTTCCTCACTAGCATCATTAAGTTTCCATCTATACGTTCATAAAATGATTTGGATCTTTGAAATCTTGGGATACACAGATGGCCGTATGTTCTCAAATCATATTTGTAAAATTCTATTGCGTTTAGTATCTGATCAGTTCTTAACTATAAGAAAGATTGAAGGCTTTAGTGAAGGTTGATGAAAGATGACAATCTAATTTGACCGAGAGATAATTTTCTCTGATCACTTGGTCTACAAGTAAGCAACTGTCAGATTTGTCTTTTCCTTATAGTTAACCTATGGAGGACTATAGGATCATAATCTTTAGAGACAGGGAATATTTTTACCAATTTAAATGATATTTGTACAGGGTGTCCCATTGAAAATTGCCATCCCCCCCTAACTTTCTTACTTTTCAAGACAGAAAAATGTCATAAAAATTGTAGATTTTCACAAATTTACTTGGAGGGGGAATATTTTCGTGATGTCAGACCTAAATCAAACAAAACCTGCCTAAACCTAAACCCTGCTTGTGAAAGTACGGCTATGTGATGCCCCGTAGATACCAATGAGGTACCCCGTATATACCAACCAAAATTCTCATTTTATTTTATCAAATAATTCGATACAATGTTAAGTACTTCCTTAAAATATCTTGTTTCAAATTCATCGCGCCAGAGACCAAGCCGCCGAATATCGGGTAATAAATTAAATCGAAAAACCATGTTGTTTATATTAGATAGATTGGCCAGGGTAATTAATGTCCCCCGAAAAACATGTTTGTTTATGTATCCTACCTGCCGACAAGCTCGCGGGCGGATAGTGAACACCTGCAGACCCCGAATCGAGTCGAAAACATTGTCCCCATCTGATATAAAAGAGGGTTGCTCCCGGACAGGGGCCAGTCGTTGCTGACCACCTCTTGCCGGGCGAAGCCCTGCCCGGCAACCCAGTGAGTGTCCGATGCCGTGCCAGCCATAGAAGATCCCGAATTGTTGGGCGAAGTACTGCCCGAGAAGTCATCTAGAAGTCTGCCGCCTTGCCTGCCATAGATCCAGCACCAGAGCCTCAGTACAGTATGCTGCCCGTTGAACTGACCACAGAGTAAGCGATTGAATTGTGTTTTGTTGGGTTTTGTCGACTGAGTTGCCTTTCTATTTCTAGTTAATTAATTTATTTGATTTTATTTTATTTTGAGTGCTATTAGTGTTTATTTGAGGTGTCGTAAAGGATTGTTATATTTTGTCATATTTTAAATCAGTGTCGTTACAGTTCTGAATATTTCACGCTAAATTATGGGTATTTAAAAAGCTGTTAGCATAGCAGTGCCGTATTAAGTCAATATTAATATTTTACGCTAAATTTTGGGTATATTTAAATACGTTTTTGTGCCAATTTCAAGTGATTTTAATAATGTTGTGTCTCTATTATTAATTTCGAATCATTATTAATTTACATATTTTATTATCGCGTTTGTGTGATCAGGCTAACTAAATTGTGTGCCAATAATTTTGGTATTATTTCTTGGAATAATTTGAGCTTAATTCACGTACTATTTTCGCAGGTTTTTGTTATAAGTTTATGCTATAAGCTAGTATTGTTCGCCACTTAGGTTTGAAACCAGTTAATACAATTTAAAGATAATTATTTTGCGCTAAACCTTTTATTATCGATTCTTTTCTGTAATATTTACTTAGGAATATTTTAATAATTCATTTTGTTCACGTCGGTGCATCCTCAATTCATTTACTGTGTAATTCGTAACCTGTATATTATTACGCCATAGGCGTACCATTTACTTTTTCAATATATGTATTAAAATTCCCCTGTTGTTTCCGTTAATCCTTAGACCCACACCAAAAATAAATTAACTTATGGACCACCTTTAAAGGTACCGCTCGACCAACTAACATCAAAAACAAAGGTGCGCGCCATAGCTATTATATTTTCAATGATTTGTCAGGCTTTTGCTAACATTATATGAAATCTGATATCACGGTAAAAAAATATCTACAACTTTTATACAATTTTTTCCATCTCGAAAAATAAGATATGTAGGGAGTCCATTTTGGTATCATACATTGGCCTCTAGTTTGACCTAAGGCTCTTACTGGTATATGTGAAGATTCGTACAAGACACTTCTCACCGGAGCATTTATTTGCCAAATTATGTTTTTTTCCTTAATGCTCTCGAGTTGTAAATGTACACTTAATCCTATATTGTGTTGTTTCGCATTTTTCCAAGCTGCAGGAGAAACTGGCATAATATTTGTATCATATGGAGTGTACCTATTTTGTAATATGTGCAAATGTTTCAAGTTTGTATATCCCAGAAGTTCTACTAAGTCGTCGCCTAAGTTTTGAGGGCTTATATACAACTCCTGTAAAAACAGAACGTAAATGGGAAAAATGTTATGCAACATGGCACAAATTAACAATAATTCATTAAGTAAGTATATGGGATATACCTTCCATCTTTTATGGTTGCCTTATTGCAAATTTGTGCGTTGTGGTTAGATCTTTGAATAAAGAACTGCAGGAAGGAGCAAATTTGGGCTTAACCCTCGACCGGGGTACTCTCTGCATATGGCGGGATGCCGTTTCCGTTTTTACAGTGGTGCACATCTTTGAGTTGTTCCGACAAACTACTCGAAGCAGAAATCGTCATTTCTCGTGAAATCAGTATCTACAATACAGGCAAAAAAATTATAAGGCACGTTTATGCTTTTAAGTTTAGGAATATAATAATATAGCAAATCTAATTTTAAATTTCCAATTATAAAGAGGTAGGTATTTACACAAGCGCCTATGCCACTTTGGTGTAAGACCTCAAAAGTTAATAAATTACAAAATGGCAGTCAGGGAAGTTCCACAAGCCGCACAGCTAAGCATAATAACTCGAAAAAGTCTCTAAGTACCGCATACTAACACCTATCACCGTGTCAGATATCAAAATATTGTGTCAAAACTTTTTTACCACACGGGGCGATTTCCGTCTCATGTATTATATGTATAATACCCATAGAGTTTTGACTCCTTCCTGGGATTCTTTTTTCAAAGGGTTAGCCATTATTTTTGTCAGGATGCAGAAAATAAAGGTTGTTCCCGTAGGTTATTTTTTTTATGCAAAACAGGTTGGCCTGTTTGTAGTCTTCTAAATTTGTCGATAGAGAGCTAATATCGGCCACAATTGCTCTTGATATTATAAAAGGTGCTGTGTGCTTTTTTGAAATTCAGCCCACATTGTCCTAGTTTGGAGTTTGTGAGAATTATGATTACTATTATTATTGTCAATGCCAAGTGGAACCACCATCCTTCCCCACATCGTGGTATTTGTAAATCTTTAACAATTCACAACTTACATATAAATTAAGAAAAACACCAACATGCAAGAGTTGATAATGCATTTTTGTGGTATTTATCAAGTGAAGTGACTTAAGTGTTAAACAGCAAGTCGAACAAACTTCGTCCAGTAGAAATTGCGCTTCCTTCGAATCTAGCATTAAATCAATCAGTTCCAATCGCTGCAACTTCTTAAGGTTTCCCATAAGCCTCTTAAGAGCAGCGAGTAGCTTGCCTCCTGTTCCAAACAATCTTACTCTTTCCTCATCATCTCGCGCTGTCATATTACAAGGAAAAGTAAACTTTAACATTCTTATATTGCGACCAATACCAAGGACCACATTTTCCTTTTTTTCCTGCTGTTCGGTATACCATGATAATATATTCATAAACTCGTACAGATTGTAAAAATTGAACATGGGTCTTATCGTTAGTTTTTTGAAGCTTTGCCCGACTGTTGTCAAACACATTTGTGTTCGCATGTGGTCTAGAACATACTATAGATTCTTGAATATTGAAATGATATTTCTTGGAGTGTTTCTGTTACCTACCTGCCATCCAGAATAATAATTAAAACGACTTCTAGTGAGAGTACTATCTTCCAATACAAACTGGCTCCATACGTATGGTAGGTGAAATGCTCTATACCAATTTCTGCAAACTAGACTGGCATAATATTTTTCTCTTATTGTGAGGTACGAGAAAATTTTTTCAAGCAGTAAGTCGGGTAAATCTGACCATTTTGAATATTGATCACTATCCTTGTCATCATCTTCGTCCAGGTCTATATAAACAGCTAAAATGGAAAAGATTTAAGGAAAACATTAAAATTACCAAGATATATATTTTCTCCTAAACTATAATGAAACAACATACCAATAATTATTCGCAAACAAGTAGTAGTTAGTTATTGTAGCACTAAGTGTATAAATATATATATATATATATATATATATATATATATATATATATATATATATATATATATATATATATGTATGTGTGTCTTGAAACACATTTTTAAATGCTATATATCTATATAATAAACTGCAAGAAGAAGCTGTGAGTTACGTATTACAATTTAACTTTGCAATAGTACCTTTCGATGTCCCACTAATTTTGGAAACATATCTTTCTGTCCACAACTTTTGTGAAAATTTATGATTTCTATCTGTTTTACATATTTTAGACATTCGAACTGAAAAACGATTTGCCTATTAATATTCCGCTTATAATAAAAATGTTAATAATGCATGAATTAAAAAATGGAATGTACCATTTGCTGTACAAGAAACACAGGGTAGCTTTAGCACAGCAGTTAAGCTGTGACCAAAAATAATATTAAAACCACTCCAAAAATACCCCAAGTTATGGTTTTTTAAATCCGGATGTATCGAGAACTACAAACTTTTTTGGAACACAAGAAGAATCTAACCTTCATCATGTCAATTACAATTCAGGGTGTTCCAAAAATCACTGAGATATTTTAATAAACGATTTTAGCATTGATTGACGTATTTATAAGACTTCTCACGGCTATGGATTCACTTATTGGAAGACAGATGGCGCTGATAGCTAATAATGTGTTTTGCATTGTATTTTGTCCCCGAAAAGCGCTGTGAGCAGTCTTTATTAGTACATCAATCCGACTTTAGTATAATTTTCTAATTTTCAGACAGAATGTTTTTGAGGCACTGTAGTTATGAAGTCTTTAAAGCTATGGTAACTTCCCAAAGATTATCCTCAAAATCATAAATAAATAATACAATCTGATGCATGAGTAGTCATTTAAAAATGGGTTTAAAGCATATCAGCAGGAAAATAATGATAAAGCCAAATAATACCTTCATCATTGTCATCGACTTTCCAGCAAGCACTGTTATTCATTTTCCTCCGATGAAGTTATTTCGTCTCAAAAGCCGGCCTTACATAATATTGCGCCGGTTAAAGTAGGTCTCGTACTAAAAATATTACTTACTAGGGTTTAAATTTAGATTTCTCAACTTGTGTATTCATGTGGACTATTTCTGAGCTTGCAGTAAGGTAGTCCTTGATACAAATCAAGGGTAAGGAACATTTCGGGAATTACATTCCATTGGTAAATAAAATCTGTAGGAATTTGAGGAAAAATAAAAAATACTTTTGGAAATACTACAAAGATTTTAGCTCTTAAATAAATTTTATTTATAGTTTATAGTAGTTTTGCATTTTTTACTTTTAATTTTTTAAACATACAGGGTTTACTTACTGCATGTGTTCAATTTGGAAAAAAGCAAACCATAACAAAATTTCTTAAGGACCCCGAGGAACATATAAATTACAATTGAAATATCTCCACTTGAATTTAGGAAAATAATACATATCCATTTAATTTTTAATTGTTTTTTTTTTGGCGAAAAACCCAATTAAAGATTAAATGGATTTGTTTGCGCCAGAAAGAAATTTCCGACATTCTCATCCCCTTATTTCTATCCCTTTCCATGGGACGATTTTGCCCAAAAGCGATCCGAACTGTCCTATTGTAGACAAGGTAACATAAACCAGATTTGAAGCTGATATCTTTCAAAAGTTATTGACACCAATTTTTTTTGCTGAAACTTTGGTTTTCTATATTTTATTAAATTTTAAACCTGTTTATTTTTTATTTTTTGGGTGAGTAGTTCATTTGATGAATTAAGATAAATTCTTTATCTATGTAACATTTACTGGATCTTCATTTGTCAGTGTTCACAGAAACACAACTACTGCTTTAAAATTCAAGTTTAATTTTGCATTACACATCTTAGTTTAATAAATATAAAGTTCAATTTTTCAATATATACAAATATAAAAGTATAATTCTACTTTTTATACTATGTACAGTAATTATTTTGACAAAATAGAGCATACATGTTTTAAACAAATAGGTATATTTTAATAAGTAGTAAGCAGTAAAGTGACTAGGTAGAAAAAATAGAATTACATAAAAAGCCAAACCATTGAGTAAAAGAATGTACAATGTGGTCCAAAGAGTTCGCAACAAATGGGCAAAAATGTTGAGATATTGAAAAAAAAAAGATTTTAGATAATCTTCTCTGCATGTCCAAGAACCTAAGAATCGATTATGACAGAAGTCAAATCACCACCACCCAGGTAACCACAAATGACATATAACATAAATTTTGCGTTATTTTCATAACGTGAAAAATACGTAACTTAATTTACGGAAATTCAACATTTGTAAATCCATAAAAAGGAACATATCAAAACAAGCAATAATATTACGTCATTACTGCGATACTCAGCTAATCACGAATAACCTATAAAGTCAATTTTGCGTTATTTTAATAACGTAAAAAATACGTAGCTCAATTTATGGAAACTTAACATTAGTAAATACATACATCAAAAATGACAATAAAAATAAGTAATAAAACTAACGTTAATATTACGTCATTACTATGATACAGATACTCCCAAATAATAAAACTTGGACCGAGGTTTTTGGGAATTCACAATCGAGTCCTGTCCTGAGACCATTAAGGTCCTTTTAGCTTTGTCCAATCCATTATATGAATTTTGAGACATCCTTTATTTTATTTCTTAATTCTATGACATCATCGAGATTCTAGCTTACACTGTTTTAGACGATATTTTTCAAGTGCGTCAATAGCTCAGTTCGTGAGAGCATCGACATTAGTTCCGATGGTCGTAGGTTCAAGCCCTGGTGTTGGGGTGCGAATTTTATTTTTTATGAGGTTATATCTACGTTAAATTTATGGGGTTATTAATCAAGTTTATGAGGATATTAACAGCACTCTGCCCGGGTCTTTTTTGTCATTATTATAACATTTATTTAACGTGATTTTCCAAACGTCATGAAGCTATAACTATTACGGTATTTTGACATAAAAAAACCCTTTCATCATATCCTCCTACTCCAATGCAAGACATGGACTACTTCTTCAGTAAAAAAAAAAACGGTTGTTGGTTAGCTGGGCAATATGGTGGCAATTTAAAAAAACTACCATTAAGTTGAAGAAAAGTGAGGTCAAGTGATGAGGAATCAAAAAGTTATTTAAAAAAGTTGATTAGAATGTAATTTTAAACCTTTGTGCAAAATTTGAGGTAGTTACCCAAAAAATTGAAAATTACAGTTTTTCAATGTTTTCCTTGTTCAGAACGTTTTTAATTTTTTTCAATTAAATACAACCAGAAGGACATTCCTAATGGCAAAAATATGGTTTCTTCTCTGGTTTTCCACAAATAACTAGACTTAATTGAAAAATCACTTTTTATTTACGATCCGCGTTGTTGCAATGCCTCTCTACTCTACATTACAGCTGTATTCAAATTCTCGTCTAGTTATTTGTAGAAAACCAGAAAAAAATCATTGACAAAAAATTGATAAAAAAACCTGTGCATGTAACATTGGGTGTTAAAAATACTGTTCCAAATCTCTCAACCAGTTCGTTTGTAAAGAAATAATGATTTAAAGTCACAACAAAACTCGTGATACACTGATACTTCGTCAATTAATTACCATAACAAAAAAATTTCAAAGTAAAATCCCTATAAAAGCAGAAATGTTATGAAGTAAAAAACGAAAACAGATCATCGGCCCCCTCAGTTACCATGCAACCTATGCCTCTATTAACCTTGAGGTTATAGGACATGCAGAAAAGATTCCCCAAAATACTTTTTTAAATATCTCAACATTAAAAAAAATCCCATTTGTTGGGAACTCTTTGGACCACACTGCATATAGTATATAACATAATATATTCTTTTAGTCAATAGCCAAATTGTAGTTTTGTGCACAATATAAAAATATTTTTCTAGTTTAGATAATACTATATTTTAAATGCTTCAATCTCGAAAGTAAGCTTGAAACGTAAATCTTAAAAAAAAGTTAAATAATAAATATAAAACAAAATAATGGTCTGAACAATTCATATTGAACAAGTTTAATTTATTCTCAAAAATTCTTGTCAAACATTTTTTATTTAATAACTTATTTTTTTGAAAATAATTTTATTTAAAAAAATACAAACTTAACTTATAATTTTCGATATCAGAATAATTTTTTATATCAGATAGTTAATATATATTATAGCAATAATTTTCACTATTATATAAATTATAACTTATATGAAGTTGAAAGCAAATTGCCACTGATTCTTGATTAAAACTAGAATCTTACTATAGCAACATTCATAACAACATTGAATAAGGAATTCGTTAATCAATGATAACAATCTTGGATAATAAGTTAATTTTGCATAATTTTGCAAAGAATATCACCAAAATTGGTCACAAATTTTGTAATTTTTGTTTAGTGGCAAATTTGTATGATATTTTTACAATAACTAATCACAATCAATCCAATCTTCACACAAAGATATGGTATGGAATGCTGCATTATGCAGTTAGTTAATTGTGAAATTGCCTTTCTAAAAAACGGTTTGACAAGAAAATCACATGGCCCATCACATTTGTACTCTTACAATAATGTGAACACTGTTGAGGAAATCAAAATTAAAATAAATAACACCTTAAGAAAGCGCTCTACATAGATACAACACTGTACACTATAAAACATTTTAAACATTGAATATCGTTACGGCTTATCATTTAACGTAACACTGGTAATATCCTTAACGATCATTTCTGCAACTTGCCAGGCCATCTCCTCCTTTTTCCTTTGTTCTTCATCATGGCTTACAATTTTTTTAACAACCTCTTTCAACTTGAACTCTTTTTTGTCCGGCTCCGGCTCGAAATCTGTGATATATTTTCCCAATTCCGTAACTCGCCCTAATGACAACCTATGACACTTTTTCCTTTTCCAAAGAGCATCAGGGTCACACAGTTCTCTAGTATCTATGCTCATATCAGTTTTCTTTTCTTTTTTCTTAATATTTTGTGGTACTTCTAACGCTAAAAATGTACTTGTGCTAAAACTTTTCTCACTACTACAATCTGACGGTGAATATTTTCCACCTGTACTAAAAGACGAGTACCCATTATAGTGCACTGTGTTTATAAGTTCAGATAAATATTTATAAAACAATTGAGATGCTAAAAATGGTTGCAAATAGTTTTTTCTCATTACTCGTTCAACTATCTTAAGTGGCAAGTGAAAACAATCTAGCATCAAACCATTCTCACCGCAAATACTTTGTTCTACAGCAAATCTAACCTTATCGCTAAAACCTAATGGGCAATGCGCTTGTAGAGAGAAATATTTGTCGTAGAGCACCACAGCATCGCTTTGTGCCTCTTGTGGATCGTAAAACTGTTTTTGATCCTGAAGTTGCTGTTGGAAATTTGTCGCGGCAATCCAAAAGTCCAGTAAACTGCGTTGATTCTCTTGCTCGAGGTACTCCATAAAGTAGAAGAGAGCCGTTTCGTTATACAAAATATCTTCGAGGACCACACTCCCGCTGGTCAAGACCTCAATCTGGTGCTTGCAGAAAAAGTCGCTGCCCAAGAATGCGTTAAAGTACTCGTTTTCCATGGTTGTGTATAAAAAAGTTTGTACTGAGTCAAAGCAATGCCCTAAAAAGGAGAATAACAATTCAAAATTTGCTAAAAATTTATCATGTTGAAATATTGGTCAGGATTACCCACATTTGTTTAAAAAAGATTTCAAAATCGGTATGTTATAAAACAATAGGTATACCACAATCATGTTTGTGGGGTAATTGGAAAAATAATATGAGCGTTTTTTTTTTTCAAAAATCTAACATCCCGGTGTCATTCAGCATCTTCGAAAATAGTAAAGGAACATATTATATTTTGTCGGCTAGAACAAGGGGATGGTAAGGAAATCCATTTTAGTTATTTAAATTTAGGATGTGGCTATTTATACGTCCGACGTATATGAAAGTCGGTATACGTCTTGCGCTCTGATTGGCGAGTTGAGTCACGTGACTTCTTTGGACGTACATTTAGCTCCATACAAGTCCGAAGTAAACTGATTTAGATACGTCGGAAGTGCATTTTTCTCAAGCTTCGTTGCAATAATGAGTAACGTATGCCCTCCTTTTTCAACGATGGGCGCTGCCGTATGAAAAAAGAAGTGGTAATTATTTGCAATGTTGTAACCCACCCCCGATTTTCTTGAAATTTTGGCCCTATTTTCGTCCGACATTCGGCACCTCCATTTATAAACTTTGCCGTTTGACGGTTGAAAGTTGGACATCGAAGATTAATTATTATATTATAAGCTCAAATTCCGTCAGGAATAACTCCTGGAGCTGGACGTCCGTTGGGATCAAAGTCTATGTATGAGAAGTTGGCTCACGCTCACTTCGTAACTGGCCGGCGGCGTTCGGCTGCGGTCGTAATGTGACGTCTTCCATAGACCGAAAATGATCGGCGGCCGGATTGCAAGGCACGCTGGAATCGGGGTGACTAAAATCTTTCTGGGATTATCTGTTTATTTTTAATAATTAAGTACCTTAGTACACGCGTAAATAGCATGTAAACTATCTACAATTACATAAACATTATTATTATTATTATTCTCATTGTTGCTGTTGCTATCATTACGTGTTTTTCTAGTACCTACCTAATAAATATAAAAATACTTTAGTAACTTATGACCTGTAAATGAATCCATTAGTTTTAAAAATATGTATTAGATAATGTTTTTTATTGCAACTAAAGCCATAGACAATAGGCATAGATGATTGGAAAAGAATTAAATGTATTATATCTTCAATGAGTGCAGGGTGTAGGGAAGTAAACGCATTTTAAACATGAACAATGGCTTTATGTAAAATGAAAACTGTTTTATGTAAAAAAATTTCTTAGATTTTGTATATAGGTACAAGGGGTCCTAACAAGATTTTTTCTGCTATTTATATATACAGGGTGTTTATTGAGTACTTACACTAACTTTAAAGGGTGCATCTTTGAATATTTTTTTAAGATAAAATTAATGTTCGTATGAATATGGGTCCGCAACGGTTTGGTTCTTGAGGTACAGGGCATCCAAGCATCCAAAAACATTTTTATTTGGTTTTTTGATTATATTTTTGTTCAATAACATGGCATTCGCGGTACTAGAAGTACTGATGATGAGAAACTCAAATATTTACTTGGTTTTTTGTTTAAAGTTAGAGGGCGCCACTTGCCGTGTTATACTTGGATTTAAATAAGGAAGTGGATAAAGGTCCGCAAGTCGCGGATCTTTAGTGTACTTTTTAAAGGTCCGCGAGTCACCGGACGTCTTCATGTACAACCAGTCGGAAGGTCCGGGTTTGAATCCCACGTCAAGAGTTTTTTTTAGGGAGTGGCTATTTATACGTGGCAGTCGGCAATGATGGGCGCTGTCTTTTAAAAAGAGAAGGGGTAATTATTTCCAATGGTGTAACCCGCCCCCGATTTTCTTGAAATTTAGGCTAACCCCCTATTTTCGCCCGACATTCGAAAATAATTACCCCTTCTTTTTTCATACAGGCAGCACCCATCGCCGAAAATGGAGCGCCTACGCCCCTTATTGCAACGATGCTTGAGAAAATTCACTTCAGACGTATCTAAATCATTTTACTGTGTATGATGGTGTTAAATGTACATCCACAGAAGTCACGTGACTTAAGTCGCCAATGAGAGCGCAAGACGTATACCGACTTTTATATACGTCGGACAAATAAATAGCCACTTTCTCTTTTTATTATTTTTTATTCCCACGTTTGGGGTGTCTGCGTCTTATCTAGAATGTTCCTTCTTTTACTATTCGTTTCAAGGACCGGTATTTTCAAGAAGGAACAAGTCTACTGCTTTACGGATTGAGATTCGCGACTCGCGGACCTTTAAAAAATACACTAAAGATCCGCAACTCGCGGACCTTTATCCACTCCCTTTAAATAAGTATAACTTTTCACCACTTATTTCTTCATACATACCACAGTGCCCATGGCCGAAAAAGGAGGGCATACACGCTCCTTATTGCAACGATGCTTGAAAAAATGCACTTCCGAAGTTTAATCGGTTTACTTCGGACGTCTATGGAGCTAAATGTACGTCCAAAGAAGTCACGTGACTCAACTCGCCAATAAGAGCGCAAGACGTATACCGACTTTCATATACGTCGGACGTATAAATCGCCACTTCCTTAAATTTAATGAAAGATGGTGCTGATGGTAACTTTGCAACTGGAGTTTGGAATCCACCCTTACGTTTTTCCTTACCAGAAAGCACTTTATCCACATCACAAATATTCTCCATAACTTCTTTCCTCAATTCTTCAGTACATTTTATGTTTGCTGCAGCTTCAAGCGCTATGTACTTCTTAAATATCGACAGGGCATGATCAACTATGCGGTCATCAGTTTTCTTAACGTTACTATTATTATCACTATTATCACAAAGGCCATTTAGTTCCACCTTGGCTTCGGCAAGTGTCGCAGTAGAACAGTCACACATACTATTGGAATCGGCTGTGTAAGAGTCACAGTCGGTGCTCACTGATAAGCTGTCATGGTCTATTCTGCTGCTAGGCAACGGTGAGCAAATGCGGTCTAAGTTTCTTGATGGGTCGCCACATAGATCTGACTTAATGGAGTCTATGTCTAGCCAGCAGAGTATGTAAGGCGATGCATTTCTGAATTCCATGAATTCAACGAAATACCCTAAAGCAGTTTTGTCAGCAAATACCTCTTGCAGGGTTTTGGAGAGCCTTGAGGGAGACTTTGGTTCACACTCACCTAAGCAAACATATATAACGTTATTATGTATAAATTTCAGGTAACCTGCGATTTACCAATATCAAAGAGTCCTTCATCGTCAAAAGTTGTTAAAGGTCCTGTTTTGTCCGATGTGCTTGGCGCCAATAAGTTATTTAAATTTAAAGCAGGTGGATCCTCAGTAGGAGTATTACCTGTTGGGCTTTTTGATGAAGCAGAAAGGTTCTTTTTGTGACCTAGAATAATTTTTCTTATAAGGAAAAAGAACCTACATCTTTTAACGAAATTACTCTTACCTGACTTCCAGAACTGTAGCATTGCACATGTCTTGTTTCAATAAAAAATATGATATTTTGGGATTGGGTATACAAAAACAAAGTTTATGGTGTTTATTTTTATTTTTTTTTCTTATGCAAAATTGACACTTGACCACAGCTGTGACTTGACGTCGCAGAAAAACAAGGTTTTAAATAATTGACGTGATCAGATGTACAGAAAAGTAAGGGAAGGCCAGAGAAATGGAGTAGGGTGAATACGTTACAAACTGGGCGAACTGCCTAATAAAAGTGGCGGCCATATTAAACCAACTTCATCCATGGGCGTATCATTGTTAACAGACTTGGCACTGCAGACTGCTTTAGAGGTCTTCGTCCTCGTTCGCCACGATGCACAGTAAAGGCATGACCAGCAAAATGTTTTGAACAAACAAATTTATTTGGACTCAAAGTCCAATCAGTCCCCAAGTTAAGAATTTTTAACCACATATTCAATCATTAAAATTAAACAGATGCGCGCCTATGGTGCCCAAAATTTCGGCGATTGTTCTTACTAAAGTTACCGAAAAAATGGTACTTCCGGAGGTCTCCTAGACTTATAATTCTTACAGCTTGGTACTGCACTCGACATTGTCCAAAAACACTGACCATTTTTCTGCTGAAAATACAACTATCGCTGAGAACAAACTGCAAACGTCAAAATGAGGACAATATGGCGGCCATTACATTTGCCTGGAAATAGGATGCGCAGTAGGTCAAAACCAGAGAAATGGAGTAGGGAGAATACGCTACAAGCTGCGCGAACTGCCTAATAAAAGTGGCGGCCATATTAAACCAACTTCATCCATGGGCGTATCTTTGTTAACAGACTTGGCCCTGCAGCCTGCTTTAGAGGTCTTCGTCCTCGTTCGCCACGATGCACAGTAAAGGCATCAGCAGCAAAATGTTTTGAACAAACAAATTTATTTGGACTCAAAGTCCAATCAGTCCCCAAGTTAAGAATTTTTAACCACATATTCAATCATTAAAATTATACAGATGCGCGCCTATAGTGCCCAAAATTTCGGCGATTGTTTTTACTAAACTTACCGAAAAAATGATACTCCCGGAGGTCTCCTAGACTTATAATTCTTGCAGCTTGGTACTACATACGACATTTTCCAAAAACACTGACCATTTCTCTGCTGAAAATACAACAACTACCGCTGAGAACAAACTGCAAACGTCAAAGTGAGGACAACATGGCGGCCATTACATTTGCCTGGAAATATGATGCGCAATAGGTCAAAGCGCGTTCTCCCTACTCAATTTCTCTGGTCAAAACGCGTTCTCCCTACTCCATTTCCATTGAGGTAGTATTGGAGGGGAGAAGCTGCTACGTGACCCAAAACGGGTTTACCTACGTTATAAATTACCAGAACAACGTCAATTTGTTGACTCGGTGCTAAAAGTGCATTAAAAGTGGCTAAAAGTGCAGTTTTCCTTGTTATTGTGAGCTATTGACCTCTGGAAATAAATATGTCATGTGCTGTACGTTGTTGCAGTAGCAATTCTAAAGTGGGCAAAAAGAAATTCACAGGAATTACATTTCACAGGTAATGTAAACAATAGACAGAGCCGTATCAATATAATTTATAATATCCACTTTGGTACTTTATGAAAAGAAAAATATTACCTTTATAACTACTCTAGGTATGTATATGACTGACTGACTGACTGACTAAACCCAGCTTTTGATTTGGTCGTTGTTAGTTCTCGTTTTTTTTTGCATTTTTTATAATTTTACTAGGAATACTGTTTAATCAGACCCTGGCGTGTCAGCCATATTGATCACAGAATTAGCACACCACCTGAACCGGCACCGTCGCAACACCAACACCGTCGCAATGTTATTGCGACGGTGCCGCCTGAACCCGTTTGCTATATGCGACAAAGTAATGTTATGGCGCCTTCCCCCATACTACCTCAATTTCCATTTCTCTGGGGAAAGCGCAAGACTAATAAAAAAACAAGGCTAGGTCGTGGAGTATTATCACAAAACATTTCACAGGTTTGAGCCAGAGTGCTGGTAGATTTGAGATACGCAAAAACGTAGAAGTGTGAAAAGTATTATTTTTTCTGACAAGGATAGCCTAGACCTAGAAGCCAGACTATCTTTGTCGTCGTTCCCATTATATGCCCATTAGTGACTAACCTTGCATTATATGTTTATGTTTGATCTAAGTAAAATCCTGTCGGCAGCGGAATGGATTAATAAAACCACAGTTTAGATAGACATCAAGTTATTGAAATTGAACATGCTGTCTGCGCCTTTTTGAAGTCTCAAAATATATAGGTTATTTGAAGTCACCTTGTCTCTTCATTTTGGACCAAGCCCTTCCAAAACGGACCTCCTAAAGATTTAGGAGTTCCGTTCCTTCCAATCTGGTATAAATATAAAAATAGATACAATACAGGGCCGGATTAAATTATTTTCTTTTATGAACATAATGGTTTGGAGTTTAAATAATTTGTAACTAATGTTATAAGGGTTAATCCTTTTATGCAAAACGGGTAGACTGGCAGAGTGCAGGTAGAGAATTATGGGAAATCCCAACATTGGTGAAATTTCCATAATATTCGAATACATCCCTGATGCATTCCCCGCATTACCGCTCGATTCTGATCTGCGCGAAAAAAACATTCTACCAGCAATGGCGTCGATTTGGTTTACTGGGTGTATTGTTTATACTGGACCGACTTCGCTATCCGCGTTCCTTCTGCCACTTTTATTAAGAATTCTTACTTTATCTCAGTTGGTGGCAGTTCCTTTTACAAGTGGGCATGTGAGCTAAAGTGAGAATTTTTACCTCCCCCTCGCCCTTCAAGCACATCCTCGCGAGGACACTCACTATCGAGCTTATTGTCTCAGTTTGGTGGTGGTGGAGAAAATGACCCTTTCACAAGATGAGCCTTTGACAGGAAAAGGAAAAAACAAACTGAGTGGCTCGGCTAACAACTGAGCTAAAGTTCTCAGTGTAGGGGCAAAAGGAATAAGGAACGCGGCTATTGTTGTTTGCGGACTGGGGTGGCGCGCTACTCGACGAACAAAAAATTGCGACTTATTATAGGTTATACATGGATATTCTCTGGTTATAGGTATGCCAGTTTCTGACATTTAGAATATCCCATATTTTAAATATCCTGCTTTAGTTCCATTAACATTCTTTTTACGGTAACGAACTCCCTTCATACGAACAGACCATTATGTTAATTGCAGAAGAATAAACACTTTTGGAACTACGTGGTGATCTGTCCAACCAGTTGAAGAAGCGAGAATTCTGAATATTACATTTTGGAAGAGTATTTTGTAAGGTATGCAAGAGCTAAAGTAGAAAATTTTGTCCATGGCCCTAAATAAAGCGAACCAATGGGCCACTATTATAAATAAGAAACTGGAAAATCTAATGCGTTCTATACTTACTTGCACTACAGATAGCCATGGACTTCATTTCACACCAAAAGGTACAAAAATATTCTTGCTTTCTTTTCTTAAGAAATCTAAGGAAATAAGTCATGTAAACTTGTTCAATTGTAGGGACATAATAAACAACAATTTTATTATATTTTGGACATTAAATTCATTATAAGATACATATTTGCATGCTTTTATTTTCTAAAAGTTTCTGCAACAATGGTGTTTTAACATTAAACCACCCTGTCGACTTTTTCATCATGTGGCGCCAGTGGCGATCACTTGAAACAGGGCTATGCACAGGTCTTTAATATAGTGTTTGTCCAGGTTTATATTGATAAAACTATTGTCTATGTAGTTTTTGTTCTTAATAATAAAAAAAAACGAGCAACAGCAACACAACAAGCCAACATTTGGCATTTGATATTTATATTTTACCACAAACATAGACAAGACATTTATATAACCACCAAGGTTATTATTATGAGGAGTTTTGGGCTATGGGCATATAAATGCCCGAACCTCCTCTTCATAATAACTTTGATAACCACCACAAAACAAAATATATTTATACAGGTGGTAGCGCCCCTAGGTGCCTGGTGTATCAACTAAAGAGTTCCCTGGCATGGAGGTGGTCCAAAAGTTTGAGCTCAAAGGGATGGATATACACCAGAGGCACAGAATAATTATTAATCTGTGCCAGTGCCAGAGGGGACAAGAATTTTTAGAAAACATTTTTAATAAAATATATTTAATTAATTTAATTATGGCTGTGATCACTGATATATTGATTTTATTTTTAACTTTATTATCTCAACTCAATAAGTATATTTTTTTATGCCAAATTATTTTTAAAAATTATAGGTAGGTACTATATACACAAAAACTGAAAAAAAAAGATAAACTTATGCACAACTGATATAAAAACAATAAAAAACTACTAAGACAGACTTCTATAATCGTTTACGCTATTAGATGGTGCGCTTCTCAATAAAGGATATATTTCTTCTCTTATAGTTCCACCTGTCGATTTGTAGCTGACTGACAAACCATTATCAACAGTATTTACTATTTCTTCCTGTTTCCATGGTAAAATTACCTTTTCCGAACCTGTACTCCATCTCCTATACACTATACAGTTGAGTAGTGCTTGCAATGGATTTAAAAGTGCCTAAAAGATGAAGTTATCAATATAAATAGAAGAAAATGTATACAAAATCATACCATTAAGTACCAAATGCTAATAATAAAAGTAGCGGGTAGGTGGAACCATAACGACCATATCAAAAGTCCATTTAATAAGTTCGGTAGCCAACAAATGTAAAATACTACATTTATTACAGAAAATTTAACTTTTATTGCATCCAACAGGTCTCTTTCTTTACTGGTGAATTGGCCTGATGTACTAGTAATAATTTTTTCCATATCTTTAGTCGAATGATGGTACAAACATGGATTGGCTATCATGACTGTTGCTATAGGAATGTAAGTTGCAAAATAATTTGGTAATATTCTAAATATTGCTGTGTGAAGTGAAGATGCGGTATGACAACTGCAATAAATTTATAGTTTTATACAAGATATTGCCCTCGTTTATGCATACCCTATAGTTAGACAATGTGTGACATATTGTCGTATAAGGATATGACTAGCAATTTTTGGTAGATTTTAATATGACAATTCTGATTAGGAGATTAGGCATACTCTCATATCTGGGTATATGATACCACACATGGGTTAACTAACTAGAGTATCCATAAACGCAAGGATATTATATATTGCTTTGTTCGCTTACTTAGCATCGGGAATGTATAAAAGGCTCAAGCCTGTTGTAGTAAGGATTGCAGGTATAATCCAAGCTGCCATATGATAATACCCAATGCGACATTCTTTTTGACTTAAAATAAACCTCATGTCGATTGTGTATACTAGTGTCCAAATCCACGTTGCCGTGTAAAAATATTGGACGAATGCCTGAAAATCTTTTCAATAGAAATACATTTAAAATACTTAGTTTTTTTTGTTTTAAAAAGGGCACTTACAGAAGATATGGCGCAAAAGAGAACACTTGATGTATCATCTACTGCAGGCATGATGTTTTTATTTTTCATCCAAAGGGTTGATCTTGTGAAAACTCCTGAAATATAAAATCACAATGTATGTAGTACATACCACGGACTGGCAGGAATGTACAGGGTGTCCAAGTTAACATAATAAACCCGGTTTTCTCAGTAATTTTAAAGATAGATTGTTCAAAAACCAGACTATTGTGTTGAATTTTACGAAGAATTCGAATATGACATCAATCTTAATACACAGGGAGTTTGTTAAAAAGTTATTTAAAAAGTAACGTTTTCAAAAAAAAAATGTAAAATTGGATTTTACCACTTAATATTAGTAATAATTATATGGGGAGTAACAAAAATGTGTCGATTTTTATTTCTGACTTTCGGTTTGACCGGAAGTGAGCAGCACTTGGTCAGATTTTTGAGACATTCTGAAAACCGACACTTTCTTGTTACTTCCCGTATATTCATCACGTGTTAAAATCCAACTTCCCAATTTTATGGAATAGGGTATTTTTTAAATAAATTTTAACAACACCCTGCACACCCTAAGTTTGACGCCATATTCAAATTCCTCGGAAAATTCCACACAAGTCTGGTTCTTGAACCATCAATTTATCTTTAAAATTATCGAGAAAATCGGGTCTATCATGTTAACTGGGATACCCTGTACGCAACAAATGCTTTTTTATTTTACGCCGAAATAAAAATTAACTACATATGGGGCTACATGAAACCAAAACAGGGCCCGAAAAATTGCATACAGATATCTCGGTACACGAGGGGGAGTCAAAAACATAAACGCGGCACAAGAGTAAAGTACCTTTATTTTGCGTCGTAGAGAAAAACAGTATAAGAGAAAGTTGTTTGCAATGAAAAAGTATGTACAGGGTGACCGTATTTAGAGTCTATGCAAGGTGATCTTGGTTATCTTAAGAGATACGAGGTCGGTTAAATTGGGTCAAAGTTGCTGAATTTGATGCTGAGCATGGTAAAAAAAATTTTGGCTAACTCTTCTCGTTTTGAAAATATTGCGAAAAAACTGAAAATTGTCGTTTTCTTTTAATTTTTTTAAACGAAAACGAAGGGTGCTGGACATTTCTAAGTTAAACATTATTAAGGCACTTTTTTTACAAGGAATCCAAATGTGACCTTGCTTTTTTTGTCGCCTCCCTGGACAAATATATTATGATTATTATGCTTTGTTTTGTTTTTCTTGCCGTTATATCAAATTAATCGTTTTTTAGTTTCAGGACATGCCTGATACCTATAGCCAGCCCATAGTCCTTTTTTTATTTTGGCGCATTCTCCCATTTGTTGCGTACAGTACAGAAAAACCCTTGCTGTTTTTCTGGGTACATTACATTCTGCCGGTAGAGGGCCATTGCCCTAATTATTCCAAATTTAAAGGACATACCTATGGATGCTAATAAGTCTGCAACAGCTAAATATATTATTATTTTCCTTCCTCTTGAAGCGGACGATGAGATCCATCGATGACTATTTGAGAATTCTTCTCTCGGTAAAATCTGATAAATAAATCACAAAATAATAAAGAAATAACATAAATAATCAACAGCAACAGAATCTGTAGGTATTCTGTGGCCAGTTTTTAAACACATAGGCCCATGTTCCCATGTAGTAAAAAGCACAGGCCAGTTTTCAAAAGCCTCAAAATATAAAAAAATCGCCAAATCAGTGTAGTAGGCAAATGACATGTTTAAAAACGCGAATTTTTTCATGTAACACATAAATTACCAAAACATAAAAATAGACTCGTAAATCGAAATAAAAATTTTAAGAATAAAATATTAAGAAAAATTAATACTCGATATAAATAATATCTACTACCTTTAAACCATAGGCCTTCCTTTTGATCCGTTTATTCTTAGTTTTTTTTTATTAAAATTAAACAAAAACGAATCGTCCTGCATTTTTTACGCCGATTCACAACATTGAAAAAGAGGGCACTTATTTTATGCCTGCTTGATTTTATTCGACATTTTTATGCTATACATATATTTCAAATTCCTTAGTCGATTTAATTTCTGCGAATCAGCGAAAATTCGGGCCAATTTAGTGGGTCATTGCCAGTGTTATCACTATCACTGAGTGCCTATACCTATTTCCCTACATATTAATTAATGCACATTTGTAGTTTTTGCTCACCTGATATATAGCCCCACATATTCCTAAAGACGCCGAAAAAAGGCAGACACTGTTGTAGGCATCTGTGTTAAACTCTTCCATTATAGTCACAGCCATATCAGTTCCATTACCGTGATGACAACAAAAAGTTTGTATAGTTGGATCTGCCATAGTACCTATTTTATCAAATTTTCCAAAATCTAATTTATGTGCTTCATTTTATGTACAAATATTGATGGATATTTAATTGTATAGAAGGTGCACCGACAAAAAAGGCTGCATGTTCAGTTTGAAGAAAGATACCGTAGAAATGCCGGGCCGCTTGCTACGCTTTAATCTGTTATCTTATACACTGTAGAAATTTGATATAAGCGGGCAACGCGTTTTTAAACTTGTCTGTACGAGATAAAGAATTTTACTACATAAATAAACTAATAGAAACACATGCTTGATTAAAGTATATTTAAAGATTGCGCTTTACATTTGTCCCAACAAGGATTCGGTGTGTGAGCATTTATCGAAATTTTAAAGTAAAGTAGCTTCGATAACTTTGAGTAGCTCCCAGAGTTTATACGTTCCTGGTGTAGGTTATGTAGACATTTAAATTTCGTTGTAAAAACATAATAGGCCCTACACGCTACACATAGACTGCCATAACCATTGTTGAATCTTCCGCACGCTACACCAAATATTTTGCATGAAATTTTACATAAAGATTAATATTTAGTAGATAAAATAACTAAATTAAAATACCTATAAATAAACTTAGTATCGAGTCCTAAGAATTATAAGACTTTACAATTTATCTGTTTTAAGTTATTTTCGCTCCAAAATTAAAGTTGAAAGTTGATGTAGCGGGATTTTTTGCCGACGGTTTCAATAATGCTTCTGACTATGGCACCTTTAATCTACGGTGAAAACTATATATTACGAAGTTCAGATTTGGAAATATGAAGTGCAATAAACAACGTAAGGCTAAATAGTGCTGAAACATGGTCACAGATTAACCAGCATCTGTGACATGGTTCTAATTTTTAATTATCGACAACTTTTTATCATCAGTGGCGACGCGCGTGTAATTTTATCCTCAAAATTGAGAGGCTTGGTAAAAGTAGTAAAAAGTGTATAGAATTTAAATTTACATATTTCAACCGAATTTATGTATATTTGAGTTGTTCTGTAGTTGAAACAGAGGCGCCGACTTTTCAAAATTTGGCCGGGTACCCAATAATAGAAATTTGACAGTTAAAACGAAATACAGAATTGTGTTAACTTTTACAAATCGGAAGCTGTAAAATTGTCCGGAGTACAAACGATTATACAGGGTGATTCAGTTTTAATCTGCAGCACTTCAACAGGTGATAGAAAACCAAAAAATAACCGCACTTTCTTCTATAAACTATATCATTTTAAGGCCTTATAAAAAAGTTACAGGGTGTTAAAGTTGCAAGAAATATGTGGAATTTATTGAATATTTTACAAACTAGTTGAGATATTTAAGTCATATTTGGTACACGTTATAACGGCATGGGTTAGCATAAAACCTGTTAATATCAAACATCTTGAACAACCAGTGGCGTAGAAATGGGTAATTAGTATAATTTATTTTAGAAAAAAAAATAGAACCAACTTGTATAACAATAAAATGTATTCAAATTCTTATGTAAATTTTTATTGTAAACAAAAACGTTCTCTTAGCATTTTTTCATATGTGTCATGGTTTCATAGCAAATTTGATTTTTTCGTAATATTTCGGGGTACTTCTGAAAAATTATCTAAAAAACTTGCTCCATAAGTAACACTTAAAGTAGAAATAATGTGTTTGCTACCTGAAATAAAGTAACTTTTTCCAATAAACTCACCTATTTAAGGCTATACTTTTGAAGATACAGGGTCTAAAACATTTAAGGAAGATACCTACATAATTAATGTTACGCTCTGTATCTTGAAAAGTAAAACCTTGAATGGGTAAGTTTATTGGGAAAAGTTACTGTATTTAAAGTGAAAAACACATTTTTTCTACTTTGAGTGTTACTTATGGAGAAAAGTTTTAAGTTAATTTTTCAGAAGTACCTACCCCGAAATAATACGAAAAAATCAAATTTGCTATGAAACCATGACACATATGAAAAAATGCTAAGAGAACGTTTTTGTTTACAATAAAAATTTACATAAGAATTTGAATACATTTTATTGCTATACAAGGTGGATCTATTTTTTTTTTCTAAAATAAATTATACTAATTACCCATTTCTACGCCACTGGTTGTTCAAGATGGTTGATATTAACAGGTTTTATGATAACCCATGCCGTTATAACGTGTACCAAATATGACTTAAATATCTCACCTAGTTTGTAAAATATTCAATAAATTCCACATATTTCTTGCAACTTTAACACCCTGTAACTTTTTTATAAGGCCTTAAAATGATATAGTTTATAGAAGAAACTGCGGTTATTTTTTGGTTTTCTATCACCTGTTGAAGTGTTGCAGATTAAAACTGAATCACCCTGTATATACAATAAAAAAAACAGTAGGTACCTACGTCGAGAATACGTTTGCAGAGTCTGCAAGTGAAATTTAATGGCAATACCGAATTCCGCATAAATACCTACCTGTTATATATTTTTTTATTTGTTGAATGTATATTTTTGTTGTATAACAATACTGTATTAAACTATAAATAAAACATCTCATTTAAACTCTCTAACTAAATGAGGGATAGTTCCTAGAACTGAGGCCGTATTTCCCCTTTTAGGCTAGTCAAAATACGTGGTAGAGGTAGAAAAAATTAGTAACAAAGTGATCTCTGCGGAAATGAGTAGTCAATGGAGTCATTATTAACCCCTCAAAAGTCTCTCTTTGTCGCATTGGTGGAACTTGGAAAAAAATTACCGCCATCTTGAATTTTTTTGAATTTACTGAATATCTCGTAAAGTATGCATTTTATCAAAAAAAGTCAAGAGATCATTTTTATAGAGAATCAAAAGCTACCTATAATGGAGACATTTTCAAGACTATTGGCCAAAAAACAAAAGTTATGGAAATTTATATGATTTGGCACTTTTTAAAATTCGGTTAATATCTGGAATAGTATGCATTTTATGAAAAAATTTGAAAGAACCTTTTTTGGACAGAATAAACTACAGTAGACAAAATAAAAATATAATAAGAAAAATCGAAATATTTTTGTAAGGGTAGAAAAACAAATAAATATAATAAGAACATTTTACATTTGGGCAGGAACCAGGACACTAAGTAATTAAAATAAATTTAATTTTACTTTATAAATCGTCTTCTTCATCATCATGCACTATGGCGTTATTACAGCTTACACCGTAGCACTGACCACATTTTGCTGAGCACTAGTCCAACTTTTCTGCAAGAACAATTCTTCAAGCAGCTGTTTTCTTTGCAATCGCAAAAAATTAATTTCAACAAATTTGAGGGTGCTATGGATCTTGTGTTGTGGTAATAGGTACTAGATCTCCATTTTCGTCAGTTTTCCAACCATATTTAAGGGGGTCGAGGGAGTTCCCCAGCCATTCTTGAATTTATAAAAATATACAACGTAAGCATAATAAGAAATGTACCTTATTATTTAAAAAAATTACCTGAAAATACATCCTAAGAATGTGCTATTTGGCAGTGAAGCTAAACATAATTCTGAATTTAAGCTTTGCCTTGAAATCATCCTCAGATACAGTGTGTCCCAATTTGATACTGGACACCTCAGAAATATATGAAGGGCAAAGAAAACAAATGGTCTCTATTTTTTTATTGGTAGTCCCAAGGGAGAGTATCTCATAGGTGGTGGTATTTAAATTGGGTAAATATGTCATGACCTGCTACGATTTTTTAAAATAGCAAATTTTCAAGAAACCCTATTGATTTTTAGCTTTTTCGCCTTTTTCTCCCACTTTTTTTCTTAGAAATGTGTCCTTTCTGGAGCTTTCATGTCAAAATATTATTAAGGAAACTTGTTCATAGTGAAAACATAAAATTTTGACGTGAAAACTCCAGAAAGGACACTTTTCTAAGAAAAAAGTGGGAGATAAATCTAAAGATCAAAGTAGGCCTAGACTTTTGAAATTTTGGGAATCCACTCAGTTTTTCATTCTGAATAAGTTTTGTCGTAAAAAAAAACCCTAATAGGGTTTCTTGAAAATTTGCTATTTCAAAAAATCATAGCAGGCCATGGCCATAATTACCCCATTCAAATACCACCGCCTGCCTGCCTATGAGATACTCTCCCTTGAGACTACCAATAAAAAAATAGAGACCATTTGTTTCTCTTGCCCTTCATATATTTCTGAGGTGTCCAGTATCAAATTGGGACACACTGTATAGTGAATCTTCTTTGGACACCGGTAAAGATAAAAAAAAAAAGTCCTGATTTAATCAAAACTGCCACTATTTCAGATATTAACAAAATAAAAAAACCATATTGCCAAATCATATAACTTTCAATAACTTTTTTGTTTTTTGATCAATGGACTTGAAATTCATTAAACTCATTATAGGTAACTTTTAATTCTCCATAAAAAGAGTCTCTTGAGTTATTTTGATATTATGCATACTTTACGAAATATTTAATAAATTAGAAAAAAATCAAGATAGCGGCCATTTTTTTGCAAGTTCCACCAATGCGACAAAGTGCGATTTTTGAGGGATTAATAAGGATCCCATTGACTACTCATTACCGCAGAGATCATTTTGTTACTAATTTTTTCTACCTCGCCTGTATAAACCTGCCTAGATTGACTAGGCTATTTAGATTGCCAAACTGATTCTTTGGGCGTTATTGAAGCTTTTCGCCCTTTGTCATTTTAGGTTTTTGCTAATAATATCTGCGATACGTTTTTTTAGCTTCATGGCCCCAAGGCCCCCAAGACCAAAAGTCTCCACACTAAAGGGAACAAAAAAGTAAAACGGTCTTCCAACTCTTTATATTTGTTTATCTTTTGATTTTGTCCACTGCGTGCAGCTTTCCCCGCCTTTAAAGATGTTTTTCCTATATACAGCTTTGTCCGCTCTCCAGAGCACTAGACATTCCATCCGCCCGTTTTCCATCACTGTTACAAATCCCACTCGGTTCTAGAATTGCGAAAAATTCGCCAACTACTAAAGACCAGTTTATGGTGGATTTGATCAACCTGTGGCGGGACAAACGACCGACACTTCTGTTGCAGCTTAGCTCACTAATGCCATAAAAAATATCAACTGATTTGCCGCAACTGCACACGCGTTGTTCACAGACAAGCTGTGCGATGGAAATTCGGAAGCTGGAGTCATCCAGAAGGTTTCCCAGTGAAGCAGCAGGCAAAGCCTGAAGCCAAGCACTACTTCGGTCAAGTATAGTTTTGAGATTTTTGAAACAATAAGTTTATTTTATTAACCTGTCTCTCGAAAACGAAGCTTTAAAACATAGCAGTTCATATGGACGATTCTTTTTATTTTTACGAGTTCTATCGTCTATTAAATGTTCTGAGACATCCAATACAGGGTGTTTTAAAGAAAACTTTTAAATAATTCAAGACGCCTATTTTTAAATATATAAATAAATGTTAACAACAAAAATATACGTACGATTTTTTTAAATGGTTTGTACATGTTGTAGAATGATAAAATGTCCATATAGTATTCAGGGTGTCCAACTAATAATGGTACAGGGCAACTGCATTATATCTTGTGCAAAAATATTACAATTGAGCTTAACAACTAGGTACCGGTTGAATCTCAGTGGATGTTGAAGGCGTTGAAGTTAATTTTCTAAATTGAAATATGGCTATTATCTTCCAAAATAATCAAGGTACTGAAACTAAAATCTTGCACTGTTTTGTTTTTCGGGATAGAGAATAAGATGAAGATGTCGATTTCTACGTATCTTACAGAGGGCCAATATTAATGACTTTTTTAATTTGTTGGCGATTATTTTAGTGTCATTGATTTATTAGTTGAACCTGTCCTTAAGAAACCGGTACCTATTATACTAGACTTTCTCCTTTACTACAATAATAAGAATAAAGTAACGCATATAAGGCAAGAAAACATTGAATCAAAACAAATAATTACTTAACTGCGGATCCTGCAATTTGCATGATCCCGAAAATAAGACCTAAACACCAAAAATTAGTTACATTATTCTAATACAGGGTGTTTTAGAGAAAAATTTTAAATAATTCATATTTTTAAATATAAAAATGAATGTTAACAACAAAAACATACTTACGTATTTTTTTAAATGGTTTGTACACGTTGTAGAATGATCAAATGTCCATATATTATACAGGGTGTCCAACTAATAATGGTACAGCACAACTGCACTATATCTTGTGCAAAAATATTACAATTGAGCTTAATAACTACCGGTTAAATCTCAGTGGTTGTTGAAGGCGTTGAAGTTAATTTTTTAAATTGAAATATCTTCCAAAATAATCAAGGTACTGAAACTAAAATCTTGCACCGTTTTGTTTTTCGGGATAGAGAATATAAGATGAAGATGTCGATTTCTACGTATCTCACAGAGGGCCAATATTAATGACTTTTTTAATTTGTTGGCGATTATTTGAGTGTCATTGATTTATTAGTTGAACCTGTCCTTAAGAAACCGGTACCTATTATACTAGACTTTCTCCTTTACTACAATAATAAGAATAAAGTAACGCATATAAGACAAGAAAACATTGAATGAAAATTATTCTTATTCTTATATCGATGAATACATGTAATCATACATTGACGATGATCGATGCGATGACTGCTCAACCTCAACAAAATAAAGGAACTTGACCCGATCAACAATCGTTGATTTTTGTATGGTGCAATGATGTAATAGAGCGAACTTCCTATTTGAACGGGTGATTAATATTTTTCTACAAATTACGTGAAAATCCCGACACAAGGCCAAGGAGCGTGGAAGATGCGCTGATGCATTGACGACATGTAATCGCACTAAAGACCACCAACTCGCGTCGGAAAATCGCTGTCCCCTTAATGCCGTTTTAATAGTCGAAATAGTCTCTTCACCTTTTCCTATTAGTGCGCGGTTTCGGAAGATAACAATTACCTTTCACGGTTGTTATTACAAACGAAAAGGAATTTGGTTTCAAGGTAGCAGTGCCACACTCGTGTCTGCGAAGAGCTATTATGTTTCCGGGACTACTTTTGTTCTTGTATCTCTGTCTTGGGAGGGCCGATGGTGGACAAATGCAGTGCGAAATGGTACCTTTCGAAACAGATACTCACGTGGGACACTGCTGCGTTTACGTGAAAAACAAAAGTGACAACGCTATGGTGTTTCCGAGTGAGGTGGAAAAACAAGTTGTCGACGAACTGAACAAAAAACAGAAGCAAGGCGAAGAAATGGCGAGTAAGACGGCGGCCGAAAACACAACACCGGACGACGGTATCCTTTTGTTCCCAGGCGAATTTTATAAAAATAAGAAAGAAGCAGAGGCGAACAAAAAGAAAAACAAGAACGTCGAAGAACTTGCCAAGAATAACACGTCGGAAGCTGCTGACAAAACAGTGGAGAATACGACAATTACAAATGCGAATAGAAACGGCATTGATGTACCCAACAATCCTTGCCCAAAGGGGCATACGATGGATGTTAGTGGAACTTGCGTTGAAAATTTGTAAGTAGTATTTTAGATGTTTGTAGAACGTGCGTAGGAAAAATTGTTTCTAGTTAATTTTATCATGTTTATTTATTTTGTCATAAATAATAATAAATTATTATTATACAATTTAAAGTTATATTGTTTAAATTTAGGGTATTTAATTAAAACAATTAAAAATTTTCCTTGTTTGATTATTTTTTGTAATCTTCATTTCTTTTCCATATAACTTATTTCAGGGCAAAAATAAAGTAAGAACATATAAGAAAAAGTTCATATAAGCATGGGGTTTAAAATTAAGTAAAAAAAGAAAAATTATATTTTAAAACTTGGATTTTCTCCTATGCCGCTATACTTTGCTCAAAAATGATATAATTTCTATAAAAAAGATATATAGTGATATAGAAAATACAGGGTAGCCCGTTTTTTGCTCAGGGAAAAACTCATTGTAAGGTGGGTTGTTTATATAAATATAGTTCCTTATTTTCGAACTGTGGAAGATATTCAAACCAAATCTGGCACACAATATACATGGATGGAGGGTCATAAGGCTGAATAATATGAATATATTGAATGAAGCAGTGGCTGAGATATGGGTAATCGGTACTGCTAATTCGATAAATAAAAGGAGTATAGCCCTAGATAAAATTATACAAATCATTCTCATACAGAGCATCCAATATCCAATTTTAAACAAAAAGTGTCTCTTGAAATTTTTAGTATCTATCACGGTTTGACCGCAAACCTATTTTTTGTGATTTATTTCACTAAAACATAGTTTGACAGTGTGTAACAATCATAGTTGCCATAGATTGTTTTATTCAAATTTTGTTATTACTATCATTATTTTTGGAAGTAAATAAATAAATACATAAAACCATTGATTTTTTTAATACCTGTAGGTATCTCAGAAACGAAGAATTTTAGGACTTATGCTTATATTATAAGCAACCCACCTTACAAATAATTTCTACAAAATGTCAAAGTGCTGGTCAAAAAACCTGGGACACCCTGTATATTTTCAAAATTGGCTCTATAGTGTAATTCTTATGATATTTCTATGCCATTGGCAAATAATTTTACACTACTTACATTGTCTGTCAAGGTATTGCGTTTACCATGCAATTTAAGAAGCTTTCTTTATAAAAAATTTAATAAAATATTAAATAATAATAAGTTGCACCTGCAAAATACTCCAAACTAGGAGTACCCCAGAAGCAATCACAAGCTTGTGTGGGGGAGGGGTGTAAATCACTATTATTTAGGTTTCATTGCCATTTGCAGCTAGGCCCGACTTCCCGATAGAACTATGATAGCATTTGCCTGTATTATGGAAAACCCTAGAAAACCGAAGTAATCCGAGTGAGTATATGGCAATTAGTAAACCACACAGATAAAGTTATTAATCTATACATTTTATCCAGCATTCTTGGCTGTTTTTAAAATTGTTTTCATGTTCATGTTTTCTGTTTCTTTAATTTTATTTTTTTAATCACACAACAGACTACACACCCTAATTACAGATAGAAAATTACACAAATCTGAATTAAGTACCGATTGAAATTGTGTCTTTGTAATATTTTACTTGTTTTAGGAGTTAACAATTAATATTACAAACACATTAATATAAACATTGATACAAGGTAGAGGAAAGCCAAATGTTAGCAGCTGCGAGACTTTTGGGAACTTTAACACAAAATAACTTGCAGCACATAAAACACATAAAATACAGAGTTCAGTTGGATAAAGAATACATAAATAAAAATTTCTATCAGTTTCAACTGTAACGTTGGCATTTATAATCGGTGTTGAATGGAAACAAATCTTTGAATCCCAGAGATGTTGAAACATTGTGAATATCCAACGATAGAGCATTAAAGTTTAATACATTTTCATGACATCTGGAATTACTGAATAATTTCTTATAACAGACAAATATGTCAAGTTAAATGCCTGTAATAAAAACTAATAATATTCCCAACGGAAATTCTGGCTACACTTTAGTATAATCTGCAAGTCACTAAAATTATATTCATTCTTTATAAGGCCATATAACTTTGTAAAAAGGGATCATCAATTTACGAGAGTAAATTATTCATTTACTTTACAATATATGGGGATGTTCACAAATATTAAATAATTAATATTCATGGTAGAAAGCACTTTTGGGAATTGTTGCATTCGATTTTGAGGTTGAAATTAGATTACCTCTTCTAAAACTCCCTACGTACTCTAGTATTAATATACTGGATTTCGGCAAATTTATAAAAAATATTTATTTATATTATTATTGAAAAATCCACACTTGGGCCTAATTTCTTTGGTGGTATTTTCAGAAAACTACTCGTTAATTGTGACATTTTGTCATCCAAGTTATTGCCTAAGGTTTCTATTTTTTTTCGACGTTTTGTGTTGCGACCTTTTTTCCGCCAACCTGTGGGCTGATAGATCAGTGGCAGATAATTAATTTCTTCTAGAGAGCACATTTTTTTTATGTTTGTTTCACATTTTGTATTAAGAAAAGTTATTTCTTATTTTGCACGTTTAATGTAATAGAAATTTTGAACAAATCATAGTAGCCTGTTGAGAATTTTTTTAAATAATATTTCCATTAAGAAATTGTTCTTTGGCAAAAATTATTTATTTTGGCGCATAAACATATTTAAGCTCTTAGGGCCAATTTCATAATAGAACTGAAGTATCCATTAAAATTAAAGGAACTTTTGTAGAAATGTTAGAAGAATATTTCGATTGTTACAAAAGCTCCATTAATTTTAAAGATTACTTTATGTTTATTTCCTGAGCTACAAGGTTGTAAAAATTAAACTTTTCTAATACTGTATTGCTTATAAACAAAACAAAATGCTTATGCAAAATGTGAAAGGCGCAGCACGTTATTTTTATAAAATAAAATCGCCCATTTATTACCAACCTATCAACAAAATAGATTTTTTTTTTGTTTTTGTGAAAGAACTTTGGGGCATAGAGTTTGGGTCACCCACATAGTACTTTCCAAATGAAAATGCCATTATATATTTACATAAAAACTTTTATTTAACTTTAACGAACAATATAATTAAATATTTAAAATACTTATTGAATAAATTGTCTATCTATTCTTGAGAAACTCTCTCTGAAATATAAAAAAAATGTGAGGAAGAAGAACTACCTTATTTGTCTTTTTTGGCATGTTTCTTCTTTTTAGGCGCACCTGAAGATTCCCTACCAGGATAGATTGCCATCAATCCAAGCTGGATAATGCACAACGCAAAACCAATTGCATTTTGTACCTGAAATTTGTTTATCGCTTTAAAGATATTTCAAATTATTTTGGCAATTAAACTTACAATCATAAAATAGTTTAGGAGTATCACACCATATAAGAGCCATAAAAATGACACTATTGACCCCATAAAAGTGATTGGAAATGGAATGGATGAAGCATCTTGTTTCTCTATAATTCCTTTCTAAAAATAAATTGTTAATTGCGGAGAAATATATTAGTCCCATAATTTTACCATATCTATCAGTGGCGAACCTATCAGAAATAACATTAATACTGTTACAATTAACCCATATCTATATTCAACATGCTGGGGATCCTCTATTTCGGCATACGACAGAAAGACGCCAGCTAATACTGATGCGAATGCTAAAGGTTTGAGAACTTCCTCCCATTTGTTCGAAGCATAGTGATAATAAAATATAGTATAAATAATATTTAATCCTATCGCAGCTATGTTTACTTGTAACATGGCAGGATCATCCAAAAGTAATCCATATTTTAACATTAAAATCCCTCTAAAATAATATGATTGTAACAACATACAAATTCTAACTGCTGCCAATGAAATTATACTACTTCCATTAGTTTTTTTTATTCCACAAAAATGGCAAAATATTTTTGCCGGGCATGATGTAGGGAAGGACGGTAGTCCTACTTGGATGTTGTAATACCCACATGATGCCTCATGGTTTTTACATAACTGCAGAGAATATGTATAGCCACGACATTCACGACAAATTTTACACCTTCCTTTCCTATATCATATCCTAGCAGATATTATTCGCTAAAAACCAAGGTCTTATTTTACATAATATAGCCAATGTAGCTCATACAGGGTGTTCGCAAAAAATTTTTTTTTCAAAAAATTATTTCAAAAAATCATATTTAAAAAATTAGTTAAAAGAAACAAATTGGGATTTTGCATTAGGCACATCACCTAGATAACTGTCGAATATATCGTCGATATCATTTTTGCTTTCATGACATGCATGGCATGCCTGATTTGATTCATATTATATTAATGTTTACAATTTTAAGGAAATGTTAAAATGAAATATATTTTTCCAAGGGAGCCTAATAGAATACAGTGATATGATATGCCCTGTATTTGCGATTTGCGAAACAAGATCACTAAAATATGCCCTGTGGTTTATACAAGGTACATTGGAAAATCCAATTTTTTCGAACTTTGGCCCCATTTGGTGAACACCCTGCATAACTTAAGAGTATTGAAATTTTGTACAAAGTGTTTTTATTCCTAAAAAATGCCTAATATGGTTTTGTGATCTTTGGAGATAACACTGGCCGTGTTCAATTGACAAAAAGAAAAAACGGGATCAGGTGATCTAGAATCAGTAGAGATCAGCTGAATCGATGAAATTTTCGTGTGTCAAATTAACGCACACACGGGAATATCTACTTATAACACATATAACCCTAAAACAAGTTAGATAATATTCTGTTGGTTATATTAGTTTTTGTTTTTAATAACATTGGTTATTTTACTTATTATTATATTATTGGCAGTGGCTATTTATACGTCCGACGTATATTACAGTCGGTAAATGTGTTGTGCTTTCATTGCCGAGTTGAGTCGCGTGACTTCTTTGGACGTATATATTTAACCCCAGATTTAACTTGATACACGTCCAAAGTAAACGTTGCAATAAGGCGCGTATGCCCTCCTTCTTTGGCACTGGGTGCTGCCGTATGAAAAAAGAAGGGACATTCGCCCCATATTGGGGCAGTCGGCAGCGATGGGCGCAGCCATATGAAAAAAAGGGGGCATTCGCCCCATATTGTGGCAGTTGGTAGCGATGGGCACGGCCGAACGAAAAAAGAATATCGAAATACAGGAATTATTATAAATGCACTTTGCCGAAATTTTAAAATATTTATGCCTTGTTTTACGTACGCTATTTTTGCCCCACATTCGGTGCACGCCGAATGTTGGGCGAAAATTGGGTACATAAAACAAGGCATAAATCTTTTAAAATTTCGGGAAAGTGCATTACGCTCCTTATTGCAACGTTTACATCGGACATGTATGGAGTTAAATGTACGTTCAAAGAAGTCACGTGACTTAACTCGCTAATGAGAGCACAATACTTATACCAACTTTTATATACGTCGGAAGTATAAATAGCCACTTTGTATAGGTATTTTATTACTATAATACAAACTACAAAGTCATGCAGTATCCGTCATCATAAGTTGTATACAACACAGAAGCACCAAACGTTTTTAGATGTTTAGAATACTTTAAGCTGTTTTTGTGAAGAAAATATTTTCCAAAACAATTTCTACTCGAGAACAAAATGATGTGAAAGTAAAAATGATGTTGGACTTACATAGCTATACCGCCTATGAATGGGGTAGCACTTGTCCCTTTAGTACTCTTCTTTGTGTAAATATCTTTGCATATAACGCCACCCGACAAAAATTGTCCAATTGTTACAATACTGGCCACCTGCCCGACTTCGTCTCTGTATGGCTGCAAAGCCTTCGACAGTGCTTCCATGATCAAGTTAAGGCACTTCAGTATCCTGCAACAAATAAAGGTTTGTTACAAACAAATTAATACTAATTACATGCTACAATAATAAAGGGGTAAAGAGAAGGTCATTCTAAATATTAAAAGAAACATGCTCATCATATTCTATCTATTATCTGATGCACTTACCAGATGGAGGAACAATTCTCTATTACATACAATGGGCTGGTTTATAAATATCTGAAAAGCATACTTATCACAGTTTATCGCTGATGCGGCGATGTATAACATAAAATAAAACAGCTGATTAAGAAATACAAAAGCACAGCCAGTTTAAAATTTTGAAATTTCGACACCACAACCAGAGAACAAAACAACAGTACCACAGCTAACAGTGCTAATGCTAACCTAACTAATCTAAAGGCCAGTACACAGAACACCCGTAGAATACCATCGAATCAGTAGACCAAAGACAGTGAACTCTAGTTACTATAGAGTTCAGTGACCAAAGATCATCCACCGATCATCTTTGAGTAGACCGACACCACAAAACATATAGGTTAGGTTATAGCCACGGCCCCGTAAAATACTGGACTGTTTTTCCAACACAATCACTTGTCCACAGAGATCGTATCATTTGTCCCTCTTCAAAACGTAAATATGAAAATATGTCCCACCGAAACATCGGCCATATTGGGCGCACACGTCATTGGCTGTCAAATGTATAAGGACCGTGGTTGGCGGTTGTCAAATGTCATTTTGTGTTGCCACCACAAATTTCGCTTTTCCCCTAGAGTGCACTCTAAATCCCTAGATAGTATGCACACAATATGGCGCCTATCCAGGCGGGCGCCAACGCGCTCTGCCGGATGGCTAAAAATTGGTGGAGGGAATAGAGCCCAATGGCGGTCCAATTTATTTTACGAGTGCCGTTGTTATAGCAAAGCATAATATAAAACAACAAGAAGTCTCCTTTCCCTTGGCATGAAAATTCCGTGCATTTTTCGCGCAGCCGCCATTTGGGAATAGTGTCTATCAAATAGACGCAGCGTCGGGGCGGTTGGGCAGTTCGGTACCGGCTGTATTCGAGGTAATGCAGTGGCGTAGAGTGTGCGTTTTTGTGCAGTGTAGAATATCTACCATTCTAGGTTCTTAATATTGTTATGTTATCCTGGCGAAGAATGTAAACAAACATAAAACTGATTACCTATGTCCCTATATGGCGTCATCGGTAGAAATATTTTTTATTTGTACCTTGTACCTGTTCCCTAAAACCCTCAGTACTAGTATTCGATAGGTAGAAAAAAATGTTATACATATAAATCCTTTGAAATGACCTAAAACCGGTTTTGTAATATTATATAAACCAAATCCCAAACTTGTACCAATCTCCTTTCATCCCTTAGATAGTGATTTGGGATATATGATATATGTTTTACCAGAGCATATAAAACACCTGCAGTATAACTTACTCTTGAGTAATCATCCGCAAATTCAATGACCTTGAGCCATATTGGTGGAATAGAAGTCAGAGGTGTAGTCGGGAAAATCAATTCAGAAATACAGAGTAGTATTAGTAAAGTATATAGTGTGTGGTAAGCACAAGCAGCTTTTACTTCTTCCTGGGATTCTTTATTTAAAGATACTAGCAAAAAGCACAATTTACAAAAAAGCACACTCCACGGCACTGTAAGATCTCTCATACAGCCAAAAAAGAACTGCCCAATTGCCGAATCGCCCGGACACTGCATCAATTTGACAAGAATCTATGCCCACATGGCGGCTGCGCGAACAGGTGCGCAGAATTTTCCCGCCATGGGGAGTAAGACTGCTGGTTGTTATATATGCTCTGGTTTTACTAAATTTTTCAAATAAAAATTGAGTTGTCTGGATAAGTATAGGTATAAACAAATTTAATGACTCTGTTCTGTATAAAACATTCGTAAAAAGTTGTTTGAAATATTTTTGAGACTACCTATCCTATTAGAAACTTAAAACGATATTTTCAAAGAGACAGGGAGCAATATGTCGCCGTTATTAGTTACAACCTCAACAATGAAGTTTAAGACAGAAATATTTCCTTATTCATTTCGCATGCCTGCTTTTTTCGCTGCTTCAACAAATATTTTTATTTATTCTTGCCGAAATAATTTTCCTAATTTAACAAAATGGAATATTGCTTGACAAATTTTATATACCGAACTGTATCTTCCTACCACGTTTATAAATTACAGAATGCCCTGATACTCCTCTGTACTTCTGATATTTGCGGATATTTTCTCAAGACTAAGTTAAACTGCTGGAGTAGGGAGAATACGCTACAAGCTATGCGAACTGCCTAATAAAAGTGTCGGCCATATTAAACTAACTTCATCCCCTCACTTTGACGTTTACAGTTTGTTCTCAGCGGTAGTTGTATTTTCATCAGAGACATGGTCAGTGTTTTTGGAAAATGTCGTGTGCAGTACCAAGCTGTAAGAATTATAAGTCTAGGAGACCTCCGGGAGTATCATTTTTTCGGTAAGTTTAGTAAAATCAATCGCCAAAATTTTGGGCACCATAGGCGCGCATCTGTATAATTTTAATGATTGAATATGCGGTTAAAAACTCTTAACTTGGGGACCGATTGGACTTTGAGTCCAAATAAATTTGTTTGTTCAAAACATTTTGCTGCTGATGCCTTTACTGTGCATCGTGGCGAACTAGGACGAAGACCTCTAAAGCAGTCTGCAGTGCCAAGTCTGTTAACAATGATACGCCCATGGATGAAGTTGGTTTAATATGGCCACCACTTTTATTAGGCAGTTCGCGCAGCTTGTAGCGTATTCTCCCTACTCCATTTCTCTGACCAGCACCCACCAAGAACGTTAAACCAGAGCATATAAAACAACCAGCAGTATACCCTCCATGGCGTGAAAATTCTGCGCACCTGTTCGCGCAGCCGCCATTTGGGAATAGATTCTGTCAAATGCATGCAGTGTCGGGGCGATTGAACAGTTCTTTTTTGGCTGTATGAGAGATATTACAGTGCCGTGGAGTGAACTTTTTTGTAAATTGTGCTAGTATCTTTAAATAAAGAATCCCAGAAAGGATTCAAAGCTCTATGTGTATTAAAATTCCGAACTAATTTCTCCTGCTTGTGCTTACCACACATACTTTACTAATACTACTTTGTATTTCTCATTTGATTTTCCGGAATACACCTCTGACTTCTATTCCCCCAATATGGCGCCAAAGTCATTAAATTTGCGGTTGATTTCTTAACAGTACTTTTTAGTATATGCTCTGGTTTTGGTGCTGGTTGTTTTATATGCGCTGGTTAAACCTGAGCACCCACCACCACCCATCTTGTGATGTAAGATGTAATGGCCCATCACATCACAAATACAAAATACAAATTACAAGACAATCTAACCTATATCACAGAATAATTCTGTGCCTATATATTTTATTTTGTGAAGGTGAAGACAATAACACAGAATAGTAGATTGTGTCCTATTGTGTGGACAATTAATTAAATCTGTAGGTCTAGGCTCCAGGTATCCCGGACCCTCCATAAAATAATTTTGAAGTTTAAATAACCTATATATTTTGTGGTTTAAATTAGTATCTTCAGACTTGTCCAAGTAGCATAGACAAGAAAGAAACCAAGTAGTTTTTGTAAAGAAAAACATGTCCAGTAGCAAGCCTGGACCTTCAGAGGGCCCCAGTCAAAGTCAGATACAGATAGCTCAAAAGAATTGGGAAGCTTCAAATTCCATGGAAGTGATAAATGCTGTTGATGAAATTTACAGATATGACAAGAAGCAGCAGCAAGATATTTTGGCTGCCAAACCTTGGGAGAAAGAGTGGGACATGATAACAGTGTGTTTTGAAGAAATTTTATAAACTAAATTTGATTTCAGTCCTCACTTTTTCAAAGATATCAAGATATCTGCTTTGGCCCTTTTGAAAATGGTTATGCACGCAAGATCTGGCGGTGCTCTTGAAGTTATGGGGCTAATTTTGGGCAAAGTCGATGGCAATACTATGTTTGTGATGGATTCATTTGCATTGCCAGTTGAAGGAACTGAAACTAGAGTAAACGCCCAAGCACAAGCTTATGAATATATGAGTTCTTATATTGAAGCTGCTAAATTAGTAAGTCATTGTTTTGATGTCGCAGCAGATCAGTTTTACTGTTGACCGACTTATTTATAAAGACTTCTCACGGCTATAGCTTTATGTCCTGGAAAACAGATGGCTCTGATGGCTAACAATGTATTCTGCATTGTATTTTATCTCCGGAAAGCGCATGGTGAGCCAAAAATGTGTCAGACGTGACAGCCGTGAGCAGTCAACGGTTTTACCCATATAGCTTAGTGAAGCTATATATAGGTCTGTGGTTTTAGCCTTGTTTATGGATACTCTAGTTAGCCAATGTCTGACACTGACCAGATTATGACATACAGTAGATACAGGTAGATGGTAGATTTTAATAGATTCGTAGGCAATGGTTGCAATCAATACTCTCTCAAATTTGTAATCGCTGCCAGCGCTTTAAGTCAATATGCATAAATGGGCTGTAAGGACAGCTCGGCTCGGCAATGGTTTCATTTTTGTTTATTAAAAAAAAACGCAAAATAACTAAACACATAAATTAAAGGAGCCATAGATGCTCAGAAGCATTGTTGAAACCGTCCGCAAAAAATCCTGAGAAAACAAATTAAAGCAGATACATTGTATTGTCTTACAATTCTTGGGACTCAATTATAGTTGGGGTATAGGGGAGGATGGTATATGATGTAAACAACACCCTCTCGATAGCACGTGTCCTGGCGGGTGATCAAGAAGTTTAAGGCAACCATAGAAATAAAAACAACAAAATCATTTTTACGATCTTGATATACACAGACAACCTATTCCACGCCATAAAATATAAAAATCTCCATATATCTGGTTGAACTTGCATGTTGCATTTTCGTGAGATAAACAGGAGATTCGGGAGTGTGTTTCAAAATTGTGTCGGACGTACAACTGCGTTTCAAATTTTGGTTGCATTCTACGTCCCCTTTTGAGAGGTGGGTAATACAATATATATGTAACTGACATGCACACTCTAAGAAGTTGTTGTGGAGGGGATAGCACTTCTCTTCCCGGTCTGGTTCGCACTGTGCATAAACATGAACTTCGCGAAAAAATCCTTACTGTCACACATTGCCTAACTAGGGTTTCCACATAGATTAAAGGAGACATAGATAAGTAGAAGCATTGTTGAAATCGTCCGCAAAAAAATACCGGCACACCAACTTTCAAAATTTAGTTTTGGAATGAAAACAAATTAAAACAGATAAATTGTAATATCTTACAATTCTAAAAACTCGATACTAAGTTGAGTTATAGGAATTTTAATTTAATTATTAGTTTTTATATAAAATTGTAATATTTGATGTGCCTCATGGAAATTTCAACAATGGTTCTGAAAGTCTATGTCGTCGGTCTCTGCACGTAGTGGCGTAACTAGCTTTTTGATAATTTTACAGGAGAGCTAAAAAACTAAAAATAGCATGAAATAATCAGTCATATCTGCTAAAAATTTTACTAAATGTAACGCAACTTTTTCAAAGATGCCGGTGGTATGAAGCTTAAACATGACAATATTAAACGACTTGCGGATTTTTTCATTTTTGAGAAAAAAATATTTTGAGCCACTTTGTGAAATCTGTAAATTTTTTGTAGTTTAGTTAAGCCAAATTAAAGGCTACTTAAAGAATATTTATTAATGCAAATTTCGACAAAATAATAGTTATTTATGTACCAAGGCACTGAAGTTCAACAAATGTGGAATTTAGATGCTGAGGCCTGTAAGGCCTCGGCAAATAAAGCACAATTGTTATAAAAAGAAACTTCACTGCCAAAGGACACATTATATTTTTTGAAAATCAGGAAAAAGAAGTTTTATTGGGCAAAATAATTTAAAAAGGGGCACCTATCAATGAGACCGACGATGTGCATCTTTGTCTATGGTTTCCATAAACAGGGGTTTTAGGTTTTAGTTTACTTTTGTGTTGCATAGGTGGGAAGACGAGAAAATGCTATTGGTTGGTATCACAGTCATCCTGGTTATGGTTGCTGGTTATCAGGCATAGACGTAAGCACTCAGATGCTCAATCAGAACTTTCAGGAACCATTTGTCGCTATTGTAATAGATCCTGTACGTACAATTTCTGCTGGAAAAGTGTGTCTGGGGGCATTTAGAACTTATCCAAAGGTAAGTTTTATATTGAGGTCTCGTGATAGATAAGTATGTCTGTAGTGGACAGCAGACTCTAGGCAATAAACAATCTACCAAATTTTTGATAGACCCCATAATGATTCAGCAATTACAAAAAGTTCTCCAAGATTAAATAGTGGTTTTTGCATTATTTAAGCTTTATTGTGTTGTTTTTGTTTACTTTTAATTTGTTTAAGTAGTTTAGGAGTGGATTAATTTAAGTAGGTATGAAGAAAATCAGTGAAAATAGCTTTTTGTGCAGAATTTTATATGCTGATTAATTGGGGTAGTGTTTGCAGCAATAAAAGTAATAAATAAACAGTAGATTATTAAAATTATACCAGAAAAATTTGTAACCAAATAAACCAATGTAAAATGGTAGGTTGTTTTTCCTCTAGTCAAGTGTGTGACGTTATGTGCACAATGTAAATCTACTGTAATTTGTGTTTAGGGATATAAACCTGCCAATGAAGAACCCTCAGAATATCAGACTATACCCTTAAATAAAATAGAAGATTTTGGCGTACACTGCAAACAGTATTATTCACTCGATGTGTCATATTTTAAATCAGCATTAGACAGACGACTCCTAGATTCATTGTGGAACAAGTACTGGGTGAATACTTTGAGCTCTTCTAGTTTGTTAACAAATGCAGATTATACCACTTGTCAAATATTTGATTTATCTGAAAAATTGGAGCAATCTGAGGCTGCCATAGGTAGAGGCGGGTTTATAGTTGGAGGTACCGACCCTCACGAGAAAAGAACAGAGGATAAGTTGCTTAAAGCCACGAAGGACAGCTGTAAGACCACAATCGAGATAATTCATGGGTTGATGGCGCAAATGATTAAAGACAGGCTGTTTAATAGTGTCACTCCAAGAGATGCCTGTGATCCCACTAATTAGAAATGTTACAGTACAGGAAACAAATATATTATGTGCTTATAACAACAAATTCTTAAGTATAATAAATATCTAATAAAATAATTTTCATGACTGCTTATATTTATCACCAGGTTCGTTTCGACATATCACACTAATTCTTCGTTTCTTAAATACTTTGTCTCCTTTAAAAACACTGTCGTCATTTTTCAATATTTCATGTGTGTAATCATAACGAGCACTTCCTTTCATAACATACAAAGATCTTTGTTTTAGAAGAATATTTACATAAAAACTTTTGTGTTTATCATGGACTAATCGCATAACACTATCTGACAGTAGGCACATTCCAGCTATAGTATCTCCACAAAACTAAAAATTTTTAAGTGCATTATGTGTTTCAGTAGAACATTGTTATACAGAGTGTCTCACATAAGAGTGATTTTTAACCGACCAGAACGAAATTTTTACCAAAGGTAGATGGCATTGTTGCCTACTTATTTCCAAAAAATTAGTTGCCTACTCCAAAGTCGAAGCCACCTGCGATGCCACAATCGAGGCTAAAAATCCGAAAGTCATATTAGGCTTTTTTTCAAAAAAAATTACTAAAAAAAGTTGTTCAGAATCGATTCAGAACCCTAAATCCAAAATTTTGTCAAAATCAAAAAATATTAATTTAAAAAAATTAAATTCCAAAAAACAGCAATTTAATAATTTTCTGCGTTTAGAAAAGTGTGCCATGGAAGTTTTAAGGCAAGTTGTTTTCAAAAAGTAATTATTTTAAAATAAAAGCTAAAAACAAATTTTAAAATTTTTAATTTTTACTTTAATTTTATTTAATATTTTTTTATTTTATACAAAATTTTGTATATAGGGTTCTGAATCGATTCTGAACAACTTTTTCTAGTAAATTTTTTTGAAAAAAAAAAGCCTAATATGACTTGGATTTCAAGCCTGGTTTGTGGCATCGCAGGTGGCTTTGACTTTGGAGTAGGCAACTAATTTTTTGGAAATAAGTAGGCAACAATGCCATCTACCTTTGGTAAACATTTCGTTCTGGTCAGTTAAAAATTAAAGAAGTTATAGGGTTGTTTCACTCTTAAGTGAGACACTCTGTATATACTTACCCTAACAGCGTCTATGTGCGGTTTAATATAACCCTTTTCATCTAAATCTAGAATGTGTACATATTTGAGGGGAGCTGTATTCACGGGAAAAGCTAGTTCCCGAACCCTATCTATAATTTTTGTGTTTTCTTCATTCCATTTCAATCTTTCAGTTTCTCGATAACCATGGATAGCCTAAAAATTTTCACTAAAAGTCCTTAAACTCCTTAAGACGAATATATCCACTATAATAAATAGGACAACATTGAAATATGTGCTGCTTATGCCCCTTCATTTTAAAAGGGGGATCTATAGGACAAACTGCTTTTATTGGAAAATTTAATTATACCTATGTATTAGAAATATGGGTTACTATTTTATATAAATATTGGTAGTTATTAGTTCGGAACTAGTTTGAGATTGATCTGCGAACACAGCTAATTATTCAACTTTCGTAAGTGGCTTAAGAATAGTGAGGTCATGTGTGGTGTTAATTAACTATGAATTATTGTGAATTTTAAAAATAAAGTATTCTCTATCGGTAAAATTGCTAATGTTTCTCTGCTCTGAGCAATAAAATAAATATTGTAAAATTGCAGTGTGACAAAAGGGTGATCTGAAATGTTAGTAATATTTACATTATCCCAATGATCAAATTCATACTTCAGCCTCTTCATGTATGGATCAATTTCATTCAATAAACTCGTCTCCTCTTGCTTGCTTAGAAAATTATTGTAAACGGTCATGCTATTTAAAATATGTTCAATCAGTTCCCTCTGTTCTTGGGTCAAGCTCTTACAAGATTCAAAATAAGGTGGAAAATTGTCTAGAATTTTTTAAAAATATGGTGAATACTAAAAACTTAATTTATATATGTGAAATTAGGTAAATTACCATTATCTTTGGTTTTCTCCAAGGTTGTTGGTAAACTCCAACAACCTTGGGTTTTCTCTGAGTAATGCAAAAGACGGAATTTGGCGTTCCAGATTGTCTTTCTTGGTTTAGTAAACAGCTGCAAGATTTTTGTAGAATTCATATTCTTTGGTGGTCTTCCTTGACATAATAAAGAATATTGACGACGATTGACACACAGATCAAATATTTTTATATAATTGGAATATTGGAATGACGGAGATTGACGTAGACTTCACATCTCTGACAGAAATAATAGAATAACAACACTAATTTTTTTGTTATGCTTAATAAATAGTAGGTTTGTTGTTTGTTCAGTTATTCAGTTTGTTGTTTGTGGAGCCCGCATGCGCATCAGCGTGTGCTATGCTCACATCACAGTGCACCAGGCACCACAGTAAGAGGGGAAGGAGAAGGGAAGTGATACCATGTGAGAGCACGTTTCGGCGTACCAAAAGATAACTGTCAAGGCAAAGGGTGGGTGACATGCGCGTTTCATTCATTGTATTGTCCGAAGTGTTAAGTGCGCGTCGTCGTTTAGGGTATGAAAAAATTACTATTTAGCAAAATGCCAGCCTCATGTACGATTTGGAATTGCCCCAATAATAATCGTAAACCCGGAGTTAACTATTTCAGGTGTATGTAGTCTTTACCTTTTACTTGCCGCATCAGCTGTTGTTTACGATTTCGCCATTTTGCACAGGGACAGACTTAATAAAATATTGTGTAAAATATCTGTTTTTATAGCGATGGACGAAAAGTATATATCCAAAAACTTTAATAAAAGCCCTAAGAAGCAAGGTAAATAATTTGAAAGTGTTTATATGGTAAAAACTTCTCAGTACCGTCCTGCATTTCGCATAGTACACATGTCACATACCCTATGCTATATAGTTAGGGTTAGGACAAATGATTTTATTTTAAAATCAGTCCAGTTATTTTACGAGGGCCGTAGGGAAGGCTCAGAAATATGGAGGGGTAAGGAGAAGGCGCTTAAACTTGGACAAGTGCGCAGCTTAATTTTGCCAGACTTTCGGAGTAAGATTCCCCTCATTCTCCTTGTTTACGACTGGTTGGGGTTGGAGTGGTTCGTTACGGCATTTTGGTGTAATATTTCAAAGATTTGAGTGTTTTTTGTTCAGTGATAGGCTATGAATAAAGAACCCTATTCATTGGTGATAGGTGATAGTATAGATCATTTTTATTGGTGAAGCACTATAAAAATAAAAGAAAATTACTTTGACAACGCGGCAACCAGAGATACACGTGTGCCATGTGAAACTGTCGCGAGATATTCTGGCGATTGTGGCGTTCACTTTCTTGGCCGTTATCGTCGTGGATGATTGAAAATATTTAAGGAAAAAGTGCCCAAAGCCGGCCAGCAAGAATTTTGTATGAATTAACTATTCCCTGTAAGCTTAACTTAGAAAATGGCGGCCCAGGCGATTGATTTCGAAGTTCGCAGAAGTTGACGCTTATTCTCCCCGCCTCCATATCTATGGGGCAGGCCCACAGAAATAGAGGGGGCAGGCAGCATGCACCTGAACAGGCACCTTCAGATCAGACTAATGAATTCATTAGTCATTCATGAATTCATTAGTCTGAGCAGGCACCCCCACAGCTTAGAACCGTTTCTGCCCAAACAGACTTAATATTATCAGTTCATTTTGAACCAGATCAGTACCTATTATCAGAGCATAACTTTTATATTTTGTGGGAAAGGGACCAAGAACCCAGCGAATCAGGAACCACGGGAAATGGGTTATTTTATTTTTTTGGTGTCATTAATGTCAAAAATAATTCAGTGGTAGTTATTATGTATTTATAGATTAGTGCGACGTGAATTTTTTCCTAAAATGATCGGACCTTCTTGCCATTTCAGTTCATTACAATTCGCCGTAATTAATTGCATGATTTTATAATAAGAAATGCCGTTGAAAGCACTGAGATACAAATCCGGAGTAAACCTGTTTCAAAGGACTTTTCGTAACGATTTCTTCATGGGGAAAACAAAATTGACCAATTATTGTGTGAAATGTGTGGCGAATGAGTTTATCCCAAAAGTTAACTTATGTAAATTTAGTGTAAGTTGCAGCTTGAATGGTACTGCAGGCCATGCAGAAACTACAAGTACAACACAGGGTTTAAATAAGCTACAGGCTCAAGAGCTAGTCTTGAGACTCAACGGTGAAGAGAGAAATATTTTAATTTCTGCATTACAAGAGTATCAATCAAAATTGGTTAAAGACGAATATGAAGGTAAAATAATAAGGTATTAGTTATCCTTTGTTATGTTTTTCTAGGATAGTTATTGGCAGTGGCTATTTATATGTCCGACGTATATAAAAGTCGGTATACATCTTGTGCTCTCATTGGTGAGTTGAGTCACGTGACTTCTTTGGACGTACATTTAACTCCATACACGTCCAAAGTAAACTTATTATTTAGATACATCGGTGTGCATTTTTCTCAACCATCTTTGCAATGGAGCGTATGCCCTCCTGGTAATTATTTCCCATGGTGTTATAGCGACTTTCATATATGTCGGACATATAAATAGCCACTTTCATAGTTATTTGAGTTGTTGTAAAGTAAATATCATTTTTGCTTTACTGTTTTTTTTGCACTAATGTTTTATGATTTCGCCTCTAATTATTTACAAACCTATAGTATTGACTGCCTATAAATTTATTATTTCACACAATTTCACAGTAAATACCGACTTATACCCACTGAATTATTTGGAAAGAACCCTTAGTACAATTGAGGACTATATTTTTTGTATGTTTTAATATTTTGCAATGATTTTCGGATAGATTAGAGTTTTTTTGTTTGACTTTGCTTTCCCCACATGTTGAAGGTCAGTTGGCAGCATCTCGTTGGCGTAGTAAGTTTGGTAGACCTGCAAAATTACCCAGGTTAGGGGATGTTGACCCCACGGGAACATACTGTCCTGTTCCTGAAGATTGGCTCAAGAAGAAGTATGGTATGACTGCTAGAGGAACACTATCATTATGTTGGTCAACTTACTCAGAATCTTGCAGGACCTATGGCTTGTCCAAGACCGAGATTGCCTCACAAATAAATCATTATCCTATTAATTATATTGGTGGAAAAGTATCTAACGAGGACGAGGGTTAAGCACGACACCATAGGTGGAGTGCTCATTTGTTCTCATGTGTGCTGATAAACGGATATTTAGTTGACTGGTGGAAATAATTTGGCATATCACCCTGAATTATATTATGGGAATAAAATAAATTGCTTGATTTTCCAACACTTAATAAACACGTGCCAGAGAATGCTTAACTGTGATTTGTTGATTTGGTTGATTTGATTCAACATTTTTGAAATGTCAAAAACCATCAAATCCACAAAAAGGTCAACAGACTTTCTACTTTGTTGGAGCCAAAAGTCAAATGTCATTATAAGTCGCATTATACAAATTGTAACTCTTGTTTTGTATTGTAACTATGCATTTTCATAATTTTTCTGGCCAGTACTTTATCATGAGCAAGGTCATAAACAATGTGGATGCTGGCTAAAGGAATATTTCTATATTGACGTAACAATGTCCTGGACAAGCCACAAGTCAGTAAAAACAGTTCCTACATTTCAAAGGATACATTACTAGTTGATCAACAAAGTGGTTCTAGCATTATTTTCTTGGAGGTTGAGGGTTAACTGCTGCTTTTTGAGGTTACGGATGTTACTCACTAATTTTAATCCTAGCTAACATCTCATCAGCTTGGTTGGGAGATTGCAAATTTGTGCCAATGACGCGATTATATGTTTTTAACATTTTTTCCCATTATTAGTCATTACTTGCCAAAAGCTGCAATTTCTCAAGTTTACGCGTATAGGTTAAGAATCACCTTGTATATATAGAGTATATACTTCTGGTGTTTTTTGTTATTGGCGTACGTATTTAATGTAATGTTTGTACAGGGTCAAGAGGGCATCAGAAATATTACAAATAAGTTTTATATTTTTTAATTTTTTTAAGTTAGCATTTTAACGTCCCTAGGCAGCAAAATTCCGACAAAAAAACCAGTCAAATATCCTATAAACTATAGCATTTTGGATAGTCAATATTATGGTTAAATTCGAGGTTAAATTAATGCAAATGAGCTCCTCAAAGGAATACTTTCTCAAAGGAATACGTCTATGTATCGGCATTGAGTAAAGGATATATATTCTATTATCCTTTACTCAATGGTATCAGTCAGTGTATTTTGTTGGCATTTAATATATGTATTTCTGGGGTCTCCATAAGCAAATCGGTAGATTCCCATTTTTAAAGTGTAATTTCGCTATAAACATTTTCAAAAGTGGCAAAAATATTTGTCCCAATATCAGTAATTATGACTGACATTTCCAATATTAAACTCAGTTGCTTGCCATTCATTCAAATTTGAAATATTAAATTTTATCCTTGCCAACAGAGATAAAATCTATGCAATCAGTGTTTTAAATCCTTAAAAAATAATTTTTAGCTTTATTTTCAGTATACTTCATATTGTAAAAAATGTGTGAAAAAGACTATGCTATATGCGCTATATAGTTCTGGGCTTATGGTTACTCTTTCCGGTAACCCTAGTGCGTGAAATGACTAATAATAAGTATATAATTATGAAAAATAAAATGGCCAAAGTTGAAAATCTAAAATCATGAAATCAAATAATAGTAATTACTCCCCTCCCCTGCACAAGCTTTGAGTTGCTTCTGGGGTACTCCTAGTATGGAGTATTGTGAGGGAGGGAAGTATTATTATTATATAATAATATGATGATTTTGTTATCAGTTGGTTTATGATTTTAAGTGAATTTTTATTATAAAAGATGGCGGCAGAAAAATTATTGTGAGCAGTTTGTGGTAAATTCCTTTGGTATCCCTCAAATAATAACATCTAGACTCAGCCTTGTGTGTTCAGGATAGAAAAGGGTTCAAAACATAATACAATAATAGTTGGTAGGTCATTGGTAAAGTTTAATCATCATCCTGAGTAGTGTTAACTTATTATCAGTGGAATACATTTAAATCCATATATAATAATTACTTTTAATAGCTAGCATGTTTTTCATGACAGCTATAATATTTCATAACAAATTTACATAATAATTTGACTTTTAGTATAAAATTCTAATACTCTCAGGTTTGCCTTTAATTTTATGTCGCAGTCAGTAGTTCCTCTAATGCTTCATTTTTAGATTTTCACAATCTCATAATATTTACTCTTGAAGTTCATTTTATTTTGCATGTTGCATGGCAAATAATATTGTTACCACTTATTCCAGTTATTATTTTATTTGCATGTAGTTTTACGGTTTTGTTAATTAATTATTATTATTAATTAGATGTAATTATAATTTTGTATTACAGTGGAGTCAGTTCCTCGACCAACAACAAGAAATTTAATTGATAGTAAGTGACATTTATTCAAATGCAAATGATTATAAGAAAGGACTCCGCTAGCGATTATATGATATCCTGGTGCCCTACCTAAAAATAGTATGTTGTTCTTGAGGCGACGCCAAGCATTTTTTGTATAAACTATGGGGCGCTAGTGGGTAAGTCAATAATGGATACTAATAATAGATCTAAAGGCTATTTCCAGAGGGTTTGTTAACTTTATAACCTTTTGTTAGGTGGACAGGCTTGAAAAACATTATTTGTTAAAAAATGAATATTACTTTCATATTTTATAAATAAGTAAGTAGCAAAAATAAACAAAAAGTACAAAATTGTAAATAAAAATGAAGGAATATTGTTAAATTCTTTAATAAACTAAAACTTGTCAAATAAGTTACTACTGTGTATTTATTTCCAACATGAAATCAATGTACAGCAAGCAATATTTGTCCTGACATCACTCTATAGTATCGCAAAGTATTAAGTCGATTTAAGATGCTTTGTCTTGGCCAGATGGCTTGAAAATAATGCGAGCCACGTCTCATAGTAGGTAACACGCGGAAAGGTTTGTTTCATGTCGGAATTAAATATATAGTAGTGACAGTATCCATAGAGCAATATACCATAAATAAATAAAAAATACCACAACAGAATGGTAAGTAGATAAAATCCAATTTTCAATACAAGTGAAATACAAGATTCATAGATTTTAAACAGCCCAGCAAGTCAGTTTTGCTCCCTGACATTAGGAGGTTTACATTTTTTTTTACAAAGGTATGAATGGCTCAGTTGTTGATTTCAATATCCACTGATTTCATTTTCGATAGTTAATTCAAAAACATCCTCTAAATAACTTTAAATTAGTGGCACACCCAGTGGCGTTACAAGGTTTCTTTATACATTGTGCCTGGATTTGTAGTCTTTAAGTATGTGGATCTCGGAATTTATAAGAGATTGAGAGCATACGAACAATACACTATGTTAACACATCTCCAATAAGAAATTTAAATTTTTCTTTCCTATTTTTTCTATAAATTTTGACCTCAGTTCAAGTCCGTTAGCCTAGTTGAACTTCTAGAAAAGTGCCCTAATAATGGTTAAATTACAAATGTACATCTTGACTGGTTTACACAAAAAAAAGATAATGATATGGGTGTCCATTTTTAAATTCCTTTATCGGTCCTAAAAATATATCAATTTTATGTAGGGACACTTCTGCCCTTAAATAATGAATTAAATACAAATTATGCTACTGATAACAAGTACTAACGATGTACAATGGATGCAGGCTTTACAAAACAATAAAAATGAATATTATAGTAGAATGAACACAAAATTATCCTGTTCAACTATTGTTTTTTTAGTTTACTCCTAAATTTGGTATACAGGATGATGTTTTTTTTATTTTTTAGGTCTACCATCACGATTTTCTTGCTTACTTGCTCCCAGCTATTGCCAGCTATTGCCAACTTGTTGCGCAATATAAAAAAAAACTCAAATTGGGCAACACTATTAGTAGCTGTACCCTTAACAAGTTTATTGTATAGGAGGTAGAAGAAAACTACATTGAAAATTGATGGCACTGATAAGGATTATGCAACCGAGTGCTCAGATATTGGCTACATGCCCACAAGCCAATTTCTTTTTTAACATGTAAAATTGCCATAACATCCAAAATTGCCATATTTTGTTATCTTATGTTTTTTTGTAGGACGTTAAATAAGCGACAAAATCCCTTTACTAAAAAATAAATAAAAAAACTCATATCCTCAAGAGAGTCCAAGGCCCTGTGTAATTTTCTGAAACTATCTGAATACCTTAGACCTTCTCAGTGCCATCAATTTTGAATATAAAAGTTTTCTTCCACCTCTTACAATAAACTTGCTATTACTTATAATTTTGCCAAAGTTATTTTTTTTTACGTCTACTTCTTAATTTCTTTTACTCTACAAGTTGGCCATGGATGCCAAGAGAGGATTACGTTATATTGGGATGGCATTAATTTCCCCCGAGTATGACAGTTTGCGACACAAACCCCAAGCGAGTGCCGCAAGTCATATGAGTGGGAAATGAACATTCCACGCTAGTTATACACTATACTTTTTCTACGACTGTTATTATAAGTGTTTGAGTTTAAATGTGTGGCTTTTTAGTTTTTTTTTATAATTAATAAATTATTTTGAACATGAACATAAATTTAAGACAACTCTATACTAATTTACAACATTAAATGATACTTGATATTTACAGTTATAAAATATCACAGTTATACAGTTATAAAACAGTTATAAGTATAACAGATATAAAATATCTTTGAAGAAATTTCTGGAATTAAATTTTCTCTCATTACCTTTGCAGTTGCCAAAATATGCAATAGTTTCAGTTATTATATCTTAAGGCTGCTGGAATTGTTCACTTTTGTTATAAAGTAACTAACTAATTGAAAAGCTGAACTATCACATTCACAAGCGCACATGTATAGTCACGCGTCTGTTTTCCATGGCGTACTACTTCACTCAAATTTGTACCCATGCACAATGATATTCACAATTATATTCCTGCACCTGTTGCTGTAACGAACAGTGCACAATGATATTCCCACACCAGTTGCAAAAAACGTGTCCAATGTGGTAGATTTACCAATTTAAAACAAAATACTACAATGGGGCCATTTCTTTACAGTCATAGAAAAAATATATTTCCATTAATTTAGAAACTACAGAGAATAATAACCACAACCTGTGGAAATTTCTTAACTTTCTACAATCTATAATATTACTAGGCTCACAAAGGCGCAACTGCCCCCTTTTATCGACCTTGTATCTCGTATAGTTTCCGAGATCCCCTCGAAATTCGGACACCCTGTATGTATACAATGTTTCATGCTGAACTTCATATAATCGTGGGCATGGCCGTATTGCGATTCCATGGTTTCCTACAATTTATATTTTCAGTTGGTATTGCTAACTCGATCCCTTTCATTGGCTTTGGATTTCTTGACAATTTCTTCATGCTGATTTTTGTAAGTAAATCGTGTTTACCACTCAAACATTTACTAGATTGCCTTCAATTTTTCAGGGTGATTACATAGATTTATACTTGGGTTCCTATTTTACTTTGACAACTATGGGTGCAGCTGCTCTGGGCAATACTCTCTCCGATGTATTGGGCATCGGAACGGCCTTTTACGTTGAACGGATGGCTAATAAAATAGGCTTCAGTCCTCCCAAGCTGTCACCTATCCAAATGGACATGCCTTGTTCCAGAAACTCAGCCAACCTTGGACGTGTATTAGGTATAACTTTTCTCGCTAACTTTGCATTTTCGTATTAACGTGAGTTTGGTTATAATCTTTCAGGTGTCACTATAGGCTGCTTCCTCGGCATGTGTCCCCTGCTTTTCAGGAAAAAAGATGAAGAAATAAAAAAATAGGCGAAAATTATGTACCTCAAATTTAACGTCCGTGCAAAATAAATTTCCATTGTTGTGGCTTAATATATACAATAGTTATTATAGATTTTTAAATGTGGACTATGGTTACTCAATTTTCAGATTCTAATGTATACATAGATATGCAGTTTGTTTCAGGTCACAAGGGTTGGGTCGAGAACAAAAATAATGCAGAAGAATCTTCGGCCAAATACCAATAGGTCTATTCTACCTTTTCACGTTGATAACAAATAATAAAATCTCTTCTCATAAAATTACAATCCCTTCACTTTGGCTTTTATTCACCTGTTCACCTATGTTAATTTGTTCTCAATCTGTCCGAGACATGCTGTAAACTTTTAACTGTACAAATTTATACAAATATCTAAATTGGTGATAATTTTCGTACTTATAGACAATTTAAATTAGCACTTTTTGTGGTAAATAAGTGATACCTGATCACCTATATCTTAAATTATAAGTTCCTTCCTATTTTCCTGTTAGCTGTGTTGTGTAATTTATATGGTGAGTGTTACTAGATAGCAAATAGCAATATATTGGATCTAACGTTTGAATTTCAACAACTTATATGGTGCCATAATATTCTTTAAATATATCTTTCTTATTTGATACCATTCTTTTAACAAAATATAAATTGTTTATCTCTAATATGTGTATATGCGTACTGATATAATAATTTATAATATAAGTTTTGCCAAAGCAGCAATATTGATTTTTTAATACATCGTTTTTGTATATTATGTTAAATTTTAATAAATTATTATATTCAAATCAAATACCTAGTGTAAGTCCTTATTTTTCAGTAATTTCAGTGACTAGTATGTTTATAGAAAATGATAATTCCAACTTGAAAGCAAAAAGTTGAAAAACCGAGAGTTCATAAATGGAGTTTTATCCATTCTAAGCATAAGTGGAAAATTATGTTTTATGTTTTAAGAATTTTAAATGAAAAATTAAATGAACATAAATTTCTCAGATTTCAGACCACATAATTAAAAAGATTCGGACCCAAGATTCACGATTCACTACTTAACTGTACCCTGTACCTACTGCCAAATTGCACAGCTGTTGTTTTTCCTTAGGTATATACTAATTATTTTGTCCACCACTGGCCAGGGCAAAAATGATTTTTATGATATTGTTGTTTATGTTTTTATGGGAGTTAAATTCTTGGTCTCCCGCCAGTACACATGCCATCTCTATCGGAAAGGCGCCAAAAAAAAGTAATGACGCAACTTAATACGTCTACCGCCCTCTATCCTCATTTTATCACGAAAATGAAGAGTGCTGGATGAAAAAAGTTCTTTGGATTTAGCCAGAGATGAGTTATTATTAGACACGGTTTAAAAAACAACAAAGAAACCCCCATTAAAAACCGGGTACCAAAATAAGTTATAATAATTTAATTGCCGATTTACCCATCATTTTACACAAAGTGGATAAAATCTATAAGCGTTGACTGAAGGTGAAGATTTAAAAAGAGAATCTACGCCCATGGAACAGCATGCCGATTTAAAAACATCTCCGGAGCCCGCTGGCACCCTCTACATTCCGGACCAGAAATTAAAGCGGATCGATATCGAAAATCTTCTGGCATCTTCGCCGGAGCCATCTTGCGGCTAGCGGAAGTAACAATTATTCACAGTCTGTGTCGCTGACTCGAAAGCAAAGTCTAGAAAACAGCACACTGTTTTCTGGGGTATACTGGGATAGCTCGATGGGAATTACAGATGGGACATTTCGAGTATGGCAATATCTTGATTTTGACTTTTGACAGGGTTTTACTTGACATTAAGCCCTGGGAATTGGGCCTGGAGAAAGTGAAAGGTTAGAAAGCGATTTTGTGCGAATTTTGGAGCTGAAAGAATATTCTTGGGCAGTGACAGTAATCTGACAAGTTTATTTGTGATTTTTGAAGGCTAAACAATAAAGGTGGTAACCAAGGTAACGAGTTTGGACTGTGATTTTTGAGATTCATTACAATATTATTTGCCCCTTTCACTGCTCCCTTTCGCGACCAGAAATTTACTTGGGGAAAGGACCCGCCCAAATACACTTATTAAACAGGGGTATCATTCCATCCTTTTCCCTTTAATAGAAATCGTATATTACATCAACCACACACGAGCAGAAAATACAGACACAAAATTTTATATTTCCAGCTCCATAGATGGAGTTTATTTTCAACGGGTACGTTGGGATCTATAGTAAACCCTAGAGCTGCGGGCGAGACTTCGAATTTTTTTTAGCCTTGAAACTCTTTTTACACATTGTGAAACTATTGACTAGTGGGGGACTATTATTATTGCCAAAACAAATAACATACAGTGTGTCCAACTTTAAAACTGTACAAATCCGTAAAATCTTCATTTTTGGAGACAATCGCCCAAACTTTTTTTTGTTTGAAAGACCTTCAAAAACCGCTTCTTTTGACCGTTCCGTCATTTTCAAAATGCAAATCCAGGGCCGGCTGCGATTTTTTTATACCCTCGATTTTCACGAAAACCATTTAGCGATTTTTTTAGTTAAAATCTGACCCCACAGCATTAATCAGAACACCCAAAAACCCCTTTACACCAAATTTGAATAAAAAATATACAGAGAGTTCCAATCTGCAGGGTGTCAAAGTTGAGCAAAATAGGACTTTTAAAGGTATCTGCCAAGTCAAGATTGCCATGGAATCCCCTCAAAACAGTTCAATGGTCTATAGGACCACTCAAGGTATTGGTGTGCAAAGGTCCAATACAAAATATACAGAGTATTCTTATCTGTGCCATCTCAAAACAAGAAAAAAACATGGCGGGCGACACAGACGTGTGTTCGCGCTGCTCTGATAATTTCATGGTAAATTCGAAATTTTTAAAGTGCAAATTGTGTGAAGTAAAGTTTCATCTAATGTGCATATCTGTTAAGGATGCATGGTTAAAAATTTTCACCGAAAATAACAATATTTTTTGGTTTTGTGACGCCTGCAAGAAGACGTTACAATCATGGGATAATGGCCTGGAAATCCTCAGTAAGGAGACTGAATGCCTCAAGAGAGAATTAACGCTAACTAAAAAACTGTTGGAAGAGGTAGAATATTCCAGTAAGTTGCAGAAAACAATTATTCAGGGTTATGAGGGACGTTATCACGCCCAAAAAAGTATGATGGGTGAGCCTGAGGCCTCGTTTTTTGCTGAGACCCAAAAAAAACCTCATTCTTCGCGGCGGGCAATCAATAATTCGGCAGTGATGGTTCCTGATTTGCGGGCAACCAGCAATACATCAAATTTGAAAGCTAGTTATAGCTCAGTGGTCTCAGATGTCAATAATGTCAATGGTGCCAAGGCCAGAGACCCCCAGGGAAATGATAATGCTAAAACGAAAAGTACGAAAGATGGGACTGCTGATGGGAATGCTGCTGCTGCTATTTGCCCACAAAGTGGTGAGTCGGTTGACCAGAGGGCGGTACAATTGGCTATCCTACAAGCCCAACAAGGCTGTACTATGAAATATATGCAGCAACTAGCCTCTAATACTGAAACTACACAGAGTGAAAATACACAGAATGAAAAGGGCTGGGAGCTAGTCAGCAGAGCTAAAAGTAGCAGTAATAAGAGTAAAAATAGGAGATATGTTGTGGGGCGAGGGGATGCTACAATGGGAATACAGACTGTTCCTAAATGTGTGGCACTTCATGTTTCTAGGTTAAGTCCAAGCACCACACCCGAAGACCTAAAACGGTTGCTCGTCCAAAGCTTTCCTGAAGTCGTATGCGAGGTGCATCGGTCGAGGCGCCCAGATTTATATGCATCAATGAAGGTGACAATCAGTCAAGATAACTTTAAAAGAGCCTGGAGGAAGGAAACGTGGCCAAATGGTGCATTGGTCTCTCGTTTTTTAACGAAGAAGAGGGTCCCGCTGCCGACACCGGTAGATCCTCGGAGATTAAATGCTTCCTAGTCGGTAATAAGCACACTACTGGTGTTACGCCAAGCAGAATTAAAGACTTCGTTATCTATTATCAGAACGTAAGAGGACTCAGAACAAAGACGGAAGACTTGTATACTAACGTGTTACTGGAGGACTACTGTGTGATTGCCCTAACGGAGACGTGGTTACAAGATGGATTTTATAATGCAGAGTTGTTCGATGAAAGGTATAGTGTGGTTAGATGGGACAGAGTGTCAGATAAGACTAGAGGTGGTGGTGTCCTCCTTGCAATTAAAAAGGACATATCTTTTGAGGTTGTCCAGACAGAATGTGATGCCGAGTGTGTGTTAATTAAAATTAAGCTTAAGAAAACGATTGTATACTTATCTGTTGTGTATTTTCCACCAAGTTCCGATGTACAGACATATCGTTACCTCAGAGTTACAGTGTTGTATGTAGCATTTTTTCGGAAATTGACTTATCGGTGTCACAAAGTTGTATATATCATAAACTTGCCTTCCAGAGATTTACAGTGTTGTATGATACACCTTATGTCATTGGCAACCAGAAATACATTGTTGTATGGAGGCGAATTGCAATTTTTAGGGTTTCATAGTTGTATGTATAACTTACACCACTGTGCTTCTTAAAATTTAAAATAACATAGGTGTATGTGTCACATACACTTTTGTAATTTTATATTTTATGCCTATGTTTACAAATTATACACATACAACTTTGTTCTTTGTTTGGTTGAGTGAGTATTCTAGATCCGGCATTTTACTAACACGTGTAACTAGTGAAATTAGTAAAGAAATATCGTTTTTTATGTTTATCTCTTGTGCGATATCCAACTGACAACATACTCAGCATACTGTGGAATTGGTACCGCAATATAAATTAATTCCTTTATATGATTTCATCAGACGAAAATAAAAAGTGAGGTTAGTTTTCTGTAAATTATTTTTTCGGTATTTTTTCACAAGTTCGTGCATTTGTAGTTTCTTCTTTTGTTCACCATGGACCATAAATTGGCTGATTCCAGTAATTCTGATTCTGAAAATGAGAGTCTAGCAGATTTAAGGTAAGTTTTTTTATTATTATACCTACACTGACTCCGGATGGAGTTGACAAAATCTCTATTATTTATTTTATGAAGAAAAGTTATTCTTTATCAAAAGTTATGCTTGTCGCGAAAATGAGTTTACCATATTAGAGTTTTAGATCAGACGTACAGGCTGTTAACAAATTAACCAAACATATAAATGCTTTAAGAGCCAAGTACCTTTATTTAGTATTTTTGTTAACATCCTGCCCACCTGACCTAAAATTTTATTATGAGCAGAAGTTTTTTTTATAAAAAATACTTTTTTATCGTAACATTGATAGAAAATATTTTTTCCTCTGGTCAGCTCCAACCGAGGACATTGAATTTTGTATTTTTTAAGTAATTTTTCTAAGGAACTAAATTGTTTTAGATTTAAAATTCTTGAAAATAGAGATGTCATGAATCATGATGAAAATATGCATAATATGAATCAGAATGACTGTAAAAACAAAAAAACCGAACAAATACTTGAACTGAGTGACATCATAGATTGCGAAGGTTACGATTCCGACAAGGACAGAGAATACGTACCCTCAGATGAACACAGCGAAGACTCTGATGATTTTAATAACAGGGTCCACCAACATGTTTGTGCTGATGGAAACATTATAAATGAGACTGAACCTTCTCAAACCGACATACCTAAAAAACTAAAACGCAAGAGACAGAGGAATCCCAGTACTTGGAAAAGTAATGTAAGAAAAGCGGCCCATGACTCAGGAAAAGAATACATCTCTGTAAGAAAAAAAATAGTTCCAGCTAAAAGAATAAAAACAGTAAAAGACTGCAAAACAAAATGTATGTATAATTGCCAACGGCTTATTACAGAAGATGAAAGAAAACATATTTTTGAGCATTACTATACCTTAACCGAACATGCAAAAAGATTGTATATTTTATCAACTTCAAAACAATTCAGTCCTGAACGACACAGAAAAAATAAGAACGCCGAAAACAGCAGACAAAAACAAACATTTACATACCATTTTCAGATAGGGAGTCGGGACATTCAAGTTTGTAAAACCTTTTACTTGAGCACGTTAGCAATAAGCCAAACACCTGTATACACAGCTCATTCAAAAAAAGACATGTTTTCAAATATACCTGAAATACCGGCTCAAGGAAAACATATAAAATATAAGGTACCAGAAGAAGATGTTAATTTCGTCAGGATGCACATAGAATCCTTCCCTACCGTAGAATCACACTACTGTAGGGCTAATACTCAGCAAAAGTACTTGGAGTCATCTTTAAATATAAAAAAAATGTATTCGCTTTACACTGAACTTTGCACTGCTTCTAACAAACAACCAGTAAAAGAGTCTTTTTACAGGACTATATTTTGCAATGAATATAATTTACATTTTCATGTCCCTAAAAAAGACCGCTGTGACCTATGTGAAGAGATAAGAATTAAACTACAGGAAGATAAATTATTGGGAGCTGAACAGAAAAACCTGTTTGACAGACATCTTCAAGAGAAAAATGCATCTCGTATGGAAAAAAAATAAGGATAGAGAAAATCTCAATACTTTTTTGGTATTTGATTTACAAAATGTATTAAGCTGTCCACATGCCGAAGTAAGCAACTTTTATTACAAAAGTAAATTAAACGTGTACAATTTAACTGCTATATTATCCAGTACAAAACAAGTATACTGCGCGGTGTGGAGCGAAGGCCTTATGGGAAGAAGTGGAAACGATATAGCAAGTGCCTTGTTGAAAATTTTAAAGGCTGTTTTTACGGACAATGCCAATTTGACAACTTTAATTTTATGGAGTGACAGCTGCGTGCCACAAAATAGAAATTCCCTAATGTCTGCAGTAATTGCACTCTTTATCAAAAGAAATCCAAACATCGAATCCATAACAATGAAGTTTTCCACTCCGGGCCATTCATGCAATCAAGAAATAGATGCAGTTCACAGTTGTATAGAAAGAGTGCTGAAAAAGTCGGAATATTATTCCCCATTATCGCTTTTACGGTTGCTTTTAAAAGTTTCTTCGAGAAATCCTTACAAAGTAATTCAATTAAAAGAAATTGATTTTGCGGACTACAAGTCCTATGCTGCTCAATTTAACTATAAAATTGTACCCTTCAGTCAAATAGTAGCCTTAAAATTTTCAAAATCTATTTGAAATAGAATATAAAGTTAGCCACTCCAATAATGAGTGGAAGAAAGTCTCCATTCGGGATTATCGGCCTACGAGAACGAATGCTGCTAAAAAAGAAATTATTAAGGAACCAGTTCGTTCATCCATCACGAAGTCACTTCCCCTAAATAAAGTTGAGGCAATTAAAAGCATGTTCAAGTGGATGCCTGAGGTGGATAAGGCATACTTCATGGCTCTACTTCCCAAAAATAATAATAGCTAATATGTTTATTCCTATAGTTCTGGTTTATATTCATATTCATAAAGTTATTTCGCTTTTTGTAACGTTACCAAGTTGTATGTTTTCTTAATTAGTAACAAAATAGAATACCACAATTGTATGTGTTTTTTTTAGTGCCCGAAATATAGAAAAAAAACTGTATCTTTGATATTTTTTCTAAGAAACGTTAGTAATTATAATAAAATTAAATCTGCTCAAATTTTCTTAAGCGTAGGTCTGCCCATAGCACTGTAACAAAAAGCCAATATTTCATTTTGCTTTTTCTCTAAACTTGGTTAACTGCACATACCACAGTGTAACTCTAAGCTAACGATATGAGAGCTATCTCAGTCTCTTCGATGATATACTCTCGGTGGCTAATGCTGATGTTATCATTGTGGGCGATTTCAATCTGCCACATCTCTTAAATAACAACTCTGAGACAAGTGTTTTGATGCGGCAATTTTTGAATGTATGCAATTTACAACAACTTAACACCATCCCTAACTTTATGAATAGAATTCTGGATCTAGTAATTTCAAATACATTTGTGACAGTAACTAGGGGCTCAGGTGAACCCTTGGTGACCGAAGATCTGTACCACCCGGTCTTAAACGTGCATGTGCTGGTAGATAGGCCTCGGGGCGATTCAACATACACTAAAGAGCTTACTTATAACTTTGCCTGGGGGGATTTCCCGCTTCTGTACCGACTCTTGGGGGAGTGTGATTGGTCGGATCTGTTGGAGTGTGGGGATGTTGATCGGAGCGTGGAGGTTTTTTATAGGAACATGTATATTTGTCTTGACAAAAGCATACCGAGGTTTGGGGCAACAGGGTCTGTCAGGTCTTCTGGGTATCCCTCTTGGTTTTCTACTGGACTAGTTAAAAAAATTAAAAAGAAAAATAGGTTGCATCGCTTAATTTCAAAGGGTAGGGCAACTACTTTAGATGTCAATGAATTTAATGCCATAAGAAAAGATATTAAACTTCAAACTAAATCTGAGTATTCGTCTTATCAAAAAAATATTGAGAATGGTATAAATGTAGACCCAATTAGTTTTTGGTCGTATATACGTAATAAAACAAATAAGGGTGGAGTGCCAGAGGAGATGACCTATGGCGATAAAAAATATAACACACCGGGGGGTGTGGCCGATGCGTTTGCGCAATATTTTAAATCTGTATATGGGACCTCAGATGTCACCGATGGAGTCTTTGGCGACCTTAGTGGCTTTGGAAATTTTTCCTTTGCGACAGTTACTGAACTAGACATAACTAATAGTATAAGGAAGTTAAAACCTAAACGATCTACTGGGCCCGACAACATTCCCTCGTATATATATAAAGGCTGTGTTGATATTCTGGTAAAACCTTTAACTTACATTCTAAACCTGGCTATTACTAAAGGCTGTTTTCCTAAGGTTTTGAAACAAGCAACAATTGTGCCAATCTATAAAAGCGGCAATAGGAATAATGTAGCTAACTACCGTCCCATAAGTCTCTTGAATAGCTTGGCAAAAATTTTTGAGACTGTTATATACAACAATTTGTGGGATCACTTTAATGATAAAATTTCACCGCTGCAGCATGGCTTTGTAACCGACAAGTCTACAACAACAAATCTCTGTGTGTTTGCCGAAAATGCCTTCGAGGCAATAAATAACAAAAAACAGCTAGATGTGATATATACGGATTGCACAAAGGCGTTCGACAAGGTTGATCACCACATTCTCCTGAGACGGTTGATTGATTTTGGATTCTCTGCTCGTGCCTTGGAGTTTCTTGCATCTTATCTGTTGAATCGCATGCAGGCCGTTAAGGTGGCTGGGGCACTTTCGGGGCAGATCATGGTTACGTCTGGGGTTCCCCAGGGGAGCAACTTGGGCCCCCTCCTTTTTATTATGTTCATTAACGACTTACCGGCCTGTGTAACTAGATCAACCTGCTTACTTTATGCCGATGATTTTAAATTATTCAAAACTATTTTCGATGAAAATGACACCGTCGAATTGCAATCTGACCTGAACTCTGTTATGGCATGGTTTGCCAAAAATAAGTTGGAAGTCAATGTTAACAAGTGCGCGGCTGTTACATTTACCCGAAAGACTGATTATTTTGTACAAAATTATCATAAAGACCATGTCATATTTCAAAGAAAAGAAGAGGTGAAAGATCTAGGTATAAATTTTCAGGCAGGTCTGAAGTTCAATACTCATTATTGTTACATTACCAATAGGGCATATAAGGTTCTTGGATTTGTGATGCGTAATTCTAAGAATTTTGAAATAAGTACTATTATTAGGTTGTATAATGCTCTCGTGAGACCACATCTTGAATATGCATCTAATGTTTGGCTGCCTACGACAGCTACTAACGTCGACCTGATTGAAAAGGTTCAAAAACGTTTTTTAAGATACTTATACGTCAGGAAAAACAATGCATATCCATACTTGGTCTCTTATAGGGCCATGCTCGAAAGTTTTCATTTTAAAACTTTAAATGTAAGAAGAAAAATACAAGCTGTGATATTTGTTTACTGTATTGTGAATAATATTAAGTATAAGGGTTGTGCAATAATGAATTTCATTAATTTTAGAGTACCTAAGGTGCACTTGCGAATTACGGATAAGGACCTCTTCTGGGTCAATCCAAGTAGGCCAACGCCACTAGGACACATGTTGAGTATATCCAATGACTTTCTTAGGATTGAGGGGTCCTTTGACTTCTTTGCATCGGATATAAAATGTCTAAAACAGCATTTGCTGCTGCATCAAGATTTGTGATATAAGGTTACCTTACTGAACCACTTTTAATATTATTCACTTAATTTTAATATGTTGAAAATGTAATTCTAGATTTTAGTCCTTCATGTTTGCTGACGGAGTCAGCTGTTATTACTAGTGCTTGTTCTGTCTTTCCTTTCCTTGGCATGTGAGTACCGTTTGGTGTTTGTTAAGATGAAGATGAAATAAATAAAAAAAAAAAAAATAAAAAAAAAAATGCTGAATTTTTATGAAACTTTATATGGGTCATGAGTGCTGTAGAATCATTGAAAAAATATTGATAAACACAAAAGTAATGTATTTCTTTAAAATTCCTATTTTGCTCAAATTTGACACCCTGCAGAATATAACTCCCTGTATATTTTTTATTCAAATTTGGTATATAGGGGTTTTGGGGTGTTCTGATTAACGCTGTGGGGTCAGATTTTAAATAAAAAAATCGCTAAATGGTTTTCGAGAAAATTGGGGGTATAAAAAAATGGTAGCCGGCCCTGGATTTGCATTTTGAAAATAGCAGGAAGGTCAAAAGAAGCGGTTTTTGAAGGCCTTTCAAACAAAAAAAGTTTAGGCGATTATCTCTAAAAATGAAGATTTTACGGATTTGTACAGTTTTAAAGTTGGACACCCTGTATAATAATTGTATATGCGTTAAAATGTTCTTACTTATATAATTTATTTATGTTGACAATATTTCTGGATTTGGTATTTAGGTATTTTTTTAATAAATGTGTTTTCTCATTAACTATTTTATTTTATTCCTCTCTGTCAAAAAATGTTCAAAGGTAATTCTGAATGAAAATGGGTAATTACTTTCTGGCGTGTTCAGTCAATACCTACTTAAAAAATCTCAATTCCTACATGTAGGTACATACATAGTCAACAGTTTAAAAAAATCCTTATTTACCTACTTTTACTATTTTTGTTTATATCACTAATAAAAGTAGCATTTCATAAAACAGTGTTAGTTTTTTTATTAAGAAATTCATTTTCGTCAATGTAATTTGAGCAAAAACTGCAAATTAAACAGTTATAGAGGGCAGGCCGTTACCTTGATTTAACTATAGAGAAAAATCAAACGGCAGAACATAAAAAACGCGATTACGTAAATTCAACAAAAGTGTCTACTTAAAACTGAACTTAGCACTTAGCAGCCAATTTTCTAGGAGCCAAAAATTTCAACGTTTATTTTTTGATGAATATTTTTCTTCATTCTCCAGTTTAATCTGCTTAGAAAGTTTAATAATAGTTACCCTTTCTACTTTATTTTTATCAAAATAAATTTGTGGAAATAAGGGCGAGGAAAATTTTTTGCTGCCAGAAAATCGGCTACTAACTTTACACCGGTTTAGTAAGGCACATTGATTTTTAAATGTCTTCCGATATTTGGCCCCGCCTGTTTAAGTTTAAATAGTTACGAGCCGCCACTGATTAAGTGGTGTAGTATCATAGTTTGGCAGATATAAGCAATAATACCGTTTTAACAATGGCAGGCATTGTCCTAGCTAGCTAGCTTTTAAAATTGAGGGTACAGTTTACTCCGGCCTTGTTTTTTTCGACAAAAATACACCCTGTATACACTGTGTACTGCTAGCAAAGTCTAGTATTCTCGAGACTTTGTTGATAGGTTCGGCCAATTATTGGGGCAACACCAAACAGAATGTCAACTTACAATTAAAATTTTTTTATCGTTTACACCCCTTGGGCACTGAATCGCCGGACACACAGTATATATTTTTATTAGTTACTTAAGCTAAAAAAATAAAAATAAATAACAACCTCTTTCTGTATTCAACATTTTTCCAGAAAAACGCCTAGGTACATTAAAAAATACTCCCTAATAGAGGGAAGGCAATCAGTTTTTTCACTTTTCTCAAAGTTTTCATTTTGGACATATGTTTTGTTTTTCAAATCAACGTAAGAAATTGAAGCAACATAATGTAGATCACTATATCCTAAAAAAGAGAATTTTAAAAATCTGCCAATCCGTATAAATCGTCAAATATCAAACTGAAATACGCCCAACCCTGAATCTATTCCTAATTTTATAAAAGCCAAATCGTAGAATTATTTCACTGGCCCCTTCTCCCTTCTCCCCCCGTGTCTATTTTTAGACTTGTTTGCCCCGCCCCGAACACAAACGAGCCTTTTGGGATACGAAATTGTCGAGTACGAAATCTACCACTAATTATCGATTTTATTAGAGTCATTGTAATTATCGAAAATAGATGGTGGTAAACAGTAGTACTGGACGAGAGCTAAATAGAAATAATAATACCGCTATACACCAGTAGATGGAGTTGGTGCGCGGAGGCGAATGACTACGATCATTGGAAAAAGTTTTAAATACAATCGAATATCCATAGTCCTTCGCCTCCAAAAGCGCTCGGCATTTTATCTGGATCCGTGAGAGGTCTTTTTAAACCTTCTTCAGTCAACGCTATAAGGCCAGAATTCCATATTTTTAGTTTAGGTGACACGAATAAGGAGCACAATAAAAAGAACATAAAAAAGCACCATTTTAAAGAAGGCAACCAACCCCAGGTTGATCCACATTGTTTACAGTTTATTATTTGTTATTTGTAACCCTCTGCTCCATCAGTACGGATTTAGCCAGTGTGTTCTAAGTGCTTTGGCTAATAAAACCTTTACATTTTCCCCCATTTAAATTCAATCAACAATTTCCCAAATATCTTGAAAGTTATTTTCATTGCAAGATGCGTAAGTGAATTTTTTTGTCAATTTTAATCTGTTTAGGCGGTTCTTATTTGACGCTGGGGAAACACATATAATTTCTAAAGGTCCTTTCTGCGTAAGACTTGCTAGGCAATACTTTTTGTACCTAGCGACCATAGACTTATTAAGTCTATGCTAGTGACACACACTAATGAGTAACAATTCCTTAGCGACATGTGTCAAAAGGAGACTGTTTTTAATGAAATATCTTCTAAATACATGAATAATGAGCACTTTTGTTGATTTTACGTTAATCTACATTAGAGGCCCTGTATGACACGAAAAGTGACAGTTATTCGTGTTAAAACGAATAACTGTCACTTTTCGTGTCATACAGGGCCTCTAATCTACATTAGCAAAGAGGTATAACCACAGAATAACTAAATTCTGTGGTATAACCAAATTTATGCTGAAAATACTGTATGCCTTTCTGTAAATTGAAATGGAGACTCTTATTTTTGACACATGTCCGTAAGGAGGCTTTTGTTGCAAAGCTATTTATTCTATGCTAGCGACCACTTTCGCAGCAAGCAACAGCAACCAAAATAACGGCACATCTTCAATGCACACTCTGCTCTGAGATATACATATAGGCACAGCTCTGTGATATAGGTACACAATAACATTGTAAGTAATAATGTTTCGGGCGTGCTGGAGTTTTGTATGTAATATAAAGTGTAGTAACGGAGGAAGGAGCAGGAAAATAGATTATCGTACGATCAGAATTTTATCAAGATAATTTGCAAGGCAAAGCGTCTTTCCGACGACACGTCTTTTCCAATCAACGGTTTTTAGTTTTGTCGTCGAACGTCTAACGTTCTTTATACAGCAGATGTAATAACTAGGCAACCAAACCTACACAAAAGTTGGGAAATTCAGCACCGACACTTTCTGACGAACGCCAACATCATCGGTCACGTGACCACCCTCTTGCTACGTGTTCGTCGTGGAAGCCAAATTGCAACGAAAGTACCGTAACCGTAATTCTCTTGAAACTTGGCCGCGGTATTATAGAAGTCATCACTCCGAATATCGCGGTGGTTTTCAATTTAAAAAAGTTGCAATTGAACCTAGTTTATAGTGCTCAGTTCCCAGCAAAATGGGGAGTAAGTATCCGCTTTTATTTGTGTATAAAATTTGGAATTTGGTGTTATAACCTAAATGCTGACATTCAAGTTATGTTCACCTTTTGCTTAAAAATAAATAGGTATTTGGCTCCTGCCGTATGTTCTAAACTTTGCTCTTTCTTTGCAGTTCGATTTTTAGAAGTTATAAAACCGTTTTGCTCTATTCTGCCTGAAATAGCGAAGCCAGAGAGAAAGGTGAGTCTCAATAACTTTTACCATTTTTCCAAACGATTTCCACCATATTTTTCGCATCAAAAACGCCCATTTCATCGTTAGGAAGATGTTTTAAAAGTAGGTTTTCATATTTGGGCACATTTTCATTCATAATTCATCACCATCTGTTTTTGTGCATGTGGCATAAATATTTTCTATTTCACAGATTCAATTCAGGGAAAAAGTACTATGGACAGCGATAACTCTATTCATCTTCTTAGTATGTTGTCAGGTAAGTGTATCTGTAAAATGTTTTTGGCTCGGCTCTTGAGAAATCCTAATCAAAGTACTTTCATTCATAATTTGCTCTAATTATATTTTTCAATGTACAAAGCTTAGTATTAAGGACATTTATTTTGTAACTATGTTTTTATTTTTAATTACAGATCCCGCTATTCGGTATCATGAGTTCGGATTCTGCAGATCCCTTCTACTGGATCCGTGTGATTCTCGCATCAAATAGAGGTACACTTATGGAACTCGGTATCTCACCAATCGTCACTTCGGGCCTCATCATGCAACTGCTGGCCGGTGCAAAAATTATTGAAGTGGGTGACACCCCGAAGGATAGAGCTCTCTTCAACGGTGCACAAAAATGTAAGTTCAATGTACCCGTCCATTTTAATTGTAGATCTGCAGATTGGTTAAAATTTTCTTTTCCCGTCAATCTGATGTAAACTGACACTGAAATTGCAATAGGTTAAATTTTCGATTGAATATACAATAATATAATAGGTACCCAAAAATAAAATTGTACTTGGTTTCTCAGCTAGGATCTCCAAAAGCAAATAAGTGGTTTCCTCTATCTGTCAAATTTACAGATTATTGATAAAAATTAGAGATGGGTTTACACCGGGTTTTTTCATGTTTGGAAAGGGTGTCAAAGTTTCCACCCTTTTTGGCACCGGGTGTCAAATTATGACACTAGTTTTTGGCATATTTTGATTGGTGACATCTAGATGTTTAATTTAATACCAAATACTCATATCTAAAAGCTATAAACAACAAACATATTGCAAGAAGATATAAAAAGTGAATAAATATGTTGCAGGCGAATTAGAAATTTGTCTATTACATTATCCTAAATTAAAATAACGATGACTAAATATTAAATAAATGAAAAAACACCTTATTTCAATTCATTTCTCCACATTCTCATCTAAAAGCCATATAGGGTTTATTATTTCATTTATATTTCTGCAGACAGATCCCTTTACTCGATTCGAGTCGAATCCGCCATTTTAACTCGATCGGAGCGATTCCGTTCTAAAAAGTTCATATCGTGGACTCGATACTCGATTAAATAACTCGACAGCATCTAAGGAGCTGATATTTGACATATTTACAAAAAATAATAGTTAGGTTTCATTGACAAAAAAAAAAAACGAACAAAAATCGCGTTTCTTCATTGCTCCAAATCCAGTGGCTTTGCTTCCCTTCAAAAATTCCGTCCATTCCAGGATATATTTTGGCTTTTGGTGACATTGAAAACACCCATTTTTGGGTGTCATTAGTTTACACCCTTTGAAACCACCCATTTTTGGGTGCCAAACGTTTCCACCCTTTGAATCCACCCTTTATTTTAAAAATGAAAACACCCTATGGGTGTCAAAGGATTGGCACCCATAGGTTGGCACCCAAAAAGGGTTTAAACCCATCGATGGGTGTAAACCCAAAACCCATCTCTAATAAAAATTGTTGATTTTTTAGTTTTATGTTTTATGTCCCCATATCAATTTTAAAATATTACTACATTTTTTTATTCATTTCGACTTATAACCTAAATTTGACTAAGATGAATTCTGTAAAATATCTACCTATGTGAAATTGTTTATTTGCTCTACATTCATCATCCATAAGTACGTATACTGCTAATTCTTGTTTTAAATAAATTTCTTCAAACTTGAAGTAAAGTACCTACCTACTAGTTCTACAATTACAATTGGTTGGAAAACCGCGTTAAGTTGCTCAAGTTGAATAGCAAATTTACTCAAGTTATTAAAAATGTAGACACATAATATGGATCTCTGGCGTACAATGTATAAGGACATAATAATAATAAGAATTTATATTAGATACTATAACATCATTAATTTAATGATTAAAAGTCGATAATTGCAAATTACAATACTTATAAATAAAAAAATAGCCCAGTCATTTTTGATCGAAAAATATGCGTTCCATATGTATACGACGAAACTTCTCTGAACAACATATAAAAAAGGTCTCGTAAAATTTTTTGTTAATAATAATTGATAACTACTAAAATTACTTCAATGTCAATGTCAGATATGACTGACTTCATGTTACATTTTTAAAAAGTAAATTTAGCCCAATTTTGAAGTGTCAAAATGTTTCTGTGTTTTTTTTATTATATTTTCCAACCAATTTAGTGTTTGCAGCATGTCTACAAGTCTACATAGTCTTTATAACAAATAAAATTAGTATAAGAGGGTTAGGTGACTTTGCCACCACCTGAGTGCAATCAAAATAGTATAAATAATAGAGAGGAAACATGTACTCCCAGCATGCTTCAAAATCGTATTGACCTTTCAGTTCCAGATTTTATCGATTTCTTTCACGATGGGTTTAAGCACTAAGATTTTGATAGGAAGTAGTGGCAACGCCTCCTTTATACCTATCCCTCATACTTATTTGGTTCTTATTATGACTATATTCTTACATATTGTATTCCAGACTAGATTGACTAGATCAGATCTGTGTGTATAGTAAAATAATAATTGTTCAACTTATTCAAGTTTGCCAATCACAAGCACGAAAACACTTCAGACAAGATGGCAAGATAAATGATTTTCCTTTTTTCCTTTCTAGTGTTTGGCATGGTTATAACCGTTGGTCAGGCCATTGTCTACGTAATGACCGGCATGTACGGAGACCCAGCAGAGATTGGCGCGGGAGTGTGTCTCCTCATCATCATTCAGTTATTCGTTGCCGGTTTGATCGTTTTGCTGCTCGACGAGCTCCTGCAGAAAGGCTACGGATTAGGTTCTGGTATATCTCTGTTTATTGCCACAAATATTTGCGAGACCATCATTTGGAAAGCCTTCTCGCCTGCCACTGTCAACACCGGAAGAGGAACGGAATTCGAGGGAGCAGTGATCGCCTTGTTCCACTTGTTGACGACTAGGCAAGACAAAATCAGAGCTTTAAGGGAGGCATTCTACCGCCAAAATCTGCCCAACTTGATGAACTTGCTCGCCACCATTTTAGTCTTTGCCATAGTAATATACTTCCAAGGATTCAGAGTGGATTTACCAATCAAGAGTGCCAGATACCGTGGACAGTACTCGAGCTACCCGATCAAGCTGTTTTACACGTCGAATATTCCAATTATTCTGCAGTCCGCATTGGTGTCCAACTTGTACGTTATCTCCCAAATGTTGGCTGTTAAGTTCCAAGGCAATATACTGATTAACTTGTTGGGAGTGTGGGCCGATGTTGGGGGCGGTGGCCCGGCCAGGTCGTACCCTATCGGGGGGTTGTGTTATTATTTGTCGCCACCGGAAAGCGTCAGTCACATCCTCGAAGACCCCGTTCACGCCTTCTTGTACATAGTTTTCATGTTGGGATCCTGTGCGTTTTTCTCGAAAACTTGGATCGAAGTGTCTGGCAGCTCGGCCAAGGACGTTGCCAAGCAACTTAAAGAACAACAAATGGTAATGAGGGGCCACCGAGATAATTCGATGATTCACGAGTTGAATCGTTACATTCCCACCGCAGCGGCTTTCGGCGGGTTATGTATAGGGGCCCTGTCTGTGTTAGCCGACTTTTTAGGAGCCATCGGTTCGGGTACGGGAATTCTGTTGGCCGTAACAATTATCTACCAGTACTTTGAGATCTTTGTTAAAGAACAAAGTGAGATGGGTGGCATGGGTACTCTACTCTTCTAAATAAAGTAGTTTATATATGTTTAAGCAGTAGTTTGACTGATCTTGTGATTATGTTTGGCTAAATATGAACTGTCGTGGATTTTTTGTACATGATAGCCGTTTAAGCGACTGTTCATATTTACTTTCAACAGATGTTTCTCTGTATCTGTACAAAGTACAGTTTTTTTGTACTGGACAGTGTATAATTAAAGAACGTGTATTTACATGCAATTTAATTTTGGAAACAATTGTATTTATATGAAGCAGTGTGTGGATGTATAATATTTTTTTTATTTTCATGTCAATTCATTCAATACCTCGTGTATTGGGTATTTTGTTTGTTGTTAGATCATAATTTATTTTAGTTACTAAATAATAAAACAGAATCGATTTCCTTGACTTATTTTGTAGTATCAATTTGTAACCTTATTTTATTCTTTCATACTGATCCAGTTGAACTAATCAGTTGGAACATATTCCTTCCTTTCAGATCATTTTCCCCTCCCAGTTTTTAAACATATCTGGAGCATTTCCCAGCTCACCTTTCCAGCACCAATAAATTTTTGGTTTGTTTTGTGTTCAATTAATTTGTAAGAAACGAAAGTTAAATAGTTTTAAGTGTCAATATTACTGAATAAAATGCTTACAAAATGGATCATAAAAATAAATAATTATAATTATTTTTTCACAAATAAAAACAGTCAACAATTTTTAAGTCAGATCTTTTCTTTTCTCTCCACTACATTCCAACTGAATTAATATTCTGGATCAGAAAATTCTCCCGAACACAAGTTCAGTGCCAAAGAATATCATCAGAGTCTCGGGAATAAATAACTAAATATCTAATAATAACATTAATAATAAAAAATATTGCCTGTGAGTTATACAGGGTATCCGAAAATTATGCGTCAGGATTTCGGAGGGCGATTCTACAAGAAAAATTAATGCCACAAAGTCCTATACCATTTTTTCGAAAGGTCAAAATTGACGGAGATACAGGGTGCGAAAAAAAAACTTTTTTTTGTTAATTTTTTAACATTTTGACATCTCAAAATTTATAACATAACGTCATGTTCTTGTTGGCATGTTGTTTCCAAGGAAACTAAAGCGTTTGTTTTCAAGGCTTGCTATAAGAATTTCTAATTATTTATGTTTAAAGTGGTTTTTCTCGGAAACGGTTCGTTTTAACGTGATGCAATAAAGAGGACCTTTCTTAAAGAGATTTTGATTCTTTTTAATAATCTGATATCCAAATTTATAAAAACATTCAAACAAAAAAGTTCTCAAGTCATTTTCTTAAGGTGAAGGACAGTTTGGGCCCTTAGGCATTGACAATTTGTGTCAAATTATTATGGTAAATATACAGGAACACTAGTGTTATGTATATGCAAAATTTGACAAACCTCGGCCCACTTGATAAAACATGTAAAAAATTAACCAAAAAATGGTTTTTTTCGCGCCCTGTATCTCCGTCAATTTTGAGCTTTCGAAAAAATGGTATAGGAGTTTGTGGCAATTTTTCGTGTAGAATCGCCTTCCGAAATCCTGACGCATAATTTTCGGACACCCTGCATAGAAATTTGTATCGGGACGGACCAAAATTTGTGATATACCTATTCTATTAAACAGGTGTATTGAAAAAAAAAAAAACAGCATCTTGTCATCAAAATACACCCCAGGCGAAATTCTGTACAAATTTTAAGGGTAATTACTTAAAATGAGTTAGGAAATCCCCTCAGAAACTCTTAATTGGTGATTCACCCCATTATTATATTTCACCTAAAAAAATTATACAGTTAAATTTTTGAGAAAGTTGAATGCTGTAATAAACCGCATCTCGATTCGTTTGGGAGATACGAGTTTTTCGTCTTGTCGCATTTCTTAACCTCACCATAATTTCTTTGTTTGTAAATATTTTCGATTTAGGTAAAACCGTTTTTTGTTTCCTTCTTATGTAGAATTCGTTGGTGAGATATTGTCGGTTTTAGAGAAAAAAATCCCAATTGTTTCATATTTGAACCACAAGATTTGTCTTCTACCCGAAGAAAATCAATGAATTCTACGTAAAAAAAGAAATAAAAATGTTTTTTTTCCGGAATCGAAAATATTCACAAACAAAAATGTTATGGCAGGTCTAAGAAATGCAACAAAACGAAAAACGCCCTGTATATTTTGCAAACTATTCAATTCCGGATTTCGGTGACAATACAATATTATGATTATACCATCGAGCTTTTATGATGATGGAGTGGGAGGTGGGAAAATGTAAATTCCTTGACTAGTGGAAGTCCAGGACCAGATAAGCTCGTGATTGGTCCAGTTCAAAAATATTTCGTATGTTTTATGTAACTTTGCAAACAAATCTAGCAAATCGATTTTCACCTACTTCTAGTTGCCGAATCGATTTGAAAAATTTCAAACCTATTCAATGGCGGTGACAATACAATATTATAAAAAATATTATCATCAAGCCCTTATGATGATGGAGGAAGGAGGGAGGAGAGGAATATTATGTCGATCTGAAATTGTACAAACTTAGCCAATTCCGGTGACAATACAATATTACGGTACCATTTAGCTTTTGTGATGGAGGAGGAGGAGGGGGTTATAGGGACCCCTCGATGGTTCCTTGTAATAATAGTGAGAGTTAGGTCCTCCTTATCAGATCCCTGATTAGATTTGGATGTAAAAGACCCTGGAGTGCTCTATAGATCCGTAAAACTCTAAGAAATTATTTCAAACTGTTCGTAAGTATAACATTTATTTTTACTATGCCAATAGGTTCTTTTATAATAAAAAATTAAAATAAAATAAAATCAAACATTATACAAAACAAGCAAAACATATTTTTACTGAAATGTAGGTAATAAGAAGTGATAACAATGTTTCAAATCTCCAGCGGCGTGCGCGATTGTTTTATACCTACTAATGAGAATAATTAAAAAATACATATCTTGAGAAATGTTGCTATCCAAATGATTGCTTATCTGCTTTGTTAAAAAATGAGCACAAAATAAGCAGCAATAGAAATATCTACGTATTTTGGGCATTCACGTCGACAGGAGATGTACGTATTTATTTCTGTCCAACTACTTGACCGATTTTGATAGGACATTGCATGTTTTTTATTATTATGTAAGAAACTTATGATGCAATGCTATTTATTTTATTGAGACATCCTGTAGGTACTTACTTATAGTGTACCATGACTCCTCTGAGAGGAAATGTTTCCCTCTGTACCAATACTTCTTTTGCTTAACTGCACACACCAAAACTTTGTTTTTTGCACTCGACGCGCGTTTCGCTAACCATGTTAGCATCGTAAGGAGATGATTAAGACTTAAACATCTCCCAACTTACTCTGTACCAATGCCAGTGAAACACAATTAGTAATTTATCGTTTATTTTACATGTATTCTTACTCTTGTGTACAATCATACTAACATGCACATATCTTGGCAATTTTATTAACATATTTTGCTTACACTGGGAATCTATGTATAGTTTGTCATATAGTCTCTAAAGAAAATGGCAATAACAAACCAATTCACCATAGAGAAAGATGTGAGAAACTTTTTGTAATTATTCAACACTTCTTGGTTTGGTGCGTTTTTATAAAACATACCTACCTAAAGTTGTGACAGTAGACAGGTAGACATAGATGTATTGTAAGTTGGTATTTACGTTAATATCACAGGCTCTTAAAAGTATTCTATACACATTTACATAATCTTAACAATGTATATATTTTATATTTAGTTTCGTGGATCCGTTTCTTGGCATACAGTAATGTTGAGATATTAAAAGTATGAACTCTGTATGTCATTATTATGATATGTATACGTGGTAAGAAAGTGCGCTTAAGTATTTTAAGTACTGAAACATACTAAAACACATTATATTCGTGTCTGTGATATTAGGCACATACTTTTAATATCCACTTGAATATTCCATAAGATGTTAAGTTAAAGGGCTCACTTTTAACATTGTATGGAAGATCAGAGATAATATACATGTTACGAGCCGTTCTAAAAGGGCGATTTTTTAAAATCGATTTTTGGCCACAGTTTGACACGACAAGCACCTACCTATATTAAGTATAAATTTTACAAATTGAAAATATGTTTAATAACACGGATCTATCTAAATATTTTCCGAAGAAAAGCTTTTATACAACTTTACCCTGATAAGAGTTACCATATAGGTACTACTTACTATGAAAACATTTTTACATTAAATTTATATTTCTACCTATAATCTGGATACCGATTATTGAAGTATACGTTTCTTACAGACAATAACATTAAAATAAAGGAGGTACGGTTTTATAAGGTACTTTCAAAAATTTTTTAAAAAATGAATATCATATTATGCGATCTCCGCATACTGCCATCCCATATATAGGGGTCAGGGGTCTTTTGAGTAGGTAATTTAACTTTAAAACTTCAATCACAGAACACAGAACTACTGATAACTATATGTCAATGGGCCTATCCCCTAGCTTATTTTACCATATGCTGGCCATTTCCTGTTATTCTAGTTTAGTTTACATGAATGTTCGGAGATTAACGGCAATATATTAGATTGATACTTTTAAAATTGAAATCAATAGAAAATGGTTGTGCATAATGTGAGGAATAGGTATCATACGTATCATAGAAATATTTTGAAAAAAATATCACTGTTTTAGAAACTAGTACAATCATATTTATGTTGCCCTTTTCAATAGAAACTGCAACCTTTACCTACCTTAATAAACTTCACATATATGAAAACAGTTAAAAAAAAAGTGAAAAGTACGAAAAAACTGAACTTTTTGGGGGCCCGTACAGCTCTTATTGGGTTGTAAAATACAGAAAGAATTTTTCACATATAGATCACAGAAAATATACGCTACGCGTAGCGTATATTTTCCGTGATATAGGTGACTTTGTATACAGGATGGGAGGCTACTTTTAAAAACTGACTTATTCACTTAAAAAAAATTTGTACGTGTATTAATAAGCGTAAACTTGTATTTATTATTAATTTAAGACGGGCTTTTAATACTTAGAGCGCGATTCAAGAAAACAAGTACCACCCGTGGTAGGCTGATGTGATAAGCTATTAAAAAAATAAGTGACACGAGCATAGGTGTAACAAGAAAATTTACAAGAGAACCTTTTTGTTTAGAATTAAATTCTGTACACAATCTGTATGTAGTTGTTCAGAAAGTTCCGTAACAGCTTTGAGCATGGAATAAGAAGGTAACAGTCATTAAACACTTGACCCGTCTAACCAAATTGTAGCCATCTGAGACAACTATGAATTAAATCAGTCAAGCCCACAGACTGTGGTCAAACCGTTCAAAAGTTATGGCTGAAAGGGCTTGTAGAGTATGTAACCTGTAATATTAAGCTCCTCTCAAAACGTAAAGATGCGGGTCACCTTTCTTCGCAGATTTTGTCCTTATACTACGGTGGTGCGTGTTTTGAATCACCCTGTATAACCTGTTCTATAATTTAAATCATGTACAACATATATACAATAGTACTTAATAAAACTTACAAAATAAATTATACAGGGTGAGTTTTTTTCGATGCCCACTATGGGAATCTCGGAAACTAGCAGAGATAGAACAAAGGTTATGTGGGGAAAGAATTGCAGTTTTGAATGTTCAATCTAATGCCCCTTTTGGATTTTTAAAAAAGTTCATGGCTCACTAGATATTTTGAAAATAATGCTTTTTGCTATTTCATCAGATCTCTGTAGCTCCGTTATTTCTGATTATACAGAAAAACTGTAGAGACAAAAATTGTAGATAATTTTGGGCTTAATAAGATAATCTTATCCAATTTTTTATGTTGTTTGCGATTTTTGAGATATAACATAAACTTGTGTTTTTTAAAATGCAAATCATAGTTGGCTGTGGCCCTATAAAATCGGCCATTTTTGAGCTTTCCAAAGATAAGAGCTTTCCAAAGATAAGACATACTTCATACTTTCAAATATTTTATTTTTAGCTGGTAACAAAATGTAACAACATAAAACAAAAATTATGATGATGGAGTTTCACCACATAATTATTTGCCCATAAGAAATTACCTAGATGAGCTCTATCCAAATAGTTGAATAGGGAGAAATAGACCTATTTCCTGGCAGCCCCGATCTCCCGATTTGTCTGTTTTGGATTTCTTTTTGTGGGGAACAGTACAAAATAAATATGAGACAACTGTTGAATTAAGAGCAGCTATTTTAGAAGCAATTGCCAGTATTGACAGGCGCTCTCTAAGAAAGGCGACAAATTCAGTTTTAAAAAGATGCAATATTTGCATAAATAAAAATGGTGGATTGTTTGAACACTTTTTTATTTTAAAAGGTGACCTTTTAAAATAATAATAACTTGAATTTGAGTTTTTTCATTATTGTTTTATTTTGTTACATTTTGTTACCAGCTAAAAACAAACTATTATAAAGTTTGAAGTATGTCTAATTATAAAATGAAAATATTCCATGGCTAACTATGTGAAAATTAAAAAAAAATCAGAAAATTAACCATAGCTCTTAATTTTTTATAAAAACTATGCCAAGTATTATATCTTTGGAAAGCTCAAAAAATGGCCGATTTTATAGGGCCACAGCCAACTATGATTTACATTTAAAAAACACCAGTTTATGTCATATCTCAAAAATCACAAACAACAAAAAATTGGATAAGATTATCTTATTAAGCCCAAAATTATCTACAATTTTTGTCTCTAAAGTTTTTCTGTATAATCAGAAATAACGGAGCAACAGAGATCTGATGGAATAGCAAAAAATCACTCTTTACAAAATATCTAGTGAGCCATGAACTTTTTTAAAAATCCAAAAGGGGCATTAGATGGAGCATTCAAAACCGCAAGTCTTTCCCCATTTGACCTTTGTTCTAGCTCTGCTAGTTTCCGAGATCCCCATAGTGGGCATCGAAAAAAACTCGCCCTGTATATGGATACTACTATAGTAGAACCTACTAGGTACCCTGAAAAAGGTTAGTTATCTATAATTATTATTATTGACAAATCCCATAAACAGAAAATATCTGTAAACCTTCACAACGATGCAGGGTGCCTCGGAAAACCTACCAATAAACTTATTGTTTATGGTTTAATATCAAATTACCAATTAATACCTACAAATAAAAAATAACATTTAGTGATTTTTGTTGAAAATTCAGGTTTTTTTTAATTGTATTTTCCACATACTATACAAGATTATTTTACCATAATATCACACTTGACTCGCCAGGTGCCTTTAAAATTCCTATTTTGCTCAACTTTAACACCCTGCAGAATGGAACTTCTTCAAATTTGGTATATGGGGGTTTTAAGGTGTCCCGATTAATAGATTTTAAATAAAAAATCGCTAATTGGTGTTTGAAAATCGAAGGTAAGAAAAAATCGTAGTCGGTCCTGGATTTGCATTTTGAAAGTGATAGAAAGGTAAAAAACGGTTCTGAAGGCCTTTCAAACAAAAAAAAAAAAATCAGAAAAATTCAAAAATAAATATTTTATGGATTTTAAAAGTATCCCTTTAAATTTTCTTGGGCATTTCAAGGTTAGTTTCTATAAACTAAAATTGTGACATGGCATTTAAATTATTTAGAGAAACGACAAGAAATAACAAAAAATGTCTATACTGCCTGGTTTTGTGTTGTAAGTGAAAAATTCTTGAAAAGTTTTTTTGATCCGCTGTTTCAGTTTTGCAAGTTCAACTTTCAGAACAGATATAAAAAAAGATTAAATTTTCACACTAGGATTTTGTATTCCGCGGTTTTGTCCAGAGGGGATATTTTAGATATTTCGAAGGTATGTTGGCAAAAAAACTATTTTTTTTTATTTTGAGGGTGCATGGTTCAAATTCGAGACTCTTGAGTTTTTTCTATTTTCTGAAGATATAAAGAAAAAGTAGCTAGGTATCGTAGAATCGATTTTTGAGAGCAGTCGACTGCGCATACTGCATCTGATTGATTTGTTTGAGAAATAATAGAGTGTTTTTCGCTTTTTTGCGTTTTCTTTAACATTCTTATTCTTATTTCAACACAACACAGAAGCATCAAATAAATCCTACAAATAATAGTTAGGTATTTATATATTAAGGGCGTTAAGTAGGCGTTTAAAGCCCATAGCATGAAGATAATATCGTTGAGGCCTTTGGAAGAGGGATATTACACGCGTCGGACTTTAAACCATTGACTAAAGGTCTCCATTATTCCTTAATTTAAACGCATTACAACAACGCCCGAGATTCATACACAATTTTATTCATTGCTGAAATATAAGGTTCTTACCTTATAAATAAAAAATAAAAAAGTATATAAAACCGTGTTTAAAACGGACCTAAAGGTACCGATTTACGGAAAACGAGTGTTGATTTAACGGGCGTTAAAGTGTCACTTTATGAAAAATATATGTAAAAAAGTGAAAACATGTGAGTATATTGTTGGATTTGTGTGCGATCTGTATTGGAATAATGGATTTAAAAAGAGTGATGTGGAAGTACCAATTGGGTACGATATGTCTCAGTAATCTAAGCAAGTAAATATATAAAAATAAATAAAATATTGGCAGCGGTTATGCATATAGTATGTTGACATAGTATTCGAATTATTTTGTATTTCGTAGTTTACCCAAATAAGTAGCTATTTAAATAATAACGTTTAAATATGGGGCATTCATTTTAAAATATCAAGGAGGCAGGGTGATTTTTTTGTAAACAAATAATATTTAGACAAACAGAAAACTGTCAATAATAAAAACCGCCCATTACCATAGAAGAATATATGCTATTACCTAACCAAGACAAAAAAAAACAACAAAAAAACGGGAGACTGGTGAAAAATTGGGGAGTTAGCGCGCGCGATGAGTGCTAAAGTGTGTTTGGCTGTTCCAGTAATAATTGATCGATTATTACAATTTTGCTATTTTTACTAAGCCCCAAGTTATATTTTCTGTGCTCCAAGTGTTATAACGTTTGCCTCTATCTAGCCTATATGATTATTTTTCGAAACAGTTGAAATGCGATTGGTATTTTTCTATGCGAGTGAAGTGTACGCGAAAAAATGAGCAAAACGTGTTTTTACATCGAAATAATTTACAAACACAAATAAACGTGAAAGACAACGCGAAAAAGAGTAAAACCCATTTTATCTCTCAGACGAATCGAGATATCCGATATGCGGTTTGCGTCATTCAACTGTTCTCAAAAATCGATCCCTTGACACCTAAGCTAGATTTTCTTTTATCTTTTCGTAACAATGCGAATTGCGAAGGTACGGAAAAGTCGGGGACACAAATTTGCCGATCTTATTAAATTACTTGAGCTTATATATATTATGTTTCCGTATGACTTCATCGAGGCACCCTATAAACATAAACCTGGATCAACACTATATTAATTTTGGTCCGGCTTAAACCGGGACCAACACTATATTAATGTTGGTCCGGCATAAACCTGGACCAACACTATATTAATGTTGGTCCGGCATAAACCTGGACCAACACTATATTAATGTTGGTCCGGCATAAACCTGGACCAACACTATGTTAATGTTGGTCCGGCATAAACCTGGACCAACACTATATTAATGTTGGTCCGGCATAAACATCCCCCCCCCCGCGCACGAAATTCAAATCTACAGGCAGGTCGGTGGCGACAGCATGGCGGCGCCGTTCCGGCACTTGGCGACGCTGTCGCGGCTGCCGCTCAGCGACGTCACGTTGGTCCGGCTGGTCATGGTGACGGCCGAGGTGGACGCGTCGGCGCGGCTCACCAGCGGCCCCTGGTCGCCGTCGTCGTCGCCGTCGCCACCGGGGCACACCGACGTGGTGCGGCCGGGCCGGCCGCAGCCGCCGCCGCGGTCCGAGCTCGGCTTGCTCTTCTTCGGGAACACGCTGGAAGAAGGGGCGGCACGAGGTCAGTATCAAGGGAGGATATTCGCCCCGGCAGGCCCGTGCCCAAGTTCGAAGTTTGGAGGGGGCGATTGTAATTTCAGAGGGGACGCGATCCAAACTCGTCCGAAAAGTTTGCGTAATAACGCGAACATTTTGAATTAACGATTTATTTTAAAATATAATGTCTGGCTTTAAAAATGCGAAAATGGAAACATGGCCACATGACTTTCGCTATATGTCAAGAATTATTTTCAATGTCAATAAAAATAAGCGTACTTGTTAAAATTTCTAAAAGTTGTGACCAAATATTCAAAACCCGGCCCATCAAGGCCCATTTAACTTTTCGTACACATTGCACACAGTGAAATTGTTACCTAAAGCAGTATAAATATTTTAGTAGGTTTGAATATCAATCTGTTTTTCATGGAGGCTGATAACACCAGGCAGCAGTTTGGAGTTACTGTTGGGAAGCGCCGTACCTCGTCATACTTATCCCTTATTATTTTTTCTTAATAAAACATTTTTTTCCGATTAACCTCGCCACTGAAGTTGTTTTATGACCCGTGTGGTTTATTTGCCTCGACCAGAGGCCCCGGCAACTAAACTCCACATGAGTCATAAAAACTTGAACTTTTCAAAAGAAAATCACATTAATGCCTTAAAATTTTGTTATATTTAATATTTATTGCAAACATTTAAGATACACATAAATCCTGCAATTTTTATAACTCAACATTTCCTATTAAATTTTCGTTACAATTCTGGCAGGGAAAGGGTCACAAATTAAAAAAAATTAAATTTATTTTTTTGTTGTGAAGAATTGCGCCGCAGGCGATGTATACTTTTTTTACAGTAAAGACAGACAGACACTCAGAACTCATTGAGTGAAGTATAAATTATCATGTCCTCTCAAAAATAATTATATCTACTGCCATTTTCTCGCTTATTTTACGCCCTACAAAAAAAGTGTAAGAAACAAAATTGTTGCAATTTTGAACAGCTAAGTGGTGCTGCAAAATAAATCGGCATCCATGGCCAACTTGTCGCGCAATATTAAAAAAAACCTCAAATTGAGCAAAACTATTAACAGCCGTGGAATGTTTATTTTAAGAGACAGAGGAAAACTTTTATATTGAAAATTGATGGCACTGAGAAGCTTTATCTATCCACGTAGTGAGATAGTTTCAGCAAATTACACAGGGTCTTCGGCTCTCTTGAGACCATGAAAATTTTTGTCGATTCTAAGTTTTTTAGTACAGTGCGAAAAGTTGGGCATGGAAGCCCATTCCTTTTTTAAAGTCGCCCTAAATTGCCATATTTTGTTTTCTTACGTATTTTCTGTGCGGCCTAAAATAAGCGAGAAAATCGATTAATAAGAAATAAACAAAAAAAATTTCATAGCCTCAAGAGAGCCGAAGACCCTGTGTAATTTGCTGATACTATCTGACTACGTGGATGGATAAAGCTTCTCAGTGCCATCAATTTTCAATATTAAAGTTTTCCTCTGTCTCTTAAAATAAACATTCCACGGCTATTAATAGTTTTGCTCAATTTGAGTTTTTTTTAATATTGCGCGACAAGTTGGTCATGGATGCCGATTCTTTTGCTGCGCCACTTAGCTGTCGAAAATTGCAACATTTTTGTTTCTTACGCTTTTTTGTAGGCCGTAAATTAAGCGAGAAAATGGCGGTGGTAGACCTAAAAAAATCATTCTGTAGATCTGTCAATTTGTGATGTTCAGAATATTCGAAATGATTTCGGATGAATCTCCTTAGTGGGTCGGATTAATCCACTCCCAATTCTACGAAATACCTTTCTGTTTGAACGCCATATAAAGGCCGTAAATAACCTCAAAAAGTCAAACATTTTGTGTAGAAAAAAATAACGAGAAGTAAGTATTTACTTATATTTATTCGAATTTGCGGAACGATGTCTCATTAGCCTGCCGTTGCTCCCTCAATTGGGAAGAGGGCGCACGTGCGCGCGTGTCCCTTAATTCTATTTAAAGCGGTTTTATGAGTGATACACGTGTCTACATGGTGCTTCAGGTTTTAAACGCAAAAAACTAATGGGCGATAAAACTGGTAAAAATAAAAAAGTTTATATCAACTTGTAGCTTCGTTTTCTAGATGCAGGGTGTTAAAATGATTAAAAAAACTTTTTTCAATACTCTTAAACTACTTGGCCGATTTTGATCAACTTGGCATGGCATATTGTAATTAGTTTTAAATTATTTAGTACAGGAGCGGCTCTGGAGCATCCTAGCTAGATATTTTAAGAAAAAATTGGAGCATTTGCTTTTTATAAATTTTATATTATTTTAAAATAAAAAAAACAGTTTTTTGTCTCTTTAATTTTTTGTTTACTTGATTACTTTTGGAGAAAAGAAGCCTGTTTATTCGTCCGCCTCTAAAGAAAGAAATGTAATTATATTAATAAAATTAAATAATAAGTAAAAATGAAACCTATACTTTTATACTTTTTATTAAAATAAATGACCATAATTGTTCAAATTTATGACCTCTAACATCAAGATATTTGCTACAAGGATCATCATGTGAACGTTTCTTTTTACTTTTACGAGTTCTATCGCTTATTAAAATTGACACCCCATATATATACGATCTATCTATAAATTGGATACAAATGGAAATTAGTGCACACACCTACTACTATCCTCCAATAAATGGATAGACAAGGCTCCAATAGATAACTAAAATAATTGCCCTAACCCTAAGCTAAGTTTTGGTTTGGCCGGAAAATATGATAGAATTTTGAAATTTCATATTGGATTAAATTTGAAAATCCCGAAATTCCGCAATTTTAAATTATCAGTAAGCATTACCAAGGAAAGCTCGTTCTGATACCAAATAAATGTTAAATATTGATAAATTCCTTTCCCCGCCCAAGTAGATATTTGGTTGCTTCTGAGTTCTGGGGTTTTCTTAGTTCGAGAGGATGAAAATTGTTATTTCTATAGATATTTTTGAGGAGGCCTGTTCGCAGAGTTCTTAGATTAGTGTCAACCTAAACCAACTTTTAGGCTGCAATCACCAGATATCATAACTAAAAAACTTTTAGATAATTTTAAAAACATTTTTCCGATTTTCTATTAATAAGATATTCGTAGATATCCAAAAATTCAGCCCATTTTTATGTGGTTGGGGCAGGCAAGGTACTTATGTAGCGTGTAAGTATATAGGCACAGATAAACGTATAAGTATATTCCGGTCAAAATATAACATAAATTTAAAAAATCCCTTAAAAGGTTCGAACCAACAGTGGCGTGCCTAGAAATTGTGTCTGGGGGGGGGGTTCGGGGGTTAAGCGAATGGAGGTTTAGGGGAGGGAAAATGGGAGGGGGGGGGGAGAAAAATCTAAGACTGGTAGTTGAAAAATATACTAAAAATAAAAAAAACTATTCTTAAAAAGGAACAAAACTGGTTTTAATAAACCTACAATTCAAAATCAAGTTTTCGTTTTTTGGACATCCCATATAGCATCTAATATTTTTTGAATATACAAAATAAGTTCTTAATGTGCAAAAAATATTCCCGGATATTTATAAAACATTGTTAAAATATTTTACGAAATATTATGTTCAGTAAGTGCGTAATATAACCAAGTCATTTGTTAAGCGCAGATACAAATATTTTAGATGAATGTCCAAATTAATGATGTATATTTCCACAATATCTTGTGTAACATATTCCTAACTTAGTGGTTCTTACAAATATTTGCAAATTGAACATTTAACTTAAATACATTACAGGCACGTTCACCTTAGGAATGTGCAATTTTGGAATATTGCTGGAACATGTTAAATAGTATATTCATACAGCAAATATCTTATGAATGTTCACAAATGGTTGTATATAAGACATTCACGATATACTTATCTTATCAATGTTCCCGAGTGGCGATAGCTGGAATATCATGACGTCACCGAGATTCTAGCTTACACTATTTTAGCTAATATTTCCAAGTACGTCGATGGCTCAGTTGGTCAGAGCGTTGAACTTGTAAATCGATGGTCGGTTTTTCTTTTGTTTTCCATTTTTTCTTCACTTTTCGTTTGAAAATTTAACTAGCTTAGGGGGGGGGGTTGAACCCCCGAAACCCCCCCCATGGGCACGCCACTGCGAACCACCCACCTCACCATGCACCTCTCAATATACTAATCAATGTTATTATTCAAGAAAAAGCAAGTAGCTAATCTTATGCTTCGGTACCTATCTAATAAAATAATCTAGCCCTTTTAATGTGAACAAAGCCTTGTTTCTGGTAGGACTTTTTATTTTCTAAAGCGAATTTTATCTTTTATGTAGGTACTCAAAAAATTTTAGCCGCAAAAACTTAAGTTGCGGAAAATCCAAGGAAAACAAATTGGACATTTTTTTTTATTTTTTTTTTATTTTATTTATTTTATTTATTTTTATTTTTTATTTTTTTTAATTATACATTATACCATCCTGAATATGACAAATTGAAAATTGTATTGATATTTTTACCTGTTTTCAAGATGCAACGTGGCGTTCACATCCTGATTAGCTGCGCAGGTGCACGCCTTCATGAAGCTCTTCTTGAAATTGTCGCTCAGGAAGGCGTAGAGAATTGGGTTGACAGCTGAGTTGGAATAACTCAACATGGAAGCGATCAGATGCAGCGTTGTATTGAACCTAATTGTAGGAATAAATGACTTTTAGCTCGCAGACATTCTCCGGGGACAATTATATGGAACTTACGTGGAATGGGAGGAATACGACTGCGAAATGAACAACTGCAATATCCAGTAGGGCAGCCAACAACAAATGTAAACGGTCACCACGGTTAGCACCAAATTGGTGACTTTCCTGTGCGACCTCTTCTTCTCTTTGGATTTGTTCTTGGGCCCCACAGTTTTTAGCTTCTTTATCACTTGACAGTAGAAGAACAAGATACAACACAGCGGTATCGCGAAGCTCAAGATGAACGTGTACAAAGTGAACACCGTGGCTGGGTAGAGGTTCGCGTCCTCGCTCGTGTCATTATTTGTGGCGTTCAGTGGCACACTGCCCCACTCGATGATGCAACTCTTCTCGCCGTTATCGCCGGTTTGGATTTCTCTGGCATGTTCGATTATCGGGATGATCAGTAAGATGCTGCCGCACCAAGCCAGCAGCGAGACAACCTTTGAAATGAACGGCGTCCTCCATCTAGGCGAAGATATAGGATGGCAAACGGCAATGTATCTATCGGCGCTCATGATACACAAGAAAATCGAACTGGTGAACTGATTAATACTCGTAGTAATCATATACGCCTTGCACATCCAAAATCCAAAGATCCAATGATTGCAAATCATAGTCACTATCAAGAACGGTATGCCGATGATAAAAAACTCGTCGGCGATCGCTAGATTCACTATATACATGTTAGTGACTGTCTGCATTTTGGAGAATCGTATCACCACGTAGATCACTAGGGTGTTGCCGACCAGGCCGGTTACGCACACTATGGAGAAGAGGATCATTTGGATTATCTGCACGCTGAACGGCAGGTTGCCCCTCTCTGGTTGATCTAGTTGGTCTGTCGAGTTGGTGTAGTTTTCAGCGAGGTTGACCGGATCCAGGGTAGTGTTCATGGTGGATGATGGTGCACTTGGCTGGAGTTGGGCACCTGTGGTACAGAAGGTTATTTGTATTTGTGTATAGAAAGGTATTAAATGTATTTTCCTCGTTATTATAAAGTGACATCTTTCAAAACCGAACCAAGTGTTGAAACATCCTATTTTACGTAACTAGTTACGGAAAGTCGTAAAGTTACAGTATACAGTGTGACAAATAAAACCCGCATCATGTACAGAGCTGGAATTACCAAGTTTGGTGTCTGTATTTTCAGCTCGTGTGTGGAATAAGATTGGTGTAATATAGATACGATTCCTATTGAAGGATATTGAGGGAAGAAAATTTTGCCTAGCCAATTGTATTTGCTTCAAAAATGATATCAAATGAAGTTGCTTAAAAGCAATCGCGTGATTTTATTTATTTGTAAAATTTGATACTGTTTGAAAACAAAATTGCAGAAATTTTCAAAATTTCGAAAAATGTGATCGCGTGATCTTATTTATTTGTAAAATTTGATATTGTGTATTTTGTGTATCACGGCCATGTTCTAGATTTTTATTAAAAACTGTTTGGTGTTGTAGCCAAGACATTAAAGTATTAGACCTGGAGATAGTGACGGCTTTTTATACGTGATATTACTCAGTATGCCTTTCCAAGGGCATTATGTTGTGTATTGTGTATATTCTCCGAATAATAAGGTATCAATCAGGGAGTCATCCTGAGTTCTTCATATGAAAAATTGAGTTTTCGTTTATTCGACAAATATGCTCCTTCATATGATTTTAGTCAGGCTGCCATGTGTTTTATAATGAAGTTCAAAATAGAAAATTCCTCGGAAAACCATAGCGTGGTCCCAAAGGGTTATTACTGCCACGTGTACTTGTATTTTAACAATTAATTTTTCCAGGTTTCTGAGCAGGCTGCCAATGAGAAGTAGGTATGCAAGTTCTTGTTATGAAACTGCTGAAAAAAGGATGGCATACCGTTTGCGCATCTCCAAGTACACTTTACATTGAATGTTTTTAATCATTTAAACCATTTACTCAATGTAAAGTATAGGTACCTACTTGGAGATGCGCAAACGGTATGCCATCGTTTCTTCAGCAGTTTTATGAGAAGAACTTACATACTTATCATTGGCAGCCTGTTCAGAAACGTGGAAAATTAACTATTAAAATACAAGTTCGCGTGACAATAATAGCCCTTTTGGCCCATGCTAACGGTAGCCGTATGCCTATAGTTTTCCGAGAAATTTTCTATTTTGAACTTCATTATAATGGCAGCCTGACTAAAATCATATCACAACGCATATTGGATGACTCTCTGGTTTATACCTTGTTGTGAGAATATACGCAACATAATGCCCTTTGAATGGCATACTGACCAAAATCACTTCCAAAAATCTGTCACTATCTCCCGGTCTATATCTTTGTGAGAAATGTACCTAGATATCACATTATTTTCATTTTGCGGGATATGGCAATTTTAGCTTAAGTAACGCACAATTACCCGACTCTCCCCTATCCTTTTGTTGCAAAATGAAAAGATGCACTAAAATAATGAACCTGCAACACCAAAAAGGTAACCTCACAAAAGTTATGAGTAGGTGTAAAACCCATTATTGCGCTAATCTGCATAACTTCCGTAGAAGTTATTGCGAAAAATATGATTCGCAAACTGTACCTTTTTTATTATGCATTTTTGGACATATGTTTATAGGAAACTTTTTGTTTAAAATAACTTTTTAGAAAAATTAATTTAGAAACACCCTATACATATTTTTTATTTATTTAGAGAAGTAAGAAAACCCAGGATTACATTCATTACAAAAGATAGCATAAAAACATGGGATAATACTTTTTCAAACATATTTTTTTACCTACGTCTTTATTCCAACGGCGACTAAAGCTAACACGGAAAAACTAAGACGGAAGAGGGCCATCTACAAGCGGATAATGGGGTTAAAACGTTGTAAAATAAGTGATTTATCTAGGTTTACTAAAATCCATTTTAATGAAATAAATTTGTTTAGAAAAAACAAAATTTTTTTTTATAGCTTTTCTATACAACTTTATACAAAATTTGAGAAAAAATGCAATTTTTCGAAAAAAAAAGAAAGAAATTAAGTAAAATGGTACTTTACGTAACTAATACTACGTTGTTTTGTACTAACTCGAGTGATGTTGTGGGAAGTCGCTTCGCTCGTTCTTCAAATATTCCACTCGTTATGTAAAATCACACTTTTCCTAACTGGTTACGTAAAAACCTATCTACAGGTCTACAGTGTGTCCCCGGGTTGTGTGTCGGAGAGAGATTTTATCTCACATTTCTCGGAAAAGTAAGCCATAATTTACCAACGCGTTCTGTGATCCAAGAAAATGAAAGAAGGTCCTATAAACATGGCTTCAAAAATGCCCCCTACGGGGGCTATAGTCCCCGAAATTGACAGTTTCGCAAAAGGTTTTTTCTAAATATTTCCCGACCGAGCAAAGATAAAATTCTGAAATTTGGTATGTGATATACGTACCTACCTGGAAAATCGTGAAAAAGCACATACAAAATTGGGGTATTTACAATTTCAGAACTTTATTTTTGCTCGTTCTGGAAATATTTAGAAGAAACTGTTTGCCAAAGTCTCCATTTCATTATTAAGCTGTGGCTATAGTCTATCACCTCGGGGGGCATTTTTGAGGCTATGTTTACAGGAACTTTTTTTCATTTTTTTGGGTCGCAGAACGCGCTGGTAAATTATGGCAGGCTAATTTGGGACAACCTGTATAGGGGGTATCGAATTACAAAATGTAGTGGATATTGAAGATTTTAAAAAAATGTGCCGGTCTATTTATTTTTTATTTTGAGCCCCTTTTTCGTCTCTCGAAGTTTAAAAGGTAAACTTATATCAATATTTTTCTTTCCCTTCTTCTGGGACATTTCACATCCATTTTATTACTCCATGAAGTAGTTAGTTTCGAAAAGTGAATTCAGTGACGAAAGTTTAAAATATATGCATGCTAATTAGAAACTTGGGATGCGAAATATACCTATTTCAGATGTTCCGATGTAGAATCTCCATCACGAATTTTCCACTCCCCCACGTGGAAAATGTCTGCATCTGAAACAAAAAGTTATAATTCGATTAAAATTTCGCTGTAGAAAGTTTGTCATCTAAATAAATTAACTATCTGGTATCTGGGCACGTATTTAACTTGTGATAAAGTTATATTATCGGAACGATTAATATAACATCAACAAATATTTTTATTTATGATTCTCTGAATACATGCGCTTTGACTTAAGATTTTAAATTTAAATAACAAGTCCTTTTTGTTGGATTTTGGACTATACATGCACAATATGCAAGATTTTATAGCTAATTTGTTTGTGACATAAAAGAAGAATAACCAATTTGTTATTATAAGTATTTTGTAACTGGGGAATTCTCCGCTACGTATTAAAAAGTTGGGGACAATTTCCCCAAATTTCTACATAGTAGATCAAAAGATTAATATTTTTATTGAATAATAATATATTTATATGGAAGATATATCTCCAAGCTGTAAAAACTTGTATACGTCCTTTTAATGCAGAATCCACAGGTGTAGTCAGATTTTTTCACCTCTTCATTATTCAAAAATATTACATATATTAACGCATTTGTCCGATATTTTGCCAAAATTGCCAAAATTGCCGCAGAATGAGTTTTAAGTAATACAAAATTTAGATTCCGTTGTGACAAACCGACGTAAAATTAACAACCTCCTCTTCTGAGGTCGGTTAAGGACGCACCAGAACTTTATTTGCACGCAACTTAATTGTTGGCAGAATTATTTTCCCTAAGTCGAATTCTCCATTAATTTGCGGGTTAAAATAGAGCGAAGTGTTAATAAAGCTTTAATTAAATGTCGAGGGTCGGGCTTTAACTGGGCGGTAAAACGTACATTTTTAAATTACATATTAATCGGACCATCGAGCCGCTAATTAGATTTAGCTGGTGGTAAAACGTCCGACGAATATTAATCTATTAATCACCATAAACCCGTTATGGATCACAACTTAATCTGGAGTTAAGTTTAAAAGCTTCCCGAAATTAACAGCTCCATTTAACATTTTCATGAGTGATTCAAATGTTGCAACCGATTTACATGATTGAATAGAGTAATAAAATAGGTAGGTTACCGATTTATGTAGATCGTATACCTACATAGGAAGAAGTTGCATCCGCACTTACGAAGGCGTAGAGGGGTTGGTGCGTTGAGTGATTATTCCTCATTCAACGGTTGGGGGTTAGTTCATGCCATCACGGTAGTCACTGGATTTTGTATCTGAAATGTACGGATATTTTTCGCAGAGATAATAAGCGGCAAAATTATAGATACATTTCAAAAAGAATGGATCTACATGATATAAAAATCAAAAGGCAGTTCTTGACAAATCCTATCAACATTTGTATTTAAATAAAAATGATCGGTAAGGGCAGGAGGGATAGCTTGAATACACTCTCTCGTTAACGTGCAGATTGCCCAGAGAATTGCTGTTTTCCGCTCAGACCTGTCATAACAATCATTTTCCAAACATTGTTTTGAATCATTTCTGCAAACATCGCTTAACGAGAAGGCATTATCGCGTTTGGAAACGACACAAATATCAACAAGTATATAAGCGGTCGGCAGTTCATCTACGATTCAACCCGGCCATAAGCACGAGATTTTTAGTTTCGTCAGTGTACTAGTCGAAGTCATCCAGATCCGAATATTGTAGTGGTTTGTTGGATTAAATTGAACAGATTGTTGTTAATCTCGGAACGGAAATATTTATATTTAGGTAAGTAGGTACCTAAATCAAAAGTAAAACTTTTTTGCATTTTGCTAGAGCCAATATTGTTTTTGATCCTGATAGGCAATAGCTAGGTATATTATTTGATATGATCATATTTCGAGCATATTCCATGATTGCCACGAATAATTTACAGTAATACGCAGATTAAAATATTAAAAGCCTACGCGCATTACATAATAAGTAATTATTTTGGATAACTGCTGCAGCATGTGATACAACTTTGTTTTTAATTGATTGATGAAGTTAAAAGACGGTGCTTTTTCTGTTTAAATTGTGTTTTGTGTTACAGGGTGCTCCAGTTAGTCCAGTTAAGAGATTATCTCTCCTATTTTTAAGATAAATTAGTGGTTCAAAAACTAAACTTGTGTAGCTTCTTTCCAAGGAATTGAATGCCTCCAAGAAAAAACAATTAAATTTCAAACAAAAAGTTATCGCAAAATACCTGTTTTTTTTTGAAAAATTAAGAGGGCGATTTTGTTTCATTTTTTCATTAGACCGGTAAAGTGGATAAAAATTTTGCACCGCACACTTAAATATCACTTTCGGCTTATTCGGAAGGGACGTTCTTTTGTTCTAGGTAAGACGTTGCCAGCCATATTATCTCGGCAATTTTAAAGATAAATTGATGGTTGAAACACCAAACCACAAAAAATCGCAAATTTTTTTTGTCCCGGCTAAGTCTACAAAAAATATTATTTAAAAAACGTCAGGTGCAACTAAACAGGGAGAGATATTCAAGCGAGCAGTACACATTTTTTATTCACGGTACCAGTATAATGACAATTATTTCGATAATTTTAATATTTTTGCTTTTTCATCGGACCATGGCATACTCTAAAAAAATTTTGATGCCAGTTTATGAAAGGGTAATCATATTTTGACAAAAATAATTAATTACCTACTAGGTTTGCTTGAAACAACATTGTTCAACATTGGCGTAGCCACCATTCATAAAACAAAACAATAACTATTTACAAACCATTCGATATTTCAAAATTGTAAATTGTAAGTAAAAATATAGCTGCAATATTTTTTATTTACATTTATTATAGTATTGTTATACAGGGTGTCCCAGTTGTAAATAACATAAACAAAACTGATGGTAGAAAATTTCATTCTAAGCAAAAAAGTTCATTTGTTCTTGGGTTCGGAAATGCTTAATAAAAGAGATACACAGGGTGTTAAAATGTATTTATTTAAACGGTTTTTTAAAAATATATCAAGAACGACAACTTAAAATTTTGTATACAATAAACTGAAATAAAGTGCAATAAAATGAAGAAGAAATCTAAACAATTTTTGAATTGCCCATTCATTTCTCCATAAAAACTGTTTCTTCTCAATTCTCCCTAGAACTATTGGATTTCGAAAACCCAGCAAATTCAAGTTTCTGCTCAGAACAATAAATTGATAACATGGGAAATGCATATTTGAAAAACGACGCACTCTGGGGTCTACGTTTATAAGCACTTTTTTGCCCTTTTGATGAAAGAAAATAAATTTCCACTGTTTGAGAGAAACAGGCATTTTTAAAAATTTCCTTGACAGGTTCTCGTTATTTCGAATAATAATAATTTGGAAAATTATGTATTAATTTATTATATTTAGCATATTCAAAAGAGCACATTTTTTATGTATAAATAAATGTGTATGAATATCGTCTGTCGTTTCTGAGATATTAATAAAAAAACCGTTTTAAATAATAAACTGTAACACCCTATGTCTTTTTTATTAAACATTTCTGTGAACTTTTTTGATTAAAATGAGATGTTCTACCATCAGTTTTATTTATGACATTGAGACACGATTGAGACAGCGTGTATATCGAAGGAAATCGACAAATAGAATAATTTAGAGTTTACTTAACTTTTGGATAATGCCGTATCAATTTGATTTTATTAATATAACCCTGTATGTTTACAGGTAAAAACATTTGAAAAGCTTTAACGTCCCAATATTCTTTCAGATTATGGAAACCACTACCGAAATTTGGCATCAAGCATGGAATATAAGCGAACTAGAGTGGAATGCAAGCCAAGAACTAGAGGATCCCATAGGAGAAAGCGAACATGAGATATATGTGGGGCATAGCTACCACCTCGAGTACCTCATGTTAGTTCTTGAGCTAATTAAACTGCTGTCCTGCTTGGTGTCACTTGGTGCCGGAGTGTTCCTCTTGGTGATCTTGTGCAGGTGTAAAGCGCTACAGACAAAACTGAACGCTTATATAAAACATTATGTCATCATGTATTTTTGTTACTTCTTGTTGACGCCCATTTACTACTTATTATTATATGCACCGCGGGCGATCCGTCCATTTTTATTAGCCGCCGAGGGTGTATCTTTCACAATGATGTTTGCTCTCCCTGTAGGCATGGCATTGGATTGGTATCTAGTCTCCTACTATAACGACTTTTTAAAAAGGCATGACAAACTGCACAAATACTCTATTTTGATTTTGTATTTGGCAGGTTGTCTAGTCCTAGCCTCTTCAATGGTCGTTGCTGTAATAGATAATCAGCTTTACAGGCTGTTAGATTCCATCTGGTTTCACGTTCTAGTTCTGGTTTTCGTTTGCGTGCTTGTATTTATAAATGTTTCCGCAAAACGAAAAGGTACAGATTCTATATCAATAAAAAAGAATATTTATGCTCTGTACGTATCGAACTTGATAATAGGTTCTTGGTTTATTTTTTCAATACATTATTTGATATTATCACAATGTGTTTATTGCTTTCTTTCTCTTTTATTCACTCTGATAGAATTCATCCTTTCTTTTATTGCATACTCCAATCTTACCCTACTGGTTTATTTGCTAGGAAAATTAAATAAGCATTTTAAGATGGCTTATGATAACATCTTTAAAAGGTCTGTTAGATCGTACGCAAATGAGAACATTGATGAGGGATCCGATGACGAAAGTGGAGAGAATAATAAAAATCAAATTACATACAACAACTGTCAACAGGATATTGAAAGTTCCTTGCAAACGGTTGTAGTTTGAGTTTTCATTTGATTTTTAAAATTTTTCCTATATAAACAGTATTAATTTTCGATTTTTTGATTATCTGTACTTTAAGGTTTTTATGTTTCAAACAATTGTATATAATATAAATTGGTTCAATTATTGTTGTTCTTATTATTATATTATTCTTAAAGATAAGTTAGCAGAATGTTAAGATAATAAGTGACCTGCAAAGATAACCAGGAGCATAATAATTCTATAATACTATGTTCTGTATGACTTATTAAAATAGGGGTCTCAAGTATATACAGTGTGTCCCCGGATAGGTGTAACTAGACATTTTTATTTTTCATTTTTCGGCAAAAAGTCATTCTTTACCAAAAGTTTTGCTTGTTTTGAAACTGGGAAATCCAATCCCAGATTTTCAAAAAGTTATACAGGGCGTGCGAAAAGTTTAAAATACTAAAATCGTGTCAAGAATAAAGTGCTATTTTTTTCAAAGTTAGCGAGAAATGTTATTTGAGAAAGTGGTTCCTAATACAACAAAAGGTCCAAATCTCCGATATTAATAGATTCTAATAAACTTCAAGAAATATTATATTTTTAACTTTTTGACGTTTCTTTTTTGTAAACAGACCCAGATCGGATGAACCTGTCTATGGTACGCCTCAAACACTTCAGGGCTTACATGTTTACTTGTTTTCCAATGCCTCCTGGATAAACCGTAATAACACATTATTGCTCTTAATATCTTGAACCAAATTTAAAAAAATCGACTATTTCGTGAATTTTATTAGAATCTATTAATATCTGAGATTTGGGCCCTTTGTTTTATTAGAAACCACTTTCTCGAATAACATTTCCTGCTAGCTTTGAAAAAAGAGCACTTTACTCTTGACACGATTTTAGTATTTTGAACTTTTCGGACGACCTGTATAACTTTTCAAAAATCTGGTATTGGATTTCCCAGTTTCAAAATAAGCAAAACTTTTTATAAAGAATGACTTTTTGCCGAAAAATGGAAAATAAAAAAGTTTACAAGTATAGTTACACCTATCCGGGGACACACTGTATTTTAAGTTCTCTGTGATGCTTATTGTTAGATGTGTAATTCATTTGGGTCTAAGTAGCCACGTATGCTTTCGTGTTGCTTTTTGATTTATGCTGGAGTCCAAAGGAGCCACTGTAATACTGAAAGTCATTTAAATTGTTTTAATAGTTTAAGCATAACTTAATATTTCATCAACTGTACATATTCAGAATTAAGGGGATGAAATATTTTTATAATTTATAAATTAGTAAATAAATGCAAGGGATATATTGAAATTTTATACAAACATGTTACTATTGCCAAAAAATATTTCGCTTTAGGTATATTGTTGAAAATAAGAGAGAGGGAGAGAGGTGATTTAGGTTAGGTAGGTATTAAATTGACTAGATTACTAAAATACCGAGAATAACTCTGATCAAAATTATAATACCTACTTACCTAATTATTGTAAGGATGCTAATTTTAGCTTTTGTCAAGTGTGCTGTTAAATAAATATCATTGTCTTATTGTTAATAAAATCTTTACTCTTGCCCGGCTAGTCAAATCACATTGAATAATAAATAATAACCAACACGTGGGTTAAAGCAAAAAAATCAAAAAAATTTGAAGATTTTTGTGTGTGTTGTGGTTGTGTGTTATTCAATTTTGGCATTCAACAAAATGACTAAGAATGTTAACGAATGGCTGAAAGTCCAATAAAGTGTAAATGTATCGATTTCTATATGAACATCCTTTTAGTATTTCTTGTATTAGAAGAGATTTTTTTTATCCAATTGTCAGCTTATTTCAGTGATGCCATTATAACTTAAAAGAAAGTCACACATACATGCAAGTCAACTAAAGCATGTTAATAATAAAAATGTGCTGTCTGGGAACTTCTTTCAAAAAGTAAGACGGAAACAGCTAAGAATAAAGGAACCAAGTGATTATAACTTTGAAGATTACAGATAACAGATTTTTGTGAATCACTTCGATTTAACCAAAATAAAAAGTTGATATACATATCTGAAAATGTATATTTTAGAAAATTATTTTCAAACTTACATTTTCAAAATTGTAGGAATTTTGAAAATTTACCTACATTCCAAATCTGATAAATTTTGAAATAATGTATAAAACATATATCATATAACTTGATTGTCAAAAAAACAATAAATTTGCCAATATCGATAATATTTTATTTGGATAAAATGGATGATTATTTTTTTTATTATTATTTTTTGCAATTACCTAGAAAATGATTTTTTATAGAGGGTGGGAAAGCAGCACAAGGTTTTTAATCCTGAAAATATAAATCAATCATATTATTTGCAGCGTCGCTGGAGTATGATGTGGAGTCCATGCATTGTCAGCATCTAACCTAATACCCTAACGAAAAAAACGTTTTATGTGTTCAAGGGTGCTCCTCTTTCATCTATCTGCAGTGCCAGTGCCGCTGATTCGGGGGAAGGGGGAACCATTATGTAATAATTGATTTTTCACAATATCCGACTAATACCTATACGATGAATGAAAAATATGATTTATTACAATCAAAGACAATCCCGATTGTCTTTGTTACAAGTGTCAAAGTTTTTTTAGATAAAGCTATAGATCCTTAATTAATTATTATTATTTTGACTAGTCTTATTTTATTTTTAAACCTTGTTATTATTTTTAAATTTATTTGTTTTAAAACTGTTTACTGCGAAACTGATACAAAAGATCGTTTCAGCAGAAAGTTATAGGTATGGTTCGAACGCCAATTCCAACTTTCTTTTCAACCTAAATGAATTAGTAAGAATTGAAAAGTCAGCCATTGGAGATGTCTCGGTAAAAACTGTCTCCACTAAAGTTTCAACTTGATTAATATATTGTGTGTCCCAGAATTTTGTTTCCAGGCAATATCGCCGTTATTTTTGAAGAGGAAAAGGTCACAAAAATATATTGGAAATTGGAAGAAGTTGTTTTTCCAGAAAGAAATAGTATAAACCAGGAAATTTTAACATTCCATTGTTTTTTTTAGAAATTACTTCTCATTCTGGATGCTACAGTGTATTACAATTATACATCAAAGGTGACAAAAAAAATATTAATACTTTTTCATTATTTATTAACTACTAGACTATGTTAGTGTCGAATGCCGTAATAATGATGAAATAATACAATGAACCATTTCAGAGGAATCGAGTATAATTTTAATTTGAACTTATAATGTTTTGTGATTATGTATTAGGTATATCCGTAGGAACGTACAAATTTACAAAACAATTTTTTGGGCTTTAATAACAAAGTCTAAACCAGTTTAAATCCAAGTGGAATTTTTTTTAGGAAAATGTGAGTAGCAACTATACTCATATATATTTTTATAGAATGACGAATGATTATGTTTTTTATTTTTCGACCTAAAAAAATAAGTTGTAGAAAATTTTCCTGTAATCAGCGCACTAATTATGAGTATTATCTGATTATTGTACCTATTTCTATTGTTATATTCTTTATTTTATTTATTGTATGTGTTGCCATGTGTAGTCAATAAATTTGAATTTGAATAAATTTGAATTACATAGAAGATGGACACATTAGATTTGTCACAAATTTAAAATTATACCTACTAAAATTAAAATGTACTCTTTAATATTTCACTCTTTGCTAAAGTCTTCTGGATGACTTTAACAATGTAATATTCTGGTACAATAGCTATTATATTCATTGTCTTTTTTGCATAGATAAATCTGGAAAAATGGAAAAAGTAAAATTATTCATGCTAGTAGGATACAATTCATAATTTGTTTAAGATTGTCCAATATATTTTGAAATTCGATTTTTAATGTTGTTAATAATATGCGTTAGCTGTTGTTCTTACAAAACTCTTATAATGTTTAAGTAGCAATTCAGTAATCAAATAGATAAGATATCAACCAAAAAGAGGCTAAACAATATTTAAAATAATTATTACTTGAGTGCGATTCGCAATGATATTCGTTCTTCCCTTTTTAATCTCCCATGGTAAGCAAAATATTTCATTTTCGACATTTTATTAAACTATTTCCGTTGTAATTTAGTTGTTTTGGGAGATAAGATATTAGATCCCCTAGTACACACTCCCTTGGGACCAATTGAAGGTCATATCTTGAAAACCGTAAATAATAACCCCTTCTACGCTTTTGAGGGCGTACCTTATGCGAAACCCCCTATTGGAGAATACAGATTCAAGGTATGTATGAAATTCATTATAATATTGGTTGAAAATGGGTAGGTATTGTTTTTTTATAAATAAATTACATTGTCGCAAAATTATCGGAATACTTCTATCGTTATAACAAATGGGTTGCAAAAATCTTATAACATTATAATATACATATTTAAATACAAATAAAAAAGCCGTTTCATAAGATATTGATTATTGTTTGCTCTAAGCACAAAAATAAGTTAATAGAATGTATAATGAATTGTTCCTGAATGTCCCGATAATAAGCGACATAAATTGTGTACATATAGCAAGCTGGAAGTTAATAATTATGGACTTATATTATTTCCGTTAACTTATAGATTTATTTATAGGAGCCTGTTCCCGCAGAACCGTGGAAAGGTGTTTTGAAGGCAAAAACTGTGTTCCAGTGCTTACAGTACGACCATTTCAATGAAGGTCAGCATAAAGTGGCCGGTAAAGCATTAAAAACGAAATAAAAATATATTCTATAAAACAGCAATATTCTAGGCGATGAAGACTGCTTGTACGTCAACATTTACACTCCTAAGTTAGACCAAACAGCAAATCTAGACGTATTAGTGTTCATACATGGAGGTGCGTTTATGTTTAACTATGGGGCCGTATATGGTCCACAAATTATATTGGACAGAAACGTTGTGTATGTTAACCTTAATTACAGACTTGGTCCTCTAGGTAAAATCGGCATATACAAATGACAACTACTGTGAGGTTTCATGAGGTCTTCTTTCAGGATTTTTGTGTACAGAAGATGAAGAAGTCCCGGGAAACAATGGACTGAGAGACCAAATTCTTGCTCTGAAATGGGTCAAAGAAAACATACATATTTTTGGAGGGAACCCAAATTCCATCACTATATTTGGCATGTCGGCCGGTGGAGCTAGTGTTCAGTTCCATTATTTGCTACCTGCATCAAAAGGTGAAGAAAACACTTGATACCAAATTACAATTCACAACTCAACCGATTATTATTTTTCACAGGCTTGTTTAATCGAGGCATCTCTCAAAGCGGTCTAACCCTCAATGCATGGGTTCTTATGGAAAATCCATTGGAAAGAACCAAAGAAGTAGCTGATATTGTCGGTTGCCCAACTGTTGGCAGCACGAAAGAAATCGTACACTGTTTAAGAACAAAACCAGCAAGACATATCGTTGGTGCCGTAAAATATTTCCAGGTAGGTACTTATTTATTTTTCTCGATAACATATTGTTTGGTAAAATTTTGCCTGTTTTTTTAGCCATTCCTATATAACCCATTTTCACCGTTTGCCCCTGTTGTGGATAGTGCTTGGTCATCGAATGCTCTGGTGCCTGATCATCCTTACAATCTTTTAAAGCAGAAGAAGGTATACGATGTTCCATGGATAATTTCGTATGTTGCTCAAGAGGGATTGTATCCAGCATATGGTAATTATTCAGATATAGAAATCTAAATTAGACAAACTTTTAACGCGAAATTTAACCACAGATGAAGCCGCAACTTAAAATTGATGAAACTATTTTTTTTATAACTTTGTTATTAGGTATCGTCACATAAGATACAGCTTTGCGCGTAGCGCTAATTTATTTTGTAGTTGGTTATAAAATGTCGATGAGAAAATGAACGCGGAGGAATAAGTTTTGTTAGATTTGCACTAACAAGTCAAATAAGAAGAATGTTCCCTAATGGTTTTCATAGAAGTGTGATCTCTGTATGAAGTTTGACCCACTAAGTAGCACACTATTTTTAGGACACTTCCTTAGCAACTTCCCGATTTATATAGATAGAAGTATAGAAGAACGATAGAATATTGTTATACAACTTACAACCAATAAGATATTAATGGAACTTTCGTGAATTTAATTTTAAAAATTGTGACTATATTATTGTCATTTATAAGTTAGGTAATTTTACAACATTAATAATTAATTTAAATAAGGTGTCTTCACGCCTCTAATACCTTATCTAAAATTGACTAGAGTAAACGTCAACGATCTGACGTGAAAAGCTGAGGATTTTATATAAAAACAGACCCTCACTGTGTCAACTCTCCAAATATATGACTAGGAATCCTAGAATATAACTAGTATCTACTTAACTAACTTAATTTCAGATTTTTACTATGACCACATTTTGAGTGAAATTGACAGTAAATGGAACGAAATAGTGCCCCATATCTTACATTACAACTACACTATTGAGCCAACGTTAAAGAAACAAGTTTCCCAAAAAATCCGAAGGCACTACTTGGGCGACAATCCGGTAAACAAGAAGACTTTCCCCAAATTGGTAGAGGTATGTTTAATTTATATTCTTTATCTAATAAACACCTACTACAGTGGGGTCGTGGGGTCCTAAACCAAGGATTCTACACTGGTGTACATTTAAACCAGCGTCCAGAGATAGTATTCTCTAGACTTTGCTTAAACTATACTTCATTTATTTTGAAGAGTCAGTAAGTGTAAAATAAAATCAAGTGTGAACAAAATCGAATCGAACCAAGGTCGTTAATAGGCAGAAAAACATGCAGTCCAAAGAATTCGCCATGCTACGAACATCGTCGCCGCGGCGCCCCATGCACATAGGATTTGGATTCTAATTCTAATCTCCAGTAGATACCTAGAACAGGCTGTGAGCGATTGGGTATTTACCAGAGCAAATATGTAAGTATAATCTGCTTGTATGCAGGAGCTACGCATTACCGCATCACTTGCAAATTCGGCCGCAGTTAGTCGGTAATTGGGGCAGGCGATATAGAGAATCCAGCAGGTTCCTTTGATGTGAATTTTGGCTGATGAGCAGGAATTAACGTACACGAGCACGATGGCAAACATACAAATTCCGTTCGCGGCTGCACTGCAAAGTATCTTGGCATTAAAGAATTATTCAGCTCAAGGTGAAATCTAATAGCAACTGAGAACTGGATAAAGTCATAGAGCCGAACGCCGATGTGGTTTTGCTCCCTTGGGAATAAAATATTTTAGTCCCTGAAATGAGGGGGCGAAGTGCAAGTTTTAGTACCTGATATCCGAAAATAGCTCATGGTTTTTTAACCCTCCTTAAAATTTTTATTTTTTGGCAAAGAAAAAACTGTTAAATAGAAAAGTTATCTATAGGGTTCCAACAATCTGAATGCTTCTTCAGAAAAACAATAAGATCGAGTAACAGAGATATATAGATACAACTATGTTTATTTATATATTTTATATATTTTTTTTGTTCCAGCTTATTGGTGACAGACTTTTCCTCGCAGATATAGAAAAGGGAGCCCGTTTGCACAACGCAGCCATTAAATCTCCAGTTTATAGTTACAAATTTCACTACCGAGGTGCACAAAGTAAAAGTCAGTTTAGATCGGGCACAAATGACAATATTGGTACAAAATTTTGTGTTTATTTTGGACCAATACACACTGTACTGTGTGATATTTCTTCTTTTAGGTGTCTCTCACGGAGACGATACATCTTACATTTTGAAAACAAACATGGATACTCTGTCCACAGATAACGACAGACAAGTTACTAAGATTATGACCGACATGGTGGTTTCGTTTATGGAAACTGGGTAAGAAAATGTCCGCTTTTGATTGCAAAAAGGGTGAAGACAAACTCCTGCTTTAAAAGCTTCGTAATGCTAAATTATTGTTTTATAAAATTTGAGTTCTGCAAATTTTCTTTTTTAGCAAGCCAAAGATAGGATTTGAATGGCAACCTCTTTCCAAAAAGTTTTCAGATCCTTGGAGACAGCTAACTATAAAGGGCCCACAAGATATCAAACTTGAAGAAATATCAGTCTTGGGCCAAAGGAAATTTTGGGATAGTTTACCGTTCCAAGAAAATGAAAAGTTACTGAATATAAGAGATGAACTCTAAATATTTTAATATATATATATTCTGTGCATATAAATCAGTTTTGTTTTATTAAATTTGAAAATGTAGGTAACTTTCGTTTTGCTATTCTGCCTACTCTCTACATTATGCCTTTGTTAGTGGCATTCGTCTTAAATTGCAGAATGCTTTGTGTAGGAGTTTAAGTAGCAATAATTACGCCGCTAAATGCATTTGACCAACGTGTTACAGTTCACAAACATGTAGTTATCTCAGAATTACGTTTTAAGGCTGACCTATTCTTACGCCATGAAATAATTTGTGTTTTATTATAATTACTACTAAATTATTGTTCCATTAGTGGACGCCAAAAAAACTTGGTGAGTACATAGAGAACTTATTTGTGATGTTTCAGAATTTCTTAATTTTTAGAAAAAGTAATGGATGCTCCTATTCTTGTTGACCATTCACTAGAAGACGACCCCCATTTATTCAGCGGCAAAGTATATACAACCCTCGACTACATCACTTTGGTTGCAGATTACATAAGTGTACCGATATGCGTACTCGTGATAGTATCCGACATATATTTGATTTTGGCCATTTCTAAATTTAAAATTTTGAAAATAAGAGCGAACTATTACATTCTGAATTATGCTATATTTAATATTCTGTACATTATTTTTACACCTCTGTTCTACGTCCTGATGGATATATTCTTCACTTCCGGTATAGAAGTTCACTGGTATTGTGGTGTTGTGCAGCTACAAAATTTGTTTGCCAGTCTGAGCATATTCTTTATTTCTGGACTAGCTATAGATTCCTACATCGACGCTTACATTTCTGCGTATAGAGATTATCTGAAAAAATATAAACGTGTATTATTTTCTGTCGTATACGCTACTAATTTTGTCTTGTACACGGGTACAGGAAGCGTGTGTTTTACAAAGGGAAACAATAATTTAAGCAATATAATTGTAACAGCTTTTTATTTAATATTGTTAACTATTATATCCATTTTAAATTATTTGGCGTACACGAACAGGAAACGCAACCTGGAAATGATTAACACAAGCATAATATATGCTTTGCCAAGTGCAACAGCCGTAATGTTATTCTTCTTACCTTTGTATTTGTACTACACTACGATGATAATTTTCAGAAATTATGAAGGAGTTGACTATTATCTCTGGATGACTGCTTTTCTGCCAGAGTTTTTAGCTTATTCCAGTGCGTTTATTTTAGTCTATAAACTAGTAACTCTGAACAAATATTTTAAACTGGCGTTCTTCAAATTGTTTAGGATACATAAATCGAATTTAGACTTTGAACGGCTTAACATAAACCCTGAAAATTTGTAAAAAATTTGTGTGTAAATGTGCATTCTCAAATAAAAATATTGCGCTATTAAATATATACCTACGATTATTTACATTGTACATAATATACTTAGGTATCTATATTCATATAGCTATAATAATTATTGTCAAAAAACAATAGGTTCCAAACGTAAAAAAATAACAATACCAACATTGTAGACTTTGTTTGAGGACATCCCTGCAAAGCATACATTTATATAAGACAGTTTCTGTATCTAGAGACAGTACCATAGTAACCAAACAAGTAAAAGCCATTTGTATTACCAGCGAGGAAAGTAGTGATGCCAACTGGGCTGGGCACAATCAAAATTCCTTATATTTAATGAGAAAAGTCCCTAGAATTCCCTATAGAAGTTCCTAGAATTTAAATAAAATCCATAGATTTATATAGATAATAGAAAATAATTAATTAAGTATTTTCTGATACTTCATTAAATATAAAACATAACTCTTTAAAAAATAAACAAAATACTCTTAAATAAAAAGAAATAAATTAAAAATTCTTTGAAAACAACTGGAACAGGCAGCACCCGTTAAAAACCCCTAAAAATAACATAAATTCCCAATTTCCCTAAACTAGGGAGAAACTCTCTAAGCTTGCATGGAGGAAAGTGAAAGTGTATCCGTTGGGTGATTTAAACCTTCAGTCAACGGTGTATCCATCTCCTCTCGCGAATAGTTTGCTAGCCAGCGCGAAGTGGAGGACATTAAAATCATTCAGGGACGAAACAACATTTTCCTATGATAATCCTTAGAAAATAAGACAAAAATGTTGTTTATTCAACAATACGGCACTCGCGTACGATGGGATGTGGAAATATTTTAACTAAGTTAGATTCGTTAAAGATCCAAGTGGTGAAAACTAGTGAATTTATGACAAATAATTCAATAAAACTTTTTAAAATTCAAACCAAAACTGATATCTGAGGGAGACTAGAGTCAAAAGAAGAAACCGAATCAGCTGGATCAGAACCGAACGGATTTTTCGTTTTATTGAATTTAAAAGTATTATATTTTTTAGTTTTACTATTCCACGTGCTTTCTACAGGACATCATTGTTCGTATCATTCGTCTTAAATTGGTTAATGCTTTGATAGTAGTTTAACTAGCAATAATTATGTCGCTAAATCTACGTAAATGCAGAACGTGCTGCAGTTCGGAAATGTGTAGTTATTTCAGAAATATCTTCTAAGACTGACCTATTTTTTAGGCTCAGCATATTTGTTAAATTATTAGAATAATTACTAACAATAATTTGTGTTTAACAACACCAGAAAGTTTCGGTGAGTACAGACCTTATTCGTTACGTATCTGAAGCTTCCTTTTAATTTTTAGAAAAAGTAATGGATGTTCCTATTTCTGTTAACCACTCACTGGAAGACAGCCCCCATGTATTTAGCGGCAAAGTATACACAACCCTCGATTACACTGCTATGGTTACAGATTACATAAGTGTACCTATATGTGTACTCGCGATAGTATCCGACATATATTTAATTTTGTCCATTTCTAAATTTAATATTTTGAAAATAAGAGCGAACTATTACATTCTGAATTATGCTATATTTAATATTCTATATATTATATTTACACCTCTTTTCTACGTCATGGGGGATATATTCTTCACTTCCGGCATAGAAGTTCATTGGTTTTGTGGTATTGTGCAGCTACAAAATTTGTTTGCCAGTCTGAGTATATTCTTTATTTTTGGACTAGCTGCGGATTCGTACATCGACATGTACATTTCTGCGTATAGAGATTACCTCAAAAAGTATAAACGTGTATTATTTGCTGCCGTATACGCCGTTAATTTTTTCTTGTATACTGGTATTGGAAGCGTGTGCTTTACAAAGGGAAAGATTCATTTAAGTACTATAGTTGTAACAGCATTTTATTTAATATTGTTAACTATTGTATCCATTTTAAATTATTTTTCGTACTCGAACAGGAAACGCAACCTGGAAATGATTAACACAAGCATAAAATATGCTTTGCCAAGTGCAACAGCAGTAATGCTATTCTGCCTACCTTTGTATTTGTACTACACTACAATGATAATTTTCAGAAATTTTGAAGGACTAGACTATTATCTCTGGATAACTGCTTTTCTGCCACAGTTTTTAGCTTATTCAAGTGCGTTTATTTTAGTCTATAAACTAGTAACTTTGAATAAATATTTTAAACTGGCGTTCTTCAAATTGTTTAGGATAAATAAATCGAATTTAGACTTTGAACGACTTAACTTCGACCCTGAAGATTTGTAAAAAAGTTGTGTATAAAGGTGAATTCTTGAATAAAAATATTGCGATATATATTATTATATATATATATATATATATACAGTGCCCGCCAAAAAGTCTGCACCATATGGGAAAAATTTTTAGTAAATAACTTACGGAAAAATTGTTTGCGGCATCAGGTTTTGCTTGCTCTAGAACCAAAATTGACATAATCAAATGTTGTGACGTAGTCTTTTTTTATATGTCAAATTTGACATTAATGAAAAAAAATGTCCGAAAAATGGGCTTATTTAACCGAATTTCGAAAAAAGTCATAAGAAAAATATGTTTCTTTCGAAATTTTATACCCCTGTGCAAAATTTCAAGAGCCTACAACGATTTTCATATTTTGTCCTTTGTTGCCCTTTTCCGTATTTGTTAATCCATAAAAGTCGATCCTATGTAATTTAAAACACTCATTGACTGAATACATACTGCACAATACTTAGTTTACGGTCTAAATATCCTTATTTTCCTTTTTTTGCAAAAAAATTAAAATGAGGGCTTGTTAAAGAAGCACGCTTGGTGCAAAACTGATCTTATTTTTACAGATAAACACATAAATTCGATTTATAAACTTCTTTCTATAGTAAATGGTTGTAAAAACACACAAATATTTCTGTCATGCTGATCTGATCAGGAATATCTGGAAAACTTAAAATATTATGTCCAATAATATTCAACAAAGGGCAAAATATGAAAATCGCAGTAGGCTCTTGAAATTTTGCACAGGGGTATAAAATTGCGAAAGAAACATATTTTTCTTATGACTTTTTTTTCGAAATTCGGTTAAATAAGCCCATTTTTCGGTCATTTTTTTCATTAATGGTAAATTTGACATATAAAAGAGACTACGTCACAACATTTGATTATCTCAATTTTGGTTCTAGAGCAAGCAAAACCTGATGCCGCAAACAAATTTTCCGTCAATTATATACTAAAAAATTTTCCCATATGGTGCAGACTTTTTGGCGGGCACTGTATATATACCTATATGTTTTTTTTTACATTATACATAACATGTACGCCGTTCTGGTAATCTGGTATCTATATTTACAGCTATAATAATAATTTATTGTTGTCACAAAACAATAGGTTCCAAACGTTAGTTTAAAATTGTGAACTTTGTTTGAGAACATAACTGAACCACACAATAGATAATGTTGACAGACAGAATAGAGAAGTTGACGGTTTTCAAATTTAGTGCTAATGAATTCCCTTTACCATTTTGTGAATAGAAGTAAAACGCTTAAGATTGGTAAAACTAAAATACACATAACGCATGTTTGTAATGTGATGTCCGGAATAAATTTGGCAACTAAGCTCGATCCTATTGGCATTTATACCAGAGCTGTTTGAGCGGGCTGTTTGTTTAAATACTTTAAACTTGCGTTTTTTAAATTGTTTAGGATAAATAAATCGACTTTAGACTTTGACCGGCTTCACTTCGACCCTGTAAAAGAGTTGTGTGTGTAAAATACGTAAAGTTGAATTCTTAAATAAAAACAATGCTCTATTAAACTAATATACAGGGTGTCCATTTAGTGCGATAACGGACGATATCTCCTTACAGGGTGATGCTAGTAAAAAAAATTTAAATACAAAGTTGTATGATGCTCTAAGGCGCATCACCCGAAAATATTTTCCAATATACAGGTGCTCCATAAATGCGGTACGAGACGCAACTTTGTTATTTTAAATGGAACGCCCTATATTTTATTACATTTCTGGATTGTCCTAAGAATTCTACACACTTTTTGTTAAGCATTACCTATAGCAAAATTCTACCGTTTTTGAGATATTTAATGTTTTTTCAAAAAATCGCCGTTTGCACATGTCGATAAAATCAAGCATATTTCATTTACTCGAAATCTTAAAAGCCTAATCTTTTGCAGGTTATTAGTGCATGGATTCACTTACTTGATGCCTCTATGAAAATCTGATAATATTTTACAGGGTGTTCGCAATACTGTACAAAAAACCAGAAACTTCAAACAGCCATATCTTATTTTTTTCAAATGGAATGCCCCATATTTTTTTATCTTAAAATATTCACAAGACGATAAGCTTTCTTTTTTATTAAGCACGTCCTATACCTTACTGTAATAGTTATCGAGTTTTTTACACTTTTTCCTAATTTCTCTCTTAAAATCCACAATATTCGCGTTTCGATTAGACAAATGTTTGCTTAGTTGGCCATGGAAACAATAATTGCACAAAAATAACACAACATGACAAATAATGTAACGAACCGAAAAACAAACATTTTATTAAACACAACAAATAGGTAGCAAGCGAAACTAGAAACAAACATTTTAATAAATTCAACAAATGGTAAACTACTAAACCTAATCAAAGAATTGACTAAATAAAAAAGGAAATAAGTACTATAAATATTGCTCTACGTGTCCACCTTGGTGTTGATCACACAAGCGAATTCTTCGGACAAAAGAATTGCCCACTTTCTGGAGCATTTCCCTGCTTACTTCTTGAAAAGCATTCCTTATTCTTTCCTTCATGTCGTTTATAGTGGTAACAGGTGTTTGATAGACCCGATCTTTCACAAACCCCCACAAGAAAAAATCAAGTTTTGTAAGGTCTGGGGATCTGGCCGGCCAAGAAACTGGTCCTCTCCTACCAATCCATTTATTTTGAAAATGTAAATTTAAATAGGCCCTTACAACAAGGCTAAAATGAGGAGGCGCTCCATCTAATTGTAGCCACATTCGCCTAACTGTTTGAAGTGACAAATCATCGAGCTCATCTTCTAGTTCGTTTTGTAAAAAATGCAAAAAGTTCTGGCCATTTACTGTTCCATAAAAAAAATATGGCCCAAAAAGCCTTGTCCCCATAATACCGCCCCATACATTAAGTGACCATCTATGCTGATGGTCCAGTGGTATCAGATACCTGGGATTGGCATCATTGTAATAATGAAAATTATGGCGGTTCACAAATCCATTTTTATGGAACGTTGCTTCGTCTGTGAACAACACATAATCAAAAAAATCGTGTTGTAGTTGAATTTTATTCAATGCCCAACGGCAAAAATTACGTCGATTAACAAAATCTTCATCAGTTAATTCTTGCACTAGTTGCACATGATACGGATGAAATTTATGTTTTCGGATGATCTTGTTAACAGTGGATTTTTTTATATCTAACTGTCTTTCAATTTGTCTACAAGAGACATGCGCATTTTCCACTACAGCTTGCATGACAAGCATTTCATTTTGCGCATCTGCCACTGTTTTTTCTCTTTCTGAAGCTTCATAACTCACATTACCAGTTCTTTCAAATCTTTCCTTGAGTCTTTCAAATGCCAAGCGATTTGGATGACGTTCGGCATACGGAAATCTTTGCGCGTAAACTCTACTTGCCAATAAACAATTCTCATCACTTGCGCCCAAACAGTAAATCATTCTTACCAATTCTTCTTTCGAAAAATTCATTTTCAATGTAAAAATGTTTCGTTTGAGTGATAGACTGACAGCGTCAAAGCCTCTGTCAAAGCAGTTTCTTGATTTTTGTGCAATTATTGTTTCCATGGCCAACTAAGCAAACATTTTTCTAATCGAAACGCGAGTATTGTGGATTTTAAGGGAGAAATTAGGAAAAAGTGAAAAGAACTCGATAACTATTACAGTAAGGTATAGGACGTGCTTAATAAAAAAGAAAGCTTATCGTCTTGTGAATATTTTAAGATAAAAAAATATGGGGCATTCCATTTGAAAAAAATAAGATATGGCTGTTTGAAGTTTCTGGTTTTTTGTACAGTATTGCGAACACCCTGTAGAATATTATCAGATTTTCATAGGGGCATCAAGTAAGTGAATCCATGCACTAATAACCTGCAAAAGATTTGGCTTTTAAGATTTCGAGTAAATGAAATATGCTTGATTTTATCGACATGTGCAAACGGCGATTTTTTGAAAAAACATTAAATATCTCAAAAACGGTAGAATTTTGCTATAGGTAATGCTTAACAAAAAGTGTGTAGAATTCTTAGGACAATCCAGAAATGTAATAAAATATAGGGCGTTCCATTTAAAATAACAAAGTTGCCTCTCGTACCGCATTTATGGAGCACCCTGTATATTCGAAAATATTTTCGGGTGATGCGCCTTAGAGCATCATACAACTTTGTATTTAATTTTTTTTTACTAGCATCACCCTGTAAGGAGATATCGTCCGTTATCGCACTAAATGGACACCCTGTATACGCAATACGCATCATTTGACCAGCCCAGTACCTAGTAAAAATTTGTATTATTAGAAGTTTATTTTTGTATGTAAACTAGTAACTCTGGAATATATTTTAAACTTCCTTTTTTTTAATTTTTTGGGATAAATAAATCGAATTTAGACTTCGAATGACTTTACTTGATCCATCAAAATGTGTAAAAAAGTTGTAAAAGTATATTTTTAAATAAAAAACATTGTGCCATTAAAAAGCATGTTTAATTATATTTACAGCTATTATTATTATATCAATGGAAAGACGCCTGCTTCCCTTCCGCCCAAACCCCAGACCATCCCCACAATGAAAGTCAATTTTCAAAGTCAAAGGTCTGGAGTCGCTACGACGTTCGCGAAGCGAGATGAGATCGGGATATAGACCAAAACACGAACTGATATCCCGGGGGTTATTCCACATTTCTATTAATCCGAGCGACCCTTTTCATCAAGCCGTCCTCCAACACAAACCCCATAAAACGACTAAGGTGGGGTCGAAACTAATCTGAAATCCCTTTAACAATAATTTCTAGGTCCGAATTTACTGGCCGTATCATAATGTTCGCTAGGCTCTCGCAACCTGACAACAGAGATAACACCAAGCGAAACGGGGGGAATATTTTCTCTTAATCACTTTAATGCTATTTATTGCATACTTAATTATGGGAAGGGGGAATAACCAATGTGTGGCCGTTTGTCAGTTGCCAGGGCCATAGATAAGGGCGGGGGTTGAGAAAAAAAAGACAAGGTGTTGGGGTAGACTGATATGCTGTGATTTTGCAATTTTGTTACCTCATTTAAACTATTTGCGTGCTTCATAATTTCTAAAAAATTTCGCCTGCGGCGCATTTTAATCACGTTAAACGCCTTGAATACAGTGAATATTATAACAATATATTGAATACTAAATTTTATATGGTGGCGCAAAAATTTTATAGGAAGCTTAAGCTTAGGTATATGTATTTTTTCGTTCACATGTACAAGGAATGTTGTTGTTTCTAATTGTAGGTATGTCGGTTACAAATAATAAAGTCTAGCTTCGACCTCGCCAGTTGCCCCCTTATTTTAGCCTATTAATGATGATGATGTTAATGATGTTAATGTAAACATATCCGAGACGCACAGGTGGCCTAAATTCGTGGAAAAAGAGCGAGCTCCCGGGCTAGGATCACACCACCGAATTTCGCGGAAATCCAACTGCTCTGACCATATACAGTGACGGGCAGAAAGTTGGACACAACAATTTAATATTTTTAAACTCTAATTTCGATTAATTTAAATTTCTAGCCGCTAATCGAAGAAAATTAAAGTTTAGTAGCAAATTCATGTGTTATCCGATGATAAGTTGGGCTTGCGGTGTTTTGTTTTTTTGTAATACACAGAGTGGTCGAAAAAATACAAAAAAAAGTTAAATTTCTTTTTTTTACTAGGTTGCTGTGACTTTAAATCTGACATCCACTTTTAAATCCAAACAACTTTTATAAGTAACTTTTTATTGTATTGTAACAAATAAGGGTACTTTACTCTTGAGCTATTTTGATATTTTTGAATCTACCTCGTATCCAAAACGAAATATTTAAATTTTGATATGTGCGTTTTGAGTTTGAAATGATGCACCAACTTGTATCAAGAATAAAATTTTCTGAGAAATTAATAATAAAAAAGTTTTTCATTTGTGTCCAACTTTCTGCCGGTCACTGTATAAGCATAGCTATTACTTAAGCTATGGTATAAGCATAGGACTCTAGTCAGCCGATATCCATAAAAACCTTTTGGATGCCTCTAGGATACTGATTCAGTGTTGGACCCTGGTGGCTGAATCCAACATTAAAACTTCCGCGACGCGTTTCATACAGAGACTTGCCGTCTCTGGTTTCATATTCTCCGCAATTTCTCCCATTCATATCCAATGGCCGGTACTCCGGCCTCCGCCCAATAGGTGGCGGTGACGCTACATTCTTCAGATAGGTACAGGTACAGGTGTATTTCAAACAGAACAATGAACAATTCATAGTATCATTGATTAAGCTTATTCAATGGTTTTACTTATGGAGCAAATTGTTTAGTTAATTTTTTAGAAATACCATGAAATTTGAATATCCTGTAACTGGGAAACGAAGCCTTTCTGTAGAAAACGTTATACCATAAACCTCATTTATTTTTAAAAATACTATCACGTAACACTAAACAGCGGCTTTTTTTTACAAATTCTGATAGAATAGGCTTAAAACAATTAGTTTTGCTTAAAAAAAAAACTGTTACCAGCTGAGGAAGTTTTGGCAATTTCCCGTTTTCTTTTAATATCATAGAACGTAGGGGATGGATCTCGAATGTGTTGTTAAACAAAGATAGCCCATAAAAAAGCGTTTTGTTAAATAAAGTTATCTGAAAATGCATATTTGGCAAGATATTTCCAAGAGGACCTCCGTCAATTGACACCCTGTGCCATGTATTTAATGTTTGTAGGTACATTTTAATGTAATTACATTAAAAATTTTAGTAAATAAGTGTCGATTTTTTTAAATGACTATTTTTTTTAAATGCGGATTTCACCCTTGATAGTAACATAGCCGAACGAAACTCCGTTCGGCTATGATAGTAAGTTGACGAGTGGAAAAAGGCTAGCTCGATTCTTATTGGTCCCTCGAATTTTTACCTTTAATGGTTTCAACAAAATTTGACCCAAGCCTGTTTTTCAGGAATTTTATAAAAACATCGCTAATATGACAAAATTTTGACAAAGAAAACATGTCGGAGTAGATCTTAGTTTTTTAAAGTAAAATATCAACGTTCTGCATTGTACGTACAGTTTTAGATGACCTACATCGAAATCAGACGAGAAATACACATTTTCAAATTTTATGTCCGTTTAAAGTGGATCATGTTGTATATAATAAGATAAAAATTATTTAAAAATATGTTTCTAGTAAATTTCTGCCACAAAATACAAAGGTTAATTTTTGGGGGACTCCCTTATGTCATTGAACTTATATACATAAATATATAATATGTGGCGACTTCTCCTTGGTAAATAGAAAAATATTTTATATCGTTTTCAACAATGCGCCTGGACATCTTTGCTACATCTAAACAAGTTTAATATTCTTTAATAATAATAACTAATCACTACTATTTTAGTGATTAGTTATTTATAGATTTTCTTATAACAACAATTAAAGCAAGCGATAAATAATCGTCGATAACAACTATTATTAATACTATCACAAGTATAACATTTCTGTCGTTTTAGCTATTATTTTTAGTTTCCATTGTATTTAAAGTAGCAAGACCTTTTCATATTTCCAGTCACGCAGAGTGCCTATAATTAGCAATTTGGCCAATTTTCTAATTAAACATATCGCATGGAGTATAGTGCGAGGCTGCCTAGTACAATCTGCCTAGTGTAGATTTTGTTATGGTTCTAAAATGTTGTAATCGTGTCAAACAAACTCGAGGATTTTGAAGCAAGACACATATAAAGTCCATGTAAGTAATAGCTTAATAGAAGTACAATAGGTACATAAGGGGAGCCCATCAGATTATTGGATTAAAATGTTAATTTGATTTATTGCCATGTGTCTAACCAACGAAGTTTGATTATTTAGTATACTTTAGTATTAGTTCAATACGAGTAAATGTGTTATATTATACCTTGCAATGGAAACCATCACACACATTTCACGTTACAATTTTTTAAAGTAAATATTGCATGTTTTTTTTTTCAATGTAATTGAAAGCTACGATAATTAAATACCTATAAATATTTGTTTTTCTGAATTTTTTTAGTTTTGGTTATGGGATTTAACGTGACAAATGCAACTGGAAATTTCACCGAAGAATTTTTTTTTTGGGACAACTTTGGAGTGGAAATATTGAGTGTTCTCGTGGCCATAATAGCAGTAGCCTCAGACATCATAATATCATGGACCATCCTAAAATCCAGCAGCATGCGGACTCAAGTAAACATCTATATAGTCAATTGGTGTCTCTCCAACATAGTTGGAATGATCTCAACTCCCATCTTTGCAATATTGAGCATATTCCGAATTTTAGAGATGCTTGATTCTAAAGTACTATTCATTTGGGAAGAGATCATGTTCAACCAGATGTTTGCAAATTTGTCTTTCGCCGCCGTTATCATCTTTAATTGGTACACTATGACGTATTGTGGCCAGAACTGTGCTATAAGATGTCGGAAATCTGTCAAATTTGTTATTGGAGGCATTTGGGTATTTTCTTTGATATTCTTTGTGACGTCAACAACGTTGTGCCTCAAGGGGTTTAGGCTTCCCCTATCATTGTTTAATTATTTTATAGGTTACCTCATAGTTTTTGTTTTTATAGTGTTCATACATATTTTAAGACTGATTAAGAGGAAAACTTCAAGTATTGTGGTAGAGAAGAACAACTTAGAACTGATTCTGGTGACTTCGTTCTTTTTGTGTTGGTTGCCGAACTGTGTTATGCTTTACACTTATGTATTTTTTGGGGCACATTGGGTATATTGGAGCACGATTATGGAACATTTGACGTATATTGTGGGTTTTTGTAATCCACTTGTTCTCTTGTATTTGATGTACCGCTATGACGAGAAATTTAGCGAGAGTTTCAGGAAATTGTTCGGGCGCGGCCATGGAAAAGATGACACCGACGATTGGAGCAATAAAGAGACGACTGATACCATTCTGCTATGAAGTGATCTCGTGACCGCGGTGATGTGAATGATGATCAAATAGACAGTGTGTCCCAAGATAAGTGAAAAAAATTGATATTGAACTTGAAAATTAACGGCCTACTTTGATTTTCTTTATTTTCTCTCGATTTTTTTTGTCATTGGATATCACTATTCTCTACATCTAAGATATCGAAAAATCTTGTTGGGGAAAGTTATTTAGAATTAAAAATGAAGGTAGAATAAAAAATTAACTTCTATTTTTGAATTAAAATTTTGAATAATTTTTCTTTTTGTTACCGTGTACGGAATTGGACTTCACTACAGTGCCACAAAAATGTTAAATTTAATATAAAATGTGAAAAATCAAAGTAGGTAGTTCATTTTGACATATGGTAGAAAGTACTTTTCTATCAAGGAGGGCTGGACCCCAAATGGTCGAATTTCGACCATTTGGACAATTTTATACCATGCATTATATGTACATGCACATCTAGGAAGAGGAAAATCGATCGATTTTGAACTGATGCCACTGTAATAATCTACCTTTTGAATGACAACGTGAAATATGTGATAAAATGTATAACAGAGTTCCTGTATTATGCATAAATTAAAGACATTTCAATGAACTACACATTTTTTCCCTCCCTTTTCAATAGCAATTAATGACAGCTGTGAGAAATATAAAATTCTGTAGAATATGTTTGCTGTGTTTTCACTAAACGATATACATATAAATACTTGAAGTTTTAAATATATTCCATTATTCTATACATTGTGTTCCATTTTAAGTGTGAAAAGGAAAGGAACATTCAATTGTATTCGTCATACCTGCCTGTTTATTCTGTAGGTATTTACAACATGGAATTTTTGTATCTTTTATATCAGAAAGGCAGATATTTATTTTATATTTATTTTTTTAATTTTGAGCGTAAGAAGAAGTAAATTCCCAAATACTGTATTCAATTCAAATAAATTTGACCGCACTAAGGTAGCGCTTTTTGTTTATAGTTATCTTCCCACCTCCCATCATGATGGAATAAATTAAAAGTAAAAAAATATTTTTAAAAAAAGCTTTTATTTAAATGCGCTAAAAAGAATAAAATAATCTTTTCTTTTAAAACTTTTACTATCAACTTATAACGTCATTCCACAATTTATATGATATAAAAGCTTGTCGCGAGATTTAAGTAGTGGTATTTACTTAGTTTGAAAACTTAAATCTCGCGACAAGCTTTTATATCATATAAATTGTGGAATGACGTTATAAGTTGATAGTAAAAGTTTTAAAAGAAAAGATTATTTTATTCTCTTTAGCGCATTTAAATAAAAGCTTTTTTTAAAAATATTTTTTTACTTTTAATTTATTTTGTAATTTTTAGTTTGGCCAGGTGTCTGAGTCTATTCATCTCAGTTAACGCATCATTGTTGCAAGGTCGTTTGCCGGTTAGTTTAGAACAGTCTAGCTCTTCAATGAGGAGACCTTCTAATGACCATCTTGGGTGATCCGCCATGTTGGATTTAGAATGACGTCACACATATAATCATGCATTGTCATCCAAATTAAACGTGTGTACAAAATTTCAGCTCGATCGGTTGAAGATATCTGCTTCAAAATTGAGTTGCAAGATTCCACCCGAACAAATTACATACATACATACATACATACATACATACATACATTGCAAGTTAAATAAAAGCTTTTAAAAACAGTTGTTAGTCCCACAATCTCAGGATTAGGACCTCAGAGAAATAACCAAGGATAGAGGGAGCAATAGCATCAAAATACACACGTTTGTAGTCAACCAACATCTAACGGATATTTACCGAAGTAAACAAACATTATGATAGGTTATATCCTGAGAAATATCAATTTGGCCACACACCACACATTTTCTGCGTCCCATTGTATACAAAATCAGTAACTATATCTTAAGTACTAATAAATAGTCTATAGGTACATTAACAGAAAAACAGTTGAAAACACGAAAAATACATACGTAAACAATCGGATAACTTGACTTGCTGGGCGAATACAAACAAATAGCGCTGAAAAAAAAACGCGGCGGCAACGGCGGCGTTGCCATGTTGGGCTGTTTGAGGTATCTGTTGAGGACTTTATTAAAGTGATAATTAGCTACTATAATTACAGTGAAATTCAGTTTTAATTTAAAATTGTTAAATACAAGAAATTAATAGCTACATTTGTTAATTTAGCGTTATGGGAGGTGTTATTTATTCCAATCGTTATTAAATAGATGACTGTTAGAGAAACAATTGTCGCCAGGAAAGGAAATAAGCTAATTCCGCTGTAGCATGAATTTAGCGACGCAACGTAGAAAATAATCTTTCGTTTATTATTAAAAATTAAATTTTCTGTCGTACCTTCTCTAGGTGAACGCTACATTTCACTAAATCGGACTTCCGACAGCTGCTGTTTCCCTGAAACACAACGAAGTGAATTTTAAGGCAGGCAGGCTTTGTTTTATGTTAAATGTTTTACTTCAAATCGGTAACGGCGGAATACTCTCACCTTCATGTATTTTTTTATACCTTAAAATCTCAGAAACTCTGGGTAACTACACCGGTTTCTACCTATTCTATTCTTTTGGACTTTTTGGGAAATAGGTAGATATAGGAATTTACAATTTACCTAATATTTTCTTATTAAGTTGTATTATACTTTTTTTGTCTTTTACTTCTCAAATTGCACCTATTACCCGTTAGGAACCAAAAATGTGTATTATAGTTTTGAATTCATACCCACACAACTTTTGGCCAATCTCGAACCTGGATTTGCATAATTTAACAATTCAAGCCAAATTTTCGTTACGAAAAGTGGGCTATGGGCTGTGGTTACCATGGACGACGCTTCGATGCTCGATGTAATATAAACAAATTATAGAAAAATAAGTTCAAAATATTCGAATTGATTTCAGATCAGGGGCGGATTAGAGCTATGTTGGGCCCTAGGCTAAATTTATTTAAGAATCCCTTGACCCATCGAAATAAAAAAAATAGGTAAAATTTAGGTAAAACTTTAAGTGCCCATAGTTTTTTTAACAACAATTTAGTTCTTTTAGAAACGGACATATTGAAAAAAATAATAATTTCACATTTAACTTTATGTACTAAGAAAGAAGAGAGTAGATACATATGTACATATTATTAATTAAAACCTTTTTTCCTGGCTTTTATGCTTGTAAAGCTTGCCATATTTTTTTTTGTTTCTATATTATTAAGGATTTCATTTTCTAGAGCCACTATAAGGCCAGATCACTGGTCTTTTCGTCACTTAAATTGTTTCTTTTAAAATATTTCACTCTTTCTAGAGTAGAAAAAGATCTCTCACCTGAACAGTTAGTTGCTGCCCTACACAAGAACATCCTTAATGATCTGCCTAAATTAGGGAAAGTAGATATTAGTTTTTTTCTCTTATAAATTTTAACATTGCCCTAGGATTATCAAGATTTAAGTCAATTTCCTTAATAAAATATTTGAACCTTATACACTCATTTCCGAGACTTTGGTCTAAATCATCTGGGTACTTTTCTTGAAGTTTGTGTGCTTTCAAAATTATATATTCATCTGTGGTTACCACAGAACATTAAACACGACCAAATCCATCGTCGATCGTTGACAGCTGCAGCACTGGCGGCTGGCGGCAGCGCGACGCCGTGGGCAGATGCCGAGATGCCAAGATATGCGATATGCTCCTATTATTTATGCGTCACTGTGCCTATTACCTCCTCTAGCATTGAGTTAAATAGAGTACCCGACAACCAGATGCAAAAATAAATAGTGATGTTTTCTTTGTCTGGAATTTGCAATTGCAAAAAGCAAAATGTAAAACCTTTTCCAATTCCGAACTCCGATCGAAACATCGAAATAAGAACGGGCCCCCTAAAGCCTTGGGCCCCTAGGCTATAGCCTACTCTGCCTATAGGGTAATCCGCCACTGTTTCAGATGGTAGTGAAAATGAAGACATTTTTGTACGCTTTCCGAAATACTGAAGGTAGCATAAATAGTGTTTAGGTAGTAGGTTTACTCGTTCGGGTATGGCATAAGCAAATATTTAAAAAAATGTTGCCAGAGTGGTCTAAAAATACGAACCTTTACAGAATATTTATAGAGTGGTGCAGTGGAAAAGGCTGATAATATTCTGTATACCTATAGCACACGTGTGTGAGTAGGGTACTTTTCAGTTTCACACATTAACAACATTGTCTTTTTATTTTTAAATTGTCTCCTTAAAAAAATTAATTGTACAAGATTTTATGATTTTTTAATATTTGTTGTATTTTCTGGAATTAAATGAATTATTTTACTGTTTCTTAACGAAACTAAATCTTAATAATACTAATTGTTTTGTAACCTGATGGTGGACGTTAAAGGACCGAAATGTACGTCCTTTGTAAGAAGTTAAACTAGATGTCAATATGTATGGTAGAATTACAGGAAGTTTCTCTTATTCGATTGAAATAAATCTACCAGGAATAACAAAAGAAGATGATTATTATTATAAAAATAATACAAGAAGTAGCCAACAGTATACTTGAAGCCTTCAGACGAACCTAAAAGATTACATAGCTTACGTAGCATCTCGTAGGGCGAAATGATTAATTATTTTTTTAAATTAACTTTAAAAAATGGGTAATAGTTAGGAAGAAATAAAGAAGCATAAGTGAATGACTAATAAATCTATATTAGAAAAACATAGACAACAAAAATGCTTTTGAGATTTATTACGAATTATTAATTAACAATAACAATTCGGGAAAATTTCTGCTGGTTTTGTGTTAATTTTAATTCTGTGGTTGCATCTGAAGTAGCACGTACTTTTTCACATTTCCAGGCAAGCATATTGCCAAATTAGCAATTTGGTCAATTTTCTGATTAAACATTTCGCAAAGAGTGTAATAATGCAAGGCCAGCTTATGTCGCAGTTTGCCTAGTTTATATAGTTGGTTATGTCCTGGTCGTACAAGAAAAATTGAGGCTAAAACAAGTAGTAAGTGCTTTACAAAAGTATTATAAAGAAAATACACAAGATTATTCCATTGTCACGTCTCCTAAGCAATAAATTTAATTTACAAGCGAATGTTTTATTAATTATGCCTGCAATCATACAGGAATTACAGGCGATTTAAAAAACAATGATCACCTTATAGCCTATTAGACTTACTAATTAAAATTCTTTAATTAGTTAGATGTAGGATGTAGGCAATTATTAAAGACAGGGAAATTTTTTGATTTGGAGATGGAATTTAACGTGACAAATAGGTACAACGGGAAACTTCACCGAATAATTATTTTTTTGGGATAACTTTGAAGTGGAAATCTCGAGCACTCTCGTAGCGATAATAGCTTTGGTCTCAAACGTCATAATATCATGGATGATACTAAAGTCCAGAAGCATGCGTACTCGAGTAAACATCTATATTGCCAACTGGATACATCTGGAATGATTTCAATTCCTCTCATGGCTATATTGAACTCTTTGGGAAACTTAGACGTGCTTTGCCAAAAAAGTACTCTGCATTTGGCAAGAAACCCTATTGCAAATTTGATATTCGCCACCTTTCTCATTTTTGATTGGTACATTATGAAGTATTGTGGACAGAACTGTGCTATAAGATTTCGAAAATCTACAACGTTGTAAATAGCGTTGTTAATAGTTTTTGGTTTTATAGTTATCGTACTTATTTTAAGGCTAATAAAGAAGACAAGTTATAGTGTTATAGTAGAGAAAAACAACATACAGCTAGTTCTGGTGACGTAGTTCTTTTTGTGTTGGTTACCGCACTCCGCACTGTATTTTGTTTAATAGGTACCTATATCTCTTCTTCGGAGCACACTGGGGCACAATCTTTGAGCATGTGATGTATATTGTTGGTTTTTGTAATCCCCCTGTTCTTTTGTATTTACTGCACCGCTACGACGAGAAATTTAACCTTGTTTCAGGAAATTCGGACGCAGCTATGGAAAAGACGTCACCGACGATTGGAGTAATGAAGAGGCGACTGATGAGATGCTGCTTTGACACAGATCTTATGTGAATGGAGATCTATCTGATGATGTAGTGAAATAATATATTGTATACCTAAGAACATTTATAATATCTAGTTCTCCGAGAAAGAGTAAAATCATATTGTTTTTGAACAAGTGTCATTACTCGCCTTGTTATAACTCATAACTCAATATATTGGCTCGGATGACGTTGTTCCCATTTTGTATCTGTCTTAGTGGCCCTTCCACGCATTCGTCCGATGTAGGATGATGATGATGATTTACAAAAGATAGGTACGTTTGCGCTGCTCAAAGCAGATATTCTTAATCGTTTATGTTTATCAAGTTGCCTAGTCTCGTTCATCTGTGTTGTGAGAGCTTGTAATAAACCTGTTATTTTATCTGACGTTCATACAAGTATTAAAAATAAATGTATAGTGTTCATTTGGTTGGTACTGCGGTATTTGGACAAATACAATCCGATGCGTGACGTAACTTGTGCCACAAACTGCAACACAAATGAACAGAACTGAAGAACTAATCTAAGGTCATTAGTGGTTATCAATAGAAGCAAACAATAAATAAACATGGATAACAAATATGGCTAATTCTATCACACACACAGAGATGGGACTTTTTAAAAATTATATCGATATTCTGAATCGATACTGTATCGATTTTTTTATCGATATCACTAAATATCGGCTGTTAAATATCGATATTGAAAATATCGATACAGAAAGATTTTTTTAAAATTATTGGTCTCTGTCGTTTTGAGAAAGTTAAGTTTTAAATTTCTTTTACCGCAATTTCTTCATCTTAAATGAAAAGTAAACGAAAAAGGGCGTTGTTAAAAGGGGGTTGCCAACAGAGAAAGTGAGGTTAGATTTCGTATTTTTTTAAGTTGTATAGCATAAAATCTAATGACATTTTACCTGGCAAAAATTTAGAACAAACATTTTTGTCTTAATTTGAATCATAAGATATCTTATAAGCAGTGTTTTGTTTTATAGGTTATGAAAACCTTGGGGAAAATAATAATTCCAGTGCATATTCTTTTCAGATCTTATAATTAAAATGAAGACGGAAATGTTTGTACTAAATTTTTGAAAGGTAAAATGTAATTAGATTTTATGCTATACAACTTAAAAAAATACGAAATCTAACCTCACTTTCTCTGTAGGCCTTATGATTGTGGGATTAAAATATCGTTTTTATTTCTATTTTTTTAATGCTTATTAATTACGACTTTTGATTTTTAACAAAACTGATACAAAATGTAATTTGCGTTAAACGTTAAAATTGCATTTTTTAAATCTTTTTTAATAGATCTTGTAGCAGCGATATTTGAAAATATATATCGATATTCATCATCGAAATATATATCGACATTCAACGAAACCTACCTAAACACTGATTTTAGTGTTATTTTTGGTTCGGTGGTTGTGGTTGTGTACCTATCTGAAGAAGCAACATTTAGCACGATCTGCTTGGTTTAGATTTTGTTATAATAATTATAAAAAATTGTGGGCGTGTTTTAAAAAAGCGAGGCTAAAAACAAGTAAGTTCCTAAAAGGCAATAAACTTATGCTATCATTATAATACAGTGTGTCCCCGGATAGGTGAAACAACTCTTGTAAAAGACAAAGTTGAAATTTGAGCTTCTGTGGATTAGCCTTGTTTGTTTTCGAAATAAATTGCGACATAATTTTAGTTTCCAAAAATATGTATGCCTTGGAAATATTGAAAAAAAAAAACTCATTTTTGACACCAGTCATGTGTCCTTTTTGTAGATTTTATGAGAAAACTGTTACAGAATGAAAGAGTATATTTTCAAATTTTCAAAAGCTTAGACCTAGGCAACTCTTATTTTTTGCAAAAAAAAATGTCAAGCAAGGCTGAACACGAAATTTTGTTGTGTTTGACAAGACCTATCCGGAGACACACTGTATAAGGGCATTTAACAATACACAGTTAACGTTTTTATTTACAATTGAAGAGCTAATAGCACAAGGGAAATCAAGCCTTGTTATTTTTCAGATTTGGTTATGGAATTTAACGTGACAAATACTACAGAGACCTTCGCCCAAGAATTCTCCTTTTGGGATAACTTTGGAGTGGAACTATTGACTGGCTTCGTAGGCATAATAGGATCAACTTCAAACGTTATAATATCATGGATAATCCTGAAATCCAGCATCATGCGCACTCGAATAAACATGTACATTGCCAATTGGTGATTTTCCAACATTGCTGGAAATGCTGGAATCATCTCAGTTCCTATCATAGTTTTATTGTACTATTTACATATGTTAGAAGGGGTTGAGCCCAAAGTTCTCTGCATTTGGCAAGAAATTATGTTCAACCAGAGGTTTGCAAATTTGTTATTCGTCGCCGTTCTTATATTTGATTGGTACACTATGATGTATTTTGGACAGAACTGCGCTAAAATATGTCGAAAATTTGCCAAATTCGTTGTCGTAGGCATTTGGATATTCTCCTTGGTATTTTTTGTAGCGTCAGCAACGATGTGCCTCGAAGGGTTTAGACTTCCCCTGTCACTGTTCAATTATTTTCTAGGTTACTTCATAGTTTTTGTACTTATGTGCTTATACTTATTTTAAGTCTAATAAAGAAGCAAACTTCTAGTGTACAGAAAAACAACTTCGAGCTGATTCTGGTGACCTCGTTCTTTTTGTGTTGGTTACCGCACTATATTATGTTTTATACTTACACTGTTTTTCTCGGGCAACATTGGTTATACTGGAATCCGATTATTGAACATTTGACATGTATCCTTGGTTTTTGTAATCCGCCTGTTCTTTTGTATTTGCTGTATCATTACGACAAGAAATTTACCGAGAGTTGCAAGAAATTGTTTAGGCGTCTGTAATTAACAGCAAGCGCATGCCTACATTCAGCCAATGACACTTGTATATATGTTACAGGCCATATATGAAAATAGACCGTACGTATATGATCTAGGTAGTATCTATACGTCCTAAATGGCTTAGACCGTATGTAAATGACATGGAATTTCAAATACGGACTAGACCGTTAACATATACGGACTATTGACATTCAGACTGTATGTGCAATCGCAGTGAATTACCCTTCTTTTTACAAGCTTTTATTTAACTTACAATGTACGTACGTATGTATGTATGTATGTATGTATGTATGTATGTATGTATGTATGTATGTATGTATGTATGTATGTATGTATGTATGTATGTATGTATGTATGTATGTATGTATGTATGTATGTATGTATGTATGTTTAGGTCAAATCTTGCAAGCTGAATTAGAACCACTTCCTGACATCCGATTGAGCTGAAATTTTGCATACACCTTTAGTTCCGGAGACAATACAATATACAATACTCAATATTGTAATACTTTCAATATGGCCGTCGCTCCAACACGGCGGATTACATTTTCTTTTCCCATAATATCGCCATTAAATGAAAGGGCTTGAAGAGTAGAACTAAAAAGTTGAAAATAAATTTAATAGTAAAAAAAATAGTTTTAAAAACAAGCTTTATTTAAATGCTCTGAAAAGAAGAAAATAAACTTTATAATAAATCAAACCAAGGCAAACCCATAATTTTGTTACATTATAAAATTGTATATGATATAAAAGCTTGTCGCGAGAATATATCTATCTTGAAAGTATACCCCGATTACTGTAAGAAGTCCCGATTTTGTCAGATGACATTCTCCGCAAAATCCCTAGGAATTTTTTGTTAACCATGGGTATAACATTGGTATATGTGTCTCAACCAGTTAATGACGTCACTCATTGATTTATGATGTGAAAAGTTACCCAAGTGATACGAAAAAAAGAACATAATAAAATAAAAACCCTATTGCAATCACGATTATACCGCTACAAATAAAAATAACTATGACTATAACTTATTTTAATAATAATTTCAAACGTCCTGGAAACACTTTCATTTTGGTATTTTGGTATAATCAGCTACTTGCGGCAGCGTCTATGGTGCGTACTCAGGTAAATTTTGTTTCAGTGAAGGTTTTCTGGATCGTTCAAAAGGGTTCAAACTTTGGGCAATGAAATTATTTGCGGGTTTTGTACGTTTCGTGAGTTTTACCGTTATCTATGTTGATCTTGTTCGTGTTGTTAGTAGTTATTCATTGTGCAAATGGGCTCATTACTGACCTGAACTTATGACCCGGTTGCATTTTTTGCTGCATTGATGCCAACTTAGGATGGCGAAATTACCAATTGACAGTCCCAGTAAGGACTTCTTAAAATAATTTTACTATAATTCTAACTAGAAAATATATTTTTCCATAAAAGAAATTTACACACGAAAATCTCGCGACAAGCTTTTATTTCATATACAATTTTATAATGTAACAAAATTATGGGTTTGCCTTGGTTTAATTTATTATAAAGTTTTCTTCTTTTCAGAGCACTTAAATAAAAGCTTGTTTTTAAAAGTATTTTTTTTTAATATTAATTTTTTTATATTAAAGGAGGATATTCCTCCTTTTTAGTAAGTACGTATTTTGCTGAAAAAATCTAGGGTACCTGTATACACCATACCTACTAAATAATTACCTTTTTTCCTTAAAAATACTATGTACCAGCATGAAGTAATATTCTTCTTTGATGGGCTTATATAAAAAAGGAAGGGTAATTCAGAAATGGCGGACTTCGCAACACCCCGGAAAAGATTGCACATACATTCTGTCTGTGATATATGGTCCAGTTGCAGATAGACCGTATATAAATGGACTGGGTTTTTTGCAAACCGACTAGACCGTTTATTGAATGACAAGCTTCTTATACATATGGACTAATATCTTCAGCCCGTTTGCATATGGACTAGTCCTTTTGTATACGGTCTGTTTTACATATTATACGGTCTGTAACATATTATATAAGATAATGTGATAAATTATAGGAGGCAAAGCTATATATGTGCATTATTTTCCTACTTGCTGCAGTATATTTTTGAGAAACTAAAAAGATGAAGCTAAACAAATTAACTAATATCATCGGTAGATATCATCATTGGTGATAATATCTCGAGGCAATAATATAGTACCGTTTCTTGAAAATTCAAAAATTCAAAATTAATAACACGAACTCAGATACCTACCGGGCTAATAAGCCTTTGCCCAGAAAATGTTTATCTTGAAAGCGGCGTCGGGACATGTCAGGGCTAATACCGTGGAATATAGGGTTTTGTCTGCAATTTCGACAAATTAAATTTTCCGTCTTACCTTTTCTAAGTGAATGCTACATTTCGCTAAATTGGACTTCCGACAGCTGCTGTTGCCCTGAAACAAACGAAGCGAATTTTAGGGCAACACTCTTTGTATTTCCTGGGAATTAAATGTCGCTTTACATGAGACGGGTCGCTGCGAGACTGGTAATGTCTGTCATATACATTCGCATCATATTGATCGACATGTAACTTTGGGGTTATCTTTTACTTAAAAAAATATTGAAGTACCCAAAATGACCCACCTAAACCTGGTCACGACATTACGTTAATATAAAAATGTAGGCATATATATAAATTTTTGTTTTGTTTACCAATTTTTGCGGTTGTTTACCTTTTGTTAATAAAACTGAATATTTAGAACAGAATAAATGTATTAATTTACGTCTAGCGAGTGTCAATTTATCGGGCGTCAAAGTGCCACTTAATGCCAGCAAAACTTAACCAATTTTAATACCCGGCAATGAATAAAATATTTTTTCGACCGTTAAATATAGTAACAAAGCAAGCTGTAACCGTGTGCAAAATTATTAGTAATAAATTAAAAGTAAAACAATATTTTTAAAAAAAGCTTTTATTTAAATGCGCTAAAAAGAATAAAATAATCTTTTCTTTTAAAACTTTTACTATCAACTTATAACGTCATTCCACAATTTATATGATATAAAAGCTTGTCGCGAGATTTAAGTAGTGGTATTTACTTAGTTTGAAAACTTAAATCTCGCGACAAGCTTTTATATCATATAAATTGTGGAATGACGTTATAAGTTGATAGTAAAAGTTTTAAAAGAAAAGATTATTTTATTCTCTTTAGCGCATTTAAATAAAAGCTTTTTTTAAAAATATTTTTTTACTTTTAATTTATTTTGTAATTTTTAGTTTGGCCAGGTGTCTGAGTCTATTCATCTCAGTTAACGCATCATTGTTGCAAGGTCGTTTGCCGGTTAGTTTAGAACAGTCTAGCTCTTCAATGAGGAGACCTTCTAATGACCATCTTGGGTGTTCCGCCATGTTGGATTTAGAATGACGTCACACATATAATCATGCATTGTCATCCAAATTAAACGTGTGTACAAAATTTCAGCTCGATCGGTTGAAATTTAACTAGTCCGCCATCTTGAGTGTTCCGCCATGTTGGATTTAGAATGACGTCACACATATAATCATGCATTGTCATCCAAATTAAACGTGTGTACAAAATTTCAGCTCGATCGGTTGAAATTTAACTAGTCCGCCATCTTGAGTGTTCCGCCATGTTGGATTTAGAATGACGTCACACATATAATCATGCATTGTCATCCAAATTAAACGTGTGTACAAAATTTCAGCTCGATCGGTTGAAATTTAACTAGTCCGCCATCTTGGATGATCCGCCATGTTGGATTTAGAATGACGTCACACATATAATCATGCATTGTCATCCAAATTAAACGTGTGTACAAAATTTCAGCTCGATCGGTTGAAGATATCTGCTTCAAAATTGAGTTGCAAGATTCCACCCGAACAAATTACATACATACATACATACATTGCAAGTTAAATAAAAGCTTTTAAAATGGGGATACTTGGGACACTTTCCAGTTAATATTTTAAACTAAATTGCTCTTAGCTTTTTGCTTATAGAGATATGAAACCAACAATTATTGTTGAATTTTTTTTATGTTAGTAGAACGATATATTCACAGGAAAATAAAAATTAAACCCTTATTAGAAAAAAAATATTTCGATTGTTTATTTTCTTAAAAACTCCAATTCTAAGTTAAAATAAATCCAATAGAAGTTAAGAAATGTATTTATTGTAGAAAAATTAAGTACCTATAAATAAAAACTAAATAGGAACAAATAAATAAAAATAAAATATTCTCAAAGAACTCAACACAACCTATTTTCATAGTTAGAGTTCCTAGTTCCACATGCCTATCATCTATAGTAATAATTGTCAGTAATACAAAAGAGAACAACTAAAATCGAGCAACCCTTAACGCCTGGCGTAAACAAGAGCACGTGCGTTGAGATATTCGCGAGAGCCGCACTCAGGCACGACCTTTATTTAATTTTAGTTTTACAATAATTGTTTGCATCAAAATATTCCGGAAAAAAATTATTGGCTTAATTAAAATGGTCCAAAACATCGATAAAATTATTTGTGGCGCAGTGTTTAAATAGCTGAAAACAACAAGATAAAACTGAGTAAATATTCTTTTGCGTTTGAGTATGTGCCTGTTGCTAGGCGCGCTGATATTTTATGGTCTATTGACCAATTGCCTTGCTTCGCGGAACGTCATTTTTTTATTTACGCCAGGCGTAAGAATTGCTCTATTTTAGCATAGTCTACTAATTTTAAAAAATAACTTGATGTATACTTGACGAAGCCAGTTAGTGGTCTCTAAGTTCCAAAAATGAATATTGTTATTTATGTTAACAATTTTTAAAACTTGAAGAATATCACTTATTGATACAGGACCTATATTCAAACGATTTGTTGTTCTTCTATAGCTTTATTCAAATTGTTTTCGGAAAAGTCATAGCATTTCCGACGGACAACTTTTCTTTTGCGAGTTCTTGGTATTCCCTGTCCCAAGTTTTCCTAAAGACGAGGAGTAGACATTTTTCTTGCTCCTCCAACCATAACTCACGATACACACATACGGTAGGTATGTCCGCATGCATAGGTGCTGTGACGCCAACGGTGACGTTTATTCGACAAAATCATGGTTGTTTATACCTTTTATTTTTCAACGGAAATTTGATTCGTTTATAGTGATCCAGGCAACCACATATACACCAAGCTGTTTCAAGGTGCCTACATTCTGTTTTTGGATTTAACTTGACGTGAAATTGATAACTGACGTATGCAGTGGCGTCGCGTGACTTCGGAAGCAGCGGGGGCACCTTAAAATTTTTTTCTCAAGACAATGAACAACATTTCAATATTTTTTTTATCGCAATTTTAGTTTACCTGAAACAAAAATGGGAAAGGAAAACAATTACTCGTTTATTTTCATATTTTTAATAAACCAGCGAGACAAATAATACATGAAACAAAAACAAAAAAAAAACTTCCGAAATAAAAAACTTGTACTGTCACTGTCAAAAAAACACTTCCAAAATAAAACAACTTATTGTATGCACTGTCCTATCATTAATACGAATAAAAAATAAATAACATCTAAAAAAATAAAATGTACTTTTTAAAAACAAGCTATTATTTAAGCCATGTGCACTGTACTAAAATGAATAAAATAAGTCTAGGTTTTCGTTAAGATAATTCAATGCCAAATTGCGACAAGTTTTTATAAATCTAAAAGCTTTTCGCGCGAATTGTAAAGAAAATACATACTTTGGCAAATAGGTACTTGCGCTTATCAACCAATCACTGTCCAATAAAATTAATTGGTACCTATACTTTAATGAAAATCTCGCCCGACATGCTTTTTGATTTACAAAACCTAGACTTATTTTATATTATTTTATTCGTTTTAGTATATGGTTTAAATAAAAGCTTGTTTTTACAAAGTTTTTTTACCTTTTATTTTATTTTGGGTTTTTTAGTACTTATTAGATTCCCATATCAGGAGGGTGGTAAAGAAATTTAGTCCACCATCTTGGGACATCCCCTATATTGGATTTAGTATGACCAGAGAACAATAATTGTTCTCTGGTATGACGCCACTTATAGTAAAACATAGGACATAGGAGAGAAAGCTAGAGACGCAGAGGGGAAGTAAAATAAAAAACGTGGGAATAGGCCATAAAATTGCTGCCGCCACAGGCGCTGGTAATACCGGCGGTGAAAATTTTTGTAGTCAGTTGAGGAGTCTGATAAAATAAGTAATTTGAAAGCGTTATTAGTTGCCTCCTCATCGCAAACCGTTATTACGTTTGCGATAATTTCCCTGGTCACAATGGTCGACAATGGAAATTACATTATCGACCATTGTGACGCGGGGATCATCGTTCGTGACATGTATACATATACAGGGTGAGTCACATCTAAAGTCAGAGCCGAAAACACAAGGTAGAACTCGCTAAAATAAGCACATATGCCAAAAAAGCTTGGTTCTCCATATACAGCGTGTTGAAAATTTTCCAAAAATAACATATTTTTTTAATTTCTTTCGATCCCATTTAGGAATTCCAACCAAATTTGGTATACATTATACACTGGACGGTTGCCATTTTGTGGAATAATTTGACCCCGTTCCGATCACCAGCGGCGTAGGTACAAATAGTTACTGTAAATAATTGTAGAAAAAAAGTAGTACGGCCCTGTGCAAAACCAAAAATTTTGCCTTTTTTGGATAGCCCATTTAATTTGGAACAAAAAGTGCCTCTTGGTATTTTTTTTATTTCTGGTACAGTTTCTTCGTAATTTCGGATTTTTTAAACTAGTGTCAAGGTGATTATGCTGGCATTTTAAATAAAATTATTTGTATCTACGCCGCTGCTCATCTGAACAGGGCCAAATTATTGCACAAAATGACAACCCATAATATGTATAAAATAATTCCTAAACGGGCTAGAAAAAAATTAAAAAATATTTGGAAAAGTTTCAACACTCTGTATATGGAGAACCAAGCGTTTTTGAGCTAATGTTTATTAAGCATATGTGCTTATTTTAGCGAATTCTACCTTGTGTTTTCGGCTCTGCCTTTAGATGTGACTAACCCTGTATACCAACATATACATATACTAATAGGAACAGGACTAGTTAAATAAAAGCTTGTAAAAATATCACATCTTTTACAAGACAGGCACATAATATTTACTCAATAAAACATCATTCTTCGACTGCTTTTTTGGGCAAAACATTCTATCAAGTGCGAGGCGAGTCAGGTTAAGACAAATCTATGCACGCGCGGCCATGCGGTGCCTACCGTAGCCCATCAGGCCAAAACTAGGCACCATCACCGCTCATGTAAGTAATTAATTAAGTGATTGCTGCGAATTATTTCCATTTTTACCTTAGGTAGTATTATAAAATTTCCACCTAGAAAACTGGGGGGGCCCGTGCCTCCCCTGGCCCCCCCGACGCGACGCCACTGGACGTATGTCAGTGAGACTGATTAGTGACGTTAAGTGACGTAGGTGTTCAGAAGAGTTTAATTTTCATTCTCCTAGCTGGCATACCGTTATCTGTGTATCGTGCCCTAACTTTAGAATAATATGATGTAAAGTACTTATTGACATATTCCAACAATCGTATAAGTAAAATATCTGTAGGTACTGTTGCCACTAACCTAAAAACTTGTTTGTTATTCCTGCCACACAAGTTTTTCTAGTTATTTTTTGAGGTTAAAATTGGGAAATTAGAAGGCTGTCAAAAAACCCCTAAAATAATAAAAAAATGCCATCATCTTCTTATGTACCTACCTAGTTTCCTTCAATGTTATTTACCATAAATATAAAAAGTTTGTGGTAACATTTGATCGCCGGTCAGGAGTAGGTACAAAGTTGGTTTTGAGATATTTGCTCCAAATTACCTCAGTGTCCCAAAGTCCCAAGTATCCTCATTTTACGGTAGGTATCTATACCTATTTTGCGCACTATTTTGAAACAATGAAAAAATCGTGTAGTTTGTGCATTGAAAATTTAATTCTACTTTCCTCGACGGTTGTAGAAAAAGAATCTTTAAGATGGTTCGTTATGGAAACTCAAATTTCGTGTGTGCAGTTGTGGTCCAACATTACATCAAGTTTGTCTCCTAGTTTACGTTTTTACGAAACTGCATCCCTCGTCCCGCGCACCCTGCGGAAATATCTTTTTATGTCTTTTCCCTTTCCACTTCATATATTTTCTCACGGCGCTAGTTCGACGTCCTGTACATGACACCCCAAGTGGTTACGAGTACGGCTTTTTTGTCTGAGTCTACGGCTACGGCTCTCGTTCTGCCTCTGTAATATACAATATGTAGGCGAGCAGCGATGTGAAGTTTTTAATATTTGCTACCGATAAGTACCTATATTATGCATGTAGAGAGTCTTGAGAAGGTTCAGCGTAGATTTTTGAAGTACCTAACTTATAGAATTACAGGCGTTTATCCAAGGATTGGTACGCCTGAATCAGAATTGCTCCACCCATTTGGTATGCAGTCATTGAGGGTCGGCACTGGTATCTTTCGCAGGTGATGCTGTGGAAGATTGTCTCATGCGTGATTGATTGTCCACACCTGCTTGGCAGGCTTAATTTTCAAGTGCCACGTCAATCTTCTCGCCAACAATCTAAGTCTAAGTGGTCTTTATTATTATTATTATCGACTTAGCCAAAAGGCATTCACACTCCTTCTACGGGGAACATTCACTCAGATCCCGGGTATCCCGGATACCATAAGGATCTGGCTCGGACGAGACCCTTGCCATGTTATCGGGCCCTAGGTGACACTGATGTTGTCGGACGCTCCTGCATTCCCCATGAATTTCCTGACGGTTCGGGCTGTCGCAAGTAGTACCGCTTTCTGCATGGACCTGTAAAGACTATCAGTTAGACCCAGCTCTTTTATGTTTCTCAGCAAACTTTTTGGTATAACACCAGTTGTTGACACGATAATTGGAATCGTCTTGACGTTTTCCATTTCCCATTGCCTTCTAATTCGTTCTTCTAAGTGTCGTTCCTTATATTCCGTTGATGCGAACATCTGACATCCTCCTGTTATGTGCTGGATTGTTTCTGAAGTTGGGCACCCGTATCTGCATCTGTCATCCACTACCGATGCATCTCCTACAATGAATTTTAGGTAGTTGCGAGTTGGTATAACCTGATCTTGTATGGCCAGTAGGAAGCCTTCCGTCTCGGGGAACATTCGTCCCGAGGTCAGCCAATAGTTCGACGCTAACTTGTCGACATGTTCCTGGTTAACCTCATTAGGATGTCTCCCGTGCAGCGGCTTCCCCAACCACCTCTGTAGTTTATCGTTGTCGGTTCGGTGGTGATTTTGACGCTCGTGTTCCGTCAGACGTAGCGGTGTTGAGACGTCTGCTCCGCATATAGCCCTATGTAGTGTGGAGCTGTTGGCCTGCCTGTAGAAATAATTACGCAGATTTAATATTTGTTGGTCCAATTGCTTGCTGAGGTCTGCCAATCCTCTTCCTCCTAGTTGACGTGGCAGAGTAGTTCTTTCTACGGCGCTACGGGGATGATGTTTATGAGCTTTTGTCAGTAGTGTCCTAACTTTTCGCTGCAGGTTGTTGATGTCCGTGTTGGTCCAATTCACTATTCCAAACGAATAGCTGAGTACAGAGCACGCATACGTGTTCAGGGCCTTAAACAAATTCCTGCTGTTAAGATCAGTTCGCACTACTTGTCTTACTCTCTTGATGAATTCATTCCTTAAATCGATTTTCATTGTTCGATGGTCTATCCTTTGAGTTTGTTTCATCCCGAGATACTTGTATGTATCTCCCATGCTCATTGCTTCGATCTCCTGGCCGTCCTGCATCTCGTGTGCGCCTTGTTCGAACTTTCCCCGGACGATGTTAAGGGTGCGGCACTTGTCCAGTCCAAACTGCATTCCGATGTCCCTGGAGAACTCCTCTACAATTTTAAGCATTTGCGTTAGTTGGTTTTTGGTTGCGGCGATCAGTTTTAAATCATCCATATATAATAGGTGATTCAACTTGATTGCTTCTGCGTTGTTGCTTTTGATAGCGAAGCCGTATTTTGTAGAGTTCAACCGATGTGATAGAGGGTTCATCGCCATGCAGAACCACAGTGGACTGAGTGAATCTCCTTGGAAAATCCCTCTTCGGATGTTGATTGTGTCGGTCTCGATGTTGCTGCTTGCGGTTCTGAGTTGTATCTTAGTGCGCCAGGTTGTCATAACGTGTTCTAAAAAGGAAACTGTATGATGATCTATTTTATACAGCTTTAAGATACCTGTTAGCCAGTCGTGAGGTACGGAATCAAATGCTTTTTTGTAGTCCACATAAGCCATGTAGAGGTTTCGTTGTTTGGAATGAGCCTGGTTGCAGATGACAGAGTCTATGATGAGTTGCTCTTTGCATCCCATTGCGCCCTTCGCGCAGCCCTTCTGCTGCATTGCCATGATGTTGTTCCGCTCGCAGTGAGCATATATTCGCTGCGTAAGGCAAGAAGTGATTATCTTGTACAGCGTAGGCAAGCAGGTTATTGGGCGGTACTTGGCAGGGTTATCCGTATTCCGCTGGTCTTTTGGTAACAAGTAGGTGGCACCCTGTGTAAGAAACAATGGCATTTTCATTATTATTATTATTATTATTATTATTATTATTTTGAGTTAAATTTGATCTAATTTAATGTAGTGGGCCGGGGTGGCGTCGCTCGTACCGGCGCTGACTTTTTAGACTGCATGTTTTTCTGCCTTCGATCGACCTTGGTTCGAGGCAGGCGCATGCATATATGTCTTTAAAGAAAAACACCGCTATGGCCAAGAGCGCTGGACAAATGTGGGTTCACGGTATTGCTCCTAAATAGGCTTTATCCGTGTGATTTACTAATTGTCCTACACTCACTGGGATTACTACGGTTTTCTAGGGTTTTCCGTAGTACTTGAGCGAATGCTATCCTAGTTCTATCGGAAAAAAGTCGGCCCTAGCCGCAAATGGCAACGAAGACAAAATAATAGTAATTGCCCCCCTCCCCCGCACAAGCATGTGGTTGCTTCTGGGGTACTCCTAATTTGGAGTATTGTGAGGGTGAGAATTATTATTATTATTATTATTATATTATTTTTAATTTCAGTCTCGGCATTGTACCTTGTACAGGGTGTTCCCGTATATTTTGACCCACCCCTAGAGCCTATATTTTTCGAGTTAGAAAAAAATACTTAAATGAAAGTTGTAGAGTTTTTTCTGAACCGCTAGGATCTGTTAGTAGATAAAACAAATGAGCGTCGCAAATTTATGAAAAAATATAAACTTACTTTTTTTAATGGAACACCCTGTATATTTGTGGATTTTTGAATTGCACGAATTTTTCCGATTCCAACAATATAAATATGTTATATGTTTGCTCTAAGCATTTGCATGATATTCCAAATTGCAGATAAATACGATCTTTATATTTAATCAAGGTTGCCATGGAAAAACATTTCAACTTAGGCAAGGGCATTCCTGTAAATCCATTATTTTTGGGACAATACACCTTGGTACCCTACAACTTTCATTTAAGTAATGTTTTTCTAACTCGAAAAATAGGTAGAGGCTCTAGGGGTGGGTCAAAATATACAGGAACACCCTGTACATACCTACTACGGCTGTTTTGCAATTGTTATTTTTCTTCCTGTTAAACAGTTTCTCTCATAAATAGATAAATACAGAGTGATATTATGATCAATAAAAAGTGAAGGGAACATATATTTACGATAACACTAACACGGTAAATAATAATTTAAGTACCCATTGGCTGTTATTTCTTTATTTGTGAGCTAAAAATAAAATTCATGAACTATACTATAATTATGTAGAATTTAAACAGGAATCTGAATATGATTTCTTCCTGTTTTTTTTTAATGATGGATTGTTAAAAATGTATTAAAAGACAATTTTTCGGAAAAAGCTCGAACAGATCAATTTAATTTTGAATTGGGTCTTTCGCCACATAAATGAACGAAACTTTGAACGTATAACTAAAAAAAATAACTTCAACAACTTTGTTTTCTAAGCTTTCGGAGAACAAATCTTCATCCTTTCTCAATGATAATGTGACGTTAAGTTTGGTTATGGTTCCTGTGGGGAAAAACCCAATTAAAAATTAAGTAGATATACCTATACCGAGTAAAAAAAATTGCCGATTTTTTCTTCTCATATCCGGTTTGATCCGTAGTGAGCATTACTTGGTCATTTCTTTTGACTCCATTATTTATTCTCCCAATTCCAAGGATATACTCGTATAGTTTTATATAAGTACTTATTTTACATATTTTTTAGCTTTCCAGGCAAATCGCATATTAAAAAATATATTATATTTATAATAAATATACAGTGTGTTTATTTCACTTTTATTCTGGGATGCTTCAATAGGCGATAGAAAATCATAAAATAAGACTATATTCACAAAAATTTTAACGTTTTATTTTATAGGTATCTGGCCAATAGTTAAAGGTATTCAACCAAAATTTGGTCCACAGCATGAACTGATTAAGTGTCACAAAATGTGATAATACTGAGTTTCCCAAATAGCCAATGGCATAGAGATATGGGTATGCACCAAATTTATTTTTTTTTTCAAGAAAAAACTGATGAAATGTATTGTCCACATTTAAATAACTCTTATTATATAAAAAAAGACGTACTATTTGTTGAATAATCTTGAATTCCACATATTTGCTTGAAAAATTACAAAATTGGGCATTATGCAACTATAAAAAATATACCCTTTTAACAACAGAGGAAGTGACTTTTCAGTCTCTTTACGTGATATGGTTTTGGATAGGCAAAACGCAAATCTATATTTCTGCATAAAAGGTAATCCATAACGAAATAATTAATCAGCTCAGCAGTTTTAATTTGGCAGCAAGAATTCCGGAGGGCCCTCCTGAAGGTAGGTATTAGCGCCCACAGGCAATTTTAGGTTCGCTCCCTGAATACAAAATCCAACGTGACGTTAAATCTGCTGTATAAAATATTAATAGGAAATTAATTTACCTTCGAAATTAATTTGTATTACGCGGGTACGCGACATGTGCCCTGCATTTCGACGGGTAATCTTCCAACAAAACTATTTTCCGGTAAATCTGTGAAGCTTATTTTCTGCAAATATAAGGGGAGCCAGGAGCGGGGGATTTACTTGCAAATTGAATTTAAGGACGAAGTTAAAAAGGCGTCAAGTATGTTTAATAGAAAAAAATAAGGCTATTTTTAAAATACCTATAGGTACTAATGATAATATAGCTGCTAGAAATTAAGGAAAATAGTTAATTTAGCAGTTATGACGTTTTTATAATAGGTATTATATCTATTGCATAATTTAAAAATACCCTTTCAAATAAATAAACCTTTCAAATGCACTAGCTTTTCCAACTAGTTGTAAATAAAATTCTACTGATACAGGCAACCAAACATACTTTTGATGACGTTCTATTTCCAGCCTTAAATGTTTCACATAATGGTATAGTGAATACGAGTATAATAAGCGTAGGCAGCAGGGCACTCACACAGTTTAGGTAGGTAGGTATATTAATTTTCGGATTCCTAACTTTGTTGTCCGAATATTGCAAATTACATTTCAGCCTTGTTGGGTAAAGTTTTTACAAAAACAAATTATGTATCATTTTTCACAAAACGCTTTAAGGTGGCAACCCAAGTGAGTTTTTGGTGTTTATTTTTAAAATTTATTAGTCAACCAAATCTGATGTATCGCTTGCAAAAACGATAAAGAACGGAACAGTTTTATTCATGTTTTATACATAAGTGCTTAAAAATAGTAAATTTGCTGTGTTATCGTCTCGGGTATTACCATTTTGCTGAGTGCAACTAATTTATTCTGTAATATAATTCTTAGAACGTTCTTTCATCTATATTATAAAACGTTTATAAAATAGTTTCTTAAGTGTTCTATAAACGTTTATAGTACGTAAATAATTCGGTTTGTTTTGTGTATATAACTGTTTTATAAAATCCAGTTTTGTAAAACTTTGGATAATCACATTTCATTTTCTTCCAATATATTTCTACTTCCGCAAATATGATTTTAAAAAACTATTTTATAGAAGTAGGTACTTATCAAGTTTTTAAATTAACAGCATTTAAGTAAGCATAAATACCAAAAAGCGTGCATTGAAATAATTATAGAATGGTTTAGTGTGCTCTCAACAGTCTCAACGTCTCAACAGTAGGTACTACTTCTGTAAAATCTTAAAGCAAGTTTAAAATTTATAGCCATACTCATTTAGGAATCGCATATTTCAATAAATTGACCGATATGCTAATGTTCAAGAACGAAGAAGCATCTTTTCCGCAAAAAACATGGAAAACGATTTTAAAGAAAATTAGTTCTACACAAAATTTCGCGTCCTTTCATTTTCCTTTAATAAGGAGGTCAAGGTTAAGGTGAAGGTGTATTATCCCCTCCAACCCCTTAGTTGTGCCTGTATTCCGAATTAAACCCATTAGATTCGAATTAACTAAATCTGGATTTCCTTTTGGAATTCGGGAATTCGCCAATCTAGGGGGTCTGCAGCAATTTAATTTTATTTAAAACGGTGCTCAGTAAATTAGGCCGTCAACATTAGAACAAGCACTTGTTTTGGCCGTTAATTATTTTCCAGGTCGTGTTCCGAGGGAAGTATCTTTCGATTGTCGGCGGAGAATGTAATCAGCCTACATAGTAAATGAAAACCTGCCCATAATGCCATAATTTAAATGGGGAACACGGTTTATGTCCTACTTAGTTTGGAGTTTATTACATAACTGCCTTCATTACGGATAAACATGTTTCAGCAATACCAATTTGGAATTACGTATTTTTCCTCGATTTTTCTTTTAACAATGTAAATGCGAAAAAAGCTATAGGTCGATACTCGATGAAGAAATCTCAACAACACTTGTATATTTCGAACAAAGTGCTTTGTTACAGAGCTCTACATTGAGTTCCAACTTTCTAAAAGAAAACGTTCAGTTTGTTCAAACGTTACTTCAAAATAATACACAGACATCGTGTCGTAGACATCAATAACGTAGACTCGCTCTACTCGTTTTATTGCTAGCCGCGCCAAATTTGCTGTTTCTATTTTGCATCTATTCCTGTAGAAATTTTATTTAGAGGTTTTATGGTTAACACGTTTCTATAGGCATCGACCTATCGAGATTGGTTACAACTAGGTACTACTAAAGGGTCTCATACAGAATAAAACTGAGTAAAAAATCTCAATAATAAAATATAAATCCTTTAAGGCGCCCAATCTCGGCAAAAAATCCTCATAATTTTCTAGAGCAATGCTGGTCACCCTATATAATAAATTATATTAAGTATAAAAGCTAAAATACTCAGACTCAGTGTATCTTAAGCTGCAGGTTTCAGGAAGCTGATAATTATTATTATAGCTCTTTACTCCGAGCTAAAATTACAACGTCGTTATGGGAAGTGGCGTGTTATAATTCACTTATCTTTACTAGTTTAATAGGATTACGAAGTTCCTTAGAACAGTTTCGGTTACGAAGATTGAAATTCCTCTAATATACGCGATTCTGGTGCACTTTTAGAACTGTGCTTACATTTGGACTATCCACGTGCTTTTTTATATTTGAAGGTAGAAAAAGTTAAATAGACAGAGTTTAAAAACACTGTTACGCGTATATACAAACAGTGTGACAAAGAAAGACTTTGCCAGTAGTCCTGTATATAAATCTTTTATCTAAGCAGTAGTCTGCGCCTGTGCATTAAAAAATGACGTATTAAAAAAATGACTTATATCAAATTTGACATTTAACAAAAAACTTCAATCTTATTAGAAAAAAATGCTTACGCTGTATTTTGTGAGATTAACAGAATTATATATTATTTAATACCGGCACCGTTCATGTCTTCCCTAACAGCATTTAAATTTTCAGATATAGAGGTGCTAAGCATCGCATTATGATTCAATGATGGGCATGCTAATCTGGGTAAGAGTTTCCCTTGGCCAAGTTTTTTTAATTCCGCTGCATTCAACATTGTTTCCTCTCCAGGAATATTTTAATTCAATATATAAAATCACTATGACGTTATATTACCTGGCTCTTATAAATTTCCAAGCGTAGAGTTTTCGCTGAATACTAACTATGGGTACATTAGAATATTTTTTACAGTTGTTGCAACCAACTGGTAAATACTTAATATTTCCAAAACTAATAACTAAATTAAAATACCTATACTTCAACTATAGTATCAAGACTTAAGGGGGGGGGGGGGTTGCCGACAGCGAAAGTGACGTTAGATTTCGTATTTTTTAAAGTTGTATAGCATAAAATCTAATAACATTTTACCTGGCAAAAATTTAGTACAAACATCTCTGTCTTCATTTTAATCATAAGATCTTAAAAGCATATGCACTGGAATTATTATTTTTCCCAAGGTTTTCATAACCTATAAAACAAAACACTGCTTGTAATATCTTATGATTAAAATTAAGACAGAGATGTTTGTACTAAATTTTTACCAGGTAAAATGTTATTAGATTTTATGCTATACAACTTCAAAAAATACTAAATCTAACGTCACTTTCGCTGTCGGCAACCCCGTCTTAAGATTTGTAAGTATTATAATTTATCTGTTCTAATTTGTTTTCATTCCAGAATTAAAGTTTCGAAGTTGGTGTGCCGGAATTTTTTGCGGACGGTTTCAACAATGCTTTTGACTATTTGTATGCGTCTCTTATTACTTCTATAATTTTTGATTTTTTAAGCAGAATATTTTTTAAGCAGAAATGAGTCAATACCCAACTCCGCCATCATTTTCTTAATAAAATATTTGAAGATTACATTTCGAGTCCAGAAAAAATCATCTAGTATAAGCTAGATAAAAAGTTTAAAAACTACAAAAAACATAAATCGAGAACTTTAACTGCTTGCAAAATCAAGGATTTATAGAGAATTAAGTTTGTAACTAATTATACAAGTCCCTTGAGGGAAATTTCATTTATATTTGAAAGTTGAACCCCTAGATCACCATTATGAAGTTTTTTAAACTCAAAAATGAGATACAATTATTAAAAATTGCTATTTGCTATAAATAATTAATATTGGTTAAAAATATTTTAAAATAATATAACGACATTTTTGAAAGTGTGGCAACATTGCAGACGATAAATTAGTTTAGTAACACAGAATTAGAGATGGAAGAATGAAGATTAAACGTTAAATTACATAGTTCGGCTACCCATTTCCAGAGGGCTCACTGGCGGTATGGCACATGCGCATTTCATTTTGCTTTCAGAGAGGTGACATTTGCTGTTCAGGACAGGAGTAAGGAATTTCGAAGAGTTATATGATGGCTCGATACTATACGTTCTAAAACGGATATTAGGCTAACCTTATTTTGTTGTTTTGAACTTTTCTTGGCACGTTCCTAGCAGACTGATGGTCCTAACCTGCAAAAAATTATATTTTCATCATTTTGGAAATTTGGTTAACTTCGGGCTAGAAACAAATAAAAACATGTGTTTATGTGGGATTTCCGGCGGAATTCGAATATGAATCGTGTCAAAAAGTTACATACCTATAGAGAAATGAAATTGATTTTTTTTAAAAAGGACGAGTTTTATGTGTCATTAATTTACTTCTCTAGAATATAAAGTTCCCAAAACTAAATAGATCAAATACACATGATTGAATAAAATATACTGTATTGCCAGTTCCCATTTCTGCCTTCCGGATTGACCGGCAGTGAGCATCACCTTTATTTAAAGGAAAAGTTAAAACTAACTATAGAATCTTGTATTTAACGTATTTAACGTCAGTCAACGTTTATAGTATATTGTGTAGCTAGCACGGAAAGGCAGTCATCTTCCACGAGTATGGCAGCACGAGCCGCAGGCGAGTTCCGCAAGTTATATAAGTGGGAGTAATAGTGACGCTAGTAGTTTCGTTGTCTTAAATAAGATAAGTTTGGACTTTTTTCATTTTGTCTAGTCTATTTAGAGGCAGGGAGAGGGTGCGTTATAAACGTCTCCGAAACCTTTTCGCCCCTCTTGACGGTCCCGTAATCTGCTTTTTGCCTCCGTAACTTGGGAGTGGCGGCGCTGTTATAACTGCGTCGCCAGGGCGTTTTAACATGCCCTTTATAGCCCTGCCAAATTCGGTTTAGGAGTAAATTCTAACGGCGGCTCGTTCTTAAACCTTGGGGAGTGTTTATTGCCCATCTTCTTTCTAAATCGCATTCAGTATGTCGTGTGCCCATTCCCCAGTGTTGGAGTGGATAATAATAATAATTATTATTGTACAAAATTTTTGATTTCTGTATAATAATAACAATAATTCTCATCCTCACAATACTCCAGTACTCCAGAATCAACTATTAATAATAATATATAGTAGAAAAGGACTCCTCTTTAAAAAATTGCTTCAAATAGATGTTGCAGTATTCGGGGGAGAGATTTATGAGTTTATAGATATGACTCTTTAGGGACATTTGAAAGTCAACTCTGTTTTTTTTTTATTATGGCAACATATATTTGATAGGTATTATAGATTTTGATTTACTGTGCTATTGTGAATAGCTTTTGTACCGGGTTAATCCAATATAGTGTTAATTAGGTTTATTTCCTTAGTCTTTGAGATAAGAAGGCCAACTAAACTAGGATGATGCAGTTTTTCCAGGAAATCCGAATTCAGAATGGACATACAGAAAGATTTATACAAAAATACTATTTTTTCAAAAAATAAAAGTTATTGTTTGGATTGTTTATAATAAGGACAAAACCGGTAATAAAAAATATTTATAGAAATCGTTATTTTTCTGTAGATTAAAATGATTAGAGATATCCCTTAAAATTACCTTCACTCTTACAGTTTTCGAGATATTCGCCTATATTTCCCCAGTTGGAATAGAATAAGGAAGCGCCTTTTAGTAGGCCCTGGCTCGATAATAGGGTAGTTTCCTCTAATCAAATTTTCAAATAAATTGCACATAACTTGATTCATCAAGTCCTAAGATAGCTTTAACCATTTTTTATTTCCCGAATAAGTATCCACGAAGTTAGAATTTTCAAAATAAAATTTGAATTTATTTGAATTTGCGTTCGGGACCCGACCGCGTGTTGACGTCATAATAACGAGCCGAACATTTTCATTCGTTTTTTTATCATGTGGTACGGACTTGGACTGGAGACCTAATCTTATTATTTTGTGATTTGATATGTCACTAGTCAAATAATATCAGCTGGAGTTTTGTTTACATTTCAAAATTTGTAATTTTATCAAAGTTATTGAGGGGTTCTAAACGATTTTGAATTTTATATTTTATTAAAACCATTGTTTATCGTGTCGTCATAATAGTAAAGGACTAAATGAGGTATTAATTCATTTTTATACCTGACCTAAGTGTTCACAAATCAACGATTAAAATAAGATAAGCAAGTAGGCAATGTAAATTTTTATCATTGCTCCTTTCTTATAATACAATTAAAAATTGTGCTTGTGTTTGAAATTGAGAGAGATAGTGTAATAAAATCTAATTAATTACAAATGCAAATCTTAACTTATGTACATGGTACAATCCTAAACCCTATAGTTTCAATTACAAAGAAAAATGAATAGGTACCATAAAATTGATATTGGTAGTAGGTAGTTCAATCCCCAGATAAAAGTGTTTGAGAGCAAAGTATAATTTAGTAAGCACTCTTTCTCAATTTGATTGTAGGTAGGTACCTAAAGAATATAAATAGGTAATCATTTAAATTCCAAGAAATACCTACCTACCTGATGCATTTATATAGGTATGAGAGTAGATAGAGTGTTTAATTTGCTTTCTGTTTCAGTGCGAAGAAGTTGACAAAGAGTGAAGTAATGGCTCCTCCTGTAGTGAATGTGGGTTTTGTTAAAGCAAGTTCAGACAATCTTCCGGAAATTGACATACCTATTTATGCTCTCACAATTTTTAAAGCGAGATGCCAAAGCGAAACAATCGCGAAAACCGCAAAGCTAGAAAGCTAGGTTATGTTTCGATACCCACAAAACATCAAGATTAGGTTAGGACGGCACCGTTATCGTTACTAGTTTGCTGCACCGTTGCCAGATCCCCTTTCGGACTTGTATTCAGAAGTAAATCCTGTACTCCAAAGACCGACTATTCTTCAACAAACATTGAGAAAGTATATTATATCTTTACGGAATATAGTGTTTTTTTTATAAAGTTAACTGCTGTTCTTATTTATTGCAATTAATAGGTTTGTTCTAGGAAGCAATCTCAAACTAGTCCGAACCAATACCCAGAGTTAAAAACAGTAAGAGAATTTGAACTGTATAATCAACTTTATGTTGACAATTTGAGTTTCCATACTAGAACACAGCTATTCTAATAACAAAATATTCGACCAGCAAGGAAAAATCACACGAGTTGGCAATGTACAATAAACGAATAAAGCTTCAATGCTTCGCGGTCCTATTCACATAGCTCAAAATTATTATGACGTCAAAATTAAGAAAACCGTTAAAAACGGAAATAATTTTGAACTCAATTTTCTCCCAAAGGAGGTAAAATTTTTAGTTTAGAATTTTACTAGTGTAGTCTGCATCAATACAGGCTTTCAACAAAATAAAATTTGAAAAACGGTTAAATACCCTATTTGTTTCATCCAATTAGTAGTTGTAAAAAACGCTTCCTGATTCTATAGAAACTTGGAAGGCACTTGAAAATTGAGAGGTTACTTTAATAGAAGCTTCAGTGAAACCATATTTTAATTTTATTAATTATTTTTATTATTAATTTAATTCCCTGCCTAGCAATTTCGACGCTGATCGAAATGATGGTTAAAAAAGTACTAAAAATATTACCCCAAAATTTAAAAAAGTAAAAAAATAACTTTGTTGCACAAATTTATGAAATAATAAACTCTAGTTTTATATTAAAATATACAGGGTGTCTACTTTTAAGTGTATACAAATCGATAAAAAATGTATTTTGTGAGATATTTTCAAAAACCTTTTTTTGTTCGAAAGGTCTTCAAAAAACGCTTCTTTTGACGTTTTTACTTTTGTCAAAATGCAAATCCAGGGACGGCTACGATTTTTTTATACCCCGATTTTCACAAAAATCATTTAGCGATTTTTTTATTTAATATCTGACACAACAGCGTTAATCAGGACACCCAAAAACCCCTATATACCAAATTTGAATAAAAAATATACAGGGAGTTCTATTCTGCAGGGTGTCAAAGTTGAACAAAATAGGAATTTTAAAGGCACCTGCAAAGTCAAGTGTGCCATGGAATCCCCTCAAAACAGTTAAATGGTTAATAGGACCACTCAAGGTGTTGGTGTGCAAAGGTACAATTCAAAATATACAGAATGTTCTTATCTGTGCCATCTCAAAATGCTGAATTTTTATGAAACTTTATACGGGTCATGAGTGCTGTGGAATCATTGAAAAAATATTGATAAACACAAAAGTAATGTATTTCTTTACAAAATGCCAACTAACAAATAAAAACAATTTAAATTATTGGACCTTACTCAACAAAGTCACTGTCTAAGATGATTTTCTGTGCGTTTCCTGTTGTGGCACACCAGCCACCTTAACTGATATGGACTTACTGACTGGCAGACTTCTGTATTTTTTAGATTTAGTTCGTTTATAGTGTGTGTAGCGGTTTTGATATACTCGATTTTTGACCAGTATAAAGTTCCAAAAATTCAGTAATTTGAGGTGGCACAGATAAGAACATATTTTGTATTGGATCCTTGTCTAAACGGATCCTTGTCTAAATGGATAGACAAGGATTGGATCTTTGCACACCAACACCTTGAGTGGTCCTATTGATCATTCAACTGTTTTGAGGGGATTCCATGGCACTCTTGGCTTGGCAGATGCCTTTAAAATTCCTATTTTGCTCAACTTTGACACCCTGCAGAATGGAACTCCCTGTATATTTTTTATTCAAATTTGGTATATAGGGGTTTCGGGGTGTTCTGATTAACGCTGTGGGGTCAGATTTTAAATAAAAAAATCGCTAAATGGTTTTCGTAAAAATCGGGGGTATAAAAAAATCGCAGCCGGCCCTGGATTTGCATTTTGAAAATGGCAGAAAGGTCAAAAGAAGCGGTTTTTGAAGGCCTTTCGAACAAAAAACGGTTTTTGAAAATATCTCACAAAATGCATTTTTTATCGATATGTATAAACTTAAAAGTAGACACCCTGTATGAGACCATACTATATGCAAAAGAAAAGGTTGTCTGTTTCCAGTGTTGATGATAATTAATGCGAAATTTTGTTATAATATTAGAAATAAAATTATGAATATAAATGATTGTTTGAAATACATGTTAATATTCAATTATTAGTGTTCAAGGTTCAATTATTACATATAAATAATTTGTACCTCCGGCGGCCGTCCCTTATACCTTCTATTGTTTCCTTAGTCTTGTGGGTGGATAGAAACCCTATTTTCTCTGCCTTATTGTCAGTAAATATGCCCTTTAGTGCGTGTTTTCAGTCACGATAGTGCATTTTTGGCAATCGAAAAACGATTTTTTTTCCAAATCAATGTACGTACTTACAACGAATATACCAAGAATATACTGATTTTGTAATAAAAATTATTCCAATATCCCAAATATTCTTTTGTCCATTATGTCTATCTAGGGGCATACCTTTTTCAAGTTGACAGCAGCCTAACATTAAAAGAACGAAACTATAAAAAAACTGTATTGTGGTTGAATTTAGTAAAACACATACCTCACTCAAAGGTTGTTTGTATTTAACTTCTAAATGTCTCCATTTACAAACCCACAGCTATAATAGTCCCAAAACTAGAATAATTAACTTTGACAATTAATTTAGCAGCAAAGTTAAGTTTGGAGCATGCGTCACATTGAATTCAGTTCTGGCGCAATATGGATACTCCTAATAATAAACTAGTGTAATGGGGTATAGGGTATAGGTACATTGCCCCAAACTTCTAACTATACATATTTATCGCCAAGGTATATTGCAGGTTTACAAAACCTTCTCTATTGAATTTGGCCGCTACGCCAAATTCTACAAGCTCAGGGAGAAAAGCAATTATACCTGTGTAAATTTAATAGCCTACAATACAATTCAAATCCAAATGTAGATACTCTAAGTGGTTCATATTAAATACGTAGAAATAAGATCCTCCAAGTCTAGAGAACCACAATATAATAAATAAATATACAATACAATAATTGTGACTAGTTTCTGCTCTACTGAGCTATCATCAGACTAGTAATTCTAAAAAGACGAGAAGCTAACATACAAATTTACAATGAAAATGGTTATCTTACCAAAGGTTATGGAAATTATATAATATTGTTAAAAAAATTTATAGGTATTAGCTGGACCAACAATAGTGTTGGTCCAGGTATTAGAATAATGACATTGATAGAAGTTGAGAGGTAGGCACCTGTATACAATACATATTGTTTAATAATCAAGTAAATTTAGAAAATAATTAAATTTAAATTGTATGTTGTTATTAAGGCAATTAAATTCAGGATTGTTAACATATTTAATTGAATTTAATTGCCTTAATAACAACATACAATTTGAATTTAATAATTTTCTGAATTTACTTGATTATTAAACACTATGTATTGTATACAGGTGCCTACCTCTCAACTTCTATCAATGTCATTATTCTAATACCTATAATTTTTTTTAACAATATTATATAATTTCTAAAACCTTTAGTAAGATAACTATTTTCATGGTAAATTTGTATGCTAGTTTCTCTTCTTTTTAGAATTACTAGTCTGTTGATAGCTCAGTAGAGCAGAAACTAGTCACAACTATTGTATTGTATATTTATTTATTATATTGTGGTTCTCTAGACTTGGAGGATCTTATTTCTACGTATTTAATATGAACCACTTAGAGTATCTACATTTGGATTTGAATTGTATTGTAGGCTATTAAATTTACACAGGGAACTCCCTAAGAAACTCATGAAAGGAGAAATGAATCACAATTACTATTTTATTTATGCCAAAGTAAAAAATTACAATTAAATGGGAACATGACACCTAGTAAATTACTATCTCGGTTTCTGTTGCTTGCTGATCAACAGTTTGAGTAAAAGTCTGTTCACAATTAATAGTTCGAATATTGTTTTTGGACAGTGGCCAAGATATTTTTCTTGACGTATCGCCAAAGGAAAAAAACTGATTATTGTTACAAATAGCGATCTAACCGTCCAACACTAATTTCCAATTGTAACTAAAATCGATACATCTTAGACTAAAATAATATTATAAGTCGAACTAATAAGTATAATTAATATTATAAGTCGAAATATTGACCCAAAATTTCGACTTATAACTCGAGCTTTAAAGTTTCGACTTATAAGTCGAAATATTGAACTAACAAGATTTCGACTTATAACTCGAAGCTTTAAAATTTCAGACACATTATATTATATTTTTTTAATTGAGGCAAAACAACTTTTATTTATTAGGTATACGCAAATTCGGTCATCTATCCATGTGCCCACCGCGTCGTTGCTGCACCTTCCATATCGATCTACCTATTTACTTCATAATTTCCCCTGGTCCCTTGAAAAGAAAAAAATAAAGTTCAATTTTTTAAATCGCTTCTTCCGTAAAAACCGCTTTTATATATACAAATATATATATAGGTCGCTTGACTTGTGCATTTCACATCCACTTATACGGAATGCTCTAAACGACACGCCGTTATAATAAAATTTTCAAATTACCCGCAGGGCTCGCGTGACTGTCATAGATAAAGCGCGCCGTTTCGCGAACCGTTGCACACAGACGCCCACCCGCCCGCACTGGGAGTGCTTAAACCATTCAATACTTTCCAGGGCCGTCATGGGGGCCAATTAGTCGGCGGGCTCAATTAAAAGCCGGGCTTTGATGTCGCCATATTAGGTCCGGGAATTGGGATCGAGGGCGGGGCCTCCAGCCGCGGTATTATATGGGCAATGCCGCGCCGGCCAACTTCGTGGCCTTGCACTAATTATTTTTAAAATAAAGAAACTCGAACTTCTCCCAAGACACTTTAACTTATTCTTACATTACAGTAAGTACGTAATTTTTCCCTTCTATCTAAAATATTCAGGAAATGGGACATTTTAAAATAGTTTCCAGTGGCGGCTCGTGGGTTAATGCACAAGGGGGGCTACGTTTTGAAAAGAACACACTCGTGCGTCACTTAAAAAAATAGGGGGGTACCGAGGTGGAGGTGGGTACCTACTTTCGGCATGGGCTTTTTAATTTTTAATTATTAGTAGAAATCACTTATTTTTGCATAATTAATATAAAAACTATAAAACTGCATAAAACAATAATTCCCGTTTTTCAAAGAAAAAGTTAATAACGCAAAATCCCTTGCTAAAAATGCTAGTTCTGTAGAACAATTCATGTGCCGAATAGAAAGCTCGTGTTTTTTTATTTCTTTATTTAAATGTTTTAAATCTTTGAATCCTATTCTACTCCATGTCTTATCCATTCCCATTTTTCTTTATAAAACAGTAAGCAGGGAAAACAAAACAGTGCATTTTGCATTTAATTTGTCGCATCCAGATATCTACTTGTTCTTGTCGTACGTACTTCTAGAAAAGTGTCGCATATAATTGCCGTTTGCATTTTTATCGGGTTAAGTTAATTGTAAATCTGGAGTTGGCCTGCCAAGAGTTTTCATTTCAACTTTTTCAGACAATGAAAGTCTTAAAAAGTTTCCTTCCAAAATGTCCTATACGCTATTCTTCATTTTGTTTATACAATAGAATACAAGAACGAGAATACGAGGTCGCAAGGTACGCCCCCGGAGTCTGGAGGCGGCCAACGCTGACGCGTTCTCTAGAGCAGCCCGCGGTCGACGGGCGACTGGGGCGAGGGAATTCATCGCCGCCAAATCACAGAATAAACAATATCCAGTATGAAAAGGTCGCCATTACTGGTAGAATGCTTTTATCGCGCAGACCAGAATCACTAAAGAATGGAATGCGAGGAATGCATCAGGCATATACACAAATATATTGGGAATTCCACCAGATTTGGGATTTCCCAGAATTCTTTACCTGTACTCTGCCATCAGTGTACCCACAGGTATAAACAATTATTCCTTCAACTGTGCACAGACGTTATAACAATATCCAAACCATTAATGTAAGAAAATAATTTAATCCCGGTCCTGTGTCCCATCGATTTTTATAGGGCGTGGTCTAAAATAAGGAAGTAACGTGACTTCAAAGTGAGATTCTATTGGAGAATGAGTTTGTATAAAAAACGAAAGTCACTACCGTCGAGATCAAAGGCGCCGACAGGAAGATATACAACTGGGTATTCCCTCAACTGTGGCCAAATAGCTAGCGCGGCGGCATCAACTCTAGCGCCACTGCGGCCGAAACAGAACTACGCCCGGGCGCCCCGGGCGGTGTCAATGGCGGCTAGTCAGGAGGTTAGCCGCCACGCCTTGCCCGCCTGTACAGGGTAAAGGGCAGTACAGGCGTTGCCCTAATTTATAAAGAATAGTAAATATAATAGTATAAATAGCGGGGAAGGAACAAGGAACAGGAACAAAGAAGCAAAATAAAGAAGATAGCAGTTGCGGAACTAATTTTTTTTCTCCCATTTTCTACTGGGAGGCTGTAGCCCCATAGCCCCGAAGGACGAGCCGCCACTGATAGTTTCAGAGCTGATTTATCAGACGGTGTAGGTATCTACCAATATTTGAAGAAAACAAAATTAGATCAAAATTTAAAAATGGCAACCGGCCACCAAAGTGTTTTTTTGAGAGTTCGTGAAGAGTTTGAAAGAAGATTTTATTTTTGTTGCGATCAAAATGGAAGTCACTTTGAACAACTTTTGAAATAATGTTAATATTATTTATTTATCATCCACTATTATTGTGAATTAGTTACGATATTTAAGTGTTGTTAGTTATGGGTGTAAAACACATAGGTATGTACTTGCGAATATTAACATTATATCACTTTTAGGTTTAGGTCTATTGCGCACGACAAGGCGTAGGAAACGAAAAAGGTTAGAATTCGCTGCCACTTTTAACTATACAAAGTGTCTCACTTAATAGTGAAGCAACCTTATAACTCCTTCAATTTTTAATCGACCAGAACGAAATTTTTACCAAAGAAAGGTAGATGACATTGTTGCCTACTTATTTTCAAAAAACAAATAGTTGTCTAAGTCAAGGTCAAAGCCACCTGCGATGTCACAATGGAGGCTAAAAATCCGAAAGTCATATTGGCATTTAAAAAAAATTACTAAAGAAAATTGTTCAGATTCAATCCGGAACCCTAAAACCAAAATTTTGTCAAAATCAAAAAATATTAAATATGAAAAAATTAAAGTCCAAAAATAGCAATTTTAATAATTTCCAGCGTTTAGAAAAGTATGCCATTTAAGTTTTGAAGACAAGTTGTGTCAATACACATGACAGAAAACAACTTACCTCGAAAACTTAAATGGCACACTTTTCTAAGCCCAGGAAATTATCAAATTGCTATTTTTGGGCTGAAATCATATTAAATAATAATATTGTTACAATAACTGTTGATATAACTGAAATAATATTAGATTATAATATTGTTGCAAGTTGCAAGTACTGTTTATATAACTGAAATCATTTTAAATAATATTATTCTTCTAATAACGGTTTATCTTGATCCGAGGTTCCGCTGTCCATAGAATTTTATTTTAAGAAGATTTTTATTTCATTTTTATTTTAGCTTATTATCTTAGAAAGAAAACGACAAAAAACAATCTCTTCATAAAAAAACAGTTTATATAAAATATATTCATATGCAAAAAGTACCTATATCAGTCCATGCCATATTGCCCTAATTGTCCATCATATTTAAGAGGTTATACAGGACAAACAGACAGCTATTGCCCCTCCTTCTCAAATAATTTCGAAGGTGGAGATTATGGAGATAGCTTATTATTTCATTTTCATGAATTTCGAATAAATCTATTTCTGAGAAATTTATTAAGCCATTACTGTAGTAAGTAAAGACTTTATGGGGGGGCATAAAGTATAGGAAGAGCTAATATCGTTCTGAATGCAAATAAAGGGATGTTGCCCTCTGCCCTGCCCTAGAAACTGTATGGAGTTATTAATGGAGCAATTCGAACCAGAATATAAATAGTTGTATAGATTTTTTCCTGGCGCGAACGTTGTAGCAGGTTATAAACACCACATACTACGTATGTAGACACGTAATAGTCAGAACCATGGAAAGTACGTAGGTAAATGCCTTTCATACAACACTTGGTTTTCCCACATATTTGGACCAATCTATGCAGATTATAAATACCTTTACTTCAATCTCCTATTACTTTTTTTTTTAAAAACTCCCCAGGCATGTAATTTTTTGAGCGATTTTTTATCTTTATGTCAAAATAAAGCTCTTTGCAAAGTCTTTCTAACCGAGTTTAAAATATCTAAAGCAGCCTTATAAGGGTTTGTAAGTAGTTATAACAATAACATAAAATGATATATTTTTCCCCGTTCGAAAAATTTTAATAGTTTTCAAAAACCATGACTACCAAGATCTTGAAAACAGTTTCGTTCGGCAAGTAACATAACATAAAAAAACATGTACAAAATGATAGGGATATTCTGATATAAAACACGGCTCTTATTAATGAGATAACGCCATTGCGACAGGGCTGGCTTATCGGCTTAACCATTTTAATTAATGCTTGTGAATATTTGAAATAAAAGAATACACAGAAATTTAAATTCCCACGTCGGCAGTTTTTATCGTGAAAACTCGACAAAGAAACAATTTATATTTGGCGACGAGTTACGCATATGAATACGTTATACCAACAGACGGCGAGGTCGGTTGACATAAGCATTCAGCTTTATTACACTTGGTACGTGTCACCAAACGAGCCCACATTTCCACCGCACAAAGCACTGCGAATTCCTAGAAATGGGTTTATGAGCACCAAAATTGCTACCCACTGTTCCGGTCCGCATTCGTCTTCCCCACATTCCGCCTTCTCCATAAAGGTTGGGTATGGGGAAAGAAGATACTCGAATACATCAAGGCGTATAGGTTAGTGTTTGGGGTGACTGTCAAGCTATCTAAGAAATGAATCTCCCATCTTCAATTAATTGTAAGTTAGACACCCTAATATGAAATAATATATCTTTCCTATATGGGCACGCCTAAATTTCCATTTAGGGTACTCAAATGCATGGGGCTAAATGACATTTTAAACACGCTTGAAGCCGACAACTGAAGCTAACTTCAGCCTGCGGTTAAAAAGCACTTGAAGCCACGAGCTGAACTTAGCTGCAATCGTTGGCTTTTCAGTCATAATGACACTCGATTTTTGTATACCTACCTTTATTGTTAGGAGACTGATAATAATTATTAGTTGTCAACATAATTGTTATTATTTGTTCAATTATATCTTTAAGTGCAAGTGCCGGAAATTTTATCGAAAATTTCATGTCGACAAGGTACAACCAATAAAATACAAGCATTTCTTAACGTTGCCATGGCAACTTGTGTATTTTTTCGGAAATCACCCTCCCATAAGCACCTAGCTGTAAGATTAATAAGTGGAAATCTCCCTCCTATACAACAATAACACCAGTCACCATATGTCACCAATTTAATTGTATTTTCAAATAGTTTTGACATGAAATTTTCGTACCGAATCTCCCGCGAGCATAAATTAAAATTCCGGAAATTTTTTCTCGGTTGCGAATTTTTTTAAGAAAATTCACACCTCGAAAAAAATTTCCGGAAATAATTCATGCTCTAGGGAGATTATAAGTGATAATTTTTTCGAAAGCGCTATTTTGCCTAGAAATATCACGAGTATAAATTGATAAAATCGCTAGAGCGGGATTTTATCAGAAAATAAAAGACTAATTTGTACGAGTGGTTTTGCTAATGGGCAAAATAGCCCTTGAGAATAAAATTATTTGGAAAAATTTCCGGCACGAATGGTATTTGTCGAGATTATTTCACAAATACGATTTAATAATTTGTGTATTAATTTTTCTATGTTTACATTACCAAAAAGACTCATTTTGAACGAGTTTATTGACAGCTTCGACTGTAGCGTTGGAATAAACAAACACGATGCTTGGATATCCAAGGCAAATGCGATTATACCTACACCCTCTTAGCGTTGGTTTATTTTCTGAATGTGTGTCATAAATTTAAACAGAGAGGGAGGTCTAATAACAACAATTTAGCAATGTAAAAGTTATATAAATTCATTGATACGTGTTTGTATCGAACAGATTCGCGGTTGCTAAGCAACGAAGTGATAATTGCACAAGTGGTATTACCGCAGGTGAAATTATCGCTAGCAGAGGCATATTTATGATTGGTTGGATTTTTATGGACGGAGCTGCCTTGTACAAATTAGTTTGTTTATAATTTATTTATTTTGATTATGAACAAGTGGGTATTAAATTTAAGACAGATTTTAAGGAAATATTGCTTACCTAGGTACATTTATTTACAATATTAAAATGATATATTAGTACTTACAGTTAAAAAAAATCTTTGGAAAATATGCTAGAATTAAATTTTCTGCCGTCACATTTGCAGCTTTCAAAATATTCGATAGTGTCATTTCTATCTTATTGTTGGTAGAACTTTGTAAACAGATATAAACACGGCCGAGAAACTCTTTAGTTGGTACACAAGACGCCTAGGGGCGCCACCGCCTGTATAAATGTGGAGATTAGATCAAGTAATAGAGTTACAGGTCGTTGTATTGTTAGTAATTGTCAATTTGTCATATTAACTATTATTTGTCGCTTAAAAATGAAACTTTTAATCAATTCCTAAAGGTATAACAGTGCGACTGTCTAAAGAACACGCAAAAAATAATCTAATAAATTGTGAAAAGTCAAAATACCCACAATTGGTGACCCCGATGTGATCTCGGAAGAAAGGAGAAAGTGTTTTCGGCATTTGAGGTGCTTTTTGTCATTGAAAAGAGATTGTTTTTTCTTATTAAAACTGTGTTTGTTAGTGCACAATGGTTTGTGTGCTGTGTTTCTGGCTATAGTTACGTCGCCCAGAAAGTATCTATAAATTCGTGCCAAATGTACACATTTCCCAAGAATGAAGTTGTAAGTCCATCGAACTGTTCGATGCCTTTACCCATCATTTATAATAAATATTACTGAAGTAAACATCGTGAATTTTTGTTTGTTTTTTCAATTTAATCTGATAGGTATATCATAGAATTTTAACTTTACATCTTAACAGACTCTTACTGTTTCATATTTATTATTATGTTCTTCAGCATACTACTTATTGAGCAGTATGCAATTATGTTGATTTGTAAAATAAAAAATTCATGTTCTATATTTCTGATCTCTTGGATTTTAAATTTCGCGCCGTCAAAGCGCTAGTTGATACACAAGACACCAGGTGGCGCAGTGAATCCAAGTTGCCTATCTATCGCCTATATATAAATCTCTTGTCTATGGATATAAATAATATATATATATATAGTATAGTTACCTTTGTTCCTCATGGCCTAATACTACTTCATGCAAAAAAGCGTATACAGTGTGGTACATATCCCAACTGAACACGAACACACAATGATGCCATTTGTTTACAGTCTTATAACTGAAGTTATTCGATTTTAACGTATAACATTGAAATATCTTTATCCATCAATATGACCTTCTGAAGTAAAGCCATTTTCCAACAATCTCGAAATATCGAGAATAATCGTTCAAAATAAAAAATCCATTTTGTCGAATCATCCCCGGGCTTTTCCGTAAAATCCGCGACTGGATGGAATAAGGATTTTAAATCGCCCGCGACGAGTCGGCAGGCGGCCGCGATCCACTTTAGCCAGTGGTTTTCGATGGCGGAGCAATAAATTTTTAGAAGGGTTTCACCGGCTTAGCTTTAACACCGTCCCGGAATCCATTGAACAGGAACGAAAATTCACAGGATTCCTGACGAACAATTAATCATTCTATTCATGCTCCCTCAAGCCGGATACGGCCAAGGGTACATTTTCGGGGTATTCCCCAGGTATTCTACCTCATAAAACGGGGCAAAAATAGCCGTATTGTTGACCTGAGCAGCCCACACACCTCAATATGATATTGAAAATATGGCTGTAGCGACTTGCAGAGATTCTTAAAAATATACCTAACAGTAAAAATTATTCAATTTCGACACTATATTGGCTAAATCTCAGGATGACTGATGATTTTACTTTAAAAGGTCTGCCGATTTATATGAAAACCATCTGGAAAACGGTAAAATTTTTCAACACAACATGAATAACTTTATTTTTACAAGCTTTTATTTAACTTGCTATATGTGTGTGTGTATGTACCTATGTATGGGTGGGTGTATGTATGTATGTATGTATGTATGTATGTACGTATGTACGTATTTGTATGTATGTATGTTTGTTTGTTTAGGTCGAATATTGCAAGCTGAAATAGAACCACTTCTTGACATCCGATTGAGCTGAAATTTTTTTACAAGCTTTCATTTAACTTGACAGCCTTCCTCCATCATCATAAAAGCTTGATGGCACCGTAATATTGTATTATGTCACCTGAATTGATATTTTTTCAAAATTTCAATTCGACAATTAGTGAGTGAAGATAAATTTTCCAGATTTATTTACAAATTTACAATACCTATACATAATATGTATATATTATGCATACATACAAGTGAAGCTAATAAAAGCGTGTTAGTTAATAAAAGGTTGGTAGGTGAATTTTGCAATTATTGCAGTATCCCTCTATATTGTTGGGAGCTACGAAACCCACTGTCACGGCAATAATTATTATACAATACATTAGTCGGGGCGGAATCCAACGTCCCGAAAAAGCAAAAAGTGTAAGTAAATAATCATGAAAACGAATTATGTACGAAAGCATTAAGGGATGTTTTATATCAGAGCTAAAGGGATTTTATTTTGTGGCTTATATTCGTCCAATAAATATATTTATAGTTATGGCACAATATATTAAATTAAAGTGCTTTGCTTTCACATAATATCTTATATAGGGTAGTTGTGAAGTATCAGACGTCCCAATGGAATCTTTTCACTTAGGTTGAAGTAAGACAATTTACATGATTCAGAAGATAGACCATATACAGTAGGTACTTTCATGTAGTAGTAATAATAATAAATTCAAAGATCCCGCCACATTTAGGATCGATGACGTTGACAAGACAACGCAAAAATCGAACCAATCAGCGTTTTAGGTGCATCACGTCACGCCCCTAGAAATTTTGATATTAATATTTATTTTTTTGCACCGCAGGGACTAAAGTGATCACGTTACTCCCTCTTTTGCTATACTAAAGTGCGGCATTTACTCTCTTGGGACTAAAATATTTTAGTCCCAAGGGAGTAACAAATTTTAGTCCCTTGGGATTAAAAGTAACAAAATCAATAGAAACAATGTCCAACTATGTACTTTATTCAATAACATTAATTAAATGAACAATAACGTAGCGCAGTAGATAAACAAATTGGGATTCTACGGAAAAATCTAAACAAATCTGAAGAATGTCATATTTTAAAAATTAGTATATTCTGAGCTACGAAAATACGCATTTTGACTACTTTGCACCGTTATAGCCACAAAACTGGTTGAATTTCACACTCCTATCTTAACTTTCAAGAGCTATCCGGTGGTGTAACTGATGATTGGTAGGTAGGTAGCAACTTTTGGCACCATGGTACCAATTGGTACGAGCACCATTAGGTAGCCCTTGAGAAGTTAAGCAGAAATGTGGAATTCATTTTGATCTATCTCAAGCCGTTTCCTAGTTACAACGGTGCAATTAAATCCACCAATAATAGTTCAACATAATCGAGCGCGACTCGGCGGACTGACCAGGGTTGCTAACTCTACGTGTTTGGAAATCCCTAGATTGATTTACTTTAGTTTGTTCCTCAGGTTTTCGTTTACTACCTAGATTAGTACATCCTAATTTAGGTATAGTATAAACCGGAAATGTTGAAGTAAAGAAAACTTTTTGGGATCTAGACATTTCAATAGTTCTTAATAAATTACGGAGTATATATAGGTAATAATTATTATTGGAGCATTTGGCAACCCTGGAATAAACGGCTTCGAACGCCGCCGCGTCCACCGAATGTTGCCGAAAGCTGACGAAAGCATGCGAACCTCGTTCGTTGGGAACGGGAAACGTATACAGGCCCGGCAATAGCTGAAGGTGCGCCCAGATATTAGTTTTAAATGACGAAAAAATTCAATACAATACAATACGAATGAAAAAATAATAGTTGAATTTGAATTAACGGAAACAAGTGAAGCGGTGCTTCCACTGACTGCACGCCACTGAATGCGACTCACCTTTCAGACCCAAATCCGCAGCGGAGCACATAGCGCACCCAAGTTGTCGGAGACGTATATTGCCGTGGGGGAAATTACAATAGACAAAGTAGGAAGTTGCAATTCTAAACCTTCATAATTGTACACTCAAGTTACGGCTTAATTAACAATGTATCACATTGAGAGTGTAAACGGCTCGCCTGCCCCTGGACTTTGAAGGAAGTTGGACCCAGGGTTGCCCAGTTACAGGGCAAACAATTGTTGAGGGCGTCGTAAACTATTCCGGCTAGGTAGTTAAAAACGAATGAAGGAACTATGGTTTCGAAAATGAATTCGTCTAAGAGTACCTACTATTAAAAATATAGGGTTCATTCGTCCGGTTAAAATGCACCAAGTTTTTTCAATTATGAATAGTTGGTGTTGGTGAAAACCGCCCATTTCAGGAGTAAATGCTACTTTCCAGGGCAGGCTAAGTTTTCGTTAAAAATTAAATCATTCAGAAAAGACAGAAAAAAAAAAGATATTCATTACTGACATTTCAATGTCGATTCCCACTCTGCGATTTGTTGCCCAAGCAACTGCCCTCTTAACAAGGTTGTGCCGCCGCATCGGGCCAAATTTGAAGAAATTTAATTTAGCTTTGGCTTCATCCTTCTAAGTGCTGAAAAATTTATCCAATGCTAAAATGTAGACGTTTCCAGTGCTTCGCACTCGAAACGAACCTCGCTTATTAAATTTTTTGCTCGGAATATATTAAGGAATTTTTATGTAAACGGGGTGGACCACTCGCTCCCCCCTCGTTCCTCAGAGTTGTGGCGGGGTTGAAAACGGCATATAACGTCCCTTTTTACACTCCAACCTAAGTGTCACGCAATAAGGACTAGTTATTAATTTTCTTGATGGCAGTGATTTTTCATAGCCCCTGGAGAAAATGTTGGGGTAGATTGAGCATCAAACGAAGAAAATCGCCGATGACTAAGGCATCTTCATCTTCAACGTATACTATAAGCAAATAAACACAGCATATTGGCTAGCAGGGAAAAAATTGCACTACAGTTTCCAAAAACATTTTGTCTCCAATTGGTTTAAGCCATGTATCAAGAAAACTAAAATCTTGAGACGATATCAAACTATATAGGGCACCCCAGTTGTAAATGCCATTAATAAAAATGCTGGTAAAAAATCTAATTTTAAACAAAAAAGTTACATTATAAAAACACGTTATCAATAGTTATTTGTGAATCTACCAAGGCAGTGAAGTTCAATTTTTATAACGAATGTGGACTTTAGTTGCCGAGGCCTCTAAGGCGGAGGCAAATAATCCACATAAGTTGTGATGCATAGGATGGATATGAAATTATTTCCACTCAGTTAACTGGAATTGACTACTTATCCATTGTGAAGACTGTCAAGTAAACGACAAATATCCACGTGAGAGTAGAAAAAATGATTGTAGGAAGCAACTCCAAACACATGTAATGCACCATTTTTCCAGGAAACAGTACATTTGAAAATTCGACCACAACAAACTTTTCTATTACACCTATGGTATAAATAAACTTTTCAATTTTTTTATAACCAAAAATGTTTTTAACTTGTATTAATACTTATATTAATATATTCATCATTTTGGGGCTAATTTTGGCGAGTTATGAACTATCGACGGGTTGTAATACTCATGAATAGACATCCAGGAATTATTGGCCCCACATTGCATAGATATCAAACAATTCTCTAGACACCCGAATAGACACGGCTGTGATTATAATACCTAGTTGTAACAGATTGTGAAACTGTGTTCCATTCCTTGTATTAGTTTATTTGAATCTGTATTCGTTAGAAAAAAAATATTTAAAAGGTTATATAGGTTTGATTCTACGTATAAGAAATTATACATATATGTACGTACATACCTTCATTCCACCAACTTGCTCAATACAGATAGGTAGATACTGTATTGAAAGTAGACCCAAAAAATATTCTCTGAAAAAGTATATTGTTAAATACTCCCAGCTCGGCATCGTAAAGTAACTTTTCTTAATTAAAAAGTTGCCAATATCTTCCTGATTTAATTATTAATTAATGAAATCCCAAGATGGTCCTTGCTTGGTTGATAATTTAAGAGAAAGATAAGTTAAATACAGAAACGACGCAATCTTACAATACAGATTTTCACAAAAGTTTTAATTAATATCCCATTAATAATGACAGAATTTCTAATGATGGAAAATTGCTGAGGCCAAAATAAGTAGCTTTTCAGTCTACAAGATGTTAAGTTTTTCACTACTTTCGATGTCATACTAAAACTAAACTAAAATGTGAGGCAGTGACGGGCGCAAAAAAAACATTCTGTTTGTATAGAATCAAGTTTTCTACCGATGCAAGTTTGGCTAGTTAAAAAGGTGAAGATCTCGCAAGTTGTACAGGGTGCTCTAATTGAAATGCGCACTGGGTATTATGTTCGTTATTTCCCTAAAAATAAAATTCAAAAACTAAAATTATCTAGAATTTACTGCGGAATATGAATATGAATATGAATAGGAGGTCAAAGTTAATATACCGGATGTTGTTAAAAATTTATCCCTAATTTTATAATATTGCATAAAATTATGAAGTTGAATTTTAACACGGAATGTTGGTAATGAGTATAGGGGAGTAAGAAAAATTGGCCTGGTTCCCATTTCTGACTTCCAGTTTATCCAGTTTATCAGTAATCCTTCAGTTTCTACATTCCTTTTATTCTTCTAACTCCGATGATATACAGTTTTGTATAAACACACCCAAACTTAAATGGAATCACTTGCTATTTAAAAAAATTAGTTACTGGGAATGAAATACAGTTTCTTTAATCCATTTATATTAGAAAAATAATTGAAAATCCTTGAACCTAATTTTATTACTTACAGTAAGAATTAAATAAATTAAATAATGCGTGATTCCATATAAGTTTGGGTAAGTGTAGTTATCTCTAAAAACAACCGAGCAACGATTTCTTATTTTTAAGTACATTTCGTGAGATTTGCCTGGATTACAGGCCCTGGAATGCTAAAATAAATTATTATTGGTATATCGTTGGAATTGCAAGAACAAATGTAGTCAAAAAACCACAAAATATACAGGGTGTGTATAGACAATTTTATGTTACCCCTTATACTCATTATTAACATTCCCTGATACCTTTTTTTTAATATATTTTGATCATATTAGGATTCTAGCTACATAATTACCGTTTTTGAATTTTATTTTTAGCTCAAAAATAACGACAATAACGGCCAGTGCTCATTTAAATTGGACCAACCTGTACACTAATGTGTGTTTTTATGTTTCTTGTTAGATATAAATTTAGTTGGAGGTAACAGTTTTTACTGCATTGATCCGTTGCGCACACATACATTCTCCCTGGAAGTAATTCGGAACAGTATAGCGGCAGAACTTGGACTGACAATAAAAAGCTCTAACAAATGAACTGTTACAAATTTACTAGCACCAGCTATCTATTTCAACCTTTAATCAGTCGTTCAAGGATATAAAATTGCGCTGTTTGCTAAAAAAATACAGTACGTAATTTTTTAGATCTCTCTTTCCCTGCAATTTCCATTGCAATGCCATTCGAGTGGAATTATATCGTATTAATTAAAACAAAAGATCCATTAGGGGCCAGTGGGAATGCTCGAAGGTGTCGTGGAGTGGCTCTATCGGCAGAAAACCAAGCTTTATAAGTGACAGTGCCGCGGGACGGACATCTGGGACCACTTTAGGCACACGGACAGGAGATATCTACAGATTTTTTTTAGCTGTCTCCGCTCGGATTTTTCCGGAGGCAGAAATGGAACAACCGCAGATCAGTTTAAATTGCCACGATTTTTCAAATAATATTTTCGCGTCTCTGAGATCCCAGCGAGGGAGTATTTATAAATCAGAAAGAATAAAAACTCATATTAATATATACAAATCAAACATGGATTATGGGAAAAAACTAATTGAGATAGCTCGAATGATAACTACATATAAAAACCTAGTTATGAAAATTAAAGATACCGGGTACCGATTATGAAAAAAAAAAGCGCTCATGGGAAACCGACTCGTTTGTCCATTCACCTACAGTATATGTCGCAATTTTTTAAAGGGATGCATTTTTCGAAAAATGTATTAGGCTTATAGACGTAACTGGGTCTTATTTTTAGGGGGGGCTGATCAGGACCGGCTCAAGATTTTGCGGGGCCGGGTGCCGCATGAAAATGCGGGGCCCCGACAAGGAATTATTTAATCCATTAAGAATAAATTTTTGAAAGTCGGTACGCTTCTTACAAAGGTATATTTTTTTACATGTCATTCTGTAAAATGGTAGGCCGGAACTACGAGTTTGGATTACTGCTGTGACGTATATAGGAATTTATTTCGAGTGGTGGAGGGACAATTTTTGTGTCTTTTTTTAAATCAGGGCATTTAAAATAATTCTAAAAAATGCGCCGCAGGCGAAATTTTTTAAAAATTTGAAGAAAAATTACATAAAATTAGTCTTGGGAAATCCCAATATCTTCAAATTTACAAGCTGGACTGAATATTTTCAAATTCCGAAATGGGTTCGGTCCCGCCCTTCTAAATACGTTACTGACTGGATCACCCGCCTGTACCACCTTTGAGGTGCCACACCCAAAAACGTTAATAGTAAGGCTTCAAAAAATAATGTATAGGTGTATCTACTGGTAATTTTGAATCATCTTTAATTCATTTAAGAAAAAACACTATGAAAAAGAAGAGGTTTCCGAGTAGAAACCGGAGAAAAATATTGGGAATGTCTGCTATTTTGTGATGCAAGATTATTTACATAGTACATATTATGACGAAACAACAATACACTGGATGAATAACAAAATAAAAGTCTGGAGTCTGGCACAGCAAAAGTACATTCTCCGACGCCTGTCTCATCTCTCTTTCTCTCGGCAGCAGGCACGGTGTGTTCGCTCTCGCTTGCGCGTTTAAATTTCAGTCGGATTTTGAGGGGGCACAAGGCGCAAGATTCGCAAGAGCAAGCGATTCGTCGAAACTGGTGAATTTAAAGAGGCGCGTGCGGTGTTCGCCGTGTTGCGTAACGTTGCGTTGTCAGAATGTTAGATCTATTCTGTTTACGAGAAGCATATCTTCGCACATCCTTTACATTTTAGGGAGGGCTAATAGAAATGATTAGGCTTCAAAGTTTTATCCTTCACAAACGTAAGATATTGCAATAAACTTCAAATTCCTGATATAAATCTAGGGTGCTATGAAAGCAGTGTAAAGTCAGCAATCGAATTGACCAGATGTTTATTTGAGCGTGTTTTAATCAGTTCTCTATAGGGTATAAAACACCGCTCTCCACGAAAGAATCTTTACAAGTGGCGCCTTCGGCGACGAATTTTTTTCTAAATTGAATTTCTACTCCCCTTTGCCGTGGCTTCCGTTGTAATACGAATCCAGTTTAAATTAAAACATTGTGTTAATTAAAAGCAAGGATTTCTCCAGGGGAAAACGATCCACAAAGGTGTTAATAAAAAATAAAATCACGTATGCGATAAAGTAGCAAAGTGATAGATACGAGTACTTACTGCTATAGTTTCAAAAAGTAAAATTACCTAATTTGTTTATATTTCGACCAATACTAAGGGTTTGTCTTTCACACCTATTTTTTTCCACTTACCTTTTGACGTCATGTAGGTATATATAAAACTATCGCTAAAGCTAAGATGAATGCCATAAAATTGCTTCTGTTATAGCATTGAGTGAAGGAATTCCTTTAGTGGATGGTTACATTCATTTCTGTACCAAAGCACTGAAATTCAACTTTTCTTGAAGAATGTGATATTTAGTTGCCAATAAACCATATGAGCTATAAAAATAAACCTTTTTAAAAGCACGCTTTTATTTAAGCCTATTAGAATGAATAAAATAAGTTTAGGTTTACCAAATTGCGACAAGTTTTTTGAAATTTCAATAAAAGTACGTACCAATTATTTTTATTGGACAGTGATCGGTTCGTAAGTAATAATTATGTAATTCCTTTACAATTGGCGCGACTAGCTTTTTGATTACCTTAACTTATTTTTTATTTGTTTTAGTACATGGCACAATGCTTGTTTCTAAAAAGGTTTATATTATTTTTTTTATTTTGTGCTTTTTAGTACCTATTCGATTCACATGTCACCAGGGTGGTAAAGATATTTAGTCCGCCATCTTGAGGCATCCGCCATATTGAATTTGGTTACTCACCTTATTATTTTTTACTCGTAAAGCCCTTCCATTTGATATTCATTTAAATGGGGTTGTAAAGAAAAAGAAAATCGGCCATTTTGAATAAATTACAATATTGAGTAGGTATACCTACTAGATTACTGTAACGAATACTAAAAGTTTCAACTTTTCAACTCAATCGGTTGGGCGGAACTGGTTTAAAATGCAATTGCAAGATTTGACCACATATGTATACAGTGTGTATACTATACACACTAACATGTGAAGTTAAATAAAAGCTTGTAAAAAGGAAGTTCAATACCGAAGGACACATGGCACATTAATAATATTTTATTTCAGAGAATATCGTTGTACAAACCAACCGAATTGCTCATATTGAAAGATTACTTTATGTTAAAGATAGCAACTCCAACTCCGTAATGAGGTTTAAAAGTTAGAAGATCCTTTATTGACATGGTTTTGAATGTTTGGTCGGTAATCACTTTACTGCTTATTTCTCGTATTTTAATAACGATTTTGGCTTCTTCACTGCCGATTAAAAAACATCTTGTTTGTCGCGGTAATGCAAGCTTTAAAGAGTACCTAGATATCTCAGAAGTTCAAAGTTCAAGTTTCTTAGGTTTCCTATAGCGAGCTATGCTCAGTTCGCTCAATCGACTTTGAATTTCTTGAATTCCCCAGACATCTGAATGACGCATGCAGTGTTTAGTTTATACATCTTTAGGGGATGCTCACGAGCTGCATCTGCGGTCGGAGATATCTGTCAGCACGAGGGAGCATGTATATTTTAAATTCAACTTGGGAAATGCGGGTTGAAGCCACATCAGAGATATAAAAATGCACAAACATTGGGACATATAGGTAAGGAAGCGAGCAGTATATTTGAACGCCACCAAGTATTTTCGTGAGGCGAATATAAGTGCACCTAACTTGAGGAAATATATCTTATGCACAAAGTCTCTTATCCGGAGTAGTAGAATTTTAATGAGGAGTTCGTTTTATTTTATGTTCATTAAATAATGTTGGACCAACGCAAAGAGTAAAGCATTATTTTTTAATGTCGGTTAATAAAACAAATCCTTCTAATAAATCCATAATGTTATATATAAATAATTAAAAAACGCATGGACCCTTTTTAATTTCATTTAAAGAGCGCATTCACCCATCCATGAGCTGACCGCGCCCTTCATTCTGCATTCTTTAATTTGTCTTGCTAAATCCAATCTCGATGGCACTCTACATAAAGATAATATAGAAAGTAGTGTGTGTAGAAAACCAACACATGCTAATAGAAAACTACATATCTAGTAAAAAGTTCCCGATAAACTGAGTTTGGAAACATTCCATAGGTTACAGAAAGTTAAGTAATTTTGTCGCTTTTTGGTTGCTGGATTTCAGTTAATTATTACGCCGTATATAGGTGAAGCCATATAGACGGAATATTATGCAAAAGGATTTGCATGGTGTAAACAGGGGGACAATCTTGCTGAAGTGAGAGTGAAAAGTTTGTGTCGTAATCGGAAATTGCATCACCGATACCTTCTTTCTAAACGAGTTTTATACAGCTCTAATTAAAGTTACATAATATAACATGGAGTCCACGATAACAGGAAATCTTTGTGCAACGACAAAACTTTAAAAAATTATGTAATTAAAAGAAAATATAATATTAATAATTAGTTATAGTTATAGATATATGTTATATACTTATATGTTATAGATATATGTTATATCCTGAACATCAAATTCTGAGATCGTTTTTAAAAAAAATGGTTGGCTTTCAAAATGGAACGGATTGAATTCGCCAAGAAAAAGTAGGAAATAGGCAAAAAATTAAGGAATCGGCATTTATTCTAGGAAATACGGACAATTGTGTTGCTGAATGTTCAGTGGAATTCCAGTAAAATATTATAAAGGGAAGTTAATATAGATAATTAGAAACAGCACAGGGTATCCGTATCACACAGGTGGCTAGGTTATTTGTTCTGTTGTTACATTTTGACTTGACGATATTAGGAAAATGTATACTCCGAAAGCTCAGAAAAACAAAGTTGTTGAAGTTATTTTTTCAACATTCAAAGTTTATTACATTTAATGTTAGGTATTTATGAATTTTCCTGATGGCAACTTGAGAAAGTTGTCTTTCTTTCAGTTTGATTCAGGTTGTTGTGGCGAAAAACCCAAGTAAAAATTGAATGGATCTGTTTGCGCAGTAAAGAAATTTCCGAGAATATGTATACGAAGTTTGACGTCATATTCGAATGCCTCGGAAAATTCTACACAAGTATTTGGCAACATTCGTATTTTTGCCAGCATTATTTCGGTATAGACTTTATGTATTCTTTCAGTAATAATTTAAACAAAACTTGAATGGGCCAGGGACCAGGGGCATATTGTCCGCCCAATTTCGTATAGTAATTTACTTTACCCCGTAATCCTAAAAGGCCTTTATGTCGTGGAAAATATGCTTGAAAGCATTCATTCACGCCCGTCAAGGTATAATTACAGAGAGTTACGAATTGCAAACAAATCCGTAATTTTCAAGAATGAGGGCCAATCGCCCTTGAATCCCTCATATACAGGGTCAGTGGCGTAGCGTCGAAGGGTGGGGGAAGGAAAGTTAGCCCCTAGTTTTATAGGTCACGCTACGGCACTGTAAAGCATGATTAATTTGGAATAGGAAATCCAGAAACAGCCTTATACAATAGTATATTTCATTACGAGTCTGGAAATAAAGATTTTTCCGTGCGCCTGCGACAAATTCCCGTGTGAGGCGCAGCCGAACACGGGAATTCATGCAAGCACGGAAAAATCTATTTCTGGACGTGCAAGGAACGATATTTTTTTATTATACTTCTTTGAAAACGGAAACTTAAAACATTTTATGGGCATATTATAATAAATTTAATTGACAAAAAATAAACAATGCAGACAATATAGTGTTTGGTGTGTATGATGCGTTTCCATGGTTATTCTCAAATTATTTCAAAGGTGCTTTGTTGTAAATTAGTTACTGTCCTATAAGGTGAATAAAACGTCAAAAATATTACAGAAATGTATCTAAATATTGAAACACTTACGAATTAAAATACAAAATAGGTACATGTTAAATATCAGAGAGCATATAGAGTTTCTTAAATTTAGTTTACTTTGCTGTATATTTCTATTTTAAAGCCATAGGTATATTCGGTATTTTTATTCAGCGCACGGAAAGTTTTTCCATGCGCTGTTTCCGTGCGCTAGCCCGAAAAAACCCATCTTTCATTATTGCTAAAACAGATGAAAATAAGGTGTTTTCAAAGAAGTATAATAAAAATAAATGTTCGACGGTACAGAGCGTCTAAAGCAGAAGTTTTTAAATTTCCTAATAAAAAATTTTACAATTTTCATAGCATCAACTTAAAAACTGGTATGCTTGGTTCTTTTTGGATCATAAATAAGAATTTTTTGATATTTTTTATGTATAGTTCCTAGAGGGCACTATATAGTTATACTCAATCGCTTTGGTAAGTCAGCCATATTTTCTTTGCCTGTACACTTGAAGCAAAATTGAATAAAATATACCCACTTTATACTTTTGACTTTAACTTAAATTTTGTTTAGACATTATTCATCAAATAAGACGAAAAATGTTTGAAATATAATTTAATATGATTTGATGTAAAAATTCCAACCTCGGTCAGTTCAGGTTTCAGGTTCAAAAGACCTTTTATCTGGGGGGACCTCGCAAAAATCCGTTCCAGAAGCCTCCCCAACCACTCTTGTAAATTGCGTCTTCTTTCTTATTTCTCGATTTTCAGGGGGGGGGGGGAAAGCATCTGAACCTCACCCGAAGTCTTGGGGAAGCTAATTAAAATAAAAAATGTATTTCTGTTTAATAATTACGATATTCTAGATCGTTTTCGAGATTTTTGCCCTTAACAGTTTCAGTACTTATTATTAATAAGTTCGTTGCTTTTGGTCGTCTTTTAAAAGTGATTCCTGAATTTAAAAAAAAATCAACATTACCATATACAAATTTTCTATTAGACAAGTTGGATTTAATTGTCACATTTTAATCCCCCTCTATCTCCGGTTTCGAGATTATATGAAGGTATAATTACGGGCAGTTACGAGTTTCAAATACAGTTTTATACTCATGTTCATGTTTGCTTTTCACTGTGCATGAAATAGTTTCTCTAGCTTTTTTTAAAACAGGAACCGTGTGAACCTCCTGCCAAAAATTTTCTATTTCTCCCCTTTCATAGGTGAAGTAGTAACATTCTTTATATTGTTCTTCTGCAAGCTCACCTACAAAATAATTCCCGATGAAGCACCCTGTTTGCTTACCTGAATTGTTTTCTCAAAATGCACAATACCTGCTTAGGATGCTAACCGTGGACGCGCCTAGTTGGGGGATTTTTGCCAGCAGGACGAATATGCATATTTTAGACTCGAGCGAGGAAATGCGCGGCTCTCAGGCACTTCAGCGTTTTAAAAAATGCACAAAAACTTGAATGATACCAGAAGGAGAGGTGGATTTGAATACGTGAATATTCGAGTGGGATATTTGGACTTGGCGAATATGATGTTCGCGTATTATGCAGAAAAGAAAGGAAAGCAGCAAATCGTCTCAAAAATATCGTAGGTATCTTAGTAAGATATTTCGATGGTGCTCAATTGCAAATAGGACCGGAAGAACTTTTTCTTAGTAGCAATTTCTAGAAGTGCCTTATTTAACTGAAAACTTCGGCTATGCAGAGGTCGCCATTAACATTTTGTTATAAGCATTTTTGAATAGCGGAAATTATTTGAATAAGACTAACCTATCTAACTAGGTCAACAAGAATAAACGACCTTTACGACCTACATAATTATTCAAAATAAAAATGCAACATAATAAATCGTATATCGCGTCTAAAAATGATCAACCCGTACATTGTATACCTTAAGAGTACACACAGGGTATTCCTCAATTTACTAACTGGCATAGTATGGGCTTTTCACGTCAAAAAAGTCTTTATCCCTTTTGACGCTGTTCAACTAGTTTTGGCTTGTCTCCAAAAGAATCCCTACAAAAATCAACCTATTTTTGTTAAGGTTTCTGCCGTAATACCTTCCGAGTGAAATTAAGTCGTTATATTAATTAATAGGGTCCTGAAATGGCTACATTAATAATGGAGCCATGGGACTGGCATCCGATACCACTTTGGGGAACAGAGGGACAGATAGATCTTCTTTCCTGTTTTTTTTTAATGAAATGTGAGATGGCAGTAGAAGTTAAAGATAATTTTAGAAACTAAATTCAAAAGTTGATGTTGAACCACCTTAGAACATTCGCTGCTATTTTCTGCGCCCATGACACAATTTGAGACCCCATTCAAGCGTTTCTTGTGCCTTCCCCTCTGCCCCTCCGAGTGGAACACTGTAGACATTCAATGAGGTAGCTTCCCCATTTCGAGATTCTATAGCTAATAGTTTCCTTATCCTTTTCAGATAAAACGACAACAAATGTAAATTAAATATTCCCTTTTACTCCGTAATATCGTAATATCCGTTTTAGTAAAAATCCTTTCAACTGTCGCAGTTGTATGCAGTTGAAAGAAGAAGTAAGCTAACAAAATCCTCTCATAGTTTTTTGTTGCCCGTAAGGATAATTTTAATTTGTATCTTGGCTTCTTGGCTTGCGTGCATAGAAATTGTAATCGTTTGACTTTATAACTATACATATTTTATTTCTAAAAAATGCCGCTATTTTGTCCAGCCGCAGCGATCTTATTTTGGCTTGGGGCTCTGGAGCCGGCGTCGTTTAAGCTTCCCCCAAAACTTCGGGTGAGGTTCAGGTGCTCTCGGCGCCCCACAAAAATCAAGAAATAAGAAAAAACACACAATTTGCAAGAGTGGTTCGGGAAGTTTCTTGGATGGATTTTTTCTTTTTCGAGGCTACCTCTGGTTTTGTTTTTTAATAAGATAAGCCATAAAGATTTCGTATATTCCTTCTTCGCTGTATATCATTTTCAAAGCCACTGTTTATTATTAAATGTCAACAATAATTAAAACTAATAGTATTATCGATATTGTCGGAAATTTCTTTGTGGCACAAACAGATCCATTTAATGTTTAACTGCCAGGAAAATTCATAAATGCAGTAAATGAACAAGACTTTGTACGTTTAACTCAAACAATAAATTCAACAACCTTGTTTTTTGAGCTTAAGGAGAATAAATCATATTCCTCTTTTCTCAAAGATAAATTTCACGTCAAAGTGAAATGACATGTCAAATTAAAGTGTCATGTCAACAGAAACAATGGCCTAGCCACCTGTCTGATATTGTACCCTGTGTTCTATCTAATTATCTATACTATACTATTTGAATAACTGGTAATAATATTTGAGTGAATATCACTGAACATTCAGCAACACAGTTGTCCGTATTTCCTAGAATAATTGCCGATTCCTTAATTTTTTGAGCATTTCCTACTTCTTATTTGAGAATAATTGGTTGGGACCTAACCCACAAAATTCTATGATTATTATTAAAAGAGTGTTTTGACTTTGAAAAATGATTTTGCCTGATATATTTTTTGTTCTTTTAAACGAACTTTAAACGGCATAATTTAATTTTTAATTGAAAAGATTGAAAAGATTGCCTATGCGTTTTAGCTTATCTGATAGTCCAGGAATATAAGGAAAACATAAATTTACCGGTCGGTCCACCAGATTTATTTCTCCAATTCTATTAGCATTGTTATTTTGTTTGCAATCCTGAAAAACTTGCTCAACAAATTCAGTAGAACATGGTTTATACGTATAATTTCCTTCTCAAATTTTGTGTTATTAGACCAAATCGTTTTAGCCCTATCATGACTCCTTTTTTAACACTAATATGATTATTGAAGTTAACATGAAGATATCTATTAGTATGTGTTGGTGGGTGTCTCAAAATGCATGCACCATAGAGCAACTGCATATATTTTGGGCCAAAATATTACGATTGAGCTTAACAACTACGGGTAAAAAAACTGTAGACACGAAAATTGCATAGAATTTTCATGCGAATTCAGCGCCTTTGTCAGGAAGACGATTGGACATCTGTTTCCTAGATATTAATGAAAGTTACGTTTTTCAAACGGAACACACATTTTTGGATTTTCGAAATCCATGCTTCATTCCGATTCCAACGATATATTATACAATAATATGTCATATTTATGTGCAAACGGTATGCCATCCTTTTTTCAGCAGTTTCATAATAAGAACTTGCATACTTCTCATTGGCAGCCTGTTCAGAAACGTGCAAATTAATTTTTAAAATACGTTCACTTGACAATAATAGCCATTTGGGCCCACGCTAACGGTGTGCCTATGGATTTCCGAGGAATTTTCTATTTTGAACTTCATTAGGTATAAAACACATGGCAGCCTGACTAAAATCATGCCAAGACGCATATTTTTTTCGAATTTGAATTATCTCCCGGTTTATGATAAAAAGCCTTTTATAAACCAAACTTTCATGTGTATGGCAACATATTTTTACGGAGTAGGAGTAACTTCCTCTACGGATCTTTCTGTGAGTTCACACTGCAGTAACGGGAACTCAAATTGACAGCACGCTTCATTCTCGGGAGAAAACGGGGATATAGGTATAGTGGTACAAGTTGCTTCCGTCATACCACTGGTATGACGGAAGCAACTTGTACTGGCGTGAGATACAGCAATCATACAAATAAAAACAACAAAATTGCGAACATTATTCTTCATGCCCTCAATATGTACTTAAACAAAATATGCCACGCCATAAAATATAAAAATCTCCACATGTTTGGTTGACCCAGAAAGCCGGGAGATCCACAAGTAGTTGTGGAGGGGATATCACTTTTGTTCCCGTTCCGGTTTGCACCCCGCATAAACGAACTAGCCAAAGAATTCTTCCCGTATAAATAGGAATGACCTGGACGGGCGTTCCCAGTTCCCGGTCAGGGTGTTTGGGTATTTAGGTCACGCACGTCTGAGATAAATCGCGAAACCGGCAACCGTACAGTCGAAACCGTACAAAAAGGATGCGCCGCTCCGCGCCATTCGGGACTGCCTATAGAAATAATGCATGAGGGAATTTCTAATTTGCTGGACGCCCGGGCCAATTTGCATAAAAAGCCGGGGCCTTGGGCGTTTCTTCTCCTCCTTCCGGGCGAAGCGACGGGAAAAATACATTTTAGACTCCCCTTCCGCCGTAATGTGCTTTTTCATGAAAATTCCTTAAAAAAAGCGCAACTGATCATAACGCCGAGACAATGGGTTGGACAGTAAAAAGCGGGGCCGAAAACTTTTCATTTTAATTTCCGGACAATGATGCGGGAGATGGAGACAAGCGAATGGCGAAAAGACAGGCTACATGTATACAGGGTGCCCCAAAAATGAATGTAACCACGTATTTAACCGTCAACAACTCTTCTCAAATATTTTATTTTTCGATAAAAAAATTCTAAGTAGGTAACGCATGTGAATCTATGATTAATTTTTTCTAACCCTACTCTTTAGTTGTGTTTGCGCATTTGGATTGAGTTAAAAGTGTGAGAACATACAGTGTGATCCACTTCAAACCGCAACACCCCTATAAAATTTGTATTTATCATTCGAGCTTGAGTTTTTTTTAAACGATAGAGCATCAAGAACTCTACTTTAGGACAAAACAGCACATTTTATTAAAAGAAAAACAAGACCTAATACGACATATTTTTGGTGTAAAAATTGTAGAAATCGTGTTAGGCATTTTTTTAAATTCTGACTACATCACTAGATTGTGCATCTTTTAAATTGGGCTTGTACCAAACTTTGTTAAAAAATATTGAACGATAAAAATTCTAGAAACCAATGAAAGTAGGCAGGTAAATTAAGTAGTACAATCGCAATTTTCATTGGTTTCTAAAATTTTTGTTCTTTAATATTTTGTAACAAAATTTGGTGCAAACCCGTACTAAGAAATGCCCAATCCAGTGGCGTAGTCATCAAAAATATATGTCGTAGTACTAGACCTTGGTTTTTTAAAATAAAATGTGCTGTTTTGTCCTAAAGTACAGCTTTTGATGCCCTATCAAAACCGGATGAAAAATATAAATTTTACGGGGTATTCCGATTTGACGTGAGTCACATTGTATTTTGTATACCAAACAATAACGAATTTACTAACAATATAATATTAGCTTACGGGGAAACCCATGGCAATTGTATTCAGGCTCGTAGGAAGTATATATAATATAGAATGATTCTCGAATTGTCCCAAAATATTCGAGAAAACGGATCCGTACGTGTTGCAAATTAGTCTCGCATTAGCACTCGTAGTGTAGAAGACTGGCTTTACGGCATAGTAATGTATCAAAAGTTTTTACAACAGAGTTTACTGGGGAAACTACGACAGTTGATAGTTGAATAATAGTTATAGACGTAACTAGGTCGTATTTTTAGGGGGGGCTGATCAGGACCGGCTCAAGATTTTGCGGGGCCGGGTGCCGCATGAAAATGCGGGGCCCCGACAAGGAATTATTTAATCCATTAAGAAGAAATTTTTGAAAGTCGGTACGCTACTTACAAAGGTATATTTTTTGCATGTCATTCTGTAAAATGGTAGGCCGGGGCTACGAGTTTAGATCACTTCTGTGAGTATATAGGAATTAATTTAGAGTGGTGGAGGGACAATTTTTGTGTCTTTTTTTTTAAACAAGGGCCGCAGGCGAAATTTTTTAAAAATTTGAAGAAAAATTACATAAAATTAGACTTGGGAAATCCCAATATCTTCAAATTTACAAGCTGGAGTGAATATTTTCAAATTCCGAAATGGGTTCGGTCCCTCCCTTCTAAATACTGATTGGATCACCCTGTACCACCCTTGAGGTGCCACACCCAGAAACGTTAATTTTAAGGCTTAAAAAAATAATGTATAGGTCTATCTACTGGTAATTTTGAATCATCTTTAATTCATTTAAGAAAAAACATTATGACAAAGTAGAGGTTTCCGAGTAGAAACCAGAGAAAAAAATGTTGGGGATGTCTGCTATTTTGTGATGCAAAATTATTTACATAGTACATATTATAAGGAAACAACAATACACTGGATGAATAACAAAATAAAAGTCTGGAGTCTGGCACAGCAAAAGTACATTCTCCGACGCCCGTCTCGTCTCTCTTTCTCTCGGCAGCAGGCACGGTGTGTACGCTCTCGCTAAATTTCAGTCGGATTTTGTGGGGCACAAGGCGCAAGATTCCGCAAGAGCAAGCGATTCGTCGAAACTGGTGAATTTAAAAAGGCGCGTGCGGTGTTCGCCGTGTTGCGTAACGTTGCGTTGTCGGAATGTTAAATCTATTCTGTTTACGAGAAGCATATCTTCGCACATCCTTTGCATTTTAGGGAGGGCTAATTGAAATGTAGGGGGGGCTAAGCCCCCCCTAGCCCCCCCCCTAGTTACGTCTATGATAATAGTTAAAAGTGTGCTGGCAGTTTTAATAATTATGATCCTTTTTTACTTAGTTTAACACCGATGTTATTATTTTGAAATATTATGGGATTTTTTTTTATTTTCGCCGATATAAAACTGAATATGGGGCTAGGGGCTACATTAGGCATTAGGCATGACCTAAATGTTAACTGTAAATATGATCGCTGTCTAAATAACCAAGTTGAATGTTTAGGGCCAAACAATTTCAACCTTGCCTGTTCTTTATATTATACCTTAAGATAACGTTTGTTTTGGAAAACAAAATATATACAAATATATCTGAGGTACATAGGGTTATTTAATCTACAAACGTTGGTAATGATTTTTTAATACATTTAACCCCACACCTGATATCGGGTTCTGTTTTTCAAATTATTATTTTATTACTTCTTTTTTCTATGTTTATTCTTAACAAATCTCCTTGAAATTACTTATTTTATTGTTTTTTAATAATATTTGAATGTTGCACAATAAAATATATAAGTTTTTGAAGAACCCTCATTAAGAAGCTACATGCTTCGCCCTAAAATAAAACATATAGTTATAATAACCCCTGATGTCTTGAATGCAGTGGCGTATTCAGGGGGGCAAAGGGGGCAATTGCCCCCTTTGCAGACCTGTCGAGATAAACGAGATTGGTAATATCAAAATTAATAATACCAAAAATTAACAAATTTTAAAAAATTTTAAAAATTTATATTAGAAACAATATTAGCGAAAACCCACTGAATGGGTTAACATTCCTTTATGTGTACCCTGAAATACCCATATCTCCAGAGGAGATATTTGACGAGGTAAAGACCAAAAAAAGAATATTTGATTTTGTGATATAGATTTTACTGGTTCGAAGAAAAATTATTTTTATGTTATACAGGGTGTCCGGTAATAACTTAAAAAATTTTAAAAAATGGAAAATATAACGAAAAGTTCATATGAATAGGTCCGCAGATGTTTGGTTTTCGAGATGCAGGGTGTTGAAATTTAAATTTTATTTTCGATTTTTTTAAGTGGTGACTTTTTGAGACGACAAAATTTTCTTGAAAAAAAAAACAAGTTAATTAAACTGTCAAAAAATAAATGTGCTTGTTTATTTAAATTTTATTTTGAATTTAATTGCATACGAGTGTCGATATGCACCTGCATCGATGTAGAAATTTGAAAATTCCTCGAAAACAGTCACCTTTGGCGTTATTCACCAAGTATACCTTTTTTGCTTAGAAAACGTTTGGGAAGAGGATACATCCACAAAATGTAGTAAAAGTTTACTGTCAAAAAAGTTAGGGCAAATTAAATTAAATAATGATAGCGTATAGCCCTCTACGGATTGCCCCAAAAATAATCGTAAAAAAATTATACCAAAAATAATACAAAATTATGACTTCCCTTCCCAAAAAAAACTCCGGCTATACCAAACTTTGCAAGAAAATTTTGTCGTCTCAAAAAGTTACTTAAAAAAATTGAAAACAAAATTTCAATTTCAACACCCTGCATCTCGAAAACTAAACATTTGCAGACCCATATGTTCATATGAACTTTTCGTCATATTTTCAAATTTTTCAAGTTGGTGCATTTATTTCTTTATTTATTTTTTAGAAAATATGTTTTTGTCCTGTTTTTATTCATTAAAATGATCCACAGACTTTTGTTATTTATAACTGATTGCCCCTCCCAGACGTTAATCCTGGATACGCCACTGCTTGAATGCATTGGGGTTTGTTTACCATTAGGGATTGTTTACCTCCCCGCACTTCAAAACATATTCAGTTACGGGCACAGACTTTTCTTCGAGGTTGCGGCGCTGCCAGACGGAATCCATTCGCCAGTTTACAGACATGCTTACGCGCGCTATGTGTGCATTCGCATCTCCAGCACGGCCGTGCGCCCACCCCTTCAAGCCCGGAAAAATTTTCCGAGGAGGGTCGCTGAATTCTAAAGCGGCCGCGCTTTACGACTCGATACATTTTACGGTCGGGGCTGCATCGAAATACACGGATCATTATTAAATGGCATTCCCCTGGGACGGTTTGGGCCCGTAAAGGTTTTATGCACGGACAGTAATATTCCGAATAGGGTGAATATCCACATACAGTTAACACATACCGCTTTGCCCCTTTTGCGCGCGGCAAGGCAAGGCGCAGGAAACATAAAGAGATTGAATTAGCCGCCATTTTTAACCCTATATTGGCAGTTTTTGACTTTTTTTTATAAAGTATTAATGAAATTTTATTTATACTTTTTGAAGGCGCCGGTACTTATTTATGTACCGACCAAGGCACTGAAGTTCAACTTTTTATGACTCATGTGGAGTTATAAAAAGAACTTCAGTGCCCAGGCACATATTTTATATATACAGGGTGTTTCATCTTAAGTGCGAACACCCCCGTAAAATTTGTATTCTCCATCCGATTTTAGCTGCGTTTTTTTTCTGAAAATAGGCCACAAAAAACTCTACGTTGTTGCAAAATTTCAGGTCTTAATGTAAATTTTCAAGGTATACTACAAATTTTTTTTCTAGTATAAAATGACGAAAACCATTTAGCGATTTTTTTATTTAAAATCTGCCACCACAGCGTTAATCAGAACAACCTAAAACCCCCGTATACCAAATTTGAACAAAAAATATACAGGGAGTTCCATTCTGCAGGCTGTGAAAGTTAAGCAAAATAGGAATTTTAAACTCATCTGGCGAGTCAAGTGTGCCATGGAATTACTTCGAAACAGTTGGATGATGAACAGGACTACTCACAGTGTATTCAACGTGTTTCTCTGTAGCAATAGAGTATATCAAAACCACCCCAGACATTACAAACGAACTAAGTCTAAAAAATACAGAAGCCTGCCAGTCAGTAAGTCCATATCAGTTAAGGTCGCTGGTGTGCCACAACAGGAAAAGCGCAGAAAATGTATCATCTTAGACAGTGACTTTGTTGAGAAAGGTCCAACAATTTGAATTGTTTTTATTTGTTGGTTGGATGATGTAAAGAAATAAATTGCTTTTGTATTTATTAATATTTATTCAATGATTCCAGAGCACTCCTGACCAGTATAAAGTTTAATAAAAATTCAGCATTTTGACATCGCCCAGAGAAAAAGACCCTGTACATTTTTGTATTGAATCTTTGCACGCCAACAGTTTGAGTAGTCCTGTTGATCATTGATCTATTTTGACGGGATTCCATGGCAGACTTGACTCTCCAGATGCCTTTAAAATTCCTATTTTGCTCAATTTTGACACCCTGCAGAATGGAACTCCCTGTATATTTTTTGTTCAAATGTAGTATACGGGGGTTTTAGCTTGTTCTGATTAACGCTGTGGTGTCAGATTTTAAATAAAAAATTCGCTAAATGGTTTTCGTCATTTTTTACTAGAAAAAAAAATTGTAGTAGGCCTTGAAAATTGACATTAAGGCCTGAAATTTTGCACCAACGTTTTTTGTCGGATAGAGAATACAAATTTTACGGGGGTGTTCGCACTTAAGATGAAACACCCTGTATATATTTTTTGAAATCGGAAAACAATGTTTTATTAGGAAAAAAACATAAGGGATCACCCGTCCGTGAGTATGACGAGGCACGGTGCTTCCCAACAGAAACTCCAAACGGCTGCCTGTTGTGCAGCCTCCATGAAAAATAGATTGATATTCAAGCCTACTAAAATATGTATACTGAAAGATTGCGCTGTTATAGGTAACAATTTCGCAATGTGTACGAGAAGGTAAATGAGCCTTTATTGGCCGGGTTTGAATATTTGGTCACTTTTGACGGGCGATATGGCTCCGCGTCTGACGTTTGATGTTTATATTACATCTCGTCAATTGCTACTTATTGAAAAAAATCATACAATAATGGGCTACTTCAGTGCCGATTTCTGAGCTTTTAATGACGATTTTGAGACACTTCACTGCCGATTTCAAGAAAAAACATAGAAGTTACCGTGACATGCTTTTTTAAGAAATGTGTTTTTAGTTTTTAATGGCGATTTTTCTTTATATTTTGTACGGTTAAGGCTCAATGTACAGCACGTATGTGGTGATTCAACATTTTGACCCATAAAATGGCTTTTTTCGATCTGTAGCGAGTAACACGCAAAATTTTAAATTTTTGTCAATACAAATTTTAATCTAATTAATTACTCACATTTTGAGATGAAAATTATTTAAAAATATTTATCACAATGGCCGTTATTAGGCTTTTTGCGCAAATGCTAATAGCGGCCATTGTGATAAAGATTTTTTAATAATTTTTGTCTCAAAATGTAAGTAATTACTTAGATTAAAAATTGTATTGACAAAAATTTAAAAATGCGAAGATACTTTTACAAAAAAGTTACATTCCATAGTTAAGTAAATAGGTATAATTTTTTGCCAGATAATATTATTTTTTCATTTATATTCTCTGATTTTTAGGTTTCCAAGAGAAGAAACTAAATTTATAAAGTGAATATTCTCTGGAAGGACTCTATATATGCGTGTTCTATATTCATTTTTATGTACAGGATGTTTTAATGCAAGACGAAAGAACGTGAAAAGTGGCGCCCTATCATCTAGAAACCTAACTGAAGAAGCAACGGGGTCAAAATTGATAAGACCACCAAACAAATTTATTCCGGTTCAGGAAGTAACTCATGGACATTAGAAAAACGTAGAAATTGTAATTCTCGATAAGACAAACAGAGCCGCATTTCTGAAGCAAAGAGAAATAACCGAAGAAATTGATTCAGCAGTAATTAAACCTGTAAACTGCAGAACACTGCCAGCAAAATTATTGATGCTAGCTAATCAAAGAAGGGCGTAATTAGAAATAATTTTACTGCATTTTTAAAGCAAAGATAGAAGTGGTAAAAGTTGAAGTTACCAAGTTTTCTTTTGATTGTATTTTCTAAACAAACAAAATAAAAAAATGTCGTTTGTCATTAGTAAAAGTTCTAAGGAATAAAACAGGCTTCCTATAAAAATTCAGAAACAGATATAATATTCCGGGAAAATATGGGTAATTAAAAATATTTTCATGTTTTTATAAGTAATTCTTTATAATATGTATTGTACATATAAGACATAATATGCATTATAATAATTATATCAGTTAATTGGTTCGTTTTCAGATTGCATTAATAACTTAAAATCAACAAAAATCTTGAACCTGTGTCGCACTTTCAATCGAAATTAAGTGCTAATACCGATGGATTAATTTTTATAAAGAGTATACCATATACTGCTATCACCATGTCAGATATCAAAATATTGTGTCAAAACCTAGCTCCTACACAGTGAGATGTCCATCTCACGTTATAATGCCCATAGAGCTCTGACTCCTTAATGGAATTCTTTATTCAAAGGAAATATCACACTTTTTTCAAATAAATCACCCCACACCCGACACCACTTTTATTTGAGTACGAGTTTTGGCACGTGGGTTAAGATTTGGTTTTTTGGCTTATAAAATGGGTTTAGAAGTTTTTAAGAATCATTATTAGATTCAGCTATTAATACTGTTTATTCGATTTCTTGCAATAATTGTAATAAGAAATACATACTTAGGCCAAACTTCACAAAATATGTATAATAGAAATCAGGACATAAAAGTAATGTTAAACTAAATAAAATATCCTCTGCTTTCTTTGAACATATTTATATCACAATCCATCATGAGAACTTCAACAATGTTAAAATTGAAGTACAGACGTGATTAAAGAAGATCTAATAATAATAATAATGAACTCACCTAGTTATTAACATAATATCTAGGTCAGGTAAAGGTTGTGATAGCGTTTGATAACGTAAAACTGGTGATTATTAAGATAAGTATTTCGCTTTCTACCTTTTTCAGTATTTATTACTTATTTAATAAATCAACAAAAAATAAGCGATCTCCTAATAATGTCAAATTTTTAATCTTGTTTGCTGTTTTTTAACATTATGGCGTTTTTTGTCACATGTAGCTTATTAAAAATCTACAGCGTCTCTGACCTACCGATTTGTGACAACGGGAACACTAAAGGTGGCCACACATTTCGCTTTTGCCGGACATTTTTGTTCGACCAACAAGTCTGTTCGAACAAAACCACAAAAGGTTGAGTTTACACACACTTCAGTTTTGTTCTCCATCCTCAGTCGACAAAATAATATCTGTGAGAGAGGTGAAAACGTTATATTTGTGTGCAGTGGCGGCGGCATTAGCTACAAAAACAAAAAATAAAAGAAATCGGTCAAAATGGTCAAAGGAATGGCTTTTGAAGAGAACTCACTTTTCCCATATTAATCTGCTGAATGAATTTAAACTAAAACCAGGAAATTGGTTTAATTATTTAAGAATGGATTACGAAACTTATTGTAGATCAGTCATTTTTGCTACCCTGCAGGTACGTTACTGCGAAAACCGTAGTGTTTTAAAAATGTTTAGGCCACACACATCAGACTTGTTCGAACTCGTTTGTTCAGCGAACAATACCGGCCGCCCTAATCAAGTACAACCTGATTTTTTCGACGGTTTTGTTTGCCAGAAAAAAAATACTACACATTTCGGTTTTGCGACGGTTTTGATCGAACTGACTTGTTCGTCGAACAAAACTGTCCAGCAAAAACGAAATGTGTGGCTACCTTAATACTCTCAGCTCTACTTCAGATATCGCGATGGTATTAATATGTTTTTTTTTTCGGTGAACATTCAACAATATATTTAAAAAAATATAGTCTTAAATAATTCAACTTGTCTAAAAAGCATACTTAATAAATGTCCTTTACGATCCATTTTTGGAGTATTTATAATTTTATCAAATTTGGTGCAATGGTGAGTATTTTATGAATTATAAATAAAATCAAATTTAACACAAATAACCTTATGTCGACAATTACGGAACTAATACTATTCAGAAGACAACTGCAGCTGACTTCAGCCGTTATTAAAATCCATTGCCAACTTCGGATAGGCTTCAGGGGGTTTTAACAACAGGTTGAAGTTAGTTGCAGTTGTTAATTTTCAAGCGTGTTTAAAATATTATTTAGCGCATTTGCGCAGCTAACTCAAATGCCTACCCTAAATCGAATTTTAGGCACGATCGTAGAAAAAATTATTTACCTACACCTATTCCTCCTATAGCTTACGATTCTCAATATTCTGCCAGAATGGTAAAACTTTTTCCATAGCCTCCGCTTGTTCGCATCCCTAGCTCGCATATCTGGGACATTTCATGACATTACCCTAAAAAAAATCCCGATAAATCTCCAAAACTGCTGCCTATATCATCCCCATACATCGTGAACCCAACAAACGCGATCGACGGTTGCCAAAACGGCTAGCGCGTACGGGCCGTGCTCGCTTGGCACCGTTCCATCTCAAATGTCTCGTGTAACGTGGGGGCCATTAAGGACGTCATTAACATCGTAATGAACACCCCTCGTTTCCGATGATACACTCCGGAATCTTCCCCCAATTCTAGGCGCTTCGCAAATCCTCGATATTTAAATTTCGGTGACGTTTATGAGACCGCGCCAGAGGCACTATCTCTAACGATGGGGATAGGTTTTAGTGCCGGTTTCGAGTGTATATTCGTGTAAAAGGAAAGCCTACGGCAATAACAGTTTCGTTTGAATGTCTTCAACGGTTGAAAAAGCAATAGTATGTATACCTATATTATGCGAAAAGTCGTCATTTTAGGCACGAACAGAGCGTAGCGGCGCGAGTGCCATAAGGCCGGTCCACATGCAACGATGTATCGTACGATTTGCATGCGCAAGTAAATCGTTACAGATAGATCGTTGCGTGTGGACAGCAGATTTGCACAAAATTTAGAACTGTGCCAAGTTGGACGTCGGAGTTGAAAGTCTGAGCCGAAAAGCATAGATTTGGGAGATTTGAGCATGCAAATCGTCACTTGTGTACGCTTGTCCGAGATTTGTACAGGTTTTGGGTGCGACGGTAGCTGACTCCTACCTATTTTTAGTCCGGAAATTATTAAATTAATTAAAACTAAAACAATAACTGATTTATTTTAAATTTGTTACAAAATATGTCGACCATTTCGCGAAATTTTATAATATAAGTCAATGGTAAAATAGACTTCGTTTCAATAACCATGCTTTAGACCATCTAGTTCTATTTAAACGTTTCCCGATTTCCCTCTTCCTTTTAACATTTAAACAAAACGTCAAAATACTCCAAAAACCCTTCCTCCATGATTATTGTATCAAGCGAAAATTGCAGCTTTACTTCGATAAGTTGTAATAATGTGGACGCACTGAATTTGTAACGATTTATCTGTAACGATTTACTTGCGCATGCAAATCGTAGGATACATCGTTGCGTGTGGACCGGCCTTAACACAACGAGTGCCTGGAGAAGTTTGTTTATAGATATACAGATAAAAAAACCGCCAACCTTCTTTTTTGTGTAACAAATGTGGAAAGACCGCCGCATTTCGCATCATGCCTTGACTAAATAATGTCGATAAATTTAAAAATGTTAGAGAAATATCACTCTCATAACGTAACTACAGGGTGTCCAACTCTAAAACTGTACAAATCCGTACAATCTGCATTTTTGGAGATAATCGCATAAACTTTTTTTATTCAAAAGGCCTTCAAAAGCCGCTTCTTTTGGCCTTCCCGCCATTTTCAAAATGCAAATACAGGGCCGGCTGCGATTTTTTTATACACCCGATTTTCACGAAAACCGTTTAGCGATTTTTTTATTTAAAATCTGACCCCTCAACGTTAATTAGAACCCCTCAAAACCTCCATATACCAAATTTGAACAAAAAATATACAGGGAGTTCCATTCTGTAGGGTGTTAAAGTTGAGCAAAATAGGAATTTTAAAGACATCTGGCGAGTTAAGTGTGCCATAGAATCCCTTCAAAACAGTAAAATGGTCAACATCAAAATGTTGGTGTGAAAATATTTACTACAAAAATATACAGGGTATTTTTCTCTGAGCCATCTCAAAATTCTGAATTTTTATTAAACTATACTATTCAGGAGAGCTTTGGAATCATTGAAAAAATATTAATAAACACAAAAGTAATTTATTTCTTTATAAAAGGCCAACCAGCAAATAAAAACAATTTAAATTATTGGACCTTACTCAACAAAGTCACTGTCTAAGATGATACATTTTCTGTGCCTTTCCTGTTGTGGCACACCAGCCACCTTAACTGATATGGACTTACTGACTGGCAAGCTTCTGTATTTTTTAGATTTAGTTCGTTTATAGTGTGTGGAGCGGTTTTGATATACTCGATTTTTGAACCGTATAAAGTTCCAAAAAGTCGGTAATTTGAGATGGCACAGATAAGAACCCTCTGTATATTTTCTATTGGACCTTTGCACACCAACACCTTGGGTGGTCCTAATGACCATTGAACTGTTTTGAAGGAATTCCATGGCACACTTGACTTGGCAGATGCCTTTAAAATTCCTATTTTGCTCAAATGGACACCCTGCAGAATGGAACTCCCTGTATATTTTTTATTCAAATTTGGTATATAAGGGTTTTTGGGTGTTCTGATTAACGCTGTGGGGTCAGATTTTAAATAAAAAAATCGCTAAATGGTTTTCGTGAAAATCGGGGGTATAAAAAAATCGCAGCCGGCCCTGTATTTGCATTGTGAAAATGGCGGGAAGGTCAAAAGAAGCGGTTTTTGAAAGCCTTTCAAACAAAAAAAATTAGGCGATTACCTCCAAAAATGAAGATTTTACGGATTTGTACAGTTTTAAAGTTGGACACCCTGTATATGTACAAAGAAAAGAACATTGATGTATTGTTTTTAAAATGGTGACATGCAGCAGTTGAATGTTACTAATTGTTTTTGTAAGTAATTTTTATTGAATCTAAACATATTATGTATAACATAAAAAAATTTAAATTATATAACAAAAATGGAATTCACCCTTGCTGTTACTCTGATGATAATATAAAAAAAAACTACTGAATCAAAAGAAATTAGATTTAAATATTTTTAATTTTTTTACAATTTAAAAAAAATAAAAAAATATATTTATTCTTTTCAGAAAATTTCTAATGTTCTTAACATAAAATAAATATATGTGACCTGAAGATGGCTAAATATTAGCCGAAACGTACGTAGCTACTGTAATATAAATTATTGAATGGTTCCAAAATTTTGTTTTGGTAGTAACCCAGGAATATTTATCAATATTTGTAAAATATGTTTCATCATGTGGTTTTTCTATACGAGTGTATATGAAGATTGTCCCTTATCCTAAAATATAAAATAATAATTAGCAATCACACAAAACGAAAGGTAATATACAGAAAACAGGTTAGGTTAGGAGATATAGAATTGAAATTTTAAATGTGGAGCTAACTTTATTCAAAAGACCCGTTTTAGATTACAAGTGTATTATCGGTTGCCTATTTGCATTTCACTATGAGCCGTAGGTAAAAATCAAGGCATAATGTGACGACTGAAAAGACGACAACTGCATCTTACTTCAGGCAGGTCCCTCTAGCTTGAACGATTTTCTATTATTATAATCTAATTCTCTAACTTTTATTTGGGCAACTTTACTTTTACTAATTTAAAATCATCTTAAGCTAAATTTATACATAAATTTTTTAAGCAAATAAGGGTCATAAATACTAAGTGATATATAAAATAAGTCTAAGTTCAAAAATATAAAATAAGATATAAAAATAACTTTTTTTTTGTCATAACTCCATTAACCTAAATGTCATATGGGTTATTTTTTATGTTTTTTTGAAAACGAAAACTTTTGATATCGCGATTAGAGAATCAGACGTCACACAGTTGTGAACACACCATATATGACAAATATGCGTTAAAATATCGGCAATAATTTATTTTGCATGTAGGCATTTAGGCTCTATAACAGACTTGTCCAAGATACATGTCCAAGACCGCACTTTTAATAATTTACATGTTCTAAACTTTGAAAATTAATAATTATAATTTTGTTACCAAATTTGATGTCACAAAGGTTAAAAACAACAATATAAGTATTACTTTAATACAAAGCCTTATTTAAACCTAGCAAAGCGGCCATATCGTTAAAAATATGAATTTAAATATTAAAAAAAGTTAATGAACTAGCTGAATTTCTAGCACAGATAAGCACTACAGTAATTTTAGTAAAATAAAACACTGAAATTATTTTCCAAAAGTACTTATATTATTTTACTTCAATAATTAAGTCGAAGATGTAATATCCTAGATATAGAAATGCTGATTTGCCATTTAAATTTATAATTGCGCTATCTATTATTGAGTAGATGGAATTCCGCCATGTTCGGTCTGTGCACATCTAGGTTGTATAGAGTTGTATATACATCTGGGGCTGAGTGTATAGAGATACATATAAAATTTTAAAACATCCGTAACAATAAACGTAGATTGTTCTCTGTAACGAGTACCTATATAGCAATCATCCCATTTCTGGAATATTGGCGGTTTATGTGGAAAAATAAAGGTCTTTGCATTATACCATCTGTTTACCTTTCCTACATAACATATCCTTTTATGACACAGACCAACTAAATCCATTCACGTTTGTTTTACAAAGGATACCCGCTGAATGAGTTCATTCACATCGTATGTATACCCTGGATACGAACGGGTTGCAAAATTGTTCTCAAAGAATGGAATACATTTCAGCTCTATTTGTGCCTATATTTTTTTTGCGAGAATTGACGGAGAGCACATAATTTGCAATCGATGAATCTGGAATTTTGGAACTAATACTTAGCAATGCTCATGAGAAGTTAAAGTTTTGAAATATTTCCCTTAAATACCTCCTAAATACTACAAAATTCCGTAAATTACCTGCCCTATAACATAGCACGGTACCTACTGATGGAAATATTTGGCATATCAATATTAAACATATTAAATTTAATGAAGAAATACAGGATCAATTTGGGAAATGTGTACTTCCCTCGTCGAGTTATGAACGATTATGAAAATAAAATGTTGAAGCATCTTCTATGTCACTTTTAAAGTAATCCTATAACTTCTTTTTTGAAAGAACAGCTTGAATATTAAAAATTTTTTGAGGAGTAAAAATAGTGAACACGCCTATTGCTGGCAACTGGATTCAACTATTTTTTAGTAAACATCCATGAAGTAATGCCCAAAAAGCTAATAAATTATAATAAATAGGTACTTCATTGTTAATGAAACATGAGAGACCCTAATTTCTAATCAAATCGAATATTTAAATTTCCGATCAAGTCCCCTCAGAGCAAATTTCACAGCTTCACGTGTACTGGACATAATTAAAAGCCCTTGTCGGGGCGAAAGAGAGGCAGACGGGCGATAAAATTAGGTTTGAAATTAGTGTACCTACCCAACGCAACGCGGCTGTTTGGAACCGGAAGTGCGAGGGCCTGATTTTAATTTTGCCGCGTGACCGATATTAACAGGATGTCGGCCACCCAGGGCCGGATCAGTATTAATCCCGACAGTAATTGCATTCTGGAATGCCCACAGATAAGGTCTCGAGACTATAAATAAGCCACCGCCCGCCGTGACCCGGATTGGGCGAGAAAATATTGGAACCGGTTTGTCCTCTTTGTAAAACGGGATTCTAGTACTTGAAGTTGGGGTTAGAGAGATAAGGCAAAACGAATCCTTTTCATGAATTTTCCTTTTTCATTAAGCCTCAAAAAATTTTATGGGCCGGGAAATGCCTAAAAAAATAATTTTTCCAATTCCCGCTGGGGCAGTGACGTCACGGCCCTAGAGTAGCGATTGGCTGAAATTTGAGGAGTTTTCGTGTTTGTACAAGCTTTATTAAGATACCGATTTGTCCTTGTCTTACTAACGAAAATTATTCAACTGGTTAGTATGGGCAGTTCGTAGATAGGTGGCGCTGTCAGCCAGAAATGTTTCGTTGACTATTTTTTCGATCTGAGTACTCGAACGGTCTACCTATTAACGTAGTAATGGTTAGCCAATACACAAAGTATTGGTTACGTTAGAGTTCTAGTACTCGGATCGAAAATAATCAATGAAATATGTATGACTGACAGCGCCATCTGTCTCTGACCTCCACATACTAACCAGTGGTCGAATAACTTTCATTAGTAGATAGACAAGGGTTTTATGATATTATATGATCCCTGGCGTTTAGATTTTTGACAAGGTTTTGCCTTCTATTTCTTTGGTTTTAGCTTAATAGTTTTGTGGATTTCGAAGTGTATTTAATAGCCGTTCCCCTTTTACAGTTTTAAGTGATCTTAAATCGATTCCGAATCAGCTGATATCGAGTGTTCCTTCTACAAATGTTCAGTTGATTATGAAGTGATTAGTTTACGTAGCAAATCGAGTAAAATCCGGATATTTTAATGCTTTAAATATATTATGGATTTAAATATAAAACCATCGGTGAAAATTGTTTTCACTGACAGGGGAGACATTTGAATTATATTTTAGTGAAGAAGATGTTATTAGATGCTAAAGAAATTAAAAATGGAATCCCAAAAGATTGAAGTACTAAAAAATACATTGAGGGTAAAGCTTTCGCTCAATAATACTATGACAATTATGATAGTTTGTACACAAAAATAGTTATAGCATTGATTTTATCATAGCCAAAGCTTTTTAAGAAAAATGTTATGACCAGGTGATAGCCTTCGACCGAGTCCGATTCCTCAGCTTTCTCCATAAATGATAATACTATATTTTAGTGTTTGGTTTGTGGTGTCACACACAATTTTTTTGTTTAGGTTAGGGAACAATCAAAACAAGGCCTATTGGTTTGGCAGGGCCGGTAGGCGCTTGTTAACAAGGGTTAGATTATGGATAATGTGGTCGTACACTGTCCCATTTACCAATAAAAAATCATTTCACTATCAGATCACTTCATGTTCATTTCAGTTCAAATTCACTTATGCAAAAGTTAAAAGTAGGTACTACTATTGTATACTGCAAAAGTTTACTTAATAAATAATTGAAATTGTTTCGTTTTTTAAAAATAATAGTCATTTCCTAAATTACGGGATAGGTATGTATTTTGTATTAATACGAAACAAGCTGTTTCGATTACTTAAACTTGTAAGTGTTGAAATAATACAAATAATAATAATAATATTGAAATAAGACTGCAAAATTTCTTGAAAACCTTATTACCCAAGTATAAGTCTATTTATTGTAAAGAAGTAAGTATAAACAAATTCACATGAATCATAAAACGTGCACGTGTTTTTATGGTTTGGATTATCACGAAAATAATAATTAAATTGTTATCAGAATATTTTTCATTTACCATAGTTTGCGTTCTTATGTTGATTTTTGATATTTATGTTCCTGGCACTGAAAAGTTTTCAATAAAAACTTATAAACTAAAGTGAAACAGCGGCAAATAATGCACAAGAAACGTTTATTTGAAACAACAGTAGACGAAAAAAGAATACTATTTCCATCCAGAACTATTCCAATAATTTTCTCAGGAAGCTTTTAATCTCCGCAGAATCAAAGTTAATATAATTCCATCTTTCAACGTACAAAACTTGCGAGAAGAAAAACGTTCATTTCGACGTAAAGACGGCGGTGTAGCAGGAAAGTTTTCCAATATTACCGTGCCTTATCCCGCCTAAAACACACACGTTAGCCCGAATCGTTCGCTATTCATAAAGTTCCCCCAGCTCTTATGAAGTTAATTCGAGTGTGATCGAACCGCTGAAAAGTGAGAGCTACGTACTTAATTTCCCGGGGCGAATATGATTTCTCCGTGCGGTACATTGTATGTACCTATAGAAATTTTGGAGGGGTATTCGGTCTAACTGGGGCCCAAACTGAGATACTCGTTAATGAAGTTATGCTGGGAGTTGGCACTTGTGTACAACTTTTTCGACGATTTACATTTTATCTGTCGTTTCATCCCTAAACAAATTGAATATTTACTTACTTTTTACATTAAACGGCGACAACATATCTATATCACTTTAAAAATTTGAGGCCGCGCAAAACTTGGCTCACTCAAAATATCTCTGCCAATATTGACAAAAAAATCCCGGTAGGTGATAGGTCTGTGCTAGTATATTCCTAGAATAAAAATGTTTGTATATTCCGGACTCAACCAGCATTGTTTTTTTTCAAAGAATGTAATAATTCTACTCAGTGCTGTAGTTACCTACAAGCACAGATCTATAGCGAAGCTATATAGGTCTGTGCTTATAGTGACATTGAAGTACAAATATATAAGGTAGTGCTTACAATAAAATTATAAATAATTTGCGCCCTCTGCCCCCGTAGCCAGCCCCTATGCCAGTAAATGATGAGCACCAAAGAAAGATTACTTTTGATTCCATGCAGGTATAGAAAAATGTCCCCTACTGACGTGCTCATATAATACGTGTCGAATACAGCATGCCTAAACATATCTACCCCTTCGAAATACGAGAAATGGGATTGTTCTTATATCCTTCCCCAGTAACACGATGTCTCAACTAAGATGTACTACCTCTTATAGAGATTTTTTCGGAGACAGTTCCACAGTCTGTAATTCATAGTTTGTATAGGTTGTGTGATTTTCTCTCATGAGGATGTTTAGTTAAGCGATTAATTCGCGCACGTGGCGTCACATGTGAGATACTTACGTAGGAATTGACATATTCTACTTATTCTCCATCTCCAGAAACACGACAATGTCACATATCAGTTCAACAGCTTGATTTTTTTGAGAAATACAGCCATACTTTTATTTGAAAAGGAGAACTTCAACACCCTGTATATTAGTAACCATTGAGATTTGACGGAGTTACGGAGTTGCTCTAAGTACCATCATCAATGGGACACCCTGTATACATGCCTGGGCGGAAGTTTCATTACTTCGGGAAATCGCAATAATTGTTAATTTGGACATTTTTTTATAATAGAAGAGTACTTTCTCGCGTGCCATAATCTATTAATCACTAGAACTATTAAAAGACAAAAAATAGCACTTTTCACTCTAGTCTGACAAGTTTTCTGGTCTCTGGTAAGCAATGACTTAACATTTAGCTAACAATGCACAAAATTAGAGCATGCCTTTGAATAAAGAACTTTATATAGCACTTCGAACTTGGAGGATCCTGCAATAAAAGTGGGTGACCAGGAGCCGAATTTTGCACAATTTAAAAGTGAATTCTCGTGAAAATACTGGGAATAAAGTTAGACGACTGACGACTACAAACTGGCATAGCCAGAAATTCCACATCGGAACGGCCGAGTTCTCCTCTGCCCAGTATTTTATTCCACGTGTCTGTACCGAATCAATTTCGCATGTAATGCTGTTCTCGATTTTAAGCTTTGTGCGGCATAAAAGAAGAAAATATTATACACGGTGTTCATTTGAAAACTAGCCACCTCGATATTTCCCAAATAAAAAATTGCCGACACTAGCCGATTTTTGATCCAAGGAGAAAGTTTTTTATGCTTATGCAAACTCACCCACTCACTTGCGTGAATAAAAACTGCGCCGCAACAAAATTTATTTATTATTTTCAAGGTCAAGTTCAAGGTCTCAGAGTTCTTTAAATTTATTATTTAATTGGAAAATAGCGGGGTTGCCACTTTTCAATGAATTTTGCGGTGTAGGTAGGTACTTTTCTGTAGAGATTTTACGAACCAATCTCAATATATAGATATCCACAAATTTACTTTCAAATAAAAAATTGTTGACTATGATGGAAAACGTCTCGAAAAATGGTCTCGAAAATTGGTCCACTAATATCACAAATCTCCCTCAATTTCCTTTTCACTTAGATATAACTGCCTGAATTCTTAACAAAGGTACCTTTAAGGTGTTTGACGGAAATCGTAACTTTGATATTGGAATACCTATAGTTATGATATTTATAATAATTGACCTTTGGTGTTTTCATTCCAAAATGTCTACATGGGGAAATTAAATGAAATGAGTCCTAGTGCTTTGGTATGTTAAAATTGCAGCAAATAAATTGAATGTTTTCATAATGAGAGACTTTTGTAGTAAAATAGGTTTCCGTGGACAGAACATAAATTGATAAATTGTTTCAGAGTAGCTGTTTAATTACATTACTCACGTTCCATCTCCCAAACATGCATGTAATGGGAATTTAAAAATTAAAACATGCTAAAGTTCGTGTTTATTTTAATGTTTTAATGGTCGGAAACCCAAACAAACAATGGCCAAAAACAACTTACAGAAAATGGAAAATACCTACTTGAAAAGTTGCAATTTTCTTTCATTTGTTCGAAACTGTTTTGCTTTAAATAAGTCAAGATTTGGGCATAGAATAACTAGTCATAAATGATCGTAAAAGCTCTAAGAGAAATGAAGATATCGTGATATTATTCTATTTAGGTATAACGTTACCTTTTTATATCTTTATAGATTTATTTAATATTTACCTACCTATACAAAATATACCAAAATAGCAGAAACAATATTATGAAATATTATATGGTATAAGACTCGTTAATTTTGGTTCACAGTAGAGCTAAAAGCTAAGAAAGGAAAGAAATTAAAAAATATATCTCAACAAATAATAGTTATTTAGATTGCAAGTTGCGCAAGTTCACTTTTTTGGCTGAGGAGTAGATAATAAATTAGGATTCTACGGAAATTTGTAAACACATGTGAAGGGTGTCATTTTTTAAAAATTAGTAGATTCTGAGCTATGTACAGTTGAAAATAGGCATTTTGATTAGGTACTTTGCACAGATGACAGATACACCCTGTATTTGAAAAAAAGTGGAGACGCGAAACGTCACTACGTCATCAGAGGGAGGTAGCTTTTTGTAGATGTTTACGTTTACATGTCTGGCGATTTTCCTGTTTTAAAGAACGTTTGTTGTGCTTATTGTGTGTTGGACTGTGTTTTTTAGTAATATAGGACGTGGAGTTTTATTAATAAGGTGGTAAAACAGCAGTGATTCAGAATAAAGTGATTAAAATTCAATTTTAGTTTATAGGTTTTAGGTTGTGTTTCGGACTTATTTAAATCATGCCGAACGTGACCTAACCTAACCCAACTTCAAGGGAAACTACAAAGGCGGTCCTAAAGTGTCCCCTTTTTCCTCCCTAAAGACCCCACTTTAAGGGAAAAGTGGGTTAAGGCCATCAAAAGAGATTTTGTTCCTACAGTCTTCCAGGGTAAAAGTGGTTTTGGTTTCGACTGTTTGGAGAGTGTTGTACCTAACAACTTTACATGATTAAACGTAACTACCTTAAAATCAGGAAGTTTTACGGTTTTATTCATTCGAATTTAGTTGTAAATAGGCACGCAAATTAGAAATAATTGGCATTTACGAAAATTTTACCGGTAGATATATCTAAATACACCAAAAGCCCTTGAAAATGTGACTTTCACTCTCGTAGATTAGTATCCGTGTTGTATAACCATGAGCTATATATGTAAACAATCATTTTAAAGTGTTTTATTACCAAATTTACCAAGCTGACATCTTGGAATTTGAATTTGGCGCCTTAGGCCCACCTCCCTTGGAGGTAGCTTTCAGCTTCCGGGCCTTGTCGTTGCGACGGTGCCGCCTTATGTGTCTCCCGATCAGTCATGTGCCTGCCTCCCTCGCCTTTGTTGTCATTATTATTATTGGGTAAATGCGTGGAGTCAACATTTTTTTATTATCGCTGCATATAAAGTTTAGCAATGTATAAATTACATAAATTCATTTATATGCAATGTCTAGTAATACCGCAACATAATTTTGAGCTGAATAATTTAGAACCGAGACAATCTGTGTTTGTATCGAACAGATCCGCGGTTGCTAAACAACGAGGTGATAAAGTCCCTTGGGGGCTTACCGCTTTGGTATTTATCAAGGGAGTTTATCGCTAACAAAGGCCTATGATTGGTTGTTTGTTTTAAGGAAGGAGCTACCTTATTGGATACAAGCAGTACGAGGGAAATAGTCGTCCCGAAATTGTCCATCGGGTCAATCCTCCCCACGGACTAAGCAGATACCCGCCCACTTTATGTAAATGAAAAACGGAATCCCAGCTGCCGGATACAATAATAAATTGTTCGGTATCAGCGGAAACCGCTGATTTATCGCCCATTCTTTTCTTGTTAGCCGAGAAAAATGGAGGCGTTTTTCTGTTCACGCACGAAAATATTAAGTGTATTTTGCGGGATGAACTCGGGCGAACGTAAATTATTTTCCAATACCGTTCGGATTTCCTTCTACTTCTATTTCGGGGGAGGGAAATTTATCGGCAGGAATTAAATTTTGTTTGCGAACCGGATATTTCCGTGAGGCATAAGTTCCTTCCAAGAGGTATTCCGGGCGAATAAATTTCGCCCAAAGTCAATAGCTCCGATATAATATTTTTTTGGATTTACCTCGTTTGAGGATGAAATCGGCTCGACAGCCGATCGAATTAGGGTATTTCGGTTTTCCTACCTTTGGATCGTACACATTTAAGATTTTTTCCGTTGACAAGCAGTTGCGGAGGCAGGAAACTAGTAAACAAGTCGATAATTTGAGTAAGACGATTGACTAGTCCTTGACGGGGTTCCTGTATTATTATAGGACAGTTGATGGAGTAGGGTCTATTTTTTCATAATTCTCATGAATACATTATAGGTAACAGAACTATGTTAATATATTATTTATATGTATTTTGCTTGAAATCGCCAGTAAATTGTCCCAAAATCGTCATTATAAGCACAGAAATCGTACAATAATGGGCTACATTATTGTACGATTTTTTCAATAAGTAGGCCTTGGCGAGATGTAAACATCAAACGTCAGACTCGGAGAAATCGCCCGTCAAAAGTGACCAAATATTCAAAACCCGGCCGATAAAGGACCATTTAACTTTTCGTACACTTTGCGAAATTGTTTCCTATAGAAGCGGAATCCTTCAGTATAGGTACATATTTTAGTAAATTTGGATATCAATAGATTTGTTGTGTAGGCTGCACAAGAAGCAGCAGTTTGGTTTTTCTGTAGATATATACGAAGATGCCGTGTCTTGTCTTACTTCTCCTAGGTAGAGCGATCGTCAAAGTCAAGCGACGCCGCGCGTAGTCGGTTCATGGACGGGTGATCACTTATTATTATTTTCTTGCCTACTAAGACATTTTTTTCCGATTTAAAAAAAAATAATATGCACCTCGGCACTGAAGTTCTTTTTATGACTCATGTGGTTTATTTACTAAACTCCACATGAGTCATAAAAAGTTGAACTTCAGTCCCTTGGTACATAAATAACAATAACTATTACATATATGTATATTTTTAAATCGGCATTAAAGAGTCTCAAAATCGACATTAAAAGTTCAAAAATCGGCACTAAAGTAAATCATTATTGTATGATGTTTTTCTATCAGTTGGCGACCCTTTTTAATCTATTTTGCTTAATAAACCTTCCCTTTCCGATTTAAAAAAACGAATGTTGTGTTGCTCGACACTGAAGTTTCTTTTATAATTTATGTGGTTTATTTGCCTCGGCCTTGTAGGCCTCTTCAACTAAATTCCACATTCGTTATTAAAACTAACTATTATTTAATTACTATTAAACTAAACTCTTGGATAAAATTAACGCACCAATATAATCAACCCCTACAAAATAAATTAATGGAAATCAAATGAAAAGCAACAACTTGCATTATTAAATTAGTAAATGTCCAAAGCCTACTACTTATATTCTTGGTAGTCAACTAGAATAATTTAAAATATAATTTGAAATTTTGTATGTTAGTGCGTTAATTTTGTCCAGGAGTATATAATTTATCACACTATATAATATTACGCACAAATCCCAAAACAATAAAATATAGAGACCGTAATATGTTGTAACTTTTTTGGGCTTTCACCCTCTCTGGACAATTCTCAATCCAATTATTACTGAAAAAGAATGCCAAAATAGAATTTTTTGACAGCAAAAGCATAGAATTTTTTTAATGTAATATATTATGATACCGATACAAGAAAAGTGCGTTCTTTTAAATGACGTTATCAAAAAAAGTGGTTGCCATTTCAAAAAAAAAAAAAATACATGGCCTACTACAAAGACAGGCCCTGGCGCACAAAAATCACGTGACCATCTTAGTCAGACGTTACATGTCATTTGTCACATAACTGAAAGCGGCAGCTTGGGTTTTGAGAAGTTTTCAAAGTTTAAAGTGTTTTTAAACGTCTTAGTTTATATTTTAGAAACAAGTTTGTGTCTAGTGCGCGTGTGTCCTGGCGGAGGGGAACCGCCCAGGTGTTATTATGGCCTCTGGGTGTCTGGGTGGGAGTCGTGCCGTCCAAAAGTATTGGTGCCGCTCGCACCGACGCGACGCGACGCGTGAGCGCTGTAAGGGGAATTCTCCCCCGAACCACAGAATAGGGAATCCGGAATGGACTCTTATGAACATGGGACAGTATTAGTATTGGACAGTGGAGCCTGAGACACAGAGGGGTAAACTGCTTACGGGAGATCCGCGAGTTCAGACGGTCTGGGTGGCTGGAAGCCGTTTCCGTTGACCACGTTCGGGTTTGTGTATTTATTGTATTCACCATTCACCTTGTGCGAAATAAATCAGTGTTGTAACGTACTCGAGGATTTTCTTTGTCGACCCACGCCCTGATATGGTTTCTATTCGGTCTTTCACGCTGCCGATCAACTGAGACCTCGTCAATGTTTACAGTATACCTACTGAGGTTAGTTTTCATTTTTATTTCGTAAAAAATAACCTAAATACCAAATATTGGGTCTGTTTATGTTATATTTATACATATTACAAAAGCCAGGAAGAAAGTGTCGCCATAACAAACATTTGTTTTGCTTCGGGATGAAAATTTCCGCCAAAAATGGATTCGTCACATCCCAACTGAGATTTAATTTAAAAAACCTTTAAGTATGTGTGGCTAACACATTTTCAAGAAAGTGAAACAATAATTAAAGTGGACAAATGTGTTGTGGGAGGAAAATACCTATAGAGAATATCACCTAAGCTAAAGGAAGGTGATGTCCCAACAATTTTTGAGAATGTGCCAAAATATTGTGAGTGAAGTGCCGTTTAACTCTCAGCCTAAAACAGCTGAGGCAGGTTGAAAATTTTGAAAAAACAAATAGAGAAAGCTTAGATGCACAAAACCAATAATGTAATAGATGAAAGAAAACTTTCCAAATTGTTACGAAATTGGTTTTTTCTACTTATCTCCAAAAATGCCTTTCATTATATAGAACTAAGTTGGTCACGTGACTACGCGATTATGCGTTAGCGCCGTGGCCTGTCTTTATCGTTGGCCTCGAAAAAAAATATAGATGACGTCATAGCTTGGTTAGTAATGACGTCACAAGAACGACAAATATGTCAAAATATGCGCCATTCAAAATTATGTTGGACGTGTCAAAGCGTTTTTTTAAATCGCACAGTATAACATTTTAATGAATTTATTCCAACCTTTACGTGCTCACTGTATACTAACATCGTTCGTTAATAACATCATTAAAAAGTAAATAGTAAATATGTTCATTCCTCTATTTCCACTCCGTTACTAAAGTCTATCCAAGATACAGCGGCAGTGGATCAAAACATTGGCCACCACGTGACCTATTCTCTTATTGGCCTGGCCGTGATAAAATGTCAAGTGTTTACGCGGCGAGCAGAACGCAGGGCCGGCTCTTCCCTCAGTCGAGTTTTCTGCATATTTTAGATCGGATCGCGAGCAGTATATTCTGTAAATTTATTTTGCTACTTAATTTAAGGAAATTTATAAAGATCCACGAAAGGCAGAAACACACATTTTAGAAGTTCTAAAAGAATTAGTTCAGAATTACATGCCACTTGGAATCTCATATTAGTCCGACCCTGGTAATCGATCGCAAGGCGGTCATGTGACTTTGTTTATATCTGCTGCCACTGTATCTTGGATAGACTATAGGTATAGAGCGATTTCGTCCAAAAGCAATCCGAACTGCAGGCAAGATTACGTATAAAAAACTTAAAATCCGTCCGAAAGTTATCGTAGGATCACACAAACACACACACACACACACACACACACAGATAGACCAACATTTTTATGCTGAAAACTTTGGTTTCGATGTTTCGGAACATTTTCAACCGATTTTGCAAATAAAATTTTTGAATTTTTTTGCCGAAACAGTACTTCCATTCACGAGGTGGGTAATGTGGAAGTAATTTAGTACACAATTTGAAAATGAAATAGGTAGTTTCCCAAACAGATTTTAACCATAATGACGAGTATAGATTACAAAAATACAGGAATATATTATGTAGGTACAATAGGTTGTTCTATTTAAAAAACAAAACCTAAAAATACAATTTGATATCTACAACAACTTTTATTAAAAACTGATATTTAAACGCTTATAGTCATTATTCCATTCCTTTAACCAACTCTGTATATTCTGTACAAGTTATTAAAGTATATACTATAGTCCATAATTAATTGTAAATAAGTTGCTTAAAATCCAATTATTGAAGTGCAAGAAACATATTTTCGCTATAAACAATGTACAGACAATATAAAATATAATTTAGATATTTCGGTTGGTAACTAATATATTGGGCCAAGCAAATAAATATTCCCTAATTGACTTAGTAAATACAGAGCCATTCTCCGATTAATTTTGATAAATTGAAATCTAATTATAGATGTAATATGGTTCAAATTTCTCGAATCGGAGTTGTCACGGTTTAAAATTGAACTTTTCTATATTTCATTTAATGTTCCATTTAACTACGTTTTATTCTATAATTCCCTCATAACGTACTAAAATAATAGCGAAAGACGGTTTACCACTATTTATTCTAATTGTGTTTATTCATATTAAAATAATACCTACAGGTGTTCTGTATTCGATATTTATTTTCCAATAATAATTACTGTTCTATATACTTATTAATACATTTAATCCTCCCTCGCCTTTCGGCTAGTTATTCTCGTATCTCTAACTAATCCCAATATTAGTTTACTACTTAATGTTAATTATTATTGTCTTCTTTCTTTGGCTACGTGAATTGTGGGTTACCTGATCTCGGCATGAACTTCTGTTGGTCACCCATTGTGCAACGCATCGAGTCGTGTGAGATGGTACTCTCGGAATGGAATCTATTTCGGTTTTTCGTTCTTTAATTTAAATTTCCTGCTATGGATTAAGTCCCGTAATTGTGTTTGGGTGTTGAATTACGCTGTCTTACCTGATTGGTTTCGTCTAAGACGCTTAATTGTCCCTGCAATAGGATTTGCGCGGTGACTGACGTCGCGCAGTGGTTCTGATTTCGGTGGAGTGCGAGTAGTTATACTGGAACGTGCTCTATCGTGGTTGTTGTCGCGTGATTTTAAGATGGCGTTCGGATTTTCCGTTTGGGTTTAAATTTGAATTGAACGTCTGGAATAGTGAGTTCATGTAGTGCCATATCGCGCATCATGTACAATATTAACCTGGTGTCTTCTTTTCATTATACCTTCGGCTAAATTGCGGAGTAGTTTATTCGCGGATGTCTTGTTGGGTTTGGATATTGTCGGGGTTTTGATTCGTCCTAATTCGGTTGGCGCCTTTTGTTAATAGTTCGCCCGGCGGCGTTCGGTGGTGTTCGGCTGCCGCCCGGACCTTCTTTTTCGTTTCTTCCACAGCGGAGTGTGAATCAAGCTATCCTAGGTGAAGGGGCTGCGACGCTTTTCGCGTTTTCTCCATTAGTTTGCTGGAGTCCGATTTCGGGATTTAGTGAAAAATGTCTACTCAAATAGTTGCTCTTACGTTTGCCTTGCCTTCAATTGCGTTATTTTGCGTTTCCTGAGCCAACTAACGGTGTATACCGGATTTTACAGCCAAGTTTCATTTGATACCCATGTTGGGTATCAAATTGGTAATCCGCCATCTTAAAGCGGCGGTCATATTGAATTTAGTGTGATGTCACTAACTTTATTTTTTCTACTCTACAAGTCCTTTCATTTGATACCCATATACTTTCAAGCTCTTTCATTTGATACCCATATTAAGGGTTGACAAAAAATACATTATCCGCCATCTTGGAGCGGCGGCCATTTTGAAAGTATTATACAATATTGAGTATTGCATATTGTATTGTCTCCGGAACTAATGGTGTATGCAAAATTTCAGCTCAATGGGATGTCAGGAAGTGGTTCTAATTGAGCTTGCAAGATTCGACCCACACATAGCTACTTAGGTATGTACTTGTAAGTATTCCTAACAGGGCAAGTTAAATAAAAGCTTGTAACGAATTATGGGATTAGGTCGATTTAAGTAGGTACTATACACTGTAATAAAGGAAGACTATAATTATAGTAACACTATATAACCTGCAACTTTGTAGGAATAGATCTTTCCTATAACAAAAATATTGGTTCCGGAGTTATCGACCACCAATCTTTAGCTTTGCGGTCGGGCCGCATTATAAAAAATGATCCGGAAGCTGGCCCCATAAACCAGGTTTTACTTTTATTATCTATTCAGGCCCCCATTGTCCCATTTCCTAAGGTCGCCGAGATCCCAAAAATATAAAACGATGGCGCTGCTGCTTCTGAGTCAGTAACCCACCTCCGACTTGGTTCGCTTCGCTTGGTATTCAGAATAGATTAGCTTTGCGCCGCCCAATTTCCACGTAATATTAACGTGTCACTCTGGGCTGTTTTCTTTATGTATTTTTATGGCTTATTATTTGAAATTGCAAAGCTAAATGAATATTACATGGCTCCCGCGGTCTCTGAGTTCATTGCATGAATAAATAGGTAGCTCTCCAGCTGCAAAGGGGAAGAAATAAATATCAACGCCGGGATTTTCCGTCTATGTTTAGAAACCTCGGGTTTCGATTAAATTTATAATAATATGTAAAAACTGACATTTTAGTGTTATTATACTCAATAAAAATGTGTTGTTAATGTTAATAACTTGATACTTGAGGTTTTTGAAAGTACCGAGTTCTTTTTTGATCATTATTTGGTTTAAAATCGGACGCAGAGGGCCACGCTGTCTAATAGTATATTTCCTAACAAGTGCGGAAAGTGCCACTTTTCCGCACGCCATTGCAGTTGGCTGAACGACGCGTAGCGGAGTTCACCCAAGAAATCGAGTGCGGAAAAGACACATTCCGCAAGAGTTAGGAACACTATTTTTTCTACAAGCGTGCGAAAAAGTAAGACACTTTTCCGCACGCATTTTATTTTAGAAAGTGTCACTTTTTCGCACTAGTGCGGAAAAGTAGTGCGGAAAAGTACTTTTCCGCACTAGTGCGGAAAAGTGACACTTTCTAAACTAAAATGCGTGCGGAAAAGTGTACTTTTCCGCACTACTTTTCCGCACTAGTGCGTGCGGAAAAGTGACACTTTCTAAACTAAAATGCGTGCGGAAAAGTGTACTTTTCCGCACGCTTGTAGAAAAAATATTTTTCCCCAAGTTTGCATATATATCATATGGTATGGCGCTGAAAATCGGTATTTGGGATGTGGAGGTATGGAAAAACCAACTGCACTATTCATTTTCCCTTAAATAAATGTCCAACCTACTCCATGGAGAACCTAAATTCCCAAAAATTATATATCAGGATGTAGATCTTTTTGAGCACTATATTATAGAAAATAGATCAAGTCGTTAAAAAATAATGAATTATCTCGAGTTATTAAAGTGATACACACTGTATAGATTACACTCGACGGGATCAGTCTCTTGGGGCAGTCAGTCTCGTAATTTCCCATCTCTCCTTATTCCTCTATCGAGTTGTTATCCCAAATCGGAAACCAAATATTGTTCCGGAGGAAATAAAGACTTATTTATAAAGGAGAGGCCTTTAGCTCCGGCTCACGGAGTTTTATTTGTTCCCATATAAAAACCAAACATAATTTTCTATAATCTGTTATCTCTCCCCAGGGCTTTATAAACTTCCATATTTTTCCGCACTTTGCCCGGTATGCTAATGTGGGGATTTGCGGTTTGATAGACAGGGGGAAATGGGTCCCGAAGTTTTAAGTGGAGACGAACATATATATTTGCAAAAATATTTAGCTAAAACGAAATACACTTCTAGCGGGAACAGTATATATTATAAAGTACCTACATACCTAAGTTGCTGAGTATGGTGAAAATTGCGGAACCAAGTGAATTGAAGCACCTGAAAAAGATAGAAATTAAAATTACCTATTATCTACCTATTTCACTTACGTACACGACAAGCTGAGTAGTGCTCCGTATGTTTTTGCGCAATTACCTGGCAAATAAAGTTAAACGATATTATAAAAAGTACCTAATAGTTTTAGTCTCTCTGCACATATAATAAAAATAATTTATACATGAGCCCATATTATTTTGGGTAAGTAATTGTATTTTCAGGGCTTTCAGAGGCTTAACTAACAGAGACTCTGTAACACAGAAACAGTATTATACGAATCTAATACACGAATAAATAGGTATACGTATAAAAAAGAACGCACAGCAACCAACACTCTGTTAATAGGCAATTAAATAAGTGTAAAATGCATTCAATTTATGGAGGCTTTCAGGTTAATGGGCGGGTCTATACAATTCTATTTAGGCTACTCTAACACATGGCGCTAAATGACATTTTAAACGCGATTGAACCTTGAACGCCAACAACTGCAGCTAACTTCAGCCCGTTGTTAGAACCCCCTGAAATCAGGTGCAGACGTTGGCAACGGACTTTAATCACGGCTGAAGTTTGCTGCAGTTGTCGCCTTTTCAGTCTGTCACATTATGTCTTTATTTTTACCTAAGGCTCAGTGGCGTAACTACGGAAGAGTAGGCCCATGTTCAAAATTTCAGGTGGGCCCCTGTGTTTTTTTTATGTTTGAACGTGGTGTATCAATGAAAAACATTGTACAGGATGTCCCATTTTCGATACTTTTGCAAGTTATATTTATATTTTGAAATTCTTACCTCCTAGAAAAAAACCGTGCACCCCACTGATTTCTACATGAAAAAATCTATAACGGTCGATTTTTACCATTTAAACAAGTTAGCGTATAACGGATATAGGGGGGGTGCCTGAAAATGGCAAATTTTGAAAATCACCTTGTGTTTAAAAAACTAAGGAGGCCGCATGAAAATTCCATATACGAGCCTTTCCTTTTATGAAAAAGTAGGTCAGTTTCCCGAAAACCGCAACTCCCTATTTCTAAAAATAACCGAGATACCTTGCAAACTTAAACTTTGTATTGACCAACAGTTAAAAATAATGCACCTTGCTCACTACAGGTCGAAAAACGCGAATTTATAGGTCAAATTTGATGTTGAATCACCATGTACGTTATGTACAGGGTGATCCAAACTGGACGCCCCAGGCCTACTACGGGAACACGAAAACTGAAAATAAAATTTCGGGCAGGGGCTCTTAAATGGAATGGAATGAAAAACATGTTTTTTTTTATTCACTAGGACCGGTTTTCCGAAATCTACCTAGCCATGAAAACAATTGTGATAATCAGAAATTATTTAAGAATATGTATTTATGTATTTATGTGTATTTAAGAATATGCCTTGTGCACCATTAAATTTGTTCGACTGGAGTATTTTTTAAATTTCTGAATTATGCTTGTTACTGACTTGTTTGATACTATAGTTTGTTACAAAAATTGTTTTTTAATATTCCAGTTGAAAACATTTAAGGGTGCACAAGACAACCTAACATTCTCTTAAATAATTTCTGACTATCAATTATTTTAACTTTTGAACAAAAAAGATACAGAAAATTGTTTCCTGTAAAAGTTGTTAAGAATGATAAGGACTTTCAATATTTAGGAATATAATGGTATGTTTCTGGGGGAAAATATTGATGACGGCACAGCGGCCATTTCTCCAAACAACAAAAAAAGCAAATTTTCGGTCATAATTGGGCCTTATGGTATGTCCCATTTAAGAATCCTTGTCCGAAATTTTATTTCCAATTTTCGTGTTCCCGCAGTAGGCCTGGGGCGTCGAGTTTGGATCATCCTGTAGGTACATTTACTCTCAAGTTATTATACATTTTTTGTACTACCCTTGTATTTTTATTGTTGCGAAATTCCAATCGCCCTCTATGTAACCGATTAGAGATTCTGACTCGTCGGTTATTACTCAGCACCACATCAATCGGCTTGCATCGGAAAACCGAAATTTATGCGCCCTGCCAGAATCTTGGTCGCGGTGGGCCCCTAGCAGCTCTGGGCCCGTGTTCACCGCACACTCTGAACACCCTGTAGTTACGCCACTGGTAAGGCTCACAGTGAAATATAAATAGGCAAGCGATAATACGCAATACAATCTGGAAATACAAAATACAATACAATCTAAAACAAGCCTTTTGAATAATGTTAGGTCTAGATTTAAAATTTCAATTCTGTTGGTGCTAACCCAACCTGCTATCTGTATACCTACCAATATTGTTATGTGATCGACAAAGTTATTAAGAAAGATGATGTTAGGGCATTTAGTTTGTAATGTAACTGTTGTGGTCAGCTCTGGAACCAAATTTGCAGTAATAATCTGAATAAAAGAGTAGACTTTGGTATCTAATTTCTTTGTGCTACTAGTTGTATATTGTGATAAAATCGTAATATTTCTATAAACAAACAACAAAATTTACAGGGGTATTCACGTATTAAAAAACAAATGATGATTTTACAGGGGAGGTAACTAACTGGTAAGTCCTTAATGTGGATACACTGTATATCTTTCCACTGAAAGATCACCTTAATAAAAGGAGATACATCCAGATCCACCCCTGTCTACCCCGTTGATTAAAAGACTAGAACAAAAAAGCCCCAAACAATACACTATCTGTTATTCAAACGGCCGGCCGGTTCCATTTACCGCTTTTATAAAACGCATTGTACAAAAATTGCTGGTGACATCTCCATATTAATTTATCTTTGGAACTGACGTAGATTCAAAACGAGGGGTGTTTTTTTATATAAAAATTCTGTATGTATTTAGCAACTTGATCCTATGCAATATGTCTGTCCTTCCCTCCTTCCGTTTGTTTAAAATAACAATTTAATATTACCCATGACCGTCGAATGTTATAAACTGGATCAACACTATATTATTATTAATCAAGATGTATATAGTAGGAACTTGTAGGAACTTTTATACCTTCGTACACTTCTTTCAAAGACAGAGGTTGTGACGAAATTTTACCTTGGGAAATAAGGATTTAAGGACTATATTATTTATTTAAATAAACAGCCTTCTTTGACCAAATGAACACAGGACCGATTCTAAGTGATTAAGTTTTTGTAAAGTTCGATTTATTTATTCATTATTTAACTTTCTTCACGAATACCAGTCTTTTTATAAGGACAAATATTGTAACTTTAAAATTAAAATCATTTCATAGGTTTATTAGGCAATTAGGTAAAACGCCCCGAAATACATAATATTAAAATATATTTTTTTATTTTGCTTGTGAAAAAAGAACAGGGAGACACGTAAAAAATAAAATAAAAATATAAATAATATTAAATAAATCACTTTTAAACACCTTATGTATTCAAAATAGTGAACAAATTTTCTTATTCAAATTGTTCGATATCTTATAAGGATACTTTATCTACACAGAAAACAAAAAGATAATTGCTCTGTATATTGAATTTTCAACAATGAAAATATACTTGAAATACATACATAAATAAATCTATATATATAGGTACTATGTATACATTAGAATATCATTGATTACGATAGGTTAGGATAACTAATTATATCCTACTGATTGCCAATGCTGCAGTAATATCCTACTGATTGCCAATGCTGCAGTAATAAACAAAAATAAAACAAAACTACTTGGCACTAACACTTAAAATAAGTTTTCTCAAGTTACAAACTATTTTTATGGTTATAATATGATAGGAAGACATCGGAAACGGGAATCCGTATACATCTTCCCATCACATCAAGAATAATAATAATAATTTTCGGATATTCCCAGCTTTTCTTTGCCTCTCCGCCTTTTCGCATCCTTCTCACTTTTCTGCATATTCTCGCCGTATAATCCGAAGAATAACGACCGTTCGGCCATAAATCAAATCTAATAAGCCACTTTCGAATTTCGAAACGTCGTAAAGGTTCCATTTCCTGCGTGAGCCCTTCGTGGGGATTTCGGGCCGTCATTACTGCATTCCGACGTGACAAATGGGCGGTTGCAGCCGCGCCGCGGCCCATTTGATGTGACAGCTACTTTTCCGGTTTATATTTTTTATACGCCAGCCTGTCAATAAATGTGGATAAAAATATATTCTTGTGGGTAAAAATACATATATGCCCAGGGCCGTATCTAGCGAAAATTGGGGGGGGGGGGGGGTTCAGGATCGGCTCAAGCTTCTGTGGGGCTGGGTGCCGCATGAAAGTGCGGGGCCCTGGGCAAGGAATTACTTAATCCATTAAGAACAAATTTTTGAAAATTGATACTAGAAAAGTAGGCCGGGGCGATGCGTTTAGATCACTTCAGTGATGTATATAGAAATTAATTTCGAGTGGGGAGGGACAATTCTTGTGAATTTCTTTCAAACAAGTGCATTTAAAATAATTCCGTAAAAGGCGCCGCAGGCGAAATTTTTTTAGAAATGTTAAGGAAAATTACTTAAAATTAGTCTTAGGAAATCCCAATATCTTCAGATTTCCAAGCTGCAGTGAATATTTTCTAATTTTGAAATGGTTTCGGTTTCGTGCCTTTTTAAATACGCTGCTGACTGGCTAACCCTGTACACTGGACTCGGAGGCGCGGGGCCAGTCAAAACGCAGGTCGCGTACGCCGCACCGTTCGCACCCGCCTAGAGCCGGCCCTGGAGGGGTTAGACCAGTGGCTGTTGCAGTTGAAATAGCTTTAATGTTTAAAAAAAACCTACAATCTTTAATAAAAAACTGAAACAGGTTTCAGTTGAACAAGTTTAACATTAAAACTTTAAAAATATTAAATATTAATTATAATAATAGCTGAATATTCCTTCTCGCATTTATACCTAGCCCTTTTCTACTTATTTAATTTCTCATTATTACGGATATATTCCTACACATTCTTCGCCTGGCCTGACGACAGCTTTAAAATTGCCAGTAGGTATGGTAAAAGATTTCTTCGCGCCACTTGTCTAACTGAATCTTTCATAAAAATATCAAATAAATCTTCAACTACAAATTAGTACTAATCTATTCATAAAAGAGACTCTGACTCTCACCGTTCACCGTTTATTGTTGTCGAGTGTTGCCAGTTATGTTTTATTTATAATTTAAGTATTTATTTTGAACACGGGCAAGTATGTATTAAATTGAAGACAAATTTTAACAAAATATCGTTTACTTGCACTTACAACATTAAAATTATATATTAGTACTGACAGTTATAAAAATTCTATAGATTATTTTCCTCATACTGCTTGCATACAATAAAGTAGCTCCTTCCATAAAAATCCAACCAATCATATTATGCCTCTGCTACCGATAATTGCACTAGTGTAAATTATCGTATGGAATATCACTAGTGCCGGAAATTTTATCGATAATTTTTTCGAAAGCGCTATTTTGCCTAGAAAGATCACGAGTATAAATTGGGCTTTTATTTTCTGATTTTATCTCTGAAAATAAAAGCCGAATTTGTACGAGTGGTTTTGCTAATGGGCAAAATGGGGCTTGAGAATAAAATTATCTAGAAAAATTTCCGGCACAAGTGGTATTTGTCGAGATTATTTCTCGAATACGATTTAATAATTTCTGTATTAATTTTTTCTATGTTTACATTTCCAAAACGACTCATTGTGAACGAGTTTATTGACAGCTTCGACTGTAGCGTTCGAGTAAACAAACATGACGCTTGGGTATCCAAGGCAAATGCGATTATACCTAATACACCCTGTCGGCGTTGGTTTATCTTCTGAATGTGTCATAAATTTAAACGGAGGCGGCGGTCTAAATAACAAGAATTTAGCAATGTAAAAGTCATATAAATTCATTGATATAATGCTTAATAAAACCGCAACATAATTTATAAGCTGCATAATTTAGAACAGTGTGAAACACACAAACTTTAAGAAGTAGGTACGTGTTTGTATCCAACAGATTCGCGATTGCTAAGCAACGAAGTGATAATTTGCACAAGTGCAATTACCGGTAATTGCACTAGTGCTAGCAGAGGCATATCATTGGTTGGATTTTTATGGAAGGAGCTACCTTATTGGATGCAAGCAGTATGAGGGAAATAATCGGTGTAATACCACTAGAACAATTACCACTTCGGTGCTCAACCACGAATCTGGATACAAACACGTACCTACTTCTTAAAATTGGCGTTTTACCGTTGACTGAAAGCTTATAAATTTTGTTGCGGTATTATTAAGCATTGTATCAATGAATTTATATAACTTTTACACTGCTAAATTGTTCTTATTAGACCTCGGTCTCAGTTTAAATTTATGACACACGTTCAGAAAATAAACCAACTCTGACAGGGTGTAGGTATAATCGCATTTGCCTTGGATATGCGTCATGTTTGTTTACTCGAATGCTACAGTCGAAGCTGTCAATAAACTCGTTCAAAATGAGTCGTTTTGGAAATGTAATAGAAAAAATTAATACAGAAATTATTAAATCGTATTCGTGAAATAATCTCGACAAATACCACTCGTGCCGGAAATTTTTCTAAATAATTTTATTCTCAAGCGCCATTTTGCCCATTAGCAAAACCACTGGTACAAATGGGGCTTTTATTTTCAGAGATAAAATCAGAAAATAAAAGGTCAATTTATACTCGTGATCTTTCTAGGCAAAATAGCGCTTTCGAAAAAATTATCGATAAAATTTCCGGCACTTGTGATATTACATACGAAAATTTTCTGCCCTCACATTTGCAGCTTTTAAAGTATGCGATAGTGTCAATAATTATTCTAGGTATCTTATTGCCGTTGAAACTTTTTGTTTTTCTTATAAGTTACTAGCAGTTAATTGATCTTTTCACTTTAAAAAATGTACTTAAGGTAAGTTTATGCAAGACAATTTAACGTAATTTAATATATTAACACGATTTAATGTCACATAAGGATTTAGTAAATTTCGCACGAGATCTATATAAGTCCTCCATTTCAATATTGGAGTACACCTGGGCGACGTAGGACTTAACCCTTCAGCACAAAAATAAAAAACCTAACCCATCACTATCCAAATAATAAACGATCAGTGCTAAAGGGAATTCTTGTTCTCACTATAGTTGTGTGTTTCTTTCTTATTGTTGGCAATCAAATTACGCATGCGTAAACTGAAACTTCCTTTAATTTTAACGCAAAAGTTACAAGTTGGTTTAACTTTTATGTGCTACATAAACACTCCCATTGAATAACCTATATATTTAACTTCTCTCTTACGTTACGTTAATGTTAAATTACGTTAAATTGACTTCCATAAACCCACCTTAAACACACATAAATTATTAATAAAGCTGAAGTGTCATTCACCATTGCCCATGTATAGTCGCGTTTGTTTTTCGCGGCCTTCACGGCAACCCGTGCACAGTGACTTTCTCGCCCGGGTTGCACAAAAAGCGCATACATTTCCCAACTAAAAATGAAAATGAACTTGTAATGATGCCATTTATTTGTTTACAGTCGTTAAAAAGGACCTTTCTACATCTCTTCTAACCTCGTTGAGCAGCGCCAGGTCTGCAGAAATGCACCCGTGCACAAACCAATTATTCACCGGGCAGGGAAGGAAATTCCGCGCAACTGATTTCCTCAGGCCGTCAACCCTCCGGGGCCGGGCCACGGAGCACGGAGACCGCCTCGAGAGCGGACGAGACTGCAAGTGGGTGTCGGTAAATTGATATGTTCGTTCGTTTGCACGCTGTGTTTTCGCATTCCGCCCGGATGCGCAAATTGTCCATCAGTTAAAGACGTAAGAGAAATAACCGAAGGAGCGCCATCGAAAATTTAATCAGTCGTTCTTTTTCCAAACGGACTTTTGTTCTTACAAAGAAGGGTAATGTGACGGTGAAATACAGTATAAGGTTAGAGTACGCCACTTGTACCAGTAACGGCTTCTTCTATAAACAAAAAGTCCAAACTGCTCCAAATTAAACGCAATATAATAGTCTATGCCAGGTTATAGTAAATAATTATTATTTATTTTTCGTTTTAAACCTGGAAACAGTACCTTTTAAAGAAGAAAATAATTGTGATACACCATTGCACTAGTTTCCATCAGTTATAGAACCAACATCACTAGTCATCAACCCACGAATTAATGTATTATAGGCAGTGCATAGGTAATAAATGAACAATAAATGAATATTAATTATTTTCTAAGGTTAATTAATGTTTTTAAATATGAAAACTTGGATGAAAACAGTTAGCATAGATAATATATAAAATATACTTGGGGATTTTAAACAAGTAGGCATATTTACTATTTAACAATTTTTAACAAATTTTCGCAAAGTTCATCTTCATGATAAACATATATATTTTTTAATAATGTGTCTCACTGCATGCTACAATGATCCTTTATTTTTGGCAGACCCAACTCAGTCTTTTTTCTCCATGGTATTCCTCATCAGATTCCTTATTTTCATTCTCCTCTAGAATTTTTCCTGGGTAATTTTACTAATTAAAATTTACCATTACAAAATCTCCAATAATCGTTTTATAATAGGCATGTTTTTTGGCATATAGTGATTTGAAACAAATACACAAATACAAAAATCCATCCTTGATAATTTTTTTGTTTGGATTTTCGGCCCGGTTTTCTAAATCAAAACATGTTTAACTAAATCTTCTTTCATGGTAGCCGCAATTTAATTTCTTTTTATTTTTTTGATATTTCCTTTTCCTTTGACGTTCTTTGAGCATTCTCGATTCCCTTTTTCTTTTGTTATAAAAGAACTTCCCTTTGTGGTAGTTTTTTTATGAAATTATTTGCCATTCTGGATCATTGCTTGAAGTTTTTGTGCCAAAACAAATATTCTTAAAAGGTAGAAAGGAAAGTTCTTTTAAAAGAAAAGGAAAATAATAATCTTAAATTTCACGTAGAACGAAGAAAATTAATCTGATATTAGGAGAGAAATAATTATTATTCAAGGCAGACGAAGTCTCCGAATTTGTTATTTAAAAATCGGTAGGGTGATATATTAATTTACTAGTGATATTTTTAGTTGTTATAATAATTGTTTCTACATTTAATTATATAGTATTGTGGAGTAACTGGGAAAAGACACTGTTACCACCACAGCCATACTCAGTTTATCTATCAGTTTTTCTAGAAAGCATTATTCCCAGGAAAAGACTGTGTCCGTAACTGATCCGGCAAAAACTATTTGATGTATTTTAAGGAAAATTTACAAAATAGGTATTTATAACTATACCAACAATATGTACTATAATTTCAGCTTGCAGTTGTATCTAAAGGGCAGGTGAAGTATCAACATTAATATAAAAAAAAGTCTGAACTTTATAATAATTGCAATAAAATGAAACTATATAGATTTTTTTTGTACAGTGTGTCCCGGATAAGAATGAACAGCATGAGGATCTTGCAAACGGTGAGAGATAGAACAACGTTTTAAAAATTATGTAATTTCATTGGTGCATATTGGCAGGCGTTGAATTCTCAGTATTATGAAATTTAAAACTAATTTTTATTTCTGTAACATTATAATAATTATTACTCCCCCCAGAGTGGCCAGATACGGACCTTCGTGAAATTAATTGTTTTGCTCTAATCTATCCCGCCATTACCGTGTCGAAGTTCGTCATGAAACGGATATCTCCGGTGGAACTCTCAACCGTAAATTGCTGCCAGTTAAAAGTTGGCCGAGGAAACAGCCAGTAATTATCCCTAAATATACCAATAATAATTGCTGAGTCAATTAAAGCAGCCACAACATACGCGCTTTGTTGTGGAACTACTATCGTTTATTGAACAATATCAGTAACGAATGAAACTTCTTTATATTCTATAGGTCACCCATTTTTATATACAGGGTATCTGTTTAAAAACAATGATTTTGTTTTGAAAAAGTTGACTCGGTGTACAAAATTTCATGAATTAATCTTTAAAGATATATGACCTGTTTTGACTTTACTATATACGAGAGTTTCGAAATCTCCCGAAGCAGAGGTTATTTTAAAAATTCAAAATTAACAAATGTTTGGACACTAGTCGTTGACACAGGTCTAAGTTTTGTAGAGCTAGGGCAAACAAAAACGCTGTAAACTTCTGTGGTAAATAATAAAAGCTGCATAATACATGAAAAACTCTTCGTTTGCTATACGATTTGTAATCCTTATAGACCGTCAGATAGTAACAGTAGGTACCCCATTTTCTCATACAAGCCTCGAAGAGGGTTGAAAAGTACATCGATGTTTAGTAGAATGAAGGGAAATTTACGAGTGGCCCCTGGGATAACATATTATGGAAAATTCGATTTTCCTTAACAGGAATATAAGGTGGCTGTTGCCCATATTTTCACGCAAGCCGTGTTCACTAAATGATAAATTAATAGAACCTGGCTTCGGAATAACAAAGGCTTGAGTGTCGCAGGTGGATAAAGGGTTGAAATAAGGGCCTATTTTTGCAAGGAAAAATCGAAATTTTGACCGATTTTTCCACACAAGCCCATCGAAAGTTTGAAAGAAAGTTTGAAAATGTACATCGTCATTAGCCCAAAAACATATTATACATAATAAATGTAATATATATATATATATATATATATATATATATATATATATATATATATATAAGGATGTAAGATTAGCGAGTGTAAATGTAACAATTACAAGAAAAGGTGATAATGGGCAAACACTCAAAGTTAACAAAAAGAAAAAACTAGTAACCGCATACACGTGTTTCATGCTATTTGGCAATCATCAGTACGGTGTAACATTAACCAAATCAAAAGATAGGCATGATTTGGGAAGCAACAAATGAAGTCCAGGCAGGAGCCAACAGCACATTTGCAGCTTCAGTCAGCACATCCCCTATTTTGGGGCTTGTACTAACATCGCCACGGAGGCTGCTAAAGCGACCTGCGTGGAAATCTTCATAACCCAAGATACAATGACAATAAGGATGTAAGATTAGCGAGTGTAAATGTAACAATTACAAGAAAAGGTGATAATGGGCAAACACTCAAAGTTAACAAAAAGAAAAAACTAGTAACCGCATACACGTGTTTCATGCTATTTGGCAATCATCAGTACGGTGTAACATTAACCAAATCAAAAGATAGGCATGATTTGGGAAGCAACAAATGAAGTCCAGGCAGGAGCCAACAGCACATTTGCAGCTTCAGTCAGCACATCCCCTATTTTGGGGCTTGTACTAACATCGCCACGGAGGCTGCTAAAGCGACCTGCGTGGAAATCTTCATAACCCAAGATACAATGACAATAAGGATGTAAGATTAGCGAGTGTAAATGTAACAATTACAAGAAAAGGTGATAATGGGCAAACACTCAAAGTTAACAAAAAGAAAAAACTAGTAACCGCATACACGTGTTTCATGCTATTTGGCAATCATCAGTACGGTGTAACATTAACCAAATCAAAAGATAGGCATGATTTGGGAAGCAACAAATGAAGTCCAGGCAGGAGCCAACAGCACATTTGCAGCTTCAGTCAGCACATCCCCTATTTTGGGGCTTGTACTAACATCGCCACGGAGGCTGCTAAAGCGACCTGCGTGGAAATCTTCATAACCCAAGATACAATGACAATAAGGATGTAAGATTAGCGAGTGTAAATGTAACAATTACAAGAAAAGGTGATAATGGGCAAACACTTAAAGTTAACAAAAAGAAAAAACTAGTAACCGCATACACGTGTTTCATGCTATTTGGCAATCATCAGTACGGTGTAACATTAACCAAATCAAAAGATAGGCATGATTTGGGAAGCAACAAATGAAGTCCAGGCAGGAGCCAACAGCACATTTGCAGCTTCAGTCAGCACATCCCCTATTTTGGGGCTTGTACTAACATCGCCACGGAGGCTGCTAAAGCGACCTGCGTGGAAATCTTCATAACCCAAGATACAATGACAATAAGGATGTAAGATTAGCGAGTGTAAATGTAACAATTACAAGAAAAGGTGATAATGGGCAAACACTCAAAGTTAACAAAAAGAAAAAACTAGTAACCGCATACATGATTTGGTTAATGTTATATATATATATATATATAAGGATGTAAGATTAGCGAGTGTAAATGTAACAATTACAAGAAAAGGTGATAATGGGCAAACACTCAAAGTTAACAAAAAGAAAAAACTAGTAACCGCATACACGTGTTTCATGCTATTTGGCAATCATCAGTACGGTGTAACATTAACCAAATCAAAAGATAGGCATGATTTGGGAAGCAACAAATGAAGTCCAGGCAGGAGCCAACAGCACATTTGCAGCTTCAGTCAGCACATCCCCTATTTTGGGGCTTGTACTAACATCGCCACGGAGGCTGCTAAAGCGACCTGCGTGGAAATCTTCATAACCCAAGATACAATGACAATAAGGATGTAAGATTAGCGAGTGTAAATGTAACAATTACAAGAAAAGGTGATAATGGGCAAACACTCAAAGTTAACAAAAAGAAAAAACTAGTAACCGCATACACGTGTTTCATGCTATTTGGCAATCATCAGTACGGTGTAACATTAACCAAATCAAAAGATAGGCATGATTTGGGAAGCAACAAATGAAGTCCAGGCAGGAGCCAACAGCACATTTGCAGCTTCAGTCAGCACATCCCCTATTTTGGGGCTTGTACTAACATCGCCACGGAGGCTGCTAAAGCGACCTGCGTGGAAATCTTCATAACCCAAGATACAATGACAATAAGGATGTAAGATTAGCGAGTGTAAATGTAACAATTACAAGAAAAGGTGATAATGGGCAAACACTTAAAGTTAACAAAAAGAAAAAACTAGTAACCGCATACACGTGTTTCATGCTATTTGGCAATCATCAGTACGGTGTAACATTAACCAAATCAAAAGATAGGCATGATTTGGGAAGCAACAAATGAAGTCCAGGCAGGAGCCAACAGCACATTTGCAGCTTCAGTCAGCACATCCCCTATTTTGGGGCTTGTACTAACATCGCCACGGAGGCTGCTAAAGCGACCTGCGTGGAAATCTTCATAACCCAAGATACAATGACAATAAGGATGTAAGATTAGCGAGTGTAAATGTAACAATTACAAGAAAAGGTGATAATGGGCAAACACTCAAAGTTAACAAAAAGAAAAAACTAGTAACCGCATACATGATTTGGTTAATGTTACACCGTACTGATGATTGCCAAATAGCATGAAACACGTGTATGCGGTTACTAGTTTTTTCTTTTTGTTAACTTTGAGTGTTTGCCCATTATCACCTTTTCTTGTAATTGTTACATTTACACTCGCTAATCTTACATCCTTATTGTCATTGTATCTTGGGTTATGAAGATTTCCACGCAGGTCGCTTTAGCAGCCTCCGTGGCGATGTTAGTACAAGCCCCAAAATAGGGGATGTGCTGACTGAAGCTGCAAATGTGCTGTTGGCTCCTGCCTGGACTTCATTTGTTGCTTCCCAAATCATGCCTATCTTTTGATTTGGTTAATGTTACACCGTACTGATGATTGCCAAATAGCATGAAACACGTGTATGCGGTTACTAGTTTTTTCTTTTTGTTAACTTTGAGTGTTTGCCCATTATCACCTTTTCTTGTAATTGTTACATTTACACTCGCTAATCTTACATCCTTATTGTCATTGTATCTTGGGTTATGAAGATTTCCACGCAGGTCGCTTTAGCAGCCTCCGTGGCGATGTTAGTACAAGCCCCAAAATAGGGGATGTGCTGACTGAAGCTGCAAATGTGCTGTTGGCTCCTGCCTGGACTTCATTTGTTGCTTCCCAAATCATGCCTATCTTTTGATTTGGTTAATGTTACACCGTACTGATGATTGCCAAATAACATGAAACACGTGTATGCGGTTACTAGTTTTTTCTTTTTGTTAACTTTGAGTGTTTGCCCATTATCACCTTTTCTTGTAATTGTTACATTTACACTCGCTAATCTTACATCCTTATTGTCATTGTATCTTGGGTTATGAAGATTTCCACGCAGGTCGCTTTAGCAGCCTCCGTGGCGATGTTAGTACAAGCCCCAAAATAGGGGATGTGCTGACTGAAGCTGCAAATGTGCTGTTGGCTCCTGCCTGGACTTCATTTGTTGCTTCCCAAATCATGCCTATCTTTTGATTTGGTTAATGTTACACCGTACTGATGATTGCCAAATAGCATGAAACACGTGTATGCGGTTACTAGTTTTTTCTTTTTGTTAACTTTGAGTGTTTGCCCATTATCACCTTTTCTTGTAATTGTTACATTTACACTCGCTAATCTTACATCCTTATTGTCATTGTATCTTGGGTTATGAAGATTTCCACGCAGGTCGCTTTAGCAGCCTCCGTGGCGATGTTAGTACAAGCCCCAAAATAGGGGATGTGCTGACTGAAGCTGCAAATGTGCTGTTGGCTCCTGCCTGGACTTCATTTGTTGCTTCCCAAATCATGCCTATCTTTTGATTTGGTTAATGTTACACCGTACTGATGATTGCCAAATAGCATGAAACACGTGTATGCGGTTACTAGTTTTTTCTTTTTGTTAACTTTGAGTGTTTGCCCATTATCACCTTATATATATATATATATATATATATATATATATATATATATATATTACATACATATATTACATACATATATATATATATATATATATATATATATATATATATATATATATATATATTACATACAATCGAATTTTACATGGGCCACTCGTAAATTTCCCTTCATTCTATTCAACATCGATGTACTTGATGATGTACTGACGGTCTATTATTGGAGAATTCCAATAAATCATATCAATGTATTTTTTCCAATCCAATACCAAAGAATTAATATAAATCCAAAGGCATGTCTCTGTACAAGATTCTATTATTTGAAAGTGCGTTAGTTGATTCACTCGTATTTTAGGAAATATTAGTTGTTTTCATACCAAAGCACTGAAGATCTTCAACTTGTTATAAACAATGTGGAATTTAATTTCCCAGGGAAATAAACCATGCACATGACTCAAAAAGTAAACTGAACACATCGATATAGTATTACAATTTTAAAACTTATTTGTGTAACGTGACTGCCGGTGCCGATTGCTCCCCCTAGCGGTCGCAAGAATTTATACTTACCCCAGGAGTAATCTGTGCTAAATCTGAAGAAATTCGCTCAGCAGGATCTCTGAGGGGTTATCGAAAATTTTATACTTTCATATTAAGGAGATCCGCACGGAATGAAGCTGACGCAAAAATTAATAAAATCAATAATGAAATAAGGAAGGTATCAAGGAAAATCCATTATTATGGAATAGAGGATCTATGCCTTTTGAACAAAATGAACACCAGGAAAAAGCCAGCAAGTTATATTATTAACTAATATAATAAATACACCACGTGGTCTAAGCATGTTTTTCGTGTGTACCGCTACAAAGTTTTGATATTATTTAGTATTACTACAAGAGGTTATAAATTATGTACGCAGTTTAACTTACCTAACTCGTAAAAGTTTAAAAGTTTGTTCAGGAACCACCCATAATTTCTACTTGAAGAAATTATTGTCGCTAAAAATTTGAATAGCCCTACCTATTAATAAGCTTTATTAAAGGGAGCAGGACATCGCCCGAAATATATTTTCTCGAGCTTTGTCTCCCGAACAACTTGGGAGTCCTATAACAGCAAGTCGGGCCGCAAATTTGTGCGTTTAATAAACAAGCCCGATTCAAGAAGCGACGTCGCCGTCTCGGCACGTCCTCCCTTTAACTTTCCCGTAAAATATTGCGATATCTGACAGAGCAAAGTTTGTGGATATTGTTCTCGGAGCTTACCTCTAACAAGCCTTAAAAACGACTTTGGGCTAGCGGATTTTCAAGTGCGGATGAGCAATGGGCCCAACAAATTATTTATTCTTTCTTAATAGTTAATTATTTTAGTGCCACAATATAATAGGTGCATTATGCAATGAGTTTTATAAACGTCACTTTAGTCATGGGTTTTATTAGGCACAAGCGGAGGGAGTTTAGGTAGAATGAGCGTCTAATAGAGGAGTTTGTAAAACGGGTGGCATATTTTTTTAAAAGTGAAGATTATTCTATAATATATCAAATTAAACACATAATAATCTTATGTTAACAACTAATAATATTAGAACACAACACCAAATCTGAAAAGTAATGTCCATGTAACCATAATATATACCCCACTGGGGTAAACCCAGGAGCAATGCCTTTTTTAAAAACTCTGTTATAATACTTCCTCGCAGAAAAGTATATTAGCAATTTTTCTGAGATAATGGAAAATATTTCTTTATTCAGCGGTTTCATTTTTCTCTCCCCTCTATTTTAAGAACACCGAAAATTGAATTGGGTAGAAAATTTGATTATCTTTGCGTTGATTTTCAACCATAATTCGAACTTTGCCGCACAGAACGCGGCGCTTCATCGCCCAACTCTAACTGGCAACGATTTACGGTGCCAACGTTTCCGAGAGATCTATCTGTTTTATGGCCAACTGCGAAGATTAGCGCGAAAATAATAAAGGGCATGGCCCTTTTTAGTATTATGGCCGTTTAGTCTGTAACTTGTTTTTTTTTCAGTCAAAATCAACTGGTACAGTGTGTCCCCGGATTGAGTTCACATAAGGTGTAAATAACACAGGGACTTATTAGGCACGAGCGGAGGGAGTTTAAGTAGAATGAGCGTCTAATAGAGGAGTTTGTAAAACGGGTGGCATATTTTTTTAAAAGTGAAGATTATTCTATAATATTTTTATCAAATTGAACACGTAATAATCTTATGTTAACAACTAATAATATTAGAACACAACACCAAATCTGAAAAGTAATGTCCATGTAACCATATATATACCCCACTGGGGTAACCTCAGGAGCAAAGCCTTTTTTAAAAACTCTGTTATAATACTTCCTCGCAGAAAAGTATATTAGCAATTTTTCTGAGATAATGGAAAATGTTTCTTTATTCAGCGGTTTCATCTTTCTCTCCCCTCTATTTTAAGAACACCGAAAATTGAATTGAGTAGAAAATTTGATTATCTTTGCGTTGATTTTCAACCATAATTCGAACTTTGCCGCACAGAACGCGGCGCTTCATCGCCCAACTCTAACTGGCAACGATTTACGGTGCCAAAGTTTCTGAGAGATCTATCTGTTTTATGGCCAACTGCGAAGATTAGCGCGAAAATAATAAAGGGCATGGCCCTTCTTAGCATTTTGGCCGTTTAGCCTGTAACTTGTTTTTTTCAGTCAAAATCAACTCATAAAGTGTGTCCCCGGATTGAGTTTACATAAGGTGTAAATAACAAAAATTTTGGAGTTGAAATTTGAGCTTCTGGGGATCAGCCCTGCTTGGTTTGAAACTAATTTGTGACATAGTTTTAGTTTCGAAAAATCACGTAGGTATGCCTTGGAAATTATATGAAGAAACTAATTTCTACATCAGTAAAGTGCCTTTTTTGTAGGTTTTGCGACAAAAGGTTATTAAGGAAACTTGTTCAGAATGAAAAACTGAATAGGTTTGCGAAATTTCCAAAGTATAGGCCTACTTTGGTTTTTGGCATTTTTTCCCAGTTTATTGATAACGCCCGCATTATGATAATATCAAGATTATGGCTCCCAATCTTATAACCGATATATTGTTTAGATATCTATAAACTATGAAGTACTATTATGGTTTAATTTAAAAAATAGATTGGTTTCAATAATAATAATAATAATAAAATAGGAGATTGGCCGGAGGACGCCTGCAAGTGCAGCAAGGTCATGCAGTCGGTTCATTGATGGGTGATCACGCTCTTTAAATTATTTTGTGTAAGCCATTAAAAGCTCAGGAATTAGCAGTAAAGTAAGTCATATTAGTCCAGTAAAGTTAAGCTTTAATATTGCAATTCCTTGGGTAAGAATAGTTATTTATGTACCAAGGCACTGAAGTTCAACTTTTTATGACTCATGTGGAATTTAGTTGCCGAGGCCTCTGGCCGAGGCAAATAAACCACGTGAGTCATAAAAAGAACTTCAGTGCCGAGGTACAGATTATATATTTTTTTTAAATCGGAAAAAAAAGTTTTATTAAGCAAGAAAATAATCATAAGGGATCACCCGTCCATGAACCAACTGCGCGCGGCGTTGCTTGATTTTGACGATCGCTCTACCTAGGTCAAGTATGATAAGACACGGTGTCTTCGAACAGAAAAACCGTTGACTGATATATTATTAAAGACTGCTTACGGCTTTTTGGCTCCCCATGCGCTTTCTGGAAGATAAAATACAATGCAGAATACATTGTTAGCCATCAGAGCCATCTGTTTTCCAAGGACATAAAACTATAGCCGTGAGAAGTCTTTATAAATACGCCAGTCAACGGAAAAACCAAACTGCTGCTTGTTGTGCAGCCTCCATAACAAATCTATTGATATTCAAACCTACTAAAATATTTATACTGAAAGATTGCGCTGCTATCGGTAACAATTTAGCAATGTGTACGAAAAGTTAAATGGTCCTTTTGTGGCCGGGTTTTGAATATTTGGTCACTTTTGACGGGCGATGGCTCCGCATCTGACATTTGATGTTTACATCTCGCCAAGGCCTACTTATTGAAAAAACCGTACAATAATGGGCTACTTCTGTGCCGATTTCTGAGCTTTTAACGACGATTTTGGGACACTTCACTGCCGATTTCAAGAAAAACAATTTTACATCAAGAGTACACTAGAGAAAAAGCTTAAATCTGAGTTTTCGACCATCAACCCGGCAGGTTGCAGTTTTCTATGAATTTTTTTACAAAATCTGGGTACCTACATGACTGTGGATAAAATGTTGTAAGTACCTCGGCGGAAGTTTTATTACAGCCTCGGAATATCGCTGACCTCGGCGCCCCGATCGACCTAATGTATCCCTCGGCTGTAGCGAAAGGTTTTCCGCCGCAGTACGTAATGTACCTACAATTAAAGGAACTAACAAGTTAACTGTACTAACCTCTTGAAGTTTTACGTGCTGAAAATAACAACAGTTTAAGTTACAGCTGGAAATATTTTTTACGACGGGCCGGCTCTAAAATCATTAAAAGATTTATTGTTCTCGAAATGAAATAGGGAACAAAGGCGGGCAGTAAAAATCGAAATGGGCATTTGGCGGATGAATGCAGAACGGATCCGAATAAACCGGCCGTATTTACTGCTTATAAAAAAATTTATTGTAGCGTGAAAACCGGCAAATGTACTGTGGGGATTTAGCCGGCAGAACATACCTATCTAGCTTTTCGGCCCGATGGTCCATAATGGGTGCATATAGAATGAACGAACGCAAAAATCGGTTTTTGTTATTGCCCGAAGCCGCACAATAATTTTTCGTTTCAAGATAGTAATTGGGTTTTCCCTTGTTTGAAAATTGAAAAATAATAAACATGCTGCGTTAACAGCAGATAAAACAACATAGAAATATTTTTTTAATTACCCAAAAGGTATATTAGAAAGGTATATTCTAATGAATATTTATTTCTTTTTGTATGCTTAACGGGTGCGTTTAAAGATAAGTAGGGGAGAGTCGGGTAATATCGGCCACATTTCGAAAAATTGAAATAATTTTTATCAAAAAAAATTATATATTAACATATTTTTGCTTAAAATAAACTATACTCTTTGTAGAATAGAATACTTACTAACAGTGGCGCACCCAGAAAATATGATTGGGGGGGGGCCAACTCAGAGCCGTCAGACAGAAACTTTAGGCAGGGCAAATGACTTTCCAGTCAGGGCAGTTAGTACACATTTGAGAAGTGAGGGAGATGAGGTACCTAGAGGACGGTACTTTGTCGGTGGGGAGAGGGGGGGGGGGTAAAAAAAAGGAATTTAACCTTCGATATTAGATACAAATCGCGCCGCAGGCGAAAATTTGTGAAATTTTCAAGGTCAAATATAATATGAACATGAAAATTTTTTTGCTAATTATGCGGGCCCATAATCGTTTGTGCAGTAAGCAAGAATACTTTTTAACTCACAAAAATCTAGTAATTATCAATAATAACACTGAACACCCTTTTGTGAATATCATATTGTTTCAAAGGGCCACATTATGTCTATAATTTTCTGGCCAGTGTAGTTAGGTATAGGTAAACTGAAATTTGTTTGAAAACCGGACAATAAAGATTATTGTTTTTTTAAGCGGGCAATAAAAAGTGTACTTAGAGGTGTCTGCATACTAAAATGCGCCGAAGGCAATTTTTTTAGGAAATTTAAGGGCAAATTCAGTTTCAATGAAGTATAACAAATAAAAAAATCAACAAGATGTCTTTTTTACTCTTTTTTTTCTCAATGGTGCAGCGCCCTATCTACGGCTCTGGTGAGGTGAGGGAACTTGTGGCTCAGGCAGGACAAACATTCTGCCAGGCAACTTCCCCCCTGACTACGGCCCTGGATCAACTTAAAAAGCTTGACGTAGTACATAAAAAATATTTTATGATTCAAAGAAATTTCCAAAATATGAAAAAAGATCAGATATTAGCCAGTCAGTGCGCAATAATTGCCGAGGGTCGTACAGCGGACAGTACATCTACGATACCACCCTCGAGAATTTTTAAAATATGGAAGGTCTGGGGGGGGGGGGCGAGGCCCCCGCCCCCCCCCCCTGGGTGCGCCACTGCTTACTAAAATTAAACAAAAAAACTTAAACAAAAACTCCACTCGTTAAAAACAAAAGTGGGCCTCTTTTTGTAATTTTCTGAAAACGTCGGGTAGTATCGGACATGAATTAATTCCCCTGACAAATGTCGCATTTATAATAAACCTGATGTTTTTCTGCCCCAGAACAATTTTTATGGGTCCAACCATGGCACTAGATGCATTGTATCCAATTTGCGATTCACCACAGATGATACACTCCGTTGCTTCTTGTTGCTGTTCAGAACACATTATCTTTGCTATATTTTTTGTCCTTGACATTTTTATTTTTTCCAATGTAATCCTCTAGTTGGTCAATTTTTCTTTTTCCTTTTGTGTTTCTTGGGCATTTTTTAAAGTTAATATGAAAATAAGAATCACAGAAAGATTTTTAGTACCTGTAATAATTATAAATAATAAATGATGTTTAGTGGCATATCAGGTAAAGAATATCAATTGAAAAAAATGCACTCCAGCCGGGACTTGAACCCGGGACTCCTACTGTGGCCGTAGGCACTTTAACCAACTAAGCTACCGGAGATATGGGTTCCATCGGCTAGGTGTTATTTATTCCAATTGATATATAGTCAGTAGCGGTGAGATGTAGAAGACTACGGCGTCTTCTACAGCTACTAGAAGGGGTTAGAGGGTGTAGGGTAACCATTCATGATTGATAATTATTACAGGTACTAAAAATCTTTCTGTGTTTCATATTCTGGCTTTGACATTGTAGGTTAGAATTTCCACGTTCGATACTTGCAATAAGTCGCTATATGTCGAATATTAGCTTAGTTGGTTAAAGTGCCTACGGCCACAGTAGGAGTCCCGGGTTCAAGTCCCGGCTGGAGTGCATTTTTTTTCAATTGATATCCTTTACCTGATATGAAAATAAGAATGTTCAGTTAAAATTTCTGTGTGTCCGATATCACCCGAAATACGCGTGTCCGATACTACCCGAACAGCACCGTTGGAAAAAAGTGGCCAACTTATTTTTTACGACCCTCCGATAATTTACATAAAATCATTTTTATATTCCAAAATAACCAACAAATGTTATATAATATGAACATTTTAAAAGAACTTACCGTTTATATAAAATATAGACTGGTAAATTTTATGTCCGGGAAATTTGTTTTGGGCAAAAAATAAAAAATAAAGCACATGAAAAAAAGCTCGGCCTCATACTGAACATATGACATATGTCTAGGGCAATTCTAATAAAACATTTTCTGACAAATTCGGAACGCCATCTATTAGGGAAATTGAGAAGATGCTGTTGTCTGATACTACCAGTGGCAACACTATTGTATTTTTGTTTCATCCACTCATTTTTGTTTCTCGACACCTATAAACCCATGTACAGGGTATTTCAGTTTAAAATTGACAACCTTTGGAAAACAACAAAATTTAACAAAAAATGTGTGCCAAATTTGAAATTAGTTTTAGAAATATTAAAAAATATATTTTTTTGCGAATTTTAACACCATGTACCTTCCAAAGACATTGAGTTTATAATATGAGAAAGTGGCTTTATTTTTAAAAATTTTTATTCTGTTGTTTCACCAAGGTTTTTCAATTTAAAACTGAAACTGTCTTTAGTCTCAGTCTACAATGGAGCCAGATTTACTACGCATTCAATAGTTGTGTAACTTTATTATTGGGTTGTAACAAAGTCTAGAGAATAGTATTCTCTAGACTTTGGTTGTAATCATGCGGCATTTATAGGGTCTCAAATTTCAAAAAGTACTAATTAGGGATTTTTTATAGAAACACGGAGTGCAGATTCAGTCCCATTCCCCGATAGTCGCTTGATAAAAGCTGAGCTATGCCAGTTTCAGTTTTTTATAATCATTCTTTCTGTTATTTTGGCCTTTTTCCTATGAATAATGCTCGACCATCTAAGGGCGTGAATGTGAAAGCTTCATATAAGAATCTATTAGGATACGAATTCAACGGCTTCATAAGTAATATCTTTATTTATACATAAACAAGGGTAATATAATATGAATTAATTTTCTACCCAGAAGCAATTAAAACCGACCCGTGTATCGCTTATTCTTAAATTGATTGGCCAATTGGAATTTTTGGCGCTAATTACTCGGCCGAACTTGGGCGTGGAAAAACTCGCCGTTTCCTCGGCAACTTTTTAAACCGGCAACGATTTATGAACGCAAGTTCTGCCGTATCTGTTTCGTGACGAACTTCGATGCGGTAATGGCCGGATAGATTAGGGCAAAAATAATAAATTTCGCGCCGCGGTGTTCTGCAACTCGCAACTCCCGGTGAGTAATTATAACTTAACGGCTCGTAAGAAAATTGGCCCGGCCCGACGACCGACAAAATACAAATCGTTTTATTTTTCCGGCGACGACAGCCCCTTAATTGCTTAATTAGAGCGTGATATTGGGGGGGGGGGGTAACTAAAATATGGGACCCCTTAAAACATACATACAGAAATTTTGCTTCGGATAGCGTTGGTTCTAGCGTCGATGGAGGATCCTCAATTGACGGTTCTAGGTATTTATATATCACCACTATCACTCGCATATACAGGGTGTTTCTAAATTATGGTGCTACCGTAATATGACAGGTAGAGAATGTCATTTTGAACAAAAAGTTTCCCATAAATATGGGTCCGAAAATCCATAATAAAAAAGTTACAGGGTGATAAAAGGTACAGTTAGAAAAACATATTTTTCGCAAAAACTTCTACAGAAGTTATGCAATTTAAATGAAATTTGGTGCAGTCGTTTACTCGCTGAAGAGCAACAATTTTGTGTAAAAAAATTTATTCCCATCGCCCAGAGGCGGAGAAGCGGGGTAGCCCAATGGGTTTTACTCATAACTTTTTTGAGAATATGTTTCTGGTCTTGCAGGTTCACCATTTTAGGGCATCACATAAACGTTTAGCTCTTATTTATCAATGTAGTGGTGATACCGATTTCCTATAACTCAATACTAGTTATTTATGTACCAAGGCACTGAAGTTAAACTTTTTATGACTCATGTGGAATTTAGTTGCCGAGGCCTCTGGCCGAGGCAAATAAACCACATGAGTCATAAAAAGAACTTCAGTGCCGAGGTACATATTATATATTTTTTGAAATCGGAAAAAAAAGTTTTATTAGGCAAGAAAATGATCATGCGGGATCACCCGTCCATGAACCAACTGCGCGCGGCGTTGCTTGACTTTGACGATCGCTCTACCTAGGTCACATTATGACAAGACACGGCGCCTTCGAACAAAAAAGCAAACTGCTGCTTGTTGTGCAGTCTCCATAACAAATCTATTGATATTCAAACCTACGAAAATATTTATATTGAAAGATTGCGCTGCTATAGGTAACTTGTTCGCAATGTGTACGAAACGTTAAATGGGCCTTTTGTGGCCGCGTTTTGAATATTTGGTCACTTTTGACGGGCGATGGCTCCGCGTCTGACGTTTGATGTTTACATCTCGCCAAGGCCTACTTATTGCAAAAAAAAACCGTACAATAATGGACTATTTCAGTTCCGATTTCTGAGCTCTTAATGACGATTTTGATACACTTCACTGCAGATTTCAAGAAAAATTACTTATTGTATTTTATTTTAGTTTACTATAATAATTACCCAAATATTTAAACTGTATAGCAAAATCCAAATCAAATTAGTAAATAGTACTGTAGCAGTTTACGAGACTGTGGCATCTAGTCGTAAAGACCGGGCCCAGATGCAATAAAATCCCGGCATTCGTAAATTGAAAACCCGGCATCAGAATAAACCGGATTCCCCAAGTTTAAATCAAATTTAAAATGTTTCCCATCTATATCCCCAAGTTCCTAGACCGAACATAACAACTGTGGGACTGATGCTATTGTTTAAAAGCAAGGCGGAAATAATATGGGAATGGGTTCGGTATAGGATTTTCGTTTGGGTATTTTATGTGAAAGCTCAAATAGTAGCAAGGAAATAGACTAAATATAATGAAATATAAAATAATTGCATAAAAACTCCAACTTTAATAACATGGCCTACCGCGAATGCTCAGGTAGGTCGCTTTTGTTTGCGAAAAGTGTAATTGTAATTGAGCAAACAGACAAAAAAGACCCGCGTCCCGTTACCTTACATTGAGATTGAGGTAAGCTTGTTGAAAAGTTTCTAATTTCAGTTATTAAAGATAGAAGGTACAACGTATACAGAAGGGGCTTCCGAGAGAAATGCGCAATTCCGAAAGTAATTCCAGTTATTAACGTTTTCTGTCTCATCTGTCGGAGCGCCGAGACCGGTTACGGCACTGCCAGTGGCACCCCAGATTTATAATTTCCGTCATTCTATTTGTAATTCGCCAGCCCGTACCAAGTTTGTTTATTATTAAGGAGGGGGCGCTGTAAAGAGCGGGCAGATAAAAGCTTACGTCCCGCTGAAAATCCAGTCTGAACCGCCTTGATGAAGGTAATAAGAAAGGCAATCGCTTTATACAGCTCGGCCATTATTCGAAATTATTGAGTTGCGCGAAATGTAGGGATTGCTTATGCACCAGGCCTGGTCCAAGATAAGTGGAATAGCAAATACCTACTCAGTAGTAATATAGATATTATCTATATAAAAATTATGGAATTTATGCCGAGAAACTAAGGGAAAAACAAATTTAGGGTTTACAAACCTACCAACTGGTATGCACCAAGGTTCTATTCTAGGTCCCTTACTGTTCATCCTATACCTATATACTGCTGAAATTATTGCGAATTACGAACGAATCGCGAACAATACGATTGCTCCTTTAGGTCGCCATATTCCACTTGGAAATTCAGTAACTATAACGTCAGCTATTAACGTTTCCTTGGGCGAGAATCCATAACAGTGCTAGATCCCTGGCGCTCACGAAGGAACTTATAATTCCAGCATTCCATTTGAGACGAGCCCATTTTAAGTTTGTTTATTATTAAGGACGGCTGTAAAGGCGAGGCAGATAAAAGTTACGTCCCTCTGAAAATCTAGACTCGGCCGTCTTGATGAGGGTAATAAGAGAAGCAATCGCGCGATTGTTTTATGCACCTCGGGCATTATTCAGGATTATTGAGTTGTTCGGAATAATATAAAGGAGTTTATGCGGTTGTCTAGTTCGCGATCCCACCATTGGAAAATATAAAATTTTATCCCGTCTATAATGCGCTTATATCCATTTGGATACAAGGAGCTGCATGCCATAAAACATTTTATTATTAAGTCGTATTCTCTAATATAGGTTAAGACGTGCCGGTATGGCTTCTTCTATATACATTAATACGTGCATCCATACTTTGAGTGCAGAATTTTATGGTCAAAATTCTAACTATAACGGAATTAGTTGTAAGTTTATGGAAACATGTTATCGTAATAAAACCACTTTAAATAAAATTAATGGTAATAAGCGCAAAGGACAGACACTGGAGGGACGCGCACGCTTCCCAATCAAGGCAGACACGTCAAGATCCTTTTACAGCCACTCAAAAAATTCTAATTAAATAATCCTCTCCAAAATTGTAACTGCGGTATACATTTTCAAATCAAGGGACATTAATTCAACTTGACAAAGCAAATCTAACAATTTCTTCAAGTCTTTTTGGTAGGAATTAAAGGAATTTTATTCGGCAGGCAAACAATAATCTTCCGTAATGAACTAATTATTCTCCCTAACATTTCGAAATTTGAATTTAACCATCCCGAACATCGGTCCCAAAAAATATTCCTCGACTCAACCGGAAGTGCGTCATAAAAATTGTCCGAAGATCATTATTGGGGAGGCTCCCACATCGATTATATCGGACAGGTTTTGTGAGGACATTTATACAGGGTGTTCCTCAACCTATACGCATAAACTTGGGAAATTGTAGAAGAGGACAAATAATGGGCAATTATAGAAAAAAAAAAGTAATAAAATATTTTTTGTTTTGGAGAAACTGTTTGATGTGATATTCCAAATTGCGCTAGAAGTGTTCTAGTACAGTTTCTCTGCCTCGCTGAACACGCAAAAGCATGCAGCATAAAGCATAAAGATGAGATGCAGCATGCAGCCACTGAATTTTGATGTGCTTCTCCATATGCTAGTACCATATGTCCATAAGTTCTTCCTGTGTGAAACTACGTACCATACTTTTGTTCTAATCGCGTGAAAATAAACACGAATAGCGTCTTACAGTTAAGATGTCATTGTCAACAAAGTACTGCTAAATACCGTACGTGCTATCATGACTTGTTATCTTCTTAATTTTTTATTATCTGTAAATGTTTTTTCACTGTATCTCCGAAACAAAAAATATTTTATTACATTTTTTTTTCGATAATTGACCATTATTTGTCCTCTGCTACAAATTCCCAAGTTTATGCGTATAGGTTGAGGAACACCCTGTATATACAATATATCTACAGTGTGTCCAAGAAAGGAGTCCACAAGAAAAGGCATTTTTTTATTATTGATTTTCCGACGAGAAGTCATTGTTTATAAAATAATTGTTTGCCGAGAAAATAAAATTAGCTTAGATCTTAGATCAGATGTAGAGAGTGTTAGTAAAACAAGAAAGGTATTATTTATTAGTTTACCCAAAATATTTATGAAAGCCTTACTTAATACAAAATTTGGGTTTTGAATTTTATAGTAGAAAGTGGTTGCGATTCGGGGTCGTAAAAAAAGGGCAGCGTAAATTTAATTAAATTTAAATCATCTCTTCAGGCGAAGATATGATTTAAATTTACGCTGCAATTTTTTAACGACCCAGAATCCCAACCACTTTGTACTTTAAAAATCAATTTGGGTCACGAAATAGATTATCAAGTTTGAATTTTATGTTTTATTTTTTTAAATTGAATTTATATGAAAATTCAACACGAAAATCAATTTTGTGTTACGAAACTGAAGGTATAGGAGAAATGACCCAAAACTATGATATTTGGACATCCCACAAATGCCTAGTAACTTTTTCGGATTTTCAGTTAAAAAATATATTTTTCGTTATAACGGAAACATTTAGAAAGTTGCCATCCACTTCAGTGGATGGCGGATGTTTTTACGAAAATGACAAAATAAAACACAAATAGAAAGGTTACGGAACTTTTAAGAAATGCGAGATTTTTGGAGACACCCTGTATCTTCTAAACATTTGTCAAAAACCTTAGCTTTTTGCATATCTCTTCGGGAAAAGGAAAAGTGTCCAATTTATAACACCCTGTACTCGGATAACAAGTTCAGGAACTAAATGTGTGGTTTGAGCATCGACATTTTCTACATCACCAAAATGGAAAGAAAAACTGTGCGGACATCATAAAGCCGAAGGCAGCTCGCTCGAATTTGTTCTATACTTAACTTAGGCGCCTTGACAATATGTAACAAATGACCTACGTCGCACATTGGTAAACACTTCCGAATAGGCAACATCATTATAACATTAAATGGGCATATACGGAAATAGAGAACTTGTGTTTATCTTGCATGTAATAAAATCTGCGAGACAATATTAAATCGGTCAGCGGATGAAGTGGTTCACTGACATTTCAAAGCAACAGAACCTATTATGGGAATGGGCATCCGTGGCCAACCAAAAAATTTGCATGGCCCCCAAGAGAGCCGAAGACCCTGTGTAATTTTCTGAAACTATCGGAGCACTCGGTTGCTAAAAAAAAACTTTGCAAATTAGTATTAGTTAAACACCCGGGACTCCGGGACGCGTTGTGAACGTACACCCATCTGTATTTTAAATATATACGAAACCTCAGAGTGGCACTTGCAGTCGCTTTTAGTTTTCGATCATCAAAGCGGAAAAGCTCAATAGCCAAACTTTCCGAAACTGCGGCCAGGGCAAAAGTTTCAATGGGGTTTACGCTTTGTCACCAAAATGCTCGTCGCGCCTTGCAATATTGCACACAAAATTGCTGGAATAATTTCCAGCGTTTTGGACCTAGCGAGGAATTTTTAATTAAGTACTAATAAGGTGATCTGGATTTTTCAGCATAACAATCTATCAGAGGCATTTAATTTTTTAATTTTTTTTCGGATACATTTTTGAAAAACCACAATCATCGCAGAACACACTTTCGGAAATAATATACAAATTAAAAAACAGAAGAAATGCTAGTATATATAATAGCTGCTAAACGGATAACGCTTGGATATGAGGCGGGGAAGATAATTTCTCTGATTACATACTAATCTTATGGAGCAAAGTAAATGAAAGGGTTGCTTGATTTGTAAAATCGTCAACACGCGCCTGAGAAAGTTTAACTGTGATTGGTTGATTTTGATTGCATACACATATAGGGTGGATATGAAATTATAAGGGGAACCGGGGGCAGAATGTTTATTTATCTGCAATTTTTTCGCTATCAAGGCCTCGTTAATCCACCCATTGGCAACAAAAAAATTTAGAATCCGTACGATATTTGTTGAGACAGAATTCCAAGAAAAGAAAACCCCAATAAAGTTTTGTTATCGAAACTACCGTTAAAAAGTTAAAACATATATTTTTGTTGAATTTCATTTTAGTGCATCTTTTCATTTGCAACAAAAGTGTACTTTTGTTTTATAACCATGAAATCAACTATTTGCTTTCAAAATGGAATAAGGATTGAATTTGACATAATTTGGACATCCTATTTCAAGATAACCAATGATGTTTTGACCAATGTAAAGTTGGCGTTTTTCTTCATTTTGAATGCACAATAGTTGATCTGTAGCAGTGAAAATTTTGTGTTTCGAATGTTGCATTAACAGGTGTTTTGGGACACGTTTTGTAAATTTCAGCCTAAACGGCTAATTTTATCGTTATAAAACAAGACTTTACTTTTGTTGCAAATGAAAAGTTGCACTAAAATACGGACCTGCAAGACCAAAAAGATAACCTCGAAAAAGTTACGAGTTAAAGTACGATTCAAAAATAGCTCTCTGAGATACGTATAAATTGACATTTTCAGCTTATTCCCCATACCCAAAACACAGCAGTGCCAAATTTCAGTTCAGCTTGATTATTTTGATAGCCACAATTCAATTTTAAAAAGAGAATTACAACGCCCTGCGCTCTGTATCTCTGAAGAACGAAGAACTTTAGGACCTATGTTAATATGAGCAACCCATCTTACAATGAGTTTTTTACAATATGTCAAAATCCTGATCAAAAAACTTGCGTTTCCGCAAAAAAAACCTCAACAATTTTATTCGCTAAATCGGTTTAAAATGATCTAAAATCAAAGTTTGAGCAAACAATTTGGTGTATGTGTGTAATGTAAGTACGATTATGTTCTTTCGTTAACTATATATTGAGACATCGATGTTTAGGTTCGGCAAATGATAATAAGGTATCAAATGCATACTGAGTGAAATCACATCCGAAAATCTGTCACTAACTCACTAACTTCCTTTCCTTCCAGCGAACGTAGCTTCACTCTTTCGCTAACCCGCCGGAACGGAGCGGCGAATAGTTTCGGATCCATTATCGGCCAACAATCCCCGCCGCGAACTGTAAATTATCTGGCGCGTGGTGCAACGATGATGACGAAATAGTGGCACAAAGGGAAAGGCCGGCATTGCTGGAACGCCCCGCCCGCGTCTCACTATGCCCCGGCACAGACAATTCCATTATTACGGGTTGCTTGGCTGGAGGGAGCCGAAGATGTGGGCCCCCTTTTGTCGCCCCACTATACTGTAACCCCCGTTTCGTTAATTAAAGAAGTTAGATGTACGTGCATCGGGCTACTCGGGATGGCAGGTTAGACCGGACTACTTCCGGCAGACAGAAGAAATCCTTAGATAAGGAAAAGGCACCTAAGGCTTCTTCGTTCGGGATTTTAATGGAAAGAGACGGAACAAAATAAATAGTGTATTATGTACCTAGGCGAAAAACCCTTCATCGCAGACGAGGAAAGATATATTGTCGCGCTAATAATAATAAAATGGAAGATTAATTGACAATATGACATGCACTGGTGTTTTTGGGGATGGAGAATAAGCTGAAGGTGTCAATTTCTACGTATCTTTACAGAGGGCGCCACTTGCCCTCGCCCTGTTTTTTGGATCATGCTTTTCCCCTATGAATAAAGAGGTTCTTTATTCATTGCTTTTCCCCCCGTAGCTTCTTTCAGGTTATCTTTTAGGCGAACTTTTTGCTCTTGCAGGTTGATCGTTTTAGTGCATATTTCCATTTTGTAACAAAAATGTATATGTACTTCTTTCACAACGCTAAAATCAACCTTTGCGTTGAAATTGGCCTCCTATATGATCGATGTACCAAATATTTTTCGCTTTCAAACTCGACAAAATTTTGACACCCTACTTCAAGAAAACCAATGGTGTTTCACCCATTGCCCATTTGGCATTTTTTTTATTTTCAACACTTCTATTGCAAAATGAAAAAATGCACTAAAATGATGAACCTGCAGGACCAAAGAGATAACCTCAAAAAAGTTACGAGTAAAAGCATGATCCAAAAACAATGCAAGTGGTGCTCTATATAATAGGTTACGTAGAAATTGTCATCTTCAGCTTATTATACACTCCCAAAAATGCACCAGTGTCACATTTCAATTCAGCAGCTTGATTATTTTGGGTTATACAGGGTGTACCACGTTTTTTGATCAAGACTTTGACATTTTGTAGAAAAACTCATTGTAAGGTGGGTTGCTCATATAATCATCGGTCCTAAAGTTCTTCGTTTCTGAGATACAGGGCGTTATAGTTCTCTCTTTAAATTAAGGCAATATCTCCCAAAATAATCAAGCTGCTGAACTGAAATTTGGCACTGATGTGTTTTTGGTGATGAAAAATAAACTGAGAATGTTAATTTCTATGTATCTCACAGAGGGCACTACTTGCGCTATTTTTGGATCGTGCTTTTACTCGTAACTTTTTGTGGGTTATCTCTTTGGTCTTGCAGGTCCATCATTTTAGTGCATCTTTTTATTTTCAACAAAAATGAACTCTTTTTTTTCATAACGATCAAATCAACCGTTTGGGTTGAAATTGCCATGATGGTGCCCCAAAACACCTGTTAATTCCAACAACCGCTTTCAAATGTTACAGATCAAAACTGTACATTCAAAACAAAGAAAAGAATGTCAAATGGGCATTGGTCAAAAAACCATTGGTTTCCTTGAAATAGGGTGTTAAAATTTTGTCAAATTCAATCCTTATTCCATTTTGAAAGCGAATAATTTTTGGATGATTGTTCATAGGGATTTTTTCTTACTTTAAATAATGATACAGTTGATCTGTAAAATTTGAAAGCGGTAGGTGAACATGTTATGTTTCAAATATTAGAGTTAACATGTGTTTTCAGCCCAAACGATTGATTAATCTTTATGAAACAAAAGTACACTTTTGCTGCAAATGAAAAGATACACTAAAATTATGGACCTGCAAGACCGAAAAGATAACCTCAAAAAAGTTATCAGTAGAAGCATGAACCAAAAATAGCGCAATTAGATCCCTCTGTGAGATACGTAGAAACTGATATTTTCAGCTTATTCTCCATCCCCAAAAACACAGCAGTGCCAAATTTTAGTTCAGCAGTTTGATTATTTTGGGAGATATTTTCATAATTATATTTCAACGCCCTGTATCTCAGAAACGAAGAACATTAGAACCTATGTTTATATGAGAAACCCACCTAACATGTGTTTTTCTTCAAAATGTCAAAGTCTTGATCAAAAAAAACTCGGACACCCTGTTTAGCCATAACTTTTCAAAAAAAGTGTTTCAACCCTTTGTATAACAGTAACCGTTGAATTTGACCCGTAGTTGTTAAGCTTACATTTTGCCACAAAATATTATGTAGTTGCTCTATATTCCAATATTAATAATACACCCTGTATATTCACAAGTTTCCATTGGCACAGTTTTTATACTGCACAGTAAAGTTTGTATATCTAGGAAACGACCGAAGTACAAAAACTTCGTCATATTGGACTTATTTCAAATGAATAACAAAGTTAAACTGTGGAATGCAGAGAATGTCGCCCTACTTCTTGAAAAGTAGAACTCTAAGTTAGTAGCCAGTTTCCATTTAACCGCTTTCTCGAAACAATGACACCTCAATGCAGTTTTCAGTGGGATTACTTTCTTTCCTAGTTGGCACAAATACAACAATATCAACCAAACTAAGCTATATCTATACAAAGGGCATAAAATAGGATAAAGCATAGTTCACACCGTGTGTGCTGGTAAAATTAGAATAAATTGGGTTAGGTTATACGATTATATTGCGTGGTTTTGCTCGTTTTTGAGAACACAAAGCTAGTTTTTATGATTTTTAAGTCATTTGAGTGAATTGTGTGGTATATACTTATTGTTAGTTTATTTCATGTTTAGAAAACTACAAAAAAATACTACAAATATAAATAAACTAAACAAAGTGCCTCTTCTAGCAAAAAATTAGTATACCTATCTTCGTTTATAAGCAGGCAAATTGAATACACCAAAATCAACTTATTTATTTGCCCAATCTAATTGTCAGCTTGTACATTTTGGCCAGCCGGTGAAACGTTGGCCCAGGCCACATGGCACGTCTTGCGCTGTCTTCACGATACAGCGTGAATTCGACGACTTCCTTTTAGCTGTAAAGTAAACACGGCGAAACGGAGAACAGTCTCAGATCCATTATTGTTTGCTGACAATCCCGTCAGCGGACTGGTGCTTATCTGCCGCATAGTTCAGCGGCGATGGCGGAATAATACCACAAAGGAAAGTCACTTTTCTCGCACAGCCAATTCCATTATGGATCGCTCAACTGGAGGGGATCTGGGTCTGTGGGCGACTTTGTATAGCTGCGCTGTAACTCGATTAAAGAAGTTTGGGACTTTCACCGGGCTAGGCGGGGTGTTCGCTGGCTGGGGCGCTTCGAGTCGTTTTGGAGACGCTGTTGTTATTATTGTTCTGTTATTATTCATTTTCGATATACCTAGAGCGTGAGTTACAAGAAAGGAATAGTGCCCATAACTTTTTAAGTATTTAACTTAGAAAATAAAATTGTTTAAATAAAAGCCTATATGGGTTGATTTTTATACATCTAGATAACAATATATAATCAGTAGCGTAGCTAGGGGTCTTGGGGCCCCGGTGCAGAATTATGCATCCCGGCCCTCCCTTTTGTAGTCCAGTAACGATATAGTTTTTCAAATGAAAAAATTACGGGAAAGTAATTTTTTAAGGTTACTCATTGTTTTCTGAGTACCTATCAAACCAAAAAGATCACACTTAGACCCTCGTTATAGACCTCGCAATAGGAGTGGTTTCTTACTTATTTCTAACAAAAAAAAACACTGATAAAAATTGTAGATAAAAAAGTTGTCTGCAACCTTGCTTTATGAATTTATTTTATAACTTTGTTATTTTACAAGTTATGGGTTCATTAAGCGGCGTTTTCTTCTATAATTCGTAAAATAAAAAAGTTACAAATAAAAATAAGAAAAGCTGTAGGGAATCAAATTACCTTTAACTGCGGCTTTTGTCAACATACTTTTTTGTTAAAATATAAATACGAAACCACCTCTATTGCATTCTTCTTTACGGGATTTTGAGTGTCATCGCAGTGCCGGTTTAGCCAAACTTCGGGCCCTAGGCACTATAGATTTAGGGCCACGTTTAATAGACTGTCGTCGGCCACTCTTTTAATTGAAACCTAATTTGGGTTTCACTTTTTACTACAAAATAGGAAATAAAAACATAAATGTGCATGCAGATTATTTTCGCAAAACTGATCAAATAAATTGCAATTCTTTTATTTTCCCAGTAGATATTTTTATTTTTACTGATGTCATTTTTGATTTCTAAATTCTACATATCGATACATGCATGCAAGAGCATTGCAAGTGACATTTTTGAGATTTTCACTTTTTCGCTTTTCTCGGGTCTAGTTACGGGATAATTTTGGATAAAAACAAAACTATTCAATTTTGCATTATTTTCCCAAAATTTTTGATGTGTCATCCCATTGTATCTGACAAAATGGACGTTTTCAGCGGTAAAAACATAGTAAAGGTAATCACAATTCCAACAGTCTTTATAAGTAATTTACGTTGTAGGTAAAGACAGTTACAATTTTGGGTTTCCATTAGTTTGACTGTTAAAACATTGTAACGCTATATTTTTGTCTGGAAAAACCACAAGTTTTTTAAAGGTAATGGCATTTACAATGTTCTTACGAAGTTTTATTGAGACACGGTACATTTACAATTATAATACTAAAAGAAGTAATTTTTTCCATTTTTACTTGTTTTACAGTTATTTAATATATGGTCTGTTTTAAGAAAGCCACATTGTAACACAAGGTGTTACAATGTTTTTGCACGGAAATTGTCTAAAATCAAATACATTGTAACTTCTAGGTAATATTTAAAATTGTACCATGGAAAAACATTGTAAAGGACTGTGCAATGTTTTTACCGTAAAATTGATGACATTTTTGGAATTGGAAGTACAAAAAAGGTAGAAAAACTCTCTTGTTCCGAAAAAGTAACTAGGTATAATAGTAGTTAATACCCACTCATCTAAAAGCCTATTGAAAAAAATACAAAAAATATCCATTGGTTAAAAATATATTATTATTTTTAATAGCCAAAGTTTTTAAACCTTTCTCCTGCAAACTAGACTTTTGTCAGTTATAATGTTTTTGCATGCGCATAATGTAAAGATCGGAACCGGGCCCCTGCGCCGCCCCGAATTGCCCTAGCATAGCTACGCCACTGTATATAATAATAATTGTCGGCAAGGGCGACATACGGGATAAACGCCAACCACACATCATCTGACAGGATTCGTGTGACGTTGGCATCGCTCTCTATCTACGGTAGCAGCTAACCTTCTTACTTTACGGATCTTGTAATTTACCCAAGTAATCTAACCTAACCTAATACGAATGGTGTGATGGCTTCAATCTATTCTGGACCAACACAATATAGTGTTGGTCCAGGTCTATTTCATGTCGTTTCTAGCTTCGTTGAGATTGTTGTGTTTCTGCCAACTAGGAAAGGGGGTAATCCCCCTCGAACTGCATTGAGGTGTTATTGGTTTGAGAAAACGGCTCAACGGGAACTTGGATTGCTAACTTCGAGTTCTACTTTCCAAGAAATAGGGTGACATTCTCCGGATTCCGCAATTTTAAGCAACTCCCTCTTATGTATTTGACATAATTGTGGTATGAAGAAGTTACCGCATTTCCGTTGTATTGCTGATATTATTATATACAAACTTTATTGCCGCACTCTGTAGAACGAAAACCGCTAGGATTTCGATACATGTTTATATGAAAATTACTTATAATGAAGATTTAGCCTTGCCTAGAAATTAAGGTTGTTATTAAACTTTTTATTCGCAAGGACAATTTTTTCTATACTGAACAATTTAAAAAAATACTTTACTGCCTTTGGTCGCAAGGTTTCTATGCATATTATCATCTGTTTCTTAATAGTAATAATAAATAAGTAATACCATGTTTTCGAGAAGCGAAACTATATGTCAGTGGTAATATTTTTGAAAACTGAAATAAATTTTCTCCTTGTTCTCCATTGGTGTGTATACATACTTAATGTCTGCACTTAACAAGACATTTCTAATTGAAAGGGGATTCATTTAGCTTATCTTATCTGCTTTTTTATGGTGGAGTCTTCTATGTGTCTATAAGGAAGTAATCTTCCTTATAGGAGGATTACTTTCGGCAAGACAAGCACATTATAAGGATCTATTTCAATGCAATGATTAACCGTGTTTCAAACTCGCGCGGTGTAAACTTAGCTTCAATCTATTGTATACGCTGTTCGCTGCCCTGTCTAGTTGCCATTGTTTCGTTTGCACCAACTGTAGAAAGCAGGGTAATCTGGTTAGAATTGCGCCGAAGGGATATTGTTTCAAGAAAGCGTTTAAATGGGAAGGTGAATTACTCACTTTGAGTTATGCCTTTCAACAAATAGGACGGATTAGGCTATTTAAAAAATCACGCTTATCTTTCAAGATTATTATTTTTGCAATAATTTGGAAAAGAGTTAGCTACTATTTTACTAATGAATGGAATATCTACAAACTTTCTCGAGTACTACGTTAACCTCATGAGACAATTCCAAAAACAAAGTTGATCGGGCTCCAATAAGAAAACTGGGCTAAGGGAAACTCTTACCCAGATTAGCTTGCGCATCATTAAAAATAATAATGAGTACGCTACGTAAAGCTACGGCCTATCTAGTGCGCATTACGTGTGCGCAGTGCGCGCTGCGGACTGCGCGTGCAGATTGCGCGTCCAAGGTGGTCTATCTACAAATCCTTATCATATAGAAATTTTAGTTTTATTATTACTGGGACATACTAGATATTGCCTCTGTATCGCGTGGAGCTTTGCAGGTGAAAGCTAACATACCAAAATCTTGTTTATTAGAAAACAGCATTTTTCTCATAATATGAGGTTTGGACAAGATGATAACGCGTCCAATGCCTGAGTAATAACATAAAAATCACATTTTTAATAAAATGGGCTACGAAATAATGCACCTAGAAAATTGAAACCACAAAACTTATTACGCGTATAATACTGCAGTTGCTGTTTGCGGCAAACCTCCATAAATTGAAATTTTATCTACCCCTGGCAGCTGAAACGAAAGGAATTGTCTCAACATCAGCTGGATCTTGCTCCTCCAATATTAGATTTCGTACGGTAAATATAGAGTTAGCGAACTGCATTCTTCGGAAGTCCGTCCCTTTCCATTGCTTTCCATCCCAGGATGTTCCACTAGACCTATCAACCCGCATAAATTTTTATTTGTATATGTGTCGCTTTTTAAAAGAATTTTTTCATATAGATCTTTCAAAAAGATACGGGAGACATACCAGATCTAATAGATAATTAATTCGTATACAGCACGGTTTAAAACCCAAGTTTAATCATTTTTTGAGAGTAGAATAATTCGAATAAATTAATTTTTTTTGAAAAATGCCCATAACATTTATAACAAAGTGCAGGACTACGATAAAATTAAGATAACTAATAATTTTTGTTTCCTACCTCAGAACGAGATTTTTTCAGTTTCATTTATTCTATCACATTATATTTTGTCTAAAAGAATCGCTAATAGTAGTTACATACTTCTCGATTCTTCGAACTGAACTTCAGGTCGAGATAGGCCTTGACTTAGGTTTTTAAAAGATATAGTAAAGTGCCTCCGATACCTATACAGGGTGTTTCGTAATGATGAGCAAATATTTGGAGGAAGTATTCTACAGGTGGTTGTAAGGGGTGGGGGGCTTTTATGTAAATATTTTCGATTATAACTTAAAGTTATTCCAGCTTCAAGACAAGAAATTTGTTTTTTATTTTTTCTCCAAATGGTTGAATCAAGAAATTTAAATTTTGGCACACACAAGTTGTAAGACACTTTAGTATGGTAGAAGTATTACTTTCTGCGCTCTATGCATATCTACTATAACTTTCGAAACTCGCAACATATATTCCTCTTTTTTTAGAAAAGTTTGTTGTAAGTTAGTTTATTTAAAGAGAAAAATTCGTACCTATTCTGTAGCCCAATTATTTTTTTTACTTTTTCAAAAAATCCAAAAAAGAAAAGTACACTCCTTCATATTAAAAGATTAAATTTTATTCTATATTTTAGGGATAAAAAAGTGTTCGTGAGACGGCTATGTGCGCTTATCGGGGTGCAATTCATATTGTTTATTTTATCGTACGTGACGCTTTGACACTTGAGCACTTAATTTATTACCATAACTTCTCGAATGGATATTGAAAGGAAATGATTTATAGCGCTTATTATTACACTCCGAAAATAGATCAAAGCCCGCAAAAGCATTAGAGCATGCTAAATAGAAAATAGGACACAGTGTCACCTATTTTCTGCAAAACTGTTTGAATGTGGCGCCACAGAATATGAAAGTGACAGAAATATTATTTGAATGTTTTTGAATAGCATTTTTTGGGTTTACTATTCTTAAGACTGGTATAGGAACAGTTACCCTCACAATAATTCAGTGAAAGCTTATATAACGTCTTATTTTTGTTTCTTCAGTTAGGAGCCTGCTAGGGATTTAGAGAAACATCAGAAGCACACGCGATTTTAAAATATCTAACGAATAATATACAATATTTTGGGGAAGCAAAAATTCGTACAAATATGCTGCCAGGAAATTTATTTAAGGTTCGTAGTAAAATAAATCCCTATTATGGTACTTCATTTCGTAGTTATTTGTGAATGAAATAAGGAACAAAAAGTTCTATGTTAAAAGATTTTCCTAAAAAATATACGTTTGTTCTTGTTATGGTTCAAATAAATCATACTTAGAAAATAATATACATAATACATAACATTTAAATAATTTGTACTTTGCTATTTTATTAACTACTACCACAACTGTGAGTTGTTTTGCATTTCGCAAAGCAATAGTAGCAGTTTTCTTATCAAAATTCTTATTAAAAAGACACACATTTTGGTTTGTATATTTTTAAAATGAAGTCGAATAAATTGAATCTAAATTTATTTATTTATCAAAATTTAAGACGAAATTTCCTGGGATTCTACCATTTATATTTGTGGGTTCGACGAAATTATATATATTTATTTATATTTTGCATGTAGATTTTTTATTATTATACTTATTATTTGCAGGAAAAACTAATTACGTTTCGGCTTCATTTCAGCCATCATCAGGTTTATAAAAACATTTACAAATCACATTTTTGTTAAACAATCAAATGTTAACCTAAAAATTAATACAATTATTAATCTATGATAAAAATTAACAATTTTGGTAAAAAAAAGTTAAAATTTGTTGATTTTCATCAATTTTCTAGAAACAAGTTAAAAGAAATACTTACAAAGATAAAGGACGAAGTAAACATTACAAATTAAAATAAGCATATGTCAAGAATCTGGTTTACATGGTTTGAATTCATTTAGGTACTTTAATAACGTCTATTGTGTTAAAATTGAATTTTTTTAAATTTTTAAAAGAGCAGTGTGTTAGAATAAGGAATGTTGAGAAATGTGTTGCTCGGTTCTACATTTGGTTTATACGAAAAAGGCTGCAAGTTTTTTCTTCAAACTAAAAAGAGAAGCAATTCGATTTTATACATTTAAAAAATATATATTCTCTATACAGGGTAATAAGCAAGATGAGACTGGAAAACATACAGTGAAAGATGCAAAAACCCAAGTATCGATATTTTTAATTAAACTTAAAACTTTAGGAAATTAAGTTATAATAAATATGCGAAAGACCATCAGTGTCGGTTCTAAAGTTAATTGTGTTTTTATGTTTCTTAATATGAATCATCTCCAATACGTTTCGCTTGAGGAAATCCTTTTCTCTGCATAATATTTCAGTGTTTTCAAAATCAAAATAATGGGATACCTCAATTGCATGTTTAGTAAGTGCAGTTGAATTTTCATTTTTATTTTTAATGTCGTACTTGTGTTTATATAATCTCTTATGAAGGTATTGTCTGGTCTGGCCAATATAAGTTGATGGACAATCAAGACAATTAACTTTATAAACAAGATTTGTTTGTAGATCGTTAGTTTTTTTAGGTTTAAGTTTGGAGAAAAATGTTTTTGTATCATTTTGTGTTTTTTGGCCAACGTGGATATTAACTTCTTTGAAAATTTTGGTAATTGGTTCTGAAATACCTCTAACAAATGGCATAGAAAAAACTTATTAGGGTTCTGTGAATGAGAGTCATTAGTATCATTAAAAATTAAAAGGATTTCGGCTGTGTGCACGTAAATGTTAATAACGAAGAAAAGGTGTATTTTCGTGCAAAATATATTTGTAAAATTAGCATGGTAAAGCGCTTTCGGCTACATAGCCATCATCAATCAACTGATTTTATTTTTAACTTTAATAAGATTATTATGTCTAAAATGGTTATGAGAAAGAGTAATTTTTATCATAGATTAATGATTGTATTAATTTTTAGGTTAACATTTGATTGTTTAACAAAAATATGATTTGTAAATGTTTTTATAAACCTGATGATGGCTGAAATGAAGCCGAAAAGTACGTAGTTTTTCTTACAAATAATAAGTATAATAATAAAAAATCTAAAATATAAATAAATATATATAATTTCGTCGAACCTACAAATATAAATGGTAGAATCCCAGGAAATTTCGTCTTAAATAAACTAAACCTACTAGGAACAACATAGAAATATTTATCAAAAGGCAATTCTATCTACTTCATAATGTTAAATTACAGAAATTCACAAACACAAAGATAATATAGCACACAACCCGCTGGAAAGTTTCATAACTTGGAGCAGGGTGCAGATTTATAAGGACGCAGTCAAACACCCAGAGGGCCACCTGGAGACATTGGACATGGTATCTCTAAAAGAAACTTTTAGAATTGCACAAACAATATGGAAGGAAGAAATCAGTTCTCAATATGTATAAAGTAAATATGTTGGAAAACAACAAAATATTTTAATAATAATTATTTCGTAACATTTAATAATACTCCGTATTTTGAAGTAAAGGTGTCTAACTGAAAAATTGGTTAAGTTTAACTCGCCTTGTGAACTAATCGGTGGCCAGCGGCAAACCGTCGGTTGTCCAGCACAAATGCAATGGGGAAAGGAAATTAACAGTCAATTGGGATGAAACCTTACCGGAGCTGGTCCGAGCATAATTAATGGCGTTCGCTGTACGCCGCGTCGACGTGGAATATACCGCAGCAGTGAGAGATGGATAATGCCAGCCACTGACGGACAGGTATTATTGTAAGGGGTCCAATGTGGGTGGCAGGGGGTAGACGAACACGGGAGAATGTGCCGACAAGCCATACGCAACAGGGGCAATGAATTAATGATCTGCGAGTCTTTGCAAAATCGGGTCTAGATTAGAGCTTTATTTTCACACAGAATGTTAACAAAACATTATGAAAAACGTCAAAGTAAATACTACATTTACATACATACTTATATACAAAGCAAAATTTAAAATTGTACAAGTTCATCAACACTAAAATTTAAAATTGAAAAGCTCATCAACACTATAAAATTTAAAATTGTACAAATTCATCAACACTATAAAACGTGTTACATAATAAAAAACATCTTAACTTGTTTTTAAAGACACCGAGTGTGGAGGCAGATTTAATTTCAGCACTCAACCCATTATAAAACTTGGGACCCAAGAATGATGGGGACCGTCTGCCAATTCGAGACCTGCACTGGGGCAGCCTAAATTCAGTTCTGGAGCGAGTATCAAATGTATGAACATCCCCGTTTGTGAGAGAATTATTTTTATTCATTCTAAAATAGCAACAAATTTCAAAAATAAATATTGATGGTAATGTCATAATTTTAAACTTTTTAAAGATATCACGACAGCTCTGAAGTCTGCCCAATCCGGTAATGCATCTGACAATTCTTTTTTGCGAAATAAAGACATCCGCAGCAGCAGAAGAAATGCCCCAAAAACAGACTGCATACCTCAGCCGCGGTGCAACCTGTGCGTGGTATATGCAAATTAATTGTTCGATGGTTAATACACGACGCAAATTCTGTAACATAAAGCAAAAAGAATTCATTTTAGAGATTAAGCTCTGACAGTGATCCCTCCAATTAAGACAATCATCGATAAGTAAACCTAGGAATTTTGTATTGGCAGTCTGTGACAGAGTATTATTGTTAACGGACAGAGAAATATTTGCGTTTTTGTTGTTTTGATAATTATGAAAGTTGTTTTACTTGCATTAATATATAAAGAATTCTTATTGAACCACTCACAGAGCAGCCCTAAATTAATGTTACAACTCTCAACGACATCTCCTGAACCAGACACTATGAGTGCCGCATCATCTGCAAATAAAGAGATGTTACAGTTGAGTGATAATGCAATGTCATTTATGTAAAGCAAAAACAGAACCGGGCCGAGAATAGATCCTTGCGGAACTCCTATGGCAATTTCAGTGACACCCGATTTTGCTGGCGTACTGCCTCCGACAGAATCCAAGTAAACATATTGTTTCCGCCCTCCCAAATAACTAGACAGCCATTCCAAAGAAACGCCCCTAATGCCATACTTCTCCGGCTTGTTCAACAGACATCCATGATCTACACAATCGAACGCCTTTGACAAATCACAAAACATGCCAATAGGGCATTCACTGTTTTCTAATTGTGGGATTAGATTATTCATAAAATTGTGAATTGCATCGACTGTACTGAGCCCCTGTCGAAAACCGAACTGGCTTTCGGATAGTACCTTTGAATTAGACAGGAATGTATTTAGTCTGTCTAAATAACAATATTCAAATATTTTTGACAAAGCGGGACAGAGCGCAATCGGCCGGTAATTATTAACATCGGTACGGTCCCCACTTTTAAATAGTGGTTTGATTTTACTCAATTTTAGCCTTTCTGGAAAAATTCCTTCAGAGAACGATAGATTAATAAGATATAATAAAGGAGAGAGCAAATTATCCAGGCACCGCTTTAGAAGGTAACCAGGTATCTCATCAAAACCCGCAGAGGCCTTTGATTTTAATCTATTTTTGATCAAACTAAATAGTTCAAACTCAGTGAAGGGAAACAAAAACATGGTGCATACATTTATGTCTATGATATCAGTATATTGTAATCGAGGAATTTTTGATATAATGTTTCTTGGTGCATCTTTGAAAAAATTATTAAATTTATTAGCAATCTGCTCTAATTCCGTCACAACGCCGTTATTATCTTTTAACTGAAAATCATGTATTATAGTATTTTTTCCTTTGTTTGTAAGTGAGTTTACTACATTCCACAAACACTTGGGTGAATTTTGTGCTGAAGATATTTTATCTAATCGTATGTGTCATCGGAAAACATCGCTTGCCTGCAATCCCAATTTCTAAATTATGGTGCCAACGTAATATGACAGATAGCAAATGTTATTTTGAACACAAAGTTTCCTATAAAAATGGGTCCTAAAGTGCATAATAAGAAAGTTACAGGGTGATAAAAGTATAGTTTGAAAAACATCTTTATCGCAATAACTTCTACAGAAGTTATGCAATTTAAATGAAACTTGGTGCAATTCTTTATTAACTGAAGTGCAACAATTTTGTATAAATACGATTTATTCCCATCGACCAGAGGCGGAAGGGCGGGGTAGCACAATGAGTTTTCTACTCATATCTTTTTTGAGGTTATCTTTTTGGACTCGCCGGTTCATCATTGTAGTGCATCTTTTTATTTTGCAACAAAAATGTACTCTTGTTTCATATAACGATATCATCTACCTTTGAGTTGAAATCGACAAAATGTGCCCCAAAACACCTGTTAACTCAAAAATTCGAAAAATAAAATTGTCGCCTACCGCATTTAAATGTTTTACAGATGAATTGTACGTTCAAAATTAAGAAAAAATGCCTAATGGATATTGAGTAAAACATCACTGGTTTTGCTGAAATTTGGAATTCAAAATTTTGTCGACATCAATCAGTTCCATTTTGAAAGCGAAAAATGTTTGATACATAGTTCATAGGGAATTTTTTGTCACTTTAAATGGTACAATTATTTTGTAAAATTTGAAAGCGGTAGTTGAAAATTTTATTTTTCGAATTTTGGAGTTAACAGGTGTTTTGGAGCACATTTTGCCGATTTCAACGCAAACGGTTGATTTTATCGCTATGAAACAAGAGTACACTTTCGTTGCAAAATAAAAAGATTCACTAAAATGATGAACCTGCGAGACCATTGTGCTACCCTGCCCCTCCGCCTCTGGTCGATGAGAATAAATCGTTATTGTTGCACTTCAGTTACTAACGAATTGCACCAAGTTTCATTTAAATTGCATAACTTCTGTAACTCCTATTATGCGTTTTAGGACCCACGTTTATAGGAAACTTTTTGTTCAGAATGACATTTTCTATCTGTCATATTACGTTGGCACCATAATTTAGAAACACCCTGTATAGCTGTGAATCCATAATGTCTGAGCACAACCGAGGTAAATTACAAAGGCATTAACTGAGAAAACTGACAACAAGGCTAAATTTTCTCTGTTCCCACAATAGGCACCGTAAAACTGCGGATACTAGGGACTGTATGTAGCGTGACGCAAATGGTCGTGCCAAATTCTATTTTGCATTTATTTCGGAAAGAATTTTATTAAGAGCGGTTTTATGACTGATACATAATTTATATAGTCCTAGATTTTGGTTACAGTAGGAAATTAGTGAACACACCTATTACGAACAACATATCTTCAATTTTAAATACCTAGATATTTTAACCCATTAGCAAAGTGCGGTTTCAAGCTGCGAACCAGTTACATAACATGAAACGCAAGTTATAAGCTGTATATTGTTTAGGTAGCATAGAAACTTGTATATGCAGCATAAGATAAGGAAATACAACGTAAGCCCAGCAGAGGTATTATATACGGGCCATAGACTAAGAGCAAACACTTCCTACTTGTATTCAATAAAGATCAGTTCTTTTTAAAAACGACTTTGCGTCAACCCGCCTCGTAACTGGCGCAGTCGTTCGGATTTTTTTCGTGACACGAAGTCCAAAATTCGGCACCTTCGGTTCGTTTCAACGATTTAGTCACAAGAAAGAACCAAAACGGAATCTCGCGATCCGCCGCGTTATCCAAAAATCGGCACTGTCGCGGACGGACACCTGGTTCCACACCCCGAGGAGTTGGCCCAAGGTTGTTGAGAAGACAAGGAGGAACGTCACAGGGGACGACATCCACACATCGGCACTGTCACCACCCATCGGAAGCATCCCCACATCGGCACTGTTTCCACCCCTTTGGCATCCACACATCGGCACTGTCAGAGGCTAAGTTAAGGACCTTAGGATTAAGAAGACAGAAAAAGAAGACAACGAAGAAGAAAAATCACATGAAGACTTCGATTTTCTTACAACTGTAAGTTTTTCTTTGCTTTGTATATTTGCACAATTTTTGTATTTTCCCAATTTCCACATTTTTGTCATTTTTAAATAATTTTTCAAAATGCCAAACGGAGCACCTGCAATTAATTATAATCTATTAAGATATCAGGCGGACAATATCCCTTTATTTGACGGAAACCCCAGACTTTTGCAACGTTTCGTAAATTCTTGTGAAAATTTTATTAAGGCTTTTCAAAATTTACAAAATTTAAACGATCCAATTAATATTTGTATTTTCGACACTATCTTAGGAAAACTCAGAGATCGAGCAGCAGATTTGATTGCTTCGCGATCAGAACTAAATACATGGAATTTAGTAAAAACCTCCCTAATTTCGACTTTCGCAGATCAAAGATCTATCGATTGCATCATTCAAGACTTAATCAATTTAAAGCCATTCAAAAATGAAACACCCACTCAATTTGGTATGAGAATTCAAGATGTGAGAAGTTTACTTTTTGCAAAATTGAATGCTTCTGAACGAGACAATAACGTTAAATTGGTAAAAATTACACATTACGATGAATTTGCGTTAAAAACATTTATAAATGGTTTACCCTATAACATGCAACTGGTAGTAAGGTTAAAAAATCCAAATTCTCTCGAGCAAGCAATGTCATTTGTAGTCGAAGAAGAAAATTTCGTATATTTTAAAACATCTCAGAATCAAAATCTGAAACAACCAACCTACAGTACCATAAATACCCAAAAACCAAAATTTTTCCCACCAAGATTACCTACCTATACACCTAGCTTTTTACCAGCCAATCATAATATAATTCCACCACCACCACAATTTAGATCCTTACCAAGTACATCAAATTTCGTACAACCATATTCTCCACAAATTATGTACAAGCCCCCCTTTCAAAATAATTTTCAAACAAATCAATCAAGCTTACAAAGACCAATTTTCCAAAATAACCAACAAAATTTTCAAAGACCACCCTTTCAAAATAGTCAACCTAATTTCCAAAAACCAACCTTTCAAATGAGACCTTCAATGTTCCAAAATCAAAAAATTCCACAGCAAAGTACTGTAACAAAAAATACTTTTAAGCCCGAACCAATGGACACAACCACTTATGTAACTCAACAGAAAAAACCTTATCAAACTCGATTATTTAGCAATTTCATGGAATCATTTCCTACCGAAAACATAAACCAACCTAATGAACAAACTTATAACAACCCTTATGAACAAACTCCCGAAGAAGATACTTCTTTTGACATGAGCGAATTTTACAATAATTTAGACTATTTACAACCCGACACCCAAAACGAAGAAATTCAAAATTTTGAAACTAATATCCAGACTAATCCCGATATCCCTTTGGATTTTCCCAATACTGGACAGACCAACAATATGAAGTGATAGTTTTAAACAATCTTTCAATAAACCTTGTATATATATATTTACCCGAACTCGATGCAAAATTTCTAATAGATACTGGTAGTACACGTTCATTTATTAATCAAAAATTAGCGCATACATATTTTCAAAATTACTTTCAAAATGAGATATTTTTGGTGCAAACCGCACATGCTACTTCTTTTCATGATCAAATAGCAATTTTACCCTTATTTCCAACTTTCAACACTGAAGGATATCATAAATATTTTATTTTCGACTTTTCAGATAAATTTGACGGATTAATTGGACTAGACCTAATAAAACAATTAAATGCTGATATTCGATTTAGTCAAAAAGCTCTAGAATCACCAAACGCGAAAATACCGATATATTCGCAAATCACCGAAGAAAATTTACCACAACCGAACCCAATTTTAAAACCCACAACAGAAGTTATACCGCCAAGAACAATACAAAAAATTAAAATCCCTGTTAATATACAATCTGGCATAGGTATTCTAAATTACACACAATTAGATGAAATGGAAATTCCCCATTGTTTAGTAAATATAGAAGATAATTTTGCTCTAACTACAATTTTAAACCCTACGGATAACCCAATTCAACTTGATATTTTTGAACCCTTTGAAGTCGAACCTGTCAACGCTAACGAAGTAAATTTTATAGAAAATTCCGATTATGAATCTGATAGTTACCAAAATTTAGAAATACACTTGGAGAACAAATTAAAAGAAAATCTAAAAAACTTACGTCTACAACACTGCAATTCTGAAGAGCGCAACCAAATTCGAAAACTTTGCCTAGAATTCAAAGATATTTTTTATTGCGAGGACATTCCTTTAACTTTTACAAACCAAATTAAACACCATATAAATTTAACTAATGATTCTCCTATTTTTACAAAAAGTTATCGATACCCAGAAGTACATCGTGAGGAAGTTAAATCCCAGATTTCAAAACTATTAGCTCAAAATATTATTCGAGACTCAAACTCCCCGTGGTCATCACCAATCTGGATAGTTCCTAAAAAGCAAGACGCATCTGGAAAAACCAAATGGCGTATGGTTATTGATTATAGAAAATTAAATCAAAAAACAATTGACGATAAATACCCTCTCCCGAATATTACTGAAATTTTAGATAAACTAGGACGCAGTTGTTATTTTACTACACTTGATTTAGCAAATGGATTTCACCAAATCGAAATGAACCCTTCCGATATTCCAAAAACCGCATTTAGTACTGATACCGGGCACTATGAGTTTCTACGAATGCCTTTTGGTCTTAAAAATAGCCCTAGTACCTTCCAAAGAGTTATGAATAACATATTAAGAGGCTTACAAAATGAAATATGCTTTGTCTATTTAGACGATATTATTATTTTTAGTACATCCCTCCAAGAACACATCTCTAGACTCCGCGAAATTTTTACCAGACTTCGAAATGCAAGATTCAAAATCCAACTCGACAAATCAGAATTCCTACGAAAGGAAGTCCAATATTTAGGTCACCTGGTTACAACAGATGGTATTAAACCCGATCCAAGCAAAATAGCAGCAGTAAAAAATTTTCCCGTTCCACGAACGTGTAAAGAAATTAAATCCTTTCTCGGCTTACTCGGTTACTACAGACGCTTTATCAAAGACTTCGCTAAGATTACAAAACCCATGACTAAGTGTTTAAAGAAAGACGCGAAAATAGAGCACACACCTGAATTTATGCAAGCTTTTGAACACAGTAAGAATTTATTAATTAATCACCCTATATTAATTTACCCCGACTTTTCAAAACCTTTTATTTTGACTACAGACGCGAGTAATTACGCCCTAGGAGCCGTACTTTCTCAAGGACAAGTTCCCCATGATAATCCAATAGCTTATGCATCTAGGACCCTAAATGAATCCGAAATAAAATACTCGACTATTGAGAAAGAATTATTAAGTATAGTCTATGCATGTAAATATTTTCGGCCTTACCTATTCGGACGTAAATTTTATATCTATACTGATCACAGACCCCTCGTATGGCTTTTCAACCTAAAAGAACCCAATTCGAAATTAGTACGCTGGCGACTACGCTTAGAAGAATTTGACTTTGAAATCATATATAAAAAAGGCTCTCAAAATTTAAACGCAGATGCACTATCGCGAATACAACTCCATATTTACGAAAATCAATCAACAATTAATAACCCTGGCGAAGTAAATAAAGAAATTTTTGACTATTTAAAAAATATTTGTGAAAATCCAGAACTAGACGAAGACAAACCACCTGAAAACCCTATTCCAGAGACTTCACGAAAAATAAAAATAATTTCTGACATCCAAATAAGACCTCCTAACATACAAAAATCTGATACTGTTCATACAACTAACACCGAAACTGAAAATGACGGAATCCCTATACTCGACGAAATGATTAATAATAAAACATATCAATATTTAATTAAAAAGAATCCCCTTGAAAGAATTAAAGTTACTTTTGAAAAATTTGAAAGTCATAATATAAATCATTGCGAAATTCCTAAAAATCCACAAATTATCTCAAATTTTATTAAAGAATATTTTTCAGGAAAACAACAAGCATATCTATATTTTTATGAAGAAGATTTATTTAATATATTCAACAACGTATATCTAAAAAATTTTTGAAAGTTAAAATTAATACGCTGTACAAAATTACTAAACAATGTATCCAGTGAAGAAGATAAAAAATTACTTTTATTACACCAACATGAAAGTAAAACAAACCATCGTGGTATTTCAGAAACTTATGAAAGAGTAAAGTCAAATTATTACTGGCCCCATTTAAAGGATAATGTAACAAAATTTATTAATGACTGTGTAACGTGTCAAACTTTAAAATATAGTAGACAAAAATCGTATGTACCTCTAGTAAAAACAGAAACGCCTACAAAACCTTTTCAAATCCTACATATGGATACTTTTATTTTTGAGAATAAAAATTTTCTCACTATATTTGATAAATTTTCCAAATTTGGACAAGCTTTTCCTTACGACAAAAACGCTAAATCTGTATGCGATAAATTAATATTATTCTTTTCATTTTTCGGCTGTCCCGAAAATATAGTTACGGATAGAGGAACAGAATTTAATAACGATCTTTTAAAAGAGCTTCTAAAAACACAAAAAATTAATATCCACTTTACGACAACAGGTCACCATGAATCTAACTCTCCCGTAGAAAGGTTTCATTCTACTTTAATTGAACATTTGCGAATTCTAAGACAAAAGGAAAAATCAAAACCAATCTCAGAAATAATCCCATATGCAATAATTGCTTATAATAGCACTACTCATAACACAACCAAATTTTCTCCACATGAACTAATTTTAGGTCATACGAACTCCCGAGATCCTTTTGACTTAATATCTACAACTTTCTATACAGACTATGTCAGTTCCCATAAAGAAAAATTGGATACATTATATGAAACCGCTTTACAAAATACTGAAACACAAAAAATAAGAATGCTTGAGAAACATAATAAAAAAGGCGATGAAACCGAATTTAAACTCAATCAAACCGTCTATAAAAAGTTTTCTCCAAGTTCTAGAAACAAAAGTAAAAAGAAATTTTGTGGTCCCTATAAAATAATTGAAATGATAGAAAATAATAAAGTAAAAATCGAGAAAATAGGCGATCCCACTAAACATGAAATTATACATTACAGATGGACCTACTTCATCCTTGGATGCTCCACCCGAGTCGATTCCCAGTTCCACATCCTGAATGAAAATCCAGGTATACTACCCTACAAGTTAGGAAATGCTCAAAGAATTATAAATCATTGGACTTTTGTACAAATATTCAATATTAGTAGTATAATCAAGGAATTTAAAAATATATCCCTAAAATATAAAAATTTAATCGCTACATTACGGAACACCTCTGAATTGAATAATGAATACTATAATTCTTTTGTTTTAATAAATAATATAGAAGAAAAAATTGAACAACAAATATTTCAAATAACTCCTTCAATCTCATTAAATCATCGGAATAAACGCGGTTTAATAAATGGTTTAGGCAGCATAGTTAAAAGTATAACAGGAAACCTTGATCAAGAAGACGCCGAAAGATATGACACAGAAATTTTAACGTTAAAACAAAATCAAAATAACTTGAAAATAGCCATGCAGAAACAATTAACTTTATTGTCCGACTCTATTAAAACCTTTCAAAGTATCTCCAAAAATATTTCTCATAACCAACAAATCCTGGAAACAAAAATAAATGAAATAATAAGTATAATGAGAGAATATCAGTTGGATGCGATTGATATGTCTTTTAAGATACAAACACACACTATTTTAACACAAATCTATTTAATGTATCAGAACATATACGATATCCTAGATGAAATTGAGGTTGCTATATCTTTTGCAAAATTAAATAACTTTCATAATGCTATTATTCACCCGAAATTATTAATAAAAGAAATCAAAAATGTTGCTTCGAAAATAAAAAATGAAAAACTGCCCTTTGAGCCTGTAGCAGAGAACACATTAATGTTTGAAGAAATTTTGGAAATTAAAAGTTATGTAAAATTTGAAGAAATCATATTTATAATCGAAGTACCTTTAGCTGAAAAGAAAGCCTATAGTTTATTCCATATGTTCCCTTTACCCACGCCACATGAAAACCTATTTAAAGTAATTTTTCCAACTTCTAACTACTTATTGTATAATGAAAAATCTTATGGATTCTCAACAAATCCTTGTAAGAAAATATTAAATAACGAATATTTATGTACTAATATAAATACAGAAAGTTTTTCTTCAAATTCCCCTTGCGAAATTGAATTGCTAAGATATAAACACAATAACACCTGTAATCAGATTCCTGTCAATATAACGGAAATTCAAGTTAAATATGTTGAAATCAATAAATGGATTATTATAGTTCCTAAAGAAACATTAGCTTTCAAAGAATGTGAAAATAACAAAAATAATATACTTATGAAAGGAACATATTTGGTAGAACTAGAAATGCAATGTTTATTAACCCTAGGCGATATCACTATAAAATCATATAAAAATCAAAGAAATAACTTTCAAATAATTCCATTACCAAAATTAAAATTTGGCAGTGAAAAAACGCTAAAGTTACGAAACATTCCACCAATAAGTTTAAATACCTTGCATACTGAAAAAATTAATAGCATTATAAAGGAAATTGAAAATCAGAAAATAGAAAATGAAAACTTATTATCAACCCCTGTATATTATCATAAAATTGGTGTCTGGACAATTTTAATTTATGTAATCATATCAGTTGTCATATTTTACCTTTTGTACAGGTATTTACGACCTATTATTCAAATAAAATATTTTAAACCAAAAAACATTATCAAAGAAAATGAAAACGAAATAATAATTTAGGTCGTGAAAACCTTTAGGGTTTTACGCCCTTCTAAGAGGGGAGGAGTTATAAGCTGTATATTGTTTAGGTAGCATAGAAACTTGTATATGCAGCATAAGATAAGGAAATACAACGTAAGCCCAGCAGAGGTATTATATACGGGCCATAGACTAAGAGCAAACACTTCCTACTTGTATTCAATAAAGATCAGTTCTTTTTAAAAACGACTTTGCGTCAACCCGCCTCGTAACTCGCATTTGGCCTACATTTACTAATCAAATTATAATATTTTTTGCACGATCCAACAATCCGACATGTCACATGGCATGGAACACATACAATATGCTTATCACAGTGGTTGTAAGTAAAGGAAATCCACAAAAATAGGGAATAGTGCAAATCAAAGTCTAGAGAATACTATTCTCTAGACTTTGGTGCAAATTCTCTTAACTTCGAGCAAGTTTTTTGGCGAAAGAAAACTTTTATACTATACAGGGTGTCCCAGATTTTCCGCCAACCTTCTCAGATGAGTATAGGCGACGTAACTTAAAGACATTACATCTATTGAAGATTATAGTCAGTATCTCTAGAACCATTGTTTTCGAGAAATGTTATTCAACAGTGAAATTCAGGGGCGCTACGTGTGCTCATTCATAAAAGCGTGCTCTGTCCTACAATATAATTTACTTATTATTATCATCCACTTATTTTTGAATGATGAATGATATTAGGTATACAAAGTGCACATACAGTGTGTCCCGCTCTCGGAAGACGGAAAAGTTTTTTATTCGTGGGTTTACGACAAAAAGTCACTCTTTATAAAAACTCCTGCTTGTTCCAAAACGCCCAAAAAATTAAACAATTTTTGATTTTTTATACAAGGTGTTCAGTATTTCGAAAAATTTAGAAAAATGTTGTTAGTTACCACGAGTAAAGAACCGTTGTCTTTGACAATATCGAAAAATATTATCAAGGATGTCATTTAGAATCCACAGGACAGGGGGTTACAAATTTGAGATTTCAGGTAATTTGTTTGAGCCGCTTTATTTGATATATTTTTTCAGAATTTATACAATAATCAATTTCTTCAATGCTATTACGTCAATGTATTGCTAATAATATGGAAAATTTACTTAAACAAGGAATAATGTTATTAAAATTTACAAAAATAAATTTCACTCAAATTTGTTGCCTTCAACTTCTGCACAAATTTCAACTCTTCTAATAAATTCTCTATACACATTTTGTATTTCGTGTAGAGATTTGCAAAAATGGTAAACAGTATTTGGTTGTTATAGCCACAGCCACCCGTGATTTTAAACTGCTCTAAATACACGCACGAACCAGGTGCCCGCCTTGTTAAAAAAAATCAACAAAAATTGGTGAAACCTCAAATTTGTAACCCCCTGTGGATTCTAAATGACATCTTCGATAATATTTTTCGATATTGTCAAAAACAACGGTCCTTTACTCTTGTGACTAACAAATTTTTTTCTAAATTTTTCGAAATACTGAACACACTGGATAAAAAATTAAAAATATTTTAACAGTTTTGGGCGTTTTGGAACAAGCAGGAGTTTTTATAAACAGTGACTTTTGGTCGTAAACTTACGAACAAAAAACTTTTCCCTCTTCCGGACATCAGAGCGGGACACGCTGTATATTGTGCTTTTTTAATTCATTCCTGGCACCTAACCTTACCGAACCTGACCTCCTTCATGACATTGGTTGATTATACGCCATTGAATATAAGAAAGATGCCCCCTATACGCTCAATGCTAAACTAGTCTATGGGCCATGCCAACAATGAACAACAACAAAGAACACACCAGTGTAGACCCAAAGCTAGCACCGTTCCCATGGTGACGATGGCCCATTAGTTCGCATAGTCCCGTCGGGGCGTTGGCATCTTAAATTCAGTCGCGTATAGTCATCTGGCCGACTACCGAGGACGTTGACAGTTCGTTTGACATTTGATAAACTCTCTAGATTGCCTGGAATGACAGGGAAAACCATCAGGGACGTATATACAAAACAATTGTGAAAGTATCGGTTTATTTTTTATATACCAACCTTTAGCTCGTCAATATATTATGTAAACATATAGAATTGAATCATGTTTGCTTTGTCCGCAGGCAATATTTTGTTTTCGTTAAATGCAAATATTTTTTTTGCTCTCAAAGGGTGAGGGGGTGGAATATGTACCCGGTTTGCTAAAGGTAAAGTTCAGGTCTTAGCGCAAGCACACGTGTGCTCATTGTGCCGATGTCACGCCTAACTGTATGCCGGCGAGTTTTTCCCGTTCCCATCTTATTTTCCGCTTTTTATGTGGCGACTTTGTTCGAAACTCCCACCCCATCTATTTTCCACGGCGATTTTCATTTACAAGAAAGTCCCCACACTTAAAGTGGAGTATACACAATGGCGACAACTGGGAATTTACGTTTTTGCGCTCACGGACGTAAATTTTATAGAGTGACCGTAAAATAACTTTTACGTTGGAGTGGTGTTGCAATCGTACGCCGTCATTAATTTTATCGCCCGCTTTCACAGCGATATTAATTTTTTAATGGGCGGCACAGCTTGTAGCGGTGGGTTGGAATTTTTCGAACGGGAATAAAAGTGACAGACGTACGGCGATCGGTCGACCGCTTCCAGTTAAAGGTAGGTAACGTGGAAGGTCCAAAATTGAAGGTTTGGCATACATGAATAAATTATCCAACAAAAAAAACGAGTAAAACGTTTTCAAATCGAAGAAGGGAAGGTATAAAATGGGTATCCATTGAATGGACTCTATTTATTTGTATCTCCGTTAAACAGAAAGTTCGCGTTGCCAAATGCCTGAAAAGAGTCCAAAAATCTCATGAAAATGGCTTTACAGCATTCGGTTTCATCTGATTTTAACCGTACAACTAGCCCTGAAGCTATAAAATTGTTTTTTTTTTAGTTTTTAGTTAGTTTTCGAGATTGAGACAGTAGCCAATTAGTTAAATGTACATATTTGTTATTTAATATAATTAGGTATTAGGTATTGGGGTATATTGCAAAAGACTCGAGAAGTGCTGTTGTGCGCAAATTGCCGAACATCTAAACTTTTACTGTGCAACCTCTACCTGAACGTATAAATGTTAGCTTAATACTGGCTAAAAAGTCTACAAAAACAATATGCAAATAAAAATGGGTATTTCCATGGAAATGCTATGCGCCTAATTAAAACTGCTATTATTACTAACTAAATTTTTGTTATTTTTGTAACTCGAATTGTTACGTCTTTCTTTTTTAATTTGGTGTTTCTGCATATATAATTTCAGGGCTTTCAGGTTAAATATAGAATGGTAACTTTAACTGTAATTCTGTAAAATAAAACAAGAATCTTTATAAAAATATATCCAAGAGAAGTCTGTTTTTATTTTTAATTGGATACGCTTTGACATCTATACCTTAGATGGCTTATTGAAAGTAGTTATCATTATCTACTTTTGTAGAAACTATTAAAAGAAACAAGGGACAAATTTTAATTTTTTTTGTTCAATTCAAAAGGAAGAAACATAAAATCTTAGTTCTGAGGAAATGGAAACAGGAAGACGTCTATTCTATACTTTAAAATAGTTTGTTCTGATTTTCTTTAATACCTATTTGGAAAGATCTTTTTACCCTATTTAATCCTATAAGATATTTCCCTGCCGATTTTAGACAGAATGTTCATTGATTCGTTTCAAAGCTTGTTTCTGGCGAAATTGTAGCGACATATGGGGGAAACCTTTGTTTATATTTATTTGACATAGTATTACAAGTTAGCGTATTTGACATAGTATTACGCTAACTTGTTTGCACCAGTTAATTGTGGTTTTCGTCGATCCAAGAAAGCCGTAGAGCGATCCTGTATCTGCTTGATCTTCTCTCGAAAACACGTCGCTCCTTAAATATTCTGGCTAGAGTGTTGAACTCCTAACAAAACAAACATATCGCCCGAGGTGCTGATACCGCGAAAATGAACTCCCGATTCGCCGCACTTGGCGGCGGTAAATTCACGCCTGCCAGCTATAAAACGTTCATGTTGGTGTGGTAAATTAGCCACAACTTCGGGGCACGCGAAAACTCGCCATCTGTGCCGCGGGAAGTCCGCAACCGTATGGGTTTGATTTGAATACAGTAGGTAATGTGAGGGGAGTTATGATGACACCACGGATTCCATTGATCGACCTCTGAGGGACACGGTTTTTTTCGGGATGGACTGCTAATATTTTTTGTACTAGCTAAGCGTCAATGCAATTAGGTTTTAGTGCCATATATTAGCGAAGAGTGATGGCTACTTGGTTCTCCAGAAATTCACAAAAAGCAAATATTAACGGTTTCTCCAAAACAAGTCCACAGAAGTCAAGCACTTCCCGTAAATCACATAAGTCCAGTTTATATACTATTTCTGAAGTCACGCATGTGGTGGCTCTGCTCTGGATTTTCCAAAGAAAGTTGAGTTTATATTCTAAAGTAGTATTACCTATTTATTTATATTTTTAATTTCGCGGTAGCAGTAAAATGTCGAAATTAATACCAATAAATTCGTCTAGAAATTTTTAAGGAGTTATGTGATTTTATACCTAAGATTTTTTGATTTTCTAATAGCACCGCACTTCGAGATTTAGGCAGTCTCTATTTAAAAAGGTTTTTAGGATATTATCTGATTTCGCAAATGCAAATGTGAAACAACTTTAAATTATTTGTTTTCTGGACACGTTAAATCAAAAACAAATGAATGACTGTTGATATGTATTATTCCCGAAAATTGCTTAATAGATGTAGATAATATCTGGCAATATCTGCTACAGTTATACTTGTTAACATAATTATTATACAAACACAAAATGCAAACTAAAATGGACATTTTCATTTAATTAACACTGAAATAATTGATATAATAAATTGATAATTAATTGTTTGCCATTTCCACAACTCTAAATGGAAAAAGATGGAAACATGCCTTGTATTGCAGCATATACAGGGTGTCCATTTTAAGAGGTTCACTCAAAATAGCTCGGGCCAATTTTTGCAGGAAAAAAATTGTTTGTAGTTGGGATCCATAGCTACTATGGACGGCCTTCTTTTGTCACCAAAAAGGTTGCGTTCCATGAGCACCTGTGGAAATTATGGAGGAAAATCTAAGAAAATCTAAATTTTCGATCTTCCGTAATTGTTATTTTTTAAGATCCAACTTGAGTTTATATGCAAGAACTATTCGATTGGAAATATTATATGAATTTTAAAATATCGAATATGCTCAAATCTGGGCTCCCTCCTGCTAAAAAATTAAATTCTTTTTAAATTTTTTTAAGTGGGTATTTTTTATAAAGCAAAATATCCCATTTAATTTGATGTCACATTTGACAGTTTGTTCTTTACTTACTAAAAAATAATAATAATGTTATTCTCTATATTTTTTGTTGTCGACATAAGATCGATTGAGGCTTAGTACAGGCTTTGAAAACAAAGTGGCGTACAGTACTTGCATTTAGTCGAATATCGGATAGGTAATCCACATTTTTTATATTAAAAATAATGAAAAATGTGAAACATGTAGATATTACTTTCTGTGGTGGAAATAAATTAAAAGTTCTTAAGATTTTGGACATTTAACGTACCTAATAACAACTAGCAGACCAGCAGGCTCCTATAGTAATTCTAAAACTGTCACAATAACAGAAAATTCTGTGTGCATGTGCATTCACGGACACCAAAGCGCATTCACGTGCTTGAAGTTGGCAAAGATTTATACAATATATCGTAACAGCAAAGATAATTGTACAATATATCTTGGCTATTAGCTATTGACGCTGTATCTTTTCTATGAATAAAACAAATATATAATATCAAGCTGCTTGTAAACGCTTTTTGTCACACATAGGTACTTTTCACAACAAACAATATCAAAATTTTATTAGGTATATAACTGTTGCATACTTAAAGTATTCTCATTCTAAAATCTTCTGAATTTGCGGAGCAGTTTGACAATTATTTTAAAAAATCCGTGTCATTAGTGACAATGTCTTCTAAATTTTTCATAGTACAGAGAGAACAAACTGGCAAGTGTTACACATCAAATTAAATGGACATTTCGCTTTATAAAAAATGACCAATTAAATTTTATTACAAATAATTAAATTTTTTAGCCCAAGAGAACCTAAATTTTATCATATTCGATATTTCAAAACTGATATCATATTTACATTCTGAAAGTAACAGCGATTTAAAAAAAATTCTAATTTTTTCCCAACTTTTTTGCGACAAAATAGCTTCGGCTTCCACCTACCAAAAATTTTTCTTGGCAAAAAAATTAAGTGAGCCACTTCAAATGACCACGCTATATATAGATTTCCTCAGCAAGGGGACGTTTATTTTCTATTTAACTAAGCTATTTCGTTTTATTACTACATAAAGTTACGGTATCAAATAGGTACCTACTCTGAGATTTCTTTGCAATTTGAAAAGATCCGTTTACTCTGTTTCATCTTATATGAGGGGTTTGTTTGGTAGGTATAAATACACTAACACTGTATTCCCATTTTGAAACAAATTTGGTGTTACGTTCAGAAAATTTTTAAGTTCTGCGTCGTCTAAAGCTAAATACACAACTCATACAACTGTTAATCCTTTTTTCAACGAAACTTTCTAGTGGTGCCAATTACAATTCGAAACGACGTCATGGACTCCACATCTCTTCAAGTCATCGTATATAATAATATTTCCCGTACTTTCTCTCGAAAATATCCAGCTGTGGAGTTTGACTCCCAACAAAACACAAACCGCCCGAGGTGCTGATATCGCGATACTGAACTCCCGATACGACGCACTCGCACCGGTAAATTTACGCTTGCCAACTATAAAACGGAGAAGCGGCATGTTTTCGGGATAAATTGGGCCTAACTTGGGGACACGCGAAAACGCACCATCTGCGCCGCGAGAATTCATCCACAGACGGCGTGATTTGAATACCGTAATGGGATGGAAGTTATGCCATCGCCGCCGATTCGATTGATTCACGTCAGAGCGACGCGGCTTTGTCAGGTGTCATAATGGCTCTAGTATACTGTCGCCTATTTCGATTTCTTTTCTGGCGGAGTAATACGATGTAAGGTGCTACAATTCCATCTGCACTGCAATTTTATCTTTTAAGAAAATTATAGCGATCATTGCACCTTTGAGTTGTTTCGACAAAACAAATCGATGCAGAAATCCTCAGTTTTCGTGAAGTCAGTACCTACAACACATGCAAAAAATTATAGGTCCAGTGTATGTCTTTAAATTTAGGAATTTTTGATATACAGCAATTCTAATTTTAAATTTTCAATTATGAAGAAGTAGGTACCTACACAAACGCCCATGCCACTTTGGTGCATGTCCTCAAAAGTTAACTTAAATTACTTACCAATGGATTATTATCCTCAAACACAACCTTCTCAAACTTTACAAGCCATGTGCAAACATGTGGCAACGCCACAGCGGGACGGTTCAACAGGTCTATGCAGTATAGAGCAGTGTGCACTTTGGCTTAGTTTATTTTTTCTAATATGTGTTCAACCCTCTTTTTAATTATAATTAGATACATGTGTGACCTTTGTTTCAATAATTGGGTACCTAAGTAAGTAGGTAGGTTTGTTTAACAGACAATAAAAGCAGTAAGAAGTAACAAAATATACACATAATATAATATAAGTAATAATAAATATGATTCCTGGTGCGGATAGGTACATTTTCAACAAATACTATGGTAAATTTGGGCAAATAGAGGAACTACATTTTGATGTAAGTCGAATTTTTGCGAGAATTTTTCGCAAAGTGCTCCGTCAGGCAAATGATGATTCCCCATCTTCCCTTATAGTTAAATTTTTATAAAAATACAAACGATAAGCGAACAGAGAACAGCATGTTGTGAAGGAGAATAATATCTCATGTGATTGAAATGGCAGTTATGGTCAATTTCATAATACATTCAACTAAAATATATTTTTACTTTAAAATTAGGTAAAGAAACTTTTGCAACAATATTAAACAATGTTCGGATTGTTAGAAAGCTCCGTTAATTTTAAAGGGTAGGTACTTTAGTTTATCTATGCAATTGGCCCGTAATCATTTCATTCTAAAATTTTCTTCCTTTGGAAAGCCCAAACGAATACAAGTCTACCTACCGCCTAAGTTCTAAGAACTAAGTTCTAGCATCCCTGGGCGATTCTAGGAATCTTGAGGTTTGAAATTGTAAAAGCACGATTCTTCACTTAGAACTTTTATAGAAATGTTTCACATTTGTACAAACAAAACAAATTTATAAAAAAAAACTGTCGCTAGTAGGCCTGAGACAAAATATCGATAAATCGAAATATCGATATTATCGATATTTTCGATCTTTCCGATTTTATCGATATTTTCGATTTTATCGATCTTTTCGATTTTATCGATCTTTTCGATTTTATCGATCTTTTCGATTTTATCGATATTTTCGATTTTATCGATCTTTTCGATTTTATCGAACTTTTCGATTTTATCGATCTTTTCGATTTTATCGATCTTTTCGATTTTATCGATCTTTTCGATTTTATCGATCTTTTCGATTTTATCGATATTTTTGATTTTATCGATCTTTTCGATTTTATTGATCTTTTCGATTTTATCGATCTTTTCGATTTTATCGATATTTTTGATTTTACCGATCTTTCCAATTATATCTATCTTTTGATAGGAATAAAGGAAATTGCTGCACCCATTGCGTCCAGACCGCGCCCGAAGAAAGCCGATCGGCCTTTTTTTGTCTAGCTTCTTAAATAAAATTGATTATATGGATTTTAACAATAAGATTAATTATATCGATAAGATCGATTTTATCGATAAGATCGATTTTATCGATAAGATCGATTTTATCAATATGATCGATAAGATCTATTTTATCGATAAGATCGATTTTATTGATAAGATCGATTATATCGATAAGATCGATTTTATCGATAAGATCGATTTTATCGATAAGATCGATTTTATCGATTATATCGATAAGATCGATTTTATCGATAAGATCGATTTATCGATTTTATCGATATTTTTTCAGTATCGATTTCCGATACTGAAATTCGGAGATCGAACAGCCCTAGTCGCTAGCACTTCTGGCAGTCTGTTTCCACCCAGGGACACACTGCCTCTTCGTAGAAATCTCGGGAAGATACCACTACCCGCACTATAAAACTAATAATTCTTGTAAGTTTCTTATTATGTTAAATCAACTGACAGGGAGTGACAGGCCACGCCGCGCAGACCCGCAAGCCATGTTGCCAGCTTTCTCAACTTCAGGGCTTCTCCTAGAGTCGGCTGTGCCTCAAACAGCTGAGCATAATTCGAAAAAGTGTCTAAATACCGCGTACTGACACATATTACCGTGTCAAATACTATTCAGGGCGATTCCCGTCTCACGTACCTATTTTATATTACACATAGAGCTTTGACTCCTTCCTGGGATTCTTTATTCAACGCAATACACAATATACTATTTCGTGAATGCATAATAAAACTTTAGTAACCCTAGAGTAGCATTAAGATATCTTCACTATTTTCCAGAACATTACCAAATAACAGCATTTTCACTTTTCACACTCACTCAGCACGCACTCTGCAATATAAGGTTATTAATTGGTATGATTGATCGATTCATTAATATCAAAAATATATAAATGACCCTACTTACTTGTTTTTTTTTTGCATAAAATAATGCATAATAATTAATAAAAACAGCGAATAGAACATTTTTGTAGCTTGGCTTAATTTCGTGATTGAGAGCCTATCCTGAATAGAAAATTTTCAAATAGAAGAAAAATATTAAAATCGAAAGTTAAACGAACATCTGCCAGTCTGTGTAAACAGCTTGATGTATAAGCAAGTATTGGATAGGTAAATTTGTTTTAGTTAATTTTTTTAATGCAATTGTCAAATTTACTGCAATAATTGTAAAAGTTTTGTTAAGTTTCCTCTGTATGTTTGATTTCAGTCTAGCATTTATAAGCTAGTTTATTATTGCTAAAGTTAGCACATACATACACTTGACATTTTATGACGGCCAGACCAATAAGAGAATAAGTCACGTGGTGGCCAATGTTTTGATCCACTCCCTCTGTAACTTGGATAGACTTTAGGTACCATCATTTATTATTTTACACATTTTTTTTATAAAAGAAAGTTGTTTATAATCGAAAATATTGCCTCAATACAAAATCTGAAATATGATTTCTGAATTTTGTGTTTTATTTTATTTTTACTGATTTTCATATTGAATTTTCATAAATTCAAGTTTAAAAAATACCACTGTATATAAATTTACACTTGGCCCTCTGAAGAATCATTTAGTCTTGTTAGATATAACTACAGCAAACTGCAGTCCTTTTCAGAGAAACCATCTAAAGCTTGCGTCGCCTGAAGCCATATAATAGTTGCGCTATCTTCTCTCGAAAACACGAGTCTCCTTAAAATATTCCAGTAGCTAGATTTCAACTCCGGCAAAACAAGCACTCCACCCGAACCGATATCGCAAAAGCTAAACTCCCGATACGATAAATTCACGCCAGCCACCTATAAAACGTTCATGTTTGCAAGGTAAATTGGCATTAACTTAGGGCACGCGAAAACGCACCATCTGTGCATACGGGAACTCTGCGGCTTGAGGGCGTGATTTGAATACAGTAATAGGGATGGCAGTTATACCATTGCGGAACCCATGATTGATCTCGGGGGCGCACGGTTTTCTAGTTTGGATTGCCAATATTCTGTGATATATTCGTTTTGGTAGCCACACCATTCTCCAACGTTGCATTGAGTGGAACAAGGTTCCTTCATTTATGAATTTGCGATCAATTTGCAATCAATTTGTTTTGTGAAGTAGATTATATTAAAATTTATTTTTCAAATTACAAGACTTACTTGATCGATACAGAAAAAGAAAGTTTGCTCTAATTGAATTTCGAAATTAAATGCTAATCGGTGAATATAGTGTCACCAAATTACACTACTGGTACACGGTACGTCCCCAAATGGGGTTTACAAGAGGCGAAACAGCCAAAATGTTTAACTTTTCGCAAAAAAGTCACACTCACTTTTCATAAAAGTTTTTGCTATTATATAGTATTTATTTTTTATTAGCATTAGCCTTTGATACAACCAGTAGGTACTTCAAAGTGCTCATCGCTTAGAGCATTTCTTCTGGGCGTAGTGGCAAATGAGAAAAGGCGTTCTACAGGAGCTGATGAAGGCAAACAAGGGGAGTAGTGAAGGAGAGGGAAAATGTATCCGTTGATTTCATATTGTATTCGAATACTATAAAAAGGATTCGAATACTATAAGAAGTATTCGAATACTCTGATTATGTATTCGAATACAGATACTTTAAAAAATTCGTGACAGATACGGATAACGGATACAAATTTTAAAAAGTACCCACATCGGATACCCAAAATGTATTCGAATACAGGATTCGAATACAAAAGTATTCGAATACTGCCCAGCTCTGTTATTTGATTGCAATGTTAATGAAAAACTTTAAAATGCTTGATTTCATCTAATGGAATGGACTCAACTGCTTATAAAATCGCTTCTTTAAGCATTTTGGCGTAGTTCTCGATAAGACATCCGACAATTAAAGTTCATTTACTCTTGGCCTAATCACAAATTACCATTTTTGATTACCCCCTCTAACAAATTAAAAGTTCAGCATTCCCATCCGGGGACATACTAAATATAACTTGCCTCAAAAGTGTTGCATAATTGTTAATAATTTGAAAACGAAATGTGGATTTTGCGTTTAGCCGAGGTGGATTTCTACGTCTTAATTGTTTCCGAAAGTTTACATAATCGATCCACATTTTAAAGATTTGCTCGCATGAAATATGTCTCCAGGGATTATAGTCCCTGCTATTATTATTATACTCATCTGCTAGCAATGATTCGTCCTGAAAAAAATTAATTTTAGGTACTTGTAACAAAAATAACTATTATATCACTAACTTTATCGGTTTATTATTTTTTTTTATTGCTAAATATAGATAAAATTACGTATTTTTCAAACCGGGACGTTATTAACGCTTTAAAATACTTTCAGTACTAAATTGATGCCAAAATAATAATAAATTGAAATATCATTAACCTATTTCACGTCTATAACCAATATTCAGACTTTTACGGAACAATTTAGCTTCCATCTTAACTATTGTATTTTAGCCGTAAAAAGAAGTAAATTTTAGTTAGGTAGGTACCTACCTGAAATAGTTCGATGGTATTTTAATTTGTAATTATTTTGGCATCAATTTTGTAATGGAAAATTTAATGTATATAAATTTTTATCCTAAATGCTTGAGGGTACATCAACTTTGCATCAAATATAACAGAATTTTAAAACGTAATATAATTTTCTCTTGAAGAAGGCAAAAAAGCTAGTGATAGAAAATAGTTTTTACGCAGTTCAAAGTTATTAAAATTTTCAGAAATTTCATAGTATAACAAATTGCAAGAAACAAAACTTTCGAAATTTTAACAAATATGCCCATTTTCAGCCATTTTATATTTTAAATGTGATTTTTGTCCGATCACGAAAGCCAAGAGTGAGTAATATTTCCTCTTTTTTTAAACCAAAAGGTAAGCCTAAAGTTGAATTTCAAAATAAATCATTAATTAAAATTTTTTTGGTTGGCACGGTAGATATCAGGCGTGCACATGCACATAACTTTACAGGTAATTAGAAAGTAGTGCCAAACACTACCTACATAAAGTTTAAAACTTTACTTTTATGTTATGTCTAGCTTTCGGCTATTCGACTAATTGGATTGGAAAGGAAACTTTACGGAAAGTTACCTACCTATTTAGTCACGAAGGAATAGTTTTTTTTATAGTAATCCGTGCACAGACATAATAACCGTCAAAATACGGGCAATAAAATTACTTGAAGTAATTTGTCTATAGTCTGTATACTTTAGAGTCAGTGAAATAGGTAAAAAAAATCACGCACAGGGCCGCACTAGGGAGCTACAGAGCGTATCAATATTAAGTTTAAATGCGGTTAGTTAAGTACATTTTATATGGAAGCACAATGGTCTAGTGTGATGATTCTCGCTTTAGGTGCGAGAGGTCACGGGTTCAAATCATGGCTGTGGCATTTTTTAAAAAAAATTTAACCGCATTTTCGACAATGCAACATATTTATAATTTTCCCAGTTCTTTATTTAATAAATTTTGTTGTTAAATTTCTCCTAAATAGTGAATAATTAAATTATTTGCAGTTGTTAAATTCTCTTCCTAAATACAATTCGTGGTATGCCTAATAATCAGATATATATCCTGCTGCGCAGTCGTGGAATTTTCAGCTTTGGGATTATAATTCGTAAAATTAACATCTCTATTTTATTTTATAATTTTCATTATCACTTAATTCCTTAGTCCATTTCTGCATTCATTCAAAATAAAAATCTGCGTGGCCCCATGCGCATTTGTTCTTGACCACGTTTGACCCAATTATAAAAACCGTAGCTTTGCCACGGCTAGAATAGAGGTAAGCGGTAGGTAGGTGTAGGTACTATTGCTTGTTTATCCATATAGGTACTGTGGTACGAAGCAGTCGGCTGGCGGCAGACTGTAATAGTAGATAAATCTTTTGCTGTACTTCCGAGCAAAAAAGAAGGTGGAATTGGTTATTGTACTTAATTAAGGGCCCCTATTAATAATTTAGGCGGATTTGCCTCATTTTTCGAGCCGGCTGATGCGGGGCTCAATTATCCCCGGGGTGCTCTCCGCGATCCGGATGAGGGAGTTTGGGCCTATTCTGCGAAATAAAAGCAATTAGTCAATTGCTTTTTTATTAGATTGGCTCGTTCAGCTGATCTTCATCCGTTCCCAGATACCAGATATCTAATTTGGGTAAAAACCCTGGTTACATACTTTTTTCATTGTGGAATTAACGTGTTTTCTACATCCAGCGCCGATTTTTGCAAAGATCACTGAATTAGTGGGAAAACAGTTATTTTAGCAGTGAAGAACGTCGAAATCGTCTAATATTATTATTACTGTTGGCCATAATATTAACGACCAAACCATTTAAAACCCTTCTAATAAAGGATTATTTAACTTTCAACCTTATTGCGGAATAGGGAAATTTCCTGAATTGAATTTCCAATATGCTAATCAGTGAATTTAGTATCACCAAATTACACTACCAGCATAATACTTAAGTATATAACTTTCTTCAAAAGTGTTACATAAATTATTAATAATTCGAAAATAAATTGTCGATTTTTAAAATTATTGTATAACGTAAAATATCCTTCAGCTGCCGGCATAACCAACCCCCATCAAGGTTAATTAGCTAAGATTTAATCAGGGCATAACTTATTACAAACATAGAAACATTTTAATTTTTTATTTTTATTAGTCCTAACCAACTTTAGTTTTATGTAACAAAAGTGAAAAGAAAACTTCCTGGGTTTCTATCATAGTTATATTGACAGTTACAATTCAACTCCTTTAATAAAACGACGTACGTTTACTAGAAACTAATACTAAAAAATAGTCAAATAACCTGAATCTGTAATTGCCAGTATCTTATATATTATTAAAAAGTATACAGATGTAAAACTTAATATCTAATTATTATAATTGGGTAAATCCCCCTAAAGTTTACAGTCCGACAACGTGATCTAGAAACCTAACCTTCATATTTTACGGTTATAGCTGCATAGCTGCATTGTCCATGCACTCAAGGTGACACGCGACAACCTCAGTCTAAGCGACGTACAATAAGCTGCTTATTTTTAACTAATTGTTTAAACATTAAATTGGCTTTCCTAAAATTTGTTATCTTGTATTTTTACCAGAAGTAACCTTTTCAAATATAAATACACGAGTCCACATTAACCATAAATTGACAAATATCGTCGTAACTTATACAGGGTGCGCAAAAAGTATGCAAAGGTGCTTATATTCCCTGAAATATTTGTTATTAAAAAATGTTTAAACAAAAATATTTATGGTAGGCATATTTTCGCCATGAATTGGCGACATCAATTTTTCTTGACGTAAATAACTTCGTTTCTATGGCAACCAACTTTGATTTTTCTTAAATTGCATGATATTATTTTCTTTCCATTTTTGGATACGCCAGTAATAATTTTTAAGGGGTTCCATAAGAAAAGAAATTGAGAAAAAAAAAATACTTTCCTAAAAATTACTTCCGTGCGTTGGACTTTATTAATTCAGGTCTTATTAAACCAGCCATGGAAATCAAATGAAATGTCGATGCCTAGGCATACAAAACTTGAATACAAATCAAAATAGTATCTGTTGATAATACTAAGAAATATTAATGCATTAAAATGTTGCCTTTTTTAAATAACGAATATTTCCGGAAGTATAAGCACCTTTTCATACATTTTACTCGTATACGGGGGGGGGGGGGTATGTCTCTACCACGGGCGTAGCCAGGATTTAGTTTTGGGGGGGGGGGTTTAATTTGAGAAGTAAATAAAACAACAAAAATATACTTACATGACATTTAATATCTATATATTCATCCGAAAAACTACGACATATTTATAAAGTTCTTAACTTTAAATAAAATGGATAAATTAATTTCGTTCCTCTGCGCTAAATCTAAAACCATTAAAGAAGAAATCTTCGGCTTTTTCTTTTAAATATATCCACTACTTCATCTGCATGAATTTCTGTTCCATAGTGAATGTTCATTAACCATTAAGTCTGTTTTCACTTGTAGTGTTTCGTAAATAGTTTTTCAGTCTCCTTAGGCTCGAGAAAGACCTTTCTGGGGTAGCAGTGGATACAGGAATGGTAGCCAAGATTTGTAGTAATGTGTAAATATTAGGATAAAGGTTTTTATCGCACATATCTAGGCATTCCAAACTAGATTTCGGGGTAGGCAGTCTTCTTATCAGCATGCAAGGTAGCTGAAGCTTTGATAGCTAAATCCAAATTTGTTTCTTTATTAGAAACCCCTTGACCTTGACTACACCACTTTTTCCAGTAGTCCATACCTTTAGGTTTATCACCCTTCCTTTTTTTCCCCTCCATTTTTCGACAGTAATAATGATTCACGTATCTATCCTTAACAAGGTCATCGAATAACAGTGCACTAAAATTACTCACTTACACGGTACAGTTAATTCTCTTCACTATTCGTTCACCACTTTTCACTTTTATTCGCTTCGAGTTCGCATGGAACAATACTGCCGTAAGCGCGGTCACGCGTCGCGGCGCCGCTTATACATATAGCAGCCCAGTAGCCGTCCAGAAACTTCCACGAACTTCCACAAAGTTCCGCTCATTTCGACCTAGGGGCGTGGCGAATAATCGAGAAACAACGCAAAGTGTCCCTACAATACAAAATAGTTCGGCTGCAACTGCGTCTGCCTCTCGTCAAAAGATGGCGCTAGGCGCTACTATTACTACATAATATATTCAAACGTAATAATAATTTAACTCTTCACTCCTCGTATTTTTTCGGTATAATATTAGGTAATATTTTGCTTATTTCGGGGGGGGGGGGGGGGTTGAACCCCCGAAACCCCCCCCTTGGCTACGCCCGTGGTCTCTACAGATTCTCCTCCTCCTCTCTATGTGCGAAGTGCATAGAGAACCGAACCACCCGTGACCGCGGCCTCATTCGGCAGCCGCTTCCGAAGCGCCAACGCCAACCGCTTTTAGGCGAAATCTCACGCGGGGACAGTCGTAAATTACCCAGTTTTTTCCGCTCGACTAAGCCATTAGTTAATTAGGATTAAGCGGCGGGCAAACAGTTCCGTCTCTTTCGCCGGGGGCTAATACGGCCCTGGCGCCTCACCCTACGGCCAGAAAAATGATCCGGAGGCGCGCCTTTTTAATCTTTCGGAAGGAAGAATTAATTCCGCGCAAACAAATAGGTATTTTGGGAGGGACAAAAGTGAAGAGAAATAACGACCATTAACCACAGATAAATCACCACAAATTTACAAGGCCACCAGACTAATCTTACATTGAGAATTTTACCTTTTTAGGGTATGGTCTTACTATTTGTGAAAAGAAAATTCAGGTCAATCGTTATTACCTGTGAGTGTTCGGTGGATAAAAAATTTCAAAGAATATGAAATATCAAACAATTTGGAATACGTAATGTAATCCTACCCACAATGGAACGGTTCAGATTGCTTTCGGCAAAATCTATACACAGAAGGAGGCAGTATAATAGTTATTGCGAGAGAAATTAGTATCTACCTACAAATCTGAAACGTGGAATCTACTTTAAAAAAACAGTTATTTGTAGGCAAACAAAAAATACTCTCGATGAGTTTTGAAAAACCAGCGTTTCTGAGAAAACCATTGTAATATTGAGAAAAATTCCAGAAATTATTTTATTTTTGTTAGGGCAAATTCGGCAATCGTTTTAATAATTTTAAATTTTAAAATAGATAATTCAATTGGAGTGATAACCTATAAGTTTTTCGAAATCGCAAAAGAACGTAGAGCTGATGAAAGAACATGTTGCAAGACATAGCACTACTTATAAGCTTAAGGATGTAAGGCAGCTGATGATCAATTCACTGGACTGCAGAAAGTTGGCGAAATGCGATATGTTATTGCGGAAGAAAGTAATCTTGATGAATTGATTGACGACACTCTGGAAGTTGAGCATCTTATTATTGCCTTAGAACATGACGCCTCTTTTCGAATTTTTCGAAGACGATCCCTTATAGTTTGAATTTTGCAGAAGCTTCAAAACGTACTGAAAAGAAAGGCAGTTGAAGATATTTCCCCTTATTATTCGCCCTTTAAATACAGATGAACTTTAGAGTGTTTTAAGTTCAATGTAATTTGTTAACCAAATCAACAGGTTGTATATAGAAATTTCGACTATGGGGAAATGCAACCATATTTTAAGGGCGAATACTCATTATCATTTATGACATTTTTTCCTTTATAAGGTTTTTATACCCACAAACGTTTAATTTTCGAAAAAAAAAAACGACATAAAAAATGAAAAAATAGAAGTTTTAAGGTCGAATATTTTTCAAACGCTCGAAGCAAACATATTACATGTAACATCATTGAAATTGTGACAATGCGAGCAACTTTCAAATATCTAAAAATATACTGGGTGTTCCATTAAAAAAACATAAGTTTTTTTTGGCACCGCTTTTCTGAACATCCTGTATAAAGCTAAATGAACGCTCTAAAAAGCTTGCTTTGGCTTCTAGAACTTTTATATGAAACTTTTTTCCTAACCTCAAAAATATAGAAAATAAGGGGCGGGGTGTAAAAATATATGTGATCACATGGTATACCTCACGCAATTTTTTGCGTTTGTTTGGATGCTATTTTTTATTCCATTGAAACAGACTTTTTTGCGAAGATCCGCAATTACTATTACATAATGGATTATAAAAAGTTAGGTATATGGGTATTCTCAAATTTTTTTCGTTCATATCTAGTGGCAGTTTTTGAAAAAACAATGTATCGTTGTTTTAAACTAAAAATTATCTCTGTAGTGTGGTTCCAAGTATTATTTTCATCGTCCTAGAGATTTATAGGCATTTGTGACATTGCATCCCCTATTTGCCTGTATACATCCTCTTACTTGGAAGTGCAAACCTTTTTTACCTGCACGAATAACCCAAACGCCCTCACAGATATCAACTAGGCAAATAGAAATGCATTCATCTGCAAACTGTCTGGCAAACAACATTGAAGTCTGGCGCTTGGTTCAACAAGCGGTGTCGTCACTAATACCTATATCTTTGCTGGCTGTTATGGAAAAAAGAGAAGCAAGCGAGAAAGCGGAGACTCCGGATGAAGAAAATGGAGCCCATAAGAAGAAAGTTCCACGTGAGAAGTGCGATAATGACTATGAAGTTTTCGCGAATTTTGTGAAAGACAGTCTTTGCAACATGTCGAAAAGTGATGCCGAAAAGGCAGTGCTTGAAATTGTGGACATTATCTACAAATACAGGGACAAAGAATGATAACAATATTGGTGGTACACATTGATTTTATAGTTGATATCGACCGATCCTAATTGCAATTTTAAATGAAAATTATACATAATTGCCTTTTATATAAAAATAATATTTATATTTAGGTATTAATAAATTAATATTAGTCGGCAAAATTTACGTATAGGTATCTAATTCTACACATGGAAAAATTAAAATTTTAGAAGATTTTTAAATGTTTCTTTAGGGAAATAGGGAACAACAGTTTTAAAATTGTATTAAGTTTTAATTTATTGTGTTCTGTTCAGGATCGTATCATCTTTATTTGTTGAGTTATTATCCCTGAACTCTGTGCCTCTGCCTCTGGTTTATGAAATTAACACACAATGTTGCTATTTGCTTGGTCATAAATGCCATAAAAATCTATTTCAATATTTATATTAGGTAGAGTTGTTTGGCAGATTAATAAACTCGATTTATTTTATTGAAATTTTAACGCCTCGTATCTTAAAAATGAAGCGCTTTATCGATAAGAAATTCTCATTTTGAAATGTCATTTTCTCTCCAATGTTAAAGTTGTGGTACAAAAAATTACTCACCCTTTATATATAATATATTCTTTAATAATTGTTGATTGTTGATAATTGTTAAACACAATTTATCGACTTGGGATGCACGAATAAAAAGGAAATTTAATAGAAAATAGTAATAATAATAATAATTCTGACCCTCACAATAGATACTCCAAACTAGGAGTAATATAAGAGCGCTCTTTAATTGTACGCTAGATTGTAACAGGTAAATATTTCATGTCCCTAGAATTCTGTAAGCGGTGGCCATATTGATATTATTGATAGGTGATGGAATTTGAATATGTAAGTATATAGAAATTAACATTATACTTTGTTCTTTGAAGTACAGAAAAAGGCTATAGTTATAGTTTCTGTGTTTTAAGTTAGGTTAGAGCCACAGAATATCAAGGTTAAGGTTAGGCATCTGTCACAAGTTCTGACATTTCTGCCAGACATGCTAAATACGCCTCTGGACGCGCCTCAAAATAATGCTGCCAACTTTGGATTACCAAATTAAGAAATGTCATCTCTAGTGTACAGTTAAAAAGGGTTTTTAGATTACCCCCAGAATTAAAAAAAAATTGAATAACATAGTATGTATACCTATATGTATAATATTTAAACGGAAACGCATGATTTCCTGGCTTGGCTCCCTTGGTGTGGCCTTCACACTTTTCCAATAAATTTGATTCTTTTAATATCAGATGTCTACCGAATCATACATCGCCTTCAATAACTTAGATATACAGGGTGTTCCTTAATAACATGCTAATACTTAAGGGGGTTATTCTTGGGCCCATTTTAAGAAAAAAACTTCATATGAACGTAAGTCGTAAACGTCCTAACTTTTGAGATACAGGGCGTTAAAGTTAATTTTTTTAAATTGAATTTTGGCTACATCTCCCGAAATAATCAAGTTGCTGAACTGAAATTTGGCACTGCTATGTTTTTGGGGATGGAGAATAAGCTGAAAATGTCAATTTCACCGTATCTCACAGAGGGCGCCACTTGCGCTGGTTTTGGATCACGCTTTTACGCGTAACTTTTTTGAGGTTATCTTTTTGGTCCTGCAGGTCCATCATTTTAGTGCCTCTTTTCATTCTGCAAGAAAAAGGTACTCTTGTTTCATAACGATTAAATCAACCGTTTGCGTTGAAATTACCAAAACGTGCCCCAAAACACCTGTTGATTCCAATATTCGAAACATAAAATTATCACCTACTGCTTTCAAATGTTACAGATCAACTGTACATTCAAAATGATGAAAAAAATGCCAAATGGGCATTGGTCAAAACATCATTGATTTTCTTGAAATAGAGTGTCAAAATTTTGTCAAATTCAATCCTTTCCATTTTGAAAGTGAATAATTTTTGGTACGTTGTTCATAGGGATTTTTTTCTCAGTTTAAATGGTACAGTTGATCTGTAACACTTGAAGGTGGTAGGTAAAAATTTTATGTTTCGTATATTGAAGTCAACAGGTGTTTTGGAGAACGTTTTGGTAATTTCAACGCAAACGGTTGATTTATTCGTTATGAAACAAGAGTACCTTTTTATTGCAGAATGAAAAGATGCACTAAAATGATGGACCTGCAGGACCAAAAAGATAACCTCAAAAAAGTTACGCGTAAAAGCGTGATCAAAAAACAGCGCAAGTGGCGCCCTCAGTGAGATACGGTGAAATTTCACATTTTCAGCTTATTCTCCATCCCCAAAAACGTAGCAGTGCCAAATTTCAGTTCAGCAGCTTGATTATTTCGGGAGATGTAGCCAAAATTCAATTAAAAAAAATGCACTTTAACGCCCTGTATCTCAAAAGTTAGGACGTTTACGACATACGTTCATATGAAGTTTTTTTCTTAAAATGGGCCCAAGAATAACCCCCTTAAGTATTAGCATGTTATTAAGGAACACCCTGTATATTGCCTTTTTAGGGTTACACGCGGGACCCAAAGTATTGATCTCGCTGCTGTTCGTCTACCTATCCCGCCTTCCACCTTTTGTTTTTATAATTTTTCAGAAGCACTATCGGTACTGTTTTAAAAAAGAACCCTTAGTAAAAGGTGTAAGTTACAAAAAGTATACACATTGGTGCATTAATAAGGTAAAATCCATCAATATAAGAATTAAAATATCAGCATGTTATCCGATATCTAATCTAGGTATAGGTAATTCGATCAATGCAATCGATAATAATAATTATCATATATTTGCAATTGAGGAAGTTAAAAGTTTTTCTTCTCGAACAGTGTACGTATGCAGTTAAGATGTTACGAGCGATTACTCGGCAATTTTTAATAAATTTAATTTAAATTGGTGGTTCAAAAACTAAATTTGCGTATTTTTCCCGAGGAATTGAACAAAACAATTGAATTTCAAACAAAAGAGTTATCGCCAAATAACCGAAAAATCAAAATGGCGATTTTGTTGCATATTTTCATTAGAGTAAAGTATCTAAAAAATCTGCACCGCACACTTCAATATCACTTCCCGTTTAATTAAAAAACACATTGGTATTTGCCGATAACTTTTTTGTTTGAAAGACATTCAGTTCCTTGAAAAAAAAAGAGACCTAAAAATAGTCCGAAATAATCACTAGTAACGCTTTAACTGGGGCACCCTGTATATACAGGGTATCCACTGATGTAGTTTACGAAAAAAGAGTGCTATTATTTGATTTATATAATATGAATTAGGAATATAATATGATAAATAATACATATATCATAAATTTGTACTCTCGGATTATAAATCGCAATTTGCAATATTTTGGAAATACATTTAGGATTAAATAAATTTGCATTATCTATAAACAATATTTTATAATCAAATCAATTAATGCTGTTTATTTCAATATTTTAATGGAACATTATTTATAGATAAAATCGAATATAGGTATTATAGACCCTTTTCAAATAATAATTTGATTCCTGGTACCTACGCCTCACAACACTATAGTCAATAATGACTACGTTTATCTCGACGCGTTCGATCCGATTGAGTGAGGTTTGAATTCACTGAAGCGGACTCAACTAGACGGCGTAAACCCTACAGATTGAAATTCAATCATATTTAAAATTTCAAGTTACGCCTCTATTTCCAAACAGAAGTTGGCCAGAATGTGCACCAGCCTACTGTGGAATAAGTATAATAAGTTAATGTCCCTAGAGAGGATTGAAAACCATAGGATTCAATACTGATAATGTAAACGTAGTATTATGAAAGATTTGACATAACTCAATCGGATCCATTTCAATCCGATCGAGTTGTCACGAGATAAACGTAGTCATTGCCTTACATTTACATACATTATTATTTTTTTAATTTTCAGGTTTATGTAATTTGAATTTGGTAATGTAAAAATATTTACGTCACTTTTAATAGATACTTTCACGCGCCTCTTAAACGCAGTTTTTTTTATCTTTGCCTCAAAGTTTAACACACCATGTTATTGATTTTCTTTAAAAAAAGTTATAAACTACTGGCATGAAACTAACGTGTAGGTACTTGGAAAAAAAGTGTTATTAATTGCAACGAAAATTTTGAATACATTATTTTGGTGGATGCACACGCGGAACAAAATGGAGGGAAATAGTTTATCCGCCTGTTTGAATTTCCAAAACTTCCGTGCCATAACCCGATTAAATATGCTCAGCGAATTGGCCCAATTAATCAAATGCAATTTACCTTTTCAATGTTTTTCGCACGCCTAGCAGGTCGGACGTGCTCGAATTTACGGTCGAATTCTGTTATTGGCCTCCTGCAATGAAAACACTTCAATGAGAAATAATATTTTCCAATGACATACAAAAATATAAGCTGTTTCAACACTTTGGAACATTTGTTGAAGATTTCAGATGTCATTTGCTTTTACTTTTTTTGCCTAGACAATTTTCGAGGTGTTGAAATACTTATCTAAAAATTATTTATTTACCGTACAGAAGATTTAAAATTGGACCAGTACTACAACGCAGTGCCACGACATGTCTGTATCATATGGGATTTTTTTTATTATTCAAGTTAAGTAATTTTTGATGTAGCCAATTGTTTTTGCAAAAAAAGAATATCAATATGACGTGCTCAAAAGTAATCACGTGATTTTCTTACCACTAATCGGTCCACTAGGGGCCAATCCTGTTATTTTAAAAATAATATTAAAATGCCGTTAATAAATTAATACTTTGAAGCTGTCTGGATGTCTAAAGCTTTTGCGTGTATAGACTTCCTAAATAAATTTCTGAAGAAAAGAAATTGGTGTAGTTGAAAAAGGCTCTCAAACTTTTCTGTTAAAAAAACGGGAATGTATTCAATTGTTTTCTATTATCACTTACAAATATTATCAATATTTTATAACACTTTGTGATAAATGGAAAAAGGCGTTTTTATATTTTTACAGTTGTTCAGGTTTTGGGGCTATTTAGACCGTGACCAAATCATGAGAATTTTTCCATTTTGTAGGATTATGTAGGTACAGGTGTATCTTTATTTATTTATTTTTGAATTTTTTCAATATTTAGACTGGCCCCAGTTAAGAAGTTACGAGCGATTATCTCAGTAATTTGTAATGTAACTTGGTAGATCAAAAACTAAGCTTGTACAGTTTATTCCAAGGAATTGAATACCCCCAAGAAAAAAACAATTGATTTTCAAACAAAAAAGTTGGATAGAAAGTTATCCCAAAATCTCGCCGATAAAAAATCTGCACCTCCAGTTTAGCCGAAAGTGAGGGTTTTTAAAATAAATTGATGGTTGAAACACCAAGAAAAACAGAGTTGAATTTCAAATAGAAAAGTTATCGCCAAATAATCGATCTTTTTAATAAATAATGATGGAGATTTTCTTGCATTTTTTATTAGATTAGTAAATTGAATAAAAAAATCTTCACAGCACACGTGAACATCACTTCCGGTTTAGCAGGAAGCGAGTTTTTTTTTGTCAAAAATAATACATATTAACTTTTTGTAGTTTTAGCTGGGAGAAAAAAAATCGCAATATAAATTAAAAAAAAACGGTTATTTAGCTATAGGTAACTTGTTTGCTTGAAATTCAACTGCGTTTTTCTTGGTGGTATTCAATTCGTTGGAAAAAACTACATTATAGGTTTAGGGTTTAGTGTTTCAAACAACAATAATTTATATTAAAAAATTGCCAGGTAATCGCTCGTAACAAAAAATGTTACTTTCGGCTAAACAGGAAGTGATATTCAAGTGTGCGGTGCATAGTTTTATCCACTTTATCAACCTAATGAAAAAATGCATCAAAATCGTCATCTTGATTAAGAAAAAATGGTTATTGCGCATTAACTTTTTGTTTGAAATTAAATTGTTTTTTTTTGCGGCATTCAATTCACTGGAACAACTGCTCGAGTTTAGTTTTTGAACCACCAATTATCGAGATAATGGCTCGTAACGTCTTAACTGGGACACACGGTACAGAAGGACACTCAAAAATACAATATATTTATATAAAGAAAATCTGAGAGTTCCATTGGGCAATGGTTTGTCGCATCGGGAGGCCGCAAATTGATTCAATATTTTCAATAATTGGAAGGAAAGTGAGAGGTGACAACTTCACATAGAAGAAATAATTATTTTTGCACATCATCTAATATAATAATAATTTCCAATTGGGGACCTCCCTATATATAATGGATCTAAGATATATACATATAGCAAAATATAATCTTCACAGAATAGGGCGAAAAGTTTACTCTTTACAAAACAACATGACATGTCACGATTGGGCATAGGCAACGATAATTTTGTTTTTTAAATGTTGGCACGACTTTTTATTTATTTATTTACAAAAAAGGGAATGATTTAATTTTAAAATTGAAATGTTGATTTATTTATAAACAAAACTCTGTACTAAAATAGTTTTATGGAGGTCACAGGAAACTCTTTTGCTCATAAAACAATTGGGTTAAATAACTTTTAGGTATGTGGACGACCCAAATTGCCCATCGTGGGGGCAATTTTTTTGCCCCTCTCGTAACTCGGGAGAGACTGATTATGAGAAAAATGTATTGTACCTACCCACCTGTATTTTACATAATTAAAATTCAGTTACAAAATTTGGCTTTGTAAAATCGTTTGGATAAGAACCGACAAACCACCATGCGAGACTAAACACACGAAAGCACCTACGACGTAAGAACCCCAGGTCCTGTACTGTCGGTGTTAACGGTCATTTCCTTCAATGATATCTAAGGAAATTCGCAACGCCACCTTTGCTGATTGCCAACCGGCCAAACTCAAATTGTTTCCCAATCTCTCGAATTACCATAGTTTTGCACCATCCACTCTCACCCGGAAGGGCAGGTAGTGTCGGGATTTCGTCAATTTCACGACGACTCACTAGTGGATCGACAACCTTTCGAGTGGTCGGGATCTGCTGACCTTCCCAGAAACTTTCTCGCCCTTTTAAACGGGGAAAGAGCAAATACGGTTACTTGAACGGAAATTGCCGACCTCGAATATTTGGCGGGCGAAAGGTGCAAATCAGGAGAAAGGTTAGATGTATTTATATGGTACCTATGTAGATGTATGTATACGGTATTTACTGCTAGTTTTAAAAAAGTGATGTCGAAGCAGTGATTCCTGTAGGAACACACACATTATTTTTTCTTCAATTAAAAATTTAAAACGTCAAGTAAGCAAAAGCTCTTAAAAATATTCACACCTTCTCTGTTTTTCATCAAGAACAACTTGCCTTACCTATATCATTTTGAAGTTAAAGCTACAGGAAAGATAATTTATTTTATAAAATAATAAATAAAAAACCTTTTTAAAAGCATGCTTTTATAAGGAATGTACTAAAACGAATAGAATAAATTTATAGGTTTTCAAAATTTGTTCATAAAAAGTTTGTCGCGAGATTCATACTTAGGCAAGTAGTTGCTTATCAAATAATCGCTGTCCAATGAAATTAATTTGGTACCTAGTTTTACAAACATGTCGCGCGACAACCTTCTTGAAAACGTAAACTTATTTTATTCCTTTTAGTATACCTGGCTTAATAAAAGCTTGTTTTAAAAAAGGTTTATTATTTAATATTTTATTTTGTGCTTTTTAGTTTGGGGCGTCCACTATCTTGGGACGTCAGCCACCTTGGGGCGTCCGCCATCTTGGAGCATCCGCCATATTGAAGTTAGAATGACGTCACGGGTTCTGCTTGAGAAATCCTTTCATTTGATACCAATGTCCAGGAGGTTGTAAAGAAATACGTAATCCGTAATCTTGGGGCGACAGACCGACACACAAAGAAAAATATTTCCATCCTACCTTTTTAAAACATCATTTATTGTTTGCTATTGTATCTATCATTTCCATTAACATTTATTTTATTCTATTAAATTATTTCTAACGGAAAATATCTACCGCAAGACAGTAAACTGGGTTAAAAGACAAAAGTTTAATTAAAGCGGGCAGTTGCAAATCCATTTCCTCAATTTAACCAACTTTTAGCCGCACATAATATATGTCTGCAGAACAACAAAACTGGCGACCAAGAATGCATTCCCTATACTACGAAAGGTTTCTTCCAACTTCCGACTAGACTTCGGAAATATGTGTGGTCATTATAATAAAGTTGTTCCATAACCCAGAGCGGTGTATTAATTAGTAATCAGTAAGTAATCTTATAATCACTACCATAAATTCAATACCTTCTTGAACTAACTTTATAGGACAAAGTGGCAATAACTATTATTAATCGATCATTATCTAACAAGACCGTCAGTTTGGCTACACCAACACCGACATTTTAAACGAACAAAATTTTATGGTCATCTTTTGTACAAAATGTGGAGCTGCGTCATTTTAGAAACCACAGCTTTTCAGGCATCGCTATGCCATACTTCAACAATGGTTAAACTAAAACGTTCAAGAACCGGCCTTGTTAGTCAAAAGGGTGGAAATTGCACTATATCATAACTGTTTATGGTGCAGAGCCTGCTGTTCCAAGTTGGGAAAACACAAGCGCCGAGAGACTTATTGGGCTTGTACGCGTTGTTTGCTGAAAACTAATACGTAATACGCAAATGTATGCTTTGTTTCCAGTTTCAAAATTAGTAGGTATGACACATATGATTCGATAGATATACCGGCTAAATTATATGTTTAATTTATTGAGCCGTTATATGTATTTGCATTGCCGACCGATACGGCTGATTAATACCCATATTCGGGACGGAGTTTGGGACAATAAATATTGAAAAGTTGCCTACTGATATTAACGGAAAAATTATGGGCAGTAGCCTAATAGAATGGCCAATTCGATAAAATATAAGATCTACCCACAGGAAGAAAAATTATGTTTCGAAATGTATATTAGAATAATTTTCGTAAATTTATTGTGAAAATGTGAAAGTACTTTATTGCAATAAGTCGAGACTTTTGTCATTACCTGAGATTAATAATTACTAGAGGGAGCACAACAGATGAAACACTACACAAAAGTGTCACCATACAACATTAAATGTAAGCACTGTGAGTGTCTTAGAAAAATTATGGACAAAATCCACAAAAATTATGAAAAATCAAAGTAGGCCGTTTAGTCAAAAAATTTAGTTACTGGTATATATTTTTATTCTAACCAATTTTTATTTATAATACTTTTTCCTATCTTCGAAAACAGAGAAAATGAAGTAGTTTATATTCTTGGTGATTTTTAAACACACTCTAACTTTCACAACATCTCGATTTAAAGCCAAGCAGGAGTTAGTCCCAGAACTTAAGTGTCTTGGTACACAAATAGCTAACTTTTATAAAGAAGAGTTTTTTTTAGATTAAAACCAAAGTCTAGAGAATTCTCTAGACTTTGTTAAAACTATAGGCCTATTTGATTTTGAGGTATACATTTAAAAGAAATTAAATAGAATTTTTACCTTCCTTCCAAACAAAAATTATATCCAGAATACGATTTTTCTTGCCCGTTTACAACAATCTAGGACACCCTGGATATGTACAGGGTGTCCCAGGATAAGCGAAACAAGAGATGTGATAGATAAAAAGAATTTGAGTTGAAATTTGACCATTTGCGGCACCGCCTATATTTTTGATTTGAATGTTGTTCATAATACAATTTGCAGAGGAAAGGCATCTTGCATTATTAAAAAAAAACAAATTAGGCCGAATAATCTCAAACTTTGCACATGGGCATTACGTTTTATTGTGAATAATTTATTTTCCTAGCATTTTCCCATATCATTCGAATCCGAAAATAAGAAATTACTTATAAATCATGTGGGGCGAGACCCCAAGTAGTCAAATTTCAACTAATTTTTTTTCTTTCACACCTCTTATTTCAGTTAGACATAGACATCCTGTATATTCCCAACTACGCCTAATTTCATATCCTCGTTAGAGGCTTGCCTTCAAAAATGTTTCCCTCATCTGCCCAGTGCCCACATAATTGTGATATATACCGACCCCGAGCAAAAATTCGCTAATGACGTGCGTTAACGTGGTCCCCCAACACATACACGAAAGCCTGGTCCCATTTAGATGTTAATGTGCACTTCGCAACGTCAGACGTGGGACAACATTAATGTCAACTAGGTACATCGGCAAAGTTGCCATTAGTGTTGCGTGACGTTAACTACGGCAACGTATAATAATATACTATATGCCTTCTAAAACTTCTTACAGACAAGTTCATACGATCGCGAATCGCGAAAACGACTGTGATTGATTTGAACTGACAATATTCCCGCATAGAAAAGTCTCATAATTTTTGGCGAATTCTGAAAATTTGAAACCTGGAGGGCGGGAAAATCGCGCATGCGCGAAACCTCCGATTTTCTTCCGATTATTTTTTTAGGTTATATTGTGACTGTTTGTTTCTTAGACAAGGAAAGGGAGTGTTAGACAAGGAAAGAGAGTGTCAGAAAAAGACTGCCACGTCGCACGGCAGGCCAATGGCGTAGCATGAAACGCACAAAATCACAAAAATGTTAAAAACGAAAAAATTTTGACGTATATACATCTAATTTGAAATATTGGTTTTTATTTGCAGATAATTTCCCAAATGTAAAGCTAGTGTCAAGTGCCGCAATATCAATCAATCAAAATAAAATAAATAATGCACGGCCACGGAAACCAACCCATATTTTATAAAATTATCTTAATCAATTAAGAAATTTTCAATAAAAACGATGTTAAAAAATAATCATATTGGACCTATTTACAAACAAAACAGTGCACTTTATCATACTAAATGGTAGAAGGAATTTGAAGAAGTTATATTGAGAAAAAATAAAGTTTCATGGCTTCTTTCAAAGGTATAGCTTGTTCAATATTTATTTACCTGTGAAACGAAATCCCGGGCTCTTGCTTTTCACTTCTGCTTTTGCAACCAAACACTGAACAATACACCATCGTAAGAGTATATTTTCCCCTTAGTCATTGTTATTTATAATTCACAAATTCACGAAATTAACTATCAACGTACTCGTTTTGTCTGCCACATATAAAATGGCCGGCGTTCAAAACGACGTAACAAAATCTATACACGGCAGGGTAAGCAAGTGCGGTATCCTCTTCTTTCCTTTTCAAAGTTGTGTTTATGTTTATATGTAGATATTTAAGGGTATATTTAAAAGTCCCTAAATTTCCTGAAAAATAAATCGCGAGTACCAACCTATATGAAATAAATTTTGCGATTTTATTGAGCGAATATTCACTACCTACCGCAATTCGCTATTCACGACTATATGAACTTAGCTTAGTTTGGTAGTTTCCCGGTATTATCCGACAAAAATGACACTATTGTTCTAACTTCATTTAATTTGTATCTTATTTTCAAAAGATTTCACAGAAAAAATCGTATACGATGTCCTCCATACAGTTTTGTATTAATGATTTATTTTGAAATTTAACTTTGGGATAACCTTTTGCCTTAAAGAACATGAAAAATTACTCTCACAAACGAGGTCACGTGACTTCTGTTATCTGTCAAAAGTGACGTTTAACAATTAAATCTCTAAAAATGGGATTATTTGTTAAAATTTAAAAAAGTTTTACTTAAAAAAGTTGTTCCTTTTTAAATTTTACATATGTATAATAAAACTTAAACGCTCTATTAAGCGATTTTTTACACCTTTTAATATTTATACAATTTATACAAAACTTTTAACTTCGTAAGAACTATTTAGTATCACCTTACCATTCTATTAACTTTTTATTACTATGTAAATATCGACAAGAATGTGCCTTTTTCAAGAGAAAATGATATTAGCACTTTAAAATTCTGTTATGTTTGATGCAAAGTTGATGTACATACTTTCAAGCATTTAGGATATACATTTATTTTCATTAAATTTTCTAGTACTAAATGTAAGTATGCCAAAATAAAAATAAACTAAGATATCAACAAACTATTTTTCGTACTTAACCAAAATTCATCACTTTTTACGGCTAGAATTCAATAATTAAGAAGAAAGATAAATATTGTGCTGTAAAATGTCCTGAATTTTGAAATAATGTGAGGATAGTGATGATATTTCGATGATATTTTAATTTATTGTGGATTTAATTAGTACTGGAAAATTAAATGTAAATGAATTTATGTCATAAATGCTTAATGGTATTTACAGTGCCCGCCAAAAAGTTGGAACCATAAGGGATTGTTTTTTATTTTTGGGCTAAGATGAAACTACTCTGGGGCGATCATCTCTGCTTCCGAAAAGATTAGAAATGGGATCATTAAACGTCGTGACGTCATTTGGCATACCTGTCAAAAATGACATTTAATTCAATAAATGGCCAAAATACGCTTTATTTGTGATTTTATGGAAAAAAGTTATTTGAAAAAGTTGCTTGGAGTGTTCAAATGAGGCACACTTATGTAGTATTGAAAAATAAATAACTATTAAAATAATACTTTTTTAAATTTTAAGAAATTAGCCCATTTATAGCGATTTTATTTTTGACAGATATCGAAAGTCATGTAATCACGTTTGAGTGGGTCATTTTTTACTTTTCTTAAGCAAAAGTTAACCTTAGAAAACAAAAAAAAATCTCCCGAACTTTCTGTAGGACACTGTATATTAAACTGGAAGAAAGTGTACCTTCCCTTAGAATTTAATGAATTTAATTTATTGGTCACATTAGGTATTTGAATTATCTAATTATCTATCCCTATATCGTTTACGTAACACATTTTATTGATCTACCTACGTGCTACGTACATATACGTAGGTAATAACTCCCCGAGGTCCATTGAAAAATGCATAGTAGACATACCGACATTCCCGCTGTGCAAAGGTTAAAGGGCTTCCAACTTAGATTCGTGTCCCCAATAAAAAATCTCCTCGGAACGAGCCCGATTCGACATCAAAAAACTAAAAAACTGAGCCGAGCACTCGAGGGCGAACCGCCCCCACATATCGCTAATGCCCTTCCGTCTATTAAACCATTGAGCATGCCATCCACCTTCCGCCCCTAACGACGTCTCCGGATGAGGCCGCAGAAAGGGCGGCAAAAACTCCGGATTCTGCGTTACCATCTCCGTCGGAAGGCTGCGGCTATCGAGTGACGCAAGAATGCATCTTTAAAGTCACTATTCAGTGTAACAAATAAATTCTGCAAGTTTATGCCAGCAGTGCCTATATGTGCTTGTACAAGGATGTGTACAAAACTGGTCAAAGGCCTCGTATGTTCATACGCTACGGGCTTCAAACGCCTACTTAACGCACTCGATACATAAATAACTATTGTGCCAACCCATACCGTCCTATGGTGTAGTAAATATGACTTAAATATCTCAATTACCAAAGCTTAATTAGGTATCTAATGTCTTCTTGCTATGCAGTGGTTCGCGTTGTTCACCTCACAGTTACCGCTGATGTTTTGCTTCAGAGATATACCTACACAGTAAAAAAAATCGGTGTAAATCCGCTTCGTGTAAGTGGTGAAAGAAATTTGGTGAAAATTTGACACGAAAATTGGTGGATTCCAAATATCTTAACCAAACCTCATTTGGTAAAATTCACACTACAACAAATTCGTTAATTTTAACAATTAGGGGAGTAATTTTTTTATGAAAAGGGAAAGAAGTGTATTTCCGTGCAAATAATTTAATTAAAAATCATGGTAAAGCGCTTTCGGCTGTTAAGCCATCCTCAGTACCACCTAAAAGGAAAGTATGACATAAAATAGGGGGTTGGAAAAAGTTAACTGTGGAAAAACTAAATTGTTTTAACGTCATGTCATACTCACTTGTCAAGTGTGTACAGGAAAATTGGAGCATAAAGCATTATACAACAGTAAAAACACATAAAATAGAAGGTCACACCAAGTCACATTTTAAAAACTTTAAAATACTAACAAATTATACAACTGTGGGCAGCCAAGCTACCCAAATTATTTAAACAAAAGACCAGCCGAAGTGCCAAATGCATCGTGGAAGGTGGAAGTGAAATTTGAGACATAACCTGTTCGACATTCCGTTGAAGGAACTGGATGTCAGTCGAAAAAGCGCGCGAGATTTAAACTTGAAAACAAAATGTCATAGGCGGGTAAAAATATTTTATGAAGAGTGAATGTGAAGAATTTGAAGAATTTTAATTCATAAATTAAGAATATTTAATAAATGTTTAATTAATGGTAATGAAAATTAGATAGAAATAGAAATTCGAAAAATTATTTGTTTACATGATAAGCCCAAAAAGCCTTCATCTTACAGGGTTGTCCTGTTATCTCCTCTTTTCGTGTCGCGTTTTTGGGACTTTGGGGGGCTTTTTGGGCTTATCATGTAAACAAATAATTTTTCTATTTCTATCTAATTTTCATTACCATTAATTAAACATTTATTAAATATAAATTCTTAACTTATGAATTAAAATTCTTCAAATTCTTCACATTCACTCTTCATAAAATATTTTTACCCGCCTATGACATTTTGTTTTCAAGTTTAAATCTCGCGCGCTTTTTCGACTGACATCCAGTTCCTTCAACGGAATGTCGAACAGGTTATGTCTCAAATTTCACTTCCACCTTCCACGATGCATTTGGCACTTCGGCTGGTCTTTTGTTTAAATAATTTGGGTAGCTTGGCTGCCCACAGTTGTATAATTTGTTAGTATTTTAAAGTTTTTAAAATGTGACTTGGTGTGACCTTCTATTTTATGTGTTTTTACTGTTGTATAATGACAAGTGAGTATGACATGACGTTAAAACAATTTAGTTTTTCCACAGTTAACTTTTTCCAACCCCCTATTTTATGTCATACTTTCCTTTTAGGTGGTACTGAGGATGGCTTAACAGCCGAAAGCGCTTTACCATGATTTTTAATTAAATTATTTGCACGGAAATACACTTCTTTCCCTTTTCATCTATATATACGTGCACACAGCCCCGCACTCCTTTGTAATTTTTTTATATTTCTAACACGGCGTCGTGTTTGTTCACACCACGCGGTGTTCCTTAACACCATTCGGTGTCCCTTAGTACTAAGCTGTGTCAAATTGAACGTATTAACACAAGTTCCTGTTAGGTAGAAGAGAGGGGGAAGGTATTACACCAGTTATGGGTGTTTGTCGAACGAGTTGCGCGACGGAGCTTATAGGTTTGTGTGACGTGTGACCCGACCGCGTGGCGCGTATAATAGTTATAAAAGTGATTCTACCGACCGCTAGTGCAAAAATGGTGTTGTTATGTAAAGTAAAATTTCATAGTGAGTAAGATAGATCAAAACGACAGGCGAATATGCAGATGACGAAAGGTACTGTGTGATAGCCGAGGTGATAGCCCTAACTCATCGACTGTGCTGATATGAGTTTGTTCTCAACGAAATCAGAAATCAGTCGCGAATCTGATTAACGGATTTTAAATTATCTGACTCTTCTGATTGTTTTGATTCCTGCTGATTGTCAGATTTAGTTCGGACCTGCTTGTGCTTGTGAGAACAGGCCTATCTAACTAAATCGCTGTGTCGCAACGTTTGAAGTTTCTTTTTGTCTCACGCGGACAATTCTGTAAGGCAACAGTTACTTAAGTACATTGTATGAGAATTTGTACGAAATAGTTTGGTCGCATCAAAATGTACGAATTTGAAAGAAAATGCTCTTTCGCAGTATAAGTATATAAATAACCTAATGACATAATGCATTTATTGTGTTTGTGGTTAGGTACACTTTTCTTACGAATTTGTATGATATTATAAATACATATATATAACTTTCTTATAACCAAATATTTTTGGCTGTGAGAATGAATATTTATTTATAGCTTTAGGAAAGAAAATGTTGATATTTTTATACCTATTTGTAAGGAATCGTTCATATATTTGGGAACTGAAATATAGTATTTTCTTTACTTATTACCGTTTATTATTTTTTACAAATAAATGCAATTGAAGACCAAGCACATATTATGCCTGGTTCATACAGCTTCTTTATCTTTTAGTTTTATTTTATTTTTACAAGTAACACATTTCCCTAATTTGAACTTATCAATGACATTTGAAATTTCTTTAAAATAAAGTACATGTAAAACTATAAGAGAGAAAGAATAAGAAAAGGGGAAAACCAAATAAATTAAATTACACCATTTTGACCAAATTGCGTGTAAAAGTTACACAACGGTGTTAATCTTAAATTAAATTACACCATTTTGACCAAATTGCTGTAAAAGTTACACAACACGGTGTTAATCTTACACAACGCCGTGTTAAATATTCATACCAGCATAGTTCTTATTGACACCAGAACATTTGGTGAAATTGACCGAAAAAGAAGGTGTAAAATTTACGAGATATGGTGTGGACTTATATAGACCACTTTTCGTGTCAAATGTAACACCGGATTTTTTACTGTGTAGGTATATCTGGATGCTTTATAGCCTGTTGCCACCGAGTAGCTTTTTCCTAGATTCCACCGGGCCAGTTCTGGATGATCCCAGCGAAGGCGGCTGCATCCCGAGGGATCCATAATACCATTTAAAAAAAAAAAGCAGGGTTGCCTATGAATCCGAACAACGCGCGGTGAATGCTAAAACTGGCCAAAGAGCCGAGATGTGATACGCCTTTGTGGCGAGCTCATACAAATGGTCTGCTTCGTTTGGATAGTTATTTTGTTTTGTTCGGCTTTCCTTTCATGCATACCTTCACAGGGAAAATGGTAGGCTTGAACCTTTTCAAGGTGGAATGGCAAATAGCAATGAAAGATATGTGGTAAGGATATTATTTAATTATTTTTACAGGGTAATTTTAAAATCCAAGGCCTACTATATGCCAGTTTTTAGGAGCAAAATTTTAATAAATCTCAAGTAATAATGATTGTGTAAAAAATAAAAATGGATATTATTAATAATTTTAAAAATTCGTAGTTCGCCCTAAAAAAAATTAAATTGAATTATAACAACTTGGTGATATTAATAGTGGCCTTATGCATGTACAGAACAAATGAAAATTCCATCACAAAAACTATTAAATTTTTATGTACCAATCAGTACACTTATCATTACTTTTGATACGTTCAAAACTAAATTCCGTATTTGGTATCACCGTAAAAACATTCAATTCGGTATCTACTTTTATACGAAACTTTTATTCGAAAAATAAGAAAATTAAAAGGATCAACAGTAATTTTGGGTCGGACATCCTATACACATTCGCAAGCTATTTTCTTTTTAATAATGTCATTCAGTTTATTTGTATTTTTTCATGAAACCTAAAACTTTTCACATTTACTATAAAACAAAAGTTGCGGCAATGAGAGCAGAACAAAATTTGGCGAAGGTGCTGACGATATGTTAACTTTTGTTGTTCTTACGATGGTTTTTCAACATACATATTAATTTACGAGAAATAACTATATACTTATAAAAATACACGTTTTCAAGAACATTGCAATAGACCTTTCTGCATCTCTTAAAGTAAATTTCATGCTATTACTTTTTTTATTATTATATTCTTGGAGGTAATAATTTTATCCAGCTTCGCTCTTCATGCTATGGGTAAGTTTTGAATAGGCTGGTAGGAGGTTTTTAGTTACACCAGAAAGTATGTATAACTTTTTACCTTTCCAAAAATTCTTAATAAATTTAACATCTTAAATATCATCAACATCATTAAATATATTTTTATTTTATATTATTATTTTTTATATTTATTTATTTTTAAAAAATATATGAAAATTTAAAAACATACGACAAATTTATCCATGAATGTAATATAACATGTTATGATTTATTTGAATTTCGAAATTATAAATGGTTTACCCTCAATTATAAAAAAAAACAGTAGGTTCGAAATAATATAAAATTTATAAAATTTTTATTCAACTGTTGCTTCGTATTCCAAAATCAATTCTGTATAAGCTCTGCCAAAGCGTTTTTTACAAGCTTTTATTTAACTTCACCTGTTGCTTTAGTATGAGGTGTTAGTATGTGGTCAAATCTAGCAACTTAATTTGAAACCAGTTCCACCCAACCGATTGAGCTGAAATTTATTTGTACACACTTTTGGTGCTGGTGACATTACAATATAGTATACCGATAGAAGAATATACCTACTCAATAATGTAATTTGTTCAGTATGGCGGATACCCCAAGATGGCGGACAATAATGATGGGTTATCAGAAACTCATCAATACATTACTAACTTAAAAGCACAAGTAAAATAATAAAAAAGCCTCTTTAAAAACAAGGTTTTATTTAAAGCGGGTACTAAAATGAATAAAATAAGTTTAGGTTTTTGTTAAGGTAATTTAATGGCAAATGACAAAACGCTTGTCGGGGTAAATGTTCTTAAAGGTAGATATAATATCAATTAATTTCATTGGACAGTGGCTTCGGTAAATACTTGCTTAGCAACTAAAGAAGTACTTGCCGAAGAATGTATGTATTTTTTACAGTTCGCGCGACAAGCTTTTTGTCATTTGCCATTGAATTGTTGTACCCCATAATTCCATATAATTAGATAAGTTAGATTAAAAATGTTTTTAACAATTTTTCCGCCAGTGCTTTTTTCGGCGAAGGTAGCTTTCTTCTTTTGAAAGGGTGTACAAATATTGAGGGCGGAGATCTTTAGTAGACCCTGGCAGAGATTTCCGGGCTAAATCGGGGCCCTTTGAGGGCGGGTCCATTGCTGAATTTTTGGGCCGATTATAATACTAGTGAATGGAAATGGGGTTTGCAGCTGCTCGTGGCGTCGCCGACGGAATTATTGTCGCGCGCCCGCCCTCCCCGCGATAAGCCGAAATATATCCTTAAATCAATACCAGAACCGTCTGGTATGTTGTTCCTTATCTCGGCTCCCTGGAAGATAAATTACAGCCTGCACGGTTTGTAAATGCCCGGTCACCTAATTTATTGATACAGACGGCGCGGGCGCGCGGTATTTGACGGTAAGATACACAACATATCGCCCGGTGTTATTAATAAAATTAATCATTGTCGGGATTATGTTGCGGAAAAACAAATCAGCGCGATATATCACGAACTTATCATTTTTTGCGCGGGGCCGGGCCCGTCGGGTATACAAAACAGGACGATATAAATGTGGGGGCACGGACGGAATCCACGATGCGGGCCGTGTTTGGCTTGATCCGGGTTTATTTTCGGAAAAACATATACGTCAAATTCGAGAGTGAGGGTCTGGGTAATAGGAAGATATATTAGTGATGAATTCCTTGTACATACACAGTTCAAAATTGAATGTGATGCCTAACACAAAAAGTGGTTCTCGAAGTGATTATTCAAAACCGAAACATCTCATCGTGGATTTGCAGTTTTATTATACGCCTATTACCGGAACAGTACTGACAAGTAGTGCGTTTGCGCTCAACGCATTTTTGGGCACTACATTGATGTTTTAAGAAAAGAAAAGGATTGACAGTGGAAAATAAAAAAAAAACTAATCAAAAAAGTAATAAATTAACTTAAATCATGATGTTTCACAGCAGAAATATGTCTCTCTAAAAATTTAAAATTCATAAAAAATCATCGATCTTTTAGATTTTTCTTAATACTTCGGCATTTTTTGAGATTTGATTAAATTAGATTAAAAAAAAATATTTTTTATGTTTTTTTTCGTTGACTTTTTTAATTTAAGTTTCGTATTAAGCTACTTTTTCCACCTGTGGTTAAAATTTGATGACTAAGTCACCTTGTATAGGGACAAACTAAACTCTACAAATTTGATTTTGGTAGAATTTAATCAAACAGCTTTGAGTGTAAACAACCAATTTATAATAAATTTAGATTTATTGTTTTCCTTGTTACAATTGTGATAAAAAATGCATTGGACAAACTTCGCAGTTCTTAAAAAAGCGTACCTATTTCTGGCCATAAAAGTGATTGCAAACTAAATAAAAATACTTTGGACATGTTCTTATACAGTGTGGTCATTTAAGTGAGCAACATATGGGACTTTTTTTTATTATATTGCACAACCAAAATACAGACATTGCCGAAAGTTGATGCATGTTCAATAATCATAATAGGTGCACTTAGAATGGTTGCAAGTTAAACAGCATACAGGGTAGGTCAAAAAATATAAAAATTACACAAGAGTAAAGTACCCTAATTTCAAAAAATTCAGCAAAAGTTTATTGAGAAAAGTTAACATAGCCTCCCGTGGGTACTTTACTCTTGTACATTTTTTATATTTTTTGACCTACCCTGTATGCTGTTTGACTTGCAACCATTCTAAGTGCGATTATCGAACATGCACCAACTTTCGGGAGTATTTGTATTTTCGTTGTGTAGTTAATAAAAAAATTCCCATATGTTGCACACTTAAATGACCACACTGTATACTGGACACAAAATTAATTTTAATAATTTTAAAACACTTCAGCAAGACAAATTTACTATATTACTTATTTATCTACCAAGATACTAAAGTTCGACTTTTTATGACTCATGTGGAATTGAATTAACCGAGGCAAATAAATAATAGAAGCAAATGTATCGAAAAATAATAACAAATATTTTTCTACGTCTCTTAAAAAGTGAAAGTATTTCATTCAAGAATTCTAAAAAATAAAATGCCTGTTTTTGTAGCTTTCACCTTATTACTAGGTGCCCGGTAATTGGTAACAACAACAACAACAATTTTAGTGTCGCTTCGTGAGGGTTTGTTATAGATAGAATACTGCGTTGTTCTAATGACCTGCATTTCATAAAGCAAAATGAAAGTTAATACTCTATAACAAACTTAAAAATGTTCAATGCCCAAGAAAAATCTTGGATTCCTCACCGGATCCATTTTTTTTATAAAATTACAAGAAACCCAAACAAGAAAACTTTAATATTATGATTATGTAATTTAATTAAATGACACATAAATTATGGTGACACTAGGACTTCTTTGTCATGCCTTACGTCATTCGAAAACATCATAACCATCTCGATGAGAAGTAAGAATTGTTCAGATTCGTTCATATTTTCTAATTTCATCACCACCGATGATAAGATTCTTTAAAACCCATTTCGGAGAATAATTTAGAAATTCACTGGGATAATTCTACCGCTAACACACATATTACATCGTTATCGACCATAATATGAGACCTTACGAGGTCAGAAGAATAAGTTCCGCCAAGTTCTCAGATTTCCCACTTGGCTCGTGGTCGATGATTAAGCCGAGTTTATCCGTTTTTCCGGTTCTCGAGGCAGCTATTACTTATAGAAAATTGAGTTTGTCGCTTTTCGGCTAAGCTACAGCTTACTCACCTACCCCAGTATAGAGCACATAAATAATTCCCTGGGAATTCTGGAAAACACGTGGGATTCCAGTAAGGGGGAACCCATTTTCAGGGTGAAGACGCGTGGATTATTTGGTCTATGCATTGAGTAAAGGAAGAATTATTCCTTTACTCAATGGTGTATGTAAATTTTGTTTATAGAAAATTAGAAAGTACATATCTACAAACCGCTGCCAATAGAATCACTAGTTCCACAATAATTATGTCTCTTTTATTTTCACCTGTTAAAACACCTTAACTAGATGCAATATTTTTTTCATTGCTATAGTGACAATAGGAATACACTTTGCATTATTCTGCAAAAATAAGTTCGAATTTTAAAATTAAGGGGGCTACGGAACCATAAAAGGCCTTAAATTTATTCGTCGGATTTTACAGAGGCTAAAAACTCTTTATAATTACTTTTATACAGAGTCTTTACAATGGATAGAAAATTATATTTTAAAACGAAAATTATATCATTAATTTCACAAGCGCTTTATTTTCAAGATATAGGGCGTTACAATTTTGAGGCTCAAATTAGAATTTTTATTCCTTTTACTTTTCCAATTATACCTAGAGGGTTGTGACGGCCTGTTTAACATAATATTAATTTAGGTCGATTACATACTATTCCTTGCTTTACACCACATTTTTGGTAACAATAATTTGAATTGATTTTTAAATTTTTCTTCACGATTTAAAAAGTGAAATTATACATGGAACCGAAACAGATACAAACAAGAGACAGTTTTTGTTCTTAATTAAATTTTGCATTTCTCGGAAATAATTTCTTTGGAAGATATAAAAAATATTCGATATATTTTTAAAATTTTAACGCCCTTTATTTTGAAAATGAAGCGTGAACCTATATTGATATTAAATTTTCATTTTAAAATGTCATTTTCTATCTAATGTTAGAGTTGTGTTGAAAAAACTTTATCACCTGTGACTGGACATCCGCTTACCAAGAAATTTTATTTCCAGAATTTTGTTTGCAATAATTACAATTGTTCTGAAATTTAAATACAATATTATGTCATTTGGCTGCTAATTTTCTGAGACGATTTTGGTAAAAAAAAAACACTAAACTGTATAAAATAATAACCCTAGATTTGACTTTGTTCGACTGGATCAGTTGTTATTAATAATGGTACGTATCATGATGGCTGCCATCAAAGCTGAACAAGCTGCCCTTTTTATGTACAGAGCGTTAAATTTACAAACATATGCACGGGGTGCTCCGTAATTATGTGCAAATATTTGCCTTTTTGTTCCATATTTAAGTACAGTTATTGACACTCAGTATTACGTAAAAACATAGTACCTAGAAACATTTTACGTGAAAGACCTCCCTCAAAATCACCTGTAGAACAGTTTCTTCAAATATTTGCAGATCATTAAGGAAAACCAGAATTACGAATAAGGTACCTACATATTTTTGCCTTTTGTACAATATTTTCATCATTAGCTTGAAAATTTCTATCCTTCTATAATATTTAGGCCATAAAACAAAAACCGGTAGCTATTAGTAAAAAAATATAATGTAACTAGGTTCAATTTTAATGTATTTACTAGTGCGGTATTACATCTAAACAAGTATTTAGCCTGCGTTTACCATTTTCCCAGATTTGCAGACGAAAACAACTTACACAAAATTCAATTTGTGCGCTCTGTAGGTAGGCCATGCATCTTTCCCTTGTAGACAACACATAAATTCCTGGGAAAATCCTCGAAATCCCGCTCAACTCCCGGCGAGTGAGATAATCCATTTTTCACGTACTGGTCTTGTGAATATTCGGCCTTGGAAATACGATGTATTATTATAAGGGTAAAATACCTATCTACATGCAGAGCTTTCGTGTCTTTAGGATTCATTTTAAAATTATATAAAAATGAATTCCAAAAACTAATAAGCAAATTTTAAATAAAAATCTATGTGTATAAGGATTTTCAAAAAAAATATTTCGGAGAAAATTAAATTATTCCTTACTTTATGTTGTACACCGTTTCACCACGAGTTCATACCATATACCTGTAGCAAAAGAGCCGTGAGACGGAGGAAATATTTGGCGGCCACTTTGAACATTAAATGAAGCAGGTATTTTAAAATGGCGTATACAGGATTTAAATTTAGATGCTTTATATTTTACACAAAATGCAAAATAGGTGTTAAAGAAAATGATTTTTCATTTGACATTTTATTAGTTGTACGGTTTTTTCTAAATTATCATAATTCTATAGGGGTTTACTTGTTGATGCGACATTGGACATTGTTCATGTTCCAATGTTTCTTCCATCATTGACTATCTCTTTATCCTAACTGTCTTCTATATCCAGTATCCGGAAGGTTCTTTTTTTGTGAAGTGGCTGCTGCTTCTAGCTAATGTAGTCAGCCATTCCCAAAGCATGTCTTCTTTTGTAAATAGAAAAACATGATGATTTCGAAACATTGTAGTAGGTAAGTTAACTAGTGGATATCACGAATCTTGATCCCTGCCTCACAATGGTCGACAATGCAGTTGCTATTGTCGACCATTGTGACGTAGGGATCAAGATTTATTGTATCCACTTATAATCTGTTGTCGTTCGCCTTCATAAAATGCTAGCAAATATGGTTCATTCGACAAAAGAAATAATACTATTACTAACCCATAGAATATAATTTTATACAGTTTGGAGGTAAAAGCTTCTTCGCATTTTTTAGATCCTTACGAAACCCATAATTTCTTTTAATGCTTCAACTAATAACTTGTTTTAATCCAAAAATGGATCAAAAACGCAATATGAAAGCTGATCTCAAAATGACATGAAAATGTCATGGAGACATTTGTGATTTCTCGGATGGATTTTGAAATATACAAAATAGGCACCAATGAGTTTTTATTCAACTTTCATACAAACTGCCTGTCTATACAGGTAGGCCAGGAAAAATTGAATTTGACCTAGACAAAAATATTAACTGCAATTTTGTTGTACCACATCAAAGTTATAAGTAAATACGTCGGTAGAAACCAAAAATTAAACATTTTGAAAAAACGGAACCTTGAGTTACCTCAAAAAACACCTATTTTTCGTTAGAAATTTCGAGCAAAAATGTTAACTGGATTTTTTTAGACTCTTTAGGTAAAAAACTTTGAAATTGAACATTTTAAGAATATGGAAGTAACTTAGATCGACAAAGAGAGATAAAAATCGGATAATTTTCTATTTCGGCAAAAGCAAAAATATTAACTACGTTTTTATTGCAGATGATCATTCCCTTTTACAAATAGAATGTAACTTATACAAAATTAAACATTTATCTGAGCCGCATGTACGTCAGCTGTCACTTCTCATTGGTATATAATAGGCAAAAATATTAACTGTTTTTTGTTTGTTTAACTTTTTACAATATAACCCTTGTTTATGGAATCCCTAGTTAGCCAATGTGTGACAGAGTCATGAGGATACGAGAGCAATATTGGATACAAGCAACCGATGGCACCAAAAATTAAAGTGGCTCTTGTCACTTGTCATTTCTTTAGGAAAAGCAAAAATATTAACTGTTTTTTTGTTTAACTTTTTACAATCTAACTATATTAAATCACATATATAGCGAAATTAAACATTTATTTAGGGCGCATGTGGGTCAATTGTCATTTGTCATTTGTATCGGTAGAGCAAAAATATTACTTAACTATTTTTTAAACTTTTTACAATATACCTAACTGTGTTGAATCATATAGGGCACAATTAAACATTTATTTACGGTGCATATACATATACTACCTCACTACGTCAACTGTCACTTGTCATTTGTATAGGAGGAGCAAAATTATGAACTGATTTTTTGTTTAACTTTTTACAACATAACTTTTTTGTGGGCAAGAAAAAATATTGTTTTGCCATAAAAACTAAAGAATATACAGTTTCATTAATCGTCTATAATGCCTGGCTTTTTCAGTAGTGACCACTCTGGCCACGCCTTTTATAGAAAAACGCCCCGACTGTTTGGCCCTGGTAGGGTTGCTGATTTTTTTGATGTTTTTAGCAAAAATCAAATAATCACATTTTTTATGTAATTCGAATTTTTGTGATTTAAATAGATTTTTATATTTATACCACGTTTTTGGCAAAATTCAAAGAACCAAATGAAAAAAGGATTTTAATATGAAAACAATAATTAAAATACAATTCACGAATGTTCAGAGCTACCTATTATACGCGACAATAGATAACTTAACAATTTTCATTGTCGGACGTTGTTGCGTTAGTCTAACCATCCGTGAATTTTATTTTTTATGTCAATCTCTTAAAAAACAAAAATGCAGAATTTTAATGAATGCATATTTTTTTAATAAATAGCTAGTTTACGGCTGTGTAGTTTTACTTAGTAGATAAAATAACGAGTTTTGGCTGCAAAACTCGTTATTTTATCTACTAAGCATATTTTTTTATTTCAAATTAATTTTATTAAGAAAAAAGAGAAGTCTTGGACATGTAGTAGTGCCTAACTGCCTTTTGATTTAAATAAGACATTCTGACAACTCCATTTTCAAACTCTGCACGCTCTGGCGATCTATGACAGGTACTGGCATGCGGCACGTTATTCAATTATTTTGCGTCGTTGCGTGTCCCTGCTTACTAACCCCGCTCACCCGCGCTCCTACCTCCTCACCCATTGTGTGGTCGGCCGCCGATGTAGACTCCTAGGCTGCCGTCATTTTTCGAGAAATCGATCGATTAATATTTATTTTTAAAGAAAAAAATACTTGCGTTACCAATTTTTGTTTAATTTCAAAGTTTAACAAAAATCAGCCAGTTAATAATTTTGCTCTCAAAGACAGCTTCAAATTTCTTTAAAATGCGATGTTCGGCGAAACAATATGTTTAATTTCAGAACAAACTGTTAATACTTGATTTTTAAGGTAATTATAAATAATAAAAACGCAGTTAATATTTTTGCCCAACAAAATATTACGCAAACTGTCATTTTTACATCATTCGGATACTTGGGCAAACGTAATCTGTTTAATTTACCAATCTCAACTTTATATACCTTACTTACTAATAAATGCAGCTTAAAATTCGCAGTTAATATTTATGCCGTCATTATTACAACAATAAAACGTATTTTTCTAAAAAACGCCCACACGCGTATGTTTATTTTGTATAAAAAACCATTCTAGCGTTCATTTATTACCAATATTTTGTGGTGGCATTATAAAAATGCGGTTATGAATTTTGTCTAGGTTTCGTTATTTTTTACCGTACTTTCCTGGCCTAAGGCAGTTAACCCTATAGTTTAAAAGTTTAATAGTTATTTTTGTTACAAGTACCTAAAATTAAGTTTTCAGGACGAGTCATTGCTGTTTCCGGACTAGGCTAATGCCTCGTAGAAAATAACATATTATTTTACTATACTGTTAGTTCTTTTTAAAAACGTGGTACATATATTAAAATATATATATATTTAAATTTTATTATTTTCTGCTTTTTAGGTTTTTGTATAAAATTTTGTAATCGATTTTAAACATCTTGATGAGATTATGACAGAGATATGTGCCAAATTTCAGATTTATTTCAGTTTCTCTTTACTTGATCATATTTTAAATAGAAAATTGTTATACCTACCTACCAATAGTATAATATTAATCTGTTTAATTGTTATTTTCCTAAAAAATAAAATACAGAATGTCACACGATTTTTATTTCAATATTAAAACAAATTAATTTCAGATCCTTCTTAGTTGCCAACTTATGGTGCTCGAGGTTCTAGTTGTTAAGTAACTTTCTTGTCTGTCCGCATGTTTGTTTGTCATCATGTCTTTAAATACGTTATTTTTATTTATAACCTGCTTTGGCATGTGCTTATCTGTTCATGAATTCCACTAGTCATATATTTTTATTTTTAGTATTCATATAATAACATATAATATATTAATAATATATTTTATATAGAGAGTTAATATATTGTCCTCTAGTTCTGAGCTATGTTTAAAGTTTCAAGTCTCTAGCTCATCGGAACAAACAGGAGAACAAGAAAGCGAGTTAATAAAAACATTGTAAAATGGCGACGAATTCTATCCCTTTTCGTTCCCTGCGTCATGCCGTGCGCAGTGCGGCCAACAGCGGTATACGGGTATGTGTTTCGTACGCAGTCAATGTTCCGAGTGACAACTTATGGATCAAAATGGCGGCGTATTATATCTTTATCCGTCGCCTCTATCCTTGTGACAAAAGTGAGTATTGCCTTCGAGCTCATTCTCAAATTAGAGTGGCATCAAAGCCCACTCAACCCTAATCGCTACACAAGACGTAGATATTTATCGTCATAAACCTGTTCGGGGTGTGACGGGAACATTAACCTCCCGCAGACGACAGCCTATTCATACGGATTTGACGAAGGTCGACGTTATAAATAACGAGTTATCAATAACCCTACCCCTAAAGTTCTAATTAATTAACGCAGGTGCGTTCAGCGACAATAGCCGAGGTATTTTCGTCCATCACGGAATCGCCTCTAGCCCTAGCCAAGTTCCATCTTAATTAGTTCAATGACTCTGACAAAATGATAAAAAAATACATAAAAACAAAGAGTCTTTTTGTGAATCTGAATCCAAATATGGATTTAAGTACAGAGTACACAGTAGGCGCTCTCTAATCCGATCCTTATTTGTTCTCGCTTCAGCAAAAATATTTGTAATTCGTTTCAGCCTTACCCGAGGCTTCTACGTCAGGTAGCACAGGACTGTAAAAACTACAAAACAAAAAGTTTTTTTATTCGTACCCGAATTTCTGTAGAAGCCTGTAGGTAGGTACGTACAGGTTGATACTTCATTAGGATCAAAAGAAAAGATGAGTGTCAATTCTGTCGCTTGCAGATTTCGCTACACTAAGATATTACCAAATTGATACAATCTTTTTACTGGTCTGCGGTATTTCTAGTGGTTAAGTAAATGCGCATGCTATAAAAAGGTTGTAATGCAAAATTACAATACTTTATGCGGGGCGGATATTACCTCATAAAAATTTTAATATCAGTGACATAAAATTCCTAGGTATATAAAATTTAGTCGACACTCGCATGAACCGAATACTTTTCTGGTATAAAAATACAGCATAATAATTGGCCAAACAACGTTGCTTTCTAAGAATAATCAATAAACACACCAAAAAATGACACCAACGTATAGTAGGTGCCATTTATCAGCTGCAGGATGTGTACTTTACTTTTATAACTATATATAGAAATTCATAAAATCTTTATTTTTACCTGAACTTTTTCTTTTTGTTTGAAAGGCCTCAAACACTGTTTATTATCGTTTCTAAACCCCCGATTTTTACTAAAACTATTTAGCGATTTTTCATTTAAAATCTGACACCATTCTCGCTGAACCGGACCCCTCAAAACCCCCATATTATGCTAAATTTGAACAAAAAATATACAGACAGTTACATTCACCACGGTGCTAAAATTGCTAAAAGTAGAAAATTTAAAGGCATTTTGGGAGTCAGATGTGCTATGAAATTAATTATCTGAAGACAGTTGAATGATCTATGACCAAGAGCGCTGGACAAATGTGAGTTCACTGTATTGCTCCTAAATAGCTTTATTCGTGTGATTTACTAATTGTCTTACACTCACTGGGATTACTACGGTTTTCTAGGGTTTTCCGTAGTACTTGAGCGAATGCTATCCTAGTTCTGTCGGGAAAAAAGTCGGCCCTAGCCGCAAATGGCAACGAAGACAAAATAATAGTAATTGCCCCCCTCCCCCGCACAAGCATATGGTTGCTTCAGGGGTACTCCTAGTTTGGAGTATTGTGAGGGTGAGAATTATTATTATTATTATCTACTGACTCACTGGCAGGCTTTTGTAATTTTTACTCGGTTACTCTCGACCTATAGTTATAAAGTTTCAAGAAACTCACCACTTTCAGATGACACAGAGAAGACAAACTGTATATTGGTTATTGAATCTTTACACACCAACAATTTGAGCGTTCGTATTTACTATTCAACTGTTTTGAGGCACATTTGACTCGCCAGATGCCTTTAAAATTCCCATTTTGCTCAACTTTTGTACCCTGCAGAATGGAAGTTTCTGTACATTCATTGTTCATGTTTGGTACCTATGTGGGGGTTTTGGGTTTCCCGATTAACGCTGTTGTATCAAGTATTAAATAAAAAAATCGCTATTATTATCCTGAGTCATTTGCGGGGCATGGACGAACTCCTTGCTAGGTTATCAGACCCTTATAGGTGACGTTGACGTTGGATCCTGCATCTCCATGAGTTTCCAGATGGTTCGGACTGTTGCAAGTCGGTGTCTTCACACGTCTGTCAGACTCAGCTCTTTAATCTTTTTCATCAAAGCCTTTGGTATAACACCAGTTGTTGACACGATATGATTGGAATCATCTAACTGCACTACCTTTCCTTATTATTCGTTCTTTTAAGTATCTGTCTGAACTTCGCGATCTACTCTGCGTGTTGATGTTTGCGATGGCCACATCAATCAGAATTGTCGTCCAAAAATATGATCAACTAATTGTAACATCCAGTCTATTATAGTCTGTTATAACTGTACGATCTCAGTAGGTATATCTTGTGGTTGCGGTTTTCAAGAACAAGCTCCGGAGCGTAGGTATATAGTTGTAGGTGATATGGGACATTTTGTCACTGAATAAGCAGTAGTTTGACACTCATATCTGCCCTAAACTTGTCGTCCACTATCGATAATGCATCTCCTACAATTAATTTTAGGTAATTACGAGTTGATATACAACCTGATCTTGCATGTAAGAAGTCTTCTGTTTCGGGGAAAATTCGTTATTCGTCCGGAGGTCAGCCAATAAATAGTTCGAGTGTGTACTACATACCACCAGTCTTATTTTTTTGACGAATTAATAAGTTAACTCAATATTGTTACATCTATTTTGTGGCATAATTTTAAATATACTCAATAACAAATTATGTAACCCAGTTCATCTATATATTAGAACTCAAATAGACCGTAGTTCGGACAAGGATATATTATGTGAAAAAATACGCGCCAACGATGATTGACATCTATGTATACTGTGCATGCCTAACATTTTCGTTATATGTACGCGAATTCCGTATTATGATTATTTTATTTAAATATTTGGATTTCGGGTAAACGATCTCGCGTTTAAAGGAACCGATGAAAACTTATTTACCCTATTACACCGTCAAATCTACGAAAATACGATGCGGCCTTGGCGAAATTAGGCACGTAAATTTTTTATCTTGATTAAAGAACAACCCGTCACGCAAAAATTTCTTAATTAGAACGGCAGCGTCTTGAATGTAAACGAGGCGACTGACAAAAGTATCGGGATTTTGGGGTAATGACCCACCGAACAGCTTCCGGACAAGCCCCTTGGCTAAAGTGTATTCCAAAGTTGTTGGGACCCCTTTTATCAGATGGCAATAAACAAAACGATCTTCCGAATTAACATAGAAGGCGGGAGACACTAAGCCCTATTTGCCTTTTCGCGCATTACAATTTTAATTGCAAATGGGGCCTAAGAAGCAGGGCGCAATGTATCAAAATTAAGAGTACCTGTGAGGGGAATACGGCGCCACCTATTTTGAAAATTCTGTGAAAGTTCTTTGGGTAGTTACATTCAACAAGGGAAGAAAGTTCAAGTATACATATTACAAATGGATTGAGGAAACTGGTAACGAAGTGCAATAGCGACAAATTCTTAAATAAGCATAATCGGCACTGACTTAGCATACTTATACTTAAATCCGTGGAAATAATTGCTGGAAATCAATTTCAACTATAAAATAAATTTGTTTCATTTGACAGTTGCCATATTCTGCACTTGTCAAGTCATTTTTAGAATTCATGGAAACCATTATTAATTTTTACTAACAATCAATGTCACTGATACCATTAGAATGAGGAAAGAATAGGTCTCACTTTGGAAAGTATAATGCTGGGTCCCCTTACTTTAAAGAGTCTCTGTTGAAAACTAAATAATTGCATAGCCACTTCTTGAGATCTATTATGCAATGAATTACAATTTAAAAATCTACATGATGCTAGAGGTTCAATGTCCCAATCTGTTATTATTTTCTTGTAAATTGTATATCTGGTAATGTCTATATCATTGGGAATGGCAGTCACTAAACTATCAACATAGATTTTAATAAATAAAACACATAAAATGAAATTTAATGTATTTGTTTAATACGGTTTTAATTATTTAATTTATAAAAATGTCTGCAAAAATTGGTAATGCTGGATTTCTCACTGCTGTGCCTTTAATTTGCTGACAAAGAAATACAAAACTATTAAGTTTGACTTCATATTCGAATTCCTTAGACAATTCCCCTTGGGTTTAGTTTGTGAACCAACAATTAGTTACAATAAAAATTACGGACATAATCTACAGCGTAACGTCTTATATGGGACACTCTATCACATATATCCAGTACCTAACTAAAAATCACAAAAACGTATTTTGCTATATAATATACCCCGATTACTGTAAGAAGTCCCGATTTTGTCAGATGACATTCTCCACAAAATCCCTAGGAATTTTTTGTTAACCATGGGTATAACATTGGTATATGTGTCTCAACCAGTTAATGACGTCACTCATTGATTTATGATGTGAAAAGTTACCCAAGTGATACGAAAAAAAGAGCATAATAAAATAAAAACCCTATTGCAATCACGATTATGCCGCTACAAATAAAAATCACTATGACTACAACTCATTTTAATAATAATTTCAAACGTCATAGAAACACTTTCGTTTTGGTATTTTGTAATAATCAGCTGCTTTTGGCAGCCTCTATGGGCGGACTCAGGCAAATTTAGCTTCGGTGTGTGAAAGTGACAGTGAAGGTTTTCCAGATAGTTTAAACTGGTTCAAACATTCAGTAATGAAAATATTCGCGGGTTTTCTACGTTTCGTGAGTTTTACAGTCATCTGTGTTGTTCTTGTCCGTGTTACTTTTCGTGTTATTAGTGCAAATGGGCTCGTTACTGACCTGAAGTTATGACCCGGTTGCATTTTTTGCTGCATTGATGCCAACTTAGGATATCGAAATTACCAATTGACAGTCCCAGTAAGGACTTCTTAAAATAATTTGAGTATATCCTGTTTAACTCACGTATAAGGGTGTTTGTTAAAAAGTTAAACGCTTACTCACCATCCTAAAAGAGAAAGCTGGGGGGGAAACTGTATAGGTACAGGATTTCCTCTTTTTGTTGTCGTGTTTCGCCCGAATCACGACACTGACTCGTAAACATAAAAAATGAACGTTCAGCCGATCTTTTTCTCGAGTTTAAACTCCCGACGAAAAACCCATCAATCAGCATCACCATCCATTTCACAAACCTAGTTAAAAACCTCACGGGCACCGACTTGATTAATGTAAGGGCATTCATGGGGGAAAGACAACCGTGAAGTTCGGCCGCAAAGAAAGCGCATGCGAATGATATATCCGTTCTCAATAAATTATGACTATAAATTGTTGGAAAGTGCGTTTCATAACTTCGATAAAGTTTACGTGTTACCGTCGAAGTGCCCTTTCTGTAAAAAATATAAATAGGGCTCAAGTGACAAACACTTTTTTTCGGGTGTTTCATTAAAAAGGTGGGTGATGAGGTAGGTACAATATTCTTTTTAGAAACTAACGAAGCTTCTGATTTAAATCTTTCACATTCTTCATTTAAAAAACCGATATTTTTCAAATAACGGCCTGTAGCGAGGGTCGCAAAAATCACTGTGTATTATTTCAACACACCTTTATTCCTTAAACGTGGCCCGTGAAAGAAAAGTGCGTTTTTTACATGGGCACAGCAATTACGCCACCTAGCGACAGAGTTAAGAACTTGAAAATTATTTCTCGCAATTTGTCTTGGCTATTCTTTCCTCAACAGGATTTTTTTCCAAAGCTCCTGGACATATCATTACCCTTAAGGAATAACCTAGTACATTACATTTTATACTAATAAATAGGACTGAGCAATTTAAAAGCATTAAAAGCAAAGAAAATATTCAAAAGTTTACTAGAAGCAAAAAAAATATTTGTGGTGGTATTTTTTTCAAAGAATGCCAGGGCAGATGTCGTTGATTAGGCGACTAGAAGCCCGTTCTATTCAGCATTCATTTAAAATTAAAAAGGAAATGGTGTAAAGAATAACAAATTTGTGGTCAATAAACAATTATTTGCATAAGATTGGATGCAACATTATTTAAGTTTATTTTGTTTGTTTTGGTTTCTGGCATTGCATTGAGTAAACTATGTCAGTTTACAGCCAATTTCACCAATGAAAGAAAAACTACGTTTTTAATAAGGTGTTGTCTACAAACACATACAACATTTTTTACAATTATTTACCAAAACAATTCGTACTTAACACCATAGGCGGTTCTAGACCTTTTGTTTTGGGGGGGGGGGCTTAAGCCCCTGGACCCTGGCATATAGCTAAGGTGACCATATTTATGATTATTATTATACAAAAGAAATTTTGTTAACAAGTAACAGGATTGTTTCACATAGCAAAATATACTTACATATTACATAAGTTCTTACTATAAAAAAACCTAATATTGATTCATAAAAAAATACTATCTACCTACTTATTCTTAAAAAAAACTATTAATAATTTAACAAAAAAAAGTGCAAAAATAATAAGTATTATTTAATGACTATTTCCCTCGTCTTAATTTCCACCAATCACAAACACGCAATTTTGAATTACAAATATTTTCTAGATTAAAAAAATGTATGACAGCACCTGCCAGCAGTTTTTTAGGTAGTATGTTTTGTAAGCTATGTGTATGCATAGCTCATGAACTAGTCTTGTCAAATACCATTCGGGCATCTAATTTTTCCTGTGAAAAAATCCAAAAAAAACACAATGCTAAGTAATATTTTTTTAACAAAATGCATTCGTGCAGGTGCAAAAATCCTCGTCTTCGACTCGGATTTTTGTTGCCACCAGCACTCATGCTTCTTGTTTAAATATTACTTAGCAACGTGTTTTTTCGATTTTTTTCGGAAAAATTAGATGGCCTTATGATAGTACTTACGAAAAAAATGTTAACGTTAAAAATGTTTGCCCCCGGTGGGAGCTCCAACCTAATGATTGATGATCCAGCCTAATAATTTACCAATGAACTCAGTGCAAATCCCCACTAACTTAAAAATAATAATCCTTCTAAGTTGTGTCAGTAGGTAGCGGTTTGGTAGCGAAGAATAAATTTGGGGGGGCTATTTTAAGATTTGGGGGGGCTTAGCCCCCCCAAGCCCCCACCTAGAACCGCCTATGCTTAACACCTAGTGAAGTGGAAGTAAAATAATATGTTTCATATGAAGCGGGGTATATTCAGTATCTATACTCTCTACTTACTTATTCGATTAAAAATCTGCAAAACAAGAACGGCTGCAATTAGCTGAAACGAAAAAATCCATTAGTCAAGAAAACCGAGGATAAGTTATTTTTTTGAAATCAGCAGTGAAGCGTCTCAAAATCGTCATTAAAAGCTCAGAAATCGGCACTGATTTTTCAATGAGTAGGCCTTCGAGAGATGTAAACATCAAACGTGAGACGCGGAGCCATCGCCAGTCAAAAGTAACCAAATATTCAAAACCCGACCAATAAAGGCCCATTTAACATTTAGTACACATTGCGAAATTGTTACCTATAGCAGCGCAAACTTTCAGTATAAATATTTTAGTAGGCTTGACTATCAATCTATTTTTCATGAAGGCTGCACAACGGGCAGCAGTTTGGACTTTCTGTTGGGAAGCGCCGTGCCTCGTCATACTACTTAACCTAGGTAGAGCGGTCGTCAAAGTCAAGCAACGCCGCTCGCAGTCGGTTCATGGACTTATGATTTTTTTTGCCTAATAAAACATTTTTTCCGATTTAAAAAAAATATATAATATGTAAGTACCTCGGCACCGAAGTTCTTTTTATGACTCATGTGGTTTATTTGCCTCGGCCAGAGGCCTCGACGACTAAATTGCACATGTGTCATAAAAAGTTGAACTTCAGCGCCTTGGTACATAATAGCTGTTTAAGTTGAACTTCAGTGCCTTGGTACATAAATAGCTATTATGTACCAAGGCGCTGAAGTTCAACTTTTTATGACGAATGTGGAATTTAGTTGCCGGCGCCTATAGGCCGCGGCAAATAAACCACATGCGTTATAAAAGGGAACTGCGCATTGTTATATGTATAAATAAAAAAGCGCGATAACCCATCCATGAGCCGACTGCACCTGCCATTGCTGTACTGCACTTCCAATATTTTTATTTTTTCCTCGCTACATCGAGTCAATGTACCACTGCCCCGCGGTCGTTCTCAGGCCAATTTCGATTGAAGTCTACATACAGAATATCGTTGTTCCTTTGTATTCTATATTTTGCTAGCGAAATATAACTCTAATAGCTGTATTCTTATATGCGGCAAACGTCGGAAAAAATTCGTCCGTTTTCTGTCTTCAAACTAGAGCAAAATTGGGCACAATTAATCCCAAGAAAGACCACGTACTTTCGGAACGAAATGAATGATATTCCCGGGTAGTTATTAGCGAACTTTAACAGACGCTTAAGAACCCCTCCGACCGACCACAACAAGTTTTTGTATATTTACTTTCGACAATTTCTGAGGGGTTGCCGGGCGTTTATCTCGAATTTGTCTCTCTCAGCATGACGTAAACTGGGGAATAATGTAGTGGAAAGAAAACATAAATAACTTTTATTACTACTTCCCTAAACGCCGAAATAAAGCATCATGTTAGTGTCTTGCAAGCGGTTTTCTTTTTATTAGGGCGATACCCGAGACGCCCGTGGCGGTATCAGGTTCGCGAACTCTTGGCGATAATGCAAATAAATGACACGTAATACAAGGCCAGGAAATTTCAAATTACTTCCGACTTTTAAAGTTTCAAGTTTACTCCGGCGAGCACCGATTAAATTTCCACCATTCATTTAGTCGAAGCAGGGAATCGAAAATAATGGTAAACAAATTAAAAGATTATAGTTGCAGTGCCTTAAAAATGCTATTTCTGAATGGAGTATAGGTACTTATACGAAATGCAGTTATGGCCTATAATAAATTTCGTGCTGTCTCCATGAAGTACGTTCGGAGATAATTTGATATTTTTAAATACCCAGTAATAAGTGCCAAAATTTTAGAGACGTATCTAATTCATTTAAAGCAAAATTCGGAAACTCTTAGTTTTGAAGATAAATAATTTTAAGATTTTAATATGTTGTTGTTACCCACTGGAGCATAAGTCGAAACACTTGGTTGGCTATGTAATAACATATTATTATGTAATATTAAAAAAGCACAAAGAATTGCGACGAATTAGGTTCCCAAATTACAATTTTTTGCCATTTCAAAATAATAACATCTATGAAAAAGAAAGGATCAAAATTATTAAAGCTAACACACTTTTCACTTACCAAAAATATCAACGTTATTTTTCATATATCAATTGCCTTAGTTTTTGCAAGACCTCAGATGCAAAAACTTTAGTAAATACCACGAATCTTGATCCCTGCGTCACAATCTTTGAATAAAGAAGGAAGGAGCAAATTTGGGCTTAACGCTCAACCGCGACAGTCTCTAATACTTGATAAAAAATTGAGATTTCAATTTTTTTTATAAAAACCTTGTGACGGGTTAAATATGTAGTTAAAATTCTTGCACTTATTTCTGGGACACCCTGGATAACCATGATTTGATAATAAACATTAGTTGGTCAATGTTTCCGATTTGTTTCTATTAGATACAGCGATAAAACCAATTTCTTAATTTCCCAACTTTTGCTTAGCCACTAATGCACAGATTACAGCACGATTGTGAATACAAATAATTGCTTCCCCTCCGTTTCGAGTATTGTGAGGGTGATAATTATTGTTATTAATTCATGAAACGTACTGCTCAAACTGAGGTAGGTTTAATTTAATACTGTAGTTCTAACGACACCCTCGATACAATATTGACTTGATTTGCTTTGTGTAAACACTACACCGTATACAGAGTACGATTACACACGCTAGCAAACAATAAGGAGGGAAGGGGATGAATAATTCAATTTCATTACGATCAAGTTTGAGATTAACCTTAGAAAGATTTGATCAATCTTGACGCGATGTATTAAAGTCACTTGATATTGAAATTGGAAGGGCAAACCGCAATCGAAATTGATTTCGGTTGAAGCAGTGAATATATTGTTATACTTGATGCTTGGTCTTTACTGGGTAGTTTAGTATTTGCAGGTAAATGCAAAAATAAATCATTATTAGTAGATAGATTTTGATACCTAGCTGCTGTCATTTTTAAAATGTAATGGATGTTAAATTTGTGTGGCGCCACTGAACCTGAACCAAACTGATTAAAAAACAACTTTTTCAATACCAGCATAGAACGTTATAGTGCAGAATTAAGGCCACCCAAATAGCCAGCACTAAGGAAGAGAGCCACTAGACCTTTAAGGTGCACAGCAAGCACTTCCAGCCCCCCGAAGTCAAGATCGAGTTTACCAACGTAGGAGGCAAGACCAACACCACGATCATCGCCGGTCGTCACAGCAATAATACAAGATTAGACGTCAGTAAACGAGGTCAGCAAAAAACCTGCAGGCAGGTTAGCAAAATATTGTAGCAACTGGTCAAAATTAACCACTGATAGAACCATTTTTTCTTGGATAAAAGGTTTCAAAATACCATTCATAAGTAAACCTAAACAAGTTTTAGTCCCCAAGGAATGCAGATGGAACAAGGCAGAATTACTGGACTTAAAACACTCCATAGAAAAACTTCTGAATAACGGCGTTATTACCAAAGAGAAATCTTTGAAAAGACAATATATCTCCACTGTATTTTTGAGACCAAAACCAGATGGTAGCAAACGATTAATTCTGAATCTGAACTCCTTGAACAAATAACATATATTCAAGCACATCATTTTAAATTAGAAAATTACCGCACAGTAGCCGGTATTGTGGAAAAAACTGTTTTATGTCAAAATTTGACATACAGGACGCTTATTTTTTAATTCCCATTAAAAAACTCACAGAAAATATTTTAGATTCATAGTTAATGGTCATCTTTACCAATACAACTGCATGCCTTTCGGACTAAACTGTGCGCCACTGGTTTTTACAAAATTAAGGAAACCTCTCATTTATAGTCTCAGGGGCAAGGGATACAAGTCGGTCATTTATTTGGATGACATTCTGTTATTAGGTGACAGCTACGCAGAATGTCTAGAGAATGTTTCGGAAACAATAAAATTATTGGAAAATTTTGGTTTTCTCATAAATTCCAAGAAAAGTTGCATCACACCCGAGCAAAAAATTACTTATTTATGTTTCCAATATGATTCTAAAAACATGTCAATTTCTTTACCAAGGAAAAAAGAGAAAGAATGATTAATATGGCACAAAAATTCGCAAACACAAAAACTTGCTCAGACAGTTCGTAAGGTTCCTAGGTAGCATAGTTTCAGCTTGCCTAGCAGTATAATACTCCTGGCTTTATACAAATAAATTCGGAAGATGTAAATTCTTATATCTCTAACGAAAGCAGCTATAATAACTACAGTGCAAAAATGAAAATGCCTTTACACTGGCAGACGATTTTGAATGGTGGTTAAAGCAATTGCCCACAGCCAAGAATATATATTAAAATCGGGCACTTATATAACTGAAATTTTTTCAGATGCCTCCCGCTCTGGCTGTTGGGCATATTCGGAAGGCAAAACATGTCACGGGTTTTGGTCCTATGAGGAAAAACTACACCATATAAATCGCTTGGAATTAGCTGTTTTCCTTGGATTTCAGAATTTTGCAAAACATTTTCGGAACTGCAACTACCGCGATAGCTTATGTAAACAAAATGGGAAGCGTGCAGTATACAAAATTAAATGCACTAACACGTTCCATATGGCATTGGTACGAAAAACAGAAAATTACCCTTTATGCGACATATATATTCGCTCATCTGACAATAAAGAAGCGGATGCAGAATCTCGAATTCTTTTAAAAGAAACCGAATGGTCCTTAAACATTCGGATTTATGAATCTATCGTGACAACGTTTGGCAAACCAAATATTGACCTTTTTGCATCAAATGATAATAAAAAATGCAGAAAGTTTGTATCATGGCTGGGAGATTCAGAGTGCTTTGCAGTTGATGCCTTCACTCTCAAAGATGGACCTAGACCCTAGAATTAAAAGTTTTTTTAAAGGAGCCTATAATTTAAGGCTTCCCAAAATATAATAATACTTGGGATTCAACAACAGCTTTAGGATTTATTCAAAAAATGCCTAATAATAAACATATGTCGATAGAAAACTTGTCGTACAAACTGGCCATACTTTTAGCGCTTGCCACAGGACAAAGAGTACAAATGATAGCTGGTGTAGAAATTTGCAACATTGTTAAAACTGAAAATAAAATCAAAATAAAAATCCCGGAAAAACTTAAAACTTCTGGCAGAAATAAACACCAGCCGACACTTCTGTTGCCTTTTTATGACCCCGATGAAAAAAATTGTCCAACAAAAACATTAATACCTATATTACACAGAAATAACAAAAAACATTCCTGGTACATCTAAAAATCTCTTCATAACTTTCAAGAATCGACACCGTAACGCTTCAGCTCAAACTATTTCTCGGTGGTTAAAGTTATTGCTAAAAAAGTGCGGGTTTGGAACAAATATATTTACAGCGCATAGCACACGCCACGCATCAACTTCCGCAGCTGCCAGAAAGAATGTCAGGTATGACACCATAAGACTAACCGCGGGATGGTCAAACAAATCTAGTACTTTTGCAAATTTTTACCAGCGGCCGTTAATATCGGAAAACAATTTTGCAAAAGCTATACTTAGCCCTTAAACCAATGTTTTTAAGACTTTGTTTAGATTAGTTGTTAATGTTTTTAGTTTTAACATTAATATACATTTATTCTTAAATTCTAAGAAAAATGTGTATCTATCTCTCGTGTATTAATACACTCCAATGAAAATTGTTGCGGCTTATATACTTTGAAAAACTAAACTGCTCTTATTTACTCGACGAGGACCTCATATAATCAAGATCGAACATCACTTAAGGTAAGTTCGTTTGATCTATAAATTATATACTCTAATTCCAAGACACAGTTACCCTCCTGCCAGTGAATAGACTTGATGAATGAATAAAAACTTTCGCTTTTTTCGAAGGTATGAGGTATGAGTATTTTTCATAACAGTAAATAATAATGTCAAAAAATATAAATGATTCCCATCCATCTTTGTCCATATCAGTTTATAGGAAAAAACAGATTTAGCTTTGCGAGGTTTATGAGTCAATATGGAAATAAAAACAGATTTAGATAGAAAACTTTAGGCCCCTTTGACGCGTTTGGCTGAGATATCAAAACTTCGGCAAATGGTAAAACTTTCGCTTATAAATGTATTAAAATTTATCAGGGTCGGCATTAAAATGTAACTCGGTCGGACATTTCCCAGAGGTCATAAATATATATGGATATTTTTACCGGCATTATAAACTTTAACAAAACATATTTCAGAAGAGTTGCAGGTTGCAGTATGCTTCTTGTTAGTATAAAATTTTACCGCAGGATTAAAAAAGTAATAGTGTGCGGGAAGTTGTTGCATAAAATATTTAAGAGGACATATTTTACGTCGCATTTTTGTAATTTTGTGCTCGAATACATTGAAAATTAGTTTTCTAAAGTTTATTTAAAATTGCAGCAAGCACCTTATATTTCTACAATCTTTTGTCACGTTAAACAAACTAAATTGCAAACTACGTGTTGCCTTTTTAGTCTGTTGTTATGGGTCGATACTGTAAGTTATGCGTGTGTCAAGCAAATTTTCTTATCTGAGATCTGTTAACTTAATTACTGAACACAAATTCAAATTTAATAGTACGTTGTTGTAAGGGAAGAAACCTATTTTATTATAATAATACTTGTTTGAAGGTTGCAACAAGGACCTATAGGTACAGTGTGGTCATTTAAGTCGTGTGCAACATATTATGGGACTTTTTTTTATATTCATTGCACAACCAAAATACAGATATTGCCGAAAGTTGATGCAAGTTCAATAATCATATTAGGTGCACTTAGAATGGTTGCAAGTTAAACAACATGCAGAGTAGGTCAAAAATATAACAATTTTACAAGAGTAAAGTACTCTTATTTCAAAAAATTCAGCCAAAGGTTATTAGGAAAAGTTGTTTAGAATTAAAAGCTAAGAAAAAATTGTTTTTTCGTCAATAATTAATTTCCACAATATCTTAATAAAGATTTACAATAAAAAATTTGTACCTTAAATGAGAGTTTTTTTAATATACACATTATCATTACTAATGTTTTACCTTGTTCAGAAGAATTTTTGCTAAATTTTAAAGTTTTGTTAAATATCATTGCAACAAACATGACATTTGTGATATTGTTAAATGTGAACAAAGTTATGCGAAATTAATTTAATTTTGATTGATTTATGAAATTGTGTAGGGTGAATGTTAAAATAATTTTTTTTAGGAAATTTTTAATGTTTTTCAAAAATATATATATTTTTTCTTAGGAGGCCATGTTTTGGTATTTAGGCATAACTTTTAATTCTAGACATCTCTACTTAATAACATTTTGCAGAATTTTCTGAAATAAGGGTACTTTACTCTTGTACAATTTTTATATTTTTTTACCTACCCTGTATGCTGTTTGACTTACAACCATTCTAAGGGTGCCTAATATGATTATCGAACATGCACCAACACCAACTTTCGGGAATATTTGTATTTTCGTTATGCAACTAATAAAAAAAATCCCCTATGTTGCACACTTAAATGATTACACTGTATATGCCACAGTGACGTTCCAACTCATTCTTGCGAACAACTAATACTCTATCCTCTATTAGAAGCGTTAAAATGAGTTCTAAATCATTATTTGTACTTTTCGTTGCACATACAGGGTAAAAGACAAAAACATTAGAGTTGAAACTTGACCTTTGGGGGATCAGCCTTGCTTGATTAGAAACTAATTTGCACCATATTTTTATATTTTAAAAATCAAGCAGGCCTTGACAGGGGCAACTTCTTCATTTTCAGTTAAAGTATACTACCTCGAAAGATTTTATTAGAAAAAGTTGTTCAGAATGCAAATACACGTCCCAATACCAAATTTTAAAATAATCGGCACACTTTGATTTTTTCAAATTTTTCCATTTTTGCCGTTTTAGCGCAAATCAAGTAGGTACAAATAATTTGTCCTACCCCCTGGATCTCAGGAACCGTAAGAGATACGAAAAAAACTTGAATACAAAAGTTGTAAGGTTGGCAGTGGACGTAACCTCTCTTTTATTTTCACATATGCAGGGCGATTCGTATTTCCAGGACAAAAATATAATATTTAGATTTTGACAATTGCATTAATCCTTTAGAATATTTGCATTCTCCATGAAATTTTATACAGAACCGTTTTTTTGTTTTGTATTTTGGATGCAGCGTTGCCAAGATATCGAATTTTTCTTGGAATTTAGGGACTTCGTGGAGGTTATGGAAACTGAATGCTGTATCTTTATTTTAATAGATATCAAAGATATATTTTAGCCGAAGTATGACAGCACAACCGTGTGTGGTGTGGTATGTCGAAATTGGTTTTTGCATATACAGTGTGTTCATAACAGGCTCTCAAAATCGGATAATTTCAAACTGCAATAACTTATTTTTTTCAAATGGAATGACCCATATTTCTATAGTTTGTTGGATGCCGGCGTCCAAGCCCCACATTTTATGTAAATAACATTCTATACCAAAAACTACCCGTTTTCGAGATATTTAGTATTTAAGAAAATTTCTTTGCATTTTTCATTCAGGTGAGAAGGTTGTATCAAGCAAGCCATAACTATTTTTCCAGACAGTGGCAGAAATAAGTGCCATTTTAGATAATAAGATAAATAAAATTCCTATACCCGTATACAGTATGTCCACGGATAGACATCCCAAGAGGAGAAATGGATCAAAAATTTCATTTTTCGACAAAGAGTCATTCTTGATAAAAGTTTCTGCTTCTCGAAAAAATATGGTCTACGGAGAGAATTTCTGATTTTTTTATACAGGGTGCCCAAAATATACAAAAACATGAAATACCATCAAGAATAAACTACCTTTATTTTTAAAAATATCAAAAACTTTTACTTAGAAAAGTTGTTTAGAATTAAAAGATGTGTCCGATTGTCACTTTTCAAACAAATCAGCCAGCTCCGTTTTTTTATTTCCAAGTGTGAAACTCCTTTGTGTTTAAAATTATCAAAAATATTTATTTAGAAAAGTTTAGAATTAAAAGACGTGTCTGATTGTAACTTTTTAGGCAAATCGGACGACTTTGACTTAAATTGCTAAAAAATTACCCTCTGACACGTCTTTTAATTCTAAACAACTTTTCTAAGTAAAAGAAACTTTTATCAAGAATGACTCTTTGTCGAAAAATGAAATTTTTGATCCATTTCTCCTCTTGGGATGTCTATCCGTGGACATACTGTATTATTTCTGCCACTGTCTGGAAAAATAGTTATGGTTTGCTTGATACAACCTTCTCACCTGAAAGAAAAATGCAAAGAAATTTTCTTAAATACTAAATATCTCGAAAACGGGTAGTTTTTGGTATAGAATGTTATTTACATAAAATGTGGGGCTTGGACGCCGGCATCCAACAAACTATAGAAATATGAAAAAAATAAGTTATTGCTGTTTGAAATTATCTGATTTTGAGAGTCTGTTATGAACACACTGTATATGCAAAAACCAATTTCAACATACCACACCACACACGGTTGTGCTGTCCTACTTCGGCTAAAATATATCTTTGATATCTATTAAAATAAAGATACAGCATTCAGTTTCCATAACCTCCACGAAGTACCTAAATTCCAAGAAAAATTCGATATCTTGGCAACGCTGTATCCAAAATACAAAATAAAAAACGGTTCTGTAGAAAATTTCATGGAGAATGCAAATATTCTAAAGAATTAATGCAATTGTCAAAATCTAAATATTTTATTTTTGTTCTGGAAATACGAATCGCCCTGTGTATCTGAAAATAAAAGAGAGGTTACGTCCACTGCCAACCTTACAACTTTTGTATTCAAGTTTTTTTCGTATCTCTTACGGTTCCTGAGATCCAGGGGGTAGGACAAACTATTTGGGACACGCTGTACATTTATCGAAACATTTTATCAGAAAAATTTTTTCAGAATGCAAATTTAAGATAATGTACTATAAATTTTAAAACAATCGGCATGCTTTGATTTGTTTTCCAAAAAAATCAAGTGGAAATTTGAAAAAAAAAAATCAAAGCCTACCGATTGTTTTATATGATACTGGGACTTAGATTTGCATTCTCGACAACTTTTTCCAATATGGCCTGCTTGATTTTTAAAATATAAAAATATGGTGCAAATTAGTTTCTAATCAAGCAAGACTGATCCCCCAAAGCTCAAGTTTCAACTCGAAAATTTTCTGTCTTTTACATCTATCGAATAGTCGATCTGGGCCTACCCCGTATAGGTACTTTTTAATAATTCCTAGCATGAGTTCGAGAATTTCGTTCGCGGCAATATAAAGTTTACAATCCCACTTGCCTTAATTACCCAGTACTGTATTATGCAAATACTGTATCTGTGGAAATTCGAAACATGCTTTCAAGAAGTTATTTGCCGTGCTGTGATACGGTTCTCAAATTATTATCCCAGTGTCAAGTAACCGGGGAGCTCTCCTCGCGAATTCTCAGAGGCCTCGGAATTGGCAACTCAAGCCTTAGTTAGATTATGCAGGGTTCATTAGGCAAAATCGTTTCTCGGGAAGCCCGCGTCTGATATTTCAAAGGGCCGAAAGTTTTTGCTAATTTTAGGGGTAACTTGTTGCCTCAATTGTAATGCCTAGGGGATTGTTATCTAAAATCGAGAATGATGAAACATTGGGGGTATATTTTTTCGCCAGGAATCAGAAATATAATAGCAGCGTTTAAACAGAAATTTATTTTTCTTGCTCCCTCCTTCCTAAGTAGGTACACTAAGTTCACTAGCCAACATGTCCGAAAGCGTAAGTCAAATGTTTGAGGTGTCTTGTTAGTTTGGTTGCTACCTTATCACCATTAATAAAATATATTTAGCAACACGAGACTTTCGTCAATTTTGATATCTTACACAACCATCTTTTTATAAACTGGGGTTAAATTATTAAATTAGTAATATGAATATTTCCCCAGTGTCAAATAAGAGTGGCCTAATATACTAAAATTAATATAGGCACTTATTTAGCGCAGGGTTCAACTACCCGACTAGTAAATCGTAGGTCCCGGGTTCAACACCCACACAAGGCCCAACTTTTTTATTTATTTTTTATTATCGCTGCACATTGCTTCTTATATTTATAACTTATTCTCATTTTTAGTAATTTAACAATGGTTATTATGAAGATTATTACTCACAATCTACTCCATAGTGTAATTTGTTTAATTCAAAGTGGCGCGGCCCTTGAAATCGTTCCAATACGTGCGGACGCAAAGGCGTTCAACTGACAACGCTGCAATTACCCCTCCCCTCTCTCGCGGTTTGAAAGCCAGCGATAACCGTGACGGGAAATCTAACATCAATTTCGCTACATTACCTTACGTGACATTGCCAGTTACAGTGCAAAAAACAGTAAATTCGGTGCTGTTAAGTTGGCCTTAGATTGTCTGAATAATAGTGGAAAATCTTATAGAGCCGTTCTAAAAATCGAAGAAGGTGGTAAATCTCTTAATTGGGTGTCGTACTTTCCTCCGGTACCAAAAAGAACCTCGAAAATCCGATATCTAAGAGAAATTCCCGATTCACGATTAACCACTTTCGAGAAACGGGACGGCTGTATAGAATCAGCGAAACCGACGGAAAATCCTCTGAAACCACTATTGGAAATTTGCTTGTTTTTTCTCATTTCTCGATTTTTCGGGGACCGGGAAGCATCAGAACCTCACCCGAGGACTCCAGGGAAGCTTTAAAAATTGAAATATACCAAAGATTTGGTTCGCGGTTAAAATAAAGAAGTGTAATAAACCAATGTAAAAAATTATACTTAAATATTATACCTTGTTTAACTAATACCACTTTGACAATCAAAGAAATCCGCCTAATTTCACGTTACGTGAATCTCAAAACACCAAGAAACTGTGTAAAACTATAAATCCACTTTGTTATAATGATAATGCAGCGATTTATTAACCTATTTTCGTTGACTGATGTATCGCAATTTTTATTTTCTACCTATTGAAATTGTCGGTAGCAGGAAAAATTTAATATATTACACGATGCGTAATCCTCCTCGGCCAGAAAAGCGGACTTGCATGTAAATAATTATTTTTGAAACATCCTTAGTGAAATACGGTGTACGTATACCTACATCTCATTACACGTCATTGTTCGTCTGGAAAATTTTCAAAGCTTTAATAATATCATTGAATAAGGAATTCGTTAATATCCACGTTTTGCCGGTGGGTTTGCTTTATTCATAAAGCCAATTTATAAATATGCATCGACTTTGTACATACAGCTATTATTATTGCCTCCATTTTTAATAAGTATATTATTCGGAGCCGCCGAACTGTGCTAACTAAAATATATTAACTCATTTTCAGCTCGAAATTATATAAAACTGTTTATGTTTGGAAAATCGTAGCATCATAGCTTACGAACTGCAGGACGAGTCAGAAATAAAGGGTACAAAGTTGAAAATATCTCCATGATTTAATTAAATTCGTCGTTCATAGTTATGTTGACTTTACATATTAATTACTAGATAAGTTGTATACTGGGTGTACCTAAATCTATAATATCTCACCTTCCTGAAAATATCAACTATTATTATTGGTAATAATTGCTCCGAATTATAAGGCAGCACCCACCAAACGTCATAATTTTTTCGCAATTCTAATAAACTATCCTCTAACAATGTATATAATAGAACAGTCACTGAATTTTGCCCACACAATGTATGGTTTTAACACTTTTCAAGTTTTCCCAAAATATTTGAAATTAGACGATGCATTTCAACTTTATGTACCTATGTGTTACAGCCCGTATATGAAAACAGACCCTATGTATACGGTCTAGGCTATACGGCCTAAATGGCGCAGACCGTATGTAAATGACATGGCATTTCATATACGGACTAGACCATTAACATTCGGACTATTGACATTCAGACTGTATGTGCAATCGTAGTGAATTGCCCTTCTTTTTTTTTATATAGGCCCATTAAAGAAGAATATGCCTTCTTTTTACAATGTATTTTGCAGAAAAAAATCTAGGGTGCCTATACATTATACTAAATAATTACCTTTTTTCCTTCAAAATATTATGTACCAGCAAGAAGTAATATCCTTCTTTGATGGGCCTATATAAAAAAGAAGGGGCAAATCAGAAATGGCGGACGTCGAAACCGATCGGAAAACATTGCACATACATTCTGTCTTTGTTTAAATCTCTCTGTGATATACGGTATAGTTGCAGATATATAATAGGACTAGTCCTTTTGCAAACCGACTAGGACTTGTTGACGGACAAGCTTCTTATAAATATGGACTAATATCTTCAGTCCGTTTACATATGGACTAGTCCTTTTGTATACGGCCTGCTTTACATATACGGTCTGTAACATATGTATGTATAATATAAAATAGTTTAAGTTTATATTTAGGACAAGAATAAAGCCATTTTTCAATTTATGTCTAAATCTTCTTTAGGGGTACAACTGAAGACAACACATATTTACTACTTATAAAAATTCACACATTTCGCAATCCTTGCAACCATCGAAGACATTGGAAACCCCATAATACATGAAACTTACTGAAACTGTTGTTGCGAATCAGAATTAAAAAAATGAAGTCAACAAAAAAATTATCAAATATTTTCGGAAGTGTATTAAAACGTTTTAAAAACATTTTAAAACAATACAAAGTGTATGCGGTATGCGTAATAAATCATATAAATCGGCAAAAGTGTAAGAGGTAAAACTTCTGGGCTTGACAGATCCGTCTAACAAGTCAACAGTTTCAGTATTAAACACGGCTTCTGGCATTTCCTGTTGAATAAATCTCGATACCTATGTTAAAGCCCACAGTTTGCTGAATTTATTGGCTTTACACTTCTGAGACACTCCCGATTAAAATATCATATTCCACACACGCTATAGATAATTGAGACGAATTTTCGAGGGTATACCCTTTCGAATGAAATTTCAAGCGATATTGAAGTATCACTCTCATGGAAATGTTATTACAGGGACTTAATGGGCACGCATCGGATTCCCCCAAAGGGTAGAGGGACGAGCGACGGGCGGCTCGCCTTAATTGCCTCTTGATTCATAATGATTAACTTCAATTTGCGAGAAAACGAGAAACTAAGACGATTATGCGGGACTTATGTAAATTTTCCGAACCTGGATTAGCGTGGGACACAGAAGATAGGGTGAGAGGTGAATGCCTTGCGCATTTTCCCAAACCCTGCTTACGCGCTTTCCTCTAGCCCCAAGCGTGGGTTTGCTATAGAGTTACTAAGGCGCTAACTAGCCAAATGCTAATTTCTGGACTTTCTATACAAAGTCGTAGTCTCCCGATACAGATTTTTGATATGACAACGTTGCATTGCAGAGGTGACCTCGAAACGGAAAGCCTGACTGCTGGGATTTCGATGTAGAGTAAGTGACGTGAATAGGTAGAACTGTCGAGAAGTCGTTTTCTAATAGTACGAGAGATGGCAACCAATACCATGACTCATCGCAGCCCGACTAAAACCGTGTAAAATAGATAGATTAGATGACCCTAGAGCCGACTGTTGAGTAGTAACTCTCAGAAAATTGGTCGACTGTCGTATAGCAGTCCGTCTGATATTAAAAATGTACATAGATTTCGTTATTTCATTACTAAAATTTGCGTTTTTAGAAATTTTGCGCGTAGCGTTTGACCTCAGTGTATTTTCAAAAATGTCAACAAATCTGACCTAAGTGACACATAGCAGCTCGATTCATTGTTATTTTAAATCATTCGTATGGATGTCCAGAATACAAAAATACTGTTTTCAGACATTTTGAGTGTCGCCTATGACGAAAAAAATGTGCCGGAGTTGCCCGGCAAACACTCCGACACTTATTACGCTCCTGTGTCAAGAACGGCCATTTACGTGTTACGTCCCTGTCTCTCGCTTCACCACAGCTGCTGCGCAAGATGGCTGTGCAAGAATCGAGTACAGCTTCCTACTTTGAATTTGAAGTAAATTATACAAATTGAAAAGTTGTCTGATTGCTACATTCAATTTGTCTGAAATCATTTTTTTCCACATCTGGGCGATGCATTCAATCATTGACGACGAATTTCAGACATATTGCTATTAGTCACTTAGGTCAGATTTGTTGACATGTTCGAAATGCTACAAAAAATTAAGGCGACATGTTTTTTGTCTGAAAATTGATTTTTCCGCATCAGTTGACCCGACTTTACCTATAAAAATGATTTTCAGACGGGCTGCTGTAAGTTTGTTTTTTTGTCTCATTTTTTATTTTTTGAATTGGTCTCCTGGGTACGCGCTACAATCTGGGTCTGAAAACTGTGTTATTGGTGTCTCAGGGCTATTATCTAACTACATTCCCGAAATCAGACGGGCCGCTATGAGTCACTTAGGTCAGATTTGTTGACATTTTTGAAAATAGGAAAATAGGATTTCTGGATACGAGGTTATATAATCTATCGATTCCGTGCGGTTTTAGCCGGGACGCTATGAGTCAAAAATTTTGGTTACCATCTCTCGTACTATGAAATGATCCTTTTTCAAAGTAAAAGTTGCGACAGCGATATCATATGGCAAATGCGATGTTGGGAAGGTAGGCCTGTCGAGAAGTCGGTCTGGCAAGAATTCGGAGTGCTGGGATTTCGAATTTTGAAAGTACAACTTATCTGTAATATTTGAAAGCGGTAGGTGAAAATTTTATGTTTCGAATGTAGGTGTTTTGGCCACAATTTGACAATTTCAACCCAAATGGTTGATTTTGCCGTTATGAAACAAGTATAAACTTTTATTGTAGAAAGAAAATATGCACTAATTTTTTATATTTTTCATAAATTTATACAAAAAGAAATTGTTGATTTTGTCGTTATCAAACAAGTATACGCACTTTCATTGCAGAAAGAAAAGATGCACTAACATGACGAACCTACAAGACCAGATATAACCTCAAAATCCTTATGGATTATGCGGGTTAAATCACTTTGAACGCATAGCAACCTTAAGTCGTTAACTGGTAATTAGCAATATAAGAACACTAAAAGTAGATGTACAGAAAATAGATTATTATTAGTATTATTATTTGAATTATTGAAATTTTAGTTCTGGAAATTCAAAAACCCCGTTTTTTATTTTGGCTACGCCAACAAGTGTATTATTGTTTTCCTAGGTCTATTTAACTATCAGCCTCAGGCAAAAATCTAGACACAATATGACTGACTGGAAAGCCGAAAACTTCTAACTTCAGCCCGTGATTAAAAATCCGCTGCCAATTTCAGCTCGGGGCGTTTTAACAACGGATTGAAGTTAGCTGCACTTGTCGGCTTTCAAAGGCTTTCAAAGGCGGTATATCTAGCCAATAATAATTGAGATGGATGGAGTGTCTGCTCATCTGTGCCAGAGGTTCCGCACGAACTAAAATCCGAACGCAGCTTTTGCATTTAAATCAATGTTTGTCGCTTGGCTAAAAAATTACTTCCTTTTCCTTCGTTCTTCCATTCTCAGAAAGCAAGAGGGGTAATACAAAAGTGGCAGCCTTTGAGTCACGTACTAGAATATTTTTTTATCGGGTATATTAATTTTAGAATTCGCATAACAAAGCTTGTTCCCCATGCGTTCGTTCAAGGATCATAATTTTCCTATGTTAGGTACTCTTTCTCGCTGTTCCTTTAATTTTTCATATTTTTCATAAATTTATACAAAAACAAGTGAAAGTAAGTCATGAGTAAATTCAATTCACAACTGCAGTTGTGGGAAAATAAAACCATTACATTTATCGTTAACATTTTCCGATGATTTTCCTTTTGGAGTGTTTTTCCGTTGTCCCTTTCATGCTAAATCAGGTGTTTTCCATGTGAAGCAATACTGATGGCTCGAACTCAATTCCTTCGCGATTATGTGCGTATCAAGTTACTGTTTGTATTGCTAAGAGGTTTCCAATTTTGTTCTGGGAAAATATATTTGCTAATAGGCGGTGTGGCTCCTTGAAAAACAGGAAAAGTCGATTTCAAAACATTGAATTACATACAGGATGTCCTATATAAGCCAATAATTTTTTCTATTTGAATACTGTTAAAAACAGCTTTTTTGGCCTTCTCACCGTTGTGAAAATGCAAATCCAGAACCGACTACGATGCTTTGTTGACCATTCAACTGTTTTGAGTATATTCTATGCCAAACTTTACTTGCCATATGCCTTTAAAATTTCTACTTTGCTCAACTTTGACAACCCGCAAAATGGAACACCCTGCTTTTTTTTATTCAAATTTGGTATATGGGGGTCTAAGGGTGTCCTGATTAACGCTGTGGTGTCAGGTTTAAAATAAAAAAAAACGTTAAATCGTTTTCGTGTATAATTATTCTCGGGTATAAAAAATCGTAGCCGGCCCTGGTTATGCATTTTGAAAATGGTAGGAAGGTCAAAAGAAGAGGTTTTTGAAGGCGTTCCAAACAAATAAACAAAATTACAGATTTTATGGATTTTTGCCTATACTAGGATTAAAAGTATGTATAGGTAATATAAATAAAATTTCGTCTAAATTTATAATTTAACCTGGAAGTTATAATACCTAAAGGGCGATATTTTTATGAAATTTTTACACTTCTTAAAAGCCGCAAAGATATGTTTATATGAGAAAGTGGCATTATTTTCCAAGTTTCGTCAGTTTCCAAAGTTTGTCAATTTGTAACGGAAACGCCCTGCAAAAGTCAATTCTTTGATATCTATTTAAATATACGAAATGACGGCAAAACCTTCCTCTTAACTTTAAATTGAATATAAATATGGATTAGACATCCATCTTCCGTGTCAGAGGTTTCACGAAGCAGAAGCTCCTTGCCACTTTTGCATTTTAAATCATCGTGTCTTCCCTCGCTCTTAGCTATAAGAAATTAATCAAGACATATAATATTATTTCAACACACATACTAATTACTAAGCGAGGTCTAGTATATTGAACAACGAGCCTAAAATCATAACACGAGTGGGAAATAAGCACTTCATGCTATTTAAATGCCATGCTTTTTCTACGACTATTTCATTGATTCTGCAGTTGTTATGTATTTTTCTTCTAGCAAAAAATAACTAATCGTGATATTTTGGAATCCAGCTATTAGACAATGAAGTGGTGATGACTGGTACGTAAAAAATTACAATATGAAATAAATATGCAGTGTTTCTGAACAGAATAGGCAATGAATTAGTAAGAGTCTTAAAAACTATTATATGTAGGTATCAGAAACAGTAAAATGAGAAGTGTAGGAGAATGAGGTAGAGACCCGCCTTAAGTTAACAATTTACATAATAAAGCAGGCTCTCCACGCCTTCGTTTGAGGATGAAAATTTTCAACTTTAAATTTTATTTTATTTACAGAAGCTCAGTTGAATGTAAACAGTATGATTAATCATTAATAAACCAGTGTTCCCAATTATTTGGAGTAGTTTCCTTGCAACTAAACGTTTTTATACGAAGGAAAGCTGAACAACGAACAGTAATGCCTCGAAAAAGTCGAAAATCCAGTGCCAAATAATAACTTACTCATTATGAAGGTTTTCATCGCTAAAAGGTTTCCAATAATTTCGTTCTGCAATAATATATTTGCTAATCGACAGCTTCGCCCTATGAAAAACAGGGAAAGTTCCAGATCTAATCGGTCAATTCACTCTTTCTCCCCATTCTCTCCATCCTATCCCTTATAAATAACTTGTGCTTACGGATGTTTTCTAAATATACAATCCTACAACAAAATACTCCATTTAAATATATAATTGAACAAACATCACATAATATACAGTATATCGCCGGACAGGTGACAAAAAAATCCTGTTTTATATCTTGTGTAGTTCAGCTTTGTTTGGATAAAAGGTAATTTGTGTTCAAAATTATAGTTTCGAAAAATCACGTGAGCTTGGAGAATTAAATAGCCTTTTCAGTTTTTAAGCTTAAGAACAAAATTTGAACAAAAAAGTTCTTAAGAGTAAAATGTATACCTACCCTACTGGAAATTTCAAATTTTTTTATGTACTTACTCCGATTTTTGTTATTTTTAGAAAACTGTTGTGTCATATAAAATTTAAAGTTAGTTGAGACCATTGAAAGTTTGTACCATGTATGTAGATTTGTGAAATTTTGCAAAAGAAATACGGTATGAAAAACTTTTCTTAATAACATTTTATGATATCTAATAGGGAAGTTTCTTCTAAATGATTTTTGAAATAAAATATTATACAGTGGATATACACAATACTAGCATATATAACTTTTCTCAAAAGTATTAAGTATATGATTATGAATTAATAATTTTAAAATAAAGTATGAATTTTTTAAATCTTCACTTTTTTAACCGATATTAAATTTTTCGACACACTAGTGTTCGAAAGTTGCCGAACGCTTGGCTAAGAAGAAGAAGAATTCATAAAATAATAATTATAAAAAGTAAACTATCCTTCACCTGACAGCTTTACCAAACTTTCAAGATTTGTCACAAAATTTCACATTTGGTTAAAATAGAAATAATACAGGGCTATGAAGATGTTAAAAAAAACTTAAAAATGAAATTTTTTTTTTTTATGAATTTTTTTAAAAAGTTTTGGGATCTCTGTCCTTGTTCCTTGTTCCATCCACCATCCTAATTTAAATTCGGCAATGTTGTGACACTTCATAAAAATCATAATCTCATTATAAAATATTCAAAAATTATTATTTTTATAGCAAATAGTAATTAAAAAAATTATCTCATTATTATTTTTTAGTTCCTTTTATAACTTCAGGGCGCGTTCCTGGGGTTCAACTTTACCCGTCGTTAAAATTTTTGTACAGGTCACTCACCCTGTATAAGGTCGGGGTAAGGCATTGTTGTTAGATGTATTCAGGGTGTCATTCTTTAAGTTTTTTACTTTTACTATAATCATTTTACTTTTATGTAACAAAAATAATCAAATAAACTAAATCTGTAATTGTCAGGAGTACATTATTAAAAAAATATGAAATTATGACAACATAATTATAATTAGGTACCTAAATCACGGCTAAAAAGCACAATCTGACAATGCGGGATAGAACGTAACTTTTATATTTTGTGTTTTTAGCTACGTTATTAGATGAAATCCAAGTTGATTACCTCAAGACAATCACACACAACCAACATTTTATAATGCGTTTTTTCACGGAGATATGAGGGTGTACTCATGAAAAGTGAAACACAGTGTATATTACAAATCCGGAAATATATATTTTTATGCAGAGGGCAAGAAAGCGGGTTTTAGAATTTGTCGAAGAGGTTTCCAATTTTTCAAACAAACAAAAAAAACACAGTATGTGATGTCGTAAATGAAGTTCAGGATTGAAGACATTCACACAATTCCTTGTTAACCGCACAGTTGCGGGACATTTTGAATGATTTAACAAATTACCCTTAAAATTACCAGAAACCCTCGTTTATTCCTAACCCTCCCAAAGGCATTAGGCAAAGCCTCCTTGAGAATGACTTTGACTAATACACCCCTCACTCATAAACTCGGGAATGACTAAGTGATGATATTTTGAGGGCGATTTAACCGATTCTTGAATGTCTCTTGCTGCCTCACGCGAGCAAACGTATGAAATCTCTATGCAAAGTGGGAGCAGTATCTAGAACCACCATTCGTTTTCACGTCGTATTATTTTAACACCCGTATTAACTTTACACAACAAAGCAGGCTCCTGACGCCTTCATTTACGTATCATATTTCCCTCCATTTGGAGGGTATTTCCCGTGATCTGCAATCAGGTTTTTATACGGGAGAAAATTAAATGCCGAAAATGGATTGAATTCGATTCTTGGGCGTCGTCATTATTGTAGGATAAAAATTCTCCTTCCCCAAATAATAGGCCCTAACAAGTCATGGTTTTTCATCGCCGTAAGATTTCCAATTTCGTTCTGCGAAAAAATATTTTTAAATCAGCGGAGGCGCCCTGTGAAAAGTTATGGATCCAGGGAAGCAATTTACACTTGTTCTCCCCCCTCTCAGTTGTGTTCATGATGAACACTTTTTGTGCTCAAAGCAGAAGATGAATTTCGATGGAACAGAGTTAATGAAATACTCTCACGAATATTATTCTACTTTTACACTAGGTATTATAGTCCGGAAAACAAGACTTAATAGCTTAGTCCCAAAAAAATTGTCAAAAGGTATTAGTTGAGGTATACATCAAAGGAACCATATATAGTTAAAGGAGCCATAAATGATCACATCAAGCATTGTTGAAACCATCCGCAAAATATTCTGCAGCAACTTTCAAAATTTAATTTTGGAGCGAAAACAAATTAAAAGAGATAAATAATTGTATTGCCTTACAATAATTCTTCGGACTCGATACTAAGTTGAGTTATATAGGTATTTTAATTTAGTTAATAGTTTTTATAGAAAATGTTATGCACAATATTTGGTGGAACGTGCGGAAATTTCAACAATAGTTCTGGCAGTCTATGGGTAGTTTTGTCTATATATGGAGATAGTATTTGTTTCCATTTCACATACCTATTGTGGTGTGAGCCAGACTTATTAGTATATTTTATAAGTAGCACGGAATGACATTTATTCCACACGACTATGACAGTTTGAGGCACGAGCCGCAGGCGAGTGCTGCAAGTCATATGAGTGAACGATTGAATGACACGGAACTTTCATGTTTACGTTCTAAAATATACGAGTAGTGCTATTTAAAGACCAACATAACATTAATTTCTAACACTCTAATTTTGTTTTACACTATTTTGAATTAAAATAAAACAACACACAAACTCACAACACTTCAATATGAGTATAACGCCATGGCCACAGACAAATATACTACGCGGATATTGCTGTGAACAATGAAAAATTTAAGAGATGAAATTTTGCATTTCAGGACTCAGGCCTGCTCTGTTAAGTAGTGTGCGTTATATTTTAATTTTTCAGGAATCATGTTGGCCTGACAGGTGCTGAAAACTTATTTCCGACTAGAGTAAAGTGCTTTGTGCCTTGTAACATATAGTATATGTGTACCTATACGAAAAAATTGTCTTATTTTTGACCTAATAATTCCCCGTTGCAATAATTCACCCCGATTTAGGATTAGTATATTACCCACAAATTTTTTTAAGTTTTTTATTGTTATTTGTTCCCACCTGTGACACCTTGTATAACTTGATGAGAACAACAGCACGTACACTGTACAGCTTTTGAATTCAAATTGTTGTTTTTTTAAGAGTTCCTTGCTACCAAATTATCCTATTTTCCTTCATCCTTCCTTCTGAAGAAAGAAAGGTTAAGTAAATTTGCCGTTTTCCCCACAGAATATTATTTTAACAAGCATATTAACTTAGGGATTTGCATAATAGAGCCATTTTTGACGCCTTCATTTATGGATCAAATTTTATTTGAAAGTGTTTTCTATTTTTTCCTTTGAACTCAGTTTTTTTATACGAACGGACGTGAATTTAATGCTGAATATTGACGGATTAAATTTCATTTTCGCTCGGGAATTTAGGTTTTCGTGCAGGATGAATTTTTTCCCAAAGTTCGCTTTCTGAAAACATATATATTATTTGCTAATGGCGTAGGGAAAATTCAGTCAGGAAATTTACACATTCGCCTTTATTCCGCTTCAAGGGGCTTTTAGGGTTTATTCAACCTTTTTTTATATACTGGATTCGCAAATGCTTAATTTCCAAGCCAAATAAATCCATATTAATGTTTTTCGGATTTTATTTTCTTGGCAATATTTTTTCTTTAGCAAATCCTTGCATAATATGCCCCCTAATTGACAGTTTCATGGTAGTTTGGAAAATATTTGTAATTTTAACGTTGTAAACGAAACAACTCTAGACAGATTGGCTGCGTCTAAGGTTACCAAGTTGAACGCAAAGACAAAGGTTAGAAACGGTTAAAACGACTCATCTCATTTCGACATCTCCCATTAATGCATGTTCCATTATTAATGATATAGAAAAATGTTTAAGGTATTTTAAAATTGACCCTTCAAATAAATTCGAAAACGAATGTTAAAGTTATGTATAGTTTGTAGGTATTCGAGAAATTTCAACATTCTAATATTTTTAAGAGTTGAAAATTCACTAATTATATATTTTCTTTTATTAATATACCTAATGCAAATCAAATCACATTGTCGAAATTATACTTAGGAGCTGCATGAAAATTGGAGGTTATCATTTCACCAGAATTTTTTATAATGTAAAGACTACAAAAGGTACTTTTTAAATAAATTTTTATTGCATAAATTGCATTAGGTAAGAAATTACAATTATTATTATCTAGTTGTATATTTTTTAAATAGTGAGTTTGAGTTTTATTTTCAATATTAATTAATTAGGTACACATATAATAGGTATACGAGTGGCGTTAATAAGTAAATGCATATTTTTCAATTACCTTGTATACAGGATAAGTCATTAATAATGGAACATAGTGCAACCGCACATATTTTGGACCAAAATATTACGATTGAGACTAATATGCCTTATAGAAATGTTGTATATATCTCACAGAGGGCGCCACTTGCGCTGTTTTTGGATCGTGCTTTTACTCGTAACTTTTTTGAGGTTATCTTTTTGGTCCTGCATGTCCATCGTTCTAGCGCATCTTTTCATTTTGCAACAAAGAGGTACTCTTGTTTCATAACGATCAAATCAACCGTTTGCATTGAAATTGCCAAAACGTCCCCCAAAACACCTGTTGATATCAATATTCGAAAAATAAAATTTTCACCTACTGTTCATTTTCAAAATGGAACTGATTGAAACTGGACAAAATTTGGACACCCTAATATTTCAAGAAAACAAATGTGTTTCGACCAATGTTCATTTGGTCTTCATTTTCAATGTACAGTTGATCTGTAACATTTGAAAGTAGTAGGTGAAAATTTTATGTTTCGAATACTGAAATCAACAGGTGTTTTGGGGCACGTTGTGGCAATTTAAACGCAAACGGTTGATTTGGTCGTTATGGAACAAGAGTACCTTTTTGTTGCAGAATGAAAAGATGCCCTAAAATGACGGACCTGCAGGGCCAAAAAGATATCCTTGAAACAATTAGGAGTAAAAACACGACCCAAAAACAGTGCAAGTGGCGCCCTCTGTGAGATACGTAGAAATTGACATTTTCAGCTTATTCTTCATCCCCAAGAATACAGCAGTGCCCATTCAGTTCAGCAGCTTGATTATTTCGGGAGATGTAGCCATAATTCAATTTCAAAAAACAAACTTCATCGCCCTGTATCTCTTAAACAAACATCATTCTATAAGACATATTAGCCTCAATCGTAACATTTTGGCTCAAAATATATAACTTTATGTTAGGGTAAGCTGTGCCACTAGCTCCATAACTAACACTAACGAAATTAAACAATGCGGATCTGTTAAACAGACCGAGCCCTCGTCCGGCAACACACGTCTTGTTCCCCGCTGTTAGACACGCTGGTTACCATGTGTAAATCCCGATATGCCAAGTATGTTTCATCTCTGGTGCAAACAATGAGCTTTTCTTTCCATATCATAAAAATCGTGGCGTGACATTCCCCACCTCGCCCCCTCGCCCTACCGATAATATTGCGAGCTTCATGGAGAACCCTTTGTTTATCATTATTTTACAAATAGGTGCATGCTGCAATATTGCGATAACTTTATTACACCAATTGTGGTTTTTGACGACCCAAGAAAAACGGATAATACGTAAGTAAATTGCATGCTGGCTTGCATCCAAGTCTTGAGAGACAAATTTTAGTTGTCCTGAATGGAAATCCTGCTCAAAAAGTTTGCGTTTTTTTTTCGCCGCATGGTCTGCAATTTCACTCCGCGAAAACACATTTGCTAATCAGCTGGGCCTTGTTCGGGAACAAGGAGGGAAATTTGCACATTTTCGCTCATTTCCCTGGATCCACGATCCATTTCATTCGTAATAATCACTAATCTAGGTATTGTAAAATAGGTACTAATCATTATTGCATAAGAAAATAGTGCCGCTTTTAAGGTGGATTTATAAACTCGACGTTTGCGTTGGCGCTCGCCGTTGCCGTTTGCGTCGAAAATTCAATCCCAATATTTTACGTGTAACCGTTTATAAAATTCCGTCGAATGCTGCCGTCTGCGTCCGATGCCGTCCGAGATAAACTAATTTCATCTTTTTCACATTCCGTCGTTCACATTTCTGGAGGCAAACTGCGAAGGTCACCGTCAACTTCGAGCGCCAACGCAAACGTCGAGTTTATAAATCCACCTTTACAATTTAAAAAAACAAATAGACAGTGTCTACCACTTCTGGGATGCTACCTATACATATAAAGAGCTCTTATATTCTGGAGCGAGTTAGAAAACAGTGCTTTGTAATGGTATTCAAAATACCTATCTGAAGATGCACATCCATAGCGTATACCTAGAACGAAAGTTTTGGGAAAATTTTTAATGCTTATGGTATCAAAATATCCAAAATAATAACATTTTAACTAATAAGGATGAAATCGAAACCCGGTTGAAGTGCATTTTTCAATTTCCTTTTAGCTTCATTATAACAGAGTATTACTTTAACACGCATATTGTCAGAAATGTACACAATATAGCAGATTCGCGGCGAATCCGTTTTATGGATCAAATTTTCCAATACCCCCTTTTGTTTGGAGCGGTTTCCCTTATTTTCTCCAGGTTTTTTTTTATACGGGCGCAAATTGAACGCTGCACATTGACGGCTCAAATTCAATTCTCTCGGGACTTTATTTTTGTACGATGGAAATTCCGCCCCAAATAATAAGTTTGTAATAAAGTCACCGCCTTTTGACACTACAAGGTTTCCAATTTCGCTTTGCGAAAATATTATTTACTAATCGGCCACGCGGCGACGAGAAAAACAGGAAAATTTCGGGTTCGGTCTCTCCCCCTCATCCCGGACTCGTTCCATGGTAAATAAAACCGTTTTTCTGCTCCGATAATCCTTAATATATCCGCGATGTTCTACAACAAAAAGTCCATTTTGAGAACATCCCTGCAACGCCACACGCAGGTGTCAGTTTACCTAGAACGCATTGTTTGACGATACAATCATTTTACAATCATTTTATGAGTGAAACTCGTCAACTTGTCAACCTGTTTATTCCCTTAAACAGTGTTACACATCTTATCGCAATAATTTTTATTGAAGGTGGGGTCATGCAGGCCAATTTACGTAATTTAAAATTAACGTAACGTAAGAAATCGACGTTCCTATATAGCATTGTAAGAAATAAATTGAAATGTATGTTATTCGATGAGGAGTGTTTAAGCAGCATATATTTAAAGTAACGTAACGTACAAGTTAACCAAGTTTTAACTTCTGCATTAAAATTAACGAAAATCTCTATATCCGCATGAGTTATTTCGTTGCCAACGTGTGATGAGAAACAGCTCACGACTATTGAGAAAAACCCTCTATATAGTCGCCGAGGTCTATTTATAATTATAGTTGATTGTTGTTTATTATTTCTTGTCTAGGATTGTTATGGGTTAGGTTTTGTATTTTTTGTGCTGAAGGGCATACGCTACTAGTCTGTTTAAGATCATGGCTTCAATCGTTGAGGGAGTTCCTTCACTCAACACTACAATACTCTACAATATTCGTTTTCAAGATGCAGTGACTGCTATGGACACTCTAGCTGAACAGAGCATTAATGTAATTAATTTTAAGTAAATTAATTATAAATAATTAAGAAAGGGCCAATGTGTAAGTCCGGACATGGTTGCTTTTTCCAGAGTTTGGTTCAAGCCGATTAGCCAATAGCAACTCTACCACTGGCCAAGGACGCGTGCATTGCATCTTGGAGTTGAATTTACTAATATAGATGGAGACAAATCTTCATCAAAAGATTCAATGACGAGATTGTTGCAGTTTCAATCACCCTTTCATATTGCCTGGCACTGAGGTTTGGCTAATAATAACAGTATAACGAGACCGTCGTGAATGGGAAAGGAGTTTTTCCTTTAATTTTCCAGATTGGTGGCGGAAATTTGGCATTTACCGGAAAGTAAAACACAAGGATTTCAATTTGCGCGAACTTTATTTGGGACTTCAGCTCCGCTTCAGCGCGGCACTTCATTATCGGTTTAAACTTAACACAGATAGCGAATACCTTCTTAAATCAAATTGGGATGCTATAATTATCGTATAAATGAAATTTAAATGGGATATCCGTTTGGCGTAATTCCATGATCTAAATATCTTCTTAATAATAGAAAATCGATTAGGTACTTATTGTTTTTGATTGGAACTTAAATATTGAAAATATTGAAAACATATTAAATGCCTTTCAGTTCAATATAGAGATAGACGATAGAGATAATGGCTTGAGGTACACTGAGAAAATATGAAATAAGAAGGAATTGCATGGCTTTAGTCGTTGAGTAAAAAAATTTTTCTTCAAAGGCTTTGTTCTGTTCTGAAAATATTACTAATTAAATGCACGTGTTTTTAGTATTATTACTAGGCAACTATCTAAATAAAAGTTATCATTTATTGGAGAACAGTTTTCTCGAAAACGTGTAATTTTATCAACAAAAATTAAGACCACCTTTTTGATATGGCGTATACCTAAAACTCATACGACTAATGACCGCCCTTTTCGTAGAGAAAAAAACATACGGAATAAACTTCAATCAAGAACACCGTTGGCCAGTTAAATATCCTGCTGAATTCCTTAATAGCGAACTCTGTTTGAATCTAAAGGGAGATATTAGAGCGTTATTAAGGGATCAAAAGGAGGGGCGCTCTGGTCACTGCGAATGTTCGGATGGAAGTTCCTATAGGACCCGATATTGTAGGTTAGCTATTGAGGTTCTAGGAAACTGTATTCAATGATAATGGACGTGGAAATACGATATTTATGAAACTGAAAGTAAAACAAGGTACAAGGTACAAGGATAAAATTGTCACTTAATTTTTTATTAAACTTATTTCCTTACCAATATACTTATAAATTTGTTTTGAATACCCATTTCATTGCATTATACAGGGTGTTCCAGAAATAAGTGCCAACATTTTTACCATTAGAATGTCGGACCACCCGCTTTAATGCTTTTTAATATTCTGAAATGTGTAACGAATTTATTAAAATGAATATAAATTAATAAGAGGTGCTTTAGCCCCGTGATGCGAATAGACTCAATTTTTGCACTTGGCAGTTATCACAAATAGCTAAGAAAAAGCAAATAAACTAAAATATAAGCTAAAAAATATTAAAAAATACCCAAGTAACTAAATGAACAACTTAAGTCCCTCCTCTAGTGCAGTAAGGATTCTATAATCCCTTTGTAAAACAATTTGGGACATATTTTCAACCAGAAACTTAAAATAAATAAATATTATGAGATAACAATTTTACAAATTGTATAAATTAAAATAATGGATATCGTGGTCTAGTTTTACTTTTTTAAGTTCGAAAAGCGTAAATTGCCTTTCATAGACAAGAAACATCAAGTAAAGCTTGCCTGAATTTTAATTAGGTTTAGCATATTCCGAGAAGCGGCTACAATAATTACTCCTGGGACGTTTACGTTTGGGAATATATGGTGTTGGTTATGAAGGCAGACACTGAAAGTCCAAGAATATAATTTTGAGTAGTATCCTGTGCTGAACTAACAATATTAACTTTCTTGTGGGGTGGTAATTAAATTAATTTTGTAACGGATTGAGATACATGCTAGTGTTTGAAGAAAATACTTGCTTTGCATAAGTATACCCATTTGTACTTTCAAACCAGGGTTATACTTAATTATTTAAATTTATTAGGTTTGCTTAGGTAATCAATAGATTATTATTATTACGAGAGTGTTTTAACTTTCTCGCTATTAACACGCCTCAGAGAAAAGTTGCGGAATTAGGTGCAGAGTAACATGCTGAAAAGAAATTTGGACGTTTCGAAAATATTCGAGAATAACTAAAAATATTTATTTTCGTTTTTATTATTTTGACCTATTTCGATAACCAGATGGTTAGGCTTCCTGAAAATATCGTAACAAAAGCATTTAATATCGATAGCGATAATCGCTATTAAAAATTCAATATTGTCCCAGTCTTATTAGCCTTATTTTGCACGGGGCTCTGCTTTACTCCACGTTTGATAAAATAAAATCTATTTCCTGACCTTAATTTTTTAACAGTTAAAGTCCCAGTTTTTATATTCCTGAAATTCCAATTCGCTCCATTCCTCGTGTTCTCTGCTAAAAGCCCGCTTTTGAAGGATATTTGCAAAGAGAAGAGAGAACAGAAGTTCTTGATAAAGTTCCCGAATTGAGATTCTTGTATTTTACTTTTATTGTTGTATTAATAGAAGATTCCCGCCGACTCTATCTGAGGAATTAACGGAACACTTTGTTCTCTTTATTGGCGGTTTTCATTCAATTTAATATTCAACGAAATATATATAACAGAAAACTGAATTAATATACGTAGGTAGGTATACCTCAACTAGTGCCGAGTCCTAAGACATTACAATTTGTCTGTTTTAATTTGTTTTCGTTCCAAAAATTAAAGTTTGAAAATTACTAATTTATGCTGACTGTTACCTAAGTCATTTACATTTGTTTATCTGTTTAATTCTTCATTCGTTTTCTAATAAATTCGTTTAATTATGAATCGTGCACGCGGGCTTTATTTTATAGCCTAATGATATTCCCACATTTAAAAAATAAGTACCTAATGAAAGTTGCTGAATCTAGTTATATATTTTTTTATAATAGGGGTAGTTAGCACTTTTCGACAATTCCTCATCGTATACTATAAAGCTTTTTACAGAGCAATTCAGTATACAGACAAACAGGGTTTTAATTTATTTAGAAAAACAACAGTTATTTTACAGAAAATTATATTTTATAAGGGATAGATTTTTTTGCCAGTCTCTGTACATTTAGGCCTTGAGTCATAATTTGGTACTGAGGCGTAGCTTTTCAAACCCAAAAACTTTTACTAACTTTTTCATAATATCTATATATGTATAGATACATAAAAGTACTTTGCATTTTTCATATTGTTCTAAATTCCGAACGCCCGATATATATATTTATATAAATGTGACTAAATAAGATGCTTTTGGGTCGTTTGAGTACAAGCAGGAGTTTTTATGAGAATAGCTTTTTTTCATAGACCCATAAATACAAATTTTTTCCTTCTTTGGGAGTCAATCCATGGACACACTGTACGTTATGCGGCAGGTCAAAATTGAGACATATATTATAGTCTACGATTTTCTTCGCAGTTGGAATGTATTATTTTTGCTATTATTATATATAAAGCGAATGTTTCCAATTATTGTAAGCATTTGGTGTACCTAGTATATTTTGACCGAGTTTTTAATTATGATCATCTAAAAAGCTCCCTATGTAAAACATCTAAGACGAGAAGTGCAAAGTAAAGTTTGGGAAAATGTTAATAAGTTTTAGCGGGTTCTAAGGAGCAGGTGCTATATTATGAGAGTAAATACGTTACTGTTTCCTGTTTGGGAATGCATCGCGTTGCTTATGAAGACAGACGGCGAGAGTCCAAGAATTTAATTTGTGCCTTCTGTGTCTTCCTGTATTAATGTTCTCTTCAGATATAATTAATAATTCTTGTTACTTAAGTCACTAGAAATTTTAGAGCATCGCGAGATAGGTTTTCACATCTAAAACTAGAGGTTGTGTGATTCGATATTGTATCCTAATTACTTTAAGTCCACACGCATTCTAGTGAAATTAACGACTTTCATTTTGGTAATATTTGATTTTTTTACAGGAATATTTACTCGGTCTTGTTTCGCAATACACGCTTTTAGCGTAAAATGTACCATTTTTTGTGTACATATTTTATTACATAATCTATGGTTTCATAATACGGATTTTTACTCATATACAGGGTGTTTAGTAAACAAACATTTTATTTAATTTTTGAATTGGTTTTTCTTCAAAAATAATTAATCCAAACAAAGGGTAAAATTTAAACACCGCCGCCATGTTGAATTTTAAAAATCGGCCATTCTAAAGTTCTCTGCCAATAGTCCGTTCTTTTCTGCCAGCAACGATGGCTCGTTTTTTAAAATCGGTTGATAATCAACACAATTATGGACAAAACAAAAAGTGCAATATTTTTTGGCCCAAACGGTATAAATATGTAGGTCTGTAATAAAGCATTGTTGTAGGAAAAAGTCTGTCCATTCTGTCAATCCATGACCCCACCACTGTGAACTAATTTCCCAGCTAAATACTTTTGCATAAAAAGGTTCGCTCGGTGTTATTGGGTAAACTGGAACGAACGTGTTGATAGCCGATTAACTTCCAATCCCTTGTTTTTTCACAAAAACACATGTCGGGCTTTTCACTGAAATTTTTCCACGAGAGGATTTTCCAATAGATCGAATTCAGAAATTCCTACTGCGTGCGCGACAAAAACCGGATTAGGCTTTTTTGTGGAAATGTTTTCAGAGTTAGGTAGGCATATTTGTGGATCAAGGCACTGCGAAGTTCGGCTTTTTATAACGAATGTGGAATTTAGTTGCAGAGGCAAATAAACCACACAAGTTAGGTATAATACGAACTTCAGTCACGAGGGGTACATTATTTTTTCCTTAAACTTGGGAACAAGATGTTTTATTACGCAAATGAGCGGCACATATTTTGGATAGATACTTAGAAAAGTTCCACCTACGAGAAATTGGAAAACATACGAAATTAAATCCTTCTTAAAATGTATTCAGTAGATCTTTCGCAAAGCTGCGCAAAAAAAATAAGGAGCGCTGTCACCCACCCATATGAGCGACCGCTTCCGCCAAAACTCTGTGCCTCGGATCCAACTAACTTGTAGAAAACATCCTACATTGGTCACTTTAGTGAGCTTTTAATGCCGATTTGTAGGCTCTTTAGTACCGAATATCGAATAGGAGTAACATAGAGCCTGTTTTTAAGGAACGATATTATTTTCACATCTTGCGTATCTGTAAATGGAATGCGAAATGGCGTAAATAAATTAATACAACCAAACCCAGATCCGTCCAATGTGTCAAACCCTGTGCAAATTCGCATACCGGATCAGCACACTTTTCCATATAAATTAAGGGATCATCGGGAGTTGTCCGGACGGAACTGGGCCGAACCCGTTGATATCACATTAATTTTCAATCGCCGTATTTTCCCCGAACACATCCGGGAATTTTCCATGCAGCTTTTCCCAGTAAACCAACTTCGGAAATTTATAACGCGCCGCAAAAGTTGGAAAGCAGATTAAGCGTTCTGGGGAAGCGTCGGGCCCTTTTCCCGAAAATTTAAATGCATTTATTTGGGTTAATGTAATAATCGTCGTATCGGTGTTTATTGCATGCGAATCGCGTATGATATTTTGTCGGTTTGCGACGGGCGTTTGCGGAAATGGACGGGCCCATTTCAGCTGTTGAAATTACGATTGTATACGGCGATAATCGTAATTTCTCATAAAATCGATACACTGTAACATGAGCGATACTTATTATTATTTCGTTTATTTGCGAAATATTACCTTTGTTGGATTTCATGTTTCCATGTACCACTACTACTACTTTTAATTTATACACATATACATAAAAATCTTTTATCGCCTTAACTTTTTTGTGTGAAAGACTTCAAAAACCGATTCTTTTGCCCTTCCTACCATTTTCAAAATGCAGATCTAGGACCGACTAAAATTTTTTCTACCCTCGATTTTCACGAAAACCCTTTAGCGATTTATTTAATATCTGATCCCATAGCGTTCATCAAGATAACCCAAAACCCTCGTACTTATACCAAATTTAAACAAAAAATGTATTGTTCCATTCTACAGATTGTCAAAATTGAGCAAAATATGAACTTTAAATCCATCTGGCAAGACAAGTGTGCCACGGAATCTCCTCAAAATAGTTGAATGGTCAACAGGATCACTCACGAGGCCAACGATAAAGACAGGCCATGGCGCTAACGCATAATCGCGTAGTCACGTGACCAACTTAGTCCTATTTAATAAAAGGCATTTTTGGAGATAAGTAGAAAAAACAAATTTATTGGTTTTGTGCATCCAGGCTTTCCCTAATTGTTTTTTAAAAATTTTCAACCTGCCTCAGCGGTTTTGGGCTGAGAGTTAAACGGCACTGCATTCAAATATTTTGGCACATTCTCAAAAATTGTTGGGACAGCACATTCCTTCAGCTTAGGTGATATTCTTTATAGGCATTTTCCTCCCACAACACATTTGTCCACTTTAATTGTTTCACTTTCTTGAAAATGTGTTAGCCACACATATACTTAAGGGTTTTTTAGAAATTAAATCTCAGTTGGAATTTGACGAATTCATTTTTGGCGCAAATTTTCATCCCGAGGCAAAGCAAATGTTGTTATGGTGACATTTTCTTCCTGGCTTTTGCAATATGTATAAATATAATATAAACAGACCCAATATTTGGCATTTAGGTTATTTTTTACGAAATAAAAATGAAAACTCACCTCAGTATACTGTAAATATTGACGAGGTCCCAGTTGATCGGCAGCGTGAAAGGCCGAATAGGAACCTTATCAGGGCGTGGGTCGACAACGAAAATCCTCGAGTACGTTACACTGATTTATTTCGTACAAGGTGAATGGTGAATACAAAATACACAAACCCGAACGTGGTCAACGGGAACGGCTTCCACCCACCCGGACCGTCTGAAGTAGCGGATCTCCCGTAAGCAGTTCACCCGTCTGTGTCTCAGACTTCACTGTACATTCCAGGGGGAGAATTCCCGTTACAGCGCTCACGCGTCGGCGCGAGCAGCACCAATACTCCTGGACAGCACGGCTCCCACCCAGACGCCATAATAACACCTGGGCGGTTCCCCTCCGCCAAGACACACGCGCACTAGACACAAACTTGTTTATAAATTATAAACTAAGACGTTTAAAAACACTTTAAACATTTAAAACTTCTCAAAACCCAAGCTGCCGCTTTCAGTTATGTGACAAATGACATGTAACGTCGGACTCTGTGGTATCTGAAAGTAGTGATTTTTTGGGGCCAAAAATCGAGTATCAAAATCACCCCAGACACTATATAAACGAACTAAGTATAAAAAATATAGAAGCTTGCCAGTCAGTGTGGCACAATAGGAAACGCACAGAAAATGTTTCATTATAGACAGTGACTTTTCTTGACCAAGGGCCAAATAGTTAAATTGCTTTTTATTTGTTAGTTGGCATTTTGTAAAAAATAAATTACTTTTGTGTTTATTAATATTTTTTTCAATAATTTCAGAGCACACTTATGGGCATTTATTTCGGCAAAAATTTTATTAAAGCGGTTTTATGATTTATAGATTTAGATATATCGATTTTGATTACAACTGGAAATTAGTGAACACACCTAAAAATAATTTCTACTTTACTAAAGTCTCCTTTTGGTTCATCACCAGGGTCGCTTACGTTTTGTGGAACGCGATTATTTTCTTAAAATATCAAAAAAGGTAATTTTCGCTGGTTTATTTTACATTTAGAATACTTTTTAAATGGACTATCAGCTTTCCATTTTGTGAGCTACAAAATGACCATTATAGGTATGAAAAATGCAGCAGACGATTAATACAAATTCCTAAACTGACAAAAACCCAATCAGTGGAATCGTTCCAATATCCGGCCACTGACGCATATCATCCGCGTCTTCTTTTGTTGTTGTTATCCCGCAGTTTGGGACATTTTAATTTCACGGCGAAATTAATGATTTCGCGCTGCAATTAATTTTCCAACAAAAGCACTTAATCACAGGTCAGCAGGAATCTACACAAATAGGGGAGCGAGTAATTGATAAGCGGGCGATGGTGAGAAAGCAACTCCGTCGACGGATATCGTATCGGACCAGTTAATACTTAACTTTATTTGGAAAGACAGGGACGGGGTCTATAACGGATGGGGTCGATAATAACTGCTTTTCGCCCGACGTGTCTGCGAAAACAAAATGTCACAAAAGGTTATGTGGGGCGCGAAGTTAGGTTTCCAGTTGTTTTTTAGGGAAGTTTCTATGTATATGGAAGAACATCGGATTACAAGTATATGTATTTCAAAAGTTTGACGCCCTCCGGCCTCCGGTGTCCCAGATGCCTTGAGACTAAGAAATTGAGAGACCTTATAGGTTCCAAAAGTTATTATATTGGCACATGAAGTACAAAAAATTACAATGAAGTAAACAAAATGAGCGTAACTATCCCATAATTTTCTCTAAATTTATACTAAAATATAATCTATAGAAATAAATAAGTGCAAAAAAAGTCAAGCGCTGATTCAGATTCTAAAAGGAATAAAACTATAAACATACCTCCAAAAATGTTTAATAAAAAGATACAGAGCATTAAAGTTTAAATTGTATTTACCAAAAATGTAATATTAGCCTGGAATTAGGTGTTGCTTTTTTGCACCTATAGTAGCACTTTTTGTACCTAGCAACCAAAGTAACAAAGTATACAGGGTGAGTTTTTTTCGATGCCCACTATGGGGATCTCGGAAACTAGCAGAGTTAGAACAAAGGTTAAATAGGGAAATAATTGCAGTGTTGAATGCTCAATCTAATGCCCCTTTTGGATTTTCAAAAAAGTTCATGGCTCACTAGATATCTTGAAAAGAGTGATTTTTTGCTATTTTTTCAGATTTCTGTAGCTCCGTTCTTTCTGATTATACAGAAAAACTGTAGAGACAAAAATTGTAGATAATTTTGGGCTTAATAAGATAATCTAATCCAATTTTTTATGTTGTTTGTGATTTTTGAGATATGACATAAACTTGTGTTTTTTTTATGTAAATCATAGTTGTCTGTGGCCTTATCAAATCGGCAATTTTTTTAGCTTTCCAAAAATATAATACTCGGCTTAGTTATTATAATAAATAAAATAGCTATGGCTAATTTACTGATTTTTTTTTTTAATTTTCACATAGCCAGCCATGGAATATTTTCATAATTACGTTCTATTTTATAATAAGACATACTTCAAACTTTCAAATATTTTATTTTTAGCTGGTAACAATATAAAACAAAAATTATCATGATGGAGCTCCACCATATAATTATTTGCCCATAAGAAATTACCTAGATCAGCTCTATCGAAATAGTTGGATAGGGGGAAATAGACCTATTTCCTGGCAGCCCCGATCCCCCGATTTGTCTGTTTTGGATTTCTTTTTGTGGGGAACAGTACAAAATAAAGTATGAAACAATTGTTGAATTAAGAGCAGCTGTTTTAGAAGCAATTGCCAGTATTGACAGGCGCTCTCTAAGAAAGGCGACAAATTCAGTTTTAAAAAGATGCAATATTTGCATAAATAATAATGGTGGATTGTTTGAACACCTTTTTGATTTTAGTAGGTGACCTTTTAAAATAATAATAATTTGAATTTTAGTTTTTTAATTTTTGTTTCATTTTGTTACATTTTGTTACCAGCTAAAAACAAAATATTGGAGAGTTTGAAAAGTATGTCTAATTATAAAATAGAACGTTATTATGAAAGTATTCCATGGCTGACTATTATGTGAAAATTTAAAAAAAAATGAGAAAATTAGCCATAGCTCATTTATTTTTTATAATAACTATGCCGAGTATTATATCTTTATAAAGATAAAAAAATGGCCGATTTTATAAGGCCACAGCCAACTATGATTTACATTTAAAAAAACACAAGTTTATGTTATATCTCAAAAATTACAAACAACATAAAAAATTGGATAAGATTATCTTATTAAGCCCAAAATTATCTACAATTCTTGTCTCTACAGTTTTTCTGTATAATCAAATATAACGGAGCTACAGAGATCCGATAAAATAGCGAAAAATCACTCTTTTCAAAATATCTAGTGAGCCATGAACTTTTTTAAAAATCCAGAAGAGGCATTAGATTGAGCATTAAAAACTGCAATTCTTTCCCCATTTAACCTTTGTTCTAGCTCTGCTAGTTTGCATAGTGGGCATCGAAAAAAACTCACCCTGTATACTTCGAATATTTGACTTGCGCTTTTTTTGACGTACCTACTGGCGATTATGTAAAGTGTACTTACCAAGGAGGGATCGGAAAACATAATAATATATTGCTATAACTTTCTTTTGTATAGAGCGTGGGTTTCTTGTTTCCTTCGAACAATTCTTCCCAGATCCTCTGTGAAATCCTCCGATATCCCCCCCCGGCATGTTAGTTTTCTCTCAGCTCTTTTTGTCCGTCGTTTTGTCGAGTCCGCGCCGTTTGAAGTTCGCCTTATTATTCTGCGTGCGTATATGGGGGCTTGTAGCCAGAACTTTGCTAATACATCTACTTAGATCATTTTTATGGAAAGGAGGCTTAGGCCGTTAGAACTTCTGCAGAGATAATCCTTGTCTCAACTTTCAATGCGTGCCTCGAAAAAATCTATTTTCTTCGGGAAGAAATAAGTATACGGAAATGTGGGTCAATAAGTCGGGGAGCTGATGTGAATACGTTCATGCGATCAGCACTTTTATTTTCTTTATATGGAATTGTAGAAGAAAAGTTTAATAGAGGGGCAAGCCAGCCCACGAGGGTTTTCTTATAACTGAAAAATGTTGAATAATATAATTTCTTTAGGAATATCATTGGAAATATTATTATCGATATATGAGGTGTGTCTTTGAACCATACAAATATTTTAACTAGGAATAGGTAGGTATATAAGCTTGAAAAAATTGCTATTTGCTATAAACGGTTGATTTTATCGTTATGAAACAAGATTACCCTTTTGTTGCAGAATGAATAGGTGCACTAAAATTACAAGCCAGCAAAACCAAAAAAATAACCAGAAAAAAAGTGACGAGGAAAGCACGATCCAAAAACAGCGCCAGTGGCGCTCTCTGTGAGATACGTAGAAATTGACATCTTCAGTTGATTCTTAATAAAAAAAAACACAACAGTATCAAATTTCAGTTCAGCATCTTGACTATTTTGATAAATTTAGCCATAACTAAATTTAAACAATAACTTCAACGCCCTGTATCTCATTAGCAAACAACATAAAGGCATTGCATATTGGCCTCAAATAGTCATATTCTACTGGATGTCTACTAAGATGTGGGACTTACTTCTGCAATGTATAATGAACTGAAAATAGCAAAAGCAATATAAATATACGCAAATGTTTAGGAAGTATTAAATCGCCAAAAATTCATGTGTCAATAATACCACCTTGTAAAGTATTTTTAAATATTTTATTGCAGACATATAAATATATAAACCTCAAAATATTAGCAACGAAAACTTGGCTTTTAGCTAAACTGCAAAGTAATAATTCCGTAGAGTAAAAAATGAAATCTATATCTTATATATTTACTTTTTCTAATTCACTGTTCTTGCAGTATAACTTCAAGTCTGTATATATAGGTATAATTGAGCGTAAATTTCCTCAAACCGCGATAGGCAGCTTTGAAGCCAAAGCTATTATACCCCAACGCCTCTTCATCCAACCGAAAGCAGCAGTGTTGATACAACCTAGTTTTGTCGAGGCAAAACTACGGGAGTTCCCGGAAATTTATGACGGGGAACCACATCCGGATCAAGCACGAGCCATTATCGCCTATAAATAAAAAATGAGATTATGTTCGTCAAAAACGATCGGATCTTCTTGCAAAAGAAAGCAATGAATAAATATGACAATAAGATGACTCTGGTGAGTTCTGCAAAAATGACGGAAATATCAATAATTTTAAGAAATATGAAAATCTATATAATATACAGGGTGTCCAACTTTAAAACTGTGCAAATCCGCAAAATCTTCATTTTTGGAGATAATCGCCTAAACTTTTTTTTTTGTTTGAAAAATACCGCTTCTTATGACCTTCCTGACATTTTCAAAATGCAAATCCAGGGCCGGCTGCGATTTTTTTATACCCCCGATTTTCACGAAAACCATTTGGCGATTTTTTATTTAAAATCTGACCACACAGTGTTAATCAGAACACCCCAAACCCCCCATATACCAAATTTGAACAAAAAATATACAGGGAGTTCCATTCTGTAGGTTCTCAAAGTTGAGCAAAATAGGAAATTTAAGGACATATGGCGAGTCAAATATGCCATGGAATCCCTTCAAAACAGTTGAATGGTCAACAGGACCACTCAAAATGTTGGTGTGAAAAGATTTACTACAAAAATATACAGGGTATTTTTTTCTGAGCCATCTCAAAATTCTTAATTTTTATTAAACTTTATACTGATCAGGAGTGCTCTGGAATCATTGAAAAAATATTAATAAACACAAAAGTAATTTATTTCTTTACAAAATGCCAATTAACAAATAAAAATAATTTAAATTATTGGACATTTCTCAACAGCCACTGTCTAAGATGATAGATTTTCTGTGCGTTTCCTGTTGTGGCACACCAGCTACCTTAACTGATATGAATTTAACTGACTGGCAGGCTTCTATATTTTTTAGATTTAGTTCGTTTATAGTGTGTGGAGCGGTTTTGTTATACACGATTTTTTACCCTACAAAGTTACAAAAATTCAGTAATTTGAGATGGCTCAGAAAAAAATACCCTGTATATTTTTGTAGTAAATCTTTTCACACCAATATTTTGAGTGGTCCTGTTGACCATTCAACTGTTTTAAAGGGATTCCATGGTACATTTGACTCGCCATGTCTTTAAATTTCCTATTTTGCTCAACTTTGAGAACCTACCGAATGGAACTCCCTATATATTTTTGGTTCAAATTTGGTATATGGTTGTTTTGGGGTGTTCTGATTAACGCTGTGTGGTCAGATTTTAAATAAAAAAATCGCTAAATGGTTTTCGTGAAAATCGGGGGTATAAAAAAATCGCAGCCGGCCCTGGATTTGCGTTTTGAAAATGGCAGTGGACATGTCCCAACCGAATCCTTAGAGATATGCATGGCTTCAATTTCAGACGCAACGTTTAGGCAATATAATTGTGGTTTGAAGCTCTGGTGGGAATTTTGTTCCTCTAGAAATATTGACCCATTTGTTGTAAGCGTAGTGAACGTTCTGGAATTCTTGTCCTTGCAGTTTAATAAAGGAGTGACGACATAATTCAAATTATTGCTGCACCCAAAAGGATTAAGACTTCAGCTAAAAACAAACCGCAACCTATGTTATCGATACCCTTTTTAATATCGGAACCACATATATGTGCGGCTCAGGCCCTTTTAGTTTATTTGGAAAAAAACTAAAATGCTTAGGGGAACAGAGAAGTCTCTCTTTTTAACAGTTAAGAAACCTTTTCATATAGCTTCCACGCAAACGCTTAGCCGTTGGATCAAGTCTGTTTTAGACAGGAGTGGGATTGACATAAATAAATTCACAGGCTATAGTGTAAAACATGCCGCAGTATCAGCTGCTAGTAGAAAGGGATTGAATTATGATACTATTAGAAGGGCTGCAGGCTGGTCAAATAATTCCAGGATGTTTACTACCGTGCATAATAGACCTGTAATGTCAGACAAGACTTTCGCAGAAGCGGTTCTTGTTACATAAATGCCTTGTTTTATTGACTTTATTATGAGATTCATATTTGTGTTAATATCGTTGTTATATACCCCGTTTTCTGGCTGTAAGCATTTATTTGTACATATTTGTATTTTTTGAAGTATGTGTAAATAAACATGTTTATTTTGGGAGTAAATGTTTAATTGTTGCAACCAACTCTAAGTAACTACATAATACTCTTATTTACGAGACGAGGCCGAATATAATCACAAGATCAAACGAACTTACTTAAGTGCTGTTCGATCTTGATTATATGACGGCCTCGTTGAAGTAAATAAGGTCCCAACCCTCCCTTAGCGCGTTATGGGTTGCAACAAAACATCCTTTAAAATGACTGAAGCATATAGCAGTAGCGGGAGGGTGCTGGGGGTTTTTTGGACTTTGAACTTAGTGGATCGATAGGCCGCTAGCGGAGGTACTACATAATACTCTTATTTACTTCCACGATCAACGAGGCCGTCATATAATCAAGATCGAACAGCACTTAGGTAAGTTCGTTTGATCTTGTGATTATGGAGGCCAACAGATTGTGCCTCAATTAAATATGTTAATTGTTTCCAGTTTCCAGGTTTCCCTATTTATTAAAAAAAACAGTAGATCGAGCACCAACAACATGATATCATAAATAAATAAGTGTAGTTTGGGCAACGCTGGCAATTGCAAGGTCGCGCTATACTTCCCCAATTGCCGGTCGCTGATACCATTATGGGGCCGCGGAATCAGTCATTATAGGTAGGTAGATACCTCGTATAAGAGTGGTGGTATATAGGAAGGGGATTATACGATAGAAATTATAGACCACAGATGATTCCTCGTTCACAGTGTATATGGTGAAAGTACGACAACTTATCTTCGAAGGCCTACTGGCTTTGCCATTGAGCCACTGCCCGTTATGGGAAGAATCTCCAGCTCGCTCTTTTATTCACTCCAGCGACATTTCGACCACCGTCGCAGGCCTATCAGGCAACGGGCAACCGCAATCGATGCTATCCGCGACGAGGTCTATCCCCGCTTAAGGCGTGACACAAATACACCCTTTATATCAATTGTGGTGTGCCGTCCTGTCGTCTCTGCTGGCCGTAACATAAATCGGCGCCCGCCGCCGCCGCCTCAACCCCGCATTTCTCTCGAAGTTTGCGGAAATTGATATCATAAATACTTCATTTCTTGGGGGCCGTCCCAATTCGCGTCCACGTGCCCCGCCGTGTTTCTCCCCGAACGTTTCCCCTCGCTCCTGTAGCAGCCAGTTGAAAGTCTTGCTTGAAGATTTATCCAGTTTTGCGTGATCGGCTATAGCTTCATAACCTGGAAAATAGATGGTGCCTATGGCCAACAATGTAATTTGCATTGTATTGTGTCTCCGGGAAGCGCATGGTGAGCCAGAGAACTGTCAAACATGACAGCCGAGAGCAGTCTTTATTAATACGTCAGTCAACGAAACAATATTAACTTCAAATGTGAAGCCAGACACATCAAAACATGAAACAGTTGAACGCGACGGACGCGGTGTTGCCGGATAGTGCGAACGTTAGGGTAAAATCAATATTTTACCAATTTCTACAACTATTAATGTATAAAAAAATAAAGACGCAGAGATAAGTCGGTACGATAATATTATATGATGTACCTAGGAATAATAATTGTCGGCATATTTACAATCCATATTTTTATCATTCAAATAAAAATGGCACATAATTTATCGTATATCTCGTGACTTGTACAGGGGTATCAAAACTAAACTTGTGTAGAATTTTCAGAGGAATTTTCCAATATGACGTCAAACTTAATAAAGTAATTTCAAAAATACCCTTTTCCAAAAAAATGTGAAGTTGAATTTTAAGGTGGCATAAATACACATGGCATTAAATACTACCAACCCAAGTGAGTTTTTTGTGTTTATTTTAAAAATCATTTTTCAGTTAAAAAAACAATGCTCAACCGAAATACTACATTATATTGCGCATGCTTTGCCAAAAAATCAGCCAATTCCGATGTACCATTTGGAAAAACAATATTCTGTATATTTTCTGTCATTTTAATTTTTTAATAAATTTCGTCAAATATGATAAATTCACATTTTTCATGGAATACTAAAAATACATTGCTAGGGATAACTATACAAAACTATATATCGTTGAAATTGGGAGAAGAAAAGATACCTAAAAAACCCAAAATATGCAGTGTCTCAAAAATCTGACCAAGTGATACTCACTTTCGGTCAAACCGGAAGTTAGAAATTAAAACCGACACTTTTTTGTTTCGCCCCGTATACTTATTACTAATATTCCGTGTTAAACTCCCACTTTACTTTTTTTTTTCGAAAAAAAGGTATTTTTTGAAATCATTCTTAAACACCACCCTGTATATTAAGTTTGATGCCATATTCGAATTCCTAGGAAAATTCTATACTTACGCGACTGAATTTAAGATGCCAACGCCTCGACGGGACTATAGGAACTAATATACAGGGTGTTCCTAAATATCATGTACATATGGAAGGGGGTAATTATTTGGCCCATTTTAAGAAAAAAACTTCATATGAACGTATGTCGTAAACGTCCTAACTTTTGAGATACAGGGCGTTGAAGTTCATTTGTTTAAATTGAATTTTGGCTACATCTCCCGAAATAATCAAGCTGCTGAACTGAAATTTGGCACTGCTATGTTTCTGGGGATGGAGAATTAGCTGAAAATGTCAATTTCACCGTATCTCACAGAGGGCGCCAATTGCGCTGTTTTTTGATCACGCATTTACGCGTAACTTTTTTGTGGTTATCTTTTTGGTCCTGCAGGTCCATCATTTTAGTACATCTTTTCATTCTGCAAGAAAAAGGTACTCTTGTTTCATAACGAGTAAATCAACCGTTTGCTTTGAAATTGCCAAAACGTTCTCCAAAACACCTGTTGATTCCAATATTCGAAACATAAAATTTTCACCTACTGCTTTCAAATGTTACAGATCAACTGTACATTCAAAATGATGAAAAAAAATGCCAAATGGGCATTGGTCAAAACACCATTGGTTTTCTTGAAATAGAGTGTCCAAATTTTGTCAAATTCAATCCTTTCCATTTTGAAAGCGAATAATTTTTGGCATTATATTATTCATAGGGATTTTTTTCTCAGTTTAAATGGTACAGTTGATCTGTAACACTTGAAAGCAGTAGGTGAAAATTTTATGTTTCGAATATTGAAGGTAACAGATGTTTTGGAGAACATTTTGGCAATTTCAACGCAAACGGTTGATTTAATCGTTATGAAACAAGAGTACCTTTTTCTTGCAGAATGAAAAGATGCACTAAAATGATGGACCTGCAGGACCAAAAAGATAACCTCAAAAAAGTTACGCGTAAAAGCGTGATCAAAAAACAGCGCAAGTGGCGCCCTCTGTGGGATACGGTAAAATTGACATTTTCAGCTGATTCTCCATCCCCAGAAACATAGCAGTGCCAAATTTCAGTTCAGCAGCTTGATTATTTCGGGAGATGTAGCCAAAATTCAATTTAAAAAAATGAACTTCAACGCCCTGTATCTCAAAAGTTAGGACGTTTACGAACGACATACGTTCATATGAAGTTTTTTTCTTAAAATGGGCCAAAAAATTACCCCCTTCCGTATGTACATGATATTTAGGAACACCCTGTATATGGGCCATCGTCACCACTGGTGTGTTCTTTGTTTTTGTTCATTGTTGGCATGGCCCATAGACTAATTTAGCATTGAGCCTATAGGGGGCGTATTTCTTATATTCAATAGCGTAACCAAGTTTGGTGTTTGAACCATCAATTTATCTTTAAAATTAAATAAACACGGGTTTATCACCTTAACTGAGACACGTGTCAAACCCGTAAAATATTTTATTGTGTACAAGAAACTTCCTACGCATACTAATTTTAAGTGCCCACCACTTATTTCGCCTCCTTGAAACTTTTACTTGAAAATTAGATCAATTTCGTATAATGAATATTTCCCACAACCAACCAAGCTGTGCGCTGTGCCGTCTAATAATAAGTATGGCAATAACAATGTAGGAAATGCGATAACAGGGTTGAGAGAGGCTGATTTTGCAGCAATTCTTGGTGATTTTCTTTCTCAGGCTTTTTCTACACAAAACAGAAGTTATCAGAGTACATTATCTGCACAACAATTATTAAAGAAAGGGACAATGAAAACAGAGCGCAACTAAGTAGATAATTAACTATGTATACCTGTTTGTATAGATATCTTCTGGCGATGGGTGAACTTATTATAAAAGTATGGAACAGATAAAATTTAGGTGAAATTTCGTGGGGAATTGTATAGCGAAACGTAGTTATTTAAGAAATCAAAATTTTTCCAGACCGAGAGTTAGTGGCAGATTTTTGGTTATGATTTTAGTCAGTAATATCAGTATGCCTTTCAGAAGGCATTATGAGGCGTATATTCTCATGATCAAATTCCTCGGGACACTATAGGCATGCCATTAGTGTGGTCCCAAAGGTCTGTTATGGTTATGTGAAGTTGTATTTGGAGAAAGAACTTTTCCACGTCCATTAAAAAATACCTGAACTCTTTATGCATTATTTGAAAAACTGACAAAAAATTGGACCTATTAACCACTAGGGGCAAAGGTATGTAGTTATTAACTCAAAACCACGCATTGGCCAATCACGAATCTGCAATTCCACAACTCAACAGCTCAAGCTGAAGCTTCGTTACGAGAAGTGGGCTATGAGATGTAGTTGCTATGGACGACGGCTCGACGCTCGATACAATACAAACAAAATAATCTGTCACTTTGTGATTTTATTATGTAGAAAAAGGAGATCAGAATATTCGAAATGATTTCAGATGCCATAGTCGTGGAAGTGAAGACATTTGTACGTCTCCCGAAGCCGAAATATTAGAGGAGGAAATATTTAAAAAAAAAACTGGCGGAGTGGTCTAGAACATACGAATAAACATTTAGGTTGATGCAGAACATTAAATTTACAGAGTGGTGCAGGGTGCAGTGGAATAACTATATAGGCGTAAGTTCGCAATACACTTACTACAATCAATTAGCAAAATATTATTCCCGCGATTCTACCAATAATAAGAATATTATACAAGTACAAGTTGTCATAAATCTGCCGAAGAAAAGATATCATACCGTTTGCGTGTGCCCAAGTACAGCTTACAAGAAAAATTGTTTAAAATTTGGCTATTGCGCCTGTGTGACGATGCGATGTATAGGTGTCGAGGAATCGATTAAATATGGAGACGCAAATTCTAACCTATTTTTGTATCCAAATTATTTCGCACGGATGAGTTCGTATGGCGTCCCTGTTCTGGGTTATAACGTTGTATCGATTTGGCGAAAATTTATCCACAGGGAAACGGCTGACACGTACATAATATATAATGTGCAGCATTTGACTCGTATATTTTGAGAGCCAATAAAAAGGCGTTATTTACATGGCAACCGGCAACCGCCTTGGTAACGGGGATCGTATAAAAAGCAAAGAACATTATCATGCTAAAAAATACCTAGTAACCGCATACACGTGTTTCATGCATGAAACAATTTTGAGTGCTTGCCTATTATCACTTTTTCTTGTAAGTGTTTTTAGTCTCATTATTATGTTTTGAAAATTTTCCATTAAAATACTTGGATTTTTACTGGAGCTAAAATACTATGACTTCCTATACCATGTCTATTAGAACTTTTTTTTCACTTTTCTTGAAATATTGGGTTTGTTCGTACAGCAGTTCTGAACCGGTCCTCGGCGATATAATTGGTGGAAAACAGTTCTGGAATTACTTATCTGCCTTCTGATTTGCTATAACTGGTTCAGAGCTATTGTTGAAACAAAGCTATTGTATTAAAATATATTTGACATAGTTTCTCCAAGATTTTTGACTCGACGGGGGTGGCTTTCACTACTTAAAAATTAATGGAAATGTAGACTATAACATTTCATCCACCGACGGGTCTGCGCCACAAGCCGTATGTTCTGCCACACGGTCGCTCGGTGGAGCAAAGAAGTGTGTGCGCAAGTGTTTTTCAGAGTTTTTTTTATCCATACGCAAATCCTTAGTGATATTTTAATGAAAAAGAAAACGCCCAAAAAAGATTTAAAACAAGTTGTTTCTTTTGACAAGTTGCATACGTGGTTAAAATGTTGACACTTATTTCAGGGATACCTTGTATGCAGTGTATATATATCCTATTTATACTTATAAGTAAAGTGTGAATTAAACTTTCAAAAACAAAATCTGCTTTGTTGATTATTACCCGAAATTAAAGTAAAAAATGTACAATGCAGGACGGGAAGAAATGCTGTAGGGTAGGTATTTTAATTATTTATTCAATAATTTACGACTGTTGGGAATAAAACTTACAGTATAATATTTCACGTTCAGATGAAGGGAACATGGCAGTGGGGCCGTTCGCAGTTCATAAATTATTCGCGATGTTTTTTGAATTATCGGATAAACCTGATTAAAAAGTTGTTTCGCTTCTTCGGACTCAAAATTTAATCGAAAGTTTCGCGTAACCCTACCTGAAATATGAGTTCCCCGAATTAATTTATTCAAGTAGGTATTCTTGTGATCTACGTGAGCGCAAAAAGGCCACCTGTGAGAAAAAATAACACTGTAGGAAGTCCTAAGAATCAGTGGCGTGCCCAGAAATTGTGTCTGGGGGGGGGGGGTTCGGGGGTTAAGCGAATGGAGGTTTAGGGGAGGGAGAATGGGAGGGGGGGGAGAAAAATCTATGACTGGTAGTTAAAAAATATACCTACTAAAAATTAAAAAAAAACTATTCTTAAGAAGGAACAAAACTGATTTTAATAAACCTACAATCCAAAATCAAGTTTTTGTTTTTTGGATTTGGACTTGGACTAAGAGTTCCGACTAGTATCCGACCTGAAAACATCCCATATAGCATCTAATATTTTTTTGAATATGGAAAATAAGTTCCTAATGTGCAAAAAATATTCCCGGATATTTATAAAACATTGTTAAAATATTTTACGAAATATGTTCAGTAAGTGCATAATATAACCAAGATGTCCAAATGATGTATATTTCCACAATATCTTGTGTAACATATTCCTAACTTAGTGGTTCTTATAAATATTTACAAATTGAACATTTAACTTAAATACATTACAGGCACGTTCACCTTAGGAATGTGCAATTTTGGAATATTGCTGGAACATGTTAAATAGTATATTCATACAGCAAATATCTTATGAATGTTCACAAATGGTTGTATATAAGACATTCACGATATACTTATCTTATTAATGTTCACGAGTGGCGATAACTGGAATATCATGACGTCACCGAGACTCTAGCTTACACTATTTTTAGCTAATATTTCCAAGTACGTCGATGGCTCAGTTGGTCAGAGCGTTGAACTTGTAAATCGATGGTCGTAGGTTCGAACCCTGCACCCGGCGTTAGCGTTTTTTTTTATTTTATAATTTACACGTGAATATTAAATGGATATACATAGAACATACAAAAATGCTTCTGAAGTTTGAAATTAATCTTCAATGAATATTTGTGGATATTTATAATACGTGAAATAGTACCTTCAAAAGGCAAACACCTGAATGTTGCCTGAATGTTCAGATAATGTTTCTACAGTTTTTATGAATATTCCTACAATATGCATGTTCTCTGAAAAAATATTATCAGAATATTCCGCCAATGTAATTTTGCTATATGGCATTAGCCTCGCGATCGCGACACCGCGGCGAGCTATTTTGCCGAAAACCTGTTTGCCCCGAGTCCCGATTGACCCCAGCGAAGCGTCCCGATTCGTCCTATTTGACGGTACAGATGTATTTGATCATCTGTATTCTGTACCCCGCAGAAGGAGAACTGTACAGTGCAATTATTATCATTATCCGAATATCCGTTTTTAGACTACAAAGTGTGCATTTGTTTTAACTCATAAAAGATAACATTTTTATTTAATAGAGTAGTTTAGTAGAGTAGTTTTTCGGGTTTTCTTTTATTTTCCATTTTTTTCTTCACTTTTCGTTTGAAAATTTAACCTGCTTGGGGGGGGGGGGAGGGGGTTTGAACCCCCCGAAACCCCCCTCCATGGGCACGGCACTGCTAAGAATATAATGTTTATATGAGAAACTGGCATTACTTTTCGAATTTCCGCTATTTGTCAAAGTTTGTGCACTCTGTACCTAAATGCTGAATTTTTTATCCGCTATTTTTTCCTATTAAATTAAAGCTTGCAACACCTATTTAATTGGAAAACTAGTACAAATTGTTGGAAGGACATTCTTTTATCAAAGTTCTTGTGTTATCTAAACGACAATAATTTAAAGGTTTCCCTCCACCTGCAAAATAAATGTAGGTACGGTTTTCGCTTTTCTGTCGATTTCAATTTTTTTCTTCGAGCTACCTAGCTGTATAAAATTTGCAAAGTTTTTATTTCTTACTTTGTTGGCCATGAATGCAGATTTCTCTCGCTGTCCAAAATTATCACGTGCAAAATAAAATTTAGAACCCCAAAAAATATCTCTTGCACTATTATATTTATTTACCTTTTACGATAGAAACTTTCCAAATTATAACAAACGTAAACATATCTACACACGTGCCCTTCTTTAATTATTCTCAGATGCCCCACAGTTCATATTCTGTGCCCCCAAAAATGTAGGTCTAGTTACGTAAATATTTATCTTGAAATGTAATGAGAGATTTCCCAAAAAATATTCGAAAAATTTATTGCTGTTGATGAGTTAGACACGTGGTACAAATTTTGGCTTTAATTTTAGGACAGCCTGTATTTAGAAGAATGGTAACCAGAACAAATAATTTTGTCTTGCAGTGTTTTACTATTTATCATAAATACTACTACTTATGAAATCTATTTGCTTGATATTTCGGATGTCTTCAAATCAAAGATTTTGTCATTCACGATCACAATTACTTGTTTTTTTTTTTTAATTTTGGTTTGTTTCGCCACATGTTTCACAGATTTCAATAACCACTGTCCACAGCTTTAAAAAGTCAATAATTTCCATTTGATCTGTGTTATGCTTATGCAGTACCTACCTACTCAACTTAAATTAAGCATTATCTGTGATCTGCCATTCGGAAACTCCCTTATTGGGAGACGATAACATAATTTGGGTAACACCAATAAACAAGAAATAACTTCTGTATAACTTTGGTCTGTGTGTATAACAAAATAAACGCAGGCTCTGGTTTAGACGCGAATCTGCCTGTGGGTATTTATATTTGCAAATTAGCAGTTTATTTTGAATATATTAAAATAAGACCCTTTGTGTCCAGGGACCTAACTTCGAATAAGGAGTTTGCTGCTTCTGGCACACAATATGGTAATTAAACTTTTGGGCGACATTATTTTATTATTGTCTTTTAATAAACAATTTTAATGGAGCCTTTAAAAAACATGTACGTATCCATATATCCACCATTAAATTTAGGCAGTCAAAAGCCAGGTGAAATTTGCACTTAAAACGAATTATTAAACTGAAAAAATAGGTATATACTTTTAACAATGTCTCCGTTTTAATAGCAATTTGCAGGCCATGACTGAACACGACTTTCAAAATTCAATAAGCAGCAACCGTCTGAAAATGAAGTTATTTTTGTACTAAGAACTGCAATTTATTTTAAGTTAATTCTAATTTTGGCTTAACGAACACCATACACTAAATCATGAAAAGGACCTATTACTCTGCTGTAGTAACCGACTGCTTGTTGTTCTTTATATAAACTTCCTCTCAATGCTCTGCTTATTCGTTGAAAAATTCCTCAGTTTTGTCATGCGTAAAAATGCCGGAAGGGGTGAAAAAGCGGCTCTAATTTATGTGTAGAAAAAAGTTGGGCATCGATAAATTTAAGGGGAGCAAACTGTCGGATTTGCCGACAATGATAAATCAATAAGGATCTTACGAGTAGAATAAAAAAATCATTTAAGTGTGCCAGAAGCTGCATTAATTTATTTTCACTGATTATATACAAACAACAATTGTTTTTGTATTATTTTGCATTTCTCGTTAGAAAGTACCTACGAACGGTAAAATAGTATATTTCCTAACAAGTGCGGAAAGTGCCACTTTTCCGCACGCGATTGCAGTTGGCTGAACGACGCAAGTGATAGGAATACCATTTTTTCTACAAGCGTGCGGAAAAGCAAAGAAATTAAAAGTACACTTTTCCGCACGCATTTTAGTTTAGAAAGTGTCACTTTTCCACACTAGTGCGGAAAAGTAGTGCGGAAAAGTATTTTTCCGCACTAGTGCAAAAAAGTGGCACTTTCTAAACTAAAATGCGTAAAAATGTAGAAAAAACAATAATCGCAATAATTTTGTAATGTCGTCAGCTGTCATTTCATTGAAATCGCCTCATCTTACGCGCTCCCAACAAAGCTATTACTGCACCATCTCTGTATGTATAACTGAACTACGTTTCCCTAACCTGGATCTGGACAGTGTCCACTGTAGTATCGCAGTAACTCAAATACGTTACAAAAAGATTGAAGATTATCGCCTGAGCTTTCTTTTTGTTTGAAAAGCCTTGAAAACCGCTTTTTTGACCTTCCTATCATTTTCAAATTGGTTATTTATACACCCGATTTCACGAAAACCATTTAGTCTTTTTTTAATTTAAAATCTGAGACCACTGCTTTAATTATTACACTCCAAAACCCCCATATGCCAAGTTTGAACAAAAAATATACGGGGAGTTCCATTCTAGAGGGTGTCAAAGTCAAAGTCAAAATAGGAAATTTAAAGTCATCTGGCAAGTCATGTAGAATGGAACTCCCTGTATATTTTTTGTTCAAATATATGGTGGTTTTAGGGTCATAATGAACGCTGTGGGGAAGGTAAAAAAATCATTAAATAATGAGAAATTGATAGGTACATAATTACATATAGGTGCTTACCTAAACACTGCTATAGCGTGATCTGGGTAATCTGAAAAATAAAAATTCGTTATAAATTAAATGGTATAAAACAAAATAATCTCTTTTATATGCTTGAAATAATTTATTATTAAACATAATTCAATATCGATATAATTTTTCAGAGAAAATAGCCTACTTCAAAATCTCTAAATGTAGCAAAATAAGAAGTTTATAAAATATATTATTAAAAAATTACTTTAGTCTGTTTTCCTAAAAATTGGAATTCCGCCATAGCATTATATTCTAATCAATTAATCAACTTTTCCTTCGACATAATTTTACATATTCCTATACTTGACTCACCATGTATAATGTATATTCAAAATCAGGTTTTTATTTCATTTTATTTTTTCTAGAAGCAAAACTTTTTATATTTATCTTTCAAAAATTAATTCCATGATTCACAAGTTTTCGCAATAATTTATATTTAAAAAAAAGTAGGATAATGTGGACTGCAATACCTATTTTGGGGAACATAGTGATTTTAGTGATCCATTTTTCTTTATTTAGGTAACCGACTTTCCAGCAGGATTTAAGGTTTAATCATGATACAAACGACATCCTTCCCTCAAACTCATCCAAAACATACATCCTTTAAATTTAAGATTTCTTCATATCTAAATTCTAGAACGGCTCCATTCCTGTATCAAGCCCCCGATATTCTCCAGTAAAAAGAAAATAAATATAAGCGGCAACATATGCATTAATTTTTCCCTTAAGGCGACGACGTTACCCCGAAGACTTATGGCCCTATGGAGGGCCATATTTCATCTGACAAAGTAGTTCAAAAAGTTATTCCTCCGGAAAGGTTCGGATTTTACGAGTAAAAAATTGGTCGAGCAATATCGAGTTTATTTATTGCGTCTATGTCTATGATATGCTGCGCTTATCCATGAAAAATACTTCGTGGCTCACTAATTGTTTGGAAAGGTAGGGTATTAGCACAACATAATACACCAGAAAACTGCACATGACCAAAACATAAAAAGTGTTCCCGGTCTCCCCTACCTAACTTTATTTATCACTAGTTAGGTAAGTGTTAATATTTAATATTATACTTGCAGCAAGGTTGAAGCTTATAGCACAGAAAACTCGCACCCTAACCTTTTGTTTTAAACCCAGCCCCCAGACACAAGTTTACAAAGGTTGTATATGCTGGAGAACATCTATCATTTGCCTGTTGAGTCGATACAATCTCAATTTTAAAATGGGATCTGTTTGTGCAGTGTGACTGTGGACATGTGCATAACGGGATTGTTTAGTCCCCAGATTATTTGCCCAGAGCTGAGTTCTTAAGGGTTACCACGATAATTAACCTTCTGACTAATGCACAAATCCAATTTAACAGGAAGTTGGGCCGACAAGAAATGCATTGCTAAATAGCTCTTGAGCTTTGTTTAAAACTGTATTTTGCATACTAAAAAAAACATATTTGCTGGGATAAATTAAGAAGAAGGGAAACTGCTCTCAAAACGGCTATACATAAGAACGAAAAATTACCAAAATATCTTTTCCAATCTAAATAAAATTGTATTTTGTCAGTTTTTGGTTAAACAAATATTTTTTAGGAAAACTGTTTTCTATTGAAGGAATGGCTAAAGTTTCACTCTTAGGCAATAATAATAATTCCCAGGTAAATGGCGGAAATATTCCAAGACATTTAGTTTTATTTTCTATGGACCCCGAAATTAACTGAGGATGTTTGACGTTTTATATTACTACTGTCCTATGAAAGATTTTAGTACAATGACAGGACTCAATTGCTTTTTTATGCTCCCATTTACTACCTTAATTATTTTCCCTGTTCCCTCCTCTCCATTTTTGGGTTGATCGAATCAACGATGTCCACTCCATGCAACAGGCATCAACGGACGATACATAAAAAGAATCCAGAACAAAGAGACTCCAGCTTAAAACATCATCCAAAATTCCACAGTTCGCCCTTTGTGGCTTCAAATTTCCATCACCTGGTAATTGATTTACATGGACCATAAAACACCATAGCGCCATTCACTCTCCCTTGTGCCCAGTTTATTCACACATCGGTTATTGAGTGAACCGCTGAAAATTTATCACACGCATTTCTGGGGCTCTATATAGGAGGTAATGGTGGCAGCTTCAGTCTTTTCATACAGGGGGCAAACATCGGGAGCATTTTAGACGCTTCTTCGTTTTATTTTATGTTTGAGTTGTCAGAAAGCGTTGATAAAAGTTCCCGTCTGTGCAAAGAAATGAGTTGCTTTGTTTTGAAACTTTTCACAGAATTAGTGAAGGACATAAGCTGCATCCCAGACAATTTTCTTTCCCAGTTTTAGTAGGTACCTATATGATCCACATTAATATGTGCAGGTTGTCTCAAGGATCAAGCCCACCTCCCCTTACCTCTTAAGGTTATGAAATACAAAAAAAACTTTTAAAATAAAAGTTGTAGCATGTTATAAACAGTTTTTGTGACCTATGAATCTATCGGGTGATCCTTAAAAGCGGTGCAAACGAAACACACGTTTTAATGGGAACACCCTATTTATTGTCAGTTTTTTAAATCTACTTGTCATTGCTGTTAAAACGGTAAAAAACTTTATACCATTATTATCTTTTACCATTTTTTAAATATTTAATTTTCAAATTTTATATACTAAATCTATTTAACTTGGATTTGTGGATCTCATGCTAAAGATAGACGGTCAACGTAGTGACAAAGAATGTTTGATGTAACTAAAGAAATTTGACATTAAAATTGTAGAATCTTAGGTGTCATTTTAGATGATACTAAAATTCATAGATAAAATATTTTTATTTTCTTGTAGAATTTTAATATGACTTTCCCCTAGTTAAAACAAACATTTCTTGTTATTGCATCGATTGTCTATTTTTATCAGGCGATCCATAATCCAAGTTACCTAAATAGATTTAGCATAAAATTTGAAGATTAAGTACCTATTTAAAAAACGGTAAATTATAAGGTTTTATACCGTTTGAATCATAATAAAGATAGATTTCTAAATGGAGTAAATGAGGTGTTCTCATTAAAAAAAATTGTTTTTGGTTTGCAGCACTTTTAATAAACGCCCTATACATATATTCATAGTATGGGTCACAAATTGTTTAGAATAAACTACAACTTTTGTTTCAAAAGTTTTTTGTACCTCAACAACTTAAAGAGTTCAAGGGAGGTGGGATTGTTCCTTGGGACACCCTGTTCCTGGATTACTTTCTCTTAATATCTTCTCTTTCTCGATAGCAGCTTTCCAGAACGTTTTGTTTTATAGCAACCAGGTTTTATTAGTCTCTCTTCTCAAATTAGGAAGACGTTTTCTGTTATGGCAATATCATAGCGTCTTTGTATTAAAGCTGAGCAATTGTTTCTTTATGTAGCCATTAGGTAACTTTCATCAATACTCGTATATGAAAAACAATAAATCACTGCTACTAACCCGAATGTTTTATACGTGTTAAATAAAAACATATTGTGTAGAACGTAAATTCTAGCGGACGTTTAGTGAATTACAAAAATGCGAAGAGAATCAAGATTGTGAAATTACATTCCACAGGTAAGTAAGTAAATAGGTATAATTTTTTGCCATATAATATTGTTTTTCATTGATATTCTCTGATTTCTTGCTGATTTTTAAGTTTCCAAGAGAAGAAACTAAATTTAGAAAGTGGCTTAGTACTCTAGGTGTCATCGACAAAAAACATTCTTTGGAAGAACTCTATGTATGCGTTTTCTTCATTTTGATGAACAGGAGTGTTTAATGCAACACGAAAGAACGCGAAAAGTATGGTGCTCCACCATCTACTAACTGAAGAAGCAGCTGAGCCAACGTGATAAGACCACCAAAGAAATTCATTCCGGTTTAGGCAATGAGGAAAACAGAGATGAAGATGAGGAAAACGTAGAAATTTTACTCCTCGATCTCAATGCGACGAAGAGAGCCGCATTTCTGGAACAAATAGAATTAACCGAAGAAATGGATTCAGCAGCAAGTAAACCTGTTAACTGCAGATCACCGCCAGCAAAATTATTGAAGTTTACCAAAGAAGAGCCTATTAGAATTAAATCACTTCACTTTACTGCATTTTGAAGCAAAGACTAAAGTGATAAAAGTTGAAGTTACCAAGTTTTCCTTTGTATATTATAAACAAAAAAATTAAAAAATGTTATTAGGAAAATTTCTAAGGAATAAAACAGGCTGCCTAAAAATTCAGAAAAGTAAAAGTATTCCGAGAAATAGTTATCAAAAGTAAAAGTGTTATGAAAATGTAAGGCAACTAAAAATATTTTCATGATTTTATGAGTAACTATTTATAATGTATTGTAAATTATCTATAATCTTGAAACAGATGCTTATGCTTTTTTTGTATCTTCGAGTATATTACCATCGTATAATTAGGAGATTGCCTGAAAAATCGGGAAACTCACGCAAGTGTTAGACGACCAAATCGAAGTTCTTGACACAAAATAGCTTGAATAGTCGTAGAGTGCTCTCGAAGACGACACAAACCTTGCTTTGCGGCATTATGTTTCCCAGTATAATCGATTTGCATACTCGACAAAACCGCAACCCTCGCTTTCCACCTTATTCTCTCTTCAGGCACATTCCGGCTATTGAGTAAATATTGAATGGAAATTTGAGAATAATGATGTTAACTTACGGCATAGAATTGGTGTGTGGGGCAATGTTTTCAAGGAAGAATGTATCGTGGGATTTCAACTGTGAATCTGTTCGAGTGGCATGCTTTTACGCGAATAATAGTTTTTGATTTCGTTTTTTTTTTACAAGAAAATGGACACATGGCAAAGTCCATAACACCACATAAAACGGTCTTGCAATATGGAACGGGTTGCTCTTCTTTGAAAGATAATATGCACTTGTAGATATTACCTACTTCTTGTTAGTTTCTTCAGATTAGTACTGTGGCTAGTCTTGCCTCTCAAATTGTTTGCATTAATGTTGAGATCGACAACTCCACTCAATAGGTACCTATTCAAATCAGCGAATCAAAACTTTTGACGCAAGATATCTCGAAGTGTCTTCAAGGACGTCTACTCCAGGTTAAGTGCTTTCGAATACGAAACATCTCTTGCTTTGTGGCATTAAGTTTCCCTTGCCTAGTAATTGATTTGCATGCTTACACGATGAAACCGGAGGCCGCCTGGCTCTCCCTTACTTTCATGTCCTCTCTTCGGGCACACTCCAGTTATATTGAGTAAATATTGGGGGCATTGGGGGAATATTGGAGAAATAAGCTGTGACCTAGAAAGTCGCGATTTGTGAGATAGGGTTGGCGTGTGCGTTTTAGGGCTCTCCCTCAAGGAAGGGTTTAAAATAAAGACTTGGTTATCTGTATATATGTTTGTTAGGGCGTCCCCTTTAATAAGTGAAGAGAAGAAAAGGTACACAGAAAATATTTTTGAGAATACATACCTATTACAAGAGAAAACAAGAAAATACAAAATAAGAAATGAAAGTCCAGATACGAGTGGTTACTCCAATAATTTTCGGTTTGATTCTCTCGGCACACTCAATATTGTAGTTGTTTAGAGTTATACAGTTACATCACAGATCTATACTACAGGTTAGGTAGAAGTCGGTCAAATTGGAGAAAGGTTGCGCCTTTGGGTATGCCTAACCAATATCCCGTTGAGAACTTTACAATGTTTTAAGAAGAAAAAGTTTAACATGAACATTGTTTGCAACAATAATTATTGTCAGAATCGAAATATCATTTATGACTAAGTTAATGGCGCATATTTTACAAAGCCAAATGTCTCATTTATAAACAAGAATTTAATAGTGATATTGTCAGTGAACTCTTTGAAGATATATCCAGGTTAGGGATAAATTTTAATACCCTCATTAGTCCCTTTGCTCCCTGACCTTCAAGCAGGGACGAATTGACAATTGACCAATAGGGAAAAAAGGAAATTGCTTGGGGCCTCACATTGACTATACGCCGTAGACAACCCTAAGATTATTTCCAAAACTAAAAAACGACCAAATATTTTTGTGAGGAGTGCTTACAACACTATCCCAATATCTCAAAGTGTTGTTTTGTCATTTGAAATATGCAGGGTGTCCCAAAAGGAACAATTCCATCTCCTTTAACTTTTAAGTTTATGAGATATAAAAAAAACTGTTTTAGCTTATTATAATCAGTTTTATGACTCATACTATGAATATTTCTTAAAAGCGGAGCAAACATCCCATATGTTTTTAATTGTTTGAAATCTACTCTGAGAGCGGTATAAAACTTTATAACATTGCCTTTTACCGTTTTTGAAATATATTTTTTTCATATTTCATACTAAACCTATTTAACTTGGATTTGTGGATCACGTTATATAGATACGTAATGACAAAAAATGTTTGATGTAACAAAAGGAATAAGTACCTAGGTATGTCATATTACTGAAATTCAGATATCAAATATTTTTATTTTTGGAATTTCAGTAAAATCTCAAATTGTTATTGCCTATTGCTTATTGAGAATTGAGAATGATGAAAAAATGCCAAATAGACATTGGTTAAAATAACATTGGTTTTCTTAAAATAGGATGTCCAAATTTTGTCAAATTCGATTCTTTCTATTTAAAAAACGGATAAGGGATTTTTTCTCATTTTAAATGGTACAGTTGTTCTGTAATATTTGAAAGCGGTAGGTGAACATTTTATGTTTTGAATCTTGGAGTTAACAGGTGTTTTGTGGCACGTCCTGCCAATTTCAACGCAAACACTCTTGTTGCAAAACGAAAAAATGCACTAAAATCATGCAAGACCAAAAAAACATCATAATCTTATTAACTTACAAGCACTATCCAAAAATAGCGCAAGTGGCGCCTTCTGTGAGATACCTAGAAATTGACATTTTCATCTTATTTTCCATCCCCAAAAGTACAGCGGTGCCAAATTTCAATAATGTATAAGGCATAAAGTAGAAGGTAGGTCAATACTCAATTTTAAAAAGTAAATTTGGACGGCCTGTATAAGAAACTAAAGACGATGACACATGGTCAATATAAGAATTTTATTTTTATTTCTTAATGTTCTGTATGCTCCAGAAGGTATGCCAGGTTTTTCTGAAACACCCTGTATATATTAGTTGATCTAATATAATTTACCCCCCGCCTCTCCCCCTCATGGATGTTGTTAGGGTCTCACAATAATTATATATGTTGCCTGGGGCCTCCAATTCTGTAAAACCGTCCCCACCTTCACCCCACTTGTAGTCTTAACCCATCTAATAACTTAAATAACGTTGATCATGTCCTAGGTATAAGGGATAATGGGAATATTAATTAAGGGAAACGTTAATCGAATATACCCAAACTATCAACGCAATACAGCCCTTTGGGTATTTGGGAAGATCAAGAAGTTCTTATGTTTAGATTAGAGCAAGTAGTTTATGGACAAACATTTGCAAATTCTGCATTATTCCGCTTGCTATTATCTTTGTACATGTTTGTTTTTGGGTAAACAGAGATGACTGAACCTTATCTGTGGTATAGCCAAGTCGGACAACAGATAAAAATACAAAAAATAAAGTCTTATAGGATAATAAAGATTTAAGTTTCTTTTATAATGCTTCATACTAAAAACTTCCTATAATGGATATTGCTTTCAACTATTAGCTTAATTATTGTCTGCTTGCGTTTTCATTGTTCTGTGTCCGAGTGGGGGCGAAGTGCTTTTTATTGCATGGCGACACGGAGAAAATTGGAATGTTATCGACTTTCCCCATGTAGAACTGAATGTGGAAGCTTAACTGTTGACTAAAATACTCAACTTTAACCTATTTTCGCCGGATAACATCAATCTGCATATTTATCCAGATTTGTCCCAGTCGCCAGTCATCAGTATGCAAAACAAACACGGTGGATTTTATTAAACCGGATCGCGTGACCTGTGTCAAGACAACGGACTATTTTTCTCTGGAGCAGTCATTTAATCTATTTACTAGCGTCCGACGTAAAATTTTGAAGGGCAAACTGCAGGCTACTTCTATACTATAAATACTATTCTCCAATAGATGCTACTGAAAAAGCATCAGAGCTAATTTCTAGCAATGGTTACCTTTCATAGCTTTGGATTAGTACAGTCATTTTAGGACTTATTTTCTAGTTTAATTCTCTGTGGATGATTTATGGACCAATCGAAAAGGAAAAATATCTGAAATAATATTCTAAAGAGCGAGGTACCCTATCAGAAATGCACAGATATTAATTAAAAACTACTAATTATTTATGCACCAAATGTAAATTTCAGGTATGAGTATGAAGACAATCTTAAGAATTGGATATAGCCATAGATTAAATGCCACAGATAATCATAAGTATTGCGGAAACCGTCCGCAAAAAATCCTGCTACACCAACTTTCAGACTTTAATTTTGGAGCGAAAACAAATTAAAACAGATAAATGGCAATGTCTTGCAATTCTTAGGACTCGGTACTAAGTCTGGTATAGGTATTATTAGTTTTTATACAAAATTTTATGTCTATACAGGGTGAGTCATTAGTAATGGCACAGTGCAACCTCATATATTTTGGGCCAAAATATTACGATTGAGGCTAATATACCTTATATTAGTCGTTTGTTTAAAAAATACAAGGCGATGAAGTTTATTTTTTGAAAACTGCTGTGTTTTTGGGGATGGAGAATAAGACGAAAATGTAAATTTCGCCGTATCTCACACAGGGAGCCACTTGCGCTGTTTTTGGATTGTGTTTTTACTCATAACTTTTTTGAGGTTATCTTTTTGGCCCTGCAGGTCCATCATTTTAGCGCATCTTTTCATTCTGCAATAGAAAGATACTCTTGTTTCATAACGCCCAAATCAACCGTTTGCATTTAAATTGACAAAATGTCCCCAAAACACCTGTCGACTTCAATATTCGAAAAATTTTCACCTACTACTTTTAAATATTACAGATCAACTGTACATTGAAAATGAAGATAGAAATGCCAAATGAACATTGGTCGAAACACATTTGTTTTCTTGAAATAGGGTGTCCAAATTTTGTCGAGTTTCAGTCCGTTCATTTTGAAAGTGAATATTTTTTAGACATTGCTCATATGGGTTTTTTCTCGCTTTAAATGGTACAGTTGTTGTGCAATATTTGAAAGCAGTAGGTGAATATTTTATTTTTCGAATCTTGAAGTAAACAGGTGTTTTGGGGCACGTTTTGCCAATTTCAACGCGCAAACGGTTGATTTGATCGTTATCAAACAAGAGTACCTTTTTGTTGCAGAATGAAAAGATGCAATAAAATGATGCAGCTTGATTATTTGGGGAGATATAGCCATAATTCAATTTCAAAAAATGAACTTTAATCGTAATATTTTAGGCCAAAATATATGAGGTTGCACTATGTGCCTTTACTGATGACTCACCCTGTATATAGCTTTGTCTATGATGTAGCCTAACACGATGCATTTTCTTTTCTTTTTTTAATTATCAACAAAAATACATATTTATTAATAAATGTAATAGGCTTTCGAAATTTTGCACACCTATATATCCAGTTTTTTATTCTGAACAAATTTATCTAATGACATTTTTGCCATAAAACCTACAAACTAAAATTATGTCATAAATTACTTTCAAAACAAGCAAGGCAGGAAAATCCTCTTATCTTAATGCGAATAAATCCGCAGCAGAGCAATGACTATAGAATTACGGAACACCCTGTACACGTGACTACACGTTAATAAGTACTTAGGAATAACTCTGCCCCTCTTTTATAAGCTTTTAACATACCTTAACCGCATGCATCCTAGTGACTATAGAGACTGGCATAAATTAAATATTATTATGAAGTGATAGTAAAAAAATGAACAGTAGCCACTTATTGGTAAGGAATCTTATAAAATACTAAAATCACTGAAAGAACGAAACGAACTTTTTTAAAGAAACCGGAGAAATGCTTGCATTCTATTTAATATGGAGCAGGTGTGGCAAAATCCTTCGCAGAAAATATATTTTCTTCTTGGTTTTACATGGATTACAAAGACGTCCCATTCTGCAGACAATATATGAAAACACGCACACAAACTCGATCCCCCGAAGCCCGCTTCTGTGGCCCGAAAGATATTTTCCGGAGCCGCAGGATAAGGATAAAGAATATTCCTAAGTTTCCAATATTTGCTCAATAGCAGGAGTGTGACTGAACAAAGAACACCGAAGCGGCGTCGGGAGCGGCAGACCGCGGTTTTATCGTGTATGCAAATCGATTACTATGCAACGGAAATTTAATGCATTCAAGTGGGAACTATATCGCCTTGGAAAACTTCCCTTGACGACTGTTCGAGATATTTTTGCGTTTTGTGCCATCAGTTTTCGAAGAACACTTTGTAATGTCAATTGTTGCGATATTATTATGCACGTGCCCGTATTAAAAGATACATGATAGTGGGGCTAAATTTAGGTTCTTGGACTGAAATTATTGGATTGCTTGGCAGATTTTGCTCAAATTTGGTACAGGTTGGTAATGGTTGTTGTGAATTTTTCTGCGCAAATAGCTTTTAATATTTTATTATTAGACTAACGCGTGTATAGAGTTTAGTTCTAAATCTTTGAATAAAGGACCCCAGGAAGGAGTAAATTTGGACTTGACGCTCGATCGGGACAGTCTCTGCATATGGGGGGATGCCGCTTCCGTTTTTTGCAGTGGCGCGCACTTTTCAGTTGTTTCGACAAACTAATCAATCCTCATTTTTCGTAAAATCAGTAGGTACCTGCAACAATACAGGCAAAAAGTTATAAGGCACGTTTATGTCTTTAAGTTTATAGGATTCCGTGATAATACAGCAATTCTAATTTTAAATTCCCAATTATGAAGAAGTAGGTACCTACACAAATGCCTATGCCACTTTGGTGCATGGCCTCAAAAGTTGATTTAAATTACAAAATTACTTACCGTTGGATTATTATCCTCAAACATTTTAGTTTTGGCGGTTAGGTAAGGGCCACAAGTCGCACAGCTAGGCATATAACTCGAAAAAGTATCTAAATACCACATACTGACACCTATCACCGTGTCAGATATCAAAATATTGGGTCAAAACTTGGTTACTATACTCAGGGTAATTTCTGTTTCACTTATTTTATAATACACACAGAACTTTGACTTCTTTCTGGGATTCGTTGTCTTCTGTCTTGCCGCTTTTTGTAATCTATCACGGTTTCAGAATAAATTAGATTTTTTACATATACTTTAAGTACCCATTCTTATAAACAATCCCAAAGGATAACGTGTTTACGAAATAGTTACTTTGTTTTTATATGTTTACAACTTTATAGGTCTTCTTGTTGACGGAATGACTGAGACCGAGACCACAGAACAGGTTAGATTAACCGAGACTGGGACCAGAGACAGCAGACAGAAAGACTGTTTAATCCCAAATAAAAAACGTTTGACTTACGGCGAGTGGAGCGGGCACAAGCGGAACTAACACGGTTTTGGGACTAAAAAAACGATAGCCTTATTCTCGTATGCCACAACCGCATATAAAATGCAGGGAACGGGAAGTAAAATACAGTGTGATTCAGTTTTAATCTGCAACACTTCAACAGGTGATAGAAAACAAAAAAATAACCGCACTTTCTTCTATAAACTATATCATTTTAAGGCCTTATAAAAAAGTTACAGGGTGTTAAAGTTGCAAGAAATATGTGGAATTTATTGAATATTTTACAAACTAGTTGAGATATTTAAGTCATATTTGGTACACGTTATAACGGCATGGGTTAGCATAAAACCAGTTAATATCAACCATCTTGAACAACCAGTGGCGTAGAAATGGGTAATTAGTATAATTTATTTTAGAAAAAAAATAGAACCACCTTGTAGAGCAATAAAATGTATTCAAATTCTTATGTAAATTTTTATTGGAAATAAAAACGTTTTCTTAGCATTTTTTCATATGTGTCATGGTTTCATAGCAAATTTGATTTTTTCGTATTATTTCGGGGTACTGAAAAATTAACTTAAAACTTTTCTCCATAAGTAACACTCAAAGTAGAAAAAATGTGTTTTGTACTTTAAATACAGTAACTTTTCCCAATAAACTTACCCATTCAAGGTTTTACTTTTCAAGATACAGAGCGTAACATTAATTGTATCTTCCTTAAATGTTTTAGACCCTGTATCTTCAAAAGTATAGCCTTAAATAGGTGAGTTTATTGGAAAAAGTTACTTTATTTCACGTAGCAAACACATTATTTCTACTTTAAGAGTTACTTATGGAGCAAATTTTTTAGATAATTTTTCAGAAGTACCCCGAAATATTACGAAAAAATCAAATTTGCTATGAAACATGACACATATGAAAAAATGCTAAGAGAACGTTTTTGTTTACAATAAAACTTTACATAAGAATTTGAATACATTTTATTGCTATACAAGGTGGTTCTATTTTTTTTTCTAAAATAAATTATACTAATTACCCATTTCTACGCCACTGGTTGTTCAAGATGTTTGATATTAACAGGTTTTAACCCATGCCGTTATAACGTGTATCAAATATGACTTAAATATCTCAACTAGTTTGTAAAATATTCAATAAATTTCACATATTTCTTGCAAATTTAACACCCTGTAACTTTTTTGTAAGGCCTTAAAATGATATAGTTTATAGAAGAAAGTGCGGTTATTTTTTGGTTTTCTATCACCTGTTGAAGTGTTGCAGATTAAAACTGAATCACCCTGTATAGAATATAGGTATCAGTCGCGGAACCAAATTATTTTTTCCAATTTTCTACTGTGGTGGCTCTAGCCCCAGAAGTATCTATGGACGAGCCGCCATCACTCTACAAAAGCCAATTTGGACTCGATCGACTGTCTTGTTGCACTGCTCTATTATTTCGTTTCACCGTTGACTGAAATATTCGTTTCACCCAACAGTAACCCCGCAATTCTTAATAGATTGGTTTCTCTATGCTCGTCATTTTCAAAGCGCCCTATCAATTACGCAGACTTTGTAGTAACCTGCCACTTCAACCAACCAACACCGATCCTCTCTATTCACATTTTCATTTATATATTGCACCGCGTAAAGTCTGCATCCATCAAAGTGTCCTTCAAGAAAGAAAAAGGACGGGCCGCCGCCGTGTAAAAAATGAATTGGGCCTTTAGTGCCCCCCCCCCCTCTCCGGATTCGGGGTCCGATGTAGATAAGGCTTTTACTTTTAGGGTTGGCCCCCGACTATTAAACTTTTGCCGGATAAAGGAGTGCGGGCAAACGTAAACACCAAACGGCCTTTATACTGTACTTATTTTGGGGCCGGCCGTGCCGGGATAAAGCTCGTTAAGGGCCGGACCCCGGCGGTGAAAAATGGACGGTGCTAAAAGCGGATTTTGCACCTGCGTATTTTGACAACGAGTGCTGCGCGGGTGTTCTAGTGTCGAAGCGGAATGGCTCGATTAAACTTGTAATGCACTCTATATGACGGATGGTAAAAATTTTCAAAATTTTAGTTTAGCCAGTCTCTTATCAAAGGAACATTATAAATAGGACTACCATATTATTGAAATATCTCATGCGTTCGTGAACTCATTCCCAAGAAAATATAAAACATAAAAAACAAACAAAAAAAGGGGTTTAGTATTCTACGCCAATCGGTATTTTTTTTGCAAATACTGTCTCTTTGCATTTATGATAGATTCTGGATTTAAGCTTACCAGTAACGGCAATTTTGACTCGATCATTAATAAACCTTGTACAGGTTGACCTGAAAACAAATGCCTCACACTGAAGTTACGTGAAAAAATTAGGTGAAGCATATTTTAACATTGACAAGTTTATCTTGTACAAGTTGAATTGAAGGTTTTATTATTATAAGACAATTTTTATTATACAAGGTGTCCATAAATTACCGGATAAAAATACCGAAAAAAAATTGAGTTTTCTCGTGATAAATAATTATAGAGAACTGATACGGCGATTTATCCGCAATTCACAAAAACGACTCAGCATTTTTTGAGGGACTGATTTCACTATAGATAGCAATTTTCACAGCTATCTTTCAATTATAGTATAGATATATAAGCTGCTTTCAAAGAAAGAAAAAGATAGACCCCCGCCGCGTTCGAGAGATGTTGGCGAGATGTTGAACCGGCTGCTATATGCACAGAGCTTGCAAAACATTTCTTTCTATAATCTAATGAAAAGTTTACTCAAAGAATGCTTTATTCGCATGGAGTATATAAAGTATAGTGTGTGCGTCAACTTCTTCGAATAGATTTTATTCAGTTTTAACTGGTATCTTCTACTATACTTTTTCAACTTCATATTGGGAATAATCAATTTCAAATTGGGAACATACAATATTAAATTGAATATCAACAACTTCATATTATTAAGTAATATTTTAATTACTTTTAACTAAGTAAATACACAGTACCTCAATACCTACTTATTGAATTTAAAATATCATATTTTTGCTATATATATTTAAGACATCTAATATATGTATCTCTGTATATTATATATTATATATATTATACAAGCAGTTATGTAAGTCGGGAAACGTACATGGGTAGTACCTACATATCTGTATAGGTACAATATGTAAATGTAAATTTTATCTTACTCAACTTAAACTTGTGGAATATTTTATTGTTAATGTCAGTACGTTTTCTTTAGCATAGTGAATTTAATTTCTAAGAATCTCTAGTGTTGTTTCTTCATCCTGTAATTGGTCCTCGGACTGTTGGATGTAATATAAATAAATAAATAAATATTTCCTACAAATGTGGTGCATCTGGCTACAGTTAATTTATTATTTATGTCATTTCGCACTACTTTTACTTTCTAATTTCTATAAGCAAAATTTAGCTTGCGATAAATGATTTAGTCTTTGTGTTCCTTCTAAGATTTCTGGCCTTTTTAAACTTTTTTTTTAATTTTACTTAACATTATAAACTTTATTTAATAAATTGAGTTGTTCTTGTTGATAAGTGTTTTTATAACATGAGGTTGTTATTTTTAATTTAATATTGAATAGTCCCGATGTGAAATTGTTTATTCTAAATTTGATATTGACTATTCCCAATTTGAAGTTGTCTATTCCCAATTTCAAATTGATTAACTATTCTCAATTTGAAGATGTTTATTCCCAACTTGAAACTGATTATTCCCAATTTGAGGTTGAAAAGGAAGGTATAGAACTCAACTCTGTATACATATTTTTGTTGATGTAACCCAGGGACCCTTTAAAGTAAGGGGACCCAGCATTATACTTTCCAAATGAGGCCGTTTCTTTCCCCATTCTAATAGTCTCAATGATGCCAAGTGTGCAATTTTATTGGAGAATCTATGGATATAACAGGTACTTTGATTGTTAGTAAAAATTAATATGATTTCTAAAAATTAGACTTGACAATGTTCTGTCAACAAGCACAGAATATGGCAAGTGCCAAATGAATCAAATTTATTTTATATTTGAATTTGGTTTCCTGCAATTATTTCCAGGAATTTAAGTAATATAAGTATGATAAGTCAGTGCCGATTTTGCTTATTTGAGAATTTGTCGCTATTGCACCTTGTTACCAGGTTCCTCAAACCATTTGTAATATTATGTAGGTATAATAGGTACGTACTTGAAATTTCTTCCCTTGTTGAATGTATCTACCCAAAGAACTTTCACAGATTTCAGGATGGACTAATAAGATTAGGTCTTGTACTTAGTTCTAATCATGTAGTTTTTCTCGGTGCTCATTTTTGTAATTTTATTTCTCTCCCAAGGTACCTCACAAACGTAAAATAAACTTATAGTTGTAGATAAAAACTGTTTAAAAAAAGACCTGACTGAAGCTACCTGCCTAATAATTTAATATTTAGGAAATACCATTTTTGTTTTCAACTACTTACTTATACGTAATGCCCACGTAATGGGAATTGTAGGATTACTAAAGGTGAGACAAGAAAAATCTGGTTGCAACTATTGGGACTACTACAGGCGGCCTCATTACCTTTAACTGACTATCTGGAATTTAGAAAACTTAAAAATTGTGAATTATGATGGGAAATATTTTGCCTCCTTTGGAATCTATGGCACTGGCATGTCACATAAAACCTGATGGCAGTTGGACACTGACATATAACATAACCTTGTACCAGCCCACTTATATGTGGTCTTGGAGATATAGAGAAAACAAGGCTTCACTTTTCCTACGTGATAGACTGTGACATGCTGGGTCCCCTTATTTTAAAGAGTCCCTGATGTAACCAAACAAGGACAGGTATTATTGTTATTGTTGTATGGGTTGACATACACTGCTGACTATACTGTTGAATTCAAACAGTTCAATTATGATAATATTTTAGAGAAGGAAAAAGGCCGTGATTGTACAAAACTTAATATGATGTGTCAATATGTTATAATTGGTGGGAGATACACGAGTTTACTGCTACATTATGAATTTAAGGAAATGATGTAGAACAAGTGACGTAAAGCCATGTAAAGCGAATTATTTTTTGTATAGTTTATTTTGTATCGGAAAAAATACTTTAAAAATGGCTATTTGACCCCTAATAAGCGGTTGGCCCATGTCGTGTGCAGAGGACAAGCAGTTGACATGTATTAAGGCAAAATTTCGGATTGCGTGCAACCACTTTATATAATAGGGCTGACAAATTCGACATCTGAATGGGACTGCCGCGTCAACCTGGCAGCCCGAATTTCCAAGGATTATAGTTAACTAGCTGGAAGTTAAAGTAATCATATAGAGAAAATTTCGCAAATCTGGTATAGTTTTAAAACTGTAAGAAGGAAAGCAAATTAATAACATTTAAATAAATTGAAAAATATGTCATACTCTCAAATATAGGCTTTGCCAAAGGAGGGAGATAAAGTCAGAGTTTAGAGGTATAATATACTCGTATATTGCTGGTATAACCAGAACTACAAAATAAATTGAAGTAAAATTAGAATCAGCGGCTGAATATACGACTGAAGATATAACACAAGGAAGGGCCACTCCGAAGTGAAGTTAGTGTAGTTATATAATCGAGTCAAAGGCTTGCCGCTCTCGGCCCGAGAACTAACCTTGGAATTTCTGGTTTGCCAATATCTATATCTATCTATATAATTTCTGGTTTACCAAATCGACGATAATAGTCAAGGCGGCGGGGAACAATAGTATAGAATTGGAACCACAGAAGGAAGCGCTCCATTCCCGTCGCCTTCACCATTATCTCGCACTGCCTATTTTTATAGAAGAACTGTTTCTTGCTTGGTTTTCAGTGGGGACGAGAGGCAAGAGGTGAGGGCAGAAGACCCTTTTATTTGTTTGTGTTATATTTCGGTGGTTATACCAAACATAAATTATTCTCAGGTGTGAAAAATCTTTAGGCAGTAGTGGTAACTCTCTGTTTGCGGAAAATCGCAAATTTGCATGTAATGCAGCTTGAATCAAAACAAACTGCTGTAGTTTGTTCGCTTCTAAGTAGACAGGCATTGAGCCCTGTTGAAACTTTTATGAAAATTTATCGACCTTTAAAGCACTTACTCTGTTTAGGCGGCGCGTTATTATGTAAATCGACGATATTATAAAACAGTCGTAAAACGTACATAACGGCACCCTTGAACAAAGTGGCAGTAAATGTGGGGCTCTCTTTTAATTACACACATAATACATAACAATAAAAAACGTTACAAAAATTTAGCAGTAAACGTTTTACGGTTGATATTCGATAAACATAAAAACTTCATTTGAAGCAGATTGAAACGTTTATATTATGTAGCAGAAAACGGGTTGTGCGGCGTCTGGCGAATGATTTCGGTAGGTATATGTATTGTATATAGACTACAGCGACAAAGTGGAAATTAGGGTGTCCCTAAAAGCTCTTTACCACACTATACTAGATATAGTGAAGCTCAAGAAAAATAGATTTAGCTAAACTTATATGGTATAGAGTGTTGTAAATACCTTTTACTGACACCCATACATAAATCAGAATCGAATTACACACATAATACATAACAATAAAAAACGTTACAAAAATTTAGCAGTAAACGTTTTACGGTTGATATTCGATAAACATAAAAACTTCATTTGAAGCAGATTGAAACGTTTATATTATGTAGCAGAAAACGGGTTGTGCGGCGTCTGGCGAATGATTTCGGTAGGTATATGTATTGTATATAGACAACAGCGACAAAGTGGAAATTAGGGTGTCCCTAAAAGCTCTTTACCACACTATACTAGATATAGTGAAGCTCAAGAAAAACAGATTTAGCTAAACTTATATGGTATAGAGTGTTGTAAATACCTTTTACTGACACCCATACATAAATCAGAATCGTTGAAATGATCGAAACATTTACCGCATTTGTTTCTAAATATGGTTTTTGTATTTCGGCTGAAACGTTAAGCAAAGCTTATAATACTCTTGCATAAAATAAATAAACATTTTCAAACGCATCAAATATCCAACCGATACATGATGTGAGTGGTCTAATTTTAAAGATTGTGTATTATTGCCAGTTATTATTAGATAAAAGTTGAGAAATCTGTAAAAGATTAATCGATTTGGAGTTTGCTATTATAAAAAATATTACAGCTGCTTGTCAGGATGTATGCCTGAATATCTACCTACTTTCCCACTTATCGAACAAAACACCTATTTATCGTTTTTAAATTTGAGATGGAAACTAAAGAGTGATTTGTTTGACTATTACAATTATTTATTTTCTATTTATTACTACGTACTAGGTAGGATCGTTCTCAGTTAATAAATGCCAACCTCTAAGATATATTTATCTATGGGGATTTCTCTGAAATGCCTGTCCCTCTCCAGATGAGCATTAACTAACTTTACAATCTTGGGTGAATAGTAGTTGCTGCGAAGATGCAAGAGCAGTTTTTACTCCTTATTACATAATAATAAATAGGGGTTGCAAAGAAATCAAATTAAAAGTTATATATATGTTACAGACCGTATATGTAAAACAGGCCGTATACAAAAGGACTAGTCCATATGTAAACGGACTGAAGATATTAGTCCATATGTAGGAATAAGAAGCTAGTCCGTCAACAAATGGTCTAGTCGGTTTGCAAAAGGACTAGTCCTAATATATACGGTCTATCTGCAACTATACCTTTTCAACTTCAAATTGGAAATAATCAATTTCAAATTGGGATTAAACAACTTCAAATTGAGAATAGTCAACTTCAAATTGGGATTAATCAATTTCAAATTGGGAATAGACAACTTCAAATTGGGAATAGTCAATATCAAATTGAGAATAAACAATTTCAAATTGGGAATATTCAATATTAAATTGAGAATCAACAACTTCATATTAAACAATATTTTAATTACTTATATCTAAATAAACACACAATATGTGCCTACTTATTGAATTTAAAATATCATATTTTTGCAATACAGTGTGGTCATTTAAGTGTGCAACATATTGGATTTTTTTTATTAATTGGCACAACGAAAATACACATACTCCCGAAAGTTGGTACATGTTCGATAATTATACTAGGCGCACTTAGAATGGTTGCAAGTCAAACAGCTTACAGGGTAGGTCAAAAAATACAAAAATTGTACAAGAGTAAAGTACCCTTATTTCAGAAAATTTAGCATGTTATTGAGAAATGTTGTATATATAGAATTAAAAGTTAAATGCCTTAATATCGAGACATGGCCTCCTAAGAAGAAAAAAATAATTTGTTTTGAAAAACATTCATAATATTCTAATAAAAATTTGTCTTAATATTCACCCTAGACAATTTCATAAATCAATGAAAATTAAATCAATTTCGCATAACTTTGTTCAAATTCAAGCATATTTGTAAAATTTACTTAGATTTTTAATTTTTTAGGGAATCACAAACTTCATGTTTGTTGCAACGATATTAAACAAAACTTTAAAATTTCGCAAAAATACTTCTGAACAAGGTAAAACATTAGTAATGATAATGTGCTTATTAAAAAACTCTCATTTACGGTGCAAAATTTTTATTTTAATTGTTTATTAAGAAACTGGAAATTAATTATTGACGAAATTTTTTTTTCTTAGGTGGCTATGTTTTGGTATTTAGGCATAGCTTGTAATTCTAAACCACTTTTCTTAATAACCTTTTGCTGCATTTTTTGAAATAAGGGTACTTTACTCTCGTACAATTTTTATATTTTTTGACCTACCCTGTATGCTGTTTAACTTGCAACCACATAATATTATTATTAAACATGGCATCAACTTTCGGCAATATCTGTATTTTGGTTGTGCAACTAATAAAAAAGTCCCATGTTGCACACTTATATTTAATCCTTGTCTATCATTTAATATTTCTGGTATATGTATCTCTGTATATTTCCTGTAAATCTGGTGCAACTCGCTACAGTTAATTTGTTATTTATGTTATTTTGCACTACTTATACGTTCTAATTTCTATAAGCTAACTTTAGTTTGCGATAAATGATTTGGTCTTTGTCTTCTTTCTAAGATTTCTGGCCAAGTCTTTTTGAACCTTACCAGGCAGTCGAAATTTTGCTGAATATTATAAACTTTAGTTAACAAATTGAGTTGTTCTTGTTATTATATATTCCCAATTTGAAATTGTTATTCTCAATTTGATATTGACTATTCCCAATTTGAAGTTGTCTATTCCCAATTTGAAAATGATTAATCTCAATTTGAAGTTGACTATTCTCAATTTGAAGTTGTTTATTCCCAATTTGAAATTGATTATTCCCAATTTGAAGTTGAAAAGGTATAGATAGATCAAGAATAATTTTTTTTAGAAACTTCAAATAAAGAAAATTTCCATTTGTGTCCGACATTCTGGCAGACACTGTATAATATTTTATGAGTTAGGTAAAGTTATAAACAAAAAGATAACACTGCCTACTTAACTAAAATAACAACCTTCTTGCTAACAAGCGCCTACCGTCCCCGCCGGACCATAGGTGCTTGTTTTTACAGATTTAAGTTTGTCTTATCTTATCATAATTGATTAATTTCACTGTTTCTGATTCAATAGTAAGTAATGATAAGTTATTTGTTCTTTCCTGGGTCATTGAACATCTTTGGAAATTCAAAGTTTTGTTTAACCTGCTACCTGCTAAACGACCTTTCTGCTCCAGGGCAGTTGTAAAGTATGGTGGAAAATATTTTTAGCAAAACAGTGAGAAGCAGGAGAGCTAACGGTGAGTGATGAACTTGCAAGGTGGAGGTAACGACGCTCGAAGAGCGAGGAAAGACTGAAAGAGGAAGTAAAGAGCGGCGACGCAGCAAAGTAGTGAACAAAGCAGCGTTGCCAATCGCGAAAACGCAAAAATAATACAAATAATAGACCATAATATTGTCATGATTGTACGTTCAATTTTGCAATTGCACTAGAGCACAAAGGGCGGGTTAGAGCTGAGGGCGGGGGGGGGGGGGAGCCCCCCCCGTGCTCCCCCTACGGCACGCTTCTGCCTGTTCGGACCTTTACAAGACAAGACGTCCAATGGAAAATAACTGAGAATAGAAACATCGCGTACAGCATTATTTCCGACGATTGTTATCAATCGGAGTGTCATGTCCGAAACCTCGTTACATTTTATTACTTTCAATGTCGGCTGATGGGGAGGCGCCTAACGAGGCTGTCACAGTGCTGGACGGTCTCCGTTCTTCCGAACGTTGCCATTAGATATAACGAACCTAAAACACATAACTATTTCAATAATTATTTACGATAGGGAGACTGCAGAAACATGTAGGTACCATTCACGAAGCCGCTTTAAACAGTTTTTCCCGAAATAAACGCAAAATAGAATTGCATACTAACTCGCTTACTACACTCTATTCAAACTAAATGCAAGTGGCGCGTAAACATTTACACGATGGGAGCACGTGAACAATTCTGAGGGCTAATACGAGGCGGGGCCCCATTAAGGACGATGTCTATGAATTTTTATAATAGAAAATATTAAAATAATGTGCCCCAGTATTAAGAACTTTAAAAACACACTTTTATGGCACACTTAGTTATTCACTTACCTGCAAATTTCTACTATTAACACAAATCGTAGCTCCAACAATTAATAAACAGCGAAAGGATTATATCGGAAAACATAAAGGCCCACTTGCAACTCAGTACACCTCTGTAGGAAACACCGACTCGTTGCACTGGCCCGCCGTGTCAGATTTTATTGCCGGCTAGCCAATAGCAAGCCGATCACGTGCGTATCACGCTCTAGCCATGCAACAACTTGTGTTTATGTTTCACTTGCGTTTAGTTTGAATAGTGTTTAGTGTTTAGTATAACACGAAAAACTAAGTATTACTCATTTTTCATCCTCCATTTCTACCTCTTTACGTAGAGTGGTTTCACCTGAAAACAATCTGAATCGTTTAGGTTGTAGGCAATAAAATGGCGTTTAAACAAGAATTTATTTTTTCTGAACGTCCATGATATAATATTTTGTAAATAACATTAAAAATTCCACATTCATAAAGGTGCTAAAAAGTGGCAAAAGTATATACACTTTTTTGTAACGAAAACAGGCGCCTGCGGTTGATCGAAAAGTAATTATTGTGTTTTTTTTTACGTAAACGAGAAAACAAGGAAATTAAATTTTGTAGAACAGTTATTAGGTAGCGCATATACAGTGTGTCTTCGGTAAATTTGAGTTTCTGGGGTTCAGCCTAGCTTCTTTTGAAACTAATTTGTGGCATAGTTTTAGTTTCGAACAATCACGTGTCCCAGAAAAATATTGTTTTACTGCACTTTTGTAGGTTTTACGACAAAATATTATTAGGGAAACTTGTACAGAATAAAAAATTGAATAGGTGTGCAAAATTTCAAAAGCGAATTCCTCGCAACACCCTCTGAGTACAGGGTGCTCCATTTTCGGTACTTATGCAGGATATCTCGGTTATTTTTAGAGATAGGGAGTTGCGGTTTTCGGGACACTGGTCTACTTTTTCTTAAAAAGAAAGGCCCACCGTAAACATAACTTTCATGGCCTCCTTAGTTTTTGAGATAATAATAATCATTATCAAACTAGGAGTATCCCAGAAGCAACTAAATGCCTGTGCGGGGGATGGGGGAAATTACTATTATTTTGTATTCGTTGCCGTTTGCTTCCAAGGTCGACTTTTTCCGATAGAACTAGGATAGCATTCACTCAAGTATACTACGGAAAACCCCAGCATTACCAGTTACCTAATGTATAGTTAGTAAATCAAATTATCCAAGGTCGATCGAAGGCAATAAAACATGCAGTCTAAACAGTTCGGCGATGCTACGATCATCGCCACCGCGGCGAGGTAATTTGAAAAATTTGCTATTTTCAGGCACCCCTGTATATCCGTTATAGCTAACTTGTTGAAATAGTAAAAATTGAACACTTATAGATTTTTTCACGTAGAATTCAGTGGAGTACAGGGATTTTTTCTGTCTGGTAATAATTTCAAAATATAAATATAACTTGAAAAAGTATATAAGGAGACAGCCTGTACTATTGTTTGTATATGAACTTGAGCCTAAGCACGTCAACATTAGATAATATATTGTTTTTTTATTTATAACGAGGCCATAACTTTTATACTAAATACAAGATTTTTACTGTGCTTTTACCAGTATAGTAGGAAGCGAAGCAACGGATCAGCAAACATCTTGATCCAACGAAGACAAAATAATAGTAATTGCCCCGCTCCCCCGCACAAGCATGTGGTTGCTTCTGGGGTACTTCTAGTTTGGAGTATTGTGAGGGTGAGAATTATTATTATTATTTTATATATTTTAACAAAAAGTCGCTTTTCGTTTTTGGTTCAAGCAGATCTTTTCCCTTTATAAGTTCCCTCACTAAAGCAATAATAAAGGTTGCCTTTCTCCATTCCTTAAAGTTGTTTGAACTCCCAGTGTGCTAAACTAAAAAAAATATATTGATGGTCTTATTACAAAAAAAAAGGTACGTAAGGTAGTGTTTCACAAGACAATATTTCTTGTCTCGCCAGGCCTATTCTTGTCTTGTCTTGCAAGGCAAGACAAGAAATGAAATTCATTCTTGTTTTGCCCGACTCTTGCAGGAAAAAATCTTGTCATGCAAGCAAAACTTCTTGCAACTTCTTGTTCTTGCATTTTTTGTTTAGTGGCGTCATCGCAGCAAGAGCCTTGCTACCAAGACTCTTGTTAGCAAGACTCTTGCATTAGGTATTTATTTCGTGTAAAGCTTGTCGAGACAAGCTGGCGCAGCGCTGCCTAGTCGCGGTGCGGCGGGACAATGATTTATTTTTTAGATTATTGACAGATATATTTTTTATTTGTATTTCTTCTTTTGTATTTTAATAATAATTTTGTTTTAATGTTGTCATGATTTTGAATTTGAAATAGTCGAACATTTTCCTTTCTATTAAAGCTGTTAAAGTTACTTTGATGTATGTGTGGACAAAAACCGCGAAACCCATGCACTCTCCCAAAATGACCCGAACCACACTATGCCACTATCCCACACTAATATCACAGACCTATATAGATATAGGTCTGTGCTAATATGAAACGAAATGAAGCATTAGAAAGTCCAATAGACCCGAGAAACAGCTAGTCTATCGGTATTTATTTAAGTATTATACAGGGTGAGTCACATCTAAAGGCAGAGCCGAAAACACAAGGTAGAATTCTCTAAAATAAGAGTGTTGAAACTTTTCCAAATATTTTTTAATTTTTTTCTAGCCCGTTTAGGAATTATTTTATACATATTATGGGTTGTCTTTTTGTGCAATAATTTGGCCCTGTTCAGATGAGCAGCGGCGTAGATAGAAATAATTTTATTTTAAATGCCAGCATAATCACCTTGACACTAGTTTAAAAAATCCGAAATTACGAAGAAACTGTACCAGAAGTAAAAAAAATACCAAGAGGCACTTTTTGTTCCAAATTAAATGGGCTATCCAAAAAAGGCAAAATTTTTGGTTTTGCGCAGGGCCGTACTACTTTTTTTCTACAATTATTTACAGTAACTATTTGTACCTACGCCGCTGGTGATCGGAACGGGGTCAAATTATTCCACAAAATGGCAACCGTCCAGTGTATAATGTGTACCAAATTTGGTTGGAATTCCTAAATGGGATCGAAAGAAATTAAAAAGATATGTTATTTTTAGAAAATTTTCAACACGCTGTATATGGAGAACCAAGCTTTTTTGGGCTAATGTTTATTAAGCATATGTGCTTATTTTAGCGAGTTCTACCTTGTGTTTTCGGCTCTGCCTTTAGATGTGACTCACCCTGTATAGCAAAAATACAATTAAAGCAAACTTTTAAAATATAAATTAATCCACTGTAGTGAATAAATTGAAGAGTACATACCCTATTAATTTGTTGAATTTAAAAGAATTAAAATTAAAATGATTTTGTTTGTCGCGACTTGGGAACTATGCATTACATGCATAGTTACATAATATACAACGATAATGGTAAAAACTTACAGTCTTAGCTCTTTTGTGGAGCTGAGACTGTAAATTTTTACCCTTATCGTTGTATTCTCCTACTCCACTTCAAGATATGAACTATTTCCTCAAGTTATTTTTATTTATGCTTATTTTTTAAAAATCAATATTATCATCTACATTAATTATTTCCCTTATTAAAGTTTTACAGAAATTAAAAACACACATACCTAGTGATTTTTGCAAGACTTCTTGCTTTTAGCAAGATTTCTTGCAAAATTGCAAGTCTTGCAGAATGATTTCTTGTCTTGTCTTGCAAAGCAAGACAAGAAATTTAAAAGAGTCTTGTCTTGTTCTTGCAGCAAGAACAAGACAAGAACAAGAAATTTGCAAGAGTCTTGTGAAACACTAACGTAACGTAATTCATTTGTGCCGCCCCCTGGCACCCGAGGCAAGGGCCCCCTCGTACCCTCCCTAGATCCGGGCCTGGTTGAGGTATGGCTCTTTCACCGGAATCCGGAGCCGTATCTCATTAATCCGGCATTTTTATTAGAGGCGGGATGACGCGGGAGGGGGCACGCAGCGGTCGCGACAGTGATGGATCGCGGAACGCGAGGGCCTCTATGGACGTACCACCGTATATATAAATCATAGTAGCTTCACTTGGCCGCGGCACTTTGATCTCGTGGAGTCAAAGGCTCGCCGCCATCGGCCCGATGTATAATAATCTTGAATTTGCTCCGCTAGCGATGGTCCAAGCGGCAGTGGACCAAAAGTAGAAATTGGAACCACAGATGGAAGCGCCCCGTTTTCGTCGCTTTCAAGGGGCGGCGACATTCGGACTACTGCCTCGGCCATATTGGGAATGACCCTTCTACGTGCTATAACTTCGGTGGCTGTACTGCTCTAAGGAGTTAATCGGTCGCGTAAATTACATCCATTTGCCCGGAAAAAAAGCGGCATTTGTTTGCTGTCGGCCGGTAAATCGCGTTAATTTGAACCGGGGAAATGGACCGGGGCATTTCCCTTTCCCCACGACGGAAGTTTCCTTTGTTCATATATGCCGTACGGGAAGGATGGAAGCAAGGTTGAAGGGAGATTAATCTCGCGATAGCGGGCGACTTTTGTACTGGTAACTTCACCGCAGGAAATTTGGGACAACCTTAATATATTTTTCAGACATTCGTCGAGCGTATACAGGGTTTTCTGCATAAGAATCGACACAGAGCAGGGGCATACAGGGGAGCCCAAAATAAGGCGATTTAACGCAACTTATACCTCTATACTAAGTTGCACCCCTGAGAAGTTATAGGCATTGAAAGTGGGCAATATCAATCAGTACGTCAATTATTTTTGAACTTTGAAAAACCAAATTTGGTACACGTTGTGGGTATACGAAGGGGCATTAATCGACAGAAAACATAGTTCAATTGTACCATTTTAAAGGGTTAATACAGAGTGATGCAGCCTAAAAATGTGACAGAACTTTTTTGTTGTGTTATGAAGAATTTATTCTAAAACTTTTTTAGAAAAACTTTATCGCTTTCGCCAACACGTATTGCAGATGTGATATTTATAATCTTTGAAAATTCAAAAGTTGGCTATGAAATTAAACGTCAAACTTGAATAACAACCATTTATTATGATTCAGCTTAACAAATATTGGTCAAATCTCAATAGTTACTGAGATATAAGTCGGTGTAGTGCTTTTTTTACTCCCACATTCAAAACATAAAATTTTCACCTACCGCTTGCAAATATTACAGATAAACTGTACAGGGTGTTCCCGTATGTTTTGACCCACCCCTGGAGCCTCTATTTTTCGACTTAGAAAAAAATTACTTAAATGAAAGTTGTAGGGTACCAAGGTGTATTGTCCCAAAAATAATGGATTGACAGGAATGCCCTTGCCTAAGGTAAAATGTTTTTCCATGGCAACCTTGATTAAATATAAAGATCGTATTTATCTGCCATTTGGAATATCATGCGAATGCTTAGAGCAAACATATAACATATTTATATTGTTGGAATCGGAAAAATGCGCGCAATTCAAAAATCCACAAATATACAGGGTGTTCCATTTTAAAAAATAAGTTTATATTTTTTCATAAATTTGCAATGCTCATTTGTTTTATCTAGTAACAGATCCTAGCGGTTCAGAAAAAACCCTACAACTTTCATTCAAGTATTTTTTTCTAACTCGAAAAATATAGCCTCTAGCTCTAGGGGTGGGTCAAAATATACGGGAACACTCTGTACATTCAAAATGAAGAAAAAATGACAAATGGACATTGGTCAAAACATCATTGATGTTCTTCAAATCGGGTGTCCAAATTGTGTCCGTTTTAAAAGCGAATAAAATTATTAATACATAGCGATTAAAAAATTTGGAAATTTTTTTGCAGAAAGAATTTTCATTCACGTTGTGATATGGAATATGGAAGTAATATAGCCAATGTTCCATCACTTCCTATTTACGAAAAAACATTGTTTAAATTTCGTGAAATTATCTTGTAAAATTGGTAAATATTGTTTGATCTAATTACAAAAATATAAATAATAAAATAATAACAAACAAACTTCATTATTATGTTCATTGCTTATTCGAATTAGGTACTAAAAAAATAAAACGCAGCACTGAAGAAATTGCACTAAACGCCATGCTTTTAGTGGAATAAAACACCTTTAAACGCTACAGAATGATCTTATAAACAATTTAACAACTTTCAAGGGACTTTAACAGTTTATATGAAAAATAGACAGATTGAATGTACCTGCTTATTAATTTTTGGTAATATTCATATAAAGTAATTCACGATAATAACAACATATCATGCCCAAACCATTTTTTTTCGTGTTTTTTTTTTGTTTTTTCATCTTCGCCGCCTATGGCTCCGGAATGTTTATGCGAGAGCATCGCAACGGTTTCAACAGTGATGGATCGCCAAACGCGGGGGCCCCTATGGCCCTACTGCTCTAATAAAGGGCCAATCGGCTGCCACATATTATAGGCACCGTGAATTATATTCGTTTGCCCGGAAAAAACGCGTGGTATTTGTTTGCTGTCCACCGGTAAATGACATTAATTTCGACCGAAAGAAAATGGAATTCGGAATTTCTCAGGGACGGAATTTTTCTCTGTGTTCCTTTTCGACACAGAAAGGAAATAAATAAGGTTAGGATGAGACAGATCCTTAGCGTATAATTACACAAAGAAGGCAACACTAGAGAGGTTGCAGAGTAACATCGCCTAAGCAAACTAACTCGGGTTCCAAACAAACATTTCAATAATAAATAACTGTCATTGTAAAAGTTCAATTTTAATATCTAAACATAGAGGTGCTCTTGTTTTAATCTGACAAACTTTGAGAAACAATAGAACTTTAAAACTACCCACGGAAAAACACTCCATTTGAATCTTTGCATACCAACACTGAGTGGACCTGTATGACCATTCAACTGTTTTGGGTGGATTCCGTAGTATACCTACTTGACTCGCCAGATGTCTTTAAAATTTCTATTTTGCTCCTCTTTGGCACCCTGCAGAAAGAAACTACCTGTATATTTTTGTTTAAAGGTATGTGGCGGTCTTGGGATGTCCTGATTAACCTTGTGGTGTCGGACTTTAAATAAAAAAATTGCTAAATGGTTTTCTTCAACATCGGGGTATAAAAAAATCGTAGCCGGCCCTGGATTTGCATATTGAAAATGGTAGGAATGAAAAGAAGCGGTTTTTGAAGGCCTTTCGAACAAAGAAAAATTTAGGCGATTAGCTCCAAAAATAAAGGCTTTATGAACTTAGACACTCTGTATATATTTCTGAATCACGTCATGTTACGTCTCGTAGCACGTGTGTATGGTCTTACTTTCTGGGACTCCGTTCTCTTCCCTTATTACTTACCTTATCTGTGGATATATCGATAACATTTTTTATCTATAGTTATGTGCTATAATGGATCCAGTTTTAATGCTGATTTCCCCATATTTTATGATACTTTGTATCTTTGCTAAAGCTAAATGTATTCATTGTAATGTATAAGGACATTTGTTGGGGAGAAAGAAATAATAATAAATATTAAGGATTATGGGAATGGCCACCCTCGCATTACACGGGACAAATAAAAAAGAAATAAGCTTTATAAATGCAAATCTAAAAGGGTCTGGAGAATATACAGAATAGTTAAGAATATAAGTCACCCAGATTTAGCCAGAAATTGTTGTATGTACATAATATTACAACAAATATAAAGGGCTTAAATTACCTTAGTATACCTACATTTATATTTATAGTACGTGCTGATCCCTTAAAATACGTACCTACAACATACGAACTAATTGTAGAAACTTCGATTAAATAAATATGCTGTCTTGGCGTTATTACACAGATAAGTTGGCAGTGCAAATTTGAAGCGAATAAATATTCATCCTTTGGCGTCCAATTTAATTTAACAGACAAATATAAATGTCAATCTATGAGGAACAGTTTACAGTAGCGCTATTTTTAAATTTTTGATTATATTTCGTGTGGGTGAACATATCAGAATAACAAATCAAAATAGGTAGGTTACTAGTTGTGATTTCTGCTTGTTTTTCCAAGAAATAAATATTTTTTTATAAGATCACTTGAAATAAAAGTGTCTAAATAGTATTTTAAGTCAATCAACTGTGTTTATTTAAAGACATCGATCCAACAAACACTCCCAGTAAAAATATTCTGTTCTAACTGTTGCTTAACAAAAACAAATTTATTTTAATTATTATTTTTACACATACACGGTGGTGACAATTTCGATGCCCACCACTGGTATCTCGGAAACTATGAAAAATACAACGTCGGTCAAATTAGACAAAAGTTGCGGTATCAGATCCTCTACAATATTCTGATATTAAATCTCAGATATCTTGATTCGTTCGTGAGTTATACTCGCACAAAACGGCAAAATTAGATTTTTTAATTTTTGTATCTTCCACATCGGTTACCAGAATTTAACGAAAATTTGTAGTTTTAGGTTCTTGGTCATGGTCGATGCCGGTTTCAGAAATTTTCTAGGTCCCCTAAATTTCGAGCAGCCACTACCGAGATACCAATGGTGGGCATCGAAATTATCACCACCGTGTATAACTCTGTTAATCTCGTTTTTTTGTTAGGGCTTTGTTTTCGAAATGAATCTCAAACCCTTTGGCGGGATGCCGTTTCCGTTTTTACAATGGCGCGCACCTTTGAGTTGTTTCGACAAACTAATCGAGGCAGAAACCCTCATTTTTCGTGAAATCAGTACCTACAATACATCAGACAAAACATTATAAGGCACGTTTATGTCTTTAAGTTTAAGAACCCTTGATAATACAGCAATTCTAATTTTAAATTTCCTATTATGAAGAAGTAGTTATCTACACAAACGCCTATGTCAATTTGGTGCATGGCTTCAAAAGTTAATTTAAATTACAAAATTACTTACTGGATTATTTTCCTCAAACATTTTGGCGATCAGGAGAGTGCCACAAGCCGCACAGCTAGGCATAATAACTTGAAAAAATATCTAAATACAATATACTGACATATACTTACCTACCACCGTGTCAGATATCAAAATATTGTGCCAAAACTTGGTTACTAAAACACATAGAGCTTTGACTCCTTCTTGGGATTCTTTATTTAAAGATTATACAAAATAATACAGTTTCCCTAAGAATGCTGTCAAAGTTGACAGTTTAATCTTGCTGAAGTAGCCTGGTTCCTGCTTCTAGTGAACAAATAAGGGACTCTTTAAAATAAGGGGACCCAGCATTATACTTTCCAAAGTGAGGCCTATTCTTTCATCATTCTAATGGTATCAGTGATGCCAAGTATGCCATTTTATTGGGGAATCTATGAATATAACAGGTACTTTGATTGTTAGTAAAAATTAATAATGGTTTCCATGATTTCTAAAAATTAGACTTGACAATGTTGTGTCTACAATTACAGAATATGGCAACTGTCAAGTGAAACAAATTTATTGTATAGTTGAAATTCTTTAATTGTCAGATCTGAGTAACAGAAAGTTAGAAAACTTACAAATTGTGAATTATGATGGGAAATTTTTTGCCTCCTTTAGAATCTATGGCACTATCTATCATATAAAACCTGATGGCAGTTGAACACTGACATATAACCTAACCTTGTACCAGCCCACTTATGTGGTCTCCTTGGAGTATACAGAAAACAAACTTCAAGGCTTCACTTTTCCTATGTGATAGACTAAGAAATGCTGGGTCCCCTTATTTTAAAGAGTCCCTGGAGCAAATCAATTTGAATGCACAATAGGAAATGCATGATATATTTATTATTTCCTGATTTTTATTTATTCGAAATGTTGTTCAAAATAAATTCCTCTATAGTCAAGGGCTGTGTGACGTGTCGTTGTGACTCGTTTTTACTATTATTATAGAACAGTTTAAAAAAACCTGAAATGTGGCATTTAATAAATTATCCAATAATAATAATAATAATAATAATAATAAAACACATTCTTGAGTTGCACCAGTATTAATCTGCAGGATATCGACTAGAATTTATCAGAAGTAATTATGCATACATGATATTTTGATTGATATCTGCCCGTTCGGTATTTGGCTTGTGTTGGATGAGTAACCAAATACAGAAAATTCAATCCCCAGATAAACGCGTGCGCTGATATTCCAAGAGGGCTCTGGAATGGATTATGATTTCGTCAGTGATTGCGATTTATTAAAAAGATATACCCGCTGAACCTGCACGAAATTTGATTCATTAATGAAACCGAATACACACTAACGCTAGTATCTTATTATAATTTTTTTTCATAATAACGCTTTTTTTTGTAAGGGATATTGAAAAATTTTATTAGAAAAGGAACATAGATTAAAGAGATATACATACTGTAGATAGTCAGAAGCATTGTTGAAATCGTCCGCAAAAAACCTGCTACAACAACTTTCAAACTATTAAAACAGATAAATTGTAATATCTCACAATTCTTAAGACTCAACACTAATTTGAGGTAGAGGTATTTTATTGTTATTACTATAAAATTTTTTGCAAAATATTTGGTGTAGCCTGCAGAAATTTCAACAATGGTTCTGACACTCTATGCGTAGCTTCGACTATGATAAGAATTTAAAATTACGTAGACTGAGTTATGTGTGCCACAGTTGAAGTCACTTTCTGAAACTGTTACCTTAGCATACTTCTCTTGGCCAAATCTTCCCCCAGAAAGCATAATATTTAATATTATGCGGAATATTATGTATCTGAAATTTAATTTAAAATCTTATTATACGATTTTTGTGGAAATCTGGAGAATATGTCCTCAGCTGAGCCAGACTAATATAAATTTACCATTCTTATACCAAGTAAAAGCGGAACGTTTTGAGAATGATTTGTCTTTTTAAATGAGATATTTCCCCCTTTCCCTTGCTGAGCTTTACATATACATATATACTTTACAGATACCAACAATGAATATGCCTAGGATAATTCGAGCCTAATAATTAATATATAAATGAAAATTATAAAAAAAACTTCTGCCAAAATGATTATCTTAACATCGATTTCCGCTAGTCGCCTTGAACTATTGTTATAATTTTTAAAATCCAAAGTTTATTTTTCCCTGAATAGTATTTTATCTGTTAATGAGTAATGAGTAAATGACGCGCCCCAAAGCATTTTCCGAGCCATTTCTATTGTAAGTATAACTGAAATACGTTTTCTTAACCTGGTTATAGTGCAAAATCCCGAATAAACTCCACCAATCCTTGTCGGTATGAATGAAAGGTATTTTTTTGTATAAAAGATTATGTATTGTATAAACACACAAATCGCGCGTGGGTTTCCTAATCATTTAAAAATTATTTAACTAACTTTTTTTAGAAGTGTCCCTAAAGGTTTTTAAATTTTTACGCCTACCCAGTTTTTCATCATGAATAAATTTCCTTAATAACATTTTAACGTGAAAGCTACATAAAGGGCACTATGCTAAAAAAGTTAGTTAGGTAAATAATTTCTAATTATTGGTGGCCGTGCAAGGATATGATTAGGCAACCCGTGCGCAATTTGTTTGTTTATACATTATCTTTTATAAAAAATACCTTCCATTAGGAATACAGATGAGGGATCTTAAGACTATCAGGAAACGCTACCAGAAATATCAGGTGGCGTCAATGTAGACGTAGCGCGAGAACGGGCGTGAAAGCAAGTTATTTTCAAACATTTCTTATATATGTTACAGCCCGTATATGAAAACAGACCGTATGTATACGGTCTAGGCTGTATCTATACGGCCTAAATGGCGCAGGCCGTATGTAAATGACATGGCATTTCATATACGGACTAGACCGGTAACATACGGACTATTGACATTCAGACTGTATGTGCAATCGTAGTGAATTACCCTTATTTTTTTTATATAGGCCCATTAAAGAAGAATATATGCCTTCTTTTTAGTGTGTATTTTGCAGAAAAAATCTAGGGTTACCTATACATTATACTAAATAATTACCTTTTTTTCTTCAAAATACTACGTACCAGCACGAAGTAATATCCTTTTTTTGATGGGCCTATATATAAAAAAGGGGTAATTCAGAAATGGCGGACGTCGAAACCGTCCGGAAAACATTGCACATACATTCTGTCTTTGTTTAAATCTCTCCGTGATATATGGTTCAGTTGCAGATAGACCGTATATTATAGGACTAGTCCTTTTGCAAACCGACTAGACCGTTTGTTGACGGACAAGCTTCTTATACATATGGACTAATATCTTCAGTCCATTTACATATGGACTAGTCCTTTTGTATACAGCCTGTTTTACATAATATACGGTCTGTAATAGGAGAAACTACTGATTAGTCCGCGAACTATATTAAATAAATTCACTTTTATTTAAAATCTGTGGCGAATTGGGAGTTATCAAAAGGCAAGGTATTATATAAAAGCATTATCCATTTGGGGGAGAACAAACCTCACAATATATTAGACCGTTTTCGACAAAAGTACGACGGAAAATTTAATATATTATCTCCGCGCCCTCTTAAGTTATATTCCCTGTTCCGTGGGAAAGCAGAGAGACCGTGAAACCAAACTGTTGTTGTTTGCATCCTGGCTTGTTCCCGTCCCCACGTCACGGTAAAAATTAAATTAGAGCTTTAATATTGGCACAGGATATGCCAAAGTGCCAGGTACCAGCGTTGAGGAAATAAGTAGTAAGTATGTAGCTATACGCTATACGCTCAAAGGTCCACTAAATCCTAAATTGTAATTATTTTTCTCGTTTCACTTTATTGGAATCGAGCCCAAGATTGCTGTTGTCAACAAGTAAGTAGTTGGGTTGACTATTTGCCGACAAAAAGTTAATGTATTTTGGTGTTCAGCGAAAAATCGATATACCAAGGAGGTTTTGACGAGTTTTATACACTGTGTCCCGGATAAGAATGAACAGCATGGGGATATTGCAAACGGTGAGAGATAGGGCAACGGTTAAATGGGGAAAAAGTTGCGCAATTTTGAGGTCAATAAAATGGCACAAACAGATTTTTAATGTTGAAAAAACCCCGATAGTTTAAGATCTAAATATTTTGTTTGTTATTTTGTTGTTAGGATTAAATAAATTTTGTTATTAGTAACGTTGTTTCAAAAAGCACGGCAAACTTGATCAGAATAAAATTCGAAAAAGTCTGAATTTTCAGCAGCGGTAGAGAAAAACATCCTGTATTATTTTTTCTTGCAGTCTCGTCCATCAATACTTTGGGTGGTCCTGTTAATTCTTCAATTGTTTTAAAATCATTCCATGGCACGCTTGACTCTCCAGGGGCCCTCGAAATCACTACTTTGAGCAACTTTAAGGCGCTGTAAAACCGAACTCCCTATATATTTTTGGTTCAAATTTTGAACTTAAGGGTTTTAGAGGGTCCTAATTGACGCTGTATGGTCAGATTTTAAATAAAAAAAATAAAAATAGATTTTGTGAAAATCGGGGTTTAAAAAAAATCTTAGCCGGCCCTGGAATTGCAATTTGACAAATGTGTTCACGTAGAAAGTTGTGAATTTTGAAGACCTTTGTATCAAAAAATTTTTTTGAAAATATCCCAACAAATCAATTTTTTTTATTTGTGTCCACTTAAAAGTGAACCTGTATGTATATTTCTGTAGCTATCTGAGAACCGGTTGCAAAAAGTTTCTCAGTGCAATCAATTTTCAATAACACATTTTTTTCTATATCTTAAAATAATCATGCTACAGCTTTAGGTATTAGTTTTGCCCAGGGACTCTTTAAAATAAGGAAAAGTGAAGCCTTGAGGGGAAGTTTGTTTTCTGTTGACTCCAAGGAGTCCACAGTGTCCAACTGCTATCAGGTTTTATGTGACATGCCAGTACCATAGTTTCTAAAGGAGGCAAAAAATTTCCCATCATAATTCAGACTTTTTAACTTTTCTAACTTCCTAACTAATAAAAAGGCAAGGTATTATATAAAAGCATTATCCATTTGGGGGAGAACAAACCTCACAATATTAGATCGTTTTCGACAAGAGTACGACGGAAAATTTAATATATTATCTCCGCGCCCTCTTAAGTTAGGTATATTCCCTGTTCCGTGGGAAAGCAGAGAGACCGTGAAACCAAATTGTTTTGCCTAATTTGAGTTTTTTTTTATATTTTTAGACAAGTTGGCCATGGATGCAGATTTCTTTCTCCGTGACCTAGCTGTCCACAATTATCACGTTTTTCACGATCCTATACTATAACACATATTATAGAGAATCATGTGCAACCCTATACTCCCTGTTCTCCGAGGTAAAGCACCGGTTTGCGTGTTTCCTACGCGGGGTGGTTGATCCGAGAGCCGCGTTAAAAATTAAATTAGCCACATACGCTCCGGAAATTTGCCGAAGTGGGATTCCGTGTCGCGGAAATATTTGAGAACGGTTTATTCCGCCATCGTCGTTACGGCTTATTAAATTTGCAAACGTCTACATGTGAAAATCCGCTCGAATCGTCAAATACTTAAAAGCAGTTTTGTGTAATAAGCGCCTGGGTCGATGGTCCGTAAGTGGCTTTCGCCCTGATGAGGCTTTTATGAACCGGGAGCGCTAATATTTTATTTAGCTGATGTCACGGGCGTCTGAGGAACATTTCCCCAAGAGGACAAACTGACAATTATTTTCAACGGATATTGAGCGATAAACTTATCTAGCTTCTTTCCACGCATCATTCATCGATTTATTAAATACGGCCCTGTGCCACCTTACGTAGAATAGCCTCGAGTATAGTTGCGATAGATATATATTTTGTTGAACTGAGAATAAAGGATCGCATTAGAATGGGAAATCCAACTTATAATACCTAATTTTTCCAGAAATATAATGACAAAATAAAGAACAATACCAATATTTTTTTTGTTGACCGCTAAAATGTCAGAAAAATATACAGTCCACGCTGCGTCGTTTGCCACAAGGTACAAAGTAGTATCTCTAACCGTTTTCGCGCAAATGGTCTTCAAAGTCAAATGGAAACTGATTTTTTTCGTCGAAACACCTGGGGCATACGTTGGTGTCTAAAAACTGCCTAGAAAATTATCATGGTTTTCTACAATGTTGCTGCTACGCAAGAGTTGAATGTGCAACTAGAGGTATCGGGGAATTGTGCTATATTCCCACGTAAATGATCCCGTTGAATCGATCTAGCAATAGCAAGGTTCCGAAACACTAGGTAGAACCAAAGAGGATACCAGAATATAGAGAGTTCATCTTGTCAAATATGTCTACTTCATAGTTTATCTGAACGATCTTATCGTGTGTGTGAAAAATTACGTAAAAGTTGGGCTCCATTTGACATATTTGAACTCTCTATATTCTGGTATCCTCTTTGGTAGAACCCACCGGATTTTCAATAATCGAATCCCGCTCTCTGTGGCATCGGTCTGCGTCCACAGGTATCTACCAATTTTGTTGGCCCAAAAGTTCCCCATATTGAGCTACATTGCTATATAGCCATAAAACCGAAAGTAGTTAAGAAAAGACTAGACATGCACTCCCACATTAAAATTCGTAAGAAGGCCTAGGTATTACCTTGTTATTATGTTATTTTTAATATTATGGCATATGGTCACCAGCCACCATTGATATGAGGTAAGGCATAAATCGTTAACTGACGTATTATTAACGACTGCGTACGGCTTTCAGATTTGACACGTTTTTGGTTCACCATGCCTTTTCCGGAGACACTACAAGGCAAAATACATTGTTGGCCATCAGTGCGCGCCATCTCTTTTCCAGTATATTAAAGCTATAGCTGTGAGAAGTCTTTATAAATACGTCAGTCAACGCATAAACGTTACAGAAACTTTGTAAACCTCCACAAAATACACCTAATATATCCATAGAATAAAATTCATCTTATCCGAATTCCAGCTTAGTCTTTTTCTCTCGTATTACTTTCGCAGCAACAGGTTTGTAAACCCAACCCTTACAGACATTTTGTATTCCCTCCTCCTGTATTTATTTCCATTTCTATTCAAGTAAGTTATATCCGGTACTGGGAACATACCGCGAAACTCTGTTCCTTTTGTTTACCCGCCAGCGCAGAGCCCCAACGCCCGCAGTTGTTCCAGCGACATACTAAAAATTAAATTAGTCTTACTATTTGCACATGGTGTTTGCCAGCGGCAAACCTTATAACGGATCATATTTGGGAATGATTTATATTAAAATTACGAACATCTGTGCCATTGTGTAAATTCACAGAAAGGATCTAACATCTAACATCTCAATAAATATCTACCTATACCTACCAATATTTTCTTAACGAACAGTGCGGAATCTGCCATTTACAAAAAGGAGAGGGAAATGGGATACAAATTCACAAACTAAATACGTTATATGGGATAGTAAAAATTTACTTCCCTACTATATTATTTTTGAAAGTGTTGTAACAAGTTTAGGCTTTTATTACAAAATTTGAAAAAAAAAATCCGTAGAATGGGCCTTTTTACTAAAAAGTAAAAATCATTTTTTACTGTTATATATACACAGTGGTTAAATAATTCATACACTAAAAGTTAATCTTTCATTTTATGCACAACTGTATTTTTACAAGCGAAAAAACAAACCTTACTCTTAAGACCATGAATCCCCAGCGTCTCCTTCTCTACAAAAGTAAGACACCCAGTTCAATGATAAAATATACTTTAAATTTGGAATTTCAATTACTATAATCTATTTAATCTGAAGGAATTATAAAAAATCATTAAGGTTGTAGTTGTAATGAATTTTATATTATCTTGTGGCCAAGAATGAAGCGCATCGGGTACCGTATTCAAATATATTGGAAATCTCACCGGAAATAATAATTATTTAAATGTTGAGTTATTCAACTGCACCTACACGAAAAAGTAGTTCTTATTGTACCTAATGTTATGGGAAACATATATTTTTCGGGATTTTAGATTTACTTTATTTTTCTGGATTTCACGATTTACTTTTCATAAAGATGACCTATGCCAATTATTACTAAGGACTTAAATTCTCAATAAGCCGGACTCCTGGAATCTGTGACGTCATTTGCGCGGGAAAGTTGAAATTCAGAATTTTAAGGAATTTTTCTGACAAAACTAGGCAGGTAAAAAAATGTAGGTACCCAGGTATAATGTACGGATCGGCCAAAAAATTTTTACTTTTTCTTTTGGCCATAATTTTTTTATCAACCAATTTTTAAAAAAAGCGAGACATCGTTGTTTGTAGAAGAGAACGGACTATTGACAGAAAACTTTTTGTAATTCAACATGGCGGCTATGTTTAAAGTTAGCCAATTGTTTGGGCTAATTATTTTTGAAGAAAAACTACCGGAATGATACAACCGATACATTTTAATGCCACCGATACAAAAAAAACAATAAAACAGCCCCCCAATAGACCGATTTTCAACGCAGGGGTCTAAAAATGTAGAGAAGGACCCATTTTGTTTACTTTTTGTATGGGTTGCATTATTCCCATATTTTTTCGAAAAGAATTAGCCCAAAAATGTCCAAATTTAAACATCAACGCCATATGTTGGATTTTCGGCCATTTTGAAGTTTTCTATCAATAATCCGTTCTTTTCTTCAAGCAATGATGGCTCGTTTTTAAAATTGATGGATAAAGAAAATCATTAGAACCAAAACAAAAAGTAAAAATTTTTAGGCCCACCCGGTTTATTAAGAAGAGTGTAGAATCCAAATATATTATTTTGCAAAAAGGCCCGTTCCACAGAGAAATAGTGTTATGGAATACTGATGCAAGCCAAACATAACAATCCCAGTGAAGGAAGTCAATCGGTAAATTTTAACAAGCTGTGATTCTTACTTACATCGGATATCTGACAACAATATGAGATACCTACACTTATTTTCTATTGTACATTTTTTTATGTTTTTATGATGACTTCAATAACAAGCTTGTCGAATCCGATAAATTTTAGATTTCCGGATATCCTTTCAAATTATAAATTTTATCAAGTTTCCTCAATAAATTTTAATAAAACTGGTACCGCCTTTAAAGTTCAATATCCCCAAGATTCCGCCTTAATTCGAATTTGCGATCGAACCTCGCCAATTGGATCATATCGGCGGAAGTTCGTTAATTTAAAAAAGTCGATTATATACCTTTGAGGTAATTGACTTTTACTGCTGAAATTTTGTATAGATGAGCACAAATCAGATTACTTACTGTAAATTAATTCTCCGATACGCTTCTTTTTCTTTCATTCCAGTGCCGTGCAAGAGTGTACCTTCCTTCATATTTAAACATAGTTATTTGTGCACGAATGCATGCAACTTTTCGAATTTAGTAAGTTAATATTTTTGTAATAATATTTTTCCATAACTTTTTTTTTTATCGTGCACCGATTTTCGGTACACTTTTTCCTAGTGTCGAGCTGTACTAACGTACGAAAAATCATGAAAATGTGAGCGCCCTAAAGGCCTAAATGATCTACTATATATAGGCTACAAATTTGATCAGAATTGTTTTGCCTTTTATTATTTCAGAAAACTAATAATTCCACGTTCAAGATCCGTAAAAAATCTCACAAAAAGGTAATCTTGTCTCATGTCGATAGACCCAACAAGTAAACGTCTTGCCATTATTAATTATTAGGTGTTGTTAGCAATTGTAATTTCTTGAAGCTTTTCAATTAAAAATGAATAGGAATTATTATTCAAATAGATAAATGCATGATAATGCATTATTATTATGGTGTTACACGTGGAAACGCAGTACAGTCAAACAAACGAATACCAGAATCCAGATTGTTCAGTACGCTTTACTGGAAATTGGGCGAATATGGTGTATTTAAAAGTGCCTATTATATATATATATATATATATATATATGTTTCTCGTATTTTAATGACCATTTTGGCGTTCTTCACTGCCGATTTTAAAAAAATAACTTTTGCTTTAAAGGGAGCCAATTCATAAACAATTATTTCCTATAGTATTTGGCGAAAATTTGAAAAGAAACTCTTTATACGAAAATCGCCGATAGACTGATGGTAACATATTGTTATCTTGATATTATTATATCCCCCCCTTTAGGTAGATACCTTCGTTGGGCAAAAAAATGAAGCAAGCTCCCGCCCCTTAGTTTATAGCAAATTGCTATCTGCTTTTGACATGTAATTACGCTGACAAAGATTATCAGCATTTATATTACAGTATGTTGTTTGTAGTGTTTGTACACCACGTCACGCTGTCGGATAAACGAGAGTTGTTAGATACATTGCATGAGGACGAAAACCTGAAGCCAAAATTGTAATAAATTCCCATAATATGGCAGGTTTCAGGCTTTATTCGGTAAATAAAGTTAATATTTCAAAAATTTACGTAGAAGTATTTTTTAGTTATTCAGGCGCAGGCGCATACCATGTATCATGTACGTATTTATACTTTACTAGCTAAATTTTTCTATATGAAAAACACAGGCCAAGAAATCCAGAAGGAAGTATGTTCACAAAAAATAAATTTATGTTTAAAAGCCATAAAAACGCCGTTGGTGACTTCACAAAAATGTTATTTGTGGGTTTTAACACTATTGTTCCATTTTTTTTAAAGCAATTCAAAAGATATTAGTTGTCTCCTCTTAATAGTCTCAAAATTAAAACTCTAATAACAAACCTGTGGGTCACAAAATTTTAAGTAGTTGTTTGCAGTTTTTCTCTAAATAAGGGGTTATAACTGAACTGTTTCCCTAACCTGGATCAGTTTAATTCTGCGCTCCCCTCTTAATTGCATAAAAGGCACTACTTTTTATTGGTTTCACATTTTTGTCACGTTGTTTATGTTAAGAGGCTAACGTCAGCAAAACAAAGGAGGATGCTAGAACTGCTAACTTTTAATATTTATTCCTGGAAAGTTTCCAAAGCCTGGAACACTTACCCAAAGCTCAAAGATTCATTGGCCACTTATTTCTAATAACTTGCAGCTGAGAATATTGCTCAATTCATATGCCAAAAGTTTAAATTGTATAATAATATGTCGGTCTTGACTGCCTAATCTCCCAGAATTTCAGTTGAAGCCGTTTAATTGCCCGAATAAATATGCTTCCAAATACGGTCGTTCACTGTCTCGAGGAGTCTGGGAGGAGTGCAAAAAAGGAGTTTGGAAGATATAACATATGTTGTATACGAGACTATACCCTATTATAAACGTCTGAAGGGGGCAAGATTGAAACTATAAATAACACCCACGCTTCGAGTTTCAGTTTTTGCGTTAATGGCGTTTCGTGATGCTGAATTCTTTTAAGGTATAAACTGACGATTATTCGGGATATTTTTTTTATAAATCTTGACACATGTTGGCTAGGGAAATGATAGAAGGACTAAAAAACGTATATGTGTTTATAACAAAAAAAGTAGGTAGGTATAGAAAAAGAGAAAGAGAGACAAAAAGAGTGAATTTCTGCTAACAGCAATAACTATAATTTTTCCTGTTATTTACACATAATATTACGTACTTGTAACATTGTGGTTATTCTGGCCCTATGTTATGTGTGACCTGACAAACTTCTAATAAAACGTCAGGTTCTAGAACTATAAATATACCAATCTAGTTAGTATAAATTATGCAAATACCATGTTTTAGATGTACGAGTATATTTCATTCACACAAAATGTTTAAGCTATAAATAAAACAGCATTAAAAATCTCAGCCTGTAACATCGCTATTAAATCGTAAAGTATAGCAAGAATATTTGTGTTCTAGGAATTTTTAACAATAAATCGCTTTATTGTTTTTATTGAAGTCATAGAACAGTCTGAATATACACATATGCTTATGTTAAAAAGTTATAGCCTGGGAAGATACGCAACGAGACCGGCAAGTACCTTACAAGATTTATATTTTAAATATTTCGCTGCATATTCCTAAATATTTACATTCCGAATGGTTTCTAAGCGAATAAAAAAAGTTGATACTTACGTATCAATTATTTCATAGATCTGACGCCACGTATAATAATACCAGAGAAGAGATTAGATAATATCATTGGATTTTAACAGAGAATGTTAGTAATTAGTGTACGGGGAGTAATAAAAATGGTCGGTTCCCATCTCTGACTTTTGGTTCGAGAGGAAGTGAGCATCGCTTGGTCAATTTTTTGAAATACCCTATAACATCTTCCGGTTTCTAGATAGGACTTTTTGCTCTCCCGATTCCAATGATATAGATCTTTACATAGTTAACTCTAGTCGTCAGGTGGGATTCGACTGGAATCGTTGGAATCAAATGTAGTTTAAAACCCACAAAGTATACAGGGAAGTGAGAAATTTTTGGTAGTAACGAGTATTCTTTACTAACATTCTGTGTTAAAATTACAATTATTATTGGTGTGTAAAAATGTGTTTTTTGAGATAACTTTCCTTCATATTCGAATTCTCCGGAAAATGCTACAAAGGAGTAGATGTTTCTTATTTTTTATTGAGTCACCCTGCACCCTTTTTGAATACATATTTGGATAGTACTATTTTTTTCTATCCAGGGTGATTCACTTTTACCGGACCCAACTGTAACAGGTCATAGATCTTCAAAAAAATAACCACACTTTTTCGTATAAACTATATCTTTTTAAGGCTTCATAAAAAGTTACAGGGTGTTAAATTTGTAAAAAATATGATTTATCCGTGTATCTCCTAAAATAATAGAGTTAACTAAACCAAATTTATCAGAGTTTATATGAAGGGGTGAGGTGCAATTTAACTGCGCAATATAGTGTTTTACAAGACTCTTGCAAATTTCTTGTTCTTGTCTTGTTCTTGCTGCAAGAACAAGACAAGACTCTTTTAAATTTCTTGTCTTGATTTGCAAGACAAGACAAGAAATTATTCTGCAAGAGTCTTGCAAGTTTGCAAGAAATCTTGCTAAAAGCAAGAAATCTTGCAAAAATCATTATCTGTAATTATAATTTCTGCAAAACTTTAATAGGATAAATAATAAAATGTAAGTGACGACGATATTGAATAATACTGATTTTTGCAAAATGAGCATAAATAATAATAATAATATAATAATAATTCTCACCCTCACAATACTCCAAACTAGGAGTACCCCAGAAGCAACTACATTATTAAACAGTTATTCAAGAATAACTGTCTCTATATACTAGTACCAAGTAAATATATATTTTATTTACAATATTCCTGGAAATTAATATATTTTTTTATTTTTAGAACTACTGCAGTTAACTGCAGTGGATTAATTTATTTTTTATACGTTTGATTTAACTATATTTTTGCTAAAATACTTAAGCATTCTATAAGGAGTCTATTGGACTTCCTAATTTCCTAATGCATTGTTTCGCTTCGTACTATTGCGGCATAATGTAGATCGGGTTGTTTTAGCAGGGTGGGTTTCGAGGTTTTTGTCCACTTCCACACAAAAATCGAAGTCCGCAGACATTAAAATAACTTTAACGGAAAGGAAAGTCTTAGACTTAGAGGCATTTCTAATTGAAAATCATGAAAACGTCAAAACAAAATTATTATTATTAAAATTTGGGAAAATAAATACAAATAAATAGGTAAATCCTGTCCTTAAATTAAGTCTGCATAAACGGCCATAAGTTATTGTTACCTGTGTGGGTTTACTTCGTTTACCTGTGGTCATTGCTATGTACCTATTATATTATGGATACTAATTGCTTCGTTTTTTTTATCAAGAAGTTAGGCACCCTTCTAAAGTAATAGCGACAAACACGCGTAATATTGTGCGTAATAGCACCTTTTTAAGTTTTTATGATAATCAAAAGAACGAAACTGTTTTAGTATATTTAATTAATCCGATGAAGATAATATTATAATACATATGTCTATGTTTTGTTTTTCATTTGTATTCTACAAAATTATGGCTTAAAAAATATTGCTCAGGCAGTCATCACATTTTAAGATCAATAAAATATTAAATTTTTGGAATAAGATGAGAAAAACCCCTTTCCATACCTACTAAATATTTCAGTTATCTAAATACCTTAAATTAAAAATATTCCTTCAAAATCCAATTAACATTTCATCATTTCATTATGTATGATTTGTTTTGTGTTTATCAATGAATGATTTAAAATATCTGAGTACAGACCTATACTAGCCCTTCACTAAATTCTAAATACGGTCCTGTCTTCTAAACAGAGAACATGGCGACCACCGGCTGCCAAACATCAAAGGCGCCGCCGTCGAGTTTATTCTCGCCTTCGATGTTCTCTGGCACTGTGGACCCCGCGCCCTGCCGCGCCGCGGCTCTGCAGTGCTCTGCAAGCTTTACACGTAATAAATAATGCAAGAGTCTTGCGATGACGTCACTAAACAAAAAATGCAAGAACAAGAAATTGCAAGAAATCTTGCTTGGAAGACAAGATTTTTTCCAGCAAGAGTAGTGCAAGACAAGAATGAATTTAATTTCTTGTCTTGCTTAGCAAGACATACCCCTGGGTATGTCCATGTGTATAAGTAGGTATATTTTTTTAAAGTATAAAGAAAATCATCAGTGATCATAGCAGGGGTGCATTGGAAAGCTTCGAATAATATAGAATTTAAATTTTGAAAAATTATGTCAAACGGTAGATATACCTAAGTGGCACAAAATTATATCTTAACTTTGATTGATGACCTGTTGTCCTTAGTCCTATACATGGACAATAATAGATTGAGAAAAATCAGGAGAAAGGGAACGCGGAACTAACTTCTTATCTGTGAGTTCTGTTCTAGATTAAACTTATTTGATGAGCTTAATTCTTTTTACCGGGAGATATCTAGATAACGCTTGTAATTTATATACTTCCTTCGTAAATTATTGGATATTCCGTTGCTCTAGTTTTATATACATATGGGCACATTGGGCATATAGCATAGTTTTAATTGTTGTTTGTTGAATAATATTCAAGCAGAAAAATAGGTAGATTACCTTGATCAATTCTATTTATATACAGAAAAAAAACTTATACAAGCTTCAAGGTATTATTTAGGTATAGTGCAAGCAAAGCCGTAGCAATTCATTAACCGGGTAATGCAAGTTATCAATCTACAAGTAAGCTAATGTATGTACGGTGCAAGTCTGTATTAATAACTTGCGTATAGCTTTCATTGCGAACTTTTAAAATAATCAAAATTAAGGGGAAACAATAGATCATGCTTTGTTTTCTAGTTTTAATTTTAGAACTTTAAATAAACGTTCTTTGGAGCTGCGTGCCATGCCACAAAATATGAAATAATATTATTCCGAAAAATACGCGGTTTTATCGAAATAACAGAATTGCTGGGTGGATATCATTTCATACAGACTTTATCACAAATGGCATTCAGTGAAGGATATAGGAGAGTCTAAGTTTACAGTGAAAATATTCGCACAATATTATCGCAAAAGCTGTACCTACTTATTAGTTCATATAAGTAGGTATACTCCCGATATATTATATTACGAAATTTAGAGACTTTCAATATACCCTTCAATATAAGTAAATACAAACAATAATCGGAAGAAAGTCGGAGCGTTCGCCTTTCGCGCATGCGCCGACGTCAATTTCGCACCTCATAATTCTTGCAAAATTCGCCAAATCTTGAACCAGTTCAAATTAATCATTCAGAGTCATTTTTGCGATTCGCGACTGTGTGAACTTAGTTTAACTCGGCGGCCATCCAGGTCGCGTTTTTAAATTATAAATCTGGGACACATATCTACCTCATTTTAATCGTCTTACAGTCTTAGAATTGTAGTCACCCAACGATTGTAGTTTATCATTGTCCTTCAATGTCGTGGTTTTTCTTCCTATTCTTTCACGTCTTGGATTTTCGTTTTTCCTCGTCGTTTACGTCGTGGTTTTCTTCTTGTCCGTCGTGGTTTTCTTCTTTGCTCACGTGGTTTTTCGTTTTCCGTCCCTCCTTCGTCGCGTATTATACTTATTTGCGGTACGTCGTTCAAGCACAAAATGTTCGCAGGTTTCCAACAGCTCACTTTGTCCACGAAGTCTAAATGGACACGTGTTCGTGATCGATATCGGTCGATCCCGAACAGTTAAGTCTATCCCGGACGAGCTCCCAAAATGTGGGGAGCTTTATAGTGAAACTCCGCACTTGTTGCAACCACGTAGCACGTTATGTGAATGCGAATACATTGAAATGCGTGACAAGTAGGCTGCAGTTCATCGGCAGATCGTCTGGGTTGCCATACATTTTCCACAATAATAATGTAGTTACAGTGGTAAATGATAAATATTACACTATTTAATGCTGAGTGCACACGCATGAAAGTAATGAATTTACATTTTTTATGCCATTAATGCCCATCCCTTAAATTGACGGCAATTAGGAGGCAATGAAAAAACTATTTATAGAATTATCTACTAAAATATCTCTCGTGTTTAATCAACGTGTTGTTCTGCAAATAAATGTCATGAAGACATTAAGCTTTAATATAATTTAGGAAACACGTGCCTACGCCTGTAATAGCTCAAATCAATTTAACTCAAGTTACCTCTTGCCATCTTCCCATCGCTTCAAAAAAAATCACTTCACTATCGAACAACAACCTTCAAAAACAGCTAGTAAGATAAGAAATAAGTAATTCCTGGTGAATTTATGGAAGGGTTTCGTGTCGAACTGACATATGCCACCGTCATAAATTCACCAACTTCGCGAAAGGACAGCGGGAGGTATCGTGTTTACCCATATTAACGCTGCTAGACAAGATGTTTATCGAACATCTAAGGTATACAACGCTTTTTGTCTGTGTTTCTGATGGGTTTGGGGTGGAGTCACAAAGGCACCACCACCAGTGGTTGTGACGTTGTGTCCCAGAAATAACACTGAACAATATTTTTACACGATGATTTTAAGCTCTTTTTAACAGGAGTATAAGATGTGTAACCATATTTTGCATTATATATGGACTTTTTCAACCTGTGTCCCTTCCTTTGGTGAAAATTAGGTATACGCATAATTATTATCTTTAAAAAAATTGTGTCATAATTTTTTAGCGATTTTGCGGTGTCAAAAAAGCTATTTGGAAACGATTGAACTTACAAATTTTAAAATCGTCTTAGAAGTAAGGTTTATTAGAGAAAGTTTTAGGATCAAAGTAATTTTCTATTTAAACGACATAAAAAGGTCGTAAATACCCTCTAAATAAAATCAATCAATCAATCAATCAATATTTTCTGTTGAAAAAAAAATTGCCTTTAAAATTCACGGAAAGCTGTCTCATTGGGAAGCGCGGGCGTCCCTCGTCCCTGTTGTCCTTTGTGTATGTTACCACAGTAGAAACTTATATTTTCTGTGTTCCCACAATATGCGCCGTAAAACTGCAGATGAAAGTGGCTGTATTTTGCATTTATTTCGGTAAGAATTTTATTTAAAGAGGTTTTATGGTGAAACATTTTTCTACAGACTTAGATCTATCATTTTTAGTAACAATGAACACAGCTAGAATTTCATAATAATTGACCTACAACTTTGATATGTTCGAATTATGATTATTTTTAGTAGTGTAATTATGTCCCAAGGCAATGAAGTTCAACTTTTTATGACTCATGTGGAATTTAGTTGCCGAGGCCTCTGGCCGAGGCAAATATATCACATGAGTTATAACAAGAACTTCAGTACCTACCGAGGTCCATATTATACAGGGTGTCTACTTTTAAGTGTATACAAATTGATAAAAAATGTATTTTGTGAGATATTTTCAAAAACCTTTTTTTGCTTGAAAGGCCTTCAAAAACCGCTTCTTTAGAACTTCCTGTCATTTTCAAAATGCAAATCCAGGGCCGGCTGCGATTTTTTTAAACCCCCGATTTTCGCGAAAACCTTTTAGCGATTTTTTTATTTAAAATCTGACTCCACCGCGTTACTCAGATCACCCCAAAACCCCTATATACATACCAAATTTGAATAAAAAATATACAGGGAGTTCCATTATGCAGGGTGTCAAAGTTGAGCAAAATAGGAATTTTAAAGGCATCTGCCAAGTCAAGTGTGCCATGGAATCCCCTCAAAACAGTTGAGTGGTCATTAGGACCACTCAAGTTGTTGGTGTGCAAAGGTCCAATACGAAATATACAGAGTGCTCTTATGTGTGCCGTCTCAAATTACTGAATTTTTTGTAACTTTATACGGGTCAAAAATCGAGTATATCAAAACCGTTCCACATACTATAAACGAACTAAATCTAAAAAATACAGAAGCCTGCCAGTCAGTAAGTCCATATCAGTTAAGGTGGCTGGTGTGTCACAACAGGAAACGCACAGAAAATGTATCATCTTAGACAGTGACTTTGTTGAGAAAGGCTCAATAATTTAAATTGTTTTTATTTGTTGGTTGGCATTTTGTAAAGAAATAAATTACTTTTGTGTTTATTAATATTTTTTCAATGATTCCAGAGCACTCCTGATCAGTATAAAGTTTAATAAAAATTCAGAATTTTGAGATGGCTTAGAGAAAAATACCCTGCATATTTTTGTAGTAAATCTTTTCACGCCAACATTTTGAGTGGTCCTGGTGACCATGCAACTGTTTTGAAGGGATTTCATGGCACACTTGGCTCGCCAGATGTCTTTAAAATTCCTATTTTGCTCAACTTTAACACGGTGTAGAACCGAACACCCTCTACATTTTTTGTTCAAATTTAGTACATGGGGGTTTTGGAGTGTCCTGATTAACGCTGTTGTGTCAGATTTTAAATAAAAAAATTGCTAAATGGTTTTTGTAAAAATCGGGGTATAAAAAAATCGTAGCCGTCCCTGGATTTGCATTTTGACAAAAGTAAAAACGTAAAAAGAAGCGTTTTTTGAAGACCTTTTGAACAAAAAAAGGTTTTTGAAAATATCTCACAAAATACATTTTTTATCGATTTATATACAGTTAAAAGTAGACACTCTGTAAATTATATTTTTTTGAAATCGAAAAAAATGTATTATTAGGCAAAAAAAATAATCATGAACCGACTGCGCGCGGCTTTGCTTGACTTTGACGATCGCTCTACCTAGTATGACGAAGCACGGCGCTTTCCCGCAGAAACTCCAAACTGCTGCCTGTTATGCCGCCTCCATGAAAAATTGATTAATATTTAAACCTAGTAAAATATTTATACTGAAATATTGCTCTACTATATACATAACAATTTCGCAATGTGTACGAAAAGTTAAATGAGCCTTTATTGGGAGGGTTTTGAATATTTGGTCACTTTTGACGGGCGATGGCTCTGCGTATGAGTTTGATGGTTCCATCTCGCCAAGGCCTACTTATTGAAAAAATCGTACATACAATAATGGGCTACTTAAGTGCCGATTTCTGAGTTTTTAATGACGATTTTGAGACACTTCACTGCCGATTTTAAGAAAATATTATTTTGTCCAAAAAAATTGTTGCAATTTGAAAATACTTCCGACTGGAGTAGAACATTTCAGTAGAATGGAATGGAAAAATAATAGAAATATGCCGTTTTATAAAGTATTTTTTCTACAAACTTTTTTAAAAATACAATTTTTAACGTTGTCAGTGTCAAAAATGTCATTTAAGGACACAAGTGTTAGAACACTTTTAACATAAACATCATAAATTACATTATACACGACCGGTTGTTAAATAAAACTTAATGACGAAGTTTTGTGGGTGCTAATTATAGCATTATGTGCGGCGGCCGTTATAAACTATTTTCGTTAAGAAAATGACTAAATGACTACCTATAGGCCTTATATCTTTTATCTCTTTATAATTCGCCTACCGCATTTACATAGTAACCGATAGGCAAGCCAGTAGCCATATTTTTTGAAATCGACAAAAACAAAGTGTTTTCAAAGATGGAATTTTTTATATCTTGGCACAAAATAAATATCGCCACGCGCTATTATTCTGTGATCTTGGGTTAAATCAAATGACAAAAACCTATATACAGTTACCAGCTTGTTTTTTGATCACCCTGTGTACGTGCGTACTGATTATGTAGAAGTTCAAGAAAAACTACTGTCCTGAAAAATTTGGTTGCGCAGGAAATGTGAATCTCATTAGCAAGTAGAATTTCTTGTTACCATATGATTAGATCAATTATAATTTCAAATTCTTGATGAGCTGTATTGATTAGGTCCGAATACCGTATTCAATGTTTAAGATAATATATTGTTAGTTATGTACACGTATTTTCCAAATGTAGTTACGCAAAATGTAGTAAGAAGCTCTTGTTGTTTAGAAAACATCTAATAAGTAATTACTATATCTCCAAAGAAGCCGCAGTTTGTTTCAAAGTTTTGTAGAGAATTGGAAACTGAAAGTGGGAAAATGTGTTTGTTTTTCTTCTAATAAGTTTCCACTCAATTTCTAAAAAAAAACATAGTATTATAATCAATAAAACTGAATGTAAAAATTCTGTAATTGAATTTAGAATTCATAATACCTACTTGCGATTTTCTTATGAAAATTATTGTTAGTAAGTAGCATTATAATATTTTAAATTTAAGTCTGTTAATATAATGTAAAATATAATAATTATTGGAATTGTTTTAATTTTATTATTTTTTGCCTCTGAAGACGTCAATTTTGCCATATACAGGGCGTCCTAAATAGGATGGATTTCTCCTATTTCTCGAAGAGTTACTGTGCTCAAAAATATTCACAAACAGAAAATTTATGGCCCGTTTAAGAAATCGAGCATATTTCGATTGGGTGATTATTCCATGGCTATAGCTATGATTTTTTTAAATGACCAATTTTCAGAATACCATATTAGGGATTTTTTAAATAAAATTCTGACCCCATAGCATAATTTGGCGTTACGTCAAAACTCTGTATACCAAATTTCGCGAAAAAGAATCGTTATTTTTATAAAGATGTCATTACAAAACAAATTGCCGTCCAAGATGTTTATCGCATCAGATAGATATATCAAGTGTGCCTTGAAACATGGATAAAATAAATGAAAACGAACTAAAAAATTCAAGATTTGATCGACTTGTTACAAAAATTACAGCGGGGAGCACGACTAAATAATTGAAAAAAAAATCAAGATCGCTATGGAAAATGACAAGAAAAGTTTACGTAGATATTAGTGACAGGTGACAGGTTTGGCACTGAAACACACATATAGGTACTCGTCTTGCCGAATAATCTGACCTCAGAATTGACACTTCATACCAACTGCCAAATCAGTGGACCCAGAACCGTATTTCATTTTTTGTCACAATTTTTCGTTTACACCACAAAACGCATATAAATGTATTGTTGCTTCTTCCAAAGTTGTTTGTATGGGCGTCTAGACATAAACTATACAAAAATAAATCGGTGGGTATCGTGAAGCGCACGGTGTTTAGCATACATTTTTTGCGGTTCACTTTATTTTATGCCGAGAAACCGCAATTTTTATTTTTGAGTCTTTTTTAGAAAACTGCGGCCTGGACCAACTCCTCCTCCAGTTAAGTATGTACCTAGATTCTAGAAACGGAAAAAGTGAACATCTCAAAAATCCACTTACAATATTCTTGCATGCGTGCATGTATCAAAAACTAGGTACTAAACTGAAACTACCTTAACATGAACTTATTCATATCATCTATGGAACGAAAAGTTTTGGAAAAAATCAAGGGAAAATATTTAATTGGGGAATATATTAGAAGGTTGAGGGAAACTAAAGATATTGTCCCCCTATCTGTCTTATAATAATTGTTTCTTGACATTACCACATAATGCGAAAACAACCAAAACGGACAAAGTTGATGTTTCATTAAATTTGTTGTGGTTACTTATATTCTTATTAATATCGGTCATTAAAATTGCCCGCTTCTCGTTCCATACGTCGTGTCACTCACCGAGGAGTCCTCCTCGGACCGGCTTGCTCTTCGGCGCTGCGAGTTCGCGGCGGATCGGCTTCCGGCGTCGGCGGCGAAGGCCCTTCCGGTACGGCGTCGCGGCGGGGACTGGCGTCGGCGTCGCGGGCGCGTCTCGGCGCGAATGCCACGCGGTCGGTCGGCGGACGCGCGTCTCGCGCCCGCCGCGGGGGCGGAGGTGACGACCCGCCCCCGGGGGGCGTGACCAAAGGGGGGGCGTGGCGGTACTGGCGGGGGGGCGTGTCGCGAAAATGGCCCCAAAATAACCGCGTAGGTATGTACCAGGGACTCTTTAAAGTAAGGGGATCCAGCATTATAGTTTCCAAAGTGAGGCCTATTCTTTCCTCATTCTAATGGTCTCAGTGATGCCAATAAGTATGCCATTTTTTGGAGAATCTATGAATATAACAGGTACTTTGATTGTTGTGTAAAAATTAATAATGGTTTCCATGATTTCTAAAAATTAGACTTGACATAATATTTGTGTATACAAGTGCAAAATGTGGCAACTGTCAAATGAAAGAAATTTATTTTATAGTTGAAATCATTTTGAAATTGATTTCCAGCAATTATTTCCACGAATTTAAGTATGGTAAGTCGGTAGTGCCGATTTTGCTTATTAAGGAATTTGTCGCTGTTGCACCTTGTTACCAGGTTCCTCAATCCATTTGTAATATGTATACTTGAACTTTCTTCCCTTGATGAATGTATCTATACCCAAAGAACTTGCACAGATTTCGGGATGGACTAATAAGATTATAGGTCTAGTAGTTCTAATGATGTAGTTTTTCTCAGTGTTCATTATAAAATTTTTGTAATTTTATTTTTCTACTCCTATGCTAGTAACATACCTATTAAGTGACGGTTTAGGTTATAAGAAAGTCCATTGTTACGAACACTGACACGTAATGACTGACACGTAATTGTTGACATGTAATAAACAAAAATTACGTATCTGTTCTTAATTAAAAAGCAATTATCACGGATGCCTTGTTAGCGCGGCATCCGCGTCACCATAGCAACTAACCAACATACTAATTGTTGCATGTCAGATAATCAGAAGTATATAGTTTTTCTTTCGTCGAAGAAAAATTATAATACAAAACTCGAGTTGTAAGCTTATTACATATTCGTGGAATTACAGCACTCGCCGCTGCTCGGCTCGTGCGCAACTTTTCCACTCATACGTAATAAGCTGTCTACAACTCTGGCTATGTAATATACTATTCTCTCCCAAGAAACCTCACAAACTTAAAATAAACTTGTAGTCGTAGATAAAAACTCTTTAAAAAAAGACCTGACTGAAGCTACCTGCTTAATAATTTAAAATTTTCCAAATACGATTTGTTTTGAACCTACTTATACGTAATGGGTATTGTAGGATTACCTACTAAAGGTGATATGGGAAAATTCTGGTTGCAATTATTGGGACTACTACAGGCGGCCGCATTACCTTTAATTTTCACATCTAAGTATCTGGAAGTTAGAAAAGTTAAAAATTGTGAATTATGATGGGAAATGGGTATTTTGCCTCCTTTAGAATCTATGGCACTGGCATGTTACATAAAACCTGATGGCAGTTGGACACTGACATATAACATAACCTTGTATCAGCCCCCTTGTGGTCAGAAAACAAACTTCCCCTCAAGGCTTCACTTTTCCTATGTGATAGACTGTGACATGCTGGGTCCCCTTATTAAAGAGTCCCTATGGTATGTTCGTAACAGGAACTCGACTTAGCATGTAATGTTGGTAAATACATTTGTAAAGGTATTTACAATGTTTTTTTTTAATACGGAATACTGAATTTGAGTGCATAGAATTTCCGTGCAAACACAATGGAAATAGCTGCGCACACGGATCGTCGAATTATAGAGCAAAATAAAAAAATCAAATTTTACACTAAGTCAACATTTCAACTAAATTTTGTAGTCTTCTTCGGAACTGAAGGATTTCCGTTTTTTGTTTTGTTCGTTTCGCTTTTGTCCTAGTCTCTCCTTCATATTTCACGCATTTAGTAAAGATAGATAGTAGCTAGATACTTTTATGTATTGTTTGCTTCTACTTACAAATTTGATTTTTTTTTGTTTTTTTTAGCACAGAGCGAAGAGTTGGACACGGAGGCCCATTTCTTTTTTAACGTCGCCTGGCTGACCAAAATTGACATTTTATTTTCCTACGTATTTTTTGTGCGGCCCAAAATAAGCGAGAAAATCGCTTAATACCTAATAAATAAACAAAAAAAATCATAGCGTCAAGAGATCCGAAGACCCTGTGTAACTTTCTGAAACGTTTTTTTTGTAGGACGCAAAATAAGCGAGAAAATCGCCGTGGTTAGTCCCAAAAAAATCATCCTGTATAGGTGTCACAAATATTATTATTGCATTGGAAAAGCAGATAAGTTTATTTTACGAGGGCCGTGGATGAGATTCACTGTTATATATATCTACTGCTTTTTAGGTTTACAATTTATACCTACCTACTATACCTACCTATTTTTGCCTGTCCACCGTTCCATTCGAATTGTGCGAAATTTGTAGGTGGTCGTGAAATTAGGTACTTGCTGGAAAATGTCTGCTGTAAAGCATGTGATGTTAACTACATCGTTTATTTCACATGTCGTTGAGAGTTGTGACACTAAACCTCATAATATAATGTTATATGCTATCAACAGTGACGTACCGTGAGGGGTCAAGGGGAGGGAGGCGCTCTTGATCCCCACCCCTGAGCCCCCCCTTTCCTGAGTGTCCCGGTGGGTATTAACGGTGGCTATTCTGTGGTATTAGAAAATCGAAAGAGAAAGAGAAGGGAACAAGTTTTCTTTTTTTACTGGATGTTTTAAATAGTTCGTTCGATTGATAAACATAAGAGATGAATTTAAATCTGTAAAAACACACAGAGTGGCTATATTATTTTTATATCTATATTGCTACTCAAGTGCATTTAATACATTAAAAATTCCGACCAAGATTTATTTACTTTCATATACAGTGTGTGACAGAATTAGTTCATCAGGTCATAGATACTTCGTCTTTAAAGATAAAAATTGAACCAAAAAAGGTTTTACATGGACAAAAATGGCTTTCCCAGGAGATATCGGTACAGTCACGCTACAAGTGAGATACTAACGTTGCTGGTATTACTCACAATACACACATAATAACGGTATGCCCGCGCTCAGGTGCTGTGACGTCAGCTGTGAGGCTAGTGCGACAAAAGCATGGCTTATATTTAAAAGGAAATTTTACTCATTTATGGTGAGCTAGGCAACCACATATACACCAAGGTGCCTTAAGGTGCCTACATTGTTTCTTAAATTTAAAAAGTAACATTGAGTATGTTTAGTTTATACCTACAGCATTGAAATACATTTAAGATTTTCACTAGTAAGTAGGAAACAATTAAAACCACTGTTATGAGTGAGGGAATTTATCGACCTAAGGACCGGTTTTAATTATTCTTTTTTCTTAAATAAAAGAGGTAAGTTTATTTAAGGTATTGGGTCTTACCAATGATCACAATATTCGGAAGATAATAAAGGAAAATTGCTGGAATAAAAATGTTCACACAAATTATGGCTTTCACATAAGTGGCATATCGGTAGAAAACAATATTATTTGTCGCCACGACGCCTAGCGCCGTAGTTGAAAAGAGGTGCTAAATGGGCTAAATTGAATCCTTGATACACCCTGTATCCTGTATCATGCCTTATAAATAATAACATCTGTTTTTGGAAATCCTGCTTAAAATTAAACCCGGCTTGCCAAAATACGGCTTAAAATGTTTTTTGCAAAGTGTATTTTTTCGTATCCTCCTTAATTTTTACGCGTAATTCCGAATTATCACAGTATTAAAGTCTATCCAAGTTACAGCGGCATAGTAGATATAAACAAAGTCACATGACCGCATTGCGATCGATTACCAGGGTCTGACTAATATGAGATTCCAAGAGGCTTTTAATTCTGAACTAATTCTTTTAGAAGTTCTAAAAATTGTGTTTATACCTTTCGTGGATCTTTATAAATTTCCTTAAATTAAGTAGCAAAATAAATTTACAGAATATACTGCTCGCGATCCGATCTAAAATATGCAGGAAACTCGACTGAGGGAAGAGCCGGTCCTGCATTCTGCTCGCCGCGTAAACAACTTGACATTTTATGGCGGCCAGACCAATAAGAGGATAAGTCACGTGGTGGCCAATGTTTTGATCCACTGCCTCGGTAACTTGGATAGACTTTAGATACCATTTTCTACAACGGTCGGAGTCTTCCGCAGATAATTTGAAAAAAGTAGACCGGGGTAATTCCGACGACTATTTTCACAGCCGTGATAAACACAAGTGGTGGTCGCGAAGGACATTCCTATTTCGGAAACCAAATCAACACAACAACAACAAAAAGAAACAGATCCAACAGTCGACAGTGTAACAACGTTTAACAGCCACAATAACAGAAACACAACAACAACAAAAATACGCAACAACAAAGAGGAATCCGTAAATACAGATGCCACCATAGATAAAGGATTTATATATGATACCACAGACACAAATGACGTAACCAGACACTGAAAAAGCCGTCACCAAAGGAGAAACGGTAGGTTAGGGGAAAACCGTAGGTGGGGTGCATAGAACGTGAGCCAGGAACCTGGAAATTATTACGGCTTCCATGACCGATGCTGCTTTAGTTGAACGCTGATGGCGATCTCCGATCTCTCTGGAAATTGGTAAAATAGTACATTCTCCGGTATGTAGAGGCGCTAGTGAGCTCCAGGGAAACCAATTGTAGTCGTTTACCCCTACTTGGTGAGATATCTTCTCGAATATCATGATATCTTTGGTATTACGTATTTGCCTATAGTTCCCAGACGCTTATGTTCGCTAATTGGGCCGCCATTCAATTCGTACATGACGGGAATCCCTGGACAACTAAATTCAGAATGCAGGATGCAGGTAAAGACAATGAAGGCCGAACGGAAACGGGGATGGCAATAATCGCGTAGAGGTGCGCTCGTTAAAATAAAATGTACAGCTCCACTATAACCGCGTTCACGGCTCCGTTCGTTCGGAATCCGAAGCTACGGCCGATTTGGCACGTTACACTTTACGCCAGAGGCGTCCTTATAGCTTCCAGTTTTAGTTTTAGGTCATGTCCATGTAAATAGTATGTACCTAAGACGGCAAATTTTTTTAAGGACCTGAAACTTTTAAATATAAAATGAAAATGGAAGAGACCTTTCATACGTAAAGGACGTAAATCAACGAACATGACAGAAGGGAAAATAGACATTATCTCAGAAAAATTAAATGAAACAAACATATCGTCAAATTCCAACCGATCAGCGCAGTGTAGTGGTAATTTAAAAACGCTCTTTAATTGTACACTAGATTGTGACAGGTAAATATTTAATGTCCCTAGAATTCCCTAAGCGGAGGCCATATTGATATTATTGATGGTGACAGAGGACAGAGCCGTAATCAACAGAATTTTACGTTTTACGCACACGAATCCTAAATTTGAATAGATAGAAAGTAACATTAAACTCAGTTCTTTGAAGCTATAGTTATAGTTTATTGTGTTTGAAGTTAGATTAAAGCCACAGTCACAAGTTCTGACATTTCTGTCAGACATGCTAAATACTACGTCCCTGGAGGCGCCCAGAACAATGCTGCCAACCTTGATTTAAGATTTAGTTTACAAGCAAATTTGGCGTTTTATTAGGATTTTTTTTGTTTATTTTAGGCTGTCACATCTCTATTTCTTTGTGTATTTTGAAAATATCGAGCTCAAATTTGGTACCAATTTCTGCTAAATACAATCTTGTAATTTGCTTGACCTAACTTAACAAATTCAGTTCTAGTTATTAAGAAGCTCGAGGAGACAGTAAAAACCGTAATTTATTTATTTTTTAGAAAACTAATCAAGGCTTAGCTTCATGTACTGGAAAACAGATGGCGCTGATGGCTAACAATAGATTTTGCATTGTATTTTGTTTCCGGAAAGCGCGTGTGAGCCGAAAAAGTGTCACACGTGACAGTCTTTGTTCATACGCCAGTCAACGTCCATATCTAAAATTATCCAAAAATTCCAATAAATGGCATGGGTTAAAAAATATAAAGTTTGGATCACTCGTGAAAATTTGTTTGCTTTTTTATCCCGCCCCACTCTCTACAAAGAAAATAATATTTGTGATAAGTTTTTTATCACAAATATTTTTTAAATAGGTAATAAACTTCACCTAAAACTCTAAAACCTAAAAATTTAAATTACGTTTAAAATACAAGTGGTAATAAAATTAACTGTAAGCAAATCTCTAGCATATCATCCCCTATATTTTAAAAATAAAATGGGAAACACTACTTTCGGGCCTCTGTAAATAAAATCCAACATAAACTTCTAAAAAATACCACGAAGTCGTGAATTCCACTATCTCGGCCATTTTACTATTGATTTGCCCTCAAAGCACGTGTCCCTTCCCATCGCCTGTCCTGCCCGGCAGGAAGAAATGCGGTCATAAATATTGCATTTATGGGCGGCGTACCTCCAGTCCAAGACAATTTCACGCCAACAAACACGATCAGTTCTGATATATAGTTTCTCCAGATTTATAGAAGGGATATATGTTTCTGCTTCCCATCAACTGTGCCCGAAGCAAATTCCTTTCAACAGGGGGCGAGCGAGCGTATTCCAGTTTAGAATTAGGAATCATTCGCTTTATAAAACTTGTTATAAACTTCTAAAATGATTTTAGACAACTTTTCCATTTGACTAACAATTTCAGTAAATAATGAAAAGCATTTATTAAACGTTTATTTAAATATTCAACAAGTCCTAACAACTAACGACAATTTATACATATTCGGATTAAAATGATTGCCTATTCAATAGCAGTTGCAAAGGATAATATTTTCCCTACATACAATATTTCGGAAAACTGCTTGTTTCTTTAAAAGATAATAAAATGTTGAGATTAATCCATGGATTAATTCACACTTGTGGAGAGTTGGTAAAGGTATGGTGAAGGATTGTGGAAAGTGTATATTGACTACATCTCTGTCGATGACTGTTAACATTTTTTTGAATTAAACAATTCCTGCAGATGATATTGACGATCTAAAAGACAGCGTAACTCAAGAATGTAGAAGATTTTTGCACAAGTGAAAGCAGAACTTGAAAATAGACATTATATTGCTTCGAAAATATTATAAAATAAACAAGTTATGACAATAATTTACTTTGTTCTTTCGTTAACAACAGCAAGATTATTGAGTTTTTAGGACCAAGTCCTGGACTGGTCTTTATGCCTTATATTTTTATTTTTCAACTGATTTCAAAAATGAAACAGAACTGCATATCTGGCAAAATAGCTTTAAAATAAAAATAAAAATCTAATGATCTCCGCGATTTTAAAAATTTATTTTCATTTCCGAAGTATTAAGGATGACTAAATTTTCAAATGAACACACTGTACCTATATGAGATACACTTGAGAAGTGCCGACTAACTAGACAGTATACGAAATGATTTCTTCGCAATGCTATAATTTTATATTGTTTATCAAAACTATTTATAACAGGTACAGGGTTATTCACTGAGAATTGACCCCCACCTAACTTTTTTGTTTTTTAAGATAAAAGGGTGATTCAAAAAACAAAATCAATGGTTCGGCGAATACTTTTTTATGTCATGACCGTTTAGTGTACAGGGTGTTCCAAAAAAGTAGGACCAATGGCAACTTAATTTTTTTTAATGGAACACCCTGTATATTATTGGATTTTGAAATCTGCTCATCAAGGCAATCAAAATGGTATTAAACTTTGTGGCATTATCTTTTTCCGTTTTTGAAAAATTTCGTATTCAAATTGTATACCTACTAAATTTATTTAACTCGAATTTGTGGATCTCATGATAAAGATAGACGATCAATGTAATAACGAAAAATATTTGTTTTAAACAGGAGAGTAATATAGTGAAACTCCAAAATGTTTAGGAGCCTTTTCAAATTTTACTGATTATATTCTCGAAATAAAGAATTTCAGGAAAATCGTAAAAGCTCCTAAACATTTTGGAGTTTCACTATATTACTCTCTTGTTTAAAACAAATATTTTTCGTGATTACATTGATCGTCTATCTTTATCACGAGATCCACAAATTCGAGTTAAATAAATTTAGTATAAAATTTGAATACGGACTTTTTCAAAAACGGAAAAAGATAATGCTACAAAGTTTAATATCATTTTGATTGCCTTGATGAGCAGATTTCAAAAATCCAATAATATACAGGGTGTTCCATTAAAAAAAATTAAGTTGCCATTCGTCCTACTTTTTTGGAACACCCTGTACACTAAACGGTCATGGCATAAAAAAGTATTCGCCCAACCATTGATTTTGTTTTTTGAATCACCCTTTTATCTTAAAAAAAAAACAAAAAAGTTAGGTGGGGGGCCAATTCTCAGTGAATAACCCTGTACAATTTCAAAAGAGCTGACGCTGAAGGGAAGTAAGGAGAAAGCGGCTGGCGGCTAGCGATGTAGCCGGATGGCCTCTCAGAAACAAGACGTTGCAAGTTCAAATTGGCCGCAGCGCCCACAGCCGTACCTTACAAAGTTAATTTTTAGATACAAATACCATGTTTTGTTGTGGTAATGACACTATTTTATTTTTTTTTCTTAATTAGGTAGATACTTTTTCAATGAAAACAACATCAGACTGATTATTTAAATCAAACTAGTAGTACGGCTTGAGTAGGTATATATATGTATATAGGGGTCAGGGTTGAGTCCGATATCGTTAATTGAAAACCACTAAACGTAGTTACGTAGATATATGATTTAATTTCCTATAATTATTATCTTCTGGACAAATGTATGCAAACCTAAAGATTATCCTAACTGAGCCATCACTACTTTATTTATATTAGTTTTCTTAATTGAAACACAAGCAATCTTTGGATATTTTATTTCAGTTTCGTTTCCATTACATTTAATAACGTTGAGTAAAATTGCCTAAGGTCTTTGCCAAGGAAAAAGTCGTTGTGAGCAAGATCAAATGAATACGTCTCCACTATTTTTGTATTGCTGTCTGGAGCCTTGAGTTTTTGGAATAAGATTTCCGCGTCCTGAAAATATAAAGTTATGTTTTTAATAAATCAATTTTCCGTTGTTTGCTGAAAATTGTATAAACGGATCTTATTTGGTCACCTTTGTATCTCCAAGAATATCAGCATTCCCAACAAACAGAAATACTGGCAGGGTTATTAGCTTGACATCGTATTCTGGTGGTCTCGTCGTATTATATAAATTTATATTCTTTTGGGGGCCAAGATCGTAAAAACTGAAAGTGTTCTCTTTAGAAGCAAATTGTAGGTAGTGCCTAAGCATTTTCGTAGTTACTCCGTTTGGATAAACCTTGTAGAAAAATGGCACTATTTCCTAGGATCAAAAGACGCAATAGTTAAATACGATTATAATTATTAATTTAAAATCTATATTGTTTTGGACACCAGTGTGTTTTTATACATATTATAAACCAACCATATATTATCAATTCTTTGAAATATACCTACGTGTTTTCCTGGTGTCAATGCATGTTTAGACGTATTGTTTTAGGATTTGTGTGCAATGTTAAAATTTACTATTACTAATGCACTGTATAGAGGGTGTAACATAAATGATGATCAATTTTAATACAGTGTGTTCTAAAGTTAAGAACAATTATTCTTCTTCACATGTTTTTCCCTGCGGGCTATTTTCATGATTCAGAGTATTGAAATTTCCCAAAAATCATTTTCTTATAACTGTGACAAAGCCCGTGGAGGTATCATGGCGTGTCACGCTGAGGATAAGTTTACATTGAAAGATTGAAGCTCTTGGTCTTGTCAGTAGCGTAGATGAGGCGGTTGAGGTAGACATTTGATTTGAGAAATATTCTACGCCACTAGAAAAACTTAAGTTTCTCATCAGAATCGTATTCTATTATTTATGCGTTACAGAAAAGGTCTCTTGAGTTTTTCTCAAAACTTAATTCTGGTGCTCACAAACGGCCATTGAAGAAAATTCTGCATATTCGGTAAGGTCGAATATGCTTGGAAGACAAGACTTTCTTTTTATTTGACATTGTCAAGTGTTAGTATTTGCATTATTGAAAAAGCAATTATAATAAATTTTTCGTTAGAGAATTGACTGATTTTTCGGTGAAATGTCAATGCCCTGTATCATGACACGGTGTATTAACATTGATCATAGTTTCTGTTACACCCTGTATAGAGTTTTGGAAAGACAATCATAATTATTTCAAGGGCTATTTTAATATAATATAATCTACCTGAAACGCGGCGTCACGATATTTCATGATATTGTGATATTTTTTAGCGGTGCTGTATTACCCAATATTGACAATTATTTACAATTTTAAAGGATGTATTCTCAAATAGTTTTTAATCTGTTTATAATTTACATTAAAATGCAATAATTATCGGCAGGGATTAATCTTACGAATCCAAACACCGCCACAAGTTGAAATAATAATACTTAATTATTTTATTTTAATAGCCCAACTTTTACTATCTGTATCACCTGGCCTTCTAAACAGTTGTCGATAATTCATTATTTTCTGACAAGGCGAAATTCATAATAATCGTCTCTTTATTTATTTTTTATGCAAAAATCATTCAAATTTCGGGTGTTTTTACCGATTTTCATAATATGGTGATGTTACAGCCCTCATATTGGCAAATAAAATGGTCACATTCCAAAATCATTTAAACTGACAGAAATTAAAATATTAGCAAGTAAGTTTATTACTAGGCCCAGCTCCTCTTAAGGCCATCTGCCCATTTTGACGAAATGGTCAAATTCATTCAACTTCCTAGCTTTACTTTATTGGCAAAATATAAAATATATGGAGCGAGTTTTTAAAGACAACACCAATATGTTGTCATGAAATCCACTTGCACTTGTAACTGGCTTGATGGAGATTCGATCACATATTTTGCAGAATTTAAAAACTCGCCTATAGTTTTTTAAATTGATGCTGGGACAGAAATAATAAAAAAAAAACAATATAGTGCAAACTTTTTGTTCGAAAAAGGACTGATCTTACTTCCAATCTATGTCTAAAATGACGTTTATGGAAATCCCAGTTAGCTAGCTATGGCTAATGGCTGTGTTGATATGGTTAGCAAGAAAAGCAATCGCTTGCAATTGATTAGTGGTTAGTATTATTTTTAATTTTGGGGGGAAAGATTGAGTGCATAATAGTACCTAATTATTATTTATGTTCCTGAATTGGTCGATTTTTAATAGTAAGTATAAACAAGACATGATTTAACAATATTTTGTATTTATTAAAAATAAATGGCTCGTGCCATACGGGACAAAATGTTTTAGTTCTTGGCAACACCAAAATAGGTCAGAGTATCTTCTAATACAGTGTGGATAGAAATTGTGGAATATTGCTTATACTTATTTCTTAAAATATTCCTCATATGAAAAACTTGTTTTGATAAAAGTGTTACGAGAAATTATTTCTCTTTTAGTGATATCAAGCAATCTTTTGTAGCACAAAAAATGTAGTTGCCATGGTAACCGACTTGATTTTTTTAAATGGCACCATATACGTTTTTTGGTGAAAATTGATACATTTGAACTTTCTGAATACGATACAATACAATTTTAATGGGGTGGCATAAGAAAAAAATACAAAAAAAAAATAAGTTTTCTATTGTGCTATTGACAATGTTTATCAAAATAATTATTAACATCAAGTTAGCCATGCCAAAATCAGAACAATGGGAAACTGTCACTAGCTGTCAGTTGCTTGTAATTGTGTGCATTGTTACGGTAAACGTACTTTTTTACTCAATTTTCTGTGTACTTAAGTACTTAGTAAGTTATAATGGCGCTTGAATTAAGTGAAACGGAAAAAATACAGGTTAACATACTAAGTACTTAAGTACACAGAAAATTGAGTAAAAAAGTACGTTTAGTGTAACAATGTACACAGTTACACAGCTAGTGACAGTTTCGCATTGTTCTGATTTTGGCATGGCTAACTTGATGTTAATAATTATTTTAATAAACATTGTCAATAGCATAATAGAAAACTTTTTTTTTGTATTTTTTTCTTATGCGACCCCATTAAAATTGTACTGTATCGTATTCAGAAAGTTCCAATGTATCAATTTTCACCAAAAAAGTATATGGTGCCATTTAAAAAAATTAAATCGGTTACCATGTCAACCACATTTTTTGTGCTACGAAATATTGCTTGATATCACTAAACAGGAAATAATTTCCCCTAACACTTTTATTAAAACATGTTTTTGATATGAGGAATAGTTTAACAAATATAAGCAATATTCCACAATTTCTATCCACACTGTATACAGAAATCAACAGGGATCGAACTGTGAGTTTCAATCCTCGTGTGCTTACATCTATATCCAAACAATGATCAAACAAAATGAATACTTCTTTTTAATTATTACTGGGGACGGTAAATATTCATTTTGTATAATTATTTATGCTTATCAGGGAAAGAAGATACAATGATTTTTGTTGTTATGGTTCAAAACTATCTGCCTAACTATTAACACGTACAACACATAAACAGTATTGATTTAAGAATGTTTAAATGGTTTAAATACAATAGATTCATGCCAGGCTTATAATTACCGGATTAAGTTGATCAGCAACTAGTCCTGTGGCCAAAATATTCAGCAAGCTACACAATAATACAGTTGGGTAACTTCCACATGATTGACTTATGAACCCTTTCACCGATCTGTTGTAGTTCAGAAGTACTTTAAAATTCAGCCCCTCATCAAAAAGTTTCTGAAATCATGAGAAAACATAAACCACAATGTGCCTAACTCTACACAGTTGCAGAAATTCTTACGAGAAGTTTATCGATATAAGGCTGGAAGATTTTTAGCAGACCTCCCGCGTTGGATAGATAAGCCACTGGAGCTAGAGATATTATCCCCTTAAAATACTTCTCAGCGTGATCTTTTCTCATCGAAGAATATACATATGATGCAGTGGATCCCATCGAGTGCCCAATGTAAATGATGGTTCCCTTTTGGCCATTGACATCTGAGATCTTCTCAGCCATGGCCGGTATGTCGCTATTTCCCATTTCATGAAAACTAAAGCACCGGGTCGTAATGTTTTGCTATGAATTTTATTTATTTAGAAATGGCCTTACTCGAAATCCCAATACTCGGGCCTTGTCCTGTTCATCCACTTGTGGTTAGCGGAATATATGGTGCCTCTACCATTAGCTAACCAAACGTCGTATCCATTATCAGAGAGGACGAATGCTGAAAACATTGTGAGTGTTAAATTTTAAATTTTTCGACCAATGAGAACAAACGCTCAGTGACTTGTGCACTAGGTCAAACTTCTCGAGAGAATTACACAACGCTCAATTGAAGTTATAAAACATGCTGCAGTTTTGTTCAGTTGGTCAATGTAAAAAAAAACAATAACTTAGTTACTAGAGAATTTTATCACAGAATTAACTCCCGCACTCAATGAAATATTTTCTCGTTTTAACAAGTACCTATAGATACCACAATTTATTCTTTAGCTTGAATAATTATTTCTTTCTTTAACAAATGAAATAATAAAGCTCACTAACAAAATAAATAAGAAATTTCAAAGATATTTGAAAAATGTTGTGCCTAAGTAACTTCAATGCATTTAGAGCTTATTATTGTTAATAAAAGCAACACGGCAATGGTTTTTCAAAATTTTCGTATTTTCGTTAAGCATTACAAGCTGTTTACTTGAAAATAATTTGCCAATTTGTCAACTTATGAGGAAGCTTCAATGTGCTGATATCAGTTAGTATCTATTTAGTACATCATATCGTTGACTGAAATATCAACGATCGTATACAATAATTAGGAGACATTTCACTTACCTAACGACTTTTTGCCTTGCATTAACCAAAAAACCGATATTCCACCAAGGCCGTGTTGTAACAGCACCGGCTGTCGTTTTGAATCCAGATTTTTGTTGTCATTTGGTATTCTGAACAGTGTCAAAATATACCCATCGTCAGTCTCAACTTTGTGTTTTTCAAACGGGTAACCAAGTCTCTTCGCTATCATGGACTGAGAAGAAAATCATAATTGCAACTATCTACCAAATATCTAACATTTGGTGAATAAATATTAAATCGTTGTTCAGTATTCTAATATATTATTTTCATATACCTACACTGTGACAAAGTCTGCATAAACATCAGTGATACATTTTTGTTTGCAGAATTATTTAAAATTTGACCTATGCAAAAGCAGTCACGTGACTTTTAGCAACTGTCAAATTTGACATTTAAGTAGGAACTTTTCAAAGATGCCAATTATTCATAGGAAAATGGAAAAAGCTTATTAGAAAAAATGTTTCCCTTCAGATTCTTCATCTGCGAACCAATTTTTATGAATTTTTATGAATACACCATAATGTTAAATTTTAAAGTCAACAATTATTTTTAAACACTTTAACCACGACAAGTATCTAGCAACTACTTGACCTAATTTAAACGTGAAGAAAGAGACCCGATAACTTCTTACTCACTAAAATGAGCCTAAAAAAGCTGCAAATCGACAAAAACAGCGAATTCATTTGAAGGAATTTATTTCAATAATACGACAAGTTTTTAAGTAAAATTTTATCGATTTTTGCATTTTTCGTCACACATTATTGTTGGAGTTTCAACGCTCCATATTTTCTAAAAGAGTGGATCGATTTTTAAAAACTAAGGAGCACTGTATAGGGAATGACAAGCCCCTTGTAATGAGGTATCCCTTGACCCCCTTCCCCATTTGAAAAAAACTGTGGGATGACACCCCTACTTAGGGGGTTGAAGGTTTTACTATGCTTTTTGCGTCAAAATGTGTCCCCCTGACAAACAAACTTTACGTATTTTTGGATTTTGCCGAAAAGTTCTTTCCCACCTTGCAATGAATTGTGGTACGTTTTCGATGGGCCACCCTGTATAGAATATTATAGCCTATCTATATGTTTTGCAACTTCTTTTGCAAATACAGGAAAAATCCATTGTTCACATATTTCTTTTAATTGGGGGCATAGTTGGAATATGTCAAATAGAAACCTTTTAGACGATCATTATTTATAAAAAATCGAAATGTCTACGTTTTATACATAATGATCGTCTAAGAAGTTTTATTTGACCTATTCCAACTACTTCAAAGTATTTCAAAAGGTCACTGAAAAGACATTTGGGGACAAATTTCGATTAAAATACTTAATTACTGGAATTCTTACTTTACAATTAGTTAAGACCTAAGACCTAAGTGGATAAAGGTATTACGTCACATTTAAAAAAAAAAGTTTTATCAACTTTTTGAGTTCCCCGGGAACCATCTAATTTAAATAAAAATTTTGATATTTAGAAAACTATCGCTTGATAAAGGTGGTATTTCGCATTGGCATACTAAAACTTTTTATTGGACAAAGGTGTTATGTTACAGTAATGCATGGGACATAACACCTCCGTATCCACAATAATTTTTTCTAATAATATGCTTTTCGACAATTATTTATTTTAAGTTCTTTGTTAAATGTCAAATTTGACAGTTACCACAAGTCACATGACCGTTCTTACGTGCAAGCTTCGTCATTTGACATACCTGTCAAAAGTAACATTTAATTAAAAAAGTGCCAAATCGGCCCTTATTTGTTATTTTCTCGGAAAAAAATAATTTAAAAAAGTTGCTCGGAATTTTTAGGCAATCATTCCGACAATACTTCCCTTTTATTATATTTATTATTTTTTACTTACCGGCGCAGAGTTTATGTCAGGATTGTACCAGCAATTCTTGTTTGTCCTAATCGTGGCGTAATCGTAAAAAGACTTGCAGACGTTGCTCTCCATCTTGTGGCCGATGACGGAACTAGTCCAGTAAAAAACGAACAACACCGTCACCCTGTACATGCCGATTTTTTCAGAGTACCTACGTCCTACTTGGTCAACACACTTACCCATATTGGTAGATGTGTCCAGCAGGGACCGATACTTAAAATGATTTCCGCTGAAGGTTAGCTACATTTTCAATTAGTGGTATATCATCGTCTGCGACACTGAGGATATCGATACATCTTTTGGGTCAAGAAATACAGATTTTTATCAGAAACAAGTAAACTTTGTATTTTATTCGCAATGCGATACAATCCATAATGCGGTGATGCTGTATTAACCTGAAACTTCATGAAACTTGAATATGGAACTACTCGTAATATTTTTAATAACGTAGATTTTTAGAGAAACATTCCTCTACAATTAAAAAATATATACAGGGTGCGACAAAAATATTGCAGTTTATAATATAATACCTTTCATGATTTTTCTGTCAAAAGAATTTGAAAATGTAGGAATACATTTTTAATTGTTCAGAGACAATGAACAAACACTAATGATTTTTCTGTCAGAAGAATTTGAAAATGTAAGAATACATTTTTAATTGTTCAGAGACAATGAACAAACACTCGAGGATGTATGTAGATATTAAAGGTACAATAATTTTGACCAAATGGTTATCTACGTAATCGTTTAGGAAAGTATTGGTGGAAATGTCTCATTTCGTCAATATCCCTCAAAACTAAATGACTTTTTAAAACGCATCGGTAATCACATCGAATCTATTCCAGGTATACATACTAAAACTATATTAATGACACCAGGGGCTAATTTACCAACTTTCCAAATTGTATACCAATCAATATTACAATAACATATAACTAGGGGGAAGAAATACATTGACATAAATTTCTGTTTTGAATATTTAGATAATTTGAACGGGAACTTAGGGTCTCTTATTACGAGTGCGCATACCTCATATCGTGTCAAAAACAAATAGTTTTTAATTTATATTTAATTTTAATTTTAATTACAAACCGCAGTAAAACAATTTTTTTTAACTATTTTATTTATTTGAGATTTACAAAAATATTATAAAATACTAAAGCTTACAACAATAAATATATATTACTTTAATTAGATGAAGGAGACTGTGCACTTCCCGTCATTATCCCATACACTCTGTAATTTGGATATTCCTCGTCATCATTATACAAATAAACGTTTTTTGAACTGGGAACCCGCATATTAGTATCGTTCAAGCACTTGCAGTAGAACTCGTCTTGAAAAATACGTAGCTTTTCCAAACTTTTCAACACCGAGAAAAACTCCGAAGGTACCACCGTAAAAGGGTTCTTCAACAAGTTTACTTCTTTTAGTTTTGGTAGGTAATCATCGTAGCCTGCATGAGGTAGAATGAAAGAAGTAATTTTATTATGGCTTAAATCCAAAATCTCCAACTCCTTGCTGTACTTGAAGGCATCAATTTCTATGGTGTTGATGGTGTTGTACTCCAGAATTAGTTCCTTGAGATGTGGCAGACCTTTGAACGAACGGCTGTTGATGGTTGATATTTTGTTAAATCCAAGGTTAAGTTTTTCGATGTTTCTCGTATTCTCCAGCAAATCTGGTGCACTGAATTCTTGCAATTCGATTTTTTGCAATACCAAACTTTTTAAATCCATCATGTTGGCGAATATTCCTTTAGGAATATTTGACCCCAATTGTGAAGTGGAAATGTACAAATGGGTGAGGTGGGGAGTGCAGCTAAATGCGTCGTTGCTAATGTTTACTATGCCATTTCCAGCTAGATATAGTTTCTCCAAACGTGATGCTTTTTTAAAGTAAAAGCAGGATGAAAAATTCTTCAAGGGATTCCAAGATAAATGCAACAGAGTTAGCTCATTCAATTTTTCTAGCGCCCCTTCAGAAATCTTTGAGATTTTATTAAACGTTAACCACAGTTCTTTTAAATGCTCTAATCTAGCAAAAGTATGAGCTGTTACCTCAGAAATATCGTTCATGGTTAAATCTAAATACTCCAGATTATTAGAAGAATTCTTAAAATATAGAGGTGCTGTGAAATTTTTCAAGCGGTGACCGTCCCTAGCGAACCTGTAATGTCCCAGTTTCTCGTTTTTCAAATTAAGCTTTTTGAGTTGTGTCATGTCTACGAAGGCACCGTCACTTATATTTCCGAGAGGATTCGAGGATAAATCGATTTCTTCCAGTTGATGGAGTCCTTTGAAGCTGTCTTCTCCAACCTCGGATATGTTGTTTTGGTGTAGCGTGATAATTTTCAGATTATTTGCACCGGTCAGTATTAAAGAGGCGCGGAATTTCTTCAGTCTATTCCCTCGAAGATCAAGTATTTTGAGGTTTGGTAAACAGTTGAATGCACGATCCCCAATCGTATCGATTGCATTGTCATTTAGTGTTAGATTTTCCAAGTTGGGGAGATTTACAATTGCTTCACTTTCGATCTTGGTTAAGCTGTTACCATACAGATGTAGTTCCTTAAGTTTCTTGAAATCGCTGAATGAATCTTTGTTGAGGATGCTTATGGTGCTCGAAGAAATAGAGATAACTTCCACTTCACTGCACTGTTCGAAGGGGTTGTGCCCTAGAGTTTTTGCGTTGCTGTGGCCTACGAGTTTGAGACTGGTACTCTGTTGGGCCGTTCCATTTTCACATATTTTATCTATACTTTCTGATTTGTTGTTAGGTAAGTAAAGGCATTCGGTAGCTCTGTTGTTCACCAGACACTCGCTTGAAGCAAGAGACGCTAAAGAAGCAAATATTAGCCACCGCATGTTGCTTATAGAACAGCTTTTGCAGAACTATCTTCTAACAACCGACAATTGGCCATTTACATTTAAATAAGTTAATAGATTTCGAACTTGTTTGTAGTGTCGGTGTCAATAAAAGTATAGAATGGGGACGGGCGAGGTTCTTAAAAGGAAACAACAAGGGATAAGTGGATAATGTTTTTGTTTATTATAGCATTTATGCTTGGCAAATGTACTGGATGTGCTTAAATAAAAAATATCGTTCCCGCATACCTGATCTAAACAGTTCATAGCCAATGTGTTAAGAAGCCGTTGGTTAATTTTGATAGTTCGAGGAATTATCCATTTAATTACAATTAATTGTAAGTTCTTGACACACATGTATCACTACTTCCAACCACATAAAAAAAATTTAAAGTACTTAAAAAGGAATAGTTGAATCGGGATACTATAATATCCATTTTGATTGTTTCCTAGAGCCCGCATCGATAGTAGATGAAGTCACTTGGAACGGCATAAAAACCTTTGAATTTTATACGGGTGATATATGCTGATAAGTCTGGTATTTTTACTAGTATCAGAGCGTGGTGAATAAATACTATGAAATAGATCGCGCCCCGTATATCACTGTGTTCCAAGTGAGTTCATTTATATTTTACCAGGGTAACTCGGGAACAGGCGCCTCGGCGAGTAAATACGAGTTAAAATACTTTTTTTAACCATTATTAAACCACACCTGGTATTAGTAGTAAAAAAGAGGTGAAGGAGACAGAAAAGATAGATATTGTAGTAAAAACAAGTGACTGCATGCTCGCCTAATATAATATCACCAATACTTGCATTGCATGACGACGGCTGGCCACTTGTGCAGCGAAATGCGGTGGATAGGCGTGCCATAATTTCACAGGATATACTTGCGTAAATAGTTATAATCCATTATGGCTTTTTAGAGAGCTTTTGACAATATTTTATGGTGCATTAACCTTTACGTTGTGTTTGACGATAACCTCATAATATGTATATATTTTTGAAAACTGCGTGATGCTTATGTCCTATATTCTTTTTGTGACAATTAGAGTTTTTTATGCTGTTTAAGGTGGCTTTAGAAGTAGGTACTATATGGCATAGTTATAATGAGTGGAGCAGAGGTATCCCTACGGGCGATATATATACAGGGTGTTCCGTAATGATGTGCAAATGTTCTACAGGTGGTTCTTATAAAATGTTTCGATTTAAGCTTCCCCTGCAAAGTTATTCCAGCCTTAAGAGGGACAAAAATATACTTTTGATTTTTTTTTTCAAAAATCGAACCACTACCACAATGTCTCTTTCAAAATTTTGTAAATCAAAACTTTTCCTACTAACTTTCAGTTTTGCTAGAGAAAATATCTTCCAAAACATTAACAAATATGTATACAAAAGTAGGTTCCTAATAGGGCCTTGCGTAGGAAGTTGGTTTTCGTAAAATTCCAAAATTGTAAGGAAATAACATATAAGCTAAGTGTTACTGTTATTGTTTATTTGCATTACATAGTAAAAAAATATTTAAGTAAAAATGTAACCCAGCACATACAGATGAGTTATACATACATATACAGAGGGAAACTAGCTCAGGGTACACTACACCAAATTTTACAACAAAACTAATTTAACACATAGATTCTGTCAGTTCTTGCAAACAATTTCCATGTTAAACTTTTTTCCTTATATGTATGTCTAAAAATTAAAAAGTTACAGCGATTCAAAATTTTTTATTTTTTTTTCAGATTTTTGGTCATAGATTTCATAGGTGGCCATGGACACTATCGACAACAACTTTTATTATGACAGAATACAAAAGAAGATCGCCAGGGAAGGGCTATCGATCGCACCCGCTACCGTTTTTTTTTTGGTCAAAAAACAGCTGAGATATTTTGAGTGAGCCATTTGTATAATAAGCCACCCTGTATATTTGCAAAATATATGAGGTGTCGCAGAAAATGTCAAAGTTATTCTCATTTCCTGGAAAACCGGAAGTCCGAAATGAAAACTGACATTTTTGGGTAACTCCATGTATGCTCATTAGTAAAGTTCCGTGATAAAATTCGACCTTAACTTTTTCCGAAAAATCGTTTTTTAAATATCTTTTTGACGATCCCCCGTAGAAAAAAATGTGAAACCAGAAGCCATATTCGGATTCTTCCTAAAATTCTACATATTTATAGTTTTAAATTTTATTTTTAGGTAAAAATAAGGAAAATAAGAGCCAGTGGCGTGTGCAAATTGGACCAACCTGCACATATCTTTTTATCGTTTTTGGAGTCGCTTGAAGCAACATTACCGCTTTATGGCATTTTTTAAATTCAAAAATTCTCGGAATCTAACGAAAAAGCTGACACTAATGTGATGGCTGTGGAAAACTTATTGTCCACCAATTTTATGTTTATTCCAATAACAATAAAAATATCTCTATCAAAATAACGGTTTTAAAAATATTACATATTTATTACCGGCGTCACCCGACATGAGAAAAAATATGTAGGTTGTCATCAAAACCTGACTTTTTGTTAGTTCAAGCGGCGTGCCAAGTTTGAAAATATAATCTGGAAAATTAATGGAAAATCTTAATTCTACCATGATCTAGTGTCACCCTGTAGAGAACTTCAATGCTTAAGCACAGGAAACCTAGTTCTGCAGCAGAAGTCTGATCCAATTTAAAATTTTAGAGTGCACGAAAGGAAACCGGCTTCTAAAAGCTTGTTTCTCTCCATGTGCGCAAGCGCAAATTCGATTGCAGTTACTGCTACCCTCTAAGAGATGACGCGGCAATCACATCAACTGTAGATTCTTACTGGCGCATGCTGGCGCCTTGTTGCCGCATTGTTCACAAAACAAATTCTCCACACCTTACGCCACTCAAACCGGAAACAACTCACACTTGGACGCTATACTGGACACAAACCAGCTTTGTAAGAATGAAGTAGGTACTCTAAGATTCTTCAAGCACGCGCCATCTCTTATTGAGGAGCCGAACGAACATCGATACTTCTGTTACCGCAGGCTATATTTTCTGTTTCTCAATCCATGCATTTTATGATAGTCGGTTAAACCGGATGACTTCCTCTCTATCCAGCATGTCCATATCGTTGTCCCCCCATCCCCACAAGTTATCACCGTGACCCTTATGGTTATCGCAGTCTGCGCCTTCCCGAATTCCCCTCAGTACCCCGGTGACGGTACCGTCGCCGGTGCGCATCATCCTCTTCCTGATGAGCCCCTCCGAGGCCGTCTTGAGTTCAGTCGCGTAACCGAGCTTGGCCATCCACCGGATGAAGCTGGTGCTGAGGCCGTTCGAACCGAACTCGGCCGCCCGGTAGTCCCACGGGAAGACGTGGTGGTAGTTGTGCCAGCCCTCCCCTAACACCAGATGCGCGCACGGCTGGCCGTCGGTTGCGAGAATTTCCCTACAAAGATTTTCTCTAGTACCTAATACCACAGAATATATAACACAGAGAAGGGTCACTCCGAATATGGCCTAGGCAGTTCGACCGCCGCTACCTTTTGCCCCCCTCCGCTGAAAGCCATGCAAGGCACAGTTGTAGTTATGGTTGTAATTGTAGTTGAACTATAAAATTATAGATAATGGTGCGAGGCCTACGATAAAGACAGGCCATGGCGCACAAAAATCACGTGACCATCTTAGTCCGACGTTACATGTCATTTGTCACATAACTGAATGCGGCAGCTTGGGTTTTGAGAAGTTTTAAATGTTTAAAGTGTTTTTAAACGTCTTAGTTTATATTTTATAAACAAGTTTGTGTCTAGCGCGCGTGTGTCCTGGTGGAGGGGAACCGCCCAGGTGATATTATGGCCTCTGGGTGGGAGCCGTGCCGTCCAGAAGTATTGGTGCCGCTCGCGAAGACGCGTGAGCGCTGTAAGAGGAATTCTCCCCCCGGAATAGACAGTGGAGACACAGACGGGTGAACTGCTTACGGGGGATCCGCGAGTTCAGACGGTCCGGGTGGCTGGAAGCCGTTCCCGTTGACCACGTTCGGGTTTGTGCATTTTGTATTCACCATTCACCTTGTGCGAAATAGATCAGTGTTGTAACGTACTCCAGGATTTTCGTTGTCGACCCACGCCCTGATAGGGTTCCTATTCGGCCTTTCACGCTGCCGATCAACTGGGACCTCGTCAATATTTACAGTGTACTGAGGTGAGTTTTCATTTTTATTTCGTAAAAAATAACCTAAATACCAAATATTGGGTCTGTTTATATTATATTTATACATATTACAAAAGCCAGGAAGAAAATTTCACCATAACAACATTTGCTTTGCCTCGGGATGAAAATTTGTGCCAAAAATGGATTCGTCAAATTCCAACCCTTAAGTATGTGTGGTTAACACATTTTCAAGAAAGTGAAACAATTAAAGTGGACAAATGTGTTGTGGGAGGAAAATACCTATAGACAATATCACCTAAGCTAAAGGAAAGTGCTGTCCCAACAATTTTTGAGAATGTGCCAAAATATTTGAGTGATGTGCCGTTTAACTCTCAGCCCAAAACAGCTGAGGCAGGTTGAAAGTTTTGAAAAACAACAAAACAACAAAACCAATAATCTAATAGATGAAAGAAAACTCGCCAAATTGTTACGAAATTTGTTTTTTCTACTTATCTCCAAAAATGCCTTTTATTATATAGGACTAAGTTGGTCAAGTGAATAGGACGGAGCATTTCCTTCTGAATCTCAATTATTCTTTAGTTCTCCACCGCCTGGACTCTCCTTAGATGGGAGCCTTTATTGACTCGATAAGATCAAAGTGCCGCGGCCAAGTGACCTTCTAGGGTTATATATTCGGTGACCATAGACTCCATGCCAGACCATACCAGAGCTACTTACTTTTCATATGGTCTGGTTCCATATTTGTGTGCCAAGCTGTTTATTGTCATTATCAAATTTATTACCAAAAGGTATCGGAAAGCACATACTAAAAAACTAATCCAAAGATTTTCCTTCCAAAAGTACCATGGCGTAAATGTCGGTATGATTACTGCCATCAGGAAAAATATCCTAAGACGATATCTGCAAAAGGTGATCGCATGATTCATCTTACTAATTTTTGGTTAACAACTTACTTGTGCTGAAACTTTACAATGGGATCGCCTATGACATCAGAAAGATCTATAGATTTCCCCATTTCTATGACATATTTGCTTTTCTTCAACATCAACCAACCAACGTGTGAATAAAACAGACCTCTAGTTGCATTGTGGGGATCAGCATCGGTATCTACGTATTTGTGGTGAACTCTGTGATCTCGCACCTGTAAAGCCATGTCAGAATTTAATATAATGTTTAGAACTTCAAATTTAATATTCGGAATAGGTTTAGTTACGAAAAGCTAGACTAGTTTCATTAAATTTCGTTTTTATAATTAAGGATTATCCAACGATATACAGGGTGTATTGGTCATTAGTTCATTAATTTTAACTACGTAATCAGGGAGCCCCATAAAGCTAAAAAACACACAAAAAAAAATTTACTCGATATTTAGAAAATGGGGTAGGTAAATCAATATTTGCCCTTCCTAATGCAACGCCGTTGGATTCTCACTAAAAGCGCTTAGCTTGCATACGTTACAAAATACTTTTTCAAAATATATAATATCTATAATTCTCGCTTCTGCAACTGATTGTGCAGATCATCTCGTAAATCCAAAATAGTGTTTATTCTTCTGAAATTTACTGTGCGGTCTGTGCATACGATTTTCTCCAACGATATATAGGAATATACATTACCAAAAGCAACTTGTTTTGTTTTATGATTTTAAAAAGGTGTTATTCTTGGCACATTCAAGGTTTCCAGTTTTTTTTTATACGATTTAGGATATTTTGTAAATATAAGTATCTCAGATATAAGATATGCAGGGTGAATCACATCTAAAGGCACAGCCGAAAACGCAAGGTAGAATTCGCTAAAATAAGCACATAATATGCTTAACAAACATTAGCTCAAAAAAGTTTGGTTCTCCATATACTTTTCCAAAAATAACATATATTTTTTTAATTTCTTTCGAGCCCGTTTAGGAATTCCAACAAAATTTGATACATATTATGGGTTGTCATTTTGTGCAATAATTTTGCCCTGTTCAGATGAGCAGCGGCGTAGATACCAATAATTTTATTTTAAATGCCAGCATAATCACCTTGGCACTAGTTAAAAAAATCCGAAATTACGAAGAAACTGTACCAGAAATAAAAAATACTAAAAGGCGCTTTTTTTTTTCAAATTGAATGGGCTATCCAAAAAAGGCAAAATTTTTGGTTTTTCACAGTACCGTACTACTTTTTTTCACAATTATTTACAGTAACTATTTGTATCTACGCCGCTGGTCATCTGAACGGGGTCAAAGTATTGCACAAAATGGCAACCGTCCAATGCATAATGTGTACCAAATTTGGTTGGAATTCCTAAATGGGCTTGAAAGAAATTTAAAAAAATATGTTATTTTTGGAAAAATTTCAACACGCTGTATATGGAGAACCAAGCGTTTTTGAGCTAATGTTTATTAAGCATATGCGCTTGATGTGACTCACCCCTGTATAGGTAAGCCTAACAAAAAAACTATTTTTTATTATGTATTACTAAATAGGAAAGACTGAATTTAAGAAATGCCAATATAAACAAATTACCTGGTCTTCTTCCCCCCGACCCGATAATGTAGAAGCAAAATAAAACCGTGTTCTTTTTATTAGTGTGAGTCATCTATTCCTATATATATCGTTGGAATTATCAGTTCTTGTTTAAAAATAAAGTCGTTAGTGTTAAATTGTAGCTCAATGCAATTTTTGTATTAAAAAAAACATTTATAAGTATATTGAATACTATAATGTTTCTTGGGTTTGTTTGAAAAATTACCCATTCGTAGACCGAACTCTGGAAAGCAGCACTATGGGACGCAGCCAAAAATATCCTGAGAGGGAGTCTGGCTTTGTACGACCTATGTGACCACAACCTGTGCGTGCCAGCCGTGACTCCCAGAGCAGCTACTGTCGCATATAAATGGCCTGCAGAAAAGAAAGGATGGGGAGTACATCGCTTGCAAGTAGATGAAAGACTCAGCAAATTACCGCTACTTACTGAAAATGAAGGTCGACCACTTGGCCCTGAACAACCACTGGTAAAGCCCGTAGATTCCTAAAACGTGGATGACTGCTAAGAGAATAGTGTTGGTCCATACGATATCCCATTTGTAGTTCTTTGAATTTCCAGTTGTATTTGCACAACGGTGTAGCGTTTTTCGGCTAAAACAATAATTTTATTTACAAAAGTACGAGCGATTCTATGGTTAGTATCGGAGTAAAGTTGGACCCATGTAGTCTTACGGATATGAAGTTATCAAAAATCAATGAGAAAAATTGTTACTTGCTACACCTACACCTTAAATATTTTAAAATAAAATTAGGTAGATATTCCCGATTTTGTGAAGTGTGGCAACATTGCACTCCAAATTAGTATGATCAGTGACTATAGAAAGAATTCTTTCTATAGTCACTGGTATGATGGATGCTCAGGAAAATAATATCTGTTTATTTTTATTGAAGGTGGACGGATGAAGGAATTAGGTTAAACTTTACTCCTGGTTAATAATTCAGGAACACACTCTCTATATTAGAACCAATAGACATCCAGGAAGGAATCGTCAAAATAATAAATTTTCTGTTGTAAATGTACACTGTTTTTCGTTTTCTCGCATTTCTTAAACGTGGCATACCTGCATAACTTTTTTTGTATATTGAATATTTTAGATTTTGATAAAAACATTTTTTGTGTAGAATTCACTGGTGTAGAAGTAGAGACATATTTTCTTTTGGTGACAGTTTTAAAGAAAAATTTCGAGTCGTTTAAATTTGACACATATGAAGATTTTTTTATTTAAAACCGCTAGCTAAAAAAATGTCTCTCTGTACCATGAATTCCACTTAAAAAAATAAACAAAAAATGTTTTACCGAAATCGAAAATATTCACAAACAAAAAAGTTATGGCACCTTTCAGAAACGCGATAAACCGAAAAACGCCCTGTATCTCCCAAACAAGTAGAAATATTAGTGAATAGGTACTTAAGTATAGTTACATAAACTATAAAAGATTATTTTAACGTACCTGTGATCATTGATCCTTCCATCTGAAGACATGTCCTTAGGTTAGGTATGTACATACGTGTATTTCACATCACAAGCGTAGCTTTAGATTTCGGCATCACTACCGTTTGAAAGCAAATGGGTAGTTGGTCCTACACGCAGTCTTAATTGTTTGATTGGTTAAATACGACCCTAAATTATACATCCGATAAATAGGATAATTGCTAGACAGACTAACGCACGGTTAACCGTGTCGTCTTGTACGGATATAGTTCATAAGAGTGAATTGAATTCTTTTGTTATGAAAATATGAACAAATTTCATAGTTTACTTCCACAATAACCAGAGGCTCCCAAAAACCTGATGGAATTTATATCTTGGGTCCTACTTTTGTATAGGAGGCGTGTCCTTGCGCTACCGGGCTGTGGAGCACCATGCGAGATCCCTATTGTTGGTTGTCCAACTTTTAGGAGCCAAACTATAGAAAACGTCAAAATAAGTAGATTCTTTCATATAAATATGAATTATATTTTTGTCAATTGAGGAAGCAGTGCGAGCATCGACTCTCCTGGATGAAGAATATTCAATAAGATATTATGTTGCTGGTTTGTTAGGAAGCCATCATTCCAGCATCAAGGGAGAAAAAATGTTGCACTAATCAAACTGATGATCGTTTTTTGAGACGACTTGCTCTCAGGGAGACAGTATAGAGTCACCAGCAATCTGCTAAACAATGAATTAGCAGATGTTCGAAATATCGCTATATTGTCTCGAACGGTTAGAAGACATTTACATGAAGCAGGATTGAGCAACAGAAGACCGACCAAAAAACCATTGCTTACCAGAGAACACAAAGTTCAGAGATTAAATTTTGCAGAATACATCAGAATTGGACCATCAACGATTGGAAACAAGTTATGTTCTCCGATTAAACTAATGTTAGTCTAAAAGCTCCAGATGGACGTGAGCGTGTCTGGCGAAGGCGAGGAGAAAGGTTTGCCAGCTGCAATATCTCTCCTAAAGCCTAAAGTACCTTTTGGTGGTGGCTCTAAAATGCTTTGGGGAGGAATTTGCTTCGATGCTCGTAAAAATCAATGGAGTTGGTCCCTATACGGAGGAGGTCTATGAATATCCAATATTACTTAGGCAACATTATTGTCGAACATGTACCTTCCTTTTGCTCCGTTTGTTAGTCCTAATTTTTTTTATTCATGCAGGACAACGCTCGTCTATATGTGGCTAGACAGGTTATTGGCTACCTAAATGATGTTAATAACCCTTTATTACAGTGGCCACCCAACAGTCCTGACATGAATCCTATAGTATGGGACTATCTAAAAAAAGATTTGAAATCGTGCTAATCAGAACCAATTCATAGAGGTCGCTATTGAAGAATGGGAGAATATTTCGCAAGCTCTTCTTGAACATTTGATATCAAGCACGCCTCGACGCATGAATGCAATGATAAGAAGTAGAGGAGGGCCTACACGGCATTAGTGTTGACCCATATTGATTTATTCTGTTTTGCTGTTTTTTTTTTCTTTTTTAATTTGGAGTTACGCTAGCTTATTTATGCATTTTCAGCAAAAACACATTTTTAATGAAACATTAAGGCAAATTAAGGTCATGTTAGACTAATTTGTAGATTTTCATATTATCATTTCAATGTAACTTAGTTTTGTTTTGTGTTTTTATTGTAAATATTTAGATAAATTAAAGTGATGCGATAAGTTTGCCCAGTAGTGTATTTATTTTTAACTTAGTGTCTTTCAACCTTCAAAGACCCATTTTTTGTCTTCGAACATTTTAAACTAAAAACTAGGACAGACTATTCAATATCCTGTTTGCAGAATAGAAATCTCTAAGTTGGTACGTCATTGTCATTGTCCTAACGTATATCTACCATTCAAGCAATCGCAAAATATATCTTTATTCTGTGTGATGTTATCTCTTATTCCGCTTCAAAACTGAGATTATGTAGATGCACCGGGAGTTGGCCGTCCTTTTTCCAGAAACGTATAATTCTGAAATTTCAGAGGTTGAGCTAGCTAGCTGAAGGCGATTTAGGTAATGAGATTTCCTTATCCAGGAATAGTATGGTACAACAAACTTTACCTCAGTTTACAGAAAACTTTGTCTTTTACACAAGGTATGTTTCTGAGCAGTGCAAAACTAACGTCCTAGGTGAACATTATCAAAATTTCTTCAAAAATCTTAAGCATGAACTACACCTTATCACTTTTTATCGCTTTACACATGATGTCCTAAGTTGGCTCTACGACCTGGTTCTGATATCAATCATACTTTTTGATCAAAATTCTCCAGAATTTTTTCTCCCATTCCTTTCAATTATTGTGATCACAATTTTAAGTAAAATTATACTTCTTATTTTTTTTGTTTTCACGGAAAATCAACTGAAATACGTACCCCATAAATAAATTTTTCTACTCCTATACTAGTAACATACGTATTAAGTGACGGTTTAGGTTATAAGTAAGTCCATTGTTACGAACACTGACACGTAATGACTGACACGTATAACTGACACGTAATAAAAAAAATTACATATCTGTTCTTAATTAAAACAGAATTATCACGGTTGCCTTGTTAGCGCGGCATCCGCGCCACTATAGCAACCAACCAACATACTAATTGATGCCTGTCAGATAATCAGAAGTATAGTTTATCTATTATAATAGTTTTTCTTTCGTCGAAGAAAAATTGTAGTACAAAACTCGAGTTGTAAGCTTATTACATACTCGTGGAATTACAGCACTCGCCGCTGCGCGGCTCGTGCTCAACTTTTCCACTCGTACGTAATAAGCTGTTTACAACTACTCTCGCTATGTAATATACTATAAAACGGTTTCATCTATTATTTTACTGAATTTTTGGGATAAACGGTGAAAATAATTTGACAGATCCCACTGGCGTTTTGGAATGAAATTAATTCAAGGGTTGCTTGATTTTCCGATACGTCAACACGCGCCGGAGAAATAAGCTTACCTAATTGTGATTGGTTGATTTCAATTTCACATCCGTGCTAGGATGGATATGAAAAATAATATCCGTTCAATTAACTGAAATTGACTATACTTATACATTAGGTATGTCACAGTTTAGGGATATGGTTTATACTTGTGATTATGTCGACTATGAAAAAAGCGACAAATATCCACGTGGGAGTAGAAAAAATAAATTCTTTTGTCACGCAACAAACTAAGACTCGTCTCGTCAAGGCTTTAGTGTTTAAATTACGCTTTAGTGTTTAAATTGTATAAAATAATTTTGCTCTTTCATAAATAGGACCAAAATTGTTTTAAATTCTTCAAAGATTTATATTCTGCGAGTTTCTTTTATCGGAACTGTCATTTGGCAACATGGCAACATATTTGTATCATTTATACAAACCTTATCTTTTAACAGGGAAATTTTTATACACTACTTATACTCGTATACCGTAGGTACCTAACCCAATTTCATCATGGAATAATGATCGTAACTTGACGTTAATCTTCGCTGAAGATATTATACTTTATAGGTAGGTACCTACTTGGAAAAGTCAAAGACAAATTCCGAAACTTTTCTTTACTTCTTACTTTATTATTAAGGAGAGCTTATTTCTTGCTTCGGTCCAATTCATCCTTGTTCCAAGTTGGGAATTTTAAAGAAATTTAACAATGCCGTGGCGACTAGCCCCGAAGGTATTTTAGGCGAAGGCGAGACAAATTTCATGACAACGAACTGATAGCTGGGAGTCCTCTTCGTTATTCTGGGGTATTTATGGACGAACATTTCGATAGGTGTCTGACAAAACCTCGTAAGCACCAAGATTCAAATTGTACAGGAATAAACTGTTTTTAAGAACTGAAAAGTTCTTAACATGTCATGTCCCAAATTTTGTAAAGGTTTCTTAATGCACATGGAAAATGCATTATGATAGCAAACCTTACGAAAAATTGATTTTCTGATCGAGATTTAGCGCTTACGATCCTTATAATAACTAAATTCTACATTCGTTATAAAAAAAGCCTAACAGTACAAATATCTAAACGCCTTTTGGTCAACTACCACCATGAATTACTATAAAATTAATACCACCAAGCGTGCTAATCATCATACATAAATATCAAAATATACTAAAATAAAAATCGCGAAAAAAATTATTGTTCATCAGCCCCCGTATCTCGAAAACGAAAATCCTGTATCCTGTATATAAAGTGTATGTCCACGACTGATAGAAGAATGCACACATACAGCGCCACCTTGTCAAGTATAACCGAATCAAATGCGTTACGAAGTTAGAGTATCGATTTTGTAAACAAAAAGGACAGAATTCTAAGAGCTGGTTTTTATTTAATTTGGTCACGTAAGCCTAGATAGCACTCGAGGTATCAAAAATGAAATATATAAATATAATATATAAATAATAATAATAAATTTAACCAGCCAAAAATGTGACCAAGTAGCCAACAGAGCGCTAGATATTGAGAGAACAATATTATTTTCAGAGATAAAGACTTGAGGTTTTCGCGACACTGTGCAACTTTTTTATGAAATATACCTTTCATAGCCACCTTCGTTTTTAAGATACAGGGCGAAATTGAAAATTGACAGTTTTTGGCTATCCCCTGACAGTAGAAACGGGGTTTTATACCACTTTTTCTGTAGAATCCAGTGGCGTAGTCAGATTTTTGCTGGCTTTATTCATTTCATTTAATAAGCGAGTTAATTACACTTTTATCAAATTATATGCGTGACTATAGTAGGCCATGAAATAAAGGAACAATATCATCATAACCATAATATTATATTTTTTAGTAGATATTATTATAATGCTATATAATGCTATATAGATATAAAAACACCAAAAATAATTCAACTTCTTCTATAAAACATACTCTCCGGTCTTTTTTAATAATTATACATGTTGCTCACAATGATTACCTTTTTCTCTAACACAAAATTCGCAAATTTTTGTTATTCGCCATAGTGCATTTAAAACTATATTGATGTCTCTGAAGACTTTGTAATGCTGGCACGGTAGCCTCACGTAGATCTTCTACGTTGCTGTCGAGTGCTAAAACTAAATTATGTAAATAACCCTACAAAAAAGAAATCAAGAATGGAAAGATCGAGTGACCTTGGTGGACACCTTATTATAGATCCATTAAAAAAGGTCGTATTGTCCGTGCATTATGAGCAGGTGCTCCGTCCTGCTGAAAATAAATATATTATTTACGTGGCCCAAGGGAATGTTCTCTAGCAATTCTGGTATAACTTCTTGCAAAATATTCACGTAGCGTTCAGCCGAAAGATTCCCTTCGTAAGTTCGAAAAGCTATTTGTCGCTCCAAAATGAAGCATGCTACGCTGAAGCCGAATCTACCCTGTCGATCTCGCTCAAACAGTGGCGGATCTAGGCTGGAGTCAAGGGAGGGCTTCTCTTTCTGAAATTTTGTAATAAAATAGGAAACACATGTTTTATTCATTTTATTCATTAAAATACAATATACATTAATATTCTTAGTTTCGTTCAGTTGCGTTCCGATGTTCCAGTTCCGCCCTACTCGTAGTAATAGAATAGAACAACTGTGAACATGAACTGTCGATCGGTGAAGGCGGTGACTGGACCCGTGTTCTGTGCCGGGCCCTGTCCCAATCCCATTGCGTTCACCAAATTTTTAAATTTGTACTTTATAAACTATTTAGCGTACATACCCTCTTTAGAAACGGAAGCAATATTTATCATGGATTCAATATTCAATAATAATAGTTACTTTGCGACCTTTACGCCCACATAACCTCAAAATGGCATGTACCTGTCAGCGCATGTTCCTGTCAGCGCGATTCGGACCACGGTCTTAGAAGACTAGAAGAATAATATTGGAACTGGAACAGGTTTTTTAAGAACAGGTATTGCCTCGAACTGGAACAGGTTGTACCTGTTCCAAGAAAACGAAGTTCCACACTATCTTTAATTGCCAGACATATTTTTTAAGTGCCTACCTTACGGTATTAGGCCAAGGGGGGGGGTATAGCCCCTGTAGCCCCCCCGTAGATCCGCCACTGCGCTCAAATACTTATATTATGGGTTTTCTCGATGCCAAGTTCTAGCGTTGTAATTGTAATTAATTTATTTATTGTTTAAAATAAGTATATACTATTATATTTCTGAAAAGCTGGCAACAAGCCGAATTCAAATATCTATACAAATACAGGGTCTTCCATTAAAAAAAAACATAAGTTTGCTTTATATCTCCGAAATTGATAAAGCTAGCAAAAAATCTGACTATGCCACTGGACTCTACACAAAAAGTTATACAAAAGTGCGTTTCTACTTTTCCTATATGTGAAAAGGTAACTGAGGTACAGGGGATAGCCAAAACCTTTCCAATTTTCAATTTCCCCATGTAGCTTAAAAACGAAAGAGGCTATGAAAATTTTGTTTGAGGCATCTTTCATTTCATAACAAAGTAGCAAAGTGTAGCGAAAACCGCAAGTCTGTATTTCTAAAAATAAGGGAGATAGCCTGCAAAAGTTTCGAAAACGGGAGAAATTGAGAGAAGAAAACTAATGCCAGTTAAAATTTTTTTGAAGGTCGAACAAAATGCTATTAAAGATAATTTTGCGTAAAGAAAAACTAAGTACGTGTGCAAAATTTCAAAAGTATAGTAGGCCTATTTTGATTTTTTCGAATAAAAAAAATTAAAACGCAAAAGAATCGAAGTGAATCTAGGCTTTTGAAAATAGCTACAGAAAAAGCACTTTAATAAAAAAAGGTGGAAAATGGCAAAAAATCAAAGTACATAAGCCGGTTTCCGGCTAATTTTAATTTTTTAGCGACATCGTCAAAAATTTTTCTACGGGCCAAACTGCGTCGGATAAGCCTGTTTCCCGCTAATTTTATTCTTTTCGCGCAGGGAATTTTCCAGGGGTCTGATTTCACAGTATCTTATACAACTCGAGGCACTGCGTCGGTTGGCTCTACGCAAAATGTCGTAGCTCTAACCGTTTCTGCGCAAATGTCCTTCAAAGTCAAATCGAAGGTGAAAACTGTAAGTTTGGTTTTTTGTTGTATTATCTCCGGAGTGACCAATGACGTCAAAACTTATAGACGTGGTGCTCTATTGTTAAAATGCCCTTTATTTTGACTCCAAGATGAAATATATCCATACTACTCTAAAAACATGCTACAAACAAAGACAGAAAGTCAACCATCAACCAACTATACACCCGGTGAGTCCCGGTTATAGTTCCTCCAGAATCACACTTAGATATCCCATGTTTTCTCTTGTTTGGGGGCGCCGGAATCATCGGAACCTCACCTGAAAACTCGGGGGATGGTCTAACGACGCCAGCCTCCGAGCCCAGAGTCGAAATAACTTCGCTACGGCTCGACAAAAAGAGGCAATTTCTGACAATCTCGCGACATTTTCGGAATAATTTAATGGAGCGCTTAGATTGTGATTAGTTCTGGGCGTCAAGCGTTTATCAAAACAAACCTGTCTATAGGTTCTGACGTCATTGGGAGTGACAGTTTCGCATTGTTCTGATTTTGGCATGGCTAACTTGATGTTAATAATTATTTTGATAAACATTGTCAATAGCATAATAGAAAACTTATTTTTTTGTATTTTTTTCTTATGCGACCCCATTAAAATTGTATTGTATCGTATTCAGAATGTTCCAATATATCAATTTTCACCAAAAAACGTATATGGTGCCATTAAAAAAAATCAAGTCGGTTACCACTGCAACCACATTTTTTGTGCTACGAAAGATTGCTTGATATCACTAAACGGGAAATAATTTCCCCTAACCCTTTTATTAAAACATGTTTTTGATATGAGGAATATGTTAAGAAATATAAGCAATATTCCACAATTTCTATCCACACTGTATAATGCTGATATATATGCTGAATTCATAAACAAGGGCTGAATACAAAAATGTTTGATACTGATACTCCAAGTTCCCAGACCCGGACAATAAAAAAATAGGAGGTCTCCTATTATTATTTTTTATTACCTATGGCAAAGATATATGGTTGTATATATCTTTGCCTATAGTAATTCTGACACTGAATCTTGAAATATTCCCTATTCATCGTTTTCTACTAACGTTCGCAATAAAAAAAATGAAAGTGTCGGAAGATATCTGCGAAAAGAAAGTCGAAACAAGAATATCTACGCGCATTATTAAGTGACAATAACCCTGCCCTAAAGCTTTTTATAGTAGAAAGTAATGGCCTTAGGGTAGCGCCGGGACGCCGAGTGTCCCCTAGCCTAACACTTTGGCGCCGGAAACTATTTTTAAACGCCGCGGCGCCCGAAACTTCCAAAGTAAAAAAGCGAAGCGTCTAGTCGGCTGTGTGCGAACACAAAAGGGTCACTGTACTACACCCAGCCGTGATGTCGCAAAGGACCAACGAGTAAGTAGTAGGTAACTAAACAAAAGCGATGAAAGACGATTTCGTTAGCTTATAGCGTTAGAAGACTAGGACAAGATAACAGGACGACAAAAATAATTCATTTTTTATAAAATAAACCGAATAAAAGCAAGAATGTAAAAATTCGTTAATATATTATGGATTTAAAACTCTGGAAAAGGTAACCTATTTAAAATTAAAAAATATATTTGGGGTTAACCACTTTTATGCCAATTTTTAATTTTTCAATAGCCAAGACAACGCGAAATTGTTATTAAGGAAAGTTGTTAAGAATAAAAATTGCCTGTATATTTAAATAATTAAAAAAGGCAAAAAAAGAGGGGATGATTAAAATTGTCCAATTAATCTCACACATAGGCAAAAAAGAGGAAGAATAAAATTGACCTAGTACCTACATGAGCATAATATTTTATTGTGAATAATTTTTCTTAGTAAAATTTTCTCGTATCTTGCATAGAAAAGGCACCTTATAGTATACAGGGTGGCCCACCACGAACTGAATCGATCTATATATGGAAAACTAAAAGTAGGAAAATTCTGAAAATTTGGCACCTCACCAATGCCGATGGGCGCTGCTCAACTAAAATATTTTGGTGAATCTGGCACTTCCGGTTATACCGGAAGTCGATATCAACTTTCTTATCTCAAATACAACACTCTGTATATTATTGCATTTTTTGATTCTAGGCATCATTTTCGAACAAAAACATGCAACATGTCCTATGTCTAAATCCAACCGTTTTTGAGACATTTGCATTTTTCCGAAAAAAATTACAGGTGCAGACCTAAAGTCAATTAGCAATTTACCTATACGAGGAAACCGCGAAATTTCAAAACGAACTTTTGGCATCGTCTAACAGAAGCCCTGACCTAGTGATCTCTGCTGAGAAATAAATCCGTTCTTATACAGGGTGTTCACAAAATATGAATAAAAATTACATTCAAAATGTGCTTAAATCTCGAAATTTTCAAATGGAAACCCCCATTTTTTTTAATGCGATCTTATTCACCACTAAAAATGATCACAACTTTGTGTAAGGTTTCCTATACCTAAATGCAGTAATTTTCGATTAATTTACGAAAAACCCACTTTTCACCCATAAAATGCGGGGTTTGCTTAAAGCTTGGAAAATCATATTAGCCGTGGACGTTGAAAAGACAATCGCGGCTGAAGAAATGTCACTTGGTTTATAAATTATTGTCAACAGTAATGCCGGCGAGCTTAAATTACACAAACGAAGATTATTTAAATTTGTTTATTATCTACGGAGAATGCAACAAAGTAATATCAAGAACGTGCGATACATAATCTTCGTTGGTGTAATTTAAGCTCGCCGGCATTACTGTTGACAATAATTTATATACCAAGTGACATTTCTTCAGCCGCGATTGTCTTTTCAACGTCCACGGCTAATATGATTTTCCAAGCGTTAAGCAAACCCCGCATTTTATGGGTGAAAAGTGGGTTTTTCGTAAATTAATCGAAAATTACTGCATTTAGGTATAGGAAACCTTACACAAAGTTGTCATCATTTTTAGTGGTGAATAAGATCGCATTAAAAAAAATGGGGGTTTCCATTTGAAAATTTCGAGATTTAAGCACATTTTGAATGTAATTTTTATTCATATTTTGTGAACACCCTGTATAAGAACGGATTTATTTCTCAGCAGAGATCACTAGGTCAGGGCTTCTGTTAGACGATGCCAAAAGTTCGTTTGGAAATTTCGCGGTTTCCTCGTATAAATTGCTAATTGACTTTAGGTTTGCACCTGTAATTTTTTTCGGAAAAATACAAATATATCAAAAACGGTTGGATTTAGACATAGGACATGTTGCATGTTTTTGTTCGAAAATGATGCCTAGAATCCAAAAATGCAATAATATACAGGGTGAAAGTTGATATCGACTTCCGGTATAACCGAAAGTGCCAGATTCACCAAAATATTTTAGTTGAGCAGCGCCCATCGGCATTGGCGAGGTGCCAAATTTTCAGAATTTTCCTACTTTTAGTTTTCCATATATAGATCGATGCAGTTCGTGGTGGGCCACCCTGTATAGTCGGAAATAGTTATTTGTGTACCAAGGCACTAAAATTCAACTTTATATAACTTTTAGTTGCCGAGGCCTATAAGACAGAGGCAAATAAACCGCATGAGTCATAAAAAGGAACTTTGTCGCCGATAGACACTTTAATTTTTTTTAATCGGGAAAAAAGAAGTTTTATTAGGCAAACCTATCTATAAGCCGATCTCGCGCGCCGTTGGTTTGCCTCTGTATCACTCTCTACTTTAGTGCCGATTTTTAAGCTTTTAATGACGCTTTTGAAACTCTTTAATGCCGATTTTTAAATATTAATGGTTTTTGTCGTGACAAGGTCTACTTTGTTTTTTCGAAACAGAAAACATGACAGAAATTGCTTTCAAATAAAGCAGGGCTGGGCCACAAATAATGGTCAAATTTCTACACTTTTTTTTCTTGCACGCATATTATTTCATTTATCTTTAGCTACCCTGTATACCTACACATATCTCGTATTTGAATCACAGGGATTTTTTTTTAAACCCCCTACCCAAAAAAATATCTTCCTACACCACTGAATTCTACAAAAATAAAAAATGTTTTATTGTAGACACTGTACATTTAGTTCTCCTGTTGATTAGCCCTTCCCCAAGGCAGTTTTTAGGCTAATGTTTACGTTGATAGGAAAATCCAACTTTCTAAAATTTTGCTTTGATTTTGATGTTGATTTTTGTTGCACAGTTGCATTCTAATGAAAAATAAAAATAAAAATTTTATATCTGCGACAACTGTAAATCGAAAATTTAAGATGGATTAGATAGAATATCAGAGTATGCTTGGCTCAAAGAACACAATCTTGGTTTCACTGAGGAGAAGTTCGAAGTTTCTCGAAAATCATAGAATGATGTCCCCTACCCCTATCCACAGGCTTTATTTGACGTACTGACTCTGGAACACCCTGTATAAAGTGTAAGTGGCAACACAACAAACTTTTGTATTAATTATATCTACACTGTGTTCAGTGAAAAATGCCCAAAATCAAAAATTCACCAAACTCTAAGGTGATTTTCTCCCATGAAATCGACCCAAAAATTTCGATTCTTGGTGTCAAAATGTCATTGGGATACCCATCGATTTTTCGATATGTCGATAAAAAAACTGATTTTTCCAGCCAACATGTTATTGGGTTATCGGTTTTTTATACATCGACAAAAGTTAATATTTTTTGGTGACTTTTTCTCATTTCACTTTTCTCCTATGAAGTCAATAACAAAATTTTGATTTTTGATGTCACAATGTCATTGGAATATACATTTTTCGATATACATATCGGTTAAAAAGTTTATATTTTTGGGTGTTAGCGACAAACGCTCAAAATCAAAGTTCTTAGTTCCATCAAATCCTAGGGTGGAATTATTTTTTTATTATACTTCTTTGAAAACACCTTATTTTCGTCTGTTTTAGCAATAATGAAAGATGGGGTTTTTCTGGCTAGCGCACGGAAACAGCGCGTGGAAAAACTTTCCGTGCGCTGAATAAAAATACCGAATATATGGCTTTAAAATAGAAATATACAGCAAAGTAAACTAAATTTAAGAAACTCTATATGCTCTCTGATATTTAACATATACCTATTTTGTATTTTAATTCGTAAGTGTTTCAATAGTTAGATACATTTCTGTAATATTTTTGACGTTTTATTCACCTTATCTGACAATAACTAATTAACAACAAAGCACCTTTGAAATAATTTCAGAGTAACCATGGAAACGCATCATACATACCAAACACTATATTGTCTGCATTGTTTATTTTTTGTCACTTAAATTTATTATAATATGCCGATAAAATGTTTTAAGTTTCCGTTTTCAAAGAAGTATAATAAAAAATATCGTTCATTACAGATCCAGAAATAGATTTTTCCGTGCTTGCATGACTTCCCGTGTTCGGCTGCGCCTCGCACGGGAATTTGTAACGCGCGCACGGAAAAATCTTTATTTCCAGACTTGTAATGAAATATACTAATTCTTTGGTCGCTTCACTTTTCCGTCATGACATCCATTTTTCGATATCTATATCGCTAAAAATTAATATTTTTTATGTTTGTCGAAAAACGCTCAAATTCAAATGTCCACCAAATTTCAGCGTGGAATTTTTCTTTGATCGTTCCCAATGACGTCAGAACCTATAGACTTTCGACTCTGGGCTCGGAGGCTGGCGTTGTTGGGCCATCCTCCGAGTCTTCAGGTGAGGTTCCGATGCTTCCGGCGCCCCCAAACAAGAAAAAACATGCGATATCTAAGTGTGATTCTGGAGGAACTACAACCGGGAATCACTGAGTGTATAGTTGGTTGATGGTTGACTTTCTGTCTTTGTTTGTAGCATGTTTTAGAGTAGTATGGATGTATTTAATTTTGGAGTCAAAATAAAGGGCATTTTAACAATGGGGCACCACGTCTATAGGTTTTGACGTCACTGATCGTTCCACTTTTTTCTCAAGAAATCAACCCCAGCATTTTGATTTTTGGTGCAGAAGCGTCATTGCGATATCGGAATATTTTCACTGAACACCAAGAAATATAAGCCGTTGCTGATATATCATCAAAAATAAAATTTTGGGGATGATTTCATGGGGGAAATGTTAAGCGAGCAAAATTTAATTATTCAAAATTTAATTATTCAATTCAAGGTGGTCAATAAATGGATGGACAGGATGTCCGTTCCGGGCCGGGGGCGGGCTGCACGACCGGGCAAGCGAAGTGGCGGCACGTGGTACAGCCGGGCCAGCGGCATCGGAGGACTCCGGAGTCCGGGCCGCTCCGGCAGCCAGTTGCGCTCCGGACTCCGCGTCGGGGCTACGCACCGCGCGACCGATTCGACCGCCCGCACGTGGACCTCGCAAGACGGCCCACAAGCCGACGTTAGAAACTAATATAAATAACATAATCACAACTGGTAAGTCGAGCTGGTTACAAAAATTATATATTGGGGATTTTGTGACACGCTTCTTATTTATCCAAAAAATTAGTATGTAGGAAAAGTGGCATTCTATAAAGGACATCAAAATAAATGTTTAAACTAACTATATACAGAGCGTTCTAGAAATGAGTGCCATCTTTTATAGAACAAAATTGGAACATAACTACGATGAACTTATGAACATAACTGTAGCAGCATTTTTGATATCATTACGAAAAAGAGTAGTTTCATGTTTTTCGAGCCAATAAGGAATTTAATTTTGGCATTACTATGAACAGACTAAGGGAGAGGAAAAGGTCAAAAAAATGTCGATTTCTACACCTTTTCCAATTGTAATTCAGAAGAACACAAATGTATTTCGGAAAATCTCAATTGTAATTCAGATTTTCCATAAGTAATTCAGAAAATCTCAATTTTAATTCAGATTTTTCAAATGTAATTCAGAAAACCCCATTTGTAGTTCAGATTTTTCAAATGTAATTCAGAAAACCTCACTTGTAATTCAGATTTTCCATATGTAATTCAGAAAATTTCATTTGTAATTAAGAAAATCCCACTTGTAAATCAGATAACATCAAATGTAATCCAGATAACAGTTGTAAACTTGATTTGTTGATAGTAGGTTTAAATAACAATAACCCCACACACTCGGTATTATAATAATTTTTATAGCGACTAAGAAAAAAGTGTTTTTCAATTTTAAATCTCAAATAATTGAAATAAACCCCAGCATACTTATGTACAGATACTTTCTGAATTACAATTGGAAGAGGTGTAATACACTTATGTACAGGGTTTCCGCATCGTCTGTGAACATAAGGATGTTTATTTATATTGTTTTATGCATTTTAAACCAAATTTTCTTAATTTCAATTGAGGTTTTCTGAATTACATTTGAAAAATCTGAATTTCAATTGAGGTTTTCTGAATTACATTTGAAAAATCAAAATTTCAATTGGAATTTTCTGAATTACATTTGAAAAATCTGAATTTCAATTGGGATTTTCTGAATTACATATGGAAAATCTGAATTTCAATTGAGGTTTTCTGAATTACATTTGAAAAATCTGAATTAGAACTGATACTTTTTGAATTACAATTGGAAAAGGTGTAGTGTTTTAACTTTTAAACTAATGTGCATGTATCCCTTTAGGTACATTCTCTACCTATCTCTAACATCATATGAAAACTTAAATTTGAAAACGAAAACAAAATGTCACAATATTTATTTCTTGTTTATAGTAACTTTTTGCCCATTATCCAACATTTGCCATTTATAAATTTGGCACTATAATTTAGAAACACGCTGTATAATAATAAACTAGTATTATCTCCGCCAGGAAAACTAGAAATTACAAGTATAAAAATTTTCACAAACTGAAAACATAACGATGCCATAAAGCTTTAACTATATAGGGTGTTCACGAAATGAGTTGGTCTGAGGTATTCGTATAACCAGTCCGCTAAGAATTTTCCAGAAAGGGAATTCTATATTTTCTTATTGTTGTTAAAGTAATGCCCCATTTTATCCGTCCTTTTATGTACAAAGTCCTGGAATAATTTCCATAACAACAGCCTCACACAGAACTTCTTTAAGGAGCTTTAAAACTTTTGAAGGATTCCAGCTCCTTTTACCTTCAGTCTATTTTAATTTCCACACCAGCAGGGGGGCAGTACAGGGATGAACTTTGACTGTCGCTTTTCAACAATTAATTCCACCTTTCCTCTGATGGAAAAAATATTTTAATACTTTAGGTATATTAATATATCTATTTATCTTGCCAATTATTGTGAATAAAACGATTTCCTACTTTCTTTTACGATACAGAAAAATACATTCATCCAGATATTTCCTTAATCTAAAATTCGAATTTTGACTAATTTTGAAAACTCATTGTGATTAATGATATTATTTGCATCAAAGTTTAAAGGAACATAGATAGTCGGAAGAATTGTTGAAACCATCTCTAAAAAATCTTGCTACACCAACTTTCAAACTTTAATTTTTTGACGTGATTTTACTCAGTAAGCTTTTCAAAGGGCATTGTGTTGCGTATATTCTTTTGATATGATTTTAGTCAGGCTGCCATGTAGTTCAAAATAGAAAATTCCTCGGAAAACCATAGACATACCGTTAACGTGGACCCAAAGGGCTACTATTGTCACGTAAACTTATATCTTAATACTTAATTTTTCCACATTTCTGAGCAGGCTGCCAATGATAAGTATGCAAGTATTCAGTTCACGTGACAATAATAGCCCTTTGGGCCCACGTTAACGGTATGCCTATGGTTTTCCGAGGAATTTTCTCTTTTGAACTTAATTATAAAACACATGTCAGCCTGGCTAAAATCATATCAAAACGCATATTTTACGAATAAATAAAAACTCAGTTTTTCTTGAGAAGACCCCAGGATGACTCTTTGATTCATACCTTATTGTTGTGAGAATATACGCAACATAATGTCCTTTGAAAGGAATTCTGAGTAAAATCACGGCCAAAAATCTGTCACTATCTCCCGGTTTATATATTTTAATCTAGTTATTAGTTCCTCTATAAAATATTTGACGTAGCGTGCGGAAATTTCAACGATGGTTCTGACAGTCTATGTTTGTATTAAGTATAAACACTGAATTAAAATTTCTGTCATGTTTGTCCCATTTCGTAATAAAATCTTCCAGTCTCAGTGCCTCTTTAGACAGTAATGAATGCTTGTGAATGAATGCTCGGTAGAGAGGCAGCGTTGGAGCTTCAACAGGTGGGTAGGTATACCTTTATTTTGAAATTAAACATATTTTAATAATTTGTAGTTGGGGGGGAAAGGTTGATTTATGAAGAGTTTCTCCCAGATTAATAAAAACAAATTAGCTTTAGGCAAGTTTAACCCAATCAGCTTATTAAGTGCTCTTTACCATTATTAATGTTACACCCTCTATACATATATAGGCCACGAAGTCACTTTTTAAAAAAGTTGCGCCAATGTCCTAAAAGTAGGTACTATAGTATTTCAATAATTTTCTCGGGACAAATAGCACCCTCTCTCCGGGGAATGTTTTCCGGTTAAAAGCCATTCCGTAATCACGTATTTCTCCAGTTTATTTCCGGGAAAACTCCGGGAAAACTGCGCGCCCCTTTCTTATTTCGTATTCGGGTTGCATCGCGGGCTGCATCGTATTGCAGAGAAATTCCTGAGACGGGACTTATCGTGCCTGGTGTGTTTGTTAATACCCACCTCGGTTACCTACTTTTCTTGTCTTTCTGTGTTATAGAGCATCACAATGAATACATGAATTTTTCTTTCGCTCTAGTTACAAATATATAAGGGACTTTAGACTTTATTGTGAACCTCATTTAAAAACCCTTCTGACGTCATTAATTTGGAAATAGGGTACATTTGACAACAGTTTAAATTTTATGTCTACAACGTGTCCCAATTTGATACTGGACACCTCAGAAATATATGAAGGGCAAGGAAAACAAATGGTCTCTATTTTTTTATTGGTAGTCCCAGGGGAGAGTATCTGATAGGAGGTGGTATTTGGATTGGGTAATTACTTCATGGCCTGCTATGATTTTTAAAATAGCAAATTTTCAACACACCCTATTAAGGATTTCTTTACGACAAAATGTTATTAAGAAAACTTGTTCAGAATGAAAAATTGAGTAGATTTGCAAAATTTCAAAAGTCTAGACCTACTTTGATTTTTAAATATATATAATATATAATATAACCTAAAAGCAAACAAATTTGACATATAGTTAATCGGTGATGACAGACTTATAACCTATTGCATGGACCAGGGACTCTTTAAAATAAGGGGACCCAGCATTATTCCAAAGTGAGGCCTATTCTTCCTCATTCTAATAGTATCAGTGATATGCCATTTTGTTGGAAAATGTAATGAATATAACAGGTACTTTGATTGTTAGTAAAAATTAATAATAATATTGGTTTCCAAGATTTCTAAAAATTAGACTTGACAATGTTGTGTCTACAATTACAGAATATGGCAACTGTCAAATGAAACAAATTTATTGTATAGTTGAAATTCTTTAATTGTCATATCTGAGTATCTGGAAGTTAGAAAACTTAAAAATTGTGAATTATCATGGGAATTTTTTGTCTCTTTTAGAATCTATGGTACTGGCATGTCACATAAAACCTGATGGCAGTTGGACACTGACATATAACATAACCTTGTACCAGCCCACTTATGTGGTCTCCTTGGAGTCTACAGAAAACAAACTTCCCCTCAAGGCTTCACTTTTCCTCTGTGATAGACTGTGAAATGCTGGGTCCCCTTATTTTAAAGAGTCCTTGGTATGGACAGTAATTATTCAATGCATAATTAAATTGTTTTATTTGATTTTTCTTCCCAAGAGACAAATTCGATCATATTCTGATACTTCAGAACTATACTCGTCTTCCTGAATAATATGGTTCGTTTCGTTTCTATTCGACTTTTTGTAAACGTCCGAAAATTCAGCTCACTCAATACGCCCTTATAGGTCCCTGTTTTTTTCCTGTCATTCCAGGGAGTTTGGCAAATGTGAAACGAACTGTCAACGTCCTTGCTATTCGGCGAGAGGTCTATATCAACGTTTCCATTCTGACATCTGTTGAAATATTTTTTTGTGTTTTCTTTTGGGCTCAGAAATAAAATAGTTGGTTTAAAAATTATATTTTTTTCGATTGTTCGCCATAATTTCCAGGTGATGACTATGTAGGTAAATAAAATTTTTTCTGGAAAATGTCATTTAAAAGTTATAGAAAAAATACTAGATTGATAATTTTACTATAGAATTATTGTATAGCTATTTTGGTTTGAATAAGGAAAGTCGACTGATAAAAGTATCCGCATAATTTTGGTTTGGCTCAACAAAATTTGACAAACTCGGTGTTAAGAAAGGAAGATTTGTTGATTAAAACGAAATTGTAGCCTCGCTAGAGGGCGTTATTTGAAAAATATCTTTTTTTCAATTTCACTCCGAAATTTTAAATTGAATGACATAATTATTATATCATAATCGTAGATTGAATTTTCAATCGTAGATTGAATTTTCAAGAAAAAATGTGAATGATTCCAGTCGATATCTTCACTATGAATTAATTAGTAGGTATAGCCGAAAATTATGGCACCTCATCACTCATCACCCTTAATGAAACACCTGGTACAATGTTCATAGCGTCTAGCGGATACTTTGATACTCTACTTTGATACTCTTCCCTGACTAACAAAACTAAAATTGGGTAAGTAATTTTTTTTAGATACTAATTGGGTTCTGTTTTTATTAAACTTCACTTTTGAGGTCATGCACTAAAGGGCATAGGCGTATCTTCTTATGGGGTGTAGATAGGTACCTCCAAGTGGAAATTTAAAATTAGATTTGCTATATATTATCAAGAATTCCTAAACTTAAAGATAGCAATGAAGACAATAACATGATGGAACATGAATAAATAAGATTAAAACGTATTCAGCAATTTTAATACTCAATTTATACTATTTTAAAGTAGTAAACCACTGTGAAACCGGAAACAGCAAATAGCTCCTTCCTGCGGGATTTTTTATTCAAAGAGCGGACATTATTAATGTCACCAACACATTCCACATCATCAAGTTTTGCTTAAAAAGTTATGTCAGATGAGGTACGAGGAACAAGCTACTTGATTAATAAGAGAACATCACATGACACGGACTTTTTTGCTGACACTGTATACGGCAATGGAAACATATTTTAGAAGATTTTTGGCCTTAGAGGGAAAATAAACATATTTTTTTGATGTTTTCATAAAACTCCGTGACACCCTTTAAATGTAAATGAAAGGCCCAAAGGCAGGCACCGGCATTTACATTGTTTTGGATCGTTTCGTGTTCGGAATTTCTTTCGCCCGTTGAATATCGCGCGATTCCTATATTCGACCCGCGTGCCTCCACTTTCAATTTTAAAACCGTCCCGACGCGACGGCTGGTCTATTTTTTGTGGGTTAGATAAGTTGGGCTACGTGATATGCACGTTTACGGCGCGATAATCGCCTGCACCAGTCGCGTCGCAAACAGTTGAATATTCAGCATATTAGCAGGAAACCGACGACCCAAATAATAATACGACAAATTCAAACGCAAAGCTAATCAGCTCAAATTGTAATTAATAACTCCCGACAAAATATATACAGGGTGAGTTTTTTTCGATGCCCACTATGGGGATCTCGGAAACTAGCAGAGTTAGAACAAAGGTTAAATGGGGAAAGAATTGCAGTTTTGAATGCTTAATCTAATGCCTCTTTTGGATTTTTAAAAAAGTTCATGGCTCACTAGATATTTTGAAAAGACTGATTTTTTGCTATTTCATCAGATCTCTGTAGCTCCGTTATTTCTGATTATACAGAAAAACTGTAAAGACTTAATAAGATAATCTTATCCAATTTTTTATGTTGTTTGTGATTTTTGAGATATGACATAAACTTGTGTTTTTTTTAAATGTAAATCATAGTTGGCTGTGGCCTTATCAAATCGGCCATTTTTTTAGCTTTCCGAAGATATAATACTCGGCATAGTTATTATAAAAAATAAAAGAGCTATGGCTAATTTTCTGATTTTTTTTTTTAAATTTTCACATAGTCAGCCATGGAATATTTTCATAATTACGTTCTATTTTATAATTAGACATACATCAAACTTTCTAATATTTTGTTTTTAGCTGTTAACAAAATGTAACAAAATAAAACAAGAATTAAAAAACTCAAATTCAAATTATTATTATTTTAAAAGGTCACCTTTTAAAATAAAAAGGTGTTCAAATAATGCACCATCCACCATTATTATTTATGCAAATATTGCAACTTTTTAAAACTGAATTTGTCGCCTTTCTTAGACAGCGCCTGTCAATACTGGCAATTGCTTCTAAAACACTGCTCTTAATTCAGCAATTGTCTCATACTTTATTTATCGAACTATTTGGATAGAGCTGATCTAGGTAATTTCTTACGGGCAAATAATTATGTGGTGGATCATCACGATAATTTTTGTTTCATTTTGTTACATTTTGTTACCAGCTAAAAATAAAATATTTGAAAGTTTGAAGTATGTCTTATTATAAAATAGAACATAATTATGAAAATATCCCATGGCTGACTATGTGAAAATTTAAAAAAAATCAGAAAATTAGCTATAGCTCTTTTATTTTTTATAATAACTATGCCGAGTATTATATCTTTGAAAAGCTCAAAAAATGGCCGATTTAATAAGGCCACAACCAACTATGATTTACATTTAAAAAACACAAGTTTATGTCATATCTTAAAAATTACAAACAACAACAAAAAAATTGATCAGATTATCTTATTAAGTCCAAAATTATCTACAATTTTTGTCTCTACAGTTTTTCTGTGTAATCTGAAATAACGGAACTACAGAGATCTGATGAAATAGCAAAAATCACTCTTTTCAAAATATCTAGTGAGCCATGAACTGTTTTAAAAATCCAAAAGGGGCATTAGATTGAGCATTCAAAACTGCAATTATTTCCCCATTTAACCTTTGTTCTAGCTCTGCTAGTTTCCAAGATCCCCATAGTGGGCGTCGAAAAAACTCACCCTGTATAAACTATTATACAACTAGAAACACGTCGCATTTGCTAGGAAGCAATATAACCTCGAATGTGCACCCAGTCAAATCGAAGCATATAGAACAGTTGACGGTGGGGCGGCTGCCGCGTTGCCGCATGGTGCGATCGTCTTGAAAAATCAATATTGTAGGAATTTCATTATTGATATAAAAGATAAAGGAGCAAATAATATTATATGACATAGGTAAATGGGAATACCTGATGTAAATAGGTACCTACAAAAAATATGGCGCATGGGGAGAACATTTTTGAGCCATCGAATTCAGACGGAAAAAAAAATAAAAATTCCGGGTCTCTACTTTAAATTTTTGTTTGATACACTACCTACATTTTCAGTCAAACAAAACTTGGTTCGGGTTCAGGAACCTAGGTCGGTATTAGTGCCTGCTTACCTTATTATGGTACACCTTCCTCCATCGACGGGTACACTAAGTACAGGGTGGGCCAAATTGGACACTTTTAAAGGGAAACTTCTATTTTTGACGGAGATAGACGAAAACTGATATCGGTGTCTGAGGCTAATTTTTTATGATAAACTTAATGGCGAAAACCGCAAATCGATATCTGTCACCGTTCTTGAGTTACAGGGCGTTTTTCGAAAATGTGCGTTTTCGAAAAGTGGCCGTAACTTTTTTCGGGTTGAAAATTTTGTGTTTCTGTAAAAACATTCTTAAAGCACTTTTTTAAATGGAACACCCTGTATATTTTTGCATTTTTTTTTTTAATAGAGCAAAAAATTACCATTCCAAAAATATATAATACTTAATGATTTACTTAAGTAGTTCTCAATTATTACGAATAGCTTTTATGATTTCATGTGTACTTATACCTAATTGGAAGCACGCCCTTTCAACAAGTAGGCTTTGGACGGTGAGACAATGAAACAATCGTGGAAAAATGTTTACTGTTACCTACCTGTCAAATTTTCAGTTAGGCTGTTTAGGCAGGGTAAAGATTTTTCTATTTTTGCGTAATTTATAAACTTTATAACATACCTACAATGAAATTTGAAAGTTATGAAAAATGGGATATGATAGTCTGTTTTATACAATCCGGGGAAAAATCAGATGCAACGAGCAATTTATACTACGAGCGGTATCCAGAGAGAAGACATCCTTTCAAGCACATTGTTGCAAGATTTCGACACAATTTGATTAATAGTGTTTGAATACTAGTTAATAGATTTGATTAATAGTAGGCCGAAAAAGTAGGTATACGAGTTAAACAGAGATAGGCATTTTCCCCGGATTGCATAAAACAGACTATCGTATCCCATCTTTCATAACTTTCAAATTTCATTGTAGGTATGTTATAAAGTTTATAAATTACGCAAAAATAGAAAAATCTTTACCCTGCCTAAACAGCCTAACTGAAAATTTGACAGGTAACAGTAAACATTTTTCCACGATTGTTTCATTGTCTCACCGTCCAAAGCCTACTTGTTGAAAGGGCGTGCTTCCAATTATTATACCTACACATGAAATCATAAAAGCTATTAGTAATTGATAACTACTTCAGCAAATCATTAAGTGTTTTATATTTTTGAAATGGTAATTTTTTGCTTTATTAAAAAATGCAAAAATATACAGTGTTCCATTTAAAAAATAATATTTTTTATCCGTAACTCTTAAACCATTGACTAGAAAAAAAGTGCTTTAAGAATTTTTTTACAGAAATACAAAATTTCCAACCCGAAAAAAGTTACAGCCACTTTTCGAAAACGCACATTTTTGAAAAACGCCCTGTAACTCAAGAACGGTGACCGATATCCATTTGAGGTTTTTGCCATTCAGTTTATCATAAAAAATGAGCATCGGACACCGATATTAATTTTCGTCTATCTCCGTCAAAAATAGGAGTTTCCCTTTAAAAGTTTACAATTTGGCCCACCCTGTACATTTAACTTCACTAAAACCAGAAGTAACAGTCAAGCGTGCAGTGCAGATTGCTTATTCATTTTAATAGTGTAATGAAAAATTGATAGTAAACATATTTTTAAAAGCAAGCTTTGAAGTAGGTAAATCAAACCGAAGCAAACCCATAATTTTGTTACATTATACAATTCTATATGATATAAAAGCTTTTCGCGAGAATAAACAGTGTCCGGCAAAAAGTACCTATTCACCATTTGGGACTTTTTTTATTTTACATTTATCAGAAAATTTAATTTTTGATACCTAAAGGTTTTTGTATTCCTGCAAACTCAAAACGCTGTTTTCGAAATTTGAATATCTCATTTCGTATACGGGGAAGGTTCGAAAATTTGAAAAAGGCTGAAGAGTAAAGAACCCTTATTTTTAATTTTAGAGAAAACATGTATTATTATAAGTGTACTATGTAATGAATTACGAACTAGGGTACCTAGTTGCCGCAATCGGCCCGATGATATCCTTGAATTTTCCCATCTAACAATAGTCGCAGGACCATAAGTAGAATAATTGTTTGCATGCAGGGCCGTATTAACGTAAAAGTTTGGCCGGGCCAAAGTTCTTCTCTGCCCCCCCCCCCCTCAAATCAAAATTATGTTAACTAAATTAGTATTAGGTACATAATATAAAAAAGGCAAAAAAGGTCTGGGTATATCTACCTACCTAAGTCTTGAAACTTGAAATTACTAGAATTTGAATCGTATGTTATTATTAAACACACATTTCCTTGCTTTAATGAACGCAAATTTATTTATAAGTTTGTCAATGTCAATACACTGCGCAAGATCGTTTTCATGGGATAGCAAGCTTAATATTATTTTATTAATTTCATATTGCTAAATGATCGTTCGGCAGATGCAGATGTGACAGGGTTAGAAAAATTCTGTAAGCCGTTTCTATATTTTTATAATTTGAAATAATGTCAAAATTGCAAAGGAGTTGTAGAATATCAAGTTGTAATTTAACGGAGGGAATAGTTTTTTTAGCATTTTAGCTACTAATTCGTCGCCACACATATATAGAACGAGCAAAGATAAACTTCTGATGAAACTTGGTATGTGACATACTTGGGAGAAGAAATCATGAAAAAAGCGCATACAAAAATTGGGGTATTTTTAACTCTTCGACCCCACATACCAAATTTCAGAACTTTATCAATGCGCGTCCTGGAAATATTTAGAAAAAATTGTGTGTCAGTGTCCATTTCGGGGGCTATAGTCCCCTTAGAGCCCTTAGAGGGCATTTTTGAGGTCATGTTTATAGGAATTTTTTTAATTTTTTTGGATCGAAGAACGCGCCGGTAAATTATGGCAGGCTAATTTCTAATAGGTACGCATTTTCATGGCCCTCTGCAAAAAAATTTTTAAAACGATTTTACTCGAAAACGGTGCACGCTATCGAAATTCAACAAGCACCATGTTTTAGTATAATACCCTGAAATGTTATAATTTCGCAAGAAATCTGGGAAAAAATACACGCAAAAATTTGGGATATTTTTAACCACTTAACCCCCCTCATTTGGGACGCCTATGATTAAGAATGTCAAACTATCTCTACCTAGGTAAGTGTCAAATCTCACAGGTATATCACATACCAAATTTCAGAATTTTATTTTTGTTCGTTCTGGAAATATTTAGAAATAATCGGTTGCCAAAGTGTCCATTTTGCGATCTATAGCTCTAAGCTATAGAAATCAATTAAAATATTTCACAACGACATAAACATCGGTAGACGTAGACAAGTTCTGAATTCATAACTTACAAAGATTGCAGTAGTTGTATGCGAAATCATCGTAGAAAAATAAAAATTGGTACCTAATTGAAAAATTAAAAAAATGTTAAAACGTTTTTTGAAGCAGTAAATAATTATTAGTACCTACTAGCGCCTTTGTTGATTTTGGCGCCCCCCTGAATAGGGTGCCCGGGGCGAACACCCCCTTCGCCCCCCCCCCCCTTAACACGGCCCTGTTTGCATGGACGAGAGGCAAAGGGTAACGGCTGTCGGACTGCCTCAGTCAGGGACTCTTTAAAATAAGGGGACCCAGCATGTCACAATCTATCACATAGGAAAAGTGAAGCCTTGAGGGGAGGTTTTCTGTTGACTCCAAGGAGACCACAAGTGGGCTGATACAAGGTGATGTTATATGTCAGTGTCCAACTGCCATCAGGACGCAAAAAATTTCCCATCATAATTCACAATTTTTAACTTCTCTAACTTCCAGATACTCAGATGTGTCAATTAAAGGTAATGCGGCCGCCTGTAGTAGTAGTCCCAATAATTGCAACCAGATTTTTTCCGGTATCACCTTTAGTAATCCTACAATTCCCATTACGTGGGCATTACGTATAAGTAGGTAGTTCAAAACAAATCGTATTTCGAAAATTTTAAGTTATTAAGCAGGTAGCTTCAGTCAGGTCTTTTTTTAAAGAGTTTATCTACGACTACAAGTTTATTTTAAGTTTGCGAGGTACCTTGGGAGGGAAATAAAATTACAAAAATTTTATAATGAACACCGAGACATCTTATTAGTCCATCCCTAAATCTGTGAAAGTTCTTTGGGTAGATACATTCATTCAACATTCATAAATTTTATAATGAACACCGAGACATCTTATTAGTCCATCCCTAAATCTGTGAAAGTTCTTTGGGTAGATACATTCAACAAGGGAAGAAAGTTCAAGTATACATATTACAAATGGATTGAGGAACCTGGTAACAAGGTGCAATAGCGACAAATTCTTAAATAAGTAAAATCGGCACTACTGACTTACCATACTTATTACTTAAATTCGTGGAAATAATTGCTGGAAATCGATTTCAACTATAAAATAAATTACTTTCATTTGACAGTTGCCACATTCTGCACTTGTATACACAACATTGTCAAGACTAATTTTTAGAAATCATGGAAATCATTATTAATCAAAGTGCCTGCTATATTCATAGATTCCAGAGCTGGGCCAAATTATTTTTAAAGTAATCATTACATTACCCATTACATTTGTGAAAAATGTAATGGAATTACAAAAGGAATCATTCCTTTCTACAAAAATGTAGTTAGATTACACATTACTTTTGTTTGCAGAAAAAGGAATTTCTAATTACTTTTTTAATTACATTTTATATTGTTGGGAAATAAAACAACTACTTAAATAGGTAAACACTTAAACACAATATGTGTTTTTAAATATTTATTTAAATGTGCAAAACAAAAACACAGCTAATAACAAAATAATAATTCTTATCGCACAAAAACGTAAGCTGTGCAAAAACAATTTAAAATCTCTCTAATCTCAGTAAAAAAGTAAACAAATATTTCTAATAGTGATACTAATATTAAAATGCGTTCAAATCCAAGGCGAACTAAAGCAAAAACCGACAGAAGCGTGATAATCGTTTACAGATGAAAAGCACGGTTCTTACTTGGTTGTGACATGTGACAAATTATTCTCGACTTGGCACTTTCTGTCAGTCACGTGAACAGCGCGTGATTGTGTTTACATTTAGTTCGCCTGTGATTTGAACGCACTATAGTAGTTCAGTTATTATACAAAGTGACTAAAAATGTACTTTTTAATCCCCATAAACACTACTTTTTAAGTAAGCAAGTTTTTCGAAAAGATTGTCACTAAGGGAGTTCCTCCGGGGGCTATTAATGTAGGTGGCATAAAAGAATATCCTCTCTACGGGAGCTGAAGATACGAATCTGCAATGATACGAATCTGTAATCTGTATTCGATCAGCTTGTTATGATGCGCGCGCAACAGAAATTTTAGAAACCATAAAGGAATCAGTACAGTAAGTAATGTAAGTAATGATTACTTTAAAAGTAATGCAATTCCTTTTTGTAATGATTACTGTAATTAGGAATGAAGTAAAGAAATTGTTGTAATGATTCCTTTTAAAAAGTAATGCACCAATTACTTCGGGTTGCAATACTAAATTACCCATTACCAATACATTTTTGAATAATGTAATTCAATTACAATTCCTTTTCGAAAAAAAGTAATTAATTACTGTAATGATTACGACATGTAATCATTACTGCCCAGCTCTGATACAGTCTCCAATAAAATGGCATACTTGGCATCACTGATACCATTAGAATGAGGAAAGAATAGTCATCACTTTGGAAAGTGTAATGCTGGGTAGAGTCCCTGGCCTCGGCCGTATTATCAAAGTCTAGAGGTAGTATTCTCTAGACTTTGGTATTATTATTCTTTTTGCGGGCTAAATAAGTAACGTTACGTGACTCCAGCACTAGCTTTTGGTGCGATAACCGTCACGTCGCGAACGATTAGGTATTCAGGAGGAAACCGTCGCGACGACCGGGCATAACCCAGTTCAGCGAGCGGGCAGAGTTTTTCCGAATTAACCCAATTGTGTTGGGGCCATTCTTTAAAAGTTTGTTTTTCGTTTTAGCAGATGGCATCGCCTCGTATATTACTAGTAACTTTCGGGCGAGATGTGGGGCGGCGCCGAAATTTTAGTACAGAAGATCGTGTCCTAAATAGATAATGCGTGTACAAGGCGTCCCATAATTCTTATTAGCTTTATGGGAAAACGGGGTAAGATGACGAACGGGGTAAGAATAAAGAATACAAATATTTGTTCCACGAAGCTATTCTTTGTTTATTTACTTTACATCAAATAAAAATGTATAGTGGTTTGGTTAGGTGTGTCTTTATTATAATAACACCACAGACCTATATAGCTTCATAGGTCTGTGATAACACCCTATCTCTATATGTTTTTGATTTTTTTTTTTTCATCTACGTTTTTTCCGATTACAACTATACTATAAATATTTCGTATGCTAACCGTTTGGAAGATATGAGCAATTATATTTGTTATCAGCATGATACACCTACATGCCATTTTTTTTTCATTATAATAACACCATGCATATTTTGTCCTCATAAATAGAATTTGGTTGCCAAAGCAACCAAATTATTTACGTTAAGGAAAAATGAATGTCGCCAGATTATTATTTTGTTAAAACATTATTTTAAATAACGACTATTTCTTACTTTTTACTGGCACTGTATATTATACAGGGTGATTCAAAACTATGCGGCACCCTTTCAGGAGCATAATTTACTCCTTAAAATAAGACGAAAAGTTCATATCAACTTGGGTCCAAAAACGCTTCGTTACGAAGATACAGGGTGATTAAGCTGTCAAAAAATATCGATTTTTGTTTATACCTTCCAAACCAATAATAATCAAAAATTACCTACTCCTACTGCAATTCCATTTGAAAATCATTCGTTTACTTAAAATAATAGTTATGTGGCGACCCTCGCTGGTGTGGCGATCCTCGCCACAACAATGAAGATTTGGCCGGTTACAAAAATAACAAAATATTTTAGTAACTAAGTAAACAGGCGTCTTCAGAGTTGCAGTTCATCTCCCACCCTTCTGGCCTGATAAACCTGCGCTTTGGTTCGCACAGGCAGAAGCTCAATTCGAGATCTCTCGTGTAACTCTGGATACAACGAAGTACAATTACGTAATCTCCCAGTTGGATCATAGGTATGCTGCCGAAGTGGAGGACATTATCACCTCTCCCCCACCCGCCGATCGATACATCAAACTTAAATCAGAACTCATCCGCCGTGTATCAGCTTCCAGAGAACAACAAATACGTCAATTACTTACTCAAGCTGACATTGGTGATAGGAAACCGTCACAATTTCTCCGATATCTTCGAAGTCTTTCAAGTCATTCAAAGTAAAGTTAAGAGTCCAAAAAAGATGAGAAATAGGAAAAACTCCAATTTTTCGCGAAAGGGAGAGAGATATGATAAAAATGAAAGAGGCATTTTTTGTTCCATATTGTATTGTTTATTCAACAAGATAATAAATTTTTGTATTGTACCGGGCCGTACTATTTTTTTCTTTAATTAATGGTACTGATTACCCATACCTCCGCCACTGGTTACTTTGGAGACCTGATATTAACATGTGTTTTGTCACCCTATGAGGGTATTATTGTGTACCAAGTTTGGTTTAAATATTCTTATTGGTTTGGAAGGTATGAACAAAACCCGATATTTTTTTGAAAGCTTAATCACCCTGTATCTTCGTAAAGAAGCGTTTTTGGACCCATGTTGATATGAACTTTTCGTCTTATTTTAACGAGTAAATTACGCCCCTGAAAGGGTGCCGCATAGTTCTGAATCACCCTGTATAATGGGCTGATGCCACAGAAAATCTAGCAGTAAAAATGTTTGGGATATTACCTAATGGTTTTCAAAAAAATATATTTTTTCTTAGGAGGCCATGTTTTGATATTTAGGCATAACTTTTAATTCTATACAACTTTTCGTAATAACATTTTCTTGAAATCGGCATTAAAATGTCCCAAAATCGTCATTAAAACCACAGAAATCGTACAATAATGTAGTCCATTATTGTACGATTTTTTCAATAAGTAGGCCTTGGCGAGATGTAAACATCAAAGTCAGACGCGGAGAAGTCGCCCGTCAAAAGTGACCAAATATTCAAAACCCGGCCGATAAAGGCTCATTTAACTGTTCGTACACATTGCGAAATTGTTTCCTATAGAAGCGCAATCCTTCAGTATACATATTTTAGTAAATTTGAATATCAATAGATTTGTTATGTAGGCTGCACAAGAAGCAGCAATTTGGTTTTCCTGTCAGAAGGTGCCGTACGTCATTACCACAGAAAATATAGTAGTATATTTTCTGTGATTATACTTGTCCTAGGTAGAGCGATCGGTAAAGATAAGCAACGCCGCGCGTAGTCGGTTCGTGGACGGGTGATCCGTTATTATTATTTTCTTGCTTAATAAAACTTTTTTTTTTCCTATTTCAAAAAATATATAATATGTACCTCGGCAATGAAGTTCTTTTTATGACTCATGTGGTTTATTTGCCTCGGCCAGAGGCCTCAGCAACTAAACTTCACATGAGTCATAAAAAGTTGAACTTCAGTGCCTTGGTACATAAATAACTATTTGCTGAATTTTCTGAAATAAGGTTACTTTGCTCTTGTACAATTTTTATATTTGTTTACCTCCTGTAGGCTGTTTGACCTGCAACCAATGTAAGTGCGCCTAATATGGTTATCGAACATGAACCAACTTTCTGGAATATGTATTTTGGTTGTGCAATTATAAATAAAAAAATCCCATATGTTGCTCTGTTGCTCACTTAAATGACGACACTGTATACAGGGTGTTCCTTAATGTCAATATTTAAGGGGGTGATTCTTGGACCCATTTTAAGAAAAAAACTTAATATGAACATATGTCGTAAACGTCCTAACTTTTGAGATACAGGGTGGTAAAGTTTTCAGAAAAAAATCTTTTTTTTATAATAACTGTGACACTATTGTAGATATGTTTATGAAATTTGGTACACGTCTTCTATGCCTCAAGATGCATTTTCTGATGTACAAACAATTTTATTATTTTTATCAGTGTCGTCCGTGCGGAATGTGGATTGAACATTTTTGAAGAAAAAAATGGTACGCCAATGACTTCTCTTAAATAAACAATTATTTTTGGATTTCCCATTCATTTCTGATTTAATTTGATCTCTTGATTTTCTTTCGTCCAACGCATAGTTTTCATTGAAAAAATAAAAATCCTTTTACTTCAGGGTCAAGTCGCTAAAAGTCTGATGCGGTGACTGTTGTGTGGAAATCGTTTTTTCTTTCTTTTTTCATGCTATTGGGTTCGTTTAATATTAAATGTTAATTAATTCAGAAATAAGCAACTGATTTTACTTCAGAAAAAAGTAAAAAACTTTCAAATACCCAATAAATACCACATTGTATCTCAAAAGTTAGGACGTTTACGACATAAGTTCATATGAAGTTTTTTCTTAAAATGGGTCCAAGAATAACCCCCTTAAATATTGACATGTCATTAAGGAACACCCTGTATACAAATTCTTCATTATCAGTTTGAAAAATATTTTTGTTGCATGTTTGTTCCATCTGATTGTCAAATAGTTTCTATATTTTAAGATAGCTCGTTAACTCCGGAGAAAACAGATATAAAATTGTATTGCTTTATATTCATGAAACATGAAAAAAATGCGGTTGCTGTGCGACGTGTTTTGTTTTTCCACGGCTACTCCTATTTTCTAGCGGCGTCAATTTCAAAGAAGCAAAAATACATAAGTACAGTGTGTTATAATAAAAATATGAATAGCCCCTGTAACTTTTTATGTTCGATTGTTCTTCTGAAAGGAGCTTTAAAAATTGCATGGAACAATTAGGAAAAATTGCATTTGAATAAAAGTTCGAGTGAAGAAATTTTAAACATAAAGAAATAAGCGGATGGATCACCCTGTACATACCTCAAAGTTTCCGATATAGCCAGAGGGCTTAAAGTGGATGGATAGTAGGTGTCCCTTTCTCCAAAGTGTGGCCTGAAGCGTGGAGGCGCCGAGTCGAGTTCGGCGATTTAGTAACAGCCCGGGTCCTCCCTGGGTGGTCCGTATTAACCCCTTTATTTGAACGACACCGCCCGCTGCTGAACATTGCGCTTTTAGCATTCAGAATAATTTACGGCCTTGTTTCTGTTCAAATGGGAAGTGTAGATATAGTTTCATACTTTCTAGCTTTGTCTTCAGCTTTCATAACAGTTATCTCCCCCACGCTACTTTCTAATGATAACTACTGTTCTTGAGAATTATCGCAAAGCCATAAATCCCAAGAGAATTTATCACTGAGTTGCAGCTAAAAATTATGTTGTGTTATTATCAGGCAGTATTATAAACGAATTTTCCTAATTTTTACATCGCTGCTGTTTAGAATAGACCAGCTTCAAAATTATGGCGCACATTCAGAAAATAAACCAGTGTTAAAAAGTGAAAAATCGCACTTGCCTTGGACATCCAAACGTAATTTTTGTTTTTCGATATTTATCATTTTTATTACAAGTTACAAGCTTTTATTTAACTTGCAATGTATGTATGTATGTTTACGTCAAATCTTGCAAGCTGAATTAGAACCACTTCCTGACATCCGATTGAGCTGAAATTTTGCATACACTCCGGTGACAATACAATATACAATACTCAATATTGTAATACTTTCAAAATGGCCGTCGCCACAAGATGGCGGATGATGTATTTTTTGTCAACCCCCTTAATATGGGTATCAAATAAAAGGGCTTGAAGAGTAGAAAACGATAAAGTTAGTGACATCACAATAAATTCAATATGGCCGCCCCTCTAAGATGGCGGATAATGTATTTTTTGTCAACCCCCTTAATATGGGTATAAAATAAAATTAATAGTAAAAAAATATTTTTAAAACAAGCTTTTATTTAAATGCTCTGAAAGGAAGAAAATAAACTTTATAATAAATCAAACCAAGGCAAACCCATAATTTTGTTACATTATACAACTGTATATGATATAAAAGCTTGTCGCGAGAATATATATATATATATATATATATATATATATATATATATATATATATATATATATATATATATATATATATATCTTGAAAGTAATTTTAAGTAGAAAATGTATTTTTCTATAAAAGAAATTTACACACGAGAATCTCGCGACAAGCTTTTTACTGTCCATTGGTATCTACCTTATAACTTTTATATAAAACCTTTTTCTCTGTCTTCAATAATTAGAGAAATAATATGGGAGTCGGAGTTTTCTTGTGGGGAAACATTCCCTTAAACGATAGACAAAAGTTACAATCTTATTTTGATGCTAACTTTCCTAGACACCCTGTAGGAACTCGTTAAATTGCGTATACATTTTATTGCTTAGGTAAACGTTTAATATTGAACGAATAACTGCAAATATCAGTACATGCATTTTTGTATTTGCTTGTTTTCCCGGGTATGCTGATACAAATTTGGTTTGTTTGATGAGAGTGTTTGAGGATTGATAATTTTTGAATATTGTGTGCGTTGGCAAGATTCCATAGCTACATTTTTTATGGAATAAAAAAACTCTACTAACATTATAGATAATTTCTATCACAGATTTTTTTTATACCTACCTAATATTTATTAGAATTTTTAACCAGTTCGTCAAAAAAAATTTTATCTTTATTCAACTGGACTTTTTTTTATAAATAAAAAAAGTTTACATTATCAGTTTACAAAAGAACTTTGATTGTACCTCTACTTTATTCACTATAAACTCATATAACACATACGATTCAACACAGAGAAGACCAGAATACAGAGACTCCATCTTGTCAAATATGTCAAATGGAGACCAACATTTATGTAATTTTTCACACACCCGATAAGATCGTTCAGATAAACTATATGAAGTAGACTGCATTCTTCATTTATTATAGATTAATAATTTAAAGCAGAGAAGGAAGATCCACAGTGGCCTACAATGGATTAATTACAGTTTAAAGCTCCATTTGACATATTTGACAAGACAAACTCTCTGTATTCTGGTCTTCTCGGTGGTTTCAAGCAAATTGTGTTTCCGATTTCTTTGGATTCATGTATCTTAAATCATAACTTAGGTTCGGTCCTTTCTAAAATTAAAAAAATAATATAGTATATCATTTTGTTGCAGGAAACTATGATTCCCCTGCTGGTACTCTTCACGGCGTATTTTCCAAAAACCAACACAGAGACCTTTACTATCGGATATTTAACTGGATCACAGCGAAGACCTGGTAAGTTGTACAGTTCCAGGGACACTTGTAATTTCATTTTTACATTGGATTTTCCAAAAATATTTATATAGTCGATATATTTATAGAGTCGACACCATTTCGTATTTTTCGAAATATTCGCCAATTTTCAAAAGCCTTTTTTCAACCTATTATAGTAGGTACTCGAAGAGCTCTACATTTTGGGCTATAATTTATTGAAGTATTTATTAGTTATAAGTATTTATGGCCTACTGTTATTAAAAAAGATACCCAAAAATTACAAAACCATTTTATTCAATTTTTTTAAGAATGTAATGGATATTGCCATTGAATTAAACATGGTTCAAAACCCTTGGTACAGGATTTCAGTATTCTAAGTTCACCATATGGGGACAAAGTTCGAAAAAATTGTTTTTCCGGATTACCCTCCCTGTATTTTTCGAGTATCGATTAAGCTTTGCCTGAGATATTATTTTACATATAGTATGGCCAATGTAGCTTATACACGGGGTTAATAAAAGATCCAAATTTTTGCATTAGGCGTTATTCGCCTATGGAACTGTAGAATATGCCGTTTTTGTTTTCATGACATTCATGGTACGCTTAATTTGATTGATATGTTTGAAGTTGTTGAATAAAGCAGAATGAAATATAGGCAAATTAATAGAATACAGTGAAATCCCAATTTTTTATTTATTATTTTTTAAATAAATAAAATTTTATTTTTTTTTTTACGAAACACCCTGCAAGAGCTAGGCTGGCTGTACCATGTAAAGTAATACCTAATGCAAAGCTTAATCCATTCGAGAAAAAAGTCGCCAAAATATGACCTGTGGTTTGTAGAGGGTATCTATTCGGGAAAACCCAATTTTTTCGAAATTAAAAAAATGCCTAATATTATGGTTTTGTAATTTTTTTTGGTACTTTCTTTTAATAACAGTAGGCCATGGAATATGACTATTTCAAAAAATTATAACCCATAATGTACAGCTTTTCGAGTATCTACTACTTATAGGTTGAAAAAAGTTTTTTGAAAATCGGCCAATGTTTCGAAAAATACGGAATTGTCTCGACTCAAAGTGAAATATACTGTAGATACTTTTAGTGTTTCTAAAAATAACAAGCGACCAACCAAAATTTCCGTTTCCTCGAATTCCACAGTGTTTGCCTCCCCGTACGACAAAACAAGAACTCCGGAGACAAAACAGCCTTCGAACTTTACTAGACGGAACAATGCCAACTTTGATGCTTTGTGCAAACGAAGAGCTGTAAAAAGTTACATCGGCGGACGGTAATCGAAAGGTTACTGCCCGTTTCAATGTTTCGGGGCCGAATAATAGTTGTTTACATTTCAATGGGGCCTGCGGGGGTAGACAAGATGCTCATTTGTGAATGGTGGTTCCTGAATAATATTTCTACGTCATCTTTGGCAACAGTAGTTTATCCGGGAATGTTGGACGTTGTAAGCAAAGTTCTGGACATAAAAGTATTCATGAAAGTAATGATTTTGAGCACGACGTTCCCGCGGCTATTCTGTCATAGGTAGAAGATAAAATTTTCTGTGTTTTCTTCTGATTACCTATGATTTCTGGGCAATGTGTACAATGATTGTCCTCACCCAATTATTTTACATGCTTAATAGGATTGTCAAATTTGTCCTAACAAAAAATAAGACAATATCTGGAATTTTCATCATACTTTTCTCAGAAATGGTTGGTTTTTTAAAATTGGTTAAGAGTATTCAGCAGTATCGACTAAGACTAAAAGAATAGCCTTTTGAAGGAGTTTTAAAGGTACTTACGAGTACCTATATCCACTTTCGGAAATAAAGAACATTTTTCAACATTTCAAGCGTCATCCAAAATAACTAAAAAGAATTGTTTACAAATGTACTTGCTTACATTCCATGTTCATGGATACCCCCAGATTAAGCGAATGACGCTACTTATGAACATTCCCTTGTCCAACCTATGTAAATTTTGTGACAGCGCTCTCACGGAATGCTGCAAAAATATTCGATTTCATGCTTCCGTACACCCGGTATGTCCGGAATACATTCCGCTGCTGCAGCTATTTCGGAGGTAGGTTAAAAAAACGCAATTTTACCATGTTTTATATTTCTCTTAAATTTCGTGTATTAGAGGACACAATATAGGTTTTATGCTGTTTATATCCGGTCATGAGAAATATAAAACCTAGACAAAAAGTCCATACCACTCACCACTCAGAAATATATTAAGTCTAAGCCACTTCAAATTCTCCAGACTATTTACTTTTTTATTTTTGTGACAAATAAAGCACTATTTCATTTCTTTCAGATCCTCATCGGTAGATTTACATACTAAAACTCTTGAAACAATAATAATTGTTCCCAGATATTGCAAATTTCCAAGCATTTTGTACCTACCTAATTATACAGAACATTACTTTATTAGGTACATTGCTTATTTTTAAATAGAACATTCTCTGTATCAAATGAATAAATCAATAAAATAATAGATAAATATTACTTTTGTGTATGATCTTCCAAAATTCACTTTTTGTCCCTTGAGTCGAGAAAGGCATTATACAAAATAGCTTTAAATCCAAAGCAATTGAAATAAATCGTTCTAAATGAATCGGAAATTGTCTACCCACAATTTGTGGAAATTAAGTTTAAAATTGATAAGTCCAAATTGGAAATGGAATTGGTACATCGCTACTGATACGAATCGGACAGTGTAATTTTCTTATGGAAATTTGTGTTCTTGTTTGCTATTCCAAATAGTTTTGTTGTTTTCTACGGAAACAACATGAACTGTAAATTGAATTTATTTAGTTGCTAGGCTGTCTAAGTAAAATAAGCTGTCGTATAAGAGAGATCGACGTTTTTTTAACGATATAAATAAATAATGCTCCAAACTAGATAGGTACCTCAGAAGGCTAAACCTAACTAAACATTTTGTAATTTTATTACGTTATGCTTTTGGTTAAAACATATATTTTTTGTTCTTGCATTGCTCTCCTAAGTATCTTTATCACGAGATCCACAAATTAAACCTAAATAAATTTAGTATAAAATTAATAGAATTAAAAAAAAGGAACAAAATGATAGGTGTATAGTATTTGTAAAGTCACTTGAAACAACATAACAACATAGGACATAAGCGTCACGCAGTTTTCAAAAATATACATATATTCTACAAGCAACATAATATTTCACTTTTAAGGTTTTTTAAGGTTGTCGTCAAACACAACGCAAAGGTTAATGCACGATATAATATTGTCAAAAGGTTTCTAAAAAGACATATCGATTATAAATAACTATTTACGCAAGTAGATATATCCTAAGATCTGTGAAATTATGGCACGGCTATGCACCGCATTTCGTTGCACAAGTGGCCAGCCGTCGAACAGTGTAACCCATGTAAGTATTGGTGATATTATATTAGGCGAGCATGCAGTCACTTGTTTTTACTACAATATCTATCTTCTCTGTCTCCTTCATCTCTTTTTACTACTATTACCAGGTGTGGTTTAACATCGTTAAAAAACTGTTTTGTCTCGTATTTTATTGCCGAGGCGCCTGTTCTCGACATACTATATGGTAAAATATAAATGAACTCACTTGGAACACAGTGATATACGGGGCGCGATCTATTTAATAACATTTACCACGCTCTGCTACTGGTAAAAATACCAGACTTATCGGCAGAAATCACCCGTATAAAATTCAATGGTTTTCATGCTGTTCCAAGTAACTTCATTTATACCATACAATGTTTAATAATATTTTTATTGCCTTGACCTGGACCAACACTATATTAAAGTGTGGGTGCAGCCTTGATGAACAGATTTCAAAAATGAAAAATATATAGTGTTCCATTTTAAAAAACCATAAGTTTGGTTTGTCAAGCATTTTCCAAACACCCTGTATAAATTTTTTATTATCCCAGAAAAAATCATGTAATTCCCTAATTCCCTACAACTTTTATTTGCAACTTTTTTCTATCAGAAAAAATTAAAATAATTCTATCACAAAAAATTTTAAAAATAAAAAGTTATAGGGGCACCTTGTTCCATTTACACTGTTATAATAGCCACCACTTTCGTTTGAGGTATTACCAGAGAACAAGGAAGGGTATTACTGTGAGGGTTATGGATGACCTTAAACAGCTGTCGTTAGTTCATCGCCATACAAACAATTCAAATCTGCAATACCGGTATTCCATTATTAGATCTTTAATAAAGCCACTAACTTTCTGTTTACAAACCATATTATTATTTTTTCTTTCAGGCGACCTGGAGTACTCTAGGCCAGGTCTAACCATTTCTGGTGCCATTTCACTCGCCACCGAGCAGGTCAACCAAGGACCACTGGCTCGTCGTGGGCACAGACTGACTTTCGTTGTAGCGGAGACTTACGGCGAAGAGGTTCGTTCTTATTGCACATATCATTATACTAATAATAATTCTCACCCTCACAATATTCCAAACTAGGAGCACCCCAGAACCCAATGCTTGTGAGGGGGAGGGGGCAATTACTATTATTTTTGACTTCGTTGCCATTTGCGGCTAGCGCCGACTTTCCAGATAGAACTAGGACAGCATTCGCTCAAGTACTACGGAAAGCCATAGAAAATCGTAGTAATTCCAGTGAGCTGGTACCTCTGATAAAGCTATTAAGGAGCAATGCCGTGAATCCACAATAATTTATACAGCGCTCTTGGCCATCAGCGGTGTTTTTCTATAAAGTCATGCGTATGCATCTGCCTCGACCTCGATTCGAACCAAGGTCGAACGAAGGCAAAAAAACATGCAGTCTAAATAGTTCGGCGACGCTACGAACATCGCCACCGCGGGCCCATCTAGTTGTGAGGCACCAACACACAACCAATAACAATAAGACCAATCTGTTGATTTTAACTTTAAGTACCTAACTCAGAATAGGCTTCAACCTACAAATTTGCATGCTTTTTAAATAGTAGTATAAGCAATGGTAATTGGTAGTCTTACATCTGAATGTGTCCCGAAAACTAAAACTGTTTCTATTGCCCATAGGTAGTAAGTGTACAGAGGACAGCAGATTTGTGGACTCGGAATGTGTCCGCATATGTAGGCCCACAAGAGACGTGCGAGCATGAGGCTTTCATGGCGGCAGCTTTTAACGTTCCCATGATTTCATACGTGAGTATAATAACACATAGGTTTAATTCGAAACGTTGGTTGAAATTTTCAGAGGAATACCCGCACCAACCAACAAATCATAAACGCGTATTTTGACAAAATCTTCTTTTTTCTAAGCGTTCATGCGAAAAAGTCTTAAACACAGAATATAGGTAAACATTGATTCATTGATTGAATATAAAGTGGAAAATCTTTGTGTAATAATGTGTAACATTAATACTTTTATTGAAAAATATACTTATTATCAAGTATAGCTATACCTAACCTATTCCAAGAGACTTGGCACAACCCAGGGACTCTTTAAAATAAGGGGACCCAGCATCACATAGGAAAAGTGAAGCCTTGAGGGGAAGTTGGCTTTCTGTTGACTCCAAGGAGACCACAAGGGGGCTGATACAAGGTTATGTTATATGTCAGTGTCCAACTGCCATCCGGTTTTATGTGACATGCCAGTGCCATAGATTCTAAAGATATTTCCCATCATAATTCACAATTTTTAAGTTTTCTAACTTCCAGATACTCAGATGTGTCAATTAAAGGTAATGCGGCCGCCTGTAGTAGTAGTCCCAATAATTGCAACCAGATTTTTTCCGGTATCACCTTTAGTAATCCTACAATTCCCATTACGTGGGCATTACGTATAAGTAGGTAGTTCAAAACAAATCGTATTTCGAAAATTTTAAATTACTAAGCAGGTAGCTTCAGTCAGGTCTTTTTTAAAGAGTTTTTATCTACGACTACAAGTTTATTTTAAGTTTGTGAGGTACCTACCTTGGGAGAGAAATAAAATCACAAAAATTTTATAATGAACACCGAGAAAAACTATAGCATTAGAACTACTAGTCCTAATCTTATTATTAGTCCATCCCGAAATCTGTGAAAGTTCTTTGGGTAGATACATTCAACAAGGGAAGAAAGTTCAAGTATACATATTACAAATAATGGAATGAGGAACCTGGTAACAAGGTGCAATAGCGACAAATTCTTAAATAAGCAAAATCGGCACTACTGCCTTACCATACTTATTACTTAAATTCGTGGAAATAATTGCTGGAAATCGATTTTAACTATAAAGTAAATTTCTTTTATTTGACAGTTGCCACATTCTGTAATTGTATACACAAAATTGTCAAGTATAATTTTTAGAAATCATGGAAACCATTATTAATTTTTACTAACAATCAAAGTACCTGTTATATTCATAGATTCTCCAATAAAATGGCATACTTGGCATCACTGATACCATTAGAATGAGCATTGAATAAGGAATACCTTAATCAATGGAATGAGGAAAGAATAGTCATCACTTTGGAAAGTATAATGATGGGTCCCCTTGCTTTAAAGAGTCCCTGGCATGACCGATACATAAGCCCAGGGCTGTAGATGGTTTGGGGGGGTTCTAACAACCTACATTGAGAAAAAAAGAGGAAAAATATATCATAATGTGATTTCATAATTTCCTAAGCCTCATTTAAACTATTTGTTTTACATATATCTAAAAAAATTCGTCTATACAGCGCAGTTTAGGGGTATTGGTAAATTGGTTCCCAGTATTAAGTAAATCTTTCACATTTGAAACTTCCATAGTCCCTTCTCTATTCCATATTCCATATTTTCACGGGTTGAGGGGTGTCAAGAAGTAATAAAGTTGGGGATTGGCTACTCGTGTGTGGTTATGAGATTCATATATTATAATATATGATGTAACACATGCCTTGAATTGCGCACAAGAAAGCACAAAAAAACAATATGCAAGTAGATTAGGTAGCTTTTCTTTTTGATTTGGATATCAATTTCTTCACTGAAAAATATATTTTATATCTAGATTAAAAATATATTTTTTAAAAACCCTAGGACTTCTCTCTCGCCTGTAGCTAGCGATAGTAGATTCCCAGAGAAAATATAATATGAGCTATGAACTCTATAGGTATATAGAGATATTATTCTCACTGACATAAAATGTATATCAGGAATCAATATTTTCTCTTGGTATTTACAAAGGATATTGCACTATTTTGTGGCTTCTAAATTTATTTTAAATATTTTCAATCGTGTACCTACGAAATTCATATACTATGGCATTCCTGTCCAACATGAGGAGAAATCATTAATAAATAAAAAAAATCTAAGCACTTCCTAGCATACAATTTTGGTTATATTATTTTTGTAGATAATCTTACTCCAAAATGCTTCAAATTAAAAACACTTTTTTTATACGATCGTTATAAAAACTTTTTTTTTTTTAACCTTTTTAAATGCCTAAAGTATATCTTTTTTTAACGAGTTAAAAAACTTACTTTTTTTCACTCTGAGCAGTTTAGAGTGAAAAAAAGTTAACTTTTTTTCACTCTAAAAAGTTAACTTTTTTTCACTCTAAACTTCCTTACTACATTTACATGGAGTTTGGAATCGAATTCAGTGTAATGCAGTTTGGTGTTTTCATAAATGGTAAATGTGGCGTTAAATCCCGAAAATAAGAAAATTTATTTTGAGATTCAAATCAATCTCAAAATCTCTTCATGCGGTTTTCAATAATTCCAGAAACATATTCAAATCGATTTCAATACTATGTGTAAACGTAGTGAGACCGCGATCTAAATATTATAATCCTCGTAATTGAAAACCATAGTGCATTTATATGCCCTTTAGTATATAACACAAAAATCCCATCCCAAATATTTCAATGTTTAAGCACGATCGTATAAAAAATAATGTATGAAACTCATGCATAAAGTGTCTTTTTTTCATTCATGGGATTGCGCGCACGAACCGCAGGTTCATGAAAAAAAGTACTACTTTATGCACTTGTTGCATAAATAACTATTTATGTGTGTTCTCTTCTTGTTTTTTTTATTTATTTATATATCCCTAGCAACATGTAAACAAGGAAGATAATATTTTATCAACAATGATACCATTATAAAGTTATAATACCTATGTACTGTACATATAAAACTTTTGTTTCCTGGGTATCAACCATCGAAATAGAGTGACAGTGTGTTGTCGCAATAAAAAAAATTTTTCTTCTTTATTATTAGAACATTTTTTTCTCATGTATCAACTATTGCTTACATATTATGTTTCAACCGGAAAACGATCTTCATAAGAGCAAAATTTTTACAAATTAAAAGGTGCTACAATTTTAAAAAAAGTAGTAATATTGGTTTTTTTAAATTTTAGCACCTTTTAATTTGTAAAAATTTTGCTCTGATGAAGATCGTTTTTCGATTGAAACATATGTATGTAAGCAATAGTTGATACATGAGAAAAAAATGTTTTAATAATAAAGAAGAAAAATTGTCACTTTATTTCGATGGTTGATACCCAGAAAACAAAAGTTTTATAAGTGATTTGACAACCAGGAAAAAGATACAAATTATGTACTGTAGAGGTGCATCAAATAAACGCCACAAGTCCATCGTTATTAAAAAATTGAAATAAAATGAATTTCCTAACATATTTTCGCGCCTGGGATATGAGATTCATATATTTCTTATATATGGAATATAATATATGAGGTGAATTATATATGTGAGGCAAAGAAGGGAAAAGCGTAATATTTGGTAATATACTAAAAAGCTTTTGGATGATATTCTTGAAAGCACGATTTTGCTGTGACACATCGCGTGGGTTTTTTATATTGATAAGGAAAACCTGCGGAAGCAAATCTCGAGAGTATTTCATCGCACTGGAGAATTCATATAATCAGCTTTTACGCAAATCTTCACTGGGATCCTGAAAGCCCCGATCCTTGACGGCTGAATAGCTACGGACTTCTTTTTCTTTTGCATTACCACGGTCCGTTGAAAAAATATATTTAGTACCTACCTAATAAAATAAATAGGACATTCATTTCATTTCAATCTTTTAATTACGATGGACTATCCAGTTGCTGATCAAAAAATTTTTATGGTGGAGGGCAATTAATTTTGATATTGGATAATCTCAGATACTGTGCAACCTAGATTGCCCGATCCCTGTACAATAGTTTAAACAGTTTCTTTTGTTCAGATAGTAGGTATACAGGGTGATTAAATTTCGGATCTCAACATGGGGTTCTATAATATGAATGCCGTTGTTATTATTAGTAGCAAAAATGTAGAAAGTATTACTTTAGTTATTCACGATGTGTTCTTTTTTCTGTATTTTTTTTTATAAATTTTTGTTTTAATGTTTGCAGCATACTATGACTTGTGAAAGTACCTATGCAGATAAATCACCAAAAAAAATTAAATTAAAATTAGGTTTTGTTTCTTGTTACTCTTATATTAAGTATACAGGGTGGCCCACCACGAATTGCATCGATCTATATATGGAAAACTAAAAGTAGGAAAATTCTGAAAATTTGGCACCTCACCAATGCCGATGGGCGCCGCTCAACTAAAAAATTTTGGTGAATCTGGCACTTCCGGTTATACCGGGAGTCGATATCAACTTTCTTATATCAAATGGAACACCCTGTATATTATTGCATTTTTTTAATTCTAGGCATCATTTTGGATCAAAAACATGCAACATGTCCTATGTCTAAATCCAACCGTTTTTGATATATTTGTATTTTTACGAAAGAAATTACAGGTGCAGACCTAAAGTCGATTAGCAATTTATACGAGGAAACCGCGAAATTTCAAAACGAATTTTTGGCATCGTGTAACAGAAGCTCTGACCTAGTGATCTCTGCTACGAAATAAACCCGTTCTTATTTAAATTTGTTTATTATCTACGGAGAATATGCAACAAAGTAATATCTTCGTTTGTGTAATTTAAGCGCGCCGGCATTATTGTTGACAATAATTTATAAACCAAGTGACATTTCCTCAGCCGCGATTGTCTTTTCAACGTCCACGGCTAATATGATTTTCCAAGCGTTAAGCAAACCCCGCATTTTATGCTCGAAAAGTGGGTTTTTCGTAAATTAATCGAAAAGTACTGCATTTTTATTGGTGAATAAGATCGCATTAACAAAAGGGGGATTTCCATTTGAAAATTTCGAGATTTAAACACATTTTGAATGTAATTTTTATTCATATTTTGTGAGCACCCTGTATAAGAACGGGTTTATTTCTCAGCAGAGATCACTAGGTCAGGGCTTCTGTTACACGATGCCAAGAATTCGTTTTGAAATTTCGCGGTTTCCTCGTATAAATTGCTAATTGACTGCACCTGTAATTTTTCTCGTAAAAATTCAAATATCTTAAAAACGGTTGGATTTAGACATAGGACATGTTGCATGTTTTTGTTCCAAAATGATGCCTAGAATAAAAAAAATGTAATAATATACAGGGTGTTTCATTTGAGATAAGAAAGATTATATCGACTTCCGGTATAACCGGAAGTGCCAGATTCACCAAATATATAATAACAACAAAAATATATTTATTTATGTCAGAATCTTATATTTACACTATAATATTAGTTTCTTCATAATAAATGATTGTAAAAAAGCCTATCTTCAAAGTTCAATGCCAGCAACACAATCTGATATTTTTATTATACACATAAGTTTATAATATTGAGTAGTTAAAAGTTAATTTTGTACATATATTTTTCCACTACACTCTCCCTTTTCTCTATTTTCTACCGTGTTCTTTGACTTCCTCTTTCACTTGTTTCTCTTCTTCTTTGACTTCCTCCTTCATTTTGTTCGCTTCTTCTGTGACTTCCTCCTTCACTTTGTTCCCTTCTTCTTTGACTTCCTCATGCACTCCTTCCCTTTCTCCTTTAACTTCATCCTTCACTTGTTTCTCTTTTTCTTTGGCTTCATTCTTCACGTTGTTTCCTTCTTCTTTGCCTTTCTCTTTCAGTGTATTCCCTCCTTCTTTGACTTCCGCCTTTACATTGTTCTCTTGTTCTTTGACACCCTCCTTCACTTTTATCCGATTTTCGTTCGTCGATACGTCGACCCTCAGCGTCTGCTCGCACTCAGCGCAATACCATCCCATGCCAGCAATATCCAGCAGCTTCAGGGTTTCCGCAGAAAGTTTTTTGCGAAAGATGTACACTTGCTCATTGCAACCGGAACACATTATTTGGTGTCTTCCATGTAGGATACCGTCAACGTATAACTTGGTCACTCCACTCGTAAATCCGCTCATATTGATATGAATTAGGTATGTAATAGAAATGTGGAGATGTTAACTGAGTAAAAGTTGATATTAAAATACTTTTTCTGGTAAGGAAATTGTGATATATATAGCAAGCCAGGTACTAAATTGATTGGAAAATTTTAACAGCAAGAGGCCCCAAAGTTTTATAGCTACCTACCTTAAATTGGAATTTATGTAAATGATATTACAAAGAATTATCTTTCATACAGGGTACCTAAGTCAGATTTTTGTAACAGGAGTATAACATTGGATAAAAAATGACATATTGAAAGGAAAATTTCGTTTAAAGCGCATTCACCCTTAAAATATGGCTGCATTTCCTCATATTCCAAATTTGATATATATGTTACATACCGTATATGTAAAACAGGCCGTATACAAAAGGAACTAGTCCATATGTAAACGGACTAAAGATATTAGTCCATATGTATAAAAAGTTAGTCCGTCAACAAACGGTCTAGGCGGTTTGCAAAAGGACTAGTCCTATTATATACGGTCTATCTGCAACTAGACCGTATATCACAGAGAGATGTTTCCGGGCGGTTTCGACGTACGCCATTTCTGAATTACCCCTTCTTTTTTATATAGGCCCATCAAAGAAGGATATTACTTTTTGCTGTACGTAGTATTTTGAAGGAAAAAAGGTAATTATTTAGTATATCTGGGTACCCTAGACTTTTTTCTGCAAAATACGTACTACAAAGAAGGCATATTCTTCTTTCATGGGCCTATATAAAAAAATAAGGGTAATTCACTGTCACTGTCAATAGTCCGTATGTTAACGGTCTACTAGTCCGTATATGAAATATCATGTCATTTACATACGGTCTGCGTCATTTAGGCCGTATAGATTATAGATACAGCCTAGACCGTATACCCACGGTCTGTTTTCATATACGGACTGTAACGTATACAATATTATACCTACAACCTGTCGATTTAGTAAACAAATTATACGTTAAATTTAATAATAATGGCTCGCACTCGTCGATTTTGATTTGGAGGGGGATACATTTTGAATCGTATTTCATTTTTGCAAATCTTACCTTCTCGCATCTATAGCCACCACCTCTATTTTTGAATGGAACCATACTTGTGACAGTTATTAAAAAGCCCTTTTCAATTAGCAATACGGTGGTAAAAATAATTTTGAAGTCGGATGAAAAATAAGGAAGTCGCGCCCAAAATAGCCCTATCATTCTTGTGGGTACAACTTTCTTATTTTTCATACGATATCAAAATTTGTTTTACTAACCTTTTTTAAAACTGCGCATGCGTTGAATAGGAAGAAGTGGACACTTCTACTCGTGGCTGGACTACACACTATATGGTTTATTCCTAATAGATATGAAATAAAATCGGTGAAAATACAAGATGTTTCAAAAAACAAGGGCTGAAAGAACGTAACAACGTATAAGACGAAAAGTTCATATAAAGGATAACTTGTGAACGATTTGAAATTTAGTAACAACTGATTTTTTGAGGAATTCAAATATCAGCAGAGTTTTGATGTAATTTGTTGGGGGCGCCACCTACGGCACTTCGCATGCTATAAAAAGTCAAAACTTTTTGGGTCAATCCGTAATTATTTTTACCAAATTTCTTGCAAATATTTCGATCCGTTTAAAATGTAATTAAAAGTTGCAATTTTCAAAAAATATCACCCAAAAAAACTGAAATTGAGAAACTCTGATCGCGCCTATTATAGGTACTTGATTCACTCAATAAGCCCATAAAATTTTTAATTTAGGAATTATCTTGGAATATATAGGTAGGTAAGTATGTAGTTAGTGTGACTACAAAATAATTACATAGAGGGTTGTTTGCCTCATCAGGTACCTATCACACCTAAATTATTCCAACAATAAAATAGAAATTCGAAACTAATGTCTGGGACAACTTGAAATAATTGATAACCTACAGGGTGTTCAGATTTGATCCGGAACACACTTGTGAAATTGTGATGCGCTGCAGGATTTTGATAACTTTTTGTGTGTGTCTAGGAAGTGTCCTTATGTACCTACTTGTGGGACATTATCGTCATGGTGGTATCACTATTCCACGGCCTGCTATGTTTTTTTTTTCGATGCGTTTTTTTGGAAAGTGCTATTAGGGATTTTTTATCGGAAATTTGGCGACTTAGTTTTATTTAGCACCCCCTGAAACCCCAGTGTCCCAAGTTTATTAATTTACTTCGCCGGCTAACATTTATACAGGGCCTTAAAGTTGTGAAAATGTTTTTTTTTTATTTTCAATTAATGATAAAAGTTGGTGCATCATTTCAAACTCAAAACTCAAAATTTAAATATATCTTTTTGGATACGAGGTAGATTCAAAAATGTCAAAATAACTCAAGAGTAAAGTAGGTACCCTTATTTTTTAAAATACGGTAAAAAGTTACTTACAAAAGTTGTTTGGAGACAGAGGTGGATGTCAGATTTAAAGTCACAGCCACCTAGTAAAAAAAAGAAAATTAATTTTTTTTTTATTTTTTTTTCGACCACCCTGTGTATTACAAAAAACAAAATACCGCAAGCGCAACTTATCATCGGATAACATATGAATTTGCTACTAAACTTTAATTTTGTTCGATTAGCAGCTAGAAATTTAAATTAATCGAAATCAGAGTTTAAAAATATTAAATGCTTGTGTCTAACTTTCTGCCGGTCTCTGTATATCCAAAGCACTCCTGATTTTTAACTGTAAATTTAAATCATATCATATTTCAGTATTAGGTATTTTAAAAAGATAAAACGGTGTTATTTGCCGTTTTCTTTATTAATGCGACATTTTTGGGTTGTTTTGAATAAGTTTGCATGATTTTCAGGTATTTCCAAAGCATTCTTCATTTTTAGTTAAAAATAAAACAATCTTTAAGGTCCTGTAGTGATATTTACTCGACGATGTAAATTAATAATTAAATAAAAAATTATAGGACGTTCGGGTTTAAGGGGTGCCGAATAAAGCTACGTTTTCAGATTTCCGATAAAAAAAATCCCTAGGACACTTCCTACAAACACTCACCAAATCATCGAATTCGTCAAAGTTAAAATTTTGTAAATTTCAGTGGTTGTAGAAAGATATTTTTCTTTGTATAAACATACCCTTAGTGATACACGGCATAATTTTTTAGTACAAAAACTTGAAACGCTCATTATAACCAGAACCAGTGTGTATTATTATTAATACAGGGTTTTACAAAAAATAGGTCAATCTATTTACCACAGATTCTTTGGGCAAAAATAATGTGACTTTTAATATTATGCCATTTTTCATTTAAATGCTTCTACTTTAAAATACAGGGTATTAAAGATTACTTTTAATTAATTGCCTTGACGAGCAGATTTCAAAAACATATAGGGTGTTCTAATTTAAAAAAATTGGTTTGCCACACATTTTCGAAACATCCTTTAGTAAAATTTCTTACTGTCCCAGAAAACCGCATAAAATTCCCTACAACTCTTATCTCAAACTTTTTTCTTCGGCAGAAAATTAAAAAGTTGTAGACAGTGGGAGATGTTTGTTCTGACACCCAACGCGCCAGCACGTGCGCGCGAAAAACCTAATTTCGTTTTCAACCGCTTCCCCTCGTTTGCGAAAATGGTTTCGGATGTAATAAAATTAGCCTGACACGGCGAGAAGACCCTCTGTTTGCCGACAGTCGTTGGGCATTCCGAACACGCTCCGAATCAATTTGCTACCGAGCAGCATTCAACAGGTCCCGGGGTTCTAAGAAAACCCTTGTATATGTATGTACCTGTTTGGAATTACATCACAGGGGATAGGTAAACGACCGTGTATTTATAGTTGTTTTTCTTTGCGTTGGTGCAAAGTTACAAATTTACTACTTAAATTGACTTGTTATTTGTTTAAATTTTTTTAGTTGAGTTAAAGCATTGACTGACGTTAATAATATATCAGTCAACGGTTGAAGCTTACGGTAGAAGTCAGATGAAATTGTACGGTGCAAAGCCAATTTCTTGAGATTTTTGAATTCTGGAAAATTATCAAAGGTGCTTCCCTGTGCGTGCGTCCTTGTTAATACAAAGTCCAATGTATGGTATAAATGAACTCAGTTGGAACAGCATAAAAACGCTTGCGCGGCGTTTGCTTTGTCATAGGCGACGCGCGGCCCTTAATAATATTATACAAATTTTATTTAAATTTTTAAATCTAAAAATAAACTTTGAAATAATTCAAACCCAAGCAAACGAATATAATTTTGTTACACACAAAACAACACCACACAAAAATCTATACACAAAACCAAAATTGGTAAAATAAAGCGCAATCCTTATTTCCATGCACGACACTGGTTATACTGGCCTAACTGGCCCACGGAGACACTTGCTCGAAGGATCTCCGAAACGCCGATCAATCAAATCGCTACGCTCGTTTTTTTATTGTCTGCCTCCTTGACTAAGTCGACGTTGACCGCATAAAAACCTTTGAATTTTATACGGGTGATTTCTGCTGATATAAGTCTGGTATTTTTACCAGTAGCAGATCGTGGTCAATGCTATGAAATAGATCGCGCCCCGTATATCACTGTGTTCACGGGCGTAGCCAAGGGGGGGGGGTTTCGGGGGTTCAACCCCCCCCCCCCGAAATAAGCAAAATATTACCTAATATTATCTATCCTTGTTAAGGATAGAGACGTGAATCATTATTACTGTCGAAAAATGGAGGGGAAAAAAAGGAAGGGTGGTAAACCTAAAGGTATGGACTACTGGAAAAAATGGTGTAGTCAAGGTCAAGGGGTTTCTAATAAAGAAACAAATTTGGATTTAGCTATCAAAGCTTCAGCTACCTTGCATGCTGATAAGAAGACTGCCTACCCCGAAATCTAGTTTGGAATGCCTAGATATGTACGATAAAAACCTTTATCCTAATATTTACACATTACTACAAATCTTGGCTACCATTCCTGTATCCACTGCTACCCCAGAGAGGTCTTTCTCGAGCCTAAGGAGACTGAAAAACTATTTACTAAACACTACAAGTGAAAACAGACTTAATGGTTTGGCTCTAATGAACATTCACTATGGAACAGAAATTCATGCAGATGAAGTAGTGGATATATTTAAAAGAAAAAGCCGAAGATTTCTTCTTTAATGGTTTTAGATTTAGCGCAGAGGAACGAAATTAATTTATCCATTTCATTTAAAGTTAAGAACTTTATAAATATATGTCGTAGTTTTTCGGATGGATATATAGATATTAAATTTCATATAAGTATATTTTTGTTGTTTTATTTACTTCTCAAACTAAAACCCCCCCCCAAAACTAAAACCTGGCTACGCCCGTGACTGTGTTCCAAGTGAGTTCATTTATACTTTACAAGTATTTATTACAATTGACCTATTATTATAAAGTCCTGCGGTTTTTTGTTCCAGTTTTGTACAAATTCAGCGACATCCGACAAAAAGAAATTTCCAACATTTGCCAGAACACGTCCTCCTGACACCCAAATTTCAAAATCCGTTGCTTCGGTGCTGACTGCATTCAACTGGACTCACGTAAGTCGCCTGTAGTTTGTATCTATCATTTTTTCATCATTGCACTGTTGGGTTTTGTAGGTAGTTTTGTTTTATTTGAAGTCGCCAGAGTATGAGTTCGGGAACATCGCCAAAATCGTGTTGCAAACGTTGTTTCACGCCGGCATAACCGTGATTGCGACCAAATTTTGGGACAGCCCGTATCACCACGGCTATACGGATAATCCATTTTATAAACTGGTGGACGAAATCTACATGGACAGTAGAAGTAAGTTAATTTGATTCTTATCCGCAAATACATGTCTAGTATATTTTCGGTGAGCGAATGTTTTATCTGAAATCGCTTTGTTTCCCCAATTCTGTTTGCCCCCATAATAACAACATTGAATTTCGTACGACAGGATAAGTCGATGGGTCAAACTCACGGCCTGAAAATGAAATTCAATATGGGGTCATTTGTTTGACCCATCAAATTGATAAGTCAGTCGCAGTATGGATGTCGCGTAATGGACGAATTCGACGAGAAAGTTTTCCAACAGCATTTTTAATAAATACACATTTAGAAAAATAACCAGAAAACAATTATATTTGTATTTCAAATTGTAAATATTTCAGTCAACGGACTACTAGAAACATATGGCAGTCCAACATGTCGTCTAGAAATCAAATAACGCTTGGTTAGTAAAGCAGTTTGTGTTAATTTTGCTTAGTTTTGATTTATTTAAAACGTTTCGTCATAAAAATTGCTTAAAATCCCAAAGCATAAAAAACTAAAAATGTTTTAAGAAGGTAGACTTTTTCGGACTTAGTTAAATTCTGCAAATTTATTCCTTCAGTACCAAATATGGACATTGTTACCAATATAGTACTTACAATAAGCTGTAATACGAAGCAACTATCCTTCAAAAACTTAAATCATTGAGTGAAACATTAAGATCAGTATTTCAGGCCAAGGCTTAAATTGATTTTAATTACTGGACATGCGGAGCATTAACAATCGAAGACAACATTGTGCTGTTGGAAATATAAGCTAATCCTAAAACTTAGCAGGTCAAACATTCTCAGAGAATGAATCTGCCACCGTCAGATGTGGGTATTGCATTATTAATTTATAGATAGCAAGGAACTAAGTATTTAACGAACAAACTCAATTAGGTGTGTAAGTCGTCTCCCAATTTTAAAAGTTTTCCTATAAAGTATAAAGTGGTGAAATATGCCCCTCTTTTTTAAAAATATATATGACATTACCAGGAAGCATATATTTAATAACCAAACACTATATGGTATGTTTAATAACAGAAACTAACGTTATCTTTTAAAAATAAATAAGCACATGTACTAAAACAAATAAAGTAAGTTTAGGTTTTCGTTAAATTCCGACAACATTTTTGAAATCAATCTCTATCAATTAATGACACAAAAAAAAACAGGTACTTTAAATAGTAATTTAGTGAAATTTAAACATTTAGCCGTTGACTGATATATTATTAAAGACTGCTCACGGCTGTCACGTCTGACACATTTTTGGCTCACCATGCGCTTTTCGGAGATAAAATACAATGCAGAATACATTGTTAGCCATCAGAGCCATCTGTTTTCCAGGACATAAAGCTATAGCCGTGAGAAGTCTTTATAAATACGTCAGGCAACGTTTTAGCATTACAAACAAATGTAAACACGTGTCCTCAGCTGATCATGACAGTTCGTTGGATTTCCTATATCAATTGCTAATATTTTTGAAGAAAAAAGTGTAAGTACAATGTGTTTCAGTTTTAAATTAACAAACTTTGGGAAATAATAGAACTTGACAAATAATGCCATGCACTTTCTCATATGAACTAAATGTCTTTGGGCACAGAATAAACAGCTTCGCAACAGAAGCCCCCTTAATGACATGTGTCAAAAATAGGCGAGTCTTCATTTTGATTTACAGAAAAATAGCCAGTATTTCAACCATAAATTTGAATCTTATAATGCAATCTATAAATTAACCTAAAATCAAATAAATTGCCCAATGTTGATCTCTTTCGAAGATATTTCGCCTAAAAGCGAGTCTCCTTTTGTCACATTTTGTCCTTTTGTCCTTCTTTGTTTTGCTGTGATTACATCTAAATCGTGAAAGCGAAAAAGTTATCGTATTGATCCTATTTTCAAGGTAACAAAATCGTGCTAGCAAATTGCTTTGTTAAATTGACTGACTTTCTGTACTGCCTCTCCCAATACACCTCGTGCTTTAATAAACAATATTGAGCTAACTTATTTATTGCACGAAGAAATTTGGAGAAAAGAAGCGAAAAGTTTAGGATCAACTGAACTTCATAAAGTATGAAACATTTCAAAACGTTTTACGGATTCTTCTAAAAGCTATAACAAAGAAATAACATTAGTGTCACGACTTTAGCTCTAAATTTCAAACTAACATTTCAGTTTTTGTCATTTTGGGCCACCACTACGAGCACTTGGGTTTAATGGTAGCTATGGAAGAGAAGAAATTATTTGACAAAGGTTTGTATGTCTTTACTTATCTCTCTCTCTCTCTCTTTGCATTGATACTTACATACAGGGTGACCTTTTTGAAATGGGAGCAACGCCGTAAATTTTTATTTTTCGTTTATCCGACTTTAGCCGTTTTTTTTCTAAGGATAAGTTACAAAAAATGTCTTGATGCAAAATATCAAGGCTTTATCACATTTTTTTTATACTTACTGTTTAAACACCAAAAGACTGTAGTTATTCAAAACATGTTGAATGTCAAATAAGATTTTTAATAAGTTTTCAAATAAAATAAAATGTGTAATATACACATCCTTCATGTATTTTAAATCGGCTACATCACTAAATTTCAGATACTCGGGACTTGACTGTCGAAATGTATTGAATAAATACAATTTTTGTGTTTAAACAATATAAATAAAAATTGGTGGCAATTCTACGAAAAATAAACTTTTTACGGGGAAGTCAGTTTCACAAATTTGATTATTTCGCAGTACCTATCTTTCATTGATATTTTTTAGCGAAACTTTAGTACACGCACCCATTTTAGATGGTTCCTAATCAAATAACGTAGTTACTTTTGAGATAAAAAAAATCGCTAATCGTCATTTTTACTAGAACAAGTTCGTAGCAGGCCTTAAAAATTGAGATTAAGCCCTAAATACCGTTTTTTGTGATCTACCTTTAGAAAAATAAAGGGCTAAAATCGAATGAAAATATAAAAAATTTCGGAGGTATTTAAATTTCAAATATTTTCTAAAAAAACATCGTTTTAGTAAACCTACAGCCTTCCACTTTGTAATTGGTACCTATATTCCAAATGCTATTACCCGAAACATAATGCAAGTAATGCTTTCGCATAACCACAATCTGATGTGAATACGCTGGTAGGTTAATTCATGTTCACGTTACATTTGAAATTCAGATGAATCGATTACGGTATGGTAATTCTGATATTTTGGCACGTAGGAAGGTAGGACCTGCCAAAAATATGCGGGTATTTTTTCAGTTGTAGCTACCCATCAATAAATTCACATATCCACAGTAACAAAACTTTTACATGTAGGTAATCGATTATAATATACTCTGAAGACAAGATAATTACACAAGATATAAAGGCATGAAACTCAGAGAAATAACCAAGGATAGAGGAAGCAACAGCATCAAAATACACACGTTTGTAGTCAACCAAACATCTTATGCAAATTTACCGAAGTAAACAAACATTAAGCCCGTGTGTACAACGTTTACGTGAGATAGATTATATCCTGAGAAATATCAATTTGGTATACTGGTATACAAAATCAGTCACTATATCTTAAATATTAATAAATAGCCTATAAATTAACAGAAAAACAATTGAAAACACGAAAAATGCATACGTAAACAATCGGAAAACTTGACTTGCTCGGCAAACACAAAACAAATTACCGCCGAGTTATCGTACGCGGCGCCCGCGGCAGCAACGGCGGCGTTGCCATGTTGGGCCGTTTGTGGTATCTGTGACGATTTTATAAAAGCGATAATTAGCTACTATAATTAAAGCGCAATTTAGTTTTCGTTTAAAATTGTTACATACAAGAAATTAATAATTAAGTTTCTTAATTTAGCGTTATGGGAGGTGTGTCTTCATTTAATACCATTACTAAACCCTTCTATTTTGAAATAAAATGCTGTAAACAATGGAGTACGTGGCATCACTCAAAAAGATGTTGGCTCTGTTTACTTTTTTTCTTACTCCCTCTATCCTTGGTTATTTCTCTGAGGCATGAAATATGAGGCATAAGTACTTATAAAATGAATCGCCCTGTATAGTAATAAAATGTATTGCTTTTATATACATTTTAATTGTAAGCAAAAATGACCTCTCTGCATTTTTTGCATTCGTATTATTTTGTATTTCGCCGCTTGTTCGACAATATAGTTTGTTTCAGGTGAATATTTCGTGGTGGGAGTGGACATCGAACAATACGACAACGAAAATCCAGCGAAGTATCTTCGAGGTTTGCTTAGAGACGACATGGACGTCGTTGCTCAAAGAGCATATCGTAGTTACATCGGAGTTGTCCCTTCCAGTCCTGTAGGTTTTGAAAACTTTACAGGACAAGTCAATTCTTATATGGAAAAACCACCGTTTAACTTTCCCAATCCTCTGACTTACTTTGGAGGCACTAAAAGGGTAAGAAACCTGCGCATCATAATATGTCAGTACTGCCGGTATACTACTATTATAATTTTGAAGCAACAAAAAGGCAAATTTTTTGCTTGCATTTCATAACAATGAAGTAGTTTCGTTTTTGTTTAAGATTAGAGCTGAAGCAGCGTACCTATACGATGCTGTAAAACTGTATGCTCGGGCATTGATGAAAGTCATGGACATTGGTGAAGATCCAAGAAATGGTACAGCTATCATAGACTCTCTTAGGGGGACACATTACAAAAGCGCTATGGGGTAAGTTCTATACCGTTCCCCAAGAGGCCGTACATAGGTGCCTTGTGGGTGGAGACCTCTTTCAATGCAGAGTAATGCACACATCTTTTTGATCCTAAACTATGAATTATAAACCGGAGAACTCGTGCCAATTTTATGCTCAGAATGAGCCAGTTTTCCCGCACACTCTCACCCTAAAAAATAAGAAATTATGTTTAATTTTTTGTTCGGGGCAATGAGATAAGTTAGAATAAGTCCTCGCATGTGTAAAAAAATAAAGTGCTAATGTTCCTTTCAGTTACATCGTTTATATGGACGAAAATGGGGATGCCGAGGGAAATTACACGTTGTTAGCTAGAAAGCCTCTCCCACAGAGAATGGAGGAGTACGGATTATTTCCTGTGGGAGTCTTTACCTTGCACAGGACGGACTCTAGGCTACCGGTAAGTGAAAATTTGACAATATTATTATCAATTCATGAGATAAATAGAAGAATTATTAGACATTATTATTGATATTTCCACGAACTTCGTTTATTTATTTTTTAAGTCATTTTAAATTATTTTATTATTTATATATTATGTGGTTACATGGTACACTTCAGAAATAGTAGTAGCTTATTGATTTTCAAAATATACTGGATATAGTAGGTATTTAATCCAGTTTTAAGATAGCGTTAAAGATTATCTAGGATCCTCCATAATTGAAAATATTTTTTTTAAATTCTGTGAACATTTATAACCGCTGCATCACTGGAGACTATTGAATAATTTGTATGTCGTAATGGACGGAAATATGGATTTAAAATAATTTTGAAGAAGTTTGAATTTTGTTTAAAAAGCGCTAAACAAATACTTAACTTAAAATTAATTAAAGCATTTTTTCAACAATTTGATTTGAAAATAATTATAGTTAATACTAATTTATGGTGTCATCCTAAATTAGTATTAAAAATAATAATTTTCTAACATTTTCAAAACTGAAAATTTTAAATATTTATATTAGAAACAATATTAGCGAAAACCGACTGAATGGGTTAACACTATGCTTTATGTGTACCCTGAAATACCCATATCTCCAGAGGTGATATTTGACGAGCTCAAGACCAAAAAAAATAATGGATTATTATTATTATATTGTTTAATATTTTGTGATATAGATTTTACTGGTTCGAAGAAGAATTATTTTTATGTTATACAGAGGGTCCGGTAATAATTTAAATAATTAAAAGGAAAAATGGAAAATATGACGAAAAGTTCATATGAACATAGGTCCGCAGATGCTTGGTTTTCGTGATGCAGGATGTTGAAATTGAAATTTTATTTTCGATTTTTTTAAGTAACTTTTTGAGACGACAAATTTTTCTTGCAAAAAACAACAAGTTATTAAACTGTCAAAAAATAAATGTGCTTTGGCTTAGAAAACGTGTGGGAAGAGGATACATTCACAAAATGTCGTAAAAGTTTACTGTCAAAAAAGTTAGGGCAAATTAAATTAAAAATGATAGCGTACGCAGCGCCCTCTACGGATTGCACCAAAAATAATACCAAATTATGACTTCCGTAAAAAAAAACCCGGCTACCAAATTTTGCAAGAAAATTTTGTCGTCTCGAAAAGTTACTTAAAAAAATCGAAAATAAAATTTCAATTTCAACACCCTGCATCTCGAAAACCAAACATCTGCGGACCCATGTTCATATGAACTTTTCGTCATATTTTCCATTTTTTTTTTAATTTTTCAAGTTGGTGCATTTATTTTCGGGCACCCTGTATTTATTTATTTTAGAAAATATATTTTCTTGAAATCGGCAGTATAAAGTGTCCCAAAATCGTCATTAAAAGCTCAGAAATCGGCACTGAAGTAATCCATTATTGTACCATTTTTTTCAATAAGTAGGCCTTGGCGAGATGTAAACATCAAACGTCAGACGCGGAGCCATCGGCCGTCAAAAGTCAAAAGTGACCAAATATTCAAAACCCGGCCAATAATGGCCCATTTAACTATTCGTACACATTGCGAAATGGTTACCTATAGCAGCGCAATCTATCAGTATACATATTTTAGTAGGTTTGTATATCAATAGATTTATTATGGAGGCTGCACAACAAGCAGCAGTTTGGTTTTTCTGTTCGAGGGCGCCGTACGTCATTGTACCTAGGTACAAGGCCTACTATAGACCCTTGGCCTCGATCTAGGTAGAGCAATCAAATTTATTATTATTATTATTTTCTTGCCTAATAAAACATTTTTTTCCGATTTCAAAAAATATATAATAGATATGTAGCTCGGCACTGAAGTACATAAATAACTATTATGTTCTGTTTTTATTCATTAAAATTATCGACAGAATTTTGTTATTTATAACTGATTGCCCCCTCCCCACCCCAGACGCTAATCCTGGATACGGCACTGGTTGATGTATTAGTTATGTTAGGAAATAGATTGGCCATCAACCTGTTTATTGCGTCAAAAAATAACATGACACTACGGCATGTGGATACAGAGTCTATTATGTGACAGCGCCACCGTTGATGGAATTTCTAATAAATAAAATTGCTGGTATTACTTAGGGCTCTCAAGAACAAATATTATTTATATTGGTAGATGTTTTTTGTTTGAAGGAATTTATGAAGTTAAAATCAAAGTCATGTTAGGTACGCAGGTAAGCAATCAAATTATCGTAAATCTAAAATTTAATACTCGTATTCCCACAACTACAACAATGATATTAAAAAGGCGGTTTTCTACGCGATTTCCACCATGCACTCGCCCCACCACGCTGACATGAACGGCGTGATTCAGACGGCCATCGCGCCACCCTAAAACGCATCCGTCCCTAGTCCCCGGCGTCCCAAACTACGAACAAGCGCATTCGACCGCGTCGGCCAGCGCCTGCTGCAGCTCGATCCCGTGCATCCCGACCGCCCTGCCGACGCACCCGTGCGCCCGGCCCCTGACCTCGATCTCGGCGAAGTGGGCGGCGCGGTGCGCGCCGACGGCGTCGACCAGCACGCGCTTGACGGGCGCCACGTCGACGCGGATGACGCGCGCGTAGCACGAGACCACCGCCAGCCCCCTCTTGCGGCTGCAAGCCGCCAGCGTGTCGAGCAGCTGCTGGCCGCGGCCGAGCGCCGCCCCGGTCGTGTTCGTCAGCCGACCGCAGCTCGCCTCGACGGCGCGCACGGCCTCGGCGCGGCACGACGCGAGCTCGTCCAGGGCGGCCGAGCCGAACTGCTGGATTTTGGGGAGGGGGTCCGACGGGCAGACGCGGTTGGACGTGGCGGACAGTTCTGGAAATGTTAGAACGGGTACATAATTTAGGGAACCATTTAAAATAGTACAGTGCTATTCGTAAAATATGCACCAAATGGGAAAAATTGTTTGTTAAAAAATCTTATTTTTTTAATCGGCACTAGAGTCTCAAAATCGTCAATGATAGCTCCGATATTTTCTATGTAGACTACCTTGGGCTCCAACCGTGCTCGATTTACATTGTGGTCATTTAAGTGTGCAACATATGGGACTTTTTTTTATTAATTGTACAACCAAAATACAGATATTGCGGAAAGTTGATGCATGTTCAATAATCATATTAGGTGCACTTAGAATGGTTGCAAACAGCATACAGACAGGCTAGAGGGTAGGTCAAAAAATATAAAGATTGCACATGAGTAGATGTACTTTTATTTCAAAAAATTCAGCATTAGATTATTAAGAAAAGTTGTTTAGAATTAAAAGCTATGCCTAAGTACCAAAACATAGCCTCTTAAGAAAAAAAAATTTTTCATCGATTAATTTCCACAATTTCTTAATAAACATTTAAAATTAAAATTTTGCACCTTAAATGAGAGTTTTTTAATATACACATTATCATTACTAATGTTTTAGCTTGTTCAGAAGAATTTTTGCGAAATTTAAAAGTTTTGTTTAATATCGTTGCAACAAACGTGAAGTTTGTGATTACCTAAAAAATTAAAAATCTAAATTAATTTTACAAATATTGTTGCTATGCTAAATTGATTTAATTGTGATTGATTTATGAAATTGTTTAGGGTGAATATTAAAACAATTTCAAAAAAATATATTTTTTCTTAGGCGGCTATGTTTTGGTATTTAAGCATAACTTTTAATTCTAGACAACTTTTCTTAATAACATTTTGCTGAATTTCCTGAAATAAGGGTACTTTACTCATGTACAATTTTTATATTTTTTTACCTACCCTGTATGCTGTTTGATTGCAACCATTCTAAGTGCGCCTAATTTGATTATCGAACATGCACCAACTTTCGGGAATATTTGTATTTTTGTTGTGCAATTAAAATCAACAAAAAATCCGATATGTTGCACACTTAAATGACCACACTGTATAGAGTCAAAGCAAAACCACGCCCGGTCGGATCATGGGTAGGTGACCCCCTGTAAATTATTTTGGCTAATACCACTTTTATTATTTTCTACTAACTACTACATTTTGCCTTGAAATTTATTTGTATTGTCAAGATGTAGTAAGAGAGGAACCAATAAAAGCCGAAACGTAGGTAGCAATTAAATAAAATCTATTGAATGGATTCAATGTTTATATGGTAGTAACCCAGGAAATTGATCAATAAATAAAGAATAAGTGTATTGGGTTATTTGAGAATAAAATATAAGGAAAAAGCGAATATCCTGATATCTTTCTAAAAATAGGCAAAGATGCACAACAATACAATACGGACACACATTTTCTTAATAACTTTTCCGATATTTACAACGCAAACCCGATTTTTTCCAACTTTTATTTTAATGTAAATTTTGACATGACGTCGCGACACTCGTGACTCAATAGTGTACTCAAAACATGCACCAACATAGCCGAAAATCAAATTTTCTAAAATCTAATAATGAAAATGTTTTCCCATTTGGTGTAAACTTTATGAATAGCACTGTATAAGTATTATTTTTTAGATACCTTATAGAAAATTATTGTAAACTTGTGTTACCTAGCTACAGCCGCACTTTCTTAAAACCTAAGCTGTATTTTCTTATATTATGCGCTGATTATTCTCGAAGAAACTTATTATTTTCGATATGGCGCATTGATGGTACATTATTATTTGTTTTCCAATTGATAGGTACTAAATTTTGTCATTTTGTGTCCTTTAAAGACAAAAAAATAACTTACAATACACTTAATCAAAATCCACCCCCTGCATTGACTTTATAGTGAATAGTCTCAGACAAAATAATAAACATAGACTAATAATTCAATACAATACAGACCCTGCCAAGATAAAAAAATGTTTAGTAACATTATTTGTCTGAATTAGTAACAGAAATCTAAAACAAAACAATGCAATTATTGCACCATTGCCAAACTTCTTCATAAATTTATCTTGTACTTACGAAACAAATGTATAACCATCGTTAAAAAACATCAATTTGGAACAATTAGTTGATATCTACAATCTACATATAATAAAAATTTGGACAGTTATCATTTAACAATAAATTTTACTGATTTTGTGAATTTACTGATTCTACTGGGTATATAAATAATATCCTTAATAAATTGCTTATTCTGTCTAACGTGGCAACATTGCACGCGCTCTTTGTGTTCGATGCGCATTTGCTTTATTATGCCCCAACAGCTGATCTAGAGTTCGTTGAGATTTCGCCGGTTTATGTTGATGTATTTCGAGTGTTTACTTTTGCGTTATTCTTGTTTTTTTTTCAGGAGATTTTGGGGTTATTGGACAAAAGACATAATATACCTAGTTAAGTTAGTAATTAGTGAATTAGAATTTGACATATTTTTGGTGTTTTTTTTTCAAAAATAAAATAAATTTTATAAGCGTTCTTTTGTTGCACCATGTACATAGAGTGTTATAATTAATGATTTTTGTTTAGCATTCCATGCGAATCTCATATTTGATGAAATTAAATAAAGATTGCTCGGTTATTTTTTTTTAGTCAATTATACAGGGTGTCCCGCAACTCTATAGATTTTCTTAATAAAATGTTTGTTGCAAGTACCATTCCATAGTAATGAGTTTGTAGAAAAAAGGTTTTCGACTGTAACTTATTTTCTTATTATGTACTTTGATATTAAATTAATTTTTACACTCCGTATAACAAAGACATCTATTTTTACTTGTTTTTAAGCACCACCTCCATGTTTCCCTCCACGAATAATACCAGATTAAAGGAATTTTTTTAATCTAAAATCTGGCATCTTGAATTCCAGCCTACTTAAAATATCTGTAACGGAATTCCGTCGAAAAAGGTCAAACAACTAAAAATAACTCCAGGCAGGCACTTCGAAGGATTAGCAGAAACCTTATTACTTTTTGCTGTATTGAGCATAAGCAAATCATGCCACAAAATTAGTACAATATCTTGGGCATCCCTATCAATTAAGCTTTAGGAATTTGGCAGTAAGTGATTCTGTCATACCTACAATTTAAAAAATATAAATATAAATATTATATTATGTATAAACTGTTTTTCTAACTCTAAGTCGAATGAGTTAAATGATGTTATACTACAATCAAGTAACTCGTACGCCTGGCGTAAAGGCGTAAATAAAAGCACGTGATCGAAGTCGTTCCGCGAAATAAGGCGATTGGTCAATAGGCCATAAAATATCAGCGCTTCTGACAACAGGGATGTACTCCATCGCAAAAGCGTATTTATGCGGTTTTATCTTGTTGTTTTCAGCTATTTAGACACTGCCACAAATAATTTTATGGGTGTTTTGACTCATTTTAATTAAGCCAATAATTTTTTTCCGAAATATTTTGACGTAAACAATTCTGAAAGTAAAATTAAATAAAGCAGGTCGTGCCTCAGTGCGGCTCTGGCGAAAATCTCAACGCACATGTTCTTGTTTACATCAGGCGTAAGAGTTATTTCATTTTAGTATAGTTTGAACTACAACGGCCACATGAATACCGGTCCTATATTCATCAATCAGAATCAAATCAGACAAAGACAAACGCTGAGAGCCAAGGATCAACATTCACGATAAGACGGACATAAGAAGGACATTAGCAATTTTCTCTAAATAAAATGTAAAAATCGAATTTTGGAAAAACTTGGAACATCCACATTTTTAGTAAAAATTAAACGTTCTTCTTCTTTTAAGCTGAATGTGCTTAAATAATATCGCATTAGAGTAAGTATAGTATTTCTAAAGTCACTTGAAACAGCATAAAAAACACTAATTGGCGTCACAAAAAAGGATATAGGACATAAGCGTCACCCAGTTTTAAAAAATATACATATTCTACAAGCAACATAATATTTCACTTTTACGGCTTTTTAAGGTTGTCCTCAAACACAACGTAAAAGTTAATGCACCATATAATATTGTCAAAAGGTCTCTAAAAAGCCATATCGATTACAACTATTTACGCAAGTATATCCTAAAATCTGTGAAATTATCGCACGCCTATCCACCGCATTTCGCTGTACAAGTGGCCGGCCGTCGAACAGTGTAGCCCATGCAAGTATTGGTGATATATTATATTAGGCGAGCATGCAGTCACTTGTTTTTACTACAATACCTATCGTCTCTGTCTCCTTCATCTCCTTTTACTTCTACTACCAGGTGCGGTTTAATATGGTTAAAAAAGTGTTTTGTCTCGTATTTTATTGCCGGATGCGCTTGTTCTCGAGCTACCCTGGTAAAATATTAAAAAAACTCACTTGGAACACAGTGATATACGAGCGCGATCTATTTCATAGCATTTACCACGCTCTGCTACTGGTAAAAATACCAGACTTATCAGCAGAAATCACCCGTATAAAATTCAAAGGTTTTTATGTTGTTCCAAGTGACTTTAGAAATACTATACTTATGGCAATAAAAGATGACTGACCGACTATACCTACTGTATTTTTAATTTTTCGCCTTTTCACGAGTACCTACACCGTCGTATTGTAGAAAAAATTGATTAATTTTAAACATAGGTGAGAAGTGAATAAGCTCAAAATGTGATTGTTTTGTTGCAATCAACTTTTTTGTAGAAAAAATGTTTGTGGTTTGTAATAAGTAACATTAAAAACCCCCTTATGCCAATACGATACTAGGGTATACTCATTTAAAGTAAAACATAATATGGACTTACGTTTCTGTTTGAGGTAGCGATGGATAACGACCTACCAAATTAGTTTTAAAATGCAGCCAAATTCCATTGGAAATGACTTGGATTTTGCGAAATAGATAAATAAAATACAATAAATAATTAATCAAAGAACTCATTTCAATTTTTTTCTTTACACAGCTATATATATTATAGTATATAAAAGATGCTATTTACAAAACCTTAATAATATAAAAAAAAACTGCATATGCCAGCTATGTAGAAAATGTTTGATGACTACAAGGACATGATTGCTATGGCAATGAATTTAGGAACGCAGCCTCAAGCAACAATCAGCAACGGCAACACCAAATTAAATTTTATATTACTATTATTTATGTCCAATTCGACCACTTGGTTCCGTTATTTTTATTACATTTTATGGTGTAGCATTTTTATTCTTTCATTTTTTGTGTCTTCTAAATTAAAAAAACTTCCTTTCTGGGACATTCTGTATAGCGAATAAGACGAATGTAGATGGTCGACAATGGTCAACAAATAAATTTCCATTGTCGACCACTGTGAAGCAGGGATCAACATATCAACATTATAGTGGGTCACCTTTAGGTAGGTACTTACTCGTTATTATTAACTCCTCCATCGTAGCAATCGCGTGTTGTGCTATATCGATCATAGAATCAACGTCACCAGCGACCGCTTCGGACGTGCTCGATGTCTCATCCTTTACGAGCAATTTCACTTGCTCAAAGACCTCCTGGACGTTCGTTAGAAGATTGGCTTGTTCGGCTTCTGTAGGGATCTCGGCGAAATTCTAGACGAACATTAAAAAAGTTTCCACGTGTAACTTTATTGGGGCGTATTAAATTTAAAACTGCGAGGAAGCCGAGAACTTTCATAAAGCTCAAACTTTAATTTTTCCGACAGCTCAATCAGTTTCATCGTCGGTTATAACTTTCGGTGGTGTTAAACTCCTAGAAATAAGTGCCCAGTAAAATTTAATAGGAGTTCGCGAAACGCGATTACAGTGGAATGAATTGTTTCCCGTGTTATCACGGCTGTCGACTTTGAAATGAATAATGCCGTAACGAAAATTTAACCTGGATAGTATGTACAGGGTGTGAAAAAATTATAGCATTCAGTGTCCGCCAAAAAGTTTGCACTATATTTATGGGAACTTTTTATTTTTTTTTTTTTTTCAAAAATTGTATTCGGTGTCAGTCTCTCTATCATTTTTATGCAAAAGACTTCAAGTAAAGCTTGTTAAAATTTTAGGAAATAAGCCTATTTTTAGGAATTTTATTTTCTTCGTGTCAATTTTGACTGGTATCAAAAGTCACGTTACCAAGTTTGAGTGATATCTACTAAAGTTTTAAATAGGTTTTAAAGCAAAAAAGTAAGCTTAAAGTTAAAATTCAAAATAAATCATTTATATAAAAAAAATCTCTCTATGATGACAACTTTTTGGTATATTATATTTCTTGTGACGTTTTCTCTATTGTGAATAATAATAGAATTTTTGAGGAATAAAAAAGTTAAGTGTAATATTGGCTGAGCTGCGAATGTGGCAAGATCATCGACTCTTTTTTGGTTATAGGTAATGCCAAAGACTGACGCGAAAACCATTTTTGAAAAAAATAAATAAAGTTTATCATATAATATGGTGGTGCAGGCTTTTTGGCGAACACTGTGAAAAATGTGATTTTAATAGAAGAAAATCCTATCGAATTTTTCTTTAATAAGAAAGCTGCAAATGCTTTTCGAACTAGAAATTTCTAAGAACCTCCCCGGTATGTTAAATTATTATTATTATATTATTATGATTAAATTTGTTAATCTTGTGCATGAAATTAAGACTTTGATGTGTCCCTTGATTTGTGACTGAAGATGCGAAATTAAGGAAATATTTTTAAGTTGGATCTTATTATTTTGGAGATAACTCTTGCTTCGATTAACACACCTTACCTGCCTAAAGGTTTCGGGGTTAGTTTAAAAAATTTTCAAAACTAAGCTTTAGTAATTTATATTAAGAAATATATTTTAATTTTTTTCATATACCTATTATTTAAAAAAATTGAATAGAATGGTAGGTATTAATTTAAATAATTAAATTAAATTAATTAATTAAAAAAGGGTACTTACATAAGAAGATAGAAGAGAACCTAACACCAACAAAGACATCGCCGATCCTATTACCATTATCAACACGTGTTAAGATACTAACGCACAACTAACGCAGCATTTTTTGTAGTACTTAGTTTCGTTATAATAATTTTATTTACAATTTATTGTTGCAACACATACTTTCTGTAACAAATATTATAGTTAAATAAAGAAACACCATTGCAATCACAATAATTATGGAAGCAGAATAAAATTAATTACAATCATTGAGTAAAGGATATACAGGGTGTTAGTAAATAAGTGCGACAAACTTTAAGGGTTGATTCTACTTGAAAAAATAATGACAGTTTGTTATATAAACGTAGGTCCGCAAATGCTTCGTTTCCGATATACAGGGAGTTAAAGTTAAAAAAAAAAAAGATAATTTATTTATTGTTATAGCTATGCGCACCTAACTAAAAATGTTTTATTCGAGATATTTTTATTTTCATTTGTTGTTTTGATTTATTGTTGCTGTATAGGATAGGTTTTTGATGTAATAGAAATTAAAAATACGCGTTATGTTGTTTTATTTTTTTTGCATAAAATTGGCGGCCCCTGAGAAAAAAGGTAAGAGAGCTTTTTTGTCAGTACTTAAACGAGAATTTTAAAAATAATTTTTATTTTAAATTGTCTCAGTGGCGTATCATTTATTTTCTTAAAAATATCGAGGCCATTACCCCTATGGACGCCACTGATTAACATAAAATTTTTAATCGGGTGTCAAAAAATGCGCTTTCTAGTCCTCTTAAAACCCACCAAATTTTATTTGAATATCTTAATCCGTTTCAGCGCAATAAATACATTGTCTTTTTTTTTTGTACTTTGACTTCCTGTATATCGGAAACGAAGCGTTTGCGGACCTACGTTTATATAGCAAACTGTCATTATTTTTTCATGTAGAATCACCCCTTAAAGTTTGTCGCACTTATTGTACAATGTTACAATATTCTTTCATGCTCATGAACTTGGCAATAACGGCAATAACCAAATCTAAAGTTGTTTTAATATTTTTGCAGGTGCTGCATTTGACCGATACGATTAATTGGATTACAGGTAGGTAAATATAAATATTGTTAGGGTTCGGTATTGGTTATTTCTTGTTGAAAGATTTTAGTAATATTTGTTGCAAGACGTTTGTTTCATATACTTATGTATTTATGTTAGAATCAGCACGGGTGATGTATAGGGTGTGAAACTGCAGATGGTTTTCATTATTTTACTCCTTTATTTTCAATTTTAGAAAAAAAGTTTCTGACAATAATTAAACTGTATGAAATCTGCAAATGTACGAGAGTAGGTTACATACAGCTTGTCCCATGTCTGTGGATCGTCATACAACTTTATTATTTGATATAGGTATGGTAAACCTATATTTTTAAAATTTTTGAATTTGACGGAAAATTACAAATTATTATTTTTCTCTCACACAATTTTGCTCTAGGAATCACAGTGTATGAATGATTCAACTGCAAAGGAAAATAAAACCATACTACGCCCTCTTTAAAATCCACTACATGAAACTCTCTCATTTGCTGTGTTCAGAAAAAATGTTTCAAACAAAAATGACATGACATTAATTTGCATGAAGCTTGTCCCATATATGGTATGGGAAACCTGTATTTTTGAACATTTTTTTTTTAAATTTTATTTATTAAAATTTCGGTTTTCGATTCACCATTTATGTGTTTTGTAAACGCAAAAATTAGATAAAACTACCATCCTTGGAATTACACGATTTTTTAAAAGTAAAAAAACCAGAGTACCTATAATATGCACTGCGCTACTTATACAGTATTTGATTTAACAACAAAAACTTAGCCAAATATCAAATAACCTAAAAACTTCAATCACTGGGCTCATTGTGTTTTTACAATAAGTGCTTTTACTTTACACTTGTGCTGCGTTTAAATTTTTGATTCTCCCTCGTAATACCCCGCTATCTGCATGAAGTTTTTCAGGCCCTATTTTGGTTTCATGGTTTACCTACTAATATAGCACCATCATAGTCAGTTGTTTATTTCTGCGCAAAATAATAAAAAAAATGTTGCGTCCGTTCTGCCGGTCACTGTATACAATTTTGAAAACCTGCATATTTAAAAATACCTTCATGTTCGAAAATATGTTTGTTTTAGAATTTGAAGGAAAAAATAAATTACCTCGTTGCAGGTGTTCCACCAATCGCTGCTCCAGCTTGTGGATTCAGAGGAGAAAAATGCATAAGTATGCTAATTTCTTCATTAATGTAACCAAAGATGAAAAACAACCTAGATATTCAGAAACACCGATTCTCCAGATAACGTGATAATTGCGCCATCTACTATCGAGTAGATGAACCACCTGGTTCTAAGTGGTCTTTGGCGAGCGCCCGTCTACTTCCGCCTCGCTTCGACTCTCTCGCACTTGCCTTACGAGCAGGTTTGTTTCGGGATTCTGTTCAGCGGCTTGTGATGCCCGGGCTCTGTAATATCTAGGTTGTAATGTAATACACATTTTTTGATATAACGTATTTTGAAATAATTATATTTAGGACATACTTTGGAGATTACTACCGGTGTAACTGGTGGAGTCTTTCTAGTCATTCTCGTCATATCACTAGTGTTGTATAGAAACTGGAAATATGAGCAAGAACTGGACAGTCTGCTGTGGAAAGTGGATTATAAAGATATACAGATCACTGAAGATACTTCTAGCAATGCCGGAACCAAAGTATCAAGGGTAAATTTGTAAATTATAAAATAGTTTGGGTTAAGGTTTATTCTTATGCACATATGATTAAGTAAGTTCCGGATATATTTTCTCACAAAAACACAAAAACAAAATACACTAAAAGTAATGTTTACAAAAAAGTGCACGATCGTAGACGCTTTGCATCTTTGATAACTTCCTTGCGCCATACAATGTTTTCGCTCTAGCTGCGTAAACAGCTATTTTTTGTTCAAAACAGGAACTCTTTAAAATAAGGTGACCCAGCATGTCACAGTCTATGACATAGGAAAAGTGAAGCCTTGAGGGGAAGTTTGGTTTCTGTTGACTTCAAGGAGACCACAAGGGGGCTGATACAAGGTTATGTTATATGTCAGTGTCCAACTGCCATCAGGTTTTATGTGACATGCCAGTGCCATAGATTCTAAAGTAGGCAAAATAGTTCCCATCATAATTCACAATTTTTAAGTTTTCTAACTTCCAGATACTCAGATGTGTTAATTAAAGGTAATGCGGCCGCCTGTAGTAGTCCCAATAATTGCAACCAGATTTTCCCTGCATCACCTTTATTAATCCTACAATTCCCATTACGTGGTCATTACGTATAGAGGAAAGTACCCTAATATGAGACCACATTACATTTTGTTCTGTATTTTGTCCTATAATATATTGTAATGCGCAAACTTACGTCGAATGCGTTTAATATAGTCTCTATTTTCACTGCAGTTTATGTAGGATTTCAAAATATTAACAGTTGTAAATGAGAATTATGAAAAAAAGTCAAATCTACAAATTTCAAAATTGGGTGCCTAATATGAGACAGTCTCATATCCAGGTTTAACAGAAACACTACTTGCCACAAAATATTTTTTATTTTAAAAACTTTAAAAGAATATTAAATTAACCTAGTATACAACAATTTAGTTACATAACACTTAACAGGTTCCTAATATGAGACAGTCTCATACAAAAATACTATTTACCACAAAAAAAATATTTATTTCAAAAACATTAATAAATGAATATCAACACAGTACACAACTCTTTAATTATTATATAACGCACTGGACATTCTATTCAAATTATTAGTAATCTAAATTGGATGAAGGAAGTCTCCTTATATGAGATAATTTCTCATATTAGGAACACTGGGTGTCTCATATTAGGAATCCGATGTACATACATATCACAGAATGTTTTGCCATCGTTAACAAATGTTATTAAATGCGTTACCTATATAACTACTCTAATTATAAAATAACGTTTATTCGATACAACAAGCTACAAAAATATATTAAACACTTACCACGTCAGAACTACACGGTAACCCATGCTCTTTAAAAGTTTGTGCACGTACGGTTGACGTAAACAATGCCGTTCTTAACCTAAAAATTTAGATGAGCTAGATACCATTAGTGATTATTTGAGACATTGCCAGCTAGATGGAGACTCTTACTTTAGGAGCTAGTGTGGGGTCTCATATTGAGAAATTGAGAACTGTATGTACAGTGCCCGCCAAAAAGTCTGCACCATATGGGAAAAATTTTTAGTAAATAACTTACGGAAAATTTGTTTGCGGCATCAGGTTTTGCTTGCTCTAGAACCAAAATTGGCATAATCAAATGTTGTGAAGTAGTCTTTTTTATATGTCAAATTTGACATTAATGAAAAAATGTCCGAAAAATGTGCTTATTTAACCGAATTTCGAAAAAAGTCATAAGAAAAATATGTTTCTTTCGCAACTTTATACCCTTATGCAAAATTTCAAGAGCCTACTACGATTTTAATATTTTGCCCTTTGTTGGATATTATTGGGCATATAATATTTTAAATTTTCTAGATATTTCTGATCAGATCAGCATGACAGAAATATTTGTGTGTTTTTACAACCATTTACTATAGAAAGAAGTTTGTAAATCGAATATATGTGTTTATCTGTAAAAATGAGATCAGTTTTGCACCAAGCGTGCTTCTTCAACAACTCCTCATTTTAATTTTTTTGCAAAAAAAAGGAAAATAAGGATATTTATACCGTAAACTAAGTATTGTGCAGTATGTATTCAGGCAATGAGCGTTTTAAATTAGACTACTAAGATAAAAAAGACTACTTCACAACATTTGATTATGCCAATTTTGGTTCTAGAGCAAGCAAAACCTGATGCCGCAAACAAATTTTCCGTAAGTTATTTACTAAAAATTTTTCCCATATGGTGCAGACTTTTTGGCGGGCACTGCATATATAGGGTACTTTCCTCTAAGTACGTAGTTCAAAACAAATCGTATTTCGTAAATTTTAAATTATTAAGCAGGTAGCTTCAGTCAGGTCTTTTTTTAAAGAGTTTTTTATCTACGACTACAAGTTTATTTTAAGTTTGTGAGGTACCTTGGGAGAGAAATAAAATTACAAAAGTTTTATAATGAACACCGAGAAAAACTACCATCATTAGAACTACTAGACCTAATCTTATTAGTCCATCCCGAAATCTGTAAAAGTTCTTTGGGTAGATACATTCAACAAGGGAACAAAGTTCAAGTATACATATATTACAAATGGATTGAGGAACCTGGTAACAATGTGTAATAGCGACAAATTCTTAAATAAGCAAAATCGGCACTACTGACTTACCATACTTATTCCTTAAAATCCTGGAAATAATTGCTGGAAATCGATTTCAACTATAAAATAAATTTCTTTCATTTGACACTTGCCACATTCTGCACTTGTATACACAAAATTGTCAAGTCTAATTTTTAGAAATCATGGAAACCATTATTAATTTTTACTAACAATCAAAGTACCTGTTATATTCATAAATTCTCCAATAAAATGGCATACTTGGCATCACTGAGACCATTAGAATGAGGAAAGAATAGGCCTCACTTTGGAAAGTATAATGCTGGGTCCCCTTACTTTAAAGAGTCCCTGGTTCAAAACTATGCATAACACAAACAGTGTCACATACACCCAGTCACGGGACACGGATCAACCCCGTGCCTTATTTGGCTAGAAAACAATGTTCGCCTCCCCTTGATTCCTTAATCCCCGGGGTGCCAACCCTAAGCCCTACATCGTGTCTGTCTTGCAGCCGATCCACCCCTTAATAAGGACGAGCCAAGTGTCGTTAAGCTCGAACCCGGACGCGGATTTCCGCTACTCGACCATCTTCACACAGATCGGCATCTTCAAAGGCAGGGTGTTCGCCATCAAGAAGGTCCACAAGAAGTCCATCGACATCACCAGGGAGATGAAGAAGGAACTGAAGATGGTGAGCGGAATCGGTTGTTTGTTTATTGATTGCGGGAAACTCAATTTTTCATCTGGTTTTTTTTTTCCTTTAAAATGACGTTAACGAGTCGCTTGTGGATAAAAACCTCGAAGTAACGCATGGGAATCGATGATTCACTCTCTTCATATTTTGCTAGCCTCCTGCCCACCGGGCACAAGTTACCTATTTATAAATAATTGTTGTGTTTACAAGCGTTCGTAATGCTGGTGATGTTAGTTTACGAGAAAACCCATGGGTTTTGTTTTAAATTGTAGAGTTTAATAAACTGAATTTTTGAGCAAAAATGACCTTTTTCATACAAAATTCTAGAAGCATAATTTTAATAAATCACATTCGCATTTTAAAAAAAATCTATGCGCACGCCACTGAATAGGTATTATAATAGCTGCTAATCTATTTCATTGTTTTCTACAGATATAGAGTGATTGAACGTCAGCAAAGATCAATCTAGATTATTACCTTTGTTGTCAGTTAAGACTACACTTGTAGCATAAAATACCTTAGGCTTTTGTATGCTGACATATCGACATTTTCTTTAACTTTCCTTCTATCCCGACTGCCAAGATACAAAATTGCCCGTGACCTTTAAAGACCCAAAGTAAATTCTACTTTAAAAAATTAGCAAGGCAAATAATTAAGCCCTAATGCATAATTTAGATGGCATTACTGGAAGGTAGGAAATATTTCAAGGTAACCTGTTGAGAGGGTCATGTAATTTCATTACTGTCACTCCCCTTCCTTATGCTATTCTTATTGGCTTAGGATACAAGCAAAGCCAAATGGGCGCAAGGCAGGTAGGTAGGTATGCAAAGTGGGGATATTGGTATTTCCGGGGCCGGTGCAACAAAAACAATCCCGCTATCTTGGAGAATTTTTAAAGGCAGTATGTATATAGGTACCTAAAGATCTGATTAAGGTCCCACTCTATTACACAACTCTGTATCTGACAATTAAAAATAAAGCGTCTTGATTTATTTATTAATCCTAGTAAGTTACATATCAACTGTTTTTCTAACGAAAATATATAGGAAAATGCAATGGATAAATGTTCATTTAATAGTAAAGTTGTGGAGAGTAAAGCCGGCTACCTAAAACTGATGCCAGAATATAGATAGATATACTTAGTTGTATTTCTGGATAAAAATAGTGATATTCCATGCGATGCCCAACTTTTCATGCCAATTTTCATTATTTCATTATTTTAATCAAAAGGTCTTGTTGTTTTGTAAGGCCAAAACTTTTGGAAATGATCACATACCTGCTTTTCTTGAATCCTTATGACAAGGGACGAAATTCATATTGGCGTCCAATTAGCTAAATTACATGTTGCTATACCTACACAAACGTTGTCTCACAGATTCAGAGTTATGAGTTCTGTCTCAAAGGTTCGAATAAACAAAGGGTCGAAAATAAGAGATCGAAAAAATATATAGGATGTCCCTTATTTTTCTAGAAAAACTGACATTCGGTATAAAAACTATAAAGTTATTTTGAGACAAAAGGTTCCCACAACCATGCTTAGGTATACTTAGTTACGTAGTCTTCGTTACTATTTTCATTTTTTTATCTCTGGAATGAAAACAGACAGACAGAATGCTACTTTTATACTTTTATATGGACGAAAATACCTGTCAGTATAATATCCATTTTAACTTCGTGTTAGTAAATGTGACATTCATCAGTTTTATTTATGACTTTTACAACTGGGACATCCTCTACATTATTCTTTGAATTCATATATAGAAATAAATGTTTACTCAAAATCCAGATTAGACATCACAAAAGGCTTTCGATGTTGGCACGATAAAGTGGGGTAGTTTAATCAAAGATCTTCAGGATATCGATCAGAGGATTTCTTTTTAATTTTCTGATCTTATCTCATTATCTCATTTTGCTTGGATAAATGCTTTAAATAATATTTCTTTCTTTTCTTTGTCAGCCTTTCTCATACCTTCCGGGATTGATAATAATTAAACAATTTTCTTTGGGGCCTCTTTTCGATTATTCTCGATTTTCTTCTCTTCTCTCTAAACGCTCATAAGTACGTCCTGTGAAGTTTATTATCCACCAGTATACTATTATAAATTATTCAATTTAGAGTTAACTTATTTAAGTGGTATTGTCGGATATCTCAAAAATGTTTTGAGAAATTGATTCTATCCAGAAATTTTTGGGGCATTTGGCGAAATTTTCAGCATTCAAATTGTATGGCCCTGCATAAAGTTTGCTGGTTTTTCTGTTTCAGATGAGGGACCTGAGACACGACAATCTGAACGCCTTCATAGGGGCATGCACGGACCCCCCGAATATTTGCATAATAACGGAATACTGCACAAGGGGCAGCTTGAAGGTAAAGCCAAAGTCTACGGAATTCTATTTTCCGTACACTTCGGTAAAGGAAAAGGTCTGGGGGTACATACATGGGAGGGATTTATTACCATCATTTCATTTTAAATTGAGAAACGAAAATTTAATATCAGAAGATGAAAAATATACCTATACCAGTATTTTGAGGAACGTGGGATAATCGGATTATTTCTAATGACGTATTAATCAAGATTCTTAATTTGCAGAAATAAAAAAGTGTGAATGTGTCACATCACAATAGGCTGCAATTTTATGCTATTATCTCGAAAACGAAAAAAGTTAAAATTTCAAAATTGGTAGGCATGTGGGACTGGTATATTTCAAGGTGATGTATTATTTTAAGTAAGTATAAGTTTGAATACATTTTTTTTAAATTTAAGAGCCTGCAAGGAAATAAATTATCTACGATTAGGATTAAACTTGAGCCTACGGAATCTTGTAAAATTTTGCAATAAAAATAGGCATGCATCTTTCGTGGCAGATGTGGCAGAAGTAAAATTAGTATTAATGGTGGTTTGTGGCCGGTGTGGAAAATTATCCTACTATACCAATTATACCAAAATTTTACATAAAAATAAATTTCATTTTATTTAATTTGAAATGTTTTCTTCGTGGTTAGAGGCAGGCGAACAAATTTCAAGATCAAATGAGCCCCCCTTTCGTACAGTGCTGAGGTATGTAAGTTACAAGTGAGAAGGTCTTTGGGTTGTAGTCTCAATAGTTCTGTGATTATTGGCTCTGAAAATGATATTTGTGTCAGACGTATATGAAAAGAGCTAGCCTTGAGAGGAAGAAAGCGCTCTGTCAAGGTCGTTTTTAAATAAAATAAACAATTGGGGACCAAGAATTGAGCCTTAAGGAACACTAAAAGGCACATTAGAAACATCGGAGTAAACATGCTCCAGGGGCGGAGACAAGCTTAACTTGTTGAGGGCGTCCCTCAAGATATGACCTGAATTATTCACGAGCAGGGCCGCGAATAATTATTATAATAATTATTATTAATATTATTTCCTATGAAAGCAATATGTTCTCGTTTTTTAGTCATACATATTTTGACGCCATATACAATTATATGAAAATTTGCATAGTTCTTAAGCTACAGCCAACAACACTTTGGTCACGACAAGTGACCTATAATTCCGCCAGCAAATTTTATTTATGTTAGTGTCATTTTTTTAATTAATTCTTGTATGCAATTACAGTTTTTAAAATTGTTAATACATTTTTGATATAGCTCATTATTTCTATAGAATTCAACTCACCGATTCTTGCTTAACAATATTATTCTGGAATGATTTAAGAAATTACAAAAACTGGCCCGCGTGAAGTCCCCAGAGGCAGATAGTCGTTGTTGACAGCGTTCCATTGTTGTCGTAATGGACTTCGCCGTTGCTATAGTAACTGCCACCCTAGCTCTACCTCCGTAGCTCAATTCCTGGAAAATCGAATGGTATTATCGTATTATAAACAGAGAACAAGGAAGGGTCTATAAACCTGGTAGAACCACATAAAATAACTCGCATACGAACATATTTTAAAATATAACAAAATTCCATGCGGACTAGTTATACCAGAATAGATAAGTATAATAAATAAGAAAGAAGTGTCATAGAATTTGGAATTTTCTACATTACATCATAGATTAAAGGAAACATGGAACTTTCAAACTTTAATTTTGAAACGAAATCAAATTAAAGAAGATAAATTGAACGTCCTTACAAGTATTAGGAAACGATACTAAGTTCAGGTAGTATAGGTAATAAGTATTTTAATTTAGTTTTTAGTTTCTATATAAATTTTTTTGCAAAACATTTGCAGTGCATTTTTAAAATTTCAACAATGGTTCTTACAGTCTATGTGCAGCTTTGTTATGACCCTGACCCTGAAGGATATTATCCTGCTGTCAAATAGTCCTTATAAAGTATCATGTTTTATTCGTAGTAAATGCGTGTGGTTCAAGTTTGAACGAAGACAATTTTGATTTTCGAATAACATTTTACGGTTTAGGGAATGTTTATTGAGTGTAAATTCAGTGTGAGCTATATTTATTATAATATAATATAAAATAACACTTATTATTTTAATATGCGTATTATAACTTTTGCCTATATGTTGTCTGACTATAGGGTTGATTCACCACAAAATAACACTTCTACTTCTTCTAAACAATATAGATACCTATCCTATACAATATTAGCGCTTTTCCTTCATTTCATCAATAAACTAAAGTTTCTTCTATTCGTTTTTTTCCTATACCATTAAAAATTTGGCATCCGAGAATAAGATTTTATCGCATTTCCTTTCGCTTTTACCGGAAAAGCAAACTATGTTTTGTTTGATTTCCCGTAGAAGACGAAAAGAACAACGGTTCGACGAACCGTTCGGCGTAATATATTGCTTGAGTTCTCTTTCTTTGTTTCCTTTTGGTAATTCTGGAAATGTGATACGAGGGAAATATCTAGTTTACGATGTAATAAATGTGCGAGAAGTGTCTGGCAGCTCCACGTGCAATATTCGTGTAAAACTTTTTTATTTTGTAATGCAATTCTTCTTCGAGGTAGGCATAAGGCTTATTTAATTTCATTCGTTAATTAAATACGGATTGGAGTTGTCTTAAGTATGTAATTAAAGAAAATTAATCGTTCAAACTAAGAAGGTAAAACCTATAGGTAGTTTCAATTAAAGACAATGCTTCTGGAGGCCAACAAAGAGAATTTTTTAATAATAACTATAACTAGAAACCTGGTCTATCCATTTCGGATAGACAAGGCTAGAAATAAACGTTGCTATAAACAACAAAGATGATATCACTCGTCACTGCCTTCTGCGCACTCAGCGTTCAGTTAACAATTCGTTCCTATAGCGATGCATTGTTGTTGACAACGCGTCCCGTGTACTCTGACGCTCCAAACTCAATCGCTACATGAGTCAACACCCCTTCATAGTTGTTATGCAACCAGGAAAACAGACATGAGTGAAATGATTTCATAAGCAACTTTTCTTCGGAAAGTTTAGAGATTATGAATTTCCCGTACCTTTATCTTTATCTGTACCATAGGCGTAAAAGGTCGTAACTCCATTTTTTGTCGATTTGGAGTTAGTACTGTCATATTCTTGTACAAAATGATATGTTTTTTTCTTCTGGTAAAATATAGTAACTCCAAAATTACTGGTTCCCTAGATTTTGAAGTGCGAAATGATAGTATCTCCATTTATCTAAGGAGGTAAAAAACCGTATCTCCACTCTCGTGGATTTATATTTAGGTAAACAATCGTTAACTCAGAGAGAAAATAACATAAACTCTCTGCCTGCAATACATAGCTGCCGTGCAATCGAAAAATCAAGTAAGTCATACTTCAAAAATTGAGATTTTTGCATTTTTGAAATCCTGATGAAAAAATACATAAGGTGACTCTTTTTATTTATTTTTCTGATGCACGGTTTTGTAGATATTGGCACTAAATGAAATAGCAAATCTAGTTACTAAATTTTTGTAGACGGTAACTCTCCTTAGAATGTAAATTGATTAAATAACCCTGAAATGTTTCATTGTTCTGTAAAAGAAAAAAATTAATAAGAGATACCGTTTAGATTGCAATGAAAAAACAAATAGAGCCCAGTAACTCTACTTGATTTTAACCATTTCTATAATTTCTAGAAACGAAAAAAGCAGTAAGTCGACGTACGGAAAATTTTTATCGCCAAATGCAACTAAAAAACTGATTAAGTCAAGTTATCTATTAGATATCTTTTACATGTTTTTCGGAATATAAGTCGGCTTAATGTTTTAGGATTCTTCATGAAACCGCGGATAGGTTGTTAGTATGTGCGGGTCGAATCTTGCAAGCTGAATTAGAACCACTTCCTGACATCCGCTTGAGCTGAAATTTGGCATGTACCTTTAGTTCCTGTGACAATACAATATGCAATACTCAAAATTGTAATACTTTCAAAATGGCCGCCGCTCCAAGATGGCGGATGATGTATTTTTTGTCAACATCCTTAATATGGATTTCAAATGAAAGGGCTTGAAGAGTAGAAAACGAAAAAGTTAGTGACATCATACTAAATTCAATATGGCCACCGCTCCAAGATGGCGGATTACATTTTCTTTTCAACCCTCTTAATATGGGTATGAAATGAAAGGGCTTGAAGAGTAGAAAAAATAAAGTAAGTGACATCACACTAAATTCAATATGGCCGCCGCTCTGAGATGGCGGATTACATTTTCTTTTCAACCCCCTTAATATGGGTATCAAATGAAAGGGCTTGAAGAGTAGAAAACGATAAAGTAAGTGACATCACACTGAATTCAATATGGCCGCCGTTCCAAGATAGCGGATAACCTATTTGATACCCAACATGGGTATCAAATGAAGGGGCTCGACGGGTAGAAGACAATAAAGTGAATGACTTCATACGAAATCCAATATGGCGGCCGCCCCAAGATGGCGGACTAAATTTCTTTACCACCCTCCTGACATGGCAAAATATAATTTAAAATAAAAAAAAAACCTTTTTAAAAACAAGCTTTTATATAAGCCATGTACTAAAACGAATAAAATAAGTTTAGGTTTTCGATAAGATAACTCAATTCCAAATTGCCACAAGTTTTTGCAAATTGAAAAAATGCATACTTTGGCAAATAGGTAGGTACTTGCTTATCAACCAATCACTGTCCAATAAAATTAATTGGTACCTACTTTCATCAACATTTCCCGCGACAAGCTTTTCAATTTGCAAAAACTTGTCGCAATTTGGAATTGAATTATCTTAACGAAAACCTAAACTTATTTTATTCGTTTTAGTACATGGCTTAAATAAAAGTTTGTTTTTAAAAAGGTTTTTTTTTCAATTTTTTTACTTTGTGTAGCGAAAATACGCAGAGTGTGAGTGATATTGTAGGCGACAGACTAACTTGTTCATGTGTAGACTGCAGAGTGCAGACAGTGCCCCACAGATTAACCTGGTTAATCTGTGAGTGCGCTTCATATGCCGACGTGAAAGGACGCCTATTATTGTCATTCCGTACTAAAATCATGGCAGCAAGTAGGCGAACAAAAACAATTCTTGCTCTAGCTTTAGATGAGTAAGTATAAAACTGCGTGTTTATAGGATAGCCGGAATGTTACTACAGGGGTATTAATGATATTGGTAACATACAACATATATTGAAGGAGATTAGAGAAAAATAAGATTGACAGGAATCTATATTATAGTTTTCTATTGTTCCACATAATCGGTCGGTGAACAACTGCGGCGGCTGGTGTTTGATAGATAGCCCAGGTATGTTATTAGAGGGTAAGCTGTGGCCCAGGCTTTCCGAATCCAATTACTTTGCCTGCTATAGGTAAACAAATAACTATTATGCTAGAGAAATCAAACGTACGTATAGTAAAACATAGGAGAGAACGCTAGAGACGCAGAGGGAAAGTAAAATAAAAAACGCGGGAATAGGCCATAAAATTGCTGCCGCCACAGGCGTCGGTAATAACGGCGGCGAAAATTTTGGTAGTCAGTTGAGAAGTCTGATAAAATAAGTAATTTGAAAGCGTTATTAGTTGCCTCCTCATCGCAAACCTTTATTACGTTTTCGATAATTTCCCTGGCTTGGCTATGTATGGTCTTTCCGCGGACACTGGTCATTATACAACCACTACTAACACCGCAAAACTCAAATTGTCTCCCTTCGCGCACGGCTATGAGGCGAAGACTAGTGTACGTGATATTTACGACCGCCAGTCGCTCTAAGAAATATTCAGCTTGGGATACTGATTGCAGGATGAATCTTTACTGGGCTTGCTAGGCGTTGCCGGATCGCAAAAAACCTGTACAATTCTGGTGCACTAGCGTAATGGCTTTGGTTTATTATATTTCCTAAAGAGAATTAATTATATTTGGAAGTTTGGTAACATTCGAAATTTTTTACTCGCATTCTTGAGGCTCGTTATCATAGGTCTTCTTAGGACATAGGTCTTCTTAGGAATTTTAGTGGGGTAGTCCAATAAAGATGTGCTCGGCTTTAGGGGTCGCAAAAAAAATCAAAACAGGATGATTTTTTCAGGGTCGCTTGGGGACTGCCTCCTGAGTGTTCAACCAAAAGATCACACTATAACTTCTGGTACGAATAGGGTGCTTTCCTAAATAATATGGGTGGTTTCCTAAACATTTATTTAGAGCAAAATTACAAATATTGGGAAAATCGAAATTTTTCATAGAAGAAATTTTATAGGAAATTAATTATAAATTTTCACATAATCTGTTACTTTATTTAAAATATGTATATAGGTACATGTGATTTTTCCGCATTTACGGGAAAACGATTGGGAAAATCGAAATTTTTCATAGGAGGAATCTTATAAGAAATCTAATTTTGAACTACTTTCATATATATATACACATATATATATATATATATCTATATCTCAAAACGCTGTATGTTGCTGGTGGTAGCGTGTGGGACATAAGTTTTCTGACCTCAAAACCTACACTTTTCTATAAGAAAACCTGAGAGCGAAAAAGTTCGCTTATTCCATCTTTTTATGTCTATCTTTCCCGGACTAGAAGTGTACTTCTTCATGAAATAAAATATATCAGGTGAAGTAATTATTCGAGTGGGCCACCCACGCACTTACTACTTGCCATATCTCCGTAATTCTTCCACCTAGCCTTCTGCCGATTTTTTCTCTACTTATTTGCACTATCTCCGCTTATCCTGCAAATTTTCAACACTTTACCTTATCATTTTTTTTACAAAAATATTGCATGTTTAACCCCCCGCCCCTCGCTACGCCAGTAACAACGGAACCTATAAATGATCAAATTCCCACTTTACCGAGTGACCCCTACACAGTTGTTGAGGGAAGACCCGGTTTTATATCTTCCTGTCGGCGCCTTTGATCTCGGCGGTAGTGACTTTCGTTTTTTTATACAAACTCATTCTCCAATAGAATCTCACTTTGAAGTCACGTTACTTCTTTATTTTAGACCACGCCCTATAAAAGTCCATGGGACACAGGACCGGGATTAAATTATTTTCTTACATTAATGGTTTGGATATTGCTATATAACGTCTGTGCACAGTTGAAGGAATAATTGTTTATACCTGTGGCTACACTGATGGCAGAGTACAGGTAAAGAATTCTGGGAAATCCCAAATCTGGTGGAATTCCCAATATATTGAGTACATCCCTGATGCATTCCTCGCATTCCATTCTTTAGTGATTCTGGTCTGCGCGATAAAAGCATTCTACCAGTAATGGCGTCGACTTATCACACTGGATATTGTTTATCCTGTGGTTGTGCCTTACGTCTTGGGATTTAGTCATCGAGAAATATCTGGCTTCCGGAACGCTTCGGATTCGAGTCGACCAAAGCGCCGGCAACTTTCATGCGGCGTTTCGTAGCGCAGCTCCGCGGGAGTCCTAAATAAGCTCGTCCAGAAACCGCAGCGTCGCAAACAGCCGGGTTTCATTACCGACCCCCGGGGTCCGCGGCGACGGTAAACAAGAGCGGCGCTTAATGAAACAAAGGAGGTCATCAAACGGGCCCTTTCGCGGAATTTTTTGCAGTAACCGCTTGTCAGTTTTTGTGGGTGAAAGATCGCGCCAAAAAAGATCTAGATCATAGATCAGATAATTTTTTTAAAAAAGATCTAAGATCACTTAAAAATAGATCTTTTCATACAAAAAAAACGATCTTAGATCAAAGATCATCTAAAAGCGATCTGTTTAAAAAGATCAATCGATCTAAGATCTTCTAAACGATCAGAGATCTTCTAAAGATCTAATGTCTTTTAAAATAAAATAATATATATAATATATATAATAATAAAATATAATATAATATAATATAATAATATAATATAATAATAAAATAAAAATATTACATCTAATTATTGTAGCGTTTCAAAAATATCGCGCCTTATTTTTTGATTTGTAGATATGTTATAGTCACTAAGTTAGATGCTATAGGTTAGGTCGAGTTTATTGGAGAGAAAATGATTGAGTTTTTCACTGCCACTTCGATGTGCATTTCCCATCCTATTCAGAAAGGTTAGTAATTGTACTCTGCCGTCTAAAACCGCTTGTTCTGTGGAATAAATTAGGGCAAACTAGATTGGTAAGTCCTTACCTGGTCAACGCCGGTTTTTCCGTGGCGAACTTAAGTTTTTGTGGCGTCCGGTGGTACCTACCGTTTTTGTTGGAAAAAAAGGCAGTCTGGGCTGAACCGTTGGCGAAATCTTTGGATTATTTCGACCACGGAATATTTTTTATATCTTCTGGAGTGCCGTACCTTGCCCTGCCTTACTTTGCCTATCGTTTGCATTCTGGAGAGCCAGTATCGCCTGGTGGACTGTTTCTTTTTAAGTGGGTAAGCTCGTTTTTATTATTCTTTTCGAATTCGACATTTTTTTATGATCTTGTAGGCATACTTCCTGCCCGAGTGATTGGGACTGTTATACTCATATCCAGTTCTTTCATCCCTGTGTCACAGAAAGCCTGCAGCTTTGTCTAGTTATCTAAGAAAACCCACAAGAAAGTGGTAAGTGTACAAGTTAGGTCATAACTATGAGATAGGTCGAATTGGTGCCTATTTTAGGGTTTTCTATTGGGATGGAGCTTACGACAGTTGCTAGTCTCTTGCATTAATTGGAATATATAGAGAGAGAGAGCTATACCTGGATTCAGTGGCGTCCGAACCTACGCAGGGTGCAGCAAAGACGGTTGCATCGAACTCCTGCCTACACCCGACAAGCGGTTCTGCCAGTTTGGTTTTCTCCTCCGGCTCTTCCCGACTCAACGCCAAACCAGATAAGTGGTGAACACTTATTATTGTCTGACGTTACAATCGAGTTATTTTCTCGCACACTACAAGCAAACTTAGTATCTACCTACTTACTGTGGTCATAATAAGACCCCCTCATTTTATTTTGAATAGTGATCATTACATAATACTTTTGTCATAAAAGTAAAAGTGTAAACTTTAAGAGTTCGAACTTGAAAAGTACTAGTTACTATAATGCAATTTAATATATTTTTGTGCACGTCTCTAATGACATGTCATAAATAAGTTCATACCCATTTGTAGACGGTTGAGTTCATCCAGATGGATGACTTTTGTTTGTAGGTAGTTCCTACGCCTATTAAAAATGTGTTTTACATAAAAGTTGTGTTTCATTGTTCACATCATTGCAAAGTGACACTTGTTTTTTAATCAATGTGGTTTTCCAGTTTTCCAAAAAAAAAACTCGGTGGCGCCCTTTTTCTTTTTTTATGAACATTTGCTTTACGTTAAAATAAATTGAATTGAAAATCTCCTTGCCCACGAACCCTGCTCTTCACCAACCCCATAGCTGCCGTACGCATTGTGCACTACCCTTAAGGTAGAGTTACATTATAATAGTTAATAGCACAGAAAATATACGCTACGCGTAGCGTATATTTTCTGTGCTTATACGCTACGCGTAGCGTATATTTTCTGTGCTTAATAGATGTCTATGCATACTTTTCCTAATTTTGACATAGTAGAAAGTGGCATCTTTAAAAACTGGAGCAAGTGATGACACGTCTAATTTTACATAACTAGTTGTGTAAAGTAAAATTTTACTTAACTGGTTACGTAAAGTTACTTCCTTAACTGAACTAGTTACGTAATCAATAAGTTGATACATTGATACGATTCGTGTCCAAAGCCGAATTCTTAAAAGATCTTTTTGGAAAAGATCTTAGATCGTTATTACGATCTTCGATCCTTTGATATATCTTAGATCTTTAAAACAATCTTTTATTAGATCTTTAAAAGATCTAAGATCGCCAAATTAAGATCAAAGATCAGATCTTTTTGAAACGATCTTTTTAAAAAAGATCTTCTTTAGTAAAACAAAAAAGATCTAGATCTAAGATCAAGTTCGCGATCTTAGATCTAAGATCTTTAAAACGATCTTTTTAAATAGATCTGCCTAGCTCTGGACTCATCGGGATGGAGGTATATTAAAACGAGCAGAACACGCTTCAGAAAGAACAATAAAAAGTTTTGCTTGTTCCATAGCCATATTCAAAATTTTGAAATAACACAGGATGGTTGGAAAACCAGACACCAAAAATAAAGTCATGAATAAATTACTTGCTTTTTGAAGGAATGGTAAAAATCTTGCAGGAGAAAGATGTTTACAATATAAATTAAAGCTCACACATCAAATTTGAACGTTGTATTGCAAAGTTATTGTTTTTGGGGATCATTTTGAACCTTAAATTTGTATAACGGGACACCCTAACTTTTGAGGCCATGCACCAAAGTGGCATAGGCGTTTGTGTATTGTGGTTACAGGTACCTACTTCTTCATAATTGAAAATTAAAACTAACGGGACACCCTATAGGGTGTACCAAGTATCAAGGCGAAATATTCGCTGCCGCTGCGAATGTTTCGCGTTGGTGTGGGGAATCCTTTATGACTGCTGCTTCTGGGTCCTAGTTTGGCGTACCTATTGTATAAGCATACAGTCTGTAGGTTAAGCCATTGATTATATAAGGACCTTATTCTTCAATGGTTAAGGTCAGGTTAAGTGGCGCTCGGATTGTATAATAATAATTATGATCTTATATTATACCGACTTCTGGATATATTATAATCTAATTCTTGGCCAAGTTGCTGGTACAAAACCCCTGCTAAACTACCCCTGGGGCGAGTTAGAGTAAAGGCGATTACGTTAGATTATAGGGATGTTAGAGTTTGCACTGGGAGGGCACGAAGCGGTCGGTAAATAATGATTGGTAACTATGGAAACGGATTGTTGATGGGTAGGTACAAGGAGCACAAGAGCACGCCCCCTCGCCCAAGCCAAAAGGAAATAAACAATATCTTTAAAGAGATTGGATAAATTAGCAATTAGGTATAGTTAAATATTTCTTAATACTTCCTTTATTAAAATATGACCACCGGTGGAAATCCCGTGTCCCTCGGAGCCACGGCACCACTTCTCACATCTCTCATGCATTTTATAGTGTTATCAATATTATCATGTAATAGGACAAGTATTATCGTATTGTGTTATTGCTCTAACATTTACTATAGCGCCGTCTCTCTTACGCGTAGTAAATTACCTGGACTAGATAAAGAGGGAAAACCGCAAAAGATTTCGTTTTAAAGAGATAAAAAGCACGTAAATTTTCTCGTTTAGTGTTTAAAAACATTGTTACCCCATCAGGTCGATTTAAAGCTGTTAAGAAATGTGGGAACGAAATCTGAAATCGGGCAATTAGAATTATTGGACTCCACACTCCGATGTTCTCCGCCGGTCTCGGGATATGTTTCGCAGTTTGATTGATATTAAATTATTTTCGATGATAACTTGTATCGGGCGCGTGTGATTTTCCGCGCTGTTTTTTTTATTGCATGTGACAGCTAACTTTACTCTAATATTTAAATAAATGTGCAGCTGAACACACAAACCCAATTTTGAAGGTAAGTATAGCACGATATAATATTATGATACATAGAATTATCAATCAAAATTTGGTTTATATACTAATGTGCATATTTATTTAAATCGACTTTAAAATTAGCTCTGTCACTTGTTATAAAAACAGCTTAACTACTGTGCACAAACCTTTAATTGCCTGTGAACAAATTTGTGAATACACCGTATAAATTTTGTCACGAGCCGCCAGTGGCCTCTGGGTAGGTATATAAGGTACAGTTATTATGGAAAATACAAAAATTTTCTTCGGTATATATTTGGCTGTATTAAAATAAACACTGTATAACCCCCTAACCCAACTGACAAAAACAATGTGCATAGTTCCGATAAAAGCTATAATACAATGTGTTTGGCTTTCACTTTGGACTTTTATTGTACAGGGTGATTAAGCTTTATTCAGTAGGTGAAAAGAAAACCATTAAAAGACTAATTTGTGGTATAATGGAAAATTAAGTTACTTGGTGTTTAAATTCTCAAAAAAATAACGAGATATTCAAACGAAATTTGGTAAACAGCAGATATTGTCTGTGTCATAAAGTTCCCCAAAAAAGGCAGTGGCGGAGAAGAGTTTTATAAAAAAAATACTAATACAGCCTTGTACCTATATACTTACAATGTTCTTATTTTGTTGCATTTATATGGTTTTTATTTTACACAGAACCAACCGACTCTCTACATTTTTTAAATCTACCACGCAGTTTCATTTTTCGTTTATTGCTCTCTTTTGAATGTCAAGCAAAAAACAAATTATTTAAAAAAAGAAAAGATTTTTTGAGATTTCCATTTGGTTAGAACTGACTAAAATGTAATACTTAGCAGTACATCCGTGACCAAGTATTATTGCGATATTTAATTTTAAAGTCAAATAGTCGACAATATTTCTTAATAAATCAAGTCCAAGTGGATTTTGACAAATAGGTGTTAATTTTCTCGAACATAAAAATTTTCCTACATCCTCTGGCCAAATAGACATCTAAATGTGAAGTTTGTTTCAAATGAAATTTTTTTTCGCATTTCAAAAAGAGTAGGTAGGTATTAATCGATTTTTTTAATGAAACTGTGAGTGATACAAAGAAATACAGAGGCAGTTAAAATAAGGAAAGGTATCCAAATGTAAGGGAAATGTTTATTAAAGGGCCGTATCACATAAATTTCGTGAATACCCAATATCACCACCCCAAGTGTGCTTCTGGTGTTTTAAAATTATTAGATTTTTTCAAAAAACCAAATGCAACCCAAACAATACATTAGGTGTATTGCAGATATTTGGACAAAAGAATCAGCCAAATCTGATGTACCTTATCGCTTACAAAAACAATGTACTTTTCTAAAAATTTCGTTTAACAATTGACAATGCTATTATATTGCAATAAATTTCATAAAATATCGCCACGGTTTTGTCAATAAGTTGTTGATGTTCAGTCTAATGTAAAAAATCTCCCATATATGACCTCCATCAAAATATAATTTGGGAAAATTGTAAATACTTGTAATGAACACAAATTGAGTGCTCTGTAGGCAACAATTGGCGAATGTTAGCGGAATAATCACTTTCAGTCGATCGATGTTCACGCTCAACAAAAATCGAACAACTCAACAAGGACAGGCGCTCCATTATCTGGAAAACAAGAGCAGTCCAATATCATGATATAGGCATACGCACCTGTTTTTGAGGGCTTTAAAAACAAGAATATGTATGTTTTCAACGAAAAATTTAGCTTCAAAGTAGATGTAGATGTAGATAGCATTTATAGATTTTCAATGTTTCTTTTTATTTTCAGGATACCTTAGAAAATGAAGACGTGAAATTAGATAATATGTTCATAGCATCTCTTGTAGGCGATATTTTAAGGGTAAGTGAACATAATTCTTTAAATAATCTATTTCTGTATAGAAGTATCTAGTATCTACCCTAACCGTAATCATTTGTTAAAGATTTATCGGCAATCTAACGTGAATATGCGGTGATAAATTATTATTCTTTCAGGGAATGATCTATTTACACGAATCGCCTATAAGATTTCACGGAGCTCTACACTCGGGCAACTGCTTGGTAGACTCAAGATGGGTGGTCAAAATCGCCGATTACGGCCTACGCGAATTCAAAAAGGGCGCCGAAGATTTTTCAATTCAAGACACACAAAAAATAAGGGACAAATGCTACAGTAAGTAAAACTGAATTAAAATACATTGAAATGACGCTATTCATTATTCGAAGCGTTGAACACTGTTTGGAGTGTGTGATTCCCAATGAATAAAGAACCCCTTTATTCATTGGTGATTCCACAACCGACTTTTGTTGTTACGTAGCTGTCAGTTGTGTTCATAAATAATTGTTCTAAATTCCTACTCAATGTAAGACAAATTCACTGCATCAGAGTATTCCTGCAGTTTTTTATGTATAGGAAAAATGTCAAAATGCGCGAGCTAATCTATAAAGCCATAATATAGAAAAACGCAATACAGGGTCTCTCGTAATTCTCTATAGAACCACCTCTAATTGGACCCCCCCTGGTATACAGAGTGTTTGTTTTTTAGGTGACTCATGTTGGTTTTTGCGTCAAAACTTTTTTTATCGGTACGGTAAGCACAAACTTTTTAGACACCCTGTAGATTCCCAAACATTTTAGAACATTTTACCTATCTTGCACTTTTCCCACAAAATGCACCGTTCTTACTAAAAATCGCAAAATTCAAATCTTGTCACTTTGCACCCTACCATTATTTAGTTGCGTAGGCTGTGCCTACTGGTGTGGTGCTGTGATGCATAACCGTGTAAGTATTACAATTTCCCTAAAAGTAAAAGAAAATTCGTGAAATGTATATTCACAAGATTTATGGCAATGTAAAACAGACGATGAGAACTACTACAGAATTAAAGCAAATTTTCAAATATTCCACCGTTTTGTTCTTCACATAAGCGGATTCGCCACAAAAAATTGAAATTAACTCTTTCTAATACTTCGGGATTATTTTTTATTTCATTAGCTGCCGTTTCAATACGTTGCCAAAGATCTTCTATTGTATTGACTGGAGTACTATACACTTTAGATTTTAAGGTGCCCAATAAATAAAAGTCGCAAGGATTTAAATCCGGGGATCTTGGTGTCCATTGTATAGGTGCATCGTTGCCTCTTCCAATCCATTTATTTGGGAATTTTCTATTTAAATAACGTCTAACATTAAGAAAATGTGGTGGGGCACCATCTAGCATAAACCACATGTCTCTTCTAAGAGCAAGTGGTATAGCATCCAAAGTATCATGTAAATTTTCTTGTAAGAACTCACCATTTATTCTGACAGGCAGAATGACCGGCCCTAATAAATAATTAGCTATGATTCCCATCCATACGTTTATAGAAAATTCTCTTTGAAAATGAACACTCTTAACTGCATGGGATTTTCTAACGCGTATACATGTTCGTTATGAAGATTGTTAACTCCGCGACGCGTAAAACTACATTCGTCAGTAAAAAGAATGTTTTTACAAAAGTTGGGAACTCTATTCCTTTTATTTTGCAAATGCCTGCAAAAACGTAACCTTTTCTCAAAATCTGGCCGAGTCAGCTCTTGGACAAGTTGAATATGGTACGGATGAAAGAGGTTTTCTTTTACTATTCGATGAGTAACATTTTTCGTTATAGAAAAGTGCAAGAGAGGTAATACGTTCTAAAATGTTTGGGGATCTACAGGGTGTCTAAAAAGTTTGGGCTTACCGTACCGATAAAAAATTTTGACGCAAAAACCAACATGAGTCACCTAAAAAACAAACCCTCTGTATACCAGGGGGGGTCCATTTAAAGGTGGTTGGTGGGTATTATTGACTGTATAGTGTGTACAAAATTTGAGGGCGATCGGTTAAACGGTTCTAAAGTTATTTGATAAAAAGTACTTTCGTGGGGCTCCTTTCGAGGACCCGTAGCTCCGCAGGGGGGGGGGGCAATAGAAACACTTTCAATGCGCTACATCTTCATAATTTCTCGAGAGGAATCTGCCATTAAGCCATGTATAGATAATTACGGGACACCCTGTATAGAGAGGCTTACCATTTCAAACTTGATTACTTCTTCTAACGCACCAGAACTGCCTTTTTCCTTGTTCCCTTTTTGCAGAATTGCTGTATAGAGCTCCGGAGCTCCTAAGAGTTCAGGAGTCGTTTTTGTCCAAGGACCAGCCATCCGGTACGCCGAAAGGCGACGTGTACTCCTTTGGAATTATACTGTTCGAGCTGCACGGCCGCCGCGGGCCTTTCGGAGACATTTCGCTGAGCTCCGCTGAAGTCTTAAACAAAGTTATACATTGCCTCAATCCGACTGCCCCGTTCAGGTGAGTCACTGATCGACTGGTTACTTTGAAACAAAAGACAGAGCATTTGTTAGGTCTTATAGGGATTTTAAAAGACCTGCAGGTTGTTTATATAAAAGGGAAGTTGAATCCCTCAACCACAGATTCTTTTGGTCAAGGTGACAGGGCTTCTTATGGCATTTGCCAAGGTGACAAAGTTTAATTTTTAAAAATCATTTGCTTTTATTGTTAGTGTGTATGTGTGCAGTCAAATCTTGCAACTGAATTTGAAACCAGTTCCACAAAGCCGATTGAGCTGAAATTTTGCACAAACTTTTAGTGTTGGTGACAATATAATCTATGGTATATATACTCACTATTGTATTTTACTCAAAATGGCCGGCGCTCCAAGATGGCTGATTACCTATTTCTTTACAACCCCCTTGATGTGGATATCAAATGAAAGGATTTGACGAGTAGAAAACGATAAAGTGAGTGAAGTCATACTACTTATTCAATATGGCGGATGCCCCAAGATGGCGGACTAAATTTTTTACGACCCTCGTGACATGTGAATCGAATACTATAAAGCAGAAATAAAATAAAAAGTAAACAACCTTTTTGAAAACAAGCTTTCATTTAAGCCATGTACTAAAACGAACAAAATAAGTTTAGGTTTTCGTTAAGGTATTTCAATGTCAAATTGTCAATTTTTTAAATCATTGATTGATTAAAAAAGGTAATAATAATAGGTAATAGCCAGTTGAAACTTGCCTCGGCTTTTTATCCTATAGATACAAAAATACACATTTTGTGAAATTTTAGTGGCAAAATTTAACGAATAAATGCATCAAAAGGGGTTCGTTTTCCCTAAAAGTTATAAAAATTTTATTTAAGATTTGATTTACGAGAACCAGTAGTGTGTCTGGATTTGTTTATTCCTTTAGGGAAATAAGGTTGGTTTTAATTTCGCTAAACACAAATAAGTAAATATTATCTTTATTAAAAATGCTTCAAAGTGTGTAGAATGCCTCAATATGTCATATTGTTTACATAGAATTTAAATAATTAAAATATTTTATCAAAAATTAAAACATAACCACATTAAAATACTGGAAAATATGTACCTATAACGTCACATTAAAATAGAGTAGGTATGATACCTTAGTAGTCAATACGGTTAATATTTCTTTTTACTAAATAAGTTAAGTGAGTTCCTACCTATTTTAGGGCGTGTGATGTAGATACATAACTTTTCCTTTGTGATGTTCAAATAAACCATAATTGTGTTTAAATCGACACACTCCAAAATATGTAACTTTGGTACCATTGCAATTTTATTATAATACAGCTTTCGTAGGTGAAGCGCAAAAATGCTTTTTTGTCATACGCTCCCAAAAATAGCTATTTTACGGACTCATTTAAGTCTTTAAGTCCGTAAAATGCTTCTTCTTCGGCCTAGTCCCTAAATGAATGAATGCCATTACAAAACTATCAAATAAACAAACTTGTTGCTACGATATCACGATATCGATTTCTAAGCCAACTTTTTCGAACATTATTACTTCAAAAATTATGAAAAATTTGCAAATTTAAGCGTTCTGACAGAAAATAGTGTTTGCCATACGTACCAAAATGAAGTTTTTCAGGACTCATCTGTTGAAACAGCAATGATTCGTCCTGAAAAACTTCATTTTAGGTAGGTACTTGTACCAAAAATAACTATTTAAGCATTTTTCTGATAATGGGTATAAAATCAGCAGCATTCTTTCAGAAGACTACTATGTGACTACTTGCTTTTAATATACATATACTAGATATTATGATAAATTAAAAGATTTAGGTTTTAAAAACATTCTCCGGCAGCTTCTTATTAATTTACAAATTTCTCAAATCGGGTTTGGTGTCATAATCGGATATTTTAGATTGCTATTTTTACTCTGTGTTATACAGGGTGTTTCTAAATTATGGTGCCAACGTAATATGACAGATAGAAAATGTCATTTTGAACAAAAAAATTCCTATAAACATGGGTCCTAAAATACATAACAAGAGAGTTACAGGGTGATGAAAGTATAGTTTGAAAAACATCTTTATCGCAATAACTTGTACCAAGGCTTCTACAGAAGTTATGAAATTTAAATGAAACTTGGTGCAATTCTTTATTAACTGAAGTGCAACAATTTGGTATAAAAACGATTTATTCCCATCGACCAGAGGCGGAGGGGCGGGGTAGCACAATGGGTTTTCTACTCATAACTTTTTTGAGGTTATCTTTTTGGTCTCGCTGGTTCATCATTTTAGTGCATCTTTTTATTTTGCAACAAAAAGCACTCTTGTTTTATAACGATAAAATCAACCGTTTGCGTTGAAATCGGTAAAATGTGCCCCAAAACACCCGTTAACTCCAAAATTCGAAAAATAAAATTATCGCCTACCGCATTTAAGTGTTTTACAGATTAATTGTACGTTCAAAATTAAGAAAAAATGCCTAATGGATATTGAGTAAAACATCACTGGTTTTGCTGAATATGGATTTCAAAATTGTATCGCCTTCAGTACCATTTTGATAGCGAAAAATGTTTGATACATAGTTCGTAGGGAATTTTTTGTCACTTTAAATGGTGCAATTATTTTGTAAAATTTGAAAACGGTAGTTGAAAATTTTATTTTTCGAATTTTGTAGTTAACAGGTGCTTTGGAGCACATTTTATCGATTTCAACGCAAACGGTTGATTTTATTGTTGTGAAACAAGAGTACATTTTTGTAGCAAAATAAAAAGATGTACTAAAATGATTAACCTGCGAGACCAAAAAGATAACTTTGAATTGCATAACTTCTGTAGAAGTTATTGCGATAAAAATGTTTTTCAAACTATACTTTCATCACTCTGTAACTTTCTTATTGTGCATGTTAGAACCCATGTTTATAGGAAACTTTTTGTTCAAAATGACATTTTCTATCTGTCATATTACGTTGGAACCATAATTTGGAAACACCCTGTATATCCCTTTCTATTGTTTATTGGACTAGTGTAAACTATCTTTATCATTTTCTCTGACAAAACTAATTTACCGGAACAGGAAATAACAAAACATATTCTTGTTGTCAGGTTATTGCAGTAATGGCGATATTTTAGAGTACAAAGTATGAGTATGAGTTCACAGGATATGTAATAGAAATAGATATTTACTGATTACATTCACAAGTTAACAAATCTGTTTATACAAAGTCAAATAAATGCTTTAAAGGTCATTTAAGTTTAACCATCAATTAAATCTTCAATCTGATTTTTAACGAGGTAACAATACCAAAGCAACGGCGATAGGCCACAAGGGAGCCGAAGCATTTTCGTGACGTGAAATAATACCAGAGAACATTATAGGTACACTGTCCGTTATCTGATAATACAGGGTGCTTTAAACTCGACGCCCAGGGCCTGTTTCTGAAAACAAAAAGATAAAAAAGTGTTATATTTTGTGGATTTTTAATTGGATTTTTCGCCAGAGAAACCTGAACCAAATTGATTCAAAGGCAACTTTTTAAGTTTACGGGAAAATTCATAAATGCCTAACATTAAAAGGACGAAACTGTGAACGCTAACTCAAGAAATAACTTCAACAACTTTGTTTTCTGAGCTTTCGGAGAATGAATCTTCCCCCTTTCTCAAAGATAATAGTCTAAGATCCAGAATAAGCTCGACCTACCCTCATCTGTCTTCCTAATGAATGTTTTTTTTTATATAAAAGATAATTATATCAACAAACAAATCTCACATGGGTTACCTATTCATATCCCTTACACACCTATCTTTAATTATTTTTTTAGAAGAATGCCTTTTCTATAGCGTCACATTAAAACATTATTATTAATTAAACTTGTTTGTGATGGAACATTGGGTAGGTGTGAAGAATTTCAAAAGCCTAGGCCCACTTCGATTTTTTTTATAAAAAAAAAACTAATTTTTCACACATTTTTACAGGTTATACGACAAAATGTTATTAAGGAAACTTGTTCAGAATTAAAAACTGAGTAGGTTTTCTTAACTTCAAAAGGCTAAGCCTATATACTTTAATTTTTAGCCTTTTTATCATTTTTTTAAGTATAATGTGTCCTTTCTGTAGCTTTCACGTCAAACTTTTATTCGTGATGAAAAACTGGGTAGGCGTAAAAAATTTCAAACTCTTTAAGCGTTGACTGGCGTATTTATATCAGTCAACGCTTTAGGGCAACGGCGACCCCAGCGTTTTTTAATGTCGCCACTCGTGGAACGACAATAATTAAGACGTCTTAAATGTTACGTTACAATGACGTAATTTTTACATAGTGAAACTATAAACAAGTCATTTTAATTTTTTTAATAACCGAAGAAAACCCGCCAAAAGCGTCAAATTTTAGACGCCCCCCAAAGTCAAGATCTTTAGATCTTTCTTTTGAAACTACGGCATTTCAGAACCACTGACCCCGCAGTGATTGCACATTTTTGAATCAAATTTCAACGGAAAGTTACCTCAAATGCCCATTTTTCGTATCTTCCGTCAGTCAAGTTTAAATAAACATTCCCGTTTCAGGCCTCCTATGGAATCTTTGGAAAACAGCTTCGATTTCGTCAGGGAGTGCTTGAAGGAGTGCTGGGCAGAAAATCCAGACGACCGTCCCGATTTCAAATCTATTCGAACAAAGTTAAGGCCCCTGAGGAAAGGCATGTAAGTTATTTATGCGAGAAAAAAATGTTTGAAGGGAAATTTCACACCACTGCTTTCTGACCAATCAGACAATTTTTTATTAAATCTTTGTAGGTATTCTATTCAGACTCTTTATTCTCACTAAAGATGTAGAGTAAAAGTCGGGGAAAAAGCGATAATGGGCAGTTAGTAAAAACAAACAAAAAAGTAGTAAATAGCCGCATAGACTGCAAATTTTACAGCAATAATTTTTCAATAGGTTACAAGATACTACTAGTATTACCCCAGAAAAAGACGAATCTTTTTTCTGGGGTATTACTGTAATTTAATTCACGTTTTATGTAAGGTGAAATCCCAGAAAAAATACGTCTTTTTTCTGGGGTGAAATTAACGTAAAATTAGTTGCAACCTGTTAAACCAATTATTGTATTACTTATTAGGTACATACATCAGGTACTATTTAAATAATTGTGAAATTACATTACCTTTTGTGTAAAATTAGATTTGGTCAGGTATATTTTTACTTTTAATTTAATGTAAAATTACATTTACGGGAATGTATATATACAGTGTGCCCACATTAAGGACTTACCGCACCCTTGTAAAATCTGTATTCTGTATTATTTATTTGTTGACCGATTTGATTAAAAAAATGTTAAATAAGTATTCAAAATCTGCATTAAAGGAGTATCTAACTTCAGGTTCTTCATATTCTTGCAGATTCTTGTTTAGGATCACTGAAAACCTTCCCCTATGCTTCCCAAATCATGCCTTTTTGATTTGGTTAATGTTGCACCGTATATACTGATGATTGCTAAATAGCATCCGTTTAATACTTTTTTGTATAGGTACCTACATAATATATTAGGAGATACGTAGCACTTGTCGTTTTAGGAAACCAAATATCTTCGACAACATGATGGCAATGATGGAGAAGTACGCCAACAACTTAGAAGTACTGGTAGACGAAAGAACTGACCAACTCCAAGAGGAGAAAAAGAAAACTGGTAAAATGTTACTTCGGAAATGTGTTTGATGTAAATACGGTACTAAATTTCTGCTCCAGAGGCGCTGCTGTACGAGATGCTTCCGAGACCTGTTGCCGAACAGCTCAAACGCGGTCACAAAGTTGAAGCTGAAAGCTTCGATTGTGTTACTATTTACTTTAGCGATATCGTGGGTTTTACTACTATGTCTGCTGAAAGTACACCACTTCAGGTAAGATGTAGCTTTAGCCAAAGATTTCAGTAACATTTTATTTAGCCCAAACTAGAATTATTATTTTTTAGTTTATAGTTGCTACCTATAAGCGGCATTTTCGTAAATCTAAATATTTTTTAAGATTTCACTGTTTTATTTAAAAATAGTTTTATTAATTGTGTGTTGCTGTCACCTATATAAGATGTTTCTTTTTAATTTTATTAAGGTTCGATTAATACAGAAATCAAGAAAAATTTTGTGTTGCTTTTTTTGGTGTTTCTAACATTAAGTTCCATCAAAGAAAATAGTACTATACTATTTTCTTTGGTTCCATTTATTTTGGCCTAGTAACAAAGCCTACAGATTCTTTATTAGCATAAACTATTCGCATTGACCAGGAACTATTTAAAGTAAGGGGAACCAGCATTATACTTTCCAAAGTGAGGACTATTCTTTCCTCATTCGAAGGGTCTCAGTGATGCCAAGTATGCCATTTTATTGGAGAATCTATGAATATAACAGGTTCTTTGATTGTTAGTAAAAATTAATAATAGTTTCCATGATTTCTAAAAATTAGACGTGACAATTTTGTGTATACAAGTGCAGAATGTGGCAACTGTCAAATGAAAGAAATTTATTTTATAGTTGAAATGGATTTCCAGCAATTATTTCCACGAATTTAAGTATTAAGTATGGTAAGTCCAGTAGTGCCGATTTTGCTTATTTAAGAATTTGTCGCTATTGCACCTTTTTACCAGGTTCCTCAATCCATTTGTTATATGTATACTTGAACTTTCTTCCCTTGTTGAATGTATCTACCCAAAGAACTTTCACAGATTTCGGGATGGACTAATAAGATTAGGTCTAGTAGTTCTAATGATGTAGTTTTTATCGGTGTTCATTATAAAAATTTTGTAATTTTATTTCTCTCCCAAGGTACCTCACAAACTTAAAATAAACTTGTAGTCGTAGATAAAAACTCTATAAAAAAAACCTGACTGTATTTTCGAAATACGATTTGTTTTGAACTACCTTCTTATACGTAATGCCCACGTAATGGGAATTGTAGGATTACTAAAGGTGTGATACCTACAGGAAAAATCTGGTTGCAATTATTGGGACTACTACAGGCGGCCGCATTACCTTTAATTGACACATCTGAGTATCTGGAAGTTAGAAAAGTTAAAAATTGTGAATTATTATGGGTAATATTTTGCCTCCTTTAGAATCTATGGCACTGGCATGTCACATAAAACCTGATGGCAGTTGGACACTGACATATAACATAACCTTGTATCAGCCCCCTTGTGGTCTCCTTGGTCTCCAACAGAAAACAAATTTCCCCTCAAGGCTTCACTTTTCCTATGTGATAGACTGTGACATGCTAGGTCCCCTTATTTTAAAGAGTCCCTCCCATTGACTCATATCTTTGACTATTATTGTACGTTTAAAATGACAAAACAACTCTGTGAGATATTAGGATAGTTGTAAAAACTCCTCGGAAAATTAGTTTCTTAATATTAGTTTTGGTCTTTGGAAATAATCTAATGGATCTTCTGCTACAGATTTTTCATTGCCAACTTCAAATTGCGATAAATAAAAAACTGTTGATCGTTCAAAATTTGTTTATAGCACATATTTTGATTCAAATTGAACAACAATTTGGATGCATCACTTTGCAAGGTTACTGCGAACGAAAAATTTCTTTCGAATAAAAAATTGTTGAAAAGTATTGTAAATGAATTTTATTTCTAGGTAGTGGACTTCTTAAACGACTTGTACACGTGCTTCGACTCCATCATCGAAAACTACGACGTATACAAGGTAGAAACAATTGGAGACGCTTACATGGTGGTGAGTCCCCTGAAAATTCATGAATTTAATTTTGTTATGTCTCGATTTTAGGCTAAAGCTAGCTATATTTATTAGGTTCTTATATCTCGGACGGGTCGCCCCAGAGTTAGAATGGGGTTGCAACGGAAATCCAAATAGTTGTAAAGTTTTTGCTCCCAACTATTTCGCTGCTGTGGTAAATTAGTTGCGAGAGAGGAATTTCTCTGGTTTTGTGGACTCCCTATCCCCATTCCCTAATTTGCATGTATCGGGGTATTAAAGAAAGTAAACAACATTACTGAACTGAATAACCCATAACTGAATAATATTTAGATCAAATACATAGGTACATATTATGATTTTATTAAATAGGCACTAATATGTAAAATTATTTAATGTCTATTTATAAAATAATAAATTGATTGATTCGTGCAAAAAAATTATATCAAAATTTGAAAATACAATATGCCAATTTTGTCCATGGGTTAATTTCGCATACTTACTTTATTTGCAGGTAAGTGGGCTTCCAATTTGGAACGACAATCAGCACGCCGCGGAAATCGCGTCCATGTCTCTCCACCTGCTCTCCGAAGTGAAAAACTTCAAAATTCGTCACCGGAAATCGGAGAAACTGATGCTGCGGATCGGAATCCATTCAGGTACACATTCAATGCCTATTGAGTGCAAATCTGGCCTCATACAGAATAAGCGGGAAAAAGTCGAATTGTCGCATTGTCGGGAGTTCGAAATCTGAAATGTTGCGTCCTTCTGAAACGTTGCGAAGCGTCATTTGGATTGGAAAACGTAATATCGTTGACTGACGTATTAATAAGACTTCTCACGGCTATAGCTTCATGTCCCGGAAAGAAGATGGCGCTTCTTGTTGAATCATATACCGCCACCATCGCAATGACAAGGCCGGGCAGCTGAAAGCGATGAGTCATCCAAGGGAGGTGGGCCTAAGCCTAAGGCGCCAAATTCAAATTTAAAGATGTCAACTTGGTAAATTTGGCAAAAAAAACAATTTAAAATGATTGTTTACATATATATATATATATATTGTTTACATATATATATATATATATATATATATATATATATATATATATATATATATAGCTCATGGCTTTACAACACGGATAATAATCTACGAGAGTGAAAGTCACATTTTCAAGGGCTTTTGGTGCATTCAGATATCTACCGGTAAAATTATCGTAAATGCCAATTATTTCTTATTTGCGTGCCTAGATTCAACTAAATTCGAATGAATAAAACCATAAAACTTCCTGATTTTAAGGTGGTCACGTTTAATCATATAAAATTGTTGGTATAACAGTCCAAACCAAAACCACTTCTACCCTGGAAGATTGCGTCGGAACAAAATCTCTTTTGATGGCCTTAACCCACTTTTCCCTTAAAATGGAGTCTTTAGGGAGGAAAAAGCGAACTCTTTAAGATCGCCTTTATAGTTTCCCTTGCAGTTGGGAACGGAACACGTCCTCGGCATGATTTAAATAATTTCGAAACTATAGACCCAACCTAAAGCCTATAAACTAAAATTGAATTTTAATCACTTTATTCTGAATCACTGCTGTTTTACCACCTTATTAATAAAACTCCACGTCCTATATTACTAAAACACACAATAAACGCAACAAACGTTCTTTAAAACAGGAAAATCGCCAGACAAGTAAACGTAAACAACTAGGAAAAGCTACCTCCCTCTGATGACGTAGTGACGTTTCGCGTCGCCAGCTGGCGGGCCTTTATCATTGCGACGGTGCCGCCTATACCCTACATTTTGCGAGATTAACAGGATATTATTATGTGCTTTAAAACCGGCAACGTCAGATACAGAGCGCAGCATTTCCAAATGTAAATTCAATGTGCTGACAATAATTTTTAAAACCGTGCCTTTTTTCCACTGGAGCTTTTTTTTGTCTCTCGCCAATCCGTATCAGTCCGGAGTTCCGTATAAGTATAATATATTCTTAATTTGACGTATTTGTTCCGGGGTTGGTTTTCCGAATTTTTCGTCGGTATTTTTCCGGTAATCTTGTTTTCGTTCCAGGACCCGTGTGCGCTGGGGTCGTGGGGCTCAAAATGCCGAGGTATTGTCTGTTTGGAGACACTGTAAATACTGCCAGCCGGATGGAATCAACCGGAATGCGTAAGTAGACATATACGGGGTACGGAAAGAGTCGCTCTTTATATTTTACATTTAATCTACCATTCTTAACTATGAAGGTTGGCATTCATTAAATTGATATAAATTGCCTGGAGCAATAACCTGACAAATTTTACTCCTATAGCAATACAGCCGCAAAAATTTAATAAGCAATCACTATTAGGAAAGATTTTCAAAAGCAGACGAGCTCGTCCGGCATTTCTACATAAATTGGTGTTTCCTCAAATAAGGAACTTATACTAAAATCGAGCAATCCGTACGCCTGGCGTAAATAAAACCACGTGTTCAATGACATTCCGCGATTGGTCCATAGGCTATAAAATTTCACCCGACTTGGCAACAGGGACGTACTCGATCACAAAAGTGTAGTTATGCGGTTTTATCTTGTTCTTTTCAGCTATTTAGACACTGCTACAAATAATTTTATCGATGTTTTGAACCATTTTAATTAAGCCAATAATTATTTTCCGAAATATTTTGATGTAAACAATGGTAAAACTTAAATTAAATAAAGGTCGTACTTGAGTGCGGCCCTGGCGAATATCTCAACGCACGTGCTCTTGTTTACGCCAGGCGTATGAGTTGCTCGATTTTAGTATAGTTTGAAACAAATAGAGCAAAAAGGGGAAATACGTTTTAATCCTCTGCCTAGTTAAAAATCTTTGTAACCTACTCTCTTAATACCCGCATAAAAAAACAGTAAGTAATCTTCATTACCCACCCGAAACAAATTTCTATATACTTACGTACGACACTGATCAGAAAAACGTTTTTTTATGCAAAAAAGTAATCTAGATACAATGTGGTTTTTTGGAAGGACTTGATAATTGGTAGGGTTTTGCAAAAAATTTTGACAATTGAATTGTTGTTAGTTAAAAATCAACAATAAACAATAAACAATAACTTTGTTAACACTTAAGTCTTTCCTGTAAAATAAAAGACCACATACAAATAGCACAAAAAAATAAGAATTACCACCAACCCAATTGGCATACAATTATTTTATGCTAATAGCTTAGGTAAATTGTTGCTTGCAGCTCAATTTGTGACCACAAAATGTTTTTGTATCTTCCCATCGACAATGTCGAGCTATGGCAAAGTCTACTCATATACCTACAGACTTTGGAGCTACGGCCCTGGGGAACGTAACATAAATAAACAAACGTATTCTCTAAACTTTTCGTTTTCTAAATTTATTGTGATAAAGTTTATAGATAAATAAGAAATTTAATTTTTTGTCTTTTTATAATATATGTACATGTATATTATTATACAGGGTGATTCATTGGGAATGGGAAATCCCGAAACTGGGGGTAGGGGAGACCAAAATATTGCGATTGAGTCCAAGATTGCTTAAACAAATGTTGTTTGTTTGAGAGATACAGTGCGTTCTTATTTTTAAATTGAATTATGGCTATATCTACCAAAATAATCAATCTGCTGACCTGAAATTTGGCACTGCTATGTTTTTTTGGATGGAGAATAAGCTGAAAATGTCAATTTCTACGTATCTCACAGAGGGCGCCACTTGCGCGGTTTTTGGATCGTGCTTTTACTCGTAACTTTTTTGAAGTTATCTTTTTGGTCCTGCAGGTCCATCATTTTAGTGCACCTTTTTATTCTGCAACAAAAAGGTACTCTTGTTCCATAACGCCCAAATCAACCGTTTGCGTTTAAATTGCCAAAAAGTTCCCCAAAACACCTGTTGACTTCAATATTCGAAAAATAAAATTTTCACCTACTACTTTCAAATGTTACAGATCAACTGTACATTGAAAATTAAGAAAAAAATGCCAAATGTACATTGGTCGAAACACATTTGTTTTCTTGAAATAGGGTGTCCAAAGTTTGTCGAGTTTCAATTTGTTCCATTTTGAAAGTGAACATTTTTTGAGACATTGTTCATATGGTTTTTTTCTCGCTTTAAATGGTACAGTCGTTGTGCAATATTTGAAAGCAGTAGGTGAATATTTTATTTTTCGAATCTTGAAGTCAACAGGTGTTTCGGGGCACGTTTTGCAACAAGAGTACCTTTTTGTTGCAGAATGAAAAGATGCCTTAAAGTGATGGACCTGCAGGACCAAAAAGATAACCTCAAAAAAGTTACGAGTAAAAGCACGATCCAAAAACCGCTCAAGTGGCGCCCTTTGTGAGATACGTAGAAATTGACATTTTCAGCTTATTCTCCATCCCCAAAAACATAGCAGTGCCAAATTTCAGGTCAGCAGCTTGATTATTTTGGTAGATATAGCCACAATTCAATTTAAAAATAAGAACTTGAACGCACTGTATCTCTCAAACAAACAACATTTGTTTAAGCAATGTTGGGCTCAATCGCAATATTTTGGTCTCCCCTACCCCCAGTTTCGGGATTTCCCATTCCCAATGAATCACCCTGTATATGTCTCAGTTTCAAATCACAATTTTGCAATAAACGATATAAAATTTGATTTTAAGCAAAAAGATCACGTGGACATGTGTCCAAAAAGATACCGGGTTTAAAATTAATTTTATTAAACGGTTTTTTTAAATTTATCAGAAACGACAAATGATATTAACTTAAAATTTGGCGAATCTACGGACGGTTGTTTGTTGCCATAACCAGTGGCGTACGGGAAAGTTCGACACGCAGCCGTTTTAAAAATAATTTCTACACTCATGGTTTTTTGAATTGCCCATTCTTTCTCCATAAAAAATGTCTCTTGGCAATTTTCTCTATAGGCACTAAATTTTGAGTAAACAATGCAAATTCAGTAGCTGCTCCGAACAAGTGATAAACAATTTAGGATTGGCTTTATTTTAAAGTTCTCACATCCTAAACCAAGTTGTGTGAAAATACAACAACTTTTTCGATTTTTTTAAATATGAACAAACAAGCCCATTTCAAGCGTTTTTTATGTCATTTTTGATAGTTAACGGAAGACACGTGACTACGTCTGAGTGGCTCATTTTTCATATTTTTAAAACAAAAGTTAACGCCAATATTTAAAATATTTACTTGATTTTTGTTCGCAAGCGAAATGCAATCTAAAAGTTTTAGTTTTATTTTCGTATATTTTTTTTCGTCGAAAATACTTATATCACAGAGAAGACAGAATCATTTGCCACTGGTTGCTGGGCAGGCTATTTTTAAATCTTATGAAAAATGCATCTGATAAAAAAATATGTCCAAAAGAACTTTACACTGATTTACTAGAGATCCAGTGAAAGATTTTATACCTACGGTTGAATAAAATATAAATAATATTGATCACCCTGATAAGTTTGACTAACTGAGAAGAGAATTACAATCTTGATCTGGTCGATGTACCCTGTATGTACATAGAAATTTACTTGGTGTCGATTTTGATTCGTGTTCCTGGGTATTTTATATTTTATTGCGACGTTTCCGATACCTACTTATTTTTCCGAATGTAATCCGAGGAGATTTGAAAATATTGACAACTGATTTATGGGAACATCTTGAAAAGCCGCACACCGTTTCGAGGGCTGTAGGGATAAAAATAAATCACTTATTCCGGACAAGATATCTACTACGTGCTTTAAAATCTATTTGAAGGTGATGCTTATGAGGTTCGAATCCTTATTTCATTTTACAGTCGCGCAAATAAAATAAACAATTTATTTACGATTAAATGAATGCAATCCGGCCAATCCGGAATCCCATGGATAGCTGTATAGGAAATTGTTTATTTTTATTTTTGACTACTCCTATCTTCGCTAAATTATTTGTTTACCCTTATAGCGGGACACTCTGTTTACTTGGAGGAATTGATCTTTGGACATATTGCACATTGCACATACGTATAATATTGTTATGTCACATATTATACTACTTATCTATAAAATCAAGGGCCACGCAAGTCTTTTCCAATATCGACCGATTCTTCTGTGAATCTTTGAATCTTGGAGTTGTTTCGACAAACTAATCGAGGCAGAAATCTTCATTTTTGGTGAACTCAGTACTTACAATCATAGAAGAATCGTCGTAGTAGATTCTTCTATGCTACAATACAAGCAAAAAAATATAATTTTAAATTTCCAATTATGAAGAAGTAGGTACCTACACAAACGCCTATGCCACTTTGGCGCATAGCCTCAAAAGTTAATTTAAATTACAAAATTACTTCGCGATGGATAGTAATCCATCATGATATCATGAGGATAATAAATCCTCAAAAATTTTAGTTTTGGCGGTCAAGGATGTGCCACAAGCCGCACAGCTATAAGCATAAAAAAGTCACTGGCGGCGATAAGGCGCCCGCAGAGCCCGCCGTGCGGGGGGGGCAGCTCCGGAAAAGCCCCTTAAAACTGATCTATCCACTAATATTAATTTTTGCTATTAGACTGAAAATCGGTGGCTACCAAACGACTTGGAAACAATTAACAGATTATGAGTAAATTATTAAAACACCACGAAAAACACAACAAAATGCATTTTTTGTCAAATTTTTTACTAGGATTTAAAATTTGTGCTTTTTTGTATTAACCTATTATGTGTCATATTTTTTATCCCTTGTGTGTTTGTAGCAGATAGCGTCAATTTTGTCACATCTTTATATTTAGATAACTTTTTCTGCAATTAATTTATACTTCATACAACACTGCTAAAAGAGCTATTTTTTAAAAAGAAAATTTCTATTTATTTTTTCCCCTAAGTTACGGGCCGTTTTGAGATTACGAGATTTAATAAGCCGCCAGTCCCTGCGTTGGTAGCTATTCGTTTTAGCTTAAAAATTGGCGTATTATTTGGACAAATAGCGGGATTTTGAATTTTTATACAACCAATAAGTACATTAATTCTGCGACGTTACGTGATGTTTTTTATACTAGCACCAGACAGATTTTAGCAATGGTAAGATTTTAAATTTAAGGCAATTAATAGATAAGGGTAGGTATTTGTATTATTCGGAGTGGCAAAATAAAGCTTGGCGGAATATTGCTAATTTAAAAAAAAAAACGCTCTCTCTTTTATTATACTTGATAAATATTTTCTTTGTAATATAAATATCAAGATAAATATATTATTATGTAATATTAAATCATGTCCCATTTATAAAATAAAATGTGAGACATTAGACATGTCCAGTTTTTGTTAAGCTACGCCATAATACTCGCTATAATACAGAATATTTAAAATAAAAATCTATATATCCGAACTTTTCTCTTAAAATCTATATATCCCGGTTTCTTAGATAAAATTTCGGTATTTCCAAATTTTATTATTACCACATGTATGCATGACCTATAGAAAAATTTGGTGGGGGGGGGGGGCGAATCATTATCGCCGCCACTGATCTAAATACCACATACTGACACCTATCACCGTGTCAGGTATTGCCGGCGAAAGCTGTAATAAAATAACTATTACCTCGTTTGACTCAAATTATGCGTCATTTCAGGGATTGCCCTTGCCCTTGTTAGTCAAACAGAGTAATCGGTCGAACCATTGAACGTTACAGCGTCTGACTGCCGTTTGTTCCAAAGGCATCGTATCCACGATGCCTTTGGTTTGTTCAGTCATTTGTTGAAAATTTGTAGAATTTTACCGAACAAACGGCAGTCAGACGCTGTAACGGCCGATTACTCTGTTTGACTAACAAGGGCAAGGGCAATCCTTGACATTCCGCGAAATGACGTATTACGCCCGATAACTACGACATATATACCACAGATTATAGAGGTTTAGTATAGTATACAAATAGAGCTTTGACCCCTTCCTGGTATTCTTTATTTAAAGAGTAAAATAGATATCTATGTTGCTTGATTGCTTGCCAAGTTTCGGAAAAGTAGGAAGTTACAATCTAGGTTTGACTTCAACTGACTTTCAGGAGTTTAATTAATGAAGTTTCAAGCAGTCACTGCCCTTGGGTGCTTGTTAGAATATTATCGAGGATATATTGAGTTTCCCTGAATTAATGACAATATTGGCATAACGAAACTTGCCCGTTCTGGAAAGTCAATCACTCTCGATTACTGATTTGTTTTTGAAATGAGACATCCTTTAGATACCTATATATTTTGATTGGACGGAAACATAAGTAATTAACTGTGCCCAAATAATGTTAACGGATCGTTAATTATTGTGTTCTAGCTCTGAAGATTCACTGTAGCAGAGTTTGCAAAGAGCTCCTTTGTAAACTCGGAGGGTACCATCTTATCGAGAGGGGCCTTGTCGCCATGAAGGGCAAAGGGGACCAACAAACTTACTGGCTTCTGGGGGAGGACCCACAGTTTCGTCAAAGACGAAAGGAACAACGAAAAAAGAAAAGGGCAGAAGCGGACAGCAGGAATGTGAGGACTTCGCAGATAGACAGCAATGGTAACTATCTATTCCTTTTACCACAGCTGAATTGAGTTGACTAGCTAGTTAGTTTTTCTGTGAGTAAAGTATATAATATCCCGTTAAATTGACTGAGTACAACCTGGACCAACAATATATGCCGTTATAATTTTATAGGGCAGTCCAAATGTCAAGATAACGTTAGTTTTACCCGAATTCCAAGTGTTGAGCTTTAAACCAAAAAAAAAACGATGACGCGAATTTTTCTCTATCAGAAGGCATAAATGGACGATTGCTATAAAAGGTGCAAATTTCATAACAGAAAGCAAATTGAAGTTTTCTCACATATAAACATTATGTTTATTTGTAAATATTATGTAGGTAGTTTTTGTGAGTTTTTTACACTGATTATGGGAAAACATTCAAAATCGAAAGACGACTTGCACACTAATTGGATTTCTTCGTTAAATACTTTCTTCCCCTCTGTAAGTAATTCAATCTACACATCTGACGGTGACAGATTCGATCTCCGCTCCGAGAATGTTTGACCCGCTATTTTTTTAGAATGCTGTAAATTATTTTCGTCAGAATTCGGTTATCTTTTCGCAACAGCACAATGCTGTCTTCTGTCTTCGATTTTTAATGCTCTACATGTCCACTGGCAAAAATGCAAATATTTGAAGGCATTTAGCCTTGGCCTGAAATACTTATCTTAATATGTATGTGTGTATATGTATGATTTTGTAGGCCTTTTTGCTGCTTCGTATAACAGCTTATTGTAAGCACTAAATAGGTAATAATGTTCATATTTTTGCTACTGGAAGAAAATTTGCAGAATTCAACTGAATTATGAGTCGCTCAGTGCGAAAGAGTAGGTTCCTTTATAAAACATCTACACTGAGGAAAATGGACACCAGTTTCTTCAGTGTATAGTTTTTATCGAGGCTTTTATTTATAGCTGGTCCCTGCTTTAGGATTTGGAGCTTGTAAATTTATAAACTAAACACTTATTATCGATATCAAATAGTTATATGCGCTAATTACATAACAGAAACACACGAAAATAAACCGAAGCTACAATTTTTACTACGAAATGTTCTAATATTTAGAATGTTCCACATTTTATGTAACCAGCTTTATTAGGATTTGCGTCCTTTTTGCTGTCAGTATTTTGTTTCTGATCAAGATTAGTTTATACAGGGTGAGTCAATAATAATGGCACATAATCCAACCGCATATATTTTGGGCCAAAATATTACGATTGGGGCTATATGCCTTATAGAAATGTTGTTTGTTTAAGAGATACAGGGTGTTAAAGATAATTTTTTGAAATTGAATTATGGCTACATCTCCCGAAATAATCAAGCTACTGAACTGAAATTTGGCACTGCTGTGTTTTTATCGATGGAGAATAAGCTGAAAATGTCAATTTCGCCGTATCTCACAGAGGGCGCCACTTGCGCTCCTTTTGGATTGTGCTTTTACTCGTAACTTTTTTGAGGTTATCTTTTTGGTCTTGCAGGTCCATTATTTCAGTGCATCTTTTCATTCTGCAAGAAAAAGGTACTCTTGTTTCATAACGATCAAATTAACCGTTTGCGTGGATATCGGCAAAATGTGCCCCAAAACACCTGTTGACTTCAATATTCGAAACATAAAATTTTCACCTACCACCTTCAACTGTTACAAATCAACTGTACATTCAAAATGATGAAAAAAATGCCAAATGGGCATTGGTCAAAACACCATTGGTTTTCTTGAAATAGAGTGTCAAAATTTTGTCAAATTCAATCCTTTCCATTTTGAAAGCGAATAATTTTTGGTACCTTGTTCATAAGGTTTTTTTTTTCACTTTAAATGGTACAGTTGATCTGTAACACTTGAAGGTGGTAGGTGAAAATTTTATGTTTCAAATATTGAAGTCAACAGGTGTTTTGGGGCACGTTTTGGTAATTTCTACGCAAACGGTTGATTTGATCGTTATGAAACAAGAGTACCTTTTTCTTGCAGAATGAAAAGATGCACTAAAATGATGGACCTGTAGGACTTATTAGTCCTTATTAGGACTTATTAGTCCTACAGGTCCATAATTTTTGAGGTTACCTTATTAGGTAAGGTAAAGTAAAATCACGATCCAAAAACAGCGCGTGACGCCCTCTGTGAGATACGGCGAAATTTACATTTTCAGCTTATTCTCCATCGCCAAAAACACAGCAGTGCTAAATTTCAGTTCAGCAGCTTGATTATTTCGGGAGATGTAGCCATAATTCAATTTCAAAAAATGAACTTTAACACCCTGTATCTCTTAAACAAACAACATTTCTATAAGGCATTTTAGCCTCAATTGTAATATTTTGGCCCAAAATATTTATGCGGTTGCACTTTGTGTCATTATTAATGACTCACCCTGTATAACCGTTTAGAACCTTATATGGTTTCTGATAACATGAAATTACAATGCACATGAAGAAAATCGTATACCTACACCAAAGTTTACAGAATTTATTCTGTAAACTTTGCCTACACAGACTATTACGTGAATTGCAGAAGAATAAACACTTATTGGAATTATACGCGATAGTTCAACCAGTTGAAGAAAAAGAAGATATTTTGGAAGAGTATTTTGCAACGTATACGCAAGAATGAAAATAGAAAAATGTGTTTAAGAAAAAACTGAAAATCTAATAACGTTCTATGCTTACACCTATGAATAAGGGGTTCTTTATTCATTGGCTTACACTATACAATTAGCCTGGAACTTCACTTCAAATACACCACACGTAGACTTGTCAAATTAACATATATGTTTTTGTGGGATAATTTTGTTTTTAGCACTAAACCGCCGTATCGATTTTTTTCGTCATATGGCGCCAGTGGCGATAATCGCGTGAAACAGCGCTATGCACAGGCCTTTAATATAGTGTTGATTGATCCAGGTGCAACAACAGTGTTCTTGTTCCAGGTCACTACATAGTCACAAGAAGTTCGCTCAAAAACAAAAATAGCATAGTGCGCAGCCCTCTGCTGCGATGTTCATCGTTCGAAAGTCCAAAAAAGCTGCGCTTCGCCAGCGGCGAAGAACTCGAAAAGAAGAACGACCCCACATTTCTCGACGTCATATCCGACAACAGCCCTTGCAAGAAATCGGCAAACTCGCTCATAGAGTGCAGCACGGACTGCTGCAGCGACCACTGGAAGACTTCGTCCACTTCGTGTCCCTGTATCGAAAACTTGGCGAATTCGGCTGCCACTTTGGCTCAATCGCAACTATCGATGTTTTCCACCGACAAAAACGTGAAGCTGGACAAGCCGTCGTGCTACAGTGTTCCCACGCTTTGTTACCATTTGGCCATTCCTCACTGCGCCGCTTTTCACACCATTTCGGCGCCCACAAGCCCGCGAAAGCAGGATTTGGTGTTGGCCAAGTTTCCAGAGTGCGAGGAGGTATTCCCTTGGGTTGCGGATTCAACGCCACTTTTGAAAATCACCAAACCGGTCGATTCCGAATCGTGCGTTTAAAAAACGTAAACCAAAGAGATGCAAGGTATTTAGACAAATAGGTATATTTGCAAAAAACGTATTTTTAATTGTTCTGTGTTTAGCATCCACAACTATGCCAAAGATAATTTTTGCAAACCAAAGGTTTTTCTGGCAACTATATATTATTTATTATTTATGCAAATTAATTTATTTGCAAAGTGGTGGAAATGGCGGATATATTATTTTTATAATTCAAAACTATTATTTGAACAATCTAGTCATATTATTTATTATAAACGCACCTATAAATCTATAAATATTATTGAATTTTCGACAATAAAATACCGATACCCTCTCTATACGTATGTGTCATAAATTGTACACTGTTCAATTTGTTGTGTAAACTGAAAAATCACTTAAATTTTTTGAGTGGAACGGAATTTTAACATGTTCAATAATTATTGTAATGTCTCTGTCATGTATAAAAGTCGGGTAATACAAATTAAGCATACAGTGCCATTCGCCGATTTTGGGCATTCTGAAGAAGACGTCATTCTATCATTTAATTTTCTATGTAACTGGGAGAAGCCCCGCTAAGATAATATTACTAAAAAATGCATTGTGCCATACGTCATTTTCATGTTATCTATACTTAGGGTAAGATCCAAAATTAACCAACCGGTAATCAGAGTTAATTACTGGCTTGGTTGACAGAAGAAATCAGGAAACCTGTTAATTTTTAACCAACTGGTAACCAGAGTTGCCGGAGAAATTAGAAAACATCCTCTAATGCTGAGCTTCGTTCGGGTACAGTGTTTCAAGTTCCCAGTGCATGAAACACTATTTGGGGATAAATAAGGAGCTACCTACTTGATTACTTTTGGTACACCAAACCTATAAACTTTGGTTAATTTCGGATCATACCATTAGTTATTAGTTGCCATGTTCTGACAAGAAAGTGGAATAGGTATTTGACATTATATTACCCGACTGTTCTGATGAAGGGACTTACTCCTTCAATGAATGTCTCGATTTTGCCAAAATGTACTTGTGTAATTGAATCAACGTTGGAATAAATAAATGTACACATCAAGATTTTTTAATTGCCTTGTCCTCAAGCAACAGTCAGTGACACTCAAACGTCATAATTTGTATCACATTTTTGAAAGGCTTATATCGTTGACTGAAGGTTTACCAACGCTTATATACTAACTACTTCTACATCACCTATGATAGACCGTCAGATAGTGTCAAAATGTAGAGCTCCTCTACTACAAGTTGAAAATTTTTTTTTGTAAATTGTCCATTTTAGGGTAGTCGTATTGTATTTGTAAGATTTTAAAGTTTGGGTTATACGGGGGTATAGTATGATTCTGTTTACGCAAAAAAAAGTTCCTCTTAAAAAGACCGATGTGTCGCAAGAATTTTTGCAACTTTTTTTTATTATATGTTTGTTTTTATTTTAGTATTTACACATACCTACTTAGGTTAATTTTTTAAACAAATGTATTTTTTTTATTTCATTATTAGTAGGTAGATGAAAGAGTAAATCGAAATTCGATATCCCCCCCCCCCCGAAATAAAACCCTGGTTACGGCCCTGGTTTTGGGTATGTACAGGGTGTCCCATTTTGGGTGTTTTTGGGTGTTTTTCTCAAAAATCTCGGTTATTATTAAAGCTAGCTAGAGGGTTGCGGTTTTCACGTCACTGTACTACTTTTTTGAGAGGAATTTGGTGGACCAATCAGATTTTAGATAAGTTTTATAGTTTCCGCGCATTGGCGCAGGACTGAAATTTTCGATTTTTTTGGAAACCTCTCTCCTGGGCTACAACTTATATTATATCGACAAATTTAATCAACTATTTTTATAGATTTTTTGGCGTAGAATCGAATGGCACAGTTGGCACAGTTAAGAACACTCTGTATATTTTGTATTGGACCTGTGCACAACAACACCATAAGTGGTTATATATATTGACCATTCAACTGTTTTGAGGGGATTCCATGGCACACTTGACTTGGCAGATGCCTTTAAAATTCCTATTTTGCTCAAATTTGACACCCCTGCAGAATAGAACTCCCTGTATATTTTTTATTCCAATTTGATATATGGGGGTTTTTGGGTGTTCTGATTAACGCTGTTGGGTCAGATTTTAAATAAAAAAATCGCTAAATGGTTTTCTTGAAAATCGGGGGTATAAAAAAATCGCAGCCGGCCCTGGATTTGCATTTTGAAAATGACAGTAAGGTCAGCAGAAGCGGTTTTTGAAGGTCTTTCAAACAAAAAAAAGTTTAGGCGATTATCTCCAAAAATGAACATTTTACGGATTTGTGCAGTTTTAAAGTTGGACATCCTGTATATAAGTTGTAGCCAGGAGAGAGGTTTCCAAAAAATCGAAAATTTCAGTCCTTCGCTAATGCACGGAAACTATAAAACTTATCTAAAATCTGATTGGTCCACCAAATTCCTCTCAAAAAAGTAGTACAGTGACGTGAAAACCGCAACCCTCTAGCTTTAATAATAACCGAGATTTTTGAGAAAAACACCCAAAATGGGACACCCTGTACAGAAGACGTGGTGATAAATATGGGCACCAAAACCAAAATTACTATAGGAGAAACACTATATAATTGGTTCCCGGTTTTCACCATAGACTATAAATTAGTTAAGGTGGTTTCTGCCAAGGTTAGTTTATAGGATAGGAACAGTGACTATAGAAATAGTCACTGATAGGAACAACTAACTTTGGGGCACATAATGTTTTTCTGTGCCTTGGTTTCTACTAGAGGGGCACACAGCGGCCGGCGGCCGAACCGCGCGCCCATCAAACGGCCGCCCGCCGCCTCGCTTCGAGCAGCGCGCCACCCCCGCGCCGTCCCACCTCGTCTACCGTCCGCCAGAGGGCGCCCCACGTCCCATTTCCCAGTTCGGAGCGCGAACCCCGCTCGGCTCGTCCACGGGCGCCCGACAAGAAAAACGCATTCAACAGGCGAGCGGCGGACACGGCCGACAGGGCCAGCCAGCCAGCCAGTCTGCCATACGCGGACGCGCGCGCCGCCTCTCGAAAGATAACAAACCACAGCCGCGTCGCGACGCCCCCCCAAGTGGGATGACCTCCGGGGTACGACCGCCACCCACCCACCAAGTGCGCGCATTGTTCGGTGTTTTTTCGACGCTATAAATAGACGGCCGCGGTCGCGTGAGCTGCGGGCGCATTTTCGGATTTCTTTGGGCGAGATTTCCGATGGTAAGTCAAGGACGGCGGTTTGTTGTTTTTTTTTTCCGTACCGCGCGCGGTAAATGACAGCGCACGTGTGTGCCTGAAGACAATGGTAGCGCGCGCGGCGCGGAATGTTGACGGCGAAGAGCGGGTGATTTCGATGGGGAGGCCGGGTACAGACCCGCTCCGATAATAGTATGGCGCAATTCTAATCGCGGAAAGTTCAAGAAGCGGGGATGCTACGCAGCAACCGCGCGCAAATTATAATCGCGGGTTCGGAAACACGATTTTTAAAAACGACTTTTATTTGTAGAAATTCGTACAGACAATGGGCAGAGTAACGTTCTGTATTTTATTACAATTATGACTAACTTGGGTTCTTTCACCGCGATATTTATATAATATGAATATGATATATTTCGATTTGCAGCGTTTGCGAATCGGGCGATTTTTGTAGTAAAGTCGGCAATTTTGATGTCCATAACTCTTCCCCCCTTAAGTTGGAAGATCGTCCTCGATCTTTGGCTCTAAGGGTTGAAGTAGCTTCTCTAGGGGTATCTTGGGTTTGAACAGTAAAGTGTGTATCCTCTTCTTTTTCCTGGCAATGATATACGTGATGAGTCCAAGCGAAATTAGCAGGATTATAGCTGTGGTCCATGAAATGGTGGCTGTAGTGATAGGTGCGAGATGTAGGGGTTGTAACGGCGTAAGTTGCAAAGTCTCCTCTGGTAGACTGCTAAGCGGTGGCAACTGAAGATGATGTGTGGGTTTCCATCGGATGGGGATGACATCTGGTATTTGCTGGTTTGAAGTTGTTGGTACAGTGTAGCGTTTCCCTTGAATTAATATTGTCTGATTAGTTTTTATATAAGAAGGTTTATTAATTGTGTGTTTCTTGCGATTTTCTTCGATCTCGATGGGGGTGAAGGTGCTGATTACGAGGTGGTTTTCAGTTTGTTGAATAATGGGCTGGTTAAGATGAGCCATGGTGCAATGTTGTAAATTCGGTGGTTGGCAGATTGTTGTTGTAGTAGGTTGACAGATGTGCTTCTTGTCGTGAGGAGTGCAGTCGGTATACCAGTGGTAATTTCCATAGTACGGTGCAGGTGCGACGAGAATATCTCCATAGGGGTTATGGATAGGGTAAATATGGGATAATTCAAAAATATGGGAATCAAGGATGGGTATCTTAAGGATTATAAGCATCTGAGATTCTAAAGTAAAAATTGTGCTTTTTGAGTTTTCTATTAATTCGTATGGGTGCAATTCATTTGAAATAAGAGATGTTTTTGAATATTGATTTCGAAGTTGATTATCTAAGGAAGTGATTTCGGAGAGTGTAAGAAGTTCTATGTTGGAAAGAGAGAGGGTTGCAAGGCTAAGGGTACGAAGTATTTTTTGAAGGAAGTTATTTAATCTTTGAATATTTAAAATTTCATTATGTATGGACATATACTTATCTAATGTGTCAGATAAATCGTTTATTTTTGTCGCGGATATTTGAGTATTTGAATATATTTCTTTTATGAATTTGTTATATCTAAAATTGGTAGAAGAAGCATAGGATATAATCTTATTTTGATTTTGAATAATTTCTGATTGTTTTATTTCTAAAGCATTAATATGGTTTGACAAAAGAACAAGATCGTCATTGTCTGGATTACCTGTAACGTATTTTATTGCGTTGCCTAAAAAGTTCAATAGTCCTCGTTTGTTCCGTGGTCTATAAATTTTGTGGAAGTTGTCTGAAGTTTCAGTATAAAAATGATTATATTGTGCTAGTAAGGATTGTGTATGAGTGGAATTTGTTTTGTTAATTAAGCCAAAATTTAAATATACTTGTTGCAAAGTAGATTGGATTTGGGTTAAGTTTATTGTTATTATGTGTCTATGGAAATGGTCGAATAATTGAGCATTCCCTAGGGGTTCGGGAAAATATCCATTAGTCACTAAGGGATGGATCTCGAAGGACGGGATTCGAGCGAGGAAGGACCTGTAAACGAGAGGTTTTTCTTAGTCTTTTAATTTTTCGAGGGTGTGTGTTGGTTTCTCGGGAGTTCCGTGTTAAGCCTTGAATTTTAGTGGGGTTGGTTTTTGTGACTTTTATAGGGACAAAAGGAGCGGTTAATTTGTTGCGGTTATCTTTGGATATATATACAGTTTCGCCTACATGTGGTTGCGGGGTGTCTTGTGTCAGTTGTTCATTTCTTTTGTTAAGAATGTTTGTTTGTTTATTTAATTGTTTTTGGTATAAGTTTTGTAAAAAGGGTTGAAGTTCGTTTTTGTGTTTTTGGTTGTAAAGTTCGTAGACTGGTGTGTCGAAGTCAAAATTTATTTCTTCAGCATATGGTCCATAAAGTATTGAAAAAGGGGAATAGCCAGTGGCGGAGTGAATGGATTGATTATAAATTAGGACACAATGGGTTACGGTATCGTCGAAATATTCGTTGGGATTTTGTTCTTGCATAACACGTAATTTTTCTATGAATGTAGAGTGGAACCTTTCTATGGGGCTGTTAGAGTTTGGGTTATTTATAGTGGTGAAATGGAGTTCAATAGAGTGAAGTTTACAGAATTCTCGAAAGAGGGAGTTGGCAAATTCTACTCCTTCGTCGCATACTATTTTTCGAGGGTAATTATGATGGGAAAAGTAGTGTCGGAGTTTACTAAGTACAGTAGTGTGAGTTTTGTCGGAAAGTTTATATACTTGAGCATACTTGGAAAATGAGTCGATAACGGTTAAGTGAGGAGTTTTGTTGCAAGCAAAGAGGTCAATGTGTAATATATCGAAGGGTTTTTGTCCACGGAGAGGTCCTTTAAAAGGGAGCTTATAGGGATGTCGTTCGTATTTATTTTTGAGGCAGATATCGCATTTATTTATGAAATTAATAATATCTTGCTTCATGTTAGGCCAATAAAATTTTTGTTTTAAGTGTTGGTACGTTTCTAAGATTCCATTATGGTTTTCTTTGTGATAGTTAGATATACAAGTGAGTTGATTTTCAGGTCGTTCTAAATCTTGAAGGAATTTTGAACAGAAAAATAATTGAACGGTATTATCATATTTTGAGCGAACATAATTAGAGAGATATTTTTGCATACGGGGGTCTTTTAATAACATATAATAGCGTTGGTTTGGTCTAATTATTTCAGTAAGTAGACGTGTGATTTCGTTTTTCCAATTTTCGTCAGTAATTTTGGCAGTGAAGCGATGTTTGTTTTTAAACTTTAGTTTGTAAATTGTTTCGGGTTTATCGGAAATTTCGAAAATTATTTGATTGGAGAAAAGGTTAATAGGATCGTCTGAAAATGGGATTTCGGCAATAGGATTTTCTATAGAGGTGTGTTGTGTAGAATTTCCGGTTTCTCTTTCAGCTACTTCGTTAACAAAAGCGTCAATGTCGAAGTCATCATTAGCGGAAGGGGGTTCTGCAATTTGGGATTCCGTTTCTAGGGCATTAATTTCAATACGAGATAGAGCATCGGCAACTACATTTTCTTTTCCTTTCTTGTATTTAATGTCGAAATTGAATTCTTCTAATTTTATTTTCCATCTGGCTAAGCGCGAATGAGGTTCTTTTATTTTATAAAGCCAAACGAGAGGGTTATGATCAGTTTCGATTTGAAATTTTGTTCCATAGAGATATGGGCGAAAGTGCTTACAAGATTCAATTATAGATAACAACTCTTTTTCTATAGTAGAATAATTTCTTTCTGCGGCATTTAGTGTACGAGAATAATAAGCGATAGGTTTTGCTTTTTGTGATAGTACTGATCCTAATGCTACATTTGACGCATCTGTTGTGAGAGTAAATTGTTCGGAAAAATCAGGATATTGTAGGATAGGACTATTAGTTAAAAGAGTTTTACACGTTTGAAAACACTCAATGTATTGTGGATGATTGGTATCTATTTTTGTTCCCTTTTTTAAGCATCTAGTGAATGGGACAGTTAGTTTAGCAAAATCCGGAATAAAACGGCGGTAATATCCTAAAAGGCCGAGAAAACTTTTGATTTCTTTTGTGGATTTTGGGATTGGAAAATCTTGGATCGCTTGGATTTTTATAGGATTGGGTTTTATGCCATCGGGGGTAATTAAATGTCCTAAGAAGGCAACTTCTTTATTTAAAAACTCGGACTTATCTAATTGTACCTTTAAATTTACCTCTCTAAGTCTTGTGAAAATTTGTTTGATATGAATTAAATGGTCTTGTAGGGATTTTGAAAAAATTATTACATCGTCCATGTAAACAAAACAAAATTTATGAATAAACTCCCGGAGTACTTCGTCCATCATTCTCTGGAATGATGCTGGAGCGTTTTTGAGACCAAAGGGCATTCGTAGGTACTCGTAATGGCCATTTGGGACGGTAAAAGCTGTTTTTTCGAGAGAATCTGGATGGATTTCTATCTGGTGAAAGCCTTGAGCGAGGTCAAGTGTCGTAAAATAAATGCTTTTTCCTAAATTTTCTAAAATTTCGTCGATCCTTGGGAGGGGGTATTTATCTTCTATTGTGTTTTCGTTAAGTTTTCGATAGTCAATTACCATACGAAATTTTTTCTTGCCGGAGGCATCTGCCTTTTTTGGTACTATCCATACAGGTGAAGAATAGGGAGAAATAGACGGGCGGATAATTTTGTTTTGGAGAAGTTTATCAATTTGGTTATTTATTTCGATTTGCATATTTCTAGGATGTCTATATGAACGAGTATATATAGGGTTTTCATCTTTTGTGCGAATGTGGTGTTTTACGGAACTAGTGAAAGTTAGATCAGAATCTTCGTAATAAAAAATATCTTTAAATTTATGACAGAGAGAAATTATTTTCGAACGTTCTTCTAGGTTAAGGTGTTGTGTACGGATTAGGTTTTCATTAAAATCAGAAGAAGACATGGGGGGTCGTGATTCTTCATAATGGGTAAAGGCTTCTACTTCGACTGGGTTATCAAAAGAAAAATTATTTATTTCGATACCGGGGACTTCCACGAAGCCATTTCGCGACTTGTGCAGAGATTCCGGTATAATAATTTCGTTATTGTGTATGATAGCGGGAAGTATTACGTCACCGTAATTAATGTTTACAGGAATTTGTAAACGATTATTGGCTTGGTACATGACTTCGAAAGGAATACTTATATTTAATTTTCTTATTTTAAAAAGGTGGGTTTCATAGTCTATAATTGCTCCAAGTGAATCTAATTCACTTGTGCCGAAAAGAATGTCAAAATCGGAATGCCAATCGGCAATGCGAACTATAAGTGGTTGCATTATTCCGATTTCGGAAAATAGGGGGTAAAATAAATTTCTATTATAATTAGTAGGGGTTTTCATAGATATTAAAGTGAAAGGTTCTATATATTCATAACGTTGATATTGGTCTATCAGTTCTGCAGCTTGGGGAGTGATAAGGGAATCTGAACCACCTGAGTCTATAAGGACTTTTAGGCCAGAATTGGGAAGGTAAAAATATGGGAGTTTCTTTTTGTTAAAAACATTATTTAATTGAATTATTGTTGGCTGGTAGAGGGTTCCGAGGCTTGTGTTTGAAAATTTTCCTCATTTTCCTCGTAATTGGGGGAAATTTCAGTATTGTTGTGGAAAGTACGGTTTCGACTCATTTGAGTCGTAGGAAGTCGGAAATTATTTGTGTTTCGAATTGTTTCTACGCCGGACATGGGTCTAGGCATATTTTGTTGTTGTTTAGGAAACGGTCTCAGGTAATTTTGTGGTTGTTGTTGAGGGAACGGTCTAGGGTTTTGATTACCAAAAACTTCTCGATTGGTGGGTAGATTGGTGCGTTGGGGAATTGGTCTATTTATGTCTCCAAAAGGTCGATGATTTTGAAATTGCGGTGGTGGTGGTCTTGGATTGTAATTTTGATTAGGATTTTGATTTTGGGAAAGTCTTCTAGGTATAGGGTTAGGTTGTAAAGTAGGTTTTCTGTTAGAGTAGTCAGAAGGGTAAAGGGTTGATTTTAGGTATGACATGTACTGTTGTTGTTGTCTATGATTATCGTACGAAACACATTTTTGTAAAGCTTCATCCAGGGATTGTAACTCAAAATGCGAAAGGTGATCACAGTAAGGATTATTTAGTCCTGTACAAAATGTTCTGAGAGCTTGTTGTTCAAAAAAGTTTTTCTTAAATAAAGCAGTGTTGGGTTCGTCGTGTAGGGATACATGTTGGAGAAGATCGTTAAGAGCTAAATTAATTCTGTGAAAATAGTCATTATAAGTTTCGCTTCGTTTTTGTGCGGTTGTTGTTAGTTGCGTCAATAAAATATCTTCTGTTCTTTGGTCTCCATATTTTTGTAAAAGAGCCACTTTGACTTCAGGCCAATTTTGCTTTTTATGTAAATTTAAAAAATCTCTGGCTTCTCCTTTGACTTTAGATAGAACATGGCAATTAGCTATGTAATTTTGAACTTCAGTAGCATCTTGAGTATGTAAAAAGATAAATAAATTATCCACACTGTTTATAAAAGTAGATAAATTTGATTCGGGGGAATATTCGGGCAAGGTATTAAAAAGGTTATTAATGTCGCTGTTTGAAAGCATTGTGAATAAAGGGGGCTTTTGTACTTCTTTTAAAATGGGACTTCGGTCACGAATTCCGTTGGATGTAGAGGGAGGTGAATCTTCGTCAAGATCCGTAGGGGGTGCGGGTCTTCTTAACTTAGGGACAGGTTTTGTTTTTTGAGAAGGGGGAGTAGAAAAAAAGGCTAAATCAATAACTGCACTTAAAGAATCTTCAGGGTACTCAGAGCTCATGGAAAAATGGAAGATTACTTACAGGAATAGAGATATTCTGTAGATGTTCTTCATTCCTCGGCACTCTGTAGGGGTTGATGGATTCTTGCAGTTGTTTTTCGCCGTCAAACCGTTGAAACGAACCGGCAAATTTTCTCGGGGATGCCGTACGGCGATCCTGTTCGCAGCGCCAATTATAATCGCGGGTTCGGAAACACGATTTTTAAAAACGACTTTTATTTGTAGAAATTCGTACAGACAATGGGCAGAGTAACGTTCTGTATTTTATTACAATTATGACTAACTTGGGTTCTTTCACCGCGATATTTATATAATATGAATATGATATATTTCGATTTGCAGCGTTTGCGAATCGGGCGATTTTTGTAGTAAAGTCGGCAATTTTGATGTCCATAACTCGCATCCGTTCGCAATATTTTTATAAATGTTTGCGGTATAAATGTTTCGGTTCCATACAATAAATAATTGATTTCGTTTCGAGGTGCGCGCATGATATTATAAAAGCCGCCAAGTTCAACACTACTGGTTTCCTTTGGACGGAGGTAGCATATTAAGAAGCTAAATTATGTTTTGGTAACTTGATGACTATACCTATTCCAAAGTTTACAGAATAAAATATATTCTGTAAAAACTTTGCTATTACCGTTCATATTCCAATACATTGTAAGTATTTCTTTCTATTTCTTCTATTACAATAGGACAATGTTAAGTGAGTATACCCTATGGCTTTTGTTAGTTCGTAAAATAAGTCCAGAGGACCGCTTCTTTCCCATATCGGAGGTTGCAACTTGCAACGACCCCAATAAGGTCTTGCTCCCAGGTCCATATCAACTGTAAGAAGACGACGCCAAGAAGTCTACAATCTCGAATGTCTCGATCTCTCGGTTAATCAAACGAAACATAAATGATTTTTGGGACACTTTAGCTGCAAGCGTCCTTTTGGGCTTTAGTTTCTGGCGTTTTAATTTCCCTTTTAATTATTTTGTTATCATAAATAAATCCGTTTGGTCTTTTTTGTTCATCTCATAACCCTTCCGTTTTTGCGACAAGCAACGGTAATCAAGTTTTGGCATAATATGATGAGTGATGAGGCTATTACCATTCGGATTACAGACAGTTCTTAACGATATACCGCAAAAAAATCATAACATTATTAAATTAACTTGTACCTTTACCAAATTATCAAACTGCTTTGCAACTCCTCTTATCCAGTCTAATAATACAGTGGTATTATGGTATCATAAATCATAAGCACCGGAAAAGTGGATGCCCTGGGTGTTCAAGCAAAACACCCATGGCGTAGGTATTTGGTAATGGGTGCAATAATTTTGCTGCGGATGAAGTTGAGAACAAATTTATTTTAGAAAAATAGTATAACATATAGTACAACAGGTGTTTTGCGTTTCGTATTCTCCGTTTACAGAAATACTCGCTTTTCGAGATACTAAAAACAACAAAGCTAAGTTTTGTTTAGTTAATTATCTTTTGTACATTAGTTCCTGTCGAGTCAGTTCACTGAGGTGAGGGACTGAGGGGATAATTTCTTCTGGCCTCAAAGCACCCTTAGTAATTTCTTCTAAGAACACCCAGGCCCAGAGTCATAGACCTGGTTATAATGTTTAAAAACTGCCATTATTATAGCTAGTAGTGGTAGCACCAGTGGCATCGCCACGGGTGGACCTGGGTCCCAGAATTATTGTAGAGTGCCCACTGCCCATATACCCAGGTGCCCACCAGAACAATAAACTATAACTTCCAACTGGTGCCCACCTCAAAATAAATAGCACCTCAAGGTGCCCACCCTGAAAAAACATGCTGGCGACGCCACTGGATAGCACCTGGATTTCCTATAAGCCCAATAGAGGATAATAGTTGCCTCGAATGGCGCTCAGCGCTTCCTTCTAATTTCCATACACGTAGACTTATATTGTCGTTAAAACTAGGTATAGGTAGGTACTTTTTAAGAAATAGCTGATTTGAACAGTATTAACTACCTACGTAATAACTTACTACTAATATTCAGCCTCGTATTCACTAGTCGTCACTATTTAAAATTTATTTTTGTGTTTATACATTAATGTTAGACAAATATATTTTATGGATTATGATGTCCCAATATTGTTAATTGACAAAAAATGTATAGTTGGATTTTAATATTCTGGGAATAACTTTTATTTCCTCTCAATTCGTTACTGAAGATCGATTGATATAATGTATTATAAGCCTCGATATAAGCCTACTTCCATTTTTCATATTGTTCATATTGTTTTTCGATCTGACGATCCTTGTTTTCCAGCCTATTTTGGAACAACGGACAACGGTCTTATTTTATTTATTTACACCCGAGTTTTCGCTTACCTATCTCGGCAATAATCATCCAGAGTCGCGCATTGATCGGCATAGGCATCGTCCAAAAAATTTGAATCTGTCGATTCCTATTGAAGATACTTTGAAGATACTGGAGTTGGTATTTCCCAAAATGGGTAGTTTGTCACAAAATGTTAGTAGTTATATAAAATTAAGTCATCAGCTCGGTCATCAGTGACTTAAAAATAAGTGCACCGATTATCAAAGATTAAAGGAGATATATTACCTTGTAGGTATATTACATACTCTTACTAAGTTGAAATACAGATATTTTAATTTAGTTATTAGTTTTTACGTATAAAATTGTATGCAAAATGTTTGATGTGCCTCGACAACCTACTTAATCCTAATGTTTGACCTATATCGAACATCAGCTACTGACTCAAGAGACTGTTATGTAATTTGATGGAGCTTCTTTGGTAAATATCTTGGAAATGGTTGGAGACAAATAGGCTCGCAAATAGGCCAAGTTACCACAAAGTCGGACAGAATTAATAAACGGAATAAACATCAATGCTATGGAGCTAAACAATCCACTACCTTTTACAATAGTTTTATTAGGATCAATTGATGTTTTCTTTTGCTTTTATAGGCAACGGGCAACATCAAACCTTTTGGACGCGGTACAGCATCCGTGTTTTGAAATTCTGCGAGTTTATATAATTTAAATGGAAGAAGCAAACGAATGCCAGAAAATCTCGACGGGAACAAAACAGAATGGTTGTCAGCCCACATGTCGTTCGAGTCGTAGCTACTGTTATTTAATTATGCTGCTTCTGTGGAGGGCTCTTTTGAACACTTCATACTTTTGTCATTATCACTTTATAGTACAAGTAGGTACTTGTGCCAGATGAATAAATCCATTTTTACGTAATTATTACATGTAGGTACATAATATATTGTTGCGTACAGTCAGAAGATAGATATAAGTACCTGATTAGATATCAGCCATCTACAAATAATATCTACACTAATAATAGATAGAAATTTACCAGGAGATTTACTTAATTTTTGACGAAAAGATTTATGATTTAAACGCGATAAGAAGTAATAAAAGTATATACTATCATCTGGGCTATCTAGTATGTTACACTACTTGAAGCATGTCTTGATAGTTCTACATATGTTCATGTATTTCCGGGTATTTCAGAAGGTAAATAAATATTCCCAAGCATATCTAGGTATTTCCACTTAGGTATTTTCAAGTATTTCGATGTTCGTTCAAAATTACGTTTCAAGTAGGTACCTACTAGTAATGCATGCCACAGATTAATTTAGTTAATAAACATATTATTATTAATTATTACTATAGTATTATGGGAAGAATATCGAGAAGGTTACATCGAAGAATACTTTGGGCAACTACTTCGATTATTCGCATATTTCGTAAAGACGAAAGTAGGCTCCCCAGTTTAAATATAAAGTTTAGACGAGTTAAAATAGCAAGGCTTAACATTTGCATTGCAACAGTGTGTTTTCGAGAATGTTTTAAATTTACCAAACATTTCGGCTCTCGGCCCGCGGTACACGCATATATTTCAGGCCCAAAAAACAAACACGTGTAAAAAATATAATACGTCTTTTATTAGAACCATTTCTTTTTATTTTCGGACCAAACGTACCGCGGGATTTAGCTAATCTAAACTAATAATTTAAGACGAAATAATTGTAATTGGCGCCCCTCTCCCCTCATGTATTTAGTTGCTTCTGGGGTACTCGAAGTTTAGAGTATTATGAGGGGAGATTAAGAGAGATACAGAGAGTTCATCTCGGGAGTTCATCTTGTCAAATATTATGTCAAATGAGCCCAATTTTAAACGGCAATTAATATCTTGTACAGGCCATAAATCCATACTAAATTGCTAAGCATGATCAACTGATTCTGCATTTCTATTGAAACAATAACCCACCCGCATTTGATGGCTGTACCAGGACGCTGGCTGTACTATACCAAAGTCTACGGACAGTATCCCGTAGACTTTGCCCTAGACTTTGACTACGTGGTTTACCCCAAATAACGCCACATTTTTTGTGTGTGTAAATTGGCTATACTACTCATAATCTATCTCGAACGGCAATAAAAATAGCATTTTTGTTACATAAATATAATATAATACATTTAGTGACCGCTTTTGATTTACAACCAATTTGTTAAAGGAGCGGACGAGGTCGTCACTGGGAGCCTACTTGGATCTATGATAACTGACCCAGTATAATAAATTTTAGTCAGTTTGTTCCTGTTTACTTTGTAACCGTTTTATGAATAGAATCATATTTATCTACAGGGTGTACCAGAAGTGATCTTTAACCGATAAATTAGTTTTGCTCATTACTCTGCCGTGCGTACAAACTTTAAACAACTAAACTACTATCTGTTAGGAGTGTTAGGTAACAAATTTACATAGTATTTGCCTGAATATTAAATTTGAACTTTGTGTTGGCGAAGACTGCAGATGAGGTAGGCCTTCAATAAGGAGGAATTGTTCTCTCCACATAACATTTACCTAATTACATCCTTTGAAGTAACGCAACTCAAACAAAACTCAAGGAACTTAATTGGTCTTACTCTCAGTCTTACTTACCAATGGGGAATATAATATAAGGGTAATTCTGTCTCAGCTTCCTTTTCATTAGACTCAAATTTATTTATTTTTATATCAACATTAAATTGACAGGACTATTGAATATCCCCGGATTTTGGTTTCATGAAGTTCCACTATAACGTGACATTATGTATATAAAAAAGGTGTGGTTCTAGTTATTATGAAATGTATGTCTTATTCAAGATGGTGCTTTTAATCTGACACCCCGAATGAGAAGAGAAGATTCATAAAATACCTGCTGAACTCGAATTGATATCTAAGCTGAATCTTTGTTCAATCTCATTTTCTGAAAGTTAATTTTACGTCCGCCGAGTTGCTTCCTTTGAAGCAACTCGGACTTCCATGATAAAGTTTCAGTAGCAACTAGGTTTAATAATTTAATTATTATTCTTGCTACCTACAGAACAACTACTTATATAGAATAACGTTTCGACGTGAAATGTTTTGTACAACAAAGCTACATAATAATATACAAGTTATTCTAGCATTTTAAAAGTTATTTTCTACGGTTGTGTTATTAAAATGTTCCTGGCACAGTTGGGTAACGTAAACAGTTTTCCGTAACCGGCGTTTAAAATATTCTCATGAAATTCAAACGGCTTATTATTTCCAAATTGTGAAAATAAAGAAAGCTGCGACAACGTAGTCCGTACAGCACACATACAGATATTTTGCATTCGTCCACATCGCCACGTTTCTCGATTAAAACTGTTTCGTTATGGTCATTAAGGTTTTGTATACAAGAAATATCACACCTGCTTCCAAAGTGGTATCTGTTTAATTATTTGCAAAAAGTTGGCCAGTGGCAATACTGGTCTGTGCACATTTTTTCTTTTCAATTTCGCAAAACGTCTTGCCATCGTAATTTGTAGTTATCAGTGAAAGTGGGCGACATAAAATATTATGTACAGGCGTGTACAAAAAATGTGGGACAACTCTTGAATACTTCGATTTGGATACAATCTAGATCAGTTATGTTCGAAAAATACGACAATCCTTGTTTTTATGGTAGTTATAGGGATCTCAACAACAATAGCTGAAATAATTAAAGACGAGATTAAATATATAATATGGTAACAAAATTTTTTGCACGGCACTGTACATTCAGTGGCCCCGAAATAATTGGAAATTTTTTAGCAAGACATCTTTTGTTCATTTTTTTTTATTTCAGTTTTGACAAACGACGTACTTACCCTCATAAACTTGCAATATCAAGTGAAAGTAGAAGAGATAAAATATCTTCATTCGTTGGCCTTGACAAAAAACAACATGTCATAATAGAGGAGGGGGTATTTTTTAATATTGAATACGTTTTGCCTGCAAATGTTTCAGCAGAATTTCGCACAATACAACAGTTTTGCATGCTACACATTCTCATTCTTTTTTCTTTTCAATTTTAGAATTTAGGTTAATTCGTATCCTTGTTTTTTATTTGCCTGTATCTGACGGTCGATTAAACCGCGTGTTATTACGTTATTTGAAACACACTTATTAGCGTCATACTTAGCATAATATCACAAGTTTTAAAAAGTATACGCGAAGTGAGAGAGATAAAAACATTTCAACATGGCCATCTATCACGTGATCAAATTCTGATGCGGCTATAAATATAGGAAAATATTGAAAATATCAAGAAATTGCAATCTCTTATTACCTCTTAATAATCATACTGGTTGCCATTTAAGATTTTAAAGTTGGAGCGTCACTTAATGCGCCATTTTGGTTCCCCCTCCATACTTCTTTATTTTCGGAGATATATAGAAGCTCCCCCTGTATAATAATCTGCTTGCTTAGGTCATTATATCCGAAACATGATACGATAGTTAATTAGTGATCACAATAAAGTAAATACTTAGATCTAGTTTCCCTGGCAGTTTTGTGGATAAAATTAAAGCAGTTTAATAAATGAGTCAACAGACATCAGACAGAGACACTTTCACCGCCAATTTATATCGAGAAATTGAGGAAAAGGGAGGACTAACTTATTAATATGACTTGTAAAACCAATTTTTCCATCAATAATGATACCAAGGTTACCAGTTACTCAACAACCGGAAGGAGAGTATTATCAACAACCAGTGCAATGTCCCTTACCGCTTGTACCCGAGATCTAGTACACAACACCATGAAGCACAATTTAGAACGATTAAGTCGTGGTAAATCAGCATTAATGGTGTTTTCTAGAATATTCAAATCCGAAACTCTGCATCGATATAAAAGTTGAGTGTCATCTTCATAAGATAAGCAAAATTGTATCAATAGAGTTAGCGACTGGGTTAAGAATTTCAGGATAAACAGCAAGGGGCCTAAAATATAACCTTGGGGCACACCAGTTGGTACATGGGCAAACCCTGACACTAGACCATTTACGAAGACACACTGAAAACGGTCAATCAAACAATTTTAGAACTTTAATCAGAATTAAAACCATCCAATTTCAGGAGATAATTAATGGCATATCACAAATGATTTCTAAATGAATTTAATAAAAGTTTGATTTGTAAATTTGTACCTCAGATTTTTAGTAAACCACTTTACGTCACCCAAAGGCCGGCATCTTACGTTTGATGTAAAGATTTTGGAAAGTTAATGATTCTCTGCTAATTTGTACTCGGTTCTCGGTTACTCTTACCCTTCAGAATCCACACACACCTAATATCTTCCTAATAAATTTTTCTTTATTAATGCATGATCGATTGTTTGAATTGCAGATAAGAGAGTAATATGTTTATCAATTTGGCTCTTGCATGATGCTATATTGTATAAATGTCCCGTAATTAACAATGGCGAGCATACAGGTTCTGATTGATAGATGAAAGGATTTTTTTGTTTCGATATCAATAAATGCAAGATAAATAAATGTTGAAAATTAGTTTTCGTGTTTTGTCTATGACATACGTATGGCAACTGGAGAGAAGTGGAAAAACAACAAAATATTCTGGATTCTGTTTAAATTTATGCAGTAGGTCTGCACCTTTTCTATCTGAAATTCAGATTACTAAAGTGGTACATGGAAATATCAGTTGTAATTCAGAAAGCATCAGTTGTAATAATTCAGAAAATGTTATATGTACTTCAGAACTCCTACTTAGAGAAAGATAGAATTGAAATAAGTCTTAAATGCAGTTAAACTTCAAAATTTTGGTCAGTTTTGCATAATAATGTATAAGAGCTTTTCTACTGAAGCTACAGGTTTGCTGTCCTATTCTGATTAGTATATCAATGGTGCCTTTCTCACTGTTGCCTCCCGCCAGTAATGGCTGATGCTGTTGCCTGTAGAAACTTTTATTTTACTTTATACTTTATTCCTAAAAATCCTTTGAGTTTATGTTGCAAACACTTATGTGTATATGCATATCAAGTGCAATATAGATAAATTTAAGAAGGGTTGTTTTCCAATACAAAGAGAGAGGCAACCATTTTCCAAATGACAAAAATATGTTTTGAGCACCAGTGATTTTGGATACGCCAAAGTGTCCCTAATTGACAGAGTTTGGTCTATTGAGCACCAGCACTATCACTGAACTGCATAATGAAATCCTGCACACCTAGTCCAGAGAGCCAGAGAGGTGTACCATCCAGAACTCTGGACAAAGGACAGAAGCCAATTGGCTCCCTTTAATATGTCATCTATTCCCATTTATGCTTTATAAAGCGAAGCCGTGCGTGTACAGGAAACCGGAACGGGTCCCTCAAAGGCGGGAGCGTGGCGCTAGTTACATCGGCCGTTTCAAATATCCAGAGATCTGGGGGATTTAGCACACAATTTTCTCAACAAAGCACGCCGCCGCTATACCTTCATAATCCAGAAGCCCCATCGGACAATTCCGACTGACTTTATCTCTCGCATACAGGGTGCCCCGGAATTCGTTCAACAGGCCTTAACTTTGCTATTTTCAATGATAAAAAAATGAACAAAAAAAGGAGATATTATATCTACACTTGCACACTCACTCTTCAGATTTTTTCTTGAGCATGGCAGTTTTTTGACAGACTTTTAAAGAAAAAGTAAATAACTTAAAAGTCACTACTATTGTTAAAACGTCGACTATTCCTCGGAGTATTCCACATCATACTTTTCAACGTTCAAGAAAAAATAGGAGGGTACCATTTGAAAAAATAGGCCATGCTTTTATCTTCATCTGAAGAGAATGTGTATATCTCCCCAGGAAGGTATTTCTGTCCTAGGTAAAACCCTTTTTGGTTCAATTTCTTATCTTTAAAATTAGGGAAGTTATGGCTTGTTGGACAAACTGTATAGCCTTCTAGCTTTGACTGACGTATTAATAAGACTTCTCACCGCTATAGCTTCATATTCTCAAAAGTAGATGGCGCCTATGGTCAACAATGTATTTTGCATTGTATTTTGTCTCCGGGAAGCGCATGGTAAGCCAGAGAACTGTCAAACATGACAGCCGTGAGCAGTCTTTATTAATACGTCAGTCAACGCTTCTAGTGCCGAACATCTGATTTATGTATGACAAACATAATCCATTTGAAAATGTCTAAAATAATTTTACGCAAACCAAAGCATATACAATGATCGGCAGAAATGTCAGAACGGACGCGGCAAATGCGGAATTTTGTGCCGAAATAAAAAAAACTGACTATGGGGCTACATTACGTATATCCTAAAACCAAAATAGGGCCCAAAAAACTTGAGCATACCTAATGTAGCCCCATAGTCAGTTTTTATTTCGGCACAAATAAAATCCCATTTGTTGCGTGAAATTTCATGCGAATTTCAAGTTTCCTCTCTGGGGTATACGCTCTATTTGTCGCAATAGGTAATTCTCTGCTTAATTTCCCGGAAAATATTTAAATTAACTGCTTATAAATTCATAGCCAATTTGATGAAAAAAAAAAACCCTAAAACATGGCAAGTGATCCCAATATACGGTGAGAATAATGGTTACTGGTGTCGACTTAAGAGCATAGAGTAACGTTTTAATACATTTAATAGTTATAAAGATATAAATCGGTCTGGCCTGCTGATGAAAATATAGCGCATCCTTACTACATTTTATTATAATAACATCGGCTAAAATAAATATAGACCATACGAATCTATGCGTTAGCCCACAATAAGTAGTGGAGGACGGAGGGCCCTATAACCTTATAAGTATATAGAAGTTGGCGTTGCGTTTATTTATGCTTTGTAATAGGAAACCTTTCACGAGTAACCAAAGTTTCCACAGAATGCCGCATAGAAAAGTTTCATATGCCGCTGCCTGTGTAATCCATTAAAGTCTCTTTTCGGTAGGTAAAGCCACTGGGACTGGGTAAAATATCACGGCCGGGGTGGAGGCCGACTTTCAGGGCGCTCTGAATTGTTTCGTGGAAATATACTTTACTTTCCAGAAAATCCCTACGAAAATAATGGGGCCCAGGCGCCATGATTGGTGACAGAAATGTGTGTTGGGCCCGATACATCATGGATATTATTTCTCGTTGAACGGATATTGACTGAAATCGAGTAAACAGTGCGACGGTAACCAGCAACAAAAATTGTTTTGCTATCTCGCATCAGAAGATAAGTTCAGATATTTCTTTTTATTTATTTGTGTCTATAATGGAACCACACAAGGTCCCAATTATTTAATCATTTTCGATCATTTTTCTTATTATTTACCACTGTTATCTTATTTATCAAATTTATATTGTCGCAATTTAACAGATATAAATTTATTTTCTTTAATTTATACAATCTAAATTTAATCGTGTCTTAATTTTTTGTTGTAATTAAAAAAAAACTTTGCAAATAATTGTTCTTAAATTATTTCTTTCCGTTGGTTTTCCACTTTTTTTTATTTAAAACCCAAGTTTCATTTGCCTTTCGTGCCTCAAGATGGATGTGTGTCAAACCATATATTTTTTTCTATCCACCACTTCTAATATTTGATTCTTTTCAATTTGAGTGAAGGCGTGATTGTTGACTTTATGTTTATAAACCATTGGTCTAGTAATCCCAGTATCTTTACGAGTGCGCTTATTGTCATCTGTTGAAACAGTGCAGAAATTTTTAAACTTAGAACATTAGGCTATTTCACTTTAGTTAATTTGTTAATTACTTGATAGTTAATTCGCGAAAATATGGTTTATTTATTAACAATTCTATAACGAGTAACACAAATATTTACTTTTTCCTACAGGTTTGAGTGCGGATGATAGAATATCTAAACTTTGCCCTCTTTAAGGAAATCAAAAACGCAGTTTCAAAAAAATCACAAATTTCATTAACTTCCCTTACAAAAAATCTCTAGGAAAAGCATCCAAAGAAAAAAATAAGAGAAAATTAACGAATATTCAAAGTATATCACGAAATTTGTACGACCTCTCAAGGAACTGGAAAGTACATGTATGCGACTTTTATTTAACATAAGTATAAACATGCGCACTCTTATATGCTAAGTACGAAAAGCATGTTTATTTGTGTAAAATAAGAATGTTATTTGGTTTAAAAAATCTTTATTAAAGTGTCATCCATCCCAGTACAAATATTTATTTGTCTAAATTTGTGCAGATGCAAGTATACCAAATACCAAACAAAAAATTGAGTGCGTACTCTTTAGCGACCTTCCCTTATGCATTATGAAATAGGGTGTGGTTACTTGCGATAGAGCCAAAGCTTTGAAAAAGTAGTTGGACTGGATATGGAAAGCATTTAAGTTCTAGAAATAATCAACTGTCCAATAATTTGATGGATAATTCTGATAACATAAAAGTATACAAGTTATTCCATTTAAAACAACAAAGTTAACGTTAACTCCGTTTCCAGAGTGATACCAAAATTCCCAGTAAATTCAAACAATAATTTGAGTTTAATTACTATACATTTCCACCCCAAATTTGAAGCTGATAGCTCAAAAACTGCAAAAGATATAGCGGGATGAACTTCTTGTTGTTGTTTACACTGTAACATAATCAAACTGCGTGTTTTCAATGAATCGGAATTTTCATCCACCCACGGGGATGAGCACTATGTTCGCGAAAATATCGGCAATGCTTTTACCAGATTACAGACCAAACCCACGCTTCCAGCGAAGTAAAGAACGCCAAATCTCCGCCCGGATATTATTGCGCAATTGCGGCATTAACTTTCATCTAATAAAAAGTGTAACGTTACGTGGCCGCCGGCGATGCCCGCGCAGACAAACGGCTCTGAAGGAAGGAATAATCTTTAACCGCCAGTGGCGTGGTCATTAGAATATACACATCATTTATTAACAAATAAGGATGAATTTTTTTGTACCTTCGAATCCGTGACTCCTACCGGGGTTACTGGTGTACTAGCTCGGGGGCTGGAGACTTATGGTGGGTTCAGTCAGCTTAATTTAGTAATATAAGCATTAACATTGGCATACCTAAATATATTTTTAGTAATACTAATTTAGTCATAAACATAACATCGGAAAATAGTTTCCTTAAAAATCGTCCTAACTCATTCTGTGCTCTCATAAATCATTTTTTATTGGGACTAAAAGAAAAAACAACTGGTAGTAGATGTTTCTGGCCTTTCTTATTTACATCCATAATAGCACATACTCACATACGCAATATATGCATATAAAGTTGTATTTAATTAACTTTCTTATGCCTAAAATTAAAACTAAATTAAAACAAGGTGTAGAAATCCACATTTAAATTAAGTGTCTAAAGTCTATCCAAGTTACAGCGGAAGTAGATATAAACAAAGTCGCCTTGCGATCGATTACCAGGGTCGGACTAATATGAGATTCCAAGTGGCTTGTAATTCTGAACTAATTCATTTAGAAGTTCTAAAATTTGTGCTTCTACCTATCGTGGATCTTTATAAATTTCCTTAAATTAAGTAGCAAAATAAATTTACAGAATATACTGCTCGCGATCCGATCTAAAATATGCAGGAAACTTGACTGAGCGACGAGCCGGCCCTACATTCTGCTCGCCGCGTAAACACTTGACATTTTATGACGGCTAGACCAATAAGAGAATAAGGTCACGTGGTGGCCAATATTTTGATCCACTGCCTCTGTAACTTGGAACAGAGGAATAAGCAAAGGTATGCGGTACGGTACGGAAGTATTTATAAAGACTTCTCTCGGCTTTAGCTTCATATACCAGAAAAAAAGATGGCGCTGTCCGATTTATCTAAAAAAGTGTCAAAAATGTAGTTAGTATATAGGCCCGTCTTGTTTTGGATGGGCCAGGATATTGCCTTCCTTTGTCTAGAGACTCTCTGGTCTCAGATTGTCCCTCATTATCGAGTATTAAGTTTTACTCGCACTTTTTAATGACGAGCAGACTTGTAGCAGATGAATTAACATGGAAACCAGTTATCAACGAGTGGCCGCTGGGAAATGGTGTTGTTTCTTGGCTGCGGCGGACACCTGTGCCCGTAGTGTATTATTTATTTGCGGTAATGGTCCGCCTAGGGCGCTTCAGGTATTACTCTCGCAATATATCGCTTTGATTGTGCCTCGCACCGGTTACTTCTGTTACAAGGCTTTTGAAATAGCGAAATATATTTGCACGGTGGCTGTATAGGCGTCGCGAGGTCCATAAACCATTTCTGAGCTCTTGGAATATCGCAAACTAAGACGCGGAGTTTCCATAAAATTGCCGTTTAAGTTTAGACGCGGAAATAGGAAGTTAACACGTTTTTAGTAGATGTGCCTGCATTGTACAGTTCATTCTAAAGCACAAGCACTGGACAACCTTTTGATTGCAAAAAAATTTGACCTTGTAATTGCGACAATAGTGTCCTGGTCGAAGAAAAGTTTGCTTAAAGACTCTCCAAGTCTATAACTGCTTTAATATAAGACACGTATGAGATGTATGTCAAACCAGTTTGTAAAACTTTTCCAACCAACTTACCTGCGTCTTAATATATTAATACCTATATATATTAAAATCGAGCAATCCGTACGCCTGGCGTAAATAAAACCACGTGTTCAATGACGTTCCGCGATTGGTCGGTTGGCTATAAAATTTCACCCGACTCGGCAACATAGGGACGTACTCGATCTCAAAAGTGTAGTTATGCGGTTTTATATGGTGGTTTTTAGCTATTTAGACTGCCACAAATAATGTTATCGATGTTTTGAACCATTTTAATTTTGCCAATAATTCTTTTCCGAAATATTTTGATGTAAACAATTGTAAAACTAAAATTAAATAAAGGTCGTGCCTCAGTGCGGCCCTGGCGAATATCTCAACGCACGTGCTCTTGTTTACGCCAGGCGTAAGAGTTGCTCGATTTTAGTATAGTTGAATTTCGTAAAATATTGATTTTCCCAGGCTATCCCACTAACTGGCAACGCTGCGGCCCCCCGCCATCAATTATTGTTTCGTGTGCTTCGATTTGTCTGGGTGCACAGTGGAAGTTACATGTAGGTATTGTTTCCTGGCAAGGGCGAAGTAAGTGCAAACGTGTTATTTTAACTCTAAAAACTTTATATAGTTGTGTATCAGTGTAATAATTTTGAACAATGGGTTTTTCAAATTACCATTTTTCGTAAATATCTTGAGATTTGAGATATTCGAATGTGTTTTTACAACATTAGTCAAAATTACATACGTTCTAGCAATTATATACGTTGTAGCATCCGTGTTTCTTAAACCAGGTACCTATACCACATCGAGTATCTGACTGAGTTAATATTGACAATGAACATAGAAAGTCAACGAGCAGGAGCGTTTGTGCATAAAACTATCAGAACGACATTAACTGTAAACAAGATAGCGAATAATAGTCATAAATCCGTTTAACCGCATTGCTATCGTGACGAGCATAAGTAGTATTCATTTACATGTGCGTTGATGACTGAATCTCTGTAGTTTACCTATTGGAGTGCTTGCAACCTGATATATTGGCCTGTTTAAAATTCAAAATATCGAGTATCTAAGGAAGTTTAGATTAGAGCAGATAGCGATAAGTTATTTATCGCGTATCCTGCTTCATTGTTAAAAAAGGAAACGTAGGTACTTACGTCTTCGTTTAGAAATCTTAGAAGGAAGCCCGGTAGCCACTTTTAGATTGATTAATGAATTTTTGTTCGCCTGTTGGTAATAGTCTTGCTTTCCGTGGATATAGTTTTCTTCGCCCTGTCGTAAAGGTAGGTACCTAAATATTTAAAGAAATAGTATTCTAGACAGCGAGACGCTTCGTTTTAGAATATTTTTAAACGGTGTAAGTATCGCGAAAAGCGTCTGTTATCGCAGCGTGTTTAAACCAAGTACCGCTATCGCTGGTTTTAAAATAGCACATTCAATAAAAATAACGTTGACCTTTAACTCATTCAGATTTTAAAATATAGCTATATGTTGGGCGCCGGGACGTATCAGCAAATATTAATTGAATTACCTCTTCAAATATGTATACAACTACCTAATTATGTATGGCGGACTGCTTAGATTTACTCAGAATAATTGAGTTTTAGTTATATCCGTGGCGATAGCGCGCCAAAAGCGCTGGAAAAATGTGGACTCACACAGCACCTACTTATTGCTCCTTAATAGCTTTATCTTTGTGATTTACTAATTGCCTTACACTTTCTAGGGAGTACTTGAGCCAATCCTATATTAACTCCAACCATTGATTAAGGTATTCCTTATTCAATGCTCCAACGGAAATAATCGGTTCCTAACCTAAATGGCAATTAAGCCGAAACTAGAGTAACTTGCGCCCTTTCTCTTCTGGTGAATGAAGATGTTGCATTTTGGCAAACTTAGATGTATTATGATTTATTGTATCACTTCAAAGATTATTGTTAACATTACAGTAAAGTTTGAAAGTTTATAATAAATAAACAAAAAAAAAACAAATAAAACCAACACTTTGTATGTATGTAGTTTTATAGAGATTATCTCTATTTCATTTAACTTATTTTAGATATAAAAATAGGAAATTTACAAAACATTTTAACGATGCACACAAAAATTACAGCAGCATAAGTACAGAGTTCGCCAACGATGCGAGGAATTTCAAGTATATCAAGTATTTGCAATAATAACAATTAATTGTAAGTGCTGTGTTCCAGAAAGATGTTTTTAAGGTTACTTTAAAGTGGCAGATTCAATGGCATCAGTGCTCAATTAATGGGTTGAATAACAGAGTATAGTATAAATGAACTCACTTGGAACAGCATAAAAACGCCTGGGCGGCGTTTGCTTTGTAAAACAAGACCGAGTCATAGGCGGCGCGCGACCCTTAATAATATTATACAAATTTTATTTAAATGCTGTAAAAAAGAATAAAATAAACTTTGAAATAATTCAAACCGAAGCAAACCAATAATTTTGTTATACAGAAAACAACACCACAAAAAATCTATACACAAAACCAAAATCCGTAAAATAAAGCGCGATCCTTATTTCCGTGCACGGCACTGGTTATACTAGCCTAACTGGCCCACGTCGACACCTGCTCCATGGATCTCCGAAACGCCGACCAATCAAATCGCTGCGCTCGCTTTCTTATTGGCTTCCTCTTTGACTAGGTCGACGTCGACCGCATAATAACCTTTGCAATTTATACAGGTGATTTCTGCTGAGAAGTCTGGTATTTTTACCAGTAGCAGAGCATGGTAAATGCTATGAAATAGACCGCGCCCCGTATAGCACTGTGTTTCAAGTGAGTTCATTTATACTATAACTTTGCATCTGTCTCCCAGTTTACAATGCGGTTTTCCTTTCAACGCGAAACCTTTTTTGGATAGCTTTTCGGTAAATGATGTACGAGTATGTGAAGTATAAAATGTAACACATATCTAAATTTTAATTTGAATATTAATTGAACAAATAAATACCCAGCATGCACCATTAGAATAATCATAGCAAAGGATGTTTCTGTGGCATATCAGGTAGAGGATAATGAAGTAAAAAAAAGTACTCCAGTTGGTATTCGAACCCGGGACTCCTACTGTGGCTTTAGGCACTTGGCACTTGACCAACTAAGCTACCGGAACATACGGGTTCCATCGGCTAGGTGCTATTTATTCCAATTGATTAAGTATTATAGTAAGTAGCGGTGATATGTAGGAGACTTCGGCGCCTTCTATGCAACTACTATAGAACGGGTTAATCAGTGCATTTTTTAAATTGATTATCCTTTACCTGTTATGCCACAAAATTATTCTTCTTCATTTATTACAGGTACAAAAAATCCGTCTTTCTTTGATAATAATAATAATTGGTGTCATTCGTAAACCTTAAAAAACGACAATATGTTAGAATACAATAACTATTTGAAGCTGATGAATTGTCATTGTAAAATAATGAAAACAACATGGATTAAATTTTACCTCTAATAGTTTTACGTTTAGGTATATTTCAACCCATTTGTAAACAAACTCATTGATAACATTTATTGAAACAAACCAAAACTGGGAATAATTTGAAATTTGCTGTGTAGGTATACTGGCGAATTGTTATAGGAGTATAGGAAGCTCTAATAGCGTTGACTGAAGGTTTTCACCCAACGCTAATAGGTCTGTGTGTATGTCACCCTTATCGCAACAGGGTGTCTCAGGTTTTAAGCGGAAAAATTTAATAGACGATACTTAGATCTCTGAAAATAAAACGGAAAGTTCATATGAACTTTTAGTGTGCAATGTGCGCCAGAAGAGTACGGGAGAGGTAATAGCAAAAATGGACAGTTTTTCATTCATCGCTATTAAACGCTAAAAGACTAATTTTGAAGTTATTTCTAACAATTTTTTTCGTCATATTTTACATCTATATCCATCTTCATATTATATTTTCGATACAAGCATGTAGTTGCTTCTTGGTACTCCTTGTTTGTAGTATTGCGAGATTGAGAATAAGGTATTACCACAGCCAGCTCTAGGAAAGCCCTGAAGTTGAGTGACTATAGGTCACTGGTTGAATGTATTATGAAATTAGCCCTAAACTGACATTTCAATCAGAAGATATTACTCTCCTTCTCCTTCACAACATGCTGTTCTCTGTTATCTTGTTTGTATTTTGATGAAAATTTAATCATAAGGGAAGATAGATCATTTGCCTGATCGCGCACTTTTCGAAAAATTCTCACAAAAATTCGACTTACAACAAAATGTTGTCCCTTCTATTTGCCCAACCATATTATTTGTCGAAAATGTACTTATCCATATTAATTGGTATAATAGTTATCATATATGTAATACAGAGAATTAAAACTCGAAGTTATATTTTTAGCTGTAACTTTATCAAACTAACCGATAAATGAATCATGTCATATTTTTAGAAAGCTTACGATCCAAGGGAAAAATTGCTAGTTTAAAAGTCTACCGGAAATTTTCCATTATATGTATATATTACTTTCAGAGAATTTTTGAATAGAGGAAAATTTCCCGTGTGTTCTAGTGTCATTCAGGGATACCACGTGCCAAGGGCCTTAATGTGCCCTTGATCTATTGGCGGTTTGCGAGCAAGATTGATTATAAAGCTCGTTGATTTTCGATGAGGTGATTATTCCAGAACGCCCGGTGTTATGCCAAACAATCCATCCGTGGCATTTCCCAGCATTCCTGATCGCGCGTATATCGTAAGTTTAACTTCGAACCGAACTAGAATTATCGATGGCAAATTCGCGCCAATTTAATTCCGTAATTGCGGAGTATGCGCGGTTTTGTAATCCCTATTTCGGCCCGGTGCGGTTTCGTTATGCGTTCTGCGCGATCAGCGAGGTGTGCCTCGGAACATTAACGGATCCAACCTCTGAATCAGGAGTTTTAGTCCAGTGAATAAGCAGCTGATCTAGTCCGTTTGGAATGAGAGTTAGTTTACTTAGTTGGTGTTTTCTCTGACGACTTTCAGTTTGTCGGCAATAATCGGACCTTTACTCGGTAAAATTTCGTGTGCACGGAGCCACAGCCGACTCTAGGAAAAGCCCTGAAGTTGAGAAAGCTGGCAACATGGCTTGCGGGTCTGCGCGGCGTGGCCTGTCACTCCCTGTCAGTTGATTTTACAAGAGTAGTGCTATCGACGCCAGATTGCTATCGACGCCAGATTGCTACGACGAGGCAGTGTGTCTCTGGGTAGAAACAGACTGCCCGAAGTGCTCGCAACAGCTTTTTTATAAATTTGTTTTGTTTGTGCAAAAGTGAAACATTTCTATAAAAGTTCTAAGTACAGAATCGTGCCTTTACAATTTCAAGCCTCAAGATGCCTAGAATCGCTGAGGGATGCTAGAACTTAGTTATATACCTGGCTGAAAGTCAAATCGTAATACTAACTTGAAGTAGCTAGGTTTTCTTTGCTTGACGGCAGGCGGCAGGTAGACTTGTATTCGTTTTGGGCTTTCCAAAGGACGAAAATTTAAGAATGAAATGATTACGAGCCAATTGCATAGACAAACTAAAGTACCCTTTAAAATTAAAGGAGCTTTCTAACAATCCAAACATTGTTTAGTATTGTTGCAAATTTTTTTTTATCTAATTTTAAAGTCAAAATATATTTTAGTTTATAAAATTGACCCTAACTGCCATTTAAGTCACAAGATATATTATTCTCCTTCACAACATGCAGTTCTCTGTTCGCTTGTTGTATTTTTATGAAAATTTAACCATAAGGGAAGATAGGTAATCATCATTTGCCTGATGGGGCACTTTGCGAAAAATTCTCATAAAAATTCGACTTACAACAAAATGTAGTTCCTCTATTTGCCCAAATTTACCATATTATTTGTCGAAATTGTACCTATCCACACCAGGAATCGTACTTGTTATTACTTATATTATATTATGTGTATATTTTGTTAGTTGTTACTGCTTTTTTGTCTGTTAAACTAAGCCAAAGTGCAGACTGCTCTAATAGACTACATAGACCGGTTGAACCGTCCCGCTGCGGCATTGCCACATGTTTGCCCAGGGCTTGTAAAGTTTGAAAAGGTTGTGACCGAGCCATGCGAAAACCTATGTAGTCAGCACTTAGTCTACTAGGAATATTATTTATAAGTACTCATATGTGTATATTATGTTTATGCTTAATTATAGAATCGAAATTCATGAATATGTCTAATTTATAGTTCAAATGAAAGTGTTGCACATTTATTAGAAAAAGGAAAGTAAAGCCAAAGTGCCGAAAAGTTCGTCACAAAACCCCATCGCTATTAGTGCAGCTTGACTGGAAAGATCCATTACACATCTTTAAAATAAATAGAATAATCGTTCTGCGAAGATTCTCGTACTTTTTACAAAACCAATTTTATTTTTCGCACGTAAACAATACTTCTCTGGCTTGAATATGAAATAGTAATAATTGTATATAAAACCTCTGTAAACCCCTAAGATACACCTACTTACGAACATGGCAGCTGTATCAGCATAGGAATACATTTTCCTCTTTTCAAAGAGCTCTCACGCGTTGTGCGTCGTTCTCCCAGTGGAAATAAAAACACCATATAAAAGAAAAACGTCCTGCGTCCTACATCATCTCCCAGATAAGATGTACTTAACGCCACACATTCGGATTCAATCTGGATCAATGACAGTTTTTCCATTTTCTCATTTTCGCTTTCGCCTCTGCTGATGTAATTTGAATTAGAGTCGAGGTGACAGGTGGGTAGGGTCTGGCATGTGGCCATAATCGCGGAATATACACCAACCCCAATCCCATGCTCCTTTAGGAGTAGTGAGAAGAATATATGCAATGTCATAGGTCCAGTGATGCTTTAAATTCGTTGCAACAAACACATTTTTAGGTTTTTAATTTATAAAATATTTTGCAACAATTGTATTTTCAACAAGAAACCATCCTGTGCAAAAGCCGGTTTATTAGGAGTTGACAACGGAATATTATAAACAGGGTGCCTACATTTAAACATCTTTATTTTTGGAGAATAACCCCTGAATATTTTTTTTCTTGAAATTCCCACATAAACCGCCTTCATACCGTTTTTAAAATGCAAATCCAGGCCCTCTAAGGTTTTTTTACACCCCCGATTTTCACGAAAACAATTTAGCAATTTCTTTATTTAAAATCTGACACCACAGCGATAATCAGGACACCCCAAACCCCCATATATGTATAGTCCAAGAAAATTATACATGGAGAAAAAAATAATTCTTAACAGGTAGATATTTTCAGGGTTGGTTTGTGGGCAGCATCCTGAGTATAACCCCAAAAAATCACCATCGAAGTCGTGTTACGATAGGGTTTTGCAAATATTTTTTTGCAAATTGTTTTTCTTATGTCTATATTTTTTTTCTTATGTGTACATTATTACATTCTCTACAACTTTCCTTTATGAAGTTTTTTTTTTAATTTCAATACTTAACTCTGGGAATTTTTTTTTTTCACCCTTATAAAGCAATTTATCTAGTGGTGATCTGAATAACCAACCCTATTGCGGGGTTCGTAACACAACTTCGATGGTGATTTTTTGGGGTTATACTCAGGACGCTACCCACAACCAACCATGAAAATATCTACCTGTTAATTTTCTACCTCTATAAAAAAAGACAATTTTCTTGGACTAGTAGGTATACCAAATTTAACCAAAAAATATACAGAGAGTTTCATTCTGCAGGGTGTCAAAGTTGAGCAAAATAGGAATTTTAAAGGCATCTGGCGAGGCAAGTATGCCATTGAATCCCCTAATAACAGTTAAATGGTCAACATTACCACTCAAAGTGTTGGTGCGCAAAGATCCAGTGCAAAATATACAGGATATCTTTCTCTGTGCTATCTCAAAGTACTGAATTTTTGGGGGTCAAAAATCGAGTAAGTAGATCAAAACCGCTCCAGACACTATAAACGAACTAAGTCTAAAAAATACAGAAGCCTTCCAGTCACAAAGTCCATTTTAGGCACAAATAAAAAAGAGTTTAAACTATTGTGTCTGAACTGTTTCACCTTAATTTCCTAGACTTGGCCCGCGATACTCAACAACAGAAAAACTAGTTTTTCCGTGACTCAACAATCTATCCGCACCCAGATATTCAATTTTAATAAGATCGATGACAGAATAACATTACTTAAATAATGGCAGTGGGAAAAACACCATTCAAAATCCAAATCGAGTGCCTACTACAGGCAGCCAAAAACATAAACATGTTGATTTCCTATAAGTTGCCTATAAATGTAACTTGGAGGGCTTTTAGATTTAATGGCAAATGAATCATAATGAGATCTGGCGCTGAAGCAAGATGATAAAGACCCTTAAATCACGAAAAAATTAAAAACTTATAAAACTTGTCAGACAATTTTACAATTTGCAAATTCCATTATCAAGAGAGCTTCCATGATACCATGATTAATTACATCAAAGGTTGGTTTGTTATGGTTTTATGCAACATCCTTTATAAAATTTGGTATGACTCTAAAAAACTACAGTTTGATGTCTACTGTTAAGTTGGGTTTAATTCTCTGGTGTACAAAAAATCGAAAATGCCAACTTCTGATAGCCTAATTAAGAGGTAAAAAAAATCGTTAATTCTAAGCCCGGGAAAGGCTCTCTGAGCATTAATTAACCTTGACCTGCAGTAGTCAGCGAGTACCCGCTCCCAAATATTCAATTTCAACAAGATTGATCACTGGACAATGTTACTTAAGACCGCCGCGAAAAAAAACGCGATTTGAAAACCAAATGAGCCGCCGTAGACGGATAGGAACCGAAACAATACTTCTTACGGCCGTGCTTATGCAAATGCCCGGCAAGCCGAAATGGCTGGCTAATTTGGCGAACTATTTGCCGGTGGAATTAAAATTAAATCATAATAGCAGCGCGTGGGCCGGCCAGGTGCGGATATTTTATTTAAATATTGTTGTCATGATATTTTCGTTACGAGACTAGACAATTGATCGATGTGGATGTGATGTGACTGGGTTTTCCTATTCGGTATTCAGATTCGAGTGTCGCTAAAGCTCACACCAGTACATTCGGCGGCCACGCCAGGAAACGGGTGTTCTTTATAAAAGGCAATCGAGTATGACCCCAGAAAAAATATAACTAACCAATAATAACCAACGGCATTGTAATCAGTCAACATCTGTCATCTTTACAATACCTAATCAAAACAACTATCAACTTTGCAGAGTTAAAACTTGAAACAACACGTTCGCGCTCACTTATCGCAGTTGCTGGGAAACAATGTAACCTCGAATTTGCATCCAGACAAATCAAAGCACATGAAACAGTTGACGGCGCGGCGGTCGCGGCAGATGCATTTTATCTAAAAGATAAAATTTTTAAGGCAAAATATCATAATTGCAATTCAAATGCCAAAAATTTTCAATATTCTCGAGAAGAGTCTACAATAATAATTTAGTAGTAGGTACCTAAAATATCACGAATACGACACCGAGAATATTCTTGTACCGAGCGGTCAGACTGCGCTAAAAAAATCCATACCTAAATGAAATCTTGGATAGAATGTAACAGAAATTCTACAAAGTTTCACCGTACACAAGAAACTAGAAAATATGCCAACTAAAACCCTACCTACTTCTTGAACTCATATCACACCTGACACCATTCTTTGTAGCCAATAACATAGACCTATATAGCGAGTAGCTATAATAGTAAGATATAGTAAACATATTTACATATTTAACTTATTTTATAGATTGATGATAATACTCACAATTTAAGTTATATTAATCCAAAAAGCATGAAAGCATATACAGGGTGGCCCACTACGAACTGCATCGATCTATATATGGAAAACTAAAAATAGGAAAATTCTGAAAATTTGGCACCTCACCAATGCCGATGGGCGCTGCTCAACTAAAATATTTTGGTGAATCTAGCACTTCCGGTTATACCGGAAGTCGATATCAACTTTCTTATCTCAAACGAAACACCCTGTATATTATTGCATTTTTGGATTCTAGGCATCATTTTGGAACAAAAACATGCAACATGTCCTATATCTAAAGTAGATAGGCTATGTCGGTTCTGGCGCAATTTCCCCATGTATTTCTTATGGGGGCTAAAACGTGGTCAAAACGTGACCAAATTTCTCCGGCCCGACTTTCTCCGACGCGACCGAAGGTGCCCGAGCTCGCCGACCGTTGACCTTCGCTCTCAACCCCGGGGTGCCCGTCATTATCCCTCAGACCGTTGACCCAGCCGCGACATGTCACGACTCGCAACTAATAAAAACCCTAAATCATAATTAAGCCATGACGTCCCCCTGTCGTCCTTTAGCCGCGGCCATGCATGGATTTTTGCTACCACCTCTGCCTGCGTATTTTTGCGTCCGCGACGCCGAGACATGTGGAGACTCGCAACTAATAAAAACCTAACACCTATAGAAAAATACCAGCTTGCAATATGTACGTGATGTAATTCCTCGGAAAAAAGTACTTTCTCTTTGTCGGAATAAGCGCCTATGAAACGAGCACGCTGATCTCATCGGTACTGGCGATAAAAAATTTGTAAGAAAAGTGTAATAAAGAATAGATATGAGATACATATGAGTGTATACATTTTCTTGACTACATTACCTAAGGATGTATCAAAAATCTATCTTCCTATATTTAGAGACTGCTTCTCAAAGGAAAGTGGATATTAAATTTGGGGCATAAATTAACCATTTTTAGTTGAGTTTATAACCATCTAGGTAAGTAAATTTCTTTAATTCCGAGAAAGCCAGGCCTTGTTTTAAATTACTTGACTAAAATATAATAGGTGCAAAGTTCACCAGTTTTTAAAAATACTCTGACGTCATTATCAACAAGACTAGTACCACCAAAATCCGATCTTGTGCAACGCGTTTCCTGTTTAAAATTTCACCCAGAAAAAAAAAGGTACTAATTCTCACTTATGCCATGTTCACCGTATGATTTTGACCACGTTCTAGCCCCCATAAGAAATACATGGGGAAATTGCGCCAGAACCGACATAGCCTATCTACTGTCTAAATCCAACCGTTTTTGAAATATTTGCATTTTTCCGAAAAAAATTACAGGTGCAGACCTAAAGTCAATTAGTAATTTATACGAGGAAACCGCAAAATTTCAAAACGAATTTTTGGCATCGTGTAACAGAAGCCCTGACCTAGTGATCTCTGCTGAGACATAAATCCGTTCTTAAACAGGGTGTTCACAAAATATGAATAAAAATTACATTCAAAATGTGCTTAAATCTCGAAATTTTCAAATGGAAACCCCCATTTTTTTAATGCGATCTTAATCACCACTAAAAATGATGACAACTTTGTGTAAGGTTTCCTATACCTAAATGCAGTAATTTTCCATTAATTTACGAAAAACCCACTTTTCGCCCATAAAATGCGGGATGCTTAACGCTTGGAAAATCATATTAGCCGTGGACGTTGAAAAGACAATCGCGGCTGAGGAAATGTCACTTAGTTTATAAATTATTGTCAAGAATAATGCCGGCGCGCTTAAATTACACAAACGAAGATTATGTATTCTCCCTAGATAATAAACAAATTTAAATAATCTTCGTTTGTGTAATTTAAGCGCGCGGGCATTACTGTTGACAATAATTTATAAACCAAGTGACATTTCCTCAGCCGCGATTGTCTTTTCAACGTCCACGGCTAATATGATTTTCCAAGCGTTACGCAAACCCCGAATTTTATGGGCGAAAAGTGGGTTTTTCGTAAATTAATCGAAAATTACTGCATTTAGGTATAGGAAACCTTACACAAAGTTGTCATCATTTTTAGTGGTGAATAAGATCGCATTAAAAAAATGGGGGTTTCCATTTGAAAATTTGGAGATTTAAGCACATTTTGAATGTAATTTTTATTCATATTTTGTGAACACCCTGTATAAGAACGGATTTATTTCTCTGCAGAGATCACTAGGTCAGGGCTTCTGTTACACGATGCCAAAAATTCGTTTTGAAATTTCGCGGTTTCCTCGTATAAATTGCTAATTCACTTTAGCTCTGCATCTGTAATTTTTTTCGGGAAAATGCAAATATCTCAAAAACGGTTGGATTTAGACATAGGACATGTTGAATGTTTTTGTTCCAAAATGATGCCTAGCATCCAAAAATGCAATAATATACAGGGCGTTCTATTTGAGACAAGAAAGTTGATATCGACTTCCGGTATAACCGGAAGTGCCAGATTCCCCAAAATATTTTAGTTGAGCAGGCCCATCCGCATTGGTGAGGTGCCAAATATTCAGAATTTTCCTACTTTTAGTTTTCCATATATAGATCGATGCAGTTCGTGGTGGGCCACCCTGTATATATATACTATTTACTAAAAACTTGAAGGTATTAATGTGCCATATGCCACACCTAATAAAATAGCAAATGGGCCCTTTATGCCCTGAGAGATATTTCTAAAGAGCCTTTCTGGGAATATATTATGTTATAGCCCCAATTTTATGAACGTACAAATATCCGACTGGGGAAAAGCGTATAGGGGCGCCCTGCGATCCAATTAGGGAACCGTTCTCGACGTGAAAACGGCGGAAAATGAAAACGCAAGAAACCTAAATATCTACGTTTTATTTGACTGGGGACATGAAGCTCGTTACATCATTTCCACTTTGTTAACCGTGGCTAATGTGCGTCATCTTTCTCATACCCTTTTATACGTGATGTAAACGGTTGGAATTGTCTCGCTCTGGCTAAAGTCAGCAGGATCTATCTTCATTTAAAGTAGGAGCATTGAGTTATTGAGCAGGAAAAATCGTAACTCAGTAGACTCAATAGTACATATGTTCTGGGCTTTATAAAACTTTTTTTAAATCGGCACTAAAGAGTCTATTTTTTCACTATTTTTTATTTTAAAAACATATGATCTAAATACTTTGTTTTAAGAATTACCAACGAAAAAATTTCTTAGAATACACTGTAGGCCAAATTAAATTGGAACCCTTTTTAATGCGTAATATTTTTTTTTATTTTCAAAGATTTTTTATCATTTTTGGATATGTTATGGACTAAGTTATTTGAATCAAAACGATCTATGCAAAGTGGGTACATTTCAGTGGCGTACGGCAAAGGGGGTATTTTTCAAAACCGGAGTATTTCGGTCTTTGCAAAGATCGGCCCAATGAAATAAAAATGTAAAAATGGTCAAAAAAGATTTGAAAGGGTTTATAATATTGACCATTAAAAAACCAGATCAATAGAAACAAAAATTAAAATTGCTAGTTTAATTTCTGTAAAACCATGTCTTGTGGGTGAAATTAAATTGGAACCTTTTGTAATGCTTAATATATTTTTTAAAGTTTTTTTTTTCAGTGGCATACTGAACAGAGAGTATATCTTTCAAAACCAATGTATTTTATGTTGTTGCAATGTATTTTATGTTCCGTTTGTTTCTCGCAAATGTTTTCAAAAATATGAAAATATGAACTGTACTAACTTTCCAGATAGGAAACATTTCAATTAGTTTTTAGCACCATAATTCATACTCATTTAAGGATTTTATTAAAACTTTATCTTTGTTTGTAAGGACAGCCATATTTATAAAAATATTGTTTGATTCATTTACAAACGTCAGTGTCATGCAAGCTAAAAAAACAATAATTGTTTCATAGATACCTACTTGATAAAAAAGTAAAATTTTAACTGTGTTCTTTTTAGTATTAGAAATTGTTTTGTTAATTTAAGTTTAAGTTTAACTGAGTTTAAATAAGTCTATTTCAGTGGCGTACGGATTATTGAACATTTTTACATTTTTGTTTCATTTGGCTGATTTTTGCAACAACATAAAATATTTTGGGTTTGAAAGATACCCTCTTTTCCGAACGCCACTGAAATTTACCCGCTTTGCATAGTTCTTTTTGATTCAAATAACTTAGGCCATAACATATCCAAAAATGATAAAAAAAACTTTGAAAATAAAAAATATTACGTATTTAATACGTGTATACGTATTTTTAATGGTAAATAATCAAAAATCTAACCTTATACGAGTATTAAATAAAATGAATGTAACCTTATATAAATATAGGTATACCATATTTGGCAGCAGTATAATAATTATTAGTGAGTTTCCCTGAACTCCTCTATATACCTACTCCTTTGAGGAGAATTCATGGACCTAATCCATGCCTATCCCTATTATTATTCCAACTCGTGTTTGAGGATTCATGTTTGTAGTTGTTCGGAATAAGATCCGCAGATGCCCTATCCTAGATGCTAATTATTTATATAATAAAACTCGCGTAATTCGTTCCAAAAATAGACACAGTTATTAAAAGCGTCCAATTATAATTTATTAAGCCTGAAATGGTGTGGGCGCTGCGCACATATAGACTTAAAAACTTGCCAGATGTTAATACACATCGGTCAAGGTGGTCAAGGTCGCAGCTACCATGCTATTCCGAAATTGTAATTACCAATCCGAGCGTGGCCGACCAGGCTAAAAGATCGCTAAATTATGAAAATAATTTCCCGAAAGTGCCACGATTGTGTTTGTTGGGCTCGCAGCTCGCAGACAACACCAACTAGACCAATAATAACAAAGAATGGCAAAATCAAACAAATATTTGTTTACGTGCACGGGCTGATCTCGTTGCCATTCACGCATGTGTCGTGTCCCATTGTTCAAAATTACACAACTATAAACTTTTTAGAGTTTAAAACAACACTTTTGCGCTCACTTCGCATTTGCTAGGAAACAATATAACATTAATAAATCGAAGAATATGAAACAGTTGACCGCGCGGCCGCAGTGTTGCCGGATAGTGCGATCGCTTTGAAAAATCAATATTTTACGAATTTCAACTATTAATATCAATATACATACTTATAAAAGATAAAGAAGCAATTAAGTCGCTACAACAATATCAGATAACATAGGTATAAAAAATATCACATTTATTTACAAAATATATTTTTCCTGCTCCCTGCCCCGTAAGTACACTTTACATAGTCGCCAACAGGCCCGAAAGCGAAAGTCAAGTGTTCGAGCTGCCCTGTTATTTTGGTTGCTAGCTGCGAAAGTGGTTGCTATGGACCAAAAGTATTGCTTAGCAACCCTTACGCAGCAAGGATCTTAAAACCATTAATAAAATATATGTAGCAAGGCGAAACTTGCGTCAATTTTAATAGGTTTCACAACGATCGTTTTACAAACTCGTTTTGATCAGAAAGAGCACGAATTATACCAAAGAAAAATTAATTATATCAATGTTAACTTTTTTATTATTATTTTAACTTATTTTAATTTTTATTATTACTGCATTATGCTTCTTATATTTATCACTGATTATCATCTTTAGTAATTGAACAAAGGTTATTATGAAGATTATTACTCACAATCTACTCCATAGTGTATTGAGTCATTGAGTAAAGGAATATCCTTTACTCAATGACTGAGTTTAATTCAAAGTATAATCTGAAATTGTCGGTAGCAGGAAAAATTTAATACATTCCACGATACCGTAAGCTCTTTTTGACCCCCGACTTACTTTTAACTACCGAGGCAACTCGGGCATTGCCCTGGTCTTTAAACAACCTCTTCGTTTAAAAAAATGCACTTACGCATCTGGCAATGTAAATAACTATCTATTTATTATTAAAATAAAAATGCGACATAATTTATTTCTTAAAAAATTGTATACAGGGTGATTCAGGAGGAAATGTCAATATTTTAGGTACGTATTCGGGGACCCAAAATAAACATAAAAGTTCCTATAAACATGGGTCCTATTCCCGGCCGTTACCGAAATACAGGGGTAAACAACATTCAATTTAAGGTTTTTATTACATTATTTATAACAGGTAGGCTAGGTTTTATAGTTTTCAAAAATGCCACCGTTTACTTCTAAACATAAGTCAGCTCTCTGGTGAATAGCTCGGGTCGCTCTATGAATGGATACGGGCCTGTTTCTTATAGTTGCTGCTGCATTTATTATTCGATCGAGTAATGCATCTTTAGTGTTTACTTTACTTGAATATACCAATGATTTAAACCACCCCCAAAGACAATAATCCAGAGGATTAAGGTCTACTATTGCTAAGCAACAGGAATTTCCGCCTGAATCACCCAAAACCTAGCCTACCTGTTATAAATAATGTAATAAAAACCTTAAATTGAATATTGTTTACCCCTGTATTTCGGTAACGGCCGGGAATAGGACCCATGTTTATAGGAACTTTTATGTTTATTTTGGGTCCCCGAATACGTACCTAAAATATTGACATTTCCTCCTGAATCACCCTGTATATAGATATATTTTACCTATGTTCGACAGAAAATAAATGAAAAAAATGAAAAAAAATTAGAAAGTTAACAATGTCAAACGAATAAGTTAGAGGTGAAACTAACTTCATTGACAACGAATGTTACTGTGTTTTGTTGACAATGTTGCAACTTTTATGTTAGCTGTGAGCTCGGCTAATCATAATACAGTATCATAATACAGTATAACTTAATCCCTGCAGAATTAAAACTTGGCAAACAGAATGAATGTCCACGATTTAACCATATAGGTACCTAATTGGAGAAGATGCAAAAAAAATCAAACCCATTGAACATCAAGAAGAAATCATTTAGCACTTAATGTGGTGTGGTTAACAGACATAAAGGTGTCGGTTTATTATTGTCCTTACAAGTCTGAAACAATGCGGCGCAGCTAGCATTTCAAAGCTAACAATTACCGTACAAAGAAAGCGTTTTATGCGGCATTGTCGAGATCAAATCTGTCCATTAATTACCGTGAAAGGCACAGAAAAGGAAAATTATCGGTATTATTGACACAAAAGCGCTCCACGGCCATACATACGTTTTGCCGGTGTAACAGAAGTTAGATAATCGCGCATTAATCAAATGCAAATGAAATATGCTCGGGCAGCGCTCGTATTTACAACAATAGCAAATGTCGCGTTTATAATTCTCCAAAGACAATAGACCACGACCGTTCACTGTTAATTGGTGCTATTCATCGTGGCCGTTTGCTGTCTTGTTATAAATTAACGGGCCAGAGTAACCAGTGGAGAGCTTGCTCTGAGTGCTTTGTCATCATCCTGGATTACCAATTGCTACGCTGTTCATCTGTATTCGAGGATTTAACTTACGCGCTTAGGCGGTATTTATGGAAAAAACATACATAAACCATTTAGCCATATCTCGAAAAATGGAAGAAAAAATATTTCAAAAATATTTGCACACAAAATATCGGAATCATTATTAACTCGACCATTCCTCTATTATGATGGTGATTTCTAGTTGACTCTGGACAGAAATAATTATAAAAAGGTTTTTTCTAGTAGTAGTTATATGATTTGTCGCTAAAAAAAAGAAAAGGTTGGAGACAAATATATCAAATTATATATCGTTTGATTCAGAATTAAAAAAGGAATTCTATAAATAAAATGTGTAAGTTGTAAAATACAAAAAATACTACTTAAAAGTTCTCTAATGGTTGTGCAGGTAAAAAAATTATTTACCTATTTCGCGATAACTATTTTATAGACCCCCGTAAATAAAATCCGAGTACACCTTCGAATTCCCCTTAATTTTTTCTACAAATTCATTCTTTGATTGACAATTTTATGTTAACCTGTCTTCATGTAACACACTTTTCCCGTCTAGATGGGCCAGTTAGATCAGGGAAATTACGGTGAAAAATAACGAAACCTAGACAAAATTCATAACCGCATTTTTACAATGCCATCACAAAATATTGGTAATAAATGAACGCCAGAATTGTTTTTTATACAAAATAAACATACGCGTGTGGACGTTTTTTAGAAAAATACATTTTCTTGTTGTACTTATTAAAGACGGCATAAATATTAACTGCGAATTTTATGCTGCATTTATTAGTAAGTACGGTATATAAAGTTGAGATTGATAAATTAAACAGATTACGTTTGCGCAAGTATCCGAATGATGCAAAAATTACATTTTTCGTAATATTTTGTTGGGCAAAAATATTAACTGCGTTTTTATTATTTATAATTACCTTAAAAATCAAGTATTAACAGTTTGTTCTGAAATTGTTATTGTTTCGCCGAAAATCGAAATTTTAAAGAAATTTGAAGCTGTCTTTGAGAGCAAAATTATTAACTGGCTGATTTTTGTTGAACTTTGTAAGTGGATACTAAGTCTTGTTAAATTTTTTGAAATTGAACAAAAATGGTAACGGAAGTATTTTTTTATTTAAAAATAAATATTAATAATTAATTTCGCTATATGTGATTTAATATAGTTATATTGTAAAAAGTTAAACAAAAAAACAGTTAATATTTGTGCTTTTCCTAAAGAAATGACAAGAGCCACTTTAATTTTTGGCGCCATCGGTTGCTTGTATCCAATATTGCTCTCGTATCCTCATGACTCTGTCACACATTGGCTAACTAGGGATTCCATAAACAAGGGTTATATTGTAAAAAGTTAAACAAACAAAAAACAGTTAATATTTTTGCCTATTCTATACCAATGAGAAGTGACAGCTGACGTACATGCGGCTCAGGTAAATGTTTAATTTTGTATAAGTTACATTCTATTTGTAAAAGGGAATGATCATCTGCAATAAAAACGTAGTTAATATTTTTGCTTTTGCCGAAATAGAAAATTATCCGATTCTTATCTCTCTTTGTCGATCTAAGTTAGGTACTTCCATATTCTTAAAATGTTTAATTTCTTAATATATGTTAGCAAGGGTTTTTTACCTAAAGAGTCTAAAAAAATCCAGTTAACGTTTTTGCTCGAAATTTCTAACGAAAAATAGGTGTTTTTTGAGGTAACTCAAGGTTCCGTTTTTTCAAAATGTTTAATTTTTGGTTTCTACCAACGTATTTACTTATAACTTTGATATGGTAAAACAAAATTGCAGTTAATATTTTTGTCTAGGTCAAATTCTATTTTCCCTGGCCTACAGTCTGTACATATTAAGATTGTTTGCCCCTGCACAACGTCTGCTCACGCCCTAACTGCTATAACAGATTCCTGTGAATGTGTACGTTTTATTAGATGCAGGTGGCATTTCTGCCGATCCATTTCAATCCGGTAATCCTCGACGCACTCGCCTGCATTTGCATTTAAGTGCATCCAATCAGAGTTGCATCGGAAACGCTCGGCAAATTTTGTAGATGTAAATGACGGAGCCGGTCTATTAGCCTCTTTAAATTTGCAACATTTATGCAAATGATCTCGGTATTCCGCGAAACGGCGCATTTCAGACCGGGAATTTATCCCCCGGAAAAAGTGTTATTGCAAACATTGAATAAAACATTTTCAAGTGGACAAGCCGTACACTTCTATTCTAATGCAACCACATTTTATGGATCATAGACATTTAAAATGCTATGGGTTCCCACCTGAGCGCGCTTGTTTTCTAACAACCGTAAAGTCCGTAAAGCCAAGAACAATAAATCGTTTCTAATTATCCGCATAGTTTTTGTAGTGAGTCATGAAAACACCCATATTTACAGCCAACTGTATTTTATTTTATCCCGCTACGGAATGTATAAAATCTTAAAGGGAGAAGAGGCTTCCCCTGGGATTTCCCGATGGAATAAAGATCGAACATCTAATATAAATTCCAATATTTATCTCGCATCATACGGATAGATTTGTAATGCAGCCGATGTCAACAAAAAACAAAGTGAAAGGTCAACATTCTCAGATTAAGCTGATTCGAGAGCACTTGCTCTTTATCTGACATTCTTGGAGTGTATACTGTTTCGTAATAATTGACAGTCAAAAACGCTGATCTACACACGCACAAAACGCAGATCAGAAGGAGCAAGAAACGAATCCCAAATTGGTTAATAGGCTGGAAAACAAAGGAGGCTATATGACATCCGACATCCAACTGCATTTGCAACAAATGTTGAATATAGATAGCAAAGTTTAGAGAAACAAAAATCATGCAAATTAATAGTTTTTTCTTGTTTCAACTTGGATTTTTATTCTTACGTATGTTTGCTACCTGTTGGTCACCAATTTAGTATCTTAAACACTAACCAGTCTGGTGAGAATTTTCTCGAATTTATATTTGAACAGCGGCCAATATGCAATCACTATTTATCACAATAATTATACACAATTCTGTAGTTATCCCTGCCCACACTATAAACGCATGATCTATATCTATTTAGAACTTGGTGCCATTTGACAAAAACTAGATCTAGTGGTTTGCCAAACCGCACTATGTAAACGCAAACAGTAAAACAGTTCGTTGAAAATGACTAAATCTAGAAGTAGCTAGGATTAACCTCCGTCGTTGAAAATAGTACAAATTAATAATAGGCAAAGTGTAGGTATAATTTCATATTTAAAACTGCAAATCATTATTGTCCAAGTCTAAGGTTACATCTACTTGAATATATGAGTAATACAGATTCAGATCTGTGTATTATCTTCAGGGATAACATATCTGTTAAATTTATCTGATCATAAGCATAGAACATAGAATTTACCAATTCGGTGCAAGGTATATATTTGTTCTGGGTGTGGGCGACGGGCGTGTGGGTTAATAAAAATTTACGTTTTAAAATTGTCAGCACACATGACAACACTGGGATTTTATCTGTAGTTATTTATCGTTAACTATAACAGATATTCAGCCCTTCTGTGGATCCATTATCCATTCCATCTGAATATTATTGAGCGGTTGCTGAAATGTTTCGAATGCTATACTGTCCTTAATTAATCACTAATTGCTTCTCCACTTGTTTCGTAAAGATCAGAAGGAACCTGTGTAGGATTAGTTTGGAATTGGAAGACGGAACCAGTCCGCAATGTAGGATGTGGAAGTTAGATACCACTTTAACTGTGTGTCCGAGTTGGCTTGTGAACACTCTAGAAATCTATGAAGAGTTTAGAAAAATTTATTCGACGTTATTCAGTGACCGGCAGATTGAGATTTTTTTATTTTGCGCCGAAATAAAAAACCGAGTGTGGGGCTGCATTAGATATGTCCCATGAAACCAAAATAGGGCGCGAAAAACTTCATGCATATATCGCCGTATACAAGGGTAAAAAGTGCCCTTATTTTGCGTCGTATAGAGAAAAGTGGCATAAGAGCAATAAAAAAGTCTACCTACGTAATACAAAATCATGGCCTTCTATTAAAAAACTTTTCTATATTTTTTTATCATTAGTTGCAGCTTTCTCATTTGTCTGCCAGTCACTGTGTATATATTTTTTTGTCGATTGGGTGATTATTACATGGCTGGCTATAATTTTTTAAATGGTCGACCGTAGGGATTTTTTATTAAAATAGAAACTGCCGCCATAGCCAAGCAGTTTATCGCACTAGATGTCAAGTGTGCCTTGAAACATGGACAAAAAAAATGAAAACGCGCTGAAAATTCCAAGATTTGGTCCATTTAAGATCGTTTGAAAAAACAATTGCAGAGGGAAGCACTGCAAAATATTTATTTGAAAATTCAAAGTATCCATGAAAAATAAAACGAAAAAGTTTACGTAGATTTAGTGATAGAATAATTAGACGTCAAAAAATTGAAGATTATGAAGAGATTATTGAAAGATTAAGAGTAGCACAAAAAGTGTAAATTCTTTGACTAACCGCTGAAAACATGCCTATAGCTATATAGAGATGTTGGACAAATATTTAATTGAAGACATGCAGATCGTCAAAACAGAATGATGAAAATAATTGAAAATAATTTTTCATTTATTTTGTCCATGTTGCCGTTGCCAATATTTTTGAATATATTATTTTTTCTCTAATTATCTTTTACAAAAAATGATTTTCACCGGCCCGTCAGAAAATAGCACGTGTTAAAAATAAAAAAATTGCTTGTCTTGAAACTAATTTATAACAATTTTAGTTTCAAAAATCACGTAGGTATGCGTTGGAAATTTTGAAATAACTATTTTTTTACACCAGTAAACTTCCTTTTTGTAGATACTGTAAAATGTTATTAAGGAATCTTGTACCAAGTGAAAAAGTTTTTTAAGTGCGCGAACTTTCTAGGCTATAAATGCAAAAAGATCAAAATATAGGCTGATTATTATAAAATGTGAGAGAGTGCAGTAAACTTTCTCTAGCAATTTTTGTTTATATCACCAACAGGAATAAATAATAACGAAAAAATAAAAACAAAGGACCTATAAACCTTTGTAAATCGATTTTTATTATACTTCTTTGAAAACACCTTATTTTCATCTGTTTTAGCAATAATGAAAGATGGGGTTTTTCGGTCTAGCGCACGGAAACAGCGCAGGGAAAAACTTTCCGTGCGCTGAATAAAAATACGGAATATATGGCTTTAAAATAGAAATATACAGCAAAGTAAACTAAATTTAAGAAAGTGTATATGCTCTGATATTTAACATATACCTATTTTGTATTTTAATTCGTAATTGTTTCAATATTTAGATAAATTTCTGTAATATTTTTGACGTTTTATTCACCTTATCTGACAATAACTAATTTACAACAAAGCACCTTTGAAATAATTTGAGAGTAACCATGGAAACGCATCATACATACCAAACACTATATTGTCCGCATTGTTTATTTTTTCTCAATTAAATTTATTATAATATGCCGATAAAATGTTTTAAGTTTCCGTGTTCAAAGAAGTATAATAAAATATATCGTTTATTACACGTCCAGAAATAGATTTTTCCGTGCTTGCATGACTTCCCATGATCGGCTGCGCCTCACACTGGAATTTGTCACGCGCGCACGGAAAAATCTTTATTTCCAGACTCGGAATGAAATATACTATTCTAAACATATTAAATTAAGGTACAAAGTGTTTTCATAGAGCTTCAGTTTGGCACCAAGATCGATAAAATCGCTCAAAAATAAAAAAGTTACACCCCTGATGAGAGGAGCTGTAAAGTGGCAGATTCTGTATATAGATAATATTATTGACATTATATTTTCTATCTAAGTATATAATATTTTAAGTAAGCATTATAATTTCCACTGAGATGTATCATTATTACCAGCGGAGAAAAATACACAAAATCAACTGACCATGAAATTATTTCTGACACACAATACAGGGTGATTCAAACCTATGCGGCACCCTTTCAGGGGCGTACTTTACTCGTTAAAATAAGACGAAAAGTTCATATTAACATGAGTCCAAAAACTCTTCGTTACGAAAATACAGGGTGATTAAACTTTTAAAAAAATATCGATTAACAATCAATTATTTTTTATGCCTTAGCGCCTTACTAGTAACAAAAATTACATACTCCTACTGCCATTCCATTTGAAAATTATTTCGTTTACTTCAAATAATACTTACATACCTCAACCCGAAAAAGCGTTAGAGTCGAAAAAAGACGACAAATCGGAAAACTCCAACTATCCGCGAAAGGGAGAGAGATATGAAAAAAATGAAAGAGGCATTTTTTGTTCCAAATTAACATATATAACATAATAAATTGTTGTATTGTACAGGGACATACCATTTTTTTTGTTTAATTTATTGTACCGATTACCCTTACCTCCGCCACTGGATACCTTCGCGACCTGATAATAGCATTTCTTATGTCACCCTATGATGGTATTATTATGTACCAAATTTGGTTTAAATATTCTTATTGGTTTGGAAGGTATAAAGAAAAATCGATATTTTTTTCAAAGTTTAATCACCCTGTATCTTCGAAACAAAGAGTTTTTGGACCCATGTTGATATGAACTTTTCGTCTTATTTTAACGAGTAAATTACGCCCCTGAAAGGGTGCCGCATAGTTTTGAATCACCCTGTATAATCATAATAAAAATACACACTCTCAAATTCTAGACTTGGAGTACACAAGGCTACCACATCCTGGAAATGTTGTGAAGATTACTAATATAACCTAATATAACCTAATATAACCCTAACATCTAGGCTTCATTGCCATTTTCCATTTTTTGTCTGCAAACACACTGCCTTATACCTACGTCCAAGCCGAATGGGTTAAAATAACTCTTTTTCATCTCTTATGTTTTCCGCCGTTAGAAGCTGCACACTCCCAACAGACATTAGGTATAAGGTACACAATAATAATTGTACTCAGAAGGTGCACAGCGCTGCTCTTAAACTTGATGGACAATGACGTTAATTATGTATCTAAGATGTGGTGGAGAGTCGAAGCATGTTTTACTAATAGAAGAGGCGTCTAGTTACTTATCATAACTTGCGCTTATGGCGGCATGAAAATCCGTAAGTTATTAGGCCGACATCCTTTCAGCACGAGCTTAATGTGAACCTCTCTTGCCATCCCGGTCGTTCGGCGAGAGTAGTGGTGAAATGGCTAAGTGCCAATTATGAAACAAATAACGAATTGAGAAAGGGAAGTTCGTTATGCTCCACGTTCGCTATAGGTTCGTATAGCGCAGACCTTTGAATAAAGAACCCCAGGAAGGAGCAAATTTGGGCTTAACTCTCGACCGGGACAGTCTCTGCATATGGAGGGATGCTATACCCTTGAGTTGTTTCGACAAGCTAATCGAGGAAGAAATCCTCATTTTTCGTGAAATCAGTATACCTATAATACAGGCAAAACATTATAAGGCACGTTTGTGTCTTTTAAGTTTAGGAATCCTTGAATATACAAAGCAGTTCTAATTTTAAATTTCCGATTATGAAGAAGTAGGTACCTACACAAACGCCTATGTCACCTTGGTGCATGGCCTCAAAAGTTAATTTAAATCACAAAATTACTTACCGATGGATTATTATAATCAAACATTTTAGTTTTGGCGGTCAGGGCAGTGCCCCAAGCCGCACAACTAAGCATAATAACTATTAATTAATAAATATTATTATTATTTGCGTTCCGATACAAGAAAAGTGCGTTCTTTAAATGAGGCTATCAAAAATAGTGGTTGCCATTTAAAAAATATATAGATGACGTCATAGCTTGGTTAGTAATGACGTCATAGCTTGGTTAGTAATGACGTCACAAGAATGACAAATATTTCAAAATATGCACCTTTCAAAGTTATATTGGACGTAAGATTATTTTAAAACAAAATTGATTTTTTTGTTAAAGATATTATATCGTGAGAAAGCAAATGTTGTTGACATTTCCTTTTCGTCACAAGCTCGGTTAAACTTCTATAGCTATCGGTTAGTGACTTGCGATGCTCCATATTTACAGAAAGTTTACCAACCTGGTCTGGTGGTGTTTATTAATAACCTTTCGGCGACTACTTACCTATCATATAAAAAATGCAATTGTGCATTGTATGCATTTTATGCACACTACAATAAATCGTGCTAAGTTTGAAGAAAATAAAATAGGGTTAGGTATAAGGTATAATCTAGACGAATATTCGCTCTATTGCATGGCGTTTACATCGTTCGTTAAACGTCTATCGAATTAGATTCGTTACTTTTGAAGCTTGGCTTCCGGAGGTTTTCCCGGAAAGCCGCGGCCTGATTTTCGAATGATTTCCCACGGCGGCCATGCCTCCGTATCTTCCCGTATTCCCGACCGAGTACGACGGGTTTGTTTTCGGCAAGTATTTCAGATTTTATTGCAATGCAGTTGTCCGTAATTTGCGCTTCTCATTACCTCATTCGATATCGTAAAAGGCCCCACCAACCAATTAGAAATTCACAAAAAGATCAGAATATATTCTCTCTAACACTGTTTTCGAAACTACTCGTTACACATACACACTACCACCTAGCGAAGCTATATACAATCTGTGCTACCACCTACCACAAAAATTATGTTGGAACAAAAACATTGTATTTGTTATTTCATTGTTTTTTTTTTGAGGTTATACAGGGTGAGTCTGAAATACTTGGCATCCTTTTTTCGGGTAATAGAGATGGCCATTCTGAACCACTTTTCTTCATATTTTTTTTCCTAGCGCCGAGATTTTTCTATAATTCATCCCCTCAAAATCCCCCCTCTATGAAAACACGGCACTGGCGCCCTGCCAACAACCGCGTAGAAAATGGTAAATCATTAACTAGTATAGTATTTTGAGACCGAGTTTACGCTATTCTATCCGCTGTGTATGAAATAAATGTTAATGTTAAAAAAATTAGAGAAAAATTTCGGCGATAGGAAAAAAATGTATTAAGAAAAGTTGTTCAGAATGACCATCTCTCTTACCCAAAAAAATAATGCCGGTTATTTCAGACTCACCCTGTATAAGCATATAACCAATTTTTGACACTTTCGACAGTTAATGGTATTTGCTCCGCGAGAGGCAAACATTTTGAAGGGACGAAATAAATTCTTATAGTAGTCACCTGATAATTTATCTGATGGTTCCTTGTTATTGTGATATAATGGTGATTTTCCCATGCAAAGTCTAATATAGATTTGCAGTGTATCATAAGGAGAGTTTCTTATGAATGATTTATATTTAAATTTAACATTGGGCTTGCCTTTTAGTTTATTTTGGTTTCGAAAAGATGAAACATCGATAAGGCAAAGTAATCAATAAAAATATTGAATATTTTTTATACCTACTTTCCAAAAATATAATATTTATTATGTAAATTCTTAGACATGGAAGGAGAGAGGACACCGGGCTTGCCTACAATGCCGTGTATTCGTGTATACCTAGGTTGATTTTCTTAGTCGTTTTTAACGGCGGCCATTTTATATGTGGCAGACAAAGCGAGTACGTTGTGAGTTAATTTCGTGAATTTGTGAATTAAAAGTAAGTGATTAAGGGGAAAATATACTCTTACGATGGTGAATTGTTCAGCGTTTGGTTGAAAAGAAAAAGTGAAAAGCAAAAGCCCGGAATTTCGTTTCACTTTGAAAGATGCCCTAAAACTTTATTTTTTCTCAATATAACTTCTTCTAATTCCTTATACCTTTTTTAGTATGATAAAGTGCATTGTTTTGTTTGTAAATAGGACCAATGTAATTATTTTTTAACATCGTTTGTATTGAAAATTTCTTAATTGATTATGATAGTTTCATAAAATATGGGCTGGTATCATTGGTCGTGAATTATTTATTTTATTTTGATTGATTCGAAATCGCCGCAAATAAATATATTTCAGCACTTGACACTACCTTTACATTATTTGGGAAATTATCTGCAAATAAATACCAATATTTCAAATAACATGTAACAAAATACGGGGTGTTCCATTTAAAAAACATAACTTTGGGTCGCCACTACTTATTGGATCACCCTGTATATTGGAAAATATTTACGTAATGTACTACTCATGTTTCTCTATAAGTTTTGTCTATACTTTTTTTCTAGCATTAACAATGTAGAAGATATAGACCACCGCGGCCTACGTAACTCACCCTGTATACGTTGATAAAAAATCACATTTTGTTTCACACGTCATTTTAGCGACTTCATTGTATACTTTGCCAAAAATAACCAATAACCATTGAGTAAAGGATATACATATATTTTCTATAGGGTGTTCCTAAATATCATGTACATACGAAAGGGGGTAATTCTTTGGCCCATTTTAAGAAAAAAACTTCATATGAACGTATGTCGTAAACGTCCTAACTTTTGAGATACAGGGCGTTAAAGTTCATTTTTTTAAATTTAATTTTGGCTACATCTCCCGAAATAATCAAGCTGGTGAACTGAAATTTGGCACTTCTATGTTTTTGGGGATGGAGAATAAGCTGAAAATGTTAATTTCAGCGTATCTCACAGAGGGCGCCACTTGCGCTGTTTTTTTATCACGCTTTTACGCGTAACTTTTTTGAGGTTATCTTTTTGGTCCTGCAGGTCCATCATTTTAGTGCATCTTTTCATTCTGCAAGAAAAAGGTATACTCTTGTTTCGTAACATAAAATTTTCACCTACCACCTTTAAGTGTTACAGATCAACTGTACCATTTAAAGTGAGAAAAAAATCCCTATGAATAATGTACCAAAAATTATTCGCTTTCAAAATGGAAAGGATTGAATTTGACAAAATTCGGACACTCTATTTCAAAAAACCAATGGTGTTTTGACCAATGCCCATTGGGCATTTTTTTCATCATTTTGAATGTACAGTCGATCTGTAACGTTTGAAAGCGGTAGGTAAAAATTTTATGTTTCGAATATTGGAATCGACAGGTGTTTTGGAGAACGTTTTGGCAATTTCAAAGCAAACGGTTGATTTAATCGTTATGAAACAAGAGTACCTTTTTCTTGCAGAATGAAAAGATGCACTAAAATGATGGACCTGCAGGACCAAAAAGATAACCTCAAAAAAGTTACGCGTAAAAGCGTGATCAAAAAACAGCGCAAGTGGCGCCCTCTGGGAGATACGCTGAAATTAACATTTTCAGCTGATTCTCCATCCCCAAAAACATAGCAGTGCCAAATTTCAGTTCAGCAGCTTGATTATTTCGGGAGATGTAGCCAAAATTCAATTTAAAAAAATGAACTTCAACGCCCTGTATCTCAAAAGTTAGGACGTTTACGACATAGCTTCATATGAAGTTTTTTTCTTAAAATGGGCCAAAGAATTACCCCCTTCCGTATGTACATGATATTTAGGAACACCCTGTATATGTATTAGATCAACCGATAATATTACATCAAAAGTGTAGGTACCCTATACTTGTGAATTAACTACTTCACACGTGCTGCGATATTATTAACTAAGCCCAATACATAATGTAAAACATGATGATATATTCCCAAGAATGTCGTAACCTTTGTCGAGTTCAAAATTCAAGGAAGTCGTTTTTATTTTTGGAAGGCGCACGCTGTAAGCCAAGCATAGGTAGACAGCGCGATGAACAATAAATAGTATGCTTTAGCGTCAAGTTAGTCTATTTTTAGTATCACCTTATATGAGTTAATGATAATTTTAAGGTCACATACGAGTGTTGAATTGGTAGACCGATTCGAAAACGTTTATTATGCAAGCGTTTTACTACCGCTAGATCTCTACAGACAGTTGTCTAATAACATTGTAAAACGTATATGACGAGAAATTCAGCTGACATTAGTAAATTATATAATTTGGAGAATTTTAAAAGAAACACTTTCCAAGCGTGTAAATGTAGCACAAATGGAAATTTGTTCAAAAATATTATTACGTTAGGCCAGATCTATTTATTATTTTATCCATTATTCATTTATCACCCTGTATTGTAATAATAATATGTATTGTAATGAAACACCACGGCCCCAGGGCCGCTGTTTCGTAGACTTTTTCTGGTAATATTTTCTTCTTCCTATTTTATATTTACGATGTTGTCCTCTTCAAATTATAAATATTTTTTGTAAATATTTCTTTCGAGATAAACCGCATTTCCAATAACCGCCTATAAAGAAACGGGCAGGCCAACCTGCGTTCGGGCCCTCCTTCACATCTGGTCGCCACTCACACCTAGTCTCCACTCTCCAGAGCCCTTTGGTTTTCGACCTACGCCATTCCCGAGGCAGTCCTCAGAATTCGCCGCTTTTTGGGAAAGCGAAATGAAGTCTGGTTTTTGTCCGTCAATGCCCACATCTGTTATCTAGCCTATAGAATAACGCCCGGTCACATCTAGCCTTTTCTAAGAACTTCCGAGTCCCGTCGCCACTTCTGGGAGACCACCCAAAAACAGGTGACGCCGAGCCCTTTCCTCGGCTTTGTTCGAACTCCCATAAATAGCGTCCGCGCGGAGTCCTCAGGAACAGTTTTCACTGATCCATATACGGGCCAACACTGCATAAGCGCTCCCTCTATCAGAGGTACCAGTGCGTTGCAACGTTTACCTACCCGCATAAGCGCTCCCTCCAACTAATTAGAGGTACCAGTGCGTTGTAAGGTGTTCACCCACCTGCATAAGCGCTACCTCGATTGACCGGAGGTACTAGTGCGTTGCGAGATTTTCGTATCAGCTACGTTCATAATTGTTTTTCCTAACCGCGGTTGGCCTTTGTGGATCTCGTATTCAGTCGCGTAAGTGCGTGTATCGCAATGAAAGTCGGGCCGGACCCGCGGTGTAGTCGCGAGTTAAACCGCGAGACCATAACCCGAGAGCCAGGTGAGTATAACCCACGAATTTCCATTTTCCTCTATTCTCTGGTCACGGCATCTTTAATTTGTCCACGGCGCTTTTGAGTCTCGCGGCTTCTTTAATTTATATTCACGGCGTTCTCTAATTTATTCACGGAGCTCTAATTTAGGCGCAGCTACTTTAATCTCCACGACATTCTTTATTTTTCCGGCTTCTCTGATATGTTTACAGCTTGCCCAATTTTTTCACGGCATCTCTAATTTATTCACGATTTCTTTAATTCATTTCCGTCACCTTTAATGTATGCATAGCATGGACGAGTAGTCTCTTATAAAAAGGGTTTTGTAGGGAGATATATTTTTATTCTATCTATTGCGGGAATATGTATCTCGTCGAGTAAACAAACTATTTGCATTTGTGCTTTGACCGCAGTGCGCCACACAGCTGTCATGCAATCCATGTTATAATATGCTCTATTATATTTCAGATACCTACAAGACTACAAATTACCTTTCATTACAGTAACAGTGTCTGAGTACACGTATTTTTGTCTTGTTTATTCTCACTGAAAACATTACTTGTTCCGAAGTCAATATGCGGTACTAAAAACACTTCGCCCAGTAGCGAACTGTCAACTAAATGGCAGAACATTGTCGAGACAAGCTTTTTCTTACTTTTTCAATACCGACGCGATCTGTATTCCGCCATCACTCACTCAACCTTTCATTTACATGTTTAGCACGGCGCACGCGCCGCGTGTTGTACACACACACACGCCTTACCAACGTCAGGGAGACCCATGGTCATGGATACAATAACAATGTTAATGTAAATACCATAGGCGACAGGCTAACAACAATAACCTTTTATTCTTAGATGCTCTTGTACATATGTGTACTATATATTAAAATATAGCTGTTCTCCGCTGTACGTGTCGCTCTCGCCGAGAAGGCACCCACCTAAATTTAAATTAGGGAGTTGTTTCTGAACTACACCATTCCTAAATAATATGTTCCAGTACTACATGATTTATTCTTGTGAGAATTAATTAATTCAGTAAACCAGCCGTGTAGTTAAACACTCGACCAAGCGTGGTGCTATGTTGGAGGACGCCCTGTCCGATTGGTTGTCAGTTAACACCTTTGTTACCGAACGTAACACGACCTGTTAAGGTCCCGGGGGAGACTCCCCGACCGAGGGATGTCAACCCGGTCCACGACTGGACGGGTTTCGTTTCCCCCTACCTGCACACACACCTGAATCCCTGCGATCCGTCGTTACCGGAAGAAAGGAGAACCCCCGTGGCTACAGCTGGCTATCCTGGTCCGAGAGAGGCCGAAGGTCCAATGTGACCTGGTAACGACGGCCACGATTCTATAGGTGCCTACATAACTATATATCTACCTACGGGTGATACCTGAACCAATCGGCGGTGTGGCCGCCGATATACACCTCGTACGATCCAGTATTTACCCACACGAGTTTTGTGGTCAATATCAGCCAAACGCTTAACCTTCCCAGGGCGAAGGAGTATAAGTCGTGTATGTGCTGCCTTGGATAGGTTTTCGTTGGGAGTCCGGCGGGGTTTTATTTAGGTTTTCCTCGCCGTGTCCGGGCTAATGCCCTACCAACACAATGTAATACGAAGTCGGGCCCTAAACCGCAACATAATTAATAAACGAGACCTATTAATTATGCAACGAACAAATATTTGTCTTATTTACTATTTTCCCTCACAGCTGACTATACGAACTAGGTCAAACCAAATTTTATTGCGGTAGCCTCCTCTACCTAATACTATCATAAAATACCCAGTGAAAAAGTGTTTATGACTACACCCTACAGTTAGATTAACAAATATGCAATCAATACTTTAAAAATTACTAAGGTTACAAATAAACAAAACGCAACGTAGAACAAGGTCCTAACCAATTAAACTAGACGATCATGCCAATTAAAGCTTCCTTTCTTCGGCACCGTAAGGGGCCGGGGGTTGGGACGTTACAGTAATAATAATAATTCATTGTTATTAATAAATAACCATAAAAAATAATTAATGCCATTTTATATTGAACGGCGTAAATACACCTATTTGTTATAAAAAGCAAATGAAAACCTACCCAGATGTTAAAGCGCTTGTAAATATATACTTATCTGAATAATATTTTGCATACTTCTACATATTACGTTTGTGAACGAGTCCTTCGTCCTTCGTACTTTATAATAATATGTAAATATGTTTTAATTATTTATAAATAGCACAATGCGATGTTTTTCCACGTTATCACTGCTTATCAGCAAACAGTAAAATTATAAATTTTACATTTATTAGTATGGCATGGTGAAGCCAAGCCACTATGGTAGGAACAATTCTAAGTATGTATCGTGACAACAAAAATAATTTATGAATATTGATTCTCAAAATAAACAAAGCATTATTTGTCCTTAGCTGGAAACATTTTTAATAGTAAATTCCAGTTTTTTTAAACATAACATGCTATATATTTGTCTATTTTTGGTCTTCTTTGCACTTTTGATGCCCATTGTTTCGAAAATAAAATCTTTGCGGGTATACAAGACAGATGAAAATATTGAAAATGACGATGAACATTGGCCCTTAAAATATGGCTTAAAATATGGCCTATTCCAAATATTATAGAGCTTGTTGTGAAGTGAACACCGTAAATTTAACAAAATAATTATTCAATTAGTTATTGAATGAAAATTTTGTTTATATCTATGACATAGATGTCACAAACTAACAAAACAGGGACACATTGTTTTGTTTCAGGGCAACTGAGAATTCTACCAAAAAATAAATTAAAATAAATAATATTTATTTAACCAACAAGTGTATTAATAAGGCCTATTAATAATCGAGGCATATTATCGCGTAAACGTAGCCAACGCGTTAATTTTCGAGATCAATAATAGCCGTTTAAGACACGTTTAGTTACAATATTTTTCCGTCGACAATGCTTTAAATAAAATTGAGAAAATATGGTTTTCACTGTTTATTTAATAATTACATTAAGTAACTACAATTTTTTATATTTATGTTAGAAATATTACGATTATACTAAAATTGATATAAGGTACAGTTGAATTACTATTAGTTGTATGACATTTTCTGGTTTTCTACAAATAACTAGGAACTAGGCTTAATTGAAAAATCAACTCTTATTTACGATCCGCGTCGTTGCAATGCCTCCCTACGTATTCAAAATTCTAGTCTAGTTATTTGTAGAAAACCTGAAAAAATCCATAGTTTTTATGAAAATACATTAAGGTTCTATCTAGTTGAAAAAAATTAAACATTTTCCGAATAAGGATTTTAATTTTCAATTTTTTGGTACCTCAAGGGTCTAAACTCTAAACTTACATTCTAAACAAATTTATCAAATAGCATTTTGTGATACCTCGTCATTTAACCTCACTTTTCTTAACTTAATGGTAATGGTTTAAGTGTTTTGAAATTGCCTCCATATTGGTGGTTATTTGGCATATTATGTCGAAATCGATTCTTAGGTTATTGGACATGGACATGCAGAAAATATTTTTTTAATATCTTAACAATAAAAAATTTCCCATTTGTTGCGAACTCTTTGGACCATACTGTGTATTGTTGAAAAGCCCTTTTGAGCACAAGTTTAGTTTGCCACACTTAAGTGGAACGCCTATACCCCCTCTTATAAATTATAAAAGCACCACTGTAAAAAATAATTTCTACTTAGGTACTATAATCACAGCAGAGCCTGCAGTTATCTTCTGGAAACTCCTGTTGTGTATTTTTGGCGCAAAATACTCGCAGCTACAAAGAATACAACTTTAATTTAATTTCGCAAATAGCCGTTCTAAATGGATGCCATTGCTCCGCCATTGTGGAACTGCAGCTCTGCACAAGCGCTTTTCACATGCGGCAGGTCAAGATATTTCTTCCTGTCATGTCTAACATTAATAATACGAAACAAGCCGGCAATACTAATAACTTTCAAAACCCTCGTAGAAAAACAGCGATAAATGGCCTCGGAGAACGCGTGCGAAGCAAGACCTTTATTTTATTTTTGTTTGGAGATATTTTGGGCGCGTAAATATTTTAAAACTCTGATAAAACGGATGATATTTAAACAGGAATTTATTTGAAGAGAATTTGGGGCATGCAACAGTCCGAAATTAATGAGTTTTTTCAAGTTTTTTGGCGCAGAATAAAAGGTTTTTTAAGTCGTTTGTGGTTGTTGAGCTCAAAGGCCGAATACGCATATTATTTTGCATATTTTCCTAAACAACAACGTTTATTGTCCCCAAAACATTTATTGAGAATCGGCAAGCTTATTATCGGTTTGTTATTGGCATTTGTCCCGTGTAATGGAAGCCACTTCTCTTCGACCAGTAGGTATGTGTGCTTAATTTAACAGGCTCGCAAATACACAAAGGAACTTCCAAGTTATTTTTCATTGTACCAGATAACCTATTAAGATATTAAGCTGTTGAACTGTGGTGTTTAAGCCCAAATCGAGTTTGACTATCCAAAACAGCTTAGTGACTTGCGGGATACTTGATACTTCGGGTCAGCGTACCAGTCTGCGTAGAGATAGAACCGGCATCTTTCATTTTGTGGCGCATTTTTAGAGGATATTTAAATGATTTTACTTGGAGCACAGTGATATACGGGGAGCGATCTATTTCATAGCATTTACCACGCTCTGCTACTGGTAAAAATACCAGACTTATCAGCAGAAATCACCCGTAAAAAATTCAAAGGTTTTTAAGCGGTCGACGTCGACCTAGTCAAGAAGGCAGCCAACAAGACAGCGAGCGTAGCGATTTGATTGGTCGGCGTTTCGGAGATCCATGGAGCAGGTGTCGACCAGTACCGTGCACGGAAATAAGGATTGCGATTTATTTTATGGATATTGCGGTTTTGGGTATAGATTTTTGTGTGTAACAAAATTATTGGTTTGGTTTAGTTTGAATTATTTCAAATTTATTTTATTTTTTATATGTTTTTAGAGCATTTAAATAAAGTTTGTAAAATATAGGTACTATAACTTGCGTTCATTTTATAAGATTCGGTTTAGCTACCCTTTGTGCGCTTAAAAAATTTTCAACCACTTCGCAAGAGCCTGCAGTTACTTCTGTGTGTTGTGTTGTTATTGTTTTAATTGTTATTATTATTAACGCGCCCACAATATTTCTGTGCGAAATAATAAACGTCCCTGCAGTTGTTAACGTTAAATTTTCCGGAGGGACAATTGCTTTGTAGCCGTAAATATTTTAACGCTGACCGTTGCTCTAATTAGACCAGAATTAGGAAAATTGCGATTTGTCTCCGCCCATTTGCGAGATTGTCGAAACATTCGCGTAATTGACAAATTAGGTTTGGAACACAGGACGACGCATTTCACTTTTTTGTCCCACACATATTAAGTACATTATACATGAAACACTAAAAAATCAGTTTGTTGAAATAGTGCAACTAACTATTTAGGTATTATTTTCAGCTCTATTTTATGGAATATACACGTACCTACCTATAATTTATGACATATATCTATAGTATGTGTGTTTTTGCTTTCAAATCATACACATATTATGTATAATTTGGAATTACCCGAATAAGAATCGTAGACCGGGAGTTAGGTAACTATTTCAGGTGTATGTAGCCTTTACCCTTTACTTTGTTGTTGTTTACGATTCCGCTATTTTGCACAGGGTCGAACTCAACTGAATATAGTATAAAATGTCTGTTTTTGTAGCGTTGGACGAAATATTAAAGATTTTACTCATCCAACAACGGTAATATAAACCCTTTGTACAAACTTATATTATATATTATAGAGCTGTAGTCATTTTATTGTCAATAATTTGAATGTGTTTATAGGGTTAAAATTTACTTAGGACCGTCCTGTACTTTGCTTAGTGCGCGTGTCGCCATTTTGCACAGGGTCGAACTCAACTGAATATAGTAACACAGGACGACGCATTTCACTTTATTGTCCCACACATATTAAGTACATTATACATGAAACACTGAAAAATCAGTTTGTTGAAATAGTGCAACTAACTATTTAGGTATTATTTTCAGCTCTATTTTATGGAATATACACGTACCTACCTATAATTTATGACATATATCTATAGTATGTGTGTTTTTGCTTTCAAATCATACACATATCATGTATAATTTGGAATTACCCGAATAAGAATCGTAGACCGGGAGTTAGGTAACTATTTCAGGTGTATGTAGCCTTTACCCTTTACTTTGTTGTTGTTTACGATTCCGCCATTTTGCACAGGGTCGAACTCAACTGAATATAGTATAAAATGTCTGTTTTTGTAGCGTTGGACGAAATATTAAAGATTTTACTCATCCAACAACGGTAATATAAACCCTATGTACAAACTTATATTATATATTATAGAGCTGTAGTCATTTTATTGTCAATAATTTGAATGTGTTTATAGGGTTAAAATTTACTTAGGACCGTCCTGTACTTTGCTTAGTGCGCGTGTCGCCATTTTGCACTGGGTCGAACTCAACTGAATATAGTATAAAATGTCTGTTTTTGTAGCGTTGGACGAAATATTAAAGATTTTACTCATGCAACAACGGTAATATAAACCCTAAGTACAAACCTACTTATATTATATAGGTATTTTAGAGCTGTAGTCATTTTATTGTCAATAATTTGAATGCGTTTATAGGGTTAAAATTTAGTTAGGACCGTCCTGTACTTTGCTTAGTGCGCGTGTCGCCATTTTGCACAGGGTCGAACTCAACTGAATATAGTATAAAATGTCTGTTTTTGTAGCGTTGGACGAAATATTAAAGATTTTACTCATGCAACAACGGTAATATAAACCCTAAGTACAAACCTACTTATATTATATAGGTATTTTAGAGCTGTAGTCATTTTATTGTCAATAATTTGAATGCGTTTATAGGGTTAAAATTTACTTAGGACCGTCCTGTACTTTGCTTAGTGCGCGTGTCGCCATTTTGCACAGGGTCGAACTCAACTGAATATAGTATAAAATGTCTGTTTTTGTAGCGTTGGACGAAATATTAAAGATTTTACTCATGCAACAACGGTAATATAAACCCTAAGTACAAACCTACTACTATATTATATAGGTATTTTAGAGCTGTAGTCATTTTATTGTCAATAATTTGAATGCGTTTATAGGGTTAACATTTAGTTAGGACCGTCCTGCACTTTGCATAGTGCGCGTGTCGGTCCACCTTTACCTTGACATATAACTTTGGGTACCTACCTCCCTCCTCTATTTATGTATTCATACCCCGTGAGTGTCTAATGGCGATTACTCACGCTGAGTAATAAGCGTCATTACTTTTTCAAAATCGCAATAATAATGAATAAATTATCCAATAATCATAGGGAAACAATATTTTTGGTAATAATATGTATTATGTACATCCAAATGTTCCAAGTTCCTGGGCTGTTTAACAGCTAGATGATGAAACGTTTATGACGGATTATCCTTTGTTTCGACCGCACACACGATAAACGTTACTATTTTAGAATCAGCTCTGACGATGATATCAGACAAACATGTATTACATAGGCGTCCTATACAATTTGACGTAAATTCTTATAAAAGTACTAATACACTGTAAGTATTGTACAAAGTCTCTTGATAACTTTACTGTTGGATCAAACAATTTACAGAAGTGTATCAGAATTTTAAGTAGGTCTATGCGACGTGGTAATTTAAAACACCGACAAGAGATATTTGGTGAGAAAACGATCAAAAAACGGAGTTAGAAAAGATACATTTTTATTTTTATAAAATGCTTTTGAAACCGGGCATTTTAAACCAACTTCAATATGCTTTATTCCGACAACATTGTAAAAATTTTATTGCATTCTCTAGTCACGAAGGTGTTCCACAAACTTTAGTATAAATAATTTAGAGATGAATCGATACCTACATAATAATTTTGTACGTTTGGGGGCACACATAAATGGAATGATTGACTTTAACAGTATAAATACAATATACATTTTTTTGTACAGATTGGAACCTCTTGTCGTTTCCAAAATATCCAAGAAAACCTTTTTTTAGATAAAGTTTCTCACCTTGTATCCTTATTATTCAGCTTCTCTTAGAGTTTGCATATGAAATTTTTTGCTACAAATGAGATTCTCTACCATCAGTTTTATTTATAACTTTCACAACTGGGATAGTTAATATAATATACAAGATTTATATCTACAATTCTAAATCAAAATAAAAATTTACAAAATAGCCCCAAATTTTAAATACGACTATAACAACTGTTCATTTATAATTATTGCCAGCTTTCAAAGTTACGGCTACATAATATAACAGGCCTAAAATTAATACAAAAATAACAAACGAAATAATAATAAAGAAAATAACATTGCCTTCGGCAAAGATGAGACAACGCAAAGGGCGCACCTAGCTCGGTGTGTATACGCTTCTTGAAAGTGTAAGTGTGTTTAAAAATGTATAAATGTGTTTAAAAATAAATGGCGAATTAAAGATGATGGAAACAACTCCAGGACATGCCACCTTAGTGATCGAATCGATAATATTGAATTATGTACCTATATATAAAATCATTGAGACTATTATCTAATTTTAACTTCCTAGTACAATATAATCATTGTCAACCTTCATAAATTCACATGTAAATTTGTTGTAAAAAATCAAAAATCTCAATTTGTGTGCTTGCTTTAATTTTTGTGTGTTCAAATTTGAAATATCTTTCAGAATATTATTTTATACCAGGGTAATGAGATACCAAATATCGAATTGAATCTTCCACATTTTTTCTTGCAAATTTGTTCTACTTTTTACGATATAATAATTATGTCGATTCATTTAAAAATTTGGAGGAAAATTGAGAAAAATATTTTTCAAATAACGCCCTGTGACACAGCTATTATTTCGTCTTCATCAACAAACCTTCCTTTTTTAAACGAGACCGGCTTTGTCAAAGTCGACTTTTTCGAAAGTGCTAATTTGCCTAGAAAGATCACGAGTATAAATTCGTCTCTTTATTTTGTGATAAAATAAATGGCCAATTTGTACGAGATCTTGCTTTATAAAGGGCAAAATAGCCCTTGAGAATGAATTTATCAAGAAAGATTTCCGCCACGTGTGGTTTTTGTTGATAATATTTCACGGATACGATTCCTTTATTAATTTCCTGCATATTTATATCTCCGATCTTGTTGGAACTTGGAACGAATTTTCTGTTCTAAATAATCGCGAAGGTGGCAGCTTCGGCTGGGGCGTCCGAGTAAACAAACATGACGCTTGGATGTCCAAGGCAGGTGCGATTTTTCCGATTTTGATACTGCTTTATTTTGTAAATGTACCTATAAACTACACAAATTCATTTAGGTATATACAATATATAGCAATACGTTAACATAATTTTCAGCTGCATAATTTAGAACATACAAATTTTGGCAAGTCGGTTTTTCTATTGAACAGATCCGCGGTTGCTCTGCAACATAGTGATAAACTCCCTTGTGATCTTAAGAGGGGGTTGCCGACAGCGAAAATGACGTTAGATTTCGCATTTTTTTAAGTTGTATAGCATAAAATCTAATAACATTTTACCTAGCAAAAATTTAGTACAAACATCTCTGTCTTCATTTTAATCATAAGATCTTAAAAGCATATGCACTGGAATTATTATTTTTCCCAAGGTTTTCATAACCTATAAAACAAAACACTGCTTGTAATATCTTATTATGATTAAAATGAAGACAGAGATGTTTGTACTAAATTTTTGCCAGGTAAAATGTTATCAGATTTTATGCTATACAACTTAAAAAAAATACGAAACCTACTGTCACTTTCGCTGTCGGCAACCCCCTCTTAACCCTTTGGTATTTTCCAAGGAAATTTGTTGCTATACCTACTCTATTCAAACTAAATGCAAGTGGGGTGTAAACATTTACACGATGGAAGCACGTGAACAATTCTAAGGGCTAATACGAGGCAGGGCCGCATTAAGGACGATCTCTATGAATTTTATAATATAAAATATTAAAATAATATGCCCCAGTATTAAGAACTTTAAAAACAAACTTTTATGGCACACCTAGTCATTCACTTACCTGCAAATTTCTACTATTAACACAAATCGTAGCTCCAACAATCAATAAACAGCGAAATAATTATATCGGAAAAAATAAAGTTCCACTTGCAACTCAATACACCTCTGTAAGGAACACAGACTGGCTGCACTCACCCGCCGGGTCAGGGTTTTATTGCCGGGTAGCCAATAGCAAGCCGATCACGTGCTATCACGCTCTAGCCATGCAACAACTTGTGTTTATGTTTCACTTGCGTTTAGTTTGAATAGAGTTTAATTTATTGGATACAAACAGTATGTATGAGGGAAATAATCATTATAATATTTTTTTATAACTTTCATAATTAAAAAAATAAAAACAAAAATAATTTTGGGTACCTACATTACATTTTTTCAAATAACTTTTGACAAACATTTGCACGGAAATATTAACTGGCTCGGTATTATTATTAATATTATTATTCCGCCTTTATTCTGAATTACCAAACCGTCTAAAGGAAAACGACAATTTTTTCCATAAAAGATAAAGAGTCGTCATTAGTAGGTATCAAAGAGAGACATTTTTCTAAAATATTTATATTGTACCTACGTAATCATATTTTTTTATCTTTTTCTTTTTCATCCTCGAACCTGAGATTAACTAGCCACTTTAGGGGCCTTTCAATAAATAAAGTCTAAACATTTTCAGGCACTTCTGGCCAAAATTATTATGGAGAACAATAATAAAATCAAGGAATCGGAAAAGCGATTTTCCCCTATAGAAAACTGGAACTTTCGTTGTAAACAATGGTATCCCGTATTTTATTAAACAGTCGGCAAATTCGGTGATAAATTATTGTAACGAAACTTCCGATAAATCTAAAATCTAATTACGGCATGGCAGCGTGGTGATGGAAAGATGTTTATTTCGAAGAGTTATTTTTGAATGCATAGAGGAAGCCGGGAACCCTGGTTTTAGTCTAATCTTTTTTATTAATGAATAACAGAATTGGATTTTACAAACTAGGTAAAAGTGGAAAACTTATTACCTGTGTATCAGAGCATATTTAGACTGCATGTTTTTCGGCCTTCGATCGACCTTGCTTCGAATCGAGGTCAGGGCAGATTGCATGATCATGTCTTTATAGAAAAACACCGCTGATGGCAAAGAGCGCTGGACAAAATCTGGAGTCATGGTACCTATTGCTCTTCAAAAGCTTTATATGCGTGATTTAAATACTGGTAATACCTAATTATCCTTCCCTCACTGGAATTACTAGGGTTTTCTAGGGGTTTCCGTAGTACTTGAGCGAATGCTATCCTAGTTGTATCGGGAAAAGTCGACCCTAGCCGCAACGAACACGAAATAATAGTAATTGCCCCCTTCCCCCGCACAAGCATTTAGTTGCCTCTGGGCTGCTCCTAGTTTGGAGTATTGTGAGGGTGAGAATTATTTTAATTATCATCATCATTATTATTATAATAAACCACTAGCCCAAGTGATCCTTTGTTTTCGACCAGCAAAATATATATATGTAGTCTTATTCAAGGTCATACTACCATAAGGACCGCACAGGACCGTACTTGATAAATCGATGCCAGGAAAAACGCTACAGAAAAATGAACTTCAAAATTATCTGTTGGCACGAAAGTGAATGAAAATCTACGTGCACAATTAATTTAATTATTTATGCAACCTTTGGCCGCGAAGCTTTTATTCTTAGTTTCTTTTTCTGTGAACTCGCTCAATTTGAATCTTCCTGTAGGTATACCTTCCATTTCACCTTTTGTGCACGTTTCCATTCAATGTTTCAGGTGAGTATCAATAGAAAATTTGGTAGATGGCTCTGCTGGCTCATCCTTATATTTGCCATGTTATCCCTGGCTTAATTTTATTTGTTCTCCAGCGTTCACTCATTTTAACGCCAAAGTAATACCTATGTTTTGAGAAAACCCATGCATTGAGTCTTCACGCATTAAACCGACTTAATAAACCTGTGTGATGCGATAACTTATATCCTATAAATTGAGTTAGTAGAGTAGGTTCCTATTTTATATGGAAGTTTCCATGTATTTTAATATAAGTTTCCACTAGAGTTTTGGCAAGCAAAATATAAAAAAAACATAAAGGGATTGAACCGAAATGACCCCTGTTGTTATTGTTTTTGTACCGACAGTTGCCAAAATGTTCAAAACTTTCCACATACACATTTAAACATAATTTTCTCCCACAGGTCGTAGATAAATTGCAGATTATTTTCGAGGAAAAGATAAGACTTAATTTCTTTCCAATATTCCGTAGAATAGATAATTTTAAAAACTGAGATTATATGTTGAGTATAATGTACATTACAGATGGTAACATAAATGTGACTTCCCTAAATGTTTGAGACACTGTATATCTTTATGACTGGGTAAGTTTAATCGAAAAAAGTATTATGCCTAAACTAAGAAACACATTTTTCTACTTTGTATCTTACTTTTAGAGCAAATACTTTAGTTGACTTTTCAGAAATACCTACCTTGAAATAATTTAAAAAATCAAATATGCCATGAAACTGTAACACATACATACAAATAACGAAAGGACTTTTTTGTTTAGAATTAAAATCTATATACATAGAAAACGCAATATATATTTTTCAATATAAAGGTGATTAATTTTTTTTTCTAACAATACATTTTTTTCTAATAATAAATAATGTACGAGGTCATTACCTAATTCTTCGCAACTGGTCATTTAAACTGACAATATTTTTCGATATTCTACTGAGCCTATAGTTTCGACATTTGAAACTTTATCACAGAATGGAGATAGATTACGAAACTTTTAATAAGCTAGTCTGGGTCACAAACTTTCAGAAAGAGAGTCAAATACTTAATATGATTGATTACTATCGAGTTCCGAGTTAGGTCTATCTTATTGCCTCAATTTAATATTTCTCATTATATGTGCTTTTTAACAAGATTTCTTTGTTTCTTTTTCCTCTAACTATTGAAATCCGATCCTTTGCTTATTGTAGAACACATCTGGTTCAGCCAACTCCTTTTTTAAAATGGTAAAGGATGCGTAGATAATTTTGTTAATTTTTGTCACGTGAAACTGCTGAAAAAATAAGTAACTTCCTACTTGGGTGTGTATGCAGGAAAGTTGTGAAAATCCCTTAGAAAATATACGCTACGAATTATTCACAATTAAAACGATAATTTTTTTTTGAAAATAAAAAAAGAAGTGAACATCGAAAATACTGTAACCGGCATCAAAAATTAATAATGCGTGTTTATGTTTTATTTTTGACAAGCGAATACTAGTATAAATACTATATATACTTGGAACTTGGCCAAAGGCCACATTGCCGGGTAATTTTCAAATATATAAACAGACAGATTTAGTTTACCGCGACCGATTTGTTGTTTCTATATAGAAAAGTTGTGATTTCAAAAGATACTTTATCTTTGGTACAGTCGGTACAGATATTTACTGCATAATCTAAGTATATCTACTGCTTCTTTGTTTCTGCGTGCTAAGTAAATAATTATTTTTTTGTTTACCTTATTTGATGTGTGAATGTGTGCATTTTATTATAATTAGGTACCTATATTTGGACAAGATAAATAACGTGTTGGGGATGCTAAAATTTAAGCGATGGCGTAGGCAACGCTGCGACCTGTCAAACCTTATAAATAAAGTGCTAAAAATACTCGTTTCATATTAATTTAAACAATAAACAGGACTCTATTAATATACACCTTTAATATTATGCTTATACTAAATGACAATGACAATAGTATTTTACGCAAATGTAAACGCGTCGCGCATTGGCGCCAGTTTTACTCGCACGGGCAGATTGAATTACGCAATTAAAACGTTTGAGTGCATCAGGAACTGTTGTTCTGACAGAGTAGTCTGTTGTTAGTCACCGGATTCTAAGTAAAACAATGAAATTCGACAGAACTAACAATGATTTATAAATTTATGATGATATTCAACAGATCTGTAAAAACCGAGCGTAAACAATATGTGATTTTTATGATCCTAACAGGTCTTATCAGGTCTTATCATATCTACTTATAAACCATAAATAAGTGCCAACAACTACTACATATCTAACTCATCAAAAGCAAAAACCTTTTTTAAATATAATTTTTGAAATCCTCTTAGCTTTCAAGATAAATATTATTGAAATTTTGATATGTTTTTGTTATTTGCTACCGGAGCATAGTCCGAACTCTTGGTTGACTAATAAGATACTTAATAATAAAAAGGCACAAAGAATGGCGACGAATTATGTTCTTCTATCGCCGGTAGTAGTTTCCGCAAGACCCCAGTTGCCAAACTTGTAATACTTTGTGCTGTAAACCCAGTCTAGTGCTAATAAATGTCGAAGTGCTTGTACAAGAGGAACATACTGATCTGGCATTACTAAAGGTGTCGTCTGATCTGGCGAACAGTGTGTAAAATATATCCATAATAAGAAATCGAATAAGCAAAAGAGAGATGGGTACGACGGTGACGTTGTCACTACTTCCTAACGTAATTGAAGCGCTTCAACCAATCGCCTTTACACCTTTAGGGCTGCCAGTGCGATGTGCGCCCATTTGGGGTGAGACAATCCGGGAATCGTTCTATGGACTTCCTATAGCCCTGAACTACACATTACTCCGAACGCGTATAAACAACTGCATATTTTTTTACAAATCTCTTGTTGGAGTCTTCAAACAATTATTTCACAAATAACTCGTACCTAGCCGGCAGGAGACTAGCAAAAAAGATATGAAGATTGTGAATCATCAATTTTAATGCGTTACCTACGGTAAATAGGAAAAAATACCGGATAAAAAAACTGTTTTCGAAAAAAATATATTTGAAAAAGTTATTGCTTTTGATGAGTCAAATATTACGTGGATAAAGCCATAAATAATTATTATATTATTCTTATATAAGACAGCAGCGAGCTATGGACAACCCTCAATATATGTGAAAATAAAAAAATGCTATTTTGCCTTTGGCGGTCGACTCTTCAAAGTTAACGTACACTGCTCCATCCATGTCGTAAACTGCAGAGACGGCGAAAAATTTGAATAATTTTATACGTGCCCATCGCATACCTGAGTCTATTTATATGCGAATTTTATGTTCTGCCGAAATTATACAAAAATTCCGTTGGTAATAGTATATCGGCGGCGCCACTTTTTTTCAGAAATCAATAAGCTTCTAAAATTAGATTTTGGATGTCGTAGACCGAATTAACATCTCCGTATAGTGGGCGCCACAACTATGGGCCATTTGATTTGGCGGCGTGAATCATAATAATATTATGCAGTTTGCCAAATTGGGAATAGAATAGGAATGAGGTGTGCAGTTTCCTAAAGCAGGCATCAAAACAATCGATTCATATGGTTCCGGGTTCATGATGATATTCATCAGATTTGGGGCTTGTTATACTAAAGCGACCTATACGTGAAAATCTCCATAACCCAAGATGTGATAACAATAAGGATGTAAGACTAGTGAGTGTAAAAATATTTTTCCGTTTCGAAAAATAAAAGTAGCCCTACGTAAAGTACCTTTTCTGTGCAAGATACGGGAGAATTTTACTAAGAAAATTGTACAGAATAGAAAACTACGCCCACGTACAAAGTTTGAGAGTAATCAGCCTACTTTGACCTTTTCCATTTTTTGACAATTTTTAATTCTTCAATAGGCAAGGTCGATTAGTTTCAGACTCGGTTTCAGACTTTGTACATGGGCATAATTTTTTTGGTTAGATTTTTGAGACATACTGCATATTTTGGATTTTCTTAAGTCCCTTTTGTTCTCCCAATTCCAAAGGTAGAAGTTTATTATCTATGTCTAAAAATAACCCAGCAGCGAATTTTCATTTTTTGATAAATTTCGTCAAATATGATAAATAAAAATAATATATTGTTAGAGGAAGAGATATACAAAACTATATATGGCTGGAATTGAGAAAAGAGAAGGAACCTAAAAAAACCCAAAGTATACAGGATGTCCCAAAAATATCACCAAGTGATTCTCCCTTCCGGTCAAACCCGAAGCCAGAAATGAAAACCGACAATTTTTTGTTACTCCCGCTTACACTCATTACCAATATCCCGTGTTAAAATTCAACTTCACAAATTTTTAGAACAAGTTATTTCGTGTAATAACTTTTGAACAACATTTAAAATTACGAACATAACATTAAATCTAGCATTATTACGACATTTGACAGAAACTAATTCCCTTCAAAATCGTCCTAACTCATAATAATGGGCTCTCATAAATCAATGTTTATTGAATGAACAAGTAGGTACCTACACAAACGCCTATGCCACTTTGGTGCATGGCCTCAAAAGTTAATTTAAATTACAAAATTACTTACCGATGGATTATTATCCTCAAACATTTTAGTTTTGGCGGTCAGAGCAGTGCCACAAGCCGCATAGCGAAGCATAGTAACTCGAAAAATTATCTAAATAGCACATACTGATACCTATCACCGTTTCAGATACCAAAATATTGTGTCAAAACTGGGTTACTACTCAGGGCGATTTCCGTCTCACGTATTTTATAATACACATAGAGCTTTGACTCCTTGGGGTTCTTTATTTAAAGGTATAAACATGAAACATAAACAGGTCAATATAAAAACACTGAATTGAACTTTACGCTTTGATTATTTTATGCTGTGCTTGTGTTTATTACTTAATACAAACTGACTAATGGTGAGTTCTTATTCTTTTCTTTTTTTCTTTGAGACGCAATACTCCCTTTAAGTAGATACCTATAAAATTAAGAGGATGCAATTCTTTTGCTTTTCACGGCATAGCCCTCGAACGAGTCTGTTTACAATTCTATTTTTAACAGACTGTTGTCATCGCGAGCAGGTAGCGCCAAAACGAAAAAAATGACAAATTACCGACCGGAACCCAAACAACAATCCCAGTAATAGCTTCTAAATTTAGGCATTATGAAATTCGAAAATCCCAAACAAACGAACGACCGGTCCCGCCGAGCAGTTTTTGTCTTTGATATACAGGACATAATAACAACAAAACACATGTTTCACTTTTTTCTCTGCGAATTAACACGGCGGTTTTTGGATATCAGTTCCACATTGCCGACTACTTTAAATAGGTAAACACGGGCATTACTTATGATGTTGCATGTCTGAAACTAATGAAAAGTGACAATAAAATCTTCTAAAGGAAACGTTTAAGGTTAGAGTTAGAAGAGGAGAGCACAGAGGAATAGCTGACCCACGTACACCCGAAACAATAAAAAGCCTAATATTGCAGAGCCCCCATGATCCACGTCCTACCTACTAAACTTTGTGGTAAAAATTTATTATTAAAGTTTGGGGGGATATCCGCAAATATTTGCCATCGTCTCCACTGGTCTGTGGTCTCCATTTCTCTTAAAATCCTCATCGCAAAGTGGGGATAAACATCGAAATATGCAATATAGCGAGCTGCTTCTGTTCCTATACGTACTCAAAATAACCATTTTACGTCACAGATGCCAGAGGTCATGCCACACACATTCACGGTACTACAACTTCAACGTTAGGATTTGTACGGTTAAGAACAGTGGCGTAACCAAAAATTTGTCACATGTCAAATGAAGCCCAACTTTAAGGGGCAATATAATCTATTGTATCACTGCAGATCTTCTTACTTGATTATAATAAATGGAGAATGCAATACCTACTTGCAGTAGTTTATATCTAAATCAATATGTCGGGTAGACATGGGCTTCATTTGACATATTTGAGTCTGTATTCTGTCTTCTCTGTGGTAAAACCTAAAAGATATCATGCCCTAGAAGCATACTTAACTATTCTAGAGCCAACAGCCAGTTGTTTAATTATAACATACACGCTTTGTCCACAAAGGTGTCCGAGAAAGCAAATGCCCGCAAAAAAGTGTATCTATACTTAAATTATGTAATATAATTCCTTCTTGCAAAATGCCTTCAAGAATGCTCTTGTGTTGCGTATATGGGAACTTATCTCGTTGTTTTGTTAAAGCGAGATAAAATTGTCGGACGGATGGTGTTTGTTACTTTGTAAACAGTGTTCCGTTATCGAATAGCGACAGAAACGAAAAATCCATGCATTAGGTAAACAGCCATTTTCATTTATGGGAGGACTGTAGAATAATGTGTAATGTAACTCCTTGGGTTTATCTGTTGTAGATGACCTTAGACCGTCGGGACGCTCATCTTACATGTTTTGCTTCCAACCCATACATAATCAGACACTCGGTCTTTAATTATTATTATAATCTATTCGGAAACTACAATATGTTTTCGCGCAAGTCAAGAACTGCCGTGCGGTTTGTATTGGTAAAAACCCCTGACAAAATATCATTAGAACAATAGTAACAAATGGCATTGTACCCAATCATTCAACAAGTACAAGTCGGTACAATAATATTATATTACGTAGATATATCTCGTGAACAGCATGATTTAGGTCTACACGTGGAATCCCGGCAAAGTTACAAACAGTAAACAGATTGACGTATTCCACGATTTATTCTTATTGTGCGCGGTAGAAACTATTGTTTTTTTGTTGGTTTGATTGGGCGAACAGATATTTGATACAGTGCTTGTAATAAGTTTCTGGTTTGAGAACTTACTAAAACAGGATAAGAGCCACCTGTAATACTAAGACTACCTGCTTATCACATGGTATTTATAATAATACCAGCAGCTATTACTAAATTACCATAAGCTAAAGTGGCAGTCTGTGGACATTGAACGGTCATCAATCTTTAGCCTATATTGACGAGGTAAGGGGAATAAGAAAATTTAATTTAATTAGATAAATATTAGCTTCCAAAGTATGGATAACAAACGCGTATAAAAAAATGCTTGAAGATCATGATTTTTCTGCGCATGGGAACATACTGTTGCGAAGAAATGCATTTTGAGGTTATGTAAAATGAACTATTTGTCTTTAGATTTTCCGGACTTCACAAGTTAAATGTCAAAAATTCTGTTAGTGTGTAGAATAAGTAGGTAGGTATTATGTTAGGGAAATTTTCTCTAATTGAATTTGAAAATAAAATAAAATAAAATGCTAATCAGTGGATGCACAAAATCGAAATCCGTAAAATAAAGCTTAATCCTTATTTGCGCGCACGGCACTGGTTATACTGGCCTAACTGGCCTACGTCGACACCTGCTCTGACCAATCGCCGAAACGCCGACCAATCAAATCGCTACGCTCGCTTTCTTATACGGGTGATTTCTACTGATAAGTCTGGTATTTTTACCAGTAGCAGAGCATGGAAAATGCTATGAAATAGATCGCGCCCCGTATATCACTGTGTTCCAAGTGAGTTTATTTATATTTTACCAGGGTAGCTCGAGAACAGGCACCTCGACATTAAAATACGAAACAAAACCCTTTTTTAACCGTATTAAACCGGACCTGGTATTAGTAGTAAAAAGAGATGAAGGAGACAGAAAACATATATATATATATATGACATGAAACTATAGCCGTGAGAAGTCTTATTAATACGTCAGTCAACGCTAAAAGTGAAATATTATGTTGCTTGTAGAATATATATATTTTTGAAAACTGCGTGACGCTTGTGTCCTATATTCTTTTTGTGAGGCCAATTAGAGTTTTTCTGATGTTTCAAGTGACTTTAGAAATACTATATTTACCTGATAACATTTGCTATGTTTTACTTTACAAAAAATATTTTGCTGTTTTACTGCAAAAGGGATTTCAATAAAAACACTGGTTAAATTACAGTCAGGAATTTATTTGAAACTAAACAACACAAAAAAATCTTTAACATTTTTTTTTATCCGTCTTACATTTCCTTATTGGTCTTGCATATTAGACCTTTCCCTTTAGGCAATGGATGGCTGTTTAGCTAATTACGTACGAAGAGTGATGAGAAATATTTGGATCAAGCTAAGATTATCCATAGGAATGAGTCGGCCGTCTATACTCAAGTTGCAGAGAAGATCTATCCAAGACTAATAAATAAATGACGTAAAGGAATTGAGGCAACGTATTAATGAAGCTCACAGATTATAGAGGTATGAAGCCTCACAACAAATAAATGTCGGGGAAGTTGAAAACGGATAAAAATATCTTTTTTTAAGATGCCTCGCTTGCATTCGACTTGGTGGCAAGCAATTTCAATACGCATTATTTGCTTTTAATTTGTTTAATTTAACACCTGTTATCCCAATTATTGAAATAATTTCACAATAACAATTATCTTTTTTTCTAAAGTAAAATGAAGCAAATGTTATAGAGTCGAAGTTAGCCAATAAAAAAATATCTCCTAGTATAGCAACATTACACTCTATTCAATCAAAATGCAAGTTGGGTGTAAACATTTACACGATGGAAACACGTGAACAATTCCGAGGACTAATAGGGGGAGGGTCGCATTAAGGACGATCTCTATGAATTTTATAATATAAAATATTAAAATAATATGCCCCAGTATTAAGAACTTTAAAAACAAACTTTTATGGCACACCTAGTCATTCACTTACCTGCAAATTTCACAAATCGTAGCTCCAACAATTAATAAACAACGAAAGAATTATATCGGAAAAAATTAAAAGTCCACTTGCAACTCAATACACCTCTGTAATAAATAACGACTCGCTGAACTGAAAACTTTATTGCCATCTAGCCAATAGCAAGCCGATCACTTGCTAGCCATGCAACAACTTGTGTTTATCTTTCACTTGCGTTTAGTTTGAATAGAGTATAGTTATGTGATCAATAGCAGGGCTATCATTATCGTTACATAACAATCTTAGAATATGGAATTTTGTTGGGGCACTCGAAAAACTGATGTAAAGTGCCGATTTTCACGAACTTCTTAAATGGAAAATTGTCGATTTTACTAAGGCCATATTTTGAGGTCATATTTTGATTTTCTGGTTACAAGAGATGACGTTGACTTTTGGGACACCCTTATAGTAATGATATATACTACAAACAAGGCCTCCAATTTTCTCCTTAGTCGTAAAACAAGCGCTTCGAAGAAAAAAAACTCGAAGGATTTACACCAACCACGCAGACCGGAGGCAAACACATCCAAGGGGGTTATAACTTAGGCCCCTTTCGAACTTATACCGGCGTAGTTTGTCCGTGTGACGTGGGATAGACCCATATATCCGCCATCTTTACTGCCGGCCGGTGCGTAAATCGAGGAAAGTCGGCTTACCGAGTTTGTCAACAAACTATAACGGGCTTTTTATGCGGCCGTTCCGATTGAATTAGGTTCGGACCCTGACGGAAAATCGAAGGTGAAATTCCTGATTAGTTTTTCGCCACGAAGGGAAGAGATTGCGACACCAAGATATTTTGTTAATTCGTGATCTTTCGTAGCTGTTGCCCCCTCCCCACACGAATATCAACGTGCAAATTGAAATGTTTACTAATTTACTTTATGATTATGTCATAGTTTTAGCCATTCGATTCTTCTCATTGAACCGCATCCAAGCAGTAGGTTACTGGTACCGAATAACATGCATTGGGGGACCAAAAGTAGAATTGGAACCACAGAAGGAAGCGCTGCCTTTCTTGCATGGCTTTCACCGAAGACGAGCGGCTATATGCCCATTGACCCTTCTACGGTTATATGTTAGGTATATCTTTGGTGTTCGGTGGTAATACCAAAGTTTACAGAATAAAATAGCAGTTGGGTCACTCGAGCCGGCAGCCGACATCAAAGGCAGCGCCGCGCAGGTGTTTCGCAGCCAGTTACTGGCGAGTTACTGCATAGTATATGCCGGGTATATACCAAGCAAAAAGTCCACGTCGGCGACTCTTTTTGATGTCCGATTTATAAAGGAGCCGCGCCGAGTGACCCAACTTATATTTTATTCTGTAAACTTTGGTAATACCTTACCTTACAGAAGTTATCCTTAACTTAACTCTTGTCGGATCCCATTACTATATGATATGGGCCTACATCAGACAGCAGTAAAATAGTTGATACATATATGTCGCTGCCCACGAAAATTTGTTCACAAAGGTAACAAAATTAAAAAGCGATAAACCATTCAAAATGTTCATCAAATTTGTACCCTACTACCTACCTGTGCACAGCGAATCAAAATCTGGACACGGAAATGATGAAGTCTGTACAACAATTTGTTTCGGTCGGTGTGTGAAACGAATGGCGAAAAACGAAAAGCTATTTAGATTATAGGCCCCCGTGTACACGGTACCTACATCGTTAAATAGTTAACACGGAGTTTGTTTATGGGTGCGTGTATAATAATGCAGTCATTATTATTTTCACGGAGGTTGGTTCATGGTCAGGGTGTTGCTATAAATAGAGACAAGGAGTTATGCATTTACCGCCATCGTCCATAAGCGCTTAGTAAAGATGGCGCGTGCGTAAGTGGTACGTGTGCGAATTCAAATTGGTTCTTTCCATTTAAGGAATGCCATATTAATGTGTATAAAAAAAAACAATAAGTACCTAGGTATTTATAGAAGTATCGAATTGAAGAAACCTTCTGAACGACTTTCGGCATCAAAGTTAGGGTAGCAGCGGTTACTTACTCGAAATCTGATTTGTTATTATCCTAGTAAAAGTTTCATTGCTATAATCCAAAACACGATAATTATTTATTTTTTGAAGAGTTGGCAACAAATGTTACAAACAAATTGGGAAGTAAGTTTACCTCAATTGAAATTAATAAATTTGTGCATTTGATGTATTTTCATATCGATATTCCGAATTCAATAGCGCCCAACACTACATACAATCTTACAACAATCCAAAGAACCAAGTAGAACAAATGAACACTATAGCATTGCTTTAAATTGGTGATTTGAGATGTTCTATCCGAACTCTAACCTAAAATTTTTGTATTGTATTCTGTGGAAAGACGTTCATAATGCATACAAAGTAAGCGAAGGCCCTAACTCTGGTCAACTTTGAACATTTTTCTTCCTTTTTCTTAATTAACAGCTCTTCTCAGAGTTCCTAGTCGCCTCTCTTCTTATACCTATATGCTCTCATCTTACGGAATACATTTTCTGTACTTAATCGTGTTGTATTGTGATATGTAGAAGCATTATGAAGTAATAATGATAAATTTGAAACATTAAAAAGTACTTACTGGTCTTCAGAGAGAACTTCTTGAACTTAAAAAAACAATAAGTACCTAGGTATTTATAGAAGTATCCAATTGAAGAATCCTTCTGAACGACTTTCGGCACCAAAGTTAGGGTAGCAGCGGTTACCTATACATACTCGAAATCTGATTTGTTATTATCCTAGTAAAAGTTTCATTGCTATAATCCAAAACACGGTATTTATTTATTTTTTGAAGAGTTGGCAACAAATATTACAAACAAATTGGGAAGTAAGTTTAACTTAATTGAAATTAATAAATTTGTAGATTGGATGTATTTTCATATCGATATTCCGAATTCAATATACCCCAACACTACATAGGTACAATCTTACAACAAACCAAAGAACCAAGTAAAACAAATGAACACTATAGCATTACTTTAAATTGGTGATTTGAGATGTTCTATCCGAACTCTAACCTAAAATTTATGTATTGTATTCTGTGGAAAGACGTTCATAATGCATACAAAGTAAGCGAAGGCCCTAACTCTGGTCAACTTTGAACATCTTTCTTCCTTTTTCTTAATTAACAGCTCTTCTCAGAGTTCCTAGACGCCTCTCTTCTTATATATGCTCTCATCTTACGGAATACATTTTCTGTGTTGTATTGTGATATGTAGAAGCATTATAAAGTAATAATAATAAATTTGAAACATTAAAAAGTACTTACTGGTCGTCAGAGAGAACTTCTTGAACTTACCAATTAGGAAACACCGAATAATCCAGAACAAAAGAAGACTTCACGTACCCACCCACTCTGCATATAATATAAAACCTATAGCTAAACGCATACTATTTTTTGTCTGTGTTCTGCATATTGAAACAAAGATTATGTCGCATTTTTACTTGAATAATAAAAATCTAGATTGTATGTATGCCGAATTTGATACCTCATATTGTACCTACTTATTTGCGTCTTTATCTTTTATAGTAGTTATACTAATAGTTAAAATTTGTAAAATATTGATTTTTTCAGACGATCGCACTATCCGTCAACTGTTCCAGGCAAATGCGAAGCGAGTGCGAATGTGTTGTTTTAACTTTAAAAAAAATTATAGCAGTTGTGTATTAGTGTAATAATCTTGAACAATGGTACACGAAACAAACGTGGCATGTAAGAAAAACAGAATCGCTCACAAACATATATTTGTTTCCATTTTTTGGTATTTTATAATATGTTGAATTATTACCATTATTTTGTTAGTATTGGTCTAGTTATATTTTATCTGGGGACCTGACCTTTTCATGGATGCATTTTCTGGTAAATATACTCAATATTTCCCCCTATTGTCCTCTTGGAAGTTTATTGCACTGAATTTTCAATTTCGCGTATCTGCTCGAGCGTAAATCAAGTTGATTGGACATTATTAAATCCAGCAAAATGGTACTCGTAAATTGTTGTTCTGTAACGGAGTAAATTAGCGTAAATACGTCCCTCAATTAACAGCCTCGTTATTCTTAATAACTCTGTCCATAACATTTTCTTCTCCGCAACACTCGGTTTCATTTCATACGGCTCGGTTCGTTCGGAAGCCTTGCAAATATTGTTTGGAGGATAGAATTGAATTCCATAGTTTCATATTTGAGGAAATCCACCGGGTAGCGGAAATACAATATTACGCAGAAAGGGAGTTTTGCTGCTGACAGAGAATTCGATAAACGGATTTTCTGTGCATGAAATTGACAGATCATGAATATACATCGGTTCCATTTGTTTGGTAATAACTACTACACATCCATATTTGCAATAGCAATAAGTTGATTTTGCATTGCCTGAAATTCCATCATTTAAATGTACCTAATCTTTTTTTGTTCAATGTATTCTGTCATTACTAACCCTTAATAACTCGAAAACGGGAAATAATTTACCCGAAAAAGTTTCGTTAAATATGTTGACCCGTTCTCCGGCCATCTCGCCGTACCGTCAGATCGCCGAAAAACGCGTTTGAAAAAAAAATTTCTTGGGCATCAAACGATATATTATGGCAACTTCTTTAAATAACAATGATCGGGCCTATATTAATTGAGGAACCTACTCGCTTCAAGTAAAGAAATATACTGTGTACATTTTACATCTTATTCTATAATCTTATGAGAGTTAAAATCGTGCGGCCGGCTCTCATATACTATAAGGTCCGACTGGAAAGGCAAAGTTTCGGAGCATCCCACGAGGGCCTTATAAGCTCCTGGAACTCCAGGTCCAGTTAACCCAGAATGTTTAGTTTCAAGAATTCAAGAGAGATGAGAACACAGAGCTATATACCTTACTCCCAATGGTGCCATCATCCCTGTAAAACAAAGCGCTTTGTGTTTCCGATATTTTGGAAAGTAAAAATATTAAACGAAAATCCTTTGGGGAAAGAACTTATGTTTCTGAAAATACATAGGAAACCGCTCTCTGAAAATTATATGCTCCAAATATTGCCAGAAATTTTTATTCGCATCCTGAATATACCATAATAGTGTAACTATCTAGTTCAGTCAAATGGTACACAAGGAGGGTGCGAAGTGGAAAGTTCTAGTGTAATTGTTTTTAGTGGTTTATTTCATGTATATTTCCTAACAAGTACGGAAAGTGCCACTTTTCCGCACGCAGTTACTTTTCCGCACGCATTTTAGTTTAGAAAGTACCACTTTTCCGCACTAGTGCGGAAAAGTAGTGCGGAAAAGTACTTTTCCGCACTAGTGCCGAAAAGTGACACTTTCTAAACTACAATGCGTGCGGAAAAGTGTACTTTTCCGCACGCTTGTAGAAAAAATAATGTTTTTTAGTGATTTACAGCTTATAACTTGCAAAGCAAGCTATTTACGCAAAAAGTGGTCCTATATAAAATAACCAGGAGAAAATTATCTACAATTTAACTCTCTCAACAGTTTTTGTACGTCATATGGTTTCTACGCAGAAGAGTGTTGAAATGATAGAAATAGGGAAATAAGTAGTTTTTGGCAAATAGCAAAAAAAATAAAAGTGCAACTTTCCCTTTAACTCAATTATAAACTTCGTGATGAATTAAATTCTGCATAATATTTTACCCTGGGAAGCTGGGAATGTTTTGACTTCGAGAAGAGTCATCATTTCCACGTAAAAAACATACTCTTGGTCAATATCGATATCGCAAGCCGTTTGCGAGATATTCGTCTCTGAATGTAGAAACACCGAAAAAAAATCCAAATTTCGAAAATACAACGCAATTTATTCAAAATACAAAATGTTTTTTGAAATTTACATCAAGAGGTATATTGAAAATGTCCCTCGTTTACCTCAAGTCACTTCCTTATGCTCTTTATTAAATGACGCCTCACATTCGGGAAGGTATTTTCAGCATTTTTAATATTATCGGTCGCTTGTTGAATTTTTCCTAATTAAGTAATAATAAATTAATTCGGATTTCTCACCTTCGAAATTATTGCAATGCAATTTTTCGAAAATCAAGTTTCATTTTCAACAGCCTGTATCTTTTAAACGAGCAACATTTTACTAAGGAATTTTTGGCTCACACGGTATATTTTGTATGATATATTCAATATGAATTTTCGGGCTGAAAATTGCGAACTTTCTCACAAAATTTCCGGGAAATATAAAATAAACGAATATTCGTTTTTCCAGAACCGAATATTTCCAAAATATTCTCAATATATTGCAAAGTTCGAATTAAAATATTCGCCACTCACATCACTGCATATGGAAGCCGTGTCTAAGAGGGCTCGTATACATCAATATATAAAAATTGTACAGAAATTCACGTCCCTTATTAGCCTATAGAATAATATTTACCTAAGTACATGAAATAAAAATTATATATTAATGGTGTTTTTTTGCTGTTTAAAAAAAAATACTGAAGTTCCTCCATGTTTCAATACTCTTTTGCGTGGAAACCATACGACTTAGAAAAAAATGTTACGAGAGTTATATTGTAGATAATTTTCTTCTCTTTATTTTACTATAGAATCTCTTTTTAAAAGCTTTTATTTAACTTGCAATGTATGTATGTATGTATGTATGTATGTATGTATGTAATTTGTTCGGGTGGAATCTTGCAACTCAATTTTGAAGCAGATATCTTCAACCGATCGAGCTGAAATTTTGTACACACGTTTAATTTGGATGACAATGCATGATTATATGTGTGACGTCATTCTAAATCCAACATGGCGGATCACCCAAGATGGCGGACTAGTTAAATTTCAACCGATCGAGCTGAAATTTTGTACACACGTTTAATTTGGATGACAATGCATGATTATATGTGTGACGTCATTCTAAATCCAACATGGCGGAACACTCAAGATGGCGGACTAGTTAAATTTCAACCGATCGAGCTGAAATTTTGTACACACGTTTAATTTGGATGACAATGCATGATTATATGTGTGACGTCATTCTAAATCCAACATGGCGGAACACTCAAGATGGCGGACTAGTTAAATTTCAACCGATCGAGCTGAAATTTTGTACACACGTTTAATTTGGATGACAATGCATGATTATATGTGTGACGTCATTCTAAATCCAACATGGCGGAACACCCAAGATGGTCATTAGAAGGTCTCCTCATTGAAGAGCTAGACTGTTCTAAACTAACCGGCAAACGACCTTGCAACAATGATGCGTTAACTGAGATGAATAGACTCAGACACCTGGCCAAACTAAAAATTACAAAATAAATTAAAAGTAAAAAAATATTTTTAAAAAAAGCTTTTATTTAAATGCGCTAAAAAGAATAAAATAATCTTTTCTTTTAAAACTTTTACTATCAACTTATAACGTCATTCCACAATTTATATGATATAAAAGCTTGTCGCGAGATTTAAGTTTTCAAACTAAGTAAATACCACTACTTAAATCTCGCGACAAGCTTTTATATCATATAAATTGTGGAATGACGTTATAAGTTGATAGTAAAAGTTTTAAAAGAAAAGATTATTTTATTCTTTTTAGCGCATTTAAATAAAAGCTTTTTTTAAAAATATTTTTTTACTTTTAATTTATTGCGTAAGTAGCTTGCATTGCCAGTTGTAAGGTGAAAACCACTAAAAACACTATTTTTAGTGGTTTTATTGATGATTTATCATATTTGCCGCGAAAATTTTTGTTGGACAACTTTAGATTCGTGTTCAGCACCCCAAAAAAACATAAAATAAACCACTAAAAACAATTACACCAAAACTTTCCACTTTAAACTACCGTTTGACCGAACTAATCCTACTAGTTAATACTTTTTATTTGACAAAAAAGATTAAAATCAAGTTATGGTCATCACTTATATCAACACAACCTCACAGCACTTATAAATTTATAATAAAAATTTTATCACAATTTTCAGATCTAACCTTTTTGAAATGACGATGAGATGATAATGTTTTGTTCGCATTACGTCATTACATCAGAAGTACTTTACATGCAACTTTTCGGTTTTCCAAACTAGATTTTTGAGTAAAATAAAATTTGCTGCGGAAAAATAGTTCATTTTCCCATTTACAACTGATTTTTGTTTGTTTTGTAAATTAAGTGAAAAAGATTTAGTTAGTAGGTTTGCTTATAGTATCTACAGTAGGTTGGTGCCATCAATTTTTGAAGACACGAGAAAGAATTTTGCATTCTATTTTAACCTATGAATAAAGAACCCCAGGAAGGAGCAAACATTTTGTTCTGGTAGTCACGGAATAGCCGCAGGCAAATATCTAATAGCACAAACCACCGTGACAACTGTCAAATATAAAAATATTTTGTCAAAATTCAGTCTCCATACAGGGCGATTTCCGTCTCACGTATTTTATAATGCCCATAGAGCTTTGGCTCCTTCCTCGGGTTCTTTATTCATTGATTTTAACTCATTTTTCTCCGCAACAGATCGCAACAGGCTATATACTTTAGCACCAATGATCTGTCAAATTTGACAGCTGTTGTGTTTCTTTTCGTATAATCTTATATCGATGGTAAGAATAAATCACATGAGCCACTCTGTATTTTATTTTCAAGTTTTGTTAACATTAGAAGCCTGTGTATCTTTATGTAGTTTTAAAAGAGCTCTAGTGAGTCTCAAAATATCAATCAAGACCTACGGTCTGATGGATTGTAAAACACCTGGGTTCACATACACTAGAGATTGCCGAGTGATCTTGGGTTCATGAATAGGTAAAGCGTCTCCAAGTGCTTATCTTGTTACCATGTTATTATTATGGGCATCGAAAATACACAGAAATATCTATGATAAACTAAGTATGAAAGGATCAAAATATTAAAACTGTCACGCTGCTGACAACAAAAATATCAACGTTGTTATTATTCAACTGTCATAGCACCCCAGTTGCAAAAACTTTTGATCAGAGACGTCTCTGCTTTTGATACCTACATTGTGCTGTAGAGGCAGTCCACTACACCACGAGTGCTAATGGCAGAATAATTTGCAACACTAAGTACAACAATACTATTGGGCCGTTGTACAACAAAAACAAATAATGTGCGATGTGCACTTATTTGGGGTGAGACAATTTGGAAATCATTCTGTATACTTCGCACGAGCCTGAAGACACATAAACATGTTCCTGCACCTCACAGAGTCCGAAGATGTAAACACAACTATGTATTTATAAATACATCGTGCATCTTGTCGGATGACCGGCAGGAGGCTAGCAAAAAATATGAAGATAGTGAATCATCGATTCCTATGCGCTAATTTCAGAAAAATCGTCGCTTTTGACGAGTTAATACGTGGTTAAAAGACTGGCACACGCCCCGTGTAACTGTCTGCGAGTATACTAATCAGCATTAGAAAATTCGGTGAGTCACGTTGTCGGCCTCTTAAATCAAACAAATCAGAAATAATAGAGCCATAAACGTTAAATCGTTTTCTAAAGATAAACCGAAGCAAATCGTGCGTTGGAAGGTAAGTTCTAAATATAGAATGGCGGTACTGCAATTAACTCGGTTGTGCAACCGCCGTGTTTAATATAATTATGGTTATTGTTAAACCTGGAATATATAGCGCGTGGGTATGGGACTCGGTAGTAAATAACTTCAGATGTGATGGTGGGCAACAGCCGAGCTACGTATTGTAAGTACCGCTTAGGAAAATATGTGAGACTAGAACTATCGCTTTTACTATTAATGTGGATATGCAACTTTCTGAAAATTCTGGAATATAAACTTGTCACAGCTATATACGTTGTTGATGATGATCTTGACATCATTATATCTTCTTCATCTTGATCTCTAACAATGGGAAAGATCACCACCCGGGTTATTATGTTAGGACTACCACCGCGATTTTCTCGCATATTTTGCGATACCACAAAAAAAAAAGTAAAGGCAATTTTGGACAGCCAGGTGATGCTTAAAAGAAATCCAACTTGTCACTCAAAATAAAAAAAAACACCAAATTGGGCAAAATTATTAATAGCCAGGAAATGGGCATCCATGGGTCAAGTTTACACGCAAGTACAGAAAGAAACTCAAATCGACGAAAATGTGGACACCATACATTCATTTTGCAGGTCGAGGGAACTTTTAATGGGAGATTAGCGGCAATTAAATGAAACAAGAACTTTGATAATAGATTTTTTTAATAAGTTGAATATTCGTATATAAACAATTGTGCACATAGTTTTTCCTTTCCTTTAGTGTCAACAGATAATAATTTTGAAGTTTATATTTCTCCAGCATTTCTCCAGAAATCGATTGATCTGTGCGGTTTTATACCAAAGTCTATATAAAATAACTTTGAGTAAAAGACTGCAATGGACGATAGACATTTTGCGGGGACTTCAACACAAGTCGGCTATCCTATAGTTATCAGATATCCTGTTAATTGCTGCTAATCTTCATTTAAAAGTTTGACCTGCAAAATAAATATATATTATGGTTTCACATTTTTGTCGATTTGAATTTTTTTTTTGGTAAAGTTAGCAATGCATGCTGGTTTATTTTTTACGGTCCCCTAGTTGTCAGAAATTGACAAGTTTTTGTTTTATTTTTTTTGTTGCAAAATAAGCTGGAAAATTGCCTTAATATGCTAAAAAATATCATGGCCAAGACAGCTGAAATTTTCTGAAACTATCTAAGGACCCTTAGAAGTTTCCTTATATCTCTTAAAATAAACATGCTACGACCATTAATAGTTTTGTCCAGTTTCATCGCAGGTTGGCGATGGATTCCGATTTCTTTTTCAGATTGCCGCGTTTTAGTATCTTAGATACGTTTTTTTTTTCTGGGGACCCAAAATAAACGAGAAAATCATCATTCGCTATAATAACAGCCCTAGAAGAAATTTAGGGAAGGGTTGCTAATGACAAGTGCCTAATCAAGATTGTGACCAAAAAAATGGCCAAAAACATGGAACTAATATCAGCGTCCAGAGATACTATTTCTAGACTTTAATATCTTGTAGTCGATAGTTTCGTCAGTGATTATCACTGCTTTCATTCTTCGGTCAAAGAAAAACCAAGTTTCTCATTAAAGCTGAAACGATGTCTATTTTACATTGTTCCTGTAATGAGATATTATTCAGCTTAGTTCTCAGCAACTTGCCTTTTGTAATTATTGGGTAATTAAAATAGTAATAGCTTTCCTACCTCCCAACGAACTGTTTCTTTTTAGTCTTATTACATTAGGTACTTTTGCTTGCTTCTCTGATTTTCTAGATAATTTATTTCGGGGAGGCTATTGAAAAACAAAGCAAGTGCGTTTTAAAAATCCGTGGAAGTTTTTGTGAATAATGAGGTACCTATTCTTCAAAAAGGTTTAATTAAGCAGAGATTTCATCAAGACAACTAAATGGAAATGGAATTTGGGGAAATAATCTGTTGTTGCTTTGAAATTTTCCATTCATTTCGTAGAGAAAATAATGGAGATTTACGGCCAACACAAAGCCCGCCAGGCCGCAGAATACACAGGATTAAATTCTTTTTTGGTCTGCTAATTAATATTAGATTTTGGCTGGTATATAAGCCTTTAGCTGCCGTTAAAATTGGATATTCGTCATTAGGGAGTAATATGGAATGTGGGGTAATTAAAAGTTCATAGTCTGGTTCCATATTTAATCGTAAACCTATCCTGAAGGAATTATCGCCTTTAAAATCATTGCACATAAAACAAAATTAGGTAGCTAACGAAAAGGTATCTGAAAACTGAATCGCCCTGTACACGGCCGGTACTCGGTACTCGCCCAGTCCACCCCGATATACCGGTTGGCATTTTTGCACGTCTCCCGTTCTATAAATAACGTTTCAAGTTATTTCTATTTATAGCACATCATGCGCACACGCTATATGACATAACCAGTTTTCTCAATGGCAGAAACTCTCCCACGAAATAACAGCCATTGTCGAAGTGTATCGAATCGCCACTTAATTACCAATTTATTTTAATGGTGCCTTGTAAATGGTAACTGCCTTCTGAAAACTGAAAGTGCGCCACGCGCGGTTTCTGCGCTGGCGCTCGCATTGCGGGGAGATAGTAAACAACTCGTTGAGTGACGGGTTGCGATTCAGCGAAAAAACGTATCTTGGTTATATCCAATGATGTGGTTATATCATACGGTTAAGAAAGAAAATCAATTCTCAAAGAGCAAACTTATATACTTACTGTTGAGGCAAACAACACTGCTGGTTTTTGGACCATGTCCAGCAAGCAACTCAAGATCCTATGATGATGAGTAATGGCTGATGATCTTGCGGAGTGAGCAACGTTTGCATGCCCCTGTGCCACTGTATATTACTGTGAGATGAAAGTGGGCAACTGGTGGGTATGGGGTCAAAGCACCACTACTACCGCAAGTATTGGATTCATGGACACACCTGGCAAGCGTTCATTTTCAAGCGAAGTCCAGTACAGATGGGAATTAATTAATTCTAATTAGTTCACAACACCAATTTAACCGGTGCAGGTAAAATATGACCAAATTATGTGGCATGCATTTAATTTAACTATCATGGGAGTGCATTTGCGTCGATGTTAATAATCAGCAAAATATGAATAGAAGATATTTATGTTTTAATTTTCACAGCACGCAAATAAATAGGACAAATAACGTTGGTGCCCAGGCAATGATATCGTATGATCTGAAAATATGGAATAGATTGAAATGCTTTCATTAAAATTACTTAAACAAGTACAGTTTTAATTAAAAAACTGCTTGTGGAGTTTTGACTGAGAGAATTTTGCTTTGTTTTAATTTTACCCTTTTACTCCACTGAAAGAAAGTGGACTATTTTTTCAATTTAAAATTAATTAGAGCAAAGATTAGTGGCTAGTCTAGTTAAATCTATACCTAATATATATTACCTTAAAGGTTGAAAAGGTTTACCTCTTTTTAATTAATCAAGACTTACGCTAACTGAGGACACCTACGTGACGACGAAAATAGATGCTAAAGGAAACGGACATATTAGCGTAACACAACCTTTGCTTTAAGAGAGTACACGTGAGTGTGAATGACCAGGGCTATAAAAGATAACTAGAAACTTGTGCCTATGAAATGGCCACTTTTATATCACTGTTTGTATCTCTGAAATAATTTGAAAATTGGGTTCTGTGAAAACCAAAGCAAAAGAAGCACCGGCGATGCCTTCAAATATCGAAAACGATCGGAGATAAGTACTGATCGAAATTTATTTATTTATTTATTTCTATTCTGTACTTTTACAAATATTTTATATAATATTATGGTGACACCTGAAGAGTCCTCGTCTTGTGTTAAACATAAGAAAAATTCGTGTTCATGGTATATTAAGTAACAACAATTTCTTATGTGAACATATTTTCAGAAGCATCATGTTTATCACAAGAGAGCTCCGTGTCTACAAACTTCGACCATATGTAATCGATATGCATGTTGGAAATTAATTTTTAAACGTCTGTAAGGATATTTATATTTCGTTTCCGTATAGATTTCTATAAAATATGGAATTGGATAGTATTGTATAAGCGAGACCTTTTCTAAATAACGAGGGCCTCTATATTCAGGGATCTGAAAGAAATTGTTGTTGCGCAATATGCTTTGTCCTGGGGGAGGAATGCTTTTGTCACATTTCTAGGAAGAGCCTGGATACTTAAATTTGTCTTCCAGATTTTCTGTTGCAATTTATTCTATTTTTATAATCACATGATCACATTCCTTCCCATATTTTGGACCTTCTACGTATTTTTCTAAAAATATTTTTTCTATCTATATAGTGATACTATTGACTAATATATTGACATTTGGCATATCATTCATACCCAAATTAGTTGTTCTAACTATCATTATCCATTTTTTGTATACCTACTTCCTGGAAAATTAAACATGAACATATTTATATTAATTTGTATGTCAATTAAAACCATCGACGTAAGTGCAGTCCCCTGTTATTTAAATTTAATCCGAGCAGCATTTGGTTTATATTGTTGATGCACTGTTTGTATTATCTAATTAGAATTAATTATATACGATTCTCTAGTTCGATTGGAAAATAAACGGATATAGGGGGTGTGGGCGATAATGCAATCATTTTTCCCATTATCGAACATTGGCATTTTTCGTTCACTCCATAATCCTTTTGAAGTTTGTTGGATTGAATATTATGGAGCAAATTATATGATATATCTCTATTCTCAGCCAACCATTTCAGCGGCAATATAATTGGGATTCGTATTGATAACAGGTAGAACCTGAGACCGTTTATACTTGGAGTTAGTGATAGATTTTTGTATGTAATTTTACTGGGTAGGTATGTCTTGAATGTCATTGAATAATTGACACGATTCATCCAATGTAAACTGTACTGGGAAACGCACAGTTTTCCGATAAATGAAGCATCACTTTTTCATATGGTAGGTATACCTAAATTTGATAATCGTTTATTTTGGAAATATTCAGAAAAAACCGTTTGCGAAACTGTCCAACTCGGAGGCTATAGCCAGCGTCCAGTCTCTAGACTTTGCTATAGCTCCCTTAGCGGTGCCTCCACACCGAATACGTTGTCGGAATTAAAAAGGGAAGAAAAAATAACCTGTCCATTTCTCAATGGTGTAGTAGAAATCAGAGAAATAACACAGGTCACTTATTCAGTAAATTCCATAAACATGGCCTTGTTTCCACTAATTACATTAGTGTTATTATAATCTCATATTTAAATTTGACACTCATATTTCACGCACGACGTGCATATATAATATGTTTCCCCAGGGACTCTTTAAAATAAGGGGACCCAGCATGTCCCAGTCTATCACATAGGAAAAGTGAAGCCTTGAGGGGAAGTTTGTTTTCGGTTGACTCCAAGGAGACCACACAAGGGGGCTGATACAAGGTTATGTTATATGTCAGTGTCCAACTGCCATCAGGTTTTATGTGACATGCCAGTGCCATAGGTTCTAAAGGAGGCAAAATATTTCCCATCATAATTCACAATTTTTAACTTTTCTAACTTCCAGATACAAACATGTGTCAATGTGTCAATTAAAGGTAATGCGGCCGCCTGTATTAGTAGTCCCAATAATTGCAACCAGATTTTTCCTGTATCACCTTTAGCAATCCTACATTACGTGGGCATTACGTATAAGTAGGTAGTTCAAAATTTCGAAAATTTTAAATTATTAAGCAGGTAGCTTCAGTCAGGTTTTTTAAAAGAGTTTTTATCTACGACTACAAGTTTATTTTAAGTTTGTGAGGTACCTTGTGAGAGAAATAAAATTACAAAAATTTTATAATGAACACCGAGAAAAACTACATCATTAGAACTACTAGACCTAATCTTATTAGTCCATCCCGAAATCTGTGAAAGTTCTTTGGGTAGATACATTCAACAAGGGAAGAAAGTTCAATTATACATATTACAAATGGATTGAGGAACCTGGTAACAAGGTTCAATAGCGATAAATTCTTAAATAAGCAAAATCGGCACTACTGACTTACCATACTTATTACCACAGACCTATATAGCTTCATATAGGTCTGTGTTATTACTTAAATTCGGGAAATCAAAATTTCAACTATAAAATAAATTTCTTTCATTTAACAGTTACCACATTCTGCACTTGTATACACAAAACTGTCATGTCTAATTTTTAGAAATCATGGAAACCATTATTAATTTTTACTAACAATCAAAGTACCTGTTACATTCATAGATTCTCAAATAACATGGCATACTTGGCATCACTAAGACCATTAGAATGAGAAAAGAATAGGCCTCACTTTGGAAAGTATAATGCTGGGTCCCCTTATACTTTAAAGAGTCCCTGTGATTCCCGCTTCGTGAGACACTGGACGCTGGCCTTCCAAAAAACAACGACGACTACAATCTGTGCATGTGTGAATGCACGCATTTGTTTTCGTTTACTTGTAAAATCGGACGACAAAAGAATTATCGGCCGCCGACAATCACACTAATACCTATCGGCGGCTACTACCGATTTTATTTTATCGGATCGGCCAATGTGTGAAACCTTCCTATATTTATTACAAGAGTATGTATTTCAGTGTCACTCCGACCCGATACCGCCACCGGCAATATCTATGTGTGTGAAATTTTGAGGCCATGTTTATAGGATTTTTTTATTTTTTTGGGTGGCAGAATGCCCTGGTAAATTATGGCAGGCTGATTTCGAGTCGCCCTGTATAAACATGTGAAAATGCGCGTCGCCAGCGAGAATTCTAAACAAATAAAAGCTATTTACAATGTTGCCAAACTTCCAACGACACGGCTTGTAAATAGAACAAAGTTTGTCAAATTGGTGATCGAAAATTATTCATTAGAATAACAATCACAAGTATGTTACATCACAGTTTACCATTAAATCAAATAGGATTAAAGTACCTAGGTACCGCGTTCGGTCGGCCTCCTGACAGACCGCAAAATTCCACAATATTATTGTAGATTTTATTACTTTTAAAAATATATACTCAATAAATATGTTAAACAGCTTTAAAAGTTACATTCGAGATTTAATTGCATTTTAAACAGTTTGCCTTCACTTTAGCAGTAACAATTATTATAGTATGTATTTTTAGACGGAGAGCTGATAAACAAATAGTTTTCTAATAATAGAACTGATTGTTTGCACAGTAAAGTAAATTAAAGCGAGTAGGTCTATTGTATTTTAACATGATTCTCAATTCTATAAAGAGAATATAGTATCGGGCATTTGCTAACTTCACGGTTATTACTTACTTAGATAACTCTATGACCTTTGCATAAACTGTATTTTAGTTTAGCGAATGTCTTTTAAGCTAGAACGGAGATAGGCAGTTGCTGTTTCTAGTTTTCTCAACTGACTAAACAGACGGAAACTTAGGTAAACTAAATTCACCATCCTACAGGTACATACATATTGGAAATGGGGATAGAATTAAATCATAATGCTTTTGCACTGACCGGCACTTTTACGAATACTCTGCTATACCTAATTGATTGATAGAAATGAAATAAGGCCCAGTATAGTAAATTTATATTTTTGGATGATAATAAATAATTATTCCAGTCAATGTGTCTTTTGCAGGAAATAAATTGATACATATAAAAAGAAATTTAGTTGGGACACAAAAATACAGATAATTCGTTACTATTATAAGTGATTCAACCCAGATATTCTTCCGATGAAATTATGAGAATTTTCATAATGAAATTTTTGACTCCGAGCTTTTATAATTTTATAGTAGTTCCTAGGTATCTTTTCTAATAGATATAGTTTACCAAATGTGCCCAAGAAGCGAAATTTCTTTCCAGATTATCTTTCCAATTCCTGAGGTTGATTTTCTTTTGGGTCGTTCAGGTCTCCATATCTGTAAAGGTAATATCGGCAATTTGATGGATTAAGTATTCCGAACTTCCATTCCTTAAAAGAAAAAACGAAGGAAGAAGTAAATTGGATATATCTTTCAACAGGATAAACCAAATCTCGTCTCAATATAACATTCTATTCCCTGTGATTTGAATAAATATCTAGAATCAGTTTCAGGAATTAAAAAAATAATATTGTCGATCCTAACCAGACGAATGTCAATAAAATAATTTACATTTTTTTCATCAAGTGTGCTTATGTGAAGTATTATCGAGGGCAGCAAAAGCAATGTAGGCATGAAAATTTTTTTTTTCAAATATTATCTAATTGAGACGCGGGTCGTGCAATACATATTGCATGCTTCTGCAACCTGCAATGCATATTGCATGCTCGTGCACTCGAAGGCACTCGGCCACAACTAGTTGCACAATATTATAGCACTATATCGTTCTACAAAAAGAGTGGGTAATATAAGGAACAAGGTTTGCTTGGTTTTATAACATGTCAACACGCTTTGGATGTGAAATAATATCCATTCCTTTAATTGGAATTATTCATTCTGTAGTAAAGGAAACGACAAGTAATATATTTTTACATGTGAGGCAAGAAAAACAATTATTATAGATATGAAGAGATTTGGCAGTAAACCAAAATTCATCACAACCACATAATATTAAATCGATATTGTGATGAATTCTTGTTTATTTTTTTCTTTTTTTAATTGTTATAATCTAATATAATCATGAAAGTGGTAATCATCGAATTGATAAGTACAATGGAAGTCGCACAGGTACCACTTTCATTGTTGTTTGGGGGCAGCCAACTCTAGAGAGAGATAGGTTTCAAATGGCAATGAGTAAGACAAGGACGCCTAATGAACGTGTCAGCTGATTCAGGCAAAGGAGGTATATAGGGATGTTGCATATTAATGGGCGAATTTAATGGGCATGTTCCGTAATTCTCTTTATTGTATGACCTGTATTCCGAAATTCGGGGCTTGTTTGTAGGAATGAGAATTTGTCTATGTAACCACAATTATCTAAATATTGCACAGAAAAAAGTAGGGAATTGATTAAAAAAACATTACCTACATGACAATTTTATGTACCTGGAAGTAAATTGAGACAAATAAAATACAAATTCCAAAATAAAAGTTTATTTTAAATAAAGGCGACAAAATATCTAGGATAAGGTATACATTTTCAACTTTAATTATTTATCTTAACTGATTTATTAATTTTAAATTTCAATTTAATAGGAAAAGCATGTAAGACAGGTAGCTTTTACATATTTTTATATAATTTTTTATGTTTAGGCATCTAACAAAAAGAATTACAAATAATTATCTTATTAAAGGGACCAGAACCTCAAGATTAATTCCATCTTTGACTACGAAGATCTAGGTTCATTAGCACAATATTTTGCCAGTTTTTCCCCTGATAGAGCTTCTATCATGACTTAGAAAATAAAAAACTGTAGTAATTACATACTTTTTATGTCTGCGCTGCCCAAAATTCTCTATGAAATTGCTCTCAATAAATTGTTGACTACAAATGCAAGTACCTAAATACTTGTAGGCAGTATAAAATTTTTCCTTTTTATTGCTGCAATCCACTTGTCTCTAATATCAGCTTATCTCTTGGAAAACTGCAAAGTTATTAGCAAAGATTTTTAAGACTTTGGTACATCCAAATACAACACAGGAGTTGACCCTCTTTTTTGTCATTTACAACAGAGAGAATATAGCCACATAGCTAAATTAAATTTTCTCTCCGATCTAAAAATAATATTAAACCAAACACCAACTAAGAAAACTCAACGCCGTTTTATACGAAACTGCCACCACGACACGAACTCAAATCAAATATAAATAATACAATAATTACTCCTATTCGTATTGGGACTTGGGACAGAAGCATAGATAAAGGATTTATATATAGGACAGAAGGAAAATTAAAATGACGTTTGAACTCGTTTGAAGCACAGGACACAAAAATAGAAAGTCAGGACAAACACCTCTTTTGTGTTATGTGGTTTTTGCCGGAATCAGCTGATTTATTTACTATTTCACTTACTCAAGTTTGGCTGCCAGTTTCTCTCTCTACACTCCTTCCATCTACTTGTCAATTCAATGGTGGTAATCAAATATCTACACCTGATTTCGCGGCTTCTCCTCAGCGTTACGCTTACTTAAAAAGCGACAAGCTAAACAAAAAATCACACCTTCGAAAATTAAATTAATCCAACCAACAAACACGTGACGTGTACTGCTGTTAATTTAATTTACCCTGCCCTGGTAAATATTTACCTTTTATATCACTAATTGAATAAGCAGCCTGGTCAAATATTTATGGATTTCTGTTTCGCTTCGGGTTTGAATAAAAATTCGAGCTCGGCGAATCGCGCCCCTATCATATTTCGATTTCAACAAACAGAAGTGGAAATTAATATGAATCGTGTCAATATTTAAATTTATAAAATTAATATTCTGCTCCGTATAACGTGCTAATTAAATGAAGGAAAATATTGCGACTGCGACCCCCTCTCCTTTAAAGATGGGGTGCTACTTACTTCCTCTAGAATTATGTCGGTTAATTTTAGCAACAAAGTTCAGTTCAGGGCAGGGTAGAGGTAGAAGAAATTTATATTAAATTCGGTACACAATATAAGATTTATTAATGTCAAGCAACGAGTGGATAATCTCAGCATCATCAGGTTACCGAGAAAAGTATGAAATAATAAAGTCAAAATTATTAATTCCATTTCCAAATGCACATTTTAACTGACAAGAAAAAGGAATCTTGGGATACTTTCGTATCTGTCGAGAATTATTGTCAAATTTTATTTTTGTTTGTTTTTTTCACGGTTAGGATTTAAATTATTATTATTATTATTTTTAAATCCTCTTGGGGGCTACAACTATACTAAAATCAAGTAACTCTTACGCCTGGCGTAAATGAAAGCATGTGATCGATGATGTTCCGCGAAATAAGGCGATTGGTCGATAGCCCATAAAATATCAGCGCGCCTGGCAACAGGCATGTACTCGATCGCAAAAGCGTATTTATGCGGTTTTATCTTGTTGTTTTCAGCTATTTAGACACTGCCACAAATAATTTTATCGATATTTTGACTCATTTTAATTAAGCCAATAAATTTTTTTCCGAAATATTTTGACGTAAACAATTGTAAAATTAAAATTAAATAAAGGTCGTACCTCAGTGCGGATCTGGCAAAAATCTCAACGCACACGTTCTTGTTTACATCTGGCGCAAAAGTTATTTGATTTTAGTATAGAGACAATATTGATTATTTAAAAGCATATTAGTAAATTATTGAAATATATTAAAATTTTGCTATGTTTTTTTTTATTAAAAAATAGTATTCAGGGTGATCCAAATCCAAAACCGTCACTGGCAACGGAATCAGCGCGTGCTACCTGAACAAATATTTGTTTCGATTTGGTATTGTATTGAATGATTAGAATACCAGTTGTTACTATTCTATTAGTCTAGTTATATTTTGTCTGGGATTATGCCTCTCTATACAGGGTGATCCAAAAGTAGTGGTACAGGGTTTCCAGGCTTAGTCTCCCACTACCCTTATAACTTTTACATTTGTTGTATTAGAAAAAAGTTTTAGATAAAAGTTGTAACGAATTTTATGCAGTTTCCTGGGATAGTAAGAAATATTATACAGGGTTTTTCGCAAATGTGGCAATCTTTTTAAAATTGAACACTGTATTTTGCACTTTTATTTGAAATATTCCGTTTTCAAATTTTATACTACTACCTAAGGGCCAGTGATCGAAGTATTATATATCTTATTCACTGCTAGGGTTCACTTTCCAGTTTCTCGCCTGTGAACGTGCGCTTAAGTCACGGGGGTAAATTTGATAGTTTGCCTTTCCGAATCGGCCACCTGTTGCACCGCCATCAAAGCTGCCAGAGTGGGGGGCTATTTCGCTATTTACCATTGCCCTGTTTATTCTTCTAGTTTAAAGCGGAGGCTCGAATCTGCTCAATCGGCCCGCGGATCGAGAGCGATTAAGAGCAACGAACGTGGGGTCGCCTCAAGCGGTGGCCTTCGTGATTTTAGCGTCTGAGAGGCCGGCCTATTTTTAGAACGAGGTTTTACAGTTTGATGTCGGAGGCAGCGATCCGCGTGTTCGAATGTTTGGGCAGTCGCACTCCCGACGTAAACGCAACGCGTTAATTATCGTGATGAAGGGTTCCCGAATGGTGCGATGTTCATTTTCAACAGCAAAATAAATGGCGAAACAGTCCCTTCTGGTAGAAATCCAAACATTCAAACATTATTTTACCCATAATCGATTTTAAAGAACGTTGCACGTTTTTTTTGCAGAAAGAACGGACTATTGACGCTCGACGAAAAAATCTGGCAACGGCGCATTCTGTATAGTACAGGGTGGCCCATCCAAGCGGAAAAAGTGCGTTACAAGGAGACAGGTTAACATAAAATCGTCATTCAAAAAATGATATTGTAGTAAAAATTAAGGGGAATTCGATGATGTACTCGGATTTTGTATACGGGGGTCGGTAAAAAAGTTATCGTGAAAAAACATTTTTTGCAATATAAAAAAATAATTTTTTAGCTACACAACCATTGGAGAACCTTCAAGTAGTTTTCCTGAATATGTAGTTTTTTGAAATGACTTTTGGTTATAGCGGAAATGAAGGTGATTTTCTCTATTTTACAACTTGCACATTCCATTTAACCATTATAGGATTCCTTTTTTAATTCTGATTCCAACGATATATAATTTGACCTATTATTTCCAACCGTTTCCGAGATATTTATCAGAGAAGCTCCATTAAACTGGATATATAGTCCCATGGTCAGTGTCTGATGTTCTATCCGAGTAGGCCAAACAATAAAACCAAATTTATGACAATCAAGTCAGTCATGATAATAAAACTGACAATCAAGTAGGCTGTATAAGTTCAATATTTCTATTTCAGATTCGTCTTAAAATTTTGTTACTGAAGCTGTTACTACTTACAGTTTTAAAAAATGTGTTTGAAAGAAGAATGGAGTGATATTGTAAAGGTCTTTATCAAAAATGATAAAAGACACGTAGAAACTTAGAGGGAGTATTCTCGTAAATATCCAAATATATAAATGTTCCGCGTGTTTCATTTATATGTAAGCTGTATCGAAGATTAAGATCGACAGGAAGTGTGACTAGCAAGAGAAAAATTGGATTTAGAATTAGTGAGGACGAGAAGGAACGAATTTTAAATTATTATTTCAGATGAAATAAAGAAAAATTACAGAGAGATGCAGCGAGAGATTTATTTAGAGTTGCCAAATGTCCGGACATTTATTTTCAGAGAAATGTCCGGACATTTATTTTCAGAGAAATGTCCAGCCAATGTGTCCGTAATATGTCCGGACATTTATCAGACATTTTTAAAATAAGCTAAAAACATCACCATCCTATTTCATTTAAGTAGAGCTTTAAAACGATATATTATTTTTATATGTTTTTAAAATTTTAAATAAAACTAATAAAAGAAAATACCTCATGCGTGTAGCATGTTTAAGATAAGTCTTCTTGCAGAATTTGCAAATTCCATATGTTTTATTGTTTTTTTGGACTTTTTGGAAGTAATTCCATATTATACCACTTCTTTTACCCATTAATAAAAGGAAATAAGAAAAAAAACACACACACAGCAGATATCTTATGGAGAAAAACCCTTCCAAAACGTGTTGTTATAAAAAAAAATAAAAAATTTGAGGTTAAGTTTCGCTTCTTCTTCTATTTAAAATATTTTGAAATTTATTGGACACATTCGAGCATTTTTGAATGTGTCATGTCCATAAATGTCCGTGCTCGGACATTTATGTCCGGTCACAAATAAGTGTCCGGCAACACTAGATTTATTTAAACTGTAACTAGTAACAGCTTCAGAAACAAAATTTTAGACTAATCTGACTGGTAAATATAAATATTGAATTAACAGCCTACTTTATTGTCGGTTTTATTATCATGGCTGACGTCATTTGTCATAAATTTGGTGTTATTGTTTGGCCTACTCGGATCGAACAGCAGACACTGCCCATGAGACTATGTGGAGATTCTCTAATAAATATCTCGGAAACGGTAGGAGACAAATAGGTCAAATTATATATCGTTGGAATCAGAATTAAAAATGGAATCTTATAAGAAATGTGTAAGTTGTAAAACAGAGAAAATCATTTTCATTTCCGCTATAACCAGAAGTTGTTTCAAAAAACTAAATAAACAGGAATACTACTTGAAGGTCCTCTAATGGTTGTGTAGGTATTTTTTTTTTTCATTTTGCAAAAAAATGTTTTTTTCCGATAACTTTTTACCGACCGCCGTAACAAAATCCGAGTACACCATCGAATTCCCCTTAATTTTTACTACAATATCATTTTTTGAATTATGTTAACCTGTCTCCTCGTATCACAGTTTTTCCACTTGGATGGCCCAACCAGTACCTATGTCCTATACAGATTTAAATTAGATTGTAAACTCTTATTTTAATCTGTATTATCATAAACAAAGTTTTACCGAACAAACAATTCCCTCGCCCTAGTGGCCCCCGACTCGGAGGCTCCGAGCTAACAATGCATCCAGCGCGCTGCACAAAATCTATCGGGATCAGAGATGAGTTGCCTGAGATTGATAAGGGCTGTAATCCTGCACTTTTAATTAAATTTTTTAAAGTCATTCTCCCTGAAATTGAAAAGGTCGCTGGTGCTCGGATGCTCTCGCCTCTTCGACGAACTGCCATAGGTAGGTATTAATTTCCAGCGCCTTTTCAATCGTCCTTTTTCAAATTTTTTTTCTTGTCAGGGGCTTTAGCAGCAAATTCATTTGGACGTTTCCGATTTATAAAAGGCAATAGAAGAATTATTCGATCGAATGGTTTTTAGATAATTTACTTATAGGTTTTCAGCGATATCCTGTCTTATGATACGGAAAAAAAGATTAAGGAGAAATAATAATTAAAATGGAAAATCATAAATCAGGCCCACCAAAGACCAGAAACAAAATACTGGCTGGAATTTGCTATTACACATAATGGATTAAGAAAGTTATGTGGAAGTAGTGATTTCATTAGCATCGTTTTTTTATTTATTTCAGTGTTTTCATAAAAATGTCAGCTTAAATATTTGCCCCATAAAGAGGGTGTCTCAGAAATGAGAAAAATTACTGACCAAATTTTCTGCATGAAGTTGGCCCACAAAAATTCCGTCGACAAATTCCGTCGACAAATTCCTTGACCTTTGATCTTGATCCGCCCTTGAAGAAAACCTAAAGCGACCCAGGACCCTGCTTTGTATTTTTCTTATATCCTGCCTTTTTATATTCTAACTCCCACACTAATCCCTGACACATTCTAAATGGAATAAGCGGGTCTGGATTTAATAAGAAAAACTTTTTAAGTTGCGTTTTAACTTTTCGGCTTAGGCCAAAGGCGAAGAGTGCCCTGATTTATAAACGAAGTTCCGACCCCTGCCCTGCATCCATCCGACTTAAAAGGAAAAGCTTTGCTGGCATGAGAAATTAAATGTTTCCCCTTTTTGGAGCCTAAACTCGTTATTTTTGTTTTAAATGTGGAATTTGTCGGTGCTTTGTTAGCTCGAGTGACGGGTACCTACTTAGATATATATTTTTTTTGTACTTGAGTGGAATTTAGTACATTGTGCAACAAGTTAAGCAATGAGGCTTATTGCATATGCGAGTTGTGGCTCAAGACGAAGGCCAATGACTTCAAGGGCATGAGCATGCAATATGCATTGCGTAACGAGCTGAACACTGTACTTCTTGCACGACCTGCAATTTAAGTTTCAATTAGATAATATTTGAAAAATTGTGAACGAATCTTGATCCCTGCGTCACAACGGGCGACAATGGAAATTGCATTGTCGAACATTGTGACGCAGGGACCAAGATTCGTTATATCCACCATTGCTTTTGCTACCCTTGATAATACTTGACACAATACTTGATAAAAAATGTGTACATCATGTTTGAAATGCATATTCGTGGGAAGTTAGCTGCCTTCTATCTATCCCTACTTCGATCGCTATTGACGACAAGGTTGTCAATTATTATACGACACCTCTCATTTAAATTCATGCCATACACATGCGCATAAAGACGATTCGGATATATTTGGCAACGGTGCCCGGTTCGTGGTCTGTTGTCGTTTTTGTTCCGCGCGGTTCGGCCTCTGGTCCCGAACGGTGCCTCGCGTATTAAGGCCGGTCCATACGCAACGATGTATCGTACCATTTGCATGCGCAAGTAAATCGTTACAGATAAATCGTTGCGTGTGGACAGCAGATTTGCACAAAATTTAGTACTGTGCAAAGTTGGACGTCGGAGTTGAAAGTCTGAGCCGAAAAGCATAGATTTGGGAGATTTGCGCATGCAAATCGTAACGTGTGTACGCTTGTCGGAGATTTGTACAGTTTTTAGGTTCGACGGTAGCTGACTCCTACCTATTTTTAATCCGGAAATTATTAAATTAATTAAAACTAAAACAATAACTGATTTATTTTAAATTTGTTAAAAAATATGTCCACCATTTCGCGTAATTTTATAATAGAATTCAATGGTAAAATAGACTTCGTTTCAATAACCATGCTTTAGACCATCTAGTTCTATTTAAACGTTTCCTGATTTCCCTCTTCCTTTTAACATTTAAACAAAACGTCAAAATAAGTACTCCAAAAACCTTTCCTCCATGATTATTGTATCAAGCGAAAATTGCAGCTTTACTACGATAAGTTGTTATAATGTGGACGCACTGAATTTGTAACGATTTATCTGTGACGATTTACTTGCGCATGCAAATCCTACGATACATCGTTGCGTGTGGACCGACCTTTAGGTATTCGTGTAGTGTTCTATTCCACTTGTAATAAATAAACATAATGAAAAATAGTGTGCAGGACATTTTGGAAGGTAATTTTTTAAATCACTCATTGAGCGAAATAGTTGAAATAAAAACTCTTGGGAGACTAACTCCAGAAGTATTGTTTTATGGAATTTTTATATTAACTATGCAAACATAAGTAATTTCTATTAAAAATAAAAAAGCCCATGCCGAAAGTAGCTGCCCTATTTTCTTTTTATTGGCCATAGATTGTATCCTTTTCAAAACGTAGCCCCGTGCAACCCACGAGCCGCAATGAGTACTTTTCTGCCAATTAGTACTTCTCTCTTTTCTTCTCTTTCTACTACGTAGGTATATCGGGATCTGTTTAAACGGTGAAACAGCTTTTTTGTCTGGCATTTTATGGCCGAGGCGCCGAATATCGAGCTACCCTGATAAAAACACGTGCGACTGAAGTGTTTCAATCGACACTAGATAAACCATAACTTATGCATTCCTCTTTGTCTCCAGGTGGTGCTGGCGTGGCTTCGGTAAGCGGGCCGCCCGGCCATGCGCCCGGGGCCGGCGCCGCCGCCGCTGCTGCTGCTGCTGGTCGCCGCGACGCTATCGCCGCGCCCCGGCGCCGACGCCTCCGCCGCCTCGGCCGCCCCCGACCGCCTGCCCCCGTGGCCGACACCTTCGGGACGCGCCGTCACCGGTAAGCTCGAGTCTGAATAATGATTGGTCCGTTTACGTTAGGGACTAATGAGTCCGGGCACTCGGCCTTGTGCAAACAAACGTTTCCCTCTTGCCCTCTCCCGCTCCATCGGCCCGCCGTCATCGTCGTACGGCGATCGATATCTTATTTAATAAGAAAATAAGCTTACACAGTGTAGCTGAGAGCGGTTCGTTCGCATTCTACCGGGTGCGCGCAAAATATTATCGACCAACCGTGGCTGTGTTGTAGTTGTAGCGTCGATGGAATTCAATCAACGGTTGTAGTGATGCCTGCAGTGCGGATGGCTGTAAAACCAGTTCAAAAGACTATGTTACCTTTTGTTCATTTCCTAAAGACCCTGAAAGGTAAGATTGAGTTTGAGGTACCTGCCTACAAAAATTAAGACATTTGTATGTGACATTTGAATACTTAGGTATTAATTGAAGAATAATAATAGAATAATATTAAAATAGTGAAAATTTGAAGATGCCAGCAATAGAAGAATGCCTTAGGGTTCATCGGAGAACATAAATTGTTTATGTCAAATGCTTGTTGTATGTTTTGTTCAATTATTTAAATATCAAAATATTTACCTACAGGATGAAAAAGTAGATATGATTAGTTTAACTCTTTGTCGTTAAGTATTTATTTGTTATTTATGTTTTTATTTGCTCTATGTTTTGTTAAGCGTTATTAAAAATGAACGTAAAACATAAAAAATTGGATTTTTATTCATGTTCCATCCAAAGTCTACAGCTATACCTTACTAATTATGTAGATTCTGGTAATAGCTACCTGGTATTTTAACTTAACTGTATCTACCAAAAACTAACGGTATACTTACCTACACAAATAATGTTGTACCAAAGTCTACAAATAGGTATACTAATATTTGTGGACTTTGGTAAATAATGGAAAGTCAATATGAACCTGCCCCCGTATAACTAGCTTGACGGCGATTTTGTTAGTCGACCCTCGTAAATGCGAAGCGTGCGAGATGACGTTGATTTACGACCAGTCGCAAAAAAATTGTTTGCTTTTCCGAGACAACAAAGCAGTGAGCCGACTTATAGTATTCTCCAGACTTTGGTTAGGGCGTCCGTTAGAGAACGGCACCGGCGGCACTGATCGCCCCGAATTGCACTGCTGTTGGCCAAGCGGTCGTAAACTCGGTAGACGTTACGCGACATTACATGATTTTTTTTTCTAATCATACAAATTAAATTGGTAAAAAGCCCTTCCACTATTTTAATTAATTACCCCACACCTGACACCGTTTTTAGCTTCATGAAACAAAAATATGTGCCGATTTTAGGTGTCCATTTCACACCTTGGACATTGGCCTAGAATTTGAAATGTTAGCTAGTTATACAATATAAGTGTGCAGCATATTTTTATGTTTTGGTAAATAGGTATTCAATTTTTTTATTTTATTAAGTACCAATGAGTAAGCTAAACAGGATGTTTTATAGCTCAAAATGATAAACGCCCAGAATCTGTTTAGAAGGATCAATTGAATGGCGTTTTCTCTTTAATACAATATTTAATACCTAATTAAAAAATATATAGTTTTTCTCAACAAAAAATTTGTATGCAACTTAGTACTTAGTACTTTATATTTAAAAAAACATCCGAAATATTTAAAAAAACATCCGAATTCGTTAGTTTCAGACATTAAAAACATAATTTTTATAACAAGATGCATATATATACATATATTAGAATCACCTGCTAAACGCACCTTAAAAAATATATAAGGTAATAAGACTTATTACTATTACTCACCGTGAGTATTGACTCTTTGAGTAATGGGAAAGGAACGAGTCAAATGCTAAATAAAATTTAAGCTGCCTGGAAAATTCAAAGCAAACAAGCGTTGACTGGCGATGCCTCAGCCAAAGAAACAGGGCAAATCGGTACATATTATTAATCGAAAGTCTAGAGGGATATTTTGAGTTTGTTACAACATTTTGCTCTATAAAAAGCTTTTGTGGTACCTTAATGAAAAATTGGACAAATTAACTTGCATTACCGCTAGATCAATTAATTACCCCACACCTGACACCACTTTTAGCTTCACCAGCTTTAAAATTTTTAAAAACATATACTGTGTGTCCACGGATTGATGTCGGAATAGGTGTAAATGACAAAAAAATTTCGAGTTCAAATTTGACCATTTGGGGTTCAGCCCTGCTTGGATAGAAACTAATTTGTGCCATATTAGTAGTTTCGAAAAATCAAGTAGGCCTTGACAGGAACGATTTATTTATTTTCTGTGTAGGTTAAGTGCCTTTTCTGAACAAGATATCGAAAAATGTTATTAGAAAAAGTTGCTTAGAATTCAAAATTATGTCCCTGTGCAGATTTTCAAAATAATTGGCCTATTTTGATTTTAATCCATTTCTGGCAGTTTTTTATTAATACGCTAAAACCCACAGGATATAACTACCAAACTGCACTGAACAGTTTAAAAAAAATAATAAAAACATGCCAACTTGACTGAAAATGTGTGTTCGGCAATATAAAAGTTCAACTACCTAAATGAAATGGATTAAAATCAAAGTAGGCCAATTATTTTGAAAATCTGCACAGGGACATAATTTTGAATTCTAAGCAACTTTTTCTAATAACATTTTTCGATATCTTGTTCAGAAAAGGCACTTAACCTACACAGAAAATAAATAAATCGTTCCTGTCAAGGCCTACTTGATTTTTCGAAACTACTAATATGGCACAAATTAGTTTCTATCCAAGCAGGGCTGAACCCCAAATGGTCAAATTTGAACTCGAAATTTTTTTGTCATTTACACCTATTCCGACATCAATCCGTGGACACACTGTATATGTGTCTATTTTAGGGTTCTATTTCACATCTTGGACAGTGACTTAGAATTAAAATATTAACTGGTTAAAAAATATAAGTGTGTAGCGTATTTTTGTGCTTTGGTAAATAGGTATTCAATTCTTTTATTTTAGGAAATACCAAAGAGTATTCTACATATATGTTTTATAGCTCGACATGATAAACAAATAATTTAAAAATGATAAACAAATAATTAAAAAATATATAGTTTTTCTAAACAAAACACTGTATGCAACTTATTATATTTGAATAGAGAATATTGCTATGATTTTAGGTGGTCTGCAATTTTAGTACTTTATCTTCAAAAAACATCCGAATTCGTTAGTTTTACAAATTAAAAACATAATTTTTATAACAAATTTTATCACTACAGATATTTAAATATTCTTTCAGCTAAAATTCTAAAAATATATGCATGTATTAGAATCTACTGCTCTTTAAAATATATACGCACCTTAAAAAATATATATAAGGTAATAAGGCTTGTTACTATTACTCAACGTGTACATTACCGCTAGATCAATTAATTACCCCACACCTGACAGCACTTTTAGCTTCACCAGCTTTAAAATTTTTAAAAACCGATATGTGTCTATTTCAGGGTTCTATTTCACACCTTGGACAGTGATTCAGAATTTGAAATGTTAACTAGTTAAAAAATATAAGTGTGTAGCGTATTTTTGTGCTTTGGTAAATAGGTATTCCATCCTTTTATTTCAGGAAATACCAAAGAGTATTCTAAATAGATGTTTTATAGCTCGACACGATAAACAAATAATTAAAAATATATAGTTTTTCTAAACAAAAACACTGTATGTAATTTATTATATTTGAATAGAGAATATTGCTATGATTTTAGATAGTCTGCAATTTTAGTACTTTATCTTCAAAAAACATCCTAATTCGTTAGTTTTACAAATTAAAAACATAATTTTTATCACTACAGATATTTAAATATTCTTTCAGCTAAAATTCTAAAAATATATGCATGTATTAGAATCTCCTGCTCTTTAAAATATAATATACGCACCTTAAAAAAATATATAAGGTAATAAGGCCTATTACTATTATTCACCGTGAGTATTGACTCTTAAGTAATGCGATAGGAAGCAGTCAAATGCCAAATAAAATTTGAGCTGTCTGGAAAATTCAAAGCAAGCAAGCGTTGACTGGCGATGGGTCAGCCAACGAAACAGGGCAAATCGGTACATATTATTGATCAAAAGTCTAGGGGGATATTAAATAATAATATATAGATAATAATAAAAAAATATATAGTTTTTCTAAACAAAAACACTGTATGCAACTTATTATATTTGAATAGAGAATATTGCTATGATTTTAGATGGTCTGCAATTTTATACTTTATTTTTAAAAACATCCGAATTCGTTAGTTTTACAAATTAAAAATATAATTTTTATAACACATTTTATCACTACAGATATTTAAATATTCTTTCAGCTAAAATTCTAAAAATACATCCATGTATTAGAATCTACTGCTCTTTAAAATATATACGCACCTTAAAAAAATATATAAGGTAATAAGGCTTATTACTATTACTCAACGTGTACATTACCGCTAGATCAATTAATTACCCCACACCTGACACCACTTTTCGCTTCACCAGCTTTACAATTTTTAAAAACCGATATGTGTCTATTTTAGGGTTCTATTTCACACCTTGGACAGTGACTTAGAATTGAAATGTTAACTAGTTAAAAAATATAAGTGTGCAGCGTATTTTTTGTGCTTTGGTAAATAGATATTCCATTTTTTATTTTAGGAAGTACCAAAGAGTAATACAGATGTTTTATTGCAGAGATTAAAGGAGCCGGAGCCATAGATAGTCAGAAGCATTGTTGAAACCGTCAGCAAAAAATTCTGCAACACCAATTTTCAAACTTTAATTTTGAAGCGAAAACAAATTAAAACAAATAAATTGTAATGTCTTAAAATTTTTAGGACTCGATACTAAGTTGAGATATACCTAGGTATTTTAGTTTGGTTATTAGTTGTTATATAAAATGTTTGCAAAATATTTGGTGTTGCGTGTGGAAATTTCAGCAATGGTTCTGACAGTCTCTGTGTAGCCGAAATGCATCTGTGTAGAAAGAAGAAAGATCAATGGAATTGCGTGTTTTGCATCTATTACAAAATGTTTAATAATTCAAAAAACATATAGGTTTTCTAAACAAAAACACTATGCAATGATGCAACTTCTTATATTATATTTGAATAGAGAATATTAAAACATCCGAATTCGTCAGTTTTATAAATTAAAAACATAATTTTTAGCATCACAGGTATTTCAATACTCTTTCAGATAAAATTCCAAAAAAATATACATATATTGGAATCACCTTCTCTTTAAAAATATATACACACACACCTTAAAAAATATAGGTAATAAGTATTACTATTACTCACCATGAGTAATGACTCCTGACTCCTGGCTGAGTAATGGCATAGAAACCAGTCAAATACCAAATAAAATTATAGTCCAAAATTATCGCATATGCCTTGACCGTGAACCTTCTCTCTTGAAATGAAATTAAAAGTCACGATTTGTTTCGCAGTTAAAAATAAATTATTAATAGGTACCTATACTTATTATCAACATAATATCAGATTATAGTTAATATGTAGAGAATGATTAACGCAAATTCGAATCAGAGCAAGTTCAATTTTTTTAATATTATAATTTGTTCTAATTTATATTCTGTGATAATATTTTCTTTCAAAACTTTTCTTACGTACAAAAATACTATCAACATTTTAGTCGAATAAAAAGTATATTTAATAAGTAGGTATTTAGCAATAGTTATTTCCTTTATTTATTAACTTTATTCTCATGAGTAGCTATTAACCATTATTACTTGCTCGTTAAATTATACATTTATATATTTAGAAAATTGATTTTATTGCCGTAGTTAAATTTTCTCTAAACCGATTCTGGAGTTTCATATTGGAGCTGCTTGCAACTTTTGTTTACACAATTTTTTCCAATGTCCACTTAAACTTATTAAATTTGCTACCTCTCTAGCCATCCTTTGCGATGCACGTAGTCTTAAATATAGCTAAAATATTTTTCTCATATAAAATGGTTTGCAGCTACTATCAGAATTAAAATTGAAATAATCATATTATTGATAAGATGGGAAGTTTGGTACATTCTACCATTTGTAATTCTTTGCATTCGACGTTTGAGTCACTTACAATCAATTTTAATGATTTAGACCACTCTGATAACGTTTTTGTCTAAATTTCAAACTCGTTATATTTTACCCAACCTGTGACCTACTAAAAAAAGGAAATTTCTAGCAATCCAAAAAAATTATGATACTATAGCATATTTTTTCTGTGCCAGCTCAACAATATACTTCATGATACACCTTCATCCATTATTTCGACACCTCTCCTATAGAACTTCGTTAACCTATCGATATTTCGTATATAAAATATACAATAACACGGCACTATCGTTCACAAGAACTAATCTTTGTTCTGGAAAAACCATATTAGTTATTTTCTACATGTGCAAAGAATTTATATACTTACGCACTTCAAAATACGCGAAATTTTTGCATAATTGCCAGTTCCGCATTTCAGCCGTATCTATTATTTGCCCTAAGCAAATATTGCATACTTACCACGAGATAATGGGTTATTTCTGTTCTGAAGCGAGGCACGTTACTGATAGCGACAAGAAACTACGTAATATCATCATTTAAAAAGAAAATGTTCCTATTAATAATTGCCAAAACATCGACATAATATTTGTAAAAAGTTTATTCATTGTGCAATTTGACCCGTTTTTTTTTAATGTAGAACTGCATTTTTTACAAAAATGACCTCTTTCATGCAAAATCCAAAGCCTACTATGCCAGTTTCTAGGAGCAAAATTTTAATAAATCATATTAGCCATTTTTTAGAAAACATCCGTGCACGCCACTGGAATCAGCACCCCACAAAATGGGGTTGTAAAAAACTTTAACAAAAACAAAAAATTTCAAGTAATAACGATTTAGCCATGAAAAAAAAATAAAAAAACCAAAATTTCATCAGTAAAACTACTACATTTAACTTCTACCAAGCCACCATTTTCTTCAATTCATTTATCATTCCTTTTGCATACGTTCAATAGTACCTATATTGTGCAACAAGTTAAGCAATGAGGAGTATTGTATGCGAGTGTACAACGTGGGCCACATTGGACACTTTTAAAGGGAAACTCCTATTTTCGACGGAGATAGACGAAAACTGATAGGTATCGGTGTCTGAGGCTCATTTTTTATGAAAAACTTAATGGCGAAAACCGCAAATCGATATCTGTCACCGTTCTTGAGTTACAGGGCGTTTTTCGAAAATGTGCGTTTTCGTAACTTTTTTCGGGTTGAAAATTTTGTATTTCTGTAAAAACATTCTTAAAGAACTTTTCTACATAGAATCCAATGCTGCTACTACATTTTTTTTCTAGTCAATGGTTTAAGAGTTACGGATAAAAAATATTATTTTTTAAATGGAACACCCTGTGTATTTTTGCATTTTTTAATAGAGCAAAAAATTACCATTCCAAAAATATATAACACTTAATGATTTACTTAAGTAGTTATCAATTACTAATAGCTTTTATGATTTCATGTGTATAATTGGAAGCACGCCCTTTCAACAAGTAGGCTTTGGATGGTGAGACAATGAAACAACCGTGGAAAAATGTTTACTGTTACCTACCTGTCAAATTTTCAGTTAGGCTGTTTAGGCAGGGTAAAGATTTTTCTATTTTTGTGTAATTTATAAACTTTATAACATACCTACAATGAAATTTGAAAGTTATGAAAAATGGGATATGATAGTCTGTTTTATACAATCCGGGGAAAATGCCTATCTCTGTTTAACTCGTACCTATCTTTTCGGCCTACTATTAATTAAATCTATTAACTATTACTCTAACACTATTAATCAAATTGTGTCGCAATCTTGCAAAAATGTGCTTGAATGTGCACATTTTCGAAAAACTCCCTGTAACTCAAGAACGGTGACAGATATCGATTTGCGGTTTTCGCCATTAACTTTATCATAAAAAATGAGCCTCAGACACCGATATCAGTTTTCGTCTATCTCCGTCAAAAATAGGAGTTTCTCTTTAAAAGTGTCCAATTTGGCCCACCCTGTACAAGTTGTGGCATGAGGAGAACCCGAGTGCCTTCAAGTGCACGAGCATGTAACATGCATTGCTTAAAAAAGTAGTAGATAAAGTAGATAAAATCTGTTTTTAGTTTAAACAAAATAACTGTCTCTAATACAAGTACTTACTACCGATTCAAAGACATACTTTTTAAGGATCTAAAACATTTAAGGAAGACACCATTTATGTAGCTTGGTGTCTTAAAAAAAATGGGCTTGAATAGGCCGCGTTTGATGGGCAACGGGTCTGTTTGACGTTTGGTCCTCAAATCACGTCAAGGCCAACTCATAGAAAAAATCGTACAATAATTAGTACTACAATGGATATCATGAATCTTCATCCCGAGGCCAACGATAAAGACAGGCCACGGCGCTAACGCATAATCGCGTAGTCACGTGACCAACTAACTATATAATGAAAGGCATTTTTGGAGATAAGTAGAAAAAACAAATTTCGTAACAATTTGGCAAGTTTTCTTTCATCTATTACATTATTGGATTTGTGCCTCCAAGCTTTCTCTAATTGTTTTTTCAAAATTTTCAACCTGCCTCAGCTGTTTTAGGCTGAGAGTTAAACGGCACCGCACTCACAATATTTTGGCACATTCACAAAAATTGTTGGGACATCACCTTCCTTTAGCTTAGGTGATATTCTCTGTAGGTATTTTCCTCCCACAACATATTTGTCCACTTTAATTATTGTTTTACTTTCTTGAAAATGTGTTAGCCACACATACTTAAGGGTTTTTTAGAAATTAAATCTCAGTTGGGATTTGACGAATCCATTTTTGGCGGAAATTTTCATCCCGAGGCAAAACAAATGTTTGTTATGGCGACACTTTCTTCCTGGCTTTTGTAATATGTATAAATATAATAATATAAACAGACCCAATATTTGGTATTTAGGTTATTTTTTTACGAAATAAAAATGAAAACTAACCTTATAGTAGGTATACTGTAAATATTGACGAGGTCTCAGTTGATCGGCAGCGTGAAAGACCATATCAGAGCGTAGGTCGACAACGAAAATCCTCGAGTACGTTACAACACTGATTTATTTCGCACAAGGTGGCTTCCAGCCACCCGGACCGTCTGAACTCGCGGATCTCCCGTAAGCTGATCACCCCTCTGTGTCTCAGGCTCCACTGTCCAATACTATACTAATACTGTCCCATGTCCATAATAGTTCATTCCGGGTTCCCTATTCTGTGGTTCGGGGGAGAATTCCCCTTACAGCGTTCACGCGTCGCGTTGCGCCAATACTCTTGGACGGCACGACTCCCACCCAGACACCCAGAGACCATAATAACACCTGGGCGGTTCCCCTTCGCCAGGACACACACGCACTAGACAAACTTGTTTCTAAAATATAAACTAAGACGTTTAAAAACACTTTAAACATTGAAAACTTCTCAAAACCCAAGCTGCCGCTTTCAGTTATGTGACAAATGACATATAACGTCTGACTAAGATGGTCATGTGATTTTTGTGCGCCAGGGCCTGTCTTTATAGTAGGCCTTGTCTTCATCCCTATGCCACAATGGTCGACAATGCAATTTCCATATAGTTCACTATAGTGTCGATATTTGAGCTTTTAATGACAATTAATTTAAAACTCTTTAGTGCCAATTAAAACAAAACAATGTTTTCGTCTGTTTCAGATCACAACCTAAAATTCACCTCGGCATTCTCCCGCAACCACATAGACGATGAGCCGAGCGCCGAGGCGGGTGACGCTGGCTTCCTCGCTTCCACTACGGTCGAGACGGCGGCCGAGGACCGCAAGGAGGGCAACCTCACTGTGGGCGACCTCAAGGTGGAGCTGGTGGCGAAGAAAAACATCACCCTCGGCTACCTGCCCGCCGTTACCGGCGATATGAAGGAGCGGCAAGGCCTGGCCGTCTCCGGAGCCATCAAGATGGCCATCGACGAGGTTGGTACAACCTTTAATTTCGAGGGTGCCGGTCGCTTAACTAACGCGGTCGTTCAAGTGAGCTCCAGCTTGAGTTAAGTAACCTCAAGTAAGGTAGTCTGGTCATATATGGGGTGAGTTTTTTTTTCGATGCCCACTATGGGGATCTCGGAAACTAGCAGAGCTAGAACAAAGGTTAAATGGGGAAAGAATTGCAGTTTTGAATGCTCAATCTAATGCCCCTTTTGGATTTTTAAAAAAGTTCATGGCTCACTAGATATTTTGGAAAGAGTGATTTTTTGCTATTTCATCAGATTTCTGAATAAGGAATACCTTAATCAATGGCTCCGTTAATTCTGATTCTGATTATACAGAAAAACTGTAGAGACAAAAATTGTAGATAATTTTGGGCTTAATATGAATCCAATTTTTTATGTTGTTTGTGATTTTTGAGATATGACAAACTTGTGCTTTTTTTAAATGTAAATCATAGTTGGCTGTGGCCTTACCAAATCGGCCATTTTTTGAGATTTCCAAAGATATAATACTCGGCATAGTTATTATAAAAAATAAAAGAGCTATGGCTAATTTTCTGATTTTTTTAATTTTCACATAGTCAGCCATGGAATATTTTCATAATTACGTTCTATTTTATAATTAATATCTACTTCAAACTTTCTAATATTTTGTTTTTAGCTGGTAACAAAATGTAACAAAATAAAACAAAAATTAAAAAACTCAAATTCAAACTATTATTATTTTAAAAGGTCAACTTTTAAAATAAAAAAGATGTTCAAACAACCCACCATTATTATTTATGCAAATTTTGCATCTTTGCTGCTAAATTATTTGTCGCCTTTCTTAGAGAACGCCTGTCAATTGCTTCTAAAACAGCTGCTCTTAATTCAACAATTGTCTCATACTTTATTTTGTACTGTTCCCCACAAAAAGAAATCCAAAACTGACAAATCGGGGGATCGGGGCTGCCAGGAGATAGGTCTATTTCTCCCTATCCAACTATTTGGATAGAGCTGATCTAGGTAATTTCTTACGGGCAAATAATTATGTGGTGGAGCTCCATCATGATAATTTTTGTTTTATTTTGTTACATTTTGTCACCAACTAAAAATAAAATATTTGAAAGTTTGAAGTATGTCTTATTATACAATAGAACGTAATTATGAAAAATATGAAAATAATGTCATGGCTGACTATGTGAAAATTAAAAAAAATCAGAAAATTAGCCATAGCTATTTTATTCTTTATAATAACTATGCCGAGTAGGTATTATATGTTTGGAAAGCTCAAAAAAATGGCCGATTTGATAAGGCCACAGCCAACTATGATTTAGGTACATTTAAAAAAACACAAGTTTATGTCATATCTCAAAAATCACAAACAACATAAAAAATTGGTTAAGATTATCTTATTAAGCCCAAAATTATCTACAATTTTTGTCTCTACAGTTTTTCTGTATAATCAGAAATAACGGAGCTACAGAGATCTGATGAAATAGCAAAAATCACTATTTTCAAAATATCTAGTGAGCCATGAACTTTTTTAAAAATCCAGAAGGGGCATTAGATTGAGCATTCAAAACTACAGATTAGATTATCTTATTAAGCCCAAAATTATCTACAATTTTTGTCTACAGTTTTTCTGTATAATCAGAAATAACGGAGCTACAGTGATCTGATGAAATAGCAAAAAATCACTATTTTCAAAATATCTAGTGAGCCATGAACTTTTTTAAAAATCCAGAAGGGGCATTAGATTGAGCATTCAAAACTGCAATTCTTTCCCCATTTAACCTTTGTTCTAGCTCTGCTAATTTCCGAGATCCCCATAGTGGGCATAAAAAACTCACCCTGTACAATAAAACAACATGCAGGCAGATAATAGAAGTTTGGAAGACTCCTCTAGCATATTTAATTATTGTTTTCAAAATTTTAAGGTAGGTGTACTATTGCCTTTTTTATACTCGTGATTAGAACAAGAAGAATAATTCAAAATCGTAACATTCATCCTTTTGTGTTATATTAAATTAAATTTTATAGAAATATATATATATACATGTCCAGAAAATACTATTAATAAACTGTATGAACTACAGGGATATTTTTTAGGAGAGAACTATTTATAATTATTAAAATAATTAAATGCAAATAGTGCAAACTCTAATAATTAAAGCAGGTTATTATATGTAATCACGAAGTATAAAGGTTAGGTTGGATGAAATTAGCTGACGAACCACAAATCGCTTACCAATTAAGTGCCCTGAGGTCAAGGTCTCTAGCATCACACATGTAGGTAAAGAAGGCCTCTACTCCCTTAGATACTTATTTTCAAATTTCTGAGATTTCAGGTATTTAACTGGGAATTTTATATGTATCTAGGAGACTCTAGTTCGCAATTGAAATCATCAAATCAATTTTAAACTTACCTAAGCATGACTTATACCTAAGCGTGGATGAGTCGACTCGAATATGAAACGTCACTCATCACTACAAATTAGTGTTGCAAACGATCTCTACACCTGCTCCAGTTTGTTCCAGATAAACAAAGATCCGTACGTGTTGCCCAACGTGATGTTGGAGTTAAGATGGTTCGACACGAAGGGTGACACTGTCCTAGCTACGAAAGCTATGACCGATATGCTTTGCGACGGGGTCGCAGCTTTTTTCGGGCCGGAAGGGTCGTGTCACGTCGAGGCCATCGTCGCTCAGTCTAGAAATATACCAATGATTAGTTATGTAAGTATCCAAGTGAAAATATGATGAATTGTATTTTGTGCATACGACCTACCTGTAATGTTGGCTATCTTGTCATAGCTGACACTTTTACCTGAACCAACACCGAGACCAACACTCTATTTATTAATAATATATAGGGTGTAACTACTGATGGTGAAAAATGAAACCACGTATTCTTGGAGTCAAAATAAGGGCACTTCTTCATATATTATTTTCTCCTACGGGCCATAATTTTTTTTATACAGAGCGTAGAAATTTAGAGAAAAATACACATATTCCATAGTATCTCCAGAAGTATACGAGATATTCTGTCAAATTTAAGGTTAATATGAAGCTTCTGAGGCCCCCAGTTGCGGAGATAGAGGGTGTTATTAAAATTAATTAGTTAAGAAAAATATGAATGCCCTGTATAATCGCATTTTTTAAATTTGTTTTGAATGGTAAATTCAATAGCTAACAAAAAGTATCTCTTAGTATTTTTTCATATTCTCAGCCCTTTCTTAAATATTTTCAAAGAACGGCAATGCTGCAATAAACAAGTCATTTTAAGAATATAAATCTAACAATCTGTGGATGTCAATTAAACTTGGCATTATTTGAATCATTTGGCTGCCAACTTTGCACTTTAGTATCAATATTTTGAAAAATGATATTTTCATTTGAAGAATTGACTGATGGACTTGCCATTGAAAATGGCAATATTAAACGCGAGGAAACGCATAGTTGCGTGTATTGAAAGAGACGGCGGTCATTTCGAACATTTAATAATTTAATAATTTTCTAATAGCATTGCGTTTCTTTTATTATCGTTTTTGCTTTTGTATTTTGTTAAATAAAGTTTAATTTACATCCACAGATTGTTAGATTTATTCTTAAAGTGACTATTGTTCATTGCAGCATTACCGTTCTTTGAAAATAATTAAGAAATGGCTGCGAATATGAAAAAATACTAAGAGATACTTTTTGTTAACCATTCTATTCACCACTCAAAACAAATTAAAAAAATGCGATTATACAGGGTATTCATATTTTTCTGAATTAATTAATTTTAATAACACCCTGTATCTCCGCAACTGGGAGCCTCAGAAGCTTCATGTCAATCTTAAGTTTGACGGCTCATCTACTCATGTGACACGCCAAATTTGAAGTAAATATCTCGTATACTTCTAGAGATACTAAGAAATGTATGTATTTTTCTCCAAACTTCTACGCTCTGTATAAAAAAAAACAACAAAGAAGTGCCCTTATTTTGACTCCAAGAATATGTGGTTTCATTCTTGACCATCAGTTCAGTTACACCCTGTAGTGTTGGTCCATAGCTTTTCCAATGGGTGGTTTTGGTCAACGACCCATTTGGCATTGCATGTCGAGAAAAGCAAGAGGAATGTAGGCGTTAACATTTTTTTTTTAAGTTCACATTTTCAAATATTATCCAAGGCTATTTACAAGTTGTTAAGCAATGCATGTTGCATGCTCGTGCACTTAAAGGCACTCAGCTTTGCCTCATGCCTCATTGTTTCACTTGCTGTACAATATAGTAATTAAGTTTGGTCGAGCCAATATATCTATGAGGAAATTGTATTTATTTATTAGATTATTATATCTTGTTTCAGAAATGTTCTGATTATAAGGCATCCCAAGTACCAACGTTTGCAAGAACGGAACCTCCAGAAACTCAGGTAAGTCTTTAAACAGCACTTTCCCAATATTTCAACCGAACTCGAAAATGTTTTGCGACTAAATAAGTGCATGTTGGGAAAAATATCCAAGGCTCATGTACTCAGCACAGTTTCTCAGATTTTTTAATTGCAGGTGACAAAATCCATAGTTTCTCTTTTGGAATACTACAAGTGGCACAAATTTTCCGTGATCTACGAAGAGCCATGGAAAACTGTGGCCGAGTCGCTTTTCGTGCAGGCAAAAGCCAAAAATATGACGATAAACTACAGGAAACAGGCGAAAGATAGACACAAGTGTTGCGAGGACAATCTAAAGTGTTGTCAAGTGGGATACTGGTATGAGTTTATTCAGGACACAAAAAACAGAACTAGAAGTACGTAAATTTGTTGGAAAATTCCACACCCACCTTGACATTATGCATTTTGGCAAACAATAATATAACTGTATCGCGATTTTTTTAAAATCTAAGTTCTCATGTACTAATTTCAATTTTAGCTTGAAAGCAATACCACAGTGCATAGTTGTCAAAGGTGAACCAAGAAAATTGTGATGGACGTCATAATGGAAATTTATTTACATAATTTTAGTCTACGTGTTTTTGGGTAACGCGGTCTCTCTAGTCGACTTAATGAATACAATGCAGACTGCACAGCTATTTGAAAAAGGAGAGTATATTGTCCTATATGTTGACATGGATAATTTTTTGGATAAACAGGCCCGCAAATATTTATTTAGTAAGTGAGTTACTTTTGATTTCATATAGGTTTTTGTTATTTTCTATTACAAAGTTACTTGCATTAGGTTTGACAACACTTTTTGGTGTAGAACAAACATTATTTTACTTTTATATTATTGAGATAGGTACCTATTTGACTTTTCTACGTTTTGTAGACCCAAATGTGGTTTCATTCCTTAGCCGCAGGAACTATTAATAATGCTTTTTATCGCACGTTTTTGCATTGCAATGTAATTAAACTAGACCTAGAACCCATTAATACCCATTATCACCCTTTTACATAAAGGGTCTTCCACAAAAAACGTAACTACAATTATTCTACTTCAGATAGACTGTCAAACAATAATCTTTTATTTACACCCTCCTATCTCTCAAATTAAACAATATATGGCATTGATATTTGATATACCTAAAATTGCTGTTAGTTACCAATTTTTTTAAGTTTAGGAATTTGTCTTTCTTAGAACCTACCGTAATTTGTTGCAGTTTTTGTTTAACAGTAAAAAAGATACTCGAAACGCAAAGAACACACTACTTTTACTTATTCGAATTCAAAAGTTTTGCCGGTACTATTATATCTATGTATAAATGACATCACCAGTCTCTGCAACATAGGCGAAAGAACATCTGTTCTTTGTAGAAGCGGAATACGATCTTTCTAATTAGTTATATGACTCCACGCGCTATTAGATTTGTATATCATGTGTCCACTACCAAGTAGATATTTAATGAAGTGTTTTGACTTTGACTACATCTCAATATATTACATTCCTAAGCGCAATGGAAAATCGTACGATGTACCTCATTTTGTGAAACGGGTATAGGTAGCTAATGTATCGCTTCCTTTCAGAATTAGATGTGTTTGATAAGTACAAAAAATGTAGTGAATTGTCTGACTATGACGCTTTCGTGAAAAGGGCAAAATCTTTATTTGTTGTCATACCAACAGCGCCTACAGACAACTATGAAGACTTCACAAAGAGAGTTAGGGAGTACAATGAAAAAGAGCCATTTAATTTCCACGTTTCGCACATCCTTAATTCCTTTCAAAGAGTAAGAGCAAGAGCACTTTCGGGACAACAGGATGTCAAATTAATGTAACAGTTTTTTAGTTTGTGCCTATTTACGCTGCCTACTTGTTTGACTCTGTAAAACTGTACGCTTTTGGGCTAGATTATCTTATAAAACATGCAAATGTTTCGGTATTAACCGACGAAGTGCTGACCGATATTATCAACAATGGCACTAAAATAATAGAGACTATCATTCAGATCAACCAAACATACAGAAGTAAGTAAGTCTCTTTTGATGAGTTTCTCAAAATCGATTCAGCCCTTTTTTTGGAAAAATCGTTTTAAAGTGTTTGTTTCTTATTATAGGTGTAAGTGGAGCTATGATGAAATTAGATAAAAATGGTGATTCTGAAGGGAATTTTTCTGTGCTGGCTTATCGACCAACTGAAACTGAGGCGGTAGTGCACAAAAATTTTACTTGTAAGTTCCGTATGGCCCCAGTTGGTCAATTTTTTCAATCAGATGATCTTGAATTTCCAGTAAGTACAAAATTAAAAATAGTTCTACCTAGCAAACTTAAAAGATCCTTAAAATAGCACCAAGATGAAAGTCCTCTAATTTCCATACAGTCGCAGTATCCTTTTAATTTTTTTTGTCAGAATAAATTTTTGTTCATATTTATAATAGTTAAATTATTAATTTATAATAGCAGACCTATATATTATCAGTACACTTAGGTCCATGCATTCCCAATGGCCCAGTGTACTTATATGGTACAGTTCGTGCACTCTAATCTGACACGGGAAAACCTCAGTCTAAGCGCCAGTGGTCCATAAAAGTAGCTTATTGTGCAGGGACTCTTTAAAATAAGGGGACCCAGCATTATACTTTCCAAAGTGATGCCTATTCTTTTCTCATTCTAATAGTATCAGTGATAATGCCAAGTATGCCATTTTATTTGAGAACCTATGAATATAACAGGTACTTTGATTGTTAGTAAAAATTAATAATGGTTTCCATGATTTCTAAAAATTAGACTTGACAATGTTGTGTTACAATTACAGAATATGGCAGCTGTCAAATGAAACAAATTTATTGTATAGTTGAAATTCTTTAATTGTCACATCTGAGTATCTGGAAGTTAGAAAACTTAAAAATTATGAATTATGATGGGAAATTTCTTGCTTCCTTTAGAATCTATGGCACTATCTATCACATAAAACCTGATGGCAGTTAGACACTGACATAAAACATAACCTTGTACCAGCCCACTTATGTGGTCTCCTTGGAGTCTACAGAAAACAAACTTCCCCTCAAGGCTTCACTTTTCCTATGTGATAGACTGTGAAATGCTGGGTCCCCTTATTTTAAAGAGTCCCTGGCACGGACTGTAGTATTTTGGAAAATAAATAAATAAAACAGAAAAGGTTTTTGAAAATTATGTTGCAAGAAGTAAATACCTACCTGACTGACCAACTTTATAAAGAGAGTGGCTTCCTAGATATACACATATCATATTTATTGTCTAAGAATCCTGATTGTACAACACAAAAAAATAAATTCACTAAATGTTATAAATCATATCCACAACACTCAATATAAAAGTAAATGTAAAACTAAAACTCTTAAATCGAACAAAACAAAAAGCCAAAAGTCCTTCTCGTACCTTAATCGTACATGCATACAATGATAAATAAAAAATCATAATAACTAAATCAGTACGTAAGTAATGAATACAATAATTTTTCACTTAGGAAACAATCCCTTTTCAACTCATCTCAGCCTCTAAACAAATCATTGCGGCACTAGTTAGGTATGTTATGTAGGCATATGGGATTTTTTTCTTTGATGCGTTTTTTCATTTGCGCGGCTGAGTATATTTAGGTTTTATTTCTGCAAAAATCGTTTGAGAAATACTAACCTGCACACAAATCTTCAATGGTTTCTCTATCTTATTTCCTCTGGAAATTAGGTACCTATTTGTTATTTTATATTATATACATGTAGTTGGAAATAAATTTTATTATTATCTTCGGTGCTATTTTACGCGTCCCCGAACCGCGCGCCCCCTCACCCCGCCCCCCTTCCAGGAGTACAAACTGAACCTGGACACGCCGATCCAGTGGGCTGGCGGCGCCAAGCCCAACGACGAGCCCAGCTGCGGCTTCTCCAACGAGCTGTGCCCCAAGCCGAACACCCACCTGAACAGCGTCGTGGTGGCCGGCGTGCTCGCCATCGTGCTCTTCTGCGCGGCCGTCATCACCGTCAGCATCTACAGGAAGTGGAAGATCGAGCAGGAGATCGAGGGGCTGCTGTGGAAGGTCAACCGCGACGACGTGCACTTCTTCGGCGGTTACGACAACATGATTTCTAGTCCCAGTCGGGTGAGTGGGAACCTCCCAAGCAGCATTTTTAGTCGCCGTTACGTTCCGGTGACTTTTGTTTGCAACTTTAAAGTTGTTGTTACCACTGATAGGAACGTAATTACTACGTTCCTATTACGTCCCTGCGACCAAAATGGGGAACATTTTGACGGTGATAGATACGTAACGGCGACCACCTAGCAACTTACACCGCTACGACGCGCTTACGTTCCGGCAACGTGGTGGAGACGTAGCAGCGTGGTCACCGCTACTTTGTTGGATTTGTTTGCTTCTTTACATTCGCGTCCTCGCTTTGTCTTTGTCTAAATAATTAAAACGTATTCTAGCCCAGCAACTTCCGTCACTTTTGAATAACCATGAAAATGGAAGTACCTAATATTTATTTTTAACTTATATCTATGAATAATGGTAGGTATAAGAAAGGTATTAATTTGCTGCTTTATTTCTCGTTGCTACATTCAAGAAACTAAAACGATTGAAAATTTTCTGTCAAATATGACGTTGATAGATTGAAAAGTAACAACGCGCCCTCTCAAAATGCATGTTTTAAGACTTTTTTATCGGGAGGATAAATTACGAAAATGTGCGAAATTACCTAAAAATGCTGAAAAATGCTTTTTTAATATTTCTATAAGTTATTAGAGTTCATTTTTGCTCAATTTTCTCTTTTTTGGGACAATTTTGAAGAAATAACTATTTCAGTACCAAAGGAAATTGACATTTGATATTAATGGTGTCTATCATTTTATAAGAAAATATGGCGTAATTTTCAGTAATTACTTCGAAGTATTATTTACCTTAAAATGGGTGTTTGAAGGCTTTGCCACTTAACTGGTAGTAACGGCAACTAGACTTTTTTCACTTTAAGGTAATTCCTACCTTTAAGACGAAAATTAGTTTTAGATATTTTAAACTCTAAAGTCCCAATTACTACAAGAGAACTTCAAAGTTCCAGAAGCCTCGTTTAAGTTCCGAATGCTACTACTAGAAATAGGTCTTATTTGGAACTTTAACCTATAATTTTTATATGAGAGTGTTATTTTCAGCCGGTATGTTTTGTGCTATATTTCAAAATGTTGATATTTAAAATTATAGCCACTCAAGAGAAGCGTTTTGTAATTTTGTATTGAAGACAAGTGCTCGTGTTTCTATTCGTTTCATGCAACTGCTGCTTTAATTTTCTATAAAATGTGAATGTGTGTCTATAATTTTTCTTCTTTCTAATGGCTGACATTTTCATCACTTCGCAAAAACGACCCAATCCTTCAAACGATTGTAAGGAACTAAATGTAGTTTCCATTTTGGTCCCTATAGAAGTGACAGTTACTTTAAAGTATTTTTTTGTAGTAATTGGAACTTTCTAATAGTAATTTTAAAATGGAGTGGGAAGTAAAACTTACCATACAGTAGTTTTCTCGAGTAGCAGGAAAGTTAATTTCACTTTAAATATGACTATATAGTTCCGTAACTTTGGAGGTATTTCTAAAGTCGCTAAGATGTAGAAGTTACTTTCACCGTTACCATAAAGTACTGAAAACTTTAAAGTGATAAACAAGTAACACAACAAAGTAATTGTGACCATTGAATAAAACTTTAGAGTTAACGTAGAAGTACTGAAACCATAAAGTTCCAACTTGTAGTAATAATTACTATGTAATTACTCATATTTTCTCAATATAAGTAATAAAAACTAATAAGTCGATTTTTAAGTAATAATTACGTAATAACTACTTATTCAAAGTTCCCATCTCAGTTACTGCAACTTTAATGCTGCTTGGGTTGCCTTCCATGTCTATGATGGTTTGCTGTTTAAAATATACGTGGATAATAAAAAGGGCACGTGGGCGAAAAGATTTTTTAAGAGCTTATTGTAAGCACTAAATAGATAACAATGTCCATATTTAATGCTGAATGCACAAGGTAATATGCAGTGCATTATAAAATTCAACTTTTTTATAATTTGATTTTATTATATTAATTCTAAATTAAGGCTTTTATAAACTTGTCATATTTCTCGCTCGCAAGCTCACTCAGCAATGAACAGGCTCCTCATGATCTTTGTTATTAGTACTTAAGTGTAGATGCCTGCACCTGTAATGACGAATAAGTATTATTTTATTAGCCAACGTTTTTAGATTCAAACGAAACAAAATAACAAAGGATAAATCCTCTTTGAGTATGTGCTGCCTAGAATTCTCTATAAAGTTACTCCTAATGAAATATTTACTGCAAATGCGAGTAGGTACTTAAAGATGCTATAATTTGTTTTTGTTTTATTGCTACAATAACCTTATCTCTTGGAAAGCTGCTAGCTTCAATAACAAAGATTTTAAAACTTTTTATATTCGCATGAATCTTAAAAAAGGCTTACGAATGGAAAGAAATCCCACTATTCTTTCAACAACAAAAGTTTACTATCTTTATGATCTACAAATAATATACACGAAATGGAAAATGTAATTAAAGTGTGTCCATGGAAAACCCATTTTTACGCGATTCATTTTTTCTAAAGCTCTTAGCCCCAAACCAAAGATCATGATATTGTGATCTTTGCCCAAACTAATAAAATTTTGTACAAAAGAATTTCCGAGAGGCACTTATAACAGTTCTTAAGTTAGAACCGCTTTAATTAGGAATATACGGCTTTTATGAACCCATAAACAGATGAGATTAAAATCCATGAGGGTAACTCGTCGTTAAAATACAGGACACAGATAGAATTATAGGATTTTAAGTTTTTCTTAGCATAAGCATAAATGATGACACAACTACTGTTTTTCGTATGTCGCAAACAAAGGGAATTTAACAACAATAAAAAAATTAAATTAAAAATTCTTATACCTATAATATATTCTACTACCTGCAGAAATGCAATTAGGTACATTTTACTTTATTAAAGTATTATGAGTTTATCGTTTAATAAATTAAAAGAATTATTTACCTAATCCCTATGAAAAACTTCTACTAAAGCATCAATGATTATCTCCAGTGGCTTGTAGACTACAAATTGCTGTCGCTAAATTAATAGACCCCTTTATTTCCTTGAGTTTTTAAATTGTTAGCTGAGTTCCTACATGTTTTGTTTTCCAGCTTAGTTTAGCTAGTGCGAGTGTGACGTCGTACGAGTCCAGGGGCGGTGTCCAGATGTTCGCTACCGTGGCCCAGTACAGGGGCGTCATGGTGAGAGTGAAAGAGCTGAACTTTTCCAGGAAGAAGGACATTTCTAGGGACGTCATGAAGGAGATGCGGCTGCTACGCGAGATTCGACACGACAACGTGAACTCGTTCATCGGAGCTTGCGTGCAGCCCATGTCGCTTCTACTTCTCACCGACTATTGTGCCAAAGGAAGTTTGTATGTAAGTACACCAAGTTTATTTTTTTATACTTAGGTAGTCCGAGAAACCCGTAAAAACAACGATATCGTCAACAAAAAAACTATGAAGTACTTCGAAATAAATCAATATGAAGACAAATAGCGTGACTGTTGTCTCTGTTACAATCTGTGTAAGTAAAGAACAAACTGACAATTATTATCTAAGAGTCTGCAAATTTAAACTGGCAATTATCTAAAATTGCAAGATTAAACGGACAATAATTATCTAAAATTGCAATTATACATTCAGGGTGATTGATTTTTATTCCGGGTGATAGAAAATAATAAAATAAGACTATTTTGTGATACCTATAACTTTTTTCCACAGCCGCCTCGTTTTCGAGATACATGGTGTTTACATTCCCAAAAATGTTAACGTTTTATTTTATATTTGTCCAATCGTTAAAGATATTTAAACGAAATTTGTTACAGAGCATGCATTGAGTAAGTGTCACAAAATGTAACACTTAATATAAATAGCCAATAGCAGAGATATGGTATAAACCAGATTTAATTTATTAAAAAATACTGATACAGCCCATTTAAAAAAATATATTTTCCACATTCTGTTACATTTTTTTATTTCAAACTACATTTTGTTTTTTTTTGCATCTCCCTCTGTTTCTTGACAAATTTAATTCTTCAGTCATTACTCTTTTTCGACAAACAAAATTACTTAATTTGAAAAAATGACACCTTTGGATTTTTGTTGGGTCAGAGGATATTAAGCAAAGTGTTATGGTCGAGAAAATTCAAACTTGCCTGTCAAAAATTACTCGTGCGTACTTAATTATGTAAAGTAAGTTTTCGATGATTTGACTTTTGGTTATAAGAAAAAATGGGTAGCCAAATAGTAGTTATAGCTTCGGATGACATTAGTCTTTGTTAAATTTCTATGACTTTCTAGACAGTTCTTGTCATTTCTGGCCAAATAGAAATCTGAAATATTATTTTGTTTTTCAAGTGAAGTAAGTTTTAATTGTTTTTTTTTGCCGCAGAAACCTGAATCAAATTGATTAAAAGACAACTTTTCAAGTTGCAAGGAAAATTCATAAATGCCTAACATTAAAAGAAAGAAACTTTAAACTCAAAAAAATAACTTCAACAACGTTGTTTTTGGAACATTCGGAAAATAAATATTCCTTTTTTATCAAAAATAATATCAAGTCAAAGTGGAATAACAGAAATGACCTTCAGATTTCTATTGGGTCATTGAAGAAATAAGTTTAATTTTTGCATTCCAAAAAAAGCAGTAAAATATAAGAGTAAACCAAATTTGCCATGAAACTGTGGCAGATACAAAAAAATATAGAGACAGTTTTTGCTCCTTCGAATGAAAAAGGTTATTTAAGTGCACAAAAGAAAATTCTGTAGATGAGGGCTGTATTAATATTTTTCTTGATAAAACAAATGTGGTGTATACACACATTTCCGTCACTGGCTATTTGGGGAACTTGGTATTATCACATTTTATGACACTTGATCAATGCATGCTGTGTACCCAATTTCGTTTGAATATCTTTAAGCATTGGAAAAGTAAAAAATAAACTGTTGCAATTTTTGAGAATTTAACACCGTGGATAAAAAGCTATATCACAAAATAGTTATATTTTATGGTTTTCTAACACCTCTTGAAGTGTCCCAGAATAAATCTGAATCACTCTGAGTATACTTGCATGTGTTTTTAAAATCTTGTCGAAAATAATTCGAAGTAAGAGGTTCTGAGAATCAGGGCATAAAAAGGGTAAACTTGGACCAAAAACAGGACTTTTTGTTATATTGTTTTAAAAATATTTAATTTTATTGCGGTTTTTGAGGTTCATACATAATAAAAAAGGTTCAGCATCCTTAAATCGGTGATCTAATCAAAAAGCAGACAATTTCCTTTATACATTTCACGCATACACTTACCACTTTATCATTTTAAAGCAATTTAGTTTGTTATGTGCTCGTTGTGGTCAATTTGGTCCCTTGAAAACATGAATACCAGAACAGCAATGAACTTTACTTAATTGCCCGATCCAGACTATTTGTCGATTTTTTCGTTTAAATGGCACAAAGAACTTCAAGCTAAGCTGTCTATCTTGCCTAAAACCCTCACACTTAATTAACTTAATTGAACATTGCAGGACATAATAGAAAATGAAGATATTAAGCTGGATAAAATGTTTGTCGCATCTTTAGTTCATGATCTCCTGAAGGTAAGCATCCATCCCTGGAATTTTGTTTATATTTAGTTTAACTATTAGTCCTCAATATGGACCAAAACTTCTCCGTTTACGAGTTTGCGTTTGTGCCGTAGGGCATGCTGTATATACATTATTCAATGCTCGGAGTTCATGGAAACCTCAAATCATCGAATTGTGTCGTTACTAGTCGTTGGGTGCTCCAAGTCACGGACTTTGGTCTAGCCGAGATGCGCCATTGCGCAGAGAATGATAATAGCATAGGGGAACATCAGTATTACCGAAGTAAGTCGCTCGCTCTTTGTATTTAATAATTATTATGAGGTTCAAGAATTGTTAATTGGTGTTAATTTCCTAATAGTATCTAATATTGTATACAAGAATATGAGTTCTTTCGTCTTAAGCACGAATAAGATTTCAACACTATATATTTTAAATTGAATATGGGTGTATACCGAATTGTAAAAACTGTTTTTCAATTTTAGATACATTATTTTATAATAAACAAAAACTGTCTTGTGACATTTTTTTTGTATCGTCCACAGTTTCGTGGAAATTGGAAAGGAAATTATTTCTTTTGACACCTGTAGATTTCTATTTGGCGAGAAGAGAAACAAATTTGCATAGATTAAAAGAGCCATATATAGTCAGAAATCCTGTTACACCAACTTTCAATATTTACACAAACTCTTTCAGGTTTGTTTTGGAAAGCACCCGAAATTTTACGAAATCCCAACCTGTATTTGAGGGGTACTCAGAAGGGTGACGTCTACGCATTTGCCATAATACTGTACGAAATACTGGGGAGACGTGGCCCGTTCGGACCGACAGGGTACGAACCAAAAGGTAAAACTGTGGTTTTTTACATAATCCGCAATTGTAAAGTTTCTTTTCCGCCGCAGACATTATTGAACTAGTGAAGAAGGAACCGCTAGATGGCGACGAGCCTTTTAGGCCGGATGTAGAGATCCTGTTTGATGCCGATATAGGCTGTGAAGATTACGTTCTGCAAGTTATGCAGGACTGTTGGGCCGAGAATCCTGAGGCGAGGCCGGACTTCTCGACCGTGCGATCGAAACTCAAGAGACTCAAGGACGGCACGTGAGTTAACAGAGTTGGGAAATGCGCGGCACATTTTATAAAACAAATAGAAAGTTACCTAATTCGAAACATTAGAATCAGTGGCGGATTTAGACTGTTTGGGGCCCTGGGCGTTATTTTTATAAGGGGCCGTATATAGTATATAGTAATGTCAAAATAAAAACGCAAACCAATTATACAGGGTGTGTCAGAATGTATAGTTAAACTTTAAAGGGGTGTTCGGTGTGTACCATTGAAATTTGGTATGTGTTATCTACTTACTGGAAGGCGCCTTAGGGTAGTTTATTCATTTACACAGTGCCCTAAAAAAAGGGTAAAATCTAACAACCTTTATTAATTTTTTTGCTCAAACTTTTTTGAGGTTATCTTTTTGGTCTTGCAGGTCCATCATTTCAGTGTATCTTTTCATTTTTCAACAAAAGTGTACTCTTGTTTCATAACGATAAAATCAACCGTTTGCGTTGAAATTGGCAAAACGTGCCCCAAAACACCTGTACATTCAAAATAAGGAAAAAATACCAATTAGACATTGGTCAAAACAGCATAAACTAAACAGCAGTAAATTCAATCCTTTCCATTTTGAAAGCTAATAAGTTTTGATACATTGTTCATAGGATTTTTTTTCTCAGTTTAAATGGTAGGTACAGTCGATGTGTAACGCTTGAAAGCGGTAGGTCAAAATTTTATGTTTCGAATGTTGAAGTTAACAGGTGTTTTGGGGCACGTTTTGCCAATTTCATCGCAAACAGTTGATTTTATCATTATAAAACAAGAGTACACTTTTGTTGCAAAATGAAAAGATATACTGAAATGATAGACCTGCAAGACCAAAAAGATAACCTCAAAAAAGTTTGAGCAAAAAAATTAATAGGGGTTGTTAGTTTTTACCCTTTTTAGGGCACTGTGTAAATGAATAAACTACCCTAAGGCGCCTTCCAGTAAGTAGATAACACATGCCAAATTTCAAATTTTTAAGTAGCGCCTTTATTGAGATATAAATAAAAAATACTTTTGGGTCACCCTGTAGACCCAAATAACTTGGCAAGGAAGGCCCAAATCGAAAATTTTTATCTATATAGTGCAAACTTTATGGGTGGCACTATACAACATTAGAAATATGCTCTACATATATATGCCTATAAATTTTTAATATTAAAAATTGTTCTTTCTGCGACTCCTGAGACCTAGAATTTGAGCGAGGGCGCCATGCGCTTCAAACGTCAAATTCAGATCTAAAATCCCAGTTCAAAAGTTACCTACTGGGTCTCAGGGGTGTCGAGTGTCTCGATACTCGACATCGTGTTTTGAGCTACCAGATACCAGAGGGCACTTCTAGTTCACTACGGTCTAACTACTGCCAACTTTGAGGGTCCGAACCGTGCAGGGAATCAGAGCAGGCCGATTAGAATCCATCATTAATATATGGCCAAATATGGTCAAGTATTTTAGTTATACTCTCTGTATAAAAAGTAGAACGATAATATTTTCGATCATTTGCAATATTTTATGAAGGATTGGCTAACTAAATAGGCTACAGGTTAAACGAAACTAAAACCAAAAACTATATGATAACGTTACATATTATAATCTTATCGTTATACAGAGCAAATTGAAAGATTGTGTTAATAGAAAACTCAAACCAAATCTGGGCTTGATCTGTTAAAAAACACGAACATTAGCAACATGTTTTCCTAAATAGCCAAATAAGTTGTAATATCTTGTGAAACAAATTATATAATAATATGTAAAAATGAAGATTTTACTACAGTAAACAATTATGGAACATCAATGCTGATGGTTCAACTAAACTAAAAGCGTACACAGAAAAAATTGGAGGAGACAAAGGTTGCATTTTGTTTCGATGTTACATTTTTGAATTTTTTGACTAAAATTCCACAAGAGAATCCATGCCAAATTTCAACTACCTAAGTATCTTTTAAAAAACAGGAGTTAATACCCTGTATTTTGAAATAAAAAAAATGTCATAAAAGTCATCATTTTCGGTAAAGAGTCTGTAGTCAATGCATTGACCTTTTTGTAACACCCTGTATAATCTATAGGATAATAGGAATTCTAAATCATATTTTTTTTGTTACTTTTTGGTCCCTAATCCTTAATGTCGAAAATGAAAAATTGCAATTTTTCAAAAGAGATTTGTTTAATTGGTTCTGAAAAATCAGTTATTGATCATACATTTCAGAAGTTATCTTCGATTTTCCTGAAAAAAAAACTGCATTATCATGAGTTGGTGTTTTTATCTCAGAAACTAATCGAACTTAGGCACTTTAAACCTATAAAATCCACATCACAAGGGAATTTTTGTTAATTATTCATTTGGGTAAATTTTCACTCGGCCTGCAGTTTTTGCTGAAAACTGATTCCAAATAATGTACTCAAAAGACAATTTGATTTTTTGAGATAAAGATGCTATAGGCAAAAACTGTATGTATATATTTTTTAATTGATACCTCCATACCAATTTTCAAAATTATTTTTTTTTCTTATTTTTTCAAATGCTTACATAGTTTTGACCAGGACAAATTTTATAAAAACTGTGTGTAATTGTTTACACAAAATTCAAGTACTTTTGTTGTGCTAGTTGTTAAATTGTCATCTTCATATACTTTTGGATTCATGAGAAATTAGTAATTTCTAAAATGAGAGAACTAGTCCAAAATACGTAGAATGAATATAATATTTTAGGAATAAAAACATAATGGACCAAATGATGGACATGATGGTCACATATGCCAACAACTTGGAAGACTTGGTGAATGAAAGGACGCTGCTCCTACACGAAGAGAAAAACAAAACTGAGGACCTGCTGCACAGAATGCTTCCAAAGTATGTTGATTGATCCCTCCTCGTTCAGTTTTTATTTTTAAACTATTGTTCCAGACCTGTGGCTGAACGACTGACCAAAGGCTACGGCGTAGAACCGGAATCGTTCGATTCGGTTACCATTTACTTCAGTGATATTGTAGGGTTTACGGCTATGTCTGCGGAGAGCTCGCCACTTCAAGTGGTGAACTTCTTAAATGATCTCTATACAGTATTTGACAAGATTATCAAGGGCTATGACGTGTATAAGGTGGAGACCATAGGCGATGCCTACATGGTTGTAAGTACATTTCTATGCACACAAAGGGCAAGAATATTACTTAAATAATAATACCACTAAAACTATTTGACCAATAAAAACTAGCAGAAGACATTTGTGACAATGTGAATGTGTCTTAAATTTTGCTCACCATACCTACCTATTCTGTATATTAATTTATCTCGTTGTTAGGTCTCTGGGCTCCCGATCAAAAACGGTGATAGACATGCAGGGGAGATAGCCTCAATGGCTCTGGACTTACTCGCCGCTGTAAATAGACCCAATGAGACTCTTAAGCTTAGAATCGGCATACATACGGGTAAGTCTCCCCTTGTAACCCATCGAAAAAGTCGTTGAAACATCCGTTTTCTACCAGGACCAGTAGTGGCCGGGGTGGTAGGACTGACCATGCCAAGGTACTGCCTGTTTGGTGACACGGTAAACACGTCTTCTCGAATGGAGAGCAACGGTGAACCACTGAAAATTCATATCAGTGCGCAATGTAAGGATGCCCTCCTCAAAGTCGGTGGATATGTCATCAAAGAACGTGGAGTGGTGCATATGAAAGGAAAAGGGGATGTACAGACTTTCTGGCTGTTGGGAGCAACGGAAAATGCTGTTCAAAGGAGAGATGTACTAAAGGAAATGTTATATTGTAAAGGTTTATTTTTAACATGTCACATATTTGCAGGTCGATCTAGGGGAACTGCCACCGTTATTCTGTAGACCTAGGAGAAGTCCTAAATTGTGCAACGAATCTAGACAACCTTCAGTGTGTGGAGGATTTGGTGGAATTAACAGTAGGAGGCATTCGAGTGTACCCAGAGGTAAGTCCGCATTTTTGCTTCAAATATCGTATTACAAACACACATGAAATTCTATTGTTGTTGGGTAAATTATTACCACAGATTTGTTAATTTTGCATGGTGTTTGTATATAATTGTTTTGTGTGCATTCTACGTACTTGATGTAAATAGAACGCAAGGAAGGAATATAAGTAGGTGTACTGATGTCTACTGTGCTCCTCCCTTTCATTTCCGGGCTCTGCTTATTGGCATCTGCACAAGTTTTGGTTTGGTGATGGTATTATTTTTTTATTATAATGCATTGTCACATTTTATGTGTTAATGTACATATATGTAGTTATATTTAGATTATGACGTACAGAGTATGTCGAGTACCTATGTTGCTTGTTTATGAAAATTTATCAATTGCATGCGGTAATTCCGTGAAAACTATCGTTAGTGAATGTTATTTTTGTCTTTATTGGCTAGACAGTTATTGGCAGTGGAAATCAATGCTGTTTAAGGAATTTATTGTTTCATATAAGGCACGTTTATGTCAGATTTTATTTATATATATAGAGTTCTGCATGTTATCTTTTTGGGGATATTATTTACTCCTCACAATCAGCACACTACAAAGTAATTTGGGAAGGCAAATTTCAATTTTGTTTGTATGGAAATACTTTTTTTAAACACGTATCTCTTATTATGTAAATGATTACGGAATATTTCTCAACACATCAGTTTCTACATTTTTCAGACTTTTTTTCCATACTTTGTGAAGGACTTACCTCCAGTAAACCTAATATTCCTGATATGAATAGTTTTTATCCTGCGGATGACTTGGCTACATCGTGGAATGCCCACGAGAAAATATAGGTTGAAGTATAAGCTGTCCTGTAATTCTATAACATTCTATAACACCAGGTATTCTTCGTGCCAAATTATGAGGATTTTCTTAATAAAATACTTGGCTCTGAGGTCCCCCTGCTGAGATTGGGACCCTGCTTAAAGTCGGTTACCGCTCAGACCGAATATTATTTTTGGTCTGAGGGTTAGTCAATAACAGTTGTTATCCTCTGATAATTTGTTTTATGAGCTCAAATTTCAAAAAGTACTATTAAGGATTAAAAAACTGACTAAGTACAAAATGATGTCTTAAAACCTACCTAACTGTACCAATTATCATTATTCTATTCTAAAGTAAGCACAAATATATTTTTGAAATTGTAGGAATTTTCAATTTATTATTGTTTTGTAACATACGAAGACATTTTTCTTAATCAATTATTATATTTTTTATAAAATGATGAAAAAGTTGTAAAAAATTAAATTATATTTCAATTAATTAATATTTCTAAAAATACAATGTCTACAGAGGGAAGACTCAAGACTTAACTGACACATGTGCGTGGTACTGTAAAAATGTATTGTGTGTGGCCAAATCTTTGGAATGTGCTCAAGTCCGTCGATTTGATTTTTAACATACACAATTAAAACAACGTGATGATTGTGTGTGTGTGTGGCGACAAGTCGTTGCGACCTTCATTTTCTTGGCATTAGTGCGCCCGCAACTTCTCTTTTTTTAACATAATGCTAGCAATAATGTGGGAATAATCCTGGCTTTCTATTTTCCATTTTGTACACCAGGATTGATGACTTACAATTTCTTGATTATGCAAACTCACGCTACTGTCATATAATGAAGATCCTTTTTGGATGACATCACTCACAAACTAGAGCGGAAGCTGATGTGCAAGACCAGGAAGTCTTTAAAATAAGGGGACCCAGCATGTCACAGTCTGTCACATAGGAAAAGTGAAGCCTTGAGGGGAAGTTTGTTTTCTGTTGACTCCAAGGAGACCACAAGGGGGCTGATACAAGGTTATGTTATATGTCAGTGTCCAACTGCCATCAGGTTTTGTGACATGCCAGTGCCATCGATTCTAAAGGAGGCAAAATATTTCCCATCATAATTCACAATTTTTAACTTTTCTAACTTCCAGATACTCAGATGTGCCAATTAAAAATAATGCCGCCACCTGTGGTAGTCCCGATAATTGCAACCAAATGTTTCCTGTATCTCCTTTAGTAATCCTACAATTCCAATTACATGGGCATTACGTATAAGTAAATAGTTCAAAACAAAAATCGTATTTCGAAAACTTTAAATTATTAAACAGGTAGCTTCAGTCAGGTCTTTTTTTAAAGAGTTTTTATCTACGACTAAAAGTTTATTTTAAGTTTGTGAGGTACCTTGGGAGAGAAATAAAATTACAAAAATTTTACAATGAACCCCGAGAAAAACTACATCATTAGAACTACTTGACCTAATCTTATTGAATCTTATTGAAAGTGAAAGTTCTTTGGGTAGATACATTCAACAAGGGAAGAAAGTTCAAGTACACATATTGCAAATGGATTGAGGAACCTGGTAACAAGGTGCAATAGAGACAAATTCTTAAATAAGCAAAATCAGCACTACTGACTTACCACATTTATTACTTAAATTGGTGGAAATAATTGCTGGAAATCAATTTCAACTATAATATAAATTTCTTTTAATTTTTATAAATCATGGAAATCATTACTAACTTTTACTAACAATCAAAGTAAGTACCTGTTATATTCATAGATTCTCCAATAAAATTGCATACTTGGCATCACTGATACCATTAGAATGAGGAAAGAATAGGCCTCACTTTGGAAAGTATAATGCTGGGTCCCCTTACTTTAAAGAGTCCCTGTGCAAGACGCACAGTGTGTGGGATGAACTGAGTATGAGTTTAACTTAAAAAAAAAATAAAAATAATAATAAAAAAAAATAAAAAATAATAAAAATAATAATAAAAAAATAATAAAAATAAAAATAAACAAAATACTTAATTATGCAGTGTTCTCTCTGTATGTGTGGGGCCCTTCATAATACTTTTTTTCTTGCATTTTAGAATAATGAAAATGTTTTCAGATGTTTTGAGTGGTCAAATAAGAACTAAAAAAACCCAATAGTACTTTTGAAATTTGAGCTCATAAAAGTGGTTAGGATTGCTTAGCCCAAAAGCAAAGCCCAAAAGTAAAACCCAAAAGTAAAGCACCTACCTAACAAAAAAAAGTTTCTCAAAATGGGTCAACAAATAAAGATTTTACAAGGGTGGTAAGTCCTTAACGTGAACACACCGTATTTACTCGATAATAATATGGAGAAAAGAAATGGCACTACTTTCAGTTTTGGTTTTAATGTTGTACATCACCTATAGTTTAGCCTATTTTTTCCAAATTTAATACACCACCAGCAACAAAATACACCAAACACAAAAAAAATAATACCATGACTTAATCATAACTTTGATGGGTGTGTGTGAGCAGGTACGAGTGTCGAGGTGGAGAGCTCGTCGACGCTCCAAAACCAGAGCCCGGCACCGTCGCGCCACCTGCTTAAGGTAAACCGCCACAATTTGCATGTTCCAGAGGCGGGCGGGTCGGCACGGGTCGCCCCTGCCTTCATCTCGGGCGCTGTCGATGCGCTGCGCTTGCTGGAGTCGCTGGATGCGCCCCGGTGGGGTGCTCGGCCCGTCAGGTAAGTGCATAACATATAGTACTAGAAGAAACTTAATTTTGTTGCCTTTCCTGTATTTTATGATAAATTCTCAAGAGCAAGGCTAGAGAGATTTGGTATTTTTGTGTAGAGATGGTGTCAAATTAGCTCAACAAAAATAGGTAGTTAAGCCCTGTTTAGAGTCGGCAATTTTTATTGCCGGCAAGAAAAATTGCTAACATTTTTGTTGTGCGCACGCCCATTAACTCCGTTTTGAGTCATCTGTGGCAAGTTTTATTGCATTGCAAAAAGTAGCTCCAGAACTATTTTTATTGCAATTGCAATGGTAATTCTAGTATTTTTTTAGAGATTTTTGTGCTAACAACCTTAGTAATCAAAAACACTACATAAAACTTCATTTTCTATGTTACTATTAGGATCTTTCTATGTTATTATACAGTGTGTCCACGAATAGAGTTCACGTAGGGTGTAAATGACAAAAAAAATTCGAGTTGAAATTTGAGCTTCTGGGGATCAGCCCTGCTTGGTTTTAAATTAATTTGTGGCATAATTTTACTTTCGAAAAATCACGTGTGCCTTGGGAATTTTGAAAAAACTAATTTTCCTAATCAGTAAAGTGCCCTTTCTGTAGGTTTTACGACAAAATGTTATTAAGGAAACTTGTCCAGAATGAAGAACTGGATAGGTGTGAAAGAATTTCAAAAGCCTAGGTCTACTTTAATTTTTATGCGTTTTAAATTTTTTAGCAGAAAAAAATCAAAGTATACCTAGGCTTTTGAAATTCTTTCACACCTATCCAGTTTTTCATTGTGAACAAGTTTTCTTAATAACATTTTAATGTGAAAGCTACCCAAAGTGTGCACTTTTCTGAAGAAAAGTGGGAAAAAATACCAAAAAATCAAAGTAGGCCTAGACTTTCGAAATTTAGCAAACCTACTCAGTTCTTCATTCTGAACGAACAAGTTTCCTTAATAACATTTTGTCGTAAAACTTACAGAAAGGGCACTTTACTGATGTGGAAAATTAGTTTTTTCAAAATTCCCAAGGCATACGTGATTTTTCGAAAGTAAAATTACGTCACAAATTAGTTTAAAACCAAGCAGGGTTGATCCCCAGAAGCTCAAATTTCAACTCGAATTTTTTTTGTCATTTACACCCTATGTGAACTCTATCCGTGGATACACTGTATGTTATTATTAGAATCTTTGTCCGTGGTGGCGTCGCTCGTACCGGCGCTGACTTCTTAGACTGCATGTTTTTCTGCCTTCGATCGACCTTGGTTTGAGGCAGGCGCATGCATATGTCTTTAAAGAAAAACACAGCTATGATCAAGAGCGCCGGACAAATGTGGATTCACGGTATTGCTCCTAAATAACTTTATCCGTGTGATTTACTAATTGTCCCACACTCACTGGGATTAGTACGGTTTTCTAGGGTTTTCCGTAGTACTTGAGCAAATGCTATCCTAGTTCTATCTGGAAAAAAGTCGGCCCTAGCCGGAAATGGCAACGAAGACTAAATAATAGTAATTGCCCCCCTCCCCCGCACAAGCATGTAGTTGCTTCTGGGGTACTCCTAGTTTGGAGTATTGTGAGGATGAGAATTATTATTATTAATATAACCCGAAACGCTACGTATACAGTCTACACACCGCAAAAACTTCAAATATTTTATTTACTAAATATTTGGTTGGCAGTATTCACCAGAATTGTATTAGATTAATTGCCAACTGTAAACAGATACCACCTTTGCAACAAACATTGCGTGCAACAAAAATGTCAGCAATTTTAATAGCCGGCAATAAAAATTGCAGACTCTAAACAGGGCTTTAAGGTTTTTGAAAAAGCTATGGCATATTAGAATATTTCTGTAAAAAGAAACCATCTGAATAAATAATACTATAAGTATTATTAATAATTCCACATTTTCTATTTATCAGGGTATTAAGTAGCATTGGTGGCTCAAGTACCGATGAGCAAACAAGAAGCCAACCTGCCCTCAACAGAATACGAGAATCGAAATCCTTGGACCCGCTACCCCTTAGCAAGCATCGACCAGTAGACCCCTTGGGCACCTACTTACATTTGGACTTTGGATTTCCTCGACGATCTACCAAAAGTCTCGAGAATTGTGACAAATGCGGGGATATCCAAATCATTGCCATTCCAGAAGACAAGGTAACTACCCAATGAAGTTATTATTATAAATAATATGTCTCATTGTTATTATTAAAATTATCGCGCGGACACTCGATCACAGATAAGCACTGCTCATCTGAGCCCGGAACTATGCTAAGAAAAACTTTTTACTTAAGTGAAATTTTTTAAAATATAGGTGTTGAACAACAACTTTCCGAATGGTACTCTCGTGGGGGCAGCCCCTGAAGATTTGGGAGATGGAGGAATAGCTGCTGAAGATGCTCGTGCTCCTTTACTAGATGCAACTGCTCAGCATCCGGCAAAAGTACGGAGGAGAGGAGGCAGCGCTGTAGATGATGTGCCCGAGAACGATATCTCCAAAAGGTGAAATTCGTAGTTTAGAAAAACGTTCTTTAGTTTTTAACAAAATAACTCATATCTCAAAGAGAAATTAAGATGTTTTGTATTTAGCACAAAATAAGGAACTCTTTCATATTAACTCATATATGTTCCACATGCACACACAGCCTACACAGTTTAATTATAGTCTACAATAATAATTCTCTATTTTTGTATTTTTAGGATATTCATAATTTGAAATGGCAGGAGTCCCAAATTCTTTCATTGATGATTTGTTCGAGTCTGATTTGTTTTTTGGTATACTTTTGGCAGGTACGTCTTTGTTGTTACGTTTTGACTTTGCTTTCACTAATAAAAGTCCAAAATATTGTGTAGATCATGCTGATGTGGTATGTGGATTGAAATAATAATTCAGATATTTTCTGAAAAATTTTCTATAACAAAATAACTTTTGAAACCCACACAATGCATGGCTCTTGTTTAACACTTCTTCACACTAATGAAGATATATGTCGGTCCAAGCCCAGATGGTTTAGTTTGACTATGACATAACTCAAAATATATAAATTACCAAATAATTTTGTATAGTACCTAAAAGAAAGTGAAATTAGTTTTCTCTCTTCACCCACGATAGACTTACCCACGGTATGTCACTAAGGAATTCGAAAACAAAGCAACTATGCGCATCTACGTCAGTTCCGAATCACGAATTCTAAATAATGCATGGTGTTTAATGGTGGCTGCGGTTGTTTTACGTTTTTTTATAGTTTACAGTTTAATGTGTCAAGAAAAAAGTGTAAAAATCTTACTGATCATCAGTCCAGCTCGACTGTGCTTCGAAAAAGGCCAAAAATGCCGGGAATGTGCCAAGGACAATAATCTGGTAAGGAAACAGATTATTTATAGAACAGAGCATTAAAAATAGGGGACTCAACAGAGTTTATTCCTGGTTTATACAGCAAATAAAATAGAATGTGCAATAAAAAATTAGCCTTGTTGTGGTTAAAGGGAATCATTATTTGATCCCTATTTTGCTAACTATTTATTATGTTGTGTTGTTTGTTGTTTAACTATAAACTAAGCATTAGTTGTGCAGGTTGTGCTTGTGTCGAGGCTTGTGTGCATTAATTGGTAAATAAGGCTATAATTGACATAAACCGGCATAAACACTGGAAGGAAAAAGTTATATTTTTGGTAAGGCTTTGAATTTTATTTATCAATATCTTTGCCTATAACAAGTCATCTGTAAAATACTTTTTTTCGATTTAAGAGTTTGTGTCGATAGAAGCCAAAACTTAGTTCAGGATTACCTTACTTACAATATATGTATTATTTAGATACCTATATGATATTTTTTTATTGTCTACCAATATACAGTCCTTTAAAAGAAAAATCCTGTTAATTTAACAAAATATACATCAATTTTATTTGCATGCACACGATTAGCTAAAAGGCAAAGAAAACAAATTATTTGTAAAATTATAATTATCAAATTAAATGTGTTTTTTATCAACAGAATATTCATTTATTTATCTAGTAATATAATATACATATTTTTAACAACATTTATTTAAAAGAAAACGTTTAAAATAAGCAAAAACCCATAAAAAAGTATCTATTGCTGTGTAAAACATATGGAGCAATTTAAATTCTGATTCGCAACTGACGTCACAAGGTGCGACAGAGATATGCATATGGATGCGCAATGACATACCGTGGGTAAGTGTATCGTGTCTTCACCTATTTTGTTTGATTGATGAACAATTGATAGTGTAAATACCTTATTTTATGAAATATTTCTTTTATCAAAGATATTTTATAAAAAATAATAACAAGCTATTATATTTGATAAAATATTGTACAATTCCAAAACAATATGGCGCTAGACAAGTTCGTCTGGTGCGTTTTGGCAACAAAATTGTTAATTTCGGAATACAAAAGCTATGAAATGTACAACCGACTGCATCCCCATTATAAAAATTGTGCTTTTTAAAGAGATTATACCAAAATTACAAGAAAGATTTTCGGATTCGAAAATTTAAAAGTAACTTTGAGAAAAAATCATTCTATGATGGTGTTTTGTTATATAATAGATTTAAAATGAAGCCAAAAAAATATTTCTGAAAAAATAGTAATTAGTCTATATAATTCCCTGTAATAATCTACTGATTGTCAGGAATTTAAATAAATAAATATACGTGTGGAATATCGTCGATGGAGGTAAATTAACTGAAAGTGTGAAAGTAACTTTTAAACGATAAGAACATGTCAAGTCAGAATCAATATCTTTCATAAAAATATTGATTGCTATTCAAGTCCCCAACACACGAGATAGTTATGTAGGTTTTGGATAACTCCGTTTTGTTTGCAGGTGGAGGTCCTTAGATCCCCTGCCACCGTCGTGCGATTCCTTTTCGGACGTCCAGAACAAAAAAGTCACCCCTCGGGCATCCCTAAAGAACTGGCTGGTGGGCATCTTCAATCCCAATGGCTTGAAATCAAGCAACACATCGCTCAGAAAGGGTGTTCTGAACGACTACAACAACCTACAGTCAGAGAAAGAAAGTGTAGTGTAATAATTCTGATAATTTGTTATTCCATGGAGAGGAGTGGTCCTGCTGGAAAGGACCGGATGTGCAAGAGAGAAAACAACTGAATTAGTCCAGATAAATTTATATTTTCCAATGCATCAAAATGCATTTATGTTGTCCAGGTTTGAGGATTTGTTGTTTAGTATGAGCGATATTTTAAGTTTAATTTTTTTATTAAATCTGTGGAAGTATTTAAAACAGTGTTTCTTTTTAATTTTTAAACATTAAATTTTAATTGATGATTTCGTACATGGCGCTTTGGTTAAAAGATACTTATATATTTTTCTCTGTGTAATATTTTAAATTGTGCAAATAAAAAATCCTCAAAGCTGGAAAGCCCAATAATATCTTTATGTAGGAATTGGTACCATTTCATATCATAAATGCAATATAGGTGGAACATTGTTAAGCGAGTGTTACTTTTGAAATTGAATCAAAAATAACTTGCCTACCTTCAAAGACGATCCTGTGTAAGCATGTTTATATTGTTAAAAAAATTAGTCTATAGATTCTGAATGTATTGAAATGTTCTACTTGATTATTTTTATACTTGTTCTATACGTATATTTTTGTACTTCAGCGAAATTATAATGCCAGTCTATTTCTGGAGGAAATTTTACTTACTTCTTGTATATGGAATTATGGGAACTCTCATAGAAAGCTGCAAGTATTGTGTTAGATATTGTGATAAATGTAGTTAATTTTATTTTGAGCAGGAAAAAAACTTTAATTGTCGAGTTTATTTAGATGAGTTCCCAGTTGTTTTTCAAGTTTGTTAATTGCTGCCAAACTGTTACGTATTTTTGTTATGTGGAGAAACTGTGACGTCTAACGTATGTTCTGTTCCTTTTAATTTTACAAGATAATAAAGCAGCATTAACGTTCACTTACATGCAAGAGAAATACCGGAAACAGCAGAATGAGTCAACTGAAAAAGGTAGTCATTATCATGTTGTTATGAGGCTGTGAATATTATCTCCGATATGTGTATAATAGTTTATTTTTATTTTTTGGAAGAATGGTTTTCTTCGCACTATTGAAAATAGATGTGCCATTAAGTTGTAAATGTATATCAAAGTAATTCACAATGTAAATATCTTATTGTAGGTATTTGTTTGATAAATATACCTAATATTTATTTATTATACAAGAGTTTTATTCAATTTTAACCACCTCATCTAACATTTCTACTGTAAATTGTAGCAATATGTAGTTTAATCACCCATATTACCAATAACTGTTATCTGATGTCCTGTACAACTGTTTTTTCTTAGTGACATTCAATTCCTTGGAAAAAACTGCACAAGTTAAAGGTGAAAAAATCATTGCCAGAAATTTTTCTTGATAAATATTCCAGCACTTGTGATTTTACATTGTGAAAGTGATAGCAGAGAACCAGAACTATTTATTTACTTATTTATTTATATTTATTGATTCTTCATCTTCGAGTAGTGATAATGAAGACTATACTACCTAATTAAATAAATTTAATTTGTAATAATAAAATAATCCATATGAAATACACAAAACGTATTATTACTTATCCGTAAACGCTCTTTCTGACTTTCAAACAAGCATAAAGTAGGTATAATAATTTCGTTTGTCTCAAGCAAAATTTTGTACATTTTGAGCCATTTTTTGGTGGGACAAGGCAAAACAAACACCAAACGTTTATAACACCTTATAAAATTGAGGTTATATCGTTGACTGATGTATTAATAAGACTTCTCACAGCTATAGTTTCATGTCCTGGAAAGTATGGTCAACAATGTATTTTGCATTGTATTTTGTCTCAGTCAACGTTTATATTGTGACGTTACCAAGAATGTCATAATATGATTGACGTGTCAATTCGCAAGTGCTGTAAACGTAATTCGGACCGCCTGTGAGCACGCTGTTAGCGCTATAAACATGATTCGGACCATGGATTTTTTTGAAAGAAACTTTCACTCTTGTTCGTAAACTCTGTCAAGAAAAATGAACTATAATCTTGCAGTACGTGTATTTTAATCAAAATTACATAATTACTTTTTGTTAACAAAATATCAACTGTTTCTAAGATCTTAACTCGCACCAATTATGTGGGCATTTTGGTGCAGTAAAACTAGGATCACACGGGTCACACGGCGTTGGGGCCTCACCAGATATAGACTTTTCGCCCTTCTTTATATCGCCAATCAATGTTGGTATCATGTTATCAAACATGCACTGTTCGAAATCACTCAATTTCGGCAGTCCAAGGTTCTTCATAACTCCTCCGGGACCCAATAAAATCGGCGTTGACAGGTATTTTAACTGAGGATGTGCCTTAGAATTTACGTAGGCAGATTCAACTATGTCTGGGTAGCCTTGAATGGCTTTTACAAGTGAAATCACAAATCTTGCAACGGCAAATGCAGCTGACAGAGGGGCTGATTCGCCTGGTTTTAGTTTTAGTACACTTTCTTGAGCTTTTCGAATGCTCATCGTGACACCTTCAAGTTCTTCCTGGGAAAATCACAAAGAGTTTGAGTTTCTTACAATTTCTAGTGTAAAAAATGGTGTTAAAAACACAAACAAGTTTTCATACTCGCCAGCAAGCCCAAAAACGTAAGTCAAATGTTTGAGGGGGTAACCTGTTATTTTGGTTGCTAACTGTGAAAGTGGTTGCTATAAAGGTACAAAAGGTATCGCCTAGCAACCCTTACACAAATGACCTTAAAACCGTTAAAATAATATAATATGTTGTAATGCTAAACTTGCATCAATTTGTCCCACACCCTTCGGTGTGCTATCTATATAATACTCCATGTTCAACTGATTTCTTAGGTATCTGCCAAATGAATCAAGATATCAGAATACAGTTCGCTGCATTAAAAAACAAAAAATAGGCCTTTGTTTATTCTCGAATATCTGAAATGTTTTCTGAAATTCTTAAATTTTATTTATTTATAGTTTATAACTTAGTTTCTGTTTAGTAGAAAAAAAATATACTGATAAAGAAAAAGTACCACTTTAATCAGAAAAATATGTCAATAATATACTTCATTTTCAAAACTCCTGGCACTTTTGAATGAAGATAAACATGGCCGAATTTAACTTTTTGTGCTGGAAGGAATTAGGTTTTCAAAATTCCTGAAAGTAAACCCAGCTCTGCCAATTTCATATTTTCCTAATTGTTTATCCAGTTTTGCGTTTCGCTATTCCAGATTCAAGATTAATTTTGGGGAAAAAAAGAAATAAAACACTATGGTTGCTATGACCATTAATGAAAATATTATGGCTAATAAAAAGCAAAAGGCAATAAAAATGTATTTAAAATAATAAAATTGAGTAGAATCACAGACATATACAGGGTGATTCAGTTCCGGTGCTCAACATGGGGATCTCGGAAACCGTAACAGATACGAAGTCGGTCAAATGGAGGCAAACTTGCGCCTTTGGGCGCCTAACAATATGCCGTTGAGAAAGTTAAAATATTTTCATGGGTTGCTGAGATATTTAAGAAAAACCGAATTTTTGAAAATTAGATTTTATTTTTTTCTGGCGCTATTTGCGATATTATTGATAAATAAATTACTTTTTCATTGTAACTTTTTCTGGACTACATCTTGGTATTTTTAGATATTCAGGGCGACGTTTCGTTTTTGAGATAGAGGGATCATCTCCATTTTTTTAAATACGGACCTGGATTTTTTATTGTATATTTCGAAATGAATCGTCCTGAGTACAACGATGTATGACACATGCATATGCGGTAAAATGCACATTTACTAAGAAAAAAATTAATAAGGTCCTGGACCATGCATTTTTCTCTTTTTTTTTTCAAAGCTAGGTAATTATAACAGGTGATCTTTTTTTTATACCCACTGGATTAATTAAACTCTATGTTTGTCATATTTTGAAATTCTTTTTTATACTTTAGATAAAATGTATCACACTATTATTAATAATTATTAATGTTGTTATTTAGCTAAAGTACTAAAAAAGAATTTCAAAATAATGACAAACATAAAGTATAATTAATCCAATAGGTATTAAAATAATGATCACGTTTTATAATTGGAATAGCTTTAAAAAAAGGACAAAAATGCATAGTCCAGGACCATATTAATTTTTTTCTTAGTAAATGTGCATTTTAGCAGCTAAAACGAGAATAAATATGCATGTGTCATACATAGTTGTACTCAGGAACAACGATTCATTTCGAAATATGAAAAAAAAATCCAGGTCCGTATTTAAAGAGATTAAGATAAAGATGATTAATCTATCTCAAAAACGAAACGTCGCCCCGAAAATCTACAAATACCATGACGTAGTCCAGAAAAAATTGCAATGAAAAAGTATGGACGCTTTCCCACACAATTTAAAAAGTATGATTTATTTTTCAATATTATCGCAAATGGCGCCAGAAAAAAATAAAATTTAATTTTCAAAAATTCGGTTTTTCTTAAATATCTCAGCAACCCATGAAAATATTTTAACTTTCTCAACGGCATATTGTTAGGCGCCCAAAGGCGCAAGTTTGCCTCCATTTGACCGACTTCGTATCTGTTACGGTTTCCGAGATCCCCATGTTGAGCACCGAACTGAATCACCCTGTATAGCTATATAGGTCTGTGGTAGCATATATATCCTTTACGCAATGATAATAATAAAAAACATATCTTTAATATACAAATAGTTATACCAAAATTATGTATTTATTTAAAATATTGGTATAAAAAAATGAACACAAGTGTTTACTGCCTTTTTGCTAATGGATTGGTATCATTTTGGGGGCAAGACTAGAAGTAAAAAGGCAATAAGCATTTTCCCCCAACAATTTTGATTTTTTTTGTGAAGAAAAAAGCAATCAATATATACAGTATATCGTGTAGCATAAACCAACACTAAAAAAATCAGGTGATATATTTGTTTCATAGTAAAAATGTTTTTCTCATTTTATTCAAAATGATTTCTTCGTAGTTTACGGCCTTTTTGCTACCAACGGCAGGAATGTACTTATAGAGTGGGCACCAAAAATGAACGATAATTAAATGGAAATTTACACTTACATTGGTAAATTCAGAACAGGGCTTAGCTTGAGACAACACTGGCACCATTGTATCAGGTGAATGGCCACCTACAACCGGCACGATGACACACTCCGGCTCCAAACCTTGGACTTGAGCTGCAAATGTATTTGCTCGCACTGTATCGAGGGTAGTAATTCCAAATAGAGTATTGGCATTAAAAGAACCACTTCTCTTCAGTATTTCACTTGCCATCGGAACTAAACTGTTAACTGGGTTTGTTCCAATCGCAACAAAGGCCTAAAAATCGCAGTGCTTTATTGAAATATTTGCAAAATGTGGAATTTTTTACTCTTGGACTGGATTTCCCGACTTCTTCAACAATCTCTCTTACAATCGCCGAGTTTGGTATCCACATCTTGTCTAGAGGCAGGAATTCTGAGTCTTGGGCACTAGCCAGCACCACTACAACTTTAGTTCTCTAGAAAATTATCAATGTAATAACTTTTCCAGATATAAATCAACTTTTACCTGTAGTGCTTGGGGCAATCCATCCTTGCCAGAATAAGCAAAAACTTTGCACTTAGTATCGATGTGATTGAGCTCTAACCCAAGACCGCTAACAGGTTTAATATCTTGAACGCAAAGTTCATCGATTAACGGGGACTGCTTTAACATTAAACATACAGATTGGCCGACTTTTCCTGCAATTTTTTTTATAGACTAACAACCACTCAAGACATCAGTTGTTAATTTACCTGCTGCCCCAACAACAGTTACTCGCATTGAGCTTGTATTTCCGCTGGTTCCAAAACTTTTAGCAACATTGGGTGCCTTTTGGGAGTAGTTTTGGATTATGTTGCTAAAGAAGCTTCTTGTTACGGGAGGAAATATTTTCCCAAAAGAGAATGCTTTGTATAAGTTGAACATGATTCACTGCAAATTTTTGACACTTATTTGAAAAATTTTTGTGATTGACATATTTTTTCAGTTTAGAAAAATTGTCACTAGTAAATAGTAATTTGTTGCAGGTGGTTTGCCTATAGGGAAAAGAACATGAAGTAGCAGGAGACTTGACCATTTTTAAAAGTACATATCTTGAGCTATAGTTTTTGTCACATTAGGCATTTTGATTTTTTAAAATTATTAGTTTAAAAGATTTTGGGGTTTTATTGTTAGCTCTTAACCCCATTTATACCCTGTGGCGCAAACAGATCCATTTAATTTTTAATTGTTTTTTTCGCCACAGGAACCTGTCAAATTGACTTGACATTTTATTTGAGAACATCTTTGAATAAAGAACAAAGCTCAACGTGTACTATAAAATATGTGAGACATAAGTCGCCCTGAGTAGTAACCAAGTTTTGACACAATATTTTGACACGCCGTGTGGCTTGTGGCACTTCCCTGACCGCCAAAACTAAAATGTTTGAGGATAATAATCCATCGGTAAGTAAATTTGTAATTTAAATTAACTTTTGAGGCCATGCACCAAAGTGGCAAAGGCATTTGTGTAGGTACCTACTTCTTCATAATTGGAAATATAAAATAGGTTTGCTATATTATGAAGGATTCCTAAATTTAAATGCATAAACGTGATTTATAATTTTTTACCTGTATTGTCGGTACTGATTTCACGAAAAATTAGGATTTCTGCCTAGATTAGTTTGTCAAAACAAATCAAAGGTGCGCGCCACTGTAAAAACAAAAACGGCATCATGCCATATGCAGACTGTCCCAGTCAAAGTGTTAAGTCCAAATTTGCTATTTCCTGGGGTTCTTTATTGAAAGGAGAAGGAAGATTTATTCTCCGAAAGCTCAGAAAAACAAAGTGGGGTTGCAGTTATTTTTTGAGTTAACGTTCAAAGTTTCGCTCTTTTAAATGTTTAAAGTTGAATCTGAACTAACCTATTTAGCAGCGGTTTTTCCTGGCAATTTGAAAAAGTTGTCCTTTAAACTGTTTGTTTCCTGTGGCGAAAAAACCTAATTAAAAATTAAATGGACATATTGGTGATGTTTACAAATCAGTGATATCAAAGGCGATTTTAAAAAGGCATTTAAAACCTCTTTTTAAAATTAAATTATAAAAAAAGTTGCGATTTCAAATAGCTCAAAGTTATTCTGGATATAAGGCCTTTTTTCTTCATCAATGTTCAAATTTTGGTTTGATTACCAGACACTCAGTCTATTTCAAAGTAGCAGTAGAGGGGGATTTCGTTAAACTGAGCTAAACACTTCTTTAAGCATGATAATATATTTTTAATTAGCATACACATCAATATAATAAGGAAACCTATAACTAAATTCTTAATGAAAAAAAAATCTATTTAAATATTTTATTAGACACAGACAATAAACCAACCTTACCCATATAATCAATAATTTTATTTTATCGGGAAAATAACAATGTATCGGTTATATGACATGGCTCATTTATCAGCCTCACCAGTGTCTGGCCTGCAGTGTTGGTAATTATCTAGATGCACTACTCCCAGATTACGAATCTGCAAGAATTTTTTTAACAGTGACTTTTCCGTTATAACTTTATCAATTTTTTGAGAGGTATGAGCCCTGCTGTCTACAACTTGTTAGAACAACAATAATTGCATTGTGGCTGCGAACTACAATGAATATTAAATGCAAATTTTAAAGTAAAAATATAAAATCGTGAAAATCCAGGGGAGTAGTGAAACTAGATAATTACCGCAGTTTTCTTCCTATTGACATATATGTTAATTACCAAGATCAAAGAAACATTGGTACAACCTCTATACTTTGCATTAAATGAATGCTCCCTTTACACAATACAATATTTAAAATATTATATTATTGGGGCACCGTATAATAGGTATACATCCACGGTAATACGTTAAAAGTTCAGTTATGCTCTAGTGCCTATAATAATAGTGTAGATTTACGTCTACGTCTAAGCTACGATAATGTGATCGGTAGAAGCCGAGAGTTGCTACCGAGCAAAAAACACCGTTATATCTAATGACAACTCGCGAATCTCGGTTCGAGACCGACGAGACGATCAAAATAAATCTTAACAATGTAGTCATCCTCGAAAAAAAACACTAATTCTATGCAAAGTATAGCTTGTAAATTTTATGCGCTATCCTTCTCACTTTAGCATATTTTGGGCAGTTTTTCCCATGAGTAATCAATAACGATCGTCTCAAATCTAAACTAGTGCATATAAAAATTGATATTTTAAATAAAACAAATTGGTATTTTAAATAAAACAAAAGGACATTTCAGTTGATATTGACAAAAAATATATAGAGAAACATAAACCTGTACTTGTCATATCATTAGGCACTTTTAAGAGATAAAATTATTGCATGAAAAGTTCTCATTAATAGTGATAGTAGTAGTAATGAACAAAAATAGTACATTGCTGTGGTTTATTTTATATGTAATAGTATGTACATTTAAATGAGCACTGACTGTTGTTATTTTCATTATATTTGAACAAAAAATAAAATTCAAGACTGGAATTATTATGTATAATTTTATAAGTATTCTGAATATTATTATTTCAGGCTTTTTATATGGGGCACCGTCAAAATTTTATTTAAAAAGAACAGTTATTCTGAAAGGGCGAATTTTATCATGCAATGTTAGTAAAGAGTATTCAGGGAGTAACAGAAAATTGTTGCTTTTTATTTGTGACTTCCGGTTTGACTGATAGTTGAGATGTTATACTTGTATCTTTATGTCCCTTTTGTCTGTGTCTCTGTCACATTCTTTCAATGTACAGTGTGCTTATATATTATTAGTTAACGTATAAACTTCAGTGTCTAGTAATTTTTGTACATATTTCTTCTAATAGCAGCCATGGCTGAACTCCCTCCAGGTAAAACAAAGGATATTTATTATTATTATTATTATTATTATGTTGTCCACCTCTACGACAATGCCCGTTTGCAATAATTCGTGAAACAAAGCCAAATTATACTTTTCTATTCAAATGTCTCCAGCTTGTCACATAGATATATTGAATATCTATTACTTAATATTTAATATATTGCAACCTTTGAGCTTTAACTAACGCAACTGCACACAAAAATAATGTCACATAAACACTTTTTTATTATGCATGTGTTCTGTATATTCTCCTCTATAGCAAAATAATGTCTGTTTATGCTGCACATGTTGGAAACTAGTGTTGCCGGACACTTATTTGTGACCGGACATAAATGTCCGAGCAGGGACAATTATGGACATGACACATTCAAAAATGCTCGAATGTGTCCAATAAATTTCAAAATATTTTAAATAGAAGAAGCGAAACTTAACCTCAAATTTTTTTAATTTTTTTTATAACAACACGTTTTGGAAGGGTTTCCCTCCATAAGATATCTGCTGTGTGTGTGTGTTTTTTTTCTTATTTCCTTTTATTAATGGGTAAAAGAAGTGGTATAATATGGAATTACTTCCAAAAAGTAAAAAAAAAAAACAATAAAACATATGGAATTTGCAAATTCTGCAAGAAGACTTATCTTAAACATGCTACACGCACATCAAAGTATGCACAAAGTGTCTTTTACTAGTTTTATTTAAAATTTTAAAAACATGTATAAATAATATATTGTTTTAAGGGGGCATTATCACACATAGTGCCAACCCAAGTGTGTTTTTAATGTTTGGTTTTAAAATTAGTAGGTCTTTCAAAAAACCAATGCTCAACTCAAATTCTACATTACATTGCGCATATTTGGACAAAAAATCAGCCAAATCTGATGTTTCGTTTGCGAAAACAATATACCTGAAATGTATTTTCTTCTTCTTCTCTAATAAAAAATTACCAGAACTTTTAGGTATATTGTTTTTCCAAACAAGCCATCAGATTTGGCTGATTTTTTGTCCAAATATGCCCAATATAATGCAGTATTTGAGTTGGGCATTGGTTTTTTGAAAAACATAATGATTTTCAAAATAAACACAAAAAACTCACTTGGGTTGGTAGTATTTAATGCCATGTGTGTTTATGCTACCTTAAAGCTCTACTTAAATCCAATAGGATGCTGATGTTTTTAGCTTATTTTATAAATGTCTGATAAATGTCCGGACATATTACGGACACATTGACTGGACATTTCTCTGAAAATAAATGTCCGGACATTTGGCAACTCTATTGGAAACTATATCCTTCATCTCTGCCACATTTATGTTTTCTCATTTGTTATTGAAAGCCGTGGCATCTGACGTCCCATCATGCCAACTGTCATTCTGTATATCTGTGTGATTTATTATAGTGTTATTGTTATTTATTATTATTTTGTTTGTGTAGTTATCGTGTTGCTAGTTGTGTAGTGTAAGTTATCATGGACAAGGGTGACTTGAAAAAGGGCAATCTGATTTTTTTCTAATAATCCGATGTTCACTTGTGCCAAAATTCGTCTAAATTTAGCTAATTACGTAAATATTTTTTAAAAAAATTAATAAAAGTCTCAGGCAAGTGTTCAGGAATTGTTTTACCTATAAAGTTTGTAAAATTTCGTCATTATTTTTAGCTCAAAAATAACGAAAATAACAGCCAGTGCACATTTATATTGGACCTTGTATATATTTTATACTTAAATTAAAGTTATATCTGACTGAACCAGTCACTGTTGGTCCTTTGTAAATAATTCAAATAAACAATAAATATTTTTTCCGAATAAAATATTTTCAAACATTTTTCAATAAATTTCAAAAACCAAGTCATTCATTAATTTTTTTTTAATTATGCTAGTAACATCTACAGTGTGTCCACGTTAAAGACTTACCACCCCTGGAAAATCTTTATTTGTTACTAATTTAGATAAACTTTTTTTTGTTAGGTAGGCATTCAAAATGCGCATTCAACACAGTAGGTAACTTTAATTTTGGACTGTAATCATGGCCAATTATGAACACTTTTATGCGCTCCAATTTCAAAAATAACTATTAGGGATTTTTTTGAAAATAAAGTTACATAATAAAAAAGTTTATCGTTAAGTTCTTAACGTGAACACACTGTATAATGTTGGTGACTTTTGCCATTAATAGAACGACATAATATAAGAAATAACAAAGGATATCAGAAATAAGTACTATACGAGTATACTGTAAAAACGAAATTATTTGTTAATTTTAAAGCTTACCCTTCAACTATAATTTATTTGCAAGTGACAGCTGACTTTGCTGTCGATTTAAATAAATATGCAGATTATGTACTTATCTGCATTATTTTTTAATTTACCACTTTGACATAATAGCTTTTGAGCTTGTGCCACTTCAAAATTTTGTAAATAAACAACTATAACTGACGGTAAAAGAAGCAAAATTTGTCCATTAGTCACATGCACACCAAACATTTTCTTTGTACTTTTAAATTTTCTAGTGCAACTAATTATTGGTAGCATTTTCCTTTGATGTCGAGTTCAGAAATATATAAGAAACTAATAAAGCTTACTTGAAAACGAAAGATGACAATGGCGGAAAACTTTCACGCACCTCTCGTTTCAATCAAAATCGCCCCCATAAAACCTAACCTAACTTCTTACCGATCGCCGAGTGATTACTCGCACGAAAAACCGCCCTGCCGCTGCGACGTAGCTCGCCCCGTTACTGGACGCACGCCGGGAAGGTAACGACGGTCGACGGGCCGCACTTTCCAAAAAAATACCCCCAGTATATGACGAAAGAAACCATTATATGAATGCGAGGACTTTTACAGAAAGTGAATGGGTGTGTGTACTTGGTGAAGTTGCGGGCCTCCCGGACGGGCCCCCTCACTTCTTGGTCATGATGCGGAGGTATTCGAGGGCGTGGTGGGCCGCCATGGCGTGGGCGTCGGTCGGGGTCTTGCCGGAGCCGAAGCACACCGCCACCGGCAGGGTGGACAGCTGGACGAGGCACTGGCTGCGGCCCGTGACGGACTTCTCATCGATGTCGACGTAGGTCACCTCGAAGTTCTGCTCGATCGCGATGTCCTGGAGGAATTGGACAAAGTCGAACTCCTTGGTGCGTAAGTTGACCACCTGGAAGGGAAAGGAGGGGGCTGAAGTTGGGACTAGTCCTTCGGGCCATTGAAATTTCAAATTTCGAATGAATTGTACCATAGATTAACGGAGACAGATAGTCGGAAGCATTGTTGAAACCGTCCGCAAAAAATCCTGGGACACCAACTTCCAAACTTGAATTTTAGAAAAAGGAAACAAATTGAAAAGATTTCACTAAAAGCGAAAACAAATTAGTGAAGTGGTAAATGTAAGTCTTGTTATTATTATTATTCTTTATGTTGGATGATAGACTACAGGCAAACACCCACTTAAAAAAGTAACTCGCCGCTACTTATACACCATGGGAGGTGTAGAAATTTGCAATTTTTTTACAGACTTTCAAGGAATTACCCGTAGTTCTTATATTTTTTAAATCTACTTATCATTACAATTAAACTGGTGTAAAGCTTTGTACTATTATCTTTTTCTGTTTTAGAAATATTGCATTTCAAATTTTATACTAAATTTATTTGAATTTGTGTATCTTGTGAAAAAGACAGGTGATCAATGAAATAACAAAAAATATTCGGTTCAACCGAGCAAATATGTTAAAATTCTACAATTCTATTTGAGATTTTCCAGAAATCCTCGAAATAAAATGTTACCTCAAAATTTCAGTAAAATCTAAAAAGGCACCTAACATTTAGGAGCTTTTGGCCATAACAAATATTTTATGTTATTGTATCACCTGTCTTTTTGACGGGATCCACAAATTTCACAAATTTAAGATAAAATGCAATATTTCTAAAATGGTCAAACATTAGTATCAACTTTTACATAATTTTAATTGGAACGATGAAAATTCAAAATGTAAAAAGTAAAAATACATTGGTGTTCCATTTAAAAACCCTAAGTTTATATTTTTTCAATTTTGCGATGCTCTTTTGGTTCATCTGATGACAGATTTTGGCTGTTCAGAAAAAGTCCTACATCTTTTATAATATGAAACATTCTTCTCGTGCAAAAAATAAATGCCATAGGAGGGGGGGGGGGTACTAAATGTAGGGGAGCACCCTTGTACATATACACCGCCTCAAACATTACTTCCCAATACTGCCAATCAATAAAGATGTTAAAGGTTGTTTTTAAAGTGACAAAATGAATAGTGTGACCGTTAACTGCAATGACCTGCCACTAAGGCTGTTCTTTTGTTCTTCCCTGTTGTTAAAATCCATAGACATATAAAAAACAATAGAAGGGGCAACCCATCCATAAATTACTAAATATTTACAAGTCATCATAATTATGGCAAGGTGACGGCAACATAGTATTTAGCGTGCTCACAAATTGTAAACAAACCCGTCTATTGTTTCATATATATATCTTTATTCCAATGTAATGTAGAATTTCCACTTTACGCTTTAAGTTTATTAAGAAAACACTTGTATCCGATAGATAAATGGGTATATAGAAAATAAAAGCCAGAAGAAGACTCGTGAATTTACCTGCAACTCGCAGAGCTTCTGCCCCGAAGACTGCTTCAGCGTCTTGTGGAACTGCGACACCTTGTGGGACTGCTGCGAACTGAGCTTGGTAAGTTTACAGTCTTTCAGGCCGAGGTAACGCGACTTCACGCCCAGCTAGAACAACATGAAATTGAAATGGGAATGCATGCTAAGATAGTTCACACGTGGTTCTTCCGTCATTCGGGCAATGCCCACATTCGTTAAGTGACATAATTTGGAGTGTCAAGTTGACAGTGAATCATCTAAGACAACCTCTACGAATTAGGGACCTAGGTGCAGAAGTTTTCCATCAACTTGCACTTACAAAATATGTCGCTCAACATCTTAACACGGCATTTCAATTTTGGCGCGTCTTAATTTGGAACGGGACCATTGCGGGAACTAGGAAAGACGGTAAACATACCATAGCACAGCGCATAATTTGAAAACCTTACCCCTTTCAACACCCTGAAGCCAGAGGCTTGGTGATCTGATGTGTCAACTTGGTTTTCTGGTGTTTTATCCATGTTTCAAATGATATGTGATAGATGAATATAAGTAGAAAATTTTCTCAAGATAGTAGACTCTAGGCAAGTGAACTGACAATAAGCACTTTTCAATGACTGATCATCCCCACGCAAATTTAACTGGCATGCACTTTTGCATGCAGTGTGTCACTATCTTGTTAATTGGAAAGGACAGAGACAAAACTATACTCAAGAGCAAAAGTGCAAGCTAGCAGAATTCCCATAAATTTATCGCCATCGAAAGATAACGATATGTGTCACCAAAATGAAGTTATAAACTCATCTCATTGTTGATATATAGTTAGGATGTTTATTGATTTAAAAGGCATTTACACTTTCCCAACCAGCAAATTTGTTTTATAATTTCAATTTCAATACTATATGACAATTTTATTTTATTGTTGTTTTTTATTAAGCTAATTCATTATATTATAGTACGATATATTGAGAACACTTGCATTTTTTGAGTTATCTTACAGTTATCCTAATATCTCATAGAGTTGTTTTGTCATTCTAAAGCGCACATTAGTCAAGGATATGGGCAAAGATAAAGAATTTGTTAATAAAAAAAATGTTTTTCGAGCAAGCTTTGAAGGCCAAAACAAAAGTAACTCGATGTTAGAAAATGTCAAAATAGTTTTATTAATCAATTGTGTTTGGCTGTCACCTGTATAACTTGTTTTTTATTTTAATTTAATTGTGGTTTGCGAAAAATACAGTGTGTCCACGGATTGATGTCGGAATAGGTGTAAATGACAAAAAAATTTCGAGTTCAAATTTGACCATTTGGGGTTCAGCCCTGCTTGGATAGAAACTAATTTGTGCCATATTAGTAGTTTCGAAAAATCAAGTAGGCCTTGACAGGAACGATTTATTTATTTTCTGTGTAGGCTAAGTGCCTTTTCTGAACAAGATATCGAAAAATGTTATTAGAAAAAGTTGCTTAGAATTCAAAATTATGTCCCTGTGCAGATTTTCAAAATAACTGGCCTACTTTGATTTTAATCCATTTCATTTAGGTAGTTGAACTTTTATATTGCCGAACACACATTTTCAGTCAAGTTGGCATGTTTTTATTATTTTTTTTAAACTGTTCAGTGCAGTTTGGTAGTTATATCCTGTGGGTTTTAGCGTATTAATAAAAAACTGCCAGTAGGACTGAAATTTACAAGATACCAAAATTGCATTTAATTCCTCCGAAAAAAAAAAAAAAACGACCTGTCACCGTCTTGTCAACTAAAACATCTACCTACATTTTCAAAAAAAGCAAAGAAAGTTTTCACCTCGATAAAACAATATGTTAACACTTCAGCAGAAAATTTATGTTATTCAGTGTTATGGAATTGGTAACCGTTCGTTCCCTGAAGTTATTCGAAGATTTAACGAAAAATATCCTGAAATCCCCTTAGTTGACAGAACAGCGTCAAGGATAGTTCATAAGTTTCTCGCGACTGGAAGTGTGCTTAACCAGAAAAAAACGAAAAAACGTTATGATGAGGATGATGCGGCTACCTTGCTTGTTTATAATTCGGTAGAAGAGGACGCAAAGAAACCTTTAAGATCCAGAGCTGACCATTTGGGTATAAGTAAGTCGCAGATTGAAAAAATTTGCAAAATTAATAAAATTCGCGCATATAAACCAACGTTTGTTCACACTTTGGAAGACGGTGATGAAGCCAAACGACTTGAATTTTGTCTCAAACTAGGTGAAAGAATTATGCATGACCAAAGTTTTTACAGAAATATTATCTTCTCGGACGAGTCAACGTTTACAACCAACGGTGTCCCGTCATCACAAAATTGTAGATTTTGGAGTCAAACCAACCCGAATTTTAGAATCGCAAACAAAAGTCAGTACTTTAAAAAAGTGAATGTCTGGTGTGCTCTTTCATATCATTACGGTGTGATTGGCCCATATTTTATTGAGGGTAGGCTCAATCAACATAAGTATTTAGATATCTTAAATTGGTTTATCACACAAATCCCGCAAGGACAGCAACATTTATATTTCCAACAAGACGGATGCCCATCGCACTCTACAATACTTATTTCTAATTGGCTAAACAGGAATTTTGAAAACCGCTGGATTGGGCGCTCTACCCGTGAGCTAGAATTCAATGAGGATGGGCCCATCCTATGGCCACCTAGGTCGCCAGACATAACGGTAATGGACTTTTACTTCTGGGGTCGCATCAAACAGAGGGTTTATGAGCAACCACTGCAAAACAATGAAGAAGAGCTTAAGAATAAGATTAGAGTGACCATAAATACGATACCTTTAGAAGAAGTTCAGCGCAGCTTCGGCGAATTCCGAAGAAGACTTGAGTTGTGCGCTGACAAAGGCGGTGATTTGATAGTTGATAGAATAACATAGTGTTTATTTTATATTGATTTTTTTTTCATTAGGGGTTAGATAGTGTTTGCTTTGTTTATTGTTTTAATGTCAAATCTTAGCAAATTCTAGCAATGGAGTTTCAAAAAAATAATAAAAACATGCCAACTTGACTGACAATATAAAAGTTCAACTACCTAAATGAAATGGGTTAAAATCAAAGTAGGCCAATTATTTTGAAAATCTGCACAGGGACATAATTTTGAATTCTAAGCAACTTTTTCTAATAACATTTTTCGATATCTTGTTCAGAAAAGGCACTTAACCTACACAGAAAATAAATAAATCGTTCCTGTCAAGGCCTACTTGATTTTTCGAAACTACTAATATGGCACAAATTAGTTTCTATCCAAGCAGGGCTGAACCCCAAATGGTCAAATTTGAACTCGAAATTTTTTTGTCATTTACACCTATTCAGACATCAATCCGTGGACACACTGTATATACCAATGTTGATTATTTTTGGTGAGTGTAGCCATATTCTCAACACAATTCAGAGAGATGGCGGCCAAACTGAAAAACTTTCACAAACGACAGTTTGTAACATTGATTCACTTTTCTTCTGACCTAGTAAGTAGTATGGTTGACCATAGTTGTAACAATTCCTCAGGAAATATCTTGTTTTCAATTTTCAAAGTAATCTTAGGATTATCTGTTGATTTTTTCAAAATTTGTTTATAGCGCATAATTTGATGTAACGAAAAATGTCTTTCGACTATAGCACCATCTACAATTTGCAATAGAAAGCATCAATTTAAAATAAAGTATTTGATGAGCTCTACTGAGCCTTTTTACGGAACTAAAATATCTCATTTTGTTGATGAGGTATAAAGCCAGGAAATTTTAGGTGAAAGCAGGCTACCAGAGTACACTTTTTCCCAATAGTTAGTAAAATTAATGGTGATAATAAGGCAGTTACTCAAAACAAACAAAAACTCCGCATATAATTCTATTTTTATTTTTGTTTTGAGTAACTGCCCATTATCGCTTTTCATTGTAAACCATTTTACACTTGATATTCTTACATTCTTAAAAAAAATAGCTTTCCATTAGTTGAAGAAATTGTGATATACCACTTTATGTTTTATGTAATGTAAATATTGTTTTCAAAAGAAAATAAAATTGCTTCTATTCGAAAATACCGTAGATGTTACATTCAAGTTTTACCGAAACTTTCCCCATTTTTTCACATAATATTTTACTGGTCACATGAAGAGTTTTCTGAAAATATCCTACAAAATAAATTTTTGGACACATTTATTGAAAATTTAATACAAAAATTGTTTAGATATTTTTCGTAAAAGGATCTTGTGCTTGCAAAATATAGAGATAAAATAGAAATAAAAGTCCATGAAAAATGCTCTGGTTGTTTAATAAAAAACAAAAAACGAGAAAAAAAATTAAAATATCACAAATAAAACTATTGGATCGAGTTTTATTTGTGATGTGACAATAGACAATGCCCATATAGCCTCCAGCTGCCCTTTGATACCAGAATGGTGGGATGTGATCACCCGATTCAGCGCCGCGGCCTCGATCAATAGGTGGCGAGCGCGCTCTGGGCCGCGCTCTGGGCCGGCTTTTTGAATTAATTGTATAATTCATAGTTAGTCATATTAAACTCTTGTGTTGTCAATGAACCGTTTATGTAAAACTTGGCTGCATGTTTAATTTTGCACCTGTCTCTCAAACCACCACTACTGAATTTTGGAAAATATTTTTCGCTGACTTAAGAGTTATCTGAGCATAGTGGAGCACACCGAAAATAAAGAAAACCACCCTAGTTGGAGGAAATATAGGAAAAGAAATAAATAATGTTATAATTCGTTAATATTATTGGCTTAACATTTTACATTGAAATTTCCATGTTCGATACTTGCAATATGTTGAATATTGTGAGTGGAAGAAGAAATAGGAAGTTCACATAAATCTACAACAATAAATGGTTACCCTACACTCTCTAACCCCTTCTAGTAGTTTTAGAAGATGTCGAAGTCTCCTACCTCTCACCACTACTTACTATACAGGGTGAATCAGTTTTTTGTAGCAGGACTTTAACAGGTGGTAGATCTTCAAAAAAATAACCGCACTTTTTCGCATAAACTTTATCTTTTTAAGGCTTCATAGAAAAGTTACAGGGTGTTAAAGTTGGAAAAAATATGTGCACTCTATTAAATATTTACCAAACTAAAGTATCCAAGTTACAGGGGCAGTGGATCAAAACATTGGCTACCACGTGACCTATTCTCTTATTCGTCTGGCCGTCATAAAATGTCAAGTGTTTACGCGGCGAGCAGAATGCAGGGCCGGCTCTTCCCTCAGTCAAGTTTCCTGCATATTTTAGATCGAATCGCGACCAGTATATTCTGTAAATTTATTTTGCTACTTAATTTAAGGAAATTTATAAAGATCCACGAAAGGTAGAAACACAAATTTTAGAACTTCTAAAAGAATTAGTTCAGAATTACAAGCCACTTGGAATCTCATATTAGTCCGACCCTGGTAATAGATCGCAAGGCGGTCATGTGACTTTGTTTATATCTACTGTAACTTGGATAGACTTTAGTTGAGATATTTAAGTCATATTTGGTATACTTTATAACGGCATGAGTTAGCATAAAACCTGTTAATATCGAATATCTTGCACAACCAGTGGCGGAGAAGTGGGTAATTGGAAAAATTATTTTTAGAAAAAAAAAAAGAATTAACTTGTATTGTAATAAAAGGTATTGAATTTTTGATGTAGATTTTAATTGCAGACAAAAATGTCCTCTTGGTATTGTCACGAATAAAAAGTAAGCAATTAAATTATAAGGAAACAATTCAATGTGAATGCGGTTGAGTTCAGGCACCGCCGGTATTATCAACTACTTAACATAAAAATCGCTGACTGATGTCTCCGCCACAAAATCAAAGTTTACCTAAAACCATCGATCGGTTCAAGGCGACAGTCAGTCCATATTAGTGCTAAAGAAAAGATCGACCAACCGGCGGGGCCAACCAGCAACCAGGTATTCCAGCAGCGATGACGCCCGCTCCTGTCTCACCCAAAAGTAAGCGTCGTTCTCTGATTATGTCGATTTTGTCCAGCTTTATTCATTTTAAGTAATAAATTATCCTATGTCAAATTAAGGCCGACTGTCATTATTTGCAAAATTGCTACGCTCCCAGTCACGGCTAACCAGGTCGTGACAGTATTTGTTCGCATCTGTTATATTTTAATAGCAAATTTCATTTTTTTGTATTATTTCGGGGTCTTTCTGAAAAATTATCTAAAAAATTTGCTCCATAAGTAAGACTCAAAGTAAAAAAAACGTGCTTCTTACTTTAAATAAAGTAAGCTATAGCTGTGAGACTTCTTTATATATTATATAAATTTCTTGTATCCCATTAGTACTTAACAACAGATTATTTCTTTGGGCTAACATAATGTTTTTTGTTGTTTTTTCATTTAAAGTAAGTAAAAGTTGAATTTTAAAAACAATTTTTATCAATAACTCTTGGGTTTTTGAAGATATTTAGTTGAAATTTGCCAAGTATTTCTTTGTCGTACAAAAATATGTGGTTATTGTAGCGCGAGCATCAAGTTTCTTAGAGTATGGTGAACGCTTTCACCACTCCCCTGTTGTACATTTGTTCTTCTAGTTATTTTGCTTACAACTTCGCAAAAAAATGTGTTTGTATAAGAAAAAAACCCGTGTGCAATTTCAAATTTATATATTTGTCTTTGCGTTCCGACAGTTTCCTTACCTCATCGTCGCTGGCGCCGGGCACCTCGTTGCCGCCTTCAGGCGCGTAGTCCTGCAACGCCTGCCACATCTTGTGGGCGGCGGTGCGCTTGGCCAGCTTCTTGGACTTGCCGGTGCCGACCTCGCGCAACCCGAGCACCTTGCACGCGATCGTGAACTGGCGCTCGTGCGGCAGCCCCTCCTCGTGCTCGGTCTCGTAGAACGGCGGCGGCCAGCGGCGCGACATGCACATCTCCTGCAGCCACCCGATCGGGTTGCCCATCACCTTGTCGTCGTAGGGCGACACGATCTGGGCCGTGCTGAAATCGTAATACGTCGTTCAGGTCGGCGGGTTTTTTTTTTTGATGATTTGTTAGTAGTTGCGATTTTTTGTATAACGTAGAGATGGGCAACGGAAACTTTCCAAGTTGCCCAAGTAACATTTTAAGTTTTATTATATATAAACATCTTTAAGTCAAAAGTGGAGAATCTTATAGAAGCTCTAAGAGTAAAATTATAAAACTTCTTTAAGACATACTTTCCTTGAACCGAAATATTTTAACGACTACAAGTTAACTATAAAACCTGCCTTAAAACATCCATAAAACTTCTATAAGGACAACTGCACTTGTCAGTTTTATTGCAAATTTATGAAGCTCATTGAAAGTATATTTTATTTTATAAGATTCCATAAACAAGATTAAATAATATTATATCCGCGTCCGCGTCATACGTCTTTGAGCTAGACATTTCTATATGTCTCCAAAGATTCAATATGGTTTTATAAAATAGGATACAATTATTGTTTCCCCAGAATTTTATTATGACTTTTACGCCTGATTCCCTACTCAGAATAGCAAACGAAGCTTAGTTTCTGATAAAGTAGCATAGGGTAGGCCCGGAAAATTAAAGGGCCTAAAAAAGTCAAAGAAATTTCGCTTTGTGATTTTTTTTCAGAATATTTTAAAAATTCTAATGGGTCTGATTTTCAGAAATACAGCCTTGTTCTGTTAATTATTTTAATAAAACAGATTTTTTTTTTATTTTTGTACAGAAAATCCATAATATTCAACTTTTCATTTAACAAATAGTCCAATATGGCAGCCAACATTCATTTCATCTTGGCTTGTCTATTGAACAAAAATGGCCACTTCTTCATAAATGTAATAGGCAACAATAAACGATGTCACAAAACCAAATTTACTTAAGTTCAGTCATATTAAAACTAATTATGTTTAATATTGCATTTAATCACGATACTTATAAGATCAATTTGCACCTTTCGGGGAGATTTTGCTGTGTACAAATCAGTTCACCCTATTTCAGAGCCTTTTGGCTTTACACAAGTACGTCATAAAGCTACTTAGTTTTATGATGGTTTTTTGATAATCTTGACACTTGCGCGTTTGCGAAACAAACATTAACCTCAAAATTTAGATTATAATTATACCACACTGCAGGAAGTGTTTTTTTTTTCGTGTGTCAAACATAATTGAAGAGGTTATGGGAAGCATCAACTACCACAGGCACAGAACTTTAAACCGGGAGTCACAGATGGAAGATGGTTGAGGGCGCCTATAGGGATGTACACTTATAATTTCGGTTTCCTTCTTCCATTTTCTATGAAATGTCCCACTTTTCTTCACAAGAGAACATAGTTTTAACGAACCGTTTTAATAATAATAAAGTTTTATCCAGGAAATATAAAGAACATTTGGATTTATAATAGAATAGTTGCTTCTTTGATGGTAAACATAAAACCTTCAACTATTAGCTTTTTAATGTTCTATAAGGGCGTTATAAAACCAGTTATTGATGCTACCATAAAGCCATATTGCATGTATTTCAGACATAATAAAGCTACTTTGAATTGAAAGCCACTTTAAGGTAAGAAAGTTTTATAAGGACTTTCGAACCCCCATTAACAAAGCATTTACAAGAGAACATTCACTATAAGAGTATTGTCTCTTATAAAATATATCTGGAGGACTGCTATAAAACTTAATTATAAAACCGTCATGCCCTAAGTGTGTTTTGCATTTATCCCGGCTTTGTTAAATATCTTTGACTCGTCTAAGTCACACTAAAACTGTTATAAAACTGTTCCAAGAGCTTTTGGAATTTAAAATGTTACTTGGGTGGGAAAGTTTCCATTTTTGGAAACTTTCCGGGAAGAAACTTTGAAGGTGTAGGAAACTTTCCCTGACAGTTTCAGAAACATTCCTGGGAAACTTTCCCGGAAAGTTTTCCGGGAATTTATGTAGAAATTTTAAATTTGCCGCCCTAAATGCCTGGCCAACATTCATGACATAACCTAAAAAATACAAAAAAGAACAAAGAAGAATCATGAACAACTGTGTGCTTGTGCTATAGACCACAGATAAAATATATTTTATTATATTCTATATACTTTTTGACTGAAATTTAATAAGCTTAAATTTATTATATTCTTTCATATTTGGTTTTATCTTTTTTATCTTTTTTTATTTATCTACCTTTTTTCAGTTCTCTATTTTATTATGTTTACTTTTGTACAGGGTGACACAATTAAGATGTTACTAGCGATTATCTCAGTAATTTTTAAGATACATTGGCTGTTCAAACACTAAACTTGTGTTGTTTTTCCCAAGAAATTGAATGCCGCCAAGAAAAAAAAAACAGTTTAATTTTAAACAAAAAAGTTATCGCCAAATTACCATTTTTTTTAATTAAGATGGCGATTTTGTTGCAATTTTTCATCAGACTAGTAAAGTGAATAAAATAATGTGCACAACACAGATTCATATCACTTTCGGTTTAGCGGAAGCAATGTATTTTTTTTTGCCCCAGCTAAATCTGCAAAAATAATAGTATTTTTTTAACACAAAAAAATTAACCTACGTTTTTTGATGTAGGTAGTAATTAAATAATAATGATACTAAGAATTTAAAATCTGAAAGTGGAATATTGAATTATGATCATGAAATACCAATTATACAAAGCAAAACTTTTACATTTTGTGATATTATACTTTTTCTCCAATATCTTTAACAAATTTCACTCAAAATATGATATATTTGGTATTTTTGGAAAGCTCTAAGTGTGACTAATTAAACTAAACACTAAAAAAAAAGAAGACTGGAAACTTTCCGGGAATTTTCGTAAAGTGGAAACTTTCCGTATAATGTGCAATATTGTGGAATTTTGTGAAGTTCGCGATATTGATCTTAGATCTAGATGTTTTTTGTTTCACTAAAGAACGATCTTTTGTAAAAAGATCGTTTCAAAAAGATCTGACCTTTGATCTTAATTTGATGATCTTAGATCATTTTAAAGATCTAAGATCGTTTAAAAGATCTAAGATCGTTTTAAAGATCTAAAATCATTTTAAAGATCATTTTAGAGATCTAAGATTGTTAAAAGGATCTAAGATCGTTATAACGATCTAAGATCTTTTCCTCATTTGTTTTCATTCATTTTTGAAACGTTTCTGTGATTTTTTTTATATAAAATAATGTTTTATTTTTGAAGAATAAAAAATGGTGCTCTAGGTTGTTGTAGGAATAAGACTTTTTGTTTTTATATCTACATATTTGTAAAATATGTTCTCATTTTGACCTCAATTCTTGTAAGTAGTTAGTTTTTGAAACGTTTCTGTGATTTTGATACAAAATAATGTAGGTAGAAAGGTAGGTATATATTTTTTAGAAGAATGAATAGTTTTGTACGAACAAGGTTTTTTCTTTTTATACATATAATCTACATATTATTTCTAAAATATATGTATTACGAATTCAGTTACTTACGTTACTAACGAGCGTTCAGCAGTTTACCTCAGGAGATCTCTAGGTCTCAGCTAAAGTGCAAAGTGTCAGAATTCGCAAAAAATGACAAATAATATAAACAAACTGACGTACATTTTACTATTTTACCTACAACTACAAGAACCTATTTTGAGGTCAAATTTAAATTAATGCTTTATGTTAATTTGTATTTAATTTTCAATTATCGATTTCTCAAAATTCCGAATTTTATAACTTAAGTTATAAAATTTATAAATTGCATAAATAAATGATAGGTGAACACGTTTTTACAAGAAAAGTCTAATTCTCCATAGGTATATCAACTGATTGATTACGAAACCAGTTCAGTTAGAGAAGTAACTTTACGTAACTAGTTACATACAATTTTGCTTTACACAACCAGTTACGTAAAATTCGACGTATGATCACTTGCTCAGGTTTTGAAAGATGTCACTGGTCACTATGTCAAAATTAGGAAAAGTTTTTATAGACATATCACCCTTGTATCACATTTTATAGACATATCTGGTAACTATATAATATCGTTGACCGACGTATTTATAAAGACTTCTCACGGCTATGGCTTCATGTCCTGGAAAACAGACGGCGCTGATAGCTAACAATCTATATTATTGTATTTTGTGTCCGAAAAGCGCATGGTGAGCCAAAAAAGTGTCAGACTTGTCAACCGTGAGCAGTCTTTATTAATATATCAGTCAACGATAATATCATGAATTTTGTTCAAAGATCTTAGATCATTTAGAGGATCTTAGATCGTTTAGAAGATCTTAGATCGTTCAGAAGGTCTTAGATCGTTTAGAAGATCTTAGATCGTTTAGAAGATCTTAGATCATTTAGAAGATCTTAGATTGATTGATCTTTTTTAAATAGATCATTTTTAGACGATGTTTGATCTAAGATCGCTTTTACATGAAAAGATCTGTTTTTAAACGATCTTAGATCTTTTTTCAAAAAAAAAGATCTGATCTATGATCTAGATCTTTTTTGGCGCGATCTTTCCCAGCTCTGCTACCACGAGACTTGCTTCGTAAACAATCAGAACAAGCAAAATGTAAACTTGCGTGCGTAGAAATCGGCATACCGTTAACCTTTTGACTTTTAACTAGATATATTTTTTCAGAAATTACTGTCAAGAAAGTTATCACCCCAGTTTTATAGGTCACGCTTCGGCCCTGATTTATGATAAGGCTTTTACTTACATATCAGTGGCCCCAGGAGTACCATTGGTCTGATTGGCTTGCTCGGGAGTCATTTTCCCGACGAGCAAATCGAGCAAGTTCTTAGCGGCGGCATGTTTGGCATCCTTCTTAGATCTGAAACCGCAGCAATGCATTATTTCTATAAAAAAAAAACGAAATCCTAATGCATAAAGTGTGCCCTACCTGCCAGTACCGGTGGCAACCAGCTCGTTGCTCAAGAACACCCGGTATCTAAAAACAGGTTCGTGGATGGCTCCCTCGATTTGGACCAGCTCGTACTTGGGAGTGATGCCGCGTCTGCTGAGAAGCTCTTGAAGGACCGAGACTGGAGTTTTGCTGGGAATGGAAGTCATCTCCTAAAAGAGAGAATACTCTTTTTAGAGTAGACACTTCTTTCGTATTTCGGAAAAAATCATTATAATATATGAACAAAGTTGTACAAGCCTAAGAATTTTTCCAAAAGCAAACTAAATTGGAATTGTAGATTGTAGCTAATAAGAAATAAAATAATTAATAATATATCCAGGGTGTTATAAAATAAAATGAGTTTTTCAGTTTAATTTGGTTTAACATAATTTTTAATATGGTTTGTTGTGCAGTTGTGGCTTGTTCAAAAGCACATTACAGAGGAGGCACAAATTTCTCACAGAAACGCGGGTATTTTTGATTCCCAAGGACAAAATCCTTTCTAAGAACAATACATCCGAAAGTGATATTTGTGCGATAAATTCACATCCAGACAGCAATAATCTGCTGAAAACATTTTTTCAGAAGATTATGAAACTACAGAAAAACTGTTAAAATTCATGGAGAAAAAAGGAAGCAGAAGAGGGACGCTACTTCTTGCCTTATAAGATCTCCACCTGTAGAGACCTCTACTCGAGAACAACACAGGAATAGAATAAAAGACAGATTAAGAGGTGATTAAGGTGATTTTTGTAGGTAATATGCCTAATAAAATAATAATAACGATTGTGAGAAATAATAACAAAATATTTTTAGGGAAAAAGAATTGGGCAACGGGTCAGTAGAAGAAAGTCAATTAGTCGATGATGCTCCGAGTGTGGTTTACAGATAAGAAGAGGTGGAAGAAGTGGTTGCAATATGCAATGAGGTTACATTTAGAATGTTAAATCATTGACTGACGTATTAATAGACTGCTCACGGCTGTCATGTTTGACAGTTCTCTGGCTCACCATGCGCTTCCCGGAGACAAAATACAATGCAAAATATATTGTTGACCATAGACGCCATCTACTTTCCAGGACATGAAACTATAGCCATGAGAAGTCTTATTAATACATCAGTCAACGGTTAAATGCTTATTTGTTAAAAGTTAAAAGTAACAAAAAATGATCAAAAGAATTTAATGCATTTGGTCAAACACACCATAAGTGAAAATGAGAAAAGTAAAAAAAAAACATGAGAAAAGAAAACATTTTAAAACTGTTAATGTTTTAAAAAATAATAGAGTACCTATACCTGAGACTATAGGTACCTATATTGTATTTTTTAAATAATTCTACCATACCCATCCCAAAAACAAAAAAGATATATAATATAACAAAGAAATAATAGTACGATTTGAAGAAACTGTGTTTGTAGAAAACTTGTATGTTATTTATTAAATATTAGGTAATATTTATTACAAAGTATTTTTATTACATTTCATTATTATTTTTATTACACAGCCATAAATAGAATAAAAACATGATAACAAGTAACAAGTACATTTTGGGGACACAGAATTCAAGCTATGATTCCATTTCTCCATTAAAGTTCATCAGCAAACTTTATAAAATTTAGAAAGTTATATAGATATAACATTCCACAAAACCGGATTAAGTAAAGTTATTTCAGATATATTTTTATTTTGTTAAAAAATAATAGTATACCAACAAAATTATGTTTGTATCCTTTACTTAAATTTTGAATTTTCAAAAATAAATATAAAGAAATTATATGTGCAGAGGTCAGAACTTTTATTAGCACCAAGTGATGTCATACGTCACAGAGTTTCAAATTGGTAGGTAGGTATATAATTAAAATTACAAATAAGGGAATTATTTACAGCAATACATGCTTTTCTCTTGAGTGGATTTCAAAGATGTCTGACCATAGTAAACATTATTTTGCACATGCAAAACTCAAAATATTGCAAATATCAATGTTTTCACTTTAAGTTAGTCCATGTATGCACAATGTAACCCATAACAATGTCCCCAACAAAAAAATGATCTTACACTAACACATGCTCTTCTCTTGATTTCAAAGATGTTTGACAATAGCAAACATTATTTTGCATGTGAAACTCTCAAAACATTGGAAATATGAAAGTTTTCAAGTTACTTCAGTCCATGTATGCACATACTGTATAATTCAAATCACAAATAAGGGATTTTTTCGGCAATAATTCAAATGGTCTTCACAGTGAGACCAATTCAACCCACACCAATGTACCCAATAAAAAAATAAACAAAAAAATGATCTTACACTAACCATCTTCGCCTCCTCGGCGAGAGACATCCTCTCAGTCTGCCGCCCGCCCGGAAGGTTATGGCGGTTGTTCTTGCGCCTCTGGTGGGGCGGAACGCCGGTTGCCGGGTGCGGCAGGGGGCCTGCGGGATGGATCATCGTCATGTTGGGCTGGTCCATGAGTTTCTGAAGCAGAATATTATACACAATCCAGAAAGATTCGTAGTGCATACACGGACGTCATGAAACAATTCTATTAAACAGCGTTACGGATAGAGACGTATTAAAAATAAAATAAAACATACTTGCTTCGACTGCAAGTACAGAGGAGGTTCAGTTCGCAAGGGGCGAAAGAAAAGAACTAGGGGTTTCTTGGGGTGGATGAATCTAACTGATTTTTCAGGGCAGATGGGACAGCTGCTTCTTCTTATATGTACCTACCCCTTGGATGGGTAGGTAGAAGTTACCCTACTTTTATGTAAAGTACCCTTCTAATTCAATGCCTAAGAAACTGAGAAAGGTGCCAGCTGTTGGAATAATGGTGCATTGAATTCCTTACACAATGCAATACACAAATATGATTCAAAAGCAAATATACAGCTGTGCTAAATAACTGCGAAAATAATTATTTAACGAAATAAAATAGTTCAAAACAAGTTAAATTGACTAAAAAACAAAATCTGAGATACCTATAGCAGCTACAATGGAAATATCGATATTTAAGGTATTTCAGGTGACTACTACTGTAAAAATTTACTTTGTCCCTTGAACATGTTATACTCGAAGATTTAATGGACAGATTGTTGCTTCAGAATTTTAGCATGAATATCTATGGGTAGATTTTATGGATAATCTGTGTTTATGTCCACTTTTGCCTATTTTAAAATAAAATTATGTACATAATATGTTTATTTATTGTAAATTCAAGATCGCTGATCCTATAAATACGAATATCGCACCGACTTCCATAGGTTTTCCAATTAATAATCTAAGTACAGCAGATATTATATATGTTACGATTAAAATATTATTTTCCCAATTTCTCTCTGAATGGAATTACAAGGGTCTTCCTTAGGAGGGCAGACTTAGCTATAATTTGTTGCACTCCATTTGACATATTTCACAAGACGGGCTCTCTGTATTCTGTCTTCTCTGTTACGACAGGTGTAGCATATCAATCTCCTAATAAATGGTACTTGGCTACTTTAGCAACAATTTACTGTTATCTTTAACAAAGAAGCTTGGGTTATATTCCTCTTGCTTTGGTATTATCTCAACACAATCGGGAAAAAATATATGTTACCCTTTGCCTGTGTTTAAGGTTATATTAACTTGCATAAGCGGCTTACCTTGAACCTTTTCGCTAAAATTCAGCTAAATTATTAGCGAACTTAAAATTTTGTGACTTACATGAGCGGTTTATTCTATGTTGAGTGAAACCATGAAAGTCAGTGAAATACTTTTCTGCAAAATGGGGTAAATAAATATGAAAACGTTGAATTACTGTATAAACAAAAAACATTGTTTCATTTCGATTTTAGGTCTTTTGTGATATTTAGTTTTTTTATTTCATATTCTGATTCTGGTGTAAAGTCAGTTTAACGAAATACTAGTGCTATCAGGTGGAATTACAAAGCAGTGCAATCATAGTGCTTAGAATGCTCCGTAACCTTAAACGCAGCCTTATAGCACAGACTAACGAGTAATATAGACAATTCCTTAGTGATTTGTGTCAAAAGGAGACCCGCTTTTCGGCGAAATATCTTCTAATATATATATAAATATCTACACTGTGCATTTTGGAATGTCCTTAAGAAGCCTGATGTTGTGAAGCTATTTATTCTGTTTATTTATTATTGTCTTCAAGCATTATGTCATAAGTAAAAGTAAATAGCTCTGTTCGCGTTCGGTTTTAAGAACCATCCCAAAACGGTTCTCGTACTGTCATTGGTAAATTAAAATCCCCGGGACTGTTTTAGACCAATGACAATACGAGAACAGTTTTGAAACAGTTCTTAAAATTTAACGCGAACAGTAATTATTAGCAGTTACACAAACCATGCCAATTAATAGATACGTGACAGGTCAACATTGGTCGATTATTTAAGTCCTATGTTTCATAAAAGTTTATTAAACATTAAACCTGGCTATACATATTTAGGTACAGGTCAGTAATTTAAATTTTATTATCCAATAGAGGTAGGTATAGACTATAGACAAATTTTTTGAATTGAGCAATAATGTAGGTAGGTGTTAACATTGATTATTATGAAGGTAACAAAAATGAAAAATAGTTGTTTTTCTTTTAAGTCCATGTTTACAAGACGTGATATTTTTATATAAAGAAAAGGAAGGCTATGCCCTGTGCCTGTGCCCAACGCCGGTTGAACATGTTGACAACCTTATTAAAAAAATAAGCATGTAGTACCCGGAGAGGCGCTCGTAAAATAGTTCAAAAATATAGTACAATAATATACTCACAAAATGACGAATTGGCTCAAAAATTTTGGAAGATTAGCTTAAACAATTCACAGGAGAGGAAACAGCAATGGCGGACAAATTCGTCCAACCTGGTCCAACCCGGCAAAATTTGTGTTCACGATCTCGATTCCCGTTCCCGATCGTTTACTATCGTCGTCTTTCTTCCTTTATCTCGTGTTTTGAGTGTCTCATATATCTCATTTCTTTTATCGAACTATGGCGATGTTGTCATGTAAATTTATTTTTAATTGATGTAAAATGTAAAGTTCTCACATATTATATTATTAATTAGCATTCATGCATTTTCAAGTATTTTTTTGATAATATAATTGGATCCTATTCTTGGGATTATGACCATTAATATGTTTGCAACAAAATTTTACACTCCAGACCAGACACTGAGAATATCTAATCTAGAGAGAAGCTACAGAAAGTATATGCCATCCGGCAACTACGCGAGCATGTTATTGACAGGCGTCAAAATTTGACGATCAAATGTCAAATAGAAGTTAGTTTTGAACTAATTCCCATCCGCTCAAACGCCAACCAGTGACGTGCAAAAATCGATTATTTCGAAAAATAGGTGGTTCAAAAACAAACTTGTGTACTTTTTTCAAGGAATTGAATGCCACCAAAAAAAAATGGAACTTCAAGGAAAAAAGTTATTGCAAAAAACTGATTTCAAAAATAATCAACATGGCGATTAGGTTGCATTTTTTCATTAGGCTGTTAAAGTGGGAAAAAATCTGCACCGCACACGCGATACACAGATAACGGTATGTCAGCTAGGAGAACGAAAATTAAACTGTTCTGCGCAACTACGTCACTTCGACAAAGGCGCGGCCAACTTATAAAAAATAGTCCTGAAATTAGTCTCACTGACATACGTCAGTTATCAATTTCACGTCAAGTTAAATCCAGAGACATGGTCCATATCTCTGTTTAAATCCAAAAACAGAATGTAATAAGAACGGCCGACGTAAAATAAACTGGACCGCAATTGGGCCCTAGTCCCTGCACCAATTTTTAACCATCCGGCAGAGGGCGCTAGCGCCCGTCTCGATAGCCGCCATATTGTGTGCATTCTAGGGAATTTAGAGTACATTCTAGGGAAAGCGAAATTTGTGGTGGCAACGCAAAATGACATTTGACAACGGCCAACGGCCAACCACGGCCCTCGTTCATTTGGCATTTGACAGGCAATGATGTGTGTGCGCCCAATATGGCCGACCTTGCGGTGGGACCAGAGAAATGGAGTAGAAGAATACGCTAAAAGCTAGCGTCATTGTTAACAGACTTGGCACTGCAGACTGCTTTAGAGGTCTTCGTCCTCGTTCGCCACGATGCACAGTAAAGTCATCAGCAGCAAAATGTTTTGAACAAACAAATTTATTTGGACTCAAAGTCCAATCAGTCCCCAAGTTATGAATTTTTAACCACATATTCAATCATTAAAATTATACAAATGCGCGCCTATGGTGCCCAAAATTTCGGCGATTGTTTTTACTAAACTTACCGAAAAAATGATACTCCTGGAGGTCTCCTACCCTTATAATTCTTACAGCTTGGTACTGCACACGACATTTTCCAAAAACACACCATTTCTCTGCTGAAAATACAACAACTACCGCTTAGAACAAACTGCAAGCGTCAAAAAGTGAGGACAAAATGGCGGCCATTACATTTGCCTGGAAATAGGATGCGCAGTAGGTCAAAGCGCGGTCTCCCTACTTCATTTCTCTGGGTGGGACATATATATATGTATACAGGGTGTTCACTGTCAAAATGCCCACCATTGGTATTTTTGAAACGGTAAGAGCTACAAGGTTGGTTAAATTAGACAAAAGTAGCGCCTTTTGATGTGTTTCAAGAATCTGTAAAGAAATTTGACATAGCTCACGTGGTTACTAAAATAACCTGAAAAAACTGAAAACTTCCACTTTTTTTATTTTGTCCCTAACTTTTTTAATATCAGACGGAATTGAATGAAATTTGGTGGAATTACGTAATTAAGTACCGGCTTTCGAATGCACTATTCAAAAAAATTCTCTGCCTACTGGATCTTTAGGTGTTCATAACGAAATTTCGATTTTCTTATGGCGGCCATATTGGATTTTACCACCATTGGATAGAGCAAAAAATTACGAATACAACCATGTATCACAACACCTAATTAAACCCACTTAAATGTCAAATTTCTAATACTTTAAATATTTTGAAGCCAGGCAGTAGGCCATGATTCCGAAAACAATATCAATAACTGTCACCTAATAAACAGAAACGTCAAATTTGATGTCAAAAGAGTATTTATTTAACGTTATTTTAATAGGAACAAGAAACTAAATACTAATAAATAGATAGACGGCGCCAGGGGTCAGTATCTAACCGGCAGGCCTTATTAAAATCCTAGGCCGATCAGACCGTTGGTTGTCTTACGCCGATGACCATTAGGTAGGCCAGACCTATACTGGGAGTATCCCCATAAGAAATAATCTAAGGGATTTAAACAAGGTGACCTTGGTGGCCACTGGACAGGACCGTTAGTCCCAATCCAGGATTCTGGGAAACGGCGATCTAAATAATCTCGAACAATTCTTGCGTTATAGGGTCCAGCCCCGTCTTGTTGAAACCAAGTTAAGTTTCTAATTACTGCAAGTGCCACATTGTCTAACAATTGTTCAAAATCGTTTTGAGGGAAGTTAACATATTCTGTCCATTTAAACGATTCTCAAAGGAGTATGGGCCCAATAATTGATTACAAAAAAGTCCACACCAAACGTTTAAGGAGAAACGAATTTGTGGCCTCACCTCTTGTACCAACTGAGGATTTACAATGGCATAAAAATGTTTATTGCTTCTGTTAAAGATTCCACTGTTCGTGAACAAAGTTTCATCTGTGTAAATTACTTTAGTCACAAAACTATAGGATTTGCAGTTAATTGATTGCGAAACCAAACACAAAATTCATGCCTTCTTTGAACGTCCCCTGGATGTAACTTTTGTACGGGTTGAATTTTAAAGTCATGGTATCTGTGCTTTTTTAAAATCTTGTTAACTGCCCCTAACGACAAACCACATTCCCTAGCAATTTTCCTTTGCGATGTCTCTGGATTTAAATGAATTTGAGCCAAAACATTGATTTCACTTACAGCTCCTCTAGCTCTTACAAAATCATTTCTTCTTTTGTTTTGTAACGTCGCATCCGCTTCCATACGCCTACACAACCTTCGGAAAATAGTTCTGTTAGGCTGCCTTCGTTCGGGCATAGAAGAATCTATGGTTCAAGGTATAATTCTTGATACTGGCTAGAATTGCGGTAGTTTCGATTATAAACATTGTACATATCCAATCTTTCATTTATTGGATGTTGTTGGGGCATGATTCAATAAGCTTCAGTCACTTAAGACGGTTAACACACAATTTTAAGTAGTTAACAAAGGTTATGGGAACTAACTGACGTTTCAGTTTATTAGGTGACAGTTATTGATATTGTTTTCGGAATCATGGCCTACTGCTTGGCTTCAAAATATTTAAAGTATTAGAAATTTGACATTTAAGTGGGTTTAATTAGGTGTTGTGATACATGGTTGTATTCGTAATTTTTTGCTCTATCCAATGGTGGTAAAATCCAATATGGCCGCCATAAGTGCCATAAGTGCATTCGAAAGGCCGTACCTAATTACGTAATTCCACCAAATTTCATTCAATTCCGTTTGATATCAAAAAAGTTACGGACAAAATAAAAAAGTGGAACTTTTCAGTTTTTTTTCAGGTTATTTTAGTAACCACGTGAGCTATGTCAAATTTCTTTACAGATTCTTGAAACACATCAAAATGCGCAACTTTTGTCTAATTTAACCAACCTTTAGCTCTTACCGTTTCAAAAATCCCAATGGTGGGCATTTTGAAAGTGAACACCCTGTATAGGTGGGACAAAAATGATTGTATTCGAAAAGCAGTTCAGTTTATTTTACGAGGGCCTTGGTAATAAGCTTCACCCTTGACATCACAGCACCTGCGCGCGGACATGCCGTTATCTGTGTATCGTGACCGCACACTTGAATATCACTTCCGGTTTAGCGAAAGTTGTCAAGGGTGAAGCTTATTACCACAGCAAAAGTAATGTTTCTTTGTCCCGGCGTCTACAAAAAATAATATTTTTTTACTACCCATAATATTTGAATAGAAGAATAATTTTCTTTTTTTGTTCGCCTGTGTTGTAAGCCTAATAAGCCCTCGGGTGCTATAATATACCTACAACGGGCGCTAATGGTATCTAACACTCGTAACAAGTGCTTTTTTGGCATCAGTGCGAAATTTTATCGCACGAATGCGAAAAAACATGTTTACGCAGTGGCTACTTTCATATACTTACAATATTTTTTTTCTACGGCAGTCATGGCACGAAAAAATTGTAGTAGGATTTTCTGGTTGGGGTTATAAACCGAATCACTTATTTCATTTTAATAACTGTTATTTTTCAGGGCATATACTAAAAGGTAATCTATAGGACCATAGAAAAATAATTACGCCCTCGATATACAGCAAAAATATTCGTGTAACGTGATGCTAATTGAATGATAATACCACGATTACCGGCACTCTATTACCTAGTTAACAATGGATCGAAGAAAGGCAAAGGGTATTCCTTGAAAATGAGCAATGGCCTATTTATATGAAATTATAACTCATGATATATATTTTTCAACAGTAAAATTAACTTTTATAAGTAGGTACTTATAAATATGTAGGTACCTGTTACCTATATACGTATACTTACCTACCTAATAAAAAAATACACTGCACTCTTTTAATATTCAATCATTCTTTTATTATTTCTCAACCAACTTCAAACCGCCAATACGGAATTATAGCGTTCATCATTGCAAGATATATCTTATTACAAAGATTAGGGTTGATTGGAAAATAGATCTTACATTAGCGCTAAGTATATGTAAGCTAGTAGATCGTGCAATAATTATTATAAGATAGATCTTGCAATTAGACAAAATAAGATGACATGACCCCTCTAGGCTATAGTAGATTGAAGCCAAATAATTAAGATTTTTAAATCTTTCAAATTATTATACCGAATTTCTGAAAAACTATACCTACACAACATAAATAAGAGTCGTGTACTCAGCAAATAGTTGTTGTACAGTTCCTTTGAGTTTTAATTTTGAAATTGAATTGATAAAAATTGAAAATAAAAAACATTTTTAAAAACAAGCTTTTATTTAAGCCATGTACTAAAACGAATAAAATAAGTTTAGGTTTTCGTTAAGATATTTAATTCCAAATTGCGACAAGTTTTTGCAAATTGAAAAGCTTATGTCGCGCGAAATGTTAATGAAAGTAGCTATAATAGGTATCTACCAATTAATTTTATTGGACAGTGATTGGTTGATAAGCAAGTACCTATTAGCCAAAGTATGCATTTTTTTCTTTACAAGCTTTTCAATTTGAAAAAACTTGTCGCAATTTGGAATTGAATTATCTTAACGAAAACCTAAACTTATTTTATTCGTTTGAGTACATGCCTTAAATAAAAGCTTGTTTTAAAAAGGGTTTTTTAAATTTATTTTGTGCTTTTTAGTACCTATTTGATTCACCTTATTGTTTTCTACCCGTCGAGCCCTTTAATTCATTTGATACCCCCATGTTGGGTATCAAATAGGTAATCCGCCATCTTGGTGCGGCGGCCATATTGAATTTACTGTGATGTCACTAACTTTTTCGTTTTCTAGTCTTCATAAGCCCTTTTATTTGATACCCATATTAAGGGGGTCGACAAAAAATACATCATCCGCCATCTTGGACCGGCGGCCATATTGAACGTAGTGTGGTGTCACTAACTTTTTCAATATTGAGTAGGTATTGCATATTCTATTGTCACTGGAACTAAAGGTTTATGCAAAATTTCAGCTCAATCGGATGTCAGGAAGTCGCGTTCTAATTCAGCTTGCAAGATTCTACCACACATATACATACTAACAGGGCAAGTTAAATAAAAGCTTGTAAAAAATAAATGAGGTCCCAATAACGATCCTTGTGGTCCTCCACAAATTACATTTTCTCGAAACTTACGTTATTTGCCATTTTCAACATGTATCCTGTTTTCTAAATACTTTTCGAACCAGCAGTAAATATTTCCTAAAAAAATAATAATAATAATAATACCTGCATTATAATTTGCTTTGTAAGCTCTGCCCATCGAAGAATATTAGAGATAATTAGGACTGCTTTCGAAAGATGTTAATTTTTAAACAAAAACAATTCCTTGTATATGTTGACACGTTATTTCTCTGAGGTTGGCACCCTAAAAGAAATATATTTTTATAAAAATATGCTTGCCTTTTTGTAAATTTGACTTTTCATGCAAACTACGAATCTTTTTAACTGCTTGGACTCTATGCAAATAATATGCGGGTTTCGAACTATGAAGCTAATAAATTTGAATTGCCAACTTCAGAACGCCAGTCTGGCCTTACTAGGTGCAGTGCTTGTAGTGAAAGTCTTTTAGTATGCAAATAGCTGAGCCCGTCGACCATCGACGTCGAAACAATATTTGACGATTATATTTTATTAAAACTATATCCTAGGTAAGTCCTGTAAGAAGCTTTTTTTCAATTATCTGTAATTCTAGTTTTAATTTCATAATGTGCGAATCATAAGTTTACCAAGTCTGTTTTTTGTTCTTTCAAGTTTTTTTTAAATCAAACCAAAATTTTTAGTTTTTGTGTCAAAATGGAATTGGGATATCGAGTTTTCGAGATATCGACATCAGTTTATAGGCCGTATGGTGCGGCATTTTTTCTCCTATCTATAAGTGAGATCGGATATTCGGAGATGCTAATAATACCTACTACAGATTGTACGCGGTTTTCGTAGAAAAACTTTGACAATTTATAGAAAAAGGCATTTGAGAACAATAAGTTCTTATAAACATGACCATATTTAAATGGTTATAGGTTTTCGAGATACAGAGCATTAAAAAAAACAATTATTTCCATATTTTATTTTTTATTTTGGTACCTATAAGAAATATCGTCTTCAAACTCGATATGTAAGATTTGCTGAAGAAGTGTCCATTTAGATTCACCAGTGGCGTGCGTCGGGGTCATATACGGCATAACTTTTTTTAAACATATTTTTTACGCTGTTGGCATACTCCAATAAAATTTGGTTCATTGACAATACCTTTTTCTAACATCCTGAAAATTCTGTTATAACTAATTTTGTTCTTCTACTGGCCAAAAAAATAACGAAGATAAAAATGATTTAAATAGGAGCTCCCTGTACTGCCCGTATATTGTATATTTTGTTATCATTCATGTTTTTCTAATAGGGTTTGAAATTTGATTCCGTATAGATAGCGAAATAACGACTATCCGTAATAATTATTAGGGCATCACATGCGAGTGGAGGAAAAATCGCCACCCTGTACAAATTGAACGCGTACTAATGCCACCAATAAAAACAAATAATGACCCACACGCCACCGTATTTCAGCCGAAAGGTCCTTCAACCTTACCATTGCCCGGTCATAGGGGTTGCTACCCGCTGGTAACGCCAACGCCTAACATCCGCTGCACCCGATATTAATTTTTGTTATTATTTGTACGTTCGAAATGGACTTGGTAACAAGATAGAGGAAACATTTGGCTCTGGAACAGCGGCGGTTGAAGCAGAAATTACAGTAATATGGGAACTAGGAACAAGGGACTCATTATTATGGATTGATGATTAGATGAAGCTTATTGCCGAAGAGTAGGATTCTTAGATAAGGAAAGAGAGAGGACGAATAACAGCGCCAGCGGCTGTGTTACCGACTGCCACATCGCACACGACAGGCCAGTGGCGTAGCATGAAACGCGTTCTTAGCCAATATCACAAAAATGTTAAAAATTGAAAGGTAGTTAATTTTGTAATTTGAAATATTGGTATTTATTTGCAGATAATTTCCCAAATGTAAAGCTATAGTGTCAAGTGCTGGAATATATTTATTTGGGGCGATTTCGAAACAATCAAAATAAAATAAATAATGCACGCCCATGGAAACCAGCCCATATGTTATGAAACTATTATAATCAATTAAGAATATTTCAATTTTATATAAAAACTATGTTAAAAAATAATTATAGTGGTCCTATTTACAAACAAAACAATGCACTTTACCATATTAAACAGTAGAAGGAATTTGAAGAAGTTATATTGAGAAAAATAAAGTTTTAGGGCATCTTTCAAAGGTAGCTTGTTAAATATTTACCTGTGAAACGAAATCCCGGGCTCTTGCTCTTGCTTTTCACTTCTTCTTTTGCAACCAACGACCAACGCTGAACAATTCACCATCCTAAGATTTTCCCCTTAATCACTGTTACTTTTAATTCACACATTTACGAAATTAACTCACAACGTACTCGCTTTGTCTGCCACATATAAAATGGCCGCCGTTCAAAAGGATGTAACAAAATCTATACACGGCGTGGTAGGCAAGCGCTGTGTCATCTCTCTTTCTTTGTCTAAGGTAGGAACCAATGGTTTTTCAATAAAATAATAGAAACGATCGAACGATATGAAAATTTTAATAATACCATAAACTTAAAAGATAGGTTTCTTTCTTAATTTTTGGAAAAATCCATTCTAGGTTTTTGTTCCTTACTTCGGTGAAAATTAATTCATATCGTTAAAATAGATCAACGGGTGCTAAATTAATTGGTTTCAAATTAAGAAATGTTTATTTACAGTTATTGCAGATATGTAATTTTTATTTTTGATAAAAATGCAATTGTGAAGCAAAAATCAAAATTTAAAGCAACATTGTAGAATGTTGGGTTGCCCTAGCAACGTGAACATTAACTTATAGAAACTACCTTGTATGTGAGGGGTTAATCTACAGCAAAAACTAAATGTACAGACTGAGTCATTTTCGATGGTTTTATGGGGTATCTGCGTTATTTGTATAGATAGAAAAAAACAAGGTAGGTGTTCATTAGTTAATTTTTTGAGACATTTACGATGCTCAAAACAGATTTCTGATATCTCCAATACTTTAGGAGATACAGGGCGTTTTTGAAATTTTTGCTATTTTTTACAATTATCATAGCTCATTTGTTTTTAAACCTATATATTTCGTTGAAAACGCTTTATACGCACTTTTTTACGTAGAATCCAGTTTTTCTAAAAAATAGTTATTTTACCTACCAAGGCACTGAAGTTCAACTTAATAATTCAACTTCAGTGCCTTGGTACATAAATAACTATTTTATAGAAAAACTGTTTACTCCAATGGATTCTACGTAAAAAAGTGCGTAGAAAACGTTTTCAACGAAATATATAGGTTTAAAAACATATGAGCTATGATAATTGCAAAAATTTCAAAAACGCACTGTATCTCCTAAAGTATTGGAGATATCAGAGATCTGTTTTGAGGATCGTAAATATCTCAAAAAATTAACTCATGAACACCTACCTTGTTTTTTTCTATCTACACAAATAACGGAGATACCCCAAAAAACCATCGAAAATGACTCAGTCTGTACAATGTTTACAGTAAAATGGACATTAGAGTTGAAAAAATCGGATAACTGAAATTCAGAAAAACAGGAAAGGTTATATGAAAAATAACAAACACGGCAAATTTTTAAATATTCTGCCCCCGACTGAAATAGTATGGATGTCCCAAATTTGACTCTTTTGGAGTATTTCAACTATTTCCCGAAGAGATAGACAAAAAGTAGCTGGTGTGTCTATGGCTCGAGTCGCAAACCGCATCCCGTGGAAATAATAATAATTATTGTAGGCACAAGATTCTGAATAAAATCTTGGCTGGAGGAAACTCGTTAAAAGATAAGCAAATAATTTTAATATTATTCAAATAGCGAATTTGCTGATTTGGCAAAGATCTTCGATATTTTTTTAAGAAAAGGTCACTTTACTTACTAAAGTAAATGCAGGTTTGATCCCAAAAGCGCAACTTCAAATGTTATTGTCATTTTTTGTCGTTGAGACAATCTAAGAACATCCTGAATATTATATTATTTAGGTTGTAAAACTACTGGGTACACTTCCGCGAATTTTGAAATGAAATAATTACTTCCACATACATTACCTAAATTATGAATCTATTAACTGCAATCTTTATTTAAAATGATCAATGATTCCTTACACGACGATCGGCTCATATAGAAAGAAGTTTCTCACCTTGTATCGACTGGCTGTAAGCAAGTGCCTTGCAATTTGTAAGACCCACTTCGAACACGCTTTTGTTCAGGCCTGAATAATGGATAACAAGGGCCAAGGCGTACAGCCCTTCCCATAATATAGTCTGCTATAGAAAATGTAAATTATTGATATAGAACGTCCCCTAAAAAGTAATTTTAGGACAAAGAGTTCCTATAAACATGCTTGTATGAACCCTCAGTTTTTGAGATAAAAAGCATTTAAAAAATGGGTTATTTTCATATTTAATTTTTTTTCTTCGAAACGAAAAATATATTGAGCTGAAACTATTAGTAATAGGTGTTCAATTCCCACAGGTACCAGAGAGAACTGTGAATTTATATTCACCAGTGACGTGCAACACGCCAATGGCTTTAGAAAAAGTTCGCTTGCTTTTTAAATTCTAAGAACCATGTCTTTCTAGAAGGGGCCTGTTGTAAAATTGTTTCTCAAGAATAAAGTGTTTATAGACGCATTTTTATATAAAATTTTTTATACTATAATAACTTATACCCATTTCCTTTTCTTTTTAAGTTAAGTTTATTTAACTTGGTTTGTAAAAGATAGTCCGGTTGCTGTTCTAAAACCTATTTGTTTCATTATTGTCTAGGGAACTGATTTGATCAATATTAGTGTCAAAATACAGCTGTTTAAAACAAAAACATAATATTGTATTAATTTATTGACCTAGACATCGATTATTGTCTACTCCATTATTTGTTTAAACACATTTTACTATAATTATGGGTTCTATATCTAATGTGCCTATGTAAAGTTGATTTAGCGCCTCACTTCACAAAAGTCTGATTCAGAATTATTGCAAACATTTAGACCTTTGCTCTTCCTCTCTATTGTCTAGAGACATTAGTCTCAGGATACCAGTAGGTATTAGTCAAAGAAGGATATCAAATCTTTAATAATTAGTTTAGTCTTTGGACCAAAGGTAATAAATACTTGGGTTCAAGCGCTGGTAAGCGGGACAGGTTGTAGGCTCTTTCTCTCTCTCTGCTGTCCATTAAAATGGACAGCAATGTTTATGCGCTACAGGACAGTTCCGTGCGTGGAGGCGCATAGTTGAAACTCCGGAAAGTCGGTGGTCACAGCCATTTGGCCGCCCGGCAAAACAGCGGGTTAACGTGAGTTTTCGACGACATTTTGGAGTTCCCATTCTTTCATTCATTTGAATGTAAGTACGTAGATTGAGACATTTTTTGAAAACGTAACAATTTTTCATTTTTTTCACTATATACACTATAATTTCTGTTTGTTTAAAAAATTCCGCTTCTTCGCGAATTTGGGACGCATATTTGTAAGAATATTTTGTTTTGCTAAGGAGTCAAATCAATTGTTAATATAATTTTATCGTTAGAATGATACAATTTTAAGAAATTTATTTGAAAAAATTAAACTTTTTGTTGGGAGTTCATATTCGACCACAAATTGTAGGTATTTTGCATTTTGTCGTTATTTGTCTAACTTTTCTATTATTATATATTATTTCAATTTTTTATAACTTAATAAAATAACAAATATGTAAAATAAATCGTTATAAAGAATTGAATTCTTTATTTTTTTTAAAAAATTAAGCGCCTTATATCTTATATAACAGACTTCCATCTCGTTAATTTGTATTCATTAGTTTTTTACGAAAATTAAATATATGAAAAAACGCAAAAATAAATATAAAATTTTATACTATTTTAAACATCGAGATTTTTGCCCGATGTGTTTGCCGACTATATACAGGTTGTCGTTATTTAAAAAAATAGTGATGGTATTTCGATCGGTCACGATGTTTCCGTGACCTGACTGACCAAGTTGACCGGTCACGATGGTCACGAAAATGGGTCATTTTTAAAAATGAAAAAAAAAACCATTTATATTGTATTTTTCAAATTAATTTAAAATTTCAAAACGTACATTTTTTAAATAATATAATTAAAAAACTTCTTTATATTTACTTTTATTAAAAAATAAAAAACAAACAAATGATGATATGGTATTAGGAATAAATAGGTTCCAGATATTGTCGAGGCACTTTTTGCAGTTAGCTAGGATGTCTTTCTTTTGTAATTACAAAATCGACACTGCCCAATCTTTTTTCTATTTTCTTTTTTCTTCAAAAAAGTCCCACACTTACATTTCCTTGCCACTTTTTGGCATCTTAAATTTTAAATTAAATACAAATTCAAATTTGCCACGTATCTTTCAATCAACAAAATTTTAACCGTTATTTTGCAGCCGTTAAACCTTCAACCACAAAATATACACAAAACTACCACAAAACTACTACCACAACAAAATTGGTTAAGTTGTAATACGGGAACCTACTAATTACTAGTTATGTTTCACCCTGTACTATAGGTGTGTTCCACCTTAAAGGTGAATACCCACGTAAAATTTGTATTTTCATATATTATCGAGTGTTTTTTTTGCGTGCAGATGGGAGGTGAGAAGATGCTCTTTGGGAGCATTTCACATCCCTCAAACAAGGCCAGTAGGATCATAGTAATGATCATGTTTATACTTCTAAAATTGCAAAAATATCATTAGCGATTTTTTTTATCGAAAACCTGATATTTGAAAATGGTTAGGTAAATATCAATTTTCATCAAACAATATTCAGCGATAAAGGTTTTAAATCAGAGTCAATTTATCAAATACTTTTGAAAATGTTGCTAGAGTTTGGTAGGACAAACTAGCGACAAACTATTCAGACTGCATGTTTTTCTGCCTTCGATTGACCTTGGTCCGAATCGAGGTCGAGGCAGATGCACGCACATGTCTTTATAGAAAAACACCATTGATGGCCAAAAGCGCCGCACAAATTGTGGATTGACGGTATTGCTCCTTAATAGCTTTATCAGTGTGATTTACTAATAATTGTCCTACACTCACTTTGGATTACTACGGTTTTTTTAGGGTTTTCCGTAGTACTTGAGCGAATGCTATCCTACTTCTATCGGGAAAAGTCCCCTCCCCCGCACATGCATTCAGTTGCTTCTGGGGTACTTCTAGTTTGGAGTATTGTGATGGTGAGAATTATTATTATTATCATTATTAGGTTCTGTATTTGAATTTAAAATAACCTAAATTATAAATTCGACTTCGGAGTGGGCGCACACAAACTTTAAGAATCGATGGATCGCTGTAAAATGTTTAATGTATGTGCTTAGTTCGAATAGAACCGCTAAAACTACGCCACAACATCTGTGTCCGTCTCCAGGTTTTGCACATATCTAATCGTCTAGATCGATGCTAATTCAGAGGGCAATATATCAACTGACTGAGCAGAATATTTTTCTAATCGTGAAACTCAATCGCCAGACAATGGCCGCTTTTGGTTATTTTTATTAAAGTTAAAGCCCAGGAGTTCATAAATATGTAATTAATATTTAATACCGACAACGAGAAATATATTTATTTTACCCTGAAAATAGAAATTATTTTTCTGTGAATTTACGTGACCTGCTCCATCAATTTCTTGTTTCTTGATCTGATTCAAAAATTAGTCAAAGTTAAGTACTCCAACTATGACAATATGAATTATTGTACCCAAGTATTGCCCCATAATTTAGGGAAAGCCCTATCTGAGCCTTGGGTGAGCTGGGGTTAAAATAATGTGGAAAAAATATTGAATAAAAAAACATATATTTTTGCAAAACACACCAAAGGAAATAACAAGAACATAATTAAAACTTTTATACGCGAATAACTAAAAATAATATTGTTATATTAATTATTGCCAGAATTGGCATATCTGTTGACAACTTATTCTATATTCATATCGTATTTCTTGTGAATGTAAATAGTTGTTAGGCTATTTAAGCGAGTTTTGCTGGATGTAGGTCGCAACCATGTTTTTAGCCTGCGCAAAGTTGAAAATGTTATCTCTGCTTCATATGTTACAGATGACAGCCAAAACTTTCAAAATTGTATTTATATTCGGATACAAATCTAATTTTAAGCAAAAGAGTTCATATATAAACATGGGTTCAAAAACCTGGTGCAATTAAACGAACTCTAGTGTCTCCGTTCTATTGCCTTCCATTTTCTTATAAACCGAATCAAGTTGCAGATTGCTATCTTTTATTGTTTCCAAAATAATCAGGAGAACCTATTTTTTAGACAAACTTTCACATCCTGTATCATTCTTGTTAAGTGTTTTTGAACCAATGAATAAAGAACCCCAGGAAGGAGCATGTTTTGAATTAACACGCGACAGGGATAGTTCCTGCATAGGTATATGGCGGGATGCCGTTTCCGGTTTCACAGTGTCTTGCACCTTTGAGTAGTTTCAACAAGCTAATCGAGGCAGAAATCCTCATATTTTTGTAAAATCAATACCTACAGTACAGGCCAAAACTTATAAGCCACGTTTATGTCTCTAAATTTAGGAATCCTTGATAATATAGCAATTCTAATTTTAAATTTCCGCAATTATGAGGAAGTAGGTACCTATACAAACGCCTATGCCACTTTGATGCATGGCCTCAAAAGTTAATTTAAATTACAATATTAGGTACTTAATAATGGATTATTGTCCACAAACATTTTAGTTTTGCAAGCCAGGAAAAGGCCACAAGCCGCACAGCTAAGCATAAAATATTGAAGCACCACATACTGGCACCTATCACCGTGTCAGATATCAAAATATTGTGTCAAAACTTGGTTCCTATATACATACATACGGCGATTTCCGTCTCACATATTTTATAATATCCATAGAGCTTTGACTCCTTCCTGGGGTTCTTTATTCATTGTTTTGAATCTATGTTCATGTGCACTTTTTTGCTTAAAATGAGATGTTATAGGTACTGTCAGTTTTAATTTAGACACTTTCTACTGAAACACCTTGTCGAATAACCAAAAGTGTAGTTTCTAAAATAATGTCAGAGAAACATGTGGAAAATGAATTTGCACTTGTTATATTCAATATTTTCTTGACCCACTAGAATTTAGTAAAAAATTGCATTTTTCATTTCTTCTGCTGATATCTCTCATGCTTCTACCTCCAATAGAACATACCAGTAGGGGAGGTATTAGGCCTGTATCGTTTTCGATGAACCACGCTGCGTATTTATATTGCGACCTGCTTTCCCACACGAAATTTGTACATTTTTCTTATCGAAATTTACCAAATTGCACCATAATTTTTCAGTGTCCGAAACCGGATTCAACAAGTGATTGTTCCAAACAAGCGCGACATGATTTGTGCGAAATGCCAGCTTTGAGAAAACGTGCTACCAGCGAGGGCAAGACGCTGAATGGCCTTTATGTCCATTCAAATCCACCAAGGGGTAAGACTATACTGAGTTAACTAGTTTTTAGGTTCATCTTAATATGCGAAAAGCCACAAAAGGTCTTTTTGTTTTGTTTTGTTTGTTGCAAGCTACTCAATTTCACCTTCTCAATTTTGCCAAAGAAAATATCAATGAATTTTTAACTCGACTTTCTTTGTCAGTTTTACAAAAATTCAACACTGTAGGTATACTGTATGGCAAATTATTTATTTACAACCATTGACTTTTACTGTGGAGGGCTTCAACCTATTTAAAAGGCTTTTAGCGTTGACTGACGTATTAATAAGACTTCTCACGGCTATAAGTAGTTTCACGTCTTGGAAAGTAGATGGCGCCTATGGTCAACAATGTATTTTGCATTGTATTTTGTCTCCGGGAAGCGCATGGTGAGCCAGAGAACTGTCAAACATGAGAGCCGTGAGCAGTCTTTATTAATACGTCAGTCATAACGCTTTTAGTATTCGAGTATTTCTAAAGTGGTACCGCCTCTGCTAAAATCGATTGGTACATAGAGTGTATTTTTAAAATATTCGGGTTTTTTTTTTGGTGACGATGGGAGGCATTTCACACCCATAAATAAAGGAAAGAGAGACGACGCAAAACAGCGCTCGCGGCCGTGTTACCGCACGACAGGCCAGTGGCGTAGCATGAAAGGCGTTCTTAGCCAATATAAAAAAAATTGCAAATAATTTCCCAAATGTAAAGCTAGTGTCAAGTGCTGGGATACATTTATTTGTGGCGATTTCGAATCAATCAAAATGAAATGAATAATATACACGCCCATGAAAACCAGCCCATATTTTATGAAACCATCATAATCAATTAAGAAATTTTCAATAAAAGCGATGTTAAAAAATAATTATATTGATCCTATTTACAAACAAAACAATGCACTTTATCATACTAAAAGGTAGAAGGAATTTGAAGAAGTTATATTGAGAAAAAATAAAGTTTTAGGGCATCTTCCAAAGGTAGCTTGTTAAATATTTACCTGTGAAACGAAATCCCGGGCATTTGCTTTTCACTTCTGCTTTTGTAACCAAACGCTGAACAATTCACCATCGTAAGGGCATACTTTTTCTCCTTAATCTCTGTTACTTTTAATTCACAAATTCACGAAATTTTGTAACTCATAACGTATTCGCTTTGTCTGCCACATATAAAATGGCCGCTGTTCAAAACGACGTAACAAAATTTATACAAGGCAGGATAGGCAAGCGCGGTGTCCTCTCTCTTTCCTTGTCTAAGAATCTCTCAAACAGGGCCTTCTGCGACCAGAAAATTGCAAACATATATTATTGGTGATTTTTTATTGAAAATCTGATACCGCCATCTTATTTAGTATCTATGAAAATGGTTACGTACCAATTTTCATCAAAAATTTTGCAACTAACAGTGTCAATTTTAGAAATACGATATTATAAAATTTTTACCAAAGTAGGTATAGGAAGCCGAGGAAACAAGAAACAAATTATATTCGTGACATTGCAAATGTGTTAACTTTTTCTTAATTTTTTTAGATTTTGATATAACTTCGCACTGTTCCGTGAAATAATTAATTTTTGTTAAGTGGATAACCGATACTGACAGAAAAGTTAATATAATATTTAATAATAAATTGATACAAAATACCAGACCTCCTTTTAATTAACATAAATATTTTTCAATTATTTTCCCGTATCCTTTGCAATTGTTCTTGGCTGATTTGATTAAAAGTCTAAATAAATAATCATCTCTCGTATCTAAATGCGTTTAAAGTGTGTGGTTTTGGGCGTAAACTTTATTTTTTATTGTCCCCCCCAGTTGTTTTAGGGTATTAATGGACTATTTCGAACTTTCTAGACTGCATGTTTTTCTGCCTTCGATCGACCTTAGTTCGAGGCAGGCACATGCACATGTCTTTAAAGAAAAACACCGCTATGGCCAAGAGCGCTGGACAAATGTGGGTTCACCGTATTGCTCCTAAATAGGCTTTATCCGTGTGATTTACTAATTGTTCTACACTCACTGGGATTACTACGGTTTTCTAGGGTTTTCCGTAGTACTTGAGCGAATGCTATCCTAGTCCTATCGGGAAAAAAGTCGGCCCTAGCCGCAAATGACAACGAAGACAAAATAATAGTAATTGTCCCCCTCCCCTGCACAAGCATGTGGTTGCTTCTGGGTTACTCCTAGTTTGGAGTATTGTGAGGGTGAGAATTATTATTATTATATTGCAAGAACAATATTTTAAGTTCCAAGAATTGAAATGGTTTTTCTGTGCTCTTTTTTATGTATCTACGTAAAGTCCTTTGTGTGACATGTGTGTCAATATTATGATATTTGCGAATACGAAAGTGTACATACTTAAGATGGAACACACGATATGTTATTATTTATTATACTATGGGGGAAGGCATATTTTCAAAAATTCTTGGGTTAACCTATGAACACACGTGGCCTCTAATACAGATATCGCGTGTGAAAAGAGATAGCCACGCAAATAATGTATCCGGACAAATAATACCGGAAAAATTTTAAACTCGCATTAAAAAATGACTGCACTTATTTTCAATGCGGACAATAGGACATGATTCATAGAATATAGTATTATTTTGTATTGATCGAATTACATGTTAAACCTTTCGCCATCCTTTGAACAAAAATGAATTCTAGTTGGAAACGCAGCTGCCAGGGAACAATATAAAGATTGATTTGTGCCTTCATAAATACTGGCATTTAAAAACTACGCAGCGTTCATCAGAAAGTAGTCACCTATAGGCACTGAACAACACAAAACTCTTGAAAATTCCGACATGATGTTTTTCACTGGATTTGTGCCATTATTTTTAAAGGCAATTTGATACGAAGTTTCATGCTCTACTTTTTCGATCCATATTCGGTTCAACTTGTACTTTTCTGTCTGAATTGTTTTATAATCGATTAATTAATAAGATCGATATGAGGTGTGGACTTTCGCGTCCACCTCCAAATTCTTAATGTGCTGTAAACAAGTCAAACGCATTGTACGTCGTATTATTTTTTCGCGTGACTGAAAACAGCGCAAATAATTCATAACAGTAGAGAAATACAACACACACAAAGCTCATTGCCTAGGCATTTCGTTCAACAAATGAAACGTGTAGTATGAAATGGACGCTCTGAGAAATTACAGGAAAGGGCTCGTTAGCAAAACAAACATAGCTATTGTCAAGGAACAGTTGCGACTAAAAAGCAAAGAGGTGTTCAAGGGCGGCTATTTGGAGTAGACCACATACCTGGGTTGCTATAAGTATATGGAGTAGACATTGACCACCAGTAGCATGATACTTGAAGTAATAAAGATATGATCATTTTTGTGGAACGAATTTTGAACTGATGCACTAAGGCATGTCTATACAAATAAAAATATAACATACAAAGTTCGCTTCCTTTATTTTGTGGGTTTTATTGGCTGGAGTCCACTCTGTATAATATGTCGTGATACTCGTGATATGTCTTTTAAGGATTTGTAGATTTAAGTTTAAGTTTGTTACATTATGCTCTAATCTTGGATATATCTAATTTACTAGAAAAGCTTATAATGTAAAAAGGCAAGAACCATTTTGCTGGACGAGATATGTAGTGACCCAATTAGATTTACTTGCAGCAGACATTACAAGGTGTCCCAAATTTGACACTTTTGAGGATTTTTTGTAACCAAAGAAAATAAAAAAATGTTTTTACCGAAATCGAAAATATTCACAAATAAAAAAGTTATAAAAACGCCCTGTATCTCCAAAACAAATCGAGATATCTGGATGCGGTTTGCGGCATTCAACTTTTCTCGAAAAAGACGTGGACTCCGTAGCTACTTTTTGTTAATCTCTTTGGGAAATAGGAGAATCTCCCCAATTTGCGACACTCTGTAGAGAGTAAATAATTATTTTCAGTTGCTATTATTTTTTGAGCTATAGAAATTTTTTTGTATGAGATATTTCATTTGCCTCCAACTTATAAATTATTTTATAGTCTTGCAGTTAAGCGCTGCCCACATTAAACAACTAATACGAAATGGAGATATCGAAAAATTGGAACAGGTCGTCCTGGAAGGGCATGGAAAAAAGTTGGTTGCAGAATACTCTGCTGATTATAAAACGAGAATGTTTCTGAAGTCTGTTCCAGTTTTGATGGTAAGTATCGAGTAAAAAGTAAATATTTAGGGAAAAGTTTCAGTTTTCCTGGAACATAGCAACAGCGTAAGCGTGGTCTACTTTCGTGTAGCTTCGAAATATTTTATCATTTCGACCTACATTTTCGTGGAAATATTAGGGCAATAACTGTTATGACCACGTATACTTAAACAGAGACATTTACTTTGTGTATTGATTTCACAGAATTCAAACAATAAGTTAATTTAAAACAAGCCCATATTATTGTGTTAGTCTCTTTTTGTGAAAAACTGAATTAAAATACACATTTCTTTTTAGTCCAAAATAGGTTTGCTGCACGATTCAGTAAACAGCGACAGGGTGGACGAATTAAAGAGTGTACTGGATGAAGAACCCGAAAAATCAAAGAAATTGGTAATGGCGAAAGACGAAAACGGGACTGGTTTATTACATAAGGCTATATATTACGATTTACGGAACGTTTACAAATATTTAATCGAGAAGTATCCACACATTATTTCCATGAGAGACGCAGTAAGTACCTAGTCGAGCCGATGGTATAAACTAAAGACATAGTTTTGCCACACAAGTCGCACAGCAACAAAAAGTCCCGTAGTTACGTTAACTGCTACTCTGTGCAAGAGTTTCCACTATCCGAAAACTCTTACACAAAAATATTTTTTTCATATTATTTTAGGAAGGTAGAACAGCGTACCACTACTCACTACTCTGTAGAGATACACCTACGGTTCAAAAAATGCTCAAAGCCGCAGGGGCAGATCCATCGGTCTTAGATTTCCGACAACATTCGCCAAAATATTATTCGATGCATATCCAAGAATTGGAACTACCCAATGGTCAAGTTAAGTCCGCTGAAAACGGAATCACAAAGAAGAATTTAGTAAACAAGGCAGGTAAGGGATAATTTTGAAGATGTTACAGGTGTAATGAATATTAATAGACAAAGTTTTAAAGTTTCCTATGCCTATGATATTAAACAGAGAAGGACACTTTGTTCATAATCACAATTACTGCGAATAGGTATATATAAATCCGTCTATTAAGATATTTTAAAAAATTAAAAGGGGCACAGCCATAATGCTGAAATAGTTTAAGCTTGATAGTTATATACAGTGTGTCCCATTTAAGCGTAAGCCAACCCTCTAAAACTTTTTTTTGTTGAATAGCTCTCCGAAAATTGCATTCGAGGATATATTCAATTTGTTTGAAAACCGAACACACGGCCAACTGTGATTAGTTTTAAGGGTCCAAATTTGGATAAGCGAATTTTTAGGACTAAACTTACGACGGATTCTTGTTTATGACCACGCAAAAAATAACTCTACGAAGTTTCATCTTGTTCCCATACAGGATGTCCAAGAAAATAATTTTTAAAAGATGAAAAGATGAAACTTTGTCGAGTGATGTTTTAAGCGGTCCTAAACAAGAATCTGTCGTCAGTTTAGTACTAAATATCGCTAATATTACTTTTCAAAATTTGGATTCTTACAACTAATCGCAGTTGGCCATGTGTTCGGTTTTAATAAAAATTGAATAGTGCGTCGAATGCCATTTTCAGAGAGCTATTAAACAAAAAAAGGTTTTTCAAAATCGACGAACAAACAAAAATTTTAGGGGGGATGGCGATGGCTTACCCTTAAGTGGGACACATTGTAGAAGAGTAAACTATTTAAAAATAGATATTTTTAATTGACCAAATTATTTTCGCTTTTATCTTTTACAAAAAATCTAAATTTAATTTAATCCATTTTGGTTAACGCATTAAAGAACGAAAATAAATTAAATTCCTAAGATAAAATTCTTTGATTTGCAAATATGTAAACATCTAAAAGTTACTGATCTTTCTGTGTGTCTACTTAGTAGAGGTATCAAAAAAGAAGGCCAATCTATTAACCTTAGGTTTATGGTGTAGAATCATTGAGTACAATATGCGTAAAGAGGAATAACAGCTGTTAAATTTGTTGTTTTTAAATCATTTTTCTCGAACAGATGACGACAGGTTACCTTAGCACCAACAAACAGTCAAATTACTGCTATTTGCTCTCTCTTTTGATATAATGAATAGAATTTAATTTTCATTTAGGTATTTTTTGTATGTTGTAAATTTGTTTTAATAATCATTTAGGTAGGTATATATACCTTTCCCAAAGCTTTTAATATAACCAAGTACATTATTTTGTTGTGTTTCAACAGTAACACTGTGTATGTTTAAGGGTGGAATTTTTGCCAAAGCAACTGATGTGGTTAAAACGCCAACAAGTAGGTACTTATGATTAATAATAGGTTGGCCCTCTTTTCCGAAACATGCTGTATAGTTTTTAACAACTTATAAATCACCATTATTATGAGAAACGGGAGCATATCGTAAATTTCAATTAAAAAAGGAAGTAATAAATCGAAGTATAATCTTTCACCCGCTTAAAAAAAATTATGACCTACCCGTAAAACGAACAGGCATCGCTAACTTTGTAGTCAACGACCGGAAGTCTACATTAGCAATTAGCATTGCGTATAACATGACTTCCTGCTTCTTGAATATTCCGGATTGTTAATCACCCCCCGGTGAGGTTACATTTTCCTCTATGGCGTAATTGGTGTCAATAATATTGTAGGTACAGAATATATTCTTACATGCACTTGATTTTCCTTTGTTTTCATGCTTTTATTTGACCGTGGGTGTTAATAAATAATTATAAACATTATTTGTCAGTGTATGAGACGTTTACAGCTGAGACTGAAATATTAACGATAGAATAATTGTTTGTAAAAAAAGTTAGTTTTCGAACTAATCCTAGGAACTTCTAGTGGTTTATCTTGTAATATCAGACAGAAATATACATACATACGTAGATGGATATTTGTGTTGCTCCGTTAATATAAAAGTAGTTCAGCCATTATTTATACAGGGTGAATCAGTTTTTTGTAGCAGGACTTTAACAGGTGATAGATCTTCAAAAAAGAACGGCACTTTTTCGTATAAACTATATCTTTTTAAGGCCTTAGAAAAAAGTTACAGGGTGTTAAATTTGGAAAAAATATGTGGACTTTATTGAATATTTACCAAACTAGTTGAGATATTTAAGTCATATTTGGAATCCGTTAAAACGGCATGGGTTAGCATAAAACCTGTTAATATCGAACATCTTGCACAACCAGTGGCGGAGAAGTGGGTAATTAGTAAAATTATTTTTAGAAAAAAAAACTTATCACCTTGTATTTTAACAAAAGGTATTGAATTTTTTATGTAGATTTTAATTGCATACAAAAATGTCCTCTTGGTATTTGTTCGCATGTGTTCTAGTTTAATGTAAAATTTCATTTTTTTTGTATTATTTCGGGGTATTTCTGAAAAGTGCCTAAAAAATTGCTCCATAAGTAACACTTAAAGTAGAAATAATGTGTTTACTACTTTAAATAAAATAACTTTATATAAAAAAAGCCTTTTCCAAAAAAGTTGGATTCTAACACGGAATATTAGTAATGAGTATACGGGGAGTAACAAGAAATTGTCGACTCTTATATCTGACTAAAAATTTGACCGGAAGTGAGCAGTGATTTTTGTCACACCCTGTATATTTTGATTTTTTTGTTTCTTTTGTTCTCCCAATTCTAACCTTATATGTATAGTCTAATATAGTTATCTCCAGAAATAACCAAGCAACGAATTTTCATTTTTTTGATAAATTTCGTCAAAATATGATAAATTCAGATCTTCGCATGATATGCTAAAAATATATTGTTAGAGATAACTATATAAAACCAAAAGAATATCATGATCTTTGGTTCTATTTAGTCCCATTTGCACATTTTTAATAAATGATTTTGTTTACTGTCTCCATACTCTCAGGCCTAGTCAGAGTTACCAGAGAACAAGGTCTCTGGAGTTACTCCAGTTACAATAAATTCGGCGAGAAATATAGAAACTCTCATTTGCGATGCTAAACTTTTTGAATGTCTCAAACTATCCATGATTTATAGATACTTTCAATGGTTAAAATAGGTGTCATTTTAAGCGGTATAGGTAAAGGGTGTCAAATAAATAAGTAACAACATTTTAGGTATTTAAATTATAGACTTTTTTCAACTTTTTTGGCATTTTTCTGGTGTGCTTTAGATCATCCAGCTGAATAATTTTCTGAGCTTTATCAATCTCGTCTTATTATTTCTGGTTAGAACCTATTTTAATCCCCAAGAAAACAGTCTCATTCAACCCAGGACACTTATTCCCCAACAATAGGCCCACCCATTAAAATTACAACGCAATAGGCAATCGATAGGTCAGACAATACATAGAAAAAGTGGAGCAACCCCCGTTTCAAATCGATATCCGTCGGTACTGAATTATTAACGCCGCCCCCCCCCCTCTCGGGGGGGTGTTGGTCATGTGACCAATCACATGATCGCTGTTTGTATGGAAGAATCTTTCTGGAAGCGCGCCCCCATTCGAGCCGCAGCCGATGATGAAGGATCTTGGGCCGGCAGGTCTGAACTTCAAGAAGTCCAACATCCGGATATGGATCCACCAGAGGAACCTGGCCAACCTGCAGCAGGTGGTGTGGGAGGGGCGCGGGTCGAAGCTGCTGGTCGAGCACAGCAACAACTGCAAGATCAAGAAGTTCCTGGATTCGGTGCCGCACATCATGGTGAGTATGGGCGTGGCCAAATTGACGCACACTCTACCAGTGAAAGTTGCACACACTGTAGACCCGCATTGGTATGCACTAGAGTCGATGGCATATTATGATCTCATCATGTATTACCCTCTTAAGGGCTTGCCACCCCTGTAAAATTGATATTCCTTGACCGATTTTCGTCAACTCTCTTTGTTGGATATGTCTTTGGAAAGGGCATTATAAGCACATTCACTTGTTTTGAGAACTGAACACATGGCCAACTCGCACGCTTTCTATGGGAAGCGTTACAAATTCTGCGTATTTCTAATATTTGTTTTAAATTTTCACAGTGGTCATGGTCCAGCAAGAACGTACTCAAAATTTATTTAGACCATTGACTTTAAATATTTAGACCTTAACTTAACCTAATTAAAAAACACACTAACAACTGCAGTATGAATATTATTGTCTTGCTCATACTGCTGAAGAGGTTTTTTCCCAGTTGGCATGGCCATGAATTTAGTTCTCAAAATAAATTTATACAATACAATTACATAAAGTGATTATTTTTGAAGATAATCGCCTGATTTTTTTATGTGAAAGGCCTTCAAAAACCGCTTCTTTTGACCTTCCTACCATTTTCAAAATGCAAATCCAGGGTCGGCTACGGTTTTTTTTATACCCCCGATTTTCACGAAAGCAATCTAGCGATTTTTTTTTATTTAAAATCTGACAGAACAGCGTTTTAATCAGAACACCCAAAAGACCCCACATACAAAATTTATTTTTCTTGAAATCGGCATTAAAATGTCCCAAAATCGTCATTAAAAGCACAGAAATCGTACAATAATGTAGCCCATTATTGTACGATTTTTTCAATAAGTAGGCCTTGGCGAGATGTAAACATCAAACGTCAGACGCGGAGAAATCGCCCGTCAAAAGTGACCAAATATTCAAAACCCGGCCGATAAAGGCTCATTTAACTTTTCGTACACATTGCGAAATTGTTTCCTATAGAAGCGCAATCCTTCAGTATACATATTTTAGTAAATTTGAATATCAATAGATTTGTTGTGTAGGCTGCACAAGAAGCAGCAGTTTGGTTTTTCTGTACGAAGATGCCGTGTCTTGTCTTACTTGACCTAGGCAGAGCGATCGTCAAAGTCAAGCAACGCCGCGCGTAGTCGGTTCGTGGACGGGTGATCCCTTATTATTATTTTCTTGCCTTGGTACATAAATAACTATTATGTACCAAGGCACTGAAGTTCAACTTTTTATGACTCTTGTGGAATTTAGTTGCCGAGGCCTCTGGCCGAGGCAAATAAACCACATGAGTCATAAAAAGAACTTCAGTACCGAGGTACATATTATTTTTTTTTAAATCGGAGAAAAAATGTTTTATTAGGCAAGAAAATAATAATAAGGGATCACCCGTCCATGAACCGACTACGCGCGGCGTTGCTTGACTTTGACGATCGCTCTGCCTAGGTCAAGTAAGACAAGACACGGCATCTTCGTACAGAAAAACCAAACTGCTGCTTCTTGTGCAGCCTACACAACCAATCTATTGATATTCAAATTTACTAAAATATGTATACTGAAGGATTGCGCTTCTATAGGAAACAATTTCGCAATGTGCACGAAAAGTTAAATGGGCCTTTATCGGCCGGGTTTTGAATATTTGGTCACTTTTGACGGGCGATTTCTCCGCGTCTGACGTTTGACGCCAAGTCCTACTTATTGAAAAAATCGTACAATAAGTAGCCCATTATTGTACGATTTCTGTGCTTTTAATGACGATTTTTGGACACTTTACTGCCGATTTCAAGAAAAAAATATTAATAAAGAAAAGTAACTAACTTACTGCTTTACAAAATGCCAACCAACAAATAAAAAACAATTTAAATTATTAGACCTATCTCGACAAAGTCACTGTCTAAGATGATACATTTTCTGTGCGTTTCCTGTTGTGGCACACCAGCCACCTTAATGGACTTACGGACTTCCAGGCTGCTGTATTTTTTAGACTTAGTGTCTGGGGGGTTTTGATATACTCGATTTTTAACCCGTATAAAGTGCCAACAAATTCAGTAGGTACCTACTTTGAGATGGCTCAGAGAAACACCCTGTTGACCATTCAACTGTTTTGAAGGGATTCCATGGAACACTTAACTTGCCAGATGCCTTTAAAATACCTATTTTGCTCAACTTTGACAACCTGCAGAATGGAACTCACTGTATATTTTTTGTTCAAATTTGGTATGTGGGGGTTTTTGGCTAAAGTCCAGTTTATTTTACGAGGGCCGTGGCCGTGGTGAACGCTAATACGAAAGTCTAGAGAATAGTATTGTCTAGACTTTGCTAATACCGTTGAGTTCACTCAACGCTAATGCTTTCCGCCTTACTGGCAGTCTTCTTATACTTATATTAGATTATTCTGGCAAAACCCAAAGCTACTAATCATTTTCTTATAGGAAAGAGCAGCTTAAATATATTGGTTGTAATAGAAATGTAATTTTGTAATGAGCAAATTTGAATTGATTGTTCAACAGTAGTTGATAAAATAAAGAAAAAACATCTTAATTCGTATAAAATTGCATTTAATTTTCTCTTTGTACAAGATTGACTTTTTATGGAAATATTGACATTGATCAATCTTACGAGCTATTTGTTTAGAATATCAGAGTACCCACGTGTTTATGCATTAGCTGTCTTATTACAGATACTATTAGGTATCTTACACACTTGGAGAAATAACATTTTTAAGAATTTTTGGTTTTCCCAAAATTAGAAATACCACTCTTAAGCAGAGCAGAAAATCGGAGTAGCCATATCTTATGTTTTTCTGTTCGTCTTTTGTTTGAATTTTTTTCTTGAGGACTTTTTCAGTACAGTATAGCCAAAGTTATGGGGCTTCTGATGACTTTGAGTATAACCCATATTTTTTAAAGAAAAAAGAAAGAAGGTCGTTTTTTCTCAGTTTACATTATTGATGATATGCAGAGTATCCACGGATGAAGTTCACGAGAGGAGAACACTTTTTATTATTGATTTTATGACAAAAAGTAATTCTTTATAAAAAAAATTCTGCTTGCCGAGAAAATAAGATTATGCTACAATCACTGGCAGTGTAGATACAGTCGCTTACACGCTAGTTTATTTTATAAAGCACTCAATAGATTAGAAAGGTTCATTCCTTTTTATTTATTTTGCCACATAACTAAATAAATAATACTTGAGGAAGAACGCAATTCACTTAAAACCCCATTGGATGTATAGGTAATTGGGATTAATCTACTGTTTGGAAAACTATAAAGGCCGGTCCACACGCAACGATGTATCGTATAAATCGTTATAAATCGTTACAAATTCAGTGCGTCCACATTATAACAACTTATCGTTGTAAAACTGCAATTTTCGCTTGATACAATAATCATGGAGGAAGGGTTTTCGGAGTATTTTGACGTTTTGTTTAAATGTTAAAAGGAAGAGGGAAATCAGGAAACTTTTAAATAGAAACGAAGTCTATTTTACCATTGAATTCTATTATAAAATTATGCGAAATGGTCGACATATTTTTTAACAAATTTAAAATAAATCAGTTATTGTTTTAGTTTTAATTAATTTAATAATTTCCGGACTAAAAATAGGTAGGAGTCAGCTACCGTCGCACCTAAAAACTGTACAAATCTCGGACAAGCGTACACACGTTACGATTTGCATGCGCAAATCTCCCAAATCTATGCTTTTCGGCTCGGACTTTCAACTCCGACGTCAAACTTTGCACAGTACTAAATTTTGTGCAAATCTGCTGTCCACACGCAACGATTTATCTGTAACGATTTACTTGCGTATGCAAATCGAACGATACATCGTTGCGTGTGGACCGGCCTTAACTCGTATTAAACGAAAAAAAATCATTAAAAAAAGTATAGTAGTAAAATAACTCGTATATTATTTAAAGGGTTTAATAAGGGATGTGCACACTGACGTCCAAAATGACGATCTTGAAAGTCTCAAGAAGCACGTCGATGATCCAGTTCCCCCAATTGTTTTATCCGGACAAGACGCCAATGGCCTTACAGCGCTTCACAAAGTAAGTTTTTGTTTTCAATGTTCTGGGTAATATGAAGCATAAACACAATTTTTAATTTATTGCTTCGAACTTGATTTCTTTCAAGTAAACTTATCAAGGAGTTGACTGGTGTTTTTCATTTATAATTAAATTAAATCTTAAGGGAAGGTCAGATTCTGACAGGTACAAGGGCAAGCATAAACACGTATGCCTAAAGCCTTTTCTACTTGACTGACTGGGCTCGACAGCCAATCAGAAACCTTTGTAAGGTCCTGATTTAACTACAAAATCGATAAACAATTATTTTTGGTTACAATAATAAATGTCTAACTTATTGTTTTTGATATGATTAATTTGTAGAAATTCGGGTTAGGTAGGTAATTACACTGTACACTAAAAATAATCATTCGAATGAATCGATATTGATGACCCAATATTTTTCATGGCAACTACATGGTTCACGAGCTGTTAAAATAACTTGTATATTTCAAATAAACGGAATTTGACCTACTCGTACAGTTTCAGATTATTTATTAATTATTGATAATTAACAGTGAAAAATTATTCTTTAATAGTAACTTATTTATTTTTTATCATACTTCTTTGAAAACACCTTATTTTCATCTGTTTTAGAAATAATGAAAGATGAGGTTTTTCGGGCTAGCGCACGGAAACAGCGCACGGAAAAACTTTCCGTGCGCTGAATAAAAATACCGAATATATGGCTTTAAAATAGAAATATACAGCAAAGTAAACTAAATTTAAGAAACTCTATATGATCTCTGATATTTAACTAGAGTTGCCAAATGCCCGGACATTTATTTTCAGAGAAATGTCCAGCCAATGTGTCCGTAATATGTCCGGACATTTATCAGACATTTATAAAATAAGCTAAAAACATAATCATCCTATTGGATTTAAGTAGAGCTTTAAAGCGATATATTGTTTATATATGTTTTTAAAATTTTAAATAAAACTAATAAAAGAAAACACGTCATGCGTGTAGCATGTTTAAGATAAGTCTTCTTGCAGAATTTGAAAATTCCATGTTTTATTGTTTTTTTGGACTTTTTGGAAGTAATTCCATATTATACCACTTCTTTTACCCATTAATAAAAGGAAATAAGAAAAAAAACACACACAGCAGATATTTTATGGAGGGAAACCCTTCCAAAACATGTTATTAAAAAATTTAAAAAATTTGAGGATAAGTTTCGCTTCTTCTATTTAAAATATTTGTAAATTTATTGGACACATTCGAGCATTTTTGAATGTGTCATGTCCATAAATGTCCGTGCTCGGACATTTATGTCCGGTCACAAATAAGTGTCCGGCAACACTATATTTAACATATACCTATTTTGTATTTTAATTCGTAAGTGTTTCAATATTTAGATACATTTCTGTAATATTTTTGACGTTTTATTCACCTTATCTGACAATAACTAATTTACAACAAAGCACCTTTGAAATAATTTGATAGTAACCATGGAAACGCATTATACATACCAAACACTATATTGTCTGCATTGTTTATTTTTTGTCAAATAAATTTATTACAATATGCCGATAAAATGTTTTAAGTTTTCGTTTTCAAAGTATAATAAAAAAATATCGTTCATTACACGTCCAGAAATAGATTTTTCCGTGCTTGCATGACTTCCCGTGTTCGGCTGCGCCTCACACGGGAATTTGTCACGCGCGCACGGAAAAATCTTTATTTCCAGACTCTTAATGAAATATACTATTACGATATGTTTAAACTTTTTCTTTTTAGGCTGCTGGCTTGGGAAGACAGGAAATAGCCGAATATATAGTAGGAAAATATCCGCAGAGTCTAAATATTGTCGACTGTGATGGTAGAACACCACTACACTACGCCGCACTAGCAAAAGATGACGAAAAAATGATGAATTTTCTTGTAAAAAGTGGAGCTGATGAATCGATATTAGACCATGTACGTGTAATGATAATTTTCTTGTAACATAATTTAATTTTTTTTAACACATTTGATTGGTTTTGGAAGTCTTTTATTTTGATTCAAAAAGACTATACACTGTGTCCCGGATAAGAATGAACAGCATGGGGATATTGCAAACGGTGAGAGATAGAGCAACGGTTAAATGGGGAAAAAGTTGGGCAATTTCGAGGTCAATAAAATGGCACAAATAGATTTCTAATATCTTTTTTCGTTTTTGAGTTATTTTGAAAAAAGTAAAATTTTGCGTTTTCGATTTTATTTTTTTCTGAAGTTGGTATGACAGATAGAAAAAAAAAAGAAAAACCCTTTCTTATGGCACTTTTTAACGGGCTTTAAGATGGCGTTTTTAGATTTGTTCTACAACGTTTCGTATTTGAGAAACCATCTTCAACTTTTTTTTTTAATACGGACCTGGATTTTTTTTTGCGGATTTTGAAAGCACTTTTCATTGCAAATACCATGATGTATGACACGAAATATTTTTAAAATGTTTTGAGACAATTATACTGATTATTCCTTTTTTTTTTCATTCATTTTTTTCTATTGCGGCCCTGTATTTAATAATAAGAAGTGTAATTATTAATCAGTATTGACAACAATTTATTTACAGTTTATTTTTACTTCGAAAACTTAATATTTTTAAATACGGCCCTGTCTGGTAAGTGTTTTCCTCTGTTGTTGTACAGCAAACAGTGTCGCATTGTGTTTTGGAGTAAATTCTTAGCTTTTTCTAATTGTCAGAAGAAAGCTTTAAGCCAACGAAATCAATAACTTTTGCTATTTATTAATTGCAACAATACATTCGTTCGGCCTCTACACTATTTCTGTGACGCAAGATATAACATGCTGACATGTTAAATTTGTCCCCATTTGAAAAAGCACCCTCCATTTCTAATGATACAAATTGTTAACTAAATGATACAGTGGGAGTTATGACAAATGACAAGGGATTGGTTTCGTTGTTTCAAAGCCTTCTAGGTGGGGGTTTTTATTTATTTTTTATTATGTTATTAGTCTTTGCCGTCCTTTTTTTGGTTCTCCAATAATCGAAAAATAAGTTGTAAGTTAAATTGTTGACAATACTGATTAATATTTAGACTTCTTATTATTAAATACAGGGCCGCATTAGAGAAAAATGAATGGAAAAAAGGGAATTTTCAGAATAATTGTCTCAAAACAATTTAAAAATATTTCGTGTCATACATCGTGGTATTTGCAATGAAAAGTGCTTTCAAAATCTGAAAAAAAAAATCCAGGTCCGTATTTAAAAAAATAAAGTTGAAAATGGTTTCTCAAAAACGAAACGTTGTAGAACAAATCTAAAAACGCCATCTTAAAGCCCGTTAGAAAGTGCCATAAGAAAGTGTTTTTCTTTTTTTTATATCTGTGATAACAACTTCAGAAAAAAATAAAATCGAAAACGCAAAATTTTACTTTTTTCAAAATAACTCAAAAACGAAAAAAGATATTAGAAATCTGTTTGTGCCATTTTATTGACCTCGAAATTGCGCAACTTTTTCCCCATTTAACCGTTGCCCTATCTCTCACCGTTTGCAATATCCCCATGCTGTTCATTCTTATCCGGGACACAGTGTATATAAGTATATTTCTCTATGTTGCCACTAAACCGCCGGGCATACTTTATAGAATTTAATATTAGTGCCTATTAACATTTTTTTCAAAATTGTACTAATTTCTTATGAAGATTACTTTTCACTAAATAATCGTTTTCTTACAGAGGCAAAAGTCTCCGGCATATTACAAAACCCGTAGCTCGGAACTCGACACGAAACTACTGAATGTCGTCCCGGAGTGTCCTCGGTCGGCAAAAGAATCTTTTGCGGCGAATTTTGACTGGGGTCTCCTAACAGCTGCCTCCCCAGCGGGAGAGATTTTGCCGAAGCTTTTGAAAAGGGGCGATGGTTCAGAACGAAATGGGAATAGTCCGCATAAGGATGAACACCACGAAGAACCCGACGGCAGAAACCGAGATGAGCACGACAATAAAGAAGAAATCAATAATAATAATGATGAAGAGACTGGTGAAAAACACACATCTAAAGTACGGGGTCACAAAGGGGAACGTCTTGAAAGTGAACGTCTTCAAAAAGCGGAAAGTAAAGAGACTGAAGAACATGAGACACGAAAAGAAAGTGAGGGAACCGAGAGGCATATAGAAGGCATGTTATCTTCTTAACATCTCAAATTGTTTTATATTTTATTGGTTACATATACAGGATGCTTCTGCTTTATTCTGGGAGACTGCAACAAGATATTTTGCGAGTTGACATTTACCTTATACCACAAAATAGTTGCATGTTATGTCTTTCTGTCAACTGTTCTCCCAGTCTCCCAGAATAAAACTAAATCGGCCTGTATTAGATAAATCATATTGATGTTGCCTGCAGACATTCTAAATAAGTGATAAAATAAAGTAAACTTGTTTTAAACAGGGGTTTTTGCATGAGCATGTTACATTAGTGGATCTGGAAACGAATTTTTTTATGTTTTTTTCACGAATTAAATATTTTCTGGAACATTCTTTGAATAAAATAAATGATAAATTTCTTAAATATTATACTATATCAAACTGTAATTTGCATTAGCGTAACAGATTATTGTTATCACAGTATTTGTGAAATGGCACAAAAACTAGCATGTTGCATTTTATGACCGTTCTTCTCTTCTCCTCATGTCACCGTTTATTTTTTTTTATTTTTTCAAATAGTAAACTTAAAATATTTGCAGAAGAAAATCCAAATGCTAGCACCGAAGAAACAAAACCGGAAGAACCCGTACAAGAAGAAAAGGTTGAGGAAGAGCATGAAGAACCCAAGCAAGAAACTGAAGCAACTGACGAAAATCAAAATGAAGAAGTTGAAAACAATAATGATCATGAGGCAAAAGAAAAAGAAGAATCAGATGCTAAAGGTACTAACGAAAATGAAAATACAATTGAAAACGAAAACGAAGAAATGCCTCCTGAAGAGGAAACCAATGAAGAAAATGCTTCCAAAACAAGGCCAAGCAGCAATATGGGACAAGAACATGATGAACCAAAAGCAAATTCGAAACCAAACAGCCCTGGTTCCAGCAGCAGGCCCAGTAGTCAAGTGAATTCCAGAACAAGGCCCAGCAGCAAAGCTGAGGTCGAAGAAGGTAGCAAAACTCCAGAGATCGAACCTGAAGGAGTTATTGAAGGTAAGTTGCGTTAAAGGTAAGATTGTAGATGACACACATCACAGATGCCGAGGATTCTTAGAACGGTCATAATTTAAGAAGTTACAATAAGTTGAATTGAAATTTTGCATCGTTCAATGCGGTTATGGAGCATGCCAGAGGTTATAAAGCACGTGGACAAAATGCAATACTTAGAAAAAGCATGCAGGTTTTTTTTTCAAAACTATATGGAATGCTACACAGGTTCAAGTTATTTTAAGCCCAGAAAGTTTTACATTCCAGTAAAATATGAAAGAATAATTATTTTGAATGATTCTAGAACTTAAGTGACTTTTGTAAATATAGAGTTCGCTAAGAATAGGAACCATAAAATGAAATACATGATCTGACTCATAATAGTGAAATATTTAAAACATTTCAACCAACAGATTAACAGTAAGTATTGTAAAATATACATGGTGTTTAGGAAAACTTTAGATTCGAAAAACTTGGGGCACATGCAATAGATAATAGTAAGGAGTGTAAAGAATTAGCTGTCGTTGAGAAAACATTTGCATTGCAATACAATAATTGTTAGTGACTTCAGTGCATGCATCAATTACCTATTGCATGCACCCCACGTTTTTTGAATCTTTATAGGGTTAGGAAAAGTTTTCTTATACTTTTCAGTCCGTTTTTATTGTATCATAATATTATTTTATTATATTTTTAGTCCTTTTTAAAAACGTGGTAGGTATATTTTTTTATTTAGATTTTAATATTTTCTGCTTTTTAGTCTTGTGTTTAAAATTTTGCAATCGATTTTAAACATCTTGTTGAGATTATGAGAGAGATGTGGCAAATTTCAGATTGAAATAGAAAATTGTTATACCTACCTAGCAATAATATCTGTATCAATCTGTTTAATTGTTATTTTCCTGAATCGGCAAAAATAAAATAAAGAAGGAATCAAAATTAATGTCATTCGATTTTTATTTCAATATTAAAACAAATTAATTCCAGATCCTTCTTAGTTACTAACTCTTGGTACCGGAGGTTCTATAGTTGTCGTATTCTTGCAAACTGTTGAATAACTAGCTTTCTTCTCTGCGTTGTTTGTTTGTTTGTCATCCTTTCTTCCACATTATTTCATTATTATTAATTTATTGCCAGCTTATGGCATGTGCTTATCTGTTCATAGATTTCCACTAGTCAAATATTTTTATTTAATATTCATAATTTTTTTTGTAATAACAAATAACACAATAATAATATGTTTAAAGTTTCGAGTTTCTAGCTCATCAGGAAATTAATTTAAAATCGATTGCAAAATTTGTGAGTTAATAAAAACGTGGTAAAACACACCATTTTCACGAATGCATACATTATTTTTTTAAGAAAATTTTTATTTCATTTCGTAAACCAAAGATGAGAAGCCTATCTATGGTTTTTAGGAAATATCTTTGTATCAAGAGTAACTTTCTATTAAAAAATTTTCCATATTATTTATAACTCCACGAATACATTGTATTATACGATGTTCTGTAATAAGGTCTAAGATAGTGTGGGTATTTAAAATAAATTCTTTAATCTTCATTATGGGAAAAATTATACCGTATGTTCCTGGATGAACTTTTTGTACCAAAAGTTTCTTATATAAAAAAAAGTTTAATTCCGATCTCCAAAACAAAAAGGCACAAAACTGAAAATTTTAAACTGCCCTTGTATTCAATGAAATTATGAATTTGTAACCTGCGTTTTATTTCGGATCGATTTTTGACTATATATTTAGTTATTTGTTTATTGAAGTTAGATTGTGGGCTTCCTATAGCCTCTTTTAAGAATATAGTCTAGTTTGCTCAAGCGCCAGTTTGTTCTAGTGGTTTGCTTTGCTTGTGCCAGTTAACTACAGCCAGAGAAAAATAAATTCCAAAGGTTCAGTTGTGGTGTTCTGAGGGAAAGGAGTAAAATTAAACCAACATATAATTTAACAAAATGATTTGTTGAATTATTAAGCAAACAAGTGAAATTATTAACTTAAATAGGGTCTGTAACAAATAAGAAACAGTCGGATAAGCAGTTGGGTGATTACTACGACTGGTCGGTTTTGGGTTAAGTAAGCGGTGCAATTAAATCGAAAACATTCGGCGTGGCGCTCTCTTCGAACATATCAAGATCGAGTCAACTTTTAATAATTGAATGGTTCATTTAACTACCCATTAATTTACCAAATTATTGCTAATCGCGTGGAGTGCGGTATCGTATCACGATCGAACAATTACAGTAACTTTTCTCGCGTGTAGAATTTAAATTAGAGCCAGAGATTCATTACAGAATTATATAGAGGGCTTGCAAGCGGTCGGTTCCACAGTCTTCCTCGAATTCGTGACTACGAAGCATTCGGACTTCGAGAGCCGTATTTAAATACTACAAAAAAAAACTGAGGCTAAAAGTTTGGTAATGGAGCAGTCGCTTAAAAAAACCGTGCTTTCCAAGCTTGTGAACGTGATCATAAAGTTTACTAATGGTATGAGAAAATTAAACAGGAATGTCTATAATTATAAATATATTCTCTAAGTAACTGTCAATCGTCTTCTCAGAAATTTATTTTAATTATCGTTTTTGGGGTCATTTTTATGTTGTTTTTTTTTTCGAACAGTTCGATATTTTCTATTAGTGGTATTTTTGGGTGGAAATTTTACCGATAAATTTTTAGAAAGTGCGATATTACTAGAGATATTGTAGATATAACTATAAATGAATTTTTGTTTAGATTTATGTACGTTCAGAAAATAAACTAATATTAAAAAGTCGAAAAAATCGCGATTGCTTTGAACATCCAAACGTCAAGTTTGTTTACTCAAACTTAAAAAGATCTTGCTTAAGGGCAAAATAGCACTTGAGGATAAATTTATCAATAAAAATTTCCAGCGCTTATGGTTTTTGTTGAGTATACGACACCTTTATAAATTTCCCGCATATTTACATCTCCAAAATGATTTATTCTAAACGAGTTTCCTGTTTTGAATAGTCGCGAAAGTGTCAATTTCGGTTGGAGCGTTTGAGTAAACAAACTTGACGCTTGGATGTTCATAGCAATCGCGATTTTTTCGACTTTTTGATATTAGTTTATTTTCTGAACGTACATAAATCTAAACAAAAAATCATTTATAGCTATATCTACAGTATCTCTAGTAATATCGCAACATAGTTTTCGGCTGTAGGTATAATTTAGAACATACCACCAAATTTTGGCGAATCGGCGTTTGTTTTGAGCAGGTCCACCGTGGAAATCGTCACCTGACTGGTTAATATTTTGAAAATTGTGTCATTTCATTGGTTCATATTGGCAGGCGTTGAATTAACATAAAAAATTAACGTAAATAAAAAAAATACGAAATCACCATGACAAGATAAAGATACGTAAGAACAACAACAACAACAACAACAAGAATAGAATAAATATAGAGTAGAATAGTGCTTCATATCCGACGACAATAACAATCCGAGCCAAATGAAACCACACCATTACCCCACACCTGACACCATTTTCTAGTCAGAAATTATAAGGGCTTTTTACAAGGCAGAGTTACACGGTTCCGGCAACTTTTACAAGTCACTAAAATGCAGTACTGAAAGCAAGTGCTTTAAAAGGTTGTTGTGATTTACATAATTAATTGTTCAAGTAATTTAACCCAAATAAGCTTTCTCGTTTTTTTTTGCGCTTATTTCATGCATACTAACTACGTTTACCTCGTGACAACTCGATCGGACTGAAATGGGTCCGATTGAGGTATGTCAAATCATTTATAATTCTACGTTTACATCATCAGTATTGAATCCTACGGTTTTCAATCCTCTCTAGGGACATTAACTTATTCTACTTGTTCCGCAGTAGGTTGGTGCACATTCTGGTCAACTTCTACTTGGAAATAGCGGCTTAACTTGAATATTATTGAATTTCAATCTGATAGGGTTTACGCCGTCTATTTGAGTCCGCTCCAGTGAATTCAAACCTCTCTCAATCGGATCGAACGCGTCGAGATTAACGTAGTCACTGTCTTCAAATTCTCGAAAAGTCCACCAGTTTTTTCCTTAACTAGGCCAAAAATTAGAATTGAAAATTGTAAATCAGGTCAGCAATAATTCGTACCAGGCTGAATGATTTAACAGGTTTACTCATTTTTTAATGATTTTAAGAAATCAAAGGGATAATACTTGATTGTATATTTATTGTACTGTATACTACTATAATTAAATTAGGTATATTTAATTATATGCAGAAATAAGATGACTGAAATTAGTGATTTGAAAATATTGAAATTCAGCAGGTACACAAAATTTTACCCATAGGAATACTGCCAACGTTGGACCATTGACCTATCTGTCAGAATACTTTTAAAGTTGCGGGCTTAGACAAGGAAAGAGAGAGGACGCCTAACAGCGTTCGCGGCCGTGTTACCGACTGCCACATCGCACGACAGTCCAGTGGCGTAGCGTGAAACGCGTTCTTAGCCAATATCACAAAAATGTTAAAAATGGAAAGATGGGTAGTTCATTTCGACTTACATGTAATTTGAAATCATTGGTATTTATTTGCAGATAATTTCCCAAATGTAAAGCTAGTGTCAAGTGCTGAAATATATTTATTTGCGACGATTTCGAATCAATCAAAATAAAATAAATAATGCACGCCCCATGTAAACCAGCCCACATTTTATGAAATTATCATAATCAATCAATCAATCAAATAAGAAATAATTATATTGGTCCTATAGTTACAAACAAAACAATGCACTTTATATCTTACTAAAAGGTAGAAGGAATTTGAATAAGTTATATTAGGAAAAAATAAAGTTTTAGGGCATCTTTCAAAGGTAGCTTGTTAAATATTTACCTGTGAAACGAAATCCCGGGCTCTTGCTTTTCACTTCTGCTTTTTCAACCAAACGCTGAACAATTCAGAGTATATTTTCTTCTTAATCACTGTTTTCACAAATTCACGAAATTAACTCGCAACGTACTCGCTTTGTCTGCCACATATAAAATGGCCGCCGTTCAAAACGACGCTTAACAAAATCTATACATGGCGGGGTAGGCGGGAGCGGTGTCCTCTCTCTTTCCTTATTGTCTAAGGTTGCGGGATTATCCGTCCGTCCTCCATCTAAAATAGCGGAACTCGAAATATTTTAGATCGCTATTGGACCACAAAAGTTGATATTATCTCTTAGGTGTCGTGAATGGAGAAGACGAAGTCCACGCGGACGACAACGAAGGCCAGAACCGGAAGCCGGACTCGGCCGAAGGCGTGGGGAACATCAGCGACGAGGAAGTCAAGGGGTTGGTGGCCGCCGGCAACATGGAGAAACTGGCGGCGCTCGTGCTGGACGGCCAAGGCGCTCGCCTGGAGGGCCACACCACGGACAATCCGGAGCTGCAGGCGTTTTTGGAAAACGTGCCCGTTTATATGGTAAGGCTATTATGTGTCTGAAATACTGCATTTTGTAAGGTGTGGCCTCCTGCGATTTTCCGCTACCTTCGGCTCGGGCACGGCAATAGATTATACTGGTATAGAGGCAAGCGTCTCCGCGGTGACTAACGAACTGTAGACGCGCCGAAGAGAGAGACGGAAGATTTAGTCGGCCAAGATTATTAGGAGCATTGGCGCTTCCCATCGTATTTCTGCAATTCTCTTGTATGTTAGGGTTTGGAACAATGAATAACATATTTTCAATATTTTCTAATATAGGTAACCACTTTACTAAATACTTACATTGCGAAGAATAATTAAAAATTATTATATTCATGTACGTAGGTAAATTTAAAAGTACGAGCATACATCGACAATTAGTTCAAATATTCTTAACTTTTCGTTGTTATAGATAGGTACCTATATTATATGATATATGATATACTATAGTGGATCGAGTCTTTATGTTACCAATTAAAATCTATCTAAAACTTATTTTTCCAGGTTAGTTTGTCTCTGCACAACCTAAAAAGCATATTTACTATTATTTTTAGTGCCCTGTGTACCGATGTGATATGAACTCGCTTCAAAGCTAAACCGGCTTAAAGTAGAAAATAACCATAGAGAAATGAATTTTGATTTTATTGTCATTTTCTCTTGCTATTTTCTGTTTTAATCCGGTTTAACTTTTAAATGAGTCTAAACAACATATACAGGGTGTTTCTAAATTGCACCAAAATATTTTACACGGTAATTCTCCCGCTAAAATTAAGTGGGGTCTTTCATATAAATTTTTACTCAAAACCCCTCCCCCTCCCAGTTACACCCCTCCAAATATGCGGGGGTAAAATATTGTTTTTATTTATTTTCTCCACTATGGAAAGAGGTAAAAAGTTGAAATTTGGTGGACCAGTTGCACTCATGGAAGACATTTTGTGACATTTTTTCAACACTAAAGTGTGAGTGGATGGGGATGAAAAACCCAACCCCTAAATTATTTTTCGCCACAATTTTTTAACGTGTCAAAATTTCAAAACCAAAAAATTGATTTGTAATGGACAAATGCGTTTAAAAACTTTTTAAACTCTTTTCTTTTTGTCCTGTTGTGACCCTTATAACAAAAAAAGTGGGGAACTTCACAAATGAAGAAATGCGGGATATGCCTGTTGTTATGGGCTCATGCGAAACTATTAGAAATACTCCCGGAATATTTCAAAGAATTCGGAATTCTATGGCCCGAAGAATAGAGTCGTGCATTTTAGCAGACGGGAAACATTTCGAGCATTTGTTGTTATTTTTAGAATTCATATTAAGTTGTTGTTATTATTTATAGTTGTTAAAGTTCTCAGATTTTTTATTTCCTTAGTTTTTTAGGTCTGTATCATCTCTCCCTAATATTTGTAATTAAAGTATTTTTGATAACTACCTACTTGTAAAATTATTATTATTACAAAGAATTACTACTTATTATTAATACTATGTTTTCCTTTCACTAAAATTATGTCAAATTTAGAACCAAAACAAAAGATACCTATTAGATGTTTGACATTAGCCTAAGATTACCTGATTCATAAAAGAATTTTTAACCATGCGTAAGCGGCGTGGGTGTCCACAAGTTTTATTTTTTCTGAAAAATCTGTCAAGTTTAGGACAAAAAAGACAAGAATTAAAAATGTTTTTAAACGCATTTGTTATTGTAAACCATTTTTTTTGAAATTTGACACGTTAAAAAATTCTGGCAAAAAATAATTTAGGGGTTGGTTTTTTCATCCCCATCCACTTATACTTTAGGGTTGAAAAAATGTCACAAAATGTCATTCCATGAGTGCAACTGGTCCACCAAATTCAACTTTCTACCTGTTGCCATAGTGGAGAAAAAAATAAAAACAATTTTTTTTGGAGGGGTGTAACTCGGAGGGCGAGGGGTTTTGAGGAAAACTTTATATGAAAGACCCCCCCTTAAATTTAACGGGAGAATCACCCTGTACAATATTTTGGTGCAATTTAGAAACACTCTGTATAATAGGTGCATTTACAATTTACACGTTTGTCACTAAAAATTTGCTATAGCAATTGCGATTTTATTATTAACACTTAATTAAAAAAACAAGTACATATAGTTATAGGGAATATCTGTAACCATGACGATAAAATAGTACCGTGTCTGCAAATTATTTATTACAAAAGTGTCCACTTATGCAGTATGAAATTAAATTATGTTTTTTGAAGCTTAGCTTCTTTTCTTTTTTATACGCTAGAATTTCTTTGTTGTTTCGTTTCTTGTTTATAATATTGTTTAACTCTCATAATCATATAATTATAAACAATTTTAGAGAGCACATCTGCCCGATGTGTTTGGCAGCTAAATTCTATGCAGTATTTGTTTTCCTTAAATAATATAATTTCATCAAGAGTTCTGCTCATTAACACCTATACTATTTAAATTAAAAATTTAGCCACCATAATATTGGGGTACGAAACAATGTACCCCCATTACTCGCGCACCCGAAATATTATGAAAACACTACCAACTCCGCGGACCACAGCTCGGCCGGCTCGACTAAATTCTCTGTCTCTCTCTAAGGCTGATCTACAACTCGACGGACAGCGGCTGCCGCGCGGCGATGCCGCGGCCTACCCACCAGTTTATTTATCGCCGTTTATCGCCGTTTATCGCCGTGGGCTCGGGTAACTGGAAGAAAACAAAATTACAAAAAGATCAAAACCACGTTCAACCGGAATCGTTAACACTAAACTCTATTCAAACTAAACGCAAGTGAAAGATAAACAAAAGTCGTTGCATGGCTAGCACGTGATCGGCTTGCTATTGGCCGGCAGGCGAGTTCAGCGAGTCGTTATTTATTACAGAGGTGTATTGAGTTGCAAGTGGACTTTTAATTTTTTCCCATATAATTCTTTCGCTGTTTATTAACTGTTGGAGCTACGATTTGTATTAATAGTAGAAATTTGCAGGTAAGTGAATGACTAGGTGTGCCATAAAAGTTAGTTTTTAAAGTTCTTAATACTGGGGCATATTATTTTAATATTTTATATTATAAAATTCATAGAGATCGACGAGATCGTCCTTAATGCGGCCCTGCCCCGTATTAGTCCTCAGAATTGTCCACGTGTTTCCATCGTGTAAATGTTTACGCCCAACTTGCATTTTGATTGAATAGAGTGTAGTTCACATAAATTTATTGCTTCACAACATGAATTTTCTAAACCTGTATCTATGAAAAAGGCCAGGATATTTAAAGGTCTTTTTTGACTAATTTCTGGAGATTCGTATAATAAACTTAACTGTAAATATACCTATTGGTCCGATGTCAAAAAAAATATTGCCATAATTTAGTTTTAAAGAAGTGAAAAATCCCTCTGGAAAACGCGAGTTATTGTAATTGTTGAAATTACACAAATTTCAGTTTATTAAATTTTTTAAATCTCGCACTTGTGTGGTAATGTTATCGAAAATTTCCATGTTACCAAAATTGTCGTTGTTTTTTCCAAAAATGTTGAAATTAATTGTTATCGTTTTTGAATTAATCATTTCTGAAATTTACTAATCTCTTGAACACAGAATCCGATATCATTTGTTTTAGTTTGTAAAATTATTAATAAAAGATCAAAATATGTGGAGGTTATTATAAGGATAAGGTCTGGGAGAACGCTCGAATTCGTTTTGCACCTCGTTAACTGGGCTTCCAAGAGATCAATTTCGGTATTTAGATCCATCAATAATAACTCAATATAATCAAGTGGGGCTCGTCGCAATGACCAGGCTTGCTCAATCTACGTGTTTGGAAATCCTTAGATTGATTTAGTTAGTTTAGTTTGTCCAGATTTTCGTTTACTACCTAGTTTATATAGTAGATCCTACATTTATAATATTATTCTGAAAATTGTAAACTAAAGAACACTTCTTGGGATTTATACTTTTTAACGAATTGTTAAGTATTATAGTTAATTGGCGTAGCACTTGGCAACCCCAGAATTAAAGCGGCATCGAAAGCGAGTCCACTCGATGTTGCTGAAAGCTGATGGAGAGCGGCATCCGCCGAATCTTTCCGAAAGCAAACGAAAACGCGCGAACTGTGTCGTTCGTTGGAAATGGGAAACGTACAGGTCTGGCTCTAGTTGAAGGTGTGAAGGTGCGCATAGACATAATATTTCAATGACGACACAATTCAACATAAACCCTATTTTTTTCAGAATATCACTTTTTGAGTCAAGGAAAAATTTTAATTAATTTAGTGTCTATTAAGAATTCCCTAAAACTTTCGTAGGTGTTGTTTTTTTTGAGAAATACAAAACTTAGGGGTGGCTAATTTTTCGTGAATATACGTCATAATTTTCTGCCTCAAGTCTTTTTTTCTTAACAGAATTAGATTTCTTGGGAGACAATGTTAAAATTACCTTTTGAACCACGGATTTATCATAAAAATTAATGTGAAAATTGAGTTTATCACTTTAACTGGGACACTCTGCGTAAAATAAAAATTATTTTGTGAAACTCGCGTGATGTTGCTAGAGCAAAAAATATACTACTCGTTACGTCATATCCACTTTTACGTAAATAATAATTTCAAAATACGAAAGAAAACGTTTCTAAAGAATGCGGGCAGAGTTGCGAGATTTCCTATACGAGTAGGTAGTCGTTATTTATTGGCGAATACATGTTTTAGTATATTGAAGCCGAATTTCTGAATTCTGTAATACCGAAAAAATAAAGCTCGCATCGCGCGACCACTTACTCTTTTTTTTATTTATCATTTATTTTTAACGCGGTGTAATAAAACACCTATTATATTTTTTTCAAAACATCGTCGCTTCTACCGTCGCCTTTGAAATACGGCAACAAATCACTTCGCCAGCGAATTGGCAGACAAAACTAGTTAGCCAACGCGTTGAGTTACCAAACAGCGCTCACTTTTTCGGCCGCCGGCAAGCTTGGCAGAGAGCTCAGTGGCGTTTCGTATGTTCGGGAGTTAACGTGCGCAAAATGAATAAACAGGGAATAACGTTGCATTCTCAAGCACGAGAAATAATTGCCAATGATATAAGGGTTTTCCTTCCTCCATGGTCTAAGGCATTACCGTTAAGAATAATATGAACTATAAATTAAATAACAATTATATGAAAATTAAGTCGGTGAGTTACACAAAATTGAGCTACGCCCCTCAACTGTGACTAATTCTATAATATTTACGAGTTCTTCCACCTTACGTCGCACGCAATCTGCCGTAAGGAGGACTATAAGGCACTCTTATTTCTCTCCACTCTCTTATCTCTCTGGTACCACAAGAAGGACGTAATGCCACAAGAAATGGACCGGGAGATAGTGACAGATTTTTGGACGTGATTTTACTCAGTATGCCTTGCAAAGGGCATTATGTGGCATAATAATAATGTATGAATCAGAGAGTCATCCTGGGTTCTTCATGTGAAAAACTGAGTTTTCAATTATTCGAAAAATATGCGTTTTGATTTGATTTTATACAGGCTGCCATGTTTTTTATAATGAAGTTCAAATAGAAAATTCCTCGGAAAACCATAGGCATACCGTTAGGGTGGGTCCAAAGGGCTATATTATTGCCACGTGATCTTGTATTTTAATAATTAATTTTTCCACGTTTCTGAACAGGCTGCCAATGAGAAGTATGCAAGTTCTTATTATGAAAATGTTGAAAAAGGATGGCATACCTTTCGCGCATGTCCAAGTACACTTTACATCGAATAACTCGTTTAAATGATTAAATAACATTCAATTTAAACAGTACTTGGACATGCGCGAAAGGTATATGCCATCCTTTTTTCAGCATTTTCATAATAAGAACTTGCATACTTCTTATTGGCAGCCTGTTCAGAAACGTGGAAAAATTAGTTATTAAAATACAAGATCACGTGGCAATAATAGCCCTTTGGACCCACCCTAACGGTATGCCTATGGTTTTCCGAGGAATTTTCTATTTGAACTTCATTATAAAACACATGGCAGCCTGTATAAAATCATATCAAAACGCATATTTCTCGAATAATTGAAAATTCCGTTTTTCACATGAAGAACCCAGGATGACTCTCTGATTCATACCTTATTATTGTGAGAATATGTGCCACATAATGCCCTTTGCAAGGCATACTGAGTAAAATCCCGTCCAAAAATCTGTCACTACATCTCCCGGTCTAAAACGAACTAAACTGTGATAATGCCTCGCGGGAAGACACTAGTATTTGCACTTTGCAGTACCTATACCCTCTATACCTATTAGCATAGCTGAACGGAGTATCGTTCGGCTATGCTATTAGGTCCAATACAGACCGAAAAACGCAAGCGCCGTTGCCATCCCCACAACACTATACCAAAGTTTACAGAATAAAATATTTATTCTGTAAACTTTGACTATACAGTCGGTCACGATGGAGCCACACTATCTTATCGTGGCTCCTTTTCGGAAGGCCAGAAATTTAAAATGTAATTGGTTTTCTTGTCGTAGTAAGTTCCAAGTTCCTCTATGCCGATACCATTTGTCTTAACTGACTCGACGTTCCCCCTGCCCGCAGTCCAAGATCGAGCGCATCCACGTGGCCGCGCGCCAGGGCAGCCTGCGCGACCTGCAGGCCGCGCTCGACCGGCGCAAGTTCGCGGTGGCGCGGTGCTCGGCGTCGCCGCGCGGCGCGACGCCCCTGCACGTCGCCGTCGCGTTCGCGCGCACCGGCGTCGTCCGGTACCTGGCCGGCAGGTTCCCGGAGACGGCGCAGGCGGTGGACAGGGACGGCAGGACGCCGCTGCACTACGCGGCCGTGCTCGCCGACAACGGCCACTACTACAGCCTGCTGGTGCACCTGGGCGCCGACAACAGGGCCGAGGACAAGGTAGGCACGCGGCGGGATTGTTCCCCTGCAGGGCTAAGAAGCCTTTCGAAAGTTTGAGGGCGCTTATCTAGTGGGTCTAGAACGACGATTCTCTTGTTTGTCCCCCAGTAGATATGCTATGAGAGTTCAGGGCCATTGCCCTATGTAAATCTCCATAAGACCAAAAAACTGTACAAAATGATAATGTCACCACTGCAAATAGATTCACAAATGACAATTATACTGGTGTAGTAAGTCTCTATTAGGTGAGGCACACTGCATGTGCAAATAGTATTTATATTGAGGGTGTTCAACATTTTAAATTGTTTAAATTAATAAGAAATTACATTTGATTTGGTGCACATCTAGAAACGTAAGTACAGGCGCGGCCGCATAAATATTTCCACTAGGCATGGGAAATGAGCAAGAAATCAAGAATTACGGATAAGTGCGGCAACGTCGTTGCTCCAATTCTACGGCAGTCACTTCAGAGAAATGGAGTAGGGAGAATACGCTACAAAGCTGCGCGAACTGCCTAATAAAAGTGGCGGCCATATTAAACCAACTTATGGACGTATCATTGTTAACAGACTTGGCACTGCAGACTGCTTTAGAAGTCTTCGTCCTCGTTCGCCACAATGCACAGTAAAGGCATCAGCAGCAAAATATGTTTTGAACAAACAAATTTATTTGGACTCAAAGTCCAATGAGTCCCCAAGTTAAAAATTTTTAACCACATATTCAATCATTAAAATTATACAGATGCGCCTCTGGTGCCCAAAATTTCGGCTATTGTTTTTACTTAACCTTCTAAAAAATGATACTCGACATTTTCCAAAAACATAACTACCGCTGAGAACAAACTGCAAACGTCAAAGTGAGGACAATATGGTGGCCATTACATTTGCCTGGAAATAGGATGCGCAGTATGTCAAAGCGCGTTCTCTTACGCCTTTGAGGTTATGGCTGGCTTTCAAACTCAGACTAATGAATAAAGTCATTAGTCTGAGCTTTCAAACCAGAGATATGGAGGAAGAGAATGCGCTTTGGCCTACTGCGCATCCGATTTTTCGGCTACACAGAGGGCGCTTAGATCGCCGCCATTTTAACCCAGTCTTGTCTTGTAGTTTGTTTACGTTTTGACGTGCTTACTTCTTAATTGCTTTTTTAAGGTCTTTTTCGTGTGTTTAGCGTTTTTTCTGGCGTGTTTTTGTAATCGTGTTGTGTTCATTAACATGTTTTGCTCTGTATAAGAACATGCACAAATTGGTGGACAATAAGAAATGCCTCCAATCAACTTCTATACCGTCGGAACATGAATATGACCAACAACAAAGTGGTCCGAGCCTACCACCAAAGTCGAGAGATAGTATTCTCTAGGCTTTGCTACCACAAGCTTCAACTTCAACAGATTCAATTATTTCTCCTAATGAGGCACCAAGGCAGATTCGCCGAAAACGGTCCAGGTAAAAATAAACTTTTTTTACTAAAGTTGCTTCCACATCAATATAAAATTAGACCTAAACCTAGCAGTCTTGCGCGCGTTGACAAGCATCTCCCCCTCTATATCTCCGTTTCAAACCTCAAGAAAGGGGAGGGGTAATCGCAACGTTGTCAACTCCTTTGCGACCGCACGTATTGGAACGATTTCAAGGGCCGTGCCTGTTCGTACCTACACAAGAGTTCTAATATTATCTACATTTGGAAAATTTTCCTTCAGGGTGTGGCTTTTATCCTCCCTGCTCATATCTTTTAATTGATAACCAAGAAATAAAAAAATCTAATTACCCACGAAATCTCAAAAGTATTTTTTTTTTCTAATGCATCACAAATTGCATCATAAATCATTCACACATCAAATGGAATCATTGGTTATTTTAGAAAGTATGCACCAGATGAAAAACTTTGTTTATGTCTGAATCTGTAGGTATAATCATTTATATTTTTCACAGAAAATTATAGATCCACAACAAAAAAGCTATACAAGATATTTAATGATACCTAAAAAATTTAATGTACTTAGGTACTCCTGACTCCAAAAACGTTTGGGCATCTCATAAAACAAGTTTGTACCTACCAAAGTTTGTTAAAAAATATCGAACAATAAAAATTCTAGAAAGCAATGAAAATTTAACTACCTACCTAGTTTAGACCTGCCTATTCGCTTAAATCAAGTTGCATAGGGATTGAAAATAATTGAAACTAATGACTTTGATTTTCACCAACACACCAACTTATTTCCATAGCTAACTTAATAAGAATTATTTGACTAAGGAACTCAAAATAATAAGATAGGTGATTTTTCTCAATTTTTTTTCTACCCATTAACATTAGAATAATCCCGTATCCAGAAAGAGGCTGTCTTTGCAGAAATGAAAAGAAACAATATTTTTACTTTTTATACTCACTTTGCCTTATTACACTTTTTGAAATTGTCTTCTAGTATGGCCATGCTCCAGAATACTACAGGACACACCAATCAGAGTTCTCACATCGTGAGATACTTGCAGATTTTGGAGCCGAAGAAAAGGAAACTGAAGAACTTCTAGCAGACAAAGGTAATCCGAGTGTGTTTAGGAACTCACATAGTGGCTTTGTACATGTTGCTCCATATCCAGGTTTTTGTACGATACACAAATCTTAGGTGCTGCACAAGGAAATATCTTAAAAATAACATGTTTTTCTACCAAAAAAAACACACATCCTACTTTATACTAACGAAATTTTGATTTCTAAGTTAATTTTCTGTGGGTAAGTATTTTATTTTTGAAAACATTGAATGTTGGATGTGGCAAATAAAAATGGAAAGAAAATATAACATAGTTAATCTTAGTGCCAGACGACACAGTATCTGCTCGAAAAGACTTGGATGATGATGACATGTTAAATGTTCTTGAGAGATGTTACAATGTTCTTCATGGAAGAAGAAACTCAAATGCTATATCAGCCTCGTCTAGTACAACTACAGGTTCGGTTAGCTCAAATTCTACAACTTCATTGTTAAGCAAACACCTAAAGAGGTATGTAAAAATAGCCTCTATGGAATATTTAATTTGTGTACCTATAAACATATGTTAACTATTATTTCCTTAAGGTATCTCTTCGACTCAATCAAATTAAGACTGACCAAACTAGACCATAACCTCTACGACTTAATTTGGCCAAGTGTCAAGAAACTACCAATGGAAACAAGCTTTAGAATTGCTTTAGAACAGGACTTTCCATTGGGAATAATAGCTCCCGATTTTTATGTTTACAAAGTTTTTGGGGAATTCTTAGAACCAACAATAAAAGATTTTAACTGTGTATACTTGAAGGAGCTAGGCCCACATCCTCAGTCAAAGTTCTTCGAAAAAGAAGAACAAAAAATTGAGTTTGATTTGGATCCCCAAGCTAAATTTATCATAACAGGTAAAAAAATAATTCATGAAAATATACACATAAACCAACATATAATTTCACCACGACACTAATATACAGAAACCAATGTAAAATGCTCTAAGACTTCTTACAACTGAAGTTTCTATACTTTTTACAATTTTCAATCAATGTAAGTAGGGCAGATATCTTATATCTAGTCAGTATTTGATGTAAATTGATTCATAATGTTCTCTTTATATTCTTCAGGGGATATTTACACTGAGTAGGTACCTCCAATTCAACAATTCTTTATTTATATGTAACTAATACAATACCTTCAAATAACATCAATTTTCTTAGCAATTTATTGATTTTACACATTGGATTATTACATTTTAGGTACATTGGACTGTACCAGAAATATCGAAGACTTGGAACTGCCCAAATGCTTAAACTTAAGCCAATTAGAAATGGTCGAACGGGTAGTAACGAATGTGCTACTTAGTTCAGAAACTGCTAAAGCCCTTTACCCCAATGCTTCAGATATCGAGCTCGAAGAAAAAGGTTTTGGCACTTACTACACCATGAATGAAGTATTGGAAGATCCTTCAGAAGCTAGAATAATTCTCGCGAGCAACAGCTTGTTAATTCCCTTATGGAATATACCCGAATCTGACAGATTGCATGGCAAGCACTGGCCGTATGGCAGAGGTGTATTCATTAGTAACAGCTGCAACTTAGCCGTGTACATAAATGTTTTGGATCACATAAGAATTGTGACTTGCACGTCTCACACTCACCCTGGAAATGTCAGCCAAATTTACGGGAGACTGGCAAAACTCATGAGTGTTTTAGACAAACATCTGAAGTTTAGATTTGACGAGCAACTTGGATACCTTGCTTCGCGACCTACAGCATTAGGAAATACACTGCAGTTTACTCTAACAATTAAGTTTCCAAATTTAATAAAGGAACCTGATAACCTGAAGCATTTGTGTTCTGTTCGAAGGTTGCTATTTCACAGAAACACGAGTACCACCGATGTGATTAGGATTACCAACCAACAAAATTTGGGAGTGAGTGAACTGCAGTGTTTCGAGGATTTCACCACTGCCGTGGCTAACATTTTGCAGCTTGAAAAGGATATGGCGATGTCGAATTCGTTGCATATTGCCGCAATGTTTCTGAATATATTCAGAAAGAAAAAGTCTCTTATAAATGCCGAGTAGACTGCGTAAATGTGTCGATATAAAAATAACTTTAAGTGCAAGCAGTTTTAATTTTTTTGGACAGCCCCTGTTGTAAATATATGAAAAACAGAAGCAATATGCTACTATACTGTGCCTTACTATAAAAAAAAAACGACTGATGGTAGTATAAATTCTCAGAGGACTTCGAATATTGCACTATGTTTTTTTTTTATGAAACGCTGAACCTTAGATATATTAGTATGAAATTATGTTAGGTGATGTAGCTAGTGCCAAATTTCACATATCTTTTGTTTTTATGTGTATCATACACCATTTTGGATGGGAGATCATAATAGGTCAGTAAAAAATAGAAGACTTTGACACTTATATCTGTACAACTTTTATCTGTACTTTTCATCTTGATCAATATTCTTCTGTGCAGTGTCTTGTGTGAAGTGTTTGCACCCATAAGAGCACCATTAAGGATTTCTGTATGTTTTGAGAGTATTGTCTGATTGAAGATATGTCATGTGTGTACGTGTGTTGCCTTTGATGTGTTGGAGCCCTGATTTCACAGCTGTAATCAATTTCACTTTCCTGGTCCTTGAATTCATTTCGATAATATTGTTGAATAGACATTTTCTTTGGTTTCAGATAATCAAGACGGTGATAATGGACAGCTAGACATGCCTTTCTTTGCTACGGAGGAAGGCCGATATTTAGCTTCTTGTAAGTGCTATTCGAAATGAATGTTTTTTTTTTTAATTTTATTAACACAGAGGATTATAATTAAATTTGCAAAAATTGAAAATGTAAATAAAAAATAGAAAAATATTTTTTTATTCTGAACAACTTGTATTAGTAAAGTTTTTCCATATCTTGCACAGAAAGGGCACTTCACGTAGGCAGAAAATGATATTTTCCTCATGCCAAGGCTTACTTTGATTTTTCGAAACTGAAAATATAACAAAAATTACTTCTAAAATCAAGCGGGTGGAACCCCAAATGGTCACATTTCAACTATTTTTTTTTAATTAGTAAAGGTTGGTGACCCAAATATTAAATATTTTTTGGTTTAGTTTAGTTGGGAAAAGGGTCAAAACGCTATTAAAAACACTATTTCTTCGCCAACGTTTCGATTAATGTATAATCTTCATCAGGGCTCAGAAATAATATTGATGATTTTAAATTGTAAGTATATTAACGTTTTAACTGTCTAGTTTTTACTGCCTAGTTTGTTTCTGTTATGTAAATATTTAGTAAAAAATTTATAATTTATTTTATTTTTTATAAATTTTTTACTAAATATTTACATAACAGAAACAAACTAGGCAGTAAAAACTAGACAGTTAAAACGTTAATATACTTACAATTTAAAATCATTTGATGATTTATAATTTATTTTATTTTTTATAAATTTTTTACTAAATATTTACATAACAGAAACAAACTAGGCAGTAAAAACTAGGCAGTTAAAACGTTAATATACTTACAATTTAAAATCATTTGATTATTTATAATTTATTTTATTTTTTATAAATTTTTTTACTAAATATTTACATAACAGAAACAAACTAGGCAGTAAAAACTAGACAGTTAAAACGTTAATATACTTACAATTTAAAATCATCAATATTATTTCTGAGCCCTGATGAAGATTATACATTAATCGAAACGTTGGCGAAGAAATAGTGTTTTTAATAGCGTTTTGACCCTTTTCCCAACTAAACTAAACCAAAAAACGATTTTTTTATATTTGTCGCACCTCTTGTTTCACTTATCTTGGGACGCACTGTAGGTACACATTTAAATTTTTGTTATGCAACATATAGATAATACATACCTAATTGTCTTAAAACTCTACAATTTGAAGAACCTCAATAAATGTAAATATTGTAATATTGAATGAATTAATGTAAAATATATATAGGGTGATTCGTTTGGAATGGGAAATCCTGAAACCACAGATAGAGGGCTGAACCGACACTATATTAACACAATGTTGGTCCAGGTTAGGGGGATCATAATATGACGATTGAGGCCAATATGTCCTATAGAAATGTTGGTTTGTTTAAGAGATATATTGTGTTGAAGTTCTTTTTTAAAATTGAATTATGGCTTTACTAAAATAATCAAGTTGCTGTACTGACATTTGGCCCTGCTGTGTTTGTTGGAATGATGTCAATTTTTACGTATCTCACAAAGGGCGCCATTTGTGCTTTTTTTGGACCGTGCTTTTACTCGTTACTTTTTTGGAGTTATTTTTTGGGCCCTACTGGGTTAAAATTTTAGTAATAATACTCCAAACTAGTAGTACCCCAGAAGCAACTGAATGCTTGTGAGGGGAGGGGGGCAACCAGTATTATTTTAGGCTATGGCCGACTTTTCCCAATTGAACTAGGATAGCATTCACTCAAGTACTACGGAAAACCCTAGAAAACCGTAGTAATCCCAGTGATTGTAGGACAGTTGGTAAATCACCCAGATAAGGCTATTAAGGAGTAGGTAATACACGTTTTATCTACAACCAATAAAAATCATTAAAACGAAAACCTGTTTTAAATAACCGACATTACTGTTAGAAAGGCTGTATAAAAGTGTAATAATGACAAAGCCCTCTTTTTGCATAAAAATTTCTTTTCTAAGATATTTAACAAAAACAAAAATGGGAAAATTCATTTTTTAAATAACTCGGAAAGAATCGCAATTAACCTTTATTTCTCAGCGGCATCAGATTGGCCATAAAATTGTCTAAAACTTTGCTCATTTAACCGGCCCTCTATCATATCTACACTCTATTCAAACTAAATGCAAGTGGCGCGTAAACGTTTACACGATGGAAGCACGTGAACAATTCTGAGGGCTAATACAAGGCAGGGCCGCATTAAGGGCGATCTCTATGAATTTTATAATATAAAATATTAACACATTGACCGCCGTAATAGAAAATATTTCTTAAGTGTCTGGGGCCAGATATTTTTTTTGTTTATACAGTGTGGCCCGTTTGGAATGGAGACACCTCTGTAAAATTGTTATTTTTGCTCCGATTTTGAAAAACTTTTTTTGGTTAGATAGGTCTCTGAAAATACCATTCGACACACCTTCCAATTGTTTTGAAAACCAAACACCTGGCTAACTGCGACATTTTTTATACCCCCAAAATTCAAGAAATCATATTAGGCATTTTTTTATCAAAAAAATGTACTAAAGAAAGTTGTTTAGAATGAACCAAAAATCCCAAATCCAAAGTTTTATCAAAATCAAAGAATAAAAAATTTCCGAAAAATTAAATGGAAGGTCCAAAAATTACATCTTAATGAATTTCTACGGATAGCAAAGTGTGCCATGGAAATTTGAAGTTAAAAAATTACCTTTGTTAACCGTAAAAATAAAAATGTGATTTTTGGACCTTTAATCTATTTTTTTTTCAGAAATTTTTTTATTTTTTGATTTTGATAAAATTTTGGATTTGGGATTTTTGGTTCATTCTAAACAACTTTTTTTAGTAAATTTTTTTTATAAAAAAATGCCTAATATGATTTCTTGAATTTTGGGGGTATAAAAAATGTCGCAGTTAGCCAGGTGTTTGGTTTACAAAACAATTGGAAGATGTGTCGAATGGTATTTTCAGAGACCAATCTAACAAAAAAAAGTTTTTCAAAATCGGAGCAAAAATAACAATTTTACAGAGGTGTCTCCATTCCAAACCGGCCACATTGTAGATGTCCGAGATGTTATAAATAAGACATAAAATGTCCACATTTGACATTATTTACTTTCTGAGCCTTTGTTCTGAATGTGATGCACGTGTGCTTCCCGTGGCCTGTAGAGCAAAATAGTTATGCTGAAGCCATGCGATCCACACATATATTTTCAAAAAAATATATTCAAACAACAAATAATAAATGTTGAATTTATTTTTGACGCATATTAAATATTTTAATAAAAAGACGATCAATCATTAAATATGCATTAGTATTATTACTAAATATGATACTAATATAACACCATTTCAATTCAGTTTAGAGCTGGGCCAATACAAATTCTTTGTCTTCCAGGCCATTCCCGTCGATCGCCCATAAGACTATTATTATAGCGCGAAGCACCTGTGAGCAAGGTGGCTTGACGTAAAATTATATATGCGAAACACATAGTCGCGCGGCCCATCTAGCAAGGAACCATGCGAATCACACGTGCTTCGCATGGCGGTCAATGTGTTAAAATAATATGCCCCAGTATTAAGAACTTTAAAAACAAACTTTTATGGCACACCTAGTCATTCACTTGCCTGCAAATTTCTACTATTAATACAAATCGTAGCTCCAACAATTAATAAACAGCAAAAGAATTATATCGGAAAAAAATAAAGGTCCACTTGCAACTTAATACACCTCTGTAAGAAATACCGACTCGCTGCACTCGCGCGCCGGGCCAGAATTTATTGCCGGCTGGCCAATAGCAAGCCAATCACGTGCGTATCACGCTGTAGCCATGCAACAACTTGTGTTTATGTTTCACTTGCCGTTAGTTTGAATAGAGTTTAGTTAACTAATTTTGTTCAAAATCTTCCACGAATAAATTGCTTATGAATGGTGATAAAGGAGACCCCATAGAAATTCCAAAATTCCTGCTGGTAAAATTCATAACCTAGTTGAAAGTAAGTGGCGAAAAATTCAATTAACAAATTAAATTGAATGGACCCGTATATGTATATTTTCTAAAATTCCAGTATTTTTTCGTTTTCCAGCATTGGGAGACCCACTGATCAAAGGCCTCACCGAGGTGGCCAACAAACGGCCCGAGGACCCCATCGCCTACCTGGCCACATACCTCTACAACTTTGCTCGAGCCGGAGGCGCCAGATCCTCACAGGTTGAAAACGAGCCGTAACGCGGTCCGCGACCCGCCTAACCTTGTAAATAAACTTGATTTGTAGGAGCAGCAGCAGCAGCAGCAGCGGCTCGCCACCCAGCAGCATCAGCAGGCGGCGGGCGATCAGCGCGCCGTACCTGCCACCATAGACGTAGTCACGATAGATCCGGACGACGGGGCCCCCGACGAGGATTCGGCGTTCAGCAACACCAGTAGGGTGAGTAGGAAATCCGGAGAAATTCATTCATTTATTTATTATTCTCAACCAACTTGACACTTCATTATAGAGAATATGATAAAACAATTTAAAATTAAAAAAAAAACTAAATTGATGAAATTAAATCTATCAAAAATAACTTTATTTTCAATGAGATATTTCTTAAGTTCTTTTTTAAATTTGGTAATATTTGATGTAATTTTTAACGATTTTGGTAAGTTATTATATATTTGGACTCCATTATGTAATATTGACTTTTTTTCAAAATTACTTTTTACGCTGTCTTTATTAAATTTGTTTGTCTTGTACCATGCTTATGTATTGCACCATTTTTATTAAAGTTTAGGTTTGAGTTTTTCTTTTTTTTTATAACAGAGTGTATAAATATGCAAAGTTTTAATTTATAAATACAACACAGATTTAAATATCCAAAAGGTTTATAATATGTTTACTGTAGGTTCTAAAAATGGTAGACTATGCATACATTTTATAATTTTGTTTTGTAACACCAAAGAAAATAGTGCGTAGTACTATTTTCTTTGGTAACACGCATAATTGTTTTAAAGCTCTAGAATTTGCAGAACCCCAAACTGAAGTTAAATATTGTAACTTTGAATGAATTAAAGCAAAATATACATTTCTTAAATGCTTCAGTGGTATACAGTGTGGTCATTTAAATGTGCAACATGTGGGACTTTTTTTTATTAATTGCACAACCAAAATACAGACATTGCAGAAAGTTGATGCATGTTCAGTAATCATATTAAGTGCACTTAGAATGATTGCATGCAAGTTAAACAGCATACAGGTAGGTCAAAAAATATAAAAATTGTAAAGTACCAAAAAATTCAGCAAAAGGTTATTAAGAAAAGTTGTTTAGAATTAAAATCTATGCCTAAATACAAAAACATAGCCTCCTAAGAAAAAATTTTTTTTTATCAGTTAATTTCCATAGTTTCTTAATAAACGCCGCGGTGGCGTCGCTCGTACCGGCGCTGACTTTTTAGACTGCATGTTTTTCTGCCTTCGATCGACCTTGGTTCGAGGCAGGCGCATGCACATATGTCTTGAAAGAAAAACACCGCTATGGCCAAGAGCGCTGGGCAAATGTAGGTTCACGGTATTGCTCCTAAATAGCTTTATCCGTGTGATTTACTAATTGTCCTACACTCACTGGGATTACTATGGTTTTCTAGGGTTTTCCGTAGTACTTGAGCGAATTCTATCCTAGTTCTATCGGGAAAAAAGTCGGCCCTAGCCGCAAATGCCAACGAAGACAAAATAATAGTAATTGCCCCCCTCCCCCGCACAAGCATGTGTTTGCTTCTGGGGTACTCCTAGTTTGGAGTATTGTCAGGGTGAGAATTATTATTATTATTTAAAATAAAAAACTTTGCACCTTAAATGAGAGTTTTTTAATATACACATTATCATTACTAATGTTTTGCCATGTTCAGAAGAATTTTTGCGAAATTTTAAAGTTTTGTTTAATATCGTTGCAACAAACATGAAATTTGTGATTCCCTACAAAATTAAAAATCTAAGTTAATTTTACAAATATGCTTGAATTTGAACAATGTTATGCGACATTGATATAATTTTGATTGATTAATGAAACTGTTTAGGGTGTATATTAAAACAATTTTTTTAGGAAATTATTAATGTTTTTCAAAAAAATAGATTTATTTTTCTTAGGAGGTCATGTTTTGGTATTTAGGCATAACTTTTAATTCTAGACAACTTTTCTTAATAACATATAGCTAAATTTTCTGAAATAAGGGTACTTTACTCTTGTACAATTTTTATATTTTTCGACCTACCCTGTACGCTGTTTGACTTACAACCAATTCGAAATCCCATATGTTGCACACTTAAATGACCACACTGTATAATTGCGAATTTTGTAAAAAATGTCTCCTAGAGGTGATATAAATTTAAACAATTTATATCCCTACAGATTTTATACATTATTACTATAATTTATTGTTTTATGGCATACAGTTATGGGTTCTGTTTTGTTCTTTATTGGGCGTTTGAAAATGAACGTAAATGATGATTTGTTAAAATTTAGGGTCAGTTTATTTGATTGAAGCCAAATATTTAAATTTTTAAATCTTCCAAAATATTTGACAGAATTTCTGAATAGCTATGCCCAAAATAAATAAGAGTCGTATCATCAGCAAATAGTTTTACAGTTCCTCTGAGTTTTAATTTCGAAATTTAATTGATGTAAATTAAAAACAAAAGAGGTCCTAATACTGAACCTTGTGGTACTCCACAAATTACCTTTTTTTTTCAGAACTTACGTTATTTTCAATTTGGACATACTGTATTCTATTTTCTAAGGATTGTTGGCAATTTATATGCGATGCTTTAAAGGGCTACATAATTTTAATATTCAGTGACAGTTTCATAAGAATTTAATTCACATATGAAAATGTTGTTTGTTCAAGTCCCTCCTCAATCGTCGCTTATGAACAAAGAAGTCTGTCAGGTAAAAACTAACTAAAAACTATAACATTTGTATCTTGCAAGACGGAAGTTTCCAAGGAAGTGGCTAAAAATTCACCCAGCAAAGGACAGATGCCATAACCTTATTATTATCAGACACAAATGGCAATTTCTGTCTACACAAACCTTAATGCGCCCTTGCTAATATTTTCTTTTTTGTACAACTGCTCAACCTCGTTGCATATTTTTTTAATGCTACTCTTAGGACGAGCATGGCCAGAGCATGCTCCACTTTGCTTCGGCCAGGGCGCACAGTCGCAACGCCCTCTTCCAGCTACTCATGGAGACCAACATCAACGTAGCCCTTAGGGATGAACTCTACAGGACCGCTAGGGACATCAGCATCCAGGCCAACATATCTGAAAACACTTCAGAAATCGACAGATATGTCCTGCACATTGCCACTAAAGGTAACTTATTGCCGATTTCTTCCAGAACCTCTTCAACTGAGTAATTTGTTGGTTGCAGGAGATACCGATAAACTTGTTGAACTGCTTTTGGATGGTTACGATCATATTACTGATATAGTTGATGAGGGCGGGATGGCGATAGTTGAAGCGGTTTCTAAGGAGAACCAACCGGACACTGTATCATTTTTGCAGTCGATTCTGGCTTTCGAAGTAAACATATTTCATGCCGTCACTTTTGAAAGATATTTGTAATGCTATTTTTTTAGGAAAAACGTGAAAGAGTCCATCATTCTATAAGACAGGGTTCAATTGAAGATGTAACGGCTTTGCTAGCTGACGAAAATAACACTGGAAGCGGAAAATTGCTAGCTATAGGAAAAAATAGCTATGGAAGATGTTCGCTGCACATAGCAGTGTTATGTCAGCAAGAAGAAATAGTAGATTACCTAGCAAATACTTTTCCAGATACTCTTAGAGTTGGAGATAATGTAAGTTATGAAGTATATTCTTTCTTAAAATAGTGCAAATAATGAAATTTTAATTGCAGTTAGAAAGACAAGCCCTTCATTATGCAATGGGCATAGAAAAGATGGAGACCATAAGCAGAGTGTTGATCAAAGCCGGAGCTAAGAGAGTTGTAAAAGACCTAAAGGGTCGACAGCCAACTTACTACTTTTTGAACAAATCTGATATCTTGAGACTGCAAGAAGAGGAGGAAACGTTTTAAAGGCTGAAAATATGTAGAGTGGGACAAATAAATCAATATATTGGTTTCTGATAAACTATTGGATCTGTATGATTAAAAATCAATATGATACATGGCAGAAGAAAGCAAATTTTTCTGGCATATATCAGGGAACAGAAACAAATAAAATTTCTTGATGATTTTTTTATATCTTCTACACTATAACTTTTGCACTATATTTGTCTGAAATAAATGAAATTTTTGATATGGTTTAGTATCCTTAGTTTTAATAATAATGAAAAGATGCTAAAATGAAGATGATATAGATCTACTTTGTGTTATCAGTAATGAATTAGTTTTGTGTGGTAATTATTATGGAATATTTACTCACATTTATATTTTTATACACCAAGGCGAAATATAGCGAGTTGCTGTGACACTTTTATATTTTTTACATAGTGGAGTTTTGTGAGACCATTACACTTTATAGATAACATTAAAAGCTGTCTTTAGATTATTATAAATTTTATCTGGAAATTTTCACTAATAAAATTACTTTTATGAGTGTTGAATTGTGTTTCAATAAATCGCGCTCCATCAACAAGTGCTAAGTGCGGTACCCTCCATTCAAATAGTTTAAATTAAGCAACAGTTGGGGCCCATTTGACAAATTGGACAAGATGATCTATCTGTCTTCTCTGTGGTATAACCACAGTATATAAGAGTATAACAACTAGGGTCGCCAACTTTTGTTGCAGTTCCAACAAAATATCTATCGTCCATGGCAGTCTTACTCAAAGCCCAGAAAATATTGTTTCGCAACAGAAAGCCTCGCAGAAAGCTCCTTAGTAATACTTACCTGACACATTGACTCAAACCGCCGAATCCAAAAACCAGCAGATTGCATTTCTTATGAAATGATATTTTTCTCAAGATACACTTACCCACGGTATGTCACTAACAAATCCGAAAACAAGGCAATTCTGCGCATCTACGTCAGTTGCGAATCACGAATTCTAAATAGTGCAGCGGCTGCGGTTGTGTTTTACGATTTTTTATAGTTTACAGTTTAATGTGTCAAGAAAAAAAGTGGAAACAACTGACTGATCGTCAGTCCAGCTCGACAGTGCTTTGAAATAGGCCAAAAATGCCGGGATGTGCAGTCAGCGTATGTGCAGTCAGCGTATCAAATTAAATGTGTATTTTATCAACAGAATATTCATTCATTTATCTAGTAATAAATGCTACATATTTTCAACAACATTTATTTAAAAGAAATAAGCAAAAACCCCTAAGAAAAGTATCTATTGCTGTGTAAAACTAAATTCTGATTCGCAACTGACGTCACAAGATGCGCAATGACATACCGTGGGTAAGTGTATTGTGATTTTTCTTAAATATAATCTTTCCAATTCATAGATTAGAACGTCTAATGTCCTTTAGAAAATATTAAGCTTGAAAGTTGGAATCCATTTGACAGCTGTCATTAAGGACCCTTCTGTTCTAAATATATTTTCCGAGACTGTCATTCTACGTCAAATAATATAGACGAATACATACATATGCATGTATATGAGTATAAAACAGCACAGGACCTTACTTAATAAATTGATTCCTGGAAGAACGCTAGAAAAAAATAAACTTCAAAATTATCTGTTGACACCAAAGGAACGGAAAAGCTATGTGCACAATTAACTGAATTGTTTATACAGCTTTTGGCCTTGCAATTGTTCCCTAAAGTTAATGTCACAACTAAGCAGGTATTATGAAAACAACAGAGCTTCGCGAGCTGAAAATAAAATAAAAAAAATAAGCTAAGCCAAAGTTAGTAGAAGCGCGGAAGTCTGAAAATATTTGGAGACTCAGGCTACTGAATATACTGTGCTATAACTCACGGGTGAAATAAAAAAATTAAATTAACCCGTGTTTATAAATCACTATACAAGAATGATGAGGAGGTACTTATTTAGTTTATCGATTACCTGCCAACTGAAGGAAGAATAAGTTTTTAGCTAAAAATAGCAAGAAACTAATTTCCTTTAAAAATGGATTCAACTACATTCAAAATTTTAAATTGTAGCTGGATTTTCTATTTCCCCTAATCTCTCAAGAATTAAATATTTATTTTTGCGGACATTCCTTATGATTCAATAGCAGCTGATCAGCTGTCTGTCTGAGTGACATTGAATGATTTTATTTTCAGTCAGGCATACACTTTTTTTTTCTCAATTTTTTTACACAGTTTGTTCTCTGTAATAAACCCATTTTTTGTCTACTTAAATGCTAGAAGAACAGTTATTTTCTAATCATCAAACAGAAAACCAAAGCTGGTGTATAAATGATTTCAAGGAGGACAGACCAACTAAAAGTAGGATGATCAGAAAATTCATAAACTCTGCCATATATGTAGAAAAACCCATAGAAGAAATGGCACCTACAAGAAAAACTAGTCCAATAGATACAAATAGTAGCGATGAGGGATATTCATCATGTAAAAATAATAATTTCCATTCTCCGACATTGCAGAAAAGCAAGAAAGTTCATTCGGAGGTGAGTAGTGCCACTGAAATCTTTAGCAACTATTCTAATAGTGATGGAAGTCAGGTTACAGTTAAAGTAATTGATAAACCTGAAACTAACACAAGAATTGATGAGATGAAGCTGTCTTTAACATGTTTAAGTACAGTACGAACATGCCAGATGGATGATATTGAAAAGGAAGAAATGATTAGAAACTGGATAGCAAAGAAAGATGCTGAGAAAAGAAGAAAAAAAGAAGTAGATGCAAAAATAAAAATTGAAAAGGATAAAGAAAAACAAATAATGATTGAAAAAGAAAGGGAGAATTTTAGAAAGTGGTTGGCCAAGAAAAAGCAGGAAGAGGATATGAAGAAAAGAGAAAAAGAAAGAGAAGAAAAAGAAAAGGAGCTCAAAGAACTTGAAAAGGATAAGAAACAACTTGAAAGCGAAATATCCTACAATTTGTGGCTTAGAAGAAAAAAAAGGGAAGATTTAGGTAATTATGCCAAATTTACAGGCTTCCATCAATTAAATACTTAACCTTTTAGAAAGAAGAATAAAAGAAAAATTGTCACTAATACAGATTTATGAAGAAAAGCAAAGACGAATGGAAGAAAACGATATAGCTTATGAAGAGTGGCTGAAAAATTCAAAAAATAAACCGAAGCCCATACCTCTCAATCAAGGGCTACAAAGTAAATCTTAATTTGCATTTTAAAAAGACTAACAATAAAAGATTTGTCTTTCAGGCCTTTGTTCTTCATTATCGGTGACTTACATAAATCCTGTTCCTTGGCAGCCCAATATAGACGTTTCTGGGAATCCGGCATTACAATGAATGTCATTCTACATGAAAAAAATTACAGTATATTTCCCATTATTATTAAATCTTACAAAATGGATGTACAACTAATTTTGTATATTTTCTAGATGTATTTTGTCCCACAAGCAATAAATAAGTTAAAGGGACTGAGAGAGATTTTTAAATTCGCTTTAATATATGACTATCAAAAGTTTCAGAAAGATTTTAAAATTTCTGGTAATTCTCCTATTACAGGAAAACATTTTCGTGGGTGTCTAAATTGCACGGGGTGACAAAATTCCTGGAGCCGTCCCTGATGTGCAAGGACCATGCCTCATAGCAATATTTCAACATTTAAGTGATGAAAGAAAACATTAACTTGGATAAACCCGAATGACGTAAAATTTATAAGTGCTCGCTCAAGTGAAATTAAAGAGCACACCCACTGAAAGGTGAAAAAATTGAAAATATTTTCATATATTTTTAAGGGGCCCTTCAAAAGTTCGCAAAGATTTATTAAACTATTATATTTATAAAACATTGTTTTGTAGAGATAACCCTCTACAATGTAGTACATTTCCCAATTAAAAATGAACATACGAGGAAATTTATTTAGTTGTAAAAAAAAACCATTTTCCACACTGTTATCTTACCCTAAGAAACTGACTTCCGAAGAAACCACTATTAAAATGTATATTCTGCTTTAATAAACTAATTTATTAAGAAAAATACTTTACAAAATAAAATAAGACAACCACTTATGCCAGAGTGCAACCAAAGCATAGATTTTTATTGTTGTAAATCTAATACAGAGATTCAGTGGCATTGGCACTCCGGGGCTTTTTGATCTTGTCAAGGTTCTTCACGACAATGTCGTGCAGCGCGCAGTACCTGTTGCGAATTTCCGACATTACCAGCCAGAGGCTCAGGAATTCCTTCTCGTCCAGCTCCTGAACGGCACGCCTGTAGTCATCTATGTGGGGGTACTTGGCCACCTTCGATATCAGCTTCCCTAGAACACAAGAAGATTCCCTTATTTATCATAGCCAACACCAAACCCCCAAAAAATTTTTTGTTGAAAATGCTGTCTTAACAATTAAGAAAATATGTCGATTTTTTCATTGGTCATTTCAAACAAAATTTGACACCAATTACTTACATAACAAATTAGGTAAAAAAAAACTTAAAACACCCGTTCTTATTTATAATCAAAGTGATATATTTCACTTGAACAGTATTGAAAACAATCTTACCTCGAGATATAAAATATCGAGAAATTTGGTCAAAAAAGGCAGCTGCCTCTGACTCCACTGACTGCACCTCAGCCAGAGTGTCTTCTTGTATTGAGACCCCAAAGTTATTTCCGTCCTCTATTTTTGGAATCATGAAAGAAATCCACATTTTTAGCTAAAAGAAAATTTGCTAATATCATTGTAATAAAGACCTGAATAACCCATTCTTACCAAATTAGAATCTTCGACTAGTTTTCGAATGTGTGGTTTGACGTTCTCGACCAGATCAACGAGATTTTTATTAGTCGGTACAGAACCAGTAGGCAGGATCATGACTTTGGAACCATCCTGAGACACGCTATTGTCAAATTTGGTTTTCTTTGCAGGTGGTAAGTCAGTGTGGCTGTTAAGAATAATCGGATCTGAAAATATGTATTAAAGGAGGTAAGACAAATGTCGAGCTTTTACAATACCTGGGATTGGTATATTCAAATCCTGGTGTACATCGGTGAACCTTCGATTTTTGAATTGTGTCGTTTCTAATATGTTGTTCAATTTAACAATAGTTTCCGGGAAACCCTTCAAAACCAAGCTCTCTGCTTCTTTTTTTAAATTTTCTTTGTATTCTGCAACCTGCTAAATAAGAAACAATATTAGAAAACATCACCGCCGTGAGCAACACAATAATGTATGAATCAGACCTCAACAGGATCTGTTTCGGATTCAATTTCTTCATTGTTATGACTTACACCGGCTTTATATAACATTAACGAAGAATTTTGAAAAAAAAAATTAGAAAAATTGCCAAAACGTTATAGGAAAGACATTTTTACTGTCATGTGTAGACATGTTTCTCATGAAAATACCGAAATTGGGAAATTATGCAAAGAAAGGGTGTAATCGATATTTCTTACCTTTTTGTCATCGGCCATAATATTAACTGTGCTCGAAAGGGTCTCTCAGACGCAAAGAAATGCAAGAATATGACAAATTCCCGCAATTCTAACCTACAAATCCTATCGTGTCGTCGTGCAAGAGAAGCCAAAAAAATCTATTAGGTACTGTCAAGTTAGCCAACTAACGCTGAGATGTTATAAACATCCGTCTTCTTCAAACATTAACATTTGTGGTTTTTTTCTCGTATCACAAAATATAAAGCTTAGCTTAAGTCAAATTTCTGCTTCTGAGATCCTTGTCTAAGCTAAAGAATACGATCACTATTCACTGTTCACTGATATCTACAAAATGGGAAATAGATGTCTGACATACACAAGTCGGTCTGTTGTCTCTCTCTGATGTCTGATTGGTTTGTCGGTATGATGAACGGCCCTCGTAAAATAAACTGGACCGCCATTGGGTCCTAGTCCCTCCACAACGGCCCTCGTAAAATAAACTAAACCGCCATTGGACCCTAGTCTCTCCACCAATTTTTAGCCATCCGGCAGAAGGCGCTGACGCCTGCCTGGATAGCCGCCATATTGTGTGCATTCTAGGGGATTTAGAGTGCATTCTAGGGGAAAAGCGAAATTTGTGGTAGCAACACAAAATGACATTTGACAACGGCCAATCAAATGATCAAGGCCCTCGCAAATTTGACAATTGACAGCCAATGGCGTGTGCGCCCAATATGGCAGACATTTCTTTGGGACAAATGATGGCATTGTAAAATAGTCTTGTTTATTTTACGAGGGCCGTGGTATGATAGTCGAGCGCAGGATGGCGGTAACCGATCAATCCGGTGATAAAATGGTGGTTCCACGTGGGGCCACATGTGGCCGTTTCCTCTGAATCGGCGAACAAAGGAGGGCTTCGGGGAGGGAAGGCATGCGGGAGTTAGAAACACAACACGGAAAGGCAAACGAAACAACGATGAGTACCAAGTGAGGTAGACAGGATTTATTATAGAAACACGGAACGGCAGGAAAAGGGCGGGAAAGGAAAGGAAGGGAAAGCTCACAAGAGGATAGATACCAAGGGAAGAGAAAAGAATGTATTTATATTTATCAGTGTTTTATAATTCAAGTTTCCGAGTTGGGCGGACACAGCAACAGCTGGCGATATCCGTCCCTACGAAGAGATAATACGTGGAAGATAGCTCACAAGAAGATTCCATTGAAAGAGATAAGAATAAGAAATGTATCTTATCAGTGTATATTTGTATATCAATTCAAGTTTCCAAGTTGGGCGGACACAGAAAAAGCTGGACATATCCTTCCAAAAGAAGAGGTGGCGTAGGCCCCATATTGGCTAATTTGTTAGTAAAAGCAGAGGCCATATATAAATATGTGAAGAAAACGAAAAAAGTCTTTTGTCTATGCAAATAATAATAATAATAAATGGACTTTATTAAAGGAAAATAGCTTTTACAACATACAATGCGATATGACACGAAGAAAAGCTGTGATGGCGAAGTCTAGCAAAATTGCTATTCTACTTAACCATCAGAACCCTCCCCGCGCAAGCCAAATTGATATAAATGGCATAGTATTATATTAAACGGAGGGAAATAGGCATTTAAACATCAGTCAAAAACTGATAGGTATTCTCATTTTATTTATATTTGTAACTAAATATATACAGTAGTGCAAAAAAATGTATATATAGGTACATATTATTTCTCTGTTATCCAGCTTATCACAGTAGATTAAGTAAGTATCATATGTATTCAATAGGATGCAAGAAACGTTATCCAAATAGTTGTCGTTGAAAAAGGTGTTCCTTAAGTTTGTACTTGAATTTATTAATATTAAATATACGAAACTCTTTTCGAAGTATATTGAGAAGTTTTATTGCATTGAAACTGAAAGACCTAGTGAACATGGCTGTACGAAAACGTGGTAAAGAAAATTTGTTTTTATGCCTTAAATTTAAACTCGCAACGTGGACGGTACCACGAGTAACAAATAAGTCTTTTAATAAATCACAACTTTCGGGCCTACAAACAATTTTATGAACAAAACTTCCAAGTTGCAGAGTCCACCTATTTTCCATATTTAACCATTGAATCTGATTTACTTTACACGATATGTGGTCAAATTTTTTTAGCCCAAATATAAAACGCGACAGCAGGAATTTTGTACTCTTTGAATTCTATTTTTAGAGGTGACATTAAGGCAAGGGGAATAAATAAAATTACAATAATTGAAATGCGATAGTACAAGGGCCTCTGATAGTTTTTTTCGAAGACTAAAATTAAGTATTTGGCGATTGGCATATAGAAGCCTCAAACTTAGAAAAGAACGTTGAAAGAGTTTTGATATGTGTTCCCTAAATCTCAGTTTAGTATCCACAATAAGTCCCAAATTTCGCCCAGAATCGACAAAATCTAATCTATTATTGTTGATTACAATATTAAGGGCAGATTTTACTTCATTCGTTTTGTTTTTATTCCCAAACAGCAATATTTGAGATTTCTTAGAGTTCAGTTGTAAATTATGCTCAAGGGCTAGATCATTAATTTGCAATTGTTTATAGATTTTATAATATCTGCTGTGTAGATGATAAATAAGAGTGGCCCCAGAACAGAGCCCTGAGGTACCCCCGAAAAGATCTTCAGCTCCGATGACGACACACCATCAGACACGACCAACTGAGTCCTATTCGTTAAATATGATCTTAATAAATTGAGAGATGAAGTGTCAAAGCCATAGTATTTTAATTTAGCGCACAAGAGGTCATCATATATAAATGGAGTATAAAACCTAACCTATATATTTTGTGGTGACAACAAGTGACCTTGGGTCAAGAACGGTAGACGCACAGGATTGCTCGATCGGGCAAATCTCTCCGCCGGCGTCACGTCACCGCTAGACTGCTATCTGCTAAGCGCGCCGGGAGCTACCGTTTAAAATATAGAAAGGGTGGGTTGTGGGTTTTCTGTGGATGTTCTGTGTTTTTGAGCTACTTTTGCCAATCCTTTGATTTTTATACACTATTAAGAGTACAGAGAACTTTTATTTTTTACTTAGAATGTATCAAGACTAAGGGATTAATTTATAAAATTGCCAATATATGGACTAATCGCATACTGAAGAAAATTTCGAAAATAGTTTTTTATGTACCAAGCGGTACCAAGGCACTGAAGTTCAACTTTTTATGACTCATGTGGAATTTAGTTGCCGAGGCCTCTGGCTGAGGCAAATATAAAATATTATTATTATACAAAGTATTTTGAACGTTTGAAAGACGGTTAGTATGATACTAATCTTTTGCGATATTATTTTATAAATTAATATTAAAAATAATGTATGCCAAATTTTAGTTTCAATTTATTACGAGTATACTCTTAATAAACACTATGAAAATTATGTTTCACAAAAGGTTCGATAAAAGGCGCTTATAGGACTTGACATTTGGTTTTATTGCACCTGTACTGGTACACACTCTGTGATGCCTGTTTTACATTGACAATTTCTTCATGAATTAATTCATGAAGTCACTTCAAGGGCAAATTATTATAAAAAGTCGTGTATTACACTGGCAATTTCTTCATGAATTAATTCATGAATTTCTTCATGAGCTAGTCACAGACGGGCGTAATTGTCTTAAAACATCAAGGCGCATTCATATACGACGTGCATCAACGTATAACTCTGTTTATCCACACACCTTGATTGATGTTTTAACACATCAGTTCGCGGTAAACGACATACACGAACGCATATTCTTCGCAGAACGATGTCGGCGGAGTTGCATTTGATTGCAGTGGCGTGCGCTATCTTTTTAAATTCTCTTCTGAATCCACCACGCAAAGTGTTAATTTTTTGTATAACTGTACTCTTTGTCGCATCTGGCTGTACAACTTTTAATTTTTCCAGCAAAATATTATAGGCTGCATTTTTTAAATTTTTGTCAAGGTACTTCTTTGACTTGGTTTTACATAAACAAGGATGACCTCGAAATAACTCAAAAAATTCTCTTAGGAAATCTGGAGTTAAATTTCTTAAGTCTGACATGATGAATAAAACTTCTATGTAAAAAAACTGTCTGGTAGTAACTACATTTATTATATCCGAGGAGAAAATATATTTATAGTGCGATAATAAACAAAATTTGATTTGTTTATTGTAATAAATCCAGAATAATCAATAATTATTAATAAACTCGAGGTGACAGAAGTAATTTTAAAATAGTATATATCTACTTCACTGAAGAAAACCGCGGCAATGATGCGCGTTTGTTAACACACACAGTGAAACATCAACTTGCATTCATTAATGCACACACATGTTTTCAGCGAGACCAGGTTCAAAAATGCGTCGTACTTCTTCAACGCGCATTCAAGTACTGGCGGTATTATCACCACAGATGGACGTTGTTGAACGGGCGTCCATGAATGCGCGTTGATGTTTTAAGACAATTACGCTCGTCTGTGACCAGCTATAAAGTTACTTCACGAATTAGAGCATGTCCTATTTTCCGTCAAGTTTTGCGTGAACTTCAGGAGTACTAACATTGAAAATTTGAACACAAGGAAGGTTATATTTTGATACTAGTTTTGTTTGAGGCATTAGACGAGAAAGAGGAGAGTACATAGTTTTAAAGATAATATACTTAGATAAAAAGTGTGTGAAATGTTACAATATGTTTTATTTATGTATTCCGCTGCCAAGGCACAGCTCCCTCATTCACGAAATAATCACAAAACTCCTCTTGGGCAGCAACGCAAGCATGTTTGGTGAACATGTTTGGTAAGAAAGTCCAAATTGAAATATATAGTCTTTATCAAGCTCTTCTAGAATGGAAGTAGGACATTCGGGTCTCAAAAATTATGTAATGTGCAACATGCCAATGTTATGGTTTGCACTTTTTCCACATTCAAATTAATTTTAGTCAAAAAACTCTAAATCGTTTGGCTAAAATGCCAAATGCATTTTCAACTACTCTTCTTGCCAGACTTAATCTGTAGTTAAAGAAGCTTTGGATGAAGATGGAAAGGTTAAACTCTTTTACCTAGCAGTTCACTCTGTAAATCTCTTTCATAGTCATTTTCCGTAAAATGACGAGAACAAATATGACTGTTATTAGGGTTGAAACTGTCTATTCTTTTACATCTTGCCACCCATGCTCTCCTCTCGTTTGTGAAACCATATGTTTTGACTTGGGGAAGGTATGGAACATAATATTTTCGCCTGCTTTTTTTAAAGCGTAAGCAAAGAAAATTGTACTATACCATTTTCTTTGGCGTAAGTGTATTACAACCATAAACAGCACACCTCGTTCCTGTCATAATGTATTCTAAATAAATAATAAAAATAAAGTATAGGGTAAAGTGTATTTAAAATGATAAAATATAAGTACCTACCTATTAAATAACCCAGTACCATTGAGTAAAGGAATAAATAAATTATTCCTTTACTCAATGCCAGTACCTACAAAAAATTTGAAGACAATGACGAGGAGATCTCAAATCTAACTTCTAACCTATAATAGCACAAAACATTCGATATTAGAGATATAATTTGACAAAATATATCAGTTCTTACGTTTTTAATACTAAGCAAGATGGTACTAATTTAGTATAAATATTCAATAATAGATTGAAAACTAAAAACAGGTTACATAAAATAAAGAAAACACGCGTCAAAACCCGCACCGCTGATGTACCTCAGAGAAATAAGTTATTTCTCTGAGTGATGTACAAATAACACCGTTAGTCTAGCGCTGACGTCACACCCATCTGCCGACTGGCGAACATTACGCTTACGAGATCGAGCAATCCTGTGCGTCTACCGTTCTTGACCTTGAGTAATCTGTGCACGTGCACAGATGGGACGAATAATAACACTATTTCAAGTTTTTATCACAAATAGACAAATAATATTTTGTTTTTTTTAAAGATAACTACCCAGTTTTTAGTATTTAATAACTATATTATATTATTATTTATTACTATAAATAATAAAAATGGATGTTAGCGGTAAGTACTTTAGTTTAATTCATTCACATGCCTTTTCAAAAATTGATGTTTTTCTTTCTTTATTATAGAAAAATACAACAAAATTGTAATGTATTAATTAATAAACGTATATTGCTCATTAGAGAATTATAATCATAAAAAACATATTATACCTATTAACTTTTTATTTTTATACTTAAGGTGTGTACCTACTTTATTAAATGCCTGTTTTATTTTTAAAATCAGGACTCAGGGCTAGTTACAACCAAAAGGACAACTTGTTTTTAGAGGAGGGCATCGAAGTAAAAGAGCCCTTATATTTGTTCGAAAAATGGTATGAATTAGTTAAAAACGACAGCAGAACAGTAGAGCCGAATGCTGTTTGTTTAGCTACTGCAACAAAGTAATGATAAAAAATGCAAAATAATTGATATTTCTTTTTTAGAACTTATTTCTAAATATTTTAGAACCGGCATTCCTTCAGCTCGTTTTGTATTAATGAAGGGATATGGGAAGGACGGTTTTCGATTTTTTACTCATTATACCAGCAGGAAAGGACAAGAGTTGGTATGATGTTTTATTTTTAAGTTTTGTACTTAAGTTAAGTACTTTTATATTCATAGGAGGAAAATCCAAATGCTGCATTAACATTCTACTGGGAACACTATAGCCGATCTGTAAGAAGGATTTCCCTTTCATTAATATTTTAAAAATTGCTTTTTTCTGTTAGGTTAGAGTGGAAGGGACAATAGAAAAATTACCGTTTTCAGTTGCTGATGATTATTTCAGCAAAAGACCATACGAAAGTCAAATAGGCGCACTGCTTAGCGACCAAAGCAAAGCGGTTTCAGGCAGAGATGTTTTATCTCAAAGAGAGAAGGAACTGAAGGAAAAATATAGCAAAGGACAAGTGCCGAGACCTCCACAATGGTTTGTATAAAATATTTTGATTTAGTTTTTTTTATCCCTTTAAATAATGCAGGGGAGGGTATATTCTCAAACCCAATATGATTGAATTTTGGCAAGGGCAAACCGATAGAATTCATGATAGGATAAGATTCAGAAGACCACTCGAAGGTGAACCAGATGATATTTTAACAAAAAATGCTGAGGATGGGTGGATATTAGAAAGGCTGTGTCCATAACAAAAATGTTCTAGATTAAGCAGTAGGAGAATCAATAATTATTAGCATGTTATCTTGTATCCTGTGAATTCAAATGGAATTATTCTCTATTTTGCTTATTCCCTAGACTGAAAATATGGCTTTAGGTAGGTACTGGTTTTTTTTAATAAAAGATAACTTTTAGGGGAAAAATAAATATAACTACCTTAACTTTTTAAGCAATGATCTGTCAATAAGGACATTTTGGTTGTTCTCTGCCGACACTATATTAAAGACCCGAGCATGACATCATATTTCATTGTTGTTTGCGGACTGAGGTTACTCGATAAAAAAAATGGCGACTTATAGGTTATAACAGGGGTATTCTGTGTGGTTATAGGTATGCCAGTTTCTGACTTGAATGTCCCGTATTTTAAATATCCAGCTTTATTACTATTTCAGCCCTTTTTAGTCACGAATTCTCTTTGCGTTCAATAGTTTTGTCATATTAACAGAGCTTTTATAGGTAGATTTGTTTGTGATAACATTAAATTTCCATGCTCATGAAGAAAACCATATGCGCAGACCATTATGTGAATTGCAGAAGAATAAACACTTTTGGAATTAAGTGATGATCTCTTCAAGTTGAAGAAGCTAGAATTCTTGGTATTATATTTTGGTAGAGTATTTTTTAACGTATGCAAGAATGAAAATAGAAAATTTTATTTATTGGTCCACTCACTATACAAGAAATTGAAAAATGAAATGCATTCTATACTTACACTACAACTAGCCATGGACTTCATTTCAAACCAAAAGGTACCAAAATACTCTTGGTTGCCTTTTAGACTGGCAAGTATTTTATTTCATTTTGGATGTTAAATTCATTGTACCTAACACTAATTTGCATGGTGTTTTTTACTTTAATCCACCCTGTTGATTTTTTTGTCATGTGGCGCCAGTAGCGATCACTTGAAATAGCGCTATGCACAGGTCTTTAATATAGTGTTGGTCCAGGCGTCCAGGTTATACGTGCCAAAGAAAATGTAAGGTTTGGTATAGAGAGTAAATTATGCAACAATAAAAAAATGTTACCATAGGGTGTCATTGTAGTTTTAGTGCTGCAAGTGTCAACTCAAACTTGAAAAAAAAAACAGTTCCAGTTCAACATTCCACCACTTGAAGGTACATAAAAATTACTTATTTTTGTGGTCGCAATGGATTCTCGGTACTAATTCAGTTTTGTACTGTCTCTCTACATTCCATTTAAATAAGAAAATAACAAACAGCTCTGAACAAAAATAAACAGTATAAACTGTAGGTACACCTTTCCGATGATATTTTTATCCACAGGATATTAGAACTTCAAATCAATGTCTTCCATTTTGGTGTATAGGTACCTACTTTGTATATGGTATAATAGGAGTGTATGATATAAGAGTAAATAAAGAAAAACGAAGCGTTCAGGGGTTTTTAAATTTTATTTCCAATATTTCTCTTTTCACACCTTCTGTATATTGCATGCATACAGAATGAGAAAAAACATTCTTTGAATCGAGGAAGTCTTGAAATATGGATATTCCTCCACCGACACCAAAATAGTAGGACTTAGCTCCCAAATATCTGCAAACTGTCAAGAAAAATATATTTTTTCGTAATTCTCTTTATTATAAAGGATGTTCTAGTGGCATATGGGTTATTTATGGGTAGGTGTTATTTATTCCAATTGATATTAGTTAGTAGCGGTGAAGTGTAGGAGCCGTCGGCATCTTTTACAGCTACCAGGATGGGTTAGAGGGTGTAGGGTAACCATTCATGATTGTTGGTTATGTTCATAAACCCACAAAATTTGACATTTAGCGACTTAACGCAAGTATCGATCATGGAAATTCTAACCTACAATGTCAAGCCAAGAATATAAAACACAGAAAGATTTTTAGTACCTATAATTATAAATAATAAAGGATGTTTAGTGGCATATCAGGTAAAATGCCTATGGCCAGCCCGGGTTCGAGTCCCGGCTGGAGTGCATTTTTTTTAATTGATATCCTTTACCTGATATGCCACTAAAACATTCTTTATTATTTATAAGTACTAAAAATCTTTATGTGATTATCTTTCTTGTTTGCCAAAAGGATACATTTTACCACTAGCTTTCAACAGTTTCTCAAACACTACGTGTAGTTTTGGATAACAACTTGTGTTGTAAATCGTTTCTGTAGTAATAATATAATCGAACTTTTCCTCTTCGGCTAAGTTTTTCGATACTAATTTTGCAAATGAGTTCCAATCTCCAGAATAAAATTTGCAATCTTCGATTTTTTCTTTTAAGTTTAACTTTACATTAGGTATTGTAAAATATTTAATCACATCTGTATTCTGCAATATGAAACAATTATTTATATCTCTGTGATCACAGTACACATAGCTATGCCAAAGAAGTCTTTAAGCCTTTACCATTCCACTCTTGATACGTAAAAAATTAACATAACGTAGGTATATTTATTTAACTCAAATTAACTATTTTGTCAAATTTTATGGACAAAGGTATTAAAATATATTCAATTCAATATTAGTACACAATGTTGAATAGAGAATAGAATAAATATTAGTGTGTTCAAGACCACAGCAGCATCCCCACCACTATAGTAACCTACTCCAGAAAGAAGAATATCCTCGGACAAATTATTAATTGTCTGAGAGAATATCACATACTCAGGTACTCTTTTAGGAATGTAAACCAAATTGGAGAAAAACAATCTATGCCATACTGAATATTTGTCAACCCAAGTATAAAACGCTGAAATAATCTTAATTTTAACTAATTTCTAACTTACATAATCTTGAAAGTAACAGGATGAGGCACCTTTTAAAACGCACAAAATTCCAGTTATTCCAGCACCACATCCCAAGTCCAATATTTTTGTATCTTTAAAAGTAATGTCATTTTTGTTAATATAATGTATCATGTCCCATGTACACTCCCATATTTTTATTCCACCTGAAACAATATTCCCATAATTGTTATGTTAATTATTTAGAAACAACTCAAAACCTTCATATCTTGCAGATAAAAGATCAGACTTTTCATTATCTGCATCAAGAACGGCAATATCATTTGAATTGCTACTATGTTTTAGAATATCTATAATGTGACTGGGAGTAAGGAAAGACAGAATTGGTTCGTCCGAGGTCAACTCAGTAATGTCACATTCTTCCAATATTTCATCTAGCATGCCGACTTCATCCACACATATCTCTTCACATTCCGTCCATTGTAACTGGTCCGCAATTTCATTGTCAGCTGGTTCTAAAAGCTAAGCATGTATTATGTGGGTACGTGGCCTCCTCGATTTTATCATGGAATGCTCTGAGTGTACCTACTAAAGAAAATTCAGAGCCCTATTTTATTTTGAGACTAAATCAAACAGGCCATGCAAATTCATATAATTATTAGCTATAACGTGGAGCAACCCCAAACTTTAGTTGGCTCAAAGAAATTCTAAAATTTAAACTCCCCAATGATAATGACAGTTACTATAGTTTGTGTTTGGAAATGATTCAGGAGATTGTCCCGCAAACAGAGCTATTTTGTAGGGAATGCTCAGAAATCAGTGGGTTGCCATAGAAAACATTGTTTGCTGAGTGTTCCATGTCAATAGCTGCAATGTTGTCAGCTAAAGGCATGTTTGACTCTATACGCTCGACAGAGCAGAGCATGGTGCACAAAACGAGCGCATGGAGACCAGCTTCAAAACGAAAGAATCGGAGTTTTAAAGTAGCAAATTCTTTGCATTTTTTAGATAAGATTAAAAGAACTTCCATTTTATATTATTCAAGTTATGTTGGTATAATTGTAATCGAGCCTGTTATCCTTTGTAGTATCTGTGTTTGTTTTTTACTATGATATGAATAATTTATTAGAAGTTAAATATGAATATTTTTCGTTGATGAAGAGAACGATAGAAACTTTTGTCTTTCAGTAGAAAAAAATGCCAAAGAAACCCAGAAAACTAGAGAACATTAAGGTGATTTTCAGTTCGGTATAATTAATTGGAAATCCCTAATGATGCCCAACAGTGCTTGCTCAAAACAAAAACAAGGGGCAAATCGGGCATCATTAATGAGTTTCAATTCAACGCTATCGAGTATGCTCCAAACATCATAAATAAAAACACACAAGTATTCAAAGTTCACGCTCCTTGCGTTTCAAGCGTCAACTCTAAATACGTACCTTAATACCTTAAATAAAGTCCCTTGAAATGGGGCCAATTCAAATTTAAACAATGGTGGATTTATAAACTCGACGTTTGCGTTGGCGCTGGAAGTTGACGGTGACCTTCACAGTTTGCGTCCAGAAATGTGAACGACGGAACGTGAAAGATGAAATTAGTTTATCTCGGACGGCATATCGGACGCAGACGGCAACGTTAGACGGCGTTTATAAACGGTTACACGTAAAATATTGGGATTGAATTTTCGACGCAAACGGCAACTGCGAGTGCCAACGCAAACGTCGAGTTTATAAATCCACCTTTATCCAACTACTTACTCGACTCTTTTTCCTTATCGGCAGAAAATTGAAATTGAAACATACTTTTTCAAGTAATAATAATAATTATTATTCATAACAAATTATAATACCCTTTATTAATTTAACTGTGATTCAATAATTATAACCTTGCTGTGATTTAATTTTTTTTTACAAACTTTGAAAAACTCTTAATTTAAAGGTTAGGTTCACAAAATCACAAAATATATAGGTTAGCACAAATTATTCAAGTTAGGCTTTTTAATCGGTCAGGGCCCAAGGGAACAGACCTTGGTCAGCTCCAGAGATATCTTTATCTACCCCTCCATAGTCATTATTGTCTACCCCTCTTTATCTACCCCTGCATAGTACGAGAGGCTAAAACCCACTTTAGGTTCCACGATTTCATTGGTCGACTCAAGGTTACATGAATTTGAACATTGTACGGTTGTTTAGAATCACATTGCATTATTGCAATAGTTCCTTCCAGCATAATAATGGCTTAGTTAATCACTTTTCTGAAGAACATATGATAATTATATGCAACATACCGTATGCACCGCGCGATTTTCTTGAAATTTTGGCTACCCCCCCATTTTCAATGTCCCTGTCCCTGAACACGAACCTGACCTCTATAATGGATGAATTCAGCTCAAACTGATCACCACCCTATTTTGCACCTTTTGAAACATTGAAACTTCGCGAATACCCGCGGAAAAACCGAAATTTTGACAGATTTGTGCCGTGTTTACGCGCGCGCCGAATGTCGGGCGAGTCCCGTAGATAACTAACTAAAATACTAAAACAATACGCGACTGAATTTAAGATGCCAACGCCCCGACGGGACTATGCGAACCAGGGACTTACTTTAAAGAGTCCCTGATGCGAACCCGTGTCTAAGGTGCGAACTAATATATGGGTCATCGTCACCATGTACCATGTTTAGTTATTCTGTGGTGCTAGCCACCAGGTCTACACTGCCTTGTTCTTTATTGTTTAGCATTGAGCCTACAGGGGCGTATTTCTTATATTCAATCATTGAGTAAAGGAATAATTTATTTATAATTTATTCCTTTACTCAAAGATTCAATGCAGAGCCATTAGTCTATCTACTGGCTCTGCATGATTCAATGGCGTATCCCGCGAAATTAACCATAAACAACACGGAAAAACCAGAACACAAATCAAATAATATAGGTAATATCACGCGAGTATTAACCACATACCTACCTATATAATAATAAAGGTATGCCTCTAAACCAGAGACTTGTGATGGCAAGTCTCTGCTCTAAACAGATAAATATGAACCAAAAATAGTATATTTCCTAACAAGTGCGGAAGACACTTTCCCCAAGAGTTAGGAACACTGTTTTTTCTACAAGCGTGCGGAAAAGTAAGACACTTTTCCGCACGCATTTACTTTTCCGCACGCATTTTAGTTTAGAAAGTGTCACTTTTCCGCACTAGTGCGGAAAAGTAGTGCGGAAAAGTACTTTTCCGCACTAGTGCGGAAAAGTGACACTTTCTAAACTAAAATGCGTGCGGAAAAGTACACTTTTGTACACGCTTGTAGAAAAAAGATTTATTTTTTGTTTTCCTGTAGCGTCTGTCAGACGTGCACCAAAAATCAAATCATAATAATTATTGACGCATGTAGGTACATGCACGAAAATGAAAACTCATTTACAAGTCTCTTTTGAGATCGAATAAGTGATCGCGATTATAAGTGATTCTAGAAATTTATTTTGACGGTAGAAATCGATTCAGGAGCATTAATAACTTCCATGGTAGGACACAGAGTGCGTCACTGAAAATAGGTGAAAAATTCATAAATGCTTTTGCTGTCAGTATGATTGGTGTTTTGTTGTTTTTAGTTATTATTAATTACTAATAAAGAGGAAATAATACTTTAATCAAACTCCTAAATAATTAAATAGGTATTATAGAAGCCTTACTTTTACACTCCTTTTTGGTTTTAATTTGTAATTGCGCTGCCCTCTATTGGCCACCTGTAGAACTGAGTGCAAAGTGGTCCAATTTCGATAATATTTCTACTTTTATTTTTTTCCACATTGTCCAACGAATATTAAGTTCGACATTTCTCGTGAAGATGGCAGCAGTGGTTCAAACTCACCATCTACCACTTTTTACACTGTCATAAGTTTTGGGTAAACCATTGATTAGCTGTCCATTAGATATTGGACCCCACCGATCCTACTTCCGAACAATTTATCGGATGGGTTCTTGGTTCAAGTTTGCTTACCAAAATTCCTTTGCCTGCACGTCGATGTATAAAGCGTCATGAAATAATATGAAACTAGTAAGATATTGAGAATTAGGGAGCACCTTGAAAGTCTCCGAAGTTATGAAACTTAGTTGGGGTTATATGTGAACCTATGAGAAATAAATAAGTTCCATTGCGTGCGTTTTTCAAACGCTTTACGTGCGTATATGAGTAAATTCGATGGTCGCAAATGGAAAAAAGGGAAGCGCTTGTATCTAAGCTTGATAAAATGTTGGGTCGTAGGACCCGTGGAAACTAATTTAATCAAAATAATACAGGGACACAAAGGGACAAGGGTAATAAGGGTATCCGGTTCCGGTATATTTTGACTCACCACGATACATAAACAAGGGTCCACGATAGAGTTTGTGTATCGTGGACCCACCCCTAATCCCTAATTTTTCCAGTTCGAAAAATAGTTATTTACATTGTCAGCACTTTTTTGGCCGAGGAGGTTGCTTAAAATTAAAAGTACCTCCGAGGCCAAAAAAGAGCTTTACGCATCGTGCAATGTATACATTTTTCCTTCTACCGAAAATTTCAAGTTATAGGTATACTTTAATACTTTGAATAAAGCTCTAAATACATGTGGAGTAGATTGTGAGTAATAATGATCTTCAAAATAACCTTTATTCAATTACTAAAAATGAAATCAGTGAGGCAGAATGCAGCGGTAATAAAAAATAAACAAGAAATGTTGAGCTTTGAACCATGGATCTAGGAATTACTAATCGCGTACACTTACCCCACCGGTAGCGCGGTGCTTGTCAAATTTGTTCTGTTATGTGGCTCTTATTTGGCGCCAGACAAACATTTAAATTATTAATTTTTCTTTGGTATAATTCGTGTTCTTTATGATTAAAACCAGTTTGTAAAACGATTGTTGTTAAACCTATTAAAATTGACGTAAGATTCGCGTTGTTACATATATTTTATTAATGGTTTTAAGGTCCTTGCTGCGTAAGGGTTGCTAAGCAATACTTTTTGTACCTAGCAACCACTTTCGCAGCTAGCAACCAAAATAACAGGGCACCTCGAACATTTGACTTTCGCTTTCGGGCCTGTTGGCGAGTATGTAAAGTGAACTTACGCGGGAGGGAGCAGGAAAAAGTTATTTAAATGAAAGTTGTGGGTTGTGGGGCTTTTTTCTGAAACCACCAGGCTAGGATATGTTACTATAGTCTATCCAAGTTACAGCGGCAGAAGATATAAACAAAGTCACATGACCGCATTGCGATCGATTACCAGGGTCTGACTAATATATGAGATTCCCAGTGGCTTGCAATTCTGAACTAATTCTTTTAGAAGTTCTAAAAATTGTGTTTTTACCTTTCGTGGATCTTTATATATTTCCTTTAAATTAAGTAGCAAAATAAATTTGCAGAATATACTGCTCGCGATCCGATCTAAAATATGCAGGGAACTCGACTGAGGGAAGAGCCGGCCCTGCATTCTGCTCGCCGCGTAAACACTTGACATTTTATGACGGCTAGACCAATAAGAGAATCAGTCACATGGTGGCCAGTGTTTTGATCCACTGCCTCTGTAACTTAGATAGAGTTTAGATAAAACAAATGAGCGTCGCAAATTAATGAAAAAATATAAACTTACTTTTTTTAAATAAAACACCCTGTATATTTGTGGATTTTTGAATTGCACGCATTTTTCCGATTCCAACAATATAAATAAATATGTTGTTGTACCTATTATACAAACAAATAGTTATGCTGACAACAACATTTTTTTATATTCAATGGCAATGCTTCGATCGGTGTCAGTGGTGAGAGCAATACGCCAATAAGTTGCGTGGGCCTCGCAAAATTTTACAATCATTGATCTAGAAATTCCAGGATGTGTTTCTGGGACCGGCAGTCCAAACTGCAATGTCATTTTATTACATTCGATTTTTTGTTAAGTATGAAACCGTTGCCAATCTTTAAACGGATGTAAATCGTAACGATTTTTTTGTGTCTATTCAACCAGTGCGGCGTTGACGTGAATTCGAGAATGGTAATTCCTACATGCTAATCGGCGGTCCCAAAAAATGTAACAGCGCAAAAATTCTAGCACAATAGAATACTGTCGCGAGCCGGAGATCTTTCCTGTCTAAGTAGGTGCATGGGAACAGTAACTTAGATGGTATCGTTAACTAATTCATCGCGAATGGCCGGTTTAATATCAACAAAAATGGAGCCACTGTTTTAATGAGGCAATTGAAACTTTTCAAAACGGGTTGATGAACTTGGGTTGAAAAGCGAAACAAAAATATTGGTGATTCGGTCTTTCCCAACATTTTGGACACTGGGAAATCTAGAACAAATATGGATATGGATTCCTTCTTTTGGAAAAGTGATATTTTTAAAAAAAGAGTACTCAATAGTATATATTTAGATTCATATTTATTTAAAATTTGGTCCTAATTAAAATATCAAACAAAATATTGTGCTGTTACATAACGAACTAGTTTGCTGAATCATTTTTGTCGAGACCTCGGCATCTCCTACCTATATATAACTGCAAATTAAAATGAATGTTTATGCGATTATGTACTGTATCTAATTAACCTGTGTGATTTATCAATTCCCATGATAAAATTAGTCGCGAAGGTTGCACATTTTCTTTTATTCTAAGATTAGGAAATACCCAAAACTGTTCCCGTTAATTACCTCTGTAGGAATACGTTAATAAAGAAAAGAAATGTATATTTCCACAGTCATCGCATCCTCTTTTATTTTATTGTTTTGTACATTTCCCATTGAAGTAAAAAATGAATTCTCATTCATGACGTTGCAGTGGGAATGAACGTATCTATTAATTTAATACATTTTTTTAACAAATGCGTAAATTTCCTCAATAGAATCCGGGAAATTGAAGGCAAAGCTAATTTTTTCCACTGCACTTAATCATTCTCCGACATTAATTGGGTGCAACATTTATTTTGACACTGGAATTTAAGCAATTATTGTAAATTTCCACGTTTTGCGGAGATTTCCACCTCAAAACAACGGATTTTTATTGCTTGAAAAATATACAAATCTACCTCGTGAGTATTTAGCCACGGTGCTATTTTTATTGTTCATGTGGTACAATTCAGAATTTGTTTGAAATTAATAGTTATAGTTGCCAGTAGGACAGATCTCGCAAAAGTATAAAATCTGGAACCTAGCCTGCGTCGCATCATGATCGGGAAGCAATTTAATTCCGGCACAGATATTCGCAAAAATAGGCCAGGGGTTACATAAGTACCTAGTTATTTAGATGTTACTCTGCGAAAAAAATCATTTTGTTATAACAGTGTGCCCGCGTTTACTCGTGAACACTGCAAAAATCTACGAAGAGCTGAGTAAATTCGGCATTAGATATATTGTTTTTCCTTCATCATTACTATTTTGTTTGGGTGATTATTCCATGGCTAGCTATGATTTTTTTAATTGACCAATTTTGAGAATACCACATTAGGAGTTTGGCTCGACTATAATATATTAGTTTTTTTTATTAAAAATTATCTGATTCCATAACATCATTTGACGTTACGTCGAACCAATGCAGACCAAATTTTACGAAAAAAAAACCGGTCGGTTCTCTTTTTTATAAAAGTTTCATTCCAACAGAAATTACCTCACAAGCCAACCAGTTTATCCTATCAGATTTCGAGTGTGCCTTGAAATATGGACAAAATAATCGAAAACGCGCTGAAAATTTCAAGATTTGATCGATTTAAGACCGTTTGTTACAAAATTTACAAAGGAAGGCACGGCAAAGTAATTGGACAAATCAAGGTAGCCACCAAAAACAACACGAAAAAGTATACAGGGTGGTCACTTTTTCAATGCTCACCATTGGGATTTCGGAAACTGTAAAAGATAGAGGGGTAGTTGGTTTAGAGAAAAGTTGCGCATTTTAGTCTTCATTCATTATCTGAAGAGAAATCGAAGATAGCTCAGTCCGTTTCTGAAATATTCTGAAAAAACTGAAAACCGCCGATTCCGAAAATAGCTCATCTTTTTTATTAGAAAACTCAACTTTACGAAATGTTGGTATTCTTATGTTTTCAGATGTTTTCACTAGTTGCTTCAAAAATTTTCTAGGGAGGCTGGATTTCGAGTTACCGTTTACGAGATCCCAATGGTGACCATCGAAAAAGTTACCCCTGTATGTAGATTTAATGGCAGGTTTGGTGCATAGTGGATATACGTAAAAAAATTGATAATGAAAGATTAGGTTAGCGGAAAAAGTAGAAATTATTACACATGTAAGCTCTAATAATTATACATTTTTTCATGTTCAAGTACGTAAATATTGGTTTCCAAAGAACTGTTCATTTTCTTGACTGTTATATTAAACAAATTTAAATTTTTTGAGACACTAGTTTTTCATCCAAAACACAATATTTTCTGGTGAAATGCTTTCTAAATTAAATTTTTTTGCACATCCTGTTCTTATATAGGATTTTTGTGAACCAGAATCGAATAAAACACGAACTAACTATCTTTTCTTTTCTACCAATAAATTTAATAACGCCAACTATTTGTAAAAATGTTTCAGAAGAGCTCATTATTTCAACAAAGAGAGGTCAAGGTATTTTTAACATTAATTTCGCTTCCAATGTTAGAATTTGTTTTACCTTTTCCTAAATCTGGACACATTAATGCATGATTTGAACAAATGTCAACAGCTTTGCAATTTCTAGAATTGTAAAATAAACTGAGGCAAGAAGTGCATATTTTCTTTTATATTATTGCAGTTCTTTGTTCTAGTGTTAATAACTTCTGTGCTTTCAAGCAATCTTGAATAGCATGGACCTTTTCACAAAATGAACAAGATAGAACTTTCTTACCACTTTCAGCTTTAAAATTATCTATGTGTAAAGATGCAATAGTATACGGGGTGTCCTGATTTGAAGAACTGAGGCCAAAACTTTTTTTGTGCTATAGATGATATTCTTTCTTCTGTTCCCACTTCTATCTTCAGGAATTCTAACAATGCCTTATTGAGGTTACAAACAACCGTTCTACTTATCTATAAAGTACTTCTATGGCTCTCTCATACCTTTAATAAATGACATGGTAATGCCGATTCAAGTAAATAACATAGCGGCATATTTGTCACTGATGACACCTAACGTCTCTAATACCTTTAATTGAGGTTCAAGTTTGTCGTATAATTTATAGTAGATTACTCAAAGGAATAACTTTATTATCCTTAGACGCTTGTTTTAAAACCAGGGCAAGTAACTCACGTACAACCGCGGCCACAAAAAACTTTCAGGCTGGTGGAAATCCGTGCAAATGAGCGCACAACTCGGCAACGCCGCGGCTGTCCGCCTCGTGACGCCGCCGCCGGCCGGTCGCGGACGACCGGCCGCGGTGTGCCGGTCCACGGCGACGAGCGGGACGGGCGGAGCGGGCGGGCCGCCACGTTGCCGGATTTCGCGCTTCGGAGAGAGATTCAAGGACCAGCCTGAAAGTTTTTTTGTGGCCGCGGCTGTACATATACTCCTATAGGACTTCATCTCTCGCGAATCTAGTAAATGGCCTTACTGTAGTTTGCTGCTGAAGGTGAAAAACTTTCAACTAAACTCCTAGCGGCCGAACCTTCTTCAGTGACTTGAATAATATATGGGAACTTAACTTATCTTCTTTATATTTCAGCATCTTCATCAATTTTCTTAATCTGTCCCCAGAAACTAATCCAAAAATTATTATTCGTCGAATTTATTCATCTCTGACTTAACCAATTTGAGTTTCCTTGTATATTTTGGGCCGAGATATTTTTCACAATTTGCTCTTATAATCATTTTTTCTCTGAATGTTTCTTCCCTTGATAATTCTACCAGTAATTTTTCAATATAATATATATATATATATATATATATATATATATATATATATATATATATATATATATATATATATATATATATATATATCAATATAATCACCTAATGTATAATATCAGTATATTCACTAACCACCAATTCAGAAATCATACCTCTTAAAGGATGTGAAGTGGGTATCCCAGTGAAAATGTCACCATATTGTAATACATATTATAATTTTGTAATCATCTTGTAATCTTATTATTATGAATTATTCTTACCACATGTTGACTATTAAATTTTTGCGTATCTCTGCACACGCACATCGGGAGACCTAGAAAAACCAAGAAAAGTATCTATTTCGATCACATTTTGATACCATTAATTTTTTTTGTTTTATTTTCCCATGTGGCGCTCCACAATTCCTAATCAAAACAATGTAGAATATTAGGCAATACAGTATACATTCTCGTATTTATTTTTCTTTGACGGACCACGGACTATTTTACTTCCCCCAATTATTCACATCATATCTAAACAAAGTTGCATTGCATTTTTATTTATAAAAAGGCAAGAAACAAAAACGTTGCAATTTTGTACAACTAATATAAGGTGATGCTGTTAATTGTTGATTGAAAAATAAAGTAAAAAGTAAATGGGCATCCCTGATCATGATCAACTTCTCGCGCAACATTAAAAAAAAACTCAAATCGACAAATATTTTCAAATTGACACGTTTTTGTTTCTTTTCTTGTGCGGGGTGAAAAACAGCGCCGGTTTTAGAGAGGTGCTAGGGCGCTAATAGCACCCGGCGGTTAATTTTATCATTTTGAGCGTCGTCTGAAAACATAACATTTGAAACGTTTTCCTATTTATCTTTTTCATCATCTGTACGTTGAAGATTTTACTCCCCCCTCTGGATTTTTGGACGAAAATAAAAATTTCTAAGTGAAAATATCCAAAACGCAGAAGATTGATTCATTGATTGAATATAAATTGGAAAATTGTCATGTAATAATGTGTAACATACAAATATGTATTGAAAAATATACTCAGCAGCTAACTACCGATTCCACGAGACCTGGCTTTTCCCATACATACCTAAGCCCAGGGCAGTATATGGTTTGGAGGTTCAAGCCCCCTACATTGAGAAAAGACGAAAAATACATTGTACTGTTATGATTTTGTAATTTCCTATACCTCTTTTAAACTATCTGTGCTTTATATTTCTACAAATTTTCGCCTACGGCGCATCTTAGTAACCAAACACTTCTGCTTCTTTTGTATAGCCGCTTTAAAAAGCAATGATTTTTATGGGCTCACACTAAAACAAATTTCGAAATTTCTATTGGCCACAGTTGTTATATAAAAGAAGACTGAGTAGGACTTCTTGGCTACAAATGTTATGGAGTCATAGTGAACAAAAAAAAATACCACCAGTTAACAAGAATATGTTTTGCTTGGAATTTCTTTTCGTTAATTTAAACTGTTTGACCTTGAATATCTGAAAAATTTTCTCCTGCGGCGCAATTTTGCGCCACAAAAATTCAATTGCAATATATATATATTTTTTAAATTTCTGAATACCTCCCAACTAAAAAGTTTAGCTTTTTGGGCAAAAGTAAAAAATTGAGAGGAAAGATAAAGCGTTTTTTAAACTTAGCACCCGGCGGTGGTCAAGCTAAAACCGGCGCTTTTGAAAAATAAGCTAGAAAATCGCGGTGGTAGTCCTAAAAAATCATCATGTACATAGGCGTTTCATGAGGAATAAAATGAAAAATACTGCATTTTACTTTATTAAATCGTGTTTCGACTTTTGACCGGCTTAACGAACAAATGCTTTATTACCCGCTGTGCGCTGATCCACCTGTCGAAAATCTAAAAACAGAAAAAGTTTTTTAGTTTATTATATCGTTAGAACATTGCCTTACTAAAGATATAACTTATAAAGCCAATGAATGATTCATTTGTCCAGAATTAAAAGAATTTCCTTTTGATGATAAAAATTTAAAATCGTCCTAGGTGGCCGCTATTTCTCGTTCTCTAATAACGGAACTGCCATTCAGAATCCTACAGTTTTGAATCATATCTGGCGCCTTTATAGGAATTTCTGGTTCGTCCGTTTAACTCAAGGACAAACTCTGCATTTTAAATCCGTTTTCGAAAACGGTCGGAGGCCTACGATTTTTCCTTAACAGTTTTGTTTTGTCGGAACTAACACCGATTTAAAGTGTGTCTCTTGAGTCACCTGTTACAACATTGAACTTTTATATAAATAGCAATGCAGTGTCTAAAAATATATATTCCAAACGCCAACACGTTATCTAAGTTACACGTTATTATTCTGTTAATCTGGTAATCCTGTTAAGGAAATACTATAGACCTATTATATAGTTTGTCCCACAACAACACTTCTGGGCCGTACACGTTTTGTCTTTGTAGTTTGTTTCTTCTTTAGTTGGCCATGAATTTGTCATATTTGGACATAATTAAATTACCGTCATCAAGTAGGCACCTGTCATCAAATGACTTATCAATATTGTATTGTTGAATGATTATTTTTTTATCTGTAAAAGCATTGATTAAGACGAATTCCTTATTCAATGGTAAAAGTTATTAATGCGTTATGAGTTCTTGTTTATTTTAGTATGTTTTGTGAGCAGCAGTTGTCTAAAATATTCTTTGTGATTTGAAATGAATATTATCCAGTACAACAGCAGTGGTTTGATCTCAAAAAACTTTCTTGTGATTTACTTTTTTGAAAAAAAAGGAACAATTGCGAACCAATCCACAAATAAAATTTGACGAACTTACAATGTAGAGTGAAACTTTTGCAAACAAAATTAAAAGGGGATAATTTGCATAATCAACGTCGCCTACTTGCGCGAAATGTCCATTTAGCACAATTACCTTCCTCTGTAATAAATTTCTTGTGAAAATAGTGCTAAATCTTTAGAACCAAAACTGAATGGAATCCTTTTTCTAGAACTGTGTATTGTAACATTAGCATTCTCTTTATTTAAAAGAAATCGGTGCCAACGAATTCTAAGCCACGACTTTTCTTCATAATTTCAAAAAAATTGCTATTTCGCTAATAACGTTCCTGTAAAAAACAATAGAAAACATGAAACTCAATTTTTGGTTTATGTTTTGGAAGATATATTTTAAACCGATTTAGGGGAATACAAATCTATAATACATCCACGTGTTTATTTGTTGACGCTATTCCTATAACTGGACTGAAATAATTAACAATATCCCAAGCAGCATTAAAGTTGCGGTAACTGAGATGGAAACTTTGAATAAGTAGTTATTACGTAATTACTACTTAAAAATCGACTTATTAGTTTTTATTACTTATATTGAGAAAGTATGAGTAATTACCTAGTAATTATTACTACAAGTTGGAACTTTATGGTTTCAGTACTTCTAAGTAGTTTTTGAAGTATCTGGAACGGAATTGTTACTACGCAAAATTACGTTAAAGCCACGTTAACTCTAAAGTTATATTCAATGGTCGCAATTACTTTGTTGTGTTACTTGTTTATCAGTTTAAAGTTTTTATTACTTTATGGTAACGGTGAAAGTAACTTCTACATCTTAGCGACTTTAGAAATACCTCCAAAGTTACGGAACTATATAGTCATATTTAAAGTGGAATTTACTTTCCCGCTACTCGAGAAAACTACTGTATGGTAAGTTTTACTTCCCACTCCATTTTAAAATTACTAGAAAGTTCCAATTACTACAAAAAAATACTTTAAAGTAACTGTCACTTCTATAGGGACCAAAATGGAAACTACATTTAGTTCCTTACAATCGTTTGAAGGATTCGGTAGTTTTTGCGAAGTGATGAAAATGTCAGCCATTAGAAAGAAGAAAAATTATAGACACACATTTACATTTTATAGAAAATTAAAGCAGCAGTTGGATGAAACGAATCGAAACACGAGCACCTGTCTTCAATACAAAATTACAAAACGCTTCTCTTGAGTGGTTACAATTTTAAATATCAACATTTCGAAATATGGCACAAAAACACACCGGCTGAAGATAACACTCTCATATAAAAATTATAGGTTAAAGTTCCAAATGGAACTTAGTAGTAGCATTCGGAACTTAAACGAGGCTTATGGAACCTTGAAGTCCTCTTGTAGTAATTGGGACTTTAGAGTTTAAAATATCTAAAACTAATTTTCGTCTTAAAGGTAGGAATTCTAGTTGCCGTTACTACCAGTTAAGTGGCAAAGCCTTCAAACACCCATTTTAAGGTAAATAATACTTAGAAGTAATTACTGAAAATTACGCCATATTTTCTTATAAAATGAGAGACGCCATTAATATCAAATGTCAATTTCCTTTGGTACTGAAATAGTTATTTCTTCAAAATTGTCCCAAAAAAGATAAAATTGAACAAAAATGGACTCGTATAACTTATAGAAATATTAAAAAAGCATTTTTCAGCATTTTTAGGTAATTTCGCACATTTTCGTAATTTATCCTCCCGATAAAAAAGTGTTAAAACATGCATTTTGAGAGGGCGCGTTGTTACTTTTCAATCTATCAATGTCATATTTAACAGAAAATTTTCAATCGTTTTAGTTTCTTGAATCTAGCAGCGAGAAATAAATCAGCAAATTAATACCTTTCTTATACCTACCATATTCATAGATATAAGTTAAAAATAAATATTAGGTACTTCCATTTTCCACGGTTATTGAAAAATGACGGAAGATGCTGGGCTAGAATACTTTTTAATTATTTAGACAAAGACAAAGCGAGGACGCGAATGTAAAGAAGCAAACAAATCCAACAAAGTAGCGGTGACCACGCTGCTACGTCTCCACCACGTTGCCGGAACGTAAGCGCGTCGTAGCGGTGTAAGTTGCTAGGTAGTCGCCGTTACGTATCTATCACTCTCAAAATGTTCCCCATTTTGGTCGCAGGGACGTAATAGGAACGTAGTAATTACGTTCCTATCAGTAGTAATCACAACTTTAAAGTTGCAAACAAAAGTCGCCGGAACGTAACGGCGACTAAAAATGCTGCTTGGGATGCCTACCCATGTGTCACAATAGCTAAAGAGGGAATCAATTTTTAGTATTCATTTCCGTCAGATATAGTTGTCTATTAAAAATATAGCTGCTCATGGAATTGCACCTGCAAATGGAAACTGATGAAAATCTATACAGGGTGTTCCGTAATGATGTGCAAACATATGGAGGAAGTATTTTACAGTTGGTTTTAAGGGGGGTATTTGATTTAAATATTTCGATTTCAGCGTCCCTACCCTGCAAAGTTTTAAAAATGTTAATTTTTTTCTAATTAATTCTTATTCTTCTAGTTCTAGTTAATTCTTCTCAAAACCTGTTGAATCTAGAAGAATTTTGGGACATGCTACCAGCAAGTTAGAAGACACTTTAAGGTAAAATTACTTTTTGCACCCTATGCATCCTGAGGGTAGAAACCCGAAACACATATTTGTCTTTTTTACAGAACTTTTTGTAAGTTAGTTTATTTGAAAACATTCGGTAGTCCAATGGATTTAGAAACATTTTTACTCTTGTTATTTGTCACTAAATAAAAAAAGGCAAAACAAGAAGTTGCAAGAAATCTTGCTTGAAAGAAAAGATTTGTTGCATAGTTTTGATTTATTTTAAAACATTTCGTGGTAAAAATTGTAGTTTTGGTTTATTTTAGTGTGTTTCTGTTGTGTAATAAGTGCATATAAACAGTTGATATCAACAATGAGTAATTAGGTAGTTTATAAATTTCCAAGCCCAAAATCCTAAAGCAGCGACCAGCTATAAATAAAAACTAAAAGCCTTCAAGCGTTGGGTGAAGATTCAGTCAACGCTTCAAGCCTTTGTTGTTTGATTTATTTGTTTAAATTTGTTATATTGCAGTCATTTACCTATATCATTTTAAGATAACCTTGTACAAGATTCTTCATGTGAAAAGGAGTTGGAGATCATAGACATAAAATTTAGACCAAGTTTGTGTTTCTAAACCAGTATTTTCGAATTTTTCGATTATTCTTTTCGCACAGAGAGACATGATTCAGACCGAAACTTGGACGCACTTTACGAATCGTGGCAATCAAACTTTCACCATTTTGATAATAATGTTTAACAGTCAGGACATCTTGATCTATCGTGTAATAACTCTCCATGTTCTGGTCACTAATTTATTCTCATCTGTCTCCTATCGACTTGTGGTATATGCCATAATCAAAGTTATCTGGGTTCTGATGACTTTGGTCATAATCATGTGACCAGTCATGACAGCCAAACTGGCGGTCAAGTCAAATCTTACGCCCCTATTAGAAAATCCAAGTATGCCGGATGAATCGTTATTGTACATTACCTATATAGACTATTTTTGGGTGGCATTTCTCAACTTGACAGGAATGATATCATAATTTTAGTGTGGCTGTGGTAATTAAATTATAGAAGATTATTGACAATAAAACTAACTTTTATTAATTGTTCTCAATCTGCGTAAGATCAAGTATTTAGTATCTACATCTGTTCGACACAGATTTGTTAACACCCACATGCTACGTGTAGTTACATCCAACATTTCCAAGTAATTCAATGTCTCATAGTTCGGTCTTTAAGCAATTTACGAAACGAATTTAGAGATTTGAATGGTATTATTTTATTTTATTTTCTATTTTAAAAATACTTAGCGCGTATTATGAGACTATTTAGAAACTGATTCATTTCGAGCTTGAACCTTTGCAATTTACGTCTATATTCTGGAACTAGTCTACGAAGTCGTAAGGTAATGTTTTTTGACTAGTCCAACATTGAAACTTTGCGTAATGTGCCATTTCGGATAATTCTTATATTTTTCTTATTTTATTATATTTCTTATATTAACAGCAAAAGCTGGAGGCCCTGAGTTCTCTGTAAGAAACTTCTGAAAATATACATTAAGTATCTACCAGATACCCTTTACCACAGAAAGTATACGAGTAGCCCATTGCCCTAGGCTATATTTTCTGTGTCTTTACCTAAAATATACATACAGTGTGGCCCGTTTGGAATGGAGACACCTCTGTAAAATTGTTATTTTTACTCCGATTTTAAAAAACTTTTTTTTGTTAGATAGGTGTCTGAAAATACCATTCGACACACCTTCCAATTGTTTTGACAACCAAACACCTGGCTAACTGCGACATTTTTTATACCCCCAAAATTCAAGAAATCATATTAGGCATTTTTTTATCGAAAAAATTTACTAAAAAAGTTGTTTAAAATGAACCAAAAATCACAAATCCAAAGTTTTATCAAAATCAAAAAATAAAAAATTTCCGAAAAAATAAATTGAAGGTCCAAAAATCACATTTTAATCAATTTTTACGGTTAGCAAAGTTAATTTTTTAACTTCAAATTTCCATGGCACACTTTGCTATCCGTAGAAATTAATTAAAATGTGATTTTTGGACCCTCAATTTATTTTTTTCGGAAATTTTTTAATTTTGATAAAACTTTGGATTTGGGATTTTTGGTTCTTTCTAAACAACTTTTTTTAGTAAAATTTTTCGATAAAAAAATGCCTAATATGATTTCTTGAATTTTGGGGGTATAAAAAATGTCGCAGTTAGCCAGGTGTTTGATTCTCAAAACAATTGGAAGGTGTGTCGAATGGTATTTTCAGAGACCTATCTAACAAAAAAAAGTTTTTTAAAATCGGAGCAAAAATAACAATTTTACAGAGGTGTCTCCATTCCAAACGGGCCACACTGTACAACCTCTTATGTGTGGTCTTTTTTAGTCGGCTGAATTGTCACATATGGCACATGCCATAATCCCTAGGACTTAACAGAAGGGCATGCTTTGGCAATGTACTCCGAAGTGACTTAATTTTGAGGGCAAAAAGGGTTTCTTTCTGATTTCACCATATCTTGTGCGTTTGGAGACACTGCGTTGATTGCCGTAAGATAGAAGGTCGGTACCTGTAATCGATTTCGCGCAAATGGCCTTCAAAGTAAAATTGAAACCGACAACCTGTTCTATTTTCGTGATATATTCGGACTGGCTGGAGATAAGTCCCTGAAACCATGGTGCGTCGAAGCTTCATCATCGAATTTTCATTGTATTCCACGTCATTGTTACTGCGCTCAATTCTGCGGAAAAGGGGTGCTATTCCTATCTAAATCGTCCCGGGACTAGTTAGCGTTCCAAAGCCCTAGAACACACCGTATTATCAATAAATTATCAATAACTGAGTTGCAACATTGTTATTTATAAACCTAAATTATTATCACATTCAAATTATAACATGAAAAATAAATGACCTAAGATCTCGTTCGTTGCGGAGCCTCCATTGGTAATAACTAGAACAACGTTTCAAGAAGGAATATCTAAATTAGCATTTTTAAAAGGTTTTATTTAACGTCACCGGTTAGTGTGGGTTAAATCTTGCAATTGAATTTTAAACCAGTTCCACCCAACCTATTGAGCATTGAGCTGAAATTTTACACACACCGCTCCAAGATGGCGGATTACCTATTTCTTCACAACCTCCTTGACATGATTATCGGTTTGTCAAAAAGAATACGTGACGTCATTCTAATTTCAATATGGCGGATGCCCCAAGATGGCGGACGTCTCATTGAAGAGCTACATAACTCAAACTCACAGGGAAAAGGTCTTGTTATAATGATGCGTTATCAGAAGACATAGGTACTAACCAATGACGTCAGAACCTATAGACAGGTTTGTTTTGATAAACGCTTGACGCCCAGAACTAATCACAATCTAAGCGCTCCATTAAATTATTCCGAAAATGTCGCGAGATTGTCAGAAATTGCCCCTTTTTGTCGAGCCGTAGCGAACTTATTTCGACTCTGGGCTCGGAGGCTGGCGTCGTTAGACCATCCCCCGAGTCTTCAGGTGAGGTTCCGATGCTTCCGGCGCCCCCAAACAAGAAAAAACATGCGATATCTAAGTGTGATTCTGGAGGAACTATAACCGGGAATCACCGGGTGTATAGTTGGTTGATGGTTGACTTTCTGTCTTTGTTTGTAGCATGTTTTTAGAGTAGTATGGATATATTTAATCTTGGAGTCAAAATAAAGAGCATTTTAACAATGGGGCACCACGTCTATAGGTTATGACGTCATTGGTACTAACTAAACAACACAAAATCAGAACATATTTCATTTTTTTTTGTTTAAGTCATGTACTAAAACGAATAAAATAAAAAAAGTGTGTCCCCGGTTTCTTTGAACGACTCTTGTAAATGACAAAAAAAATTGGAGTTCCAATTTGACCTTTTGGGGTTAAGCCCTGCTTGGTTTGAAACTAATTTGTCACATAATTTTTACTTTCAAAAAATCATGTATGCCTTGGACTCGAAAAAACTAATTTTCTTGAAATCGGCAGTGAAGTGGCTCAAAATCGTCATTAAATCTCAGAAATCGGCACTGAAGTAGCCCATTATTGTACGATTTTTTCAATAAGTAGGCCTTGACGAGATGTAAACATCAAACGTCAGACGCGGAGCCATCGCCCGTCAAAAGTGACCAAATATTCAAAACCTGGCCAATAAAGGCCTATTTAACTTTTCGTCCACATTGCGAAATTGTTATCTATAGCAGCGCAATCTTTCAGTATAAAAAATATTTTAGTAGGTTTGAATATCAACCTATTTTTCATGGAGGCTGCACAACAGGCAGCAGTTTGGAGTTTCTGTTGGGAAGCGCCGTGCCTCGTCATACTTGATCTAGGTAGAGTGATCGTCAAAGTCAAGCAACATCGCGCGCAATCGGTTCATGGACGGGTGATCCCATATTTTTTCCGATTTCAAAAAACATATAATATAATGTACTATGTACTTTCGGCACCGAAGTTCATTTTATGGCTTATGTAGTTTATTTGCCTCGGCCAGAGGCCTTTGCAACTAAATTCCACATGAGCCATAAAAAGTTGAACTTCAGTGCCTTGGTACATAAATAACTTTTTTCACACCAGCAAACTGCCATTTTTCTAGATTTTACGACAAAATGTTATTAAGGAAACTTGTTTAGAATGAAAAACTGAGAAAGTTTGCAATTTCAAAAGTGTAGTCCAACTTTGATTTTTAACTTCCACTTTTTATTAAACAAATACCCTTTCTGTAGCTTTCACGTCAAAATGTTATTAAAGGAACTTGTTTATGATGAAGGGTGGGGGTGAAAAATTTAAAGTAGCCTAGGCCTACTTTTATTTTTTTCTGCTAAAAAAATTAAAACCCACATTGTTTTAAAAAATCCTATATGATGCCAAATTTCCTCGACACACTGTATAACGTTTAATGGTTCACTATAGAAAAAAAATGGTATTTGAAAAAATCTGTTTTTCAAACGGAATAATAAAAATGATACCTATGTTTTTGGTATATTCTTTTAAAAGTATATGTATGTGGAATAAAATACATACGGATAGCCGTTTACGAAAAAAATGAGGTGCACACGATAAACTAATCACCCTATACATGCCCTCACGTAGTCATGTGGAAGAAAAAAAATGTTCAGCTGATTAAAAATGACAAATGACAAATGAGTTTTTATCAGTTTTAAGTTCAGTTGTTGTCAAGAATTCGCCATGTTCTGCATGTTGAACTAAATATTACAGCCTCCACAAGGATCTAAATAATGCGAGGAAGCTTTAATTTTCCTCCAGTCTCTGAGAGTACATTCCACGGGCTAGTAAAAACTTGTTTTTTTTTACGAAATAAACAACATTTTGTCAGCACTTAAATTTACAGAACAATCCTGGATAGAAACGGACCTCCTAATATAAGACCATTTAAAATCCTGCATTATTCAGGATTGAAAATGGCTAAATTGTTCCACTGCGTCGTATAGCTCGCTGTAGCCATATGACTTTACCCTTTGCCCGCGAACTTCTTCACGCGAGGACGAGGATCCGAGACCACGCAACTCCTAGAGCTTGTCTGGATTCCCAGTGCCCAGCCCGTCTCACCTCCCACCTCACCGTTTATTATAAAAGCAAACGCGTCCACACGACTCGACCAGTCACATCCGCGTGGTTATCGTAGTGAGGCCGGCGTATTATACTCACGCCGCTACCGCGGATCTATTCGGTACCACTCGCGTGTGACCGAAAACTTCCCTTCGTAACGTGACGACGCAGCGTCCGAAATGGACGTGGAGGAGTTCAGGCAGCGGGGCAAGGAGATGGTGGACTACATCTGCACCTACATGACGAACATCGGCGGCCAGAGGGTGACGCCGGACGTCGAACCGGGCTACCTGAGGCAGTTGCTGCCCGACGAGGCGCCGAAAGAGCCGGAAGACTGGGACGAGATCATGAAGGACGTGGACAAGAAGATTATGCCTGGTGTAACGCATTGGCAGCATCCCAGGTTCCATGCGTATTTTCCAAGTGGAAATTCCTACCCGTCTATTTTGGGGGACATGTTGGCGGATGCTATTGGGTGCATCGGTTTTTCCTGGGTAAGAATATAAAGTAGATAGCAAAAGACTTTTCTTACAGACGAACTTTTCTGGGATTATTCCCATATAAAGTTTGCACCAGATGGGAAGCTTTTTAAAAACCTTATTTTTTTCTTTAATTTTTCTTTGAAATTTATTTGTATTGCTTTGATTTATTCAGAAAGCAACGAGTACATAAGTGTCTCAGGTTATTTGCGGGAAAAAATATCGAGTATCGATTTGAAGATAAATAATTAAGAAAAGCGAATATTGATATCTTTTCCCGATTTTTAATTTTAAATGTCAAATTTGACAGGCATTAGCTGTGACGTCATGACCCTCTTTGGGTGTATATATGTATCCACATAGCCCGAAATCTGATTTTCAAAAAAACTAATAATAATAACTCTCTCATTTCGTACAAACTTTATGAATAGCACTGTACTTACTTTATGTTCGCAGTTGATTAGGCAATTATTTTAAATATTTTAAATTTTCTCAAATGCACATCTTTAATAATAGATGCAAAAAACCATTCTTTATTTGGAATTTATTTAAAAATGTTTGTTTTGAACAAACTTGTGGCAGTAACTGGTTTCTGTTTATTTTATTCGTTTTTATTTTATATTTATACAATATCCAACAGCCTGAGTACCTACCAACTACGAGATATCTTAATAACAATTAAACCTATTCAGTAAAATTAAAAGTTAAGCGTCAATAATTTTCTACATCATTACATTTCTGGCTGCAGTAAACTGATACATATTTTCTGGTTTTGTGGTAGCATTTTCTTTTCTGATAAAAATCAGTTTTCTAGTAATTTGAATCAGATATTTGCAAATCAGTCAATTAATTTATGAAGTAGCTTAAGCATCGAGCTTTGCGCAAAACAACACTATGTTCTATAAAAATGTCAATATTCTACTTCCGGTTTACCCAGAAATCAATATTCCTTGATTTCTTACCTTAACAGTTCTTCTATACAATAATTTGTTGTTTTTTCTGAATGCCCACTTTATGGATATATTTCTATCTACTGAAGCCAAAATCAGTTCTTGGGGTAATTAAAAACATTTTTAACATCGTTAATTAATATATAAGTATTTTATATCTTTTAAAATCTTTTTATATCTATTTTACAAATGTGCGAGAAAATTCACTTGAGACAGACCAAATTAAACAGCATTTGCTCAGGTACTTCGGAAATCCCTAAAAAATCACAATACCTACTTATTTTAAATTTCATGCTAGTATTATATAATCCTTTATCAACCGCGCCTTTCAAAAAACAATGTCAACAATCAAATAAATCACTGCTGGGTAAAAACCTCGTATTGTTATGACTGATTGCAACAACGCGCAATGCCACTTATCACTTCATTGCTAATTAATTTGCACATCTAATCTGCTTCTCAACACGACCATCCTAAAAAACTGTTTTTATTTGCAGGCTGCTAGCCCAGCGTGCACAGAATTGGAAACCATCGTCATGGATTGGTTTGGCAAAGCGATCGGCCTGCCAGACGACTTCATAACTTCGGTCAAGGGCAGCAGAGGTGGCGGAGTCATCCAGACCTCAGCCAGCGAGTGCGTCTTGGTATCCATGTTGGCTGCCAGGAATCAAGCCATCCAGTATCTCAAAAGCAAGAACCCCAACGTAGAAGACAGCGTGTTCCTTCCCAAACTTGTCGGGTATTGCTCAAAAGAAGCGCACTCTTGCGTAGAGAAAGCGGCGAAGATTCTCCTGGTTAAATTAAGAATCTTGGAACCGGGCGAAGACGGTGGTTTGCCCAAAGAGGCGCTTATGGATGCCATGCTGAAAGATAAAGCTAACGGTTTGATGCCTTTCTTCGTTTCGACAATTTTGGGGTCGACTTCGAGTTGCTCATTCGATAACCTTCAAGAAATCGGTCCTATTTGCAAAGCGGAGCCTTGCGTATGGCTTCACGTAGATGCCGCTTATGCCGGCAACGCCTTCATCTGCCCAGAACTCAAATACTATCTTAAAGGAATCGAGTTCGCAGATTCTTTTAACACCAATCCAAATAAATGGCTGTTGGTAAACTTCGATTGCTCTTGTCTTTGGGTGAGGGACAGAATCAGACTCACGCACGCTTTGATTGTCGATCCCCTGTATCTTCAACACGCAAACTCGGACGAAGCCATAGATTACAGACATTGGGGAATTCCTCTGAGCCGTAGATTCAGATCTTTAAAGCTTTGGTTCGTCATCCGCAAATATGGTATATCTGGACTTCAAGCTTACATCAGAAATCACATCAAACTGGCGAAACATTTTGAAAAATTGGTACGCAGTGATAGTAGATTCGAAGTCGTAAACGACGTAAAGTTGGGACTGGTTTGCTTCAGGCTGAACGCTCCAGATAACATAAACCAAGTACTTCTGGCTACAATAAACGCTTCCGGAAAATTGCACATGATTCCGTCGATGGTAAAAGGAAAGTACATCATCAGATTTTGCGTGACATCCGAAAATGCCGTTCAGGAAGATATAGAACACGCCTGGAGAGTAATAACAGAGCATTCTTCGGAGATCCTGGACAATTTGTCGCCTTCTCCGAAAATGGAAGCGTTCGTGAAGCCCCCGCTCACGAGGCAGAAGTCCAAGAGGTTTTCGTTTACACGAAGCGTGTCCAAAGAGCTTTACAAGAGATCAAAAAGCAAATCAAATCTGTTCGATGGGGCTACTCCTATATTAGTTGCCGATTCTGACGAGGAGGAAAAGAATGAAGACAACGAGGACGTATTGGAAGCTTTGACGAATTTTTCATCGATGTCACACGACGACGACGAGGTTTTTCAAGGCGACTGCAAGACTAATAGGATAGAACGGATACTGCCGACAAGTCCGAAGGAGTTGAAATTGTGCACCGGTGTTTGAGTTGAAATCTAAGTTATTAGCCAGTGAGAGAAATGTGACTTGAATCCCGTTAATAAGCATATTGTAGTAAGTTTTTACTAAAAAATGTATAAGGACAATTTGAATGCATTTCCTACAGTATTATCGCATACTCGGTAGGACCAGATTTTTCGTATTTGATATCTCAGTATTATTAGAATTAAGTCGAATGTTTCACTTTATTTATTGCTAGAGTTAAGTTATTAGCCTTAGACTTGACGTCACCAATTTTGTAACGTGCATTTTTGAATAAATTGTATTTTTCTACTTGGGTAATTTTATTTAAACTCTATTTATAGAAAGCTTCTGACATTCTAAAGGGAAGTTTTATGAAGTTAAGGACCCGTGTTGAATATTCATCGAGCTTGGAAGAAAATGTTTTATGTTTCAATTTTTATACTTATAATTTCGTTAGGTGCGTAAATATAATGTTCGCTTGGAAAATGGATGTGGTGTAATAAAACCGGGTGTCTCCTAAATTATGTTTTAGTGCTATAGAGCTTGACAATGTAAGTTCATGTCTTAAATTAATTCCGGTTAGACGTAGATTTTAATCTAGCAGATAGTGACAATGAAAGCGAAATATCGAATGAAAATAACTTTTAATTTTAGTTTTCAAATAATATTCAACTTTCCGCACTAAAACTCGTGTGGGTATCCATGCTATTCGCAACCAGGAAGTTTGACAGGTGTCTTGTTTATTATTGTATTGTATTTTGGGATCAAATAAAAGCTGTGATGCGTATGGAGTGTGGGAAGAACCTAGTCGAGACCCCAAATGGTTTTCAGGAAGGCCGCGAATATTCAAAGTGACAAATCTAGCTAAAGTGAATCAGAGTCGTAACGTAGGTCATAGCATACAAATTTAACTCGGCTCTTGAGTTACGGGTGGCCGTAGGTGTGAGAATGTTTTTTCGTTAAAGAGTCATTTCTGTTTTCGTCGACACAGAAGAAAGGATGGTTGGTAATTGTTATTCATGCGGAAGCAAACGAGAAACATTTCGGTGCACTTTTTTAAAAGAAATTACCTATTTATCTTAAATTTATGTAGATTATGTTTGAGTTGCCGTAAAAAGATATCGATGCATTTTATGGGCGAATTCTTCCTGGAGAGCGTATTTAAAACCAGTTATATCAATAATCGATAATTGACTATGTTCGAAATGCAGTCATAATATTTATTCACAAACATCTTTTATGGTTCTCTGAAAGATTCCGTGATTACAAAGAGGATTCATTTTACAAGAGAAACTAAAGGCAAAATCGTTCAAAACTATAAGGGAACGTTGAAGTTTATAACGTCCCTTTACGTGTTATCTATTTTACGTGAAAATTTCAAATCCTTTTTTATACCAGGTGTCCTGTACAAGTGGAGCGAAATGTTTGTTTTTAAGTGAACAAATTAAATCTGTTATAAAAAATGAAAAGTTCCAGTGTCACTGAGAATTGCCACTCGTAGGATGTTAGTGTCATTCCGTAGTAGTTAAACGTCATACAATACATTGTTCCTTCATATAAAACAGGAGGACCTTTCGACGCTTGCTTACTAAATATAGTAGGTAAATACTATACACCTAGTTTTTACGAAAAACCATTTAGTTTGAGAGTTTTATTTATGTAACAAGTTCACAAGCTTCTTTTTAGTAAACGAAAAAGACACTTTCTATATAGGTACATAAGTTTTAAACGAACTTTTTTAGTAAAAATACAGAAAAAATAGAATATACCTAACAAACGATCACGTCAAAGTTTCCAGATATATTGCCTATATACTTAGGTATGCTATACAGTGTCTTCGAAAAAGTTCGCACCATACTGAGAAAAATTTTGATTAATGATTTATTTTGAAATGCAACTTTGGGGATACCTTTTGCTTTAAAAAAGATGAAAAATTATTCGTTCAAATCTGGTCGCGTGACTTACGCTATCTGACAAAAAAGGCACTTAAAAAATATAATCGCTGAAAATTGACTTGTAAAACTTTTTGAAATTTTAACAAACAGATAGTGAAAGTTACGTGACCACGTTTGAGCGAGTCATTTTTAATATTTTAAAAGCAAAAGTCAACCTCAAAGTTGAATTTAAAAATAAATCAATAATTAGTACTTCTTTCCTATATGTTGCGAAGTTTTTGGAGGACACTACTAACAACAAAGTCAACAAAAAATATGCTTAGCCACGCTTTTTACGTAAAAAAAGAGTAATATCTATATTATTTGTTTAGCAGGACCTAGGTGTTGAGAAATTTATTGAATGTTGTCAATATAATAATAAAAATAAATATGGTAATTTCATAGTTAATAGGCTTCATTCTAATTCTCGTAACTAATTTCATGAATGAAACACTTAAATACTATAACAGAAATTTTAGTTTGCCTAGTCACATACCACGAATCATTTTCTAAATTATATTTAACGCGTCTGCGTTCTCATTCCAAATAACCATCAAGCATCTAAAATGATGTAATACAAACAGTCATAACCATTTTTGGCAACACAAAAATTTCCGATTTGAGCAACTTTTTAAACGGATACAAGTCCTTTTTTATTACTCAAAATAGTGTACAGTAGGTATGCTCTAAAAAGTAGCACAGTGCGTTTCATCAGAAAATCGAGTATTTTTCATATTATAGGTATTCAAAACATTAATTACTTAATAGCTATAATGTTGTAAAATATTAGCTCTCTATTGTGGTAGGTCTAAATTAACTAATTCCTTTTAAGATTAACCTCAAAGCATATCATTTTAATTTACATTATTCATTAAAGTCTGTGGTTAGGATTACGTATTACCCAATCAACATAAATGTTTAGGATTTCCGCCAAAGGTGTTAAGCCAATTACCTACCTCTTCGAAATTCATGAAAGTCCTAACTAAACAGTAAAAATTCCAATACTTTCATCGTTATTAATTTACATTCTAAAATTATGTCAATAATGAGTCATCGCACTTTAGAAAGTAAGTATGTAGGTATTGTTGAGAGAAGATTCATCATCATCAATAATAATTTCTCGTTGTTGCATAACACCACAATATCATTAAGTTTATTTGCCTTTTATACATACCATAAACATCAATAGGTAATTGCCGTTGTCTTTAAGATATACCTATGTTTACGGTAGGTTATGCACACAACAAAATGTTTTATACATTTATCTCCTGTAAATAAAAGGCAGATTTTTGTCTCTGGGATTTGGCTTTGAGAAATACCTACATAGGTATCCCGCAGTAAGTGTCCCTGAAAATGGCTTGTTTTTTATCTATAACATTTTGGATAAGTAGGTTATGGAGATTAGAAAATAAATTATTAATTGCCGATGGCCTTTTGTCTTAAAATTATGCAAATTTCTTCTCAACAACCCGGATTCCACCCGTTGGTTCTAATGTCTAAATTTGGACCTGTTGCCCTGCGAAATAATCTTCTCGTTTGAAGGTGTACAATTTACCTTTTTGGTACGGGGGCGACAAACTTGGAGTTGAGTGACTTTTGTACATCGAGGGCATTGAAATCTTATATTTTTAATACCTACATTTGCTTTCTGTCGGGACTTGAATGCTCTGAGCAGGCAGCAGGCAATTGGGAAAATATCACGACTTTATGACTGCTACATCCTCTCCTCGGGCCGCATATTTACGTTTCCTATACGGTCAACGCTACACGTTGCGGCAGCCAGCTAGGAAAGGTAACGCGTTCTGATCGCTCCGTTTCCTACACAGTAGGTAAGAGTAAGCGCAACGCTATATTAATAAATGCCGGCTTGTGCAAAAAAGGTAGATTGGACTGTCATAACAGCAACAAACACATCAACACATCAAGCCTATATTATTTGCAAACACCAGGTAAATGGTAAATAAATACGTGTACCAACAGATACATTATAGCTGTAAGCTTATGCTTCTGAAACCTTTGTGGTCATGTATATAGGGTGGCCAAACGAAAAGGTAACAGACCCAATAACGGGTAAGGAAATTTTTTCTGGGAAAAACGCAAAAACACGTCGATTTTGTTTGGAAGGGGGACATCTTTCAGGTTGAATTTTATACCCCTAATCACAACCCCCTAAGTGGGGTAGCCACCCTTTCGAGAATTTCAAATGGAACGGGGGGTCGAGCTATACATCATTGGAAAGAGCTTTCAATTCTCTATGCATCGGTGCTTCGTTTTTGCGATTCTACTGTCTCGTTCAAAAGTTATGAATATTTTACTATGAAATTGAAATTCAGCTCATAATTGACGGAAAAAATTGTCCGACGAAAAGGCATACTGCTTAAAAGTGTTGCATCTTTTTTGCTTAAATTTGATAGTTCCAACAACGGATTGTCAACGAATGTCGTCAAATCACGCCGCAGATGCTTCAAAATGTACGCGAGCGTTTTGAACAAAATCTGTATTATTGTATGGAGGTGGAGGGAGAGCATTTTCAGCATTTAATAAACTAACAGGTACCTATTTTAGTTGTGTTTCCCTTCATTAGCAAACTTTTCCAGAATTAGATCCCTTTAATTGAAATTAAATTCAAAACATATTAACGAAAATTTTTGTTCGATATTCTACATCCTGTGTTTTAAATAAATGAAAAAAAAAAAACAAAATTCCCCGTCGATTGCACAAGGAGTGAAAAGGACTGTCCAATGATGTCTACAGCTTCACCCTCCTTTCAATTAGAAGTTTTTAAAGGGATGCATCCCCATCGTGGGGGTTTGCCTCGGGAACTATCAAATTTAAGCAAAAAAGTTGCAACACTTTTAAGCAGTATGCCGTTTCGTAGGACAATTTTTTCCGTCAATTATGAGCTGAATTTCAATTTCATAGTAAAATATTCATAACTTTTGAACGAGACAGTAGAATCGCAAAAACGAAGCACCGATGCATAGAGAATTGAAAGCTCTTTCCAATGATGTATCGCTCGACCCCCCCGTTCCATTTGAAATTCTCGAAAGGGTGGCTACCCCACTTAGGGGGTTGTGATTAGGGGTATAAAATTCAACCCCTTCCAAACAAAATCGACGTGTTTTTGCGTTTTTCCCAGAAAAAAATACCTGACCCGTTATTGGGTCTGTTACCTTTTCGTTTGGCCACCCTGTAAGTATAATATACCTAAGAGTATTTAGTATCTAAGAATTAAATTGAATATTAAATGTAGGTTCAGGGTTCCACCTCGGGTTCCACTCATATACCATAGCAACCTATACCGCGCAAGAGAGACGTCCGACCGGGGGAATAATTTGGCGGCCATTTTTAAGCCTAAATGAGGCCGGAAATTTGAAATCATTTCTACCGGTGGGTTCCATAAATAATGTAATGTCTTGGTTGTCGGTTTTGTAAAATGGAAATTATTTTAGTTCAAAGTACAACATAGGTTCAAGATTTTTGTTGGTTTTGGTTTTAAATTAATGCATTCGGGAAACGAAGCAGTTAACTAGGTTGAGAAATTGTACAACTTACTCAAAACAATATTTTAATCATCATAAGGAGAACTAATATAATTATTATTGTACATTATACATATAGCTTATACAACAGCTACATTATAAATAATTACTTATAAAAAATATGAAAATATTTTTAATTACCTAACATTTTCATACACTATTACTTGGTATAATTATTTCTTTGAATACCTTTAATAATAATAATAACCTATTTTCCAAGAACATAATATTATCTATACCTATTTCTGAATTTTTAGGCAGCTGGTTTTATTCCTTAGAACTTTTTATTTTTGTTTGTTTAAAAAATACAAGTAAAAGAAAACTTGGTAACTTCAACTTCTACCACTTTAATCTTTGCTTCAAAAATGAAAGCGAAGTGATTTTTAATTACGCTCTTCTTTGACAAGCTTCAATAATTTTGCTGGCGGTGATCTGCAGTTAACAAGTTTACTTGTTGCTGCCTGCTGCTGTTTGCATTTCTTCGGTTAATTCTATTTGCTCCAGAAATGCGGCTTTCTTCGTTGTATCGAGAATTACAATGTCTCCATTTTCCTCATCTCCACGAGTTATTTCTTGAACTTCTTGAATGACACCTAGATTACCTACTAAGCCACTTTCCAAATTTAGTTTCTTCTCTTGAAAACCTAAAAATGAGCAAGAAATCAGAAAATATCAATGAGAAAACAATCATATTTGGCAAAAAATTATACCTATTTGCTTACCTATGAAATGCAATTTCACAATCTATATGTAAAAGTCTCTTTGCATTTGCACCAAGTCATGTTTTTATCTCGTAAATATGAGAATGGAAAGTTATTAACCGTACAAAATATAAAAGAAAAAATCGGGATTAAAAACTAAAAACACATCTCTCATCAAAAAAGCATGTCACGGTGACTTTTATGATTTTACCGGCGCCTTCAAAAAGTATAATGCAATTTCATTTATACTGTATACAAAATTTTAAACAAGGAATAAGGTAGCCACCATTCAAACTGCCAAAATAGGCTTAAACATGGCGGCGAATTCCATCTCTTTTCGTTCCCTGCGCCTTGCCATGCGCAATAGGGCCAAAAGCGGTATATGTTAATATACAGGTATGTGGTTCCACTCCTCCTCCTAGAACTTTCTAATTTGTTGTCATAGAAAAAAATCTAAATAAAAGTTGTAGGGAATTGTATGCATCTTTCCGGGACGCTAAAATGTATCTGTTGATACACTTATTTATTTACATTTACCTGTTTGTAAATTCGCTGTCCCAATTTAAATGAACTCGACTGATTTTGTTTAAACTTACTGACTCTTTAAAATAAATAGACTTGTGTCGAATTTTGGGAGGAATTCAAATATGAAGTAAAACTTAATGTACAGGGAGGGATGTTTTCTGGATAAAGTTGAAGATTATAGCGTTGACTGACGTATTAATACGTCAGTCAACGATTATAGAGACTAGAATGTGAGGTATAAGACCTAGGGTAACACAAAATCCGTGCAATAAGGGAATTAATATTGATATTGGCTTGTTGTTCTATAATATCAAATTAGGCGAGAGTTATTAATTAAGAGTTTTTAATCATTTTTTTCATTTAAATCGATTTTCCGGCAATTTTTTATTTAAATACTTTTTTGGGCTGATTTGATCTTATTATAGGTGCAAAGATGTATTTGATTTACTTAAAGATTTAAATCTTTTGTAAAGATTTAAATTATTTACAAAGGATTTAAATACTTAAAAACGATCTTAAATCAATTTGAGAAACTTAAACTTAAATCTTTATTAAACGGCTTAAATTTTTTGCCTGTGTGTGTGATTTAAATCATTTTTAGAATGATTTAAATCATTCTACATGATTTGCTCAGAATAATTTTGAGTTGTTCAAATCTTTTTTTATGGATTTAAATCATTCCTAATGAGTGAAATCATTTATAAGTTCTTAAATCTTTCGAAAAATGATTTATTGGAGGATAAATCGTTTGAAGTATCTTCATGCCAAAATTAATCATCTATTTAAATCATTTGAACACAAAATAATTCACTAAATTTCACAACATGCTTAAAAAAGAACTTACAAAAAAAATCACCGGCAAGAAAAATATAGGTAGTTTTAAAAAAATTATAAATTTTAATTTATATTATTGGGTATTCTTAATATGAACAAACATAAACATTATACATATATAAAAAAATGGTTGCTTTTTTATTGGTGTTTTGGTTTTTCTTACAGGAGAGTTGGACATCTTAGCTAAAGACAAAAATTTGCAAATTGTAGGTATGTACCTGCTGAATCTACTCATTAACTTCTTAAAACTTTCAATAAACACCGAAATATAATCGACCACCTCAGTTGACACTTACCCGCGATGCGCAAATTAATTACATTGTCGAAGATTTTGGTGTTAACTAGAAATTTAAAGCTGAAATTGTTTGCAGTGCTGACCCATACACCCATACAATATAATATAAGACTACCTACATTTGATAGATATAAATAATAGTCGAAAATGAGTTTTTTTACAAGTCAGGGGCGGTCTAAACATTATACAAAATTCTCAGGCTATAAAATTTGCACTAGGATTCACAAACTGGGCGATCATCGTCCACCCGAGTTTAGGTAAATTATAGAAATCGGTCGGGGAATCGGACTTTTGAAACTGTGGTTCTATTTTTGCTATTAAAAATAAATAATCCCAAGCAAACAAACACAATTCCCAATGACGCCACTAAGATATGTATAAAAATTCCTTGTATTTATAGGTATTTCAATAAGTATCTACATAGTGATAACTCTGACAACTGTCCATAGTATTTAGTCGACAAGAAAGTACATATATACTTAATAATCATTATTATACAATTACTCAAGATCTCAAATTGAGCAATACTATTAGTAGCCGTACAATGTTTGTTGTAAGAGGCAAGAAATCTTTTATATTGATTGATGGCGCTGAGAAAGCTATGAATTCTTTATTTTTTTTTATAATTATATATATATAATCATATTTTGTGTTCAAAAAAAAAAACAAAATGTGGCAATTTTTATGGTCTTAAAAGAGAGCCAACGACCTTGTGAACTTATCTGAAACTATCTTAGCACCCTCACGGCTATAGCTTCATATTCTGAAAAGTAGATGGCGCCTATGGTCAACAATGTATTTTGCATTGTATTTTGTCTCCGGGAAGCGCATGGTGAGCCAGAGAACTGTCAAACATGACAGCCGAGAGCAGTCTTTATTAATACGTCAGTCAAGGATATAACATTCTACAGCTATTAACAAATTCGCCCAATTTGAGTTTTTATTTATATTGCACGATAGTTGCATAGATGTCGATTTCCTTTTCAGCGTCATCTAGGTATAGTCAAATTATTTTAAGAAGTCCTTACTGGGACTGTCAATTGGTAATTTCGATATCCTAAGTTGGCATCCATGCAGCAAAAAATGCAACCGGGTCATAAGTTCAGGTCAGTAACTAGCCCATTTGCACTAATAACACGAAAAGTAACAAGAACAACAACAACATAGATAACGGAAACACTCACGAAACGTAGAAAACCCGCGAATATTTTCACTGTCGAATGTTTGAACCAGTTTGAACGATCTGGAAAACCTTCACTGTCACTTTGACACACCGAAGCTAAATTTGCCTGAGTCCGCACATAGAGGCTGCCAAAAGCAGCTGATTATATCAAAATACCAATATGAAAACTGTTTCCATGACGTTTGAAATTATTATTAAAATGAGTTGTAGTATAGTTATTTTTATTTATAGCGGTATAATCGTGATTGCAATAGGGTTTTTATTTTATTATGTTCTTTTTTTCGTATCAACTTTTCACATAATAAATCAACAAGGCCTACTATAAAGACAGGCCCTGGCGCACAAAAATCACGTGACCATCTTAGTCGGACGTTACATGTCATTTGTCACATAACTGAAAGCGGCAGCTTGGGTTTTGAGAAGTTTTAAATGTTTAAAGTGTTTTTAAACGTCTTAGTTTATATTTTAGAAACAAGTTTGTGTCTAGTGCGCGTGTGTCCTGGCGGAGGGGAACCACCCAGGTGTTATTATGGCCTCTGGGTGGGAGTCGTGCCGTCCAAGAGTATTGGTGCCGCTCGCACCGACGCGTGAGCGCTGTAAAGGGGAATCCTCCCCCGAACCACAGAATAGGGAACCCGGAATGGACTATTATGGACATGGACAGTATTGGACAGTGGAGCCTGAGACACGGGGTGAACTGCTTACGGGAGATCCGCGAGTTCAGACGGTCCGGGTGGCCGTTCCCGTTGACCACGTTCGGGTTTGTGTATTTATTGTATTCACCATTCACCTTGTGCGAAATAAATCAGTGTTGTAACGTACTCGAGGATTTTCGTTGTCGACCCACGCCCTAATACGGTTTCTATTCGGTCTTTCACGCTGCCGATTAACTGAGACCTCATCAATATTTACAGTATACCTACTGCATGAGGTTAGTTTTCATTTTTATTTCGTAAAAAATAACCTAAATACCAAATATTGGGGCTGTTTATATTATATTTATACATAGTACAAAAGCCAGGAAGAAAATGTCACCATAACAACATTTGCTTTGCCTCGGGATGAAAATTTCCGCCAAAAATCCAAATTCCAACAGATTTAATTTCTAAAAAAAACCCTTAAGTATGTGTGGCTAACACATTTTCAAGAAAGTGAAACAATAATTAAAGTGGACAAATGTGTTGTGGGAGGAAAATACCTATAGAGAATATCACCTAAGCTAAAGGAACAATTTTTGAGAATGTGCCAAAATATTGTGAGTGCAGTGCCGTTTAACTCTCAGCCTAAAACAGCTGAGGCAGGTTGAAAATTTTGAAAAAACAATTAGAGAAAGCTTGGATGCACAAAACCAATAATGTAATAGATGAAAGAAAACTTGCCAAATTGTTACGAAATTAGTTTTTTCTACTTATCTCCAAAAATGCCTTTCATTATATAGACTAAGTTGGTCACGTGACTACGCGATTATGCGTTAGCGCCGTGGCCTGTCTTTATCGTTGGCCTCGATAAATCAATGAGTGACGTCATTAACTGGTTGAGACACACATACCAATGTTATACCCATGCATAACAGAAAATTCCTAGGGATTTTATGGAGATTGTCATCTGACAAAATCGGGACTTCTTACAGTAATCGGGGTATAGCTGTCCAACCTGTACCGACACTATATTAAAGACCCGAGCATCACGTCATATTTCATTGTTGTTCTCGGACTGGGGTGGCGCTACTCGACGAAAAAATGGCGAGTTATTATAGGTTATAGGGATGTATTCTGTGGTTATTGGTATGTCAGTTTCTGACGTTTAAAATGTCCCAAATGTCCCAAGTAACGAATTGTCTTTGCGTCCAGTATTAATTAACAATTTGATCCTATTAACACAGCTTTTATAGGTAGATTTGTTTGTGATAACATGAAATTTCCATGCATATGAAGAAAATGGTATGCACACTGCACAGACCATTAGGTGAATTGCAGAAGAATAAACATTATTTTGGAACTATGGGATGATCTGATCAACCAGCTGAAGAAGCGAAAATTCTAGATATTATTTTGGAAGAGTATCTTGTAACGTATGCAAGAATGAAAATAGAAAATTTTGTTTATAGCTCCAAAGCGAACCAATAGTCCTCCATATAAAGAAGAAACTGAAAAATCTAATGCGTTTTATGCTTACACTACAACTAGCCATGGACTTCATTTCAGACCGAAAGGTACCAAATACTCTTGCTTGCATTTTAGACTCGCTTTTCTTAAGAAAATGTATGGAAATATGCCATGTGAACTTGTCAAATTAGAGGGACATAACAAACAAATGTTTTATTTTATATTGAACATTAAATTCCTTGTAACAGACATAATATTTGCATGTTTTTATTTTATAAACAATGGTGTTTTTGTAAATTTGTTTCGTCGTGTGGCGCCAGTGGCGATCGCTTGCTATATAGTGTTGGTCCAGGTCCAACACAGTCACGTTTTTGTGTCTTACGTTTTTCTGTGGTGCGCAAAATAAGCGAGAAAATCGCGTGGTAGTCCTAAAAGAATCATCCTGTAATATAAATAAAATTGAAAACGGGACTAATTCATTATTATTTCAGCAATTTTTTTCTCAAACATTGTTTTGGCAGGATTGATATTTATGTCTAGAACTTTTCTTCCTATAAAAAAACAGTTAAAAACCCGCTGCCCTCGTGACAATTTGTAAAAATAATTCGACGCCTCCGATCGGCGACGTGTTGTGTATCACACCTTCCTAAATTATCCGTCACAATGACGTCCTCACAACTCGGCAGTAGGCCGTCGTTCTAGTAGACAAATTTAAACGAAATTCCGCAAGGCCGTCACTTACGGATTTTTGTCAGCGTTCAACAGGTAGGCGCCCGGCCATGTGGCGTAACAATGTGAAAGTCTGGTATGTCAAACATTCGGCTATTTTGGCTAACGCATGACTGTGACAGAGTGCACGGGCGCGATCTTGACTTTGGACGAGGTCCAGCACACGGATCTAGTCTGAGACCGTTGGCGCGAGTGGATTTTGCTGATGGGGAGATTCTTCGTACTTTGACCCGTGTGCGAAATCTCGGATGATGATTTTGGTCTATGCAGATTAGTTTGGATGTGGCGCAGGTCCCCGAACCAGAAAAAATCTAAAAAATGGGCATCCGCGACTCTGCCTGCTTGCTTCCTAGATATTTTGTTTACACTTATATAGTCCAAAGCATGAAAGAAAACGTTTCTAAAGTTTGCGGGCAGCGTTGCGAGATTTCCTATACGAGTAAGTAGTCGTTATTTATTGGCGAATACAAGTTTTATCATATTGAAGCCGAATTTCTGAACTCTGTTATACACGAGACCACTTACCCATTTTTGTTTATCATTTATTTTTAACGTGGTGTGATAAAACACCTATTATATTTTTTTCAACATCGTCGCGTCTACCATCGCCTTTGAAATACGGCAACACAGCACTTCTGCGAAGGAGTCGGCTGACAAAATCAGTTAGCCAACGCGTTTTGTGCCTGTTTCTATAGTACGTAAAGTTAACTGCGTATTTGGGCTACCATACAGACCTCATTTTTTAGGCCGCTGGCAAGTGTTTTCCGCCGGCTCAGAGAGCTCAGTGGAGTTTCGTATGTTCGGTAGTTAATGTGTGCAAAATGAGTAAACAGGGAAGAACGTTGCATTCTCAAGCACGAGAAATAATTGCCAATGTTATAAGGGTTTGCCTTCCTCCATAATCTAACGCATCACCGTTAAGAATAATATTAACAATAAATTAAATAGCAATTATATGAAAATTAAGTCAGTGAGTTACACAAAATTGAGCTACGCTCCTGAACTGTGACTAATTCTATAATATTTGTGAGTTCTTCCCCCTTACGTCGCACGCATTCTGCCGTAAGGAGGACTATACCACTTAGTGCCTCTTTAAAATAAATAGCATATAGCGTTGACTGACGTATAATTTAATTTTTTCCTTCCACTTTATATCTACAAAAAGAGCAAGCATGAAAATACCTGAACAAACAATTGAAATTTAGGTTCGTGATTAATTAAAAATCGAAAATGGAATCTCTAAACAAGGCTACTGAAATTATAGGGCGATTGAGTCAACATGCAATAAAATCAGTTAAAAAAGTTAACCTTATTATAGGTATTCACATTTACTTCTAAAAAAATTAAACGCAATGAATCATAGTAGGCTTAGGCTTTTGAAATTTTTCACACCTATTTAGCTTTTCATCAAGAACAAGTTTACTTAATATCATTTTGACGTGCAATCAAAGCAGGCCTAGGCTTTTGAAATTGTGCACACCTACTTAGTTTTTCATTCTGAACAAGTTTCCTTAATAATATTTTGTCGTAGATCTACAATAAGGGGACTTTACTGGCGTAAAAAAAGTTTCCAAACTAAAATTGTCACAAATTAGTTAAAAAAAAACAAGGCTAAACCCAAAAGGCTCAAATTTTAACTCGACATTTTTTGCCTTTTAAAAGAATCGTTTCACCTATCCAGGGCATACTCGATAGTCCACATCCCGAGAGTCTCTGCGAACTTTATAATATTCTCTTGTACGAGCAATATGGCATAAAATAATAATTTTTATGAAAGCATGTTTATTATTGATGCTGAGCATTCTACCAAGACCAAGGTAGGTGCCACTTCATTTTCTATAGTATATGCATACCGAAAATTAAGAAGGTACTTGAGGTACTTACAAAAGTAGCAGATAGGTACTCCTTTGTTGAGCACAGGGACTCTTTAAAATAAGGGGACCCAGCATGTCACAGTCTATTACATAGGAAAAGTGAAGCCTTGATTGGAAGTTTTTTTCTGTAGACTCCAAGGAGACCACAAGGGGGCTGGTACAAGGTTATGTTATAGTCAGTGTCCAACTGTCATCAGGTTTTATGTGATATGCCAGTGCCATGGATTCTTCACAATTTTTAAGTTTTCTAACTTCCAGATACTCAGGTGTGTCAATTAAAGGTAATGCGGTCATAATAAATTTGTTTCATTTGACAGTTGCCATATTCTGCAAGTGTAGACACAACATTGTCAAGTCTATTTTTTATAAATCATGGAAACCATTATTAATTTTTACTAACAATCAAAGTAACTGTTATATTCATAGATTCTCCAATAAAATGGCATACTTGGCATCACTGATACCATTAGAGTGATGAAAGCATAGGCCTCACTTTGGAAAGTATAATGCTGGGTCCCCTTACTTTAAAGAGTCCCTGGTTGAGCATCTCCTCCATCATTTCATATACCAAAACTAGAGAACCTACTCGAAAATTTAAAGTAAAAAGTAGGTACTTAATTTTATTAATACCACTCGTTCACACAAGTTTATAAAAGAAATAACATAATAAATAACAAGCTTATTTTGATTTTAAAATAGTAAGTAGGTACCTATCTGCCTTTTAATGGTTGTTTAGAATGCGCTTTAATAAAGATAATTTTAAACTAACCGCTTAAATTCTCCATTATTGATAACAACATTCGCTGAAAGATAATGGATAAGAAACATTTGTTTATTTTCTCCTAATACATAATGAAGACCTTCCCATGTGATACCCCAATGAATCTAAAGCTTCAGATGTCATGTTAAAAAGAAGGGGAAGGGTAAAGTTATGGTTACGGAGTGTTGAATTTTTTGGGCAGATTATAAAATCCTATTCAGTTTTCTTTGTGTATAGGATTCATAAATCCAAAAATTGTTCGAAATCCAGAACACACTACTATGTCAGCACGTAATACCAAAAATAATTTTCCTCCTAAATTTCGCACCACAAAAATACACTTTAGATTTATTTATTCTAGAAAATGACTGGTGCCATCATTATTTTTAGTAGGTATACCAAAACAAATGTGTAGGAATTCACAGTGTTTCGTACAGTTTCCAAACAAATGAAATACCTATCTATTATGCAGTTTCACGTACGAAATTACTTTTTCATTATTTAAATATTACCTAGGTACTTTAACAATTCAGTTTATTACATATTTATGTAGTTTGTTGGGTGTTTTAGGTAAATTTAAACACAACGTAGCTTACAGTGTTAGAAAATTCTGTGCAGCATTGTCATGTGATGTTATTTCTAACGTAATGTAAACATTTTAGGCCTATTACCAATTATGGCACACAGTAATTCTTCCCATGGCGTTTCATTATTTAACATTGTTGTTGCGTAGACAATACAACGTCTGGGTATCTGGATAGCATCCAAACTTAGATAAATAAACAGTGAGTCAAGCAAAAGCAAGAGACGTTTCACCGCATGTCGTTTATTTTTTTATTCGCAATATCAAAGAAAACTACGACATTAAGCCCGTGTTGTTGTGGAAATTTTATGAAAAATGCGCACATTGACAAATGGGCCTCATTATTGTAAACATAAAATTTTGTACGGGGGACAATTTAGCTTTTTTATTTTTTAATTTAGTTATAACATATACAGGGTGTCTACTGACGGAGGGCCACTTGGAAATATCTCGACAAATATGCATTTTTCGGAAAACTACCTTTTTGATGGCCCAACTTTGTGTAAAAACAAATTCGAGATCCATGGCCTACTTTCCAAGAAATTTTTAAAAAACCCGAAAATTGCGGATACTTCTTTGGCATGTAACTTTTTTATTTTAAGAGTTATCGAAAAAGTTTCTGAATAGAATCTGTAGGCAAAATTTATTACTTTAAGCCTGCTTTATCATACTTTGGCAAAATGCCGCGGTTTAGAGGGTGCTCTCTTAGCGCTTAAAAAAAAGTTACTCAATTATAGCAGGCCATGGCGTCAAAAAACTACCTATTTTATGCACTTTCGATCGATATATCACAAGCGCTACATATCCCTTGCGTTAGCCTGATTTACAATTTTTTTTAGAAAAAAAAATTAAAATTGAAATGAAATTTGTTGCGAGAAATCTGCATCTCCCACATTTTTGAAATTTTCTAGTATGCCTTGAAAAACAATAGCAACCAGCTTCTGTCAGTCAATCAATTGGATCTTTCAAACATGAATTGTTTGATAGAAGTTGAAAGAATCGATTCAAGAAATAGGTACTTGTATAAAATTAGCATGGCATTTTCAAACGAAGACAAATTCAATTTATTTGTAATGTAGGAAAGCAACTTTAATTCAACGCTAGCGTTAAGACAGTATCAACATAGATATCCAAACGCCCCTAGTCCAAATAGAACCATATTTAAAAAGTTATCAAGTAACTTAAAAAATCATGGCGCGTTTTCACACACATCTCCGATTTGATGATTTTTTAAGTTACTTGATAACTTTTTAAATATGGTTCTATTTGGACTAGGGGCGTTTGGATATCTATGTTGATATTGTCTTAACGCCTAGCGTTGAATTAAAGTTGCTTTCCACGTACATTACAAATAAATTGAATTTGTCTTCGTTTGAAAATGCCGCTAATTTTATACAAGTAACTACCTATTTCTTGAATCAATTATTCTTTCAACTTCTATCAAACAATAATCTTTGAAAGATCCAATTGATTGAGTGACAGAAGCTGGTTGCTATTGTTTTTCAAGGCATACTAGAAAATTTCAAAAATGTGGGCGATGCAGATTTCTCGCAACAAATTTCATTTCGACAAAATATTTGCAATGTAATGTGTTGTGAAATTAATTAAATCGATAGTTGTAGTTTATTTAACCGAACTTTGAAAGCATTTTTACAAGACAACTAAATTTTATTTTTTTTTTCTAAAAAAATGTAAATCAGGCTAACGCAAGGGATATGTAGCGCTTGTGATATATCGATCGAAAGTGCATAAAATAGGTAGTTTTTTGACGCCATGGCCTGCTATAATTGAATAACTTTTTTTTAAGCGCTAAGAGAGTACCCCCTAAACCGCGGCATTTTTCCAAGTTATGATAAATCAGGCTTAAAGTAATCAATTTTGCCTACAGATTCTATTCAGAAACATTTTCGATAACTATTGAAATAAAAAAGTTACATGCCAAAGAAGTTTCGGCAATTTTCGGGTTTTTCAAAAATTTCTCGGAAAGTAGACAATGGATCTCGAATTTGTTTTTACACAAAGTTGGGCCATCAAAAAGGTAATTTTTTTTTCAAATAAAGTTCTCCGAAAAATGCATATTTGTCGAGATATTTCCAAGTGGCCCTCCGTCAGTAGACACCCTGTATAGGTATTAATCCACAATAGATACCTGGTAGGTACCCTGCACTTTTGAGAGGACAAAACATACACCAAAGACTAAAACTTCAAGATGGGTGCACATTGCAGAATTCGCTGAAGACTTCTGGCAACTCTAAAGGTGTCGTCTCTCTGGCATAAGAAAACTCTGCCTAACCGGACACTTTTGTGTTTTGTTAGAATACCACGTGTTGTTTAGACGAATGATTATTCCTTCCCTGTGCCAAAGATATATGTATATATATATTTGCCTTAGCAGGCTACTTGGGCAACAAGACCAGAGAAAATATTGTATTTCGTACTAAAAGTAGGTAGGTACTTGCTTATACTGCGGAATGGCTATAAACAGGTACCTGTCTACAATATATTATCAAACCATATCGTTATAAATTATGGAAGGCGTACCTACTCTACTCCGTGTAATTGAAATTCTAATTAACCAGTTAAACTTCATAAATTCTTGTCATTTAAGATCCTATAAATTATCGCGTCGGAGAATTAGTATTTCACATAAATATTCATTGTTTCTTGGAAACATGGTCGAGTAATTGCCGCGAGAAAAGACGCTAAAAAACCAATGACTTCAGCCTTTTGTTTGTTTTAGCAAAAATATGGAAACGGAACCGCAAAAATAATACCTAGGTTTGGGTATGCCACCTACCAGGCAGATGAAAGCAGTGCTCAGGACTCACCCGCTCTTTTAGACGGGCTACTAAGTGCTCACTTATACATATTAATAGTTAATTGCCTCCCTTAAAATGACAGTTACATTATTTGAAACTCTAAAGCTGTAGTTTCAGAGCTGATTCTGGTTGGCAAGAGATTTGGATTAGGTACTAATTAAAAATATATCACTAATCAGTCTTACATGTCAACTTTTTTATTACATATTCATATCCCAACTTAATTCACTTACGCACAACTCGGTAATTGTTAAACGAATTGAAATCAATACGCTGAATTACGCGAGAGTTTTTACATCCTTGATCGAATATCCTATTTCATTGAGTACTTAGCGGTTTTATTAATGAAACTTCAAAAGGAAGCAGGAAAACACAAAATATTAATCGATATTACATTAATTCAAAACATGCACGATCGTTTAAAATTTATGAGATCGTATAAAATATCCTGGAGAATACAATGAAATGAATAGCACTTGCTTTATTACTACACTAGTTGCTCTTATTATCATACATAGATATTATATAACACTGAAACTGTTCTAATATAGGAATGTCAGTTCAGTTTGGAAGGCAAATTAATTTTGATATACAGTGTGTCCCAATTGGTACTCCCAAGGGAGAGTATCTTATAGGCGGTGGTATTTGGATGAGGTAATTATATCATGCCCTGCTATGATTTTTTAAAATAGCTTTACGAGCGTTATTAAGGAAACTTATTCAGGATGAAAAATTGAGTAGATTTCCAAAATTTCAAAAGTCTAGGAATACTTTGATTTTTAGCCTTTTCCCACTTTTTCTTAGAAAACTGTCGTTTCTGGAGATTTCACGTCAAAATGTTTTTGTTTTCAAAATTCTGACATTGAATCATTTCAAATAAGTGATTTTAACATCGCACTTTGTTATTCAGCATCCTCTAAATTAATTCCTATGTACAAATTTTCATCAAAATTGAAAAAGCACTATACTTATTCTACATTTGCCGAGAAAAGCTGAAAAATGAGCCATTTGTTTGTGAAATTGCACAAGTGTAAACTCGTACTGTAATGTTGCAAAACTGCATCGCCACACAAAATATTATGCATATAATATATGCGTAAATCATTATGCAAACGACCACTGCCCAAAACAACCAATCATTTATTGACCAGATAACAGATAAACGTTTATCAACTCGTTATGCCTGTAAAGAAACCAAATGTCATGTCCAGAGCAGCTTAAAACAAAAAAAAAAGAACTGCGGTACAAGCACTCCCCGATTTTTCTTCGGCAAATAAAAAATGATCCCGCTGGACGGCTATAAAGACGAACAATCGCTGTTTCTGCGTCTGCCATGCTGAGAGCAAGGTGAGGGACACACGAACGGATAACTCGAATCTGTACCAGTTCCACCCACCTGCTATGCTAATATCCCGGTACCTTATTTATTATAAATATTTTAAATAGGATACCTTCGACAAACTACGTCACGCAATTTGTTATGCCTTTTGCAATACGGGGTACAGTCGAAAAAGTGCAAATTTACGCGAAAAACGATGACTAATGTGACTTCCCTGGCGAAATTGTATAGGCACTCATTTTGTATCTAAAATAAATACAGACAAAACTTTGAAAATTCTGATTTAGTAAGGACACCCACACCTAACCTGAGTGCCAAAAATGTTTTCTATTTCCATTGCCAAATCGTCTATTGATATATATACACGCTAAAATACAGGGTGTAACATAAATTATGGTCAATATACAATGTTTTATATTTTTAAACGTAATTACACTTCTCATATATTTTCTCCTGCTGGTTTATATATACGGTATTTAAATTTCTCAAAAATTAGTTTTTTTTTTATAAATGATGCCTCGCTGCAATTTGGTGTGGAGACTACACGCTAAGGGCGAGTTTGAATCCCTGCCCGTGCTAGTGGCACTACTAGGATATGTAGAATCTTTATTTTCTAATGTACCTATTTCGGATACACTAGTAATATATTAAGTAATGTTCTATTTTCCGCGTATATTTTAAAACTTCATGAATTTTGCCTAAAAGCCATATATTTCACTGACACCTAAGTACCAACTACATATGAACAAACGTCAGGTGCGGCTATGGGTTCACCTCTTTCTCCTGTCAATAGTTTTGTGGAATCTTTTAAATACAAAGCTTTAGAGCCAGCAGATCTAAAGCCAAAGTTTTAGGTTTGATATATTGACAATACCTTTGTCCCCACTGTGAAAATACCATTCCTGCTTTCCTAAATCACCTAAATTCGTCACCCATCCCAGAGATGTTTCACTTTCAGAGTCTGCTAATCTTGATCATATTACTGTTGTTCTATTAGCTAAATAATTACTCAAACCAAATTTATCAAATTTGGTTTAAAGGAAGGGCAATTCAAACCTTACCTCCCTTTACAGTCAAAATCAATGAAAATTTGAAGAGTTTTCTTTTCATTAAAGTGACAAAATTAATAATGTAGGTAAATGAAATCAGTAATAACTTATAAGCAATGACAATTGTTTGTTTCAAGACAAATCAAAGCATAATAGTACAGTAATCAGTTGTGGAAATTTAGTTTTTTAGGTTTTTACCACATGCGAATAAAATTTGCAAAACCGATCCTTTCATAGGTATGTTTATTTTATACTTACTTTTACCATATCATAAATGTCTATATCCTTTACAGTTTTGAGATTGCATGTCTTTCTTTATAAAACAGGTTCTCTTGTCATCAATATTTTTTACTTTTTGAAACCTTTCAATTGCAATTGTTAACAAATATTACCAATCGACTAACCAAATGACAAAATCAAAATCGGACATTCAGCAAGAATGAAAATATGGTGTATTCTATTGAAAAAATAATTTGTACTAATAAACGTAATATTTTAATGGATTTTTGTACAATGTGCTTACCTGATGCTTTAAGCTAAATATTTCATGCAAAAATTATTTGTATAAATGATCTACGAGTATAGTGCGATTAAATGAGCAATATTTTACAGTTATATTTGTTATTTTAGTTGTCGTGATAAAAATTAAATTTAATTTTTTAGTATTAAACTGCCTTCACTTTACTACAGACTTCAATTTTTGCTCCTAATGGGATCAGTCAAATTGTGAATGACATGGAAATTATAACGGAGAAAAGGAAAATCCATACTTACCTACTTTTGAGCTTCATGCTGATTTCTTGTACACCGGGCATTTTCAAAAGAAACTAATCGAATTGATGATATATATAGGTATATAAAATATCTCGAACACATTTGGTGGTTAGAATATACCTACTTATAATTCTGCACTCGTATAGTGGTGCCCAAAAATCTCACACGCAAATCGATCTCTGGGAACTTGAAGACGTCTCTTAAAATTTCAGACATGCAAGTACGAATTTCTGTGACCAAATAGCGTTCTGTTTATTTTAGCTTATATCAACACAGAAGTAGGCGCACTTAAAACAAAACGTTTTTCCCTCGCAGGCTTACGTCAAGTGAGTAAATCATTAACGAAAATTCGATATTTTTCACACATCGAAATCGAAAGCTCAGTATAGAACGCGGAGGTTCGAGAATAGATATTGGATCATCGAGGTGGAGGCTTTGTAAATATTTTTGCAAAAATTCCACCATTAAAATATCACAAAGGCAAAATATATTAAATAAAACTGTATTCCAAATTTTGCACATTATATTATTTATTCCATATTTAATTGTTTACACCTCCTGTTAAAACTTGGTCATATGGTCACTTTGAAATATTAATAAATACCTACTGTATAAAGAATGCTTAAAAATGACTCAAGTAAGTAGGTGATAAAATGAAATGAAAATTTGGATCTGGCAAAAATGATACTTTACAGGGTGTCTACTTTTAAGTGTATACAAATCGATAAAAAATGTATTTTGTGAGATATTTTCAAAAACCTTTTTTTTGTTCGAAAGGCCTTCAAAAACCGCTTCTTTTGACCTTTCTGCCATTTTCAAAATGCAAATCCAGGGCCGGCTGCGATTTTTTTATACCCCCGATTCTGACGAAAACCATTTAGCGATTTTTTTATTTAAAATCTGACCCCACAGCGTTAATCAGAACACCCCGAAACCCCTATATACCAAATTTGAATAAAAAATATACAGGGAGTTCCATTCTGCAGGTTGTCAAATCTGAGCAAAATAGGAATTTTAAAGGCATCTGCCAAGTCAAGAGTGCCATGGAATCCCCTCAAAACAGTTGAATGGTCAATAGGACCACTCAAGGTGTTGGTGTGCAAAGATCCGATAGAAAATATACAGAGTGTTCTTATCTGTCCCATCTCAAATTACTGAATTTTTTGAACTTTATACTGGTCAAAAATCGAGTATATCAAAACTGCTACACACACTATAAACGAACTAAATCAAAAAATACAGAAGTCTGCCAGTCAGTAAGTCCATATCAGTTAAGGTGGCTGGTGTGCCACAACAGGAAACGCACAGAAAATGTATCATCTTAGACAGTGACTTTGTTGAGTAAGGTCCAATAATTTAAATTGTTTTTATTTGTTAATTGGCATTTTGTAAAGAAATACATTACTTTTGTGTTTATCAATATTTTTTCAATGATTCCACAGCACTCATGACCCGTATAAAGTTTCATAAAAATTCAGCATTTTGAGATGGCACAGATAAGAACATTCTGTATATTTTAAATTGGACCTTTGCACACCAACACCTTGAGTGGTCCTATTAACCATTTAACTGTTTTGAGGGGATTCCATGGCACACTTGACTTTGCAGGTGCCTTTAAAATTCCTATTTTGCTCAACTTTGACACCCTGCAGAATAGAACTTCCTGTATATCTTTTATTCAAATTTGGTATATAGGGGTTTTTGTGTGTTCTGATTAACGCTGTGGGGTCAGATTTTAAATAAAAAAATCGCTAAATGGTTTTGGTGAAAATCGGGGAATAAAAAAATTGTAGCCGTCCCTGGATTTGCATTTTGACAAAAGTGAAAACGTAAAAGAAGCGTTTTTTGAAGACCTTTCGAACAAAAAAAGGTTTTTGAAAATATCTCACAAAATACATTTTTTATCGATTTGTATACACTTAAAAGTAGACACCCTGTATGTATAACTTGGACCAACTCTACTCGTATCCAGATATAACTTTATTTCTAAAAAAACGGATATAATTTGTTGAAATTATCTTTATTAAATGACATACTTTCTTCAAATAAAAATTAAAATACCTAGTACGAAAAATTAAAAAAATATCGGATTTCTCTGTTTTAAGTGGGTCACCCTGTATCAACAAATTCAAAATAAGAAAGTCTTGAAATAATGCATTTAAATGCATTCCTCAAAAAATCTGGATATCATTTTTGAGCATCCTTCATATATTTCGCTTATTTCCTATAAATTTAATGTGAGTTTTCTTCGTGATCCTGATGAACAGTAGCGGTTCTTCTTTGCAGCACTGGAGATCTCTTTGGGGAACGACTATTTTCTCCTTCAGGAGAAGGAGACTGTCTGTCATTTCCTTGTCCTTTACCGGTTGGCTTCAATCGAACTTTTGTGTCTAAATGACGAAAACTATAAAGAAGCAAATGCTCATCAGTAATTTTGGTTCAATTTGTGTCATCGTTATTTGACAAACCAAACTATTAATTTTAGACTAATACCTGAGGCTATTAGAAATGGGCTTGCAGAATTAGCAATTTGCCACGAAACTTAATTAAGTAGTGTCTAAATTTGCTCACCGAATTGGGACGTCGCTCGCAGCACCCTCTTCTGTTATACCTTGGAATAAGAAAGCCAGCGGCCAGCTTATCCAGGATGCACTTCTGGAAAATTAACATTTTTCTTGACAAAAACAAAAGCATATTTTTTTACGTTGGATTTCCTAGATTATTGCATTTGATCTCCTGATTTGAGTTCTGAAAAACGGAGCAACTAAATTTAATTTTTAGGCAAATCTCGTAAAATATGATATTTGCAAGGAAAAAATATTATTAAATAGAGGGTAGACTGGGGCAAGTGTATAAATGGGGTAAGTGTAAAACAAGTGTGCCAAAAGAAGAAAAATATTAATAGCAAACAGATGAGTTACCCATAGCATTAATTTATACGCCCTGAAAACCTATCAACACGCAAAACATCAATAAGTATTTTTGGTTGCCTAGCATTTTCTTGTAAATACTAACCTCTAGCTGTCACTTCGATTTTAAGGATAACGCATTTCAAAAATCATTAATTTTAAAGTAAAAAAAGGTAAGTTCTTTTTGGTTTCTTGTATTCATATTATGTAACAAACAATGTTTTAGAGGCTCACTAACAAATTATCCATTTAAATTAGAATTTAGAAGCATTCTAGGTAGTTTTACACTTACCCCTTCAAATATAAGGCAAGGGGCAAGTGTAAACATACTATAGAACAACATACTATAGAACCCATTTCTCTACACTGCTAATTCACGAAGTTCTTATTATATAGGTACCTAAGTGACATTATTTTTAAATATTATAATTTTTATTTACTTAGTTAATTTTTTTTAATTTTTTTTTTAACATACTTAAATATAAATAATTGCCTTTTAGGACAGAAATGAGTTATTTTATTTTTGAGACGAAATGGATAAGCTCTGTTATACGACAGAAAAGTTTGTAACTTATTTTCTAATAAAGATATTTGTTTGATTCAAAGTGTTATGTGTTTGTGTTGATTATGGCAATGTTTTACACTTACCCCAGTGAAAATAGAAACACACTCTTTAGTGTTTCCTGACCCATTTTACACTTACCCCTTGGGACACCTAAATATATTTTTTATCATAACTTGAACTCAATGTTAGCTGGTTCTTTCATGTTGCAGCGTAAGGCATATAAATCCCTAAGAAGTCCGTCCAGCAAAAACAAATGTTCTAAGTAAACTGTAATTTTTTTTCCCTACTGAATGATACACACTTACCCCAGTCTACCCTAATTATACAAAAATATATATCGTTGAAATTGGAAGAGGAAATTGAGTCTAAAAACTTCTTAATTTTCTAAGAAAACCCTGTATAATATATTTGACTTCAAATTCGAATTCCCATGACAATTATTTTACATAAGGCTACTATTCGACTAGAAGTTCATACGTAACTAAGATTTATTTTTATCGTAATTAAAACTGGAAACTAAACACTATTATTTCTGATGTTAATTTTCTGCTTTTTTTTAAATACCGAAATCAGCCTGCCATAATTTAAAAAAATGAAAAAGTTCCTATAAACATTGCCCCAAAAATGCCCCCTAAGTCTAGTCTAGTCCAAAAATAAGGAAAATAACAGGAAGAGTTCATTTCAGTGGCAATGGGAACAGCCGTACTTTTAGTGGGATATAAAGTATAGGTATCATTAGATAATTAGATACCTACTACATCTCCATATACCTATTTATTTACCTCTCACTAATTATTCTTATTTTAATATTTTTATTCTTCATATTCAACTTCATATATTTTGTGCCAAAATATTACGATTGAGCTTGACAACTACGGGTCAAATCTCAATGGTTACTGAAAAGCAGGGCGTTGAAGTTCATTTCTTGAAATGAAATTATGGCTACATCTCCCAAAATAATCAAGTGCTAAAGTGAAATTTGGCACTATGCTTTTGGGGATGGAGAATAAGTTGAAGATGTTAATTTATATGTAACTCTCAGAGGGCGCCACTGGCGCTGTTTTTGGATCGTGCTTTTACAACTGCAAAAAATGTAATTCAGTTTTGTTCTGGGAGACGCTTCAACAGTTATAACTTTTTTCGTAGCCGTCTCGTTTTTGAGATAGGTACGTGACGTTTACATTTCTAAACAATTTGACGTTATATTTTTTTATTTATCCTTCCATTAAATATATGTGGTACAGCAAGCATCGACGCAGTTTATAGAATATTCTATGAACTGTGGCATCGATAATACCATATTTATTTTAGCAAAAAAAAACATTGATTCGTCCTATTAAAAAAAAATGTTTTCCACATAAAATTGTAATTTTTCAAGTGAACAAAATCGTGTTTTTGCATTCGAAAAAAGATCACCAAACTATAAATCGAATTTGCCACAAAACTAGGGCAGATAAAAAGAGAATGTAACAACCATCTATCCTGAGAGCGAGGAGGCTGCATGCGAAAAAAATTATACTTACTGAAAAATAGTCTTATTTGATGGTTTTATGCCTTAGGCAACGAGCGCTATTTATTCTGTGATATCAGACATCTTTAGTAACGGCCGAACTGACGCAATAATTTATTTTTATTTTATTTAGCGCCGAAATAAAAAAAAACTGTCTATAGAGCCACATTGGGTATGTCCAGAAATCGAAATAGGGCTCCAAGAACTTGGACATGCCTCATAGTCATTTTTTTATTTCGACGCCAAATAAAATAAAATCCCATTTGTAGCATCAGTTCTGCCGGTCACTGTATGTTTATAACAACTATAAGCCTGCTCTAACTATATTTGCAACTATTATTTGTTTCTATACATCCTACACAACTTTTTTTAATTTTGTATAGTTTACCTTTTGAAAGAATGAAGGTGGGGACGGCTGCTGTAAGATGCAAAGACACGTAAGTACTGCAGGACTTTCAAATAGTTTTCGAACATTTATTTAGTTTGGATGAAATAATATTTAACCGATTCACAAGGTTGTTTAAAAATGATCTTTTGGAAGTAGGTACCTTATAAATCGTTGCATCGTTGGTAGAGGCAAAAGAGAGTTACTCACGCAGGTGGTTGAACTTGAATGTTGTTGTCGGATGATGACTCTGACGGTTGTGTCAAGTGCCTCCTGGTGGACGGCAGCGCTTTTGCAATAGACGGATTGTAAATTTTGGGGTCGCTGACCATGCGGACGAAGAAGCTTCGCTTGTGGGCCAAAGTCTCCTTTTTCTTGCGTTCCAACAGCTCGAACACATCGTCTTGGAGTTCCTGATACAAAAAATATAAAACAAAATTTTTGCAATGTCACACTTTCCGTAAGTAAAAGTGGTAGAGTGGCCCATCCAGTATTCCTGAATATTCGGTTTTTTGCAATGACTTCCGGTTTTATCGGAAATGAAAGTGATTTTCTGCATTTTACAACTTACACATGTCATTTAACCGTTGGCTGATATACTATTAACGCCAGTCAACGATTTGGCCATTATAAGATTCCTTTTTTAATTCTAAATCCAACAATATATAATTTGACCTTCTCTTCTCCAACCGTTTCAGAGATATTTACCAAAGAAGCTCCATCAAAGTAGATAAAATGGTCTCTTATACTGACACGTCTGATATTCGATCCAAGTAGGCTAAACATTAGAACCAAATTTATGAAAAATCAAGTCAGCCATGATAATAAAACTGACAATCAAGTATATAGGCTGTCAATTTAAGATTTCTAGTTATTTTTACCTTACTAGGCTGTCGGGTTAATTTCAAATTTTGTTTCTAAAGTATAGTTACAGTTTAAAAAAATGTTTTTGAAAGAAGAAAGCGGTGATATTTCAGAGATCTTTATAGACCGGGAGATAGTGACAGTTTTTTGGACGTGATTTTACTCAGTATGCCTTTCAAAGGGCATTATGTTGCGTATGTTCTCATGAAAGGTGCTTAGCGAACTTTTTAGACGTACGTCGAATACAAATTGGAGGAGGAGACATGAGTGTAATTGTGCGAGTGCAAGTAAAGCAATAGATATAGCGTTCTCTCTTTGATGATTTATTGTCGACTTCGCCTTTACATTCTGCCCTTACTTATATACAACAGAGAGTCATCCTGGTCTATTATCAGAAATAATAAAATAAGGTAGGAGGTAGTAGGTATAAACTATGAGGGAGTATTTTCGTAACTATCCAAATAGAAATGTTCCGAGTGTTTCATTTATATGGAAGCTGTATCGAAGATTTAGATCAACAAGAAGTGAAATTAGTTTGGCAGGTAACTAAACTCTATTCAAACTAAACGCAAGTGAAACATAAACAAAAGTTTTTGCATGGCTAAAGCGTGATACGCACGTGATCGGCTTGCTATTGGCTAGTTGGCAATAAAGTTTTTCCCGGCGGGCGAGTTCACCGAGTCGTTATTTATTACAGAGGTGTATTGAGTTGCAAGTGGACTTTTAATTTTTTTCCGATATAATTCTTTCGCTGTTTATTAATTGTTGGAGCTACGATTTGTGTTAATAGTAGAAATTTGCAGGTAAGTGAATGACTAGGTGTGCCATAAAAGTTTGTTTTTAAAGTTCTTAATACCTACTGGGGCATATTATATTAATATTTTATATTATAAAATTCACAGAGATCGTCCTTAATACGGCCCTGCCTCGTATTAGCCCTCAGAATTGTTCACGTGCGTCCATCGTGTAAATGTTTACGCGCCACTTGCATTTTGATTGAATAGAGTGTAGAAATATTGAATTGACAGCATACTTAATTGTCAGTTTTATTGTCATGGCTGACTTAATTTTTCATAAATATGGTTCTAATGTTTGGCCGTAACACATTTTTCCGCTTAGATGGGCCACCCTTAGATATACCACTTTAGTTGCAAAAATAAGACATTTTTGCACTACTATTCTACAGGGGGGTCAGCTTTTTGTAGCAGGACTTTAACATTGGAAAAAATCTCTTTCTAAAATTGGTCAGCTATAGGCACAGGCACCATCGTTCTAGTTATGAATGTAAGAAAAAGTTAAAATATAACCACATCAACTTTGATCTTTGTGAAAACTGCAAGTCTCCTAACGAGTCTGTATTATTATTTGCCGCGGACATTCTACTTTCGCGGTATAAGATAATTTCTATTTTTAGACCGCCACTTTTACCATAGTAGCGTTCCGGGAAGTGGCTGCATAAGATCGTTGATCTTGAGGTCCTTACCTTAGGCAGAAATTTAGTGGGTGAATCATTTTGGTTACGAACCGATATCGCCCGTAGGGCAGATGCTGTAAAAACCGCGATCTAGTTTTTGGTACAGTTCGATGGCAGAGATCCTGGTTCTTTGTCACTGGCATGCCTTTGTTCCTTTGTTGGGACCACACAGCGAAGCACTGACCAGGTGCCATTGGAATGCACGTATTTTCTCTTAAATCTGTTATGTAATAGTAAACTCCAAAATATATCTAAACCTCCCCGGCTTCATATCAACGAAATGAGATATTTTTGTTCCGTAAAAAGGCTGGTAGAGTGCATTGAAGACTTTATTTGCGGGCACAAATCGAATTTTTCTATTGCAAATTGTAGATTGCGCTGCGGTCGAAAGAAATTTTTCGCTCGCAGTGACCTTAAAAAGTGGTGCGTCCGAATTGTCCTTCAATTAGAAGCAAATTATGTGCTATAATCAAATTTTGAAAAATCAACAGTTTTTTAGTAAAAGCTTTGTTTATGGTATCCCTAGTTAGCCAATGTGTGACAGAGTCATATAAGGATACGGGAGCAATGTTGGACACAAGCAACGGATGGTGCTAAAAATTAAAGTCACTGCCTACTGATTTTCTTATTATAAACAGGAAATAAAATTGGTTAACTACTTAGGGTGTTTTCATCTCATTAGTACCCCACGCCTGACACCAATAACTGAAAGAGCTTCCATTAATCTAATCAGGGACTCTTTAAAATAAGGGGACCCAGCATTTCACAGTCTATCACATAGGAAAAGTGAAGCCTTGAGGGGAAGTTTTTTTTTCTGTATACTCCAAGGAGACCATATAAGTGGGCTGGTACAAGGTTATGTTATATGTCAGTGTACAACTGCCGTCAGGTTTTATGTGATAGATAGTGCCATAGATTCTAAAGGAGGCAAGAAATTTCCCATCATAATTCACAATTTTTAAGTTTTCTAACTTTCAGATACTCAGATGCGACAATTAAAGAATTTCAACTGTACAATAAATTTGTTTCATTTGACAGTTGCCATATTCTGTAATTGTAGACACAACATTGTCAAGTCTAATTTTTGGAAATCATGGAAACCATTATTAATTTTTACTAACAATTAAAGTACCTACCTGTTATATTCATAGATTCTCCAATAAAATGGCATACTTGGCATCACTGATACCAGTAGAATGATGAAAGAATAGACCTCACTTTGGAAAGTATAATGCTGGGTCCCTTTATTTTAAAAAGTCCCTGGATCTAATGTATTTGATGTTATATCAATCAACAACGGTAATAAATAAAACAGAAAAGTGCCTGATCGTAGTAAAAGATCCTTTCATATAAGTTTTTATTAGAAATAATAACTACTATGATTCACTATTTTTAGCGGCTTAACCGCTATTCTTGTGTGTCTATTATGGAAATCTAACCTTATTTTTTACCGATATACCTGTGCAAATTCCATCTCCCTGACTCATTATCAAGTAAATCTATCGCGCTCCAAATAAAACACACTGGCTGAATTTTTGAGCAAAATAAACACCGAACTTCCCAATAAACGCTCAGACTACGTATTCTTTCGGAGTTTATTTACTATTTTACATCGAATTCGAATGATTTCACCTTGATATTGCGTGTATTCAGACAATGATTCACTTCGTTTAGGTATAATAAATAGGCTAGGGATCCAAACGAGATCATAAGATCATCACCTCTGTCAAAATATTTGCCAAGTAGTTAGTAATTGAGGTAACCCAAACACAGTCGCGATGAAAGAATACTGATAAATCTTTCACTTACTTGTTCCTTTTCGGCGGCCTGGCTCTCTAACAAGCCTTCGGCAAATTCTTTGATCACCTTCCATGCATAATCTGAAAGGAAATTTTCAAGAAATAGTCAAATCCCCGACATGTATGTCCTTAAGTAAACTCATAAAATTTGATTTTAAATGCTTCTATATCATCAGACCCAGATGATGTCATTAAATTTGAATGAGGGTAAGCAAATATATATAAACAGTCATTAAGGACGGTTTCGTTTCTTATTTTTTATTTGTCTTAGAATCAACCAATCGGTTAACAATTTCTCGTAAAAAACTGACTACCGAGACGTTAGTATGTATTTGGTAGTACCTAGTCATTTCCAAATTTGACTTCGGTCAAGCTATCCAATAATTATAGCCCAAGAACCGAAATTTAAACCCAATTTTAAGCCCGTATCTGCGGGTCACGGTCCGATAACTTGATAAATAGAATACTGCTCTATATCGGACGACGGTAAGTTATGAACAACCCTGTATGTACAAAAAAGATCGCTGAAAGAAAATAAAACTTTTAAAATTGCACTTGAGCTTTATTATCGAGCGTCCATAAAGTTATTGACAATGAAATATTATCCCCGCATGCTGTTTAGACTGTTTAGAGTATCTATATTATACTTACAAAGTTTTGAAATAAATTGAAACAAAAACTTTCGGACTTACCAATATCGTCGTCCGTAGCATTTTGTGCTACGACGCAAAAACGTATAACATATTTGTCGTTCACGTTCGATGGTACCATATGAATTTTTCCAGATGCATTTATATTGCTCAGTAACTTTTCATTTAACTTATCGGATCCTTTCAAACGAAAGCACACTAATCCCAGCTGAAAATTGAACGGTTTCAATCAACAAAGCCCCAACAAAAACATTTTCTTTTAATTTGTCCATGCTTGTGTCTATTTTAAATAAAATTTTTGTATATTTTACCTTGACATCATTGCAAATTTCAAATCTCTTATCTCGCAGGACCATCCCCTCGAACTTCTTAGCCAACCTGATGTGGTGTCTGATATATCTTTTAAGGCCAGACATTCCAAAACTTCTCAAGACGAACCAGAGTTTCAAAGACCTGAACCTTCTGCTAAGCGGCACTCCCCAGTGCCTGTAATCTATCGTACCGGAATACCCATGTTGAAGGTACAGGGGATCGACCACCAAAGCCGATGTTAGTCGAATCGTGTCTCTCACCCACATTGTTGAACAATCGAAGTTTGTTAGCAGCCATTTGTTTGAGTTTGTGTTGAAAGAGTCCGCATACTCGATACCTGAAGTTAAATTGTTCCAAAGTTATTAAAAACAATTTTGGAGGTGATTTCAGAATAAGTGAAAATGAAGGGGCGCACGTGTTCATATTTATTTTAAAAGTTTGAGTATAGGATATAAAATTAAATAAAAATGAATGTCTAAAAAAATAAAAACACCAGTTCATTATTTTAGCCAAGACAACAGCATTGTACAAATCAGGGACTCTTTAAAGTAAGAGGACCCAGCATTATATTTTCCAAAGTGAGGCCTATTCTTTCCTGATTCTAATGGTATCAGTGATGCCAAGTATGCCATTTTATTGGAGAATCTATGAATATAACATGTACTTTGATTGTTAGTAAAAATTAATAATGGTTTCCATGATTTCTAAAAATTAAGACTTGACAATGTTGTGTCCACAAGTGCAGAATATATGGCAACTGTCAAATGAAACAAATTAATTTTATAGTTGAAATTGATTTCCTGCAATTATTTCCACGAATTTAAGTAATAAGTATGGTAAGTCAGTGCCGGTTTTGCTTATTTAAGAATTTGTCGCTATTGCACCTTCTTACCAGGTTCCTCAATCCAATTGTAATATGTATACTTGAACTTTCTTCCCTTGTTGAATTGAATCCACAGATTTCGGGATGGACTAATAAGATTAGGTCTAGTCGTTCTAATCATGTAGTTTTTCTCGGTGTTCATTATAAAATTTTTGTAATTTTATTTCTATCCCATGGTACCTCACAAACTTAAAATAAACTTGTAGTCGTAGATAAAAACTCTTTAAAAAACCTGAAGCTACCTGCTTAATAATTTAAAATTTACGAAATACGATTTTTGTTACTTATACGTAATGCCCACGTAATGGGAATTGTAGGATTACTAGAGGTAGATACAGGAAAAATCTGGTTGCAATTATTGGTACTATTACAGGTGGCCGCATTACCTTTAATTGACACATCTGAGTAACTGGATGTTAGTAAACTTAAAAATTGTGAATTATGATGGGAAATATTTTGCCTCCTTTAAAATCTCTGGCACTGGCATGTCACATAAAGCCTGATGGCAGTTGGACACTGATATATAACATAACCTTGTACCAGCCCCCTTGTGGTCTCCTTGGAGTCGACAGAAAACAAACATCCCCTCAAGGCTTCACTTTTTCTGTGATAGACTGTGACATGCTGGGTCCCCTTATTTTAAAGAGTCCCTGGTAAAAATCGATTTGTACTGTGTATATATTATAAGGAAAAAATACAGGGGATTCTTTGACAGCTAATTTTTTGTTTAGAAATCACCAAAGAAACACCCGTAATCATAATTCTCCGACATTTTTCTGTACCATTGAGAAGATATTTCAATTCTGGGCATATGAACGCATTTCCAGCATACGCCCCGTCCACGTGCAACCAAACGCAAGGAAACTTTTGGCAAACCGGACCGATTTCCGGAAGATTGTCAAAGGAGCAACACGAAGTGGTCCCTAGCGTTGTAGACACAAAAAATGGAATCAGCCCCATGGTCTCGTCCTCTTCCATCGCCATCATCAAAGTTTTCCCTCTGAGCGAACTCTTTTCGTCGGGCTCCAAAATCCTCAGTTTTACAAAACAAATCATCGCAGCCTTTTCGACGCAAGAGTGCGATTCCTTTGAGCAGTACGCCATCAGTTTTGACAGAAGGACGCCTTCTTCGACGAAGGCATGTTGTTGCTTCAGTCTTTTCAGTGCTTGCGCTCTAGCCGCAAGCATCGACACCAAAACACATTCGCTGGCCGAAGACTAAAATATAATCTGTTTTATTTGAAATTTATTTCTATTGGAAACATCTTGCCTGTATAACCCCACCGCCTCTGCTCCCCTCTTTGAGAGCCAAGAACTGATCTGGTAAACCTATAGCTTTTCCTGTAAAAAAAAAACATTAAAACATTCTTCGAAACAAATTTATATTTTCGTACCCAACCAATCTAGCACGATGGTTTCTAATTCTGTACAAGCTGGGCTCGCGGCCTGAAAACATATAATAAACAGGGTGCCGATTTTCGAAACTAAACAGTGGGATATTGGAAACTACAAGAGATACTAATTCGATACTAAAACGAAGCAGTATCGACCTAACCCCAGAATTCAAGTGACATATACAGGGTGATTCAGTTTTATTCTGCGACACTTCAACAGGTGATAAAAAACCAAAAAATAACCGTACTTTCTATACTAACTATATCATTTTAAGGCCTTATAAAAAAGTTACAGGGTGTTAAAGTTGTAAGAAATATGTGGAGTTTATTGAATATTTACCAAACTAGTTGAGATATTTAAGTCATATTGGGTACACGTTATAACGGCATGGGTTAGCATAAAACCTGTTAATATCAAACCCCTTGAATAACCAGTGGCGAAGAAGCGGGTAATTAGTATAATTGTTTTTAGAAGAAAAAAAGAACCACCTTGTATAGCAATAAAATGTTTTCAATTTATTATGTAAATTTTAATTTTAAATAAAAATGCCCTTTTGGTATTTCTTCGTGTGTGTCATGGTTTCAAGGCAAATTTGCTTTTTTGTATTATTTCGGGATATTTCTGAAAAATTATTTAAAAAATTTGCTCCATAAGTAACACGTAAAGTAGAAATAATGTGTTTGCTACTTTAAATAAAGTAACCTTTTCCAATAAACTTACATATTTAAGGCTATAGGTACTTTTGAAGATACAGGGTCTAAAACATTTAAGGAAGATACAATTAATGTTACGCCCTGTATCTTGAAAAGTGTGCTAAGAGAACATTTTAGTTTACAATTAAAATTTACGTAAGAAATTGAATACATTTTATTGGTATACAAGGTGGTTCTTTTTTCTTCTAAAAACAATTATATTAATTACCCGCTTCTACGCCACTGGTTGTTCAAGGTGTTTGATATTAACAGGTTTTATGCTAACCCATGCCGCTATAACGTGTACCCAATATGACTTAAATATCTCAAGTAGTTTGGTAAATATTCAATAAAGTCCACATATTTCTTACAACTTTAACATCCTGTAAATCCTTAAAATGATATAGTTTATAGAAGAAAGTACAGTTATTTTTTGGTTTTCTATCACCTGTTGAAGTGTCGCAGAATAAAACTGAATCACCCTGTATAAATGTTATAAATATCATTATCCTTGCTCTTACCTACCAAATATCTTAGAACATTTAACAAAAAAATATTATTTTAAAGGGTCACAAAAGAATACAAATGTGGTGTTTTTTAAATCAGATCCGGCTTTCCTCTTGCGGCGCGATTTTTTGCCTTCTACAGTCTGAGTAAGAGTAATTCTGTATTTCATTACTCTATAGTTTGTTACAAAATATGTACGTAAAAAATGCCACACGCGAAACTTTTTATAAATTTCAAGAACAATTACATAGAACAAGGCTTAGAAATCTTCCAAGCTGAAGTTGAAATTTTAAAGTTCAGAAATGTAACTTTCTCTTATAGTTTCCGAAACCATCAATATGATTTACTTAGAAATTACCCAAGAAAATCCGATGCAGCCTATTGCATCGCCAAGCATATCTCCCAAAATGGACGGAAATGAATTTCCACTAGGAAAATAGGCATGAAATCTGCAAAAATAATATCAAGGCAATATCTAAAACTTCATGATTAATGTCCTTACCTTGGATGTTGCCAATGTGTTACTCCAGGCATAATTTTGCTTTCAACGTCGGCCATAATTCTTTCCCACTCTTCAGGATCTTCTGGTGCTTCTTGAGGTAACATTTTACGAAGGTATCCAGGTTCTATGTTCGGTGTAACCCTGCGATCTTCTATTTGCTCTAGGTAGTTGCAGATATATTCTATCATATCCTTGCCACGAGTTCGGAACTCTTCACAATTCATCCTGTGTTGGACAGAGGGGAAAATAATATTGGCAACCTAATTTCAGAATTTATTAGGACTTGTTCATCTTTAATAATAATAATAATAATAATTCTCATGGGTGGCTATTAGTATTATTTAGGCTTCATTGCCATTTGAGGGTAGGACCCTATGAACAATCTTAGACACTAATGTAAAGTCTTTCCCATATATATTTGTATAGCAACCTATACCGTTAAACCCTAAACGATTTATACGGGTGTAATGTCTTGGTTGTCGTTTTGTGTAAAATGGAAATTATTTAAGTTCAAAGTACAACATAAATGTAGGTCCACGATTTTTGTTGGTTTTAATTTTTAAATTAATGCATTCGGGAAAGGAAACATTTAACTAGGTTGAAAAATTATACAACTTAATCAAAAGAACATATTTTAATCATCATAAAGAGAACTAATATAATAATTATTATTGTACGTTATGCTTTATACAATTTAACTTATAATTATCGCGCTACGCGCCTCAGGATATAAAAATGCTCGGTAAATAATGGCTTACTTCTCAACCTAAGTGTATAATATACTATTATGGTTCCACAGATAAAAAAGGAAAAAAAATACAATTAGTTGTAGTAAAAGTAATTCTACAAAAAATAATAGCAAGAAATCAGAAAATCAGCAAGAAATCAGAAAATATCAATGAAAAAACAATATCATTTGACAAAAAATTGTACCTATTTACTAACCAATGGAATAATAATAATTAATAATTTCACAATCATGATGTAAAAGTCTTTTCGCATTTTTTACAATGCTTTACCATTTTTTGATCGTGTAAATATGAAAACGAAAAGCTATTAACCTCCGATCCAAACGGAGCTATTAACCGTACAAAATATAAAGAAAAAATCGCGATTATAAACTAAAAACGCATCTGTCAAAAAAGCATGTCACGGGGACTGTTATGATTTTCAAAAAGTATAATGCAATTTCATTCATACAGTATAAAAAAAAATTAAACAAGGAATAAAGCTGGACCAACACTATATTGTTGGTCCAAAATAAAGTAGCCATCATTCAAGCTGCCAATAATACTATAAGGTTAAAATGGCGGCGAATTTAATCTCTTTTCGTTCCTGCGCCTTGCCGTGCGCAATAGGGCCAAAAGCGGTATATGTTAATATACAGGTATGTGGTCTTTCCCCACCATTCACCATATCCAAAGGAACTGGAAAGGAAAGGACAAATATCCACGTGGGAGTAAAAAAATAATATGCGGAAATATCGTATAGGAAAATGGGAACGCAAGGAAAAACGTCATATACAGGCCCACTTGAACACTATGGATTGCGTTTACAGGCGCCTCGGGGTAAATTGACGAAAAAACGAGATCAGTTAATTGGAAAGGCACTTTTATTAATAAATTCATTGTCTGGTTTAGAACTTGGGAAGATGAAATCGATTCCACGAGATGGGATCCCGCCTGTTGCTGGCAAATCGAAAATTTTGCATAAGGGTTGACGGAAATGAGAATGCGGAACGCATTCCTGCTTAAGGAAGTGGTGACGAACATTTATTCGTTTAGGAAATTGAACAGGTTCGATTCAAGAAGTAAAATAACTAGGTACTTATTATTAAATTCTAACGCGTGCCAAAGCGAAAAATTTCTACTTTTCTATTAATATGTATGTACGTAATAGATAACATCAATTAATAATGTAGCATTTTTAAACGCCAAGGAAAATTCAGAACTTGAGCAAAAAGTTTAGCCTAAAATATTCATTATTCAAAACTGCAGTTTCACAACAGGCACGAAGAAGACTTATCTACATTTAAAATCATTCCTACAGTTGTTTAAAAAGAAAACCCAAAGATCGTACATGTTTTTAAACAAAATCGACATTTCTGGACATTTGATATTTAGAACAATCTTAGACACTAAACTGAATCTTATTCTAAATCCAGATAATTTCCAACATTGCCTTCAAGTTTTGGGGGGAAGGGACGCCGGCGTTTAAATAATTAACGATAGATCTCTTTAATTAGATTAAGACGCTGAAATGAAATGAGTGAATGGGTTTATGGGAATTTTATACGGCTTTAGGTATTGCGGAGTAGCCGGGTTCCTTTAATATCGTTTTTATTGGTTTAAAATCTCATCAATAAAAAAGGGAACGGAATGGCCGAATCTGGAGAAGATGTCTATTATAACCAGTCATTGCTCTGGAAATATTGAGATGCGACAGATGGGTGCTCATATTTTGCCAGTTTTTATTTATTTCAGGTAAATATAAATTCGGACGAAAGCTAGTATAGAAATTAATATATTGTATTTTAAACTTTTTTACTTGTTTATTATTGTTATTTATTATTATTATTGTTATTTTTATTATTGTTATTATTATTATTATTATACATATTGTTTTGGGATATAATTTGCTCAATCTTCTAATAGCCCTGAAGATGATTTAAAATTAAATCTTCTTTGTGTAAAAAAACCCTATCATTGAGTAAGTCCCAATAAGTTTGATAATTTTTATTTTGGGTTAATGCTTTAATTTATTATTATAGCATAGTAATGTAGGTAGGTATATGTAGGTACATACAAACTACACCAAGACTGTAAGATAGTTTGTTGAAATTTCCGCGAGACACACAAAATGTTATATAAAATCGAACTATTAAAATACCTATAGCTCAACTTCGAGTCCTACGAATTGTAAGACATTAGATACATCTAGCTGGCTCTTTTGTAATCAGTGCTGAACCATCAAATTAAAAGGGAAACGGAAATAATTAAATCATATTATTTTTGATAGGGTGGAAGCGTCTTCTGTAAAAACGAACTCGTAATATTGAAGTTTGTTGTTTGGATAAATTGTCGTCTTAGAACTCTTCTAATAACAAAATTAATATGCTGAGCACGGGTACCAATATTTTTTAAAAATATATATTTTTTACCTACCTAAAGGAGCAGCCAAGGAACTTATTGTACATATTTTATTAATGTGAAAGAATTTCTATTTTAGATATGAGCAGATACCGTGCCACGTAGTTACGTATGTATATCGCAGAAGTGTGGAGGATGCGTGGAGGAATGTCCACCGTTTCTTGCCCTTCAAGATGGCAAGATATCTCCGAATCGTCTCACTTCAATCATAAATTATTAAAAGGAGCCATTGACTACGTTTATCTCGTGACAACTCGATCGGATTGAAATGGGTCCGATTGAGTTATGTCAAATCTTTCATAATTCTACGTTTACATCATCAGTATCGAATCCTTCGGTTTTCAATCCTCTCTAGGGACATTAACTTATTCTACTTATTCTACAGTAGGTTGGTGCACATTCTGGACAACTTCTGTTTGGAAATAGAGGCTTGACTTGAAATTTTAAATATGATTGAATTTCAATCTGTAGGGTTTACGCCGTCTATTTGAGTCCGCTCCAGTGAATTCAAACCTCTCTCAATCGGATCGAACGCGTCGAGATAAACGTAGTCTTGATAGTCAGAAGCATTGTTAAAACCTTACGCAAAAAATTCCCCTACACCAATTTTCAAACTTTAATTTTGGAGAACGAAAACATTAAAACAGATAAATTGTAATATCGTACAATTATTCTTGGGACTTGGGACTCTATGCTAAGTTGAGGTATAGGTATTTTCATTTAGTTCTTAGTTTTTATATCAAATTTTATGCAAAATATTTTATATAGTGTGCGGAAATTTCAACAATGATTCTGACAGTCTATGTGTAGCTTTGTCTATGCTTCAATTTAAAATAAAATAATTATTAAACGTTTAAAACTGTAGATACTTCTTAAAAATTGCGACTATTTTTATTTTCGGTATAAGATTTGGGGTCACTGCGTGTCTTCGAATTATGGCTGAAGATTTAAAACTTCAGGGTTTCTGAATGAAGACCTCCAGACGAGTACCTAATTATTTGAATTCACGCTGAACGATTTCTGAAAATTAAGTTTTACTGTGGGTCTTAGAAATTGCACATTGCCGTTTGCATTTCTGTCATTTTTTTGTTTATGGTGGCCAAATTACCGAACAACTGGAACTTGTTTAATGGTCCTGGAAAATATTTGCTAATGAAATAACTTAGCTTCAATTTTATGCAGTTTCTATTTTAATACTCTCTAACAGTATTTTATTGAAGGACGTGGCTAGACCCTACAAAACAGGATAACCCTAAAAAAATTACAAACCCAAGCAGGTGTGGTACATACATTCGCCCACCTGGATTTCACAAAAAAATAATTTCCGAAGTACCTAGACAGTATAGCTATATTTAAATGAGAATTAAATAGGACCCATCCACATTTAACAATTTTACCTGTTTTAAAACGATAAAAAATCACGTAGTTTGAGCATTGAAAACAATGCTTTATTGCCTACTTTATTGAAGGTTATAGAAAAGTTTAGGGCAAATCTCTCGATGAACCAAAAATGTATAGCATATTTATAGCATAGGTATTCGTAATTGTGAACTGAAAACATAATTGCTGTTTTTTTGAATGGTCCTCCTGAAATAAAAAATGTCAACTTTAATTTCCTGTAAATCGAAATGAAGCTACATTCTGACAAAGTTACATGCAATTTAAATAACATTTGTTATATATTCTCTCAAATCGAAGCGTTCAGAAATGATCATTTTTAATTCACAACCATTGATGGGATCAATTAATTTACCCCCAAAATAAAAAATTACATTTGGATTTCATAGTACCTAATGAACAGATTTTTTCAATGCATACAGGGTGTTTCTGTTTTAAATAGACAAAATCATATACCTACTATAATATCACGGTTTCATGGAAAATTTGTTTTTTTTTATTATTTCAAGGTATGCACCTATTTCTGGAAAATCAAGTGAAATATTTGATCCAGACTCAAAGTAAAAAAAACGGGGTTGCTTATTGGTTTCATGTATTCATCAAGGCTTTACTTTTCAAAATACGGGGTCTAAAACAATTAGCGAAGGCAAAATCAATGTTTCCCTCTGTATCTTGGAAGTAGAGCCTTGAGAGGTATGTAGGTATATCTGAAAAAGTTGGTCAGTTTATACTAAGAACCATCATTTTCTACCAGTTTTTCTGCCTTGAGTCTCACTTGCTTCAGTTGATTTTTAGTAAATTGTCATAAAACTGTAACAGGCACGAAGAAATGTCAAGAAAACATTGTTTTAATATTGTACAAGGCGACTGAATTTTTTTGTTGCAGCAACTCTTTTAGGTATATCTTGCATCAAATATATGTCTTAAATATATCCACTAGTTTGGTAAATATGTTCAATATATTTTCTATAATTTTAACACTCTGCATATTTCTTATAATGCTAATGGCCACCTAAATAAAAAGTCTATCGAACAAACAACAATGTTTTTCGACATTCTACTACTTGTCCTAAAAGTTTGTTTACTTAGAAGTGAATCACCCTATATGTTTATTTCTTCAACAATTTGTACTATTAGTCTGCATCAAGTGTCCCTAGCATAATCACCAGTCCCGGTGTCCCTGGTTTATATGTATAGACAAACTTTAATATTTTGTAGGACAAAAAGTTTTTATAATCAAGCATGTATATACCCTTAATTTTTTAGTTACCGCAGCTTTTAAAAAATATGTATTTTGTTATTTTATTTTTTATGCATGGAGCGAAAAGTCTCTTGTAAAATTTTCGTCTGTTGCACAAATTTTAAAAAAATCATTATGATGCGTGGTGGTAGTGGAAAATTCCAACATTAGCAGATAGTCTTTTTTAGCGTTTTTCTACTTTTTGTTACGCACGCCACTGGCGAATCTTATTGGGCACTGGGCCAGTTCTTCCGCGTACCTGTGATTTTTTTCTACAAACGTCAAAGTTTGTCTAAAAAAAACCGGTGGCACCCTCTACTATTTAGGTACGACAGCGTCAGTTACATTCTATTCGGCATCTACCAAAAACTGTAGGTACTTTTCTACCGTGGGCCAGCCTGGAGTAACACACAGATAATCCTCCGCAACTTTGCAACCCCAATTTTCAGTTACTGCACACCAACCTTGCGCGCAAAAAAATTTCCCGGACACGTCACTAGCCGCGCCACCGGCCGCCTTATACTGCGGTCATTGCACAACAACGCCCCCCCCCCCCCCCATGTGCAAATCGCATCAACCCCCACAGACCTGTTGAGCGCGGTCGCGGGGCTTCCCCTGCGTAGCGGCTGCCGTCGAACTGGGACTGCGGCGCGCCGACCGACTGCCGACGCGGTTTAGAGTCCACATTCCAAGGGGGATGCGGTGATAATAATGATAATAGTAATATTAATGAGGGTGGGAGAGATCCAAGTAGGGTTGCCACCTTTTTGCAAAGTGAAAAAAGGACATTGCCAAAAATTCTTCTAGAAATTTTATTATAACAAAACATTAAAAAGTTTAAATTTTGTCAAAATTCTAAGTAATTAAATTACTAAAGTGGGCGAAAATTGAGTTACATTTTCATTCCCCTTGTCACGGGCGTAGCCAGGATTTAGTTTTGGGGGGGGGGTTTAGTTTGAGAAGTAAATAAAACAACAAAAATATACTTACATGAAATTTAATATCTATATATTCATCCGAAAAACTACGACATATTTATAAAGTTCTTAACTTTAAATGAAATGGATAAATTAATTTCGTTCCTCTGCGCTAAATCTAAAACCATTAAAGAAGAAATCTTCGGCTTTTTCTTTTAAATATATCCACTACTTCATCTGCATGAATTTCTGTTCCATAGTGAATGTTCATTAACCATTAAGTCTGTTTTCACTTGTAGTGTTTCGTAAATAGTTTTTCAGTCTCCTTAGGCTCGAGAAAGACCTTTCTGGGGTAGCAGTGGATACAGGAATGGTAGCCAAGATTTGTAGTAATGTGTAAATATCAGGATAAAGGTTTTTATCGCACATATCTAGGCATTCCAAACTAGATTTCGGGGTAGGCAGTCTTCTTATCAGCATGCAAGGCAGCTGAAGCTTTGATAGCTAAATCCAAATTTGTTTCTTTATTAGAAACCCCTTGACCTTGACTACACCACTTTTTCCAGTAGTCCATACCTTTAAGTTTATCACCCTTCCTTTTTTTCCCCTCCATTTTTCGACAGTAATACCTAATGATTCACGTATCTATCCTTAACAAGCTCATCGAATAACAGCGCACTAAAATTACTCACTTACACGGTACACTTAATTCTCTTCACTATTCGTTCACCACTTTTCACTTTTATTCGCTTCGAGTTCGCATGGAACAATACTGCCGTAAGCGCGGTCACGCGCCGCGGCGCCGCTTATATAGCAGCCCAGTAGCCGTCCAGAAACTTCCACGAACTTCCACAAAGTTCCGCTCATTTCGACCGAGGGGCGTGGCGAATAATCGAGAAACAACGCAAAGTATCCCTACAATACAAAATAGTTCGGCTGCAACTGCGTCTGCCTCTCGTCAAAAGATGGCGCTAGGCGCTACTATTACTACATATATTCAAACGTAATAATAATTTAACTCTTCACTCCTCGTATTTTTTCGGTATAATATTAGGTAATATTCTGCTTATTTCGGGGGGGGGGGGGGGGGGGGTTTGAACCCCCGAAACCCCCCCCCCCTTGGCTACGCCCGTGTTTCGGGATACATTACCGCAAGATTTTGCGGTAGAATTACTTTTTGCACCTAATGCATCCTAAAGGGTTAGAAACCCGCAACACTTAAATATTCCTCTTTTTATAGAACTCTTTTGTAACTCATTTTACTTAAAAATCTCTTAAACTGTAGAGCAATAATTAATTTCGAAACTTTTTTAATTAACTTAATAGTTTTCTCCTGCTCCCTGCTCCCCCCGTAAGTACACTTTACATACTCGGCAACAGGCCCGAAAGTGAAAGTCAAATGTTCGAGATGCCCTGTTATTTTGGTTGCTAGCTGCGAAAGTGGTTGCTAGGTACAAAAAGTATTGCTTAGCAACCCTTACGCAGCAAGGACCTTAAAACCATTTATAAAATATATGTAGCAACGCGAATCTTGCGTAAATTTTAATAGCTTTCACAACAATCGTTTTACAAACTGGTTTTGATCATAAAAAACACGAATTATACAAAAAAAATAATATCAATGTTTCTCTGGCGTCAAATAAGAACCGCATAACAAACCTAATTTGACAACCACCTCGCTACCGATAGGGTGAGAGTACGAGATTAGTAATTCGTAGATCCAGGGTTCAAATCCCACACAAAGCTAAACTTTTTTTTTAATTTTTTTTTATCGCTGCATTCTGCCTCTTATATTTATCACTGATTATCATTTTTAGTGATTGAACAAAGGTTATTTTGAAGATCATTATTACTCACCCATAGGTATTTAGAGCCTTTATTCAAAGTACCTATAACCTGAAATTTTCTGTAGCAGGAAAATGTAATACATTTCACGATGCGTAAGCTCTTTCTCTCTCTCTCTCTCGCTCTCTCTCTCTCTCTCTCGTACGTACTTTTAATTTTAAACAACGTCCTCGGCCAAAAAAGTTCACTTACGCATCTGGAAAAAAATAGTTATTTACCCTTTTTATGCAGTCATCAGCCGGCCATAATCGGTACATGTAACTATGCAATCCATGCTGATTCATTCTGTCACTTAGGTACCGAAAAAAATTGTCCCAAAAGTCGCTAGCTAAACTATATTTTGTTAATAAGACAAACTATTAAATTATTTAGGGCGTACCAAAAAAAGTTTTAGGAGTTAGTGATTTTTTTGAGATTTTTTAGTGATTTTCGACTTTTCGGCTTATTTTGCCCGATTTTTATTTAGATATTTAATTAAAACTTGGTCATAACCACCACGAAGAGAATTGAATCCACAAATGAAAACAATGCGCTCAAAAATAAAGAAATTATGACAAAACATAATACGGAAAAAATCCATAAGTTACGAAAAAGTTCCATAGAAAAAGAGGAATAGGTGTTGCGGGTTTCTACCACTTGGATTTATTAATTGGGTACAGATAGACGTAGGCGATAATCCTGGATGGATAGGTTTGAAAAGATAGAAAGAACAGAAACAATACTCCCAACGAAAATCGACAACCAACAGTGTAGTTCAATGCAGGTAGGGGTATTTGCCCTCGGAGTAACTTGCCCTCGGAGTAGAAGTTTTTGTCCAGGATTATTGCCTACGTCCATCTGATGATTCCCAAAAAGGATGAAACTTGTAATGGGCTGGACTTTGACTAAATATATTTTTTGTAAAATCCTATGTAGAACATCCATCAATTTGCGCACCGCGGAAGGTGGTCATATTGAGTAGTTGCTGAAGTAAAGAATGTGGGTGTAGTCTGGAGCAACACAATATAGTCTTGGTCTACGCAATATAAGGCATCTTATACTAAAATCAAGTAACTCTTACGCCTGGCGTAAAGAAAAGCACGTGTTCGAAAACTTTCCTCGAAATAAGGCGATTGGTCAATATGCCATAAAATAACAGCGCGCCTAGCAACAGGGATGTACTCGATCGCAAAAGCGTATTTATGCGGTTTTATATTGTTTTCAGCTATTTAGACACTGCCACAAATAATTAGTATCGATGTTTTGAATCATTTTAATTAAGCAAATAATTTTTTTCCGAAATACAATTGTAAAAGTAAAATTAAATAAAGGTCGTGCCTCAGTGCGGACCTGGCGAATATCTCAACGAACACATTCTTGTTTAGATCAGGCGTAAGAGTTATTTGATTTTAATATATATGTAGGTTCAATGTTTATATTTTAGTCTCTACAATACCCGGTTTCGGGATTTCCCAATGAATCACCCTGTATAAAAGCTTTTTTTTCTATAACAAAAAATTAAAAATATATAGGGCTGGTGGAAGACTTTTAAGATCCCAAAATGTGTCTACTGACAATTCCTAATAATATAATTTGAGTTTTCGGCCACTCCCAGTAAATAACAAAGAAATCTTAATTGAATCATCTGCAATCAAATTGAGCGTGTTTGGTAGAATTGCTTGAGAAAATTGTGTGTTTTGTTTTAGGTACATATATTTTTTACAATTATTTTAAAAAACTTGAGTACAGCACAATATGAAAATGCAAAATAAGAGAAAAATACGATATCATGTTTGGGGCCCGACAAACAGCCTATAAATCGATGAAAAACAAATACCTACTTGCAAATCATTCAAAAACTGTAAAAAAAATCAATATAACGCTGATATAGTAAATTGTAGGTATTGAATAGTAGAATCGTCTCGCATGATCAAAATGTGGTAGTTCACCCTGTATAATAGCATCAGATTAAAAAAACATTAAACTTTGATGCAAACAAAATCTTGTAAGGCATATAGATCTCGCTAATTTATAAAATTACTGATAAACCTACGGAGCCTTTTGACCGCGCTTGACCTCAACCTTAACCACGCCAGGTCATTTTCGGCCTATTTATCAAAATTAGCGCAGACCTCACAACCCTCCCTCCAAAGACAACCCATGAAAGTGTCGCATGATTAACGATTGGACCAGAAAACGCTTCTATGGAGTTGTCTCGCCCGGGATCTTTATTAAAAATTCTATCAGGCGTCTCGGAAGTGTCCGGGTCGCAGCGACGCCTCACGCCTCCCAGGATTCCACCCAGCGGCGAAAATAGGCGGCATTCCGGGGCGTTCATCGCAGTAGGCCACCGGGGCGGCCTCAATATCGGCGCCCATTAAAGGAGGGGGGCATTCCCGTTGCCGCCCTCTTCCATTCGCGAGGACCGATCTAAATATTTAGCGAGAGATATGGGGAGATACAGGATGTCCCACTTAAGATGGTTTTCATTATTTACCTCCTTCATTTTCGATTTTAGAAAAAAAAAAGTTTCATATAATATTAAACTGTACGAAATCTTTCACAATTGTAGGAGATTACCTTATATACAGTTTGTTCCATATGTCGCATATTATGCGCGTCATGTTAATTTTGTTTCATATATGAATAATAATATTCAACAGCAAAGGAAAATAAAAGCAAACTACGCGTCTCATAAATCCACTAAACTCTCTTATTTTCGATGGCAAGGAAAAAGTTTCAAATAAAAATTAAACGGCTCAAAATCTTCTACAATTGTTGGAGATTAGCTTACATATGCACGGGTCCTAATACAACCTTTCTGATTTGGTGTGGGCAGACCCTTAGACAATTGAATTGTCTATTAAGGCCGGTCCACACGCAACGATGTATCGTACGATTTGCATGCGCAAGTAAATCGTTACAGATAAATCGTTACAAATTCAGTGCGTCCACATTATAACAACTTATCGCAGTAAAGCTGCAATTTTCGCTTGATATAATAATCATGGAGGAAGGGTTTTTGGAAAAATTTGGACGTTTTGTTTAAATGTTAAAAGGAAAAGGGAAATCAGGAAACGTTTAAATAGAACTAGATGCGGCCTAAAGCATGGTTATTGAAACGAAGTCTATTTTACCATTGAATTCTATTATAAAATTATGCGAAATGGCATATTTTTTAACAAATTTAAAATAAATCAGTTATTGTTGTAGTTTTAATTAGTTTAATAATTTCCGGACTAAAAATAGGTAGGAGTCAGCTACCGTCGCACCTAAAAACTGCACAAATCTTGGGCAAGCGTACACACGTTACGATTTGATTGCGCAAATCTCCCAAATCTATGCTTTTCGGCTTAGACTTTCAACTCCGACGTCCAACTATGCACAGTTCTAAATTTTGTGCAAATCTGCTGTCCACACGCAACGATTTATCTGTAACGATTTACTTGCGCATGCAAATCGTACGATACATCGTTGCGGGTGGACCGGCCTTAAGGAAACACCTGCACTTTTGTACATTTTTTAACCTGGAAAAACGCTCTAAATTAATTTTAATTTATTTCAATTTTGTTAATTCCAATAAGCTTTAATGAACAAAAAAGGTGATTAATTCAGCTTATGCCAGCTATTTTAATAAGAAATGTGCAATAAGAATAAATTTCTGGGTAAAAAAAATTTTCTACACATTATACTATTCCTAAATATACCAAAAATATTGACTTCTTAGAAAAACATGAGGCCATAAAAATAATATCGAATGGATCGACCGATTTCTTTCAAATTTGGTATCTATTGATGATTCGGTCGAGATTTTTGTTGTGACGCGCTTATTAAAGATCCCCCACCACCAAAAATTCGGAACTTCTGGATATAGCCTTCTTGGATATGATTATATTAGTCTAAAGTTCTTGCAACCTTCTGGGTGAGTTCATGCAAACATTCTGTTAATCTGTGTCAGTGTGTCCGCTGTCGATTATTATTTAATGGGGCTTTTAATAAAACAAAATTATCATAGACGATAATCATAGTCGATTATTCAAAAATAGCACACTTTTCTAGCACATTTCCAAGCCGTCACATACTGTCAATATCCCAAGGCATACTTGATCTACAGTTTGTTCAGCGAATGTTCGGCCTACGGAGCGCTATCGCTCCGTAGTTCGGCCCTACGTCACAACTCCCGTCCTTGTCTTACTTATGAATATAGGATGGATATCGGTCGTATATTCACGATTCAGACAAGGACGGGAGTTGTGACGTATGGCCGAACATTCGCTGAACAAACTGTATGTGATATTTTAAAAATGATTAAAATCATTTTGTTTTGGTCTACAGATTGATATAAGTAAATAGGATTTTTTTTTTGCGCTATCCAATTGTGTAAAAATCCAACATGGTAACATGGTGGCCACAAGAAAAAATGAAGTTGGCTGTAGTTGCTCGAAATCTAGGAGGTCTAGAAAATTTCTGACAACGACCTCGAGTTGGCTATAACCAGAAACCTAAACCTACCAACTTTATTAGATACATTCGGACGTCGATGGAGGATTCGGATTACCGATGTGGAAGATATAGATAGGTAACTAACTTTTTTAAAAGAAATCGCGTTTTCCTTTTGTTGAGTATACATCACCAGATCGGGAATTTCGAAAGAGATTGTAGAGGGTATGATATACTCAAATTATTTTAAGAAGTCCTTACTGGGACTGTCAATTGGTAATTTCGATATCCTAAGTTGGCATCAATGCAGCAAAAAATGCAACCGGGTCATAAGTTCAGGTCAGTAACGAGCCCATTTGCACTAATAACACGAAAAGTTACAAGAACAAGAACAACACAGATAACAGTAAAACTCGGGAAACGTAGAAAACCCGCGAATATTTTCATTGCCGAATGTTTGAACCAGGTTGAATGATCTGAAAACCTTCCCTGTCACTTTGACACACCGTAGCTAAATTTGCCTGAGTCCGCCCATAGACGCTGCCAAAAGCAGCTGATTATACTAAAATACCAAAATGAAAAGTGTTTCCAGGACGTTTGAAATTATTATTAAAATTAGTTGTAGTCATAGTTATTGTTATTTATAGCGGTATAATCGTGATTGCAATGGGGTTTTTATTTTATTATGCTCTTTTTTTCGTATCACTTTGGTAACTTTTCACATCATAAATCAATGAGTGACGCCATTAACTGGTTGAGACGCATATTCCAATGTTATACCCATGGTTAACAGAAAATTCCTAGGGATTTTGTGGAGAATGTCATCTGACAAAATCGGGACTTCTTACAGTAATCGGGGTATACCCTGTCTTTTGTCTAATTTGACCTACCTTCTAACCCTAGTTTCCGAAATACATCAATGGTGGGCATCGAACTTTTTACCACCCTGTTTTCTGTATTTTTATACCACACATTTGTGAATTTCAATATTTTACTCATCTTATTAGTAGGCGTTTCAATTAATTTCGTTTTTGCAAACCTATAAACTCGTACAAAACTAGACAAAATAAGAAGTAGAACATCAGTACATCTACGTGTTCATGATCGACAACATAAACAAACCACTTACCCCAGTTGGGGCAATTTCCAATATCATCTTGAGTTAATTAAGAAATATCGGAGAAGCTCCATCTTTACGTTGCTAAGTGATGCTCGAAATTGACGCTTCCGGAAAATTGGACATAAAAACGAGGCGAGAGGACGGGAACTTCGTGACTCGATTTGCGTTCAATAATCGGTGGAATTTCCGGTTTTTTTCTACAATCGTCTTATAAGGTGGTCCCACGACACACACGTGTCTAAATTGCTAAAAATATTCCATAATACCTAAGTACATACCTACTACTAACCAATATATTGATCTAAGGTACCGCAAAGAAGGTATACCTACTTGACTAAACAATTTATTAGTACCTACCTATACATATACCGTGTGGACAGAAATTGTGGAATATTGCTTATATTTCTTAAAATATTCCTCATATCAGAAACATGTTTTAATAAAAGTGTTAGGGGAAATTATTTCCCGTTTAGTGATATCAAGCAATCTTTCGTAACACAAAAAATGTGGTTGCCGTGGTAACCGATTTAATTTTTTTAAATAGCACCATATACTTTTTTTGGTTAATATTGATACATTGGGACTTTCTGAATACGGTACAATACAAATTAATTTAATGGGGTCTCATAAGAAAAAAATACAATAAATTAAGTTTTCTATTACGCTATTGACAATATTTATCAAAATAATTATTAACATGCAAAACATGCAAAACTATCACTAGCTGTGTAACTGTGTACATTGTTACACTGAACGTACTTTTTTTACTAAATTTTCTGTGTACTTAAGTACTTAGTATGTTAACCTGTATTCTTTCCGTTTCACTTAATTCAAGCGCCATTATAATTTACTAAGTACTTAAGTACACAGAAAATTGAGTAAAAAAGTATGTTTACTGTAACAATGCACACAATTACAAGCAACTGACAGCTAGTGACAGTTTCTCATTGTTCTGATGTTGGCATGGCTAACTTTTATTTTGATAAACATTGTCAATAGCATAATAGAAAACTTATTTTTTTTTTGTATTTTTTTCTTATGCGACCCCATTAAAATTGTATTGTATCGTATTCAGAAAGTTCCAATGTATCAATTTTCACCAAAAAACGTATATGGTGACATTTAAAAAATCAAGTTGGTTACCATGGCAACCACATTTTTTGTGCTACGAAAGATTGCTTGATATCACTAGACGGGAAATAATTTCCCCTAATACTTTTATTAAAACAAGTTTTTCATATGAGGAATATTTTAAGAAATATAAACAATATTCCACAATTTCTATCCGCACTGTATTATTTAACGAGCGGGTTATGATTGCATTGATCGTATAGCTTTCTCACCAAATCCACAATTCATGTTCAAAAATAAATTATTATCAAATTTGAAAACCGAATATTTCAAAAAGGGAAAAGATAATGATACAAACTTTTATATCAACAATATATACCGCGTTTACAATTTCTCAGCCCAATAAACTGCATAAAATTCTGTTCCTACAAATTTTTTATAAAACTTTTTTTTCTATAACAAAAAATTAAAAATATATAGGGCTGGTGGAAGACTTTTAAGATCCCAAAATGTGTCTACTGACAATTCCTAATAATATAATTTGAGTTTTCGGCCACTTCCAGGAAATAACAAAGAAATATTAATTGAATCATCTGCAATCAAATTTAGCGTATTTCATAGAATTGCTAGAGTAGAGAAAATTGTGTGTTTTGTTTTACATATTTTTTACAATTTTAAAAAAGTTAGGTACAGCACAACATGAAAATGCAAAATAAGAGAAAAATACGAGACCATGTTTGACAAACAGCCTATAAATCGATGAAAAACAAATACTTGCAAATCATTCAAAAACTGTAAAAAAATTCAATATAACGCTGATATAGTAAATTGTAGGTATTGAATAGTAGAAGCGTCTCGCATATTCAAAATGTGGTCGTTCTGCTTGAAAAAAGTTATGGCCTCTTTCAAATAACAAAAAATATCGATTATAATTGAACACCCTGTTGCTAAAACCAACTTTGGCTGCACCATAGGTACCATACAACTTCAAAAAGTATGTAGCAGAAACATAAATATCACTGTTAAGTATAACTTTATGACGCCGCAGCCAACCTTCAAAAACAAAGTAACAATCAAATTCTCTCTTATCAAACTAACAGAGTATATATATATAAAAAAGAGGGTAATTCCTCAGACCTTTATTCATTAGTCTGAGGGTAATTCCATTTAAAAAGACGTAACTTTGGTGTTTTTCGCTAATTTTTCGAGCAACTCTTTACGCCTGGCGTAAACAAGAGCACGTGCGTTGAGATATTCGCCAGGGCCGCACTGAGGCAGGAACTTTATTTAATTTTAGTAAAAAAATTATTGGCTTAATAATGAAAATGATTCAAATCAAAACATTGATAAAATTATTTGTTAAATAGCTGAAAACAACAAGATAAAACCGCATAACCACACTTTTGCGATCGAGTATGCCCCTGTTGCCGAGTCGGGTGTAGTTTTATAGCCTATCGACCAATCGCGGAACGTCATTATTGAACACGTGTGTTTTATTTACGCCAGGCGTAAGGAGGGCTCATAATTAGGTACAATTTTAGCAGAGAGTTATATTTGTATACTCGAGTCTCTGCCTAAGACCAGTTTACTGGTCTTGTACTCGGCCCAGCTCTGGCAATGCACAATGCACAAATCGAAATCGATTTCCCGACAAACTACATGTGCATTACAAATTAACTGATAATATGGATACTGCACCTGATACGTCACTGGTGCGAGGAACAACATATTCATTAAAAAAATTGTTTTTGGAATAAAATTTACTAGAGTAATATTTGGAATATTAAAACTTAGACAACCTGTACAATACCGAGAGCAGAAAGCCAAAATAATTATAATGTTTCTACGTGGCCGAATATCCAAAGATACAAAGCAATACTTTTAAAGAGGAAGAAGACGTTTAAAGTCAGCCAATGTCAAAAGTCATGTCATTGTCATTGCTTTCTTTTAATGTTTTGTGAATCTCCATTTTGTTCGTATTTTCGTATCGTACAAGCAGGGCCCTCGTAAAAAGTATACATTTTCCTTGTTTTCACCGTTTTGTCATAGAAATAAAATGCTGCAGTTGAAAATTAAATAATTTTCAAATTCATTGAGTAGATAATACCGTTTTTAACATGGCGAACGGCCCAATAGCAGAGAGAAACAGAGGTAAGAAAGACTTTAACCGTTGACTGAAGTAAATCTTCACCCAACGCTTTAACCTTAAACTGCTTCTAATAGTTTCCTTTAATTTTCAACTATTATAATAATTTTGAATTATTTTAGATGCTACCATTTACGTAGGTGGTTTAGACGACAAAGTCTCCGAGTCATTGCTATGGGAACTTTTCGTACAAGGGGGACCCTTAGTTAATGTACATATGCCCAAAGATAGAGTTACGATGATGCATCAGGGCTATGGATTCGTTGAGTTCATGGGAGAGGAAGATGCTGATTATGCCATAAAAATAATGAACATGATAAAACTATATGGGAAGCCTATACGAGTTAATAAAGCTTCGGCCCATCAAAAGAACTTGGATGTCGGTGCCAATATATTTATAGGCAATTTGGATCCGGAAGTGGATGAGAAATTGCTGTACGATACCTTTTCGGCTTTTGGTGTTATATTACAGACGCCTAAGGTAAATATACATAAAGTGTTTCTTTCAATTACTCAAAGATTCTGTTTTATAGATAATGAGAGATCCTGAGACTGGCAACTCGAAAGGCTTTGCATTTATCAATTTTGCTAGTTTTGAAGCTTCAGATGCATCGATTGAAGCTATGAATGGACAGTATCTCTGTAACCGGCCTATTTCAGTGTCGTATGCATTTAAGAAAGATTCAAAAGGAGAAAGACACGGTTCGGCAGCAGAGAGGTTGTTGGCTGCACAAAATCCATTGTCTCAAGCAGACAGGCCCCATCAGTTGTTTGCTGATGCTCCACCAATGGGTAAGGATACTTTTTTGTTGAATGTTGATAATTCTGTTTTGCGAAAACACTTACCTTGGCTTAATCTATTAAGAGAAAGATAAACATATATTTGGTAAAAGCCTTACAGAATGAAATGAGCTACCTAAAAATGCAAATATTTAGGTAGGTATGTTCTGGGACAAATAACATACATATATCTGTACCCCAGAGCCAAACTATGTTAAGTCCATCAGAATTACATGCTTTTTATGTTGGTATTTATAGCGTCCACCTATCTATTAATAACAAAGTTAGATCTTTATAAATAATGTTAAGTCACTATTTGCCTGCGAGACACACTATGTTAAGGGACCTTGATATCATTTGCCTCATAGATGGCGCTTTCCTTTAATATGTTAAGTCCACACGACCTCATTTTTCATATTGTTTTTATCGGCACGCTACGCCTCGTCGATACGGCGCTTTATTGTGTTGTTTTTAAGGTCTTTTTGAGTTAAAATAACAAATTTCTAGCCAGAATGTTTTCAACAATTGCCAGAATTTTTTGAAATGATGCCGAAAATTAGCAATAATTAAAATTAAATTTTTTAGAAACAATACTGCGGTGTAATTAAATAGTGATCCTCAATAACTTAATTATATTTATTGAAACCGTTTTTGCGCCCATGTAATTAAAAAAAATTCCCACAAAAAATATGAACATCTTCAAAAGCTATTACGTGGATTCCAAAAACCTTCCATGATTTTTACCAGAACTTGCCGCATGGTAAAGAAGCTTCTCATTAATATCTTAATAAAAGTGTAAAAAAATATATAGTAAAGACCAGAAGTGTTTTTTTTTAATAAAAAATCTTATTTTTATATTGAACTTGGTTTGTCTTTTGTTGATGTTTGGGTTTTTTGGACTTAATATTATGTCAAGTCCAATTTTGATTTTTTTCCCCAAAGCCAAAGTATGTCAAGTCGCTTTGTAAAAAAAACTCTACATTTTTTTTTCCAACAACTTCTAAACATTCCATAATGTCGATGTGAATAACCTTGGGTTTTAAATTTAAACTTCTTACAATTTAAGTGATTCAAGTTATGCAAATATATTTTAAACTCAATTATCTCAAAACTAAGTTTTTGGACTTAATATAGTTTGGCTATGAGGTACAGATATGTGCATGGATTAAAGGAGATATAGATATATGTATAGATAGTCAGACATTGTTAAAACCATCCGCAAAAAAATCATTAAATATTTATTGTCATCTAGAAATCTGTTTTCCCCGTACAAAACCTTCCATCCCGTTCGCAGGCATGATGCCGCCTGGCATGGCGCTCGCCCCGCCGCCTCCGCCGATCGTGATTCCCGGCATGCTGCCGCCCGTGCCGCCCACTCAACCTCCGCCCCCACCCCCCGTCCCGCCGCCGTCCGCCTTCCCCTCGGGCATACCGCCACCCCCGTTGCCGCCGTCGCAGCCGCCGCTGCCGCCCGGCGCCCCTCCGCCGCCACCGACGGCGGGCGCTCCGCCCCCTCCGCTGCCGCCGACCACGGGGGCCGGCGGGCCTCCCCCATTGCCGAGGGTGATGCCGCCACCGCCGCCGTGGCAGGTAAGTGGATACTTTAGTTCATTACTTAAATGTATTTAATAGTATATTACATAGCGAGAGTTGTAAACGGCTTATTACGTATGAGTGGAAAATATGCGCACGAGACGCGCAGCGGCGAGTGTTGTAATTCCACGAGTATGTAATAAGCTTACAACTCGAGTTTTGTATTATAATTTTTCTTCGACGAAAGAAAAACTATTATAATAGATAAACTATACTTCTGATTATCTGACGTTGCTTAGTTGCTATGGTGACGCGGATGCTGCGCTAACAAGGCACCCGTGATAATTGCGTTTTAATTAAGAACAGATACGTAATTTTTTTTTACTACTAACCTGAGAAATCACCATTATTTACCTCATTCCTCTAATGAGAAGTAATATTTCTCTACCTAGGTAAATAAAATATGTAAATAATATAATATAATATAAAATAATGAAAAATTTTCTATGTGACATTTAAAAATTAGTATCATTTTATCAGCTCGACAACTGAGAGGCTACTTGATATTTTGAAGTATTTGAAAAAAGCGAGAAATGACTAAAATATGGCAATATCTCAATGTTAGTAGTAAAAAAAAATTCTATATACACTTCGGTTGAGAAGGCCATTATTTACCTCGCATATTATATCCTTCGGCGCTACGCGCCTCAGGATATAAAAATGCTTGGTGAATAATGGCTCACTTCTCAACCTAGGTGTATAATATACTATTTTTTACTACTAACCTGAGAAATCACCATTATTTACCTCATTCCTCTAATGAGACGTAATATTTCTCTACCTAGGTAAATAATGATAATAAAAAAATACCTAGGTAAATAATGAAACATTTTCTATACGACATTTAAAAATTATTTTCATTTTGTCAGCTCTATGAATAAAGAACCCCAGGAAGGAGCAAATTTGGGCTTTACGCTGGACCGGTCCAGTCTTTGCATATGGCGGCATGCTGCACAGCTAACCATAATAGATCTCCAAAAAGTACTTATCGAAGAACTACACAGATATCTAATAGCACAAACCACCGTGACAACTGTCAAATATAAAAATATTTTGTCAAAATTCAGTCTCCATACAGGGCGATTTCCGTCTCACGTATTTTATAATGCCCATAGAGCTTTGGCTCCTTCCTGGGGTTCTTTATTCATTGTGTCAGCTTGACAACTGAACTCTCAGGATAAATCTATTCAAATATGTAATGTAAAATATGGCATTATTTCAATGTTAGTAGAAAAAAATTCTATATACACTTCGGTTGAGAAGGCCATTATTTACCTTGTACATTATATCCTGAGGCGCGTAGCGCCGAAGGATATAAAAATGCTCGGTAAATAATGGCTCACTTGTCAACCTAAGTGTATAATATACTATTATATTACATTACAAAATACTCTTCCAAAATAAATATAATATCTAGAATTCTCGCATCCCCAACTGGTTATATAGATCATCCCGTAATTCCAAAATAGATGGTCTGTGCATACGATTTTCTTCGTGTGCATGGTAATTTCATGTCATCACAAACAAATCTACCGATATAAAAACTGTTAATATTCACAAAACTGTGAAATACTCACCAAAACGACAGCTCATGTAAAGTAAAAATAACGTAACATCCTATATCTTTTTTATTAAGCATTTTTGGGGCTATAACAATGGGCACATTTCATGTTTTTTTCTGATAAGCTCAGATGATAGCTTTGACTAAAATATACTTATGGATTTTTTTTTCAAATTTTTTTGAAGGCCCGTTTGGCCGAAAAAAAGTAAAAATGTCCACGGAGTGAATATAGGTACTTTTTGTAGGTCCGGCAATGCCGCAAAACGGTCAGGTTTAAATTTAAACAGCCCGCCCACCTTTCTGTCAAATCACAGCTGCTGTGACCTATTTATTGCGTTTGTTTGTTTTTGTTGGTTATTCGTTATTCGTTTGGCTAGCCATCGTTTACGTTTTGTTGTGAGTTACTGCTTAATATAATAGTGTTCAGCATGGAAGACGGCTTTGTTAAAGCATTGTTTAGTTTTCATAATGAAAAATAAAAAAACTCTCAACACAAAGAACAAATCACCAACTATCTGAGGTTAACTCCGACGACGTAAGTCATAAACAATCGAAATGACAGTGGTGCGATGTTGCCGGCTATTTTGTCGTCTACCTGGGAGGGTTTATTACTTTAATTTAAAATGTCTTATTTAAATTACATAATAAAACTAAAATTAAACTACAATCTGGTTATAATGGTGTGCCATATAATTAATACACCCCAGTTGTATACCTTTTATTAATAATAAGTGTTAAAAAACAAGTAAATCTATTAAATTTTTTAGCCCGAACTTATGAAACTGATTGGTAAAGGGTCCAGCTGACGTCAGCAGGACCCCGATTTTCAAATTTCAATTCTAATTTTTGGCCTAGTTAAAGATAATAAAAACAAACGGGTGGACTTTTTGGGACTTTGAAGACATAATACATAAAGTAAACGCAAAGAAAACAAAAATTTTTTTTATGAAATGACCCCATTATGACTCACCCCTTGAATTTGTTCGCATTTATTTATTTATAGAGATGGGAAAGTTTCCACTTTACAAAAATTCCCGGAAAGTTTCCAACAAAAATTTCCGAAACTTTCGGAATGTTTTCAGTCTTCTTTTTTTAGTGTTTAGTTTAATTAGTCATACTTAGAGCTTTCCAAAAATACCAAATATGTCATATTTTGAGTGAAATTTGTTAAAGATATTGCAGAAAAAGTATAAATATCACAAAATGTAAAATTTTGCTTTGCACTTTCAGATTTTAAATTATTAGTATCATTATTATTTAATTACTACCTACAGCAAAAAACGTAGGAAGTGACGTTTTTTTTTGTTAAAAAAATACTATTATTTTTGCATTTAGCTGGGGCAAAAAAAACATTGCTTCCGCTATACCGAAAGTGATATGCAACCGTGTTGTGCAGATTTTTTTATTCACTTTACTACACTATATTCAATAAAAATGCAAGTTGGACGTAAACATTTACACGATGGAAACACGTGAACAATCCTGAGGACTAATACGGGGCAGGGCCGCATTAAGCACGATCTCTATGAATTTTAAAATATAAAATATTAAAATAATATGCCCCGGTATTAAGAACTTTAAAAACAAACTTTTATGGCACACCTAGTCATTCACTTACCTGCAAACTTCTACTATTAACACAAATCGTAGCTCCAACAATTAATAAACAGCGAAAGAATCATATCGGAAAAAAATTAAAAGTCCACTTGTAACTCAATACACCTCTGTAATAAATAACGACTCGCTGAACTCGCCTGCCGGGAAAAACTTTATAGCCAACTAGCCAATAGCAAGCCGATCACGTGCTAGCCATGCAACAACTTTTGTTTATCTTTCACTTGCGTTTATTTTGAATAGAGTTTAGTCTGATGAAAAATTGCAACAAAATCGCCATCTTAATTTAAAAAAATGGTAATTTAGCCATAACTTTTTTTTTGAAATTAAACTTTTTTTTTTCTTGGCGGCATTCAATTTCTTGGGAAAAACAACACAATTAGTGTTTGAACAGCCAATGTATCTTAAAAATTACCGAGATAATCACTAGTAACATCTTAATTATGTCGCCCTGTACAAAAGTAAACATAATAAAATAGAGAATTGATAAAACATAGATAAATAAAAAAAGATAAAACCAAATATGGAAGAATATAATAAATTTAAACTTATTAAATTTCAGTCAAAAAGTATATAGAATATAATAAAATATATTTTATCTGTGGTATACAGCACAAGCACACAGTTGTTCATGATTCTTCTTTGTTCTTTTTTGTATTTTTTAGGTTATGTCATGAATGTTGGCCAGGCATTTATGGCGGCAAATTTAAAATTTCTACATAAATTCCCGGAAAACTTTCCGGGAAAGTTTCCCAGGAATGTTTCTGAAACTGTCAGGGAAAGTTTCCTAAACCTTCAAAGTTTCTTCCCGGAAAGTTTCCAAAAATGGAAACTTTCCCAACTTGGAAAGTTTCCGTTGCCAATCTCTACTTATTTATACCCTGTATATTCTCATATATATATTATCCTCACCCAAAATTTGAGAAAGTAACCCCAAATTACCGTTTATAAACGAAAGTTTGCAACAAAAAATAAATATTTTGATTTTTTTTCAAGCAGAATTATGTACATTATCCTACCTTCCCTCCAACAGACTGGCCAGGGTCTACCGCCGCCGCCCCCTACAGGCCCGCCTACGAGCGGAGCCCCACCGTTTCCACCAGGCGGTATGTTTCCGCCGCCGCCGCCTCCTGGCGGCAGGCCTCCGCCTCCGAACTGGAGGCCCCCTCCGCCGCCCAGCTTTTCGGGTAACAGGCCCCCGTTTCCTCCCAGGGGCCCTCCGCCACCTCCGCCTACTTTCGATAGCAGCGGGTAAAGCATTTAGTGGATTGCTTGGTATGATAGGTAAAATAAAGTGTGAGTTTTTAAGGTTTATTGTATAAAATATTTTTGAATTATACCTTATTAATGAAAGAAATCAGGCGGTATGCCCCTAGCAATTTTGAGAATCCTTTGGAGAGAGCCATGTTGAGAGATGCGTCAGTTTTATGTTACATCTTGAAGAAAAGAAGTGATATCATCAAAGAAACGGAACATTAAAATATTGTTACATTAGTGCGAGGGGAAAACATTTTTAACAAGCTATAAGTTATGCCACTTTGGACCCTATGGTTTTATTATGATTAATCTCTCCAAAGGCTTCTATCTTTTTGTCTATAAGGGCAGTGCTATCATAATTTTTTTTCTTCACCAGTAATTGCAACTTTGTTAAATAATCGATAAATAAAGATATATCAAGTCATTTCTTTTGTGTTTTTTTGTTGTTTGGAGTTATTTTTGTCGTTGCTGGTAGATTGTTGAGACTTCTGGGACTTATTGAAACTTCTTTTGCCATTCTGCAAGCTTCTAAAATTTTTACTGTACTTGTTTTGGTTTCTTTTTTGATTTTCAATTGGTTCATATTTAATAGTTGAACCTGGTCCTTGATATCTAAAAAATAAGATCAAAACTTAATGAATTTTACATACTTATACATTTCAACAGCATTTTATTTTTCAATGCTTGAAATTCTTAGTGGAACTCCAAAAGCCTCTACTACACCGATAATGTCAGTCCAGATACCAGATGTTTCAGGTGGTGTAGGTGGGGTGTGGAATTAAGTCGAAAGGAAATCAGGATGTTTTTGGGCTTAGTCTCATAAATAGCAATAATAATAAACAACTCATTCAAAATTATTTGGGAACTTAAAATAATCATTTCATTATTCTACATATTCACAGAAATTGATGTTAGGATTTCGCTCTTGAGATGTTTTGCGTGTAAAAACTTGCCATGACACAGAGGGACATTTTTGGTGTAAACAGATTCATCCTAACTCTAAAATTTTAAATACGACCACCCCCCCCCCCCTTGTAATACATCATTTTTAAGCACGGAAGAAAGAACAAAAAATATAAGCTTAAAAATCACAACATTTGTTCATATTAGACATTGAATTATTGTCATCTAGATGGAAAGAGTCTCAACAATAACGCAATGGAATCATATTATTAATAGATAAGGATGAAGGATTAAATTGAAATTCGATATCTCCCCATGAAATAAAACCCTGGTTACCGCCCTGTTGCCAGACCCTATCTTAAATAATTTATAAGAAGGTTAACTAAGCATGTATGTACATCAGAATGCCAACAGTTAATTTAGAAACGAAGTTTTACGAGTTGTGTTATCCTTACCCAAAATCTTGTGGATTTAATGGAGTGGAAGATAAATAAATGTGAATCATAGGCAATTTTCTCTTAACTACAACTTGTTCTAAATCTGGCAGTATGGGATCCCAATATTCCTCAACACTAAAATAATGATAATTGACATTAATCATTTATTGTGCAAAGAATATATAGATAGGATGTTCGCGGATGGAGTTTACAAGGGGGTGAAATGGACCAAAAAGTGAAGATATGAAAAAAGTCATTCTTCATAAAAGTTTTTGTTTTAAAAATGACTAAGATTCACTCTCATCAAAAATTTAATTTTTTATACAGGGAGCATAAAAAATACAAAACTTTTGTCCTGTAAATCACATCCGCGGACATACTGTATATATGACAAATTTATTTTAGAGTAACCTTACATTCGATAGCATAACCTAGTAATTTGATGCAAGGTATTATTGAATTCTCGTTTCATTATTTCCGCACAAGTTATGGCCTTGCCTACAGACACGCCGAATCCTGTCCAAACCACCGATTTGACTTCTGGAAAGTTACTTATAGCATGGGGAACAAGATTTCTTATTTTGCTACCGCCTCGAACCTGTGGTTATTGTAATATAAACATTTAAATTCTATTTATTATTATATAAAAAATAAAAAGTTTAACTTATTACCTGCATCCACAAAAAGTTTTCTGGCAAACCATTGATTGGAATTTTATCACGATCTAAGGGTTCCTCAACATTTTTCCCCTTATGGTAGTTCTCCATACCTTTTTGTAATTTTCAGTTCGATGGTAATTATAAAGAAAAACAGTTTTGGTTTGAGTTTTTTAAAAACCACTGAAAAAATAGGTTATAAGCACAAAATATAAAGGTTAGGTTGGTTATAAAGACAAAACACTAGAATATCGTCTCTTCTGCTTCTCTCTCCTGAAAAACGGTAGTAATCCCTCTCGTTTGTTTTAACCTAAACTATATATTTTGTGGTTTTAACCAGGTCTGTACTTAGACACATTTACGGTGAAGAAATTAAATAGATTATACTTATCCAGATATTTATTATAAAACTTATTTCTGGAGGTACTGTTGGCTGGACATTTTGTTATTAATTTCAACACGTCTTATAGAAAAAAAAAACACTCCTGGAATAACACAAGTACCTTTACCTAATGTTATACAGGGTGTTCCGCATAAGGACCGACACCGAGCAGGAGCATACAGGGGAGCTCAAAATAAGGTGATTTAAGGCAACTTACCTCTATACTAAGTTGCACCTATGAGACTGAGAAGTTATAGGCCTTGAAAGTGGGCTTTGAAATTTCGACAAATTCAATATCTCCGTTATATTTATGAACTTGGAAAAACCAAATTTGGTACACGTTGTGGGTGTACCAAGGGCATTAATCGACAGAAAACATAGTTCAATTGTACCATTTTAAAGGGTTGATACAGAGTGATGCACCCTAAAAATGTGACAGAACTTGTTTTGTCCGTTAACGGACTTTATATTATGAAGAATTTAATTCTAAAACTTTTTTTACTCTCGTTATTTTTTGAAAAACTTTATCGCTTTCGCCAAAAACGCGAATATAACTAACAACACGAACACGTAGGTATTGCAGATGTGATACCTACCTATTTAAAATCTTTGAAAATTCAAAAGTTGCCTATGAAATTAAAACGTCAAACTTGAATAACAACTACCTATTAATTGGAAAAAGAATCTAAACAACACGAATAATAACAATAATTAGCACTGAAGAGTTATTTTAGAAATTGTTGAAAATGATCACCGTTTTATTATTATTTTAAGTTTTAAAATAATTTGGTTATAGTTTGTAAACATACAGTGTGTCCCAATTTGATACTGGACACCTCAGAACTATATGAAGGAGAAGGAAAACAAATGGTCTCAATTTTTTTATTGGTAGTCCCAAGGGAGAGTATCTCATGGGCGGTGGTATTTGGATGGGGTAATTAGTTCATGGCCTGCTATGATTTTTCAAAATACCTAGTTTTCAAGATACCCTATTAGGGATTTTTTTACGACAAAATGTTATTAAAAAAACTTGTTCAGAATGAAAAATTGAGTAGAACTTCAAAATTTCAAAAGTCTAGGCCTACTTTGATTTTTAGCTTTTTCGCCTTTTTCTCACACTTTTTTCTTAGAAATGTGTCCTTTCTGGAGCTTTCACAAGGTCCAGAAAGGACACATTTCTAATGATGTTTTGTAATAACATTTTGTCGTAAAAAAATCGCCCAATGGGATTTCTTGAAAATTTGCTATTTTAAAAAATCATAGCAGGCCATGAAATAATTACCTCATCCAAATACCACCACCTATGAGATACTCTCCCTTGGTACTACCAATAAAAAAATAGAGACTGTTTGTTTTCCTTGCCCTTCATATATTTCTGAGGTGTCCAGTATCAAATTGGGACACACTGTATATTGACCGATTCTGTGAAATTTAGCACAGGTTACTGAACGAAGTTGGTTTAGTTCCTGAGAGGGATCATGGGCAATTTGTTTTCTAATAAAAAAACATCATTAACACAATAAAAATATTTTATAATTTTTAGTCCTTACTACAAATATTTCTCAATATTAACAGCTGCTTATCCAAAGATCCTAAGGTTCACGTGGTTAGCTTTGTCGAACATTTCGACAAATGTAGTTACAGAGGGTGTATACAAATTCACACATCCCGCACTGACATTCCAAATCGTTGTGTTATATGTCAGTGAAAACAATTCAGACCAAGTCTCTGAAACAGTTGCCAAATTGTCGGGATGTAGTCTGAAAGCTTCTTCCAAGGTTTCTAGTGCGTCTTGCTCGACTAGAATGCTAGCTACCTGGCTTACAACAATTTCAAGCTAAAACAAACTACAGATATAAGTACCTACTTAATGCCTGGCTCATAAAGCTTCTTTATCTTTTAATTTTACTTTATTTTTAAGAAATAAGCAACGGTATTTGTCCCTTCATTTGAATTGACCAATGACATTTACTATTTCTTAAAGATAAGTTAATAAAGTAAAAGATAAAGTATCTATGAACCAGGCCTGGACCGACAATATATTAATTAATATAGTGTTGGTCCAGACACCAGGCTTTATTAGTTATTAATAACACAGACATATATAGCTTCGCTAAGCTATATATGTCTGTGTTAATAATAATTGCTCATGATAATAAATTTCCTTATTGGCAGGTAGGTAACTGCAGGAGGAAGTATAGGTACGTATTCGTTTTTTAGATAAAAAGTTTTAAAGATAACTCGCCTATTAACTTTGACAGTGCCGACAATTAAAGTTTACATTGTAGATATTGTGATACGGTAATTTCGTTGACTGACGTATTTTTAAAGACTTCTCATGGCTATAGCTTCATGTCCTGGAAAACAGATTGCTCTGATGGCAAACAATGTGTTTTGCATTGTATTTTTTGGCAAATACAAGCAAAATCTTGCTCGCGAACATTTTTGTAATTTTTGTTCACTTAACTACCTGGAGGTAAGTTGTGTGAGATTGGAAATGTACGAGATTGTTTTCTGTACATACTTATAGATAAATACCCACTCTAACTTAATTACGTATTCCTAAATTTATCAGAATGTTCTATCTACAGATAAAAACTGAACATCTGAAGCAGGTAATCTTTTAAAATTATGACTATAAGTATTCTACTTTAAAAGAAAGATAGTTTGTAGTTTCTTGAATTAGCTGCTTAATTTTTTTTCTGAATTAGTACGGTAGATACTAAGAAGCAAGAATTAACATTGGAATAGATAGGTAGGTACCCGCTATAAAATTACCTACTTTTTCTTTATAACGATTTTCTTAGGTAATCAGTGTGTAAGTGTGTCTGTATGTGTGTGTGTATGTATGTCATACATTTATAGAATATTAATTTTAATTAATTATAGCTATACCTACCCTTCAAGATAAGGATCTAAAACATTTAATATAATAGAGACAAATTAATGTGATAATACTCTCTGCATCTTCAAAAGTAACTCAATGTTAACTTTCCCCTCACAAGTTAAAATGCGAATCTAACAATTTTCTTATAATCTTGATTGGAAACTTCCACAGGCAGAGTATGATTAATCTGAGTTTCTTATCCAACTATAAGTAAAAATAAAATGAATATTTAGGGTCCCCATTATAATTTTAAAATAAATGGCTTGTGGCATATGGGACAAAGCCATTTCTTTTAAAATTATAATGGGGACACTAAATATTCATTTTGTTTAATCATTGTTTGGCTATAGATGTAAGCACACGAGGATTGAAACTCAGGATTCGATCCTTGTTGATTTCCATATTAGAAGATACTCGGTGATGAATCAAGCGAGTTTCTTGGCCCCCGTATGTATATGCTTCTTCTGTTTTTTTCCACCGCGCCGCGCCGCTTTGCCGAGTTCTTTTTATATGTCGATCGATTGGTCGATATATACGCACTCACATTGCTTTGGTTTTGGCAGTACCAACTAGATGGCGCTGGATGGTAAATGCCACCGCATTATACTATTTCCTGTTCCACTTAGCCAACGAAATCTGGGTCTTTCGGTGAGGTGCGCTACGTCTGCCTGATGAGGGCCAACAAGCCCGAAACAGGTACCTGTCGTGATCTGCACACCTCCGAAAGACCCATACATAATTTCCATTAGATATTGGAAACTAGTTTCGTGTTGCCAATTACCAAAGCATTTTGTCCCATATGCCACAAGCCATTTCTTTTAAAATATAAGTAAAAATCTTATCCAACTAAGTAAAAATATACCCTGATCACGGTTCAGATTGTTAGGGTGTTTAAGGATTTCAATGGATTTAAGGATTTTCCCGTTTCTCCAATATACACATGAGCATGGCACATGATATACACTATGGCACATGATATACACCGCATGGCACATGATATACACGAATGGTATAATATCCTTGTTAGTAGCACACAGTTCGTGTTAGTAGTATATTATGTCGATTTAGAATTTCGAGATGCGGTTATGTTATGCATATGCATATAAGGTACGAGAGCCATATTGGTCGGTGGGTCATTTACGCGTCTGTTAATATTTTTGTTAGGGTTAGTAAATTTCTTAATATGAGCGCTGGATACTATGATAAGAATAATAATTGTTGGCAAGTAGAAGATAAGATTATCAGATTATGAGAGGGAAATTGCTCGATAAACTAAGGAAGTTTTTGGGATGGGTGGTGTTGGGAGAAACCACCTACCTATCTAGATTGTGATGAAGGAAAGAGGAAAGGGTATCCTTATTACCGTAAGGCCAAACTACAAAAGGGTCATCCACATATCTAAACCAACATTTTGGTTTTAGATCTACGGATTGAAGAGCTTGTTGTTCAAAAGATTCCATAAATATGTTGGCTATCAACGAAGACAAGGGAGAACCTGTAGCGGCATCAGAAGTTTGTTCAAAATGTCGATTATTATTCAATAAGTTCTAGGATATTCGCGGAAGTACAATGAGAAGCAAAAATATCGTTTATTATTGTTAAAGTATGCGGAATAGGAACGTACGTAAATAAAGATTCTACATCAAAACTGACCGCAGTACCTATATCTGTCCACTCTAGTTTAAAAAAACCTTTTCATTTTTCCACAAAATGAAACGAGGTCGTAAAGGAATGTCATTTTTTATGGATTTTGGGATTCGCGGGGGATAAGGGATTTTTTGTCATTGTTGGGAATGAATGCGTTTTTAATTAATATCGTTACGTGGCTTTCAAGTGAAGTGAAGAAAATATTTGAGACAGTCGGGCTATACTATGCACTTTCAAGATCTCATATATCTTTTTAACATCCCTGTAGGCACAACACATCCAACTAGGATTTAAATCAAATGTTGGAAATCCAAATTTGCCCTCTTTTCAATGAATGTATAATAAAACCCAAATATATTTTTTTCTCTAAATCTAAATAAAATCCTAATTTCCGGCTAAACCGAAAGTGACTTAAAAAATTAACTATCTACTATAAGTATATGTGTTATGTTCTATTATTAGATACTCATTGAAACAACAGTGAACTGTGAATTCAAATTAGTAATATGTAATATATCTTATTTAAGAGGACTGAGGAGTATTATCTCAAGTGTTATATTTGCGAATTTTCATAATTGGTTGAAATTCCACTTTTTCACTATCTTGTATTTGTAATACAGCTATGCTATATTTGGGCTAAGAAAATAAGTAACGTCTTTAAACAATATTTAGAAAAATCTAAACATTGCTGCTATAACATATAAGTATAATGTCTAATGGAAGATTTCAGATTTTTTTTATTTTAAACATTTTTTGTACATTTCAAACATTTAGCCAAATATTCTGAATGTAATGCGATTGGCGGAATCATGAATTTCAACGAATGTCGTAACGGTAGGTGTGTAAAGATTGGCACATCCAGCACTGACACTCCATGCTCCCGCAACTTGCGCAGTGAAAAGCAAAGCCCAGTCTTCGGACACGGTTGCTACTGTGTTAGGATTTAGTCTAAAGGCTTCTTGTAATGTGTCTAACGCAATTTCTTCAGTTACGATGCTGGAAACTGCACTTGCAGTAATTTCCAGCTAAAAAAACCTGATGTAACTTTGCTGCCTATAATAATGAGGTTTACTTACATCTGGTTGATGAAGGTCTGCATTAACGGTATATAAAGCCGCAATAACGACTACAGTTAAAGCCTTGCATATAGACATTTTTGCAGCGATACTTGTTAACACTACAGTACCTACCTATTGAACACAGTACCTATTGAATCTGATACTTGTTATATTCTAAGGCTAAGGACAATCAGAGCCCCCTATTTATAGATAATATTAAATCTGAATGGATTAACTAGGTATCGTTAAGTATTTACCTTTTTCCAATATTTCTAACAAGGTAGCCCATTAAAATTGTATAGGTAATCTAAAATACTTATAGCTATTATTTCCAATCTGACAGCAGCACTTATAGAATTAGTCACTTTCTTGTTTTGTCTCTGATATGTTCAGATTATATTTTCGATTTTTTGTTATAAAAATATTATAGGTAGTATTTATTTTGTTTGAATATTTTAATAAGATATACCACAGAAAAGAGTTTCTACGTAGGTAGGTACATAATATCTCCCTTCATATGGGAGATGCTTGAATTTTAATTTTTTTGAATAATTTTTGTTAATCTTTTTTAAATAAATGATATACTGACTTGAAATTTGTTACACATTTAGTATAATATAGGGCTATGGCGTTAGAATATTGCGTGGATATTTTACTATTGCCACAATTTTGTTGTCTCCTGAGTTTTTCAATATCTAAGTTTTTAAAAGATATTGGGCTTTTTTCGAATTTTACATGAAGGGAAATAAAAGCATGGTTGTTGTTGAACCAAACTGCTACCATTGGGTAAAATATATTTTCCTGCTCCCTCCTTCCTATAAGTACACTTTACATAGAGCGCGTAATGCCTGTTTTACATTGACAATTTCTTCATGAATTAATTCATGAAGTCACTTTAAGGACAAATTAATATAAAAAATCGTGTATTACACTGTCAATTTCTTCATGAATTAATTCATGAATTTCTTCATGAAGTTACTTCACGAATTAGAGCATGTTCTATTTTCCGTCAAGTTTTGCGTGAACTTCAGGAGTACCTACATTGAAAATTTGAACACAAGGAAGGTTATATTTTGATACTGGTTTTTGTTTGAGGCATTAGACGAGGAATAGAGGAGAGTACATAATTTCAAAGATAATATTGTTGATTGAAGAGATAATCCTCACCCAACGATAATATACTTAGATAAAAAGTGTGTGAAATGTTACAATGTTTTATTTATGTATTCCGCTGCCAAGGCACAGCTCCCTCATTCACGAAATAATCACAAAACTCCTCTCGGGCAGCAACGCAAGCATGTCTTGCGGTGAGCATGTTTGGTAAGAAAGTCCAAATTGAAATATCATATAGTCTTTATAAAGCTCTTCTAGGATGGAACTAGGACATTCGGGTCTCAAAAATTATGAAATGTGCAACATGCCAATGTTATGGTTTCCACTTTTTCCACATTCATATTAATCGTAGTAAAACAAATCGTTTGGCTAAAATGCCAAATGCATTTTCAACTACTCTAAGTATAGAGCCAGACTTAATCTGTAGTTAAAGATGCTTTGGATGAAGATGGATATGGTTAGAAAATATGTTCTGATAGGGGAAATGCAGCACAAAAAATAATTCTGTTATTTATTCTCTTGTGTTGGTATTTGCTAGAATCTGACATAAGGTGCCAAAAAAATTCATCAATTTCTTCATCAGTGTAAAATAGAACTTGTCGTGAATTAATTCATGAATTTATTCATGAACTTATTCATGAATTAATTCATGAAGAAATTGTCAATGTAAAACAGGCTTAAGTCAAATATTCGAGGTGCCATGTTAGTTCGGTTGCTAGGTGCAAAAGTGGTTGCTAGGTGCAAAAGTGGTTGCTAGGTACAAAAAGTATTGCCTAGCAACTCGTAGGCAGCAAGGTCCTTAAAAATATGATCCAGAACGATCGTTTTATAAACTAGTTTTGATCAGAAAGGACAGGGATTATGAAAATAATTCCCCCAATCCCAGTGTCAAATAACAGTGGCCTGACAAGGACAAAATGAGTCGGGCGACTTTAGCCATCTATCAAAAATGACTTGGAAATTTGCTTAAAATTTGCTTTTTTATTTGGTGAAATTCCAAAAAGTTTTACCGGAAATAATACCTATATGCTCTCTAATAAAATGTTTAGTTTCATCTTTTAAATTTATTTACATTAAATTTTCCACTACTAAAATTGATAGCAAAGTAATTTAAAAGTAAAGTATCATCAAGCTATTTTATCTGACCAAAATTAGGGACATTTTACTGAACAAATTCTATTCACTAAGGATGGAACCCCCATGTGTGGTATATGAACGAAGATATCAAAAAGTCATATGTACTGGAAAGTTTTGTTTAACTCTTTTGGTTTAGTATTTTTATTTCTTAAGTAAATTTCTGATCGCTAAATTAGTCTACAAAAAGTAAAAAGGTTATTTATTTATTTATTCCACCATCGATAAATAATGCAGGCGGCGGATCTGGGTCACTGCGTGTATGGGAGTAATCACTTTGACTTTCCTTAGAAAATGTTGGTGGCATTCAGTGAAGAAAAAAATCAGTATTAAGAAGAACATTATATTTTCAAAGTTCGGTAAAATGGATATAATACTAGATTATAATATAAATGTTCCGAAATCATCCAAATATTCTAAAATTAATATTGTTGGCTAAATCAAAAAGTTCAATATACATTGTTACGGCGGGTGTGTAAAGATTGTGACATCCGGCGCCGACACTCCAATTGCCAGGGGCACTCTGAGCGAAAAGCTCCACCCATGCACTCGAAATGGTATCTAGCGATTGAGGGTGAAGTCTGAAAGCCTCTTCTATTGACTCTAAAGCATTCTCTTGAGCCACAATGCTCGCTCCCAATGTGGATGTAATTTCAAGCTAAAAGTATGAAAAACACATAAGTATGTACCTTGACGTTTTGTAAAAACTAAAATATGTATGACTTACTCTTGGCGGTTTGAGATCTGCGTCGGCAACATATATTGTCGCAGCCGCGACAACAAACAAAACTTTGGCTAACGACATGTTTTCTACAATTTCTTGGCACAGTTTAGCCACTTAGGTTGTATATTGTTCGTATTTATAGGACTCCAATCAGAACGTATTTCAGTGATCTACATTTTTTATCCAAGATAATGGCTAAAACTAACTAGGTAGGTACTTAAGTGTCACACATCCAATTGATATAGAAAGTTGGAGGGTTTATTTCAATTGATATAGATATGTATAAGCACAGAATAACTAAAGTGGTATAAGTATTGTGTTTACTACGGGCCACATCAAAGTAGGCATGTCCGAACGATTTTCCCAAAACTGCACATGAGCTAAATTACAGTTTTAGCAGTATAAAATCTCTACATAATACAAATAATAATTGCAATATTATTACAGAAAAATATTTTATTTACAACCATGTATGTAATGTTGACATTTCTGACTTTTTAGAAGTTTGAAAGTGTCAATTTTTTGACTGTTACTTCCCAACCAAATCTGTGTTCCCAACCTCCCGCCCGGGTGGAAAGTTTACTTTCCACCCAGGAGGGCGGGAAGTATACGGAGATAAAATTTCGAAATTACAAAATATTGATGGTTGTAAATAAAATAGTATACAAACCTCGGTGACGTGTTTCATTACTGTCTCGAGATAAAGTTAACCTCGGCGCTTCGCACCTCGGTTAACTATTTAATCTCTAGACAGTAATGAAACACTTCCCACCTCGGTGTGTAATATACTATTACAAGCGTGGCTGCTTCTAGGGTATCTACACCTAGTACTGTGCGGGCGAATTATTTTTTTGAAAAAAATAGGTGCCTTATATACATTCGACAAACGGCACCCGTCAGGAACCAAAAGCGTGTAGTTATGAATTCATAACCACATATATTGTAGCCAATCATGAACCTGCATTTTCATAACAGTTCACGCTTAATTTTCGTTACGAAGCAGGCTACGGGCTGTGGTTGCTATGGACGACGGCTTGATGTTCGATACCAGGGACTCTTTAAAATAAGGGGACCCATCATATCACAGTCTATCGCATAGGAAAAGGGAAGCCTTGAGGTTAAGTTTGTTTTCGGCCGCCTGTAGTGGTCCCAATAATTGCAACCAGATTTTTTCTGTATCACCTTTAGTAATTCTACAATTCCCATTACGTGGACATTACGTATAAGTAGGTAGTTTAAAACATCGTATTTCGTAAATTTTAAACTATTAAGCAGGTAGCTTCAGTCAGGTTTTTTTAAAGAGTTTTTATCTACGACTACAAGTTTATTTTAAGTTTGTGAGGTACCTTGGGAGAGAACTAAAATTACAAACATTTTATAATGAACACCGAGGAAAACTACATGATTAGAACTACTAGACCTAATCTTATTAGTCCATCCCGAAATCTGTAAAAGTTCTTTGGGTAGGTACATTCAACAAGGGAAGAAAGTACAAGTAGGTATACATATTACAAATGGATTGAGGTACCTGGTAACAAGGAGCAATAGTGACAAATTCTTAAATAAGCAAAATCGGCACTGACTTACCACACTTATTACTTAAATTCGTGGAAATTAATTAATGCTAGAAAACTATTGATTACATGAACAAGGGTACAATGGTACATATGAAGTAATGACCATAGAAAAGGTTAGAAATCTGTCATCAATGAAGGACTATCTATCAAATTTGCCACTTTTAGGTTATATTTATTACGTGCTGTCTTCCTTGTCATTGTAACATACCGTTGTACAAAATTTCTTAGCTGAAAAGGGGTTGGAAAGAAATTGTAACTTCAACGTACCTACTTTTAAAAAATAATCAAGTCACTTTTTAATCTCCAAATTGTAAACATATTAACAAATTGCGAAATTGTATTTTAAGCGAATCTTAACAGAAGTTTGTCAACATAAATTCCATTCTAAGAAATTCCATTGGGAAATAGAAAATCGATTATTATCTAAAATTTAAACTTATCTAAAAGCAAAGGACAAAATTATTTGAATGTATTAACTAGGTACTTAGTACCTATTAATTGTTTTCATCAATTAATAATGAGAACAATCTTTTAGAATTATTTATCTATATGGGGAATTATTTTCAATTGAAACTTGAATATTGGCTAAACAGGAAATTGCGAAAGCGTATACTCATAAACACTTAAATATTTCAATTCATTATCTCCACCCAAAAGTACTTAGTGGGAGAAAGTCAGCCTCCGCATGTAATTAAAAATATTACATTTAATAGAAAAGTATTTAAATAAACATCTTCGTAGTTCTGTCATCATCAGTAGTTGCATCTACCTAAGTCTATGATAAATCGAATAATTGAAAGTTCATAAAAAGTGGTGAGCATATTATCGATACATTAAGAATCCATGATTTATATTGATACCATGGGTAATTTGTGAGATATTACCAGAGTCGATGATTCCACATCAGTATTTTGGTCTGTTGTAGTCTAGAAAGTAAAACATTATTTATGTCACTGCCTTTGTCAACCCCTCTGCGCAATTCTTTATTCATCGGTGTACCTATTTGTAAGCAAAAAAGGAGTCCACAAAAGGTAAAATCTACAAAGGAACATCTGAACAACTTTATTTCTTGCAAAATCTGAGAGTTAATTTCCTTAATCACAACATGTGTTTATATCCTTACACGATATTCAGTTGAAGTTGTTACTAGTACACAGGAGCATAATGTATTCCGTGGGACCTTTTGTGAAGGGAAGTTGAGACTATGTGGAATCTTTTTATTGTATGCTACGTAATGGCGCAGTACCGGGTGTTTACCTCCGAGTTGTGGCGTTTGGTTTTTATGGCGTCATAAATCCAATATGGCCGCCGTACAAGATATTTATTCGTTCCATCAAGAATAACTCCTTCCGGAGGGCTCATACGCAAAATGTGCATAGAATATTTTCTATTCCGCATGAGCATATGAACAAATTTAGTTCTTATCAATTTTTCCATATCTTCTACCGTTTAAGAGTTATGATCTATTATATATGTCACCATCGGTTTAGAACCATCGGTTATTTATTAAGGGTAAAAAATAATGATTGTGCTTCTATTTACCCACAATAACTTTAATATTACAATACAATGGTATGAAACACACTTTAATAATACATACAGGGTGTCCGGTTAATAATTGTCCGTATAGCAACTACACTAAACATATTTCGGACCAAAATATAACGATTGAGGCCAATACGCCTTATAGAAATGTTGTTTGCTTAAGAGATACGGGGCCTTTAAGTTTATTAAATTGAATTATGACCAGATCTCCCAAAGTAATGAAGCTGCTGAACTGAAATTTGGCACTGCTGAATTTTTGGGGACAGAGAATAAGCTGAAGATGTCAATTTCTATGTATCTCACAGAAGGCGTCACTTGCACTTCGAATCGTACTTTTACTTGCAACATTTTTGAGGTTATCTTTTTGGTCTTACAGGTAAATCACTTTAGTGCATTTTTACCTAGCACTTTTAAATGTTACTGATCAACTGTACCATTTGAGAAAAAAGTCCTCATGAACAATGTACCAAAAATGTTTCGCTTTCAAAATGGAACGGATTGAAACTCTTCAAAGTTTGAACACTATTTCAAGAAAACAAATGGTGTTTGGACCAATGCTCATTTAGCATTTTTTTTTGTTTTTTTTTTAATGTACAGTTGATCTGAAACAAAAAGTGGTAGCTGAAAATTTTATGTTTCGAATGTTGGAGTTAACATAGGTGTTTTGCGGCACATTTTGCCAATTTCAACGCAAACAGATGAATTTAACGTAACAAGAGTACCTTCTTGTTGCAGATTGAAAAGATGCACTAAAATGATGGATCTGCAACAACAAAAAGGAAACCACAAAAAAAGTTACGAATTGCCTAAATGTGCATTACCTATGCTCCTCAACTATACGTCGATCTCATGCAAAGTGTCAGAAGTCACTACCGTCAAAAGTCTGACAAATTGAAAAAGCCATTGAACCTATTAATATAGTGTTGGTCCAAATTGAACTACTCACAAATAGGACAACAACATTGAGCTCATCTGTGATCGAATTTCCACTGGCTCATTTTTCATTTGAAAAATTATTTTTAGTCATCTTTGACTAGAGGTCTAATACAAAATTAGGTAAATGTAAGATCTCCGTTGTTGCCTTCTACATACAGAATTTCATTGTTTAAACTGACCGAACTGCTCATAATATTGAAAGATTACGTTGTTCAAGCATTCTTCACGGTTTCAAAAAATATATAGTGCAAACTACTGCAAGACATTGTTTTTTCGGTCGCTTTATATTTTAATAGGTTATTACAAGTTGTCACTAAAGTGAGACCAGATAATATATTTATATTTTCTTAAGATGCTGGAGCTTCTGTAGACGGGGGTGAAGTAGCAGGTGGTGCAGCTAAAACAATAATAAGAATGTGCCAATAATACTTTTGCATTTTGAAAATTAAAAATTTGATTCCATGCATCTTGAAAATTAATATATTAAAATTAAATTCTATCAGTTACAAAATTATTTTATGACAAGAAAATTTAGTTGTATGTATCTTGATACATAGAATAGTAGAATCAATTTTAATATAACTTTAGAGAGCATAATTTCTAAAAGTGAGAAACATGCATAATGCATTTTTACTTACTGGGGAATAAGTTTTGCAAATTCGTTGGTAAAAGTACAACTCCAAAACAACTTGCAGTATGTTTATGTCCATCTAAATTTTCTCCATTTTGATGTACCAAAAGTGCCTTATATTTATTACTCTCTTCACTGCCACGTGGAAGTGCTGAAGAAGTTGATGCAATATGCTGCAAAAAGTTTGAAATTTAGAAAATTCCCAATATGCATTTAAAAGACCTACCAAAACAATTGACATAATAGTAAATACAGAAATCTTCATTTTGTTTAAATATTTTTATCTGTACAAACTATATTGAGTAGGTTCAATATATACGATCCATATAAAAGGAAATGCATTTTTAACAGGTATTACAGAATTAAATAAAAATTAACTAGTACATAATAATTTTGTCTAATTTCACACACTATGAGCAAAATAAGTGCAACAGAATTGTTGAAAATTGCTATAAAATATGTATAATTTAATCGTAGTGTAAAATTAAGTAGGGATTTATTGCCTAAAATTTTTTCTAACATTAAAAATGTAACTTCTGTATAATAGCTTATTACTATTAAACACACATAATAATGTAAGTGCCTAGTTTTTTTAACATTTTTGAGAGTTCTCTAATAAAAGTGAAGAAAATATAGCACAAGAATAAAGAGGAAAATCCTTATCATACACCTGTTTTCACCTACTTCAGTGATTTGTGCCACACTGGCTGTAAGTAGGTATGATATTATAAAATCTAATTCAGTGTTTTGAAAGTAGGTAAATACCAGGGACTCTTTAAAATAAGGGGACCCAGCATGTCACAGTCACATGTCACATAGGAAAAGTGAAGCCTTGTTTTCTGTATATCTCCAAGGAGACCACATAAGTGGGCTGGTACAAGGTTAAGTTATATGTCAGTATCCAACTGCCATCAGGTTTTATGTGACATGCCAGTGCCATAGACTCCAAAGGAGGCAAAATATTTCCCATCATAATTCACAATTTTTAAGTTGTCTAACTTCCAGATAGTCAGTTAAAGGTAATGCGGCCGCCTGTAGTAGTCCCAATAATTGCAACCAGATTTTTCTTGTCTCACCTTTAGTAATCCTACAATTCCCATTACGTGGGCACTACGTATAAGTAGGTCAAAACAAAAATGGTATTTCCTAAATATTAAATTATTAAACAGGTAGCTTCAGTCAGGTCTTTTTTAAACAGTTTTTATCTACAACTATAACTTTATTTTACGTTTGTGAGGTACCTTGGGAGAGAAATAAAATTACAAAAATGAGCACCGAGAAAAACTACATGATTAGAACTAAGTACAAGACCTAATCTTATTAGTCCATCCCGAAATCTGTGGAAGTTCTTTGGGTAGATACATTCAACAAGGGAACAAAGTTCAAGTACGTACCTATTATACCTACATAATATTACAAATGGTTTGAGGAACCTGGTAACAAGGAGCAATAGCGACAAATTCTCAAATAAGCAAAATCGGCACTGACTTGCCATATTTATATTACTTAAATTCCTGTGTTTGTTGACAGAACATTGGCAAGTCTAATTTTTAGAAATCATATTAATATAGTAGATAGTAAAATCAACCAAAGTACCTCTTTTATCCATAGATTCTCCAATAAAATGGCATACTTGGCATCATTGAGACCATTAGAATGGGGAAAGAAACGGCCTCACTTTGGAAAGTATAATGCTGGGTCCCCTTACTTTAAAGGGTCCCTGGTAAATACGAAGTAAGATCCGAAAAAAATACTTTTAACAATCATATTTATACAAGCATGTAGCGATCAACGTATCCATAAATCAGCGTGGATCCTCAATGGAAATAATATTTTTTTAGAACACCATTAAATAGAAAAATAGTTTTATTCAAATTTTTATCAAAATTATGAACCATGAGTATATTTTTTTAAATCGAAGGTTGACTGTTATTTTAAATGTTATACGTTAATAAAGAATGAAGTTAAAGCACAACGGGATGCAAAAACAAATTTACCTAATATAATAGGTAGATGCCTCCTAATCTATTGCCAACACTTCATCTTTTTATAATAGCTATTTACTTAAATTCCGTCATCATTAAATATATTTCGCAATATGAAGAATATTTGATTATAACAAACACTTTGGAATCACGCGAGTTCGCCAAACTGCGGTCATCTCAAATATTTCAAAGTATTTTTGGGCCTTTTTTATCAGCTTCTGTTTATTCTGTTTTGGTGATTCTTATCGAAACAATATTAATTAGTGCTTATTTAGTAACAGTATTTTATTATGTGGTACCTACGTACATATTTCAGATAGCCGTTTCTCTTTCTCAACATACTTATATAGAATAGGTAACCCTTTTTGAATAAATCCAGCAGGGGTACACTTAAAGACAATAAGATATTGTTTAGCTTTTTTGTAAAATATATATTGGAACTTTGCATGCAAAACATCTCGAGATAATTTTTCAATACAAAGGCAAACATTACATAGAGAAATATAATAATAATTGAAAAATATAAATAAATAATTTTGAAAAATAAGTGGATCTCTTTTAACAAAGATTAAAGGAGCCATATACAGTGTGTCCCCAGATGGGGTACCGCACTCTTGTAGAGTTTCTTATATTTGATTTTTCGATAAAAAGTTATTCTTGATAAAAAGTTTTGCTTGTTCTTAAAATAAGATTGGCATGAAAAAAGTTAACTTTACTTATACTGGGTGACCAGAAAATTGAAAAACCCGTTAATTAACATAAGAGTAAACTTCCTCTATTTGTAGAGATACTGAAAAATGTTATTAAGAAAATTTCTTCAGCGTGTTAAGTTACTTAGGTGTACAAAATTTCAAAGTGTAAGGCCTACTTTGATTTTTTGATTTTTTGATTTTTTTCTTGTTTTTCATTAAATGTTTTTCTGTAAATAGCATGACAAAACTGTATTAACAAAAGTTACTCAGAGTAGGAAACTATGTACGATGAAAAATTTTTGACAATCCAGGCCTACTTTGAGTTTCTTCCAATATTTTCCAAAATACAAAATAGGCCTAGAATTGTTAAATTTTGTCATCAGGCACACTCTTCCATTCTGGGTAACTTTTGTTAATACAGTTTTGTCATACTATTTAGGTACAGACAACCATTTACTCAAAGAAAAACGAGAAAAAATCATAAAATCAAACTAGGCCTAACTCTTTGAAATTTTGTACACGTAAGTAATTTACTACTCTGAAAAATTTTTCTTTATAACTTTTTTTACTATCTTTACAAATAGAGGCAGTTTACTCTTAAGATAATTCACGTTTTTTAAATTTTCCGGTTACCCAGTGAAGGTAATGTTATTCTTTTAAATGCCAATCTTATTTTAAGAACAAGCAAAACTTTTTATAAAGAATGACTTTTTCTCTAAAAATCAAATATAAGAAACTTTACAAGAGTGCGGTACCTCATCTGGGGACACACTGTATAGTCAAAAACATTTTTGAAATCGTCCGCAAAAAAACCTTCTAAACCAACTTTCAAACTTTAATTTTGCATCGAAAACAACTTAAAACAGATAAATAGTCTCTAAATGTCTAAATTTTCTTAGGACTCGATACTAAGTTGAGGTATAGATATTTTAATTTAGTTATTACTTTTTATATCAAATTTTATGCAAATTTTATGCAAAATATTTGGTATAACGAGCGGAAATTTCAACAATGGTTCTGACAGTCTATGTGTATCTTTGTCTATGCTTTTAAGAATAATGACCGAAAATATGAAATAAAGACGATACGGCATTCGAATAAAATCTACTGGAAACAAATTTAGATTTTCGTCAACAGTTATTTTATCATCATATAGGTTATAGACCTCTCTATATCTTATATTGTAGTTTGTGGTTTTATTTTAGATGAATAGTTTGTATTTGTAAATAATAACTATTAACGTTTATATTCCGCGAGTTTGTTTATCTATACCGAAATTATCTGTTTTTTAAACACAGACATAAACAATTTTTTTAATAAGATAGGTATTGGCAATCCAATTAATTTTAATGTTTTTCGCCGATAATGGATCATTTTTCTGTACCGTGGTAACAAAATCCTGCAGTTTTTTCCATAATTGCATTGTAAACGTCCTATTACATAATTTTGTTGATAAAAAAAGTTTAACTCATCTCTATTTATAAAAGGCACTGATTCAACCACCGATGTCATTCATCGCTTACAATCATGAAGTGCTTCGCTCTCTTATCCCTTATAACAGTTTGCTCGGCCACCACCTGGCCTCGGCTAGGCCTTTGGTCGCAAGGACCCTGGGGCCAAGGGCCCTTAGCCCGGAACTTGTGGACCCAAGGCACATGGGGACAGAGTCCCTGGACCCAAGGCACATGGGGACAGAGTCCCTGGACCCAAGGCGCATGGGGACAGAGTCCATGGAATCAAGGTTACCAGGGGCTGTCATCCCAAGCCGCCTGGACCAAATGGAACCAGTCCCCGTGGACTAAAAGCTACTGGAACCCTGCACAATACCAATGGAACCAAGCCCCATGGATCCCAACTTACCCATTAGGTCAGCGGTTAAATGGAATCCAAGAACTGGTAGCACTCGAGGAGGAGATCCTGAGTGGTCGACAGAGTTGTCGCAGGGAAATCAATGGCCCCCGTTGGCGGTTCGGTGGTGCAAGTTCCGTACCAACAATGGAACCCACAACGGGTGTGGGGTGTCCAGAATAGCTGGGTACCGCAGACTGCTTGGGGTACCGGCGTATGGGGCGCGTGGTGGACAGGGGCGACGGGTCGGGGGGGGGGGGGGTAATGGGGGTAATTACCCCCCCCCCCAGGAATTATAATTACCCCAATAATTTATTTATGGATGGAAAAATGGAAAAGCATTCCTATCGAAAGTGTCCCAAATTCAGCCATAAGCGCTTTGCATAGCAATAGTTATTTATGTACCAAGGCACTGAAATTCAACTTTTTATGACTCATGTGGAATTTAGTTGCCGAGGCCTCTGGCCGAGGCAAATAAACCACATGAGTCATAAAAAGAACTTCAGTGCCGAGGTACGTATTATATTTTTTTTGAAATCGGAAAAAAGTTTTATTAGGCAAGAAAATAATAATAAGGGATCACCCGTCCATGAACCGACTACGCGCGGTGTTGCTTGACTTTGACGATAGCTCTACCTAGGTCAAGTATGACAAAGACACGGCGGCTTCGAACAGAAAAACCAAACTGCTGCTTGTTGTTCAGCCTCCATAATAAATCTATCGATATTCAAACCTACTAAAATATTTATACTGATAGATTGCGTTGCTATAGGTAACAATTTCGCAATGTGTACGAATAGTTAAATGGGTTTTGAATATTTGGTCACTTTTGACGGACGATGGCTCCGCGTCTGACGTTTGATGTTTACATCTCTCCAAGGCCTATTTATTGAAAAATTCGTACAATAATGGGTTACTTCAGTGCCGATTTCTGAGCTTTTAATGACGATTTTGGGACACTTCTTTGCCGATTTCAAGAAAACTTATTTACCCTACAATTAACGTAGCTCTGTCTTTGTTGGTGGTATTGCCAGTAAGCGTTGCTAGTGCAGAGCGTAGTTTTTCTATTCTATTTAAATAGACTATATAAAGATCTGGCTTAGGTCAACTACTCACCAAGAAAGATTAGTTGGATTGGCGCTTATGTATATAAATAGAGATATTAAAATCGATCCCGAAAAAGTTATCGATAGATTTTAAAAAATTAAAAAAAGAAGATTACCCTTTGTATTGTGAATATTTAATAAGTTTTGTTTCTTTTCTTCAAAAATGTTTGATATTAACAATAACAAATAGTTGCAGATTGTCTTGTGTGTAGACTAGACTGTAGTCTTAAGTGTTTGAAAATGTTCAGAGTTTTGATTAAAAATGTTTTTTTTTTTGTTTTAATCGTTTTTATTTTTTCATATAGCTATAACTTAGCCCAACCCTTTATTACCCCTCCCAGAGTGATTGTCACGCGTCGCCACTGGTGGTGGAACCAGCCAGAGTATTACCCTGTGTGGGGATACCAAATCTAAGTTTTTTGTTAATGTCCCAATAAAGATTACTGCCTAAATAATTATTGATGGTATATTCATACTATCCATTGCGCTTTGTTTCATCTGATGCGTTGTTGTTACCTAGGAAAACTGATATTTGGAAAATCTTCAATTAATAATAATAATAATAATTCTCATTGTTCATATATTATATTGATTAAAGGTATTGGAAAGACAAGGATTTAAGCCATTTTCACAACATCTTATTATGAGACCAAGTAGGAGCGATCTCCAGAATATCAACTACCAACTCGACATTTTTTTTTATCATGTACACTCAATCGCCTAGTTTAGTTTTTAGAATTAATTTAAATAAAATGTGGAAGTAATTACTGTCATTTATTTAAAATACTAAATTGAATTATGTGAAGTTCGGCGCGAGGTAGTGCCAAATTTTATTTGAGCTCTGCACGGACAATTATGCGCTATTTTTGTAATATGTTAACATTTCAACAAGTATTGTAATGGTTTCTATCTCTTCAAAGATTCTCTTTCTGATATAATGAATATTATTAGTATAATATAGTATTAATCTATGAATTTCATATTAAGTTAATTTGGGAGTTATAAATATATTATATTTTATGATTTTTACTTTTCGTTTGGCAATAAAATCTATTAGTATTATTACTATGTTAATATTTATGGATGTAAGATTAGCGAGTGTAAATGTAATAATTACAAGAAAAGGTGATAATGGGCAAACACTCAAAGTTAACAAAAAGAAAAAACTAGTAACCGCATACACGTGTTTCATGCTATTTGGCAATCATCAGTACGGTGTAACGTTAACCAAATCAAAAGATAGGCATGATTTGGGAAGCAACAAATGAAGTACAGGCAGGAGCCAACAGCACATTTGCAGCTTCAGTCAGCACATCCCCTATTTTGGCGATGTTAGTACAAGCCTCTATTTTGGCGATGTTAGTACAAGCCCCAAAATAGGGGATGTGCTGACTGAAGCTGCAAATGTGCTGTTGGCTCCTGCCTGGACTTCATTTGTTGCTTCCCAAATCATGTCTATCTTTTGATTTGGTTAATGTTACACCGTACTGATGATTGCCAAATAGCATGAAACACGTGTATGCGGTTACTAGTTTTTTCTTTTTGTTAACTTTGAGTGTTTGCCCATTATCACCTTTTAATATTTATGTATATTTTTTGCCTAAATAAACTTATTGTTATTACTATTGTTTTCATACGTTACAGAAGCAGGAACCTGTACTCTAATCGTATACACGGACAAGTAGTTAGACAAGTTAGACGATTCTTGTAAAAAGCAAAATCGAGTTCAAATTTAATTTTCTGGAGTTCGCCATTATTGGTTAGAAACTAATTTGTGTAATATTTTAGTTTCCAAAAATAAGGTACACCCTGAAATTACAAAATTTTTCTCTTGGATGCAGGATACGTCAACATATTAATAAGTAATGGGCGCAATCACCTTTACCAAGGCGCATACATGCGTTTGCTGTCAATTAGTGACGCCGTCTCAATTTTTCTACATATAAAACAAAGTTAGATATATCAAGCTGCTCAAAAGCGCTTTCAGTTCATTTTCAAAATAAATAACAAAAATCAAAGTTTGTGCAATTTCGCAGCAAAGAATACTTTTTGATACTGAACAACTTTTTAAAATAACATTTTGTGACATCTTCTTCAGGAAGGGCACTTCACTAGTGTGAAAAATCATTTTTTTCTAAATTTCCAAAGCATAACTTGTTTTTTTGATACTAATATTATTAAACCCCAAAAATCAAACCGGAATGATTTTTTTTCTCTTTTACAAAAGGTCGTATAACTAATCCATATACAGGGCGTCCCAGTTAACGTAATAAATCCTATTTTCGCGGTAATTTTAAAGATAAATTGATGATACAAAAAACTTGTTTTGAGGAATTCTAATATGACGGCAAATTTAATATACCTACATCCAGTATAAAGTTATTTCAAAAAATATCCTTTTCCAAAAAATGTTAAATTGGATTTTAACACGGAATATTAGTAACAAGAATATTTCGGACTTCCGGTTTGACCGGAAGTGAGCTTCGCTTGTTCTGGTTTTTGAGATACTCTGTATATTTTGTTGTTTTTTAGGTTTCTTTTTTCTCTCAATTACAACCATATATAGGTAGATAGTTTTATATTGCTATCTCTAAGTATTAAAATTTACATCTTTGCATGTAATGCCAGAAATATTAGGTACTTTAGCGTTTTATCAAATTAATTTAATTCCTGAAATTAATAACCTTTTTGGGCGTCTTTTTGAAGAATAATAATCTACTTTGATAAATGTGTTTGCATTTTCTTGGGAACAAAATGCTAAAAGCGCTTGGATACAGAACAATTATTAGCCAATTATTATTAGCAAACTAATCAAGTTAATTGTCAACAATATTTGTTTCATTTTCATTCTTTAAATAATTTATACGAGGTAAAATGACCAATTACCTTCTGTAGTTGGAAAAATACTAAATTATGGATGGAACAAACATGAAAAATATATTTTTTAAATCTACATTAAAGTGTCCCAGAATCGTCATTAAAAGCTCAGAAATCGGCACTGAAATAATCCATTATTGTACGATTTTTTCTATCTCTCGTAATTGTAATTATTTTGCCTAACAAAACTTCCTTTTTCCGATTAAAAAAATAATATGTTTCCCTTTTTATGACTCATGTGGTTTATTGGCCTCAACCTTATAGCCTCGGCAACTAAATTCCACATTCGTTACTCAAATAACTCATGCCAAGGAAAAAACGATTTTTCCAAATTATAGTTTCTAAAAAATTATAAAGATGTCGTATTTACATCCACGTTCGAACTCTATTATATTTATTCGAGTTGTTTAGCAGATTCTGAAGTAGTTACCTACATGTAACTTAAAAGCTAACCTAGTAACAATGTCTTACCCGGTAAGACCTTTCTGTAATTTTTTGGCAAGACAGTAATGTAGCTTTTTACGATACGAAACCTGATGTATATTTTTTTTGTGTTAACTACAGTTTAACATTAAAATCCTGTCAAAATATCAAAGAGTCACAAATTCTGGTTACCGTGCGTAAAGTAAGATTTTATCATACTATATAGTGGCGTAAAATAATCATGGGTGGATATAATTTACGCACTGTTCAACACTTTACACAGCATTTAGATTTTTCTTTTAATTTATCTCCATACTTTAAATTTTTTCAATCCATTAATACTGCCGTAGAAAAAATTTAGTATGAAATTCGTGCTGTATTTTTAACTCGCTTTGTTCGTTCAAAAAAATATACCGCACTCATGACATAAAACACTATTTTACGCACTTGTTACATAAATGACTATTTCCACAAGCGTGCGGAAAGTGCGCATTTTATTGCGGAAAGTTGTAATGTTCCGTACTAGGGTGGTAAAGTTACTTTCCTCACTAGTGAGCTTAAAAGTACATTAGTATGCAAATAGGCCTTTTGGGGTGGATTTGAAAATAGCGAGTAATGAAGAATGTATTATTTGCTGGATGTATAAAGGTAATATATATTTATCTATATATGTCTTTTCTATACAAATTGATTGAGAATGGTTGAGATCTAAAAAGATTTCGTTTTTTTTTTATTTTAGTAAATATCGCACTCGAAACGTACTCACCCATGTGTAATATGTTATATAGAAAGAGTTGGGAATTGGATATATTACTATCTCTGAATAATTCCAGATTTAATTTAACGGATGAAATGTTGGCCTGGCAATATTTTTAACAATTAATTTGATTAATTTGCCAACCGATAACACTTTTCAATATCCTGTCTCCAAGCGCCTTTCGGATTTTTTGTGCCCAGAGACAAAGCAATCAAACGCAAACACATTTCTCAACGTCGATTATTAGTTTTCGAAAAAAACACGTGAAAAGATTAATTGCAGAAGTCAAAATTCAATTGATAAACCGCCGAAGTAACATATAAAAGGTATAGGCCCCTTTTCACGGACACACAAGTCACATCAGACATACAGCAACCATGAAGTGCTTCATCTTGTTATCTCTCGTAGCATTCTGCTCCAGCACCCCTTTGCCGTTCGTCGGCCAAGGGGATGTGTACACGGGCTACTACCCGATGTCCTTCATGGGACAGACGATGTACCCGAAGCAAATGCTAGGACAGCACATCGTCAACGCCCACATCCAGGCCGCTCGAGTAGACCCCGTTGCCATTAAGGAGGAAATCATCGACGAGCTGCCCATCAGCCGCATTGGAAGTGAAGACGTCGTCGAGAGAGTTGCCGTCAAGAAGCCCGTGGTACCACTCACCACTACAGGTCTCTTCGGCAGGCAAGGCGTTAAGGTAGGAAGCACCATCCTGAAGACCCCAACCCTCGGTGAGACCTACACCTTGGGGTCCATGGGTTACCCCGTACCACTGGCACTTAAGGAGGAAATCCTGCACGAAACCCCCGTCGAGTTCATGGGCCAAGGACAAATCGTCGACCGTTTGGTGATGGAGAAACCAGTTATGCCGACCGAACAGCATGATGTGTACGGCGTTTCTGGAATCAAAGTAGGCAGCACAGTGCTGAAGACCCCGTCCATGGATTATTTGCATCAAGTTCCTCTGATGGCTCAACAAAAGATGATGATGCAGTACCCTTACAACATGATGATGCAACATCCTTACAACATGATGATGCAACACCCTTACAACATGATGCTGCAATACCCTTACAACATGATGATGCAGTACCCTTCCAAGATGATGAACTACCCAATGTCGATGCAAGGTAGGTTTTCCCTTTTCTATCTAAGGTAATATTTATAGTTTAATATTTTCTTTGCCTTACAGGATACACTGGACAGTTAGACTACCCACACATGTATCAGCAGTACCCTCACTTGCTCGGACAACAACAATTTGACTTGTAGATATTGACGATAGATGAATAAAATATTACTTTAAAGTCACTCTGCATTTTTGACTTTTGAGGTTATCTTTTTGGTCTCGCAGGTTCATCAGTTTAGTGCATGTTTTTATTTTTCAACAAAAGGGTACTCTTGTTTCATTACGATAAAATCAACCATTTGCGTTGAAATCGGCATAATGCCCCAAAACATCTGTTAACTCCAAAATTCGAAAAAGTATAATATACCCATTGTGCTACTCCACCCCCCCGCCGCTGGTCTATGGGAATAAATTGTTTTTACACAAAATTGTTGCACTTCTAAAGAACTGCACCAAGTTCTATTTAAATTGCATAACTTCTGTAGAAGTTATTGCGATAAACTTTTTGTTCAAAATGGCATTTTTTATCTGTCACAATACGTTAGCACCATAATTTAAGACACCCTCTATACATTATTATGCAGTATAAATATTAAAGTAGATCAGAAACCATTCACAAGTGACAGAAAATACTATCAATATCAATATAAGTATCTGTCTCTTTTTTATGTATCTACTGGTAAGATGTACCTTGTATTGTGCTTTTTACGAAGGTTGTGAAGTTCTCAAATATTAATTTAAACTATCTTGAAAGACCCCGTATTATTAAGTCCAAAATTGTAAATATTAATGTGTGTTGGTAAACAAAAATAGAAATCTAACAAACTATATTATAGTACCTATGTGAGTGAACTTAGAAAATTGATCTATCATTATATCATATTGATCCAATTAGCACTATTTTGTAAATATTTATTCAGTAAATCTGATATTAACAGAATGCACATATTTCAAAATAGAGATGAGGGTAAGGATAATTCTCTATGTAAGTAGTCTAGTGGGTATAAGGATATCGAAACAGCATTTTCGTTAAGGTTCGTTTAAAAGAACATAAAAATTATATCAGGCAAAATCAAATTTCTAAGTCAAAAATATGCGAACATTGTTTTCATAACAATCATAGGATATTGTAGGATAGGTCCAGGTCCAAACCAATTCTCAAAGAAGTAGGAAATAGACGAAAAATTAAAGAATCTGCATTTATTGTAGGAAATACGGACAACTGGTGTGCTGAATGTTCACTGGAATTCAGTAAAATATTATTGCCACTTACTCAAAGAGAAATTAGTATAGATAATTAGATAGAACATGGGGTACAATATCAGGCAGGTAGCTAGGCTATTGTTTCTGTTGTCGTGACATTTTAACCTGAAATTTATTAATCTGTCACTTCACTTTGACGTGGCATGATCTTTGAGAAAGGAGGAAGATTTATTCTCCGAAAGCTCAGAAAACAAATTTGTTGAAGTTATTTTTTGAGTTACATGTTTAAAGTTTCGTTCATTCCCTGTTAAGAATTTATGAATTTTCCAGGCAACTTAAAAAAGTTGTCTTTCGATCAGTTTGGTGGCGAAAAACCCAATTAAAAATTAAATGGATCTATTTGCGCCACAAATAAATTTTAGAAAATATCTAGCATTTTCTTAATAACAACTGTTATTAACTACTTGCAGCAAGAACAAGACAAGAACAAGAAATTTGCAAGAGTCTTGTGAAACACTAAGAATAATGCGTGAATCCGTATTAAATCTGTGTTCCTCTAAAGAAGTCATTAAAAATTTTGATCATTTTCAACATTATTATAAAAAAAGGTTGTGGTTGAGGGCAGATGCATTGGTGAGACTTTAAAAATATCCAGTGATATGTCGTTTTCTGTTTTTCATGTCAAAAAATTCAATTTTGGCGTTATTGCAAAAAACTGATTGGGAAATATGGAAATTTACCATTACCGGTAGGTGGTGTGGAAGTATAAATAATATAAATCATGTGAAGTACTTACGGGTTTGTAAACTTACATATATTTCATAAATATTTATACCTATCAAAATTAATACATACACTTAATTTTACTCATTAATCTGGAACAATTTATACTTAATGATGACACCAACAGGCAACATCAACACATTCGTAGCCCCGAAGACCGCAATCAATATTGCAGTCAAGTGAGCAAGAGCCGAGTCTGGGAAGAGTTAAGTTGCTCTTCCTAGGGGAGCCACAAATACATGTGGTACCATCACAGTAACGAGAACCTGTTAGAGGACAGATGTCCGAACAGGTGTAGTCGCATTTGTTGAATGCAGCCATTTTCACATTATCATTAGATCCTAAAGAGAAAAAGAATTTGAAAAACAGCATATTCAATAAAAAAAATTAATTAATTTTTATCGCTTTAACAGTTGTAATAGAATATAGAAAGTTTTGATTCACGCACTTAAGTTAGAGTTACTGATGTATTAATTTAAGAAACAATATCCTGACAGGGGATACTTACCTATTCTAGGTTCGTTGGGCGCTGCGAGTGTCAATACTATCAAAACCACAATAATAGCAAAAGAATAAACTGATTTGAAAGTCATTTTTTTATTATAATATAAACTCAAAAATAAGTTCTACATATAACGGTGAGAATACCGCTTCGACACTTCTGTACTATTTATTTGTATAGTACTTGGAATTGGAAGTGACCAACTTATAAATCCTTAGATAAAATCAAAAAATCACCATTCTATGGGTTTCGAGCAAAATGATTAAATAAATTATAGATAGTAAAATATGCAACATCCCGTACAGATAATTTTCCTAAAAAAAAACAAAGGCAATAAACATAGGCGCCTACCTACTTGTTTTGTTAAAAAATTTAAGTTGTAGATAGTATCTATAGCTTCTTTTAGAATTCAGATTTTACCAGATATTCAGCATCATGGGTGATTGAGGGATATTTTGTTCAAATTCAGTACCCACTATTCTCCTGTCCCTATTTGATACTGGACACCTCAGAACAATATGAAGGACAAGGAAAACAAATGTTCTCTATTTTTTTATTGGTAGTCTCAAGGGAGAGTATCTCACAGGCGGTGGTATTTGGATGGGGTAATTATTTCATGGCCTGCTATGATTTTTTAAAATAGCAAATTTTCAAGAAACCCCATTAGGGATTTTTTACGACAAAATGTTATTAAGAAAACTTGTTCAGAATGAAAAATTGAGTAGAATAGAAATTTTTCAATTCTACTCAGTTTTTCATTCTGAACAAGTTTTCTTAATAACACTGTCGTAAAAAAATCCCTAATGGGGTTTCTTGAAAATTATCTATTTTAAAAAATTATCTATTTTAAAAAATCATAGAAATTTCTCAATTCTACTCAGTTTTTCATTCTGAACAAGTTTTCTTAATAACACTTTGTCGTAAAAAAATCCCTAATGGGGTTTCTTCAAAATTCTCTATTTTAAAAAATCATAGCAGGCCATGAAATAATTACCCCATCCAAATACCATCTCCTATGAAATACTCTCCCTTGGGACTACCAATAAAAAAATAGAAACCATTTGTTTTCCTTGTCCTTCATATATTTCTGAGGTGTCCAGTATCAAATTGGGACACACTATATATTTGCATAAAAATACAATATAAAATCAGAGTTTGTATTTAAATATCGTTGTATGCATTTTTTTGTAAACTGTCGATTATCAAACAATTTTTTTGTAATTACTGGGTGCTAAATGATGTCAAAAACCTTCTTGTTCATTACTTTTAAAAAAGGCAAAAACAATAGCCTTGAAATTCACCCGAGTCGGCCGAGTTGTCCCCTCTTAGTACTTTCGAATTTGTGTGAAATATTGCAATCTACCTTATGAATATAACCTAAGTACCTACTCTACTTGTACCCTTATTGCAAAGATATTGCAAGTGGCAGTTAATTATTTTAATGCCCCATTGACAATATTCCTTCCTACTTACAACACAGGCAAAGAATTATAAGGCCGTTTATGTCTACTTACACAAACACCTATGCCACTTTGGTGCATTGTCTCAAAAGTTAATTTAAATTACAAAATTACTTACTGATGGATCATTATCATCAAACATAATATCTCGAAAAAGTATCCAAGTACCCACATACTGGCACCTATCACCGTGTGTGATATCAAAATATTGTGTCAAAACTTGGTTCCTACACAGGGGAATTTTCGTCTCACGTATTTTATAATGTCCATAAAGCTTTGACTCCTTCCTGGGATTGACTACTCAAAGGACTGGACTGAATAGAGAATATACAGCATAGACACTGTAATTTAATACTTATATGTTGGAATAAAAAATAGATAGATAATATTATTACACCGCCTATTTATTGATGGACCAAATACTACTGATTAAACACGTAGATAAGTACCTAAATTTCTATTAGCCCTCCCTAAAATGTAAAGGATGTGCGAAGATATGCTTCTCGTAAACAGAATAGATCTAACATTCTGAGAACGCAACGTTACGCAACACGGCGAACACCGCACACGCCTCTTTAAATTCACCAGTTTCGACGAATCGCTGGCTCTTGCGGAATCTTGCGCCTTGTGCCCCCACAAAATCCGACTGAAATTTAAACGCGCAAGCGAGAGCGAACACACCGTGCCTGCTGCCGAGAGAAAGAGAGACGAGACGGGCGTCGGAGAATGTCCTTTTGCTGTGCCAGACTCCAGACTTTTATTTTGTTATTCATCCAGTGTATTGTTGTTTTGTTATAATATGTACTATGTTTCGTTATAATATGTACTATGTATCTTGCATCACAAAATAGCAGACATTCCCAACATTTTTTCTCTGGTTTCTACTCGGAAACCTCTAGTTTTTCATAATGTTTTTTTTAATGAATTAAAGATGATTCAAAATTACCAGTAGATAGACCTATACATTATTTTTTGAAGCCTTAAAATTAACGTTTTTGGGTGTGGCACCTCAAGGGTGGTAGAGGGTGATCCAATCAGTTAACGTATTTAGAAGGGCGGGACCGAACCCATTTCGGAATTTGAAAATATTCACTCCAGCTTGTAAATTTGAAGATATTGGGATTTCCCAAGACTAATTTTATGTAATTTTTCTTCAAATTTTTAAAAAATTTCGCCTGCGGCGCATTTTCTAGAATTATTTATATATATATATTTTTATTTGTTTAAAAAAAGACACAAAAATTGTCCCTCCACCACTCGAAATTAATTCCTATATACGTCACAGAAGTGATCCAAACTCGTGTCCCCGGCCTACCATTTTACAGAATGACATGTAAAAAATATACCTCTGTAAGTACCGCACCGACTTTCAAAAATTTCTTCTTAATGGATTAAATAATTCCTTGTCGGGGCCCCGCATTTTCATGCGGCACCCGGCCCCGCAAAATCTTGGGCCGGTCCTGATCAGCCGCCCCTAAAAATACGACCTAGTTACGTCTATGCACAGTATTGTAGTTAATATAGCAGGCATCTGCCTTGCCATAGTCATGTTCCTACTAGTGACAGCCACGCAGTGGCGGGTGGTACCATCGCAGTACACGTTTCTTGGCGATACTTGCACAGAAACTGAAATGTTTTAAATTTTTAAATAATATAAATCTGGGACTTTAACTAATTATATAAATAATTGTTTAAATGTATTTAGAAAATTTAAAATATCATATTCCTTCTGATACATTATCCTCTTCTTGAGGAACTGAGTCCTGCGAGGAGCTGCCAATATCGCAAACACTCCAGCAAAAGCAAAAAAGCAACAACTTTGATATATTCATTTTTGGTTGAATATGTATAAAGAAATACAAATTTCAGACTTTACCAACGAGCAACTAGGGAAGTTATTTATACTATTTATAATTTAAAGCCCCCTTTTATACTTAATTTGGTCTATTGTCTGTGATAACTGTTTCAGATCATAGTTGCAATATGTATATTTGTATTAGATTTCCTGCAGATAAACGATTCAAGGAAAATATTTTGAAAAACATGTTGTTTATTTTAATTTTAGGATTAGTAGTTTAAAATTTGCAAAACTGTCAGTCATACATTATTGTATACGATAGATACCTATTATAATTTATTTATGATAGATATTATTTTATTAGTATAATCGATCCCTTAAATATTTTGCAGCGATATGGGCCTCTCGTTTCGGTATTTCGTTCCCAACTAAGGGATAATTTGTTAAAAAAGCAGCATAGTGTGTGTGTGACCCATCCAAGAAGAACACCCTGGCATTTTAATTTTCAAGGCTAGAAAAACAGTTTTTTTTGTGCAGATGCTTATCTGAAGTTTTCCACGGCTGTAAAAAAAAACCTCTACGGGGTTTTCTTTAAAACTGTGGAATACGGGGATTATGTTTTTTAAGCAGAACACCCTGTATGATTTAGCACATTCCATAACATAATGTAGATATGCCGGTGAAAATGGAAATTCCTAAATATTTTTAGGACTTTGAAATTAAAGGTAATATTTTGTTAATAAAATATAATCAAATCAAATGAATCATTTTACACAGGGACTGACTCAAATGAATATTGTGTGAAATATCTGTTTTTATAGTGTTGGACGAAATACTAAAAGTATTTTTCAAAAAACTTTAATAAAAGCCCTAAATACTACTTGGATGCTTTTTCAAGTTTTTATGCTTAGCTCTGCTGCTTGTCGCTCTTCCCTGACCGCCAAAACTAAATATTTGAGCATAATTATCCATCGGTACGTAATTTTGTAATTTAAATTAACTTTTGAGGTCACATACACCAAAGTGGCATACGCGTTTGTGAAAGTACCTACTTCTTTATAATTGGAAATTTAAAACTACAATTGCTATATTATGAAGAATTCCTAAACTTACAGATATAAACATGCCTTATAATTTTTTGCCTGTATTGTGGGTACTGATTTCAAGAAAAATGAGGATTTCTGCCTCGATTAGTTTGTCGAAACAACTCAAAAAGGCGCGCACTGTAAAAACGGAACTATCCCTGTCGTTAATTAATAATAAAACAAAGATGAAAGAAGTGATTCCACCAAAAACTGTTAATTCATGTGGATTGGGATAACAATGTGAATTATAAAAATATTCTTTTATATTAAATTAGAAAAATATTATTTTGGTTCAAGCAGATGGATAATGGAACCTTTTTTAATTTAAAAATAATGTATTCAGAAACAGAAACTTTTACCAATTTATTTATTAATAAGAATCGTTGCATAAGTCCTGATGTGATAATTACCTACAATAGTTAGGTGCTTTCTTGCTAGTGCTCTAGAGAAAGATAAGTGCTAGCTAATTGCAGAACTACCTATGGCAAATTTATTGTTAGTGGTTTCAATACCTATTGTTAAAATAAATTTAGTTTTCAACGTTCCTATTGAGAATGATTGTGCGATTTTTCTTATTTGTATAACACCGTGGGAGTGGCTTCCATTTCTATATTCTGTCCCTATCCTTAGACGGATGGTGTTATTTTACTGTTTTCTTATTCTTATTAATGATTACTGATACTCTAAGAAAGATTAATATTAAATATTTTAAATAGTGGCAGAACATCCTGGAAAGGTATAGTTATATCCTTGTTTATATTCTCTGTATAAATAAGGGTTATATTAAATATTCAAAATAATATTTAATTTAATTAACTAATTCTTTATTGTCAAATATTAGTGTGGTAGAAATAAAATTCACTTATTTATATTGAGCTATAATTTATTATCGTCCGTTAAAAAAATACAAGTCACATGTCACGCTTCAGTAATAATGATGATACGCTGGGTAATAATGATCGTAAATACCGGCTTGGTGGTACAGTGGGTTGTAGTGTCCAGCCACGTAGTTACCGTAGTATCCTGCGTACAAAAATAATATATTACAAAAGGCCAAATAGACCAACTCAAACTTAAATAGTAAATTAAAATTACCTTTCAAGAAACCATATGGGTACTCAGAGTGCACGTATGGATTGTAGTATTGACCGGCATACCCGGATTGAATTCCGTAGTGACTGGGGACAACAACAGGATCCTTGACGACAGTTTGTCCAACGACGTCGTGGTCTCCAAAGTGATCAACTTGATGTTCTTCAACTACTTGCTCGTGGGGGTATTGGTGGTATACTGGTAGGCCGTAGTCTTTAACGACTTGTTGTTGCACTACTTCGTGGCCAGCAGCCTGGAAATATAAACAAGTATATAAAATTCGACGTAGGTACATTGCAAAGGAAGTTCCCACATGAGCGATTGGTTGCTCCTCGACAACTTGCTCGTGGACGGGTACTTGGTGTTGGCCAAAGTATGGGTGAGCGTATGGAGTGGGGATGGGGTGTTCATATCCATAGACATGTTCCAGGTAGTGGAGGAGATGCTGGTAATCTCCGCCGAAGGGAACGACTGCCCCAAGGCTGAGGGCGACGAGAGAAAGGAGAATGAGGCACTTCATGGTGTGGCTGGTATTAGGTCTGTAGGTAACCGAATATAGTTTTTCCAGAAAGCAGGGGCCTTTTTATATTAAATTTATCGTATAAAAGGTGTAACATGAAATTAATCATCGGGCATTTAATGAGAAATGCAATTAAATTTTTTATCTAATCTGCGCGAAGAAAAAAATGTTTTTGACTTCATCAGTTTGTAATATCACAATGTATTTATAGAATGTTAATTTGAAATAAACATTTCTGTTGTAATTGCATTTTCTTTCAAAAATACACCTGGAGACGACTTTTGTCAAATTTAACATTTTCCTAATACTTACTCTAGCTATGTAAGTAAATTTCTTGGGTGTTTGGGAAGTTTAGATCCACAAGATACAATAGAATGTTCAAAACTGATCATGTGGAATGTGATCAGTTTTATTTGAAGGCAGTATATATTTTCGATAATTAATTCGTCATTAGCTTCCATTGATGAAAAATATACAATGTGTCCAAATTAAGAATTTAGTTACCACCTTTGTAAAATCTGTATTACTTGGTGACCGATTTTGATAAACTTTTTTGTCAAATACGTAACTATATTTCAGTTGATATTAAAATAGTCATCACACGATAAAAAAACAACTATGTACGCAATGGTTCCTTAAGTAGATTTATAGTTTCAGAATTGTTTCTTTAAATATATAAACATTAGAGATATTTTTTAGAAATCACGGCTTGTAGATATGTTAAGTGTAATGAATATCACGGGTTCAAAGCCAAAGACTTTATTTAACATCATTTAAAATATACCAAGCTTTCGTTCCTATTTTGGAACTCCTTTAGGACTAAAAGTTATTTATAATAATGTAAATATTTAAAAAAAATTAAATTATAAAAATTACCTATTTATTAAAGTTAAAAATTATTAGAAAAACATTTCCAATTTTCTCTCACCGTAATAGTTTTTTAAAAAGATTATAAATATTATAAATATAAAACTTAGGTATAAGGTTTCAAGAATATTAAAAAGTTTCAATAGTTACACATATTGTTTTTCATTTTTGGATATTATTCTAGGTTATTATAAACAAAAAAATGTGAGATTTAACGTCAAAAGACAAAAAAAAAATATTACTTCATAGAAAAGAAAATTTGACATTTTTTGACAATTATAAATAGGTACAACATTTTAGGTTACATATTATCATTAGGTTAAGAGTTTCAGTGAGTTTTAATTATTTTTGTCCAAAATTAAAATATAAGAAAAAATATTACTGAAATCATTAATATTTATTCATACTATTGTCCTCTCTATTAATTTCTATACCATTTCTAAAGAAAGGCTCTTATATAAATCTTTTTCTTTATGCACAATTTTGTTGTTGTTAAAATTAGCAAAATGACCTGTAACATTAATATGCTCCGCTAGTGCTGAAATTTTTTTATTTAGCCTAGCATCACTTTTATACCCCGATATTATATTTTTCAAATTTTGTGATATTTGTCCTATACTATATTTTTTATTACATTTGTTACAGGGAATACAGTAAATAATATTGTTCTGATGTAATGCAGGTGTTTTATCTTTTTTATTATTATATATTTTTTTATATATTTTTTGTTCTCCTTTGAAATTTTTAACAATTTTTGTAGTTAATCCTTTTATGAATGTTAAAAAATTATAAAAAATTATATTAGCTATTAGCTAAATTATTATTTTGATTTTGCACGTTTTGACTTGTTCTGGTATTAAAAATTATTTTTCTTGAAATCGGCATTAAAATGTCCCAAAATCGTCATTAAAAGCACAGAAATCGTACAATAATGTAGCCCATTATTGTACGATTTTTTCAATAAGTAGGCCTTGGCGAGATGTAAACATCAAACGTTAGACGCGAAGAAATCGCCCGTCAAAAGTGACCAAATATTCAAATCCCGGCCGATAAAGGCTCATTTAACTTTTCGTACACATTGCGAAATTGTTTCCTATAGAAGCGCAATCCTTCAGTATACATATTTTAGTAAATTTGAAAAACAATAGATTTGTTGTGTAAGCTGCACAAGAAGCAGCAGTTTGGTTTTTCTGTCAGAAGGTGCCGTACATCATTATGCTTGTGCTAGGTAGAGCGATCGGTAAAGTCAAGCAACGCCGCGCGTAGTCGGTTCGTGGACGGGTGATCCCTTATTATTATTTTCTTGCCTAATAAAACATTTTTTTTCCGATTTCAAGAAAAATATAATATGTACCTCGGCACTGAAGTTCAGTTCAGTTCAGCACCTAAACTCCACATGAGTCATAAAAAGTTGAACTTCAGTGCCTTGGTACATAAATAACTATTATCAAGAATTTTTTTGGGTACGAATTTTCTATAAGAATGTCTCTGTTGCCTAAATTTTTTTATAATAAAGATGGATCTCGAGATGGATGGACTATCCACTAGTTTTTCTATTCTATTTTTAGGGCTAAAACCAAATTCATTTTCATTCTTTTGCTATGATACGAATAATAATTTATGTATCTCACAGACTTTGTGGTTTTATGTTTTAAAATCTTGGTATCTAAAAAAGTAATTAAATTATCATTCTCAAACTCAATAGTAAATTGAAAAATTGAGTTGTAGTTGTTAAAAATTGTTAAAATTGCATCCACTTTGTTATTGGGAATACAACAAATAATATCACCTACATATTTTTTTAAGAAAAAAAGCTGCTAAGAAATTCTGGACAAACATTCATCTATAAGGTCACCCATCACATATTGAGATATTATGGGTGAAATAGAACTACCCATTGGAGTTCCAAAAATATGCTTATATAAAATGTATTCTCAAAAGAATTGGAATTAAAAGTAAAATTTAGCAATTCAATAAATTTCGTTTGGGAAATATCGCAATATAAAAATATCCCACCTTTTACTAACACTATTAATAATAAAATTTATAGGATATTAGTAAAAAGTGATTTTACGTTTAATCTAATAATAACAAAGTCTAGATAATAATGCGATTTTCTCGTAGGTAGGTTGTTTATAAATTTTTATAACAACTTTTTAATATCTTGAAACATTATACCTAATTTATAATCTTTATATTTTTTTAAAAAAAGCTGTTATGGCGAGAGAAAGTTGGAAATGTTTTTCTAATAATTTTTAACTTAAAAAATAGTTAATTTTTATATATTTTTTAATATTTAATTAAGTATTACAAATAACTGAATTCGTAATTTAGTTAATAGTCTATATTCGCCGTAAATACAAAAACACAACCATATCAGTTATTTAGCATGATTAATTACAACGATATTGTTAATTATTGTCCCCCTTCAATCATTTCAATAACATGTCTGAATTTTAAAAAATAGAATTTTCTGCCATTCAACCGCCTATTGTCTCAATAACCGAAACGATAATAAAGCATATAAAAACCTGCCGCATCCGACAAAAGCCATTCTCGCAACGATTCTTGTAGCCATGAAGTGCCTCATCGTTTTGAGCTTGGTCGCCCTTGCCTGCGCCGGTCCTCTGGAATCCGGAGTCTGGCCCAATATCTGGCTGCACAAGCAGCTGGCCGGCCAGTGGGGACCCGTCCAACAGCAGTGGCCCTACGGCTACCACCAAGGCATTTACGGACAACAGTATGAGCACCCGCTGATCCACCAATACGGACAAGAGTCCGTGCACCCGCTTTTCCACCAATACGGACAACAGTACGTGCACCCGCTGTACCAACACCTGTGGGGACCCACCAAGGCCCACGAACAAGTGATCGAGGAACACCCCGTAGGACAGATCGGCAAACACCCCGTGGTGGAGCAGATCGTTGCTCAGGATCAACAAGCCGCGATGCACTCTGTGCTCGGACATGAATACGGTATCGAGCATCCTTATGGCGGACAGGAGTCCTACGGCCCTTACCTACACAAGGAGTTTCCCAACACCATTAAAGGTATTAATTACTACTTTTTTATAAATATTATTAAAAACGCTTACCAGATGGTCAAAAATCATAGAGAAAGTAGAGTAAATATCTTTGATTGTTAATCACACTGAGTTAAAACTGAAAGCACTAATATTCATGTAGTAATATAATTACTAGAAATATGCAAAACTAGTCTATTTGGATACGTACTATGTACAAGTATTTTTTTATATTTTCTATTTTCAGGACACATGATCGGCTACCCTCACTACCCCCTCAACATCTGGGCCCAACAAGGTCAAGGTACCGGTGGACATTACTACCCCTGGGGTTTGCATCATTCAATCTACTAGAAACTGGAGACAAAGGCTGTTTTAATATTATAAGGCTGATTAAATAAATTGACCATTCACGTCAAAAAGTTTTTTTAATTAAAATCTCTCCCTACTAGTGCTACTAGATACTAGAGTGACACCCAATGATCTCTGTGTTTATTTAAATATGGTGTCCACATCGCCAAGATGGAAGGCCGTCTTAAAACAAAAAATAAGGAAACCTTTGACACAACTTCAAATATTTTTTAAAATTTCAACTTGACTTCTGAAATACTGAGAAAAATACTGCGGGTTTCCTTTGAATAATGTTTTTTACGACAATTTCTTACCCGAAAAAAATACAAATTTTGAAAGAAGTCTTCCACTTTTTACCATGAATTTGGTAGGTAGGAAGATATAAAATTCGCGTACGAATAATTATTGGTACTTTTTTACTAGTGAACATTTGAAGCATTTAGTCGCCGATATCTGGATAGGCATGATAAAAATACACCTTGCATAACTTTATAAAACGGCAACCGAGACGTCATGATTATATTAAAACATATAACATTTTCTGCGATAGAAATCTGTCCATGTTTTTTGAAACACATTGTCTATGTATAGATGCACATTCGACTTTTGGAAATATTCAAGTTTTTGTAGCAGGGCTTTAACAATGGATAGAAAATGAGTAGCATTTTAAAACGAAAATTTCACATCGATATAGGTCCATAAACGCTTCACCTTCGATAGCGTTAAGGCTGGAAATAAAATGACATCAAAAGTATGTTGGGTTGCTTGTATCAACAAAATTTTATTTACAAGTAGCTAGAAAAACCAGTGAATTTGAAAGGTTTACAAAAAATAGGGGTATTTTAAAAATAGTCACAGATACTAATGACACTATTTTATAGTTAAGTTATAGGTGCTAGAAATTAATATATATATATATATATATATATATATATATATATATATATATATATATATGTAACTAATTTAGCAGCTATGACTTTTAAAATAGTGTCATTATGCATATTTTGGAAATATCTTTTCAAATGAATAAATCTTTAAAATTCACTAGTTTATTCAGCTAGTTGTACAAAAAATGTTTGGACTCAAATTACAGGTTTTGTTATTCCCTGTACTTTTCTAAGTAGAGTTAGAGCGCTGTATGGGGTTGCCACCCGTACAGTATTGTACTCTATTTTGGTCAAGTGTACTTTAAGACAACAATAAAGTACGCGAACATATTTTATTTCACATAGTTTGAAACAGACAAAAAAATAATACACAGAATTTTCTTTTATTATTTGTTGACAAAGCCTTATTAATTATTAATATTATTACATTTTATTATGTTAGAGTAGGTAAATGGTTTGATTTTAGTGACACAAACTGCAATATAAAGTGATACTAAGCAATATAAAGTTAAGAAGCAATGTTGAATTTGACCATTTTGTTAACAATATGTTTAAAATTTAAAGCTGCAAAAATTCAGTATAAATAAAGATGATCTTTATGGGGAAAGTTCATTGTTAAACAAATTATTATGATCAAATATTAGGTATAGTTCTGAAAGTTTTCCAGAATTATCCATTGCAAAAAATGGAGACAAATATTTAATGAGACGAATGATGATTTGTAGGAACAAATTAATTTTATTTCTGTTGTCGATCCCGCCACTTTAGCATTGCTAGAGATAGTTTTTTCTGTAATGAATATTGTGGAGGGTAGACAGGAACAAAACGTCTCTGAATTTGATGAAAAATTAATTATTTAATCTTAACTTGAATATAGACTGCACTGCAGTTTCGCAACAAAAGAATAAAGTAAAGTAAATAGGTTAGGTTTATTTTGATACAATGTACTTTTTTCCTATCTTTAACAACCAATCGGTATACTTTATTTTCTGAAATAAAAGTGGCAACCCTAGTTGTGGGGGGAACGGTCTGATAACTTAATTAATTTTTACATCACATTTAAGAGAAATAATTTTAGTTTATTTGTACATTTTTCTTTGCGAATTAACATTAATCGACATTAGACATGAAACCATAACAGATATCGAAAAGACCAAGAGATAATTTTTGTTCGAAATTAAATTTTGAGTTATAATTTTATACAGAACAGTATCACCTTTTTTGTTGAATTAATACCTCTACCTCCTTTCCTCCGCTACTGGTTACATGAAAATTAGGAAATTAACACATAATGTTGCTATGTACCTGGATATGTTTTATACCAAAATTAACTTCAATATCTCTAGTTTTTAGGAACGTATAAAAATATTCGATATTTTTTTGAAAATTTAACACCTTGTAGATATCTTGAAAATGAAGCGTTTGTGGACTTATATTAATATTAAATTTTTGTTTTAAAGTGTAATTTTCTATCTTCTTATAAAAATAGTTTTGCTATAAAAACCTGACTCGCCCTGTAATTGTTTTCTGTTCTTAATTGATGCATTCGCAAATATCTATCACTTCAAAAAACCTGCTTTGCCAATGCGATAACTACTTCTGCATTTTTTAAGCCATTACAAATCCTAAAACTAATAGAAACCGGCATAAATATATCGAAATGTTATTTTGAATTTCATGTCTCTATCACTTTGTTCCTTCAAATTATTGCCAACATTCATTAATTCCAGCAACATGTGAATAAAAACGACTCGCTGTTTTAAAATTCATCCCATTCCATTCCTAGTGGTAGTACTTGCGCTGAAATCCTACTCTCTTAGTTACGCCGTACTTACGCCAAATATTGTGGTACTAAGCTAGAACTGATAAACTGATAAATTCTTCAGATTGCCTACAAAATTTAATATAAGACTAGAAGATATACTTTAAGTTAACACTTTGATCGTTGAATATCTTACATTATTAGCACAGAAAGAATATATTCAGAACGAAGGCTCCTTAATGACAGCTGTCAATAGACTTTAACTTTTAAGCATGGCATTTAAATTTATTGATATAGGTGAAATATTTATAAATTCTGAAGTTATTTTTTTCCTAAGAAGCTTAGTTGTTAAATTGTGCCTACCTACACATTGAATAATTAGGTAAATTATTTGCAGTTATTAAATTCTCTTCCTAAATACAAATCGTGGTATGCCTAATAATAGATAATAGGCACACCACTAGTGATATTACTCCTGAAATTTTCACCAAGTACATTCCTAGATAGCAGTTTTATAAATTCTTCCCTTATACCCTGAGTGCATGCCCTCCATGGTTCCGTCACCTCAAACATCAAACTTTACAAAAGAGAAAAATATTTACTTTCTGCAAAAATAAAAAAAAAAATAAAGATAGCAAATACTTTTTTACTCTTCTGATCAAATTAAAAACAATAATGATTATTCCAACAAAATGGGCTGTAATGATACATATTTGTATTGAAAAAAAGTTGTAAATAGGGATATAATTTTATTTTCATTTCTTCTAATTGGCACTAAGCACAACATTTTGTCGTCGCCTCATTTAATTAATTGGCCACGATTCTACAATCCCTACAAAGATCACAACACATACACGATTAATTATGCTGATATTTTTATTTACTGTCCTCTTTCGCCGATTTCAAAAACATGTCTCAATTTCGTCAACCCCGCAAAATTATCTTAAATGCAACTAAAAAATATTCCTCGCTTATGCAATAGCCTAAGTTAAAATAACCGATAATAATGCATATAAAAACCTGTCCCGTTAAATCGAATCCATTCTCACAACGAATCTTGTCGCCATGAAGTGCTTCATCGTTTTGAGCTTGGTCGCCCTTGCCTGCGCCGGTCCTCTGGAATCCGGCGTCTGGCCCAACATCTGGCTGCACAAGCAGCTGGCCGGCCAGTGGGGACCCGTCCAACAGCAGTGGCCCTACGGCTACCACCAAGGCATTTACGGACAACAGTATGAGCACCCGCTGATCCACCAATACGGACAAGAGTCCGTGCACCCGTTGTTCCATCAATACGGACAACAGTACGTGCACCCGCTGTACCAACACCTGTGGGGACCCACCAAGGCCCACGAACAAGTGATCGAGGAACACCCCGTAGGACAGATCGGCAAACACCCCGTGGTGGAGCAGATCGTTGCTCAGGATCAACAAGCCGCGATGCACTCTGTGCTCGGACACGAATACGGTATCCAGCATCCTTATGGCGGACAGGAGTCCTACGGCCCTTACCTATACAAGGAGTTTCCCAACACGATTAAAGGTATTAATTACTACTCTTTTATAATGCTTATTAAAAACATTAACCAGATGGTCGAAAATCATAGGGAAAGTAGAGTAAATATCTTTGATTGATAATTGCTCTGATAAAAGCTTGCGCTATTCATGAGTTAAAACTGAAATAATTCATATTCATGTTTCCATAATGTAATATTAATTATGCGCCTAGTAATAAAATAATAGCAAAACTAGTCTATTTGTTTACGTACTACGTACAAATATTATTTTTTTTTAATATTTTCTATTTTCAGGATACATGACTGGCTACCCTCACTACCCCCTCAATATCTGGGCCCAACAAGGTCAAGGCATCGGCGGACATTACTATCCCTGGGGTTTGCATCATTCAATCTACTAGAAACTGGAGATAAAGGCTGTTTTAAAAGGATAAGGCTGATTAAATAAATCGACTGTTTACTGCAAAAATATTGTTTTAATTGAGGATTTAACGGGCGGTGTCACTATTTGGTTTCATTTTTTTTCTATTTTTTTCTTGTTACCTTCAATTTATTATAGGCATTCAAAACCGATTTTTCAGTAATTTTTTTTATGTTTTAAGAGAAACATGTTTGAATATACAGTGTGTTTCAGTTTCATACTTAAAAAATAGGTATTTTTTAATGAAACAACCGATTTATTTTTTTTCTTTTTTAGTATATTGCACTTAAAGAGCTCTATTAGGCATTTTTTAAAGAAAAAACTAATTATCCAATTAAAATTTAGGTGCAAGTCTCGAAAAATACCAATGTTTGCGGGCACTCTGTATTAACAGGATAAAACCTTTTAGTGATCTTTTTTTCTATCGATAGAGATGTACTACGGCTTTGAAAGTGCGCTATTTTTATTGGCCTAGTTAATACAAGGCGATCATAATAAAAAATCGAATTTAAGGAATTATCGATTTTTTTCGTTTATTTTTAATAAAAGAAATTAAACTGAACATAACAACTAACAACAAAATAACCAAATATCTCTAAATTTTCATATTTTCTAGTGCCCCTCCTTCAACTTGAATACATTTTTCTAATATTTTTTTGGCAATGACTCATTACTTTAGCGAGTTGCCAAAGAATACTAGAAAAATGTATTCAATAAGTTGAAGGAGGGACAATAGAAAATACGAAAATTTAGAGACATTTGGTTATTTTGTTGTTAGATGTTATGTTCAGTTTAATTTCTCTTGTTAAAAGTAAACCAGAAAAAATTGATATTTCCTTAAATTCGACTTTTTATTACGATCGAGGGTAATAAAAATAGTGCAATTTAAAAGCCGTAGTACACCTCTATCTAAAGACAAAATAAACATAAAATGTTTATCCTGTTAATACAGGGTGCCGCAAACATTGGTATTTTTCTAAATTTGCGCCTAAATTATAAACACTCTGTATAAGATGCAACTCTGCAACTTGGCATTAAGGGTTTTGGAGCATGGCTAAATCGATTGGGCAATTGTTTTTTTTTAAATGCCTAATGGGATTTCGCCAATCAAAAGGCCCAAATAAAAAAATGCACATCCCTGAATATAACTCTTTAAGTGCCATATACCTATTAAAAAAGAAAAAAATTAAATTGGTTGATCCATTAAAAAATACCGATTTTTTAAGTATCAATCTGGAACACACTGTAGATAAGTGTGATTAAATCGCCATATTTTGACATCAAGAATCTATGGGCCAACCCGTTGGCCTTCTTTTTTAGGACACCCTGTAGACTTTGTTGTCTTGTTTTGACATAAAAACGCTAAGCTAACTAAAAATACTAAAGTGTGAAAACGTGACGGACACAAAAAGTGACAAAATAACTTTTTTATTTATATTTAAATTTTATATATTTCTATATAACGGCATAAGCTATTTTGCAAAAAAATCATGTCAAAACACAAGAGACACGTCACCGCCTAGGGAGTCATAACTAGTAACTAGAGACCCGATTAACTATTTTGTAGTAGTCTATAGTAAATTTAAGCAAAATCGACCATAAATTTTAAATAACATTGTTATTATGAAAGATTGTTTTGAAAAAGTATAATCTTTAACTGAAGAATGCCATCCTCACCCAATGGTATAATACTTGAAAAGTATATTTAAGTCCTAACATTTTTGAATTTTTGTAATTTACCCATGCTATTCTTTCACGTATGTGCCTCACGTCTATAGTACATCACACCTTGGATATATTGACTTGCTCAACATAAACCAACCTTATAGAATAGCCATACCTAGTTATCAAATCGAGAACGAATCGTCAACTGCATTCTAATTTTCGAAGGAACCTACTACAAGGTAAAATGTCGAATATTTAAGCAACTCATAAGCATGAGACCGACATTACTTCATCGAGTTTCTTTCAGGTGTAATAAGAAACAAAAATACCCTCCAAAATGTTCAAAACTGTAAGTATATTTATTGATTTTTTTTAAAGTATTATGCAAAGCGATTTATACTTTTTCGCAGTTAATTTAAGTATATTTGACATTTAAAGAATATACTTACATATAGTTTACAGCTAGGTACTTATAAATGCTACTTATAAATTACACATTCTCTTTCTAAAGTTTGATGTTTTTTTATTTCTATGTCATCAATACTACTATTATTAATATTTCCAAATTTCTAGGTTGTTATCTTTGCCATCATCGCCATGGCTTACGGCACCCCAGCCCCTGAAGCCAAACCAGAGGCAAAGGCTGACCCAAAACCCCATCTAGTAGCCGCAGCTTATTCTTCGCCGGTCGTAGCAGCGCCAGTCGCTTACACCGCAGCTTACTCCGCGCCACTGGCTTACGCTAGCTACGTAGCTCCATCTGTTTACCCTGCGGGCTACGCCGCTTACTCGCCATACACAGCTTCGTACGTCGTTGTTTAGATGTTGTTAAATGATGTTTGTTTATTATGTTGTATTTGTTGTGTCTTTTTGTGTCTGAATATATTATGGTAACATCGTTTGAGTAATGTATGTTTCTGTTATTTGAACAAAAAGTATAAAAAAAGCAACCTACAAGGGAACTCCCTAAGATGATGGAAGCAAAAATCCAGATCAATGTGTTGACTGATCAGTTGATTTATTTTTTGTTTTTGTTTCTTTTTAAGATCAAGTGTCCAAAGACTAGGCCTAGAATGTATGCATCCATGAATGTATTTTTTAAATGAAGTAAAGGCAAATGCAACAGATTTCTAGAAATTTAAATTCCTACATTATAAAACATGATGAAAATATCAGTACGGAATTTGTTATTATGGAACTAAATTAGACTGCCACACGTTGAAAGGCACAGTATGTTTACTACTAATGGGATAATGGTTCTATGCTTGTTTATGGAAAATGGAAACACTAGTTCGCCAATGTGTGACAGTTTAATAAGAATATTACAGCAATATTAGATGCAAGCAACAGATGGCGCTAAAAATTAAAGTGGCCTACATTGGCTTTATACAAGAAAGCCACTGTAAAGTGGCCCAGTCATTCCCTACTAATTTACTTATATTTAAAATCTACCAAAAAAATAGATGGACAACATTATTTCCTGCAAAATCTGTCACCTGTATCTACTGAATTTCTGTTATATCCTTATGTCAGTGTCAGACCGTCAGACATTGGCTGACTAGAGTATCCAACAAGGGTTCTATCACTAAACTGAAAATCCTCAATGTGGAATACAATTCAAGAACCTAATACAAAAATCAGGATTTTTCCTCAACTTAGTATCTTTGCCTGCAACGTTCTGTATTACAAAATTACACTGCGTTTAAACATAATCCCACTGTGTCTCTATTTAATTATAAAAAAATATCACCAAGATATTTATTCCTCTAAATACAAATCGTTCCCAAACTATGGCATTTTTTCGGCTATTGTCCCTTATCCATAAACATCATTGAAACTTGGCAATTAGGGTTTTCAAGTATGGCCAATGCAATGGTACTGTTTTGTTGCCTACTACGATTTCGTCATTTTTAGGGACTCAATTTCAGTTTTAAAAATAATCATCAATTTTGAAAATCGGCCAATCCTCTGAAAAGTGTGGAATTCTTAAATAACAGCTGCCTATAGATACGCTTAGTAAATGCTTCTATGCAAAACTGTACACATTATGTAGGTAATATACCGATAATTCAATAAACATTATTATTATTATTATTATCTCGACTTAGCCAAAAGGCATTCGCACTCCCTCTACGGGGAACATTCACTCAGATCCCGGGTATCCCGGATACCAAAAGGATCTGGCTCGGACGAGACCCTTGCCATGTTATCGGGCCTTAGGTGACATTGATGTTGTTGGATGATCCTGCATTCCCCATGAATTTCCTGACGGTTCGGGCTGTCGCAAATAGTACCGCTTTCTGCATGGACCTGTAAAGACTATCAGTTAGACCCAGCTCCTTGATGTTTCTCAGCAAACTTTTTGGTATAACACCAGTTGTTGACATGATGATTGGAATCGTCTGGACGTTCTCCATTTCCCATTGCCTTCTAATTCGTTCTTCTAAATCTCTGTACTTCGCGATCTTCTCGACTTGCTTCACACGCAGGTTGTTGTTGTTCGGGATGGCCACATCAATCAGAGTTGTCTGCCTAGAAATTTTATCAACTATTATAAGGTCCGGTCTGTTATGAGCAACTCGTTGATCTGTCAGAACTGTACGATCCCAGTACATCTTGTAGTTGCTGTTCTCAAGAACAGGCTCAGGTGTGTAGTTGTAATATGGGACCCTCTCTGCCTGCACAAGCAGCAGCTTTTCCGCCAGTTCCTGGTGCAAGATCTTGGCAACCGAATCGTGTCGTTCCTTATATTCCGTTGATGCGAACATCTGACATCCTCCTGTTATGTGCTGGATTGTTTCTGAAGTTGGGCACCCGTATCTGCATCTGTCATCCACTACCGATGCATCTCCTACAATGAATTTTAGGTAGTTGCGAGTTGGTATAACCTGATCTTGTATGGCCAGTAGGAAGCCTTCCGTCTCGGGGAACATTCGTCCCGAGGTCAGCCAATAGTTCGACGCTAACTTGTCGACATGTTCCTGGTTAACCTCATTAGGATGCCTCCCGTGCAGCGGCTTCCCCAACCACCTCTGTAGTTTATCGTTGTCGGTTCGGTGGTGATTTTGACGCTCGTGTTCCGTCAGACGTAGCGGTGTTGAGACGTCTGCTCCGCATATAGCCCTATATAGGGTGGAGCTGTTGGCCTGCCTGTAGAAATAATTACGCAGATTTAATATTTGTTGGTCCAATTGCTTGCTGAGATCTGCCAATCCTCTTCCTCCTAGTTGACGTGGCAGAGTTGTTCTTTCTACGGCGCTACGGGGATGATGTTTATGAGCTTTTGTCAGTAGTGTCCTAACTTTTCGTTGCAGGTTGTTGATGTCCGTGTTGGTCCAATTCACTATTCCGAACGAATAGCTGCGTACAGAGCACGCATACGTGTTCAGGGCCTTAAACAAATTCCTGCTGTTAAGATCAGTTCGCACTACTTGTCTTACTACTTATTATTATTGTTGTTATTATTATATACATTTATTTTTGCTTCTTCTAGTTGACACTAAAGGTACTTACAACAAAATATTGTTATTGTTTAATTAGTTATTGACATTTAAACAATCGCCGCAAAAACACATGCATGATTAATTGCTCTGATATTTTTAATTTAATTCCCTGGTTCGTCGATTTTAAAAACACAATTTTGTCGAACCCGCAAAATTATCGTAAAAATATTCCCGGCTTAGGCAACAACCTTTTGCCTCGTTGACCAAAACGATAATAATACAATAATCCTGCCGTATCCGACAAAGGCCATTCTCGCAACGATTCTTATAGCCATGAAGTGCCTCATCGTTTTGAGCTTGGTCGCGTTTGCCTGCGCCGGTCCTCTGGAATCCGGCGTCTGGCCCAACATCTGGCTGCACAAGCAGCTGGCCGGCCAGTGGGGACCCGTCCAACAGCAGTGGCCCTACGGCTACCACCAAGGCATTTACGGACAACAGTATGAGCACCCGCTGATCCACCAATACGGACAAGAGTCCGTGCACCCGCTGTTCCACCAATACGGGCAACAGTACGTGCACCCGCTGTACCAACACCTCTGGGGACCCACCAAGGCCCACGAACAAGTGATTGAGGAACACCCCGTAGGACAGATCGGCAAACAACCCGTGGTGGAGCAGATCGTTGCTCAGGATCAACAAGCCGCGATGCACTCTGTGCTCGGACATGAATACGGTATCGAGCATCCTTATGGCGGACAGGAGTTCTACAGCCCTTACCTCCACAAGGAGCTTCCCTACGGATACTACAAGACGGAAGGTATAAATTTGGAAATTTTTCTATGAATATTATTAAAAACATTTATCAGATATTGTGAAAAATCATAGAGAAATTTGAGTAAATATCTTCAATTGATTCTTCTGAAAAAACTAAAAGCACTTCATATTCATATTTCCATATTATATGTAATCTAATATAGTAATACAATTATTACTAGAAATAAGCAAAACTAGTCCATTTGGCTATTATTTTTTGAAACATATTTTATATTTTCAGGACACATGACTGGCTACCCTCACTACCCTCTCAACATCTGGGCCCAACAAGGCCAAGGGATCGGCGGACATTACTACCCCTGGGGTTTGCATCATTCAAACTACTAGAAACTGGAGATAAAGGCTGTTTTAATAAAATGAGGTTAATTCAATAAAACCTAACATACAAATATTCTGATTTTGCTTAAAATTACGACCAATAGGTATTTCTGATACTACCTTAATATTATCAGAAAAAAATCCTTTCATTTTCACAAAATGTGATGCATAATTATTATTTGTTGAATTTTTTTGAATCTATATGTAATGTACAGGGACAGGGTGTTCCCGTATATGTAGTGACCGCATATAGCCTTTGTTGTGAATAGTATATTATACACTTAGGTTGAGAAGTGAGCCATTATTTACCGAGCATTATATATATATATATATATATATATATATATATATATATATATATATATATATATATATATATATAAGTGTATATAGATTTTTTTTTTACTACTAACACTGAAATTTTGCCATATTTTACATATTTGATTAGATTTAGCCTGGGAGTTCAGTTGTCAAGCTGATAAAATGACACTAATCTTTAAATGTCATATGGAAAATTTTTCATTATTTACCTAGGTATTTTTTTATTATCATTATTTACCTAGGGTGAGAAATATTACTTCTCATTAGAGGAATGAGGTAAATAATGGTGATTTCTCAGGTCAGTAATAATTTTTTTTTTATTTTGCTTCTCAAAGTCAGATAAAACAAAAAAACATCCTAAAGTTGATAAGAATATACTCTTAAATTTACATTTACAGAAAACCCTCTATATTTTTTTCATTTTTGCAATCTACTCGACATTGCGGTTAAACATTACACTAGTATCTTTCCTGTTTTTGAAATAGGTATTGCATTTTTTAAAATTACTACAGAAATTAATTGCAAAAAATATTTGTTTTGGCCAAAAACATATGATATTAAAATTCCCAAATGTCAATGGTGTTTTTAGATTTTACTGAAATTCTTAGCTCAAGTATTTTTTTTTTTTGTCATTAGTACTGATCATCTGTCTTTATCAGAAAATCCAGGTTAAAGTTAATAAATTTAGTATAAAGTTTGAAAATGGTAAAACTTTTTGGAATATTGTATTTTAAAATAAGTTTTTTTATAATCTTAACCAAAATGACGAGTTTATTTAAAAATGCAAAAATGTATAGTGTGATATTAAAGAAAAATTGTATTTTTCCTCAAGGAATTAAAAAGATGACATTACGTTATGGAGAGCGTAACCTATATTAGTATACAAGAGTTTTATAGTTCAATGTAAAAACTGAGTAGGTGTGCACAATTTCAAAAGCCTAGGCCTACTTTAATTTGTTTGCCAATTTCCTCTTTTTTTCACTAGTCCCCTTTCTGCAATTTTCATATAAAAATGTTATTGAGAAAACGTGTTCATGATGAAAAACTGAGTGGGTGTGAAAATTTTCAATCGCCTAGGACTAGTTTGATTTTATTGCGTTTTATTTTTTTAGCCGAAAAAATCAACGTAGTCCTACGCTTTTGAAATTTTGCACACCTCTATTTTTCTTCTGTACAAGTTTCCTTTATACCATTCTGTCAAAAGAAAACTACAAAAAAGCAGTTTACTCTTGAGAAAAATTAGTTTTTTTTTTCAAAATTTCTGTGATTTCTCGAAGCTAAAATTGTGCCACAAATTAGTTTCATAACAAGCAAGGCCGAACAATAGAAGCTTAAATTTTAACTCATTTTTTTTGTCTTTTCACGCATTCGGGAACATACTGTAGGTAGTTAGGTTGCACTTTTCATCATTGCCAATGTTTAAATTAATGATATAGATATAATGCAATTAAATCACTTTTATTTGGTATAAAATGCAAGGAGGTCGATTTTCATATTATAACTAGTTCAGCTTAGTAAACATATTCCTCTTGGGGTTCGTACCGTCTGTTATTGTAATAGCTGGACTCTCCGGTTACGTAGTAAGGGAACTTCTGATATTGTCCTGTACAACACATTGAAATAATTAAGCAAAACTCTTTTTTTTTCAAAATATCTCCTTACCTTCGAAACTCCTTAAACAGTCGTTCAATGGGTATCTCGATGGGAACCTTTGCCCGTAGCTTTGAGAATAGGGGTATTGTTGGTACTCCCGGTTGTAAATTCCTTGGTATCTTCCTCCCAACACGTCCCATATTCCATATGGGTATTGCTGAACGATGTATCTGCTAATCGCGGGACCGTATGGTCCTCTTTCTCCGACTCTATATTGGTAGGGGTACTCTTGGTTGTAAAATCCTTGGAACCTTTCTCCTTCTCCCAAAACGTCCCCGATGCGGGGTACTCCATATGGGTAACGTTGGTAAAAGTCCCTCCTGACCAGTGGGCTGTAGGACCTTTCTCCAATCCCATATTTGTAGTCTTGGTTATCCACTTCTTCGTATCTTTCTCCCAGAACGTCTCCGATGCGGGATGCTCCATATGGGTAACGCTGGTAGAAGTACCTCGTGATCAGTGGGCTGTAGGACCTTTCTCCAACTTCGTAACCTCGGTTGTACAATCCTTGGTATCTCCCTCCCAAGACGTCAAAAATCCTGGATACTCCATATTTGGCTCTGCTAATCAATGGACTGTAGTACTTCTTTCCGAGTCCATATTCGTAGGGGTAGTCCCGTCCGTAGAGTTGTTGGTCCGGGTACCGGAGTCCAGCGTCCTTGTTGAGAAGGTACCTCCAGATGCTGCTACTTCCCGAGTACCCACCCAGGGAGTACGGGCTACTGGATTGACAGAAGGCCACTAAGGCGAGGAAGATCAGGCACCTCATTTTCTGTTACTGCGGACAGATTACCAGAAGGTAGACTCTGGTTTCCGCAGAAATATAGCGCCATTTATACCCATTGTTTATCATTTAAGTGCCGTTGGTATTTTCTACGGGTTATAGGTTAAAATTGCGTAAATAGTGAAAAAGTGTTTGTCTTCAGTAAAAAGATAAACTAAATAAGGCGATATTTGTAAATAATCAAGAATTTTAATACCTAATTAATAACGTGAAATCAATAATGAAATTACGGATGACATGTTTATGGCTTTTGTTGACCAACTATACAGGGTGATTCAGTTTTATTCTGCGACACTTCAACAGGTGATATAAAACCAAAAAATAACCGCACTTTCTTCTATAAACTATATCATTTTAAGGACTTATAAAAAAGTTACAGGGTGTTAAATTTGTAAGAATAATGTGGACTTTATTGAATATTTACCAAACTACTTGAGATATTTAAGTTGTATTTGGTACACGTTATAACGGCATAGGTTAGCATAAAACCTATTAATATCAAATACCTTGAAGAACCAGTGGCGTAGAAGTGGGTAATTAGTATAATTGTTTTTAGAAAAAAAAATGAACCACCTTGTAGAGCAATAAAATGTATTAAATTTCTTATGTAAATTTTAATTTTAAACAAAAACATCCTCTTGGTAGTTTATCGTATGTGTCATGGTTTCATGGCAAATTTGATTTTTTGTATTATTTCGGGGTGTTTCTGAAAAATTATCTAAAAAATTTGCTCCATAAGTAACACTTAAAGTAGAAATAATGTGTTTGCTACTTTAAATAAAGTACCTTTTTCCAATAAACTTACCTATTTAAGGGTGTACTTTTGAAGATACAGGGTCTAAAACATTTAAGGAAGATACAATTAATTGATGTTACGCTCTGTATCTTCAAAAGTAAAACCTTGAATGAGTAAGTTTATTGTGAAAAGTTACTGTATTTAAAGTAAGAAACACATTTTCTCTACGTTGAGTCTTACTTATGGAGGGAATTTTAAAATTAATTTTTCAGAAATACCCCGAAAGAATACGAAAAAATCAAATTTGCTATGTAACCATGACACATATGAAAAAATGCCTTAGCATTTTTTCATATGTGTTTGAAAGTTTTTGTTTACAATTAAAATTTACATAAGAAATTGAATACATTTTATTGCTATACAAGGTGGTTCTATTTTTTTTTCTAAAACAATTATACTAATTACCCACTTCTACGCCACTGGTTGTTCAAGGTGTTTGATATTAACAGGTTTTATGCTAACCCATGCCGTTATAACGTGTACCAAATATGATATTAAAATCTCAACTAGTTTGGAAAATATTCAATAAATTCCACATATTTCTTGCAAATTTAACACCCTATAACTTTATTATAGGCCTAAAAATAATATAGTTTATAGAAGAAAGTGCGGTTATTTTTTTGTTTTCTATCACCTGTTGTAATGTCACAGAATAAAACTGAATCACCCTGTATATGTAAGTAAGTTGAAAATTGTTCATTCCTTAAAAGTAAGGTAGGTAAGTAGGTATTTAGAGGGTATTATATTAAGTATAGGCGGTAGAGATGATTTAGGCAAGTTTTTTTATGCATATAAATATTTAATATCATAATCATGTTTTTCCAAAATTATCAAGAGCAGTCGGAGTAGTTTTTTTATTTTCTTCATTTTGATCAGTTTGTTAAAATTGCCAACTCGGTTGACTTTAAAACTAATATCTAAGTGTTTTGTACACATACAATAAAAAAAATTTAGTCAGTTTCATAAAAAAAAAACGAAAAGTAAAATATTTTAGTCTTCAATCTTCTTCTAGAAACTGCAACAATTCTAAACTACCATATTGTGTATACCAAACACCAAATTAAGTTGGAGGGAATGCAGAATAAAAATGAATTATGAACATAGTCCATAATCTGTCTAGCTCATTTTTTCAAATGATATCGATGGATGAGGGTTATTCGTCAGTCAACGATGATATCTTAAGGAGCAATGTAAGGAGACCTATATTCTTGTTTAGAGTGAGAAGTTTGTATGACCTTCTCAGAAGAATATTCCAAAAATCATTTTGCTCGTTTTGGTTTGTTTCTTCAGTAGACTTATTTTTGTTCTTTTCCCCATATTTTAATCTCTGTCAAAAGGTGGCTTTTGTTTATGCCACAGCCACAAATGGTTCGTGACCGTAGAATCTTAGCCCCACCTCTATAGTGAGGCTATCAGCGATGGCATCAATCTATTGCCTTTGCACTTGCTTTAGATATTGTATATTAATAAACTGGTTAATAAAACAGGTCAATCTAATTCAACAATTTTTAATATGCAATAATGGCATGAATAAAAGTCAGCTTCCTTTCAAAACTCAATAAACATATTCCTGTTGAGGTTGATACCATTGGTTGCCGAAATAGCTGGACTGGCCGATTCCATAGTATGGGAACTTCTGGTATTGTCCTGTAGAAAATACTGCAATACTTAAATAAAGTCCTTTCATTTCAAAACAATTCATTACCTTGGTATCCCTGCAAATAGTTCACCAGTGGAGACCCCTGCCCGTAACCGTACACGTATGGGTACTGTTGGTACCCCTTGTTGTAAAGTCCCTGATATTTTCCTCCCAAAATGTCCCATATTCCATACGGGTACTGCTGGTAGAACTCACTGCTGATCTGTCCGACTCCATATTGGTAGGGATAGTCTTGGTTGTACGATCCTTGGACTCTTCCTCCCAAAACGTCCCAGATGCCGGATACACCATATGGGTACTGCTGGTAGAGGTCTCTGCCGATCAGGGGGCTGTAGTACTTCTGCCCGACTCCGCATTGGTAGGGGTAATCTTGTCCATAGAGTTGCTGGTACGGGTAGCTGAGTCCAACTTCCTTGTTGGGAGGGTACCTCCAGATGCTGCTACCTCCTGAGTACCCACCCAGTGAGTACGGGCTGCTGGATTGGCAGAAGGCCACTAGGGCGATGAAGATCAGGCACCTCATTTTCTGTTACTGCGGACAGATCACCAGAAGGTAGACTCTGGCTTCGGAAGAAATATTGCAGACATTTATACCGTATTTTTATCGATAAATTAATTTTTGTGTTTTTAGCAGGTTATAGGTCAGATCCTAATTTGGGTAAAAAATGAAAAAAAAGTGTTTGTCTTTGATAAAAGGCGTATTAATACATTAATTATTTTAAATCTGCGAGAATTGCATTACCTAATTAACTTGCACACACTCGCGTTGACTAATTAGATAGAGATATGGGTCTACTTTGGCGTTCAGTTACTGAGCAAAGATTACCATCTTCCACCGAGACAAACAAATTTGTTTTATAAGCTTCACTTCGAGGAACGCTCGATTGCGTTCTATTGACCGTTGTGAAGCGCGTCCGTGTCCCTCAATCTCCTGTCCTTTTTGCATATTACCGCAATAAAAACTTAACTATCGCAGCATAAATTGGCAATATTCTGATGCTGATAGCGTTGGATGGCACGCTGTATAGGTATACAACGTATCGTGTGTGACAGTGACTCGCCTAAGCCATTTTATATCCGCACCAAATTCGCTGTTTCTATTTTGCGTTTATATTTAATTTTATTTAAAGTGGTTTTATGATTCATATGTTTCTATAGACTAATTAGATCTATCTAGATATTTTCCTTTATGGGAAAACATAATATATACAGCGTGTCCATTTACTATTCCCTTCTTAGATTGTGGCTATACTTTTCAGGATAAAAAAAATCGGTTCGGGGGATCCAAATAAGGGAAAATGGAGCATATTTTAAAATTAGTATGGTATATACAGGGTGTTCCAAAAAAGTGTGGCGACAAAAAAATATATTTTTTTAAATGGAACGACCCGATTTTTTTTATCGCAAATGAAGCCTCTCAAAGTATAGTATACATCCCTAAATTATTTCCGCTTCCATCTGCGGCGTTGCAAAGTTATAATTTTTTTAAGGTATTTTTTGCTAAATACCAACCCTTTAGTAATATTGGTATATTTTTCTTGCGGCTTGATTTTTGCTCTTGAAACTTTGGTTGTGGATTTACACTTAACCATTTTATTAATGACTAAGAACAAAGTTGAAAATTTTTGTACAGGATGTTTCACATTTTTCCACCAAATCTCCGACATTTTCAAACTTAATTTACTAATTTTTTTCAAATGGAAAGCCCTATATCTATTTCCTATTTCTATTGGATAGAGCATTCATTCAGATTTAATTTGATACCTAACACAGTACCTCTATCTCTAGCAGTTTTTTAAAAAATCCAGTATAAACAGAAAATTTGCAACTTTTTTACTTATTACATACATGCAAATTACTCGAGAATCAAACTTGTATTTATTTAAAAAGCTGCATATCAAAAAAGCGTTAGTACCAGTTACAATCTGTAGTTTACCATATTTTTGTATACCTACTACACCTGCAATAGAATATTCAATTATAAAAAGTTAAAAGTTTTAGGAGAACTCATAGGTGGCCATGGTTTTGTTTCTAGTTTGACATTTGGTAAATATTTCATTTGCTGCTTGTATTCTGTGTTCGTTGTTTAATTTCAAACAGCAAAAAGTTGCCACAAAGTGAAAATTATTGTAAACAAGACTTGATAAGTATGATAGTAAATTAAGTTTGAAAATGTCGGAGTTTTGGCGGAAAAATGTGAAACATCCTGTACACAAATTTTCAACTTTGTTCTTGGTCATTAATAAAATGGTTAAGTGTAAATCCATAACCAAAGTTTCAAGAGCAAAAATCAAGCCGCAAGAAAAATATACCAATATTAATGAAGGGTTGGTATTTAGCAAAAAATACCTTAAAAAAATTATAACTTTGCAACGCCGCAGATGGAAGCGGAAATAATTTAGGGATGTATACTATACTTTGATAGGCTTCATTTGCGATAAAAAAAATCGGGTCGTTCCATTTAAAAAAAATATTTTTTTTGTCGCCACACTTTTTTGGAACACCCTGTATATACCAAACTAATTTTAAAATGTGCTCCATCTTCCCTTATTTGGATCCAATGAACCGATTTTTTTTATCCTTAAAAGTATAGAAACAATCGAAGAAGGGAATAGTAAATGGACACGCTGTATAATGCATTGCTAAATTGCTAAAGTGAGAATCTAGTTAGTTCTATGTCAGAGAATTCAACGCCTGCCAATATGAACCAATGAAATGATATGATTTTTGAAATATTATCCAATCAGGTGATGATTTCAGCGATAATACCACTAGTGGTATTATCGTATTATAAGGTATTATCTGTGGCATTCAAAATTTTAATAACATCCGACGTTTAAACCGATTTATTCAATCATCCCCAGGGCACTTTTACGCACAGTGTGTTTCACTTTGAGTCGAGGCTATTCCATGTTTTTCGAAAGATGAGCCGATTTTCAAAAACTTTTTTGAATCTATAGTATTCGAAGAATTCGACATTTTAGATTATAATTTTTTAGTCCTATTCCATGGCCTACTATTATTATAAGAAGGCACCTGAAAATCACAATACCATATTAGGCTTTTTTTAAGAATGAAATGACACCAAATGGGGCCAAAGTTCGAAAAAATTGGGTTTTCTGGAGTGCACTCTGTAAACCACAGGGCATATTTTGGTGACCTTTCGAAAATCAATTAAGCTTTGCCTTAGAATATATTATACATAGTATAGCCAGCATTAGCACATAGAGGGTATTTAAAAAAAAAATTTATGAAAAATCATTTATTTTAAAAAATACAGGGTGTTCAGATTTGATCCGGAACACCCCTGTAAAATTATTGTGATGCGCTGCACGATTTCGGTGATTTCTTTTTGTGTGTAGGAAGTGTTCTTACGCACTTGTGGGACACATCGTGGTAGCAGCACTATTCCACGAGTTTTTTCGATGCGATTTTTTAGTAAATGTTATCACGGATTTTTTTATCGAAAATGTGATAACGCACCCCTTGAAACCCTCTAACTCTAGAATTAAAGCTGGGAAAATGAATTATTTTATTTACAATCAAAACTTAAGAATGATTTGTAAATATTTGAAAATCGAGTAGGTATACTTAATCGAAACCAGTGGCGTAGCCAGGGGGGGGGCACAGGGGCACAGGGGCACGTGCCCCCCCCCCCAAACGTTACGCCAAACGTGTCCGTGAAAATCGTATGCACAGACCATTATGCAGAAGAATAAACACTACTCTGGACTTATGGGGTGATCTGTTCAACCAGCTGAAGAAGTATTTTGTCATGTTGATAGCTATATAGCTATTTTGTGTCCGGAACAGTTAGACCGGAAAGCGCATGGTGAGCCAAAAATGTGTAAGACTTGACAACCGTGAGCAGTCTTTATTAATACGTCAGTCAACGCTAATAGATAAGCCGTAAGTAATATATTCACAGTGAAATTCCTGTATCGCCTGATGAGGTGCTAAACGAGTTGTCTAAAGTAAATATAAAACGTAAGCTTGATATTAAATTGTAAGTTTTGAATAAACATTAAATTTTTGTATTTTTATTTTGTATTTTTAGTCGGTGCCCCCCCCCCAGACAAATTTTCTGGCTACGCCACTGATCGAAACATCCCAAAAATGTCCCACTAATAAAGAATATTATTGAAAACAAGCACCATCCTACCGTTTTAAAATAATACTTAAATATGGCATATTTTCTGTGATCTACAGGGTGCCCAACTTTAAAACTGTACAAATCCGTAAAATCTTCATTTTTGGAGATAATCACCTCAACTTTTTTTTGTTTGAAATACCTTTGCATACCAACAGCTTGAGTGCTCCTGTTGACCATTCAACAGTTTTGATGGGATTCCATGGCACACTTGACTTGGCAGATTATGCCTTTAAAATTCCTATTTTGCTCAACTTTGACACCCTGAAGAATGGAACTCCCTGTATATTTTTTATTCAAATTTGGTAAATAAGGGTTTTTGTATGTTCTGATTAACGCTGTGGGGTTAGAATTCGCTAAATGGTTTTCGTGAAAATGAGGGTTAAAAAAATCGCAGCTGGCCCTGTATTTGCATTTTGAAAATGGCAGGAAGTCAAAAGAAGCGGCTTTTGAAGGCCTTTCAAACCAAAAAAGTTTAGGCGGGTCTCCAAAAATGAAGATTTTACGAATTTGTACAGTTTTAAAGTTGGACACCCTGTATGAAGAATACCTATTATGACATATTTACCTAAGTATTATTTTACAACGGTAGGATGGTGTTTGTGTTCTATTTTCTTTAATATGAGACATTTTTGGGATGTTTTGATTAAGTTTACCTGATTTTCAAATATTTCCAAAGCATTCTTGATTTCTCACTTGCAAGGTTTTGTAGAAATGTTAGTTGGCTATGCAAATTCATAAAACTTGGGATATTTGGGTTTTAGGGGGTGCTGATGAAAACTACGTTGCTGGAAAAAAAATAGCATTTTTCAAAATATGTCACCGAAAAAATCTGGCATATTTAAGCATTATTTGAAAAAAAAATAATAAAACGGTGCTTTTTGCCGTTTTTATTATTAACGTGACATTTTTGGGCTGTTTTGAATAAGTTTGCTGTATTTTCAGATATTTCCAAAGCATTCCTGATTTTTAATTAAAAATAAGGTTTTCTTGGTTTAAAATTTAAAAAACGTTTTCTTAAGAACACTAAACTGAAGATTTTCAAGTTTTCGCACTAACTTTGTTTATATTTTGAATATATTTTATCTGATTTTTTATAAAAATGGCAGTGATCAGTCATCGAAACGTGCTGATTTTCCAGAGATTATGTGATGTGGAAAAATAGGGCCCACTGTCATGTAAATCTTGATTTAAGAAAATAAATGCAAAAAATAATATAAATCGTATATTAAAAATATCGCATCAGCATTCAGTACAAATAAACACCTTAATTAGTAAGCATATTGCTCTTGTTGTCCTGGGTACAAGAAGTTGCTGCCAAAGTACTTGTGCTTGTAGAAAGCTGGGTATTGGCCGAAGTACTGTCCAGTAAATCCGGTGAATCCTGAAAAACAAAAGAATAGATTATTAAATGTACATACAAATTCGTTTTAAAGGGGCAAACAAATATTACTCGTAAATTTGAAATGGTTTACCTTTGTATCCGTAAGGGAACTGTCCTTGGAAGTGGAAGTACTTGTCAAAGACGGGAGTGTCGTATTTCTGGCTGTAGGTGTTGACCTGGGGCACAACTTCCTGTTGGACGGGAGTCACTACTTCTTGCTTGGTGTCGACCGGTACATCCTCGGTAGTCTGCTGCTGACCTTGGAAGTACTTGCTGTAGAATCCAGGGTAGTACTGACCGTATTTGGAGTAGTCCTGGATGGTGGGGTAGGTCTTGCCGTACTTTTGGTAGAAATAGTCCTGGGTTTGCGGGTATCCCTGACCGTATTTCTGAGAGAAATAGTCCTGGGTTTGGGGGTAGTTCTGTCCGTACTTCTGGTAGTAGTAGTCGTGACTGTACGGGTAGTATTCCTGGCTGTAATCTTGTCCGTGACTGTAGTAGTCTTGGCTGTATGGATAGCTGTATCCCTGTTGGTAATAGGGGTACTGCTCGTACTGGGATGGGTAGCCGAAGTTCTTCTGAATGTCGAATCCGTATCCCTTGTTGCCCAAGTATTTCCAGAAGTTGATGTTACCACCGAACTTCGTATCAGGGAACGCCGATGGGGTTGTGGAGTAGCATAGAGCTACCAAAGCCAGGAGGACTAAGCACTTCATTATGATACTGGATCGTTAAACTGATGTGCCTACCCGACTTTTGCGTTAGTTTTTATACAGAAAACTTATCTCGCATAGTTATTTTGGATATCGTTGTTCTTTCTCGGCTAATTAAAATGTTACTTAATAGCGTTTATCACAAAGAAGACGGATTTAAAAACAAAATTTTTCCATAATAGCGGATGGGTTTGAACCCATTCAGGTCATGCCCCTCAACCAATATTGTTTTCAGACATACTTTATGAGTCTAATAATATCAAAAAATAACTTGAGTTTGCGAACTGGCTTTTAAGTACCTACTTATAATAATTCATAACGTTTGCCATTTTATCGAGGAATTAATTCATAGACATAGACAGAAAAAAAGCAGATTTGAAATATACTTGCATAGGTTATCGTGTATTCAGACGCAAGTTTTAGTATCAGTGCTGCGACATAATATTTACTGACTAAAATAATAATTTTGTTACTAACTCATTTCGTTTTTGTTACAAAAATGTTTTTTGAGGAATAGCTTATGTACAGCTTCGCCGTCTGGCCTGTTATTTGGCAAAATAAAGACTATTTATTATTATTTTATCAAGATAGACCTGTAGTAAACGATTCGCGATGCAGATACACAAGGTTAAAATATCGAATTTTATTTATTTCGGGATTTTCAATCAACAAATTCAACAAATTTTATACAGTGTGCCCCAGGATAAGTGAAACGAGAGGTGTAAAAGACCAAAAATTTTCGAGTTTGAATTTGGCCATTTGGGGTCCAGGCCTGCTTGCCTAGAAAATAATTTTCACCATATTTTTAATTTTGAAAAATAAATTAGGACCTGACAGGAAAGATTTATTTATTTTATGTGATTTATTTATTTTAAGTGCCCTTTCTCGACAAGATATCGAAAAATTTCATTAGAAAAAGTTGCTGAGAATTGAAAATTATATCCCTATGCCAATTTTCAAAATAATTGGCTTACTTTGATTTTTGTCCACTTTATGTCCTTAAGTAGGTGAACTATCCTTGTCGTTTAAAATATCGAAAAATTTCACTAGAAAAAGTTATTCAGAATAAAAAAGCATGCAAGACTGCGAAATTTGGACTCAATCGGCCTACTATGATTTGTTATTGTTATAGGAAATAAAGTGGACAAAAATCAAAGTAATCTAATTATTTCGAAAATTGACACAGGGTCATAGTTTTCAATTCTAAGCAACTTTTTCCGATAGTTCTTCTACCTATAGGAAATAAAATGGACGAAACTCAAAGTAGGCCAATTATTTTTAAAATTGGCATGGAGACATAATTTTCAATTCTCAGCAACTTTTTATAATGAAAATTTTCGATATCTTGTCGAGGAAGGGCACTTAACGTGCACAGAAAATAAATAAATCGTTCCTGTCCGGGTCTACTTTATTTTTCAAAATTAAAAATATGGTGAAAGTTATTTTCTAGCAGGCCTGGACCCCAAATGGCCAAATTCGAACTCGAAATTTTTTGGTCTTTTACACCTCTCGTTTCACTTATCCTGGGACACACTGTATATTTCGAAGCTAAAAATGTCCTGTCGTCTTAAATTAATATATCAAAAATATAATTGGAAATACTGAAATTTGAGAAAAATTAATCATATATTGATAAGACTTGGTTTTATTTAATAAGTTTAGTTTAACCGGAATACAGAGAGTTCATCTTGGACCTTCTTTCTCGGTTTTAAATTAATCTATAATAAATGAAGAACGCAGTCTACTTTATAGTTCCTATCGGGTGTGTGAAAAATTACGTAAAAGTTGGGCTCCATTTGGCATATTTGACAAGATGGATTCTCTGTATTCTGGTCGTCTTCTCTGTGGTTTAACTATCGATATAAACATCATCCAAGTCGCTTAGAGTTAGCCAGATAGCTAAGCAAAGTTCCTTTTTTGTCAAAGATAGAAAAACTATACCTAATTAACTGGGCATATAATCGTTGACTGATATATTATTATTATTATAAATACGTCAGTCAACGATAGTTTGATCCCGTTAATAATACGTATGTATGTACCATTAAATTTCCTCTCTTTTTCTTGGTAAGTAAAGAAATCCTGTTCGTTGCAGAATTGTTTTAGTTTTAAGACCCTGTTATGTTCAGGATCAAAAATATTTAGTAATATCTGCATAATGCAAACTTGTATTGAATATAAACCTAAACGACACGCTGGAACCGTTACACATACCTACTACAAAACTGTTTCAAAACTTACTACGAAATAATCAAAAGAGTCTGTAAGTAATTTTGATTTTATGTACCTTTTGAATCTAAGCACAACCTAATACTTATTGTTGGTCTTGAGATGTAAGTAGAAGCAAATCATCATTAAATTAAAAAATTGACTTCTTATTGACAGATGCATAGGAATTTATAAGTTACCCGCAAATGGACACTTTTAACACTCATCACTTTTTACATACCACACAATATCCAGCTTTATATTTAGCTTCATGTACAGCTCCTCAGTCACCAAATCTAATACAGAATGCTTGAAAAGGGCAAAAGGGCGAATCTTTTTAACTCGCGAAAAAGCTTTTAACACCACAAAATCTTACCGAACACTATTTTCTTGCAATCGTTTATGTCAGGGAAGCAAATATTTCTTATGCAATTTTAGAATACATTTAATCATGAAAAGTGTGATGCATGATACAAATTTTCTCACGCAATAATCTCCTTTAACAAATCATCTAAATTTCTTGAACAAATTACGAAAATTGAATTTATTTATAGAAAATTCAGCACTGCGAGTGGAAAGTTGTATTTTTTTGGATATAGTCTTCCATTGTATTAAAAAATTTTGAGGCCGCCATTTTTAATTTGGCGGAGTTATTCATTTGATCATTATTCATTATTCATGAGATAATAGTTATTTATGTACCAAGGCATTGAAGTTCTACTTTTCAGGACTCATGTGGAATTTCGTTGCCGAGGCCTCTGGCCGAGGCAAATAAACCACATGAGTCATAAAAAGAACTTCAGTGCCGAGGTACATATTATATTTTTTTAAATCGAAAAAAAAAAAGTTTTATTATGCAAAGAAATAATCATAATAGGGATCACCCGTCCATGAACCGACTGCCGACTGCGCGCTGCGTTGCGTTGCTTGACTTCGACGATTGCTCTACCTAGGTCAAGTATGACGAGACATGCCACTTTCTGACAGAAAATTCAAACTGCTGCCTGTTGTGCAGCCTCCATGTAAAATAGATTCATATTCAAACCTACTAAATTATTTATACTGAAAGATTGCGCTGCTATAGGTAACAAATTCGCAATGTGTACGAAAAGTTAAATGGGCCTTTATTGACCGGGTTTTGAAAATGTGGTCACTTTTGACGGGCGATGGCTCCGCGTCTGACGTTTGATGTTTACATGTCGCCAAGGCCTACATACCTACTTATTCAAAAAATCGTACAATAATGGGCTACTTCAGTGCCGATTTCTAAGCTTTTAATGGCGATTTTGAGACACTTCACTGCCGATTTCAAGAAAAATAGGTTATAGAACTGTTACCTAATATAGATGGTCAAAAAATTTAAATTATTGAAATTGAAAGAAAAATTTTTGAGTAATTAATAAGTGAAGTTGGTCCACCATTCCCTTTTTTTGCTCTGAAGACAATGGTTTGTCATAGAAACCATTATTGTCGGAGGAAAAAGAACAAAAGGAAGACCAATGTCGAATTCAGCTACAATGAAATGTTGGTATTAAAATTTATGTACCTAAGCAATTATAAAAAAAGTGTAAGTATTGAATAGCATCTTGCTAAAATAATAGTATATGAGAGAAGTTGAGATATTGAGAGAAGTGAGCCTTCTCAACCGAAGTGTATATAGATTTTTTTTACTACTAACATTGAAATATTGAGATATTTTACATATTTGATAATATTTAGCCTGGGAGTTCAGTTGTCAAGCTGATAAAATGAAACTGATTTTTAAATGACATAAAGAAAATTTTTCATTCCTCTAATGAGAAGTACTATTTCTTTCCCTAGGTAAATAATGATAATAAAAAAATACCTAGGTAAATAATGAAAAATTTTCTATATGACATTTTATCAGCTTGACAGCTGAACTCAAATCTAATCAAATATGTAAAATATGGCAATATTTCAATGTTAGTAGTAAAAAAAATTCTATATACACTTCGGTTGAGAAGGCTATTATTTACTGAGCATTTTTATATCCTGAGGCGCGTAGCTACTGGATTTTTTTCACTGTCTCAAAAGAGTGCGCAAAATAGGTACTTCTAGTGTGCAAAATAAGTTCCTACTTTGCGCACTATGATTTCCGGCGCTTGATGAAGAAGAAAATGAAACGTCATCAAGTCATAGGATGGTAAATAATTATTTATAGTCGAATGATTTAAGCTCGGCTTGCTTTTTTATATACCTAATACGGTTGTAAACAAAATATTGTAAGCAACTCGTGTGCAAAGCGCCTTTAGCGCACCCGAATGATATTTTTACTCGGCCTTCAGTCTCGTCCTTTGCATATATTACCTACTATTTTAGACATATCATTGAGATGTCATTATATTTCATTACTTTGCCCAAAATTTGCCAATAACCTAGATATATGTCTGGAAAGTTGTTTTCTGGATTCATCGATATCTGTGGATCTACTTTCTCACCATGATACTTTCCAGATTTGGTTCGTACAGCTGCGGCCAATTTGAACTTCCAAGACCGTCTGAACTCTATGCCGAAATGAGGGAGACCCGGCGACATCCGGCAACACCGCCCTTTCCCGCCCCGCACATCGCATTTCAAAAGAGCCGACGTTGAAGGGAAGGCAGACGAACGCGGCTGGCAGCAAGCATGTAGCCGGATGGCCTCTCAGAAACCCCCAAGACATTGCAAGTTCAAATTGGGCGCAGGCCGCAGCCGTACCTAGTACACAATTACTGGAAAAATAAGGCAGTTTCTGGATGATTATTGTACTTTGTGTTCTGCGTAAAATAAATTTCCGAGCATTAGGTAGTACCCAATGACGTCAGAACCTATAGACAGGTTTGTTTTGATAAACGCTTGACGCCCAGAACTAATCACAATCTAAGCGCTTCATTAAATTATTCTGAAAATGTCGCGAGATTGTCAGAAATTGCCCCTTTTTGTCGAGCCGTAGCGAACTTATTTCGACTCTGGGCTCGGAGGCTGGCGTCGTTAGACCATCCCCCTAGTCTTCAGGTGAGGTTCCGATGCTTCCGGCGCCCCCAAACAAGAAAAAACATGCGATATTTAAGTGAGATTTTGGAGGAACTATAACCGGGAATCACCGGGTGGTATAGTTGGTTGATGGTTGACTTTCTGTCTTTGTTTGTAGCATGTTTTTAGAGTAGTATGGATATATTTAATCTTGGAGTCAAAATAAAGGGCATTTTAACAATGAGGCACCACGTCTATAGGTTTTGACGTCATTGGTAGTACCTAAAGATATCGTTTAGAACGCGACCATTCTCTGCAAATGTCAATAAGTAGTCAATTCCTGTTTGCGGATATAATTTCATAAATCCATATCCATCCTAAGTAGGATATGAAATCGAAATAAACCAATCAGGTAAGTTTTCTCCAGCGCGTTTAGCAAGAATTATACGTAGAAAAAATATACTTTACAACTAGAGTGAATGTCCAATATCCATATCGCCCTCGAACGATTGAGCACTCCTCCTACCGTGTCGTGCTCAACCTTCATCCTCATGGGATATGAATGATATCGATATGGATCAATATCACTCTTGTTAAATTACTGTTCTTAAATAATCTCTGGGGCAGCGAGATATTTCGTCAACTTAATTATGCTGCTTTTTTAAACTTTCTATTTATGTACAAACATATATTTTTATAAATTAATTTTTTAATAGTGCAATCGCAAGAAAATGTTATTTATTAGTTTTTATCTGTACACCCAAAGTAAACAATTGAGTTAATGATTCTGTTTTGACCTGCATGTCACCAAAATTGTCTGTTATCATATATTTTTTAATGAGTTACACATTTTTATTTCCACGGCTAATAATCCACAGGTCTATCTGTTCTTATTATTCCTTCTTCAAAACTTACAAACAAATAATCATAACGCCTATTTCAAAAAGATAAACTGCCTAGCAACTGGAATATATAAAAATATTATTCGATACCAGCTGATCTTGTTTATACAATTAATACACACTGTATTATCACTAATTAAACAAAACATTATTGTTTTAAAAAATGATTAATGGACATAATATTTTCTAAGTAAATTAATTTGCATTAGAGCATTCAAAGGATTGAGCCCCAATGATAAGTAATACTTCAAGAACATCCCAAGGAAACCTTTGATATAGTACAAATATAGAACGAAAAGTTTTATTTATATTATGTAGATATATCTTTTTTTTAAATATCTTTCATGTTGTAAGAAGAACAGGTCACCTATCGCCTACCGCATTTAAATGTTTCATAGATGAATAATTGTACATTTAAAATTAAGCAAAAATGCCTAATGGGTGGAGTAAAACATCACTGGTTTTCCTAAAATATATAGATTTCAAAATGTTGTCGAGTTCAATCCGTTCCATTTTGAAAGCGAAAATTTTTTTTACACATAGTTCATAGGGAATTTTTTGTCACGCTTTTAAAAGTACTATCGATTTTTTATCTCGAACCTAGGAACTTATCAAATTTTGTACCTGTATATTCTATTGATACCCAATATAAGCAAAATAATACGTTTTATAAAAATTATATTAAGACGGGATACTTCTAAACATACTTTTGCTATATTTTTGAATTCTTATCAGTTATCAATTTTGGACGAAAAATTAATTGTGTTGTGACTGACTTTACTTCATATTATTGCTGTGGGGCCTAGTACATAAAAATCAAAATAAACTTTATCTTTCCGGTTTTGAAAATTTGCTACTGGAATTTTTTCAACATATAGAAATTATCAAACAAAATTGCCAGAGTTCGACGACACCGAAAACGGAACACATAGCTTGCCGAAGTTGACATGCCATTCTTGCTCTAAAAACAATAATAATATTATTAATAATAATAATAATAAAATAATAATAATAATAATAAAACCAGGGACCCTTTATTACTACAAGACTACAAGAATTATGAAGTTGAAGATTTTTTCGATCCAAAAATTTTGACTGTGGGTTCGTTTTACTGGGTGTAGGGATAGATTTTTAAAGAAAAAAGGTTTAAAAAATAGGTAGAGACGTCAAAAAACAAAATTAGGATAAAAAATGTCAATTTTAAAAATATTAATTTGGAAAGTAAAAGTAAATGTAAGTATTTTACTTTAATTTGGAAAGTTAAAGTAAATGTAAGTAGGTATGTACTTTAAATTTCCAAATTAATATATGTATTTAAAATTATAATTTTTATCCTAATTTTGTTTTTTGCCGTTTTTACCTATTTTTTAATCAACCATAACCGTCAATAAATTTGTAGTGCCCTGAAGATGGTCAGATACTGACCGAAACCTCGGTAATTTGAAAACGTTGTTTTTTTTTCTTTAAAAATCGATCCCTTCACCCAGTAAAACAAACCTACAGTACAAAAATTATGAAACAATATTCAAAACTGACTATATAACAAGATTTGTAAATGTAGGTAACCAATTTTTCATAGGAGATGAGGGTTATTATAGGTATGTTAAAAATGATCTAAATTTTACCCTGCCCTAAAACGGGCAGTTTCTGAAATAGTGAACAAATTCTTTAAGCACTCGGTAGGGTATTTATAATTAATTATACTTTCTTTCATTATTAGACAAAAAGTCATTATTCATAAAAAAAATTATTGTCTTGAAAAATACTTATAAAATTTTAAAAATGTGTATAGGCTTTCTCAAAATTCGAAAACCGAAAATTTCCTCAAGAGTAATATGGCTCTATTTATTGAGTTACCTACTAAAAATATTATTAATAAAAGTCCAATTGTCCACTTTCGTTCAATTCGGTGGAGCTTTATAAAATATCAATTTTTAATTCTGCATTATAAATACAGATTAAATTTTTATTTTTACCAAGGGGTAAAAATAAATTTATGATTTTCTACAACTTTGTTGCTGCGTCCGGATTAAGCATAATTCTACCGTGAAATTGAACTTTTCCTAAGTAAATCGACCAGCCGAATCAATTTAGCATGGCCTCCAAGGCGTAGGGCTCAGCGGTTTCGAACAAATAATTTTTTCGAAAATTCGAACCCTCGATTTTGGAGGTGTCGGACAATTTTGGACATTAAATACGAAATCCCGGAAACGAATGGACGGAATCGAATTTAACCTTTATTTCCGTCATGTACTGGTCCAACTACGTCGGAAAAACCTATTTTCGAGGTAGGTTAATATTTTTGGAAATTCAAAAAAGTGCGCTGGCCGGGCACTTAGAAATTTTTTAGAGAAATTTGGAGGCCGGATCCGTGTACTACGGGTCAATTTACGTCAGATAGGCTAGTTTTGAACTCATTCCGAGTTCATTTAAAAAGATGAGAATTTGGAAATTTTAGGTATTTTTCAAAAAAGTGCGCTGGCCGGGCATTTAGAAACTTCCAAGTTCAATTATTTCGACCGGAGTTTCGGTTTCTATCTGCCAAACTGCGCCGGATAAGCCTGTTTCCGGCCAATTTTATTTTTTTCGCGAAATCGTCAAATTTCAGTTTCCAAAGGGGTTGACCCCCCGAAAATCTCGGGGAAATATTCGCCACGCGCGCAGGGAATTCTACAGAGGCCTGATTTCATAATATCTTATACAACTCGAGACCCTGCGTCGATTGGCGCAGAATGCCGTAGCTCTAACCGTTTCTGCGCAAACGGCCTTCAAATTTAAATCGAAAGTGAAAACTCGAAATTCTTTTTTTTATACAAGTTTGTTGCTGCGTCTGAATTAAGCGTAATTCTACCGTAAAATGGAACTTTACCTAAGTAAAATAGACCAGCCAAATCGATTTAGTATGGTCCCGAAAGCGTAGGGCTCACCGGTTTCGAGCAAATAGTAAATTCGACCCATCGATTTTGGAGGTGTTGGACAATTTTGGACATTAAATACGAAATCTCGTAAACGACTGTATGAAATCGAATTTAACCTTTATTTCCGTCATCTACTGCTCGAACTATGCAGAAAAAACTTATTTTCTTAGAAATTTTTTAGAAAATTTTCGTAGCAGGATCCCTGTTGTAGTTCTCAATTTACCTACGTCGGATAGGAAATTTATTTCTTTTTTCGGAGCAGGTCAACATTTTTGGAAATTCGAAAATTGCTCAGGCCGGGCACTTAGAAATTTTTTAGAAAAATTTGGAGGCCGGATCCGTGTTGTACGGCGCGCGGATGATAGGATTTTTTTTATTTAAAACTAAACAATTCACAAATAAAAATCAAATATCGTGTTAAAATTGCCTGCCACCGAGTCAAATGCAAGCACGCAATTTTTTTTCTTTTTAGCCGCATTGCAGTTACTGCAACATTTATTTGTTTTACGGATTTATTAGTACGTTGTCTAAATTCATTTATATTATTATTTATTGGCCTTGCATAGACCTTCTCCTTTATGCAACCCCAGTAGAAAAAAATCCAGACGATTCAAATCTGGAGATATCACAAAATGCGACCAAGACTCTGTGAATAAGCTTGGTCCAAATAATTTCTAGCTCGTCGTCGCTGGACAGACAATTGCATCATTGCAATAAAACATCGTTAGATTAAAATATATAATTTTGTAGCTGTGGCACTCACCAATACCTTGAAAACTAACGATTCTTGAGGTGACATATTAACCCTCCAAGAGAAGACGTTGACTTTTGGGACCCACTTTTAGTGCAAAAATTGGTTTGAATGTTAACAGGTTCATAATTAATTAATATTTTGTGATTTGTTATTGAAAACCGGAGACATCGATACAGTAAAATATTTTTATTTATTTTTACAAAAACGTACAATTAATGAATCAGGTCAACGGTGGTGCAAATATTTTATTACAAAAGTTGACCAATGGTTTGGCTTTGGACCACAGGTTCCTGGAGTGGGCCGTTTCCGACCAGGCCACTACCCAAGGTCTGTCCCAATTGCTGTCCTAAAATCTGTTGCCTGATCTGCTGAGCCAAGATCTGCTGTTGTATCTGTTGTGGAACGATACCGCTGACCACACTTCCTCCCAAAAGACCAGACTGGATCTGTTGCTGGACTTGTTGCTGGCTGAGGGCCTGCTGCACTTGCTGCGTGGCAAGTTGCTGTGCCTGTTGCTGCGCCTGCAGGGCGATGATATTCTGTAGCTGTTGCTTAGCTTGTTCTTGACTTTGTTGAGTCAATCCTTCTACCACACCTTGCTGCTGTTGGGCGGCGTTTTGGGCAGTTTGCTGTGCCAAGACTAGCTGGATTTTAGAGGGACTTGCGCCTTGCTGAGCGAGAATTTGTTGAAGCTGTTGTTGGGAGAGTTGTTGTTGGATTTGTTGTTGACCCAAGATTTGTCTAAATCATAAAATAGGTCTATTAGGCGATCAAAATATCAATCACGATATATCACTTAAAACCGTTAAAAAGAATATTTTTACTTAGGAGGTGAACACATGTACTGTGAACAAATATTTAAGATTTCTTCGATTTTAACAAACAAAAAACATCCACTAGATAGACTCTGATCAACAGAGCCATTTGGTACAATAACAATGACAGCAGCTAAATTAAAAAATGCTGGGACTTGAAGAATCTGCAAAAATAATATTCACAAACCTCTGGCTGGCACTAATAGCTCCAATCTCCTCTTCGGTCAAGAGTTTGGCCTGTTGCAATTGAGCCAAGACTTTGTACTGTTGCGCCTGGATTTGGGGACCAACAATTCCACCCGTCAAGGCGGCTACTTGCTGCGCGTCGTCCTCGACCTGTTGGACTTGAGCTTGGGCTTTGATCAGTTCTTGGGCTTGGGATTGGGCGAGTGCTTGCGCGACTCCAATGCTTTGCTCCACAGGGCCGTTAGCACCAAGTGTCCAAACGACTCCAGGTCCTACAATTACACATATCACAACGTAAAATTATTAACGTAAGATGCTGTTAATTTCTAAACAGCTATTAAAGTTTACAAGAATACTAATATATGGAATATGGCTTAGATTTCTTCCAGATTTTGGTGCTAGTTTTAATATTTTGCACCGGCAGTATGACCATCAAAATTAATTATGAATTAAAGATTCAAGAATTTTACTGTCTCTATGACAACTTAAATTTATATGCAGCACTTAGTGCAAGGTATGAGATATCAATATTTTGCTAATCCTGATATGTTTTAGTATTATTTCTGGAGTGTGGTTCTTTATATCATACACTTAATATTAGAGATGCGATATTATAAATAAGATAGTATGCGTTCCCTTGGGAAAACGGTAATAGTAATTACTAATACTAATACTATGCAGTAAGTTAATGGGCGTTTTAAAAAACTATTCTGCATTCTTTTTAATATAGGTTATGCGATTCCGATTTTTCTAATTATAATTTCTTCAGAAACATTTCTCTAAAAATTATGATTTTCAAATTTAAGGTATTAGTAATGCCCTTATATCATTCATATTTTGTGAAAATTGTATGTACAATTAATTATCCTAACCTTGTCATAAGTGAAATGTAAACAATATTAATTGTTTATTTATTAACCGGTAGAACTATTCTCGAAAAAAAATCTATAAGTGGTCCAAAAGACCTACCTTCTGATATATAATTTTTGGAAATTTACATTTTCCATGGCCTGCAATGATTAAAATAAGGCCTCAAAACTGACGGAAGTATAATGTATTAGGCATATCTTTAAAAAATAATAGTGCTGTTGTAGTACCTACCTCAAAATACAAAGTGGCGATTTTCAATACAATATCTAATACAGGGTATCTACAGGATATATGCAAAATGGCAAAAAAACTATTTTCTCGGATCCCCTGGATGAACGAACAGTGGATTTACATATTTTCATGAAATCTTTAAAATTATTTTTTTTACTATTTCCCTCGTCTTAATTTCCACCAATCACAAACGCGCAATTTTGAATTACAAATGGTTTCTAGATGGAAAAACTGCATGACAGCACCTGTCAGCAGTTTTTTCGAGTTTACCCGCGGCAAAACTTGACAGCTGTTGTATAATAGGTAGTATGTTTTGTAAGCTATGTGTATGCAGAATAATCTGTTAGAAAATAGTCTTGTCAAATACCATTCGGGCAAATCCAAAAAACAATGCTATAATAAGTAATATTTTTTAACAATAAAATGCATTCGTGCAGGTGCAAAAATCCTCGTCTTCGACTCGGATTTTTGTTGCCACCAGCACTCATGCTTCTTGTTAAAATATTACTTAGCAACGTGTTTTTTTTTATTTATTTTTTTCGGAAAAATTAGATGCCCTTATGATATTACTTACGAAAAATCAATACAAGAAGTAGGTATGCATCCCACTATTCTAAAACAAATAATGCTCTTTAAAGATGAGATAAAATAGATCATCAATGGCTGAAATTCTAGTTTCCTAATAATCATTTCAAAATTTCTTTAATTTTAATAAAATCTAGGAATAGTTAAGTAAATTTTAATGTTTACCTGCGACACCTTTTGGAGTCACCTGGCCAGTTGCGCCAAGTTCAATAGGTAGGAGACCTCTACCCACCATACCTTGCCCAAGGGGACCTTCCTCTCCAACAACAGGACCTTGGGAAAGTCCCAAAGAACCTCCAAGACCAATAACAGGACCTTGGGAGAGTCCCAAGGGACCAATGTTGGTCCATGGGGCGGCAGTTGCCAGGGCTACAAAACTGAGGACGACGAAGGCTTTCATCTTGGCTACAGCTGTGCTTAGTGTGTGTCTTTTCGGTTTCGTTGAAAGTTTATATAGTTGGAAATTATCACGGATTCGTTGGGGTGCATGATTTGCATCCCAGCAGGATTGCATGAGATTTTTGGATGCATGTATTTTTGCTTGTTTACAGGAAAGAGGTGAGATTGTTGGCGATAACTTGACTAATTTAGTGATATTTAATTATATTTAATAATAAATAAGCTGCAGAATAAAGTGTGAAAACTGACTCGTTGATTAAAGAAATGTTAATAAGTTTGTAGAATAGGCCATAGCGACCCGCATGAAAATATTTGGGTCAATGATGGTTAAAATAATTATAAAGAAAAATACAAATTAAATAATTTATTTCTAGGATAAGGATTCAATTGTCATTCGACAGTCCACACGTAAAATATAGAAGGCAAAAAACTTCAAAATAAATTCTTACCTAAATATTTATTTCGAGTACCTACGTTTGAAAACGTTCCTAACATTCTAGAATTTTTTGGATCACGTAATCCAAAAATTCAAATTAAATAAAAAATATAGCATAAAATTTTAAAACGAATTATATCAAAAACGTATAGATTTAAAAAATCCAAAAAATGTTAATGCTCCAGTTAAAAGAACGTACCTACGTTTGGTTTGCGATGGTTTTTTTGAGACATATCCTGTGTGAAATTTGGAACCGTCACGAAGTGCGTCTTGTAAGCGAAGGCAAGAGTCACTTTAGTCCCGTGGTACATACGCTATTTTTTGATCTGCAGGAACTAAAATTTGAATAATTTACAAGACATTATGTAAAAAGAAACATTCGGCATTACCAATTTACTACTTTGAGAGATAGAGAGATAGATCAAAATGAATTTCACATTTCTATCATAACTTTTCAAGGGCTAGGTACCTAATGGTGCTGGTATCAATTGGTACTATATGGTGCCAGTTAATTGAATATTCAAATCCATTTCAATGTACGGTGCCATAATTGGTATCAAAAGATGGTACCTTGGTACCAACCATCGGTTACACCACCGGATAGCTGTTGAAAAGTTAAGATAGGAATGTGAAATTCATTTTGTTATATCTCAACCAGTTTTATCGCTACGACGGCGCAAAGTAGTCAAAATAGTTTTTTTATCTACCGAGCTTCGTCACTGTTCATTTAATTGATGTTATTGGTCATAGTTTCTATTATTTTTATTACTTTTAATATCTTTTTACTCCCTTGGGACTAAAATCTTTTAGTCCCAAGGGAGAAATGCCACACTTTAGTCTTAGTCCCGCAAAAAAGGGAGTAAAGTGAGCACTTTAGTCCCTGCGGTGCAAAAAAAATATAAGTATACAGACTGTTTCAAAATTCAGTTCAAAGATTTTAACGGCGTATTTTTGTGGCAAAAATAAGACTTTTTACGTATAAACATGTGTCCTAAAATGCACCCCCTCCGAGCTAAAAAAGGGTAGACCCCCCTAAATCACCCCCAAAATTAGGTTTGCAAATTTTCAGGAGATTCGATAAATAAATGTACCTAGGCACAGTTCAAAATTCGATTTTATTTTAGGACACATGTTTATAGGAAAAAAAGTATTATTTTTGCCTCAAAAATACGCCCTTAAAATCTTTGTATGAAATTTAAAACACCCTGTATAACTGTAGGGAATTTAAGCATAATTTTTTTAACTAGAAAGTATCTAATTTTAGTACTAAATTCCAGATTTAATAAAAATGTGAATGAAGAATATACAATGTTTCAAATAGATAAAATTAAAAGAAATATATTCCTCCATTAAAAACGGAAAGGATATCCACAACGTAAGGTAAAATCAAAAGTTTCTATTTATTACCTATCTCGTCAATTTCTATAATTGTTCGTTGAACACGATCATTCAAATCATCGATAATAATATTGTAAGCGTTAAATAACACCTCCAACTAGTCGAGACATAGCCGGCCGAAGTTACATCATCATCATGCTATATAATTTCCCCAACAATAACACTTTTACGTCTCTTATCTTCGCCATAGGATGCACTAATGTCTTTGCAGAAATCTCACGCAATAATAACTGCTTAATAGATCATCCCAGCAAAGATCCGATAACTGTTTTGTATAAAAACTTTCGGCCGTGCCACAACTGCACACACTCTTCTCAGCTCGTACCGCAGAAGCAAAGATGAAGGCCTTCGTCGTCCTTAGCATTATCGCCATGGCCACGGCTGCCCCGTGGGCCAACCTGGAACCTCTGGGTGTTACCGGGAGATTAGCCTTAGGACCCTGGGGGCAAGGCATTGCCCTCAGGAGGACGCTGGCCTCCACCTTGTCTGTCAGAGGACAGGTAAATGCTGACACATTTTCCATTCTCACGAATGCATGTATTTAATAAAATTTTCTTACAGGATCTAGGTGTTCCTAGTGGAGTAGGCATCAACACCCTGGGACAACCTGGCATTGTGGAACAACACATCGGACTGGCCCAGGCATTAGCCCAAGCCCAGACCCAAGAACTGACCCAGGCCCAATCCCAAGTGCAACAGGCCCAAGCCGACGCCGACGTTCAAGCTACCGTCACTGGTGGTGTTGTGCTGCCCCAGATCCAGGTACAGCAATACAAGGCTCTCGCTCAGCTCCAGCAGGCTAAACTCCAGGCTATCCAAGAAATAGAAGTAATCAACGAGAGTCAAAAGCAGATCCTCGTTCAACAACAGATTCAGCAACAGCTCGCCCAACAACAGCTGCAGCAGGCGCTCGCCCAACAAGGCGTCAACCCCGCCCAGATCGAGCGTACCCTCGCCCTGAACGCCGCCCAACAGCAAGGGGTGCTTCTAGCGGGATTAAGACAACAAGCCAGAGAACAAGAGCAGCAACAGCTACAACAACAGCTGACCCAAGGAGTCCAGCAACAGACACAGCAAGTGGCTCAAGAGCAGGTTCAGCAGACCGTCAACCAGCAACAAGCTGAAGAGCAACAGACTGAACAGCAAACCCAAGCCGCAGTTTTGGGCCAACTTGTTAACGAACCGGTGCAGCAACAAATCCAACAACAACTTCTTGCTCAGCAGGTGCCGAGGCAGCTACAAAACGAACTTGTACAGCAACTTGTTGATGAGCAGGTGCAGCAACAGATTCAACAGCAACTTCTTGCTCAGCAGCAGGTACCTACGCAGCTGCAGAACCAAATCGTATCGAGAGTGGTACAGCAAATTCTGCAACAACGTAACCAGCCATTGTTGGCTGGAACCTTGAGCATATGATTTGTAAATTAACCCAAAGAAAATAAAGGAGAGAGTGTACAAATGAAAATAAAATAAATATATTTTTGCAAAATTTATTAGTTTTAATATAGGCCAAGGCCAAATTCTATTAGAAAAAATTGTAACTGACGAATGCGAAACTGGCCATCGACGGAAAACTCTTTGTGGCGCAAAAACATTAGTTTAATGTGTAATTGGGGTTTTCGGCACATGACCTATTAAATGAGCTCTGACGCTTTGTTAGAGGTTAGTTCAGTTTCAACTTTGAAAATTTCATATATTATATTATTTAATCTGTGTTTGAAAATTCATAAAATTTATGAATTTAGGAATTTTTATAAAATTTATGTGAATTTTCAAACTTCAAACTCTTAGGCATTTAACGCCTAACAATAAAAGAAATAGATTTTGAAGATTAACTCAAAAAATAACTTCGTCGTTGCAGTTATTTTTTTTTAGTTAAAGTTCAAAATTTCGTTCTGTTAATGTTAGTCATTTATACAGTGAGTACGCGCAGGTAGGAACAAATTCAGTAAAATCTCTGTGGGGCAAGAAAAAATCTCTTGCGGACGTCAGCCTTAATTTTGTAATGCGCAAAATGCGTGTCGAAGATATGAAGTCATCGTCCTTTTTTTAACTGTAAGTCCCACTTTTGATAGCGCCATTTAAAAGAACTCATATTTCTACATACAGAACTATGATTTTTGGTATAGGTTACACAACATTTGAGAAAAAATATTTCTTATTTTTTACAATATATTTACTAATTCTAACAACCAACAAATTTTGACTAATATCACTTTTTGTTTTTTTATTGGTTTACTCTGTGCTGGTATTTTGCGTGACTCAAATAATATAAAAATGGCACGTACCCAAAGAATAAAGATTTTGATGATGATTGGTTATGAAAACAGGTCCCGGACACAAAAAGAAGTTTGTGACCTGTTTAATAATAAGTACCCAGATCGACCAATTACGCGATCGACAGTAGGTAAGATAGAGATAAAATTTAGGGAGTTGGGCCATGTAAAAGATAACTTAAAAGGTCGACCGGTAATTTCTGAAAATAAACAATAGCATATGTTTTATTAAACTAGAAGAAAATCCTCACAAATTAAGTCGTGAAATCACATTGCAGCACTCAATTAGTCAATACTCTGTTTTAAAATATCTAAAAAAGAATAAATGGCATCGGTACACAATTCACCTACTCCAACATTCACAACACATTGTAATATTTGTAGTTGCAGCAAATGAACATAATACCTGCAATTGTACATCAGTACCTACCATTTTCCCGAACGGATGGATTGGTAGGTGAGGGACAATTATATGAGGATTTGAACTAGAATTATGGAGGAAATCGGGCTGATACCTTCCCAAATATCAATTGATGTAATAAGAGAATTTGAATATCGTCTTGCTCATTGTCAGCAAGTAAATGCTAGGCATTTCGAACATTTATTTTGATTAGGCACTTTTTCTCATTTGCCACCATTTGTTGGTCTATTTACTTTAACTGTTCTTCTTAGAATTAAATAAATTTACAAATACATAAGAAAATAAATAAATTGTAAAAATAAACGAAATATTGTTTTCTCAAATAAAAATATTGTGTAACCTATGCAAAAATCATCGTCCTGTATGTAGAAAAATGAGCTCTTTCAAATGGCGCTATCAAAAGTGGGGCTTACGATTAAAAAATGACGATGACGTGATATCTTCTACAAGGATGACATCTCATAACCTTCATTGTATGAATTGGAACTGAACTGAACTAACCTCTGACAAAGCGCTAGAGCTTATTTAACAGTTCTTGTGGCGAAAAACTAAATTAAAAATTAAATGAATATAACAAAATTTTCTAAAAGAAAAGGGGATTTTTGAAGAAATTTTGGGCCTTCAAATTACAATTCCCTGTAGCACAGAATAAATAGCTTCACAACAGAAGCGTCCATAAAGACGTGTAAAAAATAAGTGAGCCTCCATTTCAATTTACAGAAAAATAACCAGTACCTTATATATAAATTTGGTACTAATACAATCTCTTTGCAATGTGGATTAATGTAAAATCAAATAAAATGCACAATGTTTATCCCTTTAGAAGATATTTCGCGTCAAAGCGAGCATCCTTTTGACACATGTCTTTATGGACGCTTCTGTTGTGAAGCTATTTAACCTGTGCCTGTAGTATAAATTTTTGAAATTAGGTAAAATTAGGTAAGTTTAAAAAAACTAGAATATTCTAAAAATTTACTTGCCGCGAATATGGCCAAAAAGTTATTTAAAAAAACTATTTTCCACACACCTATTAAATAACGTTGCCATTCTAATTCTCTGAAACATATCTTTTTTTTTTCAAATAACATTTTCATTGAAATTTTTAATCATCTAAAAAATTGTCGGAAATTTCTTTGTGGCTCAAACAGATCCATTTCATCAGAAACCTGAACTAATAAGATCATAATATCATGATCTTTGCCTGAACCAAACTGATTCTCTCATTTCACTTTGACTTGACAATATCTTTGAGAAAGGAGAAAGATTTATTCTCCGAAAGTTGTTATTTAAGTTGTTTTTTGAGTTAACGTTCAAATTTTCGTTTTCTTGATGTTCAGCATTTGATGGCAACTTGAAAAAGTTATCTTTTAGTCACTTTGGTTCAGGTTTTTGTGGCGAAAAGCCCAATTAAATATTTAATTAGTTTGGACGTTAGAAATGTTTTTAAATAATTATTAATCTTTTATAATTTGTGACTGAAAACAGAAGTCATCGATATGGTAAAATATTTTTATTTATTTTTACAAAAACGTACAATTGATGAATCAGGTCAGCGGTGGTGCAAACGTTTTAGTACAACAGTTGTCCAATTCTTTGGTTTTGGAGCTGACCTCGGATGCCCCACACAGGTGCCTGCAATAGACCGTTTCCAACCAGGCTCACACCCAAGATCTGTCCCAATTGCTGTCCTAAAATCTGCTGTCTGATCTGCTGAGCCAAGATCTGCTGTTGTACCTGTTGTGGAACGATACCGTTAGCCACACTTCCTCCCAAAATACCAGACTGGATCTGTTGCTGGGCTTGTTGCTGGCTGAGGGCCTGCTGCACTTGCTGCGTGGCAAGTTGCTGTGCCTGTTGCTGCGCCTGCAGGGCGATGATATTCTGTAGCTGTTGCTTAGCTTGTTCTTGACTTTGTTGAGTCAATCCTTCTACCAAACCTTGCTGCTGTTGGGCGGCGTTTTGGGCAGTTTGCTGTGCCAAGACTAGCTGGATGTTAGAGGGACTTGCGCCTTGCTGAGCGAGAATTTGTTGGAGCTGTTGTTGGGAGAGTTGTTGTTGGATTTGTTGTTGACCCAAAATTCGTCTAAATCATAAAATAGATCTATTAGGGGATCAAAATATCAATCACGATATATCACTTAAAACCGTTAAAAATAATATTTTTACTTAGGAGGTGAACACATTTACTGTGAACAAATATTTAAGATTTCTTCGATTTTATCAAACAAAAAATATCCACTAGATAGACTCTGATCAACGGAGCCATTTGGTACAATAACAATGACAGCAGCTAAATTAAAAAATGCTGGGATTTGAAGAATCTGCAAAAATAATATTCACAAACCTCTGGCTGGCACTAATAGCTCCAATCTCCTCTTCGGCCAAGAGTTTAGCCTGTTGCAATTGAGCCAAGACTTTGTACTGTTGCGCCTGGATTTGGGGACCAACAATTCCACCCGTCAAGGCGGCTACTTGCGCGTCGTCCTCGACCTGTTGGACTTGAGCTTGGGCTTTGATCAGTTCTTGGGCTTGGGATTGGGCGAGTGCTTGGGCGACTCCAATGCTTTGCTCAACAGGGCCGTTAGCACCAAAGATCGAAACGACTCCAGGTCCTACAATTAGATATATCACCGTAAAATTTTTGAATGTTTAGTAACAATATGCGATGCTGTTAATTTCTAAACAGTTATTAAAGTTTACAAGATTACTAATATAGAATATGGCTTAGATTTCTTAAGGATTTTGATGCTAGTTTCAGCATTTTGCACCGGCAATATGGCCACCAAAATTAATTATGAATTAAGGATGGACGAGTTTTTAAGTAAACCTAAAAATCCGTTATTTTATTGTAGTTAGTAGATATTCCAAATTAAATTTGTATGTAGCAATAATTAGTGGAAAGTATTTAGTGAAATATTTTTTATTGATTTGAGGTTGTATTATTTGTGGTGTGGTTCTTTATATCATACATTTGGTATCAGATATCAAGAATAAGATATGCTTTCCCTTAGAAAATTAGTAATAATGTGTTCGTACTAACTCTGTACTTCTACATTTTTCCGCATTTTTTAATCATAATTTCTTTAAAAAATTCTTTAAAAATTTTAATTTTCAAATTTAAATTAATAGTAATGTTCTTATCCAAAAATTTTGTGAAAATTGTCCTTGTATGTGCAATTATCCTGACTTATTTTAATTGAAATGTAAACAATTTAAATTGTTAGCTGGCGATTTATTATTTTTATATCGTGCATATCCCTACATGTTATGTAATTTTTTCGATATTCCCCAATATGATTTTCAAAAAGAATATCACCTGTCAAAACAAGAAGCTAAATTGTAAACTACCATGGCATGACAAAAAAATAAATATTAATGAAATTTTAATGTTTACCTGCAGCTCCTCTTGGAATCACTGTGGTCGTCCCCAAAACGATTTGGTCCACGATCTGACCTCCTCCAATTTGGCCGATTGGTTGTTCGTCGATTACTTGCTCAATCGTGGCAGGGTTCTGAAACATTCTTAAATTAAACTAAATATTATATCATCTAGCAAATATGTTACCTGGCCTATTGCGCCAATCCCAACAGGTAGGAGACTACCCACCAGAACTTGTCCCAAAGGACCTCCTAGGCCAATAACAGGACCTTGGGAAAGTCCCAAAGAACCCCCAAGACTATTAACAGGACCTTGGGAAAGTCCCAAAGAACCTCCAAGACCAATAACAGGACCTTGGGAAAGTCCCAAAGGACCCCCAAGACCAATAACAGGACCTTGGGAAAGTCCCAAAGGACCGATGTTGGTCCATGGGGCGGCAGTTGCCAGGGCGACAAAACTGAGGACGACGAAGGCTTTCATCTTGGCTACAGCTGTGCTTAGTGTGTGTCTTTTCGGTTTCGTTGAAAGTTTATATAGTTGGAAATTATCGCGGATTCGTTGGGGTGCATGATTTGCATCCCAGCAGGATTGCATGAGATTTTTGGATGCATGTATTTTTGCTTGTTTACAGGAAAGAGGTGAGATTATCCGCGATAACTTGACTAATTGGGTGATAGTTCATTATATTTAATGGATTCTTTCGCCTCAAGGCCATAAGCTGGAGACTAAAGTGCTGAAAGCTGACTTTGTTCATTAAAGAAAATAATGAGTTTGTAGATTAGGCGACAGCACATGAAAATATTTCAATTATGTACTGAATAAAAATTTTCTGTGCATTCCCGAGAGTTATAAAACAATATCTACCAATGCAATAATACTTATGCAAAAATTGGTATATAAGGGCCCATGTTATAAGATTGTTTCATTTTTCTTACATAATAGAAAATAATAGAAGCAGTTTAGCCAGATTTTTCATATTTGATTTTTAACAGTTTTCAGATGCAGATAAAAATTAATTTATATATTTCTAGAAACACTTAAGATGCAGACTATCAGAAGACAAAAAAAAACGGCAGTGACCGGCCGAAAGTTGGACACAAATGGAAAACATTATTTATTATTAATTTGTCAGAAAATTTTATTCTTGATAAAAGTTGGTGCATCATTTCCAACTCAAAACGCACATATAAAAATTTAAATATCTCTTTTTGGATACGGGGTAGATTCAAAAATGTCAAAATAACTCAAGAATAAAACACCCTTATTTAGAAAAAACGGTAAAAACTTACTTACAAAAGTTGTTTCTAATCAAAGATGGATGTCAGATTTAAAGTCACAGCCACCTAGTCAAAAAAAAAAACTTTTTTGAATTTTTTTCGACCACCCTGTGATTACAAAAAACAAAACACCGCAAGCGCAACTTATCATCGGATAACACATGAATTTGCTACTAAACTTTAAGTTTGTTCGATTATCAGCTAGAAATTTAAATTAATCGAAATCATGTTAAATTTTTGTGTCCAACTTTCTGCCGGTCACTGTATATAGTTACCTACAGGGTTATCACGCGAGAATTGTTTTTGTCCTGTGGTCTATTTATTTGTGTGTGCCGTGTGCCACATTTTCATCTGCACTATCTGTATCAGAGCTTGACGTTTTATAAGCCATGTCCAAAAGAATTCTCTATTGAGTAAATTTCAAGCGATGTGTTTAGCACGTAACGTCTTCCGAGTTTACAACCGCCTGGCCAATAGCAGGGCAGCTCGCTGCTGATCACGAGGTGATCACGCCTTGGCCAGTGTGGTTGTCTACTGACTTGTTTAAACGCGAATGGACTATAGGAAAAAATTGTTTCAAAGTTGAACTATGAAATTTATTTAACTTGAATTTGTGGATCTCGTGATTAAGACAAACGATAGAAGATCAACGGTTCAAAAACAAAATTCTTACCTCAATATTTTATTTCGGGAACATGAACATCACTAAAATCTGGAAACGTCCCTAACATTCTAGAATTCTATTATGTTATTCACTCGGTTAAAAGAAAACATTTTTTCTGTCTTTGTCACATGTTCCAAAAATTCAAGTTAAATAATTGTAGTACCTATAAAATTTTAAAACGAATTATTTCAAAAACGTATAGATTTCAAAGAGCCAAAAGTTTGTAGTGTTCCATTTAAAAAAACGTACGTTTGGTTTGCGATGGTTTTTACAACTTACCCTGTATGTATTTGTAGGGTGATAAAAATAACAAAGAAGGGGTACAATTATTATTACCGTGTGATAATCTTGTTTATTATATTTATAAATTTTCAAAGAATGTAGGGCATAAGTAAACGGTCTGGATTCATTTGGAAAAAATTACCTATAGTGGAAAGTGGTATTGAATTTTTTAATTATTTATTTTAAGGGTAGGTAATTATAAAACAATACGTAATAATATCGTATAAACTTGTATGTTTAAAGCTTCGTCTTAGAGATACAGAGTGCCAAAGTTAATAAAAAAAACTATCTGTTGTTCATCGTTGTATAAAATGTGTTGATGTTAAAGGCCATCAGTTCGAACAATTATTATTGTAATTTATTTTAATGAAAATTATGTGTGTTTCAGATTTTTTAGAAAAGTACTTATTACTAAAAACAAGCCAGTTTTATCAGAATCGGCCAAGTTGTTTTGAGATTTTTCGACAAAAATAAGGTTTTTTATTAACTTTAACACCGTATATCGCGAAAACGAAGCTTTGCGAGTTACAGTGGATATCACGAATCTTCATCTCTATGTCACAATGGTCGACAATGTAATTTCCATTGTCGACCATTGTGACGTAGGACGGATGGATGAAGATTCGTGATATCCACTATACAGGGTGCCCAATTTAGATGGAATAAATAACTTTTTAAATACCTACACCAAAAATATTTCAGACAAGAGTTTTTCAGTTGATCTATCTGCATATTTCTGTGATCTTAATTCTTTCGGGAGCCAGTCATTTCTTAGCTATGGCAACCAACTTTGTTTTTTTTTTACTTTTCTGTTCAAATTTGGAATCGGCTTCTTCTTGTGCATATAAACATGTAAAATTTCATTGGAGTTGCATAAGAAAATTTTTGAGAAAAATTAGAATTTCTGCAAGTACGCCAAAATTTAAATTCGATAGCGTCGCCTAAAAAGTAGGACATGACTAATGAAAATTTTGACATTTTTGCATGTAGTGGCAACTAATGGTATCTATGACAACCACATTATAGGTCCATTTATTATCAATGGTAATTTGACTGACGAAAGGTATTTGGATCTTTTGCAAAATGAGGTTATTACCACCGTGATGTGCGCCGCTATTTAAACCAAGTCTTCCTACAATCTTGGATTGGCAGAAGAGGGGGCATAGAATGGCCTCTGAGGTCTCCCGATCTTACCCCTTGTGATTTTTCCTTGTGGGGACACCTAAAATCCGGGGTGTATAAAAATCGTCCCTAAAATAGAGTCGAATTAGAACAGCGCATAAGAAACGAAATACCTAGCGTTGATTCCTCTAGAATGGATCAGGAATAATAGTAGTTTTTACGACAGACTGGGCCATTGTCTCGCCATTGTCTCGTTCAGCATTTGATTAATTGATTTTTAGGCACCATTGATTTATTGTGCCTATTTATTTATTAACAAACACATTTTAGATTAACATGATTTACCTGTAGGCGGTAAGTTATCATTACATGCAAAAATGTCAAAATTTTCATTAGGCATGGCCTACTTTTTAGGCAACGCTCTCGAATTTAAATTTTGGCGTACTTTTTCTCAAAAATTTTCTTATGCAACCCCAATGAAATTTTATATTTTCGTATGCACAAAAAGAAGCTGATTCCAAATTTGAATAGAAAAGTGTATGCGGTGTCATTTAAAAAAAACAAAGTTAATTGTTATAGCAACTAAATGACTGGCTCCCAAAAAAATTCATTATCACCAAAATATGCAGATAGATGAACTGAAAAGCTCTTGTCTGAAACATTTTTTATAAAAGGTGTATTTAAAAAGCTATATCAATCTAAATTGTGCACCCTGTATATCGCCTATTGAATTTTCCCGATTAAAACCTGAGACACTCTGTATAATACCTTATTGCTTACACTGGGTGAAAAAAGGGGGGGGGGGCAAAGGGGCTCTATATAAAATATTGTGATATAAATAGGTATTGTTCTTTAAGTTTTTATAGTTGAAGAATTATTTATTCTTGACATTATTTATACACGCGCGAGGAGCTAAAAATACATAGGTATAGTTAAGTATATATTTTTTCCAACCATTTTTTATGTTTTGTCGAGAAATGTAATTTTATTGCCAAATTTAAGAAATACCTATTACCCCTCTATTAAAAACAGAAAAGAATATCAACAAAATAAAACTAAATATTTCCATTTATTACTCGCCCATTTCGATAATTTTTCATTCGATAAAAAAAACTCAAATTATCAAATAATATTTTGAGAGTTCAATAACACCGCCCACTATCCGAGCCATAGCCGGCCGAAGTTACATCATGCGATATTCTTTCCCTAACAACAGCATACGCTTACATCTTATCTTCGCCAGAGGATGCACTAATGTCTTTGCAGAAATCTCACGCAATAATAACTGCTTAATAGATCATCCCAGCAAAGATCCGATAACTGTTTTGTATAAAAACTTTCGGCCGTGCCACAACTGCACACACTCTTCTCAGCTCATCCCGCAGAAGCAAAGATGAAGGCCTTCGTCGTCCTTAGCATTATCGCCATGGCCACGGCTGCCCCGTGGGCCAACCTGGAACCTCTGGGTGTTACCGGGAGATTAGCCTTAGGACCCTGGGGGCAAGGCATTGCCCTCAGGAGGGCGCTGGCCTCCACCTTGTCTGTCAGAGGACAGGTAAATGCTGACACATTTTCCATTCTCACGAATGCATGTATTTAATAAAATTTTCTTACAGGATCTAGGTGTTCCTAGTGGAGTAGGCATCAACACCCTGGGACAACCTGGCATTGTGGAACAACACATCGGACTGGCCCAGGCATTAGCCCAAGCCCAGACCCAAGAACTGACCCAGGCCCAATCCCAAGTGCAACAGGCCCAAGCCGACGCCGACGTTCAAGCTACCGTCACTGGTGGTGTTGTGCTGCCCCAGATCCAGGTACAGCAATACAAGGCTCTCGCTCAGCTCCAGCAGGCTAAACTCCAGGCTATCCAAGAAATAGAAGTAATCAACGAGAGTCAAAAGCAGATCCTCGTTCAACAGCAGATTCAGCAACAGCTCGCCCAACAACAGCTGCAGCAGGCGCTCGCCCAACAAGGCGTCAACCCCGCCCAGATCGAGCGTACCCTCGCCCTGAACGCCGCCCAACAGCAAGGGGTGCTTCTAGCGGGATTAAGACAACAAGCCAGAGAACAAGAGCAGCAACAGCTACAACAACAGCTGACCCAAGGAGTCCAGCAACAGACACAGCAAGTGGCTCAAGAGCAGATTCAGCAGACCGTCAACCAGCAACAGGCTGAACAACAAACCCAAACCGGAGTTTTGGGCCAACTTGGTGACGAACAGGTGCAGCAACAAATCCAACAGCAACTGCTGGCTCAGCAGGTGCCGAGGCAGCTGCAGAACCAAATCGTACAGCAAATCTTGGGACAACAATTGAACCAGCAATTGTTGGGTAGGGGTTTGACCGGAATTGCTCTGTAAATGTATACGAAGTATCGAGAAAAAGAGAGAAATGACTTCATGACTTGTGTGCAAATGAAAATCAAACTAATATAATATATTTTTAGTAAAAATTCTTTATTTTAATATAATTCCCGAATGAAAATCGAAGCGAATTCTATACATACAATATTATGTTTTACGAACCACATAAAATAGGTATTTATTGTACGATAAAAGCTGTCAATGATTTATACATATTATCACAGAAAATACATATAATGGCTTGCCGCCTGCTAATTAATTTATTGCTAAATTTTATATGAAGAAAACAAAAATATGCAAGTTTTTTAGGTATATCACTTTTTAGGTACCTATATCACACAAGCTGAATCGCATAGAAAAATAAATATCCCTAGGTATTTTTACTTTTTTGGTGCAAGTTTAGTTCCTACAACGGTGGATCTATCTCCACTTAAAAATCACTCCTAAAAACGATTAATATTTTTTCTACAAGCGTGCGGAAAAGTACACTTTTCCGCACGTATTTTTTTCCGCACGTGCGGAAAAGTGACACTTTCTAAACTAATATGCGTGCGGAAAAGTAAATGCGTGCGGAAAAGTTTCTCACTTTTCCGCACGCTTGTAGAAAAAATAGTGTTCCTAACTCTTGCGGAAAGTGTCTTTTCCACACTCGATTTCTTGGCTGAACGACGCGTAGCGACCTGTACGCGATTGCAGTAATCGCGTACAGGTTTTAATTGTGCATTTTTATTTTTTTACAAATGAGATGTATTTACAAGAACAGTTTGTAACAAAGGCACTTGTGGAAAATATGTCAAGATTAGGTTTCATCGAAAAAAACCTGTTTGCTTTTGGACACCTTCTTTAGTATCACTTGAAACTCTTCCTGAATGAATTTGTTAAAAAAATCTCATCTGACTTTACTCGTACCTAATACCTACCTGTATAAATATGTAGTGAAAAAGATAATAAAAATTGACGGTAAAAGGAAAATTTTCACATTTAAGTTGCGTTTAAAATTGTTTAATAAGCTCTAATTAAAGTTTTAGCCGAACTAATAGTTATTATTCTGCGCTGTTGTCCTACATGATTATTACACCCTGTAGTTTGTATAGACTCATGCAGACCAGCACCCGTAACAAGAAGGCAAAAAACTCCCCGGTCACCCGTAGATACCTCATTGCATTTATTTGTGCGGACCAGTAAACAACGAATTTTTATCGATAGGTAGAAATGCCGAAAGATAAGCATAAAACTATTAGAAAACGAATTATAGAAGATACCGATAGCAAGAGTAGTGTTCAACAGTGCGCAAATAAGAAACAAAAGAAAGGCAAGAAGTATGAGGAGGTATTGGCTACATTACGGCAGATACAAGAGAAAATTCTCAACGAAAATTCCGATTCTCCTTGTAGCGAAGATAGGTAAACAACATAATAAGGTGATTGACGGTTGTCTCGCAAATTAGGGGGAAAAAGCAAACTTCTTATAACAGTAATAGACGATTGCACAGAATAAATAGCGGAAGCTATTTATTCTGTGACGATTGTCTTATTACTGTTTTGTTCCGGATCTAGATTAGCGTAATTGACGACTGTCTTAAGTTGAAAAAATTGATGAAAATGGGCTCAACACAACAAATCCGCAGTAACGGGGCCCAATGCAACTATACAAATACTAGGTAAGCGAAAATCCAACCACGGGTAAAAAGTTCGAACCAAGCTTACACGAGGAAGTATCAGTGAGATGGAAACATTATACTTTCGAAGGAACGCCCACAGAAATATCCGAACAATTTTCAGAAAACTGTCAGTTTTTACAAGCACCAAAATGTAACGAAGAAATTGACATAAGTATTATGTCTCTCCCGAGAAACCAGGAAACAAGATTTTTTCATATCGGGCCTACAGAAAGGAAAGGAAAATCAGACATTTACCGAGGTAGAGATATAGTTTGACATTCTTAATCATAGGCGTCCTAAATGGGGGAGGGTAAAGGGGTTAAAAACATCCAACATTTTGTGTGTGTTGTTCTTTCCCATCAGATTTCTTGCGAAATTATGAAATTTCAGGGTATTATACGAAAATATGGTGCTCTTGTTGAACTTCGATAGCGAGCACCGTTTTCAAGTAAAATCGTTTTGAATTTTTTTTTTTTTTGCAGAGGGCCATGAAAATGCGTATTAGAAATTAGCCTCCCATAAATACCAGCGCATTCTTCGATTAAAAAAAGTGAAAAAATTCCTATAAACATGACCTCTAAAAGGCCCCCTAAGGGGACTATATAGATATTATAGCCCCCGAAATGGACACTTGGACAAACAATTTTTTCTAAATATTTCCAGAACGCGCATTGATAAAGTTCTGAAATTTGGTATGTGATATAACTGTGGGATTTTTACATTTACCGAGGTAGAGATAGTTTGACATTCTTCATCATACGCGTCCCAAATGGGGGGTCGAAGAGTTAAAAATACCCAAAAAAATTGTTGTTCGCTTTTTCATGTCTTTTCCTAAGTATGTCACATACCAAATTTCACAATTTTAACTTTGCTCGTTCTGGGGATATTTAGAAAAAGACGTTTGCCAATGTGTTCATTTAGGAGGCCCTTAGGGGCCATTTTTGAGGCCATGTTATAGGAATTTTTTCATTTTTTCTAATACACATTTTCATGGCACATTGCAAAAAAATTCCAAAACGATTTTACTCGAAAAAGGTGCACGCTAGCGAAGTTCAACAAGAGCACCTTATTTTCGCACAATACCTTCCAATTTCATAATTTCGCAAGAAATATAGAAAAAACACAGAAAAAAATTTGGGCTATTTTTAACCCCTTAACCCCCCATTTGGGTAGCCTATGATTAATAATGTCAAACTATCTCTAACTCGTTAAATGTCAAATCTCACATGTAGTTAGATCACATACCAAATTTCAGAATTTTATCTTTGTTCTTCTGGAAATATTAGAAAAAACCGTTTGCCAAAGTGTCCATTTCGGCTGCTATAGCTATATTAGGGGCCATTTTTGAGGCCATGTTTATTAAAACTTTTTTCATTTTTTTGGGTCGCAGAACGTGCTGTAAAATTATTGCACGCTAATTTCTGGACACCCGTATAGTTGTAAATGAAACAACGGACATATTATGTAGATTTAATACTAGAATTGAAGGTGAATATTAAAAACCTAAAGAAACAATTGGGCAAACTATTTCAAAAAAATTAAATAATGTCCTGGAAAAAATGAGGGTTTTAAAATTTTGGGCAATATCTTAAATAGCCTAAACGGCATGTTTTAAGATGAATTAGGATCAATAGATTCCCAGGTAATATCTTCCCTAAAGTAGGTACGCCCCAATTAATTACGTCACAGAAAACCAGCAAGCGGGCTTTCTGTGCTCCCGTGGATGTAGAGCCCAGTTTTTCTGCATAAAAAACAATGTTTTCTTGAAATCGACAGTCAAAAGTGTCCCAAAATCATCATTAAAAGCTCATAAATCTGCACTGAAGTACCTAGTCCATTATTGTACGATTTTTTCAAGAAGTAGGCCTTGGCGAGTATTAAACAACAAACGTCAGGCGCGGAGCCATTGCCCGTCAAAAGTGACCAAATATTCAAAACCCGGCCAATAAAGGCCCATTTAAATGTTCGTACACATTGCGAAATTATTACCTATAGCACCGCAATCTTTCAGTATAAATATTTTTTTGGTAGGTTTGAATATCAATAGATTTGTTATGAAGGCTGCACAACAAGCAGCAGTTTGGTTTTTCTGTTCGAAGGCTCCGTGTCTTGTCATACTTGACCTAGGTATAGGTAGAGCGATCGTCAAAGTCAAGCAACGCCGCGCGCAGTTGATTCATGGACGGGTGATCCCGTATGATTATTTTCTTGCCTAATAAAACATTTTTTTTATCCGATTTCAAAAAAAGTATAATATGTACCTTGGCACTGAAATTCTTTTTATGAGTCATGTGGTTTGTTTGCCTCTTCCAGAGGCCTCGGCAACTAAATTCCACATGAGTCATAAAAAATTGAACTTCAGTGCCTTATTGGTACATAAATAACTATTTTGTATGCAGACAAACTTTGAAAATTTGTAATATAGAAGAACGTTTAGAGATAGCTTACAATAAATAATTTGTTTGTAATAATTACAATTGTTAAGTGTATAAAAATTGCCAAAACTGCCCTTTTGTCCGTATTTTTGGTTTTTTCAAATTTTTATTGCCTTTTTTATCCAAAATAGCTGCCTATATATAGGCACCTGTTTGACATTTTTTTCTGCCTTTAAATCCGGACATTATTTATAATAATACCTTTTTAAAAAAGTTTTTATTTATTATTTTATTCGTAATTTTTAAAAATAAACATAATTTTCTAGTGCACCCTGTACCTCTACACTAGAACAATAAAACTCAGTACAGTTGGATTTTGAATGCTCCTGAAAATGTCGTTACTTTTTTCGCTAATAGTTCTGGAAATTTACAGTCCAAGAATTAAAATAATTATAGTTAAGTCATGTTTTATCTTATTACTTCAAATTCGGTTCCCTTAGCGACAAAACATCTTGTCTTATTTGGGCTGAGATAAAAAAGACGGGTGAAAATATGTTTAGACAGAGCAACCCGAAAAAAACAACATAAATATATTAGCTCACGAACTATTGACCCTTCCTTATCTCATACCATATTATTATGAACGTAGCGGTAAACATATTTTTTGTACTTTCTTCCACAACCTTCCATTCATCGATAATAACTATATAAAACTAGCTCCATCCCGCTCTAGCCAGCACTAATAAGTCAAGATGAAGCCCGTACTTTTGTTAGCGCTCGCTGCAATCTGCTACGCCGGACCTGCTACTTTCGGCGTACCCAATGCCAAAACCATCTCGCTCGCCCCCGATTCCATAGTCATTTCCGTCGGCAATGGACTCAAGCAAATCACGATCCGAAAGGATTTTGCACTTGGCGAGAAGAAAATCGATGTGGAAGTTTTAAAGCAAAACGTGCCAGTCAAGAAGTTCCAACTGAACGACGATCCATCTTACGCTCCAAGCACTGTCGGCATCGAGAAAAGATCTCCAAAAGCCACCGGTAAGCTTTCTCAATTTGACATCCTTTCTGAAATCCTCAAGGACTTCCAAGGACCTTTGGACGCTACCCTTTACGAAAAACTCTTGACCAAACTGAACAAGTACGTTGTAAAGGGTCAGTTGACCGACGAAGTCTACGAGATCTTCGCGAACGTCGACAAGGATGACACCGTTGTTGGCAGGTCAGATTTTCAAGTTCAAGAAGAAATCATCAGACAAATTCTTTTGGAAAATGCCAAGCAACAGGAACTGCAACAAAGCAATGTATACCCCTACGTACCATACCAAGGTCAGCAATATCCTTTATGGAACCGCGTCTTAGGGCAACAGTACCAATTCCCGGTTTACCAGGGACATCAGTACCAACTTCCCATTTACCAGGGACAGCAGTACCAACTTCCCATTAACCAGGGAGAAAAGTACCAATTTCCACTTTACCAAGGACAAAAGTACCAACTTCCTGTTTACCCAGAGCAGCAGTATCAGACTCCAGTTTACCAAGGACAGCAAACAGGATTACCTTTCTACCAAGGTCAGAACACCGAATTCCCATTCTACCAAGGACAGAAAACCGAATTACCATTCTACCAGGGACAGAAAACCGAGTTCCCAATCTACCAAGGACAATTAGAGCCAGTCTACAAACAAGGTAGCGTCGACCCCCAGGAGCAGAAGCAAGTTGGACGTGTAGCTCTTGAGGGACCTCAAGTTCTCCCCTTCGCTCAAAACGGTCCTGGTTCAGTCTATGGGCTCGTGGCTACAAGGTAAAAAGTTCTTTAGATTTCCGTATAAATAAATCGTTTCAATGTAGGTATTTTAAAATTTTAGGCCTAACTTAGTACAACAACAACCTACGGTTAGCCACAAATTGGAAGGACTGGTTATTCCAAAGAGCTATTTGGAAAACTATTATCCTTTGATTGCCCAGAAAATGTACGGTCAACAAGTGAGTCCAAAGGAATTTGTCGGCCAATACCAAGGTAAGCAAAAGTTATAGTGGCAAAAAATTATCTTGTGTAATAATTAATTTATATTGCAGGCTACCCAGAATCGTACAAGCAGCAATATGGCATGTACCAACCCCTTGAACAAGGTTACCAAAATGTACCACTCGTATATTAAAAACAAGAGAGACTGCATTGATTGTGAAGTATTTTGAATTATACGCATTTGTATTTTTTCAAACAAGGTTTTTTTCTGACCATATAAAATGATTCCCGCTTACAACATAAAAGCTGCAAAGTAAAAACATTCGAACAAGCACACCTGATAAAAAGTTTTACTTGTATTTAAAATAAAGTTGCCATGGAGAAACTGTACGGGGTGTCCAGAAAAATAAAAAACGTGAAAGAAGTGTCATAAATGTTAAATTTCTTAATGGCAACCCCATTTTAAATTACAAGCAAAACTTTTTATCAGGTGAGCTTCTTTCCGTAAAATGTAAAATAAAAAGTTTTCAATCGTATTCACTCTAACCGTGGACATACTTAGTGCATAATATCAGTGACTATAGAAAGAAAGTCACTGATGATATGTACTAACGTATCCTAAATGTTATTTGAAAATTGTTGTACAAGAATAAACAAATCAAAAAATTTGGGAAGCGACTGCTACCTCATTAATTCACAATAATTATTATTGTAAAATAATTGTTTCAGTAAAGTTAAAAAATACGAATAGATACACTCATATTATGTGTAGAGTAAAATCGGGGAATATGGAATAGTCGGATAATATGGAATACACCCAAATTTTAGAAACCATGGCGCCATCTAATGATGGGAATCCAAATTTACATTTCTTAGTAGTACCTACACTGTTGTCGTGTTTGGCCCTGCGCGCTTCTATACTGCGCGGCATCAGTTATTTGGTTTTTGAAGTTATCAAAGTTTTAGAACAGTGTCGGAGCTGAATGTGAAACACTGGTATTTTCACCAAAATAATAACTTTTAACAACAAGGTAAGTGGCAAGTGACATGAGTTGATGTAACTAATGTTAAAGCAGCAACAATATGCTTTCCCTTAATATTGTTGACAACTGGTTTTTCCTAAGGTGCATCGGGAGGGTAATATTCCATGGAATATCGCCAAGCCTATACTTCATTTAACCCGACTTTAATAGAGTTATGGACCGGGAGATAGTGACAGATTTTTGGACGTGATTTTACTCAGTATGCCTTGCAAAGGGCATTATGTGGCACATATTCTCACAATAATAAAGTATGAACCAGAGAGTCATCCTGGGTTCTTCATGTGAAAAACTGAGTTTTCAATTATTCGAAAAATATGCGTTTTGATATGATTTTATACAGGCTGCCATGTTTTTTATAATGAAGTTCAAATAGAAAATTCCTCGGAAAACCATAGGCATACCGTTAGGGTGGGTCCAAAGGGCTATTATTGCCACGTGATCTCGTATTTTAATAATTATTTTTTCCACGTTTCTGAACAGGCTGCCAATGAGAAGTATGCAAGTTCTTATTATGAAAATGCTGATAAAAGGATGGCATATCTTTCGCGCATGTCCAAGTACACTTTACATCGAATAACTCGTTTAAATGATTAAATAACATTCAATTTAAACAGTACTTGGACATGCGCGAAAGATATGCCATCCTTTTATCAGCATTTTCATAATAAGAACTTGCATACTTCTCATTGGCAGCCTGTTCAGAAACGTGGAAAAAATAATTATTAAAATACGAGATCACGTGGCAATAATAGCCCTTTGGACCCACCCTAACGGTATGCCTATGGTTTTCCGAGGAATTTTCTATTTGAACTTCATTATAAAAAACATGGCAACCTGTATAAAATCATATCAAAACGCATATTTTTCGAATAATTGAAAACTCAGTTTTTCACATGAAGAACCCAGGATGACTCTCTGGTTCATACTTTATTATTGTGAGAATATGTGCCACATAATGCCCTTTGCAAGGCATACTGAGTAAAATCACGTCCAAAAATCTGTCACTATCTCCCGGTCTATTACTAAAAAATAATATATTTTGTGATTTTTCAATAGATTATCTAATATATTTTTAGAAAATAAAATAAATGTGCAGTAGTTTTGGGAATATTTCTGATTTTTTTAGATCCGACACCACTATTCCATATTACCCCCCGCTTTTGATTTACTTGAAAAATGTGTCATTTTCTTAAGTTACCAATTTTACCTATTTTACGACATTATATACTGATCAAAACTACTTATTGCAATATATGAGCAATAGGCATGAGCGTAATATACCTACTCAAAAATGAACAAATTATTTTGTTAATAAATATGTCTTTCCTAAAGAAATAAAAACGGTATTCCATATTCCCTGATCTTACTCTACTAAATGGAAAATTGCAACCTCTGAAGCAAAAATCGACAAGTCTTCAAAACTCACAAATAAAGTTATACTGAATACAGAAAATTACCCGAATCTGAATAAAATTTTAAAATAAAAAATATATTAAGCCATTTAAAAAAACCTGATCTATGATTGCGCTTGAAAGGAACTATAATAGATACTACAACTTTTATTTGAAAGATTGTGGAGCGCCTATTGTTTAAGAAATTTAACTGCTTCCATTTAAAATGGGACGCCTATAATTCCTTCGTGGACTGTATTCAGTCGAAAACGTTTTGGAAACTTAGTAATTGATGAAAACTCCTATGTACCGATATACCCACTACGTATCTAAGTCTATTTTGGTGTAGACTAAAGCGTGAGTGTAGACTCTGGTACGACTAGAACACAAACTTGAAATCGTAATGTACATTTATTTTACAGACATAAAAACTTTGAATATTTGTTAGTCCAAAATACCATCTACTTGAATATCTGGTACTCCATCCACAACATTTTTTAAGTCATCGACTTGACATGCATACGAGTATCCACGCTCAATGTTTCCCTTCTGCCAAGTAATCCAATTTAGGTTATCCGATATATCTCTACAAATAATACTTCTAGAAACGTTTGTCTCGTATGGGTTATTTACTCCCAATAAAGCAACTCCTTTCTTATTTTCTGGATTATAAACAACCTTCCAAAAAAGATCTGGCACAGGCATTTTCCTTGCATAACCATCCAAGTACAACTCTACTGGATTGCCATTCGCTCCGTGTGGTAAGGTTGATATTCCGTGAACGCCAGTGAAGACCTGCAAGTTTGCCTCCCTGGATTCAGCATAGTTTCTAACGCTAATCTCAGCATCATTCCAGTTTCCACCATTGAAACTTGCCCACTGTGGTGCAGAGTTAACATAATGAAAAGTGGCCATTTGCTGACAACCGTATACAAAGTCTCCTTTTGCTGTTAAATGTCCTCTTGACAAAAACAGTTCACCAAATCTATTTATGTATTTGTCCGAATTCGAATTTAAGCCCAACAAATCGTTTATGTTTGCTCTCTGATTGTTCCTGTTGTACAGAGAATCGACGCGAGTTGGAATCTCATTGTAAAATCCGTCTTCTACGAAGAATGGCCTTTCTATTTTGCAGACGTGATGTCCAATGGAGGCGGTTAAATTATAATGAGAATAAACCGGTAAATGATTATTTTCATCAAAGCAAATCTGAATTTGCCTCAAAAATATGCCATTTCCAATGTCGTAACCTATTTCTATTTCTTCGTTTCCTTTTACGCACGATCGGCCGGTAGATCTAGCAATATTTTGGGGATCTGTCGAGCATCTTAGAGACGATAAAGTTTGCCGTTGGTTGAAAATTTCAAACGTGTTATCCGACACACATCTCGTTTCTAAATTAGTGCAGTTATTGTAAATACTGTTGAATAATATAAATCCTCCGGGGCAGCTTAAATTTACCGTCTCGTTTGGGTTAATTTCGATATGTTGTTGACCAGGTCTTGGGTAAATGACTTCGTTGCTTTTGGATACTAGAGGGGGCGGGTATGCTTCGAAAATGTCGATTCTACATTCTAAAAATGCATTTCTCTTTGGAAGTTATTACGATTTATAGTTACTACTTACGTGCGTCCAGCGATTTTATATTTATACTATTTAAAAAGAGTTGAATCAAAATAAATAATTGTATATTTGTGTACTTGAAAATTTTGAATTGTAAATTATAAGTCAAATCATGTCAGAAAGTAGCTTCCTACGATTTATTATAAGCTTGAAATGGGCTCAAATATTTCGCAATTGGTACCAATATTTTTGTTTGTGAGAGAGTTGTTAGAAAAACAATCAGGCAAAGAAGCGCATTAGGTATACTCAATGAGTAAAAAAACCCCTTATTCATAGGGTATACCCTCAGAGAAATAACTTGGTTATTTCTCTGAGGGTATACCACATTATAATATACGTAAGGAAACTATAGGGTGCTTTTTTCACTTTTTTGAGTACCACCTATGGAGCGCTATAAGGAGCACTCCGTAGTACCACCCACAAAATATATAGGTTAGTACCACCTATACTTATTTTTTAGACCCTAGACTTCTTTCAGACAACGCGGGTGCTGCACGCATTCCCGGACGTGGGTACCTACAAAGTATACCTTATTATTATCAGGGGTAATAGGATAACTAGTGATGCGCCTGTTATCGATAATACCTTTCGATAATTTTAAGAATTATAATCCCAAAGCTGAAAATACCACGACTGCGAGTGATATTTTCTTAGCATTGGTATTATTAACGAAAGGTGTATTATTTAATTATTAGGCATACCATGAATTTTTATATCTGGGAAGAAAATTTAACAGCTGCAAATAATTTAATTATTCGGTGGTTAGGCCCAATTTGACAACCAAACTTATTAAATAAATTAACTAAAAAAATTATAAATATTTCCCCTTTTCTAAAATACGATTTAAAAAATATAAAGTAGCCACAACCGGGATTTGAACCCGGGACCTCTCGCACCCAAAGCGAGATTCATGCCACTAAACCAGAATGACCATTATTAATTACCATGCTTAAAAAGTTGAAGTATATTTGATAGCTGTCATTTTATATGGTGAGCCTTCAGTTTTGAATATATTTTTTGTGTTAATTATCTTCTAGTGCTATATTAAATTTGGTACTGTGAAAAAGTTATCGGGTTACCGATCAGTTTTATTATAAAACAATAGGGGTTTAGCGTAACTATATAGGACGTCTAAAATCTAGGATTCCAGCGATACCACTATATATAATAGCGGGTGGCCACAGCATGTGGCTCGCCCCCCATTTTTCTTTTATTTTTTAAAATAAAAATCTGAAATTTAAGGTTCATGTAATTCATGTAAAACAGGGACTCTTTAAAATAAAGGGGACCCAGCATTATACTTTCCAAAGTGAGGCCTATTCTTTCCTCATTCTATAATAGTATCAGTGATGCCAAGTATGCCATTTTATTGGAGAATCTTTTATGAATATATAACAGGCACTTTGATTGTTAGTACAAATTAATAATGGTTTCCATGATTTCTAAAAATTAGACTTGACAATGTTGTGTCTACAATTGCAGAATATGGCAACTGTCAAATGAAACAATTTTATTGTATAGTTGAAATTCTTTAATTGTCACATCTGAGTATCTGAAAGTTAGAAAACTTAAAAATTGTGAATTGTGATGGGAAATTTTTTGCCTCCTGTAGAATCTATGGCACTATCTATCACATAAAACCTGATGGCAGATGGACACTGACATACCAGTGTGTCCACGGATAGAGTTCACGTAGGGTGTAAATGACAAAAAAAATTCGAGTTGAAATTTGAGCTTCTGCGGGGATCAGCCCTGCTTGGTTTTAAACTAATTTGTGACATAATTTTACTTTCGAAAAATCACGTATGCCTTGGGAATTTTGAAAAAACTAATTTTCCACATCAGTAAAGTGCCCTTTCTGTAGGTTTTACGTCAAAATGTTATTAAGGAAACTTGTTCAGAATGAAGAACTGAGTAGGTTTGCGAAATTTCGAAAGTCTAGGCCTACTTTGATTTGTTGGTATTTTTTTCCACTTTTCTTCAGAAAATAGTACACTTTGGGTAGCTTTCACATTAAAGTGTTATTAAGAAAACTTGTTCACAATGAAAAACTGGATAGGTGTGAAAGAATTTCAAAAGCCTATGTCTACTTTGATTTTTATGCGTTTTAAATTTTTTAGCAGAAAAAAATCAAAGTATCCCTAGGCTTTTGAAATTCTTTCACACCTATCCAGTTTCTCATTGTGAACAAGTTTTCTTAATAACATTTTATTGTGAAAGCTACGCTACCCAAAGTACACTTTTCTGAAGAAAAGTGGGAAAAAATACCAAAAAATCAAAGTAGGCCTAGACTTTCGAAATTTCGCAAACCTACTCAGTTCTTCATTCTGAACAAGTTTCCTTAATAACATTTTGTCGTAAAACCTACTGAAAGGGCCCTTTACTGATGTGGAAAATTAGTTTTTTCAAAATTCCCAAGGCATACGTGATTTTTCGAAAGTAAAATTATGTCACAAATTAGGCTTCACTTTTCCTATGTGAAATGCTGGGTCTCCTTATTTTAAAGAGTCCCTGAAGTAAAAGGGTTTTTTTGACTTATATAATAACATTTTTTCTACTTCCGGTTTTACCGGAAATACCATCAACTTTGGATTTTGAAATGGAACACATTCGGATTCGGCATAAAATTCTGTGTGTATCCCACAACATTTCCGTCAAATTTTGACAGCTCTGTCAATTTTTATTTTAAATTTTATTTTAGCATCTTTAAAGGCCATGAACTTGCTAAAGCATCACAGAAAAATTTAAATTTTAACAAACGTAAGTTTTTGACAATTGACACAACTGTGGCTGTGGCTCCAAAGAGTATTTTCGTTGACTGACGTATTAATAAAGACTGCTCACGGCTGTCATGTTTGACAGTTCTCTGGCTCACCATGCGCTTCCTCGAGACAAAATACAATGCAAAATACATTGTTGACCATAGGCGCCATCTACTTTCCAGGACATGAAACTATAGCCGTGAGAAGTCTTATTATTAATACGTCAGTCAACGGTATTTGGTGGGTCGATTTCTAAAATCAACCCGCATACTTACGGCCCCAGTGCAAATTTAATAATAGCCACTTTCTTGGAAGTATGTTAAAAATAGTACCCCAGAAAAGGACGAATCAGAAGTGGCACTTGCTTTCGGAGCCTTTGATGTCGCGGTTCCAATTTCCCCTCTCGCGCATAGGAAATGAACTCTCCGCCGTTGACATCTGCGCATTGGCCACGCCCACCGTAGTTTGGACAGAGTAGAACTTGTCCATTGCACGGCCAGGTCCGGGCTATAGAAAATTTTGTGTTCTATATAGCAAAATTAATTTTTAGAATAGTAAAGTTTTTTCTGGGATTAGATCTAGTTAAATTTGAATCTCCAGAAGTGATTTTAAGTAGGTATTTCACTGATGAAAAAAATATAAATATTAATATTTTACTAAAGAGAAAAATACATTTTATTTATTGTACATGGAAATTTCACAATATTTCCTCTTTATTATTTTATACTTACCTATATTAATTAGAAACAACTATGATTTAGGTTCAAGTAAACTATTCTACTTGGCTGGTTGAAATATTACAATATTTCAATCGACTTGCGTCAAAACTCATAGCTTGGCAATTAATTTGTTTTTTATATAGATCCATAACAATTATTATTTGCAAAATTGGTTGACCTTCGTATCACTGGTAGTAAAAAACGTTATTTATCAAAAATGTTTATTACTAAAATCTATAAAAAAATTCAAAAACAATAGCACATATAAAATATAATACCTATAAATACAAAAGATATTCTAAACTACTTACGTACATATTATGCACATGCACACGATACATTATCAACTTAGCCTAATTTTTAAAAATAATGACCCCTGGCAGCACTTATAAATGTTGTAAATTTAGAAGTTTATAATTTTTATTAGTTTTATTAGAAACAATATCACGATTTAAAAATTTTAAAGAATAGATTCTAAATCTTACATAAAGGGATAATAAATAGGCATGATTAAAACTAGGGCATGGATGTTGATATGAAATGTTTTGCAGCTTATTTTTTAATTGCACACCAACATTTTCTTCTAAAGCAAATTTGGAAAGAGGGTACAAAAATTAACTTCAAGAGTTTTAATATAATTGACAAAATTATCAGGAGGTGAAAATAAATGTCCAAAGGTTTCGTTACCACTTGATTTGTATGCTTTAAAATAAGTAAACAAATCAGTATCCCCTAATGTATGACGTTTACAATATTTAATACAAACTTCACATGAATGTTGTTCCAAGCACTTTCTTAATCTTTCTCCACAAACATATGATATACTATTTGATTCATGTAGTTCGAAATCAATATAATCTGGTGCCACCACACTTAAATCAGAAAAAATAGATCTTGCATTTCCCACAACAACTTTGTTGTAAATTTGTGTATGTTCGGTGGTTACATATGACAATAATGAATCAAAATCCTCAATACAATTAGCCGCATCCGCGTGTTGGAAATAATTTAAACAAAATAATTTCTTGAAAGCCCTTTCGCATTGGATGGGGGTTGGATTCAAGCAATTTCCCCCTTGCTGCCTAATAGTGCCGAAAAAATTTTCGAGACAATCTTGATTTAAGCGTCGAGTGTATAAGGAACTAAACTCTAAACAATGAAATTTTTCCCAAAGACCTAAAAATGAATTTATTGTGATTTGCCACCCTTTCAAAAATTTAACTTTATTGGTAACCTCTATATTTTGTTTTAAAATTTTAATATTCTCAAAATATGTAAACATTTCCTTTAAAAAATCGACTTGGTAATCTGCTTCTTTGAAAGGTCTATTGTATTTCTTGCTGCCTGATATTTTTGAGGAATTTAAGATATCAAATAACTTATCAATTTTTTCTACAAATGACACTGTAGCGTTTGCCGAAGGGGGGAATTGTCCGAATTCAATAAAGGAATTAAGTGCCGCAGCTACCATTGCGCTGAAAACTTGGACGGCTAAACTAACCTTCAGTTTTTTAAAAGGACTCGAATTAATGTGTTCATCTGTAAATTTTGGACACAGCCGAAGAGCCAAAGGCTTGTTTTTGTTTATTATAAATTTGGTCAATATACGTTTTATTTGTACATCCTTCAGAGGTTTCGAATGTGTAACTGAAAAAATGATTTCGTGTTGATTTTAAGTGATGCGGCACATAAAAAATATAAAATATTTTTTCGCTATCGACATAAAAATGTGAAGTTTGGAGAGATACCAACTGATTTTGAAAATTGTACAAAATTTGATCCTTGATCAGACACTAACGCACTTACTAGTAATCCTACAGATTTAAGTTTCCTTATTGCTTCAAAAATAATAAATTTTAATTCCTCCCCTGAACAAGTATCAATAAAGAAATAAGCAACTGGTTGCTTCCACTTAGAAATATTGCTCTAGCCATAATAGCTAAAACATATTTAGCAGGAGCATATCTTTTTTCCTTCAATGTATTATGAAAGCCAACAATGGTATCGGAAGATCTATTGTAAAATAAAAAAAAAATTAATGACATTTCGTCAATACAAAGAATGCACTGTTTTGAAGAAACCTCTAAATTTGTAGCTTTTGATTTAATAACCTCAAAAATGAAACTGTTAAGACCTGCAGTTATATGCCATTTGTTAGTTATTCTTTGAAGAGTGCTTTTAGATGGCAAATAAAGTGGTTTCATTAAAAACCTATAAGCATTTGGGCTTAGAAAATAAATTGTTAAGGAAAATTGTTTCATATCTGACGAGTAACGATATCCCTGTGGATCTTTTTTGGAATTTCCTAAATAATGCCTTACAAATAGTAGCATTGAAGCAGACAGTTTTTTCTCACAAATGGCAAGAAATTGTTCCTCATTTATTTCAGTGTCGGCACTGTCGACAGCTTGCTCCAACTTCGGATGAAACTTTCTTTGGAGTTTTTTTATTTGTAACTTTAATGAATGCTTTCTCGGACTATGTGCACTCAAACTAAGAGTTTGTTGACTAGCATCTAAAAATAGAATTATTCAATAACAAAACAAGTAATACAAAAATTACAATATACACACACCCAAACTTATAATATGGAATCACTTAATATTTATTACAATTTATATTGTCGGGTTTTTCACATTTAACTGTTTTTGTTAGTAAACACTTTTGACTTTCCATGACATATAATTTTTTTGACAAAAAAAAATTATCGCAAATAATGCGTGATGCCATATAAGTTTGGGTGTGTATACTATAATAACAGTTTGTGAATATAGATCATTACCTTTTGATGCAACTGAAAATTCGGTAATGCTGTGGAGATCGCCTATAGGTGACTGTGACAGATGGGGTGTACTTGGTTGATCCAAAAGTTGAGCGATCGAGACTGGTTGATCAAGTTCTCGTTGAGGTTCTAACAAAGTCAAATTGCTGCATACAGACACAGAAGGACTCTGTGAAGAAGCCTCATCGATATAACCTAGTAAAAAAAATTAAATGCAGCAAAATTACAAGTATCAGCAAAAAATACATATTATTATCTAATAATGAAGGGGTAATTATGGAAATTAGTGTATGCACCGCCCGATTTTCTTGAAATTTTGGCTACCCCCCTATTTTCGAGGTCCCTGAACACGAATCTGACCTCGGTGTTTTGAGGTAGGACATAGTTTCCGAAAAAGTGAATTTTCAAATTTCCTTTTGACACCCCACTTTTTCACGATGATATTTGGTTATAATCGAGATGAATTTAGCTCAAACTGATCACCACCCTATTTTGCACCTTCTGCAACATCGAAACTTTACGAAAACAGCGGCCGGGCCGGACGTACCTAAACACGACATAAATCTTTCAAAATTTCGGTCTTTCCGCGGGTTTTCGCGAAGTTTCGATGTTGCAGAAGGATTATAACCATAAATATCGCCGTGAAAGTAGGGTGTCAAAAGGAAATTTGAAAATTCACTTTCTCGGAAACTATGTCCGACCTCAAAACACCGAGGTCAGATTCGTGTTCAGGGCCCTCGAAAATAGGGGGGTAGCCAAAATGTCAAGAAAATCGGGCGGTGCATACACTAATTTCCATAATTACCAATGAAGGTACTTACATGATGAGAACACAGTTGGTATTGCTGTTTTCTTTAGCCCAGACTTCGACTGGTTTGCAAACATACTATTTTCAAAGTGCATTGAACAAACTTTATAATTAATAAAAAGCTGTGTGGCAATAGTTAGGTAGGTATTATCAGTAGGAAGCCATTTGTGGGTTTTCTGGGGTAGGTAATACTCCAGTAAAAGTGGTAGTACGTAGGACATAAAATTTATAATAAGGATATAATATTGTGGTAACAAGGTAGGGACAAACTACACATAGGTACCTACCTGTTTTCATCAGCAGGTATTTTAAAAAACTTATCCCAACATTCCTCGTGTTGTTAGAACATCCACGAACACAGCAATATTGCGGGGCCATTTCGTCACAAAACCTAAGCACAAAGTGGGTTTTCTGGGGCACAATGCACTAGTGTAAATACAGCAACGAAGTTTTCGAAGGAACAACACAAGCAGTCAAGTTGAGCTGAATACATATTGTACACCTTATCTGGTCCCTGTTTTGGCTACTTTTATCACAGTCATGATAATAATACTGGGCTTTTTTACTTAGAAATTGGTAATCGTTTTTCGTTTTATTGTTTACGTTTTATAAGGGGTTTAACCTCAATTGAACATGCTGACGCTGACGCTGTCCACATAACACCGCTGTCTGGCGTCTGGCGTTAGGTGGCGCGCCAGCCGTAGGCCACGAACGACGTTGCCGGACTTCGTCAGCTTTTATGCCTGACAATTTCCTTAAATTCATTTAGCTATTTTTATCGCCTTCAATTTAATATCAACCAAAATACTATCAAGGACTAACATTTTTATAAGTAAATTATCATCGATTTCATTTTATACTAAGTTAATTTGCATTATATTTTTGTGGGTTGCCTTGGTTACCGGCTCCCGACTGGACGATCTGGCAGTACCGCAAGAACGGAATCTGTGGCGTCGCGCCGCGCTGTTGTCAAGCATTCCGCTTTCATAATCAAGTCCCAGAAAACAGGGGTCAGGTTGTGGGTTTTCTGGGCTCAGATAAATAGAATAAATGGTTCGTAAGACATTATAATTTTACTACCGGCACACATTAGATAATATTAATTGCTTTCATATTTATTTTATTGGTATACCTACCCAAAATGAATAAATGATAGTGAAAAATATGTTGACATGCTTTAACCTTTCTAAGGATCTGGCGGCCTAGCAATACTCTCCGTCCCCACCACCTCATAAAAATACCCCTCTGCCCTCTTAAATTAGCCAAGTGCCACTTCTGATTCGTCCTTTTCTGGGATAGTACTATGGGGGCCGTAAAAATTATAAACAGAAATTTAAAATGTACAATGGAAACATCAATAAAGTTATTTTATAGAAAAATATATTTTTTACTGATTATACCTAGGTACATGTGTTCTGATAGAAATTTCCAACTTTGTTCGCATATTTGTATAGGTTCGCCGCAATGAATAAAGGTTCGCCGTAATTTTTAGGCGCAGCGCGACACATAGGTAAAACGATCCGATTTCTGCCGGGAAAAAAGCTTAATAACTCTCGTATTTAAAATTCCGAAAAAGCGTTAAATCTCTTAATCGGACCTTCCTCTTGCTTCCCATTGTGAAATGCGTCGCCCAAAAACCCTATTTAAGAATTTCTTTCGCCTCGGTCTACGCCGATACAGTTTTCGGATGAAAATTACCTACAGCTGATACGCTCTCTCTCAAAGGCGAATCTCTACCTACTGATTTTAATGGAGGAGAGAACGAAACAATAATAATTATATAACTGGGTATGTGTATTAATTAATCTGATAAAAGCCATATTCTAATAGAAAACATGTTTTAGTTTTTATTTGTATAAAACAGAATTAACATGTTTGCCTGCTCCAATGGTCATTTCAGTATGTATGTTTTGTTTAGTGTTTATAAATCAATGATCTAAAATATCTGGATACAGGCCTGCACTTTACTTCACTAAATTGTAAATACGGCCCTGTCTTCTACTCTTTCAACATGGCGACCATCGGCTGACAAAGATCAAAGCGGCACTTGTACTTATCAATTCGATGATTCTCCCCTTACTTGTTCTCTGATCTGGACAGACACTATATGAAGTGTTGGTCCAGCTCTGATAAAACTCGAGCCACGCTTAAAGGCGACCTCATAAACAATCTCCCTTCTCCCCAAGAGAGATTGAATCACCCGTTCTTGCCTTCCCCCTCCTCTATTTTATACTTGGCCTGGCGTTATGACGCTAACTTCAGGGAGGTTTGAACCTAACCTATCCTTTTATATTTTGTGGTTTGACACTTGCTACATATTTAACCTATACTTTATGTTTTGTGTACGAAAGAATCATTGAGTTGAAAGAATTTGTTATGTTGACATGTTGACTAAAAGTTTTCTTTATAAACGTAATAAAATTATTTTCGTACTTATTTGAGCTTTCCTAATTTTGGTATTCTTATCAATAGGCTATAGGCCACTTTTTTCAAATTAGTAGAATTTTTTATGTGAATGTGATACAGAAATGAAATAATAAAGTGATCCAAACCTTTCCGAGCCTATGATAGACCCATAGATTTGAAGCAGGTACCCTACCGCCAATTTCCCGTGTCTTGAATTTGTACCGAAATCCTCGAAAATATAAACCAATGATTTATTGTAGGACTTCAGAGTACTCTGGAGTAAAATTGTATGGAAAAAATTGAAGACATGTCGCACACCTATATAACCGAACCATACATGGTGTCTGTTGAAGAAATTGAAGGTAAGAGTTCTATAAAACTTTAAAAGCCTCTTACTTACGTTGTTGGTATTTACAGAGGAAGAACAACAACTCACAGCAGAGAACACAGACGATTCCAATCACGATGGCGACAAATCTGGAGCACCCTTACGGGAGCAGGATCGATTTTTACCCATTGCAAACGTTGCAAAAATAATGAAAAGAGCCATCCCGGAAACGGGAAAGGTAAATAATAAAGTACGCATTGTTCTATGGCTTCTAATTTAATACGATATCATGTTTGAAATTTTCGCTAATGTTTGTTGCCTTTAGATTGCGAAAGATGCACGAGAATGTGTGCAGGAATGTGTTTCCGAGTTTATTAGTTTTATTACTAGCGAAGCCAGTGACCGATGTCATATGGAGAAGAGGAAAACAATAAACGGGGAAGATATTTTGTTTGCAATGAGTACATTAGGTTTTGATAATTATGTTGAACCTTTAAAAGTATACCTACAAAAATATAGAGAGGTAATAACTTAACAATAATAACTAGTGTGGGTCCTTAATTTCAAGATTTGTATTTTAGGCTGCAAAGAGCGACAAGAACCTTTCACAAGGAGAGTTGATATATGAAGAAATCCCAGATGATTCATACAGTAAGTGAAACTAGAGGGGATTGTAAGCAAAAGTAGCGAAACAAACTATATTTTTAGATTCGACTGTCGCTAGCAACATCCTAACGACAACTGATAGTGGAGAAGGTACAGTTATATACACATTTCAGGAAAACAACCCTATCCATCAGTTTCAGTTAGGGTGAAGGGTTATACATTAAGGTCTTTTTCTATTGTTAGGGGAGAGTTTTACCATAATGTAGAGTAAGGACGGTGGTCCCACAAGCATTACAGTTTATTATTGCGAATTGCGAACTATTATTAGATATTATAGCAGCAGGTTACGTGGTTACTTGTTTAATTCGCCGGTAATTTTTTTAGTTAGTTTAGACTATTATGATTTAATGATAAGATTAGTTTAATCTTTAGTCGTCTTCGCTTTTAAGGGAATAATTAAAAAACTAACAAGTTTATAAACTCACTCGAGTGGGACCAATAATTTCCCCGCCCTTGCATTACATTGTGATTTTGTCTTTATGTTGTATGTTGTGGTATGTCTAGGAATGTGATATGTTATTAGGGTAAAGGCACCAGTAAACGAACATTTAAGCCCCTGATCTTACAAATTCATGTCATACTAAAAGTCTATGCATGTCAAAGGTATGGGACTACTCAAGCTGAATGTAACTACTTTATTAGATATAAGGAAGTGAACAATATATTTCCAAGAAATACCACATTTTTGTAATAAAATTATAAAAATAAAAATGTCAAAAACCCTAGTAAATGAACAGAAAATTCCAGCAAATGAACACCCGTTCCTCCAATGAATGAACATGCCTATTCGGAGTCTAATCATCCATTTCATTTATTTCATAAAAGCCTTCTGCATTGACTTCTGGAACTGGGATTTGTTTCAAGACATCATCCTTTTTGTACCAAATTTTGTCGGTTTTCTTTGGCCATTTCCATAGACCTTCTTGTGCTTTTGTCATCGTAGACACCTCGTATTCTTCATCCTTATCGGTAATTTCCCCGGGAAATAAGCTTTTGTCATATCGGACAATAACAAAATCATCTATTTGGTATTCTTCCTTGCTGAAATATTTCGTTTTCTTGGCGGGTTGATTCTTTTCCCGGACATCATGTTTTCTACTAACTACCTCATTGTTATTTTCTTTGTTATTCTTCTTTTGATTTTTTACTTTTTTAGAGTTCCTCTCGTTTTTCTCTAGTGCTTTTCTCTTTCTGTCGTCTGCCTTCTGCTTAATGGACATCAATTTTTCATTTTTGATTTTCTCTTTTTCGTCATAATAGTTTTTCCACTGCTTTGAAGTCAAAGCAAATGGCATTGGTTTTGTTGCCTTTTTATTTTTTGTAGTTTCATTGATTCTTGGCCAATGCAAAACTTTTTTCCAAATATCTTCAGCAGAACTTGTACTAGGCTCTGATATTACAATATCACTCAATATTATGACATTTGGCACATCACTACATTGGTCTGTTGTTTTTTCTAATATACTAGGATTATCGCTACTGAAATTATTATCAGTCTTAGTATCACAGGTAATTGCATCAGGATCACAGTTTGTTGAAACATTTTCAGCTGGGCCATTATTATGACGTTCTTTTGTACTATTTGTAGCTAAAGTAATTTCTTCGCGATCTAACGTTGGTTCTAATATGGCGCTTATTGCCTCAAAGGCAACATTTTCATTAGGACCTCTTATTTCAGGAATGTCCTTCACAGCTATTTCGTCTAATTTTTCGCCTTTATCTAAATTTCTATCTTTGGTCTCGTTTTCTTCAGTCTCTGTCGCATTATTGCTTTCGTTTAAGTTTGTATCTTTGTCCAATTCGCTTAAAATAAGTATTTTCTCATTTAAGTTTAAAACTTCTCCAACTTCGTTCTTCTCTGCTGTAATACATGTATCTCGTTTCCCAACTCCGTTTTTCGCTGTTATATTGCCTTCATCCGGTTCATCAACTTCGTTTTTCTTTGTTCTATGGTTTTCATCCAATTCCTCAATCTTGTTTTTCTCTGTTATATTACTCTCATCCGTTTTTTTCAAGTCAGAATCTACTCTCCTGGCTTCTTTTATTTCATTATTGTCAGCGGCTTCTTCATATACCTGTGGATTCACTTTGTCTTCTATTTGTTTTATATCTTTGGCACTATTTGCACTATTTATGTTAGTGCCAAACATACTCGTAGTTGGTGATTCGTCTCGTAAATAATCTTCGTTTAAATCTGTTACAATTGTTTCGTCAGAGTTGTGTAAATTCATTTTTTCTGCTTGGCCGATATATTCATCATTGAGTGCTGTGTTCGTTGGGTCGTAGAGCACATCATCAAATTGTAGAGGCAGATTGTCTATCAAGAATTCTGTCAATACCAGATCACGCTCACCATTAACGGCATCCTCGAGTGCATCGGTAGGACCTACCGAGGTACCTGGTGTCTCTTCAACAGCACATCTTTGATAAACGCTATAAATATCTGAAGTTGAATCACTACACTTATCCTTAAAGTAATATTGCAAAACTTTTGTTGTGGCTTTTAGATCATCTACGCTGGGTGGCTGACAAGAATTTGAACTCTGTTGGTTTGGAAACATTTCGTTTCTTCTAAATCTTATTGTTTTTTCGTAGTCTATTGCATTTGGATTTAGAGGATATAACCCACAACATCGAAAGCCATTCCTAATGACATCAGCCTTGATTGATGTGAATGCTTTCTCAAAAAGAGGCGCGAATGTACCTTTCGTTATGTACTTACTAGTTGTCTGTTGATGTTCATGGACCACACGTTTCCAAGCTGTCTTCAGGGGGCTTAAATATTGCAATGTCACAAGGCTGAATTATATGGGTCGCATTTGGGGGTAGACAAAACAGGCATATCATCTTTTCAATACAAAATTCATATAACTCTACGCTTATATGCGATTTATGGCCATCTAGGAATAGAATCACTGGCAGCTGAATATTATTTTCTTTTAACCAAGGGTAAAAGCAATTTGTAATATACTCGTAGAAGGTTTCAGAGACCATCCAACCCGAATCAGATCTTCCAAGGAAATAGGTATCTGGGATTGACATTGCTATATCACGCGGTACTCGCTTATAAGGCACAATAATCATTGGCGGTACTATTAAACCAGAAGCCGAAAAGTTGCAAAGTACCGTCATACTTTCTTTTTCTGGGCCACTGCTCACTGTATAAAAGTTTTTGTAACTTTTTGGCCCTAAAAGCTTTCCTGTTTTTGGGCAAAACTGCATTCCAGTTTCATCAGCATTAAATATTCTGGTCGGGTCGCTCATAATATCTACTTTTCCTTCCTCTCTGAGAAAATCATTCAAATCAGAAAACCAGCTCCTGATTGTCTCCTCGGTAACCGTTGCCCGAGCTTTCGAAATGACTTCTGTATTCCTTTTCACTATGAGTGGTCTTCTTTTCAAAAACAGTTGGAACCATTTTTTCCCTGGTTTATCTTCTGTGAAAGGATTTTCACGGCCAGTTGCTTTGACTATATTTTGAACAGCTAATTGGACCTCATTGTGGTGCATAGGAAATCCTAGTTTTGCTTTGGCTATGATCCAGTCTTCCAGTTTTTGTTCCTCTTCTTTAGATAAAATGGATGGTGGGCCCATTTTTCGCACAAGTGGTACAACATTTCTTGTTTTGTAACTGAGAGTAGACTTGGGTATGTTGTATTTTATTGAAGCTGCATTCAAACTTAATTTGTCAGTGCGAATTTCTTCTATAGCCAATTTCAGCTGATCTTCGGAATACCGAAATCTGATGTAGGGTCTTTTTGTGGACATCTAACAAAATAAAAAAAAAGTGTTCAGTAGAGTTCATTTGATTCGCCCAGTGAATGAACACCTGTTCATCTACTGGTACCAGAAGTAAGATGATGGTTTTGAGGTTAGATTCTGAATCGAGACCTTATACAACTAACCTATAGAGCATAAAACCGCGAAATATGCAACTTATACTGAAAACCCAGTGAAGGAACACAGTGTTCATTTACTGGATTTTTATACAAACAGTGAACCAGTAAATGAACAGCTTAATTTAATATAAGGCGTGAACTTTTCTAGTGTTTTATCTTTTAAAAAAAGGTTTTTAAACCTTTATACGCCATAAAATTCGACAGTTAGTGACTTAATGCCAAAGTAGCAAAGTCTACGTAATTGAAACATACATGATGCATCAGTACTTACCTTACTACGATTTCCTCTGCACAGCTCACTCGCACTTCGCTTCACTAAATGGCAGTCACCGCAATGAAAGGTCACGTGACCAATTCAAACCAATGAATGAACTTGATAGAAAAATGAACGTTATATCCGATTACATAGAGGCTAATTTTGCCAAACGAACTGATTTCTTAATGTTCAAAGAATAATAGGATATTGTTCATTTACTGGTGACTATTCATTCACTGGTGCCTTTACCCTATATTATTTAATTTTTTTATGTAGTAATGTCAAGAATTTGTATGGTACATGTACATACATGGAAGTATTTTTTGTCATTTCTTCTACAGCCTGTTTCTCTCTGAATCAAGACAATTCCGTATTTTCCAAAACATGGGCCGATTACGGGTTATAATTTTTTGAAATAGTCCTATTCCATGACCTTCTGTTATTAAAAGAAGACTCACATATATAATCACCAAACCATATTAATCATTTGTTTATGAATGAAATATATAGTGCCATTGAATTGGCCATAGTTCAAAACCCTTTGTAGAAAAGTTCAATATTGTTCACCAACTGGGACCAAAGTTCGAAAATATTGGGTTTTCCGCAGTACCGTCTATAAACCACAGGGCAAATTAAAATTATTTCATATTACAATTGGAGGCATCATCCTCCATCCTTAATTAATTCTGCTTTATTTGACAAGTTGAAACATATCAATCAAATCAGACATGCTATGAAAACAAAAATAAATAAAACCCCGATTTTTTTAAAGTGATAAAAAAAGGTTTGAACATCAGCAAATATTTCGAAAAATACGGAATTGTTTCAACTCATTGCAGTATTGTGACTTTTCATAATTCAGTGGGTTTCTGTAGTTTACAATAAAAAGTATCATGCCCACTGCTAGGAGTATGATTTTGGGGATGCGAGAGAAAGGTTTACCGTTGGGTCAATGGTTTTACATTTATATATTTTTCTAGAGACAATTTCAGGCCAGGTTTTTACACATATTTTTTAGGTTTTATGTAATTAAATTCTCCCTAAAGATCATTTTTACACCAAATAACCCCAAGGGAAGTAATATTATTTCAGATTTTTTTTTGTTTTTTCAATCAGTTTATTATTCCCTGATGGAAAAAATTAAAAACCGAGAAAAAAACCCAGGAAAAACTCTCGGCACATTAGTATATTTGAGTGCAGTCAGGATCAGTGTGAAATTAATCTTTTACAAAGAAATTTAAAGTTTTTTGCAAAAATTACCTTGATGGATAGACAAGGCCTTGATTGTTGACTGACGTATTAATAAGACTTCTCACGGCTATAGTTTCATGTCCTGGAAAGTAGATGGCGCCTATGGTCAACAATGTATTTTGCATTGTAATTTGTCTCCGGGAAGCACATAGTGAGCCAGAGAACTGTCAAACATGACAGCCGTGAGCAGTCTTTATTAATACGTCAGTCAACGCCACAGCTGTGTCAACGCCTTGATCTTTGATCTAGCTCCTTTTTGGGATGATCTTTCCAAACTCTTAACACTGGTTGGTTTGGCTGCATGTATTTTGGGATCCTTTGGGTTAACATTTCTTTTAAATGCATTATTTAACATGTAAGAATTATTTCAGTCACCATTATCCGAAAGGACCAATTCGCCATGCGTATATCCATTAGGAAAAAAAGAAGAAATTGATACCCAAATTAATTATCTTTGTAATTATTGCTTAAGTTGTGTGCCCGAAAGATTTAAATAAAACACTAAGTTACAACTAAATGCAGTGTTTTTATTTCTTTCATTAAATATGATAACATCGTAACAAAACATAAGGTAGTCGGTACTGTATGCTTACTAAAAAAAATGTTGCACCGATCGGTGGTGCGGCCACATATCCAAACTTTCCCCTTTTCCGTCAATGATCAAGTCAGTAACGTATCGTCTAGTTCCTCTTCCTTGCCCTCTGGCTGGTGCAAGATTTTCTTCAAGACTTTGCTTACAACGTCCGAGAGGGATTCTCTCGCGCCCACATCCAATATACCCAAACACCTCTGAAAATTGATTAATCCAAATTATATACGAATTAATTTTACTTGAGGAAGCTTCAAGTCAAAGATGTGGAATTAGGGTAGACGAAAAAATTAGATGCCGACTTACCTGATACATGACATCACCATCTTTCAGCTTCAGTACGGCTATCAGAGCAATCTCCGCATTAGCTTTAACGTAAATATTTTTCTCCTTGGTTCCATTAACTAAAGTCGGTATCAGCAACTTTAATAATTCGGCGGACAATTTATCTTGTGGTACCGTTTTCGCTATGTGGAAGCAAACTCTCGCCAACAACTGCTTAACGTCGTTGCTGTTGTTGTTCATCGTCTAAAAAAGTTATTATTTAATAAATAATTAACGAGGACGTGTTTGAATTACCCTGACAAATGGTACAAGTAAATTATTTGGTATTGGCTCTTCATTTTCCAACAAATAAAGTAGGAGATATCCGCAAGACCTTATCGCTGTTTGAACGAGAGGTATATGGTTTGATTGCAACTGCCCAAGAAGGGTTTGTATCAATTTGTTTCTATACTGTTCGTCCCAGAGCTTTTCGGGGGTTTCCTTCAGTGCTACGGTCAATGCAGATCCCCTTCCTTCTCTTGTACTGTTAACAGGGCCATCGTCGCCTGCAATTTTCATTTTCAACTACATATAACTACATTTATATCTATAAAGATTTTATAGATTCATTTAGTTATAAAAGTAGACACAAGTATGTTACTTAAACTTTGAATTTATATCTCCATGTTTAACTGAAATTTTGCAAAGAAACTTACATAGAATATGTTCAGATAGAGTAGCGTCGAGCTGATCTGGTAGAAGGTACTTGCAGAGTGCTCCCAAACAACCTGCTGCACATTTTCTTATGCTATCTTCCGCTTGTCCTAAATAGCTTATAAGTATCGCGTGTACTTGCTTCTTGACTGGTTCTGACATTTTTTCGCCGGCTTGTGTAATGATGCCTCTTAATGCGTGCAATGTTGTCTCCCTAAAATCATAGACTTCCCTTTATGGGTTGTTCTCACTTTCAATTGGTAAATAATGGACTTGTGTACAGGGTTTTTTTTTTTTTCAAGAATTCGACAAGGCTTTATTGAAGATTAATAAGTCTAAAATAAATATATAGTTTTACGGTGGTTAATTTTGGTTAAAAATGCTAATTAACCTGAGTGGTTAATTAACCCGACCCAACACTATCTTATAACGAACCAAAACCCATATGAAAATCGTTTTGCTTTAGTTTAAAATATTTTGGAAATATATTGTTCTAAATTTTGTATATGATCTCCGACCTCTTTCGAGCTAAGAATTTTGTACAAATTTAAAAAATGACAGATAGTCCATCACGTCAACTGTCAAAAATGCAACTCTGCATAGGTTTCCTCGTCCATCGTTACGGTGAAGCTTTTATTACAATAATTTAAAATCACTTCAAGCATTTTTGTCTTTTTTTTACTACACATACTATATTTTTAGCGAAACAAAAGTGTAAATAGTTGCATTTATCGTCCCATGGTGTACTTAGCCGCGTTCCTTTTGCCCCTACACTGAGAACTTTAGCTCAGTTGTTAGCCGAGCCACTCAGTTTGTTTTTTCCTGTCGAAGGCTCATCTTGTGAAAGGGTCATTTTCCCCACCACCAACCTGAACCAATATGCTCGATAGTGAGTGTACTCGCGAGGATGTGCTTGAAGGGTGAAGGGGGAGGTAAAAAAACTCACTTTAGCTCACATTCTCATTTGTAAAAGAAACTGCCACCAACTGAGATAAAGTAAGAATTCTTAAGAAAAGTGGCAAAAGGAACGTAAGTTAGTAGTTCATTTGTTCTATGGTATACTTGCCTTGATGAGACATCAGAGGTATTTCTAAACAGGTGGTTAAAACATATTTTAAAAAAATTATAGGAAAACTGATTAAACTTTTGCTGTTTTAAATAGCGCAAACGCATTCTGGATGTAAGACATACACAAATATTATCATTAAAGAGAAAGCCTTGTCAAGTATCCTATTGTCATGAAGATAAAAAAACCAATGTAGGTATCCTATTCACATAAATTTTCATTGTCAGAAATCCTGGTTTATTTAGGGCAAATGCTTTGCGACTTTTGTGTATAAACTTAAATAATGATTCATTACAAAAAATGCGACTTCCTTACTTTATTGCCAAGTCCTCACTGTTCTTTGCCATATTATTCAGTTCTGTGAACAACGGATCTGCCCTCTGGTGGATAACAATCAAATGACTTAGTGCCGATGCCGATTTCAACCTTACAATCCTATTTGGATCATTTAACGCCTTCACAAATGTTGTTTGTAACTGCGGCAAGAACTGTTTCAACATTGCTCCAACCTGAAGTACCAAAATACACTTAATAACCGACTACGAGCATTCAACGTGTACTTTACCTTTGCTAGAAGTATCGCCAGTGTCTCCAGTACCGCCGTTTTGACATTGGCACTAAACCTGTCGCCTAGAATCCTGATCAAGGGCCCCGTGATACCGACGACACTAGGCTGGAGCGCGCCAGGACTAGTGACCTTGATAACCTCGCCCAAACCTTGAGCGGCGGTTTCCTTTTCGTCTCCGTCGCCGTTTAATATCGCCTCTCGGAAAATCGGCAAAATGGGCGCTATGCCCTTCGGCAGGCAGAAACCTGGTAGAGTATCCGATATGCCCTTCATGTCTGACATTGCAAATCTGACAGCTTGGCGTACATCGGATACGTAAGTTGCTTGTTGTTTCGCTTCTAAGGTCTACAAAATCACAAATTCAGAGAAACTTACAGATGAAAAACTATGCAAAAATAGTTTAGTAAACATCAATAAAACTCAATTTTCAGTGGTTGTGTTAAAAGGATTTCATGGATTTAGATACAATCCTCGTATACACCAATAGGGTACTTAAGTTGACTATTTCTTTTTTAAGTAAAGTATTGATGTATTTTAGAAAAAGTTTTTATTTTTTAATTTTTGAACTTTTAAAGATATTCAAACCAAATTTGACACACAAGATTTATGTAGGGAGGGACGTAACAATAATATAAAGTTTCTAAATTAACCAGTGGTAAAGACACAGGTAATCGGTACCACTAATTAGATAAAAGAAATAGTACAGGCCTGAACAAAAAAAATATATATATCATTTTTAGACAAATAATTAAATTTCGAGCAAAAAGTGCCTATTGGCATTTTTTCGTATCTGTCGCCATTTCACCTCAATTTTGTAGCACAGTTTTAGAAAATGCTGTCAAGTAACCAATTGAGAAAACGAATTCATTGAAACCAGGGACAACCCTAGTAATAATATTACCAACCTTAGTAATAGCATTCAACGCCTCCCAAGACATTTGCAACACATCTCTATCATTGTCCGTACATAGATGTATCAATCCTCTAAGCAACTGCGGTATGTGCGCCGTATACTGCGCCTTAGAATTGGCGCAAAAACCACACAACAGTGTCGCCGCTGCTCTCCTTATATCGTCGTTCTCATTCTTGGTGTTCTCCAGCATTGTGTCTATAATCGTCCTAATGCCAACTTCGTCGACGACAGACAAAACTACCGCCTGACAGTACTCCAACTGTTGCGCTTCTTCGGGAGTACCCCTGGACGTGGCCAGCGCGGTCTGCAGCGCCGGCAAGATACGCGGAAGGTATTTGTTCAGTGCCTCGCCCGCAACGGACGCCAATATCGCCAGCGCTTTGGTGTTTGCCGGGGGAGCTGTGAGCTGTGGAACCAGATAGGGCAGGACCACTCTCGATTTTATCGCCATGACCTGGCGTAGGCCGTCTAGGGTACATTCGACCACTTCGGGGTCATCGTCATTCTAAAAACAAGTGCCTGTCAGTCAGTCATTTGCCCAGTCATTTCCCCAGTCATTTCTATCATATTAATATAACAATAATAATAGGTGTATATTTCAAAATCAAATGAGCACACGAAAAAGTTTCTTTGAACCTTCAGAAAGAAACAATGAGGTTAGTGATTCCAAAACTTAAAAAATCATGGTAAAAAGGAAATTTTAAAAACTTCATCGGCATGCTGCTTTAGCCCTGGTTAATGTTTGTACAGGTCAAAGATTCATCCTTAATTACTTAAACAGAGCTGACATACCAATTTCAAAAGTTTACTTAACATTTTAATGTCTTATCATTAAAAATTATCAGGTATGTAATTTGTTTGGGATTTAAAAACATAATTTTTAAAATAATATGGAATAATTTTAATTATTATTATAGTTTAAGAAAGTATTGTTTGTGAGTTCTGTTCTTCTATTGTCTCTATCGTTTTTTTTATATAATGAAGGCATGTACACTTGTTTGTTTGTGAAAATAAATAATGAAATATCTTCTTTAACATTAAGAAATCTATCATTAAAATGAATAATAAAAATGGAACAAAAAGTGTTATTGTAAAAATCACCTTTCAACGATACAGTTAATTAAAGTGATTTTGTGACATATGCCTACTTGATGACAGTAACTTAATCAATCCCAAAGATGACTAATGGAAAACTAAAGAAAAATTCCATCAGTTACCTCGTTTGAATTTGGTGCACAAATAAAAATAAATATTTTCTACTCCTATGCTAGTAACATACCTATTAAGTGACAGTTTAGGTTATAAGTAAATCCATTGTTACAAACACTGACACGTAATGACTGACACGTAATAATAGTTATTTATGTACCAAGGCACTGAAGTTCAACTTTTTATGACTCATGTGGAGTTTAGTTGCTGAGGCCTCTGGCCGAGGCAAATAAACCACATGAGTCATAAAAAGAACTTCAGTGCCGAGGTACATATTATATTTTTTTTGAAATCGGAAAAAAAATGTTTTATTAGGCAAGAAAATAATAATAAGGGATCACCCGTCCACGAACCGACTACGCGCGGCGTTGCTTGACTTTACCGATCGCTCTACCTAGGACAAGTATAATGATGTACGGCACCTTCTGACAGAAAAACCAAACTGCTGCTTCTTGTGCAGCCTACACAACAAATCTATTGATTTTCAAATTTACTAAAATATGTATACTGAAGGATTGCGCTTCTATAGGAAACAATTTCGCAATGTGTACGAAAAGTTAAATGAGCCTTTATCGGCCGGGTTTTGAATATTTGGTCACTTTTGACGGGCGATTTCTCCGCGTCTGACGTTTGATGTTTACATCTCGCCAAGGCCTACTAATTGAAAAAATCGTACAATAATGGGCTACATTATTGTACGATTTCTGTGCTTTTAATGACGATTTTGGGACATTTTAATGCCGATTTCAAGAAAAAAAAATTACGTATCTGTTCTTAATTAAAACGCAATTATCACGGGTGCCTTGTTAGCGCGGCATCCGCGTCACCATAGCAACTAACCAACATACTATAATTGTTGCCTGTCAGCACAGAAAATATAGTTCCACACCAGAAAGCTCCTTAACAATACCTGTCAAATGGACTCCAACTACAGACTCCAAAAACAAGCAGATTGCATTTATTATGGAATGATATTTTCACAAAATATAATCTTCCCAATGCATAGATTAGCCAACATCTAATAGTGGACCCCAATATCAATGCATTTGGAAAACATTAAGCTTCAAAGTTGGAGTCCATTTGACAGCTGTCATTAAGGAGCTCTCTGTTCTAAATATATTTTCTGTGCTGTCAGATAATCAGAAGTATAGTTTATCTATTATAATAGTTTATCTTTCGTCGAAGAAAAATTATAATACAAAACTCAAGTTGCAAGCTTATTACATACTCGTGGAATTACAGCACTCGCCGCTGCGCGGCTCGTGTGCAACTTTTCCACTCATACGTAATAAGCTGTTTACAACTCTTGCTATGTAATATACTATTTTAATATGGGTAATTCAATCAACCACCTCTCAAGATAATTAATGTGCACTTACCAACTGTTGCAACAATGCTGGCAGAATATCGTCCAACGCCCTTGACCCAACCGTCGAATGCAAACTATCGAACGTCTTAGCGGCCGCTTGCCGAACCTCTGGCAACGGATCGCACAGCGCTTTCCTAACGGTCGGCACCAACGAATTGACGAACGTCAACACCATATCCTTCGATGTCGACGCCATTATTTCCGACAGACCTATGCACACGCCCTGCCGTTGATCGGGCTGGTCCGACTGTAAGCCCCTCTCCAAAATCGGTATAATTTCCGGAAGCACCCTCTCCCCAAGTTTCCTGACTAGATCGCCCAATGTCCTCGCTGCCACCTGCCTTTTGTCATAGCTGTCGCTTGCCAGACAGCCGAGAAGCAAACTGAACAATGTCGGTAGAATTTCCCTCAGAGTTCTCGGCGTGTTGGTCACCACGACTTTCCATACGTGTAACGCAGCTTGGCGTACCATCAGAGCCACATCGGATCTGCCCATGTACAGCCCCGCGAGAACTCTGTTTCTACGCTCGGCACCTAGCGCCCTTATGATCGCCATGTGCGATTGTTCGGTACCGAAGTTGTCGTCTTCACTGGCGGTTTCGGTACTCATTTTACCGGTTACTCCCGATATACGGTACAGAAGGTCGCCTAGTAGTTGTACGGAACTGTACCTAATCCTCCAGTTTTCATCAAATAAACCTGCCTCGAGTTCGGGTAGCAATAACTGAATGGCCGAGTCAGCGTATAACGTAACTATTCTTTGTCCAGCTTTAAGCGCTGTATCTCTTACGTATTCATTCTCATCCGCAAGTGCTTTTAGTATAGGATTGATTATTTGACCTATGTACGGCGTAAATTCCACGGTAAACACCACCGGCATGTAAATGAACATCATTATGTATCCGTCTTTTACGTGTGCAGCTATATCGGTACGTTCGGCTGTGCTAATAATTTCCGGCATTAGTTTATGCAGTTTTTCAACTCCCAACCCTCCTACAACTTCCGACAAACCTTGCGCCGCTCCCGATCTATCGACCGAACTAGACTCTGACGTCAAAGTTTGCATCAACCACGGCAACAGATCTTCGAAACTAGATTCGCCCATTCCACGAACCATCGCGCCCAGTGCCCTCGCGCTAACAGACCTAACCTCCGGCACGGGATCGAGCAGGGATTGCTTCAACCCAGGAAGGATGGTCGGCAAGTAGGGCATCAGGTCTTTTTGGTCGGTCAGCGAGTACATGTTGCCGATGATCTGTGCCGCCATTTTGCGGGTTTCGGTAGAACGGTCGATGAAAGCACGTTGGACGACGGGCATGATCAGGGCCAGAGAGGGGGCGTCGATGAAATGGACGAATTTGGTGTCGAGAAGGGTTTGCAGACATACAGATGTTTTGTTCGAGGGGTCTTGGAGGGCTTTGAGAAGAACGGGGACGATAGCTGAAAATTGAGGTTTTTTTCTCAGGTGAACTGTTTTTAATTTAACCCATTATTCATTATTTAATTTCAGTTGTCAAGCTTTATTTTCTGTAGGTAAATGCTAACAAACATCATGATAAAATTAATTTTATTAAGTCGAACATCGATTTTTCATATATAATATATATTTGAAATATTAGAGACACCTAATCTTCTGTCCATGGATATTTTGTTAAAATCTATTTTTACTTAGATACTGTTGTTTATATATATCTCAATTTTATATTTTTTCAACCACCTTACCAATTTATTTCCTGATTTATGAATTTTACAAATCTTAAATCTTGACTGACGTATTTATAAAGACTTCTCATGGTTATAGCTATAGCTTTATGTCCTGGAAAACAGATGGCTCTGATGGCTAATAATGTATTCTGCATTGTATTTTATCTCCGGAAAGTGCATGGTGAGCCAAAAATGTGTCAGACGTGACAGCCGTGAGCAGTCTTTAATAATATATCAGTCAACGCTTAAAGGTTAAATAATCAGGTGGTGACCAATATAAACATGCAACGTTTTTCTCCAGCCTAATTAAATGCTCTCCAATGAAAAGTTTCCACCAAAACATCAAAAATAAAAGTCAAAACATCATTTGTTAAACAAAATAATAATAAAAGAAAACTAAGAGGTGCAATACAAATAATGGCGCCCAACGTGGGGCCCTATTTTGCGAGGTTATTTCTGATCTGAAGCTTAGATTGAAAGTTCAGGGTGTTTATTGAAAATTGTCCAAATTTTGAATGTTAAATCTTGCGACCTAGTTTTTTTTCACCGAAATAAATACGCTTTGTATTTATTTTGAATCGAATAATTTTTATCGTCAATATAGAAAAAAAATTATATCTCAGAAACTAGCTGAAAATGGCCACAGTATTATTGATTTATTGATATAGCTTTAAGCTACTTTTAAAAAATTGTCTTACTGCTGCCGAAAAATAAATGATCAAAATGAAACTTATGCATTTTGTTTCTTGCGTGTAAATCATAATCTTACCTTGGATTTCCGGATTCCTAATGACCGAACCAATAACCTTCAAGGCCGCTGCTCCGGCTTCCTGGACTTTCATGTGCGAATCGCTCAAAACCTCAATCAGTTTAGGTACGATACTCGGCAGGCAGGAAGAAAGTTGTTTGGGGGCACAGTATGCCATGGCACCTAGGAGTTCAACTGAACCTGCAAAAATTAAAATCGGGGATAATAAAAATGTTTGTGAATGTCAAAAAACAATCATTGCCTGTTTTGGTCCTCCAAGAATCTTCTTCTAGTGCGTCCAAAAGCGATGGCAATACCAATTTAACACCATGTCCCGACAGTTTACTCATTACGACTTTGGCAGTGTCATCGGCTGCCGTTCGGACGTGTTGGCTTGTGTCACCGAAACATTGTAGCAAATGTGGCAACACGTGGACAATATACGGTTCGAACAGTTTGCCCAACATTTGAAAAAGCATCTCAAATGCAAACAGTGCTCCTAGAATAAGTCAAAGATGTTTAATAATATAGTAGAGGTAGAAAAACTTAAGTTACCTTCTCTGTTCTTGTAATTCTTCTTGTCCTGGATGGCCTCTGTCAATTTTGTCATGATGTCATGTTGTTTCAAGGCTAAAATACCCATTCCTTTAACTAATCCAGCTAAACCATATGCAGCCCCTTTTCGTTCGCCATATTTGTCACCCTTGAGTAATTGATGTAACATTTTATTGACAAAACCAGGTGCTTCTTCTTTAAATGACACTACCAGCGGCGGTAGGCAGTTGGCAACAGCCTCCTGCACCTGAAAAAAAGTAAAAACATACAGGTTTTTCATAAGTACTCTTTACTAAATGCAACGAGTTATATCCTACTGTTGCCATAATACTCACAGCTTGTGATGGTGTTGACAAAGCTTGAATAAGTTTCGTGGCAATCGGCTTAATTCTCTCGTCGTCTTTATCCAAATGCCTTGCTAGCGATCCCATCAAAATCACCACGGAATGTTTAACCGCATCATAGTGGGCTGATTTCGATGATTTTGACATGAACTGATCAAAAACTGGCCACAAAGTACCCACAGTTTCCTAAAAAAAAGTTATAAAACATTTTTTTCTAGTCTCTTATTTTAATTGATTTATTTGACGTATACTACTTGTGTGTAAGAAAGGTGCCCGCAAAGGGGAGTTTCGCTTACCTTTCCATGTAGATCGACTATTTTCAATGCGGCATTCAACATTTCTTTCCTCACGGTTTCATTTCTATCGCTTAATGTTGTAGACACGAAAAATTGCATGAACTTCCCAACTAATTCCGGTGTAATCAAAGGTGCCAATTGTGCAAGTGCCAACGCCACTCCCCTTCTAGGAAACCAGGTGTCGATCGCCTTTTCGACTTCATGGCCGAACTCGTCTAATTTTGCCGGAATCATCTACAAACAAATTCGTGTTATAAAACGAATACAAAAGGATATACGTAATCGACCTTTAGCCTGTCATTGTATAAATTCAACAGTTTTGTTAACATGGGCTCCACTTGTTCTAAATCGGTCTCCAAAAGAGCCGCAAGCGCTTTTGATGCTGCAGATTGAACGCATTCTACTGGATGTTCGATATCGCTCATTAATTCACCACTTAAGTCAGAGGGAAAGCTGAGATCGGCCAATTTCCACAATTGGTCAGCTAGAATTCTGCAAAAAGTGTTACATAAGCGAAAGTCAAAGCAAAGTTAAATGGCTATCGATAAATTTTACCTGTTTTCGTCGTTATCATCAAACCTGGCGATCAAAATCCTCTTATTCAACTTCAGGGCATATTCATAGTGAGTATCGTAGTTGGGCAGTGAAGAAACGACAATCGTTAGACCCCTTAAAGCGGCATCCCGTACTACAGCAACCGGATTTTGCAAGGAACTCAACAATACATCGATTTCCTCGAGGGTGGCTTTGGCACAACCCGGTTCGCCGCTAACGCAGGATGCTACCTCCAGAAGGCAGGCCTCAGATTGGCTCTGGACTCTTCCAGTCGTGTTTGCTAAAAATATGACCAAAGCGTTCAATTCGTATTCAAAAATATGGAAACAAGATGCATTAACAGTCTTGCTAAAATAATTCTTGTAACTTACATATGATATCCACCAATAGCACAAACATTTGCCTTGTCGGCAGGTACTGTGGATGATACAAGTCTTTCGTACCATTCTCCTCACGACCCCTGAGTTTCGCATGTTCCGAAATGATTTGAAGTCCATCATGTACCAACTCATCGTGATTTTTCGCATAATTCGATGTTAAACTAGCTTTCAAAAATGGAAACGTATATGAAAATGCTGGCACCGTAAAACAAGACTCATCGCTTTCTTCTTCACCTCTTTTCGGAACCGTTCTGTGATGTATCAATCCGATGGTTCTAACCATGGCCTTATTCAGATTTTCGTCTTCCCAATTAGAGTCCAAGTCGCACTGGGGCTTGTACAGACGTAATGTTACGTGAGCGATTAGTTCTCCCAAGTTCTTAGATTCGTTTGAGAATACTGTCTTTTGTAAGTCGGTGAAGAGTTTGCATACATGGGGGGCCGCAAGTGGTGATTGCAGGCATTGTAATAGTACTGGTAATAAATCTTTATAGTACAGAGACAGCTGCACGGGGTTGCCCTTTGCTGCTGCTTTGATCATCGATAAATTGTTGGAGATCAAAGTATTTAACTGAAAGAAGAAATTAACAAGCCTACAGTAGGGTAAAAGCAATTGAGAATCCAAGAAAGAAAATAAAATAAAAAATAAAATCGCATTTTCTATACTGCCCTGTTTAATGAAAACGTAACCAACAGTTTCATGATTTTTCATTTAGGGCAAAATTGGACTCTTCTGGTGATTATCCAAGTACTTATTTTACTTCAAAAGCCGTATCTGCACCATGTGAATAGATATATCAATTTTTTGTTTACCGTATATGCAGTTTTTTTAGATTTAGCTTGTAAGATTTGCCGTATTGTAACAATTATTGTTAGAAGCAGTTGCTGTATCTGTAGCATATACGGCACAACGAAATTGCAAATTGTTAAGGTCATTTGCCCTATATTACAATTTTTATAAGTAAATGCCATATATTACAAAAGAAATTAATAAATATCGTAGGATCAAAGTTTAAAGGTCTTTTTATAGTTTTCTTATTTGAAAATGTAACCAAAATATCGCAGATAGGTATATTGTATATTATATAACAACAAAAATTAGTAAATATAGGTTTTCTGTTTACCTGTGTTTTTGTTTTTAGTTTCACATCTCACAGATACGGTATTACTTTTGATAAATCAAATATGCTAAAACTAGAAACAGAGTTGTTATTCAACTACAACTGACCAATTGTCAAAAATAAAGACCCCCACAAGTGTCATTATACTACATCCAAACTAAAATATCTCTTTAACTGTACACTAGATTATTGTGACAGGTAAATATTTCATGTCCCTAGAATTCCGTAAGCAGCAACCATATTGATATTATTGATAAGTGAAGGAAAGGGCCGTAATCAACAGAATTTACGTTTTATCCATAAACAAGGGTTTTACGCACACGAATCCTAAATATTAATAGATAGAAATTAACAATAAACTCTGTTCTTTGAAGCACAGAAAAAGGCTAGAGTTTCTGTGTTTGAAGTTAGATTAGAACCACAGACTATCAAGGTTAAGGTTAGGCCTTTGTCACAAGTTCTGACATGCTAAATAAAATACGGACTCGCCCAAAACCGAGCCCAAAACAATGCTGCCGACCTTGGATTACCAAATTTATAAATGTCATTTCTACTGTAGATTTAAAGTGATTTTAGTATAACCCCACCAAACTAACCTCTGTCAATCTGCTTCTAATCCCTTGCTCCTTGATTTTCTGATTTTTTATCGCTTCCAACTGTTTAGGAGTATACTGCGGTGGTTTAATCCTCCCCTCCTTTCTCTTCTTCTCTTCGATTTCCCTCCGCAACTGCTGTTCCTCTAATTGTTCTTTGTAGCTGTAAGCTTTGCTTTCGCGTTTGAGATTTATTTCGGCATTTCCCCCGTCACCCGGCAACACGCTCTTATCGTATAGTTCTCCTTCCGGTGTCAGAAAGACAAAATAGTCGTCTTTTGATATTTGACAGATTTTGGGATTATCCAAATTTCGGATTGCCTCGTTCACCAGGTTTGGCAAGATAACATCGGCATTTAGAGATAACAATGTGGTGAGTGAGTTTTCATTTTCCTAAAATGCACACAATATGACATCTTAATTGTAGAAGTTTAAGTTTGTTGGGAAGATGTATATGTAGAGTTAGACAGTAAACCATCTTTTAAATTAGTTGCCACCACCTAATACCCTTGTTTATAACTGTTATAAACAAGGCTAATACCCAAAATAAAAACTAAACTATTTTTTAATAGGTTTAGTGATTCTTTTTTTATAAATTTCTCAATAAGATAAAACAAAATATATTTTTTAGTTAAATTTTTAGGAAAACTTTTAGAAAAACTACTTAAAATTTTCAGTAGATTTTTGTATTTTGTGTATGTAGTTCCTAGACCAAAAATATATTACAGACCAAAGCATAACATCATAATTACATTGTTTGCGATCTGGAATGGCCCTAGTCATAGAATAGCCACACGTTGTGGCAATTCTGTGCCCTAGTACATGAAAACATAGGGAATAGGTTTTACGTTCTTTTTCCGTGAACAAATTCTCTTTCGTTCCCATTATGTGAATTGCAGGAACACAAACACTGTTTTGGAATTACGGAATGATCTGTTCAAGAGAAATAATTATATATATTATGCATGTATATTTTTATTCTATATCTCGCTCTTTTTTAAGGAATGTACAGGATCCACCCTAGTTCACTTTTATACTTTTATACAACAAGAGGCATTCATCTATAATTACATTCTTTTCCAAGACTGAATTTTTCAGTCGCAAACCATAATGTTGTATGCTTACTTACTTACAACTATACATGGATTTCATTTCAAACTCAAACCAAAATATACCGAAATGTACTTGCTTGCTTTTGACACAGATTTTTCTTAAGATAATTTATGGTAATATATAAACTTGTCAAATTAAAGGGACACAACAAACAAGCATTTTATTTTATCTTGGGTATTAAATTCGTTGCAACAGACAAATTTACATGTTTTTATTTTATAAAATATTTAAACAACCACTTCTGTATATTTTTAGCTTACCTGTGTGTCTCTATAGTCCTTAACAAACACCTTCCTAAAATGGTCCGCCCTCTGCGCTATAAGATCCTTTGGTTTGCAATTAAAATGTTTGACCACTTTTACCCACAGATCGGGCGCCAATGATTTCACAAGAGGATGATGGCTTGGTAGCAGTGCTTCGATCGCAATAGTTTGAACATCTTCTGGTGTCAGTCCAGGTGACGAACACAGAGTCGTAATACAGTCGACGACAGTGTGCGGGGAAACAACACCGTTCTCCGAATTGTCTTTGTTGTCTTCTCTGTGTTGAATCTTATTTTTTTCCAGGAACATTTGCAGTTCTCTTAGTAACTCTGAAGCTATACTTGTCCCCCCTAGGCTTGCGACAATTTTTTTGAGGAAGCACAAGCAATTTCTACGTACAGGGGTCGAAGAATACAAGCAACAATGTAAAATTGCCTTGTAAATTGGTTCAGCCTTTTTCGACATTTTTTCAGGGTAACTGACTAGTAGTTTTTCACTTAAGCGCATAACGTACACTAAACCTATGATGAAATCAGTTAAAAATAAAAAAAATCGTTACTTCAGCTAACATGCAACTTACTATCCTCACTGCAAGTAGCTAAGTACTTCTCTGCGAAAAATATCTGCTTGTCCATGTCAAACACAGCATTCCACATAACGGAAAATCCATTTTCTTTCTCTAATTTAGCTTCAGATATTTTTAAGAGCATTAACGAAGCACACAAGCCTTCTGTTACGAGAACTGGTTGAGTAGATTGAGAAACTGCTTTTTCTACAGATTTTAATAAAGACGGTATCAGAGGAACTGCTTCTGATATAGTTTTGGAATTGAACGTTGAAAGGGTGCATTGAATATAAGATATTTTTACTAGCGGAGTTGTTGTTTTTAAACCCATTCCATTCTAGAATATAGAATTATATACCTGTAATATTGCATACCTCGGCCACTTTCGGCCAAATTCTTATACTTTCAGTGTTTTCGGTTTCTGACAGAGTTAACTAGATGGTATACATTATACTGGCTACTGCTGGTTAAAAATTAACTTAAGCCGTGCAATCCATTAGATATTGAATGCTGGTTCACTTTGTCATTTACCGAAATCAGTTTATCCCAAAATCCGTTAAAAATTTATTTTATTATATATTCTGTATTATTATTAACTAGATTAATAAATACCTTGAAATCATCGACAAGTTTCTTTGGCACTTCTTTAGTAAGCTTACTAGTCCATAGAGCTAACATATCAAGACCATGACATAAAGTTCTTTCATGAACCTCAGTTTCCAAAACTTTATAAAAATGATTGGCAGTCTTTGTAACAAGTTCCTGAATAGATTCTGCAGGAACATTATTGTAACTCAAATTTCCAGCACCCTTAAACATAATAGAATTTTAGAAATACACCGACGACTTCGGAAATGTTTAATGAGTACCTGTAAGACACTTATCTTGTGAACGACAAGAGTTAGTTTTCCATCAGAACCATGGAACACGTCAAACACTTTCTTTACTAAATTGCCAATTGCTACTGGGTCTCTTATTTTTGTTGCAAGTTGCTTGCAAGCCGTAGCTGCTTCTGATCTAGCTTTGTCATCTTTTGAGTGAAGATTTGCTAAAATGTTTATGTAATTTATTGGAAATTAATAAATCGAAACAAGCCAATCAATATTTTAGTGGAAAGATTGGGATTACTACCTATTAAACTGTTTCCAATATCCATAGCATATGGACTTAAATCTATATTGACTCCGCATATCACTAAACCAACACACTCCAATATGTTTTCCGGACTCCTTAACATCGACTTCTGCAGTGCTGGTAAAATCGTATTTTTAAACTGATCTTGGTTGGTTTGGTCCAATAGGAAATAGCAGGCCTTCACGATGTTCGGCGAAGGCCTAGTCTTTATGGTCACAAAGTTTTTGATAAAAGAGTCAACGAGTGGAACCTGCGAATTGGTTTAGCATGACAAAATGTTGGACAGCAAATTAGAAAATTTAAATCTACCAAAAATTCTTGGAGGGCAGGACTGTTTTTCTCGGATAGTCTTTTAACCAGATATGATGCTAAAACAACTAGGTATTGATTTTGTTCACCACTTTTTACTGCATCTAGGTATAAATTCTCACTGACAGGAACAATATTCAGTGAGTTGTTTAGCTAAAACAGAATTACACATTAAAATTTTTCACAAATTCTGAAAATATTAACATAAAGCACAGCTCAACTAATTTCGGCATCCCACATACCTGTACATTAAAATATACCGCTTTGCCCTAACCTAATGCACATGGTAATGGCGCAAGGAACGAAAAGAGATGACATTCACCGCCATTTTTAACCCTATATTAGCAGTTTGAATGGTGGCTACCTTATGCTTGTTTAATTTTTTTATACAGTATGAATAAAATTATTTATTTGAAGTTTTTGAAGGCGCCGGTAAAATCATTATAAGTCACAGACATGCTTTTTTAAGAGATGCGTTTTTAGTTTTTAATTGCGATTTTTTTCTTTATACATATTTGTATGATTAATAACTTTTCGTGTTCATATTTACGAGATTAAAAAAGACATGCTTGGTAAAGCATTGTAAAAATCCGAAGAGACTTTTACATCCAGATTGTGAAATTAAGTTCCATATGTGAGTAAATAGGTAGAATTTTTTGCCAAATAATATTGTTTTTTATCGATATTCTCTGATTTTTTGCTGATTTGTAGGTTTCCAAAAGAAGAAACTAAATTTAGAAATTGAGTGACAATAATATTCTCTGAAAAGATGATGATGAAATAATTTTGTTTTTCGCATTTCAAGGAAGAGCAATAAACGAAAAATCAAATTTTTACGTAATACTCCGGAAAAGCAATAAAACAAACCGATAGAGGCATGTATAAATAATGTAAATTAATGTAAGTAATCATTTTTTGCTCAAAGTTTTAAAACATTAGCTGAGTTCGGCATTAGTTCTCCATTTGCTCATTTTGCTGCGACAACAATGGTTTATATGGCAACCTATTGTTGTTGGAGCATAAAGAGCGAATGGAGGACCATTGCCGAACTCAGCTATTGAAGCCGATTTGACGGACATTGTTTTAACCACTCATGTGGCGATATGGATGTAAATTACTTCCCTCTGTCGTTTAATAAAAGGGTTGAAATATATACATATTTTTTCCTTAATAGAGTTATCACAAGTCATATTTTTTAGTTATTTAAAATTTGTCAAAATACTAAAATTTTTTATAGTAGCTCCTTATTAAGAGAAGATCAACAATACCCTAGAATGCAATGGATACTGCTATTTATATGCATATAAATCTTAGGCTCATTAAATTTTAAATTAGACTTTCTCATAAACTTACTTATTGTTACTTATGATTTTTTCCATGCTTCCATGAATTTGCAATGTTTTGAAATACTGTGAAATATTTTATTCTTCAATCTCCAATTTATTCAATTTTGCATTATTCTTTTAAAATATATATTAGGGATAGTGTCTTCCTGTTTCATTACCCAGCAACCAGCAACAACCAAAAGTTTATTGTATTACAGCAAGGACTCTTTATTAGTGGACCGGGAGATAGTGACAGATTTTTTGACGTGATTTTACTCAGTATGCCTTGCAAAGGGCATTATGTGGCACATATTCTCACAATAATAAGGTATGAATCAGAGAGTCATCCTAGGTTCTTCATGTGAAAAACTGAGTTTTCAATTATTCGAAAAATATGCGTTTTGATATGATTTTATACAGGCTGCCATGTGTTTTATAATGAAGTTCAAAATACAAAAATTTCTCGGAAAACCAGGCGTACCGTTAGGGTGGGTCCAAAGGGCTATTATTGCCACGTGATCTTGGACCCACCCTAACAGTATGCCTATGGTTTTCCGAGGAATTTTCTATTTTGAACTTCATTATAAAACACATGGCAGCCTGTATAAAATCATATGAAAACGCATATTTTCCGAATAATTGAAAACTCAGTTTTTCACATGAAGAACCCAGGATGACTCTCTGATTCATACCTTATTATTGTGAGAATATGTGCCACATAATGCCCTTTGCAAGGCATACTGAGTAAAATCACGTCCAAAAATCTGTCACTATCTCCCGGTCTATAGCCTGTGTCAATAAAAAATGGCATGCCAGAGAGAAATTTCAACATCACAAAACATGACAAAAGTCTGAACCAAACTAAGTAGGTATACCACACATTTAGACTTCCAGAAGATACTCAATAATAAGTACATTTACTTACCAAATTGTAAGCCTTCTTAGATCTCTGAGAATCTCCAAAAGCTATTACTGAAGTTAATAAATAAGCTTGCAATTCCACAAATTGTGACATGTTATCTTTGAAAATATCAGGTTTTTCTTTAAATCCAATTTCGAAAAGTAGTGTTGTCCAGTGTAGAGCAAATAGGGCAGTTCGGCTTGTATTTGATCTGAAATATATTAATATTAAAATTACTATAGGCTTAAAGAAATGTTTTCTGAAAATGAATAGCCGGATAGCACCTTGCACTGGCAATACATATGCACAGGTGGTAGGTACACTATAAAAAAGATGTGGATCACTTACGTGGGTACAGTATTTTTCAACTGGGTACCTATGTCCACCAACACGGCAGTAAGACATTTTACGGTAGTTTCTGTGTGTTTCTTCAGTAATCCTGTAATAAGATCCCGCACAAGTTGCTGAGAAGGGTTGTTATTGTATCGATGAAGTAGAAGAGATACGATTCTACATATCCCCTTAACTATTGGTTCGTTTATACCTAGAACATTTTGATTAATTAAATATTTGACCATTTATTTAGCATTGTTGAATTCTTACCGGGATTGGTTAAAACAGATAAAACATTCTGAATAACCTCTTTGCGCTCTTTGAAACTGGGGGTTTGTATCCTAATGTGGAGGTCTTTGAGCGCCTTGGTTAGCTAAAATCAAGAGGAAATAAATGAAAATAAGTTGTCATTCATAAACGGTGTGAATTCGATTATACACGTGATAAAATTTACCTCTTCATCTGCCATATTTTAAGAAAATTTTTATAAAAGGGATTTTGGAGAACTGACGTTTCCCAATCTAACCTCACTTTTTTTGCACCTTGTAAATGCAGAAAAGTATTGAAAAACCTTGCAAAAAAACAACCATTTGTCGATAGAATGGAATCGATTCGATAATACGACTTTATTAGCGTTCACTATGGTTAGTTTCACTTCACGGACACGGACGTTAGATTATAGGAAAGTTAGGTCCAAAATTCCTTTATTAGAAGAGTTGTTGCAATCATTAATGTCATAATGTCATCTTGAAATTTCAGTTGGTTTTTCATAAGCAGGAAAAAACTATGAGGGATATTGTATCATAGACTTGCAGATACATTTTTGAGGGAGTAATCAAAGCAGTATGAAAATTTGACACTAAGAATGATATTGCGTCATTTTAACTTTAAAATTCATGCAGTTTATAAAATGCGGGGATAAAGCAAGCAAGCATTATTCGTTGCAGCTCACCAAAGAAAGTATGCTTATTGCAAAACTATAATATTATGTGTTTAGTGCGTATTTGAGCAAAAAGTAGCTCTGAGAATTAAAAATTATTATTTAAAATGATTCTAAGAACTAACTGTTTTGAATGATATAGAAAAGCAAAAAAATCCTTTGCAGCAATTTAGGCAGAACAGTCGTCAATGGTGAAAAAATTATATTGGGCAGATATGTAAATTAAAACCAGAGCGGAGGCTACATAGAAGACTCTTTTTTGCTTTGCCATTGTTCAGATATATTTTCTAAATTAAAGAAGAGCTGAATAAATTATTGAAATTGTGGGGTGTGTTGCAAAAAGCAATTTTTGTGTATTCTGAAAGAACTTACCAAATATACCTACTTTAAATATTATGAAATAAGTTCTTTCAGAATACATGAAAAAATTACATTTAGTCTTCTTTAATTGAAAAAATATATCCGAACAATGGCAAAGCCAAAGTCTCCTATACCGTACTTTCACCGTTTTAGTATACATAGGGCGGCGCGCCGCCGTGTATTCGGCTAGGTTCGTCAGTCGTTGGCGGGGGGCGGGGCGTGTTTTTTGCTCGCAAAACTCGACTGATAAGCGGTGCGGGACTACTGTGTACTCCCCCCGCCAACGACTAACAAACCTAGCTGGACACACGGCGACGCGCGGCCTATTCCCCTATGCCTACTAAAACGGTGAAAGTACGGTATAGCCTCCACTCTAGTTTTAATTTACATCTGTCGAATACCAATAATTTTTTCACCATTGAGGACCGCTCTGCGTAAATTGCTGCAACGGGATTTTTTTGCTTTTTAGTCATGAATTCATGAAGCTGTGAGAAGAAGAACAGTTGTTTTTTATGAGTAGGGTAACACCCTAACCTTCCTGTAAACTAATCTTAGTGAACACTACTAAAGTCGAACTATTATTGAATCCATTCCATTCTATCGACAAATGATCTATAAAACAGCAAGCTTAGGTCGAAGTGTCAGAATTACGTCAGTCACATTTTGTGTTTTTGTTTTTAGGTTATTTATCTGACACATATCTGACACAATGAGCTACCCATTGAGGTAATATGTCAATTGAGGTACCTCAATGATCTGATAAGACAAGACGTCAAAATGTGAAAATGTAAACAAACTAAACCCTATACATATAAATATTTATTTAATAAAGTCCCTTCTTGGACTCTATAACAAATAATAATAATGAAACTTTACACGTACCTTCAACTCGGTCTAGTGTTATCGATAATTTTGCTATTTTTTTATTGGTACAGTATTAGGCAGATAAGTATTGCTTCTAGTATTCACAAGGGTGCTCCAAGGCAGGAAGAAATAACAACTGAACCCCAAAAACTTAACTTGAAAAGGTATAATTGAAATAGTATCAACATTACAGTGTACCAAGTCGCACCATCGTAAAGGCCACGCAGTTAGACCAGTAGCCATCTTTTGTTTTCGATTCAGCCAAATACTTAGCTGCTCCTGCCAAATGGAACACTTTTGGAAAGATGAAAACGAGAGAGTGCTATTGGTGTATAGTACGATAAAGCTATATGCTATTCAGAAAATATCATCTTATTAAGGATTAAAGTAATTTTCTTGCAGAAATGATATAGTTGTAGCAGTAGTTGCTTGCGGAAATCGTCTTGACGAAACTCTTAACATGTTGAAGTCGGCATTGATGTTTAGCAAGGAAAGACTCAATTTTATAGTTGTTGCAGAAGAAAAATTAATAGAGAGCTTCAAGGAAATGGTTTACACATTATTAGTTGTATTTTGCTATTAAATTTATTAATGATTTTTTTAGTTGGGAGAATGGCAGTTGTTCACAAATAATGGTTTTGGTTTTACTGTTTTACCTCTAACTTTCCCTGAAAGTAACGCACAAGAATGGAGGAAGTTATTTAAACCATGTGCAGCACAAAGACTATTTCTGCCAGTGAGTTCTAGACGAAACCGAAGGGACCTTCTTTTTATAGTTACAGTATTTTTTAGGATGTTTTGCAAGATGTCGATTCTATCTTGTACATGGACACAGACACATTATTTCTGACACCGGTCGAAAGCATTTGGGAGTATTTTAAAAAGTTCAACAGAACCCAAATGGCCGCCTTGGCCCCGGAACATGAAGACACAAATGTCGGTTGGTACAACCGATTTGCGAAACACCCATACTATGGACAACTAGGCGTAAATTCGGGAGTGATGCTGATGAACCTAACTAGAATGAGGAATTTCCAGTGGAGCGAGTATGTTGTGCCGATTTACAAGAAGTACAAGTTGAAAATAACTTGGGGAGACCAGGATATTATCAATATCATTTTTCATTACCATCCAGGTAAATATTTTATATCGAAATATGCAAAAGTTTACATTGTGCGTATCTTCTGAAGTATGGACATCTTTCAATATGATTTCAAATATAAAGAAAGACTAATAAGACATTTTTGTACCATGTGATCACGTATACTTTTACACCACCCTCGCACCCCCCCCTTATTTTCTAAATTTTTAAGGTTAGAAAAAAGTTTCAGATAAAAGTTGTAGAAGCCAAAACAAGCTTTTTTCGGCGTTTATTTAGTTTTATACAGGGTTTTCAGAAAAACTGTGCCAAACCAAACTTAGCAAACAAGCATTTTTTTAAATAAAAGATTCTGCAACAATGGTGTTTTTAACCACCCTGTCGCTTTTTTTTTTCGTTGTGTGGTCTTAGTGGCGATCGCTTGAAACATCGCTATGCACAGGTCTTTTAATTTAGTATTGGTCCAGGTCAAACTAAATAAATATTTTCAGTTTGGACTTTTTTTTAGGTAAATTATATATTTACTCCTGTCGATACAACTACCGACCAGATCACTGCATGTATACCAGCGTTTGTAAGCCAGCGGAGATCTATGGTGTGGCAGTAATGCATGGTTCAAGGAGATTTTTCCATTCAGAGAAGCAACCTGTTTTCCAAGCAACTTACAAGGCTTTCGACGAGGTAAGAAGTATTTGATTTTTTTTTTGAAAATTATTAAAAAAATGTTTTGAATAGTTTCACTTGGGCGGAGACATCTATAGAGAGTTTTATCAACCATTGGAAAATTATTTGGAGGCTGCAGAAAACTCTAATTGTGGTCATGTGAGAGATATTTTCTTAAAAAATATTCGGAGGTATTTAGATCTCGATTTTGATAACACTTAAGAATAATTTTTATAGACGCTTTATGTATTTTGTTTTCGGAAATTTGTGGTGATGAAATCGATTTTGCCAACTAACGTGCCAATTTAATTATGTGTAATTATATAAATAACAAGCATATACTAAAGATATCGAAGTGGTAAATCACAAAACAAACTCATAATTCATATAATACAAGAAAGCCCAATAACCATCCTAATAAGGTTGTTCAACCCAAAGAAGAAAAAGGAAACACACCATAGTATATCCCCGCCTTGTTTAATTTTATAGCTTTTTGTCATTCTGTGATTTGGTCAAATAAGGAGCAATGGTGGTCAAATTTCTTCAAAAACACATAGACATAATATTGATGTTCGAACAGACCAAAATACTTATACTGAAAGATTGCGTTGTTATAGATAACAATTCCGCAAAGCGGCTGAAACGTTCAATAATACTTTATTGGCCAGTTTTTGAATATTTGGTCAAGTTTTAAGGGCGATGAACGCATCTGACGTTTGGTTTGTTTACATCTCGCCAAGGCCATCTGATAGAAAAAAAGAGTTTACGCTTGGAGGGCACTCAGAGCATCGACAACAAAGCGTTACCATCGAAACATATTGTTGTTCTAGTGCTCGAGCGTCGACTAGAACGCGCTTAATGGCTTACTTTAGTGACACGTTTTGAGCTTTTAATGACTGGCTTGGGGGCTTTTTAATGCCGATTTAATACAAATAATTTTATCAACTACCACCATACATTCTTCTTCAGGAAAAATTATCTGTCAGATTTGACAATCATCTACCAAATATTTCACTCAATGCAACAAATATTTACTAGGTAAATTTCATGAGTAAGACAAGGACGGGAGTTGTGTCGTAGGTATGAACCGAGTTTAGTTATTATACAAATAAGTCCATATTTTAATTATGTTTTTATTTTGTGATGCCCAATAACTACTAACATTACAAAACTGGAGAAGTTATATCGAAGACTGAGTAACCAATGGGTATGATAAAAATACCTCTATATGCATTTATTTATCTAATATATTTACGTATGCATTCATGTATTTTGTTACCAGTACATGATTAGGTATAGTTAAACATTGAATCTATTTATATTATTTATAATAACTGTGCAATATAAGAAGAAAATATATATGTAATGATTAATAAGATCAAAATAAAATATTCGCTTCAGGCTACATACTCTAAGTAGGGCACAAAAGTGATTTTATAACTCAGTGAGTGCCTTATTTTCAAAAAATATAGTTTTATTTTATATAAATCTTAACAGTTGTAGAGAGCATACTCTAAGACTATATCTGTATAAATTCGCCAATTTTTTTTTATGAATTAAATGTAGGCACTTTTATATTGGAAAAGTGTCGTTCTCGTTTCTTGCCTAAAAGTATCATCCTTGTTTATGGATACTCTTATTAGCCAAAGGTTACAGATTTTGTGAAAAATAAGGTTGTATTTTTTGGGTGATTTAATATAAAAAAGAATAACGGATAAATGTGCGTTCTAATAGCTATTACATTCTCCACCGCGATCGACGACTCAATTTATTTTCTTGATTTTGCATGCGCTCGCTACTGTCTTATAATAAAGTTTCTTTCTGTATGACATCACTGACAAATGACAAACTAGATAGCAAGATCTTCGGAAAAATATATTACTAGTGTGAAAATCAGTTTTTGTAAATTTCCAATGCATATTTAATTTTTATAAACTAATATCTCATATTTTCTAAATTACCTTTGAAACAAGCCAGTCTGAACCACAGAATCTGAAATCTCAACTCGAATTTATTTTGTCCTTTAGGGTCATTTATCTATTAGGTAATATTTTGTATTACTTAATACTCTTATCTAGGTAATACATGTAAAATATATCGTTTTATGTGCTTTTATTGTATTTATGTATTTTATTTTATATAATTTATAAAATATTTCTTTGTATATTTGTCTCTAGTTCCACAATAAATGTATTTTTTTTGTCAAAAAATCTTTTTGTTAATGACAAATGCCAAAAGTTTTCAGGTAGAGTAATATGCCGCTCCAGATGGGGATAGCAGTGTGCAACCTCTTGGTAGAAGATCTGAGCCTTCGAGGGAGGGGCCAAGTGGCAACTTTATTTTCAATATTGTAGGGATTGGGAAACCCAAAGACATTTAAAATTGTTTTTATATCTTTGGGGAAACCACGGGGAAACCATGGAACATCCAACAAGTCCCCTTTTACTTGTCATGTTCTACAAGTAATTTATAATCAATAATAAAAGGGATATGGTTCGAATTTAAAAGTATAATAATAACAATCATACAAAGTTGCCTTAAGTATATCACAATTTACTTGTAACCAGCAGCACTAGGTACAAATAAGTTACTGCCCTGTTTCGAGGCAATCCTCGAAGGAGCAAATCCAAGCAGCTTTTGAATATTCTGACGTATCGACATTGTACACAAAATATATAAAAATATAAACGAGCATTCGTAATAGTCATTCCCTGGCAAATTTCGATGGCTCAGTCCATGAATCCACGCCAGAGGCAAAAACGGCAACCTTGCAACAACTCTTCCATCAAAAATGTTGTTAAACATACTCAGCAAGGCAGTAAACGCAAAACCAATGGCAAACATAGACTTCATCTTAACAAATGAAAGATCTCTGTTGTTGACTTTTAAACGCTCCTCTTCTCGTTCTATTTTCTTTTTAACATTTTTGTCCAGTAAATCGCCGTGAGTTTCTTTTCTTTTTTCCAGCCTTTTACTTTGTTTCTCCACTTCTGCTTTAAGTTTTTGATATTTTTCAGTTCGGTAAACCATCAACCATGTCAGACCTTCCCCCAAAAACGCAGTACAAATGGAAATAAATACTATTAATAATGTATCGGCCCACATTTTCAATATTTAGAATTAATTTAAAAACTGTAATAATACACCGATAAGTGAATTCACTTTTCAGTCTTGGGTCTTGGCCACAGAATAGTATTCTGTGCACGATACACCGTGTATCGTGATGTGATTCTGTGTCTTGCTCTGATTAGTCTGATTTCTGATTCTCATTTAACTTAACCTAACTATTTTTTAATCTGTGGTGTCGACTCAGAAAAATAGTTTTTTATTTTTCTGAGGGTCTCAATCACAAAATATCAAGGTTAAGGTAGTTGTTGTTGTTTATTCGTTTCACTGGATTCAGCAGCTAGGGCTACCAGCCATACTCATCCTGCCTGACATTTGTTTGTAATCTGTAGGTTAGTTCTGGTAGATCCGTCACTGGGGGAGTTCAAAGAAAAGCAAGGAGTGGTTCATCAAAAGAAACTCTTCAGAACACCATGGTTGAATTATGGGTGACTAGTACACTGATAAAAAAAACTTAAGGATAAAAATACTAGTTTAAGCACAGACCTATAAAAAAAGGAAGGTCTCTATCAGCTCAAGCCATAACGCCGATCCAGGTTAACAAAATATTTTTCTAAACAACTAATTCCCCCAAATATTTTTGATGTGACAGATAGCTAACCTATTCTAACTCCTAACTTTCTCGTTCCACTCCACTCCACTTGTAGATCATTTTTATTAATTATCATCTGTGTTCTGTGCTTGTGGGTGTAAACTAATATGAAAAATTTTTGTTCCTGATAGTAATAATAATAATCCTCTAATTTTGTCTTTATCGGTTTCTGTATACTTAGGAAACGTAGTAATAAAATATTAATAAAAGTATGTCTCATCAAACAGGAATAAAAGGTACAATTTATATTATTATGCTTCAAGCGACAAAAAAGTAATGTCATAACTTTATAGAATATTTTAAAAATAAATGTAATTCAAAAATTTTTTATACTTAAATGGTATTTTAAAAATCCTCTTTTCTGTCAAAAATGGCACCATTTCTACAAATTTTCTATTACTAATTTCTTTAAAATTTAATTTATTGGATATTTTTTTTAGCGAACGAGAGTTTAAAAAAGTTTTTTGCAAAATGCAGAGATGGAAAAGTCAGAGTGTTTAAGGTGTCTATCGAAGAAGGTAGCTAGCTTTACTTCAAGATGAATGAGAAGATTTTTAATATTTCATCTTTAATCCATTGGTTTTTAGAACAATTAGCACTAACCGACCATAATGACGTCAAGCATAGTAACTGGGAAAAAGATTACGATAAATTCGTCACTTGTTTAGTAGAAGAAAATCAACCATGCTATATTTTATTCAGGTAAAACAACTAAATATTTATAATTTCATATTTCAATTAATAATTTCATAGATTGGACAGCAAAAATGTCTCGGGATATGAATGGTTATTTATTAGTTGGTCTCCAGACACTGCTCCAGTACGACAAAAAATGTTATATGCATCTACTAAGGCCACTTTAAAGCAGGAGTTTGGTTCTGCACAAATTAAAGAAGAGTTACACGGAACTATTATTGTAGGAAAACGTGAAACAAGATTTGCCATTTATATATTTTAAAAAATGTTTTAGAGTGACATTTCCATGGAAGGCTATAAGAAACACAAGAAAGCGGTCTCTGCACCCGCTCCCCTTTCGATGAGAGAAGAGGAGCTTGAGGAATTAAAAAAGAATGAAATAAATACGGATATAAGTGTGGATAGCAAACAAAAGACTTTGAGCGGAGTCGCATTTCCCATAACCGAACCAGCCAAACAAGCCATTAAAGATGTGGGTAGAGGGAGCTATAATTACCTGCAGCTAAAAATAGGTAAGCTGGTATTTAATCAATTTAATAAATAGTACAGCAAAAGTATTTCCGTATCTTCAATCGACAATCAAATCCTTCTATCTCTGATAAGAATCAATCCAATAGCAAAGCATTTACTGCGCTGTACCAATAGCTAAACCTAAAACTAGTCCCTGAAGGGGAGACAATACATTGGTTTAGATTTTAATTGTTTGGGGTGGAATGGTGTTTTTTTTCCAGTGGTGAAACTTACTGAAAATGCTTTTGAGATGATTTTGCATGCTTATTCTAAACACTGCCAGTGTTGTCAGTATAGAGGCGTCATGAAATCTTTATTCTTAAAATTAATCGGATCTTTGTTCCCTACTTTGTCTACATATACTTTATTATGACCCTGTTTTTTCACTGAAAAATTGTAGCTTCTCGAGATGAAAAATTGATTCAAATTGACAGGTGATGTCTACTTGTATGTTCTAGATATTGAGGAAGAAATTATTAACCTTGTATCAGCTGAAAACATAACTTTAGATAAACTACCATCAAAAGTTCCAACTGACAGCGGTCGTTATCATATTTACAAATTTAAACATACACACGAAGGCGACTATATGGAAAACTTAGGTAATTTTTAATCGAGTTATGGTTGTAATTATTATTTCATTATTCTGAATTTTTAGTTTTCATTTATTCTATGCCTGGATATACTTGCCCAATCCGAGAGAGAATGCTCTATTCTAGTTGTAAGAATCCTCTTACAGATACTATCGCTAATTTGGGTCTGGAAATTGTTAAAAAGGTGAGATATAAATGCTTAAACTTTTACTAACGTTGAAATCTAGCTAAGTTACCGTTATGTTTGTATACCTGTACTTATTTTTATAGTAAACACCTGTTATTATTATTTTGGGCATGTACAATTATTAATTTTTAGCTTGAAATTGACTCGGGTTCAGAATTAACGGAGCAGTTTTTGTATGAAGAAATCCATCCAACAAAAAATCTTCATCGGCCAAAATTCGACAAACCCAAAGGCCCCCCGAACAGAGGCCCAAAGAGAATGACAAAAAGTCAGGCCAGCAACAACTGATCAAAACTATGTAATTTGCTTTAAAACTATAACACATTTTCGTTAGATATGGACAGTTTTGCCATTTAATTAATGTTCAATAAGTTATATTTGAAAATTGAAAATAAGCTATAGTTCTGGTTGTGATTAAATATTTAAACATGACAAAAAACTTAAATGCCGCAGCGTATGCTATTTATGTTAAAGTCATGGGCGCATCAAGGGCGAGATTATGTATCTGATTAAAATTAAAAAGCAGCACTTTTCACTGTAAAATTAATTGAAAGTAATTAGAAATTTTTTTATTTGAGTGGGCCTAGACCCTCCTAAACAAAAGTCCTGGGTGTACCCGTGATTGAAATGGAAGCCCAAATATTGTCTGTTTTGTTGCTATTGACTTACCCAGCTTTAATTTTTTTTATAGTATATTGTGCTCACTTGTGATTGAAAATTATTGATTTTGTTTTATTATACACGTATAAAATACATACTTGACCGGTAATTTTTTGTCTTCAAATATCAAGCCAACAGGTGAAATTCCAGAAACTTCATTCTATTAATTTGTAAAAATGAATAAATGTTTCAATTATTTCTAATGATAAATTTAAAATGGCAACTGCTTTCAAAGTAATTGAACTATTTATTAAAATAATATAAGGAAGAAAGTTCACAAAGTTGCAGGGAAGGCTATAAGGATCCAAAAAATTGCCTGTCCGTTAAAAATGATACTAAATATAATTTTTTAAACAGAAATTCATTCAGTACCCATAACCGTAAAAAATATTGTAATTAACTTTCAAAAAATGTACCTACTTTGATGTTGCTCCATTGCTCTACTTTATGGCAAAGTATTTTGAATAGTTGAATAGGAAACTAGTATTTTTGCCAATAATTGTAAAAAAAAACAAGTATTAAATACATATTCTAATAAACAACAAATATATTACAATTTACTTTTTACTAGTACCCTTATCTATATTATCTATGTGTTCTCCTTCTGTTCCTATTGTTTCATCACGTGCTTTCAGTATGGCATAATCTTCTTTTTCCATATATTGTTTCATTCCTGTTTTCATCCACTCCTTCCTGTAGTTTGGCAATACGTTCTGATATTGCCTTGCCTCGTCAATTGATAAACCACTCAATGCCAACAAAGCATTTGTCGTAGCTCCACATATCAGACCCAAAACCATCCCTAAGAAAATATTGACGTCAATATAAAAAAATACCTGTATATGCAACAAATGGGAGGAGAACTTTACCCAATCCTGAGCCCACTATCCAGCCCCTGGGTCCCATTGGAAATTTATAAACAAATCCACTTAAACCACCTGCAATTACATACTCAGAAATTCCACTTTTTCCTCTGTACACTTGAATCATAGTAGCAGTACCACTTAAAATTACTACCATTACTTTTTAATGTTTGCAAACAAACTTTGAAACTTACATGAATGTGGTTGTGAAAAACGTAAGCCTGGTGCCCCATTTATAAGCTCCTTTACCAAAGGCTAATGTTACTTTATCCTGCAGCTTGCGCTGTAAGTTTTAGAATATAATTGTTACGACCTTTAAAATGTACAAAGTGGGCTATTTACACGTCCGACGTATATGAAAGTCAGAATACGGCTTGCGCACTCATTGGTGAGTAGAGTCACGTGACTTCTTTGCACATACATTTAACGTCCTTTCTGGGATTTAACCCCATACACGTCCGAAATTCCGAAGCTAGCTTATTTGAAAATTCCTGTATTTCGATATTCCTTTTTCATATGGCAGCACCCATCCTTACCGACTGCCACAGTATAGGACGAATGCCCCTTCTTTTTTCATACGGCAGCGCCTATCGCCAGAAAAGGGGCTTACGCTCCTTATTGCAGTTATGCTTGAGAAAAATACACTTCCGACCTATCTTCAAATAAGTTTACTTCGAACGTGTATGGCGTTAAATGTAGTCCAACGAATTCATGTGACTCAACTCGCAAATGAGAGCACAAGACATATATATATATATATATATATATATATATATATATATATATTTTTTTTCAAATTTACTTTTCTTAGAAAACAAACCAAATTTTACTAACAACAATAATAATTCAAATATACCTAGATAAAGGTATAATAATAGTAACTAGTGACATTTATATACCTTTAAAAATAAACTATTTTTAAGTGTCATATTGAACTAGATTTTTGTCAAAACTAAATTTAAAACATTTTGTACTTTTGCCCTAGTGGGAAATAAGCCATTTTTTAAGTGTGAAGACTCTTTTTATTGGTGAAAGCTTTCGCAGTTGTTTAACTGCTTCTTCAGTCACTCTAAAATTACATTAAAATAGTTTTTGTGATATAAATTTCAAAATTACTTACAATTAAGTGAGTTCCTAATATAATGTAAAGATGTTAATGTTTGAATTTTGCATTGGACAGGGCAAAAGTACAAAATGTTTTAAATTTAGTTTTGACAAAAATCTAGTTCAATATGACACTTAAAAATAGTTTATTATTTAATTGTTACATTTACACTCGCTAATCTTACATCCTTATATATATATATATATATATAAGAAAAGGTGATAATGGGCAAACACTCAAAGTTAACAAAGATAAAAAACTAGTAACCGCATACACGTGTTTCATGCTATTTGGCAATCATCGGTACGGTGTAACATTAACCAAATCAAAAGATAGGCATGATTTGGGAAGCAACAAATGAAGTCCAGGCAGGAGCCAACAGCACATTTGCATGCCTATCTGCCTATCTTTTGATTTGGTTAATGTTACACCGTACCGATGATTGCCAAATAGCATGAAACACGTGTATGCGGTTACTAGTTTTTTTTTTTTTTATCTTTGTTAACTTTGAGTGTTTGCCCATTATCACCTTTTCTTGTAATTATTACATTTACACTCGCTAATCTTACATCCTTATTATATATATATATATATATTCGTCAGATGTATAAAGAACCACTGCGTAAAATGTAACTATACGACTTACTTTAGCATCTAAGTGGCTCTTGAAAGACGTAGCTTCATTATTTCTCATGAAATCTTGATAGGCGGATCTGCTATTTATAATGCCTCCATAGAGTCCTCCGATGAACAAACTCATGCAAGAGACTTGAAAAACTGTGTTTGCTTCTAACGAGATATTGCCAAATTCGCTGGAAACCATCAAATGTTGTTAAATGCATTTTGTATGACCATAATATAAGTGCTTGGTTCATACTCTGCTTGGAACATTTGCTTGAGTCTATCTAATCCAGTTTCAGTGGAATTTGAGTCTTCATCTACTATGGGTAGCCTGTCAGAATGGGGGCCTGGGCCTATTAAAATGTCTGAAAATGGTAGCACGGAACATTTTAAAGTGTTTTTAATAAATTTTTTAAACATCTTTTCAGAAAATTGAACGGCTGCTATTTATATAACCACACATTTCCAATTGCTTTGTGTTTTGTGGTTGTCGTCACAAAATATATAGGTTAGTTGTCGTCACAAAATATATAGGTTAGTTTTTCTTCTTCTTATCTTTTTATGGCCTCTGCTCTTCCGAACAATTGAGCCAATATGTGTCCTGTTGCACTTCGTTGGGACGGATATGTCCAGCTTTTGATGTGTCCGTCCAACTTGGAAACTTGAACTATTTATTATACACTGATAAAATATATTATTTTCTTTTCCAATGGAATCCTCTTGTGAGCTTCAAATCTTCCACGTCAGTCTTCGTAGGGGTGGATATGTCCAGCTTTGCTGTGTCTGCCTAACTTGGTAACTCGTTATTTCCTTTCCATTCCCTGGAGCCCTCCTCCGCCCGCCGACTCAGAGGAAACAGCCACGACATGTGGCATCAAGTGACACCACCATTTTATCGCCGGATGGACCGGTCACCGACAACCTATAGCTTCGGCGGGCGCGGAAGACTCCAAATAGGTTAGATTTCAGGTTAGTAAAAACTAACCTTGGTTAGGTTGTCGTTGTCACTAGTTCAGAGAAAAGTCGGAGCTACAGAAAACTACAGCTAGTTCTCTGGTTCTGGTTTCTTCCACAAAGTACTAGTTTGTTTCTATAAGCTGTATTGAGAAAATATCAATTTGGTTATACGGAGAGCCGGCACTTTTGGATGTTTATAGAAAACTCTTTGTTTAAAGTAACATTTTCTGCCTGTTATGTTAGGTTGGCACCATAATTTAGAAGCACCCTGGTAATGTTAATGATCAGTACTTTTAGGAACGAACACAGAGATCGTTCGATCTCTGTGGGAACGAACCATCAATTAGTGTTTTTTTCTTGTCAATCTAACTTTGGTGTTTGGTGTCTCTTTTAAAATTCAAGTCGTCAAACATAACCTATTTATTTTGTGGTCAAACCACGGTCAAACACAAAATATTCAAGTTAGCTTAGGTTATCAAGTGGTTATAAAAAGAATAATTTATTAGGATCAAGAATTTTACAAAATTCTTTTAAAAGCAACTTTTATGTCCCCTTATTATAATATGTAAACTGTCATCTTGTCTAGCACAATGGCACCTACAAAAGTAATACTTCTGGCATGTGGTTGTTTCAACCCTCCAACAAACATGCATTTGAGAATATTTGGTGAGTAGGTATACCAATTTATTTCATGAACGTTGATAATCATCTTTTGATGGACTTAAGAAATTGCAAGAGATCATATAAATCGAATGGGAACGCATGTCGTCGTTGGAGGAATTATTTCTCCGGTACATGACGGGTATGGAAAAAAAGACCTCGAAGCTTCAACAAACAGATTAAACATGATAAATCTAGCATTAGCTTGTAATGATTGGGTAAAATTGTCTGACTGGGAATGTAAACAAGAATCTTGGAGCAGAACCCGACAGGTTTTGCAATATCATCAGGTATTTTATAGCAAATATTCTAATTGCAATATTCATTTGGATTTATATAATCATTAGATTCCTTATTGGCTATTCCTCTTTAATTTGTATTGCGATGTGGTCCTACTTGGCTTTTGTTACCATTGCCAGCCTGATGCCTCAACAGTCAGCCCTCTTAAGTTCCGTTTACTTGCCTCTATCATACTCGTAAGTATGCCACAATTTAATTTCTGAAATATATATTTGTTTAGAACGTTGTAAATGCATTTCTGCATCCATCCCCGAATGTGATAAATGACGTAAATGAAGAGGATATCAAATGGTTGCCTGAAAATCTAAAAAATGGCTGTAAAGAACCTGTCATTGTCAAACTGCTGTGCGGGGCCGATTTGCTTGAATCGTTTGGAGTTCCAGGGTTGTGGTCAGATGAAGATGTAAGAATGCAGGAATTCTGTTAATAAGTGATTAAAAAACTAATTATTTTTTGTAGATGGATGCAATTGTGGGACAGCATGGTTTAGTTGTGATTACAAGGACAAATACAAAACCAGAGGAGTTTATTTATAATTCTGATATGTTGACAAAATACATGGTATGTATAATAATATAGGTATCAGGTGTTATGAATGCGTGTTGCAAAAAAGGCAAGAAATTTATAATTTTTGTAATTATCAATGCCGAGCGACTGAAGCCTGGTTCATGCTGCAACTTTTATCTTATTTATGTTTTTGCTTTATGTTTTACTTTAAAGAAATAAAGCAGGCGTTCAGGCAGCGTGCTTTTTAAAAATTATTTGCACATGTGCATTTTGAATCCTTACGACCTTTTTTACTGCTAAATAGAGTTTTTGCGTGGTGGAGTTCTTCTTGGTGATTGTAGTTAACAATATAGCTTTTATTTGGCAAACAATTTTGTATTTCTTAACCTCGAATTGGTAATTTGACAAAACGACGTGTACGCAGTTCTAACTGCTTTCAGAATAATAAAGATTATAAAGAAAAAGTTTAAACTTCCCAGCTTTTAAATAAAAGTAAAAGGTAAACATAAAGCAAAAGTGTTGCCTGAACACTTCTATTATTTTACAATAGCAATACGTTGGCACATTTTGAAATCTGATGGAAAATAAGGAAATTTCAAAAAAAAATTTTAATTTAATTTTTAACATGATTTGAAGTCACCGATTTCAAAATGTGTCAAAATGTTGACAAGTACATACATGCCACATGAACTACTGTCCAGTACTGTCCACGTCCACAAAATCACCTATAAATCTGCCACCACTAATAGATAATTGCCACATTCATTTACTTTGGGCATTGAGTAAAAGAATATATATTTTAATATATTCTTTTACTCAATATATATATTTTAATATATTCTTTTACTCAATGCTTTGGGTTATAAAACTCAGCTGCCACCCTTGTCAGTAAATGTCTGCGTCTGGAATGTTTTTTAATATGGTTAACAATAAAGCACAACAAATATTTTGAATGCATTTTTTTAAATGACAGTATGTAACTTCTCTACTAATATGCTTTAGGCCAGAATAATGATTGTGACAGAATGGATACAAAATGAAGTAAGTTCCACGAAAATCAGGCGAGCCCTACGAAGATCAGAATCTGTTAGGTACTTAATTCCAGATAGAGTCATCGACTATATTGTCAAAAACGGCCTGTATGGCTGTAGAAAAAAGTAAGTACCCACTTCACCCCCTCCCTTTAACTTTCTAGCGATTTTCTAACAAACATGTCTGTTTTGTGCCTTCCCATGGACAACAGTAAGTACTTATCGCCTACCGACAACACTAAAAGTTCGGTTTTCCTAACTCCCTCACCAACCGACATGTCTGTGAAGTCGCCCAGTCCACCTAGCTGCCTTTACATATGCAACAACAACCCGTTTTCGCGTTCCACTTTCGACAAACGGATGTCGATCGACACTGTCGATTCTTTCGTCAAAGCCAAACATCCGGGACAAGCTGTGAAGATAATAACCGAGAGCACTGGCGTGCACAAGATAGTGCGCGGTGAGGGGATCAATAAAAACGAGGTTAGTATGGAAGAAAAAAAGATGAAGGGGTCGAAGAGCTGCGCCGCTCTCGATAAGACACGAGACAAGGACGATAAGTCTGGAAGCTTGAAGGAGTGTAAGAGTTGTGACGAGAATCTTGTGAAGTTTATTTTTACGAAGCACGGTATTCAGGTTATTAGCGATGTTGAAACTATTGTGTAATTTTGTGACAGGTTATGAGAAATTAGGACGAGTGGAGGTGCCCCTAATATTGAATTTGATTTAATTTTTTGTAGTTTTGTTTTGAGAATTTAAATAAGATTCTCAAGTTTCAATCTTCGACTTCCACTTAAAGTAGAAGCTACTAGAAACGAAACCCTTATACAGTGTCCCACATTTCACCTTTTGATACCGTTGTATATATGCTTTTTCTTAGGGAATTTTTTTCTGACTTGTCAATTGAAATCAAAATTATAGCTACTTTTAATAGGAGACTTCATTTTGCACTTCTCAACAATTCTGAAATTCTTTTGGGGAGTTTATATTTTAAACTTATTTTAAAATTAGGGTCTTGTTATGTAATTTGGCCTACTATGTTTCTTTTATCTTTTGAGAAAACAGTTTAGAAGTTCAACGGAACTTGGTATGGTGCAATATCTGTACACAAATGTACCAAAGAACAGAACATCCTTAGGCTGGTGCAAAGATTGATAAGATATTTTATACTGTATTTAGATGATCGGGGCACAAACCAAACACGGAGAATAAGATTAGAGCCAGACGTTTTAAATTATGTTAAAGAGAATCCAAGAACTAGCACAAGAAGACTTAAAACTTTTGATTTTTTTCAGAGAAACACAGAAATTTTACTTTTGAATTAAAAAAAAAAAATAACTTCACAGGCGTGCTCCAGGGGTTCAACAATACCCCTTCTTAAAATTTTTGAACGGGGATTAAAGACACGAAATGTTGGACTTACTGATATTGTCCTTCTGTCCTTCAATCTAAGTTATTGCATGTATTGGTTACGCACTCAATATGACTTTTTAGAGTTTGGATAGATAAGCATTTTAAAGTGCAAAACCCCAAATAAAAAAAATCAAACTGAACATCTTAGCTATACATATAGTGATCTAGCTAAATATACTCATATAAGAGAAAAGTACTTATATGTTAGTACTAAGGATTCTTTTAAATGATACTTAAAAATTGGAAATCAATTGTATTGTTATTTTAAATTTTTATTCTAGGAACATCAAATTTTGGTACTTGTTCCTATTAAATTCAGAAAATTACTCATTTAAATTGGTTTTGAAGTTACACCTTAGTATTCTATACAGGGTGAGTTTGAAATAACTGGCATCCTTTTTTTGGGTAAGAGCACAGACCTATATAGTTAGCGAAGCTATATATATAGGTCTGTGATACTATACTAGTTGATGATTTACCATTTGCTACTCGGTTGTTAGCAGGGCGCCAGTGCCGTGTTTTCATAGAGGGGGGATTTTGAGGGGATGAATTATAGAAAAATCTCGGCACTAGGAAAAAAAATTATTAAGAAAAGTGGTTCAGAATGACCATCTCTATTACCCAAAAAGAGGATGCCAGTTATTTCAGACTCACCCTGTATAGGTAGCTAACCTAATGTGCCAAATTGGTTTCCCCACATATTTTATTCTCTCTTATATGTAAATAGTAAAAGCCTGGTTTTGATTTTAGTTGATATTCAAGTTTAAGTCTAAGTAAAATTAACATTTCTTAAAAAAATATATTTTGAACGTTTTTCACTTAAAACATGTCTTATTATAAGCGTGATTCAAACCGCCAGTGAAGTTTCTATGACCCCAATCACAAAATCCTCAATGTAACTCCCCAATCGTGGGAAAAAACTGGTTTTCACAATTTCTTTTTGTAACCCCTTCATTATTTCTGTGCATGTTTTTTTATTACCTTTACTTGCATGTTTCTCTTCATGTTTCAGGCAAACCTAGTCCGACCTGCATGCCTGTAGAAGTCTTTATATTCTTTGGGCCTTGCTCTATATTTTATAGTTGACACTAAAGATTCATATAATAGGAGAGAATATACACAATTGCTACAATGTATTTTCAATATGAACAGTTTTGTATTCCATTATTTCCAATAATTTCCTTAAAACCTTTTTGTTGTTGACTGATTTTGTTATATCTTTATTAGATGTTTTCTATTTTGTTATAAATTTTTATAGTTCGAAATATAAAGTTATTCGTAGCAAAGTAGACCAAAATAAAAGCTTTAATTATAACCGTTTTTTATTTTATTTTTGTATCTACACGATAATATAATACTACAAATGGCAACATACAACAACAATAAAGTTCTGCAATAAAAAAATTATATACAATATTTCGTCTAATAAATTTAAAAATCAGTCGTAAAAGTAACTAGGTTTTCTTCTTTTTGGGAGAACACACACACCACGGTGTTGCATCTCTGTTACAAAACAACTGTATGTTGTAAACTGTAAGAGGAGCTCCTTCAATCTCCATTTGCTTTTGGCTTAAAACTTTGTAGGTTACGTCATGAAGGCCAGTCTGCCGATCCCGTCTTCTAGTTATTTCCCTTTGATGGTAACACTTCACTGTGTCCCTTTTTCGGTTTTTGTCGTGGATATGTCTAAGACAAAAGGAAATAAATTGAAATTGTGCAGACCTATGTATAAATTGTTAATAGGTACCTGAATGTATTATTCATCCCACTTGAAATATTTTCTGGTCTATGCACAGCCAAATTTGCATCTTTTAATCTCACGTAAAATTCGTCATCTTCTAGACCCCAACCCCAATATCTGTTAGAAAGTCCATTAACAAGTTTAAATTGCTCTCTAAAAATATGAACAGAAACACATTAGGTTCTAGTGATGCTTTTTTTGAAATCTATGCTTCTTCCCGATTACATATAAATAGATATGTTATGCTTGCTCCAACCATTTGGAAAACGTGAGCGATTAAATTTTTGAAATTTTCATATCGAAAATAGTAGCCATGGAAAAACAACCTTAGAACGTTCTTTTACCACATTAATAGACCTACATTGCTATTTGACAATAGCTAGTATTCTTTTGAACTGAATTTACGATCTTTTACCACATTAATAGAACTACATTGCTATTTGACAATAGCTAGTATTCTTTTGAACTGAATTTGCGATTTTACTGATTTATCTGATAACTAGGAGTACCCCAGAAGCAACTGAATGCTTGTGCGGTTTTAATATAAAAGAGTGTTTTAATAAAATCATACCTGACCCCTGTAACTTTTTTGGTTTATCTAAATGATTTGTTTTCATAATAATAATAGTGCTGTTAATTTGTTTAGATTGAAATGTTTGGTAGCAATTTAACCATTTTAAGTTATTTAATTATTTTTATGGATTTAATTTTTAATCATTATTTATTTATAAGTTCATAAATCTTTAGAAAAATGGTTTATTGCAGGAATTGGACATGCAAAAATTGATCTTATACAGGGCCCGTCAAATTTATGGAGTAATGGGTGTATTATATCTTGTATTATACAAAAGTTTCTTGGTTCATTTTTTGGCACTTTTTGGTGACCTTGAATTTTTACTTTGCCTTAATTTAACTTGCTGATAATTTTTCTAGAAAGTGATTTTTTTTTCTTTTTTATGAATGAAAAAATCAAGGTCACCAAAAAGTGCGACAAAAAACTAATCAAGAAACTTTTGTATTTATTAAGACTTTTACGATCAACAATAAAAAAGATACACCCATTATTCCACACAAAATGTCCTTTGATTTAAACACTCTTCAAAATGATTTGTTACAGCTCTGCCTCATAGGTGTTTAAACTGAACAATAAAACTCCAAATTCTTTTAAAGTGAACAAAAAATGGTAAAGTACCCTATTGGAATATCTATCTTCAGTACAAATGCAAGGGCATGAGCCTTTGTCGTGGTATGGTCCTGGAATCATTATTATTCATTTCATACCTTTACCTATTTATCAACAGAATGCCGCCAATAAATTTACTGTAGTTATATCGAGGATGCAAATTCGGTGCTGCCAAGTGAAAGGGTTGCTCTGGATATTTGTAGGTTAAGTTTTTATTGAGCGGCAATAAATCGACATCGTGCATGACCATATAATCGTAATCGGCAGATGTAAGCAAGTATCCAGCGTTTATTAAAGAAGCCCTATTAAATCTAAACTGGTCCACTTGATTTAAAACAAATATGTCATGGTAAACATTTTGATCGTTTAAAAAGTTATGAATGTAAGGGGCAAACTCCAATAATTCTTCAAATCTTTCTCTAAAAGGTACTAGTACTGCTAATCTATGTTTTGAGCTTAGTAGTTTATTGCCTGGTCTATTTTGAACATATCGGATAACTTCTTGCGGTGAGTATTGAGTGCACTTATCTAAAAGCAAATCATTGAACAATTTGAAAAATGGCTAAATGCTGTTTTTATAAATACCTAAGGTAAGTAATCGAAAACTTAGCCAGACTGTTATGATAAACATAATAGAAACAGCCACTAAGAAGCCTCCAAAAGGATATCGAGTGGTTTTTCGAAGGCCCCAATTCATGACTGCTTATTCATCTACTGCATATTATGGAGTTCAGTATTAAATATTTCATTTTTAATTTATTCTTTTTGTCAGAGTTGATAATAGTAAATAAATCTTAGAATAACAAGGTATAAAATTAAATCCTTTATCACATAACCACATCTTTTTATCTCTTAAACACAAAATATATAGGTTACTCTTAAACTAAACCTAGCAAGTTAGCATTGAGGTAGATCTCAATTTCTCTTAGTTAGGGTCACAAAATAGTAAAGGGAGATGTTTTTGGTTCCAATCAGACCCAAGTACAAGTGATCATTTAATCAGACCAAAATAGTATATTTCCTAACAAGTGCGGAAAGTGTCACCTTCCCGCTACGCGTCGTTCAGCCAAGAAATCGAGTGTGGAAAAGACACTTTCCGCAAGAGTTAGGAACACTATTTTTTCTACAAGCGTGCGGAAAAGTATACACTTTTCCGCACGCATTTACTTTTCCGCACGCATTTTAGTTTAGAAAGTGACACTTTCTAAATTAATAAAATGAAAAGTAGTACTTTACCGCACGCTTGTAGAAAAAAGTTTTATTTACCCTTCTGCCAGAGCATATGTTGTTTTATATGCTCTGCTTCTGCTTTCTGCTATTGATTAGGGTATGGTCCCAAATTAACCTAAATTCTGATTTGGTGTTCCAAAAGTAACCAAACGGCTTTGGTACTTAGTGAACATGCACTGGGAACTTCAAACACTCCACCCGAAAGCAAAGTTTTATCTGGACCAACACTATAATAGTGTTGGTCCTGGTTTTATAATTTCTTCTGTTAGCCAGGTAGGTATGTGTAGCCAGGCCAATAAAGCCCTAAGGTCGTGATCTAACCTTCGCCATGATATCATAAATAGGAGGATTATTTTTCTATACAAATATAAAATATGAAAGTTAAGCCCATTTTAGATCATGAAAGTTCTTGTAACAACTTTACGATGCAAGAGTAGTCATGCTCGAACTTGAATAGTCCACAAAAGTTATATTATCCAGGTCAAATGAACAATTCTAACCAACCAAAATGAGATGCTTAATAGTTCCCCAAAGAAAGGAGCAATATAAATCCTTTATCTATGGAAAGGAGACTTAACACAACAATGCCAGTTGTAAAAAAAACTTGCAACAATACTATTATCTAAAACGTGAACTCCAATAATATCTAGTGTAAATCTTGTGAACCCAGTTTTAAATTCCATTACTACATTTATGATCGTGCCATATCATAGAACTAAAACTAGTGAATATTTCGGAGTTCCGAGAATAAAAGAATGCTCTCAGCGCTGCAAACATGAAATAGCCGCGTTCCTTTTGCCACTTTTCTTAAGAATTCTTACATTTATCTCAGTTGGTGGCAGTTCCTTTTACAAATGAGAATGTGAGCTAAAGCGAGATTTTTTACCTCCCCCTTCGCCCTTCAAGCACATCCTCGCGAAGACACTCACTATCAAGCATAGTGGCTCAGTTTGGTGGTGGGGAAAATGACCCTTTCACAAGATGAGCCTTTGAGAGGAAAAAAAAAACTGAGTGGCTCGGCTAAAAACTGAGCTAAAGTTCTCAGTGACGGGGCAAAAGGAACGCGGTTATTAGGTTCGTGCAGCGTGGGTTTCAGCCAGAGAAATGGAGTAGGGAGAACACGCTTTAACCTACTGCGCATCCTATTTCCAGGCTAATGTAATGTCCGGCATATTGTCCCCAGTTTGACGTTTGCAGTTTGTTTTCAGCGATAGTTGTTGTATTTTCACAGAGAAATGGTCAGTGTTTTTGGAAAATGTCGTGTGCAGTACCAAGCTGTAAAGGCCGCTCCACATTCGCGGCGCAAAACCCCGAGAAGAGGCGCGAACGTGAGTGTGGAGATTGTCGGCTTTCGCGTAGTTTTCACGGCTTCACGTTCGCGCTTTCCGGTGTTCCCCGATCGTAGTCGGTTTTTTTATAAATGAATTATAACTCTAGGAGACCTCCGGGGGTATCATTTTTTCGGTAAGTTTAGTAAAGTTGTAGTAAAGTTGGTTTAATATGGCCGCCACTTTTATTAGGCAGTTCGCACAGCTTGAAATTCGCTCTCCCTACTCCATTTCTCTGGTTCCTGCATATTTTGGCGCCACGCGCATGTCCATGGAACGTCAATAACCCAAATTTTCCGTGACAGTTTCCAATTTCCCAAGTTGTTCATCACGCGTGCAACTGAAAACATGTTATTGAGTTTCGCCTCGATTTTTTCTCATATTAAATGTCAAGTGTTGAGTATAAACGAAAGAAATTCATTGAGAAACAGTATACCGTCTTGATTGAGTGCTAAATTAGTGTTTTTCGTTAGCAAATTTGAGGGGAAACTTATTTAATTTTTTTCGACCATGCCTAAAGGGAAACGAAAAGGGAGGTCTGGTAAGTCCCGCCACCTTTGAACTACAAGCTAGATTTATTTGGAAAGTCCATGCATACGTCCATTTTAGCATTAGGAGAAAGAGTGAACCTTTGAAATTATTTTAAAAAACTAGTGAGAAAATTGCAAAATATTTCGTCATACCTAATTATGATCGATATTTTTCATGTCGTTGATATGAGTTTAATAATAAGGCTTTAATTTTATCTGAATCCAAAAGACGTGCAACATGAATTTTGCTGAAAATTGAAAGTCATATTCATGTTAAAAATAGCAATGCATTGAACTCGATTTTTGTATGGAGGAACCAAATGTGTCTAATGTAATTATATAACATTCAAAATTCAAACAAAATAAGGGCTATAACTAGAATAGGTACCAACTTGTTACTCCTAATAAAAGAAAGGCTTTATGTTCATCCAAACATATGTTTCAGCCAGCACATTCCAAGATTGTGCAACAATTTCTCAAGGTTATTTTACATTAGATCACATAATAGGTACCTATTGCTACTTTTATGTTATTATATTATTCAAAATGTGTTTTTTTTTTCTATAATAAATAACAGGATATTTTCTAGAAACTTTTTATAAATATTAAAGCTTTTTATAATTAACACACAGCTTTTCTCAGCTAAAAGCGAGGCTAAAATAAATTTTTAGGGACCTACTTTTGGTTTAGGGTATCTGTTATAAACAAGGGTTTAGGTTTCCGTTTCATATGTATTCACTTTCTCTAAGTTTTTTGTGTAATATCAGTTATTTATTACTACTTTATTAATAATTAATGAGACAGGACACACTTTATCTCATGACAAATTTAATATGTCCATATTATTTTTTTATGTTTTTCAACATTGGAACATATTTTGTAGTGTTGAGTCAGGTGCTGATTAATAAAAAGAAACAAAGATTGTCAAATGGTTCTCATATAGAGCTCTGACATCATAAAAAAATTGGTGACGGTACCCATGTCAGTTTGATATCCCACTGGATTTTAATTACCTAATATAATATTAGACCTCACATGATAGAATAAGCTATAAACAATAAAAATTTACCTAGCTTTCATGTCACAGTTTGACTATTTATAGGCTTCAGAACTTCTTTTGATGTAAATGACAGCTGACTCTAATATGTAAAATATCTTCATGTCACCATACCTTAATCAATGGATGTCACGCAGTTTGACAACTAAGTAGGTATAGCCTTAGCCTTGACAACGGACCTCCACCTTGACATAATAAGTAGGTAACCTGACAACTAGGTTTCTTTCTTTCTATACGGACAAATCTGACGAAACATTATAAGAAAAGTTATATCAAAAAGCATTTAAGAAAATAACCACATTTTTTTAAGTTGCTAATTTTACCACACAAGCTAGTCTGCTTGTATCAAATAAAAAAGTGAAATTATTGTGCAATAATTAATGTATTATTTCATTCTTTTATTTTTTATTAAATGTTTAATGTTTATAATAAAGGCAAAACTACGTAAAAGTTTATATTTTACTTTAGGAGTACCAAATAGTGAAATGTGGCATTGGCTGAACACCGAATATTCGGCCTAGCAATATTCGGCAAATTATTCGGCTCAATAGTTCAAAGTTCCACATCAAATTTATAGTATTTCTTATCAAAATGTGTTTTAAGAGCCTCTATAATGATAACTGAACACTAAACCTACACATAAATATAAAAAATTAACCTTAGAACAGGAAATAAATATAAGGGAGCAGACCGGAAAATTGGCCAAATATTCTGGCTGAATAATGGTTTTACGGTTGGCTGAGGATGCACCTGACATTATTTAAGTTGGATCATTAGTCGTTTTTAAATTTTTAATTGTTTCCTTAGGTATATTTTCAGTATATTGCATTTTTGCAAAAAATGTAAATCTTGCGATTTATTTTACAATAAATTGTATAATTTATCAAAAATCAAACTGACTAGCCAAATAATTAGCGCGAATATTTGGTTTTTAAAAGTATTATTCGGCCTTGACGAATATTCGGCAATGTCCAAAGAATGGCCGAACATTCGGTCTGTCGAATATTCTTTGCATCGCTATTTTACTTCTTGCTTTATTTTTGAAGAAGGCTGAATTTTCAATTTTAATTTTCCATTTTTCTTAAAATGTCTATTAGATATGCCTTCCTTTTTAACTCATGGACATACTCTATATTTTTCAAATTTAATTTTAATGACATTGTTTAGCTCCGGTTTTTTTTTAGTAGGAAAAAAGAAGTACCAGGTATAGTTGCATTTATGCCAAAAAACAGATTTTTTTTAATACATTGGAAAATAAACAAATGTATTTTTAGCCAAATCTTAATAGTAATAATTATAAGTGTAAAAAATGTGAAAAGAACACAGAAACAAGTAAACATGGATCACTGTGGATCTTCTTTCTCAGTTTTAAATAAACTATAATAAATGAAGGATGCAGCAGGTACTTCATCTTCATAGTTTATATCAAACAATATGTCGGGAGTGTGAAAGGTAAAAGTTGGTCTGCATTTGACATATTTGCATTTTTGACAATAAGATAATCAATAATCCAAACATAATCAAAAATCAATGATAGAAAACAACTAGTAAAAACACAACAGGTATAGTTTATCTGATTTCGATTGAAACACTTCAGTCTCAATAAGTGATGATTTTCAACTGATTTTAGCAATACTATACTTTCATGTAAAATTAGTAACTATAGTAAAATCGAGCAACTCTTACGCCTGGTGTAAACAAGAGCACGTGAGTTGAAATATTCGCCAGGGCCGCACTGAGGCACGACCTTTATTTAATTTTATATTTACAATGGTTTACATCAAAATATTTGGGAAAAGAATTATTGGCTTAATTAAAATGGTTCAAAACATCGATAAAATTATTTGTGGCAGTGTCTAAATAGCTGAAAACAACAATGTAAAACCGCGTAACTACACTTTTGCGATCGAGTACGTCCCTGTTGCCGACTTGGGTGAAACTTTATAGCCTACCGACCAATCGCGGATCGTCATTGAACACGTGGTTTTATTTACGCCAGGCATACGGATTGCTCGATTTTAGTATAGGTATAAACATAAGAAAATTTTAGATAAAAATAGAATTTGTACGTGTACCTATATAATAATGTTAGTCAGAATGTATTCTTGTGCAAAAAATTTGGTTTAAATTCAATCATTTCCTTATTATTAAACGTAAAAGCGTTCTTCGAAATCAAATTTCTGCACTAGAATGGTGTTTACTCAACAACAACAAGAATGGACCGAAAGTTGATATTTGAACCCATAGGCTACCTTACCAGATTGAAAAGCAACTTGCCCCATATGACAAATGTTTTCACAAAAAAACCTGCTTACATACTTGTTTACGTGGCAGCTATAATGAAAGAAATTAAGCAAAGGCCAAATTGAAACAAACGCTCGTTATTATTAAAATGAAAAATGTTTGTAAAATAATAAAATCTAAGTAAGAAAGCACCATGTAGGTATTATACACCGTTTTAATTAGAAAAATATGTTTTGAAAGAAAAGAACAGAATTTAAGTATTTGAGAGTTTAGGGTGGGGTTGGGAGGAATGATATTTTTCAAAAATCACAGTTTCTTGGCACATCACAGTTTATGTAGGTATTTATTCCAAGTATTTATCCTTTTGTTATGCATGTTAATTCAAGTTAAAAAATTGGTGTTGCATTATTTTACAGTCGTCTCCCAACAATACTTTTCACTCTCTAGGTGTAGTGGGGTGTTTGGCTAGAGCCTGTCATCTTATAACTTGTACATTTCAATTTTTCGACTTTGCTCCCTCTAGATCGGTCTGGCCGCAATGGCGACAGCGGCCCCCAAACGTCCGACGAGGACTCCTACGTCGACAACCTGAGTGTGGCGAGCAACTATTCCGAAAACACCACCGACGACCTGGACGAGTGCGACGACATAACCCAAGATCAGCTGGAAGACAAACTTTCTGAAATCATAGACGGTCTCACGCAAAAATCCTCGCAGGGCAGGACAAACTGTTACAAAACCTTCACGAAAGGTTTAGTCAATAAATACATGCCTGGTTTTATAAGGGACAGGTAGGGGGGGTGTGGACTGGAATAGGAACTATTATATTTCTCTCTCTTTTTTTTTAATATAATTTTAGGAACTTCACGTTGTGCGACTGCATAGAACGCAGTCTGAAAAAGGGCGGCAGTGCGGAAAAAGGGGCGGCGGCCGAGTTGGCAGCGGTTATGTGTGTACAGTTAGGGGCCGAAGGAACCAGCGAAGAAATTTGCCAGTTGTTAAAGCCTGTATTGTTGACGATGGTTTGCGATAACTCGATGGCTCCATCTGTAAGAGCAACAGTAAGTCACATATTAAATACATTGTGATATATTTTGTGTTTAAACGAACCAGCTAATGTGTACAGGATGTTGCAGATTTGTTCTGCGAAAAAAGTCCCTCTAAAAATACTGCTCTAGACTCGAATTTCAATAGGTCCTTTTCACCGAATTAACATATTTTCTATTAATAAAAAATTCACATAATTTTAGAAACAACTATTGTTTTTGTAAATGGAAACAATTTAATTTTTTTATTAACTAAACTTTTTACAGTATACATTAAATATACAGAGAAAGTTGTACCAATGAGAATATCCCCTCTGTTTAAACGATAAAATCAAATTGATATTTTCTCAATACAGCTTGTAGAAACACGGCAACTTTCAAATATTTTCACATTTTGTTGTTTCCTGGGTTCTAAAAAACCTTGTTACCAATTTTTTTTGCAGCTACAAATAAAAATATGCGCTTAAATAACTTTGTATAAATATAATATAATTGGATAACCTGGTTTCTAGTGCTGTTCCACACTGAGCAACCTGGCGTTCCTCTCGGGAGGCGAAATCGGCGAGATCATGGGTTTGATGCAGCAATTTGAGTTGGTTTTCGCGGGAAGTTATCTAAAGGGCGACGGCAGTCTGCCGAATATCACCACCGAAGTGGGGAACCTCCATGCGGCTGCGATAAATGCGTGGTCCTTACTTTTCACTGTCATGGCACCCGGCAGCATTGGGACGATGATCACCAATTCCAAATCATTACCGTAAGTTGGATTTTTTTTTAGTGAGCTTGAAAGCAAAGTAAAACAGAAATCAGGTTCATGTAAGAAAGTTAAGTTGTGTAAGGCACTAGAATGGGAAAGGTTGGTACCTATAGAGAAAATTGTAGATGTTGGTGATATCGGACAAAGTACCTAGCGTTTCCAAAGAAATAATCATGAAAAATACTTGTGTTATTTGAATGTTCATTTCATCAATCTAATGTGATCTAATCTAATCATTTCCAGTTTATCATTATTTATTAGTCATATGAAGAAAAATCCTCAAACGTTAAAAAAGCTAATACATACCTTAAAGGAGACATAGATAGGCAAATTTATAGTTGAAACCATCCGCCAAAAATGCCGCCACAACATTCAAACATTAATTATGGAACGAAAACAAATTGCGCACGCGCAGTTCAGCTTGAAGAGAATTATGAATGAACTAATAGCAAGTATCCGTTAAACGGTGCTGTATGTTGGGACAAATCCGATTTCCCAAGTGGACAATGTAAAGCCGTAATTGGTTTTAATTAATATTTTACTTTTGATTTACCCAAAGTTATCAACAATAAGTATGTGTAATGGACGAATTTATCTCGTGTTGTCACAAAGGCCTTTACAGCATCATATAACATATAAAGTCCCATTTTAAGATAAAAATATGTGTTTCACTGGCAACCCCGCTATATTCTTTTTTATCGGATATTAGACTATGGCCTGTTTATGGCAGCAGAACAAATGTAAATAATAGGATCTAGGGATTCAGATAACTATGGTTACATCTTTTGTTGAAATAATATGTTTACATGTTTCTATTTATTTACATAGATATTAACTAACAAAGAATCATTCTACATACTGCACTTGTTATAAAAAGTCGTAAAGTGTGTATATGTACTCGTATCTAGATTTGGTGTGCACATAAAAACTGAAATATTTAATGTCCTTTTGTTTATGGTATAAATAACATTTATACATTTGCCTAAACATTTAGATTTAGTATCATATTGAAATATGAAATGTCTATAAATGCAGAACAAAAGTTTTAGGGTTAGACTTGATTGGCACTGCTGGCTGACCACCATCCATCTCCACCTCACTTCTGTTTTATTTGTTATGATTCTTTGTTGTAGTACACATCACATTTAGATGTGAAACTTTAATTTAATTCCCTGGGGATGATTTATAGACCAATCGAAAGGGAAAAATCTCCGAAATAATATTCTAGAGAAATGACCAGAAATTAATTAATAACTACTAATTATTTGTGCACCAAATGTCAGTTGCAGATATGCGTGACTTCATGAAAACAATCTTCAGAAATGGATGTAGCCTAACAGGTAAAGGCCTATGAAAGTTTCATTTATTTCATTGTATGTTCACTATGAATTTTTTTTTTTTAATTGATTTACAAAAATAAAGATGTTGAATAAGTAAACAAAAATCTGTATTTTTGTCAATAATTATTAGTTTTTAATTAATTTCTAGCAATTTCTCAAAGCAAATATGTTTTATTGTGGTAAGAGTAAAACTTGCTGACAAAGCTGAGTAATAATTAAATTAAAACATATGAAAATAAAAATACACCAATTAAGCATAAAAAAATCAAAAAAGCTTGGGAGTAAACATCAAAAAAACTAACTTACAAGAAACAGGTACATAAAAACAGCAAGGCCAAAATATGTCAATATTAAAATGAATCATGTAAGTACTCTTCTAAAGTAAAATTTGTCCCTCTCGATTGGTCCATAAATCCAGGGAATTAAACTAGATAATAAGTTATAAAATGACTGTAATATTTGTAAAATATGAATTAGTTATAATTTTTTTTTTTGTAATTTGTATGATAGATCCTTGGAACATTTATCTGAATTACTCGAGTCTACTCATTTGGAGGTTAGGCTAGCCGCCGGCGAGGCATTAGCGCTTGTCTTTGAATTGGGGAGACTAGAAAACGAGGCATTTTTCGAGGACTTTGCGATGGACATATCTGAAACCCTGAAACAACTTGCAACTGATTCGCATAAATACCGTGCGAAGAAAGAACGAAAAGTCCAGAGAGCTACTTTTAGAGATATCTTGCTATTTATAGAGGTGAGATTGGCGACAGAGTATATTATTTGATGCCTTTTTAAAAATATATCCATTTTAGGAAGATACAACGTCGGAAGTGAAAGTAAAATTTGGAAAGGAGGTTTTAATACTGGACACGTGGGCAAGGAGAAAGCAATACGACAGCCTGTGTACCATATTGGGGCCAGGAATAAATGTACATTTGGCGGAAAATATGCTGCTGCGGGATATATTTGAATTGGGGACTGCTCCTTTGGAAGAACACGAAAATCCAAAACATGCTCAAAATCAGATGGAGAGATACAGGAAGGTAAGGTTCCGATTCATATTCATCATGGTTATTATGTTTTTTGTATTATTAATAGAAATAGCAAACAAATAAGTCATTCTAATGTTGTAGCGTTTGATGAACGCTGCCAACTTCAAGGCAAGGACCATATCGAGAGGAAAGAACCGGGACAAGCGATCAGACTTCTAAGGCGTTACAATAACAAAAAAAAGTACTACAGGCTGTTTTGTAACTAACACAATGTATACCATGTATTTATAAAAGCTTGCTATTTATTGTAATAAAATAATTATTTGGATTTACTAGGAACTTTATTGTTGTGAGACTGAATTGTCTCACGTTAATTTAGTTAATTTCAGAGTAATATGGATTTTTAGATATTTTAAATCAATTTTATTATATACTCGTGTAATATTGAGCCTCATTTATGTAGTATAATATATTATAATAAAAACTGTCAGTATCAGCTCATTTATTCTTTTACCCGGATTGTACAGACCTTTATAATCAAAAAATGTTGGAGAAAATATTCATAGCATTGCCTCTGGTATTGCTTTAAGCTCTAATAGCTTTAGTTGTGTAATTTACTACTTCGAACAAATCTGCTGCTGATCCATAGAGATCATATATATATGATCTCTATGTGCTGATCGCAAAAAATTCCGCAGTTGGATTAGGTGGTAATATCTCTTCTTCATATTTCTATGGTACCACAAAACAGAAAATAGTAACACTTATTTCAGTCAACGCTTATAGTGAATTATTCAATGCTAACATAAATATTATTTTCCCTCCAATGCTTTAACTTTTCATGTAAAAAAAAACAAAATATATTTTGTCATGCAAAGGAAAGTTCTTAGAAACCACAAAACAATAAACATTTAAAATAAAAACAATATATTAACATTTAATAATAAATTGTGTACATTTTAAAATTTAAAAGCCTGTTTCATAATGCAAACAATTTTCGTTATTACTTATGATAATTTAGCAAGATAACATTTCTAGAAACGAAAAATATCAAAAAATCACTTGCGCTATGAAATGCTCGAACACCTAATGGAATGTTCAAAGAGATCTGTGAAATAAGTAAGAGTTTTGTAAATATCATTTAGTGCTGTTATTTCTCAGCCCTGTGTTCTGTTGGCTCAATTCGTTCGTCACGTGTTCCCACGCATTCACACTGGCCTGGTAATAGTTTATCTGCTTACTAACGAAATCTAGTAATATCTTTTTCATGCACTGTTGCTTTTCGAGCTGCCAGCGCTCCAGGTCACTTCGGAGTGATTCGTTCGCACACTCCAAATTGTCCTGGTTCGACTCGACTTTCTTCAGAAGTTGGGGTATGTACGAGCCAAGTTTTTCGAGTTTATCATCACTGCTTGGATGTTTCCAAAGGGAGAAACCACTTGCAGGCTGGGACGGATTCTGAGAAGATGCTACAAGCTAAAAACAAAATTTATATTGAAAGTGGCAAAGTTTTAAAAATGCAACTTAAAAATAAAAAATCATTTTCAAAAATCTTCTTGGGTCCCGTTTTTGAGATGTTTTGCATATAGAATTGGCTAAACATTTGCCGGACCCCTTAATATTCCACCTTATTTTGACGACACATGATAATGATGTTGTAGACTTATAAACTTGCTATATTATAATATTAAAACCTATTATGTTTATTAAGAGACTGAGAAGCGTTCAACTTTACAGGCTTAAGGCGCTACGATACCCCCTATTTTCAAGGGTTTCGTAGTTTACATCTACTTGCATTTCTTAATATTTTCACTTGATTTTTTTTTGTGGCTTAGATAAAACTATGAAGAATCGTCGTTGTGTATCACGAACTGTGCAGGACTAATGCGACACTGTTAAAAAAAATGCCGAACATACCCGAAATTCGACTATATTCGGTTAAGAATTTCGAGTATTTCCGCCGCTCAAAAATAATTCGAAAGACACAACGACGATTGAGGCATTCGATAACATTATTTTAAGACTACTTTCAAGTCGATACGTTTGTTCGTTTGGCTATGATTTGAAAACTACGAACCCATTGCCCGGCAATAAAATGATCCGTGAATTGGCCATCCGAGCAGGAATTAGACGTACGGAGATAGGCGGGCGGGCGGGCGTTCGCTGGAACTCGTGGTTCCCCTACTCCCCCTACTTCGGCCTACCTCACCGGGCTCGAGAACCACGTCAGGGGAACTTTCAATCGATATCAGATGTTTCATTTTTCATTTTATTACTCTCAGTCTCCCTAATTTGTGTTTCGCTTGTTTTGAATGTTGGAATATTACATTATGTATGTCGACTGGCATATAATAATACTCATTATTATTATTCCTCCAGGAGTAATAAATAAATAATTATTATTCACAAAGTACTTTTTGCTTTTGTGTAAAATGGTTTAATCCCTAGGGCAGAAAATGGCCTGGTCGTGCAAAAAGAGTAAATTTAAATTCCACCAAATTGTGCGTTTGATTTTTACTTTAAAAATGTGATAGGTACAAGTAATATTTTTGTCAAATAAATGGGTCATGTGAAGCATTTTTTGAAAACGAATAATATTCTATGTAATACGATTATTGTGTCAAATCGCTGCATGATAAAAGCTAATTTATATACTTTCCAGAGGGAACGATAATAATTGTGACATCCAGTCAGTTTTAGAAACTTCTTCGTTAGAAGATTGTTCGAAAGTCATTTGAGTTGAAAATCGGGCAAAATAAAAATAGAAGGTACATTTTATTGTTCCAGTCTGTCGAATTTATGACATTTTAATACATTTTTTTAGGATGTTCGATAATTCAGATTTGTCAGAAGGTTCTGAAACTGAACGGCAGTCATTGCAAGAATACCTATAATGTTTGATAATGATGTCGCAACAGTCACAGTGAAACCAATAGGAGTAATTTGTGGGCTTGTGTGCTTTTATTCCCGTACCTAATATGGTTCCCAGAATTTGAGAGAGGGGTACTAGGGTACTAACACATATTTTGCATTTTGCACACTTATTATTCGGATTTAGGTATAAGTGCAGGTACCTACATAGGGTTTGAGAAACAAACTTTCTGGGAAAAACAGGGCTTTGAATGAAACATTTACAAGGGATTAGGAATTAATAGCTCCTATTATCTCAAAACTATTACTTTATTTAAAAACGGAGACCGGTTTCGCAACTCTATAAATTTACCTACAACCTCAGGGCAGGTAGTAGCTATATGTATAAATAAATAAAGAACCTTTACTTACCTAGCCATTATATTTGAAATATATACATTCAGCCACAAGTCAAAGTTGAAACAATTAAAAACATTTACATAATTATAACCTTTTTTCAAGTATCTCCTTCAAATTTCCTGCAAGCTCTTGGACTATAAGTGATTACCCTTTATTTATTTACTTTTTTAAATCTTATATTGTAGTCCTTGATGATGTAATTTTATAGATTAACGAAACCGCTTACTGTTTTTAAATAAACAAATCATAGTTGTGATATAATATTATACCTATGGCCTATTCACTCTAATCCCTCTAAAGTGAACTCTTACCAAAGTCTAGAAAGTATATCTCTGGACGCTGCTCTTACAGTGTAGAAAGTTTTCAGTTAGATTTATTTATTATTACACAAATATAAATATGGAATACTAGGTATATAAAACATTTTATAGAAGTAGACTTTAGACGCACTTTTTTAGTCGTAACAACACTATTATGCAGAACAATAATTATCCAATCAAACATCGATAGATGTTCAACTCACCCTAACGTGGTTCAAGAAGAATTCGGTAATCGAATCGTTAATTTAGATTTTATAATTGAGCAATTACAGAAGTTTTTTATACACGAACTCTTCATAGTACCTATGCACGTTTGCTGATATGAAAAATAATAGTAAAATTGCTTCGACGCCAAAAAGCTATGCAGTGTGTTGCCAACGAAAAGTGAACGCCCTCTATAACTCCCAAAAAATATTATTTTTGCAATAAAGCAAACAGGCCACCGCCGCTTTTTAAATATTCGCGCTTCTTCGTCGGCATCGGCGAGACTCGTGTGACCCGTCGGCGGCGGCCGGCACCTGTATTATTATTTTATATTATCTACACAGGAAAAAAAAACTGTTGTGATTTTAGTGAGTTCGTGTATAATCAATACTTTTGACGTAGATAATTGCAGATGAACCAATAAGTTTAAAATAGTTTAAATTTCCGTTAAGAAGACGTATTGCCACTTCCATACTAAAATTGGCATACTACAATGAAAGCATAACCTCGGTTTTAAAATGTCTCATGTTTTATTTAAACAATTAAATTTATTTTATTTAAATAATAATAATTCTCACCCTCAGACTACTCCAAACTATCTAAGAGTACCCCAGAAGCAACTGAAAAAACACTAATTCATTGGATGAACAAAACAACTTAATTGCAACTTTTATAGGTATTCATGAATATAATCAGTAAATCATGTTTTTCAATTTTTATGGTATTCAAGAAATTCTTAGAATTTTCATATTAGAATTCATGTCAAATACAAGTTAGATTGAATCAAGTACTTTTTACTCGACTGAACTAATATCCTATTACAAACACGTTAGTAAAAAAAGCTGTGACCTTGACTGAGTAATTTACCAAAATCAATGATCGCAAATTAATGATCGCAAAGGTTTTGAATCAACCATACATTTTATATCGTTCGTAGTCATAATGAACACTGTGCAAGTGAATGGCTATTAACAAACTGGGGGTTACTAGAACTTGTATCCACTAATATTAAATGTTATTAATTTAATGATCTCATCTGCTACATTTCTGTTTTGTCAATTATAAGTTGCTACACTAGCAACTTGATTTGCATTTTACACATCATTTGCTTATTATTTAGGCAATAATATGATATATTACTAATAATTATAATTGATATTAGTACCCACAATTATTACAAATTCAGCAAAAATTCAGTGACAGTAGTTGTAATTTCAGTATAATGAACAGTCAAATGTACCCCTATTCAATTCAACACCATGAAACGTTATGTTATGTTGTTCTGACAAAAGAATGTGCTTAGAAAAGAGATATTGTAGAATCAATTCCAGAACATGCTATTTCTTGAAATAAAATATTACATTTAAATTATTCATTAGAATTCAATATCAATTGTCATTGAATTGATTATTGTTAGTTACAAAAAGCTTCTGCTTGAGTTTGAGGAATATCTCATATTGAATTAAACAGGGTTTTTTTACAAAGTGGCAGATTTTTCTCAGTGTAGTAACTACGGCCGGCTGCCCCTCAATCGTAGCACTATGAAGGGGCAGGCTGGAGTGGGGTCGTGGGGACTAGAGGAAGGAAAAGGATAGGCATATCTAATCGAGCGACGTTTGTCCTGAATTGAGTCGGGCACTTCGGGCGGATTTCATAAGTATCGTAGCCTCTTAATGATTAACCATTTTACCTTACCGTGTTTTATTTTGGTTTTGTCTCTATGGTTGTTTTTCTAATTGCTACAATATTAACAAAGTTTCCTGCAATGGCATTACCTTATCTTTTTCACTATGTTTCTTATTTAATTCATCCATGGAAACCTCATAGGCAGCTTGATAACTTTCCCGTTTCTTCAAATTATCTTGTACAACATCAACGTAAGCCAAAAAATCTTTAACAGGACCACCAACACTGTAATTGTAACTATGAACTAAGGCAATTTGAGCTGCTGTACTACGTTCCATGGCTCCTCCAATATTTTGCAACAAATCGGATAATTCGGGTTCCGTCGTAGCAAAAGTTGTAAATATAGGATGAAAACTGTTTAGTTCCGTAATAAAATCGCCCCTTTCTTTGTTAATTCGACTAGAAATTTTTTCGATGGCTGATAATTTTTCCGAAAGAGTAGTTAAGTACAATTTTGTTTTGTCGAATTCCAGATGACGGTTTTTAAGCACCGAATGAGATGAGTTTGAATGACTGAAGGTACGGATGTGGCTTTCTATGGGCATTCGTTGACGTCTGTGTAGCGTAAAATCCTACAACAAGAACTTTTCAAGTCCTACATTATGGGAGAAAATATTTAAAATACCGGAGCTTTTGCCGTTAAGAATACTTTAAAATGTTCATTACAACTCAAAATTGGATGCTGGGCAACTCTAGATATGAAAAGATTTAATGCTTTCATTCTTAAGAGAATAAAATCTTTCGAATATCTGTCCAACTGTCCTATCAACGAGTGTTTTCCAGGCAGAGGCTAAAATAAGATATAGGTATGTATGTATTATTACACTCAATTGATTCAAATATCGAATTCAATGATACAAAAGTTAGTAAATACGTTGTTTTTTTCAACTAATAAATAATTCTTACCGGCACAATGCAAAAAGGATGACACTCTACTAACTTTTGCCGCAACCATAAGAAATCGTTATATCTCCTCCGAGCAATATACTCGTTTTCAGAAAATTCTATCCGAGCAACCTTTGTGGTAATCTTAAATGTTATGTATGTTTCTAACGTTTCTAAATGTTTCTGGGGGTTATCAATTTTAACGCAAAAATCCGAATTCTCATCCATGTTTAACTCGGATAGGTTTTCTATGTCTTGAATTGTTGAAAAACTTTCTAGACTAGGTGATTGTACCTTAAATAAATCGATTAGTAACGCTTTATTATATCTATAAATTCCACAAAAAACGGACTCACTAATGAATTATCATAGGTTGATCCACTACAAATACTCGATTGGTCAAAATCTTTGGTTAGTATTGATGAAATCTTCTTGTTTTCTGTGACCACATCTAAAACCGCTGAGTTGTTGCTTGCCATTTTTAAGACAAAAAAGAGCCTTTTTTCCAAATGGGGCGATTCCTTAATGATATACCTTCATCGTCAGGTGTTTTGCACAAATTCACAAAATAAGAAAGTTAAGTTATACCCAGAGAAATGGAGTAGGGAGAACACGTTAGAAGCTGCGCGAACTGCCTAATAAAAGTGGCGGCCATATTAAATCAACTTTACTACTACTTTACTAAACTTACCGAAAAAATGATACTCCCGGAGGTCTCCTAGACTTATAATTCATTTGTCGCGGGACAAAAAACCGACTCCGATCGGGAAACACCGGAAAGCGCGAACGTGAAGCCGTGAAAACTACGCGAAAGCCGACAACCTCCACACTCACGTTCGCGCCTCTTCGCGGGGTTTCGCGCCGCGAATGTGGAGCGGCCTTTACAGTTTGGTACTGCACACGACATTTTCCAAAAACACTGACCATTTCTCTGCTGAAAATACAACTATCGCTGAAAACAAACTGCAAACGTCAAACTGGGGACAATATGCCGGACATTACATTTGCCTGGAAATAGGTTGCGCAATAGGTCAAAGCGCGTTCTCCCTACTCCATTTCTCTGGTTATATCCCAGAAAAAATTTTCTGGGGTTATACTTGCCACAAAATATAAATATTAAGTTATACCATTGAGTAAAGGATTATTCCTTTACTCAATGGTTATACAAACTTTTCCGAATAACCAAACACCAAATTTAGGTTAAATAACAAACAAAGCCGCACCCACAAAATACTAATAGATCGGATCACTTACAAAAAAAATAAAGCAAAATCACAGGAATCTGTGGCAAAACATAATTGATCACAGAGTCAGAACAGAAATACTTTCCGGAGAGAAAAGAACAGCTTTGTTCCAACAATAGTTTTGAACTAGTTCTAGCGAATGGGAATACAGGAAAGTAGTTCCAGAACTGTTTTCAACCAATTACTGTTGTGGGAACGTGGTTTTGTCAGAGATATGAAGGTGGAGAGAATAAGCGTCAAGCTGCGGGAACTTCGTAATCACCATTTTCTAACTTAAGCTTACAGGGAATAGTTAATTAATACAAAATTCTTGCTTGCCGATTTTGGGCACTTTTTTCACATGTGTGTCTCTGGTTGCGGCGTTGTCAGAGAAATTTTCTATTATTTTTACAATCTTTCACCGCACATGCCAATAAACTACACTACCACTTAACAAAAAACACTCAAATCTATAAAATATTATACATAAAAATGCCGTAACCAACCACTCCAACCAGTCGTAAAAAAGGAGAACGAGATGAATCTTTTGACGTTACAACTAGAAAATGGCGGACCCACAGGAGTCGGGCAAAATTAGGCTTCGAACCAGAGAACCTACTCCATTTCTCTGCTGCGTACTCGTATAAAGTCCTTCTCCTTACGCCTCCATCTCCATTTCTCTGGGTCTGACAGAAGCATATACATTGTATCTTTATGTATATGGACAGAAGACAGACCTGAAGTTAAAACATACCCTTTTTTCTTTTTTGTTGGATTAAGTGGCAATAAAACTGTTTTAATTGTTGTCTTGAAGCTGGGCAAATATTTTCTTATGTGTAATATTACTTTTAATAGCTTGTAGAGGATCAGTTTGATAAAAACACTACCGCGACGAATCAGAGCGCAAAGTAACCTCATAACGTAATTTTTCCCTGATTTTCGCCGTCGAAAACAACTATTCCACTCTTCAGCGCGCTTTTGTCGAAGTGACGTAGGTACGCAGAAGAGTTTAATTTTCGTTCTCCTAGCTGGCATACCGTTATCTGTGTATCGTGCTCCAAACTATTAAAATTAATTGCATGCAATAAAATACTAGTCCCAAGCTGGACCAACACTATATTTATAGTGTTGGTCCAGTCCCAAGTTAAAAAAATCCGGGTGAAATCAACAAAAAAAAACTTAGGTATATCTTTAATAAAAATAGGAGCAATTTCAATGACCTTGACGCCATATTGGAGGAATAGAAATTGAGATAATTTAGATTTTAGATCGTCAAAAATCGGTTCAGAACTGCTCTTGGAACAAACCCTACGACCTACGACCTACGATTCTCAGAAACAGATAAGTAAAAAAACTTTCTGGAGATGTTGATGTTTTTTTTTTTAATTTTTTTATCTGAATTATTATAGAATTAATAATCTGTGGAATTAATACTAATAGTTAATAGAGCCATAGATAAGGAATAAAAAGTACAGATAAGGATTGAGAATATAAAAATATATATTTTAGGCCTTGTGTTGTGGAGGATATATTGGCCCAAATAAGACTAAACAAGAAATAAAAAATGGAACGAGGAAAATCATTGCCGGGCACTAGAGGCCCCAAAGCTAAAATAACTCAACAAATGCCAGACTCATTAATAGCTTTGGGAGCCAAACAAGGTTCTTCTAGGGACGATTCTAAAAGAACTATTCCTCTGCCCAAACCGTCAGTTAGCACTCACTCTGGGCAAAGCACAAGCAAAGGTAAATAATGTAATAATCCTTTTTTAGGTAGCTTTGATAAACAAATTTTAGCACCAGATAAACTAAAACGGGATGGAAGTTCATCCAGTTTGACTTCTGTGCCCGCTTCGAAAAAATTGAAAGTTGGTATACCGGCAAGGCCTGGAGTGCCTGGTGTGCCTAGTCCAAATGTACTTTCCTTAGATAGGTTAGGGGCAAGTTCCAGCGGTGTTGAACCATGGGAGTCTCTTGCCGTTGAGTGTGATGTAAACGATTTGTTTGAAAAGGTTTTGCAAAATATTCAAACTGACAGTAGCGAGAAAACTGTACGTTACACTGAAAATATTCAGGTTGCAAGCTTAAGCAGTTTTGATATTAAATTTGTAGATCGGATATACTTTGGGAATCATGAAATCTCTCAAAAATAACAAATCGAAGCCATGCAAGGTAGTGTGGTCGGTTCTGTTTTCTGTGGCAAGCATCCGGTCTGAATTATTCACAAACGAGAACATAATGAATGCTATGTTGACTATTTTAAGAAGAGATATAAATGCCGGGTTTAAAGGAATGTTAAAAAGCAATGCTCATGTGCATCATATGTTTCTTAATTTGATTTGTTACGCATTTGACGAGAAAGAAAATTGGCCAGAGATATTTGTAAAGGTAAGTACGATCCATAATGGTAATACCTACCATTGTGAGAATGTATGATTTAGATAGATAGATAGATAGCTGTTTATTTGACCACAAAATACAAAAAGTATGTGTAGCAAGTCAATTAAAATTAACACGTATTGGGAATGACAGAAAAGAATATTCATAAATATATATACATTACTATACTCGCCCTCTCTACGTGCTCATTTAGGTACTATTAAAATACAAACAATTAATAAATAAAAAAAACAAACTTAAAGTTCACAATTTAAAAATTCTTGTACACTGTAAAAAATGTTATTTAAACATATATGTTTAATAATTACTTTAAACTCATTTTTATCGCATAGCCTGACTGAGCTAGGCAGACGGTTGTATAAATGAATATCTAGAGAATTTCTTGCGGATTTGGCCAGTCTGTATCGATGAGTCCGCAGCACATCTTTGTTTCGTGTTGGATATCCATGAATATCGGATTGTTTGCTGTATACATGCTTTTTGTCATGGATCTCCAACAAGCTACGATATATAAAGAGCGCAGGGAGTGTCATGATTTGGAGAGCTCTGAAATGGGATCGACAAGACTCTCTAGGACCAAGGTTTAGCAAGACTCTTATGGCACGCTTTTGCAAGCGAAAGGCCCTGACGGCATTAGATGAGTTCCCCCATAGGGTAATACCATATTGCAATTTTGACTGAAAAAGCGCGAAATAGGCATTCCGCAAAATATCTCTATTTACTAATGGACGAAGTTTCTTTATTTGATAAATTGTTGAACTTAAACTTCTGCACACACCCTCGACGTGCCTGGACCAACTCAACCCGTCGTCTATGATGAAACCCAAAAGGGCGACGCTGTCTCCACCAGTATTTGCACTACTAGATGATACGATTAACCTCTGCGTTTTCCGTTCGTTCATGAGCAATTTGTTTGCGGAAAACCAAGCTTTGGCGGTGGCGCCAATACTAGAACGAATTTCTTCTAGAATAGTAGACGAAGGGCTCGAGCAAATTAGAGTTGCATCATCAGAGCACAAGTGCACTTTACAGGGCGAGACAAAGCCCGGAAAGTCATTAATATAAATGAGAAAAAATAATGGGCCAAGCACCGAGCCCTGAATTACACCATTTTTAATGGGTAAAACGGTTGAGTTTTCATTATTTATACTGACCGATTGGTGGCGGTTTTCAAAATATGAATTAAAAAGTGCTAGAGGTTGCTGATCCACGCCCAATAAGCTCAGTTTGTACATAAGCAAATCGTGGTCGACACAATCAAAGGCCTTGGCGAGGTCGCAGAGCGTCAAGGACACCCGCTCACCACCCTCAAGGCCCCCGACCACGCAGTCCACGACCACCCGGACGGCTCCCGATGTGGATCGGCCACGGCGGAAACCCCATTGGCTTTCATTAAAGAAGTGTGTTTCCTCAAGATATCCATATAACATATCCCTCAATATAATTTCAAATATCTTACTGAAAATAGAGATTATAGAATTGGGCGGTAATTTTCAATTAACTCCTTATCACCCTTCTTGAACAGCGGCAATACCCTCGAACATTTAAAAGATACAGGAAAAACCGCTGTAGAAATACAAACATTAAAAAGATGAGTTAAAAGGGGAATCAGAATATCTGCCGAAGCAAATACAGTCTTACTATTTAGATCGTAAAAATCCAATGCTGAAGAACTTCTCAATGAACCATTTGATTTAATATCTAAGTATAGTTTCATTGGTTTGGCTCATGATATGCAGATAACGGTATGTCGGCTAGGAGAACGAAAATTAAACTCTTCTGCGCACCTGTCACTTCGACAAAAGCGCGGCCAACTTACCAAAAATAGTCCTGAAATTAGTCTCACTGACATACGTCAGTTATCTATTTCACATCAAGTTAAATCCAAGAACAGTATGTAGGCACCTTTGAGACACCGTGGTGTATATGTGATTGCCTACCTCACTAAACGAGTCAAATTTCGGTTTGTTTAAAAATAAAAGGTAGCCATGATTTTATTGAATAAGCGTCAACGTTGACATCACAGCACCTGCGCGCTGACATACCGTTATCTGTGTATTGTGGTTTGGCTGAATTTTAAAGTTGCCTTTAGTGGAGTCAACGTAGACGAAAAATGGTGTTAATTAGGAATTAATTAGGGAAGTCATGGATTTGAATAAAACCTTTTGAAACACCTTCAAACATACTTTTATTTAAAAGTCCGCAGGTTGAAAAAGTTCCCTTTTTATTTTAAAAATAAAACAATCAAAAATCGATCTTTCAGCGAAATTTCTCAAAAATCGTCTACAATTAATTGTAGAATCATTATTTTTCAATGAAAATGTATACTTTTATGTTTTTTGAGATGCTGATTATGAATATAAAGTAAAAAAAAATGAAAAATAAAATGACGCCTAGTAAAAATGAGGTTGAATCCAAGAATAATCGAATTTTAAATTTTTAATTTTTTTTCCGAGATAATCTCATCAATACGACAGCTAAGGTAAGTAAATTAGAAATACGTTTAAGGGAATAAAAAGTGAAAATCTAGCTATTTACGAAAAGCTCAAGCAGATTTTTATTTATGTATTTCATGGCATGCTTGACCACGAAAATCTTTGAAAACAAATACCTATCTTCTTCTTTCAAATAACATGTTAATAATTATTCTTTTGGCGATAGCTCCGAAACTAATGAAGATATCAAAATACCAAAATATTTTTTGTTGTAAATGTAATCTACTTTTTGATTATAACAGAATAAATGTCATTGAATTTAAAATTTCGGAGAAAATTGTAATAAAAGGGAAATTTTTCGAATTGCGCCTTCTAGAGGTGACCACGAAATTCGAAATGATCTTACTGGACAATCATTTGATAGAAGAAGGAAATCTCTCTTCAACAAGCCCAAATTCAACCAATTCGGTTAAACCAAACCGGAGTCAGCAGCATTTTTTCAAGTCAATGTTTATCCGCCCGTCTCACCTCCATTTGAAGAGCAAGAGCAAAAAATCCTTAACGAAAATTGTTCAGTATTTGCTGAAGAGTGCAATAAAATTATTTTTGATATAATTTCCAGCGATTTTTCGTGACTATATTACTTAAGAAGATTTTTCCCCAAAGCTCCAGTACTATTAATTCCTGAGATATGGTACCTCTTTACCCTTAATAAAACACCCTGTATATAGCTTGGATTTTCGGGGGGATATATATATTTAGGCTGTGCCATTCGTCCCCAAGTTAATACAAGCTGTGCTCCAAGGGAACAGAATGACATCTGCCGACTACCTGCCGACTAACACGCCTCACAAACACACGCACACCCTTACACACATACAAACGCATGTTCTCAGTGGATCGAAAATGGGGACTATAGTAGTATACAAACATGTATGAAGTATTTACAAGAAAGAAAGTGGAAATTATTATATTTATTATTGAATTCGTATTGTTGTATGAAAGCTGAGAACACACGAAGAGTTTTTTTTTACAAAAGCTGATAATCACGAACGGAAATTATATAGAAAAAATCTTTTGACTAGGAAATCGGAAGTTTAAAACATGTACTTTCACTTAGGATTGGTCTCATCCCAGTAAGAAACCTCCTTCAGCTTGATTCTTGGATTTAAAAATAAGAAAAATTGAGTTCTGCGTTTTAGGAAATTAATTATAACGCGGTTTACTGCAAAAATAAACGAGAAAAAAGAGAAATACATTAAAATAACTTATGCTATCAAAAAGCAAACCTTTTAAGCTTCAAGAAAGTCACCTATTGAGTTTAAATATCTAATTTTATGCTGATATTATGAGCGTTTGAAATAAATATTAAATATAAGATAGCAAGAAATTATGAAAAATCTATGTTCAAAGTGAAAAAAAAAAAACGATGTTTGCTATCCTAATCTTATATTGCTCATCCAAAACTACATACATTTAGTAGAAACATTCTGTAATATTGCTCAAAAATATTACAAATTGACCATGTAACGTCAATTATTGTGAAAATGCATGAAATTTTGATCAATGTCAACTTTACAATAATATGACAGGCGTATCCCTTCATGGAAATTAATGCTACAAGATTTTTTAATTGCTTTACGGTGTCACTTTCCAATAAACTTTGTTGCATATGAATTAGTTGTGTGTGTAAAAAGTTATTACTGTTTAACCGACTCGCGCTCCACGCGCCGCTCTCAATTTCGGCTGCCTCTTAAATACGAGGAAGCATGAAAACGTATGATCTTAAAAAAATTCTCATTCATTACTTAATTATTATACAAAAAAAATGTAAATACATTTTTTTTGAGAAATTGCCTGCTCTTTCGAATGGTCTTACTTAAATTCTATAAAAATGCTTATTAAATAAGTTATTAACCAAAAACCTATATTTTTGACAGTTATTGTCAAATAAAAAAAATCGCACACTATTTTGCGCTGTGGACTCTTCGGATTTTGTTTCAAGACATCAAAACGAACACATTCCAACAAAACCTAAAACTCCCGGAATTTCTTCGAAGTTATTTTCCTAGTTGACTCCACTACTTGGTAACTATGATAAACAATTTGCCATAGTTTTCGTAGGTGGCCATTGAGAGCAACTTTCATCATGACAAAATAAAGCCATATGGTAGAGATAATAAATTAATTAAGCTAAATTACGATTTCCTCTCAGGTTCCTATAATTATTTTTTTGCGAAATACTGTTAAGACTTGTGTCTAATCGGAGTAGTAACAGCCCCATCACTCATTATTATGTCTAATCTTATTCCCACTATCGGTTACTGTTGCTTCTCGCAAATATGAAACGGTTATGAGATGAACAAAAAAACACCAAAAGGATTTTTAAAATAATGCTTAAAAGGGAAATGAAACTAAGACACCAGGCACTAAAGCTCAAAGGACGCTTACAGATTATGATTTCAATTTTCATTGGCACGAAACACCCATGAAATCAAGTTTCACTCACCAGTAACCAGCAGTAAACAAAGTCCTGACTCGAGTTACAGAATTTACCGTAACTAAAACTGTCGCAGAAATATCATTTATGCTGTTATTGATGAGTTAGAACTTCCTGTCATAGACAAACCAATAAAAATATATGTGTTATCTAGAACCTAGGAATTTTTTAGATGTATGTAGAAGACGCAGTAGGCGATCGGGTAATAATAGATAGCCCTTTTGCAAAACCATTCGTTGACAATGTAATCACTGCTTTTAACACGAAGTGTCCCTCACCTTCACTATTAAGAGCCGAAACATGGACTTCTTCTGCAGCTAGAGACACTTCGAGCCCCTTAACAATCAATTTAGATGACGAAGATGGTAAATTATTTTTGATTTTAAAATATTTAATTTTATTTCTTATAATAATTTTTTCTGTAGTTCACAGCGAACAAAAAGCAATGGTCGAAAGTTGGCAAACAAAAGTAAGCCCACGATACACTCAGTCGCAAGAAAAAGTGGAACAAATTGTACTCGAAGCCATAAAGGACTTGTTGGCCCGAAGACAACAGCCCGAAAATATAAGCAAGAATTTCGTAAAATTCTTAAGTACCGCTTGCGGCCTAAACGAAATCAGAATAATAGCAGTTTCGAGAATCGAAACGTGGTTGCACAATCACAAACTGATGAAGGCCGCGCAGGAACTTCTAGCTTATTTGTGCTATAACTGTTCGGCATCGTCACCGAGAGACTTGGAGGTTATAGCTCAACTGAGCAAGTTGAGATTAAAGAACAAACCGACGATGAACTATTTTAATAACTGCCTGAGGGAGATGGTGCTCTCATTTCCGGAGAATTTGTTCCCGCTCTTGAAGTACACGATTTACAATGAGTTGAGCAACGCGAGAAATTCCAATAACTTGATTGTGGTTGGAGCGTTGTTCCAAGTTGCCCCCGAACCTGCCGCTGATGCATTTGCAGATATATGCTTGGTAAGTTTGTTGGGTTAAGATTTTTTAAACATAATATGCTTAACTTCAGTTAGAAGAATGACATCACATCTGAAAAATCACCACTTTGGTATTTTCGCAAAAATAGGTCATTTTTTCAGGCTGCCAATGCCACGATACACTTACCCACGGTATGTCACTAACGAATCCGAAAACCAGGCAACTCTGCGCATCTACGTCAGTTGCGAATCACGAATTCTAAATAATGCATGGTGTTTAATGACCGCTGCGGTTGTGTTTCACGATTTTGTATAGTTTACAGTTTAATGTGTCAAGAAAAAAGTGTAAACAACTGACTGATCGTCAGTCCAGCTCGACAGTGCTTTGAAATAGGCCAAAAATGCCGGGATGTGCAGTCAGCGTATGTCCAAATAATAATAGAAACAGTAAGGGAACGGATATTAAGTATTATAGATTTCCCTAGGACAATAATCTGGTAACGAAACATATTATTTATAGAACAGAGCATTAAAAATAGGGGACTCAACAGAGTTTATGCCTGGTTTATACAGCAAATAAAATATAATGTGCAATAAAAAATTAGCCTTGTGATGGTTAAAGGGAATCATTATTTGATCCCTATTTTACTCACTATTTTATTTGTTATCTTGTTTTGTTTGTTGTTTAACTATAAACTAAGCATTAGTTGTGCAGGTTGTGCTTGTGTCGAGGCTTGTGTGTATTAATTGGTAAATAAGGCTTTAATTGACATAAACCGACATAAACACTGGAAGGAAAAAGTTATATTTTTGGTAAGGCTTTGAATTTTATTTATCAATATCTTTGCCTATAACAAGTCATCTGTAAAATACTTTTTTTCGATGGAGAGTTTGTGTCGATAGAAGCTAAAACTTAGTTCAGGATTACCTTACTTACAATAAATGTATTATTTAGATACCTATATGATATTTTTTTATTGTCTACCAATATACGGTCTTTTAAAAGAAAAATCATGTTAATTTAACGAAATATACATCAATTTTATTTGCATGCGTACGATTAGCTAAAATGCAAAGAAAACAAATTATTTGTAAAATTATAATTATCAAATTAAATGTGTTTTTTATCAACAGAATATTCATTCATTTATCTGGTAACATAATTTACATATTTTTAACAACATTTATTTAAAAGAAAACGTTTACAATAAGCAAAAACTCATAAAAAAGTATATATTGCTGTGTAAAACATATGGAGCAATTTAAATTCTGATTCGCAACTGACGTCACAAGATGCGCAATGACATACCGTGGGTAAGTGTATCGTGGCCAATGCCTACCCACTTATAATTACTGAGGTTTAAAAGGGATTTTGAAAGAAAAAATAAATCATTAATATCCTTGTGCTACTGTAAATATGAAAAAGTTTAAGATAAAACTAATTTAATTTTTATAATTCATACTTTGAATTTTGCAAGTTGGTAACTACTTTCATATTATTTTAGATAAAGTCAAATATCAAATCTGCAGATAGGTATTTTCTAAGTTATTTTCTTGTTATTTTGAAAACCAGTTTTCACATTCTTTCAGGAACTACTTTTAAACAAAGACGACTATTTAAGGTCACTGCGTGCCCTCCTAAAAGAAATAAACAGAGTTCTTAGGCACGACTTCAATCTCTTGAGCATTGTCCATGCCGTTCTAAGAGAACGCAAAGATTTCACAGCCAGCGTTAAAGATCATGAATTCCGCGAAAGAATATTTTTGTCTCTCGCCGATCTAGTCTCCATGTGCATGCTGCTGTGCGTCAGTCCGCAAGTAAGGGATGCTGCAACCCAGAGCAAAAGGGACGTCACCGTTTTAAAAACCTTTCAAATGCAAGTTAGCAACATCCAAAGGGAGTGCGTTACGTGGCTACATGACTCTGCGTTAAGAATTTACAAACCGAGCATTCAGGAATTTCATCACGTCCTTCTTAAAGTTTTGTTCTTAGAGCAAGCCGAGCAATACTATAAGGTAGATTCGTGGCCAGGAGAAAACGAAAGGAATCTGTTCTTGAGGCTAGCCTCGGAAGTTCCGTTACTTCAGGCGACCTTACTCAGAGTGTTATTGGTGGGAATTTCGAAGGAACACCCGATCACACCTACAGAAGTAATCGAAATAGCCGACCAACTTATAAAGCGATCGGCCAATTTACCGCAGGATTGCGCACCACCATTAGTGATCGATAAAGTTGAAATTGTCGATTTCTTCTTCACTTTGAGCAGTTATAATTATCCAGAAAATATTTCGTTGCCGCATGGCTATGTTCCGCCTAAATTAGCGATTTCTAATTTGTATTGGAAGGTGTGGTTGATACTGTTGATCCTGGCCGCGCATAACCCATTGAGTTTTGGTAGTCTGGCTTGGGATAAATATCCAATGTTGAGAATGTTCATGGAGATGTGCATCACCAAGTAAGTAATTTTTTTGTTTATACTGGATGATTTTTTTAGGTCTACCACCGCGATTTTTTCTCTCATTTTGCGGCCTACAAAAAAAAGTAAGAAACAAAAATGTGGCAATTTTGGACAGCTAAGTGGTGCTGCAAAAGAAATCGGCATCCATGGCCAACTTGTGGCGCATTATTAAAAAAACCTCAAATTGAGCAAAACTATTAATGGCCATGGAATGTTTATTTTAAGAGACAGAGAAAAACTTTTATATTGAAAATTGATGGCACTAAGAAGCTTTATGCAAAAGGTTACTCAGATAGTTTCAGAAAATTACACAGGGTCTTCGGCTCTCTTGAGGCTATGAATTTTTTTTGGTTTATTTCTTATTAAGCGATTTTCTCGCTTATTTTGGGCCGCACAGAAAATATGTAAGAAAACAAAATATGGCAATTTTAGTCAGCGAGGCGACATTGAAAAAGGAATGGGCCTCCATACCCAACTTTTCGCGGTGTACGAAAAAAACCTAAAATCGACAAAAATTTTCACGGTCTCAAGAGAGCCGAAGACCCTGTGTAATTTGCTGAAACTATCTGATCACCTGGTTGGATAAAGCTTTTCAGTGCCATCAATTTTCAATATAAAAGTTTTCCTCTATCTCTTAAAGTAAACATTCCACGGCCATTAATAGTTTTGGTCAATTTGTGTTTTTTTTAATATTGCGCGACAAGTTGGCCATGGATGCCGATTTCTTTCGCAGCACCACTTAGCTGTCCAAAATTGCCACATTTTTGTTTCTTAAGTTTTTTTTGTAGGCCGCAAAATGAGCGAGAAAATTGCGGTGGTAGACCTTAAAAAATCATCCTGTATACATAGGGTTGATTTAAAAAAATCAGTTTAAGAATATTTGATATATCCAACTGTTTTTGCTTAAAAATTATGTCAAATGACATGCTCGATCACATGAATATGTAAAAGTTTTTCTCCGAAATAATGCCATTTTCGGATTTTTTCCATAAATGTCATATTTGACAGATAAACAAAATGACGTGACTGCTTTTGGATACATCATCTTTTCAGCAAAAACAACTGGCAACATCAAAATGACTATGTGTGACGCTGTATAATAAATATAGTTAATAGTCCCTCTTATTGTTATTATTGGATTACGTTTTGCTTCATACCTTTCAAAAGCTTTGCCAGTAAAGATTGGCTGTCATATTTCGAAATACCCAAAACCAGCTAACAATGACATTAGTAACCTGAACCTGGACTGACACTATATTAAAGACCCGAGCATGACATCATATTTCATTGTTGTTTGCAGACTGGGGTGGCGCTACTCGAGAAAAAATGGCGACTTATTTTGGGTTATATGTGGGAAATTCTGTGGTTATAGGTATGTCAGTTTCTGACATTTAGAATGTCACACATTTTAAATATCCTCCTTTAGTACAATTAATGTTCTTTTCACGGTAACCTTTGCGGTCAAGTTTTATCATACTAATAGAGCGTTTATAGGTAGATTTGTTTGTAATAACATGAAATTTCCACGCTCATGAAAAAAATTGTTTGCACAGACCATTACGTGAATTGCAGAAGAATAAACATTATTTTGGAATTCCGAGATGATCTGTCCAACCAGTTGAAGAAGCGAGAATTCTGGATATTATATTTTGGAAGAGTATTTTGTAACATATGCAAGAACTTAAGTTGAAAATTTGACGAACTAAATCGGGATTATCACTATACAGTGACCAGCAGAAAGTTGGACACAAAAATTTAATATTTTTAAATTCTGATTTCGATTAATTTAAATTTATAGCTGCTAATCGAACAAAATTAAAGTTTCGTAGCAAATTCATATGTTATCTAATGATAAGTTGCACTTGCGATATTTTGTTTTTTGTAATACACAGGGTGGTCGAAAAAAAAATACAAAAAAAGTTAAATTTCTTTTTTTTACTAGGTGGCTGTAACTTTAAATCTGACATCCACCTTTGATTCCAAACAACTTTTGTAAGTAACTTTTTACCGTATTTTAAGAAATAAGGGTACTTTACTCTTGAATTATTTTGACATTTTTTAATCTACCTCGTATCCAAAAAGAGATATTTAAATTTTGATACGTGCGTTTTGAGTTTGAAATGATGCACCAATTTTTATCAAGAAGAAAATTTTCTGAGAAATTAATAAAAAAAGGTTTCCATTTGTGTCCAACTTTCTGTCGGTCACTGTATAAACAAGAAACTGGAAAATCTAATGCATTCTATATTTACACTACACCTGGCCATGGACTTAATTTCAAACCAAAAGGTACCAAAATATTCTTGCTTGTTTTTTGACTCCCTTTTCTTAAGAAATCTAAGGAAATACGTCATGTAAACTTGTCAAATTAAAGGGACATAACAATCATTTTATTTTATTTTGTCTATTATAACAGGCATATTTGTATGTTTTTATTTCTAAAAGATTCTGCAATAGTGATGTTTTAACATTAAACCACCCTGTCGATTTTTTTCGTCGGGTAGTGTCAGTGACGATCGGTTGAAACGGCACTATGCACAGGTCTAATAGAGTGTTGGTCCAGCCATAACATCTTTTAATTTATTTTGTACTATTTCTTTTTTTTTTCCTATTTATAGCCACTTTTCTTTTCCTCCACCTACAATGACCTCTCTAGAAGAAGACTACCAAGTAAAAGAACAACAAATTATAATGCTCGAAAAACAAACCATTCTCGAATTCGAATCCCACTTAGCCGCCGCTAGCACCAAGGCCGAAATCAATGAACAAACCAGCCTGCTGTTACCCCAATTAATGGAATTAAACCCGCAAGGCGAGGCTAGACGTCCCCCACAGCACGTTCTCGACATGTTGCAAGCTTTAAACAACTCCCACAGACTGGGACATTTACTGTGCCGTTCTCGAAATCCCGATTTTCTGTTGGATATCATGTCGAGGCAAGGCGGCACCGCCCATATGCCGTGGCTTGCGGAATTGGTCCACAGTTCGGAAGGTGTGCTTGGTCACTTACCGGTACAGTGTTTGTGCGAGTATTTGCTGAGCACTGCGCCCACGGAAAAGCTAACAAAACACGGGCAACTTCTCGCCCATTTAAGAACAGTTGTTAACGGGAACGATCCGCAAAATGCCGTTGAAGTTCTTGAATATTTGTTTAGAAGGTTGACTTCCGATCACGGGGCTAGCAGAGCGCAGGCAACAAAAGGATTGGGTTTGATTTTGGCACCTGGCGATGATACGGAGATAACGAGCGATAACCATACACACTGGTTGACGCAGTTTATTACGCAGTTTGCACACTTTAATTTGATTAAGCCGATGTTGGTGCAATTCTTGAGACAGGCATTGCAAATCGAAACAAACCCCGCTCGAGTTTCGAGTTATATCAACTTTTTAGCTACACAAGATTGTTCAGAGTCATTTTTAGATTACAATGACTTGATAACCGATTTATCTTCTGTAATAATCGAGAGGCACAGTGTTGCTTCGTATGTTTTGCCAGGAGCAGGTAATGTTACCTTAAAAAATCTGCTACAAATTTTCTGCCAGTACACTCAAAAAGCAAAAGAAAATGCGGAGGAATCTTACACTATCCACCAAAGTTACAACAATGAATATGTCATCGTTTCGTGGGCTACAGGTGAACAATGTGCTATGCAGCCCTTGGTTATTCATGCCGCAATAGTGCTCTTAACGTATGGACCATTAGAAAACTGCGAGTCGTTTACTTCATTACTAAACAGCTGGTTTCCAGCTCATATGGAACATCCGAGAGCGTATTCCCCAGACACTTCAGAGACAACTTCATACTTGCCGGACTGGATGAAGCTAAGAATGATTCGGTCGAATGTAGAAAGACTCGTAGATGCGGCTATCGAAAAGTTAGAGCCGCCCAAGTTGGTTTTGTTCATACAATCGTTTGGAATTCCGACAAGTTCGATAAGCAAACTGTTGCACACGTTGGACAAAGCGACGATTTTGGACAGGAACTTAGTGGTGGAGTCTGTGTTGGACAAGGCGTACATGATACAACTGGTGGAGGTTCAAAATAAACGTGGCGCGGAAGGGGGTGAAATATTCGTGAGGACCATTATAGAAAGTCAGGTGCACCTGCCTCAGGATACCGAAATGGAGGTGAGTTTGAAGGTCGATGTTAAGAAGGAGTTGCCGGTAGTCGGGAAGAAGACCGATGTGGCCAGGATAGACTCTGACGTGGTGGAAAGATTGAAGTATTTGTTCAATCCGCATTACGATGGCGATAAGAACAAAATTATTTTGTCGCTCATAAAGGTAAGACCTTTACAATAATTATTGCTTAGTCTCCTTTACAATTGGCATAGTTTACTCTGACATAATTTTTAAAACACCCTATATATAAAGAAATGTCAACTAACTGTGTATTTTCGCGAGCAAAACTGCACAAAATCTTTCCAGGGTTTATCTCAAAACGTGTCGTTTTTGCAACTCAGTTTTATCAAAGGGGAGGTCTCGATTTGTTCTTTGCGGATTGTTTTGTAACATTATGGAAGGTTAATATAATAAATACGAGTTAAAACAGCTTTCGAAAAACAACCGTTTTCATGATACAAGAAAATTTTCTCTGCTTAAACCGAAAAGTTTTTCTTCTTGTCCACTGTAACAATAGACATACTATACAGGGTGTTTTGGGGGGAAATGGAAATAATTTAAGGACATGTCTAGGAAGCTAAAGTAAGCTCACAGGTTCAAGTCTGATTTTCATTTTCTTTTTCAAGTTAACTTTGATAATGTTTCAATTTATAAACGAGCAAATAAGTGTGTCTAAGTGGACGGTGAGGTTTTCGGAAATTTATTGTGAGTGTGAGCTGTTCTCGTTAAGTTTTAAGAACCATCCCAAAACGGTTCTCGTACCGTCATTGGTCTAAAACAGTCCCAGGGATTTTAATTTACCTACCAATGACCGTAAAACCGTTTTGGGATGGTTCTTAAAATTGAACGCGAACAGAGCATATTATGCATATGTTTATTTTTTAATTTTTTTTTTTAGTTTTTAAATTGCTAAGCAAAGTATTTCTGAAACAAATGAAAATCGGACTTGAACATATGAGTTTTGCTTATTTTGTTTTCCTGGACATGTCCTTAAAATATTTCCATCCTCCCCAAACACTCTGTAAACAGGAACCATATCGAAATCATAATGTTTTCTACAAACGAATCCTGTACAGGGAGTCCCATTAATAATGATACATAGAGCAACTGCATAATTTTGTGCCAAAATATTACGATTGAATTTAAGAACTATCCGTCAAATCTTAATGGTTAGTAATACCATTGAGTAAAGGAATAATTTTACTCACACAGGCTCTACTTGCTCTGTTTTGGGATCGTGCTTTTACTCGTAACTTTTTTGAGGTTGTTTTTTTTGGTCTTGTAGCTTCATCATTTTTTTCAACAAAATTGAATCCTTGTTTCTTAACGATAAAATCAACCGTTTGCGTTGAATATGCCAAAATGTGATCTAAAACACTTGATAATATTCGAAAAATAAAATTCTCATCTACCGCTTTCAAATTTTATAGAAGGGAAAAAATTCCCTAGATCAGTGTCTCAAAAATTGTTCGCTTTCAAAATGGAATGGATTGAACTTCACCAAATTTTGACACCCTATTTCAAGAAAACCAATGGTGTTTTGATCATGATCATTTGATATTTTTCGAATTTCGGAGTTAGGTATTTTGAGGTTCATCTTACCAATTTCAACGCAACTGGTTGACTGTATCATTATGAAACAAGTTTGCACTTTTATTGCAGAATGAAAAGATGCATTAAAATAATAAAACAGTACAAGTAACGCCCTAGGTATAAATTGATATCTTCAGCTTATTCTCCACACCTAAATACACAGCAGGGACACATTTCAGTTCAGCCTCTTGATTATTTTGGAAGATATTTCAATTTCAAAAAAGGACTTCAATATCAATAATAACTGAAATTTGACTGGTAGTTGTTAAGCTCATTGGCACAAAATATACCATGATTTCAAATAATGTTGTTTAACTATTTTAATTTTCTAGAACATAACATTTAAATCTCAAATGGGCGACTTAGTGTTCAATTATATAAAATCATTGACAGCAACCTTTGTGTATCCAGTCGTTTTGGAATACAATTCATTCTCTACATTATTTCGATTAATTTTTACAACTCCCAGGAACGACAAAATAAATTTTGCGACTCAAATAGTATCACTAATTCCGGACAAGCAAAATTCATCGGTGCTAGTTCTTGAAGATTATCTAAAAACCTGTAGCAAAGAAGACGTTAAGATGGAAATGTCTGTCGATCCAATAGAACTGATTAAAAAAGGAGAACTGATCACTAATAAAAAATCAGATGTTGTGTTGAATTGCTGTGAAAATTTGGGAGAAAAATTGGGAAAATTATTATTGGAAGATGAGTCGAAAGCTGCCAATACTGGGCTTTTGGTAGATTGGCTTTCTGCAGTTGAATTAGACATTGATATCACCGATAAATACAATCAACAGGTAAAAAAAAGCAAAAGTTTATTGTTCACCTTAATATTGAGAAAATTTTAGATTGATTTGCTATTTTCAAGAAGAAATTTACAGTTTAGGCCACTGCTTATGTCACTTGTACTTCAAAGGGCCAGTTGGAAAACTCTTTACAGCATTATGAAATATCTGTTGCAAACTGATATTAATACTATTTGTCCAGTTTCGGCTTTAGACTACGCAATGGCTTTAACTAACAGTCCCAAGTTATGGCAAGGTCGAGATAAAGCTATTCCAAAACATTCTCATTTCGAAGATGTTTTACAATTGGATACAAAACAAGTATGTCACAATAATATTTGTTAGTTTTTTTCACATAATAGTTTAATTAACCTTTGTTTAGGTTCAAACAGTTATTCAATATGTTCTTGAAGAAGCAAAGCTACACCAAGACAATTGGAAGAAGAAAATGGAATTCAGACTTCAACTAATCTTAAAATGCATCGGCGAAAGCGCAGTCAACATAGTTAAAACTCTTCTAAATCAATCCGATACATGCATTTATTCTCGTGAACTACTCTTAATGATATATATGTCATTGCCGTTTGTCGGTCAAGACTACTCAGAAATAAGCGAAATATCAATCGATGTCTACCAAAAAACTTGCCCAAGCGCAATCGATAGAATATCCCATTGTTTGTTGAGTGCTTTAGCGGCAACGCCAAGAAGCAAAGATTGGCCACGGAAAAGTACCGATCTCGAGATGTGCGCTAGAAAACTCGCTTCGGCTCATCCGGCATTGGTTCTGAGGCAACTGCCGATGTTGTCCGGTTGTCTGAAAGGTCGTGCTCAGTACGACTGGAATGTGTTGAAGGGTAGGGGCCATCTGATGCTGTTTGGGCAAGTTTTGGGATTGGTGGAATTGATGCAACCGCATATTTTCAAGCAGACGACGACATTATGCAATTTGTTGGATTCGTACTTTTTGTTACTGCAAGTTCACGGAAATATGAAGGATTTGACTGTGTTGATTAAGAGTTTAGTGACGTTTGTACAAAACTGGATGGTTAAAGATGTGAAGACTGCTTCCAGGTATCTTCAAGAGCATGGTGCTGTCTTAAAGTAAGTTTTATTTACAATTTCTCAAAAAAATAGTCATAAGTATTTGGTTTGTCAGTTACTTTTGTGAAAAATGTATAAAGTTAATGTAATTCGATACAATTTAAATTAAATTAATGAAAGTATTTGTTACTAATTTTAGCGACATTCAATACTGTCAACCGGCCGTTCGCCCTCTGTTGTCGAGCGTTTCCCTACCGACCACTGACCAAGGATCAACCGCGGAACTTCTAATGGGTACCGTCACACCGCCCGTACCTGAACCGTACCCCCAACATTGGGGACAGCTCAGAAGCGCCCTGCAATCGTCCGACACACTTGCGGCTCTACAAGAAATCGACCATCTGAGTAATAAGCGACCGCAACTGCTCGAGAGCATTTCTCAGTTCCTGTACGGTGCGATAGGGTCACCGAACAGCCCGATACGGAACTTGGCGTTGTTGTTAATTGTGCGGTGGTTGAAGTTCAATCCGAAAGCAGCGGAGGAAGCGTTGCCGTTTGTTTTGACGTGTTTGGACAGTGAAAACGGGGATGTCGTGGAGAGCGTATTGGATAGGCTGTCGGATTTGGTGGTGGTGATGCAGGAGTACTCGAAGGTGGTACTTATGAGGGTGTTCCAGTTGGGGATGAAGCCTACGTTAAATACGACGTGTAATATTACCAAGAGTATTGATTTGTTGAATTTGCAGTATGGATGCTAGGTTGTAAATTAGGATTAAATATATAAATGAAGAAATCAAAAACATATTTTTTTCTGGCCCAAACACTAGCTAGGTGCAAAGCCCTAACTGATACTGTACAGGGTGTCCCATTTTGGGTGTTTTTGGTTGTTTTTCCCAAAAATCTCGGTTATTATTAAAGCTAGAGGGTTGCGGTTTTCACGTCACTGTACTACTTTTTTGAGAGGAATTTGGTGGACCAATCAGATTTTAGATAAGTTTTATAGTTTTCGCGCATTGGCGCAGGACTGAAATTTTCGATTTTTTGGAAACCTCTCCTGGCTACAACTTATATATATCGACAAATTTAATCAACTATTTTTATAGATTTTTTGGCGTAGAATCGAATGGAACAATTAGTTTTTTGGTAGCGTTAATAGTTTTTGAGATATGAATCACAGTTATATATTTTTTAAATGGAAACCATAGTTCATATATCAAAAACTATAAACGCTACCAAAAAACTAATTATTCCATTCGATTCTACGCCAAAAAATCTATAAAAATAGTTGATTAAATTTGTCGATATATATACATATTCCGCGCATTGGCGCAGGACTGAAATTTTCGATTTTTTGGAAACCTCTCTCCTGGCTACAACTTATATATATATATATATGTATCGACAAATTTAATCAACTATTTTTATAGATTTTTTGGCATAGAATATATATAGAGAATATATATATATATATATATATATATATATATATATATATATAAGTTGTAGCCAGGAGAGAGGTTTCCAAAAAATCGAAAATTTCAGTCCTGCGCCAATGCGCGGAAACTATAAAACTTATCTAAAATCTGATTGGTCCACCAAATTCCTCTCAAAAAAGTAGTACAGTGACGTGAAAACCGCAACCCTCTAGCTTTAACAATAACCGAGATTTTTGAGAAAAACACCCAAAATGGGACACCATGTACTTTCTACAAAGATTACATTTTGAATTTAGACGTTGATTCCATCGATGATTTAGACCAACTACTTCATACTAATCCAAAGAGTTCTGGTGTAAGTATTAAGTGATAAGAGCGCAATACACAGAATTCCCAATTTAATGTATTACATATCATTGAGCAAAGTATTCCTTTACTCAATGATTATACCAAGAATTTAAAATTTTTAAGTTAGTTCAGGTCCTGATGGTATACCAAAGCATTTTTTTAAAGAACTGCGAGTATGTTGCCTTTCCTACCCTTTTTATATTCTGTCCACAACAACTATATTTTATTGGCTGTTTTTCCGACACAATGGAAACATAGTTTTGTGATGCGAGTATTTAAATCAGGGAACAATAATAAATTAGTTAATTACAGGACTGTGTGTGTATACTGATTTATTTTTATTACTTTTTAATATTTTTATGACATTCTAGTATGTTTCAAAAAGAGTAAATTTTGTTGTTGGTTGACAATTTCAATTCTATCGGGAAATTAATTCGATTAAGATCGGATTCTGTTGCAGGATGACTTGAATGGGCTGAGTGAATGGTGTGTTAACAATGACTTATCTTTAAATGGAAACTATCTTAACTTTTATAAAAGAAATAAAAACGTTAATTCGTCTTACAGCTTAGATAACATTAATATTAATAATAGTGTCATAAAAGATCTTGGTATATGTATATTTTGATGAGCAATTAAGTTTAATAGTCATATGTAAACACTATTGTACTCGAATCTTCCAAGGTCCTTGGTTTTAAGTTGCGCAATTGTAAAGAATAACTGCCTCTTGAAACTTGTAAGATGTTGTACATGTCACTTTTTGTCACTGTTGGAATATGAATCAATCTGGTTTAATGCTTTATTTTTGAGGGCATTGTTTTGATATGTGGATTCAATTGTCTTTGTGTAAATATCTAAATAAAAATCAGGCATTTATCTCACTTATTTACTACGATTATAGCGAAAATAAGATAAAGTCGAAAATCACTGAAAAATCACAAAAAATCGTAGCTCCGAAACTAAAAAAAGGATAACGCGGGGGTGATTCGGATTATATTATATTATATTATTATAATTGATGCCATACATACATAGTAGTATTTTCACAAGTCAGATTCATAAAATAATGAGAATAAAATAAGATAAAAGCAGTAAATGACACATACACACTAAAACCTAGTTAATTATATAAATATGATCCAACAAAAAAAAAATGAATAGGATATAAACTAGTGGAGATTACACATTAAAAGGAGACCAACATACAGATGCCTCACACATCACATTTTAGCCTGCCATGACTGACAACGACAAATCACTGAAGTCTGCAACAAGGAATTCATCCATGCTAAAGAAAGCTTTAGACTTTAAGTAACTTTTCACTTTAGATTTAAATAATTTTGTGGGTAGCTCTTTGACAACTTCGGGGAGCACATTATAGAATTTAATGGCATGATAATTATGACCACTTCTAGCTTTATTGACCCTGTGGTATTGAATGCACAGGTGTTCACCTCCTCTAGTGTTATAATGATGAAAATGTGAGTTTGTTTTGAAGTCATCAATGTTGCTTTTTAGGTAGAGAAGGCATTCGAGTATGAACACACTAGATAGAGTAAGAATACCAAGAGATAAACTTGTCTCTACAAGGTTCACGAAATGCAATACCCGCCATCAATCTGATACATCTTCTTTGCACACCAAACGCTCTTGTGGCATGTGGGCAATGGCCCCACAGCAGTATGCCATACATTATGTGAGAATGAAAATGTCCATAGTAGGTGTCCATAAGTACTTTGGTTGAGACATTGTTTAGGAGATTACGAATCAGGTACATGTTTCTATTCAGCCTCTTAATAAGTTGATTAACTTGCTCTTCCCACGACAATCTGCTGTCCAGATACAATCCAAGAAAGCTAACAGGGCTGAAGTTAGTGATTGCAGGTTTCAAGGAAAAATCTAGAATTTGTGTTTTACCAGCATTCATGCAGAGGCGATTTGAAAGAAACCACTGCTCAATACGAAAGCCAGAATCATCAACGTTTTGGTTGACAGTATTGGGAGCATCCGATATGTTTATGGAAGTTGTGTCATCTGCATACAAGACGAGATTGAGGTTATCTATAAATGTGATATCATTTATGTAAATTAAAAACAGTGTTGGGCCCAGGATAGAGCCCTGGGGAACTCCATATTTTAAACCTACCAATTCAGACTTACTACCATTGGCCGAGACATATTGCTTTCTACCCCCAAGATAGGATCCAATCAAGTGAGAACTGTCTCTGCTAAAGCTATACCTGGTCAGTTTTTCAATCAAGAGTTGATGGTCAATACAATCAAAGGCCTTAGTCAGGTCGTAAAAGCATACCCGTACAAACTTATTGTCATCATATGATCGCTGAACCTGCTGTACCAAACTTAGAACAGCCCTCGAAGTCGACTTTCCTGTTCGGAAACCAAACTGGTTTGGAGCAAAGAGGTTGTTATTCTCAAAATACTTTACCAGTTGTGTGTTCAATAGATGCTCAAAGATTTTACCAAAAATGGGCACAATCGAGATTGGGCGATAATTGTTAACTTCGCAGACATTCCCCTTTTTGAAGATGGGCACAACCCTAGCAATCTTAAGACAGTCAGGGAAAACATTTCCAGCAATGCATTGATTAATCAATCTGCACAGAGGAGAGACAATTAAGTTTTTTAACGCTTTCACAATTTTAATGTTGAAATTATACACATCCCTGCTAGGGCTATTACTGAGCCCAGCCATAGCATTTCTTACATCGTTAATACTAACAGAATCAAAAGAAAAGGTCAAGCCCGCACTTGAAACGGCTCCATCAATTCCATGGAGGTAGGTGAGTGGATCTCTGACATTATTAGGTAGAGTCTGTCTAACAGTATCAGCAATAGTAGCAAAGTGTGTATTAAAATCTTGGGCAGAAAGAGATGGCGACGATTGTTCCTTTGACCTAGGATTGTTATTCCTGATAACATCCCACACTGCCTTATTTTTGTTTCTAGAATTGGATATATGCATGTCATTTGCGTTTTTCTTAGCTTTATGTACTTGAGACCTATAAAAACGCCTATATTTCCTCAATGCACCACTACTCACTATTTCAGAATTACGATGGTGAATAGTTGTTAAGAGCTTAAGACTCTCCCTGTTTTGTCGTATTTCATCAGTGAACCAATGTATCTTAAATGAGTTGTCAGAATTAATATTGACAGTTTTGCTCTTTTCGGGAAATGCTATATCACAAGCGTTCTGTAGAATGCTTATAAACTTATCAAACTGCGTAATAGGACTAACTGTTATATCATTCAAGAACTCCCAATCGTAGCCATCAAATAAATCATACAAAGCCATTAAACCCTGATCGGTTATAGGCCGATAAATTATGTTTGTCTTCTCAACAGGCACAGACTCAGACTGGAGCTCGAAAGACAGAGGTTTGTGGTCAGAGATGGAAAAATCTATTACTTCTGCTTTATAGTTATTGGTATCAATATTAGAGAAAATATTATCCAGACAGGAAGCTTTTCTAGTGGCGTCAAAGATAGTGCGTGACAAACCAAATGAGTTAAAAATACCTTCTACTGCAATTGCCTCATACTCATTTGTACCAAAATGTACATTAAAGTCGCCAGCGAATATTATGTTTTGTCTGTAATTTAAGTTACTTAATACCTGGGCCAGCCCCTCGCAGAAAATATCAAAATTGCCATGAGGTGATGGTGACCTATAGACACTTATTATTTGTGACTTGTCGAAACATGCACCTGAGATCTCAAAGTGTCTCTCAATTGAGAAAGTCTCAAGGTTAAGTGATTTACAAGAGTGTTTGGTGTTTGCAAAGACAGCACAGCCACCATGGATATAGGTAGACCTACAAAAGGCGCTAATCAGAGAAAAACCACCCATGTTTATAGCCCTTAAGTGATCACAATTAGTCATCCAATGCTCAGAAATACATAGGAAATCATAATCCTTGTCAATCATGTATGACTCAAGTATAGATGCTTTTCTGGGATTCAGGCACTGTGAGTTTAGCGCGAGAACTCTAAGATTGTTTTTCTGAGGTAAGTTGCCTACACCTTCACGGTTTTGTCTGGTTCTAGAGTCTATTATAAAAAATCAGCATCTCTGTTCAGTTCTCTGTATCGGATGAAACTAAAACGCTTCACACCCACACCACGTGGCCAGAAGTCGGATTGGTACATCGCGTCCTTCTGTTCGAAAGGTGCGGAGATGCAGAAAGATTTGAGGTTTTCAGAACTCTTCCCAGGTAGTTCCCTAACTGTAACCTCAGTATCCACAAATCCAGGTTTCTTCTTAATGTATCCTTGTATCATGTCAGAAGTGACATGATTCTTGACCCTGAAGATGTAAAGCCATACCATTTTCTCTTTACCCTCGAAACCATTTTCACTTGCAGCACTACTGGTACCGATTATCCTCATCGAGCTATTTCTATTGTAGGTATTTCTTTTATTTGCAGGATTTACTTGACTTGAGGTCTTCGTTTGACTAAGTAATTCATTTTTTCGTGCGTTGTGATGTTTTGTTGGTTGAGATGTAGTATCCATTGGGGGTTCATTAGTTAGATTGATTACTTTGTTCATAACTGCTGATTGTTTGATTGTTAATTCAGAGGTTTGGTTTTGTTTGGTCCACTGTGTAGCATCAGTTGTCGTCCGCGGTTATATTTTTATTTTGGTCCTTTGTTTTTTTGCTGGTAGATTCTCGAGTTTTTTCTTCTTTGTTTGTTTTTTCTGAGTAAAGTTTTTCTTCTAATAGACTGATTGTCTTTTTAAGTAAAACTTCTTTTTCCTTAAGTTCTTCAATAATTATGTCCTTGGATTTTATGAGTTCATCCCACATTCATTCCTTGAAAATGGCCAGGTGATTTGTCCAATATCATTTTATGTTCAACCACGTAATTTGAGAATTACCCGGTTCTATTCTTTACCTTCAATTCACATTGAAGAATTAGCTTGATTTTCTGTGTGGGTAAATTGTTAATTTAAGTAAATGCCATAGTTCTGTGGTTGTTTAATGTTGATGATTAGGTATGGTATTATATATTTTCTTAAAATTGATTCTTTTGTAATGGGGTCCCCGTATATTAAATATAATAAAAATAAAATTTGCAACCAACAACCAAACAGAAATGCATATTTCAGCAATATTCGGTTAATATATAAGTAATGTAAGTAAGTAATGATTGCCGTGCTGGGACCATGATAGATTAAAATTTATCGATTTTCACAATTCATATTACTTAAATCTTCACCCAACGATATTACCCTTCCTCAATTAACGATATTAATGTTATTTATGCTTTTCCGATCCCAGAATTGACATATTGTGTAACAATTTTTCGTTTACACCACAAAAAGCAGAAATATATTGATGTTTCTTCCAAATTTTTTTGTCTAGACATAAACAAGACAAACGTAAATAGGTTTTGTTTCAATTTGACTTTTTGTAAACATCTGATCCAATATGTCCTCGATTTTTTCTGTCAATCCAGGCAGTCTAGAGTCGTTGATTGACTCAATCGACGCTAGAGTTTAGGCGAATGTCAAACGGGTTGTCAATGTCCGAGATCATTTTCTATTGAGCAAAACAAGAAATACTGATTCTTATTCTTAATAAATAAAAAAAATCTTCCCCATTTTCAAAGGACAAGGCATTTTTAATAAATAAGTAAATTTGAAAATATTTTATTAAAACAAACTATACCAGATAATCAGACACAAAAACAGTAATGTTCCATGGCAGATCAGAACGATCACTCCGAAATAGGATAATGGAAATTAACGTTATGCCTAAATATTTAACGACAATATCTAAACAATAAGGAAGAACTTACAGATACATATTATACCTAACCAATAGAAAGAAAAATGAAAACAAAAATTTCCACAGTATAACAGTCTACAATTTTCAGCTACCAAAAGTAACCTCAAAGCCATATATTTATTATAATACTTTTTTCTGTGCAGAACCCCCAAAAATATATATGGAAAAAGCTTATTCGCCTGTCAACACTAAAAATATCAAGAAAAACCTACATAAACATCACAGGACATTGAACCGTGGTTGCAATGATTAAATTGCGTGCTTTATCGACGACTTAAGGATGATACTCATAATCTCCTCCCTATTTTGACAAGCAAATCTAATAAATTAACAATAATTATCAGTTGTCCTCTAAGCTCTTTTGGGAGGATGTTGATGTTGATCTCATCCTTACGGTCAATAATTTTAATAATAATAAAATAATTATACGAGTTTGAGGTTACGTAAAAATCAATTATTACAACAACTTAGTGATACCTTTTACGTAAGGCCTTCAACTGACAATATTATAACGTTTTAAACCCTCGGTAAACACATACTTATTTAAATATCTTTTGCGGTTCTCTACTTATTTAAATATCTCTTGCGGTTCTCTACTTATGTTAAAATATATTCCACATCAGCCTTACCTTATGTGTAAACAAAAATAATAGTTTGCGTATTTCCGTTAAGTCGAAATAATCTCTATCTTCTATACTTAGTTCATATCGTGGTGTTAACGCTTAAACTCTAGAATCGCTACAATATAAAATAGCAGTTTACCTGGAAAGGGTTAGAGAATTTTTTTCTGTAAAGTTTAGAGTTCTTCAACTCCCGATTCTGCGATAAAAAGCCAATAAATTCCAGACTTGTAGTTTTGTGGTAAAATGTCGAATCGGCGAGATCATTATCAAAGGCTACCCTTGTAGATAAATTTGTATTGGGTATTGCAGGTATTTGTCTTGAGGATAGGATATAAATATCGCCAATAATTGATTTATGGATTAATTAGTGGGAAATAAATATTTTAAAGAAGAAACGGTATCTCCCGAAAACTAAAACACATTCTTATAATAGGCAATAATAGTTCCTGAAAACTGAAAAGTGGCAGTCAGTGACGGTTAAAAATGTAAATATAAATTTCTACTTTCTACTAAACGACTTTTACATCAGCAGGTGAATATTTGATTTATAATGATCGTATAAAAAGTTAGTTAGGTACACTTACCAAAATAAATACTGTTTCTTCAGATCTCACATTTACAAAATACGAAGCAAAACATATTGCCAGCTGTGGAGGCAAACAAAAATTTTTTGTATCTACTTCCTTGACTCGACCCAAAATTATGTTGGGCAAAATAATCATTCTAACCGTGTGGAGTAATTCTGCACAGCTTTCGACCAATGAGAAGCTGTTTAGTCACATATTATTGCTATGGTTACTTCTGACAAATTAAATTTATTTCTGGCTTGGCATTTGGCGTTTTTAAATTCTGAAGATTTTGTATTGTCTCTCAAATACATATAATCGCATGCCCAAAAGAAAGCATTGATATAACGTTTTTTAAAATTGTTTATAAAAATTACAAATGCACAACCAGTCGGGGCAAATACATTTTTTAAATTGCCCTCCGTTATAGAGACCTTTTTTGTAACTAGAGCAGCCGGACATTGTTTTCGGCATTCTTCCTCGATACTCTCAATGGAACAGATTTTTCAGCCATTAAATGGCACCTGGTGGTTGGAAATCCACTGCTGTGGCAGGTTACTTTGAAAATTGAGGCGAGGTGTCTACATAGTAGAGTTTATGCAGAAATTCCAGGGGCGTGTCCACGAGGCAGGTTGCTTCTGATTTTATACAAAAATAATAACGTCCAGTAGAATTTTCTAATTAAAAATACAACTTTTTTGTCGCTTCTTTTTTTCATGGTCCTTCGTTTTCGAGAAAAAAAATTAAATCCCAACTTTGCACATTTCTGAACGAATTTTTTTTACACCCTGTATTTTAGGAAATGAAGCGATTCTGGATATATGTTTATGGGAATATTTTTTAATTCAAGGAATATCTCCTTAAGAGGGGGTTGCCGACAGCGAAAGTGACGTTAGATTTCGCATTTTTTTAAGTTGTATAGCATAAAATCTAACATTTTACCTGGCAAAAATTTAGTACAAACATCTCTGTCTTCATTTTAATCATAAGATCTTAAAAGCACATGCACTGGAATTATTATTTTTCCCAAGGTTTTCATAACCTATAAAACAAAACACTGCTTATAAGATCTTATGATTCAAATTGAGACAGAAATGTTTGTACTAAATTTTTGCGAGGTAAAATGTTATTAGATTTTATGCTATACAACTTAAAAAATAGGAAATCTAACGTCACTTTCGCTGTCGGCAACCCCCTCTTAAATTTGTGCTATATGTTTAGGAAACCCCCTGCATCATTTTGCAAATCTATATTTTTATGTTTTCTGCACACCCTGTACTGCAAAACTGAAGTTTCTTAACGTGAATCATATTATGAATATGACAAGCAACAAAAATTATGAAGAATGTTTTTTTTTTAATTTTAAAATAAGCTTAAATTAATTAGTTAAGTTGTTCATCCACGGAAAGATCGAATTTTGAAAGTATACTATTTAGTATTTGTAAATAATTTTGGGATTTACCTTTTCCAACTACACTTACAATGTTAAAACGAGCCATTTACTAGAAAATTAAAATCCATCCAACCATTTTCATTTGTGTACCTATTAATAATACAGTATTCACCTTCTGAGGTATAAAAAGGCCCACGGCAAACTCAACATCCTCCCGAATTCCGCCGACCGAGCCACAGTCCGCCAAAAAAAAAAAAACAACTCTAAAATACGAAACGTCCATATCCTGTCGCAGGGTACGTTATCACAGTCCTGCAGGCCAAAACTACAGGGCGCACGACCTATCCGACCCCCAGCACCCCGCTCAAGCGGTGACGGTGTCCGAGTCACTCTGAGGTAGCGAGTAGGGCTTCTGCTTCCGTTGGCGCCTGCGCTCCCGCCTCTCGCCCATCACGAGGCGCAGGTGGTCCAGCTTGCTCCTCGTCACCGACGTCTGGTCGTCGCCGGCGGGGCCGGCCGCCCCCGCCGTCGGCGCATCCTTCGGCCGGTCGTCGTCCGCGGGCGGCGCGGGCGACCCCTCCCTGCCCCCCCGGCCCGACCTGCGCAGCTCCGGCACGGTGCTCAGCAGGTCGTTGAGGATGTGGACGATGGTGGCGACGTCCCGTCGCGGGCGGCCCCTGAAGTCCTGGAGGGTGGGGCTCAGCGCGCCGCTGAACGTTCCCGAGTACACGTTCTCGCGGCGCTCGCCTAATTCAGAGAAGGCACCTGTAGCGGGAGCAAAATGAATGTAGTTGAATCGATAGGCCTTTGGTCCGACGTCACTAACAATGGCTGGGTTTAAGCTGGACCGACGCTATGTTAAAGACCCGAGCATGACGTCATATTTCATTGTTGTTTACAGACTGGGGTGGCGCCACTCGACGAAAAAATGGCGACTTATTATAGGTCATAGGGTGGTATTCTGTGCTTATTGGTATGTCAGTCTTTGATGTTTAAAATATCCCAAATTTTAAATATCCAGCTTTATTACGATTTACCTTCTTTTTACGGCAACGAATTGTCTTTGCGTCCAGTATTTGGCAGTTTTATCGTATTAACACAGCTTTTATAGGTAGACTTGTTTGTGATAACATGAAATTTCCATGCACATGAAGAAAATGGTATGCACACTGCACAGACCATTAGATGTATTGCAGAAGAATAAACACTATTTTGGAATTATGGGATGATCTGATTAACCAGCTGAAGAAGTGAAAATTCTAGATATTATTTTGGAAGAGTATTTTGTAACGTATGCAAGAATGAAAATAGAAAATTTTGTTTATAGCGCCAAAGCGAACCAATAGTCCTCCATATAAAGAAGAAACTGAAAAATCTAATGCGTTTTATGCTTACTTACACTACAACTAGCCATGGATTTCATTTCAAACCAAAAGGTACCAAATACTCTTGCTTGCTTTTTAGACTCGCTTTTCTTAAGAAAATGTATGGAAATACGCCATGTGAACTTGTCAAATTAGAGGGACATAAAAAATATTTTATTTTGGATATTAAATTCGTTGTAACAGACACATCTGCATGTTTTTATTTTATAAAAGATTCTGCAACAATGGTGTTTTAACATTAAACCACCGTGTAAATTTGTTTAGTCGTGTGGCGCCAGTGGCGATCGCTTGAAACAGCGCTATGCACAGGTCTTTAATATAGTGTTGGTCCAGGTTTAAGGTGAACAAGCAAAGGAAGCACTTGCAAGGAAATTTATAGGGTGTTTCGGAAATAGGTCTTAAAATGGAACTGATTTTATACGGATTTTACGGGTGTTTGATATAATATTTTTCAGTACTACTTAAAAAGTTAGTGAAACGATAAAAATCAAGTTTTTCTAGATTTTCTCGAAAACCACAATTTTGGTAGGGATGTTAAACTTATTACACTTATCTATTACACTTAACTATTAACTATTCCAGAATATTTTCCTTTTCTGTAGTTTACAAGGGGTATAAATAAATAATAAAATATACCTGGCATACCTCTATGTCAGAAAATATGTTTGGATTTAAAGGTTTCCTAGGGAAAATGAAAATATGACTTAGAAAATATTGATGAAAAACCGAAAAACCTCTTGAAAAATATACCGCCCATTTTTTATTTTCATCCCATTTTACGATTTTGTCTTATGTTTAAAATTATTTGATTTGATAATTTGTTACAACATTAATTTCTCTTTATTGATTCATACAATCACTTCAGTGATATTTGCATTAATGTGCTAAAAACTCTTGAAAATATTAGTTGTTTCATGGCATTACATTAGTTAAAAAATACATGCAATAGATTACGCATATGATAAAATAAATTAACTCAGACAATTAACTCCAAATTTTGGAACAGAATTTTTATTCGGATTTTTACTGCAAAAAAAAACAACAGATGAGTAAAAAATTCCGTTGCAAAATTTGACCCTCACATATTAACCAAAGGAGTTAAAATAAAAGCTTGTAAAATGTAGATAGTATTTAACCCTGTACAGAATTCTAGTCACTATAGCACAAAATTTGATGATTTGGCAATGCTAATCGGGTTTGTGTTGAGTCAGGCTACACTACTTATAAACAAATGAACGATAAGTTGTAAACTATGCAATAAAATATTCCTTAAATAATGGGTGAATGTTTGTGCCAGTTATGAGCACTTTGCAGGCAAACCGCAATATGTAAACGATCGTAAATATCTCCTAACGTGACTCTAGATCGAACTTCTCACCTCTGAGCCCATTCCTATCCCTGCCTGCGGCTACAATGTCGGCGCTCAACCGCCTCAACGTGTGCTGCAGTTTCTTGCTCGCCTGCAGCAAACTAGGCGGCGTGGGGGTCTGCACCAACGGGGTGGGGGCGGGCCGACCGCCACTCGTCCCCGCTCGGCTCGCACTAGGCACGGCCTGCGCCCCGCTCGCCGCCGATGCGCCGGTGCCACTCGCGGCAGAGTCCTGCTGCGACACTGTGCTCAGCTGCAGCTGGATCAGCATCATGTGGTCGCCGAGGCGCATGCTGAGGTTGAGCGGGGCCTTGCCACACAGGAACTCGCTCACCTGAGCGTCGTTGAGCGATTCCAGAGCTTGCATGATGCCCACTTCGGGGCGCTGGTTCTAGAACAGGGAATTTGTCGATTTACGTTGCAGTTAGCAAAGTCATGTAGATGATTCCTAATCAAATGGCACCGCTTTTTTAATAGTCACACCTGGATCAACAATATATTAAGGACCCAAGCCTGGACCAACACTATATTATAGACCCAAGCATGACATCAGAATTTCATTGTTGTTTGTGGACTGGAATGGTGCTAGGGTACGCTAGTGACCTATTACTGGTTATAAGGGGGTATTCTGTGGTTATGGGTATGCCATTTTCTGAATGTATAATATTTTAAATATCCGGCTTTATTTCGACTTACGTCATTTTTACAGTAGCAATTTGTCTTTGTAGCCAGTATTTCGCAGTTTTGTCATATTAACACAGTGTTTATAAGTATATGAAATTTCCTCGGAAATTTCCATGCACATGAAGAAAATTGTATGCACAGGCCATTAAGTAAATTTCCGAAGAATAAACACTGTTTTGAAATTATGGGATAATCTGTTCAACCAGTTAAAGAAGCGAGAATTCTATTATATTTTGAAAGAGTATTTTGTAACATATGAAAGAATACTATATTATAGAAGAAACTGAAAATCTCTCCAAAATACTCTAGCTTGCTTTTTAGACTCGCTTTTCTTAAGAAAATTTATGAAAATATGTTATGGAAACTTGGCAAATTAAACAACCATTTTATTTTATTATGGATATTTAATTCGTTGTAACAGACACATTTGCATGTTTTATTTTAAAAAAGGTTCTACATAGATCGATCTCTATAATATTGTGTTGGTCCAGCCCGAATAAGACGTTATAATTTCCGATCTGAAATGGCGCTAGTATACGAAAAAAATAGCAACTTACAACAGGTTATAGATATGTCAGTTTGTGACGTTTAAAAGGACCCATATATTAATTATTCAGCTTTATTACGATTTACAACCAGTTTACAGTAACGAATCTTCTTTGCAGTCAGTATTTCACAGTTTTGTCCTTTTAACAGTTTTTATAGGAAGATTTGTTTGTGATAACATGCAATTTCCATGCACATGAAGAAAATCATATGCACAGACCTGAATTGTAGAAGAATAAACACTGTTTTCAACGCAAGCGGTTGATTTCATAGTTATGAAACAAGAGTACCTTTTTGTTGCAGAATGAAAAGATACATTAAAGTTATAACCCAGCAAGATCAAAAGATAACTCCAAAAAAGTAACGAGCAAAAGCACAATCCAAAGATAAGTAAAAATTGACTTCAACAACTTGATCATTTTGGTACATTTAGCCACAATTCAATTAAAAAAAAAACTTCAACGCACTCTTCCTCTTAAAGAAACAAATTTTCCGGCTAAATAGGTATCAAGTAAGATACTCATATCAAGGGAATGGTTGGAGATATCGAAAAAATTGTTTCTATACTTCCTATGAGTAATTTGATTCCCTATTGAGCTGTTTAAACAATATAGAGTTATTCGAAAACAACGGAAGTTAGATTCATTAATTAACTACTACCACAGACCTATATAGCTTCGCTAGCTATATATGTCTGTGCTACTACACTAAACGCCATAACCAACATTTTCGTGATTTTTCGTTTATGGCATACCTAATTGGAATATTCTGGTGATTATTTAAAGGTCTTCTTATTTGAAAATTTAACCAAAATATCACAGATATATTGTATCATTCCAATATTTGTCACTTTACCAACCCACAAAATTTCATTTCATTATCCGGGGTAGTTTGAAAGTTACAGCCAATAGGATACATCATAGGTTAGATGTAATCGCAAATTTTGCTCAGACTTGGCAAGTCTCCCAGTAGATTTTTGTTCAAATTTGATATATAGAGGTTTTTGGGTCTCCTAATTAACACTGTGGAGTCTGATTTTTGAATAAAAAATCACTAAATGGTTTTAGTGAAAATCGGGGGTATAGACAAATCATATAACCGGCCCTTGATTTGCGTTTTCTCAATGGTAAGAAGGTCAACAAAAGCGGTTTTTAAAGACCTTTCAAACTAAAAAAATGTTCAGGCGAATACCTCCAATAATAAAGATTCTATGGATTTGTATAAGTATATGCATTGAGTAAAGGATATATATTCTATATAGGGTTAGAATATATATCCTTTACTCAATGGTATTTATGGGTATAAAAGTAGTAAGTATATTGACTCAATTTTTACACGTGCCCAGCGTGTCCTATGACTTCACCGGATAAGAGTATCTTTTGAACTACAACAGCAATATGTGCCGAAAGGACTTGATTTTGAAGGTCACCCAGCGGAATCCTTGTAAATGGTTTACCTACCGCATTTTAGCTTCACTTCTTACATCTACATCATTATAGCTAAAAGAATAAATCATAGGTTGCCTTGTCTCCGTTAATATAAGAGACATCTTAGGAAAAATATTTATAAGAAGCACCCTGTATGTCTTGATGTCCCCTATAATAGATATCACGAACGATGATCCCTGCATCACAACGGTTGACAATTTAATTGAACATTGTCGACCATTGTGTTGATCATCGTTCGTGATGTCCCCTATTATACCTGTGTATAAAACTAAGTATATAGTGGTAAACCATACGCTATTGCAGTGGAGAAGCCAGTAGACCGCACGCTATACATATAGTAGCACCTTTTTCTCCTTAAATTTTTGCAAGCAGGGTAAATAACAGCAGTGCCATATTTGGCAAGGTAGCCACATTAAAAGACTAATGAACGATCCTTAACAATAATTGTAAATAAAGGAGATGGGTTATTAGGATATCACACACTGATTAAGAGGGGGTTGCCGACAGCGAAAGTGACGTTTGATTTCGTATTTTTTTAAGTTGTATAACATAAAATCTAATAACATTTTACCTGGCAAAAATATAGTACAAACATCTCTGTCTTCATTTTAATCATAAGATCTTAAAAGCATATGCACTGGAATTATTATTTTTCCCAAGGTTTTCATAACCTATAAAACAAAACACTGCTTGTAATATCTTATGATTAAAATGAAGACAGAGATGTTTGTACTAGATTTTTGCCAGGTAAAATGTTATTAGATTTTATGCTATACAACTTAAAAAAATACGAAATCTAACGTCACTTTTGCTGTCGGCAACCCCCTCTTAAGAGACAACGGTCTTTTCGAGGGTCTTTTGGGTCTAGAGGCCACCTGTACTCTGAACTGAACTCATTCTTATTTTTGCTAACCTTAATTGACACAATTAAGAATAAATAATGATTTAGGTATGATATTTTGCGATTGTGGGTATTTGAGACCAAGTTGCTGTCAAGTTTTAAATATTTATATTTTATTTAACCCAATATAGGTTTGGTGAATGACATAAAAGCAGGTATGATAGACCGAAAAAAAAAGTTGTGATTCATAGTAAAGTAAGTATTGGTGATTAATTACACAAGTGTGGGTTTTCGTGATTAAACAATGGCAGAGATTAATTCTGAAACTGCTACAATTTTCTGTAGTAACTTTAAGCAAATGCTGCCATCATATCAATAGATGACCCCAGCCCTCACCAAAAATCTTTCAATTTCAAGCTTAAATAACAGTAAGTAAATGCTTTTCACGTCATACCTCATTATATTTTTTACTTACGAAAATGTTACTAATAGGTAAATGGAGGTGTACCTATCTTTTGTTAAGCTCATTATTGATCAAAGATAACTCCTCATTGTTTGTTCTATTTATATCCAGAGGTTCCTATGGTGTACTATATATTGTTATTTAAATTTTCAAAGGTTTTATCAATAAATCACCGGATACTTAATGGTGAATTAAGTTAACCCGCCTCGAACTTTGAGCATTGTAAAACACCGTTACTCATGGAATTTCAATTTCAAAACAGCCCAGAAAGTTGCCTACACAATGCAAATTTTGCACCAAAAGAAAAATCCCAATGACTTACAATAAGGCCTGTCTCGACGTTGGGTAGCAGAGTGATTCGGGACCCCTCTGAAATTCCATATTGCACTAAATTTCCATCTTGCAGTTGTCTGAAAAGAGAGGATAGGAAAATAAAAAAGTAACTGTACTTGGCTATTCAAACCCACTTATCTTTGAAGAGTAAACATATTCTGTCTTTAGGTACTTTCAGCAGTTTGGAGACCATTTTCTTAAGGTTCTCGACGGTGCTGTCCGCCTCTATGCTCAGGTAGAAGTCCCCTCCCGTGGTGGGGCTCACATGTATATTAATTTGGGGATTTGGACCACACCCCTGGGAAATAGGGTTAGTAGACGGTTCTGACGCGTTTTCCATTGTTCGCACTCCGTTGTACGGCGTTCCGCGACGTTTTCCCGACACTATAACCCCACTTTGCACGATTTCGTTACCCACTGTGCCCGAAACAACATTTTAACGACGAAATCCGCACTAAACTCTAGGTTATTACCAGTTATTACGGTACTGTTGAACCTTGTTGAAGCTGCTATCAAAAAAGTGAGGATATCTGTCGCGCTTGACCTCCGACTGACAGCTGACAAAAGGAATGGCTTTTCTGGCCTGCGCCGTGAAATGGCTGCATTTATCTTTCAATCGATGTATTGCTGGTTGCCAACATTCGGATCAATACGAATACATTGAAAAAATATTTCACTTTTTGGCACCATTTTTCTGTGGCTGAGGCATTGAGTTACTACCTCAATGGGCTAAGGCAAGAGGCACCTATCATAAACATGAAGGTCATGCTATGATCATCATCTACCACATCATAGATCGTATAATAAATTATCTCACCACCAAAAATATTTAAGTGTGCTTTTGGCCAAAAGCCACGGTACCAGTGACGTAATTACGGGTGAGTAGGCTAAAAATTTCAGGTGGGCCTTGTGTTTTTTTTTTAGGTTTGAAAGTGGTGTAACAGTGAGAAAAATTGTATAGGATGTCCCATTTTCGACACTTTTGCAAGTTATATTTATATTTTGAAATTCTTACCTTCTAAAAAATCCCGTGTACGCCACTGAATTCTACATGAAAAAATCTATAACGGTCGATTTTTACCATTTCAACAAGTTAGCGTATAAGGGAGCCTGAAAATGGCAAATTTTGAAAATCACTTTGTGTTTAAAAAACTAAGTAGTTAAGTAGGCCGCATGAAAATTCTGTATACGAGCCCTTCTTTTTATGAAAAAGTAGGTCAGTGTCCCGAAAACCGCAACTACCTATTTCTAAAAATAACCGAGATACCTCGCAAAAGTATCGAAAATGGGACACCCTGAGGTGCATAGAGAATAATGCAACTTAAACTTTGTATTGACCAACAGTTAAAAAAAATGCACATTGTTCACTACAGGTCGAAAAACGCCATTTTATAGGTCAAAATGTTGAATCACCATGTACGTTCTGTACAGGGTGATCCAAACTCGACGCCCCAGGCCTACTATGTGGGAACACGAAAACTGAAAATAAAATTTCGAACATGGGCTCTTAAATGGAGTGGAATGAAAAACATGGATTTTTTTCTATTCACTAGGATCGGTTTTCCGAAATCTAGCTAACCATGAAAACAATTGCGATAGTCAGAAATTATTTAAGAGTGTGTTTTGAATCATGCTTGTTACTGACTTCTTTGCTATTATAGTTTACTACAAAAAATGTTTTTAATATTCCAGTTGAAAAAATTTAAGGGTGCACAAGACAACCTAACATTCTCTTAAATAATTTCTGACTATCAATTGCAGGTAAATTTTGAACAATAAAGGATACAGGAAATCTTTTCCTATAAAAGTTGTTGAGAATGATAAGGACTTTCAATATTTAGGAAAAAAATGGTATGTTTCTGGGGGAAAATATTGATGACGGCACAGCGGCCATTTCCCTAAACAACAAAAAAGCAAATTTTCGGTCATAATTGGTCCCATTTAAGAACCCCTGTTCGAAATTTTATTTCCAATTTTTGTGTTCCCGCAGTAGGCCTGGGGCGTAGAGTTTGGATCATGCAGGTACATTTACTCCTAAAGTTATTATACATTTTTTGTACTACCCATACATTTTTTGTACTACAGATTCTGACTCGTCAGTTTATTACGCAGCACCACATCAATCCGCTCGCATCGGAAAAACCGAAATTTATGCGCTCTGCATGAATCTTGTTGGCGGTGGGCCCCTAGCAGCTCTGGGCCCGTGTTCACCGCACACTCTGAACACCCTGTAGTTACGCCACTGCACGGTACTCGTAAAAATTCAGCAATTTGAGTTGACACAGAGAGACAAACCCCTTGTAGGTTGTAGGTAGGTATATATTTTATACCTACTGGATCTTTGCACACTTACACCAACACTTTGAGTGGGTCAGTAATAAAACTGTTTTGAAGCAATTCCATGGCATACTAGACACTCGCCAGATGCATTAATTCCTTCACCCAACGCTTGATATTAATTTCATCTTTTGTTCCGACTTGGCACGTCTGCCTTCTAATTTTTTGTTCAAATTTTGTATATAGAGGTTTTTGGGTCTCTTAGTTAACACTGTGGAGTCAGATTTTAAATAAAAAATGAAGATTCTCGGTATTGCACATATTGGTGTGATTTACTAATTATTGTCCTACACACACTGGGATTTTTTTTATAGAAATGGTCAACGATTTTCTATATTATGGTTGTTTCTGAGCCAGAGTTAGGTAGGTATACAGAGAAATCGAATTTTTACTATCTACACAGTAAACAGTATTCCCTAAACTGTGCTATCTATATCGAGACGCTGAACTGATTTAGTAAGTACCGTCCGGAAGGACATCTACGGGTCAAAGATTCAAGCAGGTTATGTTTTTAAGGTTTTGGAGGGCGGGTTCGTAGGTAGGTACGTCGGGTAAGTATTGGTTTTCGACAAGGATGGAGTATCTTATACACATTTGTATCTTATACACCATCCTTGGGTTTTCGAGTCAGTGATTATAAATACTGCTGCCTCTAGTAAGTATAAATAAATAAATAAATGAATGAATGAATGAATGAATGAATGAATGAATGAATGAATGAATGAATGAATGAATGAATGAATGAATGAATGAATAAATAAATAAATAAATAAATAAATAAATAAATAAATAAATAAATAAACAAACAAACAAACAAACAAACAAACAAACAAACAAACAAACAAACAAACAAACAAACAAACAAACAAACAAACAAACAAACAAACAAACAAACAAACAAACAAACAAACAAACAAACAAACAAACAAACAAACAAACAAACAAACAAACAAACAAACAAACAAACAAACAAACAAACAAACAAACAAACAAACAAACAAACAAACAAACAAACAAACAAACAAACAAACAAACAAACAAACAAACAAACAAACAAACAAACAAACAAACAAACAAACAAACAAACAAACAAACAAACAAACAAACAAACAAACAAACAAACAAACAAACAAACAAACAAACAAACAAACAAACAAACAAACAAACAAACAAACAAACAAACAAACAAACAAACAAACAAACAAACAAACAAACAAACAAACAAACAAACAAACAAACAAACAAACAAACAAACAAACAAACAAACAACTAAATAAATTTCTGTAACGTTTTAAAAATATTTCCATATTGTCTTTTATTTAATTAAACAAGCAAGTATAGTATAATCTTAGATATAAAAAATAAACCTAGTAAAGCTTAGACGTTTCACTGCTGTGCAATCCTTCAGCCCTTAACCTTTGTAAAATCGGTCTGTAAATTTCTTGAGCAAACGGTAAAATGCAACCTCTTTCTTGAATTTCGCCTAAAATTAGATTAAAAACATCAACAATTTTTATAAATCTTTTATCCTGCAGTACATACCATCCAATATCATTTTTGCTGCAATTGCAGCTGGATATCCTACTGTCTTTGCCATAGCAGAGTGTCCGTTAATATCTCCGTACACAACAAAGTTCACACCTCTTGTTTCCTTCTTATTTTCTGGCCAATTTATTCCAATATCATGTCTTAGAATGACTAAATCTCGTTCATTCTTTTCTGTAAAAAATTAGTACAATAAATTATAGTTATAAATTAGAAATATTTAGAAGTAGTCCTATACCTAACGCCAACTTGGTAGAAAGGTAGTGTGTTAAAGTATCCAAGCAAGATCCACATTTGACAATACCCCTGTCATCCAAAAGTCCTAATTCTTCTAAAAGTTCTATTGAATATTCTGTACCAGTTCTTTCGATTATTTTAGTTTTCAGATTGTCGTAAAATATTTCTGTATCTGCTACTTCCAGTAAGTTGCAAATTAGTTGCCTCCAAGATATTTCTGGGCCTTGAGTATGTAGGCACGGATGCGGTTGGCTATCCAAGAGACCTAAACCCGAAAAAAAAAATCGACATACACATAATATGATAGTATTTATATCAAGAATTTTACCCATAAATTGAAGTATAATCGCTGCCTGAGAGAATCCAGTGTATCTCAGAGTTCCTCTCAAAATCGTGGTCGCATCTTTAATTCCATAATACTTTGCGTATATCGTGCTGTCCCTGTTCGGAAATCCTTCCAAATTAAATCCTGGTAAAAAGTCCAAAGGCTTCGCTGCTCTCATCAATTCGCCACCTTCCTTGATTTCTACTATCTGCCCTTTTCTCAAATACCTAAAAGAAATTCAAAATGAAATAATTAGACTTAGGTACCTACCTAATCTTAAGAAGATACATACTTTGCTGATGCCACTGTATTACCCAGAGCCGCCCTTGGCGACCAAGAAAATTTATACCTAAGAGGATTGTCACTAAACTCGGGCGCTGGCAGGCCTCCACAAAAGGATTCAAACGAAGTCACTCTACCTCCTTGTGCTGTTACATCTTGAATACATTCCAACGCCAACAGATGATCGATTCCAGGGTCCAAACCGATTTCGTTCAAAATCGTAACTCCAGCGTCCACAGCTGCTTGATTCAGAGCCTTTATTTCTTGGCTCATATAGCTGGCAGTCACCATGTGGGTGCCTTGGTTGATGCAAGCCTTAGCCACCAAGTGGTGAAGGTTAGCTGGCACAATGGACACCACAACGTTGGCGTTCTTCGTGGCTTCCTCCAGCGCTGACGGGTTCTCTAAGGCGTTTAAATATGTGCTTTCCACTCCGGGGTATTTCTGCGCCAGCTCGTCGCCGAGTTCTTTTTTGTCGCATGCAATTGTGATGCCAACGTTTTCCTCTCTGTAGAGATATTCGATGAGGGGAGCTGCCACACGACCGGCGCCGATGATGACGACGTTCTTCTCTGTCATGACGGCTTCACCGCCTGCCTTGTGTCTACTTCTGCTAAAAATATATTTAAGTTTCATTGAGTTGCCTTACGCAGTGAATCAGCTGGCGGTTAGTGACTGGTTCATTGCGAAGTTTGTTATTTTGCGATGTGATAAAGGTTGTTGAATTTGTAGGTCCTTATCAGTGTCAGTTACGTATACCTATCTAGTAATGCAAGCATATAGTATAGAATAATTATTTACCAAAATATTGTTATGGTAATTTTTGTTCATTCAAACCACTTTTAGGATAAATTTTACATGATTTTAAAAGTTTCTTTTAATCATGAAACCCAGAGACAAGGGACAGAGAAATCCTAGACTGCGTTTATATCACATGGTGATTAATTAAGAATAACAAAAATTTAAGATATCACATTAAAAATTAATTTTATTGAGAAAATTCAATAAAAAAATTGGCAGCATTACGGTTCTTGGCAAAAAAGAGGTTGCACCTAATATTTACTATGCCTTCTCAAAAAGAGGCATATATATTTTTTTGTGAATAAAAAATCTGAAAAATCTGTCCTTGACGTCCTTTATATAAATGTGTCCTTAATCTCTTAATTTTGATATAGCGTATCATGTCCTAATTCTTTAAATAGAAAATGTGAAGGCCAAATCCTGAAATATGCAATTAATATAAATAACACAAACAAGCAGAATTTGAAACTAAATAATAGGTTTTTCTTTTCTTGGCTATGCAGAGTATCACCAAAGATATAATAATATACATATAATATGTACCTATATTATTACTTACAGGGTGTCCAACTTTAAAACTGTACAAATCCGTAAAATCCTCATTTTTGGAGATAATCGCCTAAACATTTTTTTTGTTTTAAAGGCCTTCAAAAACCGCTTCTTTTGATCTTCCTACCATTTTCAATATGCAAATCCAGGGTCGGCTGAGATAATCAGAACACCCCAAAACCCCCATATACCAAATTTGAACAAAAAATATACAGGGAGTTCCATTCTGCAGGGTGTCTAGTTGAGCAAAATAATAATTTTAAAGGCATCTGCCGAGTCAAGTGTGCCGTGGAATCCCCTCAAAACAGTTGAATGATCAATAGGACCACTCAAGGTGTTGGTGTGCAAAGGTCCAATAAAAAATATACAGAGTGTTCTTATCTGTGCCATCTCAAATTCCTGAATTTTTGTAACTTTATAAGGGTCAAAAATCGAGTATATCAAAATCGCTCCACACACTACAAATGAATTAAATCTAAAAATACATAAGTCTGACAGTCAATAAGTCCATATCAGTTAAGGTGGCTAGTGTGCCACAACAGGAAACGCACAGAAAATGTGTATCATGTTAGACAGTGACTTTGTTGAGAAAGGTCCAATAATTTAAATTGTTTTTATTTGTTACTTGGCATTTTTGTAAAGAAATACATTACTTTTGTGTTTATCGATATTATTTCAATGATTCCAGAGCACTCTTGATCCGTATAAGTTTCATAAAATTTCAGAATTTTGAGATGGCTTACAGAAAAATACCCTGTACATTTTTGTAGTAAATATTTTCACACCAAGATTTTGAGTGGTCTTGTTGACCATTCAACTGTTTTGAAGAGAAGCCCTGGCTTTGGCACACTTGACTCGCCAGATGCCTTTAAAATTCCTATTTTGCTCAACTTTGACACCCTGCAGAATGGAACTTCCTGTATATTTTTTATTCAAATTTGGTATATGGGGGTTTTGGTGGTGTTCTGATTAAGGCTGTGGGGTCAGATTTTAAATAAAAAAATCGTTAAATGGTTTTCGTGAAAATCTGGGATATAAAAAAATCGCAGCCGGCCCTGGATTTGCATTTTGAAAATGGCAGGAAGGTCAAAAGAAGCGGTTTTTGAAGGCCTTTCAAAAAAAAAAGTTTTGGCGATTATCTCAAAAATGAAGATTTTACGGATTTGTACAGTTTTGGACGAGACATCTCGGGCTCAATGGCGCTATTTTGGTGGTCATAGTATCATCACTGTTTCAAGATGTCATATTTATTGAATAACGTGAAATTTAATAATTTTGGGTTGATCACATTATCAATTTAATCTTAGTAGGCAATATTTAATTAAATTCAAAAGTATTCGCAAGAGATAGTTATATATTACTTCCAGAATCATACTCTAGGGTTTTCCTTTATAGATAGTAGGTACCTACCTACCTAATTATCTGGCAAAATAAAGAGATGGTCAAGAGTTTAAGTTATTAAGTATACAAATTGACGCAAAATAATATAGTACTCTCTAAGAAAAATGTGTGATTTTTGTTGAAGAACTAAATTTATATAAAAAATAAATATAAAATTGTTGCGAATTTCAGCGGGTGTCTCAGATTTTAAATTCCATTCACTTCTCTTATGTTGAATACTTAGTTTAGATCATCCAAACTTTTAATTTTAAATACAACAAAAGTTAGTAAAAATTTAAACTTGCCCAGCTTGTGTGATAATGTACAATAATATATTTTTTAATAAACATCTTCCCAAAAAATAATACTAGTTGCCTTAGTTTTCTATATACCTACTCCATATTGCTAAACTTTGAAATCATTCTTATACCTACTTTTCACCTGTTATCTAACCTATATGGACGAAGATGGACAGAAGTTGTCACAGATTGAAGAAGTCTAGATTTGCGGTATAACTACTTTGCCAATGGCTAAATACAGCAGGATAATCGGCATTAGTAATAAATTTAGGATATTACCTACCCTGTATTATTTTTCAGTAACGGTCATACTATGTATAGGAATTTAAATCTATTGTCTAAAATTTAATGCCGCAAGTATATTACTTACATTTGCGCCTTCCTAAGCTCCTGAATATATTCATAGTTTGGAGTAAGTTTTCCATTGCTTGCTATTATCGCCTAAAACAATAAAACCTTAACAAAAAAATTCCTAATTTATGTTTCCCAACCTACCCCATGGACCGCAGGACAAAAATTATGCTTCTCCAACGGTTCCTGCGCATTGGACTGCAAGATGTCGAACGCAAACGGATACAACAGATCTCCAAAGAAGTCGGTGCTCTCCCTGGGAATCTGAGTCGGCATATTGTCTATACTACACACCAGCACCCCCGGTCCGCTGAAGCTCTTCGTATCTTTGTTCCGGTCGGCGTCATACAAGCAGAACGGGGTGTCTATGGTCGTGCACTCGTTCATAAACTCTATGGAACCCCCCGGATCGGCGGATATATCGCAAATGGCGAGCATCCTGTGAGGCAGTGCGGGAGCGCCCACGGAAGTCGGCAGCCAAGGCGTGTGGGCCGGTCTCAGCAAATGCTTCGCGTCGGGAATGGTCAGCAGTTTGGGACTGTTGACTGCCCAGTAGATGCCGTTCACGAGGACGGAAGCGTACGGCGCGATCTTCTTGCTGAAAGTCGACACGTACCGCTCGGGATGTTCCTCGTATTCGACGGGGTCGAAACCGCCGCCTTCCGCTCTTTCGAGGTAGTGGCGTCTTCTCACTTCCGTGGCGTAGATCTTGTTGAGGCTGCCGTGCTCGGCCGCTTTCTTCAGCATGTGGGGTGCCACGTACTCGTGCGGGAATTCCTGGAACACCTCTTGCGATCCTGAAATGTTGGAAGCATTTCGGTAAAATGTAGATGAGTAAACTTTCTTTATTTCAAGGATAATTAAAAATACTTTGAAAAATGTACCTATACCGCTTAGCCAGAATCCCAGATTTACAGTAATCAGGGCCTACTTTAAATTTTTGTCGAACCATTCCATTACCTCTACCCCCTACCCCATAGTTAAATCATTTGCTTCAAATTACGTGTTTTTTATATCAAAAGATATTTAGGTACCTACTCACCATCAAAAAGTGACTAATTTGTCATCTACTTTTAAGACAACAGGTATATAGAAGATTATGGAAATGTTTAAATGGTCTATTTTGGATAGTATCAATGTCGAAAATGTCGATATCAAATAAGATGGGTTCGTAAACATGTAGGTATGAACAGAGCTGGGCAGATCTATTTAAAAAAGATCGTTTTAAAGTTCTAAGATCGCCATCTTGATCTTAGATCTAGATCTTTTTTGTTTCACTAAAGAACGATCTTTTTTAAAAAGATCGTTTCAAAAAGATCTGATCTTTGATCTTAATTTGACGGTCTTAAATCATTTTAAAGATCTAAGATCGTTTAAAAGATCTAAGATCCTTTTAAAGATCTAAGATCGTTTTAAAGATCTAAGATCGTTTTAGAGATCTAAGATCGTTTTAAAGATCTAAGCTCTTTAAAAGGATCTAAGATCGTTATTTGTTTTCGTTCATTTTTGAAACGTTTCTGGGATTATTTTATATAAAAAAATTGTAGGAATACAACAACCTAAAGATAGTTTTGTTTTTATATCTACACATTTGTAATAGTATATTATACACCTAGGTTGAGAAGTGAGCCATTATTTACCGCTACGCGCCTCAGGATATAATATGCGAGGTAAATAATGGCCTTCTCAACCGAAGTGTATATAGAATTTTTTTACTACTAACATTGAAATATTGCCATATTTCTCGCTTTTTTCAAATACTTCAAAATATCAAGTAGCCTGGGAGTTCAGTTGTCAAGCTGATAAAATGACACTAATTTTTAAATGTCACATAGAAAATTTTTCATTATTTACCTAGGTATTTTTTTATTATCATTATTTACCTAGGTAGAGAAATATTATTTCTCATTAGAGGAATGAGGTAAATAATAGTGATTTCTCAGGTTAGTAGTAAAAAAATATGTTCTCATTTTGACCTCAATTGTAGTAGTAGTTGGTTTTTGAAACGTTTCTGTGATTTTTTATACACAATAATGTAGGTAGAAAGGTAGATATATATTTTTTAGAAGAATGAATAGTTTGGTACGGACAAGGATTTTTCTTTTTATACACATAACCTACATATTATTTCTAAAATATATGTATTACGAATTCAGTTGTTACTAACGAGCGTTCATTTAAAGCAGTTTACCTACCTCAGGTGATTTCTAGGTCTCAACTAAAGTGCAAATTGTCAGAATTCGCGAAAATGAGAAATAATATACCCAAACAAACTGACGTACATTTTACCTACAAATACAAGAACCTTTTTTGAGATCAAATTTAAATGAATGCTTTATGTTAATTTGTATTTTATTTTCAATTATCTATTTCTCAAATTCTGAATTTTATAACTTAAGTTATAAAATTATAAATTGCATAAATAATCTGTGAACACGTTTTTTTACAAGAAAGTCTAATTCTCCTTAGGTATATCAACTGATTGATTACGTAACCAGTTCAGTTAGAGTAGTAACTTTACGTAACTAGTTACGTAAAATTTTACTTTACACAACTAGTTACGCAAAACTGGACCTATTATCACTTGCTCAGGTTTTGAAAGATGTCACTTTACACTATGTCAAAATTAGGAAAAGTATTTATAGACATCTATATCTATTAACTATATAATATCATGAATTTTGTTCAAAGATCTTAGATATAATTTAGAGGATCTTAGATCGTTTAGAAGACCTTAGATCGTTTAGAAGATTTTGGATTGTTTAGAAGATCTTAGATCGTTTAGAAGATCTTAGATTGTTTAGAAGATCTTAGATCGTTCAAAACACGATAGACTTACCCACGGTATGTCAGTAACGAATCCGAAAACAAGGCAAATCTGCGCATCTACGTCAGTTGCGAGTCACGAATTCTAAATAATGCAGCGGCTGCGGTTGTGTTTTACGATTTTTTATAGTTTACAGTTTAATGTGTCAAGAAAAAAAGTGTAAACAACCGACTGATCGTCAGTCCAGCTCGACAGTGCTTTGAAATAGGCCAAAAATGCCGGGATGTGCAGTCAGCGTATGTGCAGTCAGCGTATCAAATTAAATGGGTTTTTTTATCAACAGTATATAGTCATTCATTTATCTAGTAATAAATTCTACAAATTTTTAACAACATTTATTTAAAAGAAATAAGCAAAAACCCATAAAAAAGTATCTATGCTATGTAAAACTAAATTCTGACTCGCAACTGACGCGTCACAAGATGCGCAATGACATACCGTGGGTAAGTCTATCGTGGTTCAAAAGATCTTAGATGGATTGATATTTTTTAAACAGATCATTTTTAGACGATATTTGATCTAAGATCGTTTTTGCATGAGAAGATCTATTTTTAAACGATCTTAGATCTTTTTTTGAAAAACGATCTGATCTATATGATCTAGATCTTTTTGGGCACGGTCTTTCCCAGCTCTGGGTAGGTATGGATTAAGGCTATTTTATTCAAGTTTTAATTTCATAAAAAAATATTATATTTCACAATTTTCATATGGAACCTATTTCTTTCTTATCACTATCGAATACTTCATTAAATTTATTTAGAACAATAATAAACTTTAAAATATATAATACTAACACAATTAATATTTTTTGCATAAAAGTAGGGGCTTTTTGCCTACAAAAAATATAGCCAGGAACATTATTTCCCTAGCTTGAATACAAAATAAAATGTAAAAATTTAAGGTTTAAGTGAACTGACTTTCCGTCAAGATTTATGTCCAGGGACTCTTTAAAATAAGGGCACCCAGCATTTCACAGTCTATCACGTAGGAAAAGTGAAGCCTTGAGGGGAAGTTTGTTTTCTGTAGACTCCAAGGAGACCACAAGGGGGCTGGCACGGGGCTGTACAAGGTTATGTTATATGTCAGTGTGTCCAACTGCCATCAGGTTTTATGTGATAAGATAGTGCCATAGATTCTAAAGGAGGCAAAAATTTCCCATCATAATTCACAATTTTTAAGTTTTCTAACTTCCAGATACACAGATGCGACAATTAGAGAATTTCAACTATACAATAAATTTGTTTCATTTGACAGTTGCCATATTGTGTATTTGTAGACACAGCATTGTCAAGTCTAATTTTTAGAAATCATGGAAACCATTATTAATTTTTACTAACAATCAAAGTACCTGTTTTATTCATAGATTCTCCAATAAAATGGCATACTTGGCATCACTGATACCATTAGAATGAGGAAAGAATAGGCTTCACTTTGGAAAGTACAATGCTGGACAGTGGCGTAACTACGGAAGAGTATAGCCCGTGTTCAAAATTTCAGGTGGGCCCCTGTGTCTTTTTATGTTTGAAAGTGGTGTAACAATGACAAACATTGTACAGGATGTCCCATTTTCAATACTTTTGCAACTTATGCAAATTTTGAAAATCACCTTGTGTTTAAAAAACTAAGGAGGCCGCATGAAAATTCTGTATACGAGCCTTTCTTTTTATGAAAAAGGAGGTCAGTGTCCCGAAAACCGCGACTCCCTAGTTCTAAAAATATCCGAGATACTTCACAAAAGTAACGAAAATGGGACACCCTGTAGGTGCATAGAGAATAATCCAACTTAAACTTTGTATTGACCAACAGTTAAAAATAATGCATATTGCTCACTAGAGGTAAAAAAACCCCATTTTCTAGGTCAAAATGTTGAATCACCATGTACGTTCTGTACAGGGTGATTCAAACTCGACGCCCCAGGAATACTGCGGAAACACGAAAACTGAAAATAAAATTTCGAACAGGGGCTCTTAAATGGAACGGAATGAAAAACATGGAATTTTTTCTGTTCACAAGAAATTAGTCAGAAATTATTTAAGAGTATATTAGGGTGCAGCATTAAATTTGTTCGACTGGAGTATTTTTTAAATTTTTGAACTGTGCTTGTTTGCTATTATGGTTTGTAACAAAGAATTTTATTTAATATTCCAGTTGAAAAAATTTAAGGGTGCACAAGAAAACCTAACATTCTCTTAAATAATTTCTGACTATCAATTGTAAATTAAAATATTTAGGAAAAAATTGTATGTTTCTGGGGGAAAATATTGATGACGTCACAGCGGCCATTTCCCCAAACAAACAAAAAACAAATTTTCGGTCATAATTTGGGCCTTATAGCATGTCCCATTTAAGAATCCCTGTTCGAAATTTAATTTCCAATTTTCGTGTTCCCGCACTAGGCTTGAGGCGTCGAGTTTGGCTCATCCTGTAGGTACATTTACTCTTAAGTTATTATACATTTTTTGTACTACCCTTGCATTTTTATTGTTGCGAAATTTCAATCGCTCCCTATGTAACCGATTAGAGATTAATTCTGACTCGTTGGTTATTACGCAGCTCCACATCAATCGGCTCGCATCGGAAAAACCGACATTTCTGCGCCCTGCATGAACGAACCTTGGTGGCGGTGGGTCCCTAGCAGCTCTGGGCCCGTGTTCACCGCACACTCTGAACACACCCTGTAGTTACGCCACTGATGCTGGATCCCCTTACTTTAAGGAGTCCCTGTTTATATCAATATTATCTGAAGTGCCTACCTTGAGAAACATTTCCCGATCCAGTAAACACGAACGTCAGCGGTCCCACAGACTTCGGCATCAAACCAAGAGCTATCTCATACCCCGCGTCCCTAACCGCCTGCTTCGCCATCATCGAATTCCTATAATTGTGCGCCGGCCCTATGTGCATGAACGGCGAATGATGGCCCAACGCCAGCAGTCTCAGACCCAACCCGTGCAGTATATTCACCGTTCCCGCAATTCCGGCCATCTTCCCAAACGCCACCACCCTCTGCCCCGTCTCGTCCATCAGTTTCTCGTAGTCGAGCAACCTTATCCGCTTCTCCAGGATGGCGTCCAGCAGGGGCATGTTCGATTCCTGCGCCTTGATGGTGTGCGAGAACAGGCAGTAGGTCTTGTCGGGTATGAGCTGTTCGAAGGGGACTTGCTTGACGCCGAAGATGACGCTCGCCTCGGATATGTCCTCGTGGACGCTGGCGCCGGCGTTGAGGTAGTTCTGCATGGGGTACGCCCTCCGGTTGCTGGGCTGCACGATGACCTTGACGCCGTTCTTGACGAGCTTGCGCACGTGGTTGGGCGAGAACGGCGCCCTACGCTCCCAGACGCTTTGGTCTTCTCGTCGGATCGCTATCACTTTCTTGGTCTACAAGAGGAAGAAACACCGATGGTAGTTTCGATCTGTTCCCTTTGTCAAGTTCAAATTATCGATACTAAATAGAACAATCCTAACGGAAGCAAGAGCCTGTATAGATTATAATAACATTCCAATAATAATTGATAATTATTCAAATTCAGTATTTAACAATCATTTGGACATGTTTGGAGCTTCACCTAGAGACAGAAACCTTAGCTTAACCTAGAAATTAATCAGAAGGTTCGAGCATAATAATTATAGTATATCTACAATGTCAAATAGTATATTTCATTACGAGTCTGGAAATAAAGATTTTCCTGTGCGCGCGTGACAAATTCCCGTGTGAGGCGCAGCCGAACACGGGAAGTCATGCAAGCACGGAAAAATCTATTTCTGGACGTGTAATGAACGATATTTTTTTATTATACTTTGAAAACGAAAACTTAAAACATTTTATCGGCATATTGTAATAAATTTATTTGACAAAAAATAAACAATGCAGACAATATAGTGTTTGGTATGTATGATGCGTTTCCATGGTTACTCTCAAATTATTTCAAAGGTGCTTTGTTGTAAATTAGTTATTGTCAGATAAGGTGAATAAAACGTAAAAAATATTACAGAAATGTATCTAAATATTGAAACACTTACGAATTAAAATACAAAATAGGTATATGTTAAATATCAGAGAGCATATAGAGTTTCTTAAATTTAGTTTACTTTGCTGTATATTTCTATTTTAAAGCCATATATTCGGTATTTTTATTCAGCGCACGGAAAGTTTTTCCATGCGCTGTTTCCGTGCGCTAGCCCGAAAAACCCCATCTTTCATTATTGCTAAAACAGATGAAAATAAGGTGTTTTCAAAGAAGTATAATAAAAATAATATTCCTCCATTGAGTAAAGGACCTTTACTCAATGATTCCACCATTGAGTAAAGGAACATTATGAAGAATTATAAACCTTATCGACAAGAAATTAAACAAACAAAAATAATGACAAAAAATAATGATATCAACTGGAAAATAGGTGTATCAAACACCTTGATCTAGTTTTCGCAAAAAAAGACTAATCAAATAATATAACAAATGGGGTTTAAGTGCTTAGTTCACTATGCCAACAGCCTATACAGGATGATTTTTTTAGGACTACCTCCGCGATATTCACTATTAATCGCCCTAGTGCTTGAATTATTATTGCCGAACATTTTTCGAGTACACGAATTTTCTTAAAAAAATCGTGTTAGAGAAAAATTTCCTGATATTAATTCAAGAACGTGGGGGATTCGGTAAGAAAATTCCATACCTACACGTAAATTAAACGAAATTATTATCAAAATTTTTCTTGGGTATATATTATGTTACAATAGCTGCGTTTTATTGGTGTGTAACTAGTAATACTGGTAAAGCCAGTGACAGAAAAACAAGAGACATTAAAACGGGTTAACAGATGTCACCACATTCACAGTGGCACCAATAAAACATACCTAATGTCACATTATAATAGTGACATCATCTGTCAAAAAATTTCCGCTGTAATCACCTCCTGCTGCCTATAGAGCAAGTGAGAATATTTCCGGAAATTTTTTGAGTTGCCATGACAAAGAAGCAAAAAACGAGCCTCTGATTGGTCAAAAAAGGTAGGTATGGAATTTTCTTGCTTATTTTGCGCTCTACAAAAAAAACGTGGCAATTGTGGACAGTTAGGTGGAGCTGAAAAAGAAAATGACATCCATGGCCAACTTGTCGAGCAATATAAAAATAATGTTTTGGGCTTCATCCACGTGAAGTTCAAACTTTCAACTCTGAACCCTTAGGTATTTCAACCCCTTAGGGGTTGAATGTTGGAAAATCCTTTTTAGCAAATGTTTACGGAAACTATTTCCCCAATTTGAAGTTTGTAAACTTTATAGTTTTTGAAATTCCTCTCCCTCCATTTCACCCTTTTAGAGGTTTAATCTCTCGTTTATTCCAATTCTCAGAATCTCGGAAATTCTGACTTACTGACTAACTCAGAATTCCGACATTCTATCCGGAAAATATCTCGCAATTCCAATCTGAAATTCGTGAATACGCGGTTTTCATTCAAAGTGAATTTCGGGTGATTATATTTATTTGCTGCAAAAATTCGAGTTAATCTATGTTAAAATGCAAGGATTATTCTGCTGAGATATATTCTATAAAATATTATAAATTAGAAATTTAAACGTTATTACAGATATTACTAACAAAACATTAAATGAGTTGTTCAAAGAGTCCCGCGGATTCAAACAAACATTAAATCGAAATTCTCCTTAGGTAGAAAATGCTGATTTTTAAAAATTTGTTTGTAGCATATAATTTGCTTCACATTGAAGGACAATTCGGATGCATCACTTTTCAAGGTCACTGCAAACGAAAAATTTCTTTCGACCGCAACGCCATCTACAATTACTTGCAATAGAAAAATTACATGTGAGCCTACAAATAAAGTTGTCAACGAGCTCTACCAGCCTGTTTTTAGGGAACTAAAATATATCATTTCGTTTTCGAGATATCGCCCTTTATATATTTTTAAAGTTATTACCTATCTATTTTATTATCAATTAGTTGCATACGCGCAATATCATAGGGATACTTACATAAGACCTAATTCCACTTCTGGATCGACCGGAAATTATATCCCGTGCTTTCAGCATCTTGATAATTTCTTCGTTCTTTAACTTTTCTTAAAGAGGGCTATATACTCTGTATTCTTATTTGGATAGTTTCTTTTTGAGTCCAAAAACTAATGCACGTTTGTTGATATTTCCTATGAACCCCGAGAGCATCTTAAATGAACTGAGGCACATTTTGTTTCTCAACCTATTCCAACGCTATTAGTCAATATTCCTTTATCAGTGTTTCTTATTTTGACAAACAATAATTATTAAAGAACAAAAATAGCATCAGTCACAATAATTACATTAATCGCCCCGTTTCTTATGAGAGTGGAAACTTCCAGAATAAAATTTAAAAATTACAACCCGCAACTCAAGAAAACTTTCCCGGGAAAGAAAATGAAAGATATTGTATTGTCATGACCTTCGCAATAATTATATGTAATAAGGAGTTCTTTATAAATTCCGATGGCATATGACATTGCAGATAAGTCGGCAAAAAACTTCACTGATAATATTTAGTTGTTGTAGATATATTATATCTACAACAATCAATTTTATTTTGTCAAGGAACAATACAATATATGTTTTGAAGTTTTCCGTATTACATAAATATAAAGAGAAGAAAAATAGTACCTAGTAACAAATAATATATTAACATGAAGTTAGTACTGTGTTTTCTGCTCTTATGTTGCATCATAAGTATCGCCAAATCAAGCAAAAATGTTATCAAAGATAAGAAAAAAGAGAATTTTACAAAAGCAATGATAGAAAAGTTAGAAAACCCCAGTGAACCAAATTTCGTCCAGTTAACAATGAAACAAGGATTACTCATGAATCAAGTTCTTGCTTTTTATGCCCTGGACCAAGCAGAAAATGAACTTTGTAGAAATCATACTAAAGAATTTAAAGATGCATTAAGACGATTTCTTCCATGGGCTTTGAAGAGTAGGTATCCATATTACCAAAGATCATAATCATGATCTTTGATATTACTTGATTTTTCAAACGCGTTAGACATACAATTTTTTTAGTGTTTGATGCTTCTTCAAAATTGCAACCTGGTATTTTACTAGGAAATTTGATCGACTATGGATCATTTACACAATGTTTAAACATCCAGGAAGAAACAAAGTCTGGAGAAATTTTTGGAAAGCACTGTTTGATCCAAATAAAACCAAGCATCGAACTTATTGAGAAAGTGTTGTTTATTAGTAATATACCTCATCAGGTTAGTCGAATCCACAAAATATATTATTTTAATGATTTTTTACATTTTAGAAATTTAAAAAATTATCACTGATGGTTGAAAATTCCGAAATACGTTGGTCTGTCTGTGTTCCACACTCATGCCCAAAAGATGATATTTTGCGCCACTTCAAGAAAACATTCGGGGAAATTTCTATAGGACTGAACTTAACATTTGATTTGGATGAAAACTATTGCAATACTGCATTAAATTATCCTGTAATGGGAAGATCTCAATACATCCTTTTGTAAGAAATGTACTGCTCAATTTTTTAAACAAACGAATCTAATTTTTAGATTCCTAGTTGTGGCCTTTCTTCTACTGGGGATATTAACAGGCTTTATTGACTTCAAAAGAGAAGAAAGTACATCGGTTTTCATAGATATTTTCTCGTCTTACAGAAATATAAATAAAATATTCGATTTTGGTGGTGCAAAATCAGAAATAGAATTTATTCATGGACTTAAAACTATAAGTGCATTTTTTGTTGTTTTTGGGCATAGATACATTATGTATATCGTGTTCCCAGTTATTAACCAACTAGAGGAATTAAATGTAAGATTTTTAAAATAATTTCCTTCAGTTAATTTTTAAAATTTTAGTGGGTAACAAGATATTCAAGTCTGCCAGTATTAGGCAGTACCGTAAGCGTAGATTCGTTTTTCTTTATATCAGCAATGCTTACGTCTATGGGATTTTATAGATACGTTAAGAAAACGAAAAGGTTTAACTTATTTTCATTCTATTTGTATAGATACCTTCGCATTACAACTCCTCTTGCTTTAGTTATTTTGTTTTATGTTACTCTTCCTCAGTATTTAGGAAGTGGGCCTTATTTGTATGACGTGTATAAACAGCATCAGAAATCTTGCGAGGATTATTGGTGGTCTACTTTACTTCACATTCAGAGTTTTACAAATCCAAGAAATCTAGTAAGAAAGTAAAAAAAAAAGTTTACTACCCGTACCTACCTAATTGCGAAATTATTTTAGTGCATTTATCAAATTTGGTACCTCTCTTGCGAGATGCCGTTCTATTTTCTATCACCTATAATTTTGTATCCAATTTGGAAATGGCCAAAAGTTGGATATTCCATTTTGGTTATATTATACGCCATATCTCTTTGGGCAAATTTTTATTTGGCTTGGATTAATAAATATGACGGACAATTGATACCACCAACGTAAGACTCAAATCTTTATTATTTTAAGATGTTACTAAGTATTTTTTGGTTTATAGAAATCAGCTATTCCAGACAAAATATTTCAGTGAATACTACATAGTGCCTTACACCAGGGCTAGTCCATACATTCTGGGCCTAGCGTTTGGACACCTGATAATTGTAAACGAAAACAAGAAAATAAAGATCAACAATTTAGTCAACGCCTTGATCTGGATTTGCGCCTCTATCATTTTGGGAGTTTCGATGCTTGGTTGTCACGTTTTCTTTTTGGAAACTCACCCATACAATCGTCTTGAAGCTACGAGCTACCTTGCTTTTTCAAGATCTGGTTGGACACTTGGTCTAGCCTGGGTCATATGGGCTTGTATGCATGGATATGGAGGTAAAAAGTTCATATATTTTTCGTATTTTCTGTTGAGATATCAGGAAAAAACATTCTTCAAACGGCGTTATCATTATATTCATAAACAAAACTTCACAAAAATTTCAATAAACGAAACAAACATGGATTAACAACATCTAAACAACGACGTACGAAGCAGTGAATGGTGAGTAAGCGGTGTATCCCGCAGAGTAAACAGATGGAGCTACGTAGCTAGCGTAAGCCAGTGGCGCAGAGTAAGCTGCGGTGTAAGCGACTGGCGCTGCTACGACTGGTGAAGTGTAAGCAGCGGCTACTAGATGGGGTTTTGGGTCAGCCTTTGCCTCTGGTTTGGCTTCAGGGGCTGGGGCGCCGTAAGCCAATGCGATGACGGCGAATATTACAACCTAGAAAGGAGGAAATATTATTAGTTACAAATACGGATAGAATAAAACAAGTTTTGTAGCGAATAAATGTGTACTCAGTATTTGTTCAGCTTTTTTCAAACTTCAATTGCTTCGTTTTCAAAAAAAGCGAATAGGTACTTACAGCTTTGAACATTTTGAAGGGTGTTTCTGATTCTTGTTGCACTTGAAAGAGACTTAGGCGAACTGATGCCTTCTATAACTTTAGATCCCGCTTAAATATTAGGCATTTTACCTTGTAATACTGAAAATTATAATTCAGTTGGTGATTCGTTCTAGATTTGATAAGGATGGCCATTCTTTAAGGTTTATGTTGAGCCACTAGGTACATTCAAGGTGTGATGTGCTATGGACGTGAGGCACATACCTGAAAGAATAGTAACACGGTAATGCAATATTGCCGTAAATTATTAATTTTAGATAACCATGTATTAACGAGAAAAATATGGTACCTATATAAATTCCCTATTTTTCAGCGGATTAGCCGATTTACGCACAGCAGTATTACTTTCGAAAATAAAAAAGACACTCACTCTATACCGGAAACATTAATTGTCTTATCATTCTGATTGTGTATATAATCTAGCACAACAAGTTTTGTTTACAGATATATTTTATAGTATAGGTATCTCTAAAAAAGTTAGAGCTTATCTATTACTCTTGTCAGATATTCCTTTTCACTTATTTTTTACTTGCTTGTTGCCTTGATATATTAATTTTTAGGTTTGGTAAATGAATTCCTGTCTGCATACATATTCAAAATAATAAGCAGAATATCTTATGGTATCTTCTTACTTCATAGCATCATTCAACTATACAAAAATGGATCCGCCAAAGCGCCCATGACATTCTCAAATTTTAATGCGGTATTTAAAAAATATACCTGTGTCTTGAGGACAAAACAAATGTATTTTTTTGTAGGTATATGATGGATTTGCAGATCTATTCACAGTGTTTTTGGTAGCCTTAATGTTTACTGTATTTTTTGAAATGCCTTTAGTAAAACTGGAAAACATTATATTTGGAGTTTCAAAGGGTAACCCAGTAATATTTACATTACTACGTATGATAACGGTAAATATTTTAGGAAGGCCAGCTACCAGAAAGGTTTCACCAAAAAATTAAGGACTCCACTAACTTCAGACTGCATCTCTAATTTTTTGCACATTATAAACTAGGTATAGCCGTGTAACAAATACAATTATGTTTTAACTCCCGAGTGTAATAATGTAGCAGTATCCCTCTCACGTCTCCCTTTAAAAAAGTGCAAAATTTTTCTAGAACATGATACGGATCCGATAGTGACAGCGGTGTAAAATAAATACGGTTCCATTAGACCGCAGCTTCCCTACATGTGCTGACAAAATGAAAATATATGGGCCACCCACGTCACATCCAGTTGGATATGTTACGTGAGCGCGAGACGCTTAATTTCGGATGCCTGCTGTATCTCTCAGGACAGTCCATATGACAGATTTTGAATTCAAAATTTAAAACCACAGGTAACTGGTCGAGGTCGAGCACAGTCGTTTTGAATCACAAAAAGGCAGTTGCCAGGTTTTCTTACAACACATGTTAAAAAATTGTAACTTTGACTTTACAATTTATATCCTAATGCGTCTATTAAAAATCACTCCAAAGTTTCAAAGTAAATGTAATTTTTCGTCATTTATTTAACACAACAGTGGCGGCTCGTCAGGGAAGGTAGGCGAGGCTGTGCCTACTCACTAATAAAAATCTAAAAATCTAATTTGACCTCCGACCACTACTACTAACAACGCACTATCCCCACTATTATGTAAGTTGAGAAATTACGTTACCCAAATATGTATTGCGTTTTTTTTACACTAAGTGGCTGGATTGTTATCTCGGGAAAATATTCGTCAAGCACGCAGGAAATTTTCCAAGGGCCTGATTTCACCGTAGATGGGTATGTACATCTCCAGGTGCCACGTCGATTGACCTTCAAAGTAATATCGAAGTTCTGTTTACCTTATACAGAACCATCGTAGTACCTATATCAATGAGTAAAAAAAATGGTAGTTTGTAGTATATTTCAAACCAATCATCTTTTAAGTTACCACAATTGCAGATTGTATCTCAGCTTATAGTCCAACATTTTAACCAAAGAATAGGCTCATCTTGAATATTTTATAATAATGACAAAGGGCCTCTTCTTCCATGCTTATGCTTGCCCTATATCTACCTATTCGGTATGATTTATTATAAATCCATAATTACTATTCTAACAATAGACTGAATGTAGGATAATAATGAAATCAGTAAAAAAATCTTAGATTTTGCTCTGTTGTATCATTGAGGCTCATAAATATTACATTACGTTCTGCTATTTTCCTGTGACATACTAGAAAGTACTCACTATCCGAAAATGAACAACGAAATGGAAAAGCCTCCAGAAAAAACGCACCAAAAAGTGATTAGTTACATAAGATACTTTTTTCTAAACAGCACCATTCATGGTTTCAACCATATAGCAAATCCAGACAAATCGATTATTTCAAATTGTTTTTGGGTAATGTTAGTATCATTAGCAGTTTATGGAGCAATTATCTTGAGTTCCGAGACTCTGACTAGATATTCCGAAAATCCGACTGTAGTGTCTATGGAGAGAGATCGGTTTTCTTGGAATACATCTTTCCCAGGTGAGACTTCTGAACCCATAGGTATATACGATTCAGTTTGGCAACAAGACGAGTTCTCAAATAGATTTTCCATAATTTCAGCTGCAACGATATGTCCATCGTTTAAAATAAACGAAAAAGCATTGGCCGATTACGTAGCAATCTCTACTACGAAAAACAAAACCAAACTCGAATTGTTTTTGAGAAGTTTGTCAGAAGCCACTTTCTCAAATTTCGAGTCTGTTGTCGATTTCGACGCGATACCAGCTAAGGAATTTTTACCTCTAATGTTGAAACTTAAGTTTCCATTTACTCCATCAGTGACTAGTTCCGGCACCACTGGAATAAATAATTATTTAAATGAAATTATAGCTGAAATGGGACTTTGCTATAGTTTTAATTCACAGCTAGCTTTATACAACTCACCAAGGTAATCGGGGTTACAGCTATGAAATTTTTTAAAATGACAATTATTTACACGTAGTTTTTTCTTAGTTACTGGTTAGCAGATAACTGGAAATTATTTCCAGAAAATGATACATTCAGTGTAAATCCATTGGATGGTGAAGTGTTTGCCAATGTAGTAAATATGTCCAGTGGTTTTCAGGTAAATGTTTAAATATTACATCGATAGCGATAGCTAAATATTAAAAGTAGCATTAAACTCAAATTGCTGTTATAATCGCAGTTGTCTAATTTCATTCGTTCGTTAGAATAGCCCCAAATACCAAAGCCTTTGAAGTCAGTAGATATTCATCTAACATACATTATAGACATTTCTATTATGCAAATGAAGAAGTTAAAGCCAAAATCGGCAATATGCGACTATTTGCACTCATTTTTATCTACCAGTAATATCCATGGCTTTTATCATATAGCAGACAGATCTAGACAACCTTTAGAAACCCTATTGTGGATATGTTTCGTTATGATTGGAGCTTGCGGCGCACTTTTTTTGAGTTTGGAAACCTTAGAGAGATATTTCGAAAACCCCACCGTAGTATCAATCGACAAAAATATATATGCGTGGAACATCTCTTTTCCAGGTGACATTTTGATCCATTTTAAAATCTTATTTTTTTTGTAATCAATTCCTAGCGGTAACTGTTTGCCCCGATCGGAAAATTGAAGAGGAACACTTGGAGCGAATAGTAAACAATATCTCGACTTCAAATAGAACGCTGTTAAAGAAATTCCTGATGTCCCTCTCCGAAGCTACGTTTACAAACTTCGAGAACGTAGAAGACTCTGATGCGATTGATTCTGAAAATTATAAGCAAATTTTGTTAGATTTGATGCCAACGTTTGGTCCCGCTGTGTCTAGTACAGGATTGAGTCAGCACGATCATTCTGTAACAGAAATCGTCACCGAAAGAGGAGTGTGCTATTGCTTTAATTCTTTGCTTTCCCCGTACCTTTCCAGAAAGTAAGGTTCTTATAAATAATGAGATATCTGCTTAGTACAGGTACACAAAGAGATGCTGATAACTTTCTTTGGAAATGTAATTATAATTACATTTATCTGCATTTACATATTTAGGAAAAAACAATTATATACAGTGTGTCCACGGATGGACTTAACTATACTTGTAAAATTTTTTATTTTCAATTCTTCGAAAAAAGTCATTCTTCATAAAAAAAGTCTGCTTGTTCTTACAATAAAGTTGGCATGGAAAAAGTTGACATTACTTATACTGGGTGACCAGAAAATTAAAGAAACGTTAATTAGCATAAGAGTAAACTACCTCTATTTGTAGAGAGGATGAAAAAAGTTATAAAGAAAATTTTCTCAGCGTGGTAAACTACTTCTTGTTTTTCTTCGATTAAATAATTTTCTGTAGGTAGTAAGACAAAACTTATAAATAAAAGTTACTCAGAATAGGAAACTGTGTATGATGGAAAATTTTTTGACAATCCTAGGCTCACTTTGAGTTTCCTCCAATATTTTCAAAAATACAAAGTAGGCCTAGAATCGTAAAATTTTGTCATCATGCGCAGTTTTCCATTCTGGGGAAGTTTTCTTAATACAGTTTTGTTGTACTGTTTACAGAAAACCATTTATTTGACAAAAAAAGAGAATATAATCAAAAAATCAAAGTAGGCCTAATGCTTTGAAATTTTGACGCTGAGCAAATTTTCTTTATAACTTTTTTCATTATCTCTACAAATAGAGGTAGTTTACTCTTATGCTAATTAACGTTTCTTTAATTTTCTGGTCACCCCCAATTTTATTTTAAGAACAAGCAGACTTTTTTTTTATAAAGAATGACTTTTGTCGAAGAATTGAAAATAAAAAATTTTACAAGTATAGTTAAGTCCATCCGTGGACACACTGTATATAAATGCAGAATTCTGTATATGTAGGAATATAATATCATTGTGTTATATCTAGGTATAATTTACACAGTGAATAAGAATTATATTTTTTTATCTATGTTAGTAGTGGAGAATTATTTCTCCCTCTTCCCCTTGTACAGTGTAATATTTTAGATACTTGAATACTTGGGAAGTACTCTCTGAGAACGAGACGTTTAATGTAAATATACTAGATGGACAAGTTTATGCTCATATTATGGGCATTGGTAGTGGGTATAATGTAAGTAAGATTAAGAGAATATCAAAAACATATTACACGCACATGATACTGTTAATTTGATTTTAATCCAAGTTCTCACCCTGTCACCTGTCAATTTAGTAGACCTACCTAAAGATAGCGAGCCTAGCAACTGTTCAACCTATAAGGGGAAGTTTAAGCCATCGTTGACTCTTTGATAGCTCATCAAGGAATTCAATTTGGCATTTTAGCTATTCTTTTTAGGAGATTGCGAGGAGATGAAAGTCTAAAATTTACTATTAAATAATGTGGATATAAAAAGATTTATGTGAAAATAGTGATTCCATTGGTAGCGGTTTTTGATTAATAATCGGACAGCAATATTATTAGAAATTACAATTTTCATATTCAATTACGAAGGTTGGACAGTCGTTAGCACAATATAACAACGTCTTAAGGCACCAATCCACTGTGATATAATTTCATGAAATTTTTGTTTCTCGAGTAAAAAATTTCGTTCACGAAAATATTATTCTACTGCTTTTTTATTGCTCCTAAAACCAAAAAGTCTAGTGTCAATTTCTAAAATCTAAGTAGCTTGTGAACTTACTTGAAAGTTTATGTAACTTCTGTAATTAACTAATAGTTTAGAAAGAACCTGGAATGACACCATTGTTTCGATATGCATTTTGAAACTAGACAAGACGTGTTGATTTCAAAAATTTTGGTTATGCCAATTTAAATTCCAAATACCTAGTTTTTTAAATATAAACATTCACTCAGTCACGGTCGTCCAGTTCATATTGCAATAGAAAATACATAATTATAGTGAACAAAACTTTTTTAAGAAACCATATCGCTACATTAATAAATAATATTAATAATAATTCAATAATAGCATGTTCAAATTTATGTACAGGGTAGGTTTATTTTTGTAATATTTTAATGACTAAAAACTGTATACCATTAATTTTCAAGTTTTATAGATACAGGGTGTCTCAAAAAAGTGTTAAATCCGTTTGTTTCCTTAGCTTTTGAGATAAAAATGCCTATTAAAAACCAGATTGATGCAGTTTTTTTCAGAAGAATATACGAATATAAAATCTGCTCATTTATAATTTGAATATAATTTTCGGTTTAACCAGAAGTAAAGATATATTTTAAGAAGTTGATTTTTTTTTGTAAAATGTCATTAGATAGCACTTAAAATTGCCATTTGAGAGATATATAACATTATAGGGTTATCTTTTACCGTTTTCGAGAAATTGGCCTATGCTTTTCCGCTTGGAATAGAAAAAGACGTGTCTCTTACAACTAATTCCATGAAACAAATTCTCATATAAACTTATGTTTATAGGTATATGTCCACGGACCATATGAAGTGGTAGACATAGCTAGTAAGAGCATTTATTCACCAAACGGATACTTTTTGCAACTGTACCTATCAGGATTAACTCTATTCAGTAGTGAGAGAACTAGAAATTTGGGAATAAACCAGAGAAAATGTAGATTTTATTATGAGAGTAACCTAAAACATTCGCCAGTTTATTCGTATGTTTTGTGCAGGATGGAGTGTAGAGCTGCCTTGTGTCAGTCGCTATGTGGTTGTATTCCACACTTTTATAGGAAACTAGGTTAGTTTAAATTTGTTAAAATGTGTTTTGTGAAAACATGCTTTTAGATGGCGAAAAGGTTTGCGATGTCAAAGGTTTACGTTGCCTGGCAAAACATAAAGGTACTGGTTCAAATAGATAATATTCAAAAAGCCGTCTTAGACGTGTTTTTTTAGAAAGATTAATTGTCCTGGAAGGAGAATGTTCTTGCCTGGCAAACTGCGATGAAGTGACTTATGTAGTGGAAGATATGGACACAAGGGAGTGGTTTTTGGGTTCAAATTTGCAATGGGGCTTAAAGGAATATCCAAAAATGAGGTTGAAGAGGGACGTGTTGTTTGGATTTAGTGACTTGTTGGGTAACATTCTAAGTAATGTTGGCGAGCAACTTTTTTTTTATAATAATTACTTCTTTTAGTTTACATAGGAGGGATGGCTGGATTGTTTTTGGGATGCAGCGTGTTGAGCTTTATAGAAATTATATACTTCTTCACACTTCGACTTCTGTGGTTTGTGGTGAATTATGGGGAGGAAAGCAAGAAGATGCAGAAGGAACTTGCAAAGTAAATAATAATAATTATTTACTACTATACATGAAAAAGCGATGAAAACATGATAGCACAGCAACAAATAGTTGTTTTTTTAATCACCTTAAAATGATTTCTTTATATATTGTTTATTTAATTTCAATACAAATTAATACAAATTTATGCTTGTTTAACATAGGTACCTAACGAAGAATGAAAAACACTTTCTTCTTCTAATGCGTGTTCTGTTGAGAGGAGAGGTGTAATATTTAACGGTGTGTTTAGCTAAATGTTGTTTCAGGTATATATTTTATTTTGAATATATTTTTGATGCTCAAAAATTGTGTCGTGCTTGATGCAAAGTTAATTTAACTTTTTTAATTTAATAAAATAATCTGATTTTTTAAAATAGTTCAGTTGTAGATACATGTTCAAATAGAAAAACATCAAAATAATTGTAAAGTAACTACACATACACGAATTAAGTACATAGGTATTTCAGTTTCAGATTTGATGTGCCTTAAGTATTTGTTGAAATTCCCAACCAATCCGTGTATGTATAGTTATTACCTACTTTACAATTATTTTAATGGTTTTCTCTTTGCGCATGTATCCACTATTCATTTTCATGAATAAAACAAATTATTTTATTAAATCAAGTATAGAAATTAAATAAACTTTGCATGAAGCACAATAAAATTTTTAAACTACAAAAATGTGTTTGCTTTAAAATATGTGCCCGAAACGATATTTATCTAAGAAAATGTATTTAAATTATGAGTATCCTTACAATAAAGGACATTATGTAGGTAGAATCTTTGAAAAAATTTAAACACAATTGACAAAGAATGAATGTGGTTGTTTTCGATATTTCGACTAATAAGTGGCGTTTTGACTATATGCTAGGAGCTTTTTCTTAAAATAAGTCAAAGATCATGGCACTGAATTTTGTACAAATACTCAGGAATCACTCTGTGTAGTGATTCTGCAAACACCTGTTTCCTGTCAGCCCAAAACTTAGGCAGTTGTTATAGGTAGATAGTCAGTTGTCTCTGATTTCACCCTAATAAGATACCTATTAATCCTCGACGATGCGATGGTGTGAATAATAACATTCGCCTATAGACTTGCGGCATAAGGTGTGTGTCTTATTGCTGTCAGTTTGTTAAATAAACAAGAGTCCATTAGATTGTTGCGTCACATATGTTGAATCGAGACCACCCACATTTGGCTACCCAGATTGAAAAAGGGCGAAAATATTTAGATATCACTGCCACCTCTATATGTTTGGAAAGAAAGTTTGAGCAAAAAAAAATGTTTTTTATTTGTTTATCTTCTCTAAAGTTTCATGAAAATCTGCCAAGTGAAGATTGTTATTTTCATTTTATTGTGAAAATTGCATATTGATTGTGTTTATTATTTTGATGCCAATTAAAACAGTTGTATTTTGTCCAGAAACACAAACCTTAAAATAAGGTTGACTTGTTTATATTAAGAATGTTTTACAGTAAGCTACATAGTCAATTAGTGTTACACGAAATGTAAACTCTTCAAACCGAAAGAAAACACATCAGCCAGCTGATGAATCTATACTTAAAATTGTTCTTGATCTACCCCACACGTCCCAGTAGCGTAGGAGAAAATTTACTAGATACTTTGCTTCAAAAGTACGAAAACAATAATTCATTACCTATATAGTATAGAGAGTGTATAGTTTTTTTTTAGCAAGACTTTGATGTTTGATTTTAATAGAAAATGACATAATAAAATTATTATTTTCTTCATTTTACTTGTATCCAAGAAGGCAGCTCTTTTCTTAAAGAAACAACCAATCATATTATGCCTTTGATAGCGAGAATGCCCTTGGGAATTTTTGCAAAACGCAAAGCAATAAATCCCAAGAGAATTTATCACTTGGTTGCTCGGCAACCGCGTATCTGTTCAATACACACACCAACTTGTCAAAATTGGTCTGTTTTGCATAATTCTAAATTATGCAGCTGAAAATTAGGTATGTTGAGATATTTGCAGACATTGGAAATACAATGCTATACATTGCATATTAGACCTCCGTCTAAATTTATGACACACATTCAGAAAATAAACCAGTGGGGTGAAAAAAAAGGTGAAAAAATCTGGTCTGCCTTGGGTATCTAAGCGTAATGTTGGTAAAATAGTTTTCACAAATGATCCAACCGAAGCTGTCATTATTATTCAAAACAGCAAACTGAGTAAACTCGTTCAAAAGATCGTTTTGAAGGTATAAATAATACCTATACAATACAAATTAACTAATAAATTGTATTCTTCAAATATTCTCAATAAAAACCACATACCTGACGAAAATGTTTCTCGATAAATGCCCTAGTAAGCTTACTCGTACAAATTGACCCTTTATTTTCCGAAAAAATTCACAGAGCTAAAGCTAGGTAGGTACCTAAAGCTTTACGAGTGATTTTACATACGAAAATTTCATATATCAACATAGGTCCACGATAGACAGATAACGGTATGCCAGCTAGGAGAACGAAAGTTAAACTCTTCTGCGCATCTACGTCACTTCGACAAAAGCGCGGCCAACTTATACAAAAAAGATCAAAAATTAGTCTCACTGACATACGTCAGTTATCAATTTCGCGTCAAATTAAATCCAAAGATAGAATGTAGGCACCTCGAGACACTTTGGTGTATATGTGGTTGCGTAGCTCGCTATAAAGGGAGTCAAATTTCGGTTTAAAAATAAAAGTAAGCCATGATTTTGTCGAATAAGCGTCACTGTTGACGTCACAGCACCTGCGCGCGGACATACCGTTTTCTGTGTATCGTGCATAGGTCCACAAAAGCACAGACTGTCAGACTGACAGACTATTTTTTATATGTTCTGAAGAAATAGATATATTAAAATGTAAATATTTTAATATGAAATATGTCCAGGTAAATAGCAAATGATACGATCCCGTAACAAATTAGAAGTAAATATATCTACACTCCACTCAATGTAAAATTTAATTTTGAACAAACACTTCTCTTGGCTTTTTGGTATCAGTTTCATCTTGGAAATTTTGATAAAACTAATTTTTCACACCAGTAAATTGCCCTTTTTGTAGGTTTCGCTACAAAATATTATTAAGAAAACTTGTTTAGAATGAAAAACTGAGAGGGCTTGCGAAATTTTAAAAGCCCAGGCCTAATTTGTTTTTTTTTTCTGCTAAAAAACTTCAAACACATAAATATCGAAGTAGGTTTAGATTTTTGAAATGTTTCACACCTACGCAGTTTTTCATCGTGGACAAGTTTAGTTAATAACATTTTGACGAAAAATCTACAGAAAGGGCATTTTTCTAAAAAAAGTGGAAAAAGGTTGAAAAAATCAAAGTAGGCCTATTATTTTGAAATTTTACAAATCTACTCAGTTTTTATCCTGAACAAGTGTACAGTATTTAGTCGTAAAAGCTGCAAAAGGGCAATTTACTGCGGTGTGAAAAATTAGTTTTTTCAAAAATTTCAAATTGATACATCATTTTTTGAACGTAAAATTATGTCACAAACGTCGAGTTGGTCTGAATCCTAAAAGGTCAAATTTGACCTCGAAATTTCTTAGTCATTTACAAGAGTCATCCAAACCATCCGGGGATACACTGTATATACTCCTATAAAAAGATAATACCTCTTTACATCAAATTTTTGTGTTAGTTTTCGTGAAAACTAAAAAGTTAACCTTAGAAAATTAAAAAAAAATTTGAGTTACCACGACACTGGACCAATTTTGTTTATACCTATATTCGTTTCGACAGTTGTTTGTATTTCTTTCTAATTTATTGACTGTTAACTTTGTCAAGCTAAGGCCATATCGATGCATTTTCATAGAGAACTAATACATCTATTATTTCTGTTATCTATTTTTATCAAACATTGCCAACGCGCTCTATATTGATGATCTCGCGCTGTCTCTGAAACGGGGCGGACGTTTCAGGAAATACTACAGTCTGATTGGCTGGTGCTCCGCCCTCAAGCCTGAAAACCAACTGCTGCGAGTTTCCATTGGTCGACTGAAACGGGATGCTGTATCACACACAGCATCTTGGCGGTATCTTTCTGTTCTTATATTCTTTATACATGATTTGTTTCAGTAGTAGGTACGTTTCAGTTTCTATCAGGTGGTGATAAGTGGTGTGAAGTAGGGGTTTACTGACCGTAAGATAAAATTTCAAACCCAGCAATATTTGCGAATATTCGACGATACTCACGATACACTTTTATTGATGTAAAATCGGAATGTTGTCAAGCAGTACCCGATCTGCTAGGGTACCGAAATGTGCCCGATGTAGAAATCATGGGATGATCTCGACTTTAAGGGGCCACAAGAAGCAGTGCATGTACAAAAATTGCAATTGCACAAAATGTGGATTAATAAAGGAACGCCAAAGGATCATGGCAGCTCAAGTAAGTTGTAAATTCCAAATATATACTAAACAGGGCCGTAGCTAGGGGTTTTCCATGGGGGGGGGGGGGTTAGGTTAAAGGTTAACTTTTTGAGCATTATCCTCAAATATACAGGGTGAGTTTTTTTCGGTGAGCGCTATATGGGGATCTCGGAAACTAGCAGAGCTAGAACAAAGGCTAAATGGGGAAAGAATTGCGGTTTTGAATGCTCAATGTAATGCCCCTTTTGGATTTTTAAAAAAGTTCATGGGCTCACTAGACATTTTGAAAAGAGTGATTTTTTGCTATTTCATCAGATCTCTGTAGCTCCGTTATTTCTGATTATACAGAAAAACTGTAAAGACAAAAAATGTAGATAATTTTGGGCTTAATAAGATAATCTGATACAATTTTTTATGTTGTTTGTGATTTTTGAGATATATGAAATACCATTTTTTTGAGCTTTCCAAAGATGTAATACTCGGCATAGTTATTATAAAAAATAAAAGGGCTGGCTAATTTTCACATAGTCAGCCATGGAATATTTTCATTATTACGTTCTATTTTATAATAAGACATACTTCAATTTTTCAAATACTTTATTTTTAGCTGGTAACAAAATGTAACAAATAAAACAAAAATTTAAAAACTCAAATTCAAATTATTAGATATTATTTTAAAAGGTCACCTTTTAAAATAAAAAAGGTGTTCAAACAATTCACCATTATTATTTATGCAAATATTGCATCTTTTTAAAACTGAATTTGTCGCCATTCTTAGAGAGCGCCTGTCAATACTGGCAATTGGTTCAAAAACAGCTGCTCTTAATTCAACAATAATTGTCTCATACTTTATTTTGTACTGTTCCCCACAAAAAGAAATCCAAAACAGACAAATCGGGGGATCAGGGCGGCCAGGAAATAGGTCTATTTCTCCCTATCCAACTATTTGGATAGAGCTGATCTATGTAATTTCTTACGATGTGGTGGACCCCCATCATGATAATTTTTGTCTTATTTTGTTACATTTTGTTACCACCTAAAAATAAAATATTTGAAAGTTTGAAGTATGTCGTATTATAAAATAGAATCTAATTATGAAAATATTCCATGACTTACTATGTGAAAATTTAATAATAACTATGCCGAGTATTATATCTTTGGAAAGCTCAAAAAATTTCCGATTTGATAAGGTCACATCCAACTATGATTTACATTTAAAAAACAAAAGTTTATGTCATATTTCAAAAATCACAAACAACATAAAAATTGGATCAGATTATCTTATTAAGCCCACAATAATTATTCTCTACAACTTTTGTTTCAACAGTTTTTCTGTATAATCAGAAATAACGGAGCTACAGAGATCTGATGAAATAGCAAAAAATCACTCTTTTTAAAAATCTAGTGAGCCATGAACTTTTTTAAAAATCCAAAAGGGGCATTACATTGAGCATTCAAAACCGCAATTCTTTTCCCATTTAACCTTTGTTCTAGCTCTGCTAGTTTCCGAGATCCTCTTAGTGGTCATCTAAAAAAACTCACCCTGTATATTGCCAAACGCAAATGCTTGACCTTTACTGGCATGTTACATGTTACATGTTACATGTTACATGTTACATCATCCAAGCAGTACAATCGGCCAGCACGATTATTTATTTATCTCCATTTTGGGGGCGCCGGGCGTGTTAATTAATTTTATATATTATACCATCCTGGGGGGGGTTTGAACCCCCTAAACCCCCCCCCCCCTTATATACGGCCCTGATACTAAATATACTAAGTTGGCTTAACATTATTTCTTCTGCGACGATTACATTCTGAGGAAACAAAATTGTCAATACTTAGGGTATATTTTTTGAAAATTTTAAGAATATCGAAGTGTTTTTAATCAATTTAAAATCGTCTTATTTTATTACTTACGCTTATGAATAATATGAACTCTTTGGCTCTTGATTTTATTTGTGCTCTGCATAATTTATTAAATCGACATCAAAGTTAGCTCTCTGTTATAAAGAAATAGCATGATCATATTTATTTATTTAAAATTTATATTATAAGTAGAAAAATATCTAGCTACTGCCAAACTCATACCTACATATTGAAAAGTATTAAATAAATCACAATTTGGAAAGCAAATGGAATATTTACTATGTAAACAATGCAAGAAAATAAAAGAACAATAATATTTACCCTTCAGATTTTAAAATAAAATTCAGCCTGGTAATGATTACGGGAATATAAGATTGCTTGTTCCTTGTTCTAGTTTTTTTAAATATAAAATAATAAATAAAAAACTTTTTAAAAACAAGCTTTTATTTTTAATGTTCTAATTAATGTAAGTACTAAAACGAATAAAATAAGTTACTATCTTTATCACAGATAGTTAAATAATATTTTATTTTGAATTATTTGCTTTCAAAAAGCAGCTTGTCGCGCAAATTGCAAAGAAAATACATATTTCGGCAAGTACTTCTTTATCAACCAATGAAGTTAATTGCTACTTAATTTTATGAACATTTCGCGTTACAAGCTTTTTGAAAACAAATAATTCAACACAAATTTTAAATAATTTTCAGGGATAAAAATGGTAACTTACTTTATTCGTTTTAGAACAAAGCTTGTTTTTAAAAAGGTTTTTTGTTTATTATTTTATTGTGCGCTTTTTAGTAAGAATGTCTTAATCTACGCTTTTATGATAACGCATCATTACTACAAGGCCTTTTTCCTGTGAGTTTTGAGCTACCATCTTGGGGAATCCGCCATATTAAAATTTGAATGACGTCACGTATTTTGCTTGACAAACCTTCATTTGATACCCATGTCAAGGAGGTTGTGAACAAATAATAGGTAATCAGCCATCTTGGGGCAGATGACGTATTGGATTTAGTATGATGTCACGCACGTTATCGTTTTCTACTCGTCAAACACTTTCCTTTGATTTCCATATCAAGGGGGTTGTATTTCTAGAAAATAATTAATCCACCATCTTGTAGCGGTGGCAATTCTGAACAAATTACAGTATTGAATATATCTACTAAATTGTATTGTCACCAGCACCAAAATTATGTGAAAAATTTCAGCTCAATCGGTTTGGTGGAACTGGTTACTGGTTTAAAATTGAGATGCAAGATTTGACTACTATAATTAGCAGGTGTAGTGATGTAAATAAAAGCTTGTAAAATATTAGTTTCAAAAATATTTGTGCATTAGAGTTTTAATTAAATTAAGTTTTCCCTTCTCGATATTCCAAAGGAGAATATTTTTTTAATGATAAATTTTTAAATGGTTTTTTGGTTTTCTAGAGATCCCTTGAAAATTAGTAAAAGTATATAATAATAATAATATTTTTATTTTTTCTTTGCCTTTATTCTTGATATAGCTACTTGATATATATTAAGAATCAAAAGTTAAAACTTGCCCAATAATCAATCGCCCTGTATTTACATCAGGTATGATCCGTGAATAAGTGCCAAAGAATAATGACCATACATATCGACAAAACTCTTTCATTACATTGAATACATAATCAGGATATTTGGTACCTACTTCTAATTTTACAATTTTTTTATTTTTCAATTAATTCCTCATGAAACATCGAAAACAACGGATGCAACTCGATACCTATTGGAACAGGCTGAAGTGCGCTTGATCGATATTCCATTAGACAAGAAACACTTTGTAAACATTCATCGGTAATCATGGCATAAATCTGATATGCGGCAGTAGTCGGGTGTCAGCTTTGTATAGGGGAAAACTCATTTGAATTCTAAATAAAAGCCGACTGTTATTATAGAAAACTTTTCTATGACCAATTGACCATGACTCACTTGTGCTCATCAATAGGTATACTTACCTAGAATCTACCTATACAATATTTCTACATAGGTACCTAAAGATCGATGGGTCCAAAAGACAGATAAAGCTAGTAAATAGCAATTCCGCAAATCTATATATGAAATCTTTGATTTTAAAATTATTTTAAAAGTTTGGGAAAACTCTACAAAGTTTCCGAAAATTCTTCGTTTCAAAAATTAGAAAATGACAACTGACTTCTGACTTCTCTGTACCTACAGGTAGCTCTAAAAAGACAACAAGCAGCTGAAGACGCCATAGCTCTTCATCTTGCTTCGGCAGAAAGTGGCACGACATATGAGTACCTACCTCCTGGAAGAATATTCGGGATGCAAGTGACTTCGCCAGAACCAGATTCTTCAGTTGCTTCCAGCACTGAAGCAAGTACAACCAGAGAACAAGAGGAATTACTTGTTAGTCCAGCATCGATCGATATGCTTAGCAAATTATTTCCAAACAAGAAACGAGCGGTACTTGAACTTGTACTTAAAAGGTAATTTAATTATAAAAGACTTTTTTGCCGAGCAGATATAGTCGTAAATTGTATACAAAATATTGGTTTCGTTTATAGGTGCAATCACGATCTTCTCAAAGCAATAGAGCACTTCAACATGAACAATTCGAAGCAGCAGAGTGGAAATGAATCAGACTCCAGCGCCAACAAAGACGAATCAAGTTCCGCCTTCAAGCCAGTTGGTAGTTCTGCCAAAGATCCGCCAAAACCACTCGGATATGGAGGCCCTCATAGTAGTTCGCTTCCGATTATTTATCCATTTCTTCCACTTTTCAATCCTCAACCGATGTTACCAAGCCACTTCTACAGATACGTACCTGGTATATGTGAATGTGAGCAGTGCAAGCATAATATCTATGGCAGGATAGAGCCTAGGCCGTGAGAATGTAGTTTTTATTATTGATATTATTATTGTTTTATTGTTTGTACAGTATTTCTTGTGCCAAAGAATGCCAATGTATGTATGTATATTTCGTTCAGTATTTAAAATAATTGGATTTTTGTTTTCCTATTAATAACAAATTCTACACGTAGACATTGTTCTCCATGGATATTGGAGCAAACACATTACATATTTTTTTATATCGTTGTAATTGGGAAGAAACGTAGATTTCAAGAAAGCAAAAATATACAGGGTGATATTGTAATAAAAACACCTAACCCCTGTAACTTTTTTATTTTGTGTTCAATTGTTTTCCTGAATGTAGATTTGGAAAATTGAGGAAAAATTACGTATAAAGAAAAAAATGAAAATATAAAGAAATAAGTGTGGATTTTTGTTACTCTTGGACGGATCACTCTGTTATTAAAAAAAATTAAGAACTGGCATAGGATGGCAAGTACCTAAATCACAGATCTTAATTTTTTAGTATATTTTTTGTTCTTTAGATTCCTCAGGTCATATTACCAAATCCAACGATATTAAAAAAAAAAGATATTTAAAAAAAGTTATCTAGTGCCTATTGGCTCAAAGCTGGGTTGTATCTCCAATATGACAAATTAATAGAGTGGACATCATATGGAACCAATTTTTAATTGCAGAATTATTTAAAATTTAATTTCGGCAGTTTGTGTTTGTGTAATAATAAAAATGTCGTATGCAAAAGCGGTATCTGTCGAATTTGACATTCAACAAAAAAACTTCAAGAACGCCACTTATTTGTCGAAATATCGAAAAATAGTATATTTCCTAACAAGTGCGGAAAGTGCCACGTGCTACGCCACGTGCTACGCGTCGTTCAGCCAAGAAATCGAGTGTGGAAAAGACACTTTCCGCAAGAGTTAGGAACACTATTTTTTCTACAAGCGTGCGGAAAAGTAAGACACTTTTCCGCACGCATTTACTTTTCCGCACGCATTTTAGTTTAGAAAGTGTCACTTTTCCGCACGCACGCAATATATTATTAGGAAACATTGTTTGTAGTTGTTTATTGGTTTACCAGTTTTCACGAATTTACAACATTTTTTGCAATTTTTTTTTTAAATTACTTCGATTTTTTTCACATATTCTTCGTACATAAGGTCCTTTATTTGAAAAAATTCATAGTTTAAGTTAGTATAAGTATTGTTTTAGGTTCGGTTGAAATCAGATGAAACCAAACACTGTAAAATTATTTTCTTGAGATTTTAAAAGTATCAAGAAAGTGGCTTTACAACATTTGCTTTCGTCTGATTTCAACTGTACATATTTTAATGGAAACATTGAAGCATAAAAATTTTGCCGTGCTCGATGCAAAGTTTATTTAATTCGTGTAATTTAATAAAATAATCTAATTTATTTATGATATTGGATAGTAGCTAACACCTGCCAAGAGAAAAACGTCAACATAATAATTGTAAAGTAATAATTCCACGAACTAAATGTTTCATAAGAAGGTTGTAGTATCTATCAGATTGTTCCACCATTTGAAAATGAAAGTTGAAAAACATGCCTAAGTGAGCTAAGGAACATGAAGTCACGAATGTTGTTGTAAATCTTTGTATACTAATAAAGAATTGCAAAGACAACAACTTTTCTAGGAAGCTTCTTGACTATTTAAATAAATAAGGCGCGTTTTTAAAGTAAAATCAACTTTCAGACTTCTATATGAGATACCATCTGTACCTAGTTAAGTCGTGAAATTATTATTTTACAATTATTTGCGCTTGCGAACTGATGGCAAAGTCAAATTTTCAGTTCTGTAAACAAAAATGTTCCCTTTATGATGCAGACTGTATCTGTCACATTATATAAGAGTTTTCGAAATCACTGGTGCAGCTACCGAAAAATCGATTTTTGAAAGTAGTAATTTTCATAAAGAAACGGCTCAGAAATTTTTTCTACTCCGTAATATTGACATTCTTCTAGAAAATAATGTTTTACTTCAGTAAATCGACTCGCTGAATCGATCTAGCACAATAATATCCTCGAAGTCCACAACAACAAACTATTGTGGAAGAGGAATACCTAATTATGAAAACCTCCTCTACAAAATCTTACTATTTAGGTATCCTTAAATAGGCGAATATTGTATAATACCCCCCCAAAAAATCACAGAGCCGAATCCAGTGTAAATATTTGGCGGCCTCGGACCATTTGCTTTCTTAGTATTTGAAATGCGGTTTAATGAAATATAGCCTGCCCCGGCGGAGGAAAGAAATCCACCCTTAATTCGATTTGCAGCGCGGCTCCCTGACATAATTCGATCCCTTTGTTTGGACAGTAAGTTAAGAAGGATCCTCGCTGTTTGTTTGCCATTTACGGCGGCCTCTACATGGAATAACACGTACTGGGCCGGCGGGCGGCAAGTCTCGAATTTGATGGAAGCGTGTCCAGTTTCGTTCGGCTTGTCGAAACAGAAGCAGAACAAAACGTTTTTAACAATATGGCGACATAGTCATTGTAAAATATAAGCACAAATTTATATTGTTTTAGTGCTTGTATGTATATGCATGTAATTTGAGGGGGTACAGAGAATATTATTAGAGAACAGAGAAAAACAAACGGGGACTGATGGTTGAGTAACATTCAATGTCCCCGGTACGTTCCGAGGACGTCGCAGGACCTCAAATGGACGTTCCGAGGACTTACTAATGCCTGTAGGTAAACATACTTGGGTCGTTTTCAGTATACACTTCTTGTGGCACCTTGTATCTGCGTCATCAAAAGTATGTATCAATACAAGCGCTGCGGTGGTGATGTTCGGAGCAGATTGCATGTTTTCCTGCCTTCTATCGACCTTGGTTCGAATCGAGATCGAGACAGACTGCACGTACATGTCTTTATAGAAAAACGCCGCTGATGGCCAAGAGCGCTGGACAAATTGTGAGTGCACGATATTTCTCCTTAATAATTTCACACTCACTGGGATTACTACGGTTTTCTAGGGTTTTCCGTACCTAGTACGTGAGCGAATGCTATCCTAGTTCTGATAGGAAACAGTCGGTTCTAGCCGCGAATGGCATCGAAAACAAAATAAGAGTAATTGCCCCTTTCCCCGCACAAACATTCAGTTGCTTCTGGGGTACTTCTAGTTTGGAATATTGTGAGGGTGTGAATTATTATTATTATTATTATTATTATTACAGAATTTTATTTACAACTATCTGGAAAAACTAGTGAAACGGTTATAAAAAATAAGTGTATTTTTAAATTAGTCATAGATACTAATGAAACTATTTTAAAAGTTATTGCGGCTAGAAATATATAGTTAATTCAGCAGCTATGGCTTTTAAAATAGTGTCATTGGTATATAGGGATATTTTAAAAATACCCTTTCAAATAAATACTTTAATACATACTTTTGATGGCGTTTTATTTCCAACCTTAAATACACAGGTCAACATCTAAAGTTTTATCATTCAAGTAACTGTGTATAATTATATTGCGAAATGAATTTCTTCCAAAAAGAACATTCTTACATAGTACCTACAGTGTGTCCACATTAAGGACTTAATACCCTTGTAAAGTTTTCATTTGTTGGCCGATTTTGATATTTTTTTTTGTTAGGTCTTCAACAAAAGGTAGCATTTTTTTTGTCTGTAATCATGGTCAATTACATTCAAGTTTTATGGGCACAAATTTAAAAAAGTTCTATTAGGGTTTGCGATGAAAAGTGTAAGTACTATTATTATTGGACTTTTATAAATATTAATTGATCGAAATTATTAAACAAAATTTAAGACTTTTCCATCATTTTACAAAAAAAAAAAAATGTATTGTATTCATTAGGATTTTTCTTTCTAATCTTAAAAACAAAAATAAGCTTCTGCATTGAAAAAATAATAAATTTTTTATCATTTTAGAACAATTGAAAATTGTACATATAGATTTTTTGTGATCCTAAACAAGAATCTGCAGTCCATTTTTTCTAATAAAATCCCTTTTTGAAATTAATATGAGGATATAAAAGAATTAAGTTAGCCACCTTTCAATGTGCACTTTGAATAACCACGTAACTACCTAACCTAACAATATAAAGTTGATCAAAATCGGTCAACGAATAAAGATTTTACACAGGTAAGCCTTAACGTGGACACACTGTGTAGGGTGTACCATTTTCGATACTTTTGCAGGGAATTTCGGATATTTTTAGAGATAGAGAGTTGAGGTTTTCGGGACACTGGTCTACTTTTTCATAAAAAGAAAGGCCCTGCAAACATAATTTTCATGACCTCCTTAGCTTTTGAGATACAAGGTGATTTTTAAAATTTGCCATTTTCAGACAACGCCCGTATATTCGTTATACGCTAAGTTGTTGAAATGATGAAAATCGACCCTTATAGATTTTTTGGCGTAGAATTCAGCGGCGATAAATAGACGATTTGCCAATTTTGGGATTCCCCTACCATCTACCATTCAAGGAAATGTTTTTTTTAATTTATCAAAAGACACTAAGACACTCACGAAAACTACAAAACTCCTTTTAGAAATAACTACTTTCTCAAACGCTTCGAATCTCAAAAAATAACGGTTTTATATTTTTCATGTTAAAAGGAGTAGGTAGGTATTTACCTATAATTACTTATAATGGCATCCACTCTCATATTTAGGTATGTTATTTCTAATAACAAAAACGACACTACTTATGTGAAACCTTCAGAGTTGTTAAAACTAGGTAAATATATAATTTTAAGAAATTCATAAACTACTTATAGTAAGTAAACAAACTATTCAGTAAGTGAAAAGTTATTTAAATTCATATTGGCTTGACACACTGTTTTCTAAAGATGAGTACGATTGGATTATACCTCCCTCCAAAATTGGTCTTCTATTTTCCTAAAAACCAATAAAATTGATACCATAACAAAATCCTCCGCAAGCCAACTCACTTGCTCCTTTTCAAGCTCAAGCAACAAAGGACAAAAGATCAAATTCATGAAACCGACTATCCTCATCAACCACGGAAATCCCAAACGTTGAACTGCTTGCCCCCCGAGCAGCGGTCCAAACGAATAAGCCAGAGAAACCGAGGCTTGCTGGAGAGCATATACCGGTCCATACTGAGTGCCCCCTTTGTTATCTACGAAGGTGGCTAATAGTGGAACTAGTGCTGCATCTACAGCACCTGGAAATGATTGAATAGGTAGGACTAATTCCAAATATAGATGTAACCATTTTACCTACACCAAGCCCTAGTCCGAAATGGGGGAAAGCTAGCTGGCCAATAGAGCCGGCCAATGGCAGAGCACAGCAACTCAGGCCGGCTAAAACCATAGCGCTGATGGCTGTTCTCCACGGTTGGACAGGTAGCAGACCTATACACAACAAAAAATATCATTTATGGTCCAGAGTTGAGAATTAGAATGACCCTTTTTAGAGATTGCTGTAAAATAGGTACTTTATGTAGGTACAGGGTGGCCCATCCAAGCGGAAAAAGTGTGCTACGTGGAGACAGGTTAACATAAAATCGTCATTCAAAAAATGAGGTTGTAGTAAAAATTGAGGGGCATTCGAGGGTGTACCCTAATTTTGTATACGGGGGTCGGTAAAAAAGTCATCGCGGAAAAACATTTTTTGCAAAATAAAAATATATTTTTTTACCTACACATCCATTAGAGAACTTTTAAGTAGTATTCCCGAATATTCAGTTTTTTAATATAACTTCCGGTTATAGCGGAAATGAAAGTGGTTTTCTCTATTTTACAACTTACACATTTCTCTTAACCATCACAGGATTCCTTTTTTAATTCTGAATCCAACGATATATAATTTGACCTATTTATCTCCAACCGTTTCCGAGATATTTATCAGAGAAGCTCCATCAAACTAGATACATGGTCTCATGGTCGGTGTCTGATGTTAGATCTGAGTAGGCCAAACAATAAAACCAAATTCCACGTAGTCCAGATTTAACCCCCTTGGATTTTTTCTTGTGGGGGCATTTAAAAAATAAAGTTTATAAGAACCGCCCCGAAAATGTTGAGGAGATTAAAAGACGAGTAAAATTAGAAATTGATAGTTTAAACAATCGTCCCTTAATCTTTGAAAATGTCTTAAAAAGACTTTGATTATGTGTAAATAATAGTTTAAACAATCGTCCCTTAATCTTTGAAAATGTCTTAAAAAGACTTTGATTATGTGTAAATAATAATGGAAACCATTTTGAACATTTAATGTAAATGAACTTCTAACTAATTTTTAATTAATTTTATTTAATTTAATATTGTTGTTGTTATAATAAATATGACAGTAGTAAAAATAATAAATGTTTCATAATTTCCACGAGATTTTTAATTAAGATGAATGCAGTTGAATGGCTACTTTAACATTCAGCCTACTCGCTTGTCAGTTTTATTATCATGGCTGACTTGATTTGTCATAAATTTGGTTTTATTGTTTGGCCTACTCAGATCGAACATCAGACACCGACCATGAGACCATGTATCTAGTTTGATGGAGCTTCTCTGATAAATATCTCGGAAACGGTTGGAGATAAATAGGTCAAATTATATATCGTTGGATTCAGAATTAAAAAAGGAATCATGTGATGGTTAAGAGAAATGCGTAAGTTGTAAAATAGAGAAAACCACTTTCATTTCCGCTATAACCGGAAGTTATATTAAAAAACTGAATATTCTGGAATACTACTTAAAGGTTCTCTAATGGATGTGTAGGTAAAAAATATTTTTTTATTTTGCAAAAAAAAGTTTTTTCGCGATAACTTTTTTACCGACCCCCGTATACAAAATTAGGGTACACCCTCGAATTCCCCTTAATTTTTACTACAATCTCATTTTTTGAATGACGATTTTATGTTAACGTGTCTCCACGTAGCACACTTTTTCCGCTTGGATGGGCCACCCTGTACTATCAAAGAAAATGGTACTACTACCATTTTCTTTGGTACTATAAAACTCTTCTTCGAAATTTCACTATAACCAGGAGTATGTAGAGGAACTAAAATAGGTACCTACTGTAAAGTCAATAACATTTTAATAAAGTTTGTAAGTTTTTAGTTTATCGAATATTATGATCATTGAAGAAACTCAAGAAAGTACCTAATGTTACCTCTATCGTACCTGCAAAATGTGAACCTATGAAATATCCTACACTGTCTGGTATGAACACAGCACCTAGTTGCCACTTAGACGGTGGTGGATTCAAATGTTGGATCAACCATATCGGTACACAAGGTTCCAAAACTGCCATGGTGGAAGTGCAGATGCAAATAGATAATGCGGAGAGCACGGTAGCCTTATCCTTTAGCATACTTAACCATTTCGTATAGTTTATTTCTTCGGGAGGGTTTCCTTCTAGGTCGTCACTTTTTAGGAAAACAAACTGAAGTCCTACAATCACAAGAAAATTTATTTAGTGAATGGAACGAATAACGACCATTACCTATGCAAATAATAATAAAGAAAGATATAAACATAAACGGTGCAGCCTTTCCAATGAGTTGATATGCAGCTCCTCCTAAAGGGTATCCGATCAGGACACCAAGTGCTATTCCACCAAATGCTATGGGCATAAGTTTATTTCTTGATTCTTTTGGAACATTTTTCGCTAAAATGCACATTCCACTGACTGCTACAGCTGCTGATGAGCTTCCGTGGAGAGCTCTTGCTAGCACTAGTATTCCGTAGGAATTACCGTATGCAAACACTGAAAATATTTAGCGTAAATGTATAGCAAAATAACGTTATAGCATTTTATGGTTTCTTTGCTTACATATTGCAGCCAAGAGCATATTGCACGATCCAAGCAGTAAAGGTACGTAGCAATCTACAACGCTTGTCAAATAACCGATTATCGGAGTGAAAGCGAGCTGTACAAATGCTTTGGAAGCGAGAAGTGCTCCCAATGGTCCATTATCTTCTTCTAGTGTTTCGTATTTCCTTTGAAGTGGACTAAGAGATGCTGGACCCAGTCTTGATGTAGTTTCAATGCTTGTACCATTGAGAGTGTTCGAAAATAAGTAGTCTGGTATTATGGGAACTAAAATATTTGTTTTGAGTAAGGCAGGATATTTTTACATTACGTGTACTTACCAACAACAGTGAGCAACATATTATCCAACAAAAATAACAAATAAACAATAAAGAACACAATCATATTATTCTTTTCCCCAGCTTCAAGCATAGTGTAGGGAGGCCAGGAAAGGACTGCCTGTTGCCTAGTGTGGGACACATCTGCTTGTTAACCAGCAAATTGTGGCCATAATGTGATTCTGAACGAGAAATTTGCTGCTCCAATGGGTATTCAATTTGTAAGGGTTTTATCTACACCGCACAGTCACAGCGGACAACGGTTTTTTTGTGTTTTTAACTTTCCAAGGAAGTGAAAACTTATATTTCAAAAACAACATCGTAAGTACTAATATTAGTAATTTATTTTGAGGTTTATTATACATAAAAATTATTTGTTTACTCGGTACAAGAAAATACCTAGTAGGTAGATACCTAACTAGACAAAAAACGAATAAATTCTTAATGTAAACAAAAAATGTTTACAATATTAAAAATTTTAAATTTTTAATTATTTGTATTTCTTTATAATAGCTCAGTGTCCTCCAAAACATGTGAAACTTTATTATTATTATTTTTCTAATGGTTTTCGGCATCAGCCTTTGCGTCATTTATAACTAGAAAAGAGCCAATAACATTGTTTTCTACTCCTATACTAGTAACATACCTATAAAGTAACGGTTTAGGTTATAAGTAAGTCCATTGTTACGAACACTGACAGGTAATGACTGACACGTAATAAAAAAAATTACAACTGTTCTTAATTAAAACACAATTATCACGGGTGCCTTGTTAGCGCGGCATCCGCGCCACCATAGCAACCAACCAACATACTAATTGTTGCCTGTCAGATAATCAGAAGTATAGTTTATATATTATAATAGTTTTTCTTTCGCCGACGAAAAATTATAGTACAAAACTCGAGTTGTAAGCTTATTACATAGGTACTCGTGGAATTACAGCACTCGCCGCTGCGCGGCTAGTGCGCAATTTTTCCACTCATACGTAATAAGCTGTTTACAACTCTCGCTATGTAATATACTATTCTGTCATATTCGCAATACAGCCAATAATAAACGTACTTATGACGTTTGAAATAACTAGCACGGAATGGCATTCATCTTCCACGAGTATGACAGTTTGCGATACGAGCCGCAGGCGGGTGCTGCAAGGCATATGAGTGTACACTATACTTTTTTTACGACTGTTATTATAAGTGTTTGAGTTCAAATTTTTGCCTTTTTTATAATTAATTATTTTGAACATGAAGAAGTAGGTATTAAATTTAAGACAAATTTTAAAAAATATTGCTATATTGAAATGATAAATTATTAATACTTACAGTTTAAATAATAATAATATAGCCTTATTTGGTTATAAATGATGCAGAGACTGACTCCAAAAAGGTTGCCAATACGAGTAGTTCACACTTTTGGCATGCTTACTGTATAATGTACCTACTAATTTACAGAACTTAAACTTAAACTTGCTAGCAGTCTTTTAGTGTATTTTTCAGCATTTTTGTGAATAATAAAAGTTATGATACGCACTAAAAATATATCTTTCATTTTCAACTACATATCTCAAACAACTACATACTTATTATATAGGTACCCCTTAAAAAATTCAATATGTACGACATAAAATGAAATCGTGTAAAGCAGTTTACAATCCACAAATTATACATATTAGGTACATTCTAAGCGGGAATCATATTTGAAAGTTTTAATCTTTCGTGCAAAAAAAAACACACTAAAATCTAGTGACTTTGTCGTCTGAGCCTTGCGGTGTATCGCACCGAAAATCAAAATTTTCCTCGTCTGGCAGGGTTGGACAGGGGTACAGGTCCGGCCGTTGTATATTGGGTGCTGGTGGGGCCACTCCAGCCCTGGCTACTGTCACAGCGTTGATGGCAGCCACATTTACGCAGTCGTATATAGGCTGAAGTGGAATAATTGATTATTGTCTAAAGGCGTTTGGGTTGAAATGAGTTTATTTCAAAATATTTAGGGTGTCACAGAAATAAGTTCAAAAATTGTAACCTCGTATTTAACTCAAAAGCAACACTTCTGTCAATAATAATTATTTTCGGAATAGTATATTTCATTACGAGTCTGGAAAAATCTTTATTTCAAGACTCGTAATGAACGATATTTTTTATTATACTTCTTTGAAAACGGAAACTTAAAACATTTTTTTTTCTACAAGCGTGCGGAAAAGTACACTTTGCCGCACGCATTTTAGTTTAGAAAGTGTCACTTTTCCGCACTACTTTTCCGCACTAGTGCGGAAAAGTGACACTTTTTAAGCTAAAATGCGTGCGGAAAAGTAAATGCGTGCGGAAAAGTGTTTTACTTTTCCGCACGCTTGTAGAAAAAATAGTGTTCCTAACTCTTGCGGAAAGTGTCTTTTCCACACTCGATTTCTGCAATTCTGCAACTGCAATCGCGTGCGGCAAAGTGGCACTTTCCGCACTTGTTAGGAAATATACTATATCGGAAATTTTATAATAAATTTAATTGACAAAAAATAAACAATGCAGACAATATAGTGGTATGTATGATGCGTTTCCATGGTTACTCTCAAATTATTTCATAGGTGCTTTGTTGTAAATTAGTTATTGTCAGATAATGTATCTAAATATTGAAACACTTACGAATTAAAATACAAAAATAGGTATATGTTAAATATCAGAGAGCGTAGCGAGTTTCTTAAATTTAGTTTACTTTGCTGTATATTTCTATTTTAAAGCCATATATTCGGTATTTTTATTCAGCGCACGGAAAGTTTTTCCATGCGCTGTTTCCGTGCGCTAGCACGAAAAACTCCAACTTTCATTATTGCTAAAACAGATGAAAATAAGGTGTTTTCAAAGAAGTATAATAAAAATTTAATTTTTTTATCCGGTATTTTTTCTCATTAAAATAACGCTAAAAAGTTGCTTATGGATAAAAATTAACGAATATCGAATGAGAATCCAAGATTCACTACCTTCATATACATTAGCTTAAGTATACTAAATTTTACCAAAAAATTTCAAGTAATAACCATTTTGTAGAAAATTTAAAATGCAATCTCCCGAGAAGTTGAAAAGCTTCAAAATTTTAAATCGGTTAATTTTTAGGGATTCGTTATGTTTTCCAAGATCAGTGTGTTTACTTACTTTCATAACTTTCAGCTAGCTTTCAATTTTACGTAATTATGAAAAATTTGTAATGGAACAATTTTGTTCTTCTTACCTAAACAACAAATAACTATAAAAACATATTTTAACTAAAATAATGGATTCAAACTTCAATTAGGAATATTAGAATGCCAACGTATAAAATTTGACCTACACTTACGTAGGTAGTTGGAAAATATTAGTGAAGAGAACATAAAAAATATAGGTACTTCTATTTCAGGGTAGCTGTCAATTTGACTATCCTCCAAGAATACACAGATTTCGGAAAGTCACTTTTTTCATAATATGGCCAATCTCCAATTAGTTTTATAGTTAATTTTTTAAAGACCACATAGTAATGTCGAAATACCAACTATTAAGAAGAAAAAAATTGCGTTTACAGCGAAAGAAAATTAATAAATTTTCGTCTTATTTCTTTTTAATTTCTCAAAATTTTAATATGGACTTTGGTCGCTTTAAGTAAAGCATTAAAAATTTATCTAGCTACATTTTCTAAATCTTCAATAAGTGGCAAAAATTAAAATTGTTCAGATACTGTTAAAAAGTTATTAACAACCAATGAGGAAAAAGCTGCTTAACCTACCTGAGTACTTGCTCGATATATGTCCATAGCACTGGCCGCTGTAGCTAAAGATGGCAAGGCACTCGTAATCTTATCTCTTGCTGCGGCGATGGTCATCAGATACGTCCTCGGAATGAACAGACTCCCCAAGAATATTGCCCCCGTCGTTACCAATCCTGAGCACATCGTCGGTTCCTTCCAAGCTTCATCCAGAAATATATAGCAGGGCATCCATATGCACCAGACAAGCGCAGTCAAACATATCGCTATTGTAAAATATTTCCCTTCTCTATAGTTTCTTTGGCATTTACAGACTAGCGGAGTCAAACAAAGCAGAAGCAGAAGCAACATCGTATTGTAAGACATGACGAAGATGAAGTAATCGCTCCTGAAGATTTCTCTGCATCTATCAATAACCTGCAAACTGAGCGCTGCCTGAACTCCGAAGATAAATAGCCAGAGAAATGCCTGGACAGATCCTGAGACGTGAGACATGAAGCCGATTTCTTTTGAGGCACTAGCAAGAAGTATACATCGCGAGAGGAGCAGGGAGAAAACTAGTGCATATGATAGAGTGGCTGATAAGGCTTTAGCCAGACATAAACCGTACGCTGCCGATGCATCCGCTTGTAAACTAAACGGTAGGACAGAACAAAACATCAACATAGTTGCTAGGAGGAGCATAAGGGTCGAAATAGGATTCCCTTCAAGGATATCACCTCTAAAAACGGAAAGCAGTAAGAAAATTAGGATTGTCACGCAAAATAGGACTCCAAGAAGAGAAAGAGTCAAGAAAGCATATACCCAAGAGTCTGTGCGCAAGTATAGGACGTAGTAGAAGTCGCGAATGACAATTTCCCTATTCTTTATGGCGAAAGAACTTAGACATGTAGGTTCGCCTTCGGAGATATTATATTCGGTTGTTTGAAAGCTATCGTCGATTATCGTTATATTGTCGTAGAAAATATTGTAGTCTAATACATTGGTAAAAGGCTTAAGAAAGTTGTTTCTTCGTATAATTTCTGACACGTTTGCAGTTTCGTTTTCCACTCTAAATATGTTGTATACAAAATTACTTTTCAACGGTTCTATTTGAAGAAAGTCCAATACTCTATTTGGTATAAACCTTCGGGGATAGTAATTCTTTTTGAATTTGCTTCTAACGCAATTAATTTTGTACATTGTTTCGTTGCATTCGTGTTTTATGAATTCTTGCACTGTTTTAGCGTATGCCAATATAGGAATGGCGGTTTCCAGTAATTGTGGCGCAGGTATAACGTTGACATCTTCTGAGTAAGTCCTTGTGTCTGGCAGGTGGGGAGGAATTATCACGAAGGCGTTTGGAGGCAAACCTAAAAAAATTGCAATAAATGAGTCTTACGAATAGATATATTTTTAACTGAGTGGGTACCTGAAGGCACCGATCCGTCCAATGGGACAAAAAGCCCAGGTATTTCATTGTCATCATCCTTAAATTCATGGCGAGACACAAATCGTTCTATGTCAGCTTTGTTCCCAAAAAATACGAAGTGGTCTGTGAAGTTCCGAATAAGGGAACAATTTTTCCTAAAAGAAGTAAATATTGTCAATTTCCCATTGCCGAATTTTGGTTTGAGACACCTGTATATTTGAAGGTTTATAGATACCTATTGTCCTCCTGATTCCAATTATATACAGTTTTTACCAAAAAAATTAAAAAGTTACTATAAGTATCGTCTCAAAAATGACCCCTAAAGGAAATGGCCAGTTTTCCAAACGTTTTTTTCTAAATATTTCCAGAAGAGTAAAGACAAAATTCTGAAATTTGGTATGTGACATAACCTTGGGGGAAGAAATCATGAAAAGGCACACACAAAAATTGTGGTATTTTTAACCCCTTGACACCTCCATTTACAACGCCTATGATGAAGAATGTCAAACTATCTCTATCTCTATAAATGTCAAATCTCACACCTATAATACCTATCACGTACCAAATTTCAGAATTGTAACTTTGTTCGTTCTGGAAATATTTAGAAAAAACCGTTTGCGAATCTGGCATTTCGGGGGTATAGCCCCCTTAGGAGTCATTTTTGAGGCCATATTCATTGGAACTTTTTCTTTTTTTTTTTGGTCGTAGAACGCGATGGTAAATTATGGTAGGCTAATTTCGGGACACGCTGTATATAAAACTACACGGGTGTTTCTAAATTATGGTGCCAACGCAATATGATATTTAAAAAATGTCATTTTGAACAAAAAGTTTCCTATAAACATGGGTCGAGAATTCATAATAAGAAAGTTACAGGTTGATAAAAGTACAGTTTGAAAACATATTTTTCGCATTAAGTTCTACAGAAGTTAAGCAATTTAAATGAAACTTGGTGCAGTCCTTTATTCGCTGCAGTGCAATAATTTTGTGTAAAAACCATTTATTCCCATCGCCCAGGGGCGGAGGGGCGGGGTACCACAATGGGTTGATGGGAATAAATTGTTTTACACGAAATTGTTGCACTGCAGCGACTAATAAGGACTACACCAAGTTTCATTTAATTTGCATAACAGAAGTTATGTCCAAAAATACGTTTTTCAAACTGCAACTTTTTTATTATGCATTTTTAGACCCATGTTTATATTACATTACATTATTACATTACAATTATTACATTATTACATTACATTAAGTTCTACGTTGGCACCATCGTTTACAAATTTAGAAACTCCCTGTATATGGTTGGAATAGGGAGCTTAAACCCAGTGACTATAGAATTCCTTCTATAGTCACTGTTAAACCGCAATAAATACAGGATATCTTAATAAACTGACCAAGCAATGCTCACTTCTGGGGCAACCGAAAGTAATAACATCTAGGTTTGGTACTATCTCGGCTGTAAAATATTCAAATTTCAGATATTTCAAAAAGAATATTCTCGTGTTATACTAATAAATATATACAATTGGCTGAAGAACCGTTATTTCCTGAAATTTGTAACCGAAAGTGATACGTGGAAAATGGAAAAGACAGTTTTGCCAGACGAAGTGCAGAATTAAAAAAGGTATCTTATAATGAAATGTCTAGGTTGTAAAATACAGAAAAGCACTTTCTGCTAAAACCGGAGGTAATTTGGAAAAACTGATTTTTCAGGAACTAATGGTTGTGTAGGTAGGTAAAAAAAATAATTTATTATTTTGCAAAAAAATCATGTAATTCGGGTATCGAAAATCGAGTAAAGTCGTAATTCCACTGTTTTCCCATTATCTTTTGTATTTCTGTTTATAATGCGCACTTTTCAGTTTTGCCGATGTCTTCTGTTTCTTGAATAATATATCATTCTCACTATCAGAAGTAGGTAGGTACCAGACATTTATTTATTTGTTAAACATAAAAATATTCAAAACCATATTAAGAACATAGCTAACACAGCTATTTGATTTTAAACTCGGGCGAAATAAAATATCAAAACATTAACATATATTGTGAACAGCGATCTGCTAAAAGAAAGATAAGAACCGTGAGAAGTACGTACCAAAAATGCACGAATCAGCACGAACATGAACTGGTTGTTTAGGATAATCGCCAGTGTGATCGCGTGAAAATTGGAAACAGAAGCAGTGGTTGAGTTGATAGCGGTTTTATTTAAATAAATTTCATTGGATGCTGTTGAAATTTTAAGTTTTAATTAAGAGTGATTCATTTTGTTGTCAAATCGCAAGAATCGTAAGAACTAATAAAAATATGTCGGCTATTTTTTGAAAAATCGAACGTGGGTGTGATAGATACGTCTTTTGGGCGGCCTTCTTTTGTGATAATGAAAGTTGCTGATGCATGGCAACCTACAAAAACTATGGTCAAAAAAAACAACCGCTGTAACTTTTTTATTTCTAGAGGTCCCTACATAAAAACGTTTAAGATAAAAATTGTTTTGATATTCGATATGACCAACTTTGGGCTCTCTTGGGATCAAAAATTAAATTATCTGGAAAAAAGTAATGACGCATTGTTATTTAATTTGATGTGTCGTACTTGCCAGTTTGTTTTGTCTTTACTATAAAAATTTGAGAAATATTGAAAGGTAAAATTTGTGATTGTCTTAAGGTCTAGTTACCCCTGGAAATAAATAATCGATTATGACGTTAAATTAAGTAGACATAGTAGGCTTTAAAAATATGAAAATAAAGTGGTTTACGTGGACTTAATCGAATGTCCAATAGCTAATCTAGAAATGTTATTTTAAATAATAAAAAATACTAAACTCGTAGACATTCTTTTATTTTATGAAAATAAATTAAAAAGACTTAATATTTTCAATTCTACGTGACATTAAGCAGGTACATGTCATAGCAATTATCCTAAAAATGAAGATAACAAAATATTGTATTACAATAATTGCCCAGTGAACACTTAATACCTATTTGCACGTACTTTTCACAACAAACAACACCACATTCTTCAAAATTTCATCTTTTCAGCTTCAGAATTTCAGTTGCTGCTTACTTCAAGTATTTGTATTCCTTAATATTACACATTTTGTGGAGCCTGTTGAGTAACCTCATGAAAAATTCCATTGGGGATGTCGATGCCATTAATAACGTCATAACGCTATCATTGCACAATTAATTGTTTCCATGGGTACCTAGATCTTATGTCAACCACAAATTTACCAACATTTTTCTTAACTTTTTGTTGTAAATATGGAACAAACGGGCAGGTATTAGAATCAAATTGAATGGGACATTTTGCTTTACAAAACGCACGTAAGTAAAGATTTTTACAAATAGGAGGATACAAATTTTACACAACAAAACAAATGTCACACTTAAATTCTGTCAGTTCACTTATTAGCCACCCTGTATAGGGTCTGAGGTAATGTACTCAAGAAATATAGGTAAATGTGTAGAAATGATGATCGAACTTGTATTATATGCGACATTGAAAACCGCTTTGTTGAAAGTAAAAATGAGTTATAAGTTTGCATTGAAGAGTCACGGAGCAACATGGAGAACACACAAGTTTAATTGAACTTACCCGTAAATGTAGCTCTCTTTCAAACATATAAACTCCCTCTTTGAATGTCTATAAAACTGCTGAACAATTTCCTCGCTAGGCGCTACAACGGTCACATTTTCCGTCCATCCCGCCGCATTCAGGAACTTCACTGACGCCTTCAACAGGTAATCCCATTGCCCGCTCACGTACTTTGTTCTCACATCCAACATATCACAAAATTTCGCCACCTTGTTACTGAAGGCACTATCGGAAACTATTCCCAACACAAATTCCTCCTCCTCTTCGAACAGGTCGAAGGCAATCCTGAGGTAGTCCCTCACCGAACAAGACTCGTAAACCCGTAGTCCAAGTTTCGCCGGCCTGAGAATGTCCAGATAGTTTATCCGTTGCGCGGTCCATATCGCCGAGTTGACCGAAGTTTGGAGGTGGTAAGGCGGGCCCTCCGAAGACGTCAGACAGTTGTTGACGACGAGGGCGATGCTGACGTTGCCGTCGAGCCTGAAGACTTCCTTGAGGGCGACCGCGGGAGGACAGCGCGCGACGTTCAGGAGGGCGACGATGAGGATTTGCTTCGGGTGCATGTTGCGCGTATATTAACACAAAAATGAACGCCGGTGCTACACATCCGGTAGATCTTCAGGCATCAATGCACAAAATTCATGCGGCGAAGGCCCCGCTGGTTTTGTTTGTAGTGTGTGTGCGACGCGTCGAGCCGGGGGCTGCCCTACTGGCATGTGGCGTGAGTCAGATTAGGATATCGCCAGGGGAACAATCGATACAAACTTCGCGGGGTATTAGTATTAGAGTAGGTGCGGGTAATGACGAGGTGAGTAATGACGAGGTGTTTGATCAATCGAGAGGAAGAACGGAGTGTGTTGAATCTTTAAAATACTGGGCAAAATGCGGAGGATTTGCGAAAAAGATAGTGTGAAAAAACGAAACTATTCGGAGCACTGAAGATAGTATACACTGTGTCCCGGATAAGAACGAACAGCATGGGGATCTTGCAAAAGATGAGAGATAGGGCAACGGGTAAATGGGGAAAAAGTTGCGCAATTTTGAGGTCAATAAAATGGCACAAACAGATTTCTAATATCTTTTTTCGTTTTTGAGTTATTTTGAAAAAAGTAAAATTTTGCGTTTTCGATTTTATTTTTTTCTGAAGTTGCTATCACAGATAGAGAAAAAAGAAAAGCACTTTTTAACGGGCCTTAAGATGGCGTCTTTAGATTTGTTCTACAACGTTTCGTTTTCGAGAAACCATCATCAACTTAATTTTTTTAAATACGGACCTGGATTTTTTTTGCAGATTTCGAAAGCACTTTTCATTGCAAATACCATGATGTATGACAAGAAATATTTTTAAAATGTTTTGGGACAATTATACGGAAAATTCCTTTTTTCCATTATTTTTTTCTAATGCGGCCCTGTATTTAATAATAAGAAGTCTAAATATTAATCAGTATTGTCAACAATTTAACTTACAACTTATCTTTCAATTGGAGAACTAAAAAAAGAACGGCACATACGATAATAAAAAAAATAAAAATCCTCCACCTAGAAGGCTTTGAAACAACGAAACCAATCCCTTGTCATTTGTCATAACTCCCACTGTATCATTTAGTTAACAATTTATTTCATTACAAATGGAGGGTGCTTTTTCAAATGACGACAAATTTAACATGTCAGCATGTTATATCTTGTGTCACAGAAATAGTGTAGAGGCCGAACGAATGTATTTTTGCAATTAATAAACGGCAAAAGTTATTGATTACGTTGGCTTAAAGCTTTCTTCTCGCAATTAGGAAAAGCGAAGAATTTACTCCAAAACACAATGCGACACTGTTTGCTGTACAACAACAGATGAAAACACTTTACCAGACGCAGGGCCGTACAATTTAAAAATATTAAGTTTTCGAACTAAAAATAAACTGTAAGTTAAATTGTTGTCAATACTGATTAATATTTAGACTCCTTATTATTAAATACAGGGCCGCATTAGACAAAACTGAATGGAAAAAAAGGAATTTTCAGTATAATTGTCTCAAAACATTTTAAAAATATTTCGTGTCATACATCACGCTATTTGCAATGAAAAGTGCTTTCAAAATCTACAAAAAAAAATCCAGGTCCGTATTTAAAAAAATAAAGTTGAAGATGGTTTCTCAAAAACGAAACGTTGTAGAACAAATCTAAAAACGCCATCTTAAGGCCCGTTAAAAAGTGCCATAACAAAGTGTTTTTCTTTTTTCTCTATCTGTGATAACAACTTCAGAAAAAAATAAAATCGAAAACGCAAAATTTTACTTTTTTCAAAATAACTCAAAAACGAAAAAAGATATTAAAAATCTGTTTGTGCCATTTTATTAACCTCAAAATTGCGCAAGTTTTTCCCCATTTAACCGTTGCCCTATCTCTCACTGTTTGCAATATCGCCATGCTGTTCATTCTTATCCGGGACACAGTGTATATAAAGTACACTTTCCCTCACACATTTGAATGTGGAAAGTTGTACGTTTCCGCACTAGTGAGATTATACAATAATCTTAAATTTGTATGACTAAATAGGTACATTAATAGTAGTTAGCATAATATGTGCAATAAATATTTAAAATTTACTTATGGAATGTACCACTTTTAATTATTATCAGTGACATTAACTTTGTAAAGTAATAATAGAATTATGTTCATCAGGTTTGGTCCATTATTAGTGTTTCACTCTAGGTGTTGTCATAGCTTGCAAAGTGCTGTTTCAAGCGACAGCCACTGGCGCCACTTGCTGAAAAAAATTGACAGGGTGGTTTAATGTTAATAACACCATTTTTGCAAACCATTTTACAATATAAAAACATGCAACTGTGTCCATTACAAAATATGTTTGTTAATTTGACAAGTTTACATGGCATATTTCCATAGCATTTCTCAAGAAAAGCCAGTTTAAAAAGCAAGTAAGATCATTTTGGTACCTTTTCGTTTGAAATGAACTCCATGGCTAGTTGTAGCGTAAGTAAAGCATAGCTATTTTCTTTCTTGCATATATAAAATACTCTTTCAAAATACCTATAAGTATACCAGCAAGAATTCTGGCTTTTTCAACTGGTTGAACAGATCATTCCGTAATTCCAAAATAGTGTTTATTCTTCTGTTAACAGAAAGAAATCCATAGGCGGTTTTTGACCTTTTGTTTTTGGGGGGAGGGGCTTAAGCCCCTGGGTCCTGGCTTACGTATCATAGCATATCGCTAAGGTGACCATATTCGTGATTATTATTAAAAAAAAAAATTAATATTACATTTAAAATAATAATCGAGGCAAATTATTCAAGATTTGGGGGTCCCACCTAGAACCGCCTATGAAGAAATCTATTTATAAAAACTCTGTCAAATATCAGACATTCTAAATGTCGGAAACTGACAAACTAACCTATCTAACCTACCCAACCTAACCTATAAAGTCGCCATTTTTTGCGTACTGTAGCGCTACTCCAGATCGCAAAGGATGAAATTATGATGTCATGCCAAGGCCTTTAATATAATGTTGGATCAAGTTGACAGTTGGAAATAGGCATTCTGACTAATTTGCACCCTTGTAGCGACAAAACTGATTGAGATATAACAAAATGAATTTCACATTCCTATCTTAACTTTTCAAGAGCTATCCGGTGGTGTAACTACCAAGGTACTAACTTTTGGTACCAATTTTGGCACCATACCGATTGGTACCAGCACCATTAGTAGCCCTTGAAAAGTTAAGAAATGTGAAATTCATTTTGATCTATCTCAAACAGTTTCCTCGCTACAACGGTGTAAAATAGTAAATTGCTAATGCCGAATGTTTCTTTTTACATCCATTTTTTACGTCCATTAACAGCGTTTCTTTTTATCCAACTTAATTTCCATTATTTTTGATACGTTACAAAGAAAAACAAAGTAGAATGACATAAAATATCCATCAACTATTAGTATGCGTGTAGTTGAGACCTTTCTCCCCTTGACCGTGACCTACAGTCACAAACTTGCAAAATGACTTAATTTCTCTTTCAATATTTTTTTAATTTATTCTTGTAAGACAATTCGCCCAACAACAATCGATACGACATTCCCCTGCCTATGGTAGATTTGCGTGTAAGTCTGTAATCAGTAGGTACGTATAATAGAATTAATTTTAACGTCAGACCCTGAATATGTTTTCAGCACTTAGGTAAAGCTTCACAAGTTTTGAACCTGCGGGTCTTCTTGTGTCGATAATTGTAATTTTTATGTAACCAGTAGATATTAAATTTCCTGCCGATATCTTCCTTTAATTTCCCTGTGCGAACCAATCGATGGAGTACACCGGTTGTTTTAAAATAGATCGGCAATTTTATGGGGCTGTTTTCCTGGTTTAAGTTCGTCCTTCACATTTGCACTTTATGAACATTCAGCAATTTTTTTCACTCGTTAATTTAATTAATTAAGAGTGTAAAAAGTGATTCCTGCACCTACTCCTATAATAGAGAATTTCTGATTAAAAATAAAAGTAGGTAACAACTTCGAGATCTATTGTCTGATACGTAGATATACCTAATTTTATAAATAAAAAAGACAGAACTTTTCATCTATAATACGATTCGCTTTTTCTGAATAAAATAAAACTGCTATACAGTGTGCACGCTAAGAAAACTTCATGGCAAAACATACACACCTTGCACCTAAAAACTTTTATCATAATAACGAATAGGTAATTCACAAAAAGTAACTTGCCATACTTTTTATTGCGACCTTTAATAATCCCAAAATCTTTTGTTTTCAGAAATCTGTCAAATCTAGAGTTGCCACGAGACGAGACGAGACGAGATAAGGCCTTGTTTCGTCTCGTCTCGAAATGTCGAGATAATCTTTTTCGAGACGAGACGAGACAATGGTCGTTTTGTCTCGTTTATCTCGAGTTGTTTTAAATATACAGGGAGTTCCAATATGCAGGGTGTCAAAGTTGAGCAAAATAGGAATTTTAAAGACATCTGCCAAGTCAAGTGTGCCATGGAATCCCCTCAAAACAGTTGAATGGTCCACAGGACCACTCGAGGTATTGGTGTGAAATGGTCCAATACAAAATATACAGAGTGTCCTTATCTGTGCCATCTCAAATTACTGAATTTTTGGAACTTTATACGGGTCAAAAATCGAGTATATCAAAACCGCTCCACATACTATAAACGAACTAAATCTAAAAAATACAGAAGCCTGCCAGTCAGTAAGTCCATATCAGTTAATGTGGCTTGTGGCTGATGTGCCACAACTGGAAACTCACAGAAAATGTATCATCTTAGACAGTGACTTTGTTGAGAAAGGTCTAATAATTTAAATTGTTTTTATTTGTTGGTTGGCATTTTGTAAAGAAATGAATTACTTTTGTGTTTATTAATATTTTTTCAATGATTCCAAAGCACTTCTGACCAGTATAAAGTTTAATAAAAATCCAGAATTTTGAGATGGCTCAGAGAAAAATACCCTGTATATTTTTGTAGTAAATCTTTTCACACCAACATTTTGAGTGGTCCTGTTGACCATGCAACTGTTTTGAAGGGATTCCATGGCACACTTGACTCGCCAGATGTCTTTAAAATTCCTATTTTGCTCAACTTTGATACCCTACGGAATGGAACTCCCTGTATACTTTTTGTTTAAATTTGGTATATGGGGGTTTTGGGGTGTTCTGATTAACGCTGTGTGGTCAGATTTTAAATAAAAAAAAATCGCTAAATGGTTTTCGTGAAAATCAGGGGTATAAAAAATCGCAGCCGGCCCTGGATTTGCATTTTGAAAATGGCAGGAAGGTCAAAAGAAGCGGTTTTTGAAGGCCTTTCAAACAAAAGAAAGCTTAGGTGATTATCTCCAAAAATGAAGATTTTACGGAATTGTATATACAGTTTTAAAGTTGGACACCCAGTAGGTGAAATATTAATATTTCTAACTAACACCGGCGAATGTCGACATTCAGCATGCACTCATATATGGTGTATGTTGAAAATAAACATTTTTTATTAAATGAAAACTTTCATGGGACAAGCTTTTTGATTTAAAAAAGTTGTCGCTATATTTGGCATTAAATTAACGAAAACCTAAACTTATCTTTCATTTAATTTTTAATTGGGTTTTTGGCCACCAAACTGATTAAAAGACAACTTTTTCAAGTTGCCAGAAAAATTCAGAAATTCTTTATTTTCTATTATAATTTATGTATTATTTATCGCGTCTCGGTATTCGGTTGGTGTATTTTTCATTACTGATCACTGTCGTTTTCGACATCCACCGAAGCTTATGTGTGTTTGTTGACATATACCGGTAATACCGAATGTATGATAAAATTAATAAATACTCGGTCTTCCACCAAGCATTTTGTCGAATGCCGACATTCATTAATTTCGGTCTTTCACGGTAACATATTCATTGCAAAAAAATAAGTGCTTTCATTATTTGTCACATTAGAGAAGTTGCAACTCTGCAAAAAAGTTTGTAAATAAATATTAAAATGTTGAGGACGAAGTTGTGTATATTGGACTATGGATCTAGGTATACAGATCATTGGTATTGCCAGATCACACCATGCGATGTTGTTTTTTATTAATTAGAATTTAAAATATTATTATTTCCAGTCGTATAATAAGTCATTACAATTTTTCGCGATGTCTCGTCTCGTCTCGTCTCGAGCTTGTCTCGAAGGATTTTATCTCGTCTCGTCTCGAAATTCGAGACAAAATGCTCTCGAGACGAGACAAAACGGCTTCGAGACGAGACGTCTCGTGTCTCGTGTCTCGCGGCAACTCTAGTCAAATCCATTGCTGAAGTTGTCATTTGTTAAAGCAGCAACTCGAATTAGTTTCTTTTCTCAAGCAAAATGAACAGGCATTTTCTTATTGTCAACTTGGATGGGTAATATAAAAACCAACTCGATCTCCCAGAGTCAGAGAAGAACATAGTCTTCAGTACCTGGTGCTGCACCAGTAATTTTTTTTAACCTTTGTAGGTACTTACTTTTATAATGTGTACCAAATTTTTGGTTAGTACCTAGGTATTATATTTAGTAAAAAACTGTTTTAGTAAATATGTAACTTTTAGAGGCAAGGCTTTTAGATATCTTTTTATGAAGAGTTTAGGGACTCGTGTTTGTATGAACTTCTCTTTTCAAATTACAAATAAGTTTCTGAAAAAAAAAAAACAAAGCCCTTTACATGGACGACTTACGGAATATAGAAAATGCTTTGAATTTCCAAATTGAATTTGGTCGAGTTTTTGGGACATTCTTTGTAAAATATTTTCAGAAGGTATACCTATATATTTTATAAATAACCTCTAAACGCGCATTTTCATATATAAATATATTTCTTTACTCAGTGATATTACACACATTTTGTAAGAAAAATAACCAGCATAATACCTAGACGAGTTAGGTGGTATAATGTTACACGCATGAATAATCCTAATGAGTGGTTTGTGATTATACTCATTACTCTATATGCCTTTAAAATGGGACTTGATTTAAATTATCATTTCACAAATAATGTTAACTTATTAAATGGTACTGCGAACTATTGGTACCTACCTACTGAAGACCATCGTGCATGACAAAATAATAAAGGTCTATGCATAACGGTAAAAATGTAGATAGTTCATTAGTGGGTATGTATTTGACGTACGCGTATACATGCGTAAATATAAATGTAGATATAGTCAATAACACGTTTAATATTGCGATATTTGAGGAAAGGTCAGCGCCCTGCCTGAAAGTTACCTACATTTCAACTTTAGCCCTTTTGGATATTTTTAGGATTGATTGACTTTTAGCTTGCACCTTTTGGCGCAGAGATAATTATCTAGCTTGCCCTTGGCCGAATCAATCGTTTTCCCATTAACCTATTTTACTACCGCGGAAAACGTGTTCCTGTTAAGAAAATTACATTAACGGGGAGTGCAGCTTCATCTTTTTAGCCAGAAATAGATATACGGGGTGTGGAATAAGCTAGAACTCTTATTTGGATAGAAAAACGTTGGACAAACACTTTTTAGTGGGGAAACAATTTTTTAGATCTATTCATTATTTTGAATAATTTTCCTTGCAATAAAAACAAATCACGAATTGTTTGGTATACATACGCGTTCAAACAAAAGTCTATTAGAAAAAATATCCAGAATAAAAATCAGTGAGTAGAGTAGGTAGGGCAAAGGGATGTAATCTGAAAAGTCAAGAAATGGTTCTGTCTCAAATTATGATGACTCTTGCAAATAGAATTTTATATAAAAGTTATAAAACAACCTATGTCAAATTATATTTACTGATCTGCAATAAATTCCTATAAAATTTAAGAATCTATTTTTCGATTTTATTAACTTGGATCTTATTTGAACTTGTGTTTATTTTATGTTATGTAACTAATGACTAACCAGTGAATGATTTTACTATAATTACTGAATAAATTAGCGTGAAGTTTAATTAAATTAAATGATCTACTTTTAACATAAAATTACATAAGCAAAATTAAAGAAAACTATGCTACCATGTAGGTATTTATGCCATATGACCTAAAGAATAAAAACATATTATTAGTTTATGAAATGAAACAAAGTTCCAATCAAGTGTTACCTAGTATGTTTTACAATCAACAACAAAAGCAGGTTACACCTATCTTAGCTCTAGAGAAAGTGGATTTTTTAGGCTTAACATCTTTTCTCGTAGAAGCACAAACTGTCGTGAAACAGGTACCATTTCTCCTACGCGAACATCTCATCTCTGCTTTCCATCGTGCTCATATACTTTCTCCCTCTAAGGAATAACACATTTGCGGTTTAGCATTCGAAGCGAAGAGTAGTAGAGTGAAATTTTCCAAGATGTACCACAGTTATTATCATTACTACTATGTGTACTTCAAGTATATAGCGTTTTTAGTTTTGGCCGCCTCTTTTCCTATTGTTGGATTAATTGCATTAAAGATCGTCCAAAAGCTTACAACTGGAAAATATAAAAGTTTAACATGTTTAAAGGGGAGAACTGTTATAGTCACTGGAGGATGCTCTGGTAAGCATATACTTACATCTAACTGTTATTGTAAAATTAAATCCAACGATATAGCCATTTTTGCAAAGTTAATCCCTATTTACTCCTTTTTTCCTGATCAAAATTGGTTTACATCAATTTGCACTAATATGTTACAAAATTGCTTTCCTACAAATTTTTCTTCCCAGGGATTGGATATCAAACTGCCCTAGCTTTGGCCTCTAGGGGAGCTAGAGTAATTTTGGCAGACAGGGTGGATGGAACGAGAGCAAAGAACAGAATAATAGAAAAAACTAACAACACGGATATTGTGACGAAACATCTGGATTTAGCTTCGTTAAGATCAGTCAGAAAATTTGCTGAAGATATAAAAACTACGGAAGACAGATTGGATATTTTGATAAACAACGCAGGAGTGGGAGGTGTAGGAAATAAGTACACGGAAGATGGACTACACCCTACGATGCAAATAAATTATTTTGGACCGTTCTTGTTGACACATTTACTTGCAGGTAGGAAGAAATGCCTTTTTCATATTAGCAGGGACTATAGAAAGAATTTCTATAGTCACTGATATTAGGAATGCTGTGAAACTGGAATACATTGTGTAGGGATATAAATAATATATATATTTTTAGATTTACTCAAAAAATGTGCTCCGAGCAGAATAATATTCGTAAGTTCAGCTGGCGCTTACATCAACAATTTATCAGTAAACAATTTGAACTATCCAGAAAATCACCCAATGTCGATCCTTCGCAACATCCTGATTTATGGAAATTCTAAACTTTGCAGCATCATTGCCGCTAACGGTTTTGCTGAAAGGCTAAGAAGTTCTGGAGTTACATCAAATTCCCTCCATCCGGGTTTAGTCAACACTCAAATATACGTTAAATTTGCACGTCTTTTCGGTTTAGAGGCTATTGCCAGAGTTGTAGTGAACTCTTTCATGTATCTTTACGGAAAGGTGAGAAATGAGTGGCCAATAGGTTTTTATTTTGAAGAATAATCTATTATTCGTATTTTCTAGACTCCAGAAGAAGGTGCCCAAACAACCGTACATTTAGCTCTCTCACACAAGCTCACAGAAGTTAGTGGCAAGCACTTTTGGGACTGCGTGGCTTTTCCAACGCATCCATTTGCCTGGAATAAGAAGTTCTGTGATTCTATTTGGGAAAAGAGTGAAGATTTGGTTGGGTTGAAACCAGAAGAAAAGATGGAAGTAGTTGAAAATATCAAACAAGACTAAAAATTAAGAGACTTACAGATAGTAGTTTATAGATAATATATTTATTGCTAGAAAGTATTGTAATTTAATATTAATATTAATTAGGTACCTAATTGATAGAATAGGTACCGTTTGTTTAATATGACATATTGTAAACTTAATATATTCTTATTTATATTCATTCAGACAATGTGAATATATCTACTTTTAATGAGCTGGTTTAAAAAAATTACCAAGTCTGACAGGGCAATCAACAATCAGCAATCAGACTGGGCGTGTGTTCAGACAATACTTACATTTTTTTGCAAATGATACGATACAGCCTTGTCGAGTATAATAACTGAGGTGAGGATCTTAGTTCTCGAAGGAAAGGTTCAATGAATAACCTGAATATGCCACTTAAGTCTGGATTTACATGTTTCTTTTTAAATAGTTATTTGTGCCAATATTGGAAGCAAAATGCCAATCTAAAGGCATATATTCTGTTCATTTGTAGATTGTAGCTAAACTCTGTCATTATAAATGCAAGAAAACGAGAATTCAATACAACAACAATAGGATAAAAATAATAAAATGCATAATGAACGACCCCCAGTTCTGTGCTATCAACTCCTGGCGAATGCACAGGTATCTTTCTTTTTATGTTGGTATCAGGTATCGATAACACTGCTACGCAAAAATAACCTTCTTCTTGGGATGTAGATGCAACAATAGGTAGGTATCTATTTTTTTTATGGTCAGTAAGACTTTTAGCAGTAGTAAGTAGTAAAAGATATTTACATTGTATAGTTGTAATAAAATTTCCTACCTACCTATTCCACAAAAATATGGTGCAATAAACAGTGTCTATAATATTAAAAGAAAAATATTACATAATCAGAATCATTCTATTTACCATACAAGTATATCTCGAAGCCATGTTACTATACATTAAATGAGATATAGATAGATAGAGATATTGGTGAAGCCGCCCGCAAAAATTCTGTTAATTTTTAAACCATACAAAATTAAAATAGATAAATTTTAATGTCATAAAATGTCATAACATTCCTCTTTATTTGGAATTACAGGTACAATAAACCATAATTGTTTATTAAAAATAGTAGTTTACTCTTAGGACATTTTCATATTTCTTATTATTCTTGAAATATTAAATTTCTCCATGGCAACCTCATTTTAAATACAAGACGAGCTTTTTATCAAGTGTGCCTTTTTCCGTAAAATCGAAAATAAAAAAGTTGTCCCTCTTATGTTGATATCGTATTTAACGTTCGTTCACAACCTCTAATTGTGCCAATATGTCAATTCTTAATATTTCCTATTTTCAGAACGTTCATTATTATTGGTACGCGTGCCATTGTTTTCAATAAGAACCCCGACATGACATGCCGAAGTACCCAGAACCAGTAGCAAGCGTCAAGCTGTGGTGTCTCGGTCCAAAGCGACGTCACGCGCAAGCGGATGGGACGCGTGCGGTGCTTGGCCGCCGATACCATCGACTTCTTCAGTTGAAAAACGCGCGAGCGGGCGATCGCCGAATTTTTCGGGCACCGGTACGGGGACCGGAGGGACTGCCGTCTGCCGCATATCCTCACGTAAGTGACACTGTTGTCCAGTTGCCGATTTCGGTGTTCTGTAGGTCAATGGTATACTCGTATCCTCACCTAGAAAAGTTTCTTTTTATCTATTGTGTTTGTCGATATTCATAAAAAACAAATGTTCGTTTTTGTTACTAACCAAGGCTATTAAAAGTGCCTACTTAATACACTCTCTTCTCTTCAGCTAGTAGCTATTTATGTAACTAGTTAGGAAAAGTGTGATTCTGTTATCTTTTATTGTTCAAAATCTACATGGTCAAAAATATGTAAAAAAAACATGGAATATTTTCTAATCACCAGGATCGGTCTTCCGAATCTAGCTAAAAATATAGTTATGGAAACAATTGATAGTCCGAAATTACTTAGAGTATAGTAAATTTATTCAACTGGAATATTTTTTAAACTTTTTATTTTTTTTTGTGTTACACACAATAATAGCAAACAAGTTAGTAACAAACACAAATAAAAAAATTTAAAAACATTCCAGTTGAATAAATTTAAGAATGCACAAGACCCTAACATACTCTTAAATAATTTCTGGCTCAGTTGTTTTCATTATAGCTACGTCACTGGTCAGATTTTTCGTTTGGAGTTACCATCAGAAAGAATGTTAGGAAAAAATAAAAATGTTAGATGAAGTTGAATTGAAGTTTAAGTAGAATTAATTTTTTTATAGAAGTTTAGCCTTTTAGTGTGTGATTTTGTATTTTTTCTTTTGAAAATCTGAAAGTGTCTCCAGTTAGGAATTTTCCCATTCTAATAAATCACCCTGTACATACCTACCTATATTTTATAAAACCAGGTATATACCTAGGTATTAGAGCTACTCAAACAATATTGTAACTGTCAGTCAATAAAAAAGTTACCCCTATTTGGAGTACGCAGTGTGTTAGGGCCTATTTTTTTTTATAAAAAATCATAAATCCCAATTTAAGTTTGTGTGTTTAGTTAACAGTGCGAAGATGTATCACCGAATGTAAGAAAAACCAGAGTTTTATCAGAATATTATTTAAGTAGTTGATACATCAATGCAATTCCAATAATTCGAAAAAATAACGTACACCCTTAATCATAATACTATATGTGTATAATCATTGAATAAAGGAATAATTCTATCATTTACCTATTCAATGGTATAATCAAAATAGTCCGTTGTTGGGAGCTGTAGTCACAGATCTGAAGATCTGTACACCCAATCCCGAAAACAATATTTATTGAAATGGAAATTCACAATATTATGTACCTGCCTCTAAAAATAAAAATTGCTGCGTATCTAGTGTCTTCCTAATTGCAAGCAGACACAAGGTGTTTTGAGATGTCAACGACCGGTAATGCAAATTAATTACTATCCGCATTACTAAATTGAAAAATATTTTGTTTTCTTATCTAAATTCAAACCAAAATAGTTAGAAGAGTCGGAATTTACAAACTCAATAGTTGTTAGGCCACTTCATAAAAGTGAAGTAGTGGCATGAAACCAACGACAATATTTTTCCACGGCATATTTTATTTATGATAGAAATAACAATTTGTTATTATTTGATTTTGCAGCCATTTACTATAGGATTTTCAGGATTATAATCCTCATGGCAATAGGTAGAGGTATAGTTTTAAAACAAGCATGGCCTAACTGTAGTTTTTGATAAGTATTCATATGATTAACATAATCAGTATAATACCACAGGATAGCAGTTTGCAGTTAATTTTATGAGCACACACTGGGGTTTATATCAATCAAATATATATATATTTTTTATATCAACAAAAAACAAATATTCAACATTATGCAGAGTCCGCCACCTAAAATTCCCCAGGTCTATAACTTGCTCAATTTTTGAGATAATTTTGAACGCGGGTCTTCAAATTGTAGGCGTTGTCAAGGTATTTTAAAAAATTGAGTCATAAAATGGCTATTAATTGAAAGTTGGTTTTCATAGTGCTTTTTTTCTGAAACACCCTGTACTAAAACAAATATTATCCCCTAGTATTATTATAAGTACCTAATACCTACCTTTTTGACTTTTGTTACAGTATTATATTATATTATTTTGAAATTTAAATATTGCTAGTAAAGAACTGTCAACAACTTGATAACGACCGTCATTTGTTTCATGGCTATGCTGATTACTTAAGATTAATCTTTATAATATTGAGCTTCGACAGGTTTGAAATTTTGAGAAGGACTTTTAAATGTTGGCTGTTTATAAAAATTCATTTATTTCATAATGAATTGTTTACTTTTTCATATTTTAAGAGTTTAACTTACTTAATATGTTAGATCAAAGCTAATAAAATTTCCTAATAGAGAATAATATTTGATTTAGTACAGGGTGTTTCAGAAAAAAGCGCCCGGAAAGCCAGTTTTCAATTGTCAGCAATTTTATGACGCATTTTTTTAAATCGAGCTTAATTATTTTAAAACACCTACAATTTCACGCCAAGCACGCTGAATTAACTCAAAAATTGACCAAGTTATAGGCCTGGGCAGTTTTGGGTGGTGAACCCTGTAGATATATAAAACAAACCTTGTTATAGTTACAAAATATTTACAATTTTAAAATTTTCAGAAGACCTGTACCTAAAATTGTCCATGTCAATTAGGCAGATATCATAGACATAGCTGCATTATTTTTATCGGTATAGGCACTAAACTTAGTTATTAGAGACCCCACCTTATTTTCGGAATCGTGCAATAGAAATATCCAAGTATTAACTTCATGGAATATTAACTAGCGACACTGAATAATAAGTTTCGGTATCCTAATTTTCCAAGGAACCAATATGAGAATTTCCAGTAGCAAGTCACTAACTGAATATCTTAGATAGATACCTAGATTTGCAACTAGATGGACTGCATTGAATACAAATTATGTATGATGAACCATTAAAGTGATGTCAAATTGCTATTGGTCTGGGGACTATCATTTATAGCTATTATAATGTTACTTTTGTTCATTATCGTACCAATTGACTAATAGGAATGAAATATCCATCAAAAATTGAATAATTTAAGGAATGTATCAAGTTTTCTCTGAATGGGCTCGGACCCGATAAAGACTCGAACCACAGCCAAAAAGAATAAAGAATTTAAAGTGCAACAAGGCCGTTGAAATGAAATAAATATATAATTGGGGTTAGCGTCTTCACACAATGATGAATTAACAAGAAGAATTCCTCGTCGTATAAGGGCAAACAATATGCATGGATAATCTTTGAAAATGAGATGAACTTTTTATTGTTTTTTTTATTATTATTTTGACTTTCATTTTACGAAAAATGTCAAGGACTGTTAATTAAAGCAACCTATTACATTTTATGTGCAAAGCAGTTTTTTAGTGTCACAAGTTTTTTAGAAGCAGTACCTAATTAATTTCCAAAACTCAAAATCGGTTATCTTGGATGTCAGATATTCACTATGCAAAAATGTTGTGGTCATTCACACGACTGCTAATTTTTTTAACAGATAAATAAATACCTACTCAAACAAGAAATTGATCGTGCGTTCGTATTTGCTAATGTCCGAGTTAATCTTTCGAAAATGATCCGTGCCCGTGTGGTCTAGTATAAAAATTTTAATAATTCCTGAACTCAAGCAGAGGTCGATACACTTCATTTGCTAACTGTTTTATTTTCACAATATGTCTCTTCTCGAATACCGGTCGCAAAAATTATACTCCCGAGATATTCAAATCAGGCTCTTGCACCTTCATCTTCTTTTTAGGAACAAAGCCAGCATCTCAAAAATTCTTCAGGTCTTCACTTTACTGTAATATTTGCATAACGTTTTGATTATATATTGACTGCTTCACATTAACAAAAGTAGTAGGTATTGTAGTAATTATTTTAGTTGGCGCGATAAAAAACCGTATACATCTTAAAGGTCAGTTGCTCCTGTTTCTTGGTAGATATACCTTCCAATCTCTGAAGATACGAATTTTTTGTATACAAATTTAATTTCAGTGTTTCAAATGGTACGAACAGTAGCATATTATGCTCATTGACAAGCACATTGCTCGCGATCTCTAATTTTCATTTTCAGTGTTGAATTTTTTGACATGATAATTTTTCTGATATAGCTATTCCGGAATAGCTGTAGGTATATAGATTATATTATAATCTATTAACAGTGTAGGTACTTAGTTCAACCAATATCAAATTTGAAACACACAAAACATACGAGCACGTACCCCAAACAAATATTATTTCAAAGATCTTATCGTTCATTAATACTCCAATCGCATAACACCACAATCGTGCAAGCAAGGTTATCTTTTTGCACCATCAAAAACTTACAAGACAAGTCTTGCCTTTGTATGTATTTCATTTTAATGGCTTCCCAAGAAAGTGATTCATAATTCCATGTCCTATATGTCACTGCAAATATTTTCTCTTTTAGATGTAAGCCAAAACTACACCGAAATGGTTCCTCTAGCAAGCTTGATATTGGCATGTATTCATATTGGAAACTTCGTCCATGGACACGGACGGTTGATGGATCCACCTGCCAGAAATTCTATGTGGAGATTTGGCTTCCCCAATCCCGTAAACTACAACGATAATGAGTTGTTTTGCGGTGGGTATGCGGGTAAGTGCCTTCCTATCTCTCAATTTTCTTCCCTAGATTTAGGTGTGACTTTTTAGTTCAATGGGAACAGAACAGAGGCAAATGCGGCACATGTGGGGATCCATATCAAGTGCCAGAGCCAAGACCGCACGAAGCTGGAGGTCAGTACGCCAAGGGCATAATTTCAAGGCATTACAGCGTTGGACAGTTGGTGGACATAGAGATAGAGCTGACAGCTAACCACTATGGGAGATTTGAAGTGTTTCTGTGTCCAAATAACAATCCAGGCCAAGAAGCTACACAAGAATGTTTTAATAGATATCCTTTGTATATTGCTGACACAAAAGATTTCGTTTATCACATTCCCGAAGATGGAAAAAAGAAGGCGGTGTTCAGGTAATATATAATATATTATGTTATATAAAATGCAGAAAGAGAGGATTTTTAGTTTCAAAATAATAAGGTAGGTAGATGTGGCTATATTATATATAAATCTTTGCAAAATAAAAAGAAAATGTTATATTCGCAAGTTACTGCTAAAAAACCAACGTTACTAAAATATACCCCTGAATCGACATTTTTTCTGTTTCCATGCAATTGTTTTGTCAAGGAAGACGTGACTGTTTTCAGTAGCATCATCCTTGTTTCTCAACAAATGTTTCTTTTGTATTTGTAGCACCTATTACAATATCAAAATCAGACAATGGCTAATATCATTTCTATGGGCGGATTTTTTATTACATAATTAATTTGTCAGAGTTTATTGACACGTGCTTTGGAATGAAAATAAACCGCCAAAAGACAGGCATGATATGTGACATGTAATTTATGATTTAATAATCTTTTCTCTGAAGTAACATGAGTGTCTGATTTCAGATGGGTTTATTTAAATGAGATCCGAGTCCAGAGTCATTGAAACCGAGTCACTGACACATGAATAAATGCTCATACCTCATAGCTAGATGTTCGCATAAGATTAACTAGGTATACTATTATGATTCGGGTGTCTGTACAACGGATGTGTGATGTGTGATGTGTCACACAATAAATATAACTGATTCGGGCATAGGTAAATAACAAAAGAGGTGAAACAAAAGGAAGATAAAAAATATGCGCGATAATACTAACAGTAATAATAATTTTATTTTTCAGTTTATAAAGAGGGCAAACAATAAATCCTTTTTCGTTGACGGACGTATTAATAAAAAAGACTGTTCACGGATGTCACGTCTTATAAAATGTAGTCGTAAATATCAGTTATCAATTTCACGACAAGTTAAATTGAAAGTTTGTGAGCTTTGATATAGACTGAAAGCTTTTATATCGAATTGTGTGGTGCAAAACTCTAAAAATTGCAGTTTGAAGCCAAGACAAAGATATAGATTGAAGCTTTTATGTCCAAAAATTTATAATCAATTTAAACCGCTGTAGTTAATAAAATAATATTTATTTACATATTATTATGTTGGTGTACCTACACCTAAATAAGAATATTTAAAAAAATGCTTGACCATTTATTTTTGAGCCATTCTTGGTTAATTTTTAAAAGACTTAAAAAAAGGAGGAGGTTATCAATTCGGTTGTATTTTTTTATGTTTGTTACCTCAGAACTCCGTCATTTATAAACCGATTTGGGCAATTATTATTCTTTTTTATTTGAAAGGGTATACCTACCTACAGAATGGTCCCATTTAAATTTTAAGAAAAAATTCCACCCCTAAGTGTGGACAAATAGGGGATGCAATTTCATATTGAACCGATTTCGATGATCCTTTTTTTTATTAAAAAGGGAGTACCTTAGAGGTGGCCCCATTTAAATTTGAAGAAAAAATTCCACCTGTAAGGGTGGAAAAATAGGGAATGAAATTTCATATTGGACCTATTTCGATGATTCTCTTTTTATTAGAAAGGGATTACTTTAGGAGTGGCCCCATTTAAATTTCAAGAAAAAATTCCACCCGTAAGGGTGGAAAATAGGGGATGAAATTTAATATTGGACCGATTTCGATAATTCTTAATAATTCACTAAAAAATAAAAAACTTTTAACAAAAAAATTAAAACCGACTTCAAAAATTTGCCCGTATGCACGCACACTCCACTAAAAAATAAAAAAAATAACAAAAAAATTACAAAAAATAACACCGACTTCACCAATTTGTCCGTATGCACATTTCAACTAAAATTTTAGAAATATTTTTCTCTTTTTTAATTGAGATATCTTTGGAGTAGGTGACAGTAAGTTATGATGTATTCATATGTAAATGCCTTGCCTTGACTGTCACCAAATAAACCTGAAAAGATTTTGAGGGTTTTCTCGCAAAAATGCGCTTATATGATAATAATAAAAATAATATGAGAAGTCTTATAAATACATCAGTAAACGCTTATTTTCTACTTCCATATGCAATTGTCTTTACAACCTACAGAATATATAAGTAGGCAATTCCACTTAACTAAATGGAATCTGAACTATACTTAACTATATCTAAATTTAAATTTAAAACAAAGCACAATGCATTATACAGAATACAAATCACTTACAAGTCTTTTCATAACGCATCTAGACTGTGCAATATAGAACATTTATAAATCATAGATTGAAGTTGGTGTAGCGGGATTTTTTGTGGACGGTTTCAACAATGCGTTTGACTATCTATGGCTCCTTTAATATATGTAGATATTTCTCTCTTTGTACTTTTGGATAAGAACGTATTCGTTCTAATGTTTTTTATAATGCTGTGTTCTAGATATCAAGTGCAGCTTCCTGCGTATCTGACGTGCACCCAGTGCGTCCTCCAATGGAGTTACTACACTGGCAACCAGTGGGGGGACTGCGAAAACGGCACCCAAGCCCAAGGCTGCGGAAAATCGGAAACTTTCCGCAACTGCGCAGACGTAGCCATCCTATCAAGTGCCGGTGGTGCGATCCCACCTATATTTGCCCAAGATAATCCCTACCTCCTTTATTACAAAGACAGTTCCCAAACGGCGCCTTACAACGTGTTCCCGTTGGTTGTCAGGGAGCAAGTTTGTGTGCCGAACAGTCTTTACAGGACTATTCCGGGGATTTATGAATGGTGCCAGACGAATTGCTTGAGGTATCCTCCGAATTGCCCGGCCAGCATTTGCCAGTGCCCGTAAGTAAATTCATTCGAGAAGAGTAATTTATATGTACCTAAACCACAGGAACCCTTTAAAGTAAGGGGACCCAGCCCCAGCATTACACTTTCCAAAGTGAGCCCTATTCTTTCCTCATTCTAATGGTATCAGTGATGCCGATTATGCCGTTTTATTGGAGAATCTATGAATATAACAGGTACTTTGATTGTTAGTAAAAATTAATAATGGTTTCCATGACTTCTAAAAATTAGACTTGACATTGTTGTGTCTACAAGTGCAGAATATGGTAACTGGCAAATGAAACAATTTATTTTATAGTTGAAATTGATTTGTTGAATGTATCTGCCCAAAGAACTTTCACAGATTTCGGGATGGACTAATAAGATTAGGTCTAGTAGCTCTAATCATGTAGTTTTGGTGTTCATTATAAAATTGTAATTGTAATTTTATCTCTCTCCCAAGGTACCTCACAAACTTAAAATAAACTTGTAGTCGTAGATAAAAACTCTTTAAAAACAGACCTGACTGAAGCTACCTGCTTTAATAATTTAATTTAATTTATAAGTAGGATTACTGAAACTGAAAGTGATACAGGAAAAATCTGGTTGCATTTATTGGGACTACTATAGGCGGCCGCATTACCTTTAATTGCCACATCTGAGTATCTGGAAGTTAGAAAACTTAGGTAAATATTGTGAATTATGATGGGAAATTTTTTGCCTCCTTAAAGCCTGTTTTACATTGACAATTTCTTCATGAATTAATTCATGAATAAGTTTATGAATAAATTCATGAATTAATTCACGACAAGTTCTTTACACTGATGAAGAAATTGATGAATTTTTTTGGCACCTTATGTTAGATTCTAGCAAATACCAACACAAGAGAATAAATAACAAAATTATTTGCCAAAGCATCTTTAACTACAGATTAAGTCTGGCTAGAAGAGTAATTGAAAATGCATTTGGCATTTTAACCAAACGATTTAGAGTTTGTTTGACTACGATTAATAGGAATGTGGAAAAAGTGCAAACCATAGCATTGGCATGTTGCACATTACATAATTTTTAAGACCCGAATGTCCTAGTTCCATCCTAGAAGAGCTTTATAAAGACTATATAATAAATAGCTAGTTTACGGCTGTGTAGTTTTACTTAATAGATAAAATAACGAGTTTTTAATTTAATTCTGGCTGCAAAACTCGTTATTTTATCTACTAAGTGACTATATAATATTTCAATTTGGACTTTCTTACCAAACATGCTCGCCGCAAGACATGCTTGCGTTGCTGCCCGAGAGGAGTTTTGTGATTATTTCGTGAATGAGGGAGCTGTGCCTTGGCAGCGGAATACATACATAAAACATTGTAACATTTCACACAGTTCTTATCTAAGTATATTATCGTTGGGTGAGCATTATCTCTTCAGTCAACAATATTATTTTTAAAATTATGTACTCTCCTCTATTCCTCGTCTACTGCCTCAAACAAAAACCAGTATCAAAATATAAACTTCCTTGTGTTCAAATTTTCAATGTTGGTACTCCGAAGTTCACGCAAAACTTGACGGCAAATAGAACATGCTCTAATTCGTGAAGTAACTTCATGAATAAATTCATGAATTAATTCATGAAGAAATTGACAGTGTAATACACGATTTTTTATATTAATTTGTCCTTGAAGTGACTTCATGAATTAATTCATGAAGAAATTGTCAATGTAAAACAGGCATTAGAATCTATGGTATTTGCATTTAACATAAAACCTGATACCAGTTCGACACTGACATATAACATAACCTTGTATCAGCCCCCTTGTGGTCTCCTGAGTCGACAGAAAACAAACTTCCCCTCAAGGCTTCACTTTTCCTATGTGATAGACTGTGAAATGCTCAATCCCCTTATTTTAAATAATCCCTGCTAAACTCCCTGAAGCAACAAGCTGAAGTTGCTAACGGACTTTTAACCATGGGCTGAAGTTAGCTGCTTTTCAGTCTGTCACTTTATGTCTTGTTTACCTAAGACATAAGAATCTTTGCACGAATACCACCTCTTGGCTCTTATTGAAGTATAGATACTATGAAGGAATTTTCAAAATCAGAGACTTTATTATTTATGTTTTTTGTTTCAAGTAATGAAATGTTTATCGTAGGACGAGCTGTGAAGCTATTGGTGAGCATAGTGGACAGAGAGACGCAGACGTGTACTGCATGGATCAGTGCTTAACATATCCTGCAAAGGGATCATGCGATGCAGCAAAATGTGCCTGCTATGAAGACCCTGTTGTGCCAGAAGAAACGGATCTTTTAATGAATAATCAAATATAAAATAATTATTTGTATGGTATATTTGTAAGGTTTTTTAAAACAATAAATAATTTTTTTATATCGTGGTTTTTGTTGTCATAAAAACGACTATAAACTATTTACAATATTTTTATTGTTCAGTTCTCTTTACATAATATATTTAATTTCATTATTTTTACTTATTATTTGATATTTTTAATTTTATAAGAATTTTGTAGACTTAATAACACTGAGAGTTACCTACATCAATTACAGAGAATAATAGTTGTCAAACCGACAAAATATTTACATAAATAAATAACGCAATTGAGACAACGAAGCGAAACAAAGTGGATGGAAATAAGTAAAGTATTATTTTCTAAAACATATTTACATAAACCGTTTTATATATAAATTTGCTGGTTGAAAAAAATAACTATGTTTCTACGAACTAGTCCTATTTATATAGGAATTAGTTCTTCGCACATGAAAAATGGAAGACCTTGTTTTGAAACTCGTGTCCAAAATTTCAGAAATCAATGAAATCATGGTGTAATCCCGCTGACTAGATCTCCTAGCAAAATTTTCCCACGGACACCCAAGAATTTCCAAAGCAAATAAAATTGTTGGTACGTTTCGACTTGAAAACCCTTCGTTCTATCTTAGATTATAGAGCCTATTTCCCACTGTAGTGGCTGCCTATGTGCGAAGGGGGGCCCCTGTGCTTGTTGTACCCCCTGCTGCCAGGTCTCGAGTGCACGATGGCGTAGTGGTCGCTGTGCGAGGACACGGATCGCGTCGAGTTCATTGTAGATCCTCCGGAGGTGTAACCTTTCGGGTGCTGTGGGGGTCCGTTCAAAGAATATCTGAAATAGAAAGTATGGAACGTTTAGTGGGGAATAGTGGGAGATATTTAAAGTTAGATGAACTGAAGCGAATTTTGACAAGCTGGCGTTTTCGTATTTACACATGTTACATAGTTGAAACGAATACCCAAATGGAAAAGTCAAATAAAAATGGCCAGTAATATTTTTTATGCGTTACTAAAATTATTGGGGTCCATATGGATTTTAACCAGGGACTCTTTAAAATAAGGGGACCCAGCATGTCACAGTCTATCACATAGGAAAAGTGAAGCCTTGTTTTCTGTATATCTCCAAGGAGACCACATAAGTGGGCTGGTACAAGGTTATGTTATATATGTCAGTGTCCAACTGCCATCAAGTTTTATGTGACATGCCAGTGCCATAGATTCCAAAGGAGGCAAAATATTTCCCATCATAATTCACAATTTTTAAGTTCTCAAACTTTCAGATAGTCAGTTAAAGGTAATGCGGCCGCCTGTAGTAGTCCCAATAATTGCAACCAGATTTTTCTTGTCTCACCTTTAGTAATCCTGCAATTCCCATTACGTGGGCATTACGTATAAGTAAGTAGTTCAAAACAAAAATGGTATTTCCTAAATATTAAATTATTAAGCAGGTAGCTTCAGTCAGGTCTTTCTTTAAACAGTTTTTATCTACAACTATAAGTTTATTTTACGTTTGTGAGGTACCTTGGGAGAGAAATAAAATTACAAAAATGAGCACCGAGAAAAACTACATGATTAGAACTAAGTACAAGACCTAATCTTATTAGTCCATCCCGAAATCTGTGAATGTTCTTTGGGTAGATACATTCTACAAGGGAAGAAAGTTCAAGTACGTACCTATTATACCTACATATTACAAATTGTTTGAGGAACCTGGTAACAAGGTGCAATAGCGACAAATTCTCAAATAAGCAAAATCAGCACTGACTTACTTTACTTAAATTCCTGGAAATAATTGCAGGAAGCCAAATTCAAATATAATATAAATTTGATTCATCTGGCACTTGCCATATTCTGTGTTTGTTGACAGAACATTGTCAAGTCTAATTTTTAGAAATCATATTAATTTTTACTAACAATCAAAGTACCTGTTATATCCATAGATTCTCCAATAAAATGGCATAGTTGGCATCATTGAGACCATTAGAATGGGGAAAGAAACGGCCTCACTTTGGAAAGTATAATGCTGGGTGCCCTTACTTTAAAGGGTCCCTGATTTTAACAATCTTTGATTATATAATAACACTTTAAAGAAACGAACAAGGAACTTATAGGCCAGGGAAATTACGGTAAAAAATAACGAAACCTAGACAAAATTCATAACCGCATTTTTATAATGCCATCACAAAATATTGGTAATAAATGAACGCCAGAATTGTTTTTTATACAAAAAATATATACGCGTGTGGGCGTTTTTTTAGAAAAATACTTTTTCTTGTTGTAATAAAGACGGCATAAATATTAACTGCGAATTTTAAGCTGCATTTATTAGTAAGTAGGGTATATAAAGTTGATATTGATAAATTAAACAAATTACGTTTGCGCAAGTATCCGAATGATGTAAAAATGACATTTTGCGTAATATTTTGTCGGGCAAAAATATTAACTGCATTTTTATTATTTATAATTACCTTAAAAACAAGTATTAACAATTTGTTCTGAAATTAAACATATTGTTTCGCCGGAAATCGCATTTTAAAGAAATTTGAAGCTGTCTTTGAGATAAAAATTAACTGGCTGATTTTTGTTAAACATTGTAAGTGGATACTAAGTCTTGTTAAATTTTTTGAAATTAAACAAAAATTGGTAACGGAAGTATTTTGAAATGACAAATGACAGTTGACCTACATGCGCCGTAAATAAATGTTTAATTTCGCTATATGTGATTTAATATATTTATATATTGTAAAAGTTAGACAAAAAAAAACAGTTAATAATTTTGCTTTCCTAAAGAAATGACAAGTGACAGTTGACCTATATGCGCCGTAAATAAATGTTTAATTTCGCTATATATTGTAAAAAGTTACAAAAAAAAACAGTTAATATTTTTGCCTAGTCTATACCAATGAGAAGTGACAGCTGACGTACATGCGGCTCAGATTTATAAATGTTTAATTTTGTATAAGTTACATTCTATTTGTAAAAGGGAATGATCATCTGCAATAAAAACGTAGTTAATATTTTTGCTTTTGCCGAAATAGAAAATTATCCGATTTTTATCCCTCTTTGTCGATCTAAGTTACTTCCATATTCTTAAAATGTTTAATTTCTTAATATATGTTAGCAAGGGAAGTTTTTTTTACCTAAAGAGTCTAATAAAATTCATTTAACATTTTTGCTCGAAATTTCTAACGAAAAATAGGTGTTTTTTGAGGTAGGTAACTCAAGGTTCCGTTTTTTCAAAATGTTTAATTTTTTTTCTATCAACGTATTTACTTATAAATTTGATATGGTAAAACAAAATTGCAGTTAATATTTTTTTCTAGGTCAAATTCTATTTTCCCTGGCCTATTATGCTAGATTTAGAAACATAGAACATGATTAATTTTGGTTCCGTCATCTCCTTTTTAGTATAAGAAACCGTGTACAGGAAAATTGAAAATTTTACATGGTAAAATAAAAGTATGTACCCAGATGCATGTAAGTATAGTTAATAAAAAAAAATAAGAGTTGAAATTTGACGTCTGGGGATCCAGGCCTGCTTTGATAGAAATAATTTGAGTAACATTTTTATTTTTCATTAAGGCCTTGGCAGGAGCCAACATTTATTTGTGGTTTAAGTAAAATGCTTTTTTTGTAAAATATATGGAGAAGTATCATTAGAAAAAATTGCTCAGAATATAATATTAGGGTATTGTATGAAATTTGAAAATATTTTTTGTGCTTTTTAAAGTTTTAACAAAAATGCCTTTTATGAAAAAGATATCGAAACATTTCATAAGAAAATGTTGTGCATGATTTCAAACAAATATCTGTCTACTTTCATTTTTATCCTTTTATTATGAGTAGAGCGAAAACCAAAAGAAAAACGTAAACCTATTGCTTTGGCATCGGATATAGGATATATGGACATGATAATGCAATCCCGAATAACATTTTCTTATAAAATTATTCAATATATTTTTCGCAAAAGGCACTTTTCCTAAAGCAACACTTGAAAAATCACAAAAATGAAAGTACGGCGATTTTATTTTAAGATTTTAAACAGGTGTCTAATTTGATATTTTGAACAACTTTTTTTCCTTATGAAATTTCTCAATATCTCTAACAAAAATGGCTTAAACCAATTTTTTTTAGATTTTCCCGTTTTATTTTTCCGTTTTTCCTTAACTTTTATTTTGGCTAGCGAAACCTCGATTATAGATAAGCACCATAATCTTAAAAATTTATTTCTAGAGCTACATGGGATTGATTCTTGAATATTGTATTTTTATAATTTATAAACTAAAGTTTAGGTAAACGTCTACTAATTCAACATAAACCAGTTTTAAATCCATTTGGGGTAATTATTTCAATACTGTATAACAACATAAGGTTTTGTTGAGTTAGGAACCTTAGACTTTTTGTGCTAAAACCTTCAATATTCAATATAAAAGAAAATATAAAAATGGAAATATCGTGTGCCAATTATTTGGATAATTGAGTACAATGACACTTCCTGATCCTACATTATCTTTCACTGATACAGTTATTTTTGTAGTTGTGGCTTTCCAAAGTCGAGTAGTTATTTTTTTGCCTTCAAGTGAGATATCGGAAGCAAAACTTCGTCTATCAACACCTTTGTCATATTTAAAACAATTTAATTGTAATATGTGTGATTTTAGAAGAAAATATCAACCATTAATATCTAAAAATGAAAGCTTGAGGAGGTAAGTTGTGGAAAAAATCGTGTTAAAAAGAAAATCCTAGAAATTAGTAGAATGCTACCATTACAAGATGAAATTTTGATTGTATGTTAAAGTTAGGTAATGAATTTGCGGCTTTTTAGCTACAACTTACCCAACGTATTTATTTGGAAACGTCGTTGCCCAAGGGCAGCCACCACTTCGACTTCTTCTACATTAAAATTTCTATTTATTTAAGCAACATTTTGGAGTATTAGTATTTGCCTAACATAATTTTAGATAATATTGTTACGTTTTACTTTAGTTTGGATACTGACTTAATTTTTCCACCTAATTTTTTTTTACTTATACGCTCCAGATTTACCAGACACTAAGCTGTAAAAGGAAATAAAATACATGAATTAAAATTCGTCCAAATTCAAATGGTAGTTCGTAGTTCAATATACATTTTGGTGTTATTATTAATTTGCATAGTGGCAAAACAGCTATGCGTTTTAATTTTAATTATAATAAAATCAGTTTCTGGAAATTTTGTTCAGATATTTAAAATTTCTGTAAATTTGTCTCTTTCGCTCATATTATAAACTAAAGAAATATAAAAAATACATTTCTTCGGATATCTTTTCACAAAATGAAGGAGTGTTTCTTATTTATTTTAATCTACTAAAATAATGTTTGAACTTTAAAATCATTACTGTTTGTGACTATGCCCAGTGCATAGCAAATATTTGTTCAAATTATCGCTATGTTGCTACACAACAACTATTTTAAATATCTTATTCTTTACCTTATTTTGAGTTGACATTTATTTGTATTGTTACGGTTTAATAAGTGAGCAACACATAAATAAACGCCTTAAGTTATTTGCGGGGAAAAATATCGAGTACCGATTAGAAGAGAAATAATTAAGAAAAAACAAACAACCTTTCACCTTTTTGAAAATTATCATAGAGGCACAATAATGCAATACTAACACATCTTCTTAATAAAGTCTTCCGATATTTCCAAGGCGAACACAATTTTTCTCAATTTCCAAAGGCAAATTTCAAAATAAATCATCATTAATCAAAAAATTCCCTCTACACTCGTACGAGGTGAACTTTTTGTATTTTTGGAGGACACTGTATAATGTAATGCATTGCTGTCCAAAAATTTCCATTCATCTCAAGGAGACGTCTGAGTGGTTAAGACGTTTATTTTAAGTTAATCTAATTGTACACTAGATTGTGACAGGTAAATATTTCATGTCCCTAGAACTCCATAAGCGGCGGCCATATTGATATTATTGATAGGTGACGAAGGACAGAGCCCTAATGAACAGAATTTACATTTTACGCACACGAATCCTAAATTTGAATAGATAGAAATTAACATTAAATTAACATTAAACTCTCTTTGAAGCACAGAAAAAGGCTATAGTTATAGTTTCTGTGTTTGAAGTTAGGTGAGAGCCACAGAAAATCAAAGTTAAGGTTAGGCATCTCTAACAAGTTCTGGCATTTCTGCCAGATATGCTAAACACGCCGCTGGCGTCTGAAAACAATGCTGCCAACCTCGGATTACCAAATTAAGAAATATCATTTCTAGTGTACAATTGAAGAGCGTTTTTAGATTAGAACTAAGATATGTAGGTCCATTTCTGCCAGATATGCTAAATACGCCCCTGGCGCCTCAAAACAATGCTGCCAACCTTGGATTACCAAATTAAGAAATGTAATTTCTAGTGTACAATTGAAGAGCGTTTTTAGATTAGAACTAAGATATGTAGGTCCATTTCTCTGGATTAGAAGCAATGTTAAACCACCAAATATTGATACAGATCAATGGAGTTGAAGTGTTGCCAACAATCAGGGTTGCTTAAGCAACAAGTTTATTTTCATTGTTCGTGGACCAACTCAGATTGTTGGCGTTGAGGTCTGACTGCGTCACATCAATTCAATTTAATGGATAAATAATGTATAGGTATTCTGTATGCCTACTACTCCTGAACGACAATGGTCTTAGCCTAAGCCCCCAAAACTCAAGCCACCAAAACGCACATTCTAGACTACCACCCTTATGGTTCCGCTCACCTCGAGCCGTACTGGCTGCCGTGCCAGCTTCTGTACGGGTCGTAGTCTTCGATGATGCTCGGCTCCTTCTCGATGACTTCGGTCCTCGCGCATGCGCAGGTCATGGCCGAGCACAGGAACACGTTGATGATGAGCATGATGAGGAACAGCACGCCCAGGGCGACCGCCAGCCAGAGTAGCCACGACGGGTGGACGGCTCCGTCGTCGCAGAGCTCTTGGATACGTGGGGCATCACCTGGACAGAGTACATTTTGTTAGGTTAGATTAGAATATGAATCGGCTCGCTAAGTCGATTTGGTACGGTATAGAAAGCGGGGTCCAAATTTCACCGTATTTTGTAGGCTTACTACGATTTTTTTTCGCGTAAAAAATACGAAAACTATTAGCGATATTTTTTCACCTCAATACTGACAATTCATGAATTTGAATTGGAAAGTTATTTCTACTGTTTAAATACAAAAAACTCTAACTTATAGGGGAACTCAAAAACAAACATTTTTTGGTGGTGCTTTCATTTCAAATGGGTCACCCTGTATTTCAGAAAGCGTCATTTATTTTTCAGAATAGTCAGAAAGCAACAACAGCATTTCGGATAAATCAATTGGATTCCAGAGAGTGCCATTTCAATTCCAAATCAGTCACTTAAATTTCAGAGAGCGTCATTTCAATTTCGGAACTGTCAGTTTAATTCTAGAAAGCATTAGTTTCATTTTAGATTTTAAATTGGATTTCAAAGATCAGTCTCAAACTTATTTAACATTTTTTTTAAACACAAAACTGAAGAAATGAAAAAAGTGTGAGCCTTTGATTGACCCTTATAATCATTATTTGTTTCTAAAGGACAAATGAATTATACTTTCCAAATTCAAATCACTCAGCCCCATATCATGAATTAAAGATGTAGAAATATCTAATTCTAAAACAATATCAATACGACAAACTGTTCTTTATTCAGTTGGTTTACTTGACAACTTGAAGGACTTGAGACAGTATACCTACCTAAAAGAAGATGGTGATAAAATTTCGTGGTTTCTTTTATTGTAAAAGAATATTTTTTGTTAATTTAGATGATGAAATGAATTGATATAGAGTTTAGAACTTTGTCAATTTGTTGAATATCTTTTTAATCCGTATGCACCAAAAGATCAATTCGGGGTAAAGGTAAAAATAATCAATTTTGACTTTTATACATACCAGAATAATATTTTATACTTACTTGGATCCACCACAAAGACGCTGGTAGCTGCCATCACAACACCTTCATCAGTTTTGAGTGCCCTTGCCGGCACTGAATCCCCAGAACATGATGGCAGAGGACATGATCCCTTGCAGAGTCCAATATCACACTAAGAATAAAAAATATATTATTTATTTTAACTATGAAACAAAAGATATGAGAATTTTATTGCCGCATAGCTGTCTGATTGTTTCATCAAGAAAGAATTTCGTCGTGAGCGGCTTGTTGATATTGTTACTTTAAATTACTTGGCATTTCAACGAAATGCATCGGTATGCCGTTGGTAAACGTTTACTTCCCTTCGATTTTGTGTTTAACTACCAATTAAAATTATTCATGACCTTTGATGATGTATGGTTAATTTGTAAACGTTCACAACGATACATTCCGATACATTGTAGACATGCATGACATATTATATGAGATACTTCGGAAATATAACAAATCGATGACAATACAGAAACTGCTTCAGATAATAATAGGTATAGGTTGTTTCCATCTTCATTAACTTAATTTAGAAAATGTTCTTTCTCTGTGGGACATAATAAGGGGCTCTGTAGATTACTCTTACGCCACATGGAAGAGTCCTAACAAAATTCGCAAATCATGTCTAGGCATTTAATTTGTTATTGAAGCCGATTCAAAAGATTTATTTCTTGAAACACGCGATGTTCGAATTCCTAACGAAAGAGTGGTTGTAACCTGTACCTATACATCACTCCTTCACCATAGTAGAGATTTCCTTTGTGCTATCTAGTAATAGGAAAACTATACAGGGTGTCTCATTTTGATCTGGAACACCCCTGTAAAATTTGAACAGGGCCCTCCTAGACGTACTTATCAAACACTTTTCAATGACCATACGATTATTCCAGGGCCGGATTAAAAAAAAATTTTTGACCCAAAATTTCGAGTTAAGGTATCAGCGATTTTTTTATCGGAAATCTGATAACGTGGCGTTAATCAGCGCCCCTTTTTACACTGCATCACAATTGCAAAAAATCTAAATTTCAATTTGAGTTCAGCTATTAAGGTGGAGGTGGCTATGGAAACAAGTGAAAATGGTAAAAAGAGGTCCACAGGGGACAATAGTAATAAACCTGATCGGAAACTGTACTCGGTTTCTCTTTTCATTATTGCTGTACAGTACAAATTTCATGCCATTTGAGACGCAAGAGAGCTCGCTGCCGTCGCAGGCAGCCGTGGAAAAACAATGGCTTGCAGAAATGTCAGTTTAAGCATTTTTACAACAAATGTTATTCAGGGATTGATGTTGCTAAAATGATTTAGGTGTTACAAATAATTTAGTGGGTATAAAATGTAATTTCTAATCGATTCGTCAATACATTTCTGCCGTTTAAAATATTGCTGCTTTTAATTACATTCTTCAAATACGTACTTTGTAGTGTATAATCTTATACTTTATTATTTGTAACAAAAAAATGTAAAAATTAACGTTTCTCAAAGTGTTTGCACTTGCACGACTGCCTGCGACGGCAGCGAGCTCTCTTGCGTCTCAAATGGCATAAAATTTGTACTCTACAGCAATAATGAAAAGAGAAACTGAGTACAGTTTCCGATCAGGTTTATTACTATTGTCCCCTGTGGACCTCTTTTTACCATTTACACTTGTTTCCATAGCTACCTTAATAGCTGAACTCAAATTGAAATTTTGATTTTTTGCAATTGTGATGCAGTGTAAAAAGTATAATTTGTGGGAATAATTTCTTGAAATTTGGAATCTGGGGGTTTTCGGGGGCGCTGATTAACGCCACATTATCAGATTTCCGATAAAAAAATCGCTGATACCTTAACTCGAAAATTTGGGTCAAAACATTTTTTTACTCCGGTCCTGGAATAATCGTATGGTCATTGAAAAGTGTTTGATAAGTACGTCTAGGAGGGCCCTGTATACAAAAAAAAATTCGTTAAAATCCGTAAGCCAGTTCAAATTTTACAGGGGTGTTCCAGATCAAAATGAGACACCCGTAGGTAACGAATTTTTCTGTTAAACCCAATATTCCTTATTATACTTACTTGCAAGTGAACCTCTGAACTTTCGGGGAATCTGAACATTGACCTAAGCTGGGCGTCGGCTGTGCCCCTTTTGTCGTCGTAAGTGAAGGGAGAAATGACATCGGGGTTCACGGGGCAGCCCCTGTCGTCTATGAGGGGCACGCTGGAGTTGATTTTGTTGAAAGCGAAGCAGCTCTTCACCCTGAAGCCATAAGTGCTATCTGGCCTTGAGATTTCGGCCCTGGAAAGTTTTGTTCGATACAATACGGAATGGTCCGAGGTTTAGATACTGTACAATCTATTTCAAAGGTTTATATTTTAGTACAGACTGTATATATTTTGACATCTTGCTTTGTGATTTCTGAATATTGTGTAATAATATGGGATTTTTTATACAGTGTGTCCCCAGATGGGGTACCGCACTCTTGTAAAGTTTCTTATATTTGATTTTTCGAGAAAAAGTCATTCTTGATAAAAAGTTTTGCTTGTTCTTAAAATAAGATTGGCATGGAAAAAGTTAACATTACTTATACTGGGTGACCAGAAAATTGAAAAAACGTTAATTAACATAAGAGTAAACTGCCTCAATTTGTAGAGATACTGAAAAAAGTTATAAAGAAAATTTGTTCAGCGTGTTAAGTTACTTAGATGTAGAAAATTTCAAAGTGTAAGGCCTACTTTGTTTTTTTTTATTTTTTTCTTGTTTTTCTTCGATTAAATGTTTTTCTGTTAATAGTATGACAAAAATGTATTAACAAAAGTTACTCAGAGTAGGAAATTCTGTAAGGTGAAAAAATTTTGACAATCCTGGCCTACTTTGAGTTTCTTCAATATTTTATATATTTTATTAATAAATAAATATTTTCCAAAATACAAAGTAGGCCTAGAATTGTTAAATTTTGTCATCAGGCGCATTTTTCCATTCTGGGTAACTTTTGTTAATACAGTTTTGTCATACTATTTACAGAAAACCATTTAATCAAAGAAAAACAAGAAAAAAAATTAAAAAATCAAAGTAGGCCTAACTCTTTGAAATTTTGTACACGTAAGTAACTTACTACGCTGAACAAATTTTCTTTATAACTTTTTCCACTATCTCTACAAATAGAGGCAGTTTACTCTTAAGATAATTAACGTTTTTTTCAATTTTCCGGTCACTCAGTGTAAGTAATGTTTTTCCATGCCAATCTTATTTTAAGAACAAGCAAAACTTTTTATCAAGAATGACTTTTTCTCGAAAAATCAAATACTTATAAGAAACTTTACAAGAGTGCGGTACCTCATCTGGGGACACACATTATATTTAAGAAAATTTTTATGTATCCAATGACTGTTTTTGCTTAAGAAAAAGATCTAGTGACGTGCTCAAAAGTAACCGCACCTGATTTTCGTTATATGCAAAATTTGACATTAAAAAATTTGCTGAAATAGACCGTCAGATAGAGATATCTAGGTGCCCCATTTTCGCATACGAGCCTCAAAGAGGGTTGAAAAGTACATCGATGCTGAGTAGAATGAAGAGAAATTTACGAGTGGCCCCCGTGAGGATAACATATTATGGAAAATTCTATTTTCCTATATAATATAATATATGTTAATTATGTATAATATGTTTTTTCTTTATGTTTTTCGGGCTAGTGCTGATGTACATTTTCATACTTTCGATGGGCTTGTGTTTAAAAATCGGCCAAAATATCGATTTTTCCTTACAAGATTACGCCCCTATTTCAAGCCTTTAGCCACCTTCAACACTCAAGCCTTTGGTTTTCCGAAGCCAGGTTCTATTAACTAATCATTTAGTGAACACGGCGTGCGGGTAAATATGGGCAACAGACACACCTTTTATTTATATTACGGAAAATCGAATTTACCATATGTTATCCCCAGGGGCCACTAGTAAATTTCCCTTCATTCATAACATCGATGTACCTACTTTTCAACCATCTTCGAGGCTTGTATGCGAAATGGGGCACCTAAATCTGTCACTATCTGACGGTCTAAAAACTGCATTACATATTTCCATTGAATAAGGAATTCGTAACCTTAATCAATGATATTTCTCAAAAATTCGAAAAATGTTTTATAAAAAGTTGTTGTCCTTTCAATTTAATAGGCAAAAATCGATATAGGTACAGTGGAATTGGGCATAATGTTGATCCTTGTGGAATCCCATAATTTACATATTATTTATTTGAACTTTTAATTTTTCCAATTTGCACACATTGCTTACGATTAGATAAATAATTTTGAAACCATGAAGTATGCTCCTTATACCCATATTATACAAATACACATGGTGCGGTTTTAAAACTCTATAGAATTTTCAGATCCTCCAAATTGAAGGCCCTCTATAGAAAATACTTAAAATCTGTGAAATCAGTAGGTATAGTGCTTCATTTTTGTAAAAAAAGTTCGACTAGAGATCTTGTGCCCTGTAAATTGTACCTTGCTGTCCAATCAAATCAGTTAGAAACATACAAATTATAATGATTGTTCATTCTTTGTTGGTTTGTTAAAGAATCTTTTTGAAACTGTTAAATCTAATCATTGTTTATAGCAGCATATCTCATAAAAAATATGCTTGTGATATTTTTTCGTCATACCTCAATGTATACGGTCGGCTATACACAGGTTCACTGATTTTCCTGGTACCTTCGAACAGTTTCAGAGATACCAGTGACGTTTCGTTTCTTGCGTTCCTGAATCCGGCATTCCCACACGTGATGACGTAAAATTTGTCGTCCGCCAACTCGAGAGTTCGATGAATTCGGACTGCTATAGGAACTGATCTCTCTTCAGTCTTCTGAAAGTGGAAAATATAGATTTAATATTTTTAATTACACAGCGAAATAGTTAAAATGTGAGTAATAAACAACTTCGCCTACATATAGTTTCTGAGACTGTTTAAAGTTCCAAAATGTAAAAGAAATCTTAAGCAAAATTAGGTATTTGTACTTTCGATAGTTTCTACACCGAAACCAGCTACTTTAGCAGGTGACCACTAAGGAACTAAGGAATATCTTACTGTGAAAGTGACTCTTTTAAATCCAGCATCAATTTTGTAACAATGTTTGCATTTTTGTCCCCAGTTATACCTACCTAACGACCGTTCGTTTGAGAATCTCTTTGTACCGTCAAACATGGAAATGCATTATGCAGATGCTTATATCAAAAGTCGCGGAATGTTTCTTTGTGGCAACATGGATTTGCGAGAGGGGCAATCGAGCCTATTATTGTGAAAATCCTTTTTACGATTATGGCGAGATGGAGATGTTGACACGAATGATGTCACAAAAGTTATATGGCTGTAACCTTGGACCACGCAGTTGTGCTCAGATTGATGTCTGTGGAATTTGTTTGTGGTCGTGGTGCCTTGACTCCGAAACAAATCAAAACAACAATAAAATGTCTAATGTGCATTACCAATGTGAAAGAAGGTTTCATAATCCTCGATGCAGGGAGAGTCTCAAACTTGAAACTCCGCGTCAATGAATTTTGCAAAAAAATAAACAAAACATGTTTTTACGAAATGTAACATACTCAATACTCAGTACTAATTTTAAGTTAATATCGATTGCCGTTTCTGAGATATTGTTAAAAAACCATTAAAAAGCATTTATAGACCTACGTTTACATGAACTTTTTTGATTAAAATTAATTTTTTAGCATTTATTTAAAAATTGTGGTTTACAATTTTGGTACTTCCTGTATAATTTCTTCCTCTAAAACTTACTTAGTTAGAGCTGTAGCACAGCCGACTCTAGGAAAAGCCCTGAAGTTGAGAAAGATGGCCAACATGGCTTGCGGGTCTGCGCGGCGTGGCCTGTCACTCCCTGCCAGTTGATTTTACAAGATATTTACCAGAATTAATTTGTGTAGTGCGAGTAGTGCTATCGTGTCTCTGGGTGGAAACAGACTGCCCGAAGTGCTGGCGACTGCTTTTTTATAAATTTGTTTTGTTTGTGAAGAAATGAAACATTTCTATAAAAGTTCTAAGTGAAGAATCGTGCCTTTACAATTTCAAGCCTCGAGATGCCTAGAATCGCCGAGGGATGCTAGATACTTAGTTATATACCTGGCTGTAAGTCAAATCGTAATAATAACTTGAAGTAGCTAGGTTTTCTTTGCTTGACGGCAGGCGGTAGGCCGGTAGGTAACACAAGTTCGTTTTGGGCTTTCCAAAGGACGAAAATTTAAGAATGAAATGATTACGGGCCAATTGCATAGACAAACTAAAGTACCCTTTAAAATTAAAGGAGCTTTCTAACGATCCAAACATTATTTAATATTGTTGCAAAAGTTTCTTTACCTAATGTTAAAGTCAAAAGATAATTTAGTTGAATGTATTATGAAATTGACCCTAACTGCCATTTCAGTCACAAGAGATATTATTCTCCTTCACAAGACTGAGTTCTCTGTTCGCTTGTTGTTTGTATTTTTATGAAAATTTAACCATAAGGGAAGATAGGTAATCATCGTTTGCCGGACGGCGCACTTTGCGAAAAATTCTCACAAAAATTGGACTTACAACAAAATGTAGTTCCCTCTATTTGCCCAAATTTACCATATTATTTGTCGAACACCAGGAATCGTACTTATTATTACTTATATTATATTATGTGTATATTTTGTTACTTGTTACTGCTTTTATTGTATGTTAAACAAACCTACCTACTTACTTAGGTATCCAATTATTGAAACAAAGGTCACAAATTTACCTAATTATAATAAAAAAGAGGGTTGAACATTTATTAGAAAAGATAAACTAAGCCAAAGTGCAGACTGCTCTAGACTGCATAGACCCGTTGAACCGTCTCGCTGCGGCATTGCCACATGTTTGCACAGGGCTTGTAAAGTTTGAGAAGGTTGTGGCTGTAGTCATGAAACCAAACTGTCCAATTAAACGTACAATATTTCTGCGATAGAGACCAAGAACTTATCCATCCTCAACTTTTGGACTAGGAACTATGTAAAATGTCATACCTAACCTACACCTACGGATGATATTTGAAAAAATCTGGGACGTCCATATTAATTTGAAAAAAGAATGGTTAATAACAATTACTAAATACGTAATTTTTTAAGATAGTTTTAGGCGGCTCATTTGAAATCTGTTAACAATAAATATCTAGCTGTGACCGCTTTTGCCTTTTACCGCTTCCTTATTTACCTACACATGCGGATGAATTCGTTATGGTTATTATTTATTTATTCTTCTGTTGAGAAATGTGCCCACGTACATTGTAAATGCTAATTTCGATTATAGTAGTTACGTAAATAGGTTGCTCTTATGTCACTTCTAATGCGCTTTGTTGTGGGTATGGCTTCATATTAGATGAAAAAATATCCTGACATTGGTCTCAAATTTATAAAATATTGACCCGTTTCAACCTTCAATCGATATTTAACATTTTATTTTTAAATATTTAAAACTGTTTATTGGAATGCGAAATGTATCATTGAAATAAAGGAGCAAAAATATTTTATGTCTGATTAAAGCAGGTTGACTTCACGAAGATATCTACGTTTTTTGTTTGATGCTGCTTAGCAAAAATTTGCATGTCGGCGTCCATGGACGATTATAAATTTATTTAGACCGAGCTATTCCCAGACATGAAATAACATTTAAATTTCGTTTTTTATCTAGATGAAGAGGCGTTACAACGTTCTAAATGTCAGCGCTTGTTATAATATTTTTGAAGACAATAAACAATCAAGCCGTAAAATTTCATTTAAGAACTTTCAGTTTCAAGACACAGTTTGTCGTAAAGTACAAAGATATTCCAAGCATCACTTATTGGAAAGTGCACAGAACGGAAAGAATATTATTAGCAGACTAATCATAAAATTATATAGCTGTGAGCGATTGGGACATGTACATACGTTCTAGGAACGTTGGCCATTTTTTATTATGTCAATTACATAGCGCTTAGCACCTATACATGCTGCTTACATTATTATTATACGTTATTCAACGACTAGCAGAGGTGTCTAAAATATCCCAAGGATATACTCATTGTCAACATACCATATGTCGCCAATAGGTAATATGAACAATCATTCAAAACTCAACAATCAAAAGCAAGAGTATTTTGGTTCCTTTTGGTGTAAGTAAGTATAGAAAGCATTTTTTTAGTTTCTCCTTATACAAATAATACTCTTTCAAAATATAATATCCAGAATTGCTTCTTCAACTGGTTGAACAGATCATCCCTTAATTCCAAAATAGTGCGTTTATTCTTCTGCAATTCACCTAATGGTCTGTGCATACGACTTTATTCATGATCATGGAAATTTCATGTTTTCACAAACAAATCTACTATAAAAGCTCTGTTAATATGATAACACTGGGAAATATTGAACGCAGAGAGAATTTTTGGCCGTAAAAAGGACGGAAATAGTAATAAAGCTGGATATTTAAAATATGTTACATTTAAAACGTCAGAAACTGACATACCTATAACCACACAATTGCCCTGTTATAACCTATAATAAGTCGCCATTTTATTCGTCGAGTAGCGCCACCCCAGTCCGCAAACAATAATGACATATGACGTCATGCTCGGGACTTTAATATAGTGTCGGTCCAGCATCGGGCACCTAGAGTTATTAGAAGAAATTAGTTTGGTAATCGATAATTTTTGGAAAAAAAAATGCAAAACAGAGTTTTTATTTGAATCCCGTTTTATGCATTTTGTTCGGAAACTACCTATCGCTTACCGAATGAATTTCTTGTAGTTACCGGGTGCCCAAAAATCTCAAAAAATTTTCCTGTGGATTACTTTTTTCAAAAAAGAAACAATAGCGAAAAAATCCACAAATAACATTTTGGTGAAGTCGCCGGAAATGCCCTTTATTAAATACCATGTGATGTCTGAAATGTGTGTTAGAATAATCACTCGCTTTTGACCTTTCAGCGTTCATTGTCGTACTTAGATTTCCGATGAACGACAGACAAGGAGCATCGAAAACGGTAATGGACCTTCGCGCTAAAAAATAAATATTGTCCTTTTGCTATTTGTAATTTAAATTAACCTACTTCATAATTGGAAATTCGAATTGCTATATTATCAAGGATTCCTAAACTTAAAGACATAAACTTGCCTTATAATTTTTGGCCTGTATTATTGCAGGTAGGTACTGAATTTACGAAAAATGATGATTTTTGCCTTGATTAGTTTGTTGAAACCACTAAAAGGTGCACCACTTTGTGAAACCGAAAACGGCATCCCGCCATATGCAGCAACTATCTCTGTTAATCCCAAATATGCTCCTTCCTGGGGTTATTTATTCATTGGCTTACCCAATACGCCCTAATACGTCCCTGGTTTTCATGTCATTCCAGGAAATCTAAGGAGTTTGGCAAATGCCAAATGAACTGTCAACGTCTTCGCTATTCGGCGGAACGACTATACTAGATTGTATTGTCTATTTTTGTCACCAGCACCAAAAGTGTGTGCAAAATTTCAGTTTAATCGGTTTAAAATCCAGTTGCAAGATTTGACCACATGTGCTAAATACGTTCTTGCTTAAACGATAAGAAAAGATTCGAGAAATTAAGTGAATAAACGATGTAATTATTAGACTTTTTAAACGAAATAAGTAGACTTTTTGGATAGAAACTCTGTGAAATGTCTGTTGGCATATGGATTGATTACATTTTCTGTAATGACTGGCAGCACGCTCCTGGTGTCTTGCCGAATAACAAAACGTTTTTCTTCGTGCTAGACCAGTGTTAATAATTTATTTGATGAAATGTTGCATTCCATGCACTTCAAACTAGTAGGTAAGTAGTACTTTGGAATTACCTAAGAGGATGCGCATAGAAAATTAACAGCAGTATATAGGTATAATAATATTATAGTTATAGAACAAAATGTTCAACTTTCCAAAATTTATCCATACTGAGCTAACAAATGTGTTCAAAAAACAAACTACCGGGTAAGAGGTCAATAGCTTCTGTATGACTCTTCTTTATGGATACGTTAGTTAGCCAATGCAGAGTTGTCCAGCTTGTGTCTGACCGGGGTGACAACCAAAAGCTGTTATGGATAAAACAACCTCTGTGGCATTGCATTGAATTGAGCACGATTCTTTCATCTCCAGTCCACAATAATATCAAGACCGTGCTGAAGATACCAAAGTGGAAAACAAAATTGATGGTCATTCCATTCCATTCTGTAATACGACTATCAAAATGCAATCTTTGATAAAGTAGATAATAACTTAATAAGCAGATGTCTGCCTGGAGAATAGGGAATATTTTTCAAATTGTAAAGGCTTATAAGTAAGGTAATAACAATCCTCCCCTCGGCAATCGTTAGGTATGTTTTTTTTGCGGCGATCGCGTAATTAAATTTTTATGCAATTAACCCTTCTGCGGCTCTTGCTTTATGGCCGACTTCAAACAACAGGCGGATGATGAATGGTGGGTTATTAAAGTAATCCTTCACTGGCAACCCGCCCTTCGCCGTGTTTTGGTCTTGTGATGGAATAAAGAGAAATTGTGTAGGTTTAGGTACACTGGATGCAGCCAAATATCTCCAATAAAATACTCATTTTCTATCTTAGTTATTGCTATATTGATTTGTATTTTTTCAAGAAATTGAAATAATAAAAAGAAGAAGAAGTACAATTTTTATTGAACTGTACAGAGAGTTACAAAAAAGTAGGTCAATCGTCAATCCATTGATCAATCTTTGAGCTAAAACAATGAGCCTTTTATTATTTCATTTTTCATTTAGACACGAATCTACTTCGCACTAGAACTAAAAAAACTTGTTTAACTTAACTTAAAAAATTATATTACTTTTCCGTTTTTGAGATATACAAGGTGAGTTTTTTTTTATGATCAGTATGGGGATCTCGGAAACCAGCGGAGATAGAATAAAGGTTAAATGGGGAAAGAATTGCAGTTTTGTGGGCCCAATTTAACGCGCCTTGTGGATATTTGAAAAAGGAATGGCTTACTAGATAAGTATTTAGAAAAAAGGAAATTTTGGCGATTTATTCTATTTCATCTAGGTTTGTTGTTTCTGATTTTAGATAAAAAGTGTAAATACCAGATTTGGAGGGAATTGTGTGTCTAATGCGTTTATCGTATCCTACTTTCCGTTACAGCTGCCATTTTGGAGATATGACACAAACTTGTGTTTTTTTAAATGGAAACCATAGTTGTAATTTCCGTTATTTTTCTGAATAACCATATAGAATATTGTATCGTTGGAAAGCTCTAGGTATGCCTGATTTTTTCAAACCATGACCAACTAAGGTTTCCATTTAAAAAAAAAGAACCTAAATGAAAATTTTGCAAGAGCAAAAGTATGTAAAATTTACTCTGATTCTAAAGAATCATTCATTTTAACCATTGGTATACAGAGACAAAAGTTGGGAGGGGGAAAGGACACATAATATCACCATTTTGTTTCATTTCTTCTTAGACTAAAATTTTGCAAAAAATGTATTTCTGTAAGAAAAAAATCCGTGCCAAATTTCAACCAAATATCTTATAAAACACAGGGGTTATTAATAAAATTCGTTTTATAAAATTCAACTTTAAGCTATTTTGGTTCAGAGCTTTGATTAAAAAACATCAGGAAAAAGGAATGCCGTTTTCGGTTCACACACAAGATTAGGTTAGATTTCACAATAAAACGTAAATTTCACTTGTAAACTTAATAACCTGGATTTGTACCACCTACACTGTCCAATGTCCACCCGTTTTAGATTACCTAATAATTATCATTTGAGAAGTTTATGAGCATTAAAAAACTATCAAACACGTCTTATAATTTTTTAAATGCAGTAGGTACATAGTACATAACATGAAGAAGTAAACTAAAATTGTTCTTTAACTGGAACACTAAATTTATGTTGCATATGCCTAGAATTTCTGAAGGCCCCCATAATGACAGTTGACGACAGAGCCGTACTCAGAAAATTTACTGTCTGGTTAGGATATTGGCATTATTTTCTTTTAATGTCAGTAGATATCCTTACATTTTCTGTGATGTACCTACATATAAAGTATGTGATCATCATAACAAAGAATTCTTTTTTATTCTCTATTAAATGTGTGACACATAGAAAATCAAGGTTAAATATCTGACATATCATCTGTCAATATGCGAAGAGGCTTATAATGTGCCTCTGGTCTCATTGCCGTAAACTTTTTGGAACTAAATTTAAAAATGCCATTTCTGGTGTCTATAGTTAAAGAGAGATTTTCGTATATCTAAGCACCACACACCACCGTGTTCCATGTCAAAATAATTAGCCCTACTTGGAGTCTAAAGTCAGGGGAATGACCTACTTTTTTGTTACACCCTTTTTGTTAACTTTGACCTGGGTTTTCCGTTCAGGTCCGTGCGCCCGCAGTTGCAGTGCACTTTCCACCTTCCAGTAACAGAAACCTACTTACGTTATTCACAAGAAGCCCGCAATAGTCGGTCGCCCCTGGTTGGGCCAGCAGGTTGATGTCCAGGGCCACCGATTTCGCCCCGTCGCCGTGCACCATGCAAGATGGCGTCCTGAAGTCTCTCGCGTGGACGGCGCCCGTGAACGATTGGTTGAACGCCACCCGTATGCTCATGCGGCCCGCTTTGCATGTCGCCGACACCTGGGGCAGGAATTCCGTTTCCTGGAGCTGGGCGCGTGCCTGGAACAAAGAGGGAAAGAATTCGGTGATGCACACAGTATGATTTTTTCCGATACTATTTCTTACATAAAACAGAGAAAAACAGGTACTCCAAACAGGCGAGATCTTAGGCCCCCATGCCCCCCTAATAAAATCAAAGAAATAATAAGAAATAAAAAATAAATACAAATTTTATTACTAATATTATGTAACCTAGAGTATCCACGGATTGAGTTCACATAAGGTGCGTAAATAAAAAAAATCGAGTTGAAATTTGAGCTTCTGGGGATCGGCACTGCTTGGTTTGAAACTAATTTGTGATATTATTATAATTTTACTTTCGAAAAATCACCTTGGAAATTATGAAGAAACTACTTTTCCACATCAGTAATGTGCCCTTTTTGGGGATTTGACGGCAAAATGGTATTAAGGAAACTTGTTCAGAATGAAAAACTGAGTAGCTATGCGAAATTTTGAAAGTCTAGGCCTATACTTTGATTTTTTGGCATTTTTCGCACTTTTTTAGAAAAGTGCATTTTGTATAGTTTTCACATCAAAATGTTATTAAGAAAACTTGTTGACAATAAAAAACTGGATAGGTGTGAAAAATTACAACAGCCTAGGTCATACTTTGATTTTTGTGCATTTTAATTTTTTAGCAGAAACCTACAAAAAGGGCACTTTACCACTTTACGTTTACGGATGTGGAAAATTTGTTTCTTCATCATTTCCAAGGCATGCGTGATTTTTCAAAAGTAAAATTATGTCACAAATTAGTTTCAAACCAAGCAGGGCTGATCCTCAGAAGCTCAAATTTCTACTCGAAAATTTGTAGTTATTTACAACTTATGTGAACGCAATCCGTGGATAGACTGTATATAACCAACGCACATGCAAAAAATTTTGTTTACATAATTTTTATTTAAAATATTAAACAAAATGAACATTTAGCGTCCCCGTTACAATTTTAAAAGAAATGGCTTGTGGCATATGGGACAAAATGCTTTGGTTTTGGCAGTACCAGCTAGATGGCGTTGGATGGTAAATGCTCACCGCACTATACTATTTCCTATTCCACTTAGCCAACGTATCTGGGTCTTTCGGTTGAGGTGCGCTACGTCTGCCTGATGAGGGCCAACAAGCCCGAAACAGGTACCTGTCGTGGTCTGCACACCTCCGAGAGACCCATACATAATTTCCATTAGATATTGGAAACTTCAGTGTGGTTGGTCATTTAAGTATGCAACATATTATATGAGACTTTTTTTTATTAATTGCACAACCAAAATACAGATATTGCCGAAAGTTGATGCATGTTCAATAATCATATTAGATGCACTTAGAATGGTTGCAAGTTAAACAGCATACAGGGTAGGTAAAAAAATAAAATAAAAATTGTTCAAGAGTAACCTACCCTTATTTCAAAAAATCCAGCAAAAGGTTATTAAAAAAAGTTGTTTAAAATTAAAATCTATGCCTAAATACCAAAACATAGCCTCCTAAGAAAAAAAATTGTCGTCAATTAGTCTCCACAGTTCCTTAATAAATATTTAAAATAAAAATGTTGCACCTTAAATGAGAGTTTTTTAAAATACACATTATCATTTCTAATGTTTTACCTTGTTCAGAAGAATTCTTGCGAAATTTTAAAGTTTGGTTTAATATCGTTGCAACAAACATGAAGTTTGTGATTCCCTAAAAAAATTCAAAATCTAAGTTAATTTTACAAATACCTATGCTTGAATTTGAACAAAGTTACAATTTTTTTAGAAAATTATTGTTTTTTTTTAATTTGCCTTAGGAGGCCATGTTTTGGTGTTTATGCATAACTTTTAATTCTAAACAACTTTTCTTAGTAACATTTTGATGAATTTTCTGAAATAAGAGTACTTTACTCTTGTACATTTTTCTATTTTTTGACCTACCCTGTATGCTGTTTGACTTGCAACCATTCTAAGTGCGCAATTCACTCCAGGTAAGTTCAAAATGTTGTGTAAGGGATTTAACAAAACTTGCCCGCTATTCGGCGTTTTCATAACAAACTAATATGCATAATTCCTGGCAGGTCCTAAATCATTTTTATCCTTTGCTTTCGGCAAAGCGGATGTCGCAACGTCCCTTCCTCCCAATTAGTCGAAAATACCACGCTGTCTAGTCACTGGGTTTCGTAAACCCGCTCGTTCTCGAAAAATTGCCTAACGAGCGATTCAAAACATGAACATGATAAATGGAATCAGCGAAAGATGTGTCGGCGGGGACTCGGGGAGGCAGGTTCGCTCAATGAAATGAAAAATCACGCTTCACATGTTCGGATTCACTTTTACTTCGCGTCCGAAGGCAATGCCCCAAATCTAGAGAAAGCAAACAATGTGCGGTGTCTGCGGCTGTGAAGTATCTCTCCCGCAGTTTGTCATAACTTATGAAAACGAAGGCAGGTAAGTGGGTCTGAGGTGGGAGCGGTAATTTATTTATTCATACGCAACGGAGACCATCTTAGACGAGGAATATGTAATAGTAGTGGATTAGCTAATACATAAACAAACATATCTACCTAAATATCTACTTGTTTAATAATGTAAAAATATAATTGCATATTGTTTCAATAAAGTAGAGCAATTGCAAAAATAGATCAAATTAATTTCAGTCTTGTGATTTAAGAAGTTTCTTTTTCTTCGCCATGCATTTTCAGCAATTATGAACAAATGAAATTGCCCAATCACAGCAAATTATAATACTCTTAGCATACCTTCTATGTTGTAATTAATAGTACAATACCTACTCTCATTATAAATGCAACACATCAGATGGATTAAGCAAGGAATTTTACGGATTTCAGCATCCCTCAACACATTAGGAATGCAGATAGGTAACATTCAGAATTAGGTATGTCTTTTTTAGATTGTCCTAATGGAAGATATCTCACATAGACACTACTATTTCCATTGGGTTATTATTACATGGCAGCTATGAATTTTAAAATAGTCAATTTTCAGAATACCATGTACAATAGAGATTTTTTATTAAAAATATGACATTACTTGGCGTACTTCAAACCTCTATATATATCAAATGTTACGGAAAAAAAACGATCGATTTTCTTTTCATAAAGGTTTCACTTATACAATAACAGAAACTATACTGTCGCCCATATCCGATGTCAAATGTGCCTTGAAATATAGACAAAATAAATGAAAACGTACTTCCATCATCTTGTTATGATGATCTGCATGCCTTAAACCTGGACCAACACTTTCATATAGTGTCGGTCCAGCTTAAACACTTGCCCAACATCCCTATCTCAGTGTCACTATTAAAGTCCGCACCATATTTGATTTAAAAAATATATATCATTGGTTAAAATTTTATGTCGGGAACAGTTTTTGCTTCAAATTAGAGCAAAAATGACATTAACAGTTGTGGCCAAGCGATCTCTGTTAGCTGTCAAATTTGACATTTGTTTGAGAAAGTGTCAGAAAGTGGCATTTCTAAATCGAATTTGAACAAAAAAATATTTGAAAAAGATGTTTCTCCTGCGATTTTATGTACAGCGTGTCCCAAATAGTTTGTCCTACTCCCTGGATCTCAGGAACCGTAAGAGATACGAAAAAAACTTGAATACAAAAATTGTAAGGTTGACAGTGGACGTAACCCTTCTTTTATTTTCACATATACAGGGCGATTCGTATTTGCAGGACAAAAACAAAATATTTAGATTTTGACAATTGCATTAATCGTTTGGAATATTTGCATTCTCCATGAAATTTGCTACAGAATCGTTTTTTTGTTTTGTATTTGGGATGCAGCGTTGCCAAGATATCGAATTTTTCTTGGAATTTGGGGACTTCGTGGAGGTTATGGAAACTGAATGCTGTATCTTTATTTTAATAGATATCAAAGATATATTTTAGCCGAAGTATGACAGCACAACCGTGTGTGGTGTGGTATGTCGAAATTGGTTTTTGCATATACAGTGTGTTCATAACAGGCTCTCAAAATCAGATAATTTCAAACAGCAATAACTTTTTTTTTCAAATGATATGACCCATATTTCTATAGTTTGTTGGATGCCGGCGTCCAAGCCACACATTTTATGTAAATAACATTCTATACCAAAAACTACCCGTTTTCGAGATATTTAGTATTTAAGAAAATTTCTTTGCATTTTTCATTCAGGTGAGAAGGTTTTATCAAGCAAGCCATAACTATTTTTCCAGACAGTGGCAGAAATAATTGTCATTTTAGATAATACGGGAATAGTATATTTCATTACGAGTCTGGAAATAAAGATTTTTCCGTGCGCGCGTGACAAATTCCCGTGTGAGGCGCAGCCGAAAAATAAATATTTTTGATAATTTTGATAATTTTAAACCCAAAGGAGTTTCACACTTGGAAATAAAAAAAACGGAGTTGGCTGATTTGTTTGAAAAGTGACAATCGTACACATCTTTTAATTCTAAACAACTTTTCTAAGTAAAAGTTTTTGATATTTTTAAAAATAAAGGGGGTTTATTCTTGATCGCATTTCATGTTTTTGTATTTTTTGGACACCCTGTATAAAAAAATCGAAAATTCTCTTCGTGGACCATATTTTTTCGAGAAGCAAAAACTTATCAAGAATGACTTTTTGTCGAAAAATGAAATTTTTGGTCCATTTGTCCTCTTGGGATGTCTATCCGTGGACACACTGTATACGGGTATAGGAATTTTATTTCCCGTATTATCTAAAATGACAATTATTTCTGCCACTGTCTGGAAAAATAGTTCCAAACCTTCTCCCCTAAATGAAAAATGCAAAGAAATTTTCTTAAATACTAAATATCTCGAAAACGGGTAGTTTTTGGTATAGAATGTTATTTACATAAAATATGGGGCTTGGACGCCGGCATCCAACAAACTATAGAAATATGGGTCATCCCATTTGAAAAAAGTATGTTATTGCTGTTTGAAATTATCCGATTTTGAGAGCCTGTTATGAACACACTGTATATGCAAAAACCAATTTCGACATACCACACCACACACAGTTGTGCTGTCATACTACGGCTAAAATATATCTTTGATCTTTGATATCTATTAAAATAAAGATACAGCATTCAGTTTCCATAACCTCCACGAAGTCCCTAAATTCCAAGAAAAATTCGATATCTTGGCAACGCTGCATCCAAAATACAAAACAAGGAAACGGTTCTGTAGCAAATTTCATGGAGAATCCAAATATTCTAAAGGATTGATGCAATTGTCAAAATCTAAATATTTTATTTTTGTCCTGCAAATACGAATCGCCCTGTATATGTGAAAATAAAAGAGAGGTTACGTCCACTGCCAACCTTACAACTTTCGTATTCAAGTTTTTTTCGTATCTCTTACAGTTCCTGAGATCTAGGGGGTAGGACAAACTATTTGGGACACGCTGTACCTACGTGTGCAAACTTGCAATAATTCGTTTATCATGGCCAACTTACTGTTTTAACAATTTACCTATACAAGAAATTATGTTTTCAGGAAAGGTACGAAAACTAATGTCTAATTAAATCAATGCCTTCTTTGATAGGTCGATAAAATTATTGGAACTTTGCACCGGTCGTGTCATATTTCTGGAAGCGAAAGCGGATAGATAAATGAATAATAATTATTTTGTTGGTCCAAAACTCCAACAGATTCGTAAGTATGGAGCGTTGGTGCCCCAGGACAGTGATGGGTGTGCTTTGGACTGGATGACAAATTAAACCGAATATGGACTACTAGCTGGAGAATATGAAGCTTCCTACAAATTTTATGTTTCGAACGAGAACAATTAATAGCAGACCTACTGGACGATTAAAAAAATCAATAACAATGAAAATATATACTTTACTCACGGATGTAAAGTGTTTGGGCACAATATAATTATTATATGAATCGTGATATCTAAAAAGTCTATTGTAAGGCCATGTTTAAGCTGCCCGAAGAAATACAACTTGATGTTAATTACGATATCTTATTCTAATAATGAAGTTCGCTGACAACTGACATTTAACCATGTACCGACTAAACATTTATCCTTTGAAAGATTCTCTTTGTTAATTGCAAATTGATTTGTTGCATCACCCTTTGTATCTAAATGATCGCTTAATTAGAAGACTGATGAATGGGGACCATTCATCGCTATACGGACAAAATCGGTTTTTAAGACACAGTTAAGGTTCAGGCGGCACTTTCAATGTTATCGGCCTTTTAATTCTCACGATGCAATTAAGTGATCTTGACTTTTTGCAGGAAGCCCGCAGTAAAAGTGATTAGAAATACGCGGAACGAAGAAGGCGTGAGGGCACATGGGAAAAAGGCACAAAAGCGACATTTTAAAAATAATAGGATACCCAGGACGCACCAATGAACCTGTTTACGTAACAGACAACAGATTGTCTCTCCGGAAATCCGCGTCGAGTAAAATGCTGAAATAATCAGCACGAATGCTAAAAGCTACGCCTATAATACACAACAAACCAGTCCAAGTTCAGCGTTAGTTTGCTTGTATTCTTTGCTAGGTACTGCTTTTCGAGACGGAAATATCGCTTCCTATAAAATCCGAAGGCTTTTTCAAGATATCAAATCAGGTTTGCGTCAAACGATGCGCCCACAAAGTTTCGGAGAAATGTTTGGTATCCGCTGCTTTCGCAATCTTAAACCGTTGAATAAATTACATTGTCAGAGGCCAAGATTTAGGAGACAACATAATTGAATACTCTAATAAGGGACGCGTGCCTCCTAGTTTACCTTAAAATTGGATTTTAGCTTTAGCTTTAATAAATAATGTTTAACCGAAAAGGATATACCTACCGATATTACAGCCATGATTGAATAATGGGGCATTTACTTATTCTTGTTTAATTTGGGTAATTTCGTTTAAGACATCACAATGGAAAGGGGATAGTGTGGTAAGTAATTTTTTAATTTAGGGTAGACCTTAAATGACATTTTAAACATGCTTTTTACCGATAGGCTCCGTTTGATACTATATTTTTATTTGAGGCCAAAGAATCTTTGGCGTCGTAATTCGTGTTCGTGTCCAATCTCTAGATACCCACATAATATATAAGACAAGAGCAATAAGTATTCGAGCTACATAACATGTTACACTTTCCTGACAAATCTGCGTACATATTGTCCGGTAGTTCTGAATAAAATGCAGACTGTTAGATTTACCGCACCAACAAGGTTATTTAGTAGCTATTTCGTCACGAAAGTTTTGTATGCGCAAAATCATGGGATCAGTGTCAATGTAGACCTCGCTCATGCGAAACCACAGAAATTCGCCGAAGAATTTTTGTTGAGTTTTGAAATTTTCTGTTTCTACATGCACTCGAAGATTATCGAATACAATAGAAGGCGAAACCTTGAATCAAAATGGGCGCAGCGCATTGGCAGGCAATAATAATTACATTACGAGAGAATACACTTCACACGTTGCTGAATATTTATGGGGGCAGTAAATATACCTTCACATTGTGCGAGCCAAAGTGCAAATTTGTACAGAATTCCTGCAAAATGACAGACAGAACAAAAAACGCCATCACAGAACGGAGTTGATAGTTCTTTTTATTAACATTTTTTTCTACGATATTTTAGTAATAAATAAATGAACACGTTTGTACCTCTCCGTCAGAAAATATTAAATTTTTTTGTCCCAGAACTATATAACATTTATAGAGTAGGGCAATGTGCAGTGGAATAGATTTCAGACTACTCGGAATTCTCCCAAACGAGTAATGACTTTCATAACCCGCTCGTTGAGTAATATACTATTGTTTACCTTACTTTGGACAGTTTATTAATTTCGCACATGGACAAAACCTACTTAATTACCTTGTGCCAAGCACCTACATTAATATGTAAAAATTTGAAGGTTGACTTCTATGTAAAATAAATTATTATTAGGTGGACCGCAAATCACTTAACAATGTCTTGATCTTGAGCAGGAATTTGCGTCGGCGCAATATCTCGGAACTTCAAACACAGTGTTAATCACGTTTTATTAGCTGTGAACAGTTAATTTTTTTGGCAATTTTTTAAGGAAATTACCATAATAAATAAACAAAAATATCCCATTTCCGTTTCACATACGACAAAACTTCATAAAATAAATTCTATGAGAAAAGTAATTGTGTTCAAGAATGTCGATGTAATAAAGTTCAGGGTATATTGTATAGACTCAGAGTTAGTAATAGAAATCTAAAACAGTACACTGCAATGATTGCACCATTATCAAACTTCTTCATAAATGTATCTTGTACTTACGAAATAAATTTATAACCAACGTTAAAAATCATCAATTTGGAACAACTAACAATCTACATACCTATAGTAAAAAATTGGACCGTTATCATTTAACAATAAACTTTACTGATTTTGTGAATTTACTGATCGAACTTGGTCTATAAATAATATCCTTAATAAATTGCTTATTCTGGCTAACGTGGCAACGTTGCACGAACTCTTTGTGATCGTTGCGCATTTGCTTTATTATGCCCCAACAGCTGATCCAGAGTTCGTTGAGATTTCGCCGCTTTTTGTTGATGTGTTTCGAGTGTTTACTTTTGCGTTATTCTTGTTTTTTTGAGTAGGTTTTGGGATTATTGGACAAAAGGCATATAGTTAAGTTAGTAATTAGTTAATTAGTGTAGTTTTAAGAACGATGGGAAGAGTAAAGTGTTGGATTTGTGGCATAGGAAATGTAACCTCTGGTTATCATATAATGCAGGCATTTGTTGTTTTTGTTTTGAGTAGGCATTTTTATGTTGGCTGATTACAATGCAGCCTTTAGGTTAGTCTATGTTTATTATTTGTCTAAGAGTATAGAAGTATAAACACACTAAACGCCTCGGTCGACGTAAGGTGTTTTTTTTACACACATTGTAAATGATTTATCCAACAGTCCAACTTTGAAACAATATGAACTTCAAGTGGAGCTAACAGGTTTTTTTGTATGTAAGTTTGCCTGTGGTCTTTTTACAAGTCTGGCTTTAAATGTAATTTACAATCATTGAATTGACAAGTAGATGGAAGGAGTGTAGAGAGAGAAACTGGCAGCCAAACTTGAGTAAGTGAAATAGTAAATAAATCAGCTGATTCCGGCAAAAACCACATAACACAAAAGAGGTGTTTGTCCTAACTTTCTATTTTTGTGTCCTGTGCTTCAAACGAGTTCCGTTGTCAAACGTCATTTTGATTTTCCTTCTGTCCCAAGTCCCAATACGAATAGGAGTAATTATTGTATTATTTATATTTGATTTGAGTTCGTGTCGTGGCGGCAGTTTCGTATAAAACGGCGTTGAGTTTTCTTAGTTGGTGTTTGGTTTAATATTATTTTTAGATCGGAGAGAAAATTTAATTTAGCTATGTGGCTATATTCTCTCTGTTGTAAATGACAAAAAAGAGGGTCAACTCCTGTGTTGTATTTGGATGTACCAAAGTCTTAAAAATCTTTGCTAATAACTTTGCAGTTTTCCAAGAGATAAGGTGATATTAGAGACAAGTGGATTGCAGCAATAAAAAGAAAAAATTTTATACTGTCTACAAGTATTTAGGTACTTGCATTTGTAGTCAACAATTTATTGAGAGCAATTTCATAGAGAATTTTGGGCAGCGCAGACATAAAAAGTATGTAATTACTACAGTTTTTTATTTTCTAAGTCATGATAGAAGCTCTATCAAGGGAAAAACTGGCAAAATATTGTGCTAATGAACCTAGACCTTCGTAGTCAAAGATGGAATTAATCTTGAGGTTCTGGTCCCTTTAATAAGATAATTATTTGTAATTCTTTTTGTTAGATGCCTCAACATTAAAAATTATATAAAAATATGTAAAAGCTACCTGTCTTACATGCTTTTCCTATTAAAGTGAAATTTAAAATTAATAAATCAGTTAAGATAAATAATTAAAGTTGAAAATGTATACCTTATCCTAGATATTTTGTCGCCTTTATTTTAAAATAAACTTTTATTTTGGAATTTGTATTTTATTTGTCTCAATTTACTTCCAGGTACATAAAATTGTCATGTAGGTAATGTTTTTTAATCAATTCCCTACTTTTTTCTGTGCAATATTTACATAATTGTGGTTCCATAGACAAATTTTCATTCCTACAAACAAGCCCCGAATTTCGGAATACAGATCATACAATAAAGAGAATTACGGAACATGCCCATTAAATTCCCCATTAATATGCAACATCCCTATTTTACCTCCTTTGCCTGAATCAGCTGACACGTTCATTAGGCGTCATTGTCTTACTCATTGCCATTTGAAACCTATCTCTCTCTAGAGTTGGCTGCCCCAAACAACAATGAAAGTGGTACCTGTACGACTTCCATTGTACTTATCAATTCGATGTTTACAATACCAGCTTGCGCGGAAGTGACAAATTAATCAATAATTCATTTAACTTGACCAAAATAAATAGGTTGAGTCCAGTCTAGTCTTCCGAGAAGAATGCAATCCTATTTGGTGCTACACATTACGTTCGCTACAGTAACGAACGCCAACCGGTAGAGAACGAACAAAAGTTGTGGTTCGCCTATTACCAGCAACTAATCATTCATGGTATTGGTTTCCTTGAAAAAGTCTAAGTTGGATATTTGCTGTTACAATAAAAACTAATTAGGACTAATGCTGCGATGCAGACTGCTAACCGGATCAGAATACTTAATCTCTTTTGAGCACACGAAGTTTCTAATTTAAATTGAGATTGGCAGGTGAACTTTTGTTAAAGGCAACATTAATTTTTAACATGTGGAAGCAACAAATTTCATTTGTATTATTAAAAAGGGTCGCTATTAAAATTGTAATCGCCGCGTCGGCGCCTTTCTGTACCTCGTTTTTTATACTAGAAATTAAATTATAATAGTAATAAATTATTTATTATCTACTTTCATAAAAGAGCGATTATTTCCTTTCATTTTTATTTATAATAGAAACTTAATGCTTATAGTCAAGATTAAAAATTAAACGATTTCCAGAAAGTAACAATATCAGCTCCATGTTGTAATTTTTTAGTTATATCCTTGAATACGGCCAATTTGAATATTTTTATACTATACAATTTTTTAAATTTATAACGTATATTTTTACTCCATATATTGGGGTCAACCTTAGCAATGCATAAAATCCATTTTAAAATAAAGATTTCAGTTACAAAAAAATAAGATGAGAAACTTATTTCTTACAATATTGTGCTTTAAAAAAGCACGAAATATACAATAAACATCTATGCTAATAACAGTTTTCCAAATCACAGAAGACTACATTTCAAATTTAGTTGGGAGGGTGCTCATTGGGTGTAGAAAATTAAGATTGATTTAAAAAATAATTTTTTATAGAAATTTTGATTTTAGACTCGTATTCAGCATAATCAAAAACACTCTTGGGCCAAATTTGACAAAATATAATATAAAATATTTCATTGACTTTCCAAGATACGAGCTTTTTTAAAATAAATTACATAATATTAAGTAAATAATAAATAGATTTTTTTAAATAAATTACATAACCTCAAAATTTGTTTCCTCGTTATAAATATTATAGATACTTTAGTAAATTTACTCAATTTTGATGATGCGAAATGAATTTAAAATAAAAATATCTATAAAAATCTCTAATATACATAAATATTTTTTAAATCAACCCAATTTTACAGACAGCGTCCCACGCTATTGAGTAAAATCAAAGTTGATTGCGTCAAAAAAATTTCTTAGTTAATACTTCCTATCTAAACATGAAATTATTTTTCTCCTGAGATACGAGGGTAAAGGTAGTCATGAAGAGTGAAACACAGCGTATACGTCTGAATGCCTTTCTCATTTTGCACGCTCATTTTGGTTTAATATTTCTTATAATTTGCTCTTTAGATATTATACCCATATCGGTATTACACACAATGAATTACTATTGAATTTGTGGAACAGGCTCTACAAACCATCTCACATCTCAGAAATACTTTTGATTTCAGGTACAAAAAACATCTTCATGAAATAAAAATATCCCAAGAATAGCTCGTGGTCATCCCTTCTCATTCTCAACCTGCACAGTGCACACCATGGAATTATTTTTTATCGAACAAAAAATTTTGATAGGGTGGTTTAAAGCTCCAATTTCTGTCTAGGTATAGTGTTGCAAGAGCGAGGCATTGGCGCCTTATTCTCTCGCATCCCGCCGTAGGTCATCTAGGCGAGTTTATTGTCTTTTTTCCCCGATTGGAATTCCAGCGGCTAACTGAATACCTCGGAAACCACTGACACAGATATGCCGCAATAATAGTTGTTATTTTAAATTGTTACCGCTTGTCGCTCGGGCCGGCGCAGAACAACGCCGTGACGTTCTGCTCTGCCGATCGGCGTCAACGGCGGCGCCAGGGAGATTTAAATTTGTTAAGGATTACCTAAACCAGGATGAACTCTAAATCAGTTTATTGTAATGAATCTGAGTTTCTTCAGCGAAACGTCTCGTTCCAAGATTTCGTCCTAGATTGCACGGGACATCCTCAGGGCGCGACGATCACACTGAGACTGAAACTCAGATTCATCACATTCTGCCTGTGGAAGTTTCCAATCAGTTTATTGAAATTTGTATGTACTTTACCTAATATTGTATTGACAGCTCGATTGACAGTAAACAGACTGATTTTTCTTGGGACAATAGTTCAGAGCTCCAACTGACTTCATTTACGTCTTCTATTTCTACACGACTTGTCATTCCTGACCTGGAGTCTTGCGATCATTTTTTTATTGGTGTAATAGAAAGTAGTCGTACCTACCTATAGGTTGTTTCATCTACGAGAGAAGACTATATTATGTGTTCATCTACGAGAGAAGACTATATTATGTGTACATGAAGTATACATGAATGGTGAATGCCATTACTCAAATGTAATTTTATATTAGGATTTATACATCGTTTTACCCGTACGAATGATAGATATTATAAATGCTTTGGTTGCAGCATAAAGTTCATTTTTCCAGTTTAAATTTCGTACTGTTTTAGGTTTATGTCTTGGATGGTGTTTATTATTATGGAAAACCATAAAACTTCAACCCCGCGGCATACCTCAAATATGAAATCTAATAAAGTTTGAAAATACGACTTTCAATAAAACTGGATGGCGAAAAGCTATAGAAGTTTTTGTCATAAAATTCTTTGACCTGGAATAATTGATGATGTTCCAGATATTAAACATTGGAAATATCTACACTGACAGTAGGTAGTTCGTTAGGACATAAAATTCGGCCATATTCTAGAAATCTTCTTCGTATAGGTACATGACACATCTGCTTACAACAAATTATTCTCTACAAATACAAAATAGCTGGTTTTATTTCTAGAATTTTTAAGTTAATATCCCTATATTGAAACACAACCATAAAATAATAATATAATATTCCCATCAAATATTCTGCATACCTACATAAACGGTGATTCCAAATTAATGTTAAAATATAAATTCCGATATATAGCATTTGTGACTTTTGTATACTTTATACAGGGTGACCCAGTTGAAATGGAAGCACCCTCGTAACATTTTTATTTTTCATCCGATTTTAGCCGTTTTTTTTAAAGATAGGTCACAAAAAACTCTACTTTGAATTTCTTGGAGTCAAAAATTTGGTATATCAAAACCGCCCCAGACACTACAAACGAACTAAGTCTAGAAATACAGAAGCCTGAGAGTCAGTAAGTCCATATGAGTTAAGGTGGCTGGTGGCTGGTGTGCCACAACAAGAAACGCACAGAAAATGTATCATAATAAGGTCTAATAATTTAAATTGTTTTTTACATCGTGATGACAATTTTGTTAAAATTAAAAAAAAATGTTTTCTACGTGGGCGAGGTATGCACAAGGAAAGAATAATCGTGATAATAAAATTCTTGGCTTGTTGCTAAGTCATCGACAACAATTTTGTGGCACAATAATTAATGGACCCTTTTAAATAATACTTTTTGTCTAGATATTAATCAGCAAGATTTGTAATGGTTAGTGGTTAGTGGTATATTTAATTTAAATGAAACTACAACGTACAATCATTCCGAGATTTTTACAGTTACACTAAATATATCTCCAGATGGTGGGATAACGCCTGAAATGTGAACTGCAATTAGATTTCGCTTACACGATACCAAGAATGAATTCTATGAAGATAAGAGATAAATTCGTGGTCTGCCATGTGGTAGGTATATCATAAGTTTAATCTATCTAAAAATAAATAACATGTGCAACCTATGAAACTAGGTGAAGTTGTCTTTCATAGGTACAGAAAGACTATGGATAGTACTATTTCCCCTTTGAATTTAAATGTTCCCTAACAATATCTAGGCTAATTGCAATGTATATAACTATCTAACACAAAAAGTTGATATTTGTATCGCAAGCTAAAAGCAAACTTGCCAGTGCCAGCAGTTATAAGCGCCAAGCATGTAAATAATTGTGAGACGTGAGTTTTCTGTTGTTTTGGATAAGGATATACATATACATGTAAATGCAACATTGTTCTTATCGCCTACTATTTTATTTCTAACACAGAACGACCCGGCACCAGGTGGGATTGGTAGGAATGCCGTTTCGGTACACCTTACTGTAAACGAAAAAATGTGTGTCATACATAAAATCACGTTGCATTACCTCACTGCGCATAATTTTGTTTAGCGTGAATACAAAAGAGTTGTTATATTGTTATTGACGCACGACATATTTTACGTTACACACAGTCCGACACATAAGCATCTAACATCTGGCATTCTTGGTCTTCTTTATAAAATACAAATGTTTATGCAATTATGTGCGTCTGCAACAGAAAAAAGTACGTACTAAAAAGATATGTCATTTAACCTTGTGACCTGTAGAACTGTTATTGGTGGCAGACGTTTTTTTTATCTTGGCATTGTCTAGATAACAGCAGAAGGATTTTAATAATGATAATGACTAAAATTTCGGTCATTTTTATTTGCCTGAAGTGCAAGTGAGGGTCAGATTAATCTTTATATACAATATACAGTGTGTCCGTGGATGGAGCCCAAGAGGACAAATGGACCAAAAATTTAATTTTTCGACATAAAGTCATTCTTGATAAAAGTTTCTGCTTCTCGAAAAAATATGGTCGACGGAGAGAATTTTGGATTTTTTTATACAGGGTGCCCAAAAAATATAAAAATATGAATTACCATCAAGAACGAACTACCTTTATTTTTAAAAATATCAAAAACTTTTACTTAGAAAATTTGTTTAGAATTAAAAGACGTCTACGATTGTAAATTTTCAAGCAATTCGGCTGACTTTGTTTTTTTTACCTATTTAAATCAAAGTCGGCCGATTTGCTTGAAAAGTTACAATCAAACAACTTTTCTAAATAAATGTTTTTGATATTTTTAAAAATAAAGGTAGTTTATTCTTGATGGTATTTCATGTTTTTGTATTTTTTGGGCACCCTGTATAAAAACATTCAAAATTCTCTCCGCGGACCATATTTTTTCGAGAAGCAGAAACTTTTATCAAGAATGACTTTTTGTCGAAAAACGACATTTTTGGTCCATTATTTGTCCTCTTGGGGACTCCATCCACGGACACACTGTATAAATTTTTGCCACTGGCTTTTTATTTCTCATTTTTTATAATTGATGCATCAAGAAATAGGTGTGTTGAAAATAAAGTTAAAACATTGGGTGCATTTTGTATACGACATGTGTACATAGAAAAAAAAACAGGGTATTTAATTGAAATGTGGCATGAATTTTTTTCTTCTAGAAACATATTTTTGAATTTTAGTTAAAAATTTTGAAAAAAGAGATGGAACAAAATGGGAATGGTGCGTTAATTATTTCTCTTCAAATCGGTGCTCGATATTGTTTCCCGTATAGATAACCTACTAAATCACAGCAATATAAATAAATATCAACGCAAAATTAAGGAAAAAAATAAGATTTTTTTAAAATCGAATAACACATTTTTCCTCTTTGATGCAAACTTTATGAATACCATTGTATAGCTTAAAGGACACTGGATTTAATAATAAAATTCGTATATTGATATTGGAAATATCGATCATTATAGGGTAAATCTGTACGTACTCATTGAACCAAAATGTGGATGGATATTTAAATTTTGTTAGAACTTTTTTGTCCAATACAAAATTGTGTATTATTCTCAATGATGAAATATCGGGCTCTATAACATGAAAGTAGGTAGGTATTGAATATGTTCTCGTATCATACAAATTTCCTAACTACAACCAACAACAGCCCATTATAATTACATAATATAGGTAGTAAATAATTATAACAAACATTATAAATCTGTAAAACAACAAATTTATATAGGTATGTTATTTTTGTTTTAATGAGTATTGTACGTAGGTATACTTATTTTGAATGAAATTTATTTTTGTGACATTATTTTTTCTGGTTGCATTAACCTTCAAAATTCTTACCGACTTTGACATAATGATGGGGAGTACTCGTATCTAAAGTTTGACCTGCCTTATATCTGATAAAATCTAGAGGAAAATGGTTTCATTACGCAAAAAAAAAACCAGTTTATTATAGAAACATAGAGTACAACATATCGCATTCGCAATTCTAAACATGACTTCGTAACCTCGCGTAGCCGCGGACCATGATTCCAAGCGGCCACCATATGCGTTCGTTCCCAGATACAAAAAAAAATGCACAACCGCCCATGGCGACATGGCCAATGGTCATCGCTCGCCCGCTCAATATCCGCCGTAATAGCGCCAATTTATCCCGCCATTTCCCATATATTCCGCGCGCCGCACAAAGCGCACTACATCATCCAACTGCGCGACTAAATCAACCGGGAAGGCCGTAAATACCTTTCCGGCCCCGGAGCGAAAGATGACAATAAATAAATGCACGCCGGCGACCGACGTGCGGGCAGCACGCAAAAGACGAAAAACCTCCGGCCAAATGCCATCGCAAATGCCGAACGACGGGATGGGTAGATTGCGAGCCAACAAAAGAAATGTCAATCGTTAATAACTATTCTCGCTAGTTCTAATAACGATCATCGGGCAATCGAGAAGTGATGTGGTAAAGTACGTGTACACCGTAATATACGTGTACACAAGATAATAGCGTGATCTTATGATTATACAGTGTGACCCACTTCAACTCAGAACACCTTCACAGGCTTGTCCAATACCCTATAACCTAAAAAGTCCCAAGATGGTTGCTGGAGTATAATCTGGCCGTTTGTTTCTATTGCGAATTGCCGTCTTTTTTAAGTTTTTTGCAGCTTTAGGAATATTTTTAGAAAGCTCTTCGAATGCACTGTATTTTTAGCAGTAGGTACTAGTAAGTATCTCAGAACTATAAACGCACAGAAAATATATCATCTTAGACAGTGACTTTGTTGAGTAAGGTCCAATAATTTAAATTATTTTTATTTGTTAGTTGGCATTTGGTAAAGAAATACATTACTTTTGTGTTTATCAATATTATTTTCTCAATGATTCCACAGCACTCATGACCCGTATAATGTTTCATACAAATTCAGTATTTTGAGATGGCACAGATAAGAACACTCTGTATATTTTGTATTGGACCTTTGCACACCAACACCTTGAGTGGTCCTGTTGACCATTCAACTATTTTGAGGGGATTCCACAGCACACTTGACTTGGCAGATGTCTTTAAAATTCCTATTTTGCTCAACTTTGACACTCTACAGAATGGAACTCCCTGTATACTTTTTGTTCAAATTTGGTATATGGGGGTTATGGGGTGTTCTGATTAACGCTGTGGGGTCAGATTTTAAATAAAAAAAATCGCTAAATGGTTTTCGTGGAAATCGGGGATATAAAAAAATCGCAGCCGGCCCTGGATTTGCATTTTGAAAATAGCAGGAAGGTCAGAAGAAGCGTTTTTTAAAGGCCTTTCAAACAAAAAAAGTTTAGGCAATTATCTCCAAAAATGAAGATTTTACGGATTTGTACAGTTTTAAAGGTGGACACCCTGTATGTAGGTACTGCGGTTACGACATAAAATATGTAATAAATATTTAGAGCAAGAAACAAGAACACATGGATACACAGCCACACAGACAGACCGACACGGAACAAAAAGTGTTTTATTTTACAGACCAAGTGGAATTTTTGAGTCAGAATAATATTTTTTCTCTTCGCAAACGATCACATAATATATTCTTCCTTCGGATTTAGCGTTTGTATCAGATCATTTCATATAATATGTAAATATATTAATAAAGAGGAACTACTAATTAGTGATTAAGTTATTCTTATCATTCCATAATTTCATCAAAAAGTCCAGGCTTATTTTAGGTACTTACACTTTAAGAACAAACCTAACCTGAAAAAGTTATCCGGAAACCATCGTAAAAAGCGATTAAAATTGTATGAAAAGAAGAGATTTTCAAAAAAAATAAGCAAAATAATGTAGGTAACAAGTGTAATGATCAATACACTTTATATCAAGCAGTAAAAAATATAAATTAAAATGGAGTATAAATAATGTATCTTCCTTTCTTTCCCAGTGGGTAACAAACTACAGCACTTTATAAAATCATTATTTTTATCCCTTTTATAATTAACTGGGTCCACACTTTAATTCTTTATTTTCACTCTGAAATTTCACCAAATAGTAGTCAATCATTATTGCGGTTTTTTATATGCCTGATATGAACTTACTGACTGGCAGACTTCTGTATTTTTTAGATTTAGTTCGTTTATAGTGTGTGGAGCGGTTTTGATATACCTACTCGATTTTTGACCCGTATAAAGTTCCAAAAATTCAGTAATTTGAGATGGCGCCGATAAGAACACTCTGTATATATTGTATTGGACCTTTGCACACCAACAGCTTGAGTGGTCCTATTGACCATTCAACTGTTTTGAGGGGATTCCATGGCACTCTTTACTTGGCGGATGTCTTTAAAATTCCTATTTGGCTCAACTTTGACACCCTGCAGAATGGAACTCCCTGCATATTTTTTATTCAAATTTGGTTTATAGGGGTTTTGGGGTGTTCTGATTAACGCTGTGGGGTTACATTTTAAATAAAAAATCGCTAAATGGTTTTCGTGAAAATCGGGGGTTAGAAAAATTCGCAGCCGGCTCTGGATTTGAATTTTGAAAATGGCAGGAAGGTCAAAAGAAGCGGTTTTTGAAGGCATTTTAAACAAAAAAAGTTTAGGCAATTATCTCCAAAAATGAAGATTTTACGGATTTGTACAGTTTTAAAGTTGGACACCCTGTAGGTATTCGGCTTGTTATGAAATTTGGTTTATAAGTTTAGTCTACTATAGAGGCTGTTTGGTAGATGATCGTCTTTTTGATAGCGCTTATTCAACTTGAGTAGATCTGGTAAAAGGAAAAATGCTACGATCGTCATCTTGGAAAATGTCTCTTCGGTTAAAAGTTTTAAACAGTAAAAGTTCCAGACTGAGGGAGCTATGTGCTATTTGATTAGCAGTAGCAGTATATTTTATGTTTTATGTCACAGACGAAATATTATACTCTATATCATTTCTTTATATATATTGAAAACATTTAAATTGCAATCACGTTATGTATTCTACTGGAAATTATAAATTGGTAGGTACATATTTTACATAATATCAAAGATCATAATATCATGATCTTTGATAATATCTATAGTAGGTATCTGTTATTAAATAAACAAACGCAAAATTTGACAACAGCATTAAAAGAGCAATTTATTTAGAAGTTTAACAACTAGATAGTGTCCACTACCCACGCTTACACCTTGAATGGTAGATAAACTTATTAATTTTTACTATGTCTTTCCCATTGCCTATTTATTATTTTACAAATTGCACAACCGGTATATGTATCACGATTTTCCGTGCCCTGAATACAGTACCGTTAGACAAACTCCACACCTTTTTTGTGGAAAAGGCATATCGCCTCAGCCGTATTGCCGACACTTAATGCTTATCTGTTTGTTTATTAACTAAATAATAAATTACAGATTTTATCTCCAACGGATTTCGGCTGGGAACACGTAAAAGTTGAACTCGGGACAATCTTTAAAATTTAACCGGGAAAGGGAGTTTCGAGAAGATGAATGATCATTGCAGTCTCTGTGTTGGATACAAAAATATTACCATAAATCAAAGCGAAAAAGGGTTCTTTCAAGGCAAATTCGATTTTTTCATTAATTTCAATCTTCCTGTTACAGAAAATAGGTGCGTATATACCTCCAGATGATAACATCGTTGTTTTATTTTATCCAGTGAACATAGGAAATGTCAAGGCTTACAATTTCTAGTTATATAGTATATGTAACTTTTTTCAGCTTTATTAACATTATTTTAGTTTATTTTTGTATGTTTTGGATTGTGACATTACACTAACAACTAACAAAAGTGCAAACAACTTTATCAATACGAGAGAAGCGATGTAAACATATATTTTTGTACGACCCATAGGTACGAAGTATGTATTTCCCTCTTCATAGAGAGGAAACAACTTTCCTACGTACTAAGTACAGAAAACCCTAGAAAACTGTATAGTAATCCCAGTAAGTGTACGACAATCACACAGATAAAGCTATTGTCTCCTTTAATCCAAGGCATATCGGAGTCAATCTTCATATTTTGGCCACCCCTGGTCAGTTTCCGAATTTCCCATTCATATGAAATCACCATGTAGATCCAGAGAGGCAAGGTGGAAAGTCTCACATTGTTGTCATTAGCGTCCGAATATTGGTTAGAAATATGGAGGTCGCCAAACGCTTGCCTACGCATTTTTAAAACCTCTCGTCGTAATTTTGTCAAATAAACACACCAACTTTACTTTTATTGCCTCAACCCAAACTTTCATCCTACGCGTACCTAAGCCCCACTTGGACTCCAACCGTGGAAGCAGCATCAGATAATTCTTCCGAATAATTTTGCCGACTGGTCTCTCCAATTTCTTCAAAACAAAAAAAAATGAGACATGCGGGTTTCGGTTTCCCACCACTGCTGTCCATATTAGGAGCGGCCGAGTGAGAGTGCTCCGCAGGCTTGTGAAACACTAGGTTGCCGTAACTATTATTTATGTCGCCTCCCACAGGTTACAAGGCACGCCAAACGCATGCGTGGCTTCATGCAAATCGAGAGCCTGATGAGGCGTTTAACGTATACCGCCACATTCGGAACAGTTATTGCCCTGGCGAAGTGCATACAAGGTGATGTTGAGGCAGATCTTTGTTTTGTGTGTAGAGTGCAGGGAGAGAGGTTAAGTGCACACCTTGACACATTTGGATTAATTTTTTAATACTCGAGAGATGTGAAAAAACACTTAGTTGGGTATTTGTTAATGTCTAGAAGTTTTTTAAAGGGGTTTCCCAGTGTTTTTCGTGAAATGAGCAAATGAAGATTATAATAATCATTATAAGCAAGTTGCTTTACATTTTATAGTGAACATGTGTTGTTCAGGTGCTAACAAAGTTGTTCGTTCTGGATCGATGAGTATAACGCTTAGTCCCATAGTAACATATTTATTATACTTTTAGCCAGTACAATGTTAGTTTTTTAAATGAGGTGAAGTATTTTTCATATTTTAGGTCTACGCTTGCATGCGCGTGGTTCAGTATGGTTTCAGTCTCGCCTTAATGCCAAAGGTATGCAGAAAGCGCACTCAACCAAGAAAATACGTTTTTTTTAATTATAATAATTATAATTGTTAACTTTGTTTATATTGACTCGGTTAAATTTGTTATGGACAAACTTGGGATTCCTGTATTAGGTCCGTTAGTTAATAATAAATAATAACTATTTGGGTAGAGAAAATAAGTGACCCAACTTTGGTTTGAGAAGAGATAATGTTGATGGAAGTAGTTACCAATTAATTTTATTGAACAGTGATTGGTTGATAAGCATTAATAAGCAAGTACCTATTGCCAAAGTATGCATTTTTTTCTTTACAATTCGCGCGACAAGCTTTTCAATTTGCAAAAACTTGTCACATTTTGGAATTGAATTATCTTATCCTAAACTTATTTTATTCGTTTTAGTACATGGCTTAAATAAAAGCTTGTTTTTAAAAAGGTTTTTTTGATTCCCATGTCAGGAGGGTATAAAGAAATTTAGTCCGCCATCTTGGGGCGGCCGCCATATTGGATTTCGTATGAACTCATTCACCTTATTGTTTTCTACCCGTGGAGCCCTTTCATTTAATACCCATGTTGGGTATCAAATAGGTAATCCGCCATCTTGGAGCGGCGGCCATATTGAATTTAGTGTGATGTCACTAACTTTATCGTTTTCAACTCTTCAAGCCCTTTCATTTGATACCCATATTAAGGGGGTTGACAAAAATACATCATCCGCCATCTTGGAGCGGCGGCCAAGAATTACAATATTGAGTATTGCATATTATTGTATGGTCACCGGAAAGGTGTATGCAAAGTTTCAACTCAATCGGATGTCAGGAAGTGGTTCTAATTCAGCTTGCAAGATTCGACCCACACTAACAGGTGAAGTTAAATAAAAGCTTGTAATAAAAATAAATTGACTCTTTCCTAAACTTAATTATACACTGATATCATAGTAGAAAATGGTATATATTAAACTGTTGGAAATAGCGTTAAAAAATTTCGGCTTAAGATCGCTTTAATTTTCTATTTCCTAAACTATTCTACGTTTCTAATGAAATTTAGCTACAGAGAAAACAGGTGCAATGGCATGATATGGGGTACCTATAGAGTACTATTTATTTCATTTCAACATGAAACCAAAGATCATTGATGAAACTAATATACCTAAACAAATAACTCCGTTTTTTACCTTTTGCTTGCTGCGTTTCTACTGACTGAGATGACCCGGCATCACGTGCAAGCGTGAAATACGCAGTACCTAATATTAATTTTTTAGAGGACAGACATACAGACAGACCCTGACAGACACGCATAACACGTGAACAATTGTGACTCTGGACTCATTGCATATTTATTAGACATTGATTGGATTAGATCTCACAATACGGAAACCCCAGATTGACAATCAAGCAATATCTACGTATATACACCAAACGGTCCCATAACCGTTGCAATTCTGTGCCTTGACATTTTATTTATTAGACAAGGCGAATCGTTAAACGTTTAATGAATTATATGTAAACGGTGATGTCAAAAGACCGCATTAATCCCAGGAAATTTACAGTTGCGTGCCTACTTCAGTTTTTCTTCTATAATTGAATTTGCAATATAATGAAGCTTACAAAACATACAAATGCCTCGTTATCATCGTTCAGTGAGTTTTACTTAGCGAATGTATAAAACCTTGCTTGTAGTAGGATTCTTAGGTCAGAACTCTCCAATAGTAGAGTTTGGTTTGGCTTATTAGTGTTTATAAAAAGAATCAAAACAATGACAAATCAGTAGACAAGATTTATAATTATTAAAAATGATCTTGTTTTCAAGTGTATAGAACGAATTAAAAGACGAACGATACCTATACCCGAAATTGCAATGTTTACTATATGGTTTACACTTTACATTACTAATATTTTTACCACTTCTTAAATACGGCAATTCGCTATCCAGTATCATTGAGTAAAGGACATTATTCCTTTACTGAATGCTACTATCTATTAATAACTATATCGCCTTTAAAGCCTACCACACGGTTTTCCAGCGACGCTATGAAGCCATTAAAAGGTTAACACACCTCGCTTCAAATTTTTTCGCCTTGGCATATATATTGCTGGATCGTACAGGGTAATCCGTGACTTATTTTAAATGTCTTTAAAAGGTATAATATATATTATGTCCGCGTAATAATAGATTAATAATTCATTCGGGAAAATTCTGAATTGATGTCAATTAAAACAAGTTGTTAAAACTAGAACTAATAGGACAAAAATGTTACGTGTTTTTACTTACGCAATTTATTTTTTACACAGAGAAGCTTTATTTTTTGAGATATTCGTCCGAATTTTTTGGACCTTCCTCACATTGTCAAAATGCAAATCCAGGGCCGACTATGGTTTCTTATATACCTGATTTTCAATAAGACCATTTAGGGATTTTTCGTTTTAAATGTACGGGCTGTCAAAGCTGAGCAAAATAGAAATTTTAAAGGCATCTGGCTATTCAAATGTGCCATGGAAGTAGGTACCTCAAAATAGATTTTTTGAGTTATTTATAATTTTAGTTAAGAGATTCGAAGAACTAACGGAGCACAACGGGGGCACGGGGGTACTGTACACTTGGGCCCCTATGCTTATTTTACTTATTTTTTAACAGGACTACGAAAATACTTATACTCACAAAAAAATAAAAATTCAGCATTGTAAGATGACACATAGAAAAATGCCCTGTATATTTTTTAGTGGATCTTTGCACACCTTGATTGGTCCTGTTGACTACTGAACTATTTTGAAGTAATTCTATGGCACATTTGAATGGCCAGATGCCTTTGCTCAATTCTGACTCCCTGTAGAATGGAACTCCCTGTATACTTTTTGTTGCAATTTTATACATAGGGGTTTTTGGGTGTCTTGATTAACTCTGTGGTGTCACATTTTAAATAAAAAAATCTCTAAATGATTTTAGTGAAAATCGAGTGTATACAAAATCGTCAAAAGAAGCGGTTTATTAAAAAAAATTTAGGCGAATATCTTAACAATGATAGGGCCATTAAAAATAAATAAACAACTTTGTCCTTTCGCATTTTACGTTATTATAGAAGATGTTACAAACGAATATGTCATTTCCCATAATACTTATTTGGAATTTGGGACTGCTTTCTTACAAAAATTGGTTTTTTGCGGTATTTATAATTTTCGAAGAACTAACGGAACATAAGGGTTAATTCACTCATCCGGCCATGGTCTTAGCTCCTGAACAATTTTTTTGGCCCAGCTGCCAAAGGACGTGGATGGTCGTTGTAACTATATATGCACCAAAGAGAAAGTTTTAGGTGCAAACCACAACAATGGGACGGAGTTATTTTTGATTATAAAATGCGGCAATTAAAAAAGTAGGTGGGGTTCTGCTTTGTGTTGCCCTGTACCTACCGAGAGAGAACCGCTAGAGGTATGTCGTGCCCGTGCGAGATACCCATGCAGAACAGCACCGCTCAATTTATTTCGCTAGACACGTGTAGCGAACACGTGTGTTAACGCAGAGCCGCATTGAAATTCTTTCGGATTATAATCGGTATATACCCCGAGGTATCCGATAATTGCGGTATTTTTTACGTCGTATAGGTAGTTGCAGAAATGATAGTTTGTTGAAGCGTACATGTTGAGATTGCAATCTGAATTGGAAATTAACCATTTCGAAAAATGTATATATACATGCAGCATGTAGGAAATATACGCATTTTTGACGTATCCGAGGCGAGTGACTCAAGTTTCTACAGGGTAAGTAAAAAGTATGTCAAGTAAAAAGTATGGTAAGTAAAAAGTATAAAGTTCTTGAAATATTCGTTAAATATTTAAAAAAGTGTTTTAACAAAAGTTTTTAGGAATCCTTTTTGCCATAAACAACACAACAATTTCGTTGCTAAGGAAACCAACTTTGTTTTTTAAATGGCGTAATATCATTTCCATGGCCAACTTGCTAATAACTGAATTAATGAAGTCCAACTGCAGAAGGTGATTTTTCGAAAAGTTATTTTTTCCTCATTTTTTTCTTGTGGAGCCACCAGAATATTAGATATTCTGTGCTACCCTGCATTGGATGACGCAAACATAAAAATCTTTGAATTAATTTACTTGCACCATTAAAATAATAGGTACTTTCGTTTTGTGTTTTAGAATTTTTTTAGCTTCAATAATTTCCATTAAAATTTTAGAAGAATGAAATCCAGTATTGTACGTTCAAACAAAAGAAAGGCATAAGGAATGATGGAAAACATCGTTTTGTGAACTTCTCTGTAAAACCATTGGCCCGCGAACTTGAATTGCATTACTTGCAACACAGAACCATCAAATTGCGTTAGGAGCAATCTGAAATTGCACACGTAACTTTCCTGTCAATTAAGCAACTAACGGTGAAGCCAAAGTCACTAATTTCAAAGTGCGCCTCTCTTTTTAATAATTGTTTAATTGCCAATTAGATCCGAAATTAATCTAGAGGTGGAAATGATACCATCTTCCTCCTGATGCATGGGCTTTCATTAAGAATGGTAAGGAGTTGGTAATGGGTAATTGTTATTCAGCTCCGTAAACGCTGGAAAGTCGGAGGAGCTTTATGTCATTCTGAATTCATTATTCTTGTAGATAACAAAATGTTAACCAGCAATACGCACCAGCATATTTTTTTGCCTCACTCGTATATTCTGAATGATGGTAATCTTAAGACTCTTAAGACACCCACGATAAAAATGCAGAAAATAAGACTTTTAAATCTTCCAAGACATTAATATCCACCTACATGGTTAATGGGGCTAACACACCTTACTTTACAAGAAAATTGTACTTATTTAATTTCAATTTATATAAAAAACTATTTTCCCAAAAGTTGTGTTGTGTATAATGGAGAAAATAATTAAAAAAGTACCTTCGAGAATTTATTCCAAACAGTCAAACAGAAAACTACTTTCCAGTATCCTTGCCGGGCACTGGAAAGTAGTTTTAGAGGTATAATGTTACCTTTTTATATACAGAAGTTGGAAAATACATCGTCATCAGTGAATTATTTAGAGGCTACAAATTCTTGCCAAGCTTTGCCTTTGTTATTTAAGCTTAGATTTTAGTTTTCAGATTCTGCCAAGAAAGTATCTAATCCTGAGAAATCGTAACAGAATAGATCAGATAAGGTTACGATATCTGTGCCTAGACTACGAGTATGTGCTATGTGCAATCTTTCAGTCTCCGTCAAATTTCTCCAACAAATATAAGTAAGTGCTGGACTAACAACAATAATTCGTTTTCATTGTGCTTTGACCAGTTCTCGTCTGTTGGCCAGATTTGACAGCAGCAGCTGTGCCTCGTTCCTTCCCTCAACGGTTCTACATAGTTTTATAGCAGGGCATTATTATGTTCTAAGCTATATACAACAAAGGCTTTCGAGTGTTTATCGCTTGCTACACCGCAAGCGTTCAACTTTCAATGTAACTTTACGACGCCGAAGGAAGTCGTAATGTCAGTTTTATAGTTGCGATTCTATTTTTAGTTGGCGCAACATTGTTTAACAAAAACACAATAGTCGCAGTTTCGGTTGACCACAAATTTCGCATGAAATAAAAGCAACAACACAGCACCGGGCATATTATTATATTTAATACAATAAGTCCCTTTCCTGATTTTTTTATATTTTTTATTTTTTGGATGTACATTAAGCCAAAAAACTATTTTGCAAAGTTACTTATTATCCCAAATTGGCCAAATTCAGGCTTTATTTTCACATAAGTGTTGCTAGAAAAATACTAGCCGATTTTAAGTTAATTGAAAACTCGTGTCTTGACTAGGGGTGCACAGAATAGTGAAATTGGCCTAGTACCGAATATTTGGTCTAGTAATAATCGGCCAAATACAGAATATTCGGCTTATTATTCGGCCAAATACCGCATATTTGGCTAACTATTCGGCAAAATATTCAACTAACTATTTGGCCGAATATTCAGTTATTCCCTCACCCTCAGATTTATAGTATTCCTTATCAAAAGACTTTTTAAGAACTTATATGATGATAACTGCTACACTAAGCCATTCAGTAAGAGAATATATATTAAAACATAGGTATATTCTTTTATTCAATGACTAAGTCCACACATTACTATAAAAAATGACAGGGAAATTCCTTAGACAGGGAAAGAAAGGAGAATGCTTAGAGTATGATGCACCAAATATTCAGCACATCGAATAATTGGCCGAATATTCTTTGGACATTGCCGACGCCGACTGTTCGACAAGGGCGAATAACGGTTCTATGCTTGGCTGGGGATGCACCTGACATTTAATTTGAATAATAGTTGTTATTAAATTTATAATTATTTCATTGTATTTTAAGTAAATTATAATTTTGCAAAAATCGAAATGCACATTGCTATTTATTTTTCAATAAATTTTATAATTGACCAACAAATTTATCAAAAATCGAATTAACTTGCCGAATAATTAGCCAAATATTGGGTTTTTTAAAAGCAATATTCGGCCTTGACGAATATTCGGCAATACCCAAAAATTGCCGAATGGTCAATTACCTATTCGGCCTATCGTATATTCAGTGCTTCCCTAGTTTTGACAGAACTAATTCCAGTTTTCATTTTGTATTTATATGGAAATAAAGCTTAAGAGGGAGAGAGAGAAATTAAACAATATATTCACACAGACCATATTCAACATCCTTAACGTTTAAACGAAGAGCCGACTATATATTTTAATATTGGCGAAAACACCAGTATAGTATTGGATTGTATTTTAAATTTTCAGCATATTTAACAAAAACTTTAATTTCCTTCCTCTTTCATTCAACAATACCTAGTCGTTTCGTAAATTACGGGTTGTGTATTTCTTTTTAATTAATAGACACTATTATTTCGAGTAAGTGAAAAGGACCTATTCACCCGGTTCAGTAGTAACTGAACTTTCAATCGAGCAACAATCCACCTTTCTGGGATTGCTGTAGAATTTGCCTCGCCTAGTTCGTGTCTGAGGAATAGAAAACATGCCAGGCTAAAAGAACGTGGGTAACCTTGGTTCGGAAACGTACAGGTTGGTCAAACACTATCATCCTGCATGTAATGGATTTGAATTGTTATCGCAACAGTCATCGGTTTTTCAATTGTGCGAAATACTCCGCTGTTCAAATTAAATGGAATTCGTAGTGGCCGAAGGCCTGCTGTGGTTCGGGGAAAATGTCCAGTTCCAGCAAATAGAACAGCGAATTTCGCATTTGAATAATGAACTATCATTGCAGAGGATGATTCTCTCGGAAGTTTTTCGGTTAATTTGCTAACTTTGATACAATAATCTACTCATTAATAAATGTGGTAGAAAACTATGACAAAGAATATTGTTTAAAGTGAACTGCCTATGTATATATATTTAGCAATGTTTGTTGCAAATGAAAGTTTCTATTTTGACGGGCTATCGCAACAAATTTTGAGATGAAAAAAGAATTATTAATGGTCTTTTTTTATCATCTGAAGAATCTGCCGCAACCCGCTTGATAGGTAGCTAAATAATCTAGATGTGTCAGGTGAAAGATTATAAATGTTAAATTTTTATATAAAGAGTGCAACAGAAATGATGGTCAATATCTTTGTATATATTTTCTCTACCAAAGATCATAATGTGTTTTTATAAGTGTGATAAAACCTGTAGAACTCTAGAGGTATCTCGCTGAATTTTGGTTTAGAGTATTACACGCTAAGGAAGAGTTTATATTAAAAGCTGCTGCTATCGCCACTGGAGTAGCGAAGTAGATTTGTGAGTGATAGAAAGGGTTTCTGAATCTTCGCTAAAGACTGCTCCTTGGAAATTAGTAAGCTATTTTTTGCCTGACATTGTCAACTTCTCTATTGAGTTCGCAATGAGATGAGTAATTATTATGAACTTTTCGTTAAAAGAATAATTACTGGGATATTGGGAAATGAAGAAGTGTAATTATTTTTAACTCTTGAACATGCTGGATAAATTTTGGCAATCATTTGTTTGTATTTTGATACGAAAGTAATAAACCTTCAAAATAAAAACTTTTACTTTATATTCATTGAGAGTGTACATTCAGCATTCAAGGTGGTGGCACTGCTAAAATTCATTTGCATAGGGTGTTTGATTATAATGGTGTGTTTTTTAACAAATTATATAAAATTTGAAAGAGAATATGGGGAAGGAGATAAGTACCTAATACCTACTTAATGTTCTAAATAAAAAAGGTTTATATTAAAATATTTATTTGTGTGAACCAAGGCGCTGATGTTCGACTTTTTATAAACAAACTTGGAATTTAGTTAGGCATACATTTTTTTATATCAGGCAATTATTAAAAATTTAAAATCTACGCGATTCCTTTTAGGTTATGTTAATTAATGACATTTGGTCGTTATTTGAATAAAAAAAATCATATAATATTAGATTAATTCACTTTATCTATTTATTGTACCTATTTTTTATACGTTTGCCTAGTACCTAATAATTAATTAAACTGATTTTCTCTATAAATTCGTTCTTATATATAAAAGTCGATGACACGAGAATCCATAAAATAATTCTAATCCAAGGGCGTGACTTTCTTCCGATTACTCTAGTTTTATTTAGCGAACTAAAATAAACTGTAAACAATAAAGTAGTAAATAATAATTTAGTGCAATATTCTAAGAGTCATATTTCTATACAATTTTGTATAAATTATGAACCTTTTAACTAATAGTTAAAATACTAGGTATTGCCATTACATTACCCAAGCCATCTAATCTAGGCTCTTATCATTGAATACCCCCAGCTGTACCTACTTGGCAATGTACAGTTAGTTAATTATGCCTCTTGGTCCACGGATCGTGCACTTAGCTGCAATAATGCAACCCGGAAAAAAAACGCTCCGGCAATTTTTAAATCCTATGTTTATTTACTTTGCAGTTCACTGGTTTATGAAAACTTATAATTGCAGCCACAAGCATCTATTTACGATCGTACTCGCCATTTTTTACGCTCGAACCGAGCAATAAAGTTTCGGAGCAAAGGCCTGCAATCTTGAGGTATTAACCATTGCTTTGGTACACAATAACTTATTCATAATTATTGATGCGAGATAATTCTAATGTGGATTATTCCATTGGTGTCTTCAAATAATTTAAAGGGATTCGATGGAACAGTATTAAATCACTTCAGCCTCAAAACCTTTTATTGGATTCGTTGTCCGCAAGACCTGCTACCAACAAGCATCCGATTGGCATTTAAACAAAACATGTGACTAATATAATATTGATTTTGTTGTGTTGTATGTATACCTACTCAGAGGTTACTGGGTGTGTGTTGCATTTGAAATGCAAATGCTCATTTTGCATGTCTTTGAATGCTAAAGTTGATCTGGATTGTATTGGATATATGTAGGTATTAGCTTTCATCTATATCTGATTTTTTGTTCGCATTTTTTGAAATAAATGTAATAGGTCAGGTATGAGGTGGTATGTATTATGAACCTACATGCTTGTGTACGTATGTTATCTGTTTTAAGAAAAATAACAAACTTCACAAAATAAAGGAGCAATAAGTTATTAAAAATCTTACAAAATACTGTGTTAGGTATTCCTAATTTAATGTACAATATTTTGTACTATGTATATTTTTAGGTGTACACGCTAATATATTCTTATTGATCAAGTCAAGGATATGTACCCAAACATTGAAATCAAACATTAACTTACAAGTGAATTTTTGTCACGTAAAGTATGAATTAATAATAACGTGTGACCATATTAGGAACCTATTTGTATTATTAGTCACGTTGTTATTCACTCACAGCCGCAAAATTGTCTGCCTGAAATATTCATTGGTTTTCTAAAAATTACTCTCTTACAGATCATGACGTAATAGCTATGTTTTTAATGTATCTCTACCTCTACATAATTTCGTCTCTTCACAAAATTTCAGGAATTACCTATTGCTTTACAGTATTGGGCAAGGCATGAAATATTCAACACTTTTTTTAATTTTTCAATAAAACGAAAAACACCTAAACAAATTATCTGGAAGAGGTTTAAAAACGAAAGTATTCGTCTTTTAAGTAATCTCATTAAAGTATCAATAGCGCAATAACCCAGTTAATTTAAAAAAATGATGGTTTGAACATAATTCGTGCTAACAGTTGCAGTTTCCCACAGTCGACTTTTTGCTACTCCTTACAAAAGCTGAGACCTGATTGATTATTTCCGATTCATTTGACTATTACAGTTTTTCTGTTATTTTATTTTCGATAACTCAATTTGAATAATATCCGAAACATAGGTATTCCTAGAGTAATTTGACACGAATATAACACTATCTGCTTTAAATAGCTGCAGTGAAAGCGACGGTTACATGAAAATGTCATTTGATTAACGAGTTATACGCACCTACCAAGAATAATTGCTCAGATACTTAATATCATTGTACGCCATAGTTAACTTGGGAAATTTGCCGATATCAGTTTCCTTTCATACAAAATGGAATTTAGCAATTTGCTATACAAGAAGCAACAACTTTCTATATAAGATAAGTAGAAAGGAATAATTCATTTTCAAAGCTCTTAGCAGATATCGATAAGTAGGTAACTCCAGAGATAACTTTCTTTTTAGGAAATTATCAAAGGAAATCGACAGTATTTTGATCTTTCATTCATTGAAGGGCGGTGTTGGACCTAGAATGTATACCTAAAATAATTTATAATGAATTAGGAACTGGCATTGCTAATAGTAATAAAAAAATAGGATTTGATGCTTGGTTCTTTCTTAATTCAACCTTGATACGAAATCATTAACCTCCTCGGACCTCGGACATAGTTATCGGTTTGGCTATTCATGTAACCGCCAGACTCATAAGTGAAAGTTATAACACATTATACTTTTATTGTTTATCATTATTTGTCTCGCAAAACGAGTATTCATGTATCCACTATAAGAATTTCAATAATGCGCAGCCGTTGTATATATGAGACAAGGCTATAAATAAATTACCTTTTATTAATTTATAGTTCAAGCGTAGTTTAATAAATCCGAGGATCAATTAACAACATTTTCTGTTGTTCCTTGTCACACAAAATCAGTTTATATGAGATTTGGATCCCTACATCTACACCGCTGCCACATAATGCAGTAGGTACCTATATAATCTCTCGACTAGTAAATCTCTTGATATTGTCACGGATTCTGCGTAATGATGAGAATCCAATTTTGTAATACTTAGGCATTTATTCTGTAATCTCCAATTATTATATTACAAGCAAAAATCTAATAACATCTAATTAAATAATGCACCCAGTCTCAATACAGCCGCTAAACTATGAGAATCTAGAACGAGACTTCAATGCAGGATCTTACGTAATACACCGTGAATTTGCCGACCATAGTAGGTCGCCGTATTCAAAATTTGTTTTAATTCCATGGATCTCCGCCTTTGTTGATTTTCTGGAGTTTAATTAGAGTTTCTGGCTTATTCAAACTATATTACAGATAACGCCGCAATCGTGAAAACTCGTAACGGCTGCCAACAACGTTTTTGTTTCAAGTGTGTAATTAAAGTTCAAATTAAACACTATCAACTTTTTATAGTGAAAGCCGAGATGACGTTGGCTTCTTTTTAAATTAGTTTTACTAATTTAATATATTTGATAAGTATGCTGTAAAATAATTAGTATCAAAACCTTGCAGAATAAACTTACTTACCATAGATAAATTCGGAAACTATTAAAATAAAAGTGGTTGTTGTAGTTAACGATCTAGAGAATGGGTGAAGAAACCTTACTGTTTGCTAACTTGGGACTAATTTACATATTTCAAAAGATCCCAAGTTTGCTTCTCCTTCTTGGAACATTTCTCTATATCTATCTGATACTATAAAATACCCGCATGATTAAACCAGATTAGTGAGCCGTTAAAAAAAAGGTTTTCATCGAAATATTGCCTTAGTTGAAAGGTAATTTCAATGAACTGATTTATGGAAATTATATTTGAACAGAATTTAAGAGTAAAACTAAATATAAAATAACTGTATATGGTTATTCAGGACTAAACAAAATGAATGGAATCGCTTTTCATGTTTCCATGGAATCTGAGGTCCAAATGGAATTTTGCTAAAAATAGTTTAAAAAATGTCTACATTTTTTAGGAATCCTGCTACCAGAGTTTTTAGAATAGTAATGTGGCGAATATATACAGGATGATTTTTTTAGGTCTACCACCGCAATTTTCTCGCTCATTTTCTGGCCTACAAAAAAACCGTAAGAAACAAAAATGTGGCAATTTTGGACAGCTAAGTGGTGCTGCAAAAGAAATCGGCATCCATGACCAACTTGTCGCGCAATATTAAAAAAACCTAAAATTGAGCAAAACTATTAATGGCCGTGGAATACTTATTTTAAGAGACAGAGAAAAACTTTTATATTGAAAATTAATGGCACTAAGAAGCTTTATGCAAAAGGGTACTCACTTACTATAATTTTTTAATGCGATTTTTTGGAAAAGGATATTAGGGATTTTTTTTATCGAAAATCTTACAACGTAGTTTTATTCACCACCCTCTGTCCCATGTTTTATTAATTTACTTCATTTACTAACATTTGTACAGAGCCTTAAGGTTGGGAAAATTTATATTTTTTATTTCCAATCAAAAAACAGGAATGCTTTGAAAATATTAGAAAATCGGGTAACAATCAAAACATCATAATTTTCTCAAATTTAAGTCTCGTCGAAATGTTAGTCGGCGAAGTAAATTAATAGAACTTGAACATTAGGGTTTCAGTGGGTGCTGAATAAAGATTTTTCGATAAAAAAATCCCTAATAGTATTTTTGAAAAAGTCATAGCAGGCCGTGGGGTAGTGCTGCCACCATGACAACATGTCCTGCAAATGCATAGGACACTTCTTAATACACAAGAATTTTAGCCAATAAGCAAAAACTTGATTTAAATATGTTTACCTTCCATTCAAATTTTTCGGATGGGGCGTCAAAAACATAAATTATTCAGTAAATATTATGTTGTATCGTGTGCCCATTGAACCATAACATTGTTATAGTTGCTTATTTTCATTTAACAAAAATTAACACACAAAAGCATTCACTTTGCACGAGAACAGTAGTAGCGAGCTAACATTTTACCGCAATTTAAAAAACAATGATGCTCTCTTGTCTACCTAATGGAAAAATAAACATAGGCAAGGCAGCTGCATCAATGACATATAAAGAAATCAAGATTTCACTTCGCCTCTGCACGATTTCCTCACTTTTCCAAGCAATTTTCACCGAAAATTATCCAACTTCTTCAGTGTGGAACATTATGAGACACATCGTCAATACCAATCGATAACACTCCCTAGCGAGATGCTCACCTTCGATACGAGTCCGACGAGGAAACACACCGCCAGCAGGCCGCCGATTGTCATCTGCCTACCCTCCATATCGACGCTGGACATTCAAAATCCGGAAACAGACCACTGGTTCGGTCCAATCACATGTTACGCGACCGAGGACGTTTTGTTTCGTCGATTTTTACCGGACGCGCGACATATTTCGAGCGGCGAGCAGCGAATGAAAGTCCGGCCGGCGGGTTGCCCGCTTACAGCGCGGTTGAAGTCGCCGGAAGGCAGTTTTGAGTGTTGCGGCCGTCGGGCGGCGCTCGAAAGTTGGTACCGCCGCGCCGTCGGACCAGCGCCACCGCGAATCGAAGGTTTTGGGGCCGTGTCGAATGACGTGCGTATGCGGGAAGGCGAGGTGTCGAGAGACAAATGGTTGTGTTTTTAAGTTTTAGTAAACCTAACCTCTTTTTGGTTTTCACAAAAATTATGATAACATCTTTAAAAAACTCATATCGTGATTTCTTAAACCAATGCAAACCTAGAGTTTTACCAGATAGATATCTGGCAACGATTATAGGAAAGATATTTGGATTTATCCCACTGAAATGCAAAATGCGCAAATGCAAGGCGCAAGGTTTTATAGCTTGTTTATTCTTTTTTTGAACGGTTTATTAATAATCTTTTTACAGGATTATTGGAAAAGATATTAGGTACTCTTCATACATTAGGAACATTTAATTGCACCTTTTACCCGTCAGGACCTAAAAGTTAGTAGTTATAGACTCATAACTACACACCACATACCTGTACATTAACATATACCGCTTTTGGCCTTAGTGCGCGCGACAAGGCAAAGGGAACGAAAATATATGAAATTCGCCGCCATTTTTACCCTATTTTGACAGTTTGAATGGTGGCTACCTTATTCCTTGTTTAATTTTTTTTTATAAGCACCGGTAAAATCATAAAAGTTACCGTGACATGCTTTTTCGACGAGAAATGCGTTTTCAGTTTTTAATCGCGATTTTTTCTTTTATATTTTGTACGGTTAATAGCTTTTCGTTTTCATATTTACGAGATCAAAACATGACTTGGTGCAAATTCAAAGAGACTTTTACATCCAGATTGTGAAATTACATTCCATAGGTAAGTAAATTGGTAGGTATAATTTTTTGCCAAATAATATATTGTTTTCTCGTTGATATTTTCTGATTTCTTGCTGATTTTTAGGTTTTCAAGAGAAGAAACTAAATTTAAAAATGGCTAAGTACTCTGCTAGATGTAATCGACAATAGTTCTAAGGAATAAAACTAGCTGCCTAAAAATTCAGAAATAAAAAATAGGTTATTATTATTAAAAGTATTCAAAGAATTATACTAAGTAATAGTTTATGAACATTTTAGGTAGGTAATTAGAAATATTTTCATTTCAAATTCACGAACCCGCATTTTCATAACTCAAGCTAAATTTTCGTTACGAAAAGTAGGCTATGTATTGTAATTAGCGTCCACAAGAGACAAAAATTTAATTTAATTTGTGTTTCTATTATGTTGCATACTTTGTTAATAAAATAATTTGGTTTGAACTATTTTTATTATTTTATTTTGTGGATAACTTGATTCGCACAATATTAATTTAATTTTTAAATTTAACATCAGAACTATTATTATCTATGCCGTGCTTTTCATTGACATTTGGTACGAACCTGTTTTAGGGTACCTATGTTGAATACAATGGCGTACTTGTTTTAACAGAAAAAAAATCGCTAACCCAAATTCTTCTAATAAAGGATGTTTTTAGTGGCATGTCAGGTAAATGATATCAATTGAAAAAAATGCACTCCAGCCGGGACTCGAACCCGGGACTCCTACTGTGGCCGTACGAACTTTAACCAACTAAGCTACCGGAGATACGGGTTCCATCGGCTAGGTGTTATTTATTCCAATTGATATATAGTCAGTAGCGGTGAGATGTAGAAGACTACGGCGTCTTCTACAGCTACTAGAATGGGTTAGAGGGTGTAGGGAAACCATTCATTATTGTTGGTTATGTAAACTTCCTATTTGTTCTTCCACCCACAATATTCGACATATAGCGACTTAATGCAAGTATCGAACGTGGAAATTCTAACCTACAATGTCAAAGCCAGAATATGAAACACAGAAAGATTTTTAGTACCTGTAATTATAAATAATAAAGGACTACCGTATCTCCGGTAGCTTAGTTGGTTAAAGTGCCTACGGCCACAGTGGGAGTCCCGGGTTCGAGTCCCGGCTGGAGTGAATTTTTTTCAATTGATATCCTTTACCTGACTTGCCACTAAAAACATCCTTTATTATTTATAATTACAGGTACTAAAAATCTTTCTGTTACAAATTCTTATATTTTCGTTAACCAATTGTGAAATAAGTCTTGGTTTTTATATGGGAATCTGTCAACCCAGCATATGCAATGGCAGTTTTTCAAGAGCTACAAATTATAAAAATTTCTTCAAAATCGGTCAAAAAATAACCACTATATGGGGATGTCATAGATGTCCTAATTACAAATGGGAACGGGTTACCTTATAGAGAAAAAGAAGTTCAGAGTACTAGAAATTACTTCAGATAATAGTGAAAACAAACATATTTTGTACGATTCCCGAAACATTGAAAGTGGCAAAAGTAAATATTAAAAAATATTTTGCAAATACCATAATAGATACGATTAAAAACACACACACAACCTGCGCCCAACGCGGCTTTTCCCAATAATAAAACTCCGGTTACAATCCGAATCGAATTACTAGAGGTGAATCTCATGCAGTTTAAGCAAACTTGAAACATTGACACCCTTCGTTGGCCAAATGAAACCAATTCACAGTTCAAAATTAAATAAAGACTTTAAAATTATATATTTAAAAAAGTCTATGTAATTTAGTTAGGGTACTTTCAAATGTAGCTAATACAGACTTGTCTCACGTTTCCTAGATATTCCACTGCTAAGTGGAAGCATTTTTTAGTCTCGCCCCATTTATGATAATGAGCGATGGTGGCAACGACCAGTAGCGTAACCAGAAGTATGTCAAGGGGGGGGGGGCAAGAGCTCAATAGGATCTACAAATAAGTAATCGGGGTACCTAATTCAAAATTAAACTCATAAGTTATGAACTCATAACAATTTTATCTCTTCAAACAAAAGGTATATTCCAAACAAAAATAACATACGCAAAACTTTAAATTTTTAAAAATAAAAATATATTATTTGGAAACAAAAACTTTTTCAAATAAAAAGTATATCCCAAACATAAATAACAAACGGGAAATTTTAAATTTTTAAAAATAAAAATATATCATTTTTCATTATGCATAGATAAATACTTAATGAAACAGAATATTAGATAAATAATTATATTACCACTACTCAGTGTTTTCTGTAAATTTGTTTTTCTGGTTTAAAGAAAGGTAAAAATGCAATTGCCTCTGGCGGCCACCTCGCGAAATAAATATGGACCAAAACCATTATATCAAATTTTCGAACATAGAGATAACCAAGAAAGTATGTTTCAATAACGACTTGATTTTTTAACGTGTAGATTGTAGACAGCATTTAGTACGCAATCGAGTAAATCTAGCATTTATTGGACGTCAGACATCAAATGTCAAAATGTCACTGATTCAAAGTGAATGCCAAGGTGGGAGGATTTGCCCCCTTTGCCCCCTCTGGTTACGCCACTGGTAACGATTGAATGCACTGCATGACGTCAGAGTCTCTGCATCTTCTAATTGTGATGGTAACGACTTGAGGAACTGCGTGACAGAGGCACCGGCACAGTGTCTGCTAGGAATAAACGTAACCTGCGTTCTGCGCTCTGGTAATGCGTGTGTGATGAAGAAGGATAATAAACTGAGCGAGTGATGGTATGCGGTTATCGGGCGACAGTGACGGCAAATAAATTGGACGCAATTATGTAAATTTCTTCGAGAGAAGAGATGTAAGATTTTTCTGTAATTGCTAAATTTGGATGAGATATACCGGTAGATTAAGGTATCACAAGATTTTTGGTTTGAATTATGGCGATTTGTGAAGTTTCCTACATATTCATTTTGTTGGTTTGCGTTGCGAAATAAATTATATACATGACATAAACCATAGTCCATTATCCTTAGATTTTTTAAACAGCAATAATTCCCAACTTACAATATTTCAGAGATTGTCCTTAACTTACTATACCGTTAGATATAAGACGATATTCTATACACATAGGAATAATTATTATGGGCCTCATGGTTCTTTCTTTTGCGCACAGGATAATTTAAATTCTAAATAAAAAAGTTACCATGTCTTATCAAAAAGATGGGCCCAAATAGAACAGTCAAAGTAAAGTAGAACAAATGTAACTTCTAATGTGAAAATATAAAGTAACAGTCACTGACTGAACTCGCACCAAAAAGTCACGTTTTTAATTATTATTTGGCAATTAACTTTTCTTCCGGGCCATAAATACCTCATGTTTTTTTTTCTTGGAAAGTAACTATTATTATATTCTCCTTATTTTATTATCTACAACATAGCGAGTTTTATTCGAACTTTTGGAATACCTGCTACGCAGAAATTAAAATAAATTAAAAACTATAAATGAACATGCAACTTTTGAACTAATTTTTTTTTCTAGGCAATGGAGTTAATTTTGACGACGAAATGTTGGACACAAAATCAAACAAAAATGTTGACATAAAACGGAGTTCCTAAACAAATAACTTGACTTAATATAAAACTCAGATAATCTGAGGTTTCATACTGTATAGTATATTCCATTATTATAGTATATTATAGTATATTCCATTTTACAAAAACAAGTATTCCTTGGAATTTTTATAAAACTGATTTTTCCCATATCGGTGCATCTCTGTTACTCAAAGTTCAATTGTTTTCCTAATTGCATACCAATAGCCCTGTACGAACCGGAGTCGAACCGTACAACTTTTCTATTTATTGTTTTTACAGCTCCAAAAATAAAAAAGTTATTAGGGGTGCTCCATAGGTATAAGTTGACCACCTCTACCAATGTTTTCAATAAAATAAAGCCACCCTATTATTACCTATACGGTATGCTATCGAACACTTAGGACTTATACAAAAAGGTTAACTTAGGACTCTCTTGAATTCACTATTTTTACTAAATTCGATTAATAATTATTTAGATACTTTCAAATCGAATTTGATTTGATTTTCTGTATACGTACCAAAAAATGGAAACTTTTAAAACATAATCTCTTGTAGTAGGTATCATTATAAGTAATTTGTGATTGTATCGTGTTATGCCAGAAGTGTTTTATATAAGGCATGTCTGGAACCATTGTGATACCAATTATTGATAAAGATCTGTTCTTGTCCGAAAATTCAGTTTTCTTTTAGGATTGGATTGGCGATCCCAAGATCTATTAAATTAAATTTTACAAAATAATTTTCGATAAAAAAAATTCATATTAGGGTATGAGATTAGCCTTGTATAAATAGGTAGATATCTCAGAGAAATAACCTTATTTCTCTGCGGTAGATTATCAACGTGCATAATATGTATAGGTTCATTCACACTATGTTTTCGTAAATATATACCTACTAGTTTATCTACTCACCCATTTTGACTTCCTTCAACTAAATAATTCACCACCACAATACTACAAAATGAATACAGGTGCTGTAAAAGCAGGATCCTTACTGAAAATTGCTTGCCAATTCCACCAGGGGGAACGCGGGAGTATCGACTAAACAGTTCGTCAGCCCGCCGCGCGGCGCTGGCGTCTCACACCCTTCCAACACCTATAACATCTCAGTTATCGCCGTAACTTTTCAGCTGAAGTTCCTGGTTCTTATAATTCCCGATTTTTTCAGCAACAACCCGGTGAAAAATCCTATATAGCACCCTTGTCGGGTCGCTGCGCGTAAGGTAAGACAACACGATTATTAATATTTGTAATAAAATAGTTTAGGATAGATCCGTCTTGGTAGCTTGTAAACTATTTATAAAACTATGTTCGTGTGACAAAATATTCCGAGGAAACATATCTCGTTTAGGAAGTTGTATAAAAGTTTGTGAAAAACCGGTGTGGAGATCAACTGGTCATATAATGGACAATAAGGCAGATCAATACAAAATTTCTCTGGGTTTGTGTGCTGGAGTAGAATGGGTCTAAACTCCCAACTTCGGAGTGTAATTATATTGTATCCCTCAAGAGATATTGTGAAGTTTTAAAGTTCTGCAAAATTAAACCATTAGGGAAAGAAGAGAATGTTCCTTTCGCGCAATTTCAGGAGCAAATTTAACTTTAAAGCTACTTTTAGGGTCGATTAATTGGTGAATTTTAAACTAACTAAAATAAATAAGACGAGTAGGAGTATCTAAGTAACATCACAGTTAAGGCTTTTTAGTTTTATTATCCTAATTAATTGAATTCAATTGTTGCTTTTAGAAAACTCTACAATGTCTACAAACTTCTTTAAATTGATCTTGCGCCGTTGTGATTTATTTTATGGGACAAGAGGCACAAAAGTGAAAAGTACCTCACATGCTATTTTTCTATTGCAATATTAAAGATCAAATAGTGCCGAAAAATTCACTAAGAGTATATTATGCAAACACATTTTTTGTTTGTTTAATTTTCGTAAAAAAATCCTATCTACAAGAGGAACAAAAAGGGGGTGTTGTACACTTTGACCCCTCAAACTTTTTCTGCGTACGATTCTCATTTAAAGGAACCACTTTTTATCACTTTCTTTACGCCAACTTATTGGGATTTTTGTTAATTGTAGGTTTGATCTCTTAAAAAAACATGTTTTCTCAACTATTGATCTAAAATTTGGTACGAGTTTTTGCTATATCTACGCAATCTTGTAGTTGCGTAAGCATCAAAATCATCAAGATAATGGAAAGTCTTTTGCAAACAATCGTTTAGGATTTCACAATTTTATTTATAATATCTATTATCTGGTAAATTTAACTAATTTAATGCAAATTTTTGGAAACGGTCAAGAAAGTGTTGCACACTTTGGAATCAAGAAAATCTTATCAATGTATTATTCCAATTTCCGCTTGTTCGCAATAAATATTCTAGTATCTACAGTAAATCTACATTCAGGGTGTTTCATCTTAAGTGCGAACACCCCCGTAAAATTTGTATTCTCCATCCGATTTTAGCCGCGTTTTTTTCTAAAAATAGGCCACAAAAACTCTACGTTGGTGCAAAATTTCAGGTCTTAATGTCAATTTTCAAGGCCTACTACAATTTTTTTTTTTAGTAAAAAATGGCGAAAACCATTTAGCGATTTTTTTTATTTAAAATCTGACACCATAGCGTTAATCAAAACAACCTAAAACCCCCGTATACCAAATTTGAACAAAAAATATACAGGGAGTTCCATTATGCAGGGTGTCAAAATTGAGCAAAATAGGAATTTTAAAGGCATCTGGAGAGTCAAGTGTGCCATGGAATCCCGTCAAAACAGATGAATGATCAACAGGGCTACTCAAAGTGTTGGTGTGCAAAGATTCAATTCAAAAATGTCAAAATGCTGAATTTTTATTAAACTTTATATTGGTCAGGAGTGCTCTGGAATCATTGAATAAATATTAATAAATACAAAAGCAATTTATTTCTTTATATCATCCAACCAACAAATACAAACAATTCAAATTGTTGGACCTTTATCAATAAAGTCACTGTCTAAGAAGATACATTTTCTGTGCGTTTCCTGTTGTGGCACACCAGCCACCTTAACTTCTATGGACTTAGTGACTGTCAGGCTTCTGTATTTTTTAGACTTAGTTCGTTTGTAATGTCTGGGGTGGTTTTGATATACTCGATTTTTGATCTGTATAAAGTTTAAGAAATTCAGCATTTCGAGTTGCTACAGAGAAGAACACCTTGTATATTTTTTATTGGATCTTTGCACATCGACACTGCGAGTGGTCCTGTTCATCATCCAACTGTTTCGAAGTAATTCCATGGCACACTTGACTCGCCAGATGAGTTTAAAATTCCTATTTTGCTCAATTTTCACATCCTGCAGAATGGAACTCCCTGTATATTTTTTGTTCAAATTTGGTATACGGGGGTTTTAGGTTGTTCTGATTAACGCTGTGGTGTCAGATTTTAAATAAAAAAATCGTTAAATGGTTTTCGTCATTTTGTACTAGAAAAAAAAAATTTGTAGTGGGCCTTGAAAATTGACATTAAGACCTGAAATTTTGCACCAACGTAAAGTTTTTTGTGGCCTATTTTTAGAAAAGAACGCGGCTAAAATCGGATGGAGAATACAAATTTTACGGGGGTGTTCGCACTTAAGATGAAACACCCTGTATAATACAATTTGTATGTGAAACTTTAATTTAATTCCCTGGGGATGATTTATGGACCAATATAAAGGAAAAAATCTGTGAAATAATATTCTAAAAAGGTACCCTTCAGAAATGATCAGAAATGAATTAAAAACTACTAATTATTATTTGTGCACCAAATGTCAATTGAAGATATGAGTGACTTCACGAAAACAAACTTCAGAAGCGAATGTAGCCTAACAAGTAAAGGCGTGTGCCTACGAAAGCAGTGGCGTAACCAGAATGTAAAGTTGGGGGGGGGGAGGTGAATTATTTTTAAAAAATCTTCGGTAATATTTACGACAAAACTATTGTTTTAAAATAAATTTTATTTAGAAATAAATACCACGCGGCAGATCTTTGGGGGGAACTAAAGCCCCCAAAGCCCCCCCTGGTTACGCCACTGTATGAAAGCGACATTTCCCACACAAAGTTTATTATTTAGTATATATTTTATTTTATACAATGAAATATGTATTTTTGTTGATAACTAAAAAAAAGAGAGAATGCATCGTGTGGCATTTAGAATATTATTTAGGAGATTTTTTCCTTTCGATTGGTCCATAAATGACACCCAGGGAATTAAGCTAAGGAATAAGTTTTAAAACTCATAGTTTCTCATCTTACAGATGCGGTAATGCAATTCAATTTAACATTTAGTTTGTAGTTGAATAATAAAATTGTCGTATATAGGTACAGTTTTTTCAAAAGGTTTAATTAAATTAGCAGGTTATTTAATCAGGAATTTGTTTACTGTATTTGGTGTTATATTTTCAAAAAATCTGTTTCGATATTTAAAAGCAGTGGATGGCAGGAGACAAAACAGCATTTTTGCATATGCCGCGTTTTAATCATATGCATATACGGCGTTTTAATCAAACACGACAGAATAATGCTCCTAAAAATTAAAGTTGTTTGACATAGAAAGGAAGTTGTTTATATTTTAGGAAAATATAATAGTATATTATACACTTAGGTTGAGAAGTGAGCCATTAAATTTACCGAGCATTTTTATATCCTGAGGCGCGTAGCGCCGAAGGATATAATATGCAACCGAAGTGTATATAGAATTTTTTTACTACTAACAGTGAAATATTGCCATATTTTACATATTTGATTAGATTTAGCCTGGGAGTTCAGTTGTCAAGCTTATAAAATGACACTAATCTTTAAATGTCATATAGAAAATTTTTCATTATTTACCTAGGTATTTTTTTATTATCAATATTTACCTAGGATGAGAAATATTACTTCTCATTAGAGGAATGAGATAAATATATGGTGATTTCTCAGGTTAGTAGTAAAAAAACAACTTTTCATACTTATTATTTAACCTGCTTCTTGACGTTCTTTGAAAGAAAAACTGGAACATTTAAGTCTTATATGCCATTTCCGAGCCATTTGCTTTGTTTATTTACAAAGCAATACTTTATATTTTTATTTGATTCTATTTTAATGAAACGTATGTGCGCACTTCAATATTTGCTTCCGTTAAATTAAATTAAAAACCAACGATAATTCCGAAAAATGCGTGGTTCAAAAATGAAAAAAGAAAACACTAAACTCACATTTCATCCTACATCCTAGTGAATGTAACTTTGATCACTACCACCAAGTTTTCAAACAATTGGACAGCCGTCTTACTTTCTATTTTTATCATCTCCCTCGGTGTTTTTATGTTTCTAGCAGGTATGTACTTCATTACGCTAGGTCGGTAAAGGTACTGAAATTAACCAGTAATCCCAACTTTTTCAAAAGTGAAAAGCTAGTAGCTGCAATAGGATGATGCAAGTGCAATTTTACCGAAGACTATGCTAATTATTATTTTATGTAATCTAGATTTGATGCTGTTATTTAATAAGGTAGTTTATGGTTTTACAAGCGGCTAATGCGCGAAAAACCACCGAGCGGAAGCTGGTAGCCTGTGAACTGAAGAAATCTCGATTGGAATTTCCAAATCATCGAAATCTTCATTGTGATTCCCGACTAAAAAAAAGTGTACAACTTTCTTGTTTATTGATTATTTCTGTAGTAAACCTGGTTAGCTTAACGGTAGCTATTGTCTAGGCTAGATAGACATTGAGATGCTGAAATTTTACGCCCTTATATAAGATAATACGGAACAAAACGATAGCTCATGGTAAATATAACAAAATAATTTGTATATATTCTGTAATATTCTTGAGTTTGTTGCAATCTATAGACTACCTTCTTGAAGTAATGGGGCTGCCATTTTACTTCCAGATCACTAATATTCCGGAAAAATATTCTATTGGTTGTTCCGGAAAAGTTTAAAATAGTTTGACGGCTAGTAGGTAGGTACTTCTGGAGGTTTTTTTATTATATTTTATCCACTGTACTTTTCTCAGTTTGTATAGTTTGAGTTATAAAAAAACTTTTGCTTTTTTTAATACAGATCGTAGAAAATGCCGTTTCTCAACACAAAAAATAAATAATCCTGCAGTCAACACCAGTTGCAAGCGGTTTCTAAGATTTCTAAATTTGAATAAATTTACAGGGTCGTTTTTCTATTGTGAAGATGAAATATGTGTAATGTGTATCCTATATTTATTTATTTTAAACTTATCTGCATGCAGTCTTGAATGAATGATGCAGTATACCTACCTATACTACTAGCTCACTCTCCTATACCTTTGTTTCCACTATTAAAAAATCTTATTAGCATTATTTATTACTTTGATATTATGTCCTAATTAGGAAGTGGCTTTCATGCATTTTTAAGGCTTTGATATCGACCTCTAATTGAAGTCTTTTCTATTCGCACCTACTGAAAGTGCCTTATTCATTAGTTTTCTCATGACATGAAAACCACACTTAGAGAAACACTTCTAGTTTCGCTATATACATTTTTAAGTTTCAGTCAACCCTAAACGCTAAACGCTACTGTAAAACCAGAGTAGTTGTGTGCTTATGCTTATAATGTGCTTATACTTATCTTTAATCGCTGGAAGCATTCACAGTTGTATGACAGTAATAATTTCGTTTATTTGAACATAGAACCCTAGTTCGACAACATCTGATGGGATTATTCTATTATTCAATTATTATATAAAAGGTAAATAACGAAACAAGTGGCTTCTATTTTTAGTTTCGTCAATACTATTACAGAAATCATGTAGTAGTTAAGTATACAGTGTGTCCTCGGATTAAGTTTACATAAGGTGTAAATAACCGAAAAAATTGAGCTTCTGGAGCCCCGGTTAGTTTGAAACTAACTTGTGACATGATTTTAGTTTCAAAAAATCACATATGCCTTGGAAATTATGAAGAAATTAATTTTCCACATGAGTAAAGTTCTCTTTTTGTAGGTTTTACGACAAAATGTTATTAAGAAAACTTGTTCAGTATGAAGAGCTGAGTAGGTTTGCGAAATTTCGAAAGCCTAGGCATACTTTGACTTTTTGAAAGTGCCCTTTTTGTAGGTTTTACGGCAAATTATTATTTAAATTATATTAACTTGTTCATAATGAAAAACTAATATAGGTTTGAAAAATTTCAAAAGCCTAGGTCTAGATACTTTGTTTTGTGCGATTTAATTTTTTTAGCAAAAAAATTCGGGGACACACTGTATAGCTTGAGTCAGCGAAAATATAAAATAGTCTAATCCAGTGGCGTAGCGACGGGGGGCTATAGCCCCCCCTCGCAACTATTTCTGTAGAGAACTTTTGTAAAAAAGAAGAAAAAAAATACCACCAGTTTATTTACGTAATATTTTTTGTTCATAATAGACCACTTCGATTTATTCATTTATTTAGACTGATTGACCTTGAAAAATTTAGAAAAATGTTGAGGCTGGTTAATGCCGTTGTCTCATGTGCTTCATTTGCCTCGGCCAAAGGCCTCGGCAACTAAATTCCACATGGGTTATAAACAGTTGAACTTCAATGCCTTGGTGCATAAATATCTATTTATCCATTTAATTTTTTTGCATCTTTTTGCAATCTTGATATATTATATTGTTTTTTTTTGAAAAGAGCGTTAATATAGCAACAAAATGTTATTAAAAAATATTAATATTTATCGAGCCTCCCTCTAAAATAAAGTGAGCTTTAATTTATGAGCCTCGCAGGTACGTACTAATGTCGTAAATGAAAAATTATGGTTAAAAAATAGAACATTGATCGGCACTCAAAATCATTGATCGATACTATAACGGAGCCAGGTATACCTACCATATAGACAGTAATTTATCATAGTACACGAAAAGGGGCGCTATGTCATTAATTTAAGCCGAATAGAAAAGATGGAGGGGTCTCTAATGCACAACAGTAAAAGCTATGCTTTCATAACTTCGGTAATGACTCCTTAAAAAATTACCTCTAGCAGATTGTTAAGTAAAGGTATATCTTATATAATGTGCTAAAAGCTAGGTAGGAATTAGACTTATTAATACTCAGATTATATGATTATGAAGCCAACCTTTTATTTTAGATAAAAAATATCTTCATGAGATATAAAATAAATCTTTATAACCATTTTTTTAAACCTCGACCGGGTTTTAATCTACTTCTGAAATATTTGATTTGGAAGTTGACTCTCCCTCCGACAAATATTTCTATTAAAAACGCCGGTTTCTTGCTTTCCTTGTTCTCGCTTCTTGTTCTTAATTATAATTGGGGGAGAGCATTAAATTATATGCCGTTTCATTGTTCATTCTTGTAGTATTTTGATAATATTCGTTTTTTTTTAACAAAGGTTTGTCTTTAATTTCAAACATGCTTTGCGTTACTGGCATAGAATCCTCTTCGGCATCCCAGGTATGGCTTGTCGACAGCTGTAGGGATCAGTGAAACGGAGATACAGAAATCGATCCGGCCCAATTGGCATGGGCGTATCCATAGAAATGAAAAGAAGTCTTTGATGGGTCGTCATTTTTTAGATTTATTTTTTACACTATCGTAGTCGTCGAAAAAATACTTAGGTAGCTGTAAAGGTACGAATCCCCGGTGATATATTCCCATGACACTGCTTCCACTTTGATATTGATAAATCTATCTTCACTAAAATTCGTGTAGAAAAATTGTAGGTACCATTTTCGAGATGTTTTATACAAACAACATGATAACCTGGAGATAACCTGCCAAATTATCTTTGACTTGTCGGTAATGGCATTAGCTAGAGGCACTCTGGCACTCTACATATAGGTATTGAAATTTTACAAAAGCTGAAAGAGAATATACAATACATTAGCAAATTAGGAAAATCCGTTTGTGTTTGGCCTCGCACTGGATGAAAATCTGGATACACCCATGATGACGACATTTTGGATACGATGGTTGCGCGGAGGGTTGTCGAGGGTTGCGAACAAGGGGACGACTCGATAAGGATACCAATTAGACCAGGTTGGATTCACTGGGTTGCTATAGGCGAGAAGAGAAATTATTTCCGATTAAAATCAGATGAAATTATGTGAATTTTGAGTGAAGATATCTTTTACCTGATATTTAGAAAAATGGAACATGAAAATAGGTACCTACATTTATGTAAGGAGTCCATTTCAATCGGGTAAAAAAAGTTATTTCCAGTGGTTACCTTATAAAACAAATACTCAAAAAACCATTTGGTGAACCGAACATAATTTGAACTTGTCCAGATCCATTGTAGCCCTAGTCCCAAATGGCAATGAAGCCGAACTAATAGTAATTGTCACCCCTCTCCAGCACAAGCATAACATGGTTGCTTCTGCAGTATCTACTCCTGGTTTCAAGTATTGCGTGATTATTATAAGTATGAAACATTTTTATTAATCAAAACAAAAAAATAATCTTTATAATGTATTTTGTAACAACTTGTGACGACAATTTCCTTCAAATAGATAATATTTTTCTGAAAATATTTTATTTAGATTTACCAAAATATTTCGCGGCTCGAAAGTCAATAACTATCCAAATTTTCAAACACTAAAAGGTACCTGACCTTAGGAATACAATCGAAGTTGTTTTTGTAAAATTGGGGTAAATTAAAACACATATTTGGAGCAATGGGAAATGTGTTTCCTTTTACCCCAAAGTCAAGAAATTTACCTCTATCTCTTTTATCTCAATGCAGCGTTGCCAAACCGCAGGGTTTAAAAACGCAATTTACTTGGCTAAATCGGATCGGCTAATGTGAAATGTCCCATGCAACCCAAATCGGATTGGTCGGAGCCAACCACCGGACCCGGACAAACAACAGGATAGACGTTCCGGGTAATTGTATAAATAGGAACGGGAGTTTCCCGGAGTTTAAAGTGTTAGCGGGAAGTGTAAAGAAAAACACTGCTTAATACTACTATATAGGATGGATTGTAACTAAGCTGTGGGATTGTTCTCTATGAATGATACGGCAGAGAAAGTCTCAGCTTAGCGAGAATTAAAAACCGATTTATTCATTGTGCTTTTTTGGTTTGCAAATCGTTAACGTCATCTGAAAGCCTAAATTGTTTTATTCATGCTTACCTTTCGTCCACGGTAAATAAATACTGGGGGTTAGGGACATCGACATGTGGTAATCAGCAAGAAAGTTCCTATTTATTTGAACAAAAATCGACCTGACCCGGTTCCCAAGTTATTGCTGGATCAAAATTTTCAGCAATAATTTAAGTACAAAGTAGGGACAACGCAGGACGACCCAATTATTGTTGTATTAAATTAGGTATATTGGAATAAACCTAGAGGTGATGTAGAATGGTTCGTTATTTCACACCCTCTCCGAACTCCCTAGAGACTAAAGATATCACACCCGCTCAATATATTTCTAACCGATTAAGATATCGGTTTCAAATTTAGTAGGACGTAATCTTGCTTACAATAGGGCGGTTCTAATTTCTTTAGAGCTAAATCTTTCTAGGTGTATATTATTGGGTTTTTCGCAATGCAATAATTTTTAGCCAACGAAAATAGTAGGTAGGTAGGTACCTTATAAAGGGGGGTTTAGAGGGAAGCAAAGGAATGAATCTGAAAGTAGTGAGTAGTATTGTGTCGTTTTTTCTGTTTTAAGACATTTCACGAGGAAATGAAAGTATAAATAAGTGAAAATATCCGTACTTATCTATATTGCGGGATTTTTGTAAAATGTTGGAATTTACTATTAAAATAATGAGTTTAAAAAGATTGATGTGGAATGTAACTGTGTGGTGTCGTAAGTTATCTCTTAAACTATTATTTGGTACGGTACATACACTTCGCCAAAAACGATATATTAAATTAATGTAGACTTGACAAGTAGACAAAGTTTATTGGTAGAAAAGGTAAAAGGTACCTGCACTATGCACTTCAAGTCGGGTATTTTATATCTCTAGACATGCCCGCTTCAGTGCTGATGCTGCAAGTTCCAAAAGGAACTTTTGTTCCGCCATCAACGCGAATATGATAAACTGCATCTTGGAATTGCTTTGTTGAAGTTGTTCCGGAATACCTATTTCGGAACTTTGTGGCCCTGACAAATATGTTGCCTCAAACTGTGATAATACTAGTAGGTAGGTATTTGAGAATGCTAGCCAGCATTGTGTGTATTGTATACGGTTATGGAATAATGACACTTCGCTTGAGTTTTCATGTTGATATAATATTCTATTTAGTTATTGAATGAAACTGGCCAGTGACCAGAGATATGCTTTCTAGGTATATCTCTGTCAGAAACTTTAAAAATATAATGTAAAATTTTTTATTTTTATTTAATTGCGGTGACAATACGTGACTGACAAATTTTGCAGCCAACAGCTACCCCACTAGGTACTTCTTTATGGCATATTCAAACCATTGTTAGCATGAAAACGAGACGACCTAGAGACCCGTTCTTTGCCCCATTGTACTCCTCCCGTCGAACTGCGTCTATGTGTGCCAAATTTGTTGCCCCAAAACTTGCCCCTATCGAGCATCAGCTATGTAATCGGGAACACGCCAAAAGTTAAGAACAAATTTGGCACATTCCCCCAGTAAAATTCATAAGAAGTGTGGTTCTGAAATACATTCGATTTAATCATATAACAGCTGTCACTGACCTTTAGTTATAATATATCATCGCGGAACGGGTAAACTTACCTAAACACTGCTTATCGCTATTTAGTTATAGTAACGAGCGATGCCTCAGAGACGAGGTGGCCGAGTGGTTAAGGCGTTGGACTGCTAATCCAATGGGCTCTGCCCGCGTGGGTTCGAATCCCATCCTCGTCGCAGTTATTTTTTAATTAAAGTTATAGTCATATAAATTATTATTATTAGCCATTAGACTCGTGTGATATCTGATAAGAAGTGCTCAACAAATTATACAAACGTGCGTGTTTCGTGTTTGCTTGGAGGGATATCTTTATGTAGATAGTATCAGATTTATTGTCGTAAAGTTTTTAGTAATAGGTATAGAGGGTCGAATTATTAGTAGGAACAGTTGGAGTATTTTTTTAAGAGTTAGTAAATAATTATTGCAATGCAATATAACGTACACAATATTTTTTCTAGAAACGTTTTCCGTTATAATCAATCCACTTGAAATCATTTAAAGTCTATCCAAGATACAGCGGCAGTGGATCAAAACTTTGGCCACCACGTGACCTATTCTCTTATTGGTCTGGCCGTCATAAAATGTCAAGTGTTTACGCGGCGAGCAGAATGCAGGGCCGGCTCTTCCCTCAGTCGAGTTTTCTGCATATTTTAGATCGGATCGCGAGCAGTATATTCTGTAAATTTATTTTGCTACTTAATTTAAGGAAATTTATAAAGATCCACGAAAGGCAGAAACACACATTTTAGAACTTCTAAAAGAATTAGTTGAGAATTACATGCCACTGGGAATCTCATATTAGTCCGACCCTGGTAATCGATCGCAAGGCGGTCATGTGACTTTGTTTATATCTACTGCCGCTGTATCTTGGATAGACTATAGATTACTTGGCCTTGGCCCTTGACCATACATAGATATCGGTTCATATGGAAATGTGTTACTGTCGGTAATATTTTTCACAATAGATATATTACTCCAAATAGTAGTTAGCGATACTATCCACAACCACAGTGTACTTACACCAGAAGCCGCACTCTATGCTGATATTGTCGATTCCATTAGATAGGTACTCGGTACTCGTACCACCAGATAGGTAACTAGATTTAGATTGGAGGCCATAGCGACTGCTGCTGTTTTATCATTCTGCGATAGTTAATACAGGGAATTTGAAAAAAAGAATACATTTACCTTTGAATAAAGAACCCCAGGAAGGAGCAAATTTCGGCCGGGACAGTCTCTGCATGGCGGGATGTCGTCTCCGTTTCTACAGTGGCACGCACCTTTGAAACGCCTATGCCACTTTGGTGCATGGCCTTCAACAGTTAATTTAAATTACAAAATTACTTGCCGATGGATTATTATCCTCAAACATTTTAGTTTTGACGGTCAGGGAAGTGCCACAAGCCGCACAGCTAAGCATAATAACTAAAAAGTATCTAAATACCACGTACTGACACCTAACACCCTGTCAGATATCAAAATATTGAGTCAAAACTTGGTTACTACTCAGGGCGATTTCCGTCTCACATAGAGCTTTGATTCTTTATTCAAAGACATTTAGGTATTCATTAAATTGAGCAGGAGGCTGGCATGGCTTGACTGGTTCAATAACAATTAGGCCAGGCAATGGGGAGTTTCTATTCGCAAAAGGTCGGAGAGAAACGAAATTTGGTGGGATGGTAGACATAGGTCCCCTGATAGTACACCTGTGATTGCGACCTCAGGGTGTTGCCGCTCGAGGGGTGGGGGGATGAAAACTCTGCGTCGGGACGCTTTTCGGGAAATAGCGCCGTTGTGGTAAGCCCTATCGAAAAAAAGTTGAAATGAAATATGTAGAGAACAAAATTGTGCGCAATTTTGGTCTTACAGTTTTCGTCTGCGACCAATAGTTTCCGCTCTACGCCGTGCCAAAGTTGGGCGTTGGTTTGCAATTTTCAACAAAATCAGAATTTCATCGCGGATTAAGACGAATATCGCTATTACACAATTCTGTAATATTTTTTTTCTGAAAGAGTAATGTTTTCCGAGTCGGCAGATGCCAGGTTTGATACATTTGGTCGTGTATAATAAAATATATGATTTTTTGAAGCGCGCCGCTACATGCTCCGATGAGGGTATTTTCTAATTGTTAATATCTACGCCGCCACATTTATTAATTTGTGCATACATGAAACAAGAAAATGTCATTATCAACTAGTTTCCACACCACCCTTGAGGTAGAGTTGATCGGTGCGTTTTTTTAACGTGGTATCCCCAAGAGGCCTAATCCACGGTCGATATCAGTTATTTTACTTTGAGTCTCTTGCAACGTTGTAAAGCTGACTCGCCTTCATTGTCATCATCCTCGGACATCAATTCAGAGACAGAATCGGCAAACTCGGCGTTGTCTGTTTGGTCCTCATCGTCCTGTATCTGATTGGAAACGTTTTCGGCATCTTCTGTGTTGTCGTCGTCTAACGCAATCAGGTCTGGAATGTTTTCGCAGGACGTCCCAATATAGTGTAAACACAGAACCGAACATTTTAATCCTGCCTGCCGGCAACCACAAGCAGGTACACAACCTTTCTGGCATCTGCACGAGATGCTCTTAAGTAAAACATCTGGAGCTGGTTCCTTTGAAATCCGTATTGCGTCCAGTACTGTGCTTGTTCTTCGCCATCCATGATCTTCTGGAGGCTTCTGAACTCCCCGCCAGCTCTGTACCTACTTGACAATATGTACGCAATGAATGATGACGGCACGCGTCGGATGTTGGTGGCAGTACAAAGTTCGTATACCGCAGAGAGTCCAACTTACGCTGTTCACTTCCTGCACCATACTGTCTCAACATAAACTCTACCTCAAGGGTGGTGTGGAAACGAGTTGATAATGACATTTTCTTGTTTCATGTATGCACAAATTAATAAATGTGGCGGCGTAGACATTAACAATTAGAAAATACCCTCATCGGAGCATGTAGCGGCGCGCTTCAAAAAATCATATATTTTATTATACACGACCGAATGTATCAAACCTGGCATCTGCCGACTCGGAAAACACTACTCTTTCAGAAAAAAAATATTACAGAATTGTTTAATAGCGATATTCGTCTTAATCCGCGATGAAATTCTGATTTTGTTGAAAATTGCAAACCAACCCCCAACTTTGGCACGGCGTAGAGCAGAAACTATTAGTCGCAGACGAAAACTGTAAAGACCAAAATTGTGCACAATTTTGTTCTCTACATATTTCATTTCAACTTTTTTTCGATAGGGCTTACCACAACGGCGCTATTTCCCGAAAAGCGTCCCGACGCAGAGTTTTCATCCCCCCACCCCTCGAGCGGCAACACCCTGAGGTCGCAATCTCAGGTGTACTATCAGGGGACCTATGTCTACCATCCCACCAAATTTCGTTTCTCTCCGACCTTTTGCGAATAGAAACGCGTTTTTTATACCCATTGCCTGGCCTAAATAGCTTATATTAATATAGTGGGGATAAAGCCAATTCAAAAGTGACAGACTCTTTTTTGTATATGAAAGCTTTCGCAATCATTTTATTACTTCAGTAGTCAATAGAAAGCGAGTTCCAACTACATAATTATATATATTGTTTTTAGAAAATTTAGGCGGACATGTTAGATTAGTGTGATATTTCATTACAAATTATTGCATCGATGTAATAAAGCAATAAAATAATTGGGAAAGCTTTCATATAGAAAAAAAGTCTTTCAATTCTTAATTGGCTTTATCCCCACTATATAAATATAAGCTATTGTTATTTAATGAAAATGTACATAACACTAATGTTGCAAGGAAAACACGAACGGGTACGTCGTCTCTGTCTCAGTCGACTTGAAAGCACTGCTCAGCAGTTAGCCACAACCTTCTCAAGCGTACAAGCCCTGTGCAAACATCTGGCAACGCTGCAGCGGGACGGTTCAACTGGTCTATGCAGTATAGAGCAGTCTGCATTTTGGCTTAGTTTATCTTTTCTAATAAATGTTCAACCCCCTTTTTAATTATAATTAGATACATTTGTGAACTTTGTTTGAATAATTGTGTACCTAAGTAAGTAGATACGTTTGTTTAACAGACAATACAAGCAGGAACAAGTAACAAAATATACACAAAAGTGTAAGTACTTATAATAAGTACGATTCCTGCTGTGGATAGGTATAATTTCACAAACAATATGGTTTTGGGCAAATAGAGGCACAGAAAATATAGTTCCACAACAGAAAGCTCCTTAACAAAACCTGTCAAATGGACTCCAACTACAGACTTCAAAAACAAGCAGATTGCATCTTCCCAATTCGTAGATTAGCCAACATTTAATAGTGGACCTCAATATCAATGCATTTGGAAAATATTAAGCTTTAAAGTTGGAGTCCATTTGACAGCTGTCATTAAGGAGCTCTCTGTTCTAAATATATTTTCTGTGATAGAGAGGACTATATTTTGTTGCAAGTCGAATTTTTGTGAGAATTTTTCGCAAAGTGCGCCATCAGGCAAACGATGAATCTTCTCTTATGGTCAAATTTTCATAAAATACAAACAACAAGCGAACAGAGAACAGCATGTTGTGAAGGAGAGTAATCTCTTCTGATTGAAATGGCAGTTAGGGTAAATTTTATAATACATTCTACTAAATTATCTTTTGACTTTAACATTAGGTAAAGAAATTTTTGCAATAATACTAAACAATGGTTGAATTGTTAGAAAGATCCTTTAATTTTAAATAGTACTTTAGTTTGTCTATGCAATTGGCCCTTAATAATTTTATTCTTAAATTTTCGTCCTTTGGAAAGCCCAAAATGAATACAAGTTGACCGCTTGTCGTCAAGCAAAGAAAACCTACCTACTTCAAGTTATTATTACGATTTGACTTACAGCCATCTAGGAATCTTGAGGCTTGAAATTGTAAAGGAACGATTCTTCACTCCGAAATTACATAAATTAATTCTGGTAAATTTCTTGAAAAATCGAGGGACAGGGAGTGACAGGCCACGCCGCGCAGACCCGCAAGCCATGTTGCCAGCTTTCTCAACTTCAGGGCTTTCCTAGAATCGGCTGTGGCTCAGCCCTCTGCGTGCGTTGAGCAAGCGGAGTCGAAAGTAGTCAAAGCGCGCGGGTCTGAAAGAGAGAGTGCGGTTACTTGCCAAATGTTTGCTAAATGTTTGCTAAATAAATATCATGTGCATTTTATCATCCATTCAGCCTAAATAATACAAGAGAAAAAAAATGGGTGCTCTTACAGAAAAAAAAGTTGGCGTCAGTTTCTAAGGGTTTCTAACTGCGATTTTAATGTGTACCTTTAAAACAAATTATTGACACTAAAAGTCATAGCACGTAAAGTAAAAGCAGTATTTAGGTTTATCTACCCGTTCGCGAATACGAGATGCAACCACCTCTATCAAATCTCGGCACGTTTACAACAGATGTTTTGTCTCAGCCAGATGGCTTGTAATAATGAGGACGATATCTGATCACGTGGGCAGCACGCAGAGCGGTTTGTTTACATTTAGAAAACTAGGCTGTAGGTAGTTTATCTTACAAACGTGTGGTATAAAAATTAATTTTATATACACAACCTGTACAATCTATCCGACCTTCACACATTTGTAGGGTTGTGCTTGTGTTGCAGGCAGCCCCTTCCGTCTACACCCCACGCGCAGGGCAGGCCCCCTAAGCGGGCTCCCGCCCCCGTCCAAGCGCAAGCATAGCGGCCCGGCTTGCCTCGAACCCACTCGCCGCCGCCAAGATAGCCGAGTGCGGCAGGTAAGAAGGTCAGTGGCGTCGCGCGACTTCAGGAGCAGGGGGGGCACCTTAATTTTTTTTCTCAAGACAATGAACAACATTTCAATAATATTTTTATCGCAATTTTAGTTTACCTGAAACAAAAATGGGAAAAAAAAACAATTACACTTTTATTTTTATTTTCATATTTTTAATAAACCAATGAGACAAATAATACATGAAACAAAAACAAAAAAATACTTCCGAAATAAAAAACTTGTACTGTCAATGTCAAAAAACACTTCCAAAATAAAACAACTTGTACGTACTGTCCTATCATTAATACAAACACTAATACATCTAAAAAATAAAATGTAAAAAAAAACTTTTTAAAAACGAGCTTTTATTTAAGCCATGTAGGTACTAAAATGAATAAAATAAGTCTAGGTTTTCGTTAAGATAATTCAATGCCAAATTGCGACAAGTTTTTATAAATTTAAAACCTTTTCACGCGAATTTTAAAGAAAATATATACTTTGGCAAATAGGTACTTGCTTATCAACCAATCACTGTCCAATAAAATTAATTGGTACCTACCTACTTTGAACATGAACATCTCACGCGACATGCTTTTTGATTTACAAAAACTTGTCGCAATTTGGCATTGAATTATCTTAACGAAAACCTAGACTTATTTTATATTACTTTATTCGTTTTAGTACATGGTTTAAATAAAAGCTTGTTTTTAAAAAGATTTTTACCTTTTATTTTATTTTGTGCTTTTTAGTTCCTATTTTTGATTCCCATATGATTCCCATCTTGGGACATCCGCTATATTGGATTTAGTATGATATCACTTAGGGTACCTTTTTTTATACTCGTCATACCTTTCATTTCATTCCCATGTCAAGTAGGTTGTGCAGAAATAGGTAACACACTATCTTCGGGTGGCCGCCATTATGAATTTAGTGTGATGTCACTAACTTTATCGTTTTCTACTCTTCAAGCCCTTTTATTTGATACCCATATTAAGGGGGTTGGCAAAAACCACATCATCCGCCATCTAGTGACGTCAGCCATTTTGAAAGTATTACAATATTGAGTATTGCATATTGTATTGTCACCAAAACTAAAGGTGTATGCAAAATTTCAGCTCAATCGGATGTCAAGAAGTGCTTCTAATTCAGCTTGCAAGATTCGACCCACATATTATAGTGGATATCACGAACGATGATTCCTGCGTCACAATGGTCGACAATGGAAATTACTTATCGACCATTGAGACGCGGGGATCATCGTTCGTGATATGTATACATACATACCTACACACCTACATACTAACAGGACAAGTTAAGTTAAATAAAGGCTTGTAAAAATATCACATCTTTTACAGCACAGGCACCTCATATTTACTCAATAAAACATCATTCTTCGACTGCGTTTTTGGGCAAAACATTCTATCAAGTGCGAGGCGAGTCAGGTTAAGACAAATCTATGCACGCGCGGCCATGCGGTGCCTACCGCAGCCCATGAGGCCAAAACTAAGCACCATCACCGCTCATGTAATTAATTAAGTGTTTGCTCTGAATATATTAGTAGTATTATAAAATTCCCACCTAAAAAAATCTGGGGGGGGCTGTGCCCCCCCTGGCCCCCCCGACGCGACGCCACTGAAGAAGGTCAAAGTCTACCCCATAAAAATTGTTTATATTTAAACGTTAAAAAATTACATGCTTTCGTTTTTTTTTGAGTATAAATCATGAACCAATGTTGTATCTCGTATCTCGTATTTTCCAAGATACCTATACCAATGATGGGCATCGAAATTGTCACCACCCTGTAAGGTCTGTGGTATTTATAACCTAAAAACAATTTTAATCCTAAAACAATAATTAAAAATGAAAAAGCACATGTTACAACCGTATAGCCTCGTTGTTGTATATATTGGCTGTCTCTATGATTGCTCACGATATTTTATACAGTCAAACTATAAGCACAGCGTTTGTTATGTTAATGTAAATCAGATTACTTCAATAGAATCGATATAGTCGTTTCGCCATTAGCGGGACACATTGGTAATTTAGTTAAGACCAACTGACAAGCCAGGGGTGCCAGGGCCGTATTTGGCGGTATTTTGGGGAGTTTTGGAAGAATTTTTTTTTCCAGATTATTTATTAACACTTACCATAAGAAACCGAAAAATGCTATGCACGACAGAAAATAAATCATTCTGAACATTTAAGTTAGTTATAATTTATAATAAACATAATAAACTCAATGAAATTCAACAATTTACTAAAGGTGACTTTATACACAACTCATTATTGCTTCTCTGTCACTTCATTATCATTTTATAGAGCAGATTACAGCGGATTACAAAGATAAAAGGGGGTTATCTTCAAGTGAGATAGTAATGAAATGTTAAGGAAACGAAAACTGCATAAAAATAACATAATGAACATTTATAAATAGGAAAATAAAATACGCGTGGGGCACTTTTGGGATGGGGAAAAAACATTGAACTCGCGTGACTGTCAGTTGTCACTTCTGACGTGCAGTCCTACGACCACGGCCCTCGTAAAATAAACTGGACTGCTTTCCAATACAATCATTTGTTCCATCTGGGGCCGCGGTGGCGTCGCTCATACCGGTGCTGACTTTTTAGACTGCATGTTTTTCTGCCTTGGTTCGAGGCAGGCGCGTGCATATGTCTTTAAAGAAAAACACCGCTATGGCCAAGAGCGTTGGGCAAATGTGGGTTTACGGTATGGCTCCTAAATAGGCTTTATCCGTGTCATTTACTAATTGTCCTACAATCACTGGGTTTACTACGGTTTTCTAGGGTTTTCCGTAGTACTTGAGCGAATGCTATCCTAGTTCTATCGGGAAAAAAGTCGGCCCTAGCCGCAAATGGCAACGAAGACAAAATAATAGTAATTGCCCCCCTTCCCCGCACAAGCATGTGGTTGTTTCTGGGGTACTCCTAGTTTGGAGTATTGTGATGGTGAGAATTATTATTATTAATATTATCTATATACATAATATCCCACAGATAGGTCGGCCATACTGTGCCCACACTTGATTGGGTGTCAAATGTGAAATGCACGAGGGCCTTGGTTGGCCGTGGTCAAATGTCATTTCGCTTCTCTCCTAGAATGCACACTGAATACCCCAAAATAGGCCCAACATGGCGGCTATCCAGACGGACGCCAAGCGCCCTCTGCAATTTTACGAAGGCCATTCCTACGACTGATTCGTTTTTTCTGTTTACACCACAAAATGTAAAAATATATTGCTACTTTGTCCAAAGTAGTTTGCCCAAAAATTCAGCTTAACCAATGCGCACAAATACGTTCCTGGTTTGGCCTGTCATTCCAGGCAATCTAGGGAGTTTAGCAAATGTCAAATGAACTGTCAACGTCTTCGCTATTCGGCGGAACGACTAGATATATCCACTTCCCGATCAGATAATAAAATTGAATATCTACCTATACTAAAATCAAGTACCTAACTCTTACGCCTGGCGTAAATAAAAGCACGTGTTCGATGACGTTCCGCGAAATAAGGCGATTGGTCAATATGCCATAAAATATCAGCGCGTCTGGCAACAGGGATGTACTCGATCGCAAAAGCGTATTTATGCGGTGTTATCTTGTTGTTTCTTTCTTCTTGCCAATAATTTTTTCGGAATTATTTTGATGTTTACGTCAAAATAATTGTGAAAGTAAAATTAAATAAAGGTCGTGCCTCAGTGCGGCTCTGGCGAATATCTCAACGTACACGTTCTTGTTTACATTAGGCGTAAGAGTTATTTGAGTTTAGTATAGCTTTTGAATTTTATCATCCATAGTCAAGTCGATAGGGATTCGAATGTTTATTTCCTTAATGTTGGAAGCTGTTTAAAATAATGTGTAGAACGACATAAGTATGTAACAATTTAATTGATAGAAACAGCCGTTTTCAAATTATTTTTCACTACATTTTCTGTATTCAAAATAACTTTATTCGATGTAGATGTTGTCCGTATAGGTGTATTGCCGGACAATGTGGGCAACAGAACGCCACTAGAAGAGCAATTAAATAATCTGGTTGCATTTTTTGTCCGCAGATACTGCCCCGGCCCAGCGGTCGCGAACGGCCCCACCATTTCGTTCAGCAGTTTCCGGCAGTCGTTCACCTCGAATGTCAACTACCTGAAGAGGCGCTTCAGCTCCGGGGACCTGTCCTCGGAGTGCGACGATGCCGACGCCGCCGTCGACCCGTACTCCGCCAGGCCGACGCCGGTCACCAGCCAGCCCCAGGTAACCTGGTGTTTATAGTCGCCGTTTCTCAGAGAGATGTTATGTTCGCATCGCTTTTGTGCGCAGTTTTCGATATTTCGTGGCCGAATTTCGCCCGGAGCCGCAGATAAGTGAGTGCTAAGGTGCCACACATCTCTTAAAGGGCGCCAGAACCATCGAAAAGCCGTTCCGCCGTTTGGGCCGTTTTCCGATTTGGGTGGCCTCGGATCGAGACAACCAGCTACACGACGAAGAACGTTTTCTCGGTTGTTTGGTGTGTGCACGACTATTGAAAGTGCAATAATGGCTCGCGGTCCGCTGCTCCTGGTTGGGTTATGCTCGGCTATGGTCTGTGCAAACTCTTTATTTTCAACTTTTTTTTTATTTTTTAACGACCCAACAATTTTGTTGGTGGTATGACATTGAAAATATTAGCACAAATTCGTTTCGAACGTAATTTTTCTTATAATCTAACCGAAATTGTATGATGTGTAAATTCTTTAGCGCGGTGCTTGACCCTTGTCTATATATATTTTTTCAATCCTTGGTATCATAGAAGCGCACTTACTACTACCGCGAAGACCCCCTTCAAGAATATTTATAAATTTATTAAAACATAATAATAACATGTTTCTTTGATGATTTTGCTCAAATCATCATATGCAACAAGCAGGTTGCAGACAGTTGATGAAGTTTGAAGAGAAAAACAAGAATGCTGTTTTTTATTACAGTGAGATGTTTGAACTTCTACTCTCAAATTTTTACGCGTGATAAAAAAAATATTGTACCTCATCGAAGAGGAGTATCAGTTACAGTAGCGTAACCAGAACTCGATTGAGCCCCACCCCCTCAATTATTACATGTTACATGTATATATTATATTAGGAAAATCTAATTTTCCATATGTTGTCCCCAGGGGTCACTCGTAAATTTCCCTTCATTCTACTCAACATCGATGTAATTTTCTACCATCTCCGAGGCTTGTATGCGAAAATTGGGCACCTAAAATTTTCACTATCTGACGATCTAACTGTTTAGTTCGATAATCGAACTTCGATGTTTGTTCATGCCTTTATCTAATAAAGGTTCATTGTTTTCTACATCTTTGTTTCTGCTTACAAGTTAATTGGCTGAAATATTACGGAGTTACCGTGTTTCTATTCCACAAGCTATATTTGATTTTAACGTTTAAACGGAGAGCCAACAATTTTGAATGTTGGCGAAAACGCCAGTATTATTGGGTTGTATTTTGAATACCCCGCCAAAAGTATATCTCTGGACGCTGACCCCGCTTAAAAGAATATAATATATCTGCGTAGCATCGATATTGATTAGTACAATAATTTCGGGGTATATTATACTGCAAAATTGGACCTACTTAAAATGAAAATTTCTTCCTTTTTCAAACACAATAGTCATTTTTTAAATTAGGGGATTTGTATTTATCTTTTATTAGTAGCAAATATGTTATTTCGGCTACGTGAAAATATCCTACGATAAATGGCACTTTTCCCATCAAAATCGAGTCGGCCTAACATAACCCCTAAGCCCTAGAACCCAGAAATTCTCAATAACAGACTTGTAACATTATTTAAGAATTTAAATTATTCTCACATTCAAACGATTGTAAAGTGAAAACGAAACGGCCCTTTCTTTGCTGTAATTGGACTCCTCCCGGCGGACTTCGGGCCAATTTCGTTAGCCCAAAGCTTCCCCAGATCGAGGTACAGCCATAAAAACGAAAGTTAAGAAAAAGTCGGACACATCCCCCCTCTAAAATGTCCTGAAATATCTGGGATGGTGCCTTTAAGTACTATATTACGTGGCGAGGCGGAAAACCTTTCATTGCGACCGAGGGATGCGTTAAAATTAATCGACCGAGGCGGGTGGCGTCGAGGTCAACCATATACAGTGTGTCTGGTCTGCGGAAATTGAATGGGACAATTTTTGTTATAGATATTTTCCTCAAAGGTCATCGTTTGCGAAGTATTGGTTTGGCATTGGCACGAAAACCTGATCTGCGATTATTTAAAGAGGTGTGTTTTTCGATAAACTATAAGAAAAAATATAACACCGAAGAATTATTTGGCACCCCTCAAAAGGGTCATGTAGCAATTTTAATGATTCTGTGTGAAAAAGTGAATATTCAAATTATGAATCTAGGATTCTACCAAATCAAAAACAAATGACTTTCAGAGCTTAAATTAATATTCAGTTACACTTAGAATTATATTTGCGAAATGACACATTTCACTGTTTTATTAAATTTAAATTGAATTTTATTTGCGCTTCAACTAAATGAACTCTTTAATACATAAATTTTCTATTCTTCACTCTTATTATTTGTCATACCTAACTCATAATAACTTTAAAATTTCAATGCACGGAGCACTTCTATAATAAGATGCTTATTATTCTTCCACTCATTAAAAAAGTAGGCATTAAAGAAACAATTTTGTCACTTTATTTACGATACGGAAAACCGTTAAAAATAAATGTACAGCACGTACGTGGCAATTCACAGCGCCGGTTTTAGGGGGGTGCTAGGGCGCTAATAGCACCCTTCGGTAAATTTTAGGAGGCGGTATAAGCTGGTCTAATAACTAAAAGTAAATCACATTTTGTTTCCTATGTCACTCACGACGCGACACGTTCGTTTTGATCGTCGTCTGCAAACATAACATCTAAAACGTTCTCTTATATTCATCACCTTCATCTGTACGTTGAAGATTTTACTCCCCCCCCCTGGATTTTTGGACGAAAATAAAAATTTCTAAGTGAAAATATCCTAAACGCAGAATATAGAACATTGATTCATTGATTGAGTATATAAATTGGAAAATTGTCATGTAATAATGTGTAACATAGATACATTTTTTATTGAAAAATATACTTATTATTGTCAAGTAGCTAACTACCGATTCCACGAGACCTGGCTTTTCCCATACATAAGCCCAGGGCTGTATATGATTTGGGGGTTGAAGCCCATACATTGAGAAAAGACGAAAAATACATTATGCTGTTTTTTTTATTTCCTATACCTCATTTAAACTATCTATGCTTCATATTTTTAAAAATTCCTCTGCTTCTATTGTATAGCCTCTCTAAAAAGCAACGATTTTTATGGGCTCACACTAAAACAAATTTCGAAATTTCTATTGGTCACAGTTTTGTTCTATAAAAGAAAAATGAGTAGGACTTCTTGGCTACAAATGTTATGAGTCCATAGTGAACAAAAAAAATTACCACCAGTTGACAAGAATATTTTTTGTTTGGATTTTTTTTTCGTTAATTTAAACTGTTTGTCCTTGAATATTTGAAGCATTTAAAAATTCAATTTATTTTTTTTTAAATTTCTGACTGCCTCCCAACATAAAAGTTTAGCTTTCTGGTCAAAAGTAAAAAAGAAATAGAGTAGATAGGCGTCTTTTAAACTTAGCACCCGGCGATAGTCAAGCTAAAACCGGCGCTGGCAATTCAACATTTTGATCCATTAAATGACTTTTTTCGCTTTGTAGAAAGATATACACACACCTAATTTCAAACGTTTGGCCAATACAAAGTTTAAGTTGGATTATTCTCTATGTACTACTTATGTTTAGATACTATGTTTTGTTGTTATACTAATTAATATCTTTTGTTGAAATCTTGCATTTCAATGTTTCTTTAGAATTACCCAAATTCATTTTTGTCGTAGGTATCTTTGAAGCTTTTTCACAATGCGTGAGTATCTCGCGCTTGTAAGGAATTTCCCGCAAAGTAAGCTGTCAAAGAACATTGTAAAGAATTCACATTAGTTGGCTGCGGAAGTGGAGAGCCGCTTATATTGATCCCTGTTTTCGGACCGACGCACTCAAAATGAGAATTTAAAACGTGCCGGTTGCGAAGAGCAATTTGCACCGGTGTCACGCGAGTTAAATGATGTACCCGATTGAGTAACTTTTAAAAAAGGTTTTTTTATTTCTTTTCTACACACTAGATTACAAAGAGAGGTCTTAACATCAGGAATCTAAAATCTAGACTAACTTAAAAAGGCGAAGGTTGCTCCAAAAGTGCCTTCTTGTTTTTCACAGATAAGTGGATTCTTATCCTACCTAATGGGGTTGTTTATTTATCTAAACACAGATAAGGGAATGTGGTGATTCCGTAATTCGTCCCCCCATAAGTTCTCAATTGCCTACATTGAGACCGGGTAAATACTATTAATTCTTTGAGACTCAGAGATTAATTGTATTTGCTCTACTGGATTTATTTTTTCTAGAGGTATCTCCTCTTGGGGTTTCGAATTGCGTTTACATAATTTGATTATACTTTTCCTAAAATGATACAAAACAATAAATGTAATAAAAACTATAATAAGTATAGGTATTATCGAAATGTATGTTTTCCATTGAATTTTGTTCAAGAGTAATTCTTGATTTTGAACGAATAATTGTCTTTTTATTTCACTGTAGTTTTCGATGTGCGGTAAGGATACATTATGTTGAACAGTTTTTTCGAATGACATTATATGAGGTGTTTGTATATTTACATAAGTTTCTTTCTGTTTATATATGGTATTATTGATCTCAATTAGCGAATAATTACTTATTAAGCTTGGTGTTGTTACATAGTGAGTATCTAATGTATCTAAGTCAAGTATTTTTTGATTTACATTAGTGTTTACAAGAACAGATTGACTATTTAGTAATACAATTTCTGAATAATTTTTAATTCTAGCTACTATACAATTTTGGAACGTTATTAAGTTACATGGGTCGAATTGAACATTGTTACAAATGGTCAGATTACTTAAGGTTATACAAGAACTAGTGTCTGCAATCAACGAAGTATTGGCATACCTAAGAGCATTGGTATTTTTATTTATAATCATTTTTGAGTCAAAAATAGTAAAATGTATTTTTAAGAATTGATAAGTGATTTCTGAGAAAATTGGTACGCGAATAATTATTATCATTAAACTATTTGTAATGATGACATGGCTTCTTAATACTGAAATAAATTCTGTTAAAGTTAATTGAAGAGTTCTTAATTGTTCAGGAGAATAAATTTTTTGTAATTCGTTTTGAATTTCTCTTTGAGTGTTTTCAAACATAATAAGGGGATATAGTTCATTTTTATGTGAGTATTGGAGAGTTAGAGTTAAAGTCTCTAAAAAGTGAGCCAATGATTCAATATGTAGATTTTCTTGTAAAATAAGATTTTCCATTTCTATTGTTTGCGATGCGTTAGAAAGTCTTTCAGCAGTTTGAGAAAAATATTGCGAAAGAGTTTCTATCTGATTTTCAAACTGATTTTCTAAATGTGAAAGCAACGTGACTGTTTTCGAATTTTGATCTTTTAGGAGAGCTTGATTATTTTCTAAAGTTTCCATGTTAGTTTTTATTTCCTGAAAATCTTCTTGATCTAAATTTCCAGTGACAGTTTTTACTACGGATCCTAGGAAGTTAAACATTCCTCTTTTTGTTCTCGGGGGTTTAATTGAGTCATAAAGATTTTGAACGTGCATTATCTTATTATTCAATTGTTCGGTTAAATGACTGCTAATTTTGTTTTGGATATTTGTTATAACGCATTGCTGTAAGTGAGATTGTAGTGGTATATCAAGATGAGGAAATTGCAAAAGGTGCCTGCCTGCGTCTATTTTTGCTTTAAACTTAACTAAATCCTTCCAAGCTAAAAGACAATCAAAACTATCGTGCCAATCTATTATTATGAATATAATGGGTTCGAAAATATCAAATTCTTTTAAGATAGGGGCTAGTATGGCTTGTTTACTTAAAATTTTATTCTTACATGCTAAAATTTCGCAATTGAAAGAAAAAGCTTGGTTTGGGAATAATTTTTGCGCAATTTTTGAGTTTATTACCGATATTGAAGCTCCAGTGTCAATTAAAATTTTTAATTTGTAATCTTCAGAGAAAATGAGCGGTAGATTTTCGAAATCGGTTAGACTATTGACATTGTGAGTTACTACGGGTTTTTCGAACTGCTCGAGGCCGTCATTAGAAAATTTTCGATTTGTGAATGTGCTGTATTTGTTTTTGACGAGCTACTGGGTTCAAATTCCATGTTATTTATTTGTGTTGCCGGAATCGTACGCGTTGACATAGGTTCGTACTGACGGGTTGGTGCTCTAGACATGTTTGTTTGTTGATCATTTCTGTATTGGGGATTAAAGTTATTATTATAGCGATTGTTACTATTATTATAATTATTTCCGTTATTGTAGTTATTCCTATCGTGGTAATTATTATTACTAGGGTTATATTTCCACATGGGAGAGTTTGACTTGAAGTTATTTTGATTGAAATTCCTCTGATTTTGGTTTTGGAAATTTTGCCTTGTATAACTTTGTCGTGGTTGACTGAAATTATGCCTATTAAATTGTTCATTATTACGACTATAATTCCTATTGTGGTAATTATTACGTGGTATAGACTGTCTTTGGAAATTTTGTTTAGGTGGTTGCTGGAAACTTTGGAAATTATTCGATCTTTTATTGGAATTGTTTCTTACGAAATTTAACCAATTGGCTTGGTTTTGAACATTGTCATAATCTTGACATAAATTAATAGCATTTTCAATAGAAGCGGGTTTATTATTTAGAAGGTAAGAGCGATATGGCTCGTTTATACCTGCCATTAAACAGTTAAGGGCTTGTTCTTCATACATTTTGTTTTTTGTTTCTTTAACCGTAACGTTATTTTCGTGAAGAGATATATGTTCCTTCAATTGTATTAACCGTTTTGTTATTTCATTAGCGTAATTTTCAATATTTTGACCTGGAAATTGGTAACAAGAGGTTAGCCTATTTTGGAGAGTAAGTTCAGACCTATTATCAGCGAATTTTTGTAAAAGCAGTGTCTTTAAGGTGGGCCAATCTTCGGGATCATGCAAAATTATCTGCCTACGTGCGTCTCCTTGTATTTGAGACAAAACGAAATTGAAAAAAGTGTCATTTAAACTCACATCAGAAAATCTTAATTCGTTTAGAAATTTTTCTGCTCGTTTTAACAAAAAGTTCAACTCTTCGGTACCACCGCAAAATGTAGGGACAGTATTTTTTAACAAATTAAATTTCGCGTTAATATCATTGTAAGTCATTTGAACAGCATTGGACGATTCACCGTGTGTAGGCATCTCGTCTGGTTTTAAATATGGTGAAAACCTTTCAACTTTCTTTTCAATAAATTTCTTTCTTTCGATTTGTAGATCAATTTTTGCAAATAAAATATTACGGGTTGCTTAAACTATGACAGAGTCGCAATGAGAAATTCACACACTTTTCTCACCCAAGATTTGTTCAAAAGCCGAGTCCTCGGTGTGCCTTAGTGGAACAGCTTCTGCTGGTGAAGTCTCTCTTGTAGTCGTGGTGCAGCGTGAAGAAATGTTCGTGGAAGTTGTCTCGGAGGCCGTCCTTTTCCTTTGTGGATGCAGTGGAGGTTTTCCGATCTTACTTCTTTTGGAGATCCGCGCCGAACGATAAAAATCGACCGTACTGTGCAATCCCGGCCTTTTGGCTTAAACGGAAGCTTGTACGTGCAGCGGATCCTGTTCGCAGCGCCAGTTAAATGATGTACCCGATTGAGTAACTTTTAAAAAAGGTTTTTTTATTTCTTTTCTACACACTAGATTACAAAGAGAGGTCTTAACATCAGGAATCTAAAATCTAGACTAACTTAAAAAGGCGAAGGTTGCTCCAAAAGTGCCTTCTTGTTTTTCACAGATAAGTGGATTCTTATCCTACCTAATGGGGTTGTTTATTTATCTAAACACAGATAAGGGAATGTGGTGATTCCGTAATTCGCGAGACTCTTGAGGCGGCGGAGAAATAAAGTTTATAAGTTACGCTTGTTAAAACTTTGTTCTTGTTTTGTTTAGAGCTTTTCTGGCGGAAAATCCGATGATTATAATTTTGGGGAGAGTTTTTCAAGGCCGCCATGAACAATTTACAGAGTGATTCCCAACTTTTTTTATATATTATATTGCATGCAAGATCTCGCCAATATAAAGCTGTTTTGCAGTATACAATTTTGTATATAAAGCCTTGTTTCCAAGGTAGAGAACGTCCGAAAATTTTTAAAAATAATTAATTTTTTCTTTATTTTTTAAGTTCTTCCGTTCTTGACATTTTTATTAGCAAATAAAATGTCTAAGTATACCGGCACCTCCGCCACTGGTCGGGTTACAAAATGGGCAATATTAACAAATATCACGCTCCCTTATCTGCCAAATTTCGTTAGTATTTCACAACCAGTTCACGAATAAAGAGATAAAAGCTAATATTTTTGAAAAAAATTGCCGCCCTGAACCTTGTAAATTGAAACGAAGGCTTTGTATGCAAAAATATATAAGTAGTGCAAAACAGTTTTATTTTATCGAGATCTCACCATTGTTAGAGTCCTAAACATAAAAATTGAATCAAACTGAATATAATTTTGAATCTACTGGATATAAAAAAAACACAGAGTATACATTTAGAAAATACATTTAGCCCGTTTGGCTATGTCGATGAGTATTATTCACCATTGGCAAGCAACAATACGTATAAATACATGCATATTTCAAATCAATCAATCACTGAGCATATTGGACTTTTGTACTGGTAGGTACAAAACGAAATAAAACGCCTTCAAAAGTATGTTTGGTTGCCTGTATCAATAGAATTAAAAAAAACACACATGAAATAAAAACATTTTAAGAAACATTACAAAAATTGTTGAAAATTACCCACCACCTTGTTCCAAACATTTCTGGCACCTTTTTTGAATAGAATTAAAAACATTTTCAAGAACACGAGAATTTTTCTTCTGAAATAGTCTCCTTTAGTTGACGTAAGTTGTTTATACGAACTTGGAAAATAGTATTCTTTAAATATAACTACCGGCTACAAAAAAAAAATCGCAAGGTGTTAGGTCGGATGCGATCTCTGAGGAAATACCTACTTTGACAGTTGTCAAAAGATTAGATCGCAAATCATCGAAACCTATCAAAGAGACACGTTTGAATTTCCAACGCCAACTTGAGGTTGAATTTAAGTGAACGCTCGTTATGTTTTCTGCTGAGAAGAATACCATTTTGAAATTAATTAAAGAAATCAAACCACAAAGAAAAACTCAGTTTTTAAACAAAGAATGCAAAATATTAACAGGGTGCCTTTTCCTTTAACTTATTTATTTTTTCAGGCGGTCGCTCTGCTGCGCTCAAGCTTAAATTCCCCTTTGATCTCTGCCTTTTCCCGAGGGCCAGATAGTTGCTACCGATAGGGAGATAAAACGTAAAACCCCACTCAGGGGAAATAAAATACACTTTCGCGGATTAAAGCTGTCGTATTATTGTCACAAAATATAAAGGGGAAGTTATTTTTCATCCTTTTGCGGTGAGATTCGAAAACTTGGTTTGGAGCAAAGATTTATAGAACTTGTGTATTTTCCAACAATAGAATGACATCTAAATGAACTTTAAAAAGCATGTAATACTTTACGACATGATAGATGGCTTCTAAAATTACGAATGTTCATCTGAGCCTGGAGTTACGCTAGCCAAGAAATACGTCGTCCAAATCGGAGCATTACGGGAGGCCCATTTTCCACGAAGCTTAAATCTCAGGAGGGCAACTTCTTCTGTTAGATCGCTGTCTCGCCAGGCCCACCCTTGATCTGACAACGTTGTGTTGTAGGGAAGATCTAGGCCGAAAATCTATAATGTTCCTTCTTTACAGGGGATACCTCAGACAAATAATAAACAACCTAAAAGCTGCATCGTATGATAACCACAGGTTACGTTTCTTATGCCACAAATCCAACACTTTACTCTTGCAATCGTTCTTGAAATTACACTAATTCACTAATTTCTAACTTAACTATATGTCTTCTGTCCTATAACCCCAAAATCTCCTCAAAAGAAAAAAAAACGCAAAAGTAAACACTCGGAACATCAACACAAACCGGCGAAATATCAACGAACTCTGGATCAGCTGTTGGGGCATAATAAAGCATTTGCGCATCGAACACAAAGAGCTCGTGCAACGTTGCCACGTTAGCCAGAATAAGCAATTTATTAAGGATAATATTTATTGACTAACTCAGACAAAATAATGTTACAAAACATTTTTTATCTTGGCAGGGTCTGTATTGTATTGAATTATTAGTCTATTTTATTATTTGTTTGAGGGGGTTACGGTGTTGGAAGTGCTGGGATTTAGAAGTCGTGATAAGTGAGCGTCACGTAGCACACTCATCCAAGTGATTTTTTTGCAAATTAAGCCAGTGGCCTTTATTACAAATTTGTATATTTAATGCGATTAGAATAGTTATAAATATTTTGTTTCTCGGAATTGAAAAATTTAAATAGTTTCGTTTTAAGTGTTCTGTTTTGTAGAGCCCTTTAATTTGAAAATTATTGTTCTGGAAATATTAAATATAAATCTGTTGTTACCATTATACACATAATATGCCATTAAAATATCTTAGTACTAAGTACGAAATTATCTATGCAACGACATGGAGCAAAAATAATAATATAACATAAAATTATGAACACATTTTCAAAGATAAAAGACCTTGCTTCTGAGTACTTCTCCAAAGCCTCAAATTCAAGTTTGAAGTTTTATTAAAAAAGCTTGTAATTACTTCTCGCAGTTTCTAGTTCCTTTTAATATAACGTTTTTGAGACAGGATAAAAACTTAAGAAGTGGATTAACTTGGATAATACCTAAGAGGCTCCCGAGCAAGAAAAAGGAGTAATTGAGGGTTAAAGCGCCTGAAATGAAATTATATAAAAATATGCTTGGGAAATTTGCTCTTTTTTTGCATTACTTCCTCTATTATTCAAAACTTCTATCTATCTAGAGACATTACAAAGTCTTGCTTTTTATGGGAAAAGTTGCTGTTTATACTTGGTACCATAGGAATAAGTTCTTATTTTTGAGAAGTTAAAAGTTTCTTCGACTAGATGCATGAAACTCGGAGTATGTTGCCACACTTCAAGTAATTTTTTATTACATTACAGCAATATTAAAAGTTTCTACTTCTTACTTCAGTTTGAAAGATACTGTGCATATGCCGTTTAGGCTCAAAATTTGAAGAGGTATAGGTAGATTTATTAAAGGACTTACTTTATTTCTTCCAAGAATGACATTTCTGATTCTACTCGGCAAATATTTGTTGCTTTTCCCTCCAAAGAAACAGAAACAAATTTCCATATAGATGTATAGTTACCAAACACTCTTCTCGAGTGCCTTTGAAGCGAAATATAGAGTGCAGATCAATAAAAGAAATACAGAGAAGTGAGAAAGTATAACTTTCAATCTCAATCAATCACGTTAAAGTTCAGCTTTGATCCGTAATCCGAGTTCCAATTCGCAAACCTCCCAAACGATTACAATAAACTTTTAGCCCTTACTTGGTGCCAACAGTCTGCTAAATTATTAATTTGATTCATGAGAGTATAGGGGGATCAAAGCTGTTAACCCGTAAGTGTCACGAACCAAAATTGCTTTTTTAATATTAAATGGAGTGTGGCGGAGAAGGACTTGGCAGAGGCCAAATTCCATTAGTCGTTATACACTGGGACGACGGGAAAGCGTCACATAATAAGAGGACGGGCAAGTATAAAATAAATCTAAGAGAGGCTAGAAACTAGATTATCTTATAGACAACAATGTTCTCTCTCGAAAATTATGCATGCAGCATAAGTAATGATTCCGTAATTCAAGTCATAACTATATAGGTATATATTTCTAGTCCAACCTTCAAAACTTTTACTTGACCTGAGAAATACGCAAATATAAGGTTAAAAGTGTCACAATATGTTTACAATTCAATACTTTAATTGCAATCTATTTAGAGTCCCTTTACTTCAAGCGCGTTAAATAAAACATACAAAAATGTATTCCTTTGTGTATAAAATCTTAATATTAAAATCAATAAAAGTACCTAGGAAAACGATTTGTTCTCATTTTATAACACGATTTTCTAAGAAACCTATGAATATTAAATAGTGAACTCCATTTCAAGAGTGGTCATGTTCTTAATGACCAAAATGGTTAGTTAGAAAGCATTCGTTGGCTATATAACTTATACAATATATAATTTTCTGCACGACTCGTATTGTTATTAATCCTTCCCAAAGTTCGAAATCCATATTAACTTTGTCTTAAACGAAAACCGTCATTAATCTCAATCAATCACGCTTATCGCTAAAGTTTAAACCACCACCGGAAGTTTTAATCTGCAAACTTCCAAAAGGATTATAATAAACTTTTGTTCTTAACTTGGTTTCCACAATGTTATATAGTTTATTCCAGTTTATAACATCAGAAAATTAGTATAGGAATGAAGTCCACAGTGCTCAGTATAACACGAAAATCTCCACACAGAGGTTGGGCAACACTCAGTTATGTGTTTTATTTTATCGATACATTTTTCGAAAGCGCTATTTTGCGTTGTTCCAAAAATGGAAAAGCTTGGGCTTGAGGATATGTATATTATCATCAGGGGTATACTACAACGCTCACAGCTCATGACACATGACAGCGAACTTATTCCGCTTTGGTGGAAAAAATTCCCATCGAAAAACCGCAAAATTGTTTTCAGCAAGGTACTAATTACATTCAGCTAGATTTCTCGAGGTTAAGAATTGCCCACTTCCTTTTATATCGTGTTTTTGCGCCGGTTGAAGACGACGTAAGTGGATTAGCCAGTTAATTTTCCAGCTAACAGATTTATAATTACCTGGGAAAGATTAAATTGGCTTGAAGTGCGATCATTGTACGGCAAGATTACACATTTTTGACGCATTTCCATTTATAAGTTTTAGATATTATCATAATATCAATAAAAACTTAAAAATAGTTAACATCATTTTTTAATCTCTAATCGACTATGGAACTATTGCTACTAAGTCAAATTTACAAATTGTTATAATAATTGCCTCTTGACCAAAAGGAAACAAACGTACCAAAAATTATGATTCATTTTGTGGTAAAATCATCAGCTAATATTAAAATCGATACTACTAATTATTTTTATAACATGAAAGGTACGAATATAATTGCATGGTATTATACACACCTAATAAAACGCAATAAAAGTATTAGTGGTTTGTCCATTAGAAATTTTCATAATGCTGCTGATAATGGTGAAAATCTATTTACTTAACAGCGACTTTAATTCTCAACATTCCTCAATATCATACATTAAACATTATACTCGAGTAACAAATAATAAATAAAGGGTACAACGAAAAATATATCCAACTTTTATCTTTGGTACAGCGAATTAAGGTCTGAACATAGGGCAAATAACACTATTATCGGATATAATGTGAAAGAGTAGAACAAAACGGTAAATACTAAAGAAAATACGGTTGTCGATAAATAGTTACATTGACATTGCATTGCTCACTAGTGGAATTTGAAGGTAACAATATAGGAGTAAACAAGGTTTTAATTTATTTTTTGTAATTTAATACAAGGTCATGCACAGCACAAAGTATAGTGTACAACTCTATTGCTCGTGCACTTGAAGGCACTCGGCTTTGCCTGGTGTCACGTGTGCATTCCCATGCAATATGAATCATTGCTTAACTTTTTCCGAAATTTCTTGTATTGTATACTTACTACTTCATAATATAACAGGGAAAACGGGTTTTATAACCCAATAATAACTTGAATAATTTTGTTATAAGTTTCACAGTGCTTCATTACCAAGTTTCGTTAGAAATAATGGTAGGTAAGGAAATCTAATCGATATCATGCAGGAACTTCCCCACAGTCTTCACAGAAAGAGCACACACTCTCGTCTCTCCCTCATAAGTGCATGGTAAATAATGTGAAGGGCTTGAAGTTAGAGGGCGTTTGAATGTTGTAGCTCCACCACGTTTGTTGCAAAATTTTCAACATGGAACATATGAACCTAGACTTATTATACTTATGCCACAGATAACGTATGTAGGTACTCTGGAAAATTGAAATTATTTTGTGGGTGTCCCAGGTGCAATCATTTCGCATCATTGTGGATGTCGCCAGAATCTCAGAGAAACGCAATTCAAATACGAATATCGGAATCTGAAGGAAATGTTATATTCAAAGGTTATTTATTGGAATACATCTCTTTTATATCCCTGTAGAAAATTCTACCGAAATATTTATGTATTACACAGAATAAATTGGTAGTCGTGCAAAAGGGATTACACAAAGGTACAGACTTGTTGGGAAAAAAACTTGTAGATTGAAAACTTGGGCAAGGATAATATACAGAATTGTCCCTTACAGTCCTCCTATATACACTCCGAACGGCAGCATTGCCAACTTCACTGATTTACCATGAGATATACCAACCGGAAAAATTTTTAATAAACTGGACACCCCATTTGCACATCCCATTTGCACGAGAGGCACAATCGGTTAGCCTCTGCGATGTCTATGGTTCTATTCTAACACATTGGAATACAACAGATACCAGATAAGTACTCCGAAGTAAGTTTATGGATACCCTCCACGCGTGAGAGTTTCATATGGCTATGAAAGCAATATTAGATATCTGGGACAGATGGCGCCAGATAAGCAGCTTTCAAGCGCTTCCTTCACTCGGAAATGATGATTGCATTATGACTTATTTTCAAAAGCTGCCAGTGGCAGTATGCCTAGTAATTTTGTAGGAACTGAAGAAGCTTTAAGTTGCAAATATTTTCCGATACACTTTTTTAAAGCAATTTTTACTTATTTTTTTATTGGCCTGTATTTTACGTTTAATTAACCCCACACCTGACACCATAAAAATATTATCTGTTAGTTTTTGTCAAGATATTACAGAACATTACTTTTTTCAAAAGTATAACTAGTAAGTACTTTATTTTGTAGAAACTGAAGAAGCTAGAAGTTGCAAATATTTTCCGATACACTTTTTTAAAGCAATTTTTACTTATTTTTTTATTGGCCTGTATTTTACGTTTAATTAACCCCACACCTGACACCATAAAAATATTATCTGTTAGTTTTTGTCAAGATATTACAGAACATTACTTTTTTCAAAAGTATAACTAGTAAGTACTTTATTTTGTAGAAACTGAAGAAGCTAGAAGTTGCAAATATTTTCCGATACACTTTTTTAAAGCAATTTTTACTTATTTTTTTATTGGCCTGTATTTTACGTTTAATTAACCCCACACCTGACACCATAAAAATATTATCTGTTAGTTTTTGTCAAGATATTACAGAACATTACTTTTTTCAAAAGTATAACTAGTAAGTACTTTATTTTGTAGAAACTGAAGAAGCTAGAAGTTGCAAATATTTTCCGATACACTTTTTTAAAGCAATTTTTACTTATTTTTTTATTGGCCTGTATTTTACGTTTAATTAACCCCACACCTGACACCATAAAAATATTATCTGTTAGTTTTTGTCAAGATATTACAGAACATTACTTTTTTCAAAAGTATAACTAGTAAGTACTTTATTTTGTAGAAACTGAAGAAGCTAGAAGTTGCAAATATTTTCCGATACACTTTTTTAAAGCAATTTTTACTTATTTTTTTATTGGCCTGTATTTTACGTTTAATTAACCCCACACCTGACACCATAAAAATATTATCTGTTAGTTTTTGTCAAGATATTACAGAACATTACTTTTTTCAAAAGTATAACTAGTAAGTACTTTATTTTGTAGAAACTGAAGAAGCTAGAAGTTGCAAATATTTTCCGATACACTTTTTTAAAGCAATTTTTACTTATTTTTTTATTGGCCTGTATTTTACGTTTAATTAACCCCACACCTGACACCATAAAAATATTATCTGTTAGTTTTTGTCAAGATATTACAGAACATTACTTTTTTCAAAAGTATAACTAGTAAGTACTTTATTTTGTAGAAACTGAAGAAGCTAGAAGTTGCAAATATTTTCCGATACACTTTTTTAAAGCAATTTTTACTTATTTTTTTATTGGCCTGTATTTTACGTTTAATTAACCCCACACCTGACACCATAAAAATATTATCTGTTAGTTTTTGTCAAGATATTACAGAACATTACTTTTTTCAAAAGTATAACTAGTAAGTACTTTATTTTGTAGAAACTGAAGAAGCTAGAAGTTGCAAATATTTTCCGATACACTTTTTTAAAGCAATTTTTACTTATTTTTTTATTGGCCTGTATTTTACGTTTAATTAACCCCACACCTGACACCATAAAAATATTATCTGTTAGTTTTTGTCAAGATATTACAGAACATTACTTTTTTCAAAAGTATAACTAGTAAGTACTTTATTTTGTAGAAACTGAAGAAGCTAGAAGTTGCAAATATTTTCCGATACACTTTTTTAAAGCAATTTTTACTATTATTTAAAATATTGGCCTGTATTTTAAGTTTAATTGGCCCCATATCCGACACCATAAAAATATTACCTGTTAGTCTTTTTCAAGATATAACAGAACATTACTTTTGGAACAAGTTCCGTATTGTATTATGACGTATTTTCAAAAGCCGCCAGTGGCAGTATAACTAGTAATTTTGTAGAAACTGAAGAAGCTATTAGTTGCAAATATTTTCCGATACACTTTTTTAAAGAAATTTTTACTATTACTTAAAATATTTGCCTGTATTTTAAGTTTAATTGACCCCACACCTGACACTATAAAAATGTTACCTGTTAGTATTTATCAAGATATTACAGAACATTACTTTTGGAATAAGCTCAGTATTGTAGGTATATGTTTTCAGTAAGGTAACATTTCCACATCTACAACTGTGTTCACAGAGTTTTTTTTTAATTATTACGTTTTTCATAAACCAAATGCATCCTAAACACTAAAATATTTTGCTATATGTTGACAATCAATCAAATCTGATGTATCGCTTGTAAAAAAAATCAATAGGAAAACTGACTGTGCTTTTTCAGTTTAAAATAGCTCAAAGGCAATCTGGCTGTAGGGCCTCTTTATCCCATAATATAAATTTTCATTAAGAAGAAAGCAATGCCAAAGTACCCCGTTCGTATCTGATTTAACGAAGACGCCGCCACCAGGGCAATTTCATCCACCATCGACGTAAGCACTTTTAATTACAGCATTGATTCTCCACCGCTAAATTGTTCAGGGAACAAACAACCCACTACAGTGCAACCCCTAACTTTATGCGTGGGTTTTGTTTTTATTACATGCTGGCGTTCCGACTCGTGGAAATAATGCTAACAATCTGGGATTGGCAAAAAATGCTATAACAAGTAATAAGCTGAAAAGTTTGTTTCGCTGTTAACGTAGAATTTGTGGAAACACAGACTCGAATATTTATATACAGTGTGTCCCACTTAAGGACTGACCAGTGATCACCCCTGTAAAATTTTTATTTGTAGCTCGATTTTCATAAACTTTTTTTGTTGGATAGAGATTCAAAAATGGCATTAAATGTATAATAATTCAGGTGGATTATTGTCAAATGTCAAATATCATAAATAGTCAAAAGGTATGCAACATACTTTTTTATTTTTGACTGCACATTACTTGAGTTTATAGAAAAAAATGAAGAGAAGAAAATACTAATAAGTTGTATCAAGTTGCCATCAATAATAGAAATTATTTCCAATGTTGACTGTGAAATAAAATATTTATGTGGATTTGAAACAAACCGATACAAAAGTTAACTTTTAGAAATTAAAATGCTTTACTGTGTCAGTACTTTTTATATTTAGCGTTTAAGCTCAATCCAACTATTACAATTCTCGAGAAGTCAATATTAAAAAAAGTTTTCTATATGTTGCAGATTGTATGAATATTTTATAAAAATGGGCAATAATGATACTAGGTTCTGATGGAGAAACACTATAAATATATCGACACCGACACATAATACGTATTTTTTTCGGAAAACTTTATTTAAAAGACAAAATTGCCTTTTTCAGATCCATGGCCTATTGTCAGGGATGTTTTTGAAATACTCGAAAATTGCCGAAACTTCTTCGGCTTGTTTCAAGAGTTACAAAAAAAAGTGCTCAATTAAATTTGCGCGCAAAACTGATTTCTTTAAGCTTTAAGCCAGTACTTTTTTCATCACTCATCACATACTACATTGCAAATATTTGAAATTTGAAAATACCATGTTAAATATTTCTTGAATCAATTATTTCAAGGCTTGCTATAATTGAGTTTTTTAATTGCCAAGATAGCTCACATTAAACCATGAATCATGTATAATTTAGTTCATTATAAGTACAGTGTCTTCGTGACTGCACATATTAATAACTATTAGGATGCAGTAAGATAGAATTCACATGGAAGGAAGGAAGGAACCGGAAATTAGGATCTGGTTCACACGTTGTCATGTAGAATTATTTACATTATGGAATTTAGGGCATATGCAGCACTTAGGTATACATGTTATGTATTAAGTTTCTGTTTCAGTGTGCTCTAGTACTAAACCGACATAAACACTGACACTGACCTTATTACCTATAGGTATATCCTAGATGCATATTTATGGAATTTGAATCCTATCAGATATTATAAAGGCTTCTTAGTTCCATTTTACACAAGTTTCCTGCAGTTTCTAATTTTTCAACGTGCTGAAAGAAAGCTTCAATCAATTTACTCTAAATTGAAAATTAATTTCTTGTGTCAACTAATAAAATGACTTTTCATTCTAACGAGATTACCTCCATTTCAATTCACATTTTCTCTTCCGAAAGTTCGGAATAGCTTCTTCGCCATTCGAGAATCAATGTTTCATGTAAAGTTATTGAAATTTTGCGCTCCAGAATTTGTATAAGTTATACGAATGCTATTGACATTTTCGCATTGCCTTGAAGTGTGCATACCTATCATTTGCTATCCAACTTGTGCAGGAAAGTGAATTTGTGTCTATATCAATAATAATAATGGAGCACGAAACTTTTCTTCGATCTAAATTAGTTTTCTTTCGTTATGTTCAAAGAAATTTAGAAATGGTAAAAAATCTATTTTTATTCATTTATATTATATTCGTCGTATAAATTTATACTTTATCCTGTACATATATTAGTATATTATACACGCCATTATTTACCGAGCATTTTTATATCCTGAGGCGCGTAGCGCCGAAGGATATAATATGCGGAATTTTCTTGTTGCAAAATCCAAAATATTCACCAGTGTATACCACTGGAAATGAAGAATTTCGCTTAGACAAAATAAACTTCTTTATAAAGGGTTTAAACTGCTGAATAAAATTATTCCGGACGTTGTTTGATTTTGAAAATCAAAATTATCCACCTCTGAATTGCACGCTCTATGCTAGGACTCCGCTAACAAACGAGACACGGTAAAACATTGACCGGAAAGTTTGTTTTGCTGTATAAATGCAGGAAATACCCGTATATGCGTTTGATGCAAGCACATAAAGTTGGTAAAATAATTATATTTCCCGAAACTCGGGCACCTCTAAAGATTTTATCGATTTCTGCAGAATTGCAGAAGTTACTTTTTTCTATTATAGATATAAAACTTTAGACCCTTCGAAAAACTCGCAATATATAGTTACGAAAAGTTCTGAGCCAGTCAGCAAAATAACAGATCTAACGTATCTCTGTAGATTCTACAATCTACTATACACCCTTGTGCCAGTGATTATAATTTACTAAGTAACGAAACAATAATTTCGTTAATCCATTTTCTAGAAATATCTTGCAGGATTCTAATTAGAAGCTTGCTTTTGCAATCCGATATTGGTTACCGGTTCTTGGGGAATTGTGGCATAAGTTTCTCTTGTATTTGCTATAATAAAAAAACATAATTATTTAATTTAGAAGAAATGCTCTGCGTTTGATCTATTTATATAAGGATAACAATAATTATAGAATTTTCCGTAGAAAGAAGTATGTGTGCTATTTCTGTATGACAGTGGGGAAGCTTTTGCTTGAAATTCATTTGATATTTTAGCTCTACAGGATAAGTTTAATTACAAAGAAGTTGAGGTATGTACCTCCTTTTAAAAGGGTTAGTATGTTTGATCTGGAACGTTAGTTTTCCGGGCGAGACTCTTTCAGGGTTATGGTTCAGTTGACCGAGGTGACTCCATATCCAAACCCAAGTTTATTGAATTTAGAAGAGATACTTAAATCACAGACTTTGCAGAGGTTTCTTAATTTAGTGCTAAAACAAACTAGGAACAATAGTGTTAAACTAAATTTAAGAATTTCAGCCTTTATGGTCTTACCTAGGAAAACACCGGGGTATGTCTATTTATATTCACCAATAATGGACAAAAACCCGTAGGGTTGTACTCCTATCCTGTGTTATTTTTGGAAAGATAATCCTGGGGGGAATTGTTTAATTTGGTTGACCTGCTGGTATTGTTTCACTTCTTTATTGAACCAGAGTATTATAAAATCGATAATTACGCAGGATCATCAAAATATCTCAATTGTTTATCGCTTTTTAATGTACGAGTTAGTTACAAAGCTTTTGAGTTGACAAATGGAGAAAAATTTGTTTTTAAATTTTATTTATTTTATCTATAAATCCGATTCCGAGTAGCGTTACTTAGAGCACCTTATTAATGGTATCTAAGAATAATATCTAATCACTAATCCGCAAGACAAAGGAAAAATAATAATAAAATAAAAGATAAAAAAAGCCTTTTTAAGAACAAGCTTTTATGTAAGACATGTACTAAAGCGTATAAAATAAGTTTAGGTTTTCGTCAATGCCCAATTGCGTTAAGTTTTTGTGAATCAAAAAGCTTGTCGGGCGAAATGTTCATAAAAGTAGATACCAATTAATTTTATTGGACAGTGATTGGTTGATAAGCAAAGTATCTAATACTTGCCAAAGTACTTTCTTTACAATTCGCGGGACAAGCTTTTTGATTTACAAAAATTTGGCGCAATTTGGCATTGAACGAAAACCTAAACTTATTTTAATTGTTTTAGTACATGGCTTAAATAAAAGTATGCTTTAAAAAGGTTTTATTTATTCGCTCGTGCCGCAAACTGTCATACTTTGTATAGGAAATAAATGCCATTCCGAACAAGCTATACAATATACGAGTAGGTATCTACTATACCCTGTCTTACAGCCTTTATAACAATATTTATAAAACAGTTTGTTACTAGTATAAATCGGTTTGGTTCTCATTATAAAACTAAATATTGTATTTTGATACCAACAACGCCAATGATGTTTTGGTGTGATAATAATTATGCATTTTTTCCTCTCCTTCTGCCAACAGGCGCCGCCGCCGCCGCCACCGCCCTCGCAGTCGGCATCGTCGAGCGGCGGCGACTTGTCCTTGAACCTGCGAGGGTCGAGTTCAAAGACGACGAGCGCCCCGACGTCGCCGGCCAAGTCCAGGGAGAGCCTGCTCCAGAGAGTCCAAAGTCTCACCGGACAGGCCAGGGATCAGGGGGCGTCGATCCTCGGCGCTGCCGTCTCCAGGTCAGGGTTGAGACGATTTAAATCGGTTGATTCAAATCGTGAGTAAGATCGTGATTTTAATCAAAGCGATTTTTTTAATATAATCATTATTAAAATCAGGATACTTAAAAATTAAAATAAAATTCATAGAAATAAAAACCTTAAAATCGTTTTAGATACAAAAACAACAATGACAAACACAGTCTTCCAGGGTAAAAGTGGTTTTGGTTTGGACTGTTTGGAGATTATAATACCTAACAATTTTACATGATTAAACATAACCACCTTAAAATCAGGACGTTTTATGGTTTTATTCATTCGAATTTAGTTGTAAATAAGAAATAATTAAGAAGAAATATATATATATAAGAATTGGCAAATAAGAAATAATTGGCATTTACGAAAATTGTACCGGTAGATATCTAAATGCACAAAAAGCCCTTGAAAATGTGACTTTCACTCTCGTAGATTAACCATGAGCTATATATGTAAACATTGATTTTAAAGTGTTTTTTTTACCAAATTATGCCAAGTTGACATTTTGAAATTTGAATTTGGCCCTTAGGCCCACCTCCCTTGGATGACTCATCGCTTTCAGCTGCCGGACCTTGTCATTGCGACGGTGCTGTTTCAAAGGGTTTTGGTAGATTCTAGTGAATTTTGTTTTGTTAAGTTTTTAACAACTACTCAAACTCAAATAATCTAAAATACATTTTAACAAAGTTTGAAACATTTTTAAATTAAATTATGCTTAGACAGCTGACTACAATGATAATTTGATAACAGGGATAATATTTTAATTGCGTTGCACTTGGTTTTTATCGAGAAAATTTCACGAATACGATTCTGTTGGTAATTTCTTGTACATTTATATTTCCGTAAAATGATTCATTTTGAACGAGTTTACTGTTTTGAATAATCGCGAAAGTGACAGCTTCGACAGGGGCAAACAAACAACAAGACGCTTGGATGTACAAGGCGCATGAAGGCGCAATTTTTTCTCCTCTTTTACTTTGGTTTCTTTTGAAAATATGTGTCATAAATTTAAACAGAGGTTCAATTTAAACAGTTTAGCAGTATTTAAATTATATAAATTCATTTATATAATTGAATAAGGAACCTAGGAATCAATGTTTATATACAACGTCTGACAATAAAATTTTCGGTTGCATAATTTAGAACAATGCTAAACCGACCAGTTTTGGCAAGTCGGTGTGTGTATTGAGTAGATCCGCGCTTGCCATAAGTAACGAAGTAATAAATTCCTACTAGACAAATCTCATCATACAACTAAAATATTGATTACATTGAAAGTAACATTGTTCAATGTTTCGATTGTTAAAAAAGCCCCTTTAATTTTAAAGACTACTTATTGGACCAAAATACATTGTTAAATTTTAACCTAAAAATCCTACACCTGACACTAGAACAAATCCTCTTAATGCACGTAGATTAATACTCCGTTTCTGTTATTCTGTAAAATACAAGTTTCACTCACCAATAGAGTTCACACCATATGGGAATTTTCATTAATTCATTCTTGTAAATTTTGGCTCTTTTCTGCTTGAAAAGTGATGCCAAATAAGGCACCAAAAGCATGTCCTTTCTCTATGAAATGTGATGTTGCCTCAAAAAAAGGATGAACAGTTGCTTTATTTATCAAAGTTTCGGATAATTCTAAAGGAAAAAGTTGTCAATTTTCGAACGTCACGTAATTTTGCTTGACAAATAAAATACATATTGCTGTAAGACGTTTCCATGATTCAAGTATAGTTTCCAGGATAGTTAAGAGATAGCTATTCATTTAAAAAGTAGCCCTAAAAATGTTTATCTTTTTTCTTTGTGATGCAAATTGCCTGACTACTTAATAAAAAAAACAAACAAAATTCAGTAACTTTTGTAACAAATTGTTGAAATTAGAACAAACTTCGGTGCATTAAGTTTAATGAGCTTTTATTTGTGCATTTTTTTGCACAATTTTTTTTATTTGAAACAACAATAATTATTATCAACAAATACACTTGGGGATTTTGAATTTAGTGAAACAAACAATTATACATAGGAGGGCCATAAAATTGAAAATTAGACAACTAAAATATATCTGAAATTTTAAGAAATAAAGGGAATATTTTGTTTTTTTTTAAATTACAAATTTAATAGAGATAAAAGATATCACCTGTTTGTTTTTGGGTACATCATTTGGCATCATTTTTCACGCAGAAACTATTGGCCGAGTCAAAATAATTCACCTAAATACTTTTTTTAAATCCATAGGATCCGGCCTTTATTGTTTTATAATGTTGTTGCTTTATTATAATTGCTATTTTTACTTTCAGCGCTACTCGTGTAACGTCTTCCGTATCTGGTCGCCATTTGACACTCCTGGTTATCGACGACCAGAACACCGACTGGAGCAAGTACTTCCGCGGCAAACGCATCGGAGAATATGACATACGGGTAGAACAGGCTGAATTCAGGTGAGACATCGTCGATTGGAATACATTTTGCCTAGCAAATAATTTGGCAGGGTATCTGAATAGCATAGTACTATACCTCATAACAAGATAAGCTCACGGGCATATTATTTGACGTTTCGGATATATCTACGTCATCCGGTGATAAAAATCGTTCGAAGGTTGGTGGTAATTCCATTTAAAGTGTGTTTTTGTGGGCTTTGAGATCACAAACACACACAAACACAATTTTTAATATGGTTTGTTGTTGCATTTATGGGCAGTTCAATTTCACATTATAGAAAAGGCACAAAGCGCCACCGGAGATCGCTAACAACAATATGAAATTATGAGGTCATGCTCGGGTCTTTGATATAGTGTTGGCCCAGTTCCAACTTTCGAGTTCCTATATCATGACCGCGAAATCTGACAACACAGAATATGTGGGGAATTGAGACAGTGCAGCATTGAATTGTAAGGAGCCCGAAAATTGATACGTCGCGTATTGAAACCGTCATCGCATCGCGACATTCGAAGAAGGATCATTTGAAAAACGCGATATTGTTGAACTATACATTAACATGATTGTATGCTTTAAAACCGGCAACGTCCACGTCCTTCCTCCCAGCATTTAAATTTGGAGGGAGGTGCAAGGTGCAGAGCGCAGCGTTGCCAATTGTCAATTCGATGTGCTGACTGCTGACAATTTTGAATCGCGCGTTTTTCTTCCAGTGTTCCGTCAATTCGTATCACCACTCGCTGTATCGTATGTCAAGTTATCTTAGAGCAGTAACTTGCACGAGGTTAGACTCCCCAGAGTACCTACCTAACACCCCACAAACCACCCATTCCTAAAGTTCAGTTTCGTTGCTTTAGGCATTAAATATTGAATGTGTCCGACGTACGGTTTCAGGGAGATCACGGTGACGGCGACGGCAGAGGGAGCCACCGTTTCCATGGCTGTCATACGCGCCGGGACTAGGGTCGGCAGATCGTTCAGGCCCGACTTTTTGCTGGTGAGTTAGATCCAATGAATAAAGAACCCCAGGAAAGAGCCAAAGCTCTATGGGCATTATAAAATACGTGAGACGGAAATCGCCCTGTATGGAGACTGAATTTTGACAAAATATTTTTATATTTGACAGTTGTCACGGTGGTTTGTGCTATTAGATATTTGTGTACTTCTTCTATAAGTACTTTTTGGAGATCTATTATGGTTAGCTGTGCAGCTTGCGGCTCATTCCGTGACTACCAGAACAAAATGTTTGGGGGATAACGTTCCATCGGTAAGTACTTTTGTAAACCGGAAACGGCATGCCGCCATATGCAGAGACTGTCCCGGTCGAGCGTTAAGCCCAAATTTGCTCCTTCCTGGGGTTCTTTATTCATAGGTTAGATCAAAGGGGATTTGACATATTGAATAATATTTTGCGAGATTTGATATGAGCTTTGTTATGAGTAATATGAGTTCCAGTGGCTTTATACGAGATAGTGGCGTCACGACCGCCATGTTTTGGCAAATCAGATGTGGGACTTTTTAAAAAATATATCGATATTGTGTATAGATCCAGTGTCGTTTTTTATCAATACGACTGTATATGTTAAATGAAATCAAGTAATTGCCCATTTTTTGGGGAATAAACGGTAGAACCTACCTATGTTCCTTTTTGTTCCAATTTAATGAATAATTACTTAGGTAACATCTCAACGCTACTAACTAATATCAAATATTGAAATAAATAACACCTAGCCGATGGAACCCGTACGGCTACAGTAGGAGTCCTGGGTTCGAGTCCCGGCTGGAGTGCATTTTTTTCAATTGATATCATTTACCTGATATGCCATTAAAACATCCTTTATTATTTGAAGGGTACACGGGAAAACAGGCTAAATCAATTTTTGTTGAAATTGGGATAACAGTGCCATCTTGTGGTAAATTATGTGCTCTTTCAAACCAGCGTAATAATCAGGGAAAAAACAGGCTAGGTCACAATATACATATTACTTTAAAATACCCATACACGAGAAGAATAGGCTAAGTCAGCGTGGAACAGGGGAACAACAAGCTAAGTCATAATAAAAATCGCATGAAATCGTCAGCTGTTTTGTTTAAGGTTGGCGATTAATTATCGTGATCGTGTTTGCGCTGGCGTCTTTGTACAATCATTACATCATCATCAATCATTCTTCACAAAAATGAAGTTTGCGAAAATGTGCCTAAGCTATTTTTCATTATATTTAAACAAAATTGCCAAATCCCATTGGTTAATAAACTTCAGAATTTTCCATTTTACCAATTATTTGTTATGTTACAGCCAAAAATAATAATATTATTAAAAATGAGCTTTTGTAATAAACTACATAAGATTATAACTTTAAATTAAGTCTAACTCGCAATCAGCAAATTCTGACTTGGCCTGTTTTTCTCGTGTACCCTTCATTTATAATAAGTACAGGTACCTATTAAAAAAAATCTTTCTTTAATATTTAAATGTTTTTCACTAAGAATGTCTAGAATGGACGAATAAATTTTGTGCGTGTGTTTGTATTTTGAAAAGTTTAGAAATTAGTACCAATAAACAGAAAATTTTAAAAATATCAAATAGGTAAAACACAACATCATTATAATATTAGTTAATAATTGTCTTCAAGCTCTTGGTACACAAGCCTAAAACTAAAAGAATGACTGCTTTTATTTTTGTTTTTTGACACTTTTTTGTTTATTTATTTTCATGGATACAATAACAAATTACTCATAAAAAAAATCAAAAATGATATATTATAATCTTCAACATCCTTTCCCTTTGGATGATTTTTCTTAGCCCATTGTTTTACATAAAACTTATGTTTTTGGTTTAAACAAAGCTTTAAACAAAGCTTTCGTGTCCTGATTAACGCTGTGATGTGAGATTTTAAATAAGAAAAAATCATTAAATGATTTTCGTGAAAACGCGATTTTTGAAGGTCTTTCAATTTAAAAACTAAATATTTTATGAATTCACCAGTACTTCTGAAAAACTGTAATTTTTAATTTGGTTAATTACATTCTAGACAAAGATTCTAGTCAATTTTTCAAATTCTAGTCAACTTTTTTGATACCTCGTCATTTAACCTAACTTTTCTTAACTTAATGTTAATTTTTTGAAATTGCCACCATATTGGATCCATTCTTAGGTTTTTGGACATGCAGAGAAGATTCCCCAAAATACTTTTTGTAATACCAATAAAATAAAAAATACACTAAAAAATTTTCAATTTTGTTGCGAACTCTTTGAACCACACCGTATAATACGTTGATATTTGCTTTTCTGTTTGTCAAGATATGTGGACATAAATTTACAAAAAATTAACTGAAAAACTATCTAAACTATCTAAACAACACAAAACGTAATTACATAATATTACAAACTTACTAAATTTGTTTATTAAAATATATTTTGTACATATTAAATATAACAATCGTTAAGGTACAAAAATCTAAATGTTTATTTAACAAAATAAATAATTATATATACAAAATGTGCACCTATTCCTAACCACAAGCAAATCTATGTGAATTACATTCAGATTATTTTAAGATACCTATCTTACTGTTTTTCTAGGTCAGGCAGAACCTAAAGGACGCGGGAGAGAATTATAAGAAGCTACTTTTGGCACTGAAATTTGGTGGAGTTCCAAGCATTAACAACTTGAACGCAATATATAACTTCCAGGTATGTGTGACCTACTTCAAGTCAGTAATAATAATAATCCACGCAACATACCTTCAGGATAAACCTTGGGTGTTTGGGCACCTAGTGCAGCTACAGAGAGTCCTGGGAAAGGACAGCTTCCCGCTTATAGACCAGACGTTTTATCCAGATCATCGGGAAATGGTGAGTCACTATGTACACTATCTTACAGAAGCGTCATGTTATTACTGCAAAACAAATCAAAGATATGGAGTTAATACTATATTTGTTGGAAATCGCGGGGTTTTTGTGAGTTGTGTTCATGGCAACGGATAAGGATTCAGGTATTGCTTTTTTCGGTAAGTAGATGTCATATTTCGCCTCCATTCTTGAGTGCATTTGGTCAAGGCCCTACTTCTGGTCCACATACACGAGTTGTTTGCCTGGCGAAGACATATTCCCTGAAAGAAAAAAACATAAAAGTTGGAGGAATAATTTACATTGACATAAATTGTTTCACATAAGTATTTAGAAGAGACAAATTATCATTTGAGATATTATTCAATCGAAAAATATAAAAAATAAAGTGTCATCTAAATCTTGTGTATGATCTTATCTTGCTTTGGCTGAAATATTGCGGAGTTGCCGTGTTTCTACAAGATATATTGACAAAATATCGAATTGGTTTTAACGTTTTATGACCTCTGATATTTCAATTTCTGACAAGTGTCACGAGCGGTTTAACCTTATATTTTCGGTTTAATATTTTGGTGGAGTTGCTTTGCAAATACCTAATTCAGTGTTGTTCCGTCTAGTAGCTATGCTTTTTTTTCGATGTGATTTTTTGTAAAATTCTATTGGGATTGTTTTTATCGGAAATCTGACAACGTACCCTTATTCAGCACCTCCTGAAACTCCGATATCCTAAGGTTTATTACTTTACATGGTTGACTAACACTTCTACAGGACCTTAAATAAAGTTGGGAAATTTTTTTTTTATTTTTAATTTAAATTCAGGACTGCTTTGGAAAAATCTAAAAATCGAGCAAACTTATTCAAAACAGCCCAAAAATGTCACAATAATAAAGAAAATGGCAAAGAACACAGTTTTATTTTTTTAAATACCTAGTGTGTTATTTTGAAAAATGCTATTTTTTTCTGGCAACGTAGTTTTAAACAGCTCCCACTGAAACTCAAATATCTCAAGTTTTATGAATTTACATAGCCAACTAACAGGACCTTTTAGTTGGGAAAATTGTTTTTTTTTTTTAAATTTGTAATTAAAAATAAATATTTGAAAATCTGGTAAATTTAACCGATACATTTCAAAAATGTCCCATTAGTAATACCAAAGATCATAATATTCATTATGATCTTTGGTAATACTGTGTTAGAATAATCCTCAAATATGGCATATTCTCCATATACCTTTATTTTAGTATTATTTTAAAACAGTAGGTTGGTGTTCTTTTACTGTTTTCTTTATTAGTGGGCATTTTTGGAACGTTTCGAAATTTAGCCGATTTTCAAACATTTCCAATCCTGATTTTTGATTGCAAATAAAATTTTAAGGTCCTGTAGAAATGTTAGTCGGCGAAGTAAATTAACACTTAGGACATTAGGGTTTCGGGGGGTGCTATAAAGCTACGTTGTCAGATTTCCGATAAAAAAATCAATGATAGCCTTTTCCAAAAAAATCGCATCGAAAAAACATAGTAAGCCGTGGAATAGTGCTACACACACACACACACATACACAAAATCACCTAAATCGTGCAGTGCATCACATTTTACTGAAGTGTTCCGGATCAAATCTTAACACCCTGTATCTACAAAAAGTCGAACGCTCACTATTCTTCAACTTTAACTGTCTTTATTTAAATAGGAACACGTGATTGTGTAACAAATGGAGAAGTTATAATTCCAACCCGACAATTTTAATGTTTGGGAAAGCGCCCACAATTATTGGGTTTTATTAGCCTAAAAGCGTTGGGCGCAGTTAACGCTAAAAGGATTATGTCTGCGAATAAAAGATATTATTGATTAGTACGCGAATAGATAAATTGCGGTAAATTCTGACAACAGTGCTATTATTATTGATTACAAATTTCGCATTATATTTAAAAAAGTTTACTTAATAAAAATTGAAATTGATTCTTTTTCAAAAATAATAGTCTTTTCTTAAATTACGGTATATGCATATTTCTTTTTTATTATTTGGAAAAATAATATATGAATACAAATAGCCGGAAATAACAAATTGGATATATTCAGCCTGGAAACACGAAACACTTGGAATTCTCTCCACTATCCCACGTTATGACCCTTCACAACCAATTTATTCTGGATCGATAAGAGGATTGATACACAAATTTCCCACTAAGAATCCAAGAGAAAAATGTAACCTACTTTAGGTATTATGAATTTGCAACTCTTGATTATAATATATAATAATAATAATTCTCACCCTCACAATACTCCAAACTAGGAGTACCCCATATATGCTTGTGTATTTCAACATTTTTTCAAAAGATCTGAATTACGGTTTGCAATACTGAACAATTTTTAAATTAGAATTAAGATGCGCATATAGGTAATTAAGTGATGCTAGGGTTTTAGCTGCCAGAAAAAAATATATCGACACCAGAAAAATTCGCAAGAACATATTTCAAGAGGAGAAGTAGATCCGCCTAGTTACATATACATAAGTAGTCTGTTCAAATTTCAATTTTTACTCGTTTTGAGTTACATAAAAAATTATAGAAACTTAGATTAGTCTAACTTTTTTCGCCGATATATTCAAAAATGAAAAATGGGATAAAATCCCCTTTTCGTGATTACCAAACACGCTTTATAAAATAGGTACGTATTTTTAGCGTCACATTATTACTTTTTCTGGCATCAAAAAAACTTTCAACGAAAGTGATAATATTTTGTTGAAAACGAACTTTCTGTAGCTTTGTCCCCTCAAATAATAGCCATAGACCACGATACACAGAAAACGGTATATCCGCGCGCAGGTGCTGTGACGTCAATGGAGACGCTTATTCGACAAAATCTTAGCTTACTTTTATTTTTAAATGGAAATTTGACTCGTTTTATAGTAAGCTAGGCAACCACATATACACCAAAGTGTCTCAAGGTGCCTACATTCTATCTTTGGATTTAACTTGACGCGAAATTGAAAACTGACGTATGTCAGTGAGACTAATTTCAGGACTATTTTTTATAAGTTGGGCGCGCTTTTGTCGAAGTGACGTAGATGCGCAGAAGAGTATAATTTTCGTTCTCCTAGCTGGCATACCGTTATTTGTGTATCGTGCCAGAGACCACAGATATGTACGTAGAGATACGGCGTATGACTATAGTGACCGGGTAAAATTTTCTAACGATATCCTTTACACAGGAAGGGGGAAGTATAAAGATTTAACAAAGATTTACCGTTTAAAAGCCAAGCCAGTGGAGCGAAGACATCCTTTAGATTAGATAGCATATCTCGTTCCTTTTCCTGTTGGATCCACTTTACCTCAAGCTTGTGCCAAGCCGAAAATATTCACCGGATTAAATAAATCCGGAAAGCATTTTGTGGTGTTTTTTTTAGCGGTTTTCATCGCGTCAACAAGATTTAGTTAAAACACGCAGCTTTATTTGTTACCTACGTGTGCTATTACCTTAAAAGGAAAAACTAAATTATGGTCTGGTAACCAAATAGCAGTAATAAATTGCAAGCTAAAGGTTTTAACCTCCTTTTTGGATCATTCCGCACCAACTATATACCTTTTTTCTTTTTATTCCGCCTTGGCTTCCCTTTGTCACGGAATCGTCGAACCGCTATAATTCAATACGCCTAAAACTGATCCCCTTAGCCCTGATAGAATGCCCGTCCATTTGAAAGAAGATCGATGTGAAGGAAACACCGACGCCTATTTTTCGCCTATAAGAGACTATTCTCGAAGAATGGATATTTCGAATGGATACCTATCGTCTCTATCTAGTTGAGGCACAGAAAATATACTACGAAATATTTTCTGTGGTTGAGGTACCATCTTTCGAAACTGAATTTGGAATGAATGCCATGTACCAAATTTCGTTTGAATATCTGTATCGGCTGGATAACCTCTAACGAAATTTATCCTTCAAATAAAAGTGTTGAACATTTATTAGAAAAAACTAAACCAAATATTTTGTCAAAATGGCCGATCGCTATTAGCCCCGATATAGCTATGCGTAGACCCGTTTAACTGTAAGTAAGTATAAATTGAACCATAAGTATAGACTTACCTCACTGGTTTCACATTGACTGTTCCAGTTGCATTGATCTCTTGTCCTGTAGCATCTATTCCACAAACAATTTCTGATCTGGCACGTGCACCCATGTCTATACATCAGTTTGAGTCCCTTGCGTTGCCTCCTGGTCACTTGTTCCCATGGTACTATCATGTTACATAGATTAACATATGCCTGGAATCAAATATAATAGAAACCGCAAAACAAACTTGTCTAAAATGAAATTGTTTTTACTTTTAAACTGTGAATTCTTCCAGATATGACATAGAGCTTTCCAATTTCTAGGGAAACACCACAAAGCGAATCTTCTTTTGCAGTGTTCAAACGTCCTGATTTTAGAGCTAGAAGTCCCTTTTCAGATATCTTGTATTCTTTTCGGACTCGTACTTTGTATACTAGAGTGTCGTTCAGCGCTCGGGAACGTTTAACTCTTGCCAGAATAACTAGAAAATAATGAAAAAAAGGACGTTATCTAATGCATTGAACAATAAGTCGAAGGTATAGTTGGAAAGTAATAACCACAGACGAAATAACTTTCGCAACGAAAAAATTCACTATGTTACAATTTTAGACTAAAATTACACGAAATCTATGTTTCTATAAGAACAAAAATTAGTAGGTACCAAATTTCAACTAAATATAAAAAACATAGGCGATATTTAATTTTTAAATTCAACACCCTCTGAAGTAGAGGTGTCGAAATGAGAAACATTATCATTTTTGTCCAAAGAAACTTTGGTCAATGGATGCACCTACATTTTTAACACCCTGTATACGTAGTGTGTGAAATTATTGAGTGATGCTATTTGCGAGCGAATCTTTCTCTTATTCGTGAAATTCTGTCGTAGCCTAACCGACAATCATTTTTCGGCAATCTGATAGTGTGCCTCCCTCTTTTCTCTTCAGTGCTTTTTATATTGGAAAAATTTCATGTCTGTCGTCCTGAAATTGTGAAACACACGAGGGCGTAAATGTGTTTGTCGTAAAATGAAATGGGGGTAATCAAGAAGAATGGGGACGCGCAGTGCGAAACATTTCCCCCTTTCTTGGTGGTTGTTCTAGCTTTTGAACGTTAAAAATTGCACACTGGAAACACAGTTAGGTGCCCCATTTTCGCATACAAGCCTCGAAGTGGGTTGAAAAGTACATCGATATTGAGTAGAATGAAGGGAAATTTACTAGTGGCCCCTCCATATTATGGTAAATTCGATTTTCCTTAACAGAAATAAAAGGTGGCTGTTGTCCATATTTTCACGCAAGCCGTGTTCCATAAATGATTAATTAATTGAACCTGACTTCGGAAAACCAAAGGCAGGCATCGAAAATATGAAGATGTATGTACATCGTCACTAGCCCGAAAAACATGGAAAAACCATATTATTCATAATTAACATATTATATATTATATTATATAGGAAAATATAATCTTCCATATGTTATCCCCAGGGGCCACTCATAAATTTCCCTTCATTCTGCTCAGGACTTTTCAACCAGTAGCGTGCAGAGATATTCTGCCCCCCCCCCCCCGCAAAACTAGACGCGGGGCCCCTCTTTTGTTAAGAAATCACAAAACATACGGAAACAAATTAAACTGATTTATTCCATATGAACGTAAAATACAAAAATATTATACCCTAACAATAAGTAACTATAAACGCCGGTCGAAGTAACTATAAACGCCGTTTAAAACTGAAAAACTGTTTGGTAATGTTGTCCAAATCCAAGCTGCTAGCCCCTTCATTCTCTTACTGATAAGGGAGGGAAGTTAGTCTTTCGTTAGCCATCTTCGATCGCAAAAATGGCTTTATTAGTTTTAATTTTGAAAAATACCTTTCTACGGTTGAGGATGAAACAGGCAAACTCAATGATGGTAAACTTAAGAAAAGGCGAAGGGCAGCACACAAATCCAGTAGAACACTGGCCAAAAATGTGTTTTTTTTTTATAATAAACTCTGCAAAAATTCTTATCGATGTTAAATTTTATACTATTTCCTCTATATTTTATTAAGCACTAAACACATATAAATAATAATATAATAGTCCGATTATATACCAGTACCACAACTGCCACTGCGACTGGCGACTGCGGATTTATACAGTAGCCCTAGCTCAGAGATATACAGGGTGTAACTTAAGTACGTTAAAATATTTTAGGGTCGTGATCCTCAGCCAATTTTAACAACAAAAGTTCATATATAAACACGTGTGCAAAAATTCTTCATTTTCGATATACGGAGTGTTAAAATTTTCTAAAAAAAAGTCTTTTCTCGAAACTTTTTTATTCTTATTTCGAGTTAAAATAGTTATGTTGCCTTGAAACCTTCAAAATTTTATTTTTAAATGAAAACAAGATCCTGATCTTTTCCCTACGCTTTTTAAATACCTGACATTTTTTGCACGTACGATTAAATAAAAAAAATGTAATTTGCCACGAAACGGCGATAGATACAAAATAAGTCAAGAAACACTTTTGTTCAGAAACAAAAGCTCCATCCAAAACTGCTACCTACTTTAATTTCGCACAGGGCTTTCTTCTTGAATTTGTCTCCCGATTTACCCATATCTCCGCCACTGGTTCAATCTAGCGGTTGAAAATAACACATTTAAAAAGGTCTTAGCCAAACATGATGTGTACCAAATTTGGTTAAAAAAGCTCTACAAATAAAGAAGTTATGGGAAAAAGACGATTTTTTAGAGTATTTTAACACCCCTTATATTAAATTCGAAGAATTTTTGGACACATGTTTATCTGAACTTTTTTTCTTAGAATTGGCTGAGGACCATCTCCCTGAAATATTTTAACATACTTAAGTAACACCCTGTATATCTCTGCCCTAGCTCTAACCTAAAACCTAACGTATCTATGATTTGTGGTTGTGGTCCTGGTCAGAAGGTTGGTTACACATAGCAACGACAATGGTAAAAGAGAGAACAAGGAGCAGCGAGACAACGAGTGTACTACTGATAGGTGGAGCGGTGCCTGAGATTTCCCGATGATTTTTTGCTGAGGGCCCCGGGGCCCCTGGTAACTTGGGCCCCCCCCGCACTGCGGGGTCTGCGGGTGTGGCTTGCACGCCACTGTTTTCAACCCTTTTCGAGGCTTGTATGCGAAAATGGGGAACCCGAATCTGTCACTATCTGACGGTCTATTAAGCTGTGCTGGAAGTCTATACGTTCTGGAAAGTACATTCGTTTTTGCACAACAGCAAACTCGGTAAATTGTAATCAGTTTCATTGAATGCAACGTGCAATTCTAAAATATAAACAAATTAATAGATAATAAATTCATTGTTGAGTTAAAACGATTCGAAGGATTTCTATCGATTTATTCGAGTCCATTGAATGTAAATTTCTTAGCAATAATAATAGTGGCCAATTATATTTAAAAAAATATATAAAATATACATTGGCGTTCTGTAATGATGTGCAAATATTTGGAGGCAGTGTTCTACAGGTGGGTTTAAGGGGGGTCTTTCGTATAAAATTTTTCTGTTTAAACCTCCTCTGCAAAGTTACTCCAGCCTTAAGAGGGACACAAATTTTAGTTTTATTATTTTTTTCTCAAAGGCGGTTGAAGCTGATTTTACCCACTGGTACCCGCTATTGCACGATCCCAAGAAAGTAGATCCTGATCGCTTCCCATACCCATAATAATTATGTCACTGGCACGCCACTGGTTCCTTTATGTCTCAAATTTTCCAGCCAAATATTCTGCGTGCATCCCTGGACTATTTTTCAATCTCCGCTCTGTACGAACGCGACCAACTACTATTCAATAATGTAAACATGCCACTTCATGCACTAGTGAATCTTTTAATACAAAAATGCCGGGGCACCCAAAAATATTTCAAAGCATTACGTGGGCCTGACGCAATGCTCCGTTTACAATTGAAACGATTTTTATGTATGCGGGACGTGGGCCGCTCCAACACATAAAATATTTGGAGTAAAGCGCGCGAAAACAAGAAAATTCGCAGTACGATATTGTTGTGCAACTAAAATTTAGTACCTAGGTATTTATGCATCAGTGTGAATACTGAACAGTTTTCGAATATAGAGATTTTGCCACTGGAATGAAAGTTTTAAAAAGCTGAGATATATGAAGAACTAATAATTATTGTGTTTGTATTGAAAAGTTTCGTACTTGTATGATTTGCGTTTGGATTTCGCTAATCACCCCATGATTTCCGTCAATACAATGTGTGTTTACGACCCAGGCTGTTGAATATTGAACGTAATTGATTTAGATTGTAGCGCACCTTTATTATCCCGTAATTGACAACATAAAGCTCCCGTGGTAGCATATTTGCGTCTTGTAATTCGCGGTTTGCCTGTCGGACAATAATGCGAAATGGAAAAGGTCGTTTCCCAGACTGAGGGTTCGTAAAAGTAATTGGACTGGCCTGCTATTATTGTTCTTGGCTAATGTCTCGTTTTATTGTTGTTTTATAGCGGATATGTGACGAGGAAATTCGCGAAAATATCGGGAGCAGTTAAAAAATATAGATAGTATACTTAGTAAATTTATGATTTTCTTTACCGAAAATAAACAATAGGAGAGACGGATGGATAAAATAAGCTGAAAATAGAACCCCACTCTACAGTGATCTACACAAGTCATTGCTTGCAAAGTGATGCAAAAAAGCAATGAATATTATTAAATGAAATCCAATGTAAACTCTACTTGGTCATGCGCAAACGGTATGGCATATATTTTCTTCAGCAGTTTTATAACAAAAAAATATTTATTAAAATACAAGTTCACGTGATCATCATAGCCTTTTGAGTATACGCTGAAGGTATGCCTATGGTTTTCTGAGAAAGCTTCGATTTTGAACTTCATTTTAAAACACATGGCAGCCTGACTAAAACCACAACAAAAGGCATAGTTTTCGAATAAATGAAGACTCACATTTCCATACGAAGAACCTAGGATGACTCTTTGATTATTTTACCTACCTTATTACCGTAAGAATATAGGCATCACATTGCCCTCTGAAAGGCATGCTGAGTATAATCACATCCATAAATCTATCACTAACTCCCGGTCTATAGTTCAAAAGATTAGGGTAACCTACGTTCTTACCTTCTTACTGTTGTAATAGAATTAATGATCGCTTACAATAACTCTTAAGATGACTTATTTTAACAAATTAGTCCCGTGTGAAAACACTCCCAAGTCGATGTGTTTGTACAAATTTAATAATAATTGGCACCAACACAACCTGAATATGGAAATGAGGTCGACACAACGTAATATATTTTGCCGGACCAGCATCGAATCCAGATCTCTGCCAATTACTACAAAATGCGTTAAACCGCTTTCACATTACAGAAAATTTCCCCAATACATTAAAGAACGTTAATGATCAAAATTTTAATTCAGAAGTGGTCCCCTGGGGGTGTTAGTTAGCTGCACACCGGTTTTTACTCGGGTGGTGAAAAATCGTATGAATAAATTTACATATACCCAACCAAAGTCGTCCCTGTAATTATTATTGAATATCCATTATAGATTATTTTATGGAATAGTATTTTTTTAAGTTATAAGTATTTTTCTTCAAACGTGATCAAATAAGAGGTTACGTGCTTCAGTCAAACACCAGGAGTAGTATACAATGTGTCCCACTTAAGGACTGACCACTCCTGTAAAATTTTTATTTATGGCTCGATTTCCATTAACTTTTTTTTGTTGGATAGAGCTTCAAAAATGGCATTAAATGTATAATTCAGATACCTCGTGCCTTAAATTCATGGCCCACTGAGACGGTGTTTTAATGCTGAAATTTCGAAAAGTACTATTAGGGATTTTTTAGAGGAAAATCAATGCCCGATTCTTATTCAGCGTTGTTCGAAACCCAAACGTACCAATTTGCATTACCATAGCTCTACAGGGTGTTTCAAAATTTTTAGTGACCACCCCTGTAAAATTTTTATTTTTAGCACGATTTCATAAACGTTTTTTTGTTGGATAGAGCTTCAATAATGGCATTAAATGCATAATTCAGGTGCCTCGTGCGTTACATTCGTGGCCCACTGAGACGAAGTTTTAGTGCTGAAATTTCGAGAAGTACTAGGTATTAGGGACTTTTGTAGAGAAAAATTAATGCTAGATTTTTATTCAACGTTGTTGGAAACCCAAACGTACCATTTTGCATTAGAAAATGGAGGACTAATTGAAATGACTGAAATTTGAGTTTATGTTATGTTGTGTTGTTTATTCATGTATTTGATGATATTAAATTAAATAAAAAATTTGTTCGCTAATAAATTTTTGAAAGAATATGAGTTCCTCATGAATTTCATGAATAAAAATCTAGCATTAATTTTTCTCTACAAAAGTCCCTAATACCTAGTAGTTCTCGAAATTTCAGCACTAAAACTTCGTCTCAGTGGGCCACGAATGTAACGCACGAGGCACCTGAATTATGCATTTAATGCCATTATTGAAGCTCTATCCAACAAAAAAAAAAACGTTTATGAAATCGTGCTAAAAATATAAATTTTACAGGGGTGGTCACTAATTAAGTGGGACACTAAAATTTTTGAAACACCCTGTAGAGCTATGTGACCAACTTACCAGAAATTAAGAAAATTAATTACAAATTAGTACGTTTTTGTTTGGAACCTCTCACTGCTAATAATAATCTGGCCTTACTTTTCCTTTTAATTTTTTTGGAACACCCTGTGGAGCTATGGTAATGCAAATTGGTACGTTTGGGTTTCCAACAACGATGAACAAGAAACTGGCATTAATTTTCCTCTAAAAAAATCCCTAATAGTACTTCTCGAAATTTCAGCACTAAAACACCGTCTCAGTGGGCCATGAATTTAACGCACGAATCACCTGAATTATGCATTTAATGCCATTTTTAAAGCTCTACGGTAGACTCTACCCAACAAAAAAAGTTTATGAAAATCGAGCTATAAATAAAAATTTTACTGGGGTGGTCAGCCCTTATGTGTGGCAATAAAAATTTTGAAAGTCCCTGTAGAGCTACGGCAATGCAAATTGGTACGTTTGGGTTTCGAACAATGCTGAATAAGAGTCTGGCATTAATTATCCTCTAAAAAAATCCCTAATAGTACTTCTCGAAATTTCAGCACTAAAACACCGTCTCAGTGGGCCATGACTTTAACGCACGAGGCACCTGAATTATGTGTTTGATTCCATTTTTGAAGCTCTATCCAACAAAAAAAAAGTTTATGAAAATCGAGCTATAAATAAAAATTTTACAGCTGTGGTCAGTCCTTAAGTGGGACACACTGTATGTGGGAATAGTATATGTATTTCATTACGAGTCTGGAAATAAAGATTTTTCCGTGCGCGCGTGACGTGCAAGCATGGAAAAATCTATTTCGGGACGTGTAATGAACGATATTTTTTATTATACTTCTTTGAAAACGGAAACTTAAAACACTTTATCGCCATAATATTATAATAAATTTAATTGACAAAAAATAAACAATGCAGACAATATAGTGTTTGGTATGTATGATGCGTTTCCATGGTTACTCTCAAATTATTTCAAAGGTGCTTTGTTGTAAATTAGTTATTGTCAGATAAGGTGAATAAAACGTCAAAAATATTACAGAAATGTATCTAACGAATTAAAATTCAAAATAGGTATATGTTAAATATCAGAGAGCATATAGAGTTTTTTAAATTTAGTTTACTTTCCTGTATATTTCTATTTTAGAGCCATATATTCGGTATTTTTATTCAGCGCACGGAAAGTTTTTCCATGCGCTGTTTCCGTGCGCTAGCCCGAAAAACCCCATCTTTCATTATTGCTAAAACAGATGAAAATAAGGTGTTTTCAAAGAAGTATGATAAAATAGTATATTATACACCTAGGTTGAGAAGTCAGCCATTATTTACCGAGCATTTTTATATATTAAAAATTCGCTACGCGCCTCAGGATATAATATGCGAGGTAAATAATGGCCTTCTCAACCGAAGTGTATATAGATTTTTTTTACTACTAACATTGCCATATTTTAGTCATTTCTCGCTTTTTTCAAATACTTCAAAACATCAAGTAGCCTGGGAGTTCAGTTGTCAAGCTGATAAAATGACACTAATTTTTAAATGTCATATAGAAAATTTTTCATTATTTACCTAGGTATTTTTTTATTATCATTATTTACCTAGGTAGAGAAATATTACTTCTCATTAGAGGTATGAGGTAAATAATGGTGATTTCTCAGGTTAGTAGTAAAAAAAGTATTTTGTCTACGTCTGTAAAGAAATGTCATCTTTGTATGTACTACATTGTCCACTCTTTTTTGCAACCGGTGCGGAAATGTCATTGTGCATGGTCATGAAAAACAAACGTATAAACACAGACGCTGGTGAATGTGACAGTTCAGCTTTGTTTATTTATGTTTATTCTCATATATTTTTTAAGTGAAAAACTTAAATTAGTTAATAGCTACTTGCAAAAAACGCGGACAGTCCCAGCGGCAATAAGATATAGATATATAATTGACAATATAGCATATTTTGGAAGCTTTAATATTGTAAATAAGTATCTACCTATAGATAAGAAATAAACTCCTGGAAAAAATTAAAGCACCACTCATATTTTTCTCGATATTTTTTTATTTTTATATTTTTAGGCCATGCACTTTGTTTGACAGTGACAGTTGTTATTTAAGCTTACTATACGAGACCAGAATCATATCATTTGGCCCAGCCAATACTTGTTACATTATTTAACTTAGTGTCCTAAGCATCACGGGCGTAGCCAGGATTTAGTTTTGGGGGGGGGTTAGTTTGAGAAGTAAATAAAACAACAAAAATATACTTACATGAAATTTAATATCTATATATTCATCCGAAAAACTACGACATATTTATAAAGTTCTTAACTTTAAATGAAATGGATAAATTAATTTCGTTCCTCTGCGCTAAATCTAAAGCCATTAAAGAAGAAATCTTCGGCTTTTTCTTTTAAATATATCCACTACTTCATCTGCATGAATTTCTGTTCCATAGTGAATGTTCATTAGAGCCAAACCATTAAGTCTGTTTTCACTTGTAGTGTTTCGTAAATAGTTTTTCAGTCTCCATAGGCTCGAGAAAGACCTTTCTGGGGTAGCAGTGGATACAGGAATGGTAGCCAAGATTTGTAGTAATGTGTAAATATTAGGATAAAGGTTTTTATCGCACATATCTAGGCATTCCAAACTGGATTTCGGGGTAGGCAGTCTTCTTATCAGCATGCAAGGTAGCTGAAGCTTTGATAGCTAAATCCAAATTTGTTTCTTTATTAGAAACCCCTTGTCCTTGACTACACCACTTTTTCCAGTAGTCCATACCTTTAAGTTTATCACCCTTCCTTTTTTTCCCCTCCATTTTTCGACAGTAATAATGATTCACGTATCTATCCTTAACAAGGTCATCGAATAACAGCGCACTAAAATTACTCACTTACACGGTACACTTAATTCTCTTCACTATTCGTTCACCACTTTTCACTTTTATTCGCTTCGAGTTCGCATGGAACAATACTACCGTAAGCGCGGTCACGCGCCGCGGCGCCGCTTATATAGCAGCCCAGTAGCCGTCCAGAAACTTCCACGAACTTCCACAAAGTTCCGCTCATTTCGACCGAGGGGCGTGGCGAATAATCGAGAAACAACGCAAAGTGTCCCTACAATACAAAATAGTTCGGCTGCAACTGCGTCTGCCTCTCGTCAAAAGATGGCGCTAGGCGCTACTATTACTACATATATTCAAACGTAATAATAATTTAACTCTTCACTCCTCGTATTTTTTCGGTATAATGTTAGGTAATATTTTGCTTATTTCGGGGGGGGGGGGGTTTGAACCCCCGAAACCCCCCCCCCTTGGCTACGCCCGTGCTAAGCATATATATCTAGTTTTCTAATTATAATCTTAGTAAAACTTGTTTATAAAAATGTCTCAAATTACAATAATAATAGTTTGATTTAATAGTTTTCTTTTGTTTTTAATAATATTGTTTAAAATAAAATAAAAAATAAAATATTGGCTGGGCCAAATGATATGATTCTGGTCTCGTAGTGTCACGTAACTTTGTTTTGACAGTAATTCGTATTATACTTTATATAGACTAAAGCCTGGTTCATACAGCTTCTTTATCTTTTCATTTTACTTTATCTTTAATAAATAACCAACGGCATTTGTCCCTTGATTTGAACTGACCAATGACATTTAATATTTCTCAAAGATAAAGTAAAATTAAAAGATAAAGAAGCTGCATGAATCGGGCTTAAAACTGTGTAATTTTTTTTAAAAGTGCGTATTAAGGCAAAGTGTCTGTGAAACGCAAGCTCTCGTTTGTGGTTGTTTTTATTATATGCATGTTGGGAAGTTCATTTGCGAGTAAATCAGGTAAGGAAAATGAACCGCCAAAGGAATTTGTCAATTGAGGATGCAGTGCGAGCATCGACTCTCCTGGATGAAGGATATTCAATGGGATATATGTTGCTGGTTTGTTAGGAAGCATCTGCCGCATGGTGAGACGACATAATGAGACGGGCTCGTACCATCGAAGACCAGGGCAAGGGCGAAAACGTTGCACTAATCAAATTGATGATCGTTTTTTTGAGACAACGTGCTCTGAGAGACAGGAGATTCACCAGCAATCTGCTTAAGAACGAATTAGCAGATGTTCTAAATATCGCTATATCATACGTCTCGAACGGTTAGAAGACGTTTACATGAAGCAGGATTGAGCAACAGAAGACCGGCCAAAAAAAACATTGCTTACCAGAGAACACAAAGTTCAGAGATTGAATTTTTCAAGACTACATCAGAATTGGACCACCAATGATTAGAAACAAGTTCTGTTCTCCGATGAAACTAGAGTTAGCCTTAAAGCTCCAGATGGACGTGAGCGTGTCTGCCGAAGGCGAGGAGAAAGGTTTGCCAGCTGCAATATCTCTCCTAAAGTACCTTTTGGTTGTGGCTCTAAAAGGTTTTGGGGGAGAACTTGCTTCGATTATAGTGGCCACCTAACAGTCCTGACATGAATCCTATAAAGCATCTATGGGGTTATCACATTTGATATCAAGCATGCTTCGCCGTATAAATGCAGTGATAAGAGGTAGAGAAGGGCCTACACGGTATTAGTGTAACATTAAGGCAAATTAAGGTCATGTTTGACCAATTTGTAGGTGTTCATTATCAATTCAAGTAACTTAGTTTTATTTTGTGTTTTTATTGTAAACATTTAGATTAATTATTAAAGTGGTGCGTTAATTTTGTCCAGGGGTTTATTTTGTCAAAATTTGTCTTAAATTTAATATCTAATTGTTCGTGCCCAAGATAATTAAATAAAAAAAATAAAAAGCCAATATTTCAACTCATATATAACTTATTATAACAGTCATACGTCATACTCGTGAAAAGTGAATGCCATTCAGTGCCGTACCTTCCTTTGATTTCTTATTTCTAAAATTACCCATTCCTATTGTTTACCAGAAACAATATAACGTAATCACCTCATATGGAAAACCGTATTTCTAGGCAAACTTCAGCGCGAAATTTCATGCAATAGTTTTAAAAAAAATTCAAGTTCAAGTACCTATTGAAAATACGATGATACTCACCAAAATCTGAGTTGCAATAATGTTGCTGAGGGTGCTGTCTCATGCAACTGCATGCCTCGCAAAAAGTAACGGCGCTCATGAAGAACGCCAGCGATATGATAACCACCTCCGCCTTCATTATCTGAAAAAACAGTAACATATCTTCAGACATAACAATCGCCACTTCGAATTTTTGCAGCACAGTGCAATTACGCAACGTAGATCATTCAGGTAGTAATTTTTAAACGTAAATTCCATCGGGCCATGTGTTGTGTGTCTGTTGGGAATTACTGGGGCATTCGGCGCAGTAAAACATCAAAGAAAAAGTGAAGTTAAAAGTTGGAAAATAATTGGTGAGATTCGTTCAAGTTTCGTGCGTTCAAGATTCGTTTGTTGTTTTGTAGGTTGGAATTTATTGGTCCTGTGTGTAGTTTTTACGACTGAATGAAGTCGTATAATCGATATAGGCATCATCAGATAGGTACCCTTGGAAAATTCCAAATTAATACATTTAAAGATCAAGTTAAAGCAGGCCAAACTGTATACATAGAGCAAATTAAACTACGAGAACTCTAAAGGAAATTTTACTTTTATACAAGTAAAGCATATAATCGGACCAGTCTTTAATAATTTGAGATGTTTCGTAATTTAGAAGTTGTATTTTGCCTTCCTCTTTTCCCAAAAATGCACGATAAATGTCGTAAATCCGTAAAATAATTTCATGGTAGGTATCTCAAAGAAATAATACTTTCCATCAACAAGTTCACAATCGATATACCTACCTATGGCTACACCTTTATCCGTTACCGTTCCATGAAAAATACAAAGTAAAACATTTCGAGGATAAACCATCAACCCATAAAGCTTTTATTGATATTGTTGCGATTTCCCGCTATATAGCTTACCTCAAAGATGTCACGATACCTATTGTGTCTGTCAAAAAGAATAAAAAGAGAAAAGGAGGGAGATTTGGGTGCAGACTCCATGGGCGTGCAGAACGAAATTTGCCCGCAACCTTCAACAAAAAAACAAAAAAACAAGAACCTTTGATTATGATGATGCTAAGCTGTACTTAGATTTTTTTAACAGACAATTTATCATCTTTGGTTCTAAGTTATTAATAGTTACTAACTTAAACTTTATTAAAGTTCCCCCCCCCTATATTTTATTTTGGCGGCCCTATTTTGCATAGTAGAGAAAAATGATATATACGTTGTTTGCAATAAAAAAGTATACACAAATACCAAATAATGGTATTCTATAAAAAATATCATATTAATTTTGCAGTTAAAAACCAAAAAAATATTTTTTTGTGTTCTCACGCCCAGGAATTTAAAAATGTATATTGTTTACTTCAGCGTTAGAAACCAAGGAAGATTCTTCTCTGTATATTTTCGGGAGTATTTAATTATAAGGGAGCTGGTTAGGAAGCGTCCCAAAATAAAACGTTCTATCGGAAAAAATATATCCGTCTCCATTTAATAAATAGCCACTAATTAAAAACTATAAACATTGTCTGGTTCCCGAGTTTAAATATAGATTTTCAGAGCTCGGGCGCTTAAGGCCACAATTAAGTACTTCTTTGATCTATGACAGCAATGCGTGTAAACAATTAAATAGATCATTAAGTGCTGTAATAGGATACGATTACAGTCAGTACCGTCTAATCTTACTGATCTAATCGACGTGGTGTTAGGAGAAATGCTGTATCTAGGTATCCGGGGGTTTAGGTATGCGATTTTAACTTGGCAACTAACATAAATATCCGTTTTACATCATATAGGATGTAGATGTAGATGTTAGCTACTATATAAACATTGAAGAGTTTGTTTTTATGGTATACAAGTTTTGCATTTCGTATGCCGTCAGTAAAATAATGTATTCATACTGATCAACAAGTGTAAAATTAAAAATTGTGGACCGTTGCCAACAATAAATTTCCGTGATTTACAATTTCCCAAATAATAACTATTTCAGTATTCCATTCACATAATACGTACTAATTTATAATAATATCTAAATATTGCTAAGAGAATTATGCGTTGTTCTAGTGTCATGTGCGGATTGCGGAACAATGTCACTTTCAACACTTGTTAGGTAAATAACTATTTTCTACAACCATTTCAGGCCGTATAGTGTGGAAAAGCATCTTTGAAACCGAGGTTTCCATAGCAACCATTGTCAAAGCCAACTAATTAGAAATAGTTGACATTGTCATGAGAGTTTCCGGTTTATGTCTTCTGAATGATTTCAATTTGATTTTTGAAAGATGCTGGTTATAGAAATTAGTTTGATTTAAAATTTCTATCGTGTAGGTACTCGTGCACTTGTTATGAAATAACAAAGTTTACTACAAGAATAGGGACTTCTCAAAATATCGATGTCCGCTTGAGATTTTGGAGGAATAAAAAACTGGGATACACAGTTCTCTTGCTTGTATTATTTTATAAGGTATAAGGTTCAATTATTACTTATTTGCATTTTGATATATTACCATGGCTTAAATATCAAATTGCAAAGTTGTGTATTGATACAAATGACAGTACCTATGTTAAATTTTATCGAACACAAACATTCGCATAACTCATGTCTGCGTTTTCCAAGCGCCATGTGAAACGTACGTTACGAAATGTGTTGAGTAGCCGTAAACTGATTATAATATATCGCACAGGGATATCATAAAGCCCATTAAAATATAATAGACAGACTGGGTTGTGCACACATGTCCATGCACCACGGATTTTTATCATCTGCAGTACTCTGTGCTTTAATAATTAAGATAGTGTTTATGGGAAGTTATGCAATGCTGTTCTGCCCAGATCAGTTGCGTTCGGTCATCTCTGTCGACTCTGCTGTGGAACATTTCGGAATGTGGGTTAAGCGGACAGGGACATGGAACATGAGACATGAACCCAGAAGATATTTAGTCTACGCCAAGATATTATATGTATAGTAGTAGCGAGAGTTGTAATTTGTGATTTTAGTGATACCTGTTCCATATATTTGAAAATAAAGTTAGTTTACTTTCTTGAAATTTGGAATTTATCTACCACTATGCAGCGTCCTGCTTTCAGGGGCCTATTCTCTTATGTCAAAATAAGAAGTAAAGGTAACATGAACATGGTTCCGAACACGCTCCATTACGTATATAGAGGGTGCTTATATTTCAAAACGATATGCCAATTGAATCAAGCTTCTAATATTTTTTGATTATGCAAAATAAGTTTCTAATGTACAAAAAATATTCCGCCATATTTATAAAACATTGTTACGATATTTTAGGAAATATGTGCAGTAACTGCATATAACCAAGATATTTGTTAATCGCAAATACAAATATAATATGTTAGATGAATGTACAAATGATGTATATGTTTGTTTTGAATAAGAAGGGATATTTCCGCAATATCTTGTGTAACATATTCCTAATTTAGTGGTTCTTTAAATATTTACAAATTGAACATTTAACGTACATTACAGGGACGTTCACCTTATGAAGTTGCAATTTTGGAATATTGCTGGAACATGCTAAATAGTATATTCATACAGCAAATATCTTATGAATGTTCACAAATGCTTGTATACAAGACTTATGAATGTTCACTACTGGCAATAACTGGAATATCATGACGTCACCGAGATTTTAGCTTAGGTACACTATTTTTAGGTACTATTTCCAAGTATGTCGATGGCTCAGTTGGTCAGAGTATTGAACTTGTAAATCGATGGTCGTAGGTTCGAACCCTGCAACTGGAGTTAGCGTTTTTTTTTATTTTAGAATATGAACGTGAATATTAAATGGATATACATATAGAACATACAAAAATGCTTTTGAAGTTTTGAAATAAATCTTCAATGAATATTTGTGGAATTCAAGATATTTGTGAATATTTAATACGTGAAATAGTACCTTCAAAAGGCGAACACCTGAATGTTGAGATAATGTTTCTACAGTTTTTACAATATGCACGTTCTCTGAAAAAATATTATCAGAATATTCCGCCAATGTGATTTTGCTATATGGGTTAAAGGCAGCAATACGTATTGTACATCAAATTTGAAGTCATATCGACACTGACACCATATGTGAATGGTTAAAACTTTGGTTTTAAAGTTTTAGAACATTTTAAACCGATCTTATAGAGTATAAAAATTTGTTCAGTCCTTGTCTATTGAATTGTGAACATCATGTCACTCGTCACACATTTAAATAAAATTAATTCAATTATTGGTTGGATCTACATTCTAAATGCGAAGAAAGTATTAATCTTAAGTTACTTTCACATCTCTTAAAACGGGCTGGAGGCATGTGTTTTTTAATCATTTCGATTTTTTCTGAAAAATCAACTATCTAGGTATTTTGTTTTTAGTAATACTATAACAGCGCGTCCCAACGATGTAGCGCAATTCCTGCTAGGTGTTTACAAAATAAACATCGTAGGTATCGTATGATTCCCAACTCATCCAGACTATTTCGATCTAGCTCGTAGTTGAGATGTTTGTAAACATTCCTAATAAGCTCACCTGCTTCCCATAACTCTGCATAATTAACTATTAATACGATCACCCAGATATTACGAGTTTAGTAGGTGAATTCCTGAAGAAGAGCACATATTTATCTGCTTAAGTAACAGTATTTGTTTAAATTATCATGGTATAATAGGCAGTAAAATAATAAAAGGATTAGGTTCGACACAACTTTACGTTAAATTTTAGGCAGACCTACGTAGGTAACAATAAAAAAATTATTAATATTTATGTGCTTATTTGGTATTCTGTTAATGCTTATCTGATAGAAATGTCGAAGGCATCGACTAGTGCATACATATTTACAACCATTAAGCGCATCATTTAAGATAATTAAAAAGTACTAAACTGGGTTAATTATTCTTAATTATAATTATAGAACACACACATTGTTCGAAAGAAAACTTGGTCAGTATATACAGTATGTCTCAGTCTCAGATAAAAGTGGGTACATTTAATAACAATAATAATTCTTCACAAATTTTCACGACTTAGTCAATGTAAACTATATTATGCTATATTTTCAATTTCAGCAATTTTGCAACAAGAAGTTGCATATCATCATTGGCAGCCTGTTCAAAAACACCTATTTTTATTATTCAAATTGTCTATTTTTTCTATAATAATTAGACATATAGTTTTCGAATAAATGAAGATTCACTTTTCCATATATGAAGACATTTTTTGTTATGTTGAAAAAATTATTGTCAGAATCATTTTTATCTTTTACCAGAATGTTTCTCATTAAAAAAATCCATTAGGTCTGCCCAAAAACTTTTATAAAGAGTATCGACCTGAGAGTGTATGCAAATTGGCGATAAAGGAGCCTTAAAGATTGTATAAATAATTTGTCAGAAACCCGTCGGACGATGACAATATTTTCCTTTTTAATAACCGTATAATTAGGGAGTCCGGTGTGGTTGCCCCCGAATTTTTTTGTTTGCCAAATGACGGCATTATCGTGCTGAATTTTTAATGACTGTTTGTCAGGAAAAAGCCTAAATTTAGCGCACCGTTGAAAATTAAAAATTGCATGCATGCGCTCCAAAAAAATACACGAGGAAAATTACTGATGAATAATAATTATAAAAATGCTTTAGCTTCTGGCAACGACTTCCTATAAAAACGGCGCAAAGAAATTTTTTATGAAACTCTTAATTTCTGATATTACAATAGTCTGAATGTATGTGGTGTTTCACATTAATCGCATAATGTTTATTATGGGAAAACAAAATGGCTAATTTTCCATAGCTATTATTGTGCTATTATGTACGGCCTTCTTTTGTTATCACCAAAATTGTGGTCCACGACCACCTATGGAAATTTTAGCCAAAAGTCGAAAATAATCAAAATTGTTAAACCGTTTTAACTTTTTTATATCTTGAGACAAAAAAGTTAATATAAAAATACTTAGTTTGCAACAATAATTGTCAGAATCAAAATATTAAGTATTATATCAGTTTTAAAATATATTACTAAATTTGATAGGTGTATGTATTTTTAATTTATTTTCATAAGGAAAAATAATATCCACGAGTTTCGAATTTTTTTATTATTTAAAATAACGATTCGACATTCAAAACGGCTGTTTTCAAATTTTGTCTACTATCCCTACTTTCATTTAACGTCATAATCGACTTTTTATTTGCATTTTATTAATATACACTACCTATACAGTACTATTCATAGAGTTTGCACTAAATGGGAAATATTTATATTAAGTAGGTACCTATTAGATTTTTTGAAAATCTGTTTCAGGGCTATGTTGGTGCATGTGTTGGGTACCTACACTATTACACCTAAAGAGAGTTGTGACGTCACAGCTCATGCCTGTCAAATATGACATTTCAAATTAAAAATTTAGAAAAATCGCGTTTACCTTGGCAATATCCGAAAAGTTATTATGAAAATGTGTTCGAATTGTATTATTGTACAGGGTGGCCCATCCAAGCGGAAAAAGTGTGCTACGTGGAGACACGTTAACATAAAATCGTCATTCAAAAAATGAGATTGTAGTAAAAATTAAGGGGAATTCGAGGATGTACCCTAATTTTGTATACGGGGGTCGGTAAAAAAGTTATCGCGAAAAATCATTTTTTGCAAAATAAAAAAAAAATATTTTTTTACCTACACATCCATTAGAGAACCTTTAAGTAGTATTCCCGAATATTCAGTTTTTTAATATAACTTCCGGTTATAGCGGAAATGAAAGTGGTTTTCTCTATTTTACAACTTACACATTTCTCTTAACCATCACAGGATTCCTTTTTAATTCTGAATCCAACTAAATATTAATTGACCTATTTATCTCCAACCGTTTCCGAGATATTTATCAGAGAAGCTCCATCAAACTAGATACATGGTCTCATGGTCGGTGTCTGATGTTCGATCTGAGTAGGCCAAACAATAAAACCAAATTTATGACAAATCAAGTCAGCCATGATAATAAAACTGACAATCGAGTAGGCTGTCAATTCGATATTTCTATTTACGTGTCAGATTAGTCTAAAATTTTGTTGCTGAAGCTGTTAGTAGTTGCAGTTTAAAAAATGTTTTTGAAAGAAGAATGCTGTGATATTTTAGAGATCTTTATCAAAAATGATAAAAGATACGTAGAAACTTTGAGGGAGTATTCTCGTAAATATCCAAATAGAAATGTTCCGAGTGCTTCATTTATATGTAAGCTGTATCGAAGATTCAGATCGACAGGAAGTGTCATTAGCAAGAGAAAAAAGGGTTTAGAATTAGTGAGGACGAGAGAGAACGAATTTTAAATTATTTCAGAAGAAAAAATATTACCCGTTCAAAGGCTATTCCCTGGAGATGCTGCAAGAAGACTGGAATATTGTCAAACAATGTTAAACTTTTATTTTGCAAGAGGTGGAGCTGGATTTTTAAACAAATTATTTGGTCCGATGAAGCTACATTTACAACGGCGGGAATATACAACCGGAAAAATAGTATATTTTGGTCTGTTGACAATCCACGGGCATTTCGTGAAGTTGTGAAATCCGGCAGAAATTCCGTGGGTGTTTGGTGCGGAATTGTGGGAAATTTTATAATGGGCCCTCTATTTTATTCAGGAAGTATGACAGGTAGGAAATACCTACATTTAATCGAGAACGAATTGGAACAATACTTTGACCAGTTGCCATTAATTTTTCTTAACCAACTCCAAGAAAGACAATTAATATGGCAGCAAGATGGCGCTTAATTCCTTCCATAACTGTGGGCCCATAACGGAATTTTTGAACAATTCGTTTGAAAATTGGATTGGTAAACATGGAACGATAAGGTGGCCGCCACGTAGTCCAGATTTAAACCCCTTGGATTTCTTGTGGGGGCATTTAAAAAATAAAGTTTATAAGAACCGCCCCGAAAATGTTGAGGAGATTAAAAGACGAGTAAAATTAAAAAAAAAAGTAAAAAATAGGTTATGTGTAAATAATAATGGAAACCATTTTGAACATTTAATGTAAATGAACTTCTAACTAATTTTTAAGAACTAATCATATTGTTGTTGTTATAATAAATATGACAGAAGTAAAAATAATAAATGTTTCATAATTTACACGAGATTTTTAATTAAGTTGAATGCAGTTGAATGGCTATAGCCACTTTTAACATTCAGCCTACTCGCTTGTCAGTTTTATTATCATGGCTGACTTGATTTGTCATAAATTTGGTTTTATTGTTTGACCTACTCAGATCGAACATCAGACACCGACCATGAGACCATGTATCTAGTTTGATAGAGCTTCTCTGATAAATATCTCGGAAACGGTTGGAGGTAAATAGGTCAAATTATATATCGTTGGATTCAGAATTAAAAAATGAATCCTGTGATGGTTAAGAGAAATGTGTAAGTTGTAAAATAGAGAAAACCACTTTCATTTCCGCTATAACCGGAAGTTATATTAAAAAACTAAATATTCGGGAATACTACTTAAAGGTTCTCTAATGGATGTGTAGGTAAAAAATATTTTTTTTATTTTGCAAAAAATGTTTTTTCGCGATAACTTTTTTACCGACCCCCGTATACAAAATTAGGGTACACCCTCGAATTCCCCTTAATTTTTACTACAACCTCATTTTTTTGAATGACGACTTTATGTTAACCTGTCTCCACGTAGCACACTTTTTCCGCTTGTACCAACTATTTTTAAGAATCTTATTTTTCTCTTTATTTTTGCATTTAAATTTATTTGTATTGTTATGAGAGCAACAAGTAAATAAGTGTCTCGGATTATTTCTGGGAAAAATATACCGAGTACGGATTTAAAGAGAAAAATAATTAAGAAAAAACAAACATCCTGATATCTTTCTGAAAATTTACATAGAGGCACAATAACACAATACGAATACATTTTCTTAATAACTTTTTCTGACATTTCCAAGACAAACTCGATTTTCCCCACTTTTCAATAATAAATGTCAAATTTTACAGACATGGGCTGGGACGTTACGACCGTCTGTAGGTGCAATAGTCTACCCAAAACATGCACCAACATACCCCGAAATCAGATTTTCAAATAATCTAATAATAAAATATTTGTTTCCCATTTCGTGCAAACTTTATGAACAGCATGAGATGAGATCCTAATCAACACCAAAGATCATACTTGAATATCACAATCTTTAATATTACCATTAATTTTTCTCAATTTTTTATGGTAAATACAGAACAAACTGACAAGTGGGACATATAAAATTAAGTGGGACATTTTGTTTTTTAAAAAACTTTGTTTTATTCACCTATTCACTCCTCTATATGCAATTGCTTTAATAGTCGAATGCATAAGACACACACTACATTGATCTAATGACATACTGACCACAGATCATACCATAAAATAAGGACAAAAAGTATCTATCATCACGAATCCTAGAAGTTGTCTAAGAGCTAGACCGTTTATATCTACTTTTAATTCACTCAACTGTTAAAGCTGCGTGTTTATATTTACTAATGCCAGACTGATGCAATTCCCGTACTCTCCTCGGCGCCATATACCGTACCGCGGAGCTAACAGTATCACTTGACACTCGAATTCAATATCTATAATTTGTATGTGAAGAAAGTTAACTTTCTATAGGTACAACGGCTCTTATAAGGAAGGCTTCGGCAATTGCAAATAATGTACAAGTAAATAAGTCATGGGTGTATTAAAGGCATTCCTTTTCTGGCTGTTGATAAATCGTCAATTTGTCAGTTGGGAAACTTGCATCTACCTAATAACCGAGTTGTTCGACGACGAATTTTTTAGGAGTGGCCAATAAAGAGAAATTGTTCGTTATACAGGGTGATTCGGAAACAAATACCTCACGTACCATTGCCGTAATCTACACAAAAAATAAAGTTACCCGTGTTTTTTCTTTTTGGGCACAGGTCCGGATGAAGGAAACATGGACTCTTGATTTGAGTTTTTCGACTATAACTTCTGAACGGATTGGTCGATTTTCTTCAGATTTAGCACAGGTTGCTAAAAAATGGTTCCACAATGACCAGATTTATGGTGGCCGGTAGATTACTCAAGTTACACACACTGTGCAGTTTAAATTTTTTTAGAACTTCTTTTGTTGTATTTGTTATTTTTGTTCTTGCAATCACGCGGCAAAAATGCAACATTAATCAAACTTACCGTCGGAAACAAAAACTCTCGTAACCTTGACCTGTGCCCCAAAAGAAGAAACACAGGGGTCAATTTATTTTTTGGGCATGTAGATTACTGGTACGTAAGCTATTTGTTTTTAAATCAGAAAGAAACGTTTGGTCATCGAGTAAAGGATATATTTTATATAGAATATATAATCCTTTGCTCAATGGTTTGGTGTTCAGAATAATGAAGACATTCTTTTTGTTAAAAATTTAAAAAAATACTTGTAGGTTCACTTGCGTGCGATCGTAAAGCGGATTGATCATCTTAGCGTCATGCCAATAAAATTGCTGTAATGCCTACAGATGAATGAATAGCAATGAGGCTGATGGGATCGCACAAGCAAAAACCAACCCGTCTGAAAAAATAAAGCCCGTCTGAAGGTTGGCTGCGTTCGTGGCCTATTTACTTCATTGTTAGCAAGCGCGACCGTAAATCTTGATTTGTGACGGGTCTATGATCTAATTTCAACAGTCGACAGTGTAGGTAGATCAGGGCGAATAAACTTATAAGCCTATATTGCATATACCTACATATCTACTGTCATTAAATAAAGGAATAAAGGATAAAAGAATAATTATCATTCCTTTACTCAATGCTACTGCGTAAATGAGACGTCCGGCAGAAGGAACAAATTTGAGCTCGTTTTAAAACGTAAATGAAACAGGTATTTTAAAATACAGGGTTGTTCTACAAATTTAAATAGTTGAGATTTTACTCAAGATTCAAAGACACAGAATTTTTTTAAAAACTGTCACTGCTACTTTTCTGATCATGTCATGAAAGAGTCCTTATATTTAATCACCAAACAGACTGCCAATATACAGGTATCTGCTATATTGATGAAGTTTAGTGGACGAATATAGCTTTTTTATAAGCCCATAATATGATAGAGGGGGTGAGATAAACCTATAGTATTTTTAAATCTTTTCGATGATTGGTATGCCAAAAAATTAAAACGTCTGATAAGGAAAACCGTTAAATCCATCTCCGACTTTTCGTTGGATCTGACAACCTCGCACTGCGGCAAATCTGGGGTCAATTTGCCAATACGAGGGTGTTCAGTAAATAAGCACATATTGTAATATTATTATTCTGGAAATGATGTAATCTAGGAAAGCGTAGCGCGGCCACATGAGATTTATTTTATCCTTGACACTTTTTTCTGTCAATTATACATCGTTGCCATTTTTTCTGTCAATTATACATAATTGAAACTTTTTTCTGTCAATTATATATAATTGACACTTTTTGCTGTCAATTACACATCGTTGACACTTTTTTCTATCAATTATATATCGTTGACACTTTTTTCTGTCAATAATTATACATCGTTGGCACTTTTTTCTGTCAATTATAGTAGATATTCGTATTTGATGACAAAGTGTCAATTATGTATAATTGGCAGAAAAAAGTGTCAATCCCTACAAATTATGCACTAAAAGCTTCACTCTCTCATTATTATGAAAGTATTTTTTGATTTATTGTTGTATAATAGTATAATGCATATTATTTTCTCGATCACAAATGCGCGGAGACCTTATAAAAGAACCAAAAAATGCAGCAATCTGCACTCCACAAAAGCGATAAGCGATGAGCACTGAACAGGCAGGATCCAGCCATGAGAAATTGATTAGAGAAAAGAATTAATGACGTCCATTCGCAAAATTAATTGCGCTTGTCATTGGGGGAGACGGGGTCTTCGAATAGTCACAGAGACGCGATTGTTTTGGACAAGTATGACTAGCGAAATATAAGCCGAATATCGTACTGCATTCGATGCAAATTTTAATTTTATTTTTCAATGGAAAGAAATGCCGCCCGACCACCGTGATTCAGGCGCTCGTAAATGCCAATTTTATATATAGGCCATCTGATTTGTGATTTATACCTTGGCTCGCAAAACAAAACTTTCGATTGGCTGATACGCGATAGTGTTGGAAAATTGCTACTTACCTGCACGAGAAACGGTCATTTTTTGATAATGATTTTTCTTCGGTTTCTTCATACTAGTGTTTATCTAGAGAGGGGGAATCTATTTCTATATATTTAGATATAGGATGATGTCTTGGCATCAAAATGGAAGATTTAGGTTAGGATAGATATTGAAATCATATTCGTTCAGTTAATTTAAATTGCCTACTTATTCATTATGTATATATATACAGGTTGTAAAAAAATGGCAATTATAAATAATATGGAAGTAGAAAAAGTACCACAGAGCTAAATAATCGGTCCTAATCTTATAACTTGAACTGAAAACTGTCTTCTATGGTGCAGCCCATTTTCAGTAAACAGACAGACTGTGTAGGTATTTCGTTTATCTAATTAATAACATAAGAAAACTTTTGTAATCTAGCAGAAAAAATAAATTTTAAATCAGAAAAATATTTCCTCGAACTTACACTGGACACTGACTGATGTGCATTTATTATTATAAATAATTTTCCTAGAAGATGAGAATTAAATTTAAATGCACATGCATAATAATATGTTCAGCAAATAATTTCAAATATGTATTCTATTTAAAACTAGAATAATAATTCGGGCTGACTTTCCAATGTCAATAACTCAATCAATATAAATAACTCAAACAACTACAACTTACATCTCAGGGTGGGCACCAGTTAGTATTTCAGATTTTTCATTACTATTTTTAACACGCAATTGAGTTTTACGCCTCATAAAATCACAGTGGGGTATTGTTTCATGCTGCTCGGGTATCGCACAAAATATCTTGCAAATACATCTGTTGATCTGGTTCACCACTTGATTGATTGCCACATTTAAACTGGCGGGTTTAATTTTTTTGTAAAAAGCAACTCGGCAGACGTCCAAAAAAACCGATTTAAATAAAATATTCATAGACTTCTTCAGGCCGTCGGTAATAAGACCTATAAAATATGATTTACAGCCAGTAAAATTAATCGCAATCCATGCGAGCCGCGATATTCTGGTAAATATTATTATTAGCTGTAACCTTCTGGGTGTCTTTGCAAATTGCAGTGGCGTTTAAAGTAAACCATTAAAAAGGGCCTTGAATCTATATATTTGACTGGGATGACTTCAAACGTGCATCAGTAATTTCTGTGACCAACTGCAAATCCTTTTAAGATTTGCTCCTTATTACATCATCAGAACATCAGACTAGGAACATTAGAGAAATTAAACAGACAGCAATACCAAGGTCCCTTTTTCAAAATAAAAGAAGCAGTGTGCATATTTAGACATTAGACAACAGCTAATGTTAAAATTCGCGTCGACATGTTTCAAGGCAGTCGCAAATAGTCAGGATGCTATGCTGTTGTAGAACTGATAGCAGTAGGATCTACAAATTATTTATATCTATATCTATATCTAGTGAAAATGATTAAGTTTGCCTTCAACAACAATCAATAAGTTTTGAATCAAAGGTTGTATGTTTCTAATGTTTAATGTAGTTTTGACAAAAATAAAAATAACATTTCATATTATAATTGAGCTTAACATGCTTCGTAGTCGTACGAAATTCAAATGTTCAAAATTGAGATCCTATTCCTATTCATTTCCAAAGTAGTATCATCCATCCTTAATAAATCGCCATGTAAAAAAATTACAGAAAAATGTAAGTGCCTAGCCTAGCGTATCTATAAAAACCATTTCCTAAGTATCATTTTAAATTTCTATATACGCCACTGTGTGTGCCCTCTTTCAATTGTCAAATTTAGGTCTATATACTAAAATCGAGCAACTCTTACGCCTGGCGTAAACAAGAGCACGTGAGTTGAGATTTTCGCCAAAGCTGCACGGAGGCAAGACCTTTATTTAATTTTAGTTTTACCATTGTTTACATCAAAATATTTCGGAAAAAATTATTGGCTTAATTAAAATGGTTCAAAACATCGATAAATTTATTTGCGGCAGTGTCTAAATAGCTGAAAACGACAAGATAAAACCGCGTAACTACACTTTTGCGATCGAGTACGTCCCTGTTGCCGAGTCGGGTGAAATTTTATAGCCTACCGACCAATCGCGGAACGTCATGCAACACGTGGTTTTATGTACGCCAGGCGTAAGGATTGCTCGATTTTAGTATAGTTACGTGCGTGGTCAATGATAAGATTTTTTGCTTGTTTAAACCACCACAAATTTGTGAAACGTTTACGTTTATATGGATTTCAACAACAAACGGAATGGAAATCTTCCAAATAATATGCACGTGAGAGTGCAGTCAGGTCGAAATTTGAATTGTTATACTTATTAGTAACGTTTATATTTTGTGGTTCTTAGTCGTTACCCTTTAGTGCCGTTTCACACACACCGATATTACCGGTATCGGTATCGGGTTGGAGTGAAGCCTTGTTCATAAATAGTTTATTTATATCAGATTTAATTTGTTACAATATAATTCACAAAAAAACATAATTAATTTATAAAATAATAGATACCTAAAATTAGTAATGTTTATTCATTGGAAATTATTACTAAAATAATGGTTTTTAGAATAGATTAGCTGATAAACTCAGATACTACCGGCAGCTTTTATCTTTATCCTATTCTTATACGGCAATAAATATAGCCGAATTAAAAATTCAATTAACTAAATTATCGGTCTGCATACGGTGCGTACATAAAGTAAGGAATAAATTCATTTTCTCCAAAAGGAAATGTTTTTTAGAGAAATCCTCGGACACGTAGAGTCCATCTTTAGATGTAGGTTGTACTTTATACAGTGTGTCCACGGATAGAGTTCACAAGCTTAGGTCGACTTTGATTTTTTTTCTGCTAAAACAATATAACGCACAAAAATCAAAGTCGACCTAGGCTTTTGAAATTTGTCACACCTATCCAGTTTTTCATTGTGAACAAGTTTTCTTAATAACATTTTAATGTGAAGGCTACACAAAGTGCACTTTTCTAAAGAAAAGTGGGGAAAAATGCCAAAAAATCAAAGTAGGCATAGACTTTCGAAATTTCGCAAACCTACTCAGTTCTTCATTCTGAACAAGTTTCCTTAATAACATTTTGTCATAAAACCTACAGAAAGGGTACTTTACTGATGTAGAAAATTAGTTTTTTCAAAATTCCCAAGGCATACGTGATTTTTCGAAAGTAAAATTATGTCACAAATTAGTTTAAAGCCAAGCAGGGCTGATCACCAGAAGCTCAAATTTCAACTCGAAATTTTTTTTGTCATTTACACCCTACGTGAACTCTATCCGTGGACCCACTGTATGTATAAGGAAATGTTTAAAAAAATGATGTTATATGGGCTTACAATTAATTTATTTTATTTAGTAAAACTAACAAGAACTAGTTAATTGATGTTCAAACTATGGAGTCTTCCTGAACCTGTCATTATTTATTCAACACGGTTAACAAATCTCTCGTTATTGGACTTTACTGATGTTTAGGTGCTACATTCATTTCGAGTAGGTAGGTACCTACTAGTTTTTTTAATTCCTCAGTAATCTCTGGTCTGTTTTTATGCCAAGTTTTTAAGATGAGTCCTTGGGGGCCATTTAATTCCCAAAAAACTGTCAGCAAATTCCAACGAGAATTTATTAAAAGTCATGGATACTGCCAAGCTTAGGAAGGACGTCAGTCAGATTCTTGTTTCTTTTACCAAATAAAACAAATTAATAATTGTAAACCTATATATTATTTAATTTCTCGACAATTTATCTATGCAACATGACAAAAATTATAACGTGCTGTATGTAGACAGAATGCTCTATGGCACTTTTAAAAATACAGGCTCCACTTGAAAAAATTAACGATGACGTCATATCCGGAACAGTTAGCTATGATGTTACAATTATTGTGAGTACCACATAAAAAGGTGACCTTTTTACAACAAAAATTGACGTGTGACAAAATTAATTTTTCCTAAGTTTAGGTACACACTGTATATTGATGTCTCGGCTATAGACTGTCCACCTCTGTTAAATTAATTCTTCTGTTTCCAGCAAACGCGCTATTAATTTATTTCCCCTGATCTAAAAGGTAGAAGATTACTGACTAAAATAGAATTATTAGCATTCACTAATTGGATGGCAAAACCAAAGCACGTACCTGTGGATATTTTTAGCGAGGAGTAATTTATTTTGTAAATATATGGAGAAGTGGACTCGAAATTATTCGAATATAAAATTTTTTTGACCCGAACGGGCCTTGAAACCCATAATCCATATAAAGGTATGCAGGATACAGTACTTTTAACGGAATGTATTTTGCAAGTAACATTGTTAAAAAAGAATTAAATAACTTGAATTTTTGCAGTTAAAATATTTGCTGGTGAAAGCTTCAATGTGACAAATTAACAAAAAATGATGTCATTAGTGAATAATCTACAGGTACGATGTAGGCAGAAGTATGCATTTTATAATGAAAGAATCTTGTACAGGTTTTACAAACTTCACACGAGAATGTACGGTTCCAGAGTAACCTTCCTCTTCATATGTATTTTGGCTTTCAGCAATATCCGATAAAACTACAGCACCTGTGGAGTGTTAAACATTCAGCACTTCGTTATTTTCAAACATGAACCCCATCATAAAATAATTAATTTTTAATCATCCGCCGTTGTAAACTCGAGTCAACACGTGATTAAGCCATAGTTAATTTCGGCCACTGAAGCCACTGCTATTTTGGTACACAATTTATGGGTAGCAATTTTTGGAAGAATCTGATTCAGATTGTTGTTGAAATCCATCTGAAAGTAAACGGGTCACAGAATTTAAACAGGGTCGATTCAAGCAAAACTCTTATCGCTACCACATCAGCATGCGTGAGATTATTTCGGAAAACTGTATATCTGTCTGAAAATAATTCTTATACAGGGTGATTGATGTATTAATTAACAAGCTATAGGTATTATTTCATTTTGAGATTTTATGGATTATACTTTCCTTATAATTATGTTTTGGCTCCGAGAGCCACCTGCTGATATTGGGCCCCTTATAAAGGGGTATGATAACTTTTTTATTTTGATATTGATTTTATACAGTTTTGTTTTAGTTTCATTTTGTGTGACTTTGTGAGGCCCTTTAGATCTTAATTTTTAAATAACCCCTTACGGGGGCTAGAGCCGGAGCATTTTTGGATTACATAACCTAAATTTGTCTACAACTAGTTGAAAATTTTGAATCTACTTTAAGGATCTACAATTATTTCTAAACGTGAACGTAGGTACTCTTGTTCCAGTTTAGAAAAATTAACCGTTTTTTGAGACGATCGCACTGGAATATTCAAAAACGAGGCCAACGATAAAGACAGGCCACGGCGCTAACGCATAATCGCGTAGTCGCGTGACCAACTTAGTTCTATATAATGAAAGGCATTTTTGGAGATAAGTAGAAAAAACAAATTTCGTAACAATTTGGCAAGTTTTCTTTCATCTATTACATTATTGGATTTGTGCATCCAAGCTTTCTCTAATTGTCTTTTCAAAATTTTCAACCTGCCTCAGCTGTTTTAGGCTGAGAGTTAAACGGCACTGCACTCACAATATTTTGGCACATTCTCAAAAACTGTTGGGAAATCACCTTCCTTTAGCTTAGGTGATATTCTCTATAGGTATTTTCCTCCCACAACACATTTGTCCACTTTAATTATTGTTTCACTTTCTTGAAAATGTGTTAGCCACACATACTTAAGGGTTTTTTAGAAATTAAATCTCAGTTGGGATTTGACGAATCCATTTTTGGCGGAAATTTTCATCCCGAGGCAAAACAAATGTTTGTTATGGCGACACTTTCTTCCTGGCTTGTGTAATATGTATAAATATAATATAAACAGACCTCTTTATTCATAGAACAGACCCAATATTTGGTATTTAGGTTATTTTCTACGAAATAAAAATGAAAACTAACCTCAGTAGGTATACTGTAAAATATTGACGAGGTCTCAGTTGATCGGCAGCGTGAAGACCATATCAGGGCGTAGGTCGACAACGAAAATGCTCGAGTACGTTACAACACTGATTTATTTCGCACAAGGTGAATGGTGAATACAATAAATACACAACCGTCTAAACTCGCGAATCTCCCGTAATCAGTTCACCCCTCTGTGTCTCAGGTTCCACTGTCCAATACTGTCCCATGTCCATAATAGTCCATTCCGGGTTCCCTATTCTGTGGTTGGGGGGAGAATTCCCCTTAACAGCGCTAAAGCGTCGCGTCGGTGCGAGCGGCACCAATACTCTTGGACGGCACGACGGCACGACTCCCACCCAGACACCCAGAGGCCAATAATAACACCTGGGCGGTTCCCCTCCGCCAGGACACACGCGCACTAGACACAAACTTGTTTCTAAAATATAAACTAAGACGTTTAAAAACACTTTAAACATTGAAAACTTCTCAAAACCCAAGTTGCCGCTTTCAGTTATGTGACAAATCACATGTAACGTCTGACTAAGATGGTCACGTGATTTTTGTGCGCCAGGGCCTGTCTTTATAGTAGGCCTTGATTCAAAAACTAGTGAGGTCATGGTTCAAATTGACTTAACTATTTTAAAGCATTGAAATAAATTTATTAATGGGGTTTCCATGATATTACAACAATTTTCTCAGAAACGATCGATTTTGATTGGTCACTAGCACCTCTTTTTGTTTAGAAATAATAGCGGATTCTAAAAGTAGATTGATTCAATTTTGAAAAGTGCAAGTTGAAAAAATTTAAGTCCATAAAGAATGTTTCGGGCCAGAGTCCCTAAAGACGCTATACTTTCAATATTATAGGATGAAATTAACGCATACATTTTGTTAAAATCAATATCAAAATAGAACTAGAACCATAATGACGGGACACTCTGTAGACTAAGATGCATTGACTAATTTCGCAGAAACGACATTAAATGATAACTCCCATGGTGGAAGGATAATTTAACTTTTTTATTTTTTTCTCCGATTTTGTCGATCTTAGTGTCAAAATAAGCTTGTGCAAACTCTTCCTAAGCTTATACGGGGTTGTCCATAACTTACTATCATTGTACCTATGTAGGATATAGAGCGATGTTGTACCTACTAATAAAATTATGAGACCTCTGCGTTTTTTCTTTTGCGCACAGGTTAGGATTAATGGAGATATGGGCCCATTACAAGTGTGCTTAAAGCAATAATTATTACTAATAGACAGTGACAGATTTTCCTTACTGATTTTCTCATTTATGCCTTGGAGAGGGTTGAAAGGTAAATCGATGCTGAGTCGGAAAATAGTAATTTTAAGTTTGGCCCCCGGGGAAAACATATGGAAAATTCGATTTTTCAAAACAGAAAAAAAGGTACTAATTCTCACTTATGCCATGTTCACCGTATGATTTCTTATACTATTCCGACCTCGAAAACCCAAAGCCATAAGTGTAGCGTGTGGAAAAAGGGGTTGAATTAAGGGTTTGGCAGATCACACAAAAAAATGATTTGGTTTACTGACTCCGTCAGTTATGCCGTTCGAAATGGTGAAAACTTATATCCTCACTAGCCCAAAAATTGATTGGCAGAAGTGGCGCGTGGGGAAAACACACTTTTGGGTCGGAAAATAAGTCGGAAAAATTTTTTTCGTCAACTGATTTTGTCAGGGATAAAATGAATTGCAATAAAAATTTCTATAGTTTCAGAGGCATAAGTGCAGAAATCAGTTGACGAAAAAAAAAATCCGACTTATTTTCCGACCCAAAAGTGCATTTTTCCCCACGCGAGAAAATCAGTAAGGAAAATCTGTCACTGTCTGACGGTCTATAAAGATCTACAGTCCGACACACGAAAGAAGTCCTATGAAAAACTTAGTCTAATCGCCCATGCCCACATTAATAACATACGGATGGCGCTTAGACTGAGTTTTTCATTGGAATTCTTTCGTTCGTCAGACTGTACCCAACTAATTTCATATCCTGTATCTTAAACGCTGTCCAGTTTGGGCAATAGATTTGATAGGAACGCTAATAACGTAAACAAAAAACCAAGTTTACTGTGAAAAGTGCAAAAGCAAAAATAAATAAACTTTTTTATGTTAAGTTAACTTGAATTAAAAGTTTCGACAGTCTGTTCCAATTTGACATATTAAAACTGAGACATCCCGTAGTTTCGTGCTGTTAAAATCCAGGTCTCTCTAAAATACAAACGCCCGCCTTTGCCTTGCGAATATCAAAACTGGTCGAGCGGGATCGCAATAACGTAAACAAATCATGGTAATTCCGTCCGATTTTTAATTGACCAAACAACCATAAAACGTTTTAAATATAGAGTGTGCTCGGGGAATATTTTCGCCGAGCATCCGATGATGTCATCCGGGCAATCTCGTATCTCACATGAATGGAATTCTGAAAAATCCAGTGAACGTAATAGATCAAAGAATTTGCTCGTACGGATTTTACGCACGGTTCGGGTCGCCATCGAGGTCGCAGGCGAGACTCCAGACCAGAGTCCAGACGATATACATATATTAGGTACTAGCAAAGAAAATGGTACTGCGTAGTAAGATTTTCTTTGGTACTAGACAAATTTGTGTGAACCCTTGAATTTATTTTAGTCCAAAGCGTCAGTGCTATCTGTGAAATTATTTTCACCGTTTAGTTGCTATTAAAAAAATACACTGTATACAACTCGAGCGGAACTTGAATGAAGTGTAAATGTATAGCAATATAAAAGTTTAAAAAAATATATTGTCCCTATACCTATAACACAGAACCTAGTAGCACAGACCTATATAGCTTAGCGAAGCTATACAGGGTGTCCGGAAAGTATGGGGCAATCTTACAGGAGCAGGTAGGGGACGTCAAAATATTACGATTGAGCTTTACCACTACGGGTCAGATCTCAATACTTACTGAGATACAGTGCGTTGTAACTCTTTTTTTCAAATTGAATTATGGCAATATCTCCCAAACTAATCAAGCTGTTGAACTGAAATTTGGCACTGCTGTGTTTTTGGCGATGGAGAATAAGCTGAAAATGTCAATTTCGCCGTATCTCACAGAGGGCGACACTTGCGCTGTTTTTGGATCGTGCTTTTACTCGTAACTTTTTTGAGGTTATGTTTTTGGTCCTGCAGGTCTATCATTTTAGTGCATCTTTTCACTCTGCAAGAAAAAGGTACTCTTGTTTCATAACGATAAAGTCAACCGTTTGCGTTGAAATTGCCAAAACGTGCCCCAAAACACCTGTTGAGTTCAATATTCGAAACATAAAATTTTCACCTACCGCTTTCAAGTGTTTCATATCAACGGTACCATTTGAAGTGAAAAAAAATCCCTATGAACAAAGTACCAAAAATTATTCGCTTTCAAAATGGAAAGGATTGAATTTGACAAAATTTTGACACGCTGTTTCAAGAAAACCAATGGTGTTTTGACCACTGCTCATTTGGCATTTTTTTCATCATTTTGAATGTACAGTTGATCTGTAATATTTGAAAGTGGTAGGTGAAAATTTTAAGTGTCGAATATTGAACTCAACAGGTGTTTTGGGGCACATTTTGCCGATTTCAACGCAAACGGTTGATTTAATCGTTATGAAACAAGAGTACTTTTTTCTTGCAGAATAAAAAGATGCACTAAAATAATAGACCTGCAGGACCAAAGAGATAACCTCAAAAAAGTTACGAGTAAAAGCACGAGCCAAAAACAGCGCAAGTGTCGCCCTCTGTGAGATACGGCGAAATTGACATTTTCAGCTTATTCTCCATCGCCAAAAACACAGCAGTGCCAAATTTCAGTTCAACAGCTTGATTAGTTTGGGAGATATTGCCATAATTCAATTTGAAAAAAAGAGTTACAACGCCCTGTATTTCAGTAACTATTGAGATCTGATCCGTAGTTGTTGAGCTCAATCGTAATATTTTGACGTCCCCTACTTGCTCCTGTGAGATAGCCCCATACTTACCGGACACCCTGTATAGGTCTGTGCTAGTAGATTACAACGTCGGACCCATTGCGTAAGCTTTATAATGCGTCGAAAAATTGTTATAAACAAATTTTGCTAGTTTATAGAGTTGGTGTTGCTAAGCTAGCAATTTTATTAGTAGTTTGTTTGTTTTGAATTTTTTAAATTACAAGGCACAAACAAGAAAATATTCCACTTTAAGGTACCTAAATTCCAATATTTATAGTGATAAACAAAATGTTACGTTTCATTATATTTTCAAGCCTAAACATGTGAATATTTTGGAACCTTGAATATTTTTACATAAATGTCAAATATTTTTGTGATATAACTATGGATATAACATTGCAGATGACCAAATTTCACCCAAGTTAATTCAACTTTATATCTAAAAATATATGTGTTTTTATTGATAAATTCCACAATGATTTATAGGTAGATATAAACATAAGCATCATAGGTAATAGGTATGTTAATATTGCACTGTAATTTTCGATAGATAAGATTAAAATTAATTTTTCTGTACTATCTACCTCATTTATCACACAATATGAGGAATAGGAATTCATTCAAATTATAAAAGTATTTGAATAATGATATCATCTTAAAATTGCTCCTAATTAAACATTGTGTAATTTACTTGTTTTCTTGTTATTTTAGTATGAAAATTGCTACAGGTACTCCAAGATAGACTCTATAATCGACGAGATAGAAAGTATAAATATGGAAATCCGAATTACACGATTGGTATAAACTGCATCGTTTGGAGACTCGCTTAAATGAAAATGTGAATCACCAGTGACGATTAAGGGGGTGCGTAGGATTTTGCATTTATGTGGGACACTTTGGGTATAGAGATGATGTGATGTGGTAACTTATAAGTCACACGTAAAATTCACAGAAGAGAATTTTGTTTTTTTTGCGTCATTATTTACTCGATGGGAAGGAAAACTTTTCCTTCCTTTTTCGAAAAGGTACTTAATAAAACCAAAATGCGAATTCTCTGTCGACACATATGAAATAAATGTACTTAATATGTATTGCTCAAATTTAGGAGTACCTACTCCAAACAAAAGCAACCACGTGCTTATGAGGAGGAAGGTGGCAATTACTATTATTTCGGCTCGATTGCCTGTAGGCCCGACTTGTTTTCGTAAGAACTAGGATGGCATTTTTGCTCATGTGACAAGTGTTACGGAAATTTAAAAAAACGTAGGTAATAATTCCAGTCAGTGTGAGACAATTCGAGAGCAACACCGGGAATCTAAGCATTTATAATTTTTTCTATTTTTTGGGTATTGGCAACGCAGTGTCAGCATCATCTAATAATGCATCAACAAAATTCACACTAACATACGGGGTGTTTCATAATTGAATGCTGATCCTATAAGGTGATAATCCTTGGATAATTTTAAGAAATTTTTCTTATATGAACATTGGTTCGAAACCGCTTTGTATTTTGGTTTCAATTTATAAAATATACTAAATGTTTCTACGGAAGATAGAGGGCCATTTTAAAAATAACATTTATTTAAAAACAGCCAGTGGCGTATCATTTTTGATTAAAAATATTGCAGGGCATGTTAACAGGGACGCCACTGATGAAAACTAAAATAACCTTTATCCTGGAAAAAATGTATTTTTGTGCGTACTTTGCTTGTACTAAAATTGAAAAAAAAAAAAAAACACTGATTTTTTTAATTTCCACATCCTGTACCTCCGAAAAAAAAAATTCTTAAAATAATCTAAGGGTTATCGTCCTTTCGGATCAGAAATAAATTCACTTTATGTTAACAAGGACTCATTTTTATTTTTTAACCGACTTCAAAAAAGGAGGAGGTTATCAATTCGGTTGTATTTTTTTATGTTTGTTACCTCAGAACTCCGTCATTTATAAACCAATTTGGACAATTCTTTTTTATTTGAAACCTACAGAAAGATCCCATTTAAATTTGAAGAAAAAATTCCACCCGTAAGGGTGGACAAATAGGGGATGAAATTTCATATTGAACCGATTTTGATGATTCTTTTTTTATTAGAAAGGTAGTACCTCAGAGGTGGCCCTATTTAAATTTTAATAGGAACTTTTTGTGCTATTTTTACTTTTTGACGAGAGCAATACGATTGCAAATGCACGGCTTAAAGCACTCAAAAAAACATGCTGCCTAGTTTTGTTTTGAATACTAATTTTATAATTATTATTAATTGGCCGAAATTTTTAGCCTGGATTTTTTACTGATCAGATTGAATCGATATGGCTTGGTATTTATATTAAATATAATAAATAATAATTTAATAAATTTTATTATCTAGCTTGGCAATAAATTTTCTGACTGACTAGGTTAACAAATTGCATTTTGACCGATTAATTGATTATACATTTATCCCGCTATTCGGTAATTATTTTACCCTCTTATAAGAATTATTGTACCAACCTATATGAAAAAAACATTAATTTTTTTGCAAAAAGGCAATATATCTGGCAAATATTCTCCAAAATGTCGTGATAACTTTTCATATTAAGTAAGCTTGTTCAACTATTTTTTTCTAAAATTAAATTTAAGAAAAATTTAATTGTTTAAAAAAAATTACTTACGGAATCGAAAGAACTGTATCCTCGAAGCGTCTGGCACCGAAACCCCGTTTCTCGAAAAACCGGCTAACCGTAAAATCCGCGAAAATCCCCCCGATCCGATCAAGACCAGAGATCGGCTCTCACGTGGTAAACCGCTCGCAGCGAAGAGCGACCAGGTCCCACTTCGTCAACGTATCGACTGAGCCGCGATCCCATTTCGGTTTCGCTATCCGGCGCTCTCGCATACTCTATAAATACCACCCAAATTGTGCATCGCGGTACCAATGTGGTACCCTACGATTCAAAATCAGCTCGGGTACCTGCCTACCTTGTACGTTACGCTGTGAGTAATTTAAATATGTATAATGTATATACTGTGCTAAAAGTTAAAAAATGTCTCTCATCTAGAAACATTTCAGGGTAAGCCACTGACAGACACAATGCCAAAATACTGCATAGTTTTAATATACGAAAATTTGCATGCTGAAATGTAATAGGTACACTCAGAGTCGCGATATACCACTATTTCACAGAAAATGAATTATTCTCTTTTTTACTAGAATTCGGCACTATTTATCGCATTTATTACATGACTGTATTACAAAGTAAATCACGTACCTACTTAAATTAGTTACATTACTTAAGAATGAAATTTTAGTAGAGCATTGGTTATTTTGATCTCTGGGATTTTTTAAAATAAATCACACTTTTTTTGGAAACATTATTTTAGAAATGGGCTCTAAAAATATATGAAAATTGGTAGGGAGGATTGAGAGTCCTAAATAAATTCTATTGGGCTCAGGATGTGGAAGTAACTTTTCTTCCATGTATATGCAGGACTCACAGATCAAGTCAACCATCTAGTAGTACTATAGTAGGACGTTTTTATATTAAAAAAACGTTTTTTAAAAATTACAGTGTTAAAATCAAAATTATCTAGAAATTTTTTTTTAACAATAATACCTAATCTCGAAATATGGTACCTATTCACGTTTTCTTTTATTATATCCATATCTTATTATTGCATGTTAAAAAAACAACATATAACTAGATAAGTAAGGGGGCACTATTATTATACATGATTCTAAATCCCTTCCACCACTTTTTGTTGTACAGGGTGTTCCCGTATATTTTGACCCACCCCTAGAGCCTTTATTTTTCCAGTTAGAAAAAAATTACTTAAATGAAAGTTGTAGGGTTTTTTCTGAACCGCTAGGATCTGTTACTAGATAAAACAAACGATAAAATATAAACTTACTTTTTTAATGGATCACCCTGTATATTTGTGGATTTTTGAATTGCACGCATTTTTCCGATTCCAACAATATAAATATGTTATATGTTTGCTCTAAACACTCGCATGATATTCCAAATTGCAGATAAATGCGATCTTTATATTTCATCAAGGTTGCCATGGAAAAACATTTCAACTTAGGCAACAGCATTCCTGTCAATCCATTATTTTTGGGACAATACACCTTTGTACCCCACAACTTTCATTTAAGTAATGTTTTTCTAACTTGAAAAATAAAGGCTCTAGGGGTGGGTCAAAATATACGGGAACACCCTGTACATATCTTGCTTTATCTAGCCATCTTTTAACGGTAAAAGTATCATAATGTACTCAACAGAAGTAACTATTTACCTGTTGCTCGAATATTCAGAAATTTCTAAATTAAATTTTGACCGGTAATCTTGTACAAGCCTGATTTTTTCTCGTGGGATAGTTCCAAACCAATTCTCAAAGAAGTAGGAAATATACGAAAAATTAAAGAATCAGCATTTATTCTAGGAAATACAGACAACTGTGTTGCTGAATGTTCAGTGGAATTCAGTAAAATATTATTGCCACTTATTCAAAAAGAAGTTAGTATAAATAATTAGGTATAGAACACAGGGTACAATATCAGACAGGTGGCTAGGCTATTGTTTCTGTTGTCATGACATTTTAACCTGAAATCTATTAATCTGTCATTTCACTTTGACATGACAGGATCTTTGAGAAAGGAGGAAGATTTATTCTACGAAAGCTCAGGAAACAAATTTGTTGAGTTACAAGTTCAAAGTTTAATTCATTTACTGTTAAGAATTTGTTAATTTTCCAGGCAACTTGAAAAAGTTGCCTTTTTACCAGTTTGATGGCGAAAAACCCAATTAAAATTCAATGGATCTGTTTACGCCACAAATAAATTTTAGAAAATAAAAAGGTATGAATCCTAGAAAATTTTCATGGTTTTCTACAAAATTCTTCCGGGAAACTGCCTTATTCCTAAGTAAATCATGATCATAATAATAACTACGGCATATGGCTGCCTCCTCTAGTCAAATAGTCACGACCCGCCACTATTGCAATATGATTTATAACACACGTAACCAATAACTATTTTTTAGAGGTTCGAGGTCTGTACCAAATCCGTATACTCACTGGCCGGCAATTATAGTCCCAAGCCAATAATAACACCCTTACGATGCAACATCTGTCGAACAATAAAGGGCTGGCACATGCCTCTAGGGCGCACCACATGGACACCCGTACACAAAAGGAACACCGCCGCCAAAGGCGCCAAAGCGGATCTGAGTCAAATCGCATACGCCGGGACCCTGCTGCCTTATTACCGACCGCCTCATATTGTATAGTCAGAAATTTGCATTCAATAATATGGGACTATTCAAACTTCAATCGAACATTTTTATTAATATATTTATATATTTATCAAGTTATAAAATACATACTAATGATTATGTTAAAACGAGTAGCAAGTATATAAATATATACATATGATTATTTCTCTCATACTGCTTGTATATAATAAGGCAGCACTTTTCTTAAAAAAAAAACACAACCAGTCATATGCCCTTGCTAGCGATAAATTCCCAAGACCATAATTATACAGCGTGATCAGTTATGGGCGGCCCTCGACCATTTCTCGGGAACTATGCAAGTTAGAAAGATGCGGTAAAAAATTAATGAAAGTGACCCAAATAATTTCAATGAAAATGTTTTCAAGTTGTTTCGTTTGCCATTCGTTCGTTTACTATTTCAGGTCCAGATAAGGTAGGCGATTTGTGGAGCAAAAGACAGTTTTATACAACAACTTGGCGAATTCGCCCCCTGGCGGCAAATGAAGGAACTGAAATTATTTGGGTCACTTTTATAAACAATTTTTTTACCGCATCTTTCTAGCTTGCATAGTTCCCGAGAAACGGCCGAGGGCCGCCCTTAACTGATCGCGCTGTATATACAGGATGTTTCTAAATTATGGTGCCAACGTAATATGACAGATAGGAAATGTCATTTTGAACAAAAAGTTTCCTATAAACATGGATCCCAAAATGCATAATAAGAAAGTTACAGGGTGATGAAAGTATAGTTTGAAAAACATCTTTATCGCAATAACTTCTACAGAAGTTATGCAATTTAAATGAAACTTGGTGCAATTCTTTAGTAACTGAAGTGCAACAATTTTGTTTAAAAACGATTTAGTCCCATCAACCAGAGGCGGAGAGGCGGGGTAGCACAATGGGCTTTTTACTCATATGAGGTTATCTTTTTGGTCTCGCAGGTTCATCATTTTAGTGCAGCTTTTTATTTTGCAACAAAAATGTACTCTCGTTTCATATCGATAAAATCAACCGTTTGCGTTGATATCGGCAAAATGTGTTCCAAAACACCTGTGAACTCCAAAATTCGAAAAATACAATTTTCAACTACCGCTTTCAAATTTTTCAAAATAATTGTAGATACCATTTAAAGTGACAAAAAAGTCCCTATGAACTATGTATGTATCAAAAAATTGTCGCTTTCAAAATGGAACTGATTGAAGTCGACAAAATTTTGAAATCCATATTTCAGCAAAACCAGTGATGTTTTACTCGATATCCATTAGGCATTTTTTCTTAATTTTGAACGTACAATTCATCTGTAAAACATTAAATGCGGTAGGCGATGATTCTATTTTTCGAATTTTGGAGTTAACAGGTGTTTTGGGGCACATTTTGCCGATTTCAACGCAAACGGTTGATTTTATCGTTATGAAACAAGAGTACATTTTTGCTGCAAAATAAAAAGATGCACTAAAATGATGAACCTGCGAGACCAAAAAGATAAACTCAAAAAAGTAATGAGTAGAAAACCCATTGTGCTACCCCGCCCCTCCGCCTCCGGTTGATAGGAATAAATCGTTTTTATACAAAATTGTTGCACTTCAGTTAGTAAAGAATTTTACCAAGTTTCATTTAAATTGCATAACTTCTGTAGAAGTTATTGCGATAAAGATGTTTATCAAACTATACTTTTATCACCTTGTAACTTTCTTGTCATGTATTTTAGGACCCATGTTTATAGGAATTTTTTTGTTCAAAATGATATTTTCTATCCGTCATATTACGTTGGCACCATAATTTCGAAACACCCTGTATAACTTAGTTGCTTGGTAACAGCATTTATGCTCAATAATACACACACCAACTTGTCAAAATTAGTCCTTTTTGCACTGTTTTACATTATGCAGCTGAAAATTATGTATTATCAGTCATCGTATAAATGAATTCAGTTTGCTGATTGTTTATACTTATTAGACATCCCTTTAAATTTATGACACACATTCAGAAAATAAACCAGTGTTGGGGTTATCTATTTGGTCTTGCTGGTCTTTAATTAAATTATAGTGCATTTTTTCATTCTGCAACAAAAGGGTAGGTATACTCTTGCTTCATAACGATAAAATCAACCGTTTGCATTGAAATCGGCAAAATGTGCCCCAAAACACCTGCTAACTCCAAAATTCGAAAAATAAAATTTTTGTCACATAGCTTGTAGACCAATTTAACTGACACCGTGTTAAACACACCCTATGGACCACTGTCATACAGGGTTATTCTAGGACACTTCAATATGACTATCTTGAGGTATAACTTTCCCTATTGCAAGCAAAAACTGACTCTTGATATTTTTTTGTATCTGTCACAGTGAATCTATATTTTGTTCATACGAAAAAGGTCCTTGAAGAATTGTCCAGTCGTGATCTTGACATTCTTGACAGAATCTAATTTGTCCTGCAGTGTGGAAGCCTTCGAATAAATAATTTCGGGGCGATAAGTACGAGAACAACTGAAGAGTAATTCGCAATAGGGTGTTTAATCTTATAGGCTGTGGCTCTTTACACGTCCGAAATATACTATTATAAAAGTCGGTATACGTCTTGCCCCCTCATTGGCGTGTTGAGTCACGTGACTTCTTTAGACTTATATTTAACTCCATACACGTCCGAAGTAAACTGAGTAAGATAGGTACGTCGAAAGTGCATTTTCTCAAGCATCGTTGCAATAAGGAGCGTATGCCCTTTTTGGCGATAGGCGCTGAAGTATGATAAAAAAGTATGGGGAACTCGCACCATATTGTGCGGCAGTCGGCAGCGATGGGCGCTGCCTTATGAAAAAAGAAGCCGAATGTCGGGCGTAAATAGGGGATAGCCAAAATTTCAAGAAAATCGGTGGTAGGAGATAATTACCCCTTCTTTTTTCATACGGCAGGGCCCATCACCAAAAAAAGGAGGTCATACGCTCCTTGTTGCAATGATGCTTGAGAAAAATGCACTTCCGACGCATCTAAATCAGTTTACTTCGGACGTGTATGGAGTTAAATGTACGTCCAAAGAAATCATGTGACTCAACTCGCCAATGAGAATGCAAGACGTATACTAACTTTCATATACGTCTGACGTATAAATAGCCACTTCCTTCATCTTAATGGTGCCTTTTAGTGGCTTAAATAGTATTGTTCCTAAATGTAAATGTGTTATATTCGTTAGTGGCTATTTTTTTTAATTTAGTTTACAAAATTTGCTGAAATTTGGACACTTATTATTTAAAAAGTTAGCATTTGTTCAAACAAATCTAGTGCGGGAGCACAAAGATGATCCTATGCAACGTCTTTGGTGAGCAGTACCTAACGGTACCTAATATTTGTGATAAAAAGTTCAATCATTTACGGCCTTTCCCTATAAAAATCCAATTCTTTCTTCTCGTCCTTTTATCTTACTACTTAAGGTATTAGATACCGGAACCGCCATAATGTTCCACCAAATTCCAGATATTTGGAATTGTATACAGTTTATTGACCTACCAGATTTTTTGTGGTTGATCGTTCATGTAAGATATAAAGATATTATTTGATTCACTTTAAGAGCATATATGCATATGCATTATGCATGTGGCACCGTGTCACGCAAATTTCTTGCAGATGATATAGTGAATAGTGTCAGCGAAATAATCGTTAGTATATAATTATGTTTAGTCTACGCAATTTTAAAGGTTTTTACCTTGAACTCGTAAGAGGTAATGGCGAATGCGGAATGAAACATGTAACGTGTTTGCCTCGTTCCTCGTTGCATCCCTTTTGACTTTGACCCGTTTTCGCTACACGAAGTAGGGTTATGTACTAAAGTTGCTGCCTAAGTATCTATTTATGTTTTTTTCTACTAAAGAAAGTTCAAACGCAGTCTTTTTCCAAAATAAATGCTTTATTGGGCCATTGTTAACTACCCCGTTTAATAAAAAAAACGAACTAAAACATTTTCATCTCTCCTACAACCTACAATAAGCACAGTTCAAGTTGATTCTGGCATTTCTTTGTGTTTAAACAATATTTACCTATGAGACTAAATAAAGAAACCACGAGCTTGTGTAATTTATTTGAATAGTAAGTGTATAGAATGAAGTTTTAAAAATGAGCCACTCGGTGCAATACCTACAGGATATTTTGATCATTTACTTTGGAGGGAGTCAATATACAAGACACCAGAATACCCACCGGCATACACTGCATAAAAACTTTTGCAAATCACCGGCCGAGAAGTATGATTTACATCAGAATAGATCGGACCTTTCAAGAGTGATTTCACAGTTTTTTCACAAACGAGCCCAAGCTCATGAATTAAAGATGGACGCTCGCGTTCACAATGGTGCCTTTGCTGGAGGCCAATTAATTTTATAATATCTATGTAAATCGAGCGTGTAAGTAGGGCACGAGGAAATTGCCGAAGTGAAATATAGCAAATTGTCCCGGACGTCGCTTAATAAAATTTAACCGGTAATCCGATGGCAGGACAAGCCAGTTTTATCGGGCAAACAAAACAATAGAAATAGCTAAAAGAAATTTGCGAATCCGCTAAAACATTTTTAGTGCACCTTTTAAATGCTTTGAAATTGTTCTGATTCTACCAGAGACCAGATACATATATATGGTGATAAAGTCACTTCCAGGAGAAATAGATGGCTTTGAAAACAGGAAGAAACCGAGAAAATTTACAGAACCCGTAGTATTTTCTTTACAACGTACAATGGATATAAGTAAATCGTGGCAATTTTGGATGCTAGGTCGACCGCTTCCTCCGTCTCCTGTTGACGTGCTGCAAAATCAAGCAACCTTTGAATTTATTTTATTCCAAAACGTCAGTGAGATCGAGATTTGTCAAATTATTTCCACCGTTTATCTAAATATGCCAAACCCTCGTCCTCATGCAATATGGAAAACATAATTATTATGCACTCTTGTTGTACAAACTATTTTATTATCGTTGAAAGTTTGGCAACATATTCTTTTGTCCGGATTCCTTCAGTAGTCATTGTCTAGATTGATGGACTTTAGGTGCATCGTTCATTGTTAAATTTAATATTGAAAATTCCTCAGGCAAAATATAATTATTAACGAACTGCGAAAAATTATTAAATCGTGTTGAATCAACCGAGCAGATGTTGATTTATGATAACGACCAAAATATTTAATTTGTCAATCCCGTCAAAATAAAACACGCTTTCATATTTATTCGTAATTCCACAGCCCGTAAGCAAATACAATTAACTTCAAAATTACATTAAACAGTTGAAAACCAAATTTACTCATAACAAAATTTCGTATTTCGTAATAATAACTGGATAGCCCTGTATTATGTATCTTCTTTTTTATTGCAACTGTCATATTTTGTGTTTCCCATGATACATACTATAACGTAAAACCTCCAAATATGACGAAATATATTAGGCATTTATTTAAGGAAAAAAATTGTTGATTTTGCCATACCTCAAACGCCCAAATTTACCGATATTCAATACTATAGCTTTCTAGGCTATTCTAATTTTATTACGAACGCTTTATGGGAAGATAGAGCAACGAGACTAGGGGAGTTACTAGGTGAATCGGAATCCAGCTATTGAAATGAAAATAGGTATTTGGAGTTTTGAGGTATGGCAAAACCGTATTCATTTTTATATTATTAGGTAGGACATTATTGGTTGTCTTATTTTAGTAATCTACACTATGTCCACGGTTATGGCGTCTAATAGGAAAAACTTATTTTTCATTTTATGAAAAAAAGTTACTATCGATAAAAAGTTTTGCTTGTTCTTAAAATAAGATTGGCACAGAAATAATTATCATTTCTTGTACGGGTTGTTCAAAAAAAATTGAAAAAACTTAAAATGGTACAAGAGTAATGTGTTAAATCTTAGTTTGGAATCACGCAAAATAGTAGACGTTAAGTTGATTTAACAATTCGCTATTTAATTATCTACCAATTAATAGTCAGGTGAAAATGCTTACTTTACATAAAAAAAATTATTTAGTTCACTTTATAATCTCCAAACTGGGATTTACAAATAAATCACAGTAGGCAATTTTTTTGAAAATTGGCATTATGAATAACCTTTAATTTTGAATATATTTTCCTAATAACTTTTTACCATACCTTCACAAGTAAAGGCAATTTACTCTTTTTGAGAATAGCTCAACCCTTTAAAAAAATAATGAATTATCTCGAGTTAAATTGATACACACTGTAGAATTATCCAGTGAAAAAACATTTTATTATATTAGCATCACTGATAGTATAGTGAATAATATCGACATTTTCTTCTTTCAGATCAGCTCATCCCGTTTTCCAGTCGTTCTGAAGATAGGCCACGCTCATGGAGGCCTTGGAAAGGTCAAAGTGGACAACATCAACGATTTTCAAGATATGGCGAGTGTCGTCGCTGTTGCTGACACCTACTGCACAGTGGAACCATACATCGATTCTAAATACGACATCCACGTGCAAAAGATTGGCACAAACTACAAAGCCTTCATGCGCAAGTCCATTTCAGGTAGTTAAAATCAATTTCCTTTTTGGGCGATTTAGATACTGCTGTTATTTCCAAAATCACCAACTATAACTTCCGTGCCAATGTGAAATGTCAAATGACGTTAAAAGAGTGGAAAAGTTGGAATGCATGCTATACTTAATAACTTATAACTTTTTAATGCTTTTTTATTTTTAGGTTGTTGGAAAACCAACATGGGATCTGCGATGCTGGAGCAAATTTCCATGCCAGAAAGGTATAAGACCTGGGTTGATGAAGTTTCCGAGTTGTTTGGTGGTCTGGACATATGCGCGTTAGAAGTTGTTGTTGGAAAAGATGGAAAGGAATATATTATCGAGGTAAGTTAGTTGGCAAGACGATTTGATTCGTAATCAAATTTGTGGGGCCAAACATATTATCATTGTTCTCATAAGCCAGTAACAAAAAGAGTAAATTGGTTTTAAATATGATAGATTATCTGGCTAAAACTATGTTGTCTGCCTTAGATACATATAGAGCCTTTGAGAATGGGTGGGTAGTAGGTTTTAGCAAAGATAATTATTAGGAAATTGATTGGGCAAAGTAAAGACCTCCCCTAAGGCCAATTTTATAAGGAATAATTAGATGTTAAATACTTGTATTATATGTTTTATATAACTTGGAGCGATTCACTTCCAGTCGAGACAATTCCGAATTTTTCGAAAGATTAACAGATTTAAAAAAAACTGATTTCCACCTGTAATACTCGACGAGATCTCCATTTTAGGTCATATTTTTTTTGAAATAGTACTATTCCATATTGGTCTAAGACTGTTATTTATCAGTTCCCGAGATATTTGAAGAGGTTATTAGGTAGTTGCAGCAAATTAATTGCCACTTGAAACGTGCTAAAGCTGCTTACAATTTACACCTTGTCACGTTTTATAATCTTATAAGAACTAAGAACTAGTGGAGTAAAAGATTGACATTTCACGAGTAGTCTCTAATAAGAGAAAATGGGATATGCTTTTTATTGAAGGCAATAATTATTATCGAGTAGAGAGTGCAGAGTTCGTTCGTTCGTTGCCAATGTGCAATACCATTTCCTTTTCTGAGAGCTTGTAAAAATGAAATGTATGTCTATGTCGATTTATATGCGTGGGCATAAAATGAGATTTACGGAAGAATATTAAATTTTTATGAGATTTATTTATAATCGGCAATTGTCAGAATGTAATTGGACTACATAATAAAGTTAAATTTTATGTATACAATTAAAAAATACTATTTAAACAAATAAATTTTAGCCAATATGGTAAATTTCAAAATGGAAAAAAATTATCGTAGCAGGTACATTTTTGCTAAATTTTCTTCAGAACTAAGTACTCTCTAATTTCCTGTTTTTTTTTAACTGTGAGTTTGGCTATGGCTGTCTATATGGTATTAATGTGATTATTTTCCTCGTACTACTTGTAGCCAATAAGGCATCTATTCTTAAAGAAACAAACAAAACAGTGTTTGTAACAGCTGAATTTCACAGGGTGGTACTAGGAAGCGGGCAGAGACATTTCCGCAGGATACACCAAATATCTATTTTGCATACATTTTAAGTAAAAACTAATAACTAAATTAAAATACCTCTACCTCAACTTAGCATCGAGTCCTAAGAAGACAAAGGGAACTAAACAAGCAATATTAATATTGATTTACACTCAAGTGTAAATCGTTCAACCAGTTTTAACTATCCAGACGTAAGTATCGACACCACAGCCGGCTCTAAGAAAGCCCTCAAGTTGAGAAAGCTGGCAACATGGCTTGCGGGTCTGCGCGGCGTGGCCTGTCACTCCCTGTCAGTTGCTTTTACAATAAATTTACCAGAATTAATTTGTGTAGTGCGGGTAGTGCTATCGTCGCCAGATTGCTACGACGAGGCAGTGTGTCTCTGGCTGGAAACAGACAGCCCGAAGTGCTGGTGACAGCTTTTTTATAAATTTGTTTTGTTTGTGAAAAAATGAAATATTTCTCTAAAAGTTCGGAGTGAAGAATCGTTCCTTTACAATTTCAAGTCTCAAGATGCCTAGAACAGTCGAGGGAAGCTAGAACATAGTTATATACCTGCGGCTGTAAGTCAAATCGTAATAATAACTTCAAGTAGCTAGGTTTTCCTTGCTTGACGGCAAGCGGTCAACTTGTATTCCTTTTGGGCTTTCCAAAGGACGAAAATTTAAGAATAAAATGATTGGGTGCATTTTGCATAGACAAACTAAAGTACCCTTTAAAATGAAAGGAGTTTTCTAACAATCCATCCATTGTTTAGTATTGTTGCAAAAGTTTCTTTACCTAATAAAGTCAAAAGATAATTTAGTTGAATGTATTATGAAATTAACTCTAACTGCCATTTCCATGAGAACATATTACTCTCCTTCACAACATGCTGTTCTCTGTTCGCTTGTTTGTATTTTTATGAAAATTTAACCATAAGTGAAGATTGTTAAACAAACGTACCTACTTACTTAGGTACCCAATTATTGAAACAAAGTTCACAAATGTATCTAATTATAATTGAAAAGAGGGTTGAACATTTATTAGAAAAGATAAATTAATGCAGACTGCTCTATGCTGCATATACCCGTGGAACCGTCCCGCTGCGGCGTTGCCACATGTTTGCCCAGGGCTTGTAAGCTTTAGGAGGTTGTGATCGAAACTATCGGAAATGTGGTCACATTTTCTTAAATTATAAGAAAACCGAATGCACAAGTTTTTTATTTTTTGCAGAGAAACTTGATTACAGCCAGTTAAGGCTGGCCAAAATACTAAATTACAGTAAGAGATATTTTATAATATGGGTAAGAGCGTCACAAAGTATGAGTTTTATATCAGATGTTAGGTAATCTTTTTGTAAATATAAATGTCTCAATTTCGCATGTCTTTTTACTACAATTTTTACAAGAATCTGTGATATTTAATTACGAAAATACGAAAAGAATTATCATATTTAACTCCTTTTCGATGCCTTCCAAATAATAACATTTCAGTTTTTTGTTCGTTTAAAACCAAGCAATGAGCTTCTGAAACATCAACTAAAGACTTCAGGTCCGCCTTTAACTGCATTATTGCACTTTGCAGGTGAGCAACAGGGAATGAAAGGTATACTTGCGAATCGTCTGCATAAAAATGTGATTTGCAATGAGTCATAGTTTTGTAAAATAATGTGCCGTATATAGAAGGTAAAGGATTGGACGCAAGTCGCTACCTTGAGGCACACCATTTGCTTTTAGCTTATAAACTGAATAGTCTTTTTTTACTCTCTGGTGTCGATCATTTAAATAATTTTTAAAAAATGTAACCCCTTTTTCATCAATATCGAAGTTTTTTTTACACAACAGTACATAGTTAGGTGTCAAAGACATTGGTTAAGTCCAGAAGTACGAGTATCGAGCAAGCGACCAATCCCTTATCGCTACCATTATATGCAGGGTGAGTTTTTTCAGTATGGGGATCTCGGAAACTAGCGGGGATAGAAGGAAGGTTAAATGGGGAAAGAATTGCAATTTTGTGGGCGCAGTTTAATGCGCGTTGTGGATTTTTAAAAAGAGTCGTGGCTTACTAAATATTTTGAAAAACGAAATTCCATCACATATTTGTAATAACTTTAAAAACTGGTCAAATGCTGCCAACCTAGGATTACCACATTAAGAAATGTCATTTCTATATTAGAATCAAATAACTCTTACGCCTAATCTAAACAACAACGTGTGCATTGAGATTTTCGCCAGAGCCGCACTGAGGCACGAGTTTTTCAATTATTTACGTCAAAATATTCCGAAAAAAATTTATTGGCATAATTAAAATTAGTCAAAACATCGATGAAATTATTTGTTACAGTGTCTAAATAACTGAAAACAACAAGATAAAACAGCATAAATACGCTTTTGTGATCGAGTGATATTTTATGATCTATTGACCAATCGCCTTATTTCGCGGAACGTCCTCGATCACGTGCTTTTATTTACACCAGGCGTAAGAGTTACTTGATTTTAGTATACAGTGTGTCCCACTTAAGGACTGACCACCCCTGTAAAATTTTTATTTGTGGCTCGACTTCCATAAACTTTTTTTTGTTGGATAGAGCTTCAAAAATGGCATTAAATGTATAATTCAGGTACCTCGTGCCTTCAATTCATGGCCCACTGAGACGGTGTTTTAGTGCTGAAATTTCGAAAAGTACTATTAGGGATTTTTTTAGAGGAAAATCAATGCCGGATTCTTATTCAGCGTTGTTCGAAACCCAAACGTACCAATTTGCATTACCATAGCTCTACAGGGTGTTTCAAAATTTTTAGTGTCCCACTTAATTAGTTACCACCCCTGTAAAATTTTTATTTTTAGCACGATTTCATAACCTTTTTTTTGTTGGATAGAGCTTCAATAATGGCATTGAATGCATAATTCAGGTGCCTCGTGCGTTACATTCATGGCCCACTGAGACGAAGTTTTAGTGCTGAAATGTCGAGAAGTACTATTAGGGACTTTTTTAGGGAAAAATTAATGCTAGATTTTTATTCAACGTTGTTGGAAACCCAAACGTACCAATTTGCATTAGAATGGAGGACTAATTGAAATGACTAAAATTTGAGTTTATGTTACGTTGTGTTGTTTATTCATGTATTTGATGATATTAAATTAAATAAAAAATTTGTTCGCTAATAAATTTTTGAAAGAATATGAGTTCCTCATGAATATTTTAGTGACCAACTCACCAGAAATTAAGAAAATTAATTACAAATTAGTACGTTTTTGTTTGGAACCTCTCACTGCATATAAGAATCCGGTCTTACCTTTCCTTTTAATTTTTTTGGAACACCCTGTGGAACTATGGTAATGCAAATTGGTACGTTTGGGTTTCCAACAACGCTGAACAAGAAACCGGCATTAATTTTCCTCTAAAAAAAATCCCTAATAGTACTTCTCGTAATTTCAGCACTAAAACACCGTCTCAGTGGGCCATGAATTTAACGCACGAGGCACCTGAATTATGCATTTAATGCCATTTTTAAAGCTCTACCCAACAAAAACTTTATGAAAATCAAGCTATAAATAAAAATTTTACGGGGGTGGTCAGCCCTTAAGTGTGGCAATAAAAATTTTGAAACTCCCTGTAGAGCTACGGCAATGCAAATTGGTACGTTTGGGTTTCGAACAATGCTGAATAAGAGTCTGGCATTAATTTTCCTCTAAAAAAAATCCCTAATAGTACTTCTCGAAATTTCAGCACTAAAACACCGTCTCAGTGGGCCATGACTTTAACGCACGAGGCACCTGAATTATGTGTTTGATGCCATTTTCGAAGCTCTATCCAACAAAAAAAAGTTTACAGGGGTGGTCAGTCAGTCAGTCCTTAAGTGGGACACACTGTAGTGTACAGTTAAAGTGTTATCTGTGGTTAAAGAGAGATCTTAGTATAATTTTCGTTTCTGATGTTCCGGCCGCCCCTTGCCGCAGGTGAACGACAGCGCCCTCGCCCTGCTCGGCGACTCGCAGGAGGAGGACCGCCGCCACATCGCCGACCTGGCGGCGGCGCGCATGCAGGCGCTGTGCAGGCCGCGCTCGCCGCCGCCGCCGCCGCCGGGCGCGCCCGCCGAGGAGCCGCCCGCGCCGCCGCCCGTCGGCCCGCGCGGCCTCCTGGGCAGCCTGAGCAGCCTGACGCACGGCGGCGAGACGCCGCCGCCCAGCGCCACCCCCGACCACCCGTCGCTGGGCAGCGTCGGCCGCAGGGACAGCCAAGGTACGCGACACGCGCGTATGCCAGACTCAAAGCCGCAAGGCAGACTTTTTCCGAAACCTTGTAACTCTACCTTAACCCATTAGCGCCTTGCGTTACCATATGGCAACGTCCAAGAGGTGATCTTTTCGACGTGTCCTAACTTGTCAGCGATTTTATTTCCTTTACGGTAGGAATCTTATTACCGACGTATTACTGTTTGGAATACATTCGTACTGGCAAATTCAGTTTACATTTGATTGTTAGAGTGTGAGCAGTGCTAGAATATACCATTCAAATAAATAATCGAAAAAAATGGAGCCTCGGTTTGAGTAAGTATGTTTATTTTTATGTGTCACATATTTTTGTTACTTTGGATTTATATTTATGTATAGAATGCGTTAGAGTATTCATTGACAAAATATAAAGACATTTTACTAAAAACTAGCTGACTTACATATTCGTAAACATGACTGTTGCCATATGGCAACGCTAGGCGCTTACATTCAGTAAATATTTATTTTTCAATTCCAGGAGAGGATTCTCAGTTTCTCAAGCACTAGATATGATTTACAATGATGAAACTTAGACCAATGATTGAAATGCTAAAAGATCGATGTATCCACAATTTTGTTCCGGAATTGAACCTAGCATACGATGAAAGTATGGTAAAGTATTATGGGAAGCACAGTTGCAAACAGTTTATTCTGGGCAAGCCAATCAGGTTTGGCTACAAAATCTGGAGCCTATAGGCTCCAGATTTAGTGTTTATAAACACTAAAGATGGCTACCTAATAAACTTTGATTTTTATCAGGGAAAGAGTCCTAAAATGAATTCGGACTATGATGTTCTATTTGGTAAAGCCGCTAGCCCACTTCTGATAATGTTAGATGAACTTCCGCTAGGAAAAAGACAGTTGGGGTATACTTTCTATATGGATAATTTATTTTCTAATCCAGCACTATTTTCTTTTTTGCAATTTCGCGGCTATTCCGCCATTGGGACAATTCGAGAAAATAGAAGTCCAACACAGTGCACCCTAACTAACAACTTGCGTATTAAGTTCATCATAAAGGTGCTGGAAGACCTGCAGCATCAATAGAGTCCTCAGATAATAGCCGTATTTCAGATAATATTAGATTTGTTAGAATTGACCACTTTGTTCAGCATACAGAAGGCCATAAAAAAAGAAGGTGCGCGCGCAGTACATGCAAGTCCATAATTAGAACAATGTGCTGGAAGTGTAATGTAGCCTTGTGTATTGACTATTTCCAGCCATTCCATTGTCGATAGCATAATCTGCTATTGCATATTATTGAAAATAATATATACTTGACGATATTACACTGTTTCATTGCTTTCCAAATAACTGCCAAAACCTTTTAGATTTCTTATAAAATTAGATACTTTGACTTCACAAGCTCCTAGCGTTACCATATGGCAACAGCCTATATTTCAAAAAGTACTACTCAGATATTTTTGGAATAAAATATTTTCGTTTCAGGGAGTCATTTTTTACAGTTATTTAAGAAAAAATATCGAAATTTGAAAAAATACATAATTCAGGCGTTAATGGGTTAAGGGTAGTGCCACGGGCGTAGCCAAGGGAGGGGTTTCGGGGGTTCAAACCCCCCCCCCCCGAAATAAGCAAAATATTACCTAATATTATACCGAAAAAATACGAGGAGTGAAGAGTTAAATTATTATTACGTTTGAATATATGTAGTAATAGTAGCGCCTAGCGCCATCTTTTGACGAGAGGCAGACGCAGTTGCAGCCGAACTATTTTGTATTGTAGGGACACTTTGCGTTGTTTCTCGATTATTCGCCACGGCCCTCGGTCGAAATGAGCGGAACTTTGTGGAAGTTCGTGGAAGTTTCTGGACGGCTACTGGGCTGCTATATAAGCGGCGCCGCGGCGCGTGACCGCGCTTACGGCAGTATTGTTCCATGCGAACTCGAAGCGAATAAAAGTGAAAAGTGGTGAACGAATAGTGAAGAGAATTAAGTGTACCGTGTAAGTGAGTAATTTTAGTGCGCTGTTATTCGATGACCTTGTTAAGGATAGATACGTGAATCATTATTACTGTCGAAAAATGGAGGGGGGAAAAAGGAAGGGTGATAAACTTAAAGGTATGGACTACTGGAAAAAGTGGTGTAGTCAAGGTCAAGGGGTTTCTAATAAAGAAACAAATTTGGATTTAGCTATCAAAGCTTCAACTACCTTGCATGCTGATAAGAAGACTGCCTACCCCGAAATCTAGTTTGGAGTGCCTAGATATGTGCGATAAAAACCTTTATCCTAATATTTACACATTACTACAAATCTTGGCTACCATTCCTGTATCCACTGCTACCCCAGAAAGGTCTTTCTCGAGCCTAAGGAGACTGAAAAACTATTTACGAAACACTACAAGTGAAAACAGACTTAATGGTTAATGAACATTCACTATGGAACAGAAATTCATGCAGATGAAGTAGTGGATATATTTAAAAGAAAAAGCCGAAGATTTCTTCTTTAATGGTTTTAGATTTAGCGCAAAGGAACGAAATTAATTTATCCATTTCATTTAAAGTGAAGAACTTAAATATGTCGTAGTTTTTCGGATGAATATATAGATATTAAATTTCATGTAAGTATATTTTTGTTGTTTTATTTACTTATCAAACTAACCCCCCCCCCCCAAAACTAAATCCTGGCTACGCCCGTGGGTAGTGCACAATGCGTGCGGCAGCTGTGGGGTTGGTGAAGAGCAGGGTTCGTGGGCAAGGAGATGTTCAATTCAATTTATTTTAACGTAAAGCAAATGTTCATAAAAAAAGAAAAAGGGCGCCACCGAGCTTTTTTTTGGAAAACTGGAAAACAACAAGTGTCACTTTGCAATGATGTGAACAATGAAACACAACTTGTATGTAAAACACATTTTTAATAGGCGTAGGACCTACCTACAAACAAAAGTCATCCATCTGGATGAACTCAACCGTCTACAAATGGATATGAACTTATTTATGACATGTCATTAGAGACGTGCACAAAAATATATTAAATTGCATTATAGTAACTAGTACTTTTCAAGTTCGAACTCTTAAAGTTTACACTTTTACTTTTATGACAAAAGTGTTATGTAATAATATGATCACTATTCAAAATAAAATGAGGGGGGTCTTATTATGACCACAGTAAGTAGGTAGATACTAAGTTTGCTTGTAGTGTGCGAGAAAATAACTCGATTGTAACGTCAGACAATAATACGTGTTCACCACTTATCTGGTTTGGCGTTGAGTCGGGAAGAGCCGGAGGAGAAAACCAAACTGGCAGAACCGCTTGTCGGGTGTAGGCAGGAGTTCGCTGCAACCGTCTTTGCTGCACCCTGCGTAGGTTCGGACGCCACTGAATCCAGGGATAGCTCTCTCTCTCTATCTATTCCAATTAATGCAAGAGAGTAGCAACTGTCGTAAGCTCCATCCCAATAGAAAACCCACTTTCTTGTGGGTTTTCTTAGATAAGTAGACAAAGCTGCAGGCTTTCTGTGACACAGGGATGAAAGAACTGGATATGGGTATAACAGTCCCAATCGAGCAGGAAGTATGCCCACTTAAAAAGAAACAGTCCACCAGGCGATACTGGCTCTCCAGAATGCAAACGATAGGCAAAGTAAGGCAGGGCAAGGTACGGCACTCCAGAAGATATCAAAAATATTCCGAGGACGAAATAATCCAAAGATTTCGCCAACGGTTCAGCCCAGACTGTCTTTTTTTTTAACAAAAACGATAGGTACCACCGGGCGCCACAAAAACTTAAGTTCGCCACGGAAAAACCGGCGTTGACCAGGTAAGGACTTACCAACCTAGTTTGCCTTAATTTATTCCACAAAATAAGCGGCTTCAGACGGCAGAGTACAATTACTAACACTTCTGAATATGATGGGAAATGCACAGCGAAGTGGCAGTGAAAAACTCAATCATTTTCTCTCCAATAAACTCGACCCAACCTATAGCATCTAACTTAGTGACTTTAACACATCTACAAATCAAAAAATAAGGCGCGATATTTTTGAAACGCTACAACCTAAATCCCAGGACCTGGACTTTCCATAAAGTCGTCGTCTCGCGAGACAGACTTTTGATATGATAACGTTGCGTTGTTGCGTTGCACTCAAAGGCATGTGGATACGATGCCTTTGGTTGCACTCAATGACGTCAAAACCTATAGACGTGGTGCCCCATTGTGAAAATGCCCTTGATTTTGACTCCAAGATTAAATATATCCATACTACTCTAAAAACGTGCTACAAACAAAGACAGAAAGTCAACCATCAACCAACTATACACCTGGTGATTCCCGGTTATAGTTCCTCCAGAATCACACTTAGATATCGCATGTTTTTTCTTGTTTGGGGGTGCCGGAAGCATCGGAACCTCACCTGAAGACTCGGGGGATGGTCTAACGACGCCAGCCTCCGAGCCCAGAGTCGAAATAAGTTCGCTACGGCTCGACAAAAAGGGGCAATTTCTGACAATCTCGCGACATTTTCGGAATAATTTAATGGAGCGCTTATATTGTCATTAGTTCTGGGCGTCAAGCGTTTATCAAAACAAACCTGTCTATAGGTTCTGACGTCATTGGTTGCACTGCATGGGTAAGCTAACGAGCCTGGAACTAGCGCGAGGCCAACGATAAAGACAGGCCACGGCGCTAACGCATAATCGCGTAGTCACGTGACCGACTTAGTTCTATACAGGGTGAGTCACATCTAAAGTCAGAGCCGAAAACACAAGGTAGAACTCGCTAAAATAAGCACATATGCTTAATAAACATTAGCCCAAAAAAGCTTGGTTCTCCATATACAGCGTGTTGAAAATTTTCCAAAAATAACATATTTTTTTTAATTTCTTTCGATCCCATTTAGGAATTCCAACCAAATTTGGTACACATTATACACTGGACGGTTGCCATTTTGTGGAATAACTTGACCCCGTTCCGATCACCAGCGGCGTAGGTACAAATAGTTACTGTAAATAATTGTAGAAAAAAAGTAGTACGGCCCTGTGCAAAACCAAAAATTTCGTAATTTCGGATTTTTTAAACTAGTGTCAAGGTGATTATGCTGGCATTTTAAATAAAATTATTTGTATCTACGCCGCTGCTCATCTGAACAGGGCCAAATTATTGCACAAAATGACAACCCATAATATGTATAAAATAATTCCTAAACGGGCTAGAAAAAAATTAAAAAATATTTGGAAAAGTTTCAACACTCTGTATATGGAGAACCAAGCGTTTTTGAGCCAATGTTTATTAAGCATATGTGCTTATTTTAGCGAATTCTACCTTGTGTTTTCGGCTCTGCCTTTAGATGTGACTCACCCTGTATAATGAAAGGCATTTTTAGAGATAAGTAGAAAAAACAAATTTCGTAACAATTTGGCAAGTTTTCTTTCATCTTATTGGTTTTGTGCATCCAAGCTTTCTCTAATTGTTTTTTTCAAAATTTTCAACCTGCCTCAGCTGTTTTAGGCTGAGAGTTAAACGGCACTGCTCTCACAATATTTTGGCACATTCTCAAAAATTGCTGGGACATCACCTTCCTTTAGCTTAGGTGATATTCTCTATAGGTATTTTCCTCCCACAACACATTTGTCCACTTTAATTATTGTTTTACTTTCTTGAAAATGTGTTAGCCACACATACTTAAGGGTTTTTTAGATATTAAATCTCAGTTGGGATATGACGAATCCATTTTTGGCGGAAATTTTCATCCCGAGGCAAAACAAATGTTTGTTATGGCAACACTTTCTTCCTGGCTTTTGTAATATGTATAAATATAATATAAACAGACCCCATATTTGGTATTTAGGTTATTTTTTACGAAATAAAAATGAAAACTAACTTCAGTAGGTATACTGTAAATAATGACGAGATCTCAGTTGATCGGCAGCGTGAAAGACCGAATAGAAACCATATCAGGGCGTGGCTCGACAACGAAAATCCTCGAGAACGTTACAACACTGATTTATTTCGCACAAGGTGAATGGTAAATACAATAAATACACAAACCCGAACGTGGTCAACGGGAACGGCTTCCAGCCACCCGGACCGTCTGAACTCGCGGATCTCCCGTAAGCAGTTCACCCCTCTGTGTCTCAGGCTCCACTGTCCAATACTAATACCAGAGAACAAGGAGTGTTCTCTGCTAATACTGTCCCATGTCCATAATAGTCCATTCCGGGTTCCCTATTCTGTGGTTCGGGGGAGATTCCCCTCACAGCGCTCACGCGAAGCGTCGCGTCGGTGCGAGCGGCAGCAATACTCTTGGACGGCCACCATAATAATACCTGGGCGGTTCCCCTCCGCCAGGACACACAAACTTGTTTCTAAAATATAAACTAAGACGTTTAAAAACACTTTTAAACATTGAAAACTTCTCAAAACCCAAGCGCCGCTTTCAGTTATGTGACAAATGACATGTAACGTCTGACTAAGATGGTCACGTGATTTTTGTGCGCCGGGGCCTGTCTTTATAGTAGGCCTTGGAACTAGCGCGGGTGACGTCACAGTAGTGGCCGAACTGGGCTACAGTGCCTTTATACAAGATAAAGCCACTGTAAACTGGGCCAGGCCGTTCACATGGGTTGATATTCTATACCGTCAGATAGTGACAGATTTAGGTGTTGAAAAGAATATCGATGTTTCTTAGTAGAATGAAGGGAAAGTTATAGGAGTGGCCCCTGGGGATAACATATGGAAAATCGAAAAAAATTGCTGCTAAGTTTTCCGACCCCAAAATGTACTTAGATATCCATTGGCGCCACTCAAGCCAATATGTTTTTCGGGCTAGTGACGATGTACGTTTTCATACCTTCGATGGCACATAAATATACTCACTGGGATTACGGTTTTTCTAGGGTTTTCCGTCAGGGGCGGATATAGCGGGCCCGCAGGGCCCGCAATGCGGGGGGGCCCGGGCAGTTTGGGGGCCCAGTCTCGGGCCCGAATCTGCCCGAAGTCCAACTCGACCCGAGACTCTATGGGCGAAGGGCACAGATTCAAATTGCCGCAAATACGAAAAGAGGAAGAAGAAAAATGTCATTTGGTTTCGCGCTTGCGCTTTTTCGGATTGTGTTTTCTAGTTGTCAGTTATGCTTTGTGTTTTCAGACCTAACCTTTGATGTTTTGTGGTTTTCAGACTAGATTGAGCCGATTGAGGTTAGTGCGTAGTTCGTTGCGTATTATTCCCCGTATTTCTTTTCGGTTCAGTACTATTCATTTGCGATTGTATGTACAGTTGTGCTCTTATTGTTGTTGTTGACTGTATCCTGCAAACTGATTTACTTGTTAGGTATATTCTATTATACCATTTTTACCAAGAAAAATGTATAAACACGCTAGTGGTTCGCAAAAACGTAAAAAAAATTTAAAACGAGAAGAAGAGAAACAGAAATGTAGGAAAATCGGCGAATTCTTTCCTAGTTCGTCAAAGGCCACCCAAGAGAATTTAGTTAACGAACTAACGGAGGATATTAGCTAAACAATGGGGTATAGACCCCATATTACAAACAGAAAGAACCAGGAAAAAAAAGCGTCTGTTTGATGAATTGGCAGCAGATGAACCAATAACTAATAATATAAAAAAATTCGAAATTTGTATTTATAATCGGTCATTGGATATTATAATCAATCAAATTGGCAGGCGATATGAAAGTTTCAAAAATACGATTAGTTTATTTAAAGTTTTAAGTCCGGTAAATTTACTTAAATATGATAATGAAATTGTCTCAGCTGCAAATTTATTAGTGGAAAAATATGAAGATGATCTTTCTGCCGACCTAGGGGAACAGCTTATTCAATTAAAAACGTTATTGCATACTGAACTAGATAAAATCTGTTCTCTAAAGGAATTGGTGAATTTGATTTTTATAAATAATCAATTTTTGTGTAGCCATATCCCAGACGTATGCACAGTATTACAGCTATATCTAACTTTACCTGTAACAACAGCGACTGCAGAAAGATCATTTTCGAAGTTAAAATTAAAAAAACATATTTACGCTCAACAATGTCAGAAGAACGATTAAGTTCATTGGCTGTAATAAGTATAGAACATGATATAGCTAATAAGATTCATTTGTCACATTTAGTCGATATGTTTTTTAAACATAAACGCAGGCGATTCACTCACTGAAATGAAATAAAAGTGTATTTCTGAAAAGTTGTTTTTATTTCGCTATATTAGTTTAAAAAAATATTGAAAAAAATAATTGTAGGGGGGCCTGAACTCAAACCTTGCAGGGGGGCCCGCTGAAGTTTATGTCCGCTACTGTTTTCCGTAGTACTTGAGCGAATGCTATCCTAGTTCTATCGGGAAAAGTCGGCCCTAGCCGCACATGGCAACGAAGACAAAATAATAGTAATTACCCCCCTCCCCCGCACAAGCATTTAGTTGCTTCTGGGGTAGTCCTAGTTTTGAGTATTATGACGGTAAATATTATTATTATGTGGAAGAATTAAATGTTTTCGTATCTCTCACCGTTTCGCCGCAATTTTATGCATAAATTTTTGCGACAAAATTATAAAAATAATAGTGTTTTCTCGTACGTAATATCATAAGGGCATCTAATTTTTCGGAAAAAAAAATCGAAAAAACACGTTGCTAAGTAATATTTTTAACAAGAAGCATGAGTGCTGGTGGCAACGAACATCCGACTCGAAGACAAGGATTTTTGCACTGCACGAATGCATTTTGTTAAAAAAATATTACTTAGCATTGCGTTTCTTTGGATTTTTGTCACAGAAAAAATTAGATGCCTGAATGGTATTTGACAAGACTATTTCATGAGTAACAAATTATTCTGCATATACACATATCTTACGAAACATACTACCTATTATAAAACAGCTGTAAAGTTTTGCCGCGGGCAAACTCGAAAAAACTGCTGAGCAGGTGCTGTCATACAGTTTTTCCATCTAGAAACCATTTGTAATTCAAAATTGCGCGTTTGTGATTGGTGGAAATTAAGACGAGGGAAATAGTCCATGCAAATTACTGGCTTTTTGCAAAAAATATTATTAGAAATTTTTACAGTGACATAGATACACATATCCGTGGGTTTGATTTTTTTAGATTTAATTTATCTAAGTCCGTTTAATAATGTTGTGGCGTCAGTCTCACGCATTTAATGTTTTTTCATTTAGTGTTAGCTATCTGTAAAAATCATCTGTCATTCTCACGCATATTTTTACATTTAGTAAAACACTCATTATACCTAATGTAATAGTAATAGTAATGTATTTGACTAACTAACACTAAAAGTGAAAATGGCCCACCTTCTTATACACTATGTTACTCACCTTTAAGAGAGAATTTGATTGCTTTTTTTGTTTTTGAAGATCGGTTGCGGCGTTGCCAACTTATTAGATATTTCCTCTATAGTATAGTGCAGCGTGCAGACAAAGTTGGATTTAGCTATACAGGGTGTTAAATTATGATCGCCATTTTTGTTATTTGGAAGAGGCCATAATAAGTTATTTTTCAAATGGAACGACCACATTTTGATTATGCGAGACCATTATACTGTTCAATACCTGTAATATTTATTGTAATCAGCGTTATATTGAATTTTTTTATGGTTTACGAATGATTTGCAAATATGTGTTTTTTCATTGATTTTTAGGTGGTCTGTCGGGCTCGAAACATGGTCTCATATTTTCCCTTATTTTGCATATTTAAATTGTGCTGTAACTTTTACAATTGTAAAACATATGTAAAACGAAACACACAATTTCATTCGCTATGACAAACTAGATATAGTGTCCTATTGTTTTAATAACTGGCGACAGTAACAACATAAGTAAAAATTCATTAAAAGTGATACAATTTTCTCTAGCAATTCTACGACATAGGTACCTTTAAAAAATAAGCTAAATTTGATTGCCGATGAAGAAATTCAATTAAGACTTCTTTTGCTAGGAGCGAATGGAAACTCAAACTGGAGGAATTGTGAAAGTTACATAACGATATAAAGATGCAAAATAAGGGGAAATACGGGGCCATGTTTGGGGCCCGACAAACCGCCCATAATAAATGGATGAAAAGACAGAAACTATAAAAAATTTCAATATGAGGCTGATATAGTAAATTTTAGGCATTGCACAGTAGAATCGTGTTGCATAATCAAAATGTATTTTTTCTCCTTTATCATCTGCTCAGAGATAATCAGAGATATCAAAAGATTCGCCTGACACAGGGACTCTTTAAAATAAGAGGACCCAGCATGTCACAGTCTATCACATACATATAAATCCTTTATCTATGATCACATAGGAAAAGTGAGGCCTTGAGGGGAAGTTTGTTTTCTGTTGACTCCAAGGAGACCACAAGGGAGCTGATACAAGGTTATGTACGCGGTTCAAGCGCAATTTCCCCATGTATTTCTTATGGGGGCTAAAACATGGTCAAAACGTGACCAACCGCCGCGACTTCGCGAGACCCCCGACAGCGAGGGTTGCCAAAGATGTCCGGCTTTCGCCGACTGTTGACTTTTGCTCCAGCCGCGACCGAAAAACGACTAGACGACTCGAAAAAACGTCTAAACGATTCTGAAAAACGACTAAGCAACTGTAAAAACGTCTAAACGATTCGGAAAAACGACTAAGCGACTGTAAAAACGTTGAAACGACTCGGAAAACGTTTTTATAATCGTTTTTACAGTCGCTTAGTCGTTTTTACAGTCGCTTAGTCGTTTTTCAGAATCGTTTAGACGTTTTTTCGAGTCGTCTAGTCGTTTTTCGGTCGCGGCTGGAGCGAAGGTCAACAGTCGGCGAAAGCCGGACATCTTCGGCAACCCTCGCTGTCGGGGGTCTCGCGAAGTCGCGGCGGTTGGTCACGTTTTGACCACGTTTTAGCCCCCATAAGAAATACATGGGGAAATTGCGCTTGAACCGGCATAGCTATACTACTGGCCTCACTTTGGAAAGTATAATGCTGGGTCCCCTTACTTTAAAGAGTCCCTGGCCTGACACTAAAAGATAGAACTTCACGACTGTCATTTCAGCATCCCAGTCCAGCACGATCAGCAGCGCCCCGAGCACCGGCCGAATCCCCGAGCCACCGCCTCGTCCGGGCTTCCAAAGGCAGGGCAGCCAGCACCAGAACATCACCGAAGACACCGAGGACACCATGAAGAACCTGAGGAAAACCTTCGCCGGGATCTTCGGCGACATGTAGACGTACAAGTTGAAAACAGCAATACTTCGATAAGTACTCACTGCCGCTGGCGAGGTGCCAGGCCGCACCTCTTGTTACGTTTAAATAAAAATGTAGTTGTTGATACAAGTCGGTCTTTCGACAGGTGGCTAGAGAACGGTGGTGGAGCTTCTTTCCCCAGTAGGTATTTATGATAATGACAATATTATTCTATCTTGCACTTAGTCTGTGTATTATATTATGTAACCATTCAAATTATTTATCAAGAGACAGTTGGTTCTAGTGAAACAACGAAGGTTCCTGTCTAAATACAACTCTACTAGCAAAAGCACAAAAATAGTTTTCTAAGCGCAGATTTTTCAGGTGTCACCAATAGCACCAGGAAGCAACCAAAGCATGCATTCACATCATAAACATGCCTTTTAAAATCCAAGAACTAGAGACGTTTTTATTATCACTTCAGAACGGATGAGAGTTTTGAGTGTCGAATGCCCTGTGGGGTGATAAAGAAGTTACTGTGCTTTACGTTTATTAATGTTTCCTAAAGAGGTTAGCTTAGGTGTCATGAACCATGAACCATGTGGTTCAGATTGGACACATTTGGAGATTTTATTCTTTCAAACCGCTAACCAAAAAATATATCCCGACACCAATGAATTTTAGATAAGTGTTGAATTTGAACCACACTGTACTCAGCCCCATTCCCATTCCATGAATCATTTAAAGAGTATAAGGAATGCAAAAATATCTTCTATTAGCATGATACTGTATCATAGACTTTTAGGGCGTATTTCTTCAAAAATTCTTCAAGATCTATCGAAATTTTGTTTACAGAATGTGTGGTAACCTCTTAATTCCGATATTTTTTCTCCAAAGAATTATTATTCTCACATATCTGTAGGTGGGTCAAAACTCGTCTGTACTAACATCAAATACTTAACTCTTACGCCTGATGTAAAAAAAACGTGTGCGTTGAGATTTTCGCCAAAGCCGCACTGAGGTACGACCTTTATTTAATTTTACTTTTACAATTGTTTACGTCAAAATATTTCGGAAAACAGGACAAAGATAAAACCGCATAAATACGCTTTTGCGATCGAGTACATCCCTGTTGCCAGGCGCGCTGATATTTTATGGCCTATTGACCAATCGCCTTATTTCGCGGAACGTCATCGATCACGTGCATTTATTTACGCCAGGCGTAAGAGTTACTTAATTTTAGTATAGTATGAAATTAACCACAATAACCTATAAACTAAACTGAAAATCTAATACTTATTCGAAGGATCTTTACAGGAGCCGAGCCCTCTTAGATTTGGAAATTTGTTTTTAGGTAGATTATCCATCCACTTCTTATTTGACGTTCAGTACAGGGTATCTCACATAAAGAATTAATTCCGATTATTTCCTTAGTAGTTATTGAGATAAAAAGACCAAGAAAAACCAATATAATGGAGTTTTTCCGAGGAATCCGACTCCAGCTTCAGAGTTGGCATACAGTTAAGACCAAAAAACTAAGTATATGATAAAAAAAATATATATTTATACCTTTGATTGCATTTTTGATATTATGTTTTCCTGATTGGTCTTGTATAAGCAAGCGTCTCTTAGCAACAAATTGGATGAAACAAACTGTCGCTCCATGGCCTACTTAGCATATTACATATTAAAAAGCAAAAATGAAGCCACGGCTAAGTGGATACCTAAGTATATTTTCAATTAGTTGTAAGAGGCACTTCTTCATTCCATGTCAACGAAGGAAACGAATATCTTGAAAACGGTAACAATATTTTTTATTTTTTCGAAAGAATAGTTTTTGGTCTTAATTTCTAGATAAACAATGTCAATTCTGAAGCTAGATTCGGATTTTCCGGAAAACTGCATCAACCTGATTTTCGTTGGTATTTTTATCTCAAGAACTGAGGAAATAATCGGTCTTAGGAATTTCTTTAGCTACAAGAATAAAAAACTTTTACTTGTGGCTGTTTACCATGCTTGTAGTGTTATTATCTGATGGAAACGAGTTTTTAGTGAGTTTTGAACAGTATCTTCTGCATTGTGGTAGTAATAATTATTATGATACCTACATATAAACACATTAATTAGTTACATAATTATATGATGTGTGTTTTCTTTGTACCTATAATTATTAATCAAAGCTTCATTGTGGTCATGAAACGTAGAAGAAAACGATGTTGATGCACACCATTGTAAATAATCAATATCTGAAATCCTGTACAAATATGGCTTCCAAAAAGTAACTAGGAAATGTTTTAGAAGTTGTTAGGTAACTAACGAATATAACATAGATTTTTTAAATCACTTTTAAAATAGAATTTCAAGTTAGGTATACCTACGCTTTTTTTCGAATATCTGCCAAATGTGATATCTAATTCACCATTTCGTTAAACCGTCAAATACTTAGAAATGTTTTTGTGCCTTTGTAGTTTTTGTATTGAACTGGCAACAGAATTGTATATCTACTGACAACACACAAATTAAAAAGATCTCGTAGGTTTTATTTGGACGATGTGTAAAAGTTATTTTGAATTGTAATCGACACTATGCGAATGACAAAAATAATACTGTTAGATTTTTTATATGATAATTTGTGAATATTGTAGAGAAGTAATATCACTTATTAGTGTTTTTTGATTGCCTCTATCGTTTCCAATGAAATAAAGTAAGTTAGAAGAGCGAATTATCAGCATATTTTATTCATTGAAAGGTAATCCTGTAACAATTATTTAACAACGAAAAGTTAGAGCACCCTGTGGCAAAGGAGACGTCCTCAATCCCAAAACTTATCTTATTTATTTTAGTCGATTTTTAATTTTCAATCTGATTAATTCTTTTATATGTAGATATTTTGTTAAATTGTGATAATATTACAAGTCACTAACAGTGGTCGTTCCCATTGAAATATTTATTCCAATAATAAGAAATTTTTTAAAGCATATCGTTAGATTAACTGTAGCTAACATAATCGTTATTTAATTTTTCTAATAATTTGGAAAATCGGTGGTCGACTATGGGAAATGATATTAAACAATAAAATAATATTTTCTATTTCCCATATGTAGGTATGATCGAAATTAGTTTCCACTTTACAGTGTTTCGAGACTGCTATTTATTGACTTTTAATTTTATGATATATATCACGAATTGATATTTCGAATAATAAAAAAATAGCGTATAACTGTCGTTTTCGTTTTAATATATTTTATAATAGAGTAGACAAACGCTTATTGTGTGTTGTGTGCATAAATGTTAAAGTTGTTAACGCAGTTGCATTCTATACGGTTAAAAGCTTAGATAACTCGTAGATGATAAGAAACCAATATTAGATACGTGTGGGTGTGCCGAGTTTAATATGCGACAGTTCAGAATATACATAGAATACTTGCCAGATACTTCGTCATGTAAAAATGTCTTTACTGCGTACACTATGTATACTTATTACAAAGGGCAACTTAAAAAAAATCAAACAGAGTGCAAATAGGTAGTAAAGTGAATATTAGGTATTTATTTAGCACCTAAATCGTTGATCAACACACGTCAAATGACATAATCAAGGTGTAACGTCTTTTAAAAAGTACCTCTACGCCTTATTTTTTTAAATAACATTCAAAATTGAAGAAACCAAAACAAAAATTCTTGGATTTTTAGTGTCTCCATTTTCTATTACAACAATGTCACCGACAGAAGTAATATTATTTATCATATTCATTAAGTATTTATTGATAAAAGATCAGGAATATCGAATTAAAGATAGAAATTAGGCTAGCGCAAGAAATATGTATCGTTTATGATATATGGATTGAAAATACATAAAATAGGTAACCTTTTGACACCAAGGCACTAAACCGTGGTATTTTCCTTTGTCTACACATTTCATATTAAGAAACTTTTTTCGATAAAACTTGAAATAAAAAAGTTGCAAACCGAAGAGTTTCGGTAATTTTCGGGTTTTTCAAAAATATCTCAGAAAGAAGCCCATGGATCTCGAATGTGTGTTTTTTAAGACAAAGTTTTCCGAAAAGTGCATATTTATCAAGATATTTCTAAGTGGCCCTCCGCCAATGACACCCTGTATTTTATTCAATAAGTACAATGAACATCTCTCACAACGAATTTTCTTACCTATTACCAGAGTCTTCTTACCTATTTAGTACGAACTTTTTGAAATACAAAGGTACGCTTTAAAGCTTTTTCACATAAGAAGGGTGGTTCCTTATTTCCTCTTTTCTCTGTGATTTTTCTGTTATTTATCAAATAGGTTAATAAAGTATTCATAAGTTGTTGTATGTTTTAAAATTATGTTCTAGTGGAGGCAACCAAGATTTTTAAGGTTGTGTAGTAGTTGAGCTTACATTATGAAATCATACTGTATAGTGTTATGTCCATGGGTAAAATAAATTTATAAAATGTATTCCATTATTTAATTCATTTTTCCCCAGTAATCTCTATTTTTCCTTAATTTATTGTAGATATATTTACTTCATCTTGAAGAATAACTGTGGTAACACAGCAACATTTTATTCGGGAAAAATTGAAGATGAAACATTTACAAAATCTAGTAAAAAGATGCACATCAGAAATAAATACTGTAAAAGACATCAAGGAGCGGCAGCATGAAGAAAGGAAAAATTTGAATTTAAAAAATGCTGTCATATGATTCATTAACTTAGGATGATAGAGATGTTGACAACAAAGGTATCTTTATTTGCAAATAAGCCATTCTTAGATTTTCTGGGCTGACTCATTTTGACTTTTATTTGACGTCATTGCAGATTGTTTATTTTTATGAGGACAAGTCATAAATGTAATGTCAGAACTACCCACTATAGTATTACCTCACACATATGAAACATCTTATGAACTTGTTTAATTCGTAGGAACATAGGTAATATTGAGGCTTGTGAATTTCCTAAAAAAAATTGTCTATCGAGAATAACTTCGAAAGATGTGAAATTCAATTCACATACATAGCATAGGCAGCCAGATCCAAAGGAGACATTGTATTGTATTAAAATCATATATACCTATTGTTATTTACAAAAAATAATATGTTTCCTTTTTTATTAATGGCTCATTATGAAGTGTTTAACTGTTGGGTTTGCAGATAAATAATATACTTACCACAGAATTGGTAATTGCCACAGACCTATTTAACGTTTTGAATACAAATGAGGTGCTGTTCAGGCCGTTGCTCTTCATTTTTTTTATGTCAAATACTTTTAAACAAAATTAGGTAGGTAATTTCTTCACAATAAAGCATTTAATAAAAGTATTTAATACTAATAGTAATCTTTGTATAACTTAGGAATAAAATAAAATATGATACTTAAATTACTATACATATATATAATATAAATTATACCCGTACAAGAAGACCTAAATAATGTTAGAATATAATATAATAGGTACCAATATGTATTGCAGTTTTTTAATTTACTAACTAATTAAGTAACAACAGTGACGTTACTTTTAATTAGACCGTCGTAGAGCGTAATAAAATAGTCTTCTGGTGGAATATAAATAGTGGCACATCCTACAAGAATTTTCCAATTTCTCGATTGCTTGTTTTTTAAATAATCTGAAAGATATTTCATCGCAGCATTCACATCATATGGATGAAGACCATGCACCAATTTAAGACCTTCGACTGCATCGACTTCATAATCCAAGTTTGGTACTCTGCTATCAATAACATACACTAGTATCTAAAGTACACAAAAACGAAAAACCTTATAGTCCATAATCACAGAAATATAAAAATAAAACTTACAGAATGGTTATGTCCACCTGGACAGAGTGTAGTTGGTATCGGGCTTGGTGGCTCAGGTAATACATAGTATTTACCAAGGGTTATAACTATGAGCAGCATCCCAAAAGTATATCCGAACATCATTATATTGTAGTTTAAATTATTGTTTTCAGAATATCCGTCAACAGTCGGAGTTGAGTGAAAGATATTTCGCTGGACTCTTGTTTCCGATAATTTAAATAGAATAAAACTTTTTTTAATAAAACGCAAAAACTGATGTAGGATAAAAAAACATACACGGTGATTCTGTATTAACTGATTCAAAGTTATTTGCCAGATCGAAGCAGTACAATAATTTATTGGCTATAATCCTTGTCTATCCATTTCATTAATTTAGACAAGGGAAGTAGGCCCCTACCTACTATTTTTTTGGTTAAGTTTTTTAATTGGATACCTAAACACAATAATTTTTTAACCTTTTGTATGAAGACAATAAGTTTCTTGTTTTTTTTTAATTTAAATTGTTTTCAAGTTCTCACAGAGGGCGCCACTTGCACTATTTTTGGATCGTGTTATTGCTCGTAACTTTTTTGAGGTTATCTTTTTGGCCTTACAGGTCAATCAGTTTAGTGCATCTTTCATTTTGCAACAAAAGTGGACTCTTTTGTTTCATAACGATAAAATCAACCGTTTGCGTTGAAATTGGCGAAACGTACCCTAAGACACGTGTTAACTTCAACATTCGAAACATAAAACTTTTTCCTACCGCTTTCAAATGTTACAGATCAACTGTACATTCAAAATGAAGAAAAAAATACCAGATGGACATTGGACAGAACTCCATTGCTTTTCTTGAAATAGGGTGTTTAAATTCTGCCAAATTCTATCTTTTCCATTTTGAAAGCTAATAATTTTTGGTACATTGTTCATAGGAATTTTTTTCTCAGTTTAAATGTTACAGTCGATCTGTAACGTTTAAATGCGGTATAGGTAAAGATTGTATGTTTCGAATGTTGAAGTTAACAGGTGTTTTGAGGCACGTTTTACCAATTTCAACGCAAAAGGTTGATTTTATCGTAATGAAACAAGAGTACACTTTTGTTGCAAAATGAAAAGGTGCACTAAACTGATGGACCTGCAAGACCAAAAACATAACCTCAAAAAAGTTACGAGTAAAAGCGCGATCAAAAACATCACAAGTGAGATACGTAAAAATTGATACATTCAGCTTATTTTCCATCCCAAAAACACAACAGTGCCAAATTTCAGTTCAGTGGCTTGATTATTTTGGGAGATATGGCCATAATTTAATTCAAAAAAAGAAATTCAACACCCTATATCTCCGTAGGGGGGCCCTCTGGGATTTTTTTTATAGGAACTTATCATGTTATTTTGACGTCCCCTGTATAAATTCGGAAGATTGCCTGCATATTCTGGGACACCCTGTATAATACGTAACCGAGGGGTAATAATACATAAATAACTATTTTAAAAGTTTATTTTACAGCTGCTATCATTAAGGAGCTTTCTGCTGTGGAGCATTTTTATCTGTGGCAAAATACACCATAATTTTAACATCAAATAACAATGTGGTAGTCCCCGGATTATTAGAATCAAGACAATGATGCTGGACAACATTGCCATTATTCGCCGATTTTGGGCATTTCTGAATACCTAATAATCTATACTTTTATCCTTCGCTAGCAGAAATGCGGGTTGCCTTTTCCCATTTTTGCATTTGTTGCTGGGCCAAAGTAAGTTTTGTACACATATATCTTTGCTATAGATTGTAGTGTCATCAAGGTCTAAGACAGGGGCGCTTGAATTTAAATAGAATATAACAATGTTAATTAGGGACATTATGTATATAATGTCAGATATATTTTACATTTTGATTTATACAAATAACTTGAAAATAGTTCAGCCTTTCAGGTCGTTACACTTTATTTATCAATAACTTGAACAAAATTGTAGTAACAAGTACATACCTAAGGTACTTCGTACAGGCAAATTAATGCAAATTCATAGCAACATTTTGTAATGGTCACAAAGTTTATAAAAAAGCTTTAACGCAATATAATAGGTAAGTGTACCTACGTATTATATTTTACAAAATTGGGATTATTGGCTTACGATTGCACCTGCCACCTTTACAACAAATAAAATTAATCTTGCTTCTATAACAAATTTGCAATAACAAAACACATACTAGCTACTATTAAGAGTATTGTTACGCCTATAACATTTACAGAATAACAGTGAGGTTGCTTCTTAGTAAACCGTCATAAAGTGTAATATAGTAATCTTGTTCAGATGGAATGTAAACATATGTAGATCCTACAACAGTCTTCCAATGTCCGGATTGCTTGTCTTGTAAATAAAGAACTAAAGCTTTGACCACAGCATTAATGTTGTCGTAGGGATGGAGAGCATGCGCCAGTTTAAGACCTTCTACTGCATCTACTTCATATTGCATATGTGGGACCCTGCTATCAATAACAAATATCTAAAATACAGTGGTTCAGATATTCAGTTATATAAAAAAATAAATATTATAAAACTTACAGAATTATTTTTCTTGTCTGCGTCTGGAGACTGCGTAGTTGTCATCACCGTAGGAGCATCTTGTAAATAACATGTGTCGAATGCTATAACTAAGAGAGTAAGTCCCAAAGTATATCTCAACATATCTATTTCTTAGGAGTTTTCAATAAGTTGTTTGCTGAGAAACACAATCGACGTTATGCAAAAGATATTTTAGAGGACACGAATTGTCAAATCTGACTTAATATGACTTTTTAACAAAATCCAAGGCATTCTCGATTTTTTTATATTAATGTTGGGGTGGCAATATTTTAATGTCACTCACGTCATTAACTTGATATTTGAGCATTTTTTATATTCACTGCTATAGTTTTTTGTGAATTTGTTGGAAGGTAGAAACGACTAGGTATGTATGTACCTAGCCTAAGTAAATCCAAGTATTGTAAAATAGTTCCGAAGCTAGTTAATAAAAATTTGGTTAAGGAAAAAACTACAAATCAAAAATAAAATGTCATAGAGAATTCAACGCTTGACAATTAGACCGTCAGACGCAGTGAGAGATTTTCCTTACTGATTTTCTCATTTATGCCTTGGAGAGAATTGAAAGGTAAATCGATGCTGAGTCGGAAAATAGTAATTTTAAGTTTGGCCCCCGGGGAAAACATATGGAAAATTCGATTTTTCAAAACAGAAAAAAAGGTACCTACTAATTCTCACTTATGCCATGTTCACCGTATGATTTCTTATACTATTCCGACCTCGAAAACCCAAAGGCATAAGTGTAGCGTGTGGAAAAAGGGTTGAATTAAGGGTTTGGCAGATCACAGAAAAAATGACTTGGTTTATTGACTCCGTCAGTTATGCCGTTCGAAATGGTGAAAACTTATATCCTCACTAGCCCAAAAATTGATTGGCAGAAGTGACGCGTGGGGATAAATGCACTTTTAGGTCGGAAAATAAGTCGGAAATTTTTTTTTTCGTCAACTGATTTCTGCACTTATGCCTCTGAATCTACTTTCCAGGATTTGAAACTAAAACCGTGAGAAGTCAACGATATAATGTTTTCATATTGACCTGTTTCCACAGACTAACATAAATTTAGTTTTAATTTTAGACATAAGAAAGTTCATTAAATTCAACTGTATGCTCATGTTTATGACAAAATGTGCACTGCGCATGTGCTATTGTGGTTGTAACCAAAAAAGGCCAGAAACAGTTGTTTTTCTTTTTGAAATCCTTTTTAATTACTTCATTCCCAATAAAAATTGATTTATGAGAGCACAGAATGAGTTAGGACACGCAGAATAAATAGGTTCACAATATTTATTCTGTGGTTAGGACGATTTTTAAGGCAATTATTTTCTGTGATACGGCATATTAATACCAGTTTTAATGTTATGTTTATGACTAAATTATACTGTATAAACACTTCCCTTATATTATTACTAAAACGAAATGTATGGCTTAAGTATGGCTATGTTAATGCTTATTACTAAATCAAGCTGACTAAACCCACCTATACCTAGATATATATATTTTTTTGCAAATTTTGTTCCCTAATAATAACATATCGAGAGGCTTTGGTACTTTGGTGTTCTCAGAAATTTTACCGAAGGCACCGTTATTCGGAAAAAATTAGTAGTACCTACCTATAGGTAAAATGAGTTTTTATTATTTGGAAAAATCGTGAGCGCTTCAGGGTGAGAGACTTCGGCTAAAATAATAAAACCCCATTTTCTCGAACAATATTTGCCCAGGGAAAACGGTGCCTGAATAGAAATTGCCTAGAACAGGGTTGTATTTGGTAAGAATATTTCACGAATGGATAAATAAGTACACTTTACTTCTTATAAAAACTATAATAATTTAAGTAGGATATAATTTCTAATAATTTTGCGTATTCAAATCTAGACATAATAATTATAAAAAATAATATATAAATAAGTATAAATTTTTAAAGTGACAGAACTACAGACACATTAAAATCTAAAATTTTAGGAGTTGACATTCTTACTTCAGAAGTGCAGGGATTTATTTGTCTTTTCATTTTGTCATTGCATTATTGTTATGAAGAAATGAAGAGACATTCATTTAATGCCTGTAAATTGTTTCTAAAGAAGCATATAGATTACTTACAAATTCAGAGAACTACGGACGCGTAGAAGGGCAACATTATTATTTTAATTTATTGAACTCTAAATTCTGACTTTGAAAGTCGAAGCCCGACTTTGAAGTCGAAATTCCGACTTTGAACTTCGACTTTGAAAGTCAAATCTGACTTTCAAAGTCGAAGTCCGACTTTATAAAAATCATAATTAATAATTAATAATAATTATCACTCTCACAATACTCCAAACTAGGAGTAGGTACTCCAGAAGCAACTAAATGCTTGTGCTGAGAACAGACTGTGATCGAAAAGTTATACAACGGATCTTTTTATTAATTTATTTTTGATGAGTGCAAAATAGTCTTTGGAAAATGGTTTCGGCTAAATAATACTTAGTACTATTTAGTAATTAATAATTTAGATCCAATTATTATTGTCGGAAATTTCTTTGTGGCACAAACAATAAAATTATTAATGAAATTAAATTTAAATTAAAATATATATTTTTTATTATTATTAAATTAGATGCAGTTATTTTCCAACTAAAATTTAAAAATATAGGTAACATCTAAATCCAAATAATGTTACCCACCAAAACTTGTAATTCTCAGGATATGACCTCAGACAAATATTGTTCTTAATTTTGACATGCAAATTGGCATGGTTCGAGACCTAAACAAGTGTTGAAACTTTGAAACGTCTTACTTTATTTAACCAGTTACAGGTACGTAAAGTTCGTCACTTAACTAATAGTTACGTATAAAGTTCGTTAGGTCACTCGATCACTACAAATTAAATGATTGGCCGCAGTAATAGGGTTTTAATCAAGTTTATTTGAAAAACTTTTGACGAAGATCTTTATATTAATCTAACTCGCACTTTGTGACACAAACAAAACGACGATCGCGATGTTCGTAGCGTCGTCAAACTATTTAGACTGCGTGTTTTTTTTGCCTTGCACATGTATTAAGAGCACTTGATAAATTGTGCTCCTTAATAGCTTTATTAGTGTGATTTACTAATTGTCCTACGCTCACTGGGATTACTACGGTTTTACAGTTACAGGGTTTTCTGTAGTATTTGAACGAATGTTCTATCTGGAAAAGTCGGCCCTAGCGCCCCTAGCAGTACCTAATCGACAACGGAGACGAAATAATAGTAATTGCCGTTGGAGTTTGGAGTATTGTGAGGCGGAGAATTATTATTATAAAGAAAACCTCAAAAAAGTACTACACAAAAACAACGCAGGTGGAGCCCCCTGCGAGATATGTAGAAATTGAAATCTTCAACTTATTCTCCACCCTTAAAAATAGAGCATTGTCATATTTCAGTTCAGCAGCTTGATTATTTTCATTATTTTGGAAGATATAGGCATAATTCGATTTCTAAAAGAGAACTTCACCGTATTTCAACCAACAAGCGCCTAAGAGAAAAACGTTATACGACAAACTCACGAAGTACCCGTACACGGAGACACCCTAGCTCAGGGTACCGAAAGGGCAAGTGCAAAACAAATCACAGCTCCATAAAAAAAATAAAACGTTTTCATTAACTAGTCTGTCCACCTTATCTCAGCTTGCACCCGTTATAAATTTAATACTATTATCCGATCGCCCTATACGACTCTATTGGACCGGGAGATAGTGACAGATTTTCGGACGTGATTTTACTCAGTATGCCTTGCAAAGGGCATTATGTGGCACATATTCTCCCAATAATAAGGTATGAATTAGATAGTCATCCTGGGTTCTTCATGTGAAAAACTGAGTTTTCAATTATTCGTAAAATATGCGTTTTGATACGATTTTATACAGGCTGCCATGTGTTTTATAATGAAGTTCAAAATAGAAAATTCCTCGGAAAACCATAGTCATACCGTTAGGGTGGGTCCAAAGGGCTATTATTTCCACGTGATCTTGTATTTTAATAATTAATTTTTCGACGTTTCTGAACAGGCTGCCAATGAGAAGTATGCAAGTTCTTGTTATGAAACTGCCGAAGAAAAGATGGCATACCGTTTGCGCATGTCCAAGTACACGTTACATCGAATAACTCGTTTAAATGATTAAATAACATTCAATTTAAACAGTACTTGGACATGCCAGAACGGTATGCCATCTTTTTTTCAGCATTTTCATAATAAGAACTTGCATACTTCTCATTGGCATACAAGATCACGTGGCAATAATAGCCCTTTGGACCCACCCTAACGGTATGCCTATGGTTTTCCGAGGAATTTTCTATTTGAACTTCATTATAAAACACATGGCAGCCTGTATAAAATCGTATCAAAACGCATATTTTCCGAATAATTGAAAACTCAGTTTTTCACATGAAGAACCCAGGATGACTCTCTGATTCATACCTTATTATTGTGAGAATATGTGCCACATAATGCCCTTTGCAAGGCACGGGCGTAGCCAGGATTTAGTTTTGGGGGGGGGGGTTTAGTTTGAGAAGTAAATAAAACAACAAAAATATACTTACATGAAATTTAATATCTATATATTCATCCGAAAAACTACGACATATTTATAAAGTTGTTAACTTTAAATGAAATGGATAAATTAATTTCGTTCCTCTGCGCTAAATCTAAAACCATTAAAGAAGAAATCTTCGGCTTCAATATATCCACTACTTCATCTGCATGAATTTATGTTCCATAGTGAATGTTCATTAGAGCCAAACCATTAAGTCTGTTTTTACTTGTAGTGTTTCGTAAATAGTTTTTCAGTCTCCTTAGGCTCGACAAAGACCTTTCTGGGGTAGCAGTGGATATACAGGAATGGTAGCCAAGATTTGTAGTAATGTGTAAATATTAGGATAAAGGTTTTTATCGCACATATCTAGGCATTCCAAACTAGATTTCGGGGTAGGCAAGTTCGGCTGCAACTGCGTCTGCCTCTCGTCAAAAGATGGCGCTAGGCGCTACTATTACTACATATATTCAAACGTAATAATAATTTAACTCTTCACTCCTCGTATTTTTAGGTAATATTTTGCTTATTTCGGGGGGGGGGGGAGGGGGTTTGAACGTCCAAAAATCTGTCACTATCTCCCGGTCTATATTGACCGTCCTCATCGACACACACCTAACCAGAAGCGAATAACTCGAAACGGCAATATCCGCAGGCCCCGGTATCAGTTGCATATCGCCCCGGACGGCGGATATACACACACTATCGCATAAATTAAACGCCACCATATATTTAGGTTCGCCATGCAGCGGATCCACGAGTTGGAGTTCTGCGACCGCGAGATGTTCGGCGACCTGGTGGTGACCTGCGCCAGCCCGGGGAGGGCCGGGGACGTCATCCGCCCCGTCCTGTACACGGTGCCCGTGGGGAGGAGCCTCTCCGAAGGTTACTGCGACGGGAAGGCGTCGATCGCGGACAACGAGAAGCGCAGGACCAGCGCGCTGGTCGACGAGCTGCTCGTGGACATTTACGGCACGCTGAACGCCGCCGGGACGACCGACTACAATTCGACGTCCGGGAGGAGCCACAGGAGCGCCTGGGCTGAGGTGGTGGATCTACACGATAAGGGTAGGCGCCTGCTTATATTGCACGTTCGGTTGTTATTGAACCTACGGTAATCATCATAGTCCTAATCAATGGTTTAGTGTACTACCACAACCAGTGGCGCAACGAGGGGGGGGGGGCTGCCGGGCTGCAGCCCCCCCGAGCTCGTACCAACCAAACGAAAAAGCGCTAAACAATGCTAAATAAAAACAAGACCGAATGCTTTGTATTTTGTTTAACCTGTATTTTTTAAGTTTATGTTATGATTTATCAAATATACGAAATTGAGGATATCGGATATCGGTGGTACACATTAATTAGTAGTTGACATTTAATGAAAGATTAGTTGCCTGGCCGGCAGTTGACAGAACAGAAACACAAGTCACACGCACATGCGCTTCTCGTCGCGGACCTTAAAACCTAACCAAACCTGCGCCGAACTTAAAACTAATCTGACCTGTATTATATGCGCCTATTTTAATTCCTGCTTTTAAAAATGAATAATAATTATGAATCCACAAGGAAATAAATTTCTATAGGAAGATACCTACCTCTCTATATATTCTACATTTGACCCTTTGAGAAGACATGTTAATTTATAGGATGTGGGAATCAATTTATAGGTACTAACTTAAATTTTTACTTCCACATCACTCAAGGAATTCCCTCTCGGGCTTTTATGTAAAAGAAAAAAGAGGACCTAGTTCTTACAGTTATACTGCATAGTTAAATTATTATTATTATGGTTCAACAAAGAAAAAACTACCTAAAATTTTTTGCTAATATTAGGTGACTTATTTTTTTTAGTTCATTAAAAATGTTTGACCTTGAAAATTTGAAAATTTTCGCCTGCGGCGCAATTCTTAACAATGAATAATGAACTTTGGCAACCAGCCCCCCCCGACAATAATTTCTGGTTGCGCCACTGACCACAACCTTCTCAAGCTTACAAGCCCTGTGCAAACATGTGGCAACGTCGCCAAGGGCGCCCATACAAAATATTTTAGGGAGGGGACACAATTATCTCATCTAACCTTGTTATTTTTAGAACTACCTAGCTCTGAATCGATAATTGGTTTATGTGATTGTGGCCCAGTTAAATTTTGTATAAAATATTTCAGGGGTTTGTTTTATACAGGGTGTCCCGAAATTAGCCTGCCATAATTTACCAGCGTGTTCTACGACCTAAAAAAATGAAAAAAGTTCCTATAAACATGGCCTCAAAAATGTCCCTTAATGGGGCTATAGCCCCCGAAATGGGCAGTTTCACAAACGGGTTTCTATAAATATTTCCAGAGCGAACAAAGATAAAATTCTGAAATTTGGTAGGTGAGATTTGACATTTACCGAGGTAGCGATAGTTAGACATTCTTAATCATAGGCGGCGTCCCAAATGGGGGGGGGGGGGTTCCGGAGTTAAAATTACCCCAAATTTTTTTTGTATACTTTTTTTCCAGATTTCCTGCAAAATAATGTGTGGATAGGTACATTTTCGACAAATAATATGGTAAATTTGGGGAAATAGAGCGGACTACATTTTGTTGAAAGTCGAATTTTTGTGAGAATTTTTCGCGAAGTGCGCCAACAGGCAAATGATGATTACCTATATTCCCTTATGTTGTGAAGGAGAGTAATCTGTTCTGATTGAAATTATAATATATTAAATTATCTTTTGACTTTAACATTAGGTAAAGAAACTTTTGCAACAATACTAAACAATGGTTGGATTGTTAGAAAGCTCCTTTAATTTTAAAGGGTACTTTATTTTGTCTATGCAATTGGCCCTTAATCATTTTATTCTTAAATTTTCCTCCTTTGGAAAGCTCAAAACGAATACAAATTGACCGCTTGCCGTCAAGCAAAGAAAACCTAGCTACTTCAAGTTATTATTACGATCTGACTTACAGCCAGGTATATAACTAAGTTCTAGCTTCCCTCGACGGTTCTAGGCATCTTGAAATTGAAAGGAACGATTCTTCACTTCGAACTTTTAGAGAAATGTTTAATTTTTTCACAAATAACACAAATTTATAAAAAAGCTGTCTCCATCACTTCGGGCTATCTGTTTCCAGCCAGAGACACACTGCCCCGTCGTAGCAATCTGGCGACGATAGCACTACCCGCACTACACAAATTAATTCTCGTAAATTTATTGTAAAATCAATTGACAGGGAGTGACAGGCCACGCCGCGCAGACCCGCAAGCCATGTTGCCAGCTTTCTCAACTTCAGGGCTTTCCTAGAGTCAGCTGTGGTACTACTACCGTCACTACCGATAAGTTTTGTTTACACGCTCGTATGATGTCACAACAGCAAAATACGTATAACTAAAGCTCGGATTTAACGGCAGAAAAAAAAGTGTATAAAAATCGTCCCCAAAATATAGTCGAATTAGAACAGGGCATAAGAAACGAAATAGCGTTGATTCCTCCAGAATAGATTAGGAATGTACTTAGTAGTTTTTATTTTTCTCAAACATTTTGTTATGCAACCCCAATGAAATTTTTTTTACATGTTCGTATGAATAAAATGCAGCTGAATACAAATTTGAACAGAAAAGTGTATAGTGTTATTTAAAAAAAACTAAGTTGGTTGCCATAGCAACGAAATGACTGGCTCCTAAGAAAATTCAAGATCACCAAAATATGTGAATAGGTTAACTGAAAAACTCTATACAAGGCGTATTTCAACTAAGTTGGGAATTTGAAACCTATTGGCGTCAATAACGTTTTTTTGCACTCGACGCGCGTTTCGCTAACCAAGTTAGGATCATCAGGAGATAATTAAAACTAAGTATAAAAAAATTTAAACAAGGAATAAAGTAGCCACCATTTAAAATGTCAATATAGGGTTAAAAATGGCGGCGAATTTCATCTCTTTTCGTACCCTGCGCCTTGCCGTGCGCAATAGGGCCAAAAGAGGTATATATGAATATTATACAGGTATGTCTATGTGTCTCTAACTAACTTACTTGTCACACACAGGCATATTGCAACTAAATAAGTAGTTATTAATGTTAAAATAACCTCGGGACACTTATTTCACGCATTTTTAGAGCATATAATAAGAAAATATACTTTATGGACTTATTTTACCCCAATACTTTTATCCTCGCTTTTATCCTTTTTTATTCCACTATCCTCAGATAAACGGAAAACAAGAAACGCCCATCTAGAAGCCTCTACTTTCAGATTTGGTAATAGGCTTTATATAAAACAACGAAACAGCATTTGTATCGAGTATCGAACTAAGTGAAGCTAAAAAAACGCATCTAACTGTCTCCGCGCTTGGCTCTATGCCTCCGTTCTTGTTTGCAGATACCGCCGAGCTAACCTCGATAATAGAGTGCCTCAAAAACCACGTGACCAGGACCGGCAGCGTCCTGGTCAGACAGCTGAAGCGGCGCGACGCCCTACGACGCCAGCAGGAGGCCTACTGTGACGTCATCACCAGGCAACTGACCAAAAGTGAGTATGTATAACCGATTATGTAGGAATCGATAAAGCTGGATTGTCAGATATTTGCCCTACTGATCAAATTGCATGTTATTCCAGCAGTTGAATGCTCCCTTTTCGCGCACAGACTTGGTGTATAATACCTACCTACTTGGAATTTCCACAAGGGAAATAAGACTTAATAGTATATTACATAGCAATTTTATTAATAATTTATTAATAGTATATTACATAGCAATTTTTGGGCCGCGGTGGCGTCGCTCGTATCGGCGCTGACTTTTTAGACTGTATGTTTTTCTGCCTTCGATCGACCTTGGTTCGAGGAGAAAAACACCGCTATGGCCAAGAGCGCTGGACAAATGTGGGTCCATGGTATTGCTCCTAAATAGGCTTTATCCGTGTGATTTACTAATTGTCCTACACTCACTTGGATTACTACGGTTTTCTAGGGTTTTCCGTAGTACTTGAGCGAATGCTATCCTAGTTCTATCGGGAAAAAGTCGGCCCTAGCCGCAAATGGCAACGAAGACAAAATAGGTATATACACGCACGGCAAGGCGCAGGGTACGAAAGGAGATGAAATTCGCCGCCATTTTTAACCCTATATTGACGCAAGTTGTAAACAGCTTATTACGTATGAGTGGAAAAGTTGCCGCGCAGCGGCGAGTGCTGTAATTCCACGAGTATTTAATAAGCTTACAACTCGAGTTTTGTATTATAATTTTTCTTCGTCGAAAGAAAAACTATTATAATAGATAAACTATACTTCTGATTATTGCGTTTTAATTAAGAACAGATACGTAATTTTTTTTCTCCATGACCATTCGTGAATGTAAGTATTCTAAAATCATTTTTAATAATAGAACTTAAAAATTCTCACTCTAGAGCGAGATGATTTATTCTTAAATACTTACTTCTCGAGTGTTTTGCATGTATTTCCAGGATCTTAATATAATTAAATAAACAATATAATAATAGGGATACTAATATTTCGTACTAATAATAATAAATCATTGCATTATTTTATATATTTTCATTCCATAACAAGACAATGACGCTAATACGCTAATCGAACTAAACACAGCATAGAGTGCCATGGATTTCAAGACTGTCAACCTCGTTGTCAACAATAGCGTCGTGTGGGTGCGCGTCATAATAAGTATTTTCAAACGTGTTTTAAGTTAAATAAAATGAGTGAAAAATCGAGTGATTTTGATATGGAATTTGATAATACTCCACCTTCGATACTGGTGGTTCCACTCCGCACTCGTATCGAATTTTTTCATTCTAACCTCATTACAGAATCTACTATTATTACGTGTCAGTCATTACGTGTCAGTGTTCGTAACAATGGACTTACTTATAACCTAAACCGTCACTTAATAGGTACTAGCATAAGAGTAGAAAAAACTTCTTATACTATTTCTTACTTAAGTCTGGAGGAAAAATTATCATAAACATATAATAGAATTTATCAAGCATTGGATTAAGGTTCAATGATCCTGTTTTGTTGTGCACAACCCACAAAATTTTTGTTCGGTAATTTTTCTCTGAATAGATAGTTCTAATTTTTTAGTAGAAGATCATTGACTGACAACTTATGTTTTCACCCATCATATGAGATCTGCTTACCTAGTACTTATACCTCTTCGTCTGTTTCAACAAAGAGTTTATACTTATGTCTGTGAAACTAAAAGCGTTCCTATGTTATAAGCGGTAAAAGTGACACATTTATTTAAATCTAGAAACAGAAACAGAGCGTTAGAGCCAGAATAATATATAACAAAATGGGATGACTTGAAATAATGAGGCCCAGGGAACGGGAAATGCCTTCATTAGAATAATAATAATTAAGCTTAGAAAGGGTACGATGAATTTTTTTCGCGTAAAATGGACCTCACACGGTTCCATTTAAGGCCCATGTTTCACCTCTTGTTTCACTTATCTTGGGACACCCTGTATAATATATTTACAAATTTAAGAAACAACAAAGCACCCTCTATAATATATTTACAAATTTAAGAAACAACAAAGCAGAACATAGTTTCGTTTGGCTACGGTGTTGGATTAGTTACTTCAGATCTCTATCCCATGGGGCATTATTAAACCGCATTTTGCACCTGTTATCTTATCGCCTATCGGAATTTTATTATACCTAACTAGTACATTGCGTTAATTAGCCAGCTATCGAGCTACCTACCGAGGAGACTTAAAAAGTTCATGCCTTTCATTCATATCTGTTATCGTTCATTCCTACTCTACATTGTTTATGCAACTGCATTTTTTATAGGTACATGTATACCCAGTAGGTATACCTCCACTAAATTCCCTGTATCATCAAAATCCACTCCATTATGGTTTGTCGTGTTGAAATTCGTAAGTATATATTAGATATGTATGTTTCCACATTAACTCTCGAACAAGATTTCTTTATGTCTGTACAACTGATTGACGTATTACAAAAACTATTTTAAGAAAAAAAAAACATTAATCGGAAATGTGTCCACGACTTATAGAATTGCAAAATGTTTATGCACAAAAATGTATCGGGTAATAATAATTGTCAGGAATAAAATATTGTTTCCATAGCATCCTACTATAAATTGGTGATACCAGAAGACCAACCTATTAAATATCTAAAATCAACTCCCTAGGCTAATAAACATACAAGCGAGCTAGAGAACTTTCTATTCCTATAACCAGAACTCAAAAGAGCTTGTCTAACATTATTATTAGCTCAAAATATTCTCTAACTAAACACCCTCGAAACACAATAGACCGTAATTACCAAACGGTGCGTAACGCCAACTCCCGCCTTTCCGCCTCCCACAACTTTTCCTCCTCTCCCGATACACACGCCGTGCAACTCCCAACTTCCGTCCGACAACTCCCTCTCTGTCCAACTTCCCGAGCCGAGCCAACACGACGATAGCGCCAGGGACGGGCTGGTACGAGATTTTTCTTATCTAATATTTAGCTTCAAAATCTTTCCTTTTCATTCGTTGTCTTCAAGATTCCTTATTCAGCTTATTTCTTGTATTTCCTCATTAACCAGAAAAAGCGAGAAATCCAAACAGGAAGAATATTTGCGCGAGTTCTCGTTTACAACTTATGGACCTCCAGTTTATCTCTCGAAAATCAAATATGGAGATCTTTATATTTTATTATTAGAATAAAATTAGAAGAGACACATCACAGTACTAGGGAATCCAATCCTGGGATAACCAAGATCGAGGCCTTTTTAAAATCCCGGCATTAAAATATTAGATCTCGGGATTTAATTGTATGTAGTTACGCTTTATTTTTGGAGTATGCTGTTTGCTGCCTATAATTCGCCAGCGGCGTATCTGTATTTCCCCGAATAGCCCTAAATCTAGTATAATGTTTTTCTCAGTTCAGTTCCTTTTTTTCCCTTTGTATGAAGTTTACAAATATTTTATGTCGTTACAATAATGAATGCAATTTGAGTGAAATTCCACTCATTTTTTTACTCTCTACCTATTTGCTGGAAATTCATACCAATTAATAAAATACATAACAATTTCGTTTTAAAATTTCCACAATATTTATTATAAACTTGACGAAGTTATTGTACAGGGTGAATCAGTTTTTTGTAGCAGGACTTTAACGGCGCTTTTTCGTATAAACTATATATTTTTAAGACCTTAGAAAAAAGTTACAGGGTATTAAATCTGGAAAAAATATGCGGACTTTATTGAATATTTACCAAACTAGTTGAGATATTTAAGTCATATTTGGTATACGTTAAAACGTTATCATAAAACCTGTTAATATGGAACATCTTGCACAACCAGTGGCGGAGAAGTGGGTAATTGGTAAAATTATGTTGTATTTTAACAAAAGGTATTGAATTTTTTATGTACCTAGATTTTAATTGGCAAATTGGCATTTGTTCGCATGTGTTATAGTTTAATGGCAAATTTCATTTTTTTGCATTATTTCGGTGTATTTCTAAAAAAATATCTAAAAAATTTGCTCCATAAGTAACACTTAAAAGTAAAAAAATGTGTTTCTTACTTTAAATAAAAGTAAATTTTTCCAATAAAGTAACCCATTCAAGGTTTTACTTTTCAAGATACAAAGCGCAACCTTAATTGTATTTCCTTACATGTTTTAGACCCTGTAACTTCAAAAGTATAGCCTTAAATAGGTAAGTTTATTGGAAAAAGTTATTTTATTTAAAGTAGCAAACACATTATTTCTACTTTAAGTGTTACTTATGGAGCAAGATTTTTAGATAATTTTCAGAAATACCCCGAAATAATACAAAAAAATGAAATTTCCCATTAAACTAAAACACATGCGAAAAATACCAAGACGACATTTTTGTTTGCAATTAAAATCTACATAAAAAATGCAATACCTTTTATTACAATACAAGGTGATTCATTTTTTTTCTAAAAATAATTTTACCAATTACCCACTTCTCCGCCACTGGTTGTGCAAGATGTATACTAACCCGTGCCGTTATAGCGTATACAAAATAACTAGTTTGGTAAATATTCAATAAAGTCCACATATTTCTTACAATTTTAACACCCTGTACCTTTTTTTATAAGGCCTTAAAATGATATAGTTTATAGAAGAAAGTGTGGTTATTTTTTGAAGATCTATGACCTGTTAAAGTCCTGATATAAAAAACTGATTCATCCTGTATAGCGAACCGCGGGTGTCAAGTTTATTAAAACCAAAGTGCTTTATATTTTATCTACACTACTATAACTATGAAAAAAGTACCATCCTAAAATAATAAAAATCCAGAAATCACAGATTTTTTGTTACTGGATTCCTTAGTCAGTACACATGCTATCGAGAAAATTTATTACTAATGAAATAAATGCAAAATGAGAACAGCGAATTTCGCGCTAATGTAAAACCGCGGAGGTTTCTGGAACTTTCTATAATAGGCAATTAATAGTGGATCGAGCATGAATCTTCCTACAACTTCTGTTCCTGATATTTTTAAAATTGCCATTTTGAAACATGACTAAAGGTTTGCAATCTTGGTTTGTATATGCGGGGGTTCAAATTAGAACCAAAACTTCTATATCATTTAAGGAGATAATTTTGGCACCCCGTGTTCTCCCTCAAGGATCCTCAGACCACCAGTCCAGGTTAAGTTTTGCATAATGCAAAACTGTACGAAGAGTTATAAATTTACCTTATCAGTAATTATTGAAATCAATACAATGGCACGGCCTGAGCGCATTATTCAACAGATCTCAATCTCAACTGAATTGAACTTCTTTGGTTATTACCTTATTGTCCAATCAACAACACTACAGTGTGGTCATTTAAGTGTGCAACATATGGGATTTTTTTTTATTAATTGCACAACGAAAATACAAATATTCCCGAAAGTTGGTGCATGTTCGATAATCATATTAGGCGCACTTAGAATGGTTGCAAGTGAAACATCATAGAGGGTAGGTCAAAAAATATTAAAATTGCACAAGAGTAAAATACCTATATTTCAGAAAATTCAGCAAAATGTTATTAAGAAAAGTTATCTAGAATTAAAAGTTAAAAATTGTTTTAATATTCACCCTAAACAATTCCATAAATCAATCAAAATTATATCAATTTCGCATAACTTTGTTCAAATTCAAGCATATTTGTAAAATTAACTTAGATTTTTAATTTTTTAGGAAATCACAAACTTTATGTTTGTTGCGATATTAAAAAAAACTTTAAAATTTCGCAAAAATTCTTCTGAACATTAGTAATGATAAAGTGTATATTAAAAAACTCTCATTTAAAGTGCAAAATTTTTATTTTAAATGTTTATTAAGAAACTGTGGAATTTAATTGACGAATTTTTTTTTCTTAGGAGGCTATGTTTTGGTATTTAGGCATAGCTTTTAATTCTAAACAACTTTTTTTAATCTTCTTTTGCTGAATTTTTTGAAATAAGGGTACGTTACTCTTGTACAATTTTTATATTTTTTAACCTGCGCCGTTTGCTGTTTAACTTGCAACCATTCTAAGTGCACCTAATATGATTATTGGACATGCATCAACTTTCGGCAATATCTGTATTTTGATTGTACAATTAATAAAAAAATTCCCATGTTGCACACTTAAATGACCGCACTGTATACTCACTGTTTTAATTTTATTTTGAAGTGTATTACATTCCCAATAAATTTCTGCTGCATTGCATATTTCCTTTATTTAAAGACAAAGGTGTTTTTGGATAAATTCAATTTTAAATCGTCCTATTTTCGCACATATGTTGCGAGCTCCCTATGTTTCCCGACTTTACGGGATAGATTGTTCCCAAATAGAAAATAAACTTCCGTTACGACAAGTCCGCCCCTGGCTATCGATCGGCCCCGCGTCACCGCCGCCGGTGGGGCCCGTCTCGTGGCGCGCGACCAGTCGCCGTGCCAGCGATGAGCGCGTGCACGCGGTGCTCAAATGAGCGGCTTCTTCAGCAGCATCAAGAGGGCCGCGGCTGGCGGGGTCGACGGGCCAGGAGGCTCAGGTGAGCGCGGGGCGGGGCGGGGTGGCGATAGAGCCGCGGCGGGCTCACAGCCGATAGTTGAGGTTAGGTCGGGTGCATCATCGCTTGCATAATTTGCGCGGAATCGATTGTGAACGTTTCGGAGAGGTTGCTCTGGTTGTTTATGGGGTCGACGAATGAGGCGAATTGGTAGGGGAAGCCCGCCGGTTTTATTTTGTTCCGCTGCGGAAGCGATGTCTTTTGTTCCGGCTTGGATCTCCTCCCGCTGTCAGTTCGAATTGGGATATAAATAGAATTCATGGAAATAAGGAACCACGTGCAAGGGACGTGACCTGTCTTGGGTTTTGTGGATGTTTTGTTGTTTGCGTTGTTCAATGGGATCACAGCACAATATTAATTGAAATTTATATCACATGATATGACGATTATATGATTTTTCCGTGCACTTTCCATTAAAAAATAAGTGTGTTTACTAGCTTCCAGGCTAATTTAATTTCATTTATCCGATTGTATGTGGTGAGAAGACACCAAGATATTTAAAAAAAAATTGCCGACCGTGATTTATTCTACCAAATTTCAGAATTTTATCTATCTCATTCTGTAAATATTTAGAAAAAAACAAAACCGTTTGCGAAACTGTTCATTTTGAGGGGTTATTGCCTCCTAAGGGGCATTTTTGAGACCATGTTTTCACGATATTTTTTTCATTTTTTAGGTCACAGAATGTTTTGGTAAAATATGACAGACTAATTTCTAATACGTATTTTCATGACACACTGCAAAAAATTTTCAAAACTATTTCAACTAGTTCAACAGGATATATGGGCCATCGTCACCATATGAACGGTGCTAGCCACCAGGTCTACACTGCGTTGTTCATTGTTGGCATGGCCCATAGACTAGTTTAGCATTGAGCCTATAGGGGGCGTATTTCTTATATTCAAGGGCGTATAGCCCTCTATAAGGGGGTATTTTTATGCCATTATGCATATTAACGGCCTATAAAGGGCCTATTGACACCAAACTAGCTAGGCACAGACCTAGCTAGGTATATGTTTCGCTTGTAACTTTTCGCTTACAAGAAAAACTTTAGTTCAGTGGTCCAATAATACCTAATGCAGGTAATTGTAAATAATATATTGTTGACAGTAATTAACATGATAGGTACACAGAATATTCTCTTCCCTAAAATTTAAAATGTTATAAAATACAAGAGCAAGGGAGAATAAGGAACAAGGAAAATAAGAAATAAGTATCCTACTTTTCAAGATAGCTAGAGCGTATCCTATCTCATTTTTTTCATTTTCCTTCCTAAACTTTGTTGTCTGAAATGTATAATGTTTTCTAGTTTCATTTTATACCACCACAATAACATATGCTCACGTAAATATAGCATCACGTTCTTATCTTTGTTTGTATCGGTACGTTCGTGTCGAGTCTACTTCCCTAGTTAATGAAGTTTTTCCCAATATTTTCCCTCGATAAATTTTCATGGTAATAAACGCAAATAAGCCTTTTAGCAAATGAAATTGCATCTCTCTGCGGTAATTATTAAGTTCGTCTGAGAGTGCCAGACTTAAAACTTAGTTGGCAATTTGAAGCAATTCTACTCGAAATAAAATTAATGGATTAACCACAAGAAGGAATGTAGTACATTGTAGTATATTGTAGTACGTTGCTTGGGTTTGAAATCTACAAACTTTACACCGGGTTAGGAAATGCCATTTTGAGAAAATAATATTAGTACGAACATGCATCCGCAAACACTTCATGATCTTCTGCTGTCCTTTGTGCATATTACCTGTTTCTATTTTGCATTTATTTCGGTAGGAATTCTATTTAAGGCGGCGTTGTGATTACCTAACACATGTTTCTGTCATAGACTTCAGACAAAATTTGCTCAAAAGCGCCTAGATATAGGACAATTTTATTATTATTCATTCCTGTGCCCTGTTTTAGTAGGTATATACCTGTAGCTGCACTCACCGCGAATTGCACGATGAAGTGATCCTGGGCAAACAGGAATAGAGCACGCTTGCATTCTGTTCGAATACAAAGGATTTGCATGAACGTGACCCCAGTATGTTTTAATTAGAGAAGGATACCGAATCCTTTTGGACGGTACATGGTCCCTCCAGTAAAAGGAATGTCTTGCTCCGTAACAAGCCTTTATGGGTTGCTTTACGACATTGTGTTAGAGGGGTGTTATGTATAAAAATCATAAAAAAATCGAAGTATCCTCCAAAAAGTTCGCATCATAGTAGGTATAGGGGAAAATTTTAATTATTGATTTCTTTAAATTCAACCTTGTGCTTACCTTTTGCTTTAAAAAAGACGTTCGGTATTTGTCAAAAATTACATTTACAAAATAAATTCGCTAACAATGGGTTTATTTGTTAAGATTTCAAAAAGTTTTACTTGAAAAGTGGTTTCCTTTTTAATTTTGCGTAACCCGAAACCACACACAACCAGAATCGATTTTCTGATACCGAAGCATCAAATTTTTGCTGTATTAGGACATTAATTATGTAGGTACCTACCTACTGACTTTTAATTGCAAATCCATTTTTGAAATAGCGCTATGCACTCACCCAAACTAGCTTTAACTAAATTATCCCTACTTAATTACAGAGCAGTGATCAGTGGCGGATCTACGGGGGGGGCTACAGGGGCTATAGCCCCCCCCCCCCTTGGCCTAATACCGTAAGGTAGGCACTTAAACAATATGTCTGGCAATTAGAGATGGTGTGGAACTGCGTATTCTCGGAACAGGTACAACCTGTTCCAGTTCCAGACAATACCTGTTCTTAAAACACCTGTTCCAGTTCCAATATTATTAACTTCTAGTCTTCTAAGGCCGTGGTCCGAATCGCGCTGTCAAAGCTTACAGCTCAGATCGTTTACAGGGACGATTTGATTCACTCGCTGACAACTCGTTTCGGACCGGTTGTAAATGCGCAGGAACATGCCATTTTGAGGTTATGTGGGCGTGAAGGTCGCAAAGTAATTATTATTATTGAATATTTAATCATTGATAAATATTGCTTCCGTTTCTAAAGAGGGTACGCTAAATAGTTTTTATAGTACAAATTTAAAAATTTGGTGAATGCAATGGGATTGGGACAGGGCCCGGCACAGAACACGGGTCCAGTCACCGCCTTCACCGATCGACAGTTCACGTTCACAGTAGTTGTTCTATTCTATTACTACGAGTAGAGCGGAATTGGAACAGCGGAACGGAACTGAACGAAACTAAGAATATTAATGTATTAATAGTATTGTATTTTAATGAATAAAATGAATAAAAAATGTGTTTCCTATTTTATTACAAAATTTCGGAAATAAAAGCCCCTCCCTTGAGTCCAGCCTAGATCCGCCACTGGCAGTGATTATGTTGGGAATAGTTTGGATGCTAATGACATAGGACGGAGAAATTATAGTAAATACACACCGGGCGTGGGCTCGCTAAAACCAACGTATAATTTCATCCCGTGTTGCTCCTAATTTTAGCGCCGCAAAAGGTTGCTGCAACAAACTTTTGGAAATTGTGTTCTAGAGCAGAGTTGTTTGCATTGCTTTATGTTCTACCTACAACGGTGCTCTTATTTTGGAAGTGGTTAAGTATGCCCTGTATATTTTTTATAAACGGGAAATAGGTGTAAAGCTATAGTTCTACTCAAAATTTTAAATTAAATATTTAACATGGATACCTACTCCCTTCTGGAATTAATGAAAGCAAACTGAGGTCACTTTTACGGGTTCACGTAAGACCTTAATGCATTTATTTGCCCATGTCCATGTCATGTCACGTATCAGAAACGATCCCTTCTATTCGAAAGGAAATAAAGAAACACTGAAATAATGCAGAGTGCTTTGGTGTTTCTATATACTATACACCCACATTTCTATATACCTACTATACACCCACATGTATATGCCGTTCTTTACAAGCTACATGATGAATAAGTAGGAAATTTCATCCTAGGGTGGACATGAAGTCATAATCAACCGATCCTTTATAGTTGTTAAGCTTTCTCCGGCGCGTGTTGTCGTGCTGGAAAATAAAGCAACCATGGAATTAATTTTATTCCAAAACGCCATGTAGTGTATGATCTGTCGAATCATTTTCACCGTTTATCCAAATTTCCGTTTATTTAGCAACTGTTAAACGCAGAAAATAACACTGTACAGGGTATATATCCTAGTTAACGTGATAATTCGATTTGATTTTGATGTCGTTTATTTTTAAGATAAATCCGTGTTCCAAGAGCAAATCTTATTTAATTTCTAAAAAAATGGATTTCAGAAAAAATATATTTTAAGATTTTCGTATCCCTTACCGTTTTTGAGAAGCTAATTATTTTTTGGCGTTGGCATAAACTGATCAAAAAATAAAAAAGTTTGGTATCTCAAACAATGCCTCCACTTACTTAAAGATGTTATTTAATATTATGGCCAACAAATTGCCTCTCTCTGGTTACTTCATCTTGCTAGCAAATTAGAGACTGTATTTTTTCAGCTAAAACGTTGCGATCGTCATAAAATATCCCAAGAGAAAGATCGTGGGCAAACACTCGAAAAAAGAAGCAACCCAATTAATAATAATTAATTGCTTCCTTGATTTAGCAGCCTTCGCGTCGGCGTTTGACCAAGTGCTTGCCCACGCTCTTTGTCTGCGTTACAAAAATAATTTATCATAATCGAAAAAGTTTTAAAATAGTTAATAATATAGTGGCTTCCAAAACGTTTGGAATAGACGAGATTTTTCATTTTTTAGATGCTAAACGGATATTGGCGTGAAAATAAGTTGACAGATTACACGAACTGTTTGGTTAGTTATAATTTAAAATTAACTTGAATCAAAAGTTAAAACTTAAAATCAAAATTCTATGAAAAAGAGAATATTTTGAGATAATGTTTTAGCAATACCCATTATGATTGGTTTTGCTTAGGTCAAATTCGATAATTTATTTTAAGCCTGTATTCACAGTAGCAGTATGTAACTTTTCTCCTGGGACACCCTGTATAATTCTAGCATACCTATAATAAATAAATCTTATTACATATTTTGAAGAAAATATGTTTATTTTTTACTGCACATGGCAGATCATATCATAAAAAATAAGATGTTCATATAGTAAAGTACATTTTGGGGATAGGTATACTAACAACGATTCCATTTCTCCATTAACTCCATCAAGAAATGTATAAAGTTATACCGTACTTTCACCGTTTTAGTAGACATAGGGGAATAGGCCGCGCGTCGACGTGCGTCCAGCTAGGTTTGTCAGTCGTTGGCGGGGGGAGTACACATAGTAGTCCCGCACCGTTTATCAGTCGAGTTTTGCGAGCAAAAAACACGCCCCGCCCCCCGCCAACGACTGACGAACATAGCCGAATACACGGCGGCGAGCCGCCCAGCCATAGCTATGTCTACTAAAACGGTGAAAGTACGGTATAACATTTTGCAAAATATCTTCCATTAAACCAGCTTAGAGTTACTTTAGAGGTATTTTTTATTTTATTCAGTAGCTACCTACATATCTACATATCATCTCTACTTATTTTGACTTTTCTGTAGATTTCTGAAGTTTAATCCATAAAATTTGGGCCACCCTGTATACAGACTTAAGTTTTTATTCTCCACCGTCTCAATGACAAGGCCCGGCAGCTGAAAGCAATGAGTCATCCAAGGGAGGTAGGCCTAAGGCGCCAAATTCAAATTTCAAGTCGTCAACTTGGTAAATTTGGTAAAAAAACACTTTTAAAATGATTGTTTACATATATCGCTCATAGTTAAAACACGGATAATAATCTACGAGAGTGAAAGTCGCATTTTCAAGGGCTTTTGGTGCATTTTGATATCTACTGGTAAAATTTTCGTAAACGCCATTTATTTCTTATTTGCGGGCCTAGATACAACTAAATTCGAATGAATAAAACTATAAAAGTTCCTGATTTTAAGGAGGTTACGTTTAGTCATATAAAATTGTTAGGTATAAAACAGTCCAAACCAAAACCACTTTTACCCTGGAAGACTGTGTAGGAACAAAATCTCTTTTGGTGGCCTTAACCCACTGTCTCCTAAATTGGGTCTTTAGGGAAGGAAAACGCAGACACTTAGGACTGCCTTTGTAGTTTCCCTTGCAGTTGGGATAACGGAACACGTCCAAGGCATGATTTAAATAAGTCGGAAACCATAAACACAACCTAAAACCTATAAACTAAAATTGAATTTTAATTAATCACTTTACTCTGAATCACTGCTGTTTTACCACCGTGTTCTTTAAAACAGGAAAATCGCCAGACAAGTAAATGTAAACAACTACAAAAAGATACCACGCTGTGATGACGTAGTGACGTTTCGCGTCGCCAGCTGGCGGGCCTTTATCATTGCGACGGTACGGTTTAATCCTATATTTTCATTTTAAATCTCCTAAATAAGTGAGATTATCTCTAAATGTCATATAATATATTCTAAGATATCCAATTAATTAATCATAGAAGTGTATATACCAAATGTCTTATTCAGACACTCTGCGTCATTATTGCATAATATATTCTATTCGAACGAGGTATTTGCCCAACGTGTGTGTCTAGGTGCGGACATTAAATAGGGATTCCGTATTCCTCCCTTGCCCTAATTAAAATATACTGAGGTCGCGTCTACGCAAATCCCTTGATTCGATCTGAATACCCAGCCAGCTAATATGTTCCCGCTCGCATTGGATAGCTGCCTTTCGACTAATTTGGTTTGCGCAAGCGACAGCAGAAACCGAAAATGAAAGCTGCAAATCGCTGTGGATAACTTGTTCGTCTTGAATTACGCATTGAATTATTTTTAAGTGGATAAGGAAAAGGTGTTTATCAAACTTTAAGTTTTATTCGTCTTTGAGAGTTAGTTGAAAATAATATTTCAGAAGTAAGTCTATCGCGCCATCTCCTAATTTGGTAATCCAAGGTTGGCAGCATTGTTTTGGGTGCCTCCAGGGGCGTAATTAGCATGTCTGGCAGAAATGTCAGAACTTGTAACAGATGCCTAACCTTAATCTTGATATTCTAACCTAACTTCAAACACAGAAACTATAACCTTTTTCTGTGCTTCAAAGAACAGAGTTTAGTGTTAATTTATATCTATTCAAATTTAGGATTCGTGTGCGTAGAACGTAAATTTTGTTGATTACGGCCCTGTCCTCCGTCACCTATCAATAATATCAATATGGCCCCCGCTTAGGGAATTCTAGGGACATGAAATATTTACCTGTCACAATCTAGTCGTTTTTAGATTATATACTTGCACGACTTACAGCTCCCAGCAGTGTCCAGTGTTGTGTCACTATACTTAAATGCGAATAAGTCGAAAACATGATATTTTGCAAGCAAAACATGTGCAATTGTAGTCAATTTTGGGTGTTCATTTTTAGACATTACACCCATTCACCAACCAACCACAAAAGAATGTTTTAATTCATTCTTCTAGTTTCTTATAGTTTCTTGCTACCAATGCACAAATTTAAAAAAAATGTAGAAAAAAGGTTTTTCGATTATTAAGAGAGCAAATAGATATGCCCATATATTGTATCAAAATAATAAAATTTGCTCCCATTCCCGTGCTTTTTTGCTTTTTAATTTTTTTTTATTCTATATAATAATAATTTTATTGCGAAAATAGCATTCATATAATGTATACAATTTCACAAAAGGGCTAATTGCAGCAAGTGCTGATATGTCTGCTTTACATGTCAAGATTTTAAATAATATCTTAATATTATTGTTGTATTTTTGTTTATTTTATCTTAGTTTTTAAATACTTATTATGGTTTACCCACGGTCAAGGGTTGCCCCTTTGTGGTTGTTCTCAATTTATTCACTGGAGTTATTGTTGTAATGTAAGTATTATTGAATTAATGTAATTTGTACTCTTTATCTTAGATTTTTCCAGGGACTCTTTAAAATAAGGTGACCAAGCATGTCACAGTCTATGACATAGGAAAAGTCAAGCCTTGAGGGGAAGTTTGTTTTCTGTAGACTCCAAGGAGACCACAAGGGGGCTGGTGCAAGGTTGTGATATATGTCAGTGTCCAACTGCCATCAGGTTTTATGTGACATGCCAGTGCCATAGATTCTAAAGGAACAACATATTTCCCATCATAATTCACAATTTTTAAGTTTTCCAGATACTCGGGTGTGTCAATTAAAGGTGATTCGGTCATAATAAATTTGTTTCATTTGACAGTTGACATATTCTGCACTTGTAGACACAACATTGTTAAGTCTAATTTTTAGAAATCATGGAAATAACCATTATTAATTTTACTAACAATCAAAGCACCTGTTATATTCATAGATTCTCCAATAAAATGGCATACTTGGCATCACTGATACCATTAGAATGATGAAAGAATAGGCCTCACTTTGGAAAGTATAATGCTGGGTCCCCTTACTTTGAAGAGTCCTTGGGTTTTTCTTAACCCCACTCCTGAAACTAGTGTCAGGTGTGGGGAATAATCTTATATCAAATGCGAAATCTGGCTACACAGAATAAGCAATGTTTACAGAATAAAATAAACTTTGAAATAAGTACGAAATCGAAAAAGTGCAGCATCGAATTGTTAGGGGTTTGAAAATGTCTTCAACCGAAGTCGCAACGCCTAGTTTGAAGAAGGAAAATGTGTTAATCTTGTTAAACACTATACCGTATATTTATGAGATTAACAGGAAGGATTGTGTGCGTTAAGACCGACAACGACTTTTGTCCCAGCATTTAAATTAGGCGGGATGTGTCAGATACAGAGCGCAACGTTGCCAAATGTAATGTCGATGTGCTGGCAATTTTAAACCGTGCTTTTTTCTGTGTCCTGTCAATTTGTATCGACGCGGTGCTCCGCTAAAATTATTCGAGCTTCGTCAACGCATTGCACAAATCCAGTACGGAACATTATTACAAGTTAGTCTATTTATAATTTAAAAATTAATATTCTGCCCCTTGAATTGCCTTGCCTACGCAATAAGTGATTACTTAAAATGAAAATAAATAATAATTAACGGTAGGTACATAATGTATATTTTAATTATTCCAAGATGTTTCAGCACCTGCATTACAATATTACGTATATAATATACATATATTGTTTACTCAAAACTACTTAAGAGGAAAATGTTTCGGTGAGAAAAATTTATTCGTAGAAATTGTCATCTAATCTATTTCTGTACGTCGAAATAGAATAATTTTTTAAAATTATTTTATTAGCTCCATTAGCGAAAATTAAAACGCACTTAATATAATTAGGAAAATAAATACTGAGCTGACAGACGAAAAAATAAAATTAGAGTTTACTATTTTTGAATTTCACTATATTAGGAGTGATATATAGGATTACTAACATAAATACTGATAATATTATACAAGAAATATATGATACTTATAGGTTATAGGTAGGTATGCCGTTTTTATAGAATTTATTTTTCTGGTTCTGACTTGACAACAATTTGTTACATTATATTGTCTAAAAGTTAGGTTAGGATTACACCTTATCTTCAGACGGGTTGTAAAGGCTCTGATCATAAAATACAAATAATTTATACAACTCACCATATAACATCGAGGAAACCAACAAAATTTCCTCCTTAACTTGAATTCCATAAAAGTTGGGTTACTCGAGATAACTTTTAAAACATTTTCGGAGTTAAACTTTTATATTGGTTCAGAAAGTTTGCAGAAATTTGTTTAGCTTGTTACCTATATAAATGTATTGACGCGTAAATCGATGATGACGACTCTACCTTTCTTTTTCTCTATTTGTACATTCTAATCTAATCGTAAAGGGAGCATTAAAACTAAAAAAAATAAGAATTAAAAACCCTTTTAAAAACAAGCTATTATTTAAGCCATGTACTAAAACGAACAAAATAAGTTTCGGTTTTCTTTAAGGTAATTCAATCCAAAATTGCGACAAACTTTTTTATTATTTTGTGCTTCTTAGTATTTGATACCTACATACCTATGTTATGGAGGATGTGAACAAAGAATATACAGAGTTTCTTTGATGATCAGTATGCGGGGATCACGGAAACTAGCGGAGATAGAAAGAAGGTTAAATGGGGAAAGAATTGCAGTTTTTTAGGCCAAATTTAATGCATTTTTGAAAAAAGTCATGGCTTACTTTTGACGTATCAAGTGGTTGCTTGTGGAGTACCTACCTATTCTATTTGCTCCATACTATTCCTAAAGATTTCTTATCTTCTGGAGAATCGTCAATTAAATAATGCATACATAGCCAACGCTTTAAATTCAATTCCCCGCCCCGTTGTGTCCACTTAACTTAACTTTCATGTTTGTCAATTTAAATAGGCTGATGTATTTTTTATGCTAAATATATATACACATAAATTTGTAGATATTCAAATTGGGGTGTCCGTATCCAATTTCCATAAAAAATGAAACGAATTGCCTGATACCAAGCGTGGAAACGACGCCTTTTTGCCTTTCGAGCGTAAATATTAATAGAAAATAGGAAAAGAAAAATTGGACGACCTTTATTGAATATCGATTGAACGAAGCTGAAGTAAAACAAACATTGGGTCTGGGATTATGTGTATCCGGAAACGGGGTGGTTTTTTAATTGGAAAACACCGTTATTTAAAGCTCCTGGGCCTGAGCTTGATTAATTTCAGGAAAAGGGGAAAGGCTTAAATATAAAAGAGTTTGAAGTTACTTTACGCGAGGATCAGTTTGCCACGGAGATATTAATACCTGTTTAATTTTTTTGGTACTTTGGCATTAAGTTTTGCAATCTCTTGATTAAGCTTTCCCAGTTTTCAAAATTTAAGTATCAGTCATATTTAAAGTAATAAAAATTTGCCTTAGTTGATCTTAAAGCTTGGAAACTTTAATTTTTGCAAGAAGGAGGCATTTATCAGGGTATTCCACAATGCTCAATTTAGAAAATTGGAAATTTTAGTTTAAATGAGGATTATCTTTCTATAGTACAGTATTATTGAGGTATTTAAAGTACACACAGACTATATTTTTTGTAATAATACTTTTTAAATGCTTCCTAGAAGTGGTAATTATATCCATGTATTCTCGGAAATACCCTCGTATGGACCCGAACAGTGACGTTAGGGTTAAAAATGGTTGCGAATTCTATCTCTTTTCGTTTCGGTATGTGGAACACCGTTATCATTGATATGAATTTAGGTAAAGCCGCAAAGATCATCTTGGTGATATTAAAATCAATTTATGGGCTAGTGGAAATTTGTACTCAGATTAACTCTCTCTATGTTCAGTCTTAATTTATATTCATTAATTATTAAATGTCAGCGAAAAGCTAACCAGAATTTCAACGTTGAAATGCACTTTTCCACAACTAGGTAAATATTCTGTTTCCATATATTTCTGCTTTTGACGGGTCGCCTTATCGCGCTTATCGATGTGTCCACATAATTTGTGTCTGTATTAGTTTCAGTTATTTAGACGCGAACGTTACCCAAACAGAGAGCTCTCCTATAGGAAACAATACAATACTTACGGAGATATTGGAGGATGTAAAAATATCCTGAAATGTTAGGAGAAAATCAGCGAAAGAAAACATTTGAATAGGCTTGTTTTTCCGGGGAATAAAAAGAGAAAGTTATAAGAGATTGTTTTTATCTGTGTGACAGAATATAAGTTGGAGGTGCCACATTTTCATCTGCACCCTCTGTGTCTGAGCTTGACATTTTATAATTAAGCCTCGTCCAAAGAATTTCTAAGTAAAGTATAAGCGATCATTAATATAAACTACGTTACCAATAATTTAACTTATCGCGTGCTGTGTATTTTATTTATCCAACTAATTAAAAGGGAATTGCCTTGTAAAAATCACGATGGAAAAAACGGGAATAACAATAAACCCTGGTGTTTAACGACCCTCCGCAAATTGGAGCAATTTATAGGGGCCCGGAGTGATTTTCATTTGCTACACGCTATAATAAAATGAAAACTAATATCTAATTAGAAAACAAATGTAGTACGAAAATCACAGTGAATTTGGAGTAAATAATAACTATAGCTGACGAAAACATTCAATAGATACATTTTGCAGGGTAGTATCGTACAATGAAAGATAAATACAATAAAATCGGAGTTATGGTAAGACATTATTTGCATAGGAAACCAAAGAAACTTGGGTGAATAAATTCCATGTTCTCTTCATTTATCGAGAAGTAATAGCTATTTGCATTATAATACATTATAATGAGAACTATTCAGACTATTATTCTGTATCTTATTTTCTGTTTTCATTACTAGCTGCTAAAGAATTTGTGTAAAGCCTCCCTTGGTTTGACTAAGTCATTTTTGGGATGTTCTGACAGTGTAAACAAAAAACTGCAATTGATTATTGTGTACATTATTTTTCTACGGCAGTAAAATGCAATTTTACACACTGTTGACTTTATCGCACTAGTGCGTAAAATAATCATAATCATAAAACACAACATTTAACTACCATTTTTTTAAACTTCTCTGACAGCATACCTGACATTGCTTTCTTTGTCGCTTCATCTATTCTGTCCGGAACACTAATCGGATCGGGATTTATTGAAAGACATTCTTTTTTTGATAATAATGTTTTAAAAATTTACATACTTATGCCTTAAAAAAACTTGTATGAAATAACGCCAAACACAACAAAAACACTATTTTACGTACTTTGTTACATAAACTACTATTTCTGTCCTCATATTTTCTCTCAAAGAATTACAGATGAAAATTATTTTACTTCCTTGTAATGTACGAGAAATATACGATTCTCTTATATTATATCGGTGGCATTTTGGTTGGAATAAATTTTAGGAATTGTTTAAATGAAGCATTGAAGAGATGTCAATATTTTTACCCGTTATAATTCAAAATTAACCAGGAATAACGCAAAAATATGCCGTAATTTCACGTATATCCTCGAAGCGTTTGCCCTCCGCCAGGATTTGATTTTCGCGAACACGCTCTAAAATGGCCAACATCCAAATTGATTGATAGCCCTGCTCTCTCAATAGCTCTACAACGTAGAGCATAGCCATTACACTAATAATTGTTTAGTTATCCTGGGAGTTAGAACAAAAGGTTCCGTTTTGCTCGTGTGAGAAAATGCTTTAAAATCTGTTATCTCAGAGTGTTGTAGTGCTGATGATAAATTTGTGTCTGCTGGCAGAAAAATCGATTTGCATTCTAGAGTGATGTAGAGCAATGGCCACGTTATTGTCCTCAGTTTCAATTATGGTGAATTTAACTTTCTTCTCGGCAATTCTTTAAATTATTCACAAACCAAGTTTTTAATAAACTAAAATCAATGTAGGCCATTTCTACGCCAGATCTACGTCATTTTTATAAAGCCGAGATTTTTTCTAACAATGTGTACTATGCTGGTAAGAATGTAGTATTCTGTATTTGCTAGTTTGGATTTGACAGGTAACAGGTATTAAAAGTACCTACATAAAAATGTTGCTTTTCCCTTCAAATTGGTCTGCTTACAAAATATCCTAAAATAGTCACCCGAATAGTAGGTACCTACTATAGGTATTATAAAATTCAGTCTTATTATTACGTAGATGCCTCAATTTTACAAGCTTTTATTTAACTTGCCGTGTTAGTATGTGTGTATGTGTATCTATGTATCTATGTACGTACGTATGTATGTATGTATGTATGTATGTATGTATGTATGTATGTATGTATGTATGTATGTATGTATGTATGTATGTATGTATGTATGGGTCGAATCTTGCAAGCTGAATTAGAACCATTTCTTGACATCCGATTGAGCTAATGACAATAAAATACAATATGCAATACTCAATATTGTAATAAATGTCCGTCGCCACAAGATGGGGGATGATGCATATTTTTGTCAACCCCCTTAATATGGGTATCAAAGGAAAGGGCTTGAAGAGTAGCACACGATAAAGTTAGTGACATCACCCTAAATTCAATATGGCCGCCGCTCCAAGATGGCGGATTACCTTATTAAAAATAAAAAACTTTTTAAAAACAAGCTTTTATTTAAGGATAAAATAAGTTTAGGTTTTCGTTAAGATAATTCAATGTCAAAATGCGACAAGCTTTTTTAAATCAAAATGCTTGTCTCGCGAAATGTTCATAAAAGTAGGTACCAATTAATTTTATCGGACAGTGATTGGTTGATAAGAACGTACATGTCAAAGTATGTATTTTCCTTACAGTTCGCGCGACAAGCTTTTTGATTTAAAAGAGCTTGTCGCAGTTAGGCATTGAATTATCCTAACGAAAACCTAAACTTATTTTATCTTTAAGGCGCGTATTCACTTGCAACAAAATGCTCCAAACGCGCAGAACACGCTGCGCGCGCTGCGCAGAATGCAACAAACATTTTAGCGCAAAGTTCGTGCTGTTTGGAGTGTTCGCTGCGTTCGCCGTGTTCCCGGCAGCCGTTGTAATAGTAATTGTGATGGTCCGCGCTTTCTTCAGAGAAATGGGCGCATAATATGATAACGTGGTAGTGGCTGCCGGCGCTCTTTTGATTATAGATGCTTTAACTAACAATAAAAAAAGAGATAAAAAAAAACCCGAGAAAAAATAAAAGAGGAAAAGCGTGGACAAGATGTATTTTTTTACAACATAAAAATATGGCAGTGCTCCGGGGAATGGATATCATCTACACTTGCAGAATTTTACGAGGATGGCTGCAGAAGATTGTGAGAAGTTGATGTGTTTAGTTGTAAACGCTGCGAACAGAGCAAACGCTGCAAACACTCGTACCCACTGCGCACCAGGGAACAACTAATTCCCTTTGTGCAAATCCGGTTTACCGACAAGCCTCGGAAAATGTTTTGCGCGTTTGGCGCGGCGTACTCACTAGCGAATTTCGCGCAGCGCGCGCGGCGCGTTTTGCGCGTTCGGAGGAATTTGTTGCAAGTGAATACGCGCCTTTAAATAAAAGCTTGTTTTTTTAAAAAAAAAAAAGTATCTTTTATTTTTTATTTTTTTATAGCGACCTTTAGTCAAGATAGGTTTTTAATAATATCCTATGAAACAATCAGCTTTATTAAAACTAAGTAGGTCTAGGGGCTCTGGGATCTTGGACTAGGTATATGGCAGTTTTTTTACGCAGTGGAAAAATTATCATTGCTTATATAGCCGCATCTATTTTAGTAGTCGATGATTATTACTGACTATTGACTAATGCTCACTTTGCTGGAGTTAAGGGCACTTTTTGTTAAAACAAAAAAGTAAAAAAAACTGCCTGCCTTGAATCCCGACAAAAATAAAAGACAGACCGAAGTATTTCGTTGCTCTTAAGCCATTTATGGCTTTCTTTGTTATGTCCTGAAATGAGATTCTAGCGATTCCCGGAATTTTATTGAGTAGTTGCGAAAACAGCGTCGCAATAATACCAAGCCGGCAAAATACACAGTTCATTTCATAAGTTACCTCAACTAAAAGAGCAAAGCAAAGGAGTAATATTTTTGTATATGAAAGTATATATAGTATACTATTATATATATATAGTATACTATAGTATATATAGTATACTATTATATATATAGTATACTATAGTATATACATATAGTATACTATAGTATAGATAGTATATTATAGTATAGTATTCTATTCGGAGCAAATGTTCTTTGTTTACACTTACTGATTATTCAAAATTAAATTAAGTTTAAGAACAATTTTAATATAATAAGGTCTTTGTCAATTTTGATTTTTTTCAGAACGGTTATTTATAACTCATCGCTCTGTATTGTACTAAGTACGGAGAAGCTAAACCTGAAGCGTCGGTATACGGATCTCCTTGTGCAGTAAAGTGGTAAAGTTAACCTTATGGGAATGTGGACGGATCTAAATGTAACTCGACTGCTTTAGCAGGGTAATTTAAAGCAACCCAAAACTGGATCCTGAAATGCGATATTCCCCCAAGAGCTTTTAGTCGTTACAAATAATTGCCTACTTTCCTTTCAGAGGTAATTAAATATCTAACGTAAAATTGTTTATGCAATGGATTTTAGTGCCAATTTTTACACTTCTGATATACAGGGTGATCCAAATTAAGTGCGCGGCAATGTTAACTCCCTTATTATGAAACGTACAAAATCGGTTAAATTAGCAGACTAGTAGATTTCTTAAGACTAATTGAGATGAGATAATCGAATCAAATCAGCATCGCCTTTTTGAGTTTTCTTGACAAAATAAATTTTTTAAATGGAATGGTACCTTATATTTCTTTATGAAAGATACTGTAATTTAGATTACAAATGGTTATCACAAACTTTTGGCTTCTATGAAAAATACCTAATGGAGCTATAAGGTCCTATCAAAACTAATCCGAAATTAGCTCATAAAAATGCAGAACTGAATCAAACAGATGGTAGAATCCTCTAAAAAGTGTTCGAGCTGTCTTAAAAAGAGCCGAGAAATGTATTGAAGAACGAGAAATTTATTAACAACTTCTGAAGGGGAATCACCGGGTGAATAATGTTTTCATTGTTAATTGTTGTTTGATTATTAAATTATGTTCTCTATTGGTTAATATTTATTTTTTATTAACCCTAATAACTTTATAAATTATTGTCATTTGTCTTCATAGCCTACTAGGCCATTTAAAAAATGACATTTTGTCGAGAAACTCAAAAACTAGTTTGCTTTAACCGATTTTGTACATTTAATAATAACGGAGTTACCAATGGTGCGAACTTCAGTTGGATCTCCCTGAATATTATTACTACATATACAGGGCGTAAATGAAATTAGCCTCGTGCCTATTTTCAAATTGGAAAGCTTAAAGGGATGGCGACAATGGTAAAGGTTTTATTTTATATTTCTAGAACTCTCTCATTTGTTATACTTATCTGAGGTCATTTTTTTATAGGTATACGAACATTTTTTACAAGTCAAACAATACTCAACTTATGATCTACCTCAATAATATGGTGACAAAATGGTGCCCTATATCTTAAAAATAATAGCATAGTCGAGGTAATTTCACTAGAAAAAACGTATAAAAAGACTAGCTATATTAATTTGCAAGTTATATTTGCAAAACTTTTTGAGCCAATATTTACACTGTTTTTAATTGGAATAATTTAAGATTTAAATTGAGAATTTCTACCTCTTGTTTTCGGGTAAAGAGGGGTACAGGTTAGCTCTTGCAAAATGCGTCGCCATTAAGGAGTTCCAGATTGCCAAATTCCCTCGTTTCTCCGCTGAATTGTTGTAATAGCTGGCAGAGGGGTACAAAAGCCTCTCCTTGTGCCATTGAGTTGTGAAATTAACCTTGGAAATGTCTATAGGCGTCAGTGGCGTAACCAGGGGGGCTTTGGGGGCTATAGCCCCTTCTCTAGATCTGCCATGCAATGTTTTTGTTAATAATTATTATATATGGACTTAGCCGCCTCCCAATTTTACACCTCCGATGAAATAATAAAATGTTTTTAAATAAATTTATGAACTTTGTTGTTTTAGGTACATTTTTATAAAATGAGAACAATAGCTAGTAGAATAGGGCTACAGAAAGAGACCTCCCGCGGGTGTTATAGGGAAATGCGAATTCTCAAGATGAAACAAAGGATAGCATCAGACATTCAAGTTTAAAGGTTTCTTTAGAAATTTCTTACATTATGCTTTTAATGAGAATGAAAATGTTGCTTTGTTGCAAATATCTGCATCTTCACTAAATTTGTTTCTACTAATACGCTTTCTCCTTCTTTAAAACTCAATGTAGCAGCACATACGTGGTGATTCAATATTTTGACCCATAAAATGGCTTTTTTCGATCTGTGGCGAGCAACACACATAATTTTAAACTTTTGGTCAATACAAATTTTAATCTAAGTAATTACTCACATTTTGAGACAAAAATTATTTATAAATATTTATCACAATGGCCGTCATTAAGCTTTTTGCGCAAATGCTAATGACGGCCATTGTGATAAATATTTTTAAATAATTTTTGTCTCAAAATGTGAGTAATTACTTAGATTAAAATTTATATTGACCAAAAGCTTAAAATTATGCGTGTTGCTCGCTACAGGTCGAAAAAAGGCATTCTAAGATAATAATAGTCAAATAAAAAGTGCAATGAAACTTTTAGGAATAAAATATGGAGCCCTGTTCTGAGCCTTTGAGAATGTAGCCAAGTTTTTAGTTAAACCGGACATAATAATTTGATGGGTCATGAAATTTAAATTACCTACTTGGACTCAAAACTCAAATTGGAGCCAGAAGTTTTAATTTTAATATTAAATTATATTAGATTTAATTATACCTACCTAGTTTCACATCAAAACTTACCTAACACAATATTAAATTAGTATATAACATTGTTTTGAAAGGTGGCTTAAAAACTATAATTTCTCAGCTTTTGGGAAGAATCAGATGTTGAGGTTGCCTGATATCGGATTTTCTTCTAGCAGTTTCACGATTATTATTACTAGGTATGATACTTTCAAAAATAGTTTGCTATCTTTAGGAAAAGGAATTTCTAATTTAAACTTTAGGTTAAGACGTACCTCTCATCTCATGGGAAGTATAAAGAGTTAAAACTTGTAAGCTGCAGCACTGTTAGCAAGTTCCTGATGACACCTTCTAATTTCCCGGGTAAACTTTGTCAAACAGCAACGAGGGTAAAGTTAAAGTGAAGTGAGTATGGTGTCTATAGGTTTACATTTTTATAATAATAACAAATAATCGGTAGAGTTAAGCAAGTCATAAAGGATTATTAATACGTTCCTTGTGTGTTGACGGTCAATTTAGATCATTTTAGTTGATAATAATTAAGCAAAGTTAAATTGCTAGGAAAATGAGACAGCAAAAACTTGTGACCACTGGCAAAAGTGTAAATTTCAAATTGAATTATTTGAAGAAAAAAAAAATTGACTAGTGGGAATTTATGAACAGATAAGCACATTCATTGGTATAGCTATAAGAAGGATAATTAATAAACCTGAAATATGACACATGTCTCTGCCATAATTTCATCAAGATGTTTAAAATCGGTTGTAAAATTTCAAACACAAGACCAAAAAGCAGAGAATAATAAAATTTAAATATATTTTTTTAATATACCACGGTTTTAAAAGGTACTAAAAAAGTATAAAATAATATAAAAACGGGCTAAAAAGTCTAAAATAATTTCTCCTAGCCCCATTAAGTTTCAAAAAACGTGGAGCGCATGCAATAGATAATAGGAGTGTATAGGAGTAAATATATATTTAAATTTTATTATTATAACTCACGTGGTTTATTTGCGTCGGCCTTACTCGACAACTACATTCCACATTCGTTACAAAAAGTCGAACTTCACTGCCTTGGTACACAAATAACTATTTTGTGACCTATCTTTAGAAAAAAAACCTGCTAAAATCGGATGGAAAATAACGGGTGCTCTATTTCAAGGGGTCAATCTGTATATGGCTCTCCTACTCAGGATTTTGTTATGAAATTCAAATGTAAAGTTTAGTGAAAATTAGCATAGAGAAGTTCGCAGGTGAAGCAGCTACAAGCGGCAGCATGATATGCCCTACAAGCTCATAGCGTTTTTAGTTGCTCTTTTTTACTTTCGAAGTTACGAATTACCTAATTAGAAATTTCGTAGTCAAGAATTTCGTTCGTCAAGAACAGCTTTGATTATTTAGTCTATTAATATTGGAACAACTAATGTATTTAGAGGGCTGTGGAGATATAGGCGTGTGTGTGGGTGTATTTAATTTGTTGTAAGTAAAATTGAAACTATATTTTCTTTTGAAATTTAAAACCTTTACGTGTACGCCCATGGTCACTGAATGTTCTACGGGTTTTCCCGCCTATGAATTGTAGTGGTGTGGAGACTTTAGTATTCAACTGGGTCTACTCTGAACTGAACGTAAATATTATACCAGACTTCGGTAGAACGAGCCTTAGAATTATTGTATCGCTTCCAATCCAATGACCACATTTTATTAGTAAAGATTGGGCGGATTCAATTTTTAATTTGAGTGAAAATCTAGAATGCTACAATTATGTATTAACATTAGAATACTTGAAAACAATTCTTATAACATTTTATATCATCCTTCTTTATTATTGTATTCGAAAGTAACAAAAGACTTATACCTACTTATCCAAAAAGAGGACCTACATCCGTCCTATACGTCGGGAGAAAAGTAGAAACATGTTCCAAAATACAAAATATAGTCTTATGTAAAGTTTTCCGAGCAATCCGCATATTATATAGTGTCCTAAAAAGATGAATAAATTTTCGGGAATGAAAGGAATCTAAAAAAGAAAACTATATAGGTTTGGTGTATGGAAAAAATAGTCCAGTGTGAATTTCAAATCCGGTTACTCACTGTATAATCATATAAGTACCAAGATTATAGTACCATCCCTTCTTGAAATCAGACTTAAAAATTTGATTGATTTATTTATTTTATATTTTATTTTTTAATTTTGTTTTCATATTCGGATTCTAACTTAAACTTTGGGTAAATAGTAAACAATAACAAATAATCAGTTAAAATTGATTTAAATAATTGTTACTTATAATATATAGGGTGTTCATATCTGATCCGGAACACCCCTGTAAAATTATAATGCGCTGCTCGATTTTTTATCGAAAATCTAACTAATTACTTATTATTGTTATTATTGCCAATGATAAGTATGTAAGTTCTTGTCATAAAACTGCAAACTCCGTTATAAAATACGGCAGCCTGACTAAAATTATATCAAAACGCATATTTTTCGAATAAACGAAAAGTCAGTTTTTCATATGAAGAATATCGAGAATAACTCTTTGATTCATTTAATTAATTATTTAAAATAATAATAGTACATTAATTAGAAGGAACATTTTCCAGTACGGTCTTTGTAATTTTCCCTAATTTGACTTCTTTCTAACGTAAAGTTGGAATTATTTATTCCAATTCGCTAGAGATTTTAAAATAAAGGTAATTTATTTAATATGGATTCGAGTCGATAAATGCCACAAAATGCCTTTTTTCAAAAAATCAAATATGTTTAGTTTTGAATCATATCTTTGTATACTATTCCGCAACGCAAAATGATCGCACACTAATTTGTAGTTTTTATGGAAGACCCACACGAATCATATTCTTCGATATGCTTCCATCGTCTTCATAAGGTTTTTCATTTCAGGAAGCCAGTCAGAAGGCAACATGCGGTTTTCAGTAGCACCACCTCCGGCAGGGTCGGCCGAAGGCGGTGAATCCGGCTTCGCCCAGTGGGCTGCTGCCATGAAGATGGTCGCTCAATTGCCGGGAGGAATCCCCGCGGAATTCAGAAAGAGGCTGTGGTTGACACTGGCCGAGCGACACCTGGCAGCTCGAGGTGTAAGTACTAAGTTCGGGATAGTTTTAGAATTTCGGTTTAATCCTTTGAATAAAGAATACCAGGAAGGAGCCAAAGCTCTATGTGTATTATAAAATACATGAGACGGAAATCGCCCTAAGTAGTAACCAATAACCAAGTGTTGACACAATATTTTGATATCTGACATGTTGATAGGTGTCATTATGTGGTATCAAAGATCATAATATATGATCTTTGGTGGTATTTAGATACACTGAAAAAAGGAACTGTGAAATTACAAAATTATTACAATTAAACTACGGTAAGTATACATGAATTGTAATGTTTAAATAAAATTTTATGTTAATTTGCCCCAAAATGGTGAATATACAAAATTGTTTTGTGGAAAAACCTAACTTATGTATATTTATCTGTACATTTCCTTTCCTTTATGTAATTTCACATATAAGTGTAAGTTCAAAATGTGAATTCACAAAGATATGAAGCAATATCACGTTAAAACTAATATTCACACTGGCGATTGTGAATTCACAGAAGTTTTGTAATCGTTCGCCAATAGTATTTCAAGACGAGATCACGTGCGACGCCGGCCGCATTTCGTGGCCTTGCTGTTCTAAACGCGCACGGCGTCAGTCGTCAGTCAGGGTTCTTTACGGCATTGGTGACAGATCGACAGGTGCAAAGTCAAAGGTGGTGCAATCTTTATAGTTTAATAATTTACGAAGACCCATATACGCGTATAGGTACAACTATTACTGTGTTTGAAGTAAAAGGTAAGATATTTAAGAAATACAACATGATTATTTGCGACGTTTGTTCTGTTAAATTATTAGTATCATATTCATCTGAGCTATCACAGACATCTCCCTGGAATAATTTTCACCTGCAAACATGTGAACTGTTTTTCATCTTTCAAAAATTACATTAAATTTAAAAAACACTTAAGTGAAAAACATATTGCTATTGCCAAAACAATCAACTGTCTCTATCAAATTGCAATTTTAAATCTGAGTTTAAAATTGAAATAAAAAACATATATATATATATGTTTTACTATTGGCGAAAAGGTAACATAGTGTACCTATATTTTGTTTACAAAAGATTTGTTTTTTGGCATTTGGCATTTGGTTAAGAAGTAAATGTTTTGTGTTAGGTATAGTTCTTTCCTCCTGTTCATATTTAATAACTGTGTCTTTTTTATGTAAATGTTTTCGCTAATTTAAATGTATGAATTGGTTTGTTTTTTTTTAGTATACATTTGGTTAAGAAAGTAAATATTTTGTATTAGGTATAAATATACTTCTTTCCTTTTGTTCATATTTAATAACATGTCTTTTTTATGTAAATGTTTTTGTTTATTTAAATGTATAAATTGATTTGTTTTTTTAAGGAGGTTTTTGGTTAAGAATGTAAATATTTTGTGTTAGATATAAATATAGTTATTTCCTCGTGTTCATATTAATAAGTATACCTTTTTTATGTAATAAATATTTTCGTTTATTTAAATGTAAAACTTTGGTTAATAGTAGGAATACCTATATATTTTATATTATAAATGTTTTAGTTTATGAATATAGTTTTTTGAAATGTAGTAAGCGTTTTAATAATTTTTTATACCCACTATAGTGTTGATACAAATTGTGGAATATTGGTTATTATTTCTTAAAATATTCCTCATATCAAAAACATGTTTTAATAAAAGTGTTAGGGGTAATTATTTCCCGTTTAGTAATAATAATACATAATAATAATAATAATAATTTCCCCTAACACTTTTATTAAAACATGTCTTTGAGATGAGGAATATTTTAAGAAATATAAGGAATATTCCACAATTTGTATCCACACTGTATTATAATTTAAAAAGTAATTTTACAAAGTAGTTTTAAAACGTAATTTTGCAAAGTAATTTTACAAAGTAATTTCGCAAAATCGGTTATTATTCAGTAAAATTACAAATGACCGCCAAAAGTAATATGTTTGAGTATAATAATCCATCGGTAAGTAATTTTGTAATTTAAATTAACTTTTGAGGCCATGCACCAAAGTGGCATAGGCGTTTGTGTAGGTACCTACCTACTTCTTCATAATTGGAAATTTAAAATTAGAATTGTTGTATTATCACGAAAAATGAGGATTTCTGCCTCGATTAATTCGTCGAAACCACTCAAAGGTGCGCGCTATACAGGGTGGTCACTCTTATAGTGCATACCATTGGGATATCCAAGACGAATATTTCAGAATCTAGTTGGCGTAGGAATTATTTGACATTTTCATTGAAAAGCTCACATCGAGAAATGTAAGATTGCCAGGTTTCATAAATTTTCCATTACATATAAAAAAGTTATGAAGGAAGAAAGAAAACGCATATTTTCGGTTTTTCAGCAATATTTCAGGAACTACCCAAGATATCTGAGATTTCTTTTCAGATTATTGAAAGGCATACAAAAACGCAACTTTTCTATAATTTAACCCACGCTGTATCTCTTACCGTTTCGGATATCCCAATGGTATGCACTGTAAGAGCATATACTCGCCCGGTCGAGCGTTGCGCTCAAATTTGCTAATTCCTGCGGTTTTTTATTTAAAGGTTTCATCCAATAATTTAACTTGTCCAGTTAAACAAGTACTCACTATACATATTAAGAATTTAAAAATGTGGATGCATGTTATACTAAATGTAGAGAATGTTCGCTTTTTATCATCTAGATTATCTCCTTGGCCTACTTTGCCCGTCCCCTTATTTTGTCGCCCACATGGCAAGAATTAAGTATCCTGTTCCCCACTACACGATTGGCCCAATGCCCACACTAAAGCGCAGATAACCTAACCAGTGTAGTAAAGGCAATGACGTCAAAACCTATAGACGTGGTGCCCCATTGTTAAAATGCCCTTTATTTTGACTCCAACATAAAATATATCCATACTACTCTAAAAACATGCTACAAACAAAGACAGAAAGTCAACCATCAACCAACTATACACCCGGTGATTCTCGGTTATAGTTCGTCCAGAATCACACTTAGATATCGCATGTTTCTTCTTGTTTGGGGGCGCCGGAAGCATCGGAACCTCACCTGAAGACTCGGGGGATGGTCTAACGACGCCAGCCTCCGAGCCCAGAGTCGAAATAAGTTCGCTACGGCTCGACAAAAAAGGGCAATTTCTGACAATCTCGCGACATTTTCGGAAAAATTTAATGGAGCGCTTAGATTGTGATTAGTTCTGGGCGTCAAGCGTTTATCAAAACAAACCTGTCTATAGGTTCTGACGTCATTGAGTAAAGGAAAGGCACTCTCATAGGACCTAGGATAGGATATAGGATACCATTTTTTTGTTGCACTTATACATATTATTAATCAGTTTGGTTACCATCGGGGCATTTTAGTTTGGTAGAATATTCTGTACCTTTAACTGTATGGTATGGAATTTTTTGATGCTACTTGATATTGGATACTGCAATAAAAAAAACTATAATATTTGTCTCATAATTTTGTTATAGGTTGACTGGGTTAGCGTAGAAATGACGTGCTTCAGTGAATGGTCACAGCCCGCAGACGGCGAACTGGGTATTCAAATCGTCAAAGACCTCCACAGGACCGGTTGCAGTTTGTTCTGCGGTGAACGAGGTCAGGAAAATCAGGCCCTGCTCAAAAGGGTGCTGCTGGCGTACGCTAGATGGAACAAGGCTGTTGGTGAGTTAGAAAATCGGTATTGCTGATATTAAATCCTATCTGAAAAGTTTCTAATTTACCAAAACTTCTATAACTACTGTCAGCATCTTTATTTTTGGCAGCGCTGTCGAAACTAATGACACGCTTGCCCAACAAAAGGTAATAATTCTCCCTTATGTGGATATACAGGGTGTCCGGTAAGTACCTCCTAATCTCTCGGAAGCATACAGGGGAGGTCAAAATAACCCTAGTTTGTCAAAGGAAAAAAATTCCTACAGTGCCCCTTAACTGAGATACAGGGCCCCAAAAGAGTACTTAGCGATTTACTTTTTTGGCTCTAACTTTTGAACCAACTTGTATAATTTAATGAAATTTTAATAGTTTATGTTGGCCATAAAGACTCATAGACCCGTAGATGTTTCACATCGTCAGGGAAGTCAGGAACGGACTTGCCACCACACTCGTTGGGCCAAATTTTTGACAGGTGTCATTTTACAGAGCTGAAAACTGTTTTTTTAAATACTTTGGTCATTGCTCTTTAAAAAAGGTACTCTTCATTTCTTTCGACCAAATGAGCCGTTTTCGAAAAAAATAAGTTTTTTAACACGTTTACACAATTAACGAGTGCTTGTCCATAAAGGTACGGAACCCTAAAAATAACATAATACAGACTAGGCTGATATGCATTTAATTTATGGTGAAGCGCTGTCCAACTCTTCGAAGAAGACTTTATGCTGAAAGATTTCCAGCTCGAAAACCTTTCAAAGGGTTGATCGGAGCTTAATTAATTTACAATGTTATTAAAACACAAAAATAATGAAAACGTTTAAATGTTATTTTGGCTAATGAGGTGGAGCACCATCATGCATGTACCACATTTGCATTCTTCTATCAAGAGGTACGTCTTCAATAGTAGGTAATTCATTAAACAATAACCACCTGATTTTTACCTAATTGTGTTTAGCATTAGTAACTTTTGAGTGTTATACAAAAACTTAATTTTTTCGAAAACGGCTCATTTGGTCGAAAGAAATGAAGAGTACCTTTTTTAAAGAGCAATGACCAAAGTATTTAAAAAAACAGTTTTCAGCTCTGTAAAATGACACCTGTCAAAAATTTGGCCCAACGAGTGTGGTGGCAAGTCCGTTCCTGACTTCCCTGACGATGTGAAATATCTACGGTAGTATGGTTTTATGAGTCTTTATGGCCAACATAAACTATTAAAATTTCATTAAATTATACAAGTCGGTTCAAAAGTTAGAGCCAAAAAAGTAAATCGCTAAGTACTCTTTTGGGACCCTGTATCTCCGTTAAGGGGCACAGTAGGAATTTTTTTCCTTTGACAAACTAGGGTTATTTTGACCTCCCCTGTATGCTTCCGAGAGATTAGGAGGTACTTACCGGACACCCTGTATAAGTACTTATTTCTTTTATTCTACACAACTAGTCTTAATGGGTGAGAAATGAGCGAAAATAACAAAATCCTGTATAATTTGTTGAGAACAACGTCCAGGGTGGGGTGCTCAATCGTTCGAGGGCGATACGGACATTCCATTCGAGTTGAACATGTATTTTTTTTCTACGTGTAATTGCTGCTAAACAGATATTTGGATAAACGGACAGGTCACACTAGCGTTTTGGAATAAATTAAATTCAAAGGTTGCTTGATTTCCCAACAGGTTAAGTCGCGCTGAAGAAAAAGTAACTAAATGGTTTGATTTCGATTTCATATCCCCATAAATACAACTGCAAATAGGTACATAATATGAAAGTGGGGGAAATAATGTTAATATTACCTGAACGGACTGACACGAAGGAGAAATTATCTTTCAAAATCTACCTTCTCAAATCTCTATTTGAACGGAAAAAATGGAAAAGTACCATTGCTAATTGGATTTTCAGTGCAGCGGACAGACAGGATAAAAGGAAGGTTTTAAAATAATTTCATTTCTGAATGGGTCCAAATTGAATTTCTTTTATTAAGTTCCTAACTTGAACCTCGATTCCATATTGAAATATGTACTGTGACAATCTTATCAGAGAATAGTATGATATTCCGTTGTTCGTAGAGGAGGCGCAAAAATAAACAGTAAGTTTTCGGTTGTGTTCTTTTCGAAAACGGTTTGCTTTTTCTCAACTGAATGATGCTTTTACTTAATATCGAAAATACTTTTTCATTTGTCCTAATCTGCAAGAAATCCAAGTATTTAAATCATTTTTTTATTTAAATCAAGTTTTCGACTTAAATCATAGTATGTTAAATCTTTTTCTATGTTTAGTGTTTTTTTTATTTATGATTTAAATACTTGGGTGATTTGATTGTATAGGTATATGTTTGATTTACTGGAAGATTTAACTCTTTGGAAAAGATTTAAGCCATTTAGGTACAGGGAATTTGAATGCTTCAAAACGATCTTAAATCAACTTAGACGCCTTAAATCTTTATAAAAAACGACTTAGAATTATTTAAAATTATATATGCAAGTCATTTTAAGTTATTTAAATCTTTTTTTATGGATTTAAATCATTCTTAGCGATTTCCGAATTCTCAATTCGCTACAGATTTTAAATAAAAGTGAATTTATTTAATATGAGGCCCGAATGATTATTAAATTATTATAAGGGCCTGAAGAACACAACTTTATTGCATAACTGGACAAGGTGATACTTAACAATTATTCCAGAATAAAAGCATGTTGCCATGTTGATGAACTAACTATAAGCAAGAAATTGTTTGTTTTGGTAATATACTGACAACAGCAAATTTTTGAAATGCTGGATGCGTGATCGAATTCACAGTCGAGTCTTTCCGAACAAAATTGCTTACTCGATTAAATATGATCTATTCGATTCGAAAAACAGAATTCATATATCCTGATTTTAACTGTAAAACTTCAAGTTGTTATTAAAATACAATCATCAAAATTGGCTGAATTTTTGCATATCTATACATACAGTAGGTATAAGCATGCAAAAGTTGCAATAAATTAATACAATTTGTATAGTGTGAATATATACAAACATTGCTCCAACCATGTCATTTTTATATGTTTAGTAAACAGGATTGCGTTAGTTTCAGCCAATTTTATTATAAAAGTAACTAAAACATATTCGTTACCTTATTTGACAATAAATTTTCAGGTTGATCATCTTGTGTGAGTTGGAAGTTAGTAATGTCACTGTAGCGATAATAAATACTTGGGTGATTTGATTGTATAGGTATATGTTTGATTTACTGGAAGATTTAACTCTTTGGAAAAGATTTAAGCCATTTAGGTACAGGGAATTTGAATGCTTCAAAACGATCTTAAATCAACTTAGACGCCTTAAATCTTTATAAAAAACGACTTAGAATTATTTAAAATTATATATGCAAGTCATTTTAAGTTATTTAAATCTTTTTTTATGGATTTAAATCATTCTTAGCGATTTCCGAATTCTCAATTCGCTACAGATTTTAAATAAAAGTGAATTTATTTAATATGAGGCCCGAATGATTATTAAATTATTATAAGGGCCTGAAGAACACAACTTTATTGCATAACTGGACAAGGTGATACTTAACAATTATTCCAGAATAAAAGCATGTTGCCATGTTGATGAACTAACTATAAGCAAGAAATTGTTTGTTTTGGTAATATACTGACAACAGCAAATTTTTGAAATGCTGGATGCGTGATCGAATTCACAGTCGAGTCTTTCCGAACAAAATTGCTTACTCGATTAAATATGATCTATTCGATTCGAAAAACAGAATTCATATATCCTGATTTTAACTGTAAAACTTCAAGTTGTTATTAAAATACAATCATCAAAATTGGCTGAATTTTTGCATATCTATACATACAGTAGGTATAAGCATGCAAAAGTTGCAATAAATTAATACAATTTGTATAGTGTGAATATATACAAACATTGCTCCAACCATGTCATTTTTATATGTTTAGTAAACAGGATTGCGTTAGTTTCAGCCAATTTTATTATAAAAGTAACTAAAACATATTCGTTACCTTATTTGACAATAAATTTTCAGGTTGATCATCTTGTGTGAGTTGGAAGTTAGTAATGTCACTGTAGCGATAATAATGTATTAAGAATAGCATTATTAGAGGCGACAAAATGTGGCCTAGCTGCGATAAAGCATAGCAATTGACAGCACGTATTAATTAAATATATACATGTACTTGTAATAAGGTTGTAGCCTGGTTAGATAATGCGGCGGTTGGAGAAAAAACACCTTTTCTTTTAACGTTTGTAGACAGTTTGTACAGGTTGAAGCAACTACCTGTGTTCTTTGTAATGTCCGATGAGAATGAAGTTCAGCTCAAACTTTCTTACAGGTAAGTCAGTTGATATTATAATAATAATTATTATAAAGGAGTATGCGCTTATCTGTGCGCGATATTCCGCTGTCGATTTCCTTTTTGCTAAAAAAAATACTGGAAGAAGTGTGTTCCGTGACATACTGCTACTCTTTATTCCCACATATAGCTAAATGTTCCATAATTTATACAGCCACCGCTTAATGTCCCTCATCCCTCTATACAATCACAGTCATTTTCCCTCCTGTATAAATTTCATGAATTTATCACCTACGTAAATCTCTTAGTTTAAGGGTAGCTAATGCGCGGAGCACTAACAATTTAAACTTCTTTTTGGGCCATTTTAATACTAATAATTTTCACCCTTGCCACAATATAAAAGGGCAATATACAGAATAACTTTAACTGGAATAAATTCTATAATATAGAACAGGACTTCTTCTCAAGAAATTAGGTATGTTGTATTATGATTTGTATTTCTCCATTCTGTCGAAAATTACATACTACTACAATAATTTACAAATATTAATTAATTAATTAATTAATTAAGTAATGCAAAAAGTGCACAGAATTAAGTATCTATTTTAACGGTCTTCCTTTCGAAAAATAACTGAGATTGTGGAGCAGTGTATTCGAGAACTAACTAACAAATGGCAATAACATAATATAATGGAGTTATTATGAACAAAAAAACTAAATATTAACAACAGAATTTAATTATGAAAAAAAAACAGTAGGTAAAGTAGAAGCGTCGTTCTTCAATCATTTGTCGGACTTTCAGAACAGCTCGAACAATTTTCAAGAGGACCCTGTTCTTTCCGAACTACATTTTTGAGAACGTCAAACATTATATCGTACCGCCTTGAATAAAAGATAACGTTAAGATAACGTCACAATAAAAAAATTGGGAGAAATTATATGTCATTTATTTCCATAGCTTAGGTAATAGGCTAAATTCACATTATTTTTGTGTTGGACCTTATATTAATATACGTACCTCCGTTATATTTCATCCTAATAAAAAGTTTATACTTAGTGACTATTTTTATTCTAAATTCCAATAACTTCCATAAAAAAATATAATAAATATGCCGGGTGTTTTTGTCTAACATCAGCTTTAAATTATGTAATTAATTTTCTATAATTTAACCGATTTTTTATATTTAATAATAATGGAGTTTCCAATGAATTGTCGTTTCTACTGTCGTAAATGTTATATTTTTACCGTAGAGCTGCTGTACTTGTAGGGTAAAATATCAAAGGTTTATTTAAAATGTGCATATACAAGCAAAAGACACCCACACGAATTTTACATCTAAAGGTCGTTCTATCCTACAGGCGAATCATTTTTAACAGTTTTATAAATATACATGGTAAATTAAAATGATGTTTATTAGCGAACTCTTTTCAGGAAATACAGGAATTCAGTCATGTCAGAAGCAATTATGGGGCATATACGTCAGCTTCGAATAGCCAATTTCGGACATTTCACAACACATAAAGAAGTTTATACATCAGCTGCCTATCATAATAGTATCAACTAATTTATCACGTACCTACTCTATTCGGTATCATGCCTGGAAAGTATTTCGAATTTACCAATTTATATTAGTTATTAATAATATTAATGTTGATTTTAACATTAAAATCGCTTTCTGTGGGCGGATGAAAACCACAATGGGCTTTACCATTAGGTACATTTTTTTCACGTTTTTTTGCGCTTATTTCATAATATAGGTGTAATGCCTTCAAAGTATCCAAAAGTTGTGTTTTTTCCTCCTTACTAGACCAAAAATTAGAATTGAAATTTGAAAAGCAGGTGCTTGCTGACGTCATCAAAAACTCGTACTATACTAGATCCAAGTTACAGAGGCAGTGAATTCAAAACATTGCCCACCACGTGGTCGCGATTTGACCTATTCTCTTATTGGTCTGGAAGTCGTAAAATCTCAATTGTTTAGGCGGCGAGTGGAATACAGGGCCGGCTCTTCCCTCAGTCTAGTTTCTTGCATAGGTATAGGATCGCGCGCAGACTTGTTGCAGAATCTCATATACCTATTAGTCCGACCCTGGTAATCGATCGCAATGCGGTCATGTGACTGTTTATATCTACTGCCTCTGTAACTTGGATAGACTTTATAGGGTTTGTTCATGATTTAATAAATTTACTTCTTTGTTAATGGTTATAAGGAATAAAAATAATACTGGATTGTATTAATTATACTGTATACTACTACAAATACAGGGTGATTCACTTTTATATACCGAAAATTTAAGAATCGATAAAACATGAAAAGATAAAGCGAGTTTTTTTTTGTCGAATTATTAATACCAATTACCCATATCTCCGCCACTGGTAAATTTTAAAATGTGATATTTTGTACTTCTGTAGTCCTATATATTCGCATATCTTGTGCACTAAATTTAATTTTGATATCTCTAATATTTACGTAGAAAAAAAAATAGAACCATTTTATTTTTAAAACTTGACCACCCTGTATCTTGAAAACTAAGGCCCAAACGAATTAAGTTTATATAGGAAACTCACATTATTTTTCATGTTCTATCGACTCTTAAATTTTCGATATTTAAAAGTGAATCTCCCTGTATATTATTATTTAATTATATGCATAAATAAGGTGGCTATAAACTATAAATGCTGTACCTATTGGTGCAGTGACGCGTATACTATCTATGTGATATATAAATCGTCACATTACTTCACGGGACACAGATGTATAGCCTGTTTTTCGGATGAGGTTGTGGTGGAGTTTCAAAGCTATTAATTTTCTCTGCTGGACAACTTAATAGTTGTTAGATAACATGGACTTTTTTACGACATTTTTTTTCCAACATATTTTTTCCCAGTGTTCCGCGGCCTTACGCATGACGTCAATTGCCTAAAAAATAAATGGAACAGGGTACGTAGGTAAAAAAATTGTGTAGAGCCATGGCTCTACTACATTAGAGTACTTATAGACAGGGAGACAGGGACACATTTTTGGACGTGATTTTACTCAGTGTGCTTTTCAAAGGGCATTATTTTGCGTATATTTTCACAATAATAAGGTATGAATCAGAGAGTCTTCCTAGGTTCTTCATATGAAAAACTGTGTTTTCATTTATTCGAAAAAAAAATGCTTTTTTAAATATAATTTTAGTCTCAGGATGCCATGTGTTTTATAGTAAAGTTCAAAATAGAAAATTCGTCGGAAAACCATAGGCATACCGTTAGCGTGGGCCCAAAGGGCTATTAGTGTCACGTGAACTTGTATTTTAATAATTAATTTTTCCACGTTTCAGAACAGGCTGCCAATGAGAAGTATGTAAATTCTTGTCATACAACTGCTGAAGAAAAGATGGCATACCGTTTGCGCATGTCCAAGGAATGTTATTTAATCACTTAAGAGGGGGTTGCCGACAGCGAAAGTGATGTTAGATTTCGTATTTTTTTAAGTTGTATAGCATCAAATCTAATAATATTTTACCTGGCAAAAATGTAGTACAAACATCTCTGTCTTCGATATTATACAAGCAGTGTTTTGTTTTATAGGTTATGAAAACCTTGGGAAAAACAATAATTCCAGGGCATACGCTTTTAAGATCTTATGATTAAAATGAAGACAAAGATGTTTGTACTAAATTTGTGCCAGGTAAAATGTTATTAGATCTTATGCTATACAACCATTGAATAAAATACCTGAATCAATGATACAACTTAAAAAAATGCGAAATCTAACGTCACTTTCGCTGTCGACAACCTCCTCTTAAACGATTTATTTTATGTAAAGTGTATTTGTACATACGCAGACGGTTTGCCATCTTTTCTTCAGCAGTTTTATGACAAGAACTTAGATACCTACTTATCATTGGCAGGTTTTTCAAAAACGTGGAAAAATTAATTATTAAAATACAGGTTCACGTGACAATAGTAGCCCTTTGGGTCCTCGTTAACGGTATGCCTAGCGTTTTCCGAGGAATTTTCTATTTCAGACTTCATTATAAATAAAACACATGGCGGCCTGACTAAAATCATATCAAAGCGCATATTTTTCGAATAAATGAAAAGTCAATTTTCCATACGAAGAACCCAGGATGACTCTCTGATTCATACCTTATTATTGTGATAATATACGCAACATAATGCCCTTTGAAAGGCATACTGAGTAAAATCACGCCCAAAAATCTGTCACTATCTTCCGGTCTATTACAGATTACTATGGTGCCCACCTTTGTTTTAGATGTTAGGTGGTCGAGCGGTATGTATAAGGCGGTCCATAAGTTAACTTATTTTTGGTGTGGGTCTAGGGATTAACGGAAACAACAGGGAAATTTTAATACATATATTGAAAAGGTAAATGGTACGCCTATGGCGTATAAAATATTTCAGTTACGAATACAGTAAAATGACTTGAGAATGCATAAATGTGTACAATTGAATTATTAAAATATTACTAAGTAAATATAATAGAAAAGAATCGACAATAAAGAATTTAGCGCAAAATAATTATCTATAAATTTTAGTAACTGGTTTCAAACCTACGTGACGAACAATACTAGCTTATAGCATAAACTGATAACAAAACCTGCAGAAATAGTACGTGAATGGAGCTCAAAATATTCCAAGAATAATATATAAAAATTATTGGCACACAAATTAGCTCGCCCGATCACACAAATGTTAATAAAAATATGTAAATTCTCAAAAATGACTCGAAATTGATAACAGAGACACAAAATTGTTATAATAACTTGAAATTGGCACAAACACGTATTTAAAAATACCCAAAATTTAGCGTAAAATATTCATAACTATAACGACACTGTTTTAAAATAAAAATATAACCATCCCTTTCGATACCTCAAATAAACAGTACTAACATTCAAAATAAAATAAATTAAAATAAATAACTTAACTGCAAAGAGAAAGGCAACTCAGTCGACAAAATCCAACAAAACAAAATTCAATCGCTTACTTTTTGGTCAGTTCAACGGGCAGCATACTGTGCTAAGGCCGGCTCTGGTGCTGAATCTATGGCAGGCAAGACGGCAGACTCTAGATGACGTCTCGGCCAGTACTTCGCCCTGCAACTCGAGATCTTCTACGGCTTCTTCTCATGGCTGGCTTGGCATCGGACGCTCGCTGGTTTCTCGGGCAGAACTTCGCCCTACAAGTGGTGGTCGACGACGACGGGCTTCCGTTTGGGAGTAACCCTCTTTTATATCAGATGGGGACATTGTTTTCGCCGTGATTCGGGGTCTGCAGGTGTTCGCTAGAAACTCACGTATTTGTCGGCGGATAGGACATAATATAAACAAACATGGGTTTGGAGCATGTTTTTCGGGGAACCTTAATTTCCTTGGCCGACTCCTCCTGGGTTTCGGCACTTACCCAATATAAACAACATGGTTTTTAGATTAAATTTATTACCGTGATTCGGCGGCTTGGTCCCTAACCCGATGAATTTGAAACGAGATATTTTAATTATTTGATAGAATAAAATAAGAAAATTGGTTGGTATCCACGGGGCACCTCATTACGTTCTTTGCAACCGTAAAAATTATCTAACTTCAACCTTGTGGAAAAGACCCAAGGCCTTTCCCCAACGATGTTACCGTTTGCAGATATTGCTTTTTTTATAAACTGCGACTGTTTTATCTTTCATCTTGTTCCAGGCTATTGCCAAGGCTTCAACATGCTGGCCGCCCTCATGCTGCAGGTGACGGAGCGCAGCGAAGGCGACGCGCTGAAGCTCATGATCTACTTGATCGAGGGCGTTCTGCCCGAATCGTACTTCGCCGACAGCCTGCGAGGACTGTCGGTCGACATGGCCGTTTTCAGGGAATTGATGCGGGGCAGGCTGCCCCACCTGGCCGGCCACCTCGACGCCCTGCAGAGCGCGGCGAGGGACGGGTCCAGGAGCTACGAACCGCCGCTTACCAACGTCTTCACGATGCAGTGGTGAGTGTCGATTTTGGACGCGAAGTTAGGCAGATTTGGGTGGTATTTGGGTGCACAGAGATGGGTTCAGATCACGTTAAAAAGAAAACGTAACAACCGACCATATTTAGTTTTTATGTTCATATTAATAACACTGAAAGTATCCAAAATACTCTTAAGAACAACCATTTTGTTTAATTTTTTATGTTTTGTAGGTTTTTTCTTCACAAAGCACAAATAATGTAATCTAATCTCCTGTAAAAAGTTTCAACACGAGGAAATAATGTAAAAATATTAGTACTTTGAATATACAGAGTCTCACTTAAGAGAGAAACACCCCTATAACTTCTTTAATTTTTAACCGACCAGAACAAAATTTTTACCAAAGGTAGATGGCATTGTTGCCTACTTATTTCCAAAAAATTAGTTGCCTACTCCAAAGTCAAAGTCACCTGCAATGCTGCGATGCCACAATCGAAGCTAAAAATCCGAAAATCATGTATAATTATGGTTTTTTTTTCAAGAAAATTTACTAAAAGAAGTTGTTCAGAATCGATACAGGACCCTAAATCCAAAATTTTATCAAAATCAAAAAATATTAAATAAAAAAATAAGCCAAAAATAGCAATTTAAGAATACGGTGTGGTCACTTTTTCAATGCTCATCATTACTATTTCGGAAACGGTAAAAGATAGAGGGGTAAGATTTATAGAAAAGTTGCGCATTTTAGTCCTCATTCGAAATCGAAAATAGCTCATTCCGTTTCTGAAATATTCTGAAAAATCTGAAAACCGCCAATTCCGGAAATAGCTCATACTTTACAAAATTTTGTATTCTTATGTTTTCAAACACGCTCTTTCCACTAGTTGACTCAAAAATTTTCTAGCGCTGCTAGATTTTGAGTTACCGTTTACGAGATCCCAATGGTGAGCATCGAAAAAGTGACCACCCTGTATAATGCGTTTAGAAAAGTGTGCCATGGAAGTTTTGAAGATAAGAATGTAAGAATAGCTAGTGTAAATGTAATAATTACAAGAAAAGGTGATAATGGGCAAACACTCAAAGTTAACAAAAAGAAAAAACTAGTAACCGCATACACGTGTTTCATGCTATTTGGCAATCATCAGTACGGTGTAACATTAACCAAATCAAAAGATAGGCATGATTTGGGTATTGTATTGTATTGTATCTTGGGTTATGAAGATTTCCACGCAGGTCGCTTTAGCAGCCTCCGTGGCGATGTTAGTACAAGCCCCAAAACAGGGGATGTGCTGACTGAAGCTGCAAATGTGCTGTTGGCTCCTGTCTGGACTTCATTTGTTGCTTCCCAAATCATGCCTATCTTTTGATTTGGTTAATGTTACACCGTACTGATGATTGCCAAATAGCATGAAACACGTGTATGCGGTTACTAGTTTTTTCTTTTTGTTAACTTTGAGTTTTTGCCCATTATCACCTTTTCTTGAAGTTTTGAAGGCAAGTTGTTTTCAAAAAGTAATCATTTTAAAACAAAATTAAAAGCTACAAAACAAAATTTATTTTTTTAAATTTTTACTTATTTTTTATTTAATATTTTTTTATTTTGACAAAAATTTTGGATTTAGGTTTCTGGATCGATTCTAAACAACTTTTTTTAGTGCGTTTTTTTAAGCCTAATATGACTTTCAGATTTTTAGCTTCGATTGTGGCATCGCAGGTCGTGGCTTTGACTTTGATGTAGACAACAAATTTTTTGGAAATATGTAGGAAACAATGCCATCTACCTTTGGTAAAAATTTCGTTCTGGTCGGTTAAAAATTAAAGAAGTTATAAGGTTGTTTCGCTCTTAAGTGAAACACTCTGTACATGTGAAATAACTAATAAAACAAAAATTAATAATTACTTACATGCATTCTCAATTTTTATACCTAGAAATATAAAATGTCCACTATTTATGCAGTTATCGTGTTTTATTTCATAATGTGATAGATATTTTTAAAAGCCACTAACCTACTCGTAAATTATGAATTATCAAGAAAAATAAATCGTTTTAAAAATAAATAAAATTGAGCTTTAGCACAAATAGTTATTTTCTATTGAAATCAGCAGTGAAGTATATAAAAATCGTCAGCTCAGAAATCGTTAGTTAAGTATTTTTCAATAAGTAGTCCTTGACCAGATGTAAACATCAAAAGCCATCGCCCATCAAAAGTGACCAAATATTCAAACCCGGCCAATAAAGGCACATTTAACTTTTCGTACACATTGCGAAATCGTTACCAGCGCAATCTTTCAGTATAAATATTTTAGTAGGTAGGAATAAAAATCTATTTTACATGGAGGTTGCACAAGGGGCAGCAGTTTGGAGTTCCTGTTGGGAAGCGCCGTGGCTCGTCATACTTGACCTAGGTAGAGATATTCAATTTGGATATGTCTTAATGTCAAATCAAATCTAATAGACCAAGAGCGGGCGTTAACAAAATGTACGAATTTTCGAAAGGTTGATATTTTCAGTATTTTGGTGATGGCAAAGAAAATACTACTAAAAAAAGTGTATCCAAGTTACAGAGGCAGTGGATCAAAACATTGGCCACCACGTGACTTATTCTCTTATTGGTCTGGCCGCCATAAAATGTCAAGTGTTTACGCGGCGAGCAGAATGCCGGCTCTTCCCTCAGTCGAGTTTCCTGCATATTTTAGATCGGATCGCTAGCAGTATATTCTGTAAATTTATTTTGCTACTTAATTTAAGGAAATTTATAAAGATCCACGAAAGGTAAAAACACAATTTTTAGAACTTCTAAAAGAATTAGTTCAGAAATACAAGCCATTTGAAATCTCATATTAGTCAGACCCTAGTAATCGATCGCAATGCGGTCATGTGACTTTGTTTATATCTACTGCCGCTGTAACTTGGATAGACCAGATACCACAGACTGTGCCAGAGACCAAGGACTTTAGTAGTATTTTCTTTGGTGATAGAGAGCCACTGTAGAGTCAGCACTTCCGAGGTTTTTTTTAGTACCTAATGATGATGATATTGATGATATTTTTTTTGTCTTTGTTGCTGCGCCAGAGTTTATCACAATAAGAATTATCGAGTAGGAACACTGAAACTTCAAATCTAACAAGCGCAGTGCTGACATTTAAATACGATTCCTTACCTCTACACCATTAGATACCTACCTACTTCAGATATGCGGCAATGGGTCGGTCTTTGAGAATTTTTTTCCTCCAGTCTGCGTCTCCCGATCTGTGGAGAATTCACTTCTAAAAGCCTATTCTCGTGCTAAAATTAGAATTCATGGTTCACAGAAGCTTAAAAGGGGTCTGGTTGTATGTGCCGTGTCGTGAGCTATAGTGAGACGGTTTCCCTTTTTATATACGTATCACCGCGGCGCTTCGATTCAGTTCATAATTTTGACTTGACAAAGCAATTTGGGGGGTTCCACCGTAATAATGTGAAAAACTGGGACGAAGTCCTTAACATTTCTAATTTTAGAAATCAATTGAACCTCTAGCCTGAGTATGGAGACTCTCAACATAACGCCAGTTCGTTTGATTGATTTCTTTTTTATATTTTGAAAAAATGACTCAAGTGCGGCAACCACAGTAATGCATTTGGTATTTATCATATTTATAAGTACCTACCTGTAAAAACCTATACTGCGAAAAAGGGGTGTTCCAGTTTTAACCCTAAATAAATAATAGGCATTAAAGAAAATCATTTATTATTTATTATTTATAGGTGAATAAACGACTCTTTTAAAACACAAAAAAATGGAATTGAAATTTGACCTTCTGGGATCCAGTTGCGACATAATTTAGTTTGGAAAAATCACGTATGCTTTGGAAATATAAAAAATCACACCAGTAAATTATTGCACTTTTTGAAGGTTTTGCTACAAAATGTTATTTAGGAAAAACTGAGTACGTGCGCAAAATTGCAAAAGCCTAGGCGTATTGAGACTTCATACCGCTAATAATTAGATTTAAAATAAAGGCGAATTCTTTTCGTTTGCTGCGCCTTGTCGTGCGCAGTAGGCAGTAGGGTCAAGTATACCTGTTTTTTTTTTAGCACTCGGGCGGCAGTTTTTATCTATTGTGAGCAACATGGGAAAATTGAGAAAATTCTTATATTCGCCACGGACAAAATGGAATTTTTCGGTAACGTTTTTATTCTGTACCTACCCGGTATAAAGCACAGCGTCGCACAAGATAGTCCCTTTAATAAGTTGGCGAGACACATAAAATATGAGATATCGTCGGGAAGCCCCCTATCTTGTACCGCAGGTGGTGCGGTTCCGCTATTTATTATTTCCACAGCCAGCGGAAATTCGACAATAAGGGACTTTGGCCCTATTCTCTTTGGTTTCGTTTATTTATTTTTTCTGTTCAATTGGCATGTCGTAAATCTTTCGTTCATCCAACGGATATATTATTTATCACCACCACCAGCCAGGAATAGTAATTATTCACACCTGATACCTAATGAGCGAAGCGAGTAGAATTTGTGTATTATGAAACGAATGTTTTAATTTGGATATTTTCACGCTTGCGGTCGTTCTCTTTATCCGTTATCTAACTATACCTACTGAAAAATCGATATAGCGGATGGGTTATCTCAAACTATTAGCGCAATTTTTTGAGACTGGGATTTTTATAGTAGAGAAAATGCAAAGTTACGCCAATGTAAATTAATGTAATTTGGACTGAGGTTATTTTATAGGACTAACCTTGCGTGATTTGGACTACCTTTTCAAATGCAGAACCTAGAGCCCCAATAAGTGTCCCCGCTGTTGGCCTATTTGTTGTTTGAAAATGTAAAGATATATCTACTTATTTTTTCAGCATATATTTTAATAACATATTTTGCTATCCCTTTTTGATTTTATCACTTTTATTTAAAATCACCTGTTAGTATGTTAGTTATACTATATGTGTGGCTCAAATCTTAAAACTGCATTTTAAATCCAGTTCCACCTAATCAATAATTGAGCTGAAATTTTGCACACATTTGGTGCTGGACGCTGGTCAAAGTAATCAGATAACTTAGGTACTGGTGACAATGACAATACAATCTATATATACCTGTTCAATATTGTCATTTCTTCAAAATGGCCGCCGCTCCAAGATGGCGGATTCTTTACAACTCCCTATTAGCGATGTTTTGTGGAGGTTCGGCAGTCATAGCACTTTATATCCCAAATATCCACAGAACTGAAAGTTGTTATTTCAATTTTAAAATTAAAGTATATTGTGCCCCCTGGCATTGACTCAGGTGTTTCATTTGCCTTACAAATTACATCAAACAATGAAAATGAATTAATACCTTTGCGTTGTATGTTATTAAAACTTTGCCAGGATGATAAAGATTTGGCTGGAGGCTACACCAATGCAAAAACGGTGGCTGTTTTGAGAATAATTCAAGTAGAAATCCCTGGGCACAGCTTACCCTAAGGTAAGCTGTGCTCTGGGTTTCAAGGCAAACCCCCACATTATTCCACTGGCTGAAATGGAAGTATATATACTTCTAATATCAGGTGCAGATGAGTGAATATACTCAAAAGCTTATGGCATTTATGTCTCTTTCATGTAAATAAAGCTCTGGAAAGCAACATAATGCGTGGGAGCCCTTTTCATATAAATGCGAAAGGCATAACTTGTGTTTAAAATAAAAAGAAAATAAAGTTCATTGATTTTAAGTACATATTTTAGTTTATAGTACCTCTTTGTCTCTATTGCAATAAGATATACTCTCTATTTTTTAACTTTGGAAAAACTTTTTAGTCTTTCCAATAAGTAGACATCGAAGTAGTAATTAAACTAAAACATCAAATGCATCATTTGCAATTCTATAGTTATATGGTTTCTGGTATTATAAAAGGATTCAATAAATATGATATTTTTTTACTCAAAGACTTACGGTTCTTCTTCCAGAAGAACTGGAGTTCTAATAACGGTATATTCAAGGATTTTCTGAAATTCCCCAGTTATTGATAAACCTCTTTCAGAAACATTGAACGTTGCCCAGCCATTTTTAGAAAAAAAAATAGGACTATATAGTATGAAATATTAGACACTCTTTATTATTGAATTTTGTGGAAATGCAGCAAAAATTTAAAACGTCTATTTCAAACATCGAATATTTTGTTATGCTGTAGGTATATTGTTTTTAATAGTTTTACAAACATTAATACCTATTACCTATATAATATATTTTTTTGAGAACAATCAATGGCAATAAAGAAACAGAATATTCTTTTCTATTTAATTATTTAACCAAATCAAACAAACAAATATTTAATTAATTTGTACAAAAAATAATTAATATGCAATTTTCGTCCGTCTCAGGAAATCCATACATTAAAGTCCAAATTTCTATTTGCCATTACCAAAATTATTGTTAGTCATTGTGAAAAAAATTTCTAAATTTCAATTTCAAGGGTATAATAAGTAGGCATTTTTTTATTTTCAAGGGTATAATAAGTAGGTGTTATTAGATAAAGGCAAAATGTATGGTTATTTAATTAAATCTGTGACTAATATCATCCAAACAGTATACAGTGTGTCCACGGATTGAGTGCACGTGGGGTGTAAATGACAAAAAAATTTCGAGTTGAAATTTGAGCTTCTGGGGATAAGCCCTGCTTGGTTTTAAACTAATTTGTGACGTAATTTTATTTTCGAAAAATCTCGTATGCCTTGGGAATTTTGAAAAAACTAATTTTTCACATCAGTAAAGTGCTCTTTCTGTAGGTTTTACGACAAAATGTTATTAAGGAAACTTGTTCAGAATGAAGGACTGAGTAGGTTTGCGAAATTTCGAAAGTCTAGGCCTACTTTGATTTTTGGGCATTTTTTCCCACTTTTCTTTAGAAAAGTCCACTTTGTGTAGCTTTCACATTAAAATGTTATTAAGAAAACTTGTTCACAATGAAAAAATGGATAGGTGTGAAAGAATTTCAAAAGCCTAGGTATACTTTGATTTATTTCTGCTAAAAAATTTAAAACTCGTAAAAATCAGAATAGTAGTAAGAAGGCCTAGACTTTCGTAATTTTGCAAACATACTCAGTTGCAATTTTCGTCCGTCTCAGGAAATCCATACATTAAAGTCCAAATTTCTATTTGCCATTACCAAAATTATTGTTAGTCATTGTGAAAAAAATTTCTAAATTTCAATTTCAAGGGTATAATAAGTAGGCATTTTTTTATTTTCAAGGGTATAATAAGTAGGTGTTATTAGATAAAGGCAAAATGTATGGTTATTTAATTAAATCTGTGACTAATATCATCCAAACAGTATACAGTGTGTCCACGGATTGAGTGCACGTGGGGTGTAAATGACAAAAAAATTTCGAGTTGAAATTTGAGCTTCTGGGGATAAGCCCTGCTTGGTTTTAAACTAATTTGTGACGTAATTTTATTTTCGAAAAATCTCGTATGCCTTGGGAATTTTGAAAAAACTAATTTTTCACATCAGTAAAGTGCTCTTTCTGTAGGTTTTACGACAAAATGTTATTAAGGAAACTTGTTCAGAATGAAGGACTGAGTAGGTTTGCGAAATTTCGAAAGTCTAGGCCTACTTTGATTTTTGGGCATTTTTTCCCACTTTTCTTTAGAAAAGTCCACTTTGTGTAGCTTTCACATTAAAATGTTATTAAGAAAACTTGTTCACAATGAAAAAATGGATAGGTGTGAAAGAATTTCAAAAGCCTAGGTATACTTTGATTTATTTCTGCTAAAAAATTTAAAACTCGTAAAAATCAGAATAGTAGTAAGAAGGCCTAGACTTTCGTAATTTTGCAAACATACTCAGTTCTTCATTCTGAACAAGTTTTCTTAATAACATTTTGTCGTAAAACCTACAGAAAGGGCAATTTACTGATGTGAAAAATTAGTTTTTTTCAAAATTCCCAAGGCATACGTGATTTTTCGAAAATAAAATTACGTCACAAATTAGTTTAAAACCAAGCAGGGCTTATCCCCAGAAGCTCAAATTTCAACTCGAAATTTTTTTGCCATTTACACCCCACGTGCACTCAATCCGTGGACACACTGTATATTTACAAAATAAATACCCCAGTGTTACGGTAATATTTTGGCATTTGGAAAGCTCGTGAACAACTGAAGGCTCAGAATAAACAAATATCCATTTCATCACTTGCAGGTTCCTCACGTTGTTTTGTAACTGCCTTCCCCAAGCCACTGTCCTACGAGTTTGGGATTTGATACTTCTAGAAGGCGATGAAATACTCCTACGTGCTGCGCTTGCAATTTGGAAAGCCTTAGCTCCAAGAGTGGCGAGAGCACGCACAGCGGACGAGTTTTACTGTGCAATGGGGACTCTTACCAGAAACCTTTTGTCTGGAGACCTTTTGGATGCGAACGAGCTTGTGAGAGCAATTGTTGAGATTGGTAAGAATCCACTATTTTCAAATAACACTTTACTTAAACATTTCATAAGCAATTTACCTAATAACTTTCAAAATAAACACCAAAAACATACTTGGGTTGGACAAAATTGAGATACTACTTTACTCTCAAGCCACTTTCGTATTTTTTTAACCTTGGAGATATTAAAAATAAAACAAATTCGCGTTTGTGTCCAAATGTACGATGGACACTGTATATTTATTAAATTACAGGTCCCCTGGGTGAATTGTCGACCCTCCGTGAACACTACCTCTACAACATTCACCCGTGGGGAGCGGCCGCACTGCCGTGTGCCGCTGCCGAGAAGCGGCTGCGGCAGCTGCATCCCCGTCAAGCCGGTCTCGCCCTGGACATCGGGGCACTGAAGAAGCAATACACCAAGCTGCGGCAGAGGCAGCGGCAAGCCAGGGTGATTTTTAGCGCAGCCATTGCCAGGCAGGCGCCACCCTCGGCGGCGCCTATCGCCATCAACCACCTGTTGCTCGGGAGGAGCGCCCTCGCGCCAGTGCGCAGGCTTGGACCTCCCAAAGGTAACACACGAGATTTATCTCCCCAACCACAGAGAAGACCGGATAGCCTCAACCAACAAAATATATTGTTTACAGGAACTATTCCACCAGCTCGGCATGTGACGCCAAGTACCCTGCATTGGAAAGACACTCAGAAGCCGCAGAGTCCAAGCTCCAGCTCGAGTAGCGACACAGAACTGTGCGACGAAGAGGATGAGCCCAGCAGTAATGACGACGAGAAGGCGGACACTCATAGACCAACGGACAATCTACCCCGAACCAGTGATAGCGTTCTTATGATAAACGACAATACAATTAGTGCAGATACAAGTGAACGCTTGGAGGATACTAGTGTGGTGACTAAGGATAATCAAACCAGCAATATTTGTGATAACAAATTGGAGTCCGATTCGGACGGAGAGAGTTTCGATTTTGAACAGTTTCTCACGGACAGAGTGAAGTGTCTGAACAGCCAAGTTACCAGCCAGGATGAAGAAACTGACGAGAGCAGTAGGATAAGTTACGCTAGACGAAATAGTGCGAAGGCCCTACAGATCATACAAGAAAATTCCTTGATTCTTCACAGGATATTGCAGTGTCAATCAAGGCTTTCTCCGTCACCACCTCCTATGTTCGATGAAGCAATTGAAGAACAATCAAAAGATTCTACTCCGCTAGTTGAAAAAGATTGTTTCGAAATGAAATTGGATAAAATGCAAGATGTGCATTCTTGGATAAATAGTGCCGAGGTTCCTACTAGTGACACAGATGCCAAAAGTGAGGAAATACAGTCTCCTCTGTATGGTTCAAAGTATACAAGTATTCTTGAAAAAAGCAAAACTTTAGATGAAAGATACAACTCACTTATACTTAATTCTGCAGTACTTTCAAGCGAAAAGAAAGAAGATAAGTTCACTTTAACTGATGTGGATGAGGAAGTTGAAAAAATTAAATCTTCTTATGGAATTATTACCACACCTAAAGAAACCGAGGAATTGAAGCAATCTCAAGTTGAACTATCTATGATAAATTCAGATGAGGAAGGAAGGGCACTGACTTACTCTGTACAATATTCAGAAGAAATTGAAAAAACTATTATGGATACAGCAGATTTTTTGGCCAGATTTAAAATTTCGGAGCATTCTTCTTCTCCAAAATCAGCAGACAATAATTCGGAACAAATATCTGAAATTTTTAATTGGAGGCATCTTCTGGTCTCACCCACTGATAAAAAAATTGAAGAAAACAATTCTGAAGAATATACTAATGATTCAAGTATGTTTGGAAAAAATACAAATAACTGCAAATTAGATTTTGTCGTTAACACTTGTGCCAATGATTCTATTACAGATTATTCAGATAATAACAAAAGCAAACTTAAACTAGATGATAATGACTCTGCAATAAGCATTACTTCCAGCAGAAGTAATATTAACCCAACTTGTCCTGATGGTGCAGTTACTTCATTTTCCATAACAACAAACTCATCAGAAGATACTAAAGATGATCAGAGTTCAAAAGACTTGTTAGATAGTACCAATTTGTTTCTTGATTTGGACCTCAAAACCAGTTACAGCTATTTGTTGCCAGAGCCAAGTCCATCACCAAAAACGTGTCAGACACAAAATCTACCTTATCTAACTTTATCACCTGGGCAGACATCGTTAAAAAATTTGTCCCCAGAAAAAATATCGCCAATTGCAGAGGAACCGAGCAGGTCCCCAAGTAAAATTTTCAACCCGTTCCCAGTGCCTCTGAGCTCCAGGCAAAGCAAAGAAGTGCCCTACAAGCTGGGGTTGTACAAAAAGTGACTTCTGCCGCAAGTTGCTAATAACGCGAAAGACTGCCGATCAATTGTTACATTAGTACTGTTTAATAAGAGGTCGTTTCAGAGGATTTCTTAGGGGTGATTTTACCTTTCGTTAATAGTGATGCAATCATGGAGATAAGTTATACTTCTTCCAACTCAAAGTTCTAAAGTTGTATCTGGCTTACAGGATAGAAATATGAGGATAAAATGCTAACGGGTGGTGTTTTTATTGTGTGACTATACCTACCTTATGTTTAAGTTTCGAGTGAAAAATTTCTATTATACCACTCGCATTTATATCATAACTAAATTATACTGTAGCTCAAATCGACCTCACACCCATACTAATTTGCGCTGTGCCAGGTCCGTTCTAAAAGGTTGTTTTGTAGCAAATAATATATATTTCCTTAAAACTTGTTATTAAAAAATGTATCGTTAAAATTAAATAAAATCTTTATTATTTGTCTTGGCTTATTATTAACAAAATAGCTTTTTTTACAAGACTCCAACAATCAACATTATCTTATTCTGTTAAACTATAACATAATTTTAATGTAACTGAGAATACATTACTTACCAAACATGTTGACACAAAACAAATAAAAAATGAATTAGCACCATTTGTTCAGCTTAGAAATCTTATTTATGAAGAAGGTGCCCAATTATAATCCTTTCATAGTACCAAAGACAATCTAGATGGGATTCTCGGAATATATCATAGGTTTGGCAACTGCAATGTTACAGAGGCACCTTCATCACAGGTGGCAAATCTGTAGGATATATTTTGCAACAGCAACCTGTTTTTAAAATCATCGACCATAAAAAACATGTTTAATCTTAATGTTTACATTGCATAATATGCAAAAATATCTGCAAAAGATAGTCCACATCCCCCCATACCAATGTTTTTTTATTATTGTTTCAGTAATTGTATTCATCCAAAATCGGTGGGCAAGTACACACCAAGTGCTTATCACCATAAATGTCATCGATTCTTGCAACTGTCGGCCACACCTTAGTCTCCGGCCTTACAAAAGCTGCAGGAAAAGCTGCCTGTTCCCTAGAGTAAGGCCTTTCCCACGAACTACTGATGACCTGCTCTTGTGTATGGGGTGCCATCTTCAACGCGTTGACTCTTATATCCATATTACCATCTTCTATTTCTTCAATTTCATATCTAATAGATATGAGTGCATCACAGAATCTATCCAACTCCTGCTTATCCTCCGATTCTGTTGGTTCTATCATCAATGTTCCTGGAACTGGCCAAGACATCGTCGGTGCATGGAAACCATAATCCATCAATCTTTTCGCCACGTCTGCTGGTTCAATGTTTGCAGTCTTCTTAAACTCTCTCAGATCGATAATAAACTCGTGAGCCGCCAAGTTTGAGGTAGCACTCTTGTACAATGTCGTATAGTGTCCTTCTAGCACCTTACTCATGTAGTTTGCATTTAGGATTGCGACCTGCGTAGCTTTTCTTAATCCCCTTGGACCCATCATCTTGATGTATGCCCAAGAAATCGGAAGGATGGCACTGGAACCGAACGGGGCAGCACTCACTGATCCTAGGGACTGACTGTCTTCACCCAAAGGATTTACTACAGGGTGACCTGGAAGGAATGGCGCTAAATGTGATTTAACTCCAATAGGTCCCATTCCCGGACCACCTCCTCCGTGTGGGATACAAAATGTTTTGTGTAGGTTAAGGTGCGAGACGTCACTTCCATAATCGCCTGGTCTACACAACCCTACCTGAGCATTCATGTTAGCGCCATCCAAATATACTTGCCCGCCATTTTTGTGAGTTATTTCACAAACTTCTGCCACGGTCTCTTCAAACACCCCGTTCGTAGAAGGGTAAGTAATCATTAAACAAGACAACCTATCCCTGTACTTCTCAGCTTTGGCCCTAAGGTCTTCAACTTCGATTGTTCCATCTTGTTTAATTTTCACAGGTTCTACTCTCATTCCGGCCATCTGAGCACTAGCGGGATTTGTGCCGTGCGCACTAACAGGAATCAAACAAACATCTCTGTGTCTATCACCCTTAGATTCATGATAACATTGGATTGCTCGCAATCCGGCGTATTCTCCTTGAGCCCCACTATTCGGTTGAAAACTAATCTTGTCGTAACCTGTAATTGAGCACAAATCTTTCTCCAATTCGGCAAAAAGTTGTTGGTAACCTCGGGTTTGTTCCAAAGGAGCAAATGGGTGTATATCGGTAAATTCCTTGAATGAGCAAGGCATCATTTCTGTTGTAGAATTAAGTTTCATGGTACACGAACCTAAGGGAATCATAGAATGGACCAACGATACATCTTTGTTTTCTAGAATCTTCATGTAACGCACAATTCTCGTTTCAGAATGATGAGTATTAAAGACTGGATGTGTTAAAAATGGAGATGTCCTGTTAAATTCGCTTCGAGTTATGGATTTCTCTCTGACAGCAGGGTTGGCAATTAGGTCTTCGACTTTGTGAGAGCTTCCAAAAATGTAGAACAGATCGTTGATATCATTGAAAGTAACAGTTTCGTCGAGAGATATACCGACTGAGCCATCATCGAAATAGCGCAGGTTTATGAGTTTTTCTTCCGCTCGTTTTTGGAGTTCTTCAAGGTCTAAAGTCGGATCTACACGTAGAGTATCGAAGAACAGTTCATTGGTGAGGGTATTGCCATCTTTTTGGAGACCATAATGCAAAAGCTGAAATAGAATTGCAGAATTTGTGAATTTGAGTATAACTTAAAATTCATTACTATTTTAAACAAAATGTCATGTGTTTATACACGTTGTATTGAAAATGAAGAATACATTTTAATAGACAAGAAAAATGAGGAGTATCATTTGAAAAAAGTTGGTTTCCAAGGGATCCAAAATTGTATTTTTCGAATATTGAGTCATCATAAATTTTACTAATTTTCACCCCACACCTGACACCAGTTCTTATGTGGATCGAATTCAATTCAATCTCAGATAAATAGTTTTTTATTTTTCTGAGAATTCAATGTATTAAAAACATTTCATACATATCCATTATTGTCGGATTTACTAATTTATTAGAATTTTCCGAATTTTATATCCCACACCTGACACCATAAGCAAAGATAATTTTTAAAAATTGGTAAGTTCCACATTATTTTACCAAGATGAGAATAATATGCTCTTACCAATGTCAAATTGTGTATCCTTGTCGCAATCTCCTTAAGCCCCTGCGGTCCGTGGTACACGGCAAACATAGCCGACATATTGGCCAGTAAAGCCTGCGCTGTACAAATATTACTAGTGGCCTTATCTCTCCTGATGTGTTGCTCCCTTGTCTGTAGCGCAAGGCGATATCCGTCTCTGCCAGCAGCGTCTCTCGTTACGCCGATCATCCTTCCAGGCATCAGCCTTACTAGTGACTGGTTGCACGCAAAGAACCCGGCATGCGGGCCACCATATCCAAGTGGAACGCCCAGGCGTTGCGAGGTGCCGATGGCAATGTCAACTCCAAATTCACTTGGGGGTCTTAGGAGGGTTAGTGCCAAGAGGTCAGTTGCACAGCACACCAAGGTTCCTAAAAGATTGAGTATGTAAAACGAAGGGATTTTAATACTGTCAAAGCAATGACAAGAAAATCATGTTACGAAATACGAACCAATTTCATGGTTCCTTAGTTTGACTGTATCAATGACGTCAGAACCTACAGACAGGTTTGTTTTGATAAACGCTTGACGCTCTAAGCGCTCCATTAAATTATTCCGAAAATGACGCGAGATTGTCAGAAATTGCCCCTTTTTGTCGAGCCGTAGCGAACTTATTTCGACTCTGGGCTCGGAGGCTGGCGTCGTTAGACCATCCCCCGAGTCTTCAGTTGAGGTACCGATGCTTCCGGCGCCCCCAAACAAGAAAAAACATGCGATATCTAAGTGTGATTCTGGAGGAACTATAACCGGGAATCACCGGGTGTATAGTTGGTTGATGGTTGACTTTCTATCTTTGTTTGTAGCATGTTTTTAGAGTAGTATGGATATATTTAATCTTGGAGTCAAAATAAAGGGCATTTTAACAATGGGGCACCACGTCTATAGGTTTTGACGTCATTGGACTGTATCTTTTAGTGCTTTTCAAAATTTGATGGCCAAAATAGAATGTAATTTCCGTTAATTTCTGGTCACCCTATAATTACCATTAGAATGTGCCTTTTCGGCAACTTCACTGTAATCCATAGCGTTGCCCTCTGTATTCGGATATTGAAATAAAACTCCACCAATATCGTGATTCGAAAAGTCAAACTCAAAAACATCTCCAATTTTTACCTCCAATCCTAAAGACTGTAGCCTAGAAAAGAGAAATTTCTAACAATATGGTACCTACTTGACAATTTTTCTTCTCAATGAAAATTTATATGGAATAAAAAGGCCTTATATCCAGTGTGCTATATTGCACCAATATTTAAATTGCTGCCATATTAATGGGGGAACTGACACCATAGGACATAAGGATGTGTCTCTGGGTGTATAGAAGAGAATGGACGGTCAGTTATACAGATACATCGGCTTCTCACTCAGACTAATGAATACATTAGTCTGAGGCTTCTCAAATGACCAATAACCAAAACCCATTATAAAGTTTCCGTGATAAATAATTTTAGGACCCATCTGACAAAATCAAATTACTAAAGAATAGCTTCAAGCTACTTTTAAAAAAATTATCAAGTAGGTACCCTATTTGGGTGAACAATTTACAATTTTATAACGTACCTGGTTTCTACTACAGAAATAGTTTGGGGATGCACTTCATTGGAAATTAAAAGCTTCCTTCTTTTATTGTGTCTATAGCAGAGGGATAGAGCCTCAGCGGCTGCAGTGCCTTCATCTAAAAGAGAAGCATTGGCAACATCTAACCCCGTGAGTTCGGAAACCATCGTTTGGTAGTTTAGAAGTCCCTCCAAACGTCCTTGGGCTACCTAAAATGAGTTTTAACATTGTTTTTGTATGGACAAGTTATTAGTTCCATTCAGCAAAGCCTAGATGTTGCTGGTAGTCATAAAAAATACTCCAACATATGGCCAAGTGGCCAATATGAATTATTGTGAGTACTTTTTGTAACATTAGAAAAGCACACATCTATACTAAGTGTCATCTAGTTTGTACTGAATGGAACTAGAGGTTCAGTTAAATAAGTTGTCCATGCGAAAACAATGGTTTTTAATAAGTTTCATCAAATCCAAATAAAAAAACCTCTGGTTGTTTGGTCTTACTCAAAGAGATTCCTTAGTAAGTAATCAATCTTCAAGTTACAATTTGTGTGCTTTAAAATATTATGTATTTTATGGTTGAATTAATGGCTCTGATGTCAGCAACAAAGACAACTGAGAAAAGGTCAATGTATGCCCATTTTTCTTTAGGTTAAGACACTTCCACCTACTCGACGTCAGTCCAAAAATCCGTTGAGTGACGTTATACAATGTGTCCACGGATTAAGTTCACAAGAGGTGACAAATTTGTATTATTTACTTAATTTGAGCCTTTATTCTTTATTATAAACAACTTTCTTTTATAAATAAATTGGTTAAAATAATAAATAATAGCACTTCTCTCTTGAAACATTTTCATGGTTTCTAAATTTATTTACACCCTGTAAATCTGGTCAAAGATTTCTATATGGTAATATTATTTTATTGACAAGCAGATTTTTTTTATAAAGAATTACTTTTTGTCAATAATCGATAATAAAAAAATTCCTCCTTTTGCGAACTCCATCTGTGGACACTTTGTATATTGAGTTTAATTATTACTTCTGGTTGATAAGGGGTGTACTGAGTTGTCCATCCTGGATTTTCGAAAATATTTCTCATAATTGTGTGTGGTACACAGCAGTTGTGGTAACCCATGCCTATGTATGATCTCCATATTTTGTTGCGTTCGCCAATTTTTCTTATTCTGTTGATCAATTCATATTCACCTAAAAATGCAATTTTATGTTTATTTAAAAAAATCAATATATCTGTACTAATTAAAGTTGTTTTCATTCTTCCATCAACAACTAATTGCTCAATACCCCCTGCAGATATTTTATCAGCTTGGGAAATAGTGAAAAGTTGCTGAACAAATAAAATGTATAATGTACATTGTGCAATGACAAAAATTCCTATAATATTACTACAATATTTTGATATCCATTGCAATCTATTTCACTTGAAACTACTACTTACTAGAATTTTGCCCAAACACATTTAATATCCAGTGTTGATTAAATTTAAATGCATAAGAATCCTGCCCTAATCTATTGTCAAACAAAATTTGGTACTTTAGCGGTTTACAATTTACATACAAATGATAAATGTTACTGCCCTCACCTCAATAATCTACAAAGATTCTATAAGTGCAGCAACTTTTGTCTCAATCTTATTTCTTTTTGACAACAACCACTACAGTCTATAGACTGTAGTTATTTATTCAGTATTCTTTCATGCCACACACTGTCACATAACAAATTGCAAAATCACATCTTTAAGACATACACAGTATATCAGCTATAATAAAATATCCATGATTATAACCATTTAATACACCAAAAAAATTGAATAAACTAGAAGTCTTTAAGACGTCATCTTGCTGAGTAGGTAATTGGCTTACTATAAAATTAAAAAGCTTACCGACTGGTTCTTCTATATCTAAAGGCTTATTTAATTGTATATTTTTCGGAACTGCTTTGTCAGTCAATTCATCCAGGCTCTGAAAACAATTATTAAAATAACTTGAATAATTTAAACAACATACAAAATCGCTTGTTTCCCAAAACGGATAAAAACTGCATTACTTACCTTGAATCCGAGAGTATCCAACATGGAAATAATATCATTTTCCCTTGGCCCTATGTGCCTACTTGGAAATTCATCTTTATGTGGGAATAAGGGTCCTTCGACCTTGGGGTGACCACTAGCAGCACTCAAAAATCTTAAATTTTGCACCTTTTTAAAATTCTGTAAATGCCTATGGGCACCTAATACTAATTTAGACATATCTAAAAGTTATGCCTATTCTTATTACATAAACTTGATAATACTTTGAGAAAAACTGAACATAGTTTTGTCTTACAAATAATTATAAGAGCGAGACGATGATAGGTCAGAGATCAGGAATGAGCTGATAGTAGAGTCCCGGATAAGAAATCTTCATTTTTAAAATCAACAGTTACAGACGTAAGCCACTATTTCATGTGGTACCTAAATGATTTCAAGATTATTTCCTTATTTTTCTCTCATAACTGGACACCATATGAGTGTCCGGTTATGAGAGATTTCTCTCTATATATTAAAAAAACAAAATAATGAAATAATCTTTAAATCATTGGTTTTGTCTGCTTATTAGACGTGTGTGCCTAATGGAGTTCATAGAAAAACAACGAAATGAAAATAGGTTCAAAAAACATGTCCGTTTAAAGGAGGTGATATCTATATTACATGTAGAAATTTTTCCGTTGGTAAAATAATTTGTAAAAACTTTCCAGGATATTTTAAAGTGGATAATATACACCGAACTATATTATATAGTTCGGTGATAATATAAAATAGTGTCTTTGGTTCAAAACTCCAGAAGTCCGCATTGTTTTTTACAAAGGATTCTAGGGGCAATGGACACTAGGAAATGCATCAATTTCTTATTCATAATATATTTCTTAAATATCAGATAAGTTTATAAAAAAAATTATCCACAACTCTAGAAACAGCTAGTAATTCTAACATCAAAATCTATTAAAATGAAAATTATTTTATGTACGATCGATATATATAATCCACATCTGTAGAAATAGCTAGTAGCTAATTCTAACATCAAAATCTGTACAAATAAAAATTATTTTATGTACGATAGACATAAGCAAAAACATGTTCCCTGTTAATCTGAATTTGGCAAATGATTATTTCTGAAAACGAAGGGGTAGCCCATGAATAAAAGAGATAAATGAAATTTCATGGTTATTGGTTTGTGTTTATCAGAAATAGTCTTTCAGAATTGAGGATCATGGCTACTTACACTAAATCTATTACTCAAAAAGATTTCTTTATTCGCTAATATTTTTATTGACAATTTACAGCAGTTCATTTTTTTATTATCTCTATCGGTGAGATGATTAGATACCTACAATTTTTTGTTATTTTATCTACAACCGTGGCAATAGGACAGTGCGACAGCCTGTGCTGTAATGGCGGTGACTTCATATTTTTGTAACAGCTTCTACATTTCAAAAGGTACAATTGTGGTGTGCCTATTATCAATAATACCTTTCTTTAATTTTACGAATTATAATCTCAAAGCTGAAAATACGACTGCACAGCAGGAGAGGTATTTATCTTACCATTGAGAGTATAGTTAATAAATAAGGTATTATCTGACTTTTACCACGAATTGTATTTAGGAAGAGAATTTAACAACTCCGAATCATTTAATTATACACTGTTTAGGCGTACCTAATTTGACAATCAAACTTATTAACTATAAACATTTTGCCTATTCAAAAATGTAATTAAAAAAAGTAGCCACAACCAGGATTTGAACTTGGGACCTCTTGCACCCAAAGTGCGAATCATACCACAGACCATTGTGCTACTATGTAAAATTTACTTAACTAGCCGCATTCAAATTCCATGCATAAAAGTTGAAGTCTATTTTGACAGATGTCATTTAGGATGAGCCAGTTTTGAATATTATATTTATTACGTTAATAGATATTTAACGATGAAATTTTATCACATTCACAAATTATGTCATTCCATTGGTTCATATTGGCAGGCCTTGAATTCTCTGCATAATATTATTATTAGTTACTACCTTGTTCTAATTTTCTAGAAAATAAGTTATGAATTAAAACCAGACAAAAACTGTACTAAAATGTAATTTTTTTATTTGGGGCAATGTTCTTTAATCTGGATGCAATTTATAAATTTGTTTCAACATTAATAATAAGACTTAAACGTTCCATTATATTTACAAAATTTAAATAAATAATAATCTATAATGTACTGTTATGGAATTTCAGGTTTTGTTTTTACACTGTAAACATCTGCATCATTAGAAGAACAAAATGTTTTAAGCGTTGACTAACATATTAATAAAGAATGCTCACGGCTGTCATGTTTTACAGTTCTATGCCTCACCATATGATTTTCGGAGTCAAAATACAATGGAAAATACATTGTTGGCCATCAGAGCCATCTATATTCCAGAAAATTAAGCCGTAGCCGTGAGAAGTCTTATAAATACGTCAGTCAACGGTTTCAAGTTTATATACAATATACACAGAGTAAACTATGTACAATAAATAAGTAAATGTAAATAATAAGTCCTGTAAAAAAATGTCACATAAATAAAAAATAAATAGGTACTGTCAGTCTCTGTTATTTATATTCGCACATGTGACCGCAGCCCGTCGGGCACTCTTTGTATCTCGAAAACCACTGTTTCATATGCGCAATATGTCCACCGTGCGAACATCCCTGACACCAAACATACAGTCCTTTGACAACCTGATGGCATATACTACACAAACCATATTCCGACGTGTGACACCTGTCGCACAACCACCCCACCCTTTGCAACGGTTTCGTGCATTTACCACAATTCGTGTTGATCGTCGTACTTTGCTGACTCAACTGGTTGATCGACGGCAACCACGACAGCTTTATCACTTGTGTCGCTATATTCCAAAGTTTGTATCTGCTCAACAGTTCGATATACCCCAACAGCCAATGTTCCTGGGTGGCCTCGTCCAAAACCGCCAGGTACTTTCTGCAGTCCCCGAGAACTATCAAAATACTCGCCGCCGTTTGAATGTCGCCCAGAGTCGCGTGATGTTTCAACGCCTCGACCACAATCGTACTCGGATCCCAGGTGTTCTTTTTCGGGGGCTTCGAAACGATCAGCAAACCGACGTGCTGCTCGTCAGTCTGAATAGTGTGAGTGTCTTCGTGAATGTCGGGCGAATGGCGGTTGGGGTATTGCTCGGGGGGTGAGGCGCGATCGTTAATCTCGTGGCGGATGGGAAATGCCTCGTTAGGTAGGGACCAGTCCTGGCAGTCCATCGAGATTTGGTTGTAACTCTGGAAGCCGTTGTGGTAATCTGCAAAATAACATTCCCCGCCTGGAATGGTACAGGTTCCACAGGTGTGGAAGCATTAATTATGTGTGTGTAGGTAGATATTATAGAATTCGAAGAATGCCGAGGGTTAAGCTGACAATAATTAGGCAAATGATTGATGTTATCGTTAGGAAACAAGAGTACACTTTTGCTGTTGCACTCAAATGAGGGACCCACAAGACCAAAAGATAACTTCAAAAAGTTACAAGTAAAAGTACGATCCAAAAATAGAGCAAATGGCACCCTCTGTGAGATACGTAGAAACTTGTCAGTTTATTCTCCGTCCCCAAAAATCCAGCAGTATGGTATTTCTAAAGTCACTTGAAACAGCATAAAAAAACTCTAATTGGCGTCACAAAAAAGGATATAGGACATAAGCGTCACGCAGTTTTCAAAAATATACATATTATACAAGCAACACAATATTTCACTTTTAAGGTTTTTTTAAGGTTGTCGTCAAACACAACGTAAAGGTTATTGCACCCTACAATATTATCAAAAGGTCTCTAAAAAGCCATATCGATTACAACTATTTACTCAAGTAGGTATATCCTAAAATCTGTGAAATTATCGCACGCCTATCCACCGCATTTCGCTGTACAAGTGGCCAGCCGTCGAACAGTGTAGCCCATGCAAGTATTTCATTGTCGGAAGCACCTGTTCTCGAGCTACCCTGGTAAAATATAAAAAAAAACTCACTTGGAACACAGTGATATACGAGCGCGATCTATTTCATAACATTTACCACGCTCTGCTAGTGGTAAAAATACCAGACTTATCAGCAGAAATCACCCGTATAAAATTCAAAGGTTTTTATGCTGCTCCAAGTGACTTTAGAAATACCGTACCAAATTACAGTTCAGCAGCTTTATTATTTTGGGAAATATTACCATAATTCAATTTCCAAAAAAGAACTACAATGCCATGTATCTCAGTAACTATTGAGATTTGACCCATAGTTGTTAAGCTTAATGAAAATATTTTGATGTCCCCTACGTTATCCCGCGAGATTGGCCCATATTTATCGAAAACCCTGTATTGCCAGCCATTATAAAGGGACTCAGCCTACTTACTTAGATTTATAAAATTACACGACTAAATAAGAATGGTTCTATGAAAACTACATAATATTCTAATGTGATGCAATGTGCCGAAATAGGTATGTTTCTTGTATTCACTTGTCTTTTGTCCGTAACAAAACATAACATTTAATTTACCTAAATAAATTTTCCAACATTTAGTTCTCCCAATATTTTTATCAAAACAGAATAAATGAAGAATATTCTCTCCAAAAATAATTTTTGCAGCACTCAAATGAATAAAAAGGCATTATTGTCAGCTATTATTATTATTAAGTTTTTGACAGTTTGGTTTTTTTTTTTTTCAAATATATTTAGTTTGTTCTTTCCTGAATGATTATCATGAAAATTATAAACATATTATTTATGTGCAACTTATTAAGCTAGCTACCAATTTTCTTCTCTACAACATGCACTCTTAAAACAGGTATATTTACTATCTACTACATAACACAAAATTATTACTTCATTCAACTTACAAATAAACAAAAACACAAATCATATAAAAAATAAACTACCGGTCTAAAATTTCCATAAAGTTCGAGTCTCCCAATGCATTTTGTGGAAAGAAACGATAAAATATTTAAATCTTTTAGGCACTATTATACAAAATAAAATTGGAAATTTTAGTGTTTGAAGCAAACAAAAAAGCTTTGATACAAACTAAAAGTGATTTCTACTGTAAAAGAAAAAAATCGCAAGCTTTAAACCTAAAAAAATATTTTTTTAATTGATTTATTATTTACTTCTGGTACTAGAATGAGATTCATGTTCAGTTATGATACAGATTTCCATTATTTCGGACAATATCATACCCTTTACTTATTAGTGAATTCGTAAGATTTATACTTTTTGCAGTAAAATCAGTGAAAAAGCGCGACAATGAAAGTGAAATTGAAAATTTAAGTTCACTGGAAATTGTAGAACATCCCACAATTTATTATCACAAAGACAGCAAAAACATGAACAATTTTATTTTTAGTTTATGAATTGGAGACAAAAATAAGATTAACTAGTTTCCAGACCATCCTAAATGTTTTGTTTGTCGATTATCTAAAAACATTTTATAGATACATTATTCCATTTCGAAATATTTCTTTTTAGGTTTAATATATTTTGAAAAGCACGTAGTTATTTTCGTTATGACCAGTTGTAGAAAAAATAGTGTATGCAACTCCCATTTAATGGGTATTAAGACAATAGTATTTATTACTCTTACCCAATTCTTATAATAATGTCGTAATAGCAATCATTAATGCTATTGCTATTAAAGTAGATCTCAGGAGTGTTGGCATAGACGTCGTCAACTTTTGTATCAATCAGAGACACAAGGTTTATTCTTATATATGTGAATTACTGCATATGCCCTTTTGTGACACCCAAGCTTTTTTACCTCCTAAAATGTTTTTAGGGCTGATTTAATATTGTGAACTTATTCCATACCTTTTTGTTTGTGATCACACTTATATGTACATAATAAAATAACATTAGAAATAAGATGGCAGCAAAATATTTCAATTAGCACTTATCTTAACCTTTGGTTTAAGCCTGCACAGTGATTTAGCCCACTGGACACATAACCACACAGATCGTATATACACATAGTTCTGAAGAGTGTTTTTTATGAATAGGGTGCGCGGAAAATCAATGACCAATCAAGGGAGAGACACACGAGTTCTGTGGATAGAAACGGAATGAGTGAATGCAAGCTATTGGTGGAGAAAAAGTTTCTTTCTTTCGGCACTGGAGGCTGTGGCCTCGATTTGCTGGATTAGGTAAATTGATGATGTGTATGCCAACACTCCTGAAACCTACTTTATCTAATAACAATTTATAAGTATGTACTTACAAACAATGTAATGCAATTTACCTGAATTGATTCCATCAAGTTCCATATCCAACTCGTTCTCTCCAAACGAAAAATCGCCTTTAGGCAAACCACACCTAACATTCAAATAATTCGGAAAGCCATTATGAATGATCAAAGCGTGATCTACTTGATCTTCGTTTTCAGTCTCTTCGTCTCCCCCACTGAACTGTGCTGCCGGAGTGTCGCCCCCTGCAAAGTAATTACACAACCTCGAATTGGGAAAAAGAACGGGTAAACTGCAAATAAGTCTACCTTTAGATTTTTCATCTGGGTCGATATTCACGTCTAAACAACCATTATTTACAGGGGCGTTTACAACAGATACGTCGTCCCGATTATTGTTTGAGTTTATCGAATTCTGCATGAATTCCTCACCGTACATTGTCTTTACTATGTTCCATATCACAGATATCTAGAACAACCCGATATACAAAGTCAAACTAAGCTACTGAACTGTTTTATTCTCTAGATATAAAAAACCAGGGATCCCAGTTTTAAATGTTACAAATAAAACTAGTGAGAGAAAATCTCATTTTAAGCTTATGTGTAATTATTTGTAGTTTTAATAGCTTGAGTGGGAATGGTTTGTTAAAAACATTACTGCATGAATCAGCGCGCAAAGTAGCCTCACAGTAATTTTCGCTGATTTTCGCTGTTAAAATCAACAACTATTCCACTCCAAACTAGTAAAACTAATTACACACAATAAAATACAGTCCTAAGTAAAAAAATTCCGTTGAATTCAAGAAATGAGAGCCACAGTGGTGGTGTTCGGAGCATTGCTAACTATTTAGACTGCATGTTTTTCTACTTTTAATCGACCTGAAATTTCCACGCTCGTGAAGAAAATCGAATACACAGACCATTACGTGAATTGTAGAAGAATAAACACTACTTGGGAATGGGCTTGTATACCAATTTTTTTTTATTTTTGCAATGGATAGATATCGCCTTTAAACGTTCGGAAACGCTAAAGAAAAATTTTTTTTCTCGGTAGTTTAGTTGCAAAATTGAGTTGAATACGTAATGAAATGCCTGCGTTTTTATATTGTTACGAAGACCATTTCAACGTAAGTACATATTATCTGTTATAGATAGTTTGAAGCACTTTTACTTCTTTTTTTAATACTTACTTATTGTCTTGGAGTTATTAATTAAGACTACATCTACCTGAATGTAATAAACCTCAAAATAACCCGTTAATAATTTATATTACATATATAAATTAAAAGTGTATACTAATATTAAGTTCTTACTTACTCTTTAATCGAGCACCTTTTATTGCAATAATTTCTGTAAAAGAATAGTAAGATACATTTTTCTTTTTTTTTTAGCTTGAGCGGGATGCTAAGAATTGGATGTTTTCCAAAACTGTGGGAAGCAAGATTATCTTGAAAAAGGAAGTTGTGCCTCAGCGCTACATAAAAAGCATAAAAAGCAAACGAATTGCTTCCCTTTCAATTCATGTAGAGAGGATAATAAGACGAATTCGAGAATTTGCAAAGCTCAATATACATTCCAGGGTAAATCATCAATTAATATAGGTACCTTTTAGATCACATAATGGTTATTGTGTGAGGCCTGGCCTTCAATTTTATGAAATATATTTAAGTTAAATAAGTTGTATTGTAAATGATTGCTCAATAAACTGTAAATTATTTTGTGTTCATTCTTTCCCTAATTGGTTACCTTTTTAGTAAAGTTTGAATAATAATTCATGTCTAAAGTGATATTTTCATTTTCTTTTTGTTAACGAACACACCATTTCTAATTCCACATAGGTAATATGGCAGATTGTCTGATGTCGCCTTCACTAATCCTTGCTCCATACTTTGAAAAGTTCGATTTGCTATGTAAAAGACTATTCAAATAATAACACAAACTTGCAGTGCAAATTTGAACTGCAGTATTGCCAAACTTCCATGGCCTTTTACCTGGCGATGGGGGTCGTATAGAATGTATTAATATAATGATAATATTTTTGTTAATTACCCTGATCTGCATTTAAATTATATTGAAAGATATTAACAATAATAAATTCTTTTAATGAAAGGTACATCAGGTATTTAATAATACCATAATATGCTAACAAACTAGATCAGAATTACAGTAAAAATTATGAAATACCACTTGTATAAGGAATGGCAACTACGTCACAACCTTTGGCGGGAAAGTATTATTTATAAAATTACAGCAAATCTAAAGCAAATATGAAAAAAATGAAAGACAAGGGTCGATTTTTTTGTCATTTTCTACCGATAGATAAAAAAAATTCATATTTTTGTCCGAAGTATACGAGCCCATTATGGGATGATCTGTTCAACCAGTTCAAGAAGTGAGAATTCTAGATATTATATTTTGGAAGAGTATTTTGTAACGTATGCAGGAATGAAAATATAAAATTTTGTTTAAAGACCCAAAGCAAACCAATGCTCTGAAAAATCTAATGTGTTCTATACTTACTTACACTACAGCGAGCTATAGACTATAGAAAGTTGTCAGATTATTATTTTTTGAGCGTTAGAATTTATTCATTTCATTTGACGGCTTTTACGGTGAACATTTTTTGAAATAATAAATATAAAACTTACATGTGGTTTACCAAATTCTCTAGCCACTGCAGAGTTATGCTCACACAATTCGGATATACTTCGCCCGTGCAATAAATAATTTTTCGCCAACGCCAAAAAATTTGTCGATTCTTCATTCTGAATTTGGTTTATTTTGCTAAATTGGTACATCACACTCGACGCCTGATGAAAAGTGTCAAACGTCTGAGTACTAGATATTTTTCTACAATAAACCAAAGCAAAGTAACACCAATTTGCATTTTACTTATTTTTTACCTCATAAGTCCTACTACCGTAGCTTTAGTCAAGGAATTCTGATTAGAACTTATCGCGCTACTATTGTTATTGACATTTAATTTCCGTGTGTATAAAATGTCACCGCTGTTGTTCAATGTAACACCCTGTGGATTTGCTTTACTCGCCGGCCTTTGTGCGTCATTAAACAAGTGTTGATACAAGGTACAGTCCTGTAAACAATTTACTAGAAACCACGACGATGAATGATTATTTCACGTACTCGACCACTACTGAGAAAAACGTGCGGATCCCCCCTCCATGCAACCCCACTGGCTATGTCCCTATGTTCGTTAAACGAAGCGAATGGTATGTAAGGCCTTCTTACATCCCAAATGTTTATACTGCAATCGATAACCAATGCACAACTAGCGATATGATACTTCCTTGAAGGTCTCCATTTCACGTGACCTATGGAAGCTATGGTGTGTATGGTATATTCCAAAGTTGGTTTTGTTGTAAGATCCCATACCTAATAAGGCAAAAAATTATGTAACCCTTTATTGTGAGCCCAATTGTTATATTACATGCCGAAATGTTGTAATCTAAAATGACTCTAACCTTGATTGTTTTGTCACGACTTGCTGTAGCAAGCCACATACATTCTGGGTGCCAATCACAGGCAAATACAGGCCCGCTGTGAGCCGTATATTGCTGCTGACATTTTTCGGGTTTACGGATGTCCCACAATTGAACGCTACCATTGTCAGAAACCGCGGAGAATGTATATGGATTGTGTGGACTGAACTGGACATCTCGCACACTTTCTGTATTGCTAAGAAAATAAAGTAGAAATGGGAACGTTAAAAAGGGGCCTATTTCTTATACTCCACTTTTGTATAAATATGTTGTATTTACAGAGGAAAATAATATGCCCACATAAACAAATACGAGGACAGATATAAGATAATAGAAAATCGTCTTTGCAAAGAACTCCATCAAGCATGAATATATCTTATATGAAGGAAACGATGTCAATCACACATATTTTTAAGATCAGTAGAAGAATAGTTTTGATGAGATCAGACATTTTGTCAAAAGGCATACAATTTTGAAGTTGTTGCCAAGGTTCGTTTTGAACTGACTCAAAAATTAAAAATTTCCAAACCTAGAATGAATGGGAATGCCATACTATAATAATTATAATAATTATTATGACATTACATATTGTATTAGGAAGACTGCTTCTAATAATTTAAACAATTAGGTAAGAAGGTATACCTCAAGAAAACAGCGACAGCACTCTTCACCCTAATATCAAAGTATCTCATCGTTCCATCTTGAGAACCTGAGATAAGTTTGTATGGCTCAGACCCATGGAATTTTACTTTATTTACGGTACGCTTGTGATCCTGGTAATCTTGTTCTTGCATCGCTCTTCCCATTTTAGTGAGATTCCAAACGCACACGTGTCCGTTTGTGGCAGCCGTAGCCAAATAATGGTCTAAAAGAACTCATTACTAGCCAAATATTGTGAAACAACCTTAAGATGTTACCATCGGTAGGACACCATGAAACATCGTTGCAAGAAAAACCTAAATTCAAATGCTTCGAAGTCCTTAAATTGCAAATTTCACGAAATTTTTCTTCTTCTATCTGATAAACTTTAAACACTAAAAAAACAATATTGATACAGCATCACCTAAAAACTTTCTAAATCAATTTACCATTTCGACCTCCAATAGCAACCTGACTGTAGTCCCTGTTTAATGCCAAGGCATTAACTGGGCCCTCTTGAGATACGTGGAATGTGGCCATCGCTTTTGTTTTTTCTTTAATTACGCACTATTATAAAATTTAAAATTCACAGGCACAACAAAAATAAAGTTCTTGACCTGACATTGCATCTACAATACATGTTGTTTGAGAAAAATTAAACTGTTTACGTAAAGTGTGACACGCTGCATGGGGCAAAAAAACGTGCGATTTATATAAAATAGGTAAAATAATTTGTTTGGTATTTTACAGTCACTGTTTCAACCGTTGATTGAAGATACCTTCCTCCATCGACGGTTTCAACACTGTCCACTGCAGAGAAATGGTTTCTCTGCGACAGAGCCGTACTCAGAAAATTTTATGTTTGCTTAGGATATTGGCTTTATTTTGTTTTAATATCAATATCCTTTAAGGTTCATAGAGGGTAGAGGGTTTATGAACCTTGAGTATCTTTTACATTTTTTGTGATGTACGTGTTAAGTATGTGGTCATCCTAACAAATAATTCTTTTTCATTTTGATTCAGATGTGAAACATGGAAAATCAAAGTTAAATATCTGCACGGACCCAAGGTCTTTTGATTAGGGCACATACCAATGAATAAAGACCCCACATGGACCAACAATCATTCATTATTATTTTCGGTCCCTGAATCATCTGTCAATATGTAAAGTGGTCTCAATGCCGCCAACTTTGGGTAGCTCAATTTAATTTAAACAACCTAACCTATATATTTTGTGATTTAAAACAGGGCTCAACCGTCGATCGGCTCAACAGGGGGAGAAAGTTAGGTTAGTTTTTGCCAAAAAAATAAATATAAATTTTAAATTATGGCTTGCAAACTAGAAATCCAATGGACTCCCCTAAAAAACAAATTCGTAACATGGGGAACGGACAATATTTTCTTGTACGAAGTTAAATCATTGCAGGAGACAACTTCACATGGTAAGAAATCGTATACAATAATTATGTTGCAGTGATTTGTACTGATATCGCTTATTTTTATTTGCTATTTCTTTAGTTACCAAAATCTCTAACACACATTGTGCCGATGTATTTGCTTGTACAAGCAACCAACATTATATAAAAACGCTCGATATCCATCCGAAGTCAGAGCGAGATGTTTTGCTCGCTATTGGGTTATGTAATGGAAAAGTCGTGTTATCTACTTTCGGATACTCTGAATGGGATGCCAAAGGTTTCCCAGGCAAAGAATTGAGTACAGAATAATTTTCATTATACTAAATCTTTATTTGTTTGCTTTAAAACCATTTTTTAGGTCCACGACATGCTCGGCAATGTAACACTGTTCTCTTCAACCCAAATGAAAGCAATTTGCTGTGTGTTGGCTTGGATAAATATAAGCCAGATAATTGTATTTTAGTGTGGGACTTAAACCAAATAAGTAGTAATGATAATTCGAATAATTTCACTCCAAATAATGCTGATGTTATTCGCCCTGTTTGTGAATTTGGGTCATCAGAATCATGTCAGAGTTTGGCCTGGTTTCACGGGAATACTAGGATACTTGCCGCTGGGATGAATTGGAAAAATATCAAGGTTTTTGATATAAGAGGTATACCTACATTCAAAGGTCTTGATAATGTAATGAGTGAAATTTTGAATGTGTTACAAATGTCCGAGTGACCATTTGCTGACAATTTTGTCTACTTGAGTGCCTTGGAAAAATAATTAAGAACAAAATATACGCAAAAATTAAGAAACAATCAAAGTAGGACATGTAGTAAAAAATATGAGATTCTGGTGTTAATGGTGTTAGTTAATTCTAAAAAAAATATCTTTTAATTTCTTTCGTAAAAATGGATTTAAAACCACATAAACCTACTTAGTTATGAAACTGCATCCTTTGTGAGTTCAGAGTCATTACAAATAATGATTGTTACGCATTAAACTGCATACTGACTTAAAATTACAACCAAAAATATGTCACTAACTCCCGGTCTATCTCTATCTATATGTGAACCCTTTCTATTGATTGATTTCACCATTTATACAATACCTCTTCAGACCAAGTGTTGTTGCCAGAATATTAAGATCCAACTTGAATTGTTTTCATCATTTACACTTTACACCTATTGACATTAATCCCGACACATTGTATGTATAAGGTTCGTTGTAATATGTGTCATGCTCAACAGAGATATATGTGGTACTGTTTTCACAAGAAATATAAAACTTCAGATCATCAAAAAATGGTAAGTTCAAACTTAGCGAAGGCAGCATATGGGGTCTGCACAAATCCAAGGGACGACCGATACATTGCTTCATTCTGTGATAATCAAGTATTTGTGTGGGATACCAGAAATATAGAGAAACCAGTGCTTGCTTTGCCACATTCAAAACATTTGTTGAGCATCGGTTGGTCACCTACTAAGTAAGTTGACAGCGATTTTTTTAAAACGGGCCCCCACAGTAGTACTTTTTGTATTTAAGAAATAACCTGCTGTGTTCTCTGCAACGGGAGAGCAATGTTTTAAATTTGTATGATATTCAACATCCTGTAGTTGGTACTGAAGAAGTGGAACCAACTGTTTTAGATCGAGTAGTCAATCCTGGATCTAATAGTCAAATATCATCATTTTCTTGGCATCCTAATGAAGAAAACAGGATACTTACTATTGCGTCTTCAGGTTTAATAATTATATTTTTCTTGATACACTGGTCCATATTATAATTTTAGGCGCAATTATTGACTACACAGTAATTGACAGAATCACATTAAATTGGTCCTCTGTATCTGAAATTGCTTGGTCGTGTGGGAGAAGAACTATAAAATACATTAATAACGTAAAAATATCTCAGAACCTTCAAGATATTTCTACTAAAATGCAGGAACGAGCCAAAATGAAATATGGTTTAGAGGTTTGTGAACTGATTATAATATTATTTTTATGAGAATGAGAATTCAATGCCTGCCAATATGAACCAATGAAATGACATAATTTGAAATATTAACCAATCAAGTGATGATTTCAGCACCACTACCTAGTGGTATTATCGTAATACTCTCTTAGTTATGCCCTAATTACGCTAAACCAATATTACCAAATTTAATAGGTATAGGACTAGAAGATATAATTTTAGTTAAAACAATGATTGTTAAATATCTATTAACGCAATAAATATAATTCAAGACTGAAGGCTCATCCTAAATGACAGCTATCAGATAGATTTCACCTTTTAAGCATGGTAATTAATTTTAAATGCGGCTAGTTAAGTCAATTTTATATGGAAGCACTCACAATGGTCTAGTCATGATTCTCGCTTTGGGTGCGAGATGTTCAAATCCTGGTTGTGGTTACTTTTTTATTTTTTTAAATCATTTTAAAAAAGGCAAAATAAGTTTGGTTTGGTTGTCAAAAATTATTTGCAGTTGTCAAATTCTCCTCCTAAAATACAACTCGTGGTATGCCCATAATAATCAGATACCTAATACCTTTCGTTAATCTATTAACTCATTAAAATCCCAATGCTAAGAAAATACCACTTCTGCTACGGATTCGTGGTATTTTCAGCTTTGGGATTATAATTCGTAAAATTAACGAAAGGTATTATGTGTTATCCATAATAGGCACATCACTTGTTATATTACCCCTGATAATATTTTAGGATGAGTTATATAAAAATGCAAAAATGGTGGACAATGATGAAATTCTATCAAACGTTTGGAACTGGTTGCACCTCAGTACGAAATTAGTGGAAGACGGGAAAATATTCGGGCCACATTACAGACATCCTGGGGTTCTTTCAATTTTGAAACTAGATTCTGATACAAATCCATCTGAAACGGTGACAATTACTTGGGCAGAACTGGGACATCCAAACTGTAGTGGTTCAGCCAGATATTACAAGTAAGGTTTTCTATGTTTATAATTTTCCGAGTTTTATTTTTTAATAGTGTGTAATTAAATAATGCAGGGTGTTCTGCTTATTAATAATAAAACATTAACCAGAGGCAGAAAAGGCAATTCTAAGAAAAAGTTCTTGTCCCAAAATGGTATTGGCTGATGACCAAAAATGTTATTTACGCAATTAATTTGTAAACTGACCATTTCTAAACATTCATGTATTTTAGACGGGAAGATAGAAACAAGGCTTTACACTTATGCAGCTGGCCAGTTGACAGAGACGCCCAAAGTCTCACGACGTTCATAGAAAATCTCGGAAGAGAGAAAGCTTACACTCGTGCTGCCGCAATAGCAGTTTTTAACCTCAAAGTCCAGCTGGCGATTGAAGTCTTGAGCAAAGCTCCGAATAATACGGAGTACGGGTCGATATTAAACATTGTGGCGATGGCTCTTTCAGGATTTTCGGATGATCCTAACAGCGTGTGGAAAACGTTTTGCACTACGAGCAGTGCGAAACTCACCGATCAATATTTGAAGGTTATGTTTGCGTTTTTAACAGCGGAGAATTATAATTATGACGGTGTTTTGGTAAGCGCGTCGGTTGCTATTTTTTATATTTTACGATTAATTTGGATAACTTTTAGAATGAATCGGGCATAGCAGTTGATGATCGTGTTGCATTTGCATGTATGTTTTTGCCAGACAATAAATTAAACGAATATATTAGGAGACTCTGTGATAATCTTTGTGTACAAGGAAATCTTGATGGATTACTACTTACAGGTATTAATTTTTTATATCTTAAAAATGGCTCGAAATTTTAACTATTGAATGGCCGTCAATTTTGTTGATTCCATTTTATGCACAAATAGCTTCTGACATTTCCACGCTACATTATTCATGTAAAATTTAACTTTGACAGAAATTGTTTTATTGTATTTCATTTCTTTATGTGCTTGTTGTGAAAAATCTTCCAGGGGATTGCTCGAATAGGGCATTTAAAAGAACACAAATATAAACACAATTTTTAAGCAAGGCATTTATTTGAATATCCTACTTTTAAAGATGTTTTAATTAATATAAAACAATTATTTTGTAAATTTAAGGGAACAGTAGCCAAGGATTAAAGTTACTCCAGAATTATTTGGATGTTTCTGGAGACATACAATCTACTGCTCTCATAGCAGTTCGTGCATTCCGAAATGAACTTTCAAACCAAATTATAAAAGACTGGATAGAGAAGTATGTGTGAATATATAATTTAATTTGAACACCATATTTTGAAATTTCGAAAAGGTGACTATACTCGTCTTGCCAAATAATTGGACCACAGAATTGGCACATTGGTAATTTAGTTCATACCAACCGACAAATACCAGGGCCGTACTTAATTTTTTGTTTACACCACAAAACGCAGGAATATATTGTTGCTTTTTCCAAAGTTGTTTGTTTGGACATCACATATTAAACATTAAACTATACCAAAATAAATCGGTTTCGTTTGGATCGACTTTTTGTAAACGTCCAAAAATTTACCTTATCCAATATGCCCTAATATGTTCCTGATTTTTTGTGTCATTCCAGGTGATCTAGGGAGTTTGGCAAATGTCAACATCCTAGCTATTTGGCGAGACGACTATATGATTTCTTGCTTTATTTAATTCACAGAAAATATTTAGGCTTTCTTTATTCATTACTTTCAAAATATATGTCGTTTAAGTTCACAGCCCCATGGAAAAATCTTAGAACTGCACCTTTTATTGAGCTAATTTTTCAGCTATCAGCTTCTCTTGAATACATGGCGATTTTGGTTTGAGAGAGCCGAATTCGATCTGATGGTTTTAAAATACAAAAACGAGAAACCACCCCAGCAGATATACATATCGTGCAGTTATTGTGGCAAAAGTATATCGTCTCACTTCAAACTTAAGATAGCCGAGCAATATTCTAGAATGGCTGGAACTGCTTCACAAAACAAAGTTAAGACGTTTTCATTTTTAAAATTACCGTTAAAAAGTCCATTTTTTAGTTGTCGGCATGTCCAAACTGCCGAAAGCCAATGCCTAGATGCACAATCTGTCTTATGAATATGGGGACGACAATAGGCGATAGCGATTCAACAAAGCCGACAGACTTTGACAATTGGTTTACTTGGTGCCAACATTGCAGACATGGAGGACATTCGAAGCACATGATACGGTGGTTTGAGTGAGTAAAATTTTAATGACTGCATTCATATTTTTTAACAACGGTAATTTAAAGAGACCATTTGGAATGCCCAACGACAGGTTGCACATGTAGGTGTTTTACACTTGATTATATTGTTTCCAGATGTAAATAAATATTGGTAAGTGAAAAATTATACAGCCTTTTGCAATAAGATGTAAATTGTCTGAATTTGAGGTTTAGTGGTGTTTAAGTCGCTGTTTAGCATTACCTATTACTGTGGTATTGTTTAAAAAGATTTTCCATTTTTGTTTCATAAATATTTGACTATTCTCTTTTGTATTTGTAAATATTGTACAAAAAAATACATATTTAAGGAAATAAACATATTTTCTTTATTACTCCAACCAACTTAACGTTTTAAGCAGATGACAGGAAGTGAGTGTACCTACCAAAAATGTAAATGTTGATTACATATTTTAATGCCAATAATCGCCGTAGTTGATCTCACTTCTAATAAAGAAATGCTGATCTACCACAGACCACATATAAATATAGTGTAGAGTTTGAATGAAGTAAAACAGATTATTATGTGACTAAAAGTATATTTTGCATGGCAGTACAAATTACATTGAAAAACTTAGCCAAAATAGTACATTCTGTTTACAAAACCTAGCTAACACACAAGTACTTACACGTTATTGTAAATCAGTAATTATCCTTATTTTACATTGCAAGAAAGATAAGTGAAATAATTAAATTAATTACATTTTTAGTAGAAATTTGCTTTGGTGCAAGCTAGACACTTGGTGATGTAAAAAACCTATATCAACTTGTGTAAAATAAAAAATATATATTCATATAAATATTATGTATTTCATTTTAACTAAATAAATACTACTATAATCTAAAAAAACATATTCGGGTATAAAAATCAACTTCCTACCAAACATAATCTAAATTATTCTGCACCATAGACCTATGGATAAAATATTATTAACAAATAATACCGAAATGATTGTGGTTTTAGAAGTAGATTGTTTTCTTCCTCCAACATTATATACACTACCTACCACATGTACACATCCATACATTTTATGTTATATCTTTATACTTATAATATAAATTTAGCCAAGCATTTAATTGAGATTTTCACAAAGCCATAGTATGTTCCTTTTAAATGCCTGGAGTAAGAAATGCATGTATTGACAAAAGGTAAACATAAAGCAATCAAGCTCTAATAGTACCTATTTTTTTTCAAGAGATTAAAGTATAGTACACTTCAGCTTCTTTTTCTTGTTTTTGTCCTTACCACGACCATTGTTTTGCTTGGTTTCCTCCATTTTTCTGGCTCGGATTTCCCTCATTAAGTCATAGAACACCTACAAAAAATAATTTTGAAATGTAGAAAAATGTTCTGAAACAAATGAGAATTGAAAAAAATTACAAGCACCATTGAAGTTGTCTCAAAAATGAGGACAGGGATGCACAGTGTTGACTTGATAGTATCCAATACACAGATCTCATCTTGCCCTATTAGCGTTGACTGACGTATTAATAAGACTTCTCATGGCTATAGCTTCATATTCTGAAAAGTAGATGGCGCCTATGGTCAACAATGTATTTTGCATTGTATTTTGTCTCCGGGAAGCGCATGGTGAGCCAGAGAACTGTCAAACATGACAGCCATGAGCAGTCTTTATTAATACGTCAGTCAACGCTATTAGCCATTTTAATACTCTGGGACAGATTTATGTCCTATTAATTCCCTTATAATTTTGAATACTATTTTATTTTTATAAAATATGGAATAACGAAATCGTAAACAACCAATGAAAACAAATAAGAAATTTCAAAATCTACGATGGATTAGACTCCACTACACTCGGAGCATCAAATACCCATGAAATGGTTGTTGCTTGAAAGGAAAGGAGGTGAGAATTGAGAGCAGTTGGGTGTGTGAAACTTACACTCAATGTAAAAACCCAATTAACACAATTACATATTATAAACGATATTTTATCTACAAACCTGTGTATCTATAAAAATATTAATATTCAATTTTATTTAAAATAAATATAACACATTGAGTCACCTTTTTGAAACTGTTATTGTTATTATAATGAAGTTACCTGCGCTATTAGAACTATTACTACACCGATAGTTTGTGAAACCCTTAATTATACGGCTCAGTTGTAGATCAAATATATATTACATTACCACATATCATTCATATATGAAACTAGTAGCCCAGAAATCAAATAAGTACCTATGCACTATTTTCAGTGACTAATAATTAATTAAATCAAAATAATTTAACAGCATGAGTCATCTACAATATAATGTGGTTTTACTCATCTGCAAAGATAATAGATTATACTGAGGATTACTCATTATGTTTGCATTGTAATTAGTAAAATGATTAATAATAATCATCAAAGTGAACAAGATAGATAACAGAGATTTAAAAAAATGGACATATGCACAGAGATGAATACGGAGTTAATCTTGTCAAATATGTCAAATGGAGCCCAACATTAAAGGGTAATTAATACATTGTATTAAATTAATCTATAAATGAAGAACACAGTCTACTTGATAGTTTATCTGAATGATCTTATCGGGTGTGCGAAAAATTACGTAAAAGTTGGGCTTCAGTTGACATATTTGACAAGATGGACTCTCTGTATTCTGGTCATCTCTATGACATAAACAATAATTGAAATTTGAAATACTGACATAGTCTAAATTTAGACCTTCCCATTTGCTCGCCTATTAGTTAAAATTAAAGAAACGAGAAATTTTAACTTTTGACCTCAATTAATTTCCAAGTTCGCACAAGCTACACTATTATAAGTTAATTACTACTGCTTTTCAGAGAAACCGTTCACACCATTTTTTAATTATCTAAACAATGGTATTAAAAATAAAATTATTATACACAACTGAAAGCTTACCTTATCCACATGTTCCCTAGTTTTTGCCGACGTCTCCACATAAAGAACACCCCACTGCTTTGCTCGGTCACTAGCCTCTTTAAAAGACACCTCCCGTTTATCCTCCAAGTCGCTTTTATTCCCAACCAACAAAAACGGAATATTCTCGTCGTTTTTCACCCTCAAAATCTGCTCCCTAAACTCCTGCGTGGCCTGAAAACTATCACTCTCCGTTATGGAGAATATACACAAAAATCCTTCTCCACTTCTGAAATAGTTGTCTCTGATAGCGGCATAGTCCTCCTGTCCTGCTGTATCGAGTATATCAATTTGGACATCTTCTCCATCTAGTAGTATTTTCCTTCGATAAGAATCCGCTTTGGTTGGCTCATAATCTTCGACAAACTCATCGTACATGAATTGAAGGGTTAGGGCTGATTTTCCCACACCTCCACTGCCCACCATTATCACTTTGTGGAGGGCTGTCTGGGCAGTCGGTTTCTTCGCCATTTTCGGGGTGGATCTGCCCTAAAAACGATTGAACATTGGAAATTAGGAGTGGCTGATGTGTTGCTGGATATTCCCAAATACCAAAATAGAATAGAAGCAAAAAAGAGTCAACGACCTTGCTATATAATATACCTGCCCACATATACCTGATATGTGAAGAAAAATGTTAATAAAAACTATGCCACAATTGCAACAACCACCAGGGAACCACAGATTAAAAACACGAAACTACTGCAGATAAAAAGAATCAGTCTTTTGTAGCGATGTGTCACAAAATATATGTGATATGTGATGTGATACGTGATGGGTCGTGATTTCGGAACGTTATTTTAAGTCACGTTCCGGAACGTTGCTGAATCTGAATCTATCGGAAATTTTACGAGGGCCGACTGGGCCGTTTATCGGAAGGACGTGACTGCGGAACGAACTGAATAGTGAATAGAGCCTCGAGGTTGGATAACTGAACGCAGCGGAGGGGACGCGAACGCAAGACAAAGATAACACAACAGTCAGGAACACATCGCAGGAACTGAACTCAGCTGTTCAGTTCCTGCGTTGATTGAGTCCATCGACGGTTCCTCCCAGCCCCAGCTGATGATCCTGATCCATATCGTCGGGTCGGGAGTCGGGATCCACTTGCATGTATTGTGAATATGGAACGTTGGCCGCGATCAAGAACGTTAAACCAGACAGGATAGCAAGGTGGGTAATCTGTGAGGATAGCTCAATCTGAATGGTGTAATGTTCGCGGCGCCCACCGAGTGCGTGACGTCACCGTTAGACGTCGTTAGGTGAAGCTTACATGGTGCGCCCGTTGTTTACCTTTGTTTTTCTAGTTTTCTATCGTATTTCTTTCGGTTTTACTTTATTATTGTGAGTTTTTTGAGTTTTACCTGTTATAAAGTGTGTCTAGGCCAGAGGGAACAAGGTATGCCGTATATGGGTGTAATAACACTTATGCTGCCCAAACTGGACAGAATATCATATTTCATGCTTTTACAAAACCAAAGGACCTTTTCTCTAAAACTATACAAAGTGATGAGTTGATATCAAGGTGCAAAAGAAAAGACAAATTCAATCCTAACACTAGCCATATATGTTCACAACATTTTGTAGACAATGACTACGAAAGAGATCTTCGAAATGAATTATTAGGTAAGTAAAATTTTCTTTGCTAGCTAGCCATCTAAAAAGTGCAAGAATATAAATATTTATATATATTTTTTAATTTAAGGCTTAATACCTTTAAGAAACCATTTAAAAAAAACGCAGTTCCTACATTAAATATACCTTCCACAAAAACTATTACTGCAACAACCTCGGCAACAACTAATACATCACGTCCTGATACTTACCGAAAGACAAAGAAAGGAAGAAATAGAAAAATTACTTGTTGATTTGTCTGCAATAGAAAGTGGAGAAACTGCAAAATTAGAAGGCAGTTCTTCCCCAGCGACACTTACTGAAATTGGAATTCCCCAACAAGCAATTATTCAGGAATCAGATGAAGTTTTTAAAAAAGAAGTTAACATGCCTTTTATAGTTATAAAAGATTTTTGTAAATGAAGAACTATTATTAGAATCAATTTTCGAAATTTAAAAGCACGACATACTTAATAATACTTCACAAAGAAATAGTTCTGTGGGTCCTCTTCGAAAAAAAAAGCGGAAATTAAACAAAATTATATATTAGAATATTTATGAATGATGAATAAATAAATGACTACCTATTTTTGAACTGTGTTTTAATTTGTCTTGGTGCATTTTATCAGTGTTATATTTTTTTATTATTGACTCACCATTCACACATTAAGTATAATATAAATTATATCATAATGCATAAATGCTCTTCAAAATCAAAGTAATCAAAGGAGGCGCACAATTATTAACAGAATAATTCTGTAAAATATATTATAATCTGTGTGCCATAATAAAAACTATTTAAGGCAAAATTCGCACCTTCTGAAAACACATTTGCTGCAATAATGCGCTTTTTTCTCGTATTGGTTGGAGAAATTGTCATAAAAAATTCGTGTTCAAAAAACAAGAGTGAACTTTATTGATTTCTTGTTTACAATCCTTAAAAAATAAATCCGATAAAGCAAAAGCATCTAAAGCTCACTTTCTGTTTTTATGAACTTAAAAAAAGCACAAGTCGCTTTCTGAAGGCGCGCGATTGGGTGTTTCGTGGTGCGAGTTTACGCAGTACGTCTAACTGTGACGTCATCACGTCCGGCGGCTCGGCGGACAGATTCGCGTGATTGAGCTATCCTGTCTGGTTTAATTTAACGTTCTTGGGCTGCGATATCGAATCATCAGAGAAATGGAGTAGTACCCTACGTTCTGAAATCATGTGATAACAGTGTTCTGTCAGTTCTGTGAACACTATGGTCAGTATTCAGCAGAAAAGAACTATATAGCTTTGTTCCAACACACAGTTCTGAATAGTTCTCTGGTTCTGAACCATTTCTAGCCGAGAACTGATTCAGAACCAGAGAAATGGAGTAAGGAGAATACGCTACAAGCTGCGCGAACCAAGAACAGTTTGCGTCAACTGTTCTTGGCGCGAAATGCCTAATAAAAGTGGCGGCCATATTAAAACAAACTTCATCCATGGGCGTATCATTGATAACAGACTTGGCACTGCAGACTGCTTTAGAGGTCTTCGTCCTCATTCGCCACGATGCACAATAAAGGCATCATAGCAGCAACATGTTTTGAACAAAGTTATTTGGACTCAAAGTCCAATCAGTCCCCAAGTTAAGAATTTTTAACCACATATTCAATCATTAAAATTATACAGATGCGCGCCTATGGTGCCCAAAATTTAGGCGATTGTTTTTACTAAACTTACCGAAAAAATGATACTCCCGGAGTCTCCTAGACTTATAATTCTTACAGCTTGGTACCGCACACGACATTTTCCAAAAATATTGACCATTTCTCTGCTGAAAATACATCAACAACTGAGAACAATCTGCAAACGTCAAAGTGAGGACAATATGGCGGCCATTAAATTTGCCTGGAAATAGGATGCGCACTAGGTCAAAGCGCGTTCTCCCCACTCCATTTCTCTGTTCAGAACTGAGGTTGGAACAAACCCTTCATTTTCTCTGGCAATCAGTCTGAGCGGTACACCCTGTCTGGCAATATGAACCACAAAAATAGGGGGGGGGGGGGAGGAGCAAGGTCTATTGATTTATAGACCTTGGGGGAGGAGCGCGTTTCGCGTACCTAAACGACAGAATAAGATTCCCCTATTCTGTAATCTCGTCGATGGAGGACTTCTTCAATCAACGGTAATCTGTATTCTATGCCTAAACATAACAGTCAAGGCACAAAATAGTACTGTGGTCAAGGCAAAGGATCGCAGTTGGAACGCAATGTTGTTCACACCGAGTGTAAAATAGAACGCGATCGTGTACGAATAGTGTGCACTGTGGCTCAAACACTCAAACGCAGCATTATAAAAAGATATTTGTAATATGTCAATAGTTGTCATTGTTGTCAAGCCTAACCTATATATTTTGTGGTCAAGCCCGTCAAGCCGTCAAGCTGACAAGTACATCAACTATAAATAATTTTCTTGTACCTGTTTTATACAACTTTAACAATTCATAATAATAAATAACAACGAAATTGGGAAATGAAGAAATAGGGGCCAAATTAATGCTCTAGTAAGTATATATTCTCAGCACTTCATTTCATGTGCTGCACACATTTTTTTTGTAATCAAAAACAGCGATTTAGCTAAACGCCTATATTTTTTATTGAAGGAAAAATAAAAAAATACCTAATATTTTTCAGTGTGTGGCTTTTTATGTCTTATGTACCTACTATTTTTGGCTGAATTGACTCCTTGAAGCATTTTAATACTCAGTGGTTATTCTTTCTATAGTCACTGCTGATAGGTATGTAATATTTTATTACAGGATAAAGAATTCCGTGATTGAAATACCCTATTGACTTTTCTGCCACCTCAAATAGAGCTATAGAAATTTTTCAAAAATGACAAAGCCACCAACTGATAATCTACCCACTGTTAAACTCGTGGTGGTTGGAGATGGTGGTGTTGGGAAAAGTGCCATAACTATCCAGTTTTTCCAAAAACTATTTGTTACCGATTACGACCCCACTATAGAGGACAGCTATCTTCAACATGTGGAGGTGGATGGGCAGTGGTGTATGCTGGATGGTTTGTATTATTTTTATTCTTCTTTCTCCCTGTTTTTCTATGCCTGTCTTTCTTTAGTTCTTGACACCGCCGGTCAAGAAGAATTCAGTGCAATGCGTGAACAATACATGAGGAAAGGCGATGGATTTTTGCTGGTTTATTCTGTAACAGATAAAAACAGTTATGAGAACATAATACATTTTCATACGCAAATTTTACGTGTTAAGGACAGGTGAGAACTGTTTTTGTAATATGGAAATACAAATAAAATCATTCTGTTTTTAGAGAAACGTATCCAATGTTGTTAGTTGCGAATAAAGTAGACTTGGTTCATTTGCGTAAGGTTACAGAGGAGCAGGGTAGAGAATTGGCTTCGAAATTGGGAATACCATATATTGAAACTAGTGCAAAAGATCCTCCTCTCAATATCGATGCTACATTTCATGAGGTAAGTATTTTTAATATGAAATTATGAACGATGTTATTATTATTAATTTTTCGAATAATTCATTTTTTGTTTAGGTACAGCACCTATTTCTTCAAATCAACTATCGAGAATAGGGAAGTTGCATGATTTTGAAGTATAGTTAGTCTTAATTTTTGCTGCTCTGCTAATAACACTACATCCTGGAATAGCATGTTTATTTTAGCCAAAAGTTAATTTAGAATCAGTTCCGAATTAATATTTGACTGTCTGTTAACCTTTATGACGTAATAATACATTCCTGTTTCCGTAGAAGTTTCAAAATTTCAATTTTATTTCTAATTTATTAATACTCGAAGACAATTTAGGAAAAAGTAATGATTATCAGTAGCAATATTTCGAGCCATTAGTTTCCATTTATTAGCAATTCACTTTTGGAAATTCCATTATATGCAACTTCCCTATTACCTATAATTTTCAAATATTATATCTTTGAGAAAATTATTTATTTTGCATGATCGTAGATAAAAAGTAATAATGAAACGAGTAAAATATGTTATTTTTCTCTCTAGGTTGTACGAATAATTAGGAATCAGCCACAAAATGATAGCGATAAACGAAAAAAGAAAAAGCTCCAAAAGTTAAAGTGTGTTATTATTTAGAAATGTCTTCTTTTTCACAATTGCATTGTTGTGTTATTTCATAATTTACTCCTGGAGGTACTAGCAGTGGAAGCAATGGAGCTTTGATACATAAATAAATTAGGCCACCAAAAAATTTGACTGCTCCTTTTTTCCGGCATATGAAATCGTGCCGATTTCCAAGAGATTTTACCTTTATCTATCAGATCAAAGTTCTGTTGCTTGTATTGTATTTCATATGTATTTTTTCATTTTTTTGTTTATGAAAAGTTCATTAGTTATTTACTATTTTTTCATCTAAAATACCAATATGGGGAAACTTTCCGATCAAGTCTATTTATACACTATGTTTAATCGTTTTTATGGCTTTTTTTAAGTATACTTACTAATTGTTGTTAGCTTGATATACAGCTTTAATATCGTAAGTGTTCAGTGTTATAATATCCTATACAATAATAGGTAATGATTAATACTAATTTGTTTTTGTAAGTCATATGGCCAATTTTACCAAAGTGAAAATATGGAAGAGATCCGTAGTGGTCAAATAGCTGCTAGAAAATGAATCCGCAGTAACAAGTTTTGTAGATTCCCTTTTGTAAGTTTTTGTATTTGCAGCTATGTGACAAACTACTATGATCGTTTATAATATATCAATTGACTTTTAGAGAATGCTCACAGTTTTTAATATTATTATTATTATTACAGAGGTTGTTCCTATATTTTTTGCGCCAGGATTACCTATTTTATTTCTACCAAATATAACTTGTAAGAAGTAGGTAAACGTTTGTTAATTTCCATTAGGACCAACCTTGCTCACTTTTCGGAAAATGGTCATCGGGATGTCCCATAATTCTATGTACCTACATGGCTTTACCAAGTATTCCTCAGGTCAAGGATTCGAGGGTGTTCTGCTGAGATAGAGCTACTTAAAAGGATTCATATCAGTTATCATCTAATCTGATATCTTTTTTATTTTGCTAATAATTTTTGTGTCAGTTTCATTTTATATGGGGCCCTTTTGAATTTTGAAATACAACCTTTTCTGAGAAATTCATTGTATTATGGTGAATAATTCCAGGCATTATCTCATTTTTTATTAGGACATATTTGGTAGTCTCAGTAACAATTTACTTTAATCTTATTTAAATTTAAAATAGTTAATTCAAGTGACAATTGAATGCTGACAATATTCACTCTTCTTACTCAAACTTCTTACTTTATGGGAGTTGTGGTAAGCGATGTATGTATGCATTATGGGATGCCCTATATTAAACAAATCTCACTATTACTATGCTGCTTCAATGGCACTAAGTTATTTTGAAGGCTCTAAGTTGTTGCTTGGACAATATTGTTGTCAATATAATATCGTGGTAAGTTAACCAATGTGATATATTACGTATATTTTTTAAATAACCAGTGATTTATTATACCTATTTGTTGCATAGTTGTTGAAGAATCACACTTGATATAATATTCTGATATTTTGCTCCATTGAATCATGATTTCTTTATTTCAATTTAAAGATTCATAGGATTATATACCCCAAATAAAAAGTAGCTGTAATTGTGAATGTTATGGATATATTGTAGGTGCTAGCTTGCATATTGTTTTCTATACACTGAATTTTTTGAAAATTATATTGGAACGATTATAGTTATTCAAATTATATATCGAAGTGGCATTAAATTAAATAATTATGAATTATGAGTTTAAAATGCTGTTAATAATAAAGCATTCCTAATGTTTTTTGGTCAATACAATAATAGCCATATTGTTCTTATTTTCCAGTAGGAAAATTCAACAATATTCAAGCTACAGTGTGGTTAGAAAAAGTAAATGTATTAAAATATATGACAGTAGGTTGGAATCAAGATTAAAAGTTCTGTGATTTTCTTGTGTTAACATTGTTTTTAACTTTAAAGGGCATATTTTATTTGCACAATTTTATTTAGACAAACAAATAATATTTGATATGAGGTATATACCCAAACTCTTTGTTAATATACAGATTCAGATTTACTACTGACAATTTTAGCAACCGATGATAAAATAAATCTTTGTAGTAGGCTACACATAGACTGTTGGAATCATTATTGAAATGTTCGCGAGGTACCTACTTATATACATATAGGTATACCAAATATTTTGCATACAATTTTATATAAAAACTAATAACTAATTTAAAATACCTCCTACACCTAAACTTAGTATCGAGTCCTAAGAATTGTTAGGCATTACAATTTATATGTTTATAATTTGTTTTCGTTCCAAACGTTACAGTTTAAAAATTGGTAGCAGGATATTTTGTGGATGATTTCAACAATAGTTCTGCCTATCTACGTGTCCTTAATCTATGTTATCATAAATAATTTAACATCTTGAAAGTAAAGTTGGCATAGAAAACATTTATACCATAAAATCTTATTTATTATTTTATGTTGACTGCTAAAGTATCTGTATTAAAACCGAATCTCCCAGTATATCTAGTTCTAGGTAATATTAATTATTATTGTTTTATTTATACCAAATTATGAATAAAATGTATAAACATCTGAAGTAGTTTTTGATGATTTTCCTTAATTTTTTAGTTAAAAATTTTAAACCAAAAAAATCCATTTGACATCGCCAGCTAAGGTTTATAATTTGAAATCAAATTCGGTACAAATTTCCTAGACAGTTGAAGATTGCTTATCTCAAAATAAATGCAAAAATTAAAAATATACGTATACAGGGTGGTCCATTTAGATCCAGATCGTCCGGATGTTAAAATTGTACATGCGTCCGAGCCATGATTGAAGTTGCTTATTTCATTTTTATTCATTTTAAATACTGACTTTTGGGGGAAGATGTTGTCGAATTATACGTTGAAAAGGGGGAACATTGTTTTTCACTAGGATACATTCTGAAAAAATGTTGTTGGAACTGCCTAGGTACAATTTCTTCAGCAAAATGTCCAACCTTTGACAAAACCTCATAACTTATCTCTTGTTCCCCATCTTCAAAAAATATTTCCTTGTACCCCTGAAGTATGGCAAGCGTATAATGGCTGCTCTCACATAATATTAAGTTTTTGTCATGGAAAACGAAAATAAACGACTTGTCCCTGACTATTATTATTGTGAAATATTTAAAAAATTAAAATATGGGTCCATTAAAATCTGAAATTCGCTGACTTAAATCTTCTCGCATCTGCGAACATATTGCCGAAATCGCAGATAGCAAAGATCATAATATTCTACACCTGAGGTCTGTAAACGCTTCCTTTTAAATATACAATTTGTTGAAAGTTTCAAAAAAATATCGGTTATTTTTGTCCCAACCAATAGAGATGTTGAAATAAAATTTGGTATGCAGCACCCAATGACGTCAAAACCTATAGACGTGGTGCCCCATTGTTAAAATGCCCTTTATTTTGACTCCAAGATTGAATATATCCATACTACTCTAAAAACATGCTACAAACAAAGATAGAAAGTCAACCATCAACCAACTATACACCCGGTGATTCTCGGTTATAGTTCCTCCAGAATCACACTTAGATATCGCATGTTTTTTCTTGTTTGGGGGCGCCGGAAGCATCGGAACCTCACCTGAAGACTCGGGGGATGGTCTAACGACGCCAGCCTCCGAGCCCAGAGTCGAAATAAGTTCGCTACGGCTCGACAAAAAGGGGCAATTTCTGACAATCTCGCGACATTTTCGGAATAATTTAATGGAGCGCTTAGATTGTGATTAGTTCTGGGCGTCAAGCGTTTATCAAAACAAACCTGTCTATAGGTTCTGACGTCATTGGCAGCACCACTTTACCTATAGGGTAGCAGATTTGTTGATAATATCACAGTTTAAGGATATAAAAAAAATACAAATTTGGTACGCAACCGTGGTAGATACGAAAAAATGTCAAGAGACACTTTTTGTTAAGAATTTATCGCTTTGTGGAACAATGTTTCAAATTTAATTTTGGACAGGGCCGTACTAATTATTTTTTTAAAATAATGGAAGTACGACCGCACAACTCCACTTAACTGGTTGCTTCTGGGCCTCCATATATATTATTACCAAATCTGCTGCTGAATGATGCTACATACTAAAGGTGGTTTAAAAATCTACATTGATTGGGACACTATAAAAAATAATCAATATTTTTTTGAAACATTCAACACCCTATTGTATCTAAAACGAAGAGTTTACGAAGTTATGTTGACATGAGAGAAAAAAGTGGACCATTATATAAAGATATTTACTAGTATCATGTAAGGTAGGTGCACCAAAACCTGACATAGTCCTAAAAGCTGACACGTATCTTTTTTTTATCAAAAACAAGCTTATTCATATAGATGGGTCTATACCCACCCTCGGCAATTATTATATCAATATTCTAGTCGACACTGGCATAGGCAACCAATCATTCAAGCTAAAACATTTTAATTTAGTGTGACCTAAAATTCAAGGTGTTCTGTTTCTTTAGGGAAGTCGTTTTTCGTCAACAATTTCTTAAGGCTTAGAGTCCCTGATAAGTACATTTTTTTTTATATATTTTGAAAGTTTTGTTGAAGTGGCAGGTGTACAATCATTAGGGAGGTTTAAAATAACTAAAATTTTATAAGAATAATTTTATAACTTCAAAATTGTAAAAAATACAACTCATGTCAGGTTTAGGTTCAAAAATCTGCGTTTTTCTTAAACCTGACAGTAATGTCAGCATTAAGAATATTACATGATAATTCTTGTTCCTAATCCTGATATTGTATGTACCTATACCTTTTTAGCCAAAGATGCCTCCCAAGAAAATTCAAAATTATTCTGAAGAAGCATTAAAAAATGCAATGAGGGATATTAAAGATGGAATACCATTAGCTAGTGGTCAATTTTTTATATAAATGGCCCAAATGTAAAGACGAAATCCTTTATGCCCCAGATGATATTGTTGAGTTGATTTCAGAGCCAGTACCTGTTCAAAGGGGGTGTTTCAATATTAAAGAAATGAAAAAAAAGTTTTTTTCTACAAGCGTGCGGAAAAGTACACTTTTCCGCACGCATTTTAGTTTAGAAAGTGTAACTTTTCCGCACTAGTGCGGGAAAGTACTTTTCCGCACTACTTTTCCGCACTAGTGCGGAAAAGTGACACTTTCTAAACTAAAATGCGTGCGGAAAAGTAAATGCGTGCGGGAAAGTGTCTTACTTTTCCGCACGCTTGTAGAAAAAATAGTGTTCCTAACTCTTGCGGAAAGTGTCTTTTCCACACTCGATTTCTTGGCTGAACTTCGCTACGCGTCGTTCAGCCAACTGCAATCGCGTGCGGAAAAGTGGCACTTTCCGCACTTGTTAGGAAATATACTATTAAATTTATATTTGTAAGTATTTCTTAAAAATAACAAACAGGTTCTAATAATGTGCGTGTAGTGTATTATTACTGGTACAGACCTGAAAGAAAAATTAGGTGTCTGAAAAAATAATTAAATTTATTTATTAAGTTGCTTAACCAACGACTTAATTTTACTAACTTACCTATTGCCAAATTTGTCATGAACCGTCGTGGTATTGTTATGATGCTTGCCCTCCAACAATCAAAAAACTTTGTCGCAAAAAGTTTCAAAACAATTTTTAAGCATCTAAATAATAAACAAAAACATTTTCTATTCATTTCAAGAAAACAACAATTAAAACCATAATTAATTAATAGATAACAACATATAATACCGTGTATCAGGTTTAAGAACAAACATATTCAGCTTTAGGAACATCGTTGATAAACACTGTCAGCTTTTGGTGCAGGCGTAGGTTCTAAATAAAAGTTAATATTTTACAATTAAATATAACATTTTATTAAATGTGTGGCATTTTTTCAGCTTGTTGAAGTTGTTTTCTACCTAAAATGGTTTTATGACAAAAATGGCAAGTTCAATATTCGTGTGAAATAGTCACAATTGCCTCCAATAGTCTTAAAGTGTCAGGTTTTGGTACATTTACCTTAGGGACTTTTGTATTTAAACACAAGCTCTTATTATTTAAAGAGTTCTTGATATTTACAACGTTATGCCAGGAAATATGTAAAATAAAAAAAAAAACATTTTTTAATTTTTGTGTACCTACCTATATCTAAAGTCGAGTAAGTATTTTTCCTGCCAAAAGTTATATGAAAATGAAGCTTAAAGAGCAAGAATTTGGGTTTACACGGTACGGCTCATTTTAATTAAACAAAATATTCCCAAAAACGTATTTTGATGATGCATTGTATGCAATATGCCATTCCAAAGATTTAGTCAAGGGGTGGGAGCTTGGAAGAATATATTTTATATATTTTTTTAATATAATTCTTTTCGGTCTTTCAGTTTTAAAGAGCCCGTAACCCTCTAAAATTACAACACCTAGAATTTGGGATAATGACTACTACCTATATTATTTACTAATATAATATTGATTTTCTTTAACTGATATTATTATCTCAATTTTAATAATATTGAAAAGGAAGAGGTCGGTCCAATAATGGCGCAACCAGAAATTATTGTCAGGTGGGCTGGATGACAAAGGTCATTTTTCAAACATTTTTAATGAACTAAAAAAAATAAGTAACCTAATATTAGCAAAAAATATTACGCAACTGATTGTAGTTTTTTCTTTGTTAACTGTGGAACCATAATAATAATAATTTAACTATGCGCAGTAACTGTAAGAAGTAGGTACTCTACTCTCTTTTTCTTTTACATAAAAGCCAGAGAGAGAATTCCTTGAGTGATGTGGAAGTAAAAATATAACTTTAGGTCCTATAAATTTATTGCCACATTCTCTCAAAGGGCCAAATGTAGAATATTATAGATAGGTAGGTAACTTCCTATAGAAATCCATTTCCTTGTGGATTCATAATGAATATTGATTTTTAAAAGGAGGAATTAAAAGGAGGCTTTCGCTTATTAACTGAGGCGTAGAAAATTGTAAAGTTATTTACACATCACCACAATATGTTTCCTCTTCTTTTTTTCTCAATGGGGCGGGTTTGAACACTCAACCCCCCCTTATCTACGGCCATGCCTTATATGAAGGACAGTAGAAAACAGAAGGCAAGGCGCATATAATTCAGGTCAGATTAGTTTTAAGTTCGGCGCAGGTTAGCCAGTGGCGCGAAGCGCGTGTGCGTGTGACTTGTGTTTCTGTTCTGTGCCGACTGCCGGCCAGACAACAGAGAAATGGAGTTTTCTCTGCCAGACAACTACTAATCTTTCATTAAATGTCAACTACTAATGTGTTCCACCGATATCCGATATCCTCAATATCGTAAATTTGTTAAATCATAACATAAACTTAAAAAATATAGGTTAAACAAAATACAAATCATTCGGTCTTGTAAAGAAACGATCCTGAATAAGTTTATGAATAAATTCATGAATTAATTCACGACAAGTTCTATTTTACACTGATGAAGAAATGGATGATTTTTTTGTCACCTTATGTCAGATTCTAGCGATACCAACACAAGAGAATAAATAACAAAATAATTTTTTTGTGCTGCATTTCCCCTATCAGAACATATTTTCTAACCATATCCATCTTTATCCAGAGCATCTTTAACTACAGATTAAGTCTGGCTAGAAGAGTTGAAAATGCATTTGGCATTTTAGCCAAACGATTTAGAGTTTTTTGACCGAAATTAATTTGAATGTGGAAAAAGTGCAAACCATAACATTGACATGTTGCACATTACATAATTTTCGAGACCCGAATGCCCTATTTCCATCCTAGAAGAGCTTGATAAAGACATATATTTCTATTTGGACTTTCATACAGAACATGCTCACCAAGACATGCTTGCGTTGCTGCCCAAGAGGAGTTTTGTGATTATTTCGTGAATGAGGGAGCGGAATACATAAATAAAACATATTGTAACATTTCACACACTTTTTATCTAAGTATATTATCTTTAAAACTATGTACTCTCCTCTTTCTCGTCTAATGCCTCAAACAAAACTAGTATCAAAATATAACCTTCCTTGTGTTCAAATTTTCAATGTTAGTACTCCTGAAGTTCACGCAAAACTTGACGGAAAATAGAACATGCTCTAATTCGTGAAGTAACTTCATGAAGAAATTCATGAATTAATTCATGAAGAAATTGCCAGTGTAATACACGACTTTTTATAATAATTTGTCCTTGAAGTGACTTCATGAATTAATTCATGAAGAAATTGTCAATGTAAAACAGGCATAATACATTTTTTCTAGGGGAGGTCATGAGTGTTCCCCATATAAAGTCCTTGACTTCTAACAGCGTTTGTCCAACTGTAAAGAAGGGTGCGAGCTGCGGCTATATCGTTGAAAGAATGCTAGATGGATGTGCCCACCCCTGCTCTTACTTATTCATCCCCCATCTGCTCCAGCATGCTCTGGGGATATTTTTTACATCATTGCATTCCCCTAGAGGAACACACCGGGAAATGGTGTGGTAGATGATATGAAACCATAGAAATAAGTAGGTACCTAGGATATGCACGTATTTGTACAGTTGGTGAAGGTGTAGTCTGGAGATATCGTTGACCTCGGCGCTGCGCGCTTTGAGCGATCTAACACGGCCCTCGTCTATATAATGATGAAAGGTTTTCCGCCTCGGTACGTGAGTAATATACTATATATACTACTAATATTAAGAAAAAAACCAGCTTCATAATACCCTGACATAATATTTTTAGAACGTCACGTCGATATCCTCTTTTCAGATTTCTCTGGAATAATTTTACTGCAGTGCATTGAATTGTATATTGTTTTCAGTTTAAATAATAATTATAGGAGTACCTATTAATAATATGTGCCAATTTTCCCCACACCTGACACCAATTGCAGTAATAACAGTTGTTATTACTGCAATTGCAACAGTTATTACTGCAATTGCAACTGCAACAGTTATTACTGCAACCGATCGCAGTTAAGTACTGAAATTGGTCTCGTGCAGACCCTGGAAGATAGTCCACAAAAGTAAAAATGGATGTGGATTACACTCAAAGTTGCACACTATATTTTTTCTACCGTGTAATAGTTGCTTAACGAATATTTGGATTAGCGGTGAAAATAATTTGACAGATAGCACTGACGTTTTGGAATAAAATACAAAGTGGCAAATACAATGTAGGAATCTTTGAATATAAAGAATGCCAGGAAGGAGTCAAAGCTCTATGGGCATTATAAAACACGTGAGATGGAAATCGCCATGTGTAGGAGCCAAGTTTTAGCACTCTTTTGATATCTGACACGGTGATAGGTGTCAGTTTGTGGTACTTTGATACTTTTTCGAGTTATTATGCTTAGCTGTACGGCTTGTGGTCCTTCCATGGGCGCCAAAAATAAATATTTAAGGATAATAATCCATCAGTAAGTAATTTTGTAATTTAAATTAACTTTTGAGGTCATGCACCAAAGTGGCATAGGCGTTTGTGTAAGTACCTACTTCTTCATCATTGGAAATTCAAAATTAAAATTGGTTCTAAAATCACTACAAAATTTGTAGAAATATAAAATTATGTGCAGAGTTTGTCGCGATTTTTCACGGTTTTGTATGGTTCAATTTTAAGATTTCTTTCTTTTCTTGGAGGGGTTGATTTTGTTTTCGGTCATGTTGGATTTCAAAATACCCCACACCTGACACCAATTTCATAGATTGTGGAACTAGATTTATAGTATTTAGGTGAGTGTGTAAAGAAGTTTTACAAGCAACTTCCACAAGTAATATTACCCTAGGTCCTAAAATTACTTACCACAGATTTTGCAAGATACAGAATGTCCACGGTTAGAAGGAATAAGAGGAAATTTTTTTATTTTGCATTTTACGGCAAAAAAGCACACTGATAAAAAATTTTACTTGTGTTTAAAATGAGGCTGCCATGGAGAAACTTAACATTTCATGTACTGGGTGTTTATAAATCATTTATAACATTCAATCAGTATTTAGGTAGTAAACTGTACTTGGACATGCGCAAACGGTATGCCATCCTTTTTTCAGCAGTATAACAAGAATAACTAGCATACTTCTCATTGGCAGCCTATTGGGAAACGTGGAGAAATCAATTATTAAAATACAAGTTCACGTGGCCCTTTGGGCAGCCTGACTAAAATCACGTCAAAGAGCATAGTTTTCGAAGAAATGAAAACTTAGCTTTTCAAATGAAGAACTCTCTGATTCGTACCTTATTATTGTGACTATTTCCCTCGTCTTAATTTCCACCAATCACAAACGCGCAATTTTGAATTACAAATGGTTTCTAGATGGAAAAACTGTATGGCAGCACCTGTCAGCAGTTTTTTCGATTTTACCCGCGGCAAAACTGACAGCTGTTGTATAATAGGTAGTATCACAGACCTATATAGCTTCGCTAATATAGGTCTGTGGTAGTATGTTTTGTAAGCTATATCTGTATGCAGAATAATCTGTTACTCATGAAATAGTCTTGTCAAATACGATTCGGGCATCTAATTTTTCCTGTGAAAAAAATCCAAAAAAAAAACACAATGCTAAGTAATATTTTTTTAACATAGGTGCAAAATCCTCGTCTTCGACTCGGATTTTTGTTGCCACCAGCACTGATGCTTCTTGTTAAAATATTACTTAGCAAGGAGCTTAGCAACGTGTTTTTTCGAATTTTTTCGGAAAAGTTAGATGCCCTTATGGACCGGGAGATAGTGACAGATTTTTGGACGTGATTTTACTCTGTATGCCTTTCATAGGGCATTATGTTGCGTATATTCTCACAATAATAAGGTATGAATCAGAGAGTCATCCTGGGTTCTTCATATGGAAAAATAAATTTTCATTTATTCGAAAAATATGAGTTTTGATATGATTTTAGTCAAGCTGCCATGTATTTTATAATGAAGTTCAAAATAGAAAATTCCTCGGAAAACCATAGGCATACCGTTAGCGTGGGTCCAAAGAGCTATTATTGCCATGTGATCTTGTATTTTAATAATTGATTTTTCGTTTCTGAACACGCTGCCAATGAGAAGTATGCAAGTTCTTGTTATAAAAATTCCGAAGAAAAGATGGCAGACCGTTTGCGCATGTCCAAGTATGCTATACATCGAATAAATCGTTGAAATTATTGAATAACATTCAATTTAAACAGTACTTGGACATGCGCAAAAGGTATGTCATCCTTATTTCAGCATTTTCATAACAAGCACTTGCATACTTCTCATTGGCAGCCTGTTCAGAAACGTGGAAAAATTAATTAATAAAATACAAGTTCACGTGGCAATAATAGCCCTTTGGACCCACGCTAACGGTATGCCTATGGTTTTCCGAGGAATTTTCTATTTTGAACTTCATTATAAAACACATGGCAGCCTGTCTAAAATCATATCAAAACGCATATTTTTCGAATAATTGAAAACTCAGTTTTTCATATGAAGACCCCAGGATGACTCTGATTCATACCTTATTATTGTGAGAATATGTGCCAAGTAATGCCCTTTGCAAGGCATACTGAGTAAAATCACGTCCAAAAATCTGTCACTATATATCTTCCGGTCTACGAGAATAATACTGGTTGTAAAACGATCAAAATCGTTTTACGGTATGCCGAGTCGTTTAGAAAAAGACCAGACTTCTATAAAACGACCTATTTTATAATTCGCCTGCGACAGAGACATTAAAAACGACTTGCGTAATACCCACCACGTCAGACCTACGACGTCACCGCACGCTCCGCTCCCCCGCTACGCCCCTGGCCTCTATCGGCCCGGCCCCCGCTGAGCTTCCTAGGGCTCAATCGATATGGCGGCCGGTCGGCGGTCGTCGGCGCGCTGCACCGGCCCGGGCACGCGCAGGACTCCCGCAGGATAAACGGGGACAGGAGCGGGACCCCCACGCGATACCGAGTGTGTGTGTAGCGCGGCGCGGTGTGCGGCCAGTTTCTTTTCCGTGGATTCGTTCATCGAGGCAAACGGTAGGTACGGTAAATTTGTTGTAGCACCCGAAAGGTGTGTAGAACATACGTTTTATACAACGGGTATTTTAGTTATATTGGGAGGTAAATAGAGTCGTATTCACGCGCAATGCGATGGGGGAAGAGGGAACGAGCGTGGTGAAAGATTTATGAGAAATGCCGTTGGAAACAAACGGTAAATTCTTCGTCGATTTATTAAATTATTTGTGAAGTTGTAGAATAAAATCTTGTTTGAAAATCTGCACGACTCTCAAGGCAATGTTGACATTTATTTTTATCCTCGTTGAATATTTATTAGACAGGCAGGCGCACTCTACTTACCTACTTGTATTCTCTATTTGCTTGTTTTATTTGAATACCTTCTCTCCTCCCCTGGTCTGGTTTTGTGAAAAGTTAAGAACGCCTATAAAGAAAAATATACATACATACCTACTAGGTATATGCATTTTATTTGTAAGATGTTCATAGGTAACGGGTAATAAATAAATGTTTAATCTGGTCTGACACAAGGTCGATCTCCAGTAATTTTTAATTAATTCTAATTGTCAGGGACAACTAGATAAACCATTCCCAACACGTAGTTAAACACTATACATGTGAAATCTAAGCGTGGAATGATAGTATCTAGTATATTGTTATTAATATTATTATAAACATACATCTATAACTACTTACCTACCTATTTGTAACACGTATTTGATTCGCTTTTGTTTATTTTTTAATTAACTTACAGTGTGTCCCAAGATAAGTGAAAAAAAGGAGTGTAAAAGCCAAAAAAACGCTGTTTGTTACATGAAAATTTTAAAGTGCAATTATCCCGAAAACAGTTGCACCCATAAAGACATATCTAACAAAGTATAGTATAAATGAACTCACTTGGAACACATGATATACGGGGCGCGATCTATTTCATAGCATATACCACGCTGTGCTACTACTGGTAAAACTACCAGACTTATCAGGAGAAATCAACCGTATAAAATTCAAAGGTTTTTATGCGGTCGACGACGACCTAGTCGAGGAGGCTGCCAATAAAAAAGCGAACGTAGCGATTTGATTGGTCGGCGTTTCGAAGATCCACGGAGCAGGTGTCGACGTAGGCCAGTTAGGCCAGTATAACCAGTGCCGTGCACGGAAATAATTATTGCGCTTTATTTTACGGATTTTGTGTATAGATTTTTAGTGTTGTTTTATGTGTAACAAAATTATTGGTATGCTATTTGGTTTAAATTATTTCAAAGTTTATTATATTCTTTTTTAGAGCATTTAATTCTATCCTATAAGTGTGCGAAGAAGTGTAGGTACCTACCTTCCCACACATTTTTAGCTCGGAAAGTTGAACTTTTCAGCACGATTTTCAATGCTACTTATGGGATATATACGTAGTTATATTCCTAACAAATGCAGACAGTGGTACTTACTTTTCGATTCTGCGTATGCAAATATACAGTGTGTTGGATTATACAGGGTGTTTCTAAATTATGGTGCCAACGTAATATGACAGATAGAATATGTCATTTTGAACAAAAAGTTTCCTCTAAACATGGGTCCTAAAATGCACAATAAGAAAGTTACAGGGTGATGAAAGTATAGTTTGAAAAACATCTTTATCGCAATAACTTCTACAGAAGTAATGCAATTTAAATGAATCTTGGTGCAATTCTTTAGTAACTGAAGTGCAACAATTTTGTATAAAAACGATTTATTCCCATCGACCAGAGGCGGAGGGGCGGGGTAGCACAATGGGTTTTCTACTCATAACTTTTTTGAGGTTATTTTGTTGGTCTCGCCGGTTCATCATTTTAGTGCATCTTTTTTTTGCAACAAAAATGTACTTTTGTTTCATAACGATAAAATGAACCATTTGCGTTGAAATCGGCAAAATTTGCTCCAAAATTCGAAAAATAAAATTTTCAACTACCCCTTTCAAATTTTACAAAATAATTGTACCATTTAAAGTGACAAAAAATTCCTTATGAACTATGTATCAAAAATGTTTCGCTTTCAAAATGGAACTGATTGAAGTCGACAAAATTTTGAAATCCATATTTCAGCTAAACCAGTTATGTTTTACTCAATATCCATTAGTCATTTTTTCTTAATTTTGAACGTACAATTCATCTGTAAAACATTTCAATGCGGTAGGAGATAGTGATGAGTAGAAAACCCATTGTGCTACCCCGCCCCCTCCGCCTCTGGTCGATGGGAATAAATCGTTTTTATACAAAATTGTTGTATTTCAGTTATTAAAGAATTGCACTAAGTTTCATTTAGGTAAATTGCATAACTTCTGTAGAAGTTATTGCGATAAAGATGTTTTTCAAACTATACTTTCATTACCCTGTAACTTTCCTGTTATGCATTTTAGGACCCATATTTATAGGAAACTTTTTGTTCAAAATAACAATTTATATCTGTCATATTAAGTTGGCACCATAATATAGAAACACCCTGTATAATTTACTTTTTAAAAACTGAAATATCCAAACTGAAAATGACTAACTGTTAAATTTATTTTCTTAGTGTTATCACATTATTAGCAATAATAAATACCTACTTCCTATATTGAGGTCGTTTTTAATTCCCGGATATTTTTATGTTAACATGTAGAGCAAATAGTGTACTGCAGTATTTGCATGAATGGGTTGTTAATAATGAATGAGCAAGTCGCACGCGAATGTGTCTAATTCCCCAGACACATTTGCAAGTTCAACAGCCTGATACGCGAGTACGCAAAGTGGCTGATGAACACTTGCAGCCCTTCCAGGATACTAGACATGATGGGGGAAAATTAGGTAAATAATGCGAAAACGTTGATCGACGCCGACACGAAAGGCCGATGAAACGGAAGAGTATTTAACTGGCTTACTTTCATTACCAGATATAGGCACTTATAAAGATTATTTGAGTGCCTATCACGTCAGCGAAATCTGACCACACAGAATAGGTGAGAAATTGAAAAAGTGCAGCATCGAATTGTCGGGAGTTCGACAACTGACTTGAAACCGTCGTTGCAGCGTCGCAGCACCTACTTTGAATATAAGGATTAAGTATTTGAAAAACTTTAATTCTAAGTACCGTCGTACCGTATATTTTATGAGATTAACCAGATTATGTGCTCGTGTCCCGCCAATTCAAAACGGCGCGGTCTCCGGACTATTGTACCTACTGCAATAATTGAATCTCTATAAAACCGATAAGAAAAGTCCATGTAAAAGATTCATTCTTATAAATTTTCATAATCCTAAGCGCCCGCACATAATAACATGGGGATTCGTTGACAGCGGCGATATAAGAGACGTTCCGCGCTTATAAAATTCTCGAGTATACTCTGGGGAAATTCACGTAGAACCTTTTCTCTTTTCTCACAACTTACCACGAATGTGTTGGGGGTCAGATTGTATGTTTGACAAGAAAACAAAATAATATACAGTTTTGAGAAGCGATATTCCACCAATCATTTCGACAAAACGACATCAAGTTAGAAAAGTATATTTATCTGTAAGTTAATACGATCTGTAATAGATTTTCTGAATTTAATACGAAATATACCTACAGGTTGTAAAATCATTCTCGCTCAATTCAATATTCTCAAACTTAGGAATTTATGTTGTTGGAAAGTTTCTTATCGAGTTTAAACTTAACTTTAATATGTAAGATTACTTCAACGATATACAGGGTGAGTTTTTTTCGATGCCCACTATGGGGATCTCGGAAACTAGCAGAGCTAGAACAAAGGTTAAATGGGGAAAGAATTGCGGTTTTGAATGCTCAATCTAATGCCCATTTTGGATTTTTAAAAAAGTTCATGGCTCACTAGATATTTTGAAAAGAGTGATTTTTTGCTATTTCATCAGATCTCTGTAGCTCCGTCATTTCTGATTATACAGAAAAACTGTAGGGACAAAAATTGTAGATAATTTTGGACTTAATAAGATAATCTAATCAAATTTTTTTATGTTGTATGTGATTTTTGAGATATGACATAAACTTGTGTTTTTTTAAATGTAAATCATAGTTGGCTGTGGCCTCATAAAATCGGCCATTTTTTGAGCTTTCCAAAGATATAATACTCGGCATAGAGCTATGGCTAATTTTCTGATTTTTTTTTTAATTTTCGCATAGTCAGCCATGGAATATTTTCATAATTACGTTCTATTGTATAATTAAGACATACTTCAAACTTTAAAACATTTTATTTTTAGCTGGTGACAAAATGTACAAAATAAAACAAAAATTATCATGATATGGAGCTCCACCACATAATTATTTGCCCGTAAGAAATTACCTAGATCAGCTCTATCTAAATACTTGGATAGGGAGAAATAGACCTATTTCCTATCAGCCCCGATCCCCCGATTTGTCTGTTTTGGATTTCTTTTTGTGGGGAACAGTACAAAATAAAGTATGGGACAATTGATGAATTAAGAGCAGCTGTTTTAGAAGCAATTGCCAGTATTGACAGACGCTCCCTAAGAAAGGCGACAAATTCAGCTTTAAAAAGATGCAATATTCGCATAAATACTAATGGTGGACTGTTTGAACACCTTTTTTATTTTAAAAGGTGACCTGTTAAAATAATAATAATTTGAATTTGAGTTTTCTAATTTGAGTTTTTTAATTTTTATTTTGTTGCATTTTGTTACCAGCAGAAAACAAAATATTAGAAAGTTTTAAGCATATCTAATTATAAAATAGAACGTAATTATGAAAATATTCCATGGCTGACTATGTGAAAATAAAAAAAAAATCAGAAAATTAACCATAGTTCTTTTATTTTCTATAATAACTATGCTGAGTGTTATATCTTTGGAAAGCTCAAAATATGGCCGATTTTATAAGGCCACAGCCAACTATGATTTACATTTAAAAAACACAAGTTTATGTCAGATCCCAAAAATCACAAACAACATAAAAAATTGGATAAGATTATCTTATTAAGCCCAAAACTATCTACAATTTTTGTCCCTACAGTTTTTCTGTATAATCAGAAATAACGGAGCTACAGAGATCTGATGAAATAGCAAAAAATCACTCTTTTCAAAATATCTAGTGAGCCATGAACTTTTTTAAAAATCCAAAAGGGGCATTAGATTGAGCATTCAAAACTGCAATTCTTTCCCCATTTAACCTTTGTTCTAGCTCTGCTAGTTTCCGAGATCCCCATAGTGGGCATCGAAAAAACTCACCCTGTATAGGAATAGATGACTCTCGCTAATACAAATAACACGGTTTTATTTTGCTTTTACATTAGCGGGTCAGGAGGAAGAAGACGAGGTAATTTGTTTACATTAGCATTTCTTAAATTCAGCCTTCCTTAATTTGTAATGCATACCTGATAAAATGGTTTTTTGGTAGACTTATATATGGTGTAGGTATATGCTTCGAGATACTTCTATTTACAAAACAAGTTGCCTTTGGTAATGTATCTATTCCTATATATCGTTGAATTATTCATATACTAGAAATGTCTCTTATATTATTTATTACTTATTTGTTTTTTATTATTTATTATTTATTGGATTTTTAGATAGAGCAAAAAATACGATTACTGTGGTATAGTAGCCCATGTAGACTTATGTGAACGACCAATTGAAGTTTTTCGGGATATTATACGCAACATTATACATTTACAAACTACTAAGATAATGCCATTGTTAAAGTGAACCACTTTATAAATGCTGCAGCTCGCGAATAATGTCAAGCTAAAATCGATGCATCCTCAGTTCAGCCTTTGCATCAGTTTTAATTACGTAAAGCCGAGTTTTAAATTTGATCCAATAATTGTTTGGCCTCGATTTTGTATGGACAACAGGGGAAATCACTACTCTATGTATAATTAAAATTTCATTTAAATTGGAGTTTGAAAACAAGGCCGAATGTCTATGGGGCTATTCAAAAGACCTCTTTAATCAATAGGAGCACAGAAAATAGGCTATATTTTCTGTGATAGGAGACTGGTACAAATGGATGCTAACTTATTTAGTATTTAGGTAGCGATGTAAGTAGATGCACGCCAGTTCATATATTTCAAAATTTAAATTAGTTCAATTTACACAGTTAGCTGAAGAAGAGTCGATAAAACCTGGACCGACACTATATTAATAAATTAAAAGTAAAAAAATATTTTTAAAAAAGCTTTTATTTAAATGCGCTAAAAAGAATAAAATAATCTTTTCTTTTAAAACTTTTACTATCAACTTATAACGTCATTCCACAATTTATATGATATAAAAGCTTGTCGCGAGATTTAAGTAGTGGTATTTACTTAGTTTGAAAACTTAAATCTCGCGACAAGCTTTTATATCATATAAATTGTGGAATGACGTTATAAGTTGATAGTAAAAGTTTTAAAAGAAAAGATTATTTTATTCTTTTTAGCGCATTTAAATAAAAGCTTTTTTTAAAAATATTTTTTTACTTTTAATTTATTTTGTAATTTTTTAGTTTGGCCAGGTGTCTGAGTCTATTCATCTCAGTTAACGCATCATTGTTGCAAGGTCGTTTGCCGGTTAGTTTGGAACAGTCTAGCTCTTCAATGAGGAGACCTTCTAATGACCATCTTGGGTGTTCCGCCATGTTGGATTTAGAATGACGTCACACATATAATCATGCATTATCATCCAAATTAAACGTGTGTACAAAATTTCAGCTCGATCGGTTGAAATTTAACTAGTCCGCCATCTTGAGTGTTCCGCCATGTTGGATTTAGAATGACGTCACACATATAATCATGCATTGTCATCCAAATTAAACGTGTGTACAAAATTTCAGCTCGATCGGTTGAAATTTAACTAGTCCGCCATCTTGAGTGTTCCGCCATGTTGGATTTAGAATGACGTCACACATATAATCATGCATTGTCATCCAAATTAAACGTGTGTACAAAATTTCAGCTCGATCGGTTGAAATTTAACTAGTCCGCCATCTTGGGTGATCCGCCATATTGGATTTAGAATGACGTCACACATATAATCATGCATTGTCATCCAAATTAAACGTGTGTACAAAATTTCAGCTCGATCGGTTGAAGATATCTGCTTCAAAATTGAGTTGCAAGATTCCACCCGAACAAATTACATACATACATACATACATACATACATTGCAAGTTAAATAAAAGCTTTTAAAAAGACACCCGAGCATCACGTCATATTTCATTGACTTATCATAGGTTATAACAAGGCTATTCCGTGGTTCTAGATATGTCAGTTTCTGACGTTTTGAATATTTTAAATATCCAGCTTTAGTACCATTTCCGTCCTTTTTACGGTCACGAATTATCTTTGCGTCTATACTTCCCAGTTTTATCATATATTAACAGAGCTTTTATAGGTAGATTTTGTGATAACATGAAATTTCCATGCTCATGAAGAAAATCGTATGCGCAGACCATTATGTGAATTGCAGAAGAGCAAACGCTATTTTGAAATTATTAAGGGATGATCAGTTCAACCAGTTGCGGAAGCTAGAATTCTGGATATTACATTTTGGAAGAGTATTTTGTAACGTATGCAGAATGAAAATTAAAAAAAAATGTTTATAGCCCCAAAGCGAACCAATGGTCCACTATAAGAAGAAACTAAGAAAATTATGCTTTCTATATTTCTATACTTACTTACACTAAAACTAGCCATGGACTTTATTTCAAATCAAGCATTTTATTTTACTTTGGAAGTTAAATTCACACTCTATATAAATGTCCTCCTTTTCGATCATAGGTTCCGTCCGAAACAATATTTGACAATATTTGACACATTGGAACAAAAAATACTAAATTTAAGCTTCTTATATTTTTTCTAATTGAGAGCTACAACTAGTTTTGAAATCGATTCCTTAATAAGGGATGACCCTCCGATCAAATATGATCGGAGGGATGACCCGATTTGTAATAGAGCAGGCCATGGAAATAAACTAAAACAAAAGGAGGCAGAATGGAATAAAATTGATTTTCATTTCAGTAGGTACTAAATTTGCCCGCCAAATTTAACATTGCTTTATAAGCTCTAAAGCTGTTTCACAAAACCGACTGACAAATGAACCATCCATAATAAAGCCGGGTTGGTCGTTTCACGGCTTGTTAGCTTTAAATTCGTTGGCCGCCAAATAATAATAATAATAAACTACAAAAATCAATAACTGGCGCATAAATATCATGTGATTGGGTCAATGAACTGCTGAATGTGATATTTCATTCCTTTTTGAAAGAGATTGATTAAAAGCATTTGATAGACAATTAACCATTAAATATTAAATAAGAAAGGGGTGTTTTTTTGCGGCTTTTGGCGTTTTCTATAGAGGAAGTGGGATCGGGAACGAAGGCGACTAAATTAAATGACTGTTAGTAGAGAATTAATATACAGGGTTACGAGAAAATGGCGGATAATCAAGAAAGTAGTCACTTGAAACAGCATAAAAAAGTCTAATTGGTGTCACAAAAAGAATATAGGATATAAGCGTCACGCAGTTTTCAAAAATATACATATTCTACAAGCAACATAGTTTTTAAGTTTTCAAACACAGCGTAAAGGTTAATGCACCATATAATATTGTCAAAGGGTCTCTAAAGAGCCATAAGAACCATTTCGCTGCACAAGTGGCCAGCTGTCGAACAGTGTAACCTATGCAAGTATTGGTGATATTATATTAGGCGATTTTAACTACAATATCTATCTTCTCTGTCTCTTCCATCTCTTTTTACTACTAATACCAAGTGCGGTTTAATATGGTTAAAAAAGTGTTTTGTCTCGAATTTTATTGCCGAAGCGCCTGTTCTCGAGCTACCCTGGTAAAATATAAATGAACTCACTTGGAACACAGTGATATACGGGGCGCAATCTATTTTATAGCATATACCTACCACGCTTTGCTACTGGTGAAAATACCAGACTTATCAGCAAAAATCACCTGTATAAAATTCAAAGGTTTTTATGCGGTCGACGTCGACCTAGTCAAGTTGGCAGCCAATAAGAAAGCGAGCGTAGCGATTTGATTGGTCGGCGTTTCTTAGATCCATGGATCAGGTGTCGACGTGGGCCAGTTAGGCCAGAATAACCAGTGCCGGGCACGGAAATAAGGATTCCGCTTTGTGAAACAAAATTATTTACTTGCTTTGGTTTGAATTATTTCAAAGTTTATTTTATTCTTTTTTAGAGTACTGAAATAAAATATTTATAATATTATTAAGGGTCGTGCGCCGCCTAAGACTCGGTCTTATTTTACAAACGCCGCCCATGCGTTTTTCTGCTGTTCCAAGTGACTTCATTATTATATACCATACCCTATTATCAACTTTACCTATTTATATCTTGAAGAATGGTCAAAATTGATTTTTATTAAGTATTTTCTAGCTTTTCCTGTAGGGTAATCGACAACGCACTGAAAAGTTTATCATTTTCCATTCATCCAGTACAAGTTTTTTGTACAAATGGCTCTTGAACAATAGAAATGAAAACATAAAACAGCGAGTTAATTTTTTTTGTGAAAAAAAGATGTAGGTTTATTGTAAAGTAACTTAAGAGAATTAGGGTATATTGCATCTAAGTGCACACGAGGCGAAGCCGAGTGAATTAAGTGCACGAGCCATACTTGAAATAATTGAAATTTAAAAAATGTTCGCCTACAATCTATGCTTTTGATGCTCTTGACTTTACACAAGCTTCAGCATTTCACTAGTGCGCAATGCAATGGCAAATTGCGCGTTGACTTGCAATGTCACCCGTTCTAAAACTGTTAGCTATGACTAGGGTTCCTGGATACTGCATGGATATCCAGAAACTCTAGCCACACTAGCACTAACTAGCTTACCCTCGAGCTATGACAAAATAGCCAACAGTGCGGCTAGGTCGTGCACAAACTAAAATATAAATATGTTTGCAGGACAATTAGGTCGTAGTATGCCATGTCTTGGAGTTCTGTGGCGCCGGAGGAGGGAGGAGGTGGGGGCGTCGCACCCTCGGCGCGTACGAAGCACAGCGCCACCGCAGTAGGGGAGCACGTCTATCTTTTGGCTGGCAGAAACGGAAATCTTCCACAACGGGACTTTTGGAGATATAATCTAGGTGAGGCATGGGGGAGATCCGGCTGTGATGGCATACATTTTTTTAACAGCCGATAATTTAAAAACAAGTAAAGATAGAAACTTTTAAAACAACATAGTGATAGAACCTTACTGTACTATTTATGTGTAGCGTTTATAAATACGCTACTTATAAACTTGAACTGCAAAAACAACATATATTTTTTTTTACCTTAGTGTGCCATCATACCAGACCTTCGGGTATGATGGCATGCACGTCTGTTTATGATGGCATACTGTATTTTAGTACGCCATCTTAGTTCTGTAGGTCCTAAGAAAATATGCTAATTTTAAAATTTTCCAATATTTTTATTTAACAACCTAATAGAATCATAAATACCTAAACGCATATTTCGCAAATAATGAAAATATCACTATTAAAAGGACATTCCTGTTTTTGAAAAGCCACTTTGAGCGTTGGAAACACTAGCGGCCTTAGAGTAAGCTTCGTTAAATAATTCACCGACTTGGTAATGAGTAATTCCACGTCCTGGATGAGCCGATAACCATCTTCGCACTGCCTGGTTGTAATAGGTTCTCAAAGGTCCATAAAATGCTATATCCAATGGCTGTACTCGGTGAGTACAGTGTGGTGGAAAGCAAAACAAAATAATATGAGCCTTTGCGTACTCTAACACTGCTAATTGTTTATGGCTACCATGACCATCCAATAATAGCAGAATTTTGTTATCAGGACTTGGATTGGCATACTTCACGAAATGCTTGACCCACAATAAAAATGTGTCTCCATTCATATAGCCTTTATCTTGGGCAAAGCCCACAGAACTAGTTGGAGCCTTATCTAGTAATTCAGCCTTCATGTTTTTCCGGGGAAAAATAAGAGCCGACGGAAGAAAATTGCCTATTGCATTCATGCAGCACACAATAGTAAAATGTTGTCCTCTTTCTGCAGCTGTCAAAGTACCCACTTGTTTTCGACCCTTTGTTGCCAAGATTTTCTCCATTTTGGACCGCACGGTGTTCGTTGAATTCGCTTAGGACTTGTTCAAGTTTGTTAAAGTAGGCTGTTATTTGAACTTTGTTAAACGCCTGGGCTCTTGCCAACGACGTTGCTTCTGGCGTTCTAATACTAATAGTAGGATTTCGCTTTAGAAATCCCTGCAACCAATCCCATCCCGCCATTTGACTTTCTTTATTGAATTTGTGCTTTAAATTCAATTTATTGGCCAATTGGTAAGCAAGTTTTCTTAGATCCCGGGAAGTCAGCCCAAAAAAACGAGTTTCTAGAGCTTTAACATGCCCAACAAGCTCAGCTTCGATATCTTCTGAAAATACCGGTACAGAACCTCCCAAAAAAACCGACGTTATTTCCTTTTAATATTTTATTTTTATTTTGCACCCGTCTTCTTAGCGTATTTTTTGGGACATTAAATGTTTTTGCAGCTTTGAGCCAACCCATTTGTTTTGACACCACTGCTTCGATGGCATGCTGCATATCGAATTGAGACCACGTTTGACGTTGTCCTCGACTTTGCCCGTCACGGGAATCCATAGCTTGAAGCTTTTATCTGAAAAAAAAAAAAGAATAAATTTAAAAAATATATTATTCCGTGTATGATGGCACACTCGTCTATATGCCATCATATCTGTTGGTATAGTGTGCCATCATAACCAAATCCACATGCCTGAACAAACCACACCAAACAAAAAAATGGAACACACCTAACGCTTGCTGCCACATGGCAATTTGAGGTTAGGATATCACTTTACCCGTATATCACGAAAACTTCAAATTTTTCCATTGCTATATCAAATAATAGGATATTTACTTACCCAAAAATATGTTTTCCAATCACTGATAAATACGTTTTTTAGTTTACCTTCAAAAAAAACAGGGGCAACGATACGAACCCGTTGAACATTGAATAGAAACTAACCAAATGAATTGTTGGTTGCCTATTGTGTGGTTCCTAACGCAATAGGATTTGAGAAAATGACAGTATGCCATCATAGCCAGTATGCCATCACAGCCGGATTTCCCCTAGACGTCGTGTGGGAACCGTTGATCATATTTTAGAAGGGCGGGATCGACAAAGATTTCTTTTTCTTTTTTACCGAATTGTGATGTTGTTATAGTCCACCTTATCAGAGAATACGAGCCTCAAGAATGCGAGTAAAAAATTTCGAATGTTTCCAAACTTCCAAATATAATTCTCTTTAGGAAATATAATAAACCAAAGCCAGAGGTTTTTTGCGATCCGGCAACGCCTAGCAAGCCCAGTAAAGATTCATCCTGCAATCAGTATCCCAAGCTGAATATTTCTTAGAGCGACTGGCGGTCGTAAATATCACGTACACTAGTCTTCGCCTCATAGCCGTGGGCGAAGGGAGACAATTTGAGTTTTGCGGTGTTAGTAGTGGTTGGATAAAGACCAGTGTCCGCGGAAAGACCATACATAGCCAAGTCAGGGAAATTATCGCAAACGTAGGTAATAAGGGTTTGCGATGAGGAGGCAACTAATAACGCTTTCAAATTACTTATTTTATCAGACTCCTCAACTGACTACCAAAATTTTCACCGCCGTTATTACCGACGCCTGTGGCGGCAGCAATTTTATGGCCTATTCACGCGTTTTTTATTTTACTTCCCCCCTGCGTCTCTAGCGTTCTCTCCTATGTTTTACTATAGGTACTTTTATTTTAATCGGTTACTAACGGCAGAATTTTTCAGGTCAAAAATGTCTCTGTACTTTTTAAATGAAGAATTTAAAATGGAATAATTTAAAATTCATATAATTTCGATAAATAAATATTGAGTTTATTTTATAATTAGTACTCCTCCGAATTGTACACGGTCGCCACGCGAAAACTCCCAGCCCCCTATATTTCGCTAATTTTTGCTGATAGAAAAAAGTGTTGTAAAGTCGAAAAGGGGTAAAACTTACTGTCTCAGCACCACAAACAAAGTTTATAATATTTAACTGTAAATATGTTTCAACCCACCCAGGGGTCTTCTTCAGCAGTACTATAAAATTATAAAGCTTTCTAGACCTAGTCTACTTTTAATATGCGAATGTGGAAACAATTTAATTTATGTAATTATTGTGCAAAAGGCTTGTTCAAAATCTTAAAAAAACATTTAATATAAAATGGAGGAATCCCAGGTGAAAATTATATCGTTGTATTATATTTGAAGCGTACTATAATACAACGATTCCTCCATTTTATATGAAATGTTTTTTTAAGATTTTGACCAAGCCTTTTACATAATTACATAAATTCTACTATTTCATCAGTTTTTGTATAAAAGTTGCAAGGTAAGTATCGGGCTTTAGACAGGTATAGGTTTGAAGATAATACAGGATGTTTTTTGTTTTTAATAATAAATATTCTGTTTTAGGATATTATATTAAAAGAGCTAATTTTTCTGATTGGAACAATATAATAATATGTTGATATTTGCATTTCCCTTTATAAAGATATGTGGACCTAAATTTACAAAAATCATTTAAAAGGTTGCATTTAGCCATGAAATTATGTCGGATTTTCGATAGTTAAACTAGATTTTCTCTTACTTACTTTAGTAAATCAAAATAATAACAAAATGGCAATAAATATTCAATACCTATCATTTTTACTTTCTCGTCTATCCAGGATGTACATACCTACTTAAAAAAAATTATTTGCAGATAATTTTCCAAATGTAAATCGAGTGTCAAATGTTGAAATATATTTATTTGCGGTTATTTCTAATCAATCAAAATAAAATAAATAATGCACGACCATGGAAACTAGTCTATATTTTATTATACTATCATAATAAATAATTAATAAATTTTTAATAAAAACGATGTTAAAAAATAATTTTATTGGTCCTATTTACAAACAAAACAATGCACTTTATCATACTAAAAGGTAGAAGGAATTTGAAAAAGTTATATTGAGAAAAAATAAAGTTTTAGGGCTTCTTCAAATGTAGCTTGTTAAATATTTACCTGTGAAACGAAATCCCGGACTCTTGCTTTTCACTTCTGCTTTTGCAACCAAACGCTGAACAATTGACCATCGTAAGAGTATATTTTCCCCTTAATCACTATGTTACTTTTAATTCACAAATTCTCGAAATTAACTCACAACGTACTCGCTTTGTTTGGCACATATAAAATGGCCGCCGTTCAAAACGACGTAACAAAATCTATATACGGCAGGGTAGGCAAGCGCAGTGTCCTATCTTTTTCCTTGTCTAAGACTATATAATGAAAATGCAATCCATTGGTTCCTAACCTTTGCGTACTTGGATTTGGATGTAGGAAAACATACGAAACACTCACCTAACGGTCGAAAATTGCAACGGAACCGAATTTAAAACTGCCCCCTCTTACCCCCAATTAGAGGAAACCCTCTGTCCCGCAAAATCCACCCGCAACACAACGGCCCGCTAATCCCGGCAAACAGAAGCGACAACCCGACGGCATTATTTGATTTACGGCAATCAATTTGGAGGGTCGGTGCGTGGCGGGCCCCCGCGGGCGGCCATCGACGGGAAGCATATGGGCCCCCTCGGTCCCCCGTAAACGATGCATTCGATTATCGCCAGGGGAGTTGGGAGCCGGGGTCCGCGGAACCACGTTGGGGTATGCAACGGATCGATGGTAGGAGTGCGCTACGCGAGATGGCGTCAAAAAAGTGCAAGAGTTTTCGGAAGGTTGATATTTTCAGATTGAGTTGTATTCGTTGATCCTTCCTCCATCGACGGTTGTATTTTAGTGACAGAGGGTCACTGCAGAGTCAGCACTTCCGCGGTCTGGACACAATATGGCGCTGGGACGCTCGGAAAGGTGTAGAATTAATTATCACTGTTAAATTTTTATGTAATTACTGAATGTGATCTAGAGCACGAATCCAACAGTCGGATAGCAAATTCAAGGAACGCATGGCGTCAGCACTACAGTACCTATATCTACATGTATCTACTGAAAAAACGGCTGGCGCAAATATATGACATATACATATACAGGGTGTTCCACATGGGCAATCTCAACATGACAAGTTCCGATACGGATTAGCTGTAGCACAATAATGTCATTTTTTTACACCCTTTATGATAAACGAAGAAAAATAATATTTTTAGATAGCTTGAAACTTAAACTAAAAAAAACACACTCTTGTTTGATATCGATAAAATGAACTGTTTTCGAGAAAAAAACTATTTTGTTTTTATTACATTCGTAAAGAAATCTAAACCAATGAAATTTACATTCTTTCTGTGCCTATTTAAAAAAATGCCACTTTTAATTACATTTGTTTTTTGTTGCTATGGTTGTTTTTTTGACACGTACCGATTTAACAATCTTCAATTGGTAGAGCTAGGGAATGCATAACATTAGAAGGAGCTCTTACAAAATTATGTAATAAAAATCGTATTAAACAAAAATAGTTTTTCTCGTAAACTGTTCATTTTATCGATATCAACCAAGAGTGTATTTTTTAGTTTATGGTTCAAGCCTCAAGCTATCTAAAAATATAATTTTTGTGCCTTCATCGTAAAGGGTGTAAAAAAATGTAATTATTATATATTCTACAGCTAGTCCGTCACTGGCAAACTAAAGAAGCCAAAATTGTTTTCATGGGCCCTTTTTATCTATTTTCCATCGTATTAAAATATAATTAAATTACACAAAGTATTTTAAAAGTTATTAAAACAAATCGGTTTTCAGAGGCGTCCGTTAAGGGGTTGTATCTCCGTAGGTGGGCCCTCTGAGGAAAAATTTTATATAGAAACTTATTTTAACGTCCCCTGTATAAATCCGGGAGTCTGCCCACATATTCTGGGACACCCCGTATATCGTTGGAACCGGGATGTAGTGTAGATTATAAAATTTCAATAATATATAGGGTGATCCATTAAACAAATATGTTTTCTTTATATCTGAAAAATGTTAGTTTCAATAATTGTTTTTCTGATCAATGCCGACCGCGGAAGTGCTGACTCTACAATGGCTCTCTATTACTAAAATACAACTCCATCTGAAAATATCAACCTTCCGAAAACTCTTGCACTTTTTTGACGCCAGATCTTGGTCTATAGGTATGAATTCCCATATAAAAATGGGTTGTGAATTGTGAGTTACCACACATGCAGTGCAGTTATTTAGCCAATACTCAAAAAATGCCACCCCCTTTTACATTTTTTACATTTTATCGGAAACCGTTGATTTTTAAAAAAAAAAACAAGAATACTAATTTAAAGAGCATAAAATTTCCTATCGATCGGTATATACAGTGTGGTCATTTAAGTGTGCAACAATATGGGATTTTTTTTTTATTAATTGCACAACGAAAATACAAATATTCCCAAAAGTTGGTGCATGTTCGATAATCATATTAGGCGCACTTAGAATGGTTGCAAGTCAAACAGCATACAGGGTAGGTAAAAAAAATATAAAAATTGTACAAGAGTAAAGTACCCTTATTTCAGAAAATTCCAAAATGTTATTAAGAAAAGTTGTCTAGAATTAAAAGTTATGCCTAAATACCAAAACATGGCTTCCTAAGAAATTTTTTTTTTGAAAAACATTAATAATTTCCTTAAAAAAATTATTTTAATATTCACCCTAAATAATTTCATAAATCAATCAAAATTATATCAATTTCGCAAAACTTTGTTCAAATTCAAGAATATTTGTAAAATTAACTTAGATTTTTAATTTTTTAGGGAATCACAAACTTCATGTTTGTTGTAACGATATTAAACAAAACTTTAAAATTTCGCAAAAATTCTTCTGAACAAGTTACCTAAAACATTATTTACATTATTTATGAAAATTTGTATTTTAAATGTTTATTAAGAAACTGTAGAAACGAATTGACGGAAAATTTTTCTTTCTTATGAGGCTATGTTTTGGTATTTAGGCATAGCTTTTAATTCTAAACAACTTTTCTTAATAACCTTTTGCTGATTTTCTTGAAATAAAGGTACTTTACTCTTGTGCAATTTTTATATTTTTTGACCTACCCTGTATGCTGTTTAACTTGCAACCATTCTAAGTGCACCTAATATGACTATTGAACATGCATCAACTTTCAGCAAAGTCTGTATTTTGGTTGTGCAATTAATAAAAAAAAAGTCCCATATGTTGCACACTTAAATGACCACACTGTACATATATTGCCCAAAATCAGTAAATAAACACGAAAAAAAGAGAATAAACAAAAATCTTTTATAAATTTCTAACGGATTAGTCCATATTATTTCTTACGTTTAATAAAGTTAGGAACTAAAATTCAAATTACCTATTTATTGTAAATAATTTCTAGTTTTAGTCATTACCGGAAATGGTTCTGCCAACCCGAAGAAATAAGGTTTTCCCGCTTTGATTGAGCTACAGCAAAATAGGTTCAAAAAGAGTATTAGTAAAAAGCGTAGATTCCGATGTTATTGTTATCCTGACATATCATTTTGAAAATTTCTAACATCTTACCAATGATTGTTCAATATACATATGTTTTGGAAATGGAAAGAACAAAAAAAAAACCATTAAATATTGTGGACCTTTGTCATGTCTTGGAGCCAAAACTTAGCCGAGCTTTGCCTTTCTTTACCACCCTGACGTGATGATCGATCTTCAATAAGAGAGATTTAAAAACACGTATTCCTTGCACCACAAACTACAAAGAGTAGGAGATTCAGTTATATCTTCTATGGGTGAAATCTTTATTAAGCCATTTACAACTCTTGAATTAAACTCGCCAATATTTAGCAATATAACTGGCGACAATGGGGTAATTTCCAGAATTACTACCTACTTTTTTAGATTTAATTTGCCTGGGTAGCTACGCTTACACCTTAAGGAAAAACTCGTAAATACACTATCGATAACATCGGACATGAGTTGTTGCACAAGAAAAAGAATTAACCTTTATCGCCAACACTGATCGTTTTGTGTTGAAAGGAAAATGTATTTCCACCCCATATAATGGTTGTTCACAGCAACTACCTGAACAGATAACTTCGTAATCTGCGACATACCTTCAACAGCTAAGAGGTAACAAGATTGATGACTATCAGGGGAGTTCTCTTCGTATAGCTGACTCGTTTCCTTGTTGTACAAATATAGGGGATTTAGGGTCATTTATTTTTATTACATTTGATCCAGGTATAGAAAATGTATAAGGTTTCCAATTAATTCCAAATTTTATTACTTGATTAAAGGAACAAAAACACGGAAATGCTGAGCATATCATTATATAGTCTATAATTAAATTCTAAAGCACAATCAGTATTAACGAAGCAAATTAGTAATAATCCATGTTGTCTACAATCTACACTAAACGACAAATAATGTGCCAGCATGTAGCCCCAATTTATCAAATTAATATATAATATTTTGCATGTTAAAGTTCATGTCCAATATTATCCAAATGGAGTTACTACTTGAGTACTAACTAATATAGTTAAACAAGCATATTTTTGCCAATGTTTTTTTAGATTTTGATGGTGATGCAATATTTTTAGTGACTGGAAAATGGCAACAGCTCAAGCCTTCAGGCGACAAACTCCCTTGCCTTCAGGAACACACAGCTGTTGGCTACAAAGATTCTATTTACGTGTACGGGGGAGAAGTTAGCTTTTCAGCTGGAACTGAAACGCCTTTGTGGGTTTACGACATCAAGGGCAACGGTTGGAGGAAAGTCAGGACAAAGAAAGGTAGGTATATTTAAATAGGGGTTCAAACTAGCCTTAAAATGTCCGTGCTTTTGTGCCAATTTGAGCAATCAACTATTTTTACTATTTCCAGTAAAGTAATAGTACCTTTTTTTTAAATATAGTTGCCTACCTACTTACTTTCTCAAAACTTTAACTTTACATTTTAGGCGTTGCGATACCAAAAGGGAGGAGAGGCCATACAGCTCTAGTCCACAATGGTACAATGTTGATATATGGTGGATATCAAGATCTAAAAGGGTCTTGTGGAGAACTTTGGGCGTTTCATTTTGGTACGTCGATAGCATTTATTACAATTTTTTTAAATTATTAATGATTGTGTTTCAGATACCGAATCTTGGCATTTGTTGTCATCGTCTCCAAGCAAAAACAGCGATCAGTATCCAGCTCCAAGGCACAAACACTGTGCGGTTCTTCATGGTGATTGTATGTGGATATATGGAGGTAAATAATTAGGGAGTTTTTCGTTTTATATTTAAAAATACTAGGACTTTTGTATATATCGAAAACCGAAAAGTTTGCGTTGAAGTTAGGATTTATTTTTAGAATTTTTGTAATATCTTCCAAACTAAAAGAAATATAATTGGGTGAGGGCAGTCAACGCTTATAGATTATTCCGTAACAGGTAATTTTTAAGGGTTTATTAAAACCAACCCCATTTACAGGTATGACTGATCTACAAGAACGTTCAGATCTCTGGAAATTCAAGCTCTCTTCGAGAACCTGGACCCACATAAAGTCCAAAATCAACCCTGGACCACTGCACAGCCACGCCGCGTGCAAAATGAAGTCTTCCATGATTATTTTTGGGGGAGAACGAAACGGTCAAACTTGCAATGATCTATGGAAGTTTAACTTTGGTAAAATTGTTGCCACTACTTCAAAAACTAGGAAAATATTTGGGTTTCTTTCTTCTAGATATGGAATCTTGGGAGAAAATAACAATATCAGGCATGAAACCACAGCCGAGAGCTGAGAGTGTAGCTCTAACTGTTTCTGAGCTTCTTTTAAAAGGGTCATCGTCCAGTTTGGAAGCTAAGTGTTTGAGGACCAGATCAAGGACCTGTAATTCTGCAGATCGAGGAAATAGACATTCTTCATATCTTCCCAATAATAAAGTAGCCCCTTCTGAAAACACATACGTTTTCAAGCCTTCGCATATGAACTATGATGACGGTAAAAAAGTTCTAAACACTTTTATGTTGTATGTATACGAAATTCTCGTTTTTCAGGTAGCAACTTAGCAGAGCAATATTCAGAAACTCTAAGGAATTCCAAAGGTGGCTTTCTTCAAGAAATTTCTAAGTTGTCCAACTTAAATATTAGCAGAATGGGCAATAAGTGTAACTATACTGTTTTAACGCGAGGAAATGCGACCGACAGCACTGAGAGTTTGCTTAGGCAGCACGCTAGTCCAGCTGCAGAAAATGAAGTTTTGATAGAGACGGAGTTTTCTACACCTTCCAGAGGTAACAGTTTCCAATAAAATATAAAAATATACAGCGAAGAGTATCTATATATTATAGAAGTAAAGCTAGTTTTTCGTATTCAGGTATTTTGGCGTACCTGGCAATAGTAACAGGTACAGTAAGTTGAAAATTAACTTCAATTTTAAACCAAAGTAGATGTTGCCATTTTGTCAGTTTGTCATTAATAGTAAAATGTTGATCCATTCGCATCCTTCTCTTTTTGATTATCTATTTACGAACCATTAATCTTTAGCATGGATCGCGTTTTTTCCCACACATTGAAAATATTACATTATATTATAATAATTTTTGATGAAATAGCTTAAATTCATGCTTCGATGGCTATTTGCGCCACTTTATATAATATGCTGCATGGCGAGCAAATATTAATGTTGAAATTAATGTTTCTATAAGATCGTTTCTTATTCCATTGTCTTCAAAGCGCCTTAGGACATTTTAAACTATTGTCAGTGTTGCACTGCAAATTAATATTGGCCATGTTCAGAATAATCCTGAGTGCAATAGTGCTGTTAAAGCTTTGCTTAAAAATGTTTTAATTGTTGTGTAATATGGAATGAATGATTTTTTGAGTTGGAGAGCCCATATCTCTTTTAATACCGACCTATGTTCAAAATGAACACAGTTTCCTTAACTTTTTCCCCCTGTATTTGGTAGTTATTTATCACTCTGTAAAAAAACAATTGTTATATTATAGAAAAATATAATACCATTTGTAAGAAAATATAATACCATTTGTAAGAAAATATAATATATAGCAGTAGTTTATTCTAAATATGAGATTTTTTATAAAGAATGATTGAGTGAGGATTGAGGAAGCATCTCTATAGATTTTCAGTTAAACCCTAACTAAGTTTTAAATAACTCAGTCACTCTCAGCTTTGGGCATACTTATAACTTATAATACATTTAGATGTATGTATAAAATATATACACAGAGGTTTGTTATGACACTAATTCATTCCATATTAGCTGTATTCAATGTAGGGGGTTTCTTAATGGTGCCAACGAAATGAGGTAGAAAATGTCATTTAAATTTAAATAAAATATTTCCAACAAACAAGGTAATTACAGCTTGTAAGGCATATTTTTCTCAATAACTTCCTCAGAAGTTATAGAATTTGAATGTAACTTGGTGCTGTATATAAGTGCAACAATTTTGCAGCAAAATGGGTTTCATATAAAAAATTGTCCTTTGCATTTTTAGAAAAATTCTAATATTTTTGAATGTCGTGCTAATAAATTTTACAAAGAGAACGGTACATTTTGGGGACATTGAACAATAGTATCTTTTTTGTGACATATTAATTTCTCTTTCAGAAAATGTTATTACTTTTCCGAAAAGGCAAAGGGCGTTATTTTCTGTAAAACCCATTGTGGCTACCGCGCCCCTCCACCTCTGGGCGATGGGAATAAATTGTTTTTACACGAAATTGTTGCACTTCGTTGGCACCATAGTTTAGAAACACTCTGTATTTTATATAAACAGTTTAAAAGTATGTTTATATTTAATTATCTGATGTGTTATCTTAGCATTTTTTCTAGGCACTATGGTAAAATCCAAGTCCGCCTTTGCTATCAAAAATAAAAAATATTCGGATAGCTCGCCAGAAGATGTAACTACGTCAACCACCAAAAAACGGGTAGAGTTCGATAATTCCACTATTAAAAAAATAACCCGAGAGCCAATCTCTGTGCCAAACTTCAGTGTGCTTACCCTACCGACACCAGTATTAACACCCATAGAGGCAGCAAAGTTAGTATACCTTGATACTGATGACGAAAATGATCTCGGAGTGACAAGCGAGAAACCCAAGATTTTAGAGGAAAATTCTACAAATGAAGTACAACCCGAACCTGAACCAGACGGATTCAATCCGTTAAAGAGAGGCGACAGTTATATATCCCATCTGGGATATGCGGATAATCCCTTATACCAGCAAATGATAAGTTCGCTTGAAGAGAAATCAGCTGAAAATGTTTCTTCTACATCCGATTATGCCAGCATCGAAACAGTAAACAGATTATCTTCCGCGAGTAGCTACAGCGTTAAAACTGGAACACCCCAAGATGAAAACATGAAAAACAAAGAACGAGACAGAGACGGGCCCTTCGGTTTCTGCAATCCCAACTACATGGGTCCCGATCTTAAATCTATTTTGGTCGAAGATAAGAAAACTGTCGTCAAGATGTTATCCACCGAGGAAAAAACTGTGGACTTCAGATCCGACGAAGAAGAAATTCTAGAACTTCAAAGCTACAACGGTAGTATCAACCAAAATTCTACGGTGGTGTACAGGCATTCCAGTCGAATAACCAGGCCGCCAAAGTCGTTGTCCTTGGACAAAGCCCCGTGCAGGCATGACGTAAACAAATGTAGAGCGCATAGCGCAAGTAGGATAGAGAAGAATAAGCGAATAGACAAACCAAACATAGAGGTAGACCTGGGGAAAATAGACCCGTACATTCCGTTGTATGTCTATGTAATAGGTGGGAAGGAGCAGGGTCAGGTGACGGTCTTTCAGAGACCCATCTCGATATGGAGGCTCAAGTTGTTCTAAATTTTGTAGGATAGGAAAATCAGTTCAAACATGGTGCCAACGTTTAGTGGGTAGTCGACGTAGCAAAATTAGATCTCGTAGGGGTATATACTTGCTAGATGTTGTTCGTCATCATAATAATTATGGTTTTGGTGTAGGAATATAATTTATATACATTTACGGGTGCTTTAGTTTGGAAAGAAATCACAAAAATTTTGCCAGGGGACATGGACATCTTATCACACCTTTGAATAAAGAACCTCAAGAAGGAGCATGTTTGGGATTAGAGTGTGACCGGGATGGAGCGTGCATATAGATGAATGCAAACAAAATGCAAAGCTTAGGTTAGGTTGCCCAATAAAACACAACAAGAAGAAAAAAATCATGTGTAACCAAATTAAGAACCTTGATGTGTAGCACCTAGTGTCTAACCGGTTTAGGGTAGGTACCTGAAACCTAAAGGTGACCATTTCTTTTGCACTCATATTAATTGCTCGTAGAACATCGACTCCTTCCTGCTTTTTTTATTCAAACATTTTAAATTAAAACCAATTTTAAAACTAAAAGTTTTATCCTGCATACAAAATACGGTTGAGTCGACTATTTCAAACTATTTTGGATAAGAAGTCATTTAGACTAGGCACATTTTCAAAAAAGAACAATGCAAGAAGCATTTCATGAATAGAAACAATTGGAGAAACAACGTTTTTATGGTATTCCGATCCAAAATGGCGGTCAAAACTTTATCTCCCTTGTTAACTATCAGATAGGATCATCTTTGGCTAAGGTCACAGACCTTGGGTCTGTGCTATGGTCAACATAATATCCTACCTATCTCTCTGATGGAACACTGTGTTGCAAAGATGGCATCGGGGAGGTTTAAGATCAGTGTGAGTCTTCCTATGGGAAATCAGGGTAGGAACTCTATTAAAGCTCTTTTTGCAAGTCTCTCATCGATGTAAGGACGATCCGTAGAGTGAATAGCTCTATGTTGAGACAGCGTGAACATCTGCCGAAAGGCTGCGAAAATAATTATTGAAAAATCGAATTGAAAAAGATGTCGGGTTAATTTTTAACACTACCTTGCCCGCAAGCCGTACAGTGAAATTTTCTTTCATCGGTATGAGTCGGCACCGTGGCAATGATAATGGAACGCCAGCTGGCGACGCGAAACCTCACTACGTCATCACAGCGTGGTAGCTTTTGGTAGTTGTTTACGTTTACTTGTCTGGAGATTTTCCTGTTTTAAAGAAAGTTTGTTGTGTTTATTGTGTTTTGGACTGTGTTTTTTAGTAATATAGGACGAGAAGTTTTATTAACACGGTGGTAAAACAGCAGTGATTCCGAATAAAGTGATTAAAATTCAATTTTAGTTTAGAGGTTTTAGGTTGGGTCTATAGTTTCCGACGTGTTTCGTTCCCAACTGCAAGGGAAACTACAAAGACGGCCCTAAAGTGTCCGCTTTTTCCTTCCCTAAAGACCCCATTTTAAGGGAAAAGTGGGGTAAGGCCATCAAAAGAGATTTTGTTCTTACACAGTCTTCCAGGGTAAAAGTGGTTTTGGTTTGGACTGTTTGGAGAGTTTTATACTTAACAATTTTACATAATTAAAGGTAACCACTTTAAAATCAGGAAATTTTATGGTTTTGAGAAATAATTGGCATTTACGAAAATTTTACCGGTAGATTTCAAAATGCACCAAAAGCCCTTGAAAATGTGACTTTCACTCTCGTAGATTATTATCCGTGTTGTAAAACCATGAGCTATATAATATGTAAACAATCATTTTAGTGTTTTTTACCAAATTGACCAAGTTGACATCTTGAAATTTAAATTTGTGATTGCGACGGTGCCGTATGAGTAGGCAAGGCATCAGGGTATATTGGTGACCGAATTCTTTACCACCTACATTCGAGAAAAGGGGTCAATTTGGGGTTTGAAATAAATTTACTTCCAAGGAACAGTCAAATGAAACATTTGCCTAGTCTAGTTTTGTTTTATTTGGAGGTAAGACAAAATATGATATAAATTAATCATTAAAAAATTATGATCTCTAAATAATAACACTGTAAGGACTTTTTCGCGAGTTCACAGTGCATTAGCGGGGATTCAAATTGACAGCACCCTTCATTTTCGCTAGGAAACGGCGATAGGGAAGGGTGGTATGACGTATGCAACTTGCGTCATTATATACTTTGGCACCTGGAAACTAATTTTGTTCAAGCTCTCAGTAGCATTAGCAAGTTAAATCAACCATAGCAACAAAAACAACAAAATCTCGAAAATCCATCGAATTGATAAGTACAACATTTCAATGCGAAAATCATTTTCGTTTTCATGTTTGCCATATTTGATATTTTCCATTAGAACAGTTGTAAAGATAAGATGCGTTGAAAATTTAGGTAGATATATCAATTTTTGTTGTTGTTTACCAATTATTAATGTTGTTTGCCTTTTGATAATAAAACTCTATGCCCCAATTATTATTTTTCTTATTTAAAGCTTAGTTTTACACAGGTATCGATTTACGGAAAGCGAGTGGCAATTTAGCGGGCGTTAAAGTATCTTTAACGCCCTAGGGTGATAAAATATAAGATTCTCCGTAATATCTGGTGGACTTTGAACTTCGCCAGATAGACGGAAGATCCACAAGTTGTTGTGGAGGAGATAGCACTTTTACTCCCGGTCTGGTTTTCACCATGCAAAAACGTGAACTTGTGAAAAAGTCCTTAGTAGGTACAAACTGTTGTCAGAAAAGTCCGAAAAAACTCCGAATTTGATGCAGGATGCAGGCAAATTGAATTGCATTGACTCTCCGAATAAAGTAACCCTATTTTTAGTGACTACTGCCAAAAAATAATTTTCGAAGAAATGCCCTATTCAATTACATAACTCAGTCTGTATAAATTGTACGTCCAATGTTCCGTTCATATTATAATAAACGTAGGAGTAGGTTATAATATTTAGCCGGAAAACTTTAGAATTTATACTTATAATTAGGAAATGAGACTATATATTTTTTAATGTATTTGTAGGATATACCAGTAGTAGCACTGTAAAGAGAGAATGTAGTGCAATATCTTGTGTTCTTCCTGTTGGAAATGAAAGGATTTATTTAGGGTAGAACTGCCCCTATTCTAAATTTCAAGACTTTTAATAAATTGTAATGGCAATTATTGATGGGAGACGTTAGAACGTTAAAAAATGGATTGTTTCAATAATTTAATAAGAGGGAACGTACCTATATAGGTAAATGCTAAAATATGATACTCAACATGTTTTTTCTTCTACTCCGATAAGGGTTATTATGAGTTAATTATTGTAATTTGTAAAGTAATTTTAAAGCGCACATATTCCCGGTTTGGCATCTCTTAAAATGAAAAAGCGCACATCTAAATTACTTCCAAAATTTTAATTTTTGTGCAATATGTACTTTAAGATGTAATAATAATTGTTGTAGTTATTTTGGTTGCCAAAATAATAGAGTGCAACATTAATAAATTTAAAGAGATAAGAAGACGCAATGGCATATATTATATTATTTACTTATGCGTTTATTAACATATCAATCATGTCATGTTTGTTTAATTAAGTGTTTTTTTGTTAAGTTTTTGTTTATTTTTTTATTTTCTCACAATGCAAATGAAACATTTACCTGCTTCTAGTCCCTATTTATTATATAATAATATAATAATAATTTTCACTCTCACAATACTCTAATACAAACTAGAAGTACTTCAGAAGCAACTGAATGTTTGTGCGATTAGTTTATTATAGTTACTATTATATTCACAAACAACTTCCATAAGACTAAGGGTCATGAATCTATCTTATCCATTCATACTCTGAATACCAGAATAGTTGTGAAAGAATGCGTTTTCCTATCTTACGGTGGGAGTTTTATTATCTTATTCTGAGACAACCTGTATACAGAATATTACTATGATCGTATGCCTTTATTTAAAGTTAGTGAAATAAAAACGATTTTTGCCATAACTTATCACATATATTGCCAAGAAAGCTTTATTTGCCATGGCCCTTAATAAAATTTCACAAGTAATGTACTCACTCCCATCTGATATCTGATATTAAATACTTACTACTGTATTTTGTTGATTTATTAGTCAAATGGAAAATAAAGTTGTGGTAGATGTTTCCGAGTAGTTTATATTTTATTCCCGATATGAATAACCTCCCGGACATTCTGACCTCCCAGATATTCTGCTGCTAGTGGCTATATAAAACAACGGTTTTAAGTTTAACTTCGTAGAGAACTTTCAAAGTTGGTTACAGTTTGTGTCATTGTGTCGCCCTTAGTACACAAAAATTATTGCCGATTGATTTTTAATTCTCTTCACTATAGACTTCCATAATTATTGGTGTAGCACAACGTTACCAACCCCGAAATGCCAAATGTAATAAACTTCGGAAATAACTTCACAATTTACGACGACCATTATAAATTTAGGAACGTTATACTACAGTTGTTAGAGAAGAAGTTTACAGTGGCGATAACTATTTTATAGTTACGTTACAATCGCCTTGGTAGGTAGTAATTTAAATGCAAATTTAAAATCAATTGTAAAATATATTAAAGAATGGATTCCACAAGATTCTTCTCAGATTAATTACTTTAATTACTGTACCTATACAGTATGGTATGGTACCAAGAAAATCATAAGGGATTAAAATTTTCTTAAAATTTGGGTACAATTAATTTTTTTGTGTAGGTACATTGAAGAGCACCGATTTTTGGTGCTTCGGTATAAGCTTGGTATAAACTTCCTGTCGAATAAAAGTCATTAGGTTCAATTAAGACTTTAGAGGGTAGGTATACCTAACTACACTCTTTTCTTAGCCATAATTTTGCATTTTCCTAATAAAGTGGATAGATTAGGATATTATCTTTATACTTCCCAGGTATTTTCATTATTTCTAATAGATTCGCCGTTGGGCGCTGCAATGGGAGAATAAAAATTTTATGAAAATGGAATTAACATATTTCTGTATAATAATTTACCTTTGCTTTTGAAGAAAAAAGTTGTTCCCGTATTCCAGGCGCGGATGTACTGGCTTTAGCCTTGTGGATAAACTAATAAGTATTATTTAAAAATTTGAAATACTATCTACGTAAACTTGTTAGGGAAATGCATTAAATTTGCAAAGTTATCAAAAACTATGGTACAGTTGGCGTCAGATGAAACCGAACGAAGCAAAGCGATTTTCTTGGGACTTTTCGAGTAATAATACCCAAAATCCATTCAACAGACCGAGAGACGAAGCCACCGACGAATGCCGACGTTGCCAAAAGTAAACAGAATCCAAATATCCTAAGGAAATGGATTTTTAGAGTTCGTTTTCGTGTGACGCTAACCTTACCAATGGAATCGCTATTTCCATAATTATTATTTTTATTTTTCATTTTTTGGCCAAAAAGTATTTTCCAGAAAAAAATGCCTGTCTGGAAATTTCAAAAATAATTATCTAGAATTATTTTCTAGAGAATTCTCTAGAATTGCAATTAAACATTCTACTAAAATTATCCCGAGATTCTAGGGTGTAATCACACATCACACATCACACTTACTTGTATGTAAAAATGCATTCCTTAATAGATACAGCGGGTTACACATGAATCTCAAAAATAGTTTTTTTTGTTATACCTATTTTTGCCAATTTTAGAGATATAGAGTTGAAATTTTGTATAAGCTATTAGCGTTGACTGAATAAATCTTCACCCAACGCTATTAGTGTTTATGTCCAATTCGACCACTCGGTTCTCATTGTTGTAACTCAGAAACAAATGAAAATCGCGGGGAAACATGATATTTTACCCCTACCCCCAATTTTTTGAGGCACGTCTATGGAATCTGCGAAACATTTTTGTGGTGTAGAATTTAATTTTACTAATTTTTTTGTACGGCTTAACTTTGGTCTTCAAAACATTGTTTTCGAGATAAACAGGTTTATAACAACTCTTTTCTAGCCTTGGGTTTTGCTACCTTCCGTAGTTGTTTTGTCCTATTTTCATTTCCTTTCCTGTCTATCTCAAAAACAATGGTTTTTAAGGGAAATTTACAAAATGAAACACCATAAAACACCATAGAACACAATAAGTAGTAATGATTGAAAAAATTACTTGAATTTAATTAATTTAACATTAACGTAACGTAATAGAGAAGTTAAAAAATATATATTATTCAATGGGAGTGTTTATGCAGTACGATTTAACGTAACGAAACGTAAAAGTTAACCAACAGTAAGAAACAAACTCAAAGATATTTAGAACAAAACTTAATAGCATTGGTTGTTTATTATTTATTATTTAGGATGGTTATGGGTTAGGTTTTGTATTTTTGTGCTGAGGGACGCAGTCCTACGTCGCCCAGGGGGGCTCCGATATTGAAATCCAGGACTTATAGAGCTAGTGCGAAAATTTGATTTTGACATTTTCCTTGTTATTGCTCAGAAGTAAATCATTAAATAGTCCTTGCATAAACGGGATACTATTCTTATGTTACTTGTTACTACTAAGTGTTTCAGTTTATTGTTCAAAAATACCCTAAAATAATAACACAAATAAATGTGCCGTTTTGCCCTAATAAGTTTTAAGTGAATATAAAATAAGTTTTTTGATGGTCTATCTTTAAAAAACAACTCGATCAAAATCGAAAGATAAATACAAATTTTATGAGGTGTCCCGGGTTTCAGCGACAATACCACTAGTGGTATTTTCGTATGTAATATCACTAGTGCAGGAAATTTTATCGATAATTTTTTCGAAAGCGCTATTTGTACGAGTGGTTTTGCTAATGGGCAAAATAGGGCTTGAGAATAAAATTATCTAGAAAAATTTCCGGCACGAGTGGTATTTGTCGAGATTATTTCACGAATACGATTTATTAATTTCTGTATTAATTTTTTCTATGTTTACATTTCCAAAACGACTCATTTTGAACGAGTTTATTGACAGCTTCGACTGCAGCGTTCGAGTAAACAAACATGACGCTTGGGTATCCAAGGCAAATGCGATTAGGTATACCTACACCCTGTCGGCGTTGGTTTATTTTCTTGAATGTGTCATAAATTTAAACGGAGGCGGAGGCGGAGGTCTAAATAACAAGAATTTAGCAAGCTGAAATCCTACTCTCTTAGTTACGTCCTAGTTACGCTAAACCTATTGTGGCAGCTAAAACTGATAACCCCATAACTTCTTCACATTACCAAATTTATTATAGGACTAGAATATATGTTTTCAGTTAACACATTGATCTTTAAATATCTATTAGCACAAAAAACATATTCAGAACGAAAAGTTCAATATAAATGACAGCTAGCTGTCAAACTAACTATTTGCAGTAGTTGTTAAATTCTCTTTTTAAATACAACTCGTGGTATGCCTAATAATAGATAATACCTTTCCTTAATTTATCACTCATTATAATCCCAATGCTAAGAAAATACCACTCCTGATGCGCTGTCGTGGTATTTTCAGCTTTGGGATTATAATTCGTAAAATTAACGAAAGGTATTATCGATAATAGGCAGACCACTTGTTATATTACCCCTGAAAACCTCTATCTACATCGACCCACTTGCGTAATCTGCTACTTTTGCGAAAAAGTTAATCGAGTAAGCCTTATCTGACTGCCTTCTACCCAACCCAAACCGGCCCTGGGTCATCCGGTGTATTTATCCCGTCCAAATAAACCAGACTTTTTCCAACACAGAAGGCCTAGCCGGATCCCATTCGGCCGTAGAGCTGAGAGACGGACCGCTCAGTGTCGCAAATCCCTAATTTACGCCAGAGGAGATTCTCCTGGGTAAATTCCCAGACCCCGTGGGACGACAGAACTCATTTGCTATTAAGTTTTACTCCGGTCGCGCCGCCGACCGACAGCCCTCCAACTTCCAACCGTGCGATGATGTGCGGAATGTATGACGAGATAAGCAAATCGGCTAATATACGACTTGGAAAAGTTCGGATTTCGGAGGGGGAATATGACTGCGTCGTTTGGAAATACGAGGGGCTTCGGGAGAGCCACCGTCATTCGTTATTCCTGGGTGCTCTGGAATATTTGGGAATCATTTTTGATGCCAACCGTACCCTGCTACGATTTTTTACACTCCCGATTTTCACGGAAACCATTTAGCGATTTTTTTGTTTAGTTTTGATATGCAAAGATTCAATATAAACATGTATAGGATATTTTTCTCTGGGTCATCTCAAAATGCTGAAACTTTATACGGGCCGAGAGTGCTCTGAAATTATTGAAAAAATATTAATAAACACAAAAGTGCTTTATTTTTTTACAGAACCAACCACTAAAAAACAATTGAAATTATTGGACCTTCGTTAACAAAGTCACTGTCCAAGATTATACATTTTCTGTACGTATCCTGTCACCTTAACTCATATGGACTTACTGACTAGCAGGCGTTTGTATTTTTTAGACTTAGTTCGTTTATAGCACAGCCAAACGGTACTTTCGGCTATGGTATATACTGTTTGGGGCAGTGATATATTCGATTTTAGACCACAAAAAATTCAGTTCTTTGAAATTTTAGATGTCACAAACTACAAAACAGGCAACAAGAAGCGTGATCTGACAGATCTAAAGGACACATTGTTTTGTTCCATGGCGAACAACTGTGAATGCTATCGAAAAATAAATTAAATTATTGAATATTTAAAAACATCGAGAGGAATATTCCAAGTATTATATTATTATATTGTTAAAATGCCCTTTTTAAACACAAAAAATTTGTTTGCAACACTTAAGTGGACGCCCTCGGCCAGAGGCCTCAGCAACTAAACTCCACATGAGTCATAAAAAGTTGAACTTCAGTGCCTTGGTACATAAATAACTATTTCTTTAAATCGGCAGTGAAGTGTCCCAAAATAGTCATTAAAAGCTCACGATTTTTTCAATAAGTAGGCCTTGGCGAGATGTAAACATCAAACGTCAGACGCAGAGCCATCGCCCGTCAAAAGTGACCAAATATTCAAACCCCGGGCAATAAAGGCCCATTTAACTATTCGTACACATTGCGAAATTGTTACCTATAGCATATTAATATCAATAGATTTATTATGGAGACTGCACAACAAGCATCAGTTTGGTTTTTCTGTTCGAAGCTACCGTGTTTTTGTCAAACTTGACCTAGGTAGAGCGATCGTCAAAGTCAAGCAACGCCGCGCGTAGTCGGTTCATGGACGGGTGATCCCTTATTATTATTTTCTTGCCTAATAAAACTTTTTTCCGATTTCAGAAAAAATATATAATATGTACCTCGGCACTGAAGTTCATTTTATGACTCATGTGGTTTATTTGCCTCGGCCAGAGGCCTCGGCAACTAATTCCACATAAGTCATAAAATGTTGAACTTCAGTGCCTTGGTACATAAATAACTATTCTAGATTAAAAAGTACAAAATTAAGGTGGAAAGAAATAATTATGAATACCTTGTATACATTCTATGGAACTTTGCAAACATGTAAAAAAGATACGATTCTAGCTAAAGTTCCAGCAGGGAAGTAAAATGTAAACTAAATGTTCCTGCTTCAGTAGCTGTCCAAAAAATTTCATGTCAATCCCGAAAAATATAGAAAATTATAAAACACACTTTCAATTTTATCAAGTACCCTTTTTGCAAATGGAAATGTTTTAGGGAAATAAGTAAATAAATAATAAATAAAGTGGAATCACTATTTGCTTAAACGTGTAATCTGGGCTATAATAAAACATAAGGCAGATAACATCTGTTTGTGCGGAATTGAAATAATGTGGGCCGTATATATCTAAACGACATATGCAAATTGCACGAAACGTGTAACATATAAATATTTGTGTGCAATATCTCGGATTTAACTAAAAATATTGGAACAGCCTGTTGCGAGACAAAATATACGACATAGGAATATAAATCAAATTTGCCAATATTGAAATGGAAGTTTTACTTGTACCTATAATGTATAAAGTATGTACAAGTGCCCTGTAAACAAATGAATGTTCTAAAAAAATGTGAATATACCTACTTACTTACCAAAAGTATTAAATTGCAGAATAAGGAAAACTTTACCGATAGTTGAAGAAAGAAACAACACATAAACCATAACAGGTAATTAAAAAAACTATCTCGCAGGGAGCGCAAATAAATCGTGCTGTGACTTAATATTTTAACATATTTTCCAATTCGCTACAGATTTGAAATAAAAGGCACAAAGGGCACACTATCTGTGCTGTAGGTACAGACATTTTGTATAACTTGTAGGAGTGTATTGCTTAGCAACCTTTTTTAGAGAATTCCCCTGCGATTTCAAAATTCTGACATTTTACGGTATTGTTTACTTCATGAAATATCTGTGAAGTTAATTAAGAAACTTGTTCGAATTTCAATAAGATTTATAGAATAGAATATAATATTTCCAAGGACTGTACCTACTTAGTTTGTTCAATTTGCTTCTGGCAGAAATATGTCAATTTCATGCGAATTAATTGGATTTTCATTCCAATACATCGTGGATCGGATAAAAGATATTACAACTTTTCTTGGAAATGGAAGGTTGAACAACTTTATTAACAATTTATTAATTACCTATAACGCACATCAGAAGTATTGTCTGGCATATAAGTAACTATATCCATTACAGGAAAACAAATTAAAGTAAACTATTAAAAAATATATTTAAAAGAAAATTTCGGGATTCCACTGTATTCTGTTGGTCTCTTTTGGAAAAACAACAACTGGAGGCATCATCCTACATCCTTAATAATTACGTATGCTTTATTCATCACGTTGAAATATATCCATCAAAGCAGGCGTGGCATGAACACTATGAAAACAAAAACAATAGCGTCTACGCATATTTGATACTTACCTAGGGATGATTTTCTTTAATAAATATTTTTTCGTCAAATTTGATTTTTTAGGAACATCCTTATGATCTATACTGGCTATACTATAGGTACAATACACAGAAAAACGCTTGCCGTTTTTCTGTGGTACAATATTAATATCTTAGGTTAGGTTAGGTTAGGTTACATTTTTACATTACATTGCATTGCATTGCATTGCATTACATTGCATTGCATTGCATTGCATTGCATTCCATTCCATTACATTACATTATATTATATTATGTATATAAATATATCTATATATATATATATATTATATAACACGTGTTCCCCTTGGAATGACATCCAAATTTCAAATGCCGATAAACGGTATTAATGAAAAAGGGCACGCTCCATCCGAAATCGATCAACAGGGGGGGTCTATGCCCACGTAAATACTCCGGAACACGCACGCACCTGAGGTTTAGGAAGTTATGTAAGGATCCCGAGGCACTTAGGAACTGATTGTGCCCTCGTTGTTATCTAATATAGACCGTTCTCGATCGTGTATTGTTTCTTAGATAATGCCTCTAAGGGAAATATGTCATTGTTTCTATAGAATTAGATCTGTAAAATTGGGTTACAATAATTGAATATTAGTGAACACACCTAGCCACCTATTACTCCTCTAAAACAGAAATTTTGATAAAGTGAACTCATGCATATTTATCGTAGCGAGTATAGAGAGACAAAAACGTTTATTATAGTCACAGCCTAATAATACAGCCTTTATCTTTATCTACAGTATGTTTCACTTTGAGTCGAGACAATGCCGACAATGCCGAAAAATAAGCCAATTAAAAAAAAACTTTTTTTTAACCTAGAGTAGTCGAAGAGTTCTAGATACCTACATTTTGGATCCATGGCCTACTGTTACACCCAAAAATCACAAAACCATATTAGGCATTTTTTAAGAATGAAATGGATAGTGTTGTAGAAAAGGAAACAACTTTAATCTAACTTTAATAACTATTTTATTTTTTATTTACAAATATATGCACAGATAGTTTACAGATATCACATCAAATTGATCGTTCTAGAAATCTTCTTACTGGGCTCAAGTAACCAAGATTTCTTTGTAAGCATAGTTTTATTTTTATCTTAACACAAAATAGTAAGAATAATGTAAAAATACAAATTATAGTAACATAATAATTGTTATTAGTCTATAGATTTATTAGCTATACATTGACCAAATTATTCTAGACATGTTTTCTTAAAGTACATTTATATATTTATACTTATGAAATATAAATAAATATATATACCTACTCCTGGACAAAATTAACGCGCCAACATACAAAATTTCAAATTATATTTTAAATTATTTTGGTTGCCTAGTTTCCATTAATTTATTTTTCCATTAATTTATTTTGAAAAAATGCAATTTTGTGGGGATTTATTATGTTTGTGCGTTAATTTTGCCCAGGTGTTTATATAACAACTAACAAAAATTTATAGATATACCTGCCTTTTCACAATAAATATTATTTACACTCGATAAATTAGTATTATCTACTATAACAAATTCTTCGTCATTAAAAATTTAGTCTCCCAAAATAGTTATTTACGTTGTTTTGTATGGAGTAGAAGTGTAATTTTTTTATAGTCTCTTTAACCAACGACCCCAGAGTCGGTGCAGAAGTCATTGTGAATCATGTGATTTTTCACTCAATTTAATTATGTAAATTTGCAAAATCATTTCACTATAAGAATGTTACAAAATGTAAAATTCGCATTAAAATATTCTAAAAAATAATATTCTTCAAAATAAATAAATGTATATATTTAAATCGATCTACGCTTTCTCGAAACTGCGTTTTGAAAAACTGAAAAATTTTCATTATTCATATATGCAGTTGGGTGCATAAAACGAGAAAAAAATGCAAGTTGGGACCAAACGAGATAAAAGACGAATGTTCGCTAACGAGAATTTTTCCAATCATAGCCCTTTTTTTCAAACTAATTAAGCCTTTAGTAATCATTTGCATATAGTCTGGTGTCGTGATTGAAAACAAATTTTCAGGACGTCTTTTTAATAATCTCGACACCTTTTTGGATAGGTAGTAATATATATTGCTGTATTTGGACTTGTACTTGTATGAAAATATTAATTACACTTCTATGTGGACGAAAAAGTTAATTGAGTTTCTGGACAAAGTAAATAGAGCTTTTCCTCTTAAATGAAAGCATTTTGGTATACTGCAGAGCAGAACCAAATTATACCTAGCAGATCATCGTAAGGGGTAAAGCAAAAAAATATAAAAGCTGCATTATAAATTTCTAACTTCAAAAAGGCACAATTTAATTTTAGTAGGTATTTTCTCTCAAGGAAATAGGGTCATTGGGTAACAATCATTCCAAAGTGTCTCGGAGACTTTAATATTTAAAAGAAATCCGACACGAAATTCATTTCAGGGTAATAACCTAAATGGTTGAAATATTTAAATGATTTATTACTAAGCACATTCAAACCGGGCAAGAATATTAATGAGCTACAAATTCAAAAAGCCTAGTGGGTCTCTGGAATAAAAAAGATGTAATTATGTATGTATTGTCCAATAAATCAACAGCATGTATTTTTACGCAGTTGGAGCGAGCGTCCTCCGACAATGTAAATATTATTCTCATAAGGGATTTTTCATTTCTGAACTGTTAAAGATATTGAAACCAAATTGTGTGTAATATAAAGTTTTTAATTTAACCAGTGGCGTAATATACGGGTAATCGGTACTACCATTTCGAGAAAAAAATTAGTACAGCCTTAAACAAAAGGAAAATTAATGTCATTTTTCGATAGAGAATTCAATTTTGAACAAAAATTACCAAAAATATCAGAATGTACAGTTTAATTATTATTAATAATAGCTATTATATAATTTTTAACTTTATCCCTTACTCTGCCACTGGTCATTTTATCACCCTCCACGCTCTTCCAGTATAAAGCTCTTATAACTGCATATAAAAAATATATTACATAAGCGAACTAAAAACAGCCGCGTTCCGAGCAAATTGAAATGGCTGGAACTGAATAATGTAGTAATTATTAAAATGTAATTTAAATCGACCAGCATTCACATCAATTCCTATTTGATTGGTTTACATATTTATATTATTTGCTTATGACCTTTACTGACATATTGGATGATTTTTTTAAAAGCTTTTATTTAACTTGCAATGTATGTATGTATGTATGTATGTATGTAATTTGTTCGGGTGGAATCTTGCAACTTAATTTTGAAGCAGATATCTTCAACCGATCGAGCTGAAATTTTGTACACACGTTTAATTTGGATGACAATGCATGATTATATGTGTGACGTCATTCTAAATCCAACATGGCGGATCACCCAAGATGGCGGACTAGTTAAATTTCAACCGATCGAGCTGAAATTTTGTACACACGTTTAATTTGGATGACAATGCATGATTATATGTGTGACGTCATTCTAAATCCAACATGGCGGAACACTCAAGATGGCGGACTAGTTAAATTTCAACCGATCGAGCTGAAATTTTGTACACACGTTTAATTTGGATGACAATGCATGATTATATGTGTGACGTCATTCTAAATCCAACATGGCGGAACACTCAAGATGGCGGACTAGTTAAATTTCAACCGATCGAGCTGAAATTTTGTACACACGTTTAATTTGGATGACAATGCATGATTATATGTGTGACGTCATTCTAAATGCAACATGGCGGAACACCCAAGATGGTCATTAGAAGGTCTCCTCATTGAAGAGCTAGACTGTTCTAAACTAACCGGCAAACGACCTTGCAACAATGATGCGTTAACTGAGATGAATAGACTCAGACACCTGGCCAAACTAAAAATTACAAAATAAATTAAAAGTAAAAAAATATTTTTAAAAAAAGCTTTTATTTAAATGCGCTAAAAAGAATAAAATAATCTTTTCTTTTAAAACTTTTACTATCAACTTATAACGTCATTCCACAATTTATATGATATAAAAGCTTGTCGCGAGATTTAAGTTTTCAAACTAAGTAAATACCACTACTTAAATCTCGCGACAAGCTTTTATATCATATAAATTGTGGAATGACGTTATAAGTTGATAGTAAAAGTTTTAAAAGAAAAGATTATTTTATTCTTTTTAGCGCATTTAAATAAAAGCTTTTTTTAAAAATATTTTTTTACTTTTAATTTATTTTATTTGACCATCTGGTGCGAAAGTGCCTCCCAAGCCTACATTGATTGCAGCTCATTCCGAAACTGCGCAGTTTCTCGTTTGTTGTATACCTACTCTTTATAATATAAAAAATGTATATACGGAGTGTCTCTGGGTCGACTGCGCTTTAGAAGCGAATGTAAAATTATGAGTTGAAATTTGACGTCTGGGGCTTCAGGCTTCAGTTAGAAAGTAATTTGAGTAACATTTTTTTTTGTTCAGAAGTCAAATAGGCCTTGACAGGAATTAAAAACTTAATTTTGGTTTGGGTAAAGTCCCTTTAAACAATCATTAAAGAAAGGTTATTCAAAATATAAAATTATGTAGAATGGTCAAATTTGAAAATAACTGCCCTACTTTGCTCTTTACGATCTTTTTAAAAAGTTACAGTCTATTCTATTCTCGACTTTCTCTGTATCGAATTAACACCCTTTATATGTCATCTATGTTTTAACAAAATATGTAGGTGCCTATTTGATAGAAGTTTTAACTAATGAAATGCATAATCTTTGCAAATTAATAATTATTCAACAATGGTTGTTTATATCAAACAGAGATTCATGGAAAATTTTATATCCAAGAAAATTTATCTTCACTCCAATACAAGTTAGTATATTACAAGCAGTAAATAAGTAATTAAAAAAAGTAGTATGAGGGCGATACTGACATCCACTCCAGTTGCATTATAGTAGATACACCAGTACAGGCACATTGTAATAATTGCTAAACGGATATTTGAATAAACGGTGAAAATAATTTGACAGATCACACTGACGTTTTGGAATAAAATAAATACTTATACAGAGATATTTCTCCGTATCTACCTATATTATGTAGAATTTTATATTTACGTAGAGACTTTTTGCGCTTATCCCTTCGTGATAATCTCTTAGAAAACCTAACATATATTATTATTACCTATATACATATTTGGCTGCCTTCTAAACAATTAACATTAACCTTACATTAGCCTACGGAATTATCCGTTACACAGCGGAAATTTGTGTTTTCTCGCCATTTTTGTCGATGGTTGAATACTGGGACAGCGGTTTAAACTGGTGCAGTATTCGAAGTTTGAAGACTTCTTGGAACGTGGTTCTAAACTGCCTGGACATTGTGCAGTAGAGAATGAAGTTTATAGCTGAGTTCGTAAGGGCTAGAATGTCCATGACATCTCCTGAAAAACAGAGAAAAGGACGTAGCGTTAGAAAGTCGCTTAGAGGTACCTACATTAGTTTGGAAAACTAAACATAATATGGCTATAACAGCGACCACGTCTTGGGGATTTTGTTGAGAACAAATAATAGTAAAAAAAACTAAACTGAACTTTCCTGGCAACTTGAAAAAGTTTGGTTCAGGTTCTGTGGCGAAAAACCCAATTAAAAATTTAATGTGTTCGGAATAATGTTTTATTGGGTTTTTATAGTAAATAGAGAATAAACTGGAAAGTGTGATCAAATTAAACCCGACATTTTGCTTTATAAAAAATGTTCAATTAATTTTTTTATAACTATTTTTTATCACAGAAGAGTTATAGTTTCATCATAAACCATAATTTAATCTTTTTTCCCATAAAATACAATTAAATATGTCTTTCTATCGATAAAGGTTTAAAAAGGTTACATATTGTACATACATGTGTATCTATTGGTCTTTATCCACAAACTTCTTTTTATTGAATGCATTACTTTAAAAACCTAATTTTCCTATATCAATAAAATAGCATAAAAAAATATTGTATAAACGTTTTTTATTTCAAGCCTTGTCTATCCAAAAGGGTGGAAATATCGGTTGACGGCTGAACGGAATTTTATAAATCTCCCACTCAACGATTTTGTAGAATAAGAAATCCGGTAGATATTGTAGTGATAAAATTGAGCGTTTTTTACGGAAACAACCGTTTTGTTACATTTGTATAAAAAGGGAATTTAATAAATAATATAATATAAAGAAAGGAAAATGTAATTTTCGGGTTTCATATTGCGTTTTTGATTCATTTTTGCACTAAAAACAGGTTATTAGCTTATGTTTAGTTGTTTTATAGCTTTCACCACGTTGTACTAAAAAAATGATGGGCCTCATGTGGATGTGAAAATGCCAAGAAGCTTTTATCTCCAGACTATGTAAGTTTACATTTTATGTAAAAGTATTATTTTTTATCAAATGAACCATTTTGTCAGCATTTTATGCAGCCGTACAATCAGAACAAGTTAGCTTATTTACTACGATTTTTTTATGTCTTCATGTTTATAAGTTTCTAAACGAACATTCCAAAAAACTCGGGCGGATACTGGATATAGAAATATAGAAGGTAGATAGAAAAAAACTGTACAACAAATAAAATATCAAACAGATACTCATTTTCTTTAACCCATTTAATATAAAGTTTCAAATGCCGGCTTCATTTAAATATACCTGCTTCATTTAGGGTTCAAAATGGCCGCTAAAAATATTCTTCCGTTTCTTTTATGGGCTATAGGCATATATGGTGGGGACAAAGTATTATTCTTATACTAGACACACAACTAGACCCGGTTTCCTCTATTTGTGAACTCATGTTTATCAATAGGTAATTATTTAGACATGTTAGGGTATGGAACACTGCAGTAAAATTTTACTGGCTAATTGGGCCAAATGGCTTAAACATTCAGGACAAGCATAATTACAAAATACACAAATTGCATTCGGAGTTACGCGGCTGAACCGACAATGTTGTGGAGCAAGGCAAGGGTCGCTGTAGTCGGGAGAGATAATGCAATCGGTGTCCAAATATGGATATTTCAGTATGATAAGAAAGACACATAATAGCAGATTACGAGCTCAGGTTACATTATGTTTGTTAAATAGTTGCTAATGTACTCGAACGATCTGACACTTTAAGCTAATGATTTTATAGGAAAATAGACCGAATAATTAATTACAAATTGTAGGTATATCCAAAAGCCTGGTGCGAAAGTTACTTTTGAAAAATAACAGCTTTCAACGGTTTATAACTCGAGACACATTTTGGGAAGCCCTGGATTTAGCCCTCTTCGCAGACCTGAGGACTTTTGGTATTTATCTCCAAAAGAGTAGGCACAAAAGTCTGTCTACAACCCATTTTTGAGCATTCGTTCACTGGATTAATGCCGCTTTTTTACAAAATACTTCGCTTTAAACTCGTGAAAATGGCCCATATTCAGTTAAGGCTCCTTTCCAACTTTCCAACTTGGTCTAAAAACGAGGCTAAACATGCTTAGGGCACCGCGGGGATGCTATTAACTTGAATAAATAAACAAAGCGATAAATCAAAAGTAATGGCTCCTAAATCCTCGGCTATTTTCTTGTTTTTAGCCGCTCTCGACTTTCAGCTTTTCTTTTTAGTACCTTATTATGCCCTCGCTGTTTTATTACATGCTACTCCTAATAACTTCCTTATAACCATTTAGGATGGCCATTGGCAGTCCTGGACCTAACTTTTAGTGACTCGATTTTTAATGTCTCGTATCTTCCAAACCATTATATTTTATATTTATAGCAAAATTGCTCAGAAACGCGTTTGCAGAAAATAAAATTATCTTCAAACTGATATATTGAAAAGTGAAATCCACAGTTATACCTTCTTATTTGCAGAATTCATGACAATATTTTCTTGCTCAGAGCTTCTCAGAAATGAGTTTATATTTTCTTGCAATTTTTTAAATGTCGATTTTTACTGAGGTTCTTTACGTAAAACCTTATTTTTTAATTAATATACAATAATACAAATCCTGCGAATGTCATAAATAAAGTAATCCAAATATGCAAGTCGAAACCCTAAAAATATGCGCATAAATATGCAAATAATTTAGTCAAAATATGCAGGGCAATGTTGAAAATATGCAAATTAAGAAATACGTTAAAAATATAAATTTATTGTTTCATTATTTACAAATAAACATATATAATGTACATACAAATTTCTAAATGCATTTATACATAGTAAAAGTATTTTTGAACTAAATCTAAATATGAATTTATTATAAATTATACAAATCAGGTTGAAATTTAGTTGTAAAAACATTAAACCACTAAATGTTGCTCAAAATTATCAATTAAAACATTTTGTCTTCTATCAGAATATAAAAATTTATAAATGGAGAAACTCCTTTCCACATCCACTATCACAGGATCCAAATCGATGGATTCGGTAAAATCTCCCTTTAAAATATTTGCTACTTGGCTAAGAAACTGAAACCCATTATTTTTTCCATCACATTTCTAAATTTTTGAAATATTTTGTCAACAATTTTACCTGTGACATTTTGAAAAGCAACCTTAGATTGTTTTACCAGTTCTACACTTCGGGTTAATGGCAAATTAGATTCCTCCATTTGTGTTATTGTTTTAGAAAGAAAGCTATAATTTGCTTTTAGAAAGGAAAGTGGTTTCTTTATTTCCTTGTTTTCTAATAGTTGTTTAACATCTGCAAGGGACTGGGAAGATTCGTTTAAAAATTCTGAAATTAGATCTTTCAGTTGGCAAAAATTCTCGCAATAAAAAAATGCAGCTTCCAACGAAGTGCCCCGTCTTGCAATAACAGGTTGAGGTGGAAGATGAGTGTTTGGTAGTTTTTCTTTGTAGAACTGAACCCTTATAGGCGCTTTAAGGAAGACTTTTTCATGTTGGAAATTAAACTATTTACAAGCGGGAAATGTTTCCTAATTTCCTCAGCAACCCTATTTAAAGCATGAGCAAGGCATGTTACATGTATCTACTTCGGATAAAAGATTTTAAAATTTTGCCCGGCTCTTACCATGTACGGTGCTGCATCTGACAAAACGAGCAAAAAATTATCGGTAGGAACAGGTATAGGAAGAAAAAATGTTGATAATTCCCCTTGAACAAATCTGGTCACTGTCAATGCATTCGTTTTTGGGAAAACCAGGTACCTACCTAGACACCGACCCCTGTTCCCAAAAATGAATGAAACGTCTGCCAAAGATTTAAATTATCCTTAATTCTTTCAATTATGCACAATATGTCATATTTTAAGGATGTATGCAAAATATGCGTGTTATGCATATTTGGGTTACTCTAGTCATAAATAAAAAATGCATGGGCTCTTTAAAAATATATATAATTCAAAGAGCGTTGCTTTACCCTCCGTATCCATTATTTTGTCCTTCTCAACTACAGCCTACACTCAGAATATCACCGTTGTTCGAACCTATCTAACTGCTGACACTGAAATTTTAAGACTTTTCAGTTCCGATTAAAAAATATATCTTTATTCATTCTATTTGAAAAAGCGCAAAGACGTATAATGCAATTTTGTTCAATGTAGATATTATTTATGAACATGATAAGTTCGCATTCACCAATTTAATTAAAAATTGGATTCCATCAAACGAATTCTTATACCGATAGTCGCATAGGTCTCAGAATCTACCAGCATTGGAGGTAATGCCATTTATCTCCCAGATCGCAACTAAAAGAACTTAAAAATCCCTCTACATTCGGATGCGGGAAAGTATAATTCCCGTACCTTTTTAGGAGCGTGAGATAAATCTAAAATCTCTCGGCGACGGCGACAAGCGTGGGGACCTTGTAGGGATTTAAACCCTCAGCATCTGGATGAGAAACGCTCTCGTGGATTACTTTTATCAAATTTGTGACATTGACGAGTGTCCGTTTCAGGATTGAGAAATGGTGGGACAGAGAGATGGCTAGTGAGTAATAACTGAGAACGTTTATCTGGGGATGGGATTCCGCTAGACAAAGTTCTTTATTCAAAGCGCGATGAAGTTGATAATGGAAGTGCCTCGCAAGACCGCGAAATCTGGCAACGCAGAATTAGCGGAAAATTGAAGCAGTGCAGCATCGAATTGTTACTAATCAATTGGAAAACGTGTTAATTTTATTAAACCCGATAACCGTTATTTTATGAGATTAATGTGCTTAAAAAACCATACACGCCCTTCCTCCCAGCATTTAAATTTGATGGGATGTGTCAGATACAGAGTTGCCAAATGTAAATTTTGAGAATATCTTTCCATAGATAAGTAACTTTATAAATTAATTTACTTTTGAGATACAAATTATGTTCTGTTTTATTCAACTTTGCGCTTGAGGTCATGTACCAAAGGACATAGGCGTATCATCGGAAAGGGTGTAACTGTAGGGGTCACATTTTGTGTACCGGGTGGGATTTAATAGTTTTAAGTCATTAATTCCAATCACCTTATTTTTCTGAATACATCAAATTAATTAATGTAATAAAAATAATAATTATAGTAATAGGTATACAGATTAATAATTATCTAATACAATATTATATTGTGTTATTAAGTATACCTACAATATTAGGTAATACAGTAGTATAGCTTTTATTCCTTTAACCATTTGTAGACGCCTACAATTTTCTATATTTATTTATTATATTATTATATATTTATTTCTATATCAATTTTCTATATTTTTATACAGCACCGATAAGAATAAAAACTAGTAAATAGAGTAATCTTGAAGTTGGTTAAAGTATTAATTTATTTATACTTAATTTTAAAAATTCAATGGCAAAATCGGCATCTGTACAAATGTAGTACAAATTATAACAATAATAATACGACAAAAAAAACGAAAAACATTCATAAAAACTGGGAAATGAGAATATATTTGTTATTTCTTATTTTTCTATTGTTATTCCCGGGCTTCTATAAACCGCCTACTTTCCTTATTCTTAAAATTATTAATATCCTTATTACTATTCCTATAGAAAATTTTTCGAGAGATGTGTCTAGTTTAAGTAACAACTTCTATCAAGACACGTAAATTAAGAAGGTTGCCTTCTATAGAGAAAGTACCCTAATATGAGACCACATTACACTGTATTTTGCCTTATAATATATTATAATGCGCAAACTTACGTCGAATACCTTTAATATAGTCTTTATTTACATACTTTAGGTATGAGAAAAAAGTCAAATCTTCAATTTTTAAAATTGGGTGCCTAATATGAGACAGTCTCATATCCATGTTTAACAGAAATACTTCTTGCCACAAAAAAAAATATTTCAAAAACTTTAAAATAATATCAAATTAACCTAGTATACAACAATTTAGTTACATAACCCTTGACACACTTAACAGGTTCCTAATATGAGACAGTCTCATATTAAGGTGTAACAAAAATACTACTTACAAAATAATTTTTATTTCAAAAACATGAAATGAATATCAACTTAACACAGTATTCAATGCTTTAATTATATAACACTTGACATTCTATTCAAATTATTGGTAATCTAAATTGGATGAAGCGAGTCTTCTTATATGAGATATCTCATATTAGGAACACTGGGGTATCTCATATTAGGAAGCCGATGTAGGTACATATCATAGAATTCTTTGCAATCGTTAACAAATGTTACTAAATGCGTTATATAACTACTCTAATTATAAAATATCTTTTATTCAATACAACAAGCTACAAAAACATATTAAACACTTACCACGTTATTCAGAATTAAACGGTAACAGAAACCCTTTAAAAGTTTGTGCATGTACGCTTGAAGTAAACAATGCCGTTCTTAACCTAAAAATTTAGATGAGCTAGACACTGCACTACATATGGTGACTTAACCATTAGTGATTATTTAAGACATTGCCAGCTAGATGGAGACTCTTACTTTAGGAGTTAGTGTGGGGTCTCATAGTGGGAACTGTCTCATATTAGGGTACTTTCCTCTACTAAAGAGAGAGAGAGAGCAATCCAAGATCTTGTTTCAAGCCAGCAGACTGCCATTATTTTTGTTTTCTTTGAACATGTCGATAATCTGGGAAATGATTCCATTGTACCCTTCAAAAATCCAGGTGAAACTCTATGCTTTCGGTTCATCGATCTCTCGTCCAGCGAAACAGGAAAAAATAACAATACCTACAGTAATGCCAACAGATCCATTAAAAATATCGGCACGTGTGTCGAGAAAAAAACACATATGAACACCCACCAAAGGTCGATAACTCCTTGTTCCTGTATAATCTGGGAAATTAGATAGGACGCTGGAGTATAATAGTGATCTTTCGACTTCCTATTCGAGTTCAAAAGATTCCTTTTAATTGTAAACCTGAATGTGCTTTATTCCCTAAAGGCTTAATTACTTCCCTTTTCTTAGTTGACGAAATACTTAGCTGGAGTTAATGAACAACCCGTGTCTATATCAGGTTTCGAGCCGCTTCTCCAAAAATAAATATTTTTTCGTAAGGGAAAGAGAATGATCCATCAAGGAGTCTGAAAGAGAGAGAGAACACATCAATTCGATGGATATTAATTTAGTAAATTTTCGCATTGTACAAAATACAGGGTATAGGTTCAAAATGAAATGAAAATGAGATCACCTAACTATGCTACAATTACCTAAAGCAAATTACAAAACGAATGACTTGGTTACAGCAATGGATTTTAAAATACTATTTAACGTGGGTATGTGGGGAAAATGGTAAAATCGATAAACATGATGTGGGTCCATTATTGTTAAATAATGTCGCATTGATTCTTGACACCCTACGTAAAGTTAAATTTACAAAAGTCATCAGTACCACTGTTATAACGAAATACAGAAAAAATAAGTGTAGTAGCTAGCTGCTAAACGGATATGTGGGTAAACGATAATTTAATAACATTGGCAATATGTAGTGGTAATAATAATAACTAAATAAAAATAATATTATTCACAAAAATGCAAGTTCCACAAAACAATTTTTTTTGGTAATATTTTTTGTTCCCTCTATATCCTTCAGAAAGGGCTCTTTACCAGTAAGAAAAGTATTTTTTTCTAAATTTTAAAGGCATACTTGATGCTTCGAAACTAAAGCAAGGCAAGCAAAGCAAGACTAAACTTTAGAAGCTGAAATCTCAACTAGATTATTGTTATATTTTAGACGAGTCGATTCACTAGTGAATCCGAAAATCACTGCATTTACTTTTAAAATAATAAAATCAATTATTACTCTACTCAATTGCCTGTTAATAAGAATCTCACAAATATTGAAGAAATTTCATGTAACTTTTAAAGAAGCCTTTAGTGGATTTCAAAGATTTTTTTCGATTTATCTTCACCTTAGGAAATGACTTCGTCCCAATTTCTCAGAAATCAAAGACTGCCGGCTTGATTGAGATTGTTCTGCCCTTGCCACAGCGTGTTCTTTTATAGTTGCAACCTTTTGATCGCATAAGATGTAGGGGACCGAACAAAAGTACAAAGGTTCAATTCCGTCGGGCATACTATGTATGATGAATAGAAATAAGAATTTATTAGGCTATAAAATAAAAATCCTTATGCCGCAATCCGAGGCGTATTGCACAACGTCCCACGAGGTTGCATATAATATTTTCTCTTAGATGACTTCGGATGATAGGTTCCACCTAGAATCTTTTATTTGTGTCCAGTGAACTGAAGATTATGTGATGTTTTCTAAGGCAATCCTGAACGTGGAAAAAATATCAACCAAATATGCATTTATTTGTGCCGTAGATCTTCAGTTAATTACATGTCTATTTTTATTTACTTCTTGAAAATTTATCGCTTATTCTTATCACACGAAATTAATTATGCCTTAAATATATTAATGGGAAGAGTTCACTGAACGAAAGATATTATTTTCTTTGTTTTGTGTTCGGCTACCTTATGAAACATTAGAAGGTGGGTGGCCTTTGATATTCATTTTTAGATTGGGTTAATTAGCCAAGTTTACTGGAGTGAGGTCGTATTCCAAAACAGCAACCAGAAGCCGTTGAGTAAAAACGAGAGGTTATGGGTGACCCGTTAAGGGCCACCCTTCACGGTTCACCCGTTTTCTCACTGAATTAAAAGGGCCAAGGTTTGAGTTATCGTTGCTAAAAATGTAATGTCATTATTTTCCATTAAAAAAGGATATAACCTAATTGAATTATGGTACTAGTATGGCTGTAAAATATTCAAATTTCAGGAAATAAGGGTTCTTTAGCTGTTAAATTGTTAATAATTATTAAAAAATATAATTCAACTTCCTATTAATTGAAGTTATGTAATTTTATCATATATATTTTGGGAATCTTTGAGGACTTTGATAGCTTTCATTAGATAATATTGTTAATATGTAAAATTATTTTAAAAAATTTAGAATTTTTTTACATATATTTATACTATTTTCTTATGGAAGCTATCAAAGCCCTTGAAGATTTCCAAAATATATATGATTATGATAACATTACATAACTTCAAGAGTAAGTTGAATTATATTTTTAATAATTATTAACAATTTTAACATAATTAAATTTTAGCCCTGACGAAGACTAAGGTCACATTATTGACCGAAAGATTCGTTTGTTAAAAAAAGTTATACTAATAAATATATGATTGGCTAAAGAACTGTTATTTTCTGAAATTTTAATTGAATTTATCGTAAGAATATTATAGAAAAATATGAAATTCAGAAAATATTAACTATAATAATTCAGACCTTAGACAAGGAAAGAGGGGGGACACCGCGCTTGCTTACCCTGCCGTGTATAGATTTTGTTACGTCGTTTTGAACGGCGGCCATTTTATATGTGGCCATTTTATATGCGGCAGACAAAGCTAGTACATACGTTGTGAGATAATTTCGTGAATATGTAAATTAAAAGTAACAGTTATTAAGAGAAAATAAACTCTTACGATGGTGAATTGTTCAGCGTTTGGTTGCAAAAGCAAAAGTGAAAAGCAAGAGCCCGGGATTTCGTTTCACAGGTAAATATTTAGCAAGATACCTTTGAAAGAAGCCCTAAAACTTTCTTTTTTCTCAATATAATTTCTTCAAATTCTTTCTACCTTTTAGTATGATAAAGTGCATTGTTCTCTTTGTAAATAGGACCAATATAATTATTTTTAACATCGTTTTCATTTTTAACATTTTTGTGATATTGGCTAAGAACGCTTTTCATGCTACGCCACTGGCATGTCGTGCGATGTGGCAGTCGGTAACACGGCCGCGAGCGCTGTTAGGCGTCCTCTCTCTTTCCTTGTCTAAGATTCAGACATGCAGTATCAATTGAAATTCAGATTAGTCAAATGAATTTCAGAATAGGTCAGGTGTCATTCAGAAATATCAGTTGTCAGAAAATATCACTTGCAATTCAGGTTTTTCAATTGTAATTCAGAAAGCAACAGGTTTCATTCAGATTATTTAAATGCAATTCAGAAAAGATGTAATTTATAACGTGCCATTTGTAATTCAGATCTGATTATTTATTTCACAAAACTCTCATAGAGCGTTATGTCGGTTTTCCACTAAACGTACAAAACAAAAACACAACAAAAAGTCGGTTCGAAGAAGACAAAACTGGAACTTTCACAAGACTCGGGTATTTTGCGACACTTGCTGTTTTGTGTTTGGTGTCCCGCTCGGAAGAGGTAAGACCAAGTTTCGACGTACCTATTTACGAACTGGTTCTGTCTAGTGGAAATAACAAGTCGTGTTTCTAGTTTCGCTTTTAACTTTGTACGGCTGCGGCCAATTTGAACTTGCAATGTCTCGGGAGTTTCTGAGAGGCCATCCGGCTACATCGCTAGCCGCCAGCCAGGGCCATAGATAGACCTTGTCGATGGGAGGGGTTATACAGGTATACAGGGTGTTCGAAAAATAGACGGAGATATTTTAGAGGGTGATTCCTTGTTAAAAAATATGAAAAAAAGTTTATATAAATATGGGTCCGGAAATGCAGAGTTTTCAAGATACAGGATGTTAAATTTAAAAAATATATATATTAATATCTTTAAAAAATATCTATTCAGTTCAAATTTGGCAATGTTATTTATTGTATTAAGAGGCTAATTTAGCCCTAATATGTAGATTAAAATTATTAAGTCCAGTGGCGTCCCGGGGGGCACCTTAGCGAATATTATTGGAAAAAAATGTACGCCACTGCCTTTTTGTAACTTTAATATTTGTTCATATTTTTTAACAAGGAATAACCCTCTAAAATATCTCCGTCTATTTTTCCGAACACCCTGTATAATACCTACTTATAGAAATTTATTTCCTCGTGGATTATTAATAATTATTGAATTTTTAAAAGCAGGAATTAAAAGGAGGCGCTCGCTTATTAAAATGCGCCACATTCGAAATTTTGTAGATATTTTAAGGACAGACATTTTAACTGAGGCATAGAAAATTGTAAAATTACATTACCATTTTTCTAATTGGGAGAAGTTTGAACCCCCAACCCGCACCCTTATCTACGGCCCTGCCGCCAGCCGCTTTCGTTTTCCTTCCCTTCACCGTCGGCTCTTTTGAAACGCGACGTGCGGGACGGGAAAAGGCGGTGTTGCCGGATGTCGCCAGATCTCCCTCATTTCGGCATAGAGTTCAGACGGTCTTGCAAGTTCAAATTGGCCGCGACTGTACCTATAACCCTTGTTTATAACAGAGGTTATAAACAAGGCTATAACTGAGAGTGTTTTATATGGTTAAAAAATAAATAACAGGCCAGTAAATACGATCTGTTTATATATACAATATACAATTCACTAAAATGCAGTGATAATCTAGACATCCAAGGTGGATTATTAATTAGGTATAATAATTAATATGCCGCTTTCTATAAAAAAATAACGATAAATAGAAAATGGAGTAACATTTACAGCACAGACAGTAAAAAATCATAATTATATCTACTATTACAAAAGGACTGAAAACAAAAAAAAACTCCGACAATTTTATGCAAAACGAACATAATTGGAACTCGTAAAAAGTTCATATTATGAACTTATATGTTTTAAAGCCTCGTTTTCGAGCTATAACATAAAAAACGCATTTTTTTCAAAAATCTCCATCTACTTACCTAATTTTGTTAAAACTTGGCATATGTTTTTAGTAATAACTAAGGAACTTATTTTAATGTAATAAGATTTAATTTACTTATTCCAGAGGCAAGTTATTTTATGAAAAAAATTGAGCACAACACCATTATTTTGAGATTAAATAATTAAAAACACATTGTTTCTTTTATCTTACTTTTAGAATTTAAATAAATGTAATAATATGTATTATACCCCAGATAAAATTTAACTAGACAAGCTTTTCTTAAGAAATAAATCTGTTTAGTGTTTGGTAAATTTGATGAGATTGATACTTGTAGGTACACCTAAAATTATACTTTTCACAAGACACATATACAGGGTGAGTTTTTTTCCATGCCCACTATGGGGATCTCGGAAACTAGCAGAGCTAGAACAACGGTTAAATGGGGAAAGAATTGCAGTTTTGAATGCTCAATCTAATGCCCCTTTTGGATTTTTAATAAAGTTCATGGCTCACTAGATATTTCGAAAAGAGTGATTTTTTCCAATTTCATCAGATCTCTGTAGCTCCGTTATTTCTGATTATACAGAAAAACTGTAGAGACAAAAATTGTAGATAAGTTTGGGTTTAATAAGATAATCTTATCCAATTTTTTATGATGTTTGTGATTTTTGAGATATGACATAAACTTGTGTTTTTTTTATGTAAATCATAGTTGGCTGTGGCCTTATCAAATCGGCCATTTTTTGTACTTTCCAAAAATATAATACTCGGCATAGTTATTATAAAAAAATAGCTATGGCTAATTTTATGTTTTTTTTTTTAATTTTCACATAATCAGCCATGGAATATTTTCATAATTACGTTCTATTTTATAATAAGACATACTTGAAACTTTCAAATATTTTATTTATAGCTGGTAACAAAATGTAACAAAATAAAACAAAAATTATCATGATGCAGCTCCACCACATAATTATTTGCCCGTAAGAAATTACCTAGATCAGCTCTATCCAAATAGTTGGATAGGGAGCAATAGACCTATTTCCTGGCAGCCCCGATCCCCCGATTTGTCTGTTTTGGATTTCTTTTTGTGGGGACAGTACAAAATAAAGTATGAGACAATTGATGTATTAAGAGCAGCTGTTTTAGAATTAGAAGCAATTATTGCCAGTGTTGACAGGCGCTCTCTAAGAAAGGCGACAAATTCAATTTTAAAAAGACGCAATATTTGCATAAATAATAATGGTGGATTGTTTGTTTGAACACCTTTTTTATTTTAGAAGGTGACATTTTAAAATAATAATAATTGAGTTTTTTAATTTTTGTTTTATTTTGTTACATTTTGTTACCAGCTAAAATTAAAAAGTTTGAAGTATGTCTAATTATCAAATAGAACGTAATTATGAAAAAATTCCATGGCTGATTGAAAATTTAAAAAAATCAGAAAATTAGCCATAGTTCTTTTATTTTTATAATAACTATGCCGAGTATTATATCTTTGGAAAGCTCAAAAAATGGCCGATTTTATAAGGCCACAGCCAAGTATGATCTACATTTTAAAAAACAGAAGTTTATGTCATATCTCAAAAATCACAAACAACATAAAAAATTGGATAGATTACCTTATTAAGACCAAAATTATCTACAATTTTTGTCTCTACAGTTTTTCTGTATAATCAGAAATAACGGATCTGCAGAGATCTGATGAAATATCAAAAATCACTCTTTTCAAAATATCTAGTGAGCCATGAACTTTTTTAAAAATCCAAAAGGATCATTACATTGAACATTCAAAACTGCAATTCTTTCCCCATTTAACCTTTGTTCTAGCTCTGCTGGTTTCCGAGATCCCCATAATGGGCATCGAAAAAAACTCACCCTGTATATGCTTCGATTTAACTGGGTGCACATGTGCCCATGTTATATTGTTTCTTAAGAAGTGAGAAGTGAGTGCAAACATTTAACTCTTGTGTATTAATATTAATTATTATTGTAATTAGTTGTGTAATAATTTGAACAATGGGACACGAAACGTGCGTGGCATGTAAGAAAAATGGAATTAGCCTGGCATGCACTGGGTATTATAATTATACCTGCGCAAGCAGCTTAAAACTTATAAGTATCGAAGTTCCCGATTAAATTCAAATTCGCATCCTTCATCCTCGAGTGGAGTGTAAACGGCTGGCGAAAGCGCGGTGTGAAGGGTTCCTTAAATAACTTGCCGGCATGTATAATGAACCAGATACTGTAAACTTAGTCGCCACTTTTTCCTTTACAGTTTACTCTATAACGAGCGAAAAATAAATCTTCGGATGAGTTATTATATCTTTCAGTTAATTACTTGTTGAATACTGTGTACAACAAAATAGAGTTTTTATCTAGATTGGGGTTCTACACTTACTCATGGTGATTAATTAAGTGGGAATATTAAATCCGGTTCTTTAGAAAAGTTCCCCTTCCGTTTTAGATATTGTGGAATGGAATATTCCCCTTCGACGCATATCTGGATCCTGGATCAAATCATTGATTAAAGGAGCCATAGATAGTCAGAAGCATTGTTGAAACGGTTCGCAAAAAATCTTGCTACACCAACTTTAAATTTAATTTTGGAGCGAAAACAGATAAATAACAAATGATGTTTAGTGGCATCTCAGGTAAAGGATATCAATTGAAAAAAATGCACTCCAGCCGGGACTTGATATGCCACTAAACATCATTTGTTATTTATAATTATTACACGTACTAAAAATCTTTCTGTGTTTCATATTCTGGCTTTGACATTGTAGGTTAGAATTTCCACGTTCGATACTTGCATTAAGTCGCTATATGTCGAATATTGTGGGTGGAAGAACAAATAGGAAGTTTACATAACCAACAGCAATGAATGGTTTCCCTACACCCTCTAACCCCTTCTAGTAGCTGTAGAAGACGCCGAAGTCTTCTACATCTCACCGCTACTAACTATATATCAATTGGAATAAATAACACCTAGCCGATGGAACCCGTATCTCCGGTAGCTTAGCTCAGTCAGTTAAAGTGCCTACGGCCACAGTAGGAGTCCCGGGTTCAAGTCCCGGCTGGAGTGCATTTTTTTCAATTGATATCCTTTACCTGATATGCCACTAAACATCATTTGTTATTTATAGTTATTATTACAGGTACTAAAAATCTTTCTGTAAAACAGATAAATTGTAATGTCTTACAATCCTTACGACTCGATACTAAGTTGTGGTATGGGTATTTTAATTTAGTTATTAGTTTTTATATAAAATTGTATGCAAAATATTTGGTGTAGCGAGCGGAAATTTCAACAATGGTTCTGACAGTCTGTTTAGCTTTGTCTCTATGATCACATGTAAAATGGATTCAGCATCTGAATTAAATTTTGTTTTTCTCCCCTAAACATTTTTATATGGCCATAATATCTCCAGGGTAGTCGCCATGGGAATGGGTATACGCAACCCCGCACAAAAAAGGACTCCCTTCACTGATTACTATGTATGCTGAATAAGAAAGAAAATTATATTACGCTATAAAATAAAAATCCTGTTATCCAGTGGTTTGGGGTTCATTGAATATTCTGATCGAGTCCCCACGAATTGTTTATTTATTAGACACCAAGGCCATACTTAAGCTATGACAAAGCATACGATGCTTTACACTGAACTCCATTGTATGCAATATTCACAAAGATAGTAACTTCCTCTAAAATAATTTTCTGTACCTATAATTTAATATAAAGTTTTTTCTCAAAGGAAAATTGGAACATATTAATCGAATCAATTGTGCAATGAATGCCATGAAATGTAAAACCCCAAATCTTTACTTTGGGGAATTTTTTTGAATGGAATTTCGTCAAATGTGACTTTTACGAACACCCTGTATGCAAAGCTTAATCAATTGGCAAAAAATATCACCAACCTGTGCTCCGTGGTTTATACAGGGTACTCCGGAAAATCCATTTTTTAAAATTTTATATAATAACTTAGAGTATTGATACTTTGTAGAAAAGGTTTTGAGGTATGGCCAATTCGTTGGCATCATCCATTTTATTTTTGAAATGATGCCTAATACGATATTCTGAAAACTGTTCATTTACAAAAATCATAGTTAGCGATGGAATAACCGTCTAATCGAAATAGTAATGTCTATTAGCCAAAGCAATTAATTTTTTTAAATTAAATTTCATCTAGATTGTAGTAAGTTCGTTGAAGAAGGTTCTCTTGTAACATCTGAAAATTTTATTAAACACTAAAATAATGCAGGGACCACCTACTAGATATTGATTTTTATGATCATTATATCTACCCATTTCCAAATCAATACGCGAAATAAAACATTACGACAGGAATCCAGGGAAAGGAAAAGTGATTTTCAGCAGGCTTTTCTGTCGATTGAACACGGTAAAGGCCTTTTGTTTGCATTGCGAAATAGATAGCGATTTTTCAGGGAAATCTGCTGAATTTTCCAGTTCGTTAGTTTTTTATCTCCCGAACCTTCTGACATCTTAACGCCCGCCTTTGGAAATAAAGAAATATATGCTGGTAATTATGCAAAATATTTTATTAGACGTCCACATTTTATCATCTCAAATATCTACCAACGTAATTTCTTTTCGACTCTTGAAAACCAGAGAAGTTTAAATAATTCAGTGCCACTTTTCAATTCGATTTGTATGAGTATCCTGTAGCTTCCATATGGTAAGAACTTTGGCAAGCCACTGCAATCTATTTCCAAATCTTCAATTCGGTAGCTGCCCTAAAATTAGCAAAGTTTTTCATTGTTCCCTCATATAAGGTTTTTTCATTGAGAGTTGCCGTTTGAAATTTCTGGATCTTTTTAACAATCATCATCAATTTATTCTCACAGTACAGAGGCGGAGGGAGGGGGTAGCACAATGGGTTTTAGTATAGAAAATAATAAAATTTTCTGAAAAAGAAATTAATATATCGCGAAAAGGTTTTCTTTAAAATTTGCAAAATTTATTTTCGTGCATTTTACGAGAAGGATGCTGGAAATTAAGAATGCCATGCATTGTGTGGTATCTGGGTATCTATAAGTTTTTTGGATATCATACAGGGTGTCTACTTTGGAACATATACAAATCCATAAAATCTTTATTTTTGGAGATAATCGCCTGAACTTTTTTTGGAAGGCCTTCAAAAACCGCTTCTTTTGACCTTCCTACCATTTTAAAAATACTAGTTCAGGGCCGGATACAATTTTTATACCCCTTACAAAAACCGTTTAACGATTTTTTATTTAAAATTTGACACCACTGCGTTAATCAGGACACCCCAAAATCCCCCACGTACCAAATTTGAACAATCCCCTCAAAATAGTTGAATGTTCAACAGGACCACTCAAAGTTTCGGGTGCAAAGATCCAATACAAAATATACACGGTGTCTTTCTCTGTGCCATCTCAAAATACCGAATTTTTTGGGGTCAAAAATCGAATATATCAAAACTGACTATAACCGGACTAAAGTCTAAAAAAATACAGAGGCCTGTCAGTCAGTAAGTCCATATTATGAGTTAAGGTGGCTGGTGTGCCACAATAGGAAAGGCACAGAAAATGTATCATCTTAGACAGTGACTTTGTTGACGTAGGTCCAATAATGTAAATTATTTTTATATGTTGGCATTTTGTAAAAAATAAATTACTTTTGATTTCATTAATATTTTTTCCAGAGCACTTTTGATTGTATAAATATGCTTTTAATAAATAAAATAGTAAAGAAGGTCAAAAGAAGGGGTTTTTGATGGCATTTCGAACAAAAAAAAGTTCAGGCAAATATCTTTATCTTAATTACATTGTTTATTTTTTTCAAACTGTACCTTTACTTGTATGACCATGTAATTTTTTTATTGTGTATTTCCGACCCAAATTTTTTGTTCGAAATTATAATTTCTACCTGTCATATTACGAAGGCACGATTTAGAAATACCCTGTACATAAAATGTAAATTCCTTACCATTTTAAAATTGCAAACTGTTTTTGCATCAATATTTGAATGTTGGGCGACTTGTTGAGGCATATTGAAAAAATTTTGCTTGAAAAATTTGCACAAGTTGACCAACAAAGTGGTCCCAGTTCTTTTGTATTCGGTGCCATATAACTTGTACACTACGACCCGTATCTACAATTTTCAATTATAAGTATACAGGAGGTTTTCAAGTTAATTATATTGCGTTAATACCATAACATTCTCAGTGATATCTTGACTAACATTGAAAGCAACGTTAAGCTTCAATTGAGTATTGCTAACTTTAGAACTTTCGAAAATGACATCGCCGTGGGTGTAATCTTTGTTGTACCAAGCGAGTTCCGCTCTTTCGTTGATGACGTCATACGCTTGCTTAAAATGCCGAAGTTAAAACATTGCAATCAGAATAGGTAGTTTACCTGCCTCTGCCTTTATATCGCAAATGAATCGGGCGAAAATCGGGAAAAAAAGTATCACACATTTGTTTGTCATTTTATACTAGCGCACGCTGTTCGTGTACATGGCAAAAACGTAATTAATCCTCTTTTTATACCGAAAACCATAATAATGAATTGCGATTAAAATCGCGATTTAATGAAATGCTGCGCCTAATGTGGCATTTTGTAGTAGTAGTACCGAATACAGTAAATGTTAAATTGCACAGGATGTTTAAATAGTTAATTACAGGTATGACATAAATTAATAGTGGCTATTAATTTTTTCAAAAGGGTATATTATTAGATTATGTTTCCTGCGATATATCAAACCAATCAAAATTCACTTATGGCTAGACTTTCTAAAAGATTTCGCCAATAGCTTGTGATTACGACTAAAAAAATAACGAGTTATCGATTTTGTAATGTAAAAAGCTTTTTGCACCGAAGGGCCACTTTGGTCCCTTGGGAGTAAACAAAGTGGCATTAAAGCAACTAAAATAAGGAAATGAAGTGCAAAGTGCAAGTGTTAGTTTATTATTTTTGAACGATTTATTAACAGTCCTCGGACCCATGCCAACAAAAAATTTTATATAAATATGTGTGAAAATTGTCAGTGGCGGGGGTTTTTTTTTTGGGACCCTTTCATACTTTTAAGGGCGTCGGACAACGGAACTTCCAGAAATTTTTTGTCGGGCAAGGTAACCACGTGATTTTAAATATTTTTATTAAACGATCCTGAAAAAATCAGATGTGAAAAAAATTAGCTGTGACACCCCTAACATGGAAAAGTTATGACGACATAAAATTCCACAGCTAATTTTTTCAAAGCTGATTTTTTCAGGATCGTTTAATTAAAAATATTTAAAATCAAGTGGGAAATTCTGTTGTCAGACCACCTTAAAAGTTTGAAAGGGTCCCAAAAACTGAGTCTCAACGGTGAGGTAATAAAATAATTTTTTGTAGGCATGGGCCCAAGGACTATAATATTTTTACCGAAAGAATGATGTTCACATATTTAATTTTAGGATAATTAGTTCCATTTAGTGTATATTTTAAGAAGTAGGTATTACATATTTTTTCTTGAAATCGGCAGTGAAGTGTAAAATCGTCATTAAAAGCTCAAAAATCGGCACTGAAGTAGCCCATTATTGTACGATTTTTTCAATAAGTAGGCCTTGGCGGGATGTAAACATCAAACGTCAGACGCGGAGCCATCGCCCCTCAAAAGTGACCGAATATTCAAAACTCGGCCAATAAGGCAGCACAATAGGCAGCAGTTTGGATTTTCTGTCAGAAAGTGTCGTGTCTCGTCATACTTGACCTAGGGAGAGCGATCGTCAAAGTTAAGCAACGCCGCGCGTAGTCGGTTCATGGATGGATGATCCCTTATGATTATTTTTTCGCCTAATAAAACATTTTTTTCCGATTTCAAAAAAATTATAATATGTACCTCTGCACTGAAGTTCTTTTTATGACTCATGTGGTTTATTTGCCTCGGCCAGAGGCCTCGGCAACTAAATTCCACATGAGTCATAAAAAGTTGAACTTCAATGCCTTGGTACATAAATAACAATTTTAATAGGTAGGTAGGTAACTAGCTGATTTTTTGCCAGTGAAGTACAAAAGTGGTACAAAGCACCTCCAAAATATAATTCGCAGATATTACTCCAAACTTTGAGCCTTTTACGCAAAGCGGCTCTGCGGTATTTTCACCCAGTTTAAAATGACTTTTCCCTCAACAGAACTTCGTTCTATTCACAATCCAGTCCCCCCCATAAGTCATGTTCAATGGCCAATAAACTTGAACGAGAGCAAGTTAGATTAACCTGGGGAACGAGTGAAACCAGTGTGAAAGTAAGAGACGTCTTGCGCCTTGAAAATAAATTTTAACTCACGCTATTCAGTTCCTTAATAAAAATAAGATGAGTCGAAAGAAAAAATGGGCAATTTGAAAAGCTCGAGTTGAGTTGTGTCTGTAGTCCTGTGAAACAGAACAAGATATAGAATAACATTATAATTTTAAATAAATATAAAGAATATTTAAAATTTTGTATTATTTAGGTGTTTTCATTTGATTAAACCTCAAACCTCATAAATTAAAGGACTTAGACTACTACACTCTTAGTAACCTCGTACCCCGTTTGAACTTACAATTTTATTATTCACAACACAGAAGATTTCTCATTATGACATATTCATATTTCATTTTCGCAACTTTGTAAACTTGTCCATTTACTGAAGCCAGAAAATAGGTAGGGCTCCGTAAAAAGCCGCATAAAATCCTGGAATTGTGGGCCAACAATGCAGAAGTTAATTGAGGCAATTTACCCAGTCAGGACAACTCACGGATATCAGGTTATAAACCGTAGCAAATTCAATCAACAAAAACCCTTTGCAAATGCGTGTAAAATGGTTGAGCGGACAAATGAATTTGTATCTCCCAAGGAATAATACATTTAGAAAAAATAGTAGTTCGTACAGGGTGTCTCAAATGGGAAACTCTTATTTTCCGACGAAATAAACAAAAATTAAAAAAAAATCGCGAATAAAAGAGTTACATGACTTTGAAGAAAATGCGACATTTTGAAGAACACCCTGTGTACCTGTATATCTAATAAACTAATCAAGACACCTATATATATGTTACAGCCCGTATATGAAAACAGACTGTATGTATACGGTCTAGGCCATAGACTTATAAGTCTATGGTCTAGGCTGTATCTATACGGCCTAAATGGCGCAGACAGTATGTAAATGACATGACATTTCATATACGGACTAGACCGTTGACATACGGGCTATTGGCATTCATCCTGTATGTGCAATCGTAGTGAATTACCCTTCTTTTTTATATAGGACCATTAAAGAAGAATATGCCTTCTTTTCAGTATGTATTTTGCAGAAAATAAATCTAGGGTACCTATACATTATACTAAATAATTACCTTTTTTTCCTTCAAAATACTACGTACCAGCAAGAAGTAATATCCTTCTTTGATGGGCCTATATAAAAAAGAAGGAGTAATTCAGAAATGGCGGATGTCGAAATCTCTCTGTGATATACGGTCTAGTTGCAGATAGACCGTATACATACAGCGTGATCAGTTAAGGGCGGCCCTCGGCCATTTCTCGGGAACTATGCAACCTAGAAAGATGCGGTAAAAAAATTGTTGATAAAAGTGACCCAAATAATTTCAATGAAAATGTTTTCAAGTTCCTTCGTTTACCGCTAGGACCGAGAAATGGCCGAGGGCCTCCCTTAACTGATCACGCTGTATATAATAGGACTAGTCCTTTTGCAAACCGACTAGACCGTTTCTTGACGAACAAGCTTCTTATACATATGGACTAATATCTTCAGTCCGTTTACATATTTACTAGTGCTTTTGTATACGGCCTGTTTTACATATACGGTCTGTAACATATATACAGGATGATTTTTTAGGCCTACCACCGCCATTTTCTCTCGCCCTACAAAAAAAGCGTAAGAAACAAAAATGTTGCGGTTTTGGACAGCTAAGTGGTGCTGCAAAAGAAATCGGCATCCATCGCCAACTTGTCGCGGAATATTTAAAAAACCTCAAATTGAACAAAACGCAAAACTATTAATAGCCGTGGAATGTTTATTTTAAGAGACAGAGGAAAACTTTTATATTGAAAATTGATGGCACTGGGAAGCTTTTTCCATCGACGTAGTGAGATAGTTTCAGCAAATTACACAGGGTCTTCGGCCCTCTTGATGAGGCTATGAAAATTTTTTTGTTTATTTCTTATTAAGCGATTTTCTCGCTTATTTTAGGCCGCACAGAAAATACGTAAGAAAACAAAATATGGCAATTTTGGTCAGCGAGGCGACTTTAAAAAAGGAATGGGCCTCCATGCCCAACTTTTCGCGGTGTACTAAAAAAATTTTTTAAATCGAGAAAAATTTTCATGGTTTCAAGAGAGCCAAAGACCCTGTGTAATTTGCTGAAACTATCTGACTACGTGGATGGATAAAGCGTCTCAGTGCCATCAATTTTCAATATGAAAGTTTTCCTATGTCTCTTAAAATAAACATTCCACGGCAATTAATAGTTTTGCTCAATTTGAGGTTTTTTTAATATTGCGCGACCAGTTGGCCATGAATGCCAACTTCTTTTGCAGCACCACTTAGCTGTCCAAAATTGCAACATTTTTGTTTCTTACGCTTTTTTTGTAGGGCGCAAAATAAGCGAGAAAATCGCGGTGGTAGAATTAAAAAATTATCCTGTTATACATCCGCGAGTAATAACTGATAATCTTGTTTACATATTATAAGACTAACTATAGCTTATCTTTGATGGCTTTATTTTTGTGATTTTTATATGGAATATTTCATATTTCTTAAATATTTGCATTTAAAATCTTCCAAGATACCGGCTATGAAAGCGACGATTGAAAAATATAGTTCAAGATGTCCGCGGCAGATACTAAATGACCTATCTATCTCTCCATTAACTTCCATAAGAGGCAATTTCTCGCTTAAATAATCATGACCGGTTAGAATTTGAAATAATTACCCTTCCAAACAAATTACTCTTCTTCAGTGAAACTTCCGTTGATTACATTTTAATTAAACGGGCTTGTTGAGTTGCAACCTACTTCTGGAGCACCAATTTTCAGGTATAATTATTTAATTATTTGTACCTATCCTAGTTGTTCATTTTAAATTAAATAAATTAGCAAACATGCGAAAAAAAGTGTTGAGTTGAAAACTGAAACACGCCAACTTTGCTTTGCGCTACATGCCTACCTAAAACTTGGAAGCAAACTTATTAAGTTCAGCGGAGTGCAAAATTAGGGTTTCGTACGGCTCTGGACAAAAATAGTGTCGGGTTGGAAATTAAATTATTAAAGCGAGTGTAAAACACCCACTGGAAAAATTTCTCGCAGCAATAACGTCTTATTCTAAAGCTTCCATAATAAATACATACAACTGAATTATACCTACTTGCGAAAATAGTTGTAGTCTTACTTGCATTACCTACTTCAGTCCTTTATCGCACATGCATAATTATCAGCACATATTATGCTTGTCTGAGTTAAAAAGAGAGAAAGGAAATATAAAGAAAATATTAAAACTGGCACACTCCAATAATCATATAATATACAAAAAAATATTGTATGCGAATAAAGTGTGTTTTAGGTACGTGCGCGAATAATTCCCTACTTTGATTTTCTTCTGCTAAAAAATTTTATATTCACAAAGTTTAATTTTTCAAAAGCGGTACATTTTTGAAAAAAAAGTCGAGACTACTTTTTTTCTTATAATAATTGATTGGGAAACTTAGTGGAAGCAAAAAAATACTTTTCCAGTTACGTACCATTTTTTAATTAAAAAATATTGTGGTTGACCCCCGCTTCTCCGGCACTGGTGGAAGTAGACAGGCCAACAATCGAACAATCCACTTATTTTGACATTTTTTATCGCTTCCGGAAGTTATGCAGGTAAAAGTTGGACCAGTTGTATGTTGTATATAAGTTTTTTTATCCAGCATGAGAAAAGTTAGCCGACTTATATTTACATGGTGTTTTCCTGTGCACGACCTGGCATCCAATATTCAACAAATACGAGTATACATATGCCATCAGGCTGAGACGAATGTATTGAAACGAGTTTTATGCATTTTCGCTCGAATATAACTTGCGAATTTGTATATAAAATAAGACATAGAATTGCAATATTCATAAGGAGTCAGAATCACTGACTTCTTGAAAATTCGAGAAAACGTATAACATGTTCACGGATGCAGTTGACAAAAGGAGCGAAATTTGTATTATTGATTTTTCGACGAAAATGTATTATTTATACAAAAAATAAACTGATGTTGTGTGAAAAGTGAAGTGTAAAAAATAGTGAAATGTGCGAAAAGTGAAAAAACTAGCATACCATAAAATCTTAGATCAGATGTACAGGGTGTTAGTGAATTAAGAAAACATGAAATGCTTTAGAAGAGAAGTACCTACCATTATTACAAGCTTTTATTTTTTATTATTTTAGAAAAATTGTTTATGAAGCAAAGTTGTTTTTAATCCAAAATAAAGCCCCAATAAAAAATTGATTTTTGAATTCTAGAAATCTGAATTTTGAATTTAATGTTTTTAATTTATTTTTAGTTGGATTTACGAAAATTCCAAATGGAAATCTGAAATGTGTCAACTCCATACTTGGACACGTCCGTGGACTATAAATGTGTCAATAATAAGTAGGTAAGTATACCTAAATTATAGTTGATAATAAAAATTTCCAAAGATCCCAATGTGCCCAATGTTCTCTTGCAAAGCGTTATACAGGGTGAGTCTGAATGTATAGTAAATACTTTAAAGGCTTGTTCGGCAGGTGGTTTTAAGGGGGGGTCTTTCATATAATTTTTTCGATTTGGGCTTTCCTTGCGAGTCTACAAGGTGACCCAAAAGTATTTTTTTTATTTATATCTCAATAACGGCGCTACATAAAATTTGAAATTATATGTATGTGTTATCTACTTACTCTAAGACGCCTTAGGGTAGTTTATTCATTTACATACTGCCCTAAAAAAAGGGTAAAAACTGACAACCCCTATTAACTTTTTTGCTAGAACTTTTTTGTGGGTCATTTTTACGTACAACAAAAATATGATTTGTGTAGCCCATTTATTTAAGAAACTTTTTTCCTTCTATATTTTTTCTCGAAAACAAAATATTTTTCCTACAAAAAATAATTTCATGCCAAATACCATTCCACTGACTGTTCCAGAAAATCAAGTACTTATCGGGCCTCTGGGGCCATATGAAAAATGAGGTTTATTCCACAGAAGTAAACACTATAGACGAATGACGTAATAGAATTTTTAAATAAATAAAAATAATTAAATTGTTTGACGCCCGCCTACTATGATTTTTTACTTGATTTTCTGGAACAGTCAGGGGAATCGTATTTGGCATGAAATTATTTTTTGTGGGAAAAATATTATGTTTCCGAGAAAAAATGTAGAGGGAAATAAGTTTCTTAAATAAAAGGGCTACATAAATCATATTTTTGTTATTTTGTTATACGTAAAAATGACCCACAAAAAAGATCGAGCAAAAAAATTAATAGGGGTGGTTAGTTTTTACCCTTTTCTTAGGGCAGTGTGTAAACGAATAAACTACCCTAAGGCGTCTTCCAGTAAGAAGATAACACATACCAAATTTAAAATTTTTAAGTAGCGCCGTTGTTGAGATATAAATTTAAAAAAACTTTTGGGTCACCCTGTAGACCCGCATAACTTGGCAAGGAAAGCCCGAATCGAAAAATTTTATATGAAAGACCCCCCTTTAAACCACCTGCCGAACACCCCTTTAAAGTATTTACTATACATTCTGACTCACCATGTATAAATATATTTTATAATTTAGAGCAACACCGTATTTAAAGATGGGGAAAAGTACTTCTTTCCGCTTTCCGATACATTGAGAAAACAAACAAAACCTTATATCGTCGACTGAAGAGTCACCCAACGCTTATTATATTGCACGCTTCGATTCTCCGAAACATATAAAAATCTGAAAATTTGTATACTTACCTACTTGAACTAATTTATTGTAAACGTATAAGTATATTATTGTATAAGTTGCTGCCAACTTCCGGTACAACCGGATGTTGCAGAAAGTTGAAAATATTTTAGTTCAAGTGGAAAGGTACGATAACCTATAAGTATGCAAATTTTCAGGTTTTTATTCCGTTTGCTTCTCCAGATACTATTAATGCACGGTATTCGCGCCATACCCTGTATAGTTTTAATTAGAATTTCAGAACGTTAGTGACCCAATTTCGTTAATACGTTAACGTTAATATCACCGAAAATGCTTCCCCTCACTGTACCCCAACCCAACATTTTTCTCAATATAAGTTTTAATTTGTTTGCACCTTATCACGGATATTAAATATTTGCCCTGGCGCAATCACGACCAAACATTATCCGAGTTTCGGTTGTCGACAAAGGACGGTGACGTGGCTTACTAATTCTGTTTGAAGTGCAAGCAGGTTTATCTAAATGGCATCAGTTAATTGCCATTATTACATTCTGCGTTCGCCTCTAATAAGTTTTTAATTATGCAATGCCCCGAGAATACAGTTGTTTCTTACTCGACGTTTATTTCTTTGCCCCAAACAACAACTCTCCCAATGTTAAATCTAATGAAACGAAAATCGGGGTTAGTTGGTACTGCGAAAATAATTAATTTTTAATTCCGCATGTAGGTACATTAAAATCAAGCTGCTAAATTAAACCGACAAAAAAATGCAAAATCGTGTGTATCAACAACAAAAAGCTGGTTATTGCAACAAAAATTAGACACAGGATACATCGACATTTTTTCATTAAAACGGTCCTGCGGTAGTTATTGCCTTTGATTGTAAAATCATTCAGTCATAACCTGCCGAACTCTTTCAAAGGTCTGTCGTGACCTACTAATTCCTCTGGCAAAATAAAAACAGCTGGCGTGGGTGGCGTCGGAATTGGAAAAAGAAATCGAAATTCTGATTGGTGCTGTATTTTCTTCGCTAGATTGAATAAGGAAAATGTGTGTCCGCAAGGAAACAGGAAACCGGGAAGTTCGTTACTGCAGGCGGAAATATTCAATACAAAACGTAAATTAAAGCAACTCTTGCATATTGACAATCAAGAGTCAAGAGTTAAATCTTTATGTGCCGCTTTGGAACCAAAAATATGACTAGGGAAGTTAATAGTAGGTATATTTCCTAACAAGTGCGGAAAGTGTACTTTTACGCACGCTTGTAGAAAAAAATATAAAGGTAACCTTAATAGGATTGCTCACAAAAAATAAATACCTCCTTAAACGCCACAAAGACAAACTAAATATTTTAAAATCGAGAAAAAAATAAAAATGTTTTCTGTAAAAAAACGCTGTCTGATTAACTTGTATTTTTGTATTTATTGTTTATTCCACAGCCAACTTAAAAGTTTACTACAGGGAATCTTAAAACTATTTACAAATTCAAGTAAAAAAAAAAAAAACAAATATCAACAACAGAAAAGTCAAAATTAAAACATTTTATTACAGGTGCAAGAATTTTTACACATTTCGTTTTATTTTTAAATAGAGTTTTGTAGACTGCTTACTATAGAAAAACTTTCAAAATTGGAGGACGTCTTGAAGCCTAATTGGGGTTTTTCGTTAAATACATCCATCATCTCCATTCTGATTGGTTGATGGAATTATACCCCTTCAGTTAATTTAAATTACAAATATATGTACATGTGTAAGTAGAAAAAAGTGTATACCTATAAGCATTATGTGTTATAAACTGACTAGTTGGCTACAGTATGAAAGAAATGCATACACTAAATGTTGCTAAGCTATTCTTTTGTGTTTTTTTTATAAAAGAATATATATATGTCATCTAAATTATTTGTATTTGGCAATATCCTCGATATTGCTAATATTTCTTGCTAAGACTGATATAGCGAATATAGATGAATTCCCAATCTTTACCCCACGTTCAGAAACTTCATTTTCTTTATCTGCTCTACCCAATAAATAAAGACGTTCATTAACTATTTCCAAGATATTTTATTCCAGTCTTATACAACCTATGGCATGGCATCTTTATTTCAGTATTTGCCGAACTTCTAAATAAAATATCGCAAACAACCCAACATGTTTCGAAATCGCATCAATAGATTTACCAGTTGAATGCTCAACTTCATGTTTATCTTTAAAGGTAGGAGCTTACGTCGTAGCTGAATACAAAAGTTGCAAGTTTTCAACATTATGAAGAGAGCGGTCCCTTTATCTCTGCATTGTTAGAGAAATACGGGCGGCAATAAACGCAAGCCTGCAATAAATTAGTAAAGTGCAGAATACCAGAGTTTTGCGAGGGAATACAGAAAACATGTTGGATGTCAACATGGATTACACGAGTCTACCAAAATTGCCACAAAATTTCTAATTTGCTCCCGCTTCTAATTCCATTAATTTCTTTATTATGATGTAAAATAAATAGCTGGTCTTTTAACAAAGTGTTATTTATACATTATAGAGGTATTATATATATTATACATACCTACTTACACGGTACATGCTACATTATACAGGGTGATAGAAAACCATAAAATATGACTATTTTGTTTAATTCCTTATTTTTCCAACCGTTAAAGATATATTCAAACGAAATTTGGTACGTATCATGCATTGATCAAGTGTCACAAAATGTGATAATACCAAGTTCCCCAAATGGCCAGTGGCGGAGATATGGGTGTACACTAAATTTGTATTATCAAGAAAAATATTAATACCGCCCTTTACAGAATTTTCTTTTATGCACTTAAAAAAACTTTCTTAATCTAAGCAAGAACTCTCTCTTGATTTTTTTTGTATCTGCCACAGTTTAAATGATTTAGAGCCCGAATTACCAAACAAGTACATACAGCCTTGACTAAGCAAAATCGTTTTTTTTTACGTTTGCAGAACAAATAAATTTAAATTGTTTCTTTTTTTCGTAAATCAGTGGCCAGCAAACATGAAAAATGTGGCTTTGTTACTTTCTACATTTCGGGGATACTCGGTGGCTTTATAGTGTAGATTTATGGTTACAACCCTTCCGTAATTGAAGAGGGTTGATGAATGTACGTGCCTCTGGAGCTGAAAATCTGTATTGATTACTCTTTCCAGGTCAACAAACATTTCAATGTATATAACATCTGAGTTGTAAGCAAAAAGTTGTAGAATGCCGATCAGGTTGGATTTATGAGAATAATATAAAAAATGTCGTGCTTATCTGAGCACGAAGTTCCGCTGGTAAAAAATATATATTTGCAACGAATACATTTGGCAACGTTGCCGGTTTTAAACCACATAATCGTGAAATATAGGATTCAAGAATATCCCGTTTTCCAAATGATCCTTCTTCAAACTGCGCATTCTGACTATTTCAAGACGCGATATTGCAGTTTTCGAACTTCCTACAACTCGATGTTTTACTTTTTCAATTTTCCGTATATTCTGTGTGGCCAGATTTTGCGGTCATGATACACATGCACTCTATTTTAAAATAAGACAGTTAAATCTGCTTACAACTCGAAAATACCCGGTTTGTTTTAAAGGTAAACTAAACTATTTGAATGTTTATTTAAAATCATTTACTTGATTTTATTCCTATCTCCGAATGTATTTATGACTTCAGCACCACCTATTTAGACGGGACGTATTTCGTACCATCGATTTATTTACACAGTATTTTAGTTTTGCATCGATAATAATAACAAACGTAGTCCTGGGATATTCATTTTTTATTATTATTTATATCATATAACATCTTGAAAGCAAGCAATCATGTATATCTGCATGTGACTCAGTTGACCTATTTTTCTTCCTATTCTACATAATGTATTAATCGCGTGATTTTTTCTCGCTAAAACGCAGTTGTGTTAAAGACTTTCATGTTACAAATTGCCCGCGAAATCGATTGTCTTTAAAGCGCATGACTACTTGTTACCTTTATTGTGAAAAATTTGCCAGAAAAACTTCAACATTTCTTTTAGGATAAAGGATAATTATTTATAATTGAAATGTTAAGCTCAGGGAAGTAATCGCCCATAAAGGAGTTTCCATCACGTGAAATGTATTTGAAGGCAATTTTTTAAAGATTATATTATTGCATGGCCTGGAATTGTACATAGTTTATAGTATATAGTTTCATCACGTACTCTGAAGATGAAATATAGTACCTAACTGCCGAACAAGCATATGCATTGTACTTGCAGTTTTGAGGTTTTGTGAGGGTGAAAATTATTATTATCATTATTGTTATAACTACTACCTAGGTATTTCCAAGTTCCATTTCAAATCCTTTGTTACAAAAATTGTAACTATACTAAAATGAAGCAATCCTTACGCCTGGCGTAAATAAAACCACGTGTTCAATGACGTTCCGCGATTAGTCGGTAGGCTATAAAATTTCACCCTACTCGGTAACAGGGACGTACTCGATCGCAAAAGTGTAGTTATGCGGTTTTATCTTGTTGTTTTCAGCTATTTAGACACTGCCACGAATAATTTTTTTCGATGTTTTGAACCATTTTAATTAAGCCAATTTTTTTTTCCGAAATATTTTGATGCAAACAATTGAGCCTCAGTGCGGCTCTGGCGAATATCTCAACGCACGTGATCTTGTTTACGCAAGGCGTAAGAGTTACTCGATTTTAGTATAGTGCCTTTCCTTCACGTTTTCAGTTCACCCATGTCAGTATAGACATTTTCTGAGAAGGCTGTATCATAATGCTTTATTCAGGTCAGGAGACGTGATATAACACAACTGATGCTCAGAATAAGGAACTTGTCAGATATTAAGGAAATAACTGCCAAAATGGGCTTGTTGTAAATTCTCTCTACGGGCCGGTTTAAGACAGAGTAGGCCATTTACCAGTCATTCGTACCGTGGCAGTTGACCAGTAAAAATACTGACTTTCTAAAAATTTTATGGTTGATGGTTATTATTATTAAATATAGCAACCAAATCAAATTTAGAAGTTACTTCCGGTTTTTATAGGTCTATTTTCTTTGGAGATTCAAAGTGAGTAAATTGTTTCTACATAGAAAAGCTCAATTATTATCTTTTAAATATTTCAGTTAGCTTTCATAAAACGCCAAAGCATTTTAAAAAAATAAAATCTACTTTAAAGTCGAGGCAGGCAACAAAATAACTACAGATTAGCTTTTTGGGAAAAATCTTTTTTCTCGAATTAAAATGAGCATCTAAAAATTAATTAATTTTAATTTCATACATTTAGAACAATATAATTTTCTCACTCTGAAAGTAAGTACTTAGATAATATATTATTTTTGTGTAATTAAGTACTATTGTTGCTGCGACGTTTTTTCCAAAAAGGCTTCGTACAGGGGGTGAAATTTTTTAAAATTGTCACGTTTTATGGAAACCAGTGGTGGCTATATGGATAATCGGTATAATTAAGTAATAAAGAAATTAGTACTAACTTTAAACAACAATGTATTTCCCCTTTGTCTTCAATAATATTTTAATATGTATATGCAATATTCTTTTTTAAAGCTTTGTTAACAATCCATTTTCTATTTTTCTACCAATTTAAGCGCTTTTAAAAAAATTTGGTCATCAATTGTTCTTGTTTTTGGTGATATATAAACCAAACGAGCGATCTTTTCTTCTAATAACCACAAAATATAAAGTTTAGGCGTCTATGCTGCGTTGTCGCCCTGTGCGCTTTAGGCAGATTTGGGTAATTTGATTTTTTACATAAAAACTAAGTTAACATGATATAAAGAAAATTATTTTTATCATGCTAAGTTAACCACCTTGATGAAAGTTCGGTTATGTTGTCAGCTGAAGGATATTTGAAGACATTTAAAAAATGGGTTTTTCGGTGATTTGGGGGTTTTATAGACATCCACAATTTTTTGTAGCTCTTGTCTCGTTACGATACGATAGAAAATATCAATGTTACCAATGGATGGAAGGCCTACGTATGTACATACCTACTCCATCCATTTATTAGCATTTTATTTCGAAATTCAATTAGGTATAGGATTGCTCCTATCTCTCCAGTGCACAAAAAAGTAGCCTGATATACTGTCAACCATTAGTATACCTACTATCCGCTTTCGCGTAGAACGGTTTTGGTTTAAATAATATATATAAACTATTCTAATTTTCTATTAAAAGTCAAAGCCTTGGAAGTTGATCATCATTATATTTAATTTAATTTAATAATTCTGGTCGAATGTGATAACAGTAACCACGAAAGTGCTCACGTAGAATTTGGGATGTGTAATTTTGCTTATCTTCATCTCTATAGCAGAAATTAATGCTCTTTGTTAAACACAAGTTCGTAAAGTTCTTATTTAGTTTTGCGGGGATTCCCTATAATCTTTGCTAAGCGTATTCGTGTTAGAATATGAAACCGAATTATCAAATGAAGGTTTGGTAATTGTTCTAACCGCCAAGCTGAGTCAAAACTAGGAATGGGAATAAAATATCTTTTAATTGGCCAAGAAGAAATATCATCGTTTAGAGGACTTGCCTACTACTTACTAGTCCAATTAATGTCAAGAGATAGTGATAGGTAATAATTACCTAGTTTTTTTTTATGAAAAAATAGTCCTAAACTATTCTTGTAAGTGTTCCGGGTTGCAACTTGAGTCTTGAGTATTATTTAGCTTATAATCTGCGGGATCTGCAGAGGTATCCATTAGCCCTCATCTGTGTTAAAAAATGAAATGGTAGTTCGATATTTTGCTAGTCGAAAACAAAGGATCACTTGAGCTACTGTTTCATTATACTGTGGTATAGGACGGCAACTTTACAAAGTTGGGACGCCATCTATCATCTATCTTCCCCCTACATTATGACAATACGGATTACCTACGAGCATAGACAAAGCTACACATGGACTGTCAGAACCATTGTTGAAATTTCCGCGAGGTACACGGTATATTTTGGGTAACATTTTATAAAATTGTTTTCGTTCCAAAATTATTACAGTTTGAAAGTTGATGTAGCGGGATTTTTGCAGACGGTTTCAACAATGGTTCTGCCTATCTATGTATTCTTAATCTGCGCTACAAGTAATCTAGATAGATAAACAGCACGATATATTTAGGTCATGCAAAAACTAAAAACATAATTCAAGACGGATAAAAAGGACAAGGAAATATTAGTCGCTACTCGTAAGGGAACTAATGCACAGCATATTTGTCGCCTAGACCTTGTCCTAATTCTACGAATTAACTCGGTGCTATGTGAAATGATGTTGGCGTTAAATACCAATTACCTAGTTAGAAAGTTGGGAAACGAAAAGTTTAATTTCCTGCCTCTTTATCTTCATAGTGGCAAATTAATTACCTTTGTTTGACACACATCAAAGTTCGTTCGGTATTTTCTGTGGTTTTCTCGTCGCTGTATCCGAGGGAGCGACGAAGGAACATAATTTTAGAGAAGTTGGAAAGAAGTTTCTACATACTTTTGGACAAAAAAATTTACCCGAAGAAACCAAATAACACTTTGCTCACTAGCTAAATAACATGATAGGACACACATATGTTCTGTTAAAAATAAAGTAAAGCCCCATCAAGATATTATTGGAACGTTAGAGCATTTTCGGTTTAGGAAGAACAGAAATATTTCTTTCCTCTTTTTCTGAATCTTTTCAGATGACAGCCGAGGCTGGAAATCCACTGGTGTATTAGATTACGATGTATATATTTATAACGAGAAAATAAACAAATTTTAAAGCGGTTCATTCTAATATCACGGTTGATGCGATCCATAGGACAACAAAGTTGTTATCCATGAGCACCAAAATGTTTCTCGTTATCAAATAGAATAGATGTGACTCAGGATTTTTGTCAAAAACTTTCTTTGAATTTTTAGGGAATAATTTTATAAATTTTTTGTGAATATATGTAGGGTTATAAACTCACTGCTTCTTTCAAAATAACAGGCCGAGTCGCCTCAAAATTGGGATTCTGGTATAACTCCTTATTCCAAACAACTTTTCCTTATTAAAATTTTTCACATCTTTGAAAATAATAATTGTAGGCATATCATGTATGGGTCACAAGAAGTTATAAATATTTTGAACCAACTCTCTCCCTGAATTTGATACTCGCAAATTCGCAAATACCCTAATAGCGACCGTTGGCAATTCTAAACACAAAACAATTACTCCAAAATACTGAAGAGAACTGTAACAGGTTCGGATTGTTCAGGATGCTAGCTTGAATAATTTATAGACCAGAGCGTTGAAACAGGATAAATGACCAATATTCGATTGTCGTTTTTGTAAATTACTTATAGCTGGAAGTAAGCTATTAATAAAGAGGGAGCGAGAAATAAATATATTTCTCATTTAAAGTAGAAAATATACAGGGTGTCTCAGATTTTAATCGGGAATATTTGGTAGACAACAGAATTCGTAAAAATAAAAAGAAAAGTTCATATGAACTTATTCTATATCATCAGCTTCGGTTTAAAGCTATGTTATATCGTTGAGTGAGTATTCTTCACTAAACGGTTATATACATATTGTCAAACGGCAGGTAAAACTAAATTTGTCTTCATCCTTTTTTAATCTCAGCAGACATTCCATTAATCTAGATTTTAATAAGCGCTTTCACTACTTGCCCCAGATGATCTACGACATTTTAGAAAGTGAAAATAATTTGTATGTGCCTAATGCGGAATCGATATCCCAACGTAACTATTGTACTTTGAAAAATATATTGGAGAGATAAAGGAATATTAATGGCGAAGATTGATAAAAAAAAGGTAAGTAATAATAGCCTCTACGTATTTTTTATGGGATATGGCTTTTACTACCAGAGAGGACCTGTAATAATAATATTAAAAGCTCAGTCGGCGCGAGAGCGGGAGAAGCTTTTGCTAATTAGTAAGCAGCTTAATATATCATAGACTCAAATATCTTTAATAACACCTACAATTTGCGAATATATACATCATATGTCGTCGGAAATGCTTAATCTAGGATAAACATGCAAGACAGACGACAGGCTAAATAATAAAAACAAGACACATGCAGCCATTTGACATTTCCCGAAATTTAAAATTTAAATTTAGGTCGAAATTGAAAGGGGGTGCAGATTTAGGAATTTACAAAATTTCTCGGAACGACAAATTTCTTTGGATTGCTGCGCCATCGACAGCTTGCTTCGGAAAGTGAACCACCCTGTTATATATAAAGAATTTTTCAGTGAGTTAACTTCCAGCTATAATTGAGGAGATATATTTTTTTAAGTGCTAAGAGAGCACCCCCCAAAAACAATGAATGCGTTTTTATACAATGGTATCCCATCAAAAAGGCAATTAATAGGCTAGGCCAAAACCCATTAGGTACCTATTTTATTTGATTAATTCCCTAATACGGTTTGTATCCAATAAGGTAGCTCCTTTCTTAAAGAAACAACCAATCACATGCCATTATATTGCGACCAATGGTCTTGGGAATTATTGCATAGCGATAAATCCAAAGGGAATTGAACACTTCGTTGCTTGGCAACCGGGGATCTGCCCAATACACACTCCGCCAAAGTTGGTATCTTTTATGCAGCTGAAAATTATGTTACTGTATTGCCAGACATTGCATTGCTAAACTGTTTATTAGAGAAAATAAACCAGTGTTAAAAATGTGATAAAATCGCGCCTGGTTTTGGACATCCAAGCGTCAAGTTTGTTTACTCGGGCGTACCAATACTTGTTATCTTTCTAGACAAATAAGTGCTTTCGAAAAATGTATTGATAAAATTCCGACACTTTTACGTAAGGTCAAATCATTCTTATAAACTCTGAGTATACAGGGTGTTCGAAAAATAGACGGAGATATTTTAGAGGGTGATTCCCTGTTAAGAAATATGAAAAAAGGTTTCTATAAACATGGGTCCGGAAATGCAGAGTTTTCAAGATACAGGATGTTAAATATATTGCATGTCACTGGACAAAATTGGTTTATCAATTTTTGCAAAAAAAATCACAAGTGCCTTGGAAAACAAATAATCAAAAGCATTTCTAGGAAAGAGTGTTATTGCAACTTTTCCAATATCATAACATAAAGTACACTACAACCAATTTTGTCCAGTGACATGCAATAAAACGGTTTTTATTTTTTTTCTCGAAAACGAAGTGAGATAGGAAAACAATACAAGAGGGAAAGAAGTTGTATTTTTAGATGCTTAATCAAACAAAAAATATTAAAGTTACAAAAAAGGTAGTGGCGTACATTTTTTTGATAATAATATTCGCTAAGGTGCCCCCCGGGACGCCACTGGACTTAATAAATTTAATCTAGTTAGGGCGAAATTAGCCTCTTAATACAACAAATAACATTGCCAAATTTCAACAGAATCGAGTAAATAATTTTTAAGACATTAATAATTTCATGTTTTATTTTTTTTTATTTAACATCCTGTATCTTGAAAAGTCTGCATTTCCGGACCCATGTTTATAGAAACTTTTTTTCATATTTCTTAACAGGGAATCACCCTCTAAAATATCTCCGTCTATTTTTCGAACACCCTGTATATTGCCTTCCATAATAGCATTGAATAAGGAATTAATCAATGATAATAGCCAACTAAACTGAATTAAATTCCCCACGATCGTGCATATTGGACGATCGACACTTGTCGCGACAACCCCGCAAATTATGGGTATAAATATCGATATAAGCTGTAACTCCGGGTTACCGGAGTTTCAATTATATCCCGGTGCGAAGCTAACTCCAGAAATTCGCTTATTACCGCAAATAGGTTAACGGTCCAGCGGCGTGGAATGAAACGTTTTCGGGGGGCTGTAAATCCGGCGTTGCCGAGGCCACATCGTTGCGGTTGCCGGTTGCCGGTTGCCGGTTGCCGTTATTAGGAGCAGATGGCGGGATAACCGAAGGACCTGGCCGCCATGTCATAATTGGCGCGATGCCTCTGTCCCGTTTGTGCAATGTGTTAGAAATTCGGAAGTTTAAATGCGAGCACGGAGACCCGGGAGATTCCGCGCCTTGATTGCTGGACGTCTAATGGATAAACCTAACTCTGTTCCTCATTTACATAACACCGTAGGTTTGCAGACCAACCCACGGTTGTTTTTTTCATGACGAATTATGTATAGACCAGTGGCGGCTCATGGGTTAATACACAGGGAAGGGCTACGATTTGAAAAGAAAGACACACTCCTGATCAATTAAGAAAATAGGTGTGGTACTCAAAACTAAAAACTTTTGTCTCAAGATTTTTTCTACGAAGATATTACAAATAACAAATAATGATTTCTAACGTACAAATAAGTTTCAAGTTTAAGTGAATTTTTTGACAAACAATCAACCTATAGCTTGATTTATTTTATTAAAACTCGTTGCTTAAAACCAGGCACTCCTTAAAATAAGGGGATCCAGCATGTCACAGTCACAATGTCATATAGGAAAAGTGAAACCATGAGTGGAAGTTTGTTTTCTGTATACTCCAAGGAGACCACAAGGGGGCTGGTACAAGGTTATGTTATATGTCAGTCTCCAACTGCCATCAGGTTTTATGTGACATGTCAGTGCCATAGATCCTAAAGGAGGCAAAATATTTTCCATCATAATTCACAATTTTTAAGTTTTCTAATGTGTCAATTAAAGGTAATGAGGCTGCCGCTAGTAGTCCCAATAATTGCAACCAGATTTTTTCTGTATCACCTTTAGTAATCCTACAATTCCCATTACGTGGGCATTACGTATAAGTAAGTGGTTCAAAACAAAAATCGTATTTCGTAAATTTTGAATTATTAAGCAGGTAGCTTCAGTCAGGTCTTTTTTTAAAGAGTTTTTATCTACGACTACAAGTTTATTTTAAGTGTGTGAGGTACCTTGGGAGAGAAATATTACTACAAACATTTTATAATGAACACCGAGAAAAACTACATGATTACAACTACTAGACCTAATCTTATTAGTCTATCCCGAAATCTGTGAAAGTTCTTTGGGTAGATACATTCGCAAGGATAGAAAGTTCAAGTATACGACATATTACAAATGGATTGAGGAACCTGGTAACAAGGTGCAATAGCGACAAATTCAAAATCGGTACTGACTTACCATACTTATTACTTAAATTCGTGTAAATAATTGCTGGAAATCAATTTCAACTATAAAATAAATTTCTTTTTTTACTACTAACCTGAGAAATCACCATTATTTACCTCATTCCTCTAATGAGAAGTAATATTTCTCACCCTAGGTAAATAATGATAATAAAAAAATACCCAGGTAAATAATGAAAAATTTTCTATATGACATTTAAAGATTAGTGTCATTTTATCAGCTTGACAACTGAACTCCCAGGCTACTGATATTTCGAAGTATTTGAAAAAAGCGAGAAATGACTAAAATAAACTAAAATATGGCAATATTTCAATGTTAGTAGTAAAAAAAATTCTATATACACTTCGGTTGAGAAGGCCATTATTTACCTAGCTCGGTATATAATGGCTCACTTCTCAACCTAAGTGTATAATATACTATTAATTTGACAGTTGTCATATTCTGCACTTGTAGACACAACATTGTCAAGTATAATTTTTGGAAATCATGGAAACCATTATTAATTTTTACTAACAATCAAAGTACCTGTTATTTTCATAGATTCTCCAATAAAATGACATACTTGGCATCACTGATACCATTAGAATGAGGAAAGAATAAGCCTCACTTTGGAAAGTATAATGCTGGGTCATTATTTAAGTGGTTTAGAACATCCTTAGTTATTATTTAATAAAAATGACTGTTGCGTGGGTGAGTGAGAGTTGATACTTTTTTCGAAAATTTCGAGATGTTGCCGTCAGTAAATATCACTATTTAGATACAGAACCTTTTAATTCAGATTCCCTTCGTTTGGAAGATCTGGCATTTTTGTCAGAAACCCTTTTCTGTAAATATGCGTAACTCCATAGCGATATTTTATTCGAATTTCAAGTGATATTCGTCGTTAGTTGGAAAATCGATAAATCAATTTGGAATCAGTATGGCAAACGGCGACACTGATAAGAGTAGCTCTTGTACGAAAATCGGTTATACCTAATTGACTTCCCTCGAAACTTTCTACTTTCAAAATTCCTAATTAAAGCCACTTCCCGACAAAAAATTAAGCAAAACTAATTAAAGGGGTTGCCAAATTCTCTCCTCGAAACCGAATCAGTCAGGTAATTTAATTTTCTTGAAGCTGTTTCGAGCTTCATTTTTTGTGATGTGCCTATAGAAACAGAGTCAGGCCACGATGTTCTTGGCAAAGACATTCTACCAGGTCAGGAAAAGAACTACACTTTATTTTATACAAATAAAATGCAAATTTTATACAAATATGACCTATATCCAGTATGCCCTCGGATGGGGTTTATCGAGTTTATGTCATTCTTGATCACAAGTTTTGCTTACCGGAAAAATACGATACGTGTTAAAAAACCTTAAGTCAAACGTACAGGGTGGCACAAAGAAGTACAAAATCGAAAATACTAGACATTAGAACTTTACTCTTTTTACCTGAATCCTAAAGATTTCCCTTTCGAAAATGATTAAAAGCTTCATCCTAACAATTAGGTATAGTCAGGAAGCAATAGATGAGTTCACTCTAACCAAAATCGTGGTTTTTCCTGGCAACTTGAAAATTTTGTCTTTTAATCAGTTTGTTTGAGGTTCCGGTAGCGAAAAACCCAATTACAAATTAAATAGATCTGTTTGTGCCACAAAGAAACTTCCGACGTCCCTATTGTAGATAATATTTTTAATATAAGAATTTACTTTAAAAGTTTGAATTTAATATCGTTATTTTGATTACAATGCGGGAACTTAACAATAAACATTCGAAGAGAGAAAAAGTAGGTACTAAATAATCATATATATATATTATTGAGACATTTACTTTTTACATATTTTACTTTAGCTGTACTTGGCTGTAAATAACTAATGTATACTAATATTTATTTTTAATGGCCTATTACCACGGTTTATGCTATTGCAGTCTCGTGTATGACTATAATATATAGCTGTTCGTTGTTTCCCAAACTATACCTAATGGTCAATGGATATTGGTAATGCTCTTAACCTACTTGAAATGGCAATAGCTGCCATATTTAAAGTAATAACATTTTTTGTTTTTTTTTTGTGTCAGGAATTGTACCACGAATCTTGACATTAGTGCCCAAAACAAGTTGGTAGTATTAGAGTTTAGTCTAGGCAGAACTTGGATTAAGAATAGAGTATCATTTTCACAAAAAAAAAACAATAATTAAATACCTAATTAATTCTCTAAAGTTTAATTTTTCATTTTAGGCACATAATGTAATTTCTCCCTTTCTTGAACAAATTGCTGTAAATAATAAACTAGGTAAATTTTCCACTCTTTCATGGATTAAAATTAATTACCTCTTAATTTATTTGCATTTTACAATGTTATTAGCTGGTTAAATGCAAAAATACAATTTAAATTAGGAACGTAAATTAGGATAATCCATTTACCATGAATAAACTTGATCAAATCTTTAGGGTGGTAATGAATTTCATATTGTTTTGTCGCCATAAAGACGTCCTCTTTCTCTACTTTTCTAATATAACTTGTTATTTGTATACATAGGGTGTTTCTAAATTATGGCGCCAATGTAATACTTATAACTAAAGGGCGGAATATATGCAAATTGCATATATATGAATTTTTTGCATATTTTAGTCAATTTTTCAAAACATTGCATATATTTATGGAAAAACTATATTTTTGTGCATATTTGCATGTTTTTCCTATACTTATTTATAGATATAAGATATAACCAAGATTATGAGAGCCCAAATTAGATGCTATTGTAGAAAAGAGTGAAGGGTTCAAATCTTTAATTGTCATATTACATGGGTAGATGTTGAGAGAAGCTTTTCTATATATAAACATATTTTTACCGACAGAAGGCAAAGATTTTTTAATAAGTATTTAATAATAAATTCCTTCTATACAATTTCAAATTAAAATGTTTTTATAATTCTGCTTTAATATAGGTATTTTACGAGGTGTTTTACGTATTTGTTTTCCTTTCATTTTTCTTAAAATAAACCTTTTCTCTAAAAGCAGTTTTGGTGTTTTTTAAGGAATTTTTACATGTAAAATAAATGCATATTATTGCATAGTTGGCTAAATAAATGCATATTAATGCATATTTTAAATAAAAATGATGGATATATATGCGCATATTTCGATTGAAATTAAATGCATATATTCCGCCCTTTACTTATAACAGGTAGAAAATGTAATTTGAACAAAGAGTTTATTGTAAACATGGGTCCGAAAATGCATAAACGTTAGAGTTTGATAAAGGTGAAGTTTGAGAGACATTTTTGTACAGAAGGATGTAGAATCAAAATTTTTGGTTTCCAAATTTAGACAAAAAGTTTTCAAGCAAAATGGAAGCTGCTTAAATAGGATCTTCTTAAGAGGTTGAAACAAGAAAATTATGGTAGTTAATGATAATAATTTTTAAAATGAATAAATATGGCAACGTTCGAGAAAACTTGGAAATTATTAAGGCCATGAAAGAAATGGAAATTAGTTTGACTGTTCAGTCGTAACTTCGCAACCAGGGCAGTCAAGAGCCTTAATATGGCAAGCCGCGGGCAGTTTATGTATTGGGGCCCCAGTTCTCCATATTCAAATGTGTAAATTTATATAGCGTCAACTGGCATATACAGGAAGGATTCACTTTTAAGGGACCAAACTCGGACCAAACTGTAACTGGTGATAGATCTTCAAAAAATTACTGCACTTTCTCGAAGTTACAGGGTGTTGTAGTTTTAAAAAATATGCGGACTCTATTGAATATTTACCGAACTATGGTTGATATATCTAAGTCAAATTTGGTACACGTTATAATGTCATGGGTTAGCATAAAACCTGTCAATGTCAAACACCGTGAACAGAGAAGTGGGTAATCTGTACAATTATTTTTTATGTAGATTTTAATTGTAAACAAAATTGTCCTCTTGGTATTTTTTCGTATGTGTTACGGTTTAACTGCAAATTTGATATTTTGTATTACCTATTTCAGGGTATTTCTGAAAAATTAGCTAAAAAATGGGCTTTATAAGTAAGATTCAAAGTAGAAAAAATGTGTTTCTTATTTTAAGTAAAGTAACTTTTTCCAATAAACTTGCCTATGTAAGGCTATACTTTTAAAGATACAGGGTCTAAAACATTGTTTATTGGAAAAAGTTACTTTATTTAAAGTAATAAGAAACACATTTTTTTATACTTTGAGTCTTACTATCGAGAACATTTTTTAGTTAATTTTTTAAGAATATCCCGAAATAAAACAAAAAAATCAAATTTGCCACGAAACCAGGATACATCCGAAAAATTGTCAAGAGGACATTTTTGTATGCAATTATAAAATCTAGATAAACAAATCATCACATTTTATTACTATACAAGGTGATCATTTTTTTTCTAAAAACTACTAATTACCCTCTTCTCCGCCACTGGTCGTTCAAGCTGTTTGATATTAACACGTTCTAACGTGTACCAAATTTGACTTAAATATCTCAACTATACTCTATTCAAACTAAACGCAAGTGAAACATAAACACAAGTTGTTGCAAGTGATCGGCTTGCTATTGGCTAGCCGGCAATAAAGTCTGGCCCGGCGGGCGAGTGCAGCGAGTCGGTGTTTCTTAACAGAGGTGTATTGAGTTGCAAGTAGACCTTCATTTTTTTCCGATATAATTCTTTCGCTGTTTATTAGTTGTTGGAGCTACTATTTGTGTTAACAGAAGAAATTTGCAGGTAAGTGAATGACTAGGTGTGCCATAAAAGTTTTGTTTTTAAAGTTCGTAATACTGGGGCATATTATTTTAATATTTTATATTATAAAAATTCATAGACATCGTCCTTAATACGGTCCTGCCTCGTATTAGCTCTCAGAATTGTTCACGTGCTTCGTGCTTCGTGTAAATGTTTAAGCGCCACTTGCATTTAGTTTTAATAGAGTGTAGTTTGGTAAATATTCAATAAAGTAAACATATTTTTTAAAATTTTAACACCCTGTAACTTTTTTATAAAGCCTTGAGGCCATTTTACAGCTGGCAATTTTTATTGCGCGCATGCGCACAATGTCATTCTTGATCAGCTGTTTGCAATTTTTCTTTCGGCAACAAAAATGCCGCATGCGCCATTTTTATTGCAATTGCAACGTAATTCTAGGGATTTTTTTGGGTATAAATCAATTACCAATGATTTCATAAAATCCCTAGGAGCGTGGAATTGGCAAATGGTGGTGAACTTTATATGAACCTGTGTGCCAGCGTGTTTGTTTTGATTTGATTAATAAACTTTTTTCTTTGTTGTTTTAAATGCACACATACTCTGCTCTGCTGTCAGAATAAATTTGTCTCCTACAATTAGATATGTTGGCAACACTTCCTTGCAAGACAAGTTGCGCTCATAAATTGCTGGCTGTAAAACAATTTCGTTTTGGCAATAAAAATTGCATGCAACAAAGATTGTGGCAATTTTTATTGCTGGCAACAAAAATTGCCAGCTGTAAAGCGGCCTTTAAAAATATATATTTATACTAGAAAGTGTGGTTATTTTTTGAAGATTTAACACTTGTTACACTTTGATCCCTTAAAAGTGAACCACCCTGTATATAGATTTTTTACTAGCTTCATCTCGTGCGAAATTTTTTCACGCATGTCGGAATAAATAAAAAACTTTACGAAACTGTTTTCCATTTCATCCTGAGGCAAGACAACATGCTGCTGTTTCTGACTCATTATAAGCTTATGCATAAACCAAATTTGTACCTAAGTAAATACCTATCTGAACCCATTCGAAAGTTATTCATGGAACGCACACAGAAATACATTCACCCACGGATATTTCAGAACATTTAAACCGTTTTAAACAAATTAAAAAATATTTTTTTGAGAGAACAATTTATTCTGACAGTTACAGGCCAGCGATTAGTGTTACAGATCAGATAGGACTAACTAACAAAGGACCAAAGCATTTATCCAATAAATTGCAGACTTAATAGGCATACACGTGTCGCGCACTTAGCACTCATAAAAGGGAAAAGGGGTTCACTGTTCTTAGGGCCATAACTACTCTTAACAAAATTAGCAAATGGTGTTATTATACACACATAAAGCCTAAAGCCAAGTTAAAAGTGTGGTCTAATTGGAACGTGAAGCATCATTATTTTGATTTCGAACGAGACCAGAAAGAAAACTATCAGTCAGAAAAATGAATAACAATTCTTTTTCGTTTTTCAAAAAAATTGCCCAAAACTTCACCGCATCGAGCTTCGGCCTTGAAACCGAAAGTTAATAAAAAAATCAGGCACATTTCCCTACTAAAATCACACCTTTCTCTCTTAATACTTTTTGATTTCTTAAGTCGCCAAAAAAAAACAATACTTCTAATGAGAGATTAACGATAAACGTTGAGCGAGAATAAATTACATTTTAATGAAATTAGCTTCAGAGGTATGGTGTAAATGAACTCACTTGGAACAGCATAAAAACGCTTAGGCGGCGTTTGCTTTGTAAAACAAGACTGAGCCCCTTACAAATTTTATTTAAATACTCTAAAAATGATAAAATAAATTTTGAAATAATTCAAACCAAAGCATGCCAATAATTTTGTTACACACAAAACAACACCACACAAAATTCTATACACAAAACCAAAATCCATAAAATAAAGCGCAATCCTTATTTCCGTGCACGGCACTGGTTATACTGGCCTAACTGGCCCACGTCGACACCTGCTCGATGGATCTCCGAAATGCCGACCAATCAAATCGCTACGCTCGATTTCTTATTGGCTGCCTCCTTGACTAGGTCAACGTCGACCGCATAAAAACCTTTGAATTTTATACGGGTAATTTCTGCTGATAAATTTGCTATTTTTATCAGTAGCAGAGCGTGGTAAATGCTATGAAATAGATCGCGCCCCGTATATCACTGTGTCCCATGTGAGTTCATTTATACTTTAAACTCTTAAAATTCTAGAAACGTAATTAAATATATCTCGTTTTCCTCGGAGGATTTTCTCGCACTCATGCGGTAGTGTAAATCCGGCTGACAACGAAATTTAATATCTCCCACAGGCACACCCGAATATATTTTCAGAATCTCTTATTAAAAATTCCTCTCGGCCAAAGAGAAAACCTAAAATTGAAAACGCACCACTAATACACGAATACGAAATTGAGAATTTCCAATCTTTGAATGTTATTCCTATACAGAATATAACTATTTGGTATTTGGTGCATAGTGAAACCAGAGAGGGCACACTAATTATTTTTCTACGATCATGTGAATAAAATGGAGTGCAATATAAGAGCATTATTAAATACAGGAAAAGGCTGGGAAAAGGGGATGTCCACAGAAAATAAATTTCTGTTTAAACGCCATGAAATTGCCATAGAACATTTTTATTTCAGGGTTTTTCCAGTGGATTATTTTTTCTCTCTTTCTGGACTGTGGACACCAACAGCTCAGACCTACGACCTACATGAGTATATCTTTTTCGAAATGTCGTGTGTTACCATCTGACCGTCCTGAGGGATTATTAACAATACTCAGGGACGTCGTGGTATGGAAGATTGAACGATAGCTAAGTCCTACCTTATTTTACTCTTACTTTTTATCATCTAAATTGAGAGCGTACGCTGTTGCCACAACGGTTGCCACTTTTTATCGCGTACGTTGTTAGTATTATCGTTGACTGAGGATTCCTCCATCGACGGTATTATTGCGGGCGTAGTGATTACTTTTTGCGCACGCTGTGATTTATTATTACGAAGGTCATGTGAACTGCGCGTGTACACGCATTGCATTTTTGCTTAAGTTACTGTACTGTACTTAGGGATACTACGTTGCACCACAAGTGTGTGTAAGTTTAAATTTGTTGATCAAGTAAGAATATAGTAGAGGAGTAAAATGTATAAACTGTTATGTGATTAACTCCTTGTAGAATAAACAGTGTGCATCTAGGAAGACCTAGCTTTACTTGTTTTTGGCTTTATAGTACGAGTATCGCCACGTTAAACAAAACAAGTGGCGTATATTGTTTTACAGTTTGTTATACTGTTGACCCAGCCCGTCTCCACTGTCTAAAAACTGGCTGCCCTATTGTGCTCGTAAAATATGCTCAAGGAGGTAGCGTAGCGAACATCTCTTGTGAATCTTCAAGGTTTATTCTACATTATTTGTTCATTTATTTGGTATTGTCTTTTCGTTTAAACGCCACAAAGGGTGTTTGCTGTTTCTGATTTTTCCCAACGCAACTAACTTGTAATGTAAAAGAGAACTTTAATATAATGATATCTGTAAAGCCAGAAATCACCTCGCTAATTGCAATGTTTTGAGAGGGCTGCACTTAATTATTGTAGGTTCGTTTGAATCTAATTATCTGCCTACGTCATTAAATAGTTGTTTTTGCTGTTTTCGCCCCGCCAGCGTACCGGCAAACCAGCAATATATTTCCGTTCATACTGGAAAACAAGCAGACAAAAACAAATACACCTACCAGCTTAATGAGCTGATTTTGTACCTTGTTTAGAAAATCTAGTTCTTCCTTTGTTTTAATCAAGAACTTGGCTAGCGTATAGATGTATAGGGTGGCCGAAATTGTTGTCCACGTAAGGTATTTAAAATACGTAAATTTTTTAAAGAGGAAAAAAGCTTGAGGAGGTAAAAGAATTTCAGTACACCAGTGGATTCAGCGTTAAAAGGGAATTAACATTTTGTACAAATTTTCGGACAATCACTTTCTCGTGAGTAACAGAGATGAATATCTATTATTTATAAGAAGACTCTTCTATCGGAAGAGGAGACTGGGGATGAATCAAAATTTTATTTTTGTTTCAAACACTAAGTTAAAACATTGTAGTTTTTTGACATTTGTATATATTTTAAGATATTTTACATCTAAAAATTAAGTAAAACTAAGTTTTAAAACAAAAGTTATTGTTTAGCATGATTAAAAAAACAGTTGCATTTGGTTGTATCTACCCTAGTGGAGGGGTAGATTAAACCTCTTCGCGTTGATGATTTAACCACAGAAACAATTTTCAAAGAGAGTAAGTATTCATTTCGAACGTTCAAAATACATCCGTATAACCGTTTAAAAGCAAGTAATTTAAAAGCACGAAACATAAAACCAAGTGACTGCAGTTAGGGGCCTTTAGATAGAATAGGTAAGTAATACAAAATAATTATTAACAATAATTTAACAAATTCGCACACATCAATTAAATTTAAATTTATATAAAGAGGCAGTGCTCGCCGTATTTACCAGAGCTTTGTGGAGTTGGAAGAACCAATAATTGGAAATGAGAAGGTGTTCGAGTTATTTGTATTAACTTTGGGTTGAATCTACCCCATGGCTTCAAATTTTGCACAATTCGAGATTTATGAAGCACGTGGATTTTCAAGGTTATGCTATATACAGGAATGTGATGCGAAAACAGTGCTAATTTCGACTGTATCAAAAATACGTGTTTAAAAGCATCAAAGCATAGCACAATATCAAATATTTCAGATGCCGACACTGTTCGTTATGCAACGATACACATTTGAAATTTAAACTGATGAGGAAATGAAGTTGCTGAAATCTATTCTAAATTCTTATTATCGTAGGAATCAGTATTCTCCCGAAACATTCAGTTAATGGCAATAACAGTTGTGTTCCTACCCTGAAATTGCCATGGCCGGCCAATTTCCAATTACAAGTCCCTCCACGTGTTATTTCTAAGCCGAACTACGCCGCTCTGGTCCTTTAAACTAGAGAAACGAGAAACTATCCGATGTGTACAAAGGGACTTGATAAAATTTAACGGCCCCACAAAGCAGAGCAAGCTCCGAATCCCGGTTGAATTAATAGCACGTTTTGCCGCACCGTAGCGAGAGACTAACGCTTTTGGTGACGTCTTGGGATTTGTGGCATCCCTCGGATGAATTATTGGGTAACTACAGTTTGACAAGCAATTTGTTCCCCTAGGAATTTTAATTCGGTTCCATAGTATAGGTACACAAACCCATAGAACACTTAGCTAAGCAACAAAAGTCTGGTAGGTAAGTACAATGTAATTCTTGACAATCTATTATAGACAAGGTTGTAATATTTTATAGTGCCGGTCACAAAATATAAATGTGCCGGCTTCAAAAAGTGGAAAAGTGGGCTAGTTTCCAGTGCGCAAGCTACAATTAACCAGTTTGAAAAAGCTAATTCCTAAGGTATAAAATAGAGGCTAATCTCCCCATTGTTTCAAAAATATAATTCAAAATGAATGTTGTAGGTAGGTAATAGGTATTTCGTGAAATACGTACCTAATCCACATACAAATTGCTCCCTTCGTGAGATTATTTTAAATTTGGAAACGATAAAAAATTAAATCGCCAACAAAAACAAAAGATAATTGAAGTTGTTTTCAATGTATCCCTCCGGCATTGCCTACAGATCTGGAAGATTGTACAAAAAAAGTTTTATCTTGGTAATTAGGGGAGGGACGTTACTGATTACCCAGAAGCGTTGAAGCTCGGAAAAAATTAAATCGTATTCATTCCTGGGTTTCCCACCCATCATGGTGGGTGGATTTAATCAAAGATAACAACTTTTTTAATATACTACTTCTGCTAAAATCCCACGAAAACCCAAAGCGAGAATTACGGAAAAGACACAAGACCTGGATATAAATTCTAGAAAAGAAAGCAGAGTATGTTCACTCTCCCGCACATCGACACTATCAAATTCTATTATCTAACTAATAATATAAAGATTTACTGCGGAGGCAACCTTTTGTTCAAAGCTGCAATTTTCAGCCATTGGTTTTCTCATTATTTATCAAAATACATTATGTAGGTACACGTAAACAGTAAAAGCTTTTCACTTGTTTTTCCTCGTTTTGAAAGGTATCTGTAATTAAGGGTAATGAGGACCTGAAGGGTAGAAAGGGTGTAGTAGACCATGATAATGTTACTTAGGTATATCCACTAAGCATGTGTTTTATAAAAGGTGATGTAGTTTTAGGGTTTAGTTAAAACAAACAAATTCACGGTAGATACGGGTAGATATACAGTAGGTCCCAGGTGAAAATGTCTACACCTTGAGAAATCGCTCACACCCATCGATTTTGGTTTCAAGGGAGACACTTTTCTTAAAATATAATCTAATATATTTAGCTTCTGCAGGTTTCAATCTTAGAATCTTAGTTTCACTTTTTGTTTCCTATATTTATCATTGGAGGAGAACTTAAATAAATTAATTGTCAACATTATAATTATTATTTTACTTTTTATTTAAACACAATCAATAAATCTTTGTCATCTTTTACTTGTGCCTCAAGTTAATCGAGCGAGGCAATTTGCATTGTGGCTAGTAGAAGAAAATTGCGGTTTATTTTCTCCTATTATTTTTTTAGGTATTGTTTACTTTCCCCTACCTATAATTTGTTTCATTACTTTCTCGTTAATAATATTATCGATAGCCCTTTTGCATTGGGATTCTTTGCCTTTTTCTTTCTATAATAAATTGATTTTTTTCTTGCTAGCCGTTGATGGCTGATGGTTGTGTATGTACTCTACAAAAGAACTTAAGTAGGTACTATAATATTTATTTTATCCGCTCCCTTCCTATCCACCCTAAAAATATTGATAATATGAGAAAATAGCTCAAAACTAAGATTGATCACAATAACCACAAAAATGGGGTAGTCAGTAGTTATCCTTTGAGGCTTTATAATGTAAGTACTCCTCAAATGTATACAAAAATGTTAAACCGCAATTATTTCGCAAGCAAGGCAACAGCGCATTTTTACCCTTCGATTTCCTCCTAAACGACCATGATTTCCCCTGGCTTCAACATGATTTCCTCATTCCTATTGAATTATCTAAGGGTGCGAGCTATTTTTAAAACCTCGCATAGGTACGCTGAATTAGACTACCTAAGATACCAATAATATTACTGACCTTTCAATAGCATAACTGGCAACTGAACAAGGCTTTGTTTGCATAATGGCATTTTTAAGATTTTAATAAGTTATTCATTTGCTGAAATAAGTGTGATGCCAATTTTCTGGGAATAAAAACAATCGACTCGTCTTAAATTGATTCAGAGAAAACCTCTTGATGGTAAATTAATAACGAATTGCTAATGGCGGAGTACGGAGGCTTTGCATTATTGAAATCACGGCTTGCAAATGTTTTAAAAATTCTCGCCTCTTTCTGTAATACTGTAAAAGGTCGAGAGCATATTTTCTGGAATCAAAGAGCAAAGATCAAAGTGGTCTATCCAAGCGGAAACAAGGACCCAAAACCTCAATTAAAAACCTGGTAAAAGGGTACGTTGACAACGTTCTCTTCTTGCTGATAATAATGTATATGGAATAAAAAGATCTTGCATAAAAAATGCCTTGGCGTTATTTCAATATGCAAAAGCGCAATTAGTTTTTTAAACAGAGGTTCCAACCACCGCCTATGACATCACTGATGCGTAAACACCACCATAGGTGGCAAACTGCATCGAAGTTGACTCATACCTTGGGACAAATAATGAACTACTGTCCATAAAATAATAAGTAGGCTAGAAATCTGTCATCACTATTTGTCCACTTTGTGGGGTTTTGGATCATAGGCATAAAATTTAGACTGATCATATTATGTTGCCAAATATACCCTACTTCCAAATTACTAACGTCAGAGGTGTTTAGCAATAAAACCCCAAAATGCGAGGAGAAATTTTAAAATCGATTTTGGCACTCACCTGTCAAAAAACTAATATTGTTCCTGAACAATCTAGGGTGAGTAATTCATTTATATAAGATATAAATAGAATTAGTCCAATAACTGTCCCTTGGGGGATTCCAAATTCTATTTGTTTCAGTAACATGTTCTCTCTGTACCAGGTAGCTCTTTAACAAGTCATGAGCTGGGCAGAAGCTTTTCATGAGAGACGGTATCACTATGAAAACACCTGCACATGAATAACCTTGATCTAGACAAGAAATAATTTTATTTACTAACATAGCTATTGCGTCATTTGTAGATATATTTTCAATAAACTGTAAATTTTAAAAATCATTGTTCTCATTCTCTATGTAGTTTAAAGTTCTTAAATGTGTACGTAGTTACGTAGAATAGATTATTTTGTATAATTTATTTACTATAATATTTTTATTTCTTTCACGTTTGGAAATGTATATTATTGCAAAGAAATATTATTATTATATTTCATTATATGTATTCCAAAAATACTGGAATACATAGATTACATGACCTTTCTTTAGGCGCTACATATTTAATTTTCAATTATTTTTAAGAACAATTTCAATAGCACTTCTAATATCGTGTTATAAATTTAGAGTGTTTGGGAAGTCAGTTGAGTTTGGAAAAAAGTTTTATACAAATGTTGCAAACACTTATCTGAAGCTTTCCAAACTTTTTACGGGAGTTCCAGAAAACCTTGGCACTTTGTACGTTTCAGAAATAACAACTACTGGCTAGAGAATGGGGAGAACAGTCTCCTATATTTCTTCAGTTTGAATCCTAATACAATATATAGTTTATAGAAATGACAACAGAGTTGAAATATTTCTGTAGTGCTATTACTCAGATTTATAATATGGTATGATATTTATGGACTTCTGCATAGTATATTCACCCCAGGAATTGCAAACAAGCAAGTATCAAATTATTTGTCCCCACATCTCACAAACATTTAAAATATTTAAGTACCTACAACCGTAGATGAATCTACTGGTAACTAGATTCTACAACATATCCGGTGTCCTATTTTAATGGAAACACCTAAATATCTCAAAAAATATCACTAGGTACAAAAATATGTTTCAAATAAACGCCATAGTATTCGGCGAAGGAACCGCTTATTTTCTACAACTGATTATTGTTTCTCCGTTTCGATAATTTTTAAGCACCGCTTTGTAACAAAGTTAATCAACGAAAAAATTTGCTACATAATTAGAAGGTTTTAAGTACTTATGTGTGTTCTTTACAAAATGAAAGTTATTTTTCCCAATAAACTTACGCCTTGAATGCGTTTGAGCCATTTAAATAAACAGAGTTGGAGAATTGTCAATGGGAATAAGGTAAACAATGTATATTTTTATGAAATGGTTAGAAAAGTGCTTTTGTACATAATCAATACCGACAAGATCCGAATGCAGGGTTCATAAAATATTGACAAAGATCGAACTCAATTTCAGATTTCATATGTTACCGTGAATAAAAATTCGATGTTGTTTATTCGCATATATGCGCACCTACATCTATATGCTTTAAGAACTTGGTACGTGATTTATCTCAGTAAGATCGGAATTTCCATTACCATATTGAAAAGTTCAGCCCCGCACAGTCACAATTTACATTTTTGTCAAAATTGGTTTTCTTCGTATTCACTACTACCTACTTCGTCGTTGACGGAAAATAACAAAATGCTTCGGAGCACACATAAATACTTTTTAAATTTGTCTACGAGTCTAGTCACTCCAGAAGTACCTACTGTTTCCAATCAAACGCAACTAAATTTTGGGAAATAAATCCGTTCTCGACATTTCTTTTTTGAAGAAAGAATAAAACCGTAGTAATCCCAGTGAGTGTAGGACAATCAGTAAATCACATAGATAAGGCTATTAAGGAGCTATACCGTGAATCCACAATTTGTCCAGCGCTCTTATGCCATCAGCGATGTTTTTTAGAGTATTCTCTAGACTTTGGTTTTACTATAAAGACGTGCACTCATCTGTGTCGACTTCGATTCGAACCAAGGTCGATCGAAAGCAGAAAAACATGCCGACTAAATAGTAATAAAAATATTAATACGGCCAAAGCACAGAATAGATTCTGTGGCCAAAGTCTAGAGATCTCTGGACGCTGATACGGCTTCTATTTTAGGAACCTTAGGTTCTTGTGATGGGCCTAGTTTGGATGAAATTTTTTATATTTGCATTTTTGATATTTTATATTGTGATTATTTTTAGTTTCTATAATATACTTGGATGTTAATAAAATTTTCTTGAATATTTCAAAAATAGTTAGCAATGCTCCGAATATCGTGACCGACATTCTGGTTCAGCATTTTATTTTCTGGAAAACGGCTTCATCTTGCCGGATTTTATTAAATTTTTTATGTCGACATAAACATAACTCAATGTAGGGCTAGCGCTTATCACATTTGAGGGTGACAGCAAATATCGGGGGATTTATTAATAATACTCTTAGTTGGTTTCAAATTACATTCAACTTCAACGTTAATTATAAATTCGACACTGAACGGTCTTTGTAACCAAACAAATTATGAAGAAATAATATCGAATAATAGCACTAATAGAATATGAAAATTTCTTATGGTGGCGACAAGCCAAAAGTAGTGTTTTCTAATCTAAATTTAGATAAAGAGCACACATAAAAAATATGTACTATTTTTATTTTTGATTTGAGGAAAAATGTAATTGACAGATTTACTCGGTACATCATTTCAGACATTCGATAAGATAGTTCTGAAGAAATTGATGGAATTATCCTTGACATTTTAATTTTCAATTTACCGAGACTGCTCTTTAGTCTTGCCAAATGATTTGATAAAAATTCATAAAGGGAACTCAAAAAGGCAAATAAGAAACGATTTGTTTAGAAAGCCTTACCTAATAGTAGAGTCAACATCTTTTTGATTTTTGTGATGAAGCTAAGCTCATTGAGAGCTTTTTTGTGTTTTAAATTTTAACTTATAAATAAGTACCTATAGCGCTATTTACTTTATTTCGTTTATTGTAGAAACAATATATGCGGCAAAAATAATTAAGATTAAGTGGCCTAACACAGAACTACAAGAAATGATATTATTACTTTTTTGTCATTTATGTTATTAATTTTGTCATTAATATTGACTTTGACCACTATTCTATGTGTCTTGGCATACCTAATGAATCAGAGGTAAAACTTTGATTTTTCCTACAGAAAGTTTTAGTGGTCTAGATATACAGTGTAAGCCAGTTTTTTGTAGCAGGTCTTTAACAATTGAGATAAAGTGATATTTTAGGGTGAAAATTCATGTTAATGTCCCACAAGTGCTCGTCAAGTATCTCAAATAACAAACAGATGTGATGCCTGGAAAATTCCCAAATAATTATTTATTTTCAAAAACACTAATATTTATTTAGGTTCCTCAAAAACGAACGGCTTTGGGCTACTTTTTTTACGTCTTTAACGAACTCTGTACCCTTCCTTAAGTGACTACAAACTACAAACGGCTTTTACCTTTTCACATTTACTCCATAAAAATAGAAACTAATTTAATTTTCATGTAAATTAGCCAATGGCACAGAATAACCATTTTCAGACACCATCTCATGTCAGGCTGCCATTGAAATCTCATCTTCGAACAAATTAATATAAAGGAGAATACAATCGGCTCAGCGATACCTACAGCTAACCCATGGGTATCACGTGGAAATTATAATGAAGAGATAAATGGATTACACGACAAAATCAAGTGTGCTCGGAATACTAATATATTCAATGAATATTTAGATGAGCTCTTGAGGCTGTCGGATAGAGTTCAATAATTAATTTAAAAAATGACGAAAAAAGCCCTAATGGACAGTTTTTGCATAACCTAATAAGTACCTACTTTACATGAGAGGTGATTTAGGCTTACCTAATATAAGAAAAAAACCAAATTCAACAGAAAGTCCCATTTTGATATTTTATTTCATCAGTTAGGGCAATAATGTCGTTTTCTAACAGAAAAAATAATTAATTGTTCAAAAGTCATATAAATTTTGTTGATGACTATAATCACAAACGCGCATTTTTGAATTACAAATGGTTTCTAGATGGAAAAACTGTAAGACAGCACCTGTCAGTAGTTTTTTCGAGTTTACCCGCGGCAAAACTTGACAGCTGGCTGTTGTATAATAGGTAGTATGTTTTGTAAGCTATGCACTGAGCGAAATGCGCTTTATTCTTTATAAAAAAAATTAAATCCATTATAAAACCATTTTATACGATTTGGGACAGTAATTCGTGCTCATTACCTTCACATGACAAGGATTGCTAAGACAATTTATAGTAGCAATACAGCAAGAGTTGCACAGGGCTACTTAGTGTTTCATAACAGGTTTAATAATGCTTTATACCGCTTACTACCTTAGTGTATAGCCCTCATAAATTAATCATATAAGCATTATAAAACGAATCATTAGAAATATAAAACTGCTGCATTGCTGTAATTATCCTTTCCCATAGCCCCTATAATCTTGTCTCATGACGGTTATAAAGTAATTTTCTTGTGGCCCCGGTGTCTACAGCTCGATTTTTGAAAAAAGTTTTATGCCCGAAAAGGCATTTCGATACCTTGATTAATTTAGCAGATACAGTGTTTCGTTTCTCGCATTTCTGAAATGTGTCATAATTTTTTGTTAGCAAATATTTTGATAATATTTTTTTGTTTTTTTTTAAGCAACTAACCAAAGAAAATATCTCTCTGTATCAAGGATTATGCCTATGTAAAAAAATGAGCAAAGAACGTGTTTAGCCGTTATTTACTTAAATCAAAGATCTTCATAAACAAAAACATTATGACACATAAGAAACGCGGAAATCGAAAAACGCGCTGTATCTCCTAAATTAATCAAGATGTAGAGATGCAGTTTGCGGTATTCAACTTTTTTCGAAAATCGACCTTTGGGCACCTCTCTACTTTTTGTCTATCTCTTCAGAAAGTAGGACACACCCCCAAAAGCGGGGGACACCATGTTCAAGATGGGCGAAAATCAATCTCTAAAGAAAAGATATTGAAAATACCTAGGTACATAGGTAGGTATACATTATAATAATTTTCACAACAGCAATATAGGTACTGTTTGAAAAAGTCTGGACGAGTGTTGTATTTATTACAAGGCTTAAGAATTTAAATTACTTTTAAAACAAATTTTATGGGTGAAAAAATTCAAATGGGCGTGAACTTCTAGGCCTATGCATGTAAATAGTGAAAAAAGCGTACATTTGGGGCTAATTAAAAGACCTAAATGTATGAAATGAAGAACAGTTTTATTTAAAAAAAATACACTGGTGACACCAATTATATAAAATCATAGGGGGCAAGCTTGCCCATTGGAAACGTGATTATATAATATTATCTGTTGTCTGAAGTAGGTACTTGAAATTAAAAACAATTAAATCGCCTAAAATTCATGCCAAAGACGCAAAATTGTCCTTGAATAACCTGAAGGTTTTAGCAAACAGTAAAAATTTACTTCGGTAAAAATAGTCCAATCAATATTTCAGAATAATTTGTTAAATTGCAATATCAATCCGATAGCTTAAGGGTAACACTGTAACCGATTGAAAATTAATTACCTATATCTACTGCCCTAGTCTGATGGGGCTGTACCACATGGGTGGCGATCACTGACGAAAACTGGCGACTGGCATCGTGGCGTTGGCGTAGATGATGGCAACGATAGCGGCACACCAATGTTCCTTCATTTTTCATAAAATAGCTCCTCTTGATTCGTAAAGAGAGCACAATCAATTAACTACCTAGGTTCTTAAATGTCCACAGTGTCTTTGAACTCTTGCACAGTTGTCACAGAGAGTCTATAGACGCACAAGTACCTATGGCTAATCCAAGACGTGGGTGCTGCACTACATCCTCATCGAATTCTACCGGACAACTGGGAACGAGAAAGGGAGACCGGCGCATCCAAGTTCGTAGATTTCCCCCACTCCGCACCATTTTGGATTATGTCTTATAACCACAATGAAACGTTTTGTTGTTGCAACTACACGGAATAGCTGCGGCAACAAAATGCGTTTTTGAGACTATAAACCAATTATGTTATTAACCCGCTTTTATTTGTACTAAAAAAATATTATTAGAAATAAGATCTTATAAAATAGGATTATAAAGGTAGAAATTTAAAATAATACCTGTTATAAGCTGCGCGGTAATAAAATGGTGTTTATTCGTTTAGAAAACTAAATTATTAGAGTTGAAACTCTTTTTATACCAGTAACAAAATTTTTAGTAACTGTCATAAGTGAATTCTTAGCAAAACTGTTGTATTAATTGATTTTTCTCTGTGTGTGTAGCAGAATAATCTGTTACTCATGAAATAGTCTTGTCAAATGCCATTCGGGCATCTAATTTTTCCTGTGAAAAAAATCCAAAAAAACACAATGCTAAGTAATATTTTTTTAACAAAATGCAGGTGCAAAAATCCTCGTCTTCGACTTGGATTTTTGTTGCCACCTGACCGCACTCATGCTTCTTGTTAAAATATTACTTAGCAACGTGTTTTTTAGATTTTTTTCGGAAAAATTAGATGCCCTTATGATATTACTTACGAAAAACGATTTGATATAGATTCCATGAGCATGGGCAAGGTACTACAAGAAACTATTATTTTCATTTTTATTTATTTTAATCAGCTAAATGAAGTAAAACTGGTAGAGCTTAATACGAGTAATATCTGCATCCATACTTAGTGATGCAGTGTTTTGGTGTTTTTAGAATTTTCACTGTCAAAGATGAGAAAAAATTACAAGTTTGGAAAAATGCAATGAAGTTTCTGAGCTGGAAAGGAAACAGAAAAACTAAATATGTGAGGTATAAAATACAAAATATCCCTTTAAAAATTGCAACCTCGAGGGAAAATATCAATGTTTTCGGGAAATGGGATCAATCCCCAAAAGTGTCCAATTTGGGACACTCTGTACAATATATCTTGAGTTTGTATCGTAAATATCGTAAGTAAACCGTGTAGAATTTTCTTTTTCTACTCCTATGCTAGTAACATAGGTACCTATTAAGTGACGGTTTAGGTTATAAGTAAGTTCATTGTTACGAACACTGACACGTAATGACTAACATGTAATGACTGACTCGTAATAATAGTATATTACATAGCGAGAGTAGTAAGAAGCTTATTACGTACGAGTGGAAAATTTGTGAACGAGCCGCGGAGCGGCGAGTGCTGTAATTCCACGAGTATGTAATAAGCTTACTACTCGAGTTTTGTACTATAATTTTTCTTCGACGAAAGAAAAATATTATAATAGATAAACTATACTTCTGATTATCTGACAGGCAACAATTAGTATGTTGGTAGGTTGCTATGGTGACGCGGATGACGCGCTAACAAGGCACTCGTGATAATTGCGTTTTAATTAAGAACAAATACGTAATTTTTTTTATTACATGCCAGTCATTACGTGTCAGTCATTACGTGTCAGTGTTCGTAACAATGGACTTACTTATAACCTAAACCGTCACTTAATAGGTATGTTACTAGCATAGGAGTAGAAAAAAAAATTACGCATCTGTTCTTAATTAAAACGCAATTATCACGGGTGCCTTGTTAGCGCGGCATCCGCGTCACCATAGCAATTAACCAACATACTAATTGTTGCCTGTCAGATAATCAGAAGTATAGTTTATCTATTATAATAGTTTTTCTTTCGTCGAAGAAAATCTATAATACAAAACTCGAGTTGTGAGCTTATTACATACTCGTGGAATTACAGCACTCGCCGCTACGCGGCTCGTGCGCGACTTTTCCACTCATACGTAATAAGCTGTTTACAACTCTCGCTATGTAATATACCATTAACTATAAGTAGTATAACCACATTGTCACTTTGAAGTTTATAAGTACCTATTTACGTATGTCAACAAACCACAAATTATTGACAGCCTACCTAGTTTTTAACAAATTCATAGTCTACTAAAATGAATTTGAATTCTTCCCGTATCTGTTAGTGTTCGTATAATACGTACAAAATAATTCAGCTAGAGTTTTAAGTGTAATATTGAAACCGTCCGCAAAAAAAAAACAGCACACCAACTTTCAAACTTTCATTTTGGAACGAAAACGAATTAAAACAGAAAAATTGACTACGTTTATCTCTTGACAACTCGATCGGATTGAAATGGATCCGATTGAGTTATGTCAAATCTTTTATAATTCTACGTTTACATCATCAGTATTGAAATCCTACGGTTTTCAATCCTCTCTAGGGACATTAACTTATTATACTTATTCCACAGTAGGTTGGGGCACATTCTGGATAAAATTCTGTTTGGAAATAGCGGCTTGACTTGAAATTTTAAATATGATTGAATTTCAATCTGTATAGGGTTTACGTCGTCTATTTGAGTCCGCTCCAGTGAATTCAAACCTCTCTCAATCGGATCGAGCGCGTCCAGATAAACGTAGTCACTGTAATGTCTTACATTAATTCTGAGGACTCGAGACTAAGTTAAGGTATAGGTATTAATCTAGTTATTAGTTTTCATATAAAATTTTATGCAAAACATTTGGTGTGCCTCGTGGAAATTTCAACAATGGTTCTGGCGGTCTATATATAGCTTTATCTATGATGTGCAGAATTAAAGGAGCTTTCAATTTGTACAATAATATAATATACCATTATAATCAACACAAATAAATACCGTAAACATGTCCTACCTAATATGTAGGATGTAGGATGGTATAATATGAACATTTAATTTGGCATGGGCCTGTATTATATTAATACTCATGTTCCTTTAGACTCCCACAATTTCGTGTCCCTGTCTAGCGGCACTGTCGGTTTTTCACCGCACTTAAAACTTTCCCTTGTCAAAGAAACTTCCATCCTTCAACAAAAACTAAACGGTTATCCGAGGCGGCACATATCGATTTTGATTCAACTTGTACGAAAGGTATTTCGTTTCCCCCATCACCAGATGCGTAGGTACGTTCATGCGATAAATCACCGCGAGGTGTCAAATTATTTTTAGTTCGGGCATAAATTTGGCGAAATCTCCGTTTCCTTCATAAATTAGTGTAGTTTTGAATTTCAACCGGTCTTATGACGCCGAGCCAATAAAGAAAATATCAATATTTTGCCCCAATAAAAATTTATGGTAAGCGAAAATCCAGCTTTGAAGTTTGTAGTATTTTTAAAACCTCATCCAAAGATTTATGGAAATTTATTAGATTTCGTCTGATCCAAAATACTGAAGGAGAATATACGTTTTTATTTTTTCTCGTTGGAATAGCTACGGAAATAGCTAAAATCATTTATTCGTATTACCCACAAAAGTCCCATATAAAATGGTATATATTTACATAGACTGCTTTCCTTCTGCACCTTGATTATTTTTCGTTTGGAAATCTTTCAAGTAAGGATAGTAAAATTGAGATATATGTGTTATTTCAACATTTTCCTAAACTGTAAGCCCATGTTTATAGATGTTAAATGTTAAATAATCTCGTAGAGAATTTCGTTTCTAAAACCGTGGAATATTTTAACAATGTAGACTACAATTTTAGAATTTTGTGTGGGCTTTTTCATGGCCTTTTTGAAACTGACGGTGTTCTTGTGGAGTTTCTTAAAAACTGTACAGTACAAGCCTCACTATATTTTTGTTCCAGTCACCCTGCATAACGGAAATGAAACGTTTGCAGTTAAATTGAGTATTAGAAAAACAGTTTAAAATAGTACCCCTAAAAAGTTATGTTTACAGTCGTTTTGTAATCATCCAGATAAAAAAGCTAACGTTGATATTTTCGGTCCAGCGGAAAAATTTAAAATATTATGATCCTTGATTCGGAGTGGGTTCTAAATGATTGTGAACGTTTGTAGGGCACTATTTTCGACATTTTTTTCTCCTACTCAATTTAACCCCAAACGTTTCGTTTCCGAGATACAGGGTGAGAAAACTTGAAAATAATTTAGGTTTGAACGTTCTGTATTATAAAAACGGTTGAATCAAACATATAATACGTATACATATAAACATCGTTATCGGGATGAAGCATAGATTCCGAAAATTCAATAATATACAGGGTTGTCCATTTAAAAACATAAGTTTGATTTGTACATCTTTTACAGAACACCCTGTGTCTACTAAAAATCCTAAAACTTTTTTTCTGCATTGTTTTCTCTAAAATTGTGCTCCGTTGCGTGTGTTTTATAATTAATGTAGTGCTCTGTTATTGAAATTTTCCGCAACTGCAGTTTTGATTGTATGCATTTTTCGGTATCGTTAATCCCTTGATTTGCCTGTAGTAAATAGAATAAATTGAGTTTTAAAACGCAAATATTTACTAGACCTATTTGGCAGACTATATAATTAATAATGCGGGAAAATTGTAAAAACTTAATAACTCTAGAACGGTAAAAATATCCCAAGTGATGTATTGATAAGAATAAGGATGGATTTTGTCCCTGTAAATACCTATAAGTCAAGGGGAACATTTTTGTGGTATAAGGTACAGCAAGTACATATAGCTGGAGTACTTTTTTTTTCGGATTATCCGTTACCTGCAATAAATACATTATCCCTCTTGATTGATATGTATAGACCTTTAGAATCGTCTGGATCTGGACTAGAGAAAAAATATAAATTCCTTATGAAATTTCGCGTTGTTTAAAAGCGACAGGAGGCAAAAGCAAAAAATAAAAACACCAAAAACTTTTGGAAAGCATTAAATATAGAAAGTTGCGCAATCGTTAATACATTCATTGAAAAGGACACAGTGGAAGGTCCCCAACTTCTAAATCCCTCCAAAAAAATTAATGGGGCCCCTGCGTACAACATGGACATTACTTTATATTAATGGGAAAAGGTCCGGACCCCTGCATACCTAAACCCAAACTTTTTCATTCCATGGTATTTTTTAGGTAGGTTGTTTGGATAATGTGCAAAAATGTCAATTTCAATTTAAGCAAAAATTTCTGTGGGGGCTAACTGAATATTTGGGGATTCATTTTGTGATGAATTAGCAGTAATTCAAATTCCTGCAAACAAACAAAAAGCCCAGAATAGGGATGCACACAATAAAATTTTCTGTTTAAACGCCATACAAAAAGCCGTATATAGCCTCAAAATTAAATAAAAAAAATCAAACAATATTTTCTGTAGAAAAAATTGCGAGAACTACCCGCACTCATAGGCGCCGACTCCGCGGGTGCTCCGGGGCTCGAGCACCCGGCCAAAAATTAGGCTGGGTGCGGAGCACCCGGCCAAAAGTTTGGCCAGTTGTTGGAAGCTCGAGCAAAGGTGACAAGGTGACGATCATATTTAAGTTTAACAATGAGTCAGAAAAGGCTGAATGATATTATGCTTTTAAATATTTATAAAGAATTAGCAAACATCATAAGCCTGAGTTATGTAAAGTTTATAAAAATATCGTCCATAAGACTAAGCACTTTTGCGTTATTTACGCAAAGTTAGGTAACTAAACTGTATTCAAACTAAACACAAGTTGTTGCATGGCTAGAGCGTGATACGCACGTGACCGGCTTGCTATTGGCTAGCCGCCCTGCAATGAAGTCTGGCCCGGCGGGCGAGTGCAGCGAGTCGTTATTTCTTACAGAGGTGTATTGAGATGCAAGTGGACCTTTATTGTTTTCCGATATAATTCTTTCGCTGTTTATTAATTAATTGTTGAAGCTACGATTTGGGTTAATAGTAGAAATTTTCAGGTAAGTGAATGACTAGGTGTGCCATAAAAGTTTGTTTTTAAAGTTCTTAATACTGAGACATAATTAATATTTATATTATATGTATATTTATATATTTATATTATATTATTATATTTTATATTATAAAATTCATAGAGATCGTCCTTAATGCGGCCCTGCCTCGTATTAGCCCTCAGAATTGTTCACGTGCTTCCATTTGCTTGCATTTTGTTTGAATAGAGTGTAGTCGTTTTTTGTTTTTGTTTAAAGACCGCATCTTAAAATTCAGCGGACTCTCATCCGGATGAATCAGCTGATATCTCCCTCTCATTAAATTTGTTTCCCTTTGGAGGAAGTAAGAGACAGATATCCAGCTGATTCATCGGGATGAGAGTCCGCTGAATTTTAAAACAAGGCCTTTTTTATAGAAATACCTTTATTTTATTTCATTATATTTACGTTTTGTTTTTTTAATCATCAGGGTGATAACTGTTCGATTTTTGTTATGTACTTTTATTTTATATTCATAATAAAAAATATTTTTTAAATGACATTTGGGGGGGTGTGTACCTTGGGCACCCAGCCAAATTTTTAGAAGTTGGCGCCTATGCCCGCACTCGTTTGAATTAACGAAACCGCTGTCCTTTGTGCATATTACCACATTAGATATTAGAGTCGCGAAAGGCAGTGACACGTCACTCGTCCTAATCATTTCATTGCGACACTAATAAAGCTATTTTATGATCGATGATCGATATATGTTTGTAGACTTAGATTTACCTATTTTGGTTACAATTGGTAAGTCCCCTATTGCTTGATACTTTCTGGTAAAATTACCTTGCATTGCAAAGATATTATCCGAGCAATTAGCATTTGCGTGTAAAAATAGTCTTTTATTATTCTCCTTTCGAGTCTGGAGATTCATTGCATACAAAGCGGCTGTTTAAGAATGGCTGCTGCAGACACAAAAAAAAAACGTTTGGAAATCTTGTAGATGTACAAGTTTAGCAATCGTCAATATACCCTTTTAAAAGGGTACAATAGACGCTCCCTAAGCTTCTAAATGTGGCCACTCCAACGAAAGATAAAAATTCCCGAGGGATATGTGTACGTAGGCATTGGTTTAATCCTTAAAGGTCGAGACTGCTGCGTAATAAACCAAGCTCACATTGTATAATGAAACTTTTTCATTTAATGGCATTTATTAATTGCCTGGATAATACGAAAAAATTGTCATTTCATTTTAGGCAAAAATTCCTGTTGTTCTAAGAAGCGCGGTGACGGAATTTTTGGGAATTCATTTTGCGATGAAAGAAAAGTAATAATTTGAATTCCTACAAACCATACAAAAAAAAAATCACAAAATTACTTGATACTTTCGGTAAAATTCCCTGGCAAAACGTTCGGAAATTATCTGTTTGTAAAAAAGAATATTTATTATTCTCCTTTATTAAGTTAGGATAAGTTCTAGATTTCCGTTCGCTTTTATTCGGGGTCGCGCATTGAAAGTTGGTAACTTTATTTTATCTGTGAAACTTCACTCACTACTCACTGTCTTGCTTTGAGCGTCCCCAGATTATTTTTCTTTTGTAGGTACTCTCTAAGTTTTAATCTGAATTTTATCTGAAATGTATTGGGCAACATCCAAAGTTATGATCTTTCTTCCCACAAAACTGTAATTTTCAATTTATTATGTAACTACGCAGTGGGTCCCCAGATAGGAAAAACATATCTCTTGTAAAAGACAAAAAATATTCGAGTTAAAAATTGTTACAAAAGGAAAATCTAGTTTTTACCAGTGAAGTGCCTTTTTGTAGGCTTTACTAGAAAATGTTACTCCTATTAAATAATCTTACACAGAATGCAAAACTGAGTAGGTGTGTAAAATTATGTAAAAATATAGGTTCTGTAATTTTCTGCGTCCAAGTATTCATATAATAATATTTGGTCGTAAAACCTTTAAGAAGCGATCATTACTGGCGCGAAAAAACATTTTTTTCAAAATTTTCAAGGCGTACCTACGTGATTTTTCGATTCTAAAATTATGTTACAAATTAATTTCAACACAAGCAAGACAGAATCCCAGACGCTCAAATTTCAACTTGACTTTTGTTTAGCCTTTTCATCTATCCGGGGATACATTGTACAGGTAATATTAATAATTTTAAAACTAGGTGCCTTTACAAAAAATTAAATAAATCTATTTAGATTTTTTTCAGTAAATTCTTCTTTACAATCACAAGTATAGCGCGCTCATTGTACAGATTGTGTGAGGTCACCAAGAACAACCTGTAGATATGTAAGTATGTTCTAGGAAATTTTAAGGAAAACAATTCGATGTTTTGGATAATTTGACCTGGAGACCGTCAGATAGTGACAGATTTATGTGGCCCTTTTCGCATACAAGCCTCGAAGAGCGTATGCTGAGTAGGATGAAGATAAATTTACGAGATAACATATGGAAAATTCGAATTTCATGTTAATTATGTATAATATGTTTTTTTATATTTTTCGGGCTAGTAACGATGCACATTTTCATACTTGCGATGGGCTTGTGTGGAAAAATCGGTCAAAATCTCGATTTTTCCTTACAATATTACGCCCTCATTTCAACCCTTTAGCCACCTGCAACACCCAAGCCTTTGGTTTTTCGAAGACAGGTTCTATTAATTAATCATTCAGTGAACACGGCTTGCGTGAAAATATGAGCAACAGCCACCTTTTATTTCTGTTAAGGAAAATTGATTTTTCTATAATATGTTATCCCCAGGGGCCACTCGTAAATTTCCCTTCATTCTACTCAACATCGATGTACTTTTCAACCCTCTTCGAGGCTCGTATGCGAAAATGGGGTACCTAAATCTGTCACTATCTGACGGTTTACTGTTTCAGAAGAGAAAATTTTCCCTGTTATTAAGTTATTATATAGTACCTGCCTATAGTGCCTATGTTCCTATGTAATTAATAATTTGCTGAAAATAGCTGAAAATTTACACCAACCGCCATTCCAACCATTCATTACCTTTTGAAAAATTAGGAAGTAATTATTTTGCCTCGGATAAATAGGTACGTATGATCTTGATAATTTTGTTGTTTATCGCCAAAATTCCTGCAGTGAGATTGATGGGCCAATTTATTTTATTTTTGAGCTCCCTCGTTTCAAGTCGGCTGAAAAATTGTAAAATATTTACGGGGACGTGACACGTAAATTGACGAAATGCCACACAGCCTGCGGTTTTCAAACAACTATTGTTCAAAAAAATACACAATTCCTTGATTGATTATACCGCGCTTGTTTAGGTATATTTCGGAAAAATGGAAGTATATATAAGTTTGTTACACCCAGGCATTTCAGAATGTTTCAAAATAAATTTAAATTTTGAAACAAGTAGCGAGCGACCGATTATATTTAGGTATAGACAAATAAATCATCTAGTTATGATTACTATTCTTAGTTACAGGCTAGTAGCCAGAACCTGTTATCAAATAACAATCGCTTGACATCCGGTAGTGGAATTTTTTAATATTACAAGACTATTTTCAGAAATAATTGATTATTCTGCCATTTAATAACAGTTCAACGAAAACTGACAAACTTCGTGGCAGATTAACAGATAAACTTTTGGGTGCATAAAGTACTTTTTTACTACTTTATTTAAAATGCAATTTTACGCACTGCTGGTCGTGCGTAAAGTAAGACTTTATTTTATCGCACTTGTACGTAAAATAATCGTGAATGCGTAAAGTAGATTACCGTGCGCACTGTTCATCACTTTACGCTGCGCTCAAAGAAAACATATAACATTTAACTACAATGTTATAACTTCTCTGGCCGCATACCTTACATTGCTTTCTTTGCCCCTTCATTTATTCTGCCTTGAACACTAGTCGGGCCAGGATTTGTTAAAAAAAAAACCATTAACATTTTATTTGGTAATAATATTTTAAAAGTTTACTTACAATTTTTTCATGCCATGACTGATGTAGAAGAAAAATTGTACGAAGCACTCGAGTAAAGGCGTTTTTCAACAAAAATACTATTTTAAGCATACTTGTTACATAAATTACTAATTACTATTAAAAATAGTGGTATATTAAAGTGGTATACCTACCATCTTCATTTTTAATAGAGGCACTCCTTTTAATTGCCGCATATAATATTTAAATTAAAATCGTAAACCATTGTTATGAAAAGAATTTCTCGAAATACTTTCCATTGTTTTGGTTTGTTAAATTAACGATTTCGTAGGTTTTCCGCGTTGTTTTATGACACAACAACCGGGTTACCTAGTTTCCGATTTTTTGTGCGGAATGTGTTACCTAAATATAAATCCAATTTGCTGGCCGTTACTTTTCAACAAAGCCGACCTGTCCGCAATGCTAAATAATTGACGATTGAATGCTTGTGAAGTCCAGAGGAAAATTATTCCTTGGATTTATGGGAACTTCCGGATCGGAAAGATTAGCGGATATTACGTGTCAAGATCTAAGCTCAATTGAAATAGAGCGGAAATTTATAACCGGGTATTACACTTTACGAGGCATGTAGATGAGTTTCAGGAAGTTTTTAAATCAATTTCAACCATGCAGTTTCCACATTGAGACATTCTGCTTTGTGAAGATTCACGAACTTTGTAATAGGTAGGTATCCTATAATGTTCGCACATCCGAGTAAAATATAAAATATCGGCAAAAATAAAAGATAAAATAATAATATATAAAGGAAATAATTTCTCACTGTCAGTTATAGAACTTTACACATACATAAAATCAGATGGAAATATAACAACCCCAAATATACAAGAAATTCAAGAAACGTCGCTACGGGTTTGCTTTATAAAATCGCTAAAATGAAAAATTGCCTGTGTCGTATTTTAATAGTAGGTATATTATATATTTTTTCTTCAAGTTTAATTGGGGCCACTCCTAAAGTAATCCCTTTCTATTAAAAAGAGAATCTATCGAAATCGGTTCAATATGAAATTTCATCCCCTATTTTTCCACCCTTAGGGGTGGAGTTTTTTCTTCAAATTTAAATGGGACTATTCTGTAGGTATAGCCTTTCAAATAAAAAAAGAATTGTACAAATCGGTTTATAAATGACGGAGTTCTGACATAAAAAAATAAAAAAAAATAAAACCGAATTGATAACCTCCTTTTTTTGAAGTTGGTTAAAAATTGATATCAATATTTTTAAAGATATCACACGCACGGTTAGACAGGGTGCGTCCCAGGACAAGTGAAACAAGGGGTATGAAAGTAGTTGAAATTTGACCATTTGAGGTCCCATCCCGCTTGATTTGAAAGTAATTTTATTTCTGTCATATTTTCAATTTCTGTGCCAAGATACGGGAAAATTTTAAAAAGTATTCAGAATAAAAAATCATGTCTACGTGAAAATTTTGAGAAATTGGTCTACTTTGATTTTTTTTCGAATGTTTGCCTATTTTTAATTTTCAATAGGCAAAATGTATTTTCTGTGCAAGGTACGCAAACATTTTATCAAGGAAAGTTGTTCAGAATAAAAATTTCCTTTACGTTGGAGGGAAAAGGCAATTTGCCTATTTAAAAAATTAGTACGTGAATATAATTTTTTATTTGGACGTGATTATTAAATTATGTGACATTATTATTAAAATTGTGTCCATGTATTCAAAGTTTGAGACTACACCATATACAAAACGTTGGTAAAGCAAAAAGTTATCCTATGGGTGATACCAAGTCAACCCAATCCTATATCGAAAACAAATGTCTTGCCTAATTATTTTAATAGCTTGCTATATGACTACGATTTGGAATAAATCTGCTACTTTTCTGTATAGTTAAACAAATAGCTAAAATAAATGTATGGAAAACTGCACCAACAGAAGCTAATGGCAATCGAAATGGCCGTAATGGGCATACAGAATAAAATACCAGATGCATAACTGTTACTCCTATGCCTACTACAATTTCAAAAGTTTCAACGGTTAAATAAATTTAAAAAATCGTCAAAATTGCTGGGGGAACATATACCTACGTACTTATAATATAAAAGTGTTGGCTTACCTAATGGCAGGTAGCACTCCTTCTGGAACTGTTGTCCCTTTGTGGCACTCAGCAACCCCAAGATGGCTTGCGGAAACTCTGTTAACAGAAACAACAGCAACACCGCGACCAGCATCCCCGACGTCCTATCAGCCTGCCTGTCCTTTTCGAACTTATTTTTTGTATTCATCATAGGATGGCCCTCTTTCGCCCCCTTCAAAGGAAGATTCGATCTCATCAGCAGTTTTCTTCGTTTCTTCGTTTCCAGCAGCACCGATATCAGTCTTCTGGATAGATGCGTCAAAAGGATGCATGGCACCAGTTTTATCACCACCCCGTATATCCAGAAACTCACTGTCTTGTAATTGTCACTTATGTGGGTGATTATGTAGATAGTTCGCTTGAACACTGGCCCTGTGAAGTTCCTCAACTCGTTTCTTTCGATCATCCTCCCGTTGGCGTCGCAAGTTTGGTTGTAAGGTAAAATCTTGAGGGAAAGAAACACCGGAGAACATATGACGGTACACGCGACGTACGTCGCAACGATAACGTAAAATGTCCGTTTGGTCTCGCACCAGTTCCGCGAATTCTGCGGGTTTGTGATCGCTACGTAACGCCACACGGCCAATAAAACGGTCAAACAGCACGATATAAAGTGACAAACTTGGCTGAACGACGCGTGAAATATCATGAACACCGCCCAGTTGTACGAGTAATGTTCGATGTATTTCCTGGACTCGTCGTTGATGTATCTGTGTACAGTGAACGGGATGTACTCTATCATGACGAATAAGTCTGCGACGGCCAGCCCGGTCAGGATCATGTTGGTGGGCCACCTCATTTCCTTCGTTGTCAGGACGCATATGTTGAGCACGTTCGCGATGGACCCGAACAAGCACACCAGGAAACTGAGAGGGCCGTGTATGTCCTCGTAGTTCTTCGAGAAAGTTTTTAGGTTGCAGTACACGGAGGAGTTGTTCATCTTTGTGATTTATGCGGCTAAGGGCGGGGCTCGTATTTTTCCATTGCTGGGGTTTCACGAAGGGCGCGCACAGGGGCGAATATTGACCTAAAAGTTCCTTCACCTTAGAATATTAAAGGGCTGTGTTTGCTTTGGGTCGCGAAAGGTTTCCAACGGAGTGGGGTGCGGGTGTGCAGGCCGAATTTTAGACTGATGTGTGTACAAAAAATAGAATAACCCTGTTAAACTTTCTCTAAAGACCGTATTTATTATGTAGAGGGTTTCAACTATAAGCTGTTTGCTGTTTATTAAGGAAAGAGCAACAAACTTCGAAGCATTGCATAGAAAATGTCCATTTTAAGTGGCTAAATCAAAATCTCAGCCAATTTTTGCAAGGAAAAATGGGATCAATGTCTGTTATGGACGGCCTTCTTTTGTCGCCAAATAAGTTGCGGTCTTTGGCCACATGTGAAAATTATAGAGCAAAATAAAAAAAAAAGATTTTTAAACCACCGTAAAAAATTAACATGGAAATTATTCTACCCGAAACAGCTGTCGGGATGAAAATATGATATCATCAGTTTTGCAATATCGAATGAATGAAACCAAGAAAAATTAATTGCACATTTTTTATGAAGCGAAATGTCCTCTTTAATTTGATAGCATACTTGCCAGTTTATTCTCTATTTACTATAAAAAAAATCAATAAATTCCGAATACATTTAATTTTAATTTGGGTTTTTTCACCACAGAAACCTGAACCAAACTGACTAAAAGAAAAATTTTTCAAGTTGCCAGGAAAATTCATAAATAGGTACTTAACATTAAAAGAATCAAACTTTAAACGTTAACTAAAAAATGACTTCAACAACTTTGTTTTCTGAGCTTTAGGAGAATAATTCTTTCTCATTTCTCTGATATTATTGTCATGTCAAAGTGAAATGACAGAATGATAAATGTCAAGTCAAAATGTCATGACAACAGAACAAATAACCTAGCCACCTGTCTGATATTGTACCCTGTGTTCTTCATAATTATCTATAGTAACTTCTGTTTGAATAACTGGTAATAATATTTTATTGAATTCCGCTAAACATTCACCAACACAATAATTGTCCGTATAGAAAACAAAGTTGTTGAAGTTATTTTTTGAGTTAATGTTCAAAGTTTCGTTCTTTTAATGTTAGATATTTATGAATTTGCTGATATTTCTCAATTTTTAATTTTAAATGTGAAATTTTACAGGCATGGCCTGTGTATCAATAGCACTGTATACCTGTATATTTTATATAATGAATTCAAATAATTTCTATAGAAAACTGGCTTTAGACATGACACAGATCAGATCTAGGATTCGTGATAGTGACCTCTTGCAATTAAAAAAACAATTACTGTATAGAAAATGTAAGTTTTTTTAAACTTAAATTGCTTACAAGATGCAAATTTTCTATTAATCGTTTCAAACTGATCGTTACAAATTTGTTTTGTTTGTATGGTGGTTGATTTTAATTTAACGGCTTTTCACTCGCAAACAACATTTTCTCATCTCATCAACACGCTATACCTATTTTATGTGTCGATATTTTTTTGAGTAACATGAACTTAATTCCACAAAATTACAAGACTTTCTTTTACCTTATTTTTAAACTAGTATAGCGTACATTACGAAAATGACGGCAATTTATAAAGAAACACACTTTGTGTTGCAAGGGATAATTTATCATTTTAAAGTTTTTAACCGTCCAGACTGTGGTTTAGTTATTTTTGTAAACCACATACTTTCTGTTAAGCTGGTGAGGTGCGGGTAATCATTATAAAATTGCTTCATAGTTCAGGCACGCAAACTCAAACTTTCAATTTACTTATTAAAAATGTGAACACGCGGAAGTTTTTTCACAAGAAAATAATTAATTAGAGACTTCTGAGTTTGCGTTATTTTTTGGTTTGCGAAAAACTCAACAATCACATTATGCTTTTATTTGCTCGGTTATTTTTGTGAAAGTGCATTCTGCCAAAACTTAGTATTCGACAGTTTGACCAACAAAATTATCAAACCTGCGGTTTTTATTTCAATAAGGCTCTAAATCCGCTTAATAACATTTTCAATTGCGGCTATTATTGATCTCATTAAATCCCGTAACTACATGTTTATATATGTTTGGTAATCAAAATAAAACGGTTTGGTTAGAACCGCCAGTTGAGTCTACCATGCATCTGTATAAATATGTACCTATCCTATGTTCAGAGTAGGATTGGAATCATCCAATTTCAAAAGGATCGACCGTATTAGTTATTACAATTTGCTAACAGTTCCTCAAAAAGTGAAACACAATGTCAAACTAATAGGCACCTTTTTGAATATTCTTCAATTTTTAAAAATTCTTAATACATATTTGCTTCAATCGCTTTTTTCAGAAATATTTTTAAGAAACTTTTTAAGGATAATCTATTTTATCGTAAAAATATCGGGTGACCCAGAAGAATTGTACACCACACTAATTTCCTTTATATTCAGAAATATTATTTTTAAATTTGGTGGATGCTAATGGGAGATTATTCGTCCAATTTCGTAGCATAATATAAGCTAACATTTTTCAAAGCAAATGCCATATTTTTTCGATATATCGACAGATAGATTAATTATAAATACGGATGATTTTCATTTTTGAAATCGAGTGAAAAATAGTGACGATTCTACGTCTCCAGTCTAGAGATCTCTGGACGCTGGTAAAACGGTGCGGGAATATCATTGTGCTCGGGTCTGATAATGAAAATTTGAGACCATGGAAAACAAACGCGTCTATACTTATACGCGCACTGGTGCAATTATTGTGACAGTTCAGCTTTGGTTTCGTATATTTGGAAAAAAGTTAAATTAGTTACTTCTAAAAAAAAATGGACAGTTCCAGCAGAAATAAGAAAATTGACACTGCCACATATTTTGAAAGCTGCAAAATGTGACGGTAGAAAATTTAATTCAAGAAAATTTTCCAAAGTTTTTTATAACTATAAGTAGGTAGATACTAATAATTATATCATTTTAATATTGTAAATAAGCAATATTTTGTTCAAATTTGTCTTAAATTTAATACCTACTTGTTCATTTTCAAAACAATTAAATTTCGAATTAACTACAAAACCCAAAATTTGAACTCAAAGACTTATAATAACAGTCGTAGAAAAAGAATAGTGTATCACAAAAAATGAAGGAGTTAAGGAGGGGGGATTGTTTCTTGGGACCCCCTAGATATTTAAAATGACAAAACAACTCTGTGAGATATTAGGATAGTTGTAAGAGCTCCTCAGAAAATTAGTTTCTCGTTTTCAGTTTTGGAAATAATCTTAGGATTGTCTACTAGGTACAGATTTTCCACATACACGCACTGCCATCTTTAAAGTACATCTACAATTTGCAATAGAAAAATTCAATTTGAGATATGAATGCGGGGAGTTTTAGACGAATCGCCCTGTATAGAGAATACAAAATAAGAATAAAAAGATCATCATTGCAGACTCATACCTTCAACGATAATAAAATGTATCCAAAAAAGTAACAATTCTGCTTCGCATTATTTTCCAGCAATAGAAAAACACCGGCACCTCCCTGTACTTTCAGAATGAAAATAAGCCTCCCAAAACAAAGTCATGAAAACCGAACAAACCTGCTTTTTATAAGAAAACTGTTTTCGCCGTTTTTGATTATTTTCGTTGTGAGTCACTAATTATTTTCTTAAGTAGTTTGTTTCCCGCATTTTCGCGATGTATTCACCGAAGGAAGCACATAGCACGTCCCCATTCGAGAGTTGGAGCGCGTCTGAGAATCGAGAACTCCAAACTTTGTATTCCACATAGCGGACGCATGCGTTTAAATGTGGACAACGTACAACTTTGCCGAACTTTATTTTTTATTCATACTATATTCGATAGTCCAATACATTAATGCTAAATGAATAAATTGGCAATAAGGTTTATTAGACAATGTACTTAATTTTGCAAATTATATTATTGTTGCTTAATTGTTAGTGCTTGATATCGCACCTACAAATAGGTATCAATAATTATTGGCAATTTGTATTTTTTCTGCATTACCTCAAGGTTGAAAGAGTTCAAATAATCTACATTTACACACAGTTTTGAACATCTAGAAGGGTCGAAGTGCGTCGGAAAAAGCCAATTTTTTTTCTTACTTTTCAAAAAATGCGAGGGTCTGCCGTTTAAAACATTTTTAGCTGAATTTTGAGGCCGATTTCGGATTCTACGGGTCAATTAATTTATGTCTTCGAGTCATTCTGAAAACACGAAAAAATTTGATTTTTGAACAGCCTGTAAAAAAATGGCTGGAACGACAACAAAAAAATTGTAATTATGTTCATATTTCTTTTAAGCCGCAATCATTTCGGCCATTTGAATACATCCCTCAAAAGCTCGCAAAAAGTTATGAAACTTTATATAAAACATTTTTTTGTAGGGTCAAAAATAAAGAAAGTACGATGGGTGAGTCTTTTCGTTGGATAACCCTGTAGGTCCTATACAAAATGCTGGAACACGTAATTTCCGCTTAATGGGTATTTCATGAATATGGGTCATCCCTTCAACTTTATGTAAGGTCATCCAGTTCTGAAAGCCATGAATTTTAAATTGGCCTTTTAATTTATTGTGCAAATCACACAAACTTTATGTGAAAAACATATAATATAATATAAATCCCTTTTACCCCAAATCTAATGATACAAAGTTAGTATAATATTTATTTCCATATACCGATCACAGAGTTTTTAGGGCTCAAATTAATGACAATTTTGCATATAAAATGTTAGCGATTTCAACTATTTTAGCCTACAAGACATAGATCTTTATTTTTCAACATATTATACAAACTATATAAACTGGCACTGGCGTAAATAAATGATATACCTATCTACCTACTTGTAAGTTACAGGAACAAGAACTGAAGAACTATAGTAGGTAAGCCTGGCAAAAGATGATAATATGTAGGTACCTATTAGGTATCTGTTTTAATTCATTTTCGTTTCGAAATATTCTTCAAATCTTTTAATAAATTAATCTTAATTTTCATTTTCAAGAAAACTGACTTCATTGATTTTAGTTTATTAAGGTTATTTCATGGTAAAAATCATTTTTGATTTATTTCAGGCAGTTTTAATTTAATCACTACATTAAATTTATCCAAAAAAGACAAGCTACTGCCACTATGGGTATTCTGTGCTCGAAACTCTCAACTATTATAGTGAGTTAACCTTGAGTAAGTACGAAATTTTCACTTCGAGTTAGGTTATTCATCATGATGTTCAAGTAATATCTCAAGATATATTATTAACGCAGGTGTGTTTTAAGGATACGGACACCTAAATAATAATACATATACTCGTATTTATAACTGCATATGCGCCAATAAAGTTTTAGGGGGAAACATCCAGAAATATCATTTTAGTTTACTCTGTTTCTGTTACATTTTATTTACTTGCAATAACCACCCCCTATCTACACATTTACCGCCGAACTAAAGACATTTTGTTCTAATTGATTAAGTTTAGTGTCCCAATTTCAGGGATATATCAAATTGCTTGTCAGTCTTGCCACGACTATCACGTATAGTAAATAAGTTAAAGACCTAAGGCGTAATGGGCTTACAGCTGAAGCGCTCGTTGCTCGTTACTTACCAAAAAGACTTCCGGGCTTCCGGGAAAATTGTCTACGGAATTCCAGCGGGCCGGTACCTAATTAATTTAAAAGTTCGTTGTAGGTGCACTAAGCGGTAGTACACGAGGTCTAAAAATGGATTATGACTAGCTTTACTATGGGCTTTTATATCAGATGAATGTTCACTCTGTGTGAACCTCTTTTTAAGGGAGAATTTCTAAAACTAGAGCGCACGAGCACGAAATGTACTCAAAATTTAGAGATATAGGTATTATTTTGTATACATACTTATTTGACTTATACAGAGTGTCCCAATTTGATACTGGACACCTCAGAACTATATGAAGGACAAGGAAAACAAATGGTCTCTATTTTTATTGGTAGTCCCAAGGGAGTGTATCTCATAGGCGGTGGTACTTGGATGGGGTAATTATTTCATGGCCTGCTATGATTTTTTAAAATAGCTAATTTTCAAGAAACCCTGTTAGGGATTTTTTTACGATAAAATGTTATTAAGAAAACTTGTTCAGAATGAAAAACTGATTAGACTTGCAAAATTTCAAAAGTCTAGGCCTTTTGAAATTTTGCGAATCTACTCAGTTTTTCATTCTGAACAAGTTTTCTTAATAACAGTTTGTCATAAAAAAATCCCCAATAGGGGTTCTTGAAAATTTGCTATTTTAAAAAATCAGAGCAGGCCATGTAATAATTACCCCATCCAAATACCACCGCCTATGAGATACTCTCCCTTGGTATTACCAATAAAAAAATAGAGACCATTTGTTTTCCTTGCCCTTCATATATTTCTCAGGTGTCCAGTATCAAATTGGGACACACTGTAGATAGTTTAAATACTTAAGTACATCGATTTACTATTTTATTAGAAATCGATTTTTTTATATTATTTCATAAGTTATTCTGCTATTCCATTTTATTTTGTTCGATATATTATGATGATCGAGTGGGAGTGGGGGAGTGCAGCAACAACTAACTATTGATACTGGTGTGTATTAGTTTAGTCAAAATATAAGATTAAATAAATTTCAAAATATATACCTACCTATATTTACCTATATATAGATAAGAATTGAACGGTTCCAAAAACATAAAGAGTATACATATATTATCAACTTCGCCCTGCATTTTTTTTGTTCTTTGCTCCAACCAAGCAGAAATAGGTGAGCAAATATATTCCCTATTTTAGTAGCACACCGAATGGCTATATCTCAACAACAATAGTTATTTATGTACCAAGGCACTGAAGTTCAACTTTTTATTACTCATGTGGAGTTTAGTTGCTGAGGCCTCTGGCCGAGGCAAATAAACCACATGAGTCATAAAAAGAACTTCAGTGCCGAGGTACATATTATATTTTTCTTGAAATCGGAAAAAAAATGTTTTATTAGGCAAGAAAATAATAATAAGGGATCACCCGTCCACGAACCGACTACGCGCGGCGTTGCTTGACTTTACCGATCGCTCTACCTGGGACAAGTATAATGATGTACGGCACCTTCTGACAGAAAAACCAAACTGCTGCTTCTTGTGCAGCCTACCCAACAAATCTATTGATTTTCAAATTTACTGAAATATGTATACTGAAGGATTGCGCTTCTATAGGAAACAATTTCCCAATGTGTACGAAAAGTTAAATGAGCCTTTATCGGCCGGGTTTTGAATATTTGGCCACTTTTGACGGGCGATTTCTCCGCGTCTGACGTTTGATGTTTACATCTCGCCAAGGCCTACTTATTGAAAAAATCGTACAATAATGGGCTACATTATTGTACGATTTCTGTGCTTTTAATGACGATTTTGGGACATTTTAATGCCGATTTCAAGAAATAGTTATTTATGTACCAAGGCACTGAAGTTCAACTTTTTATGACTCATGTGGAGTTTAGTTGCTGAGGCCTCTGGCCGAGGCAAATAAACCACATGAGTCATAAAAAGAACTTCAGTGCCGAGGTACATATTATATTTTTCTTGAAATCGGAAAAAAAATGTTTTATTAGGTAAGAAAATAATAATAAGGGATCACCCGTCCACGAACCGACTACGCGCGGCGTTGCTTGACCGATCGCTCTAACTAGGACAAGTATAATGATGTACGGCACCTTCTGACAGAAAAACCAAACTGCTGCTTCTTGTGCAGCCGACACAAGAAATCTATTGATTTTCAAATTTACTAAAATATGTATACCGAAGGATTGCGCTTCTATAGGAAACAATTTCGCAATGTGTACGAAAAGTTAAATGAGCCTTTATCGGCCGGGTTTTGAATATTTGGTCACTTTTGACGGGCGATTTCTCCGCGTCTGACGTTTGATGTTTACATCTCGCCAAGGCCTACTTATTGAAAAAATCGTACAATAATGGGCTACATTATTGTACGATTTCTGTGCTTTTAATGACGATTTTGAGACATTTTAATGCCGATTTCAAGAAAATAAAATTATTGTACTAATCTCCACAATAACAATCCAAACTCGTTGCCTTGGTTACCACCTTTATTGTTTAGCCTTTACAAATAAACTACTGTCACTGGCTAAGAATATTCTATCAGCTCCAAAAATCGCACTAAGATCGCGTTATAACACAAATCATAAAGTTCTAGCAAATTCCTAGAAACTTATGGAAGCTCTACAGGGAAAACAATGAAAACTAAAAGAAAATGGGGCCATCGGGGTCTCAGGCCAACAAAGATGTGACGGAAAATGCCTGTAAACTAATCATAAAAATTATATAAAACTGTAAGTAGAATACCGAAACTTAAAATTTATCTTCTAAATCTTTGAGTAGGTTAGAAAACAGTGCAAACATGTTCATTGAAAGCTGATATGACAACTTTAGAGGCATTTTCGTTACTCAAAATCAAACAATATGTACGTCTTGTAGAAAAAAATAGCCACAAGTACCTGCATTCGTTTGAATTCACGGATCGCTATCATTAACTTGTGCCTCGGAGGCGCTGTTCTTTGTACATAATTACCACAGTAGAAATAACTTAATTATCGCTACATAAAACATGCCATATTTTCTGTGTTCCCACAATAAGCGCCGTAAATCTGCAGCGTGTCGGGTGCGGCAGTGGCGTTTCACCCCCATAGCAATTTTATAGACTTATTCGCTTGTTCCTATTTTGTATTTATTTCGGAAAGAATTTTATTTAAAGCGGTTTTATAATAAGTAATTGATAAGCCTATAGACATTATATAGGTACAATGCAATCACTGAGTAAATATGAATTATTTCCAATAGTACAATTGAAAATGCGATGGAAAATCACCGTTTCCCTTGATTCCGTGAATTCAAATTCAACTATTATTTTTTCGTTCATATTGTGTGGAATTTATTCGTCATTTAAAAATTATATCCGTACGCACCTTCAACTAGAGCCGGGCCTGTACGTTTCTTGTTCCCAACGAACACGGCTCGCGCGTTTTCCTCAGCTTTCGACAACATCCGGTATCGAAGATTCGAAGCCGCTTAGTCACAGAGAGTATAATATACACATCGATCTCTGTGCGTATATTCCAATGTTGGCAAGTATAAATATATATCCCAAGAAGTTTTCTTTAGTTCAAAAATTTCAGTTTAATAGTTCAAATACCTATGTAGCATCTAGTAAACTAGGTTGTTAAAGAAAATCTGGGGAACAAACTAAACTGACTAAACCAATCTAAGAATTTCCAAACACGTAGAGTTGGCAACCCTGGTCAGTGCGCAGAGGCCCGCTCGATTATATTGAGCCGAAATTTCCATCGATTGGAAGCTCAGTTTGCGACCGCTTTTCAAAGAAAACTAATACATAGGCATGGTTGAAACCAGTAGGGCCGTATCTGAGGGGGGTTTTGGGGGTTGAAAGCCCCCCCGAAATATCACCATTTTATATATGATTTTGCACCACCACTAGAACGAGCTCCCCAGCATCAGTGAGTGTAATAATTTATTAAACTGGTTTTCCATTAGAGTATGGAAACCCGCCCGAAAACTGCCAACAAAATATAATTTTTTGATCAGTGCAGTATCGAGTTTTATCATCAAAATATGCTTTCAAATAACATAAAACATAACTAGCAACACTGGGACAACAGTAAACGGTGAACGGTGGTGCATGGCTGGATGCGCCATGGATTAGGAGAATAGGGGATTCCGGATTCCCGCAGTCTCCTTTGTGAATAGATTAGGTACCTAGTGCTAATTAACTAAGTATTTGAAGATTTATTTATTATTTTTATGATAGCTTCAGTTAGGCAAGTGGCGCGAAGAAATCTTTTACCATACCCTATACTGGCAATTCTAAAGGTATCGTTATAGGCCAGGCGAAGAATGTGTAGGAACATATCCGTAATAATGAGAAATCAAATAAGTAGAAAAGGGATAGGTATAAATGCGAGAAGGAATATTCAGCTATAATTATAATTATTATAATTTTTAAAGTTTTAATGTTAAACTTGTTTAACTTAAACCTATTTCAGTTTTTTTATTAAAAACCATTTAAAAATAGTGGGTTTTTTAACCTCAACTTCAACAGCCAGTGGTCTAACCCCTCCAGGGCCGGCTCTAGGCGGGTGCGAACGGTGAGGCGTAAGCGGCCTGCGATGTGACTGGCCCCTCGCCTCCGAGTCTCGTGAACAGGGTTATCCAGTCAGTAGCGTATTTAAAAGAGGGCGGGGCGAAACCATTTCAGAATTTGAAAATATTCACTGCAGCTTGAAAATCTGAAGATACTATGGGATTTCCTAAGACTAATTTTAAGTAATTTTCCTTAACATTTCTAAAAATTTTCGCATGCGGCGCATTTTACAGAAATATTTTAAATGCACTTGTTTGAAAGAAATTCACAAAAATTATCCGTCCCCACCCGAAATTAATTTCTATATACGTCACTGAAGTGATCTAAACTCATCGCCCCGGCCTACCTTTTTAAAAAGTGACATGCAAAAAATAAATATACCATTCTAAAGTCTATCCAACTTACAGAGGCAGTGGATCAAAACATTGGCCACCACGTGACCTATTGGTCTGGCCATCATAAAATGTCAAGTGTTTACGCGGCGAGCAGAATGCAGGGCCGGCTCTTCCCTCAGTCGAGTTTCATGCATATTTTGGATCGCATCGCGGGCAGCATATTCTGTGAATTTATTTTGCTACTTAATTTAAGGAAATTTATAAAGATCCACGAAAGGTAGAATCACAAATTTTAGAACTTCTAAAAGAATTAGTTCAGAATTACAAGCCACTTGGAATCTCATATTAGTCCGACCCTGGTAATCGATCGCAAGGCGGTCATGTGACTTTGTTTATATCTACTGCCGCTGTAATTTGGATAGACTTTAGTGGCGTATCAATTTTCAAAAATTTGTTCTTAACGGATTAAATAATTCCTTGCCTGGGCCCCGCACATTCATCCGGCATCTAACCCCACAAAAGCTTGAGCCGATCCTGAACCCCCCCCCCCCAAATTTTCGCTAGATACGGCCCTGGTTGAAACCTTATGACATGACGTCGGGAGAGCCGGGAGTGGTATTCTCGGTAGACAATAAATGTGTATGTGTAGTTGTAGCAGAGCATATAATGTTTTATATGCTCTGGTTGTAGTGTGCAGTTTATTGAAGAAAAAGGGATTTTCACAACGCGTTTTTCAAGAGAAATGTGATATTGTTTCGTCAGGTAGGCCTATGCCAGCAATTATTTTAGAAACAAAAGACAATAATAAGTCAAATGTACTTAGGCACTTTAAAATGGTTTTGTATAAAAAGTATGAGTAAACGTTATCTATAAATTCCTCTACCATACCAAATTTGGTTTGGTGTGAACACCGAACTATATGAATATAGTCCCCTGAGGTACACCTATCTTTAACTCCCTACCTTCACTGAAACAGTCGCCCACTCTGACTCTTTGAAATCTATGAGTCAAGTAATCTTTTAGTAGGTCAAGGAAGGGACCCACCGAACTATATGAATATAGTTAGGTGGGTGTGAACAACTTTGCCGAAATCTATACTGCAAAAGCAAAATCACTAAAATTTTAGCACCACATAGTAACACGACTGTAACACTTATACTGGCCACTATTGGCCTTCCACTATGATATTGATGCTGAAGCCGGTTTTATTCGCAAATATTTAGTGAAAACAAGAAAGTATAATTAATGATACATTTGGTTTATTTTTGTTTGCCAAATAAATATAGGAGAATGTTCCATACCGACCATACCCTTGTAAAATTTACATGCAGTTTAATAGTGAGAGAAAAATACGTTCATTGGCAAATAACTGTGTATGGTTGCATTTTTAATTTTTTTAATAATTAATTAGTAAAGTAGCAGGTAATTTTCAAAGACAATAATAGTTATCAAAAAAGCTGGAAGACGAGACATTTATATTAGTGGTTGAAATCTTTATTTGTGTTTAGACTACACGCTATATGTAGATATAGCAGTTCTACTGCCACGGATAGGCTCAATATCACAGACCTACGAGTAGATATTACAGGGTGATCCAAATTAAGTGTGCACCATTTTTAATTCCGTTATTATTATTATTAATGATACAACTACTAGGTTTTTTACGTTAAGATGAGATAATTCAAAACAATTAGGTATTGAACTTTACGTTTTTCAGCTTTTTGACAAAATGACATATTTTAATGGAAATATTAAATTTTTTTTACGAAAGATATTAGAATTAGTAGAATACAAATAATGGTTGTAGCAAACTTTTCACTATGATGAAAAATAACGCAGCTATTATAAGGTCCTACAAAACCCAAAAACTAATCCAAAATTAGCCTAGTAGGCTATGAAAAAAAATGTCAATAATTTAGTGGAGTTATTAGGCATAATAAATAACTAAATACCTATATGAGCAAGTATAAAACATAATTTAATAATTAAACAACAATAATGAAAATATTCATTTTAAAGCTGCTGATTCGCCCCCAGATGTTCAAAAACACCTCCTCGTTCTTCGATAAATTTCTTGGCTCTTTTCAAGACAGCTCGAACACAAGAGGACCCATTTAGGAGTAGTTTTTGTTGTGTAGGACCCTATAGCTCCATTATTTTTCATTCTAGCTTCTAGCGAAAAGTTTGTTTATAGTTATATATAATATAATGTTGTTACATAGCTATAATTATAGATATCTCATCTTAATCGGCGTTAAAAATCTACATCTTAATTTAATGAAATAAAACCGTACCAGTAACAGGTTTTCATTCAATTTAGTTTTTGGGTAAACCTTGCTCCATTTTTCAGGTAGAAGACAAAGAATGCTTCATCTTCAGACAAAGGAATATTTAAGTTTTCATCTTTCCATTGGATATCCTGAACCAAGGAACAAGGACATGGATGGATATATAAAATGAAAAGAATTTATTGTTTAATTGTATATTTTATTTAACCAGCAACAAAAGTTGACTAAATTAAAAAAGAAAATATAAAACAGTTCAAAACAGGAACTGCCTTATTTACAGATTCGTACTGATACTTGAATACATTAACATACATGAACTAGAAAAAAATAAATACTTTATACAGAGATATATTAGAATATACTATGTAACCAGCCATATGTTGGAGTTCCCCCCCACTAACAACCATTTTATTTTTGTTTTGTAACGTCCAAATCCTTGAGCTAGTATTATTATTAAAATAATTTAACCCCTAGATTATCTTCAAATACTATTAGCACTATATGGAGTGTTAAACCAGGCTAAAAACATAGTTTCAAAGTCTAAAACAAATGCAATATCACTCAAAATATGTACACGAATTAAATGATATATACATTTTCTGCTTAATATCTAACAGCACCAAAAAGCTAGTAAATAATACGGTTTGTGCTCGAACTTAATATGTGTCAAATGGCAATTTTTAAAATAACGATATCACTTTTAACACCATTGAATAAGGAATTCGTAAAGAAATATAAGTAAATAGCCGTTATGCGTAACTTACAAATTACGCGTAACTGCCAGGTGGCGAACAGGTAGGCCCTCTGTTACTGTATCTTGGAATTAGTCGACTCGTTTGAAATTGTGGCGACCGGAGCGTCATCTACTAGTCGTAAGAAAAACTATTAGTGTGGGCCACCGCATTTAGCTAAAGCGGGGACCGACTGAAACAAGCCACCGAGTCTACGTTTCGCTAACAGATCGACAGATGGCCGCTCTGTCGCATCTCCTTCAACGCGAGGAAGGGATAAATGATAAATGACAGTTCCAACCAAACTCGTTGCTAAAGCCTGGTGTGTGGCATATTATTGTTCTGGCAATGTTTACAGAATTAAAATAGTTCTGTAAACTTTGGTTCTGGTTACTTCAGCTGATTTTACTGTTGTTGTCGTTTTGGTGGCTATTGTTTTCTTGTTGTGTTTTGTGTCTGATTAAGGTTTTGATCACAAAATATATGGTTTTTACTAACCATGGTAGTCTATCGCCGCTGTTGTTATATAAATTTCGACAGCAGCAAGCGTTCTAACACGTACATTTCCCGTGAAAAATGAAATTCGCTGTGGGTCCTACTTAGGCAGTGGATAATAAAATAATGGAAACATAGCACTGACAAATTTAGAAGACTGCCAGTTGAAACAATGATGTTGTGCAAAAAACATTTTCGAAATAATTTTGTCAAAACCCTCCATTCTATTGGTCAAAAGGCAGCGTCCAGAGATATACCTACCTACTAATATGTGTCCGGGCACTGGGCCTTATGTAAACAAACGTTTCATTCCTGCTCTCTCCCGCTCCCTCGGCCCGCCGTCATCGGAGTAGGGCGATCGATATATTATTTAATAAGAAAATAAGCTTACACATTGTAGCTGATAGCGGTTCGTTCGCATTCTACCGGGTGCGCGCAAAATATTACCGACCGACCGTGACTGTTGTATATAGCTTCGATGGAATTCAATCGACGGTTATGTAGTCATGCCTGCAGTGCGGATGGCTGTAAAACCAGTGGCGTAGCGTGAGCTTTCGCCGCCTGGGGCCTGAGATTTGAGTGTTTCTATCCATTTAAGTAAGTCTGTGTAATTTGTTACTTTTTAAATTACCTACTATTCCATTTTAATTATTTAATAATATTTTGTTACTTTTAACAGGGTGAGTTTTTTTTTAATGATCAGTATGGGGATCTCGGAAACTAGCGGAGATAGAAGGAACGTCAGATGGGGAAAGAATTGCAGTTTTGTGGGCCCAATCATTGAATAAGGAATTTGGCCCAATTTAACGCGCCTTATGGATTTTTTAAAAAAGGCATGGCTTACTAGATATTTTGAAAAAACTAAATTTTGGCGTTTTATTGTAATCTGTCTAGATTCGTTGTTTCTGAATTTAGATAAAAAGTGTAAATACCAAAGTTGGAGAGATTTGTGTCCCCAATGCTGTTAACATGTCCTATACTTTCCGTAACAGCTGTCATTTTCGAGATATGACACAAACTCCTGTTTTTTAAAATGGGAACCATAGTTGTCCGTGGCCTCAAAAAATCGGGCATATTTAGAGCTTTCCAACGATATAATACTCGATATGATTATTCAGAAAAATAACGGAAATAAGTATAGTTTGCATTTAAAAACACAAGTTGTAGAAAATGGCTGCTGCCATGGAAATTAGGACATGATATACGCATTCGGGACACAATTCCCTTCAATTTTGGTATTTACACTTTTTATTTAAAATCAGAAACAACGAATCTAGATGGATTGGAATAAATCTCCAAAATTTCGTTTTTTTCTTCTAAATATCTAGTAACCTATGACTTTTTCAAAAATCCACAAGGCGCGGTTTTGTGGGCGCAATTTAACGCGCCTTGTAGATTTTTGAAAAAAGGCATGGCTTACTAGCCTACTACAAATTTGGAAAAAACACGAAATTTTGGAGATTTATTCCAATCCATCTAGATTCGTTGTTTCTGATTTTAGATAAAAAGTGTTAATACCAAAGTTGGAGGGAATTGTTTCCCCAATGCGGCCAGACTTGATCACCTCCCGATGATGCTATGACATCTGGCTGCCCAAAAGACGATCCCCAGCGGTAGCTATAGTTTGTCAGGGACGTACGGGCTGGATGGACGCGTTAAATATACCTATTTAAAAAAATCGTGGTTGCTTTCAAATGAGACGACGTTCTGGCAGCCGAAAACACGTTTTAATTGCTCAAAAGAAGATCGCCAGGGGTACCTAGTTTATATCAGGTGCGTACGGGCTGGACGGACGCGATAAATATATTTAAAAAAAATCGTGGCTGCTTTCAAACGAGACGGCCTTTGATCTGGCAGCCAAAAACACGTCCCAAAAGAATATCTCCAGAGCTATAGTCAGAGGCGTACAGGCTGGTTGGACGCGATAAATATATTTTAAAAATCGTGGCTGCTTTCATAGGTCCCAATTAACCACGAATGACCTATACCGTCAATTTTACGTTATTTTCATAACGTAAAAAATACGTAACTTAATTTCCGGAAATTTAATATTTGTAAATGCATAAAAAATGACATATAAAAACAAGTAATGAAACTAGCGTTAATATTACGTCATTACTACGATACCCAGCTAACCACGAATGACCTATAACGTGAATTGTGCGTTATTTTAATAACGTAAAAAATACGTAGCTCAATTTACGGAAATTTAACTTAGTAAGTACATGAAAAATGACATAATAAAAATAAGTAATACAACTAGCGTTAATATTACGTCATTACTACGGTACAGATTCTCCCGAATTATAAAACTTAGACTAAGGTTTTTGGGAAGTCACAATAGAGTCCTCCCCTGAGACGATTAAGGTCTTTTTGGCTTTGTCCCATCCATTATATGAATTATGAGACATCGTTTATTTTATTTCTTTTTAATTCTGTGACGTCATCGAGATTCTAGCTTACACTGTTTTAGGAAATATTTTTCTAGTGCTTCGATAGCTTAGTTGGTAAATGCGTCGACATTAATTCCGATGGTCGTAGGTTCGAACCCTGGTGTTGGTGTGCGAATTTTATTTTTTATGAGGTTCTACGTTAAGTTTATGAGGTTATTTCTACATAAGGATGTTGACGTCACTATACCCCGGCATTTTTGTCATAATTATAACGTTAATTTAAATATACCTAACGATATTTTGACGTACAAAAAACGGTTGTTGGTTAGCTGGGGTGGCTTTTATAGCTCGTGCGCTCCTGACATAAACTCGCTACCCCTGGAGATCTTCTTTTGGGCATTAAGTCCGTGTTTTCGTCCGCCAGATCAAGCGCCATCACCGTTGAAAGCAGCCACGATTTTTTAAAATATATTTAAGACATGTTCTCGGTCGCCCGATTCAAGACCGTTGCTTTTTAAAAATAATCAGTGGGTTACGACGTTGCCAAATCAAAAGTGTGGCTGAGAAAATTGTGGCTCTTTTCACACCGATAGTTCATCCATCCATATCATATCATATCATCATTTATGACATATATATTTTCCTATAAGTATAAGGTATACCGGCAAATGTTTCATTTTCGAAAAAATAAACATTAAAGTGCAAAATTGAAAGTTTCAAGGTCGCATATATTCCAAACGCTTGAAAGAGACATATTACATGTATACATCATTGAAATTGTGACAATGATTAGATTTTAAATATCTAAAAATATACAGGGTGTTCTAATTCAAAAACATATGTTTGGTTTGGCACCCCTTTCCTGAACACCCTGTACAAATCTGAATAAACGCTGAAAAAAGCTTTCTTTGGCTTCTTCAACCTTTATCTGAAGAGAAGCCCTGTACAGGCCTGTATATAGCGGGCCATCCGTGTCTGAGGCTCATTTTGTACGATAAATTTGAAAAAAATGTGCATTTTAGAAAAGTGGCCGTAACTTTTTTCATGATGAAAGTTTTGTTTTTCTGTAAAAACATTTCTAGAGCACTTTTTTACGTAAAACCCAATGCTGCTACTAAATTTTTTTAAGTCAATGGTTTAGAGTTACTGATAAAAAAAATTAAAATTGAACAGCCTGTATATTTTTGCATTTTTTAATAGAGCAAAAAATTACCATTCCAAAAAATATATATAACACTTAATGATTTACTTAAGTAGTTATCAATTACTAATAACTTTTATGAAATTTTCATCAGTAACTCTTAAACCATTGACTTAAAAAAATGTAGTAGCAGCATTGGATTCTACGTAAAAAAAGTGCTTCAGAAATGTTTTTACAGAAACACAAAATATTCAATCTGAAAAAAGTTACGGCCACTTTTCAAAAACGCACATGTTCAAAAAACGCCCTGTTACTCAAGAACGGTGACAGATATCGATTTGCGGTTTTCGCCATTAAGTTATTTATCACAAAAAAATGAGCCTCAGAGACCAATATCAGTTTTCGTTAAAAATAGAGGGCCCTATTTTTAACGGAGATAGGGTTTCCCTTGTCCAATTTGTCTCACTCTGTACATAGAGGTATAATATGGGAATACACCAGAGCAGGTGTCTCATTTTAAGTCCGATTAGGTATATTATGTCCTTACTTTTTCAAATAATTGAATTAAAAATTAATTACACGCTTGCGTATGTCTACGCCACTGGACAAATTCCTAAAATTATGTTTTACAAATAGCCAGTAATTTGCATGGCAAAAAAACGAAGTTTCAGTTTTTAGTCAAACTTTTAGGCAAAATTATTTTACTCATAATTTTGGCTCCAAAATATTGCGACGAAACTGACAGATGAGAAAAAATCTAAAGGCACTTTTTGTTCGAAATGGAATTCTCTATCTAAAAATTAAATATTTTTTTGTCAATCTCCTAAATTATTTATCTAATTAAATTAGCGGTAGGTACCGATTACCCGTATCTCCACCACTGATGCATAAAGGACGCAATCGATCCAAGTATAGGTAGGTGTAGGTACTTTGTACCAAAATTAGGTTAAAATTCCTTTTCTGGTTTAGAAATTAATAAATAAAACAATCTATTTTTAAAATTTTAACACCATGTAACGTGGAAATTAAGCCTTTCTGAATAAAACGTCACACACCAAACACCCCATTTATTTTCAAAAATACCTACTAGCACAAATTGTCGGGTCGGACGATAGAAATGGCTCACCCTGTATAATAACCTACATACATTAGGTACACTTTTTTAATTGTTAACATTTATTAAGGTAATTCCTTATCCAATGGTATTAAGTATATTATATTATGGAGTAACATAAGGTATTATGTTATGTTTTCAACATGTCACACAAATCCTAAAAACCGACATTTACCTAGGTATTTACCTATTGCCACTTTTTCGGACTTTCGTCCTCTCGCAACCATTGAACCATTCAGTTACTTTTGTTCTTCAAATATTTATTAAAATTAACTAAGTATTCCTTGACCCCAAAAACATAAAAAACGACATACCTAGATAGGTATCGCACCCTATATTCATTCCTTTACAACCCTCTCAATTTCCTCTCTTTAAATAAAAAAGTCTAACTCGCTACAAGAGTGATTTCGTTTGCTAAAAATTACTGTATATATGAAACGGCAGCGGCTGACCTTGAAATTATAAAGGGAAAATCGTCTTGGTTATTGATTATTCTGTTTGCCTTGAAATAAGAAATAAATACCTGCTATTCTTTGGCCTTGAACAGTATTTACAGAGGCAGTTCCATCTGTCGTTAGAACGGTTGAACCTCGATCCGCGCGCCATCTCTCCGTCGGAAGATTTAATAAGGAGACGGCAATCCATTTTGGGTATGTTTTATTTTAGTTATTTAATTGGACGCATTCAGTGCCTATAGGCGCCACTTCCTGGGACCATAAATACGGGCGAGGGGGGTTAAGAGGGAATACATGGGCGGTCCTACAGTCAGTTACGGGTCTGTCCATTGATCTTAGATATCTTTCCGAATACCTTAATCAATGTTAACACCTAAACAAAAACGAAAATTGCATTTTATATCAAACAGCAAATCACCAGTTAAAGAAGCTAACAAAGATGGGACTTAATTATTGTTAAATTGAAAGTACCTATAAAAAATATTGTACGGGACAAATCCATTTTGGACATAATTAATAATCGTAGAGTTCAATCAAGTTATTAGAACTTATTCTAGAAGTAGCAAAATTACTACTCAGAAAAGTTATTGTGGAAGAGATTCATTCATTCAATCACAAATGACAATTTTTGTAACAGAAACTGAACTGCGAACATAAAGCATGTTTCAAAAATAAAAACACGAGTCATGAAACTCCAATTAAGAAAAGGAAAAATACTTTATCCAGCACAATAAAAAATAAAATTGTGCCCCTATTTTACTACTTACGTAAAAGTACTGAAAACAGTCGACATTCGACACCTATGTTTTTAATTACTCCTCATTTAAAGGAAAAGAATAACCAACATACTTTTGAAAATAATTAAATCAATTCTGCAACTTTCATCTCACCATACACGCAATCAAAGACAATGATGTAATACACACTATCAACATAGAGGAGAGAAAACAATCAATAATAAATAAATGTATTAGTTCATTTGTTTCAAAATAAAGGCAAAATATTACAGACACACTATCTTGTCCCCTCTTCCAACAATTTACAAACAAATAATATTATGATCTTATAAGTACTAGGGCACTGTAACATAACTTAGATGAAACAAAAAAATTCATGCATAAAATGTAAATGTTAACGACAATGATGAACATAATTTTCAGCTACTATGAGTACAATATTTTTGTCGTGATAGCTATTTTAAATATTTCGATGAAATTATTGCACTATCGTAAATAATAGGATATCATTCACTACTTTGCTTACATAGTAGTACAGCATTACAACAGATGGTTTTAAGGTTTTTTAAAAACATAAGAAAATAGTAAAGTTCCATAATGACATGTTATTTTGACTTTTAACTCCTCTTAGCCTTGATCACTCAACTTAGTTTCTCCAAAATAATGCAAAAATTGAATTCCTTGACCAAAGGATTATTGGAAACCGAGGCTGGTGATAGGACTACTCTAGTGAAAAAGCACCCAAGAATTGATTATTTAAATAACCGACATAACTTGATTATTTGCACAACCATTAGAGTTTATAAATCAGAAAATGAAAAATCTATTATTCACTAGAATATGACTAATTTGATCAATAACAAAGTTGGTGAAGCGGACTGTATTTGTTTGTTGATCGAATAGAGCAGCAAGCCAAGAAATCAATTTTCAAAATGTAACGGTTATCTCCAAAACTATTAGAGACATAGAGTCTACAAATAACACCACCCGGCATAACAGCATTCAAAAGCAATTAAAAAAAGCCAAAGGAAGCTAGAAAAAAAACTATTTTTTAACTTAACGAAAGATATGACAATTATTCAGGAAAAATGGTTAAAAAAATTTAATCCTAAGGATAAAGAATGGAGTTGCATTAACAAAAGAGCCTGAGGCAAACATTTTATGCCAAATGATTCTGAAGATGAATATTACAGGCGAGGTTATTGGACTTAAACCAAAACTGAAAAAAGATAAGTAGCTGCAAAACTTGTTATATGTAAATGCCTTTTCATGTAAATTTATTTTCCAACCGTTCCTTTATTGTTTCTAGTTTTGAATGACACAGAACTGGAAACACTGAAAGATCATTCAAAAAGAAATATGATACCATTATCTTATCTGATTCCATCATCAATGAAAGAAACAGATTTTGATCTTAAACAATGAATTGTTTTGTAGTTTGGTATAGACAAAAAAAGCATTTGCAGGTACATCTTATATAATCAAATTGATATATATAAAAAAAAAACGTTAGGTAAAAGGGACACCCTGCTATGATTTAAGATTGTTGTTGAGTGAAAATATGAGCTACAATCTGGCAAATACTTTTAACTTAAGAGATCATTCCTTTTTGTGTAGTCCAAACGAAATTGACGAATGATAAAAATTGGATACCCCTTCATTTTGTTGCAATGCTGCACTGGTTACAGGTATATTATATCCACGTGCTTTACCCGCAACGGGTGCACTTCAAAAACTCACTACCATCGACCACCATCGGTGGTAGTTTTGGTAGAATTAATCTATCATTATTTTTCTGTGTGGTAGCTCTAGGTTATGGTCTGTTTTTATTTTGATCTGCCAGCAAAAAATTTATTGTTGAAGAAAGCGACTAAAATTTTCCATATTTTACCACCTTTTTTACTATAAACAAGACATTTTGCACTCCCGTAAAAAAATTTTAACCAGGGGTAAAGTTGAACCCCTAGAGCAAAGGAACAAAGTCAGGAGTCCCAAAACTCAAAAAAAGACACGGAAAAACCAAAATTTTATTTTCGATTTTTTAAAGAAATAACTTCATAAACGTGCTCCAAGGGCCAAACTACCCATGGTTAAAATATTTTTATGGGTGAAAGACGCACCTTCTATTGTTCCGTTATTTTGATATTTAAATTTAGGGTCAACTTTAAAAAACATGGAAGAAGTCCTCACTCACGAGACTTTCGTTATCTCTCAAAAATTTCGTTTTAAAAAAGAAATTGCTAAAAATTTGCTTATTTTTTGTTTAAATTAAAAAAAAATTGAAAATTGGTTTCTTCTACTGTACATACATAAGTATTCCAAATTCGAATGCTCTATTAAAAGATTGAGTTTTTGCCATTTTTTAAAAATATTTCTGACATTTTGAAAATTGTAACAACTTGTAAACTAAAAAAGGAACAACTTTTACAAGTAAAACTTTTTGAAATATCAACAAAGAAGCTCAGTTTTTTTGGCAATTAATAGATAGCAAAAGTCACTGACCACATTTTTCATGAAAGCAAAAGTTAACACCCAAGTTAAACTAAAATAAATCATTAATTAAAGAGGTTCATCCTATGATGGAAAGTATTTGAATGGCGCCTTTCATAATTTTAGAAGACAAAAGAGTGTTGCCTGACATTATTAAACACTGCTCACCGCTGTCACGTCTGACATTTTCTCGCCGTGCGCTTTTCGGAGACAAAATACATTGTTAGCCATCATCGCAATCTGTTTCCCAGGACATGAAGTCTTTCCAAATATGTCATTCAATGACAAAATTGTGACAATTTGAATAATTGTGTTTGGCTAAGGTAGCAGCGCTATCGTCAGTTCGCCACCATTGCCTTGGCTACCAATGGACCGGGAGATAGTGACAGATTTTTGGACATGATTTTACTTAGTATGCCTTGCAAAGGACATTATGTGGCACATATTCTCACAATACTAAGGTATGAATCAGAGAGTCATCCTGGGTTCTTCATGTGAAAAACTGAGTTTTTTGAATTATTCGAAAAATATGCGTTTTGATATGATTCTATACTGGCTGCCATGTGTTTTATAATGAAGTTCAAAATAGAAAATTCCTTGGAAAACCATAGGCATACCGTTAGGGTGGGTGCAAAGGGCTATTATTGCCACGTGATCTTGTATTTTAATAATTAATTTTTCCACGTTTCTGAACAGGCTGCCAATGAGAAGTATGAAAGTTCTTATTATGAAAATGCTGAAAAAAGGATGGCATACCTTTCGCGCATGTCCAAGTACTGTTTAAATTGAATGTTATTTAATCATTTAAACGAGTTATTCGATGTAAAGTGTACTTGGACATGCGCAAACGGTATGCCATCTTTCCTTCAGCAGTTTCATAACAAGAACTTGCACACTTCTCATTGGCAGCCTGTTTAGAAACGTGGAAAAATTAATTATTAAAATACAAGATCACGTGGCAATAATAGCCCTTTGGACCCACCCTAACGGTATGCCTATGGTTTTCCGAGGAATTTTCTATTTGAACTTCATTATAAAAAACATGGCAGCCTGTATAAAATCATATCAAAACGCATATTTTTCGAATAATTGAAAACTCAGTTTTTCACATGAAGAACCCAGGATGACTCTCTGATTCATACCTTATTATTGTGAGAATATGTGCCACATAATGCCCTATGAAGGGCATACTGAGTAAAATCACGTCCAAAAATCTGTCACTATCTCCCGGTCTACAAGCACAGTGAAGTTTTTGTAGGCGCCCGTTTCTAACTATGTTACATCCGCCGACAACCAATAATCCGCAATATCCCCGGTCCTTTCGTGCGCCCCTCCCGCCACCAACTAACCTAAAACAGCCCGCCCTTGCGCCCGAACAGCAGACTGCTCAGCGTGCCGAGCGCCGACGTGTGCGGTTCCGGCTCGGGCGAGCACCGCCTCGATGCCACGGTGCCGAGGTCGGGTCGGGTCTGGCCGCCGCCGCCCGTCTGCCGGCGCTGCTTGCGGGCGTTGAGCTGTTCGAGGCGGGTCTTGAGGGCGCCCGTGCCCGGTTTGACGGGCACCCCGAGACCGGCCGGCGGTAGCGGCGGTTTCGATTTTGATACTGGAAGAAAGGATCGAGGTCAGGTGCCGTGGTGGTTTTCTCATAGTGGCTCAATACATATTTTAACAGTCTTTGATAAATTTATTTATTTATTTGGACAACAGGGATACTACAGGTCAGGGATGACCCACTACAATAGCCACTATTAATTATAATGTAAATGAATACACAGGTCGCACACTATAAATTGCTAATATTACAGTTAGGAATTCAAAAAGGTAATAAGAAATTATATATCTACATCTCGGTTGAAATGAAAAATTTATCAAGGAGAAGCCACGGTTGGCAAGTTGACAGAAGCCGGCCAGAGAAACTTTAAAATGTCATAGTTTGGTTTGAAGTACAGGGTGTCCCATTTTGGGTGTTTTTCTCAAAAATCTCGGTTATTATTAAAGCTAGAGAGTTGCGGTTTTCACGTCATTGTACTACTTTTTTGAGAGGAATTTGGTGGACCAAACAGATTTTAGATAAGTTTTATAGTTTCCGCGCATTGGCGCAGGACTGAAATTTTCGATTTTTTGGAAACCTCTCTCCTGGCTACAACTTATATATATCGACAAATATAAATCAACTATTTTTATAAATTTTTTGGCGTACAACCGAATGGAATAATTAGTATTTTGGTAGCATTACTAGTTTTTGAGATATGAACTATGGATTCCATAAAAAATATATATATATATATAACTTTGGTTCATATCTCAAAAACTATTAACGCTACCAAAAAACTAATTATTCCATTCGATTCCAAAAAATCTATAAAAATAGTTGATTAAATTTCTCGATATATATATATAAGTTGTAGCCAGGAGAGAGGTTTCCAAAAAATCAAACATTTCAGTCCTGCGCCAATGCGCGGAAACTATAAAACTTATCTAAAATCTGTTTGGTCCACCAAATTCCTCTCAAAAAAGTAGTACAGTGACGTAAAAACCGCAACCCTCTAGCTTTAATAATAACAGAGATTTTTGAGAAAAAAAAAAACAAAAACACCCAAAATGGGACACCCTGTACATCACACTTGCTGATGTGGCGAAAATTTAAAATAGGATTATATTTTTATAGGCATGCAATGGGAATTTATTTTAAAAAATTATGTCGATGAATAATTCACGCCCAACATTCTTCCAATTTTATTAGTGGAAATAAGCAATGTGTATAAGATCTATAGGTATTTATTTACATTTACTATTATTCTTGCAACTGAAATAAAGTGTTGCTTTTAGATAAAAGCACAAATATAATAAATAACTATAGGTGCAAAATGATAAAAAAATTTAAATCTTGACATTTGGCATTCGGGGATTGTAGAGTACTTCATTAATTTGAGCGACATTTTTATTTTTCAGAAATCAAGTAGGCCTTGGCAGGAGTCAAAAACTTATTTTTGTTTTAAGTGAAGTACCTTTTCTGTAAAATTAGGCCCTCAGATAAATAATAAACATACACTAATAATTCAATACAATACAGACCCTGCCCAGATAAAAAATGTGTAGTAACATTAGTAACAGAAATGTAAAATAAAATAATGCGATGATTGCACCATTGCCAAACTTCTTCATAAATTTATCTTGTACTTAGGAAATAAATGTATAACCAACGTTAAAAAACATCAATTTGGAACAATTAGTTGATATCTGTAATATACATGTAGTAAAAATTAACAGTTAACATTTAACAATAAATTTTACTGATTTTGTGAATTTACTGATCCTACTTGGTCTATAAATAATATCCTTAATAAATTGCTTATTCTGGCTAATTTGGCAACGTTGCATGAGCTCTTTGTAATCAATGCGCATTTGCTTTATTATGAGCCAACAGCTGATCCAGAGTTCGTTGAGATTTCGCCGGTTTGTGTTAATGTGTTTAGAGTTTAGAGTGTTTTCTTTTGCGTTATTCTTGTTTATTGAGGAAATTTTGAGGATATATTGGACAAAAGACATATAGTTAAGTTAGTAATTAGTGAATGAGTGTAGTTTCAAGAATGATGGCAAGAGTAAAGTGTTGGATTTGTGGCATAGGAAACGTAACCTCTGGTTATCATATGATGCAGGTTTAAGTGTCAAATTTGTTGTTTTTGCCTTTAGGTTAGTCTATGTTTATTATTGGTCTGAGATTAGGCCACTTTACAGCTGACATTTTTTTTTCCGCAATCTTTGTTGAATGCAATTTTTATTGCAAAACCCAAATTGTTTTAAGGTGGGTTTATGCAAGACAATTTAACGTAATTTCATATTAATACAATATTAACGTAACATAACTTTGATTTTTTCCTCCTCAAAAATTTAGAAGGCACAAAAATCAAGGTAGGATTAGGCTTTTGAAAATTAAAAAAATGAAAAGGAAAAAGCCGTAGATATGTTCAAAAACTTTACTCGAGGACTTTTTGATAATAAAAGGAAACTTCTTTGTGTGGAATTTTTTCAATGGAGACATATTTTGGAGCACCTTACCTGGTGTTGTAACAGCAGATGTGAAAACAGATGGTGCTTTATTGCTCATATTTGAAAGGTTATCTGTACTGTGACTAGGTAGTAAGCAGGTAAGTTGTGCCATTGGGCTCGTCAAGGCGGGTCTGGCATACATTCCTGCCGACAGTGACAGACCGGCAGGTCCCGCCATAAGGTTACTGATGCCGATCTTCTCGATTTTGCCAACCAGACTCTGAAACAGAAAAGTTGTTTTACACAAGAGAAATTACAAAAAAAAACTGGCATTTCTAGGCATTTCTAAATCTTCCATTCTATTCTTCATATCCAAATATGTGCAATTCACTTGTTTGATTCAAAATAACCAGCAACAAACAGAAACCAAATAGTTGATAGTCTTATTTGAGTTAACAGTTTGATTAATAATAAACAGAAACCAAATAGTTGACATTCTTATTTGAGTTAACAGTTTGATTTTTTATTGTCACAATTACAGAAATAAAAAGATCTAAATATTTCACAGGTTCTTCATTAAAGAAATATTCAGGTTGATTCATTAAAGTTGATGGTGTGAAATTCCAAGGTGTTTGGAACACCAATTTCTATCAGTTTCTCTCTCTGGGTATTTTAAGTACTACCAACTTCTTTCATAGCTTTTTCAGTTTGCAAAAAAGTGGCCAAGAACTGACACAAAATCTCATATTTATCAAGAGCACTGATACGATTTCACATAATCTGTGGTTTTGCTTTAACATATTTTAAGTTGGCACACCTGCTTTTTAATAACAAACAGCAGCAACCAAGTATAGATTATCATACACTCCAGCCAACTTTTGTACATATCCAAAGTACATAATTACTTGCTGTTGAACTTTGATATCATTAATCAGTTTATGTTGATACTGAATAAAAATAGATCGATGGAATAAATAAATGATGGGTTTGTGTTGCTGTTATTTATTTGTATTTAATACATTTAAACCACATACATTTGGTATAAAAATTATAAATTCACCTATTAAAATACAAATATAGAAATGTTATTTATCACAACCTTCACTCTTAACATTATACTACATAAATCATTCAATTTATTATAACGACTTTTTAAACACACAAACATAGGCAAGGGCAAGTTTTTAAAATCAATGAACCAGCATGTCGTCATCGATTGTTTTGATGGAAGCTGATTAGCGATGAATTTATAAATGTTTTATTGAATTTCACCAGAAAAAAAAACTGTATTTAGAAACTACGTTTCGGATATATTTTTTATATTCTGCATGGGTTTTTCATTTTTTTGATACTTTGTGCAACAAAATAATAGTGTCTATCTCCGATTCTGAATTATTACTCATTTGAGTGATAGCGTAACCCTACTAACACCTAAAAGCGTAATAATAAAAACTTACATCCCTGGAGCAACACAAAAACAAAAACACATACCTACCTCAAAAAATCAAAATACCTACGTCTGTCATTTCCAAAAGCTTTTATTTTTGATGAGAGTGTTGAGCAACTGCATGAAAATAGGTTGACTTAAAAAATGGCCCGATGAATTTCAGCAAGTTCGATTTGTTCGATGGAGCAATCGTTGACTTTAAAGACTTGCCCCATGGCAATTCATGTGATCAGCTTATATTCTATCAGATATAGGATGTTCCCAGAACAAGAGATTCATGATTTAATTATTTTAATCTGTTTTTTCGCCACACAACCTGAACCAAACTGATTAAAAGACAACTTTTTCAAGTTCAACACTAAATGAACGAAACTTTGATGTTTAACTTGATGTCAATTGAGTTTCACATGACATTATCTTTGAGAAAGGAGGAAGATTTATTCTCCAAACAAAGTTGTTGAAGTTATTTTTTGAGTTAAACATTCAAAGTTTCGTTCATTTACTATTAAGTTTTATGCATTTTCCTGGAAACTAGAACAAGTTGTCTTTTAATCACTTTGGTTCAGGTTCTGGGGTGAAAAACCCAATTAATATAATTAAATGGATCTGTTTGCTACCCAAAGAAATTTCCGACAATATAAAAGATTGATGAAACTACACCTGAAGCTAAAATAGAACCACTAAGCCAAATACCAAAATGTACAAGCTGCAAAACATTTCCCGTCAAATTTTCTTAAAAACATAATTTCTAGACTTCAGAAAATGCACACCATTGATTGATTCCAATCAATGCTTCGGCAAACTCTGCCCAACAGAATATGGCACTTTTTTGTAAGATGAGTACAAAAACAGTTTTGTAATTTTTTTCGTTCTTTATTATTACCCCCATACAATGACAAGAGTGGCAGTAAACCTAAAACCCTAAAACTAAACAAATTTGAAAGATAGTCTATGAGTTATGACAGAGTATAATCTACTGTATGACCAGTAGTTCATTTGTCCTATATGGTATACTCGTCAACTTCAATGAACATTTGCAATATATGAGGGTATTTTCAAGAGATACAACTTTTTAAAAATGTTATGATGGTTAACATTAGCGTACCATTCCATTTTTGTCGGAAATGGTATTGTCATTATTCAATACCTCGATGTACATATCTCGATGATGTTTAAAGATGGTTAGATGGTAGCCGAGTGTTGTTTTGTGATATTTGTCAAAAATATTAAAAACCTGTTATGCTATCTCAACATTTTTACCGCCTATAGGTTTTTCATAATTATTATATTAGATGTGAAGACAATATAATAGTTGTTGACATTGAGTGTGTTACCATGATAAGAATCAACCATGTAGTTAAAAATAATTAAAGATTGAGAATGAGGGTAATAACTAGTAAAAGTGTAACAACTATAAGTTAAAAATAGTATGTCTCAAAAAAAAAATACCCTGTAGTGTTAATCACACATCGGTGAAATCAAATTGTCAAATTATTTTATAGAAAACGAATTTTACTTTTGCAGTTTGAAAGAGTAAAAATCTGTAACCTTTGTATTTTCGTGCTAGACTGGTAATAGGGGAAGCGGTCATGATGATGTCATCGTATGACGTTATGTTTTATATAGTTCAATGCACCAAATAAAACGTTTCTAAAGAATGCGGGCAGCGTTGCGAGATTTCCTATACGAGTAGTCGTTATTTATTGGCGAATACAAGTTTTAGCATATTGAAGCCGAATTTCTGAACTTTGTAATACCGAAAAAATAAAGCTCGCCTCACGAGACCACTTACTCATTTTTATTTATCATTTATTTTTAACGCGGTGTAATAGAACACCTATTATATTTTTTTCAACATCGTCGCGTCTACCATCGCCTTTGAAATACAGCAACAAAGCACTTCAGCCAGCGAACCGGCCAATAAAACCAGTCAGCCAACGCATTTTGTGCCTGTTTCTATAGTACGTAAAGTTAACTGCGTATTTGGGCTACCACACAGCGCTTACTCTTTTGGCCGCCGGCAAGCTTGGCAGAGAGCTCAGTGGCGTTTTGTATGTTCGGGAGTTAACGTGTGCAAAATGAGTTAACAGGGCAGAACGTTGCATTCTCAAGCACGAGAAATAATTGCCAATGTTATAAGGGTTTGCCTTCCTCCATAGTCTAAGGCATCACCGTTAAGAATAATATTAACTATAAATTAAATAACAATTATATGAAAATTAGTGAGTTACACAAAATTGAGCTACGCCCCTGAACTGTGACTAATTCTGTAATATTTACGAGTTCTTCCCCCTTACGTCGCATGCATTCTGCCGTAAGGCGGACTATAATACGGCATCAAATTAGTTATTAAAAAATCATCATAAATCAGTACATTTTGATAGTGGCTCAACTGCTCTATTTTCCAGCTTCACCTATTTCCCACTGATCCACTTTATTTTATATCTTATATTTAAAGTTACAGTCACCTTTCCCCGGTTACTCCTTTCCGTAAACAAATTACATAACAAAATATCAATATAAACACCCCACCCCTCCTACATCGACCCCAACATATCCTCAAATAGAGATTCAAAAATGACGATTTTCGCGAGCTCCATATTTACCTCCTGTTTCTCCGGTTTGCCCCTCCTGCCCTTCGGGGGCGCCGTCTTGCTCTTCGCCCCGCCGCCGACCGTGTCCTTCAGGAACTGCGGCACCGAGCTCAGTATCAGCTGTGGCAGGCTGAACGCCTCGTAGGGTTCGGGCGAATTCCCCCGAGTCGAGTTTGGTGTGCCGTCGGGGCTGTTGTGCGGCGTGGCGGTGGGAGTGAAGCTGTTCGCCCCGCTCGGGGTGTTGAAGCAGGACGGGGTGCCCGCCATGATGCCTGGAAAGGAAGGAAATCGTCAGTTAATCCTTAAGAAGGGATTCGCCAAGTGTTTTCTGCACCACCTCTATACAGTTTGTTCTGCGAATGTTCGGCCCTACGTCACAACTCCCGTCCTTGTCTGGCTCGTGAATATACGACCGATGTCCATCGTATATTCATGAGTAAGACACGGACAGGAGTTGTGACGTAGGGCCGAACATTCGCTGAACAAACTGTATATATAAATATAAATGAACTACGTTTCCCTAAGCTTAGGTGAAGTCAGTGTAACACGTTATTTTCAGACATGGTCTTCCAAAAAACTGCAAATTTGTCCGCAATCATTTTGTGCAGAGGAATAAACAAAGTTATGAGGCAAAACTTATATTTTCGAAAAAGGCCAAAAAGGATAAAATCTAGTGATGAAAAAAAAACATTTCTATTGTATTTGTCATAATTTTCCCATTAAAATGGCATGTGAAACTTATATAAATCACAATATGGTACTGGCTTAAAATTTCAAAACCTACATTTTTCTAGTTAGTTAGTTGTATGAAGTTTACAAAATTGTAAAAAAATCAAATAATAAAATAATATAATTAAAAAACTTCTTTATTTTTATTAAAAAAATTAAAAAACAAAAAATGATATATTAGGAATAAATAGGTTCCCTACATTTTCGGGGCACTTTTTGCAGTATTTAGGATGTGTTTCTTTAATCTTGTGGCATGGTGTTGACATTTGTAATGACAAAATCGACACTGCCCAATCTTTTTTCTATTTTCATTTTTTTTTTTCAAAAAGTCCCACACTAACGTTTCCTTTCCACTTTTTGACATCTTAAATTTTAAATTAAATACAAATTCAAATTCTTTCAATCAACCAAATTTTAACTGTTATTTTGCAGCCAGTAAACCTCACACATAGTGCCAACCTCAGAGAACTTGGTTATTTCTCTGAGGTGCCAACCCAAGTGTGTTTTTGGTGTTTGTTTTTAAAATAACTAGGTTTTACAAAAAACAAAAACAAAAAACCAATGCTCAACTCAAATACTACATTATATTGTGCATATTTGTACAAAAAATCAGCAAAATCTAATAATAATAATACATATATTGAGTTGAGCATTGGTTTTTTAAAAACCATAATGATTTTCAAAATAAACTAAAAAAACTCACTTGGGTTGATAGTGTTCAATGCTATGTGTGTTTATCTCAGACTAATGGATAAAGGGGACGAATATGTTTACAAATTTAAGTGAATTGTTGACAGGTAGTTATTTATTACTATCCCCATGTTTACAAATATTGGTCCTTTACTGACCTGCCCCAAACATGTTGTCACATTTAAGAGTAACAATAACTAGGAATATCATAAATAAAACCGGCAATTTCTTTAGTAGATGCATTGTTTTTCATGTTCAAGAAAGATTATGTAGGTGTTTTATTATTGACAAAATGGTTTTAGTAGAGAACACCCATTGCTTTTCGCACTAATCGGCAATGTTGCGGCAGTTTGTCAGGGACCAAAAGTTAGCGCTTGCTCAAATTGTTTGTTTTCCATTTTGTTTGTTTTGGTTTGTGCTTCGGTATTTGCTTAGTTTTACCAGAAAACAAACGCTAAAATCGAGTTTTTCGTGCGGTTCCATGTTTAAAAATGGTAAAAAGGTGCATAAAGTGCAAGTGTCTTTCCTCTAAAGTGAAAAAAGAGAATATTTCGTTCCATAGGTAGTGTTTCTAAATACATTTATCTCTTTCATAAAATGAGAGGGTTCAGCTTACTGTTTACAACTGTATAACGACGCTATAATGCGGTGTCCCCTTTATTCGTTAGTCTGAGGTGTTTATGCCACCTTTAACCACAAAATATACACAAAACTACCACAAAACGTCATGCTTTTGACTGTCATCTGTACATTTATTGTCATTTTTGAAATTTTTGGCAGGAAATTTAAAAATTCAGACAAGATTTAATGTTGACCATGTCCGTGACCGATCCCAGACAACTTGCTTTGTCCGGTCAAGATCGATCGTGACTGACCGGACAATGTCCTAAAAATGACCGATCACAATGCCCGTGACAATTTGACTGCCAACACTACTGAAAACAAAAATTTATGGTTTCATTTTTTTTTATTTTTTCAGTGAAATTAATATTATTTAACAGAATTTGCTCGTCTTTAAGGATCTCCCTCAAGATTTTCTATCAATTTGTGTAAAAAATATGTAGCCTTTGTGACCTGGTGATGGCAAAAATTAAAGGACAATATATCGCCCGATACCGATAATCCATCTTGTCAAAAACAAAAAGTACCTATGGAAAACTATGGTATTATTATCCATAATGCACTATAGGCTAGCTAACATATTTCACATCCTAGCAATAACACGGAACTAATAACAAAGTGAAAAATGAAACCCTCGCTCACCCCGTTCATTCAGCATCTTGGCCAATCCCAAGGTAGTCGAAAACGTGCTGCACGAATTCCTCCTGCTCAGCTGCCCCGGCGTTTGCGGCGGGGAATGCTGCACGCTCGAGCACACCGACGTGATGCGACTGCCGCGGTTGCTCGGCGTCACGAACGTACCGTCGTCGGGGTGCATGATGGTGCTCGTGGTGTAGGTGAACGTGTGGCAGGTGTTGTCGAAACCTTTGCCGGGGTTCGTGTATTCCTCGTCCTCTTCCAGGTCGCTCAGGCCGTAGGATTCCACGCCCATTTGTTCCAAGTCTTTGCCACCTCTGGAAAAGGAGAGATGACTGTTAACCACAAACTTTGGTAGCTGAACACACATTTTAATTACTAATTGTCCTACACTCGCCGGGATTAATACGGTTTTCTAGTGTGTTCCATAGTACTTGAACGAATGCTATCCTAGTTCTATCGGGAAAAGTCGACCCTAGCCGCAAATGGCACCAAAGACAAAATAATAGTAATTGCCCCCTCTCCCGCTCAAGTATTCAGTTGCTTCTGGGATACTCCTAGTTTGTAGTATTATTGTGAGGGTGAGAATTATTATTATTATTATTAAAGAAGTATTTAATGCCTTATTTATAAATATATATTGTAGGCGCACTGAGAGATTGCCTCCACGGGGAAGCGGGGAGCGCGGAGAATGATTTGGCGCTATTGGCCGACTGCAACAGTGCAAAAAATGCACCGCGCTTTCGTATTCGCAATTAAAAATAGAACCAAGGCGAGGTTCAGAGGCGTGCGCGTCGAAATTTATAGTTTTGAAAACTTCTTAGTATTTTCTTCATATCATTTTTTGCACTGTTGCAGTCGGCCAATAGCGACAAATCGTTCTCCGCGCTCCCCACTTCCCCGTGGAGGCAATCTCTCAGTGCGCCTACAATATATAAACTCTTTGGATATTTAAATTTGTGTTGTATTTTACACAATGGATGTATTTATAAATTAAAACTTCGGATATTATACACTCTGTTATAAAAAAATAACACTCAAATCTAAATTTTAATAAAAATGGACTTGATTTTATTTTTTTTTATTATGATGTCAAGTTGCTTGAAAGCAATAACTAATAATTAGTTTCAGTGTCAAATAGCGAACATATTTTCTTCATGACTTTTAAATCGTGTTGGCTTTTCACATTTTTTAAAATTTTTTGACCACCCGCCTGCTTTTTCTGCAATCTAATTATTTTGGCATAAAACTTATCGAGAATGATTTTTTCCGAAAGTGTTACACTTTTTGGAAAATCGAATTTAAGGTTATTTTGTTTAATTTTAGGCGGGAAATTTGAATTTTTGAGCAGAGATAAAAATTTTTTTTAGCATTTTAGCATTTTTCACTGTAGTTCATTTGTCCCACGACTTGTCAACTTCAATGTAAGTTTACAAATCTGATGTCAGAACACGATACACAGATAACGGTATGCCAGCTAGGAGAACGAAAATTAAACTCTTCTGCGCATCTACGTCACTTCGACAAAAGCGCGGCCAACTTATGAAAAACAGTCCTGAAATCAGTCTCACTGACATACGTCAGTTATCAATTTCGCGTCAAGTTAAATCCAAAGATAGAATGTAGGCACCTTGAGACACTTTGGTGTATATGTGGTTGCCTAGCTCACTATAAAACGAGCATTGAGGTAGTATATAGTAAAATTATTTTAAGAAGTCCTTACTGGGACTGTCAATTGGTAATTTCGCCATCCTAAGTTGGCATCAATGCAGCAAAAAATGCAACCGGATTATAAGTGCAGGTCAGTAACGAGCCCATTTGCACAATGAATTACTACTAATAACACGAACAAGAACAACACAGATAACGGTAAAACTCACGAAACATACAAAACCCGCGAATATTTTCACTGCCCAATGTTTGAACCCTTTTGAACGATCCGGAAAACCTTCACTGTCAGTTTCACAACACCGAAATAAAATTTGCCTGAGTACGCACCATAGACGCTATCGCAAATAGGCGATTATACCAAAATACCAAAATGAAAGTATTTTCATGATGTTTGAAATTATTATTAAAATGAGTTGTAGTCATAGTTATTTTTATTTGTAGCCGTATAATCGCGATTGCAATAGGGTTTTTATTTTATTATGTTCTTTTTTTCGTATCACTTGGGTATCTTTTCACATCATAAATCAATGAGTGACGTCATTAACTAGTTGAGACACATATACCAATGTTATACCCATGGTTAACAAAAAATTCCTAGGGATTTTGTGGAGAATGTCATCTGACAAAATCGGGACTTCTTACAGTAATCGGGGTATACCTCAATGAAAACGAGTCAAATTTCCGTTTAAAAATAAAAGTAAGCCATGATTTTGTCGAATAAGCGTCACCGTTGACGTCACAGCACCTGCGCGCGGACATACCGTTTTCTGTGTATCGTGTGTCAGAAGTGCTTCTAAAGAGGTGGTTAAAACTTTTTTTTAAAAATTAAATTTATTAAGTGAAAAGTTACACGGACCTGAAAATATAAAATAAAATAACCCAAAACAGCCTTATTCCTACCTAGTGATGTAAACTTCCCAAATTTAAATTTTGCACTGGAAATTTATAAATTCGGGAACGATTCTAGAAAATTTTTGTGGTAATTTTAAATCGCTATTCTTACCTGATTTTAACTCCAGGCCTCTCCTCCAACAACCCCCCAAACGTGGGCCTCGCCAACTGCGACCACTGGTGTAACGTTTGGGATCCCTCGATCGGTTTGACGATTTGCAACTTCTCCGGCAGCTTCCACCCGTGGTACTGGTTCGAACCCGTCGACATGAGGCTGTCGGGCGTTCGGCAACCGTACGGTACGTACGAGTCACCATCGTAACCTCCGTACGCGGGGCCGTGCTGGAGGTTGGCTCGTCTGGCGAGGACGGCGCCCGGCGTCAATCGTTGGAGGGCCGCTTCGAGTTCGGTGGCGCCCGGAACGCCCGGTACACCTTTCGGAGGGTAGCCACTGAAAGATTAACACAAAAATTCGATGTATAGGATGTCCCACCTTGCACGTTCTCTATTATGCTAGTTAAGGATTAGTTTGATTTGAAATCACGCAGTAGTACTGGATCCCAAATTGTCAAACTTAGGACCAACTCTGTATAATTTGAAGACAAAAACTTTGCCTAGACTATTTAAGACTCAATGTACAGCAACATTTTGACCCATAAAATGCCTTTTTTCGATCTGTAGGGAGTAACACGCATAATTTAAAACTTTTGGTCAATACAAATTTTAATCTAAGTAATTACTCACATTTTGAGACAAAAATTTAGAGTTGTCAAATGTCCGGACATTTATTTTCAGAGAAATGTCCAGCCAATGTGTCCGTAATATGTCCAGACATTTATCAGACATTTATAAAATAAGCTAAAAACATCACCATCCTATTGGATTTAAGTAGAGCTTTAAAACGATATATTATTTATATGTATATGTTTTTCAAATTTTAAATAAAACTAATAAAAGACACTTTGTGCATACTTTGATGTGCTTCGTCATGCGTGTAGCATGTTCAAGATAAGTCTTCTTGCAGAATTTGCAAATTCTATTATTGTTTTATTGTTTTTTGGACTTTTTGGAAGTAATTCCATATTATACCACTTCTTTTACCCATTAATAAAAGGAAATAAGAAAAGAAAAACGAAAACTATTTAAAAATATTTATCACAATGGCCGTCATTAGGCTTTTTGCGCAAATGCTAATGTCATGTTACTAAAGCCGCACTTGAAATGTAACTAAAGCCGCTAACTTCACTACTGCTTTGTAGCAGAGACTTAACCTCAAATTATTGATTTTCAATAACCAAAATTTTCAGTAGTTGTGACAGTAACAAAAAAGAAAAAGTGGCTGCACAAACAGTCTCCTAGGCAATACCAATCACGGCCCTCGTAAAATAAACTGGACCGCCAGTGGGCCGTAGTCCCTCCACCAATTTTTAGCCATCTGGCAGAGGGCGCTGGCGTCCGCCTGGATAACCGCCATATTGGGCCTATTCTAGGGGATTTAGGGGAGAAGCAAAAGTTGTGGTGACAACACAAAATGACATTTGACCAGGGCCAACCACAGCCCATGTGCATTTAACAGCCAATCACGGGCATAGCCAAGGGGGGGTTTCGGGGGTTCAAACCCCCCCCCCCCCCCCCCTAAAGAAGCAAAATATTACCTAATATTATAACGAAAAAATACGAGGAGTGAAGAGTTAAATTATTATTACGTTTGAATATATTATGTAGTAATAGTAGCGCCTAGCGCCATCTTTTGACGAGAGGCAGACGCAGTTGCAGCCGAACTATTTTGTATTGTAGGGACACTTTGCGTTGTTTCTCGATTATTCGCCACGCCCCTAGGTCGAAATGAGCGGAACTTTGTGGAAGTTCGTGGAAGTTTCTGGACGGCTACTGGGCTGCTAGATAAGAGGCGCCGCGGCTCGTGACCGCGCTTACGGCAGTATTGTTCCATGCGAACTCGAAGCGAATAAAAGTGAAAAGTGGTGAACGAATAGTGAAGAGAATTAAGTGTACCGTGTAAGTGAGTAATTTTAGTGCACTGTTATTCGATGACCTTGTTAAGGATAGATACGCGAATCATTATTACTGTCGAAAAATGGAGGGGAAAAAAGGGAAGGGTGATAAACCTAAAGGTATGGACTACTGGAAAAAGTGGTGTAGTCAAGGTCAAGGGGTTTCTAATAAAGAAACAAATTTGGATTTAGCTATCAAAGCTTCAGCTACCTTGCATGCTGATAAGAAGACTGCCTACCCCGAAATCTAGTTTGGAATGCCTAGATATGTGCGATAAAAACCTTTATCCTAATATTTACACATTACTACAAATCTTGGCTACCATTGCTGTATCCACTGCTACCCCAGAAAGGTCTTTCTCGAGCCTAAGGAGACTGAAAAACTATTTACGAAACACTACAAGTGAAAACAGACTTAATGGTTAATGAACATTCACTATGGAACAGAAATTCATGCAGATGAAGTAGTGGATATATTTAAAAGAAAAAGCCGAAGTTTTCTTCTTTAATGGTTTTAGATTTAGCGCAGAGGAACGAAATTAATTTATCCATTTCATTTAAAGTTAAGAACTTTATAAATATGTCGTAGTTTTTCGGATGAATATATAGATATTAAATTTCATGTAAGTATATTTTTGTTGTTTTATTTACTTCTCAAACTAAACCCCCCCCAAAACTAAATCCTGGCTACGCCCGTGCAGCCAATGATGTGTGGGCCAAATATGGCTGACTTTTCACTGGGACATAAAGGGAAAAAGTAAGAAAAACATGTTGCAGTAATCTTGTTTTTTTTTTAGTAATTATCTATATAATTCTCTGTAATAATCTACTGATTGTTGAGAATTTAAATAAATAAATAAACATATCTATGTATATAGGTGGGACAAATGATTGTATTGGAAAAGCAGTCCAGTTTATTTTATGAGGGCCATGATGCCAATACCCATTTTGAACTTACGGGTATCCATCCTCCGAATCCGTCTGACTAGACTCGTTGTCCGAGTGCCCCGTCGAATCGAGGCTCGGATATCCCAGAGAGCTGTTGCTGTATATGGATCCGGACGATCTCCTGGCGCCCTGCGCCACTTGCGTGCGGGCGCTCATCCTCGGACCGCCCGCGCCCGCGGACTGCATACTCGAACTGCTCACGTAGCCGCCGATGCTGGAGTGCAGGCTGCCCAAGCTGTCGGCGCTGCTCAGAGAATTTTGAGAGGCGCACCGGACGGTATCGAACACCTTCTTGTATTGCGGCCTGAAACAATAAGGACACAAATTCGGTTTCTCAGTTCGAATCGAAATCGGCCATATTTAATCGAGTAAGCGATTTCGTTCGAAAATACTCAACTGTAAATTCGACCGTTACTGACTCGTTTACTCTATGCTTTGTTGAGGTTTTATGAAGTAGTGTCAATGTCAGTACTTTTTTAATAATATCTATTAAAATGAGGGATATTGGAGGCAGGGGAAAGATCCACAAAAAGTTGCAGCAAGTAAATATGGAAGTAATTTAAAGTATTACCGTTACCTATAGTTTTCCCAAAGAACCAGAATTAACAAAGAGATGGATTGAGATTCTTTACGCCTGAAAATTTATAATGAATTTAAACACATGTAAGTTAGTAGGGACTTAATATTATTATCTGTTACAAAATAATGATTGCATAATAATATTTATTGAATATGTGTTGTATTACAACTAAGTACAACATAATTTGAGCGACAATATGTTCTAGCAGGTATTTCAAAGAAAGTTTCACATTTTTTCAATGAGTTCAATATAAAAGAATAATGTGGGAAAATATCTCTGATATTTGGATTTACTTCTACATGCCCTAATTTCTTTCCATCTATGGCGTATCCAAGTTACAGCGGCAGTAGATATAAACAAAGTCATATGACCGCATTGCGATCGATTACCAGGGTCTGACTAATATGAGATTCCCAGTGGCATGTAATTCTGAACTAATTCTTTTAGAAGTTCTAAAAATTGTGTTTTTACCTTTCGTGGATCTTTATAAATTTCCTTAAATTAAGTTAAGTAGCAAAATAAATTTACAGAATATACTGCTCGCGATTCAATCTAAAATATGCAGGAAACTCAACTGAGGGAAGAGCCGGCCCTGCATTCTGCTCCCCACATAAACACTTGACATTTTATGACGGCCAGACCAATAAGAGAATAAGTCACGTGGTGGCCAATGTTTTGATCCACTGCCTCTGTAACTTGGATAGACTTTGGGTTCTTTCTTTGAACCATATTAAATCCTGTGCCATCTTAAGGGGGTGGAAAAAGTGATGGAGAAAATAGGGAAACTCATTCAACTAGTAATTTCAGAATTTTAAAAATCATATTTTCTAGCAGCCTAAAACTTTCGCAAAGTGAAATTCCGCCATTACCAAGGAGTTTTGAAAATTAAGTGCCTACGTTAATCATTATGACCAAAACTTGAAATCGGAATATTCATATTTATTTGTACGTATATTTGGGGTACTTGTGGCGAAAAATCTATTCAAAAATAATCACTTGAGTGGAAGTAGAGTAGGTGCTTGTAGGTATTTGTAATTATCCAGAAATATATATTATATTGTATTGTAAAAATTAATTTTATTAATTTTGCAGTTTCAGATAGTGCAACATCATTTTGGATGTAAGGAAATTTAATTCCATATAAATTTATAAAATCATTGCTAGTACTCTTGTTATCATGGTATGCCAGATATTGTCGATATTGGTTCCAAAAAATATATTTTTTTTAAATTGATTGTTAGTAGTATTGTTTTGAACTGATTTTATTGACTCATCTGATTAGGAACATATTATGAACTGCAGCAATTTTTTCAGGTTTATGCAGTTTTAATGCAACAATAGTTGCTTCAGTTGTCTCCCTTTTTAACAGGATAATAGAATGGCATTTTAAATTATTCGAACGGTAATAAAGTGACAAAGGAATTCTATGTCGAACAGCCCATTCAGATAAATCAGAACCAACGAATATGCCTAAAAGTACAACTTACACATAATCTGGATTTGATATTCCCGAATCCACGCTGAGTTCCGAATGCATCGACATCTCCAGTTCGCTCTGCAAACTGTCAAACGGCGGCGCGATCGTGCCAGCGCCCAACGACGAGAACAACGATATCCGGGCGCCCGGCATCTGCTTCTTCCTCAGCTTCCGCAGTTGTTCCTGGGCGTCGCGCAGCAGCGCCTCCACCTCGTAATACCTCGCCTTGAACTCGGAAAGCTCGACCGCCAGACTGCCCTGGTTGTCTTTGGTGATCTGGAGGAGGCCCGCGATCTCGTCGTTCTCCGTCAGCACCTTTCTCAGCTTGTCCTCGGTGTCGCCCAGTTTGGCCTGGAGGAACAGGATCTGCTCGTGCTGAACTTTGCTCTCTTCTTTCAGGCGGTCGATCTCGTCTTCTAGGAAGCCCATGCTTGAATTTGCACAAGCTGGAAAAAAATACAACACCAGGTGAGTTTATTAAGGGTAGAACATTGTATTAGGTCATCATGCTTGTTTGCACACATGAAATATTTTCAGCAATGATACAGTATACAGTGTGTCTGGTTTCTTGTGTTAACACTAAAAAAAAATCTAAGTAGGCTGCGAGAATTTTTTGGTGTATTAACTGAATACCGAATACACGCCTTCAATGTAATATGAATGAATATATTTTTTGAGAGGCATTCCGTTTTACCGTTTTTGCGTGTTTTCAAAATACAGGAGTGTCCACCCTGAAAATCCCCCATCTGTAATTTTTTTTATGGCAATAGATAAATATGTGTAACATAATTTACATAATTTGATATGCTTATTGCAATCTGTAAAGAAAATTTTTATTCTGTGGTTTTCTAATTAACACACTCCACAAATAAAACAAGCTACATGTCCCTATGCAAGCCCTTTGCCTCCCTTTGTATAGGCATAAAACAAAATTTTCCAAAACAACCCCTTCATCCCTCAAATAATTTTGAAAGGGGACGTTGAAAAAAATATATTTGTTCACGCGTTCTGTTTTAGATGGTTGAATTATCTTTTTATAACTGTACCTTAACACCCCATTGTGCTATGAGAAGTACCCTTAAACAGGGAAAGGGTTTTTCAAAATATTTCCTTACCTGTGTACGATAGGACCAAAAAACCCATATGTAAAATGGACGCACACATTGGGTCACGGAATTTTGTTCGAAAACATCTGTTCGAAAAAACATTTGTTCGAAAAACTTCTGTTTGAAAAACATGTTTGAAAAACGTCTGTTTGAAAAACATCTGTTCAAAAAAACATCTGTTCAAAAAATATTTATTCGAAAAACATCTGTTTGAAAAAACATCTGTTCGAAAAACATCTGTTCGAAAAAACATCTGTTCGAAAAACATCTGTTCGAAAAACATCTGTTCGAAAACATCTGTTCGAAAAACATATGTTAGAAAAACATCTGTTCAAAAAACATCTGTTCGAAAAACATCTATTTGAAAAAACATCTGTTCGAAAAAACATTTATTCAAAAACATCTGGTCAAAAAACATTTATTTGAAAAACATCTGTTCGAAAAAACATCTGTTTGAAAAATATTTGTTTAATTTAATAAGAGATACTTAAAACTAAAATTAGTAATTTTCCGATACAGTAATCATTTCAACCCTTGGGGTAGAAAAGGTGTATTTCCTGGAGTGCAATCAACCACAATAATGCATATAAAGTAAATTAAAGAGGATTTTAATTACCGATAAATTTGCTCTATCTCATTTTTTTCATAACATCAAATCCTTCCTGACATATGGCTCCCGGCACATTTATAAATTATTGTGGTTTTCGATATATTTATAGGAAAAAATCATCTTATTTTGACTTTTTTGCAGATTCGGGAAGTTAGGCAGATAATGATATTCATTAGAGTGTAAATGTGTTTAAAAGTGTATCTAAACTGAAAAAACAAACATGATGATTAGAAAAGTGACTATAGAACTGAAACAGACTTTAAAGAGAGACTGGCTGCAAAACAGAAAAAGATAACATAAATTAAAAACTATATGTAAGAATAAAGAAAATAGAAAATCTCTACCACTTTTGGCGAAAAAATTTTAGCTTTAAATATGATCTGTTTAACAAATTATCATATAACATCCTGTCAAGGCTGTGAGCGAAAAAATCAATAGTGTTCCAAAAACAATACCATCAATGAGTAAATGGTTTAATATTACAAAAAAATTGGGTACCAACATACATTGTTAATGCATAATATATGTCCCTGCATGGGTACCCTAATGCGTTTTTTCTACTTACTTAACTGCCCTGTCAGATCTTTCAATAGTCTTTCCTCCTGGGCCTCAATGTCTTCAGTGCATTCTGCCAGCCGACAGTATTCCGATTTCAGGGCCTTGTTTTGATCTTCGAGCGATGCTATAATAGAAAAAAACGCTAATATCTTGATAAACAAACTGTTTAGCTGGAATGACCTATACTAAGCCATGCCATATAGTTGTAAATTATGTAAATAGATTCTATACTTTAAAATATCAAGATTTAGTAATGTATAGAAGAATGCAAAATTTTGTTTGACGATATAAGGCAAATTCCATTAGATCAGAGAATTAGTATTAGTACTTGTGACCTGAATTTGTTTTTTAATTATTCTTTTTAAACTGTTGTTTCGTTTACGAATCAATTACTATCCAGCATAAAAAAATCCAATATTCGATGGTTGCTAAAGAAGACACTTACATATTTTCTTCTGCATCAGTTCCAAGTTGATGTGTCCGGAAGGACCCATTTCCACGAACGTCGATTCGTCCATGTCGTTTGTGAGTATCTGGATGAGCTCCGTCTTCTTATGGACCTCATGGCTGAGCTGTATGATCTTTTCATGCGCCGACTTTAAATCTGTCTCCAAGGACAGTACAGTGTTCTCTAATTTGTTGTTTCCCTGCAACAGTTCCTTCCCGATTCTTGCAGTCAGTTCTAAATCCTTTTCTTTCTGAAATACGAACATGGAAATAAGATTCTGTAGGTAATACAATGCCGCTAGCAAATAGATCATACACAAGATTTAAATACAGATAAAATGGAATGTGAAGTTGGCAAGCAAGCATTTATACATTTAAACCATATCCCCTTGATATTAATATCACTTTCGATTAAATGTAGTCTATGCCATGATTTATTTTACTGTTTATGTGTTAAAAAATGTAATATTAACTCAGGTTCCTGCATTGAAAGAGTTAATGCAATGAAGGAATATTTAACATTAAAGTTGTTGTCAATTCAACCAACTGGCCGAACCCTTGTGCATGAGAAGGAAGTGGAAGAACTTGAACAGTACTTTACTTTTAAATGTAATTCTTGAGAAATTCATTTTGCAAATTCTGAGCTAGCGACATTTTGTTAGAAATTATCACAGTATAACCAATACATATAATCGATCTGATGTGACTAAGCTAAGTAATTTATTTTGCTTGCTACTTACTTCTTCCAGAAGCCTAGTTACTGCTTCTATGTCATCGTAGGTCTTGGTCATTTGGCTCACACGGTTGCTACATAGAACTGAAAAACAAGAAACGGGTAAGGACCGTTGCCAGGACCAAACAGCAAACTGACAAGTACTTGACAGATTAGATAGTGTATATCTGTATTAAAAAGTAGGTATCAAAAAAATAGTCATTCATCATAAGCCATTGCTTTGTTTAAAATGTGTCATTCTAAAGTATAGCATCATCAATGGATATATATTATTAAAAAAAGAAAGAACAAAATAATTTATTAGATTATATCACGTATCATACTCAACAGGCATGGCAGATTTTAATATACCTAGATGTTGCGATGTTTTCAATTATTGGAATATCTTGATCTTATTATCGAGACAACTGGTTAGATAATCATAATATTTTTTTAATCTCAGACAACACCTTCTAAGTTATAACAACCCTATCTCAAGTAGGTACCTACTAAGCCCAATTTGAATGCCAATAAAAACAAAAAATAAATTGAAGTGTCTCACATTTTTAAGGTACTGTAAGGCAGAGTTCCTTTTTAGTTGATTATTCTCGTTTTTTTATTCAATATAAAGAGACATAACTGAGGGGAAATCCGCAGCCCAAATTTTGTGCACCAAAATGAATTTTTTAAGAAAATTTATTGAAAAACCCATTTAATGCCTCGAAATGCCTCAAAATGTCTCCAAAATTTAATGCCTCAAAATGTCTCCAAAATGCCTCGAGATGCATTATGCGCATAACTTTACAGTTCCTCCAAAATGATTGTTCCGACACAATGTGTCCCAGATAAAAGTGTCCACCCTTGTATGGTTTTTGAAAAATCGCTCCCGTCAATTTGTTTTGGACGGGGACAGTTGTTTTTGAACCACATTCACTTTTGTAAAGATAAAGTTTTTTTTCTAAAAATGACTATAAAACTATAAACTAAATATAAAAAAGTTTCCTTTCAGGATGGGTTCACACTAGATACTTACTATTTTATGAAAACTATTTTGCAAGTAAACAATTAAACAGACCATTTTTGAAATTAATTGAGCAACAACATTGACTAAAATATTATACCATACGAGGAACGAAAGTTGGCAAATTTGACAGGTCATTAGTGCTGAAGTAACTTGTCCCAATCTATTGGAGGAAAAATAACAATGTAAAATTCACTGTTGATTTAACATTTTTCTCAAAGATATTATGGCCACCTGTTAGTTTCGCAGCAATGATCTCCATGTCTCAAAAATTATTTACATTTTTTTGAGGTCATATGCCGTTCAGTGATTGAGACTTTCGACAGTTATTGATACTATAGTCTAACCAAGTTACAGAGGCAGTAGATATAAACAAAGTCACATGACCGCATTGCTATCGATTATCAGGGTCGGACTAATATATGAGATTCTGCAACAAGTCTGCGCGCGATCCTACCTACCTATGCAGGAAACTCGACTAAGGGAAGAGCCGGCCCTGCATTCCACTCGCCGCCTAAACACTTGAGATTTTACGATTTCCAGACCAATAAGAGAATAGGTCACATCGCGACCACGTGGTGGCCAATGTTTTGATTCACTGCCTCTGTAAGTTGGATATCGTATAACGCCCTAATGTGTTTTAGAAATCAATTCCAACTATCGTCATTTAGGGAACACTTATTTAGAAACAAAAATTGTGACAGCTGTTAAATGAATAACTTTTATTTATCTACATTATAATGATTAATGTATTACATTTCGTACATGAAACTTCAAAATGCTTTTTGAATACACTTACTATTTTACTTTTCCTTGGAAAGTAATTTCTGCATTCTTACAAATATTAGTACCTAAACAATATTTCTGTTTCAAACTTACCAAGCAATTAGGTACATATAATTATTATTGTACATTGTACTCAACAAAATTTTCTTTAAAAACGTTGTCGCACAAGTGGAAATTAAAAGCTATGATTACCGATTGAAAAACCGCGACCACACATTTTTAATTGCTTATTAACGATTCCTTTTAGTGTCTCTCATTACTTTATAATATGATTTAATGAATCACTCTGCAGGAAATAGTTTTCTATAGTGGTAGATATTATGCAACCGATTTCAATTAATTAACCAATAACTTGGTGACCGAAAAAGGACAACGCTGAATAAATAAATAGAAAGAAGTATGAAAGCGTTATAGGGTGTTCCTTTCCTGTTTTAACTGACACTGACAGATAATACGTATGATTGAAAACAAAACGAGGATACACTAACAAAAAATTCGAAAAATGTTTGTGGTTGACTTCCGTAAAAAAAGGAAAAACTAATTTAATACTACTAATTTAATAAAATTAAAACAATAAGACTATACTATTTAAAAAAGCACGATAAAATCTAGGCTTAGCGCCAATATGTTTCTTAAAAAAATTAATCTACAGTGTAGGGTGTAAATGACAAAAAAATTTCTAGTTGAAATTTGAGCTTCTGGGGATCAGCCCTGCTTGGTTTTAAACTAATTTGTGACATAATTTTACTTTCGAAAAATCAAGTATGCCTTGGGAATTTTGAAAAAACTAATTTTCTGTATCCGTAAAGTGCCCTTTCTGTAGGTTTTACGACAAAATGTTATTAAGGAAACTTGTTCAGAATGAAGAACTGAGTAGGTTTGCGAAATTTCGAAAGTCTAGGCCTACTTAGATTTTTTGGTATTTTTTCCCACTTTTCTTCAGAAAAGTGCACTTTGGGTAGCTTTCACATTAAAATGTTATTAATAATTAATATTAATTAATAAATTTTGTCGTAAAACCTAAAGGGCACTTTACTGATGTGGAAAATTAGTTTTTTCAAAATTCCCAAGGCATACGTGATTTTTCGAAAGTAAAATTATGTCACAAATTAGTTTAAAACCAAGCAGGGCTGATCCCCAGAAGCTCAAATTTCAACTCGATTTTTTTTGTCATTTACACCCTACGTGAACTCTATCCGTGGACACACTGTATAAGTGTATAGTGAATATTTTGAGAAAGTACTGTAGTTCTTTACACTGGCCTAATGCACGTTTTATTAAATTTTCAACAATAGAAGTTATAAAAATCTAATCACATTCGCCAGAAATAGTTTCAATCACTTTTACTGAATGCAATTTTATTTTGCAATAGCGACAAAACACTTATTCATGATAATGAACTTCTTGTTCGAAGTCAATTGCAATCAAAAACCGAAGCCAATCAACCTGAACCACACATTAAGCTCCTAAGGCCAGTGACCGATCACAAAAGTCAAGCGTCCAATTATTTCGATATATCTCTGACGAAATATTTACTAACAATATAATAATTCAATCATCGAGCTGCACTACCTTTCAAATTCCCTGTCGAATCGTGAGATCGTTCGGATAAAAAAAAACACCGACTGCTATTATTTTCCTTTCGAAAAGGAACACCCACACACCGCGAGAGAGCGAAATCAAATCATATTTTTATGGTGTAACAAATGCAGAAACACTGTCGTGAAGATTCGTACTAGTTTAACGCCATTGTTAGCAGATACAACCAAAACATTTTATTATGATAATTATTTGCGTAAACAAATTCACGTCATGTTTACATTGCGACAACAGTCTAATAAAGTTATTTTAAAGATCATGGGATACTATAAAAAATCTGTACCTTAATTTGGGTTAGTAGCACGCACTGTAATGTTACTGTTACCATAGCAATTCGCAAAAAGGACAATTAGGAGTTGTAAAAATGTGAGATCTAAAAGACAAAATGTGAATTTCGCGGAAATAGGAAAGAACCAACACTAGCACTACAAATCTTATGTAGTGTATTCGACTAAGGGTAAGTTAAAAAAACGTTTAAAATTAGGTAGGGCTTTTTATAAATAAATAAATAACGCAGATTAGACCTAATGTGAGTGAAACAGTGTGTTCATGGATCATAGTCGCCATCCCATAGTTATAATTCTAGAATTATAATTTTTAGTTTTCGAGAAAACTGAGATGAGTCAAAGAATAATATGTAGGAGTGTTTTATGTTTTAGGATTAATTCCAAAAAATGTGAAGAGTAAACTTGGTACTTTTACAGGTAGGTAAAATACGCAAAATTTTTTAGAATTATATTATAGTGTAGTTTTCTTCTCAACAACAACCGAGGGGGAAGTTACTGTGGTATTTTAGTGTACAATAGCCGGGAAGTTCGTGGAAGTGCATGGTATTTTATGGTATTTTTTGGAAGTTCGCGGAAGTGTTGCAAGTATTTTGTGGAAGTGCATGGAAGTTAATGATATTTCGGGTAAATTTATGGTATATCAGGGAAATGCAGCAAATTTTTGGGTATTTTTTTAAATGTCTGGGGGACAGGGGTTACTGCATTCTGTGTTTATATTCTCCGTAGTAGTAATAGTATGTACAATCAATTATCGAAAAAAGTTGATACATCAGAAAAATTCCGGGAAAGCCGAATTTTCTATTTAATTTGCCCGAATTGGCGTAGGTAGGTGTCTATTACTTAATATATTTATATACTATACTTGTGTATTATAAATATACTTTGTCCAGCAAGATGTTTTTGTCTAAATACCTACCTTATTTTAGAAATTGAACTGAATTGAGAGATTTTATTTTTAAATTTCCTAAATTTTTTTCCGATTTTTTCTATCCAGAATTCCAAATTCAAAAGGCACAATTTACAATTTTAGTGAATAATTGATTAGAATTAGTAAATTGGAAGAACCTTCCACGACATCACATTTTTCTTATGTATGTATTTGTGGTAGGTAGGTAAGTCGAAAATTACCTCGTAAATAAATTATTTCTTTACCCTCCCCCTCCACTCCTTCCTTTATCGGAGAAACACATACAAAAAGTCAATATTGCTTTTTATTTTTGCATCTTCGATAAATCCCCAGGAAGTGCGGAAGTTCGAATGGTAACCGGGAAGTGTATGGGAAGTGCGGAAGTTTGGATGGTATTTCAAAAAAATACCGGGAAGTGTGGAAGTTTGGACGGAATGGCAAAAAAATACCGGGAAGTGCGGAAGTTTGGACGGTATTTCAAAAAAATACCGGGAAGTGTTTGGTATTTGGGGTATTTTTAGTGTATAAATTTTTGCAGTGACTTCCCCCTCGACAACGACTATTCCTTATAAAAAATGAAGAGAAAACGTAGGTAGTCCAAATAGTTAGCGAATAGTATCCGTGGACACACTGTACACAAGAGCAAAATAATTATTGTAACAAATAAGCTAAGCAAGTATTTTCTAACAAAACCCAAACTATTTATTTACATTGTTCAAAGTTCCTGGGTCAGAAAATATAGAAAAATACTTGTATAAGTATAGAAAAATACTTTGTGTTTTTTCGTAACTATTCAGTCGTGTTTTTGTCACTTTAGCACTTATATCATAATTTCTATTTTAAACTTCGACAAAAATGTTGAGTCTTCCTGAATGCAATGGAAATAAAAACTCAAGATTGTGTCGCCATTTCACCTTGGTAATAATTTCTAGGTAAATATTAAAAACACAGACTTCTTCCTAGATTATGATAGAAATTTTGCCACCAAAGAATCGGGTTTAGATAGAGAACGTCTAAGTTCCATTTGATTAAAAAACTTCTTCAAATAAACAAAGGCAGATGTCGACCACAGTCAAGGGAAAGACGTACCTATATCATATGTCTGTGCTATGATATAAACTAGATAGGTATACATACACATGCAGTAAACCGAAAGTAAAATAGAATAAATAGGTACTTACGAAAATAGTTAAGTGTTTCACGGATCTGATCCGGAGATAGCTTCAAGTCCGCCTCGTCTACTTGTAGGGCCGGAGATGGAATAAACCAATCTTGATTCTCGTAGCCTGCAAGGAAATAGAAAAACTGACCACCAAACGCCGACCAGGTAATAAATACAAAATTAATTCTACCCCAAACTCTAGGCAATATCATTTATAACCCTGAATTTGACCGGCCTAGTAGTGCCGTTCTATATGATATCAGCGTCACTTTCCATTGCCCTGAAAATACGAAACGTTGGCACCGTAAATTATTCGTGAAACAACCGAGGAACGAGAAAATTTGCCAGACATTATGTGACAACTAATGGAGCTCGGTGTGTAGATAATTTTCTGAACGTCACAGGCCTTGAAATCGCTGTTGTTATAATATACGGTTTATCTTTGAACGAAATATAAATATACGGCTTCCATATTATCATAGGTATGTATATAAACACGTCTCAAGATTTTAAAACTTTCGTTTTTAATTTTCAAAAAGATGTATGTACTATGAACTGTTTTTATTTATACTCAGTGCACTCAAACTTTTTTCCTTGAAATTTCTCCAGGCATATTTACATTTGCCAATAAAAAATTTTGCCAAATAAAATGTCAAGGCATAATACACTAATCCAACTTTCTTCGACAACTTTAAAAAATATCACTGGATACAACAAAACAGATTATCTTGTTCTTGGCTTTCAAATTTGAAATCTAAATACAGAATTTATTTTTTTATGTATAAGTAAATAATATAAAATGGAAAAACCCGGGTATCGTTTTAAGTACTTATACTATATTCAAACATAAACACAAGTTGTTGCATGGCTAGAGCGTGATACGCACGTGATCGGCTTGCTATTGGCTAGCCGGCAATAAAGTCTGGCCCGGCGGGCAAGTGCAACGAGTCGGTGTTTCTTACAGAGGTGTATTGAGTTGCAAGTGGACCTTTATTTTTTCCGATATAATTCTTTCGCTGTTTATTAATTGTTGGAGCTACGATTTGTGTTAATAGTAAAAATTTGCAGGTAAGTGAATGACTAGGTGTGCCAAACCAGTTTGTTTTTAAAGTTCTATTTTATTATTTGATATTTTAAAATTCATAGAGATCGTCCTTAATGCGGTCCTGCCTGGGTATTAGCCCTCAGAATTGTTCACGTGCTTCTATCGTGTAAATGTTTACGCGCCACTTGCGTTTAGTTTGAATAGAGTGTAAGTACCTATAAAAAATATTAAAACTCTTACAGGAAGCAGCAATTGGTATTTGAGCCCTTCTTGATAATATGCTAATAGAAACAATTAATTCTTTTTAACTTGATATAATTTCGAATATTTCAATTTTTTGCCATCCTATACGAACTTTTGCAAGTTTTACAAGATGCAAAGAAAAATTGTGTTTTTTAAATGTCCTCAAAAAATGCGAATTTTTCAGCACTAATTTAGTTTAATGCAAACTTTTAATTGCTAAGGGAAATTTGACTTTGCCAGTAAATTATTATGTTATCGGATAATCTTTTCCGTATCCCGTTTTTCGTTGTATCACATACATGTTTTTTATTTGTCCAAATAAACGAAAATTGGGACTGAGGCCTATTTTCCGTAATGCAGGGTGTTCCATGACAAAATGTATGAAAGCTAAAAAATATTCCAGTTGAAATATGAACTTTTGGTGATCAGATAGATTGATTAGAAAATAATGTGTATATTTTTATTTTAGAAAATCCAGTAGGCTCACACGGGAGCTCAAAATTTGTTGTTGATTTGAATAAGGTGCCTTTTTTGTAAAGATCGAAATATTTTGTTATGAAAAGTTACCCAGAATATAAAATTATCGCTATATGTCGAATTTGAAAATAATTAATAATAATAATAATCGAAGTAGACCAGTTATTTTCAAATTCCATAACAAATTTCATTGATTGGCCACTGAGATCCCCTGATTTGAAGCCGCTAGAGTTTTTTTTCTCTTGGGCAATAATAATATCACCATATGGAAAAAACAAAAATATTATTAAAGATGAAAGATTGTGAGTGTAAATTTAAATACAAGAAAAGTGAAGCTGCAAATCTGCTGTTGGCTCCTGCTTGGACTTCATTTGTTGCTTCCCAAATCATTCCTATCTTTTTTATTTGTTTGATGTTACACCGTACTGATGATTGCCAAATAGCATGACACATTATCACTTTTCTTGTATATAAATATTATTTTTTAAACTATTTTGACTTTTGTCAGAAATAAAAGAAATTCACATTTCTGACGGATACAAAATATATATTATAAATAAAATTTGCAACATTTTTTTTATTACATGAGAATTATAAAGTTAATTTGCAAGGTTTTATTTGCTGTGTAGGCTGAAGGTTCAAGCAATTTTTTTTATTGAGAATAAGTAAGCTTTAATCGACAAATTCATATTTCACCTTGTTGAACTGGAATCGTAAAAAATAAGTTTACCTTAGCGATAAGCAATAATAGGTATGGTTGTTTATTGTATTAGATTTAGTTCTGGTAACGCACAAACGGTTCTCCATAAAATCAAATCTGAAAATAATTTTTCACAGTTTGTCTTGCATAAAAATCGCGCAAAAATCCGACAAATAAAATATTGTCACTATGAACTAAAAACTAAAACAACTAATACATTGAATAAAAAAAAAATTAAATGTGCAACAGAGAAATTCAATTATGTGACTTACCGTTAACATAACACTTTGTGAAATGCGGCAAAAATATAAACATACAATTTTATTTCAGGTGAATTTAGGACGTATTTTATCGGTAAAATATCTGCACCGATAAGACTATAAATAAACAAAAAACCAAGACATGTTTTGATCACAAATAATAGGTAAATATCTCAATTTGGCGCAAAGTACTCAGTCAATTTTTTCGGAAATATTTGGGCTATTGTTTACATCAATAATTGTTGAGTTAATTATTAACAGCATTAATATGCATAGAGTAAAGAAAGTAACAAATTACCAAAAAATAATAATGTTCTTCATTTAAAAACGTGTCTGTTTTGTTAATGGAGTTTTTAAGGAAAACTAGTTCTGCTTAGAAGTGGCATTTTGCATGATTTATTCATAGACTGTATTTTTTAAAAGTTATTTCTTAAATTTAATAACTTGGCCTAAGATAACCTTCATTGTATCCTTTGGTTAGTTCATGTAAAATTTCACAGTAATTATTTTGCTATTTCGTTGCAATTATATTACTTCCTACTTGCATTGCAGGTAAGAACCGAGTCGTGGATTTACAGAGAATTCCGCTTGCCTCTCTGCTATTGCATACAATGTGTAAAGAAACCGTGCCAAAACTTAAGTGCACTATTGGGCAATTTAGCTTTTTACTTGGAATATTCACACGTTTTTCAACATTTTTGCGCTATCTACTTATGCTTATAAAAAAAAACGATGGACAATGACAATAATCATTATTATCGGTATAAAAGATTGCAAGTTACAAGAGCTTAATAATTATAGGTATATCAAAGTTTAATGGTATATGTACCTATTTGTTTTTTTTAGTTTCCGGTTGAAAGTATTAAAATTTATAATATACAGGGTGTCTGGTGAAAATCGCCCGAACTTTTTTGTTTGAAAGGCCTTGAAAAACCGCTCCTTTCGGCGTTCCTACTATTCTCAAAATGTGAATTCAGGCCGGCTACGATTTTTTTTTATATCCCCGAACCACTTAAAGATTTTTTCATTTAAAATCTGACAACACAGCGTTAATCAGGACACCCAAAAACCTCCATATACCAAATTTGAAGAGAACATAAACAGGGAGTTCCATTCTACAGAGTGCCAAATAGGAATTTCAAAGGCAGCTGGCAAATCAAGTGTGCTATGGAATCCCCTCAAAACAGTTGAATGTTGAATGGTGAACAGGACCGCTCAAAGTGGTGGTGTGCAAAGATCCAATACAAAATATACAGGGCGTCATTCTCTGTGCCATCTCGAAGAACTGAATTTTTGGGGGTCAAAAATCGAGTATATCAAAAGCGCTCCTATAAACGAATTAAGTCTAAAAAATACAGAAGACTCAGTAAGTACATAAGAGTTAAGGTGGCTGGTGTGCCACAACAGGAAACGCACAAAAAAAGTATCATCTTATATAGACAGTGACTTTGTCGACAAAGGTCCAATAATTTAATTTTTTTTTATTTGTTGGTTGGCATTTTGTAAAAAAATAACTTACCTTTGTGTTTATTAGTATTTTTTCAATAATTCCAGAGCATTCTTGACCAGTATAAAGTTTCATACAAATTCAGCATTTTGAGGTGGCACAGAGAAAAATACCCTGTACATTTTTTGTAGTGAATCTTTGCACACCAACACTTTGAGTGGTCTTGTTGACCATTCAATTGTTTTGAGGGTATTCCATGGCACACTTTACTAGCCAGATGCCTTTAAAATTAATATTTTAGTCAATTTTGACACCCTGCCGAATGGAACTCCCCATATATTTTTTTATTCAAATTTGGTACATGGTGGTTCTAGGGTGTCCTGATTAAAGCTGTGGTGTCAGATTTTAAATAAAGAAAAACGCTAAATGATTTTCGGGAAAATCGGGGGTATAAAAAAATCGTAGCCGGCCCTGGATTTGCATTTTGAAAATTGCAGGTAGGTCAAAAGAAGCGGTTTTTGAAGGCCTTTCACACACAAAAATTCAGGCATTATCTCCAAAAATAAAGATTTTATGGATTTGTATATTTATGTTTAAAATTAGACACCATGTAAGTTACACAGAACCTATTGTCCGACAGGCAGCTTTTTTTCTGTCCTTCAAAACCCAACAACACATTTGTTGGAAAATTAAACTTCGTTGTTGGTCAAGTTTTTTGCCACCCTGATCTTTAAAAATATGTTGATTCATTTCCCATATTCTTCACACAGCGTATGGGCTCGAAACAAAAATTACCTCTTCAATTTGTTGGTACATGGTCATGGTCACGGTCAAATAAAATACAAATCCTTGATCAAAATCAAGTGAACTTTTTGCAATAAACATTTACGTCACGAGGAAAATGAAGCCTTTTTATCGAAAGATATCTAGGTATTACCTTTAATTTGTTAACTTATATTAATCATGAAACGACCTTTTCATTTTTACTTATCCTTTCCTATTTGTATCAGGAAAAGTCGGCCCTATCCGCAAGAGTATTTTGAGGGTCGCAATTATTATTATGCCCGTGCCAACATTTGAAAATTGAAAACTTTACCAAGAAAGAAACAAAAAAAACTTAGGAATTCTTAACACCAAATTTCAAAATAAATAAAGAATATTTGCTAGCTACTCAAGTTAGTATAATACAGGGTGCGGCAAATCAAACAGTGCAGTTTTGAGGGGCTATTAAAAAATAGCACAACTTACGAAAAAGTGGTTTATTCTGCTTGAGTCAGTACTTTACCCCATTTTTTTCACTTAAGTTTTAAAGATCACATCAACAAGATTATGTCCTCCAGAAGCGATGCACTGATGTAGGCGAATTCTGAAGTTTTCAACTGCGTTCTGGCACATATCGATAGGAATGGCGGCGACATCACTACTCAAGAACATTTTTTTGAGTCAGAATTGGAACGGTTGGCTGAAGAACAAGGCTTTGAGTATATTTAGTTCCAACAAGACGGAGCTAGGGCCAACACAGTGCATATTTCAGTGAAAAAATTGCGGCAGATGTTCCCTGCGAGCCTCGTCTCTCTGAGACCTGGGGTGGTCGGCAAGGCGAGATCACCGGATTTGAGCATTTGCGATTTTTTCCTGTGGGGCTATCTCACGGAAAAGGTTTCTAAGCATCCTCCTCGCAACTTTGAAGAAGTGAAGATCCGTATCAGAGAGGAAATCGCCGCCATTCCGATCGATATGTGCCAGAATGCAGTTGAAAACTTCAGAAATCGCCTACATCAGTGCATCGCTTCTGGAAGACATAATCTTGCCGATGTGATCTTTAAAACTTAAGTGAAAAAATGGGGTGTAGTACTGACTCAAGCAGAATAAACCACTTTTTCGTAAGTTGTGCCAACTTTTTTTTAATAGCCCTTCAAAACTGCACTCTTTGTTTTGCCGCACCCTGTATTATGGTATGGGTTATGGGTATGGAAAAAAGTTGAAAAATTAAAAAATGCTATTCTGGGAGATGTTAAAAGTGTCATTAATTATTACCCCAACAAACAAGCTGTTAAAATTAATGTATTTCTTTCTGAATCACCACGAATATTTTTTAATAAATGAATAATACAAGATAAAACCGTCAATAAACAGGCGGAAAAGTAAGATAGCAGCCAATTTACCGCTTGTCAAAAATTTTAGTGATTTTTCATGCTTTCTGATTCAATATTTTTGGACGTCAAAAATTGTCTAAAATAATATCAATTAAAAATTAAAATTCCATCTCCACGACCTCAAAAAATCCCCACCTACCTCCAAACTCCGTCAGCGTGTCCGCCCTCAATTTGTACTTGGGGATCTGCTCCTCCAGGAGGCTGATTATCTCCACCTCGGGCAGCTGCTCGCCGCTGCACAGTTCTGCAACAATGAACCTCCACTCAAAAAAAAACATAAAAGCAACTGCCAAACATCAAAACCGAGCAGGCCCTGCCGGCATGAAAACAAACGACCGCGTCCTCAAAACAAAACAACGTCGAGCGCGTTCCGCGGCCATCTGAGATAACAGCGAAAAAGTAGAGGCGGCGCGGTACCCATAGAAAGTGAAATACCGTAAAGTGCAGCTCGGGATAAGGAGAGGCGAGGGCGGCGAGGTGGGGGGGGGGGGGGGACAGGGAGATTCCGGGCAAACCGCGAACGCAAACTTCCCGGTTCGTCTTTTGTTTTTGTCCGGCGGAATGCGGGGCAAAAAGAACGCCGCGAATCGCCGGCCTTCCTGCATATCTTGCCGATCGGCGACTCCGGGCGTTTGGAGGAGGCGAAGGAAATTGCTGCAATGCCTTCGCCTGGGTAGAATCCCGTGGCAAAGTATTCTCTGGACGCTGCCCGAGGTTCCGAGGTAAATTTATAGTTCTAGAACTAATCTAAATTAAGGCCCGATTTTTGGTTAATATTAATGGCGGATTTTTACATTTTCTTTATTCTACAGGGTGTTCTGTAATGATGTGCAAATATTTGGGGGAAGTGTTCTACAGGTTCCAGAATTAAGAGAGTCAAAGAGTTGGTATTGATTTTTTCCTCAAAAAATAAAAAATAAATAAAAAATAACACCTACTTCACAAATTTGCCCGCATGCACATTTCAACTAAAATTTTAGAAATATTTTTCTCTTTCTAAATTGGGTTATCTTTGGATTTAGTGACAGTCAAGGCAAGGAATTTAAATCTATTTAGATATGAATACATCATATCCTACATACATCACAGCTTACTGTCGCCGACTCCAAACATAAATCAATTTAGAAAGAGAAAAATATTTCTAAAATTGTAGTGAAATGTGCATACGGGCAAATTTGTGAAGTCGGTGTTATTTTTTGTTATTTTTTTTACATTTTTAGTGGAGTGTGCATTGAGGGCAAATTTTTAAAGTTGGTTTTGAATTTTTTGTTAATATTTTTTTATTTCTTATTTTTAGTGAATTATTAAGAATTATCGAAATCGATCCAATATTAAATTCCACCCCTATTTTTCCACCCCTAGGATTGAAATTTTTCTTCTCAAATTTAAATGTGACCACCCCTAAGGTAACCCCTTTCTAATAAAATAAGAATCATCCAAATCGGTCCAATATGAACTTTCATCCCCTAAATGGGACCACACCTAAGCAAAGTTTACAGAATAAAATATTCTGTAAACTTTGACCTAAGATACCCCCTTTCCAATAAAGAAAGAATCATCGAAATCGGTCCAATATGAAATTTCATCCCCTATTTTTTCTTCAAATTTAAATGGGGCCACTCCAAAAGTAATCCCTTTCTAATAAAAAGAATATGATATTTCATCCCCTATTTTTCCACCCTTAGAGGTGGAATTTTTTCTTCAAATTTAAATGGGGCCACCTCTAAGGTACTCCCTTTCTAATAAAAAAAGAATCATCGAAATCGGTTCAATATGAAATTTCATCCCCTATTTGTCTACCCTTAGGGGTGGAATTTTTTCTTCAAATTTAAATGGGACCATTCTGTAGGTAGGTATACCCTTTCAAATAAAAAAAGAATATTGTTAAAATCGGTTTATAAAAATGACGAACTTCTAAGGTAACAAACAAAAAAATACAACCTAATTGATAACCTCCTCCTTTTTTGAAGTCGGTTAAAAAGGTTGAACCGAAAAAGTTGAATTTTGAGACACGTTCAGTAAAATTACTTTGTGCACCCTATGCATCCTAAGGGTAGAAAGCCGGGACACCTATCCATCTTTTTATCCAGAACTTTTTTGTAAGTTAGTTATATTTAAAAACCAAAATTAGTACTCTGTAGTCCAATAATTATTTTAGAAACTTTTTTACTCTTGTTATTTTTTTAACCAACTTACTTAATAGTTTGTCTGAAAAAAAAATAAAATTATTTTTGTTCCGTATTATTACAGTTTAAATAACAGTTTACCTGTGGTTGCTATAGCTATATGATAAACCCATAGGTAGTACGCGGGTGTGATTTTTGTCACTTTCGTATTTTACTATGAATTTGAAAAAATATGGACATTGGACACCCTATTTCAAGAAAGCCAATGGTGTTTTGACCAATGTATTTTTTCTTCATTTTGCATGTAGGTACAGTTTGATCTGTAACATTTGAAAGCGGTAGTTGAAAATTTTATGTTTCGAATGTTGGAACAAGTGTTTTGGGGCACGTCCAACGCGAAAGGTTGATTTTATCGTTATGAAACAAGTATAAACTTTTGTTTGCAAGTGAAAAGACGCACTAAAATGATGAGGGGCTGCAAGACCAAAAAGAGAACCTCAAAAAACAGCGCAAGTAGAGCCCTCTGTGAGACACGTAGAAATTGACATTTCCAGCTTATTCTCCATTCCCAAAAACACAGCACTACCAAATTACAGTTCGGCAGCTTAATTATTTTGGGAGACATTGCCATAATCCAATAATTTCAAAAAAAGAACAACAACGTCCTGTGTCTCAGTAAGTACAAACGACACCCTGTATATTATAAAAGTTCAAAATTGGTCAAGAGTACCTTTTGCTTCGAAATAATAATTGAAATTATACGGGGAGTAACAAAAAAATTTCGGTTATGATTTCAGGTTTGATCGGAAGTGAGCATCACTTGGTCAATTTTTTTAGACACCCTATATATTTTGGGTTTTTTAGATTCCCCTTTTCTCCCTATTTCAACCATATACCTAATCTCTAAAAATAACCAAGCAGTGAATTTATTTTCTCTTTTTTCAATTTTAATTTTGTCAAATATTTTATGATAAATTCACATCTTTGCATAGAATGCTAAATGGTATATTTCCTAGCAAGTGCGGAAAGTGCCACTTTTCCGCACGCGATTGCAGTTGGCTGAACGACGCGTAGCGGAGTTCAGCCAAGAAATCGAGTGTGGAAAAGACACTTTCCGCAAGAGTTAGGAACACTATTTTTTCTACAAGCATTTACTTTTCCGCACGCATTTTAGTTTCGAAAGTGTCACTTTTCCGCACTAGTGCGGAAAAGTAGTGCGGAAAAGTACCTATTTTTCCGCACTAGTGCGGAAAAGTGACACTTTCTAAACTAAAATGCGTGCGGAAAAGTGTACTTTTCCGCACGCTTGTAGAAAAAATATATTTTTAAAGATAACTGCATAAAACTATACATATATAGTTGGAATTGAACAAGAAAAGGACCCTAAAGAACCTAATATATACGGGGCGTCTCAAAAATCTGACGAAGTGATTCTCACTTTCGGTCAAACCGGAAGTCAAAAATGAAAATTGATATTTATTTGCCACATAACACAACTGACTACACATTCGCCGAATGGATAATTTAAAAAATTTTGCTCAAAACCGCTGGCAAAGTTAACAGAATAAAATTATTCTGTAAACTTTGCTGCTGGCCACTTCCTTCAACGTGTTGTTATCTCAGGAATTTGTAGTTCTTGCATTTGTTTTTATTCCGAATATTTCAAATCAAAGGAATCCTGTCCTAAATGTTCGTCGTTATGTCACGTTCCACTGGTCCAAATGAATTAAATGGAAATTGAATAATCTTTCCGCTGAACATTTTCAACGCTCGAGTACCCTCTCAATGTTATTTTTCTTCTTCGTTTGGCAGTGTGGCGACTGTCTGTTTTTTTTTATTTTTAGAAACTGCCAGTTTTCGATTTCGCATTGCCATTTTTCTGTCAAGGCTACGCAATATGGAATACTATTTTTCGCCGAAGAGTTGCTTTACTTTGTTTTCTTTATGAAAATATTATTTAAACAATTTAGGTTTTGGCGTTTCACACGATTACACATTGCGCTTTTCTCCACAACACTACAATAGGAATACAATATATTTAAATTGTTTTGAGAAAAAAAATAGAAGAGACAATTATTTGATTCAGCAAAATTCACACATAACATTTTATGTTGAAAGGGAGAGTGCTCGTGACAGTGCCAGTTTGGAACAATAAAGAAGAGTATTTAATGAAAACATTCGTGTACCTATGCTGATTTCTTATTATGTTAATTAATTTCATGTTAGTTTCATATCTATTGTCTCATTTCATTCATTCATCAAGTTTTCATTAGACACAATGAAGTCTGCATGTTTTCTTTTAATAAGCGCAAGTTTTGAATGGGAATTTAAATACACTAACTTAAAAAAAGTTCTATCAAAAGTCAGTCTTAAGGGTGAAATAACTTTGCAAGTAAACAGAAAAATTTTACTTGAAATACCCTCCTTAAAGCCACCTCTGGAATACTCCCTCCAAATATTTGCAAGTCATTACGGAACACCATGTATAAATGCCAAACTTGAAATGATATAAAAGAATCTCAATAAATTGAATTTTATTCATTAATACTTAATACTCTGCACTAATTAACCGAATCAGCAATTGACATATTTACGAGCTGGGTGAAGGGTTCCCCGACTTCTGATCTGAGCAATCCTAAAAGAAGCCACTAATATTACATTATTACATATTACATTTATTTTGACCTAGGTACATAGGTACTTTTGCTTTCACCACAGCTTACCTGTGTTAGGGTAAGCTGTGCTTTTACCAAAGTCTAGAGAAATTCTCTAGACTTTGCTTTTACCTTGAACTCTTTCGTACACGACTGCAGACGTGTTTTTATATCTTTTCAGTTCGAGTCTGAACTTTGTGATAGAATTAACTGAACAGGTTGAAAGATTTCTATGACTTTTACAGCTGCTTCTGAAGTGGAGGCATATTTTATTGAATATTTGGTAGATAATATAAGAAGTAGAGCGGCCCATACACGACCCTAATTGATTTAGTAATTGCGGGTTGTGGTGGCTACTTTATATGCAAATCCTACCTCGTTGGTGAATAATTGCGTGAAAATAACATATTGTTGTGAATTTCACACAGGATTCTTCCCGGTGAGCAACGTGAGATTTCATCACGTAATTTATTATATACAATATGCTTTAATTTGTGTGAAATTCGTTTAATTATATATGAAATGGCGGTAAATCAAAAGGAAAAGAAAAACTAATAGACAAGCCGGAATAATTAATAATTTATTCTTTTAGATGCATACTTCCAGTGCGTCCAAATGTCGATGAAGAACGAGGTTCAGAGTTCAGATAAAGTATGGGTTCCTTTAATGAGCCTTTCACGAGGCCTTTCCAATAATTTCAAATACGGATTTCAAAAATGTACAAATATACAGTGTGTCAATTAAAGCCCGCTAGAGAATTTTTTTTTGTTTGCAGAAAAAACCAGGGACTCTTTAAAATAAGGGGACCCAGCATTTCACAGTCATAGGAAAAGTGAAGCCTTGAGGGGAAGTTTGTTTTCTGTAGACTCCAATAAGGAGACCACATAAGTGGGCTGGTACAAGGTTATGTTATATGTCAGTGTCCAACTGCCACAAGGTTTTATGTGATAGATAGTGCCATAGATTCAAAAGGAGGCAAAAAATTTCCCATCATAATTCACCATTTTTAAGTTTTCTAAGTTCCAGATACTCAGATGTGACAATTAAATAATTTCAACTATACAATAAATTTGTTTCATTTGACAGTTGCCATATACTGTACTTGTAGACACAACATTGTCAAGTCTAATTTTTAGAAATCATGGAAACCATTATTAATTTTTACTAACAATCAAAGTACCTGGTTATATTCATAGATTCTCCAACAAAATGGCATACTTGGCATCACTGATACTATTAGAATGAGGAAAAAATAGGCCTCACTTTGGAAATATAATGCTGAATCCCCTTATTTTAAAGAGTCCCTGGAAAAAACGTATTAAAAAATGTTTCCTTTGCAACAACATTCATTTTTTTGTAAAGAAACTTATAGCTTAAATAGATTTTCTGCTAAATATAGTTTTAGGTACATATTTTAAAACAAGACACATTTTTTTGTTCAAAATTTTTGTCGTGTTTTGATGCAAAGTTTATTTAATTTCCGTAATTTAATAAAATAATCTCATATATTCATGTACATCAACAACTAATCAAACATTTATTGAAAAATATTACAAATATTTATGAATTTATAATAAAACAATATAACTATCCTTTGTACATAATATTTTTTACATTTTTCAAAATTAATTTCACTATTAAGTATATAAATCCCTGATGAAGTTCTAAAACTAAAAACGAAAGCTTGGAATTTATTAAGAATGGTGTAGTTTTTGAAGAATATATTTGCTGAAAGGATCCGTTTACATACTTTGAGTAACAAAACAGTGAAATTTTTTATATTAATTTTTTTCTTTAAGATGCAGACTTTACTTGTCACACTGTATATTTTTAATAAACCTCGAATTCCTTAGATTAATCCGGTTCCATTTGGGTTCTAGTATATTGTTAAACGACGCACGTATTTTGCAACACGATTTATCATTTGAAATGAGCTTTCTTTTCTTTTCCGAAGAAATTTCCCCTTTCCGAAATAAATCTAGTAAATCCGCTTATCGTGTCTTCAATTGACCATCGATACTATTTAATTGGAGATAATTCGAAAAAGGCCTGTTGTACGCGAATTAAACAATTTTCTATGGCTTTTTCTGCAATTAATACATTATCCCGTAATTGGTTGTGTTGTGAACAAAACTCGTAATAGATATAATTTCTCTCCAGAGTTCTAATCGAGGCAACAACCGTAGAAGAGCAAAAGTGTAATAGGCCAGTCGGCAAGCGCAAGCAAATCCGGACAAGCTGGAATAAATTTTAATCCTTTTTCCTGCTACCAACAAGATACCTATTAATTATATAGCAAAATACCTAAAAAGGTATTTTTGTGTGACTACCTGTTTTGAAGTTATTGCACGTCTAACTATCGAAACCTGGATAATTCTATAAGCATTAATAAGTTTATTATTGTAGGCACTCTTAAACAAATTCAATAATTGCTTTTTGGTGAATACATACATTTTATTTGGTAAAGAAATCATGTCACATACTTGTACCTTCTTCCACACTACCTAGAGGTAAAGTTCCCGGCGCGTTTTTAAAGTTGTCTCCCCAATAGGCCCAACCCAGTATGCTACCAACTTAAGTTTCTTTTGAGGTTGAAGGCTCATCGGAGTTTGTTCACCTTTTTGATGTTACTGGTTGTTCAATATAACCCTCAATATCATTCTGAATGTCTTCAACATCTGTCTCATGCTCCGGATCTGGTTCATAATGTGCAGAATATTTTATTGGTCTATATCTCTTTCTATATCGATAGGGAAATTCTCCTCGTAGTCTTCTTCGTCTAATTCCACCACTTCCAAAGTTTTCGAACAAGATTTGCCCTGGCAACATGAACATATTACTGAGCAATACAAAGCAGCTTTGCGGCAGCTACAAACTGCATTACAACCTTTAGCGCAGTTTCAGTAATTCTTGGGGAGCTGCGTCTTGTAAAGTAGCAATGGGCATTAACCCATACTTTGAATTTTTCCATCCCCAATCTAAAGCTTATTTTTCATTTCCATACCATAGCTGTGCCTGATTGTAAGTACGGAAGGAGTGCAAGCGAGCTCCGTTTTTGCTTGGCGGTAACGTTGCTAGGTATGGTAAGCTGTCTAGACTGTACGAAACACTGGAATCTGTATTTTATTTAATGAGTCGCATTTTTTGATCCATAAAGTTGAAGAAGAAATTGTTCTTCAACTTTCTTTTTATCCTCTGGGGATGCGTTTGGGTCTTTAAATACGTGTACAGCTTTCTGTAATTCTTCAACAGGGGTAGGGTTAACAGGCAAATTTTGTAGAATTAAGTGGCTACAGCTAAAAGCAGGTTTGGCAGGAAATAGGTACAGTGTAAAAGTGTTATAATATTCAAAATAGCAAATTCTCATTTTTTGAACCAGAAACAATTTTTCCTTCACATGGTAATGCAAACGTACAACATTTATGTGTATTATCTGTACGGTTTTCCTAACTGGTTGGAGTTAATGCCTACTATACTGTGTCAGACATCCAGTCAGTATAAAATTAATTTATACCTTATGCCATTGATTAAGCGATTAAGCTATTCGAAACCTCATTTAATGCTTATTCCTACTGGCTGGAAGTGAAAAATCTCCGCTCTTCCACACATGACATAATATGTATAATCTGCAAAACGATACCGATAACGCTTACTTCATTACAACGTTCTTTCGTCCAAGTGTAATAAGGATTCATTGCACGCTTGATGGAGTATTATCCAATTAAGTGAACAACTACTTTCTCTGATCATGCGTGGCCAATGACTGTTACATTTTTTTCGATTGACCGAATTAAAATACCGAGCCAATGTGAAATTAACCGTAGAGAGAAGTGCGGATGATCGTCCGTTTAGGAATCCCAATTTTCTGCTTAAGTTCGTTGAAAACAAACGCATGCTATTGGTCACAAACTACACGATTTTGGTTAGGCAAAAATTAAATCCTTGTCTTCCACTGTCAAGGGTAGGACAGATTTTTACAACAGATAGGACACGGTGAATCCTCGACACCAGCTAAACATCAAGGAATAACTTATTTTTAGTCCAAAAATTAATGAAAAATGCAATAAGAAACCTGCTTTCAAAAAGACATTACATTTTTTGATCCTGCCACGGAGATTGTGATTTCTCAAACGCCTTTCCAAATACATATACAAAATAGCCATCAACGAATTTTTATTTAGCTACTAAACTCTATTCAAACTAAACGCAAGTGAAACATAAACACAAGTTGTTGCGCATGGCTAGAGCGTGATACGCACGTGATCGGCTTGCTATTGACTAGCCGGCAATAAAATCTGACCCGGCGGGTGAGTGCAGCGAGTCGGTGTTTCTTACAGAGGTGTACTGAGTTGCAAGTGGACCTTTATTTTTTTCCTGATATAATTCTTTCATTGTTTATTAATTGTTGGAGCTACTATGATTTGTATTAATAGTAGAAATTTGCAGGTAAGTGAATGACTAGGTGTGCCATAAAAGTTTCTTTTTAAAGTTCTTAATAGTGGGGAATATTACTTTAATATTTTATATTATAAAATTCATAGAGATCGTCCTTAATGCGGCCCTGCCTCGTATTAGCCCTCCGAATTGTTCACGTGCTTCCATCGTGTAAATGTTTACGCGCCACTTGCATTTAGTTTGAATAGAGTGTAGACAAACTGCCAATATAATATAGGATTAAAAATACCGGCGAATTTTGTCTCTTTTCGTTCCCTGCGCCTTGCCGTAGGATCAATGAAATCCTTGGTAAACAAAAATCTAGAACGTCTCTGCTATCCTTAAGTACCTACCAATCTATTTTATAAAAATGTCAACTTCAAATTGAAGCACTCCACCCGGATCGTCTCGAATTTTGTAAACATCAAAATAATTTTAAACAATGGCGGCTAAAAATACTCTTGGCGATAAAACAAGTTTATAACCTACATTACGTGTGCTAGTATGAATGTAGAAATAGATTCGCGTAAAGATAGCTATACCCCATATTATTAGATTCAAAAATGTTTTTAAAAAACTGTGACCCCCAAATTCAATAATCTTCATTAATTTTCAAAATTGAATGAAAATTTGGACGAGAGTTATTTTCATTCCCTTATTATTATAAAACACAATACATTAAAACAGAGTACAAGCCGTTTCAATAGAATTTGAGATCTGAATTTCATCTTTTATCTAGTTATAATTTTGTTGTGGTACCTATCACAACTTATTGCTCTATGAATGGTGATTCCACAAATTTTACTTTCATTTGAGAATAGTTCCTTCTATTTTTATTTACAATTGGTCTTTATTCTTTATTTTTGCTACTTATTTTGAAGAAAAACAATTGAATTGTTTGACAGAGGTCATTCAAAATTTCAAACAGAATTCTGTCTGTCAACCTAACAAAACGAAAATGACCTACTAGTTCACAAATCCTCCGCTTTTAGTATTGAATCAAGAAACCGCGTTAATTGTGACATTGTACTTGAAATCTTACTGTCTAGGTATAACAAAATAATCGTAGCGTAAAAACTCAACCGCAAATTATGGAAATTTTCACATAAATTTTTAACCGCACTACGTTAACTCCAACACGTTTAACTAAATATTTACTTTTTTCTTACATAACAAAAATACTAAAATTACCGGCCTCCACATGACCGTACCAATCTACGTAAATAACCATTACTCCGGCGCGTCAAAAATAATCCCAACAGCTGAACCGAGGAAAATATTACTTACGAATAATTATCGAGGAAGGCGACGGAAATAATTTAAAAAACGCAAATAAAACAAAAGTCCACGGTACCGGCGCGGCGAGCACTGAAGGCTTTCGAAATAGAAAGATAATTTTAGAAAGTTTTTCATTACGCACTGCTATTTTAAATTGGTCGACGCACTTGTGGGGAATGTATGAAAATATCGAAATTGCTTTTTTTTTAAATAATGGATTCCTGAAGTTGTTTGTACACATAGGTGTAAAAGCTCTGGAAATTATTTCAAATAACTCCAGTATCACAAAATGTTCTGCAGAATTATTATTACAGAAAACACTAGAGAAAACAGCAAAGATGTCCTATAGATGAAATAAAGTTTATAAATCAGTAAAGTAACATCGGTGAGCTATGATAATTAAGTATCTGCATAATAGATATATTTTATCTCGTATTTTAGAATAAAAATTAACTCCAAATCCTAGTGCACAACTACAACCACTAATAAACTATGTATTTTGGATTGTATCTAAAAAGTAGAAGTAATTTATGCAGTTCTTCAATAGCTGATAAAATTATTGGAACTGGACAGAAACTAGAGCAGAGGTTACCTACATTAGAAGACTTTGACTTTGTCTATACATAATTTAAAAAAAAAACTAATAACTAAATTCAAATACCTATACCTCAACTTAGTATCGCGTCCTAAGAATGTTAATATATTAAAATGCATCTGTTTAAATTTGTTTATGTTAAAAAATTTTGAGTTTTGAAGTTTGAAAGTTATTGCTCTATTCTCTATTATATTTCATACATACGTTTCGGCATATATGGTCACTTAATAACTGATATGGTGAGACATAACACCAAACAGAGCCCCGAAGATACTGAGACCAACCCTTGCATTGGCAAGAATCCTATAAGGATTCGTATTATCTAATTTAGCGTATAGCTGCGATTCGACTCCCCCATATCGGAAGGTTTGACATGTAGGTAAATCCCATAAAAATAAATCCTGTATTGAATTACAAATCACCCTCAGGATTTGAAGAATAGGAAAAAGTTTCTATCGGGTGCTTTTTCATTACCTACTGCGTACAAGATTATTATGAAATAACAAAACAAGTTTCGTGAAAAGTAATTTGCATATCTTTTGATCAAATTGGACATGCTGAAGTGGTTCATATATTTTTTCAATTCTATGCAAAACTATTAGTCACGTTCCCATAATCCGCACCAATTATTATAAATTTAATGAATAACTGTACTGAAAACAAAAATATGGTATATCAAGGATCATAATTTCAATAACTGGGTATTGCGTAGGGTGTCTCCGGACCAGACCTTGCTGTGCGTTTTAATGCAACTTTCGTTTTAATGTATACATATCGTGCACGTGACAAAACATGCCTAGAAATGTCAATCACATTATCGTAATTGGACTATTTATAGGCAGTGTCTCATTTTTCGGTGGTAGATTTCGAAATCATTTGGGATCGCCTTAAAAATCAGTTAACATATATTATGTCTGTCATCAGCTAAGTCTGCTTCTCAAAAAATAATAGTTTGAGGCGATAGTTTCATCAAGAACACAGGATCACAGGCCCATTTTTAGGATTCCAGTGGAATGCACAATTAAAAAAAAATCGCTAATGTGATTTATTAAATTTTTGCTCCTAGAAACTGGCATAGTAGGCCTTGGATTTTGTATGAAAGAAGTCATTTTAGCTCAAAAAATGCAGTTTATCAAGCTCTACAATAATTTTAAAAAATCCTTGTCAAATCGCACAATTAATAAACTTTTGCAGTGTGGTGTTTGTGGTACATCAGCTGATCCAAATCACAACCTTAATAATTATTATTCCACTTTACATTTTATCATTTATCGGCATAGGTATCTTTTATCTATAAATACTGTCATAGTAGCCATTGTTCCACTCAATGGTCGTTCCAATCGTATATGGTCAGTTTCCCCATTCCTTTGGGTATAAAATTTGATACACCCTAAAAGAGCTCCAATAGTATTTACAACTTTCATACGAACATATTGTTTGGGTTACTAACCCAATTTCTAGAATAAACAAAAAAGTTAGAGAGGGTGCTGCTTCCCTTCTGTGAATATCAGGAAAACTTTTCTTATTATACATATAATCATCTAGAATGTAACTGTAAGATGAGATTACATAGGTGAACAGGAGGTAGCAAAATGATACGCTACCAAGTTCAAGTTGCATCAATATACCGTTGAGAAAAACCCGTGGAACTGTGCAATCTTCAAATTGCAATAATTTTTGCCATTCCCGTTCAGGTCGGCTATGGAATTAATTTAATTAGAAGTATTATTAGCGAGTGTTCGCACGATTATCGTAATATTGTAGTTGGAGACTTTATCCTGGACATGGGCGCCGCGAGGGGGGGGGGAGAGGGGCAAGAGGGGGCGATCGCGATTAATCCATTTATTACAAGGTTTCTTATTCGCATATATGGACCGGGAGATAGTGACAGATTTTTGGACGTGATTTTACTCAGTATGCCTTGCAAAGCCAAAGGGCATTATGTGGCACATATTCTCACAATAATAAGGTATGAATCAGAGAGTCATCCTGGGTTCTTCATGTGAAAAACTGAGTTTTCAATTATTCGAAAAATATGCGTTTTGATATGATTTTATACAGGTTGCCATGTGTTTTATAATGATGTTCAAAATAAAAAATTCCTGGGAAAACCATAGGCATACCTGTAGGGTGGGTCCAAAGGGCTATTATTGCCATGTGATCTTGTATTTTAATAATTAATTTTTCCACGTTTCTGAACAGGCTGAACAGTATGCAAGTTCTTATTATGAAAATGCTGAAAAAAGGATGGCATACCTTTCGGGCATGTCCAAGTACTGTTTAAATTGAATGTTATTTAATCATTTAAACGAGTTATTCGATGTAAAGTGTACTTGGACAATTGGACATGCGCAAACGGTATGCCATCTTTTCTTCAGCAGTTTTATGACAAGAACTTACATACTTCTCATTGGCAGCCTGTTCAGAAACGTGGAAAAATTAATTATTAAAATACAAGATCACGTGGAAATAATAGCCCTTTGGACCCACCCTAACGGTATGCCTATGGTTTTCCAAGGAATTTTCTATTTTGAACTTCATTATAAAACACATGGCAGCCTGTATAAAATCATATCAAAACGCATATTTTTCGAATAATTGAAAACTCAGTTTTTCACATGATGAACCCAGGATGACTCTCTGATACCTTATTATTGTGAGAATATGTGCCACATAATGCCCTTTGAAAGGCATACTGAGTAAAATCACGTCCAAAAATCAGTCACTATCTCCCGGTCTAATAGGCAACAAAATTAGGCATTAATCGCGTGTAATGAGAAGTAGGTACATCATTTTCATATTAAGTGAAAAATTCTTTTTACAAGCTTTTATTTAACTTGGCCTGTTAGTATGTATGTATGTATGTATGTATGTATGTATGTATGTGTATGTATATGTGGGTCGAATTCTACATACACTTTTAGTTCTGGTGACAATACAATATACAATACTCAATATTGTAATACTTTCAAAATGGCCGTCGCCACAAGATGGCGGATGAAGTATTTTTTTCGGTATTATTTATACATTGACCGGCAGAAAGTTGGACACAAAAATTAATATTTTTAAACTCTGATTTAGATTAATTTAAATTTCTAGCTGCTAATCGAACAAAATTAAAGTTTAGTAGCAAATTCATGTGTTATCCGATGATAAGTTGCGCTTGCGGTATTTTGTTTTTTTTTATAATACACAGGGAGGTCGAAAAGAATACAAAAAAAAGTTAATTTTTTTTTACTAGGTGGCTGTGACTTTAAATCTGACATCCACCTTTGATTCCAAACAACTTTTGTAAGTAACTTTTTACCGTATTTTAATAAATAAGGGTACTTTACTCTTGAGTTATTTTGACATTTCTGAATCTACCTCGTATCCAAAAAGATATATTTAAATTTTGATATGAATGATATGAATTTAAATGATGCATCAACTTTTATCAAGAATAAAATTTTCTGAGAAATTAATAATAAAAAAGTTTTCCATTTGTGTCCAACTTTCTGCCGGTCACTGTATTCATAAGGAAAATACATCATACCAATTATTTGGTCTGAGGAAAAGACGCGAGGGAATCATCATAGATATTGTGTACAGAAACAGATTGTATTCACTATCACTATTTGAACCAATCTATAAATCCCGAAGCTACAGTGCAGTAGTACTGAATTTTGGTGTCATTCAACGAGGAAAACCCAAAAAACGGCTATTTTTACCATTGACAAACTACTTCATAAAATTTACAAAAAAAATATGAAAGAAACTAGGTAGACTGTGTGGCATACCGTACACATACACCCGATTTATTTTTGATTCTTATCTCAAACTTGAACTCATTGTGTGCCGGCTTGCTCTGTAAGTACTGCCAAAATAAAAATAAAACTTTGTGATAGTTATGAGTAAGTAAGTTATGTAAATTGTTTTCAGAGAAGTATATCTCTGGGTAAATGAGCACATCCGGTTGGCATTGTAAACTTTTTTTGTAAAGTTCGACAAGTATAAAAATGTCCGAGATGTATACACTACTTGGTTTCGATTGTACCAACTTTATTTTTATAACAATAAGAGTACAAATAAGAGAAAAAAACATACAGGGTGTCCAACTTTAAAACTGTACAAATCCGTAAAATCTTCATTTTTGGAGATAATAGCCTAAACTTTTTTTTGTTTGAAAGGACTTTAAAAACCGCTTCTTTTGACCTTCCTGCCATTTTCAAAATGCAAATCCAGGGCCGGCTGCGATTTTTTTATACCCCCGATTTTAACGAAAACCATTTATCGATTTTTTTATTTAAAATCTGATCCCACAGCGGTAATCAGAATGCTCCAAAATCCCCATATACAAAATTTGAACAAAAAATATACAGTGACTTCCATTCTGTAGGGTGTCAAAGTTGAGCAAAATAGGAATTTTAAAGACATCTGGCGAGTCAAGTGTGCCATGGAATCCCTTCAAAACAGTTGAATGGTCAACAGGACCACTCAAAATGTTGGCGTGAAAAGATTTACTACAAAAATATACAGGGTATTTGAGTCATCTCAAAATTCTGAATTTTTATTAAACTTTATATACTGGTCAGGAGTGCTCTGGAATCATTGGAAAAATATTAATACACACAAAAGTAATTTATTTCTTTACAAAATGCCAACCAACAAATAAAAACAATAAATTAGAACACTACGTATATTTCGTATTGGACTTTTGCACACCAACACCTTGAGTGGTCATGTTAAGCATTCAACTGTTTTGAGGGGATTCCATGGCACTATGGCACACTTGACTTGGCAGATGCCTTTAAAATTCCTATTTTGCTCAAGTTTGATACCCTGCAGAATGGAACTCACTGTATATTTTTTGTTCAAATTTTGTATATGGGGGTTTTGGGGTATTCTGATTAACGCTGTAGGGGCAGATTGTAAATAAAAAAATCGCTAAATGGTTTTCGTGAAAATCGGGGGTATAAAAAAAATCGCAGCCGGCCCTGGATTTGCATTTTGAAAATGGCAGGAAGGTCAAAAGAAGCGGTTCTCGATGGCCTTTCAAACAAAAAAAAGTTTAGGGAATTATCTCCAAATATGAAGATTTTACGGATTTGTACAGTTTTAAAGTTGGACACGCACAGGGTTGCTGACTTTTTTGATTTTTTTAGAAAAAATCAAATTAATCAGATTTTATTGATTTAAATCGGATTTAAATAAAAAAAAATCGGATTTTTTTATTTATATATAGAATTTTTTGTTTAAAGCGCTTTTATTTTTATTATTTTATTAGGAAATTATATTTGATTTTTTTAACGTATAAATAGACAATGAAAACGTTTTACTTATGTTTTTTATTTAAGGATTTCAGTAGAAAGACAAGTTTTGCAGACTTCTTGGTACCTAGCTTATTTCCTAATTTCCTATGAACCAAATTAAAAGATGAAATGATACGCTCTACTCCTGCTGAAGATCCTACTGCAGTATGCAGTTGCTTATGTATGCCCATTTCCTCTTCAGTTACACAGCCAGTGGCGTCTTTTTTTACATAATGTAACTACATTTAAATTTTGATTTAAATCAAATGATTTTTTATTTTAATCAAACGATTAAAATCGCGATTAAAATCGCGATTTAAATCATTGATTTAAATCAATTGATTTTAATCAAAGCAACCCTGGACACGCAGTATAAACATGAGGTCTATACGACTTACTTTTTGGTAAAACATTCAATATTCTATAAATTTTGTTCGTGGAAACATTGTTAAAAGTAGTAACTATTTTTATTTATTGGAGAAGTTGGACGAAATATTTAAAATATATTTTTAACTGTAGCTGTAGCACCCTGATCTATACCATGTCTATGCGGACTTTTTCTTTCTTTTTATGTTTTATCCTACAAGTGTGTTCACGTCGACTGACTTTTGAATCTCTCTGAACATTGCACTAATTATTAAAGCGATTACTGCACAGAGGATCTTGTTGAAAAAAATGCCTGCGTGAGTTCATAGCTCATCTTCAATGGGAATAATGAAAATCACAATAAAACATCTAAACTGGCCCAGTAGTTCATCTGCGTGCTACATACTAATATAATACCGTTGGGTGAAACCTCTTCCAATCTACTAATACTACATCTTAAACATTTTATAGTATTTTAATATTTACCATAAACACTCCGAAGAGCACTACACAATTTCTCGCCAAGGCATTGACACTGAACTGCGCCAGGTGCATACCGAGAAGCACTTGCGACATTTTATATAAAATCCCTAAGATGAAATTCTAATAGAAAAACGGCGTTAGCTGCATTCTTCTAAACCGGTTGGGCATCTCAAACGACACCATACTCAATGGGCCATCCATCATTTATAGTGCCCGCGCACGGAAGAGTTCAATTAACTGTACGCATATTACTTGACCTCCAGGTGCATCCATCACATTCGTCATTTTTTGGCCCACTTCGAAAAAGGATGTTTAATACAGGCCGTTAATAAAACATAGAACTTACTATACAGGGTGGTCCAAACTTTATCAGCAATACTTAAAAATTGCTAGAAAATTTCAAAAAAAAAAGGAGATTTTTCCTATAAACATGTATCGAAATCCTAACGGTTTTCTTTTTTTTCAAATTTTCCTTTATTTCTCCAAAGGGAAGACAGCTAAGGCAAACATATTTGGTACAGTATAGACACTCATCAAATACTATAAATTAAAAATCATCATATTTTTTTTTAATAAAACAATGGTACGCCACTGGAAAAGTAATATTTTTTGCCTTCACTAAATTTTCCAATAAATTCTAAGAAAAGACTATTCTTGACTTTTTTGCGAAAAATGTACAATTTTTTAAATATTCACTTTTGTGCATTTTAATTTTTTTGGCAGAAGAAAATCAAAGTAGGTCTCTAGACCGTCTAGGCTCTCGAAATTTTGCACACATACTGAGTTTTCAATTCTGAACAACTTTCCTTAATAACATTATTTGGTCCTAAAACCTACAAAAAGGTTTCTAGATTCGAAAAATTATGTGTCCTGGGAATTTAAAAAAATATAATTTTTCGCAAAGTGAGCTTTAGGTAGGTCTTACGGCAAAATGTTATTAAGAAAAATTGTTCGGAATTAAAAACTCAGTAGGTGTGCAAAATTTCGAAAGCTTAGAGCTACATTGATTTTTTTCTGCTAAAAAAATTAAAAGCACGAAAGTGGATTTAAAAAAAAACCATTTCCAGTAGTGTACCATTTTTTTATTAAAAAATATTATGGTTGACCTCCGTCTCTCCGGCACTGGTGGAAGTAGATGGGCTGCATTATTTTTAATTTATAGTATTTAATGAGTGTCTAAACTGTACCAAATATGTTTGCCTTAACTGTATTCCTTTAGGAAAAATAAAAGAAAACTTGAAAAAAAATTGAACTTTTTGAAAACCGCTAGGATTTCGATACATGTTTATATGAAAAAATTTCTTTTTTTGAAATTTTCTAACAGTTTTTAAAGTATTGCTGATAAAGTTTGTATTATATAGAGGATTGCCCATAACTTACAAAAATGTCCTTCCTGGGGTGATATCACAATAAAATTAAGAGACTCGTGTTTTTTATTGTGATAGGCCCTAAATTTTCGTTTTTCGGGTTATAATAATTATTTTATGGCTTGTAAAATGGCCATACTTAAACTGAGGGGCGATTCTGAACAGTCACATTATTTTCGTTTTTTACATGATTTTTTTGTAAAAATTGTATCAAAAGTTCATAATGTAGAACTTAATTCTAAATTAAAAAAAGTTTTATTGTCACTTCGATATCGATCAGGGGTTCACAGGCATAACTAATTATACGCTATAGTTATGTTAAATCAAGATATACTTAAATGTGTTTCATGGTTATAAAGCAAAGGAAACTGATGTAGTCAAATCTCTGATTACCCACATATACGCCACTGAATAATTCCAAATATTATGACATTTTATGAGATTCTACCGATCCATATTGCAGATATAATAAGAAATTGGATTAATTGAAATTTAATATTTTTGATTAACCTTCACATATCTGTTATCTCTAAATTATTATTATAATTTGAAGCCATGCTCCAAAAATAGTGTTTTATTAAAAATAAAACTATGTGTTTGCTAGAAATGCGGCCTAATATTCGATTAAAAAAGAAAATTATTCGGCCCTGCCAGACATTCTGCAATGCCGTAAAAGTAAAATTACCAGAATATTTCGACCCTACCAAATATTCAACATACCCCTTACTAATAAGAGGTTCATTAATTTCCAATTGTAATCGAAAACGATAGATCTAAGTCTACAGAAACTTGTATAAATAATAAAACCGCTTTATATAAAATTCTTATCGAAATAAATGCAGAATAAAAACGGCGAATTTGGCGCTGCTATAAAATAGCTAGGGCGAGTGACACGTCACTGTCACTGCCGTTCGCGAGACCAGGCATACAGCAGCTATCATCCGCAGCCTGTTGTGGGAACAAAAAAATAGCCCGCGACAGTAAGTTTCTACTGTGGTAATGGGCATAAAGGGCAGCAGCTCGAGGGGCTTCCCAAGTGAGGCAGTGGCGTCAAGCTAAATCGCATTCCTCGAATTCAAAGGGATGCACGTAGTATTGCTTGATTTTTTGTATTTCACAGATTTAATTTGGAGTTCTTATTATTTGCGTTAAGTGAATGCCTGCTTTGTGTTCTTCATACTTCATAGAAATAAACAAATAATGGGTGTGATCTAATTCCTCGATTGAAATAATATCGTGTCTAATGCAGAATTCGCAGTTACTTCCCAGCCCAGTTATATAATTACCATTGTTTTTTTAAGAGAAATTTTAAATGTCAATATCATGATAGAGCATCGGGCCATAGAATGCATTAGAGAACGGAGATGCACAAAAAAACTTTGCAACTACATTCTAATTCAGTTAAAATATAGTATAATTAGATCGTAAAAGAGCAGTTATAAATCAGTGCTGTAATAGAAATTTGCCTTGCTTTTTATTAAACGTCATCTGTGAACGTCACACTCTTAAATTTCCAAGATATTTTTATATCAATTAATGAATTAATGCCTGGTTCATACAGCTTCTTTATATTTTAATTTTTCTTTATCTTTAAGAAATATTAAATATCATTGGTCAGTTCAAATCAAGGGACAAATGCCATTGGTTATTTCTCAAAGATAATAGTTATTTATGTACCAAGGCACTGAAGTTCAACTTTTTATGACTGATGTGGAATTTAGTTGCTGAGGCCTCTGGCCGAGGCAAATAAACCACATGAGTCATAAAAAGAACTTCAGTGCCGAGGTACATATTATATTTTTTTTGAAATCGAAAAAAAAAATGTTTTATTAGGCAAGAAAATAATAATAAGGGATCACCCGTCCATGAACCAACTGCGCGCGGCGTTGCTTGACTTTGACGATCGCTCTACCTAGGGCAAGTATGACAAGACACGGCGGCTTTGAATAGAAAAACCGAATTGCTGCTTGTTGTGCAGCCTCCATAATGAATCTATTGATATTCAAACCTACTAAAATATGTATATTGATAGATTGCGCTGCTATATGTGACAATTTCACAATGTGTACAAATAGTTAAATGGGCCTTTATTGGCGGGGTTTTGAATATTTGGTCACTTTTGACGGGCGAGGGCTCCGCGTCTGACGTTTGATGTTTACATCTCGCCAAGGCCTACTGAAAAAATCGTACAATAATGGATGACTTCAGTGCCGATTTCTGAGCTTTTAATGACGATTTTGGGACACTTCACTGCCGATTTCAAGAAAAATTATTTATCGTTAATTGCTTTCTGCCAAATTCGTAACACGGGAACTGTATTGGAAAATACGAAAATAGCTAAAACCACGTGACACAATTCATTACTTCCTATTTTTCAGTTTCAACATGGTTTATGTTTATGTTGAGAAAAAATCTATGAATTTCTTCTATATTTAGAAGCTCCCACTTAATGACAGACAATCTAGAAATATTCGAGGCACGATAGGTTTTATTGCCATCCTATATGTATATACAGGTAAAATAATAACATAAATAGATGGAGCTAGCCCACGCTTCAGAGTCCAGGTCTATTTTTAGTAGTGATATATGCAAGCGGAAAATTGTTATTGCAATTGCAAGAAAAGGTTAATATTTTTTATGTTGTAGTTTTATTATGCAAACACATACTGAGGGGAAATGCCTTCGGTACTAGATAATCGTGTGAACATATTCTTTCCAGGTTTGTATGGAGAACAAATCGGTAAGACACAAAATATTCAATAGTTAGTTGTTAGTATACCTTGGTATAACCGAGAGCGTTCATCAATTTTTAAAAAATGAACACATTAGTTTTCTTCATTATAATACTTATAATGTGTGATGTCAAATCACTGATCTCAACTTCAATTTACCTAATAACTTTAATTCTGCACGGAATGGTACGTCCGCGTTTAACGGGCCTGCCTGACGTTTACGTTTGGTCCAAAAATCTGGCAAAAGCCAGAAAAATCACAAAATAATGATTTACTCTAGTGCCGATTTCTGAGTTTTTAATGACGATTTTGAGACTGCTTAATGCCGATTTCAAAAAAGGTATTTCCATCCTTATTAATTAATGTTATTAAGTGTTTGATTTCTCAAAAAATAGTGGCTATATAGAGGAAACTGGAGTAACAAATAATATGACCGAGATCCTGAAAATTGTATCGGTTTGATCTCAGATGAAATCTAGTAGGTACATCATTTTCTTTCACCGAAGCAACAAGCCGGTCAGGGTGTGGTGGTTAGAGTGGTGTTGATCCTCTGATCCTCTCACATCTGAACTGGACCGTAGGTACGGGGCCCGTCAGAAATATTCCTGGGAATTATCAGAGCACGTCGTGAAGTAACTAATAAAGGAAGGCGCGTTCGCTGAACTGATTTTCAAATCTGCAAAAGCGATTGTCGGAAGCCCGGCAAAAACGCAATTTAGACCGTCCCCATTTCGAATGGGGGGACAAAGACCTATATTCTGCAAAACAAAACTATTTGGAGCTAGAAGCGCTGGAGCATATACACACCGGGTTTGCCAAATTGATTTAAGTAGGTATTAAGGGCGGAATTAAAACGTCATGAAAAGTGTAGTTGCCTGTATACTATTTACAACTATGTAGTTAAAAAAATAGTACAATAATGAAAGTTTTGCAAAAAATAAGGGTAAGTATTTGTGAATATTTTAAAAATACCTTTATTTTTTGTAAACATTTCAAATGCACTAATATTATAAAATTATATATTGATACAGGCAACCAAACACACTCTGAGTTTTAATCCTTACTAAAAAGCCCAGCAAAGCCTATAGCTTTTCCCTAAATTTGGAATGGAATGTGTAGAAAAAATAAAAAAATCAAAGTATTTTCAAGAGGTCTGAAATCTGGTATAAATGTACAAGATTGGAATAATAATGCCATTTTTATCAATTTATTTTTCAAAAAATCTCGTCATTTGAGTCTTTAAGCAAAAACAATTCGTTAAATGATGCTAAAACTAATTTTCCATATGATACGCACTTCGCACTTCATGTGTTGCACTGACCCTGTACCTGTAGTATTAGTAAATTTTAGCTGCGTTTTATTGGTGTAGTCACTAGTAATACTGGTAAATCTAGTGACAGAAAAACAAGAGACATTAAAACGTCACCACATTCACAGTGACACCAATAAAACATACCTAATGATATCAAACATAATGACACATTATCTTTATATATATCCGGGGGAATAAAATTGATGCACTAGAATTTCAGTGTAGTTATATTTTGTTAACCAAAATGGCACAACTACATTACCGACATCATCGGTCGAAAACAAATGGGAAACAGTGTTTTATTAGTGTTTACATATCAGGCCTTTCAGCGAGATAATTATAGATAGTTTCTAACTATGCAAGTTTATGTAACGCATAGTACAAACTTGACCTTAGACATGCAGAATATTTTGCACGATTGAATCACAAGATATTAATACGATGGCAGGTTTAGCGATAATCTATTCGTAACGCTCTATTAGGTTTATCAGAATGGGTTACTTGCAATATCCGAAGGCAATTTTTCAAATGCGGGCGTTATTACTTTCACTATTAAAACATTCTTGGTGGAAAGCAACAATAGGTATATTTTTGAAAAATATTTTTATGCATATTGAGTCTGCCTGGACCAACTCATAGAGCAGAGGTTTCCTTTCGGGGATACAGTGCATTGCCGTTTCCAAAAAAATATATAAATATTAGAATTAGAAGTATTTCTCAAAGTAACTAAGCAATTCAAAACAAATTTGGTAGATAGTATACCTACCTACTAAACTTTAAATGAATACAGATACAGATACTGGTTCTCTTTTTTTCCGATTTGAAATATATGTGTTTCATTTTAAGTAATTTTCGAAAACTTTTTTTAAATATAGTACACCGAAACATCTACATCCTGGTAGGTATGCACTATTTTAAGATCCGCCTTTTTCATAGCCTACTACCACAGACCTATATAGCTAGCGAAGCTATATAGGTCTGTGCCTACTACCACAGACCTACAGTGTGACCCATTTGTTTTGGGGTCAGTCTGTAAAAAGTGTATCAATCGTGCGATTTGGCTGATTTTTTTTTTAAATTGTAGAGCTCGATGAACTGCACATTTTGAACAAAAATTGCCTGGTTCGCATAAAATCCAAAGCCTACTATGACCGTTTTTATGAGCAAAATTTTAAGAAACCATATTAGCGTTTTTTTTTTAAAAAATCTGTGTGCGCCAATGGATTGAGCACCCCTCGAAATGGGTATGTACAAAATTTCATCAAAATATTTCAAGTAATAACGATTTTGTAGAAAAATTAAAAATGCAGCCAAGGTACGTCTTTATTTTCAAAAATTCAAAGTTGGCCATGGAAAATAATTGAATTGTAATAATACAACCTTATGCTTATAAACACAAAACATAAAAACAATTAAAATTATAAAATTTTTGTAACTTCTACCAAGCCTCCATTTTCTACAATGCATTTGTCGTTCCTCTTGCGTACATTCAAAATTACATTTCGTATTTGCTGTGGAGTAATTTCCTCACAACTACGGTTTATCCTAGCTTGCAGTTCTTGTAAATTATGGGGTCTTGACTTATAAACATTTTGCTTAAGTGTACCCCAAAGAAAAAAATCTAAAGGAGTTAAGTCCGGAGATCTCGGTGGCCACTCACAGAAAGGACTATTTCGCCCTATCCAACAGTTTTCAAAATTATTATCTAGCCAGTTTCTGATTAAACGAGCATTATGAATAGGACTGCCATCTAACTGTAACTTTAAATTTAAACGGTATCTTAATGGTAACTCATCTAAAGCATTTCTAAATTCAATTTCTAGAAAATTCAAGAAGCCAGCCGCATTCAAATTCCCTTCAAAGAAAAATGGGCCAATTATTCTGTCGCGTAGTATTCCACACCAAACGTTAATTTTTTGTGAATATTGTCTCCTTGCATTTATTATAAACTCTGGATTTTCAGCTGACCAGTGACGGCAGTTTTGACTTGATACTACACCATTTGTAGTAAACGTGGCTTCGTCGGTGAATAAAATTTCATTTAAAAAGTTGCCATTATGGAGATATTCACCTTGCAGCCAATAGCAAAATTCTAATCTTCTCTCCTCATCTCCTGGTTCCAGGGTGTGCAAAAATTTTGGCTTAAACGGTTTTATTTTGTTTTGTCTCAAACATCTCCTTATACTCTCTCTGGGTATATGAAGGTCTAAACTAGCCGTTCGAACACTATTTCGAGGATTGTCACTAAAGTATTGCAGAATTTGATTGTTATTTTCAACAAGTCCACGTCGTCCATTTTGCCTAGTTTTTAATAAATTTTTAGAAATCGATCCAGTTTCATCAAAAATATTGTTTATACGTTGTACAGTACTTCGACTCACTGATCTACCTGGGTGTCTATTGTTAAATTCGGCCGCAGCTTCTGCTGCCGAGCGCTCGTTGTCGCCCACGAGTCGAACAATTTCTATTTTGTCTCTTATGCTTAAATATTCCATAATTATGATAATTAATTGTATTGAGCACAAACAATTTCTGAACTCAATTTAGACAGTTTGACACTTAATAAAAGTAAACAATTCAATTATTTTCCATGGCCAACTTTGAATTTTTGAAAATAAAGACGTACCTTGGCTGCATTTTTAATTTTTCTACAAAATCGTTATTACTTGAAATATTTTGATGAAATTTTGTACATACCCATTTCGAGGGGTGCTCAATCCATTGGCGCACACAGATTTTTTCAAAAAAAAAACGCTAATATGGTTTCTTAAAATTTTGCTCATAAAAACGGTCATAGTAGGCTTTGGATTTTATGCGAACCAGGCAATTTTTGTTCAAAATGTGCAGTTCATCGAGCTCTACAATTAAAAAAAAAAATCAGCCAAATCGCACGATTGATACACTTTTTACAGACTGACCCCAAAACAAATGGGTCACACTGTATATAGCTTAGCGAAGCTATATAGGTCTGTGCTACTACGTTGGCAAATAATATCGATTTAGGTACATCTGAAACCCTCAAATCCCAAATTTCAATATCGTAACTTAAATCGAGTGTTCACAACTTAAGTGCAAAAATTGAAAAAATTCCCTGTATAAACGCTTGCAAATGTTGCAAATGCTAGATTGAAAATGCATTAAGAGTTACCTAGTGTATAAATTCACACAACATAATCCGCATATCTTATACAGAGTGTTCACAATAAATCCGGAAATATCGAAAAAATCGGCCCGGCGGTTTTGTTACTACATGCGACAAAAAGTTTTAAAAATAAGTCTATTTTTTATTCTTCGCCGCTAAACATTATTTTTACAAGAAAGTTCTATCGGTTAAATAATTTCCTTGGCACCGTAATAAATATTCCATTCCTAACATCTTCCTTGCAATTTTCCAAGGTATTCGCGTCTACTATTTTCATCAAGATTGCCATGGACTCATGGACATAAACGAAGCGTCTACAGTTTGACAGTTCATATTATTTGGCATGTCGACTTATTTTTAAAACTTCGTGGCGCATGTAGTAACAAAACGGTCTAACACTCAGTAGCGTTTACACAGGACACTCTCAAAAAGTCGATTTTTTCATTTTTTTTTTCTTTTAAGTTGTGAACACCCGATATAAGTTACGATATTGAAACTTGGGATTTGTGGGTTCCAGATGTGAAATATGCTTTCATATGGGGTTTCATTTGTTATCGTTGAAGGCTATGGAAAAAGCGAATTATAAAATAATGCATACCAGAATGTAGAGCTTTCGGTGTACTCAATGACGTCATAACCTATAGGCAGGTTTGTTTTGATAAACGCTTGATGCCCAGAACTAATCACAATCTAAGCGCTCCATTAAATTATTCTGAAAATGTCGCGAGATTGTCAGAAATTGCCCCTTTTTGTCGAGCCGTAGCGAACTTATTTCGACTGTGGGGTCGGAGGCTGGCGTCGTTAGACCATCCCCCGAATCTTCAGGTGAGGTTCCGATGCTTCCGGCGCCCCCAAACAAGAAAAAAATATGCGATGTTTAAGTGTGATTCTGGAGGAACTATAACCGGGAATCACCGGGTGTATAGTTGGTTGATGGTTGACTTTATGTCTTTGTTTGTAGCATGTTTTTAGAGTAGTATGGATATATTTAATCTTGGAGTCAAAATAAAGGGCATTTTAATAATGGGGCACCACGTCTATAGGTTTTGACGTCATTGGGTGTACTATACTTTTTTAAAGTTTTCGAAAATCGACTGACCCGTTATAAAATAACGAATTGTCGCCACTTAAAGTGAAACACACTGTATATTTCTAATGTGTCCCTTGGCACTGAAGTCCTTTTTTATAGTAGTTGCAGGCCTCGACAACTAAATGCCACATTCGTTATAAAGAGTTGAACATCAGTCAAAAGTGAATTTAACGCTAACTTTTTCGTATCAGTTTATTTTTGGTAAATAGAGAACTATACTTTAGATTTGATGCACACATAAATCCAAATATAAGTACAGCTTAAAATGGTGCACCGAGAAATGTTTTTATGATAATTATTCATATTCATTATCAAATCTAAGGGCAACATATTGACACTATTTTATATAACATATTGCAAGGCATTATTTATATACCTCCTTGAGCAGGTTCTAAAATAGAACTTGATCGTAACAACAAGCAATGAAGGACGGTTGGATTAAAAAATATTATCGCCACCATGACAGGGTCGATTTTCCAAATTCGACGATTTGAAAATTCTACTTAAGCTTAGCAGGCCGACGATATCGATAGCGAGCCGACGCTTCCCCAATATACAAACCATTGTTCCAGTCCTGCAGCAGCCGGCCCTGCCGCTCCCAGTCCTGCACGCTGACGGACCTGCCGGCCCTCGCCCTCTTGCCCCTCTCCATCGTCGGCCCTGGGCCCGCCACCCTCACAGTCCATCTTGCACCATGCCCGACGCGGCCGCTGCGAGGACCGGCGGCGCGCGCACCCCGGCCTCAACCGATCGCGTCGTCGCCCCGGGTGTGCCGCAGAGTCCCGTCTCGGCCCGGTGGTTTAGCACCGGGGGTCTCGCGCATGAATGAGAGGCGGCGTTAACGACACCGGCATTTCGGGATGAAGTTCTGGACGCGCGCCAGGAACGTAGAGGAGGCGCGTCTGGTATTAGGTGTGACGATGGGGCGTTGGGTCGCCGTTAGCCGCGACTTTATAGAAATTATTGTCGTTTGAATGCCGATTATGGAAAGTACGGTTGGCGCGACGGACGAAGAATATTAAGTAAAATGTACGGGGCGTCCGGCTTAAGGTGTCACATCCGATTATCTCGGTAAATTTAACGATAAATTGATTGTTCAAAAACTAAACTAATGACAGAAAAATCGTTGGCGGGTGCGAAAGCTATGGCCAAAAATCTAGAAAATTAAAAAAAATTAAACCGCTGTAACTTTTCTATTTTTTGACATACCTACGGAAATAGTATATTATGAGTCTGGAAATAAAGATTTTTCGGTGCGCGCGTGACAAATTCCCGAACACGGGAAGTCATGCAAGCACGGAAAAATCTATTTCTGGACGTGTAATGAACGATATTTTTTATTATACTTCTTTGAAAACGGAAACTTAAAACATTTCATCGGCATATTATAATAAATTTAATTGACAAAAAATAAACAATGCAGACAATATAGTGTTTGGTATGTATGATGCGTTTCCATGGTTACTCTCAAATTATTTCAAAGGTGCTTTGTTGTAAATTAGTTATTGTCAGATAAGGCGAATAAAACCTCAAAAATATTACAGAAATGTATCTAAATATTGAAACACTTACGAATTAAAACACAAAATAGGTACATGTTAAATATCAGAGAGCATATAGTTTCTTAAATTTAGTTTACTTTGCTGTATATTTCTATTTTAAAGCCATATATTCGGTATTTTTATTCAGCGCACGGAAAGTTTTTCCATGCGCTGTTTCCGTGCGCTAGCCCGAAAAACCCCATCTTTCATTATTGCTAAAACAGATGAAAATAAGGTGTTTTCAACGAAGTATAATAAAAAAAGTTAAACATGAAAATTGTTTGAAAGAACTGACAGAAATCACGTGTGACATTAGTTTTGTCGTATGCATTGCCGTAAAATTTGGACCCTCTTGGACTCCAAAATTAAACTATTTGTAAAAATATTTAATTATGTATGTTTTGTAAACAAAGTGTCACATTTAGTTTAATGTGTCACACCTGGCAAGAAAAATTTAAGAAAAAAACATTCGTAATAATAATTATTGTGGTTGACATAAGTTATCCATGGGAACAAATTATTGTGCAATGATAGCGTTATAAAGTTAACAATGACATCCCCAATGGGATTTTTCATATATGAGGTTACCTAAACAGAAAAATTTTGTCAATAGCTCCCATAACGTGTAATATTAAAAAATGAAAATACTAAAACAGCAGCTGAAATGCTGAAGCCTAAAAGATGACATGTTGAAGAATGTGGTGTTGTATGTTATGAAAAGTAGGAGTAAATACTAATTGGAATGCACCGAGCATTTATTGTAATAGTACAATATTTAGTTATTGTCAGTTTTAAGAAAATTGCTACGGCATTAGTTACCGACTAAGTGTTAACGTTAAATTAAAAATATTAAGTATTTTTTTGTATTTTTTCATAAAATTAAAGAACAGATAGATACAAGTTTAACATTTTTTAAATTTCATTTCTGGATTAGCTATTCGACATTCAAGTAAGTTCATGTAAACCACTTTATTTTCTACTATGTCTACTTTAATTTTCGTAACCCATTATTTATTTCCTTGGGTAACTAGATTTTATGCCAATCACCAATTTTACCAATAAATGTTTTTTATAGTAAATACGGAACAAACTGGCAAGTGTGACACGTCTAATTAAATGGGATATTTCGCTAACAATTATTTGTATGTTAAACATTTTTGTGTACCTCTAGAAATAAAAAAATATACAGCGGTTTGAAAATTTTTAATTTTTTTTATTTAGGTCATAGTTTTCGTAGCTAGCCATGGACAGCAACTTTTTTTTATGACAAAAGAGGGCCACCTGGAAGATCGGAACCGCCACCGATTTTTTCTGTCAACAAATAGCCGAGAAAAAATACAGGAGCCGGATTGCTTTCACTAAATTTATGCAACCCGACAAACACAAATTCTCCCTTTACAGGATGATCGAAAATAATACACACAAAAATCCAACGGACGACTCCTGGATTACAACTTTTCACACACTTTTAACCGATCTTTTAACTTAGGCCAAATCTCAATATTTAATGATAATAATTAAAGTAATTGCAGGCCTTCCCAATCTTAATCAAATTAACCGTTAAAATCGCACCGTATTTTTGAAGCAACCGCGAAACAACTGAACAGTCGGAGAGTTCTGGCAAAAATTCGCCAGTCTTATGAAACGGCCAAGTAAAAGTGTGCAGAACACAATGATAATTAAGCAAGTTAATGGCGGATCTCACAATAATTTAGGATTAATTGTAATTATTACAATACATGGAGGTATTCGTTTTCGAGAAGCCAATCACGTAGTACAAAATCCCAAAATAAAAATTGTTTTGAAAAAGTTGTTATTGAGTCACCACTTTCAACTGTTAGTAATAATTTACTAGTAGGAAAATCAAATTTTAATATTTACTTTTCTTGTACCTACTTAATAATAATATGTAAATTATGTTCTTTTTCTTTTAATATAATCCAAATGTATTTCAAAACAATGCAAAGGTTCTATTTCACAATGCAAAAATTCAACAGATTCAATGTATTTTTTAATACTTAATTTCATGTAAAAAAATCTGCATCCATTATTTCGAACCACAACCTTATGTTAATTCGTAATTGCACCTTTTCTTTACAGCTGGGGCCCAAATTAATTATTTCTTCTGCTGATAGAAATCAGAGTTACAATTTGAATACAAAGCGGCATAAAAACTGTTTTTTTAACTTCCTGCTTTTCTGATTTTGACAAGCCACGATTCTTTTTGGCCATAGTTCTCAGGAAAACCAAGTAAATTGGTACGTGAGAATTTTGTTATTATTTATGTATCTAAATTAAAAACTTATGAAACACAACTTTCGCGCGGTTTTGCGCTGAATGAAGAATTACGAGTATGTGCAAGTCAACGTCACCACAAATCTGCTGTTAATATTTAAAAAGCAACAACAATGAATGTAGCTATGATTTTCGCTGATTTAATATTCGATGGAAAAAGACTGGGAAATTAAGAGGTGCAGTGTGTTGGGCAACAAACACTACAGCTTTCCTGTATACAAACAGGAAGAAATTAAAAGTTTCGGCACAGACAAAAATAAATCTAAAGACCAGACCAAAAAAAAGACTTGACAGGTCTTCAGTATTCTTGTATTTATAGGCCCGCGCTTCTTCAGTTTCGACACGTGTAGGAAACTTTCGGAATTTAAAATTAGTAGAATATATTTTAGACGCTCGAGAATTAGTTTAAAAAATATCCATTATCCAGAATTAGGAATTTCTGTTGTCAAAAAATCACACTAATGGAGGTCATGAAACCTTGAAGAAGAAATTTATCACAACCAAATGTTTACTGAACTTGAAAGCGATATATTTTTGACCACAAAACGAAAACAGTAGGAATTCTAATTTCGCCGGAAGATGCGTGTCTACAGTTCGAGTTTTGAGCTCTATACATGATTCATTTTTTGTGTTTGGAACAGCGGGGAGATCAATGAACCTGTTTTAAAGTATACACTTTTTTTATACAAAGCCTCCAAATATACATTGTCTTCCGATACAGAAATTAATTTATTACAAAAAACTACTCTTGGCATCTTCTCCTATTGATTTTTTAAATCTATTTCGAGTTCTTTATCTCAACAGAAAGATACTATACTTAGAATGCAAGAGTTTTAACTGAACCGACTCTAAAAGTTTCCTTACATTATTTAATCAGTTTACTACAGTAATAATTATTGTAACAAAAAACGTAATAAAGAAATAATATTTAGTATTTTATTAAACACTTCGATGCCCTTTTGGAAACGAAGGCTTTGTATAAAAAAAGTGTATACCTGCGTACTGCAATTGTAAACAGTTTTATTTTGGAGAAATCTTAGGTCGTAAACATAAAAAGTGAATTACCCTGTAATCTGTACAGAAGAAAATGCAGTTTGTATAGAAGAACATGCAGTCAAAAGTTCCGAATAACAATAACTAACTAATAATTATTATATTAAAATGGAATGTTTACCTCTTGGTATTATCATGGAACAAATAAGTCAATTTTTCACAAAAAAACACGCTAAAATTAGCTGGGTAAACAGCGTCGTGTAGGCAAATTTGCTATATTTTGTCCAAATTTGGTAATTTCAGTAAGTAGGTTGGTGCCCCAAAAATTCTGGAAAATATTGTCCAATACCGCAATCTTAGCGACTTTTTGTCAGTAATTACGCGTTCACAATGGTTTTGACTAGAGCATTGCGGTCCTGGAAATTACTTCCGACTTTGGTAAAAATGGTCCAGGACTGTAGTTTTTCATTTTTATAACACACGGAACATCCACGATATTATAAAACATTTTTAAAATTCTATGAAAATTATTACGAGCGCGAAATTTCAGCGGTTTTTAGTGTCGCAAACCGAACGCGAAACTGCCAACCCTAACCTTTGAAGCTCTCCCCATTTATTTCGCTTTCAAAGGATCTGCTTGAAATAATCGATAACACAACAACCAAAAATAGAAATCGGCATTTCGGCCAACAGCAAAAATAATATTCTGGGTGGGTTAATTTTTGTTGTATCTTTTAGGCGCCTTTCGAAGGATCAAAAGTTAATTTGAATTATCTTAAAAACAAATTAGAAGGTGAAAAAATAGATCAAATCCGCCAAGCTGAAGTGTCTTTCGATCCCATTGTACTACTAATTAATTTTTAAAAGTTAGCTTGCCCTCTTTAAATCCAAAAGGAATGTAAAAATTTCTAAGCTAAGTAATTCATGACAGAAAGGGTCCGCAATGGGACGGTTTTTTTAAAACCCATAATAAATAAATAAATACCTACTACGTATTAAATATCGCAAATTTTCCAGTTACATGTGTGATTACTAGAAATAAAATGGAGCTGATAAGATTAAGTTGCAAAACCGACAGAAAATGTGGGTAGGTGTTTAAAAGCACGTACCTACTACTTGATGCGAATCGATCCTTGCTTGTTAGAGTTATTTCTTATTTTTAAGGCCAAGAATTCGGTGTTTGATTTGTAAATATTTAAAAATTAAAAGGATAAATTACAGGGAAATGTTATACGCAAATATAAAATTTAATTTAAATGTTTCAAACTTACTTATTTATACATTATAAATTATACACGTATGAGGTATTAGTAAACTAAAATATAGAAGGATATTTTTTATGTAAAATATTTTGCGAAAACTGAAAGTTTTCAAAAAAGCAAATTTACGATATCCCCAATTTTTTCATTTAAATTTAGCGTCCAAAAGTTGGCATTGGATTTTCAATCAAATTACTGAGGTCAATAAAATGAATTCAAAAATGTTAAAAATGACGAGACTTGGGTAAAAGCTCGGGTAAGAGTTAATATAACTGAGATAACAACTGTTCTGCAAAAAAATGCAATACAAAACAAATTTCCATAGCTTATAAGGGCCACTAACCAGCCCGGGCGTTTGTCTCCCAAGCGGCCCCTAAATATCTCATTGGGCTTTAGATTTTTCTTTTTTTAATTATTATAATAATTAAAAAACAATGTAGATAATTTAATATTATAATAAAACAAAATACCTATATGTTTTTTATAAAAAATATAAATAAAATCATAACTCTCATAAAAGAAATAAATCTTTTTTTTTCTGTAAATATAAATATACAGTGTGCGGCAGAAAGTAGGAACCACGTGTTTTTTTTATTTTACATTTATCAGAAAATTTTATTCCTGATAAAAGTTTGTACATTCCCAAAAACTCAAGGCAGTTTTCAAGATTCGAATATCTCATTTCGTGTACGGAGGAGGTTCGAAAATATGAAAAAGGCCCAAGGGTAAAGCACCCTTGAAACATTAGAAAAAACATGTATTATGAAAAGGTAGAATTAAAAGGTACTTAAAAATTAAGTTTCAAGTTTCTATTCCATAAAACACCTTTTTAGCATTTTTTATTATTTACCGTGTATAAATCCACTTTATTTAATATGCCAGTTCGAGTTTAGAGAGGACTTATTATTTATAAATTCAAATGTTTGAACAGAAGTTATGGCTCCGGCAAAATAGAAAAGAAACAATACTATTTTTTTTGGTGCAAACCGTGTTTTATTTCTAAGTACATAAACTACTACTATGATAAATTCTCTCTGAAATCGAACTGGCATATTAAATAAAGTGGTTTTATTTTATAAACATACAGGGTAAATATCGAGGTAAATATCATAAATGCTGAATGCTGAAAAAGGGTTTTTCGAATAGAAAATAGAAACTTAATTTTTGGGCTTATTTTTTAATTCTAAACAACTTTTTGTAATACGTGTTTCCTCTAAAAATAAAAATAAGGGTCCTATACTAGTGAGACTTTTTCATATTTTCGAACCTCCCCCATACAGAAAATGAGATATTCAAAAATGTTGAAGATTGCGTTTTGAGTTTGCGGAAATGCACACAACGAGATGTATATAATAGGTACCTAAGTACATAAGTGCCTTTCAGACAATTTTGTATTGCTAACATTTGTTATTTTTTTGTTATAAAGCTCATCATTATGAATGGAATTACCTGTGAGGGAGCCCTGGTCCTTGGTGGTGACTAGGTTAGGTCGGAGTGCGCGCTGGGCGCCACTCTGACCTTCTTGGGCTGCCAGCTTGGAGGCCGGCACTGTTCACTAGGCCTGCAATAAAGAAATTTAAAAAACTCAAACAAGATAAGCAAAAGTTTACAAAATTTCGGACCGAACACAATATTAGTGAACACAACTTTTAATTATTGTATTCATATAGACATATTTTTCTCAACATTTTTTAGTAACTTGCATTTAAATGAATCAAGCATATATTATTAAAGATGAACTAACTGGATTTTTTGTAAAATGTTCAAAAAAGTTGGACCAGAGATGAATGCTTGACCTGGACCAACACCATATTAAAGACCCGAGAATGTTTTAAATATCCACCTTTAATACGATTTACTTTTTTTAAGGTAACAAATTGTCTTTGCAGCAGTATTTCACAGTATTATTATATTAACGCAGTTTTTATAGGTAGATTTGTTTGTGATAACATGAAATTACCATGCACATAAGTAGCGAACCAATGGTCCACTATATAGGTAAAAAAGAAACTGAAAAATCTAGTGTGTTCTATACTTATTTATATTTATACTACAACTAGCCATGGACCTCATTTCAAACCCATAGGTACCAAAACACTCTTGCTTGCTTTTCTTAAGACAATATATAGAAATATGAAATATGCATTGAAAACTTAGGGACATAACAAACAAGCATTTTATTATATTTTGGATATTAAATTAATTGTAACAGATACATTTGCATGATTTTATAAAAGATGGTGTTTTTAACATTAAACCACCCCCATTGAGTAAAGGAATATTATTCCTTTACTCAATGCCACCCCGTGGATTTGTTCATGTGACGCCAGTAGCGATCGCTTCAAACAGCACTATATGCTATACCTACATATTATAGTGTTGGTCCAGGCTTGACATATTTATTCTCTGGCAAAATTGGTTTAGTTGAACAATTGGGGTTAACAAAAAAATTCCCTTTGTATACTGAGTTATTCCAGTTACATTATTTATTTACTTACTTTAAAGATCAAGAATGGCACTTAATATTCGGGTTGCCCGGGAAGTAAAAAAGTGCCACCGAATAACTTGAGGAAAAACTCAAGAGTGGAATAAACTTGGGAATACTTAACAATTGAAAACATTGAAGAATAAAAATTGCATTTTTAATACTTAAAATATATTTTTACCGTAGCAATTGTGTTTTTAGGAAAACAGCTGGACAGCCTTTGTCTCTCTTCCAACATTTTTGATTCAATCGACATTCTGAGACATTGCTGAGAAACTTTATGTTTATTGTAAGGCTAGTGGTGCTCAAGCCAATCATCAGAAAATAAGTAGCCAGAGTGGCCAAACTCTAGGATATAATCATTAGGTATTGTTGATAGCAAACCAAACTATTTCAGAAAATCAGAATAACATATAGAGCATTAGTGATGTAAGGACAGCTTATTCTCAAAAGCAAGAATATTCTCGCTGGGAATATTCCAACATATTTATTTTCTTTTGAAGTTTTTTTGTTAGAGCAGTTAGAGTATATTTTTAATTTTGTGTTTTTTTTTCTGTAGTCTTTGTTTTTTATACATACATATATGTATAAAAAATATATTTCTGGGTTGTCATAATTTAACGATGCTTAATTAATACTCCATACCAATATACTTATTTTTTTCCTAACAAAGGTACAAACACATTTCAAAGCTCCATTCTCATAAAATTATTCAAACCGAGAATATTCTCAGGAATATTCTGGAGATTATTCTCCGATTTTGCGTTCTCGAGAATTTTCCATCACTAGATACCGTACAAGGGATATTCAGTCCGGGGAAAGAAAATAATATTGTATAAGAACATATCTAAGTATTAAGTATTGCTAATGCATGGCAAGTAAAATTTAAATTTATAACATACCTCTAAAATACCTTCTTAAAAATGCACAATTTCTTTTACATATTCAAATGAAAATTTGATCAAAACCTTATTAAGTAAGACCTGTAGGAAGCTCGGAAGGATAGGTAGGTAACCTAACCAAAAAAATTGCAAATACAATTCAGTACACGTATTATTCACGTAAATGCTAATAACGAGAACACTGGGATATCTAATATCTAAATCAACATTTAATAAAACGATAAAAGATCTGATAAGGAACATAATGAGGTAGGTACGGAACTTTTGTAATTCCACCCAGTACTCGGTAAGTATATTACTCAGCTTTTTAACAGTGTTATTTACTTGTTTAGAGATTTGACCTCTCTGACTGGCTAGTACATCTAGCAGAAATGTAATTAAAAAGACCTTGTGAATATCTCTCGATATTTCTTATCAAATTATCAATGGGATAAATTAGTAACAAGTTTCTCGCAGACAACACTTAGATCAACTCTTTCTTTTCGCAATGAGCATCCCAAAAAGGAAAAAAATTCATATATTTTTAGCTTGTCAGCAAATTGGTTGCTACCTTCGTACGGAACTAGTAATTAACTTTACATCACATAATAGTGATGTCGGTAGAATATTGTGAAATTATATTACTTAATGTTGTACAAATTACATCATGAAGTAAAATAATATAAAGTTCTAGATATGACATAAAAGTATGATTAATATTAGTGAATATCTTAAAATAGGTTTATTTATGATTTATTGAAATTGAGTTTTAAATCAAAATAAAACTTAATTTAAAACTATCATAACTTTTTTTTATTTTATAGACGACTTTACTATCTTTTTCGGTGCTTTCTAAAACCACAGAAATAGAAAATACAGGGTTCCCCACATAATGAGGTATAGGTATACCCAATGACGTCAGAACCTATAGACAGGTTTGTTTTGATAAACGCTTGACGCCCAGAACTAATCACAATCTAAGCGCTCCATTAAATTATTCCGAAAATGTCGCGAGATTGTCAGAAATTGCCCCTTTTTGTCGAGCCGTAGCGAACTTATTTCGACTCTGGGCTCGGAGGCTGGCGTCAATAGACCATCCCCCGAGTCTTCAGGTGAGGTTCCGATGCTTCCGGCACCCTCAAACAAGAAAAAACATACGATATCTAAGTGTGATTCTGGAGGAACTATAACCGGGAATCACCGGGTGTATAGTTGGTTGATTGTTGACTTTCTGTCTTTGTTTGTAGCATGTTTTTAGAGTAGTATGGATATATTAATAAAGGGCATTTTAACAATGGGGCACCACGTCTATAAGTTTTGACGTCATTGGATATACCTTACTGGTTGAATTTGTATTTAATTGGCCATCAACAAAGGTGGCAATCTTCGTTTGGGATTAATTAAATTCTCGATAGAATTACTGTCACCAAAAATAGGCACCTCATTCTGTCACCAAATTACTTTAACTGTATTATTAAGGGTGTTTTTTTTTCTGTAAAAGTTAATGAGATATTAATTATTCTCGTTTCTTTTCATAAATTTTGTGTAAAATATACCTATTAGTAGATATGGCCACAGTCGGAAACAAAAAGCTGTTAGGTTATTCTTAGGACCAAAAGTACAAACATTAAAAGTATAAAAATTATAAATTACTTTATAATTAAAAAACCTTGTAAGAAACCAAGACCATTTCATAAGAAAGTTTGCCTCGAGCAAGGTTCTATTATAAAATTCACATAATGGTCAGCTTTATTACCTAGGATATTTTTATGCTGCAGAAGTAAAGTTATATTTGATATTATTAATTTAGTAGGTATTATATTAATTATTATTAAACATGTGCATCCTTTTTAGCGGACTAGCAAAGTCGCAAACGAGATGGTAAGTAACAAATGATTCACACATGGACATGGTAATCAATTACCTCGGTATTTCGCATGACAACGAATAATTACGAACAAAGTTTAACTTAAAACATACAAATTTTAATATTTGAAGCATCCTGTGTTTTATGATTACCTTTAAAATACACCAATGAATGGCAATAATAATAATTTTTTACTTACTTCTAGGCATCTCATAGTTCGAAGGGCGAATTTCAGGAAGTAAACGAATAAAATTAGTGGAAAGAAAGGGCAGCCACACGTCAACACTTCACTGCAAGGGAAATTAACGACAGTAATAAATAATAATTCATGAAGGATTCGTCACTGTAATTTAATCATTTCTCTTTTAAATTTTTGGCTTGGGGACTAAAATAAAAACCTTGGCCTGCAACGGCAACGGCAGATCAAATGTCAATAATGCAATTTGCTGTCAAATGAGAAAACGTCAATTATGACCTTGAAAGAGTTTTTGACAGACATGGTTCTGGTTAGGTTAGATTAGTTAGTAGATCATAAAACTATTTTATGGTACTCGTAGATTCAGTGGATCATTCAAATTTAGGTATGCCATTTTCTTCCTTAGATAAAAAATAAAAAAAGGGTTTGAAAAATATTTTCGGGAATTCCAGGAATACCCAGGTTACTTATTATTGATTTTAAAAAATATACTTTCCATTATTATTTGTATGTCCTAATTTTTCAGTACACAAATTTTACTACTTTATTTTTTTGTAAAAATGAACAGACATGAACAAAGAAAAAACAAACGGATCAAGGTCTCAAAATAGAACAGAACAGAAGCGAATCAGAGCTGCCAACTGTACATTTGTAAATTTTTCTATTCGGAATTTGTGAAAATTTGAATTTTGGATCCATAATTATTTTTCTCTTAAATTAAAAGAAAACTGAGGAAGATTTTTCTTTTCATCTTTGAGTAATTGTTTAATTTTATATTTGCATAAAATTGTAAATTATTTCTTACCGGCCTGGGTGTGTTTTCTTATCAACTCCTTAAAATTCCAGGAGCAAGTGCAGTGATGGTGAGGAATGATTGGATGAAATAATTCCTGGACTTTGACAATATTATTTTCATTCCGAAAATGTGTCAATTTTTACATTTTAAATTCACCACTCAATTTTCCCAGACGGCACCAGGGAAAAGTACTTTTTCTTGGTTGGCCAGAAGACACATATTGATTAAAATTAAAAGATAGTTTATTTTTGTCTGCACAGAAATGCTGTTCGTTGTCGCAAAGGCTTTTGCTTCCTATGGAAATTCCATAGAAAATTATTAGCTGCAGCGCAAGAAAAATGTCTCAGAGTGAAGATCAGCAGTTCTGCTTGAGATGGAACAATTTTCAAGCAAACATCACTTCACAGTTTGAAACATTGAGGGATGATGAGGATTTTACTGATGTGACAATAGCCTGCGAGGGGCAAAGGATACAAGCTCACAAAGTTGTGTTGTCAGCTTGCAGCCCCTTTTTTAAAGAGCTGTTTAAGGTAAAGGCAAAGTTTTTGCACTGATCGATAACCTCGCCTGCTTTATTAACAAGCAACGGAAAAGATTATTCCATAACTAGGTATTTCTTGCAGGCAAATCCTTGCTCACATCCGATAATCTTTATGCGTGATGTCGAGGCATGCCACATACTGGCCCTTATGGAATTCATGTACGCCGGGGAGGTGAACGTTTCCCAGGCGCACCTCTCGACGTTTTTAAAGACTGCAGAATCGCTCAAAATCCGAGGCTTGACTGACACTTCTTCTGAATCGGAGCTGCCAAAAGAAGAAGACACCCTGTACCTCAACCCGCAATCCGCGAAGACTTTCCTCAACAAGCACAAGCTGAAAAACCAGATATCGACGAGCACGGTGACGTCTAGCCAAGATCTGAGCCTGCCGAACTTGCCGAGCCCGCCGCCGAAAAGGCAGTGCAAGTCCGACAACGACATGCCAAAAATAAAGAAGGACGATTCGATGACCGTGAACCCGTTTGCGTTTCAAAGCGAGGTTAGAGGTCAGGTGGACGTGCCGAAGACCCCTCTGCAGCCTAAAGTCGAACTTCCGGATTATATAAGTGACGATGACAATGATACGGAGAGAGATGATAATACTGATAACATTGGAAATTTTTTTGGGGGAGATGTCTCGGAATTGCATGGTAAGTTTGCTATCGCTTTTGCTACTCGCAGGGGGAAAGATATTCTAATTCCAGTGGGAATACTTATTTACTAAAGCGAAATTAAAAAGCTCTTTAACAATGACACATTAAAGCATCTTCGTACATTGAAAGTACAGCGAATTTTTCAATGTGTAAAGAAGCCTCGACCATCCGCTGTCAAAATATTACTTAAATCTGACAGGCCAAGACCAGTCCAATTCAAAATTTCGTATACAGGGTGTCCCAATGGCTATTTTTCTTTAGGTGGTATGGAAATCATTCCGCAAGCATCGGAATATAATTTGAGGTCAATTGGGCAGGATATTCCTCATCAAAGTAAGTGATATTGAAATATTTTTTGTGCCTTAGTCGATTTTCTTTTGAAACTAAGTGGAAAAAAGATAAGGATATGAATATAAAATAATCTGAGAAATATAATTGATGCCCTCGGTTATTCCTGACAAAGACAAATGACACCATTCGAGCATTTATACTTTGCTAAAATTTGTATAAACCCAAATATCCCTAACTTTCTTCGATCGGTTTATAAACGGGGGTTACGTCTATAAAAGCAAAAGGAGTTCAGCCCTGCTTTAGTTGATTATTTTCGTTTTTGCTAGTTTCTTTTTAAGACACAGAACCATGATATACCCCGATTACTGTAAGAAGTCCCGATTTTGTCGGATGACCGTCTCCACAAAATCCCTAGAAATTTTCTGTTAACTATGGGTATAACAATGGTATATGTGTCTCAACCAGTTAATGACGTCACTCATTGATTTATGATGTGAAAAGTTACCCAAGTGATACGAAAAAAGAACATAATAAAATAAAAACCCTATTGCCAATCACGATTATACCTCTACACATAAAAATAACTATGACTACAACTCATTTTAATAATAATTTCAAACGTCATGGAAACACTTTCATTTTGGTATTTTGTTAAAATCAGCCACTTGCGCCAACGCCTATGGGGCGGACTCAGGCAAATTTTGTTTCGGTGTTGTGAAAGTGACAGTGAAGGTTTTCCGGATCGTTCAAAAGGGTTCAAACTTTGGGCAGTGAAAATATTCGCGGGTATTATACGTTTCATGAGTTTTACCGTTATCTATGTTGTTCTTGTTCGTGTAATTAGTAGTTATTCATTGTGCAAATGGGCTCGTTACTGACCTGGGCTTATGACCCGGTTGCTTTTTCTGCTGCATTAATGCCAACTTAGGATGGCGAAATTACCATTTGACAGTCCCAGTAAGGACTTCCTAAAATAATTTTACTATATAGCAGGAGTTGTAAATTGACACTTGACACTTCAAAATTTTTGACATATTATAGTGTGTCCCATGTATTATTATTGCAATTCCAAATTAGTTTCACAAACAGCAGGCAGACCTTACTCAATTTTTGTGAGACTATGGCCAGTTAAATCATCTAAAACTGTAATTAAAACTTATCTGTTATCTAAAGGTTTCTTCAGCTATAATGAATACTTTAATTGTGACGTTGTGGACCAAGATTTCTCTGTAATGCTGTAAATGTAGGTGTACGTTTTTCCAGGCTATTAATTTAATTACCTACTGTTTTACTTGCTTTTAACTTACTGTGACTAACTTTCAATTTCGGCATTAAAAAAAAATTCCAAAGTGTTAATGGCTTACGAATTTTTTAAATGGCATTTCTGTTTAAAGTTTGACTATTTACTATTTACGTAGTAGACACCCTGTCCGATACAATGTCTTCCAAAAAGTTTACATCATAGGGGAAACATTTTAATTAATCTTTTATTTTCAAATTTAACTTATGGGTGTTAACGTTTGCTTTGCTTTTAAAAATATAAAAAATCACCCACTCAAACATGGTTATATGTGACTTTTGCAATTTGTCAAAAAAAATGGCCTTATTTCAAAATTTCAAAATGTTTTATTTGAAAAAGTTGTGTCTTTCAATTTTACATAAGTGTACTAAATTTGAACGTTCTATCAAAAGTTTAGTTTTTTGCACTTTTTAATTTATGAAATATCTGAAAATTTTAAAAGCTTACAACTTTGGAAAAACTTTTATATCGCTGGCTTTATTTTTATACTTAAATATTGATAAAGATAAAAATAATGCATTTTTCAACAGAAAATATGATATTAATGCTTTAAAATTCAGCAATGTTTCATGTAAAGTTGATGTATGGTCAAGCATTTAGGATATATAGACATATGTACATTTAATTTTCTTAGCTAAATTGACTTCAAAATAGAAAATAACAATAAATTGCAATATCCTCAAACTATTTCATATATCTAATTAAAATTCAGGACTAATCAGAACAGTTACCTTTTATTTTAATTATTGAATTTTTAGCTTAAGATGCTGAAGAAAGGTGGTGCAGTTTGGTTAGATATGTGAAATAGTTGATGATAATTTAATTTATTATTATTTTGGCATCGATTACATACCTATTATACACAGTGTGTGTTCCACCTTAGGTGTGAACACCATCGTAACACTTTTATTTTTGAGATATTCGACTGCTTCTTTTTCCACATGATGGGAGGTGGCAAGATGTTCTCTCGGAGCATTTCCCATCCAACAAGTCTCAAACAGGGCCTACTACTGTCATGTTTATATCCCTATAGTTGCAAAAATATTATTAGCAATGTGAAACATGAAACAAACGACATTCTTGATATTGCAAATGTGTAAATTTTTTTATATACAAAATACTAAAACTTATTTAAAACTAAAAAGTTCCTGTCTACCAAACCTCCTTGTTACCGTAAACATTTTTCAATTTTAGAATTTAAATAATGTTTCAATTATTTGAGAATTATTCTTGACTTGAAAAATGTTTAAAGGAGGTTTGATAGAAGGGATTTTTGTTTTAAAAGAGTTTTCCTGTTTTGTATTAATTTCTTATTATAATATATTACATTAAATCTGAGAGGTACTACAACTTTATTAATTATTAGCGGTTTAGTGTTGATTATCAATTTAACAACAAGTACTTATTTCACAGCACAGCGAAGTTATTACGAAATCTAAAAAAAGAATGACAAAGAATTGACACACTTAATATGCCACGAATGTTATTCGTATTTGTAAAATTGACCACGTGATTAAAAACTATTGCTGAATAGCTTTCGATAAAAATAAAAACTAAACTCTTAATTTTGTAGAAGGTAGCTCGTGTCCTCTTATTGAAATAACTGCATAAATATCGTCGGGTTTTAGGACAAAGAAAATATCAAACCAAAGTTTTACACTGTGTCAACAGACATTTCTAGATGTATAACCTGGACCAACACTATATTAAAGACCCGAGCATGCCGTCATATTTCATTGTTGTTTACGGATTGGGGTGGCGCTACACGACAAAAAAAATGGCGACTTATAGGTTATAGGAGGGCATTCTGGGGGAATTGGTGTGTCAGTTTCTGACGTTTAAAAAATCCAAAATTTTAAATATCCAGCTTTATTACGATTTACCTTCTTTTTACGGTAACGAATTGTCTTTGCGTCCAGTATTTGGCAGTTTTATCCTATTAATACGGCTTTTCTAGGTAGATTTGTCTGTGATAAGATGAAATTTTCGCGCACATGAAGAAAATGGTATGCACAGACCATTAGGTTAATTGCAGAAGAATAAACACTATTTTGGAATTATTATGGTATAAGCTGAAGAAGTGAAAATTAAAGATATTATTTTGGAAGAGTATTTTTTAACGTATGCAGGAATGAAAATAGAAAATTTTGTTTATAGCTTCAAAGCGAACCAATAGTCATCCATATAAAGAAGAAACTGAAAGATATAATGCGTTTTATGCTTTCACATACTACAACTGGCCATGGATTGCGTTTAAAACCAGAAGGTACCAAATACTCTTGCTTGCTTTTTAGACTCGCCTTTCTTAAGAAAATGTATGGAAATACGCCATGTGAACTTGTCAAATTAGAGGGACATAACAAACAAATATTTTATTTTATTTTGAATATTAACTGCGTTGTAACAGACATATTTGCATGTTTTTATTTTATAAAATATTCTGCAACAATGGTGTTTTAACTAAAACCACCATGTAAATTTGTTTCGTCGTGTAGCGCCAGTGGCGATCGCTTGAAACAGCGCTATGCACAGGTCTTTAATATAGTGTTGGTCCAGGTATAACTGAACAATGTTTCCCTAACCTTATTTTCGGACATGGTCTTGCAAAAAACTGCAAATTTATCCGCGATAATTTTGCACAGGGAAATAGACAAAGGTACGAGACAAAACTTGACAAATCTGTTTGTTTTTTTTTTTCAAATGGCACCAGTTGTAGTATATCGACTCGGACCCATATTAAACGAATTCATTTTATTTAAAATCTGTAGCGAATTGAGATAAATAAAATATGTTAGAATATTACGTCAAATCATGATTATAGTATCATTTCGAAGAAAAAGCAAACATCATAATGTGAAGCCATTTTCGGGAAGACCATGACCGAAAATTTTATTTTGAATTCCACGACTCTTAACAAATAAGTCCATTTTTAAGGATTTCCTTATAAGACAGTGAAACTTAAATTTCGAAATAAGTCATTAATTAAAAATTTCCCCAATAAATAGCTAGTTTACGGCTGTGTAGTTTTACTTAGTAGATAAAATAACGAGTTTTGCAGCCAGAAAGGTATATATTAACTTCTTTTTATAATACCAAGCTTTCGGTCTACTTCGTGACCTTCATCAGGGCTAGAAAATTTTTTTAAATTATTAGAAAATATTGAGAAAAGGTTGAAATTTTACTCACAATTATGTTGAAGTTTTTTACCAATATTAAAACCAGATAGATTTTAGGTTTAAAAGAGCCAGAAAAAGGTTTTTACATAATTTCGTGTGAAAATTTATACCGTCAATTTTGTTTGTAATTGTTTTTTGTTAATAAGGTAATTTAGTTTCAAAAAACAAAAGATAAATTTATAATAAGAAAAAATGTTTTTTAGGTTATCATCAAAAAGTGTCAGAAAACTTGGTGTGATACAAGGTTAGAAATATCCTTAGTTGATATAAGGTTATGTTACAACATTCTGGAAATCCAAATTTTTATATAATTATTATAAGATATAAGAGTTACAATGAAATATTAATAGATGTATTGTTATTAGAATTATTTAAAGATAAAATAAAACAGTATATGGAACTTAAATCTTTGATGTCCGTTTTTTTATTAATTGACTTGTTATCATTATTAATTTCAACCATTTCAAGAAATAACCTTTTATTAAGATTTTTTTCCCTATGTAATATTGAAACATTGTCAAATTTAAAATGATGACCTGTTATAAAAGCATGTTCACTTAATGCAGTAGTAGTTTCTTGTAATTTGACATCACTTTTATGTCCTGAAATTCTATTTTTCAAATTTTGTGATGTTTGACCAATATATGAATTATTACAGTTGTTACAAGGTATTGAATAAACAACATTAGATTGGTTAATTATAGGTGTCTTTTCTTTTAATTTTGTGTATAAACTTCCAATCGATTTAACATTTTTTAGAGCTATTTTAACATTTTCATTTTTAAAAATTTTAGTTATTTTAGGGGTAAGTTCTTTAATATAAGGTAATGATCTATAAAAGAAATGATCAGGAATATTATCAACCTCTTGAATTGCAGTAATATTATCATTATTATCATTATTATAAACATTATTTGAAATTTCGTGGGGACGTGTATTGAAAAGTAATTTGTTAAGGAATTTTTCGGGGTAAGAATTATCCAAAAATATAGATTTAATTTAAAGTTGGATGAACTAGTTTTATTATTCTATTTTTTAAAGCCAAGACAAGATTCGTTTTCATTTTATTGCTATGATAAGAATGATAAAAAAAAATTCCCTTTTATGATGGTAACTTTTTGGAACACATAACAGTTGCTATATATCGGTATCGACCAAAAAATCTCCATCAGTTGTTTCCTAACTAAAAACATCACTCTCCCCGCATGATAATATGATATGATGTATCTGTTTTGCAAATAGTGCATTATTATTATTATTTTACTTTTGAGTGTCCCTGCCGGACGTAACCCCCAAATCCCCCCCGCCGCGTTGTTGTCCTTGCTTGCAACGAACGCGCGACACGCGCGAGTGCCCAGCTCCCGCCTAAACCCCGTTTGTTGCAGGCAACGACAACAGGCGGCTGCACTCGCTGGACCCGCGGCCGTGCGACGAGTGCGGCAAGGTGTACAGCAACCTGTCGAACCTGCGCCAGCACATGAAGCTCATACACTACCCGACGTACGTGACGTGCCCGTACTGCAACAGGCAGTTCAAGACCGACCTCTACCTGCGCCGGCACATAATCAGCGCCCACGACGGGCTGAACAGGGGCCACGTGAAAAGCGCGCCGCCGCCGGTGCGGGCTCCCGCCACCCTCAAGTACCTGAACATAGACGCGCTGAGCCGCAACGGCGTGGACGTGAAGTACGGGTTCAAGTCGAACAACGTGGCTTAGGGTTTCGTGCGAGTTTAATCTAGAATACGGGCTAGGTACATGGAACGGAAACGCTAAAACTGTTTTTATACGCAGTTTTGGGGAAATCCCTCGGACAGATCTATTTTGGTTTGGAGGGGGTCAGATTTTGAAGTACAGTCCTGTACGGGGTGTTCCCATACCGTGTGTGTGTGTGTCCAGGAATGTTAGCATCATATGGGAAAAATTTTTATTACAATTTTTGAAAATATGGCTCAAATGAGATTATGTGCTAACCTAACAAAAAAAGTTTATCAAAATCGGTCAACAAATAAAGATTTTACAAGGGGTAGTAAGTCTCTACACTCCATATAGTATTTATTTTTATTCAAAATATGTTTAAAAAATCCAATCAATTGCTTGTGGTTTCGTAAAAACTTTCAAGTGAGAAAAACGTTTCAAATAAAAGTTGTAGGACTATTTCTGAAATTTCAGAATCTCTCACCAGACAAAACAAATAAACATCGCAAAGTTGAGATGAAAAATAAGAATACTTAGGTTGCACGCCCTTTACATTTTGTATCAGCGTTGAGTGAGGCATAATAAGAGGCGCAGCGCCCATATAAAATTGCGAGTCCGGTCAGCGTGTGCTTACCCTGAAGCCCCTCGTTGCCATTTTCCCCAGTGCTATTATTAATAAACATTCGGTATTGATAAAAGTTGTTTTAGTTATATCCTTTACTAGATTTCTTTAAATTTTCGCTACCTAGATACTTACTTGAAATATCAGTAAAGGGTTAAATTATATAACCTAACCAGTAAGTGGGATAGCAATCATAAAAAAAACATGGATACTAACAAGAATTTTTTAAGGTAATAAGCATTTTCATTCCACCTGGAATGTGACAACATCGCATACTGGATTTTCCCAATGTGGAGGGGAAGAGACCTTGGAGGAGGGGAGACGGCTTCGGCCAGCGCTTTTTACCAATCCCGTGGCATTACATTACACAGGGGCTAAGGTTGACTTGTCCCAATTTCTAAACGAGTTAAAAAAAATTGTTGTTTCCAGCCCCCAATTACGAGGTTAAAATTAATGTATATTGTGACGACTGAAACACCCTGTATATTTTTGGGTTTTTCGAATCTGTCCAATATTACAGTTAAAATGATGTAAAACTTCATAGGAATCTTAATCTTAAGACAATAGTAGAATACTATAAAGTTTAATATCATTTTAACTGCAATCACAAATAGATTTCAAAAATATCTATACCATTTAAAGACCTAAGTTTATATTTTTTCTCAACCTTTCAATGTTCTTTTGTTTTATCTGGTGACAGATTCAGAAAAGCCCTACAACTTTGAAACATTAGCATCGACTTGTAAGGTGTCAAGGCCTTAGATGTTGGAACAATAAAAAAATCCTTATTTTGTTCTTCCTTATCAGATAGTTTTATAAACTTTGCTACAAACTCCCTAGCTTCACTACTGTTTTCTCACATCCACCCATCTTATCGCCAATATAGAGGGTGTCCCACGACGAACTGCCACGATTTATTTCTTGGAAAATAGACTGGAAATTTTTGATCACCCTGTCTTTATTTATTTTCAATATATCAACAGTCCACTAAAGGAGATCCCCTTCTACAAGGAGACCAATCCCAATTAAATAATAAAGACTAGACTAGACTTTCTGTGAGTAGCACCTAGCTCCATTCGTTGCCACTCTGTATCTAGCCTAAATAATACATTATTGCAAGTAATTGGGGTTTCAAAAATTCAATGTTTCGTTTAAATGACAACATTATACAAATTTTCGCGACTACATTGATAATAAAGAGACTGGGTCATGTACGTACCTTGCCTATTCGAACCTTATCGCATTACCATCATCTTTTCGCTGTGTCTAAATCAGACCGCTCTCGCAATTGAACAACGTGGTTGCATGTATTGTCGAAAAGGACACAAATACTTTTTTTTATACAGATTTTAGCCTACATGCTTAGAAATATATTTTCTATTTATTTATATGGTTATATTAAAAAATAGTGAGGAACTTCAAGAATAAACCCATGACCCTGAGAAAGATTTTTGCTTGAAGTGTGCAGAAAATATGTCAAATAGTAATTGTATCATATTATACTCGTAATATCCGACATTTGCGAACAACAATTCAGACAGTATTTTTGGAACGAGCTGCTAAGCTAAGTAAATAAAAATTATACATATGCTTTACCTACTATAGCAGAATTATGAAAAAATATATAGTATAGCCGTAAAAACAACTTTTTTGAATTTTTCATGAATTCATTAAAAAAAATTCAAAACCTATGTAATTTTCGGGTGATATATCATTACTATAGAGGCACAAGCTGTACTGCACTAGGTATTAACTTCTGTACAATGTTTAATTTATTATTTTGTGTACATTGAATCGTGTTTTATTTTTAATATTTTAGCTATGTGTAATATAGAAATATATAATGTAAACAAATTGATTTGCTTTTGAATTACATATCACTTGGTAAATATGACTTAAAATAATAAATTCACAATGCTTCAAATTCTCTAAAATGTCTGCCTTTTCCTGAATTAATATAAATGTTAATAATAAAAATTGAAATATTGTTTTTATTATACTTCTTTGAAAACACCTTGTGTTTCAATATTTAGATACATTTCTGTAATATTTTTGACGTTTTATTCACCTTATCTGACAATAACTAATTTACAACAAAGCACCTTTGGAATAATTTGAGAGTAACCATGGAAACGCATCATACATACCAAACACTATATTGTCTGCATTGTTTATTTTTTGTCAATTAAATTTATTATAATATGCCGATAAAATGTTTTAAGTTTCCATTTTCAAAGAAGTATAATAAAAAAATATCGTTCAATATCGTCCAGAAATAGATTTTTCCGTGCTTGCATGACGTCCCGTGTTCGACTGCGCCTCACACGGGCATTTGTCACGCGCGCACGGAAAAATCTTTATTTCCAGACTCGTAATGAAATATACTGTTCCCTTTTTTCTTATTGAAAAAAATAATAAAGGATAATGATACTATAGTGTATATTTTTCTATCAGACTTGAGGTTTAGAAGACGTAGGTCAACGGAATGGTTACCATACTCTAGTCTGCACGTTCCAATGGGATATGATGATTGCCTGGATATGTCAAGCCGGAGTCGGGACAAGAGGGATGGAGATAAAAGAAACAGATTGGTGAGTAATTTTTTTATTTTGTGCAGAATTGCAAAAAGTACAATACTTTTTACTGGTATCAAGATATTTAAGAAGTTGTCAGAGTTATAAAAGTGGATAACGATTTCAACTGTCCCAAAACACATTCAGACAAATTTCTAGAGATAAGAAAAGTTTGAAGCTTTATGAGTAAATATTTCAAAATTCAAAAAAAAAACATCAATATCTAGCATTTATAAATTGCTATGAATGTTGTTTATGAATATTTTCAATTTCAGTAAAATCATTTTTTGCTTACTTTTTACGTAGAATTTATTGGCATAGAGAGATGTTTTCCTTTGATAGTGGTTTTAAAGAAAAAAATTACGGTGGTTCAAATTGAAACATTTAGGGACTTTCTCTTTAAAACTTCTAACCAAATAAAATTTATCTCTTCACCAATTGATTCTACATATAAAAAATAAGCAAAAAACGTTTGTACCTAAATCGAAAATACTCACAAGCGTCGATGGAGGAAGGAATCAATCAACGTCACAAGCAAGAAAGTTAGGGCACATTAGCGAAATGCGCCAAAACGAGAAACTCCTTGTATCTCCCAAATGAATTGAGATAGCAGGATGCGGTTTGCGGCATAGTGCACCTTAGCTATCTATTTGTCTACCTCTTCGGGAAATAGGAAAAAAACTACAACCATCCAATCTGAGCACCCTGTACATGCATGGGTTTTTCTTCTCCGGGCTGGACCAACACTATATTAAAGACCTGTGCATAGCGCTGTTTCAAGCGATCGCCACTGGCGCCACACGACGAAACAAATTTACACGGTGGTTTTAGTTAAAACACTATTGTTGCGGAATCTTTTATAAAATAAAAACATGCAAATATGTCTGTTACAATGAAGTTAATATTCAAAATAAAATAAAATATTTGTTTGTTATGTCCCTCTAATTTGACAAGTTCACATGGCATATTTCCATACATTTTCTTAAGAAAAGCAAGTCTAAAAAGCAAGCAAGAGTATTTGGTACCTTTTGGTTCGAAACGCAGTCCATGGCTAGTTGTAGTATGTTATATGGAGGGCTATTGGTTCACTTTGAAGCTATAAACAAAATTTTCTATTTTCATTCCTGCATACGTTAAAAAATACTCTTCCAAAATAATATCTTTAATTTTCGCTTCTTCAGCTGGTTGATCAGATCATACCATAATTCCAAAATAGTGTTTATTCTTCTGCAATTCACCTAATGGTCTGTGCATACCATTTTCTTCATGTGCGCGAAAATTTCATCTTATCACAGACAAATCTACCTAGAAAAGCTGTATTAATAGGATAAAACTGCCAAATACTGGACGCAAAGACAATTCGTTACCGTAAAATGAAGGTAAATCGTAATAAAGCTGGATATTTAAAATTTTGGATTTTTTAAACTTCAGAAACCGACATCCCAATAGCCACAGAATACCCCCCTATAACCTATAATAAGTCACCATTTTTTTCGTCGAGTGGCACCACCCCATGCAGTCCGTAAACAACAATGAAATATGACGGCATGCTCGGGTCTTTAATATGGTGTTGGTCCAGCTCCGGGTGATAATGTTGTTTGATAGGTGCAACTGGCCGAGGGCATAGAGATATTCGAGGATCAATTGCGAAGCCTAAAATGGAGCGACTACAGGAAGTTGACACGCGGGCTCGCCACGATCTTGTTCAGTCCTGCCGAACTGGCGACTTGCTCTGTAACCGGCCAACGGTGGAGTAGGGCCGGAAGCGGGGAGCGCCCCGTAAAGCCGGCTCTGGATCGGGCTAAGGTCCAGGCGATTATCTGTAAGTAAATCTTGGTTAGTGAACTCTTTTCATTCTCTGAACTGAAAAACTGGGTTACTGAATGGGCACTGAAAGGTTAGACAAAATAGAAAGGTTCTTGTTGGAAAATATTTTTTAGTCACTAGCAATGGGCCTTTCTCACACTTTTATTTTATGAGTTTATCAAGACATGATCCTTGTAGAGGCAATTTTTGGGAGCTTTTCTTAGACAAATAAACCTTAGTAAAGTAGCAAATCCAATGTTGAAAACTGCCAATACTTCTTATAACACTTATTCTTATTTGTCCTGACCAGGGACTCTTTAAGAGGGGGTTGCCGACAGCGAAAGTGTAGATTTCGTTTTTTTTAAGTTGTATAGCATAAAATCTAATAACATTTTACCTGGCAAAAATTTAGTACAAACATCTCTGTCTTCATTTTAATCATAAGATCTTAAAAGTATATATGCACTGGAATTATTATTTTTCCCAAGGTTTTCATAACCTATAGAACAAAACACTGCTTGCAATATCTTATGATTAAAATGAAAACAGAGATGTTTGTACTAAATTTTTGCCAGGTAAAATATTATTAAATTGTATGCTATACAACTTAAAAAAATACGAAATCTAACGTCGCTTTCGCTGTCGGCAACCCCCTCTTAAAGTAAGGGGACCCAGCATTATACTTTCCAAAGTGAGGCCTATTCTTTCCTCATTCTAATGGTCTCAGTGATGCCAAGTATGCCATTTTATTGCAGATTCTATGAATATAACAGGTACTTTGATTGTTAGTAAAAATTAATAATGGTTTCCATGATTTCTAAAAATTAGACTTGACAATTTTGTGCATACAAGTGCAGAATGTGGTAACTGTCAAATGAAAGAAATTTATTTTATAGTTGAAATGGATTTCCAGCAATTATTTCCACGAATTTAAGTAATAAGTATGGTAAGTCAGTAGTGCCGATTTTGCTTATTTAAGAATTTGTCGCTATTGCACCTTGTTACCAGGTTCCTCAATCTATTTGTTATATGTATACTTGAACTTTCTTCCCTTGTTGAATGAATCTACCCAAAGAACTTTCACAGATTTCGGAATGGACTAATAAGATTAGGTCTAGTAGTTCTAATGATGTAATTTTTCTCGGTGTTCATTATAAAATTTTTGTAATTTTATTTCTCTCCCAAGGTACCTCACAAACTTAAAGTAAACTTCTAGTCGTAGATAAAACTCTTTAAATAAAGACCTGACTGAAGCTACCTGCTTAATAATTTAAAATTTTCGAAATACGATTTGTTTTGGACTACCTACTTATACCCATAGACGCTTATACGTAATGCCCACGTAATGGGAATTGTAGGATTACTAAAGGTGATACAGAAAAAATCTGGTTGCAATTATTGGGATTACTACAGGCGGCCGCATTACCTTTAATTGACACATCTGAGTATCTGGAAGTTAGAAAAGTTAAAAATTGTGAATTATGTTGGGAAATATTTTGCCTCCTTTAGAATCTATGGCACTGGCATGTCACATAAAACCTGATGGCAGTTGGACACTGACATATAACATAACCTTGTATCAGCCCCCTTGTGGTCTCCTTGGAGTCAACAGAAAACAAACTTCCCCTCAAGGCTTCACTTTTCCTATGTGATAGACTGTGACATGCTGGGTCCCCTTATTTTAAAGAGTCCTGACAAGTTGTCGTTGGTGTAGGAGAAATGATTCTACCCTTGAAATTTGTATAATTTAATTTTGATAGTTTTCACAGAGAAACTATGGGTAAGCATAAAGATACTTACACCTGGACCAACACTATATTAAAGACACGTGCATAGCACTGTTTCAAGCAATCGCCACTAGAGTGACACAACGAAAACATTTGACAGGGTGGTCTAATGTTAAAAACACCATTGTTGAAGAATCTTTTATAAAATAAAAACATGCAAGTATGTCTGTTACAATAAATTTAATATCCAAAATAAAATGTCTTTTTCTTGATATGTCCCTTTAATTTGGCAAGTTTATATGGCATATTTCCATTCATTTTCTTAAGAAAGCAACCAAGAATATTTTTGTACCTTTTGATTTTAAATGAAGTCCAGTGGCTAGTTGTAGTGTAAGTAAGTATACAATACATTAGTTTTTTTAGTTTCTTCTTTATTAAGTGGAGCATTGGATCACTTTGTGGCTTTAATCAAATTTATCTATTTTCATTATTGAATACTTTACAAAATACTTTTCCAAAATATAATATCCCGAATTCTTGCTTCTTCAAGTGGTTGAACAGGTCATCCTATAATTACAAAATATTGTTTATTCTTATGCAATTCATGTATTGGTGGATATGATTTTCTTCATGTGCACGGAAACTTCATATTATCAGAAACAAATGTAGCTATGACAAAACTGCGAAATACTGACTGCAAAGACAATTCGTTACTGCAAAAATGTAAATCGTTGTAAAGCTGGATATGGGGTATTCTAATCGTCAGAATACCCCCCTGTAACCTATACTGCCCTGTTTATAGTGTTGGTTAATATAATGTTGGTCCAGCCTAAATGTTTACTTTATGAAAATTATTTTTGAATTTTAAAAACCGACTTAAACACAAATCATTTTTCCTCTGCAAATAACGATTGTTTATACGTTGCTCTCTAAGACATTCGGGTACACAATATAGGCACAACAATGGAATGGTTATTTATCTGAGGCTTCTATGATATCCACTATTGGAGTCTGCATAGTGATGTTTTTTTTTGTAGCGTATGTGGCCACTAGGTTTCCGATGGTAGAAATAAGCAGAATAAAGCAAGTACTTGCTTACAAGTGCAAGGAAAACTCTACTGCCTTCAAAATGAAAGCTGTCCGTTACTACGGGTGAGTGCCAATGAAATTAGTGTGAAAGTAAAGGCACGGAGAGTTTATCAGTAACATGATGTCAAAAAAAGCTGTGAATTATAATGAATGCCTCTCATATTTCCTATTTCTCACCTCTTATTTCTCATTTATCTCTTCTTTTTTTGCAATTGTCTCAACACTACTTCTGACTTCATCAAAAGCCCAGCTATGAATATAAAATTATCGACAACTTCTGTAAACAGCAACTACATTAAAAAAAACAAATCATACCTACTAATGCTCCCTTAAGCTACGTTTTCCTACCTGTGGGAAACGAACTGTGGGCACCGCATGCGTTAAACGCAAAGCACGTGGTTTGCTGACTATTTGTTTCATGATGACAGAAAATGTGGAGTTTCTACCTCGATTTTTTTTTTCATCCAAAGACGAAAAATTGTCATAACTAGTATCAGGTCATAACTTACTATTTAATGTTCATGCAGAGCATTCCAAAAACGCGTATTAAAAGATTTTAATTATTATTTGTATTATTTTTTTATTTGTCAAGGGCATTTTTCATTATTTTCGATCTTGCAAAGTCAGTTGAAGGATCGCCCAGCGTGCGACACCTGCAGTGTGTTTTCCGCGGTAGGAACACTTTGCTTTTCAGAAAATGCAGTGGTTGAAATTAACTTCTGGTTGACAATTGACAATTCAACCAAAGCTCTTCTATGTGATTGCCTATTTACGTAATAATTACAATTACCTTATATCTTTTAGAGAACAGCATTCGAAGTGATGTGCAATAACTTTGGAGATTGAAACAATGTGTCAAATTTTCTGGTTGTAGTCATTTTCTTAGGGACTAACTGTTTTTGTGATTTTTACAAACCTATATCATTGTTAACATTTTTTGTGTTTTAGTATGATATTATATAATTGTTTGAATAAATTTTTAATAATCATAAATGGCACTTTATTATTTTATTATTTATCTATTTATGGGATTTGCTTATATTGTGTTTGTTATATTAATGAAAAAATCGTTGGTTTAAGATTGTTTTTAATTCATGTTTTAAAACACCTTATATCCTTGCATTTTTAAAATGTACATTTACGCAGTGATATAAAACTTTAATGCAATATAATATTACAGCCACCTAATTATGTCTTTAAACAATAATTTCACAACATATATAGTACATAGAAAATAATCAAAAAATTTCATCCAATTGCTGCATCTCCGGGATACCTAGTGCCCAAAATTGAAGCAGCATTATCTCTCTGAATTTAGTTAATTTGAAAATTTTTAAACTAATGTCACTAACAGATTTTTTAGCATCTTCACCCCAAGGTCCAAATGTCTCAACACAAAAAGGAATGAATGTATATAAATTTGACAAATGGGAGTATTTTTGTTTTTTGCTTATTTCTGCCAAACTTGCTGCTTCACCTGCTTTTTTGAAGTTTTATTTATATAAAAATAAGCCAATATAATTATGTTTTTCAGCTTTTCAAATATTTCATATTTCACTTTCAAATTTTATATCGTTGAGTGAAATATTTGGATAGAGGACCAACGACTGTCAAATAATTTCTTGAAAATCGCAGGAGTGCTCGGAAAACATTATAGTCAACAATACCATTTATATTGTTGAGAATTCAACGCCTGCCAATATGAACCAATGAAATGATATGATTTTTTAAATATTAACCAATCAGGTGATGATTTCAGCAATAATACCACTAGTGGTATTTTCGCTGAAATCCTACTCTCTTAGTTACGTCCTAATTACGCTAAACCAATATTGTGGCAGTTAAAACTGGTAACCCGATAGCTTCTTCACATTACCAAATTTAATATAGGACTAGAATATATGTTTTCAGTTAACACATTGATCTTTAAATATCTATTAGCAGAGCATATACTATTAGCACAAAAAACATTCAGAACCGAAAGTTCAATCTAAATGACAGCTAGCTGTCAAACTAACTGTTTGCAGTTGTTAAATTCTCTTTTTAAATACAACTCGATGCCTAATAACGGATACTTCTCATTATAATCCCAATGCTAAGAAAATTAGAAAATACCACTTCTGCTGCGCAGTCGTGGTATTTTCAGCTTTGGGATTATAATACTATAATTCATAAATTAAGGAAAGGTATTATCGATAATAGGCAGACCACTTGTTATACTACCCCTGATTCCTGAAAATTGTTTTTGAATCATAGGGGGCGTATTATATTCAATGGCGTATAGGATGCGCAGTAGGTCAAAGCGCGTTTTCCCCAATTCATTTAACTGGTTCTAATCAAAATTACTATCTCTATGCGACTAATCTAATCTTTATATTTTGTGGTAGGGATGGTTTGTTAATTTTACTGGCTGAATGCTGAACCTTGATCTCCACAATAAGGATATTTGTGTTTATCCATTTCCTGTAAAAGACTATATTTATCTGCCTTATTTATTACGAATATGATATATCAGTGTAGGGTGTAAAACCACAAAATATAAAACTGTTTCCGAATCCGAACGCAGTCCTGCTCATAGAACAGGTTGCCCTGCTGTAATTTTCTGCCAGCTGATAATCACCTAACCTAATCGTGATTTGATCTTTTCGGTGTTCGGTGAGTCCCCTTTCTTTACATAGACAGGACAGAGAGGTGTAGTGTAATACAGGCACGACTCTCGTGGCCCGGGGCTTCCCAGAGTTTGGTCTATAAAAAAATATCGTTCGGTAGCCATTTTGCATTTTATGTTTTATCCTCGCGTTGGAAGGTTTGCGTTTTCTTGTGTGTTTTATTTCATTTTTTTCTCTCCGATTGCTGCTTGTTCCTGTTTCTTTGTTTTTTTTTCAAAAAAAACCTGCTGGTTTGTATTGGTTTGGTAAGTCCGTTCACGTTATAGTTTTGTAGTATTAATAATGAATAATAAGAATTTATTATAAAATGTATACCTCTGATTAGTCATTTTGGAATACTAGTAGGTAAGTAGCATTTTTATTTATATGAATTGTTATTATAGGAACTGTATATGGATAACGGACCTCTTAAAGAGAGTCATAAGGAGGTCCGTTATTTGGATATTGGAGTTCATAGATTACAAAAAGTTATTCATAGCCAAGATTGAAACCTGTGAAAATAAATATATTTTTTTCATAATATATAATACCTAGAAAACTTAAGGTTATTCGTTATCAGCTACTGGGTATACAGTTTTGTAATTGATTTATTTTTAACTTTTCAACTCAAGATTGTGCATAGTAGTATAGGAAACCCTTATCCGCTACTTAAATATTGGAACAGAACATCTCTATTTTGCGATATGTTATATCTTACTAGTATTATTTCATTATGACGTCTTGGGGGTGTAACGCCCACTTGCTTCTATACTTCTTCCTTGGGACATACTTAATCCCTCGCTTATCCTTTTCTTGAGCATAGGCATAGTGGCCACAGTGGTAATAAATTTTAAATTTTTGTATTAGTGCCAGTGCCCAAAAATACTGCATTGTGAATCGTAATTACTGTGATTTTTTGACATCAGTGATTTAAAATCATGATGTGATCATGACTTTTTAGTAAGTGGTGATACTTGTAAATCATGATGTCGTGACTTTGAGGATTTTAGGTCGAATTGTACCGCAGAATAACGAAACGTCGCACAATAACGTAATGATCATGATTTGTGATCTTTGAATATCAGTGATTAATAAATCACAGTTCGTGAAATACCGCTCATCACCACATAATCTAGGCATTCTAGGAGTTTATCAAATGTCAAACAAGTTATCAACGTCTGAGTTAGAATAGAATAGCATTTGTTTGTTCCATTTTAAAAGATCCCCTTAGGATGTAGAACTTGTCAAAATTAATGATTACAAATACATATAAAAGAAACATTGAGACAAATATGAAATAACTGCACTCTCACAAGACAAGACAATTATATACAGTCAATCCTCTCGTAACGGACATCACTTTTTATAGTCCCGAAGTATGTAATATAAAATCCCATATAAGTCCACATTTTCCTTGGGCGGACGCGGACACACTGTTTTCATACAAAAAATGCAAATACTTTTTTAAAGGAACAACAGAAAAACAGAAATTAAAATTTGCCTATAATTACCACTTATTGTCTCATTCCCTGGAGCCACAGGAGAGAGGTACACTACTGCACCCACTTATGAATGTTTAGTCTACAAAAAAATAATAATATAAACACTAGGCACACCAGGGTATCGAATTTCAAAGGACAAGTGGTTTTTAGAAATATTGTAAGCTTACACAACTGAATATCTCTAGTTATTTCCCTTGTCACTGAATTTATGATACCTGGTGATTTTTCCTTTAAAAAGTAGCTGGTTAATTATAATATTTCATATCCTTTTCGACAAAGGATCTGGACATCTTATTAGTGAATAGATTGTCTTTAGTCTATAGTCAATACGCGACTGAATTTAAGATGCCAACGCCCCGACGGGACTATGCGAACTAATATATGGGCCATCGTCACCATGGGAACGGTTCTAGCCTTGGGTCTACACTGGTTTGTTCTTGTTCATTGTTGGCATTGCCCATAGACTAGTTTAGCATTGAGCCTATAGGGGGCGTATTTCTTATATTCAATGGTGTATACATTTGGAAAATATAAGGAAACTTAGTAGTTGATTAATAAAAATATTTCATATCCTTTTGGACAAAGGGTCTGGATATCTTATTAGTGAATAGATTGTCTATAGTCAATACATTTGGAAAATATAAGGAAACTTGTCCATCTATTTTAATATAAGATCTCTCTATAGACTTTCTTTGATAAGATCATGGAATATTGAGCAACAAAGCTTTGGTGTCATCTGTCGCTTATATATCTTTATTGCTGCCTTATGGCACTGCCACAAATTGGTTAACTAAACTATCCATAAACAAAGGTATCAGCCAGAAAATCTATTCGATCACTGGAAATAAATATATGCAATACTTATATGTATAGAAGATAAATTTAGAGATTGATAGGTACAATAACTATACCAATATTGAAACTCGTTATTACAATCTTAGATAAGGAGTGTATGGAATGAACACGATATAAAATGATTAATCTATGATTTTTGCGAGAGTAAGATGGTACAAATTGCTTATTACAATTGTTTATTATAATGCTTGCTTCTTTTCTGCTGAGTTTTGCCGAGGTCTATAAGGTGAAGTATGCTTAGATTAGATTTTGTTTATGTGTCACAGTGATATGACTCATGCTTAATATTTATTTTATTCTTGTAGATTGGAAATAAGAGCTTTTCATAACAGCTGTTTCAATATAGGTTTTAAGACCGGATTTTATTTAGTTACCATTTTGTTGTGGTAGGTATCATAATGATAATTTATTGCTGTAGGAACTTAGTGTCATTTATAAAATTTATACAAATTTATAGTTTATAAAAGCATTTAACAACAATGTCTTCTAGTTTAATTTGCTCGCAATCTATAATATTTTTCTTTATTTTTCTTATACTCATCGAACTCAAATTTTCGGACAACATTTTGTGCAGTCAAATTAGCCAAAAATTACTTAAAAGTTAAAACAACCTACCTATACTAATACACAGCTTTTAAGACGCTGTCGCTAAGTAGACTGGCAGTTGAAATAAAACAAGCAATTCAAATTTACTGGTAAACCATAAAATATATTAAAATAACTCAATCGGCATTTTTTTTTCTTAAAAACGTATTTGAATTTAACTTATTCTCAGAGCTATATTTCATTATTATATTCATATCACGGAACGAACCTTCGTACCGTTATCGCTGGTTGCTTATATTATTATACACTTATAATATGACAGATTTACTGGTGCTTTTGTGCTGATGTGATGTTGAACACCAGCAGCTAAGTCAGTGCTAAGATCTTGATATTTGCATTTTCAATTACCACTAAGTAGACTGCCATGTCAAAAATGAAAGCATTGGAAATGTTCTATTGTCCTTTATCGACAAAATATGACAACAGTTTATAACATATTGTGGTAGAAACTTAACAGAAATAAGACTGATGAAAAAAGGACAACGAAAAAAACAGCTCATTCGGGTATCTGTCATATAGAAATTCGACAGTTCAGTGTCACTTCTAGGGCCATACTGAGCGCCCGAAGGCACCTGCCAATGCTAGAAATATTTAATTGTTGCCGTAACCATAATCATTATATTATATAAGATCTACCTTTCAGTGTGCACCGGTCGTCAAAAATAACAACTAGAGATGGCGGCAAAACTCGAGCAAGGAATGAAAAATATGAAACTAATTAGCAAAAAGGACTTAAATATCCTACTGCTAGGTGAAACTGGAGTAGGAAAATCCACGTTTATAAATTCGGTTTTCAATTACCTGCAGTACTCTAATTTCAAAGAGGCCAAGAAGAGTCCTCTAAATGCGTTGATACCGTCAAAGTTTACCTTTTTCGACAAAAATAAGAAAAGCAATATCGTGGAAATTGGTAATGCGGAGGATGTCAATGAATTTCTGCAGGCAGGAGTTTCTGCAACTCAAGATGTTAAGACTTATCTATTCAACATTCAGAATGGCAAGACTATTAGAGTGATTGATACACCTGGCATGGGAGATACACGGGGTATCGACCAGGACAACTATAACTGCGAAAGTATCCTTGACTACATAAGCAAATTGTCCGAATTGCATGCGATTTGTTTCCTTTTCAAATCCAAACATTCAAGGATCACCGTCTATTTCAAATATTGCCTGAGTCAAATTTTCTCCAGACTTGATAAATCGGCCAAAGACAATTTGACATTTGTTTTCACCAACACAAGGGGTGATAACTATTCACCAGGGGAAACGTACACCATCTTAGAGCAGATACTTAAAGACATTAAAGAATCTCCACCATTTGTCGAGATTCCATTAAATAAAAACATATTTTGTTTTGACAATGAAGGATTTCGGTTTATTGCGGCTGTCCAAAAAAACATTATGTATGATGATTATATGAAAAAAACCAGCATTGAGAGTTGGACCAAGTCCAGAGAAGAATGCTGGAGGTAAGTATAGGTATGACACCGGGAAGCATCTAAAGTTAAATCACATTTTCTAGGATGATTGAATATATAGACAATTTGAAACCACACCATGTCCATAACACGGCATGTGTAAACGAGGCCCGTCGTATGATTGTTCACTTGTCGCAACCCATGGCGGAAATAGCACAACTCATCAACGATAACCTCTATGCTTTGGACAAGCATCAGGGTCATTTGAATCTAGACAACCAGTCCCTGGAGGAACTCAAAGCTAAGCTTTACGTGCCTGTTATAAACTTGAAAGAGATAAAAATGTCTCAACCTGCAACAGTATGCACTAGTATGAAATGTGCTGAGTTTTATAAGGTGAGTCTGTCATTTAGTTTCTTCGAAGTACCTACTGCAAATTTAATTTCTTAAATCTTTAATAATATCACTTGTGATTTTCATATTCACCCCTTTGCACCCTTTCTTGATTATAATGTCAAAAGTGCTTTCTACTAACAGTTATGTAGTAAAAGTTCATTCACAAATAACTACTGTAAATCTCATGAAAAAATATCAATTGTTTTCATGCCTACATTTCCTCCCACTCCTTTATTGAAGTGGTTTCGCCCACAAGCACTCCAAATTGTTCTATTGTAAGACTATGCATATCAAATCTGAAGCTGATAGTATATCAAACAATTCGAAAGTTAGATATCACTTATCTAACTAGTACATGAATTATTTCCAACAATTTTTTTCAAGGTCACGAATGCTATTGTTGATAGATTAAGATTCAACTAAAGTATTAATTGCCCTCGTCTCGTTGCTCTATCTTAACAGAATGTTCACAATAAAATTATAAAAATTCCAACAGTTTTTTTTTTGTTACTTTATGTCCCTAAATTTAAAAAAGTTATTGTTTCTAAATTTGAGTGCAACTTACTTAATTATTTGTTAATTAACGATTTTATAATGGTTTCCATCAATCACCAAAATCATAAAGTTGTGCTGTATGTATTCATTAATAAATATATAAAGACCACTATGGAGAGGTTTTGCAGTATATGCATTTTATTATCTTATTTTTTGCTATTATAAAATGTTTTCTGATACTTAGGTAACTGAGGATCTAAGCAAGTGGCATTACAAGCAACGTTGCCACGACCCTTGCTACCTTACAAATGTGCCAGAAAAAATTGTAGGTGCCCCAGAATTGGCACGATGTACTGCGATGAATCATTCTTCCGGCATGTGCAACAAATGCTCCTGCAATTTCAGCATGCATCAGCATATTTACTACATGGCCGAAACTTTTGAAGATAGGGTACTTGATAAAAGCATGAACAAAAATATTACCTCAAAGGAACAAGTTATGCAGAATGCGAGAGATCTCATCAAAGGGATTGAGGTTAGGCAAAGGGAACTTGAAACTGAACTGCATACTATCATTAAGTGTAACGCTATGTTTGCGCACTTTTTACAGAACAATGCCATTGCACCTTTTAGTGACTCATATGAAGAGTACATAGAGTATTTGTTAGTTAGGTAAGTCCTATATAATATACATGCTGCACCTTGTTTAAATCAAAGAAAGCATAATTTTAAGAAAATTAGTTAGTACAAACTAGGGATGGGGGATGGGTAAATGACCGGTCATGATATTTTGTCACTGACCGGACAATTGTAACCTATTTTTCTTTTTTTTTAACCAACTTTCGTCCAATGTATTTACAGTGTGTCCCCAAATTGTTTGAACGACTCTTGTAAACGACAAAAAAATTTCGAGTTCAAATTTGACCTTTTTGGGGTTTAGCACTGCTTGGTTTGAAACTAATTTGTGACATAATTTTACTTTTGAAAAAACTAATTTTTCTCACCAGCAGTGTCCTTTTTGTAGATTTTGCGACAAAATAATGAAATTTGTTCAGAATGAAAGTAGATGAATCTTAAGGGATGATACTTATTTTTTTCCTTATTCCCATTATTAGTAATTGGTTACCTTTTATAGAGAACGATCCATGGGACACAGAGCTAACAGAACAGTGATTCGTCAGTTGCAAAACATAAAGTTGCGATATGCTGAAATGAAAAAAGTATATGATGAGGCATTGAAACTGAGTGAAAAAATTGGGCACTCTGCAGAGATAGTCACCCCAAAATCCATTCAAGACAGTATCCAAGAATTGTACAAGCTTAAGCACATGGGACAGAAAATCAAGAATTTGTATGAACTGCAAAAGACTGCTCAAAAGAAGGAGCACCAGTATACGGAACATACAGAAAATGTCAAGTCAAGCTTTTCTTCGCCGACAAATCAGAATGATGGAAAGATGAAAGATGATAAGAAAAGGACACAGAATGGTCAGTTTAATATTTATTCTGTCCCAATAGAAAGTTCTAAAGGTTGAATCATTTGAAATTAGGAAACCCCTGTAATCTGATTATGAATTGTAGCTCATGAAAAACTTCAAGGCCCAAAACAATTTTTAAGACAATTTTATTTATCTAATTAGTAAATGGAGTTTTACCTTTTCAAAATTTAAGAGATAGGAATATGTTTTCAGATATTTTTATTTATATCATGGCTCTACATACACTGTTTTAGATTTCTCAACTTTTTTACATTAAAAAATTAATTAAAATATATAATTTTGGTAAAACTAATGTTATATTCGGTCATCAATACCTAAAGGTATACTTTTTCCAGACAATACACGTGGAAACTATCATAACCAAAATAAAAATTATCAAAGAAACCAAAACCAACGACCAAGAGGCAGATCTCCTCCTCCAACCTACTCTACAGGTTAGTTAGATTCATGAAGATCTCTTTTGATTTAGGACTTATGAACCGAATAAACTACATAATTATAGGTCTGTTTCAGTAGAACTTCAAACCGTTTGAAATCAGTCAGGAGCTCGCACGGTCTCGTTTTTGGAGCGTGCTCGTACTCCTGGCTGTTTCAAACTAGTTTGAAATTCTGCTGAAACAGACCTATTTATTGTATTTTAGTGTACCAGCAGGGGTACCCAAACTACCCACCTCAGCCTGCTCCTACTCCATATGGACCAGCCTACGGCTACAGGCCTCCTCATGGTTACAGAGAGCCAAGAAATGATGACGCCCATCCTAGGCAAGATACAAATCGAAATCCACGAAAAGGTAAGTAAATAAAACAGTGAAAATGTGACGAGTTGTATGGATCTTCTGCGAGATTGAAGCGTGCTGTCAATTTGAGTTCCCATTAGTGCACTGTAAACCACAAACAGGGAAACGATGAGGTGACATTCTCTAGAGCTTTACTTAAAAAGGCCCATCTTTACATATAGAAATGTATCTCCTTTTATATACATCCTGCATCCTGCAAGTTAATCAACAAATTTTGCATTCCTAGACATTGTATTGATTTTTTAAACATTTTTGAAAATACAACACTTGCGAAAGTAAGTGTGCTTAAAAAATTATATTTCGCAAAAAGGCATTTATAAGCCAGCTTATACCACACCGCAATGTTTAAATTCATTTGAGGAATGTCGAAAAATTATGACTATTATAAAAAAATTGTTATTTGGACCTCTCTACAGGTTATTTACCTTGCAAGATGTGTAAGTCCACTTTTTTTGCCAAGGAGGTTTAAGAACCAAGGCAACGCCCGCGTTGCCTCGGTCCTTAAACAGTTGCACAATATATCGTAATTTTACTTACAATATAATAGTAAATTTACTTATTTACTAGTTTTAAACTTCGACGCATACTGACTGAATCACTGCCTATATATTTATTATTGACTATAAAAAAAAGTTCAATATAAAAGTTGTACAACACAGTAATAACTTTTTAAATGCCTTCATATTTCAAATGTAATGTTTGGTATGGTATTTTTTACCATTTTATATTAAAAGCAACTGTCATTATGACCTCAAAACAATAGTTTCTGGATTTTGACAAGTTATCAGGTTAGCCATTGTCTATAGGATATTCATAGTCAGCCTTGGAATATCTGATAAAGCCTTTGAAAAGATGTTATTCAGTACAACTCTTGCATTGAAGTCAAAAATAAAAAATAGTATATAGTGGCTTTTTTGTTGGATAACTCTGTACATTTCAACCCCCCCATCTTTTTCTGTGTTTTCCAGAGTAATTTTAATTTTCGGTAATTCTTTTGCTCCTAAAATTTTTATTTGAGATTTGGTTGCAACTTATTTGGCTATTTTGTATTGGGATTTTTGTTAATTTCAAAAATGACCATTATGTGAAAATGTATACCGGGCATCAAACTTGTGTTTTTTGAATGGAACATCCTATATATTATCGAATTTTCGGAATCTACTCTTCATCCCGATTCCAACGATTGTGTTTGCCCCAGCCGTTCTTTCAATACACTTAATTTTTTTCATGTTTTCACATCCTGTAACTCGGAAATGAAACATTTTTGCGGATAAATTCAGATAAGAAAAAATGATGAAAATAACGCCCCTAGAACGTTCATAATCATTTTGAACCCTCTCTGAATCAAGGTTTATATTTAGCCATATGTGGATGATTACAAAATGACCGTTATCATTTTAGTTGCACTTATTTTCATCATTTTCTCTTATACTCAATTTATCCGCAAACATTTCGTTTCCGAGTTTGAGGATGTGAAAACATGAAAAATTAAGTGTGCTTCTGAAAATTCGATAATATATAGGGTGTTCCATTTAAAAACAAAGGTTTATTTTGCAACACTTAAGGGAGACGCCCTGTATAAATTTTCATATAATGGTTGAAAAGTGCAGATTTGCATCTGCAATTTTTATATTTAGCATTTTTTCTGGATCACAAAATAGAAAATTTAAGGAGAGGTAAAAAATATGTAACTATATGTTTAGTATCACTTTCAACATTGAATAATATCATTGTTCATACACACTACTTGGTACTTGGCAAGTATTGACAAGTAGGTACTAGGCAAGTAGCATATAGTGAGAAACCAACTTACCAAAGAAATTCTGCAAAATTTTTAATAATTATCTTGACAAAAACACAGACAACACCTTTAGTTTCAAGTCTAAATAGAAAATTGCAAAATAGAGTTGCCAAATGTCCGGACATTTATTTTCAGAGAAATGTCCAGCCAATGTGTCCGTAATATGTCCAGACATTTATCAGACATTTATAAAATAAGCTAAAAACATTACTATCCTATTGGATTTAAGTAGAGTTTTAAAATGATATATTATAGAGTTGCCAAATGTCCGGACATTTATCAGACATTTATAAAATAAGCTAAAAACATCACCATCCTATTGGATTTAAGCATTGATTAAGAATTCCTTATTCAATGATTTAAGTAGAGCTTTAAAACGATATATTATTTATATATGTTTTTAAAATTTTAAATGAAACTAATAAAAAACACTTTGTGCATACTTTGATGTGCTTCGTCATGCGTGTAGCATGTTTAAGATAAGTCTTCTTGCAGAATTTGCAAATTCCATATGTTTTATTGTTTTTTTGGACTTTTTGCGCGGTCTCAATGTATCATTATTATGGGCGATTTTAATGCTCCGAATTTTGTCAACTGTGTTAACGCAATTCGCGGAGGATGTCGTTGATAAAAATGATCAAGTAGATATTGTTTATACTGACTTCTCCAAAGCATTTGATAAGCTTGATCACGACATCCTACTGCAAAAATTATCCAGATTTGGTTTTCATTCATCAGCGATAGAATTTCTGCGGAGCTATTTGTCTCAGAGAAAACAATTTGTCACTTACAATGGTCAGCAATCATATGAATACCTTTCAACTTCTGGTATACCGCAGGGTTCTAATCTTGGTCCTCTTTTGTTTCTCTTATTTATAAACGACATATCTGACTCGCTTAGTTGCAATAATCTTTTGTAAGAGGATGATATGAAAATTTTTTCCAAAGTTTCTACCATTGATGAATGCCGGGTATTGCAGAGAGATCTTGATAAAATTGTCGAATGGTGTAATATTAATAGACTTGACTTGAATGTATCAAGTCTACAGTTTTAAGTTTTACCAGGAAAAAGTCTGTATTATCTTTTAATTATACCATTGGGAGTACTGCATTATCTCGTTCAAACTCAACAAAGGATTTGGGTGTAATTTTTGATTCAAAACTCACATTCAGTAACCATATCTTTGGAAAAATCGCTGAGGCCTCGAGAGCTTACGGATTTATAGTACGAAATTGTAAATCATTTTCTGATCCTGATGCCCTTCTGTCCCTTTATGCGTCCTACGTGAGATCGAAACCTGAGAATGCTTCGCTGGTTTGGAGCCCTTTATATGATTGTTATAAGGAGGCTCTTGAACGGGTGCAAAGAAAATTTCTGAAATTTTTATCTTATAGATTGGACGGCACGTACCCTCAACAGGGAACGCCTTATGATGAGCTCTTGTCCAGATTTGATGTTATCTCTCTGGAGATGAGGAGGAAATGTGTGTCTCTTACATTTTTACATAAATTGCTGCATAATGAGATAGATGCTTCTCAGATTCTCGGTCGAGTGAACGTGTGTGTGCCTGATATAAGGACACGTAACACCGTGAGTTTTCACTGCAATAGAGCACATACAAATTTGCTTCGCAAGTCACCCGTGTTTTCCATGTGTGAAAATTACAATTCGATGTGTAGCCACTGTGATATCCATTTTGATCACCTGGACAAAATTATTGAGTTGTGTTTAGTTTTATGTAAATAAGTATTTTTGAAGTATTTATTTATGATATAAGGCGTACTTGTATTATATACCCTTTTGTTTCATCATTTCATGTGGTTCATTTGGTGATTTATTTAATTAGCTTTTCCATTTCCTTTGTATGCTAATATGGCTAATACATATTTTTTTCTTCTTATTTTTGTATTGTATAAGTTGTCCTGTAAATGGTTTATACTGTTGGGCAATAAACGCTTGTTATTATTATTATTATAAGTGTCCGGCAACACTATTGCAAAATAAACACTATAAATAAATTTGTACCCAAATCAAACGGCCAATATTCTTCTACAGAAAACATCCAGGTAACCATCAACCTGCCGCAAACTGAGGCGTCGACACCGAAGGACCATTACGATGATGAAAGGGGGCCATCCCTAGACTCCCCGAACCAGGGCATGCCGTACCCTCATCCAGGACCACTCGGTTATTACCCCCCTCCGGGGCCATCTGGTTACTACCCCCCTCCGGGGCCATCTGGCTATTACCCTCCACCTATGCATTATCCACCCTACGATCCAAATATGTACCACCCTAATGGTCCCAGCTATCATGGACCGCCGCCAGCGCCGAGAGGTGAGTAGTCTCAATAAAAATGGCTTAAAAGCAGAACCGACTCAAGACTCAACACAAAATAGTTATGTCCATATGTTTTAACAGGGTGTCTACCAACCTGGAAAACCTGGAAATGTCAGGGAATTATTTTTGGTCAGGGAAAAGTCAGGGAAATCTATCAAATAACCTGGAAATTTGTGGTTTAATAGATATAAAAATAGGAAATCTTTACAAAAACTAATCAAAATTATATCATATTCATTTTGATTCTACTCCACAGAGATCACATATTATGGTATTTATTTATATGTGATCCCCGTGCTTCTACTATACTCCAAAGATAATCTAACTAATAAGATTTTACGAAGCTATTTATTTTTGTTTTGAAGGTGTTTATTTTTTATGTTTTTTTTATTTTGAAGAATGTGTAAAAGATATTTGTTTGTTTTATACGTGATTTTATATTTTTGCAATAAATCGTGTATCTTTATTTTTTACAGGGTGGCTCATTATAAATTGACATGCCATTGCTACTTTTTGAGGTTAGAAAAAAAGTTTTTTTTTACAAAAGTTATAGATACTAATACAAAGTTTTTTGTGACACTATTGGACCTTATACAGTGTGTTCTAGAAAGCCATGGCAGACATAACTTATGTTTCTTTAAATGGAACATCTTGTATATTTTTGTTATATGTTCGCTCCAACCGTTCGTTCAGAACTAAGCCTTTTTTGAGGGATTACTCCTTGGGTCATAGGCTGCCATGAAAGACAAATGCTAAATTATAGTAATAGACAGTTTGCAAGTATATTCATGCTTTGGAAAACATAATGGGCTCTTTTAAGATTTCAGGGAAAATGAAGTAGGGAAATTGAGAGAAATAAGAAATTTTAAATAGTAACAGGTAATAAACTTCGTCAAATTTATTGTTTGTAATTTAATTTTTTTGAAAGCGACAATGACATTTAGAAAAAGGATAGGTATATTTCTATATGTTTTTATGGGATTATTTAAAAAACAGAATTTATTATGACAGACCGAAAAATGTAGAAACACTGAAAAGTAGAATTCTGGAAGAAATCCACATATTAAATACTGAACACATCAATTTTATTGTTGCCCCAATAAACAGAAACTTAGTAGCAAATATCAATAAATTCATACGTATATCCTTTTTCTAAATGTTATTGTCGTTTACAATAAAAATTAAATTTCGAACAATAAATCCAACGAAGTTTATTATGTCATTTATTATTTAAAATTTCTTTTATTTAAAATTTCTCATTTCTCTCAATTTCCATTCTTAATTTTCTCTGAAAACTTAAAATAGCCCATTTTGTTTTCCAACGCGTGAATATACTTGCAAACTGTCATTTTTGGCCTTTGTATTTTCTTCCATGGCAACCTATGACCCAAGGAGTAATCCCTCTCAAAAAGGGCTGTTCTGAACGAACGGTTGGAGCGAACATATAACATACATGCTTAATTGGAATCGGAAAAATGCGTAGAAAATATACAAGGCGTTCCATTTAAAAAAACAAAAGTTATGTTTGCCACGGCTTTCTAGAACACACTGTATAAGGTCAAATAGCGTCACAAAAAACGTTGCATTAGAATCTAAAACTTTTGTAACAAAACTTTTTTTCTAGCCTCAGACACTAGCAAGTTACGGGGGGTGCCAATTTATACTGTACTTTATTAACCTCGTTAGCAACAGTTTCTGCCAAAAAGTTGAAATTCCAAGCCACTTTATAACTTTCTTCGAAAACATAATAGCACATAATTTGCACATTTATTTAATTAATGTCAGATGACATCACTAAAACTAATAGTCCGCTTTTGAATTTTTTTTGTTAGTAAGCACTGTTGACTCTTCCATTTTATTCAAATTCGCATATTTATCTCAGTAGGTAGGTATTAGTCAGGGAATTTTTTGCTTTTTGGTCAGGGAAAACCTGGAAAAGTCAGGGAATTTTAAAAACTCAATTTGGTAGACACCCTGTTTAATCTCGGCGGGGGTGTTCCCGGAAGATTCGACACCCCATAAGTTTCAAATTTTTCGACCTAGAAAAAAAATATTAATATATTTCGTGACCCAAATTTGGTTTTTAAAGTACAAAGTGGTTGGGATTCGGGGTCGTAAAAAAAAGGGCAGCATAAAATTAAATCATGTCTTCAACTTTTCGGCTGATATACAACCATCTTCAGGGTTAAAGATATTCTTTTACTTGTCACAATGAAACAATAATAATAGACAGGACTGAAGTAGATATTAAAGCTAGACAAACTAATCAAGTACATGAGTTATTTTATTATTTGTCTTGTCAATTTGCTTTTCGCTTTCAAGACAAATAATAAAATAGAACTCATGTACTTGATTAGTTTGTCTAGCTTTAATATCTACTTCAGTCCTGTCTATTATTATTGTTTTATTGTGACAAGTAAAAGAATATCTTGAACCCTGAAGATGGTTGTATATCAACCGAAACGTTGGTGAAGAGATGATTTAATTTTATGCTGCCCTTTTTTTACGACCCCGAATCCCAACCACTTTGTACTTTAAAAAGAAAATTATACATAAGAAAGTTCATAGGAAACTTTCCTGTTATGGTACGTTTTTTTAACATAAATGGGACACCCTGTATATGTCATATAATGGTGAATCCCCTTGTGCATACAGCTCAAAATTCTCTTTTGGTTTATTAAAGCCGAAGAGGAATCTAGAAGTACCTGTTTCTATTCAGATATGCAAAAAATCTGATATGACACCCATAAGAAAAAACTTCTTTGACATTTTTTAACGTACTTGAGTTACACTTTGTATAATAAAATAATCTTGACACAGGTGGATATCGGGGAGGCCACCATTATCCAGCTGGCCATCACTATCCACAACAACCACATTCAAACCATTCAAACAATAATCAACAAGGTGAGTGAAAAGATAAATAAAAACTGGGTATACTAGGTGTCTATTTTAGGTGAACCAAAATACTCGGCTAATTTTTGTCAGGAAAAATTGGGGCCAGTGACATCCAATTTATATTTTAATGTGTTTTTGAAGAATAACTTTTTATTGAAAGAAGATAAAGAAAAAAATGGCTTTAATAGAAAATGTTCAGAAAAATTTGAGCTTTCGAGCACTATGACTAGGTTTCCCAAATCCTGGGACTATAAATGTATTTGGGACTTTGGTCCTAAATTTTAACTCCCGGTACTAGTCCCGAAACAAAATGTCAAAATGTCCCATTTAATTTGTGTCACACTTGACAGTTTATCCTGTATTTACAATTGTAATAGTTTATTACACACCGAGGTGGAAAGTAAACTTTCCACCCGGGCGGGAGATCGGGAAGTAAAAGTCAAAAAAAATTGACACTTTCAAACTTCTAAAAAGTCAGAAATGTCAACATTACATACATGGTTGTAAATAAAATATACCTACTACTATGTACAAGGGCATTATAACCATGGTGTTAATAATGAAGGAAAGTTTACTTCCTCAAAATGAAGATTAAATGCTGAAGAATGTGGTATTATTATTTGTTGTGACCACCTAATGAGGTGTTCTATCCCTTTATTGTAATAGTAGGATTTTTGTTATTATTTTCTGTTTTAGAATTACTAAGGCAGTACCTGTTAAGTGCTACCTATGCTAAATTATTGTTAATCTGAAAATATTAAGCATTTCTAATTTATTTTCATAACTGAAACTGAAAGCAATGATTACAAGTTAAACATTTTTTTTATTATTTAAAATAACAATTCTGGATTAGCTATTCGACATTCGACTAAATGGGCTATGTAAACAACTTCATTTTTAAGTTTTGATAGCCTACTATCCTACAATGTAAGTGCACAATCAATAATTATTATTATATATTTGGATGAGTAGCTAGATCTTATGTCATCCACAAATATTAAATTAAATATATATTTAATTGGTAATATTACCAATATGTTTTCTTCAATTTTTATAGTAAATACAGAACCGGAAAGTATGAAACATAAAATTAAATGATTGGACATTTTGCTTTATAAAAAAGACATCATTAACATTTTTCCAGATATTAAAATTTTTTATCCCAAGAGTACCTACATTTTATGAAATTAAGTATTTGATTTTTATAGTGTGATGCAAACTAATTTGCTGCTAAACTTATTTTTGCATCTCGAGAAATAACAAGTTATGTCAATTTACAAGTTTTTTTTTCCATTTTCACCATAAGTTTCACAGGTGACCCTGGACCACTAGGCATTTCGTAATATCTATGGATAGCACCTACTGCCGATTTTTTCTGACAAAAATTAGAATATATATTTTGGGTAAACTACTTAAAATGGACACCCTGTATATTTTGTAGGATTTTATAAGACAGCTCTCTTTGTGACAATATCTAAAGCAATTGCTGAGTTCGGCATTGGTCCTCCATTTGCTCTTTTTGCTCCAATAACAATAGATTCTATGGCAAAAACATTGGAATGCAGCGCATTTATTATCATTTAGTGTAACATTTATTAATAAAGAGCAGCCATGGAGCATCTGGTTAATTTTAGGAGTGTGTCTTTAATTAAACTATTTATTTCCTTCATAATATCTTATCACCAAAGGCGGAAAAACAACGAAATGTTTAAGGCGCCAATTAAATCGCATTTTCGGTAAATAACTTAATTTTTATCCTCACGGATATTAATCTGTGTGAAAAGATAAGCTAAATTCACTTATCACTGGGTCCAAATCTAAAGAAAAGCATATATTTTAAGGCACTCGTGATAATCAACGAGGGGTTGGTCAATACCAAAGAGGTATGGGTGCTCAAAGAAGAGGAAGAACTTTTAAAAACAGGAGCTATTCCAAAGGGAGACGCAACAGCACCAAAGACAACGATTCAGACTCCGATACATCTGTGGCTTCTTCCAGGAGCTACAAGAGGTATTGAAATGCTAAATGAAAGATGTTATATGATCACAATGTGTTTTTGTTCTTTTTGTGGGTCCATCAAATCGGGCAATTCGATTTTAGTGTTGCAACACACACAACATTATGAGGCTATGGTGTTGTTTGATTTATTTAGTTAGTAAGCTATAAATATGTTTTTTCTTTATTGTAGGAGTTGTCATAAAAATGCAAAGTTGCTGGTACCATGAGTAGTACTTTTATTATCTTCTGTAATTATCCTTCAAAGAGACGATATACAATTAAAGTGGATTTATAAACTCTCTATTTGCGTCCAGAAATATCAGCTATAACTTAATTTTTATTGGACTGTCGAATTGCTACGAACGGCGGGACGTGAAAGATGAAATTGATTTGTCTCGGACGGCATCCGACACAGGCGGCAACGTTCGACGGCGTTTATAAACGGTTACACGTAAAATATTGGGATTGAATTTTTCGACGCAAATGGCAGTGGTAGTGAGCGCCAACGCAAACGTCGAGTTTATAAATTCACCTTCATTGCTTGCACAATTTGTTTTTGGATATTATTTAAAAATTTGTGTGCAATATATCCGTGCTTTCTTTGGAGACCAAAGTGAAACATTCTTTAGTCTTTTATGGCAGGAAAATAAATGATTATACTTGGCAAAAATGCATGCTCCTTTGTAAGCAGAAATAGGAAGAAAGAGAAAGGAGAAAATTTTTTCCGCCATCAAATATTATGTAATACAGTCATTGGCATCCACAGAAAATATTCAAGAGAGATCAAAAAATTGTCGGAAAACTAGTAGTAAGTGGAGGCCCATGCAAAGAGTGCAAATAAGTGGGTGACATTTTATTCTATTGAGGGGTTCTTTTTCTTAAAAGGAAATTCAAGGGAATATTCCTTGGGTCAAAATAAAAAAAAGTTCCTATAAACATATTATGTCGAGGAATTGCTTCATTTCCGGAATACAGGCTGTAGGTTTTGTAAAAAATCTTTTTTTATTACTATCTAAGAAATTCTCGGTCTTATTTCATTAAAATTTTTACAGTTTCTTAATAATTTAAGGGGTGACTCTTAGACATATTAGAGGTGATCCAGAAATTCCAGGGTTGTGCCCATAACGTGCTTATATAAAGCAACTAAAAATACAACTATTTTGTAACTTTAATTTTTGGTAGGTGGCATCGTTTTCGAGAAAAAAATCCGAACTCGAAAACGAAGCGGCATAAGAAAAAATCAAGTGGCAAAATAGTTGTATTTTTAGTTGCTTTATAGAAAACAATTCTTATATTGTAATAAAAAAACAAGTTTTTTTAGAAATCTTTAACACCCTGTATTTCGGAAATGAGAACTTTTTTTTATTATTTTGACCCTTAAATTTTGGTCGCATGTTTAGGAAACACCCTCCCTGTATTAGCCATTTTTCTACCAGTCACTCCTATTTACTATTGCCACACAAACTTTACGTTTTGGGTAGGTACTCTTTTCATAGATATAGGTGAAGAAGTGCACATTTGCATCTTGTTAGAATGCATTCCACAGGACAAATTTTGTTAAATTGTCAAGAAGGAATAATAATGCATTGGAATAATAATAGTCAAACAAACACGGTTGCTTTAATTGGAGAAAATAAATATTATCTCCTAAATTGTCAAAAATAGGTATCAAAATGCTTATTCATGATTCATAAAAAAATGTTTCATAACTCCCTATGGACTATTTGACGATTGTGAGTTAATTATTTTGTTTTTTCTTCATTGGCTATTATTATCTATTAAGTATAAATATTTTAAAAAGGTTGTTGTATTTTACATTTTGAACATGCATGCTTATGATTCTGTGAAAAACATACCTGCACATAGGCATATGCTATATGTTTGAAATGATCTTTTTACATAATATTTTTATCTGAAAAATAATTAAATATTTTAAAATATATTGTGTTTAGGATAAGTAAAATTTTTATATAATATAACTACCATACGCAAACAGCCCTAAAGATGTGGCCTACATAACACTGCGAGATCATATACACATCAAAAATTGTCTGTCATTTTCTTCAATTGCATTGTCAATTATTTTATCATTATATAGCTTGTGTGAGCTCAGTAAAAATAAAGTTTAAAATAGTTTGTTTCTTTTATATGCAAAATACCACCTCTGACATTTCTGACACTATAGTATTTATAAACGTTCCATATTTCTAACTGTCTAACGTCTAACTGAAAATATTGCTGTTTTTCTGTGGCTATAGTAGCCATATAAGTATACTCTACATAGCATATATATTTTCTATGGTGTCTGGTCATTTATTTATTTATTTATTGCCATTGGAGATATAAACAGGCTACAAGCCCAATACCTGCATCCACTAAATTACAAGTAAAGGAATACAGCAATAATAACCCAATATGCCTAACTTAAATTACAGAAGTTGCCGAATGCTAGTATAAAAGAATAATGTCGGCTAACAAGGCAAGGTGTAAAAGAATTCATAGTGCCAGCAGTTCTGGCAAAGTATAGATTCTCTAGACTTTGGTTCTGGGCAGTCCAACCTATTATTTAATAATTTGTATACCATCATAATATAGTTTTTTATGCGATATTTTCTAACCTAATAATTTTAAAGCTGTTTCTGGTTTCTGTGGACTGTGATAAATAAGTAATAAATCGCAAAAATTTTTTGAGGAACATTGTAGATGCCGTTAATTTCGAAATTTAGGAATTTAACGAACCTACCCTGCAGTCTTTCTAATCTTGAATTATACAGGGTGAGTCATTAGTAATGGCACATAGTGCAACTGCATATATTTTGGGCCAAAATATTATGATTAAGGCTAATATCGTTGGGTGAAGATTTAAACCTTCAGTCAACGCTAATATGCCTTATAAAAAATGTTGTTTGTTTAAGAGATACATCTCCCAAACTAATCATGCTGCTGAACTGAAATTTGGCACTGCTGTGTTTTTGAGGATGGAGAATAAGCTGGAAAATGTCAATTTCTACGTATCTCTCACAGAGGGCGCCACTTGCGCTGTTTTTGGATAGTGTTTTTATTCCTAACTGTTTTGAGGTTATCTTTTTGGCCCTGCAGGTCCGTCATTTTAGTGCATATCTTTATTATTCTGCAACGAAAAGGTACTCTTGTTTCATAACGACCAAATTAACCGTTTGCGTTTAAATTGCCAAAACGTGCCCCAAAACACCTGTTGACTTCAATATTCGAAAAATAAAATTTTCACCTACTGATTTTAAATGTTACAGATCAACTGTAAATTGAAAATGAAGAAACAATGCCAAATGAACATTGGTGGAAACACATTAGTTTTCTTGAAATAGGGTGTCCAAATCGAGTTTCAATCCGTTCCATTTGAAAGCAGTATGCATAGAGGTGTATGCATAGAAAAATTTCTGGATTTTCTACATTTGTTGCTGCGTCCGGATTAAGCGTAAATTCCTACCGTGAAATGGAACTTTTCCTAAGTAAATCGACCAGCTGAATCGATTTAGCATGGTCCCGAAGGCGTCGGGCCCACCGGTTTCGAGCAAATAATTCTTTCGTAAATTCGACCCTCGATTTTGGAGGTGTTTGACAATTTTGGACATTAAATACGAATTCTCGGAAACGACTGTACGAAATCATATTCCTTTACTCAATGACGAAATCGAATTTAACCTTTATTTCCGTCATCTACTGGTCAAACTACGTGGGAAAAAACTATTTTCGGTGCAGGTTAATATTTTTGGAAATTCGAAAAAATGCGCTGGCGCCGGACACTTCGACATTTTTTTACAGGAATTTGGAGGCCGGATCCGTGTTGTACGGCTCAATTTACGTCGGATAGAATTTTTTTTCGGAGGTCAACATTTTTTCAATTTTAAGAAGCGAGCTTGCCGTCCACTTAGAAATTGTTTAGAGGAATTTGGAGGCCGGAACTGTGTTTTACAGCCCATTTTTAGAAGGAGAGGCAAATTTTTTTTTTTTTTGAAAATTCGAGGAGTATGCATAGAAAATTTTTTGGATTTTCTACATAACTTTATTGCTACGTCCGGATTAAGCGTAATTCTACCGTGAAATGGAACATTTCCTAAGTAAATAGACCAGCCTAATCGATTTAGCATGATCCCGAAGGCGTAGGGCTCACCGATATCGAGCAAATTTTGTTTTCGAAAATTCGACCACTCGATTTTGGAGGTGTTGGACAATTTTGGACATTAAATACGAAATCTCGGAAACGACTGGACGAAATGGAACTTAACCTTTATTTCCGTCATCTGCTGGTCCAACTACGTCGGAATAACCTATTTTCGGGGCAGGTTAATATTTTTGGATATTCGAAAAAATGCGCATTTTTTTAGAGGAATTTGGAGACCGTATTCGTATTGCACGGCTCAATTTACGCAGGATAGATTTTTTTTCGGAGCAGGTCAACATTTTTGGAATTTTAAAAAGTGAGCTTGCCGGGCAATTAGAGGAATTTGGAGGCCGGAACCGTGTTTTACGGCTCAATTTTAGACGGATAGGCAAATTATTTTTATTTTTTGAAAATTCGGGGAGTACCTGTGCATAGAAAAATTTCTGGATTTTCTACAACTTTGTTGTAGGCTGTTCAATTTCAGATGTGGCATATGGATATAATTTTTAATTCTGATTAACTTTCTTAATCTTGAAGAGAGAAAAATCGCTACTTTCAAGGAAATTTGCCTTTAAAAACTGAAAATATGCTAATTTTCGAACCACGCAGGGCTGGACCCGCAGACTAAAGCAGGGCCTTAATAGTAACTGTTTTTTTTTCTTTAACACCTCTTTTTTTCTGTACATTCCAATTACCATAGAAGACCTATCACAGAAAGTATTAAAGTTTCATGGAAGATATTTAAATTTTGTATAACGGTTCCCACCGTAAATCTGAACACAAATGTGAATTTCTTTTATTTTAAATATCTCTGATAATTTTATTCTGGATAAATAATGTCTCTGCATAGTTTCAAACTCAAAATGTGCTAATATCTCATAACATTATTTAGTGCTAAGAATCATTTTTTTTTTTGTTTTATGATTTAAAATAAACAAAATCTAAATTTTTAAATCCCTGCGTGTACCTCCTTCGTTTATTTTTAGACACAAAATAAGTTTGGGAGTAATTCGTCTTTGTTCTGGGGTAATTAGGTTGACAACAACCACAATTTTACAGGAATTATCTTATCTCAGTTTTGTGTAGTAAATACGGAAAAAAATAGCAAGTACACTACTCTTCAAGTTTTCTGTAGATTTTCCTTTTTAAATTATGGAATTTTAATTCAAATTTCCCACTTAAAAATATTTTTTTGTCATTAGAAACTTGCCTACTTCTGTAAATTACACATAAAACGGAAGTTTTTACGAAAATTAAGAAAACCACAAATCAAAAAGTTATGCGGGACTGATGATGACCCATATAGCAAAATCACATTGGCGGAATATTCTTATAATATTTCTTCAGAGAACATGCATATTGTAGGAATATTCATAAAAACTGTAGAAACATTATCTGAATATTCAGGCAACATTCTGGTGTTCGCCTATTGAATTTACTATTTCACGTATTATAGACATTCACAATATATTGAATGCACGTTCCACAACTATTCAATGTATGTTCTATGTATATCCATTTAATATTCACGTGTACATTATAAAATAAAAAAACCGCCAACACCAGTTTTTGCGTCCGAACCTACGACCATCGATTTACAAGTTGACGCTCTAACCAACTGAGCCATCGAGGTACTTGGAAATATTATCTAAAAATAGTGTAAACTAGAATCTCTGTGACGTCACAAGACTAGGAATAAGTACCGTTTGTGAACATTCATAAGATATTTGCTGTATGAATATACTATTTAGCATGTTCCAGCAATATTCCAAATTGCACGTTCCTAAGGTGAACGTGCCTGTAATGTACTTAAGTTAAGGCTCAATGTACAGCACGTGCGTGGTGATTCAATATTTTGACCCATAAAATGGCTTTTTTCGATCTGTAGCGAGCAACACGCATAATTTTAAATTTTTGCCAATACAAATTTTAATCTAAGTAATTACTTACATTTTGAGACAAAAATTATTTAGAAATATTTATCACAATGGCAGTTATTAGCATTTCCGCAATCAGCCTAATAATTACTTAGATTAAAATTTGTATTGACCAAAAGTTTAAAATTATGCGTGTTGCTGGCTACAGATCGAAAAAAGCCATTTTATGGGTAAAAATGTTGAATCACCACGCACGTGGTGTACATTCAGTCTTAAATGTTCAATTTGTAAATATTTATAGAACCACTAAGTTAGGAATATGTTACACAAGATATTGTGGAAATATCCCTTCTTATTCAAAACAAACATATACTCGTACATCATTTGTACATTCATCTAACATATTATATTTGTATCTGCGATTAACAAATATCTTGGGTATATGCAGTTACTGAACATATTTCGTAAAATATTGTAACAATGTTTTATAAATATGGTGAATATTTTTTGCACATTAGGAACTTATTTTGCATATTCAAAAAAATATTAAATGCTATATGGGGAGTATCTCCTATAATAGATTAATCAAGATATCGAGATGCGGTTTGCCGCATTCGACTTTTCTATATGTCTTCCACCCCCAACCATACAATCTGGGACACCCTGTACATTCGCCTGTTCATCGCCGTTATTAATTTTCGAAAAGTTCATCCCCATACTTATTTACTTTAAAATTAGTGACTACTCCCTTAATTTATTAAAATAATAAATCGTTCACATGCCGCGGTACATCGAAATTTTTTTGTGGGCCCCTTGCCGACCGGCAACCTCATCTTCGGCGGTGACGCTGCAGGACGTGCGTTCTTGTGGGCGCTACGCCCCGTTCCGACCACCGCCGAGAGGTGGGGCGTCGTTATTAATAAAAATAGAACGATAGGCATGCACATGCACCTTCGACGGCAGGGGTCTTCTTTTAATAAGGGGAATAGCCCGCTCAGCGTTGCGCCTGGAATGACAGAAGTTCGGGGAAAATTCTGGTGGTAAACTCATCACCACGTCACAAACAAAAATTAATTTTGCTTCAAACTACAACGCCACGAAAATACCGCAAACTTTGTTTTCAAAATGCATTCGTGTTGCCCCGTAAAAACACGTGTTTTAGTGTAATATTTTTCTGCGATATACGGGTGTCCAACTTTAATACTGTACAGACTGAGTCATTTTCGATGGTTTTATGGGATATCTGCGTTATTTGTATAGATAGAAAAAAACAAGGTAGGTGTTCATGAGTTAATTTTTTGAGATATTTACGATGCTCAAAACAAATCTCTGATATCTCCAATACTTTAGGAGATACAGGGCGTTTTTGAAATTTTTGCTATTTTTTACAATTATCATAGCTCATTTGTTTTTAAACCTATATATTTAGTTGAAAACGCTTTATACGCACTTTTTTACGTAGAATCCATTGGAGTAAACAGTTTTTCTAAAAAATAGTTATTTTACCTACCAAGGCACTGAAGTTCAACTTAATAATTCAACTTCAGTGCCTTGGTACATAAATAACTGTTTTATAGAAAAACTGTTTACTCCAATGGATTCTACGTAAAAAAGTGCGTATAAAGCGTTTTCAACGAAATATATAGGTTTAAAAACAAATGAGCTATGATAATTGCAAAAATTTCAAGAACGTCCTGTATCTCCTAAAGTATTTGAGATATCAGAGATCTGTTTTGAGGATCGTAAATATCTCAAAAAATTAACTCATGAACTACCTTGTTTTTTTCTATCTATACAAATAACGGAGATACCCCATAAAACCATCGAAAATGACTCAGTCTATACAAATCCGTAAAATCTTCATTTTTGGAGATAATCTCCTAAACTTTTTTTTTGGTTGAAAGGCCTTCAAAAGCCTCTTGTTTTGACCTTCCTGCCATTTTAAAAAATGCTAATCCAGGGCCGGCTGCGATTTTTTTATACCCCCGATTTTCACGAAAACCATTTAGCGATTTTTTTATTTAAAATTTGACCCCACAGCGTTAATCAGAACACCTCAAAACCCTTATATACCAAATTTGAAAAAAATATATACAGGGAGTTCCATTCTGCAGGGTGTCAAAGTTGAACAAAATAGGAATTTTAAACGCATCTGCCAAGTCAAGTGTGCCATGGTATCCCCTCAAAACAGTTAAATGATCAATAGGACCACTCAAGGTTATGTTGTGCAAAGGTCCAATACAAAATATACAGAGTGTTCTTATCTGGGACATCTCAAATTACTAAATTTTTTGAACTTTATACGGGTAAAAAATCGAGTATATCAAAACCACTCCACACACTATAAACGAACTAAATCTAAAAAATACAGAAGCGAGCCAGTCAATAAGTCCATATCAGTTAAGGTGGCTGGTGTGCCACAATATAGGAAACGCACAGAAAATATGACATCTTAGACAGTGACTTTGTTGAGAAAGGTCCAATAATTTAAACTCTTTTTATTTGTTAGTTATCATTTTGTACAGAAATACATTACTTTTGTGTTTATCAATATTTTTAATGATTCCAGAGCACTCTTGATCCGTAGGTATAAGTTTCATAAAATTTCAGAATTTTGAGATGGCTCAGAGAAAAATACCCTGTATATTTTTGTAGTAAATCTTTTCACACCAACATTTTGAGTTGTCCTGTTGACCATGCAACTGTTTTGAAGGGATTCCATGGCACACTTAACTCGCCAGATGTCTTTAAAATTCCTATTTTGCTCAATTTTGACACCCTACAGAATGAAACTCCCTGTATATTTATTGTTAAAATTTGGTATATGGGGGTTTTGGGATGTTCTGATTAACGCTGTGGGGTCAGATTTTAAATAAAAAAATCGCTAAATGGTTTTCGTGAAAATCGGGGGTATAAAAAAAACGCAGCCGGCCCTGGATTTGCATTTTGAAAATGGCGGGGCAGCCAAAAGAAGCGGTTTTTGAAGGCCTTTCAAACAAAAAAAGTTTAGGCGATTATCTCCAAAAATGAAGATGTTACGGATTTGTACAGTTTTAAAGTTGGACACCCTGTAGAGGGTTCTCGTTCTCATTCTTTAGTTGAGATTTCAATGAAATATTGAAAATTTGTAAGGGAATTTCCTCGGGAATTTCATAAATTTCGGTACAAAATTTCTAAAATTTTAAATGCATTGGTAACATTTTGTTATTTTCCCAGAAATTTCTTATTGGCAAATTTTACCTAGTAAGAAATTTCCATTTTTTTCTTAGTTTCTCTAATAAAATTTTTAATGTTGAGAATAGTTTCGGGAATTTGTATCTTTGGATGGATGAAAGCAGGAGTAGGTAGGTAAAGTAGCAAAAATCATAAGAGTAAACAGAAGGCACATACGTGGTGATTCAATATTTTGACACATAAAATGGATTTTTTCGATCTGTAGTAAGCAACACGCATAATTCGAAACTTTTGGTCAATACAAATTTAAGCAATTATTAAAATTTTAAAATTATTTTAAGAATATTTATCACAATGGCCGTAGGTACATAGAATATCTATTCAAAGCATTTAATGTCTGAAGTCATCCCGAAGTACTTAGTTATAAGTTATAAGTAGGTACATACATAGAGAATAATTTGCATTGACCAAAAGTTTAAAATTATGCATGTTGCTCACTCACTACAGATCGAAAAAAGCCATTTTATGGGTCAACATTTTGAATCACCACGTACGTGCTGTACATTGACTCGCTGATTAAAGAAAGTTACTTAGAATTAAATTTTATGCCCAAATTTGAAAGCTTGACCATAATGAAAAGTAAATATCCTGGATATTTTGGAACTCACTTCCTAAAAAACATTTTTTGAAAAAAATATACTATTAAGAAATAAGTAGGTACCTACATTGTTGCACATCAAAGTTCGATGAGTTAGTTGCACATTAAAAATAATTCTTTTATACAGGTAGCTGAAAAAGCAATATATGTACATTTAACAAAAAATACAGCAAAGTTATACATCATTATAAAGTTAAATTTAGATTGCTCAAGTAATTCCAAGTAACTTTTCTTAATTACTTTTCCAGATTTTTGGTACATTACTCTCCGTCATTGTTTTTAAATCTGTGAAGTTTTTGAAAACCCTGTGTATTAAGTCGGGCAAATAACTATCCTTTCAAGGATTCCAAATATTTTTATGAAAAATGACTTTTTCTTGAAATCGGCAGTGAAGTGTCTCAAAATCGTCATCGTCATTAAAAACTCAGAAATCGGCACTGAAGTAGCCCATTATTCTTCCATTTTTTCAATAAGTAGGCCTTGGCGAGATGTAAAAATCAAACGTCAGACGCGGAGCCATCGCCCGTCCAAAGTGACAAAATATTCAAAACCCAGCCAATAAAGGTCCATTTAACTTTTGTTTTGTTACCTATAGCAGCGCAATCTTTCAGTATAAATATTTTAGTAGGTTTGAATATCAATCTATTGTTCATGGAGGCTGCACAACAGGCAGCAATTTGGAGTTTTTGTTGGGAAGCGCCGTGCCTCGTCACACTTGACCTAGGTAGAGCGATCGTCACAGTCAAGCAACGCTCGCGCAGTCGGTTCATGGACGGGTCATCCCTTATGATTATTTTTTTGCCTAATAAAACTTTTTTTTTCGATTTATGGTATACATATTATAGGCAACCCGAACTGGGAACACCCTTGTTTACTTTTGTATCTTAATCTTTTAAAATAATCGAGATACAGTTTTAATATGTCTTTTTTTAAGTGGTAAAAGCGGATAATTTATTTTTGACCCTGCGCTGTGCATAATTTTTTTGGAATAGTTTTTCCTACAGGTGCAGACCGCTGTTTCCGCTTGGATATCCCACCCTGTACCTATTCAGTTACATTTTATTTTTTTAAAATTCGGATTCCTCGAAAATGCCGGGATGGAATCAAATTTAAGTCCCATTTCCCAAGTTCATTTTTTGGAATTTCAAAATAAACTTGCTTCAAATGAGATTCGAACATGTACATACCTACACTCACATGCAGCATGCATGCCTCTACAATAATGCACAATATACTATTTCCAAATCGAATTTACACCTGGATTTCTTGGGGGTCAAACTTTATTGGATACCTAGGCCTATTTCCGGTGATTTTCTATTTTTTCGTAACCCAGTGGTTTACATAAAACACACGTTTTGATAATGTAGGTAACTATATCATAAGGATTTAGTATTCCAACCATTGAGAAACTGCTATGTTGGAGGCAAATAACACTCACTTTTCTGGGAAAATTCGGATATACCAAATGCATAGGTATCATAAAAAAGCCACCCTAAAATCTACCTGATGGAATTTTTGTTTCACCGATAGACGCACTATCGCTGAAATGCCCACCTTGTCCGCAGAATGACCATGAGACGGTAAGATAATTTGTGACAAATTTTCTCAGGTACGGCTTTACCTGCTCTAGAGTCTAGACAGTCGGTTATTTTGATGTTCCCGGGTGATTATACCAAGAACCCACTCCGTATCGGGACCTGCAATAGTAATTTATTTTTTAGCGATAAGTTCTAAAAGCTTTTTCCGATACATCTAAAAGCCGCGTGTATACCTACTCGGACCACTACAATATTTTTTTATCTTTTCTACCTCGGGTAACCGGCAAAGTTTTTAGGTTGACGGAGACTTTATGAAATTCTTTTCAAATCTTCGAAGTCGAAAATTTTTGCTTTACTAATTACCAATGACAGCGACTAGAACTTAGACACAAGGAAAGAGCGGACTAGAAGCACATACCGGGTGTCCCAGAATATGTGGGCAATCTCTCGGATTTATACAGGGGACGTTAAAATAACATGGCATGTTCCTATAAAAAAATTTCCCGCTACGGAGATACAGGGTGTTGAAGTTCTTTTTTTTAATTAAATTATGGCAATGTCTCCCAAAATAATCAAGCTGCTGAACTGAAATTTATCACTGCTGTGTTTTAGGCGATGGAGAATAAGCTGAAGGCATCAATTTTTATGTATCTCACAGAGGGCGCCACTTGCACTATTTTTATATCGTGTTATAGCTCGTAACTTTTTTGAGGTTTCTTTTTAGTCTTTCAGGTCCATCATTTTAGTACATCTTTTCATTCTGCAACAAAGAGGTACTCTTGTTTCATAACGATAAAATCAACCGTTTGCGTTGAAATTGCTAAAACGTTCCTCCTTCAACATTCGAAACATAAAATCTTTACCTATCGCTTTCAAACGTTACAGACCGACTGTACCATTTAAACTGAGAATAAAATCCCAATGTACCAAAAATTATTCGCCTTCAAAATGGAAAGGATTGAATTTGACAAAATGTTGACACCCTATTTCAAGAAAACCAATGGTGTTTTGTCCAATGTCCATTTGGTATTTTTTTTCTGTATTTATCGTAATATTTATTAAGGTGATGGTAAACATTTGTTCTTCATATCGGTACTGGTTACAAAGTTAAAAGCATTAGTTGGCAGCCAAACGTTTTGAAATTCGAACCACTTTTCGTCGGGGTCTTAAAATCCGAACAAATACAACTTTCAGACCCGTCAACACACACCCAGAACTGCTCGATATTAGTCCAAATTGCTCAGACAAATAACTATGATAGCCTGAACATTAGAGAGAGCTGGTATTTGCTTGTCTTTTAAGCGTGATATATTTTTTCTAGGTATGTTTTTCTTTGTGGGGCGCAAAATAAGCGAGAAAATCGCGGTGGTAGTCCTGAAAAAATCATCATGTATGATTATGGTAGGTACCACACGGTCAGAGGCTGACATTTCTGCATGCATCAACAAGCAATGATCCGGTTATGTATGCCTTTGTATGCAGCATACATAATGTACAATGTTTGGTGTTCCTTCATCATCGGCGGCCAGGCCCATAAACAAAGGACCAAAAAAACGAAAAAAGAAAAACGGACGCTGTATTTGCTTAGCAGGACCACTAACAGAGATGGGTCTTGAGTCTTGAGAAACGGGGCGCACTGGGGCTAATAGGCTGGGTACGGACAGAACGCACGAAGCTAGTAAATATACCACAATAAATCGCATCTTGATCGAAAATTGAACGAGAATCCCCAGAGCCCTAATTTATTTTTCTAACGAGATCACAAGAGAATCTGTTGATAAATTCTTTTGTATGATACGTCGTAGTAGATTCTTCTATGGTGATACCCTGCATTTTTTATTCTATATGGCCTCCTACATTTTTGTTGGTCAAGTTGAAATGCGGCACACAATGTATATGTAGTAGGTCCTAGACAATATCTGACGACTGATGACTTTTCATTATAAAACTAAGTTATTACTTACATTACTATTTACTATGGACGTTTTTAGAAAATATTTTATTTTTCAAATTTTATTTATTTAACTATAAATTTGTGGCACTCCTGTTCTAGTAACGACACAAGACACAATAATGATAATAACAAACAATGCTTATTACAATTAATAGATAATCGGAAGATCATTATATTAAAATTTTAAATTGTTAGGTAGGGAGGAATTCTGAGTACATATTTACTAAAATTATAGGCCGAAATGCACCCCGTTTCTATATATTATGGTGAAGTTATCATTATGAATTATGATTTTTACTTGCTTGGAAAGTTTTAGAGATACATTAACGAAATTTGTACAGAGGTAAATATTGCTCCAGCTTTTAATAATAAATAATTATGATCTATAGAAAATAGGTAGATAATGTTTCTGCGACGGAATTCAAAGTCTTCGAATCAAAGATCACAATATTCTGATCTTTGCTTTGAATACAGTCGATAAAAAAATATCTATCCATCGAAACTTTTAGAAGTCACTTTCCTTGAAAATTACAAAAAATAGTGGAATTTTACATTCTTTCAAACATTCCATAATCGCTAATAAAATAAAGTAAGTAAGGTAAGCTACTGTGCATGTTTAGACATGTTTGTCGATTAAAAATGAATTAGCCACTCATGAAACTTGCAACGCCCATTCCCTTTCGTGCAGTCGGTGTTGCCCTAGTACCAGGCATGGTCACACCGCATCTCATAATTGATTATTCGCCGATGACCACGCACTGGGCTGCTTAATAACAACATCAGCATGGAGAGCGGCTGGGTTTCGTTGCATTTTTCTGCGTCAAGGGTAGAGGGAGATAGATTATTTTCATGTCGGGAAAATAACAAATATTTGTGCATTCCTGCAAAAGTGAAGTAGTTAGCTGTTAGCTCTCAGTCTTGCACCTGACATCTTACCTACTGTCTAGTGTCTTCCTCGATTTGACAAAAAATAATATACAGTTAAAAGTCAAATCACACGGCAGCAGGTAGCTAAGCTTTGGCGCTTGCAAGCTTGGTAGTTTTTGAGTTATCTCAAAACGAGAAAATTGCAAGAATGCTTATTATTTCTAGAGAATTAAATTCTATATCCGCGCAGGTTACCTACACTTTAGAGAAAATGTATATGCAAGAAAATGTCTAGGAAAAATAAAACTGCACAGAAGCGTCGAGTGAGTTATTCCCTCATTCAACGACAGTAGGTATGTCTAAATAGCACCATCTAGCGATTACCTCAAATATGGCTATACATCAGGCCATGTGGAACCATTTTTTAGGAACTTATTCTGTCAATAAATTTACTGAATACGCTGTCAGGTACCAAACGATTTGGTTTCATAGCTTACTAGATGATTTCCGAGATAATTTCATATACGACAGGTAAGGTAGGTAAGTAAATTAGAAAATACGTTTAACGGAATAAAAAGTGAGAAAAACAGCAATTATTTACGAAAAGTTCAAGCAGATTTTTATTTATTTCGTGGCATGCTTGACCACGGAAATCTTTGACAACAAATACCTACCTTCTTATTTTAAATACCTAATATGTTAATAATTATTCTACTGGCGATAACTCCGAAACTAATGAAGATATCGATTTGTACCTTTGGTATTTTTATTGTAAATTTAATCTACTTTTCGATTATAATTTCGGAGAAAATTGTAATAAAAGGCAAATTTTTTAAATTGCGCCCTCTAGCGGTGACCACAAAATTTTAAATAACCTTACTATATAGACAATCATTTGATAGAAGAAGGAAAGCTCTCTTCAACAAGCCCAAGCCAAACCGGAGTTAGCAGCATTTTTTCAAGTCAAGGTTTATCCGCCCGTTTCACCTCTATTTGAAGAGCTAGAGCAAAAAATTCGTAACGAAAATTGTTCAGAATTTGCTGAAGAGTGCAATAAAATTATTTTTGATATACCTTTATTAGTCATTTTTTTAGAAAACTCATTTTTCAAATTTACTGTTTTGAATACGCCCTCTAGCGGCCGACCTACGAACTTAAAAATAATTACCAGCGATTTTTCGTGACCACATTACTTAAGAAGTTTTTTTTTCCCAAAGCTCCAGGACTATTAATTCCTGAGATATATGGTACCTCTTCACCCTTAATGAAACCCTGTATATGACACATAAATGGAATATTTTGGATCAACGACTAGTATTATAACTCTTACCGTACCCATAGCCATAGTGTTTCAACTTTAAACTCCTCCAAGCAAGATAAAACACAGTCAATCAGTCAATGGCGGTCATAACGGGGTAGCAGGGGTAGCGAAGCTACCCCTGAAGGGGCCAAAGGGGCACCGGCCCTACTACAATTATTCTTAAAAATTAAATAGTCCATACTTATTGGACTGTAAATAAATGCGGGGAGATGCAAAAACGTGACCTTTTCCTTTTGGTAGCAATCTGCATACATTGTAGTATTGTTAGGGTGAGAATTATTATTACTATTGTGCTGGTCATAATTTAAATTTAGTTATGAATGACTCTATCAAAAATATATCGGAAATTTCAAATTTTTACAATATCATTTCTGAATTGTACGTTTTCTTCAGCGAAAGCTTACCTAGATGGCAGCGATTGAATGCTGAAATAAAATTTAGTTCTACTGTAACTTATACTTTAAAACTCTGCCCCACTCGTTGGTCTTCCAAATTTGACAGCCTTCTAAGCATTAAACAAAATTATAGCAGTATTTTGCGATGTTTAACATATTTAAGTTTAGCCAGTAAAAAGCTAGCAGAACGAACCGAAGCACAAGGTAATCTGTGCACAAGGGCTAAAGCGCAAATTGGAAAATTTTGACTTCATAATAAATTATGATGCAATTTCAATATCAAATAATTCAAAAACTAAACCTTTCCTCAAAAATTATAAAAGAATTTATAGAGTTGAGCTCCAGATGAGATGATGGAGAATAGTAGTATGAAGTTTGAAGTGAGAGTTTTTATGCATCTTTGGACATTTTAATTAATCAAGTATAGGTATCTAACAGATTTGAGAGCTTACGAAATATTTCAAATACTGTAACCTGAAATTTTGCTGAATGTTACCGACACAGAAATTGCCAACCATTGCCAGCAATTGATTGAAAAATATAATGAAGACATTTCAACAAATTTGATTCCAGAAATTTTTCGTTCATTGTACAAGGAAGAACTAAGAGAGCTGAAAACTATTGGAGATTTAACAGAATTTTTATTCGTAAAAAACAAAGATGTATGTTCAGCTTTACCAGATTTGTGAACTACTTTTCAGGTGGATACTGACCGGATTGTGAAGTCCTTTTTTAACCGCACCAAAACCAAAAGGCGCATTAAATAGATTGTTTCGACCCGAAAAAATTAGGTATATTACAGTTGCAATATATATATATATATTTTTATTTATACGTTGTTATTATTTTTAATTTGGCTTTAAAAAACCATTATGGTAGTTGTTATAGAAAAGGAAGAGAAAGAAAAGTTTTGGGGGGGGGGGGGGGGGCACCAAGACGCCCGGGATACTTTATATGACCGCTACTGAACACAGTTATTACAAAGGTGTCTTCTTAGTTGGGGACTTCTTACTTGTAGACTTTACCTGGTCAACCCAAACTTGTTCTTAGTTCGCCCCAAAATTATTTTATACCTGTTTATTGTCCTTATGATTTCTTACTTCACCCCTTTTCTTAAAAATCAATAAAATTGCATAAAATGCTGGGTAAATTTTAAAGAACAATAAGTAATAAAATTAAGTAATAAAACTGAAAGTACTTTGGAAATATTTATCTGACAAATCTTTTTATTGTATTAAAATTATTTAGTTAATATCAATTCTGAGTTCCGGATAGTTATTGTGTGATTTTGACAAGAGCCATGGAGTATCACGTTATCGAAAGCACCAAAGGTGGCAAGATTTTATTGGAATCTGGCTACCAGTATTATTTTAAAAGAGAAAATAAAAACTCTACGATTTTCTGGATCTGCCAGAATAAGAAATCCCGAGAAATCCTGTTCTGCCACTGTGACTACTTCATCAAATATCGAAATTGTACGTAGAAATGTGCATCAGTGTGTCCCAAATGTGGCCAAGAATGAAATCAGTATGTGCATAGACAAAGCCAAGAAAAAATCAAGAGAAGAAGTGATTCCAGTCCCGCAAATTTTTGAGCAAGAAAATGCGCCGCACTGTGAAAAGATAGAAACTTTCAACGATTAGGTACTTTGTCGAACAGTGGATGGAAAACGACGTTGTAGAGAAAATGTGGGTATGCTACAATCAAAGACACAGAACAACGAATTCTCTCGAAGGTTGGCACAACCGACTTAACAGCAAAATTTTCAAAAGAAACCACAATGTAATTCAGCTGGTTAGTGCATTGAAACAAGAAAGTGTGTACTATAATAATTATAAATTACAGGTGGAATTACACATGACCCCAAAGAAAAGGAAGACAAAGTATGTACATTTAGACGACAGAATAAAAAATACTGTTGACGATTGTATAAATGATAAAATTAGTATTGGTAGATGTTTAAGAAATTTATCTTATATTGTACAAATTTAACAAAAAAACTGTAAAAAATGAAATATACTTTGAATCGTTGACTGACGTATTAATAAGACTTCTCACGGCTATAGTTTCATGTCCTGGAAAGTAGATGGCGCCTATGGTCAACAATGTATTTTGCATTGTATTTTGTCTCCGGAAAGCGCAAGTAGAGCCAGAGAACTGTCAAACATGACAGCCGTGAGCAGTCTTTATTAATACGTCAGTCAACGCTTTGAATACTACTTTTGTTTATTTATTTTATTAATCAAAATATCAATCTGAGGCCGAACAGGTAGGAAGTGCTCGAGAAGTGTTACTAGCTTAATGAATATTATTAAATCAAAAAAGGGGCAAACTAAGAATAAGTAATTTCCTTTTAAAACCAATAAAATATTAAAGGGGCCAACTAAGAATAACTTTACCTGAAAAAGGTTAAGTCCCCATCTAAGAAGGGGCCAAGTAATGCGGGCCCTTCACGCTCCGGTTTGGCCTCAAAGGCCGCAACTGACAGTTTTTGCCTCAAGGCGGGAACTGTGCCGCTTTTCACCCTCTACACGTTCAGATAAACAAACTGACATTTTCGGTCAGTTCACCGGCAAAATCGAAGACATTTAATGCATAGCTGGAGGGTGAGAATTTTAAAGAATATGTCGAAAAACGAAAAACGAAAGAAGAAGAGGAGACCAAAAAAAATGAAAGAAAGATAAGAGGATACAAAAACAAAATATAATTATGTGGGAAGCCATTTGACCCGAAGCCAAATTAGCTGCAACTTTAAGATATTTGGCTAAAATTCTGTTCGAATATGCCTTCGACTTTAGCTTCCATAAACATTACAAATTTATGTATGTCTCAACTAATGGTGTAAGCAATTCTGCAGACATCGGTGAACCTTACTTGAAAATCTCCTTTATAAAACTATTAAAAAATGCCAATAATACGCCCTACTGGATTGGATACCTTTCCAAAACCTGAAGCAAAACTGACACTTGCCCGCGCGATCTACATGTGACACTAACCTTCTTTGTTTTATGCGCTAATTGTCTTAATACGTCTATCTTTGTTTCGATGAGATCTCGGCCGAAGTTCGGCACTACACGATTCAGTTCCGGCCAGGCCTGTGGACTGTTCAGTTAAAAATATTTAGCATGTCAAATAAACTTCGATCGCGCCGGAGAGGCCAAATCCGAGACGCGCCCGGCCGAGAATGACCCTTCACGTTGGGTTTTGGACTGAACAGTCCAACTGTACAGTTCAAAACTGATAAAAAACTGAACGTGAAGGGTGGGTTTAAGACTATATCTCTACAAAATGCTTATAATTACCTCCTTCACTCAATGGCTCTAGGTACTCTACCAAGTAGAGACGTTCTAGTTGTGTGGGAGACTGAACCGTGGGTTAATTGTGTGAATTTGAATTGAGTGAATTGTGAATTCATTAAACCATCTAAAAGGCACTCTACCCCCTTATCGCAGAGCGCTCTCCTACCAATAATTTCCCCGTCGTTCTTGGCCCACCGCGGTGGTACCACCGCCATCACCCAGTACCGCCGCGCAACGCCAGTCGCCAGTCTGCGCCGAGCCGTCGTCGTTGACGGATAGTCCATCGCGTTTTCGCCTGGCTTCGCGTCTCGCGCTCGGGACACTGAATATTTTCACCGGTAAACATTGAAACAGTAGGTAGGTACCGTCGAAACGGCGTATGCGCGATGTATTTTCGGAGCGGACCGCCGATCCTACCCCTTTGTTGCCTGTCTGTGATAATAGGGGTAGTTTACGCGGACGAGGAGGCATTCAGCGTGAATAGGGCCGTGAACAGGAGCCACAGGCCGTGGAAGCAGCAACAGCAGCCGAAGTTTTCTTCTGGTAAGTTCGGATTTTCGCCATGAATTCTGAATTGTAAAGAACATGCCTCAATCTTTGTGGTGTCAACACTTGTATTTGCATATCCGTTCGGCGGAGCTTATCTCGAGACGTTATTTGGTAGGTATACTTACTGCGGTGCTGATGATAGCTTTTTATTTTTTATACAAGTTATGACCTGCATGGGGATATTGCTTATTGGTTGCAGGAGAGGCAAGTCAGCTCTATACCTATTTGTGAGGGTATTTTGCGAGTTTTTTGTTTTTAATTGAAACACCTAAGTACATAATGTATTTTACCCAGGAGGTAGTACTAAGTATATTTCCATTCCATACAATCCGCGGCTTACGAGAGGTTTGGAAAAAATATTTAATCATGTAGGACTTAAATTGGTATATAAATCTAATATTAAAAATCTATTAGGAAACCCCAAGGACAAGATTGATGTCCTAGAAAGAAGTGGAATACATGAAGTTAGCTGTTCTGATTGTAATAAAAAATATGTTGGACGAACTAGACGTTCCATAAAAACCAGATTCAATGAACACATGAGACATTTAAAATACGGTCATCTAGCATTGCCGAACATGCTTTTGAAAATAATCATAGGGTAACAATAGACAATTTAAAATTAATTAAATATCTACCTGACAGGAAATTATTAGATGCCTATGAAAGCCTGGAAATTTCCAGATGTAAATTTAGTTTAAATAAGGATAAGGGCCCCATCCCCTACAGTCCATTATTTATGCTAATAAACTGATAGGTAGATAATTAATACAGTAGGTACTTTTAGTATAAATAGAGTAAGTTAGTAATAAGCGGTTAGTTTTAATCATCTCCTGATGATGCTAACTTAGTTAGCGAAACGCGCGTCGAGTGCAAAAACAACGGTATTGGTGTGTGGATTTAAAAGTGATAAGAAAAGTGAATGACTAGGTTTGTCTCAGCCAAAAGTCTCAGAACCATGTTAGGCACTTTTTAACGAATAAAATAGATTAGTGTCACCCGAGGTGTCACCGAATTGGCCATATAGTTCAAAACCCTTGGTGCAAAAGTTCAGTCATCTAAAGTCGAATTTATACAGGGCGTTCACAAAAAGGGGGCCAAATGTCTACAAAATTGGGGTTTCTTAAGTATCCTGTACAAGTCACATGACATGACGAGTATGTGTTTTTTTTTGCGAATCGATTAAGCTTTCCACGAATCTTTGTTTAAGGTATTATTTTACATAGTTATACTGATATAATAGGTAGGTACAGAATGTTGTTCAAAAAATTCAAATTTACCAACAATGTCCTCTAACTAAAAAAACGACTATAGGTAAGTAAGAGTCTCGGAAGGCATTTATAGTGCAGTTATTTTTTGAAGATCTATCTATGTAACAGTTTGATCCCTTAAAAGTGAACCACCCTGTTATGTAGGTATAGTAGTCTTATTTACTGTAGGAGTCAGATATTAGGAAGGGGATTATCAATCTTATAGCAGCTTTCTCGCACGCAAATAGGTACCTAGGCAGGTATATATCGACAAATTTATGTTGTCACTATCAGGTCCGTTCTTATCTGATCTTTTTGATCATCGCAACAGTTTTGGATTGCAAAACCCACCAGATTGCTATACCTATGCAATGTTGTGCAACTTTTCGATTAGATTTTGGCACGTTTGTTATAAATCCCTGCCTACAGTTTTTCTTTGGTGATTTTTCTATAATAATTTTTTAAATCAATTTCCTTTTAATACAATATATTATTATGTGAATCACAAAACTGTTATTGAGAGGTAAGGTAATCCTTTATTATATTCATATGTTCCCATCTCAATAGGGTAGCGGATCTGTTTTTAGAAAATTGTGTATAGGTCCCTAAGTACAAGATGGCTTTGTGATAATAGAGTAAGGACAAGGACATCCAATGATCCATTACGACTTCTTTCAATAGAGTCTATGCTGCCATCGCCGCATGGCGTGCTTTTGCAAGAAAGTCACCGACTATTCTATATGAAGTTGTTCACATCGCCTTGGACCTATATAACCATCAATCCCCCGAATATCCGAATTGAAATGCATACCGTTACCCAACGAAATGCCGATGTGCACGATAAGACTCACTGGGCGCGCAGCACCCATAAACAATGATCCCGTGGAAGGACGGAGACACACTTTCTATCTTTTCTACCTGTTCGAAACTGCCCCGGGGAGGTAATTGCAAAAGCAAACACAAGCACCATTAGCAGGTAGAGATAAAGGCTCGCGGACGGGAGTCGGCCATTTTTAACAGGCTTCGGGAGGATGCTTTTCGTCGGACTCTAAATCCAAAGGGATGCTTACTTGAAGATTTATTTATAAAAAGAATATAAAAACCAATGAGCTACAATGATAAAAAAAATAGCTGGCTCCTGAATGAGGCTATTCCTATTTATACTTGATGGTTTTTTACTACCACACAAGAAAAGCGTAAAAACAATCGGCAATATAAAAAAAACTCGAATTGAGCAAAACCGAGGGCAAAACTCTATTAATAGCAGTGCTGGCTCGAGTGCTGGAGCATCCGCCATTAGTGGCTAATTGGCCGCAATGTATATATTCATCTTTGGTTAATGATTTTATGCGCATCCTATTAATAACAAAACACAGAAAAGGGAAAATTTATTTTTTAGTGTATTAAAGTCCTAATCCAGATCAAACTTTACAGAATTAGTTCAGTCAAACGGTAGTTTAAGTGGAAAGTTTTGGTGTAATTGTTTTTAGTGGTTTATTTTATGTTTTTTGGGGTGCTGAACACGAATCCAACAAAAAATTTTCGCGCAAATATGAGAAGTCATCAATAAAACCACTAAAAATAGTGTTTTTAATGGTTTTCACGTTATAACTGGCAATGCAAGCTACTTACGCAAAAAGAGATTCTGAAGTAAAATAAAGAGAAGAAAATTATCTACAATTTAACTCTCTTAACATTTTTTAATTTATAATTTTTATTTCAAATAGGTGAATATTTTATATTCTATAGGCTAATAAAAGACGTGAATTTCTGTACAATTTTTATGTATTTATGTATACGAGCCCTCTTATAGACACGGCTTCCATCGAGGCTTCCATGCAGTGATGTGAGTGGCGAATATTTCAATTCGAACTTTACTTTGCAATATATTGAGAATATTTTGGAAATATTCGGTTCTGGAAAAACGAATATTCGTTTATTTTATATTTCCCGGAAATTTTGTGAGAAAGTTTGCAATTTTCAGCCCGAAAATTCATATCGAATATACAGGGTGTCCCATAACTTATCCGCCAGAGGGCAACAGGTGGTACTAGACGTCAAAATATACCGTGTGAGCTAAAAATGCCTGTAAAATGTTGCTTCTTTAAAAGATACAGAGGGTGTTGAAAATGAAACTTGATCTTCGAAAAATTGCAATAATTTCGAAGGTGAGAAATCCGAATTAATTTATTATTAATTAGGAAAAATTCAACAAGCGACCAATAATATTAAAAATGCTGAAAATACCTTCCCGAATGTGAGGCGTCATTTAATAAAGAGCATGCGGAAGTGACTTGAGGTAAACGGGGGACATTTTCAATATACCTGACAAGTAAATTTCAAAAAACATTTTGTATTTTGAATAAATTGCGTTGTATTTTCGAAATTTGAATTTTTTTGCGGTGTTTCTACATTCAGAGACGAATATCTCGCAAACGGCTTGCGATATCGATATTGACCAAGAGTATTTGCTATTTGCCAAAAACTACTTATTTCCCTATTTCTGTCATTTCAACACTCTTTTGCGTAGAAACCATACGACGTACAAAAAAAGTTAAGACAGTTAAATTGTAGATAATTTTCTCCTGCTTATTCTCCTATAGGACCATTTTTTGCGTAGATAGCTTGCTTTGCAAGTTATAAGCTGTAAATCACTAAAAAACGATATTTTTAGTGTTTGTTTGATGATTTCTCATATTTGCGGTGAAAATTTTTGTTGGACAACTTCAGATTCGTGTTCAGCACCTCAAAGAACATGAAATAAACCACTAAAAACAATTACTTTCCAGTTCGCACCCTCCTTGTGTACCATTTGACTGAACTAAATCTGTAAACTTTGTCCAGATACTCTAGTGTTGCTCGAATCTAGCAATCGCTCAGCCGTCGCCAGTTTTCCTATTTAAACCATCTGTTGTGTTTGTTTCAACATGTCGGCGTCTCTTCAAAAAAAAAAACAAGCGGCGTGAAAAAAACAACCCGTCAAACTGATGTGGAGCATATTATCAAAACAAACCCACCGAAACCACGATAAAGAATCTATTAGTAACATTATCTTGGCGGACTTGGCGCCACATATATATCAAACGTTCGGCGTTTTTCAAAAATAGCGCGGATTAGGCGCCGCAACCGTATCAAATGCAAATAGTACGATAATTATTGATATTTGAACCTCGTTGCAATTCGTTGCGTCAGTTGAGGAACATTCCTAACTTGATTCCTAATTTATAGACATTCGTTGATGCCCAAACCACAAAAAGTTTGAAATTAGAGCCAATACGGATGTTTAATAGCTCCCAAATTAATTCTATGAAATACAAAAGATAATCAAACAATATTTTATCTAAGTAGGTGTAGGGTGCTTCATCTATACAGGCAGATTTTGGTTTGTCAACTATTGCGACATCCTATTGTATAGTAAACTTTTTAGGGTGAAAAACACAACAGTTAGTACGGTGTATTTGTACATTTGTACCCTATACTCTATTATTTATCAACAATAATAATGAATGCCACTTTTAGTTTAATTTAGCAAAACTTCACTAGTCAACTAACTTGTGAGCCAAGTCCACTTTGCACCGTTCCCTTGAAAGCATTATGTTCTTTCATTTAACAAAAAAAAAAGTTTGTTGCAGAACTTATAATAACATGTATTTCACAACTGTCGATGCAAGACGTGTATAAAAGATTCTTGAGTCCGCACCGAGACTCGCACACAACTCAAAAGTAATAGTAATGACCGTCATTGTCGACATATTAACGCCGGCTTAATACGAAAAATAAATGCTAAATTAATATTGTTATTAACGGAGCCGAGACTCTCTAGATTATAATTAAGTTTATTTTACGTAATCGGCGTTTCGAAACCTCGTCCACACGGCAAATATAAGACTGTCCCGCAAGAGTCCCGTACGTTGGGAACAGGTTGGGCATTCGACAAAAGCCGCTGAATCGAAGCAATTTTCTCTACTTTGACTTTATAATGAAGGACCAGTTGCCGAGTCCTTTATTATAGATGGATTTTTAATTAGTGTGTGAAAATGTTTAGAATGTGTGCTATTAACCTCTCGCTCGTGTATTTACCTCGGATTCCGTGGATGTGCCTGACTTGTTAGAGAAGTTGCTTCATTATTGTGAGAAATAGGATTTTTATTTCTTAATTAATTATTAGTCTTGAACATCGCGAATGTGGAATTTCTTACGCGCATCCTTCGCTTTATACTTTATGGCCTCGTTGCTAATGAAAATAACATCGTAAATAAGTAGAGAAAATCGAACATTCTGCACGCATAACATTTATATCAGCCATCATTGTCCATCAAGTTGGTAACATACAGCATTAGTGCTGTAAATAGGTCATTGCATCACCCAATGCGTATTAATACATTGTACAAACTGTACAGTGTGGTCCATTAGGAATAGGAAATCCTGAAACAGAAGAATAGAGGAATCAAAATATGATTGGAGACAATATGCCTTATAGAAATTTTGTGTTAGCGATACAGGGAGTTATTTTCTTAATCGAGTTATGGCTATACAAGGTGGTCCATCTTTTATGGATAAAACTTCAAGAATCTATAGAAAAAGTCGAAAAAAGTCAAAATAAGTGGATTTTTTCATATAAACATGTATCGCAATCCTAACGGTAAGGACGTCAAATTTCAATTTGACCTACTTTGATTTTCTTCTGCTAAAAAATTTAAAACGCACAAAAATGGCAGATGCATTTTCTGAAAAAAATGAAAAAATTTTTCTTAGCATTGATTTAGAAGTTTAATGAATGAAAAAAAATACTTTTCCATTGACTTATAATATTTTATTAAAAAAATGACGGTTGACCTCCGCCTCTCCCGCACTGGTGGAAGTAGAAGGGCGGATTTTTTTTAATTTATGGCATTTATTATGTTGTCTCTTGACTGCATATATGTTCTCCTCAGCTGTCTTCCTTTAGGAAGAATAAAAGAAAACTTGAAAAGAAAATTGAACTTTGACGTACTGTGTAACGAAAACCGTTAGGATTGTTAGGATTTCGATACATATTTACATGAAAAATCTACTAATTTTGACGTTTTCTATAGATTCTTAAATTATTATTCATAAAAGTTGGACCACCCTGTTTATCTACCAAAATAATCAAGCTGCTGAACTGAAATTTGGCACTGCTGTGTTTTTTGGGATAGAGAATCAGCTGAAGATGTCAATTTCTATATAACTCACACACTTGCTATTTTTGGATTCTGCTTTTACTCGTTACTTTTTTGGGGTTTTCTTTTTGGTTTTGCTGGGTTAGAATTTTAGTGCACCTTTTAAGTCTGCAACAAAAGGGTAAGTACTCTTGTTTCATAACGATAAAATCAACTGTTTGCATTCAAATCGCCAAAATGTGCTCTCACGCCAAAATTCGAAAAATAAAATTAGCACATACCTACCTCTTTCAAATTTCGTAGATTAGGTAATTGTACATTCAAACACCATTGTTTTCTTTTTAAATAAAATGTAAAAATTTTGTCGAATTCTTCATCAGAATCCGAGTGGTGGTATCAGTGAGCCGTCATCTGCTACGCGCCGTTCTGAAAATCTAATTTTTTACGGTGGCCAGACATGGAAACAGTCCGCGAAGGAATACGGTCAATTAAACTGTAATAAAACGAAATCAATTTAACGAACAGAACGTCATATAATCATGATTAACTAAGCAAACATAAAACCTTGTTATTTACTGCTCTCGTGGGGTCCGCTCCAAAAAAAGGGCACAAGAAATGAACTCTTCTCGGTCGAACCGAGCCAACCGCAGTCTGCGCCTCAGTAGTCCGGCACTAACGAGAGCGCCAGCCGGTGCCGCATTGAAGAGTTGATTGGCACAATAAAACGGGCAAATTAAAAGCTTAATGCAATAAAATGACAATTAACATTCTCATAATTCCTTTATTTTGGGAATACCTGCAAGCGTGTAACACCATTCAAATAATATTCAATCCCTTGATCCCTCAGACTAAAGATAATATAGAGACGCTCCTTTCTTATGGCATTGTAATCAACCAGCATATACAATACGAAAAGAAAACATTCCTTGTGATAGTGGAGCACCTTTTTGGACAAAGCCCACCAGTAGCGTATGCAAAAAAATATTTTTATGGTTAAAGCAATAAATAGAACAAGGAAAATTTATATCATTATTTGACGTCTCTAGGTATTTATGGTTTATTAATTTGAATGAATTTTTTCAGGGTCAAGGAGTTATTTGCACCCTATTAACTCTGGCAATACGGATTCTGAGGTGGAATTCATGTAAAAATCACAAGAAATTACAATAATGCGTAAGGCAGTTTCCTTCCTAGGAGATGCAACCCCTCTGAACTCATTGTAACTTCACTTACCTGTGAAAGGTTATGCTATTGTGTAAATTACTCATACCACACACCAAGCACTTTATTTATTCCCTTTTTAATGTTCCTTGTATAGTTCAACCTCGAGTTCAACTTAATAAACAATCTATCGATCACAGAAAACGACCCAAACGGAAAAATTCGCACGAAACTGTATCTGAAACGCCACGCCACGACAACAAACGCAAAACTTTTCGTTATGTTTTTTTCACAAAATATATATAAAACAAAGTATGTATAATCTTATTCACTTATTTTTATTTAAATATCCCATTATTCGTTCTATTCTTCTCCATTCTATTCTAATATGTTTTTAAATGTTTCAATAAATTCTATATAGAGTAAGTGGCAATACAACAAAGTTTTGTATTGGTAAACATAGAAATGTTGGCCACAAAGTTTTGTATTTGAAGGTCCGTCTATATTATCTTTAGTCTAAGGTTGATCCAGTAACTTTGTCGCTTAAAGAGGGTAGTTCTGATTTTTTGGTGAGTTGTTTATGATGTTAGTCCAATGAATATTCCAAGGTGTGCTAAAACTTTGTTAAAAATCCAGAAAACAGCGAATTTTTTTACCTTCTTCCATAGTGTCTCATTGCCACAATTTGAAACCAAAATGGTTTATGTTTGCCCATTAGTTTCCGAGATACAGCTTCTTAAATTCTCGGGTGTATCTCTCCCTTCCACTCCTGTCCTGAAAATATTACACTTATACAAATGCCTACTCTTTTCCGTTCTCCTCCACCAGATCTAATTCCGTGTCAACTTCATCATCCTCTTCATAAATAGCTTCGTCAATAATTGGCAGATCAGTTGATGGTATCCTATCTTCAACTATATCTGTTGCTAACTGTTTCTTCCTTCGCGACGTTCAAACAAGATTGCTATGCGCTATGCTAGTGTTTGGTCCTGGTCCTGAACAAAATGTATGGACATATGTTCTTGAACAATGGAACAATCGATCTAGTGATACATGACCCGAGGAGACTTGTCGCAGCCTGTTGACCCGGAGACCACCCTTTCGCTCATATTTCCCGATAGCCTAAGGGGCCCAGACTTTTCGGGCGGCCGATGCGCCCCCACAGGTATGCGTCCCGCAGATACCTACTGTGAGAGAGCGGATGCTGCAAAGGCGGACCTGCGATAAAGCGAGAAGCGCCCTATCTCCGACAAGGCAAAGCACTCAGCCAGGTAAGAGAGGATAATGGGCCCCTGCCGCGATAAAGGGGTTCGGGGTTTACGCCCGATTGATAATGCGCTATCAGCGAGCGGGCCCTCTTGTCTTTTTCGGGATTCGAGCGTTTTTCGGCCGTCCGGCGGTCGAATTAGCGATATCGAATTGGAAGTGGATGATAACTTTAGTAAAATCGGAAGGGTACCATAATGGAACTTTGTGGGGTATTCTATGTATAAGCGACGGAGATTCTGGGTTCATTGGTATTGTATAACAATATTTTCATTTTCGAAGGTGTTGCTTATATCTTTTCAAAAAATTGAAAAATAACTGGCGAATCAATGATATAGGTAATATAATATATCGTTGTGGTCTCAGAGAAATAGGTTATTTCTCTGAGGTTGTGGTTAATGCATAATTGAATGTCAATATTTAAGAGGGTTAATCTGTGCATGATTTTAAGACAAAAAGTTCATATAAGGAAAGGTATGTTTTTGCTTTATTTTTTTGGTATACAGGGTGAGTCTGAAATAACTGGCATCCTTTTTTTTGGGTAATAGAGATGGTCATTCTGAACCACTTTTCTTAATAATTTTTTTTCCTAGCGCCGAGATTTTTCTAGAATTCATCCCCTCAAAATCCCCCCTCTATAAAAACACGGCACTGGCGCCCTGCCAACATCCGACTAGAAAATGGTAAATCATCAACTAATATAGTATTTTGAGACCGAGTTTACGCTATTCGTCAGTGCCGTGTCTTCATAGAGGGTGCATTTTAGGTGGGTAAATTAGAGAAAAATTTCGGCGATAGGAAAAAAAATTATTAAGAAAAGTTGTTCAGAATGTCCATCTCTCTTACCCAAAAAAAGGATGCCAGTTATTTCAGACTCACCCTGTATAAGGATTTTTTATGTTTTTCAATAACTTCGAAACTACGCTAAGTAGATATTTTTATAAAACTTGGTGGTACATATACGTCATCCTTAATAAAAAAAGATGATGCGCAACTGCTTTTTCAAAAACAATTTCTTTTCGTCAATGTTGCATCATTTTGTAATAAAAAAGATCTATCGGCTTCTTTCGTATCTTGAACTGCTTTTCAGTAAAAAAAGAACAATAATTAATAATAATGATCTACATAATATTATGTGCCTTATACGGCTACTATGAAAATAAAGTATTTTTATACTTTACAGTACCTTTTGTATTTTTGTCGTCCGATTTTTTTGCGATAGGGTATACAATGTTTAGGTTATTCAGTGATTTAGGCCAAAACGTCAAATTTTGTTTTAAAATAAACAAGGTTTCCAATGACAGATATTTTTGTTTCAAAAATTGTAGAATCCGAAAATAAAGTTAAAATTTTTTTCTTACTTTCAAACCACGGAACCTCGGGGTTTTGAAAATCGAATGCCTTCTGTTAGGCCAATGCAAAACCAAGTTTCGATGTGCTAGAGATATTTTATGAGCACAATGCTACTGGCACTTCTGTCCGTGTAGCGTATATTTTCTGTGTTTTCACTTATAATCTGCCTAGTGATTGAATTATTATAAGAATTTTTTTGAGTTCGCAAATATTTCCAAAATGATCCTGAGTCACAGACAATGAAAAATTTTCTAAAAATATTTGTACTGGATTTTCAGTTAGTAATAAACATAAGCATAATACTAATTGCTACTTTTTCCTCGTTGAGGCATGCGGTTGCTTTTTGGGTATAATACTCCTAGTTTGGATTGAGTAAGAAAATGTCACACCTAAAATTAAAAGAACAGAAACTAACGCTACTTTTCCAATCTTCTGTCAAAATCTAACAGAAAAAAATCAATTGTAATCACAGTTGGTAGCCCCAGCCAAGATAAATTAAAAGAATCTGTCATCCGCAGAATTTTTGCAATTACTAGTAATACTACATTTTCTTTTTTCAATTAGGCTTAATAGAACTGCGAAGTATAAAGATAAATGTCAATTTTAATGGAAAATTGTGAGATATTTTTGTTTCAAAAATTGTAGAAATCGTAGCTATTTGTTCCAACAATAGTTCTGAACCAGTTCTAGCGCAGCAGAACAGCGGGATACAAAAAAGTAATTCCAGTAGATCGCTGAGAACACCAGTTCAGAATTTCTATTGGAACAAAACAGACCCCATATTAGGGACATTTTTTATTTGGGAATTATTCATAATAACAGGATGATTGTCTTGCGTGTCGTCCCAACAAAAAGAAGAAATGCCAGACAGACACAGAAAAGCCCGCGGTCTACTCCCAAACACATCCACAGCAGCAATCGCCCTAAAAACCCCAATAATGTGCATTAGAAATGGATCCAGCCGGAGGCATCCCCATATAATTTGGGGTCGTTCGACCCCCCTTCCCCCTCCCCACCGAGGCCTCCCCCTCCGACCGCGACTTGAAAAAATGCAGCGGAGCAATGCGGCCGCTGCCACCATGTTATTACCGGCGCTGTTATTAAGTAATTATGAGTTATAGGCCGGGATCTAATTGCGCTTAACGAGTGTCCTGGAGCGGAGTGCGTCTAGGGAGCACACGCGACAGCGGCGTGCGTGGTTTTTTCCCTATAAATGTTGTGCATCGTCTTTTTTGCTAAACTAAATAAATAAAAGCAACATTAGGTACATACGACAAATTATGGGAGCGGTCGTACCTGTCGACGTATCTCTCGTCGTACCTTAAAGTTTATTCAAAAATAAGAGGCTTAGCTACAATATGGTTCACATTTCAAGAAAAATGCAACATTTTGGCAAATAGACAACACACAATATTTTATAGGTATAAAAAAAACCTATTGCTAACTTATCTGTGTTACTTACTGTATATCAAAAGAGTTATTTGAAGTAAAGAAAATAAAATGTAAACTGAATCATCCTGCATCTTTTTTCTTAAACATATTCAGGGTTATGTTTTAGATTCTGAATTACCCCTTGAATTTTTTCTCACTTATTTTTTACAACCTGTATAGGTAGGAAGATAGGTTATTTTTTAAACTGTTATAGATAATGTCTACTGCTTATGTTATAGATAATGTCTACTGCTTATTATAGATGCAGGGTGTTCATAGTTATTTTTTAACCCCCTTAACATTTTTTAACATTTTTTATTTTTATTTTTTATCTAGAAAATAAATGTCCAACAGAGCTCTTTGAACATCGAGTAACAGAGATATAGCCATAACTATATGAGGGCATGCAATTTTTAAATGGCCTCCTTGGGGGCCGAGCACTTTTGGACTGCATAACCTAAAATTTTTTCCAACTGGTGCTGTTTCAAAATTTTGAATCTTAAGTGCTTTAAGGACCTACAATTATTATATCTAAGTAAAAAAAGTAAAAAAATCAACGTTTTTTTTTTTAGAAAATCGCACTCGGATATTCAAAAACCGACTTCAAAAATTTGCCCGTATGCACAGGCACACTCCACTAAAAATTAAAAAAAAAAGAAAAAATAACACCGACTTCACAAATTTGCCCGTATGCACATTTCAACTAAAATTTTATATTTTTCTCTTTCTAAATTGAGTTATCTTTGGATTTGGTGACAGTCGAGGCAAGGAATTTACTTAAATCTATTTAGATATGAATACATCATATCCAACATACATCATAACTTACTGCCTTGTTTATGGAGGTAAGATAAATCAATTTAGAAAGAGAAAAATATTTCTAAAATTTTAGTTGAAATGTGTAGACGGGCAAATTTGTGAAGTCGGTGTTATTTTTTCTTATTTTTTTTTAATTTTTAGTGGAGTGTGCATACGGGCAAATTTTTGAAGTCGGTTTTTACTTTTTTGTAAAAAAAATTTTATTTCTTATTTTTTTAGTGATTTATTAAGAATTATCGAAATCGGTCCAATATTAAATTCCATCCCCTATTTATCCACCCTTAGGATTGGCATTTTTCTCTTCAAATTTAATTACTCTTCAGATTTAAATGCGACCACCCCTAGGTAACCCCTTTCTAATAAAATAAGAATCATCCAAATCGGTCCAATATGAACTTTCATCCCCTATTTATCTACCCTTAGAGGTGGAATTTTTTCTTTAAAGTTAAATGGGACCACCTCTAAGGTACTCCCTTTCTAATAAAAAAATAATCATTTAATCGGTTCAATATGAAATTTCATCCCCTATTTGTCCACCATTAACCCATTTTTTCTTTTAAATGGGACCATCCTGTAGGTATACTCTTTCAAATAAAAAAAAATTGTCCAAATCGGTTTATAAATGACGGAGTTCTGAGGTAACAAAAAAAAAAAAATAAAAAACATACAACCGAATTGATATAACCTCCTCTTTTTTTGAACATGAGATAATTGGATTCAAAATTTTGGACAAAAGTTATGTGAATGTTAAATTTATTGTAGGTACATCGTATCTTCTAATTCGACAACACACACCTATAAAACAATACAACAAACTTTCTGCATCTTCGGTGTTGAATGTTTTGGAACATTTTAATATGTATATTTTTGCCTAAATAAGACTTCTACTTAGGTGTGGCGATATTAGATATGGGTGCGCCACTGAGTGGGCTGCGCGATGCGCAGGTAAAAATAATGGACGCTCCGCTCCAGTCCAGACCGGCATGCCGCGAAATTATAGGGCACACACCCGCTACAGAATGCGATGGGGCCCATGGCCCATCTTATTATAATGCTAGGCTTGCATGCAGACCAATCTAGCCGGATTTTTGGCCATCATCTTTGTCCCATGGGAAAAGATAATCGGCCCGAAATTATGACGGACGGGGCAAAAGTTCTCCGAACACAGATTCGGCAGAGATAAAATGATGGTGGATCGGGTATACCTACATAATATAATCAATCGACAAGCAAATCTATAGCTGTTACCAAGTGGCGAATTGAAACATAAAAATATAACCAACATTTTATGGATCTTCTGTGGTTTACGAAATATTCAATTTATTTTAATTTTTTACAAAGCTTTGACGCCCTATATGTTCAAAACAACGGCCCCAAAAGACAAAAATATGTGAAAACTAACATTACTGAATCACCCCGTATATGTATAGTCCAAAGCACGAAAGAAAACGTTTCTAAATAATGCGGGCAGCGTTGCGAGATTTCCTATACGGTAGTAGTTATTTATTGGCGAATACAAGTTTTATCATATTGAAGCCGACTTTCTGAACTCTGTTATACCGAAAAAATAAAGCTCGCATCACGGGACCACTTACCCGTTTTTGTTTATCATTTATTTTTAACGCGGTGTGATAAAACACCTATTATATTTTTTTCAACATAGTCGCGTCTAGCATCGCCTTTGACATACGGCAACACAGCACTTATACCAAACAGTCGGCTGACAAAAGCAGTTAGCCAACGCGTTTTGTGCCTGTTTCTATAGTACGTAAAGTTAACTGCGTAGTTGGTCTACCACACAGACCTCATTTTTTAGGCCGCTGGCAAGTTTTTTCCGCCGGCTCAGAGAGCTCAGTGGCGTTTCGTATGTTCGGGAGTTAACGTGTGCAAAATGAGTTAACAGGAAAGAACGTTGCATTCTCAAGCACGACAAATAATTGCCAATGTTATAAGGGTTTGCCTTCCTCCATAGTCTAAGGCATCACCGTTAAGAATAATATTAACAATAAATTAAATAACAATTGTATAAAAATTAAGTCAGTGAGTTACACAAAATTGAGCTACGCCTCTGAACTGTAACTAATTCTATAATATTTGCGAGTTCTTCCCCCTTACGTCGCACGCATTCTGCCGTAAGGAGGACTATACGTGATGTTTAGTTGCATAGCCACACAGACGAAACATAAATATAGCCACAATAGTAACAGAGTTGAAGATATTTCATGTGATATACTTTTAACATCATTTGGCTTTGCCAATAAAAGTATTTGACAAGCTATAAAAACGTCATAACTAGTATTCTCCCCTTATAGTTACTAGAGTGTGTTCTCCCTAATAATTGTCCTACTTTTTCATTGCTAAAACCATCATTTATTCAAATCGAATTAAGCCAAGCAGTTTCCTTAAATTATTCATTTATTTTATGAAAGTACATCCGAGAAAACTAACTGTATTCCTTAACCTACAAAAACTCGCTGAAAAGTGATCTGTAAGATAACTTATACCGGAATGTTCGAAAGCCAGCCTGGTTAACTGTTGCAGAATGGCTCCTTCGTTATTACCTATTCATAAATTGCAGTATCAGGTATCAAGATTCCTGTTGCTCCTGCGGGTACTATTCAGCGGTAAGCCTCCCAATAATTTTAACGATTGAGCAATAATCCCACAGCCACATATGATACGCCACAATTTATCGATGATATTTCTTACAAATCATGTCCGCTATGCCGCATTCCAGGCAATTCCGCGCTACCTTAATGGCCGGGGAACATTTTTAGATAATAATATTTTAATATACGTTCGCATCAAAAGTTATTCGAAATGGTCGCTAGGAATGACTGGAATTTTGCGAGAACTCGCAATAATTACCGGCTTATAATCCGATAAATTGGTGTAATCTAGATGAGATATCGGGACTAGACGAACGGGATTCCAGGAGAGTTTATATCAAGTACGGAGGAGACAGGGTTGATTGTGCTGCCAGGTTATATTCTTTAATAAAAACTTGATCTTCCATAATTTCAAATTAAAATAATTATTACAACCTAAAAAGTATAGTTTTTAACAAAAGTAGTAGCAAGGCACTAAAGGTCAACTTTTTATGACCCATGTGGAATTTAGTTGCCGAGGCCTCTGGCCGAGGCAAATAAAGTACGAGTCATAAAAAGAACTTCTACGTAGGTCAAGTATGACGAGGCATGGCGCTTCCCAACAGAAACTCCAAACTGCTGCCTGTTGTGCAGCCTCCATGAAAAATAGATTGATATTCAAACCCACTAAAATATTTATAATGAAAGATTGCGGTGTTATAGGTAACAATTTCGCAATGTGTACGAAAAGTTAAATGGGCTTTTGTGGCCGGGTTTTGAATATTTGGTCACTTTTAACGGGCGATGGCTCCGCGTCTGACGTTTGATGTTTACATCTCGCCAAGGCCTATTGAAAAAATCGTACAGTGCCGATTTCTGAGCTTTTAATGACGCTTTTGAATATTTTCTGCATTTTAAGTCTACAATTTGGTTTTTCCGAGGGTTTTTCGCTTGTAACAAATACATAAATAGGCGTATAATGGAAAAATGACCTTTAGTATATTAATTATTTAACTATTGTTTATAGAAAATACTAAAAATAGTACTTCTTTTGCTTAACTCCACACCCCAAAACTTAGTTTTTTGCACTCGACGCGCGTTTTGCTAACCATCATCAGGAGATGATTAAGTCTAATAATAATAATAATCTTAATCATCGCCTAAAGATGCTAACATGGTTAGCGAAACGCGCGTCGAGTGCAAAAAAACAAAGTTTTGGGGTGTGGAGTTAAGCAAAAGAAGTATTTTCTTTTCTAAGTGCCAAAGGTTCCTGATTCCCAACTTAACTAGAAATAGCAAAAAGGGGAAAGTAATACGATGTAGTTTGGTCTTTACTGACTGCTCGCTCCTTCGTCTTTCTATTCTCAAATTATCTTCTTATAACAAATTTCTTAATTGTTGGTACAACCACAGAAAATATATGCTATAGTTTTTTTTCTGTGGGTACAACCTCTTTACACGACGAAATTTTGAAATAACGCGTCTTCATGTTCGCCACGTATTTACTTGTAAAATTTGCAACTTTAAATTAGTTTTTAAATGGGTATTTTTTTTTCATTTTTACGTCCCTGATTTTATAATTTTTAATCTCAGATTTCCATGCATCGCACGCTCGTCTCCGAGACGGGAGGATACTATATTCTGCATTCGCAAACATCATAAAGCATTTATGCATAGGCATGGCAAATTGACTGCGTCGATAATTCAGATTCGGTATTCACGCAATATGGTTTCTACCTGTGTGGAAATCATAAAAAATCGTGCGCATACAAAATATAAATATAAATACTTAATATGGTTTTGTTTGGTAAGTTCACAAGTCAAAGGAATAGATTCACCAGATATAATAAGTTATTGATGAAAAATAACAAATACGTGGCTCAGAACTCAGAAGACCCAAAATGTTTCGTAGTTTTCTTCTCATTTTGATATTTCTACAGGTATAACAGTAGATCACATCAATATTCCCAAGAAGAAGAAGAACAATAATTGAAAGAAAGAAAATCGGACATCATTTCAGAAAAATTAAAAAGGATTTTCTGTCAGCGCCGGGGGTCGAACCCGGGACCTATCGCTTGCTAGGCGAACGTTCTACCACTACACTACGCTGAACCGTTGAAATTAAGTCGGTCTGTTTGTATAGTAGCTGAACGGAGAAGCCTTCGTTCACGCCGTACCACAGAAAATACTCTCCAATTTCCTCCGAAATGATGTCCGATTTTCTTTCTTTCATGTCCATTGGTCTACGTCCTATACGTATGAAAGTTCTTCTCCATTTCCATTTTAATTTTCAGAACAATAATTTATTGCAAAATGTTCCTGCCGATATAAAAAATATATTTCTGTAAGTCTTAAATAATTATTCCTTTTTTTTTTCGGCGAAAGAGAGAAAAATTGATATACAAAGGTGTTCAAGTTTTGATTTAAATAAATTTTTTATGTATCTACTTAGCTTGTATTAAAACTAAACAGTCAATGACACAACAAAAACAACACACACCAGGGTTGAGATGATTTGAATCAGTTGATTAACATCGTGATTAAAATAATGATTTTAATCAAAGCGATTTTTTAATAAAATTATTAAAATCAGGATACTTAAAAATATATTTGTTGGACGTTCCTGCACTCCCCATGAATTTCCTGACTGTTCGGGCTGTCGCAAGTAGGACCGCTTTCTGCATGGACCTGTAAAGATTATCAGTTAGACCCAGCTCTTTGATGTTTCTCAGCAAACTTTTTGGTATAACACCAGTGGTTGACATGATGATTGGAACCGTCCAAACGTTTTCCATTTCCCATTGCCTTCTAATTCGCTCTTCTAAGTCTCTGTATTTCGCGATCTTCTCGACCGGTTTTACACGCAGGTTGTTGTTGTTTGGGATAGCCACATCAATCAGAGTTGTCTTCCTGGAAATTTTATCAACTATTATAAGGTCTGGCCTGTTATGGGCAACTCGTTGATCTGTAAGAACTGTACGATCCCAGTACATCTTGTAGTTGCTGTTTTCAAGAACAGGCTCCGGTGTGTAGCTGTAATATGGGACCCTCTCTGCCTGCACAAGCAGCAGTTTTTCCGCCAGTTCCTGGTGCAAGATCTTGGCAACCGAATCGTGTCGTTCCTTATATTCCGTTGATGCGAACATCTGACATCCTCCTGTTATGTGCTGGATTGTTTCTGAAGTTTGGCACGCGTATCTGCTACAATGAATTTTAGTTAGTTGCGAGTTGGTATAACCTGATCTTGTATGGCCAGTAAGAAGCCTTCCGTTTCGGGGAAGATTCGTCCCGAGGTCAGCCAATAGTTCGACGCTAACTTGTCGACATGTTCCTGGTTAAAACCTCATTAGGATGCCTCCCGTTCAGCGGCTTCTCCAACCACCTCAGTAGTTTATCGTTGTCGGTTCGATGGTGATTTTGATGCTCGTGTTCCTTCAGACGTAGCGGTGTTGAGACGTTGCTCCGCATATAGCATTATGTAGTGTGGAGCTGTTGGCCTGCCTGCGGAAATAATAATAATTATTATTATTACTATTATTATACTGGAAAAGGAGTTTAGCGTTTAGCAGCTTTTCACAAAAATGAAACTTTCAAAAATCCTTCTAAAGAAACAGAGAGGTTCTCTGAAAACCTGAAAATAAAAACTGAATCAGATGATTTATTTGTTTTTTCACTTACTCAAAGTTTGGCTGTCAATTTCTCTTTCTGGACTCATTCCATACTATTTACCAATTCAATGGTCTAATATCAATGTTTCAACTACTTGTTGCAATTAAAGTCTTCGCACCGATCCCCAAAGTTACTTAGTCATCTGCTTGCGCCAATTTACACCGACCGCTACTCGAATGAGACCCCCACAAAGCTCGTAAGGTTTATTTATACGTCCGCCTTGACAGATTGATTCAAGTAGCCGCTTTCGTGAGTCGATTTGGTAGAAATAAAGGACCCGAGTGGTTTATCTTCGGCCCATGGTAAATAAACCGTTCGGCTCTCGGAGAATGCCTGGGCTCGGGCCCCTTCTTCGGACGTGCTGAGATGGGAGCCGGTCAATTGGTCCAGGCGGACTGACGATCGATAAGAATGATCGATGAGTAAATAAAGACGTTGAGAGTCCCAGCGGTCGAGTGGTGAATAATTTAGTCGCAGAGTTCAAAGAAAGTTGGCTTTTGATTGTTTTGATCCGATTGTATGGGGGTGAGAACCGTCCATTTTTTTTTTAATTGTCTACCGGGATTTACATTTATACACTATACAATGGTATTCCAATAGATCCGAAGTGCCTGAAACCAGAAATATTTAAATTGAATTTAAAAAGGGCTATGTTTTCGGGTAATTTCGATATTTGGAAAAGCCACTAGGTACTTTAGCAAATCCATGTGTTAGGTATTATGTATTTTGTGTAGGTATGCGTAGTTTACTGACGAACAAAACAAAATGTTGCATAAATATTAGGTCTCGAGGTGCAGATCTTAGATCAATTTATAATTATAAGATCAATCGACTTACGTATAAGGAAGGTTGATCATAATTATATGAGCAGTCTCGTCGAAATATTACAAAAACACCCTGTAGTTGTAGCCTGCTGCAAGACTACGGTACGACGTTAAAAGAGCTAAAAATAAACAGACTATACCCCCAGTATTAATACCCCGATCGCCGATCGCATTTCTATCGTCAGTGGTTGGAAGTATGTGATGAGATTGCACCCTAATGTGTAGGATGGGATTTAATTTTTAATTAAATTTTGTTTTGTTTTTATATCATCATCATCATATTACAAAAACACCCTGTAGATGTTTAAAGGAACTTAGGGTCAATCTCCCTCAATATAATTTATAATAATTAGATATAATATTATAATTGAAATAATAGTTATTTATGTACCAAGGCACTAAAGTTCAACTTTTTATGACTCATGTGGAATTTAGTTGCCAAGGCCTCTGGCCGAGGCAAATAAACCACATGAGTCATAAAAAGAACTTCAGTACCGAGGCACATATTATATTTTATTGAAATCGGAAAAAAAAATGTTTTATTAGGCAAGAAGATAATAATAAGGGATCACCCGTCCATGAACCGAATACGCGCGGCGTTGCTTGACTTTGACGATCGCTCTACCTAGGTCAAGTATGACAAAGAGACGGCGGCTTCGAACAGAAAAACCAAACTGCTGCTTGTTGTGCAGCCTCCATAATAAATCTATTGATATTCAAACCTACTAAAATATGATTGCGCTGCAATAGGTAACAATTTCGCAATGTGTACGAATAATTAAATGGGCCTTTATTGGCCGGGTTTTGAATATTTGGTCACTTTTGACGGGCGATGGCTCCGCGTCTGGCGTTTGATGTTTACATCTCGCCAAGGCCTACTTATTGAAAAAATCGTACAATAATGGGTTACTTCAGTGCCGATTTCTGAGCTTTTAATGACGATTTTGGGACACTTTTCACTGCCGATTAAGAAAAGAAAAATACTTTATTCACTTGTTAATAGAAAAATTCCAGCCAAGCATCTTATAATAATTAATAGGAATTTGTAATTCAACAAACAATTCGAAAAACGACATATATCTAAGATTATTACTATTATAAATCCTCGCCCTTCTTTTTGTGTTAAAAAACAAAAGAAAATTGAATTAAAAATTAAGTCCTACCCTACACATTAGGGTGCAATCTCATCACATACTTCCAACCGCAATGACGATAGAAATGCGATCGGCGCATTAATACTGGGGGTGTAGTCTGTTTATTTTTAGCTCTTTTAACGTCGTACCGTAGTCGTGCGGCAGGCTACAACTACAGGATGTTTTTGTAATATGAGACGAGACTGCGACATATAATTGTTTTTCAGACAATATTTGCAACTCTGTAGAAATTATTTTATTTTTATAATTTTGTAAATTACTGTGCAAAAATTGCAAATAAATCGTATTATTATTAAATAACTGATTCCATTTGTCAGTTCCAAGTAATATCTAATCTATGGGCAGTTCTATAATGACATTCTATTATTAACAATGCCTCGAACCACTCTCCGCTCTACCCTTCTAGAGCAGTTGACCGGCGTCCGCGCGGCGGGTCCCAAAGAATCCCAAGCGGTCTCCCGTTGACACGGCAACAATGGACATATCTCATTGTGTGCCCCTTGTAGACCTCTCGACTCGCCTTTATGATTTTTTTATTCGTCTTGTTAGCCACCCGCGGCTAGCCGCGGGCCGGGATTTAGTAGCCAGGCCGAAATTGTTTACAAAAACTTAATCCGTAATGGGGACCGTAACCCTATATGCATATCGGAGAAATATAGCCGTGGCTCCTCGCCATTTTTTAAAGCCGATCGTCCGTGTGTGAAAGATTGTGATCAAACGTCCTAGCAGTCAGGATTCAGAAGCGGGCGTGACAATAGAGATCGGGTTTCATGAGTGGGATTGGACATTGTCCTGTGTGGTCTCAGAGTAACCGGTAGGTAAGTGTTTTTGATTGGCAATGCGATTTTGTGTTAATTTAATCTGTGATTTTAACGAATATTCAATTTTGAATCCGTTTAAACTCTTCTCTTGTTGTTGATATTATTTTTTTTTGTTTTATATCAAAGTACTGATGTATAATATTTTTGTAGTCTATGGTTGAACTTGGTCTCAGTGTACTTCGAAACTAATAACTGATCCTTTATTAGTACGTACCTGCCTACTGTTTTTCTTCTTTCCGATAAAGTCTAGACGACTCTGAGATCGAAGGCAAGATTTGTCCCTATAAATCCAAGTTAGAGAAAGACAGATAGGAAGCCAACAGATCAAAACAGCCAATTAGCAATTCAAAACATTATATTTATAAGTAGCGCTTGTTGTAGCCTTTTGTAAAATACTAGGTCACCGACCTTGATAAACTAAAATTGTTGCTGCGCTCGATATCCTGGCGCTAGTGATACATTGTGTTCGAGTTTCTACTAATTATAATAATTTCTTGGTAGCCAACATGATTTTGCATCACGCCAGTAACAAATGTTCGCGTCGTTCTTGGAAACGATTTTTTGCAGGAAATGTTGAGATTTTTTCAGGTGTGAGTTGTTGGATTGACGTATCTATTTATGTTATTTTGAGAATCCTGTTTACTCGTAAATTGCAAGAAAAAACATACCTATGCCATGGTGTTTCCAATCATCTAGATAGGTGTATAGTGTATAGCGCACTCAAATAAAACTTACCAGATTTTAATTTTTTAACAAAAATTGATAGTTCCAGCGGCAATATTATAATAGAATCGACACCATGGCACGATACACAAATCGTGCACCATGCCATATTTTGGAAGCTGCAAATGTCATGTCAAAAAATGTAATTCCAGAAATTTTTCCAAAGATTTTTTATAACTCAAGTACTAATATATCATTTTAATATTGTAAATAAGTACTGATAAGCCAAAGCCAAAATGTCATCTCAAACATCGTGTAGTATACAGGGTGAGTTTTTTCGATGTCCACTATGGGGATCTCGGAAACTAGCAGAGCTAGAACAAAGGTTAAATGGGGAAAGATTTGCAATTTTTGAATGCTCAATCTAATGCCCAATGCCTATCCAAGTCTATCCAAGTTACAGCGGCAGTAGATATAAACAAAGTCACATGACCGCATTGCGATCGATTACCAGGGTCTGACTAATATGAGATTCCCAATGGCTTGTAATTCAGAACTATGTAATTCTTTTAGAAGTTCTAAAATTGTGTTTTTACCTTTCGTGGATTTTTATAAATTTCCTTAAATTAAGTAGCAAAATAAATTTACAGAATATACTGCTAAAATAAAATATGCAGGAAACTCGACTGAGGGAAGAACCGGTCCTGCATTCTGCTCCCCGCGTAAACACTTTTACACATTTTGTGACGGCCAGACCAATAAGAGAATAGGTCAATGTTTTGATCCACTGCCTGATTTTTTGCTATTCCATCAGATCTCTATAGCTCCGTTATTTCTGATTATACAGAAAAACTGTTGAGACAAAAATTATAGATAATTTTGGGCTTAATAAGATAATCTAATCCAATTTTTTATGTGGTTTGTGATTTTTGAGATATGACATAAACTTGTGTTTTTAAATGTAAATCATAGTTGGCTGTGGCCTTATCAAATCGGCCTTTTTTTTTTAGCTTTCCAAACCTATAATACTCGGCATAGTTATTATAAAGAATAAAATAGTCAGCCATGACATATTTTCATAATTACGTTCTATTATATAAGACATACTTCAAACTTTCAAATATATTATTTTTAGCTGGTGACAAAATGTAACAAAATAAAACAAAAATTATCACGATGGAGCTTCACCACATAATTATTTGCCCGTAAGAAATTACCTAGATTAGCTCTATCCAAATAGTTGGATAGGGAGAAATAGACCTATTTCCTGGCAGCCCCGATTCCCCGATTTGTCAGTTTTGGATTTCTTTTTGTGGGGAAGTACAAAATAAAGTATGAGACAATTGTTGAATTAAGAGCAGCTGTTTTAGAAACAATTGACAGTATATTGACAGGCGCTCTCTAAGAAAGGCGACAAATTCAGCTTTAAAAAGATGCAATATTTTCATAAATAATAATGGTGGATTGTTTGAAAATCTTTTTTATTTTAAAAGTTGACCTTTTAAAATAAAAATAGTTTGAATTTAAGTTTTTTAATTTTTGTTTTATTTTGTTACATTTTGTTACCAGCTAAAAACAAAATATTAGAAAGTTTGAAGTACAATGTCTAATTATAAAATAGAACGTAATTATGAAAATATTTCATGACTGACTATGTGAAAATTTAAAAAAAAAATCAGAAAATTAGCCATAGCCTAGCTCTTTTATTTTTTATAATAACTATGCTGAGTATTATATCTTTGGAAAGCTCAAAAAATGGCCGATTTTATAAGGCCACAGCCAACTATGATTTACATTTAAAAAACACAAGTTTATGTCATATATCAAAAATCACAAACAACATAAAAAAATTGGATTAGATTATCTTATTAAGTCCAAAATTATCTACAATTTTTGTCTCTACAGTTTTTCTGTATAATCAGAAATAACGGAGCTACAGAGATCTGATGAAATAGCAAAAATCACTCTTTTCAAAATATCAGTAAGCCATGAACTTTTTTAAAAATCCAAAAGGGGCATTAGATTGAGCATTCAAAACTGCAATTCTTGCCCCATTTAACCTTTGTTCTAGCTCTGCCAGTTGCCGAGATCCCCATAGTGGGCATCGAGAAAAACTCACCCCGTATAAACCAGAGCAAGTCCAACCGGGCGCTCTTTCTCTCGAAACGTTTTTTCCCGTGTGCCCCTACCGAGAAGTGCTAATTGCTAGGAAGCCCGAAAAAAGCCAAATACCTACCTCCGCCAGACGCCGCTCACCGAAATAGACCGGCGGCGCAGCGTCGCCAAGTGGCCTTAAAAATTACCCCCGTCTCGGTTCCGGGAAAGGGACCGTTTTGGGCTATTTCGGTTGTCGATAGGACGGAGGGGCGACAGTCGATTCGCCAAGTCGTCAGACAAGGACCGCGCCGCTCTGGCGCCAGGCGCCACCGAGCACTCGGGGCACCACCGCTCTTATCTAGAGTGCCGTGGAGTGCATCCGGCCGTGAGTCACTTGTTTATGATTATTGTTTGACGGCGACGAGACATGTCCCAGAGGGCACGTTATAAAAAGCCTGAGGGGGGGTGCGCTTAATTACTGCAAGTGTAAAATGCGGGGACGGTACCTACCTACGCGACCGTTCAAAAGGTTACCTGCGGACATCCCCATGCTCAAATAAATTGGTAATCCTTTAAGCTCCGTGTCACACACAGATATTAACGGTATGGGTATCGCGTCGGAGTGACACTGGAATAGGTACCTAAAGACTATCCAAGTTACAGCGGTAGTAGATATAAACAAAGTCACATGACCGCCTTGCGATCGATTACCAGGGTCGGACTAATATGAGATTCCAAGTGGCTTGTAATTCTGAACTAATTCTTTTAGAAGTTCTAAAATTTGTGTTTCTACCTTTCGTGGATCTCTATAAATTTCCTTAAATTAAGTAGCAAATTAAAATTACAGAATATACTGCTCGCGATCCGATCTAAAATATGCAGGAAACTCGACTGAGGGAAGAGCGGGCCCTGCCATCTGCTCGCCACGTAAACACTTGACATTTTATGACGGCCAGACCAATAAGAGAATAGGTCACGTGGTGGCCAATGTTTTGATCCACTGCCTCTCTAACTTGGATAGACTATAACTCTTAAAATAGGAACGTTTCACACATTTGCCTACCCGACAAATAAAATCGGTAGTAGTCGCCATAAGTAAACGAAAACAAAATTCACACGGCCAGCGTCCAGTGTCTCACGAAACTGGAAACATAATTATAATAATTATTAGGGCATGCACATACATCATACATCTCCTTTCGTGATATGAAATATGAGTATCAAATTTAAATATGACATTATAACACTAATGTAATAAGTGGAAACAGCATAAACAGGCCTTTGTTTATGGAATTTACTAATTAAGTTAGGTACCTACCTGTATTGTTTCTCTAATATCTAGGTACTATACAACTGGACAGGTTATTTTTTCTCCTCCCTATGATTCCGACAGCGATATTTCAACAGGTCTGTGTGAAACGGCGCTTAGGGTACAAGCATTAATGGCAATTTTTAAGACGGTCGATATTTTATACGTACAACCCTTGTTTATATACAGTGTGTCCCAATTTGATACTGGACACCTCGGAAATATATGAAGGGCAAGGAAAACAAATGGTCTCTATTTTTTTTTATTGGTAGTCCCAAGGGAGCGTATCTCAAAGACGGTAGTATTTGGATGGGGTAATTATTTCATGGCCTGGCTATGATTTTTTAAAATAACAAATTTTCAAAAAACCCCATTAGATATTTTTTTACGAGAAAATATTATTAAGAAAACTTGTTCGGAATGAAAAACTAAGTAGATTCGCAAAATTTCAAAAGTCTAGGCCTACTTTGATTTTAGATTTATCTCCCACTTTTTTCTTAAAAAAGTGTCCTTTCTGAAGCTTTCAGGTCAAAATTTTATTTTTTCACGATAATAAAGTTTCCTTAATAATATGTTGACGTAAAAGCTCCAGAAAGGACACATTTCCAAGAAAAAAAGTGGAAGAAAAAGACGAAAAAGCTAAAAATCAAAGTAGGCCTAGACTTTTGAAATTTTGCAAATCTACTCAGTTTTTTATTCTGAACAAGTTTCTTTAATAACATTTTGTCGTAAATAATTACCCCATCCAAATACCACCGCCTACGAGATACTCTCCTTTGGGACAACCAATAAAAAAATATAGACCATTTGTTTTCCTTGCCCTTCATATATTTCTGAAGTCTCCAGTATCAAATTGGGACACACTGTATAAATAAGGGTACAACATGGAGTATACGGATGTTCGTAAAACGTTTATAATCTATCAGCTCAAACAAAGCACCGAAAACACTATTTATATTAATGGATAGCGACATAAAAAAGTTGTCGATAGGGGTTCTTCTAGGCCAAAATCGTCTTAATTTGACAGGAAAGATAAATCTTGGATACGCCGTTGATTGTCGAATGTCGGGTAGATACTTTTCAAAAAGTGTACCAATACCACCACAGTATATCTACCGAGATATCTACCCACAGATGTCCCACTATATTTTTAAAAGTATAAAAACTCGCATATAAAATAAGAACTAATCTAAAAATCAAAAATTACGTCTCTTACAGTCAGCAGCAATAAGCTTCTATACAATGTGGTAGAGTATTGTCAGTGATTATATAGAATTTATTTATTATAGTGTTAGTATTACCCTTGTTTATTATAAACAAGGGTATTACCTATAGTTATGGTAATTGTTTATAGTTACAATACAAACTCATGAACTAGACTGAACATTCGATACAAATAGTGTTAGTATTACCCTTGTTTATTATAAACAATGGTATTACCTATAGTTATGGTAATTGTTTATAGTTACAATACAAACTCATGAACTAGACAGAACATTCGATACAAATAGGTATAGTGTATGCAGTACGTTGTACTTACATGTTAAAAAATCGTGTAGGTACTATTGGCATATTGAACATTTGAATGAATAGTGCAAGTAGACTTAACACGTTACGTAGGTATATAAAAATTCTGTCGCCTTAAACACCTAAGTATGAGCAAACAAGACAAAGAGTACTCTTGTCGACTAGTTACTGTTAAAGCCCATGAATGAAAATGTAAACAATCGATAATTCAAGTGCACATGGTGCCTAACAGCGCCACACAATCACTCGAAAAAATCCCTCACCATTAACACGAAACCAGTTTAAAGTGTCCATACATGGGCGTTCTTTATAGTCTACAAACATCCGCTACTAAGGAAGCTTTTACCGTCATATCTAATAAACAACACAAATATTAGTGTTTCCCTATTTTAAACATTTGCCTGTTTATTACCAATGTTTATGAGGCAAGCGGGCACAATGTAAGTCAACCGAGCCGTGTGTTAAAAAACATGGAGACCAGGCTAGGCATATAGGTAATACACGAATCTGTACGAGTCTTCGTTTCTGAACCCTGGGCAAACTCAGGTAAACTCATTTCCTAAAATATTTTGTAAGTATAGTACGTACGCATTTACACGATTGATCTTTTGCCTACCATAAAACTGTCATTATCCCTTTGACCATAAAATGCCTCAAATTTCGTAGAGGGTCGGAGTAGGTATATACCTGCAACCGTAATTCATAATATAAATACAATTTTAAGCAGGTATTTTTTTATACTTATAAATATAGCTAATTGTATCAGCCTTGTATTAGTCTTGTCTTAGTGTTATAGTGTGGCGTTTTGGTGTTTGTGCTTTGTGCTGATAGTGGGTCATCTAGTGTCATGTTCAGAAGAAAGCATTTATCTCTTGATGCTAAAGAAATAATTTAAAATGTGTATCAATCCTTGCTGGCAAGAGGCCTTAATTCTAGAGATGCTTTAGCGGAGACGTCTGCCTTAACAAATACTCCTCTAACTTCGGTAAGGGACATATTATTAAAACCTATTATTCCCAAAAAAAGCGCAGTGACTCCGGCACAATAAGAAGTATTGACGAGTATGATATGGATTTATTAAGAAGAAAGATTTACCAAATGTATGAAGAACAATCTGTACCCACCTTGGTTTCCCTAAAGAAGAGGCTGATCAACGACGAAACAAACATTTCTTGCGGTATTACGACCCTTAGAAAAATGCTGCTCAAAATGGGATTTAAATATCGCACAATTAATAAAAGAGAAACTTTAATGGAATCTCAACGTTTACGAGAATGACGTCATCAATATCTAACAGCTATTACACAATATAGAGCAGAAAATCATTATTGACATACATTGACGAAACATGGTTTGATACCCATGACACTGCAAAAAAAGGATCGGTTGATTTTTCACAAAACTGTCAAACCAGGGCCCCTTCAAATAAAGGCAAAAGATTCATGCAGGTTCAGAAAATGGGTTTGTTCCGAACTGTCTTTTGCTTTCAGCTAAAAACATAGCAGTCTCTTCCTTAGATTACCACCAAGACACTGACGCAAAACTGTTTGAAGATTGGTTTGGACATCGTCTTTTGAAAAATATACCAAAAAATGGACAATGCACGTTATCATAGCAGGCAATTAAAAATAATCCCCAATTGTAGCAGTACTAAAGCGGAGATTCAACATATGCATTTTCTGCAAATAAAAAATTAAAGACGAATTGTAGTTTCTCTATACTTGCATGCTAAACTTCTTGTTAATCGGTTTTGAATTTCATATGATCGTTTTCTAACCAATTGGATGATCTTTTTATCGAACCGTTACCATGGCAACGGCCATAGATACTCAGACGCATTGTTGAAACCGTCCTCAAAAAAAACCCGCTACACCAACTTTCAAACTAATTTTTGAGCGAAAACAAAGCAGAGATACAATTCTTATAGGACTCGATACTAAGTTGAGTGAGGTATAGGCATTTTAATTTAGTTATTATTAGGTATATAAAATTTTTGGCTAACGTGCGGAAATTTTAACAATGGTTGTGACAGTCTATGTGTAGCTTTGTCGTGACTGGGGTTATAAAATTTCAACTCATTGCAGTCAAATTCGTTATTAAATTGGTATTATGGTATGCCTGTTGAACATATTTCTCCTGAACGTTGACTCGGCTTCACCGCAATCATTCGGTATTATAAAATTCCTGCGGTGGAAACAAGAGCAGGGCAGATAGCCCCGCCAGCACCGCGGTGCCGTTAAAGTAATGCAACATAAATTTTAATCAACCGGCCAAAGATAAAAAAAACCAATTTAAACGTTGACGTGTTCCGCGCTCCGTCGCTGATTAAAATAACATAAGAGAGCGGGGTTATTTAAATGAGGATCATAAGAGGCGAAATTGTCAGCGAATGTTTAATTAAGGCAGTGGCGCCACGGCCCGGGGCGCCGAGCTTCTAAAAATAGACTGAATCCCCGATGAATCGCGTCCTCGCAACAGGATTTCTACCGCCTGGAGATGTAGGAAGTTTTTTTCGCGCAAATAGACGGCCTTGGGAGATAAAAGGCACAAAACGGACTGAAAATACGGTACAAAAAACATAAAAATCTCCTCGTGTATTTTAATCGGTAAAACACCTAGGTACTTGCGAAAACAAAAAATGTAATCGACACCTACAAAACTAAGTTATATTGTTATACCATAACAACATTAATAACCACCGGTTACATTCGGTATTCGGTCAACCAAAGACAATCACATCATTGTCTTTGGGTCAACTTCCAATAAGATAAGCCTACAAATTTAGAAATGTAAGTGTGATAATAAATTTTAGAAATAACTTACAGACCCCAAGTAAAAGTTGCTAAGTTGCTAAATGTTTTCGTAGAAAATTGTTTTAGAAAAAATATAGAAAATAAATATACAAAAATAATACAAACTGCGTTTTTAAGATATAGGACGTTAAATTTTTGGTCGAAATCCATATTTGAGACCGTTTTCGTTCAGAATTAAGGATGTAATATAAAATAAGTTTTATTTTCGTAACAAATATCTCGGAACTCCGTACCTCCGCCACTGGATGAATGAAAATAATGAAATCGACACATAGGTAATGTTCCTACCTACCTGGACACATTTCCTATCAAAATTAATTTCAATTAGTTTTGAAAAAATATTCCATATTTTAATATCGATATCGGCTTATGTAATTATATTATAAAAAAATTTTTCCATCAATTGTTAAAATCCTGCTATAAAAAACTGACTCATCTTGTAGATTTATGTAGAGACCAAAATAGTGTTTACCTAAACAATACGTTTAAGTAACAGGAAATACATATAAATTTGTGCACTATTAAAGTTTATACAGGGTGGACCAGTTTTTTGTAGCAGGACTTTAACAGGTGATAGATCTTCAAAAAATAACGGCACTTTTTCGTATAAACTATATCTTTTTAAGGCTTTAGAAAAAGTTACAGGGAGTTAAAGTGGGAAAAAATATGCGGACTTTATTGAATATTTACCAAACCAGTTGAGATATTTAAGTCATATTTGGTATACGTTAAAACGACATGGGTTAGCATAAAACCTGTTAATATCGAACATCTTGAACAACCAGTGGCGGAGAAGTGGGTAATTGGTAAAATTATGTTTAGGAAAATAAATTAATCACCTTGTATTTTAACAAAAGGTATTGAATTTTTTATGTAGATTTTAATTGCAGACAAAAATGTCCTCTTGGTATTTGTTCGCATGTGTTATAGTTTAATGGCAAATTTCATTTTTTTGTATTATTTCGGGGTATTTCTGAAAATTATCAAAAAAAATTGCTCCATAAGTCACACTTAAAGTAGAAATAATGTGTTTGCTACTTTAAATAAAGTAACTTTTTCCAATAAACTTACCTATTTAAGGCTATACTTTTGAAGTTACAGGGTCTACAGGATACAATTAAGGTTACGCTCTGTATCTTGACAAGTAAAACCTTGAATGGGTTAGTTTATTGGAAAAAGTTACTTCATTTAAAATAATAAACACGTTTTTTCTACTTTAAGTGTTACTTATGCAGCAAATTTTTTAGATAATTTTTCAGAAATACCCCGAAATAATACAACAAAATGAAATTTGCCATTAAACGATAACACATGCGAACAAATACCATGAGGACATTTTTGTCTGCAATTAAAATCTACATAAAAAATTCAATACCTTTTGTTAAAATACAAGGTGATTCATTTATTTTTCTAAACATAATTTTATCAATCACCCACTTCTCCGCCACTGGTTGTTCAAGATGTTCGATATTAACAGGTTTTATGCTAACCCATGCCGTTTTAACGTATACCAAATATGACTTAAATATCTCAACTAGTTTGGTAAATATTCAATAAAGTCCGCATATTTTTTCCCACTTTAACACCCTGTAACTTTTTTCTAAGGCCTTAAAAAGATATAGTTTATACGAAAAAGTGACGCTATTTTTTGAAGATCTATCACCTGTTAAAGTCCTGCTACAAAAAACTGGTCCACCCTGTATATGTCGTAGGCATCGGGCATAATACGTAATTTCGAGGAATGTCTAGTAATTACAGGCATTGCCGGCAAAAGCTGCAATAAAATAACTATTACCTTGTTTGACTCAAATTTTGCGTCATTTCAAGGATTGCCCTTGCCTACTTGCCCTTGTTAGTCGAACAGAGTAATCGTCCATTACAGCGTCTGACTGCTGTTTGTTCAGTAAAATTCTACAAATTTTCAAGAAATGACTGAACAAGCGGCGGTCAGACGCTGTGACGTTCAATGGTTCGACCGATTACTCTGTTTGACTGACAAGGGCAAGGGCAATCCCTGATATGACGCATAATTTCAGTCAAACGATAGTTATTTTATTACAGCTTTTGCCGGCAATACCTCTAATGACTAGGCTTTCCGCGAAATGACCTATTACGCCCGATGCCTACGACATATACATTTTTGCTATATTTTTGACATCTCTACCCCAAAAACTACATTTAACTAATATTATCTCGGTTTGAGTTATCTCTATTACTCCTTTATTCAATGGTTGTATCAAATATCGGGTAACTTATTTTTACTATTGGCGAGCAAAAGCAAGCATTTCCATAAGAGTCCAAAATTTATGAATATTGACTGTTGCATATTGAGCTGGAAATTTATTATAAGGGTACAAGTAGTCTTGTTAAAAATCCATAGTTGACGTTGCTTTTGTCCCTCGTTTTGACCTGTATAACAATACATGTCGGACAACTTGTAAGGACGAAAGAAAAAAATAGAAGATAGGAAAAAAATATCAGTTATTATTGTTGCTTCCTTTGTACCCGAGACTCAAGGCTGCTTGCAGAACAAGCGGCCAATTAAAAAAATTGTTGTCAACATGTCTAGATACAATGTTGCTCTCGCATACCAACTACTATTGAACTGGCAAGTAGAGATAGCTGTGCTATCAAAAAACTTATTAAACTAAAGGTTTGCAGTACTTATTTAAAAATATATATCCTCCTTGGCAACTACTTTGTTTTCAGAGTATTTCAGAAAGTACCTATATACAGGGTGTCCGGTAATTATGCGGCAATCTCGCGTGAGCAGGTAGAGGACATCAAAATATTACGATTGAGCTCAACAACTATGGGTCAAATCTTAATAGTTACGGAGATACAGGGCGTTGTAGTTCTTTTTTTGAAATTGAATTATGGCAATATCTTCCAAAATAATCAAGCTGCTGAACTGAAATATAGTACTATTATGTTTTTGGGGATGGAAAATAAGATGAAAATGTCAATTTCTACGTATTTCACAGATGGCGCCACTTGCGCTATTTTTGGGTCGTACTTTTACTCGTAACTTTTTTGAGGTTATCTTTTTGGTCTTGCAAATCCATCATTTTAGTGCACCTTTTTATTCTGCAACAAAACGGTACTCTTGCTTCATACGGATAAAATCAACCGTTTACGTTTAACTGGGCAAAATGTGCCCCCAAACACCTGTTGACTCCAATATTCGAAACATAAAATTTTCAACGACCGCTTTCAAATGCTACAGATCAACTGTACATTCAAAATGAAGAAAAAAATGCTAAATGGATATTGGTCAAAACACCATTGGTTTTCTTGAAATAGGGTGTTCAAATTTTGTCAAATTCAATCCTTTCCATTTTGAAAGCGAATAATTTTTGGTGCATTGTTCATAGAGATTTTTTTCTTCATTTTGAAGGTACAGTTGATCTGTAGCCTGTAGCATTTGAAAGCGGTCGGTGAAAATTTTATGTTTCGAACATTGGAGTCAACATGTGTTTTGGGGCACATTTTGCCAATTTCAACGCAAACGGTTGATTTTATTCGTATGAAGCATGAGTACCTTTTTGTTGCAGAATAAAAAGGTGCACTAAAATGATGGACCTGCAAGGCCAAAAAGATAACCTCAAAAAGGTACGAGTAAAAGCACGATCCAAAACAGAGCAAGTGGCGCCATCTGTGAGACACGTAGAAACTGACATTTTCAGCTTATTTTCCATCCTCAAAAACATAATAGTACCAAATTTCAGTTCAGCAGCTTGATTATTTTGAGAGATATTGCCAGAATTCAATTTAAAAAAAGAACTATAACGCCCTGTATCTCAGTAACTATTAAGATTTGACCCATAGTTGTAAACTCAATCGTAATATTTTGACTTCCTCTACTTGCTCACGCGAGATTACCGCATAATTACCGGACACCCTGTATGTAGGTCGTGGATTAGAAGTTTTGGATCTCCTACTACTTAGTCGGGTTATGAAAATCTAAATTTAATCAAAGAAATTCGTGATAAAAACTGATAAAAAAAATATAATTGTTATGCGTGTTGATACAAGTTCAAACGATGATTCATTCGGAGTGTTATTAACAAAAGCAGTAAATCACAATTTATTTAATACCTTATCGCTTAGAATATTTATACAATATGCTTACCAAATAAACTATAATGATTACCTTTGAACTTATTCGCATCGTTGAAGACGATATTTATTTGAAATACCTAAATGACAGAAACAATAATTAATAATGCAGAACATGATTACATTTCGATGTTACTCCACGGAGAGTTATTTATCTAAAATCTGAACGCTGGGAATTTAGAATTTTAATAGATTAATCATTGTAGCTATCGCTTAGCCTTGATATTTTTCGATTTTTCTTTACGCCAAATTAACTAACCGTTTTGAGAGTTCCGCATGCTAAATATAACCACATCTTGCGCGTAATAAATTCACAAAAGAAAAACAATGAGCTCGTAATTGGATTTTAATATCCGAGATTATAAGCATCTCGCTCGAAATTAATTACGTATTTGTAAATTAAAATTTTGTACTTAGTCACTTTCATTATTCCGAGGCGGCCGCTCTGCTTTTTGTTCGAGCACACAAAGAATTTATCTTGGCGATCGATGACGGAGATAAGAGAGAGGTTCATTTGTGTCTGGTCGTACAAGTTTTCCCCGAGATAAAACACATGTACCTTGGGTTTTGAAATCTAGATGGGGGCACAAAAAAGGTATAGAAGAAAGTGCGCGTTAAGCGCGTCCGTTTTTTGTTTCGAAACAATAGACTAGAACTAAAAACAATACATAAACTTGAAAGGGATTACTTTATTCACGATTGTGGACAAAATGAAATATTTAATTTAGTTCCCTAGAAAGTAATAAAAGGATGAATGATGTGAAGGTTTCTTCCTCAGTTTCATTGGACGTATAATGACAACAGAAAAGTTTCTAAAGATTTTAGAAGTTATTTGAAGTGAGATTAAATGAATTAAGGTTAAATGCTGGGAAAAACTAACATATTGACCGACTTTGTGATAATTATATTATCTAAGTATGTCTTAGGTGAAAATTGAACAATTATTTTAATTCCAGATTATGTTCGTTGCTTCTGTAACTTGCCGAGATGCGTCACAACAGGATACATGTGCAAATCCAGGGGTGGAGGGTGCTATTCGGATTTGGGAGCACCCCCTGGGCCCCTAAACCCTTTCACCGGTGGTAGTTACCAGCCAGGTAGACATGGTTGTCTGGAACCAGACACAGAAACGTAAGTAAAAGATCTAAAATGGAATAGGCATTTGGCAATAATTGATATACAATTCCCCGTCACCTATAGTTATTATTTATATGGTATGGGGTAACCGCAAAAGTCTCTTGTCACTTTTTCGTGGGTTTGATAGCAATTTGACATTAAACGTGTCAGCATCCATTTAATACGTGTCCTAGGATGACACGATGACACGTATTAAATGGATGCTGAGGTTTAGACTTGATTTGTACAGAAACACGATTATAAGTTTTACCACGACATTTTCACTGTACCTAGATTGAAACAAATCGTTTATGAAATAGAACGTAAACATTGAGTCAAATAATATACTAAAATATGTATACCTACAGTGTGTTTCACTTTGAGTCGAGACGATTTCGTATTCTTCGAAAGATACTTGATAGGTTGAAAAAAAATTTTGAACATTGGTCCATATCTCCGACTGTATATTGTATACTATACAGGGTGAGTCAGAATGTATAGTAAATACTTTAAAGGGGTGTTCGGCAGGTGGTTTTAAGGGGGGTCTTTCATATAAAATTTTTCGATTTGGGCTTTCCTTGCCAAGTTATTCTGGTCTACAGGGTGACCCAAAAGTATTTTTTTTTATTTATATCTCAGTAACGGCGCTACTTAAAATTTGAAATTTGGTAAAAAAAGGGTAAAACCTCGGGTAAAACTAACAACCCCTACCTATTAATTTTTTGCTCAAACTTTTTGAGGTTATCTTTTTGGTCTTCCAAGTCCGTCATTTCAGGGTATCTTTTCATTTTGCAATAAAAGTGTACTCTTGTTCCATAACGATGAAATCAACCGTTTGCGTTGAACTTAACTTCAACATTCGAAGCATAAAATTTTTACCTACCGCTTTCAAACGTTACACATCGACTGTACCATTAAAACTGAGAGAAAAAATCCTAGGAACAATGCACCAAAACTTATTAGCTTTCAAAATGGAAAGGATTGAATTTAACAAAATTTAAACACCCTATTTCAAGAAAACAATTACTGTTTTTACCAATGTCCAATTGGTATTTTTTTCCTTATTTTGAATGTACAGTCGATCTGTAACGTTTGAAAGCGGTATAGGTAAAAATTTTATGTTTCGAATGTTGAAGTTAACAGGTGTTTTGGGGCACGTTTTGCCAATTTCAAAGCAAACGGTTGATTTTATCGTTATGAAACAGGAGTACACTTTTTTTACCAAATGAAAAGATACACTGAAATGATGGACCTGCAAGACCAAAAAGATAACCTCAAAAAAGTTTGAGCAAAAAAATTAATAGGGGTTGTTAGTTTTTACACTTTTTTAGGGCACTGTGTAAATGAATAAACTACCCTAAGGCGTCTTCCAGTAAGTAGATAACACATATCAAATTTCAAATTTTTAAGTAGCGCCGTTATTGAGATATAAATAAAAAAATACTTTTGGGTCACCCTGTAGACCCGAATAACTCGGCAAGGAAAGCCCAAATCGAAAAATTTTATATGAAAGACCCCCCTTAAAACCACCTGCCGAACACTCCTTTAAAGTATTTACTATACATTCTGACTCACCCCGTATATTCTTTTACTCAATGACGTAAAGTTTCTACTGACATTATTTCATCCGTGACAAACTTAGGTAGGCACTACAAAGTCTGGTGAATGTAGGTACTAAGTATAGGAAATCTCTGCCGATTGTACCGTAAGCTGAATAATGTGGGCTCGGGGCCAGAGTTGTGAAGCGTGGATTCATGTTCATGTAAATTGCGGGTAACTGTTCATTCCAGGTTTGTTGTTTTGTTTTAGGCCTCTTCGCGGAATCATGATGTTTTTAGATTAATAATGTTTACTTCCTTGTCGAGATACAATCGCCGTCCTATCCGTGCCCACCGAGAAATTCCTGGTGCAATTAATTCGCGTATATTCTCGGCAAAAGCCAACGGCGGTTATTAAACTTATTAAGCCACTCAACGTTTGATGGTACAGTCAACTTTTAGTTATTTCAGAACCGAACATGCCATGCGAAGCACAATATACAGGGTGGTCCAACTTTTATGGGCAAAACTTCACGAATCTTAATAGAAAACGTCAAGACACGCAGATTTTTTTATGTACAGGGTGCCCCATTTTGGGTGTTTTTGGGTGTTTTTCTCAAAAATCTCGGTTATTATTAAAGCGGTTTTCACGTCACTGTACTACTTTTTTGAGAGGAATTTGGTGGACCAATCAGATTTTAGATAAGTTTTATAGTTTCCGCGCATTGGCGCAGGACTGAAATTTTCGATTTTTTGGAAACCTCTCTCCTGGCTACAACTTATATACTGTGTGTCCACGGATTGATGTCGGAATAGGTGTAAATGACAAAAAAATTTCGAGTTCAAATTTGACCATTTGGGGTTCAGCCCTGCTTGGATAGAAACTAATTTGTGCCATATTAGTAGTTTCGAAAAATCAAGTAGGCCTTGACAGGAACGATTTATTTATTTTCTGTGTAGGTTAAGTGCCTTTTCTGAACAAGATATCGAAAAATGTTATTAGAAAAAGTTGCTTAGAATTCAAAATTATGTCCCTGTGCAGATTTTCAAAATAATTGGCCTACTTTGATTTTAATCCATTTCATTTAGGTAGTTGAACTTTTATATTGCCGAACACACATTTTCAGTCAAGTTGGCATGTTTTTATTATTTTTTTTAAACTGTTCAGTGCAGTTTGGTAGTTATATCCTGTGGGTTTTAGCGTATTAATAAAAAACTGCCAGAAATGGATTAAAATCAAAGTAGGCCAATTATTTTGAAAATCTGCACAGGGACATAATTTTGAATTCTAAGCAACTTTTTCTAATAACATTTTTCGATATCTTGTTCAGAAAAGGCACTTAACCTACACAGAAAATAAATAAATCGTTCCTGTCAAGGCCTACTTGATTTTTCGAAACTACTAATATGGCACAAATTAGTTTCTATCCAAGCAGGGCTGAACCCCAAATGGTCAAATTTGAACTCGAAATTTTTTTGTCATTTACACCTATTCCGACATCAATCCGTGGACACACTGTATATCGACAAATTTAACCAACTATTTTTATAGATTTTTTGGCGTAGAATGTAGAATCGAATGGAATAATTAGTTTTTTGGTAGCGTTAATAGTTTTTGAGATATGAACCAAAGTTATATATTTTTTTAAATGGAAACCATAGTTCATATCTCAAAAACTATTAACGCTACCAAAAAACTAATTATTCCATTCGATTCTACGCCGAAAAATCTATAAAAATAGTTGATTAAATTTGTCGATATATCTAAGTTGTAGCCAGGAGAGAGGTTTCCAAAAAATCGAAAATTTCAGTCCTGCGCCAATGCGCGGAAACTATTAAACTTATCTAAAATCTGATTGATCCACCAAATTCCTCTCAAAAAAGTAGTACAGTGACGTGAAAACCGCAACCCTCTAGCCTTAATAATAACCGAGATTTTTGAGAAAAACACCCAAAAAATAAAGTTATATATTTTTTTTAAATGGAAACCATAGTTCATATCTCAAAAACTATTAACGCTACCAAAAAACTAATTATTCCATTCGATTCTACGCCAAAAAATCTATAAAAATAGTTTATTAAATTTGTCGATATATCTAAGAGAGGTTTCCAAAAAATCGAAAATTTCAGTCCTGCGCCAATGCGCGGAAACTATAAAACTTATCTAAAATCTGATTGGTCCACCAAATTCCTCTCAAAAAAGTAGTACAGTGACGTGAAAACCGCAACCCTCTAGCCTTAATAATAACCGAGATTTTTGAGAAAAACACCCAAAAACACCCAAAATGGGACACCCTGTATTTAAACCAAAGTGTAGAGAATACTTAGACTTTGCTTAAACCCTTGAAATCTTAACGGTTTTCGTTACGCAGGGCATCACAGTTCTTTTTTTAAGTTTTCTTTTATTTTTCCTAAAGAGGACATCAGTCAAGGCAAACATATTTGGTACGATTTAGGCTTTTGAAATTTTGCACACCTGGCGTAGTCACTTTAAACAGCATAAAAAAATCTAATTGGCGTCACAAAAAGAATATATAGGACATAAGCTTCACCAATTTTCAAAAATATACATATTCTACAAGCAACATAATATTTCACTTTTAAGGTTTTTTAAGGTTGTCGTCAAACACAATGTAAAGGTTAATGCACCATATAATATTGTCAAAAGGTCTCGAAAAAGCCATATGGATTATAACTATTTACCAAGTATATCCTAAGATCTGTGAAATTATGGCACCGCTATGCACTGCATTTCGCTGCACAAATGGCCAGCCATTTAACAGTGTAACCCATTATAGCATTGGTGATATTATACTAGGCGAGCATGCAGTCACTCGTTTTTACTACAATATCTATCTTCTATGTCGCCTTCATCTCTTTTTACTACTAATACAAGGTGTGGTTTAATATGGTTAAAAAAGTGTTTTGTCTCGTATTTTATTGCCGAGGCGCCTGTTCTCGAGCTACCCTGATAAATGAACTCATTGGAACACAGTGATATAAGGGGCGCGATCTATTTATTAGCATTTACCACGCTCTGCTACTGGTAAAAATACCAGACTTATCAGCAGAAATCACCCGTATTAAATTCAAAGGTTTTTATGATGCTACAAGTAACTTCATTTATAACATAAGAATTCAGGGTGGTTTCCTAAACATTTTTTTAAAGCAAAAAAAGGGGATCGAAGTATGAACAACTTTTCCTCATATTTTTTTTGTGTATCTAATACATAATGAATTACAGTGCATTACTTATATGACAAAAATTACGCGCAATGCAGGGGTGATCTTATAAACATTTGTTTACAAAAAAATGACCTTAATAAAAGCTTTAGAGGATGAACTTCTTCATATATTATATATTTTTTGTATAATGATTTATAGGGCATTATAAGACAAAAAAATAGTTTGCCACAGGACTAGTCTTGAAAACATTTTTTTTTTACAAAAAAATGACCTTAAGAAAAGTTGATCTACAATTCTGTTTTAGAAAAATTTTTATTTTCTTGACTACTTAACAAGAAATTTCAGCGCATTTATGACACTCCCAATAGAGTTATTGTTTTTTTTTGTTTTTCTCTCGGTTTTTCTATTCCTTATGTGTGCTCCATTCACTGCCCAAGTTAATTTCATCATTTTTAAACCATTAATTTTCTTGGTCAACTTCACTGCTCAATTTCTTGAAATCCACAAATGTCCTCTAATCAAGGGGTACCTACTAAGTTGCGTTGATGGCAGAGGCCTCGACTTGTCTCCCTATTTTACTATAAAGAAATCTTCAAATGAAACTAAAAACATATTAGATTATTAGATATAAGAAAACATGCTTAGTTAGAACAACTTCTTCAAAAAATTACATGTTCGACAAGCTGGAACATGGGTGGTTGTTACGATCTAACTGCAATCTTCTTTGTTGGTTTAGAGCTATCTTTGCTTTGGAACATTGAACTTTCCTCGTTCACTAGGAATTTTATTAAAATTGCATTTTAACCTTGGGAATTTACAAACATTTTATTTTTATAGTGTACGACAGAGATTAAAAACCGATGGTAGCGTGTGATCACGCTAACCTGCAAACAACGTCATCATAATTAGAAATATTCAATAGGTTGCTCGTAAAAACCTAAATGAAACGTACAATCGTTTGATATCCGCTCATAAGCCGTACGTTTCCCGACTTTATCGCTGCTGCCACTCCGTAGCGAGACCATAAAACTCCCATTTCGAAAACAGCAAGACGCCGGAGCTACCTCGTAAAACGAAAAATTAATTGGAGCGCTAAAGAGCCAGAAACGCGTTGCTCAAAAATCGGTATCGTTAAACAAAACTCTGAGATAGCAATTATACTACTTGTTTGTGTACCAAGGCACTGAAGTTCAATCCAGAGTTCAACTTTTTATAACGAACGTGGAATTTAGTTCCCAAATTTCGCCAAGGCCAACTTTTATAGAAAAAATCGTATACAATAATGATTTACGTTAGTGCCGATTTCCGAGCTTCTATTGACGATTTTGAGGCTTTAGTGGCGTTTTGTTGATACGCCACGAGGACGTGTGTAAAACATACACGGTTGGAATTTTAATAAGCCACGCTTATTGGCGTTCACAAATCAAGAGGATTCCTCGAGGGGGTCTAGCCGTACGTTTTTTTTACCTGATTTATCACACGCGATCTGGTTTTCATCACAGATGATGTAAATCAGCGTCGCATAAACGCTTCCTTGGAGTTAGCATGCGATGCCATGTAACCGCGATTTATGTATTTAACGTTTCACCATAAATTAGACCTTGGTCCGTTTCTTATTGCTTCGTTTTTATTTGGTGTCGATTACTTGAGTGGATAATTTGTCTTTGGTTTGGATAATTGCTGTACATAATGCTTATCTGGTAAGTGTTCTAATAAATATGTTGTTTTCTTCTGTTACTAAATTCCTGATGCACCAAATGAATGTTGATATCTCTTATTAGTCCTAAATTCATGGATGGCTCTTCCTTCTACACTCTATTCAAACTAAATGCAAGTGGCGCGTAAACATTTACACGATGGAAGCACGTGAACAATTCTGAGGCAGGGCCGCATTAAGGACGATCTCTATGAATTTTATAATATAAAATATTAAAATAATATGCCCCAGTATTAAGAACTTTAAAAACAAACTTTTATGGCACACCTAGTCATTCACTTACCTGCAAATTTCTACTATTAACACAAATCGTAGCTTCAACAATTAATAAATAGCGAAAGAATTATATCGGAAAAAAATAAAGGTCCACTTGCAACTCGATACACCTCTGTAAGAAACACCGATAACGTGCGTATCACGCTCTAGGCATCCAACAACTTGTGTTTATGTTTCACTTGCGTTTAGTTTGAATCGAGTTTAGTAGGCAGGCGCGGTCATATCCATTTGCGAAGGGGGGGGGGGGCATACCTGGATATGTACTCTTTTAAGAGGTTTTTAAGTAGGTATACCTACTATAACAATAAAACTTCAATAAGGCGAAATCACAAAAAATATATTCCTCGCAAAAATAACAAAAATAAAAAAATATATACCTAAGTATTTTAAATAAAAATTATGTAAACAAAATTTTTTGCATGTGCGTTGGTTATATACAGTGTATCCATAGATTGAGTTCACATAAAGTCTAAATAACAACAAATTTTGAAATTTGAGCTTCTGGGGATCAGCCCTATGCTTGGTTTTAAACTAATTTGTGATATAATTTTACTTTCGAAAAATCTCGTATGCCTTGGAAATTATGAAGAAACTAATTTTCCATTTCAGTAAAGTGCCTTTTTTGTAGGTTTTACGGCAAAATGTTATTAGGGAAACTTGTTCAGAATGAAAAGCTGAGTAGGTTTGCGAAATTTCGAAAGTGTAGGCCTACACTATGATATTTTTGGCATTTTTCACACTTTTTTTAGAAAAGTGCATTTTGTGTAGTTTTTACATCAAAATTTTATTAAGAAAACTTATCGACAATGAAAAACTGGATAGGTGTGAAAAATTTCAGACGCCTAAGTCGACTTTGATTTTTTCTGCTAAAAAATTAAAACGCACAAAAATCAAAGTAGACCTAGGCTATTGAAATTTTTCACACCTATCCAGTCTTTCATTGTGAACAAGTTTTCTTAATAACATTTTGATGTGAAAACTACACAAAATGCACTTTTCTAAAAAAAAGTCGCAAAAATGCCAAAAAATTAATGTAGGTACCTATAGGCCTAGAAATTTCGCAAACCTACTCAGTTTTTTATTCTGAATAAGTTTCCTTAACAACATTTTGCCGTAAAACCTACAAAAAGGGCACTATACTGATGTGGAAAATTAGTTTCTTCATAATTTCCAAGGTGATTTTTCGAAAGTAAAATTATGTCACAAATTAGTTTTAAACCAAGCAGCCCTGATCTCCAGAAGCTCAAATTTCAACTCGAAATTTTTTGTTATTTACACTTTATGTGAACTCAATCCGTGGACACTGTAGGTTAGATAATATTAGTAATAATATTCGTAACTATTTTTTATTTATTATATTATTTTTTCGTTTTATTAGGGGGGGGCATGGCCCCCATGCCCCCCCCCCTAAGACCGCGCCTGCCTCTAGGTTGAATGCCGCAAAACGCATCCTATATCTTGATTATAAAGAAAAAACCCTGTGGTTACAATTAATTGACACATTTTGGGGCCACAGACAAAGCTACACGTATAAACTGTTAGACTGTTCAAATTTCCGCACCGAATATTTTGCATACAATTTTATATAAAAACTAATAACTAAATTAAACTATACCTTGAGGTATTATAGTATAGTTACTATACCTCAACTTAGTATCGATTTCTAAGAATTGTAAGACATTACAATTTGTCTGTTTTAATTTGTTTTTGTTCCAACAATATTTTTTACTTTTAATCTACATTTTAAATAAAAAAAAACTAATCGCAATGCTCAGCTCAATTTAACCCTTTGAATAAAGAATCCCAGGAAGGAGTCAAAATACGTGAGAGGGAAACCGCTTTGTGTAGTAACCAAGTTATTCGACACAATATTTTGATATCTGACACGGTGATAGGTGTGGTATTTAGATACTTTTCGAGTTATTATGCTTAGCTGTGCGGCTTGTAGCACTTCCCTGACCCCCAAAACTAAAACGTTTGAGGATAATAATCCATCGGTAAGTAATTTTGTAAATTAAATTAACTTTTGAGGCCATGGACCAAAGTGGCATAGGCGTTTGTGTAGGTAGGTACATACCTACTTCATAATTGGAAATTTAAAATTATAATTGCTGTATTATTAAGGATTCCTAAACCTAAAGACCTAAACGTGCCTTATAAGTTTTTGCCTGTATTGTAGGTACTAACTTCACAAAAAATGAGGATTTCTGCCTCAATTAGTTTGTTGAAACAACTCAAAGATGTGCGGCTGTAATAATGGAAAAGGCATCTCGGCATATGCAGAGACTGTCCCGGTTAAGCCAAAATTTGCCCCTTTCTGTTTCTTTTTTATTCAAAGGTTTATCCCATTCCCACAAAACCCCATCGTCCATTTAATTGTCGCGCATATTCAATTAAATAATTAATGCGGACAAGGTATGATGGTACAGGCGGGCCGATAGCATCTTTCGATGCAGCCTCGCATCTTACGCGGCGCGACTCGGGGCCCTTGTTGCCGATTTTTTATAGGCCTGCCTCTCGATTGCAGCTTCTCGGAAACCGCTTACCAGGTGGGCCAAAGAAAATTATTGGTATGCCTTTAACGAGCCGCGTGCTCGGTGAGCCCGCTGTTTTTTCCCCGCGCGCCCAAGTCCTGAGCCTTTCGGAGTAAAGCCATCATTCTTCGGTTTGGGGCGTCTTGCCTTTTGTTTTGGCCGTTGGGTTAGGATAGAGAATACGACGCGACGTGGAGATAACCCGAAAATTTATGAATGACAGCTAGTATGTTCATAGTTTCATAGTTTCTATCTAAAACGTAAACATATGCTTTATTTCTCTAAAGAAATGTTTAGCGGCCAAATGAAATCTGTGTGATACAAAACAAATCGATCAATCGTTTCTGAAGAATGTAGAGAGAAGTTTGAATTCTCGGAATGCTGGTCATTAGCTTGATGTCATTTAACTAAACACTTAATAAGATATAATATTATTTTGTAGACTAAAAAATTAACCGAAATTCCCAGTGCACTCTATCAAGAACTAATCCCGTTGCAGCAATTTATGCAGACGGTGAAAAACTATTGGAATTGGACAGAGATGTAAATTAAAACTAGAGCAGAGGCTTTGCCATCGTTTGGATATAATATTATCTAAATTAAAGAAGAGCTCTTGTAAATTATTGAAATTGTGCGGTGCTGCTAAATGCATTTTTTATATATAATAAAAAAAAACTTACCAAAGATACCAAATTATGACATAAAATTTCTAATTATTACCTAATTTATTTTATTTTTGGTATTTATTTTATCTGTTACAGCACAGCCAAATAAATCATGGTATAAAATAATAGGTAAATGGTTATTTATTTAATTCGAAATGTTTTTCCCGACATTTTAGACTTTTGGTAAAAGTCAGGGACTCTTTAAAGTAAGGGGACCCAGCATTATACTTTCCAAAGTGAGGCCTATTCTTTCCTCATTCTAATGGTATCAGTGATGCCAAGTATGCCATTTTATTGTAGAATCTATGCTGGACCAACAGTGTTGGTCCAGATCTATGAATATAACAGGTACTTTGATTTTGATTGTTAGTAAATAAAAATTAATAATGATTTCCATGATTTCTAAAAATTAGACTTGACAATGTGTATACAAGTGCAGAAATTTATTTTATAGTTGAAATTGATTTCCAGCAATTATTTCGACGAATTTAAGTAATAAGTATGGTAAGTCAGTAGTGCCGATTTTGCTTATTTAAGAATTTGTCGCTATTGCACCTTGTTACCAGGTTCCTAAATCCATTTGTAATATGTATACTTGAACTTTCTTCCCTTGTTGAATGTATCTACCTAAAGATTTCACAGATTTCGGGATGGACTAATAAGATTAGGTCTAGTAGTTCTAATCAGGTAGTTTTTCTCAGTGTTCATTATAAAATATTTGTAATTTTATTTCTCTCCCAAGGTGCCTCACAAACTTAAAATAAACTTGTACTCGTAGATAAAAACTCTTTAAAAAAAGACCTGACTGAAGCTACCTGCTTAATAAGTTAAAATTTTCGAAATACGATTTTTGTTTTGAACTACCTACTTATACGTAATGCCCACGTAATGGGAATTGTAGGATTACTAAAGGTGATATAGGAAAAATCTGGTTGCAATTATTGGGACTACTACAGGCGGCCTCATTACCTTTAATTGACACATCTGAATATCTGGAAGTTAGAAAAGTTAAAAATTGTGAATTATGATGGGAAATATTTTGTCTCTTTTAGAATCTATGGCACTGGCATGTCACATAAAACCTGATGGCAGTTGGACACTGACATATAACATAACCTTGTATCAGCCTCCTTGTGGTCTCCTTGGAGTCGACAGAAAACAAAATTCCCCTTGCAAGGCTTCACTTTTCCTATGTGATAGACTGTGACATGCTGGGTTCCCTTATTTTAAAGAGTCCCTGGTAAAAGTGAAGGTGGTATTAACTTTGCTCTATAAAACTTGAATAGCCCCGCCATCATTCCCTTCCCAGTTTTTCAAATATCGAAATGTTAGCTGATGCGACTATCTTTGTAACATAAAAAATGATGTATACATTGCCACAGAAATATTTTCCCCAAAGAATAGAAGTTTGTATATCTTATTCGAAACTTACATTTATATAAGTTGAGAATAAGGCTTAGGTACTTCGATTTGGTACTTTGGCGTAAAACAAAAAATTTTCACATAATACCATAGAAGAATCTACTACCATTCTTCTATGATAATACATATTTATAGACTTGAGCAAAAGCTGCATGTATATTATATTCTTGATTGGGGATTTCCGCAGGCTGAATGTGGCGCTTCTTAGGTTTTTCCGGATACATCCTGTGTCGATGGAGCTGCTTGAACCAATTTTTCACCCTGGATTACACGGGGCACGACAACGTGACTGAGACTGAGTCACATCATCATCGACTCAATCTCAGTTACGTCTTCGTGTCCTGAGGATGTCAAACAGCTCCATTGATTGACTCAGGATATATCCTTTACGGGATGGGCTTATATATTATTTGTGAAGTAATATTAATTTATTCATACATACAGTACCTGTACTTATAGCTAATAAAGAGGGATCATCTGTAGTGTAGAGAATCAGACGAATTGCGTGATCATGATTGTAGAAATCTGTTAGTCCAAGTGCTTGTTTCCGAACTGGGTTAGTACTACCTAATAAAATATGATGGTATGGTCTAATAAACTAAACGACGACTTACGATCGCCAATAAAGTCACCCAGTCACCCGTATGCACAGGCCATATAATTTTATCCATGCAGCGATAGCGACGGATCAGGGTCGGCCGCGATGAGAAATATATACAGGGTGGCCCACCACGAACTGCATCGATCTATATATGGAAAACTAAAAGTAGGACAATTCTGAAAATTTGGCACCTCACCAGTGCCGATGGGCGCTGCTCAACTAAAATATTTCGGTGAATCTGGCACTTCCGGTTATACCGGAAGTCGATATCAACTTTCTTATCTCAAATGGAACACCCTGTATATTATTGCATTTTTGGATTCTAGGCATCATTTTGGAACAAAAACATGCAACATGTCCTATGTCTAAATCCAACCGTTTTTGAGATATTTGCATTTTTCCGGAAAAAATTACAGGTGCAGACCTAAAGACAATTAGGAATTTATACGAGGAAACCGCGAAATTTCAAAACGAATTTTTGGCATCGTGTAACAGAAGCCCCGACCTAGTGATCTCTGCTGAGAAATAAGTCCGTTCTTATACAGGGTGTTTACAAAATATGAATAAAAATAACATTTAAAATGTGCTTAAATCTCGAAATTTTCAAATGGAAACCCCCATTTTTTTTAATGCGATCTTATTCACCACTAAAAATGATGACAACTTTGTGTAAGGTTTCCTATACCTAAATACAGTAATTTTTGATTAATTTATGAAAAACCCACTTTTCGCCCATAATATGCGGGGTATATTAGCCGTGGACGTTGAAAAGACAATCGCGGCTGAGGAAATGTCACTTGTTTTATAAATTATTGTCAACAATAATGCCGGCGCGCTTAAATTACACAAATGAAGATTATTTAAATCGGTTTATTATCTACGGAGAATGCAACAAAGTAATATCAAGAACGTGCGATACATAATCTTCGTTTGTGTAATTTAAGAACGCCGGCATTATTGTTGACAATAATTTATAAACCAAGTGACATTTCCTCAGCCGCGATTGTCTTTTCAACGTCCACGGCTAATATGATTTTCCAAGCGTTAAGCAAACCCCGCATTTTATTGACGAAAAGTGGGTTTTTCGTAAATTAATCGAAAATTACTGCATTTAGGTATAGGAAACCTTACACAAAGTTGTCATCATTTTTAGTGGTGAATAAGATTGCATTAAAAAAATGGGGGTTTCCATTTGAAAATTTCGAGATTTAAGCACATTTTGAATGTAATTTTTATTCATATTTTGTGAACACCCTGTATAAGAACGGATTTATTTCTCAGCGGAGATCACTAGGTCAGGGCTTCTGTTGCACGATGCCAAAAGTTCGTTTTGAAATTTCGCGGTTTCCTCGTATAAATTGCTAATTGACTTTAGGTCTGCACCTGTAATTTTTTTCGGAGAAATGCAAATATCTCAAAAACGGTTGGATTTAGACATAGGACATGTTGCATGTTTTTGTTCCAAAATGACGTCTAGAATCCAAAAATGCAATAATATACAGGGCGTTCCATTTGAGATAAGAAAGTTGATATCGACTTCCGGTATAACCGGAAGTGCCAGATTCGCCAAAATATTTTAGTTGAGCAGCGCCCATCGGCATTGGTGAGGTGCCAAATTTTCAGAATTTTCCTACTTTTAGTTTTCCATATATACAGTGTGACCCATTTGTTTTGGGGTCAGTCTGTAAAAAGTGTATCAATCGTGCGATTTGGCTGATTTTTTTTTTAAATTGTAGAGCTCGATGAACTGCACATTTTGAACAAAAATTGCCTGGTTCGCATAAAATCCAAAGCCTACTATGACCGTTTTTATGAGCAAAATTTTAAGAAACCATATTAGCGTTTTTTTTTGAAAAAATCTGTGTGCGCCAATGGATTGAGCACCCCTCGAAATGGGTATGTACAAAATTTCATCAAAATATTTCAAGTAATAACGATTTTGTAGAAAAATTAAAAATGCAGCCAAGGTACGTCTTTATTTTCAAAAATTCAAAGTTGGCCATGGAAAATAATTGAATTGTTTACTTTTATTAAGTGTCAAACTGTCTAAATTGAGTTCAGAAATTGTTTGTGCTCAATACAATTAATTATCATAATTATGGAATATTTAAGCATAAGAGACAAAATAGAAATTGTTCGACTCGTGGGCGACAACGAGCGCTCGGCAGCAGAAGCTGCGGCCGAATTTAACAATAGACACCCAGGTAGATCAGTGAGTCGAAGTACTGTACAACGTATAAACAATATTTTTGATGAAACTGGATCGATTTCTAAAAATGTATTAAAAACTAGGCAAAATGGACGCCGTGGACTTGTTGAAAATAACAATCAAATTCTGCAATACTTTAGTGACAATCCTCGAAATAGTGTTCGAACGGCTAGTTTAGACCTTCATATACCCAGAGAGAGTATAAGGAGATGTTTGAGACAAAACAAAATAAAACCGTTTAAGCCAAAATTTTTGCACACCCTGGAACCAGGAGATGAGGAGAGAAGATTAGAATTTTGCTATTGGCTGCAAGGTGAATATCTCCATAATGGCAACTTTTTAAATGAAATTTTATTCACCGACGAAGCCACGTTTACTACAAATGGTGTAGTATCAAGTCAAAACTGCCGTCACTGGTCAGCTGAAAATCCAGAGTTTATAATAAATGCAAGGAGACAATATTCACAAAAAATTAACGTTTGGTGTGGAATACTACGCGACAGAATAATTGGCCCATTTTTCTTTGAAGGGAATTTGAATGCGGCTGGCTTCTTGAATTTTCTAGAAATTGAATTTAGAAATGCTTTAGATGAGTTACCATTAAGATACCGTTTAAATTTAAAGTTACAGTTAGATGGCAGTCCTATTCATAATGCTCGTTTAATCAGAAACTGGCTAGATAATAATTTTGAAAACTGTTGGATAGGGCGAAATAGTCCTTTCTGTGAGTGGCCACCGAGATCTCCGGACTTAACTCCTTTAGATTTTTTTCTTTGGGGTACACTTAAGCAAAATGTTTATAAGTCAAGACCCCATAATTTACAAGAACTGCAAGCTAGGATAAACCGTAGTTGTGAGGAAATTACTCCACAGCAAATACGAAATGTAATTTTGAATGTACGCAAGAGGAACGACAAATGCATTGTAGAAAATGGAGGCTTGGTAGAAGTTACAAAAATTTTATAATTTTAATTGTTTTTATGTTTTGTGTTTATAAGCATAAGGTTGTATTATTACAATTCAATTATTTTCCATGGCCAACTTTGAATTTTTGAAAATAAAGACGTACCTTGGCTGCATTTTTAATTTTTCTACAAAATCGTTATTACTTGAAATATTTTGATGAAATTTTGTACATACCCATTTCGAGGGGTGCTCAATCCATTGGCGCACACAGATTTTTTCAAAAAAAAACGCTAATATGGTTTCTTAAAATTTTGCTCATAAAAACGGTCATAGTAGGCTTTGGATTTTATGCGAACCAGGCAATTTTTGTTCAAAATGTGCAGTTCATCGAGCTCTACAATTTAAAAAAAAAATCAGCCAAATCGCACGATTGATACACTTTTTACAGACTGACCCCAAAACAAATGGGTCACACTGTAGATCGATGCAGTTCGTGGTGGGCCACCCTGTATATTAGCGTCGCGTTCGGCATGCACCGCGCGGCCCGCACACAGCCCATAAAATTTATTAACGCCACCACGTACTAATGCTGGCGCCAAAAATACATTAAGACAATGCCAATTGTTCGGAACCGTGTCTCAACTAGATAATTACATTGTTAGCTTGCCGAGTGGCGTATGTCTTAGTATTTGGAAAGGCGGTCCCTTGCGGTTACAAAAGTAAGGACGAGGCGCCACTTTTTCGATAACCGAATAATTGTTGGTAAGTAGGATATTAGTCACTCAACGAGACCTAACGAATGGGGGCCTTTTTCTGAAGAAAAAAAAATGTTCCGGATACTTCAGCATTAGAAAATAATACAATATCTAACGCACGTGAGTTGAAAGATTAAGTATGGTATAAATGAAGTCACTTGGAACGGCATAAAAACATTTGAATTAGATCGCGCCCCGTATATAACTGTGTTCCAAGTGAGTTCATTTATAATATTTTAGCAGGGTAGCTCGAGAATAGGCGCCTTGGCAATAAAATACGAGACAAAACAGTTTTTTTTTAACCATATTAAACCGCACCTGGTATTAATAGTAAAAAGAGACGAAGGAGACAGAGAAGATAGATATTGTAGTAAAAACGAGTGACTGCATGCTCGCCTAATATAATATCACCAATACTTGCATGAGTTACACTGTTATCGACGGCTGGCTACTTGTGCAGCGAAATGCGGTGGATAGGCGTGCGATAATTTCACAGATATTAGGATATACCTACTTGCGTAAATAGTTATAATCGATATGGCTTTTTAGAGACCTTTTGACAATATTATATAGTGCATTAATCTTTAGGTTGTGTTTGACGGCAATCTTAAAAGTGAAATATTATGTTGCTTGTAGAATATGTGTATTTGTGTATTTTTGAAAACTGCGTGACGCTTATGTCCTATATTCTTTTTGTGACGCCAATTAGAGTTTTTTATGCTGTTTCAAGTGACTTTAGAAATACTATACCTATATATATTTTAAATGTAATTCATCATCAGATACGCAAGTGGTTTTTTCTTTGCAACATTGACATACTTTATTTAGGAAGAAAAATTATTTTGTAGCAGACATGACGTTCATCATCCTGACTGCAAACTCTATAGTCATCACTACCTCATCCAAAGAGGGGGAAAGGGAAAGAAGATGAGAATAGCACAATTTCTTTGTGTACCAACTTGGTAAATTTGGTAAAAAAGCACTTTAAAATGATTGTTTACATATATAGCTCATGGTTTTACAACACGGATAATAATCTACGAGAGTGAAAGTCACATTTTCAAGGGGTTTTGGTGCATTTAGATATTTACCGGTAAAATTTTCGTAAATGCCAATTATTTCTTATTTGCCTGCCTAGATACAACTAAATTCGAATAAATAAAACCATAAAACTTACTGATTTCAAGGTGGTTACGTTTAATCACGTAAAATTGTTAGGTATAACACTCTCCAACAGTCCAAGCCAAAATCCTGGAAAACTGTGTAGGAACAAAATCTCTTCTATCCTACGAATGAGAGGAAGCAAAACCACAGAGGTCCGTAAAGTCTTGCATACTCTTCCGGCGCATGCGTGCGCCATCGCCTTTCGCCGATGATGCGCAAATTGGAGGGAACCTGAACCTGCAAGTCGAAGAGATAGCGTTAACGGTAACGGTTTTTCTTCTCGCGCTTTCCAAGTTTAGTGCGGCCTTAGCGGTACCTCGAAAAAATGCGGAGCGTTATTACTCCACTCTTTGTGCCATTATGCAACGCGCTGGCCCTGCCGGCAAGGGGCCAGCCCGTTGGGAAAAAGAGAAACGCCGGAATAATCGGGCATCATCTGGCGAGGACATTGCGCCAATGGCGTCACGATGCGAGGATTTAAAAAATGGGAAAGATGAAAATGATAAACAAAGGAATGGCCAGTCTACATTTTATATCTATGATCTCCAACCCCTCTTTCCGTCTGAGAAATTTTGTACAAGGTTATCTAACAATGACAAACATGACATTAATATAACCTAAAAGTAAACAAATTTGACAGGTAGTCGACTGATAGTGATGACGGATTTATAATCTATTGTTGCCAACTTCAATGCACGTTAGAGGTGTTTATAAACAAGGGGTTAAAACCCCTTTTTTTATTAAATTATGGGAAAACTAATTGTGCGTTTGTCGTTTCAAATAGCACAAAGACATTCTGGATGTAAAGCCTCTTTATTCCATATTATATTTTCATGAAGAAGAATACGTTATCAAATGGCCTATTAACGCCACTTTTACCTAGGAGCCAAACGTTTAAAAATTTGGCTTTTTTTCAGAACATTATCAGAGCAGAATTGGTGTTCACTATACTGTATTGATAATTTCTGTACAGCAAGATAATTATTATGATACTATTTTAAAGTAGAACGCTCGTAACCTTGCTCGTAACTTCATTATCCATTTTATTACAGCAAAGAAGGCCAATATATCTAATAGCTTTACTTATATTCTTCTATTAGGTATTGTGTAAGTAATCGAAAATGCTTGCTTGCCTCTATTATAAATCTAAACACTGTGTACGTCGCCGTGTACTATGTGAATAATTAATTATTTTTCTGAGAAATCATGATAGTTGTCCATATTTCTTATCTTAGAAATTTGAATATTAACTCTTGAGGTGCCATTTCTTGAGTTACCTACACATTATGATGTATGAGGATTTTCAATGACAACTCTAATATAAATAATTACTGGTAACATAGCAGTTTGTTGATTTAGTAGGCCATGAAACGTATATGATTTTCCAAGTGAATTTGAAATAGCATATTTCATTACTAGTCTGGAAAAATCTATTTCTGGACGTGTAATAAACAATATTTTTTATTATACTTCTTTGAAAACGAAAGCAAAAACAACAGAAACTTGGAACATTTTTATTATCGAAAATAAACAACGCGACGCTGACAATTATTGACAATACAGTGTTTGGTATGTATGATGCGTTTCCATATTATTTAAAAGGTGATATCGTTGACTGACGTATTAATAAAGCACGATACACTTACCCACGGTATGTCATTGCGCATCTTGTGACGTCAGTTCAGAATCAGAATTTAAATTGCTCCATATGTTTTACACAGCAATAGATACTTTTTTATGGGTTTTTGCTTATTTTAAACGTTTTCTTTTAAATAAATGTTGTTAAAAATATGTAGATTATATTACTAGATAAATGAATGAATATTCTGTTGATAAAAAACACATTTAATTTGATAATTATTATAATTTTACAAATAATTTGTTTTCTTTGCGTTTTAGCTAATTAATTAATGGACACAAGCCTCGACACAAGCACAACCTGCACAACTAATGCTTAGTTTATAGTTAAACAACAAACAAAACAACATAATAAATAGTGAGTAAAATAGAGATCAAATAATGATTCCCTTTAACCATAACAAGGCTAATTTTTTATTGCACATTCTATTTTATTTGCTGTATGAACCAGGCATAAACTTTGTTGAATCCCCTATTTTTAATGCTCTGTTCTATAAATAATATGTTTCGTTACCAGATTATTGTCGTTGGGAAATCTATAATATTTAATTTTTCTGTTCCCTTCCTGTTTCTATTATTATTTGGACATACGCTGACTGCACATCCCGGCATTTTTGGCCTATTTCAAAGCACCGTCGAACTGGACTGACGATCAGTCAGTTGTTTACACTTTTTTCTTGACACATTAAACTGTAAACTATAAAAAATCGTAAAACACAACCGAAGACACCATGCTTATTTACAATTTGTGATTCGCAACTGACGTGGATGCGCAAAGTTGCCTTGTTTTCGGATTCGTTAGTGACATACCGTGAAAGTGTATCGTGGTGAGAAGTCTTATTTATACGTCAGACAATGGTGATATGTTTTAAATTAGTCTAAATGTATCTAAATATTCAAACTCAAAGTAATTGGAGATCGGGAAAACTTTTTCCGTGCGCTAGACTGAAAAAGTATATTTTACATTATTATTAATACAGATGAAATTTGCGCATTTTAAAGGAAGTATAATAAAAGAGCTGTTTCATTGGAAGAAACATTGAAAATTGTATTACTGGTAAAGATTACAGATTCCAAAATCGCCTTGCCAATAGAATGTTGTAACTAATAAGTATCCAAAGAAAATATCTCTCTACTACGAATGAATGTAATAAATTAACAAAAAATATACGCAAACAGAAAAGTTAAGGCACGTTAAAGAAACTCTATAAAACGAGAAACGCCCTGTATCTCACAAAGGAATCGATATAGCAGGATGCTCGAAAATCGCACACAGTACACCTAAGCTGATTTTTTTCTGGGTGTTCAGAATTATTTTTACCCCCTCCCCTTGAACCTAGGAAAAATGTTAAATAAAAAAGTTGTAGATATCTGCTTACTTTGATTGTTTCGCATTTTTAGTACCTATTTTCGTTTTTTCTGGTACCGCAAATTATTAATATAATGCTATGAAAAATATCTCCGATGTTTTTAAAAGGGATACATTTTCTGACGATGGTAGAGTACCCTGTTTATTTCCAGAAAGCCAACATTTTCCATGCACAACAGTTTCTGTTTATTTTTACCTTCAATGGATATTCGTTGTAAACAAAGTTAAAAAACGGTAAGTAAAATAGGTACTTATTTCTGTAGGAAGTGTACTTTTTAATAAAGAATAAAATGTCCTCTCGAAAATTTGAAAATTGTTAATTGTACATGTGTTTTATGATTGCAAATTAATAGTTGACAACATAAGGTTATTATGTTTCTAATTTGATATATTTTTGAAACCTATAAAAGTATATGTTCTTTGGGATATTGCATGAGCATATGCATCACGTTTTACTAACTCCTCTAGACATCTGACACTCGCCCTAGTATATATCATTAAAATGAAGTTTATAAAACTTTTTGCATAATTTACTATTCCCTGACGAGCCGCCGCTGGTTTTGAAGCGTGCGCCCCGCACCTGCAGCTAGCAGGCTGCGAGAAAGCCGAAGAACCCGAAGGTGCACGCCCCGGCCAGCAACGCCTGCTGCCATTATTATCGTTGCCGGGCACTTACTTTTCCTTTGCCGGCCGCTTCTTCGCCGCATCCTGTTCCTCCGCCGCATGCATACGTTATTGCGGGATTGAGGATGTCCGCACCGAGCTTTTTGCCGATTGCGAAATTGCGGAAATGCTCGTTGAGGAATAAATTTGATCGGGCCACTACCAATAATAAAACCGCTTTAAATAAAATTCTGCGAAACAGCAACACAGATATATCCTAATGAAAGAGTAAGGTCTTTATTCATATTATCAGACACCTTATAATATTATATTTTGGAGTATAGTACGTACGCATTTATACCGTTGTTCTTTTGCCTACCATAAAACGGTCATTATCCCTTTGACCATAAAATGCCTCAAATTTCGTACAGGGTCGGAGTAGGTATATACCTGCAACCGTTATTCATAATATAAATACAATTTTAAGCAGGTATTTTTTATACTTATAAATATAGCTAATTGTATCAGCGTTGTATTAGTCTTGACTTAGTGTTATAGTGTGGCGTTCTGGTGTTTGTGCTTTGTGCTGATAGTGGGTCATCTAGTGTCATGTTCAGAAGAAAACATTTATCTCTTGATGCTAAAGAAATAATTAAAAATGTGTATCAATCGTTGCTGGCAAGAGGCCTTAATTCTAGAGATGCTTTAGCGGAGACGTCTGCCTTAACAAATACTCCTCTAACTTCGGTAAGGGACATAGTATTAAAACCTATTATTCCAAAAAAAAGCGCAGTGACTCCGACACAATAAGAAGTATTGACGAGTATGATGTGAATTTATTAAGAAGAAATATTTACCAAATGAAGAACAATCTGTACCCACCTTGGACCTTGGTTTCCCTAAAGAAGAGGCTGATCAACGACGAAACAAAAATTTCTTGTGGTATTACGACCCTTAGAAAAATGCTGCTCAAAATGGGATTTAAATATCGCACAATTAATAAAAGACAAACTTTAATGGAATCTCAGCGTTTACGAGAATGGCGTCATCAATATCTAACAGCTATTACACAATATAGAGCAGAAAATCACCCAATTATCTCCATTGACGAAACATGGTTTGATACCCATGACACTGCAAAAAAAGGATGGGTTGATTTTTCACAAAACTGTCAAACCAGGGCCCCTTCAAATAAAGGCAAAATAATTACGATAATTCATGCAGGTTCAGAAAATGGGTTTGTTCCGAACTGTCTTTTGCTTTCAGCAAAAAACATAGCAGTCTCTTCCTTAGATTACCACCAAGCCACTGACGCAAAACTGTTTGAAGATTGGTTTGAACATCGTCTTTTGAAAAATATACAAAAAAATAGCGTTATTGTAATGGACAATGCGCGTTATCATAGCAGCACAGACCTATATAGCTTAGCGAAGCTATATAGGTCTGTGATAGCAGGCAACTAAAAACAATCCCCAATTGTAGCAGTACTAAAGCGGAGATTCAACATTTCATGATAGAAAATGATATTTATTTTGAAGAAACATACAAAAAACAGGATCTTTTGGAAGTTTAAAAGCTTTCAAAATTGTACGTCTGTGACAAACTTGCAGCTGAAAATGGACATGTAGTGTTGCGTCTTCCCCCGTACTACTGTATTTTTAACCCCATTGAGTTAATATGGCACTACCTAAGTAAAATCAAATATTAGAAGAAATAATATTTCTCCCACATTAAATATATCTGTAGAAGAATCAATAAAAAACGTAGTAACATCTCTGCGGACATTTGGAAAAACTGTATACAACATGTAATTAAGGTGGAAAATTCTTATATGTGTATGCGTACAAATGTTTAACCACTGATAATAAGTTTAGGTTTAGATGAGGATAATAGTGATAGTGGCATAGAACCATAGACTTATAGCTCATAAGCGTTGGTAAACCTTCAGTCAACGTCATAAGTCTATGCACAGAACCATAGACTTCACAGAACTAATGGAGTAAGGAACAATTGGGTTTCCAAATTTAATTATGTCTTCATACCGACAAGTCAATTTGTAAAACTCCTACATTGTGCTGTGTTTTAATCTAAATGTGTAAATTTAAGTATGTATTTTATTAAATTCTATATCCTACCTGTAAAATTTAATATATGTATTTAATAAAATATTATTATTCATTGTTTTGTATTTTCATTTAGTTTAGAATGTCTACTTATTTTGAAATAAAAATAAATAAATAATATCTCAATAATGTTATTATCAGGTAGTTGATTTATTTCAGAAAGGTCAACTCAACTGTATAAATCCGTACACACTATACCTACTCTAGATCCGTAAAATACTTTTATTTACTAAAAATTGGCGTTTAAACATAAATTAATTTTTTGTGAACATATCCATATTGTAAGTAATGAATCATATTGTAGATATTCGTGAATCTAATCCATCTCCAAACAAAAACATTTGAATTATTGGACTGTTGAGTAAATAAAAAATTATTCCTACCCTCAACAGCCGCCCTGAATGACAAAACGACTGAACTCTCGAAAGAGTTTCCTGTTCGCAGCTTCTTTTCTTCTACTGCCATTAAAAACTTTCAACGCATCATTTATATCTACGGTTTATATAAAAAGAGACGGCGAAGCGGAAACGCAAGCCGATGCTAACCATTCCCTGTTTACAGTGAAAGAAAATATGTAAGCGGGCGTCTAGGATTTCTCGAGAAACATTCACATGCCATAAAAGGAAAACTGCATAATATTTTATGGTCGGCCGTCAACTCGAAATTAATGTTTATGCAAAAAGTTCGTGACAAAGACGTTAATTAAGAAAGCAAAAAAGAACTTTAAAGCCGCGAGGCGGCTTCATAAAGCCGTCCCCTCATCCATGACGAATGCGATATGAAAAATATTGTTTAGTAAAACAAAGGTTTTATTCCCTGTTAGTCGATAGAATATTATAGAGGCGCAATTTTGTTGGTGGCGCACAATTCCTGAAGCCTGAAGTTAATTGAAAAATTATTTGCAGGAGGACCAGCGCATCCAAAATTTTATATTGTATAACTAGTTATACACTACTACACTACTTTTTCTACGACTGTTATTATAAGTGTACGAGTTGAAATTTAGGCTTTTTAGCTTTTTTATAATTTAATTATTTTCAACATGAACAAGAGGTAGGTATCTAATTTAAGACAAAATTCAACAAAATATTGCTTATCTATAACTAAAATCGAGCAACTCTTACGCCTGGCGTAAACAAGAGCACGTGCGTTGAAATATTCGCCAGGGCCGCACTGAGGCACGACCTTTATTTAATTTTAGTTTTACAATTGTTTACATCAAAATATTTCGGAAAAGAATTATTGGCGATTCAAAAGTATCAAGATATTTATGTAAATATCAAAATATCCGATATATATCGATATATATCAGATATATATCAAATTTTTGATATTTATTATTATTTCGTTTAATTTTCTAATTATTTTTTTAAGTTCACTCTTTTTTTAATCAAAAATATATTCTGCAAAAAAATAAAACAAACCATTTTTCTATAAATACCTAAATAACGTTTAAAACTCTAAAACTATTTTTTTTTCATTTATCAGATGAATCTGTTTTATCGTTCTTTTTAACATCTCCTTTTTTAGCATCTTCCACAACCATTGCAAGTCATCTTTTTTTTTTATCACTTTCTGACTTATGATTGAATTAATCCAAAAGAAGAAAAATACCTTTCCTGGCCAGCTGTTGCAGCATTTGCAGTCAATAGCTGCTCACAAAGTGTCATAATTTCGATATATATCGATGATATATATCAATGAATAAATATCTTGATATCTATCAAGATATATATCTTTCGAACCCTGCTAGTTATACAGACAGTATAAGAGAAAGACTGTTTAAGACAATGAATTTTGCTGACAACCTAGTTGTATACGTAGATTTTTCTCTTACGACAAACTGTCATGGTGTTTTAATGTAATCTATGTTATATCGCTTCTCCATATAATGTAGAGGGGTGTGCAGGTTTATTAAAATGTTGCAGACTTTTTAAAATATTCTTGGTTATTGTTATTAAATATTACCTTGGGACAATACTATAACAGAATGCGTCGGTAAAATTATTATTTTGGGCAACGATATAAAGGAATAGATGACTCACGGTAATACAAATAACACTGTTTTGTTTTGCTTCTACATTAGCGGTTCGGGGGGGGGGGGGAGACGAGGTAATTTGTTTACATTGGCATTTCTTAAATTCAGTCTTTCCTATTTTGTAATGCATAATAAATAGTTTTTTGATAGACTTGTATGTCGTATATATGCTTTGAGATACTTATATTTACAAAAAATCATCTCATCAATAATCAATCTTTTTAAAATCATGAAACACGACAAGTTGCCTTTGGTAATGTGTTATTATCACGGACAAACTAGTTTTTATACCTATTATTTAAAATTTAATGTTACTCTCGTCAACAACAAGTGCGAAGTACGTGAAACGTTCTACCATCACAGAGATTAAAAATTCTGATACGACCCACAGAAAATATATGCTAAAGTACCTAACTTGTCGCTTTTCTCATTTTAAAGAAAAACTGTTTCTTTGCATTTCTTAGTATCTGCCACAGTTTCATGGCAAATGTTATGATTCGGTTATTACTCCATATAAATACATAACGCCTATCGCCTATGCCGATTTTAAAATAAGTACTTACGAGTACATAAGATAACCATGGATGTAATTATTGTTTTGTTTAATCGTTGACTGACGTATTAATAAGACTTCTCACGGCTATAGTTTCATGTCCCGGAAAGTAGATGGCGCCTATGGTCAACAATGTATTTTGCATTGTATTTTGTCTCCGGGAAGCGCATGGTGAGCCAGAGAACTGTCAAACATGACAGCCGTGAGCAGTCTTTATTAATACATCAGTCAACGGTTTAATTATTATTGTGACAAGAGCAATAATCGAATAATCAAATTTGCCATGAAACTGTTGCAGATACAGAAAATGTCAGTTTTTGCTTAGGATAAAAAAAATATATTCAAATTAGAGAGCTGTATCAGAATGGGGAACTTGGTAGAGGTATCACATTTTTTGCCACCCGGTTGCCAAATTCCGTTTGTACATCCTTAACGGTTGGAAAAATAAAAACTAAAACATTAACATGTTTCAGAATTTAAACACCGTGTACCTACCTCGAAAACTAGACGGCTCTGGAAAAAAGCTATACAAGGTGGACCATGGTTATCTGGTTGTACCTACCTTACTTACTACCTTAATAGTTTCTTGCTCTAAATCTCTGATCTTTTCTAGGTATGTAAGTAAATAAGAAATAACTTTGAAATAATTTAAATTTTACGCCAACATTCATAGTGCTTTTAAAAGAGGTGGTTATTTAAAATTCTGTTTTTTAAACACGCCCGTATATTTTTTTGTATGTATCATATCTTTTGCCGTTTTTTTTATAGTTGTGAACTTTCTATTTATTTGTTCATCTACCTACAATATCTAAATATACAGGGAGTCTCTAAATTGCACCAAAATATGTTACAGGGCGATTCTCCCGTTAAAATTAATCATATAAATTTAGGGGTTGTATTTTTGTTTTTTGAGATTTGAAAAAATGTCACAAAATGTCATTCCATGAGTGCAACTGGTCCATCAAATTTCAATTTTCTACCTCTTTCCATAGTGGAGAAAATAAATAAAACCAATTTTTTACTCGGAGGGGGGAATCGCCCTGTAAAATATTTTGGTGCAATTTAGAATCACCCTGTATATGTAAGTATCCAACGTGGAAATTCTAACCTACAATGTCAAGCCAAGAATAAACAGATTAGGATCGATTTTTGTACCTGTGAAATATAAATCAAGAGGGAATCAGAGACTCTCTTCTTCGGCAATTTTTATATCCTTCACTCAACGCCTCTATTAGCTAATCAATGTTTTGTTGTGACACAGTTTCCCTCAGGCAAACAGAAAAAACGAATTATTAATTGCCCGTCTATCCTTCTGAGAAACGACACCGATCCTGTCGAAAGCTCTCGCGTTCCAATTTTGTAATTCAAAAACGCCGTCCGCCTGTTGTACCGCTATACGCACGGCAAACTGGAAATGATTTTTCCGTCCGCCAGGTTGGCCAGATGAAAAATGGCCCGCACTTATGTAATTCAATTAATGTCAGGCCCGAGAACGAGTTCTAACAGTATTATTAATAATCCCCCCGGTTTGTAAAAGGCCGGCGCGGTTAATTCTTATTCGCTTCCACGTATGTACATACACGGCGGAATAATAAATAATTTCGTTAATAAACACAAACACGGATGAGCCAGTCGCGCTTGTTGCGCAAAGAAAAATGTTTTTTTCCTAAAGCCACTGGAATGTTTGGTATTTCCAAAGATTACGACGCTACTGTTGGACTTCAAAGTTGGGCTGCCGGAATTTATTACTTGTCACTAAGCTCTCGCTGGCAAATAATTAAAAAATAGATACGGTGCCAAGGAATAATGCACTTCTTGTCTAAGTGGCTTGTATGCAAGGTTGGCAAATATCATGATATTTATTTTTTAAAAATTTAATTTTGTATATCTAAGGTATAAATATTGCAAAAAAACTCCAGCGTTTTTTATTTGTACTTTACTATAAATAAATAAAAATAAAAATGATTCTCAAATAACACATAAATACTAAACTTTATAAACAAACAACAAAACGTTAGGTTGTATACCTATATGTATAAAAAAAACTCCTATAAAATAATTGTCGGTAAGAAGTAATGGTATCAAAAATAGACTAATTCCTACTTATTAGGTAATTATTATAATTACATCAGTCTTGATAATGGTAAGTTCATGTCTTCGTCAGAACTAACTGATTTATCAAGTGGCTCTTTTTCCTCGTCTCAAATCCAGTTAATGTTTTCTTGTGTCCAGACACGGATAACCTACAGTTTGTTCAGCGAATGTTCGGCCCTACGTCACAACTCCCGTCCTTGTCTGACTCGTGAATATACGACGGTAATATAAAAATCGTATATTCACGAGTAAGACAAGGACGGGAGTTGTGAAGTACGGCTGAACATTCACTGAACAAACTGTAAGTAGGTATCGTTTATCGAAATATCATAGACAAGTATATGAATATTTAAATAACTGACTAAATTTTGAGACCTTAAACACTGTAGTGCTACATGGTTTAAGAAAAAAGTTTAAGTTTTTTAAGTTCTTTAGATTTTTTAATCTTATCATACCGATTTCTGGCACCATTTCTGCGTCAACTTTTAATATGTTTGTATCTGTCATTGCCTATTTATAAAATATTTTAATATGGATAATACAGGGACTCTTTTATTCTTACTTTAAAGGGTCCCTGTGATAATACGTACCAAGTCTTCGTTCAACCTTTTATTGTAAAATTGTTTATGACGTACTCAAGTTATGTGTCAATGTTGGATTTTTAAAAACTTTTCCCAGGTGAGAATATTAACAATGTCTGTAAAATACAAACTTACATATTTATTATTATAGTCATTTTATAAGCAGTTTAAATTATTATAAAAATAATTGTCTTATGTTGTTTGTAGCTCTGAAGAAGGTTCCGAAACGTTAGCGCCAGGAAATAAAGATGTTTTTCTTAAGTGTCCTAAAAAAAGCCGACAATATCACATTTGAGTATGAAAATTTACATTATTTGCAAACACAACCTATAAAACCACAACATAAAACTAAAATAATGGATGTGATAGAATAGAGAATACTTATAGATTTCAAACAAAACAAATTAATTTATCTCCAACCTTAGCTTGCCTTCATTGCACTATCAGTGTATGCCACGCCACCCATAATACATTAATTTAATACCAGTTCTTTCGCCAATAAACACCATAAGAGTACCGAATAGCACTCAGGGCTATAACTAAGTACTTGCACTTTAAATCTTGATACATATCTTGATAAATATCAAAGAATAAATATCTTGATATGTATCAAGATATATATCTTTTGATATACAGGGTTTTCAAACTTAAGTCGGCACTATTGCTAACTTCGTTATTGTTGGAGCTACAGAGTCAGTTAAATATGCAAACTAGTAGTATTTTTTCCGCTGATTACGACGGTGAAAACGAAATAAAAATTGAGCGTCGCGTTTGCGAGTTATGTCAAAAGTTCCATTTTTTCAAATGGTACACCCAGTATACAATATACGCAGCCGATAGAAAATTAAATTCTGAATAAAAATTGCCATATGACTTTTTACCCTAAAATCAAAAATGACAAAGCAATTGATGATTTTTCAAATTCGTCAAGGGGGCTGTGTTAGTTGTCGTAATTTTGCCTTACCATAAAGTAGAAATTAAAACGAATATCCATGATGTGAAATGGATCGTTTATTTTAAGTTATTTGTAACTTCAACAACAAAATTTAAATTAGGTGCTCAAAAACATCACCCTCTTGCTCCAAGCATTTTTAAGCTCGCTTGTAAACGGTCCTAGTGGCCCTGGCAATAAGTTTACCATCAATATTATTGATTGCATGAATGATGCTTTGCTGGAGGTCCTCAAGATTGTCATACCGCCTTGTATACACCACACCCTTCAAGTACCCCCGAAAGAAAAAATCCATAGGCGTTATGTCTGGCGACCGGGGAGGCATACGGATAGGGCCGTTAGTTGATAAATATCTGCCATCAAAAAAGGCTTGTAATAGGATATCAATCTGTCGCACATTATGGGCAGGAGCTCCATCTTGTTGGAAGTAGATCTGTTGTCTATCCATTAAATTTAGGTCATCCAAAAAGTCTCGAAGTGTGACGGTTAACATTTCCGCGTACCGCTCTCCAGTAAATGTACCTTGATATAAAATACAGGGCCTACAATTCTTGAGCCGATCAAACCACACCAAACATTAACACTAAAGCGTATCTGCGGGTTAGAAGGACGGAAGAGCAACGGATTTTCTGGACTCCAATAGTGGCTGTTTTTTCTGTTAAACATGCCCCTATTGGAGAAATTTGATTCGTCACTCCAAAGAACCAAGCGCCAAAAATTATCATTAAATCTGATTTTATTAATGAACCATTGGCAAAAATGGATGCGGCTTTCTTGATCTCCTGGTACCAGCGAATGCGTAGGTCTGTACTTGTATGGCACAAACTTGTGCTTTTTTAGAATACTGTGGATAGTTCCCAAACATAGTCCACTTGCTTGCATTTCATCGTTAATTGAATTATTAGGATAAGCTTCAAAGTAAGCTACGACATCAATTTCAGTTGCTTCACTTATTATGAATTGTTTCTTGGTTCTAGTTTTCTTAAACACATCTTCATTCGATCTAAACTTACGATACAAAAGCAAAAAGTACCTTCGATCTGGCATGTTACGCATAGGAAACAAAGCATTATAACGTTCACGAGCTCGGTGGCTATTTTTTTGACAAATGCTATAACATTCCAACATATCGCATTTTTCTGAATGCGCGAAAGGCATTATTTTTTCCTCAAAAACCACAAACTGCTTGATGGCATTTATAACAAAATGAATGTTGTTTATGAAATCACAGCCCCCTTGACGAATTTGAAAAATCATCAATGGACTAATACACCACTTTTTTTTATTTGCTCATCGGATAGTATTGGGTGAGATATACTTGCTGTATTTTTTTAAATTTTTTTTTCGCCCCCGTTTTGTCGCAATTAATTTTTAAAGTTCAATATACGTAACTACCTGTTGGATTTTATTTTTACCTAAATTTACTGCCAGGCGCCACGTTTGACAACGCCGCGCCAGGCGCGCCTCAATGTCAGGAGAACTTAACCTATAAATCTGCAAGGACAAATCAGATCCTGCTAATATTTTACCTTTACCTACATTTGATCTATTTTCACTGTATTTTCGCCATTCATTCCATTAGATGACGGAAATGATTAGGAAAAAGACTTTTTTTCTACCTGTTTGTTCAAGTACAAGCGAAATTTCAATAAAATTGTATTTTTGTTTGTCAATAATAATACTTGTTTTACTGAGATTCAGGTAGGTAGCAGCATCACAATCATTCTATTCTTCTGAGAACTCTATTAACGACTCAGAGATAATGCCAGTTAGTCTGCAAAACCTAGCAATTTGTTTATTGTAAACAAGAGTCGATTTTATTTAGGTCTGACAAAAGTATAGGAGTGTGGTACAAAAGGATACAAGGGCTGATACATTATGAAGCAAAAAATGATAAGAACCGACCAGGTTCAAAGTAATATTTTATAATAGTTGATGTTTTTTGTCATACAGTTTTCTGTAAAGTATATTCCGCCGATTGCTAGTTGTATGAAGGAACTGATATTTTGGCCTGAATCTAAATCTAATGATATTCAAAAAGCATTACCAGTTCTTTTCAAAGCAAGACAAACAGTGGAGTTAATAATTGATTTATTAGAAATTGAGACAGAAAAGTCATCGAATCCTATAGACGTCCAGCAATGACCTGGTTAGAATATAAAAAAATTGTTATAATGGTTTATTAATAAACAGGGATTAATAGGTATAGAAGATTGGGCATTAAACATATTGAGCCCTTACTTACAGAATGTAAGTCAGTAAGACCTGCATCGTTCCAACACATATAATAGGTGTCAGCTCTAGATATTGTTCAAAATATGACATGTAAAAAGCAATAAAGCCAAGTTTTTAGTCGAAAACCTTTATAGTAGGTCATCGCTCGAATTGAATCGACTACTTCAAACCCATTTAGGTAAATTATATTCCCGAATGCATACTCATAAAAAATGATATACCATGGAGTAAAGAAATAACACGAAGAAAGTTTGCACCAGAAAAATGATACATCTCTGAAAAGTAACTAGTGGTGGTTTTATTTTCTACACGGGGTAAATCATAAAAACGTCAAAAAGGTGTTTTATGGAATAGAAACTTGAAACTTCATTGCTGGCCTTACCTTTTAATTTTAAACTTTTCATACCTACATGTTTTCTCTAAAATTAACAATACCTAAGGGCTTTGAGTCCATATAAAATTGCGTGTCCGGTCGGAGTGTGCTTACCCTGAAGTCCCTCGTTGCCCCCACTCGTTCTAGCCGCCTAGCGACCACGAATTTTTACAACTTGTTTACGTTTTCGAGAACACTGATCCCTGTGCAACGGGCTAACGGTACAATTTTATATATTTTTTATTTTACTGGAAGGATATGTATTTTGTTGTCTCGGACGCTTTTCGGGCCGGCTATGCTGCGTCCTGTAAGGCTGCGTTTCTTATTATTCATTCATTCAACGCTAAGGGTACTTTCTAGTCTTTTTCATATTTTCGAACCTCTCCCATATACGAAATGAGATATTCAAATTTTGTAAACTGCGATTTGAGTTTGCAGGAATGCACAAACTTTTATCAAGAATAAAATTTTCTGATAAATTAAAATTAAAAAAAAAAAACATATGGTGTGTACTTTCTGCCGGACACTGTATATTCGACACTACTGTTGTAATAAGAAAAAATATATGTCTAACATAGTTACATTGCAACTTTTATATCTTATCGACAAAAAATAGAAAAATAATAGGGGGGGTCGGATTTTTCGCATGAAGTACATAGTAATAAAATACTTAGACCTGTGACTTTTTCAAATTTTATTCACAAACAAAAATTATTATTTGCTTACCTAAAGTAAATTGTTACATCAACAAAATATTTCCAATATATCATTATCCATTAGAAACACCATTAATTGTTTTATTTATACTTTGGTAATCTTTGTTATAACAACTATTGGATGTTAGAATTTTTCTTGTATTTTGTATTTTGATTCCCCCGAACGCCACGTACACACCTGAGTTTTTTCCTTTCTGTGCTACCCCAGTGTCCAGCAAGCCTCTAGTGACATTTTATTAAATATTTCAAGCTGCAAAAAATTAATTGCGGAAATTTGGATTTTTCTTGTTTTTGATCTCCCGATTGCCACATACGCACCTGAGTTTTTCGTTTCTGTGCTACCCCAGTGTCTAGCATGCCTCCAGTGCCATTTTGGTAAATAGTTCAAGCCGGTGAAAAATCAATTGCGGAAATTTGGATTTTTCTTGTTTTTGATCTCCCGATTGCCCCGTACGCACCTGAGTTTTTCGTTTCGGTGCTACCCCAGTGTTCAGCAAGCCTCTAGTGCCATTTTGTTAAATATATCAAGCTGCAAAAAATTAATTGTGACAATTTGGATTTTTCTTGTTTTTGATCTCCCAATTGCCACGTACCCACCTGAAATTTGGATTTTTCTTGTTTTCTGAATTTTTTTCGTTTGGGGTTGCCCCATAGGTATATATCAATTCTGCTGCTGGCATCATTTCTTGGTAAACTGCAAGATACGGAAACATCTCTGGAAATAAGAATTTGAAACAATTTATTTCATTCTCAATAATTATTACTATACAAACCTACCTTTTAATTTATTCAATTTTTGTTTTCTGGTGTACTGACTAAGTATTTTATCAATTTGTGGTAGACATTAGTGCACTATGCGTAGGACCAGTACTTAGCTGGTGTGCTGTAAAAACGAGATTCTTGATTCTGATTTCGTTGCCGTCTCGAGAAACGTAATGCTGCATGTGCATAATTTAGGACTAATCTACTTATGTTGGGCAATCACAACACATTTTACACATTCCACAACCGAATATCTTTATGCATTGGTAACCACAATGACATTATAATTATTGTTCTTGTTAACGGGGTCGGGGTTATTTTTGCCTTAACCCTGCATTCATTATTATTTTGTCCTTTCTTCTGCACATATCCATAAGTCCATTCTCTAGTTGACCTAAAGGGAGCATTCACAGCTACGTATATAATCATAATTAAGTATAAATATTACAACAATAATCAAATAAACAACATACCTTCCTCTTAATTTTTCCGGGTTTTGCTCGCAGTTTGTATTAATAACTTGACACACCAAAGCAAGTAGTGACCAGAACAAGCTTTAACAAAACTTGTCTTCATTATAATCCGAAAAAATAAAGTATTCACAGCGAGATTCTTATAACAAACTGAGAACAGAAATGATTAAGTTCCCGTCTACGAAAGTGAGGTTATAAACGCACAAAACACAAAACACAATGTCAACTGCAAAATGCAGTGTTGCCGCTGATTATCCTTAAACAATCGACTCGTATGTCATCTGTCATATTTTATGGGGGGCGTCTAATAAGTTCAGAATGGGATCGGTAAAATCCAAATATTTCATTTAAATGCTTGGAAATTTGATTATTTCTCACCAGGCGTATAAAAGCTGGATCCAATAATTTATCTGGGAATGTTTGGTTATATAAAAAAAGACGAAATAACTACTAATAAAATAGCAGGTACTTATTGAAATTAGGGATCGTGACGTCACATTCCCTACTTTTGCGACCGTTTTTTTCGATTTTTGAGCAAACTAATGGACAAAAAAATCTGTTGGTGGGGTTCCGTGATTATCTAGACATGTTTTACAAATTCCAATGAAAAAAAATATTTTTTATTCCTAAGTATACTTGTCCATTGCTTTGTCATTTTTGATTTTAGGGTAAAAAGGCATATGGCAATTTTTATTCAGAATTTAATTTTCTATCGGTTGCGTATATTGTATACTGGGTGTCCCATTTGAAAAAATGAAACTTTTTGACATAACTCGCAAACGCGACGTTCAATTTTTATTTCATTTTCACCGTCGTAATCAGCGGAAAAAATACTACTAGTTTGCATATTTAACCGACTTTGTAGCTCCAACAATAACGAAGTTAGCAATAGTGCTGACTTAAGTTTGAAAACCCTGTATATCAAGTCAACCTTGCTTGTATGTGGCTGATGCGTCATCATCGTGCTTATAAACATTGTTCAGATCATCTCGCCTAATGACAAACGAGACGAGATGTAGGCATATGCCTATGATTTTCATGATGATGATTCATTCGAGAGTCGAGACGCCATTAAAATATGTTTCAACTTTCTCATCTGATAGAAGTACTGCTTTTTATATTTCATCATTAATTGTCATATCTGTGGTTGTTCTATGACCACTCAAAGACGTCTTGAAAACATGATAAATCCGTTAACAAATGCGAACAATCTAAGCCAATCAAGAGCGGCGTTATTACGAAACCGCACAGCCGAGAACAATGTGCTGGCCCCCAAACAACAAATGATTTTTTCATGTTAACATTTCGAATCCAGCCCATGTAACATCGTAGAGAGCGGGCATTAATCTAGTCCAAACACCAGCCCGGACGTATGTATATCTGCATTCCAGGCTCAGAAATTAATAAGCGACTTCAGCCGGTTGAAATTAATATATTTTTTATGGTAATGGTCTAAGCACCGACAAAAAGCGCACAAACAATCGGGCCTGTTCAGTCACAAATGTCACAATCCGGGCCCGCGATATTATTAGCAGAAACTAGCGGGGAAATATTTACATAATCGCGTTTGTTGTGGCTTTGTGGTGACGCCAATTATTCAAATTAATCTTGGTGTATATGGAACATTGATATAATATGTCAGTCTGTTCTCATGTTCTGATTCCAGTTGGCGTGGTTTTTTTTAACAATATAAAAGTAATATCATTCGAATAAGGTAATATCCCTCAACGGTAATGCCTTAATCGATGGTAATACGTATTGAGAGCATGACTTCGAGATTATGTCGATTTTAGTTCTAGAGCCCAGAAAATATATAATTTCTAGAACCATGTCAATGTTTCTCAATACACCTTCTAGAAACACGGCAGCTCTGCAATATTTCATCCAATCACTGTTCTAGGATCATGATGTCACTACTTCCCTAGCGAAAATTTGGATAATTAATTATTTTTCTTGAAATCGGCAGTAGAGTGTCCCAAAATCGTCATTAAAAGCTCAGAAATTGGCACTGAAGTAACCCATTATTGTACGATTTTTTCAATAAGTAGGCCTTGGCGAGATGTAAACATCAAACGTCAGACGCGGAGCCATCGCTCGTCAAAAGTGACCAAATATTCAAAACCCGTACACATTGCGAAATTGTTACCTATAGCAGCGCAATCTATCAGTATAAATATTTTAGTAGGCTTGAATATCAATAGATTTATTATGGAGGCTGCACAACAAGCGGAAGTTTGGTTTCTCTGTTCGAAGCGGCCGTGTCTTTGTCATACTTGACCTAGGTAGAGCGATCGTCAAAGTCAAGCAACGCCGCGCGTAGTCGGTTCATGGACGGGTGATCCCTTATTATTCTTTTTTTGCCTAATAAAACTTTTTTTTCCGATTTCAAAAAAAATATATAATATATACCTCGGCACTGAAGTTCTTTTCATGACTCATGTGGTTTATTTGCCTCGGCCAGAGGCCTCGGCAACTAAATGCCACATGAGTCATAAAAAGTTGCACTTCAGTGCCTTGGTACATAAATAATTATTTTTTGGTCTTATTTCATCCACTACATCCAAAAAATATATACAAAAAATACCGAACCTAGACCAGACCTAGATCAAGCTTCCTCTGATGTGGTGAGGGAGTAAACCTGCAACATTTGAACGTTCTATTAATACAGCCGCAATTCTGAATGCAAACTTTCAACAAAAGATTATTTTATAATATTAGAATGCCAATGAAATTCCTGCCACATGCCAAACGCTTTTGCAAACTGAAATAAAATAAGCGCACACGTTAGTTACATTGTGCATTGTTCTGTTTTTAATTTGCAGATCTCAACAGCCGAGGTGCCAAAATGACGAAAAGGGAGATTCCAAATTGCCGGCACGTGACGACGACGGCCACGCTAGATCTTTGCTATTTTGCTGTTATCACGACATGTGCAACCACGTGGAAAGTCCGCAGGCAAAGAACCTGTTCAACTCCACGTTGCTACGCGAGATTAATAGATCGGGTAGGTATATTAATGACCAATATATGTAATTTTTATCGAGACAACTAGCTTCTGTCATTGGCTTGTTGATATCACGAATGATGACCTCTGCGTCGCAATGGTCGACAATGGAAATTACATTGTTGGCCATTGTGACGCAGTGATCAAGATTCGTCGTATCCACTTACATGCTGCGAGGAAGGAAGGTGTATTAGTTTCGACTAGACCAACTACACACTATAAAAATCTTCGACAAGGAAAGAGAGAGGACACCGCGCTCGCCTACCCTGCCGTGTATAGATTTTGTTACGTCGTTTTGAACGGCGGCCATTTTATATGTGGCAGACAAAGCGAGTACATTGTGAGTTAATTTCGTGAATTTGTGAATTAAAAGTAATAGTGATTAAGGCGAAAATATACTTTTACGATGGTGCATTGTTCAGCGTTTGGTTGCAAAAGCAGAAGTAAAAAAGTAAAAAAGCCTGGATTTCGATTCACAGGTAAATATTTAATAAGCTACCTTTGAAAGATTCCGTAAGACTTTTTGTTTGTAAAAAGCAGGACCAATATAATTATTTTTTTAACATCGTTTTTATTGAAAATTTCTTTCTTGATTATGATAGTTTCATAAAATATGGGCTGGTTTCCTTGGGCGTGCATTATTTATTTTATTTTGATTGATTCGAAATCACCGCAAATAAATATATTTCAGTAGCACTTGACACTAGCTTTACATTTGGGAAATTATCTGCAAATACTCGTAAATACCAACATTTCAAATTACGTGTAAGTCAAAATTAACTACCTTTTAATTTTTTACATTATTGTGATATTGGCTAAGAACGCGTTTCATGCTACGCCACTGGCCTGTCGTGCTATGTCAAAGTTTACAGAATTAAATTAATTCTGTAAACTTTGGCTATGTGGCAGGACACGGCCGCGAGCGCTGTTAGGTGTCTTCTTTCTTTCCTTGTCTAAGATAAAAATAAAAACATGCAAATACTTACCTTATGTCTGTTACAAAAATATTGTATGATTTTTTATTGCACATATTAAATTTCGGGGCTTTTTACGGTATTTCCATAACGTTTAAACATATATTTATATTATTGTTTTGTGCACATCCTTTTTATTCTGTAATTCTATGTATGTACCAACTGTCGGCATAGACATTCCAACAAGAATTTTCAATTTTAATTAACCTGAGCTTAAAATACCTGTTTCATTTTTATTGCTCTCTTGTAAAGACATAAAAATGACGTGGTAAAAAACTGCGAGTCTGCTGTTTCAAAATAAAACGGCGAAACACCTGAAGAAACACAAATAAGATAACGCATTGCTGACATGGTAACAGTTTTGTTATGTTCGGCGCTAGATAGAACGTTCTCTTTCTTTTTTTTTTATTGAACCGTTACCATAACGGAAAAAATGTCCAAAATCCCCCCTCTCTGAATTTTGATAGGAGATTTAGAATTTGACATTATTTTCTGTGGTCTAGCATAGCATGTTACTTGATTCATGTATTTTAATTAAATTTTAATCAACAACACAGTGTCAGTCACCTGCTAGTTTTTTTTTTATCATAGCACAACGGAGACGTGCATTGCAACTAATTTTTCTTTCTCGAAAACTAAACTTCCCTGCATAAAAATCGGCCCTCCATTAAACTTTTGATTTTTACTCAATTTTTTTAGAAATCAGAAGATCGAAAAACAAAAAATGATGTTTGAAATACAATAACATGCCTTCATATAAAAATTCCAACCTCGGTCGGTCAAGGTTTGAAAGTTGAAAAAATTTTATACTCGTGGGGAAGGGGGGTCGAAAAAATCGGTCCTAGAATCCTCCAGAACCGCTCTTGGAAATTGCGTATTTTTTATCTCGATTTTTCGGGGACGCCGAAAGCATCTGAACCTGACCGGAAGACTTGGGGAAACTTAAACGACGCCAGCCTAAGAGCCCCAAGCCGAAATAAAATTGCAGCAGATCGACGAAAAACGGCATTTTTTTACAAAATCGCGATATTGTCGGAATAACTTTTGGAATTTAGCATATTTTTTGATCTGATGAATAATTTCAATAAAAACATCGCTTTTATTGAAAATTTCTTAATGGATTATGATAGTTTCATAAAATATGGGCTGGTTTCCATGGGCGTGCATTATTTATTTTATTTTCATTGATTCGAAATCGCCACAAATAAATATATTTCAGCACTTGACACTAGCTTTACATTTGGAAAATTTTCTGCAAATAAATGCCAATATTTCAAATAACATGTAAGTCAAAATTAACTACCTTTTCATTTTTAACATTTTTGTGATATTGGCTAAAAACGAGTTTCATGCTACGCCACTGGCCTGTCGTGCGATGTGCCAGTCGGTAACCCGGCCGCGAGCGCTGTTAGGCGTTCTCTCTCTTTCCTTGTCTAAGGTACCTACACCCAAAGTCAATGATCTGTATACCTAGATGACCCATTCAAATGGCATTGTAATCCACGTTGATATACAATAAAATATCAAAACAAAGACCCTGTAGTGGTGCACAGATGATCCGTAAATATATTGCCCACCAGTGGAAAGTTCGGTTTGATCCAGTATTTCTAGCACCACACACGACGCATTTTAAGCGCCCCATCACTATTCACTATAATAGTTACAAATGTAAAGAGTTTATTAGCGTTTTTAACCTGTACCCGGCGCACTACAACAAGGCGTCTGTAAAGAAACAGACGCTTGGACCTGCCGCGTCGTTGCCAAATCTCTTGCGCTTGCCCCAGTTTTCCTTCTATGCAATCAGGCTTAGTACATAATTTATTATATTTTCAACATGTGTCTTTTAATATTACCAATTACAATGTTACACAACAACGCTATAAAAATACAACACAAACCGCCACACTTCCAAGCATCATTGTCGGATTGGGCAAAAATCTCAGAAAAATAGTCAATAAATGGAAATATTATGTGATATAAAATAATTGACACGTATATGGAACGATTGATCAAATGCATGAATAATGTTATTGAATTTCTCTTGGAGCAGCTTTGTTTTTCTAGTTTACATCAAAATTACAGATATTTATCAGAAATCACGGTTTGTAGATATATTTATGTATCTGAAGAAGTTCCAAAGTAGGAACGAAAGCTTGGCTTATTTTAAAAGAAGTATTTGGCTTTGAACCCGTGATATTTCATTACACTTAATTGTTTACATCGTTATCAGTAATGTAATCCCATAGCAACCTCGTCTTTGGCCTATTGCAAATAAACAATGACGTCAAAACCTATAGACGTGGTGCCCCATTGTTAAAATGCCCTTTATTTTGACTCCAAGATTAAATATATCCATACTACTCCAAAAACATGCTACAAACAAAGACAGAAAGTCAACCATCAACTAACTATACACCCGGTGATTCCCGGTTATAGTTCCTCCAGAATCACACTTAGATATCGCATGTTTTTTCTTGTTTGGGGGCGCCGGAAGCATCGGAACCTCACCTGAAGACTCGGGGGATGGTCTAACGACGCCAGCCTCCGAGCCCAGAATCGAAATAAGTTCGCTACGGCTCGACAAAAAAGGGCAATTTCTGACAATCTCGCGACATTTTCGGAATAATTTAATGGAGCGCTTAGATTGTGATTAGTTCTGGGCGTCAAGCGTTTATCAAAACAAACCTGTCTATAGATTCTGACGTCATTGCAAATAAACAAAAATTCTACAGAAACAAAACATTGTGGTAGTGGAATCCATTTCAATTTTTTAAATATTACTTCAATGGTAAATTCACTTTTTCTTGCCTCCGGTAAATTTCCTTCTAAAAGGAAAAAGTTATTTGTCTAGAAAGGCAGTTTTTCTAAAAAAACATTTCAAAAATAATTGGCAGGGTAAAATGCCAGTAAAATGAACTAATAAAAACTCGAAATGACTGGAGAGTTCTGTTCTCAAATTGTTTATTGGTGTACAACTTCAAATCGTTTAACCATTGGGTTTTCGATGTAGCTATACGTTTAAAGGAAAAAAATAAAATCTTATTTTGGCTTTCTCTAGAGAATCTGGAAGTTAGGCAGATAAGAGTTAGACCGCACCTTGTAGATGGTTACAAAAGGATGAAAGTCCAAAAAAGTGCCAATATTGCTTGTGTGAGGTATTTCATTGCAGTTTACTTTTCAGACTATTTTTTTATAAACGCATTCATGAAGTAGGTATGTTGAAAATAAAGGGCAAACATATTTTTCCTATTTTTGTCGCGACCGGAATAAAGGCGCAAAAATTAAATAGCATGATCAAATTTTCTCATTTACAATGTCATCGATAAGTTTGTCGGAAATTATGGAGCACCCTGTACCCTGTACCTACCTCATTTTAGCCCGATTTGGCCGGCGTCCGTTACCTACTCGCATTCTTCGCAAGTACCAACAATGCCCGTGTTATTAATAACTCCTCGCCAAATTTAGACCGGCCGTACATATTAATTTCGATTGTTAATCTGCGGCTCAATTAGCGGAGAGGAACGCTTTCCGCGTGCCGCGCGAACCGTGGGCCGCCGGTGCCGCTTTGTTGTAACGTCCGGACGCACGCTCTTCAATTAGCTCCTCCTTTTTTGTTGCAATAAATTATCTAGCTAATTATATCCTGTTTTTTTTAGAGCTGCCCGAGGGCTCATGCCGCGCAGACCAGTTCAAAAGTTAGGCGATATATTCGATTAGACGCGGGCCCATACAAAAATATTGCCTGCAGAAATCTACAGGGTGTCCCACAAAAGACTCCTAAATTAAAAATACACCATGTTTTAGCAAATTACTCCGTTTTAGATACTGCGTTTTAGATACTGCGGGTTCATTATAGGATTTTAGTGTGTACGGTGACAAAGCCACAATATCACTGATATCTGATGGTCAACCAGTTTTTTTGTTTCATTTTTGGTTACTTAGTCTATCAGGATGAATCCAACAATGTAAGGGTTGGGGAACCAGATCTGTTAGAGCTGGACCAACACTATATTAAAGACCTGTGCATACAAGCGATCGCCACTGGCGCCACACCACGAAACAAATTTACACGGTGGTTTAATGTTAAAACGCCATTGTTGCAGAACCTTTTATAAAATAAAAACATGCAAATGTGTCTGTTACAATGATTTTAATATCCAGAGTAAAATAAAATATTTGTTTGTTATGTCCCTCTAATTTGACAAGTTCACATGGCATATTATTTCCATACATTTTCTTAAGAAAAGCGAGTCTCAAAAGCAAGCAAGAGTATTTGCTACCTTTTGGTTTGAAATGAAGTCCATGACTAGTTGTAGTGTAAGTACGCATAAAAGCATTAGATTTTTCAGTTTCTTCTTTATATGGAGGACTATTGGTTCGCTCTGGATTTTCTATTTTCATTCTTGCATAGGTACACGTTACAAAATACTCTTCCAAAATATTATCTAGAATTTTCGCTACTTCAGCTGGTTGATCAGCATCATCCCATAATTCCAAAATAGTGTTTATTTATATCAGTGACTATAGAAAGGTTCTATAGTCACTGTTTATATGCAATTCACCTAATGGTCTCTGCAGGGTGCATACCATTTTCTTCGTGTGCACAGAAATTTCATGTTATCACAAACAAATCTACCTATAAAAGCTGTGTTAATAGGATAAAATTGTTAAATACTGGACGCAAAGACAATTCGTTACCGTAAAAAGAAGGCAAATCGTAATAAAGCTGGACATTTAAAATATGGGACATTTAAAATGTCAGAAACTGACATACCCATAACTACAGAATACCCGTTTTAACCTATAATAAGTCGCCATTTTTTTCGTCACCCCAGTCCCTAAACAACAATGAAATATGACGTCATGCTCGGGTCTTTCGAGGCCAACGATAAAGACAGGCCACGGCGCTAACGCATAATCGCGTAGTCACGGGACCAACTTAGTGCTATAGTATAATGAAAGGCATTTTTGGAGATAAGTAGAAAAAACAAATTTCGTAACAATTTGGCAAGTTTTCTTTCATCTATTACATTATTGGTTTTGTGCATCCAAGCTTTCTCTAATTGTTTTTTCAAAATTTTCAACCTGCCTCAGCTGTTTTGGGCTGAGAGTTAAACGGCACTGCACTCACAATTTTTTGGCACTTCTCAAAAATTGTTTAATCAATGGCTTAGGTGATATTCTCTATAGGTATTTTCCTCCCACAACACATTTGTCCACTTTAATTGTTTCACTTTCTTGAAAATGTGTTAGCCACACATACTTAAGGGTTTTTTAGAAATTAAATCTCAGTTGGAATTTGACGAATCCATTTTTGGCGGAAATTATCATCCCGAGGCAAAACAAATGTTTGTTATGGCGACACTTTCTTCCTGGCTTTTGTAATATGTATAAATATAATATAAACAGACCCAATATTTGGTATTTAGGTTATTTTTTACGAAATAAAAATGAAAACTAACCTCAGTAGGTATACTGTAAATACTTATTGACGAGGTCTCAGTTGTTCGGCAGCGTGAAAGATGTGGGTCGACAACGAAAATCAACGGTTACAACACTGATTTATTTCGCACAAGGTGAATGGTGAATACAATAAATACACAAACCCGAACGTGGTCAACGGGAACGGCTTCCAGCCACCCGGACCGTCTGAACTCGCGGATCTCCCGTAAGCAGTTCACCCCTATCTGTGTCTCAGGCTCCACTGTCCAATACGGTCCATGTCCATAATAGTCCATTCCGGAATTCCGGGCTCCCTATTCTGTGGTTCGGGGGAGAATTCCCCTTTACAGCGCTCACGCGTCGGTGCGAGCGGCACCAATACTCTTGGACGGCACGACTCCCACCCAGAGGCCATAATAACACCTGGGCGGTTCCCCTCCGCCAGGACACACGCGCACTAGACACAAACTTGTTTCTAAAATATAAACTAACACGTTTAAAAACACTTTAAACATTGAAAACTTCTCAAAACCCAAGCTGCCGCTTTCAGTTATGTGACAAATGACATGTAACGTCTGACTAAGATGGTCACGTGATTTTTGTGCGCCAGGGCCTGTCTTTATAGTAGGCCTTGCGGGTCTTTAAAGCCGCGTACAGACCGAGTTCGAGAACCATTCTAGAGCAGTTAGCGACAGGTTTGCAAACTTGGTGTAGACGCGGGTTCGCGAGCAGTTCGAGAACCCTTTCAAGTTCGCGAACTGCTCGCGGAAAGTTCGCTCGATAGGCGGTAAATTATTGAGTTCGCGAGCACATATTGGCGGTGTGGACGTCTCGTATCATTTTATAAATTAGCATTCCAAATATTCAATTGAACTGCCACCAGTTCAATTGAATATTTTTTGTCAAAGTGAAATACAGTGTGACCCATTTGTTTTGGGGTCAGTCTGTAAAAAGTGTATCAATCGTGCGATTTGGCTGATTTTTTTTTTAAATTGTAGAGCTCGATGAACTGCACATTTTGAACAAAAATTGCCTGGTTCGCATAAAATCCAAAGCCTACTACTATGACCGTTTTTATGAGCAAAATTTTAAGAAACCATATTAGCGTTTTTTTTTTGAAAAAATCTGTGTGCGCCAATGGATTGAGCACCCCTCGAAATGGGTATGTACAAAATTTCATCAAAATATTTCAAGTAATAACGATTTTGTAGAAAAATTAAAAATGCAGCCAAGGTACGTCTTTATTTTCAAAAATTCAAAGTTGGCCATGGAAAATAATTGAATTGTTTACTTTTATTAAGTGTCAAACTGTCTAAATTGAGTTCAGAAATTGTTTGTGCTCAATACAACTAATTATCATAATTATGGAATATTTAAGCATAAGAGACAAAATAGAAATTGTTCGACTCGTGGGCGACAACGAAAATTTTATAATTTTAATTGTTTTTATGTTTTGTGTTTATAAGCATAAGGTTGTATTATTACAATTCAATTATTTTCCATGGCCAACTTTTTGAAAATAAAGACGTACCTTGGCTGCATTTTTAATTTTTCTACAAAATCGTTATTACTTGAAATATTTTGATGAAATTTTGTACATACCCATTTCGAGGGGTGCTCAATCCATTGGCGCACACAGATTTTTTCAAAAAAAAACGCTAATATGGTTTCTTAAAATTTTGCTCATAAAAACGGTCATAGTAGGCTTTGGATTTTATGCGAACCAGGCAATTTTTGTTCAAAATGTGCAGTTCATCGAGCTCTACAATTTAAAAAAAAAATCAGCCAAATCGCACGATTGATACACTTTTTACAGACTGACCCCAAAACAAATGGGTCACACTGTAGAGTGGAGTGACGAGAAAATAATCGAATTAATCGGCCAAAATTAATTGCATCCGAACTTGTGGAATCCAAAAAATTCCTGTTACTTATAAAAAACGAAATGCTAAAAAATATCTCCTCACAGGCTTTTTCAAGACAAAAACACCACAAATAGTCAGAGCATCTTCTTCATCGTCTGTATTCATTATTTTCAAAATTATTTTTGCAACTCAATAGCGAACCAATGCTGAACTCCAAAAAATGACAATATGAAACAAGCCGAACACAATAAAATTTTGGTCTGGACACCTTGTTCGCAAACTGCTCCCGAACAGTTCGGTAGCAATTCGCGAGCAGTTCTCGAGCATCAATTTTGGTTTGTACGCGGCTTTATATAATGTCGGCCCAGGTAAAATACATTGCTAGCCATCATGAGAAGTCTTACTAAATGTGTGAGTCAACGGTCTTGGATTACTTGCGGGAAAAAATATCGAGTACCGATCTAAAAAGAAAAAAATTAATAAAAAAACAATATCCCGATATTTTTTTGAAGGCATAAAGGCACAATGATGAACACATTTTCAGGGTTAATATATTAAGTGGTTTGCCTCTATTATTGATAATACATAGCTACTCAAAGTATCAAAACCTAAAGCTAAAAAAATTACTGAAAGTAGGTTAAGCTACTCAAAGTAGCAGAATATAGGACCATGCTAATTTTGGACATATCTTTTCAGGAGACATCGTTGTCCCCCAACAAAGACAACACCGCCAGGAGCAAGAAACATTCCTTTGTTCGAGATCTGAAGTGTGGTTCCGTGCCGCTACCATAGCAGTTCCGATTTGTGGGGCAGTCATTCTCTTCGCACTAATAGTACTGGCTGTGAAGATCCTCAAAAGTGAAAATCAAGAATCATTCATCAACCACAAACTAGGGTAAGATAAGCCGATGCTTTCAGGAAAATAGTTGGTATATTAGTTAACGAGCGAATTATGATTATGATAGTCATTACTCGTTGGGAAGAATCGTGACCCAAGCCCGTAGGATGAGGCGATTCAATAATACTGAATAAAAAATATTAACTATAGTGTGAACATCTATTCCATCTTCACTATAATATAATTTTATATGAAGTTAAATATTTGTAATTCCCTTTTCGACGATCAAATCAAAAATTGGCAGTTTTTTTTGTTTATGTTGTCAAACATCGAACCGTCATCATAGCAACTACAGCCCATAGCTCACTTCCCGTAATTTTTTTTTATCTTTGAACTGTTGGGTTATGAAAATGCAGATTCATAATTGGCGAAAAGGTGTGCGGTTCATAACTAAACACTTTTTGTTCCTACTTAGTTTGTGAATGTATTATGTGTATTATTCAGAGTATATTGTTCAGTAGTAGTGAATTTTTTTTAATATAGGATTATTTGTTACAGGCCGGCAATGTATGTGCACCAAGTTTCACCTAAAAATGTCCAAGAAAAGTGCTACAACCATTTCGATGGCCAGTATGACAACTTGAACTTACTAAGAAAGAGTTACTATCCAAGTCACCACCAAAACACCCTGTTTGGTGATCATAACGATGAATATTCTAATAACTATCAAATGCCACTACTAATCCAAAACGATACACAAATTCCAAAAAACGAAATTAGGTGTAAAATCGCAAAATCCAATTTAATACAGGGTTGTGATATAAATGCGGAAAAGCCAATTATGTTAGAAATAGAGAAGCAACCAGCCGACTGCTCAAGTGTCAATATGGTAACCAATCACGATAAGTTTTGTAATATAGACTCTGTGAACGTTCATAAGGACAACTCGCCTATATAAAATGTATAGACTGGATAATACCGTGATCAAAAATCTAGGTTAAAAATAATTAAATGCATTGACATCGAGTAGTATCAGTAATAATTATTTTGTTTTTCTCATAACGATAAGCTATAATAAAGGAGCAAAGGAGCTTTGTTTAGATATTACTTTTATCACTTAATCTCTGTTCAACGAATGTCACAACTTCCGTCCTTGTCTTACTCATGAAATGCGATATTCTGTGATATCGGTCGTATATTCACGAGTCAGACAAGGACGGGAGTTGTGACGTAAGTATGAACATTCGTTAAACAGAGTATAATGGTCTCTTCTTGTACATAAATTAACTATTGCAGTAGATCAGGGAATCCTATGAAAAGTTGAAATGTTCCAACTGTGAACTGAAATGTTTTCCCTGTTTCAGTGAAGTGTTGAACATAATAGAACAATTATTATTGTTCTGATTCATATGTATACTGAATTACAGGTACTTAGTAAAAGTATGAGAAACAGTTAAGCTAGCTTTGACAAAGTAAAGATGTCTTGGTCTGATTATTATGAAATAATACTATAGTACAGGTGTGAATAGAGAACTGTTTGCATTTCTGGAAATTTCAAATTTATTTATAATTTAGCCAAACTCTATTTGGAGTATTTGTTTCAGCAACATACAACATAATACGTTTAGTATCTATTGTACCATAAAAGAATCTACTAAGACAGGCAAATTGTTATGACCACATTTCCATTCAAATTTATTCACCAGGAGGCCAGAATCATAATATAACATACATTGATATAGGAAATACATACAAGACAGCTTTACTCAGGCTGTGAAATAAAAAATCAAATATATCCACCATTTAGAAAAAAGGTAGCACCAGATATGTTGAGTGTCAAAGTTAAGCTCAAGAACTATGTAATAGTTTTTTTCTCATAAATGTAATATTTATATATAAGACTCAATATATTATATTCATACCGAATAGAAATGTGATTATTTACTAATGAACTATTGAATATAGACTGCTCAAAGTATAATCTGAAATTCTGTAAATATGTATAGTTTTGTTTTGTGTTACGTATTTCCAGATTATGTTTGAGACTAAGGTGCACAAGGAGTACTTAACTTTTTGCATCAAGAATGTTGTGTGTATGGATTATTTATTTGTTTTTAATTTGTAATGTATTTTTAATAAACTTAGGATCAATTGATGTGTTCTTCATTTAAAAAAAAAACTTAATATAGAAAAAAAACTCTTAAAGAATGAAACGGATTTATTGCAAGAAAAAATACAATGCCTAAAACAGTCTAGGTGTTGGCGATAGTGTTAAAAATAAAAATGTTAATATGATGGGATGGTCTATCATTTGCCATATTTTAATTAGAAAATTACACTAAACTTGGAGAAAATTTTGGTAAGAGGCAACAAGGAACAAAGTATTAAATTTATGACACATTTTGGTATTTTAAAAACTAGCCTAACACATGACAATATAAGATTATGCACACTTTTAAAAATTTGGCTTGAAAAATATTATAGTCTCAACAATAGAGTAGAGTAGTAGTCAAAAACATATGCACATTTTGAATTTTTACAATCATAAAAATAAAACCTGCCACCTATAGTTGTAGCCAATGAGTTTAAAGCTGTAAATATCAGTATTGTGCAACTAAACTATTTTTGAAAAATATAAGATGGTAGGTACTGCGCACAATGTCAATTTTTTTCAAAAAAAAATGGCAAAAATGTTACTGGAAACTCAAAAAATTCTACCGAATGGGAACGGTTGTCAGATGATTTCAGAGTAAAGTTTTTAACCCTTTTTGATGTAACAAAAAAATGTTACCACATAATTGCAGTAACATTATTGAATTACAAGTCAACACAATTCAAAATTGAAGTGGAATAAATGTATTTGATTACATTGACTTTGACCTCCGATTTAAAAGGAGACTGGGTAAATTAAAAACCACAGGTTTGAAAGTTTTAAATAAAATCATTGGAAAAGGATATATATATATATTCTATATATATATCCTTTACTCAATGATAAAATTATATTAAATCGATTTTACAAGATTGTGATTGTTTAATAGAAGCAACTCACAGTAAAAAATGCCAAACAGGTTTCAAATGCATTTTTTACTTGAGTGGGTCTTTCAAGAAATATATGAAATAAAAACCGATTTTTAACTTTGCTGCCATGTCAAAACAATATCATGAGTGAAGGAATTGGAAAGACGGACAATGTTTGTCAATTTTCTTAGGTAATAATAATCAAATAAGCGTGGGATATGAAAAAAATATGAAGAACAACTAACACTCCTGCTCGTTTGCTGTTCTTTCCCATTCCTTTACTTAAAAATATGCTATCATCTGCGAAAGTAGGATGATCGAAAGAAACCGCAGATGTAAAGTTTAAGCAACGACATTCACTTAGTAGGTAATTTTTAGTTATGTTGCATTTAAGATGTCAAAGTAATATATCAAATCTTCAAATGCAACTATATCACACATTATGAGTAAATTCATAATCTGTGCTTATTCATCTTGAAGTTTTCATTTGGGGACTGAAAATAAAATATAAATAATGTACAATACAACACAGTTTGTCATTACAAAGGAAAAAAATGGAACGTGTCATAATAAAGGTATTCGAGCCTATCACATACTTATTATTGCTGACAAAATGACAAAGGCTATGAAGAAAATGCTGGTACCTATGTACAAAATATTAGAGAAGTATAAGATAAGTATGTTCGTGATTTTGAAAACTTCAGATACCTAATATAGTAGATACATAAATAGTTCCATAAACTTTTTACTTTACATTAACACACTTATGAAACTACCTATTTTAAAGAAATATTTTCACGATTAGCACTGCCTAAATTGTTATAGATCTAAAATACTTTTTATGTACTTTCAAAACAAATTAAGTTAAAAAAATATTTAAATTCTTGTTTTGGATAGATGGTAGTTCAATGTCCTTTGCCCTAGAAATAGCAGATAAAATAGTAGATTGTAAATTTGTAGGCGTTAAGTTAAACTAGGCAGTGCCAATTGTAAATTGAATTGTAAATTGATACCCAAGCCTCGTGATCACTGGATAATTTCGTTTCAAATCGATGTTTCATAACTATTTACACATTTCTAGACAAGCTAAAATTACCCCAAACACTTTTCATTTCGTAGTTACTAGCACAGAGGCGTATCTTTTATCACAAAATTTACAATGGTGAACCCATGTATGTACAAAAAATAAAAGTCATTCATTTATCCAAAGTACAGTAAAATGACAAAAAAACGATACTCCTAATCAGTCAATGTGTAAATAAGTTTCGATAGAAACCTATGACCGCATTAAAATTGTATTAAGTTTTTAGAGTACGTTTCCACTACCACTCGCGTTAAATTTCTCCATTATGGAGTTCACGTAAGCCTCGTGGATCTGCTTGATGAAATCTGGATCGTTCTTTAAAAGATGCATGAAAGCTTGAGCCAACTGTTTTTCTGTTAATATCTCGACACCTCCGTAATTTTTCAAAACACTTTTATCCTCGATTTTGCTTTCGTTGAAAGCCGAAGAAGATGCAGTAAACATCATCGGAGTCATGAGCGTTGGTTTTTGGACATTTTCCAAAAACTGCGCAAACGGGGATGTACCTAACAAATCCGCACTCTCATCGACAGCCGGAGGTAGCTGCTCGCGGTTTTGATTTTGTATCAAGAAAGCCAGTGGAGAAGCCGATGACATTGGTTTGCTCTGGGGCGAAGGCAACAATCCGTTTTCGTGTTGGAACGACTTTTCTGGCCGACTGTTGCTGTAAAAAAAGTGTAGATTGGAGATTTTAAATTACCAAGATTTTCGGTACAAAAGAACAATCTAGTAATAATTTTTAATTAAATTCATGAGGAAATTTATGAATTTGGGGTATTTGAAGGAATTTAGACTAATTTTTAAATGTCAAAATTTGTAAATCGTCAATAACTTTATTACCTGCTGATAGCTGCTTAGTTACATGCAAAACATACATATTTTGTAAAGTTGACGTTATATGTTCAACTTTACAAAATATGTATGTTTTGCAAAATTTGTAAATCGTCAATAACTTTATTACCTACCTGCTGATAGCTGCTTAGTTACATGTAAAACATACATATTTTGTAAAGTTCAACATATAATGACAAGTTTTTTTCCCGAAAAATAGAAGCTCTAAGGAAAAATATATAAATATAAAGAAATATAACTACTACTATAATTTTAATTAAGGGAGGCGGACTTATGTATTATGCCAACAATAAATTTATATTGGCAAGTATCATAATGTAAAGTCAAGATTTTGAATACTATTTTATTTTTATAGACATGATAGAATAATGACAGAGTAAATAGCAAATAAAAACAAATCAGCTATATAATAACAGTGACTAGAAGAATACTCTATTCTAGACAAATAAATTCCGTTTTTGTTTATTACTCTCATGGTTTGTTATAATTTTATGGCGCGTGTGCATTTTCATTTTGGATTTATGAATTAATAAAATAAAAGATAACCTACTTCAGGGTCTCTCATTCATTATTATTCTTCTTATTTAGGATGTATAAAGACTTCAAGTTAAATTGAAATTAGTGATTTTAACTTTCATTCACATTAAGTACTTCTTATTGTTATGGGAAGCTGTATAAGCCGAGATATAAGCCCAACTAAATTAATAGGTATCTCTGTAATTCATTATAGTTTAGCATTATTGCCTTCATAAATCAAGATTACCTCCCTGGATTATGAAATATATCTGCTTTAAATGATCATGCTTTTAATTACAAAGGCCTAGAGGAAAATACTTATACATTAGATAATCCTTTTCCTACAATAAATATTGATTTTGTTTTTATTTGACATTACATTTTTTGTTTGATTTTGTTTTTGAAGTTACGGCGATGAGCTGAAAAAATGCCATGAGAATATAGAATATACAGTTTGTTCAGCGAATGTTCGACTCTAGGACACAACTCCTGTCCTTGTCTGACTCGTGAATATACGACCGATATCCATCGTATATTCACTAGTAAGACAAGGACGGGAGTTGTGACGTAGGGCCGAACATTCGCTGAACAAACTGTACCTACTAAACCTCTATTATCTGTCTTAATGTTGTTTTGTATATGACTATGCTAGACCATTGAGAGTAGCTTGATAACATAAAACTTTCAGGCATTCAAATACCAGAAGCTCAATCAAAGTATTCTGGAGTTGCCTCGCACCCGAAAGTAGCTCTTATCGTAGACAAGTGCCATTTTGGCCTACATTAGTCCTCTATAAACAAGTTTAGATATAGCGTAACCTTCCTTGCCTACATCGTGGTAAGTATTCAAGATTCAAGACCATAAATGTTAAAACTAATTCTTAAATTAGTATACATATAGTACATCTTAACACACACCTGATAGAACTGGGAAAATTTATGGGCACACTCCTCCGATCCGCATTCTGAATCTTTGGTGCTATATTCACTTGTTCTTGAGGCGTGATGGACCTCTGTTGCTTTTCAATGTGTTCCACGCTATGCGCTGGATTCGACATCAACCTCTGCAACACGTTTTCAGAAGAAACAACTGGCTTTTGCGAAGATTTACTACTGGCTTTAGCGAAAAAGTCCATAACACTTTGAGATGGCACATCAGGAATTCTGGGAGTCGATGAAAACGTCTGCGGCAAGGATTCCTGTTTAGTGGGAGTTTTATTGAAATCTTCTTGGGCTTTCGATAGCATGCTGAAGATATCAACTCCGTCCCTTTTCCTTTCCGACTGCTCTTCATACTTTCCTTTGAGCCCCTCCATGAGTGATTCTATGATGAACGCTATCCGAAGACACTCTTCACGGTTGAAGAACCAAATACCAAAAATTTTGCTTTTGCAGTTTCTGTAGAGCAAGAAGGGCACTTGCATCTGACAATCGAAGTCCCTGACTATCGGTTCGATAAAATTGTCGGTGTTTAGCCTATTCACAACCATAATACTGTGGTAGGGTTCTCCATTTCGGCTGTAGATGAAGAGTGCACCCTCCTTGTCTGTTTTTTCCCATTCATTTGTGGATATATTGAATTTGTACAAAGCTACTTGAGTTGCCGTCGCAATTATATCCTTAACATATGGATCAACCCGTTTTATAGACGTAACACTCGCACGCAACTCGATAGAATCGGCCATGTTTGTTTTTCCAAAACAAAAAAGTTTGCGAAACTGCGAAACTCACAACTGACAGAAAGTGTTCGTAGGTTATGTTGTCAGATTACCGATGGATTACCGTCTGCCAAATACCTATATAATAATACACATACGGCGCAAAAGAGACGACCGATCGTGGTAACTTTTCAATCAAGGACGGCGGCCATTTGTACCCTTATTTAAGGCGGGAATTTTAAAACGCTTAAAATTAAATCGTTATATATTTTTTTAAACTCTTAACGACTAACAATGGTCGTAGATAGAAACCGAGCCTAAGCATTTCATTGCTCCGATAAATATGTAAGTATTGTCACAGAATAGCCACCGTGGCTATTCTGTGGTATTGTATGCTTGGTTTATATTTTAATTTTTTTAATAAGCTTGTTTTCACATAACGCAAAATGACGCAGTCTTATATTTTATTCACAGAATAAAGCAAAACGTAAAACAAGGCAGCTGTATAACCTATACAACTTCAAGGTAGAATTATTTTTATTAAAAAAACGCAATAGGTACTCTGTAAAATCTAATGCAGCAAAAATACCTAAGTACCTAGATATTACGTTGTACAGAAGTAATAACTTTCTTTTGAGATTTTTACAATGCTTCACAAAGCAAGCCGTTGTTCTCGTCTAGTCGTAATAATCACAGCAAAACACTTTCTTGTGTGTAAGCACTACACTGTCACTAAAAAACGGTTAGTAACAGGCTATTTTGGAAATACCTAGATAACAAAAACTTGTGGGAAAACCGAAAACGAGCAGGGAAAACGAATAAACACAAAACAGCTGTTCCGATAAATGTCAATATAAGGGTGCAAATGGCGGCATCATGCATCCTTTACTATGACCCGCGCACTAGCGTGCGCAGACGGTTAAAAATCGGTATATGTATTATATGTATAGGTATGTGCCGTCTGCCAAGTAACTCTTATTAATGAACCAGACATTGTATCTGGCTTACCTATATGCATCAAATATTGCATATTTCAAGGACTTAATTTATTATTCTAGTGATCAACGCCTATGGTTTATCGTTTATCCGTGCATAGCACGCTGAAATGGAGCGTTCTGATTAGTTGTATGTATCCGTCCCTAATCTGTGTATGTATCTCAGTGAAATGGGGAGGAGAGGAGAACGCGCTATGCCCTACTGCGCATCCAAGAACGGTAACCGTTCTTGCTGCGCATCATGATTTTCTTCTACAATCTGCCGGCCATTTTGAAGACATTTTTGAAATTTTACCGGCTGGTGCGGAGCCAAAAACGTTAAACCAGAGTTTAACGTTCTTGGTGCGGAGCACATAACACTGTTATGTGGTGCGGAGCAAGGTCTTCCCTCTCCTCTAGAGTAGGGTTCCAATAAAGGAACGTTCCAATAAAGGAACCCTACTCTATAGAGACCTTGGGTGCGGAGTGCTCAAGGTTAGTCGAAGTGGTTACCTGTTTTTATTTGGAGTTTCCATAGAGTATAGCCGAATTCGAGCGGATGACCAGGTTGAACCAGGTTAAAAATTATTTTAATGTTCAATTTCTTATAATCTAACCTATTTTTTTTATAACCTGGTTAAAATTGGTCATCGGCTCATGATCTCCATGGGAGTTTTCCAGAAAAATGGAGTATTGAAAACGCGCTTTGACCTATTGCGCATCCTATTTCCAGGCAAATTTAATGTCCGCCATATTGTCCTCACTTTAACGTTTGCAGTTTGTTCTCAGCGGTAGTTGTTGTATTTTCACTTTTCAGCAGAGAAATGGTCAGTGTTTTTGGAAAATGTCGTGTGCAGTACCAAGGTGTAAGAATTATAAGTCTAAGAGACCTCCGGGAGTATCATTTTTTCGGTAAGTTAAGTTTAGTAAAAACAATCGCTCAAATTTTGGGCACCATAGGCGCGCATCTGTATAATTTTAATGATTGAGTATTTATGTGGTTAAAAATTCTTAACTTGGGGACTGATTGGACTTTGAGTCCAAATAAATTTGTTTGTTCAAAACATTTTGCTGCTGATGACTTTAATGTGCATCGTGGCGAACGAGGACGAAGATCTCTAAAGCAGTCTGCAGTGCCAAGTCTGTTAACAATGATATGCCCATGGATGAAGTTGGTTTAATATGGCCGCCACTTTTATTAGGCAATTCGCGCAGTTTGTATCTTATTCTCCCTACTCCACTTCTCTGGAGTTTCCCAAGAGATTTCGATTGATTTTAGGGTTATGTCGTCTTCTGTGAAAGACTGTAGGAATTTTACAAGAGAAATACGTGAGGGAATATCTTTTTTTCCGGTAAGGATTTTCCAATAGTTTTCTTTACTTTCTTCAGTTCTCAGTGCTTTACCTTTCTGTACTAATTACATTTATGTATTACTAAACTCTATTTCTTGCAGACAAAAAATTAATCAAAATTAATCAGTTGTCCTAGGTTTCCGCTCGACGAACATCATTTCCCCACCCCCTCTGATGCATATCTCTTGCGCTTGCGCGCTTGCGGTTACATTATTATTTTGATTGGAACAAGCATTTTCTCACCGGGTGGTTGGTAGACAGTGAAATGAATATTTTTCATGAATATTATACATTTCACTGCTGTTGGTACAAGAACGTTAAAGTCTGGTTTAACGTTCTTGCTGTTGGTAGATGCTCAGTCTCACAAAATATATAGGTTAGGCTCAGTCTGACAACTACTGTCACTGTCACTGTCGCCATTCGCCATTCCAAAATTCAAATTCCCCTAGTTCGTAGTTCTCAAACTAATCAAACTTAAAAAGATGGTGGACTTCTTCCTAAAATACCTTTAAATTTTCAGAAATTTTGTGTTTTCTGACTTATAACCTTGTGAAAATCGCTTTACAAGTAAACAATGTCGAGGTCTATACGAGCGGAAACCCGTAGCCGAGCTAAAGATGATATTAAGAAAGTTATGAATGTTATAGACCGGGTCAGACACTGGTGAGTTTCCCTTCCCTATTGCTCTTGAGGGTTGTATAGTCTTTTTTTGTGGTATTTATTTACTGCAACATTAGAATATATTGTTCTTCAGTATCCTGAAGACTTTAAATGTGGGTTTCTCTGTAATGTTCCAAAGAATTAACAATTTTTAAAAATTGTCTAATAATTACAGTAGATTACATTGTTGAAACTATACGCAAAAAATCTCGGTACACCAATTTCCAAACTTTAGTTTTGGGGCGAAAACAAATTAAAACATATAAATTGTAATGTCTTTTACAATTCTTATATTAGGACTCGATACTAAGTTTTAGGTATAGGTATTTTAATTTAGTTCTTTAGTTTTTCTATCAAATTTTATGCAAAATATTTGGTGTAGCGTACGGAAATTTCAACAATGGTTCTGATTCTGGTAATTATGGAATATAGTATATGCACCGCCCGATTTTCTTGAAATTTTGGCTACCCCCTATTTTCGAGGTCCCTGAACATGAATCTGCCCTCAGTGTTTTGAGGTCGGACATAGTTTCCGAGAAAATGAATTTTCAAATTTCATTTTGACACCCCACTTTTCACGGCGATATTTGTGGTTATAACCCGGATAAATTTTTAGTGTACGCAGCTCAAAGTGATCACCACCCTATTTTGCACCTTCTGCAGCATCGAAACTTCGCGAAAACCCGCGGAAAAACCGAAATTTTGAAAAAAGTGGGGTGTTAAAAGGAAATTTGAAAATTCATTTTCTCGGAAACTGTCCGACCTCAAAACACTGAGGTCCGATTCGTGTTCAGGGACCTCGAAAATAGGGGGGTAGCCAAAATTTCAAGAAAATCGGGCGGTGCATACACTATATTCCACAATTACCCTGATTCTCACAATCTATAGCTCTGTTTGCGTTAAATTTTGTCATTGATCTAAAAAGTCCCGGGAACTTTAATTTACCTACCAATGACAGTAGAACCGTTTTGGGATGGTTCTTAAAATTGAACGCGAACAAAGCATATGTGTAGCTTTGTCTATTACTCTAAATTACTCTAAAAATCTCATATTGTTTTTGAACTGCTCTGAGATAAGAAATATATTTTTATTCGCAACCATAAATCTGTCATGTCATTTCCTACCAGAGTACCAGAAATCATTGTGGCTACTTTGTCAGTAACTTCTCTAATTTCGAGAATAATACAAAAAAATTATCTTCATGTTGTGTCTGGTTTTTGTGTCGACACCCCTAAGTAGACTGCAGGAATTGAACACGGCAATTTTTTTATAGATATGTCCCTCAAAGGTCATCGTTTGCGAAAGTACTGGTTGGTCATTGCCACGAAAGCCAGGCCTTCTGCGATTTTCTAAAGGGATCCCAGCTAACCACGACTGACCTATAATGTCAATTTGGCGTTATTTTCATAAAGTAAAAAATACGTAACTTAATTTACGGAAATTTAACATTTTTGTAAATGCATCAAAAATTACATATAAAAACAAACAATAAAACTAGCGTTAATGTTACATCATTACTACGTCAATTTTGCGTTATCTTAATAACGTAAAAAATACGTAGCTCAATTTATGGAAATTTAACATTAGTAAATACATCCAAAATGACATAATAAAAATAATACTAACTAGCGTTAATATTACGTCATTACTTCGATACAGATACTCCCGAATAATAAAACTTGGACCACGGTTTTTGGGAATTCATAGTAGAGTCCTCTCCTGAGACGATTAAAGTCTTTTTGGCTTTGTCCCATCCACTATATGAATTTTGAGACATCCTTTATTTTATTTCCTTAATAAAAATAATACTTCATAACATAACTGAATAAAGCATTTTACGAATTATCGGCCGAGAGGATTTTAGTCGAACAAATCTGTCACTGGTTCCCTGGCTATGTTGACCATTGAACTATTTTGAGGGGATTCCATGGCACATTTGACTCGCCAGATGCCTTTAAATTTTCTATTTTGCGCAACTTTAACACCCTGCAGAATGGAACTCTCTACATTTTTTGTTCAAATTTGGTATATGGGGGTTTTGTGGTGTCCTGATTAATGCTGTGGTGTCAGATTTTAAATTCAAAATCACTAAATGGTTTTCGTGAAAATGTAAAACTTCGAGGGAAATGTAATAATTCTGATAAGACATAATATTATAGCTATTTTGGTTTGGGTGTATACTGCCTGTTTTCTTTTTTTTTTTAATTACAAACAAGAAAATATGTTCTTGATTGTGTTTCTATTACAACGTTGAAAATTGAATTACTAACGACTTTACCAACTTTACTTACCAGTCTCAGCCAAGGTGATATTGAAGACTTACTTACTCCTGTGATACTTAGTGTAGTAAATACAGTAAATACACTGCATTGAGCAAAATCCTCTACCAAATTTGATTGATTAACAAGAAAATATATATTTTCCAAACAGAACAGTTGTGTTAAAAGTACTTCTTTGTTTTCAGGGAAAAGAAATGGGTAACCATTGGAGATACTACAATGAAAATTTACAAATGGGTTCCAGTGTCAAATGGAGAACCAAAAAAATTAAAACACAAAGAGAATAAAGAAAACCTGGCGCGTAAAGCTGCTAATGCAACAATTGACAACTCGAACTCCAATTCTAATTTCAGCATGGCCGATGATTCAAATACCTGTAAGTTTTTTATTTCCTATTCCTGTGTAATGTTTTACCGTCATGGGAAGGAATAATAAGAGGGGCATCTGATGCGTAGATTTCGAGACCGATTTCTGTGTAGAGATGTAGATATTTCAGTCCCAGCCAATTGCTTTAGGACAACCTAATCGACGAGAAACCACTTCAGGTCGTCCTAAAGCACTTGACAGGGATCTGTCTACGTTGAGATTCTGGACTCGCTAATGTTACACGGGGGTAGTGCCTCTTATTATTCCTTCACTCAACAGTTTTACTCATAGCCTGGATTTAAGGTTTTTCCACTGTAAGCGACTCTCAGGGCCCCACGGACTTTTCATCTACTCACATGACTTTCTCAGACGACTCAAATTCTCAAGGCAGCGAGATGGTGGCTGTGAAAAGACTGAAAACGGACTGATTGGAAAAATAAATGATGCTTTCAATCAGTAGGTGTCAGCAATATCGAAAAAATGAATGTTGGGTGTATTTATTTTCTAAATTTAGATGTATTTGAAAGTTGAAAAACTTTCAGAGATGATTTAGATAATTTCTGAGCTTTCTTGCATTTTATTTTGTGCAATGCAAAGCTGTGAATTCATGCATGACTAACTAATTACGAATCTGTGTATATTCTCTCTCTGTAAACATTTTTATTTGAATTTTGCTTACCTGTGTCACAAGTTGTGATTTTCAAAATTTTTTCGAGACCTCAAAAATATTCTGTTGTGATTTTTGGCTATCCCTATATTTTTGAGAAACGAATATGTTGCGAAATATCTGGAATTCCTAGGGCAGTAGCTTTTGTGTCATAACCATTGTTAATAGTGTTTCTTCTATTACCAATATTTTTGTATAAGGATTAGTTTCACAATTTATTAATATTATTTGGTCATGCATATTCAAAAATGTCTTGAAATTTTGCGTAATTATTATATTAATAGTTTGCACACTTTGGCTAAAAAATGGTATTGTATGGCCTTAATACATACTTCAATATGTGTCTCGATGATACATTCTTGAAAGTGGTATTCACTATTTGAGTGAAACAATGGAGAGAGTATTCAGTGACGTCTATATTTTTAAGATTTTGTATATAATGTATTATTTTCAATTAGAGTAATTAATTTTCGTTTTATATGTTTGCAAACACATGTTAGATTAGATCGGGAAATAAATCCTCTATATGTGAAAAATTATTTTATTTCTAAACAGCTTGTATACAGGTTATTGACAAGACATAGGAGGATTACAAAAACAGACCGTTACGATTTGTATTAATACTCATACAATAAACTTAATATTCATAAATTAAAAATAATACAAAGTATTTAATACGGTACAATTGGACGGTCATTCTAAACTGAAGAACTTAAAAAGTGACAACATGAACCAAATTATTACTGGTACTTGATAATCCCATTAACATTTTTTTCATTATTACTCTAATGGAGGCGCACCAGTTTAAGAGAAGTTCTATACTTCATAAGTTTTGTAATAAATACAAAACAGTTAGCAAATGATCAACCACAATATACAATATTAGATTTAAAAGTATAGACAGTATTTATATTACATTATAACTTCACTGGTTGTATTCAAAACTATGAGGACATGCCACAGATTAGTAACCTTACATACTCAAAATTTCATTAAAACTCGCTAATTAAAAGGAACAAAAGAACGTTTAAAAACACTATATTTTCTCGAGAGAATATTTACCTAGCAAGGTTACATGGCATATTTCCCCCTACCAAAAGAAAATCAAACTGCTGAAACCTCCGTATCCAGTCTTTCAGGGCGAAAATCTACATCTTTAGCTCCTGTATATCGACCTGGGCAGTCTACCAAAAAAAAAAATCCCCCGCAAAATATAAATATAGAATTTTTGACTCCGTTAGGCCTCGGACGTTTCATCTTTAGACACGTACGAAAACTGACTAGAACAAAATCAACAAGTGAGGAAGACTGACCTACGACTTTTTGTCGAAAAGGGGCAACTTTGACCGCACGGCCCCCTCGCAAACAACCAACCGGGAGCACTTTGGCCTCTGCAGCGTCAGGTGCGAGCCCGAGCTCGACGCCCCCGACGAATTGTGTTTCTCCAACGACCTACGTAACGCGGCGATCCTAGAGCTCAGCTGCAAGCCGCCCCTGACACCTCCGGGGTGCCGCAACGTCGCCCCCTTCTTCTCGAAATAATCCACGATTGTGGAAATATTCGGCTGCAGGTCCTGGGCCCAGTCCGAACCCGCCAAACTCGATATATCCTCGCTGCTGTCGGTGTAGATTGACGACGCCCGCTTGCACAACGCCTGCAACTCGGCCGGCTCCAACTCGTCCAAGGATCGCAGGGAACTGACGGCCGTCCCGCTATCCCACAAGCTGCTAGGCGACAGACACTCCCCCACGCTCGAGTAGAAGCCCGACTCGCACGACCCCCTACGTTTCAGACAATTTATACTCGGCTCTGGACCGCCTAACTCCGACAGATTCGAACTGGAACCCCCTTTATATAGCAAGGTGTTGGCGAACAAAGGCGATCGGATGGCGGCGGCTTTTCTGGTGGTCGTGGGGGAGCCGGGTAGCGATTTTGGTGAATCGCTCGTCTCCACAAAGGGCGACGGCATCTCGCAGCACGAGGAGAAATTGCCGAGGAACTTTTTGACGCCGTGGAACTGGGTGAGGGCGGCAAACGGGTTGGTGGTGCGCGGCTTGTAGTGCGGGTCCTGGCGGCACATGATGAGGGCGTGGCGACGCGCCTTCTCGCTCGGGGTGGGCAACATCGAGATGGTCAGCATCGAGACGTCCTCGGAAAGGGACCGCCGGTGGACGACTGCAATAAGGAAACGTCGGGTTAGAGTCAGCAAACGAACGAGGAGGAGGGCTTACGTGCATCGGGGATCATCATGCATAACTAGGAAGAGGAGGTTATCGAGCTTATTATTTAGTAAACGCAGAGGTAGTACACTGAAAAGTTATTTAGTTAGTGAGGAAGAAACGTGATTGGACAATAATTGCCGTGATAAGCTGTACAAAACGACACAGCAAGTGATTCGAATAGAAAAAGTTTTGCAATTTATTGTGAAACCTTTTTTTATACCTTTATACTTTTACTAGGGCCAGGTAAAATAGGGTGTGATAGGTGCACTAAAGGATTAAAGCTTTCTAATTAATAAGTGACATTAGAGATGGGTTTATTGTTTCACATTATCATCAGCCATAATCTTTGCTCGAGTAGCTGTATCATATATGTAACTCAGGTCTCGTCATCTTTGTATTTGCGTAAATCGTGTACTATAATATTTGGTTTCAACTGTCCATAACGTATGTCATCAGGTGGACGACTAAAAGTTCCTTGTTTATTTTTTTAATTCGTTTCATTGAATTAAGAAATCAACCATAACTTTTATAGCGCGACCAAACTTCCAAACGAATTATCTGAATTTTTTGTTAAAAAGTCCAATTACATGTAGAATTTTCTTTCTTCTCATTAAATCAGAATATCGTGAAGTAACTTTGATTTCATTTCAATGAAAATACTTTTTGTTTATTTATTTTCGTAATTTTTCTCAGATTTTGAGTATCTGTGAGCACTATAACTTAAAACCGGTTTTTTTTTCTAAGAAACTACCCGTCACAATTTTAAACTGTTTTACATTAACATTAAATAATATGCGTTGCCATAGGAGAGTACTTTGAACTTGACATATTAAATTTTAGCTTCATTAATGGTGTTATTTACAAAATGGGAAGTTATTTAAATATTAAATGCTCGATTAAATCTGAACCGAAGAATATGAGAAAGCGAATAATCTAAAAACGCTCTTTAATTGTATATTGTACACTAGATATTGACAGGTAAACATTTCATGTCCCTAGAATAGCCTAAGTGGTGGCCATATTGATATTATTGATAGATGATGGAAAACAGGGCTGTAATCAACAGAATTTACGTTTTACACACACCAGGGACTCTAAAATAAGGGGACGCAGCATGTCACAGTCTATCACATAGGAAAAGTGAAGCCTTGAGGGGAAGTTTGTTTTCTGTATACTCCAAGGAGACCACATAAGTGGGCTGGTACAAGGTTATGTTATATATCAGTGTCCAACTGCCATCAGGTTTTATGTGACATGCCAGTGCCATAGATTCTAAAGGAGGCAAAATATTTCCCATCATAATTCACAATTTTTAAGTTTTCTAACTTCCAGATACTCAGGTGTGTCAATTAAAGGTAATGTGATCATAATAAATTTGTTTTATTTGACAGTTGCCATATTCTGCACTTGTAGACACAACATTGTCAAGTCTAATTTTTAGAAATCATGGAAACCATTATTAATTTTACTAACAATCAAAGTATCTGTTATATTCATAGATTCTCCAATAAAATGGCATACTTGGCATCACTGATACTATTAGAATGATGAAAGAATGGGCCTCACTTTGGAAAGTATAATGCTGGGTCCCCTTATTTTAAAGAGTCCCTGGTTTCATTGAATTTAGAAATCAACCATAGCACGACCAAACTTCCAAATGAATTATTGAATTTTTCATTAAAAGTCCAATTACATGTAGAATTTTCTTTCTTCTCATTAAATCAGAATATCGTGAAGTAACTTTGATTTCATTTCAATGAAAATACTTTTTGTTTATTTATTTTAGTAATTATTCTCAGATTTTGACCATCTGTGAGCACTATAACTTATAACCTGTTTTTCTGAGAAACTGCCCATCACAAATTTAAAAAATAATAAAAATGCGTTGCTGTAGGAGAGTACTTTGAACTTGACATATTAAATTTTAGCTTCATTAATGGTGTTAATTACAAAATGGGAAGTTATTTTAAATATTAAATGCTCGATTAAATGTGGACCAAAGAATATGAGAAATCGAATAGCACTGTTGCCCATTTGGTGCAAACTTTATGAATAGCGCTGTATATTGACAACAGCTTGGCCAACAGTACCGACCCAAAGTATATTCTCAAGTCAGTGTCAATCGCTGCCTCCCATTTTCCCAAATATACGAAAATCCGGCCTTGCAGTTAAGGAATGGGAAACCCAATAAAAGCGGCGGTGCCGTGCACGAGGGGGGGGACCGTTTATTTGGCGACAAACTCAGCTACATAGTCCAGCAGCAGCCCGCAGCCCAGCGAGGCCGCCAGCCACAGGAAAAAATCGGGCGCAGCCGCCGTACGTACGTTTCCGGTGGTGGGGGGCGACGGCCAGCGTCGACGACGCCACCGACAGCTGCTCCTCGCTGCGGGCGGCGGCGGCGCAGCCGGCGAGGCGGGCCTCGCGGTCCGCCGTCACGCGCATCTCGCCCAGGATGTCGGTGAGGACGCGCACGTTGTCGGCGAAGGTGGGCCTGCTCTTCGGGTCGATCGCGCAACACCTGCACGGGCGACAAGAGGCCAAGTTGAAACTTTACGATTCGGTCTAGGGTTTTCAATTTTCGGGATCAGGATCCCGTTTCGAGATCCCGGGATGAAAATCCAAATCCCGGGATCCCGTTTTGGATCCCGGGATCCAAAACCCATATCTCGGGATCCCGAGATCAATCCTAATAATATTTTTGGTAAAATACGTAATATTAGCAATAGCAAATAAAAATGCAGACATACGGAAAAAAATTATTAAAAACACAAAAATAAAAAACATTTTTATATGTTTACCTACATAATATTGTATTAGGTAGGTATAGGTAAGTGAAATGAAAAAGTGAATTCCCGGTTGTATCATAATAACTTGGGTAAAACTAAATAATACGCCGATAAAGTACAAAAAAAAAATGTATTTTACACAAAAACCGTCGAGAACAGATTAAAGTTCGATCATTTAAAAAAATCGGGATTTTCGGGACCGCTATATCTCAAGCCGGGTTTTTCGAGACCCCACCGGGATCCCATCTAAAGCCCCTCTGGATCCCGGGATTTCGAGATCCCGGGATCCCGGACTGGACACCCTAATTCAGTCTCGATCTGAGTGTGGTCGACGACAACGGACCTCCTAAATAAATCTGGACTGCTATTCCCATGTGTCCAGGGTTGCCATTCTAATTTTGCTTTAAAAAGAAGACTTTAGTGACCATTTCTGAGAAAAAAATGTTATTTTTTAAGTGGCCCCTTTATGGGAAAAAAGTGACTTTTAGTGACTTATGGCCATGTCTTCCTGAAGGAATAAATTAAGTATTTGAAAATGTTTTGGAATATAAGTATATAGGAACAGTAGCAAATGAGATGTATCAGATTTTGTAATTTTTATTATAACATATATACAGTGCCCGCCAAAAAGTTGGAACCATAAGGGAATTTTTTTAGACGTCAGGTGTAGACGACTTATCTTTGAGGGTTTTTGAGTGTCTCCCGATGCCAGCCCTAGAGGTTTTGGTTCATGGGATTAATATGTCCTTTGACCTGGGCGTTTTTCCATCCCAACTCACGATGGCTGTCATCATACCTTTGCATAAAGGAGGGGATCAGGATGACCCCTCTAACTTTCGTCCAATTGCTCTGCTTCCTACTTTATCCAAAATAATTGAATGACTTGTAAAGGAAAGGCTATTGAGCTTTATCAATCGTCATAGTATCCTCTCTAAGCATCAGTTATGACTTTAGAATTGTTTGCCTGTCATCCAAACGTGATATTTTTTAGTTTAACTCAACTCAACTAACAAGGAGCAATAACATCTGGCAATACATTGTAACAAAAAATAAATCGTCCAAAATTGCACCTTGTTGAGTTTTTCTTGAAACTAGCTGATTACGACACAAAAAGGGTCCATAACTAAAAAATATCACTTTTTTCCATAAAATCACAAATAAAGCGTACTTTGTCAATTTATTGAATTAAATATCATTTTTGACAGGTTTAATGATCTCATTTCGAATCTTTTTGGAAGCACAGATGATCGCCCCAGAGTAGTTTCATGTTAGCTCAACAATAAAAAAATCCCTTATGGTTCCAACTTTTTGGCGGGCACTGTAGATTAACTCATCGGGAAATAAAAAACAAAATAAATATAAATAAAAAAATCCCAGGTAATCCCAGGTATAATAAACACTATAAGAACCAGCCTTTTCATCTGTAGTTCAACTTTGAACACAAACTTATCTGCGATTGAGTCAAAAGTTTAACTACAAATGAAAAAACTATACTTAAGTGTTCAAATAATTGTTTGCAATCATTTATTATAATAATAATAATAATAATAATTCTCACCCTCACAATACTCCAAACTAGGAGTATCCCAGAAGCAACTACATGCTTGTGCGGGGGAGGGGGGCAATTACTATTATTTTGTCTTCATTGCCATTTGCGGCTAGGGCCGACTTTTTTCCAGATAGAACTAGGATAGCATTTGCTCAAGTACTACGGAAAACCCTAGAAAACCGTAGTAATCCCAGTGATTGTAGGACAATTAGTAAATCACACGGATAAAGCTATTTAGGAGCAATACCGTTAATCCACATTTGTCCAGCGCTCTTGGCCATAGCGGTGTTTTTCTTTAAAGATATATGCATGCGCCTGTCTCGAACCAAGGTCGATCGAAGGCAGAAAAACATGCAGTCTAAAAAGTCAGCGCCGGTACGAGCGAGGCCACCGCGGCCCCTTGAATCTTGCAAAACAATTTTTACGTTAAAAAATAATCAAACTTTTTACTTTTAAAAAATAATTAAGATATATAATTGGACAGTAGTTGAGCAAGCGATGATACCTACAGTTTGTTTTGTACTCGAAAGTCCGTTCATTATTACTAGACTATGAGAGTTAAAAAGTCAATATACCAGATGTTAATTAAGCATACAGACAAACTTTAAGGTTGATCGGATCGTTTTTTCGAACTTTTTGTAAGTTACAGATTTTTTAAAATAAGAGAATTTTTACTTACATATTCAAAGTCCCGCAATTTAAAATCAGAGAAGTGTATTGTTATGGTGTACCAAATATTAACTGAAAAAAATATATATATTTAGGACCAAAAATTCTATGTCCACCAAAAAGTTATGTTTTTTTGTCATAACTTTCAAACTGGAGCAAAAATTTCGACATACTACTATTCTTACATGCCATATGGAAAACAAAAATATTCTAACGTACAAAAAAGTTTGAAAAAACAATCTGAACCACTTTAAGGAAAGCTTACTTTATTTTAAAACAAAAACTTCCTTAAATGGCTTCGTTTTGAAAATACAGTGTTGAAAAATGTTGAGGTAATGGTTGAATAAAAAATAATTTAATGTTTTCAAAATATTTAAACTTAAACAGCTGTTAAGGGGTGCCGTTTAATTAAAAAAAAAAACAAACAAAAAAAATCCGTGTAAATTCAATACTTTTTTCCGAAATTAGTCGAAAATCAGTATTCCAAACTTTTTTAATTTTTTCCGAAAATGGCTAATGGACTAATTCAATTGAAAAATGTTGAGAGGCGTCTTTTGTTTAGAGTTGAGTGCTAAGTCAGAAAATCGTATTACCTACATTTAAAAAAATCTGTGCCTTATTATATTTTTCTTTAACTTTAAACCACGGTTATCCCTGCGCACGCCTCTTCTAAAATGATAAAAAAAGTTTTTGGCTTAAAAGTACACTTTAATGCATTAAAATTGTGCACCAAATTTGAATTTGATACGACTTGATTTTCAAATTATTAAAGGAAAACTTCTTTATAAAAAAATCAACACTCTGTATTTTCTACGACGCCTTTCAGGATCTACATTTATATTAAATTTTTGTTTTGAAAATTTAAAATCAAGTAAACTATAATTGCTCCTATAATGTGAACATAGTACATACGTCTACTTAATTAACGCCCTGTTTACCTCTTTCTTTAAATTCAAATTTGCCGGTGTGTGCAGTTTTGCATATTAATGTGACTTTTAGTGACCTATCCTTAAAAAAGTGACTTTTTAGTGACTACTGATTAAAAAAGTGACTTTTAGTGACCCAATGGCAACCCTGCCATATGTTAAAAATGTCCGGAACAGGCTACCGCCATGTTGTGCTGACAGCAGAGGGGAAGCCAAGAAGAAACCTGCGTTTTTTGACGGTTATTTGAAATAAAGTGAAAAAGAGGAAGAAGAAGACTTGAACCTAAATGGTGCCAACAGTTCCCCTAGAAATCAGCACATTATGGTGGCCAAAAACCAGCCTTTAGCGCCCTCTGGCGGTTGAACAAAAATTGGTGGAGGGGAAAGCACCAATAGCAGTCCAGCTTTATTTAGGAGGTCTGTTTCGAGGACTGACAAAGAGACAATCAAGGCATCTTCTGAAAATTCTGTAATCTCTGTATGCCTAAGCAGAATATAGAAGGTAGTTGCTATTTGCTATAAACCACAAGGGTAATACACAGGGTGTTGTTCAAATTTGACCATATTGTGATAATTCATTTTCTGCCTAGGTAAAGAGCCTTTTCTGTGCAAAATACTGGAAAAAAAGATGCACCAAGTTTGAGACTAATGCTTACTGTTATTTGTTCCTTTTTTGTTGAGTTTTTATTCTTTAAGTAGGCAAAGTGCCTTTACTGTTATTATTCTGAACAACTTTTCCTAATACTTTCTAGCAGGACATTTTTAAAAGTGTCTTGCCATTTTTGGTCACTGTCCGGCAGTTTTGGAGCATTTATGATCATTTATATAAATTTATATAAATGAAACCTTTTTTTATACCTTTATACTTTTACTAGGGCCAGGTAAAATAGGGTGTGATAGGTGCACTAAAGGATTAAACCTTTCTAATTAATAAGTGACATTAGAGATGGGTTTATTGTTTCACATTATCATCAGCCATAATCTTTGCTCGAGTAGCTGTATCATATATGTAACTCAGGTCTCGTCATCTTTGTATTTGCGTAAATCGTGTACTATAATATTTAGTTTCAACTGTCCATAACGTATGTCATCAGGTGGACGACTAAAAGTTCCTTGTTTATTTTTTTAATTCGTTTCATTGAATTAAGAAATCAACCATAACTTTTATAGCGCGACCAAACTTCCAAACGAATTATTTGAATTTTTCGTTAAAAAGTCCAATTACATGTAGAATTTTCTTTCTTCTCATTAAATCAGAATATCGTGAAGTAACTTTGATTTCATTTCAATGAAAATACTTTTTGTTTATTTATTTTCGTAATTTTTCTCAGATTTTGAGAATCTGTGAGCACTATAACTTAAAACCTGTTTTTTTTTTCTAAGAAACTACCCGTCACAATTTTAAACTGTTTTACATTAACATTAAATATGCTTTGCCATAGGAGAGTACTTTGAACTTGACATATTAAATTTTAGCTTCATTAATGGTGTTATTTACAAAATGGGAAGTTATTTAAATATTAAATGCTCCATTAAATCTGAACCGAAGAATATGAGAAAGCGAATAATCTAAAAACGCTCTTTAATTGTACATTGTACACTTTCTAGCAGGACATTTTTAAAAGTGTCTTGCCATTTTTGGTCACTGTCCGGCAGTTTTGGAGCATTTATGATCATTTATATAAATGTTGTCAGTTAAGAGAATTAATGAGAATTTCTGGACACTTGTGAGCATTTATGGTCATTTATGAGCATTCATGAGCATTTATGGTCATTTATAAAACAAATCCCTCCATTTCTAACCTATAAAACTACAAAAACGTTTCTAATTCTAAACTAGAATATTGAGAACTGTGTACCTACTTTGCAAAATGGTCAAACAAAACTCAATTGTCTGGAATTACTTCAAGAAAAGAAGTGAACAAAAATTAAAATATGCTATTTGTGAATTTTGTAAAGCTGCATGCAGGAAGAATGAGGAAACACTTAATTCAAAGGTTCCAGTACAGATAAAGAAGTTATTTAGATTTAGTAGTAACAAAAATATAAAAAGTATTTCTGATGTAGATGTAAATATTGAATATAGCTCTTATTGTTAATTAATTGAGGTAATAATTATAATTACTGCCTTGAATTTCAGATCAAAAGTTATTTTAATAATTTTAAATTTTAACAATACTGGAATATTTTTATTGATTGCAAACCTAATTAACCTACATCCTACATGTACCTAAGAGTTGGGTCTTCTAAATTTGTCTTCAGTCTGTAACTAGAATTTTTTTTAATTTTACATATTTTAAATTTTTGTATTTTTGTTTTACTTTATACTTTTTTAATCAAAAGTCATACATATGGGGTCTTGTTTTAAAGGTCTTTCACAAGCAAAAATGTCCATAAATGCTCGAGGCCTTGGCGGACATTTTTAAAAGTTAAAAGTGTCCTGCTCAAAATCATAAATGCTCGGACATTTGCCATCTATATACTTTCTCAATAGGCACTTTGCCTAATAAATAATAAATAAATAATAAATAAAAAAAGAAAAAATTAAAGTATTATGATTGTGTCCCAGTTAACGTGATTTTCTCGGTAATTTGAAAAATAAATTGAAGGTTCAAAAACTATACTTGTGTAAAATAAAAAAATTTTTTTTAATACCCTTTTAAAAAAAATTAAGTTGGATTTTAATACGTAATATTAGTAATGGGGAGTAACAAAGGATTGTCGGATTTCATTTCTGATATCCAGTTTGACCGGAAGTGAGCATAACTTGGTCTGATTTTTGAGACACCCTGTATATTTTGTTTTTTTTAGGTTCCTTTTCTTCTCCAAATTCCAACCATATAGTTATATAGTTATCTCTAACAATTAATTAAAAAAAAGTTTTATATTATAGGTTTTTTTATTAATTAATTAGTGTTGTGGAAGACATAATTAATTTTGATCGATGTCATCTTTCTTGACATGCACCACATTTTTCGGAAAAAATAATTTGAGCTGATTTTTATATTATTCAAACAAATGTATGAGACCTGAAAGGATATGCTTCCATAAACAAAAATTTTAAGGGGGTGTTCGCACTTAAGATAAAACACTCTGTATAAGTAAAGTCACTCAAACCTTGCTTCCCATTACTGTCAAAATAGATGTTTTTTTATAATTCCACCAGTCAGTGTTGCCCATAGTCGTGGTACAATAACTATGGTTTTGCCAGAGAACATATTGAGGCTTAAAATAATAATAGTAATAAACTCCTTGTGCCCATAAAACCTCAACCTTCAACTTCAATTGGCACTTTTATAAAATGTTAGCACTGGATTGAAAACTAGACAAAAAAAAACAGAGATTAGTATCTGTGATGTCTTACCTGAAGGCCAGCTTCAGGAAATCAGGCACAACGTTTTGACCACAGAGCTCGGAAAAGGCCAGATAGTCTAAGCCAAAGTTGTCCGTTCTTGGCAGCTGATCTGGGTCCGCCTCCACTCGAGCAATCAGCTCGCATAGCACGATGCCATAGCTGAAGACGTCACTGCGTTCGTCATATGGGAGTCCCTGCAGTTAAAAAAATAAACTGTATTCCAGATTGGTGTAAGTATTCTCGATTGACAACCTGGAGGAAAATCTAAACTTGAGTCCTTCAGTGCGAAATAAAATATTTAGTTTTTATCTATAGCGGCTTGCTACTTTGGGGTTTTGAACTTGCAAATTTATAAAATAATAGCCCATTGTCAATAACAACTGTTTATATGCGCTTTTTACATAATAGAAACACACGAAATTGAACCAAAACAATCTTTACAATGGAACGCTCTAAAGTAAAACTAAACTTTGCAAAATTAACACGAATTGGACTGCCTTATAGGCTTTGAAAGTTACAAATAGTTGTCAAACCAAAGTTATTGGAATCCCTAGATACTATTATTTACATTTGATCTGTTGCCAGTAAAACACATCATTTTATCTTAAAATTGTACTTTAAAGTTTATAATAATGTTGTGAAGCCTTTTGTGACAAGATAAATTCCACCATTACACATACTTATTGTTGATAACTTTGGGTAAAAGTAAAATATTAATTAAAACCAATTACGGCTTCACATTGTCCACATTCATAATTTCTCCTCCAGTTTCATCGTAATGAGTAAGAGACAAAATCCAGTCATATCGTCTTGCAAAATAAAACAGACTTTATGAATGAATCCTGGGTCTCGTGGTGCTGATGACTTGGTGTCAAACTGTTCCATATACACATTTGCATCCTACTTATAGCTTCAATCACGTGATTTATTACTTTTTAAAATTGATTCGAGATATTTTGACATTGTATTACCCGACTCTTCTGATGAAGTGACCCAAGATGTATGGAGTACTTTCCTACCTTAAGGCACTCGGGGGACATCCAATAAGGTGAACCGACAGTGCAGAGCTTCGAACCTGGTTCTGGAATGGCGGTTGATAGGCCAAAATCACCAACGACTGCTTGCAGACCACCTGACTCTAGTCGTCGAACAAGGACATTCTGGAACAAATACATTTTTAGAACTCACTTCTACATCATCATATTGTCATAGCCAAATAATTCGATATGTGAATTTAAACGAATTTTTGAGAGAAGTGAGAGATGAAAGTTTTTAAAATGTATGGGAATAAGGTTCTATAAAATGTTGAATTCTGAATCATTAAGCGTATTTTCATTTTCGTTACAAAATCTTTTTAAGTTTATGCCAAAACTCGTAATTTTCGCGAGATGGTTTTATCAGAGGGATGGTCTCATTTTGTTGCATTGTGGATAGTTAATATAAGAAAATTTAGATAAGAATATTTTCACGATATTGGACTTAAATCAAACAAAACCTGCCTAATCCTAAACTCTACTCGCGAAAATACGTCTATTATTTGCAGTTTTGATGTTTCAATATTTGCAATAATTGTTGTATCACTACAAAACAAAATAAAAGATTGGAATCTCAGATATTTGTAATAAACAATGTAAATCTGAAAATGTTTACACTGTGTAAATGAACTGATAAAAAGTAAAAGTTGCGAAAGTATTTTAAAAACTAACAAATTAATTCAAAGCTAATAACTCCACCTTATGTTGTATATTAAAATTTGATGTACTATTTTATTGTCCGCGGTTAGCCATGTTCATAGTGTCGCCGCACTATTTAGACTAAATGTTTTTCTTGGTTCGAATCGAGATCGAGGCAGACTATGTATGTCTTTAGAGAAAAACACCGCTGGTGGGCAAGAACGCTGGACAAATTGTGGATTCATGGTATTGCTCCTTAATATCTGTGTGATTTACTAGTTGTTCTACATTTACTGGGATTACTACGTTTTTTTAGGGTGTTCCGTAATACTTGAGCGAATGCTATCCTAGTTCTATTGGGAAAAGTCGGCCCTAGCCGCAAATAGCAAAATAATAGCAATTGCCTATCTAGAATTGAATACCTAGCAGCTGTAAATCATCTAACAAAAAATCCGAACTGGTAATTAGAAAATTTAAAAATATGTTATCCATTTTTCTAGGGAATATCTGTATGGTTGTGTTTTCTACCTTCATGTTTAATTATTAAAGCAACTAACTAGAGTGAGTGATAGGCATGAACCTTTAGGTGTCCCTATACAATGTGGCAAATAAAGTCTGCATGGCATTTTTATTTTAAGAATTATTTAAAATTTTATTTTGTCGTCAAGTTGTGCTTGTATAAGGATAAAAAATGTTGTATGTGATGCAAAAGTGGTCACATGACTTGCAGCAGAGATCGTAAATATCATGATATTTATTGAAAATATCACAGTATTGGATATTAACGATAATATATCAGATATTTTGATATTATATCGGATATTTTCATTTTTGCTAAAAAATATTAGTTTATTAATAGGTAAAAGTGATAAAAGTAGGTATCTAAATAAATGCCAGAAAAAATAAAAATCTTATATTTATCGATAAAAAACAGCATAGACTTTCAAATTTTACGTTTAACCTTTGCAATCCTTTATCCGTGTACCAGTTTTCAGGATATTACAAGAATATTCATCTTTTATTAATATTTCATCTATTTATTTTAATTATCTTTTTTCTACTGAAATTGAGTACTTTATTTTAATAAAACTCATAGTTTAGATACTTTTTCTTAGCTAAAATTGTCATTTCTGGTTTGTAGTTCATTTCTGTAATTCAATAAAATAATCTGATTTATTAAAAAACATCAAAATAATTATTGTAAAGTAAGAACTTCAATTAAATATTTCATAAGAAATTTGGATTGCCCATTGGATTTTCAACCATTTGAAAATAAAAGTTGAAAAACATGAATGATCCTGCCGAATTACTCAGATGTTGACAACTCATTTGATATTTGCGAAACTCATTAAGTTGCCTGGATTGTCAGAAAAAAATCAGGGACGTTTAGGGTGTGTTGAATTTTCTAACGTTTACAAAAAGCTGAATCAAAATGAAACCGATTTAATATATTGTCTTGTTTTAGCCTAGCCCCTCAGAGAAAAAGAAGCAGCAATATAATAATGTCATAAAAAAATTGACAAAAATGAAATACGGCTCTGACACCCCTGTGATAATGTATAATATAATATTATGTTGATTGCCACCTAGTTTGAAGTGAAGCTTTTAACAATGAAACTTTCAAACGTGAAATATATCATGGAAGCCTAAAATGAAACTTGTATTGAAATTTGAAATACTTAATTTTTCAATGTTTCATTGTGAAATATTTCATGAAACTTATAAAAGTTTCAAAAATTTCTGAAATAGGTTTCATAAATTTCACCAATGTGCCACTTTAACTTTAATTTTTTTTCTAAAATAAATTCTATGGATCTAGAGTACTCACTCCATGGTCTTTTATATCCAAATCTAATCAAGTATCCCATGTGGAGGCCACCTAATCCTATTAGCACAGAATAAATAGCTTTTTTACTCGTTAGTCTGTGCTATTAGGATATCTTGAATCATAGAGGAGTCCCTATGACCACCTCCCTTCTCCATCAGCCTAAAAGCTCGATGGCAAAATTTCAGATAGATATGACAATAATTAGAAGTGGGTGAAAATCGATTTGCTAGACTTGTTTACAAAGTTACATACATACATACAAATGTACAAATTTTTGGGCCGGTTAATAGGTAGGTATATTAAATTTCAAAAAAATTATCGAAACTTTCACAATAATTTGGAAGTTTCCTTGAAACTCTCATAATCAAATTTCAAAGGAATTCAAAATTCAAAAGAAATTTAAAAGTTTCACAGTGAAATTTCACTTTGGCCCGTGAAATTAAATTTTCTCATCCCTACATGTGGTCTATGTGTACACAATACATCCCTGCTATTTGCGTCAAAACAATGCAAGTTTCAATGGAATGACTTCAAAGAAAATTCCCCAAACTTGTTATGAAAGTTTCAAGAGTTTCAAATATTCTTTACCCACCTTGCTGGTCAGGTCCCTGTGGAAGACGCCCTTCGAGTGCAGGTACTCCATGCCGGTGGCCGTGTCCCTGGCCAGGCCGACGCGCGTCGTCTGCGGCAGCTCCGCCTTCCTGTCCTGGATCAGCTGGTCGAGGCTGCCGCCCTCTGCGTACTCGGTGAGCGCGTGCAGCTGCCCCTCGTGGACGCACACGCCGACCAGCCGCAGGATGTTCGGGTGGGACAGGCGATTCATCAGCTGCACCTCCTTGAGCATGTTGCGCCGGTTCGAGCGCAGCTGGTTCATCTTCAGGACCATCACCTGGCCCGTCACCCTGTGGGTCACCTGGAAGAACGGGGAGCCGGTGGTCGGTACGTGATTTTTTCGCGCGAAAGGTTGAGGAGTTTTGAAACCTCCCGGGATCGAAGACTTGCTGGCCCTAAATGTATTATCCTAAGTTTGCGACCTCGAGCGACGGATGCTTAGGCTGCCATCTTGAAAAAAATTGCGCTTTAAATCGGTATTTGGCAATGATCTGTAGTATTTGGCATATAACCCCGTTCCTGGGGGTTTTAGAGAAAACTATACTAAAATCAAGTAACTCTTACGCCTAATAGGCCTTAAAATATCAGCGCGTCTGGCGTCAGGGATGTACTCAATCGCAAAAGCGTATTTATGCGGTTTTATCTTGTGGTTTTCAGCTATTTAGACACTGCCACAAATAATTTTATCGATATTTTGACTCATTTTAATTAAGCCAATAAATTTTTTACGTAAACAATTGTATAAGTAAAAAAGGAAGGGCATGTTCATCTTTGCGATTATATTTGAAAAACCAACTGGATTTGTAACTGCCAAAATTTATTTTGATACTACCAAACATTATACCAATAATTCTTCAGAAAATAATAAATAACGCGCTTTTGATAACGAACAAACGAATTTTGTAACGTCTATTATTATTTTTTTCGACCGAACCAAATTTTGACCGATGAATTTATTGTTTTTTAAAGCTGGTCTTCAAAAAAAGTATTATTAATGTATCAATGTTACCTACACATTATTTTCAACTTTATAAATTTTGTATATTATGTTAAGTGTTAAGTTTTTGTTTTCGTCCAAAAACCCAGGAGAGCTGGTGCTTGTGTACAAGTAAATGTTCATCAAACTTGATATAAAATTCTAGTTTCCACAATTTGTTGCCAAACTTGTATTTGGTTTTTTTTATACAAGTGGTCACGCAAGTTGAATTGTAATTTAAAATAAAAAAAAACTTTTTAAAAACAAGCTCTTAAGCCATGTACTAAAATGAATAAAAATAAGTTTAGCTTTTCGTTAAGATAATTCAATTCCAAATTGCGACCAGTTTTTGCAAATTGAAAAGAATGTCGCGCGAAATGTTGATGAAAGTAGGTACCAATTAATTTTTTTGAACAGTGATGGTTGATAAGCACGTACCTCGACACGTACCTATTTGCCAAAGTATGCATTTTTTCTTTACAATTCGCGCGACAAGCTTTTCAATTTGCAAAAACTGGTCGCAATTTGGAATTGAATTATCTTAACGAAAACCTAAACTTATTTTTATTCATTTTAGTACATGGCTTAAATAAAAGCTTGTTTTTAAAAAGTTTTCTTTTCTTTTAAATTTTATTTTGTGCTTTTTAGGACGTATTTGATTCCCATGTCAGGAGGGTGGTAAAGAAATTTAGTCCGCCATCTTGGGGCGGCCGCCATATTGTATTTCGTATGAAGTCATTCACCTTATTGTTTTCTACCCGTCGAGCCCTTTCATTTGATACCCATATTAAGGGGTTCGACAAAAAATACATCATCCGCCATCTTGGAGCGGCGGTCATTTTGAAAGTATTGCCATATTGAGTATTGCATATTGTATTGTCACCGGAACTAAAGGTGTATGCAAAATTTCAGCTCAATCGGATGTCAGGAAGTGGTTCTAAATCAGCTTGCAAGATTTGACCTAAACCGTTGAGTGATATTCCTTTACTCAATGCCTAAACATACATAGTCTATACATTGCAAGTTAAATAAAAGCTTGTAAAAATAAAAAAATAAATGAAAATCATTTTTAGAAGTAAAATATCCATTAACGTTCTAGGAAGTAAACTTGCACCAAAAAAGTAAGTAGGCCATGGAAACAGCCGACAGTGATTTTTTTGCGATTCAACTTCCATGACTTAACTTAACATAAATTAACAGCTTTACTTCTAATAAAAAACTCAATTTAAAGGAGATTTTCATATATTCTGTTTAATTTCACAAATGAGAGCAAGCGGGATCGATTCCAGAATCAGAATACCAAGATCCAACTCGGAAATAGTTTATCATCATTTACTACACCTATTCTTAGAATCCAAATTGAAATTTAAGGAAGCCATAACTTTCTTTTTGTATATTATGTGATTTTGGGGCGTTAAATTTATCATATATTTCCAGAACAATCAGCCTACTTTAATTTTCTGCATAAAAAAGAACAATGCAAAAATATAGGCAGATTACAGAGTATAATAATAAATTATTGTAGAAGTGGGCGTCATTTTTGTTCTCATTCTCAGTAACTTATTATATTAAAATTGTTCGCTATATATAAAATCTAATCGAGAATCTAATCATAAAAAATTAAATAAGTTATCTTTTTTATTTTTATAACTATGGACTATGGGAGTTGATATTTGTTGTAAATTCACGGATAATCCGTCGTATAGTCATGAGTAAGACAAGGACGGGAGTTGTGACGCAGGGCCGAAATTCGAAGAACTAATGAACCAAGGGGGGTGTCTTCTCTAAGATGTGTTATTATGCACAATCCCGAAATTTCAACTTTGCCAAAAAACTGTTTATATCGAAAGTGGAAACATGTTACTTACATTCAGTGTAGTGTTGACATTATTGTTATGCCCGTATCCTTGAGACGAGAGGAAACTAGACTTTTCCATTTATTTTGTAGGTAGCAATGTTTTGGATCATAACTAGATATTTTAACATTTGTTCTAAGCATTTTTGGATACCAAATTATTTGAATAAGAATATACCAAATACATCAAATAATATGATATTGAATTTATTCTAATATTCTAATATCTGAATATAACAATTATTTTCTATAAGAGGAATGCAAAGTGGTATTTTACTTCTAAATTTTAAACCAGAATAGTTGCTTTTTAACCGTACCCCTATTTTCCTAATTTCAGAAATAGATGTCCTTAACCTTACGACATCGGTAAAAACAATAAACAAACCGCACGTCATTAAGTCATTACATTACATTATGGAACATTGAGTCATTATTTTTTTATCGACACGTAAAAACAAAATAACGTCGCGCTTGCGACAAACAATATTCAAAATCAGCACAATCAGCCGCTTCGGTATTCTAAGAAGTCCGATTCGCAAAAACGACCTCCGCAGCTCCACAAAATCTCACGTTTCATATATAATAATAAGGACCTATGTCATTAGAAAAAATCCAGATCAGCGTCGCAGATAATACCCATTGTTCAGCCAAGAGAAGATAAAAGTACATGATTTTGAGACCATAGAGATATGCGGCCAAATTGGATTGCTGCGGATTATTTAAATAAAGGGATAAACATCGATTTCTGACGTAATTTTTATTCGAGTATGTGTGACCGATTGGTATACAAATACATGTTGCGCGTTGACTTATTTACAAGTTCTGTGGCGCCATCAAGCCATCAAAAAGTATTCACATCTTGAGCGACGTTCATCGTAAAATCGTCACTAATTATCACGTGGCGCCAGGAAATAAAACGACCGCATTTTTGAGAATCGCCTGGAAATTTTCACACTTTTCATCAGTTCCCAATGTAGAAACTGCTTTACAGAATATCTACAGGGTGTCAACGGATTCACTGAAGTACACGTGTGATTGATAAAAAAAATAATAGTTGAAATTTGATGTGTGAATGATAGAAAAATAATAGTTGAAATTTGACGTTTGGGGATATAGGCTTGCTTTGTTAGAAAGTAATTTGATTTTAATTTTTCACAAATCAAGTAGGCCTAGACCTGACAGGAGCTTATTTTTTTATTGTTCGTAACATTTTTTTTTCAATTCTGGGTAGGTAGCCATGGAGAACCCATTGAAAATAACAGAGGTAATCATTTAATGGCAATACAATAAAAAAAACTAACATAACCACATTAAAAAAATAACTAAAACGCGACTATGCCGCTGACGACGCTGACGTTTAGTATTCGAGCTAAAAATTCGGTTCTGAACAACCTTTCCTAATTAAATTTATTCAATAACTCTACTAACGCGAAACAAAATAATATTGATGAATATTCGCCAGCCCCTATCACGCTGGGACTGTACCTGACACTTAAGTTGAATACCCCTAAAGATAGAGCTCATGAGTCCTATAACTGTGCCAAGTCGAAAATTCCTTATCTTCAAATGCAAAAAAAATACAAGGGTGTCTTCATCTCAAGTGGGTCACACTGTATGAGCACAAGAATTAGAATACTATCTGCCATGGCCCACGGATCTCAGCAGTACGGATATTACTTATTCTGTAATAGATGCGCTAATCGACAATCCATTTCTTAGTACGCTAATTCCTGTACTTGATGACTTTGGCAATAATTGGCTATCGATTATGTTGTTTCTAATCTGAAGGTAATTCGCGAATATTACAAATGTTCCTGTATTTGTTGCGGATTGTTGGCATTTGCGGTCTGTTGGAAAATCGATTAAAAAACAAAATTAAAGCTGAAAACGATTTCCACTTGTCCTATCAACGAATATTATTTATTGCTACTTCGCAATACCTAACCTGTTGTACCGGAGATTAATGGAGACATAATAGGTAGATAGTGAGAGGCATTTTTGATACCCTATTATTGCACATACAATGGTGTATTAAATTATTTGCATGTACCATGTACCTACTTTTTCAAATTGTGTGTTACTTCGCAATGAAATTACAGAAACGGGAAACATTCTGGCTGCCTTGAGATCAGGCTGAAGATTTACCAATTCTAAGCCAAGCAAAATTTCTTTATTACCGCAACGCATCATTGCTTAAATTTTGAAGGTAACCAGCTAACAACACATTTCCTAGACCACGCCGTTTTGAAATTCATCGAAAAATTGATTAAAAAGTAGAATCCATGTCCTCCTAAATAAAAAAAAAAGTGACTCGCAACTGACCTTGCAACCGTTATACCATGATAATTACCCACGATACTAAAATAAAGGGGCTCTGTTGCATTACTAATAAGTGAGACTTTAGGTTCGGTTGACAGTAATCTCACCTCAATTACTTCGTTAATTGCAGTTACGAGACTTTGCCCTGCGATTTTATGAGAAAACATGCAAGTATGAAGTGAAAGATATTTTTAACCGATTTCACCAACACATTAACATTTCGGCGGGTATTTAGATATATTCGTAATTTATTTACAAGTCATGCTCTTAATTATTATTGAAATACTCTCCACATGGACTTAATTTGTCAGTGTATTTACAAGCTTTTATTTAACTTCACCTGTTAGTATGTGGTCAAATCTTGCAACTGAATTTTAAACCAGTTCCATCCAAATGATCTAGCTGAAATTTTGCACACAATTTTTGGTGCTGGTGGCAATACAATCCAGTATGCCTTTTTTCTTTACAAACCCCTTCATATGGATATCAAATGAAAGGCTTTGACGAGTAGAAAACGATACGGTGAATGACATCATACTAAATCCAATATGGCGTCCGCCCCAAGATGGCGGATTATCTATTTCTTTACAACCTCCTTGTCATGGGTATCAAATGAAAGTGTTTGACGTGTAGAAAATGATAAGGTGAGTGACATACTAAATTCAATATGAAGCCCCCCCGCAAGATGGCGCATTACCTATTTTTCACAACCTCCTTGATATCAAATAAAAGGGATTGTCAGCACAAAATAAAATAATAAATAAAAACCTTTTTAAAAACGCATTTATTTAAGCCATGTACTAAAACGAAGGAAATAAGTTTAGAGTTTAGGTTTTGAAAATTTATTTTCAAAAAGCCGCGCGAATTGTAAAGAAAAAATACTTCGGCAAGGACGGCAAGTACTTGCTTATCAATCAATCACTTGCCCAATGAAATTAATTGGTAGGTACCTACTTTTATGAACATTCCGCGCGACAAGCTTTTTGAAAACAAATTTTAGAAAACCTAAACTTATTTTATTCCTTTTAGTAGATTTTTTGATTTTTCAGACGGAAATATAAATAAAGCAAACCATAAATCTAGGTAGTTTTTTTGTTCTGCAGTCTTGCACATCTTTGTTGCAGTCGAGCAGGTATACTTTCAGTAGTTTTCATAAGCGGTAAACATTTTTTAATTTATTTTTATGCATTTTTTATGATTTTAGCTCGGATTTTTAAGAGGAAAGCTGGTAGGAAAGTAAGGAAAACATGATTTGAAATTTCATATAATAATAATAATAATTCGACTTTGTGTGCAAAACAGCAAAATTAAGCAAAGATAAGCAAAATTTGCTATTCTTTTAGGCATCAATTAAATACTAAAGAACAGCTATGCAATATGGCATATGGCCTTTGTTTATATATACATGTTTGTACCCAAATTCCTGAACTAATAATCCTAGAAACGAATCTTGTTTATCAAAAAATCTAACGAGAATGTCCCGTTTTCCAGTAGGTATCAGATAAAAATATATGTTGACGTGAAATATGCTGTGCCTGTGTTATATCAAATGAGCTCCTATTTTTTTATTTTGCTTCTGCTCAAAAATACCCCGCATATGTTTAACTCGCCCTTTCTACTTATTTAAACCCGGTCTCAAATTAAGACATCCTACGAGACATTCCCTACTAATTGAGCCCATGTATTATTCCAGACAGCGGATATTTCTCGTCGCAAGGGGTTGTTAATTGTTAATTGTTACGCTGGAACTCGGGAGCGGCGCGCTTCGTGGAAAGACGAGGCTGCGAAACAGGAAGTAGGGGTCCTAATTGAAACACAATGACACATTTATGTGTTAACTTTTGAGCAATTAGATTTGCCAAGCAGCGTCGGCTACACGCCGTGCTACGTAGTTCCGATGGTTCCGAGAGTTGCCCTTTACACTAGGTTGAAGTTAGGTAATTTGTACGATTAACATTAACATATCAAGTAATTTCATGTAATAATAAAGACAGATTTTTCATTAAGGTACCCATTTTTATGAAGCAATTTTTTTTAAATTTTATTTAATATTAAAGTTAGCTGTTTTCATCCGTTCAAAATTTTTTGACAATTCAAAACGTGAGAGCCAGATACAGTATACAGTAGCAGTACGTTGACAATAACGCTAAAATTGAAGCAATGTTAGGGGTATGACGTCGTGCCCCTAGAAAATTTGACATTATACTTCATGTTTCACTTATAAAAAATAGTGTGAAAAAAGCCCTTTAAAAAGAGTCCCTGAAAAAGCCCATTATTCAGAACCTGCAAAATTGCTAAAGCATTACTGCCGTTTCCCCAGAAATGCGAGAGTCGCCAGAAATAATTGTTTCTTGTTGTGCATTTCTTACTAAAAAAAGTATACAGATATTTTTGACAAGTTATCTTTTTTAATCCATGAAACGCGGATGAGCCTCAGATACAACACAGTCTACATTATTTAAACATGCCTGTATTTCTTAAAATAATTGATTTGGGAATCAGGAGCAGATTCGGTACATCGCGTGGAATGCTTAATTTCTACTAACTACTCTTGTACACCTTCACTTTTTCTGCGGCGGCTCCTGAATTTCTCTTGTCGTTCTAATGGTCGACGTGTGTTAGTTAGTTGTTTGATAAAGTATTATTTACACACTTGAAGGACAGTGCGCCGTGATACAATGACAAATTTGTTAAATGTACAAGTGTGTCCGATATCGATCGGCACTGACACTAATAATAATAGCTGCAAGTCGATGCAACGAATACCAAGTTAATTTATAAAGAAATATGTTACGACAACGAAAAACATCCTACTTAGATTATGTAGTTCAAAAATAAGTCGAATACATAGCGCAAATGGCAATGCAGACGAAGCAATAATAATAATTGACACGACAACATCTTCTGCTCCAAGTGAAGTGCGGGGATAAGAATTATTATTATTAATATTATGTTGAAAATGTGACATGAATATTATTGAATATGCGGCATCTGTGAATTTCGCTTTATAATAAAAAAAATACTAAAAGACTAGACCGACAACAGATGCAGAGCGAATGAGTAGGCTAACAGGAGATATTAAAACAACTGTAAAATACTTTCGAGTTCTGCAAAGGAAACCATCAGGTGCCGTTTCTGTTTGTTTTCGCGGATCGCGAGTGTTTTGGCGAGAAATGCACTTTTAATATCAACAGCTAATTAAAAATCCAGGACGGGAGTTTTCGCGGGAAATTTCCTAAGGACTGACAAAATAAAAACAAACGGCGAGCGCCAATAATTTTTAAAACAAACACCGGATCACTTCCAGCAAAATACCAGGAATAATCAATAATATAATAAATCCTGAATTGGTGGGTATTGTAAGTGGTAATTGGTAAGTATTGCAACGGGGTGTTCGGCCAAAAATAATACTGTTTTTTCATATGAACATTTGTCCTATCGGGCTCGGTTTCCAAGATACAGAACGTTTAAAATATTCTACATATTCAATTTTTTGCAATAATTTCCAAGTGAATAAGTACAAAGTACAGGTATCGCATTATTAAAATTTGATTTGAATTAACACTGGCTCGCAACTTGCATAGATTTGAATCCACAAGAACAGTTTGAACTCCTTTTTCTATAATAATTCAATCACGAATTGACAGATTGTTTCTATTGTCGTGCATCGAAGACTTGTAGTCCTCGGGCCCATGCCTAAATTTTTTTTTATTACCTCACCGTTGAGTATATGTGTTCTTCTTCATGTGTTCTTCATATCCACTTGGACATCTTCTGACATAAGAAAATTCTCAGTGGCGGGCTGTTTTTTTTTGGACCCTTTCAAACTTTCAAAGGCGCCCGACAACGGAATTTCCCGAAAAATTTTGTCGGACAAGATTACCACTTGATTTTAAATATTTTTATTAAATAGTCCTGAAAAAATCAACTGTGACACCCCTAACATGAAATTTAATTAAATTTAATTTGTTAGTTTTTGATCCCCCTGTATCTATTTATTATCAAAATATCAACACAGTGCACTAAATTAGATCCCCTTCTACAGAAAACCAACCTCAATTAAATAATAAAGGCTTTCATATTATAGGAGAAATTATTGATAGTTATGTTTAGGCCTGCAAACATCATTTTTGAGATAAAATCTTAGGACTTAGGTGTAGGACATTATATATGAAATGTGTCTAGATTTTTGCGCATAATCTAAAAATTATATAAATAATATACAGGGTGTCCTATTTAAAATAAGTAAGTTGGCATTAACTTCCGGTATAATCTTGAAAATATGTTAGCCGAATTGCCCCCCTCTTAGTAAACTGCCAAATTTCCAAAATTTTCCAGTCCTTCTACATTATCCTCCTCACACATTTCAGCTAATCTTAGATTTTCGCTTTCCGGAGATAAAATACAATGCAGAATACATTGTTAGCCATCAGAGCCATCTGTTTTCCAGGACATAAAGCTATAGCCGTGAGAAGTCTTTATAAATACGTCAGTCAACGATAATATTATTATGTCGAAGAATCTATCGTAGTAAGATTCTTCAGAGTCAATTATTATTATAAAAACATAAAATTCAAAATTCAGATTTTTTATTGAGATTTTATTTTGGGTTATAAACAAATTAATTTTATAAACATTTTGTCTAGCAATAAACGTATCTCTATAAAAAAATTGTTTTTGATTAAATTTCGTCGCTAATCCAGAATGTGATTGATTGTATGCCTATAGTTAGAAGTTATATCAATTATTTTATCTAAGGATAATTTGTACGATAATGGCTCCAATTACGATAGGATATCGATTGGTAAGTATTATTGTTAATTCACGTTAATTGTACCTCTAATTTTTATGATTACATTACATTATTGTTTGTCGTAGGCATACTTCCTCTGGTATTTACTGCATTATTTCGTAGTAGTTTCCGACTTTTACCAATTAAATTTAGTAAAAGTAGGTAAAATGTGATCTACCGGCTCCTTTAACGGTAATTTTAATACACCAAGGAAATGCATTAAAATGATAAAAAATGGTCGGTTAATCCGGTATAAGCCCGGTACGAAATATGTGAAAGGGTGAGATTTTTTCAAGCTGCGACAGGGGACCACATTCCGATTTGTAGAAGTAAAAGTATCGGCCATTAAAATTGCTTACACTTTTAACAGCTGTCGCGCCAAAATTGAGAGCAAAAACAAAATTTAATGACTTCAGACATGGATATCTTCAATCTTCACCGTGACTGAGTACCGAGAAAAGCAAAATTCCCATCAAATTGACCTAAATCATATATATTTTTTAATTCATTCTTCGTTTTCTAGTAATAAGCTATAAGAACTCCAAATAGTACTTTTCTAAAAAAATGGTCGTATAGGGTAAATAATATTCATGGTAATTCATTGAAAATTAATTCATCTCGAAACTGAATATCAAAATATGAGTACTGAGCACTCAACCTAACATACAAGCACCGAATAGTACAAAGTACCGGCGCCAAGTGACCCTTCTATGGCTATCAATATTCGGTGATACACGGTGGTCCATAGCTTACTGTATAGACAAAGCTACACACAGACAGTCAGAACCATTGTTGGAATTTGCGCAAGGAACACCAAATATTTTGCATACAATTTTAGGTATACAGGATACAGGGTGACTAATTGGGAAACTGGAGATAGGGGGATCAAAATATGGCGATTGAGGCGAATATGCCTCTTACAAATGTTGTTCGTTTAACGGCCTTCAATTTCTTGGTTTGAAACTGCACTATAGCATCTACCAAATTAATAAAACTGCTGAACTGAAATTTGGCACTGCTGTGTTTTTTGGGATAGAAAATTAGCTTGAATGATGTCGATTTCTACGACTTACAGAGGACGCCACTTGCGCTGTTTTTGGACAATGCTTTTACCAGAGATATATAGAGGAGGGAGAATGCTTGTCAACGTGGGCAAGACTGCTAATTTTTCTACCGCCATTTTAACCCACAAAAATGCCACAAATTCAAAATAATTTGCTTTTTCAAATTTTTGTTGCATTTGTTTACGTTTAGGTATAATTTTATATTGATGTGGAAGCAACTTTAGTCAAAAAAAGTTCTGGACCGTTTTCGGCGAATCTGCCTTGGTGCCGCATTAGGAGAAATCATTGAATATGTTGAAGTTGAAGCTTGTGGTAGGCTCGGACCACTTTGTTATTGGTCAGATTCATTTTCCGACGGTATAGAAGTTGATTGGAGGCATTTTTTATTGCCCACCAATTTGTGCATATTCTTACAGAGCAAGACATGTTAATGAACACAACACGATTACAAAAACACGCCAGCAAAAACGCTAAACACACGAAAAAGACCTTAAAAAAGCAATTAAGAAGTAAGCACGTCAAAACGTAAAGAAATTACAAGACAAGACTGGGTTAAAATGGCGGCGATCTAAGCGCCCTCTATGTAGCCGAAAAATCGGATGCGCAGTAGGTCAAAGCGCATTCTCTTCCTCCATCCATATCTCTGGCTTTTACTTATTACTTGCTTGGGATTATCTTTTTGATCTTGCAGGGTTATAATTTTAGTGCATTTTTTCATTCTGCGACAAAAGGTTTACTCTTGTGTCATAATGATAAAATTAACCGTTTGCGTTGAAATCGACAAAATGTGCCCCAAAACACCTGTAACTGCAAAATTCGAATTAAGGTATTTCTTAGGTTATTTTTAACGAAATCCAACAAGAGCACAGTCATGTATTAAAGCCATTAAACGAAATTACAACTTCTATTAATCGTTAACGACTTATCTAGGACGTAATATACCGTATTTTAAACTGAATTATGTAACTAAACCAGAACTCCAGGCGCATATGCATGTGTGGCGCGTTAGCCGCAATTTTTCGGAAAAAAAACCTGAAAATAAAATGCCGTTCATTTTAATTAATAGCCATTTTCCACCTTGCGTCCAACACGGCGGACCTTGTACCGCTGTTCCAATAACAATGTTAGAAGGTTAATGGTTAAAGTAATGTCTGAACGTACTCGCATCATACAAATCACGCAGGGAATTTTTAAGCGAATTTTGATGTGCTAAAGAGGAGCATACAAGGAGAAGGTTCGATTTTGTGTTTAAATCCTTCTCATGTAATCGAAATAACATATTTTCTATTAATAAAAAACAAATACATATCCCGTACCTAATTGAGGAAATGACTATTGTTTTTGAAAAACGAAAAAATATCCTTTTTTACGTTAATGGCAAAATATATAAAAAAATCGTGAAAAAGACCTATAGATTTTAAAATCGTCACATTAGTATTTATTTTTATAATAAAATTTATTTTAAACGAAAGTATTTTGAAACGTTAAGATGGATTGCTAAAAACAAAAACTGCACTGCACCAAAAGTCGATTTTGCTCAGAAGTAATAGAAACAGAACTAGACTACGAGGATTACAGTTTGAAAGTTATCGTGGAACACAGATACTATAGCAGTCAAAAAAGCTATAAAACAGTTTTTTGTGCAAAGAATTCCTCCAGTAATACATAATGACGTAATAAAGTGTACTTTGATATAACTGTAAAATCCTATACGCCTACATTTCATGTATAGCCGGATTTTGGTAACGGTTTCAAGGATTAACCGAAATTGCCGATATATTTTCATATGTGGAGGATTTTTTCTGTTCAAAACATATTCGGTCACAGCTCTTCATATTCAAAATTTTATTTTCCAAGTTTCCTACACCTATTGCCACAGGTTCTAAATTCCAAGTGATTTATTTATTAGTTATTCCGCCATTCTATCAAGTTTTAGATAAATTCCAGTTATTTTGTGCATTTGACTTGTTAATTTGAATTATTTATTAACCAGAATTTATTCTAGAACAACTTTTTTAGTCTGGTACCTGTTTTCTGCGCCGAAAGCAACAGATATAGAAATTTATTATATTTACAATTCTGGGTATTTATATGTATTGTACTTAATGCAGAAACTAAAGTTTTACAGTTGGGGCAATTTGTTTTTATATGATTACACTGCGTTGCAACAAATGAATATGAATACTTAATATTTAAATATACACAGCGCGTGTATAAAGACTATAAAATATTGGATATTTCTGAAAAAACAGCAAATAAAATGAGCATAAAGGGTGTCTCAGGTTTTAGTCGGTAAAATTTCATAGGAGGTAGAACTCGTAAAATTTAATAAAAAAACATATTTTTTAAGAATATTTGATTTTGATTTTTGATAAATTTTTAAATATTCTTTTCTATTCTTGACCGAATAACTTCAATAATATATTCTACTTGATTAACTACGAAATTGATAAATGAAGAATAAAACCTGCTTTATTGGATTTTATCAAATTTCCGTTTTTAGCTCGAATTCCAATATTCAAAAATGGACAAGTCTAATGGTATCATGAAGGCGGTATAATTTAAAGTAAAACCCTAATAATAAATATTTTAATTTGCTTCCTTTAAACACGTAGGATTGGAAACTGCAAGTAGTATAATACGAGTACCATGGATGAACTACTGTTGTAGCACTTCCCTGACCGCCAAAACTAAAATGTTTGAGGATAATAATCCATCGGTAAGTCATTTTGTAATTTAAATTAAATTTTGAGGCCATGAACTAAAGCGGCACAGGCGTTTGTGTAGGTACCTACGTACTTCTTCAATATTGGAAATTTAAAATTACAATTATTGCTGTATTATCAAGGATTCCTAAACTTAAAGCCATAAACGTGCCTTATAATGTTTTGCCTGTATTGTAGGTGCTGATTTCACGAAAAATTAGGATTTCTGCTTTCTGCGTCGATTAGTTTATCGAAACAAGTGAAAGGTGCGTGCCACTGTAAAAACGGAAAAGGCACCCCGCCATATGCAGAGGCTATCCCGGTCCAGCCCAAATTTGCTCTTTCCTGTGGTTCATTATTCTCTGTTAGCTGGAAAACGGTTGAAGATCAAAAATAGTTACATACAATTTAGACAGACCAAGTTGGCAAATGAATCCTATTTCCAAATACGTCAATAGGACTAACAATAAAACTATATCTTTTTAAACAAATGCAAAGCGAAACATTTTCAAAGCGACTTGGGTAGGTACTCAACCGACAAAAACTACTACTTTTAAAAAATTGTGTAGTACCTACCTCTATTGTTATGATACTTACCATTTTCAAGAGTGTTTGAAACTGGTTCTGCGAATAATGTGAATCGAAATAGCGAAATACTTTATGAAGCACCCCAAATGGAACTTTTTTATCGTTTTCCCATCAATAATCCAACTCGTAAAGCAGCTACAAGGAATTTCAAAGATGCAAGACCTTCTATGTTAAATTGATCTCTGAGAAACACCGGCAGCGGCAGTGTGCAAGTGCAGGAGAGAGACATAATTTAACAACAACAACGTGAAACAATCTAAAGTCTATCCAAGTTACAGCGGCAGTAGATATAAACAAAGTCACATGACCGCATTGCGATCGATTACCAGGGTCTGACTAATATGAGATTCCCAGTGGCTTGTAATTCTGAACTAATTATTTTAGAAGTTCTAAAAATTGTGTTTTTACCTTTCCCGGATCTTTATAAATTTCCTTAAATTAAGTAGCAAAATAAATTTACAGAATATACTGCTCGCGATCCGATCTAAAATATGCAGGAAACTCGACTGAGGGAAGAGCGGGCCCTGTATTCTGCTCGCCGCGTAAACACTTGACATTTTATGACGGCCAGACCAATAAGAGAATAGGTCACGTGGTGGCCAATGTTTTGATCCACTGCATCTGTAACTTGGATAGACTTTAGTCGACATACATTGACAAAGCCTAGGAGCGTTAACTGACGTTTTAATAAAGACTGCTCACGGCTGTCATGTTTAACAGTTCTCTGGCTCACCGTGCGCTTCCCGGAGACAAAATACAATCCAAAATACATTATTGACCATAGGCGCCATCTATTTGCCAGGACATGAAACTATAGACGTGAGAAGTCTTATTAATACGTCAGTCAACGCTAGGAGGATAAAAGCCATAATATGTTTCTCCGACCCTTTCGTATATTCATGTAAATTTTGATTTCATATGTGTAAAATCTGTCCTAAAAATCTGCGACCTTGATTGATCAAAACGACGATCGCGGGGCACTGGTAGCAAGACTAAAAATACTCGAGATATGCATCAATATCGAAGGCATAATATTATGTCGAATATTTTTAGTCTTGCTAGTAATGCCCCGCGGTTATCGTCGTTTTGGTCAATGGCTCAGTCAAGGTCACAGCTCATATGAGATTTTCAACGGCGTCCACGCCGCTATTTTGGCAGAGTCCAAGCCATTTGGTTCGAACGCTATAAATCCCCGAGGCGAGAGTGTTTCGGAAAAAATAGGCGGCAGGCCTGCGCAACGCTTATGCTTATGACACATCCTGCGTTTAGCGTGTGTGTGTGGCGGTCCATTGTTTTTGGCTTCCAGGTGGAGGCATAGCCGGGCGAACAACAATCGCGGAGACGCACGTCCGCCGCGCCGCCCATTGCTTCGCGGTGGAAGTGCAGCCTGTTATTAAATAGGCGGAATCGGGGGCACTGGGAAGTTGCTTATTCAATTTTGTTTTCGTAATAAGCTGTGTAGAATGATCGATCGGGAACGCGGCCGGTCTTCGGCGTTTAGAACGCCAAGGATTAGAACGTTTATTTAGAATCGACGTCAATAAGGACGTCTTACAAAATTAGACGAAAAAATATCGGCTTCGTTTTATTCATTTACAGGAAGACTATACGTACATATGAACCTTTTTTCTTAAAATCGACTCAGGAATCCTAACTTGAAATTTTGTAAAGTTGACTCCTGAACGTTCGACATAGATTTTGGGGAAAATGGTCGCAAAATAACAATTTTAATTTTTTTTTGGAAAAATTGCAGTTTTAGGGGCTCAATTTAATGCACCTTGTGGATTTTTGAAAAAGTCATTCTAGATATTTTGAAAAAACTAAATTTTGGCGATTTATTCTAATCCGTCTAGCTTCGTTGTTTCTGATTTTAGTTCAAAAGTGTAAATAACAAAGTTGAAGGGATTTATGACCCCCATCACAGAATAAATAGCTTCACAACAGAAGCGACCATAAAGACATGTGTCAAAAGGATGCTCGCTTTGACGCGAAATATCTTCTAAAGGGATAAACATTGTGCATTTTATTTGATTTTACATTAATCCACATTGCAAAGAGATTGTATTAGGACCAAATTTATGTATAAGTTATTGGTTATTTTTCTATAAATTGAAATGGAGGCTCGCTTATTTTTGACACGTCTTTATGGACGCTTCTGTTGTGAAGCTATTTATTCTGTGCCCCAATGTGTTTATCATGTCCTACTTTCCTTGTGTTTTTTAAAATGGAAACCATAATTATTGTCCATAGTCCATAGTCCAACGATATAATACTCGATATAGTTATTCAGAAAAATAACAGAAAAAACTATGGTTTGAATTTAAAAAAACCCAATTTTGTCATATTTCGAAAATGGCAGCTGTCGCAGAAATTAGAACATGATAACCGCATTGGGGACACAATTCCCTCCAACTTTGTTAATTACACTTTTTATCTAAAATTAGAAACAACGAAGTTAGACGGATTAGAATAAATCTCCAAAATTTCGTTTTTTTTTCTAAATATCTAGTAAGCCATGACTTTAAAAAAAAAAGTAAGTTTTGCTTGACCTTATAAGAATTATTGCATTGAAATAATTAATATTTCTTGTACGGGGTGTTAAAAAAATTGAAAAAAACTTAAAATGGTACAAGAGTAAACTGCCATTACTCGTGAGTAAGTTAATTATATCTAATTTTATACCAAGGTGCAAATGCATGAGTTTTATTTTTTATGCGAAAACCGTCAAACAAAAAAGATCAAGAGACCTCATTTGCTCAGAAAGGAATGGGGATTTCAAAAATAATTTTTACTTTAAGAAAAAGCAGTGGCGTAACATATTTTCTTTAAAAATATTCTATTCAAAACCCGTACAGACGCCACTAGTAAAAGTAATAAAATTGTTTGTACATCAGAAAATGCATCTTCATGCATAGAAGGAGTGTACCAAATTTCACAAAAATATTCTAGGGTAATATACCAAAGTTATAATAAAAAAAGGATTTTTTTCTTAACATTTTAGCCCCCTTTAGTTCAAAAGTTGAGACTTTTAGGACATATGTTCATATGAAGTTTTTTTCTCAAAATGGACCCAATATCCCCCTTAAGTAGTAGCATGTTATTAAGAAACACCCTGTATAGCCCAATTATTCTGATAGCACTGACCTATATAGAAGCTATATAGGTCTGTGCTGATAGTAAGTCTCGAGGTAAGTCTCTACTGTGCGAATGAGGCAGCGATCCACAAATTCAAACGAACGCAGGTATTTCTCGCTATTTTTCTAGAGAGAATATTCTTATTGTTTGATTTTTTTTGTTTCTCCCATATTTAAGTTGGAGGCCTTGTAATGTGGTTTAAACAGAAATATTGCACAAATACGTCCACAAAATATTATACCTGAATTGACAACGTTAATTAGGTTCTATACAATTTCCCAACAGTGAAAATAACTTACACTTCCTCATTACTGAAACTAAATTATCACTTTTTATGGTGATTGATGATTGCCGGTGTGTGCACAAAGTGGTTGCAAGTTGTTTACTTGAAAGTACCGAAACATGGCTTTATCGCACCATACACTTTATCGTATGAAGGCGAATCGAATTTTTACATTTTTTATTACTTCAATTTGGTAATCAACAGTAAGTTCTCTCCATGTATTTCCGAGCATATTTATATTATTTGTTTCCAACTTTCTAATAATAGTATGTATGACTTCAAAATGTAATCAAATCAAATTCTTTTATTTCGGCTGACGCATGACAGGTACAGTCGCGGACAGTTGGTATCGAACGACCTGAAGAGGTTTCTCGTGGCTATCGTTACAGGGCGCGCGGAGACGGCAACAGCGCGCGCCTTCGGCATCGGATGGTTCGAACGGGTGTCTTGTTCCGAGAATTCTTTGCAAGCGATTAAGCCGATGTCACCGAAAGGGTTAAAAAAAATTAAGGAATCAGTATTAAACTATTTATTAAAACAGTTCACAAGTATACAGTATGATTTTTTAAACTACCACCGCGATTTCCTCGCTTATTTTGCGCCCTACAAAAAAAAACATGAGAAACAAAAAGGTGACAATTTTGGACAGCTAAGTGGCCCTGAAAAAGTAATCAACATCCATGGTCAACTTGTCGCGCAATATAAAAAAACCTCCAATTGAGCAAAATTATTAAATAGCCGTAACATACCTATTTATTTTAAGATACCGAAGAAAACTTTTATATTGAAAATTGATGGCACTGAGAAGCTTTATGCAACTGGGTGCTCAGATAGTTTCTGAAAATTACACAGGCTCTTCGGCTCTGTTGAGGCCATTGTTTTAGTTATTAAAGGCCATTGTTTTAGTTTATTAAAGTAGTTATTTGGCTCCCTACTGAAAAATCTTAAGAAACAAAAACGTGTAAATTTTAGATAGTTGGTTAATGTTAAAAAAAGAAGTCGGTATCCATGGCCAACTTTTCGCGCAATATCAAAAAAAACTTAAATCAACAAGAATCTGAAAACAATCAATTTATTTTGAAAGTCGAGGGAAAATTTTAATTGGAGATTAGCGGCAATTAGATCACGCAAGAACATTGACAACAGAAAATTTTCATACAATTTGTACTAGTTTTCCCGCTAATTTGTTTAAAGTGTGAAGTCGAAATAGCAATTAAAAACATCAACAGTTATTCAAATTAAAGACAAATTTTCTCATATTAAAGATCTTGTTTGAACAAAAAAAAAATTAAATAAATTGATAGTTTTGTTTTCACATTTTTGTCGACTTGAGTTTTTTTTTGTATTGCGTGAAAAGTTGGTTATGGATGCCGATTTATTTTTTAACATCACCTAGCCGTCTAAAATTGCCATATTTATTATGCTTATATAAGCTTACTTACATAAAAAAAATATATTTAATGCAGTGATAGGGCCAAAGCGAAAAATGTTTTTCAAATAAATCAAAGTGTGCCAATTGTTTCTAAAATTGGTAGTATGGAGTATCCTTTACTTTTGAACAACTTTTCCTAGCAACTTATTTCCACATAAGAAATGTTAGCAAAGTTTTTATCAAGAGTAACTTTTTGCGGTAAAATTAAAGATAAGAAAGTGTTCCTATTCAACACCTCTTCTGTGGACATACTGTATATACATAGTGTATTTGGAAATGAAAGGAAGGTTTATGGCTTATTATAAATATTATATTATTATAACTCGCCCGAATATTAATTTGCGTATTTATCCTCATCAGATTTTTAGCAAAAGAGCACGCCACTGAAATGGTCGAATTTTCCTTCTCAATCAATATTTATGGCCTCCTTTCATTTCCAAATACACTAAGTATAGTTGTCAGCGGTTTTAGACATTAAGTTAATAAATATTTTGCGTTGCAACAAAAATGTATTTTTATGTTATAATAAAAACATATGTAGTAACACTAAAAATATATTTAGCTAATAACCCTAGAATTAAAAAAGTTAATTAAAAGGATTTTCATAAATTATTCTTTTCTTTGCAAAATAAGTATTTGTTCCAACATTTAGTTGTTAGGTCTCGTAGTCCTAAACATAAATGATTATAAAATAAAAGGGGTGTCCCTTTTATTTATTTTTTCTTATTTTTGAAGAAATTGGTCAGAAGTTTTAATAAATTGGTTTTCGTGGTGCTGCAATGCTCCATTGTTTCTCATAAAATGCCCTTCAACAGATAAATGAGATTAGGGGGTCACAGACATAAAATTACCCTTGTAACTTAATAGAGAGTTATTGCAGAAACTGTTTTTGGCATTAAGCAGTATTTAAGACGACCTTATTTGAATACTCTCATACGTTATTTATGATTCTGACAATAGTTATTGCAAGTCGTAATTTATGTATCCAAATTAAGGGCTTGTTTACGTTTACTTTATTGTTTTGTATTTCTACACTTTCACTAGAATATTATGTGCTTTTATAATTTTGCTCCGGAAAAAACTGGGAATACAGCCAAATAACCACGGAACACCAAGGTGAAAGACTAATGAAAACAAACAAGGTGCAAACGCAAACAAGCAACGAACATTTTAGGTTAAGTCCTACTTTCACAGAACACTAGCGTTTTCTGGCAAATCAGAATTTATTTTAAGAATTGTGACAAATAAGGTAAAAATAACGTATATTATGGTATACACAATAAACAAAAATAAAGGAAAATAACCTTATTATGGACGACCTTATGTCAAACTACGACTGCGTATGCTCAAATGTCAAAATAACGTCAAAAAAGAGCGCGACGTTATTTATTTCTGCAATAACTCTCTATTATTTAAATTGCATACCTTTATCAATAACATCAGAAGACACACAGCAGGGACACGTGTCAAGCTTTACACACCTCCCTGGACCTCAATGTGATTACCTGGATAAAATAAAATAATTTCAGGTGATTGAGGATTTCCACAAGCTGGATATAATGATTACGAAGTTTTATTAGAACCACCGACACAGGAAGAATCCGAAAAAACTATAAACCCATTAAAATCTTTATGACTATAACATAATTAAATAAAGGCAAGAAATCAAATGCATTTTCCATTATTATATTATATGTATATTAATATTTAGTATACCCACCTTGGGATAGGATGACTTTCTGAACTCTCCTGCTCATCGAATCTATGAGTTGGCAGCAGAGATCATGGGTTACGACTTCATCCCACGTTTGTTGAATCTTCTGCCAAAGTCAGGACTCTTCGCCGGCCATTGCAACTTTTCTACGTTGTTTTCGGTGAACCATTCGCGAACTATTCTTGCTGTATGCACAGGAGCGTTATCATGCTGGAAAACGAAGCCATCGGGATACATTTCCGTTGCAGTTGGTAACAATCCGCCTTCGAGTATCTCGCAATAGCGAGCTGCTGTGAAGCGGTCGTCGATTCTTCAACAAATGCCAGGTCCACGGTAGCTTATCCAGGCCCATATGTTGACGGAAAAATGCCCACTCCTTTTCCTGGGCGACACAAATCTTTCGTCATATCTTGAACTCACCGAAGGTCTATATACTCGCACTTTGCCATTGTAATGGCTTTGAAAGATCTTTTCGTCGCTAAATATTACCTTCTCCCAATAATGTGGCGGTAAACGCTGAAACTCTCGGCATATCTGCAACCTGACTTCCTTATTAGCCTCGGTCAGCTGAATTTTGTTGCTGGCCGTGCGAGATTTCAGATTGGCTGCATGTAATCTCCTTCGGGCAGTTCTAACACTTGCTGGAAATTGTGTTGCAGATACTGCTTCAACGGCGGATTTAAACGGATTTGCAAGGCAAAAATTAGCTAGTTGCTCATCTTGTTGGTCAGACGTAATTTTCACATTTCCTCCTCTATGTATGTTTTCCACGCTTCCGGTTTCGTCATATTTCTTCTTTATATTGAAAATGGTGCTTTTAGATACACCAAATTCTTCGGCCAGTCGGGAAATAGCCCAACCATTTTCTAGTTTGGCGATGATACGGTGCTTGACGGATTCACTCAAACGAGGCATAACGAACACTGTTAGTTACTCTCTCGAATTAGGATACTGACTAAATAATTTTAGCCCACCCACCTTAGTATTTATACAAAGGGCTAGGAGCAGGTATAATCGATATTTTCAAAATCTACATCCAATTCAATATTACAATTATTAAGTTAATCCCCTAAATTTAGTTATATTAAGTGCAGGTAGGTATAATTAATAAATACCTATTTAAAAAGATATAAATATCTATGCTAAAATATTTCAACTCAGGTAATCCGATAATCCATTAATTTTGTGCCATACATTTTCTAATTAATATTAAGAGCCCCCATATCTACTTTTAAACATATTATACAAATCCTTGAAATCTTTAATTTTTGAGATAATCGCTTGATCTGTTTTTTGTCCGAAAGGACTTCAAAAGCCGCTTATTTTAGCAATCCTGCCATTTTCAAATTGCAAATCCAGGGCCGGCTACGATTTTTTTATTCCCCCGATTTTCACAAAAACCATTTAGCCATTTTTTTATTTAAAATCTGACACCACAGCGTCAATCAGGACAGTCGAAAATCCTTTATATACCAAATTTGAACAAAAAATATAGAGAGAGTTCTATTCTACAGGATGTCAAAATTGAGCAAAATAGGAAATTTAAAGAAACCTCTTCAGGCATCTCTGGCGAGTCAAGTCATAAAAATTCAGCATTTTCAGATGGGGCAGAGAAAAATACCCTGTATTGAATCTTTGCACACCAACACTTTGAGTGGTTCTGTTGACAATTAAACTATTTTGACGGGATTCCATGGCACACTTGACTCGCCAAATGCCTGTAAATTTCCTATTTTGCTGAACCTTGACATCCTGTAGAATAGATCTCTCTCTAAATTCTTTGTTCAAATTTGGTATATAAAGGGGTTTTAGGGGGATCCTGATTAACGCTGTATTGGTAGATTTTAAATAAAAAAACACTCAAAAATCGTAGCCGGAGCTGGATTTGCCTTTTGAAAATGATAGGAAGGCTAAAAGAAGCGATTTTTGAAGGCCTTTCACACAAAGAATGTTCAGGGATTATCTCCAAAAATAAAGATTTTATTAATTTGCATATGTTTAAAAGTAGACACCCTGTATATTAAATTATTGTTTTTGAGAAATTCTTCGGAATTCTATTGTGGCTCAAATTGACTATGGATTTACCTAATTTCATATTCCTAATTAATACAGGGTGCTGGCAGCAAAGGAAGGAAACTCGAGAAAAAGCAACTTTTATTGTGGTGTTGATTCTAATCTCAGCCTTGATATTTATTATTTTTTTATTTCATTATCATAAATACTAGACGGTATAGTAACATGATAAAATAGTACGAAATATTAAATACCAACACTGGGGTTGGAATTATTACCAGCACAAAGTTGCATTTTCCTCGAATTTTGTTCCTTTGCTGTGAGAGGCTGGAGGCTGTAATTTGCATTTTATGGTTCTATTTTTAGCAGACCGGCCGGCTGCAGACTCCAGCGCGATGTTGCCGTCTCCGCGCGCCCTGTAACGATAGCCACGAGAAACCTTTTCAGGTCGTTCGATACCAACTGTCCGCGACTGTACATATATGTGTGGAATACGTTAGTTAAATGAAATACATATAGGTATAATGGCAATACAAAATACACACTAAAATGTCAAACAATAAAATAACCTCATACATTAATTATTGCTTGTGAAGAGTGCTACTTATGCTGTATTTTTCTAACTAAGGTGATTATACACTTTTACTTCCACTATGGAATGGCTATTGGCTGTTTTAGACAATAATAATTCCAACAGTTTCACTTTGCATATTATCAATTTTTCAGAATCTGAAGCGGTAGAGATTTTCCAAATAATAAAAGCCCATTTTTTCACACTACTCATCATTTTTTCGGGGCAAACGGTCCCTTTGTATAAAAATTTTCAATAACATCAGTTTCTCGTTAAAGTACAAAAACCCACCCGACTTTGTAGTACCTACAGGAGGATGTTCAAAATTTTGCCTTATTAGCGTATTATGAGGCAACTTTTCGCGAACTTTTACACATCTTCACCCAACGCTTTTACTACAGACTACAGACAGGCTAGAAGACATGGCAAATCGATACAAAGTGTAGGTACTTTATAGCCCCAGGATTTATTTGGCCTCTAGATACCTAGTAATTAGTGAATTTTCCATTCAGAACATCCCTCCTTTGATTAAAAAAAGTAATTTTATAAATTTTTGAGAGTGCCAAAAAAGAATGAAGATTTTCCTATTTGTAAAACAATGATTTGAAAATATTTCCATGCCGATTATTGCTTCATCACGTCAGTTTTCTTACTTTTATTATAAATTGCCTCTAGCACGCAAGGTTTTTCCCTGCATCTATACCCTTTGCCTTAGCCAAGGAAAGGACACCGCGCTTGCCTACCCTGCCTTGTTTAGATTTTGTTACGTCGTTTTGAACGGCGGCCATTTTATATGTGGCAGACAAAGCGAGTACGTTGTGAGTTAATTTCCTGAATTTGTGAATTAAAAGTAACAGTGATTAAGAAGAAAATATACTCTTGCGATGGTGAATTGTTCAGCAGAAGTGAAAAGCAAGAACCTGGGATTTCGTTTCACAAGTAAAAATTTAACAAGTTACCTTTGAAAGATGCCCTAAAACTTAATTTTTTCTCAATATAACTTCTTCAAATTCCGCCTACCTTTTAGTATAATAAAGTGCATTGTTTTGTTAGCAAATAGAACCGATATAATAATTTTTTAACATCGTTTTTATTGAAAATTTCTTAATTGATTATGATAGTTTCATAAAATAATATGGGCTGGTTTCCATGGGCGTGCATTATTTATTTTATTTTGATTGATTCGAAATCGCCGCAAATAAACATATTTCAGCACTTGACACTAGCTTTACATTTGGGAAATTATCTGCAAATAAATTCCAATATTTCAAATTACATGTAAGCCAAAATTAACTAGGTACATCATTTTTAACATTTCTGTGATATTGGCTAAGAACGCGTTTCATGCTACGCCACTGGCCTGTCGTGCGTTGTGACAGTCGGTAACACGGCCGCGAGCGCTGTTACGCGTCCTCTATCTTTCCTTGTCTAGACCCTTTGCCAAAGTCAAAGTCTCAGCTAACACCTGTCAAATGTCTCTCGAACCAACGACCCCAAGGTCGCTCGTCTAGCCGACAAGGTTGGCGGTTTCTTTGTTATTTTCTTTTCCTTCCCGACAATGAGGCGCGGTCTAAATACCGCCTCGGGCAATATTAGAAAACTCGGACTTTCACTGTCCGGCGAGTTGTGCGATCGAAAATGCACACCCTTCTGCGGCGCGGCGGCCGGAGGCAAAACCGCATCGCCACTTTTACCCGGAGAATGGAGGAGAAATACCGGAGAGGAATACTATGCGCCGGCCGAATTTTTGAATGGAACGAGTTCAGTTCGCCGAGTTTGACGACCTTGGCGAGTTGGACACCGATCGACTGCCCACGCGTTCTCTCCCGAAGCGACGAGTCGAATATTGAAGATCTTTCCAATCACATTGCAAAATGCACACTCTTCTGCGGCGCGGCGGCCGGAGGCAAAACCGCATCGCCACTTTTACCCGGAGAATGGAGGAGAAATACCGGAGAGGAATACTATGCGCCGGCCGAATTTTTGAATGGAACGAGTTCAGTTCGCCGAGTTTGACGACCTTGGCGAGCTGGACACCGATCGACTGCCCACGCGTTCTCTCCCGAAACGACGAGTCGAATATTGAAGATCTTTCCAATCACATTGCAAAATGCACACTCTTCTGCGGCGCGGCGGCCGGAGGCAAAACCGCATCGCCACTTTTACCCGGAGAATGGAGGAGAAATACCGGAGAGGAATACTATGCGCCGGCCGAATTTTTGAATGGAACGAGTTCAGTTCGCCGAGTTTGACGACCTTGGCGAGCTGGACACCGATCGACTGCCCACGCGTTCTCTCCCGAAACGACGAGTCGAATATTGAAGATCTTTCCAATCACATTGCAAAATGCACACTCTTCTGCGGCGCGGCGGCCGGAGGCAAAACCGCATCGCCACTTTTACCCGGAGAATGGAGGAGAAATACCGGAGAGGAATACTATGCGCCGGCCGAATTTTTGAATGGAACGAGTTCAGTTCGCCGAGTTTGACGACCTTGGCGAGCTGGACACCGATCGACTGCCCACGCGTTCTCTCCCGAAACGACGAGTCGAATATTGAAGATCTTTCCAATCACATTGCAAAATGCACACTCTTCTGCGGCGCGGCGGCCGGAGGCAAAACCGCATCGCCACTTTTACCCGGAGAATGGAGGAGAAATACCGGAGAGGAATACTATGCGCCGGCCGAATTTTTGAATGGAACGAGTTCAGTTCGCCGAGTTTGACGACCTTGGCGAGCTGGACACCGATCGACTGCCCACGCGTTCTCTCCCGAAACGACGAGTCGAATATTGAAGATCTTTCCAATCACATTGCAAAATGCACACTCTTCTGCGGCGCGGCGGCCGGAGGCAAAACCGCATCGCCACTTTTACCCGGAGAATGGAGGAGAAATACCGGAGAGGAATACTATGCGCCGGCCGAATTTTTGAATGGAACGAGTTCAGTTCGCCGAGTTTGACGACCTTGGCGAGCTGGACACCGATCGACTGCCCACGCGTTCTCTCCCGAAACGACGAGTCGAATATTGAAGATCTTTCCAATCACATTGCAAAATGCACACTCTTCTGCGGCGCGGCGGCCGGAGGCAAAACCGCATTGCCACTTTTACCCGGAGAATGGAGGAGAAATACCGGAGAGGAATACTATGCGCCGGCCGAATTTTTGAATGGAACGAGTTCAGTTCGCCGAGTTTGACGACCTTGGCGAGCTGGACACCGATCGACTGCCCACGCGTTCTCTCCCGAAACGACGAGTCGAATATTGAAGATCTTTCCAATCACATTGCAAAATGCACACTCTTCTGCGGCGCGGCGGCCGGAGGCAAAACCGCATCGCCACTTTTACCCGGAGAATGGAGGAGAAATACCGGAGAGGAATACTATGCGCCGGCCGAATTTTTGAATGGAACGAGTTCAGTTCGCCGAGTTTGACGACCTTGGCGAGCTGGACACCGATCGACTGCCCACGCGTTCTCTCCCGAAACGACGAGTCGAATATTGAAGATCTTTCCAATCACATTGCAAAATGCACACTCTTCTGCGGCGCGGCGGCCGGAGGCAAAACCGCATTGCCACTTTTACCCGGAGAATGGAGGAGAAATACCGGAGAGGAATACTATGCGCCGGCCGAATTTTTGAATGGAACGAGTTCAGTTCGCCGAGTTTGACGACCTTGGCGAGCTGGACACCGATCGACTGCCCACGCGTTCTCTCCCGAAACGACGAGTCGAATATTGAAGATCTTTCCAATCACATTGCAAAATGCACACTCTTCTGCGGCGCGGCGGCCGGAGGCAAAACCGCATCGCCACTTTTACCCGGAGAATGGAGGAGAAATACCGGAGAGGAATACTATGCGCCGGCCGAATTTTTGAATGGAACGAGTTCAGTTCGCCGAGTTTGACGACCTTGGCGAGCTGGACACCGATCGACTGCCCACGCGTTCTCTCCCGAAACGACGAGTCGAATATTGAAGATCTTTCCAATCACATTGCAAAATGCACACTCTTCTGCGGCGCGGCGGCCGGAGGCAAAACCGCATCGCCACTTTTACCCGGAGAATAGAGGAGAAATACCGGAGAGGAATACTATGCGCCGGCCGAATTTTTGAATGGAACGAGTTCAGTTCGCCGAGTTTGACGACCTTGGCGAGCTGGACACCGATCGACTGCCCACGCGTTCTCTCCCGAAGCGACGAGTCGAATATTGAAGATCTTTCCAATCACATTGCAAAATGCACACTCTTCTGCGGCGCGGCGGCCGGAGGCAAAACCGCATCGCCACTTTTACCCGGAGAATGGAGGAGAAATACCGGAGAGGAATACTATGCGCCGGCCGAATTTTTGAATGGAACGAGTTCAGTTCGCCGAGTTTGACGACCTTGGCGAGCTGGACACCGATCGACTGCCCACGCGTTCTCTCCCGAAACGACGAGTCGAATATTGAAGATCTTTCCAATCACATTGCAAAATGCACACTCTTCTGCGGCGCGGCGGCCGGAGGCAAAACCGCATCGCCACTTTTACCCGGAGAATGGAGGAGAAATACCGGAGAGGAATACTATGCGCCGGCCGAATTTTTGAATGGAACGAGTTCAGTTCGCCGAGTTTGACGACCTTGGCGAGCTGGACACCGATCGACTGCCCACGCGTTCTCTCCCGAAACGACGAGTCGAATATTGAAGATCTTTCCAATCACATTGCAAAATGCACACTCTTCTGCGGCGCGGCGGCCGGAGGCAAAACCGCATCGCCACTTTTACCCGGAGAATGGAGGAGAAATACCGGAGAGGAATACTATGCGCCGGCCGAATTTTTGAATGGAACGAGTTCAGTTCGCCGAGTTTGACGACCTTGGCGAGCTGGACACCGATCGACTGCCCACGCGTTCTCTCCCGAAGCGACGAGTCGAATATTGAAGATCTTTCCAATCACATTGCAAAATGCACACTCTTCTGCGGCGCGGCGGCCGGAGGCAAAACCGCATCGCCACTTTTACCCGGAGAATGGAGGAGAAATACCGGAGAGGAATACTATGCGCCGGCCGAATTTTTGAATGGAACGAGTTCAGTTCGCCGAGTTTGACGACCTTGGCGAGCTGGACACCGATCGACTGCCCACGCGTTCTCTCCCGAAACGACGAGTCGAATATTGAAGATCTTTCCAATCACATTGCAAAATGCACACTCTTCTGCGGCGCGGCGGCCGGAGGCAAAACCGCATCGCCACTTTTACCCGGAGAATGGAGGAGAAATACCGGAGAGGAATACTATGCGCCGGCCGAATTTTTGAATGGAACGAGTTCAGTTCGCCGAGTTTGACGACCTTGGCGAGCTGGACACCGATCGACTGCCCACGCGTTCTCTCCCGAAGCGACGAGTCGAATATTGAAGATCTTTCCAATCACATTGCAAAATGCACACTCTTCTGCGGCGCGGCGGCCGGAGGCAAAACCGCATCGCCACTTTTACCCGGAGAATGGAGGAGAAATACCGGAGAGGAATACTATGCGCCGGCCGAATTTTTGAATGGAACGAGTTCAGTTCGCCGAGTTTGACGACCTTGGCGAGCTGGACACCGATCGACTGCCCACGCGTTCTCTCCCGAAACGACGAGTCGAATATTGAAGATCTTTCCAATCACATTGCAAAATGCACACTCTTCTGCGGCGCGGCGGCCGGAGGCAAAACCGCATCGCCACTTTTACCCGGAGAATGGAGGAGAAATACCGGAGAGGAATACTATGCGCCGGCCGAATTTTTGAATGGAACGAGTTCAGTTCGCCGAGTTTGACGACCTTGGCGAGCTGGACACCGATCGACTGCCCACGCGTTCTCTCCCGAAGCGACGAGTCGAATATTGAAGATCTTTCCAATCACATTGCAAAATGCACACTCTTCTGCGGCGCGGCGGCCGGAGGCAAAACCGCATCGCCACTTTTACCCGGAGAATGGAGGAGAAATACCGGAGAGGAATACTATGCGCCGGCCGAATTTTTGAATGGAACGAGTTCAGTTCGCCGAGTTTGACGACCTTGGCGAGCTGGACACCGATCGACTGCCCACGCGTTCTCTCCCGAAGCGACGAGTCGAATATTGAAGATCTTTCCAATCACATTGCAAAATGCACACTCTTCTGCGGCGCGGCGGCCGGAGGCAAAACCGCATCGCCACTTTTACCCGGAGAATGGAGGAGAAATACCGGAGAGGAATACTATGCGCCGGCCGAATTTTTGAATGGAACGAGTTCAGTTCGCCGAGTTTGACGACCTTGGCGAGCTGGACACCGATCGACTGCCCACGCGTTCTCTCCCGAAACGACGAGTCGAATATTGAAGATCTTTCCAATCACATTGCAAAATGCACACTCTTCTGCGGCGCGGCGGCCGGAGGCAAAACCGCATCGCCACTTTTACCCGGAGAATGGAGGAGAAATACCGGAGAGGAATACTATGCGCCGGCCGAATTTTTGAATGGAACGAGTTCAGTTCGCCGAGTTTGACGACCTTGGCGAGCTGGACACCGATCGACTGCCCACGCGTTCTCTCCCGAAGCGACGAGTCGAATATTGAAGATCTTTCCAATCACATTGCAAAATGCACACTCTTCTGCGGCGCGGCGGCCGGAGGCAAAACCGCATCGCCACTTTTACCCGGAGAATGGAGGAGAAATACCGGAGAGGAATACTATGCGCCGGCCGAATTTTTGAATGGAACGAGTTCAGTTCGCCGAGTTTGACGACCTTGGCGAGCTGGACACCGATCGACTGCCCACGCGTTCTCTCCCGAAACGACGAGTCGAATATTGAAGATCTTTCCAATCACATTGCAAAATGCACACTCTTCTGCGGCGCGGCGGCCGGAGGCAAAACCGCATCGCCACTTTTACCCGGAGAATGGAGGAGAAATACCGGAGAGGAATACTATGCGCCGGCCGAATTTTTGAATGGAACGAGTTCAGTTCGCCGAGTTTGACGACCTTGGCGAGCTGGACACCGATCGACTGCCCACGCGTTCTCTCCCGAAACGACGAGTCGAATATTGAAGATCTTTCCAATCACATTGCAAAATGCACACTCTTCTGCGGCGCGGCGGCCGGAGGCAAAACCGCATCGCCACTTTTACCCGGAGAATGGAGGAGAAATACCGGAGAGGAATACTATGCGCCGGCCGAATTTTTGAATGGAACGAGTTCAGTTCGCCGAGTTTGACGACCTTGGCGAGCTGGACACCGATCGACTGCCCACGCGTTCTCTCCCGAAACGACGAGTCGAATATTGAAGATCTTTCCAATCACATTGCAAAATGCACACTCTTCTGCGGCGCGGCGGCCGGAGGCAAAACCGCATCGCCACTTTTACCCGGAGAATGGAGGAGAAATACCGGAGAGGAATACTATGCGCCGGCCGAATTTTTGAATGGAACGAGTTCAGTTCGCCGAGTTTGACGACCTTGGCGAGCTGGACACCGATCGACTGCCCACGCGTTCTCTCCCGAAACGACGAGTCGAATATTGAAGATCTTTCCAATCACATTGCAAAATGCACACTCTTCTGCGGCGCGGCGGCCGGAGGCAAAACCGCATCGCCACTTTTACCCGGAGAATGGAGGAGAAATACCGGAGAGGAATACTATGCGCCGGCCGAATTTTTGAATGGAACGAGTTCAGTTCGCCGAGTTTGACGACCTTGGCGAGCTGGACACCGATCGACTGCCCACGCGTTCTCTCCCGAAACGACGAGTCGAATATTGAAGATCTTTCCAATCACATTGCAAAATGCACACTCTTCTGCGGCGCGGCGGCCGGAGGCAAAACCGCATCGCCACTTTTACCCGGAGAATGGAGGAGAAATACCGGAGAGGAATACTATGCGCCGGCCGAATTTTTGAATGGAACGAGTTCAGTTCGCCGAGTTTGACGACCTTGGCGAGCTGGACACCGATCGACTGCCCACGCGTTCTCTCCCGAAACGACGAGTCGAATATTGAAGATCTTTCCAATCACATTGCAAAATGCACACTCTTCTGCGGCGCGGCGGCCGGAGGCAAAACCGCATCGCCACTTTTACCCGGAGAATGGAGGAGAAATACCGGAGAGAAATACTATGCGCCGGCCGAATTTTTGAATGGAACGAGTTCAGTTCGCCGAGTTTGACGACCTTGGCGAGCTGGACACCGATCGACTGCCCACGCGTTCTCTCCCGAAACGACGAGTCGAATATTGAAGATCTTTCCAATCACATTGCAAAATGCACACTCTTCTGCGGCGCGGCGGCCGGAGGCAAAACCGCATCGCCACTTTTACCCGGAGAATGGAGGAGAAATACCGGAGAGGAATACTATGCGCCGGCCGAATTTTTGAATGGAACGAGTTCAGTTCGCCGAGTTTGACGACCTTGGCGAGCTGGACACCGATCGACTGCCCACGCGTTCTCTCCCGAAACGACGAGTCGAATATTGAAGATCTTTCCAATCACATTGCAAAATGCACACTCTTCTTCGGCGCGGCGGCCGGAGGCAAAACCGCATCGCCACTTTTACCCGGAGAATGGAGGAGAAATACCGGAGAGAAATACTATGCGCCGGCCGAATTTTTGAATGGAACGAGTTCAGTTCGCCGAGTTTGACGACCTTGGCGAGCTGGACACCGATCGACTGCCCACGCGTTCTCTCCCGAAACGACGAGTCGAATATTGAAGATCTTTCCAATCACATTGCAAAATGCACACTCTTCTTCGGCGCGGCGGCCGGAGGCAAAACCGCATCGCCACTTTTACCCGGAGAATGGAGGAGAAATACCGGAGAGAAATACTATGCGCCGGCCGAATTTTTGAATGGAACGAGTTCAGTTCGCCGAGTTTGACGACCTTGGCGAGCTGGACACCGATCGACTGCCCACGCGTTCTCTCCCGAAACGACGAGTCGAATATTGAAGATCTTTCCAATCACATTGCAAAATGCACACTCTTCTTCGGCGCGGCGGCCGGAGGCAAAACCGCATCGCCACTTTTACCCGGAGAATGGAGGAGAAATACCGGAGAGAAATACTATGCGCCGGCCGAATTTTTGAATGGAACGAGTTCAGTTCGCCGAGTTTGACGACCTTGGCGAGCTGGACACCGATCGACTGCCCACGCGTTCTCTCCCGAAACGACGAGTCGAATATTGAAGATCTTTCCAATCACATTGCAAAATGCACACTCTTCTTCGGCGCGGCGGCCGGAGGCAAAACCGCATCGCCACTTTTACCCGGAGAATGGAGGAGAAATACCGGAGAGAAATACTATGCGCCGGCCGAATTTTTGAATGGAACGAGTTCAGTTCGCCGAGTTTGACGACCTTGGCGAGCTGGACACCGATCGACTGCCCACGCGTTCTCTCCCGAAACGACGAGTCGAATATTGAAGATCTTTCCAATCACATTGCAAAATGCACACTCTTCTTCGGCGCGGCGGCCGGAGGCAAAACCGCATCGCCACTTTTACCCGGAGAATGGAGGAGAAATACCGGAGAGGAATACTATGCGCCGGCCAAATTTTTGAATGGAACGAGTTCAGTTCGCCGAGTTTGACGACCTTGGCGAGCTGGACACCGAGCGACTGCCCACGCGTTCTCTCCCGAAACGACGAGTCGAATATTGAAGATCTTTCCAATCACATTGCAAAATGCACACTCTTCTTCGGCGCGGCGGCCGGAGGCAAAACCGCATCGCCACTTTTACCCGGAGAATGGAGGAGAAATACCGGAGAGGAATACTATGCGCCGGCCGAATTTTTGAATGGAACGAGTTCAGTTCGCCGAGTTTGACGACCTTGGCGAGCTGGACACCGATCGACTGCCCACGCGTTCTCTCCCGAAACGACGAGTCGAATATTGAAGATCTTTCCAATCACATTGCAAAATGCACACTCTTCTTCGGCGCGGCGGCCGGAGGCAAAACCGCATCGCCACTTTTACCCGGAGAATGGAGGAGAAATACCGGAGAGGAATACTATGCGCCGGCCGAATTTTTGAATGGAACGAGTTCAGTTCGCCGAGTTTGACGACCTTGGCGAGCTGGACACCGATCGACTGCCCACGCGTTCTCTCCCGAAACGACGAGTCGAATATTGAAGATCTTTCCAATCACATTGCAAAATGCACACTCTTCTTCGGCGCGGCGGCCGGAGGCAAAACCGCATCGCCACTTTTACCCGGAGAATGGAGGAGAAATACCGGAGAGGAATACTATGCGCCGGCCGAATTTTTGAATGGAACGAGTTCAGTTCGCCGAGTTTGACGACCTTGGCGAGCTGGACACCGATCGACTGCCCACGCGTTCTCTCCCGAAACGACGAGTCGAATATTGAAGATCTTTCCAATCACATTGCAAAATGCACACTCTTCTTCGGCGCGGCGGCCGGAGGCAAAACCGCATCGCCACTTTTACCCGGAGAATGGAGGAGAAATACCGGAGAGGAATACTATGCGCCGGCCGAATTTTTGAATGGAACGAGTTCAGTTCGCCGAGTTTGACGACCTTGGCGAGCTGGACACCGATCGACTGCCCACGCGTTCTCTCCCGAAACGACGAGTCGAATATTGAAGATCTTTCCAATCACATTGCAAAATGCACACTCTTCTTCGGCGCGGCGGCCGGAGGCAAAACCGCATCGCCACTTTTACCCGGAGAATGGAGGAGAAATACCGGAGAGGAATACTATGCGCCGGCCGAATTTTTGAATGGAACGAGTTCAGTTCGCCGAGTTTGACGACCTTGGCGAGCTGGACACCGATCGACTGCCCACGCGTTCTCTCCCGAAACGACGAGTCGAATATTGAAGATCTTTCCAATCACATTGCAAAATGCACACTCTTCTTCGGCGCGGCGGCCGGAGGCAAAACCGCATCGCCACTTTTACCCGGAGAATGGAGGAGAAATACCGGAGAGGAATACTATGCGCCGGCCGAATTTTTGAATGGAACGAGTTCAGTTCGCCGAGTTTGACGACCTTGGCGAGCTGGACACCGATCGACTGCCCACGCGTTCTCTCCCGAAACGACGAGTCGAATATTGAAGATCTTTCCAATCACATTGCAAAATGCACACTCTTCTTCGGCGCGGCGGCCGGAGGCAAAACCGCATCGCCACTTTTACCCGGAGAATGGAGGAGAAATACCGGAGAGGAATACTATGCGCCGGCCGAATTTTTGAATGGAACGAGTTCAGTTCGCCGAGTTTGACGACCTTGGCGAGCTGGACACCGATCGACTGCCCACGCGTTCTCTCCCGAAACGACGAGTCGAATATTGAAGATCTTTCCAATCGCATTGCAAAATATGCAGAGGTTGTCCACAGTGGCGTAACCGGGGGGGGGGGGAGGCTTTGGGGGCTTCAGCCCCCCTCCCCTAAAGATCTGTCGCGTGTTATTTATTTGTAAATAAAATTTATTTTAAAACAATAGTTTTGCCGTAAATATTACCGAATATTTTTTTTGAAATAATTAGCCCCCCCCCCCCACCTTACATTCTGGTTACGCCACTGGTTGTCATAATATACTGTCGTCCTATATAGGGCGACATGGTGCCAGAGATTATAGGAGACAAGTCAAAGGCAAAGGTGCAATAACGGTATTAACACCAACTTCCAAACTTTGATTCTAGAACGAATACAAAACTAAACCTGATAAATTTCAATGTTTAAAAATTCTTAGGACTCTATAATTTAGATATAGCCAAGCATTTTAATTTAGTTATTAGATTGCAACCCCCTAACATACATATACAATGTGGTCATTTAAGTGTGCAACGTATGGGATTTTTTTTATTAATTTCACAACCAAAATACAAATATTCTCGAAAGTTGGTGCATGTTCGATAATCAAATGAGGCGCACTTAGAATGGTTGCAAGTCAAACAGCATACAGGGTAGGTCAAAAAATATAAAAATTGTACGAGAGTAAAGTACCCTTATTTCAGAAAATTCAGCAAAATTTTATTAAGAAAAGTTGTCTAGAATTAAAAGTTATGCCTAAATACAAAAACATGGCCCCCAAAGAAAAAAAAATTTTCGTCAATTAATTTCCTAAAATAAAAATTGCGTACATTAAATGACAGTTTTTTAATGTGCACATTATCATTACTAATGTTTTACCTTATTCAGAAGAATTTTTCCGAAATTTTAAAGTTTTGTTTAATATCGTTGCAACAAACATGTCGTGTGTGATTCCCTAAAAAAAATAAAAATCTATGACTTTACAAATATGCCTGAATTTGAACAAAATTATGCGGAATTGATTTAATTTTGACTAATTTATCAGTGCTTAGGGAGGAATCGTATTCGTGAAATATCCTCAACAAAAACACACGCGCCGGATTTTTTTTCTATTTTGCTTAACACTAAAAGTAATGTAAATTGGTATTTTATTTTCAGGTAAAATACCGAGCTTCGCTTCGCTATCGGAATTTTATCAGATAATAAAGATACCCATAATAATTTATACTCTTCATAGTTCTAGGCAAAATAGCACTAGAATTCTACTTCTTTTTGGTATAACGCTTTTTGCTGTCATTTTTTGGTTTGGTTCAACCTTATTTGACAAACTCAGTATCGTTTAAGAGAGGAAGGTTATAATAGCCAGGACTTTCGCAGCACTCGCTAGAGAGCGTTATTTGAAAAATACTATTTTTTCAATTTTCCTCCGAAATTTTAAATGGAATGGCATAACATATCATAGTCGAAAAGTAACATGTCACATGTTACTTTCAGTCGCGAAATATTTTATTTTGTGCTTTTGTGTTGTAAGTAACTGTTCAAAAGTGTTCTTTAGGAATGGAAACGCGAACCGAACATAAAATTTATGAAGGATTTAATGTAATTTACAAAAGTGTAACACTCGCGTGCTTAGTAGCAACTGTACAGGGTATTAGACTGTTCACGATTTCAAAAGATCCGTAGAAGGAACAGTAAGTTCACTTCACCAAAACTAATTACGCTCAATCTATGATCCGAGATTTCTGAAAATAAAAAAACAACAACAAGAGGTGTTACTTTTAGTGAATTATATAGGGAATACTGTCAGCTGAATAAGTATCAGAAATGTATAGAAATCAGCGAAAAAATATTGACCAAAAGTGCGGCATTTTTTTCTATAAACATAAGTGCACTCAGCCATAAAAGCTGATAACGCAACATTGCGAATAGTTTATTTACTCTAATTGACGCAAGACGCGAGTTTGTTTTGTTTTGACGTACACTTTTTGAGATTCCGCCTTCTCTATGCCCATATAGACACCGCTGGTATTATCTCGCTACAAAAAACGACCTGATCTCTCCATATTAGCCCGAAGCAGCTTATTTTCATTTGTAAATGGTCAGGAAAGAGTTGGGTACACTGGATTTTGCTTGCATGCATTTTTGGCCATATGTTGCAAAATACCCCCATTATAAAATGATTATGTAGCAGGCGATATTAACATTAATAACAACTGAACTACTACCGCGAATTATGAGCTTTCCGTTTGCTGAATACGCGGATTTTTTCAGTTATGGAAGAACACGTTCGATTTAAAATTTATAACATTGCAGTAAAATCGAGGCTATATTTAGAACTCGGCCTAGAAAAATAATTTGTGATGCTTATTTTGCAAAGCAAAGAATACACAAGAACTTGGTTATAAGCTGTTGTATAGCAATAGCTAAATATGGGGCCTCGGACGGGGCTAAGGACAAATACTGCCCAAAAATTCACTCATCGGTTTTTATGGTTTTTCGTGATACTTGGGCAAATACTTGCAGAGTTCTAATGGGAAATGAAGACAAATGATAGTAACTGAAACCCATACGTGGCTACTTCTATGGTACTTCTATAAATGTAGAATATTGTGAGGGAGGGAATTATTATTACTAATATTATTATCTTAGCAATCTGGAGGAACATTTAGATAACTTTGTTTTTTCGTTTTTACCGAATTCGTCACACAACTTAAATATAATAGTAACTATTTCAAATACTCCTCTAATTCAGTATGTTGTCTAATTCTTTTATAGATCTTGAACAGATAAGATGGTAAACATTTCGGGGATTACCTACACAGGATTACATACAATATTATGCAAGGTATGCGCACAGCCCATCATCTGAAAATTTATAACCGTGCTAGTTGAGTGCGGTGTCGAATGACGTACTAAACATTCAAATTTTGGCAATCGTGGCGCACTTTCATACGATCCAAAAGCATTAGAGGAAGCGTACTACCATTTAAAAGACATTAATGCATTATTTATATACATATATATATTTACATATATAATATACATTTGGATGTAATATAAATATTAATTTGCCGTGCCCACGCATCTCCCGTTCGTCTATTATAAATAGACGTTTGAGGTGCAAGTTAATTCTTTACTGTTTTCTTCACGAAATGTATTGGCTCTATTTTTAATATGCCGCACGGCAATGCTGCAGGTAAACAAAATAACACCGCATTTTCGCTGCGTATCAAATATGAAATGCCAGCTTAAGAAATTGGCATTTTCTCCAAAGAGCACGTACTTCAATTATAAGTCGATGCCATAATGGCATCATTCTGCAGGCAGAACGATAACGTACAACACTTATGAAAAGAAAGTCCTTTCAACATGGCAATTAACGCTAGTAAAGAACAGTGACGTTCGTAAAGAAATGAATATCTAAAAAATAATCACAGCCATACTAGTGTAAGAAATAAAGTCTATAGGTATAAGCGAGGGGGAAATCACTGGCAAAATTTGTACACTAAAATGCCAAAAAATACCAAAAATTCCAGATTTAGCCTAAAAAATTCAAAAAAAATACCAGAAAATTCCGAAAAATACCAAAAAATTCCAAGAAAATGCCAAAAAATTCCAAGAGAATGCCAAAAAATTCCAAGAAAATACCAAAAATTCCAAGAAAATGCCAAAAAATACCAAAAAATGCCAAAAAATTCCAAAAAAATACCAAAAAAATGCCAAAAATTCCAGGCGCGTGTACACTAAAATTCCTCAGTGATTTCCCCCTCGGGTATAAGGGACATCAACAAAAATTAAATCTAATAAATTGCATTTGCAATGTCTTGCAATTCATATTACTCGATACTAAGTTGAGGTATTTTCAACAATGATTCTGACAATCTATGTACGATTCGGCCCTCTAGGTAAAAAATGTTACTAAGAAAATCGACATCATTTGGCGTGAGACAAGGCAAACAACCAAACGATTTTTTTTATTTAATCTGTATTCACAATCCGGTCGTGTGTTCATTCTAGACTGATTCTTTTACTGGGCGTGGATTGAGGAATTCCAAACTGATGTCATACCTACTTATCAGACGAAATTTCAGACGTTGCCGTGATGAAATAACCAATGCTTTATGACGCACCTCTGTATGACGAATACGATACTATGAGATTCTCCCCCGGGTGCATCCGTTCTGGTTTACGCAGTTTGAAGAATTCATTAAACACGTAAAACAATGATCCGTTGACCTTAAAAGTACTCTTTAAAGTACCCGCTACTACTGGTGTTTATGCTACGTATATTAAATAGGCCATTAAAATAAATGATAGGTTCTAAACCGCGGGACTCATATTACTTGTAAATGCTCGTTTCCTGTCTATTAATCTAACTATTTATTTTACCAACAAACACTTAGCTGACAACGAAATATAAACAGCAGATGATTCTTTCTGGATGAGGAAATAAAATTGCGGCTAGCCTTTCCTAAAGGTGAATTCCTATTACTTGGATAAGCTAAATACCAGTGGCGTAGTTAATAGTATAGGTAAAGGCAATGGAATATGAGTTATTCAATGTTTTTCGACTGTAACCGTATTTTTTGCGATCTTATGGTATTTTGGCAGATATTTCAGATATTGGCTCATGTTTTGCTATTATTTCTCTTTGTTTCTTGCCAAAAAGGTTAGAAAGCTTTATTATCCGTCCCAAAAATATTTCTAACTTATTAGTTTATATAAATATAAAAATGTTGCGTATACCTAAGAGAAAATTACAAATTAATATGCAGTGGTGTCGATGATGGGTTTAATATTGTAACAAACAATTTCTACAGTACCTAGTAAGTTTTTCTCAGAAACTGTTGATTTTTAAAAATATAATAAATAAGATATGCATACATATAAATAAGTACCTACATTAAATTTATATCATCAAAAAAATACTGATACGGCTTTTAAAAAAATTTAAGAATAATGATTTGTTAGGTATTACTTATAATGGGCAAGTTTCTAAAGTCAGCACAAATAGGTATGTGACTTTAAAAACTCCCCAATACGCATGCATCGCCCAATACACCCGCGCAGAGTATTTTCTAAAGACTTCCACCGACGTCTAAAAGATTTACCCTGACTTACACTGATTTCCAGTGACTTCCACTAATTTCCAGTACTTCCACTGACTTCTACTCATTTGTACAGGGTGTCCACGCTAAATGTCCCCTATAAGTTTTTAAGTATACGGTCGTTTTTGAAATATTCCGTTTTGAAATAATATACTAAACTTATTTAACCCGAATTTGTGGATCTCGTGATAAAGATAAACGATCAATAAAATAACAAAAAAATATTTGTTTTAACCATAATAAAATCCCAAAATGTTAAGATGTTTTTTAAGATTTTCCTAAAATTATTACTTTATTTCGAGAATAGTTATGGAATATCAGAATATCTCGGATTTTAAAGTCCTGTAAGGAGTACCTAAAAAAATTGGAACCTTGCGTGCATAGACTGAAACTGAACCAAAAGAAAATAAAAAAAGTTAGCAAACAAAAACTGAACCTCCAATTAAGGGGCTCTATGTCAGCAAGAATCCTTTAGGACAAAAATGTTAATCAGTTTTAGATATGTGCAGCGCCGGTTTTAGCTTGAGTACCGCCGCGCCGGGTGCTAAGTTTAAATAAATTAAAAGTAAAAAAATATTTTTAAAAAAAGCTTTTATTTAAATGCGCTAAAAAGAATAAAATAATCTTTTCTTTTAAAACTTTTACTATCAACTTATAACGTCATTCCACAATTTATATGATATAAAGCTTGTCGCGAGATTTAAGTAGTGGTATTTACTTAGTTTGAAAACTTAAATCTCGCGACAAGCTTTTATATCATATAAATTGTGGAATGACGTTATAAGTTGATAGTAAAAGTTTTAAAAGAAAAGATTATTTTATTCTTTTTAGCGCATTTAAATAAAAGCTTTTTTTAAAAATATTTTTTTACTTTTAATTTATTTTGTAATTTTTAGTTTGGCCAGGTGTCTGAGTCTATTCATCTCAGTTAACGCATCATTGTTGCAAGGTCGTTTGCCGGTTAGTTTAGAACAGTCTAGCTCTTCAATGAGGAGACCTTCTAATGACCATCTTGGGTGTTCCGCCATGTTGGATTTAGAATGACGTCACACATATAATCATGCATTGTCATCCAAATTAAACGTGTGTACAAAATTTCAGCTCGATCGGTTGAAATTTAACTAGTCCGCCATCTTGAGTGTTCCGCCATGTTGGATTTAGAATGACGTCACACATATAATCATGCATTGTCATCCAAATTAAACGTGTGTACAAAATTTCAGCTCGATCGGTTGAAATTTAACTAGTCCGCCATCTTGAGTGTTCCGCCATGTTGGATTTAGAATGACGTCACACATATAATCATGCATTGTCATCCAAATTAAACGTGTGTACAAAATTTCAGCTCGATCGGTTGAAATTTAACTAGTCCGCCATCTTGGGTGATCCGCCATGTTGGATTTAGAATGACGTCACATATATAATCATGCATTGTCATCCAAATTAAACGTGTGTACAAAATTTCAGCTCGATCGGTTGAAGATATCTGCTTCAAAATTGAGTTGCAAGATTCCACCCGAACAAATTACATACATACATACATACATGCATACATTGCAAGTTAAATAAAAGCTTTTAATTAAAAACGCGTTATCTTTCCTCTCAATTTTTTACTTTTGCCCAAAAAGCTAAACTTTTTAGTTGGGAGGTAGTCAGAAATTAAAAAAAAATGAATCTTTGCGGCACAAAATTGCGCCGCAGCCGAAAATTTTGTCAAATATTCAAGGTCAAACAGTTTAAATTAACGAAAAGAAATTAAAAGCAAAACATAATATTCTTGTTAACTGGTGGTATTTTTTTTGTTCACTATGACTCATAACACTAGTAGCCAAGAAGTCCTAGGTACTCCAGTCTTCTTTTATAGAACAACTGTGACCAACAGAAATTTCGAAATTTGTTTTAGTGTGAGCCCATAAAAATCATTGCTTTTTAAAGCGGCTATACTGAGGGCTATTACAGAAGAAGCAGAATTGTTTGGTTACTAAAATGCGCCGTAGCATTGAGTAAAGGAATAATAGGGGAGCACATCTAGTTTAAAATAGGTATAGGAAACTACAAAATCATAACAGTATAATATATTTTTCATCTTTTCTTAATGTAGGGGGCTTGAACCCCCAAACCATATACAGCCCTGGGCTTATGTATGGGAAAAGCCAGGTCTCGTGAAATCGGTAGTTAGCTACTTGACAATAATAAGTATATTTTTCAATAAATGTATCTATGTTACATATTATTACATGATAATTTTCCAATTTATATTCAATCAATGAATCAATGTTATGTATTCTGCGTTTAGGATATTTTCGTCCAAAAATCCAGGGGGGGGGGGGAGTAAAATCTTCAACGTACAGATGAATAAGACTCGGAATAAGATGATTAATAGGAGAACGTTTCGGATGTTATGTTTGCAGACGGCGATCAAAATGAAGGTGTCGGGTCCTGAGTGACATAGCAACAAAATGTGATTTATGTGCACATATTATATTATAAGAATCCATGTAGAATATTGCTCAAGAAGATTAGTGGAATATATTATTAAAAACTTAATTATTTCTTTGTTATTTATTTGTGGTGGGTTGTAAGGAGATGACATCATAATTTAGTGACTTTCACAACTCTAAATCGAATTGACCCAACCCACAGATTAGGTATTCTTCTTAATTAACAAATATGATTGGCTTACTGCGCTTTACCCTCGGCTTTACCCAACGTGGGACTAAGACACCAAATTAATGAGGTGAAACGAACATAATCTGACAAACAACGACAACCATTTTTTTCACCTGAAGATTATATTGAAGAAACGAACCCCCTTTCTAAGATAGACCTGAGTCCGCCACTGGTAGAACTTGGTCGGTCGCCGGCAATGCCGAAAATAACCCATCGCCGCCGGCCAGCGGATTATTTACAGATCTTTGTTTACCTCGATTTTTAAAAAGCGCAACACCTTGCTCGCCGCCATCGAGGGCGTTATTATTCACCGCATCGTCGGCAGAGAAAAAAAAACACCTTAATATTTTCCTCGATATATTCATATATGGCAGAGGCGAGGTTAGCGCGGCCATTCCACAGCCCCCATGACCCAGTTTGGCCTTTCTGCTTTGCCTGGCATTTTTGCAATTGCTGTATCGCACGCGAAAACAAATGGCGGTGTTGGAGTGTTGCGAGTTGTTGCCAAAAGGCGGGCCTAAAAGTCACCCACAAAATTCGCTTAGTTGTGTAGGTACATACCTATACCGTACCCATCCTTCTCGATTTCGTTATTAGGTCATTTTTGGGTGCATTGGGTGCAAGAAAAGCGTTCCTTTAATGTTATGCATTTATTATTTCCCAAAGTTGAATCCAGTTGAATCTGAACTATGAACTCAGGCACTGGCTTTTCTTGCAAAATTGAAGAAAGTTGTCCTGCATCAATAGGTACTGCATGGTCCTGCTCAAGTACTGCCGAGTTCTGCATAAATACTGCAGGGTCCTGCACAGGTACTGCAGTGTCCTGCACATGTACTGCATAGTCCTGCACATGTACTGCAGAGTCCTGCACAAATACTTCCGAGTCCTGCACAGTCCTGCACAAGTACTTCAGAGTCCTGCCGAAGTACTGCAGATGTACCGCTTACAAATTTGTACACCTACTGCAGAACCTGATAACCCATCGCGAAAAACCCAGTTAGTGATCAAATAGGTCAGTTTTGTTTGTTTAGGCAGGTATTCTGGTAAACGTCGGTTAAAAATGAAGAATAATTTAGGCATTATAGCATTGGTTCTCCCATCGAACAACACTACTTGAACTTGCCACTGCGCACCTTTACGTACTATAGAATATTATGATGCCCTTGTCCTTGTACCTACTTATTTGTATTGATAAATGATGAAACTATTTAGCATTTTTATTTTTTAATATTTCGAAATTATTTCTCCGATACATAGTAGGAAATCGATTGGTTGATAGGTTGTAATTTGTAATGTTAAATATTGCGCATAGTCCTCGTTTAAGATGCCCCAGAAGTGGCCAAACGGTCATACCTATTTTTACTCTTGGACCTCGCATTCGACCAATCACATTTTTTTTTATCAGAGACTTTACTAATTTCATTCTACATGGTCAATTTTCCAACTTTTCCCAGCCTTCTCTCAACTTAATGACTCTTAAACGCTCTTGAAGTAAATAAGCAAGATTATAAGTAAGGTGTAATAAGGTACAGTGGCGTGCCCAGATATTGTGTCTGGGGGGGGGGGGTTCGGGGGTTAAGCGAATGGAGCTTTAGGGGAGGGAGAATGGGAGGGGGGGGGGGTATCTAAGACTGATAGTTAAAAAATATACTAAAAATTAAAAAATATATATTCTTAAAAAGGAACAAAACTGATTTTAATAAACCTACAATCCAAAATCAAGTTTTCGTTTTTTGGATTTGGACTTGGACTAAGAGTTCCGACTACTATCCGACCTGAAAACATCCCATATAGCATCTAATGTGCAAAAAATATTCCCCCATATTTATAAAACATTGTTACAATATTTTACGAAATATGTTCAGTAAGTGCATAATATAACTAAGATATTTGTTAAGCGCAGATACAAATATATTAGATGAATGTCCAAATGATGTATATTTCCACAATATCTTGTCTAGCATATTCCTAACTTAGTGGTTCTTATAAATATTTACAAATTGAACATTTAACGTTCACCTTAGGAATGTGCAATTTTGGAATATTGCTGGAACATGTTAAGCAGTATATTCATACAGCAAATATCTTATGAATGTTCACAAATGGTTGTATATAAGACATTCACGATATACTTATCTTATCAATGTTCACGAGTGGCGATAACTGGAATATCATGACGTTAGCGAGATTCTAGCTTACACTATTTTTAGCTAATATTTCCAAGTACGTCGATGGCTCAGTTGGTCAGAGCGTTGAACTTGTAAATCGATGGTCGTAGGTTCGAACCCTGCACCCGGCATTAGCGTTTTTTTTTATTTTATAATTTACACGTGAATATTAAATGGATATACATAGAACATACAAAAATGCTTCTGAAGTTTTAAATTAATCTTCAATGAATATTTGTGGATATTTATAATACGTGAAATAGTACCTTCAAATGGCAAACACCTGAATGTTGCTTGAATGTTCAGATAATGTTTCTACAGTTTTTATGAATATTCCTACAATATGCATGTTCTCTGAAAAAATATTATCAGAATATTCCGCCAATGTAATTTTGCTATATGGGATTAGCCTCGCGACACCGCGGCGAGTTATTTTTCCGAAAACCTGTTTGGCCTGAGTCCCGATTGAACCCAGCGCAGCGTCCCGATTTGTCCCATTTGACGGTACAGATGTATTTGATCATCTGTATTCTGTACCCCTACCCCTGTAGCTACGCCGCAGAAGGAGAACTGTACAGTGCAATTATTATCATTATCCGAATATCCGTTTTTAGACTACAAAGTGTGCATTTGTTTTAACTCATAAAAGATAACATTTTTGTTTAATAGAGTAGTTTAGTAGAGTAGTTTTTCGGTTTTTCTTTTGTTTTCCATTTTTTTCTTCACTTCACACAACAGGTACCTACATTTAACTGGACTCTACAGGGTGAGTCGAAGTTAAACCGCCATACTCAAAATTTGAGTAGTATTTTTAAAAATAAATGGGGTTCTTCATATAACATTTTGTCCAAAAACGCTTCGTTTTCGACATACAGGGCGTCAAAGTTTTCTTTTAAAAACAGAAAAAAATTAGTATTTTCGGTTCCATTTATGCTATCCAGTTGAAAATTGGTACTTTTATGTTTTCTGGGACGGCGATTATGAATTTTCTATCAACTTTCTTCTAGCCGCTAGAGGGCGTTGGCTACGTCGTTACTTTCGAACAAAAGTGTTTTAAACTTTTTTGTCGTTGAAAAATCTGCATTTTAGACAGCGGAATATTAAATTACATTCGATTTTGAACAAAAAATGTCTCTTGTAAAAATACGAAAACCTTAACCGTTTTCATGAAAAACGCAATTTTGTGTCGTGGTACCCGTGAATTCGAAAAAATTAAAATTTCGTAGTAGGCTGACAAACGGGATTTATTCATTTGGAATTCTTTATTTACAGTAGGTATTGTCCTAAATTAACAATTTTTGTGAAATTAGTAATAAAAAGAACTTTAACCAAGACAACTTTATTATAATTTTTTTCGTTATGTTTTTGCTAATTTTTTTTTCCAGGAAAAAAGGAAATATTTTTTTTATTTTCTAAACTAATGGCCACATTTCAATTAACATTCAATTAACATCCTAACCACCAATTACAATTAACGCTAGACAATAAAAAAATGAAGATTACACAGAAAAAAGTTTATTGGTCCTTGTCGAGGTCCTTGTCACTGCAAAAGGCAAACTCCAAAAATTTTAGATAATTTTCCAGTACGTAGGTAGGTAACCAACGAACAAACAAAGATTCCACATAATTCATTTTTAATAGTACACTTCTAACCCGAGTTTTGAATCGAAGACATGATAATAAAATTATTGAATTTATAGGCAATTTTGGAAATAACAAGGGAAATAATAACCTAGCAGCTTCCTTCAAGGCTTCCTCTATTCTGATGATGAGAACACAACAAATTAAATATTAATAAATGAACAGGAGTGAGACCGGTCCTAAAAGAATATTTTAGGATTCCACTTTAATATTCAAAACATTTTGTACTCCATAGAGCAAGTAGGTACTAGGTACTTTGTGGCCATAAAATGGAGGTCTAAAGTATGATTTTATAGGCTCGGTAAAAAAACCTAGGTAGTCAGAAATTGTATTGTGGTTGCTTCCTTGGTTGCTTCATTAACAGCTTCATTATTAGCCCTCAGCCACAATCCAGAGGTTAAATATGTCCTAACTAAAATAAGATGGGGTTTAAAGCTTCTGTAATGAACAATTATTAACGAGTCTGATCTGTTTCGACAAAACTGCGAAGTCGACCGTGGTAGAATTTATTAAAGTGGTATAATTTAATTCTTACTTCAGGTAGGTAATTTTGTCACTATAAATCTTGGATTTTGGTCCAGGTTCAACTAATATTAACATAACTTTGCTAAAGTCTAAAATGCAAATTAGACAAGATAAATTGAAACAATGCATGAACGGAAATATTGTCCTTACCTGAGTGTCCTCCAGTGTTCTATTTTAATATCGATAGAAATAATTAGGTAAATCCTCTAAAACAATAAACACAAATCTAAAACTAAAGTGTGTCACACAAACAGTCGTAAAAAATTATCGCCCTATTATTAATATTGCCCTAATTTCTGATATTATTTATTGATTATACGCCGAATTGTACCAATATCGAAACTAATACCTTTGGGGCTATTAAAACCTTACTGTAACCAAGTCAGGGACTATTTTTTTACTTGGCCTTTGTTCTCGGTTCTCGCCCTCGTTTTTACCCAAAAATACCTAAATGCCGCAGGGTGTAAGTTTTAAGCAGTTCATTCTGCTTGTTGTTACTTATCTATCACCATAAGTATGCATGTGAGGGATAAGTACCTCTGAATAGACGTTTCATTTTTAAGCACATTGAAGTAGGTACAATATACTTATATTAAAGTGAAACTTACCTTAAAGACTTCGGAGAAGAACCCCGAACCGATCTTTTCTTTGTAGAAGTCATCGAGTCGGTGCAGAGCAGCAACGGCATGCTTCAGGGCCTGACAGGACGAGCCCGTCTTCAGTCTATCACAGCGAGCCTTGGGCGGCTCCGAGAGCTCATTATTAGGACAAAACAGCTTCTCGTAGTCACTGTCTTTCGGGTCACACGGTGTGTCATAAATACTCGAAGCATTTGCACTTGCTTCATTTTTCTTGGCCGGGTACATCATATTTTTATGGTCGAAAAGGGGAGTTTGAACCTATGTATCGTTAACCACCTTCGTACATACTTCCGTGCGGTTTAACGGTGTCTTGAAGGTCCTCTTGTTACACATACTTCAGATTTTGGGATACATGGGCGAGAAGTGTTTTTTTTTTACGTCACTGACATCTTTCACGGGGAATTTTCGGAGGTAAACAAGCGAAAATCTTCAACAATTCGGGGGACTGCACCAGATCGCACTGTTTTACCTGAAAACTTTTAGTCCTGTGACAGCACGGGATTATAAAATATAAATTTAGAAATTCTTTGCACTACAGTTCGAATAATAAATTGTACACACAACACTCGTTCACTATATTTAGGATTGGAATTGAACTGTTCACTATCCGCAGAATTCGGTGCGGTTTTCAGAGTCGAGGCGCCGGAATCTCGAGCTTTTTCCACACTGTACACCCTCTGAATTTCGAGTCTTGCAGGTAAATAAAAAGTTTATTTTAATGACACCGCAAAGCTTTCTCCCGAACTGCTTGAGCTGCCATATTATTCAGTAGTCGATGATCACAGACCTACGCCACGCACTTCGATCTGCAACCACCGCCCAACAATTGAGAGAGAAAGGCGTCGCAAGTCATGCGATTTCTAACTTCAGATAAAGTCATGCGTACGCACGACGTTGCCACATCGCTCGTCTTCTCCTCAACATCCATGAAATAATTTTCTTAAATTTTCTGCGATAATCTCTCTAGTTAGTAAAGAACTTCATACTAACATTTTTCAATTGCGACTACTAATTTGTAGATAACTGTGCAGTTAATATTGAATTTTTAAGTGATATTACAGAAAACCGTTGGCTGGTTGCCTACAATAATTATTTTTGTCGGCAACAAGGCCTGCATTCCAATGCAAGGCGCGTATTTTGAATAAATATTTGAAAAGTCTACATGGATTTCAACTCCAAAAATAATAGTTTCAAACATTTTCCAAAATTCCAAATGTTCTGATAATTGCGTAACAGTCATACACGTACCTAATATGAGAAAAAATCTAAAACGAAATACCTAGTTCACAGGAAATTTGTTTCACATACTTTCTTTCTCAGTGGCCAAACAATTATTGTTAAAACAATTTATTCGTCTAGTTACCATAATGAAAGTGATGAACTGAAATTAATTAGTGTATTTACAGAAACTTACACACACAGTTTCGAGGACCACATAATATCCTATAGCATTCCTCATATTTCGTGTTGCCCAACGCTCATTTAAATACTTATAAAATAACAATGAAATGAATTTAATAATTGATGTAAACTACCTTACACAACAGTAATAAATCCTAACACACTACCTACTTTATTACTTCTTTTTGATATATTTGAGATATTTTTTCAAATTATAGTTGTCTTCAATGTCTTCTTCAATCTTAACTTTCGTCTTCGGTTTTCTGTTTTCTATTCTCTCTTTACGCTCAGATTCGCTCAATGTCCAAATGTTTAAAGGTAGCTAAAAAGTAGTTCCGTTGAATTAGGAAAATATGTTTGCATTGTTATTATACAATTTATATTAAAATGTAATTATTCCCAAGTACTAAAAGTTCTAGTTAATTAAACAAAATAATTACTTATACCTACTCTTTATGTAATGCAAGTAGGTTGCATAAGTAAGCAATATTTTACTTTCATGTATTCTTATAACTGGATTAATAAAATCCTTTTTCTTCATAAAAATTTCTTATGTAGGTAAGTATTAAATTGTTTATAATTGGACAAAGAATGCAAATTAGAAAATTTTAGTAGTTGAATGGATGAATTTGAGATCAGACGTTGAGAAAATTGAATTGTTATTGAAAATTGTTATCCTGGAATAAGAATAGATGATAGTGTGCCAACTGCCAGATAGATAGCCCGACTGCATGAATTGAAGACTAAAGTCAAGAAAGTACCTATATTATTCGATAATTTTCAGATCGTCATGTCACCATGAACAGTCACAACCACAACGTGTTTAGATACCCCAAGTACTCTATCTCTTTATTTCCATCTTTATATACCTTAATAATTTGCCTAGGCTCTGGATATCTTATAGTAACGGTAGAACCATCGGGACGAACCAGCAACGTTGGATACATCCTTGAGTATGTTAGTCGATGAGGTCTTGTAATAGATGCCGATAAGGAATTCAAGTTTCGAATTTGTTGTAATCCTTTAACTGTGATCATTTTTTGTTTAACTTGTTTACAAGCGCTTTAATAAAACACTAAAAAATTATCTAAAAAGTCCACTTTCGAAAAAGAAAAGAGAGGTTATGTATGTCTTTGAAAATGTCAAATTTAATTTAGATTTTATATGTCAGCTGTTTAGCGTATGCAACCAAACATACAGTGCTCAAATCTGCTGCTTTAATAATGCCATTGGCAAGTCCATAGCAAAAGTGCATATCAGTCAATTCTTCGAATGAAACTATCATTTTTCAAAATATTGATACTAGTGCAAAGTTGGCAGCCAAATGATTCTCAAATAATGCCAAGTTTAATTGACTTCCACAGATTGTTAGATTTATTCTTAAAGTGACTATTGTTCATTGCAGCGTTGCCGTTCTTTGAAAATAATTAAGAAACGGCTGCGAATATGAAAAAATACTAAGAGATACTTTTTGTTAACCATTGAAGTTTCCATTCAAAACAAATTTAAAAATGCGATTATACAGGGTATTCATATTTTTCTGAACTAATTAATTTTAATAACACCCTGTATCTCCGCAACTGGGAGCCTCAGAAGCTTCATGTCAACCTTAAGTTTGACGGCTCATTTGCTCATGCGACACGCCAAGTTTGAAGAAAATATCTCGTATACTTCTAGAGATACTAAGAAATATGTGTATTTTTCTTTCTCCAAACTTCTACGCTCTGTATAAAAAAAAACTATAGCCCGTAGAAGAAAAAAATAGAATACGTGGTTACATTTTTGACCATCAGTTCAGTTACACCCTGTATAGGTATTGGTATCTTTTTAGTTTAGGGTCCGGACACAGAAATAGGAGGGGTCAGGGTTATACTACAAAAAGCTGTAAAGACGAACGCTGCCGGTTTTAGAGTACACAATTTCACAATCCTATTAATCTTGATCCTTCTTCAAATTACGCCATATACCTATACCAACCCACACCGCCCAGGAGAGACGTCTGACCGGGGGAATAATCAGATGACTGGTTATCCGTGGTTATAACTGGTTATACCAGTGATGGTTATACCTAAACTGATAAATCTTTGGGTTTGGATGATCAGTGCAACACCGTGTAGGACTAATTATAGAAGAATCTATATGTAGGTAGTAGATTCTTCTGTGCTCTAATCTAAGTTCATAAATCAAACAGCTTCTTTCTACAACAACTTTTATTTAGATCGGACAAAGAAGTTTCTGAAGTTCTGTGCTGCTTGTACTATTGATGACCAAAACGCTGAAAAATATGAATGACTTAGTTTTTATATTACTTTAGTCTTGCGCAGTAAGTAGGAAGGTATACCCAAGACCCGTGAATACAGATCTTGAGGTATACCTACTAGGTATAACTGTATAATACCTAAGCAAGAGTGTGTAATTCAATTACCTAGTACCTTGGCAAATTTATCTAAATTATTAAAAATTTGCACAAATACGGCATTACATAACACCATCTCACCAACTCACGGAGGTAGGTTACAAAAAATCTTTTAGTTTATTATTGCACATTTTTTCGTGGAACAAAAACGTGTGAACTTGTTTCTATAGTTTTACAAGTGGTTAGGTTGATATTGTAAACATTTACAAACCTTAACATAATGAAGAAATTGTATAAAAGAAGGATAAAATATGCTCTAATTTCAGGCTATAGACATATTTTTTGTATCGAGAACACAGCGTGAAATCAAATTTCACTCATTGTTACTTATCTATTTGTAAAACAATATAACAATAGGTTATATAGGTAGATTTTTTGCTTATACGAGTATACCTAATAAAACTACTTATTATTATTATTTTTATTGAACTTACGATTTTGTGGTATAATTTCCTGAGTTCTTTTTTGGATGAAGTTGGTATGCTGTGGAGCAAATATTTTTGTAGTCGTAGATGGCAAAGCAGTTGTAGTCGATGTTGTTACAACTAAAAGTTCCTGCACAGAAAAATATATAGGGTGTTAATAAAGTACAGGATGTGCCGAATTGGATGGTTTTGGGGTGTTTCTCCCATTTCGCGAAGAGAAATATCCCAGAGAAAGATACCCTGTATATTTTTATATTGAATCTTTGCACGCCAACACTTTGAGTGGTCCTGTTCACCATTCAATTGTTTTGAGGGGATTCCATGGGACATTTCACTTGGCAACAATCTGCAGAATGGAACTCCCTATATTATGTTTGGTATGTGGAGATTTTGGGGTATCCTGATTAACCCTGTGGTGTATTTTAATAAAAAAGTTTCAAATGTATTATAATATAAATATAAAGTTGTACCTATACTAGACTTTACACAGGGTGAGTTTTTTTCGATGCCCACTATGGGGATCTCGGAAACTAGCAGAGCTGGAACCAAGGTTAAATGGGGAAAGAATTGCAGTTTTGAATGCTCAATCTAATGCCCCTTTTGGATTTTTAAAAAAGTTCATGGCTCACTAGATATTTTGAAAAGAGTGATTTTTGCTATTTAATCAGATCTCTGTAGCTCCGTTATTTCTGATTATACAGAAAAACTGTAGATACAAAAATTGTAGATAATTTTGAGCTTAATAAGATAATCTGATCCAATTTTCTATGTTGTTTGTGATTTTTGAGATATGACATAAACTTGTGTTATTTTAAATGTAAATCATAGTTGGCTGTGGCCTTATAAAATCGGACATTTTTTGAGCTGTCCAAAGATATAATACTCGGCATAGTTATTATAAAAAAATAAAAGAGCTATGGCTAATTTTCTGATTTTTTTTTTAATTTTCAGATAGTCAGCCATGGAATATTTTCATAATTACGTTCTATTTTATAATTAGACATAGGTACTTCAAACTTTCTAATATTTTGTTTTTAGCTGGTAACAAAATGTATCAAAATAAAACAAAAATTAAAAAACTCAAATTCAAATTATTATTAGGTATTTTAAAAGGTCACCTTTTAAAATAAAAAAGGTGTTCAAACAATGCACCATTATTATTTATGCAAATATTGCATCCTTTTAAAACTGAATTTGTCGTCTTTCTTAGAGAGCGCCTGTCAATACTGGTAACTGCTTCCAAAACAGCTGCTCTTAATTCAACAATTGTCTCATACTTTATTTTGTACTGTTCCCCACAAAAAGAAATCCAAAACAGACAAATCGGGGAATCGGGGCTGTAAGGAAATAGGTCTATTTCCAACTCCAACTATTTGGATAGAGCTGATCTAGGTAATTATTTCTTACGGGCAAATAATTATGTTGTGAAGCTCCATCATGATAATGTTTGTTTTATTTTGTTACATTTTGTTACCAGCTAAAAATAAATAAAAATATTTGAAAGTTTGAAGTTTGTCTAATTATAAAATAGAACGTAATTATGAAAATATTCCATGGCTGACTATGTGAAAATTAAAAAAAAAAAATCAGAAAATTAGCCATAGCTCTTTTATTTTTTATAATAACTATGCCGGGTATTATATATTTGGAAAGCTCAGAAAATGGCCGATTTTATAAGGCCACAGCCAACTATGATTTACATGTAAAAAACACAAGTTTATGTCATATCTCAAAAATCACAAACAACATAAATAATTGGATCAGATTATCTTATTAAGCCCAAAATTATCTAAAAGTTTTGTCTCTACAGTTTTTCTGTATAATCAGAAATAACGGAGCTACAGAGATCTGATGAAATAGCAAAAATCACTCTTTCCAAAATATCTAGTGAGCCATGAACTTTTTTAAAAATCCAAAAGGGGCATTAGATTCAGCATTCAAAACTGCAATTCTTTCCCCATTTAACCTTCGTTCTAGCTCTGCTAGTTTCCGAGATCCCCATAGTGGGCATCGAAAAAAACTCACCCTGTATAATGTATTGCAACAATTAGCTATTGAATTTTCCAATACTGATTCCAACATTTTTGTTTGCTATTATGTCACAGGAATGCAATCGGCAGTATTTACTGCATCGCATTAAACGATTTGCAAAACTTGTGCTTAACAAACCTGCGAGAAGTCGTGCTCGATTTCGAGTTTCTCGTGATCGTAATTCTGCCTGGCGGCGTATCGATTGAAATCGAAGGCGACGATGTGTCGCTCGCGCTCGCGAATCACCTTTAGGATCGGGCCGTCGAAGATGTCCCCCAGGTACTGCGGCAGGCCCCTGGACCCGGTCCCGGTGACGGCGAAGACGCTGCCCGCCGCCGGCTGGCTGCGCCGCCGCTCCTTGCCGAACTTCGGGCGGGACGTGGTCACGAAGAGGACGTCCAGCTCGGGACCGCCCCACGTTGCCGAGGTCGCGTCTTCGGCGGGCAAGGCGACGACCTGGTGAATTTGAATCAGTCATTCTGAGTAAAATAATATCCATACCTATCTGCATCTACAATATACAGGGTGTAACTGAACTGATGGTCAAAAATGAAACCACGTATTCTTGGAGTCAAAATAAGGGCACTTCTTCATATATTTTTTTCTCCTACGGGTCATAGTTTTTTTTATACAGAGCGTAGAAATTTAGAGAAAAATACACATATTTCTTAGTATCTCTAGAAGTATACAAGATATGTTCTTCAAACTTGGCGTGTCACATGAGCGGATGAGTTGTCAAATTTAAGGTTAATATGAAGCTTGTGAGGCTCCCAGTTGCGGAGATACAGGGTGTTATTAAAATTAATTAGTTCAGAAAAATATGAATACCCTGTATAATCGCATTTTTTAAATTTGTTTTGAATGGTAAATTCAATGGTTAACAAAAAGTATCTCTTAGTATTTTTTCATATTCTCAGCCGTTTTTTATTTTCAAAGAACGGCAATGCTGCAATAAACAAGTCATTTTAAGAATAAATCTAACAATCTGTGGATGTCGATTAAACTTGGCATTATTTGAATCATTTAGCTGCCAACTTTGTACTTTAGTATCAATATTTTGAAAAATTATATTTTCATTTGAAGAATTGACTGATATGCACTTTTGCTATGGAATTGCCAATGGCAATAATAAACATGCCGAAATGCATATTTGCGTGTATTGAACATTTCGAACATTTAATAATTTAATTTTCTAATAGCAATACGTTTCTGTTATTATCGTTTTTGCTTTTGTATTTTGTTAAATAAAGTTTAATTGACATCCACAGATTGCTAGATTTATTTTTAAAGTGACTCTTTCAGCGTTGCCGTTCTTTAAAAATAATTAAGAAACGGCTGCGAATATGAAAAAATACTAAGAGATACTTTTTGTTAACCATTCTATTCACCACTCAAAACAAATTAAAAAAATGCGATTATACAGGGTATTCGTATCCCTGTATCTCCGCAACTGGGAGCCTCAGAAGCTTCATGTCAACCTTAAGTTTGACGGCTCATCTGCTCATGTGACACGCCAAGTTTGAAGAAAATATCTCGTATACTTCTAGAAATACTAAGAAATATGTGTATTTTTCTCCAAACTTCTACGCTCTGTATAAAAAAAACTATGGCCCGTAGGAGAAAAAAATATATGAAGAAGTGCCCTTATTTTGACTCCAAGAATACGTGGTTTCATTTTTGACCATCAGTTTAGTTACTCCCTGTATAGGTATGTTTTTTTAAGAAGGGAACTCATACTTTTGTGCTATATGTCATACTTTTAATTACATCTAGATACATGTGTGGTTTTATTGTTAGGTAGTTACATCACGCGCGGCAAGAAGACTTTTTCTGGTAAGTTTCAGTTTTACCTCTTTTTTTTCTCCATGTTTTGTTAACTTTACATTTTGGCATTTGTGTTTTTCATTATCTGTACCCCAGAGTCAAACTATGTCAAGTCCATTATTTTTGCTGAAAATGAGTTTTATATGTTAAGTCCATCAGAATTACATGCTTTTTATGTTGGTATTTATAGCGTCCACCTATCTGTATTAATAACAAAGTTAGATCTTTATAAATAATGTTAAGTCACAATTTGCCTGCAAAACTATGTTAAGAGACCTGGATATCATTTGCTTCATAGATGGCGCTTTCCTTTAATATGTTAAGTCCAAATAACCTCATTTTTCACATTGTTTTTATCGGCACGCCACGCCTCGTCGATGCGGCGCTTTATTGTGTTGTTTTTATGGTCTTTTTGAGTTAAATTAACAAACTTCTAGCCAGAATGTCTTCAAGAATTGCCAGAATTTTTGAAATGCTGCCGAAAATTAGGAACAATTAAAATTCAATTTTTTAGAAACAATACTGCGGTATAATTAAATAGTGATTGTCAATAGCTTAATTATATTTAGTAAAACCCTTTTTGAGCCCATAAACCTATTTAATAATTGTGGGATTAAATAGTATTATGGACTTAACATATTTCGAAACTATTGAATTTCATTATTGTGGGACTTAATATAGTAATAATTGAAATTTATTTTTTTTTAGAAACAATAAGTACTGCGGTGTAAGTAAATAGTGATCCTCAATAGCTTAATTATATTTAGTGAAACACTTTTTGCCCCCATAAAATTTTAAAAAATTCCCACAAAAAATATGAACATCTTCAAAAGCTATTACCGTGGATTCCAAAAACCTTCCATGATTTTTAACAGAACTTGCCTCATGGTGAAGAAGATTCTCCTTAATATCTTAATAAAAGTGTACAAAAATATAATAATATATAATAAAGAACAGAATTAAGTGTTTTTTTTTAAATAAAAATCCTATTTTGATACTTAACTTTGTTTGCCTTTTGTTGATGTTTGGGTTTTTTGGACTTAATATTATGTCAAGCCCAATTTTGATTTGTTCCCCAAAGCCAAAGTATGTTAAGTCGCTTTGGAGAAAAAACTCTAAATTTATTTTTCAACAACTTCTAAACATTCAATAAGGTGGATGCGAATATCCTTGGATTTTATATATGTGTGTATGTATATACAGTGTGTCCCACGTAAGGACTAACCACCCCCCTGTAAAATTTTTATTTATAGCTCGATTTTCATAAACTTTTTTTGTTGGATAGAGCTTCAAAAATGGCAGCAAACCAAGGTTAGTTAACTAACCTTGCATCAAACACATAATTCAGGTGCCTCGTGCGATAAAGTCATGGCCCACTGGCACAAGTGTTCGAGAAGTACTATATGTATATTAGGGATTTTTTAGAGGAAAATTAATGCCAGATTCTTATTCAGCATTGTTCGAAACCCAAACGTATCAATTTGCATTGCCGTAGCTCTATACAGGGAGTTTCAAAATTTTTATTGCCACACTTAAGGGCTGGCCACCCCCGTAAAATTTTTATTTATAGGTCGATTTTCATAAACTTTTTTTTTGTTGGGTAGAGCTTTAAAAATGGCATTAAATGCATCATTCAGGTGCCTCGTGCGTTAAATTCATGGCCCACTGAGACGGTGTTTTAGTGCTGAAATTTCGAGAAATACTATTAGGGATTTTTTAGAGGAAAATTAATGCCGGTTTCTTGTTCAGCGTTGTTGGAAACCCAAACGTACCAATTTGCATTTCCGTAGCTCTACAGAGTGTTCCAAAAAAATTAAAAGGAAAAGTAAGGCCGGATTCTTATATGCAGTGAGAGGTTCCAAACAAAAACTTACTAATTTGTAATTAATTTTCTTAATTTCAGGTAAGTTGGTCACTAAAATATTCATGAGGAAATCATATTCTTTCAAAAATTTATTAGCGAACAAAATTTTTATTTAATTTAATATCATCAAAGACATGAATAAATAACACAACATAACATAAACTCAAATTTCAGTCATTTCAATTAGTCCTCCATTTTCTAATGCAAATTGGTACGTTTGGGTTTCTAACAACGTTGAATAAAAATCTAGCATTATTTTTTCTTTAAAAAAGTCCCTAATAATAGTACCTACTTCTCGAAATTTCAGCACTAAAACTTCGTCTCAGTGGGCCATGAATGTAACGCACGAGGCACCTGAATTATGCATTTAATGCCATTATTGAAGCTCTATCCAACAAAAAAAAGTTTATGAAATCGAGCTATAAATAAAAATTTTACAGGGGTGGTCACTAATTAAGTGGGGCACTAAAAATTTTGAAACACCCTGTAGAGCTATGGTAATGCAAATTGGTACGTTTGGGTTTCGAACAACGCTGAATAAGAATCCGGTATTGATTTTCCTCTAAAAAAAATCCCTAATAGTAGGTACTTTTGGAAATTTCAGCACTTAAAACACCGTCTCAGTGGGCCATGAATTTGACGCACGAGGTATCTGAATTATGCATTTAATGCCATTTTTGAAGCTCTATCCAACAAAAAAAAGTTTATGGAAATCGAGCCATAAATAAAAATTTTACAGGGGTGGTCGGTCCTTAAGTGGGACACACTGTATGTATATATGTTTATGCGTAGGTATGTATACGTTTACATAATTATTTTTTATAGCTATTTTTTTCTTAAGTGTTCAAGTGTTTACAACAAAATAATAATTGTCTTCTTTGTATCCATATTTTAGAGAAGAAGGTTTTAAATAAACCGAAGCGTTGGCGTAAAGAATAAAAATTCTTTTTCTAAGCCCCTATTCCAATTAGCATCTCACTTCTAGATTATATTGGCTACAAAAATATAAAAATTTCTGCACTTGTGATTGGCTTGATGGATTCCATCGCATATTTGTGTTGACTTTAAAAACTCACGGAAAAGCTTTTTCTATAAAATTTTCCCTTTTCCCTGAAATTTTTATTTTCAAAAAATGTTGGGTCCTCTGACTTTGTTTCTTCTTCCATTCATCATCCAAATTTAAAGTCTGCAATGTTGCTACACCCCATAAAAATCCTAACCTTGTTTTTAGATATTTAAAAAATATAAATTATTTATAGCAAGTAACAATTTTTAAAAGTTTATATCCCATGTATGTTTGAGTTAAAAAAAAAGAACTTCATGGGCGGGCATGCTTCAAAGGTTCAACTTTACCCTTGGTTAAAATTTCTGTACTAATAAACAAAACCCCCTGTATAGCTTTTCCAATTCTGAACATCTGCAAGGACCATAAACTATAGGTTTATCTACTTATATACCGTTAAAAAATAATTTACCTCATGTAATCAAAAATTCATTCAAAGAGGCAGAAATGAAAGTTATACCTATTACCTATGTTATGTTAGAGTTATACATGGCTACGAGATATCCAAAATTCTTGGAATTTGACCGGGACTTTTCACTTTTACGCACCAAGTAAAGATTCAATATCCAATCAATCAGTAACCTCCATAATAGGAAATAAAGTTTGGAGACATCAATAGTGGATCACACCAGTAACCTCCATATTACTCTATGAATAAAGAACCCCAGGAAGGAGCAAATTTGGGCTTTACGGTGGACCGGTCCAGTCTCTGCAAATGGCGGCATGCCGTTTCCGGTTTACAAAAGTATACTTACCGATGGAATGTTATCCCCCAAACATTTTGTTCTGGTAGTCACGGAATAGCCGTAGGCTGCACAGCTAACCATAATAGATCTCCAAAAAGTACTTATAGAAGAAGTACACAAATATCTAAGAGCACAAACCACCGTGACAACTGTCAAATATAAAAATATTTTGTCAAAATTCAGTCTCCATACAGGGCGATTCCCGTCTCACGTATTTTATAACGCCCATAGAGCTTTGGCTCCGTCCTGGGGTTCTTTATTCATTGATATTACTCGTATATAGGAAATAAAGTTTGGAGACATCAATAGTGGATCAAACAAGTAACCTCTCATAAAATTAATTTTCGGAACTTCGATAGCAGTGGAGCCAGGGCCATAGTGCCCATAGTAAGGACCCGCCATTGCGAAAAACAGACAATACATTATGATCTTGTGATTTTGTAGTTTCCAATAACCCACTTCAACAGCAACACCTCCATAAAATTTGTATTTGTCGTCCGATTTTGATCTAGTTTCTTTTAACAATAGTGCATCAAAAACTGCACTTAACGCCCTTAACGGCAAAACAGCACATTTTATTTTATAAAACCAAGGTCAACTACGACATAGTTTTGGGTCAAAATTGGACAATTCATATCAGGCATATTTTTAAAAAAATTCTGATTGCGCTACTGGATTGGGCACCCCTTAAAACGGGTTGGTACCAAATTTTGTTAAAAAATATAGAACAATAAAAATATGTATAATAAATTATTGGGATGTAAATTGTGATCTATTTTTTAGATGATATTTTTTCGTTAAATGGTTAGTTTTGAGTTTCATAGATTTTTTATTTGTTTGTAATATTTCCATATATAGATATTTCAAAATTTTTACAACACTACTTTGGTGACGATGATTGCACTCAGTGCCTATAGAGTATACCTACCCTATGCAATTATTTTTGCGACAATTTTGTAATGTCTTTTCAAAGGGCCACATTATATCTAACTTTTGCATGCAAATTTTTTTGGTCTATGGTTTTCTTGCAAAAGAGGGTATACTTAGGTATTAAAAAATTATAGCTTTTTGTTCACTAAAATGCATTGCAGGCGATATGTTTTAGAAATATTAAGGACAAATAGCATAGAAAATTACAAAATCACAAGATCATGATGTATTATCCTTTGTTCCCAATGGGTGGTCCTCAGATACTATGGGCACTATGGCCCTGGCGCGACTGTTATCGAAGTCTCCAAATTTTATTTTATAAGAGGTTACTTGTTTGATCGACTATTAATGTCTCCAAATTTTATTTTCATATAGAGGTTACTGGTCGGATCGGATATTGAGTCTTTACTTGAAGCGTAAAAGTAAAAAGTCCCGGTCAAATTTCAAGAATTTTGGATAACTTGTAGCTATGTATAACTCTAACTATAACTTTAACTTTTGCCCCTTTCAATGACTTCTTGATTACCTACATGAGATAAATAAGGCAGGATAGCCCGTCATAAAAATAAAGCTTGTAGACTAATCCTCTTATAAAATAAAACAGGCTTCCCTATAGTAAGAAAATAAGTAATGCTATTAAATTACCTGCATCACTTTGCTATCTCTAGGGTTGACTTTAACCACAGCTCCACCTCCATTCAAAGCTACCCATAAATTATCTTCTGCATCTATGGTCATCCCATGAGGATATCCTCCCAGGTCGGAGCTCTGTTCCACGTCAAATACTGTTCGGTTTCCACTGGCAAAAATAATTAAAACGATAATATTCATTTATTTATTCACCAAGGGTGGATTTTTTTTAATTACCTAATAGTACCTGCTACATCGCTATAATCAAATTCATATATTTTCTTTGCTTGTGGATCAGCAAAGTACATTTTGTCATTTGCAGCATTCCACACCATTCCGTCAGCAGTGTAAATAGAGGACAACATCATCGCTGGATGGCTTAGGTTATTTTTCGACACCTTATATAGGAAATTGTGCTGTGAGTCAAGAATTCTTGATGGAGAGTTGTTGCCTTCCATCATTCGGTGTGTTCCTATAACATATTTTTGGTTTTCATGAAGGTATACCTAGGTATATGTTTGGTGAAGTTGCTTTCTTTCTTACCAATCCAGATACGACCGTGTTTGTCTGCTTTTCCATTAACGATAGTATTATTTAAAAACTGGTCGGTTAACTTGACAATAACCTAAAAACAAAACATCTGTATGTATGTACAGGGTGTTTTTTCATGTGAAATTCGTTTTTCTCGAAAACGGCTGGAGCAAATTCAGTTCTGCAAAGATTGCATTTAAATGAGTTTTTCTTTCATATGTAGGTAATTATTATTGAACTCTTTACAAATCACTTGAAATATGAAATAGCCTTGAAAACAAATTTTATTTATATTTTTGTTTTAAGTACATATTTAATAATAATCTCCTATTTAACCTCTCAAAAGTCCCATTCAGTCCCAGTGGGGGAAGGTCGAAAAAAATCGCCGCCATCTTGGATTTCTTCCTTTTTTTTCAAATATCTCCATTTGCAACAGTTTTTTCAAAAAACCATAAGAAACCTTTTTCGTAGGGAAAATAATTATGAACATTTTATTCTCTTACACTTTTTCTCTAAGTTGAGTAATAAAAGAGATAGGGCTAATTTTAAAACTGAGCCATCCCAACTCATTTATTTCAGCGGAGACATGATCATATTTTCTCAAATTACAAACCAGTCGCCAACAGATATTTTGAACTTATTGTATTCTAGATTTGCTAGCAAGATCAAGTGAAGGTCAATAATAGAAGTTACAGTAATTGAAGTGAAACATTACAAGAGCCTCACACAGATTCTTTCGAATATTTTGCCTAAGAAAGTGTTTATTAGAATATAGAGTAGTAACTTTAGGGAGCAACATGATTTCTGTATAGCCTTTTTAACATGATCTCGATATCTAAAATCTTTGTCCATAATGATCCCCAAATTTCTGGTTGAGTCAACTTTTGGTAAAGTAGTACCCTCAATATTAATATTAAGGTTATCGGACAAATCCAGTCAAGATCTTTTTGAGCCGAATACTAAAACACAGCATTTGGAAGGATTCAGTTGGAGGTTCAGTTCAGAGGGAGGGATACTATAGATATATGTTCTTTAGGTCGCTATTTAATTTTGGGCTTTGCTATCTTTAACTCCCAAAAAGTAAGGCAATGATCAGAGATATGATGGGTTGATATTGTATGTACCTACAGCAAAAACAGCATCACTGCAAGAGACAAATATAGATTCAATTAACTTACTCGATGTTCCTGTTACTCTTGTCGGCTCATTCAAAATCTGCACCAACTTATAAGACGCTAGACATTATGTGCTGACTGGATTGTTAAGATTCAAAAAGTCTGTGTCATTGTCATTGTCTGTGCCATTGTCTTTCTCACAAATACTGCATAATATATTTCTTAACAAAGCCATAGTCACTTTTGCACTTATACAGTTAGAAATCGTCCTAACACCTAAGTAGTATTTGCATTTGACTAAAATATCGCCGTAATGTTCTCTGATGGTACTTCGTCGATCGTCGGTTTTTAGGAGGGTGGGGCAGACGCTCAAGTTGCCAATTTCGGTAAATTTTATGTAGAAATAGGTATGCTTAAAACTATAGGGGATATATAAATATGGGGTAAGATACGCGGATGATTAATTATTACTTATTATTTTCGTCGGATAAAGTTGTATGTACATAATAATAGATATAAGTAATCTAAAATTTAATTATATAATTATTACACATTCGTTTAATTAAGTAGGTATTCATATTTTGTGCAAAAAATATGTTCAAAGTGGAAATGTATACAACCGCCTCTAATTAATAGCTCTATCGCTGTTACCATTCACTTTAGGGAAAAATGTTAACCGGATGAAATTTTTAAAATTTTATTCTCTACAAAAAATGCCTCTTATGCTTTTTTGATAAAACTGTTGCAAACAGAGATATTTGTAAAAAAGGAAAAAATCCAAGATGGCGGCGTTTTTTTTTTCGAACTTCCCCCACTGGGACTGAATGGGACTTTTGAAGGATTAAATAGGAGGGTGTTATATCTAAAGATTCCCGCTTAGATCAGCTTGTTACTAATTTGTTGCACCTCCCACGTATAATACTCCGGTACCTACGTTTACCGTACTATATGTAGTACCAGAAATACATATTATTATATAGATACTCGTTTTTCTACTATAACATGGATAAGTAGGCAGTTCCATTTAGCTGAACGGATATGATTTTATATCCATCCTATATAGGACTGATACTTAAAATATTCAGATTTTCAAAATGTTATTAAATGTTCACCACCCCTTTTTAATGTACCTAGTATTTTTCTGCTCTTACCTTCTGAGCATCCAGGTTTTCCCCGCCATCCCAATCAACTGCTACTATAGAGTTATTGACGCCCAAAAGTAATATATTATCGTCATTTTTTGAAGGTACCACAGAAGAGACTCGGCCACCTAAGCCTATGGCATTGACGGCTTTAGAGCTGTAGTTGAAACTTAACAATTTTTCAAGTTGAGGGTCTACGAAATAAAGGACCCGCTTGCGGTGGTCCCAAAAGGGACTGGTTGAATGTTCGTATGGTGTGGTCAGTTGGTGGATTGAGGGTACGCCAAAATTTGGATGAGAAGATGCAAATCTGAAAATTAGAAAGTCCAACTAAGTATATACAGAGTGTTTCTAAATTATGGTGCCAAGTGCAACAATATCGTGTAAAAACAATTTAAACAAAGTTAAATTTCTGTAAATTGAGCTACGTATTTTTTACGTCAATAAAATAACACAAAATTGACGTTATAGGTCATTCGTGGTTAGCTGGGTATCGTTAGTAATGACGTAGGTAATATTAACGCTACTTTTTTTTATATGTCATTTTTGATGCAATGACGTAGATAATATTGACGCTAGTTTTATTACTTATTTTTATTATGTCATTTTTGATGTATTTACAAAGTTAAATTTCCGGAAATTAAGTAACGTATTTTTTACGTTATTAAAATAACGTAAAATTGACTTTATGGGTCATTCGTGGTTGGCTGGGCAGTAGCTAGGCTTTCTTTGTAAATTTTACAAAAATTCATCATTTATTTTCTCTTGAAATTTTTTTGCGAATCCATAAAATATTTAAAATATTTTTTATATAATGTATATGTTTTATGTCTATCTCTTTGAAATTTTTGAAACCGAAAGTTTGTTTTACATAATATTTTGTGGTATAGAATTACGCAATTAATTTTTGTAGATATAGCGCCATCCAAACCTATTTCAAGTTAAATAGTTTAAATTCCTATTGTGAATCAATAAATATAACAGTTTAATAATTTTTTCGGACTAGGCAATAGTAGAAGCTTCACCGTTATTGAAACATTAAAATTAAGCAGATATTATATCTAGAGTTACAGAAATACTAATTTCACTTACTCATTGTCACAAACTACACTCAAAAGTACAATAGCGAACACTAACGTATAAACCAACATTTTTTTTGCTTTCGCGGAGTGACTTTCCCGTTTAAGCGTGGTTGTACGGTTTTTGCAAACTTATAAGTCTTATTGCTGATATTAAATTAAGCAAACTGTAATTACGCCAACAAAAAGTTAAGTCAAGAGTGTCCATTTGCAATACTATCGTGGGTGTTCCAGTTAGCCAAAGGGGGGATGTGACCGCAAAAAAATTAAAATTCTAGGTTGGATCCGAATTTACGAAACTGCCGAGTAATAGGAAAGGAATTTGAAGAATATTCGCGCACCAATCGGTCGATTTATGTTTTTGCGAAACTTTTAATGTCGCCTTAAACGTTTAATCGAGAATTTGCAAATTGATAATTTACTTTGATAGGTATAATTACTGTAGGGGATAACTGGTGGAACAGAAAATATCTTATTGCAACTGACTTTATAGCTGCAGGTAAAACAGTGCTTTTTGTGGGATTTAGGTACATTTAAAAATATAGGCTAAATAGTATAATATGTACCAAGGGCCCAAGGCGCGTCTTTTAATCCCGACAGTGAAGATTAAGAATCACTTTAGGTCCCGTGGTACACAAGCTATTTTTGCACCGCAAGAACTAAAAATTAAAAAATCGCAAGACATGAAGTACCTATGTAAAAAAGAAACATTCGACATTACTAATTTACACCGTTGTAATGAGGAATGAGACAGATCAATAAGAATTCCACATCAAAAATCCTACTTAATTTCATTGCTAACTATATAGAAGATCACTGCTATGAAGATTCACAATCTAAGGAATTTCACAGGTTTATTTAGCATAAATATATAAATATGAATATATAATGGTATATTAAAACTTTACCCCATAAGTTATCCAAGCATTCGCTCTTACTTTGAGAGCTTCATCAGGGCTAAAAGGTAGTAATAATTATTCTTATAAATGGCTGTGGAAATTTTTCAAAAGATGCTTACAATTGATTTATGGTTATGCTGTAATAATACATTTTATGACACTTGGTACAAAATTGCTGAAAATCATGGAATGACGACAGGGACAGAAAATAGAAAAAGGTTGTATAAAATTTGTATTGAATGAATGACAATTTTGTTTATAGCAACAAGTTCTAAACAAAAGCTTGGATTGACAAACGAAAATGTTATTAGAAACAATTTAAGGTTATATATTTTTCAAAAGAGAAAGCAGAAAATGCTTATGGTTAGAAAAAATTATTTATGTTTTATCAAATTCTAAAAAAATGTAAGAATAAATTAGTATACTTGAATCTTGTATGTCTATGTCTGTTCTTTTATTCATAGCGAACCCTTCTTTATTAATTTCAACCATCTCTAGAAATAGTCTTTTATAGTAATTTTGTTCGTATTGTAGGATTTTAGCATTATCAAAATTATTTTTATTTCCCGTAAAAGTAACATGTTCGGAAAGGGCAGAAGTAGGTATTTTTATTTAATTTACTATCACTTTTATGTCCCGAAATTCATTGTAGTGTTCTTTCCTTATTCTTTTGTGATGTTTGACCTACATATTTTAAATTACAGTTATAGCAAGAAAGGCAATAAACTAAGTATATTAGATCGATTAAGGATAAGGGTGAAATCTTTTAGTCCGGTGTATAAATTAGCAATAGGTTTTACATTTCTCAAAGCATTTTTTATATCTTCGTTCCTAAAGCAATCAGTAATTTTTGGGGTAAGTTCTTTGATGTAGGGTATAGATTTGTAATTAGTATTAAACCCTTGAGGATAATTTTGATTTCTTTGGACACTTTTAAGATTTAATTTCATGTTATTACTGTGATAAAAATAATAATTGATATATCTTCCTGAGTTATAAAGTTTTATATACCAATCTGTTATGAAAACATTATAAATTTTTCTTATAATTTTATTATCTAAAAAAGGAATAGAATTACTTAGTTGTAAATTTTTGTCATAATTATTAAAGGTATCTAAAATTTCATTGATTTTATCAAAAGGAACTGAACAAATAATGTCATCAACATATTTTTTAATAAAAAATACATTGAAAGAAAGCTTAGCTAAAGATTCAACTAAAAAAAATCATCCATGACATATTGAGCAATTATTGGAGATATTGAACTTCCCATAGGAGTTTCAAAGATTTGTTTAAAGAAAACATCATTGAAACAAAAATAAATGCCAAACATTCAAGGAAAAAATCCTGGTCCAATTTACAGTTATTAGAAATATTGTGCCAATGTTTAATTATCCTTTTTTTAATAAAGCTATAGAAATGTTACTAAAAGAGATACTACATCAAGTCTAACTAAAACAAAATTGTCTGGTAATTTTTTATTGTTTATAAATTCAGAAAAATCAAAGAATCTTTAACAAAACGTTCGTTATCAGTGTTATAAGATTTTGTCAAAATTTCGCAAAAGGCAATGTTTTGTTTTGATTAGGAGCATCAATACAAGAAATGATAGGTCTTAATGGTAAATTTGGATTGTGGATCTTTGTAAACCATAGAACTTAGGACCAATAGAATTATATTTTTAACTTTTTTTTGAGCGAAAGCTTGGATAACTGAAAGTTATGGTGTAAAGTTGTAATATACCATTATTTATGCTACAGAAAACTATGAATTTCCTTAAATTCATTGCTAACTGCGATATCGTACCTAAATGTTTTTTTTTTGTAAATTTAGGTCCACATAACTAACTTGCTAAAGGGAAACGCAAATAATATCAACATGTTATTATATCGTTGCAAATTTTATATAATAAACCTGTTTTTCTAAGTATCTGCAAAAATTAGGGAAATAATAGGGAGGTCGGAGTTTTCTCGGGAAGGCCCTGTACCTACAATATTTTTTCAACTGACACCTTACACCATGATACAATATTATATTTCATTACGAGTCTGGAAATAAAGAGTTTTCCGTGCGCGCGTAAATTCCCGTGTGAGGCGCAGCCGAACACGAGAAGTCATGCAAGCAGGAAAAATCTATTTCTGGACGTGTAATGAACGATATTTTTTATTATACTTCTGTGAAAACGGAAACTTAAAACATTTTATCGGCATATTATAATAAATTTAATTGACAAAAAAATAAACAATGCAGACAATATAGTGCTTAGTATGTATGATGCGTTTCCATGGTTACTCTCAAATTATTTCAAAGGTGCTTTGTTGTAAATCAGTTATTGTCAGAGAAGGTGAATAAAACGTCAAAAATATTACAGAAATGTATCTAAATACTGAAACACTTAGGAATTAAAATACAAAATAGGTATATGCTAAATATCAGAGAGCATATAGAGTTTCTTAAATTTAGTTTACTTTGCTGTAAATTTCTATTTTAAAGCCATATATTCGGTGTTTTTATTCAGCGCACGGAAAGGTTTTCCATGCGCTGTTTCCGTGCGCTAGCCCGAAAACCCCCATCTTTCATTATTGCTAAAACAGATGAAAATAAGGTGTTTTCAAAGAAGTATAATAAAAAATAAATTTCGTATTTATTATTTCTTTAATAATTATTATTAACTAGAATTATTATTAACTATAACATTATCTGACATTTCCAAACTTAAACTCGTTTCCATAGTAACAAAAACGAGGTAGACGCCGTCTTAACAAACAAAATTCCTTCAGACGCAACTACGATTTTAGGAAACGCCTTTTCCACCCAATACGACCGCTCAACCAGAACCACAGATCTTATAAATGCGGTTTGGCAGAGCTCCGGCCTACCAGTCCCGAAGAAAACCACTGCAGAAAAACCAACCGTGTCAACCTATACGCGGTTGCGGGAACTGCATGCAGCCTTGAAGGTTTTCGGATTTCTCCACACGGGGGGTTGCATATCGCCCACACGACGTTGCACGCCTCCCATAAAATCGTGTTTCTAAATTGAAGTCAATTACCGATAATCGGTGAAATTTGATTTGACGTGCGATTGCGGACCAGTTGCAAATGAACACTGCCGATTTTTTCTTTCAACACCTATATTCATTTTGGTCTTATAACAGCGAGCGGTTACATCGCCGATCCGCGAACCGTGTAGTGTCACCATGGGCGGTTCTTCCAAAAAATATATGAATTAAAAGTACCAATAGGTACCTTTGGAATTTATAATTTGACGTTATTAAGGAAAAGAAAGTTGATTTTCTGATGGTGAAAACTTCTAATCATTGTAAATTGTATATCCACACACATGTAGGTATATAACTATACGTAACATTACCATAATACTTTTTAAAAGAAACTTTGTATGAGGGAAAAAGCCTTGTAAATCGATTTCTTAGAAAAAACTGGTCTCATATCTACCAAGAGACCTATAATTTGTTTTTCTTAGCTGTTTCATTTGAAAATAAAAGCAAGTGAAACGAGAAAGTGATCGCGTATAGAATAGATATCAAGAATATATTTTTGTAATTTCATGGGACAAAAGTTAATAGGTAATAGAAAACTAAATATTTTTAAAACTTCGTTATTTAGAAATGAGACAATCTATGCACCTATACTTCTATAAATTATTTCTATTGTTAATTTCTGTCAATCTCAACGCCAACCAGTTTGATCAGTGCCAACAACAAGGAGAAAATAATATAAATGATATAAAATTAGAAAATCCCTAGAATCTCTAGGGATTTTACCTGAAAATAAAAGGCTAATTTTCGCCAGTGATCTTGCTCAAGAACATAAAATAGAGCTCGAGAATAAATGTATCAAGAAAACTTTTAGGCACGGGTGGTTCTTGTTGAGAATATTTTGCGAATACGATCACTTTCTTATGTTCTTTGTATATTTATATCTCCAAAACGATTCATTTTAAACGAGTTTACTGTTCTGAATTATTGCGAAAGTGACAGCTCCGACTAGAGCGTCCAACTTATACAAACAACATGACGTGGGCCCGATTTTTTCACCTTGTAACACTGATTTATTTTCTTAATGTGTGTCATAAATAGAGAATGATTTTTTGACGACTACCACATCACCGTGATTTTCTCGTTCATTTTGCGTCCCATAAAAAACGCATGAAAACAGAATATGACAATTTTAGACAGCAAGGGGGCGCTAAAAAAGAAATGGGCACGCAATACGCATGGCTAACATCTCGCGCAAAACTAAAATAACCCGTAAATATTTTGATGGCCTCGAGACAGCCGAAGGCCCTGTGCAATTTTCGGAAACTTTTGGAGCACCTGATGGTTGCATAAAGCTGTCCAGTGCCACGTTTTTCCTCTTTACGTTTTTTTTTTGTAGGACTAAACGAGAAGATCGTGGAGGTAGTTCTCGAGAAATTATCCTGTATACAGGGGTCTAATGTAAACAGTTTAGCAATGTATAAATTATATAAATGAAGAACAGTGCATGCAAAACAGACTAATTTTGGTAAGTCGATGTATGTATTGAACAGATCCGCGGTTGCCAGACAACGAAGTGTTCAATTTCCTTGAGATTTATCGCTTTGCAATAATAATTCCCAAAAGCATTTACCGCAATATAATGGCATGAGCTTGGTTGCTTCTTTAAGAAAGGAGCTATATCTTATTGGACACAAGCAGTATGAGTGAATTATACACAGCTTTTCTCTTTTTCAATATTTCCTTCGCAATATTTTGGTTTGTATTAAAAAAATCTAATAATAGAACTAGGAGGCATGATATACTTCATAAAAAATGCAATTAATTACATCATATTATTTGCTTTTTAGGACCTAAAACATGACCTTTCATATTACTAAAATCAACTTTTTTATTGTACCTACTTTCTACTTAAGGTACACAGAGGTTGCTGGTTGCTGGTTAATAATGGATTATTCGTTTCTTGACACATAATTTGCAATAACAACAATTTTCTTCAGTTTACAATTTTTTTATGAATATTTTTATTTTCTAGTAAAGCAACAACTTTATAATAATAATCATCATTTATTTAATAGCGGATAATATCCGTTGTTGTTACAATTATAAATATGTTGTATTTTATTTATATACAGGGTGATTCAGTTTTATTCTGCGACATTTCAACAGGTGATAGAAAAACCAAAAAATAACCGCACTTTTTTCTATAAACTATATCATTTTAAGGCCTTATAAAAAGTTACAGGGTGCTAAAGTTGTAAGAAATATGTGGAATTTATTGAATATTTACCAAACTAGTTGAGATATTTAAGTCATATTTGGTACACGTTATAACGGCATGGGTTAGCATAAAACCTGTTAATATCAAACACCTTGAACAACCAGTGGCGTAGAAGTGGGTAATTAGTATAATTGTTTTTAGAAAAAAAAAATGAACCACCTTGTATAGTAATAAAATGTATTCAATTTCTTATGTAAATTTTAATTGTAAACAAAAACGTTCTCTTAGCATTATTCCATGTGTCATGGTTTCATAGCAAATTTGATTTTTTCGTATTATTTCGGGGTAGGTACTTAAAATTTCGCTCCATAAGTAACACTCAAAGTAGAAAAAATGTGTTTCTTACTTTAAATGCAGTAACTTTTGCCAATAAACTTACCCATTCAAGGTTTTACTTTTCAAGATACAGAGCTTAACATTAATTGCATCTTCCTTAAATGTATTAGACCCTGTATCTTCAAAAGTATAGCCTTAAATAGGTAAGTTTATTGGAAAAAGTTACTTTATTTCAAGTAGCAAACACATTATTTCCACTTTAAGTGATACTTATGGAACAAATATTTTAGTTAATTTTTCAGAAATACCCCGAAATAATACAAAAAATCAAATTTTCCACGAAACCATGACACATACAAAAAATTACCAGGAGGGCATTTTTGTTTATAATTAAAATTTACATAAGAAATTGAATACATTTTATTGCAATACAACGTGGTTCTATTTTTTTTCTAAAATAAATTATACTAATTACCCATTTCTACGCCACTGGTTGTTCAAGATGGTTGATATTAACAGGTTTTATGCTAACCCATGCCGTTATAACGTGTACCAAATATGACTGAAATATCTCAACTAGTTTGGTAAATATTCAATAAAGACCACATGTTTCTTAAAATTTTAACACCCTGTAACTTTCTAATTAGGCCTTAAAATGATATAGTTTATAAAAGAAAGTGCGGTTATTTTTTGGTTTTCTGTCACCTGTTGAAGTGTCGCAGAATAAAACTGAATCACCCTGTATAATAATATTTTCGGTTCCCTATTCTGTTTTCTAAATATCCAGATGCCCTCATCGGTTCCGCTTGCAACAGATCGTTTCGTGGTTTAAAAACGTGTGGATTCTCCGACACGCGTGCCCGATCGTTTCCTTGACAAAAAGTTCCTCCCCCGTCCTCCCCACCAGGCGTACGCCCATGCCGGTCAGACCGAGCGCCGGCTACAGTGTCCAGGCATTAGCGCTTTTTGCCTCGATTCGTTCGGTTTAATTTTGAATCTGCCGCAGATAGATGTAGTTTGTTTTCGGTGGGCGCTAGTTTTTGTTTTTGTTTCCCGCGCGCACTTGAAAAATGCTGGTTTATTTTGTGTTTGTGTGCGTGCTCTCGGCGTCGGCGGTCATCTGTGCGGAAGAGTAAGTCGGGAGGGATATACGCACAAAAGTTTGAAATGTTTGGTGAAGGGACCCGCTAAAGTTTTGTGATTTTCCGAAATTAAAATAAATCCTTTAATAAAGTTCTGATTAAATTCATTAAAAGTGTGGGTTCTTTGTTAAAATGCGTAATAGTTTGGCGATTCGGGTGCGCTTACATAAAAGTCTTGCCTAACTGTGCCGACTTAACTGTGTATTGTCGATTTTTTTGATTTAATTATGAAATTTTAGAAGTTTAATAAAGAACAATTAAAATCGCCAGCAGATAAACTAATAAAACTTACTGGTAAATATTGTATTATCTTTTGTAGTCAGTAATTATAATTAGCTAAAGAATCGTTAAAATATGTCCCTAATTCTACATACAGTTTGTTCAGCGAATGTTCGGCACCACGTCACAACTCCCGTCCTTGCGTCTTACTCGTGAATATACGATGCATATCGGTCGTATATTTGCGAGTCAGACAAGGACGGGAGTTGTGACGTAGGGCCGAACATTCGCTGAACAAACTTGTAAAAAATATTTACCAAAAAAAAGCTTATTAGGTGCATATGTCACTGTAGATAACTATTGTCGTTATTTTATCTAAAACTGTAAACATAGTGGTCATATGTAACATTAATTATTTCAAAAAACAACTCTACCATTTTCAACTTCCATCTCTTTGCCTCATTTGTAATAATTAGCGGGTGTACCATTCTCCTGGGCCTCCGGTGTACATACCTACGACATATCTAACATCTAACTGAATAATGAATATCAATGTTATAGGCATGAATAACAGGGGATAACAGAAATGATGGTCAATATTGACATGGCATGTTCTAGAATTACAAATAATTATTGTACTTCTTCATAATATTTCTTCTCTGAGGGCTATGGCTTTCATAATACAGTAGGGTATTGAAATGTCCCATTTTTCTTCTAATGAAAAATTCATGTTAAGAAATTACTTTGGTCGGGACCAACACTATATTAATATAGTGTCGATGCAGCTTTGGTAGCTTGGAACACAATAGACAATTTGATTATTGTCAAACAAAAATATTGCCTAGTTGATTTTCAAGTGAGAGGTTTTAGCGTTTTTTTCTCCTATTTCCAGAACGATCAAAGGTGGGAAAAGAAATAATGAAAAAAGCACAATTTTTTTTTATTTTTAACCCTTTGACCCCTCATTTGGAACTATCTATACCTGTGTGAATGTCAGATCTCACAAGTACCTATCAATAAAAAATTTCAGAATTTTATCTTTAAAATATTTACAAAATCGTTTGTGAAACGTCTATTTCGGTGGTTATATCCCCTGAAAGAAGCATTTTTGAGGACATGTTTATGAACTTTTTTCATTTTTTGGGTCGCAGATCGAGGTGGTAAATTATGGCAGGTTAATTTCTAATAATTTTCGTGGCATACCGCATATCGAAGTTCGACAAGAGCACCTTTTTTTCGAAGAATACACACAAACAAATTTGGGGTATTTTTAACCTCTTTACCCTCTCAATTTGGTCGCCTATGATGAAGAATGTCAAACTATGTATATCATTAACATTAGAAAAAAAATTTCTTGATCAATACTTACATCTTTATAAAATGATGAAAAAGTTGTACAAAAGTTAAATTTTAATACTTACATAATTTCAATTAATTAGTATTTTTAAAAGTCCAAAAATAATTTTGTTTTCTCAAAGTAAACTAATGAAAATTAGTACAGATAGGTTTTATGTTTTAAATGATCCTAAATAAGAATCTGTACTCACTTGTTTTCTAAAAAGGTTCCATTAGTTATTTTTGAAATTTGAGCCCATAAATACTAAAGTATCAAAATCGGTAAATAAAATAAGGATTTCACAGGGATGGTGGACACACTGTATATAGATAGCTCACTAGATAGATAATAGAGGTAACTAACTCATTTGTTGAAGATAGTAGTAAATCAGTATATACCTAGTATTATTCCCGTATTATCAAATATGCAATAGACGTTTTTTTTGCGCGTGTAACAAATTAACAAACATAAAAACGAAAGAAACTTGTAAAATTTTTATTTTCGAAAATAAACAACGCTGACAATACAGTGTTTGGTATGTATGGTGCGTTTCCATGGTCACTCTCAAATTATTTCAAAGGTGATATGTTTTAAATTAGTCTCTGTCAGACATAGATAAGAAATATAGAATATGTCAGATAAGGATAAAACCGTTGACTGACGTATCAATAAAGACTGCTCACGGCTGTCATGTTTGACAGTTCTCTGGCTCACCATGCGCTTCCCGGAGACAAAATACAATACGCGACTGAATTTAAGATGCCAACGCCCCGACGCGACTATGCGAATTCAATGGCGTATGCAAAATACATTGTTGACCATATATAGGCGCCATCCACTTTCCAGAATATGAAGCTATAGCCGTGAGAAGTCTTATTAATACACATGTTATACTATACAGGGTGGCCCACCACGAACTGCATCGATCTATATATGGAAAACTAAAAGTAGGAAAATTCTGAAAATTTGGCACCTCACCAATGCCGATGGGCGCTGCTCAACTAAAATATTTTGGTGAATCTGGCACTTCCGGTTATACCGGAAGCCGATATCAACTTTCTTATCTCAAATAGAACACCCAGTATATTATTGCATTTTTGGATTCTTGGCATTATTTTGGAACAAAAATATGCAACATGTCCAATGTCTAAATCCAACCGTTTTTGAGATATTTGCATTTTTCCGAAAAAAATTACAGGTGCAGACCTAAAGTCAATTAGCAATTTATACGAGGAAACCGCGAAATTTCAAAACGAACTTTTGGCATCGTGTAGCAGAAGCCCTGACTTAGTGATCTCCGCTGAGAAATAAATCCGTTCTTATACAGGGTGTTCACAAAATATGAATAAAAATTACATGCAAAATGTGCTTAAATCTCGAAATTTTCAAATGGAAACCCCCATTTTTTTAATGCAATCTTATTCACCACTAAAAATGATGACAACTTTGTGTAAGGTTTCCTATACCTAAATGCAGTAATTTTCGATTAATTTACGAAAAACCCACTTTTCGCCAATAAAATGCGGGGTTTGCTTAACGCTTGGAAAATCATATTAGCCGTGGACGTTGAAAAGACAATCGTGGCTGAGGAAATGTCATATGGTTTATAAATTATTGTCAACAATAGTGCCGGCGCGCTTAAATTACACATTTTGAATGTAATTTTTATTCATATTTTGTGAACACCCTGTATAAGGACGGATTTATTTCTCAGCAGAGATCACTAGGTCAGGGCTTCTGTTACACGATGCCAAAAATTCGTTTTGAAATTTCGCGGTTTTCTCGTATATGCTAATTGACTTTAGGTCTGCACCTGTAATTTTTTTCGGAAAAATGCAAATATCTCAAAAACGGTTGGATTTAGACAAAGGATATGTTGCATATTTTTGTTCCAAAATGATGCCTAGAATCCAAAAATGCAATAATATACAGGGTGTTCCATTTGAGATAAGAAAGTTGATATCGACTTCCGGTATAACCGGAAGTGCCAGATTCACCAAAATATTTTAGTTGAGCAGCGCCCATCGGCATTGGTGAGGTGCCAAATTTTCAGAATATTCCTACTTTTAGTTTTCCATATATAGATCCATGCAGTTCGTGGTGGGCCACCCTGTATAGCATGGTAGAATTTCTTAAATTTAGTTTACTTTGTTGTATATTTCTATTTTAAAGTCATAATAATATATTCGGTATTTTTATTCAGTGCGAGCACAGAAAATATACTACTATATTTTCTGTGGTGCGAGGAAAGAATCGGGCGCTAGCCTGAAAAAGCCTATTTTACATTATTACTAATACAGATGAAAATCAGACGTTTTCCAAGAAGTATATAATAAAAAGAGTTTTCGTTTTCTATGGTTGACGGTAGACTGGGGAATATTATAAATTTAGCCATTAACTTTCTAAGGAGAATCACGATAGGTACCCCATAGTATTCATCAGAATAATAATTAAAAGAAAAAGAATAGTTATGTGGGTGTCTTCCAGGCCGGATAACCCGACGTTTTTCGGAGTACCCTCCATCCACCAGATCACGCCCCCGTACGAGCACTCGGAGGGGCCGGCATGGGACGACAGGAGGCAGTCGCTCTACTTCGTGGACATCCACGCCGGCAGGGTGCTGTGCTACAACTACAAAACCAAGGCCATCCATTCCATCACGTTGAACGGAAAAGTGACTCTTGTGATACCCTCAAAGACTAGTGACAATGTGTTCGTTGTGGGGGTGAACAGGACCCTAGTGGCCATCGAGTGGGACGGTGGGAAAGAATTGGGAGGACAGAAAGTAGGTATTCGTCGAGGTAGCCATACTTTACCTTGGAGTATGGTGAAAATTTTTTTTGAAACTAAGTATTTGAATTCATGCAAACAAAAATTAAACAGACCGAATAATTCCTTGCAAAGTATTATGGCTAAATCACGTCAATTTAATAATAACCACTGTTTAGATATACCTCTGACGTCACTGATTTGTAAACACCACCATATTATGTGGAAAACGTGCATTATAATCTATCTATCTATCTTCTGCCAAATTTGTTTAATTATATTTTATATTCCTGACATCTTTCTCATTGTAAAATAATCTTGTACAAAATTTCTCAGAGAATAAAACAAAATGAATATTTAGTGTCCCCATTATAATTTTAAAAGAAGTGGCTCGTGGCATATGGGACAAAATGCTTTGGTAATTGGCAACACCAAACTAGTTTCCAATATCTAATGGAAATTATGTATGGGTCTTTCGGAGGTGTGCAGACCATTAGATATTGGAAACTAGTTCGGTGTTGCCAATTACCAAAGCATTTTGTCCCATATGCCACGAGCAGCTTCTTCTAAAATTATAATGGGGACACTAAATATCGTTTGGCTATATACGTAAGCACACGAGGATTGAAAGTCACGATTCGATCCCTGTTGATTTCTATATATTATTAGAAGATACTCGGTGATGAATCAAACGAGTTTCTTGGCTCCCCGTATGTATGCTCCTTCTAGTTTTTCCACCGCGCCGCGCCGCTTTGCCGAGTTCTTTTCATATGTCGATCGACCGGTCGATATAGACACACTCACATTGCTTTGGTTTTGGCAGTACACAGCTAGATGGTGTTGGATGGTAAATGCTCACCGCATTATACTATTTCCTATTCCACTTAGCCAACGTAATCTGGGGTTTTCGGTGAGGTGCGCTACGTCTGCCTGAGGAGGGCCAACAAGCCCGAAACAGGTACCTGTCGTGGTCTGCACACCTCCGAAAGACCCATACATAATTTCCATTAGATATTGGAAACTAGTTTGGTGTTGCCAATTTGCCAATTACCAAAGCATTTTGTCCCAGAGGTATGCCTCGAGCCATTTCTTTTAAAATTTTATACCTATATAAAATTAAAAAGTCATACAACACTGCATTGATAATTTATAAAGAGCTTCTGCACCGCTTATCTTCCTCTTTTAAATTTTCGAGAAGATAGCAGCTCTACTTAGAGGGTTATGTTATAATAAATAATATAATAATAATAATGGATTTTTTTAGTACGCTGACTATTATGCTAAATACAAAATATTCTGTTGTCACTATAAATATGTAGGTGTACTTAGAATCTTCAATTTTCACTCCTTCATTGCAAATGTTTAGAAATGAATTAAAGAATATTTAAAATCAATTTTGTTTTCCACACAAGATGCGATTTTTGATTTAAGCTTTGAATATAGGTAAGTATATTATTAATAATGTTATTCTTTTAATATGTACTGGTATTATTAAATAATTTCAAGCCTTTAAAAATTAATTGATTTTGTCTAGTTAATCAAAATCAATTAATTTTATTAATTTATAAAGGCTTAAAATTATGAATTTTAACCCACCATTTGTTGAGTTAAAATTCTCTAAATTAAGGTCTTCTAAAGTTCATGTGTAATGAATGGCCGTGAATTCCTTTATTCCTTTATTCCTTTTGTGCCTTCTTAAATAATTGGAAACATTCAACGATATATCGTTGTAAACATTATATTTTAATTTAAAAATGAACATTAAAGTACTTTCAACAAGTTTTTGTTTAAGAAAAGATATTTCGAAGAAAACTAACATCTTATTGCTGCTTTTTTTTAATATTTGGCCATCCTGTATATAAAAAAATTTTACCTACGTCAGAATATATTAATCTTATACATACCTACTCTTGACACAAACTCACAAAAACAAACAACATTACTAGTAAATAAAAATGATTTTGAAAAGAAGATATTCCGAAAATGGTCCAAAAATAACATTAGGTACCTTGGTACCTACTTTGATATTACTGCAAATTAGAATTAGGTATTCCCTTATACCGTGTATTTGATGAAAATTTAATTTGTATGAACATGTGGCCTAAAATGCTTAGTTCTCGATGCACAAGGTGTTAAAAGTTTAACTCTAAAGATGATTTTCAGTTCATATTTTTGAAATATTTAAGATAATATGCAAATTAAGTTTGAATGAATTGAAGTTGTATTGTATAATGAAATGTCAAATCGATGTCACAGCCTACTAGATTTAATTAAAATATTTATTCCATAGATAAAAATTTGAAATGCAAATGCATGTTAAAAAGTGATTTCACTGTAAAATTGTGCATTTTACACATAGAACTAAAATCCATTTTTGTGTCGAAAACTTCGAAATATTAAATGCCCTTATCAAATGTTGAAAAAAAAATTGCCACGCAAGAAATTATGACTGGTTTACCCCGCCCCTCATTCTTGGTCAATAACTCTAATTTTTCATTATTGTAAGGCATAAAAATTTTACTACGTGTGCAAAATTTCATTTGCATAATGTTGATACGTTCCGAAAATATTAAAAGAAAACCATCTTTAGAGTCGAACTTTTAACATCCTGTACATCGAGAACTAAGCATTTTAGGCCACATGTTTATTTGAAGTTTTCTTCATAAAACCACCTCTTAAAATATCTATATATGTTGATTTGGAAAACCCTGTAGATTGTTTTTTTTTTTATTTCCAAACATATTTTTGCAAACATTATCACTTTTTGTTAACAAATATCAAATAATGGTATCAAATAGTTTTGATTGTTTGATAGGTAGGTTGAATATAATAAATAATATTCCTGTATCTTTATATCCGGAAAGCAATGTCAAGTGATTGTAAAGAACATAATGATCCTTGTTTCGCAATCCTTTTTTTATTTTATTGCACTTGATTTTAATTGGCTAGCTAAGTTTTACAATGCAATCAATAAATTAATTATAATTTTGTAGGTATTATCGACCGTCTCACATCAATTCCCATCCAGCAGGTTCAACGATGGCAAAGCTGACAGACATGGAAGATTGTGGGTTGGTAAGTAGTTTTCAATATCATATTACTATAATAATATTAATAATTCTCACCCTCACAACACTCCAAGCTAATAGTACCTACCCCAGAAGCAACCAGATGCTTGTGGGGTGGGGGAAGAGGTGTTCACCTTCAGTCCATTAGGTTACAAATCATTATGTTTTTTCGTACTGATACCCATATCTATGATATGGTACCCATATATATTGTCAAGAATAATTGGTGGAAACTCATAGTATCGAAAAACATTAAAAAAATAAAAAAATGCAGCAAAGTTTAGCGAAGGATCTTAAACAGTTTTTAATGTATTCTGACCACTCACAAAAACGCCCAACAATATCTTGTCCAAGCCAAATAGGGTTTTCTAAAAGATCTATAATCTATAATCAACATGCACTTTATTGAAATTTTGAAATTACTTTAAGAAACCTACTATTATTTCAAAAGAAAAAAGTGTACAGTTGTCGATTTTTGAAGAAATCTACTGTTTCTGAGAAAATCGCTGTAAGTTGGTGAAAAATTATAAGAACTAGGTATCTCATTTTTTATTAGGGAAAATTCCGCAAACGCTAATTTACTTAAATGGGTTTAATAAAACACTTAATTCATTTTCAGCGATGGCCTAGTTTCTCGACTAAAAATTTGAGTTTTTTGCTTCTTACATAAAATTTACCTCTCTAATAATATCAGGAAATGAGACCTTTTTGGATACCTACTCTAGAGCGATTTTTTCAAAAAATATTAATTTTTTAAAAATTGGTCGAGAGTGCGTTTTTGCTTAGAAATACCAATCTTGGTAGGAAGTCGAAAATTGACCGATTTTTCCACACAAGCCCATCGAAAGTATAAAAACTTACATCGTCACTAGCCCGAAAAACATATTTACCTTGAGTAGCGCGAATGGATAAGTACATTGTGGGGTCAGAAAATGTAACAGAAATATTTTTCGGTTTTCCATTATGTTATCCCCAGGGGCCACACTTAAATTTCCCTTCATTCTACTCAGCATCGATGTACTTTTCAACCCTCTTCGAGGCTTGTATGAGAAATGGGGCACCTAAATCTGTCATTATCTGGCGGTCTGATCATTATACCTTATGTAGATATTGCCTGAAACATTAGTTACCTCACTGTAATAGAGAAAAAATTATCGCACCTTTGGTGATGTATATAACTAACAAATGGCATTCGATAAACAGAAGAAAATGCAAATTTCAATTCTGTGTCTATTCTAAAAATATACTTTACTACTTAAAATGGCACCTCTTATAAGTAATAAAAAATCATAATAGTTACGTCCTTACGTCCTCACATCTTTCAAAACAATACCTAGCTACTCAAAATTCTTGTTCATATTAATTTCCTGGCCAATTTTACAAGACATTGCGAAAATCGCAAACATTTGTTTCTTCGATCATTTTCTAATATTAATAAAACACCCAAACCGCAGCTCACTATTATTGCAAAAACCTATCGGAATAAAAGACGTGTCTACGGTGGCACAGCCATCGAACCTGAAAAAATGTCAATAACTTAGGTATTATTGTTTCTACGTAGAAAGCTACTGCGATATGGCGGTTGCCACATTGTCTCTGTTCTGCGGATTGAACTTAAACTTGTGCCAGTCTAGTTAAAAGGTTACAACAGGCGAGAAAATATTACTGCAGTTTCCCAATGCATTATCCTTTATGCCCCTTGCAGCCTGAATAATTATTGATCGTGGCTAAATTCAAATAGTTATGCAGCTCTTTTGCAACTGCATCAAACCGAAATGACTAGACATAGCATGTCTCCAGTTGAGAGATATTGAGTAATTTTTCGATAAGCCAACAAAGGGACACTAGAAATTTGGAAACGGTCGGAAAAAAATCAAATTGAGAAATTAGTTCGAATTTTGAAGAAAGTTAATTGGGAAGACAACAGGAACAAGTTTTATTGTTCTAGAAGTCGCTTCTTTACTTGCAACTATTTTGTTCTCTGGCTTGAGATTTTCATATACACTGTGTTCATTTTTAATTAATATTTTTTAAAACTACGGAAAAAATCAGAAATCGAAGGGAACCGTCAATTTTTGTTCGGAGGGGGAACTTCTTTGACGTACAGGTCATGTTGACAAATTCACCCCTATAACCCCCTCCACCCCTAACTTTAAAATTTCAAGTGGGATGTTATGGGTAAAAAACGTTTTTTTCATAGTTTAAAATAAATTACTTTTTACCCTAGATTTTCAACAGCATCCACATGGGGAAATAATACACAATGATTGTGTGGCTACTTATTTTATTACATTTTCAAAATGAGCTCCATTAGTAGCTAGACAGTAGTACAATCTCTGTTCATATTCCGCTCTTACTTTAACAAATGTGTCGCGAGAAATACGTTGGCATTCTTCTGTTATTATGTTCTTTAGATCCTCAATTTTTGTGGGAGGAGTTTTATACACGTTTTTTTTATTTCCCCGTGTCAATGCTGTTGAAAATCTAGGGTAAAAGTAATTTATTTTAAATTATGAAAAAACCATTTTTTACCCATAACTTCTTCAAACATCGGAATAAAAATGAGTTGTATTCGCAATAACATCAGCTTTAAAATGATGTATCACAAAGGGGGTATTCCCATTTGAACTTTTAAAGTTAGGGGTGGTGGGGGTTACAGGGGTGAATTTGTCAACATGACCTGTACATCAAAGAAGTTCCCCCTCCGAACAAAAATTGACGGGTCCCGGCGATTCCTGTTTTTTTTCGTAGTTTTAAAAATATTAAGGGTGGACTGTTTTCAAATGAACACAGTGTATATAAAACTGTCGCCATTGATAAACAAATGATACATTTGCTTAGTTAAAAAATAAGTAGTTTTCTTGCAAGTGATTTTATGGCACTATTTGATCATGTTATTATTTTTTTAAGGAACAATGGGTGAGGAAGACCACTCTGGTAGGCTCCTGGGAGTAAACCAAGGAGTTCTCTACAAATTCTCCAGGAACCACTTGGCCAATCCAGTGGTGATGCTGGCTCCAGTCAACATCAGCAATGGACTGGTGTGGAACGCAGCGAACGACAAGATGTACTACATCGACTCCCCAGGGAAGAAAGTCGTCGAGTTCGACTACAACGACGACGCAGGGACCATAAGGTTGTATCTTGATTTAACAATATGACAACCTAACGAAGACCATGTCATTCGCAATCTTGATAGTTGAAATGTATTTTCTCGTTTTCCAGATTCAATCGTACAGTGTTCAACTTAAACGATCACCCGCATTTGAGCGGGAATCCCGATGGCATGACCGTAGATGCAGATGGGTATCTTTGGATGGCTTTATATGGTGGAGGATCGGTCGTAAAGGTTAATCCAAAAGACGGGAAAGTCATGCAGGTACTTACCTTCTAGGTATATCCTGAATTTGTGCCTTTTCAAATTTCAAAATCCACATTTTTTTTTCAAAAAATCTTTCTTTAATATATAAAATTTGAAAACTCAACCCTTAGAGAAGGAAAGAGAGAGGACGCCTAACAGCGCCCGCGGCCGTGTTGCCGACTGCCCCATCGCACGACAGGCCAGTGGCGTAGCATGAAACACGTTTTTAGCCAATATCACCAAAATGTTAAAAATGAAAAGGTAGTTAATTTTGACTTACATTTAACTTGGAATATTGGTATTTATTTGCAGATAATTTCCCAACTGTAAAGCTAGTGCCAAGTGCTGAAATATATTTATTTGTGGCGATTTCGAATCAATCAAAATAAAATAAATAATGCACGCCCATGGAAAACATGGAATTTACAATAAAAACGATGTTAAAAAATAGGAGTAATTATATTGGCCCTATTTACAAACAAAACAATGCACTTTATCATACTAAAAGGTAGAAGAAATTTGAAGAAGTTATATTGAGAAAAAATTAAGTTTTAGGGCATCTTTCAAAGGTAGCTTGTTAAATATTTACCTGTGAAACGAAATTCCGGGCTCTTGCTTTTCACTTCTGCTTTTGCAACCAAACGCTGAACCATTCACCGTCGTAAGAGTGTATTTTTTCCTTAATCATTGTTACTTTTAATTCGCAAATTCACGAAATTAACTCACAGCGTACTCGCTTTGTCTGCCACATATAAAATGGCCGCCGTTCAAAACGACGTAACAAAATCTGTACAGTTAAGAGTGTCCTTTGTCTCTGTGTGATTTGTTCACGGTATTTATACAGGGTGTTTCATAATTGCATGCTGATCCGGCAGGGGGATATTCCTTGGGCGATTTTAAGACAAAATTTTCATATTAACATAGGTCCGGAAACGCTTCATTTTCAATATACAGGGCGGTAAAAATTGAAGAAGAAAAAATCGGTTTTTCTTCAATATTTCGGAGACTGGTTTAGATATTTTTTTGATATTCAGTACACGATATCAAAATAAGAATTATTTTCCTAGTCTTTGTTGTGTGTCTATCAAAAATGAGCTCTTGACTTTTTGGCCTACGACGGACGGTTTCCGAATTAAAAAATAAAAAGCATTTACTTGCTATGCCGCTATGGCAGATTAATTTATTATTGAAATCTTAACAATGAAATTAATTAAATCATATCAGGTGTTGAAAATGTCGACCACCTGCAAGTATGCACGCCTCAACTCTTCTTCTCATAGATTCGCGTACTCGTTGAAAAATTCCTGGCGTATTTCTTATAGTGTTGCAGGAATCTGTTATGCGATTTCTCAGTTCTTCTTCAGTTTGGATTGGGGTGCTATAAACTAAGGTTTTAAGATGGCCCCATAAGAAATAATCTAGACTGTTCAGGTCAGGGGATCTAGGCGGCCATAATTCTGTTCCTACTCTGCCTATCCAGCGATTATTGTAATTTTGGTCCAAATAGGCACGTGCCAAAACACTAAAATGCGCAGGGGCACCATCGTGCATAAACCACATTCGATTTCGGATTAAAACGGGGACATCTTCCAACAGCACTGGTAAATCATTTTCAAGAAAGTGACGATAATTTTCTCCATTTAATCTTCCTGGCAGAAAAAAGGGTCCAATTAAATAGTCGTCAACAATTCCTGCCCACACATTTACCGAGAATTGTTCTTGGTGATTGACTTCGACGATTGCATGCGGGTTCTCTTCAGCCCAAAAGTGATTGTTGTGGAAGTTTCTAATTGCATTTCGGGAAAAACTGGCTTCATCAGTAAATAATACTTCTCTGTCAAATAGTGGATTTTCAACAATTTTTTGAATAAACCATTGGCAGAAATTTATACGAAATGGAAAATCCCGAGGCAGTAAGGCCTGAACCCGTTGAATATGGTAAGGGTATAACAAAAAATCGTGAAGTATCCTCCAGACTAAAATATGGGAGATATTCAAATTACTAGCAATTTTCCTTGTGCTTATTTCGGGATTTTGCTCAACTGAATTAAGAACAGCTATTTCAGTTTCTTCTGTTCTTGCGATTCGTTGTGCCCCTTTTAAGTGGTGATCGGGTTTAAAACATCCCTTCTCGCGTAGTCTCCTATGAACGCTTGAAAAAGTTCTTGCATCTGGCACAATTCTTTGCGGAAAACGCTCTGCATACAGTCGCCTGGCTTCAAATGCATTTCCATCCGCAAGACCGTACATGTAATGAATATCGGCAAACTCGGCATTCTCAAACATATTTTCTTATACTTATATCAATCACTCACATTCAGATAAAGTATTGAAGTGAAAAATTTGACACTTGGTTGTAAACACAAAACTAAATCTCAGTGGCCTACTAGATTTTAAATAATAAATTAATCTGCCATAGCGGCATAGCAAGTAAATGCTTTTTATTTTTTAATTCGGAAACCGTCCGTCGTAGGCCAAAAAGTCAAGAGCTCATTTTTGATAGACACACAACAAAGACTAGGAAAATAATTCTTAATTTGAAAAATGCATTGGCGTCACATTTTTTTTCTCAAAAATGTGTATCGATCTGTTTGTGGGGACGCCACTGGTGGAATCAGAACAAATGTTTTTTTGTCAAAATACTTGCTTTTATACACAGATATCGTGTACTGAATATCAAAAAAATATCTAAACCAGTCTCCGAAATATTGAAGAAAAACCGATTTTTACCGCCCTGTATATCGAAAATGAAGCGTTTCCGGACCTATGTTAATATGAAAATTGTGTCTTAAAATCGCCCAAGGAATATCCTCCTGCCGGATCAGCATGCAATTATGAAACACCCTGTATAGTGTTTTGTATATTTTAGTTTCTATTGAAGTTGTAGGGCCTTTGTTTATCCTCTTGTAAGTTCCTTCATTTAATAAATCATTTAATTTATTATCATACACAGTTTTTTCTAAAATAACAGTTGCGTTTCCCTTACCTGCTGGTAATATTTTAATTATCCTATCTGATTTAAGTGATATAATTGCTGCTTTTTCATCCTTTGAAATATTTGACTTTGTTAAAACCTTTTTCTAAGATTATTTTTGACCTGACTCTAAATTCTTGGCCTAATTCCTCAGGTAATGCTTGAGCTGTTTGCTCTACCGATGCTACTATGTCAAGCTTAGAAATCTTGTTGTCAGCAACAGAAAAATTTAACCCTTTTGCCAAAACCAACTTTTCTGAAATTGTAAGTTCTCTGTTAAATAAATTAATTACTGTTTGACTCTATCAAAATGCCTATTATAGCTAATGCTGATACAATTTGATATGTAATTAAAATCATAAACAGATACACTTTCCCTAATATTTTTCTGTATTTTATTTATATCCTCCCATAATTTGTTTACGTTACCAAAGAAGTAACATGAACAAATTATGGGAGGATATAGGCAAGCGCGATGTCCTCTTTCTTTCCTTGTCTAAGACTCAAATTATATTCTGCATTTTTTTGAACTTTATTCGGGTGACAACACAAACACAAAAATTACTTTTTTTTCAAGATTTTAGAGAGTGGCAAAACATTCGGTAATTTATTTTATCGTTATAGAAACAAGACAATAATACCTAAAACAACCCAATATTGCTTTTATTAAAAAGATGATAAAATTTCACGTCCCCAATAGATTTTTGCAGAAAGAAAGTTAGCGGCTTTATGGACTATAAATTTTGGCAACTGGTAATATCATACCAACATCCAAGTTCTAATGGATGTGCCGGTGTTTTCATATTTGAATCGTTCGAGAAGGTAGACTACGACAGCTGTTTCCCCTTATTAGGTTCATCAAGTCAGCCCTAACTTTTTCTTGTTGGTGTTTACTATGTTTTGTGAAATTTCGGCTCTGGTACTATCAGCTTGATACTAGATGGCGCCACTGGTTGGTTTCTCACCTCCAAGTGCAAGTTACACTATTATAAGTGCTACCGTTTCGGTTTGAGTCGTTCGGGAAGGTTATGGCTGCCTTGATGAACCTAATAAGGGGAAACAGCTGTCGTAGTCTACCTTCTCGAACGATTCAAATATGAAAACACCGGCACATCCATTAGAACTTGGATGTTGGTATGATATTACCAGTTGCCAAAATTTATAGTCCCATAAAGCCGCTAACTTTCTTTCTGTAAAAATTGCTTTTATTTTTAGATAATCGCTCTTCCAGCCACCGACGTGACGTCAGCAGTGTGGGGAGGACCCACCTATGACGTTCTTTTCGTCACTACGTCCCGCAGAACTCTCACGAAAGAGCAAGAACGTGCTCAACCAGCAGCGGGCAGCGTTTTCGCCGTCACAGGCACGGGAACACGAGGTTTACCTCAACATTTGGGTGATGTTGTAGATGGACCCATCAGAAAGGTCTGAAGGCCCCGATAATTGATTTTTATTTTGTATAACTATTACTATTTTTCTAGAATCTGTTAGCTCAAATTATTTCTTCAACTAACGTACTGTTGCCCCCTCCAATTTCAAATGAGATTGTACCGGTGAATTCGAATACTTTACAGAAAAGGACGCAGCCAGCGCAACCAGAAAATCGTAAGTAGAATAATTGTTTGTTAGGAATATACCTACCACTTGTAAAAATGTTTTATTTCTTCACTCTTGCTCAGAAGAAATGAGTTTTTGTATTGTAAGTTTTCAAAGTAAACTTGGATATAACTTAAATTGTATACCTACGTAAAAAGAACCAGATACTGCCCAAAAGAAATTGAAATAAATTATATTTATCTGTTTCAGAATTTTGGAGATCCATGATGAACGCAATAAGGAACTTATTTTAGATGTTAGTTAGGTTTTAAATTTGTAAATTTAATTTAATTGAAAATAAACTATTTTATTAAAGTATTCTAGTTTTTTACTCAATACACTTCGATTATAATATAGAGTATAAATGGCATATATAAGTTTATACCTTTTTCCTTTATAAAGGGTTTTATCCTTGTTTAAAACAAGGGTTTTATGTATAGGGATCTTTTGACCTTATTATATTCGGATGATGTGAAACAAATATTTGATACAAGTTTAATTTTTATAATAAATTATACAGGGTGGTTCTACTTTTATAAATAAAACTTGAGGCAACTATAAGAAAAGTCAAAATAAGTTCAATTTTTTCATGTATTCTTTAATTTCTCCTACAGTTAAGGCGAACTTACTTGGTGCAGTGTAGATACACATTATGTGCTATCAATTAAAAATAATTTGGCCTGTCTACTTTTACCAGTGCCGGAGTCGCGGGAAGCAACCATAATATTTTTTAATAAAAAGATTGTACGCCATTGGAAATGTAATATTTTTTGTTTTAACTGAATTTCCCAATCAATTGAAAAAACTATTCTTGGCGTTTCTCCAAAGCTATACCGTTTTGATACCGCTTTGATTCTGCTTTCAACCACCAGACCAACCTTTTAATGTGTTATGTACCGTTATTTTACCATAGCATTAGTTGTTTTTAATAGGTTTATCTATGTTACCTGATTTATATTACCTCCTAAACAATAATAATTTTTTTCAAGAAAAACAGAGTCTTTTTTTAATAACAATTTAAAATTGAAGATAAAAAACTAATTAATCTGATTGTCGGTACTTCTACAAATAACAACGCATTTATAGAATAACCATCACTTTGTGATTAATTTGGAATTTAACTTCATCTGACCATCTTATCCGATTGCCAACATATTATTTGCAAGCAATTATAAATACAGAATGGTTTCTTACTAACTACTGCTTCTGTCTACTACTACTACGGCGATTTTCTTGTATATTTTCAGTCTACACAAAAATTATATTTAAATAAAAATTTCGCCAATTTTGATGACTAAATGACAGTGACCAGTTGGCCATGGTCCACAGTAATACCGAAAAAACATAATATAAGTGTATTTTATAAAATAAGCTAATAATAATAACACTATATTAAAGACCCGAGTATATGATGTCATAATTCCATTGTTGTTTGCGAACTGGAATGACTTTAGCGTATGAAAAAGATGGCGACTTATTATAGGTTGTAGGCTTTATTACGATTTGCGTTGTTTTTACTGTAACGAATTGTCTTTGGTGTGTGTATATCGCAGTTTTGTCATATTAACAGAGAGTTCTTATGGGTAGATTTGTTGTTTGTGATAACATGAAATTTCCATGAAAAAAATCGTTTGCACATGAATTGCATAAAAATAAACACTCTTTTGAAATTACAGGATGATCTATATATATATGCAAGAATGAAAATAGATAATTTTGTTTAAAGCCCCAAAGCGAATCAATGGCCCATTGTACAGAAAAATGAAAAACTGAAAAATCTAATGCGTTCTATACATACTTACACTACAATAACTAGCCATGGACTTCATTTAAATCTACAATGTACCAAAATACTCTCGCTTGCTTTTTAGAATCGCTTCTCTTAAGAAAATGTATGAAAATATGCGATGTAAACTTGTCAAAAATTAAAGGGACATAAGAAACAAGCATTTAGCCACAACAATATTTAAACGGTTTTTTATTTGTACAATATTAGATGTCAAATTGGGGTGATACTTACAAAAAAATCATCCCGTATACTCCATCAAAAATTGCATAGCATAGCAAAACGATTTTAAATAATAAGTTAATGGTTTACCCCATCTAATAAGAGATATTAGATATGTTCCGATCTGCACTTCGTCCTAAGTGTTTGCCTTTTGATTCAGGTTCGAAATATTTAATAAATCTTTTATACCGGCATTTACCACCTTACATACGTTCATTCGAGCAAAAAATGTGCCTTGTTTTGGTTTATTTCTTATTACTTAGTGCTTTCGCTGTGGTCCTTTGCAGTGAGTAAGTTACCAAAACGGATTTTTTTTAATGCCCTTAATGTACAACGTATTTTTTTCACATAGATAAAATAATTGGACCTTATTTTGTCGGAGAAGAACCAACATGGGACCATAGGAAACAGGTGCTGTATTTCTCTGATCTCTTCACAGGCAGAATTCTAAGTTACAATTTCGATACAAAAGCCATTCATGAAGTGTCTGTCGATGGTCAAGCTACTCCAATATTGCTCACAACAAGAGAAGATGTACTTCTTGTTGGGGTAAATAGGACTTTTAGGGCAATAGAATGGGATGGGAAAAATGAAATTAAATCACAATTGGTAAGCAGATAGAAGATTTGTATGTATAAAAATAGATATAATCAATCATAATCTACTAACTGCACATATTATGTATTTGCTCTTGTAAGAAATTTATATTTATGAAAAATGTAAATCAATAACTCGATCTTGGATATTGTTTTATTAAATTTTGTATAGGGTGTCCTAAAGAATTATCCCACCCTTTAACTCTTCTTTTGAGGTACAAAAAACCTTTTTAACGACGACGTCACTAAACAAAAAAATGCAAGAACAGGAAGTTGCGAGAAGTCTTGCAAGAATCGGGCAAGACAAGAATGAATTTAATTTCTTGGATTGCTTTGCAAGACAAGACAAGAATACGCCTAGCAAGTCAAAATCTTCTATGTTCGTTTGGCGGGAATATCCTGTACATCAATTCTGAAGCTAGATTCAGATTCCCTGGAAAAAACAGCATCACCCTGGTTTTTAGTTGATCTCTTTATCTCAAACACTAATTAAATAATCAAACGTAACACTTTATTTGAGACACCCTGTATTTTTTAAGGATTTATCTACAGTATCTAAACAGTTCCCTTCAAGCAATTTCAACGACGGCAAAACCGATCATCAAGGTCGGGTCTGGATCGGTAAGTTCCCTAATTTCTTTCTCCAGAAATAAGATTTCTTAAATAAATGAAAATTGAAACCTATTTCCAAATAAAACCTTTCATCGAAGGAACAGTGGGAGCATTCGATGAATCCGCAAACCTGTTAGGCGAAAACGAGGGCAGAGTTTACAAATTCACCAAAGAAAATTTAGAATGGAATTGCCTGGAATTCGGCAAATACCAAAATGTACTTCAGCAGAACTTTTAGGAACGTTGTTGATGAATATGATTATGACTATGAGCAAGGTAGTGTAAGGTTGGTATTTTTCAAAATATGGTTTTGGAAGTTAAAATGTATATATTTCTAGATTTAATCGTATATTTTTTAATGCAACTCAACATCCAGAATTAAGAGGATCTCCAGACGGTCTAACTATTGACACAGACGATAATCTTTGGGTACCACTGTACGGTGGTGGAGCTGTAGTAAAAGTAGACACTAAAACTGGACAAGTTCTTACGGTATGTTCGTAATAAAAATACTACACAAGTATTTTCTTTGGTATCAGGTACCTCAGACAATTATTTGTCAGAGTCAGGTACTTTAGTTTTTTTTTTGGGATTGGAAACATCAACAGTCGAACCCGCGAGCAACCTTTAAACATTGCAGAACTTGCAGAAATCCTTTTTTTTTTTTTCATTAAAAGATAACGCCCTTGGTCTTCTTTTGGGTAATAATGATACCAACTGATGGCGTGACTTCTCTAATGTTCGGTGGTACAGATTTTGATGTGTTTTTCGTTACCACTGCTTATGGATTTCTAACCAAAGAGCAATTGGAGTCTCAACCAGATTCGGGTTGGATATTGGCAGTGACAGGAACTGGATCCAAGGGTCTGCCCCAAAATCTTGCTGATATTTACGATGGATCTGTGTAAAAACTGATCTTTATATGTATATGAAATTAAATAATTATTGACTATATCAAGGCCAGGTAGAATTAAACTCCAGTTATGAAATTTGTATTCTTATATATGTAATAGGTAATGTATTCTAGTATTATTTATTATTCACGTGCAGTTAAATTAACCGTTCTTGATATTTTTTGTTTTGATAATAATTCAAGAGAAAACAATAATATTTGAAATGGTCAAATTTTTGATGATATTATTTCCTACAACTTCATATTGTATCCCCAAAAACAATTCTTTCTTTTCTCTGTTTTATAGTCGAATTTTCCGTTACATTTTTCTATACGTCTCCTGTTGTATAATTTTTTATGTCTAGTTCGTTTACAATTTCTGGGGCGATTTTGAATATATCTACCTACTCGATTCAGTATCGTTCTTGACCCGTTTAAAGTTTTAACAAATTCAGCACTTCGAGATGGCCCAGAGAAAAATACCCTGTATGTTTTTTTTTCAGATCTTTGCACACCAACACTTTGAGTGGTCCTGTTGACCATGCAACCTTATTGGCACACTTGACTCGCCAGATGCCTTTACAATTCTATCACTATTTTGCTCAACTTTGGCGCCTTGTAGAGTGGAACTGCCTGTATATTTTTTGTTCAAATTTGGTACATAGAGGTTTTGAGGAAGGAAATATCAAAAGAAGCGTTTTTTGAAAACTCTTCAAACCAAAAAAAGCTCAAGAGAATATCTCAAAAAATAAAGATTTTAATAGCCATAAAAGTAAACATGCTGAAGTTGATGCTGACAATTTTTTAGAATTTGAGCTTATATTTCCAGATGATTCTGATTTTTATAAGTTCATTCATCCCGTCGCTTGACCTCAACTGTAATTATGTAATAAATTCTTTATTTAAACTAAAATAATATCATGTGTAGACCTTTTTGTCTTCTTTAAGTAACGGCTCACTTTTTATATTGCTATAATAATTTATTTTTTTAATTTTCTAAAACTAGGTAAATACCTATACTACTTGTTTTGTAGTACTTAATGAATTTAGAACGTATATAGTAAAACATTTTACAATGTTAAATGTCCAATAAAAAATAATTTTTTACATAATCAGTTCACAACAATCCATAGCTTTGGCACGGTAAGTGAATATTTTATTTCAGTACCAAATTTAAATTTGTTGTTGATATCGCCGCGTTTTAAATTTGAGAATAAAACTACAAAACCTGAATTCTAACTGACTCAGAAGCGGACTTATAAGGTATAAGAACAAAGCAACCGCTTAGCAAGGCTATAGTAGTTCAAGTTTATTCGTGAAGAAAAGAGTCATGTTTATATCCATTATCTTATTTGCTATTGCACACAGGTACGTATTCATTAGGTACTTGTTTATCTGTATCCTTGAAGTAAAAATTTAGATATTTCTCACTAATGTGTTTTTACTAACTGAGGTACAATACCTACATATTTTTATATCTTTAATGATGGACCTGTATATGACACATGACCTGTACTGACAGATATCCTTGATACCTATAAGTACAAGAGAACCAGAACAAAAAAGTTAAGATGAACATAAAATGTTCTCTAATGTTTATTTTTTCATCAACAAAAATATGCAGAAAATAACTTAATTTTTCAGTGCTTATCCCATCGGTATACGCCAGTTAACCTTACCAGCAGACCATACAGAATGTCCAACTTGGGACAACAGAACCGGCACCCTTTATTATGTGGACATTCACACAGGACAAATATTTGGATTCGATTTTGCCAAAAACACATTAGTTAAGAATGTAACATTGGAAAATTGCACGGTAGCTCCAGTTTTACAGACGAAGAATCCGAACGTTTTTCTGGTCGGAAGAAACAGGTCTATTGTTAGTGTAGATTTTGACTCCGAAGTTCAGAAAGTGGGAGACGAGTTGGTAACAGTGCAGGAAGATTCTCCAAAGAGCCGATTTAATGATGGGAAAGTGGATAGAAATGGTCGAGTCTGGATGGGTAAGAATTTATTGACAAATAGAACTGTGTTCTACAATAATTAAGAAAAAGTTATACCTACCGACTTTCTATGATAGACTGGGAGATAGTGACAGATAGTAAGTATGCCTTTCAAAGGCCATTATGTTGCGTATATTCTCACAATAATAAGGTATGAATCAGAGAGTCATCCTGGGTTCTTCATAAGGAAAACTGAGTTTTCATTTATTCGAAAAAATATGCGTTTTGATATGATTTTAGTCAGGCTGCCATGTGTTTTATAATGAAGTTCAAAATAGAAAATTTCTTGGAAAACCATAGGCATACCGTTAGCGTGGGCCCAAAGGACTATTATTGTTACGTGAACTTGTATTTTAATAATTATTTTTTCCACGTTTCTGAACAGGCTGCCAATGATAAGTATGTAAGTTCTTGTCATCAAACTGCTGAAGAAAATATGGCATACCGTTTGCGCATGTCCAAGTACACTTTACATCGAATAAATCGTTTAAATATGATTAAATAACATTCAATTTAAACTGTACTTGGACATGCGCAAATGGTATATCATTTTTTTAGCAGTTTCATAACAAGAACTTGCCATTGACAGCCTGTTCAGAAACATGGAAAAATTAATTATTAAAATATAAATTCACGAGGCAATAATAGCCCTTTGGGCTCACGCTAACGGTATGCCTATGGTTTTCCGAGGAATTTTCTTTTTTGAACTTCATTATAAAACACATGGCAGCCTGAATATAAAATCATATCAAAACGCATATTTTTCGAATAAATGAAACTCACTTTTCCATATGAAGAACCCAGGATGACTCTCTGATTCATACCTTATTATTGTGAGAATATACGCACCATAATACTCTTTGAAAGGCATACTAAGTAAAATCACGTCCAAAAATCTGTCACTCTCTCCCGGTCTATGACCATACGTGCCATTTTAACTGCACAATATTGTTAAATGGATGTTTAATCTTAGGAGTATATTATATTTATTTAATTTCGGCATTTTTTAGTTATTATTACTCATGGTGGTTTATTTATCGTTGTCGAAAATTATTAAAAAGTTTTTCTTTTCCTAAAATATTCAAATTTAGCACAAATATAATGCAATTTCTTTATTTTGGCTTAGGCAATACTATATCGATAATATTACTGGACTCATAATAATTTTTCCTTGAAATTTATTTGCACTTATTGTTATGATTTAGTAAGAGAGCAACCAGTAAATAAGTGTCTTGGGTTCTTTAAGGGAAAAAATATCGGGTACCTATTTGAGGATACCTACTTCATTACATAATGAAGAAAAAAAACGAATATTCTGAACTTTTTCCGATATTTCCAAAGCAATTCGATTTTTCCCAATTTTAAATATAAAATTTAACAGACATTGGCTATGTGACGTCACCACCTTCTTTAGGCACAATAGTAGGTACCTAAACCCGAAATCTAATAATAAATTTATTCTCATAATTAAAGAGAAATTTCGTAAAACTCAAAGATTTCAACTTCTTAAAAATTAGATAAATATATCATTTCCAAAAATGAAATTGATTGCTTGCTTGCTCATTTTAGGCACTATGGGGTACGAAGACAAAGACGGGAATCTTGAACCAAATGGCGGAGCTTTATACCTAATAAGCAAGGAAACTGTAAAAAATCCTAAAGTTATCATATCTCCGGTGAACGTCAGCAACGGCATTGCTTGGAATGGAGCAGACGACAAATTTTATTATATCGATTCTCCAACTAAGCAAATCGTCGAATACGATTTCAATAACGAAACAGGAGAAATTTCAAACAGAAGAGTGGCTTTTGATTTCGATCTACATGATTTGGATGCATATCCCGACGGTGAGTTTATAACAAAATTGTGTTGCAGATATTTTTATGCGGATTTGATAATAATATGTGACTTGACATCTGACATAATAGTAGTTATTTATGTACCAAGGCACTGAAGTTCAACTTTTTATGACTCATGTGGAATTTAGTGGAATAAACCACATGAGTCATAAAAAGTACTTCAGTGTCGAGTGTACACATATTATTTTTTTTTTAAATCGGAAAAAAAGTTTTATTAGGCAAGAAAATAATCATACGGGATCATCCGTCCATGAAACAATTGCTCGCGGCGTTGCTTGACTTTGACGATCGCTTTACCTCGGTCAAGTATGAAAAGATACGGCGCCTTCGAACAGAAAAACCAAACTGCTGCTTGTTGTGCAGCCTCCATAACAAATCTATTGATATTCAAACCTACTAAAATATTTATACTGAAAGATTGCGCTGCTATAGGTAACAATTTCGCAATGTGTACGAAAGGTTAAATGGGCCTTTATTGCCCGGGTTTTGAATATTTGGTCACTTTTGACGGGCGATGGCTCCTCGTCTAACGTTTGATGTTTACATCTTGCCGAGGCCTACTTATTGAAAAAATCATACAATAATGGGCTACTTCAGTGCCGATTTCTGAGCTTTTATGACGATTTTGGGACACTTCACTGCCGATTTCAAGAAAAATTATTTACATGATGGACCGCGGGAGCATTGCTAACTATATTTAGACTGCATGTTTTTTTGTCTTGGATCGACCTTGGTTCATATTGAGGTCGAGGCAGACTGCATGCGCATGTCTTTATAGAAAAACACCGCTGAAGGCCAAGAGCGCTGGACAAATTGTGGACTAACGGCACTGCTCTTGTCTGTGTGATTTACTAATTATTTTCCTACACTAACTGGGATTACTAATAAGGATAACATGATGACAGGATATGTGTATGACATGATTTCAGGTATGACAATTGATACGGACGATAAACTGTGGGTGGCACTCTATGGAGGGGGAGCTGTCATACAAGTTGATCCGGTAAAGGGGTCACTGGTTCGCAAAATTCTAATGCCCGCAAAGTACGTCACTTCTGTAACTTGGGGAGGTCCTGTTGGCGACGTTCTGTTCGTCACAACTTCAAGATCACGACTAAATGATGAAGAAAGGCGACAACAGCCTGCCGCTGGGGCCGTTTTCGCCATCACCGAACTTGATGCCAAAGGATTCCTGCCTTTTGAGGCTGATATATTTTAGAATAGACAGTTTCGCTTTTTAAATAACTAAGTTTATTTATGCATGCATGTGTTTGTGGTTTATAGTATCTAAAAGTATTCGGATTAAATAAGAAAAATATAATATAGGTAATTTTGTTTTTATTATTGTGTATAATTTCGATTTCCAACGTATAATAACAATTTTCCTCTCCAATTTCTAGTTGTAGCCTCTATAGCCACTAATTACATTGGTTATAAGTATCAAGGGCGTCGCCAAGGGGGGCAGGGAGGGGCAGCTGTCCCCCCCCCCTAGAAACTGGATTTTTTTTACCAAATGCCAGCCAGGTCACTTATTATTTAAACTCGAGAAATTCACAAGAAAATTAATATTCATTAAGTTTTTTTTTGTACCTACGTATTGGGGATTCAAGATAATCGATACGCCGTCTGGTGTGCAAAAGTCATCAATAAAAATTTGGCCGCGGTGTACCACTTTGAAATGGGGTACATAATATCATCTTGCCCCCCTCTAACCCATTGGCTGGCGCCGCCCTTGATAAGTATCATCCTGGTTTATAGTCTCTCTTATAAACAAGGGTATAATGGACAACTACGTAGTTGGTCTGTGAGAACTGCCTACACAAATATCTTAGTTCGTCTCTGAGAACTGTAGGGCGTAACATAGACAAATCATAGGCTAGACATTACACATAGGTATAGACATTTATATTCGTACTATATACTGACAATTTCAGAATAGCTTCAAATCTGATTTTTGCAGGTGAATGTCTTTTGTCGTCTCAAGTACTATTTATGGATTATGTTTCTACGATTTGCAACCAATTTCACGGCAAAAATTAAGAAAGTTGAAAATAGTCCAGATTGTTCCTACAGTTTTTTATTTGAAGCACTTTTATTGCAAAAAATCAGGGTGGACATAAAATAGTGCAGTATTTTCCTCTGGTTGGACAAAAATGTACTTTATTAATGTTTCGGCACAGTAGAAATACAACAAAGTCAAAAAATCAATAAACAATAATATATTCAAAAGAAAAAAAAGTAAAAATAGTCACTTAGAAATTCGTATATATTTGACATCTTGAAGCGAGTATTAACAACTATTATTTCTTCAAAATAATATCTTTATTTTTCATACAATAAGTTTGCTGTTTTAATTACCTACCTACCTAATAATTATATACGAGCTGTTCTAAACCGAAAAGGTATCCTTGCTATTTTGAGACATTTTTCTCTACTTTAAATAACAAATAAATAATTATAACAACATTTTTGGAGAATCAAAAATTTCTGGCTGTGTTGACACTATCAAAGACTAGATCTTTGATACTATACAGGATGATTTTTTTAGGTCTACCACTGCGATTTTCTCGCTCATTTTGCGGCCTACAAAAAAAAAACGTAAGAAACAAAAATGTGGCAATTTTGGACAGCTAAGTGGTGCTGCAAAAGAAATCGGCATCCATGGCCAACTTGTCCCCCAATATTAAAAAACCTCAAATTGAGCAAAACTATTAATGACCGTGGAATGTTTATTTTAAGAGACAGAGAAAAACTTGTATATTGAAAATTGATGGCACTAAGAAGTTTTATGCAAAAGGGTACTCAGATAGTTTCAGAAAATTACACATAGGGTCTTCGGCTTATTTTGGGCCGCACAGAAAATATGTAAGAAAACAAATTATGGCAATTTTGTTCAGCGAGACAACATTAAAAATGGAATGGGCCTCCATACCTAACTTTTCGCGGTGTACTACACAAACCTAAAATCGACAAAAATTTTCATGGCCTCAAGAGAGCCGAAGACCCTGTGTAATTTGTTGAAACTATCTGAGCACCTGGGTGGATAAAGCTTCTCAGTGCCATCAATTTTCAATACAAAAGTTTTCCTGTCTCTTAAAATAAACATTCCACGGCCATTGATAGTTTTGCTCAATTTGAGGTTTTTTTAATAATGCGCGACAAGTTGGCCATGGATGCCGATTTCTTTTGCAGCACCACTTAGCTGTCCAAAAGTGCCACATTTTTGTTTCTTACGTTTTTTTTTTGTAGGCCGCAAAATGAGCGAGAAAATCGCGGTAGTAGACCTAAAAAAATCATCCTGTATATCGACTCTTCTTTTTGTTATAAATTCGTATTATATACGACCACAAAATATATAGCCTGCAGCTGCAGCGCTATTTATTCTGTGATGCGGCGCTCGTAATTTATTAGGAGGGCCGTTATATTATATATATTTCTTATAGTCCTCCTTACGGCAGAATGCGTGCGACGTAAGGGGGAAGAACTCGCAAATATTATATAATTAGTCACAGTTCAGGGGCGTAGCTCAATTCTGTGTAACTCACCGACTTAATTTGCATATAATTGTTATTTATTGTTAATATTATTCCCTAAGATTATGGAGGAAGGCAAACCCTTATAACATTGGCAATTATTTCTCGTGCTTGAGAACGCAACGTTCTTCCCTGTTTACTCATTTTGCACACGTTAACTCCCGAACATACGAAACGCCATTGAGCTCTCTGAGCCGGCGGAAAAAACTTGTCAGCGGCCTAAAAAATGAGGTCTGTATGGTAGCCCAAATACGCAGTTAACTTTACGTACTATAGAAACAGGCACAAAACACGTTGGCTAACTGGTTTTGTCAGCCGACTCGTTCGCAGAAGTGCTGTGTTGCCTCAGTATTTCAAAGGCGATGGTAGACGCGACGATGTAAAAAAAATATAATAGGTGTTTTATCACACCGCGTTAAAAATAAATGATAAACAAGTAAGTGGTCCCGTGATGCAAGCTTTATTTTTTCGGTATAACAGAAAGTCAATAGTCATCCTGGGTTCTTCATGAAAAACGCCGGAGTTTTCATTTATTCTAAAAATATGCGTTTTGATATAATTTTAGTCAGGCTGCCATGTATTTTATAATGAAGTTCAAAATAGAAAATTCGTCGGAAAACCATATAGGCATACCGTTTAGGTGGACCCAAAGGGTTATACTATAGTGTCACGTAAACTTGTATTTTAATACTTGAATTTCCCACGTTTTTGAACAGGCTGGTCCTTTTTTCAGCAGTTTCATAACAAGAACTGGCATACTTGTCATTCATCATTGGCGTGGAAAAATTAATTATTAAAAATTAAAATACAAGTTCACGTCACGGTATATGCCTATGGTTTTTCGAGGAATTTTCTATTTTGAACTCGTTGGGGCAGCCTGACTAAAATCATATCAAGACGCATATTTTCCGAATAAATAAAAATTCTGAATAAATAAAAATTCAGTTTTTTAAATCTGTCACTATCTCCCGGTCTATAATCAAAAGTACCCTATTATTTCTGCTATTATAGCGTGTAGACTTTTGGCGGGCACAGTATGGGCTTCTCGAGTTTCCTGACTCGTATGTATGGTTGCATAGATTAGTGGAACATAAAAATGTTGTCTATAAATGTTTCCCCTCCACTTCCACTAATCCACACGTTTATTTTCTGTCAAATTCTGTCCAAAATCTAACCTAACCTCACAATTTTCCTCCCTTGACTTGACAACAAAGTCCTTCAAAAGAGAAAATCAAAATATTGATCTCGAATCCCTTTGCGCTACTGGCGACTGCATTGCACCACAGAAGCTCCATTTAATTTCATATTTACGGACATCAAGCAATGGTATAATATTTTTGCATAATTTTCCTTGGAATAATTCATAATTTTAGGTGTTTTCACAATCTGCTATAAAAACAACATTTTCTTCTAGGCGCTGTTCAAAGTGTCCAAATGTCCAACCGATGATCTGTCCCTAACAAACTGTGCCATTGTCAATGATGCAGATTTCCCTGGAATAAAGTATGACAAATGCCTCTCGTTAGATCATGGTAATATTTATCATAAATCATACTTTCAGACATATTCGAGTGGGTACTGGAGGCGGCCAGTCCTTCGTATTTTCAATTAAAGGACACCCAGGGGTACCACGATACCATGTCGGGTTCAGTCTACCCCAAAGAAAATGGGCCGTGTTGTCGCTTAACCAAGAAATTAGTGTCGATGCGTATGTTCCTGAAGATTACCTGTCATCCATTGTTTTTGAGGCTGACTTCATGCAAAAGAAAACGTTAGTATGGCAGTCCTATATAAATGGTAGATATTTACGAATTATTTTGTAGAACATCTCAAGAACAATACGATACAGACGAAATGGCAAAGGAGTTTCTTCTTTCATTCCCAAACCAGATGTTTACTGTTGGCCAGCAATTGGCATTCGCATTTACCGATAAAAAGTTGTTGATTTTAGTTGTAAAAGATATTGAAGGCATGCAATTCATTTTCTCGAAATACGTCGATTTCTCATACTGGAATTTTTGTAGGCGTCAATATTGCTGCCATTAAAGCGGGTGGCGAATCCAAACCTAGAAAGGCCAAAATTGGACAAGTCATTCCGAATACAGTTGTCCAGTTTGAAAAGGCTGAAAGTTCATCGTTAAATCTCGTTGGAAAATCTAAGGGGTTTGTAGAAAAATTGAAATTGCTACATTGCTACTTATTAGTATTGCTTTCAAACAGTAAAGGTTCATTCATGAAACTTTTCTTTTGCGTTAGAGTTAGCATTAGCTTTAAGTTAGCGTTAGTTTTTAGCTACAACTTTTGCAGTAAAAGTGTATTGTTCATGAAAGGAAAATTAACCTTTTTAAATGTATAACCTTTTTTATTAATCAAATGGTTCAAAAATGTAATTGCTGCAGTTTTATTACAATTTAATAAAATAGCTAATTATTAACTTTCTAGTTTCAATAGCAGAAGCCGAAAAACAGCACAGGAAAAATTGTTTTGACAGCGTGCGCACGCGCATTTTTAAAGAAAATTAGCATTAACCCTAAGCTTAGGGTTAAAGTTGAAAATATTAAACTTCAAGGTCATATCAGTAGTGTAAGCTTAACGTTACAGCAAAATTAATTTCATGAACAGTCTTATATAAAACTGTACTTTCAACTTTAATACTAATGCTATTCTTAGTACCTAACGCAAAAGAAAAGTTTCATGAACAAGCCTTAAATGTAGGAGCGAATATAGGATTATGGGCACTTGCAAATAGATTTATTGTCAGGTTGTGCCTTTTGTTATTTTCCAGTTGGATTTTAGTTTAGTTTAGTTTATTGGGAGTCATACTTAACATACTTTTATTCAAAATTAAGTGACATCATTCTGGCATTGCATTACCCAGCTCTTCTGATAATGGGGCTTTAATAAAATAAAAAGAAAAATATTATAATCTTTTATATTTAAGTCACAAGAATGCTACAAATTTTGGACAGGTATTTTTGAAATGTCTAAAACAAGGGATAAAATAAAGGAATCAATAAAAAAAATTTTTACTACTAACCTGAGAAATCACCATTATTTACCTCATTTCTCTACTGAGAAGTAATATTTCTCTCCCTAGGTAAATAATGATAATAAAAAAATACCTAGGTAAATAATGAAAAATTTTCTATATGACATTTACAAATTAGTGTCATTTTATCAGCTTGACAACTGAACTCCGAGGCTAAATCTAATCAAATATGTAAAATATGGCAATATTTCAATGTTAGTAGTAAAAAAATTCTATATACACTTCGGTTGAGAAGGCTATTATTTACCTCGCATATTATATCCTCAGGATATAAAAATGCTCAGTAAATTTAATGGCTCATCACTTCTCAACCTAAGTGTATAATATACTATTATTTTAACAGATATGAATATATTATATTGCAAGAACAAACAATAAAAATGAACAACCAAATTGTAATACAGGTGTTTCATCAATTAACATTAGTTAACGAATTTGTTATACAACATCACAGAATATTTAGTTATTCTGTGACAACATAAATAGAACCTTACACACCCTTTGTCTTCGATAAAGTTATATTCTCGTTTTTATTGCTGGAAGTAATAATAAGTATGAAAAAAAATGAAAAAAAAATGTATGAAATAGAAGTTTAAAACTCGTATTGGTATACTCAAATTTGGGTGACATTCTCCTCTTACCGCAATGCAAAAGTCTAATATTCAGTGAGGAAACAAGTTGTAGCTTTTTAATCAATGTTAAAATAGAGATGGGTTTACACCGGGTTTTTTCATATTTGGAAAGGGTGTCAAGGTTTCCACCCTTTTTGGCACCGGGTGTCAAATTATGACACTAGTTTTTAGCATATTTTGATTGGTGACATCTAGACGTTTAATTTAATACCAAATACTCATATCTAAAAGCTATAAACAACAAAAACATTGCAAAAAGATATAAAAAGTAAAAAATATGTTGCAGGCGAATTAGAAATTTAGTCGTTTATCTATTACATTATCCTAAATTAAAATAACGATAACTAAATATTAAATAAATGAAAAAAAAACCTTATTTCAATTCATTTTCTCCACTTTCTCATCTAAAAGCCATATAGGGTTTATTCCATTTATATTTCTGCAGGCTGATTCCTTTACTCGATTAGAGTCCAATCCGCCATTTTAACTCGATCGGAGCGATTCCATTCTAAAAAGTTCGACTCGATACTCGATTAAATAACTCGACAGCTTCTATCTCAGACTAATTAGTCTGAGGCATCTATGGAGCTGATATTTGATATATTTACAAAATATATTCATATATATTCATTGACAAAAAAAAAACAAACGAAAATCGCGTTTCTTCTTTGCTCCAAATCCAGTGGGTTTTGGTGACATTGAAAACACCCATTTTTGGGTGTCATTAGTTTACACCCTTTGAAACCACCCATTTTTGGGTGCCGAACGTTTCCACCCTTTGACTCCACCCTTTATTTTAAAAATGAAAACACCCTATGGGTGTCAAAGGTTTGGCACCCATAGGTTGGCACCCATAAAGGGTTTAAACCCATCGATGGGTGTAAACCCAAAACCCATCTCTAGTTAAAATGCTGTGGTTGGTCCTTCTACAAATTTTATAGTCATCTGATTGGTCGATCTAATAAGAATATCATATCAAATGAAAAGCTCCTAATGATTTGGAATGTTTTATGTTATTTCCTTGCTTAAAACAAACATTTTTTATATAGCATCTTTACGTCTGTCGTCTGTCATGAAATCCACAAATTCAAGTTAAATAAATTTAGTATAAAATTTGAAAATTAAATATTTCAGAAATGACAAAAGATTTCAAAAATGTAAAAAATATAGGAAGTTTCCATTTAAAAAACAATAATTAGTTTGGTTATAAATGGGATTAACTTTTCAGTCCCCTAATAGTTTACATTGACAGTAAGTCTTGAATTTACTGTTATTTTGGCTGTAAATAAATTAGAGTGGAGGACTCTAAACTGGCGATATGCTTTTATAACAAAAACCCAATTAAAATACTTTTTAGAAAGCAAATTCGGCAGTCCATCATAAACCCAGACTGGGACTTCCAGAAGATGGGCATTGGCGGTCTGAGCAACGAATTTAACTCGATCTTCAGAAGGGCGTTTGCGTCTCGCGTCTTCCCTCCCGAAATCGTCGAACAACTGGGATGCAAGCACGTCAAGGGCATTTTGCTGTACGGCCCCCCGGGAACTGGCAAAACCCTGATGGCCAGGCAAATTGGGCAGATGTTGAATGCCAGAGAACCGAAGATCGTCAACGGCCCGCAGATCTTGGATAAGTACGTCGGCGAGTCTGAGGCGAACGTTAGGCGGCTGTTCGCCGACGCGGAAGAAGAAGAAAAAAGGGCCGGTCCGAACAGCGGCCTCCACATAATTATCTTTGACGAAATCGATGCCATTTGCAAGCAGAGAGGTTCGGTGGCTGGAAATACCGGCGTACACGACACTGTTGTGAACCAGTTGCTGTCGAAAATTGATGGTGTGGAGCAGCTGAATAATATTCTCGTAATTGGTAAGTACATTTTTTTTTCACTAGGCGACTTGAAAATTGAACCGAACTTAAACATAAGAGTAGAGTATTTGTGGGGATAGGTTAGAGGAGCCACTTTATCAGAAAAATAACTTTTTAACCGTCATTTAGCATAAGTTGTATAAGTAAAATTATTGTTCATTGCCATGGAAATGGCTGGATCCTGTGACAGTTTATTCTAGGGAATCTTTAAAGTAAGGGAACCCAGCATTATACTTTCCAAAGTGAGGCCTATTCTTTCATCATTCTAATGGTATCAGTGATGCCAAGTATGCCGTTTTATTGGAGAATCTATGAATATAACAGGTACTTTGATTGTTAATAAAAATTAATAATGGTTTCCATGATTTCTAAAAATTAGAATTGACAATGTTGTCTCTACAAGTGCAGAATATGGCAACTGTCAAATGAAACAAATTTATTATGAGCGCATTACCTTTAATTGACACACCTGAGTATCGGGAAGTTAGAAAACTTAAAAATTGTGAATTATGATGGGAAATATTTTGCCTTCTTTAGAATCTATGGCACTGGCATGTCACATAAAACCTGATGGCAGTTGGACACTGACATATATCATAACCTTGTACCAGCCCCCTTGTGGTCTCCTTGGAGTCTACAGAAAACAAACTTCCCCTCAAGGCTTCACTTTTCCTATGTGATAGACTGTGACATGCTGGGTCCCCTTTCTAGTGATTTACCTGAATGGGCTATTTGACCTAAAGTTCCTTTGCAACTTTATTACCATTCAAATAATTGAAAATGCCATTCTATCGTCCTGTTAAAAAGGGAGACAACTGAAGCAACTATCGTTGCATTAAAACTGCATAAAACCTTAAAAATAGCTGTAGTTCATATGTCCCCTATCAGATAAATCAGTTCGAAAGAATACGACTAATATCTCATTTTTTTTATTTATTTTTATTCTAAAAGCTGTTTCAATAGGATTAAAGAATGGGGTTTTACCATATATCTATAGCAGTCTGTACCGCGCAAAAGAGATAATTTGAGATAAATTGAGAATAATTTGGTGGCCATTTTTAACTTTTTTAAATTTGTAATAATTTATATGGGTGGGTTCCATAAATAATGTAATGTCTTGGTAATCATTTTTTGCAAAATGGAAATTATTTTAATTAAACGTACAACGTAGGTCCATGATTTTTGTTGGTTTTAAGTTATTAATGCATTCGAGAAATGTAACTAGGTTGAGAAATTATACAGTTTAATCAAAACATCATATTTTAATTATCATAAAGAGAAGAGAACTAATATAATTATTATTGTACATTATACCTTATATGTTCAATACATTATATATAATTATAAAAAAAATTAAAATGTTTTTAATTATCTAACATTTTCGTAACACGTTTACTTTTGATTTTTGATAATTATTTTTTTGAATACTTACTTTTAATAATAATAACATATATTTTATATTTTTCTGGCACATATACATGTTTCTGAATTTTTAGGCAGCCTGTTTTATTCCTTAGAACTTTTACTAATGAATTTTTTTTGCTAGCGGTGATCTGAAGTTAAAACAGGTTACATGCTGCTGAATCCCTTTCATCGGGAAATTCTATCTTCTCCAGAAATGCGGCTCTTTTCATCGTATCGAGAATAACATTTTCTCCGTTCTCCTCATCTCCATGATGACCCCACTACTCTTTCTCGAGTTAGGTTTCTCAATAGTAGAAAGCCACTTTTCGTGTTGCATTAAAAAATCCTGTTCATCAAAATGATAACAGTTTGTAAAAATGTTAAGTAAATTATCATCAGTGTAATTTGCTCGGTAGAAGGGATCTAGTGCTTCCGAGCGGGTTGACAGGTCTTAATATCTCTTAGGCATGACAAACAGACGTGACATGATTGATGATGCCCTACTTAGGCCCGGTAGATTGGAAGTGCAGGTTGAAATCAGCCTGCCCAATGAAGAAGGCAGAGTACAGATCCTAGATATTCACACCAGCAGGATGAGGCAGTTCAAAAAACTTAGCCCCGATGTAGACAACATGGTAAGGACCCCTTGCCCGTATTTTTTGTCTATTTTAAAAAAGCCTTTTAGGAACTTGCAACGCTCACTAAAAACTTTTCCGGTGCCGAATTGGAAGGGTTGATTAGAGCCGCTCAATCCACCGCGATGAATCGATTGATAAAAGCGGCGAGTAAGGTTGAAGTTGATCCAGAAGCAATCGAGAAGTTGCTTGTTACTCGAGCGGACTTCATGCACGCACTGGAACACGACATCAAGCCAGTAAACATCAAACATTATCTTGTGTTGCTAGATTTTTTGTTTCATTATAAAATCATTTTTAGGCGTTTGGAACTGCCCAAGAGATGTTGAACCAATTTCTCATCAGGGGTATCGTAAATTGGGGCGCACCAGTTACGAGTATCCTGGAAGATGGCATGTTATTTATTCAACAAGCGAGAGCTACGGATACGTCAGGTAAAAAAATTAAATTCGAAATTTTTTTGTGCAAATATTTTTTTTAGGTATTGTTTCTGTGTTGATCGAGGGGCCACCGAATTCTGGAAAAACTGCTTTGGCCGCTCAGTTGGCCAAAAATTCCGACTTTCCGTTTGTCAAGGTTTGCTCACCAGAGGAGATGGTCGGGTTTACGGAGACTGCGAAATGTTTGCAAATCCGAAAGGTGAGTATTAATAATCGATAAACAACAACAACAACAAGAACATTCATTGATATTTTAAAGGGATTTGTAACCTTATAATTTCCTGCTAGCGACAATTTGATAATATAGGTACTTTGGTGATATGGGTACAAAATTTTTGTGAGCAAATGCGTTAGTTAAAGCTCAAAGGTTGCATTAAGTAACAGATATTCATAGCTGGAGATATTTGAATATAGAAAAGTACAATTTGCTCTTGTTCCATGAATTATTGCAAATGGGCACCGGCAACGTTGTAATTCCGTTTCTCCTGAGAGGCACAGAGTTGCCACGTTCAGCATTCTGGACAATAGAATGACGAAACTAGATTTTAGCCTGAACAAAATCGTGCAACTTCGTTTTTAATTATCATAAATAAATAAGGGTTAAAAGCCGTTGTTTCACTTATTATATGTTCTGTTGGTGCACCTGCTGTAAACTGAGTACAATTTTCGAGCAATTAAAAATATTGTCAAGTACCCTATTATATAAGAAAGAAATATATAGTTATTATTTGATATCCTTGTATTTCATAACAATTGTCTGTATACTCTTTTTGTTTCAAGATATTTGATGATGCTTACCGCTCAACGCTAAGCTGCATCTTAGTTGACAACATCGAGAGGCTGTTGGACTACGGCCCGATCGGTCCGAGATATTCCAACCTCACTTTGCAGGCGTTGCTTGTTCTGCTTAAGAAGCAACCACCACCTGGCAAGAAGCTGCTCGTACTGTGCACGAGTAGCCGAAGGTCATTGGAATGTAAATTTTAATTCTACAAGTGCCAATTTGATCTTTGGTTTCAGACAAGTGTTGGAAGAGATGGAGATGCTCTCCGCTTTTACCGCAGTCTTACACGTACCAAATCTGTCTAAAGCGGAAGAGCTGCTGAACGTCTTGGAGGCTATGGACGTGTTTTCCAATCACGAGTTGAAAAAGATTGCGCAACAAATACATCGCAAGAGGTAAGTCATTATTGGTGGCCCTTTCGAGTGAAAGTTATCAGACGACAAAACTGTGCCGTCGCAACCAAAAATTTTATTAAGGAAATCCTCCATACAACCATCATAAACGTTTTTTGTTGTCGAGTAAACACCATTCTAATGCAGAAATTTGATTTCGAACAAAGGAATATTCATGTGAATTTAGAAAATTGTATACGCAGACCATTTGGTACAGAACAATAAACACTATATTGGAAAATTGTTCAGTCTTTGAAAAACCTATCATATTCTATACTTGCACTACAACTAGCCTTGGACTTATGGAACAGAACAAACAAAAACAAGCATTTTATTTAATTTTGGATATTAAATTCGTTGTAACAGACACATATTCATGTTTTTATTTTAGAAAAATTATTCGTCGTGTGATACCAAAGGCGATTGCTTGAAACAGCGCGATGCGCAGGTCTTTAATATTGTGTCGTTCCAGGTTGAAGTCTATTTTATAGCTGTCGTTTAGGATGAGCCTTCAGTTTTGCATATATTTATTGTATTAATTTGTTAACTGTAATTGTATCTTGAGATGGGTTTGTACCGGGTACATTCGTTTGCTCCTTGGAAACATTCATATGTACCCTGAATGTACCGGGTGCATTGCTTTTTTTGCAGTTTTGAATTTGTCATGAAAATTCCTTTTTGGCAATACCAAATAAGTGATATTTGAATGGAATTAACTAGAAAATTAGAATGAAAATACAGTTTTAAGCATTTTTGGTGTTTTATTCATAAAAATAAATATGTTGATTGTTGCTCTTTGCTTTGCTACATAACGTGTTATAAAATATTTAAAAAAAAATACATTCTAGGTACATCATGAATCAGAAAACAGTCTTCTTACAAAGCCTAAGTCACAGCTTTTTAATCACAAAATTATCAAGAGATAAAATGCTTTGCAAAAACCATAACTATAAATTTTATAAGTACCCGGTGCAAACCGTTATGCACCCTGGGTATTTATGTACCCATTTGGGAACATTCATATGTTCCCAGGTGCATTCGCCTGCCCATCTCTAGTATCTTCTAGTCCTATATTAAATTTGGTACTGTAAAGAAAATATCACGTTATATATTATTTTTACCCTAACTAAGGCGTAACTAACAGAGAGCAGGATTTTAGTGATAGTACCACTACCTAATGGTATTATCGCTGAAATCATCACCTGATCGGTTAATATTTCACAAATTATTATAATTATGTCATTTCATTTGTTCATATTGGCAGGCGTTGGATTCTGTAACATGCATGCCTTTCATAACCCCAGTTTTAGGATCTTCATCGGAATTAAGAAACTGCTGGCCCTGATCGACATGACTCGCCAGACGGACGAGAGGTCCCGCGTCCTGAAGTTCATCACGAAGTTGGAGGAGGACGGGGCCCTGGAAGACCCGGGCATGGCCTAAAATAAGAGGAAATCTCGGCCACCAATAGCAATATCCCGGCGGAAGTGTAGTCAATTGCTAGAGTATTTTAGTCAGACACTGTAAAATAATGTCTTGTAAGTCTTGTAAAGTTTCGATATATTTATTGTTTATCCAGGTGGATTTGTGTACGGAGCTGGTCGAGCTTTATATTTTAGATTTCTGATATAGGTAATGTATGATTGAAGGGGAATTTTGGGATGTGGTGTATCTAACAGCAAATTGTCGATAGGCAAATTATGGGGAAAGAATGGTCAAAAAGTAGTACTTTATTTTGCAAAACTATGTTATTTGAAGGATAACCCACTTGTGCACCAAACTAGGGTTTAAATCTCTCCCGAACATTGAAAAAAAAAAAAACAGGAAGGAGTCCACGCTCTACGGGCAATTAAAATGCATGCAATGGAAATAGCCATCTTTAGACTCCAAGAATGACTCGTTATTTTGACATTGGAGATGATGGTGTGTATACCCCGATTACTGTAAGAAGTCCCGATTTTGTCAGATGACATTCTCCACAAAATCCCTAGGAATTTTCTGTTAACCATGGGTATAACATTGGTATATGTGTCTCAACCAGTTAATGACGTCACCCATTGAATTATGATGTGAAAAGTTACCCAAGTGATACGAAAAAAAGAGCATAATAAAATAAAAACCCTATTGCAATTACGATTATACCGCTATAAATAAAAATAACTATGACTACAACTCATTTTAATAATAATTTCAAACGTCATGGAAATACTTTTCCTTTTGGTATTTTGTAATAATCAGTTGCTTTTGGCAGCGTCTATGGGCGGACTCAGGCAAATTTAGCTCGGTGTGTCAAAGTGACAGTGAAGGTTTTCCAGATCGTTCAAACTGGTTCAAACATTCGGTAATGAAAATATTCGCGGGTTTTCTATGTTTCATGAGTTTTACCGTCATCTGTGTTGTTCTTGTTCATGTTACTTTTCGTGTTATTAGTGCAAATGGGCTCGTTACTGTTACTCGTTTTTTACTGCATTGATGCCAACTTAGGATATCGAAATTACCAATTGACAGTCCCAGTAAGGACTTCTTAAAATAATTTGAGTATAGTGCTTTGATATTTCTTCACGTTATAAATCACGTTTTAAAAGTTATAAGACATGTTTATTAGTTTTTTAACTCTCGCATAAACTTCAAGAATGATAATTATTACTCTAAAATGGTTGGACAGTAGGGGCTACACATCGAGGTTATTTAGGTAGGTTTAGGTAGGCTGTTACACGTTAAGTTTAATTTAACCGTTAGATTTTGTGTGTTAGCCTGAGACAGCATTCTGCAATATGCCCACTTCATCCCGGTCATGCGTTAATCCCAAAGACACTCCTTCCTAAGGTTTTTTTTTACTCTAAGCACCAGAACAAAGTCATAAACCTTAAAATTTGCAATTCTAGGTCAAGATATTTGCCTGAAATTCTGGGTTCTGTGTTTGAGATTGCTAGCACAGCTAGGTTTTATGTGTTTACAGTTGAATAGCCTGTTTTAATTACAAAACCTGTCTAAATTTAAACCCACATCATAAGAGAATGATTATTGTAGTGTGGAGACAATGGATTTTTCCATCGGAAAGTTTTTAATTTTTGGAAAAAATCGGCTAAAATCCTTTTTTTAGTAGGTCGTTTAATTCTCAAAAGTCTTAAAGTTTTATCTTGTTATTTTCCAACCATTGAAGATATTAAAATGAAATTTGGTAAATAGCATGCTTTGATCTAGTGTTCCCCAAATAGCCAGTGGCGGACATATGGATATACACTGCATTTGTTTTAACAAGAAAAATACTAATACTGCTATCCACAGAATTTTCTTTTATGCACTTGGATAACTTTTTTTATTCTAAGCAAAAATTGTCTCGAAATTTTTTTGTAACTGCCACAGTTGCACGTCAAATTTGATTTTCAGACATAACTCCTTTTCGAAACGTGAGTACTAGTTATTTATGTACCAAGGCATTGAAGTTCAACTTTTTATGATGTGGAATTTAGTTGCCGAGGCCTCTGGCCGAGGCAAATAAACCACATGAGTCATAAAAAGAACTTCAGTGCCAAGGTACATATTATATATTTTATATTTTTTTTTGAAATCGGAAAAAAAAATGTTTTATTATTCAAGAAAATAATAATAAGGAATCACACGTCCATGGACCGACTACGCGCGGCGTTGCTTGACTATGACGATCGCTCTACCTAGGTCAAGTATGACAAAGACACGTCGACTTCGAACAGAAAAAGAAAAACCAAACTGCTGCTTGTTGGGCAGCCTCCATAATAAATCTGTTGATATTCAAACCTACTAAAATATTTATACTGATAGATTGCGCTGCTATAGGTAACAATTTCGCAATGTGTAAGAAAAATTGATTGGCCGGGTTTTGAATATTTGGTCACTTTTGACGGGCGGTGGCTCCGCGTCTGACGTTTGATGTATACATCTCGCCAAGGCCTACTTATTAAAAAAATCGTACAATAATGGGTTACTTCAGTGCCGATTTCTGAGCTTTTAATGACGATTTTGGGACACTTCACTGCCGATTTCAAGAAAAAATATTTAATTAAAAAAGTTGACACCTTTAGATTTCTATTCGGTCAGAGGTTAGGTTGTTATGGTTGAGAAAATCAAAAAGTGACTTACAAAAACCACTTTGTGCAAGCTTCTAAATATGTAATTTTATCGATGATTTCACTTTCGATTTTAAAAGAAAATTTTGTAGCAAAATAGTTTTCCATGAATGACATTATGGTTTTGTTGAATTACTGTGACATTTTAGATTTTAGTCAGGTTCTCGTCAGTACTGGCCAAATGAAAATCTAAAATGCCTTTTTTGATGAAATAATTTTATCAGTAAATGATTTTTCCGTAAAACTGTGGCAGATATAAAACTGTGGCAGATATAAAAAATGTCTTTAAAGATTGAAAAAATAAAAATAAAACATTACAATTTTTGGGAATTTAAACTGTAACTCAAAAACAAGGCGGCTGTTGATGAAAAAATTATACCATTATACCATGATAGTTTCATTAGACTCGCAGGCAAATATTTTACAACTTTTGTACACTTTACACTTTATTTCCAAGTCAAAAAATAAAAAAATTACGTCCTGCGAATCCCGCGTGAATCATTTAAAAGATGAAATAAAATTTTAAATTTTAAACCATATATGCAAACAAAAAACATCAAGAGCTCTAGCTATTTTTTATGTTGTGATGAAACCAACAAAATTTACATAATTAGCATACCACATTGGTTCCACACTAATATAGGCCTGTTCCAAATAAATCACAACCAGTCATTGTCAATCTAATTGGTTGAATTTGACTTCTTGAGTGTTTCTGATACCTTTCTTGTATTTGATTGGCTTGTGAACTTTCTGACATGACAAAAATAATGCCATGCATAGAGTGTTTTTTTTTTTGAGTATTTTTTAATCCGCTAAAAATGAAATTATTTTTAGCTAGCATTTCTCAACACGAGATTATTGTGTGTAATCTACATAATTTGAGTTGTTTAATGTCTAAAGAATTGAGAAACCCCAGAAATAATTTACCTGGCCTTATGTTCGTCCACCACATCTTGTCCTTTAGACTGTTTACTAGATAAAAATTCCAAGTGTAGCTCAAATTCTGTAATTAATGTAAATTTTTAATTTCAACATTGATGGTAGGTAATTCTGAAATTAAACCACTACCACTATCTTGAAAGTGTGTCTACGCCAAGCGATCGAAGGAAAGTAGAAACTGTTCACAGCTGAGGTTTGTTTAACTTTTCGGGTTAGCTTGTGCTCTGCGTGAACAGTATATTCGAATCAACAATCAAAGCCGTTTTTGATACAAGATGACCACCGATTCTAGCCTCTAAAGGATAGAAAGTATTATTTTTTGCAAATACCCACAATCGGCGAATAATGACACTAATGATGTATTAGATCCTTATAGATGACAGGCACTTTTTGTAACTGAACAATGATTATTGATAACTCCATAATATGAACATTATTATACTCACAATGTACCTACTAAAAAACAATAACGTTATCCAAAAAATTGCACTTACACATCTTGTAATAATGTAGTAATAAAATAATATTAATATAGTTTGTTTGTAGAATCCTAAAACAGAAACAAAAAAAAAATAAAAGGCATAAATTGCAAAAGTCTACAAACAAAAATACAGACAGCCATAAAGACTTTCGTCGTGCCTGACATTATCTCATTGCACTCCGTTACAATAAAAATACACTTTTGTCACTAGGAATGAATGCAAATATCACTACTTTTTGTACAATTTGTGAAATTTGTTTCAGACATACCTATCCTCTGTTGTCTTATTTATTTTATTTATATTTATATTGCATTTTCTATTCAAAATACAGCCATGTATAAAACATTCTTTAAATATGTGATATATTATGTATTTATTTAGTATTATTGCCCTAGTAGTTATTATACTTCAAACCTTATAGTTTGTGTTTGATGCTTATGAATTTGTAAGTATAAGGATATTAATTTAATTTGGGACTTAGAAAATCATTAGATGACAATTTTATTGTTAAATAATTGCAAGCTTCTAATGTAAATTCGTACAGAGCTTAGTTTGTTTATAGAAGGAAAGTTTTAAAATACAAAAGATATCGTTGAACCATCTGGCTGATTTAATTTAATTTTTATTTTTGTTTATTGTTTTTAATGCAAGTATGTGTTAGCAATATTAATGTACAGGTGTTGAAAACGTAAAAAGTACCGCTTAAAGAAAAAATAATGTTGGTATTAATAATAAAGATTATATTGTGAGTAAATTTTGATGTTATAATTATTATCCCACCATAAAAAATTAAGTGAACCTTTATTTTTATGTTGATATTACAAAAATAAAAAAAATGTGGTGAAACAGTGACATTATTATACAAAAAAAAAAATCAAGAGTATCCTATCAGAGAACATTGTTCTCTGATCGTATCTCAGTTACGAAGAACTTTAAGACCTATGTTTATAGAGCAACCAGCAACCCAAAGTCATTGGATCCGATAACTTTGCACTTTGCAGCAACCCATCTTATTGAGTTTATGTATCACCTGTGAAAGTTTGTCCTAAACAACTGGAACACCCTGTATATATTTAAAAATCTTATAGACTGATTATTCCCTCATTCAACGCTCTGAGCTTGCCCTACATGTTTAGGTAAAATTTCGAGGGGAAAAGGTTGAGCGCCGGCTGTCGCTTCGGGCCACAGAAAACCTTGGGAGTTGGGTGCCTTGGGCCTTTGGGCTTCTCGGCCACAGATTAAATAATTCCCAATTTGAAATAAGCCTATTTTCCCGCTCCTATTTTATTGCCCTTATGCAGACCAATCGAACCCCGCCAGTTGGATTTAATGCTGACTCTGCCCGACGCTATTGGTCAAGCGCGGTATCTAAGCAACGGTGCTCGGCGTGTGGATTTCCGATTGGTAGACGCGTCATCTGAAATGTGTATTTGACAAGAAGTTTTGACACTTCATTCCGGTCTCTTATAATCTGTGCTTCTGTGATCGGTCGCCTGAAATTTTCAATGAGTGGATACTGGATGTGATTATAATAATATTAATTATTAATAAGTAAATGGCAAAAATGAAGCAGTTATTATTTATTTGTGTAGCAGGATTTATGCTTATAGGTAATAAATAATATGTGGTTACAATAATCAACTTTTTAACATGTTTTTCGTATTGTTCTAGGGTTTGCAAAAGCCGACGAGACTGGTGAAGGAACTATAGAAAAAGTGGAATTAGATTTAGGTGCCAGCAGAGAAGGCTCGAGAACAGGTATTTACATTGCTACCTAATTTTTGCATAGTTCATCAAGTGCTCTATTACAATAATATTCGTATTTTTGTGGAAATTGAATCTTCTGTCTGACTTGTCTGTGTCTGTTAGTTTAATTCGATACCACCCATATCTGAAATAATGAAACAATTTTGATAAAGTTAATTATTTCAAACAGGGTCCCCAGAGTTATATGAAGGGACTTCGTAATTTTTTTACGGGGTCCATTATGATACGCACTTTTGAGATTCCGTAATCGGTTTATCGTATTTTTCTCTAGGCCCAACCGTTTTCAATTTTTGGAAATATTTTCTGATTAATTCTTCATTATCCTCATCTTGTTTTGTTGTGTCTTTATAAAATTTTGGAGTTACAGTTGAGGCTAAAAAAGTATTTACAAAATGATGCTAAAATGTAGATATTTATTAACGATTATAGTAGTAATCTTTCTATTGGCTATCAAGAGTTCGGTATTCCTACCAGAATAGATGTAAGCAGAGGCCCGTGGCAGACTGCCGCAAAATCGAGGTGTAAATAAATAATAAATAGATATACCGATACTGATGTTACGTATACTCATACTTTGTTGAAAGCAAAATTGCAAAATATACCCAAAAATTAATCCTAAACAGATCTGATCGAAAACAGGAGCACATTATTGTGAAAAATGTTTGTCTCTTGAAGCCAGATCGTAATTTTTTTAAATTGTATACTTACGTATATTTAGAGGCTTCCCAATTTTTATATTCGATTGACCAGGCACATACCTGTTAATAAAGCAAAGTTTAAACGGTTTTAAATGTTCTTTTTCCCCTCCATCTTTGCCGTTTTCTTTTTCTGTATTTGCGGTCATATTTGTTTGATCAATATTCAAACCTATGCTAGGGAGTTTGGAGTTAATATTCTAGGGAGTTCTAAGTGTTCTATTCTGTTTGCAGATGATGAAGTGGTCAAGCGAGAAGAAGAAGCAATTAAATTGGATGGACTCAATGTGGCGCAACTTAGAGAGCTTAGAGAGAAAGCCGAGAAGTTCACGTTTCAAACTGAAGTCAATAGGATGATGAAGCTCATCATTAATTCATTATATAGGAATAAAGAGGTAAAAATAAACATTTTTTCATTACGTTTTCTGTAGCTAGTGTAATTGTTAATAAAATAATCATATTACCCCTTTAGATTTTCTTGAGAGAATTGATCTCAAACGCCTCCGATGCATTGGATAAGATCCGTCTGCTCTCGTTAACAGACAGAAGTGTCTTGGACACATCCCCGGAACTCAACATTCGAATAAAAGCCGACAAAGAGTCTGGAATGCTCCACATCACGGATACTGGCATCGGCATGACCAAGCAAGATCTAGTTAACAATTTGGGAACAATCGCCAAATCCGGAACGGCCGAATTCTTGTCTAAGATGCAGTCGGCAGAATCGTCGCAGGACATGAACGACATGATTGGGCAGTTCGGTGTTGGATTTTACTCCTCATTTTTGGTGGCGGATAAGGTTATCGTTACATCGAAGCACAACAGTGACAAGCAGTACATCTGGGAGTCTGATTCGGCTAGTTTTACCATTGTCGAAGATCCTAGAGGAGATAGCCTTAAGAGGGGTAAGTTGTTTTACTCATTGCCACTCGCACTCTTTACAATTCCTTACATGTCTGTCACGGTTTTTTACTACACAAAAAATTGACATTTTTCATATTTCCGTTTCAGGAACAACTGTAAGCTTACAATTGAAACCCGAGGCCAAAGATTTCCTCGAACACGACACTGTCCGTAATCTAGTCAAGAAATACTCCCAATTCATCAACTTCCCTATCTACTTGTGGACCAGCCATACCGAGTCCGTTGAAGAACCAGTCGATGGTGATACACCAGAAGAAAAATCTAAACAAGAAGATGAGGAAGACGCCGCCGTTGAAGAAGAAAAAGAAGAGAAACCAAAGACCAAAAAGATAGACAAGACCGTGTGGGACTGGGAGTTGTTGAACGATAGCAAACCGATCTGGACTCGCAAGCCGTCCGAAGTTGAGGATAAGGAATACGATGAATTCTACAAAACGTTGACTAAAGACTCCCAGGAACCGTTAACCAAAATTCATTTTGTAGCTGAGGGTGAGGTTACCTTCAGGGCTTTGCTATTTGTGCCAAAACTCCAACCTTCGGAAAGTTTCAATCGTTATGGCACTAAAACTGACAACATTAAACTGTACGTCAGAAGAGTTTTCATTACTGATGAATTCAACGACATGATGCCATCGTATCTTAGTTTTATAAGGGGCGTTGTTGATTCTGATGACTTGCCCCTTAATGTTTCTAGGGAAACGTTGCAACAGCACAAATTAATCAAAGTTATCAAAAAGAAGTTGGTGCGAAAAGTTTTAGATATGCTCAAGAAACTGCCCGAAGAAGATTACGAGAAGTTCTGGAAGGAGTTCTCTACAAACATCAAGTTGGGAGTTATTGAAGACCCAGCAAATAGAGCGAGATTGGCGAAACTGCTTAAGTTTTACTCGTCTCATGACGAAGATAAACTAGCCTCACTTTCGGATTATGTCGGCCGGATGAAGCCCAAGCAAGACAAAATTTACTACATCGCCGGATCGTCCAAAGCCGAAGTTAAAAAGTCTCCTTTCATCGAGAGATTGTTGCGTAAGGGATACGAAGTGTTGTACCTGGTTGAAGCGGTAGACGAGTATGCGATCTCCGCAATCCCAGAATTCGAAGGCAAGAAATTCCAAAACGTAGCAAAAGAAGGCTTTAGTTTGACGGAATCCGAGGGGGGCCAAGAACAACTCGACCAGCTCAAGACCACCTACGAACCTCTCACAAAGTGGCTTGCCGACGACGTACTGAAAGAACACATCATCAAGGCGACGATTTCGGAACGACTGGGCGACTCGCCTTGCGCCTTAGTCGCCAGCATTTTCGGCTGGACCGGCAACATGGAACGGTTGGCGATCTCGAACGCCCATCAGAAATCGGACGACCCGCAACGGTCCTACTACCTCAACCAGAAGAAGACGCTGGAGATCAACCCGAGACACCCGCTGATGCGGGAACTGCTGAAGAGGGTGAACGACGACCCGACGGACCCCACGGCGAAGGACATGGCGCTGATGCTGTTTAGAACGGCGACTCTGCGGTCCGGGTTCATGCTGAAGGAGACGGCGGACTTTTCGCAGAGCATCGAGGCGATGATGCGGAAGACGCTGGGCGTTCCGCTGGACGAGCAAGTGGAAGAGGAGGAGGACGTTCCGGAAGATGGCATTCCGGAGGAGGAGAATGGGGATGCGAAGGAGGAGGAGGCCGAGGCAGAGGACCACGATGAGCTGTAAGAAAAGTGTGTGTTTGTGTGTATTGTAGCAAATGTCAGTGTGAACAATCCAAGACTGTTTTTTATTTTGTAATTTAATTATATTATTTAAATATATAAGTCGAATTGTTACGGTGGCTTTTTTAAACTATTTCCTCAAAAGGGCAAAGGCTCGCAAATATGACAGTAAAATGATATCCTGTCTATCCGTGATCTTTCTCACCTTACATAGAAAAACATCAAATTTGTTCATTTACTTTGTCTCAAGAAGGGAGTTTAGTAACCTCCATGTTAGATTTCGTTTTTGCAATTTAAATTAATTTCCTTCTATTTCTGTCTGATGAAATAAGGTACATTTGGCGACTTGGTCTAAATTTATGTTTATAATTTCCAACTCCTGCTGTACAATGTTATCTAGTTGTGAACTAGTAACCGTCAATATTATTGCCAGGGCCTAGACTGACACTATATTAAAGACCCGAGTATGATGTCATATTTTATTGTTGTTTGCAGGCTGGAGTGGCGCTACTCAACAAAAAAAAAAATGGCGGTCTATAGGGAGTCATTCTGTGGTATGTCAGTTTCTGACGTTTAGAATGTAGCATTATTTTAAATATCCCGCTTTAGTACCATTTACGTTCTTTTTACGGTAACGAATTCCCTTTGCGGTCAATATTTCGCAGTTTTAACAGAGCTTTTATAGGTAGATTTGTTTGTGATAACATGAATTTTCCATGCTCATGAAGAAAATCATATGCAGAGACCACTGCGTGAATTGCAGAAGAATGAACACTAATTTGGAATTACGTGATCTGTCCAACCTGAAAAAGCGAGAATTCTAGATAGAGTATTTTGTAACCTATGCAAGAATTAAAATGGAACAATTTCTTTAAAGCCCTAAAGCTCCAACCAATGGTCCACTCATGTAAAAAAGAAAAATCCAATAGGTTCTGGTTCTACAGGGACTGGCAGAAAGTTGGGCACAAAAATGTAATATTTTTAAACTCTGATTTCGATTAATTTAAATTTCTAGCTGCTATTCGAACAAAATTATAGTTTAGTAGCAAATTCATGTGTTATCCGATGATAAGTTGGGCTTGGGGTATTTTGTTTTTTTTGTAATACACAGGGTGGTCGAAAAAAAAATTATTTTTTTTTTACTAGGTCTGTGACTTTAAATCTGACATCCACCTTTGATTCCAAACAACAGTAACTTTTTACCGTATTTAAAAAAATAAGGGTACTTTACTCCTGAGTTATTTTGACATTTTTAAATCTGCCTCGTATACAAAGAGATATTTAAATTTTGGTATGTGCGTTTTGAGTTTGAAATGATGCACCAACTTTTATCGAGAATAATATTTTCTGAGAAATTAATAATAAAAAAGTTTTCCATTTGTGTCCAACTTTCTGCCGGTCACTGTATATTACCACAGACCTATATCGCTTCGCTGACATAGGTCTGTGATATTACACTACAACTAGCCATGGACTCATTTCAAACCAAAAGGTAACAAAATACACCCGCTTGCTTTTTAGAACTTTTCTTAAGAAAAATATGCCACATATACTTGTCAAATTAAAGGGACATAACAAACATTTTATTTCATTTTGGATATTAAATTCTTTTTAATACACATTTGCATATTTTTATTTTATAAAATACTTTGCAACAATGTTAAACCACCTTGTGGCGCACAGGTCTTTAATATAAGCAAAGTTTTTTTATAAGGTGTAACATAATATATGGTGGTATTTACAAATCAGTCATGTCAGATATGTTTTGAAACAGTGTTAAAAGTTATACCACAAATAACCCAACCCGACAAAACACGTTCACTTGGTAAAACTGTTTTATTCCACAAAGAATCCAGGAAAATAGAAACTTATATACAAAATATATTACAATAATTTATTAATTTCGTATTTTGTACAAATAAACTGTGAATGTAAAAACAAACTCTTCCTTTCCGTGGTTTTATTAAGAAGTACGTTCAATTATTTAACAAAAATCAGTCAAGAAACAGTACACACTATCGAACGAAACACTGCACACTGTAATATATAAAAAAGTCTTATACTTAGATTTTTTTAAATTAATCTAATCACCGCGCTCTATAATTCGTCGTGGTCCTTCTCCTGAAATGGAAATAACAGAAGATTAATACTTTCGTTAATTAAATTGAAAAAATGTGTTATTGCAAAAATCGGTGCCGAATTTCAATTGGAGATAGTTTTTAACTTTCACGTCTTGCGTCGTAAAGAAAGTTCCCAAAATCTGTGGTCAACCGACTGACGCAAGTACTTTTTTTCAACACCCCGCACCCTATACAAACTGGCTCACCTCAACTGGTGGCACCCGCTCCTCCTCCTCCTCATCATCATCTTCATCATCCTCGTTCTCCTCCTCCTTCTTATCATCCTCCTTGGTCGCCTCATCCTCCTTCTTGTCCAGGGCCTCCTTCGCCTTCTTCTCGCCCTCCTGCGTGTCCTTCAGCCCCTTCAGCGCGCCCCTCGCGTACTCCACATCATCGGTGATCAGCACGTTGTCGAAGATCGTGCCCGACTTCACTTGCCACAGGTCGAAGCCGATGCCGCAGATCTCGGGCTGTTTGTACAGGTCGGGCAGCGGCGTGTACTCGGGATTGTCGATCTCCGGGTGCACCCACGGTCCCTTGTACGCCGGGTTGTCGATCTGCTTCGGCTGCCACTCGCCCTTGTAGTCGGGGTTGTCGACCATCGGCGGCTCCCACTCGCCGTCCATCTCGTCGTCCCAGTCGTCGGGTTTGGACGCCTCCGGGTCGGCGATGTGCTCGGGCCTGTCCCAGTCCTCGGGTTTCTTGTCGTCGGGGTCGGCGATTGTCGGCCTCTCGTCCCAGTCTTCCGGCTTCTTCGCTTCTGGATCCTGGTAGGAGAAATATGTTCATTTTAGCTTTTTTATTTCAATAATGAAAAAAAACTAAAAAAAAAACAAGTCATAGTTTTGGCCTGCGACCAACTCCTATTTGATCGGAAGTTTTGAGAATATTATAACGAACCTATAAGCACAGAATAAATAACTTCACAGGAGAAGCTTCCTTAAGGACATGTGTCAAAAAATAGCGAGTTCTCCTTTAAATTTACAGAAGAATAGCCAGAATTTTAAACATAAATTTGGTTCTTGTTCAATATAGTTTAACCTGGACCAACACTACAAAGACCCGAGCATGACGTCATAATTTCATTGTTATTTGTGATCTACTCTCTTAGTTACACTCTAGTTATGCTAAACCAATATTATGGCAGCTAAAACTGATAGGTAACTCAATAACTTCTTCACAGTACCAAATTTAATATAGGACTATGAGTTGAAGTTATCTGTGGTTGAAGATATAATTTCAGTTAAAACATTGATCGTTAACATTGAGTAAAGTTCCTTTACTCAATGTCGTTAAATATCTATTAACACGGTAAATATATTCAAAACTGAAGGCTCATCCTAAATGACAGCTGGTAATTAAATAATTTAAATGTGGCTAGTAAAGTAAATTTTATATAGAAGTACAATGGTCTAGTGCTAGTGGCATGATTCTTGAATCAGGCGCAAGAGGTCCCGGGTTCAAATCCCCGTTGAAGCTACTTTTTTTTAAAATCACACTTTCGAAAAAGCAAAATATTTATAATTTTTGTAGTTAATTTACTTAATAAGTTTAGTTATCAAATTACGCCTAAACACTGAATAATTAAATTATTTGCAGTTGTTATCCCAATGCTAAGTTCACCTTTGGGGTTATAGTTCGTAAAATTAACGAAAGGTATTATCGATAATAGGCAGTCCTGAAAATTAGTTTGCACGATATTGCCACGTCTCACCAGAAATACAAACATCAGAAATTTTTATTTAATCTTAGTTTTGAAGATACCTGACCCAACATTTTTTTTATGTGGTAGATAGTTTTTGAATATGCTAAAGTATTTCACAGGAAACTTTAAAAAAATTCACTTAAAATTTCAGATATGCAGGGGTGTTAAATGTGAAACAAGCCGTATAATATCTGTATTACTTTGTGGTAGAGTATGATGAGGCATAATACAGAAGTCCATTATACATTGTTCACAATGAAAGTGAAATTTGCATTTTTTTCAACATACCTTGATCTTCTTGGGAGGCAAGATGTCCCAGTCGGCTTCCAATTCGCCTTTCTCTACACTTTCTCCATCGATGAGTACTTCGTAAGTGTTATCGGGACGAATGATAAGGGTGTATGCGTGTGTGTAGACATCATCCTGAAATTAAAATTACCTTTTCACAATATCCTCTCAAAATTACTAAAAATTATGGTAGATATTGAAGAATTGTTTGATACTTTCTATAGCAGCATTAAGATCATACTTAAAGCCACCTCAAACAGTCCAATTTTTATTTGGCAAGATTCAGGAAGGTTTTAGGCGAGGTTCAACCAAAAACCAGCTGTGACTTGCGGGAAAATATTCTAGAATAATTATGTTACCAACACAAGAAATGACCAATCCAATTAGTTTTTGTATAGTTACAATAGTTAAAGAAACTTAAAAATTGTTTACCTAAGTGCATAAAAATAAATGAAGAGTTTGTAAAATTTGGTAATTTAAATAAATAGTCGAATAATCAACCAAATGAGAAACAACCAAAAATATCACACAGCATTTTTGTTAAATCAAATGCATTACTATTTCCTGAGTAAGCAGATCATTCCCTCCGATTTTACTGAAAAGATTTTTGAAAACAAAGAAAACTGGCACGTCTCCAAACAACAACGAAAAAATACATTCACCTTGAATTCCACACAACATATTTCCATTTTCAAAACAAAACCAATTAGGATTCAACATTTAAAGAAATCCCTTACCTTGCACCTAATATCCTTGGTGATCAAATGGTTCTTGTCGTTGTGATTGAGGATGACATGGACCTTCTTGGTACCGGGCCCGCAAATATCAGGTCCAAACATGAGCCTGTAGGGAGAGTCGCCATGCAATTCTTCGGGAGTCAACGAACAGTCAAAAACTTTCACGTATCCACCACCACAGTCGATATTCTGTTCGTGTTTGACGGTAAACTGGATGACTAGGTCTTTACCTTCGGTACTGAAGGGTTTAAACTTCCTACTGATGGCGTAGAAACGGGCATCCTGAGATGTCTGAATACCTGCGTAAATAAAAATGGGAAACATGTATTGGATGTCATTTTATGACACTCTGGAACAAATAGAATGCACCAACATTGTTAAAATCAGAAAAGCATTAAGTAATGAGGCAAAAATTGAAAATAAATGAGAAATAAATATCAAAGATAAGCTTTTACAAATAATGTCAATGAAATAAATAGGGAGTATACAATGATTATTATAAGTAGGTATTCACATAATGACTGCAACAATGAGCTATTATTAGGTACTTCAAGTATTGAAATTTATTCCTGGTAAAAATGTACTTAGGGTTATTTTTTTAAGAGGGGGTTGCCGACAGCGAAAGTGACGTTAGATTTCGTATTTTTTAAGTTGTATAGCATAAAATCTAATAACATTTTATCTGGCAAAAATTTAGTACAAACATCTCTGTCTTCATTTTAATCATAAGATCTTAAAAGCATATGCACTGGAATTATTATTTTTCCCAAGGTTTTCATAACCTATAAAACAAAACTGCTTTTAAGATCTTATGATTAAAATGAAGACAGAGATGTTTGTACTAAATTTTTGCCAGGTAAAATGTTATTCGATTTTACGCTATACAACTTAAAAAAATACAAAATCTAACGTCACTTTCGCTGTCGGCAACCCCCTCTTAAGTGAATTATCATGAATATTTAGTGAACAAAGTTGTTTAATTTTCATTTTGGGGGAAATTGGAATTTATCATCTAAGCTGGTTACTTTTACTGCAAGTGTCATAAACGTTGAAGTCAATTTAATTAAATATGCAGGTAAGTATCTAAACCAAATTTTGAATACTTTAAGTATATATTTCTTTATATTGTGCTACTTACATTCAAAATTTATTTAAAAAATGTATGCCTGTCTTACTTTAAAACAGTTTTAAAATTTATTGGAATGGTAAAAAATTATGAATATTTTGATAATATTGTCCTTCACTATTATGCCCACAAAAAGAAGAATAGAGACAATATTCATTTGTTCATTATTGCAATTTGAAGCAAGACTTATATTTTCTATATAAATTTTTTTTTAACAATTTTGTTATCAGTGTGGACTTTAAAACAAAAAATCATTGCTCTTTCAAATATTCTTCATTTCATTCAAGGATTCAAAAGCATATCAAGTGAGTAAAATATATATTATAGGGTGTTGGTGTTCCTGAATTAGGGCGGAAGTTTTGCAAGGAGGTCCAAAATAAGGCTGCCCACACACACATACAGAAGGAGACTCAAGACTTAACTGTACCACGTGCGTGGTATGTATCCTGTGGCCAAATCTTTGGAATGCGCATTCAAGTCTGTCAATTTGCGCATGCAAGTTCTCGCGATAGGTGATGGCTCTCTTTTTTATACTATAGACGATGTCCGCTATAATGCAATTTCTCGAACAGATAAATGTGGGAATATTCATGGCGATTTACAATTCATTTTCTTGATTATGCAAGCTTGCTACTGTGCTATAATAAAGCTTCTTCCTGGACGATATCACTGACAAACGAGACGCGTAAACTGACATGGAAGATGCACAGTGTGTCGTAATGAACTGAGTACAGGGAAAACGCAGACTTAATTATTGTGTGTGTGGGAGCCTTATGACAATTTTCTGAAAAAACTTATGTTTTAGAAACTTTTTATCTTGGAAACGAAGCCCAATAGGACACATAAGTTCCTATGAAAAATGATTATTTTTTCCGTAGAATAGCCTCATCACAATTTACGAAAACCCTGTTTAAAAAGGTAAACAACAGATCTCAAATTTGACACTTCATTCTCCCCCAAGAAGCGATCTATTGGAGAAAAAAAGGTAAAAAAAAACAAGGAAAATACAATTTGTCGAAACATTTCCTTCAAACGTTGATGGTTCAAACAAAGAAATTTTCTGTGGTTCAAAGAACAAATAATCTTATTTTATTAATTACCTATATTTGCGAATGTTGGCAGAACAATTTTAAATTTGCCCCAAGGCATTTAAAGTTTCGACCACATGGCAAGAAAGGAGGATGCTTTGAAGTGAGCGGAGTGTACAGTTAATAAAACCCCAGTGGTTTTAAAAATAGAAAAACGTTAATTATTTTACCTGCATCCTCTACTTCATCATTGAAGAATTTTCCTGCGGTCCTCACGAATTTCCCGAACTCTTTTCCTGGATGTTTGCTGTACACCCAGTTCTGTTCCCAGGAATCTAAAAAAAAAACAAAGTTACAATCTACAGGCGATCGGCCACATCGGCTAGGAAGTCGCTCTTGAGAACCGGTATCGTGTCCCCAACTTATCCCGTTTTTCTCACAGAAAACGTCCACTTACCATCGGAAAACTTCTCCTCTAGATACACGTCGGCAACGGCAGAACAAACAACGGCGGATATCATACAAATTAACGAAAACGACTTCATTTTTCTACGATTCTAAAATTGTACCCCGACTTACGTCAAACTACAAACGCGAGCACTTGCCGAGTGTTTCGAAAAGCCGTCCACCCCGCCGTAGTTTTTCGAAAACGAAGACGATCACAGACGCGCTACCGCTTTCTGTCTTTGTCAAACCATAGAGAGCAAACTACTTCAGAAGGAAACGTACGTCCGGACGTTTGTACACCTCGACAGATGGAAGGCTGGGATTGGCTGAAAGAGCCGGTTCGTCGTATCTACGTGGCGTCCCCTCATTTCTCTTTCATGATCTAAAGGTGACCATGTACGTTCAGACCAAATGCCTGTCTGGGATTTCCACTTTCCAGGCCCTTGAGCAGCGCGAGAAGTGGAAGTGGAAGGTGGACGATGCTGTGGAAAGAAAATACCAATAATAAACTTTTGCCAGAGAACAATGTTCTCTGCTTTTGCATTGGATTCTAGATTGGGACCACGGCCGTAGATAAGGGGTGTAATTTTTATGTTTCAGTTAAACTATTAAAAAAAATTCGCCTGGGGCATATTTTAATAGAGACAAACACCATTTAACACCATCATCTATTTTAATACCTACCACCTGCTTAAAAAAAATCAATAATCAATATTCTATGAAGGACATGATAATTTACAGGATGTGGCAAAAAATTTATAGGTAGCACCGTCCACCACTATAACTATATACCTACCTACCTATTTTTAGTTACACTTCACTCAATTAGTTCTGAGTCCCCAAAAATTATTCGCTTTCAAAATGGAAAGGATTTATTCATTAGACAAAATTTGGACACCCTTATATTATTTCAAGAAAATCAATGTTCATTTGGAATTTTTGTCTTCATTTTGAATGTAAGTAGTCGTTGATCTACTGTAACGTTTTTGAAAGCGTATAGTTGAAAATTTTACGTTTTGAATGTTGGAGTTAACAGGTGCGCTTATTTGGGGCACGTTTCGGCAATTTCAACCCAAACGGTTGAATTTTATCATTATGAAACAAGCATACACTTTTGTTGCAAGTGAAAAGATAAAGATGCAGTAAAATGATGGACCTGCAAGACCAAAAATTTATTCTCAAAAAACTTACGAGTGAAAGCACGATCCAAAAATAGTGGCGCCATAGGTGAGATACGTAAAAATGGGCATCTTCGGCCTATTTTCCACCCCCAAAAACACAGGAATGTCACATTTCAGTTCACGTAGAAATTTATATTTTCAGCTTATTCCTTTGTCCCCACACACAATATAAATCAATTTCAAAAAGAGAACCACGCAACGCCCTGACTTTATCTCAGAAACAAAGAATAACTTTAGGACCTATGTTAATATGAGCTAGGGTTCCTTTAGGAACCCTAATATGAGCAACCCACCTTATAATGAGTTTTCTACAAAATGTCAAAGTCATGATCTATATTAAAAATAGTATATTATATGTACCAAAGGACTATAAAGTGCATCTTTTAATCCCGAGAATGAAGATTGTGGTACATACACTATTTTTTGCACCGCAGGAACTATATAATTTAAAAATTCACAAGACATTAAGTAGGTACATACCTATGTAAAAATAGAAACATTCGACATTGTAATTATTAGTAACTTTGTACAGTTGTAGGGAGGAAACTGTTTGAGATAGATCAAAATAAATTTCACATTTCTGTGGTGCCAAAATTGGTACCAAACGTTGGTATACCTTTTAGGAATGTGAAATTTGGTACCTTTTAGCACAGACTACAAAGCTATTTATTCTGTGCTTTTAGCACAGACTAACGCAAAGCTATTTATTCTGTGCTTTTAGGAATGTGAAATTTATTAGTCAAAGTGCCTATTTTCAACGGTTCTTAGCTCAGAATCTACTAATTTTTTTAAAATGACATTCTTCAGATGTGTTTATAATTTTCCGTAGAATCCTAACTTGTTTATCTACTGCTTTTCATCGTTGCTGTTCATTGTATTAATGTTATTGAATAAAGTATATATACATATTGTTTTTGTTACTTTAATTAATCCCAAGGGACTAAATTTTTTACTCTTTTGGGACTAAAATATTTTAGTGCCAAGGGAGTAACTTTAGTTCCGCAAGTAATTATTATTGCTTGTAGGCTTTGGAGTGAAAAATTGTAATTTATTGCAGTAATGTTCATAAAATATAATAATTGTTGTTATTATTATTCTTTGTTTCATTTACAATTTTAAAGCAAGAAATTTGTTAACGTTTTTGATTCTTGTAACTCGACATTTTATATTCTATTTTAAATTAGAATATGCGCCGACTTACAAAATTAAAAGATATAAAATGAAAATAATAATAAAAATAATAAATGAAAAAACAGCCAAAATATTCTACTTTGATGACATTTTCCAAAACATGAGAGTTATGCATACCTATCTATGTATTTTATATCTTTCTTATGTATGGGTAAGTATATACGTCAAATAATATACAAGTTGATTGACAGGCCTCAGCCACACAGGGTTATTTTTCAAAACGGGCGTTCCATATGCAACATATTTGCGGTACATCAGGTAGGTAGGTAATACTAGAGTTCCTGGATAGGAGGAACCCTAGGTAATTCAACACTTTTTATAACTAGAAAAAAATTCAGTTGATTTATGCAATATTTTTTGTTCATAACGCGGTACACCTCTGAAAACGAGTGATTTCAACTGGATATTACGAAAACGAGGAATTTAGAAAAAAATATATTGAGAATACAACTTTTTTTTCTCTTGCACCAAAAATTATCCCAAATCACATATGAGATTTTCTGCTTTTTTAGCCTGTAACTGAAACGCGTCCATGGCCAACTTTATACAGGGCGATAAGGGAGTTCAGGTGACGCGCGGCGCGTTCGTTTAAATTGTACAGCTGGACTCACCTGATTCGTCCGTTTTCAAGTAGCGGGCTTTTGGAACCTATTCAAATTTGTTCTCTGATAACAGATAACGAATCGCCTAATGATAATATAGATGGAAAGTCCTACATTTGCCAACAACAAATGGTTTTCCGAATGTGGCGATTTCGTTGATTTATTATACTACTGATGATATTACCTAATCAACAACCCTACAACCACAGAAAATATATTTTCTGTGCTACAACCACAAACTGTCCCTGAAAAACTGGTTTTCTCATAGTGGAAAAACAAAAATTACGATTTTCCGAAAAAATCCATCGGAAAACGTCTTATACTTTTTAGTCAAAGGGAAATGCAAATATATTTAATTAAAGCGAATGCTAATTTTAATTTAATAAGTCTCATAGGCGAATATAGGACATTTTATCTGTGAAATTGTAATTTTAAAAGAAGGAAATAATTTTGGGGTAAAGTACCACAAAGTAGTAGGTCGGTCGTAGTCCTAGAAAAAAGTTAAAAAAATTCATATAGTAGCTTTATGATATCTACTTAGGGAGTTTGCATGCATTTATAAAATTGGAGTAGTGATTGATCGACATAATAGGAGGAGGGGTGTGTGGCCCGAACTCGCTGTGAAGGAACAAGGAAAGTAAAAAGTTCAAGTTTGAACGCAAAGCAACAAACTTGATCGCCTACCCACATTTGAAAGTAAAAGTAAAGTCACGGCTCACGATAAACGAAAATAGTTACATTTTCAAGCAAGTAGCGTTTAAGAGTGAGCCTCCGTGGAGAAAAAGGTGAGTTGCTAGCTTTGAGGTTTCCGTGTAGCAAAGTTCGCTTCTAAAAAGGCAAAAACCGCGGCCCCAAAGTGTAATGGCTTAATAAAAGCCAATAACTCGTTTACCTTGACTCTCCGGCAAAGACATGACTTTATAATACTGTTAGGTTCTTTTATGTTAACCACTGCATCGGCCGTCAGTATTAAATAAGAACAATTATGAGGTAAGCAGTTCGAAATAAAAAACCGAATGCAGTTTTTCACGTAATACGTTTAGTAATTAGTAATACCAGTCGACTTTTAATTCATAATTGCCGATATTAGTGGTAGACGTACGGGGTCTTGTTTGTTTTGTTCATAACTGTAAACAAAAAGGTAAAGGTACACGGCGGACCGGAGACTGTAGTGCATTGTTTCATAGTTTGGCCTCTATGTTAGATAACAATAAAAAACCGACAAAAGCTTTCTAAATTATGCGCATTTTGGTGGAAAGGATGTAAAACCCTGGGTTTGGCAATTCAGAAGTTCCCCGACAAAGGAACAGTATTGTCTTACTTTCACGTCTTTACTTCCAGAAACGATAATGAAAAATGTCTTCGGCAAGCGAGCGAAAAATAAAGGACGTGCGCGACATTTGGGGCTATAACAAGGAAGCGGACAAGGAGAACCCCAGGGTGCCAGTCGTGGACCCCGGCAACGTCGACAGCCGCACCAAGCACAAGTACAAGACGCTGGAGCGCCACCTCAGCATGAAGAAGACCATTAGGAGGAAGATGATGAGGGACCTGAGGGAAATCGGCGACGCCACGTCCGAAGAAAACCAAAACCAAACGGCCGCATTCCTGGAACAAATAAAAAACGACCAGCCGCCGCCAGAGAACATCGAGAAGCCGAGCCTGTGGAAGAGGTTGACCAAAGGTTGGGGACACTAAAGGTGACTAAATCGGTGAGTCATGGTTTCATTTTGCGCGTATGGGAACACCTTCGGTGAAAAGAAGTGATTACGTATTTTTGTACCAGTGATAAACTTATAGTGATGCAGTGGCACAGAAGACTGATGGAAAACTTATAGGTAGTGATAATTTTGATTCATTTTCAAAGCAATAGGTATATTGTTAGCGGGGTGATAGAAAAACTTTATTGTCTGACTGGATTGTGCTTGCCTTTGTTAGATTTTTAAAATTGTAGGCTAAAACGAATGATATTGGGGATTTTTATTTATAGAACTGATTGCGTAGTCAATGATTGGATTATTATTTTTTTAATATTTAGTTTGAGAACCTTGAAGTCATAAGACAATTTAGTTTAAAATACCTAAAACTTTTGCTTCGACGACTTTTTTACTTTTTTGCAATGTTCCAGAAAAGACTGTTTCAAGGCAAAAAAATCTTTTGAGGTAGGTACGGTAAAAGTTTTAACCAACGAGAGACATATTAAAATGATGATTTCTGTGCAACCAACCGAATATATAGTGATCGTTTCCGGGTAATTTTTTTATTAGAAAATGCCGTTGTATAATAAGAATAGGGTCAGCAAATACTTATGTATATTTGGTGTGTTTCTATTAATTCCTGCGTTTATTTCACTAATGAATTTAGATCATACATAGCTCACAATAAAAAACGTTTTATCTTCAGATATAAATAATATTCTATATCAAACTCCAAACCAATATTTCGGAATGACCTTGAAATAGAATATTCGTTTATATATCATATAATCACTATGTTTTATTCCTTTGTGCCTCGGCCTTCAGTTATTGATGTAATAAAGATTTAAAAAAGTAGATAAAATTACAAATTATGAATTTTCTGTGAATACATATTTCATATGAAGCAAGGGAAATTGCAAACATCCTTGTTAATTAAAACCAGAGTTCCCGATCATGAAAAAAGAAAATAGCCTGAATAACCAATAAAAACCTATAATACAACTTTGTTGAATTTTTCTATGCGAACATTGAGTAAATTATTCCTTTACTCAACGATACCAGAAACTATAGAATTCTTTCTATAGTCACTGATGATACTAAATAAAGAAAATGGCATTGCACTACTTTTTAACAACGCGTGGTTGAAGGAAAAAGTTGTAGGTAGGTGGGTACACACCGCAAATTTCTTTATTTGACTTGTTCTGCAAGATATATGTATTTAAATTATTTGTCAAACAAAAAAATCTTCAATATTTTGATATGCATATACCTACTTATTAGAGGTGTTCCTATATAAAAATACGTAAAAAATCACTGACCAAAAAATCGCACATGACTCGTCGAATGGGCAAATATAGGAAAGTTCATACTTTTCTGAGATAGTGATATGGTACTTAATAATTTTATCCTGTAGGTATAGAATTAAGATATTTAAGTCGTTCCTGATTGTAGATTTTTAAGGGAATTTATTTATAAAAGTCTGGAAAAGTATTCATTTTTGGAGTGACATCACAACATGTGTGGTGTGTAGGTATACGATAATTTCTAGTTTGGATTTTGTATTCTAATTTAGACCGGGTTTTATTTTTTTGATGGATTATTATTTCGCCACCCCAGTAATTCCAAATATTATATCATCTTCTTTAACAAGGTTTAACATAAAGATATACATTTTAATGTTAATATATTGTTTGCTTTATTTTGTGAATATATGGTTATTTTAAAACTGCTTTTTCTCGACATTTATTATTAGACCCCATAAAAATAGGGGATGAACTTGAAATATGTGTTTATTTTGCTACCCAAATAACTATAGTTACTTTTTCATAGACCCCGTTAGTCCTATATTTTTCGTAAGAATCAGTCAACTTTCATATCAACTCGACCGGCTAAAAAAAAGTTTCGAACGTTGGGACTACACGAACCAGTCATAATAATAGACAATTATTTAACACTTTTAATAATTCCTAGTTTTTGTTACTGTTTTTAGCAAAGTTGGAAATATCGATACGATGTTTATTTCACAATTATTGAGAACCACATAGAAAAAATGAAACTATAACCAGCGTCCAGAGATAGACTTTGCTATAACATTGTACGCGTTTGGGGGGTTTCTCTTCTATTATACCAGTGTGACCCAAAGAGTTCGCAACATAAATGAGATTTTTTTTTATTGTCGAGATATTAAAAAAAAGTATTTTGAGGAATCTTACTCTCTATGCATGTCCAAGAACCTAAAAATAATTGATTTTGACCAAATATGGCGAAAAAAACTACCATTAAGATATGAAAAGTGAGGTGAAATGACGATGAGGCATGACAAAAAGTTATTTGAAAAAGTTGTTTAGAATGTCATTTTAGACCTTTGAAGTAGTTACCAAAAAAATTGAAAATTACAGTTTTTCTAAAATATATGTTTTTCATATCCAGATAATTTTTAATTGTTTTCAATTAAATACAACCAAAAGTCTATTCCTAATGTATTTGTCCCAAAAAATATGATTTGTTCTGGTTTTCCAGAACTACTACTAAAATTATCTTACTTGTATATTTTATTTTGAGGATTCCAGTAAATGCATTTTTTCTAAACTATGTATTTGTGTTACTTACTTAGAGAAAAAAAAAACTGATAACTTATCAATTAAAAACTATCTTGGTTGCCCGTATAGCACTGCAAGGAACTTTTAACATGATTGATAACTCCTAAGGTCTGTGCTCCTAGTCTGCAGTAATATGAGGTTGAGAATTTATTATTATTTATTACTATTATAATGGCTCACCCTGTATAGCTATAGCACCTGTTTCAAATGAATTTGATTTTTATTACCGAGGCACTATAGGTACTCACTGATTTGAATAACTCACCTAGTGTAAAAAAATGACTTTCTAAAATGACTTTTATGTGCATGTAAAGTATAATAATGATTATTAGAAATTAGTTTCTACAGAAACTCGTAAAAATTTAAGTCCTTACAATTTGGTGCCATTGGAAACCTTTTCAACTGGTTCTTGGCTCATTCTGTTGTTTAATTTCAAAATGTTGTCCAAAATGTGTACGGACGACCAAAATATGCTTCGTTTTGCATTTAAAAATTGTTATGTTCCAAAAAGGCAATTCAGATGACCATTTTATACCATGATGATTGATCACTGAAAGCACATAGAATGGATGATTAAAAATTAAATAATACTAATAATCTGTGAAGTTGATAGCTATTCCTGTGTTGAACGATATGACCGAAAAATTGTTAGTAGTGTTTCTATTTATTATTACTTCAACTGTATAAACTCGTATCCTGCATTTCCTAAAACTAGATTTAATTTTAAAAAAATCGTTTTCTGTTTATTGACTAATACTAATGTTGTAATTAACTTATTTTATTTATATTAATGAAAGTATATCAGCACGGGGCAATTCTAAAAGCACACAATTTCTATTCGATTTGGTACAATCTTTTTAATGAAGTGACAACAAACCAATCAAGTTTTTGCTTGGGTAAAAAAACATTTTTATGGCAACGGGCAAATGATTTTACGCAAGGGGATCCAATATTACTTTCACCGTTTACAAAGCATTTCCACTAGATTGCAGTTCTGCCACATCTGTTTGTGATTTCATCTAAATTTTTACTCTATTAGAAATTGCATTTATGGCTTTTCATATGTAAAAGGGTTATTCGCGCATGAAACATGCATAGATGAGAAAAATCGCGTAAAGGGCAAAACCGCATTGAATAAAAACCAATTTTAAAAGATCGCAGCAAATTTGTACAATTGATTGCTAAAGATCTTTCGATGTTTCAAAAACCAATATCCCTCTGGCAGAACAAAATGCAACGAAAATTTGAATAGATAGGTAGTGGGTGAAACAACAAAATGGGCTTGATTGTTGTAGGTCTAATATTATTTTAAAATGTCACCTTCTTCAGTACCTAATATGTCCCTAAATAAGTGAACAAGTAGAGCTGTGAAAGAAAACAATTTCAAATTGTTTGTCAGCGGTTTATTTTTTTACGTTGAATTCATATTGGTGTGAGATAAGTACCTATTTTTTTGGGTAGCCGGTTTAAAATAAAAAAAAATCCTGTGGTTTCAGCCACTTGTATTTTCTCTCTAATAAAACCGCTAATAACCGAAGAAATAATCTATCTACACCAATGTAAAAGATGTAAAACGTAAAAAATAAGTACAATTTTGTTTACTGAAATTGAAAATATTCACAAACATAATAGGAAACGCTACAAAACAAGAAACGCTCTGTATCTCCAAAACCCACGATGTATGTCCTCATACATCGTGGGTTTTGGAGTCCTCATACATCGTGCCCAAACCAAACCCAAACAAATCGAGATATAGGAGATAGATGCGGTTTGCCGCATTCGACTTTTCTTGAAAATCGAGCACTATATACAGTGTGGTCCAAAAGAGTTCGCAACAAGAACAAAATTTGTTAAATGGCATTTTTTTTATTGTTGAGATATTAAAAAAAGCACGGCTCCCTTTGGCGAAAGGAACCGAAGGAAGCCGTAATTCGTAGGCCATGAAAAAATAATCGATTTTGACAAATATGTCAAATCACCATCAATATTTCAATTTCAAAAAACTACCATTAAACTTAATTAAAGCGAGGTTAAATGACGAGATATCGAAAAAAGTTATTTGAAAAAGTTGTTTAGAATGCAATTTTAGACCTTTGTGCAAAATTTGAGGCACTAGTTAACTAAAAAATTGGAAATCACAAATTTTCAAAAATATTTTTCTATTAAAAAATCGTAATGTATTTTCTGGAAAAATATGTTTTTTTTTGTTTTCCACAAATAACTATCGACTAGAATTTGAATACAGCCAACAACGCGGATCGTAAATAAAAAGCTGATTTTTCAGTTAAGTTATTTCTTACATTTAGAATTTTAGTGTCATATCATTATTCTAAACATTTTTTGTTGCTTTATCACGAGTTCCACAAATATGTCAAATAAATCTAGTAAAATAAAAAGGTCAAAATTTATTAATTTCAAAAACAGGGTTTTTCTAAACATCTGGCCTAAAATATAGAGTTTGGGGCTTATTTTTATATCAAAAATAAAAAGTAATATTCATATCCAATATTTCATCAAAATAATGTTAATTATTTATTAGCCTTTTTTACTCGACAAGGTGAATTCTTTAAAGACGAATTTTGAATTCTATTTCCTAAAAATTAATAATTTTTATTATGTAAACTGTCATATAGGAACTATACAACGAACAGAAAAATTTCAAAGTCACTGAAATGTGGCAAAAATGTAACAAACATTTATTTGAAAAACATTTTTTATAAAGAAACTAAAAAGTTGTAGGCAATAACATTATTGCACTATTTTGTCCAACTTTTTAAATTCCTTTGAGTATTCCGTGCCATTGTTGACTCATGGATACACTTGTTTACTTGAAGAGTAGGAAGAGGTGTTGATATTCTACTTGTGTATCGCTATCGCTTCGGATAGACCTGTGGTCGAAGGCCGAAAAACATCGCTGAAAGCCAAGAGCTTCGGGCAAAATGTAGTTTCAAGGTATATGCTCTGTAATAGCTTTATCTGTGTCATTTACTAATTAACTTCCTACACTGACTGTGATTTTGAGTTTTTTATTCATTAGTAGCTGAGCAAATGCTATCTAATAGAAAAGTCAGCTCCTGCCGCAAATGGCACTGACGCCAGTGTATAACAGAAATCGACACCCTTCACCAAACATAGAATATTGCGAGAGTGAGAATTATTATATTAGGTTGAAGCTCAATATCAAATAAAAAGCATTGAGCAACATTATAGAACGAAGTTAAACTCGATACAAGCACCGATCTTGGTGGCAGTATATCTCAAATGTAAACTATTGAACTGAAACCACAGTTTTCACTTCTCGCGAATATAAAAAATTATAATTTAGACTACAAATTAGATATATACCTAGTTCCTATATAGTTTATGTGTTCCAGTATATTACCTACTAAGCTGGTTTAAATGATAAATTTCACAGATCTAAAAATAATGGAAAATATACTATTTGTATTAAGCAGGTACATTAATGTTGAACATTACATAATAATACGCGCAACTTTACTATAACAGAATTGCCATAGTTTCTAAAAAATTAGTTCCAGTCCACGAGTTTTCCAATGTTATCATAGCAACATTTATTTTGTTATTAATAGGACAGAAATAAAAAATAAGTTTTATATTATGCAACCGAGTGAAAATCGTTTTGACAGAAAGTGGACTATCCAGAAAATACTATTAGTTTTGGTTATTACGGATAATGTATATCTGGAAAACATTCTGTGTCTGGATTCATGGCTATCACGACAGCTGCAGAACATAGGTACATATAGATAGGCAATAGACAATAATAGCATCCCATAAATAAAAATAAACATGTATATTTTTTATTGTTCATACATTGAAGATTAACTATAAACAACACCAACTGGTATAAATTTATGTAAATTACTTTGTAAAAATTACAAAAGATAGTGTTCCTTTTGTAAGATAAAAGGAAAATAAAAAGTTGATCTGTGACTAGCTAGAATATTTCGAGTTTATATAAAAAACAAATAAAACATAAAATAGAGTATAGAGAATTTGTTTCTATAGTAAAAGGTTTTGGGAAAGTCTAAACTATTATAAAATGGAGTATAGTTTACTGAGCGGGAAGACTTAGTAACCTTCCAAAATTTGTTATTACTTATTATTTATAAACACTCTATAGAAGGCTTTGTATCTAAGTATATCTTTAGGGGCTCAAGTGTGAATAATTTTGCTGCTAGATACCTGGGTAAACAAGCCATACAAAAATTTAACAGAGCAGAAGGGAGAATATTTTTTTAAAACCATTACTTCTTATAATATTAAATATCTTATAAAGGTATTACTGTAATAAGAACGGAATTAAAACATCATCAAAAGTATGCTTAGTTATCTGTATTAATAGAATTTTACTTACAATTTGCTAGAAAAACTAGTGAATTTGAATGGCTTGCAAAGAATAAGGGTCGTTTTAAAATACTCATAGATACTAACGGCACTATTTTAAAAGTTTTAGCTGCTAGAAATAAATAATATATAGTTCATTTAGCAGCTATAACTTTTAAAATAGTGTCATTAGTATCTATGCATATTCATTCAAATCAATAAATCTTTCGAATGCACTAGCATGTCCAGCTAGTTGTAGTCATACACGCAGCCAAACATACTTTTGATGAGGTTTTATTTCTTAAAAAATGGTTTATTTATGCCCTTAACTAAAGGTTATTCAAAAGGTGCATTCAAAAACCTACCTCTTGGTAGTCAACGTCACTGGAAGACGACAATTTTAGCTTGGCAGCTTCCAAATTGTTTGCTAGCGGGGTGAATCCAAACGTAGCCACCAAAGTGAGGATTTTTTGGATGTAGTGGTAGCAGCGGTAACGATGGTTGCAGTTTTTTGAATATGCCCTAATTCTAATCGCTATTAGATACTACAGCTAGAAATAATTCTGATATTCTTAGGAATTGCAATGTAAATTGTTATAATATGTATTTTAGAACCTTAAATATAAAAAAAAATGTATTCGAGTATGATCGGACATGATACTTAAATATAAATGAATTGACTTTAAAACTTATTATTATTAAATTATCCTCCCAACTCTTAAACTCTTGTCTTGAAAGTGTCTTTCTTGTACTTTTATTTTGTTTTGTCTTAATCCAACATTAATCCATGGACTAATGAATAATAAATGTACAGAATGTCCCATTATTGACTGGACATTTCTTAACGGGAGATTATTGAATAAGGCAATTAGAGCTGAAAAAATATTTTTCTCTTTTTTGCACTAATGCAGCTTTGAATTAGCTCTAGAGGGTGCAAGTTAGGCCACAATCGAAATAAATTCTATTTAAACTTTTATTGTTCCTTGCATATTGGCTTTTGCGACTAAAAATAAAAATTATCAAAACTTTAATCATAAGCAAGAAAGCTATACCTGTCCAAAGTCTTAAAACCATTTTCATTATAAAACCGATTTTACTTCACGGTGGGCCTTAATTTGAAAAAATATTTTTTCTCAGAAAGCTTAAAAATTCGAAAAAAATAAAAATTAAGTATACCAAACAGTACGTAATTCAAATTTTATTATGGTCCACAATCTAAGGAATTTTGCCAGATGGCAGAAATCTGAAAGTTCCCACTTTTCGCCAGATAAACATCAAATCAGAGGAAATTACTCGAAAATGATCGTTTCTTAATTTTTACTATTAATAATTTAAAATAATTAAATGGTTGCATCTGTACACACTGTATAATGCATGTCATGCTTCTGGTAATATCAGCCAACATCAATCAACAGTAAATTGTTTAAAAAAGTTCAATTGAAAATTCACTACTTAAAAAATAAACATTTTGGTAAACCAGTAAGCCAATATTTTACAAATATATTTTTTATTTCATTTAAATTCAATTAGAATTACTGACGAACAAAAGAAAATCAAAAATTTTGCACTTTGATGTGTCTAGTTATAACCACAAACAAAAACTTTTAAAATTAATGCCAATGGAGACATAAAATCATTTTTCTATAATGAAAAGTGTAGGTTTCGAGACTTTCGAAAATACATTGCCTACTAATATTGTTTTAAGAATTATGTAATGTGCTACAATGCATTTTTTCTACTCCTATGCCACTAACATACCTATTAAGTGACGGTTTAGGTTATAAGTAAGTTCATTGTTACGAACACTGATATGTAATGACTGACACTTAATGACTGACACGTAATAAAAAAAATTACGTATCTGCTCTTAATTAAAACGCAATTATCACGGATGCCTTGTTAGCGCGGCATCCGCGTCACCATAGCAACTAACCAACATACTAATTGTTGCCTGACAGATAATCAGAAGTATAGTTTATCTATTATAATAGTTTTTCTTTCGTCGAAGAAAAATTATAATACAAAACTCGAGTTGTAAGCTTATTACATACTCGTGGAATTACAGCACTCGCCGTTTACAAGCTGTTTACAACTCTCGCTATGTAATATACTATTATTTAACGTTTCATGCAAAAAAGAAAAAAAGTGTAGCCATCTCTCAATTTTCGAACACCCTTTATCCAGATACTTAATTTTTTTAGGGAAAAATAATTGTCTTTTTGTAAACCGAAACCGAGAAACCTGTACAATATACAGAAAGTTCAAAATAATTCACACTTCCTGCAGATATTTTTGGAACTATTAGGTAACTACAAATCACATTTGACACCTTAGAACATTACTAAATTATTTTCAAAACGCACAGGGTCCTCTATGGCCCTGAAAATAATATTATCATCTCTACCACCGTTTCCTAAGATTTGAACATAGATAACAGCACATCACCACAATTGTTAGTTATTCTAATCACATCAAGACCCAAACTGCTCGGTACAATTTTCGATTGGCTTAAACGAATACTTCCCCCTCCCATCTAACTGCAAGACGTACTCGTGATGTTGCCATAACGACTTCCTATGCGACACCGTCAACAACGTTATGCCTACTTCTCGACAATAAGTGTACATACTCCCTTCCACGTCAACCGATACAGCACTGGTACATTCATCTAATATTGCAAATTGCGGTTTGTGATAGAAAAGTCGGGCCATGGCTATCCTCTGCTTTTCACCACCCGATAACACGTCCAACCAGTCGGCTACGGCATTTAAGCCGCCCTCGCGATCTAATAGATACTCCAGTTGCACCCTCTTCAAATGTTCTTCTAGTTTCGCGTCGGTCGTACCCCTTCTTATCGCCTCTGCACTGGAGTGCGGGTACGTCAGTTGATCCCGCAAGCAACCCAGCGTCATGTAGGGCTTCTGCGGTACATAAAATAGCTTGCCACGCGGAGGTTTGGTCAATTGGCCGCCAAACAACGGCCAGAGTTCCCCGAGAACTCTGAACAGTGACGATTTCCCGGCGCCATTCGGACCGCACACCAAGACGTTCATGCCGGATTTAATTTCAAAGCTTATTTCGGGAATGAGGATGTCGCCGTTAGGCGTTACGAGTGGTACCCGATCGAATTTGATTATGTTGTTTTGGAAAATTAGTTTTCCCGCATTCGCCCTAAGATTCTCTGCTCCCGCCACCATTGTACGTTCGTACTTCCCCTCATTTAACTCGTTTAAGACAGTTCTAAGCTGGGTCACTCGAGCCGTAAAGCCGGCTAAACGGGTCAAGTCGCGACCGGCTAAAACGAGGCGTCCAATCGCTTCAGCTAATTTAACAAGCATTCTGCCGTAAGTATAATATAATCGAGATCTCTCCCCGTGATCTACCGTCCTCATGAAGTGCCCGCTCGAGAAAAACGGCAATGAAACTGCCCAAAAGCCGACTATACTAGCGAAATATTTCGCTACTAAATTATCAACTACCCCCATAAGAACCTTGAATTTCAAAAACTTTCGCAGGTGATTTAAAAGCTTGTTATAACTCGCCAGAACCGTTATCTTCTCTCTGTGGTTACCGTTGTAAAAGGCGATCTCCTCTGAGTGTGTTATTAATCTCGAATTAATATGACGGAACTCACCCTCGAGTTTCTGTTCGCCGGCAGTCAACCTCGCCGTAGGTTTACGCAGGTGGGTCAAAATAAAACCGCTAACAAACAGATAGCCTAACATTAAACCAGGAGTGCCACCTCCCAGAGTGGTCGACAACTTATAAACATATATACTTATATCCAGTAAAGGTTTCGCAGTGTTACAATACAAATCCGCTACTCCGTCGCAAAATTTGTCAATGTCGGTGGTCAAGAGTTGGTCGGCGTTTGCGATTCGGTTGTCCAGATTCGACATGCGGTAGTAGGTGAAGTTTTTGAGGTACTCGTCGTAGAGGCGCCTCGTCATGTTTGTTCGTAAGTTGATTTTGAGGGTGCCGATAGAGTATTTGAGGATGTTGTTCACGACGGCCACTAGGGGCATGGCGAGGAAGAATTTGAGCAGTCGCTGCCTGAAGAGGGTCTTGTCCATGGAGACAATTGCACTGAAATTGAAATAAATAAACATGAACGTACACTGTCGTGCATCGAAATCGGTCCACCGTTAAACTTTTGACTGTTGACTACATATACGAGTATTTTTTTAGATATTATTCATCGGATCAAAAAATATGCTAAATTCTAAAAAAGTCATTCTGACAATATCGCGATTTTGCCGTTTTTCGTTAATCTGCATTGATGTTATTTCGGCTTAGGGCTCTGAGGCCGGCATAGTTTAAGCTTCCGCAAGTCTTCCGATCAGGTTCAGATGTTTTCGGCATTCCCGAAAAATCGAGATATAGAAAAAACCTAAGAGTGGTTCTGGAGGATACTAGGACGGATTTTTTCGAGGCTTCCCCAGGTTAAGGTTTTTTCAACTTTCAAACCTTGACTGACCGAGGTTGGAATTTTTATATGAAGGCATGCTGTTTCTAAAAAAATATAGTAAAAGTCAAAAACAAAACAATTTTTGTCATTATAATCCAGTCAATGAATGCTGAAAATGGTTTGTAGACAGACCTTTGGACGTGTTTGGACATGAATATACTAAAAGTCCCTGAATCCGTGATGAGAGCTAACTCCAGGGGTTCCCAAAATGTGTCTTTGTTTTTGATTTTTTGCTTATATCTCGATAATGGCTGGTCTTAGTGAAAACAATACTATATCCCAAATTAAATATGATAAAATGTTGAACAAAATAGTATCTATTTGTTACAAACGAGGTACAAACTTTTGAAAACTGTTATTATTTCAAAAATAACTTCCACACTATGGTTTTGGACATACAGGGTGTCTACTTTTAAACATATACAAATCCATAAAACCTTTATTTTTGGAGATAACAAAAACCATTTAGCGATTTTTTTAAATTAAAATCTCACACCACAGCGTTAATCAGGACATACCATATCCATATCAACATGTAACATTTTAAAGCGGCAGGTGAAATTGTATGTTTCGAATGTTGGAGTTAATAGATGTTTTTGAGCACGTTTCGCCAATTTCATCGCAAACGGTAGATTTTTAACATTATGAAACAAGTACCTTCTTGTTGCAGAACAAAAAGATACACTAAAAACCTAGGGGGTTTTGACCAATGCCCATTTGGCATTTTTTTTTTATTTTGAATGTACAGTTCAACTGTATTGTTAAAGTGGTTGGTGACAATTTTGATTTCCGAATGTTGGAGTCAACAGGTATTTTGGGGCTCATTTTATCGATATAAAACAAATATACACTTTTGTTGGACAATGAAAAGATGCACTTAAATGATACACCTAAAAAACCAAAAAAATATCCTCACAAGTTATGAGTAAAAACACAAGCCAAAAGTAGTGCAAGCGGCACTTTCTGTGAGATAAGAAGAAATTGACATTTTCAATTTAAGCATTGAGTAAAGGATATTCCTTTACTCAATGATTTAAGTCAAGTACCTTATTGGCGTATAACACCTAATTTTAGTACCTACTTTCAATCTGAATTTTGTCATTTTATTGCCATAGCATTAAGTAATAAAGGATATTATTCTAAGAATATATATCAAGAATCCATCAATAATTGAGTCGGATCATACTTTGAATGTATGCATTTGCTTATTTTGATTGATATACTAGATTCAAATGTAGTGGCAGTGAACACTTTTAGTTTCTATAATATTGTAATATATTATGTCATATGCTATTTTACAGCTTTGTTAACGAACAAATCCACTCTATTGCCCCACTAATTTGAGCACTTTTAAAAAATTTAGATCGTTTTTCCAGTTTTTGGTGCTATGTAAGCCGGACATGCCATCTCTCTAATATATAATGCTGGTATTACACTTGTCAATTTCTTGGCCAATAAATTGGCCAAGAAATTGTAGATAATGTGGTATGTTTTACACCATCAATAAATTGGTCAATTTATTGTGCAATTTCAATACTACCAACACGAAAGCACAAATATGCAAACATTAATAAGTAAATAAATCCGCGAATCTCTCAAATCACACGCAAAAATCGAAAAATCATAACCAATAGTTATAAATTAGTTATTAATGTGAATACTGAGTGAACTGGAGCATAATCTCATTTCCGGTAATTTTTTTTAAGTCACTAAAATTGGTATTGAGATCGGAACACAGAAAATCCCTAGAAATACCCAAACTTGCCACAATATTTTCGAACTTGCGTCAATTTCTTGGCCAAGAAATTGATAAAGAAATTGAAGGTAAATTGACGACAATTTCTGTTTTATACACACAATTCAACTTGCACAATTTATTGACGAAGAAATTGACAAGTGTAATACCAGCTTACAACCACAAAATATAAAGATTAGGTTTCTATGCTGCGTTGTTGGACTGCAGGCGGGAGATTTACCTAATTATACCTAATAATTATTAGATATTGTTTTTATACCTTTATACCTTTAAATAATAAATATATATAGGCAATTGCTGGTTTAGGTTATTTGATTATTACTAATTACAAACAATTACAAACTTAGAATGTTTGTGATAAGTTATGCCCTGATTAAATCTGACAACTAAGCTAACTGACCTTGATGAGAGTTTGGTTATGCTGTCAGCTGAAGGATATTTTACACTGTACAATTATTTTATGAATTCTTCTTAGCCAAGCGTTCAGCACCTTTCAGAAATTATTGTGACATGGAAACCCACTTGGGCTAAACGAATGAAGATTTAAAAAATGTACATTTTATTTTCAAATTATTAATTTAGGCTCCTGAAGAAAGTTATATTATGCTGGTAGCGTAATCTGGTGATACAAACATACCTACTACCTCGACTACCATTTTATATCAAAATTGTTTTATGAATTATGAATGATTATTGATTTTCTCGATATGATTTCCTTGGTGATTTCTTACCTTTCAATTTTTGTTCCATTGCTGATTAACCAAAGATCGCACATGGATCTAGCTATCAAACTAGCCGCTATCAATAAAAATAAGCCAGACTCGTTTGACAGCCATCCTGGCACTGCAACTTTTAGCAACTGCCCTAACTGTACAAAAAATCGTTTATCTACATGCGCTTTCACATTGTTGTCTTTCTTTTCTGTGATGAGGTATTTTAATTCTTCTTCATATTCTTTCTTAAATCGTCTGAAATTATTAAAAAAATTATAATACAAAACATAGAGTAGAAATACCTTAATGAATAAATAAGAGCCAATGAGGATGCCATTTAACAGTCCCATATGCATGCAAAAAAATAAAACAAATTAAACTAATCCAACATAAACTAAACATAAATATGCATAGTATAAGACCTCCAATGTACAGAATACCAAATTGTTTAATTATTACACTTACCTATCAATAGCCTTTGGTCCTATTTTACTCTTTCTGTTGTATAAAAGCCAAATTGCCAATGCAATGCCCCCACCGGCAAGGGTGTTATTCCTTGTAAAATATTTACTGTAAACAGGTGCCATTACTGCAGCATTTTTTGCGAACGAAGACTTATTAAAAATCTTTTTTGTCGATAGAATGACAATGCAAAGTGAACCCGTTTCCCACTCTTTCTTCCACTGCTTAATTTAGACTTTGATCACACCACCAGCTTAGAGTTTGATTTTCATGTGCTTCGGTTTTGATAGGCGAAATAAAACACTAGCAAATCCTGATGAAAAGGCGATATTATTAGACTACCAAGGATATTACGTCACCGTAAATGAAAGTTATAATCACCTAATGATAGCGCGCTATTTCTGGGTTGTTAAATATGCTGTGATGGGAGATTTCTCTTTTTCAGAAAAATTATACTTGAACCTCGGTCATGTGAAAGGAATTATATTTTTTATCCTTGAATTCCCTCCATCAATAGTGTGTCACGAACACAGAATAGTAGTTTACCCTAATTTACAAATCTTTATGTTCTGTAATGTAACATTGAATTAATAAAATATAAATTTGCAATGCACCATAACAAAAATCCAAATAGCAGACAGATTTTGACTTTGACGTTGACGTTTATTTTTATTGGCAAATTTGACAGCATTATGATTACTGACATTTCTGTCAAAAGTACTGCGTTCAAATATTTTAGTGAGACGCAATTTGTTATATCGTCATTGGGTGGATGATTTTTGGTCTAACCATAGACAAATCCAAATATTTGGGTCCTCAACGCTTCTGCTGACACGGTAAACGCAACCATAGACTTACGAATAATTCTGCTCAAATGATCAGCTGATCGCAAGGTCTATATTATAGACCGAACAATAGCTATGTTCGCGGAGCAATCCCGAACCAGTTCCGAACTTGTAATTATTGTTAATCCCATTAATAGCTTTGTTCCAAAAAATAGTTCTGAACCAGTTCTAACAAATCAGAATGCTGAAAAGTAATTCCAGAACTATTTTCAACCAATTAGATCGCTGATTCAGAACTGTTGTTGGAACAAACCCATTCAGTTTTGAATTTTAGAATTTCTTTGAGCCATTGTACATTGGCGGTTACTAGTTCGGAACTAATTCGGGATTGTTCTGCGACCGTAGCCATTGAGTTTGTTCCAACAACAGTTCTGAACCGTTCTTCAGCGATCTAATTAGTTGAAAACAGTTCTGGAATTACTTTTCTGCGTTCTGATTAGCTAGAACCGGTTCAGAACTGTTGTTGGAACAAAGCGATTATTAGAAATCGAATCGAATTTCCTTGAGTTACTGCTTTCTAACCTAACTTTAATATTTTGTAATTGCGGTTTCCATACCAACGTTACAAACAACCTGAGAGATGATAAAGAACTAATAATTGATCAAACAAGCCGGTGGCCGTTGATAAAATAGCAGACCATTGATATCCTTTTTCTTTGTAATCTCTGCAATTTTCTGTGAAAATGAAAGTCGAAGAGGTGAAAAGCACGGTGAAAACTCAACGAATAAGTGCCCATAGCCATGTTAAAGGGTTAGGATTAGACGAAAATGGATATGCTATCCAAGCCGCTGCTGGTTTGGTCGGGCAAGAGCAAGCTAGGGAGGTTAGGTTCAAAATGTTTCTACTTGATTTTTGCGCCTTTTACATTAATTTGTTGTCTTTTCTCTTCAAAAAATAATTGATGAATTCACGTATTGTTTTATAGGCTGCCGGAGTGGTTGTCGACATGATTAGAAGCAAGAAAATGGCGGGCAGGGCTGTGTTGCTTGCGGGACCTCCTGGAACAGGCAAAACGGCGATAGCTTTAGCAATTGCTCAGGAGCTGGGTAACAAAGTACCTTTTTGTCCTATGGTGGGATCGGAAGTATACAGTTCAGAAATCAAGAAGACCGAAGTGCTCATGGAGAATTTCCGAAGGGCTATTGGACTTCGTATCAGGGAAACTAAGGAAGTTTATGAGGGAGAAGTTAGCGAATTGACGCCGGTTGAAACAGAAAATCCTGCAGGAGGTAAATAATAAATACCTCGAATCTCCAGCATTACACATGTATCCTTTTAGTTAAATTATTCATATTTATTAATTAGGTTAAAATGGATAAAAAGGTACATAGGTACCTACCTAACGTTTTATTACATAAATTTAGATATTTATATTTTATTTTCATAGTGTATAACTTTTACTGAACTAAAATATAAGCAAGGCATATCTAAATCTTTCAAAATTTCGTTTTTTCCACGGGTTTTCTCGAAGTCTAGATGTTGCAAAATAGTGTGGTGATTAATTTGAGTTGCGTACAGTAAAAATTCATTTCGATTACAACCACAAATATCGCCGTAAAATACAGGGTCAAAAGGAAATTTGAAAAACAATGCCAGATTCGTGTTCAGGAACCTCGAAAACGGGGGTAGCCAAAATTTCAAGAAAATCGGAAGTGGGTTCCACCATTGGAAATAATTACCCTAAAATGTATGTTTTCTTTCCATAAAATTGTTTAGAAGCCACTGTTGAAAATGTTTTTATTTAAGAAGGAAAAATATCATTACCTACTTCTTGCATGCTCTACTACTACTAAGGTACTAGTACTAATGCCATTTTAGGTTATGGTAAAACAATAAGTCACGTAATAATTGGCCTACGTACAGCTAAGGGAAGCAAACAACTAAAGTTAGATCCCAGTATTTATGAAGCATTGCAAAAAGAAAAGGTTGAGGTTGGAGATGTAATTTACATTGAAGCTACGAGTGGAGCTGTAAAGAGACAAGGTAGATCTGATGCGTATGCGACTGAATTCGATTTAGAAGCCGAGGAATATGTTCCTCTGCCTAAAGGTGATGTGCATAAGAAGAAAGAAGTAGTTCAAGTAAGTAAAGGTTGCTGCTAGTTGCTATGACTGGAATATGCAAAATCAACCGTTTGCGTTGGAATTGGCAAAACATGCCCCAAAACAGCAACTTGATTATTTTGGGAGATATTGCCATAATTCAATTTCAATATTTTCGCCCAAAATACATAATATATGCAGTTGCTCTATGTTCCATTGTTAATGAGACACCGTGTATATTAAATTCAGTCAATTAAAAAGGCGATTTTTTTTAGGACGTAACTCTGCACGATCTCGATGCTGCGAATGCCAAACCCCAAGGAGGCCAAGACGTTCTTTCCATGATGGGGCAACTGCTGAAGCCAAAGAAAACCGAAATCACCGATAAGCTCCGCAAAGAAATCAATAAAATCGTCGACAAATACATCGATCAGGGCATCGCCGAATTGGTGCCAGGAGTTTTATTTATCGACGAAGTTCATATGTTAGATATTGAGACGTTTACATATTTGCACAGAGCCCTTGAGAGTGCGATTGCCCCTATTGTGATTTTTGCGACGAACAGAGGACGGTGTCTTATAAGGGGAACGGATGACGTTTATTCGCCGCACGGAATCCCTTTGGATTTGCTCGATAGATTGCTGATAATCAGGACTGTGCCATACGAAAGGCCTGATATGGAGCAAATTTTGAAATTGAGGGCAAATACGGAAGGTCTGGAAATCGATCCGGAGGCTGTTTCTATACTGGGTGAAGTCGGAACGAGAGCGACATTACGTTTTGCCGTGCAATTGTTAAATCCGGCATATCTGACAGCAAAAATAAACGGGAGGAATAATATAACGAAAGCAGATGTCGATGAGGTGGCCGGGTTGTTCTTAGATGCGAAAGCTTCCGCAAAGATTTTGACAGATCAGAAGGATAAGTTTATGATGTAAATGATTATAGATTTGGAATGTATTGTGAGTTGTATGATTTGTTTATTAAATACTTTTTAAGTGAAAATTGTGTCGTGTGTAGGGAAGAGACAGAAACAATAAAATAATTTCTTTTCATTCAGGTGCATTACATTAAAAATTGCATATTTTTGAATGATACAATTACTGGTTTGACGATAAATTTATTTTGGAGAATGAGGGACATTTAACAAATATTTCTTTCAGCAAGACAAATTTGTTCGTTACCTTGATTGGTGCTAATGAGTCTGCTAAAGAGCCCGCAAAGGTTCATACATTTTTTAAATTCTTGACCATTTTTGAATAAGTAACAAACACATCTTTCTTATTTTTAGAGATTGGTTTGTAAGTGCCTAGTTAAGTGAGTTCCAAAAATATTCTCAAATATTTGAGAGAATGTTTCCAAAAGTTTTTTTGGAAATTTTAAGCTGTAAAATTTTTGAAATTTTAGAGGATATTCTCAAGATATCCTCAGTCTACCTGTAATGAAGAGCCTAGAAGTTCGTGAGTATTGGTAAGTACATTTTTATAATTATAAAAAATAAAATATATTCACTTTCCACTCTTTATCTTTTTTTGTTATTTCATCTATTTATTCCAAAAAAGAAAATATTCTTAGAAAAGTTGTAAAAATCACAATAACCCAACCGTATAACATCTTGATAAAACTATTTTTCATCCGGTCATCGGCAGTAATAAACTTTAAAAATTTCATTTTTGTTGAAACCTTGCAGGAAAATTTTCTGAAAAAAGTCCCAATCCTAAAAAATGTCTTGAGAGTCCGCTGAGCTTTCAAAAAGTCAAATTTAGGGAAAAAAAGAAAATTTAAGGCCATGGCGGACTCTCTAAATGATTGATAGCAGTTACCACTTTTAGTTAGTATTGTTTATACGACTAACCTAGTATAATTTTTGCTATTAGTAACATTTACACGCAAAGAATGGAGATATATAAAAATTTAAAAAGGTTGCAATTTTTCAACGTCTCTTCAAACATTGATGGTTCTTGTGGACCCACTAAATATTGAAACAAAAATTGGTATTGGTTACCCTAAGGGAATCTTTTTGTAACTATTATATCAAAATAATAATAAAAAAAATTACTCCACCCTAGTTTCGTCCCTTCGCCCCAGATTTCAAATACACTTTATTTTGGATTATAAACAACTTTCCTTTATAAATATTTTGACTAAAATAATAAATATTGGTAAACTACTTCTCTCTTAAAACATTTTCATGTTTTCTTAATTTATTAACATTGTGTAAGTACATCTGATCTGAGATTTCTCTCTTATTTTCTCGACAAGCATATTCTTTTTGTAACGAATGACTTCACAAAATTATTAATAAAAATTGTTCCTAATTTTACTATATTTTACAGAAAAGGCACCTTACTTAAACCAAAAATAAGTTTTTGCCTACTGAAAAGGCCTACAAAATGATTTCTGAAAGATAAATATATCACTCAAATTACTTTCTAACAAAGCAGGCCTGACTCCCTGAACGTCAAATTTCTACTCTTAATATTTTTTATAATTTATAATTTTATTAATTTAAGCAAAGATCATAATTCATGATCTTTGATTTAAGTCTATCTGCGGACACACTATGTACCTCTCGAATTGGGAAAATAAGACAGTCAAAAACCTGATCAAGCCGATCAAGTGATGATGACTATTTTGGTGCAACTTTATGAATGTCTGTGTAGAAACTCACAATTTGTTAAACTTCTAAAGTGTATGTAAAAATATGTATGTTTACTTAACTTTTTCACGACATTTTGTATGAATTCTAAATATTTTGTAAATTTGCAAAATAAGAATTTTGAAGACGGTCGACAGTCGGAAATATGTATAATAAAAATTTTGTTACGCATTTTAATCTTACCGTGTTCTATGATTTTAATTATTTTGTTGTAAGGCCGTATTTTCGTAAGGTAAGATCACAGCAGTATCGTTCGGCTATGAAGTCCAATTTTTATGGAGCTTTTACGATTTTCTTGAAATTTGAAAAGGCTCCAACATTTTGAAGTTTCACTATATTACTCTCCTGTTTAAAACAAATATTTTTTTGGTTATTACCTCGATCATCTATCTTTATCACGAGATCCACAAATTCGAGTTAAATAAATTTAGTATAAAATTTGAAAACGGAATTTTTCAAACGGAAAGAGATAATGCCACAAAGTTTAATATCATTTTAATTGCCTTGATTAGCTGATTTAAAAAATGCAAAAATATATATACGATGTTCCATTTAAAAAAACATAAAGTTATGTCTGCCACGGGTTTCTAGAACACACTGTACACGGTCCAATAGCGTCACAAGATACTTTGTATTAGTATCTAAAACTTTTGTAAAAAACTAACAAGTTAAGGGGGATGTCAATTTATAGTGAGACGCCCTTATGAAATAAAAGTATGCGCTATTTTCAAGTTTTGCCTATAGGTTTCTGTATGAAAATAATTTTCAGGGGCATATTATTGATTTTTTTTTATTTTTTTTAAATTGGCAGTAACCCATAAAAAAAATTGGAAAAAGAATTGAACTTTGACGCCCTGCATAACGAAAACCGTTAGGTTAGGCAGGTATATATGAAAAAATCTACTGATTTTATCTACTTATTTTATTTTATGAACGTCACTGATATGACCATTGATTGATTAAATTATAATTTTACTAATAATTATTATTCAATGGTGGTGGCATTTAGGAAAAAGATCATTTTTGTCTAAGAAGCTTTTTTACATTATGTATAACTATACCGGCGCCGTTTTTTTATTATTTTTGTGAGGGTAGACATGAGAGGTTAATATATTGTTCTGCCTTTCCCCGGAGCTGCGCGTTTCCAATCCACCGTCATCAAAATATGCAAAAGTGGTATTTCCTGGAAACTGCCTACGCCGACGAGCGCCGGCACTCCAGATTGATTTTCTGTTTCCTGCCGCGCCGTCGTTGTTTCTTAATCTGTGCGTTTTATCGCTTAATGTGCGAAGCCCAAACCTCGGACATTAGACGTTTTTTTGGTTACTACGAGGAAAAGTTTGGGCCGGGAAAGTTCCGAAAAAAAAAAGCAGGAAAAACGTGCGGGGCGCCCGTCCGGCAGGTGCCGTGCGGAGAGCGACGACATGGTGCGGAGACGGGACCGATCTACACCACATGCGGCCAGCGGCGGCGGCCTTTTTGCTCATAAATAATATCCTTGTTTGTAACAGAGACCTTATAAACAAGGATAATATTGAGTTGATGGATTGAGTAAAGGAATAATTCCGTCCTTTCTCCTTTCTTTACAATAGAGCAGACAAAATTGTTAACATGGTTATTGTTTATTGTTAATTTTTAAATGACTGCAATTCAAGTATTTATCAATAATAACCCTCATTATCCTTAGGCATGCGGAAGTAAAAATTTTACTTATTATTGCCTATAAAATGTTTGCGACATCCTATTTGTATTTGCATACAACCTGGACCGACACTATACGCCATAATATTTCATTGTTGTTTGTGGACTGGGGTGGCGCTACTCGACGAAAAAAATGGCGACTTATTATAAGTTATAGAGGGATATTCTGTGGTTATACATATAGGCATGTCAGTTTCTGACATTTAGAATGTCCCATATTTTAAATATCCTGCTTTAGTACTATACGCGACTGAATTTAAGATGCCAACGCCCCGACGGGACTATGCGAACTAATATAAATATGGGCCAATGAATAAGGGGTTCATAGATATGGGCCATCGTCACCATGGGAACGGTACTAGCCAGGGGCGTACAGTCCATGGAAGCAAGGGAAGCAGTGCTCAGTGCTTCCCCTAAATCAAAACAATGTAAAATAATAAAATGTAATTTTTGAATTTTTAAACCTGAAGGAATTAGTTTAGTTACCGAGGTATATCAAAAACGCTAAAAATTATCTTATGTATCATATATCGACTGCGCCCATCCTACCGAGCGACAGTACAATGTAAGCTATGCCGGCCGCTAGCTTTTCTGTCGAGTCGAGAGGTTATTGAACTTTCCACCTTCACCGCACTGGCTGACGCGAATGAGAACGCGTGTTTTAAGCGTGCGTGGAAGCTATCGTTGCAGTAGGTTCTTTGTTTAGTTGGTTGATATCTGCCTTGGTGCGTCGCGCGCGTCGTATCTCGGGCGATATGGAAGACAATACGGACAGGGGCATGCAAATACCGTCAACTTCGGCTGTCGGGAATGACGTTGAAAATGTTAAAGTTGGACAATTAAGTAAGAGTGTGTGTGAATGTGTAGTGTGTGGCTTAATAATAAAGGGATTTTCAACATTAAACTTTGCGGATAAGCTTCAATTAATTACTAACGGAAGGGCAAAACCCCCTATGAAAAATTTAACCACAAAAATGTATGAATGACGTTCACAGATATCGCTATGTTGTCTATTGAGAATATACTTCTCCAGACAGAACATGTTAGAGCATCGACGTTTTTATGATGACGTCTTTGACGAATTGGCAAAAAGTCATCGAAGAATCGAATTACATTACAAATAGGTAAGTTTTTAAACATTGCTTCCCTTACTTAAAATGTCACCGCACGCCCCTGGTACTAGCCTTGGGTCTACATTGAGTAGTTCTTTGTTGTTGTTCATTGTTGGCATGGCCCATAGACTAGTTTAGCATTGAGCCTATAGGGGGCGTATTTCTTATATTCAATGGCGTATTTACGTTCTTTTTACGGTAACGAATTTCTTTTGAGGACAATATATTTCGCAGTTTTATCATATTAACGAGCTTTTATAGGTAGATTTGTTTGCGATAACATGAAATTTCCATGCTCATGGAGAAAATCGTATGCACAGACCATTACGTGAATTGCAGAAGAATAAACACTATTTTGGAATTACGTGATGATCTGTCCAACCAGTTGAAGAAGCGATAATTCTGGATATTATATTTTGGAAGAGTATGTAATGTATGCAAGAATTAAAGTAAATAATTTTGTCTATAAACGCAAAGCAAATACCAATGGTCCGCAATATAAAGAAACTGGAAAATTAATTCGTTCTGTATTTACTTACACACTGCCGCTAGCCATGGACTTAATGTCAACCCAAAAGGTACCAAAACATTCTTGCTTGCTTTTTAGACTCGCTTTTCGTAATAAACCTAAGGAAATATATGTCATGGAAAAGGGACATAACAAAGAATCATTTTATTTTAGTTTGGATATTAAATTCCTTTATAACAGAGATATTTGCATATTTCTATTTTCTAAAAGATTCTGCAACAATGGTGTTTTAACATTAAACCACCCTGTCGATTTTTTTCGTCGTGTGGCGCCAGAGGCGATCGCTTGAAACAGCGCTATGCTAATATAGTGTTGGTCCAGAGTCCAGATACAACTCGTTTTTCTGACCAGTGTCATTAATAGAAATTTGGTTTGAGACAGACCCTTAAATGTGCCGCAGGCAAAATTTTTTTAGAATTATCGGTGTTACCAAATATCATACATATTATATTACACGACAATTTTCTACTTTATAAGAGGATAAGAGTCAATTTTGTAGGTATCTATTATCTATATCACAGACAGATTAAATATCTATATTCTGTGGCATTTTCAATATGAACCCTTAAAAGTTTTTCGGTTCGCTTTGCGAAAAAAAAACTGTAAGAAAATACATTATTTACGTGTATTTTATTATTGTATACGGTAAGGTTTTACCAAAAGTTGATAGTTGTCAAAAACCGAAAAATTCTCACTTTTTGAAGAAAAAAAAAACAGACTTGTTTTTTTTATAACCTCAGATTCATGTTCACCATCCCAACCCCAACTTACAAGGAAATACACAAAGATCAGAAAATCTCTCTTTCTGTATACTAGATATTGTGACAGGTAAATATTTCATGTCCCTAGAATTCTGTAAGCGACGGCCATATTAACATTATTGATAGGTGTAACGGAGGACAAGGCCGTAATTAACAGAATTTACGTTTTACGCACACGAATCCAAAATTTGAATAGAGAGAATTCTGAATTCTGTTCTTTGAAGCACTTATAAAAAGGCTATACCTAGTTATAGCGTTGTTATAGTTTCTGTGTTTGAAGCTAGGTTAGGTCACAAGTTCTGACATTTCTGCCCCTCCCTGGAGGCACTCAAAAAATGCTGCCAACCTCGTATTACCAAATTAAAATATTTCGCGGCAAACTCTTTCGCTTGACGCGCCAAAGTTACTTTTCCGCACTTATTAGTAATTAGTGTGCGGTAAACTGCAGTTGCGCGCGGAATAGTATATTATACACCTAGGTTGAGAAGTGAGCCATTGAAATATTGCCATATTTTAGTCATTTCTCGCTTTTTCAAATACTTCAAAATATCAAGTAGCCTGAGAGTTCAGTTGTCAAGCTGATAAAATGACACTAATTTTTAAATGTCACAGAAAATCTTTCATTATTTCCCTAGGTATTTTTTTATTATCATTATTTACCTAGGTAGAGAAATATTACTTCTCATTAGAGGAATGTGGTAAATAATGGTGATTTCTCAGGTTAGTAGCAAAAAAAATACTTACCTCTTTCTGCACTTGTTCGGAAAATAAAAAATAACTATTTTCACCCTCTTTGGAACCTATGTAACAGGGTGAAGTGGAATAATATATAGGTAGCTTTCATCTCACTATCTTTGTATAATTTTATATCTCAGGGAAGGAGAAGACCAATGGTTCTTTAAATACAAAAGTCCATGAGAAGAAAGAATTATTGAATTATATAATGGCAAATTGGTTTGACAGTAGATTTCTTTAAATTTAATATAGGTATGTACCATAAATAGGTACCGACCTACCTACTTTAATTTTGGCAATTTTATGGGCTTATTGTATAAATATAAAGTGTTTAATTGAATAATGCCCCTAAGCAGCAGAGCGGTAATAATAAGAGGCAGTCGAGTAGCGCGGCCCTCCAGAGCCCACGCCACTGCTTTGATCCAAGTGGGCGCGTAACCGTCCCGCCGTCGCAATCAGTTTCCCGTCGATTTGCGGCTAAATCCTCGCCTCCAAAGCCGAAAACTACCTAAAAGGTGAGTTCCCGATTATTTTTCTTTGGCTCGTGCCGAGGGAATCTGCGTCCCGGCGGGTTTTCTTCTCCGGATTTCGCGGAAACGGGCCGGAGGCCGGCCGGCCGGTTGGCGGGCGGCCGCAGCGCGCGCATCCGCACGCTCAACGCCAGCACCAGTCCAACCCTGTCGCAACACGGAAAACCAAACCCGTGCGCGACCGCCGGCGGAGCGAGTGCGTCTAGCCGTCCGCGAGAAAACCCGCTTTTCCCGTGCGATTCGCCGTCGTCGGGGAGCGCCGGAAACCGCCCCAAACAGCTCGTCGCAGTTTTTCCCGGCGGCAGCGAGCCCCCGGACGGCGGTGCGACGCCCGCAAACACCCGATAACAGGTAAAATCAGTAAAATCGTATGCGAGACACTTTTTGCATGCCTCCGCTCGGTGCGCGCCGACGGCGCGGCGTTGTCCGCTCCCGTCTTGATTTCATTTGTTGCTTTGTCCGCTTCTTTTTGGACCCGCACCACGCAAATCCTGCCGGTTTGGCCGTTCGTCTCGCCTAAAAGTTTGGTTACTGCGAGTTTGAAATGTGCGTGTGCCGACGGGCATGGACTTTATGAATGGAGCGCAACGTGTTTTTGTGTTGCGTGCTACGCGTTATATTTTTTAATTTTCCCGTCGCTGTTATTACATAAAACCCCGCATCGATTACTTCTTATCGCATTGTTTCGCATTGTTAATTTTTTCCCTTAGGATGGATCTGACTCTGATGAACAGGGACCGCATTCTGGAGGCGATTGACCAACTGCGGCACCGCAAGGCCCGGCCGGACATCCAAAGAATCTGCAGCTACTTGTTCCGCCGCTTCCACGTAAATTCCGCCGAAGCGAAAAAAGATTTAGATTGGTGCGTCGCTAACAACTACGTCCTGAAAGTCGAGTATAAAGGCAGCATAAGTTACAGAAATGCGGCGAAGAAATTAGCGCACATGAAACACCGCGCAGAGTTCCACCACATTTTCGCGCCGCAGTTTCAGAACGCCGTCGGCGCTGTCGCCCTGAACAACACCGTCAACAACAACAACCAGAACAATGTCAACAACAAAGTTGGCAAGAATTTCGGAGAGTTGCTGACGAACGTGATTGGCGAGCTGATTATAAACGAGCCCGATTACTTGGAATACGGAGTGCCGCCGGCCGAGATCATCAACAGCATTCTTTTGAAGGACAGCGTGCGCTATACAAAAAATTACATAATTATTTTGTTGGCGAAAGAAGTGGAAAAGCGCAATTTAATCAAAATGGAAAACGGCCACTACCTAATGGGCCCTCCCAAGCATGAGGAAAAAGAGAAGGACAACATGCGACCGGTAGTCGAATATAGGAAAGAGAGAGAGGTGATAAAGAAGAGCGAGACTCAAACCGAAGTGAATAAAGCAGAGAACGAAGTGACAGAAGTGAAGGAGAAGGAGAATAAGCAAATAAAAAAACAACCAACCCCAAAAGCCAACGTCGTTGGGGAAAATAAGGAAAAGCCGCAAAAAATCGAAAAAACTCAAAATATGGAGGTCATATCCGATGAAAAGAAACAGGACAGTGAAAATTTGCGCGTTGGCGGCAGAAGGAAGGTTAGTTCAAAATAGTAAAATTTTCAATTAAAAATTCAATTTTCAGTATTTTGAATTAAATTCAATTTTATAAAAGTTTTCTCAAATTCAAAACATTTCATATCAATATTAACTCAACTTTTAGACAACTTTTTATTACCTACCTGCAAAAATATGGTTTTGTTCTAGATATTTACTAATTTGTTTATATCTACACCAAAATCAACTATAACAAATAAAATCACCCTTATCGAACCCCTTGCATCCTCAGAAATTTCCCTAATTTTATTTCATGTCTAAATACAACATATTTGAAAATTTTAATCCTAACCTATCGCCGTCCTAATTTCTAGAAAGCAAAGAAAGTATTTGACCCTTCCGACAGCCATGTACCCAAGAAAAGGGGCCGTCCGGCCGGTTCGTTAAACCGATCGACAATCGAGAGGCAGTTATCGAAGCAAAGCGATGAGTTGCAGGTACAACCGCGACCCGATTCTCGAATGTCAAACGGTAGTCGAGAGCAAGGTGGGGTTTGTTCCGTCTGTCACTTGCAGAATAAAAAGGGGCCAAACGATAGACTAGTGTCATGCCGGGAATGCAGTAACAAAGGTTAGTGAGGAGATGTTGTGAGTTTCTTGAAATAATGATATTCTTTCAGCCCACTTTGGATGTTTGAATAATCGTGAAGATATGATGCTAAAAATGTATCCCGACAATACGTGGCAGTGTCCGCACTGTAAGACGTGCGTTGTCTGCTATGAAACATCAGACGCTGTAAGTATAATTTTAATGTTAAAAGTAAATATAATATATATTTATTATAGTAGGCAGTGTGTGAAATTAGAGATAAAAAATCTAACCGCATGCTTTTGATATTGATTTGGGATTTGGGAGTCATGATGAAAAAAAACGACTATTATACAGTGTGCCCATTTTAAGGACTTACCACACTTGTAAAATCTTTGTTTTTGACTTTCGAAAAAAAAATTTTGCACAGCTTGCAAGCCGCGGAATTTCAGCGGAACCATCTAAGGTTAGTAAACGGAAAGCGGCTTGCTTGCACTCGCTTCCGCTTTGTAACCATAGATGCAGTCAATACTTCCTGTCATAAGCATTGCCAGCTGTTACAGTTATTCCCTAAAATTGCTGTTTTCAGTATCGATTCGATTTACTTAACCTTAAAGGGTTATTCTTCCTGGGATTTGGTGTTATATTTTTGGGATTTTATTATCATTTTCATCTTTAATATAGGTAGGTATCTAATGCCTTTTTGAATTAGATTTATATAAAAGACGTCTCGGGCAGGTAGATAATATGTATTTTTGGTAAACTAAAATATTACTACTTATACAAAACTGAAACTTCATATAAATGACTAATGTTTTTCTACAATGTGAAGAACCAGGAAAATAATATAATGTGGTGTGATGTTGCACTTTTTTGCACAAATACTCAAATTTGTGTACACATATCTTAGGTCTATAGTCTGTCCAAGTTACATCGGCAGCAGATATAAACAAAATCACATGGACTCGTTGCGATCGATTACCAGGGTCGGACTAATATATGAGATTCTGCAACAAGTATGCTCGCAATCCCACCTATGCAGGAAACTCGACTGAGGGAAGAGCCGGCCCTGCATTCTGCTCGCCGCGTAAACACTTGAGATTTTACGACGGCCAGGCCAATAAGAGAATAGGTCACGTCGCGACCACGTGGCTGCTAATGTTTTGATTCACTGCCTCTGTAACTTGGATATAGTATAGGTACAGCATTGTCGCTTTCACCATACTCTTCTTTTGTAGCCCTACAAACAAGATATTTTAAATAATTTAAAATTCGCATATTGGTATGTTTACAAAACTTTGGAAAAAATATTGAGGGCATTTGGCTCAATATTTCGCAAATAATGAGCTTTCAGGGACATTTCAGATCTATAAAAAAAATTATCCCGTTCAATTCCCGCAGCTTACTTAGATTTTTAGGGGCGTTAACACAAAAAAACCAGACACATTGTTTAACTAATTGTTGTATTGTTTCACTAAAAAACAAAAAATTAATAAACGCCACATTATCACAAAATGAAAAAATATTGAGGGCATTTGGCCATGAGCATTTTTACCAAATTTGATTGACACTTCCATTTCAGTGAGATCATCGATACAATAACCTAGTTACGTTCCCAAAACAAGATTTTTTAAAATTTATTTCAGTTACCTTTAAGGCAGGTTTTTATGCCATCCTGTTATAGTCCTTATGGCAGAATACCTGCGACGCAAGGGGGAAGAACTCGTAAATATTATAGAATTAGTCACAGTTCAGGGGCGTAGCTCAGTTTTGTGTAACTCACTGACTTAATTTCCATATAATTGTTATTTAATTTATAGTTCATATTATCCTTAACGGTGATGCCTTAGACTATGGAGGAAGGCAAACCCTTATAACATTGGCAATTATTTCTCGTGCTTGACAATGTTTAAAATAATACAATAGGTGTTTTATCACACGGTATTAAAAATAAAACAAAAACAAAAATGAGTAAGTGGTCGCGTGCTGCGAGTTTTATTTTTTCGGTATTACAGAGTTCAGAAATCGGCTTATAAATATGCTAAAACTTGTATTCGCCAATAAATAACGACTACTCGTATAGGAAATCTCGCAACGCTGCCCGCATTCTTTAGAAACATTTTCTTTCCTGCGTTGAACTATACTTGTGTTAGTGTAAATTTCCTTTTTTTTTGGGAAAGCTTCTTCAATCTCTACTTTAATTTAAAACTTTTCTCAACTGGCATCAGGGAGCCATTTTTAATTATTTATATTATACCCAGCGAATTTTTGGGCACAACTTCATGTAAATTCTTTGGAAAAAAAACAGCTTTTTATCAAATTTAGACCCTCAAAATTTAAGATTTTTAGCAGTATACTTGGGATTTTACAAGGGCTGGTCTATAGACTTGTTCACTGCATAGATATCACTGTATGTAGGCCAACTAAAACTTTATCTCTTATTACAATAATTAAAGTCTTAAACTATTATTCGTCATTTCTCCATTGAAAAGGTAAGTGCTTTTTCTTGCAGGGATCCTTGATAGTTTGCTCGGTATGCGCTGACGGTTACCATGCCAATTGTCATCAGCCGAAAATAACCGAGAAAGTTAAAAATGGCCAGAAGTGGCTCTGCGTCAACTGCCAAATGCCGGACGAGTTGAAAATCAACGAAATTCAATCCAGTATAGAGCAGACTTATCCTGCTAAAGACGACTCTACCCCCGGTTAGCTAAATTTGAATTTGTGCACGTGCCTTGTGATAATTTTTTTATTGTTTTCAGAAAAAGAAAGACGAGATTCACACGTTTCTTCAAATACTTCAAATTCTCATTCTGGAGGTTCAGGGAGGTCATCGCCTTCATACGAATCCCTCGCAAGTTCTCCCCCTCCACCGCAGTTGAGCCCCCAAATCGGGGACCGATGTGAAAGCCAAAGTTTGCGAGAATCTCCAGGACCAGACTCTGATTCGCAAAGTAATAAGGATTCGGATGAGGAAGATGTGAAACTAGTGGTAAGGGAAATTGGCGAGAAATAACATAATTAATTAATCATAATTTTTTGTTACATTTTTAGGACGAAGTAAAATGCAAAGTGGAGGAAGAAGTGAAATGCAAAGAAGAGGAAAAAATGAAATGCAAAGAGATGGAAGAAATAAAATGTAAGGAGATGGAAGAAATAAAATGCAAAGGGAAGGAAGAAATAAAATGCAAAGTGAAGGAAGATATAAAGTGCAAAGAGGAAGAAGTAAAATGCAAAGAGGAGGAAGAAGAGGAATATCCGAATATAGATCCGTCGATTCCGGACGCAACACATTGGACGATTGATGAAGTATACCAGTATTTTGCCCAGTACTTTCCGGAAGAGGCAAAAATATTCAAAGAGCAGGTTAGAATGAATTTTGTTAAGATACAGGAGGAGATGGCGCTGGTAACACCTAATTCCAATTGCCAACACATCAACCATCATTTTAGGATGTTTGACCTTGCCTGCGGTGGTTATTCTTTTTTTGGTAACACTTTTTAAAAATCAGTGAAAGAAATTGTGAAACAGGTTACAACAGCCACAAGCGATATATATTTTAGTGTTATGTTTTTGCTGATTTACAGGTACAGGTAATCGGTATGACCACAAATGGTCAAATGGACTCCAACTTTGAAGCTTAATATTTTCCAAATGCATTGATATTGAGGTCCACTAATAAATGTTGGCTAATCTACGAATTGGGAAGATTATATTTTGGGAAAATATTAGAGATGGGTTTACACCGGGTTTTTTCATATTTGGAAAGGGTGTCAAGGTTTCCACTCTTTTTGGCACCGGGTGTCAAATTATGACACTAGTTTTGGCATATTTTGATTGGTGACATCTAGACGTTTAATTTAATACCAAATACTCATATCTAAAAGCTATAAACAACAAAAACATTGCAAGAAGATATAAAAAGTAAAAAATATGTTGCAGGCGAATTAGAAATTTACTCGTTTATCTATTACATTATCCTAAATTAAAATAACGATCACTAAATATTAAATAAATGAAAAAACCCCTTATTTCAATTCATTTTCTCCACTTTCTCATCTAAAAGCCATATAGGGTTTATTCCATTTTTATATTTCTGCACTCTGCAGGCTGATTCCTTTACTCGATTAGAGTCGAATCCGCCATTTTAACTCGTTCGGAGCGATTCCGTTCTAAAAAGTTCGACTCGAAACTCGATTAAATAACTCGCCAGCATCTAAGGAGCTGATATTTGACATATTTACAAAATATAATAGTTAGGTTTTATTGACAAAAAAAAACAAAAATCGCGTTTCTTCTTCTTTGCTCCAAATCCAGTGGGTTTTGGTGACATTGAAAACACCCATTTTTGGGTGTCATTAGTTTACACCCTTTGAAACCACCCATTTTTGAGTGCCAAACGTTTCCACCCTTTGAATCCACCCTTTATTTTAAAAATGAAAACACCCTATGGGTGTCAAAGGTTTGGCACCCATAGGTTGGCACCCATAAAGGGTTTAAACCCATCGATGGGTGTAAACCCAAAACCCATCTCTAGAAAATATCATTTCGTAAGAAATGCAATCTGCTTGTTTTTGGAGTCTGTAGTTGGAGTCCATTCGACAGGTATTGTTAAGGAGCTTTCTGGTGTGGAACTATATTTTCTGTGGTATGACACAATCTCAAACAACGCACTTCTCAGAAAAATGAATAATATGTTGGAATTAGGGATAATATCTATTTGAGACTGGTTTGAAAGTTATCTAGAAAACAGTGTACAATGTGTCCCAAATTGGGTGGTTTTGGGACTATTTACCGAAGAGATAGATAAAAAAAAGTAGCTAATATGTCCTGGACTCGATTTTCGAGAAAAGTTCATTGATTTGTATATACAGGGTGTAATTAGTTTTTAACTGGCGCAAGGTTATGATTCCAAAAGCATGCCCAAAATAGTATATTTCCTAACAAGTGCGGAAAGTGCCACTTTTTCGCACGCGATTGCAGTTGGCTGAACGACGCGTAGCGGAGTTCAGCCAAGAAATCGAGTGTGGAAAAGACACGTTCCCCAAGAGTTAGGAACACTATTTTTTCTACAACCGTGCGGAAAAGTAAGACACTTTTCCGCAAGCATTTGCTTTTCCGCGCGCATTTTAGTTTAGTCTAGTGCGGAAAAGTGACACTTTCTAAACTAAAATGCGTACGGAAAAGTGTACTTTTCTGCACGCTTGTAGAAAAAAGAATTTTTTTAATGTGCAGAATATAAAAAGTTACGGTTATGAAAAGTTATATAACTTAGTAATAATCACATTTAACATTTCACTAATTTGTTTTCAGCACTCCACTTTTTAACGACGTAATTTTTTCACAGAAGTTCGAAATATTGTCCCTCATTCCTAATTCTCCTATTCTGTGTTCCCAGTACAAATTTCAACAATTTGCTGCATACATTTTTTGGTGCAATATTGTGGCTATTTTTAATTTCTCTCGCTGCTACACACTCGATGGAGAATTATGAATAAGTGTATCAAAGAAAAGTGCAGGCGAATAAAGATTTTATGGATTTGTATAGGTATAAAACTAGACACTAGAAATAAATAAAAATGTGAGCAAATTTATTTTCAGTTTATGGATTGGAGAGATTAACAGGTTTGCAGAAAATGTCTTGATGGTTTATTTTGAGATTTATTTAAAAAATTCAATCCACAATTTTATGGGCACATTCATTCTATTTTGACATATTTAACTTTTCATATTTCATTTTGTATTAAATTTTGAAAATTAAAGTACTTATTTTTTATTATGATTGACCGTAGAATAAATAGATATAAATAGATATTCCTTACGAGGGTCACCTAAGACTCGTGTGGTAATTCTCATACTCATGTACTCATGTATAATAGCTACTATTAAATGCTCGTTGCTTATCATTCCTCATAATTGAGAAATCCTATTACTGTTTGGTAATATAAGGTTCTAGTTGGGGTATTTTTGTAGGAAATTGACGGTCGATCCTTGTTACTTCTAAAAAGGATGGATGTACTGACTAACTTAAACCTGAAATTGGGTCCTGCTCTAAAGATCTACAAGCACGTGATAAGGCTACAAGTCCGCAGGGATGACAGGAGCTTATACTATCTTTAATTATTACTATTATGTGAGAAAGAGAGCAATTTGTATTTATTTTGCGATTTAAAAGTGATACTAGTTTACGTTTACTACATATTAAAATAGCGTGTAATCTTTTATAGTATTATACTTTAAGTGACTTTTTTATTTTGATTTTGTTTATAATAATAATATAATGATGCAAAGGTGATTCTTAGACACAATGCATGCTATTAATTGGAAGATAAAATAAAATTTAAGATTCAATGTCAAAAGATCTTTGACAATTGAAATTTTATCAAATTGTGAATATTTGTATAATTTAAGAATTCTCCTGTATAATCAATATATTTGATTAAAGCCTTGTCTATCCAATACTAGACAAGGATTAAAGTGTTAACAGTATGTTTTATTGTGTCCCCTTGGTTTTAACCTGATAAAAACTTGGTTTTCCCTGGGAAATAAAATAAACCCTCCATATAAAAAAGTCGTCCAAGCTTTGGTGTAATCTTTTTTGGCAAACTACAAACTTTTTGCCAGTTTCCCGAAAGACGCACAAAATCAAAGATCCACCAAATTCTAGTGTGTGATTTTTCTTTAGTCGTTTCTCATTTCACTTTTTTTTTTTTTGTTAGAAGTAGACCCCACATTTTTGGAGTTAATCCATTTTTTTACGATTTATTATAGCTGTGGCTCGGAGATATGGCCTTAAGTCTTAATAGTGAGTTTTGAAACACCCTGTATGGTGGGATTTTTTTAATTGAATGCAAATTAAATAGCATGGGTAAGTTAAATTTCTACTTGTCACTTTCAGGTAAAGTTAGTTACAGCATAATGTAACACCGTTGAATATACTGACTGACAGAAAATGCAACAGCCAGTAATGCATTATACAGTGTGTCCCGTTTTTCATGTTAACACCCCTGAAAATCTAAGTAGGCTGAGGGAATTGAACGGAGCAATTTTTTTATAGATATGTCCCTGAAAGGTCATCATTTGCGAAGTATTGGTTTGGCATTGCCGCGAAAGCCTGGCCTACTGCGATTTTTTAAAGAGGTGCGTTTTTCGAAAACCATATTAGGCATTTTTTTATTTACAATCTGACACCACAGCGTTAATCAGGACACACCGAAACCCCCATATACCAAATTTGAACAAAAAATATACAGGGAGTTCCATTCTGCAGGGTGTCAATGTTGAGCAAAATAGGAATTTTAAAGGCATCTGCCAAGTCAAGTGTGCCATGGAATCCCCTCAAAACAGTTGAATGTTCAATAGGACCACTCAAGGTATTGGTGTGCAAAGGTCCAATACAAAATATACAGAGCGTTCTTATCTGTGCCATCTCAAATTACTGAGTTTTTAGAACTTATATACGGGTCAAAAATCGAGTGTATTAAATCCGCTCCACATACTATAAACGAACTAAATCTAAAAAATACAGAAGCCTGCCAGTCAGTAAGTCCATATCAGTTAATGTGGCTGATGTGCCACAACAGGAAACACACAGAAAATGTATCATCTTAGACAGTGACTTTGTTGAGAAAGGTCCAATAATTTAAATTGTTTTTATTTGTTGGTTGGCATTTTGCAACGAAATGAATTACTTTTGTGTTTATTCATATTTTTCCTATGATTCCAGAACACTCCTGACCAGTATAAAGTTTAATAAAAATTCAGAATTTTGAGATGGCTCCGAAAAAATACCCTGTATATTTTTGTAGTAAATCTTTTCACACCTTTGAGTGGTCCTGTTGACCATGCAACTGTTTTGAAGGGATTCCATGGCACACTTGACTCGCCAGATGTCTTTAAAATTCCTATTTTGCTCAACTTTGACACCCTACAGAATGGAACTCCCTGTATATTTTTTGTTCAAATTTGGTATATGGGGGTTTCAGTGTATCCTGATTAATGCTGTTGTGTCAGATTTTAAATAAAAAATGCCTAATATGGTTTTTCGAAAAACGCACCCCAATACTTCGCAAATTATGACCTTTCAGGGACATATCTATAAAAAAATTGCCCCGTTCAATTCCTTCAGCCTACTTAGATTTTCAGGGGTGTGAACATGAATAACGGGACACACTGTATGTTGTGGTCATTTTTTTACATGATAATTGTCTACTAATCATTAACTTTTGAAAAAATGCAGATTTTGTGGGGATTTATTATGTTGGTGCATTAATTTTGTCCAGGAGTTTATACAGGGTGTTTCATTAAGGATAAAGACAGTTCTATAGTCACTGGTGAAGAGGTACCGTATCTCAAGAATTAATAGTTCTGGAGCTTTGGGAAAAAAATCTTATTAAGTAATGTGGTCACGAAAAATCGCTGGAAATTATTTTTAAGTTCGTAAGTCGGACGCTAGGGGGCGTATTCGAAACAGTAAATTTGAAAAATGAGTTTTCTCAAAAAAAAAAATAGGACTAATGAAGGTATATCAAAAATAATTTTATTGTTCTCTAGCAAATTCCGAACCATTTTCGTTAAGGATTTTTTGCTCCATCTTTTGAAAAAATGCCTGTAACTTCGGTTTGGCTTAACCGAATTGGTCGAATTTGGGCTTGCTGAAGAGAGTGTTCCTCCTTCTATCAAATGATTGTCCAGTAGGGTCATTTCGAATTTTGTGGTCACCGCTAGAGGGCGCAATTTGAAAAATTTCCCTTTTGTTACAAATTTCTCCGAAATTTTAAATGCAATGACATATTTATTCTGTTATAATCGAAAAGTAGATTAAATTTACAACAAAAAATATCCAAGGTTCAAATCGATATCTTCATTAGTTTCGGAGTTATCGCCAGAAGAATAATCATTAAGAAAGAAGAAGGTAAGTATTTGTTATCAAAGATTTCCGTGGTCATGTATGCCATGAAATAAATAAAAATTGGTTTTTCGGAAATTGCTGTTTTTCTCACTTTTTATTCCGTTAAACGTATTTCTAATTTACTCACCTTACCCGTCGTATTGATATGAAATTATCTTGGAAATTATTTATATAGTAAGCCATGAAACAAATCGTTTGGTTTTTAGGGAAGCAAAAAATAAACATCACATGAATCGAGCTTTAATAAGTATTGCGTTAAATCTTGGATTTTTGTAAATTTTGAGTTAAAATTGTGTGTTGCATTTATTAAAAAATGCCTTAAACGAATGACAAGGCTTACGATATACTTGCCGTATATTTTCAATATTTTGAACATGCTCACTTGCGGAACGTGAATACGCTGTCAGGTATCAAACAATTTTGTTTCATGGCTTACTAGATGATTTCCGAGATAATTTAAAATCGATACGAGATACGACAGGTAAGGTAAGTAAATTAGAAATACGTTTAATGGAATAAAAAGTGAGAAAAATAGCAATTTACGAAAAGCACAAGTAGATTTTTATTTATTTCATGACATACTTGACTATGGAAATCTTTGATAACAAATACTTACCTTCTTCGTTCTTAATAATTATTCTTTTGGCGACAACTGCGAAACTAATGAAGATATCGATTTGAACCTTGGGTTTTTTTTGTTGTAAATTTAATCTACTTTTCGATTATAACAGAATAAATATGTCACTGCATTTAAAATTTCGGAGAAAATTGTAATAAAAGGGAAATTTTCCAAATTCCTCCCTCTAGCGGTGGCCACGAAATTCGAAATGACCTTACTGGACAATCATTTGATAGAAGAAGGAAAGCTCTCTTCAACAAGCCCAAATTCGATCAATTCGGTTAAGCCCAACCGAAGTTACAGGCATTTTTTCAAGTCAAGGTTTATCCGCCCGTTTCACCTCTATTTGAAGAGCAGAGCAAAAAATCCTTAACGAAAATTGTTTAAAATTGCTGAAGAGTGCAATAAAATTACTTTTGATATATACCTTTATTAGTCATTTTTTTGAGAAAACTCATTTTTCAAATTTACTGTTTCGAATACGCCCCCCAGTGGGCGAACTACGTACTTAAAAATAATTTCCAGCAATTCCTCGTGACCACATTACTTAAGAAGATTTTTTTCCCAAAGCTCCAGGATTATTAATTCCTGAGATATGGTACCTCTTTACCCTTAATGAAACACCCTGTATACCTATATTATTTAGTCAACAAATAAAACAAACATTAATTATTAATATAAGAACAAAATAAAATACATGTAATACCTTCTTTAGTCAAGTTTATTACATATATTCACGTCAGTACCAAAATGGATAATAATAACAATATTCAGAATGGTAGTACAAATAGCCTCACTCTAATGCCGACCCTTTGTTCTACATTGAGCACATTATTTATTGGAATTGTTTATGTAGCCTTTGGCCGCACAGCATGCTAACAATGTCTCTTCAAGCTAAGACCAAGCCAAAGAATAGGAGTATGAAAATATATGAGCAAGTGCCGGCTACTGCAGTATTCTGTGGAAGTATATATTATGGCCTTGACTGAAAATATTTCAGTCAACGATTGGTCACAAGCACAGATTGTCATAAGCAGTGGTGTAGCTAGCTTTGAGTGGGCCCTGTATCAAAGGCTAAGCCAAGGTTTCCTGGGCCTACAGAAATAAAACTGCCCGCCGATTTTTAAATCCGAAAAATAAAAAGATAACAGGGGCCTTGTGCTTTATAACTGTAATTAGATACTTGCTGTAAACGAAAACTCATAAATTTCGTTTTATTATGTCTATGTGATGCATATGCATATGCATCATATGCATATGCACATGATGCATATGCACAAAAACTCATAAATTTCGTTTTATTATGTCTATGTGATGCATATGCATACAAATGTTAAAAGAAAATAATTTAAAGCAGAAATATTTTGATTTCTTTTTTTTATTGGTCAGTGGGCCCCCAGGCCAGTGGGCCCTGTATCATTGATACAGCGGTAGCTACGACACTGGTCATAAGCATAACTGAATAAGAGTGTTAAAAAGGGCATACAATGCCAAATTATTCTGCTCTGAACTAAACTAAATGTTATTGTCTAAATATTATAGAGTAGGAGATTATCGCCACTGTATATAATAATATACATACATACATACAAACATAATGCATAATGTAGAATAACACCTTATTCTATACATATTAACGTTATAAATACAAATGGTAAATTAAGTCTTTAATTTTTGTATAACAGGAAATCATACTATTTTCTATATAAGAGAGACATAATAACAATAATAATATTGACAACCCTATGAACCTTCACCCTGTTGGTGAAATAAAAAATCGTTAATTCCTATTTCAAAAATATCACTGGGAAACAATAAAATAATATAAACTACCTAATTAGTATTATAAGTAAATGTTCTTTGATAAAATCAAATAAAAAATTCAAGTGTTCATTACTATTTTTTTAATGCGATGTTTGCAATCATTTTTGTGATAATTAAAAAAAAAATCATAGCAGGCATTAAAATACTTTAGCACCTATTGTTGCACATTATAGCGCCCGCGGACCATATTGGTGTACTTGCTACAGTAGATTAAGATAAATATAAGTTAACGAACTTGTCAGTTTGCCTAAATCAGTAAAACATTTTATGCAGGATTGGTCTTTAAATCACACCTTATGACCAAGTTCTGCGGACGCTACTAATACACACAACACAACCTATACATCACCCCAATATGTTATTGTCATTGTGATAAATAGGTACCTATATATGCTTTGTTTAAAGCTCCATTATGTTATTGTCATTGTGATAAGTACCTATGCTTTGTTTAAAGCTGCATACTGGATCCTCAACAAATACATATTTAATATAGTAAGTAATAAACCCTATTTAAATATTTATCAGGAGTGTTATTTTTACCCTGAGGAATTGTTCAATTACTAATATCTACTTAAAAATTGACAGTTTGTTCAGTTCAAACTCTTGTACCCGGAAAAAAGGTAGGAAAGATATATTGTGCTCAAGATCAGTGAGAGGTCTTGTATTGTGCTTATATCTTTATGCTGATCTATTTTAAAACTTAAAATTATGGGATCTACCGATCAGTCTGTATATTAGGTTTTTACATAAGACTACATAAAAAGTATATAAAAATATCAACTTCATAAATTAATTATGTTGTCAGTCGTAGAAGCTGATTCAAAACCTCATGAGATATGACATGATCACTGAGCAATTTACGAAAACGACGATTACCGTGAGGTATTATAGCAAGATTAAAAATTTCCAAAATATGAAGGCAATATTTTTAGCCTTGCTTGCTAGTAACATCTTGCGTTTATCGTCGTTTTGATCAAATGCTCTGTCGAGGTAAAGGCTAATGAAGTTTTGAATCAGCACAATCAAGATAATCTAGATATAATTTCATGTTGAGTTAATTATTGGCAGATGTATGGCAGTTTCTGATGGCACTACAGACTCGTAAGATGGCGGTGGATCTTCTGTTTGTTTCTTCTCATTTTTATCTTCACTTTCTTCAGGGGCTGAAGGAAGTGGTGCCAAACTGATTGGCTGAGTGACGACGGGTTGTTCATTTGTGCGTCTATTCCAACTACTGTTTGTTACAGATGGAGTTTGCACAGGTTGAGCTAAAACACGTGATATCAAAAGAGTTATGATTTGTCATAGAAAAAACAGAAAATCCTTTTATATACAAGTTCTACAGAACTGCAGGGTTTACATCAATATCCAGTGATGTATAAAATAAAGTTATAATGCTGCTAATTGTGGGCGTACGCATTTTAATTTTCAAAAGTTAGGTTTTGTGACTAATTTTGCGTGTTCTTTTATCCTATTTAATACCAAAGTTGATTATACTCACAAGTAATGATAGGTGGAGGATCACCGCAATCCAGGCATAGCCACCAGCATGTTGGATGGCAGCAGTGGTCAGGTGTGCTGTCTGCGACGTTGCCATGGAGGTGGGAGTGCGGGCCGCAGCAGAAAATTCCGTTGCCGCAGTCGCAGCAATTGCAGGAAGTGCAGCAGTCGCCGCAATCACAACAATCACAGCCGCAGCAGTGACAGTCGTCGCCATCACCACAATCGCAGCAGCAATTGCAGTCGCCGCAGTCACCACAGTCACCACAATCGCCGCAGTTACCACAATCGCCGCAGTTACCACAATCGAAATCAGACATCTCTGTAACGGTCTGAATTTGAGAAAAGCAGGAAGATGATAAGATTCGGGTGATATTTTTGTACTGATTACTAATATTGCTATTGCTGATGCCAGCAATAGTAGTTACCTGATTTTCAAAATTCAATTTTAATTTTTGCCTAGTTAAGGGGGAAAAACAACTTCTGCTAGACTTCTTGAGACTTTAAAGACATATAATAATGGGAGTCCCATTAAGAACTTTAATTTTGATTAGCGTGCCATGGCTAACTGTCAAATATCAAGTCTGTCATATTTAGTATGTGTATACGCGACTGAATTTAAGATGCCAACGCCCCGACGTGACTATGCGAACTAATATATGGGCCATCGTCACCATGGGAACGGTGCTAGCCACCAGGTCTACACTGCGTTGTTCTTTGTTGTTGTTCATTGTTGGCATGGCCCATAGACTAGTTTAGCATTGAGCCTAAATAAGGGGGCGTATTTCTTATATTCAATGGCGTATTACAGAAAATTATCAGGTTTTGAGTCGAAATTCGGGACACTCTTCATGATGAACAGTGGCAAGAAATATAATAAGGAATACATATTTATATTCTATATGTATAGTAGAAAATAATACAACCCTTACTCAATGGCAATAACATCTTATTACACAAACAGAAAACGATTTCTGTGTATACAAAACATCCAGGTTTTATTTGGTTATAGTGCCCTATCTTTAATCTGTGTATAATAAAGTACATAATATATTATGTACTTTTGTTAAAAGGTATGGTGGATCAGACTAAAAACGCGAGAAAATTCTGTGTAAACTTTATATTGCTCTTTTCAGTACAAAAGCTTCAATAGAACTAACTAACTGGCGGTGTTGGTACGTTATTTCATGCTCCGCAATTTGGGCTCACATATCAATAATTCGAAGAAAAATATAATGATATTTTTCTTCTCTGTAGAGCAAGAAGGCCATCCATTGATTTAGCGGATACATAAATTTTGTCCTTAGACTAAACATTCTGCGAATACATTTTTGCTATATACCAACACACCCCCTCAAAAATGTATGAGCTAAGTTTACACTTTACGGGGAAGTTACATTATTGGTCCAACATTCGTTGCAAGTGTTAAGGGAAAACCCCACAAAAACCTTAATAAGACCAAATATCAATTTTGAAAAAAATTTTAAAATTATACAAAATAAAAATAAAATAAAGAAACTTAATATTAGGCTACAAATCTCTCTTGGAGTCCTAATTTCCCTCTTAGTTCCTTGAACTGCTGTGGTGGTAGAGGCTTTGTCAGTAGATCAGCCTCTTGAGCACCTGTGGGTAAATATTTTAAGCAGACAATGTTGTTCTTTATTTGTTCTTTTATAAAATGGTACTTAATGTCGATATGTTTAGAACGTTTATGACTAATTGGATTATTTGCCATTGCTATACAACTTTGGTTGTCTTCATACAATGTTATTGGTTCTGCCATATTGACATTAATACTCATTAATAAAGATTTAATCCATAAAACCTCCTTCACAGCCTCAAATACGGCCATGTATTCTGCCTCAGTTGATGAGGTAGCAACTGAATTTTGTCGTCGTGTAATCCAAGTGATACAATTATTTTCAAATAATTTAAATAAACAACCAGTTGTACTACGACGATCTAATTCATTATTTGCCCAATCTGCATCAACATACCCTATTAATATTTTCTCGTAATTTATATTACGTTTATATATTAATTTTAGATCAATTGTCCCTTTAATGTACCTTAATACTCTTTTTAAACATTGCCATAGTTCTTGATTACATTTACTTTGATATCTGCTGAGTAAATTTACCGCAGTACACAAATCTGGACGTGTACAGAGCATTGCGTACATTAAACACCCTATTAAATTTCGACAAGGTACATCTGAGCTATCATCTGAATTTAAACTTGAATAATTTAATTTTATAGGTAATGGTGTACTGACCGGGTTGCATTCACTCATATTAAATTTGTTTAATACTGATTTTAAATATGCAGTCTGATCAAGAGAAATTTCGGAATTAGACCTTTTTATTCGAATTCCAAGAAAATAATGTATTTCTTTCAGATCGACCATCTCAAATTGTTCCTTCAAAAAGTTTTTAAAATTATTCATTGTTTTTATGTCCTTAGTTACGATTACTAAGTCATCAACATATAAAATTACATAGATGTTTTTGTAAACATCACCTCTGTCCAAGAAATATAAACAATTATCAGCTGAAGAATTTACAAAACCTTTTTCAATTAACACATTATTGAAACATTCGTACCAACACAAAGCTGATTGCTTTAAACCTTACAAAGATTTTTGCAATTTACAAACAATATTATTGTTTTGAATAGCAACACCGTCAGGTACCCTCATATAAATATCTTCTTTCAGTGTACCGTTTAAGAATGCTGTTTTAACGTCCATTTGATGGACCAACAACTCATATTGATTTGCCAGTGCAAGTATACACCTAAAAGTTTCAATACGTACAACCGGGGCAAATGTTTCGTCATAGTCAATTAATTTTCTTTGACTAAAACCGCGCGCTACTAAGCGAGCTTTATATTTTACTCGATTGCCCTCGCCATCGCCTTTTATTGTAAACACCCATTTACAATCGACGATGTTTACATTATTTGGCTTGGTTACTAAGGTCCAAGTTTTGTTTCGTTCTAAAGATTCTAATTCATCTTTTATGGCCGTTTCCCATTGTTTTCTATACGCGTTATTTGCAACATCTTGAAAACATTTGGGAATATCGGCTTCAAAAGTTTGGTCACATAACATAAAATTACTAATACTGTCATCAAAATCGTGATCTTTATAAGATATTGTTTGTTTACCTTTTAATCGATCACTTCTCCTCACATCTTGTACTCCTTCTGATTTTCTCAACTTATTTGTAGAGATACACGGACTTTCATCATCACTGTTTGAGCTCCTACTTGTCGGTTCAGGGACATCCTTTATTGAGGACGTTTGACCTTGAATGCAATTTTCAGGGACCTCTTTTTCATAAGATGTTTGTTTGCATCTTTTACTGTCCGTTTGACCAGATGTGATATCTACAGATTTACCATCAGTAGCACCCCCTACTGAAATGTTATCTGTATTTATTTCTCTATTTACCAGATTATCAATTTCTTGCCTAGAAATTTTATATGTAACTTCGTCAAAAATTACATCGCGTGCAACTATGTATTTGGCTAATTCTGGTATAAAAATTTTGTACCCATTTGGTACATAACCTACGAGAATACCTTTAGATGATTTACTATCAAATTTACCTTTTCTCGTTTTATTGTGTACATACGCTGTGCAACCAAATATTTTTAAGTGACCTAACTTTGGTTTTTTATTGTGCCACATTTCATACGGTGTTTTATGTAATTTTATGGCTTTTGTTGGTGACCTATTTACCAAATAGGTAGCAGTTAAAATTGCTTCCCCCCAAAAACATTTGTTTAAACCCGCACTGTGTATCATCGCACGTGCTTTCTCAGTTAAAGTTCGATTCATGCGTTCCGCTAAACCGTTTTGTTGCGGAGTGTACGGCACTGTAAGATGATATGTTATGCCGTTTTGTTTACAAAACTCTTTCATTTCGCCCGATAAATATTCTCGACCATTATCGCAATACAAATGAACTAATTTCAAATTAAAGAGAGCTTCACCTTTTGCAACATAATCTTTAAAACAGGTGAATACTTCCGACTTATTTGTCATAAGATAAGTTACTGTATAATGTGTATAATCATCGATGAAATTAACAAAATAATTCTTTTCATCTATTGTTGATGGTGTAATCGGCCCACACACGTCCGAATGCACAACAAATAATGGTCTTTGAATATATTCCTTATCTTTTACCTTGGCGAAAGGAAGACGCGCTTGTTTTCCGTTTATACAAGCTTCACATAGTGAATCAATAGGGATTATGTCTTTTAAACAGGTATTATCAAAAACTAATTCGTTTACTTTTAATGTAGTAAATTTTTCTTTATTTATATGGCCTAAACGCTCATGCCATAATTTGTTTTTGTCAATATTGGTCTCAGCTACGTGGCTCGCGGCCCGTACTGTACTGTGCGCATTTTGTACTAATAATTCAATAATATATAAATTATTTATGCGCTTACCTTTTATTATTGCCGTGCCTCCTCTCCTGACTTCTACTTCGCCAGTTTCCAGGAATACTACGGACATCCCAGCTTCCTGGATACGCCGTACTGAGATGAGGTTGGCCGGTATACTCTCGCTATAAAGAACATTGTTCAATTCTCCCTCGTAGCCCAAAGTAGTGTTGACTTCTATTTTCCCGACGTGTGTTGCTTCGATCGTCGTTCCTTTCTTCGCTACTGTTATTCGTGTAGGTTCCGTCAACTGTTTGTATTGGCTATAAAGACTTAAGTCATTTATGATGTGTTCCGTTGCACCTGAATCTAAGATGAAACGATATTGTAGTTCAGATTCGTCTTCATTGTTTAACATAAAAGCAAAAGATTCGCTATTGGTGGCAGTTGACGCACTTGCTTGATTATCAGCCTTTTTGGGTTGCTTTTGATATTGCAAGCTTTGTTTATAAAAATAGCAATCACGTTTCAAGTGATTTTTTCGCCCACAATGAAAACATTTTTGTACTTGTTTATGTTTTTTGAATGCAGGCTTATTTTTCGAAGTAAACTTCATTTTCTTTTTGACACTTTCGTTGGAACTTATAGTACGGAAATGAAGGGCTTTCATGCTAGTGTCTGTACCTTCTCTTAATAGGTATTCCTCATGTTCTAGCAGCATTCCCTTTACAAATGCTAAGGTAATCCTATCGTCGCTCATTGTTTTAATTGCAGCTTTCACTGGTGCATAACTCATTGGTAATGAGTTTAGTTGACCTCCATGCCGCAAGCAGCCAAATCACGAACCAACTCATCAATTTCTGACATATGCTTTTTTTAGCGGTGTGCCTGGTTTTAGTTTACAATTAAACAATCTATCCTGGAGACATAGCTGTGTCGAGATCTTCTTGCAAGCATATAGACCGTCGAATTTCTCCAAAATTTGTCGAGCTGTTGCACGACCTGGTGGCACTTGGAATATTACTGAGTCATCTAGAAATTCAATCAGTGTTCCTCTAGCAAATCTTTCCCATTTTGTCCACTCATCTGTGATTGGTGTTGGAGGATCTTCGGTCAGTACTTTGCTAGCACCTTCCTGCTCTATAATTTCTTGCAATCGGAATTTCCACATAAAATAGTTCTCTCCATCAAATAGTCTTAGATTTCGCTTAACCGCACTTCCACTATTTGCCATTATTATTAACTTTAATAATTTTATTGTTTCAAAGGTTTTAATTCACTCACTCGCGGTCAGACGCGATGTCTGGGCCCATAACCTTTTGTTAAAAGGTATGGTGGATCAGACTAAAAACGCGAGAAAATTCTGTGTAAACTTTATATTGCTGTTTTCAGTACAAAAGCTTCAATAGAACTAACTAACTGGCGGTGTTGGTACGTTATTTCATGCTCCGCAATTTGGGCTCACATATCAATAATTCGAAGAAAAATATAATGATATTTTTCTTCTCTGTAGAGCAAGAAGGCCATCCATTGATTTAGCGGATACATAAATTTTGTCCTTAGACTAAACATTCTGCGAATACATTTTTGCTATATACCAACATGTACCTATTACCTATATAGGTAGTATACGCCAAAAGGAACTATCCGCACTTTTTCTTGTTTACTCTACTACTCTACTCTAATTATAAAAAATACAATAATAGAATGGTTATTAATATTCTTTATTCTTCCTTTTGTTTGCTTTTATACACTTTTACCACAGCTTACCCTAACATACTTTTTTACCTTTACCCATTATAACACGCCTCCCATTCCAGTCCCGCCCAGGTTTAGCATATTATTTTGTGTCTCATCTGCCAGTTGCCAGCTTACTAGTACCTACTTCACATATTATATACATATTTTTAATATGTGTAGGTACTTCACTAAGTTTGAAATGGATTTTATTCCATTTAACAAATAAAAGATTACAAATTGCAAGAAAATAAAACGATATTAATGAAGATATTAAGTATATGTATCCACCTACCTTTCTTATTATAGACTATTTGGGCATATGTTCAGAATAATAATAAATGTAAATTAATAAAACGTTTAGTCTCTGCATAAAAATTAATAACTGTGTTGGAGCCACGAAGTATTATTCACGATTAGCCGCACAGTTTTATGCGAACTCTTCCCGCCGGATAGTCTAGGAGAGTTGCCAAAATTCCGATTTCGGCCAACAAGATCCGATTTATATTATGACATTGTGTAAACAATGGTTCCTCTTCTATCATACGCTTTTAGGTGATCCCCGTTTAAGTTGAAATTTGCAGAAAATAATCACACTAAATTCAATATGGCCGCCGCTCCAAGATGGCGGATTACATTTTCTTTTCAACCCCTTTAATATGGGTATCAAACGAAAGGTCTTGAAGAGTAGAAAACGATAAAGTTAGTGACCTCACACTAAATTCAATATGGCCGCCGCTACAAGATGGCGGATTACATTTTTTTCTTTTCAATCCCCTTAATATGAGTATCAAATGAAAGGGCTTGAAGAGTAGAAAACGATAATGTTAGTGACATCACACTAAATTCAATATGGCGACCGCCCGAAGACGGCGGATTACCTATTTCTGCACAACTTACTTGACATGGGTATCAAATGAAAATGAAAGGGTTTGACGAATACAAAATAATGATGTAAGTGATGTCATACTAACTCCAATATAGCGGATGCCCCAAGATGGCGGACTAACTTCCTTTACAACCCTTTGGGTATGGGAATCAAATAGGTAGGTACTAAAAAGCACAAAATAAAAGGTAGAAAACCTTTTTAAAAACAAGATTTTATTTAAGCCATGTACCTACTAAAACGAATAAAATTAAAAAAAAAAAAGATAAAAAACCTTTTTAAAAACAAGCTTTTTAAGCCATGTACTAAAACGAATAAAATAAAATAAGCCTAGGTTTTCGTTAAGATAATTCAGTGCCAAATTGTGACAAGTTTTTGTAAATCAAAAAGCTTGCGTGGCGCGAATTGTACCTAAAATAAAGAAATTATCAACCAATCACATTAATTTTGGTACCTACTTTTATGAACATTTCGGGCGATAAACTTTTTGATTTACAAAAACTTGTTTCAATTTGGCATTGAAAACCTAGACTTATTTTATTTTATTCGTTTTAGTACATGGCTTGAAAAGCATGTTTTTAAATAGGTTTTTTTTATCTTTTTTTATTTTATCGTTTTAGTATACAGCTTAAATAAAAGCTTGTTTTTAAAAAGGTTTTTTTTATATGATTATCATTTGTGTAATTATAGAACAATGGTTATTATAAAGATGATTACTCACAATCTCCTCCACAGTCAATTTAAAGTAGCTGTTATAGGAAAATGTAATATGTTACCTACAAGATGCGAAAGCTCTTTTTTCTTCGGAGGTACGAGGCAACGTCTGCTTTGTAAACAACCTCCTTGGTGGCTCTATATTATTATACCAAAGATCATGATATTAATATATACGGTTTTCCGGTCTGTTCAGGACAAATGTATATACGAGTACAGAACTCCCAGCGGCAGGGGGTAGACGCTACGACCAAAAATAAGACGAAAATCACTTATGAAAAAATTTCAAAAGTGCTTCTTTAAGAAGTTATGGCCATCTAAAATAGTGAAATCAAGACATTTTCTCAAAATAGTATTAATTCATTTAAATTAAGTTATATCTACACATAATAAAATTATTAACATTTAGATTTACAAAGGCAAATGTTCGAAATGTTTCAGGCACAAAAAATATAAAGGTTAGTTTCAGGATGAAAGCCGGCAACCAAGCGAAAATTCGCTTAGTAAACAAATTCTGTGAATGCGATCAAAACATATCTGGGAAAAAGCTGCTCTTGAGTCTTGAGTGACGTAATAAAAAGGCTATATATATTGCTATTCGATTAGTATTATATATAGATGCGGGTTCGGGTTGTCGAACAAAAGTTTTTTCACAGTAATAATTTACGCAGAGGTTTTGCAAATAATGCTTAAACAGCTATGGAAATAAAACATCCAAATTATTTCAAACAAAATGAAAGTTATGTGTCGTTGGTCAATATAGGTAATAAAAATTGTCTACGGTTTTTTAAAATTGTAGGGTTCGCAAAATGCCATTTTTTTCTAGTTAGTTTTTGAGGAAATCGCAGCTTGTGTCTATGATAGGCCAAAATTGAAAAAAAAACCTGGAATTTTTGTGAATTTTAAAAAATTGACTTCAATATTTGAATCATAAAATTTTCACCTACCTCTTTTAAATGTTATAGATCAACTGTACATTCAAAATGAAGAAAAAAATGCCAAATGGGCATTGGTCAAAACACCATTGGTTTTCATGAAATAGGGTGTCCACATTTTGTCAAATTCAATCCTTTCTATTTTGAAAGCGAATAATTTTTGGTTCATTGTTCATAGTGATATATTTTTTTCACTTTAAATGGTACAGTTGATCTGTAACATTTGAAAGCGGTAGGTGAAAATTTTATGTTTCGAATATTGAAGTCAACAAAGGTGTTTTGGGGCACATTTTGCCGATTTCAACGCAAACGGTTGATTTGGTCGTTATGAAACAGGAGTACCTTTTTCTTGCAGAGTGAAAAGATGCACTAAAATGATGGACCTGCAGGACCAAGAAGATAACCTCAAAAAAGTTATACGAGTAAAAGCACGATCCAAAAACCGCGCAAGTGGAGCCCTCTGTGAGATAAGGCGAAATTGACATTCCAAAAACATAACAGTGAGCAGTGCGCCAAATATTCAGTTCAGCAGCTTGATTATTTTGGGAGATGTATCCATAATTATATTTTAAAAAAAAAAGAACTTCAACGCCCGCGTATCTCTTAAACAAGCTGCATTTCTATAAGGCATATTGGCCTCAATCGTCATATTTTGGCCCAAAATATAAATGCAGTTGCCCTATGTCTCATTACTTTTGGGGCACCCTGTATATTTTTTGGCCTAGAAATTGATAATTTCGGTTTTACACCAAGCTGTAGCTATTAGTTGCACAATTTATTGGCTAAGAAATTGGCAAGTACTGTAATACAGGCTTTAGCTTTGCTATAAAATTTTTGGAACTGATATAATTAGGTATTGTATTTAAGGAGACATTTTTTTAGAAAAAATGCGAAGCACAAAATCGAAGTTCACAGCATACAAAGGGTCCCACCTATATGAACCCCCAACCCACCCCCTTATCTATGGCTCTGAAAAAATGTAGGCACATAAAATGTATATAATGTATATACAAGGTGTCCCAATAAGGACTCCCGTCGCCGATATCTCGGGAACAAAACGAGATATTTTCATTCTGTAATAGCCGTTCGCTAGGACGTGAAGAGAGCTTTATTTGCAACTGCTAAGTGTTTATTTTGATATCGGCATATAGATGGAGCTGCGGTGCAAAGAAACTTTTCGATCCTAGAAACATTGGAATGTAGCGCATCTGGAAGATTGGGTTATTTGGAGAAACTTTTGTTCTATGGACGATTTTCCTATTGTTACTAGTTTCTGAGATAACCGCTCTACAATGTCATTTACCAAAAATGAGCTAACACGCTTAAAATTAACTTAGAGGAAGAAAGTTATTAAAAATATCTTTGTAAGTTCACTAGGACGAAGATAATAGCGGCACGTGTCAAATTATTACACATCCGATTTGACCGGAAGTACTGGAAGTGACCCATTTTCAGTTATATTCTGACTGACAGAAAATGCAACAGCCAGTAATACATTATATGTTGCGGTAATTTTTTTACATGATAATTGTCTACTAATCATTAACTTTTGATTAAAATTTCAAGTTAATTAAATTACGAATAAAGTTAATAATGTGTGGGCCCTCCCCTATTCTCAATACATTTGTTAACCCTTCTAGGCTTGGATCTTATAAGGTGATTGGTGTCATTTTGGGGTATGTGGTCCCATACAACCTGAATTTCACCTGTAAGTTGCTGTAAGGTTTGTGGAGGCTGACGCAGGTTAGTAATAATGGCCCACACAAAGGCATCGGTGATACGAGCCTTTGGTCCCACACATGTTAGACAGATCAGGACATCTTATTGGGGGCTATGGAAGAATATTGACTTGGGATGCCTCAAAGTGCTGTAAAGTAACACAAGCGATATGTGGACGTGCATTATCCTGTTGAAATAATGGATTCCGTAAAGTCCTCAGGTATGGCAATACATATGGTTTCAATATGTGATCAATATAGAGACAAGCAGTCATACTATCTCTAATGAATACCAGACGTGATCTTCTACCAATGATCTGGGTAACAGATCATTGCCTGGTACCATAAGCAATAGCTCCCCATACCACGAGTACACTGCCATAAGCCATTATAGGTACCCACAGTCGTTCCACATAATGCTGCCTTTCGCCATGTCTCTAAAAAAATGTGAAGAAAAACTATTGGTTTAATTTGGCCATTTTTTTTTGTAGAATTTGTGTTTTGGGTACAAAGTGTAGATAAAAAATATGAATTATTACTGAGTGAGCCAAATTTCTCTTCTCTGAACTAAACTAAATGTTATTGTGTAAATATAGAGTAGGAAATTATCGCCACTGTATATAATATACATACATACATACATACAACAAACATAATGCATAATGTAGAATAACACCTTATTTTGTACATATTAACGTTATAAATACAAATGGTAAATTAAGTCTTTCATTTTTTTAAAACAGGAAATCAGACTATTTTCTATATAAGAGACAGAATAACAATAGTAATATTGACAAACCTACGAACCTTCACCCTGTTGGTGAAATAAAAAAATCGTTAATTCCTATTTATGAGTAGAAGATAGTATAAAAAAAGGAAAAATAAGTAATACAAAAATATCACTAGGAATAATAAAATAATATAAACTAATTAGTATTATAAGTAAATGTTCAAGTAGAGTGATTGTTTGATGTAAAAAGCAATAGGTATGCGATGTTTGCAATCATTTTTGAGATAATTAAAAAAAATCATAGCAGGCATTAAAATAGTTTAGCACCTATTGTTGCACATTATAGCGCCCGCGGACCATATTGGTGTACTTGCTACAGTAGATTAACTTTTTAAAATATAAATATAAGTTAACGAACTTGTCAGTTTGCCTTAATCAGTAAAACATTTTATGCACGATTGGTCTTTAATAATGACGGAGTTCTGCGGACGCTACTAAGACACACATCACAACCTAGACATGTTATTGTCATTGTGATAAGTACCTATGCTTTGTTTAAAGCTGCATACTGGATCCTCAATAAATACATATTTTATATAGTAAGTAATAATAAACCCTATTTAAATATTTATCAGGAGTGTTATTTTTGCCCTGAGGAATTGTTCAGTTATCTACTATAATCTACTTAAAAATGGACAGTTTGTTCAGTTCAAACTCTTGTACCCGGAAAAATGTTGGCAGGATATATTGTGCTCAAGATCCGTAAGAGGTCTTGTATTGTGCTCATATTTATATGCTGATCTATTTTTTTAAAACTTAAAATTATGGGATCTGCCGATCAGTCTGTATAACAGGTTTTTACATAAGACTATATAAAAAGTATATAAAAATATCAACTTGATAAATTATTAATTATGTTGAACAGCTTTAAGTATGCATATTATGCGTGTCAGTCGTCAGTCGTCAGTCGTAGAAGCTGATTCAAAACCTCATGAGACATGGCATGATTACTGAGCAATTTACGAAAACGACAATAATCATGAGGTATTACTAGCAAGATTAAAAATTTCCAAGATAATATGAAGGCAATAGGCAATATTTTTAGTCTTGCTTGCTAGTAACTTCTTGCTCGGTTATTGTCGTTTTGATCAAATGCTCTGCCGAGGTAACAGCTAATGAAGTTTTGTCAAGATAATCTAAATATAATTTCATGCTGTGTTAATTATTGGCCGATGTATGGCAGTTTCTGATGGCACTACAGACTCGTAAGATGGCGGTGGATCGTCTGTTTGTTTCTTCTCATTTTTATCTTCACTTTCTTCAGGGGCTGAAGGAAGTGGTGCCAAACTGATTGGCTGAGTGACGACGGGTTGTTCATTTGTGCGTCCATTCCAACTACCGTTTATTACAGGTAGAGTTTGCACAGGTTGAGCTAAAACACGTGATATCAAAGAGTTATGATTTGTCATAAAAAAAGCTGAAAAACTTTTTTTATACAAGTTCTGCAGGGTTTACATCAATATCCAGTGATGTATAAAATAAAGTTATAATTACAATTGCTGCTAGTTGTGGGCGTATGCATTTTTATTTTAAAATGTTAGGTTTTAAGACTAATTTTGGGTGTTATTTTATTCTATATTGTAACATCAAGATGGTTGTCATAATGACTGTGGTTCGTGATTCTCATAAATAATTTTATAATTTTTTATCATAACAATACTGCAGCTAGAGAGGACATACTTGGGGGTGATTTTGGGTGTAGACAGGTTTCTTCGTCTGCCCGTTTTAAGGGTCGAAAAAATTAAAGTTTGACAAACCGAGCGGCATTTTGCCAATACAATGAGAATTTTCCAAGTTTTCCAGTTCCGTTTCACGACAATAATACTGCAGCTAGAGAGGGCGTACGGGGGGGTGACTTTGGGTGTAAACAGTTTTCTTTGTCTGCCCGTTTTAAGGGTCTAAAAAATTAAAGTTTGACAAACCGAGCGGTATTTTGCCAATAAAATGAGAATTTTCCAAGTTTTCCAGTTCTGTTTCACGAGAACAATACTGCAGCTAGAGAGGACATACTTGGGGGTGACTTTGGGTGTAGACAGGTTTCTTTGTCTGCCCGTTTTAAGGGTCGAAAAAAATTAAAGTTTGACAAACCGAGCGGTATTTTGCCAATAAAATGAGAATTTTCCAAGTTTTCCAGTTCTGTTTCACGAGAGCAATACTGCAGCTAGAGAGGACATACTTGGGGGTGACTTTGGGTGTAGACAGGTTTCTTTGTCTGCCCGTTTTAAGGGTCGAAAAAATTAAAGTTTGACAAACCGAGCGTTATTTTGCCAATACAATGAGAATTTTCTAAGTTTTCCAGTTCCGTTTCACGACAATAATACTGCAGCTAGAGAGGGCATACTTGGGGGTCACTTTGGGTGTAAACAGTTTTCTTTGTCTGCCCGTTTTAAGGGTCTAAAAAATTAAAGTTTGACAAACCGAGCGGTATTTTGCCAATACAATGAGAATTTTCCGAGTTTTCCAGTTCTGTTTCACGAGAACAATACTGCAGCTAGAGAGGACATACTTGGGGGTGACTTTGGGTGTAGACAGGTTTCTTTGTCTGCCCGTTTTAAGGATCGAAAAAATTAAAGTTTGACAAACCGAGCGGTATTTTGCCAACAAAATGAGAATTTTCCAAGTTTTCCAGTTCCGTTTGACGACAATAATACTGCAGCTAGAGAGGGCATACTTAGGGGTGACTTTGGGTGTAAACAGTTTTCTTTGTCTGCCCGTTTTAAGGGTCGAAAAAAATTAAAGTTTGACAAACCGAGCGGTATTTTGCCAATACAATGAGAATTTTCCAAGTTTTCCAGTTCTGTTTCACGAGAACAATACTGCAGCTAGAGAGGACATACTTGCGGGTGACTTTGGGTGTAGACAGGTTTCTTTGTCCGCCCGTTTTAAGGGTCGAAAAAAATTAAAGTTTGACAAACCGGGCGGTATTTTGCCAACAAAATTAGAATTTTATTTTTTTTAACCCTTAATACGGGCAGACAAAGAGATCTGTCTACACCCAAAGTCATCCCCAAGTATGTCCTCTCTAACTGCAGTATTATTGTCGTAAAACGGAACTGGAAAACTTGGAAAATTCTCATTGTATTGGCAAAATACCGCTCGGTTTGTCAAACTTAATTTTTTTCGACCCTTAACACGGGCAGACAAAGAAAACTGTTTACACCCAAAGTCACCCCCAAGTATGCCCTCTCTAGCTGCAGTATTATTGTCGTGAAACGGAACTGAAAAACTTGGAAAATTCTAATTGTATTGGCAAAATGCCGCTCGGTTTGTTCAACTTTAATTTGTTCAACCCTTAAAACGGGCAGACAAAGAAAACTGTTTGCACCCAAAGTCACCCCCAAGTACGCCCTCTCTAGCTGCAGTATTATTGTCGTGAAACGGAACTGGAAAACTTGGAAAATTCTCATTGTATTGGCAAAATGCCGCTCGGTTTGTTCAACTTTAATTTGTTCAACCCTTAAAACGGGCAGACAAAGAAAACTGTTTACACCCAAAGTCACCCCCAAGTATGCCCTCTCTAGCTGCAGTATTATTGTCGTGAAACGGAACTGAAAAACTTGGAAAATTCTAATTGTATTGGCAAAATGCCGCTCGGTTTGTCCAACTTTAATTTGTTCAACCCTTAAAACGGGCAGACAAAGAAAACTGTTTGCACCCAAAGTCACCCCCCCGTACGCCCTCTCTAGCTGCAGTATTATTGTCGTGAAACGGAACTGGAAAACTTGGAAAATTCTCATTGTATTGGCAAAATGCCGCTCGGTTTGTCAAACTTTAATTTTTTCGACCCTTAAAACGGGCAGACAAAGAAAACTGTCTACACACAAAGTCACCTTCAAGTATGCCCTCTCTAGCTGCGGTATTATTGTCGTGAAACGGAACTGGAAAACTTGAAAAATTATCATTGAATTGGCAAAATACCGCTCGGTTTGTCAAACTTTAATTTTTTAGACCCTTAAAACGGGCAGACAAAGAAAACTGTTTGCACCCAAAGTCACCCCCAAGTATTCCCTCTCTAGCTGCAGTATTATTGTCGTGAAACGGGACTGGAAAACTTGGAAAATTCTCATTTTCTTGGCAAAATACCGCTCGGTTTGTCAAACTTTAATTTTTTAGACCCTTAAAACGGGCAGACAAAGAAAACTGTTTACACCCAAAGTCACCCCCAAGTATGCCCTCTCTAGCTGCAGTATTATTGTCGTGAAACGGAACTGGAAAACTTGAAAAATTATCATTGAATTGGCAAAATACCACTCGGTTTGTCAAACTTTAATTTTTTTCGACCCTTAAAACGGGCAGACAAAGAAAACTGTTTACACCCAAAGTCACCCCCAAGTATGCCCTCTCTAGCTGCAGTATTATTGTCGTAAAACGGAACTGGAAAACTTGGAAAATTCTCATTGTATTGGCAAAATGCCGCTCGGTTTGTCCAACTTTAATTTTTTCAACCCTTAAAACGGGCAGACAAAGAAAACTGTTTGCACCCAAAGTCACCCCCAAGTACGCCCTCTCTAGCTGCAGTATTATTGTCGTAAAACGGAACTGGAAAACTTGGAAAATTCTCATTTTATTGGCAAAATGCCACTCGGTTTGTCAAACTTTAAAATTTTCGACCCTTAAAACGGGCAGACAAAGAAAACTGTCTACACACAAAGTCACCTTCAAGTATGCCCTCTCTAGCTGCGGTATTATTGTCGTGAAACGGAACTGGAAAACTTGAAAAATTATCATTGAATTGGCAAAATACCGCTCGGTTTGTCAAACTTTAATTTTTTAGACCCTTAAAACGGGCAGACAAAGAAAACTGTTTGCACCCAAAGTCACCCCCAAGTATTCCCTCTCTAGCTGCAGTATTATTGTCGTGAAACGGGACTGGAAAACTTGGAAAATTCTCATTTTCTTGGCAAAATACCGCTCGGTTTGTCAAACTTTAATTTTTTAGACCCTTAAAACGGGCAGACAAAGAAAACTGTTTACACCCAAAGTCACCCCCAAGTATGCCCTCTCTAGCTGCAGTATTATTGTCGTGAAACGGAACTGGAAAACTTGAAAAATTATCATTGAATTGGCAAAATACCACTCGGTTTGTCAAACTTTAATTTTTTTCGACCCTTAAAACGGGCAGACAAAGAAAACTGTTTACACCCAAAGTCACCCCCAAGTATGCCCTCTCTAGCTGCAGTATTATTGTCGTAAAACGGAACTGGAAAACTTGGAAAATTCTCATTGTATTGGCAAAATGCCGCTCGGTTTGTCCAACTTTAATTTTTTCAACCCTTAAAACGGGCAGACAAAGAAAACTGTTTGCACCCAAAGTCACCCCCAAGTACGCCCTCTCTAGCTGCAGTATTATTGTCGTAAAACGGAACTGGAAAACTTGGAAAATTCTCATTTTATTGGCAAAATGCCACTCGGTTTGTCAAACTTTAAAATTTTCGACCCTTAAAACGGGCAGACAAAGAAAACTGTTTACACCCAAAGTCACCCCCAAGTATGCCCTCTCTAGCTGCAGTATTATTGTCGTGAAACGGAACTGAAAAACTTGGAAAATTCTAATTGTATTGGCAAAATGCCGCTCGGTTTGTCCAACTTTAATTTGTTCAACCCTTAAAACGGGCAGACAAAGAAAACTGTTTGCACCCAAAGTCACCCCCCCCGTACGCCCTCTCTAGCTGCAGTATTATTGTCGTGAAACGGAACTGGAAAACTTGAAAAATTATCATTGAATTGGCAAAATACCGCTCGGTTTGTCAAACTTTAATTTTTTAGACCCTTAAAACGGGCAGACAAAGAAAACTGTTTGCATCCAAAGTCACCCCCAAGTATGCCCTCTCTAGCTGCAGTATTATTGTCGTGAAACGGGACTGGAAAACTTGGAAAATTCTCATTTTATTGGCAAAATACCGCTCGGTTTGTCAAACTTTAATTTTTTAGACCCTTAAAACGGGCAGACAAAGAAAACTGTGTACACCCAAAGTCACCCCCAAGTATGCCCTCTCTAGCTGCAGTATTATTGTCGTGAAACGGAACTGGAAAACTTGAAAAATTATCATTGAATTGGCAAAATGCCGCTCGGTTTGTCAAACTTTAATTTTTTCTACCCTTAAAACGGGCAGACAAAGAAAACTGTCTACACACAAAGTCACCTTCAAGTATGCCCTCTCTAGCTGCGGTATTATTGTCGTGAAACGGAACTGGAAAACTTGAAAAATTATCATTGAATTGGCAAAATACCGCTCGGTTTGTCAAACTTTAATTTTTTAGACCCTTAAAACGGGCAGACAAAGAAAACTGTTTGCACCCAAAGTCACCCCCAAGTATGCCCTCTCTAGCTGCAGTATTATTGTCGTGAAACGGGACTGGAAAACTTGGAAAATTCTCATTTTATTGGCAAAATACCGCTCGGTTTGTCAAACTTTAATTTTTTAGACCCTTAAAACGGGCAGACAAAGAAAACTGTTTACACCCAAAGTCACCCCCAAGTATGCCCTCTCTAGCTGCAGTATTATTGTCGTGAAACGGAACTGGAAAACTTGAAAAATTATCATTGAATTGGCAAAATACCACTCGGTTTGTCAAACTTTAATTTTTTTCGACCCTTAAAACGGGCAGACAAAGAAAACTGTTTACACCCAAAGTCACCCCCAAGTATGCCCTCTCTAGCTGCAGTATTATTGTCGTGAAACGGAACTGGAAAACTTGGAAAATTCTCATTTTATTGGCAAAATACCGCTCGGTTTGTCAAACTTTAATTTTTTAGACCCTTAAAACGGGCAGACAAAGAAAACTGTTTGCACCCAAAATCACCCCCAAGTATGTCCTTTCTAGCTGCAGTATTATTGTCGTGAAACGGAACTGGAAAACATGGAAATTTCTCATTTTATTGGCAAAATACCGCTCGGTTTGTCAAACTTTAATTTTTTTAGACCCTTAAAACGGGCAGACAAAGAAAACTGTTTACACCCAAAATCACCCCCAAGTATGCCCTCTCTAGCTGCAGTATTGTTCTCATGAAACGGGACTGGAAAACTTGAAAAATCATCATTTTATTGGCATATCACTTTTCAGAGACAGTCTTCAGCGGTAAGCGCTCTAAACCCAAAACCGTTGCTGAGCCTGCGGTTCACGAAGCCCCCGAAATATAATTCTTCTTCAACATTCGCTACACCCAAAACCGTGGCTGGCAAAAGCGTGGCTAAGTTCACACAAACCTTATTTTCGGGGTCCCTGAACACGAATATGACCTTAGTTTTTGGTGCTCGGGCGTAGTTTCCGAGAAAATGAATTTTCAAATTTCCTTTGACACCTCACTTTTCATGTGTCATTGTGGTTATAATCCGGATGAATTTTTACTATAATATGCAGCTCAAACTGATCACCACACTATTTTGCACCTTTTGCAACATCGAAACTTGGAAAGATTTGTGCCGCGTTTACGACCGGCCCGGCCGCTGTTTTCGACCCAGAATCGGCTCGCGCCGATTGTCGGAGGGAACTTTTACCAAATAACCAAATAACTTTATGAAGACGACCACAAAATAACAAGAACAATGAACAAGAACAAAGAACAACGCAGTGTAAACCCAAAGTGTGCCCAAAGCTAAAGGTGACAATGGCCCATATAGTTAGTTCACATAGTGCCCGTCGGGGCGTTGGCATCTTAAATTCAGTCGCCTATACCAAAGTTGATTATACTCACAAACACTGATAGGTGCACAGTAGTAGAAGTTACAGTCGCCGGCGTCGCCGTCATTACAAACGCAACAATTGCAGTCGCAGCAGTCACCGCTACCGCCGCAGTCACCGCTACCGCAGCAGTCACCGCTACCGCCGCAGTCACCGCTACCGCCGCAGTCACCGCTACCGTCGCAGTCACCAAAATCAGACATCTCTGTAACTTTCTGAATTTGAGAAAAGCAGGAAGACGATAAGATTCGGATGGTATTGTTGTACTGATTACTATTGATTATGCCGGTAGTTTATATATGGAACGACGTTTTAACATTTATTTACATTGAAGCCCATGTAACAGAAATTCAATTCTTATGATACTTTGAGTCTAAACACAATTAAAAAACAAAACGGCACATGAAACATGGAGCCCACGTGACGGAAAAATGCATTTCCATTAAGTTTCAAATAAGTTTTAAATTTTGAAATAAAATGCGGTACCTACCTAACTATTTATTTAAATATTTTTCTGCTGCACTGAGATAACGGAAATTGACTTAATTTTTTTACAAATTAAATAGGGGAGTCATTCCGATAATGGCATTATGTAATAATAGAAAATGTTAAGTACCTTAAAATTCAACTGAAATACCATTATCGGATAATTAGAAATGTTTCAACTTGGCCTTGGAAAGAATGATCTTGGGAATTTCCATTATCGATACAACATTTTCCTGTCACATGGGTTTAATGTATCATAAAAATTCGGTGCCGTTTTGTTTTTTTATCACCTTTAGACTCCAATGTTAATAAATATTAAAAGAGCCTTCCTTCAATGTAGGTATATTATATTTTTAATGTGTCTACTTTCGATTTGAATAAAAATTCTGCCAATTTTCAATAATTAATGGAAATTACATGTAATTAAAATGTTTCAGTTTTTATGTGTCTTCTGGATAATAAAAATTGGTTGAATTTTAATGACATTTAATTTCTACTTTGAAAATTGAAATTTAACATTGCCTCCAATGTAAATAAATATTAAAACGGCGTTCCATATTAATTTATATAATAACTACCTTTAAGTAGCCTTTTAAGTCACATAGGTATCTAAAATACAGCTATGCGATAGCAGCCATCCAGCCAACACGTTTGATATCGTGGTAATCACGAAATATATGGGTTAGGTGGTAATAAGATCATTAATCACAAAAAGAAAAAAATCATTAAAAAGTATCTCTAACACGTACTAAACACTTACTAAAAACAAATATTTTTATTTTTAGATATTATAAACATTTGTGATAACATTATATCGTTGGCTGCGAATATATTCGCTGTTCGGTTAACGATTATTGGTCCCGAATAGTCCTTTTCTACCTATCGATAATTAATTGAATGAAAATTCGTGAAAAAATTCTACATCTCCTGGAGCTATTAAAAAAACCCACTGATGAATTCTAGAAAATTATCAGGTTTTGAGTTGAAATTCGGGACACTCTTCATGATGAACAGTAGCAAGAGATATACAGGGTGGCCCACCACGAACTGCATCGATCTATATATGGGAAACTAAAAGTAGGAAAATTCTGAAAATTTGGCACCTCACCAATGCCGATGGGCGCTGCTCAACTAAAATATTTTGGATTAATTTACGAAAAACCCAATTTTCGCCCATAAAATGCGGGGTTTGCTTAACGCTTGGAAAATCATATTAGCCGTGGACGTTGAAAAGACAATCGCGGCTGAGGAAATGTCGGTTTATAAATTATTGTCAACAATAATGCCGGCGCGCTTAAATTACACAACCGAAGATTATGTATCGCACGTTCTTGATATTACTTTGTTGCATTCTCCGTAGATAATAAACAAATTTAAATTACTGCATTTAGGTACAGGAAACCTCATACAAAGTTGTCATCATTTTTAGTGGTGAATAAGATCGCATTAAAAAAAATGGGGGTTTCCATTTGAAAATTTCGAGATTTAAGCACATTTTGAATGTAATTTTTATTCATATTTTGTGAACACCCTGTATAAGAACGGGTTTATTTCTCAGCAGAGATCACTAGGTCAGGGCTTCTGTTACACGATGCCAAAAATTCGTTTTGAAATTTCGCGGTTTCCTCGTATAAATTGCTGATTGACTTTAGGCCTGCACCTGTAATTTTTTTAGGAAAAATGCAAATATCTCAAAAACGGTTGGAATTAGACATTGGACATGTTGCATGTTTTTGTTCCAAAATGATGTCTAGAACCCAAAAATGCAATAATATACAGGGTGTTCCATTTGAAATAAGAAAGTTGATATCAACTTCCAGTATAACCGGAAGTGCCAGATTCACCAAAATATTTTAGTTGAACAGCGCCCATCGGCATTGGTGTGGTGCCAAATTTTCAGAATTTTTCTACTTTTAGTTTTCCATATATAGATCGATGCAGTTCGTGGTGGGCCACCCTGTATAAAGGAATCCACATTTATATTCTATATGTATAGTAGAAAATAATACAACCCTTACTCCATTTTAACTTTAACATTTTGTTACACAAACAGAAAACGATTTCTATGTACACAAAACATTCAGGTTTTATTTTGTTATAGTGCCCTCTATCTTTAATGTGTATATGTATAGTGCAGAGAACACCTTCCACACATACTTACAGCCGCTGAATTCTTCTATGGCGATACTAAACACACCCAATGCACACTTAACACAAGGGACTCTTCGTCACGCGTTGTCCCATTCTCTAATGTGTTAGCCTTATACTATAGGTATGTACCTATACTTACCTATCTAAATATCGATATTTTGTGGTAAATACCTAGTAACAGCGACAACCTGGTAGTACTAAATGGTATTATGAACAATTTGTTTATAAAACATGGATGTAGGTTATGTAGGTATACCTAGCACCCAGGGCCCACGTATAGTTTTTTTAAATGTTTGTAATTCATACTCTTATTATTTTGTTTTTTTATTAGAATCTGTTTTTGTAATAAACTTTTATATAACTCACGCCATCTTGACGCAATATAAATAAAATTATTAATAAAAAAATATTTTTAAAAACAAGCTTTTATTTACCTAAATGCTCTAAAAAGAAGAAAATAATCAAAACATTCAAACCAAAGCAAACCCATAATTTTGTAACATTATAAAATTGTATATGATATAAAAGCTTGTCGCGAGATTTTCGTGTGTAAATTTCTTTTATAGAAAAATATATTTTCTAGTTAGAATTAATTTCAAGATATATACATATTCTCGCGACAAGCTTTTATATCATATACAATTTTATAATGCAACAAAATTATGGGTTTGCTTTGGTGTTATTTTTTTTATTATTTTCTTCTTTTTAGAGCATTTAGGTAAATAAAAGCTTGTTTTTAAAAATATTTTTTTATTGATAATTTTATTTTCAACTTTTTAGTTCTACTCTTCAAGCCCTTTCATTTAATGCACATATTAAGGGAAAAGAAAATGTAAGCCGCCGTGTTGGAGTGGCGGCCATATTGAATTTAGTGTGATGTCACTAACTTTATCGTTTTCTACTCTTCAAGCCCTTTCATTTGATACCCATATTAAGGGCGTTGACAAAAAAACATCATCCGCCATCTTGGAGCGACGGCCATATTGAATTTAGTGTGATGTCACTAACTCTATAGTTTTCTACTCTTCAAGCCATTTCTATTGATACCCATATTAAGAGGGTTGACAAAAAAATACATTATCCGCCACGGGCGGCCATATTGAATTTAGTGTGATGTCACTAACTTTATCGTTTTCTACTCTTCAAGCCCTTTCATTTCATACCCATATTAAGGGCGTTGACAAAAAAACATCATCCGCCATCTTGGAGCGACGGCCATATTGAATTTAGTGTGATGTCACTAACTCTATAGTTTTCTACTCTTCAAGCCCTTTCATTTGATACCCATATTAAGGGGGTTGACAAAAAATACATCATCCGCCATCTTGGAGCGGCGGCCATATTGAATTTAGTGTGATGTCACTAACTTTATCGTTTTCTACTCTTCAAGCCCTTTCATTTGATACCCATATTAAGGGGGTTGACAAAAAAATACATTATCCGCCAATATCTTACAGGGGCGGTAATATTGTATTTAGTGTGATTGATTGATGTGATTTTTCTATTCTTCAAGCTCTTTTATTTGATACCCATATTATTAAGGGGGTTGACAAAAAATACATAATCTGCCATCTTGTGGCGACGGCCATTTTGAAAGTATTACAATATTGAGTATTGCATATTGTATTGTGACCGAAACTAAAGGTGTATGCAAAATTTCAGCTCAATCGAATGTCAGGAAGTGGTTCTAATTCAGCTTGCAAGATTTGACCTAAACATACATACTACCTTTGTTTATGGATACTCTAGTTAGCCAATGACACTGGCATAAGGACATGACAGAAATAAAGTAGATACAGGGGACAGATTTTGCAAAAAATAAAGTTGGCCAGCGATTTTTTTGGTAGATTTTAATAGTAGAAAATTAGTAGACAATGACTGGGCCACTTTAATTTTTGGCGCCATCTGTTGCTTGTATCCAATATTGCTCTCGTATCCTTATGACTTTGTCACACATTGGCTAACTAGGGATTCCGCATAAACAAGGATACTACCCTTATACTACATAGTCCATACAATTTTAGCAAAACAAATAGCCATACCATGTTTATTTTAAGAGATAGAGGAAAACTTTCATATTGAAAATTGATGGCACTAAGAAGATTTATTCAACTGTGTACTGTGTTTCAGAAAATTGTACAGGGTCTTCGGCTCTCTTGAGGCTATGAATTTTTTTGTTGTTGCGATTTTGTCGGTTATTTTGGGACGCACAGAAAATAGGTAAGAAAATAAAATATGGCAATTTTGGCCAGCCAGGTGACGTTAAAAAATAAATGGGCCTCCATTCCCAATTTTCGCGATGTGCTAAAAAAAACTTTAAATTGACAAAAATTTTCATGCCCTCAAAGAGAGCCGAAGAGCCTGTGTAATTTGTTGAAACTATCTGAGTACTTGGATGGATAAAGCTTCTCAGTGCCATCAATTTTGAATATAAAAGTTTTCCTATGTCTCTTCCACGGCTAGTAATAATTTTGCTCAATTTGAAGTTTTTTAATATTGCGCGACAACTTGGCCATGGATGCCGATTTCTTTTTCAGCACCACTTAGCTGTCCAAAATTGCTACAGTTTTTTTTGTAGATCGCAAAATAAGGGAGAAAATCGCGGTAGTAGTTCACTTTATTTTTTGTTAGAGTTAGGGAAGTATTGATATGTTTTTTTTAAGTGATCAACATCATTTTAATTTTTCTATTCGGGGGGGCGCCAATTTTATTTGGGACGGTCCACGTCTTAAGAAGATATTTCACTAAAAAGTCTGCTTTTGACACATGTCGCTAAGGAATTGGCCGGCCTATACAGGGTGTTCGAAAAATAGACGGAGATATTTTAGAGGGTGATTCCCTGTTAAGAAATATGAAAAAAGTTTCTATAAACATGGGTCCGGAAATGCAGAGTTTTCAAGATACAGGATGTTAAATAAAAAAAATAAAACATGAAATTATTAATGTCTTAAAATTATTTACTCGATTCTGTTGAAATTTGGCAATGTTATTTGTTGTATTAAGAGGCTAATTTCGCCCTAACTAGATTAAATTTATTAAGTCCAGTGGCGTCCCGGGGGGCACCTTAGCGAATATTATTATCAAAAAAATGTACGCCACTACCTTTTTTGTAACTTTAATATTTTTTGTTTGATTAAGCATCTAAAAATACAACTTCTTTCCCTTTTGTATTGTTTTCCTATCTCACTTCGTTTTCGAGAAAAAAAAAATAAAAACCGTTTTATTGCATGTCACTGGACAAAATTGGTTGTAGTGTACTTTATGTTATGATATTGGAAAAGAATAGTATCAGTGATGCCAAGTATGCCAAGTACTTTGATTGTTAGTAAAAATTAATAATGGTTTCCATGATTTCTAAAAATTACACTTGACAATGTCGTGTCTACAATTACAGAATATGGCAACTGTCAAATTAAACAAATTTATTGTATAGTTGAAATGCTTTAATTGTCACATCTGAGTATCTGGAAGTTATAAAACTAAAAAAATGTGAATTATGATGGGAAATTTTGCCTCCTTTAGAATATATGGCACTATCTATCACATAAAACCTGATGGCAGTTGGACACTGACATATAACATAACCTTGTACCAGCCCACTTATGTGGTCTCCTTGCAGTTTACAGAAAACAAACTTCCCCTCAAGGCTTCACTTTTCCTATGCTGGGTCCCCTTATTTCAAAGAGTCCCTGATTTTGATAAACGCTTGACGCCCAGAACTAAACACAATCTAAGCGCTCCATTAAATTATTCCGAAAATGTCGCGATATTGTCGGAAATTGCCCCTTTTTGTCGAGCCGTAGCGAACTTATTTCGACTCTGGGCTCGGAGGCTGGCGTCGTCAGACCATCCCCCGAGTCTTCAGGCACAGATAACGGGTGAGGTTCCGATGCTTCCGGCGCCCCCAAACAAGAAAAAACATGCGATATCTAAGTGTGATTCTGGAGGAACTATAACCGGGAATCATCGGGTGTATAGTTGGTTGATGGTTGACTTTCTGTCTTTGTTTGTAGCATGTTTTTAGAGTAGTATGGGCATTTTAACAATGGGGCACTACGTCTATAGGTTTAGACGTCATTGGTAATTTCATTATCGCTTTTCTAAATTTTATTCACCCAAGTCACTGGTGAACCTAATACGGCGGTTCTTCCGGGCTTTCCTATGGTCTTTGATAACCTATTACCATAGCCGAACGATTTCGGCTATGCTATTACTAGGTATCGAGTTTGAAGTAGATATTTCTTTTTTCCAGAGATAAAAAATATTACATATGATGGGCCATGGCCCTCAACCATTTGTACAGGGTGTCCCATTTTGGGTGTTTTTGGGTGATTTTCTCAAAAATCTGGGTTATTATTAAAGCTAGACGGTTGCGGTTTTCACGTCACTGTACTACTTTTTTGAGAGGAATTTGGTGGACCAATCAGATTTTAGATAAGTTTTATAGTTTCCGCGCATTGGCATTGGCTACAACTTATATATATCGACAAATTTAATCAACTATTTTTATAGATTTTCTGGCGTAGAATCGAATGGAATAATTAGTTTTTTGTTAGCGTTAATAGTTTTTGAGATATGAACCAAAGTTATATATTTTTTTAATGGAAACCATAGTTCATATCTCAAAAACTATTAACGCTACCAAAAAACTAATTATTCCATTCGATTCTACGCCGAAGAATCTATAAAAATAGTTGATTAAATTTGTCGATATATATATAAGTTGTAGCCAGGAGAGAGGTTTCCAAAAAATCGAAAATTTCAGTTCTGCGCCAATGCGCGGAAACTATAAAACTTATCTAAAATCTGATTGGTCCTCCAAATTCCTCTCAAAAAAGTAGTACAGTGACGTGAAAACCGCAACCCTCTATCTTTAATAATAACCCAGATTTTTAAGAAAAACACCCAAAAACACCCAAAATGGGACACCCTGTACAGTAACCGAAAAGTATGTTTCTTCTTTTAATAGGAAACCCAAAAATGATATAAAGTTATTGTTTATTATTTTTTACTGAGAATACAATTTCATTATTATCAACAATAATTATTACACTTTTGTCACTTCGTTGGCCAATAAATTGGGCAAGAAATTGACCAATTGACCAATACGTAAGCACAAATATGCGAACACTAATAAATTAAATAACTCCATGGATGGCTCAAAAATCAATATTAAAAACAACAGTAAATTAGTAAAGGCGAATACTGAGTGGATCTGGAACATAATCTCATTTCCCGACAAAATTTTAAAAGTCACTAAATTTGATATTACTACTGGAACACAGAAAATCACTAAAAATACCCAAACTTGCCCCAATATTTTCCAACCTGCTTCAATAATTTCTTGGCCAAGAAATTGGTCGACAATTTTTGTTTTAGACCTACCTATAACTTGCACAATTTACTGGCCAAGAAATTGACAAGTGTAATGCAAGCTTTAGCTTTCCTATAAAATTTTTGGCACAGCATATAATTAGGTACTGTTTTAAAGGCGTTTGTTTACTAAAATGCTCCGCAGGCGAAATTTTCAAAAAAAAAAATAAATGTGAAGCACAAAATCGTAGTTCACTTATCTCCCGCTTTGAAAAAATGTACTTATAAGTAGAAATATAATATAATGTATATCAAAAATATCGTAAATATCTCTTAAAACGTTAACATCTCTTAAAACTTTAAAACTATATATGTAAATTATAAGAATAAACCTTGTATTAGCTGTTAGTCGCCTTTTTTACTCTCTTTTACCGATACAACATAATAAATAAATCAAATCCAAATATTATACAAAGTGTTAACTTTTATCTTGTACACTATTATAGGGATCTTTGAAACTCAAAATCTATTACTCCTAGAAAAATTTTGATGCAATCAGTGGAAAGGAAATATTTTTGAAATCGGCAGTTTTCAGTTTTTTCAGGATATTACAGAAACGGAGTGAGCTATCTCAAATTTCTTTTCATATCCTTGAAGCCCATACTAAAGCGCAACTTTTTCATAATTGAACTGACCCTGTCCCTGTAGCTCTAACGGTTTAAAAGATCCCTATAGTGTACAAGATAAAAGTAAACACCCTGTATATAGCTATGTATTCGAAATTTTGTTAAAATCGACATTTTAAGCTACTCGTATAACAGTCTGAGGTAGAAAATTAACAATTTAATAAAATGCCCATTTTATAACGAATGCACTGGCTTGTAATATTCAGCAGATTCTATGGTGGTTTCATATAGAATCATAAGATGATGACGAATCTTCAATTGCATCTCCCTGTCCTCTTTGTTTTCTCTTTTTTTTTAACTTCAAATTTTTCGATGTCTGAAGGAGATAGTGACGATATTACCGGCTGAGTGTCTATGATTTGGTTATTTATATTTTTGTCCCAACTGCCGTTTGTGCAAGTGGTTTTAGATTCAGCTAAAATAAAAAAAAACGAAGATTAACGAAAAGCAAAATGTGTCTTCAGAAAAATGGCAAAGAATCATGAATCTAATGTATTGTGAGTAGGTAGTGAGTATATTAGCTAAATATTTCCTTTCTATTTTCTATACAGGGACGTCCCAGTTCTTATCTTCACTGTCATTCCCCCTCCCACGGACAAGCATTCAGCTGCTTCTGGGGTATACTCCTAGTTTGGAGTATTGCGAGGGTGAGAATTATTATTATTATGCCTAAGAGATGATTTTACTTTGATACCTACTAAGTATACATTATATGTGTACATTATGTGTAATTATCTACTCACAAATCATAGCAGGTGAAAAATTAGCAGAATATTGTGGTGCGTCCGGGCCGCCGCAGAAAATGCTGCAGCAATCACAATCACAACAGTCGCAGCAGTCATAACAGTCGAAGCCCTGATCATCACAGCTGCAGCAGTCACTGCTGCCGCTGACCCTGCCCCTGCCAGTATTGCTAAACACGCGGGTATTGCGAAATGAGATGGTTTTGCCGCTGCCACCATAGCCCCCGCCGATATCACCATATCCGCCAATGTTTTCATGGCCTCCGCCGATATCAAAATATCCGCCGATGTTTCCATGGCCTCCGCCGATATCAATACATCCGCTGCTGACATCTTGGCCACCACCGGTGTCACTGCATCCGCCGCCCGTATCACTACATCCGCCGCCGGTGTCACCACATCCGCCAGTGTCACCACAATCACCACAATCACTCATTGTGATGAATTTGTGTTATTCCCTATATCCGTTGAGTGAACAATTCCAAAGAGGAACGACGGCTGTCAAATCTGACAGTTATTTTTTCGCGAAACACGCATGTGTAATTGAAAAACAAGTGCCAAAAATATAAATGGTATTGTTAACTTAAAGTTTTCTGACCACTTCTACGTTTTTCAAGAAATTATTTGACAGTCGTTGGTCCTCTATCCAAATATATCACTAAACGTTATATCTCTATTTTTATTTTGTAATTCGGATTTTTTCGGATTCAGTAATCGGAAATCTGAAAAATCAAACGAACTAAAATTACCGATTTTATGTGTTAGGTCAGTATATCTATGACAGGGTGTTCATAGTTAGTTTTTACCCCCTTAACTTTTTTAATTTCTCGACCTAGAAAAAAAATTTAAATAAAAAGTTGTGGATAGGAATATGTAATTTTTTTAACCATTATGCAAAAATTTTTACAGGGCGTCCCGCTTAAGTGTTGCACCTAAACTTTATTTAGATAGAACACCCCATAGTATAATATAGGCTCATCTTGAAGTGCTCAAAAAGGGCTTTTCAACAATATACAATACTTGGTATATTCCTCTGACCCTTGTCTAAAATGGATAGACAAGGCTCTGACGGTTTTTTTAAATAGTAATTATTTTAACAACAGGTTGTACCTATATCAAATTTGGAATATGCGAAAATGCAGCCATATTTTAAGGGCGTATTTTCTTCTGTATAAAGTATACTTACTCGGAAAGGTTTCACTTTCGAAATAATGGGTATCAAAAGTGCAAAATTGAAAGTTTCAAGGTCGAATATCTTAAAAACCGCTACTACTATATATTTTAAATATATCTAAATATCGTTGAAATCGTAAAAATAGGTAGGTAGATTTCAAAAATATAATAATATAAAAAACATAGTTCTATATTCCTGTTACTCGATGTTCAATTGTTTTTCTGAAAATTCGCCCAAATACCTATTGGAACCTTGCAACTTTATTCAACATTTTTTTCTAGGTAAAAAAATAAAAACTAAGGTGTAAAAAAAATAACTGTGAAAACTCTGTACACATAGAAACAATAATGTTGATGTTTTTTTCAATAAATAAAGGGTTTGAACTATGGTTTTCAGTAAAGACCCTTTACTAAAAGCGACAATCTGGATTTTTGAAAATGGTTGAATTAGTTCAGAAGATTGATGATCTTGCGGGACTTGATAAGTCCCGCCTACTGTAATGAAATATCAATTATTTTAGTTGTTAAAATGGGTGTCAAAAGTCGTATTTATTCAAAAAATACCAAAATGCCGAAAATATATAGGTACCTAATTTAATTCATTCTCCATCTAAGAAGCCTTAAAACCTTACACAATGTTGAAAACGACAGGTTTTGGATAAACCTATAAAGATTTTGTAGGGACTTTCTCGCGAAAATACTCTTGAACCTCGCCTTTAGATCAAACTTTATGCCGGCATAAATTCGTCTATTTTGTCTCTTGAGCCGGAATTTTACCTTCGTTAAGATGGGCAGAGGTTTCGGAATATGCTCGGAACGAAAACCCGGTAATAAACATTGTAATTATCCAGTCTTGTTGTAAATAAAAAACATAGGCAAAATACCCTTAAATTATGCAGCGGGAATACCAAAAGTGTAGCTATTGTTTATCAGATGGCGCGAAAAACAGACGATCGATGAACGGTTGACGCTGTTGTTACAGGTCCAGTTTAATAATTACATATATTATGTTCATATGATCAATTTTACGTTTTGGCGATATAATATTTAATCAACTAAGCTGTCTGATTACTTTTTTATGTTTTTGTATTACTTCCATATTATTATATACTATGAATTGCGAATTTTTAATATTAAAATAATATAAAACTTCAAAAGGTATATTCGGGAGACCCCCGTAGCTCAAAGACTCCGATTTGTGATTTTAACCCCTCTCTATTTAGCAATGGTTCATTGATTTTTAGCTTGAAAGGTACACGGCGGCACTAAAAACTGCTTTAGTTGACTTTGCATTATTTATACGTATGTCGCCGTTATGTATTTTTCGTGAGGAAAATACAATCGTTAGCACAAAACTGACATTAGGGGAGGATTCATATGTCTATGTCTCTATATGTATAGGTATGTCGAAAATTATCTATACCGGGTGTTCCATTTTAATAAATGCAGCTATTATAAATATCTCAAAAACGAAAATCGCAAAAAATCACATAAAAGCTGAAGCATATGAGGTGCAATGTAAGACGCACGTTTTCACTTGTAGGCAGACGACGTTTTCAAGGTCACTTGAATGTCAACTGTGTTTTTTTACTGTTAAAGGTATATCTTTAGTTAAAGAATGTTATTCGGCACGTTTTCTGTAGGTATAGTATTGCTGGCTTAAATGTTCTACAAAATTATGTTTAGTTTTTTCAATGAAATGAAACATGGTCTTTTATGTGTACATAAGGTGTTTCTTCGTTTGCATTAACACTACATTCAAACACACATTTTAAGTAACGCAATAATTAAGATAAATACATATCTCGAAAATAAAAAATGAAAAAAGAAAACGATATATTGATGCGAAAGAACATCTTCTGTACCTATATGTTAAACATCTACAGTGTGACCTCCGTTAAGGAGTTACCACCCTGGTAAAATATCTTTATTTGTTTACCGATTTTGATAGGTTCAAAAAGCACATTAAACAATGTGTGTAACTTTACTTTTGGGCTGTAATCACGGCCACCTGTCAACACATGGGCTCAATTTCAAAAAGTACTATTATTTGTTTCAATAATATTATTAGGTACAGGGTGTCCGCCTGAAGGTGATAAGAACATTCACTTTAACCATTCCGTATTTTTTGAGACAAATTAATGATTTAAAAACCAGTTTGTTGCAGTTTTTTCCAAACAATGTAATGTCGTTTGGAAAAAACAATCGAACGTCAAACAGAAGTTATAACCAAAAAACCTTTTTGGAAAAAATGAAGATGGTGCAAAATGTATCTTTTTATTAATTTAAACATATTTTTATTAACGGATAATAATAGAACACATATGCAGTTAACTTTGGGGTTACCTTTCGATTAAAAACGAGGAAAAATAACCGACTCAAACGTGGTCACGTGACTTTCGCTATCTGTCAAAAATTATATTTAAAAAATAAAATCCCTAAAAATTGGCTTATTTCTTACAATTTCAAAACATTTAACTTGAAAAAGTCGTTTCTATTTTAATGTTACATAAGCGCCTATTTCCTATTTATAAAATTTCTTAAAATTTTAAAAAGTCATTACTTCGTAAAAACTATTTTATATCACTAGCTATACAACATAATAAACGAGTATCATTCTATAATTTTATTAACTTTTTATTATTACTAAAAAATATCGATAAGAATATGTTTTTTTCAAAAGAAAATTATATTAACGCTTTAAAATTCTGTTTGACACAAAGTTGATGTACCGGCAAGCATTTAGGTAGTACCATAGAAGAATCTACTACGTAAATTCTTCTATGGTAGTACCTATAAATTTATTTACATTACATTTTCCATTACTCTAAATGTATGCCAAAATAATACATATATTAATATATCAGCAAATAGTAGGTATTTCACGTATCTAACAAAATTCACAACTTTACGTCAACTTTGGATCAAATACAACAGAATTTTAATTTCTTTCGGTTTATCAATATTAAGTACTTAATGAAAAGTTAATAGAATGATAAAAGATAAAACTATAGTGACATAAATTCTAAATGTCAGTTAGGGTAAGTATTGTGATCATTCATGCGGTTTTGAGGGAGAATTATTATGTCATGACAGTAGATTTGACAGCCGGTAGGTAGTCCTCTTACTTAATATTTTACTCAACAATATTCTTAATAACTATGAAAAAATATAGAAAAATAAAGGAGCGTAAATATTCATATTATTATTTTGTGTTTAACAATTCACAGTTTCAATGCCAAAATACGCCAGGATGGGAGCGATGTGCTGTTATTTGTATAAAAAAGGGGGTCGGTCCGCCTGCCTCCCCCTAGACCCCTGGTTCCGACCAACGACCTTGCTTGCCGGGCAACAACAACAACAAAACAACTTATAAGGATATAGGATATTATCTCGACTTAGCCAAAAGGCATTCGCACTCCCTCTACGGGGAACATTCACTCAGATCCCAGATTATTATTATTATTATATTAAATACATGCAATAATGCTAACATCATACCTATAATCCCACGATAATAAGGACCATACTTGTATTCTGCTGTATATCTTTAGAGAAACAATTATTATTTGTCAGCGTAGGTATATAATATATTTTATATTTTCGTATGCAAGCCAACGTTTACTATGAAAGCGAATGTCGCGGAAAATATCAAAAACATCCTCTAGAGAGCGGTTGCCAAAATTCCGCATCCAGGCACTGAAACCAAGATTTTTTTAGGGATTTGGTATAAATCTAGTGATTGAAGTTGAAGCCCCAGTTAGGTATAGGTACCTATTGTGTGACATGTGACAGAGAGAAAATAACTACTTGTACTTAATCTTCTCTCTGGCTCTGGACAGCACATAGCTGGACAGGGTACACGCACCTACTACCCACTACGATGCTCCACTCCAGGCAAGGCAAGAGGCAAGAGTTTGTTAGTGCAGGCATTTTTGCATGTTCACATGGACTTTTTTGCTCCAAATCAAAGTTTCTATCTTCTATCTCTATTTCAAAATTGTGGTTTCGAACTGGGACACCCTGAATAAATTGCGTATTGCGTAGGGCCCTACAGGACACGACAAACGCCGCGCCGCGCCGGCAACGTCGCAGAAATCGACCGGCGGCGATAAAGCATAAATTTAGATTTCGCGGACGAGATGACGTAGGAAAAAAACCCGTCCTGTTTCATTTTAGTGGCGTTGCGTAATCATAGACGACGACTTCTCAAAATTTGGCTGGGTACGCCCAAGGTATACTACCCTTCCTCTCCCTCCCCCAAAATGTTATTTTAAAACATACATTTTTTTATTATAAATAGAAAATAAAAGTAGGTAGGTACATAACACAAAACAAACAGTTATCACTCTGATGATTAAAAAAACAAAAACGTAAATAGAATGAAATAAAATAATGGTATTTATATAAGAACGGCCTCGTTTTAAAATTCAGCGGACTCTCATCTCGATGAATCCGCTCGATATCTGTCTCGTACATCGAACTGATTCGTTTGTCAGTTCGATAGTCTTGTACTTCCTCCAAAGGGAACCAAATAAGAGGAAGATATCAGCTGATTCATCCGGATGAGAGTCCGCTGAATTTTAAGACGCGGTCTTTAAACAAAAAAAAAACAAACAAAAAACGACTAGTTACCTAACTTTGCATAAATAACGCAAAAGTGCTTAGTCTTATGGACGATTTTTTATAAACTCATCACATAACTTATCCAGGCTTATGATGTCTGCTAATTCTTTATACATATTTAAAAGCATAATATCATTCAGCCTTTTCTGACTCGTTATGTCACCTTGTCACCTTTGCTTGAGCTTCCAACAACTGGCCAAACTTTTGGCCTGGTGCTCAAGCCTCGGAGCACCTGCGGAGTCAGCGCCTATGGGCGTAATATAAATATATTACACAATAAAGATACTCAAAAACAGCACCAAATTAATAAAAATAATTAAATTATTAAATTAACATTTAGTGCACCTAAACCTCCGATCAAAACGCTTTCGGAACTTTTCCAAATTCTTGGGACATTTTTGAGGAATAAAGCGAACAACGGCCTAATCCCCCCCCCCCCCCCTACACAACACACGATCATTGTTACTAATATTACCGTTACAGTAAAACGGGGCTAATAAATACTGTTAAAATGCCGTTAAAAATATTTATTTTTTGTCGAAAATGACCTCTACAGTATGAGTGTAACCCTCTTAATAAAATTGTTGAAGAAAAATAATAATTATTGTTCAGGCATTTTACCTCTAACATAATATTGAAATAAGCTCCCAAACTTATATTATGCACTCAAAGAAAAACAAGTAAGTAATTACGTTTTAAATTGTTTTCTTTTATTTTACAAATGTTTAATTTATCAAGGACAAATACTTTAAATGAGGGATGATAGGAAATAATAAATAATCACACCATGATGTTTTATTTCCCATTTTTATCAATGTCCCCCTCCCGGTGGGGTGGGAACCCCCTCCATTATCTACGGCCGTGGTGTGGGTGCAATATTTCATTATGGTAATTTGTAATATCAATGTGTGTTAATCCATACTTTAAGATAAAAATTAAAGTTAATTACACAGAAGGCCCCAATTTGATATTGGACACCTTCGAAATATATGAAGGTCATAAGGAAAACAAATAGTCTATTTTAAGTGTCCAGTATCAAATTGATACACACTGCAGTTAGTTACTTGAAAATGTGAATTATTAAATTAAAAGTTACGTGATCTTTCAAATTTAATTAAACTTCATGTTTATATACGAGTATGTACAGGGTTATTGGTAATTCGATACATTCCTTTGGAAATGTTATAGGAGCGGAGGTAAGGAGTAAATTTAGTCCTATTATGCATTAAAAACTCAATAGTTTTTGAGATATTTCAATTTTTCTTAGTAGGCAAAAAAATCTACAAAACTTTTTTTTAATCTTTTAAACTGGACTACTTGCCCAACACTACGGTCTTATGTTTGGAATGAAAAAAGTCCGGAAACATTTAGATCAAGTTGTTAAAAATATTTTAAAAAATTTGTTCTGCATAATGCATATAGGATTAAATTTACTCCTTACCTCCTCCCCTATCACATCTCCAAAGGAATGTATCGCATTACCAATATCCCTGCATATAAAATTATACGCCTCCTTATAGATTTTTCAAAAATGAGGGCTGGGATAAAAATGAGTTTACTTCATTTCGAAAATACAATATTTATACATAGGTACCTACATGTCTATGGTTTAGATATTTTGATTTAACAATATCACAGTAATCACAAAACAAGTCGATCTTCGGCAGCAGCTAGGTTAAACAAAAAATTCTCCAAAGCTGGCTTGAAATTTTTGGATTTAAGTTCGTCTACGGTTACCACTTTGTGGCCTTGTTCGGTCGTAAAATTACAAAGCGACTTCACTTGTTCCAAAAGTTCTTCGGTTTTTTCATCGATGAATGCTATTGTCTCAATTTCGCTATAGTCTTCTTCAGTGAACTTTATAAGACTATGAGCAATTTCTTCTTGGGTCTTCGAAATCAAAAATGTATCTAAAAACAACAAGGTAGAGCATAACAATCCTATAATATTTTCGCTTATAGTCTCCAGTCTCCATAGTATTAGGTACCAGAAATTTTCAGAGCTCAAGAATAATTTGTCGTAGATGAGGTATAGGTACCTAATTTTCTTCTGGCAGTTTTGACATTTTTCTTACCTTTTGCTTCAGAAGAAATAACAATATCATTTACGGCAAAATTTAAGCAGATATCGTATATATGTCCATTATTTATAAGTGTGTCATTTGTTGTTCCCGCTAAATAACACGAAAGTCCCTAAAATAATTTGTTATATTTCTATCACAACATTTTAGTACCTACTCACCCTTACTTCTGAAGCATTTTCTACAAATGGGTAAAGGTTAAAATCCAGGTTTCTTGCTGAGATGAAGCGACAAATAGTATGCAGCTCCTGAAATTTGTAGGTATCTAAATAAATAATTTGATAAGGTCATATTTTCAAATAATACCTTTTGCATTCTTTCAATATCGTCATGGTAGACCAAAATACGGCGTTTAAGCAATATTGCCGTGTATAAAAATATAGTTTCTAATCCAAATCTGACAATAAGATCTGAAAAATAAAAACAAAATGGAAATGTATATACATGTATACAGTGTGTCCCAAATTCGATGCTCACCATTGGGATCTCGGTAACTACAAGAGATAGCGAGTCGGTTAAATGGGGAAAGTTTTAGACAATTTTATGGTCAATCTGATGCCGCTGAGAAATCAAGGCTAACTGGGATCGTTTTCGAGTTATTACCAAAAACCGAATTTTATCATTTTCGTTTTTCTTAAATATCTTAGAAACCGATGGTTTCTCAAAGACAGGACTTTGACATTATTAAGACTTTGACATTATTAAGCGGTAATGTCAGTTTCTTTAAGAAAGTTTTCATTTTCGAGATATGACTCCCAACTTTTGATTTTCTTATGGACGCTATCTTGGATTTTTACAAATTCGAAATTTACATGAAATTCTCTTTCCAATGATGTGTCACACTAATGATTTTTTCGTTAGTTGTAACACTTAAAAGCGTTTTTTTGCCTAATACTAAGTAGGCCATGACAAGTCTGTCAAAACAAATGCAACAAACCAAACATTGAATCCAAATTTTTGTTGAGATCTGGATTCCTTAATACCATATGGGTTATTAACAGCCCAGTAATGGTGCTTATGTTTATTAAAAATGCCATTGTTATGAAATCTTGTTTCATCGGTCCAGCAAATGTTTAATGGAAAGTTATCAATAACTTCACACTGATTGTTAAACCAATGACAGAAATCAAGTCGGCGTTCAGTATTTCCCGGCCTTAACTTTTGCACTATCACGGGTTTATAGGGGTGATATTTTTTGTCAAGTATCTATAAATAGTCGTTTTCGGCAAAAGAGTTCTGCGACTTATCTCTCGAAATGAAATCGTCGGTGCTTCATTAAACTTTGTTCAATGTTTTCAACATCTATTGGCGCAATCGATTGGAACCATATTTCGGTCTGGGCACAAGAAAACTCTCATGTTGTTCTAAATTCCTACTCAATCTAAGAAAAATTTAACGGTGAGGCTGCTGCCTTTCAGGGAATAATGTATGATAAACTCTTGTTGCCACTGTACTATTTCTATAGTTTTTTGTGTAACAATAATTGTACATATCCACCTTTTCGCTAGTACTATTAGACAAAAAAAAAACGCTTTTAAGCTTTACAACTAACGAAAAAATCATTAGTGTGATATATCATTGCAAAGAGAATTTAATGTAGATTTCGAATTTGTAAAAATCCAAGATGGCGTCCATAAGAAAATCAAAAGTTGTGAGTCATATATCGAAAATGAAAACTTTTTTAAAGAAACTGACACTACCGCTTAAAAGGTTGGACAAAAGTGCCTTAATAATGTCAAAGTCCTGTCTTTGAGAAACCATCAGTTTCTAAGATATTTAAGAACGACGAAAATGATAAAATTCGGTTTTTTGGTAATAACTCGAAAACGATCCCAGTTAGCCTTGATTTCTCAGCGGCATCAGATTGACCATAAAATTGTCTAAAACTTTCCCCATTTAACCGACTCTCTATCTCTTGTAGTTACCGAGATCCCAATGGTGAGCAATTTGGGACACACTGTATATACACAGAGCGGGTAAAAATATAGAAAGGAGATTATATTTCCTGAAATATTAGTTTAAAAAAATTAACAAATAACTAGCGACATTCAATTTTTCTTGGCGCAAACAACTTCCTTTCTATGGCAAACAACTTGTTTTTTTTTAATGGCATGATATATGTTTTTTCTGTGCATGCTTATAGAAAGGCCATTTCTTTCTGGATACGTCGGTATAAAATTTTAATAGGGTTACATAAGACAAAATTAAGAAAAACATTCATTTCCCTAAAAATAAATACTAAATAGGTATATTATTTTGTCTTGGCCAGTTGTATTAATATTTCAGGTAGTGGTAATTTCTTGGGTACTACCATAGAAGAATCTACTACGACATACTACTAATTTCTAAGACTAGAGTATTTTTAATGGTACTGCGCAGAAATAATAAGATCAAAAATCAGTTACTAGGTAGGTACCTTTGATTTTGGTTTCTTCTTTAAAATCCTTGAAAACATAATTTGATTTCTGTGAGCCATTCTCCTGCACATCTATCGTTCCTGCAGTGAACAGCTTGAGGTACATCTTCACCAAACTCACAGGATTGCATTGTTTTAAATATGCCTTCGCCAACACCTCTGACAATATCCTAAACTTATTATATTCGAATCTTTCTCCTACCAAAACTATAGCGAACCGTTTCTTTTCGTTTTCGCAATGCCTCACGAACACTTTCACATTGTTTTTGCCGAGCACATAAAAAGCATCCTGCCTTTTCACGGGGCCGAAGCATTTCGTTTGCAGGAAATTTCTGATGTTCTCCGAAACCGTTGGGTAGTTCCACGTGATCAGATTATTGTCGCCTTCTCTTTCTGCGACATAAACAATTAAATAATGACTCATTTTTAATTTGCTAAACGGAAAACTCACCTAAAATGTGAAACGACAGCAGGCTGTTTTGCTTTTTTGTCATCGTGCAGTTGGCTCTGCGTGCGATGTGTGTGTGTGATGTTTATGGATATCTAAATCGGCTTGGCGATAGTGTGATATCGTGTCGCATTGGTGGGGAACGGATTGTTATTTGTTGTTACCAAATGGGAGTTTAAACAATATATCATAGCGCTGTCGGTGCGGTAATGCTTTAGTTTACGCGCGCGAGGTCACGTGACGATGACGCAAGGATGAGGAATGCGCGGCTTCATTTCATTATAGAGAGCCGTGTGAGCTAATACGAGTATTATAATGCTAAGCTAATAGAAATTTATAAATCGGAATTGGTACCGCCTAATTAAATTGTTTATTTTGTATCTATAGGCACTAATCATTTTCTTTCATTCCTTATAAGCAAGGGTGAGTGTTTTGGAACGGTTTTGGACTTTAAATGCTTATACATGGGAATCTCAGTAACTATACAAAGCACGTTTTTTAAGAAAAAAAATCATGGCGTGCCAAATATTTTGAAGATTTCTTCAGGTAATCATGTAAGTATCTCATCCCTTATTTCTGCGGTTTCATAGAAAAAGTGTAAATGCAAAAAGTTTTATAAATTATTATAGTCCTTATATAGACGATTACCCCATTTAGTTTTTAACTTTATATACAGGGTGTTATTTAAGTACGTAGCCAAACTTCAAGCGGTGATTCTTTGAGTGATTTTAAGACGAAAAGTTTATATAAACATAAACTCTGGTATCTTTTAAAAATTCTTTTTTTAATCTTTTTTTTTTTCAACATCTTAATAATCCTTTCGGCGATTTTGTTTAAATCTGGCAGTGTTATTTACGGAAGAGAGGGGTTAGTTTAGCCCCAAGTAGATTCAAATTATTAAGTCCAGTGGCGTCCCGGGGGCAATGTGATCAATATTTTTGAAAAAAAAAAAATGTGCGCCACTGACTTTTTTAAAACTTTTATATTTTTCTCGCATTAAGGAACTAAGAATACAACTTTATGGTCTTATAAATTTTTTCGTATCTGGCTCCAATTTCGAGAGAAAAAAATAATAACCACTTTATTGCATGTCATTGCTTTGTTGTTGCATTGCTGCTTTCTTGAAAATGAAGCAAGATACGAACAAGTTTCAAGAGACCAAAAGTTGCATTCTTAGTTGCTTAATGCGAGAAAAATATAAAAGTTTTAAAAAAGTCAGTGGCGCACATTTTCTTTTTCTCAAAAATATTGGTTAAGGGACGCCACTGGACTTGATAATAATTGTAATATCTACTTTTATATTTTTCCCATTAAGCAACTCAGAATACAACTTTTTGATCTCTTGAATCTTGTTCGTACCTTGCTTCGTTTTCGAGAAAGCAGCAATGCAACAACAAAGCCATGACATGCAATAAAGTGGTTTTTATTTTTTTTTTCTATCGAAAACGAAGCCATATACTTACGAAAAAATTCAAGAGACCAAAAAGTTGTATTCTTAGTTCCTTAATGCGAAAAAAATTTAAAAGTTTTAAAAAAGTCAGTGGCGCACATTTTTTTTTTTCAAAAATATTGGTCACGGTGCCCCCCGGGACGCTACTGGACTTAATAATTTGAATCTACTTAGGGCTAAATTAACCCCTCTCTACCGTATATAACACTGCCAGATTTAAACAAAATTGGCTAACGGATTATTAAGATGTTGAAGAAAAGATTTTTTTAAAAAAGTTTGACACCCTGTATCCTGTATCTTGAAAAGGAAGCGATACGGGACCTATGTTTATATAAACTTTTCGTCTTAAAATCACTTGAAGTTTGGCTACGTACTTAAATAACACCCTGTATCTTAATTGATTATGATAGTTTTATAAAATATGGGCTGGTTTAAATGGGCGTGCATTATTTATTCTATTTTGATTGATTCGAAATCGCCGCATATAAATATATTTCAGCACTTAACACTAGCTTTACATTTGGGAAATTATCTGCAAATAAATGCCAATATTTTCTAAAATTTATTTGTGGCGCAAACAGATCCATGTAATTTTTAATTGGGTTTTTCGCCACCAAACTGATTGAAAGACAAATTTTTCAAGTTGCCTCGAAAATTCATAAATTATTAACATTGAACGAACGAAACTTTAAACGTGTAACTCAAAAAATAACTTCAACAAATTTGTTTTCTGAGCTTTCTCCATTTCAACTCCAATCATCATATTAGTGTTAAAAAAGGAGTAATTAAAATTTTGTATGACAGGGCTAGAACGATTTGTTCTAATAACACAAAATTTGAGGAAGAAATTAAACACATAAAACATGTTCTTGAGAAGAATAGTTATCCTATTGAATTTGTTGAGCAAGTTTTTCAGGATTGCCAACAAAATAACAATGCTAATAGAATTAGAGAAATAAATCTGGTGGACCGACCAGTAAATTTAATAATTCCTTATATTCCTGGACTGTCAGATAAGCTAAAACGTATAGGCAATCGTTTTAATGTGAGAACAGTATTTAAAACCAAAAATACATTAAGATCGATGCTAGTTAAAACAAAACCATTTAATGAGTTACAAAGTTCAAAAAATTGCATTTATAAAATTCCTTGTGAATGTGGAAAGTTCTATGTTGGGGAGACTTGTAGGCCATTTAACGTTCGTTTAAAAGAACATAAAAATTATATCAGGCAAAATCAAATTTTATTTCTCTGAGGATAGTTCCAAACCAATTCTAAAAGAAGAAGTAGGAAATAGACGAAAAATTAAAGAATCTGCATTTATTCTAGGAAATACGGGCAACTGTGTTGCTGAATGTTCAGTGGAATTCAGTAAAATATTATTGCCACTTATTCAAAGAGAAGTTAGTATAGATAATTAGATAAAACACAGGGTACAATATCAGGCAGGTGGCTAGGCTATTGTTTCTGTTGTCATGACATTTTAACCCGAAATTTATTAATCTATCACTTCACTTTGACGTGACATGATCTTTGAGAAAGGAGGAAGATTTATCCTCCGAAAGCTCAGAAAACAAATTTGTTGAAGTTATTTTTTGAGTTACACGTTTAAAGTTTCGTTCGTTCAATGTTAATAATCTATGAATTTTCGAGGCAACTTGAAAAAGTTGTCTTTCAATCAGTTTGGTGGCGAAAAACCCAATTAAAAATTACATAAATGCCAATATTTCAAATTACATGTAAGTCAAAATTAACTACCTTTTCATTTTTAACATTTTTGTGATTTTGGGTAAGAACGTGTTTTATGCTACGCCACTGGCCTGTCGTGCGATGTGGCAGTCGGTAACATGGCCACGAGCACTGTTAGGCGTCCTCTCTCTTTTCTTGTCAAGTACGAGATTGTGTCTATAGAAAACTCGTGTCAAATTTGAGCTTGAAATTGTGGGCGTCTAAATGAAAAATAGCATAAGAAAAAAATGTCATATTATTTTGGTTCAACGGATTGATCTACTTTTTTTGTAACACCCTGTATTATCAGTAAAAAATATTTATGCTTTTGACTGTGTTTGTCACTAAAACAGGCTGTAGACATTCAGATAAAGAATAATAATTTGCATCTTGAAAATTATTTTGTTTCGTTTTTGGAATGTCTTAAGTCTAAAGCTAAACTCTTTCTTACAAAATAATTGTAATTACGTCTTTTTCAGCATGGGCAGTTTCAATTGCTGGTTATTGTTTCTAGATCTCTCTCGCGTTTCTGAATCTACTTTAAAATTAAAACAGTTATATACATTTTCAAACTTCATTTATTTTCTTAAACTAACAACATTTAACATTTAAATTACCTACCGCTATAAAAGTAACAACTAAGATCACACTTCATCCCTTCTTAAATTTAAGCACCAGTATGCTGATCGTCAGGAACAGGACCATCCAAATGGTTATCGAGATGAATCCTTCGTACACCACGGGCACCTGGATGCCCCAGCCTCTGGCGATGATGCACCTCAGACTCTGGGTCGCTTGGGTCAGTGGCAAGAAGTCGGACACCCACTTTAGGTAGTCGTTCATGGATTCAATTGGCCAGATTATGCCACAGAGCATCACTATTGGCAGGAAACTACCAAGTGCCATGTAGGTTGCTGAGCGCTCGTTGTCGCAACAACAAGATACAACAATTCCTAGGGAAAAATCATTTTCAGTATTATGTATCAATCTATCATGGTTAAGGATAAATCAGTAGGTATCAAAAACGCTCCCATATAGATTCATTTTATCGAGAGTAAAGGAGTCCCTTGATATAATATTGGAGATCATAGATTCAGGGACTTTACAGTTTTGTTTTTCTAGTTAGTGTCCGCTTACTTACCAAAGCACATGCCGCAGATTCCAGCCAAAAGTGTAAGGATGAACAGCAATGTCCAACTACCGTTTTGAGTGAGTCCAAAGATGACGAAGGCGAAGAGGATGACGCAAGTGGTTTGACCAAGCATGACCACGAACTGGGTGATGACTTGGGAGAAGAGGATTTCAGTACCACTGATCCCGTTGACAAGAGACCTTTCCAATATGCCCTCGTTTCTTTCCATTAACATGGAGCCTGACGTAAGAGCGACCGCCATGAAGAATATGATCCTGTGAAGAAAGGTGGTTTAGGCGAAACGATATATTTCATTTCTCAGAATTTCATGCATATTTTGACATATTTCACCAATATTTTTCTTTCAAACCGAAAAATCTAAATTAAAGATATTGGCATGGAAGGTGTTAACCCACTTAATTTTTTTATTCATTTTAGGTTCACCAGGAGCCGCGGTGGCGACTAGCGTCGCGAACTCTTTGGACTTCATGATTTTCTGCCTTAGATCGACCTTGGTTTGATTCGAGGCAGGGGCAGAACACATGTATACATGAAAATACCGCAGAGAGCCAGGAACGCTGGGCAAAATGTAGATTCACGCTATTGCGCACGAACTCTATATTATTTACGTCGAGTTCTAAATTCCGATATTTTAACATTATTAGGCAAATTTGCTACTTTTCTCGGGAGGTGTGCCGTGTGCCCATACTTGCATTCGTCGGGATAATCTACATCAATCATCACTGTTCATTTTTATAGGTATAACTGTACCTATAATAGTATAATAATTGACAAAAGCGCACATCGACAGTTCAATACTTTTCTATTTCCATGGCTGACTAGTTGTTCATAGGTAACTAAAGTCTATCCAAGTTACAGTGCCAGTAGATATAAACAAAGTCACATGACCGCCTTGCGATCGATTACCAGGGTCGGACTAATATGATACTCCAAGTGGCTTGTAATTCTGAACTAATTCTTTTAGAAGTTCTAAAATTTGTGTTTCTACCTTTCGTGGATCTTTATCAATTTCCTTAAATTAAGTATCAAAATAAATTTACAGAATATACTGCTCGCGATCCGATCTAAAATATGCAGGAAACTCGACTGAGGGAAGAGCCGGCCCTGCATTCTGCTCGCCACGTAAACACTTGACATTTTATGACGGCCAGACCAATAAGAGAATACGTCACGTGGTGGCCAATGTTTTGATCCACTGCCTCTGTAACTTGTATAGACTTTAAGATTTATTTTAATGAAAAATATAAGTAAAAGAGTGACTGGTTTTAATTTTCTACTCTTTTAAATTGAATATGTTTAAGCACATCTGAACAGAAAATATGTTTTTGTCATACGCTCCCAAAAATAGCTATTTTACGGACTCATTTGGGTCGTTCAGAACTGAGCCTTTTTTGTGACGGATTACTCATCCTTGGGTCACAGGTTGCCATGCCAAATTATAGTAATAATTATTGACAGTTTGCAAGTATATTTTATTTATTTTAAAACCTCAGAGAAAACTGAAGAAGGGAAATTGAGAGAAATGAGAAATTTTAAATAGTAACACAGTTAATAAACTTTGTCAGATTTATTGTTTCAAATTTAATTTTTATTGAAAACGACAATAACATTTAGAAAAAGGATATACGCATTACAAATGCTCCACATGGCCTCCATCTTGCTCAATGCGTTTATTGCTATTTGCTACTAACTTTCTGTTTATTGAGTCAACGATAAAATTGCTGTGTTCAGTATTTAATATGTGGATTTCTTCCCGAATTCTACCTTTCAGTGTCATAATAAATTTTGTTTTTAAATAATCCTTTGTCTAAATGTTGTTGTCGTTTCCAATAAAAATTAAATTTCAAATAATAAATCTGACGAAGTAAGTGTGTTGCTATTTAAAATTTCTCATTTCAATCAATTTCCTTTCTTAATTTTTTTCTGAAATCTTAAAGTAGCCCACTTTGTTTTCCAAAGCGTGAATATACTTGCAAACTGTCAATAATTATTACTATAATTTGGCATTTGTCTTCCATGTCAACCTATGACCCAAGGAGTAATCCCTCACAAAAAAGGCTCAGTTCTGAACGAACAGTTGGAGCGAACATATAACATATACTATACTTCGTTGGAATCAGAAAAATGCGTACAATTCAATAATCCAAAAATATACAAGGTGTTCCATTTAAAAAAATATAAGTTATGTCTGCCACCGCTTTCTAGACCACACTGTATAAGGTCGAATAGTGTCACAAAAAACTTTGTATTAGTATCTAAAACTTTTGTAAAAAACTTTTTCTAATCTCAAAAACTAACAAGTTAAAGGGGGTGTCAATTTATAGTGAGCCACCCTGTACATGTTGGCAGAGTAGACAGTAGTTTTTATTTACTTACATAAAGGGTTCTTTTAATAATTACTTATAGCGAAATAGTTATTGGTATTAATTTGTTTCTTGAGAAGTTGCTTCTCATTTCAATTTGTTTCAAATAAGTACACTAAAAATTAGTCGAAAAATATTAGTTACATTATTCCTAATTCCCACATCTAGCAATCCTACTATAATATTATGATAAAATAAAAATCTTACACCAAGTTTAAGAAACGAGGTAATATTTAAATTTTTTCATATATTATATAATTTTAGTTTATTTTTAGAATTATAGTATTATCAAATTTCGAATAAATTTAAATTTTATATGTATACTTACGTTAAGACTACTCCAGGAGCTGCAAAATCAGTGAAGTCGGGTTCTCCATATCCGTATATGGGTCTTTCCCACTGTAAAACAAAAATATGTTGAAAGTGAAACATAACATGTTGAGGTATTTCTACTTACCTTTATAGGAATATGGGCCACTTTTGGAGTAATATTACAGCTTCCTAGATATCCGGAAAAGAAGTCTTGGAAACCAAACAATAAGTCTCTGGTCAAAAAAGTTGCGATGTTTTCATCTAAAATGGATACGGAGATAAGAATGTCGCTGGCCTTCCAAATATCGATTAAATATTTTTCTTACTTGATTTGTCCAAATGTACGTCAACCTCAGATGATTCAAGGTCCCACGGGAGTATGTCCTTTCCCATTTCAATTCTGTTTTTCAAGGAATCAGAGAAGTTCGACTTGAAGACCATCATACCCCAAGAGTATCCTTTTACCACACTTCTTCTAGCTTCTTCATCTGTATCGTGGAATTTCTACAAACAATAATTAATTAAGATAAGAATGTTGTGTCAGGGTTTTTTATTATACATTGTTAATCGGAAAATTCATCGGCACATCATATATTATACAGTGTGTCCACGGATGGATTCGACAAGAGGAGAACAATTTTTATTATTAATTAATTTTCTTTCTCTATTTTGAATAATAATAGCGTTTATGGGCAATCAAAAATTTGCTATGTTGTGAAAAATGATAAGAACTAATATTATTAACTCTTTTATAAATAATGCTGAGATTGATGTGAAAACCATGTTTGTTATGGTGCAAACTTTTTGGCAGACTTTTATTTTTTTTTGTTATACGGGTGCCCCAGTTTTTTTTATCAGGACTTTGACATTTTGTAGAAAACTCTTTGTAAAGTGGGTTGCTCATATAAACATCGGTCTTAAAGTTCTTGGTTTCTGAGATTGTAGTTCTCTTTTTGAAATTGAATTATGGCAATATCTCCAAAATAATTAAGTTACTAAACTGAAATTTGGCGCTGCTGTGTTTTTGGGGATGGAGAATAAGCTGAAAATATCTCGTATCTCACAGAGGGCGCCACTTGCGCTATTTTTTGATCGTGCTTTTACCGTTGATTGAGGAAGTCCTCCATCGACGCTTTTACTCATAACTTTTTGGGGGTTATCTTTCTGTTCTTGCAGGTCCATCATTTTAGTACATCTTTTCCTTTGCGCCAAAAGTGAACCAAAAATTATTCGCTTTTAAAATGCAATAAGGATTGAAGTTGACAAAATTTTGACACCATATTTCATAAAAACCAATGGTGTTTTGACCAATGTACATTTGACATTTTTTTCTTGAATGTGAATGTACAGTTGATCTATAACATTTTAAAGCGGTACCTATTTGAAAATTTTATGTTTCGAATATTGGAGTTAACAAGTGGTTTGCGGCAAGTTTTGGCAGTTTCAACCCAAACGCTTGATATTATCGCTATGAAACAAAGAGTTCAATTTAGTTGCAAATAAAAAGATTCAGCTTATTCTCCATCATTGAGAGATATTACCATAATCACAGCTTATATAGGTCTGTGCCATAATTCAATCTGAAAAAGAGAACTACAACAATCTCGGAAACGAAGAACTTTATGACGTATGTTTATATGAGCAACTCATCTTACAATGAGTTTTCTACAAAATGTCAAAGTTTTTCTGAGGTCAAAGACCTGATAAAAAAAACCTGGGACACCCTGTATAACCCGATGGTGCAGTTATACCCGATAGAGAAATAAATCACCCTGTACCTATACATATAGGGTGCAACTTAAGAATGTTAAAATATTTCAGGATGACGATCCTCAGCCAATTTTCAGAAAAAAGTTCATATAAACATGTGTCGTAAAATTCTTCGTTTTCGATATACGGGGTGCTAAAATTTTCTAAAAAAATCGTGTTTCCGCATAACTTTTTTATTCTTATTCTGAGATAAAAATAATTGTTAAATCTTGAAACCTCCAAAATGTTGTCTTTAATTATTGAAAACAATGTCGTCGTCTCCCTAAACTTTTTAAATATCTGACATTTTGTGCAAGTACGATGAAATAAATGAGAAAAATCAAATTCGCTACGAAACGGAGGCAGATACAAAAATAAGTCAAGAGACAATTTTTGTTCAAAATTAAATTCTCCATGCAAAACTGCTTCTCACTTTACTTTGGTACAGAGCCGTATTATTTTTTCTTAAATTTGTCGAACAACATACTCATATTATTCAATCTATGATTCAATCTCGACCTTGAAAATAATACATTTAAAAAGGTCGTATCCAAGTATACTGTGTACCAAATTTAGTAAAAAAAGCTGTACAAATAAAAAAGTTATGGGGAAAAGACGATTTTTTTTAGACAGTTTTAATAGCCCGATAGCGAAAACTTTTTTCTTAGAATTGGCTGATGATCGGCTGATTTTAACGGACTTAAGTTACACCCTGTATATACAAAACTAATAATAATAATAATAACTGTTGCACTAAAGCACTATAAGAAGTACCTGTAAGGAACGCACTAACTTACCATCCGAACTGAATATCTTTCCGTAACATAATCTAAATAGTTACAACTCAACCTGGAACTATTACATCCTGGCATCTTTTTGCAGTGTTCACCCATTTCCAATTCGTTATTAACCACTGACAACTTTATTCCGAACGGATCGTGACCAACGGACAGACAGAAAAGTATAGTTTGGGCTACCGGCAGACCAACTATGAACGCCATAACTGGAATGTTACGCCACATCCACAAGAAATTCTTCCATATCAGCGCGCGCATGTGGGTGAATTTGATGATCTTGAGATAGTCTATCCAGGGCACCTCCGGTTCTTCTTCTGGCGGTAGTTCTGGTTGAATGGTATGCTCAGCCGTTGGTTCTGGGGCTATGGAGACCCGGCCTGAGAGAAACGAAACATTGACTTTTCATTTAGAGATGTTTTTGTCCTCTATACAGAGGTGCTTTCATATTAAAAAGGTCCAGGTTTCATCATAGGTACCCCAATTATTTTTATTGTGTTGAGGGCTGTACTATTTTTTTAATTAGTGGTATAGATTACCCATATCTCCGCCACTGATTGTCTAGAAACGTGATATTACACATTGATATTATAACTTGATATTATTACACCTTTAACACTCCATATCTCAGAAACGAAGAACTTTACTAGATAAAATACTTATGTTTATATGAAGAACCCACCTTAAAATGACTTATTGTATCATCTTAAAAGTTTGCCCTAAACAAACCAGAACACCCTGTATTATTTCCGAAACCAGAAAAACTCGACATACAGGGTGTTCCGTTAAAAAAATAACTTTGTTTTCTAGCACTTTTATATACGGCAGTAAGGTCGCCAGAAAGCTTGTATGATTCCCTGAAACTTTTGTTAGGAACGAGGGTCACGGGTCACAATGAAATGGCATCACTATTTGAAATTTCACATTGTATGGTGTAAATTAAATTAAATTTCTTGAAATCAACAATTTAGAAAACATCAACCCATCCCGCTAATAAGTACTTAAAACCTACCTATTCCAAATTTGTATTCTTTGCATTTCTAATAATTATTTTACAAAATTAAATATATTATTGGCTAAAAACCCAGCAAACAACTTTATTTTAACGATTCAAAACTTTTAATGCCATGACTTGCAAATTCCGAATTTTGTGAGTATCTGATGATTGGACACGCAGATATGATACGTCACTATTTACAGAACTTATGCATAAAAAATAACGACTGCTGAAAATATGCATAATTTTCACATCTGTTTGACTGGAAACGTTTGTGAATTATTTAGGTTTAATTATCTAATTTATGACAATAACTAAATTCTTTGCGAAAATATTAAAAGAACAATAAGTGACATCAATGTAGGTATCTAATAAATCTCTGCCTCCAAGATGTAAATTAGGCAAATAATTATCCTTGCAAATGATTATTTGTATTTTGTATGGTAATTAAATGTCGTTCTTTCTGTTTTTAGTAGTAGTAGTAGCAGCATGCTTCATTTAGCCTAGGATGGCTACTAAATACAATTTCATATATAATGTAACAATTATTCAAATAAATAAATTCTTCTTGCCTTAACATTTAAATTAAATTATTTGTCAAATTGCATCATTTTGAATACCAAGGTAATACTTTTTTAATAATGTTTTAATTTTTTTTTTAATTTCTTTCACTTTTTAATTTATCTGGCAATTTGTTATACTCGATCAACCCTTTTTGAAACAAAGACTTATAACAAATATTCTTATTAAAATTTTGTATATGAAAATCACTAAAAGATCTTGTAGAATAATTATGATGTTCAAAATTGAAAGTAATATACCGATGAAAGCAAACTGGAAGTAAATTATGTTTTAATTTAAATATGAATATAAATACTAGAAATTTTGTTAAATTTTTTATATTCAACCATTGTAATTTGTTTAGCATATAATTTATTTTAGTGTATTTGTTTAAATTTAGAATGACTCTCATAGCTTTATTTTGTAATATTTGTAATTTCGAAAAAATATACTCTTCTTTGACTTAGTCTTTTTCACTTTCGTGTTGTTGCGTTACAACATATGACGAGCTGTGTGCAACAAATAAATTTTCTTTATTTTTGAGTTAAATTCAAATTCAATTCCGTGTGTCAGTTCTGCATGCCCGTAAACTAAAAGGTCAATATCCAAACCCAGCTAGCTAAGAGTACCCACGAGGGGGTTCAAAATTCAAAATTGAAAAATACGTTAGTCAACGGTATAGTAGTTTGTATATTACAGGGTGTCCCAGGTTTTTTTGATCAGGAATTTTGCATTTTGTAGAAAAACTCATTGCAAGGTGGGTTGCTCATATAAACCTAGGTCCTAAAGTTCTTCGTTACTGAGATACAGGATACAGGGCGTTGTTTTGAAATTGAATTATGGCAATATCTCCCAAAATAATCAAGCTGCTGAACTAAAATTTGGCATTGCTGTGTTTTGGGGATGGAGCTGAAAATTACAATTTCTTCGTAACTCACAGAGGACGCCACTTGCCCAATTTTTGTATCGTGCTTTTACTCGTAACTTTTTTGAGGTTATCTTTTTGGTCTTGCAGGCGGGTCCATAATTTCAGTGCATCTTTTCATTTGCAACAAAAGTGTACATTTGTTTCGTAACGATAAAATCAACCGTTTGGGTGGAAATTCCCAAGACATTCCCAAAAAAACCTGCATGCTCCAACATTTGAAACATAAAGTTTTCACCTACTGCTTTCAAATGGTACAGATCAACTGCACCATTTAAATTGAGAAAAAAAATCCTATGAACCATGAACCAAAAATTATTCGCTATCAAAATGTAAAGGATTGAATTTGACAAAATTTTGACACCCTATTTCAAGAAAACCAATGATGTTTTGACCAATGTCCATTTGACATTTTTTTCTTCACTTTCATGTACAGTTGATCTTGATTTTTGAAAGCGGTAGGTGAAAATTTTATGTTTCGAATGTTAGAGTAAACCAGTGTTTTGGGGCACGTTTTGGCGATTTCAACCCAAACGGTTGATTTTATCATTATGAAACAAAAGTACACTTTTGTCGCAAATGAAAAGATGCACTAAAATGATGGACCTGAAAGAACAAAAATTTATTCTCAAAAAAGTCACGAGTAAAAGCGCGATCCAAAAATAGCGCAAGTGTTGCCTTTTGTGAGATACGTAGAAATTGACATTTCCAGCTTATTCTCCATCCCCAAAAACACAGCAGTGCCAAATTTCAGTTCAACAGCTTGATTATTTTTGAAGATGTTGCCATAATTCACTTTCATAAAGACAACTATTTTAGGTATCTCAGAAATGAACAACTTTAGGACCTAAGTATGTTTATATTGAGCAACCCACCCCACAATGACTTTTTATACAAAATGTCAAAGTCCTGATCAAAAATTCACAGATTTCGTAATTATTGTTGCTTGTTGCAACCATTGGAGACATTGGAAATGTCGCTGGCGAAGCGATTTACGAACCGAGCTGCATTATTAGCGGCGAGGGAGTAAAATTCCGAGATTCCGAGAGCATGATAGCCATTATTGCGAGTAGTCTACTTTATTTACGATTTATTATTTAAGGTAGATGTTGCTGCTGCAGCTAGTTGTACAATTTCTGGAGGTGTACAAGTAAAAGACATTCATTTTCATCCATTTGAATACAATTACACAAACACTACGCGTTTGACACTGTCACTTTTAAGTATTCATTATATTGTTTCCATGAGGACTATTAATCCCTCCGCATTATTCCCTAAGGGATTAATATATGGCATTATAATGCAAAAACCACAAGTATAATACTTATATTATATATTAGTCGTAAATAGAAATAATTATTATAGTTGCGTACTTTAGAACGATTTAAACCTGTTTTTTTTTTTATAAATATAGAACAAAACGATTATAGAAAAAAATAGCGATATGCGAATAATATGCAGAACTTACCCACGGTATTTAAATAATCTGAATTCAACTCAAAAATAAAAAAAAAAAAACATATGATGCGTACAAAATTTATTATTGTATCTTATTTTTTATTCATATTTGCAAGAATTCTTTACTTCCTTCTAAAATTTACAACTTAGGTACTTTGAGCTTAGGTAAATATTTACGTTTAATTTATGGTTTAAATTCAAAGTTATAGGCACATGAACATGTTATGATCAATAAAACGATTAATTCATTTTTATATGGCTTTTAATGGACAAACGTGTCTAGAAATATGGAACTTGATAATTAGACATTATTTTACACCTTTTAACTTTTAACATTCATAAACATTGGGCGCAAATAAAAAATTAATGTATTAGAATTATGCATTTTATTATTTTCTCAGTACCAACAAAGTACCAAGACTATTTCAAGGCACATACCGTATCTTAAAAAGTAAATCCTTGAAGAAATAATATTATTGGAAAAAATTCCGTTGTATAAACTTGGAAACTTCAAGTTTTATAGAGCAAATAACATTTAGTTGACTCAAATAAAAATAAAAATTAAAAATTAAAATATACAAAAGATGAAAAAATTACCTGCTCTGCTGGATATGGACACATTATCGCCAAATTCACCAGAAATTTCACCAACTTCATCATCTAAAACTGCAGCCTCATTGACGGCTCCAACAGGCACCTGGATGGTGTCAGTTACACTTTGGAGGATGCTGGAGCGCCTTCTTTTACCCATGTTCTAAAGAAAGTAATAATATTAATATGCACAAAATGATTATTATAAAAATCTTTACCTGAATAACACTGAGCTTGAGGAATACGTCTTCCAAGGTGTCAGCGCCATATTGAGTGATGAGACGTTCTGGGGATTCTTCGGCTAGGAAATATCCTCCTCGCATAAGGCCAATCTGAAAGAAATAAACAAAATTCAAACAAACATATTGCCACTCAAGTCACCTAATACATTATCAGGACGAAATCCCACCAGGATACACTGACTAGATTGTTTTACAGAGGCAATCAAAATTTCCGTTTGGGTGGATTTTGGTAATTTTAAGATAATTATGGATTTACCAATAACATAAAATGAAATAATATTCTGAAAACAGGTTAGTCACAAATCGTTAATTTCCCATGTGTTGGTTTAGTATGCAATGTGTAGGCCTATGTTAGAGAAGGACATGGCAGAGATGGAAAATTTTCGACTATCTCCAAAAAACCCAATATTTCTTAATATTGGATTTTCCATTATACCGACTCACATTCTATAAATTTATTGCGCAAATGTATGCGGAGCCAGACAAAATTTATTAAATTCTTACAAAATAAACGGAATACAGATCAAGGCAAACTTGAAAACGTAACATTGGCATCGGTACATCGGTCCACCAGCGAATGTATAATTAATTAATAACTTGACTTGGCTCAGGGCTCAGGTTTTTACACAACTCATTCATTAAGAAGCACCTTTTTGGGGTTTCGTACACTTAACAGTAGAGTGTCAAAGCAAAAGGAAAGTTTTCCATTTCTTTGAAAAAAGTCGGCTACAATCCGGTTAAAATTCCAGCTACAAATAAAAGACAATCAAAAATCGCGATTTTGACAGACTCGATCATTCTCATTCAGTCTGGAAATAAAGATTTTTTCGTGCGCGCGTGACAAATTCCCGTGTGAGGCGCAGCCGAACACGGGAAATCATGCAAGCACGGAAAATCTATTTCTGGACGTGTAATGAATGATATTTTTTTATTATACTTCTTTGAAAACGGAAACTTAAAACATTTATCGGCATATTATAATAAATTTAATTGACAAAAAATGAACAATGCAGACAATATAGTGTTTGGTATGTATGATGCGTTTCCATGGTTACTCTCAAATTATTGTTGTAAATTAGTTATTGTCAGATAAGGTGAATAAAACGTCAAAAATATTACAGAAATGTATCTAAATATTGAAACACTTTACGAATTAAAATACAAAATAGGTACATGTTAAATATCAGAGAGCATATAGAGTTTCTTAAATTTAGTATACTTTGCTGTATATTTCTATTTTAAAGCCATATATTCGGTATTTTTATTCAGCGCACGGAAAGTTTTCCCATGCGCTGTTTCCGTGCGCTAGCCCGAAAAACCCCATCTTTCATTATTGCTAAAACAGATGAAAATATAAGGTGTTTTCAAAAAAGTTCAATAAAAAGCATTTTTTGTGCACATTTCGGGAAAAAGACGCTAAAAATGCTAACTTATTTATAGCCTAAAAAATAAATTTGTAGATGGGGCCATTCTAGGTTCTTATTTTAAAATATATATACTAATAACAAAGACGATCCCATAATAATAATAATAATAATAATAATATCAAGGGTGCTATTACATAAATAACAACTTTTCAACAATGAACTGCTACATTTAGCGTTGATCTGCGTCATAAGCTTAGAAAATTGTTGTTAATAAATCGACACCCACATAATAAGTTACTAACTAAAATCTATTTTCATTTAAATGAGGTGTACACAATTTTAATATTCTGTAATCTTTGCAGACATGACAAATAATGTTGTGTTCTTTCCCTCTAATCATATTATCGTAGCCTTGTCAACAATTTACCAAGAAATTGTCCAATTCTTGAAGTTGCTACTTTATTTGCAAATATACAAATTTTCAGTAATGGAGTTAGTAAATCACCAGTTTAAAGTGTATTTGCGTGTATAGCTGGGGTCCTCGGCAAAATGGTGTTATTAGACAAATGACTTGTTACGTTTCCATTAAATAATTACCAACCGTCAATATCAATATCCTTGGCCCATGCCTGCGTAGGTACGTGCCCATAACGTTTATCTTCCCGATGTGACAAATTGTCTGTTGTTCTTAAACGAACTAAGTGACAATAAAAATCAAATTAGCATGTTTGGTACATGAGTAATTGTAAACGTAAAGTGACAATAGTATATTTAAAGCAATTAATAAGAAAAAACTTGTTTGCCTGACAATGAATACAAAAATGCAATATCCACAAATGGTTATTAATTTGCAAGTAATAATTTTTGAAATTTATTTTTTTTTTACTTATTTTAACAATTTGTTTTACATTGCGTTGACTTTACCTAGACGGTTTCTATCTAAACAACCCAGGTTTTAGAGAAAACAAAAAAGAAAAAATATTCTGCTCTGTGGGTAAATGGGCCATGGTAGGGCAAAGACATTATTACATATTTTGTATTGAAATAATAATAAGATAAATAAAATTGGTACTTATTTTAACGTTCTTCAAATATAGATGTTGAATGGAGGGTAGCAGGATAGGGACAAGAATAACAATATTTTTTGTTCAGATTATGCCGACGTTTCGACGTTCATTTTTCGTCTTCCTATGAGCTAAAAATATACATGATGCTATAATGTTTGAACATATCAAATCAGACAAATAAACAAAGAAACAATTAATTACAATTACGACATACCTGATTAGCTTACCTTATTTAGACTACAGATTCGTAGGTATCTGTAGTCTAGTCCTGCGTATCTGTAGTATAGATAAGATAAGCTAATCAGGTATGACGTAGTTGTGGTTAATTGTTTGTTTGTTTGTTTGCTTATTTGATATTAGACCGGGAGATAGTGACAGATTTTCGGACGTGATTTTACTCAGTAAGTATGCCTTCAAAGGTTATTATGTTGCGTATATTCTCTCAATAATAAGGTATGAAACAGAGAGTCATTGTGGGTTCTTAAAAAAAACGGAGTTTTCATTTATTCGAGAAATATGCCTTTTGATATGATTTTAGTCAGGCTGCCATATGTTTCATAATGAAGTTAAAAAAATTAGAAAATTCTTCGGAAAACCATAGGCATACCGTTAGCGTGGGCCCAAAAGGCTATTATTGTCACGTGAACTTGTATTTTAATAATTTTTTTTTTCAAGTTTCTGAACAGGCTGCCAATGAGAAGTATGCAAGTTCTTGTTATGAAACTGTTGAAAAAAGGATGGCATACCGTTTGCACATGTCCAAGTAGAGTTTAAATATTTGATGCAAAATGTACTTCAACATACGCAACCGGTATGCCATCTTTTCTTTAGCTGTTTTATGACAAGAACTTACATATACTTATCATTGGCAGCCTGTTCAGAAACGTGGAAAAATTAGGTATTAATAAAATACAAGTTCACGTGACAATAGTAGCCCTTTGGGTCCACGTTAACGGTATGCCTATGGTTTTTTCGAGGAATTTTCTATCTTGAACTTCATTATGAAACACATGGCAGCCTGACTAAAATCATATCAAAACGGATATTTTTCGAATGAATGAAAGCTCACTTTTCCATATGAAGAACCCAGGATGATTCTCTGATTAATACCTTATTATTGTGAGAATATACACAACATAATGCCCTTTGAAAGGCATACTGAGTAAAAAAACGTAAAAAAATCTGTCACTATCTCCCGGTCTACAGGGTGATTCAGGAGGAAATGTCAATATTTTAGGTACGTATTCGGGGACCCAAAATAAACATAAAAGTTCCTATAAACATGGGTCCTATTCCCGGCCGTTACCGAAATACAGGGGTAAACAACATTCAATTTAAGGTTTTTATTACATTATTTATAACAGGTAGGCTAGGTTTTATAGTTTTCAAAAATGCCACCGTTTACTTCTAAACATAAGTCAGCTCTCTGGTGAATAGCTCGGGTCGCTCTATGAATGGATACGGGCCTGTTTCTTATAGTTGCTGCTGCATTTATTATTCGATCGAGTAATGCATCTCTAGTGTTTACTTTACTTGAATATACCAATGATTTAAACCACCCCCAAAGACAATAATCCAGAGGATTAAGGTCTACTATTGCTAAGCAACAGGAATTTCCGCCTGAATCACCCAAAACCTAGCCTACCTGTTATAAATAATGTAATAAAAACCTTAAATTGAATGTTGTTTACCCCTGTATTTCGGTAACGGCCGGGAATAGGACCCATGTTTATAGGAACTTTTATGTTTATTTTGGGTCCCCGAATACGTACCTAAAATATTGACATTTCCTCCTGAATCACCCTGTATATGTTCAAACATTGAATGTGGAACGTTCTAATTATGGGGCAAAGTCTAGAGAATGGTATTCTCTAGACTTTGGTTGGGGAGACTTGTAGGCCATTTAACGTTCGTTTAAAAGAACATAGAAATTATATCAGGCAAAACAAATTTCAAAGTTAAAAATATGTATATAATCATCATAGAATTCTGTGAGATAGGTCCCTACTAATTCTCAAAGGAGAAGTAGGACATTGGCGAAAAATTTAGGAGTCGGCATTTATTCTAGGAAATACGGACAACTGTGTTTGTTTTATTAGATATTGTCTTGACTTGAGGAAAATTTATCCTCCGAAAGCACAGAAAACAAAGTTGTTGAAGTTATTTTTTTAGTTAACGTTCAAAGCATAGGAGTATAGTTCGGCTATGGTTCAAAGTTTCGTTCTTTCAGTATTATGTATTTATGAATTTTCCTGGCAACACGAAAAAGTTATCTTTTAATCGGTTTGGTTCAGGTTTCTGTGACGAAAAAAAAAAAACAATTAAAAATTGAGTGGATCAGATTGCGCCACAAAGAAATTTCCGACAATATTACAACATCGTGTATAAACTGAAATTGGGCTCTCTTTAAGCCTTGAGTTTTTATATTGCGCGACAATGTCCTTTAATCCTTTCCAGCGCTACCTAGCTACCCAAAATTGCCACGTTTTTGTTTATTACAGGGACTCTTTAAAGTAAGGGGACCCAGTATTATGCTTTCTAAAGTGAGGCCTATTCTTTTCTCATTCTAATGGTATCAGTGATGCCAAGTATGCCATTTTATTGGAGAATCTATGAATATAACAGGAACTTTGATTGTTAGAATAATTGCAACCAGATTTTTCCTGTATCACCTTTAATAATCCTACAATTTCCATTACGTGGGCATTACGTGTAAGTAGGTAGTTCAAGACAAAAATCGTATTTCGTAAATTTTAAATTATTAAGCTAGTAGCTTCGGTGAGGTCTCTTTTTAAAGAGTTTCTATCTATGACTACAAGTTTATTTTAAGTTTGTGAGGCATCTAGGGAGAGAAATAAAATTACAAACATTTTATAATGGACACCGAGAAAAACTACCATGATTAGAACTACTAGACCTAATCTTATTAGTCAATCCCGAAATCTGTGAGTTTAACAAAGAAAGAAAGTTCAAGTATACATATTACAAATAGGTTGAAGAACCTGGTAACAAGGTGCAATAGCGACAAATTCTTAAATAAGCAAAATCGGAACTACTGACTTCCATACTTATTATTTAAATTCGTGGAAATAATTGCTAGAAATCAATTTCAACTATAAAAAAAATTTGTTCATTTGACAGTTGCCATATTCTTAACCATTATTAATTTTTAGGTAGAATGTGGAAAGAATTGGCCCCCACTTTGGAAAGTATAATGCTGGCCCCCCTTACTTTAAAGAGTCCCTGTTTAGAATCTATGGTACTGGCATGTCACATAAAACCTGATGGCAGTTGGACACTGACATATAACATAACCTTGTACCAGCCCCCTTGTGGTCTCCTTGGAGTCGACAGAAAACAAACTTCCCCTCGAGGCTTCACTTTTCCTATGTGATAGACTGTGACATGCTGGGTCCCCCTATTTTAAAGAGTCCCTGATTTATTACGTCTTTTTCGTGGAGCCCAAAATAAGCGGGAAAATCATCGAATGCACTCACCAGATGCGCCTGCTTGGCCTCGTCAATGTAATGCGTGGTGATGATCACCGTGGTGCTGCCCCTCTTGGTTATTTCCACGAGGTGGTTCCATATGTTCTGCCTCAGCAGCGGGTCGACGCCGACGGTGGGCTCGTCCAGGATCAGCAGCTCCGGGTCGTGGACCAGCGTGGCGGCCAGGGAGACCCTCCTCTGCTGGCCGCCGCTGAGGTCCTTCACCTGCCTATCGGCGTGGGGCAGCATCAGCAGGTTCACCAGAAAGTCGACTTTCGACTCTACGTGCGCGGTGGTCATATCCGATATCCAGCCGAAGTACTTGAGGGTCTCCTTGATGGTGAACTCTCCGTACAGGGCTAGTTCCTGGGAAGTGATAGGTTTTTTTTTAGATCGGCGCTAAACGGAATCATTCAGTATGAGCAGATCGGCAAGTTTAAACAACGATCTTCTGTATATGTCGACTGCAATCCTGTTTCCCGATTTAAAAAAATGTGCTCATCGGCACTGCGGGCCTCGGCCACTAAGTTCCACATTCATTATAAAAAGTTGACGTTCAGTGCCTTTGTACAGGGTGGTTCATTATAAATTGACACCCCCCCTTAACTTGCTAGTTTTTGAGGTTAGAAAAAAAGTTATTTACAAAAGTTTTAGATACTAATACAGAGTTTTTTGTGACGCTATTGGACCGTGTACAGTGTGTTCTAGAAAGCCGTGGCAGACATAACTTATGTTTTTTTAAATGGAACACCCTATATATTTTTGCATTTTTGAAATCTGCTCATCAAGGCAATCAAAATAATATTAAACTTTGTGGCATTATCTTTTTCCGTTTTTGAAAAATTCCGTTTTCAAATTTTATACTAAATTTATTTAACTAGAATTTGTGGATCTCGTGATAAACATAGACGATCAATGTAATCACGAAAAATATTTGTTTTAAACAAGAGAGTAACATAGTGAAACTCCAAAATGTTTAGGAGCTTCTACGATTTTCCTGAAATGTGTTAGTATCTAAAACTTTTGTCAAAAACTTTTTTCTAACCTCAAAAACTAACAAGTTAAGGGGGGGGGGGTGTCAATTTATAATGAACCACCCTGTACATAAATAACTATTTTTATAGGTTCAGATAACTTACAGATTTTGCGAAAGTTAATGATAGAAATATAGAAAAATTAAATTCACCCGCGAAAGGAAGATTGCAGAAAATTATATCAGTGACTATAGAAAGAATCTATAGTCACTGATTATATGCTAGTTAGCGATATCGAAATGCCATAAGGGGCATAATAATAATTATTATTACACTTCTGCAGGTTTCAGATTTTTAGAAATACTTTATGTTAATAATAACATTTTTACAAATAGCTCATGAAAAACTCATAGCTAAAAAATAATTCGATCTAATTTCCGTAATTCATATACAATGTGTCCCTTATAAGAATGAACAGCATGGGGATCTTGCAAACGGTGAGAGATAGAACAACGGTTAAATAGGGAAAAAGTTGCGCAATTTTGAGGTCAATAAAATGGTATAAACAGATTTCTAACATCTTTTTTAGTTTTTGGGTTATTTTGAAAAAGTGAAATTTTGCGTTTTAGATTTTTTTTTCTGAAGTTGTTGTCACAGATAGGAAAAAAAGAAAAACACTTCCTTGTAGCACTTTTTAACGGGCTTTAAGATGGCGTTTTTAGATTTGTTCTACAACATTTAGTTTTTGAGAAACCATCTTCAACTTTATTTTTTTAAATACGGACCTGGATTTTTTGCAGATTTTGAAAGCACCTTTCATTGCAAGTACCATGATGTTTGACACGAAATATGTTTAAAATGTTTTGAAACAATTATACTGAAAATTCCATACCTACCTTTTTTGACCAATCAGAGGCTCGTTTCTTGCTCCGTTGTCATGGCAACTCAAAAAAATTCCGGAAATATTGTCACTTGCCCTAGGCAGCAGGAGGTGATTACAGCGGAACTTTTTTGACAGATGTCATTATCATAATGTGACATTATACCATATACTCAACAAAAATTTTGATAATAACTTCGTTTAATTTACGTGTAGGTATGGAATTTTATTACCGAATCCCCCACGTTCTTGAATTTATATCCGGAAATTTTTCTCTAACACGATTTTTTTAAGAAAATTATTCCTGCTCGCTACGCGACTCCTGATAATTTTCAAAAAATTCGTGTACCTACTCGAAAAATTTCCGGCAATAATTCAAGCACTAGGGAGATTACTAGTGAAAATTCCATACCTACCTTTTTTGACCAATCAGAGGCTCGTTTTTTGCTTCGTTGTCATGGCAATTCAAAAAATTTCCGGAAATATTCTCACTTGCTCTAGGCAGCAGGAGGTGATTACAGCGGAATTTTTTTTGACAAATGTCATTATTATAATGTGACATTGTAACAATTAGATACCCGACAAAAATTTTGATAATAATTTCCTTTAATTTACGTGTAGGTATGGAATTTTCTTACCGAATTCCCCACGTTCTTGAATCAATATCCGGAAGTTTTTCTCTAACACGAATTTTTTAAGAAAATTTTTTAAGAAAATTCGTGTACTCGAAAAATTTCCGGCAATAATTCAAGCGCTAGGGCGATTACTAGTGAAAATTCCTTTTTTTTCCGCATTCATTTTTTTCTATTGCGGCCCTGTATTTTATAATAAGAAGTATAAATATTAATCAGTGCTTCTTTATTAAAAACATACTCTTGCGTTACCTACGTGATTGTTTTTTATTTTCATGCGTAAATAATAAACGACAACAAATATTTTTTCCTGCTATACCGACAATTTCAGGTTATAGGTACCTACTTTGAATAAAGCTCTAAATACATATGGAGTAAATTGTGAGTAATAATGATCTTCAAAATAACCTTTGTTCAATTACTAAAAATGATAATCAGTGATAAATATACTTAGGGGCAGAATGCGGCGATAATAAAAAATAAATGAAAAATGTTGAGCTTTGTGTGGGATTTGAACCCTGGATCTACGAATTACTAATCGCGTACTCTCACCCTAGCGGTAGCGAGGTGCTTGTCAAATTTGGGCTGTTGTGTGGCTCTTATTTGACGCCAGAGAAACATTGACATTATTAATTTTTCTTTAATTCGTGTTCTTTATGATCAAAACCAGTTTGTAAAACGATTGTTGTGAAACCTTTTAAAATTGACGCAAGATTCGCGTTGCTACATATATTTTATTAATGGTTTTAAGGTCCTTGCTGCGTAAGGGTTGCTAAGCAATACTTTTTGTATCTAGCAACCACTTTCACAGCTAGCAACCAAAATAACAGGACACCTCGAACATTTGACTTTCGCTTTCGGGCCTGTTGGCGAGTATCTATGTAAAGTGAACTTACGGGGGAGGGAGCAGTAAAAATGTAATACATTGCACGATGCGTAAGCTATTTTTTGGCCACGGAGGTACTTTTAATGACCGAGTTACGCATCTGGCAATGTAAATAACTATTATTAATCAAAACTCCTTTCCATCGAAAAATGACTATTTACCATAAGTTCCATGATAAGGTAAACTCACACACATTATAACCTTTAGGGTATTGTGGGACATAAAATTTCCTATAGGTATACCTAGGTGTATTTTTAAACAAACTTTGAGCTTAGTCATTAAGTATTTAACTATTGTCCGGTGGCTTTTAAAAATTTACTTATTTCGTCCCTTGAAAATGTTATAAATTTTCTTTGGCTTATGATCAATAATTGATTGTTGCTTCAGGACTTTAGCTTAACTATTAAAATTGAACATTTACGCTTTTTCTTGAAAATACGCTAATATCTAATAAACTTTTTAGCTGATTTTGGTCATGCTATTCTATAACATACTGCATATACAGGGTGATTAAGTTTTAATCTGCAACACTTCAACAGGTGATAGAAAACCAAAAAATAACCGCACTTTCTTTTATAAACTATATCATTTTAAGGCCTTATAAAAAAGTTACAGGGTGTTAAAGTTGCAAGAAATATGTGGAATTTATTGAATATTTTACAAACTAGTTGAGATATTTAAGTCATATTTGGTACACGCTATAACGGCATGGGTTAGCATAAAACCTGTTAATATCAAACATCTTGAACAACCAGTGGCGCAGAAATGGGTAATTAGTATAAATTTATTTTAGAAAAAAATAGAACCACCTTGTATAGCAATAAAATTTATTCAAATTCTTATGTAAATTTTTATTGTAAACAAAAACGTTCTCTTACCATTTTTTCATATGTGTCATGGTTTCATAGCAAATTAGATTTTTTCGTAATATTTCGGGGTACTTCTGAAAAATTATCTAAAAAATTTGCTCCATAAGTAACACTTAAAGTAGAAATAATGTGTTTGCTACTTGAAATAAAGTAACTTTTTCCAATAAACTCACCTATTTAAGGCTATACTTTTGAAGATACAGGGTCTAAAACATTTAAGGAAGATACGCAATTAATGTTACGCTCTGTATCTTGAAAAGTAAAACCTTGAATGGGTAAGTTTATTGGGAAAAGTTACTGTATTTAAAGTGAAAAACACATTTTTTCTACTTTGAGTGTTACTTATGGAGAACAGTTTTAAGTTAATTTTTCAGAAGTACCTACCCCGAAATAATACGAAAAAATCAAATTTGCTATGAAACCATGACACATGAAAAAATGCTAAGAGAACGTTTTTGTTTACAATAAAAATTTGAATGCTTTTTTTTGCATTGTAGGTTGGTTCCTTGACAATGTCATAGATTTCGCTGTTTATGATAAAAAGTTCATTTTCGATTTATACCGGGTGTAACAAAAATGTTATGTTTTTTTTTCCGAAAATTCGTATCACCCTGTGGAGTATACTAGCAACCTAAACATATAGCAGTTGACATTAGACGGTAGGTCCATCTTTCTTCAACATTTTCTTTTTTGGTTTACTTCATTATCTCTGTTATTAAAGGAGATACACTGTTTTATATCGTAACATGTTTTTACAGACTTTATTATTCAACACAGTAATTGTTGAATGTTTTCAAGTAGGCTATGGAACTTTTCTGACATTTCAAGCGATGTGTCGACAGATGTTGTGTTTTAAAGTTACAAAGGTCAAATAAAATTCGCCATACCGATAAAAACTGTTCAGAAACTGCTTATTAAACGTTCGTTTCATATGCCCAGTTGCCAGACTATTCTGTCGTTTAAACCAGCCTCATTTAAACGTCTTCTGATTGTTCGAGACTATATTGTATGATGGCGAGCAGTTCTAAGCTCACTTTTTAGCCTAGTACTAGTGATATTCCTGTTTCTTATAGAGCACTTTGCCTAATAAAACGCTCATCCCTTGGATCGGTACATCGGTTTCGCCCTTGGCCTGACCTTCGATTCGAGAGTAAGATCCTGTCTCGTTAAATCGTTCAATTATACGTCTTATAGTCGAACGATGTCTTCCTATCACATTAGCAACATGACACATCGAATAGCCTTCATCCACCAAAGTTAAAGCTCTTACTTCTCTTACTGCTTCTTCTGCCGATAAATTTTTTGGTCGATTCATTTTTCAATTTTAAAATACTCGTCGGGCAACTGGGCATATGAAACGAACGTTTAATAAGCAGTTTCCGGACAGTTTTTATCGGTATGGCGAATTTTATTTGACCTTTGTAACTTTAAAACACAACATCTGTTGACACATCGCTTGAAATGTCAGAAAAGATCCATAGCCTACTTGAAAACATTCAACAATGACTGTGTTGAATAATAAAGTCTATAAAAACATGTTACGATATAAAACAGTGTATCTCCTTTAATAAAAGAGATAATGAAGTAAACCAAAAAAGAAAATGTTGAAGAAAGATGGACCTACCGTCTAATGTCAACTGCTATATGTTTCGGTTGCTAGTATACTCGACAGGGTGATACGAATTTTCGGAAAAAACATAACATTTTTGTTACACCCGGTATAAATGAACTTTTTACCATAAACAGCGAAAACTATGACATTGTCAAGGAACCAACCTACAATGCAAAAAAAAATCATTTAAATCGGATCATAATTTCAGAAAAAAAATAGCATCAAATAAGTGGCAAATTTATGATGTTGCGTTAATTTTGTCCAGGAGTTTATTTAGGTTCATACTTATCCCGATATTTTGTGTATTACCTGCGGCATGTATCCCACTCGAGGGCCGGGCACTCCGCTCCCTCTGGACCCCGGCTTCCCACCAAGAACCCAAATTTCCCCTGAGTTTAGTCTTTTCCTCCCCACAATGCAGTTTAGGAGGGTTGTTTTACCACAGCCACTGGCACCCAAGAGTCCATATCTGAAACAAATCGTTAGTTTGACGGCATTATTTTGGAGACATCAACAGTCAAGCAGGCGACCAACCTACATTGCCCTTTTTTTCAACCAAAAACCAGAATTGGGCAAAACCATACAGGTTGTTATTGTATTATAATGAACTGGCATTTCTGTGGATCTGGACTTACATGCAACCCTTGGGTACAGTCATGTTCAGACCATCAAGGATGACGTAAGGGTTACTTTTACTTCCATATCTCTTGTGTGCCCTTCTAACGCATACCGCTTGCTGTCTTCTAGTCTGTACTGTAGATTGTTGAGCGCGGAGTTGCCTTCGGCGCAGTTCCAAATTGTTGGGGCCTTCCGCCATTGTGTCTGGTTGATGTGAAGTCTAGCCTAGAACAAAGAAAAAAAAACTTTTGAATTCCGAATTTCTGATACAAACTTGAATGAGAAAAATAGCCCAGATATTACTTAATACTATTCTGCGGATCGCTCCTGTTTGGTCTTAAGTTGAGTGTTTTTGGAGTTAATTTAAAAATATGGTCAAGAAGACAAAATAATAGTAATTGCCCCCCTCCCCCGCACAAGCATGTGGTTGCTTCTGGGGTACTCCTAGTTTGGAGTATTGTGAGGGTGAGAATTATTATTATTATTAATAAATTGAATTTATTTATTATTTGTTCTTAGATACAAAATATGTTATGTTGTTTAGAATCACATCCAATACATTCCATTTTTGCTTGTTTATAAGTTTTCTGTTATATTTAAGTATAAATCAAAAGTAATTATACTATTATTTCGCCTAGGGACAACTTTTTTGCAATAGAACTTTCTCGTCGTAACCAAAATCGTTGGATCTAAGCCTATCGAAACTTGTATGGATCATAAAACCACTTTAAATAAAATTTACACCAAAGTAAATAGAAACAGCGAATTTGGCGCGACTATAACACACTGCATACCGACACTATCATCCGCAGTTTTACGCAGCAGAGTTAAATTCAAATCCAGAACGTCTAAAGCAGGCTACAACGCATTCAAACATACATTATTTGAATAACTATAAAACTGTTTCTTTCAATGCACCAAAATGATGCCTTTCTGCAATAAACATACTCTTGTTGTAAGTTCTCTACCTGTATAAGCACAATGAATTTTTCAGCATTAGTTTTGCAAATAGGCTCATATAATAAGAAGAAACAGGGGTTTGTTCAAAATGTGAGATAGAAACCGTTAATATCACTTGTATTCAGACTTGGGTAGAATACCAAAAACCGGTATTCGAATACGAATACAGAATACTCAAGTTGAACTGGATTCGAATCCTAGAGATTTGAATACCATTCTAACAAAAGTATTCAATTACCGAATAGTATTCGAATCCATGTATTCATATAATGAATATTGTGTTCATTTAATTACCCTATATGAAACACCCTGTATAAGATAGGCTGGTTATACTAAGTAAAATAATATCTTGGGAAAGGCTTAATCGATTCGCGAAAAAGGATCACCAATATATGACCTGTGGTTTATTATACAAGGTACTCCGGAAAACTCTTTTTTTTTATTTTGCCCCATTTGGTGGATAACCAAAGGTTTTGAACTAGGGCCAATTCGATGACACTATGCATTTTATTCTTATAAACATGCCTAATATGGTTTGCAATTTTTGGGGATTTTCTTTTATTAACAGTCGACCACATAATATAGTACTATTTCAAAAAAGTATAATCCAAAATGTAGAGTTCTTCGAGAACTGCAGGTTGAAAAGTTGAAAAGTTTTTTGAAATGCGGCCCATCTTCCAAACACACTGTATATTTGACAATTTTCATCTATACATAGGTACAATAAAAATCAAAACTTTATATAGGTAAAAACAAAAAATTTAAATATACCTAAGAAATACCGATCATTGTCCACGTTTTTTTTGTAATCTTATTAGTATTCAACATTTGAATACAGGATTCGAATTTTCAAATTTTGAATCCTGTATTCTGATTCTGAATACTGAGATTTGAATATCGGTATTCTTTCTAAGAAAATCCTCAAAAAATCAGTATTTAAATTACCGAATACAGAATAAAGTAGATATAAGAATGAGAATACCTGCTTCTCGGGAGTATTTGAATATGAATACGATTACTGGCAAAGTAGCTTGAATAGGATTCCGAATACTGAGGATTCGAATACTACCCAAGTCTGCTTGTATTATTATTCATTAAAATATTTTCCCTCTTTTACAAGAGTTCACCGAGCAAGTAAACATGTACAGAGTTGCCCACTGCCTAACCTAACCAAATTTGAGCAAAATCTGGCATGTCATAATAGATAGAAAATTGAAATTTAAATTTAGTTAATAGGTAACTTGCTAAAAGAATGTGTCGACCTTCGGTCCAATTAGCGTATTTGATTTTTTCTTCGGACATCGCCATCATCCTTCTGCAAACTGGTTGGTTGTTTACCAGTTCGGACTGAAGAACGAACAAGAAACAACAAGAGAAGTACGTTCTTAATGATGGGAATTTACCAATGACGCAAAAGGCTTGGGGATATCGAAATGTAGTCTAGCAGGTAAATGTATGGTTAATTTGACAGTTTACTGCGCATGTCCTAAGCAAAGCGATTTTATACCTAGTAGTTTGTTTTGCTTCCAAGATTTTTTACCTTCGATAAATATTATTAGGCTTGCACAAAAATGTTTACCACATATTTGTTAATTGGGATAGGCATTTTAATTATAATGATTCATTGGATTAAACTTTATAGCGTTTTGACAATTTAAAAATCAATAATTATACAAATTTCATAGTAAGTACTTGTTTTTCATTGGCCATTAATTTATATTTTTTTCAAAATTCATGCAAAACCAAGGTACAAACTTCATTAGATTCCCAATTACAGATGTCGAAAATTTTTGAATGACATTTCTTAATGGAAAACCTGATAAGACGGAAGAAAATATATAAGTTGTTCCGGAAATAGGTCTTCAAAAAATAACGGCACTTTCTCGAATAAACTGAATCTTTTTAAGGTCTTATAAAAAAGTTACGGGATATTAAAGTGTTAAAAATATGTGTACTTTATTGAATATTTACCAAACTAGTTGAGATATTTAAGTCGAATTTGGTACACGTTATAACGGCATGGGTTAGCATGTATAATAATAAAATGTATTGATTTTTTATGAAGATTTTAATTGTAAACAAAAAATGTCCTTTCGGCAATTTTTCGTATGTCAGACTCAAGTTTTACTTTTAGAGATACAGAGCGTAACATAAATTTTATCTTCCCTAAATGTTTTAGGCCCTGTATTTTCGAAAGTATAATCACTGGTACCTAATACTATAGAAAAATCTATTAGAACTTCTATGCTAATAGCTATCTACGCAAAAAGATGTATGATGTTACTCTAGAAGTTTACATACAAATATGTACCTACTTAATTGATTATGATGACTAAAAATAATTATCGATTAATGACAATTTTACCTAGAAAGCTACCTTTTATATTTGCCAAGATTAGAGTTTTTTCTTCTATGAATTAATTAATGTAGCCTTGAGAACCAAAATTATTACAGCAGCACTTATTGACGAATATGTAACGTCAGCTATTCCTACATTGTGTGACCTACTAATGCCATACAATGATGACTCAAAATATAAGATTTTGCAACTAAAACTGCTAATTGGTTGTTGCAGCGGGTATATTTACAAGGAACCAAAATGCCATAATAAGTTAATTTTCCATTTCTAGATTTCTAAAGTAACCGATGCATGTACCTACACAAATGATTTTCGTGGTTGGCGACCGAGATTATATCTTCTTACATCATAGTGTGTTTTGAGTGCAAAACACACTGGAAATGTGGATCACGGTCGGCATTAATGCCTAATTATTGAATTATTTAATGTCATAGAAATACCTACTGAAATAGTGCTTACTATTAGATAACGTGTCCGAAGTCCGTATTTTATTATTTTTATACTAGTAGGTATAATCGCACAAATAATTTATTGGCTGTAACGAATATCATTATCATAGTCTCAATGACCATTTTCTGTAATATACTGTCATGCAAAAATTGCTAGGTATATCTGAGTGTCCCAGAAGTACCTATACCTACCAGATCAGTGTCTAAGTAAGTTTGTAGACAAAGCCAGTAGGTGTAGGTATATAGATAAAATCATATTGTATTTAGTGTTTTCCTAGGAATCCAATGGTTACATTTTCTCAGTTTTATAAAAATATCGAGTTGAGATTTGATACAAGCATTATGATACAAGTTATTATTATTTATGTCCAATTCGAAGATAATTTTAACTTGCTCATATACAGAGTGTGTGTCAGTTTTTTGTAGCAGGACTATGACATTGGATAGAAAATGTCATTTTTAAAACCACAACTTAATAACAATATAGATCCAAAAACGTTTCATTTTCAAGATATATGGCGTTAAAATTTCAAAAAAATGTATCGAATATTTTTTATATTTTTCAAACAAATAGGAATATTGAAATTAATTTTGATATACACAAAATATGTCCAGGCAGATAGCAACATTATGTGTTAGTTAATTTCGTTATTTTCCTGCAACTAGTGGCGGAGGCACGGAGCTCAGAGATGTTAATATTGTTAATTCAAGAAAAAAGATGAAACGGTCCTGTATAAAATTGGAATTCAATACCCTGTGTCTTTTATCTTTTGATATCTGTTACGTTTTCATGGCTAATTTCCCGTTTTCTATTATTTGTTCATTCGTAAAAAAATCTAAAAATCAACTCCAATTAATGTTCCCAAGAAATGTGGTGTATTAGATCAAAATTAATTATTATGTTAAACAGACCCCCACAACGCTCTAACTCGAATTGGAAAAGTACAAGGAATATTAAGATTTATAGTTTGAAGTAGAGCCCCAAAATTTTATTATTTTGAAAATGAAGCGTTTGTGGACAGGAAATTTTCCTTTTACAATGTATTTTCCCCAATGTTAAAATCCTGCTACAAAAAAGTCTCACCCTTCATATAATAAAAAAGTTACAAGAACTTGGCTCAGTCCTTTAGTTCCTGAAGTGCAACAATTTCGTGTAAAAACAATTTATTCCCAGGGTCCAGAGGCGGAGGAGCGGGGTAGCACAATGGGTTTTATACTCATAACTTTTCTGAGGTTATTGTTTTGGTTTTGCAGGCTTATCATCTCGGTGCATCTTTTCATTTTGCAACAAAAGGATATTGTTCTCAACTGAACTCAACAAAATTATGACGGCTTATTTCAAGAAAACCAATAATGTTTTACCCAATGCCTATTTGACATCTTTTTCTTAATTTTGAACTTAAAATCCATCTGTGCCATTTAAATGGGGTAAGTATGTAAAAATTTGATTTTTCGAATTTCAATGCATATGGTTACCTACCTACACCTTTATTGTAAAATAAAAAGGTGCACTAAAATGATGAACTTGCAAGCGTTGACTGAATACGTCAGTCAACGCTACACCTACACCTTTATTGCAAAATAAAAGGGTGCACTAAAATGATGAACTTGCAAGCGTTGACTGAATACGTCAGTCAACGCTGCAAGATCAAAAAAGATAACCTCAAGTTTGAAACTGCACCTTTACCTATCCATTATTTCGGAGCCATGTTTATAAGAAACTTTTTGTTCAAAATTACATTTTCTACCAGTCATATTACATTGGCGCCATAATTTAGAAACACCCTGTATATTCATACAATCAGAAAAATATAATATGCCAAATACAAAAAATTGTAATATTTATAGTTAAACATAATCTCTTTTTTGGGAGTAACACATCTATCTACCGGACATCAGACGTCTGGCATTGAATAAGGAAATACCTTAATCAATGCGTCTGGTTAACTGATAGTTCAATTTTTTAAATACCATGTTCTTTGTTTCCTAAGCAAGGACACATTCGTACCGTACCTAGGTATTTGTTTACAGAAATTCAGAGATAATGTTTGTTGACTTTGACCATCTTGCATAAAAAACGCGGAAATGTGTGAAAATTCTGTCATGTTATAAGTGTTTGCGTTATTCGCATTCAGTACCTATAATACCATTTTTGGCAAATGGATGTAGGATTAACGACAAACTAAAAGACATTCGTTGAAATTTTGTACAAACACTTCTGTTATGATTCTTGTGACGGGTAGATATTACAAAGGAATATTTTTTACTGAAACTTCATAAAAAATCTTTCATCAAGATAAGTGCTTTGTTAAATTCCTCTGAAGGTAAAGTGACGAAATTTTGTTTTTGATGTCGATCGTACGTTACGTACGTTGTTGTGCTGTTGTCTGCTTCATTTTTATGTCGAAATTTACTAATTCTGAAGGTTAACGACATTAATTAGCCCCTACTTAAATGCTTATTAAGAAAACATTATTAAAGTTTCCCACAGCTATATTGGCTTCTAGACTTCAAAAATTTCCAAATAGAAAACGAATTACTAAATGCAGTGCCTTGGAAAAGATTAGAGCTCGTTTAATTTATGGATATTTTATGGCTAATAATTCGACTGTGTGCAGTTTCATAATATTGGGGGAAACTAGCAAACTATAACAGAACAATCACCATTTTCTCAGTAGGTAGGTATTATATAAATTCTGCCAAAGTTGCATATAGTTAATTAAATAATAAATAAATGTATTGCACCATTTATTTGTCGATTGAGAAAACAATACGCATTAAATTAATGTGTTATTACAAATGGTGTTACTTATTTGAAAAGATGACACTAAAAAGCTGTCCCAACTCTTCCAATAATTTCTGGCCAACTTATAAATTTGACCTGTAGCTCATATCTAATGAAACCTTTTATAAGCACCCTTTGTTACTTGTGCTGTCATTATTTATTTATAGTGAAATTTTCTACCGCTCTACTTCAAGCAAGCAAGTAAAAATAACTGATCGATCAGGCTTGAACTTCGTCCCATCAATAATTATAAATAATAAATTAAATTGTGTCTATATATTTACTAGGGATTAGGTACTTTGCCATTTTTTGCCGTTAAAAGCAAGAGATTTGACACCCAACGTTTAAAGATAACTTATAGTTGACGGAAACTCTAATAACTTGAAAGCGTCTTAAAAAGGTGCATATTTGTTTTAAAACCATAACCAAACATAAGGTTTGTAAATAATTGATAAAGAACTGACAAAGCTCCAGCCACCAGAGCTTATTTGCAGCAATGGTTTATGCTGGCAACTGGGTCGAAAAACCCGATTAAACGATAAATCTTATTATGCCGGAATTTTTATTATAATGAGGATATTTTGATACAAGACGAGGAAGCTCCTTGTACCAAAATGTTTAGTTTTGACAAATGCAATCCCATCTATTGTCTTTGGTTTTGACAAAAATACTTTTTAATTAATAACATTAAGTAAAGTATAGGCAAATGGGGACATAAATAGGAAACAAGAAAACAAAATTACATTTATCTGAAACTTATTAAATTAATATGTCCAGTAAAACCTACGTGCTTAATAATCCATAATAGAAATAGCTTATAGATTACCCTAACAACCTGTGCCCAATCGTTGTATTCTTTTAGCCGTCGTAGTAGATTTTTCTATGGTAATAGGTACCTAAGTAGGTACTTATGATTGATTTAGTAGGTTGGAATGTTTTATTCTAATTTTGGAAACCCCTGAGAAATTAATGGTCTATAGAGTAAGTACTTATGTCATCAAGAAAATGGCAAAAACTGTGTAAAATCTTTTCAATTATTCCAAAGCACAAAAACTACAAATAATGTAAGGTGAAAACTAGGTATGACTGAATGAAAATCTAACTAGTTACTAGTTACAGAGAAGACAGAAATAAAATTAGCATAGGGAAAAGCAAAATTTGATATACAGGGCACCCAAATTTTAACAAATGGGAACTTTGCTTGGAAAAACATCCCTTTTTGAAATCGGCACTAAAGAGTTTAAAATCATTATTGAAAGTTGAGAAATCAGTACTAAAGTAGATGGTAGGATTTTCTCAATATGTTGGCTTTAGCGGACAAACGTAGCCGAATATTTATTTTAAAACTCGGCCAATAAAGGAACATTCAATTTTTCAACCTCATCGTGGAACCTATTATAAAATACATAAATATCTTTGAAAACATATTTTTCGCAATAACTTCTACAGAAGTTAAGCAATTTAAATGAAATTTGGGGCAGCCCTTTAGTGGGTGAAGTGCAACAATTTCGTGTAAAACATTAATTTATTGATTTATATTCATAACTTTTTTGAGGTTATTTTTTTGGTTTTTGCATCTTTTTATTTTGCAACAAAAGGGCACTCTTGTTCCATAACGACAAAATCAACCAATTGCGATGAAATCATCATAATGTTCCCCAAAACACCTGTAAACTCCAAAATTCGAAAAATAAAATTTTTACAACCGTTTTCAGATTTTACATACTAATTGTGCCATTTAAAGTAACAAAAAATTCTCTATGAACGATGTACTAAAAATTTCTCGCTTTCAAAATGGAACGGATTGAACTCGACGAAATTTTAACACCCTATTTCAAGAAATACAATGCCCGTTTGGCATTTCCTTCTTAATTTTGCATTGAAATGCGGTAGGTGAAAATTTTATTTTTCGACTTTTGGAGTTGCCAATTTCAACACAAATAGTTGATTCGATATGAAACAAGTATAAACTTTTATTACAAAATAAAAAGATGCACCTGTAAGGCCAAAAAGATAACATCGAAAAAGTTATGAGTATAAAACCCATTATGCTACCCCGCCCCTTCGCCTCTGGGTGATGGGAATACATTATTCTTTTTACACGAAACTGTTGCACTTCACCGGTACCAAGTTGCATTTAAATTGTATAACTTCTGTAGAAGTTATTGCGAAAAATATGTTTCTACCCTTAACTTTCTTATCAAGCATTTCAGACCTATGTTTATATAGGAAACTTTTTGTTCAAAATTACATTTTCTACCTGTCGTATTACGTTTGCATCATAATTTAGAAACACTCTGTCTATCGTTGGACTTGTCATTTTACGTAGATTTCAAATACCCAATAACTACAGGATAATCCATTAAAAACAACATATATGTCATATGCAGTGTGGTCATTTTAGTGTGCAACATATGGGACTTTTTTATTAACTGCACGCACAACCAAAATACAGACATTGCCGAAAGTTGATGCATGTTCAATAATCATATTAGGTGCACTTAGAATGGTTGCAAGTTAAACAGCATACGCAGGGTAGGTCATAAAATATAAAAATTGCACAAGGGAACATTATGATGATTTCATCGCAATTGGTTGATTTTGTCGTTATGGAACAAGAGTGCCCTTTTGTTGCAAAATAAAAAGGTGCAATAAAATGATGAACCTGCAAAACCAAAAAAATAACCTCAAAAAAGTTATGAATATAATGGCAATAAATTAATGTCTTACACGAAATTGTTGCACTTCACCCACTAAAGGGCTGCCCCAAGTTTCATTTAAATTGCTTAACTTCTGTAGAAGTTATTGCGAAAAATATGTTTTCAAAAAATTCAGCAAAAGGTTATTAGGAAAAGTTGTTTAGAATTAAAAGCTATGCCTAAATACCAAAACAGAGCCTCCTAAGAATAAAAAAATTTTCCTCAATTAATTTCTACAGTTTCTTAATAAACATTTAAAATAAAAATTTTGCACCTTAAATAAGAGTTTTTTAATATACACATTATCATTACTAATGTTTTACCTTGTTCATAAGAATTTTTGCGAAATTTTAAAGTTGTGTTTAATATCGGCGCAACAAATATGAAGTTTGTGATTCCCTAATCTAAGTTAATTTTACATATACTCGTATGCTTGAATTTGAACAAAGTTATGAGAAATTTACATAATTTTGATTGATTTATGAAATTGTCTAGGGTGAATATTAAAACAATTTTTTAGGAAATTATTAATAATTTAAAAAATATATATTTATTTTTCTTAGGAGGCCATGTTTTGGTATTTAGTCATAACTTTCAATTCTAGACAACTTTTCTTAATAACATTTTGCTGAATTTTCTGAAATAAGGGTACTTTACTCTTGTACAAATTTTTATATTTTTTGACCTACCCTGTATGCTGTTTGACCTGCAACCATTCTAAGTGCACCTAATATGATTATCGAACATGCACCAACTTTCGGGAATATTTGTATTTTTGTTGTGCAATTAATAAAAAAATCCCATATGTTGCACACTTAAATAACCACACTGTATATACGAAAACGGGACTTTCCATTGTTTTTCTCATTAATACATTGAGAGTGCATGGAAATTTTGTTCAACTTTCATATTTATCATTTATTCTAGTCCAAAATTTAAAAGTTAAGGCGGGGTGAGCATTCTTCTTTAAATAATACACTTGTACAATACCATTTTTTGTTTCTTTTTTAGTAAAACAAAGAAACTCGACTTAGTTTTTGAGTAAAAATATTTATTTTTGAAATTTGTTTTGTATTTTTCTTTTGAAGCCCATTGAAGATATTCTAGTTTAGAATATAGATAACTTTACACGATTTCTGCAGATGTATAGCGATCAAAGTAACATTGTAATTAAAATACCTATCGATTCCTTAGGCGCTTATGGTGCGTAAATAATATAAATTAATTGAAATTACCTCAATCAATTATTGTAGAAACAAAACGCACAGTGGCGACGATTAAAGCCTGCTAAGAAATTAGAGACAATTTTGTACGTATATCTGCTACTTTTCTTTTAAACGTAATTTTATAAAATGAAAAAGAGCCTTAAAACCGAACAAAATAAAAAAACTAACCCTTACTTGCGGAACCGCAAATCCAAACGTCCCGCGGCACTTCCGTTCCGGCCCAGAATTTTCCCGGCACTTCACCACCGGAGTCGTTTCGCGCCCTTCTCTCCCACACCGGTGTGAAAATTCGGAACGGCGCGGCGGCTACTGGCCCGCCATGTCGGGCGAAGAGCGGCCGGAGCATCCGCAGGTGGGACGGGGCGGTGCGGTGGTGGGGCCTCAAACGGCCTTGGCCTCCGCCTGGTCGGCCGTCGCGCAGCCGCGGGGTGCGACAGGAGCGAGAAGGCGGTTCGCGGGATGAAAGGGGTCGTTAAAATTCCCGGGCGAGTTTATGCCAGGGATAGTCTGGTACCCCCCCCCCCCCGTTCCAGGCTGGGATTTAGTGTGTTTTGGATTCGAGACTGCGGAAATATGCTTGAGATTTAGTAGTAGCCTGTGGAAATATGATTGGGATTTAGTGTGTTTTGGATTCGAGACTATGTGGAAATATGATTGGCGTTTAGTGTGTTTTGGATTCGAGACTGTGGAAATATGATTTGGATTTAGTGTGTTTTGGATTCGGCACTGCGGAAATATGGTTGAGATTTGATTTAATTTGTTTTGCATTCGAGATTGTGGAAATATGATTGGGATTAAGTGTGTATTGGATTCGAGCCTGTGGAAATATAGTTGGGATTTAGTGCGTTTTGGATTCGAGACTATGTGGAAATATGATTGTCATTTAGTGTGTTTTGGATTCGAGACTGTGGAAATATGATTTGGATTTAGTGTGTTTTGGATTCGGCACTGCGGAAATATGGTTGAGATTTGATTTAATTTGTTTTGCATTCGAGATTGTGGAAATATGATTGGGATTAAGTGTGTATTGGATTCGAGCCTGTGGAAATATAGTTGGGATTTAGTGCGTTTTGGATTCGAGACTATGTGGAAATATGATTGTCATTTAGTGTGTTTTGGATTCGAGACTGTGGAAATATGATTGGGATTTAGTGTGTTTTGGATTCTGCACTGCGGAAATATGGTTGAGATTTGATTTAATTTGTTTTGCATTCGAGATTGTGGAAATATGATTGGGATTAAGTGTGTATTGGATTCGAGCCTGTGGAAATATAGTTGGGATTTAGTGCGTTTTGGATTCGAGACTATGTGGAAATATGATTGTCATTTAGTGTGTTTTGGATTCGAGACTGTGGAAATATGATTGGGATTTAGTGTGTTTTGGATTCTGCACTGCGGAAATATGGTTGAGATTTGATTTAATTTGTTTTGCATTCGAGATTGTGGAAATATGATTGGGATTAAGTGTGTATTGGATTCGAGCCTGTGGAAATATGGTTGAGATTTGATTTAATTTGTTTTGCATTCGAGATTGTGGAAATATGATTGGGATTAAGTGTGTATTGGATTCGAGCCTGTGGAAATATAGTTGGGATTTAGTGCGTTTTGGATTCGAGACTATGTGGAAATATGATTGTCATTTAATGTGTTTTGGATTCGAGACTGTGGAAATATGATTGGGATTTAGTGTGTTTTGGATTCGGCACTGCGGAAATATGGTTGAGATTTGATTTAATTTGTTTTGCATTCGAGATTGTGGAAATATGATTGGGATTTAGTGTGTTTTGGATTCGAGACTGTGGAAATATGATTGGGATTTAGTGTGTTTTGGATTCGGCACTGCGGAAATATGGTTGAGATTTGATTTAATTTGTTTTGCATTCGAGATTGTGGAAATATGATTGGGATTAAGTGTGTATTGGATTCGAGCCTGTGGAAATATAATTGAGATTTAGTGCGTTTTTGATTCGAGACTATGGAAATATGATTGGGATTTAGTGTGTTTTGGATTCGAGACTGTGGAAATATGATTGGGATTTAGTGTGTTTTGGATTCGGGACTGCGGAAATATGGTTGGGATTTGATTTAGTTTGTTTTGGATTCGAGACTGTGGTAATATGATTGGGATTTAGTGTGTTTTGGATTCAAAACTGTGAAAATATGACTGGGATTTAGTGTGTTTTGGATTAGAGACTGTGGACATATGATTTTTGTAAACTCGACCTTATATTTTATAATTTCAATATTTGATTGGGAGAGAACTGCTGGTTCGAGGTGCCACATCGTTCCATCTACACTTTTTATACTTGACATTTCACTTCTCTATTAAGTAAATTATAATTATATTAATACAGTGGGTCCGTAACCGAGTTTGCTTGTGAACACTCTAGAGATCTATGAAGGGTCTAGTTAAATACGCCGTTATAATTTTTTTAAAATTGAACCTAAGGGAAGACATCTCACAGACACTACTAAGTACCTGGGATTTCCATGGCTCAAAACCTTTAGTACCAAATATCAAAACTCTAAGTTCACAAAGTAAAAAAAAGATTTTCCAGAGTACCCTGTATAAACCACGGGACACAGGTATCGATTAAGCTTTGACTGAGGTATTATTTATTGTCCGTAGTGTAGCCAATCTGGCTCATACAGGGTGATCGTAAAAAATCAAATTTGACGAAAAAATCATACACTTAAAGGAAAAATGTGGGATTCCACTGCATTCTGTCGGTCCCCCTTGGAAAAAACATACTTCATTTTACCATTTCCTTACAACTGGAGGGCATCATCCTCCATCCTTAAAAATCCCGAATATTTTCTTTGGATAATTTTTTTGATAAATGGTTTTTCGTCAAACACCCTGTATGAGGTAGGCTGGCTATACTACATACAATAATACCTTAGGCAAAGCTTAATCGATTTGCAAAAATCACCAACCTGTGTCCCATGGATTATAGAGGGTAGATACTCTGAAATATCCAATTTTTTTAAATTTGGCCTCACTTTGTTAACACCCTTAGAGTATTGATAATGTTTACATGAGGTTTTGCACTATGGCCAATTCGATGGCACTATTCATTTTATTCTTAAAAGAATGCCTAATATAGTATTCTGAAAATTGGTCACTTGAAATAAGGTCATAATTAAGGTATACATTCAATAAAATTTCATCTTTTCGCGGCACGCCACTGTTTTGTATTTACAATACTTGCAAATATAAATATTTTGTATATTTCTTCAGGCGCCACACAAAACTTATATCGTTGACTGACGTATTAGTACGTCAGTCAACGCTTATATATTATGCCACTTCTGTTTTTATTTTATTGAGGTCCCTGTGTTCAGCGCTTTGAATTGTAGAACCCACATACCTGTATAGGTATATGGTAGAACCACAGGAAGAAACCATAAGTACTTTAACTGTAATAAATAGTGTATATTTGTTATATGATATTTGTCATATTATCCCGATTCCAACGAAATAAATTAACTTCAAAAATAGTTATTTTAGAAAAGAACGAAGTACCTAATTTATTTCAGATGAAATGTTTCGGAAGTGTCAAGATTCAAAAATTCAGTACGACTATCTTAGTTACTTTTAAAGATATCTATGTAGATTTGGGAATACCTACTACTGTTTTCTAAAGTTTTTCGTAATACTTCAGCGATTACTATCCTAGTTCTATTGGGAATGGCAATAAAGACGAAATATAATAGTAATTGTCACCCCTGCACGGCACTGGTGGAAGTAGGCAGGCAGAATTATTTTTACTTTAAGTATAACATTTAACGTGTGTTCGTGTGTTTATACTGTATAGGTACTGTACTGTTGGAAAACAAAAGAAAACTTGAAAAATAAACTTTGACGCCCTATATGTACATACATATAACGAACACGGTTAGGCTTTCGAAATAGGTTCATATGAAAAAATCTTCTACACAAGATTTTTGAAGTTTTGGCCCTAAAAGTTGGACCACCCTGTATAGAGTTTAGAAATAAATGTCCAAATAATTGAAATGGCTTAATTTACCTAATATCAATATTATCTGAATACCGAATGGCAACATTACAAATTTTAATATTTCGACGATTTAGCAATAATTGGTTATAAAGGCTAACATCTTCATTTCGGAGGATTTGTCAGCAGTGGAAAGTCGATATGTGGTCATTGTAAAATGCTAAAACTAAAACCGCCTAAATTGTTATTACGAAATAGCATTTATGCCTAGTCACGTCTGCGGCTTTGACTTTTCTTCATATACAATAATTTGAATAATGTGAGAATATGAGCGTAGAGTGAAAGATAAAGACCATGTCTGTCCCTACGCACAATAACATTTATTGCAAAATTGAAATATTGACAAGATTTTTTTAAATTAAAATATCCTTAGTATGTTAAGCATTGTGCAAATGACACGACCGGATATATGTTCTATAAAGTATGATTTTAGAAATACCACTGCTATTTTCTCGCTTATTTTGCGCCTCACAATAAAAAAACGTAAGAAACAAAATAAATAGCTAGGTGACGCAGAAAAGGAAATCCGCATCCATGGCCAACTTGTCGCACAATATAAAAAAAAACTCAAATTCTTCTTCGACATTTCATAAATTTCGTTCAGGTATTATTTTAGATGATATTATCACACTGTTGCTTCGTAGGCAAATGCCGATAAAAGAAGAATTGATATAGATTGCAAAAAGGACCTAAACCTCAAATAGATTCTTCCTCGAGTCACTCCGCTCTTCTGTCTTTTTAGAGTCGGTAGTTCTTGTTCTGCTCATCAGCTTATGAGGTAGAATTGCAAATATTTTAAGGTGTATAATTTAGGAAGCCATTAAGGAATTATACATATTATAGGCATGCGTCTATTAGCCTAGAGCCGGCGTCCTTGGCATCTTGACTTATGGACAAATATATACACCTATCTACTTTTGTCGCGAATAATTATATAAGTATTATATTTTATATTATTAATTAGGTATCTAAATTTAAAGTGTTTGCGAAAAACGATGGTTCAGGTAAAGTATAAATGAACTCACTTGAAACAGCATAAAAACGCTTGGCCGGCGTTTGCTTCGTAAATCAAGACCGAGTCATAGGCGGCGCGCGGCCCTTAATAATATTATACAAATTTTATTTAAATGGTCTAAAAAAACTTTGAAATAATTGAAATCAAAGCAAACCAATAATTTTGTTACACAGAAAACAACACCACACAAAAATCTATACACAACACCAAAATCCGTACAATGAAAGCGCAATCCTTATATTTCCGTACACGGCACTGGTTATACTGGCCTAACTGGCCCACGTCGACACCTGTTCGAAGGATCTCCGAAACGCCCACCAATCAAATCGCTACTCTCACTTTCTTATTGCTGCCGCCTTGACTAGGTCGACGTCGACCGCATAGGACCGTACTACTTTTTTTACGATTGTATTTAGAGTAACTATTTGTATCTACGCCGCTGGTCATCTGAACGACGCCAAATTATTGCACAAAATGGAAACCCTCCAATGCATAATGTGTACCAAATTTGGTTGGAATTCCTAAACGGGCTCGAAAGAAATTTAAAAAATATGTTTTTTTTTTGGAAAATTTTCAACACACTGTATATGGAGATCCAAGCGTTTTTGAGCAAATGTTTATTAAGCATTTGTGCTTATTTCAGCGAATTCTACCTTGCATTTTCGGCTTTGCCTTTAGTGTGACTCACCCTGTATAAGCTGACTATGGGACTCATTAGGCAATAATTGCCTATGGTTTCAGGACATGCCTAATTATTAGGCATGTCCTGAAACCAAAACAGGGCCCGAAAAACGTCATGCGTTGACTGAAGAATAATCCCCACCCAACGCTTTATGCAGATATCGCTGTATACGAGGGTGAGTCAAAAACTTAAACACGGCACAAGAGTAAAATAAGTACCCTATGTTGCGCCGTAGAGAAAAATGGTATGAGAGTAAATCGTTTGCAATGAAAAAGTAAACTTAAATACAAAATCGTGGTCTTCTATTAAATAATTTATTTTTTTATTAAAGTTACACATTTCTCATTTGTCCTTGAAGGAAATTTTAAGCCACCATATTTTAACAATAATTATTCAACCCAGGGACCCTTTAAAAAAGGGGACCCTTTAAAAAAGGGTCCCTGATTCAACCCTTTCGCGCTAAATAAGGTACCTACTGGCGTTTATACTGTTTAACTGGGAATAGCTGTAGCACAAATGTCAATTTTTTTGCACCCTTTACGATAAAGACATAACAATAATATTTTTAGATATTCCTTTAACCTTAAACTAAAAAAAGACGACACTCCTTGGTTGATATCGATAAAATGAACGGTTTTCGAGAAAAAACTATTTTTGTTTAATACGATTTTTTCTTACATAATATTGTATGTCGGTTTAACATGAGCTTCCTTAGCATTCCCCAGCTCCACGAATTGAAGATTGTTATAAATCGGGGTAGGTATACATGTCAAAAAAACAACCATAGCAACAAAAAACAAATATAAATAAATAAAAGTGGCATTTTTCATAAAAAAAAATGTAAATTTCATCGGTTTAGGTCTCTTTACGAATGCAATAAAAACAAAAATAGATTATTTCTCGAAAACAGTTTATTTTATCGATATCTAACCAAAAGTGTCTGTTTGTAAAAAAATTGACATTATTATGTGCTACAGCTAGTCCGTCCCTGGCAAACCAAATAAGCCAAAATTGTTTTTATGGGCCCTTTTTAACGAGTCTTATGTATCGTCCACAGGGTAGGTATTAAAAATAATTAAATTACACAAAGTATTTTAAAGTTATTTAAAAAAAATCGACTTTCAGGGGCGTCCATTAGGTGCTTGTATCTCCGTAGGTGGGCCCACTGGAGAACATTTTTATACTTGTCATGTTATTTTAACGTCCCCTGTATAAATCCGAGAGATTGCCCACATATTCTGGGACACCCTGTATAATGTGTAGCCAGCCAGTGTGATGTGAAGTCAGCCTAATCTAATCTTCTAAAAGTTGCCTTCGAAACTTTTACCAATAACTGTTATTCCAATATTCCCCATTCTGTTCTGGTTCTGAGATGCTGTTTGATTTTGATTGGTGAGAATGGGGAGGACTTTCTTCTGATTTTTTCTATGCAGCGCCATCTAACCGTCGGTAGGGGAACTAAGGCAGTCTGTCAAATCGTTTATTGACGGAGAGTTGGCGTTAGAAAAAGAGAGGTCAAAGAAAGAGAGCGGGCCATGCATATTTTGCCGCCTGCCGCCTGCCGCCGGTGAATTGGCAGGAGTGGGGCAAAAATCTGTGCGGTGTTGTTGAAGAGGTAGTTGACTCACGTGTGACAAGCATCAATTTATAAACAATTACCTTCAAAAATCTGTTAAAATCCAAGCTAAACGTCTATATTTCCAACCGAAAACATCCCTTCTACTTGTTCAGTGAAATTCATCCGGTTGCCTTTAATACAAAAAAAGTTCTCCCGCAAAATATGTATGACTGCTGATCATAACCTATCAAAACGTGTTGGGTCTATAAAAAGGATGTTTATTACGTAAATTTTGTGGAATTTAGTGCAAAATTTAGTGGTAAAGGGTCGCCAGGCAGTATATTTCCTAGAAAATATGCTGTCCAAGGCGTGCCAAGCGGATTTGTGAATATAACCCTCTTTTGGGCAGTGTTATTGACCGCGAGAAAATGGACATCGGCATGCATCGAGACGAGGAGCATTTTTCTACTTTCGACACAAATTACTATCTGGTAAGCGTAGATTTACACATACAAAGTATTAAAACTCACGAATGCCCATTTTTAGTGCCCTGACAACATGGCTTCTTTAGATGGTCCTCTCACTAATGTAAATAAACTTTTTGAATGTTTGGACGATATAATGCCTTCCAGAAACAGTGAATTGTATGATTGGAACAACGATCACGAGAGAGAGTATGTTTTGTGTTGTATTAATCTACTTGCTTCTAAAAGTATAATAACTTTCGTAGAATTAACGGAGACATTGGTGTTATACCCTCGGTAAGCTCGGCCAGCGAAAGCGCTTTAAGTATATCTCCACCTCTGCATGACGATTATCAGAAATTGATAAACTGGTCGTCCTTTCAGTCGTTTCACGTTAATGTAAGTCTACTTAATTAGTATTGAGCTGAATCGTTTTATCGATTTTGTGTTTCTAGTCAAATATAACAGACTTCAATGTAGTTGAGTCTATAATTCCTCACGAGGAGGATGAAAACATTATTAATCAAAAAAATTCATCCCTTCAGGAATTACTCGATTTGCCAGATCTTAATAGTTCGAAGTTTGACATTGCATCTTATGTATGTGGTGATAGCGAACTGCATAACACTAGCATATCCAGTATTTCAAGTGAAACAATAGAGACCGAAGTTGACTCAAATTGTGTAATAAAGATTGAAAAAGATCAAGAACCGGATGTAAGCTCAACAGAAAGGAAGCCTAGAATAGCAGTTAAAAAAATAGATCTCCAAGGTCAACGTTACATAATTGAAGAGAATTTAAGAAAATCGATGACGGAAGACGAAGAAGTCGATATTGAAACAGTGTCTGAGGAGGAGGTTGACAATTCTCTGGTTTTACAAGCAGGAGATTTGAAAAGTCTTCTCGAACAGTTTGAAGCTGTCGAACATCCTAAAATTGTCGAGAATAATGCACAAACAAGTGCACAGTTGTCCAATGTTAGTATAAAAGTTGAACCCCCAGACGAGCATTATAGTGAATATGAGGATGAACCAAATAATTATGAAAGTGTCGTTATAAAAACAGAAATAGATATTGACGAGCACAATTTAGAAGAAGTACATTTAGATGAAGGTAAGTCAATTTTGTAAGACAATTTATTAGGTAAAGGTGTTCTCGTGATTTTGAGCAACTAAATTAAAGATTTTATTTTTTAATGTATTCTATGCTTTTTGTATAATTTTATATTGGCTATTCGTTTAGAAATAAAAAAACATTTGTCAACCTATAATTACATTATTAAACCAAATAAACACTACAGTATTTACCCAGGTAATTACTAACATTTGGTAATTCAGGGTTGCCACCCTCCTGGAAAACCAAAAATTTCAAGGAAATGTGAACAGTCAGGGAAGTTTCCTGTAATCTGCTGAAAGTCATGGAATTTGACTTTTCGTTATTTTGCATTTTTTCTGCTGTTAAATATTATTAATATAATAGGTTATGCCCTTGCTTCTACCCTTCGATGTGTCATAATGTGCTATAACCGTTTTAATTGCTTGAAAGCAATTGGATATATTGTTGTTGGTCATATTGGGAGTACGTAGAAACGTTTGAATTTTACTATTTTCTTACTTAGCACTTAGCATTAATGAATAAATATGCTATCTCCAGGTCAGGTACTTGTACTAAATATCCTCCCCTTGAATATTTATTACACATTAAATATTTGTCTTCATCCATTTCAAATAAATTTGTAACTTTTTGGGCTTATAATTATTAGGCCCACAACTAGGGATGTACCGGAATTCCGGCGGTACCACTAAATCCGGCCAATCGGCCGGAATTTTCTAAAATTCTGAAATAGGTTAAACATAAGTAAAAAGCAAGAAAAACATTTTTAACTTTATCAAATCATATTTTTTTACTCTTTTTAAACAAATGCATTTTATAAAAATTAGCATTAAACATTAAACTGTCCCATTTTACATTTTGCCTATACCTAGGTAATAAAAAAAAACAAAAACAGCACAAGGAATAGGCAATAATATAGGTACGTTTTCTAAACCGAGGTACATAGGTATAAAAAATTAAAATCCTGTAAAGCAAAAACTAATATTCATATTTTATTTAGATTGTGATGAATAAATAAGAGCTTTCCTGCATTTTCAGAATTAAGTAGTGATGGGTTTACTCCCGGGACTTTTAAAAACTCCTATTCCTCCCAGCCCCATCTGCCATTTTATTTAGCTGTCAATACTCCCAGAGCTTTGTAAAAACTGGGATTTAAAAAAAAACAGGAGTTTTCAAAATAATGATTCATCATTCTAACTGTATTCCTTACATTTTTCCTTTTAAATCGATATATGATAATACTTCTATTGAAATGTGAAGATAAAAAAAATTGCATAAATTAAATAAAGAATAGAATATTAAAGGTTAGGTTTCAGCATTGAGCATATATGGCTATATATCATATGATATAAGATATAAGTATTTAATTTTAATTAAATAAACAAAATAAAAACAAAAACAACTGAAAACTTACCTAGTACCAGTAGTGAATAAAACTCAAGCACTATATAGAAGCAGAGAGCAACTTCATTGGCCCCAGTTCACAGTTCGTCGTTTAAAATTTAAAATAAACATTTAAAACGAACGTTTTATTTTCGAGTGAATGCTCCCATTTGTTGGGAATATTCCCAATTTTTTAATGCTCCCGTCCCGGGAATATTCCCATCTCTAGAATTAAGCCTACACCTTTTGTCAACATATATGTTACCAATTTCCGAAAATAGTATTTTATAAATATTTTAGTATAGAACTCCCAAAATTTTCGAAATTTTTGAAATTTGAAAAACTTCTTCAAAATTTTTTTTTTTTAATTTGAAATACTTCTATAATAAGTCCTGGTTATAAAATTATTCATGAGGTTACAAAGGGCTTGTTGATGGCGTGAAGTTCTATTACCTCTTATAACCAAAAATGCTCAAAAACCATTGGTAAATACCATTTATAACATGCCAGGCCGATCTAAGGCGGCCACCCCCTGCACAAGATAGAAGATAGATACCAATTATTTGTTACTGGTAATTATCGGTCATCCGCTCGAATTTGGCTTTGGTCAGGGATATCCGAGAAAAGTCAGGGAATTTCAAATTGGAAATATGGTGGCAACCCTGTAATTTCTTCTCTAACATTCAGTCCTCTGGGCATTGATCAGTTAATTTGAAAACTTATAAAACTTATCTCAAATTAACACTTTCTGTCACAAAGTTTAAAGGATAGGTGACAATTTGTCAGTTTTCTCAAAAGGAGATGTAAACTAATGTAATATTTGCAATGGGTAAAAGTGCTACATGGAACTTTCTATCAGCAGCAGTACTTGTCGGAATAACCGGAATGTACTGAAAATAATACTTAGGCATGTTAATATTTTCAACATGTTTTTGTTTAATATCACAGAGGTCAAACGCCCAAACTTTATTACGTTTAAAAATATACAATATATTTTTTATTAAAACTGTATCAGTTGCAACTTTTCAGTGGGAACTCAGTTTCAATATTGTAAATCATTGCATTCGGGTAGTTAAAAATCTAGTACAAATTTGCATAGTAAAGTATAGTGCAGTGACATTTCACTATGTATTCTTCCTTGTCTGGCCCATATAGTACAGACACAAAAAAAGTTCATATAAATTGCAAATTTGTGCACCTACCTTTTGACACATGACAACTTTTTCTTATTATCAGAAAACAGAAAATACCTTTTTATTAAATGCATGGAAACTTAGTCTTATGTTATTTTAAGTGATTGAACACTGTCAAAATTGTAGGTAATAAAAGTATAATATAAAGAATTGATTGAAATAAAAAACGTGACATTATAACAGAAAATGTTATACCTAAAGAATTTTCCCCAAGGACATAACAAAGCTATTGTTTTATTTATCAGTAAATCATAATCCAATAAAAATATACAAATGAAATGTAATAAAATGACAGTTAAGAGGGGGTTGCCGACAGCGAAAGTGACGTTAGAAATCGTATTTTTTTAAGTTGTATAGGATAAAATCTAATAACATTTTACCTGGCAAAAATTTAGTACAAACATCTCTGTCTTCATTTTAATCATAAGATCTTACAATCAGTGTTTCGTTTTATAGGTTATGAAAATCTTGGGAAAAATAATACTTCAAGTGCATATGCTTTTAAGATCTTATGATTAAAATGAAGACAGAGATGTTTGTAGTAAATTTTTGCCAGGTAAAATGTTATTAGATTTTATGCTATACAACTTAAAAAAATACGAAATCTAACGTCACTTTCGCTGTCGGCAACCCCCTCTTAATACCATACATGTTTATGGTACCTAAATGATATTTTAAAAATTTTAATTTTGCAAATTTTGTAGACTGCCGCTTTTTTTACTTTTATAAATCTAAAAACAGTACTATACAAACTTTTTTATATCTAGTACCGACTTTTTTAAAAGTTGGTAAAGAAAGACTACATGTTTATAGAGATTTTATGCCTTGATATTTTTTCTGGCAAACTGATTTAGTGGAAAAACAAAATAGGTATATCCTTATTTTCAGGTGATTGCAAGGTGGCAGTCACATTATTAATTTTGTGGCTACTCATTGCCGGTAATGAGAAGCAAAGTTTGAGTTACCCTACATACATCCGGTGAAATTTGGTTAGGGGGGAAGTTTCAGTAGGCCTATACTGGATATTAGAAAACTCAAAAAAGTATATTTTCCAATGTCTTCCAATATAAGTAATTTACTTTTATTTCTTTGATATTGTCATATCTGTATAACTAAGTAAATAATAATGTAAATCCTAGGCAGGTATGTGATGGCTATGGTCAGGTAGGTAAATTTAATTTATACTTTTATCTGTCCTTGATAAAAATTTGACCATAGGTTGTAAAATTCAGTTGTAGGAATTCACAAGTCTTCAAGTTATTGTACTTCTCTAATCTACAATCCACAATCAAATTTTTTGTAAATTGCACGAAGTAAGAACATTAATAAATCATATCTGTCATTCGAGTTTTAAGTGTAAATAAATATGAGAAACTTTCAAGGTCTCAGTCAAAAATCAAAAAGCCACACACCTTTTGCCCAATCACGATCTTGCATTTTTCATAGCTCAACACTTCCATCACTTCCTATTAAATTTTCGTTGCTATGCCTATATTTGCTATGGACGATGGCAACTGATGCTCAACAATACAATCTGTCTGAAGTTGTGGAAAAAACAGCACAGTTATGGTAATTACTCATGAGCTGAACGAGTAATGTCTATCGAAACCTGATCGTTTAGTAATATACTAGTTCTATACCAACATGAATATTGGTCGTTTTTCTTTACAGTCTACGGAATGTATAATTGAATCGATATCATTTCATATCCACCCTAGCATGATGTCTCAGGCGGATATACTTATAAATTTATTATTTTGACTACTCATTTTCATTAAAAAAAAATGTACAAGAATTTGCTATTATTTTCGGACGTTTTTTCAAAAAATGACCGAAAATTTTGTGGTTTATTGTGACCCGTCATTGAGTTGTCTATTAAATGGGGGCTCATCATATACATATTCATATTTGTTTCATTTGTTTGGGGAGTCTCATTTTCACATCTTTTAGAACCTACAAACATTGGAAATGAAGCGACAACCCCCCCACAAACAAAAGAACCGGCGATCGCACAGCGCGCTCCTCACCAGGCAAAACCCCCCGAATCGTCTACCTCTTCACACGCCCCTCAAGCCTGCAACAGGCAGATAATCGACTCCCTCCCCCGAGAACTGATCAACCGCATAAAGGAATCGGGCAAGCGCAAACCTATCACCGTTATACCGCCTATGCCGACCAGCAGAAAACGGCACAGGGCCAACGGAAACAGGAGTTCGGATCGTAAAACGAATGATAAAATCGACCTTAAGGGCAAGCCGTCCGATCACAGGATAGCCGATCACAGAACAGTCGAACCGAGGATAGCCCACGAGGCGAAACAGGTTAAGGTAGTGAGCCAGGCACACAGCGTAGCCCAGAAGGTTGTAGTGTCAGATACGGTACATCTGGATCATAGTTACTGTAGCAACAGTAGTCCGGGTCAGAGTTCAAAGAAGGATTCTGGGTTCGAGTCGTCGGAAGACGACGATCGCGCTATTATAAATAAGCAGCCAACGGTTAAGAATGCGGATGGAACACTGATGGTGTCTCTGCTCAAGGTATGTAGGCATTTTTTAAAATTACACAGATGGGTTTCCATTTTTGAATTCAATTTATATTAACAAAAAAAGAGCTAATATTTATCATAGCGTGTGCTCTTAAGGACTTATCACCACCCAAAAATTGATATTTGTGGATCGATTTTCATGTTTTTTTTTTCGAATGTTTTACAGGGTGCCCTAGAAAATTAAGTTTAATTTTTTTAAGAATTATGAATCAAAACTTACCAAGTGAAAATATTTCTAGGATATTTTGGCAACAAGGAGGTACCCCAAATTAAATTATTCTCAATTTTATAAACGTCTTAAGTCTTCATAGCAACTTTACGAGAAGTTGCTAAGGCGGAATAAGTGGACAAATAATTGGGATTTGAGATAGATTATAAGTATCTATTTGTACTATAATGCAATATCACCCTGTGTACATAGGTATTTTTGTTAATGTATGAATCATACTTTGCTTTATAGAGAGCACAAAAAAAAACAACTATCATCGTAGTTTTTTATAATTGGTTTTTTATTTTGATATTCATTTCAAACTTAAAAAAAACTCAAAACAAATCTTGGTGTTTCTGAAACACAGTAGTTATAAAGAAGTGATAAATCTCCACGAAATTTTTACTTTACAAAGAATGCAGAAATAGGTAATGCAAAGAATATGTAGAAAATCCTTCATAATTCATTTTCCTGAAAAATTGCTGGAATTTCCAATAACAAAACCATTTTAGGTCAACACGATTCGTAGCTCAGAGCCTCAGAAAAAGAAACTCAACCTAGAAGAATACAAGAAACGCCGGAAAGTATTCATAAACTCGAATAATACCTCGCAAAATTGTTCGCCAAGTACAAGCAGTTGCAGCTCTCCATTACCGGAAGATGAAAATTCCAAACTTATTCGTCACCAAGAAAAACTCAGAAAAATGGCTCTGGAAGTGCTGAGCGCCGCCCCTAAATCCGACAAAAAGCCTTCGCTACCACCACCACCACAAACACTATTACGAACAGTTACTGCTCCCACTGCTACCAATAATGTTTCGAGTGTCGTAACTTCCCCGATTAACCCTAAAATGTCTCCCAGCAGCCCCCCTAAACCAGTACCCCCTCCGAACTTAGGTCTGGACCCTCCTCCGCATTTGGAACGTAAAATATTGGTTAGTTTTGGGGTTAACACAGACTTTCAGATAGCGAAAGATGAGGACCCATTGGCCCCCGTTCAGAATCTTGAAAAAATCAAGCCTCTCCTTCAGAGAGCTAGCGACAAAATAAACGGATGTTCCCTGATAACGTCGGTCATTGAAAATATACCTAAGGTTATAAGTAAAAGCGAAAAACCGTCAGCGGGTAAGAGGAAAGGCATAACCGAGGAACACGGTGAAAACAAACAAGTGTTGCATTTGGAAAAAGATCGAGTTCGATCCGTTACCAAGTCGGTCGCCACACAAACGAATATTTCTCTGATAGATCAAAGCAAGCGCGGAAGGAGGAGGAGAAGGAGTTCTTCTTCATCGTCGAGTAGTTCCTCTTCTAGCGGCGGCAGGAGTTATAATAGGTTAGTTAAAAGCGGTCTGAAACATAGTGAAGGCTACTTTTATGACTTGTGTGATTTCTAGAAGTCGGAAGTTGTCCGATTCGTCATCGTTGAGCTCGAGCACGTCCGGCTCGTCTAGGGCTAGGTCGAGGTTTTCCTATTCACCCAGGTAAGGTTACATTAAGAGTTATCTGATTTTATTCTAAACCACGCTCGTTAGTGGTAGTTTTTTCACCGCAAATCTGCCACAGAGTTTTCTTTAACCAACGCTCGGTGGCAGTTTTTTCGCTGTAAACCAGACACTTCCAAAATGTTGGGAGTTAAAAAATACGAAAAGAATTTGTGGGAGCCATATGTGAGTTTTGCAATCATTCAAGTGCGTAAAACCCAATTACCATAATACAGTGTGTCCGTGGATGGAGCACCCAAGAGGACAAATGGACCAAAAATTTCATTTTTCGACAAAAAGTCATTCTTGATAAAAGTTTCTGCCTCTCGAAAATATATGGTCTACGGAGAGAATTTTGGATTTTTTTCTACAGGGTGCCCAAAAAATACAGAAACATGATATACCATCAAGTATAAACTACATTTATTTTTAAAAATATCAAAAACTTTTATTTAGAAAAGTTGTTTAGAATTAAAAGACGTGTCAGATTGTAAATTTTCAAGCAAGTTGGATGACTTTAATTTTTTTGTTTTTTTTTACCTATTTAAATCAAAATCGGATTTGCTTGAAAAGTTACAATCAGACACGTCTTTTAATTCTAAACAACTTTTCTAAATAAAGGTTTTTGATATTTTTAAAAACAAAGGAGTTCCACACTTTGCTGATTTGTTTGAAAAGGGACAATCGCACACATCTTTTAATTCTAAACAACTTTTCTAAGTAAAAAATTTTGATATTTTTAAAAATAAAGGTAGTTTATTCTTGATGGTATTTCATGTTTTTGTATTTTTGGGCATCCTGTATAAAAAAAATCAAAAATTCCCTAAGTAGACATATTTTATCGAGAAGCAGAAACTTTTATCAAGAATGACTTTTTGTCGAAAAATGAAATTTTTGGTTCATTTGTCCTCTTGGGGACTCCATCCGCGGACCCACTGTATATTATATAAAAAGTGATAGATCATTATTATATATTATTATTATAATTAAATTTTGATTGTCAAGATTATGTGGAGTTAATTGACTGGCAAAATGTTGCTGTAAGCAAGTCCCCATTAACAATGGAAATTTCAAACGAAGAACATAATTTCAATTTCTTTGGTTCCGGATGGCATACCATTAATAAAATTTCCTTGTTAATTGCAGACAGTTGAGCGATGTATTAAGTTAGTCACCAAAATGGCGGTTTATAAAATTAGAGAGATTTTGCTGCAAACAAAAAAATTTTAGCAGTTCTAGGACAAAAATAGTTTTTTTACTTTAAGGGTGGGAGGGTAGTGTGAAACTCAAGCTGAGATATGCATCTTTGCATCTTTATCAGTTTCAAAGATTCATTATTTTTAAATTTTCAAGGTCATTTTGGTAGACGAAGAAATCGTCATGTCATAAGGCATTTGGATTTTTTTAGTTAACTGCAAATCTCAAAAGGCATCTTTTGCGTATCCAAGCATATTCTTTTTCGAAAATTAGTGGTTTTGGTCCAGTCCATGCTCTATAATTTTGTGTTAGAAGAATGTGTGCTTTACTGTTTTTTTCTATATTTTTTAAAGTTTATGTAATTTAAAATTGGACAGTGAAATTGATTGATTCTTGGAAAATCAAGAAAGTGTGGCTTTTTGTAGGCTTTCGGGTTATTCTAGATCGAGGTCTAGGTCCCACTCCAGATCTAGATCTAGGTCTCCGATGTACCGTCGCAAGAGGGTCGACAAGGAACACCAAAACGCTGTCGAAGAGAGAAGGATCATCTACGTCGGGCGCATATCTAGAAATACCACGAAGGAGACCCTCCGGAGGAAATTCCAGAAGTTCGGCCCCATATCGAACATCAGCCTCCATTTTCGGGACAACGGGTACTTGTATGTTCTCTGTTTTTATCTAATTCAAGTTGATTTTGGGGTTACGCGTTCTATTTTCTTATGCAAACTCATATTTCAAGAGTTGCCAACACCATTCGTGAATTGTGTACATGCATCCTAAGTCTTGAATTTTCAATTGATTTTCATTCACAATCATTTGAATTACATAAAGGAGACTGAAACATTAAAAAATTCAGATTGTTTTTAAATGTATTTGTTTTTGTAGGGAACACTATGGGTTTGTTACGTTCAAGTACAAGGAGGATGCCCATGAAGCTTACGAACACGGTAATGACGATCCGGGATATCCTTACTACAAGATTAGCTTTGGAGGTCGAAGAGAGTTCTGCAAAACTTCCTATTCTGATTTAGGTAAGCACTCAGAGAAATAATCCTTGGTTATTTCTCTGAGGGTAAGCACCTGTTAGTACAAGTAAATGCTGTGTCTATAAAACAAAAGCTTCATTAGATCTAGTAGGCATTGGGAGAAACAGTTCAGAACTGGTTCTGAACTAGTAACCATGAATGAAATACTAAAATTCAAACTCACCAATGCTATCGACAGAACTGGTTCGGAAATTTGTGATATTTTAATTAATGTTCCGCGTTTGACCATTTCAGACAATATGAGAGACGATCCAGGATTCTATCCGGCACCCCCGGTCACAGAAGATTCTTTCGACAATTTGTTAAGGGAAGTCCAGGAAAAGATGCGCAAGCGCAAGGTTTGACATTCGGTAGGCAATTTCGTAGTCCTATTAAAGTTTAGTTGTCAATTTACCATGCTTAGGCATAACCAAGTTCACGCGCTTAACCATTTATTTATTTTGTTTATTTCCTACATAAAATAGGAGCACAAAATATAGAGTTAGAGTACATAGCAATATTGTTTTCCGTTCGTAGTTCATTAGTATACCATGACATTGTAAATAGATTATATTGTATTGGTAATATTTCGTGATCAGCCTGCGTTCACTGTACATTGGTTATTTTTTTGTGGTGCAGAAAATTTTGGAAGTTCGTGTTTGTTATCCAAACTAACCTACCTCATAACTGTAAGCTTCTAAAAAATGTTTTAATGTTTAATTAAATGAAAACCGAAAAAGTTCATAAAAATACAAAAAGGGATGAAATTTTGAATCAATGTGCTGTAAGGTAAGGCTGATTTATTAATATTAATATAAAATTAATGCTGTGGTTAAAAGGCATTTTAGAGGAATATATTATACTGGCGTTCAGTTGATGGAATATCCCAAAGGGTGAGGGATATCATAGTTTTTCTTCAATGTCTTTTTTAAAACAATGTACCGAAGCCAATTGGACAGGAACATTATTACCAGAACACCTGAAATAATGGGCATCATTGGTAACAATTTAGGTGAGGTATTATGATGTATTTGATTTAACGGGAAGTTTTTCCAGCCCAGTCCTATTATCCTCTTGAATGGAGCAACAGTATCTTGTATATTATTATTGTAAATATTATTTTTAGGAATTTATTTTCCCCCTAAAGGTTTAGAATCCACAGCATTCTTTTTTCTTGTATTTCTAGATTTCTAGCGTAATTAACATTTTGTACTATATTTGACAATTTTTCCAACAATTATGTGCTATAATTATTATTGTGTTAGGTCACGACATACTGAAATTTCCTATTATGCTTTTTATGAAATTGAGTTTACTTTTCTTTTTTACTCGACTTTTTATTGCTTTTTTTATGTTTTAAAGAGTGTGACTATATTCTTTTAAATTTATGGTTGTTATTCAAAACTGAAAAATATTTACATGGCATTTTTTTGGTATATCTACATTGTTATAAATAAGTAAGTTAATACTTGAGAACCTGGTACAGGGCATGATGTGTAAAAATCTATTTCTTTCAAAGCAGACTTAATAGGTATAAATTTTAGATTAGCAGCATAGAAAACTTTGCATTTACACATTTTATGCGAGACTTATTTCTCATATTATTTCTAAATGTAAGGCTTTTTATCAAGTTCTGTAAAAAATTACTTAAATTTGCAACACTCTAGGCTTGTTTAAAGGGAATCGTTTCCGTAGAAAAGATGCCAAAGTGCAAAGGCCCACAAAAATAATATGACATAAATGATATAAAATTTTAGCAAATATATTTTAATGCCAGGCGAAAACTTACCATGTTCATACCAACAAACCAGTTGTCTTTTCAAGTTGTATTTGTTCATCCATTGAGGCTTTTCAGTCTTCTAATTAAAACTTAGAACTAACTCCTAAATGTGAAATTAATTTTGTTGCTTCCTGTACATAGCATAGCATCTTCTCTAGGGAATCGATTGACCTATCTATGTATATATGTAAATTGATATCAAAAACTAACTGGTGTATTTGTGTGCCAATTGTATACTAAAATCACGCATATATGTGTAATTAAGTTAAATATTTTGATGTAGATAAAAATATCCCACAATGCGATTAAATACAATTTTTATTTGATATTTACCATCATAAAAAGCTGCACCTGAACATTGTGGAAAAAGAAAAAACAGCGCATCAATTTAAAAATCAAAATCTACAAAAAGGAAAAAGTTTTGAAATTCGGAACTTACAGTAGAGATATTCAAATATTATTGTGCCCTAAAATAATTTGATTTGTTCTATATTGTGATGTGATGCTGAGCCCAATGCTAAGTTTGATGTGAAATATCAAAATTAGCAGTGACCCAAGCAATGAAGAGTTCGCGTTTTATTTGAAAATTCTGTAAGTTTTGTATTGGGCTGTGTATTTTACAATAAAGAATTCTTTTTTAGAATTAAGTTGAATTCTGTAATGTCTCAGATCCATTTTACCAACTAATTTTTTTATGTTCAATAAAGAAATTCATCTGGAAATTACGAGTTTTTTTAATGACAAATTTTACTATAAACCACGATACAGAGATAACGGTATGTCCATGTCTAGCCACAGGTACTGTGACGTCAACGGTGACGCTTATTTGACAAAATCATGGCTACCTTTTATTTTTAGACTCGTTTATAGTGAGCTAGGTATAATCTGGACCCGAGCATGCCGTCATATAATATTTCATTGTTTACGGATTGGGGTGGTGCCATTGAGGTAGTATCAATGGGTGGTGCATATACTTACCAGGTATGTGGGGTGGCGCTACACGACGAAAAAAATGGCGACTTATAGGTTATAGGGGGGTATTCTGTGGCTATTGGGATGTCAGTTTCTGACGTTTAAAAAATCCAAAATATCTAGCTTTATTACGATTTACTTTCTTTTTACGGTAACGAATTGTCTTTGCGTCCAGTATTTGGCAGTTTTATCCTATTAATACTGCTTTTCGAGGTAGATTTGTTTGTAATAACATGAAATTTTCGCGCACATCAAGAAAATGGTATGCACAGACCATTAGGTGCATAAACACTATTTTAGAATTATGGTATGATCTGATCTCTGAGGATCTGATCCAAGGTTAGTGGAGAGTAGGTTGAACCAGGTAACTTTTCGGTTCATGCCATGACGTCACATATGGATATCGTGCGCATATAATATTAGCTTGTACCTGGCTTGTACGCCTGCAAGGTTAGTAAAGAGCTAAATATCAGGATAATAATATCTAATTATTTGTTTTACAATACACCTGCATGATTTTTATGTTTTAATTAAGGTAATACACTATAAAAATATAATATCTATAAAACTGTCCAAAGATAGTGTAAAAAGGAACCCTACTCTAGTCCAGGTATAATATCAGTGAGAATAAAATAATGTTCAAAGTGTTGATTTAAATGGGGGGCGTTCATCTAAACAAACTGAATAAGCAAAAGCAATGAGAAGTGACTTTGAAGCGTCGATGGAGGAACAATCAACGCTTTGAAGTTCCCTAACTTTTAATGGGTTTGTTCCAACAACATTTCTGAACCTGTTCTCAGCGATCTAACCAGAAAAATTGAGGAGAGGAGAACGCGAAGTGTCACACTGCGCATCATAGTTTTCGTCTACAATCTGCCGGCCATTTTGAAGACACTTTTGACATTTTACAGGCTGGTTCGGAATGCTTACCTGTTTTATTTGGAGTTTTCAAATTGATTTCGATTGATTTTAGCCGCAGCCAACGAATGTAAACGTATGCAATGCTAGAACTCCTAATGTCACGTGAGTTCGCGCCGCGCCACGGCCGGTATTTTTCGTTGGCTGCGTTTTAGCGTTATGTCGTGTTCTGTGAAAGACTGTAAGAATAATTTTACAAGAGAAAGACGTGAGGGAATATCTTTTTTTCGGTAAGAATTTTCCAATAGGTTTGTTTAATTTTGTCAGGTCCTCAGTACCGTACCTTTCCATTTATTACTAGATAGATTAGGTGGATTAAATTTAAGGTTTTTAATAAACTGGGCAGTGTCTTCAAAATGGCGCAAGACAAAATTAGTCAGTTGGCGCAGCTTGTGGCTCATTCATTCTCCCCTCCTTCATATCTCTGGATCTAACTGGTTGAAAACAAAACAAACAAAAATGGTTTCTTTTCTAAAGAGTTTTTTTTTCTATAGGTATTTTAGTTTCTGTTTTATGTTTAATAAAGAAGTATTACCAAAAACTTGAGATTTAATTTTCTGTTATCAGTATAAATCTAGGTATTTTATTCAAATTCGAGATATATATTTGAAACTAGAACATGTACGGAATACGGAACTTTAAGGACTTGTCTCAGGAATTTTGATTGTACCCAGTTGGCATCACTGCGAAACGACGAGGTGCACTTACTTTCTCTGGGTGCACTCCAAACTCCAAGAGCGGTAGGTGCGTCTCAGAGAAATGTCCATTTCTCTGGTGCGTCTACTGTTCTTGGGTGCACTCCACAGTTCGCACAATGGAATGAAACGCGCATGTCACAGAGAAATGGCTCTGGCACACGATAGACTTACCCACGGTATGTCAGTAACGAATCCGAAAACAAGGCAAATCTGCGCATCTACGTCAGTTGCGAGTCACGAATTCAAAATGCGGTTGTGTTTTACGATTTTTTATAGTTTACAGTTTAATGTGTCAAGAAAAAAGTGTAAACAACTGCCAGTCCAGCTCGACAGTGCTTTAAAATAGGCCAAAAATGCCGGGATGTGCAGTCAGCGTTTGTCCAAATAATAACAGAAACAGTAAGGGAACGGAAATTAAGTACTATAGATTTCCCAAGGACAATAATCTTGCCAAAAAATCGATTGCTGCATGCCGCAGACAAGACATATGGAGCAATTTAAATTCTGACTCGCAACTGACGCGTCACAAGATGCGCAATGACATACCTTGGGTAAGTTTATCGTGCTCTGGCATATTTCTCTGGCCAATACCATAGAAGAATCTACTAGACTACTAGATTCTTCTCATATACATTTATGTATATGATTCTTCTATGCCAATACCACGATAAACACAGAAAACGGTATGTCCGCGCGCACGTGCTGTGACGTCAACACTCAACGGTGACGCTTATTCGACAAAATCATGGCTTACTTTTATTTTTAAACCGAAATTTGACTTGTTTTATAGTGAGCTAGGCAACCACATATACACCAAAGTGTCTCAAGGTGCCTACATTCTATCTTTGACTAATTTCAGGACTATTTTTTATAAATTGGCCGCGCTTTTGTCGAAGTGACGTAGAAGCGCAGAAGAGTTTAATTTTCGTTTTCCTAGCTGGCATACCGTTATCTGTGTATCGTGGCCAATGCTAATACGCGTCCTGTATAATCTTAAAATCCTTTCTCCCCGTCTATTTCTATTTCTGTGCTACCGCCGACATCAAAGGAGCCATTAGCAACTCTAACAACTGGGTATTTCTAAACTGTACTTAATCTGCTTAAACTTGTTTTTTTTATTTTATATAATAGTTTAAGTTTAGTAGTTTAAAGTTCACCTACTCTACTTCAAGTGTATTTACTATAGAGGACAGAACACCCTCTATCTATTTCTGATCGCGCTCCTATATAAAAATGGCGACCAGTAAGCCTTGTGCTCATGACCAAATATCACACAATTATTGTCTACTGTACTCTGAGTCGAACTCTCAGAGAAATAACCTACATTATAACCAAGGTTATTTCTCTGAGGTCGAACCGTCATCAACGGTCGAACTCAATGGTACCTTTCCTATTTCCTATTTTGTAGACAAACAGCTGTTTTTGACAATCGTACCTGACGTGACAGCTGACAGTGACATTTTCAAATGTCTGTGGCAGTGGCAAAAAAATTAGTGAGGGAAGTGTTGTTTTTGGTTTTTAATTTTTAGCTGTTAATTGTTGATGGTGGTAAGTAAGGATTCCAATGCTTTATTACCTAAATATTTACCTTATATTTTATTATGGAGATTCAAAAATACCAAATGACTGCTGTCCAACTTTCCCTACTACAGGACAAGTTTTAATCATAACTCGAAAATTGGGCTAAAAATATATTTTGCGAAGGTGGTGAATCAACTAAAATAATTATAAATTTTCTCGAGAGATTCTGTGAAAACCTAGACATTTTTTGAAGTCCTTAATATTGAGGTTATGTTTTAAAGGGTAGGTGACCTTTTTTGGAATTTTGTAAACAAACTAACTGGCAAATAAGCTGTGCTACAGGTAAACCACAGACCTGTTTTAGCGAAGCTATATCGGTCTGTGGTACCTATAGCCAACAACCGACAGATATTTGACTATTTTTGTTCTTTAGGTATATTTTAAAAGAATTTCCGTAGAATATTGGCTAAGTACTAAATAAATAATTATTATTATTTCATTATGTAATGCTTTAAAACCAGATAAATAATATAATGTTTCATTTCCCTTAAACTTACTGAACTTTTTTATTCGCCTAAGTATATTTTTAGCAGAAAACATTATTTGTGCAAAAGAGTTAGGTATACTATATCCAAGTTACAGAGGCAGGCAGTGAATCAAAACATTAGCAACCACGTGGTCGCAATGTAACCTATCCTCTTATTGGTCTGGTCATCGTAAAATCTCAAGTGTTTATGCGGCGAGCAGAATGCAGGGCCGGCTCTTCCCTCAGTCGAGTTTCCTGCATAGATGGGATCGCGAGTATACTTGTTGCAAAAGTTCATATATTAATCCGACCCTGGTTATCGATCGTAACGAGTCCATGTGATTTTGTTTATATCTACTGCCACTGTAACTTGGATAGACTATAATTATATGATTTACATAAATGTTTGTAAGATATAGGTAGGTCCTGCACTACTTTCATTTAGTCGAAGATTTTTTTGATAGGAAGCCTTTAACCCGTAAAATAATATACCTATACTTGCCAGCTTCACATCGGTAGTGAGACACTTTTCAAATAGTTCAGCAGTATCAGAAGCCTTTCTGATGTTTTTTAGCTACTCGATTGTAAGTGCTGGTATCTTTATGAGCTTCTTAACACGGGCGTAGCCAAGGGGGGGGTTTCGGGGGTTCAAACCCCCCCCCCCCCCGAAATAAACAAAATATTACCTAATATTATACCGAAAAAATACGAGGAGTGAAGAGTTAAATTATTATTACGTTTGAATATATTATGTAGTAATAGTAGCGCCTAGCGCCATCTTTTGACGAGAGGCAGACGCAGTTGCAGCCGAACTATTTTTTATTGTAGGGACACTTTGCGTTGTTTCTCGATTATTCGCCACGCCCCTAGGTCGAAATGAGCGGAACTTTGTGGAAGTTCGTGGAAGTTTCTGGACGGCTACTGGGCTGCTATATAAGCGGCGCCGCGGCGCGTGACCGCGCTTACGGCAGTATTGTTCCATGCGAACTCGAAGCGAATAAAAGTGAAAAGTGGTGAACGAATAGTGAAGAGAAAGATCCGTTTAACAGCTATTACACATAAGTAGAAAAAATATACCTACTGTACAACTTGAGTGGAATGTACGGCTGCGGTCAATTTGAACTTGCAAGGCCGTAAGTCAAAATGACCGCCCCTTCCCTACCCACACATGGCGTGTCAAAAGAGCAGGCAGGGAAGGGAAGGGAAGAATCAGTAGTCCAAACGAAGCCTGTGGATAGTGGGCTTCACTAAGATAACCTTAAGCCCTATACAGACTGAGGAGAGTGATGTGCGATGCGTTGGATTCCGAAAGATTGTTGATACCAGTAGGTGTACTACTTCCATGCGTGCACCAGTGACACTAAAAATGTTTCTAAGTATAATAGCAATTTTGTCAAATTTTTGGTGATTAAAAAAGTTCGAAAACAAACCTCACAGGCGTATTTTTGTTAATCAAAGCTACACCCTATATAGGTTCATCCAAAGATCACTATTTTTAACCAACTTCAAAAAAAGAGGAGGTTATCAATTCGGTTGTATGTTTTTTTTTATGTTTGTTACCTCAGACCTCAGAACTCTGTCATTTATATATCGATTTGGACAATTCCTAAGGGTGGACAATAGGGTACTTGACAATATTTTTAATTGCTCTAAAATTGTACTCTGTTTACAGTAGATGCACCAACATAACACGTAATAAATAAAACAAAGGCTTTTAACCCTTATTTTTATGATAATTAAAGACAAAGTTGCACAATTTTGTTCAGGCTGAAATCTACAGTTTCGTCGTTCTATTGTCCAGAACGTCAAACGTGGCAACTCTGTGCCTCTCAGGAGAAACGGAACTGTAACGTTGCCGGTGCATGTTTGTTCGTGGAACAAAGGCAAATTGCAGTTTTCTATTCAAGTATCTCCAGCTTGCCTATGAATATCTGTTACTTAATGTATTGAAACCTTTGAGCTTTAACTAACGCAATTGCACACACAAATTTTGTCACATAAAGACTTTTTATTACAAATACGTAACACTTTAGTTAAAATATCTGTATACGGAACATACTATAAATATTAGGTACCAATAATGGGGGAAATATTCGCGTATTTGGCAACGTTACCCGCCCACCTAGGCATCTAACTCGGCATCTAACCATTTCATATATCTACATGTCATCTAACACCTATGGTTTTCTGATCGGCAGATGACATCCCGTGATGCCAACTGTCATTCCGTATCTCGTTAAATCAAAATATTAGTAGATAATATCTGTGCCATTTATTATAGTTTGTTATTGATATTTACTATTATATATTGTTTGCGGACCTACTTATAGATGTGTAAGGTAAGGTATCATGGACATGGACCCTGAAAGGGCAATCCGTAATTTGCCGAAATTGGATGCTGTTATTGTCTGCCGAAATCTGGGATAAAACTGCAAAGGTTTGTACCTGCGTTGTAGTAAGAATACAGTATTATGAGTTTTTAATAAAGAGAGAACCTCGGCCTAGGGACCATCTTGAAGGCGCGTTTATGAAGACGCCATAGTGCTTAGAAGTACCTACGGAGCCCGAATTCCGGACTTTAGGCCCAACCTAGCCAAAAAAATTCACAGAAAAACGATTGAATAAATATTTACGAAAAAAACCCTTCTTGACTAAAATCGTCGATGGAGGAAGGAATCAATCAACGCTAAAAGTGGTTTCACGGGGCATCATAAGTTTGGGAGTTTGAGGTTAGAATTTTGAAATTTCAACTTTCCTTGCAACTTTCCCTGCCGAATAAGGTTATGTCTCAGAACACTTCAGTGGTATCGCTATGTTGCCAAATTGCCGTTATAAAATACTTGTGACGTCATAAGTGCTTTCCCGCCAAATTTCAAAGAAAGTCTAATAACTTGCTAATTACGTAAATATATATTTTTTAAATAATCGTAGGGTCTTAGGCAAGTGTCCAGGAATTGTTTTATCAAGTTTGTAAAATTTCGTCAAGTACCCTATTAGGGGATGAAATTTTATATTGAACCGATTTTGATGATTCTTTTTTTTTTAGAAAGGGAGTACCTTAGAGGTGGCCCCATTTAAATTTGAAGAAAAAATTCCACCCCTAAGGGTGGAAAAATAGTGGATGAAATTTCATATTGAACCGATTTCAATGATTCTTTTTTTATTAGAAAGGGAGTACCTTAGAGGTGGTCCCATTTAAATTTAAAGAAAAAATTCCACCCTTAAGGGTAGATAAATAGGAGATGAAAGTTCATATTGGACCGATTTGGATGTTTCTTATTTTATTAGAAAGGGGTTACCTTAGGGGTAGTCAGATTTAAATTTGAAGAGAAATTGAATTTTAAGAGAAAAATTTCAATCCTAAGGGTGGACAAATAGTGGATGGAATTTAATATTGGACCGATTTCGATAATTCTTAATAATTCACTAAAAAATAAGAAATAAAAAAAAATTACGAAAAAATTAAAACAGACTTCAAAAATTTACCCGTATGCACACTCCACTAAAAATTAAAAAAAAAAATTATACCAAAAAATAACACCAACTTCACAAATTTGCCCGTATGCACATTTCAACTAAAATTTTAGAAATCTTTATCTCTTTCTAAATTGAGTTATCTTTGGAGTCATAACTTATACTGTCACCGACTCCAAAGATTACTCAATTTGGAAAGAGAAAAATATTTCTAAAATTTTAGTTGAAATGGTCATACGGGCAAATTTGTGAAGTCGGTGTTATTTTTTGGTATTATTTTTTTTTTAATTTTTAGTGGAGTGTGCATACGGGTAAATTTTTGAAGTCTGTTTTAATTTTTTGTTAAAATTTTGTTAAAACTAGTGAAGGGATAGGGATTGAGTTGAAATTTGGTCCAAGCATACTCTGCTGTCGTTGCTAGTCTAAGTGTAGGTACAACTGTGGTAACAGTTAACAGTTTGTTAGAAGGTCATTAGTGCTGAAGCTGGTGTTGAAGAGTGCATGATATTGAAAAATTGGTTACCTAAAATGGAATAAAATTGAAAGGGTTATGCGAAAATAATGGAGTGTTACAAAAAGTCCCCTTTGTTTTCTGGAAGTAAACTTTTCAACCTGCTTCCAATTTCATTAAAAACAATTCCATCGACAAATGTATTAAAGAAACATCTAAGGAAGCTCTTGTGTTCAAAATCCTTTTATAGTATTTTAGAATTCACTGATTACTGTAAGTCCATGCAGTGACAACTTAATGTATGTTTAGATTAGGTTTTAGGTTGATATAACCCTGTACATTGTATCAATATTTTATATTATTTTCTTGTTTTATGTTGACTTGTTTCTGTCTGCCTGTGTAGTTCTCGAAATAAAACTTATTCTATTCTATTATATTCTAACAACGTGGCATTATTTATTATACCATTTATTAGCAATTACCTTAGCAGTGCTTTCTTACCTTCCAGGTGCCGCGATGGCCGACCAGCCTCCGTCTGCCCCTCCTCCCACCACCGATCCTCCCGCCCCACCTACCAGCGGCGCCGCCCCTCCCACCGCCGATCCCAGCGCCCCTCCCACCATGTCCTCCGCCGACCAGGCGACCCTGTCGCGAGCCCTGAGCACCAGCGCCTCCTCCCTGGCGAGCGCCGCCTCGTCGACGGCCTCCAGGCCGAGCAGGCTGCGACCGCCGAGCAAGATCGGCAGGCCGTGCTGCGCGACCGGCCAGCAGCCGAAGGCGGCGGTGCCGGCCACGCCCCCCAAAGCAAGTGAGTGTCGGGATTGGGCGGGGCGATCGGGATAGGGCGTGACCGCGATCGGGGAGTGGGAGTGGCCCATATATTGTAGGCGCACCTGAGAGATTGCGTCCGCGGAGAAGCGGGGAGCGCGGAGAACGATTTGGCGCTATTGGCCGACTGCAACAGTGTAAAAAATGCATCGCGCTTTCGTATTCGCAATTAAAAATAGAACCAAGGCGAGGTTCAGAGGAATGATTATCAATAGGCGTGCGCGTCGAAATTTATAGTTTTAAAAACTTCTTAGTATTATTAATTTCGACGCGCACGCCTAGGGATAATCAGTCCTCTGAACCTCGCCTTGGTTCTATTTTTATTCGCGAATACGAAAGCGCGGTGCATTTTTTGCACTGTTGCAGTCGGCCAATAGCGACAAATCGTTCTCCGCGCTCCCCGCTTCCCCGCGGACGCAATCTCTCAGTGCGCCTACAATACAAGTGGCGCAAGATCGAGAGGCGTAGCTTTAAGAACTTTCTAGCAAATTACATTGGTGTTTTTTTTTGCAAGTCACCTAACTTTAATATAATACACAAACACAGGGTGTGGCTATGCAAGCGATAACAATGGTACTTTTGTTATTAGAAAAAAAAAATGCATCACCATGTATAGTAATAAAATGTAGATTTTAATTGCAAACAAAAATGCCCTTTCCGTATTCTTTCGTATGTGTTATGGTTTCATAGTAAATTTGATTTTTTGAATTATTACAGCTTAGGAATTTCTAAAAAATCAACTAAAGAATTTACTTTATAAGTAAGACTCAAAGTAGAAAAATGTGTTTCTTGCTTTAAATAAAATGTTATCAAAAGTGTGTTTGGTTGCTTGTATTAATTAAATTTTATTTACAACTGGGTCTAGGCATGAGAAATGAGCAAGAAATTAGAAATTACGAATTTCTGGTAAGTGCGGCAACGTTGCCTCAATTCTACTACGGCTTCTCAAATCAACTCCCTCGCACCACCCTCCTCCCTATAGCGTATAGGTAGAAAATAGCATTGACTGACGACATTAAGGCGCTACGATACCCCCCATTTTCAAGGGTTTCGTAGTTTACATCTCCTACTTGCATTTCTTAATATTTTCACTTGATTTTTTTTTGTGGCTTAGATAAAACTACGAAGAATCGTCGTTGTGTATCACGAACTGTGCAGGACTAATGCGACACTGTGAAAAAAAATGCCAAACATACCCGAAATTCGACTATATTCGGTTAAGAATTTCGAGTATTTCCGCCGCTCAAAAATAATTCGAAAGACACAACGACGATTGAGGCATTCGATAACATTATTTTAAGACTACTTTCAAGTCGATACGTTTGTTCGTTTGGCTATGATTTGAAAACTACGAACCCATTGCCCGGCAATAAAATGATCCGTGAATTGGCCATTCGAGCAGGAATTAGACGTACGGAGATAGGCGGGCGGGCGGGCGTTCGCTGGAACTCGTGGTTCCCCTACTTCCCCCTACTTCGGCGTACCTCACCGGGCTCGGAAACCACGTCAGGGGAACTTTCAATCGATATCAGATGGTTCATTTTTCATTTTATTAGTCTCAGTCTCCCTTATTTGTGTTTCGCTTGTTTTGAATGTTGGTGTGTTAGCAAATATTTATATTTCCGAGTACCCGAAGAAAATATTTTCTACCGCGACATTATGTATGTCGACTGGCATATAATAATACTCATTATTATTATTCCTCCAGGAATTATAAATAAATAATTATTAATCCATTTAATTTTTAATTGAGTTTTTCGCCACCAAACTGATCGAAGGACAACTTTTTCAAGTTGCCTGGAAAATTCATAAATTCTTAACAGTGAATGAACGAAACTTTAAACGTGTAACTCAAAAAATAACTTCAACAAATTTGTTTTCTGAGCTTTCGGAGAATAAATCTTCCTCCTTTCTCAAAGATCATGCCACTTCAGACGTGGCATGATCTTTGAGAAAGGAGGAAGATTGGAAGATTTATTCTCCGAAAGCTCAGAAAACAAATTTGTTGAAGTTATTTTTTGAGTTACACGTTTAAAGTTTCGTTCATTCACTGTTAAGAATTTATGAATTTTCCAGGCAACTTGAAAAAGTTGTCCTTCGATCAGTTTGGTGGCGAAAAACCCGATTAAAAATTAAATGGATCTCACAAATAAATTTTAGAAAATAAATAATTATTATTCACAAAGTACCTACTTTTTGCTTTTGTGTAAAATGGTTTAATCCCTAGGGCATAAAATGGCCTGGTCGTGCAAAAAGAGTAAATTTAAATTCTAGACCAAATTGTGCGCTTGATTTTTACTTTAAAAATGTGATAGGTACAAGTAATAATTTTGCCAAATAAATGGGTCATGTGAAGCATTTTTTGAAAACGAATTCCTATGTAAATCGCTGCATGATAAAAGCTAATTTATATACTTTCCAGAGGGAACGATAATAATTCTGACATCCAGTCAGTTTTAGAAACTTCTTCGTTAGAAGATTGTTCGAAAGTTATTGGAGTTGAAAATCGGGCAAAATAAAAATAGTACATTTTATTGTTATGACATTTTAATACATTTTCTAGGATGTTCGATAATTCAGATTTGTCAGAATAAGGTTCTGAAACTGAACCGCAGTCAGGGCAAGAATACCTATAATGTTTGATAATGATGTCACAACAGTCACATGGAGTGAAACCAATAGGAGTAATTTGTGGGCTTGAGTGCTTTTATTCCCGTAGGTACCTAATATGGTTTCCAGAATTTGAGAGAGGGGTACCTACATATTTTGCATTTTGCACACTTATTCGGATTTAGGTATAAGTAGTACTGCAGGTGCATAGGGTTTGGGAAACAAACTTTCTGGGAAAAACAGGGCTTTGAATGGAACATTTACAAGGGATTAGAAATTAATAGCTCCAATTATCTCACAACTATTACTTTATTTAAAAAGGGAGACCAGTTTCGTAACTCTATAAATTAGTCCTTGAGGATGTAATTTTATAGATTAACGAAACCGTTGTGATATAATATGGCCTATTCACTCTAATCCCTCTAAAGTGAACTCTTACAGTGTAGAAAGTTTTTAGTTAGATTTATTTATTATTACACAAATGTAAATATGGAATACCTACTAGTTATATAAAACATTTTAAAGAAGTAGACTTTAGACGCACTTTTTTAGTCGTAGCAACACTATTATGCAGAACAATTATCCAATCAAACATTAATAGATGTTCAACTGACCCTAATGTGGTTCAAGAAGAATTCGGTAATCGAATCGTTAATTTAGATTTTATAATTGAGCAATTACAGAAGTTTTTTTATACACGAACCCTTCATAGCATGCACCTTTGCTGATATGAAAAATAATAGTAAAATTGCTTCGACGCCAAAAAGCTATGCAGTGTGTTGCCAACGAAAAGTGAACGCCCTGAATAACTCCCAAAAAATATCATTTTTGCAATAAAGCAAACAGCCCACCGCCGTTTTTAAAATATATATTCGCGCTTCTTCGTCGGCATCGGCGAGACTCGTGTGACCCGTCGGCGGCCGTCGGCGGCGGCCGGCACCCGAGTTATTATTTCATATTATCTACACGTCTACACAGGAAAAAAAGACTGTTGTGATTTTAGTGAGTTCGTGTATATAGTCACTTTTCCATTACCTACTTTAAATATACAAGCAAATCCATGTGGTCCCAACAATATAATCTATACTTTTGACGTAATTGCAGATGAACCAATAAGTTTAAAATAGTTTGAATTTCCGTTAAGAAGACGTATTGTCACTTCGATACTAAAATTGGCATACTACAATGAAAGCATAACCTCGGTTTTAAAATATCTTATGTTTTATTTAAACAATTAAATTTATTTTATTTGAATAATAATAATTCTCACCCTCAGACTACTCCAAACTATATAAGAGTACCCCAGAAGCAACTGAAAAAACATTATAATTCATTGGATGAACAAATTAACTTAATTGCAACTTTTATATTCATCAATGTAAGTAATCATACTCCACGAAAATTGTCATTTTTTTATAGAGGTAGAAAAAAAATGATTCTTAACAGGTAGATATTTTCAGGGTTGGTTGTGGGTAGCGTCCTGAGTATAACCCCAAAAAATCACCGTCGAAGTCGTGTTACGAACCCCGCAATAGGAGTGGTTTTGCAAACATTTTTTTGCAAATTTTTTTCTTCTCATGTGTACAATTTTTTTTCTTCTTATGTATACATTATTACGTTCTCTACAACTTTCCCTCATGAAGTTTTTTTAACTTCAATACTTCACGAGATATAGGTAAAAGATCACCACTATCTAAAGTGCTTTATAAGGTTAAAAAAAAATTCTTTGAAACAAGCTGATTTTTTCAGGGTTAACTGGGGGTTAACTTAGGAGTGCACACAGTGATCGCAAATTAAAGGTTTTGAATCAACCCTACACTCTATATCGTTCGTAGTCATAATGAACACTGCAAGTGAATGGCTATAATTGATATTAGTACCCACAATTAAGTATTACAAATCCAGCAAAAATTCAGTGACAATAGTTGTAATTTCAGTATAATGAACAGTTAAATGTATCCCTATTCAATTCAACACCATGAAACGTTATGTTGTTCTGACAAAAGAATGTGCTTAGAAAAGAAGTATTATAGAATCAATTCCAGAACACGCTATTTATTGAAATAAAATATTACATTTAAATTATTCATTAGAATTCAATATCAATTGAAATTGAATTGATTATTGTTAGTTACAAAAAAGCTTCTGCTTGAGTTTGAGGAATAATATCTCATATTGAATTAAACAGGGTTTTTTTACAAAGTGACAGATTTTTCTCAGTGTAGTACCCACGGCCGGCCTGCCCCTCAATCGTAGCACTATGAAGGGGCAGGCTGGAGTGGGGAGTCGTGGGGACCAGAGGAAGGAAAAGGATAGGCATATCTAATCGAGCGACGTTTGTCCTGAATTGAGTCGGGCACTTCGGGCGGACTTCATAAGTATCGTAGCCTCTTAATACATCAGTCAACGAAAATAGGTTAACCACAACACATACGAAATAATGACAAAAGGACATTTTTTACAATTAAAATCTACAAAAAAAAACTCAATACATTTTTTTTACCCTGCGATACAAAATGTAGTTTTTACCCACTTCTTCACCACTGGTAGTTTATATAAAGTTTTATGCCACCCACGCCTTTATATCTTGTATAATATCAAATATATTACTTAAATATCTCTACTATACTAAAATCAAGTAACTCTTACGCCTGGCGTAAATAAAAGCATGTGATCGATGACTTTCCGCGAAATAGGTCATAAAATATCAGCGCGTCTGGCAACAGGGATGTACTCGATCGCAAAAGCGAATTTATGCGGCTTTATCTTGTTGTTTTCAGGTATTTAGACACTGCCACAAATAATTTTATCGATGTTTTGAGTCATTTTAATTAAGCCAATAATTTTTTTCCGAAATATTTTGACGTAAACAATTGTAAAGTAAAATTAAATAAAGGTCGTGCCTCAGTGCGGCTCTGGCGAAAATCTCAACGTACACCTTCTTGTTTACATCAGGCGTAAGAGTTATTTGATTTTAGTATAGTTTGATAAATATTCAGGGTAGCCTACATATTTTTAAATACTTGAATTCTCTGTGATCTTTCTTGTCAGGTCTCCAAATAAAAAAAGTTTGTAGAACAAACTAGCAATACTTTTTGATATTATGCTGATCCTAGGAGATTGTACATTTAAAACTTGATCACCATGTATAATAATAATAAAAGTTTATTTACAAACTCTAAAAAACCTAGTTTTGTACATTTATCTTTTCAAATACCAACATAATTGACATAATTTATTTTCAAAATTTTAATATTTTTATGAAAAGTAGTAAATACGGATAACTTTTTTCCCTACAGGAAAAGCAATAAAATATGTATTTACAAAATTGTACTTTTTAAGGCATTCGAGAACAATTTAGTCGTTTTTTTGTACTAGCGATTTTGCTAAAGGGTATAGGTTCATGTAGGACTAGAAAATTTTATAGGTAGAGACTATTAAATTAACATACACCTACGTCATTATCTGAAAATGTGTATTTCGGTGTAATGATTTGTTTATTTATTTTATTTCAGGTGAGTACTGTTGATCTAGCATAATATAAAGGTAAGTATAAGAAATTAGCATTCAAAAGAAAAAGGGACGTTTAAAATAAATTGTAACATTATGATTAAGGATATAAAATACAAATACCTTCCTAATTCAATTGTCTACAGAATATCACTGTAAAAATCGTTCGCATCTTTCTATAATAGGTATAATAGATATTTTCTGTTGTTACTCCAAACACGAAATTCCGCTCTGTTTTTACAAATTGTGACAAATTATGATATTATTGAATTTTTGTGATAATTATTATTTATTTTCTAAGCTAAAATGAAATAACGTATAGTATAAATGAACTCACTTGGAACACAGTGATATAAGGGGCGCGATGGCGCGATCTATTTTGTAGCATTTACCACGCTTTGCTACTACTGGCAAAAATACCAGACTTATCAGCAGAAATCACCCGTATAGAATTCAAAGGTTTTTATGCGGTCGACGTCGACCTAGTCAAGGAAGCAGCCAATAAGAAAGCGAACGTAGCGATTTGGTTGGTCGGCGTTTCGGAGATCCATGGAGCAGGTGTCGACGTGGGCCAGTTAAGCCAGTATAACCAGTGCCGTGCACGCAAATAAATATTGCGCTTTATTTTACGGATTTTGTGTATAGATTTTTTGTGTGGTGTTGTTTTGTGTGTAACAAAATTTTTGGTTTGCTTTGGTTTGAATTATTTCAAAGTTTATTTTATCCTTTTTTAGAGCATTTAAATTAAATTTGTATAATATTATTAAGGGCCGCGCGCCGCCTATGACTCGGTCTTGTTTTACAAAGCAAACGCCGCCCAAGACTTTTTTATGCTGTTCCAAGTGAGTTCCTTTATACTATACTTAAAAGGTCCACCCTATAAAACAGCTAAAAAGACGCCATATTGTGTTAAGCAGAATATTATTTAAAAAAAGTAAAATAAGTTGAGATCCAAAAGTGATGTTTCCACACCATTACGAAAGAATTTTCTTTGTGGTCATTTCCAAAACGGGACGCTCCTTATTTTTCCAGCCACTTCGTCATCTAATTAACATAAACTTAATCACTGCGCGATTTTCTCGAAGCGGGCCGCGATCTCAGTTCCTCCCAGCATCCCGTTCATTTGTTTCCACCACGGCCTGCTCCGTGTTTGTGTCGCAGAGCGCCGCCGATTATACCATAGTGTAGTTTTCGCCGCAGCCCGCTGCGCTCCTGGAGCACTCCTGCGATTGTTGCTGTTCGCCCGGCTCCTGGGATTTTCTTTGTGATTCTTGTAGGGATTCTGAGTTAAAATGAGTTACATACATTTCGGTAAGTACAGAATTTTTATGATTGTGGATTTTTTTTGACAGTGCGCTTGCAATTTTTCGAACGAGTCGTTAATTTCGCGATGTTTCCAAACCAAAACGATGTAATTTACAAAAACACGTTATAACTCTTTTACCATTTTTAATATATTTTGCCTTTCCAGTAGGTAAAAAGGTTTTTTCGACGACAGAAAAATTTTCATAAATAAATACCTACTTCCTAGTACCCAGGTACATTTCAATATAGTCAGCTTTCTTTGATTTTTGGACCTCTGAGCATTTTCGAAAATGAAAGATAAAATTAAGCCGATTATAGGACCTACAATGTGAAATTTCTTTAACTCATCGTGGTCGATTTTTTACTAAAGTGTAATTTTTATGAATTTTTTATGTACTCAAATCGTATATGCTAATTTAATTTATTTTGAAGGATACACTGCTAGGTAATGTTCTTTTGTGGTGGAAATCCGAGGCATGTGTTTCAAAATTATATACTAATAATTGTTCATAAATTGTAGAAATAATATTACATTGCAATAATATTAATTAATCATAGGTAATCGTTTTTAGCCTTAAATGGCGATTATATAGGAAATTGTCTTTTCGGATAATTTGTAATCTGGTTTGGCTTTTGTCTAACTGCTATGGTATAGTTCAAGTACACCAGGGACTCTTTTAAAATAAGGGGACCCAGCATTCCACATAGGAAAAGTGAAGCCTTGAGGGGAAGTTTGTTTTCTGTAGACTCCAAGGAGACCACACAAGGTTATGTTACATGTCAGTTTCCAACTGCCAACAGGTTTTATGTGATAGATAGTGCCATAGATTCTAAAGGAGGCAAAAAATTTCCCATCATAATTCACAATTTTTAAGTTTTCTAACTTCCAGATACTCAGATGTGACAATTAAAGAATTTCAACTATACAATAAATTTGTTTCATTTGACAGTTACCATATTCTGTAATTGTAGACACAACATTGTCAAGTCTAATTTTTAGAAATCATGGAAACCATTATTAATTTTTACTAACAATCCAAGTACCTGTTATATTCATAGATTCTCCAATTAAATGGCATAGTTGGCATCACGGATACTATTAGAGTGAGGAAAGATTAGGCCTCACTTTGGAAAGTATAATGCTGGGTCCCCTTATTTTAAAGAGTCCCTGAAGTACACTCACGTAGTTATGTGTAAGTAAAATTACTGTATTTACAAAAGCACCCTATACAGGGTGATTTGATATTTTAGTTACGTAAAAAAGGCTGGTAGATCTCGTCAAAGACTTTATGCCACAGACCAAATTTCATTCATAGGCCGAAATTGACTTTTCCTAAGTATTATAAATTGTAAATTTATAATACGATTTTTTTTATTTAAAATCTGACCCCACAGCGTTAATCAGAACACCCCAAAACCCTTATATACCAAAATTGAATAAAAAATATACAGGGAGTTCCATTATGCAGGGTGTCAAAGTTGAGCAAAATAGGAATTTTAAAGGCATCTGCCAAGCCAAGTGTGCCATGGCCATGGAATCCCCTCAAAACAGTTGAATTGTCTTATCTGTGCCATCTTAAATTACTAAATTTTTGGAACTTTATACGGGTCAAAAATCGAGTATATCAAAACCGCTCCACACACTATAAACGAACTAAATCTAAAAAATACAGAAGCCTGCCAGTCAGTAAGTCTATATCAGTTAAGGTGTGCCACAACAGGAAACGCACAGAAAATGTATCATCTTAGACAGTGACTTTGTTGAGAAAGGTCCAATAATTTAAATTGTTTTTATTTGTTGGTTGGCATTTTGTAAAGAAATACATTACTTTTGTGTTTATCAATATTTTTTCAGTGATTCCAGAGCACTCTTGATCCGTATAAGTTTCATAAAATTTCAGAATTTTGAGATGGCTCAGAGAAAAATACCCTGTATATTTTTGTAGTAAATCTTTTCACACCAACATTTTGAGTGGTCCTATTGACCATTAAACTGTTTTGAAGAGATTCCATGGCACACTTGACTCGTCAGATGTCTTTAAAATTCCTATTTTGCTCAATTTTGACACCCTACAGAATGGAACTCCCTGTATATTTTTTGTTCAAATTTGGTATATGGGGGTTTTGTGGTGTTCTGATCAACGCTGTGGGGTCAGATTTTAAATAAAAAAAATCGCTAAATTGTTTTCGTGAAAATCGGGGGTATAAAATAATCGCAGCCGGCCCTGGATTTGCATTTTGAAAATGGCAGGAAGGCCAAAAGAAGCGGATTTTGAAGGCCTTTCAAACAAAAACAAGTTTAGGCGATTATCTCCAAAAATGAAGATGTTACGGATTTGTACAGTTTTAAAGTTGTATGTATGTATGTATGTCATATTGGGCCTCAAATTAAAATAAAGTTCTACATTATTTATTGCGCGCGTTGAATTTCAAGTCATAAATATTTTTATTAAATATTGTTGTTGTATTAAAAATATATTGTGTTGCAACAATTACCAACCTCCATCTCATCCGTATAGTGTGCATTTGAATTTTAAACGATACACGTTGTTTTAAGATCTAGTACACACATTGCGAAGAGGTTTAACAGGTAACAATTTAGTTTTTTTGTTGTATTGTAAGCCAGGCTTTTTGGAAATATAGGCACATATAGTTTTATTTCTGTGTCCATCATGCCTATTTGTAGGTATCATCTTTAGTAAAATTAAAATTTATTGGATGTTTTTAGGTTCACGAGCTTTTGTTTCATAGGAAAATATCTAGGAAGGCCATAAGTTCGTGAGAATTTTGGCTTCTTCATAATTAGTCGTAATGATCCATATTTTGTAGGTAATTCTAATCTGTTCAAGAAAATGTGAACTTTTCATTTATTATTTTAACCCCCCAAATATTCTCAAAGTGCCTGACTTATTGCCTTTTATTTTTTATCCAAATCGTAGTTATTCACTAAAAACTGGCACATAGCCTTAAACGCTCCTCTCAAAAACTCTTCTTTTGACTCCTACGGAAAAATTAAAATAACTATCTTAACGTGTTTTGATGGCAAGAAACCGTTTCTGAACCCGAATGAGACATTATTATTTATCAGCCCATTGGTAGACTCATCAGAATTGGCGAGTACAAGTTTTTAGGTTCGCTTTCGATTTCAGCGGCCAGCATGACTCACTCCGGTCTACATACATTGCCCTTCTGATGAAAATACAGGGCGTTTCAGAAAAAGGCAAATTTGTTCACTTTTATGTAATTTATAATGTCATCCATTGTGGTATAACATTTTTCAGCTGGAAAAGGGTTGGAGATCATAGACCATAGACATAAAATTGTAGACGACCAAGACCAAGTTGCCAAATGTAACCTATTTTCAAATCAGTGACGTCAGAAGTATTTATAAATTGAGTAACAATTAAATCCCTAAATAATTTTAAGTTAAAGCGAAGAAAAAATGTCAAAGTGATTTTGGCGATCATCTGAAAAAAACTATAGCTTTAAGTTACTTTAAAAAAATAGCCACGCACAATATTAATCTTTTTTTATAGACAACAGGCTTATCGTCTTTAGTTTTCGCGATACAGGGTGTTAAAATCGATAGAACCAGAATCTCATTTTAGAAAATTGATTTTATCTCGAAATCCATTCCGGAAAAAATTGATTTTATCTCGAAATCCAAAAATAATAGGCGTCTACCTAGAATCATTGATACGTTTTTCTGAAACCCTCTGTATATCCAGAGGATTGTTTGAAAATTTCGCGTGGGCGTGCACAATTTAACTTGTTCCTTATTGTACGCTTATTATGAATTATAGTATTATTACGCGTTTTACTAGCCTGTAACACGCGGATGTTTGTTGTTTGGCATTCATATATTCGTTTATGGCCAGTAGTATATTTTTCTTGGGGCTTACTTCTCTGGGATATCTAATTGGATTGTTAGCGGACTGTTATTAGAGATCTGGTCTAATCTCGATATACGCATTCACTGATTCACTTACATGCAGTAATAAAATATCTTTGTTAACTGTAATAAAATTCTTGTCTTTTTATGTGTACCCAATAGCCGAATATCATTCATCAAAGACGACACACCGCCACAGAAAATAGCCTACGGCAAGGCTAGATATTCGTGTCCACTGCCAAAAGTGGCAAAGAAAGTATCATTACAGATTTTAGGTCTTGATGTGTTACTGATTTAGTGGGACACCACATAACAATATAATTACAAAAAAATGTCCTTATTGCCTGGTTATTGCAAGATATAAATTATTATCTTTGACAGTAACGGGAAGTAACGTTTGAGTAAAGTTATCACAGTATATAATACATACGTATAGTAGCGTGATTTATTCAAATACTTTGAGACTCCCGCGCCTCGACTAACTTTGGCTCAGCTTATTTTCAGCTCGCGAGGGAGTATTTGTATACAGTATGGTCCGCGGATAGAGTTTATAAGAGGAAAATGGCCCAAAATGTGAAAGATTCGAAAAAAGTCATTCTTGATAAAAGTTTTTGCTTAATAAGAAAATACGATTTACCATGTGAAACTTCAATTTTGTTGTAGAGGGTGAATAAAAAATACAAAAATGTTATTTTGTTAAAGAAAATACTGGAGTAAACATATCTTATTTTGCAGAGGATACGTAAAAAAGTCATTCTTAAATAAAGTGTAAAAAATACATAAATGTTATTTTAAGTAATTTGTTATTTTGTGGGCGATACGTAGATTCAAATGTACAGGTATTTCAGAATAAGTGACCATAGATGTTGACTTGACCAATAATGTAACGTTTTATTGATTTAGCGTCTTTACATAATTGTTCAGTTAGATTAATAACTACAGATTAATAAATAATATTTATAAAAAAAATTACTAAGGTGTCCTAAGTTTTTACAGCTCGGGGACAGTTTTACCTCGGAATCTCACTTGTGTGCAACTGGCATTTATTGTGCGGACTGGTCTGTTTTCCACTGAGTGAGAGTTTCATAATGTTTGATAGCCTATTCTAATTTAAGCATATACATATTTTTTTATTTAACTTGTAAAAAAAGTTTTATAAGTCTCAAAAAGGACACCACAAAAGAAACTTACTAGTAATAAAGTAGCGTCAGAGTACACCAGAAAGCGCCTATTATTGTGGGTATTCAGGTGTCAGATTATCTAGTGCTTTATTGCTTTAATGAAGACATTTTTTTCGTCTAGGTAATACCGTGAGATGTCTCAAATTCGCCCATAACGACTTGTGTATAAGAAACTAATTTCCAATGTTAAGTTCAAGGCAAACCTGGTATACATTATTAGCCATTTTGCGAATTAGCGTGTCGTCCGTAACGACATAAACAAATTCAAGCATTCCTGTTAGACGTGAAGTAGGTACCCACAAAAAATTTGCGGGGAAGTCTAAAATAAATTGTTAATAATGTTAGGAATGAAATATATCTCATACTGAAAAAAAATCGTCACGGCGGATGGTTTTATTTTTGTCGTTTCTTCCCGTTCAAGGTGACTTTATTGTCTAGTTTTCCATTGGTATGTAAATTGTTCGCATGCATTTGTATGCTCCTTGAAGACCGATATTATCGTTGTGTAAGTATCTATTATTGTCGGATTTTGTGTACTAACAATGCCGCATAAATTTGGCAATTCTTCTTTTTATACATTTTTTTAACATTTACATAATACCACACCAGACAAGCTTGTTTCTCACAAGGAAAATTGAAATATTTGTAAAAAAATCAAGTAAGTACTGCATTTTAAATAATAATGCCAAAACTTCTTTATTTTCCACATTATTTTTGTCTATTTTGACGTCATTAAATATATAGCTTACGAATATTCACCGGGAGATAGTGACAGATTTTTGGACGTGATTTTACTTAGTATGCCTTCCAAAGGGCATTATGTTGCGTCTAATAGTCTATAGGTATTTAATGTGACCAGTAGTCAACTATAAATCAAACTTCTTATTTCTCCTTTATCCGATTCTATCAAATCTTTAGTTTTCGGGGCTGCTTTACTTTTAGTGTGTACCATTTTAATATGTTTAATGCCTTCTTGCCTAATTCGTGAAATGATCCTTATGTACTAATCTGTAACGCCTCCGATGCACATTGAAGTACCGATAAATTTTCACGTGTCTTTTTTTTTTCTTGGGAATATTTCACCACATTTAATATTAATTTTCTACTTTGGGCACTGAATACTTCACGGTGCATTGTTATTACAAGAAGTCTATCACCAAAATAAACCAAATATTTAATTACTGCCCTGTTTTATAGGCGTACTCCCATTTGAATATATTATCTTTATTAACATAATGTATCAGACAAGGACAGAGCAATAAAAAGTTGGTCTTACCGTTCTTTAAGCCGAACCCCTTGCTCCACAACATAAGGGAGAGCAGGTAGGAAAATCATAGCCCATCTCTCTCGATTTTATGGCCGACTTCGCCTTTAGATTCTGCCCTTACTACATAATATATATTATCGCCGACCGTCTCTAAAACTATACATTACCATACAGATGTATATCCGGAGGTAAACAAACGTTTTATTTTACATCAAAATCAAGAACTTTACCTGTCGCATTTGCAGCAGGTAAAATAAAAATGGAAGTGACAGGTGCAAAATTTAAAATACAAACTACCAAATTTATAAGGTAAATATCTCGTCTCCCATGCATTGACGTCAATCTTTTTCCCTTTACAAATACATATAATGTAATTGTATGAAAACACATATTAGCAGGTTTCAAAAAAATATTTTATTGTAAAAACCGTTTATTCATAAAAATTATGCAGTAATCTATTCATACATTGCTGGCTAAAAAAGTTGGGAAGTACTCAGGTCATTTCCTAGCAGAGGTCAGAAAACTCATTAAACTAGCCGGAAAATTAGAGATTTTTTAGATCTCTTAAGGTAGTCCTAGTCGTCAGTAGATAACGCACCATGTGGAGAGGAGTACAATAAATTTATATAAATCCACTTTTAGTTGATTGAGAAATCTTAAATTTTTTCATATTAATAGCTCCATAATATAATTAAGTAAGGTTTGACGTCAGACCAAATATAACTAAACAAAAATAATAACAAAAAATGGCTTTGCAATCATTCAACACCAAACAATACTAAATCACTACAAATATTTTGTATAATATAAATACACAACTATAAACTTTTAAGAATTAAAACATGTTTGCACTTACTTTGCACTTGCTAGGTAGGTAACAATATGACATTGTCTACATGTACAGGGTGTTCATATAATCTCTTAACTTTTTTATTTGTTTTTACCTAGAAAAAGGTGTTAAATAGAAAAGTTGTATAGAAAAATAGCGTGGAGGATATTTTTTCACCAAAATTGCTACATGACTATTTTGAGGGATGCCAAATAATCCTGCAGTATTATTTTTTCGATTAAAAATGCTTAATATAGTTTTTCGAATAAATGCACATCTTTAAAAAATCGCAGAAGGCCAGGCTTTTGTGGGAGTGCCAAACCAATACTTCCCAAACGATGACTTTTCAGGGACGTATCTGTTATCTACAAAGAAAATTGCCCCGTTCAATTCCCTCAGCCTACTTAGATTTTTAGGCGTGATAAAAAAACCCAGACACACTATAATATAATAAGTTTGAGTTATACAGTGTGAATACAAATTGTGGAATATTGCTTATTATTTCTTAAAATATTCCTCACATCAAAAACATGTTTTAATAAAAGTGTTAGGGGTAATTATTTCCCGTTTAGTAATAATAATACATAATAATAATAATTTCCCTCAACATGTTTTTGATATGAGGAATATTTTAAGAAATATAAGGAATATTCCACAATTTGTATCCACATTGTATAATAGCATCTTTTCATATACAGGGTGATTCATTAATAAAGGGAAATATTGATATTGGAGAGCAAATATGACGATTGAAACAACATGTCCTATAAAAAATATTGTTAGTTTATTAAAAGATATACAAAGGGAAAGCTCATATAAGCAAACAAAAATTATATGACCAGTATGAACAACAAGTCTGAAAGAACGTGTCTACGGTTTGATTATCTATATAAATATAACTTATTTTATTTTTGTACATTTTTTATAACGAAATCTAACTAAATTAGGTGACCATTAGGCCGAATCTCGATATCGAATAATAATATCAATTCTACTTAAATGTTACTGTGACTTACTTTTCCACCGTATTGCATCCATTATTTAACAATAAAAATATAGGTAGGTATGTATTATAAATTCTTCATGCCAATATTGCCCATATCTCAACACTCCCATTCTGTTGGTTTCGTTATTGTTTCTGTCGTGTATGCACATGAGTTATCTCATGAATAAAAATGTTGGTCGTAGGGCGTGCGACGATTTACAGAATTGTTTGTTTGTTTGTCCAGTTTCTAGGAGAAAAACTTCGGAAACCGGGCCATCGTAGGTTTCTACGATTTCCACGGCACCGCAAATCCTACTCTATATCCACGTTGCAATGCGGTGCATTCCAAATGTGTCAAAGTTGGCTGGGACGTGGTCGTGACAAACAGCCGACAGTCGGCAATAAACAAAACGATTTTTTCGCTTGCTGCGCAGATTTAAATACGTCCAACTAAGATGTTATCTTGACCTTATAATGGCATGCTGGATTTCAGCGTTTTCTACGTTTAATTAATAGGTTTTTACCGTAACGTTGATGTAATCTCTTGGGAAGATCGAAGGATCATGTTGGATATTGTTCGTTAAGTGTTCAGCTTGAAAATGAGCGATGCATTTACATTCAATAAAATAATAAGTATTTATTGCTAATAAGATATCAGTCTGATAGCTACTCACTATACTGCCTACGTAGATAGACGGTATTAAAGCTATCTAATGAAATATTACCTTTAAAAGCTGTTTCAATAAGTTTTGAATTTTATTTTTGGTTGTTAATTAAGTACAGATATAAATGATAAATATAAACTACTAACCATTTATAAAGTTTTTAAACTTGTAACACACGATGTTTTGCTCAATTTTTAGGACAAAAGTGTAGGTATATACCACGTGGCCACGGATGTGGCTCACTCCCATTTTTTTTAATTTGGGTTTCAAGTATTTCATGTAAAAGGTTTTTTTACATAATAACAAGTTTCGACTTTTTCAATTTTCGTTTTTTAAATAGACTGCTCGATATATTTTTACATGTTCGGGTTCAGCATGACATTCTACAATGTACCCGCAGCCAACGAAAAATACCGGTCGTGGGGCGAACTCACGTGACATTAGGAGTTCTATCATTGCATACATTTACCATTGCTTCACTTGTAAAATAGTGTAGGAATAATGCAATACATTGGAATTATTGTAAATATTTTATTATTTTATTTGGGTAAATTTAGGCACTCAAGGCTGAAAAATATTAACAACAAAATACCTAACCTAACCTAAATGAGAACTCCTAGAGTCACGTGAGTTCGCACCGCGCTACGGCCGGTATTTTTCGTTGGCTGCGTATGTACCCCACAACATTTCTGTCAGATTTTGACAGCTCTGCCAATTTTTATTTAAAATCTAATTTTATCCAGCTTGGTAGTTTCTTCAAGATGCGCCGTGGCACATCGTGGTTGATCAAGGTAGAGCGATCATTATTAATTATTAGTCAAGCAACGGCTGGCGAGGTTGATGGGCGATTTTTTTTAATTTTTTACCTTTTTTTGATTTCAAAAAAATATATAATATGTACCTCGGCACTGGAGTTCCTTTTTATGACTCTGTGGTTTATTTGCCTCTACATGAGTCATAAAAAGGAACTCCAGTGCCAAAGTACATTCAACTAGAAAAAATCGTACAATAATGACTTACTTTAGTGCCTATTTCTGAGCATTTATTGACGATTTTGAGACTAGTGCACTAGTGCCTATATAAAAGCCTCTTTAATAAAGGTGGACCATTATTTACCAAACACCCTGTTCCCTGTTCTAGAGATTTTCAAGATAATTTTGCGATTATTTGAGAAACTGTTTATTCTCGAGAGACAAACAAAATTTATTACCTACAGGTTTTTATGACACTTCGGTTTTAAAACGGGAAAATATTAATATGAATAAGCCGAAATGACATCACCTACTATTTAAAGTATTTAAAGTGTAAAAGTAATTTGCATAGGAAAATAAAAGACAAGAAAATATATTGTTTACAATTTGCCTGCTGGTGTGTCTGCGTTATGAAACAGAGTTTCTTTATATCAAAATCATCTCATATAACCCTAAACAGTTTGTATACGTATACACTGCCTACATGAAGATATTTTAAATAACAAGGAAAATTCATTGAAATAAAAATAGGATGATCGATTTGAATCAGTATTCTTGAATTATTGAAATTGTATCTACCTAGCTTAGTTATAGAAATAATATATTTATAGTCGATTTATTACTATTTATGACCTAACACAACTATGCAAATACCAATAAAACAGTATTTTTCAAATTCGGTGACATTGCCGATATACTTGTCCCAATTGAAGAGCTAATAGTGTTAGTTCGAATAACAATAGCAATAACTATAAATCTATCAACGTATTTACATGCAAAGCAGCTCGTCTTACAGGGTCGTGCAAGTGGCAAGGAAAAACTTAAGATATTTTTATTTATAATTGCGACCTTTAACGGCATTTCAAAAAATATTTGCATATTTATAACTTTAATATCAGATTTCACTCAGAATGCTATTTGATTATGGCATAGAATTTGCAAATGAACTTTCACGGAATAAGAATACACAACTGATTTCTGTTATTATAACTAGCCCTTGACTTTTAGTTGTTGTTTCATTTGTTAGATTCACCGACATCATTTGTCATAACCCGAACATACCCGAATTGTTTCATATTTGCAAAGCCTGTATTCTTCTGAATAACTTTTGTTAAATAAAATTTTCTCCATCTGTTCTTGTTTAAAATTTAAAAGCCAATATGTTTTGAAATAATTGTAAAAATCAAGTTAGCCGCAGATCCTCATGGTCCCATTCAAGACCCAAGTTTAAACTTTTTTTTGTTTTCCTGTTGCTTAAAACAGCCCTGAGGCACTAACTATGGGGCACCCCGTAAATATTTTTTTCTAATTTTGAAAATGTATTGAAATTAATACTTTTAAATAAGATCACACTTCATTTGTTTTGTTTTCAACAAGTGAAGTATCCAACTTTACGTAACCAGTTACGTAATAGTTTATTTTACGTAACCGTTTACGTAAAGTAGGACGTTTCATACATACCACTGACTTGCTTCGATTTTGAAAGATGCCACTTTATTTGTCATAATTGAGAAAAACGCATTTTAATATTGTATCATATTTACTTTTATCTCACTACCAAATCAATAAGAGTCTAGTAATTTCATCGTTAAACATCGTTTCAATTTTAGCGAATATTTCAATGAGCATTTATTGACATATTACTTATTGGAGTGTCAAAATTGATATTGACTTATTTATTGGCGCCAGCCAACTTACATATTTTTTATTTTTAAAAATTGATTTCAAATAATCCTCTTATACTCTGGCTTGCAAACGAATTAACGTAATCAAAATTCCAGAGAGAATGTTCTCATAATCCGTTTAGATTGTACTGCGCCCACTCAAATGCTTCCCAGTTTTTTAGTGCCTCGATGTAGGTTAGAGTTACAATTATACAACCTTCGCTGATGCTTTTATGTCTAAAAATAACAATATTGAAACGAAAAAAATATTGGAGACTCCAACAGCCGATCAAGGTAGTAACCCCATACTATCGATATCGGTTGTTGGTTGTTCATTATTATCATACATCAAGTATGAGGCAAAACGTAATTTGGGTACAGGGTATAACAATATCGGTACAGCGTTTTAAAAATAATATACTTCTTCATATATATTTTTTGTAAGAGTTATCTTTGGAGAAATCAAAAATAAAATTTAAAGGGCTGTTTATAGATTTTTTCTTTTTAGATTTTGAATAACTTTTAATTTTTCGCAATTATTTATGTACACTCTGCATGTATTTGTATATTTGTGTGTCCCCTTGTTTTTTTCTGTAAAGCTTGCCTGTAAATATAGTACCTATACCTCTTCCTCTTTTGGATAATCTATTATGTTTACATCATAGTAAACAATATCATTTACAATCTATTCAAAATCTCAATTAAATAATGTAGCAAAATGTTTTAGTAACGCATACGACCCTGAAATTGAAATTAAAAATGACCCGTCGTATTTCGAGCTGTCCCAAATTTGTAGAGTCGCGCGTAACAGGTGTTTTAATGTGTAATAACAACCTGTGGACACTGACTTACCAGACACGTCACTGTTAAGAGGACAAAAAAACATCTTCGCATATACAATCACGTGCGATTTTATTTTAAATACCTGTATGTAGGAAGGTGCAGTGTGGGTGGGCATCCGTATATTTCAATTAATCGTCAGATTGCGAAATATTGGTCTGGTATAATTTATGAGAAACGGAATTATTGAAAATAGTAGGGGAGCCAGATGTGTTAAAGAAAAATAATCGTGTACCAAATATGGCACTCCGTTAATTTTGGTATATTTAATTAAAAATAAATTATTTATTATCTTGTCAAAGTTGACAAACAATAACAATTATTGTTGAAGTAGCTAGGCACCATCTATTGGTTTGTATTTGAATTCATTTGCTGACCAATAGGTGGCGTTAGACTTGCTCGGCGATAATTAACTTTGACAGCGATTGTTCATATTCCTCTATAATTTAATTTTAGACCATTGGTTTTGGGAAAGGATTGTAATTATTTTTTGTGCTGGTTACGATGGTAAAAACAAAAAAATAACATAATAAAGATACTTAATCCCTGTAACCTGTAACTTTTTTATGTGATGTTCAATTAAAGGAGCTTTCAATTTGTCGAATAATATACTGGGTGTTCTATTTAAAGAAATTACGTTTTGACAATATCTCAAGGACACAATGTTCCATTGTTTTTTTTTGTTTTCACTCACGAATCAGCACAAGAAATTAAATTTTTTTCCCAAATCAACCTATAATCTATCTTTAGTTAGCAGTAGTTAACAGTTATTTGGCACAGCCTGTAGGTAAAGTGCCTTTTCCATAACAAATTATTTATTAGAACACTTCTGAAAACTGAACTGGATAATAAAATAAACGGTTTAATAAGTCTAAAAACATGATCATCAATACAGTAGATATTTTGTATGAGACTACTTATTCTCCCATTGTCTATAATTCTAGATTGTGAAATTCTATCCATGTAAAAGACACCTGAGAGTTGTAAAATAATACACGTCGTGATAGTCGTTAAAAAATCTCACGTTCAGGCAATTGCGAATAGACGTGAGAAAAATTGCAAACGCATGTTTTGTATGAATGTAGGCAGTAAGAAAATATAAATGAAAGTACTCGTAATGTTCTCGTATAACCGTAGATAGTACATCAGATGATTCAATTAGAAGAATAACCGATGAATTTGGACGGCGCATACTGACAGGTACGTAAAGAGTAATAAAAATAATATATACAATCTTAAGTATTTTAAGTAGGTATTTTATTTTCATTATTTTCTCAAGAGGCTGAAATATAAAAATACATTGTGAAGAAAGCACTGCAAATATATTTTCTTACAAGATAACAATTTAAAGGCTCTCCAATATCGATTAACTGGAACACCAAATCCAGAATCCAGTCTCGATTTATTTGATTTATTTGAAAAGCTCTGTACTTCACGCTGTATATTATACATATACATACAGAGTGTTGCATTCCAGAGAGGCATATATTTTCTGTCAAGTTTTGAAATAATCTAACGAACATTTTTGTTGCTCGCTGTTGTGCCATAAACTATAAAGTCTGTAGTCCGACTTCCTTTGCCAACTTTATAAAAATCCATCTACCTAAATACGGATACCTCTTAGAATGGAACATACTGTATAATTACTGTCTTCTTAATTAAACAATTGTTCTAACCTAACGAATGAAATGGACAGTGCTAACTTTCTTTTATGAGGTTAATTCTCTCTACAATAAAAACAAATTGGACGTGTCTATTCTCTTGTGTGACGTGTGACGCAACGGATCTTCTTGAATTGATGCAATTCGCACAATTATTTATTATGCTTCTCAAGCTCACACCTAAAAATAACACACCGGTATCTTATTACTGCGATTCAACTTCTCGAGTCACGTTCTCGCAAGTGTAAGACAGGGACGGATACAGTCAGTGAAAGGTGAAAATAGTAAGAAAAAAATAAGGAAGCTGATAAGTAAAACTGTTTTAGACTATTTTTTAGAAAAATGTTTCCGAATTATGAATTTTTTTAGATAACTAGAGAAAAATATGGTAGATATGATTTTTTGTGACTTGTTGCATTAATAACGTAGATTGAGTTCTCTTTCAAAAAGTAAATAACTAGTATTATTCAAGTAGGGAACATATCTGACTTGGTAGAAGTGCAAAAATATGTTCTTATGTAAAGATAATAAGTTTGTCAAACCATAGGCAACTCTAAAGATGGCTTTCTTTTAATATTTTCAAAACTGGAGTTAATGACCAAAAATGATCAGGGGTGGGCTAAACCGGGGGGGGGGGGGGTTGGGGTAAATACAATCATAAATACAATCATAATGTTTTGCGTGACTATTTTTTCCAATACTTGATAACACAATTTGAAATTTCAGACTTTACTACACAAAAATGTATTTTAGAGTCATGGTACTGAGATACGCCGTTTTTGAGTAAAATCATTTTTTAACATTCATTGCGTTTCATATTTTTATCTATGTATTATTTCAATTAAATCTAGAAGCCTGATTTGACATTTCGTTTTGTTTGAAATACAATTCTAATTCTTTTAAACTTCATTTGTGTATCTTTAAACCTTTCGAAAATATCAAAAGAAAATCATCTTTGGAATTCAACTTTTAACACCCTGTACATCGAGAACTAAGCATTTCAGACCACATGTTTAAATGATGTTTTCTTCATATAATGGCTTCAGCAGCAACCGCTATTTAAATCATCTACATACATGTTCATTTGAAACACCCCGTATATTTGCCATTTGAGAATGTAAATAAAATGGCTGTATCCGCCTCTGGTAGCCATACTTAAGTTATCTTGTACTGTTATTTATATCTGGATTGGGTTATTTCTGTTCTATAATTCGTTGTGTTTTTAATGGGAACATGCAAAAATAATGATACGTATTCCTTTTAGGTGGAGAGGTTTTAATTAATTGTATTTGATTTTTCATAAAATCAGTACGACAAAAAAAAACTGAATTACAAATTCCAGCCTACAATCAAATATATCTTATTTTTAAAATTACAAACCGTTACAATATTTACAGCACTTTTATAAGACTAATTAATTAAAGTTTAAAACAATAAATCGAATCATGACAAAGTAATTATTATTATACAACATTATATTTCAAGAAATAGTCTTGTTTTGTAATATTTGAAGCATCATCATAAATCTTTAAAAATGTTATTTTCCATGTTCCCAACATGCGTGTTATTTCTGTGTCATTTAACTATATGTGCATGTTGTTGTTCTTGCATGAAAAAGATGTGTTGGAGGAAGAAAATGAGGACGATGCCTTTGGTCGCCCGTATTATGCAGACTATTCGGTAAACCGTAAAAGATACTCATCGAGTAAGTGTTGTAGATTTTCACCAAATACAAGACTGAATTAGTTAGAAATATAATTTGATTTGTATGTTTGCTTTTTCTTTCTATAATTTAGATTTTGCAGGCAAAATAAAATGTCAAATAATATTATAGCACCAGTTCAAACAAACATATTTTGCATTTTCATAATATTTCGAATAAATCGATGCTAATGAATTAAAAAATTCTCTAGGCATACATTGACGATATAAATATAAAAAATAATTACTAAAGCAAACATTTTTGTGATAATAAGTAAAGTCGATATTTTATTTTGTCTCTGAATAAAGTTCGATGTAAGATGGCACCCGATTGTTTGTGAATTGCACTTTTCCACAGTTCTGTGCAAATCATGCCATATAATAAAATTTCCCAAGGTGCGGCCCCCATTTCTTATTATTTTTGCCGCCATAAGTAAAGCAATTATTAAATCAATAACTTTAGAATTTTCGTGTAGGCGTAATGAAACGAGACGACGCGTCGGTCGAGAGTAGGCAAACTTTTATTAAAATCATTGTTTTTAAGTTCGATTTTCAAACACCTACTTTGTGTTTTGCTAGATATTGTTCGCGGAGATTAAATTTTTGATTATATGGTCGCTAAAAGCTTGTGGGCAGCTATAATATCAAAGTATAACTCATTCCGATCTTGGAATTATATTGCGATGATTTGCCAGATATTCATCACGCTTTCAGTGTTTTTTTTTTGTAAATAATCACATGACATTCTGTTTGTTTGTTGTTTTGTTTCGCCAGCAAGCGTAGAAAAATCGTACATACCATAATACTCAGTATTAAGTATCTCCCTTTTATGTAAAGAAGGTTTTTCGATAAAAAAAATTCCCGAGCGCTTGCAAAGTTTTCTCTACGCTTGCACGCGATTGAGCACCGCTTGTCGGTACACCAGTCCCCCATATTGATCGCTTGCATTTGGCGTGTTTCGCTTGCACAGCCGGTAGCAACGCTTCCTCCGTGGACTACCTCTGGGACACGCACCACAAGAGCCTCAGCGAGGCTGGCCTCAGCCGACACTCAGGTATTTTTTGAGGTTATGGAAACGAACACAAGCTTGGTGATGGGATCTTGACTAGCGCTTTGGTGTTGGGATTGCTGTTTTTTTAGTTTTTCTTCATTTTACAATTTCAAACACACATCAATTATTGCTATTGCATTGAAAATAAGAAAAAGTTGGTATTTTTTAAAGGCTATTCATAGTTCTTAAGATCAGAGTCGATATTGTCAATGGTTAAGGATTAAGTGGAGTCAGTTTTCAAAAATATCTAGAAAGTAGCAACTTGATTGATTTTTTTATCTAAATTACATTTTATTAGAATCTTATATGGAAAGAGTCTTCAAAGATCTTTATTTTTACCAAGATTAATAAAATCAACAAAAAGAGGGTTGTGGAAATTTTATGTATATGCCACGTTTGTCGTGTGTAGAGCTGCAACAAATAATTTTGAAAAGTAGTTAAATCAAAGATTTAAATAAAGAGTCAAATAGAAGTTCAATTTTTGCATGCAATGATCAAAGATACTTTGTGTGTTTAAATGATTTATCGTACAATACATAATGTTTGCAAATATATATATATAAGTTAAAATAATAAATTAAATAAAAAATAAATCAAATAATAAGTTAAATGATTTTTGTAAAAGATAAAAAAATGACATGAAATTGAAAAACATTGGTTTATGAATAGCTGTCACTTGAAATAAAAAAAAAAAGTTTTACTAAGCAAGTACATACAAATATGTTCTTTAAAAATTCATCACAAATGCATTTTTAATAGAATATAAAATATAAACTGATATTCTTTGATTATTGTCAATCTAACTAGGAATAGATTAATATCAGTGATCCATTCTATAGTCACTGTGAATATGGTATGTTAGGATAAAATTGGTAGCTCACCTCCTGCAAAATCCAACTTAACCATCATTAATTGCACGTAAGTATCTATTCCATAATAACCGTATGACTAACGTCTTTAGTATCTTATAATAAGTGCAATAATGCATATATGGAGGAATATTTGTTAAAACGTATTTTTGTTATAGCCTCGATATCAACAATTTTGTAAAGGATCCTTTAAAATTATTTTAAATGCTCTTCAGGTATTTCCAAGATTTTAGAATCCTTTGGAAAAATAAATTCCTTATACGATCATACCCAGCTAATCATAAATATCATTATAATGAAATTAATTAATAGCATACCATTAAATATTTTGGAATCGGTTAGGATAGTCATTTGTATGTAAAATTCAACATAATTAATACACACCAATTTAAAGGAATGGCTAGTCAATGGTCGTTTTTGCATATAAGAATTTTTATGTTAAATAATCTAGGTAATTTGGGGGCTACTAGAATCAACAATAAAAACATACGTCATAATAAATTTAATTAATCCTATCTGGCAGAAGAATCGTTTTCGTTTTGTTATTGCTGTTCTTTGAATAAAAATCCTAGAATTCAATTTCTTATTAAAATATGCCTGAACATATTTTTCCCTGTTATGCTTTTTATTGCCTATTATGTATACCTAATCCAAACTAATTTTCTTACAGGTTAAGGTTCATCAAAGAAATCTTATAATTTACACAGATTATACAAATATTAAGTAACATTTAACCAAACTTCAGTAATAAATAATATCATTCTTCCCAAGCGATTTGGTTTATTTTTTAAACATCTCCAGATTCCAGTGCCGTACTCACAGAGGACACAGACAGTTTCATCATCGGAGAAAGAGTATGGGTGGGGGGCAGCAAACCAGGGCACATCGCTTTCATCGGAGAAACTCAGTTTGCTCCTGGAGACTGGGCAGGGATAGCCTTGGATGAACCAATCGGTACTTATTTTTTAAGTGGAGATTTGTTTTGCACACGGAAAGAACGTAGTTTCTAATGTATCACCATTATAACTTGGGGAATATGTGACAGTTGAAAAAATGCTATCTGAAATTTCTATTATCCTTGCTGACTTCAAAAGTGATGTCTGGCGTATAATGTGTATAAGAAATAATAAGAAACCAAATAAGTATAGGAGATATTGGTGATAGGTATGAAGAAGGATCTATTATAGTGGTCATGTCACATTTACACCACCTATTCCTCTTATACTTATCTTGTTCTTTAGTATCGCTCTATTCTTATTTACGCATTATTCGCCAAACAACAGTCGGAGTGACCTGATCACAAACTTGGGGTCTTTGTCAATTTTTTTTAATAAATAAATGTTTCAATAGTTAATATATCCTAAACTATCAAAGCTATTTTAACAAAATTTGGTATGCTTTATCCACAGACCAAAATCTACAAAACCTATATGTTTTCTTTTTTTCACGATATGCGCAAATGTATTTAACAACTTCTTCAAGTTTATAAGCTTCTCGAAGCATTTAAATGAGTGTTACATTAGATTCGCCCTGTGTCCAAATACGATTGTAGCAAGCCATTTGTAGGTAAAAATGATGGCTCTGTCGGTGGCACCCGTTATTTCATGTGCGAACCCAAGAAGGGCGTTTTCTCACGCCTCACAAGACTCACAAGGGTGCCTTTAGTACAAGAAGGCATGGGTTCCGGGGACACTTACATTTCTCCCTCGAACGGAGTCAGAAGAAGCCCTACCACCCCATCTCCGTCAGAATGTCACAGAGGACTCCAAAGATCACCCATGTCTATAAGTAATACAGATAAATGATTATAGTAAAATATCGTATTATGTTTGAAACTTTTCCAGCTGGCTCGAATACAAGTCTGGCGTCGCTGGCACACGCGGATTACAAACTGGGGGATAGGGTCATAATAAAAAGTAGTCAGGGTTCGAAAGTTGGAACGGTGAGGTTCATGGGCACAACCGAGTTTGCGAATGGAGAATGGGTGGGGGTTGAGCTGGACGAGCCCAGGGGAAAGAATGACGGATCTGTAAATGGAAAAAGGTAAACACAAACGGGTAAAAATATCTATCCTGCGAATGTATCTATCTAGTTCGATGATAGTAATTTTTTACAAGAATTTGTCGCCCATTTGAACAAAATGGATTTAATGTCGTATTGCTCGACATACTTTCATAAATTTCCAAAAACCCTTTTACATGGTTGTAAACTGAAAATAGCAAGTTTCTTGATTTATGGACAAAAATGCCAAATATGAAAGAAATTAATTCAGACGATTGTTTCCGATTGGCGATTTTTTCTTATCTTCTGCTTTAAGAGGAGGCTCTTGTATATGAAGACGTAATGGTTGACAGATGGAAGCAACAAATTTTAATCTGTTCATATTCATTATGTTGCTCTAGAAAAATATATGTAATATATTTATATATTGGACTATTATTATAGTCCAGTCATTAGTTAATTTTTTAGTACACAGAAATAGCTGTATCTTGAAAATGAACCATTTGTGAACCTATACTGCTATGAAATTTTCCTTTTAAAACGACACTTTTTATCCAATGTTTTAAGTCCTGCTACAAAAAACTAACTCGACCTATATAAAACGAAAATTAGTAGGACATGGCTCGTAAAAAAATCATTTTTTTTATTGTAACTAGAAAAAAATTGTAGCTAACCATGCTAGTACGTTGTACGAATTATATTTTAGACAGGCAATAACTGAACTTTCAAAATCTTTTTTATCATGAAAATTTCATAAATCGTCATAATTCCACACTACTTCTAAGAACATTTACCATTACCATTCTTGGGCATTCTTTGTGTAAAAGTAAATCGACTTTTTTTCCAATTGTACATAATGAATAATATTAAAAAGTCTAATGTACAGGGTTTTCGAAGGAACAAACCGCAGATACAAAAAACTTGTCAAATTAAAGTTATAGCATATCCCAAACAGTTTTTAGAGACCTATACTATGAATATACAGCGTGTTGCTTAAAAGCGGGGCAAACCAAATAGGTACACTTTTTTTTAAATGGGCTAATCCTTTATAAACACACAGGCAGATTTTAAGGATTTAAAGTCGTCATGGCAACCTTTACGGACTATTCCAAAATTCCTTAGAATACCTACTCTTTATGGTAAATGGCGCGAGACTTCACAGGAAATAAATCCAACACGATTTTTTTGGCACGAGACTTCACAGGAAGTAAATCCAACACAATTTCTTTGGCCTTATTAGCCATACAGGGTGTTCGAAAAATAGACGGAGATATTTTAGAGGGTGATTCCCTGTTAAGAAATATGAAAAAAAGTTTCTATAAACATGGGTCCGCAAATGCAGAGTTTTCAAGATACAGGATGTTAAATATATTGCATGTCACTGGACAAAATTGGTTTATCAATTTTTGCAAAAAAAATCACAAGTGCCTTGGAAAACAAATAATCAAAAGCATTTCTAGGAAAGAGTGTTATTGCAACTTTTCCAATATCATAACATAAAGTACACTACAACCAATTTTGTCCAGTGACAGGCAATAAAACGGTTTTTATTTTTTTTTTTCTCGAAAACGAAGTGAGATAGGAAAACAATACAAGAGGGAAAGAAGTTGTATTTTTAGATGCTTAATCAAACAAAAAATATTAAAGTTACAAAAAAGGTAGTGGCGTACATTTTTTTGATAATAATATTCGCCAAGGTGCCCCCCGGGACGCCACTGGACTTAATAAATTTAATCTAGTTAGGGCGAAATTAGCCTCTTAATACAACAAATAACATTGCCAAATTTCAACAGAATCGAGTAAATAATTTTTAAGACATTAATAATTTCATTTTTTATTTTTTTTATTTAACATCCTGTATCTTGAAAACTCTGCATTTCCGGACCCATGTTTATAGAAACTTTTTTTCATATTTCTTAACAGGGAATCACCCTCTAAAATATCTCCGTCTATTTTTCGAACACCCTGTATATTCGGGATTTTGAAACATTTTAAAATTTGTCACTTTCTAACAACTTTCGAATAACAAATGTTTCTATGATTTCAAAAATTATGGCAAATTTACAAATTTAAGCGTTCTGAAGAATTGTAAAAAATAGTGTTTGCCACACGTACGTAAAATGTTTTTCAGGACTCATCTGATATTCCGGACTCGGCTAACGCCTCGTCCGGAAACAGCAATGATTCGTCCTGAAAAACTTTATTTTAGGTATGTACAGGGTCGTTCATTATAAATTAACACCCCCCTTAACTTGCTAGTTTTTGAAGTTAGAAAAAAAGTTTTTTACAAAGGTTTTAGATACTAATACAAAGTTTTTTGTGATGCTATTGGACCGTGTACAGTGTGTTCTAGAAAGCCGTGGCAGACATAACTTATGTTTTTTTAAATGGAACACCCTATATATTTTTGCATTTTTTAAATCTGCTCATCAAGGCAATTAAAATGATATCAAACTTTGTGGCATTATCTTTTTCCGTTTTTGAAAAATTCCGTTTTCAAATTTTATACTAAATTTATTTAACTCGAATTTGTGGATCTCGTGATAAAGATAGATGATTGATGTAATAACAAAAAAATATTCGTTTTAAACAAGAGAGTAATATAGTGAAACTCCAACATGTTTAGGAGCCTTTTCAAATTTTACTGATTATATTCTCGAAATAAGAATTTCAGGAAAATCGTAAAAGCTCCTAAACATTTTGGAGTTTCACTATGTTACTCTTTTGTTTAAAACAAATATTTTTCGTTATTAGATTGATCGTCTATCTTTATCACGAGATCCACAATAAATTTAGTATAAAATTTGAATATGGAATTTTTCAAAAACGGAAAAAGATAATGCCACAAAGTTTAATATTATTTTGATTGCCTTGATGAGGAGATTTCAAAAATGAAATAATTATAGGGTGTTCCATTTAAAAAAACATAGGTTATGTCTGCCACGCCTTTCTAGAACACACTGTATAAGTTCCAATAGCGTCACAAAAAACTTTGTATTAGTATCTAAAACTTTTATAAAACACTTTTTTTTCTAACCTCAAAAACTAACAAGTTAAGGGGGGTGTCAATTTATAATGAACCACCCTGTACGTGTAACAAAAATAACTATTTTTTGAAATCGGCATTAGAAAGACTCAAACCAATAATTAAAATCTCAAAATGCGGAATTAAATTAAGCTATAATAGTATTTTTATATCAGTTGGCCCGTTGGCCGTGGCGAGATGTAAACCAACCAAACATCAGACGCGTTCATCGTCCATAAAAACGTGGCTAGATATTCAAAAACCGACCAACCACAAATCCAAGTTACATAGATTTAGTATACCTAACATTTGGAAATTAAATATTTCAAAAGTGGTAAAAGATAATGGTATAAAGTTGTATACCTACCGTTTTACCGTAATGAAGAGTAGCTTCACGAAAGCTGAAAATATACAGGGTGTTCTCATAAAAACCGGATGTTTGGATTGCCCCGCTTTTAAGAAACAAGCATAAAGCGTTGACTGAAGGTTTAAAAAGACCTCTCACGGATCCAGATAAAATGCCGAGCGCTTTTGGAGGCGAAGGACTATGGATATTCGAACTTTTTCCAATGATCGTAGTCATTCGCCTCCGCGCACCAACTCCATCTACTGGTGTATAGCGGTATTATTATTTCTTTTTAGCTCTCGTCCAGTACCTACTACTGTTTAGCACCATCTATTTTCGATAATTACAATGACTCTAATAAAATCGATAATTAGTGGTAGATTTCGTACTCGACAATTTCGTATTCCAAAAGGCTCGTTTGTGTTCGGGGCGGGGCAAACAAGTCTAAAAATAGACACGGGGGGAGAAGGGAGAAGGGGCCAGTGAAATAATTCTACGATTTGGCTTTTATAAAATTAGGAATAGATTCAGGGTTGGGCGTATTTCAGTTTGATATTTGACTATTTTAACGGATTGGCAGATTTTTAAAATTCTCTTTTTTAGGATATAGTGATCTACATTATGTTGCTTCAATTTCTTACGTTGATTTGAAAAACAAAACATGTCCAAAATGAAAACTTTGAGAAAAGTGAAAAAACTGATTGCCTTCCCTCTATTAGGGAGTATTTTTTAATGTACCTAGGCGTTTTTCTGGAAAAATGTTGAATACAGAAAGAGGTTGTTATTTATTTTTATTTTTTTAGCTTAAGTAACTAATAAAAATATATACTGTGTGTCCGGCGATTCAGTGCCCAAGGGGTGTAAACGATAAAAAAATTCTAATTGTAAGTTGACATTCTGTTTGGTGTTGCCCCAATAACTGGCCGAACCTATCAGCAAAGTCTCGAGTATACTAGACTTTGCTATCAGTACACAGTGTATACAGGGTGTATTTTTGTCGAAAAAAACAAGGCCGGAGTAAACTGTACCCTCAATTTTAAAAGCTAGCTAGCTAGGACAATGCCTGCCATTGTTAAAACGGTATTATTGCTTATATCTGCCAAACTATGATACCACACCACTTAATCAGTGGCGGCTCGTAACTATTTAAACTTAAACAGGCGGGGCCAAATATCGGAAGACATTTAAAAGTCAATGTGCCTAACTAAACCGGTGTAAAATTAGTAGCCGATTTTCTGGCAGCAAAAAATTTTCCTCGCCCTTATTTCCACAAATTTATTTTGATAAAAATAAAGTAGAAAGGGTAACTATTATTAAACCTTCTAAGCAGATCAAACTGGAGAATGAAGAAAAATATTCATCAAAAAATAAACGTTGAAATTTTTGGCTCCTAGAAAATTGGCTGCTAAGTTCAGTTTTAAGTAGACACTTTTGTTGAATTTACGTAATCGCGTTTTTTATGTTCTGCCGTTTGATTTTTCTCTATAGTTAAATCAAGGTAACGGCCTGCCCTCTATAACTGTTTAATTTGCAGTTTTTGCTCAAATTACATTGACGAAAATGAATTTCTTAATAAAAAACTAACACTGTTTTATGAAATGCTTTGTATATTTTTTATTCAAATTTGGTGTAAAGGGGTTTTTGGGTGTTCTGATTAATGCTGTGGGGTCAGATTTTAACTAAAAAAATCGCTAAATGGTTTTCGTGAAAATCGAGGGTATGAAAAAAAATCGCAGCCGGCCCTGGATTTGCATTTTGAAAATGACGGGACGGTCAAAAGAAGCGGTTTTTGAAGGCCTTTCAAGCAAAAAAAAGTTTGGGCGATTGTCTCCAAAAATGAAGATTTTACGGATTTGTACAGTTTTAAAGTTGGACACACTGTATGTTATTTGTTTTGGCAATAATAATAGTCCCCCACTAGTCAATAGTTTCACAATGTGTAAAAAGAGTTTCAAGGCTAAAAAAAATTCGAAGTCTCGCCCGCAGCTCTAGGGTTTACTATAGATCCCAACGTACCCGTTGAAAATAAACACCATCTATGGAGCTGGAAATATAAAATTTTGTGTCTGTATTTTCTGCTCGTGTGTGGTTGATGTAATATACGATTTCTATTAAAGGGAAAAGGATGGAATGATACCCCTGTTTAATAAGTGTATTTGGGCGGGTCCTTTCCCCAAGTAAATTTCTGGTCGCGAAAGGGAGCAGTGAAAGGGGCAAATAATATTGTAATGAATCTCAAAAATCACAGTCCAAACTCGTTACCTTGGTTACCACCTTTATTGTTTAGCCTTCAAAAATCACAAATAAACTTGTCAGATTACTGTCACTGCCCAAGAATATTCTTTCAGCTCCAAAATTCGCACAAAATCGCTTTCTAACCTTTCACTTTCTCCAGGCCCAATTCCCAGGGCTTAATGTCAAGTAAAACCCTGTCAAAAGTCAAAATCAAGATATTGCCATACTCGAAATGTCCCATCTGTAATTCCCACCGAGCTATCCCAGTATACCCCAGAAAACAGTGTGCTGTTTTCTAGACTTTGCTTTTGAGTCAGCGACACCGACTGTGAATAATTGTTACTTCCGCTAGCCGCAAGATGGCTCCGGCGAAGATGCCAGAAGATTTTCGATATCGATCCGCTTTAATTTCTGGTCCGGAATGTAGAGGGTACCAGCGGGCTCCGGAGATGTTTTTAAATCGGCACGCTGTTCCATGGGCGTAGATTCTCTTTTTAAATCTTCACCCAACGCATAAAGACTGTTTGAAATGGTAGGATTGTCCCTTGGGACCCCCTGTACCTCGAAGTCATGATCGACAAATTCGAAAACCAAATCGTCGAGCAAGTCACGTAAACATTTCGTAACATATGGCACCATAAACAAAAACCGCGTTCCCCCAGGTACTTCGAGTGCGGCCCGGGCTTCGGCCTGTTCGCGCCCGTCTCGAAGGTCAGCAAGTCGCCGTCGAGGGTGCGGCCGGCCGTGTGCCAGGTGCACTCGTCCGCGCAGGGCGCCGCCGCCGCCGGCACAGGCGGCCTGCCGCCCTCCGGCAGCATCCGCCGCTCCAACTCCAAGGAGTCGCTGACGTCGGCGATGAGCGCCGCGTCGGCCGCCCAGCGCCGGGTAAGGCTGGGCGTGGCCGCGCTCGCCGCCGCCGCGCCGAAGGTGGGTTGGGCTGGTGTGCGCCCGGGGGCGTGGCGGACGGCGGGAGGGGCGGGCCCGGCTTAGGGGGTGGGCGGGGCCCGGACCGGCGCCATTAGTGCGTTCGGCGTTTGCCTCTCGGAGTGCTCGTTTTGCTCCGAATCGTTCGTTTATTACGTCTAGAGGTAGGGGAGGTAAATCCCGATCGTTCGGATATTAAAATCGGACATGTCCGAGCAAGCTCCGGCCGCTCCGCGTACTTTGGCCGACGAGAGCGATCTAGGACGGTGTTTGACGTAATGATATCAATTGTTGATTTAATTTTCATTCGTTTTTACTTCATTTTAAATACCGAATGGGGGAAGATGTTGTCAAATTAATTAATAAGTTGAAAAATGGTTGAACATTGTTTTTGCGCTACGATAGGTTCTGAAATATTAGTGGAACTGTCTATTGTTATAATTGGGTAGGTACAGTTTCTTCAGCAAAATGTTCAACGTTTCATAAAACGGCATAACCCTGTTCTGGCCCATCTTCAAATAGTATATTTCATTACGAGTCTGGAAATAAAGATTTTTCCGTGCGCGCGTGACAAATTCCCGTGTGAGGCGCAGCCGAACACGGGAAGTCATGCAAGCACGGAAAAATCTATTTCTGGACGTGTAATGAACGATATTTTTTATTATACTTCTTTGAAAACGGAAACTTAAAACATTTTATCGGCATATTATAATAAATTTAATTGACAAAAAATAAACAATGCAGACAATATAGTGTTTGGTTACTCTCAAATTATTTCATATCTAAATATTGAAACACTTACGAATTAAAATACAAAATAGGTACATGTTAAATATCAGAGAGAGCATATAAAGTTTCTTAAATTTAGTTTACTTTGCTGTATATTTCTATTTTAAAGCCATATATTCGGTATTTTTATTCAGCGCACGGAAAGTTTTCCCATGTGCTGTTTCCGTGCGCTAGCCCGAAAAACCCCATCTTTCATTATTGCTAATGAAAATAAGGTGTTTTCAAAGAAGTATAATAAAAAAATATTTCCTGGTATTCTTGAAGTACGGATAATACAGCTACTCTCAGTATTAATTTTTGTCATACAAAGTAACGACTTTTTCTTTTCCCTGACTATTTATTGTGAGAAATGAAACATTTCCTAGAAAAAATTATTTTGTTTGTTTATACATTATCTTTTATAAAAAAAATACCCTTCATTCGGAATACGGATGAGGGTAGGTTGAGCTTATTCGGGATATTTCATATCAAAAAAGGTTTTTGAAATTACCGATGAAAAGGTGTCTATTAAAGGAAGTAAACCAAGCAGAAAATAAAAGAGTAAAAGTGTATTTGTTGAAGATATCTCTGAAGATAAATTGCTGAATGTAAACACCATTAATTACTTTAAATGGCATTACTTCAACAGTCAGTCAGGTTTATTTTTGATGCTGATAGTAAAATTTTGGAATAAAATTTTTATGTGGTTTGAAATCTTTTGAAATTTAAGATATAATATGACACTGCCAGAAAAATAAAATTCATTAATTAAGTTTGAATCATCGATTCAAAAGTTATCGAGTCAAAACATTGAGAATCAGTAAAAATAGTCGGCCCGAATTTCGTATTGGAAGATTTGTACAAATACAAGTAATATGGATAATGTGTATTCTGCGGGTACTAAACTTTAACTCTTACTGCTGTCCGCCACGCCATTTTGGAGACATATAAACTATTTCAGCTAAAGTTTCCAAAGTAACAAGCCATAAGTAACAACATTCATTCAGTAGTTCACTTTTATTCATTAGAAATCACAATAATGTAGCTAAATAACAATAAATAAGTTTTTGGCAATCAGGCCTACTTGATTTGTAAAATAAATATATTTTTACCATACATACCTATATTCAATTCGCGGATACCCTGTGCACATAAATTTGAATATGTGTATTGTATTATTAAAGTTCTGGAGTGTCAAAACACTGAAGTTCCTCTAACAAGTTCGTCATCTACATCACTTTCTCAGTAATAATATCATATAGGTACTTAACTTTATTTTGGAAAAATTCAAAATTTTTGTTTGTTTTTGAATGGCTTGTTATTTTAAAAAGCATATATAAGAGCAACACCAACCAACCGTTACATAAGATAAGTTAAATGAATGTGTTTATGTATACACGGTCTTCGGGTAAAAGTATTCAAAAAAAGATTGATAGTATATGAACATAAATAAGTTCTGTAGTAATATTTTTATTAATTTACAATTTTACCAATTTTTCTGAGTAAAAAATCCTATGCTTAGAAAACATTGGAAATAATCCCGTTCTTGTCACATACCTAAACATATTTCTACAATTTCATACTTTCGTTGTTTGTTTTGAATTAAAGTAATGAATACCTTTAGCCGTAGGATTGAATTATTATTGTAATATTTGTTTAATTTATTAATATTTTGATTTGCATGATTTTTATTTAATAGATTTTTTAATTTTTTTACTAAATTTTTAACCACGTTTCTAACGATAACAGAAGCAATAAAGGTTTTTAGCTACTAAAAATATAACTTTCATTTTTGTTCAGTAATTCAATTATTAGAATTTGCGCATGGTGTGTATAATTTTTAGTTTATTTAACATGATATTAATTAGAATTTTGTAGAGTTGGTTTGTGTTTTTCACTAATTTGCTAATTTATTGTATTTTTTAAAACGATATTTTTTTTTGTCGTTTTGGAAGGTTTTCTGTAATTTTTACTACTATACGTCAGTGAATAGGTATACGCACATTCCAAGCATATTTAACTTTGACACAAGATCAATATATTCACTGGCCTATCAGTGGTAGTAGCATGTGATTGATGGTTTTGTTTTGTACTAATCACGTCTTTTTTTGGATTTTTTTTTGTTAGAAAACGCCTACCAAAACACCCACCAACCCTATTCCGACCAGGACGGCTCTGCAGGTAACATACTAAGAATATCCTGTGATAATTTTTCTAACAGGAGTTTATGTTTGAACTCGGAAACTTATTATCTATTATTACAAACAAAAGTAATGTTTTTTCCAATGATACAGAAATTGCATCGAATTCCTATAAAATGTATCCCTAGGATAATAGATAGAAAGTTTCTGTCTGTTTTTGGGACCATTTTTTTCTTGCTGTTAGAGGTTAAACGAATACATAGCTTAGTTAAGAAAAGCATCTGGCTTAATAATATTGAAGGATAATGGTAATGAAGTAATACAAAATATCTAACTTTATTTTTTATTTTTGTATTATTAAAAATACTACTAAAGATGGACCATATTTGGAGTAGGTAGATATATTATTTACATTGTATAATTATTGTTATTTTGTTAATTGTGTTATTAATAAAGGATACTTGATGACAACAATTTAATTACCCTTTCCATTTTTAAATAATAAAGATTGTTTAATAATTACTGTTGTTAGTTTTATATGCTGATGGATTTTTATTTCTTGAATAGCGATAGCAAAGTATATTACAAGGTAGGTACATAATCTCATAGAATAATTATTACTGGTCTTATTGACAACACAGATCCAAATTATAATTACAGTCACAGTCACAATGCAGAGAGAAAGACGTGTCGGATTTTGTCAGGAATAGAGAAACCTTTTTTTTATACAAGTGATCAAAAAAATATAAACATTCAGTGTAAATTTTTCTATAAAAAAATTAAGGATCACCTGTATATACAGGAATAGGTTATTTTTCCATAGTGCAAGAAATTTAAATAGATCATAGACAAACCTCAAATGCTTTCCTAAGTTGATTTAACATCCATAATACAGAGGGGGGTTGAATCTGTACAAGTTTCAACTGAATGATGCATCATTCACTTCATTTTAAAGTCACATTACAAACTTGAATTCTCAAAAAAAGTCATTCTCTATTTTAAAACATTTTAGACATACATACAGGGTGTTCCAGAAACGAGTGCCACGCTATATCCATCGCAAAATTAATGCATGATAATTTTCTGCCAACCCTTGCCTGAATGAAATCGATTAATCCGTTCAAAAGTGGCACTAATTTCTGGAACACCCCTGTATATGGAGAGTCATTGCTATAGCCAAAGATCACAATATTATGATGGGTAAGTTGACATGGCCGTGAACTAAAACGTCAGTATTCAAACTCAGAAAAAAGCCTCCATATGAGAGAGGGTCAAAAATAGTTAAAAATACCCTTTAACTTAAAATGTTGAAGCTATGAGCTATGTTCAAATATAAAATTATTTTCCTCTTTCTTTTTACTTTTATCTAGGATGTAGGTAAATAAAATTAATTTATTTTTTTTTTTGCGATTTGTTAGCGTAAGTTCCATATCATACTTTATTGCCAATATCGGGCACTTTTGGATAAACTTTGCAATGCAATAATGATTTGTTGGTCAAACCGTTAAAAATAAAATGAGGTAAGCGCCAAAAACTAAAATTATTTTTCAATTTGTTCTAATAAAATCCATTACAAAGAACTCTACACCGACAGTTTTAGAAATAAATACGTTCATTATGGAAGGCCCAAAATAAAGCATTATAGTGACTTTAAGCAACGTATTCTTTTCTCTATACTGGCTGAGCAAAAAAGAGGAAATTTTTCCGCTAATTGAAAAGTGTAATTTTTTATTTTAATAATATAGCTTTACTATCACTATATCAAGCTTCAAAGCAGTGCATATACTGGCATTATCTTATTAGGCACGGTACAAAAATGAGCATATGATCCAAATAACAGGACAAATAAATCATCTCTAACCACTTGAAGGTAGGCAACAAGTCGCTGACTAATCCTTTTCTATCACTACAATCATCATGGTAGGCACTCAAAACAATTTGCAGAAATTGTTACTTTGAGGTTCATCTTGGCAAGAATTTATAATGCCTTCAACTCTGAAAAGTTCACAAACATCCATTTAAACTTGTTTTTATAAGCAGACAAAGCTCAAAAGGGTTTCATTTCCTTGAAATTGAAAGGTGCAGTTAACAAAAAAAAATGTTGTTAAGCCTATATATGATTTATTATCTGAGACGAGTGCCATTCCCAACTGCATTAGTCCTAGATCGACACATTTAGAAGCGTTATTACACCTGTTTGACATAAAAAAGAACAATCTATTAAAATAATCTTCTTTCTCCAGTTTGGAACAATAAACTCTTTAATTCTAAAAATATTTCGATACTTATCACATTAATCACAACATGAAATTATCAGAATGAAAGCTTATCTGTACTAGAATGTCCACCAGCATATTTTTTAGAAATTTCCAGTTATTTTTATATTATCCTTCAATATTCAATATACCTATTGTATGATGAAGTCTTGAGTCAGCTGCTTTTATTTTTTTTTGCCTCATTTTAACAACGGCAAAATTCCACATAGGATGTACTGAAAGAGAAACAACAGCACATAGAACAGCTACTGAAAGAAAGGGACTTGGAAAGGGCTGAAATTACCAGAGCTGCGAGCCAGGCAGATGAGGCTGAACAGAAATTGGCCACTTTGCGACAAGAATATGAAAAGGTACCGAAAAGAAAAAACGTAGCTTTACAAAGCAACAATTATATTATTTTTAGTATCGCTCTGAGTGTGAGACCAAGTTGCAAGAGCACTTAATCCTCCTAAACAAACTGAAAGAAGATAGATCTGAGCTGATCACTCAGTTAGAAAATGAAAAACGCAAAAATGAAGATCTACAATTTCGTTATGAAGAAGCAGCTATTGCCAAAGCCGATATCGAGGTAGATATATATTTCAAAAATAAAATTGTCAATTTATTTTTATTTTGACTTTATAATATTTTATTTGCAGACAAAAATTTTATCCCATGGTGTAAGTTAACGTGTGTGCATATTTGCTTTTGTATTTTTGCCATGCTCGATTCTCAGCTATAGACATTGTGTTTGCTTTGGGTTTTGAAGGAAGATAATAAACAAAAAATTAGTTATACGCAAAGTGAGATTTTGCTAGATATTTAAAAATTTGTTTGTTATTTTCTTCAAAACCATGATTTTGTAACAATGAGATGATAAATACTTTAGTAACAAAACAAAAGCTTGATGTGACCAATGCTTGTTTAATAAATAATCACATTGAAGATTTTTTGTAACTATTTTTTTCTCTAGGTTACCAATGATACCAACTTAGCTAAAATAAGAGAGTTAGAAGAATTGCTAGCAAAAGAAAAAGAAAAAGTAGACGATTTAGAAGTGGAATCCACCAAACTATTCGAAGCGGAAGAAAGCTTAATAAGTGCCAAAGAAAAAATAGAAACCCTTAACAAGCAACTTCAAGAAGCAAACAAGAAACAGTTTGTGCTCGAAGGAGACAACGCTTCCACTTCGGGTAAAAAAAAATAATTTTGCACAATTTTAATCGTTAATTTTCATTTTCTAGTGCTAATAAAATCTCTGCAAGATGAAATCGACCAAACCAAAAAAGATCTCCAAGAAAAAGACGAAGTAATTGTAGTTATTAACAAAGAAATCTCTAAAAGTGCCTTAGACCAGGATTCTCTAAAAAAAGAAATTCAAGGTTTGCAGAACAAGATTTTAGAACTGCAAGATCAATGTCAAGTGAAAGACAAAGGAATATCCGAACTAAAGTCTGAAATAGAAAAAAGCAATAAGTTGTTACAAGAAAAAATAGAAGTGCTAGAAAGGGTGCAATCTGAAAATTTGAAAAACGAGTCTGAACTTCAGAAACAAGTTGACAAACTTAAGATGGATCTAAGTGCCAAAACATTAGATTTAGAAACAAAAAATGAAAAATTAAACAGCAAAGAAACAGAAATAGCTGCCCTAAACGAACAAATTACTGTTATGAAAAAAGAACTTGATGATACTTATGGGAAACTAGTGACAAATCAAAATAACTTAGTAGACTTCGAAGTGAACATGGTCTCAGAAGTTGAACGAGCTAACACAGCCTATGAAATTGTAAGTAAAGAAATGGAAGAAATGAAGGTTAAGCTAACTGCACAACTCAGTGAAAAAGATGCGGCTGTGACTGAGGCTAATAAAATAATAAGTGACGCTAAAGAAGAAATAAGCAAACTCAGAACAGAACTTGACTCATCTAAAAATATCCTTGAAGATACTACAAAAAATCTTCAAGAGAACTTACAGAAAGAAGTCCAAGAAAGAGACAAGAAAATCGAAGAAATCTCCAAGCAATTACAAAATAAAACTGAAGAACTTAATAAAATTACCAGTTCTGCAGAAAATCTTGGAAAGGACTTTATGGAAAAATCAATAGAAATCCAAAATCTGAGTAAAGAAATAGATGAACTTAAAGCCAACAGTGTAAAAGAATCAAATGCCAAAAATGAAGAAATTCAAAAGATTTTGCAACAACTATCTGAAAAAGACAATCAAATACAATCACTACAGACTGAACTGCAAACCACAAAGATGGATTTAGAATCAGCTTCAAAAGATTTGTTGCAATACCAGACTAGTTTAAGTGATGTGGAAACAAGTTTGAAGAAAGAACTTGATGAAGCGAGGGAATCTCTGAAAGAGAAGATAGTCGAATTTGAAAATTTGAAGAAACAAAACATTGAAGAAATTTCTCAAAGCAACAAGAAATTAGAAGAATTAACTGATGTTAATAACAATAAATGTCAAGAAGTTGAAAATTTGAATGAGGAGCTAAGCAATCTCAAGAAAACTTTTGAAAAAGTCAGTCAAGAAGTTTTGGGAAAGCATAAAGAAGATATGGCACATAAAGAAGCAGATACTTTGAAATTATCAGAAGAAATAGAAAAGAAGAATGAAGAAATTATTATATTATCTGCTAATTCTTCCAAATTGCAAGAAGAAATCAAGCAGAAATTAGAAGATATAGATAAATTGAAAAATGAATTAGATGCTGTAAAGAAAGTGGGCGCAAATGAATCGGAAAATGTTGCGAAGTTAAGTAAAAAAATAGAAGAATTATCTAATTCAAAAATGGAACTGGAAAAACAAAACAGTGAGTTAATTAGGTTGAACCAGAAACAAGAAGGTGCTAAAAAAGAACAAGAAACAATTATCAGTAGTAAAATTAAAGAAATCGAGAATTCTGCTGCTATTATTACACAAAAAGATGAGGAAATTAAAAAAATTCAAGCAGAATTATTGGAAACGAAAAACAGTTTACAAACTGCTTCCAATAATTTAACAGCTTACGAGAAGAGTCTTTCGGAAACTGAGGCCATTTTGAAAACAGAACGCGATGCTTTGAAAACAAACCTTGAAATGAAAGCAACCGAGTTGGATAATCTCAAGAAATATTTATCAGTACAAGTTTTAGAACATAACGGAAAATTGGAAGTAGCAAACAAAACTATCACGGAAAAATCGCAAGAAATCGAGAGGATATTGCAAGAAGTCGCTAACAGTAAAGCTGAAAATGAAAAGTTTGTCGATACTATAGCTGAACACCACAAAAAAGAAATGATTGAATACAGCAAAAAATTAGAAGAGTTGCAAACTGAAATTCAATTAAAGACCGAAGAAATCAAAAAGACAAATGATATATCTTCTAAACTGGAAGAAAATATTAGGCAACGAGATATTGAAGCACAACAATTAACAACTGAACTGGACTTGTTTAGGAAGTCAACAGAGTCCAGCACCGAAGTAATATCAAAGCTAAATAAAGAACTAGAGCAATTGAGAAAAAACAACGAAAAACTAAAAGTTGAAACACAAGCTTCCCAACAGAAAATTTCTGACTTAAATGCCCAAAAAGAAAAACTGGAAACTGAAGTTCAAGCAATACTGAACTCTTCGGGTGACGTACAATCCAAACTTGAAGAATTCAGGAAAAACGTCCAAGAAAAAGAAAAAGTTTTACAAAAAACCAAAGAAGAATTATCCGAAAAATTAAAGCAGAAAGAGGACGAACTAGCCGAGGTGGAAAATCAAAAGAAACAAATGTTGCAAAATATGGAATCACAAAAATCCGAATTTGAAAATATATTAAAAGTGATAACGGAATCTGAAAATCAACTGAAGCAACTGGTTGCTGCTTCTGCCGATGAATCTCAAAAGGTTGCGGAACTCCAAAAAATGCGGGAGGCCGACAGCCAGCTACTGTTGGATAAAGATAAAAAACTGAATGAGAAGACGATCGAGATATCTAAGCTTAAGCAGGAATTAGAAAGGGTAATAAAAATTATTTAATTTGAAGGCGAGTAGCTATTTTATTTGGGTTTGTTTTAAGGTAAAATCTCAAACACCAACAGTGAATGGTGCATCCGAAGTTAGTGTTAGTCCAGATTCGGTGAGTTTTTTTTATATAATTTTGAGTAGTTTTAAAGAAGCTTGTATTTTGAGTTGGCCTTTGCGAAGCAAAAGAAAATAGAAATTTATACTGTATATTGAATTAGGTAACACAATATTTTGTGAAAAACAAAAGGTATGCTTATGAAACATAAACATTATACGCCATAATGTATATTGAATGTAATCATATAATTTTTTTTCTATGACTTAATTACTAATTTTTGATTTTGACTATTTTGGGTGCTGGTTTGATTTCTACGCACGCTTTGCATGTATTGGTTTGCTATGCATGGAAAGGTTGACAAAACGGAGGCTGCACTGACTAACCAGAAGGATTACAAGCAGCTCTTGGAAGAGAAGCTCTTTGCCGAGAGCCAGGTGGAGTTCCTGAACAGTATCATCGTTGACATACAGAAGAAAAATGAGGAGCAGCAGGCTCGAATCGAGATATTGGAGATGGGCTATAGCCCTGCAGCTGCCGAGGAACTTAAACAGTAAGTTGTAGCCCTTTATCTAAATTGCAAATTGATGTGTGTAGTCATAATGAGAGCCGGAAATTTCCTAACCTCAAATAAGAAATGATCATGATGTAGGGAGCTAGGACAGCTATCACACTTGTCATTGGATACCCCCAGTTTAGTCATTAAAATTTGGCACACTTGTGTAAAAAAAAAAGAAACAACTTTTTTTGAAATTTTAACAAATCAGTCGGGATTTTTTTAAATGTCATTTTTCACATAGAGCGAATGTCATGTGACTCCCTTTGAGTCTATATCCAATTATACAGGGTGTAACTAAACTGATGGTCAAAAATGAAACCACGTATTCTTGGAGTCAAAATAAGGTCACTTCTTCATATATTTTTTTCTCCTACGGGCCATAGTTTTTTTTATACAGAGCGTAGAAATTTAGAGAAAAATACACATATTTCTTAGTATCTCTAGAAGTATACGAGATATTTTCTTCAAACTTGGCGTGTCACATGAGCGGATGAGCTGTCAAATTTAAGGTTGATATGAAGCTTCTGAGGCCCCCAGTTGCGGAGATACAGGGTGTTATTAAAATTAATTAGTTCAGAAAAATATGAATACCCTGTATAATCGCATTTTTTAAGTTTGTTTTGAATGGTAAATTCAATGGTTAACAAAAAGTATCACTTAGTATTTTTTCATATTCTCAGCTGTTTTTTAATTATTTTCAAAGAACGGCAATGCTGCAATAAAAAAGTCATTTTTAAGAATAAATCTAACAATTGTGGATGTCAATTAAACTTGGCACTATTTGAATGATTTGGCTGCCAACTTTGCACCTTAGTATCAATATTTTGAAAAATTATGTTTTCATTTGAAGAATTGACTAATATGCACTTTTGCTATGGACTTGCGAATGGCAATAATAAACATGCGGAAACGCATAGTTGCGTGTATTGAAAGAGACGGCGGTCATTTCGATCATTTAATAATTTAATTTTCTGATAGCAATACGTTTCTTTTATTATTGTTTTTGCTTTTGTATTTTGTTAAATAAAGTTTAATTGACATTAACAGATTGCTAGATTTATTCTTAAAGTGACTATTGTTCATTGCAGCGTTGCCGTTCTTTAAAAATAATTAAGAAACGGCTGCGAATATGAAAAAATACTAAGAGATACTTTTTGTTAACCATTCTATTCACCACTTGAAACAAATTAAAAAAATGCGACAAGGTATTCATATTTTTCTGAACTAATTAATTTTACTAACACCCTGTATCTCTTCAACTGGGAGCCTCAGAAGCTTCATGTCAACGTTAAGTTTGACGGCTCATCTGCTCATATGACACGCCAAGTTTGAAGAAAATATCTCGTATACTTCTAGAAATACTAAGAAATATGTGCATTTTTCTCCAAACTTCTACGCTCTGTATAAAAAAAACTATGACCCGTAGGAGAAAAAAGTATATGAAGAAGTGCCCTTATTTTGACTCCAAGAATACGTGGTTTCATTTTTGACCATCAGTTTAGTTACACCCTGTATTTATTGATACCAAAATATTTTCTAACCGTGATTTCTAGAGAACTAATAGGGGGAATAGTATTGTATTTAGTTACACAATTATCCTTATAAAAATTATAAGGAGTCGAAAACTGTTGGAATTGTGGATTTTTCTTGGCATTATTACTTCACTTATTTTTATTAATACCGAATGGTCAATGTTTTTCAAGACGGGACCAGCATACCAAAATTTTTAAAAATCATATTTTTAGGATTATACAGAATCATTGCTGATTTAGCTTCAGAGCTCTTTTTGATTGTATAGTTTTCGATGCAGTCATCAAGTTATCTTTGGTTTTCTATTTTTCTAGAATGATAGGCAAGTTGCGTATATTTTAGGGTTTGATTCTCTGTTCAAATAAATCTGAAGATATTTGAAATTAGTAAACAAAGTTGATTTTTGAGTAAAAGTCTGTTGGCAGACTTCTATTGTCTGATTTATTTTAAATACAAATTTTCAATCAGTACAAACAACCGATCATTATCGAGCAAAAAAGAAAACCTTGTAATGAAGTAAAACAGAATAACTATCTGAAACTGCAAATTTACCAATAGCGATTCCAATATCAAAATTAGTGTATGAGTATTATAAGGAACAAACCTGTCATTTTGGCAAGCTTACTTTTATTTTCTCTCATAGTTTATGTCTCATGTTCTAAACGTGAAGCCACAAAAATGAAAACGAAATCTCTTATTAACTCTGTATTTCTTCCATTGTAATTTGTAGACTTGGATTCAATGTAAATACACACCACCCGCCCCCACCAAGAATGTACTGTGATATTTGTGAAGAGTTCGACTTGCACGAGACGGAGGACTGCCCAACGCAGGGCTCTGACGAACCAGAACCTGTTCGGCCATCGGGCGGCAAAGAAACCAAGGAAAAACCTCCGCCGAGACCATACTGCGATACATGTGAAAGTTAGTACTAATTTAATTTTCTCATGTTTTGTCTCTTTACGTAGGTATAGTAACATATGATGAAAGTAATTCAAATTGATATAAAATATAATATCTCTAAGTAAATATAAAAAAAGGCTACAAAATCAAACACTTTGTAGTTTATTGATCGACACTGTAGTTTGTCAACATTATCCTACTTATATACTCCTTATCTATGGACAACATGACAATTGCTTTTCCAACACACTGGCTTCTATACATGGATTTTCATCAAGTAAAAGATCAATCAGTGCAATATACAAAATTGAAATTGTATATTGCATAGAGAAAAATGCAATACCTACTATAAGTGGAGCAGGAAATGTGCAGGTGTTGACAAAATTGTTTTATTTCAGTATTTGGGCACAGCACCGAAGACTGTACAGAAGATCACGAATTTTAGTGGAAAGTTTACGGATTATTTATATTTGTATATAATATTTAAATTTATTACCACTTTAGTCATCAGTTTTACGTTGTTGCTTTTATTTTAGAGAACTACTACTGTTAAGTGTTAGTTGTTAATAAACTGTAATAAGCGCTGGTCTGTTATTTTGTTTTACTAGGAAAATAAAAAGTATATTTTATTAAAACATAGTTTTATTGAAGCCTACTTACGATTACTTATTATAAATAATAGAAAAATATTTGAATGATTTAATCTAAACCTTCCTTTTTCTCCTTGATCGCTTCCTGAAACAAGAATTTGTAAATATAAATCTAAAAATTAAATTTTTGTGAAACTGAATTTGGATCAATAAATTCCAAGCTTTAAAAATTATATTTTAAAAATTAAACTACTTAATTCACAAAAGAATTCCTTGAAATTTATCGAAAAAAGGAGAGGATTTACTAAATAGTCAAAAGCCAATAACACAAACAAGATATCGTCTGAGAGTTGTAATACATAATACATCTTACCTTAAAACGTTCCTCGAACAAAGAAAGCTCAGAAATGAGATCTGTGATGGCATGCATCAAGGCTTCTTGTGGCGAATAGTCTGAAGTTGTCTGTATTCTCAAAACAAACTTATGTTCTAACGGGTGCGGTACTTTATATCCAGCAAACAACACATTTGGGTCCTTCAAAAGTTGGCTGCAGAAATAAAAAGCATTTTAAGAAGTTCGAACTACTACAACTACTGAGGATAATACTCACTTCCTAATCATGTTTCCTAACGTGTGATCTTCCTTGTTTATTGTGAAAATTGCCGCATTTGGCACTTTTGTGTCTTGCTCACGAATTATCCTACAACAGATAGGTATAGGACTTATCAAGAAGCAAACCCAAGAACCAAAAATATAGCTTACTTTTTCTCCCCTTCATAAAGTAAAAATGATTCGAACGTTGGTGGCGCATTCATCTTCTTTCTTGTGGTATATTATCTTTTATTAGCCGGTTTTAATTAAATTGAGCAGCAGCAGCAGTTTGTTTCCCAAATTGTGTCAAAATTCTAACCTATAAGATCACTAAACAATCAAACAATATTTATGACAACGACAACCACAAAACACAAAAAAAGTGATCAACCAATGACCACAAAGAGGGAGAATTATTCTGTGAGGTTATTATCAACATTCATCTGTCAGGGCCAGAGCATATTCGCGTATCGTCCGTCAGATGGCGGCACTAACTATCATTTTAACATCGCTCTAAAGATGCACAAAACGATTAAATTTCTGTTTGAAACCCTTGCAAATTATCATAAACTTTAAATAGTCTTTTCAGACTTCCACCCTGTCGCGACGAAAATCGATGCAACTCCGTAGATGCCTGTAGCGCCCCATCTCGACGCACCCCCCTCCCGCCGCACGCGTCGAGCAGTGCGCGCTGGTTTGTCGTCGCGGTAGGTCGTCGAGCCGATCAGCCCCCCCTATACGACGAGGTGCTCCCCCCCCGGTCCGCGCTCCCCCAGAAGATGGCCGAAGCCACAGGTGCGGCCGGCGGCGCTGCGGCCCCGACTGCCGGGCCCAACGCGGAGGTGGTCCGCGGGCAGTTGTTCGAGGTGGGGCCCCGCTACACCGACCTCGCCTACATTGGCGAGGGCGCCTACGGGATGGTCGTGTGAGTACCAGTTGCCTTTCTGGCTTGTTTCGGGGGTCGGTGGTTGCATCGAGGGCGGCCGGGTGCCCGGCGACCGGCGACACCTACTCGATTTTTGTTTTTTTAATAGTAGTCGTCTCCTTCGGTATTTTGAGGTTATGTTTTGGATGGTCCTGAGATCGATTGAGATTTTTTGTATCCGCAATGTTTTTGGACCGTTATGATTAAATTTTAATATATTATGAACCTAGGAATTTTTTATTAATTAGTGTGTCTTATACTTATAAGTTGCCTAATTAATAAGATTCAAATTCTGTTAATGTACCTATCTCCCAAGGGAGGAAAAATCACCTACATTGTGTGTAACCTACTACTCTTTAGGAAAATAAATACTTATTAGTATTACTAATACATTTAATAAAAAAACAAGAAACGACATATCCTCGAAACTCGAAGGTGCCTACCTATCTCTGAACTTACCTAGGGTAAACATGCCAGTAGTCGACCACTTAAGACCGCTTTTAAAAATAATGTGTTAAAAAAACACATTGTTGGCAATTTATTTTAGTGCAATTTTTCATTTGTAAAGAACACACAATTAATTTTTCATTAATATTAACAAAATATGCATTAAAACTGTCTTTGAAGTGAGAAAAAATACAACAGTAAAATTTGTTCATTTTACCAGTAGTCGCCCACCAGAAATCTAAAGTCGACCATAAAGCGCCCTAAGTCCGACCGGGTTAGGTTCAGGTTCACCTTCAGTCTCTACCCCTTCATCATAGAGTGTAAACCAGACAATTAGTGTCAAACATGCGTGAAATTCCTAATCCAGAATCCGCCATATTATACACAGATCAGAGGCGTCCGCGATTTTCTTATAGGGTGTATGGTGAATTTAAAATTACAAAAACTTAAGAGAAACTCCTTCGCGCTTTCGATTACGATTACCTAGGGGATATTAACTTTAATCAAACTTTACAAGAAAAAAAATTAACATAAAAATGTATATTAGTTATAATATATAAATATGAAAGATAAATATACTTTTAGGTACAATAATGGCAGAGAAAATCCTTACCGCTAACGATATCGTAATCCAATCCAACAAATTCCGTGCAGATGAGATGATACCATCTTGGGCACTTATCACAGCCAATATTTTTGAGATCATTATCTTCGGTATCGCTGTCTAGATTTACATCACACGCTGCGCATTTCTGTTTTTCTTGTGGTTGATCATTACTCTTTGTCGTAGTTACACTTTTCCTTATTATCTTCTTACACATTAAAAATGGACCTTTTCACTAAATTTGGAAAACCACAATTATGGATTCTATAGTCCAAAGCACGAAAGAAAACGTTTCTAAAGAATGCGGGCAGCGTTGCGAAATTTCCTATACGAGTAGTCGTTATTTATTGGCGAATACAAGTTTTATCATATTGAAGCCGAATTTCTGAACTCTGTTATACCGAAAAAATAAAGCTCGCATCACGGGACCACTTACCCATTTTTGTTTATCATTTATTTTTAACGCGGTGTGATAAAACACCTATTATATTTTTTTCAACATCGTCGTGTCTACCATCGCCTTTGAAATACGGCAACACAGCACTTCTACCAAGCAGTCGGCTGACAAAAGCAGTTAGCCAACGCGTTTTATGCCTGTTTCTATAGTACGTTAAGTTAACTGCGTATTTGGTCTACCACACAGACTTCAGTTTTTAGGCCGCTGGCAAGTTTTTTCCGCCGGCTCAGAGAGCTCAGTGGCGTTTCGTATGTTCGGGAGTTAACGAGTGCAAAATGAGTAAATAGGGAAGAACGTTGCATTCTCAAGCACGATAAATAATTGCCAATGTTATAAGGGTTTGCCTTCCTCCATAGTCTAAGGCATCACCGTTAATAATAATATTAACAATAAATTAAATAACAATTATATGAAAATTAACTCAGTGAGTTACACAAAATTGAGCTACGCCCCTGAACTGTGACTAATTCTATAATATTTGCGAGTTCTTCCCCCTTACGTCGCACGCATTCTGCCGTAAGGAGGACTGTACACTACATGCTAGGCATTTCTTCCAAATTTTAATTATCCATAATTACGTCACGGATCCCTGGAGTCCGCCATATTGAGAATTTAAATTGGTAGCAGGTACCTATATAGAATTACTGTAGGACACAAAACAATATAAATTCAGTACCAACCTAATGATTTCATGGGGTTCGCTTGATTAAATGGATTATCCTGATTTAAATTCCTAATTTAAAGTATATTTTATTTAGCATTTAACCAGGTAGTAACATTTCAAAATGCAATTAAATTAAGATGTAATTAATTTTATTCAAGAAAGAGTGCCCACATACCTTATTTTTTTATTTACTGTAGTTTATTAAAACATAATCTTACTTTTGCAGAGAGGGAGACGTTAGGGATTTGTGACGTTATTTCAGCGGGAAATTTTAAGTCTGCGGTTTGGTTTCTCGCTTGTAGGAAATACGATATGTACATAAAATCAATTACTTAACGATTGTTTATAGAAATGAGCAAAAAAGTTAATTATTTCTTTTGTGAAAAGGCCCATTGAACCATGGTCGGTTACAGGTAACTAAAATCCAATAGTCGACCTACCCATAAAGCTCAACATTTTGGGCGGTCGAATACTGGATAGGAGCAAATTGCTAATAAAGTCTGTTGATCAGTAAAATTCTGCATGTTGAAATGAGCAAATAAATCGAAATTCGATCGTATTGACGAATTTTTATATATTCCAGTGGTCGACCATCCCCGGTCGACTACCGGTTTTTTCCAAAAAAAAATATCCAGTAGTCGACCACCCCAAAAATATTAACTAAAACCGAAATTATACAGTAAAAAAATGCTGAATTATCTAATTTCAATATTATATTAACATATAAAACAGTCACTTATCAAAAACTGTTGCATTATAAGACGGAACGCACTATTTCCCGCTACTAGGTATTCAAGCAAATGTCAAATTTTACTTACCGTTATCAAACGATGCGACCACAGGCGTGAATTGTCAAAAGTCACTAATTCACTGTTGCCAAATTGTAAATTTGGTGATCAATTTTAGGGAGAAGAAGAACGGGCGAATATTGGAATAAATAAAACGCAACCCTGTTCGAAGAGCTCGACTTATTATTTCGTTTATTAAAAAAAACGGTCGACAACTGGGGGGTGGTCGAATTTAGGCACATTTACCCTATCTATACATATTTTAGATATTTTATTATAAATGATTCAAAACATGGCCTAAATATTGCATTGAGGAAGCAAAAGCATGTATATTAATTACTTGCTGACTTATTTGAAGGCACCACAGGTTGTCCTATCAGGTGAATTCGCGTTTGATGCTCCAGCACTTGGAGTGTTAACAACAATGTATGTTCCTATGACAACATTCTGTTATCGACAGTGATTTCTGAACATCAATTATTGGGTAGATGACGTAAGTGATTACTTAACATATAAGGAACGAGAATCAACCGCTGTCAAACGTGAAGTTCTGTAGGTAGGTATCCCGAGGCAAATCCACTGTCGACTGATTTTTTTTATCAATAGCTAGATGGCATTTACATTTACAAACTGCTTTTAAGTTTTACAGATGTTTCAAACTTTTTTCTCAAATTCACGACCCTCCAACAAGGAATAGGTAAGTAATTTAATTTATTCTTTTGCTGGAAATTTCTGATATAACTGAGGAAGCATTTTGTATTGTATTTAATAAGCTAAAACCAATAATGCTTTTACCAAAGGGTTTTAATTCACATTAATCAAGGATGTACCATAGTGTAGGTAAGTACCTAGATTATTCAGATGTAAAAAAAACTATGGTGTGGTTCATAAGTTAGGCACTTTGAAATAGTGTTAATCCATTTTTGAAAACTTGTTATTTTACTTAAATTTTGATTTGCATTTGGTATCTATCTATCTATATATCTATCTATCTATCTATCTTGGATAGGGGTGGCCATATAGATTGGTCCCGCACGTAGGCCACCAAAGGTCCATTGTGCTCCCTCAGCCAGCATCACAGGGCATCCAGCATGCCAGGTTGTAAGCCTACAGGCCAGTTCCCCATCCGTATACCAGTATTCCCTAGGGAATTCCTGTTGTTTCCGAGATTGTTTGCTGTTTCCACAGAAAAACCGGTTTTCTGTGCTGTTTCTGACAGGGCCTGGAGACCACTTCCTAACATTTTGATAAGCATACCTAATAAATTTGGAATATTACCTCATAGATCTCATGGCCTAACCTGGAATTTTTTGCTGACTAATTTTTTATCGCTAGGTAAGTATTTTGTGTGCATCGATGCGGCGTGGTGTATTTACAAAACGACGTTTTAGATTAAATTGTAAAGATTATTAGTACTTAGGCGCTTTATCAGTAGACGCGAGATTTGCGCACCTTCATATTTACCTCTATAAAACGGAAAATGTTTAACAAATAACAACATATCCACATAAATTAATTTCAAATGTCGCGTCATTTATAATCAGGCGCGGTCGATAACATCCTCCACAATATAATTTTTCAAAAAATCTAAATAAAAAGCACTGAAGAACGAGCTGAATAACCTTTTTCAGCTTTTGAGCTTCTTACAGAATATACTTATATATCTTGAAAGTAATTTTAAGTAGAAAATGTATTTTTCTATAAAAGAAATTTACACACGAGAATCTCGTGACCATATAATATATATCTTGACGAAAGTAATTATAATTAGAAATAGTATTTTTCTATAAAAGAAATTTACACGCGAAAATCTCGCCACAAGCTTTTATATCATATATACAGTTGTATAATGTAACAAAATTATGGGTTTGCCTTGGTTTGATTTATTATAAAGTTTATTTTCTTCTTTTCAGAGCATTTAGGTAAATAAAAGCTTGATTTTAAGAATATTTTTTTACTATTAATTTTATTTTCAACTTTTTAGTTCTACTCTTCAAGCCCTTTCTATTGATACCCATATTAAGGGGGTTGACAAAAAAAATACATTATCCGCCATGTTAGAGGGGCGGCCATATTGAATTTAGTGTGATGTCACTAACTCTATGGTTTTCTATTCTTCAAGCCCTTTCTTTGATGCCCATATTAAGGGGGTTGACAAAAAATACAAGGTGTATGCAAAATTTCAGCTCAATCGGATGTCAGGAAGTGGTTCTAATTCAGCTTGTAAGATTCGACCTAAACATACATACATACATTGCAAGTTAAAAAAATAATACCTAAAAGCTTGTAAAATAGCTTCGCAACAGAAGCCTCCTTAAGGCAGTGGCGTGCGGTGACATAATTATGTGGGATCTACTTTTTTGACATTCTGAAAAAGCAGCTAGGTATTTATTTAGTTTTTTAAAGAATCAATCAATACTTACTTGCTATTTATTTGTAGTGAAGTTCAATTCTTCTTTCAATCTTCGCAAATTCGTCTATGACGTTATCGTAAAACTTCGGATTGACGGAGATAGTTCTTCACTACACGCTGCTTTTCAATAGATAACACTGCCAAACTGGAAAGTCTTTCTTCATCTGTTGAATTTCTAACAAAATTTTTAATTAAACTACGTTTAATTGAAGCACTTGTATCTTTGAGAAAGGCCAGCATATTTAAAGGTGTTTTTTGACTAATTTCTGGAGAGTTGTATAATACACTTATTAACTGTGAATGTGATTGGTCAGATGTCAAAAAATTGGCATAATTTAGTGTTAATTAATTAATATCTTTTGATGTTTTTGTTAAGGTTATTAAGGTCCGGAAAACCGCTGGAATTCCAGGGAATTTCCTCACTTAAAAACAAACACGACCAGCAAAAATAATGTCGATAACGTTTTGCACCCTGTTAACCATTCATACCCATACCTTTTATACAATCCTAAAAATGATCTGAAAACTTTCTTGAATTATGGAGTATAGAGCTTATTGCTTTCAATCCAAATTTTGGGACTAGTGCCGATTTCAAAAAATATTATAATGTGCCCCTCGGCACTATCACATTCGTTAAGTGCCCTGGTACACAAATAACTACTATTACCAGAGAACAGGGATTACTGTAGGACAAGAGTTCACAGAAACAAAACAAATATATGGGCTGTTCCAACAATTTTGCCATCGCGCCCGCACCCCGGAGTTTTCGGAAAGAAAATGGCAGTCGTAAAAAGGCATTTTTATTACTGAATACGATTCGAGACTGCAACTATGTTCGAATTTGGAGTCTCCCACGCGCCACTTTTTCCATTCGCGCAAATGGGAACCTATAAATTTCGCATCAACTAAACTCGCATTTAATGGATGCGTTTCATTTGCGATTCCCACTGGGACGCGAAAGCTGCATGCAGAGTGGATTTTGCAGGTGAAACACAGTAGGGCTACTCCGTTCGTATAAAAATTCGAATTTGAATACCAAATACGCATGCATGGAGTTACATGCATGCCATGAATGTTTAGAGCATGAAGCTGAAGAATAAAGGGATGAACGGCGATGCCCACGGCAACTAAATTCAACGTCTCGAATCGTTACCTCGTCGAATGCGATAATATACAGTGTGAAATTTCTTTGTGGCGCAAACAGATCTATTTAATTGTTAATTGGGTTAAAAGACAACTTTTTCAAGTTGAAAATTCATACCTAAATGCTTAACGTAAATGAACGAAACTAGAGGATTTTTTTCTGGTTAAAATGATATGTCACACATTATGCTTTACTTTGTTTTTCTTACCCTCGTTCTTACCTTAATATCAAATTAATCGTTTTTGCATAGAGTGCCTTGGAAACGTAAGCCCCATAATGTTTGACGTTTTTGCATAGAGTGCCTTGGAAACATAAGCCCCATATAGTTTGATAGTTTAGTACAATTTTAAGTGTCACGGATACTTTATTTTACTGAAAAAATGGCATTTTCACATGAAGAAAAGCGTGACATGATTCAAATTTATTATTCCTCAAATATAAATGACGTCGAAGGGATATTGGACGAGCCATAAACAATTTAAGGAAACGTGCTGCATTGTGCCTTAAGGAACAAGGAGGACAAATTGAACATTTATTGTAAAACAGGATTGTCTACTCGTCTAGGTTTTTGTTGTTCTTGCGTTTCCAGTTTGTTAATGTGTTATATGGAAATGACGAATAAATAACAAGGTCTCAGATCATACTCTCGTGGTACGTTTATGATTTATTTAATCAATAAATTTAACATTAACTGCTTTTGTACTGAACCGTTAAACAATATTCCAAAGCACACTTCGCAACAATGACTAGGCTTATGTTTCCAAGGCAATCTATGCAAAAACGTCAAACATTATGGGGCTTACGTTTCCAAGGCACTCTATGCAAAAACGATTAATTTGATATTACGGCAAGAAAAACAAAGTAAAGCATAATGTGTGACATATCATTTTAACAAGAAAAAGTTCCTCTTTTCAAAAATTGAAAAATCCAATATGGCGCCCATAAGAAAAATAAAAGTTGATCGTCATATCTTTGTCCAGGGAGGCGAGAAAAAAAATTCGAGGTCATATTTAGATTCCATGTAAAAAAGTGCCTTAATAATGTTTAACTTATAAATGTCCAGCGCCATTCGTTTTCGTTTAAAAAATAAAAACGAAAACGACAATTTTCAGTTTTTTCGCATTATTTTCAAAACGAAAAGGGCCAGCCAAAATTTCTTTTTACCATGTTACTCGACATGAAATTCCGCAACTTTGCCCCAATTTAACCGACCTCATATCTCTTAAGATAACCAAGATCCCCATACACAGACTCGAAATACGGTCACCCTGTGTAATGCCAAATTTTCTCATCTCTTCATAGATGCCTCGAGTGTTCACAAGCAAACGCGGCCACACTGTATACAAGTCAAATACACTAACATTTATCCGTTGAATGAAAGATTTGATGATTGGGATATCTGTCGTTGAGATAGTTCAACTAACAAAAAATTATTTTTTTGTCGAATTTTTAACTCAAATATTTTGAAATATATTTTTAAACTTACCTCGAAGAGCTCAACCTTGTCATACTCTTGTGAAGACCTCCAACTGATCCACCTGCCACATTCAACCTAGTCATAATTCTGTGATTCGTGTTTTGTGCAGTGTGCAACCTGCCCGTACTCCTAGAGTCGCCTAGTTTAGCCCTTCTAGTATATCCAGTGGGAGGAGCCGAACTGACGGGAGTGGGAGGGGCCTGCTGGTGTGCCCCACCCACTTTGACTATGGTCACTCTCCCCGACATGACCTGGTTCGTGGTTGGAGTGATCTGGCTTGTGCTGGAATTGAAAACAGATTCTCATATCGGTTAGCGTTTGATGAGGGACGATTTATTATCTTACCTAGTGTGATGCCTTTGCCGAACTCCTGCCAATACCTTATCAAAAAATTACTTTACTAACTTTGTTTTCTGAGCTTTCGGAGAATAAATTTTTCTCATATTACGAGTCATTATCTATATTTTTGTAGATAATCGCCTGACCTTTTTTGTTTGAAAGGCCTTTAAAAATCACTTCTTTTGACCTTCCTATCATTTTAAAAATGCAAATCCAAGGCCGGCTACGATTTTTTTTATATAGCCCTGATATTCACAAAAACCATTTTAGCAATTTTTTTATTTACAATTTGATAGTACAGCGTTAATCAAGACACTCCAAAATCCACATATACCTACCAAATTTAAACAAAAAATATACAGGCATCTGGAGAGTCAAGTATGCCATGGCATCCCCTCAAAACACTTGAATGGTCAAAGTGTTGTTGTGCAAAGATTCAATACAAAACTGTATGTACAGGGTATTTTCCTCTGGGCCATCTTAAAACGCTGAATTTTTATGAAACTTTATAGAGGTCAAGAATGCTCTGGAATCATTGAAAAAATATCAATAAACACAAAAGTAATTTTTTTTACAAAATGCCAACCAACAAATACAATTTAAATTATTGGACTTTCGCCAACAAAGTCACTCTCCTAAGTCACATTTTCTGTGGGTTTGCTGTTGTGATATATCAGCCATCTTAACTCATATGGACTTACTGACCTGCAGGCTTCTGTATTTTTCTAGACTTAGCTCGTTTATAGTGTCTGGGGCGGTTTTGATTTACTCGATTTTTGACACCAAAAAATTCAGTACTTTGAGATGCCACAGAGAAAGACCCGTATATTTTGTATTGGATCTTTGCACACCAAAACTTTGAGTGGTCCAGTTGACCATTTAACTGTTTTGAGGGGATTCCATATGGCACACTTGACTTGCTCAACTTTATCATTCTTTAGAATGGAACTCCCTGTGTACTTTTTGTTCAAATTTAGTATATGAAGGTTTTGGGGTGTCATGATGTACGCTGTGCTGTCAAATTTTAAATAAGTCGCTAAATGGTTTTCTTGAAAATCGGGGGTATGAAAAATATCGTAGCCGGCCCTGGATTTGCATTTTCAAAACGGTGGATTATCTCCTAAAATAAAGATTTTATGGATTTGTATATGTTTAAACGCAGACACCCTGTATAGTGATGTACCTAAGGAGAGAATATTCTCGACACTGTGTTTACAGTGTCAGTTGTTCTACAATTTTAATTTTTCTTTCGTTTTTTTTCTGTATTTTTTATTTTAAAAATATATGTTTCTGTAGTTGTCATAATTTAATGTTGCTTAATACCCCTTACTTATACTTATGTTATCCTTACACGCATTTAAAAGGACCATTCTCAGAAAATTCCTCAAATCGAGAATATTTTCGAGAATATTCTTTAATTTTGCATTCTCGAGAATTTTCCATCACGAACCCTGTAGGTATGCTACTTTTTTAAAATTTATTTTTAAATTAATTTTTTAACGGAATCCAATAGCTTGCACAGATATTATCTAAAGAAATCGTTAGTGTGATTTATTAAAATTTTGGTTCAAATTAATAAACTTTTTACAGGGCGACCCAAAAACAAATGGGCCACACCGGGCCACACTGTAGATACTATATTATTTTTTTATTTTATTATTTTATTTATTTTTTTATTTTATTTATTTTATTATTATTTTTATTATTTTTATCAGACAAAATTGGTCGATTTTGGTTTTTGATATTGATTGTACCCGCAATACAGGAACCTTGACGGGAAGGAACCGTACAAAATTTTACTCCTCAATTTCGACGTTTTTTCTAATTTTTTAAAAAGGGGTCACTGTAAACAAAATGGAATTACTTACCAGCTCTCTTTTATACGTCTTTCGAAGCCATTGTTTTCTCGATTCACCGCATACACGGAGAAATAAAGGCTCTTATGACCCATAAAAGCCCCAGATAGCTAACTATTTTTACGCTCGTCGAGAGGCGAATCTAAACCTTAATAACCGTTCCCTACCGGGTGAGATTCTGGCCCGGTTTGACCCTATTTTTCCTCTGGCGTTGGGTTTTCCGAGGTTAAGTTCCCGACCAAGAGCTGCTGCTAAATTGGATGTGACTAGTCGATGTTGAACTGGGAAGAGTTGATTGGCCAAAGAATTTAAGAGAATTTTCGACGAAATTTTTGCCACTTTGGCTTAGTTTCTTTTAAATAAATGCCCAACACCCTTATTTGAATTGTAATCAGATACACTTGTGAATTTAGCTTCAATAATTATTATTTGGTATATGTTTGTTCAACAGACAACAATGAAAACACGAACTAAATATACGCTTAGTACTTAGGTGTGTACTTATATAAATATTGTCGGTGTGGATACATTTTTCGACACATAATGGGACAAATTTAGGAATATAGAGGGACTAATAATTATTGTTATTGATTTCATAAATACATGTTCACCGCCTGCCATGAAGCACAGGAAACCTAGCTACCTTCTTTTATAATATAAAATGTACTAGATTTGTACATTTGCTAACACTGCTGAAAAGCCGACAACTGAAGCTAACTTCCGGTCGTGATTAAAAATCCGTTGCCAGCATATGATCTGAACCCTATATAGGGTTATCCGAAGTTTAACGGTTTAGAAGTTATTGGAATTTTATGATTTTCTAGAACTTTGTACTTCTCCCCATAAAGAACTTAAAACTGGTGAAAGGATTAAGTTGAAATTTGGTCCAAGCATACTCTGATGTCGTAACGTTGACCGTTGACCTAACTTTTACACCTAAGTATTTTAATTTTTTATAAAAAAGATCCTAGATTTCTCATATTTGAACCACAAGGATTTTTTTTCAGACCCGCTACCCAAAGAAAATGTCGTTCTACACCAATAAATTCTAGGTAAAAAAATATAAAAAATGTTTTTGTCGAAATGGAATATATTTACAAACAAAAAAGTTGACACCTTTAAGAAACGGGGAAATTTAACTCAAAGTCGAGTTATAGACACCTTAGCTACTTTTTGTCTATCTCTTAGGGAAATAATAGAACCCCTCCCCCAAAAGCGTCCATATTTGAGACACCCTGTACTATTTTGGTCGAGGGTAGGACATTATTTGAAAATTTGTTGTAATAAATGATATACTACATAATGCTGTTTTTATTTTTTATTATTAACTAATTTTTCACTATCTTGAACACTTCTACACTACTTACGATCGGCATAGTACATTTACTTTTTTGCTGTAGATTAACCCTTCCCAAAGGTAGTTTTTAGGCGAATGTTCACGTTGATAGGACAACCCAGCTTTCTAAAATTTTATACAAAGTTTCTCAAAATTCATAAAAATTCCAATATCTTCTATATTCTATATGTATAGGTCATTCTAGTACGACAGGCTTCATTTGGCCTACTGACTGTGGGACACCCTGTGTAAAAAATTTCAGTAGATTAGTGCACCCGATGTAGGATTAATAATTTTTACTATACAGGGGGTTCCAAAAATATAGTATTAATTCTTCCAGTTACGTGTGTACAACCGTTGAGTGGGGAATAATTTCCTCAACGGTACGACTAACTTTTTGTGTACACCCTATATCATTATAAAGAAAGTGGTTTATATAATATATCCACACTATTCACTGGTACATAATATAAGAAATTGCTATATCTTTAGCTTGCTCTATTTTCAGGAAATTGGAAACGTCGTTTCTGTTGCGGACATAATGAAAGAAAACCCTCTAAATTGACTCTAGCAACAAGAAGGGTAGCTGGATATTTTTTATGCCGGTTGTTTTTTTCAGAGCTGCGCAACACCTCCTAAATTGAGTTTGAATAATTTATATAGCAATTTTGTATGTTAGCGAGAGCAAGGCCGTAGAAATTTTTGTGCAAATATACTTAAACCTGATTTTCCTGGCTTTATTAAATTTTTGCTGTTTACTTACGTCGACTGCTCATTCTCGTCTTGTTCCACCGACATCTTCCAAAAACATCTTCGGGTTTACGTAAATTTGAAAATAATTAAAATAAATTTATTTAGGCCCACTGGAAGTGGACGTAATTTTTTTTTGCATGTGGACATTATGGGTTCGACATTGCATCATTGGAATAAAAATAAGAGAAAGATATAAAACAGGAACGGGGAACTTTATAATTACTAATTAAAAAAAAAATTAAAAAATCAATCATCATCTTACATACGATGCTTCCCACAAAGCTTATGGACAATACTTATAATACTATTTTGTGTCTTATAAGCAGGAAATTTTAAAACTTCATATTGTTTAACACATACCTATACTTTAATGTAAGATATAAGTAACCCCTTATATTATAAGCCACATGCCAAAAAGTTCTAGTATGTCGTCTGTGACTTCTGTGAGTATAGGGACTTCGGCTAGGAATCTAATTTTGTTTTGGCTTCACCAGTCCACCCGGCCGTAACTAAACCCCTAATCGATAAATCCTTTTAATACACTTGAAGTAACATTAGCCGGTTGCGCTTTATTTTTAGGCCTATAAATATTGTACGAACCGATATTTTGAGATTTTGCCCCTGGCCCCTTCTGCGGCAGTTAGACCCTCAGAAACTTATAATCTCCGTTCCATTATGACTGTTATATTAGATATGATTATTGTGAAGAAATATAGTAATTATTATATTACAGTAAAAATCGGGAGGTCTTACTTAAATGTTCCTAGGCATAAGAATCGAAGTAGGCCGATAATTATGAAATTGAGAGGGTGAAATTATTATTTTAAATCATTTTCAACAAGGCATCTCTTTAATAAAAATTTTCGAGAATCTTTACTACAAAGTAATGCGATTTTGTTCAAGTTGATTTTTTCAAAAAACATTGAAATAATTTAATAAATCACAGATTCCGCAATCCCTGCAACCATCGGAGACATTGAAAATGATAACACCATATTATGAAACATAATTAACACAATTTACGAGTTGGTAGTAAGAATAAACCAACTTATTTTACTGGATCTCACTATTCACTATACTATTTACGTCACGACGTTCGCCAGCGAAGCAATGCGTCACCGCGACACCGTTGTCTTTTGGCTTGAACAAAAAGGGCTAGCGGTACTCCCATATATACGAACATAAACATTTCCAATTTTAAAAATTGCCATTATAACTTCAAGAATTAAGAATAACGTTATGTTCTAAAAATTTAACCAGTTTTAATTTTGTACAGGGTGGTATATTTTTTCAACAAATTATGGGTACCTAGTTATAAATACTAAAAAAAGATCATGGTTTCTATACAGGGTTCTTCACTTAAAACTTCCCATCCCCTTACCTATTTTTATTTTTCGACGATTGTTTGGTGCCAACATGGAAGCTCTTCGAAGACTCCTACATTTTATCTAAAAACTCTTAAATTTCATTAAAAAAAAAAGAATTACCTACACTGTGTGCACATTCCTTAATAATGGGCCTACTTTGATGTTTTCGTATTTTGAACATTTCCGTTCCTTTCGTAAGTTATTACAAACAGTTTTCAGTATACTTTTTCGTTTTTGAAGATACCAAGAGTGCCAAAATTAAAGTAGGAGATTATATTGAAACAAAGTAGCGAGGGGTAAGGCACGGCCCAAAAATGTGTACACCAGATCCCACGTAAGTGTTTCCTGCGGGTTCCTATGATTTCCTGTTATTTCCAGTGATTTACTGTGGTTTCCTATGATTTCCCATGGTTTGCTATGATGTTCCGGAATTAGCGTGATTTCCCCAGAATTTCCTTTGAATTGTACACCATATTTCCAAACTTGTAAGAAGTACTTTTTAATTGCAAATAACTTCTAATAAACTTTTTTTGTATCATCTTCCAGAAAAATATAAAATAGTAGTATTCTTTCGCTTTCGGCTATTAAGCCACTATCAGTGTCACGTACGAACCGGTAAATTGTACAGGATGATTCATTGGGAATGGGAAATCCCGAAACCGGAGATAGGAGGACCAAAACATGACGATTATACAAAAATATAAAAAATATACAAAAAATGTTGCTTGTTAAGGAGATACAAGGTGTTCCACTTAAGTGTGGCAAACTATACTTGTATTTATAGTATACTAGAGTCTCATCTTAAAGTGCCCAAAAACAATATATATTATAATAATTTTAGTTTTTTTTTAATATTAATTATTTAGTAGCATTCTCAGTTGGCCATGAAACAAAACAATGTGTGCTTAACTGTCAGTTAAGACTTCTTGTTACCTGTTTTGTAGTTTGCGACATCGATGTCATAGAATTGAACCAAGTTTTCATTCAATAATAATTATTATTTTACTTATTACATTATTACTGTAAATAAAATCCTGGGTTTCGACCAAAGTTATATATTATTTTTTTTGTGTTGTTTATACGACGCGTTTCGGCATGTTTGCCATCATCAGGTATATAAAATATATATATATATATAAATATCAAAAACAATAGTTGATTACATTCTTTTTTAATGTCGCTAAATTATTTTTTTTATTATTTTTATATAAAATATATAATGTCACTATTTTTTTTTAATTAATAAAATTACTTACATTTATTTTGTAGGACGTAATTTACAAAAAGGGACATTTAAAAACATTATTTTAACTTAAAACGATGTACATACATCAGTAAAACATTTAAAAAAAAACAAAAACTTTTTTGATGTTTTTGAAAACACAATTATTGTTCTATGATAAAGAATAATACGTTGCATTTTTTTTTCACAATTTCCACATATAAACTTTTGCATTTATAATAAAACTTTGAAATTCTCAAACATTACTTATCATACCCAAAAATCAAAGTATTCCCATTATGCCCTTTGTCTCATCATAAAGACATGATTTATATAATCTATTATGTAAGGGTATACAATTTTTATTTAGATTAACTTCTGAATTCAGACAAGCATTGCTAATTTTGAAAAAGAAAATGAAAAATGAACATTTCGTTTCAGATCAGTAGGTATGTGTCATTAAAATTGTTTGTTTTCGCTACACACTGCAAAATAGGATCTATTCGAGCATGTATACAGAAAATAAAAGCCAGTAGACGAAAGTGTGTCCTCAAGAGAGCAGAACCGTCGAATTTTCCGTTACAGGCTCCTTGGTTATTATTATTACCCCCGTTCCTTGTCGAAACTTTGCAACCGCAGCCTAGGCTTTAAAGCTAATTGCTTCAGGAATTTAGTTAGCATATCTCGGTGTATATTAATTTGTTAATTTGGCACATGCTACACAACCTATCTGAGGATCACCACAGAATCCTATCTTTGTCTTACCGACGGTCCTTGAGTGCCTATCACGACCGCGAAATCTGTCTTGAACGCGTTGTCGCAATGCGTACGATCATTTAGAAAACGTGATATTCTGCCCTACGCCCCATATTTTAAGAGATTAACAGAATTATGTGCTTAAAACCGGCAACGCCCTTCCTTCAGATACAATGCATTACACTGTTGCCAAATCTAAATCAGATCTGACAATTTTAAACTGCTGGAGCTTTTTCGTGTCCGTGTATGTTGCGTTGCCTACTTTAATAGGTAGGTAGTAATTATTATCAGAGCATTTTAAACTATATTAAGCCCTTTAAATTCTTTCCAAATAAGCGCAGAAGGCGTAGGATGGTAATAAAATCGAAAGAAGGCCCATTATTGTCGTACCATGTGAGTGGAAAAAAGATGGGAAATCTACGTGGCAGCATGCCCCCTGCCTTGACCGGTGATTTATTGCATTCTGTCCTTACTTTCGCCAAGATATACCTTTGTAGACATGTGTCTCGGACCAGACTATCCCCGATCCTCAAAAAGCATCCCAAGAATGTTCCCGAAAACCGGGAAACTTCCAGGGCCAGCATAAATACTTCAAAAGGTTGACTTCAGTCGAGTGTAAAATACGAGAACGGCAAAAAGTTTAATAAATCCAATATGATTTCGAGCATATTTCCAACATATTTTATCGACGCTTATTCTAAAGGTGAATTTAATATCTGCATCTTATTTTTAAACGCCTACAAAAATGAATTGCTTCGAGAATTTTGTACAATAAAAATAATTTGACAATATTTGCCATTTGCGACTAGGCCCATTTTTTCCCCATAGAACTAGAACAGCATTTGTTCATGTGCTAAAAAAAAATTCGAGGGAATTCCTTAGATAACCATAGTAATCCAATCAGTGTAGAATTAGTATAAATCACACAGATAAAATACATTGCACATTCGAAGTTGTGCCAAAAATCTCTATAGCTATTGTTTCCTAGCGATGTGAGTTCAAACGTGTTTTAACTCTGAAAATAGTTATAGTGGTGTGTGGAAGGGAAGAAAAACCGCCACTGGCAACGGAATCAGCACCTAAACAAATATTTGTTTTGATTTGGTGTTTTAAAAGTGAATGAATACAATGCGATTTGTTATTATTGCTCTAGTAATATTTTGTCATAATATTAACACAATGAAAACTGAATTTGTTAGGCCGTCTATATTTTCTTCGAATACAAAAACGACTGCACGAATGTCACGCACAAAAGCAATATCTTTTATTTACACTTCGAATTATTTTTTTATTGCAGAGGAAATTTTTACATGACAACAAAGAAAATGTATGGGACAAGAAAATAACTACTAATGTCTAGAAACAATTATTGCCTTTTTTTGTATACCTACACTTATACTCATGTCTCCGCTACTCATTTAATATCGAATTCGACATAAACCCTCATATAGTTTTCTTCATGGTATCACTCTCATTGACAAGTAAAATTTGAGTTACCAAAAATAATTAAACTATTTTCGAGTTACTCTCAATTTAACATCTGGCGAAAGTTTCATGCACTGGATGTAAGGAAAACACAATATACCAAATACTCCAATTACCATTTTGAACGATATGTATATGAATGGCACCGGACACGTATCATCAAAATATTAATTTCAGTTTTATAATAACAAATCTCGTCTATTTTGATGGAGTTTCTTTTGAATATACGCTTTCAATATGGTCGAGAAAACTGCCCATTTGTTTACATAGGTAACGATATAAAATTACACGACCTTCAAAATACGGATGAATGGAAATCGACAATTTCATTATTTATTAATCACATGGAGATACAATGGAAATGTTTTTGGGCTAGATTTAATGAGATTAATTGGAATTATAATTTAAGTAATTTGCTCGGTGGAATTTCAATAATCAAAACATTATGCTAATCTGTGCCTGAGTTTCCGCTGGTACATATTTTGTATATCGGTGGATCGCTACGCGACGCCTACCTACCGCGACTACTAAAAATCCCAGCGCTGCCAATTCTCCAGGCCCACTTCTCTAAGAGGTCTACCTTCGCAATACCTCATTCACTACACGATAAGATCGCATCTGTGCAACACAACGTTGTCATATTATCATACTATCAAATTTGCCCGTGGATCACCCCACCACCTCCCAATATTTCATTCCCTGATAATAATATTTTATTATAATCGCATCCCATTCTTACACACATACAGATGACACCTTTAGAACTGCCAGATAAGTATTTATTTGTCTATAATAGTATCTGTTTTTAACACTATCCAATAATACAGTGTGGATAGAAATTGTGGAATATTGCTTATATTTCTTAAAATATTCCTCATATCAAAAACACGTTTTAATAAAAGTGTTAGGGGAAATTATTTCCCGTTTAGTGATATCAAGCAATCATTCGTAGCACAAAAAATGTGGTTGCCATGGTAACCGATTTAATTTTTTTAAATGGCACCATATACCCACTTTTTTGGAGAAAATTGATACATTGGAACTTTCTGAATACGATTCAATACAATTTTAATGGGGTCACATAAGAAAAAAATACAAAGAAATTAAGTTTTCTATTATGCATTAGACAATGTTTATCAAAATAATTATTAACATCAAGTTAGCCATGCCAAAATCAGAACAATGGGAAACTGTCACTAGCTGTGTAACTGTGTATATTGTTACACTAAACGTACTTTTTTACTAAATTTTCTGTGTACTTAAGTACTTAGTATGTTAACCTGTATTCTTTCCGTTCCACTTAATTCAAGCGCCATTATAACTTACTAAGTACTCAAGTAAGTACGCAGAAAAAGTACGTTTACCGTTTACTGTAACAATGCACATAATTACAAGCAACTGACAGCTAGTGACAGTTTCCCATTGTTCTGATTTTGGCATGGCTAACTTGATGTTAATAATTATTTTGATAAACATTGTCAATAGCATAATAGAAAACTTAATTTTTTTGTATTTTTTTCTTATGCGACCCCATTAAAATTGTATTGTATCGTCTTCAGAAAGTTCCAATGTATCAATTTTCACCAAAAAACGTATATGGTGCAATTTAAAAAAAATCAAGTCGGTTACCATGGCAACCACATTTTTTGTGCTACGAAAGATTGCTTGACATCACTAAACGGTAATTAATTTCCCGTAACACTTTTATTAAAACAAGTTTTTCATATGAGGAATATTTTAAAAAATATAAGCAATATTCCACAATTTCTATCCACACTGTATAATAAAGAATTTGCAGAAAACAAACATTTCATGTTGAAGAGGGTAAAATGGCGTAATAACAAAATTAATTTTGAATAAGTAACGAACAAACATTATTAAAAATTAATCCGGAAAACCCTTAATTTCGTAGTTGCCTACGTTACATACAAATTCCATTAAGCTAACACCCTAAACTCATAATAAAATTTTAAACCCCATATTATGCGTCAGCTTTACGAGTTGTGTTATAATTATTAATTTAAATCAATTTTCGTTAAATGGGATGTGAAACAACCGAAAAATAAAAGGCAAACGGTGTTTCGGGTTTGGTAATGGAGAGTGAAAATATCCTTTTAGGAATATTACGACTCTCGGTAATAATTGCAAAACAACGAACATTCATTTGAATTTATCATGAACACCAACTACATAACCACATAAAATATAGGTATATGTAGGTTGTATGTGCGTTCTAAGGGATGCGGGATGACTTAAAATTCGAGTGTGGGTTTGTCTTACAAATTTTTTATTAGATAAAAAATTCATAGTGCTGTTTCGCCCTCGGGTTATTCAAAGCAGCTGTAGGCCTTTACTTTCTTTTCAAAGATATGCAGGGTTATTAAAAAAGATGGGTACCCCCAGAGTGGGGCGAGAGTCTATACAGAAATGGCATATTTTTGCGTAAAGCTCAGTTTTTAGGGTGGTGTAGTCTGTAAAGAGCCCTCCTTAATTTCTTCTTTGAAATAAAAATGTAGAGCATAAAAGACAGCTATGTTTTTTTAAGAATATAAGCATTAGAATACGGAACATAAAATCAAAAATGAAAAAATCGCAAATACTTTTTCCAAGATATAGTAGCGGGGAACCTATAGTCACGACAAGCGAATATTATTGATAGGTTATAATATACGAGTATAATAAACCCTTAGTTTTCGAGATGCAGAGGTTTTAAGACGGATTAACACCTCTTGGTAGTTGCTATGCAACCAGGAATAGAAACATTCATTACGTGATTACATAACTACGCTGTTTGCGGAAAGTTCGGAAATTTAGAATTTCTAGTATTTTTCTATTATTTTACACAATTGCCTCTGCAACGACAATCTTTCGTATAAAAATTTCCAACTACTATTGAACATATTCGACTGTCAAGATTTGTGAGACTGGCTGTTCATTAATTTACCGCGACATACCCGCTTATTGGCTTATGTCTTCGGAGAGATTATGCACGTTAGGAAACTGAAATTGCATATAGACAGTTTCTGGGCTTACTGGCTAGTCCGGTTTGGCAAATGGTCCAATTTAGCAAATCCAGCTTGGCAGTCGAGAGGAATGAGTGTCTAACCGGAACTGATGTCGAGATTAAAAGTTTTAGGCTATAAATAATTAGGAATTATGCAGAATTTCAAACAGTTTAGGGCTATGGGAAAGTGCAAAAATTTCAGTAGTACTATATCAAGGGAAAACTAGTAGCCGGCAATTTTTTTTTTTTTGAAAGATTGTTGGCTTGAGACAAAATTTTGTGTTAATTTTGTCGAGGGAAAATATCTGTAAGCTATTCAAATTGATCTTTCCTTTAAATGGCCTACACAGACATTTTAGACAAACAATGGATTAGAAAAACTAAAAGTGATTTTTAAATTTTTTATTTAAGATGGCATAGAGTTCTAACAATTTTATACAGGACTGTATCATCATACATATTTTTTTTAATTAATATCTCTAAATGGAAATAACGAAATTAATACATACTGTTGCTATCTCCCTGTCATATCAAAATTCATTTCAATATCTTTATTACTTTGAAAGATATAACAAATTATATTCGATATATATATATATATATATGTTACAGACCGTATATGTAAAACAGGCCGTATACAAAAGGACTAGTCCATATGCTAACGGACTGAAGATATTAGTCCATATGTATAGGAAGCTTGTCCTTCAACAAACGGTCTAGTCGGTTTGCAAAAGGACTAGTCCATTTATATAGGGTCCATCTGCAACTGGACCATATATCACAGAGAGGTTTAAACAAAGACAGAATGTATGTGCAATGTTTTCCGGGCGGTTTCGACATCCGCCATTTCTGAATTACTCCTTCTTTTTTTATATAGGCCCATCAAAGAAGGATATTACTTCTTGCTGGTACGTAGTATTTTGAAGGAAAAAAGGTAATTATTTAGTGTAATCACAGAATAGCCACCGTTGGCTATTCTGTGGTATAATGTATAGGTACCCTAGATTTTTTTTGCAAAATACATACTAAAAAGAAGACATATTCTTCTTTAATGGGCCTATATAAAAAAGAAGGGTAATTCACTACGATTTCATATACAGTCTGAATGCCAATAGTCCGTATGTCAACGGTCTAGTCCGTATATGAAATGCCATGTCATTTACATACGGTCTGCGCCATTTAGGCCGTATAGATACAGCCTAGACCGTATACATACGGTCTGTTTTCATATACGGGCTGTAACGTATATATTTAATTTTAACTCCATGTTTCTTGAATTGAATTGATATGAAATTTTCGTTTTAAAATATAATTTTCTCTTCAATGTTAAAGTCCTACTACAAAAAACTGACTCTGGCTCATCTAATGCTATTTCACGTTTATCTAAATTACAATATTGTATGAATCTGAATTTGCCCGCCTAAAGGCATTGTTTCTCTTCTGTTCCATTAATATTGTTTCAGATGTATATGTATGTCTGTGGCCGTTTCCATTCTGTCCATATTATTTGATCCATATTAAACGGGAGCTGTGCGCTTGTGCATCATGCCACCTACCTTTGGTATGCATGGAATGAGGCCCCTCCCTAATTCCAACTCTAATTTTAAGTTCAATTATGCTACAAGCGCCGGAATTGAATCCAAGGTTCCGAAAGGACCAATCTCTCATCCCCCAGACTTTTTTAATTGATAACTTCAACTTCGCCAACAATTAACTTTTTTCGAACTTTCCTGAGATTCATTATTAATTTTACTTACATACTTACAGAGCTTGGCAGGTATATATTTGTCAACACAAATAATTTAAATTTAAATACTTTTCAGAAGTATTTTGCCCAGCTCTCCATACTTAAGGACAACCATGTGTACCTATCGAAGCTATCTCCTTATACAGGATGTCTCTTAGTTTGCAGGATACGAGTTGGTTGAATAGGTAATAACATAACAATAAAAGAACACAAAGAATAGGGACTAATTATAGCTTTGTCAAATTCCTTTGCTATTTTAAAATAATAAAATTTGCGATAAACTAAGTAAGAAAGGATCGATAATATTAAATCTGCTACACTTTAGAGTCTAAAGTTTAGACTTACAAAAATACCAACGTTGTTATTTTTCAACTGTCAACTGTCGTGGTTTATAATAATAATTGCAATAATAGTATGGGCCTGTTTCACACTTTTTTTTAATTTTTGATTATGAATCTTAATAGTAAATAAAACACGAAAATATTTTTTTCCGATTTTTTTTTTCGACCGGGAAATGCCCTAAAAACGTGTTTGAAATTCAAATTTCTTGGGCCCCTGACGTCACGGGCGTAAAAAGCTGATTGGCTACTGTTTTGCGACGTTGACACGATTTACGGCAATATCGATATGTTTCTATTTGAGATTTGTGAAGACTGAGACCAGAGGCCATAAAAAGAAATAAAAAACAAACTAAATATCAATTAATTTAATAATATACCACAATCGCAATGTTTTTCCCTTTTTAAAAGCTTTTATTTAACTTGCAATGTATGTATGTATGTATGTATGTATGTATGTAATTTGTTCGGGTGGAATCTTGCAACTCAATTTTGAAGCAGATATCTTCAACCGATCGAGCTGAAATTTTGTACACACGTTTAATTTGGATGACAATGCATGATTATATGTGTGACGTCATTCTAAATCCAACATGGCGGATCACCCAAGATGGCGGACTAGTTAAATTTCAACCGATCGAGCTGAAATTTTGTACACACGTTTAATTTGGATGACAATGCATGATTATATGTGTGACGTCATTCTAAATCCAACATGGCGGAACACTCAAGATGGCGGACTAGTTAAATTTCAACCGATCGAGCTGAAATTTTGTACACACGTTTAATTTGGATGACAATGCATGATTATATGTGTGACGTCATTCTAAATCCAACATGGCGGAACACTCAAGATGGCGGACTAGTTAAATTTCAACCGATCGAGCTGAAATTTTGTACACACGTTTAATTTGGATGACAATGCATGATTATATGTGTGACGTCATTCTAAATCCAACATGGCGGAACACCCAAGATGGCGGACTAGTCAACTTTGACTTGTGTAGTTTGGTGAGATAGGCGTCAACAGCATTGGTCTGCAACCTGTCTCGTTGTATATTTAGGCTCCAAGCTCTTCGCGCCTGGTCAAGCATACGTGGCCTTAAGTAGGGTTAGATCATTAGAAGGTCTCCTCATTGAAGAGCTAGACTGTTCTAAACTAACCGGCAAACGACCTTGCAACAATGATGCGTTAACTGAGATGAATAGACTCAGACACCTGGCCAAACTAAAAATTACAAAATAAATTAAAAGTAAAAAAATATTTTTAAAAAAAGCTTTTATTTAAATGCGCTAAAAAGAATAAAATAATCTTTTCTTTTAAAACTTTTACTATCAACTTATAACGTCATTCCACAATTTATATGATATAAAAGCTTGTCGCGAGATTTAAGTTTTCAAACTAAGTAAATACCACTACTTAAATCTCGCGACAAGCTTTTATATCATATAAATTGTGGAATGACGTTATAAGTTGATAGTAAAAGTTTTAAAAGAAAAGATTATTTTATTGTTTTTAGCGCATTTAAATAAAAGCTTTTTTTAAAAATATTTTTTTACTTTTAATTTATTTGAGTTAAAAGTTACTTGCAGAATGATCACCAACTAGATAGTAAGTTGTCCAAACCTAAATAAATCTGGTTTATAACAACAAAACATAATCTTGACAATCAAAATTTGATTTATTAACTCGAAATATTCTGACATCGTTGGTTTTTGCCGTTGATCTTCTTCATTTTGCAATTATTCTTAAAGCTAACTCTCGAATGTGTTTTCTATCATCCCCTAAACTGACTATCAAAAGGTTTTCCGGATGACCAAAATATTCCTTTCTCTTTTCTCTCAATTACGGAATCTATAACTTTTTTCAGTTCTTCAGGGAGGTAACAATACTGACTGATAATGCTAAATAAGTGCCTATCACCATCACCATCCATATTACAAGACCAATAATTCAATTTGATTTCATATCGGCATACGGTATACACTTTAACTTTTAACTTTCTGCAGGTTTTAAGAAAAACATTTAGTTTTATTAGCTCGGTTTACATTAAATAATGACAATCTCTGTACACGACCCACAAAACAACTACCTGCGTCTGTACGGTCGAGTTGGGACAACCGTTTATTCAACTGTCTCTCTCCAGAGAATCGATTTCGATTCAATGTGCACGTCTGAGATTAGAACGGAAATCGAATTTTTAGGGCTTCGATTACTAGTATAACCGGCAACGTGGCAAACGCAATTTCATTGCTCCAAATAAAGGCGCGCAGTTTAAATTTTTTATATATTTTTTTAGTTAATAACAATATTAGGTGTTGACGAGAAAGATGCTGAGGGGGATTTTATTAAAGAGTTGTGTGATTAATTTCATTCTAGTAGTAAGAAATATCGAAATTCGATTGAGTGGACAAGGCCCATTGCAAAAAGTTTTGTTAAAGTGTGCTGCAAAGTCAGTCTACTACACTGCGAGTGCTAATTCCAGAATAATTATTTGCAACACTTACAACAAAAGGATTGGGTCGTTGTCTTACGCGATCGGAAGAAAATATCCTTGAAAATGTTGTTGCTCTTGATAAGTTAGATACGGCACAGGGCTATAATCTTGACCCTTATTTCTGCTACGCCCTGACACCACATTTATCAATCAACGGTAGAGATTTCGCAAATATTAGAAAAGATCGTAACCTTTTATTTGCCGATTCTAATAGAAACCCACTATGCTACGTTCGGGAATGTTTAATCAAAATGTCGATTCGCATGCCAAATGAAACTGGGTAAATGGGCAAATAATTGTTTATTAATGCTAACGAAGGCAAACTTTTAGACAGTTCGGTGCAATGCGCCGAGTGGAAATACATAAACGAGCAGAACGGACGAACGAACAGAAAGTTAATTTCATCCATAAAGTTCAAATGTTAGAACGAAAATACTTGGGGAAATGTTTATTTTTGTAATAAATGAGCGAACCGGTAATTTGGTTCAAAATGATGCGTCAGACCTGTTACACAAAGTAATGGCAAAATATTACGAACGAGTTTAACAACTACGGGTCAAATCTCAATGTTAGTTAATGACATACAGGGCATTGTTCATTTCAAGTTCATTTTTTGAAATTGAATTATGACTACATCTTACATCTCCCAAAATAAAGTTGGCACTGTTATGTTTTTGACGATGGAGAATAAGCCGAAGATGTCAATTACTACATATCTCGCAGAGGACGCTACTTGCGCTGTTTTTTACTCGTAAGTTTTTGGTCTCGCAGGTTTATCATTTTAGTAGATATAAAGTGTACTCTTATTTCACAGGGACAAATCCCACGGTTTGCGTTGAAAATATGCCCCAAAACATCTGTTAACTCCAACATTCGAAACATAAAATTTTCATTTACCGCTTTAAAAAAATATGAGAGATCAATTATTGTACCATTTAAAGCGATAAAAAATCCCCACAATGTACCAAAAATGTTTGCTTTCAAAATGGAACAGATTGAAAGTCAGCAAAATTTGGACACACTATTTCAAGAAAACGAATGGTGTTTTGACCAATGTCCATTCGGTTTGTAAGTTTGAAAAACGATTTGTTCTAATAACAAAAAAATTTAGGCGGAAGTTAAACATATAAAACATGTTCTTAGGAAATATGTTATTGAATTTGTCGAGCAATTTTTTCAGGATTGCCAACAAAATAACAATGAGAATTTAGAAAAATCAATCTGATGGACCTACCACTACATTTAATTTATTCCTTATATTCCTGGACTCGGATAAGCTAAAACGCATAGGTAGACAATCTGTTTAATGTCCGAACAGTATTTAAAGCCAAAAGTACAAAGTACAGGGTGTTCCCATATATTTTGACTCACCCCTAGAACCCCTATTTTTCGAGTTAGAAAAATTACTTAAATGAAAGTTGTAAGGTACCAAGGTGTATTGTCCCAAAAATAATGGATTGACAGGAACGCCCTTGCCTAAGTTGAAATGCTTTTCCATGGCAACCTTGATTAAAAATAAAGATCGTATTTATCTGCAATTTGGAATATCATGCGAATGCTTAGAGCAAACATATAACATATTTATATTGTTGGAATAGGAAAAATGCATGCAATTCAAAAATCCGCAAATATATAGGGTGTTCCATTAAAAAAGTAAGTTTATATTTTTTCATAAATTTGCGACGCTCATTTGTTTTATCTAGTAACAGATCCTAGCGGTTCAGAAAAAAACCCTGCAACTTTCATTTAAGTAATTTTTTTCTCGAAAAATATAGGCTCTAGGGGTGGGTCAAAATATACGGTAACACCCTGTACAAAAGTAAAAATTGCATTTATAAAATTGCTTGTGAATGTGGAAAGTTCTGTGTTGGGGAGATTTGAAGGTCATTATTTAACGTTCGTTTAAAATAACATAATTATATCAGGCAAAATCAAATTTCAAAGTCAAAGATACTTTTTATAATACCACAGATAACGTAACCTAGATTGGCAGATCCTTTGTTCTCCGAATTCGGATTCGCCTCAGAGTCACCTATTAGAAAATATTCCAAAACCCTACTTTATAGTCTCAAAAACAGTCGAAGGCAGTCAAGAAGTGCAATTCCCTCTGCCGGTGGCCCCTCCTCTCTCAAAATGGAAGGCTCATAGGCAATTCTACTAGGGGCGCTCATTATGAGAGTATTGTGTAAAAAATACTGCGAACCCGCACAGGCGATTTTGTATTTATGAATAGGTAGAGGTAGGTAGGTACAGAAAAAAAAATAATAATAAGGCAGACAGCGTTGCAGTTCTATAACAACCACTATAAGTTATCACAACTAGGAAATTTCTTGAACTCTAGTGTGGAAGTACCTATTTAGGTTACACATTTATGTGGTAGGTGGTAGGAGTGTTATTTTAACGTTTTATAGATGAATGCGAGGGAAGGACAATGTAGGATTATATAATATAAGTTATAATGACCATTTTTCTCCTTTGGATAATATACAATGTGACAAAAAAATAAGGTCTGTATAATAAGGGAATTTTTTGCAGAACTATTTAAAATTTGACTTTGCCAGCAGTTTGTGCTTGTACAAGGATAAAAATTACGTTCGCAAAAGTGGTCTCGTCGTCACGTGGTAACTGTCAAATTTGACATTTGACAAGAAAAAAACGTCAGTTATTTATCGAAATATCGAAACGACATAAAAAATTCCTATATTCTATATTATGCTTTTGCAGTTTGAAATAGCGCAAAGGAATTTTGGATGCAAAGTTTCATTAAGAAGAACATACAGCGTGTCCCGCTCTGATGTCCGGAAAAGAGAAAAGTTTTTTTATTGATGGGGTTTATGACAAGAAGTCACTATTTAGAATTTAGAAAAATGTTGTTAGTCACCAAGAGTAAAGTAGAGAGTACCGTTGTTTTTGACGATATCGAAAAATACTATCAGGGACGTCATTTAGAATCCATAAGGTGTAAAAATGTTGTTGTTTCAGCAATTTATGTTTATTTTTTTTAACAAGTCGGGCAGCTAATTTAACTGTGCCACTTTATTTGATATTTGCAGAATTTGTACAATAATCAATTTCTTTAATATTATTACGTCAATTTATTGCCAACAATATGGATAATTTCATGAACAAAGAATAATGTTATTTAAATGTACAAAAATAAATTTCAATTTCTATTATACAGGCAAGAATCAGGCCTTGTATAAAAAATCAAAAATATTTTAACAGTTTTGGACTTTTTGGAACAAGCAGGAGTTTTTATAAAGAGTGACTTTTTGTCGTAAACCCACGAATAAAAAACTTTTCTCTCTTCCGGACATCAGAGCAGGAGACGCTGTATGTTGATCTATAGGGTACATCTTTGCCCGGGGACACACTGTATTTCACAACTTACAAATTGTGAGGTAGCGTAAAGATAACGCACCCTCTAATTATGCTACTACCTATTTAAAAAATTGATAGTTTATCCGCCATTTAAGTAAATAACAATAGTGCGAAATATGCTTATTATACCTGATCTTACAATCCACTCTCTCGATAGGTATTGTTTCGTTCGGGGAGAATCTATGCATGACAGCATGGCCTGCAATATTCTTGCAATTCATAAAAACACACTTGTTACCCTTTCTTCTTTTCTTCGGTTTCCTTTGATTAGATTCCTGGCACTCTATATTACCATTATTCAAACCAAACTACGATTCGCTTCACCAGAATAACAATATAGGTAGGTGCACTTCCGATTCCGAAAGAGCAGAGATTGAATGAATAATACTATTTAGCCCCTAGCAATATTTGTAAATGGGGAGAAGTAGCCGTAGGATTATACCAGAGAACACCCTTCCTTGTTCTCTGATTATACTCAGTTTTATTGCATGTCATAAAATACCCACCTCGTATTAAATACAAAGAAACCGGAATTATTTTAATATTCTGCCCGGACTAGCGTGTTCGGTTGCTATGACAACATCCGTATCGATCGGGGGGCGGAGACCTTTTCGGCGTAAACAAGAATCACCCAGAATTTTTATATTTTGGCGGTGATTGAAGGAACAACCCGCCCTGCCAATCTAGGTTACGTTATCTGTGATAATACTGATAGAATTTTCTGCACAAAGATGTTGAAGTTGTTTTTTTTTTTAGCTAAACGTTCAAAGTTTCGTTCATTTACTGTTAAGCATTTATGCATTTTCCTGGCAACTTGAAAAAGTTGTCTTTTAATCAGTTTGGTTCAGGTTCTGTGTCGAAAAACCAAATTAAAAATTAAATGGATCTGTTTCTTATTTCTTCGATATATAATATTTTCCGGCCTAACAGTTTTCCAGCAACAGTTGTTAATGTTCTGACGAGTCGCTGAAAAAAGCACACGTAAACCCTCCTTCATCTCCAGTACTTCAACTTTCCATAACTCAATGGAAATACGCCTCGGTGGGCTCTCGTTCGACACTCTAGATATTTACGGTGCCCCTTCAAGTGTTTGATCTTCTCTCCTACAATATCGGATGTATATTAGGTTTTCGTCCTGTCACTTTTATTTATATTTACCGTGCCCTGGAGATGGCCAGGCGATTATTTTTCGTATACGTGTCTGCCGAGTTCCCCTGGAAAACCGTATTGTTTGAGATAAAGATGGAGCGCGAGACAGATCAAAGGAAACGAATTGCGTCATCTTTCATTTTGCCGGGCTGTGAAGGCTTCTGTCTAAGCTGGGTCCTTTTAGGTGAAAGGGTCATATGTGTTCGAAAGGAAAAGGGTAGGTATTCGTTGGTATTTGATTTGTTCAAGCGTTATAAAAAAAGGGAATAAATAAAATAGGTAGATGCGCAGTGTACGTCAATCTTCATGTGTATCGTAAAAGAACTGCTGGCAATAAATTTAATTTTGTAGTAGTAACTGCCAGAATTTTACACAACTCCTGATACAACATGACATAGAAACTGACATTGATATTTTTGTCTCCTTAAATTATCTTTCAAAATAATGCCAAAATTGAATTCCTTGGCCCTAAAAACATAGAAAACGGCATAGGTATTAATTAATGGAAGCGATAGAAGCACCGCTCCCCTTGATTCCGTGAATTGAAAAAAAGATTCTCAGTATTCGACACGAAATAAAAACGACTTATTTTTGTCGAAAAATTGTTTGACAGAGAGGTTCTTTTTATCTAGCTCCAAAGTTGATTTCACTTGTACCTAGGACAATAAAATCTCTTAAGAAAATGGATATTAAATAATGATACAATCGGAATTCCTATTGTTGAACTATTAGGCTGAATAAGCGACCATTAAAACTATCAGTACTTATAATATAATGTATATGCTTATGCGATTGTGACAAAATATATCTAAATTGTGATTATGACTGGAACTGTATAAATTAAATTTCAAATTTTGTTGTGATTCATTACTTAAAATGGGCTACAAGAAGATGAACACTGTTTTACTTTAAAGATGCTAGTGTGTTTTAAGTTTTCATTTATGTTTGTTTGTTTTTTTTATCTCGAAATAGCTATTCCTGTCACCCACAAGCAGTACTAAGAAAACTGCTTCGTGGCGTTTCACTGTGTTTATTTCTTAGACAAAGAAAGAGAGAGGACGCCTAACAGCGCTCGCGGACGTGTTACCGACTGCCACATCGCACGACAGGCCAGTGGCGTAGCTTGAAACCCGTTCAATATCACAAAAATGTTAAAATGAAAAGGTAGTTAATTTTAACTAACATGTAATTTGAAATATTGGTATTTATTTGCAGATAGTTTCCCAAATGTAAAGCTAGCGTCAAGTGCTGAAATATATTTATTTGTGGCGATTTCGAATCAATCAAAATAAAATAAATAATGCACGCCCATGGAAACCAGACCATATTTTATGAAACTATCATAATAAATTAAGAAATTTTCAATAAAAACGATGTTACAAAATAATTATATTGGTCTTATTTGCAAACAAAACAATGCACTTTATCATACTAAAAGGTAGAAGGAATTTGAAGAAGTTATATTGAGAAAAAATGAAGTTTTAGGGCATCTTTCAAAGGTAGCTTGTTAAATATTTACCTGTGAAACGAAATCCCGGGCTCTTGCTTTTCACTCCTGCTTTTGCAACCAAACGGTGAACAATTCACCATCGTAAGAGTATATTTTTCCTCTTAATCGCTATTAGTTTTAATTCACGAAATTAACTCACAATGTAGTCGCTTTGCCTGCCTCATATAAAATGGCCGCCGTTCAAAACGACGTAACAAAATCTGTACACGGCAGGGTAGGCAAGCTCGATGTCCAATCTCTTTCCTTGTCTAAGGTTTATTTACATTATTTGTTTTTGTAAACAAAATGTAAAATTTTAAATAAACTGTTATTATTATTATAGAAAAATAACAATATTAATTCTCGAAATCAGGGATCTACACGCTAATATTATTATATTACACATAGACTATTAGAACCATTGTTGAAATTTTGCATAAAATTTTATATTAAAACTAATAACTAAATGAAAATACCTATACCTCAACTTAGTATCGTGTCCTAAGAATTGTAAAACATTACTATTTATCTGTTTTAAAATTAAAGTATGAAAGTTGGTGTAGTAGGATTTTTTTGCGGACGGTTTCATACAATGCTTTTGCCTACCTATGGCTCCTTTAATATTATGCTTTGTGTAAGAAATTTTTAGAATTTTATGGAAATAAAATTGTGTGATATGTTTGCACATCGGCAATGAATTTACGTATATTGAAAGAAACTTGATACTGTAGAAAGAAGGATATCTAAAAAAATATAGGAAATGCTAGGGTGTTAAATATGAATATTCTTGTAGTATATTCTTGTAGTACTTACCAGATTGGAAACCATTTCCTTCCAATATTCCAATGATTAGACAAATAATAAACATAGACTAACCTAAAGGCTGCATTGTACTCAAAACAAAAACAACAAATTCGACACTTAAGCCTGCATCATACCTATATGATAACCAGAAGTTATGTGTCCTATGCCAAAATCCAACACTTTACCCTTCCCATCGTTCTTAAAACTACACTAATTCACTAATTACTAACTTAACTATATGTTTTTTTTTCAAATAACCCCTTCATCTCCTAAGAATAACGCAAAAGTAAACACTCGGAGGCATAATAAAGCAAATGTACATCGATCACAAAGAGCTGCAACGTTGCCACGTTAGCCAGAATAAGCAATTTATTAAGGATTTTCTTTATAGACCAAGTTGGATCAGTGAATTCATAAAATCAGTAAAATTTATTGTTAAATGATAACTGTCCAAATTTTTACTAAGTATATGTAGATTGTAGATATCAACTCATTCCTCCAAATTGATGTTTTTAACGTTGGTTATACATTTATTACGTAAGTACAAGATATATTTATGAAGAAGTTTGGCAATGGTGTAATCAATGCATTGTTTTGTTTTAGATTTCTATTACTAACTCAGACAAATAATAATGTTTTTAAACATTTTTTATGATGGCAGGGTCTGTATACAGGGTGTCCCGTTAATAATGGTCCATAGAGCCAAAATATGACGATTGAGGCTAATATGCCTTATAGAAATGTTGTTTGTTTAAGAGATACAGGGCGTTGAAGTTCATTTTTTGAAATTGAATTATGGCTCCCAAAATAATGAAGCTGCTGAACTGAAATTTGGCACTGCTATGTTTTTGAGGATGGAGAATAAGCTAAAAATATCAATTTTGCTGTATCTCACAGAGGGCGCCACTTGCGCTGTTTTTGGATCGTGTTTTTACTCCTAACTTTTTTGAGGTTATCTTTTTCATGTTGCAGGTCACTTTAAGAGATCTTTTCATTCTGCAACAAAAAGGTACTCTTGTTTCATAACGATCAAATCAACCGTTTGCCTTGAAATTGCCAAAACGTGCCCCAAAACACCTGTTAACTTCAATATTCGAAACATAAAATTTTCACCTACCGCTTTCAAATGTTACAAATCACATTCAAAATGAAGAACAAAATGCCAGATGGGCATTGGTCGAAACACCATTCGTTTTCTTGAAATAGAGTGTCCAAATTTTGCCAAGTTTCAATCCGTTCCATTTTGAAAACAAAACATTTTTGGTACATTGTTCATAGCAATTTTTTTCTCACTTTATATGGTACAGTGAATCTGTAACATTTGAAAGTAGCAGGTAAAAATTTTATTTTTCGAATGTTGGGGTCTACAGGTGTTTCGGGGCACATTTTGCCAATTTTAACGCAAACGGTTGATTTTATCGTTATGAAACAAGAGTACCTTTTTGTTGCAGAATGAAAAGATGCCTTAAAGTGATGGACCTGCAAGATCAAAAAGATAACCTCAAAAAAGTTGAGAGTAAAAACACGATCAAAAAACAGCGCAAGTGGCGCCCTCTGTGAGATACAGCAAAATTGATATTTTTAGCTTATTCTCCATCCTCAAAAACATAGCAGTGCCAAATTTCAGTCCAGCAGCTTCATTATTTTGGGAGATGTAGCCATAATTCAATTTCAAAAAATGAACTTCTTAAACAAACAACATTTCTATAAGGCATATTAGCCTCAATAGTCATATTTTGGCCCCAAATATGCGCAGTTGCTCTATGGACCATTATTAACGGGACACCCTGTATATTGTATTGAATTATTAGTCTATGTTTATTATTTGTCTGAGTTGTTATCTATTTAGTAAATAGTTATTTATGTACCAAGGCACTGAAGTTCAACTTTTTATGACTCATGTGGAGTTTAGTTGCTGAGGCCTCTGGCCGAGGCAAATAAACCACATGAGTCATAAAAAGAACTTCAGTGCCGAGGTACATATTATATTTTTCTTGAAATCGAAAAAAAAAAGTTTTATTAGGCAAGAAAATAATAATAAGGGATCACCCGTCCACGAACCGACTACGCGCGGCGTTGCTTGACTTTACCGATCGCTCTACCTAGCACAAGCATAATGATGTACGGCACCTTCTGACAGAAAAACCAAACTGCTGCTTCTTGTGCAGCTTACACAACAAATCTATTTTTTTTCAAATTTACTAAAATATGTATACTGAAGGATTGCGCTTCTATACGAAACAATTTCGCAATGTGTACGAAAAGTTAAATGAGCCTTTATCGGCCGGGTTTTGAATATTTGGTCACTTTTAACGGGCGATTTCTCCGCGTCTGACGTTTGATGTTTACATCTCGCCAAGACCTACTTATTGAAAAAATCGTACAATAATGGGCTACATTATTGTACGATTTCTGTGCTTTTAATGACGATTTTGGGACATTTTAATGCCGATTTCAAGAAAACTATTTTTTATTGGATAAAAATAACAATAGTAGTTTATTAAAATAGGGGATACTCAACACTGAATATTTATGTTTAAATGTAATTTAAATACCTATACTAACAAAACGTAAGTATACCTACACAGATTCCAAACAATGCCATGCTACTTTTTAATTCTACATTTAAAATTAAATGGACTAAGTTTCCGTCTGTTTTCGCATGCCATAATATTCTGGAGTAACTCCGCACCGGAGCTAAGAAGATAAAGAGCTTTGAGTAATTTATTGGTAGACTAAATCTGTATTAAAGCAAAACAGAGGGTATACCTACATAATACCCCGAGGAAGGCAAAAACACAAAACTGAGGTTGTTTGTTCTTATTAGCCGGAGCAAGCTTGTTTGCCTTATTAATAATGAAATACGCCTCGAAGTTCGAATTACCTTCTAACGCGAATCTTGTCTATGTGCCGAGCGGACCTACATTCTTGGCTTAAGGCTCTAGTAAAGTGGTCGCTGGATGCATATACGCATACATGCCTAATTAGGATGCAGTTAACGTAAACAGAGCATAAGACGTAAGAGCGTGTTAGCATGTTTTGGAAAAACAAAAGGTCCTGTGAATCCTGGTTATAGAACGCTGGCCGCTGGTAGTTATGGACATGCTTAGGTACAGTATATAGGAATAAGGAACGAGGGATGACGTAGGTAAATTTAAATATTACATATTCATGTACTTGTACCATTAAATTCAAGGGACTGAATGCTCTCTCGCCCACTCCTTTCAAGCTGGGAAATGTAAGCTTAGCGATCTCCATGTAGCTAATAAACATTTTCAAAGAATGAATTTATGACTCCATTGAAGGTGTGGATTCGATTATTCCTAAAGAGAGTGGAAGTGTTTAATTAACAAATAAATCTAATGAGAGTGCTAGTAGTTGTCTTTCAGTTTTGCGTGTTTTTCTATGAATTTGTCTAAAAATTAAAACACAATGTATACAGTCTGTCAAACTTTACAAGCCCTGTGCAAACATGTGGCAACGCCGCAGCGGGACGGTTCAACGGGTGTATGCAGTCTAGAGCAGTCTGCACTTTGGCTTAGTTTATCTTTTCTAATAAATGTTCAACCCTCTTTTTAATTATAATTAGATACATTTGTGACCTTTGTTTCAATAATTGGGTACCTAGGTAGGAAGGTACGTTTGTAACAGACAAAAAAGCAGTAACAAGTAACAAAATATACACATAATATAATATAAGTAATAATAAGTACGATTCCTGGTGTGGATAGGTACCTACATTTTCGACAAATAGTATGGTAAATTTGCGCAAATAGAGGGAACTACATTTTGTTGTAAGTCGAATTTTTATGAAAAGTTTTTACAAAGTGAGCCGTCAGGCAAATGATGATTACCTATCTTCTCTTATGGTTAAATTTTCATAAAAATACAAACAACAAGCGAACAGAGAACTGCATGTTGTGAAGGAGAATAATATCTTTTGTGATTGAAATGGCAGTTAGGGTCAATTTCATAATGCATTCAACTAAAATATATTTTCACTTTAAACTTAGGTAAAGAAACTTTTGCAACAATATTAAACAATGTTTGGATTGTTAGAAAGCTCCTTTAATTTTAAAGGGTACTTTAGTTTATCTATGCAATTGGCCCGTAACCATTTCATTTCAAGTCTACCTACCGCCTGCCGTCAAGCAAAGAAAACCTAGATACTTCAAGTTATTATTACGATTTGACTTACAGTCAGGTATATAACTAAGTTCTAGCATTCTTTGGCGATTCTAGGCACCTTGAGGCTTGAAATTGTAAAGGCACTATTCTGCACTTAGAAATTTTATAGAAATGTTTCACTTTTGCACAAACTAAACAAATTTATAAAAAAGCTGTCGCCAGCACTTCGGGCAGTCTGTTTCCACCCAGAGACACACTGCCTCGTCGTAGCAATCTGGCGACGATATAGGTAGTACTACCCGCACTAGACAAATTAATTCTGGTAAATTTCTTGTAAAATCAACTGACAGGGAGTGACAGGCCACGCCGCGCAGACCCGCAAGCCATGTTGCCAGCTTTCCCAACTTCAGGGCTTTTCCTAGAGTCGGCTGTGGTCTGACCCATAAAATTTGTATTTGTCATCCGATTTTGAGTTTTTTTTTTAACGACATGTCATCGAAAATTGTACTTTAGGGCAAAACGGCACATTTTATTTAAAATAAACAAGGCCTACTACGACATATTTTTGTAGTCAAAATTAGAAAAATCATATTAGGCTTATTTTTATAAAAATTCTGACTATTACATTTTAGTCCCAAAAAATATGTGGTAGTAGGCCTTCGTGTTTTAACATAAAATGTGCCGTTTTGTCTTTTGCCCTAAAGTATCTACAGTTTTTGATGCCTATCGTTAAAACACACAAAACACACTGTATATGACGATGTGATTCACTTCACTTGTGAAAAGTTGATAACCTACGAAATGTAACATACAAACGGAGAGATTTAAATTATTTCGGAAAACTTTACTTTCGTAGCACGGCTGGGGGATGAACGGGGTTAATTATTAATTCGATGGAAAGCAACAGGATTCCTCATAGGAGGCGCCGCTTTTAAAAATTCAGGATGATATTCTCCGTTCTGCTTTACACCGCCGAATCGGATGACATCAATAAGTAATGAAACAAAACGCCGTGTCTCGGGTGGATCCGTCGCAATCGAGATGAGCAAATGTAGAATAATTCATTTGAATAAAGCATGTACAGCGGGCGCATGATATAGTGAAATACGCAACTTGAGGGGCTGTGGGTTGTTTTTTTATTACTCTGACTCCGCGCCTAGCTGTCCTCTACCACTCGTTAGACAAAGTCGCACTTTTTCTAACTGGTTACGTAAATAGCCGTTACCTACATTAAATTTTTCAGTTTCAGCCTTTTCGGAAATCTAAACATATATTTTCTACGTATACACCCGATTTCTATGCCCCCAGAAGAAACTAAGTAATATGCGGCAAACCCAGAGAGCTTGGAAGAAAACTTAGTTATAGGATGATTCCACTTAAAACAAAAAAGAAGAAAGTGCACTGGGTTGTCAATACCAATTATGCTATGCTATCTGGGTCCGCGTCTGAATTCGTTCGAAGAGCAACAAAATTACATTCAGGAATTTTCTACTAATTCAAACCAACTGGCGGAGTTCTACTGAAATTTGCACTTTAAAGGAGAAGTTCTGGGGAGCTTTGAGAAGCGTGGCGCCCTGCGAAATTAGAAGTTGCGTCAATACTTTTGACTTAAAACGGAACGCGGAGATGGCTCTCACACGGGAAAGATGAATTTATAGGTATTTTTGAAGGAATTGCCTCGGGAATTGCAGAACATTTTAGGGCCGACAACTACTGTGCAAAAGAGACGCCCCACGCCATTTTGAACTCCAAATGAAGCAGGTGTTTATAAAAAAAACTCCAATTGGACAAAAGTATTAATAGCCATTGCATGTTTATTTTAAGAGATAGAAGATTTTTATATTGAAATTGATAGCATTGAAAACCTTTATACAACCGGGTGCTCAGGTAGTTTCAGAAAAATTACACAGAGTTTTCCTTTCTCCCATTTTTTGTGGAACATAAGCAAGAAAATAATATAAACAATAAATAAAGAAAATTCAAGAATCAATTCAAAACAACTCGTGGGATATGATATGGAATAGTCTGGAGATAAAATCTTCGTAATTTTAGATCCTTATGAAGCGCGTCATCTCATGCATGACGAATCCATGAGAACAACTTAACCTAAACTACTAACTTGTTTTGAGTCTAAAAATGAATGGATGAATAATTAATAAACAAACGAAGCTGAATAATTTACTAGTAGGTATTATGAAGTTCCTACATAAATTATTTGACGTGTCAAACAAATACGAAGATACGAGCGTAGATATACGTACGTACATAAAGTAAGGAATAAATTCATTATGAAGACAATAAATATGCTCTATCAAATGGCACACTCAAAAATATACGTGCCATTTGAGAAAATCGCCGATGTGCTTTTTACAACAAAAATGACGTGTGCGCGGTTTTCTCCGAAAAACTTTTCCTTTTCGAGAAAATTAAATTATTCATTTTTTTTATATACTGTACAAACTTTATCAGTTAGCAAATTTCCGTGGTTCAGTATTTAGAACTAGAACAAAAATAATATTTGCGGAAACGTTTAAACCCATAGACAAACAATAGATAATTGCGAACTGCATTTCATGGCAAACTAACCATTATATCTACAGTAACTTTTCCTCGAAAAATTGAAAATTACGTTACTTCCAACCGTAAACTTATTGTATTTTCCTCAATGCACTAGCTCCGTTAACTCCCGTTCGATAAAATAAATTTCTTTAACGGCCCTAGCCAACGCTCCAATTCGATCTAGGAACAACGAAACTTGTTCACTCGGAAATTTCGAACTAACCGAACCAAACTGCCCGACTGTTATTGAAATTTGAACTTCAATGCGACGTCACCAGTTGCGTCAATAATTTGAGAACTTTTCAGTGCACATCCTTTATCGATACTATTTACTAATATCTCGTCGTTTAATAGTACCAAAAGTAACTTTTAATTTGGCAGTTAATAACTACTTTGATTTCCAGTTTGTTGAATCACTGGCATTTGCAGTCAAATTGCGTTTTTCGTTGCCAATCCCATTTTGTTTGACTTCCGACTTTATCGGCTTCATTTTCCAATATCCGCCCATTTTAAATTTTCCGCCTACAGATTCCATTAACATATGGAAATAGAGTGTTATTTATGGGATTGCTCCTGCTGGATACGCAATTTCTTTGAGTATACAAAGGCTTTTACCAGGGGAAAACCGTGCAAAAATTGTGAAGAGTTTTCGTGGGCAGCTGTGACCTCCCCATATCGTTGTCTAAAATAAATGCGGGTAGGGTAGGATTAACAATTTCTCGCAGTCAAACTTTCCAGTTTATGTTTGGATATATCTGAGAAGAAAATATAGACGGAAAACTGTAGTGGTTAAAAGTTTGACGGGTATATATAAAGAGAAGTTTGCCGAGTATAAAGAGATCAGCATAAATTAAACTATAAAACAAGTTTCAATCCGACACAGCCATACAGTTTATGGAATAAGTTTTATGATGTTAAAAATTGCGAATGCTAAAAAGTAAATAGAAATGGACTGAGGAAAATTTCCAAACGTAATTTTATGGTAAATTAGTGTATTTTTGAATTTACTCTATCTCTATCATCAATATAGTTATTTGTATACCAAAGCACTGAAATTCAACCATTTATAAGGAATGTAATAAATTTTAACAAAAAAATTAATACCGTCTTCAAAAATTTGCCCCTATGCACACTGCACTAAATTTTTTTAAAAAAATTAACAAATAACACCGACTTCACAAATTTGCCCGTATGCACATTTCAACTAAAATTTTAGAATTATTTTTCTCTCTCCAAATTGAGTTATCTTTGGATTTGGTGACAGTCAAGGCAAGGAATTTAAATCTATTCAGATGTGAATGCATCATATCCTGCATACATCATAACTTACTGACACCGACTCCAAAGATAACTCGAATTAGAAAGAGAAAAATATTTCTAAAATTTTAGTTGAAATGTGCATACGGGCAAATTTGTGAAGTCGGTGTTACTTGTTTTTTTTTTTTTAATTTTTAGTGGAATGTGCATACGGGCAAATTTTTTAAGTCGGTTTTAATTTTTTTGTTACATTTTTTTTATTTCTTATTTTTCAGTGAATTATTAAGAATTATCGAAATCGGTCCAATATTAAATTTCATCCCCTATTTGTCCACCCTTAGGATTGAAATTTTTCTCTTCAAATTTAAATTGGACCACCCCTAAGGTAACCCCTTTCTAATAAAATAAGAATCATCCAAATCGGTCCAATATGAACTTTCATCCCATATTTATCTACCCTTAGGGGTGGAATTTTTTCTTTAAATTTAAATGGGACCACACCTAAGGTACCCCCTTTCCAATAATCAATCATCGAAATTGCTCCAATATGAAATTTCATCCCCTATTTTCCAGCCTTACGGGTGGAATTTTTTCTTCAAATTTAAATGGGGACACTCCTAAAGTAATCCCTTTCTAATAAAAAGAGAATCATCGAAATCGGTCCAATATGAAATTTCATCCCCTATTTTTCCACCCTTAGGGGTGAAATTTTTTCTTCTAATTTAAATGAGGTCACCTCTAATAAAAAAAGAATCATCGAAATCGGTTCGTAATGAAATTTTCTTGAAATCGGCATTAAAATGTCCCAAAATCGTAATTAAAAGCACAGAAATCGTACAATAATGTAGCCCATTATTGTACGATTTTTTCAATAAGTAGGCCTTGGCGAGATGTAAACATCAAACGTCAGACGCGGAGAAATCGCCCGTCAAAAGTGACCAAATATTCAAAACCCGGCCGATAAAGGCTCATTTAACTTTTCGTACACATTGCGAAATTGTTTCCTATAGAAGCGCAATCCTTCAGTATACATATTTTAGTAAATTTGAAAAACAATAGATTTGTTGTGTAAGCTGCACAAGAAGCAGCAGTTTGGTTTTTCTGTCAGAAGGTGCCGTACATCATTATGCTTGTGCTAGGTAGAGCGATCGGTAAAGTCAAGCAACGCCGCGCGTAGTCGGTTCGTGGACGGGTGATCCCTTATTATTATTTTCTTGCCTAATAAAGCATTTTTTTTCCGATTTCAAGAAAAATATAATATGTACCTCGGCACTGAAGTTCTTTTTATGACTCATGTGGTTTATTTGCCTCGGCCAGAGGCCTCAGCAACTAAACTCCACATGAGTCATAAAAAGTTGAACTTCAGTGCCTTGGTACATAAATAACTATTTATCCCCTATTATTTGTCCACCCTTAGAGGTGGAATTTTATCTTCAAATTTAAATGGGACCATTCTGTAGGTATACCCTTTCATAAAAAAGAATTATTGTCCAAATCGGTTTATAAATGACGGAGTTCTGAGGTAACAAACATAAAAAAAACATACAACCGAATTGATGACCTCCTCATTTTTTGAAAAATGGCTATAAATATGTATTAATACAAATATTACCTATAATAGCAATTGTCAAGAGCAATTAAATAGGTAGGCACTTAATAACTAACACATTTAATAAAGAAATTATTAAACATAACAGTACATCACAGATATATTTTGCAAAAGAAGGTATATTTTAAGGTTTGTTAAAAAGCGTAATTAAATCTCACTTTTGGCGCCCAATTTTCACCTAAAAAGCGTAACTCGTGTCATATTATATAATATTACATCCCCACGAAATACGGGGGATGGCCCCGTCGACGTGGGGGATATATTCCCCTAAATTATTAAGGGAAAGGAGGATGCGGGTGTAATCGAGTTAGCGTGGCGCTGGCTCGCGGGGTGCGTGGGAAGCTACAACGAGCTGTTGAACCGCTTACGAGGCATTCTTATACCGTTTAGCTAAATTACGCACGAGGAACCAGCTAAGGTCGTGCGGGAACATGCGGAAGATGTTAGCTTGGTGATTTTAGGCCATGTTTTGCGGGAAGCTGTAAGGACAAATTTTCGTAAGCCCATTTTGCGTTTTAACAAGCGTTTTCAGTCATGGTGTAAAAATTGCGCATCAAGATTAGTTTATAGGAAGGTTAGGGCATTCCCCCACTCTTAAACAAAAGCAAAGGTATTCCCATACCACCGGTAACATCGCGTGAACTGTTCTTTTTACAAGCTTTTATTTAACTTGCAATGTATGGTGTTTAGGTCAAATCTTGCAAGCTGAATTAGAACCACTTCCTGACATCCGATTGAGCTGAAATTTTGCATACACCGTTAGTTCCGGTGACAATACAATATGCAATACTCAATATTGTAATACTTTCAAAATGGCCGCCGCTCCAAGATGGCGGATGATGTATTTTTTGTCAACCCCCTTAATATGGGTACCAAATGAAAAGGCTTGAAGAGTAGAAAACGAAAAAGTTAGTGACATCACACTAAATTCAATATGGCCGCCGCTCCAAGATGGCGGAAGATGTATTTTTTGTCAACCACTTTAATATGGGTATCAAATGAAAGGGCTTAAAGAGTAGAAAACGAAAAAGTTTGTGACATCACACTAAATTCAATATGGCCGCCGCTACAAGATGGCGGATTACCTATTCGATACCCAACATGGGTATCAATGAAAGGGCTCGACGGGTAGAAAACAATAAGGTGAAGGACTTCATACGAAATCCAATACGGCGGCCGCCCCAAGATGGCGGATTAAATTTCTTTACCACCCTCCTGACATGGGAATCAAATAGATACTAAAAAGCACAAAATAAAATTGAAAATAAAAAAAAACCTTTTTAAAACAAGCTTTTATTTAAGCCATGTACTAAAACGAATAAAATAAGTTCAGGTTTTCGTTTTGATAATTCAATTCTAAATTGCGACAAGTTTTTGCAAATTGAAAAGCTTGTCGCCCGAATTGTAAAGAAAAAATTATACTTTGGCAAATAGATACCTACTTGCTTATCAACCAATCACTGTCCTATAAAATTAATTGGCACCTACTTTCATCAACATTTCGCGCGAAAAGCTTTTCAATTTGCAAAAACTTGTCGAAATTTGGAATTGAATAATTATCTTAACGAAAACCTAAACTTATTTTATTCGTTTTAGTACATGGCTTACCTAAATAAAAGCTTGTGTTTAATTTTTTTTTATTTTCAATTTTATTCTTGTTCCAGCTTGATGTCAGTGGCGTATCAGAAAGGGTAACGCAGTTATCGAAAGTCGAAAACAAAAAAAAAATACCGAGACATTCTAAGACGGGTATATGCCAAAGCAATATAAGAAATGTACGCGTAAACTAAAATACCCACAAAACACACCTTTGGCTGCAAGCGTCAAATGAATATGACAAAAACGTCTCGCCTTCCCTTCCAAGTCGTTGAATGTACTAAGTTTCCTATAAGCTGCTCATAGACGGGCGTAATTGTCTTAAAACATCAACGCGCATTCATCGACGCCCGTTCAACAACGTCCGTCTGTGGTGATAATACCGCCACGTACTTGAATGGGCGTTGAAGAAGTACGACGCACTTTTGAACCTGCTCCCGCTGAAAACGTGTGTGCATTGATGAATGCAAGTTGATGTTTTACCGTGTGTGTTAACAAACGCGCATCATTGCCGCGGTTTTCTTCAGTGAAGTAGGTATATATTATTTTAAAATTTCTTCTGTCAGCTGGAGTTTATTGATTATCGATTATTCCGGATTTATTACAATAAAAACTTCAAATTTTGTTTATTATCGCCCTATAAATATATTTTCCTGGGATATAATAAATGTAGTTACTACTTAGCAGACAGTTTTTTTATATAGAAGTTTTATTATGACAGAGTAATACAACAATCATGTCAGACTTAAGAAATTAAACTCGAAATTTCTTAAGAGAATTTATTGGGTTATATCGAGGTCATCCTTGTTTATAGAAAACCAAGTCAAAGGAGTACCTTGACAAAAATAAAAAAAATGCAGCCTATAATATTTTGCAGGAAAAATTAAAAGTTGTACAGCCAGATGCGACTAAGAATACAGTTGTACAAAAAATTAACACTGCGTGGTGGATTCAGAAGAGAATTTAAAAAGATAGCGCACGCCACTGCAATCAAATGCAACTCCGCCGACATCGTTCTGACAAGAATATGCGTTCGTGTGTGTCGTTTACCGCGAACTGATGTGTTAAAACATCAATCAAGGTGTGTGGATAAATCAGAGTTTACGTTGATGCGCGACGTATATGAATGCGCGTTGATGGTTTAAGACAATTACGCCCGTCTGTGACCAGCTATAAACTAACCTTGAGGCACATCAACTTTAGTAACTCTACGCTCATGGTTGAACGATAAGCGCTGTTGGCACATTGAATTGTTTATTGTTACTGTTGAAGGGTCGGTTGAAAGATATGAAGAAATAAGAAATACTTATCTCTCATCTGCATTTTATTGATTATTGATTGATTGATTTTATTTTAAAATTTTTAAAATATTTGCATAAGCCCCCATTACAAAGCCTTCCAATTTTGCTGGTTTTTCATGTTATTTTCTCAGCTCCATTAATTTTATCCTGGTAATCAATCTTCTTTTGACCTTCTGTGCGGCTTTTTTCAACCTCTTCTTTGTATTCTTCTTCTGGATAACCATCATCTTGCAACCTTCCCTCGCTGTAGCTACCATTTCTTGCATAACAACCATCTACGTTGTGTTCATAATCAAGAATGATATTAAAATCTTCAACAACAGTGCACAACGATAATAACTTTACTTTTCTTCATCAAGAAAAACACGGATAAAACGCATAAATATACCTACACACAAATAAAGCATATAAAAGACATCCATAAGGGACAACACAACAACATAACGGATCTGTGGAATGACGCCGTTTATGACAAAAATAGACAAAACATGGCGGAACCAATGAAAAATCGGACGGCTGTCGCCACTGTCTTGTATAAAGCCACTGTAGGATACCCTGTACATGTGCGCCATCTATTGGCGACTAGATTAAAAATCAACGCGGCCAACATCAAAGAACCCAATATTTCATTAAAGCGCGCCCTCCAATTGTTTCTCCTGCAGCTGATCCGTTCAAACACCCCCCTAAGAATTTTGATAAAAAAAAATCCAGCACTGAGTTGTCACGAAATTCCAACTTCGTGCTCTCTCATCGAACGCAGACGTGCGCTATTAGACCGTCAGACAGTGACAGATTTTCCTTACTGATTTTCTCATTTATGCCTTGGAGAGGGTTGAAAGGTAAATCGATGCTGAGTCGGAAAGTAGTAATTTTAAGTTTGGCCTCCGGGGAAAATATGGAAAATTCGATTTTTCAAAACAGAAAAAAAGGTACTAATTCTCACTAATACCATGTTCTTATACTATTCCGACCTCGAAAACCCAAAGGCATAAGTGTAGCGTGTGGAAAAAGGGTTGAATTTAGGGTTTGGCAGATCACACAAAAAATGACTTGGTTTACTGCAGGGTTGGCTTCCCGGTGGGCTCCCCCGGTTTGCTCCCCAAAGTGGGTTTTTTAAATAAGGTGTTTATGATTTTAGAATTTTTTTATTTAATTTTTTATGGTTGAATAAGGACTGAGCAGTGAACACAGAACAGAAACACAACATATAACAGCACGAAACAGGTCTGGACTCGCCTACTCTGTTCACCATCTAATCTGAACAGAAGACAATATTGGATAATTTCTTATTTAGGTATTTTTTTATTAGATATGTATTTTTGTATTGGAGAAAATATCAATTTTTTCGTCTTTTGTAAATATTAGTCAGGAAATTTAATATTTTATTAATAGCAAGGCGGAAAATAAAAAACCCAATTAAACCCAAAAAACCCACTGGGTTGGGTTTTTTATATAAAACCCGGGTTTTTTCCAACCCTGGTTTACTGACTCTGTCAGTTATGCCTTTCGAAATGGTGAAAACTTATATCCTCACTAGCTCAAAAATTGATTTGCAGGATTGACGCGTGGGGAAAAATGCACTTTTGGGTCGGAAAATAAGTCGGAAAAAAAATTTTTTTCGTCAACTGATTTCTGCACTTATGCCTCTGAAACTATAGAAAGTTTTATTGCAATTCATTTTCGCCCTGACAAAATCAGTTGACGAAAAAAAAATTTTTTCTACAAGCGTGCGGAAAAGTAAATGCGTGCGGAAAAGTGTCTTACTTTTCCGCACGCTTGTAGAAAAAAATAGTGTTCCTAACTCTTGCGGAAAAGTGGCACTTTCCGCACTTGTTAAAAAATATACTATTTCCGACTTATTTTCCGACCCAAAAGTGCATTTTTCCCCACGCGTCACTCCTGCCAATCAATTTTTGGGCTAGTGAGGATATAAGTTTTCACCATTTCGAACGGCATAACCGACGGAGTCAGTAAACCAAGTTATTTTTTGTGTGATCTGCCAAACCCTTAATTCAACCCTTTTTCCACACGCTACACTTATGCCTTTGGGTTTTCGAGGTCGGAATAGTATAAGAAATCATACGACATGGCATAAGTGAGAATTAGTACCTTTTTTCTGTTTTGAAAAATCGAATTTTCCATGTTTTCCCCGGGGGCCAAACTTAAAATTACTATTTTCCGACTCAGCATCGATTTACCTTTCAACCCTCTCCAAGGCATAAGTGAGAAAATCAGTAAGAAAAATCTGTCACTGTCTGACGGTCTATATGTGGCTCCGGGCAAATTTAATCTACCGGTTTGGAAACGTGGCGGTAATACTGTTAATTGATTGGCCAAATATGCACCACTGATATTTGCGGCGTATACGTGCCGCGTATTTATTGGATGGCCTGGGCACTTCCCGAAATTGGGGAGCTCCCTCTCCTGGAATGTGATTAAGGAGATTATTATCAATTTCATTGTAGATCAGAAATGATCTTGATTAATTAGAGGGACAACATCTACGGGTGTAAAATGATAACAGCTACATCGATATTCAAGTGACTAATCCCCTCTAACTTTTTCATTTTTCGTCGCAGAGAAACTCAACAGAAGTCACCTTAATGACAGCTGTCAAATGAACACCAACTTTTGAGCTTATTATTTTCTAAATGCGTTAATATTGCGGTCAATAATTATTAGAAGTCAGTTCATTTATTAATTGGCAAGATTATATACAGGGTGTTTCATAATTGAATGATGAGTTTAATCTATGTATGATTTTAAGACAAAAAGTTCATACAGAATGTACGCAACAAAATGTATTTATCTTGTGCCGAAATAAAAACTGGCGCTGCATTAGACATGTCCTGAAGCCAAAATAAGGCCCGAAAAACGTCATGCAAATATCGCGGTTTACGAGGGAAAGTCAAAAACTTAAACGCGGCACAAGAGTAAAGTACCCTTGTTTCGTATTTATGTATACCTTTCATTGCAAACATCTTTCTCTTATGCCATTTTTTTCTACAACACAAAATAAGGGTACTTTACTCTGCTGCCGCGTTTAAGTTTTTTTAGAGGAATTTGGAGGCCGGAACCGTGTTGCATTACGGCTCAATTTTAGACGGATAGGCAAATTATTTTTTTGAAAATTCGAGGAGTATGCATAGAAAAATTTCTGGATTTTCTACAAGTTTGTTGCGTATTGCGGATTAAGCGTAATTCTACCGTGAAATGGAACTTTTTCTAAGTAAATCAACCAGCTGAATCGATTTAGCATGGCCCCGAAGGCATAGGGCTCACCGGTTTGGAGCAAATATTTTTTTCGAAAATTCGACCCCTCCATTTTGGAGGTATTGGACAAGTTTTTACATTAAATACGAAAGCTCGGAAACGACTGGACGAAATGGAATTTAACCCTTATTTCCGTCCTCTACTGGTCCAACTACGTCGGGATAACCTATTTTCGGGGCAGGTTAATATTTTTGTAAATTCAAAAAAGTGCGCTGGCCGGGCACTTGGAAATTTTTTAGAGGAATTTGGAGTCCGGATCCGTGTTCTACGGGTCAATTTACGTCAGATAGGCTGGTTTTGGACTCATTCTGACTTCTTTTAAAAAGTTGCCAATTTGGAAATTTAAGGTGTTTTTCGAAAAAGTGCGCTGGCCGAATTTTCGGTTTCTATGGGCCAAACTGCGTCGGATAAGCCTGTTTCCGGCTAATTTTAATTTTTTTCCCGAAATCGACAAATTTCAGTTTCCAAAGGGGTTGACCTCCCGAAACTCTCTGGGAAATATTCGCCACGCGCGCAGGGAATTTTCCAGGGGTCCGATTTCACGGTATATGTTATACAACACTAGACGCTGCGTCGATTGTTACCTAGATTCGGCTGGTCACTGTATAAGCTTCATTAGAATTTATTATAAAACTTTATGGCTGCAAAAAAAGTGTAGACGCCACTGTTTTTTTTTAATTATTTAGTTGCTCTTGCTTCATTTTATAATAAAAATAGCTCTTGCCTTTTTTCATCTCTTGGACTAGGTATTCCTCAGAAAAAAATTGTAAGAACAATTAATTATCTGTATGTCTCTGTAGCGCTACTACTACAGTGTGTCCCAGGATAAGTGAAACGAGAGGTGTAAAAGACCAAAAATGTTCGAGTTCGAATTTGGCCATTTGGGGTCCAGGCCTGCTTGCCTAGAAAATAATTTTCACCATATTTTTACATTTGAAAAATAAAATAGGCCCTGACAGGAACAATTTATTTATTTTCTGTGTAGGTTAAGTGCTCTTTCTCGGCAAGATATCGAAAAATTTCATTAGACAAAATTGCTGAGAATTGAAAATTATGTCCCTATGCCAATTTTCAAAATAATTGGCCTGTTTTGATTTTCGTCCATTTTATTTTCTATAGGTAGGTGACTATCCTTGTCGTTTAAAATATCGAAACATTTTATTAGAAAAAGTTGCTTAGAATTGAAAACTATAACCCTGTGTCAATTTTCAAAATAATTGGCCTACTTTGATTTTCATTTTCATAAAGACATTATTTCAAACGAATCATAGTAGGCCGATTGAGTCCAAATTTCGCAGTCTTTCATACTTTTTTATTCTAAATAACTTTTTCTAATGAAATTTTTCGATATTTTAAACGACAAGAATAGTTCACCTACTTATAGAAAATAAAGTGGACAAAAATCAAAGTAGGCCAATTATTTTGAAAATTGACACAGGGTCATAGTTTTAATTTCTAAGCAAATTTTTCTAATGAAATGTTTCGATATCTTGTCGAGAAAGGGCACTTAACCTACACAGAAAATAAATAAATCGTTCCTGTCAGGGCCTACTTTATTTTTCAAAATTAAAAATACATATGCTGAAATTTATTTTCTAGGCAAGCAGGCCTGGACCCCAAATGGCCAAATTCGAACTCGAAAATGTATGGTCTTCTACACCTCTCGTTTCACTTATCCTGGGACACACTGTATAATAGTATTTTTACACTTGAAGAACGTTTTACTCTTTTTATCGAAATAATATAAAATTCTTTAAAATTAATAATTATAACATAGTTTGCTTATAAGTTATCTATCTAGTGATTAAAAAATTTTATCTTATTTCCATAAAACTTTATACTCAAAAGTGTAAAAATATATTTTTTTTTTAATAAAAGATGGATGTGTCTGTATACCTAGTTTACATCCCCGAAGTTTTAGAAAAATATCTAATAAAGTTTCAAAATTATAAAAATTTTAAAAATCTTCAATCTTTATATCAAAAATAAAACGAAAACGATTAACCCCAAATATTGGCACTTAATTATGAAACACCTTGTTCACCAGGAAACGATTTTAAAAGAAATCCTATGAACTTGTTTTGCGGTCAGAAGTTGAAGTACATTTGACAGCTATCATTAAGGAGCATTCTGTTGTACATGTATATTATTTCTAGCAATTTATGCAATTTTATAAATATAACATGACTTTGAAAAGTTGCTCAAAATTGGTTCATTATTTAAATGGGACTGTAGCCACATTGACTGAACTATTTGTTCTGGGTGATGTGCGTTTCTATTATCTAATTAAGTTTCTTTCCATTAAAAAATCGATACCGGCTTTATGTACCGGAAATTTATTAATGGCTTCCAACTAGCGTTGGCAGACAACTAATCACTTGCATTTTCAATTATTTACAATTTGTATGACAAAACCATTCCTGCAAGTATATTTATATAAGTATTACGAGTATAAGTATACCATTTTCAAGAGAAAATTATAACCGGTCGAATGGCACTACTTACTTTTTTACAATTTTTTGTTTGATCACTTGCGTGACCCAAAATGACCGGTCACTATTGTCCGGTCAGTCACGAAAATATCCTGGCCAGTCATTTACCCAGTGCCACAACCTTCTCAAGCTTACAAGCCCTGTGCAAACATGTGGCAACGCCGCAACGGGACGGTTGAACGGGTCTATGCAGTATAGAGCAGTCTGCACTTTGGCTTAGTTTATCTTTTCTAATAAATAATGTTCAACCCTCTTTTTGATTATAATTAGATACATTTGTGAACTTTGTTTCAATAATTGGGTACCTAACTAAGTAGGTACCTACGTTTGTTTAACAGACAATAAAAGCAGTATATATCAAGTAACAAAATATACACAGAAGTATAAGTATTTATAATAAGTACGATTTCTAGTGTGGATAGGTACATTTTCGATAAATAGTATGGTAAATTTGGGCAAATAGAGGGGACAACATTTTGTTGTAAGTCGAATTTTTGTGAGAATTTTTCGCAAAGTGCGCCTTCAGGCAAAAGATGATTACCTATCTTCTCTTATGGTTAAATTTTCATAAAAATACAAACAACAAGCGAACAGAGAACAGCTTGTTGTGAAGGAGAGTAATCTCTTCTGATTGAAATGGCAGTTAGGGTCAATTTCATAATAGGTACATTCAACTAAATTATCTTTTGACTTTAACATTAGGTAAAGAAACTTTTGCAACAATACTAAACAATGGTTGGATTGTTAGAAAGGGCTGTCTGTTTCCACCAAGAGACACACTGCCTCGTCGTAGCAATATGGCGACGATAGCACTACCTGCATTACACAAATTAATTCTGGTAAATTTCTTGTAAAATCTACTGAGAGGGAGTGTCAGGACACGCGACGTGGACCGGCACTGTCGCAATGATAAAGGCCTGCCAGCTGGCGACGAGAAACGTCACTACGTCATCACAGGGAGGTCGGGAGGTTGCTTTTTGAAGTTGTTTACGTTTACTTGTCTGTTGTCTGGCGATTTTCCTGTTTTAAAGAACGTTTGTTGTGTGTTGGACTGTGTTTTTTAGTAATATAGGACGCGGAATTTTATTAATAAGGTGGCAAAACAGCAGTGGTTCAGAATAAAGTGATTAAAGTTCGATTTTAGTTTATAGGTTTTAGGTTGTGTCTATAGTTTCGGACTAATTTAAATCATGCCGTGGACGTGTTCCGTTCCCAACTGCAAGGGAAACTACAAAGGCGGTCCTAATGTGTCCGCTTTTTCCTCCATAAAGACCCCATTTTAAGGGAAAAGTGGGTTAAGGCCATCAAAAGAGATTTTGTTCCTACGCAGTTTTCCAGGATTTTGGTTTGGACTGTTGAAAAGTGTTATACCTAACAATTTTACGTGATTAAACGTAACCACCTTGAAATCAGTAAGTTTTATGGTTTTATTTATTCGAATTTAGTTGTATCTAGGCAGGCAAATAAGAAATAATTGGCATTTACGAAAATTTTACTGGTAGATATCTTAATGCACCAAAGCCCTTGAAAATGTGACTTTCACTCTCGTAGATTATTATCCGTGTTGTAAAACCATGAGCTATATATGTAAACAATCATTTTAAAGTGTTTTTTTACCAAATTTACCAAGTTGACACCTTGAAATTTGAATTTGGCGCCTTAGGCTCACCTCCTTTGGATGACTCATCGCTTTCAGCTGGCGGGCCTTGTTATTGCGATGGTGTCGCGTGGACCCGCATCTCTTGTTGCCACTTTTCTCTACTTCAGGGCTTCTCCTAGAGTCAGCTGTGCCAGTGCAGGTCTTTTTTTGGTTGATGAAACTAATATATACATAGAAGTGCTTAGATAATAATTTACATTTCCAAATTTCCCCCAAAGGACCCATCCGGCTTTTATTTGAGTGCACTCTAATCAAAAACTTTTTTCGAGAATCTGTTACAAAATACATAATAATATGTAATATGTTAAAAAACACAAGTTTAGTTTGCAACACTTAAGTGGGACGCCCTATATAAATTTTCACATAACGTTTAAAAAGTGCATCTACTTACATCTTTTTTGTTTAACATTTTTTCTAGGCCAAAAAATAAAAAAGCTAAGGCGGTAAAAAAATAACCAGGAACACCCTGTACGTATACGACGTGCTCTTGAAAACTTTTTTTCGGCGCCGCTATGCAACGTCGATATAATCCAATGGCCACGCGAAAGTAATTATTGTCCTTGCGGCCGTCTCATGTCCCCTAATTGGAAAAGTTCTTTATTTAGAAGGGGCCGCCCCCTTTGTCGCTTCCCGAACCGTGGAAATCGCCAAGGAGGGCGGGGGAGGTTTTAATTTCACTCGGCACGCCTTCACGGCAATTTTAGCGCCTTTGTTGCGCCAGAACTAGATTGGACCAATTAGTGACGGTCCAGTTGAATATAAAAAGGTTCGAATTGGTCCGCGGCAAAGACCACTGGCCTCGTCGACCTTTCTAAGAGTCCTCTATATTAGGGGTGCGCCGAATAGTGAAATTGGGCATTGGCCGAATATTCGGTTCATGGTAACTGAACACTAACTAAACCCAGACACAGACGTCAATATAAAAATGACCCTTAGACAAGAAAAGAAAGGAGAATGCTTAGATGTAGAGATGCACCAAATATTCAGCAGATCGAATAATTGGCCGAATATTCGGCCATTCCTTGGACGTTGCCGACTAGTGTTTCACAAGATTTTTGTAAATTTCTTCTTCTAATCTTGTTCTTGCTGTAAGAACAAGATAAGATTCTTAAAATTCTTGTCTTGCTTTTCAAGACAACGAAAACATTTCATTTAATATTAACTTTCCTTTTTATTTGTACGAGTTCTATCGCCTGTTAAATTTTAAACCTGAGACACCGCGTAAATGAAAAAAATGTGAGCGTTGATTAGAGCAACGCTCTTTCTTCCACTATTTTTACTGCTACTGCTACTGCAGCAATATTCAACTTCTTTTTGCGATGAATCTGCTTTTGAAAGCAGTCTTTGGGAGTAACGGTAAATTATTCTCAGCGGGGCCGTCTCCCGTTCTAAGTTTTCAATCATAGGTTTTATTCTTTTAGAGTTTACTGTCATTATATACTTGAGCATAAAACTCGCAGTAAAAGAATTCCATGTGTTTCACTGATTTACTTTTCATTTATTGCTCGATTTCAAACGCTGAAAGTTTGAGGAAAGTTCCAGAACATGCCCCTGCCATGCTTCGTGGAGCGTTTGTGGGGGAAATATATTGTACTGCATTGCCAACCATCATACTTATAATATACGAGGGTAAGTCCATAAATTAAGGCGCCTTTTTTGCGAAATGAATAAGTGTACTTTTTTGGCTTCGGTGCTTATCTATCCGATAATACTCATTTACTAGATTTCCAGATAATAATCGGCTTTTCACAGTTCTAGCTGTGAAAAATAAAAAAAGGCGGACCTTCTATGCGTCCGTAGTTCTTGGTTGCTTATTACACGCTGTACAATTTGTCAATGGGAATATTTCAGGTCACGATCTATTTTATTTTTTAAATTCTAGCCTTGTGTTTAGATGTTTGGGGTTATGACTCTCGTATTTAATATTTGCCGTCAGTTGCCAGGTACATTTGGCCCGAGGGGCGTTCTTGAATATCCGAAATAATGGGGGGAATGATATATAATGGGGACGTGTAAGCTGTTGGTTAACTTTCGCAAAATTCGCAGTGTTCGCAGGCGTAGGATGGAGCTTCTCCTTGAATTTAATATATTTTGTTAAGCAACTAACTTTAACTTTAATTTGGAAACTTTCCGGAAAACGCAATGGAACTAAAAAGTATTCTGCAAATTAGGTTATAACATTTTATCACTGTGAAAGCAAAACCTTAATAAATTGGTGAGTGAGTTTTCATGTTGTAGTTGATGTGTATATACGTTATTATGTGCCTACTTTAGTCTATTTTAAATATTATAAATATGTCTGGTGATAGTCTCTAGTGAAAAAATCCTTGGAATAAACATTTCATAAAAGACAAAGTTCAGTCTGGCGGAATATCTGTCTCAGATAAGCAAAATTACTGGCTACAGGGATACTGGGAGACCTCTTAGAGTCCAACTAAAGTTTTCAATGAAAATTCCAGATCTTAAACTATAATATTACAAAAAGCATAAGGCACTATTTGAAATTATAAACAAGAAGATGTCGCGAGCCTGGGAAAGTAAAATGAAACTCACGTAATGGGTACATCAATTTTGTCAAACTTTCGCGAAGTCGTAGAAAAAGTTTTAAACGCAGAAGTCGTTTGAAACGGACCCCATTTCTTATCGTGGAGAGTTAATCGCATAAAGCAGGATTTTCCAAACTCTTTTAGTTTCCATTTGGGACTCTTATTTGCTGGCTCACGTAGGCCTTTCCCGCGATTTTCTAAGGGTGTCCCCGGGTTCTGTAATAAAATTAAGACGTGACCTGTTGATTAAGAGGCCACAGAGTTGGTATAGGGGAAACATCTAATTCAACTAGAAAAAACACTTGGTTTGACAACACAAGTTTCCTGCAATCATTCTGCAAGTCCCTGGAAATATAGAGGGTGTCCCGTTAATAATGGCACATAGCAACTTCGTATATTTTGTGTCAAAATATTACCATAATTGAGCTTAACAACTACCGGTCAAATTTGTCACTTTTATGTTCTTGGGGATAGAGAACAAGCTCAACTTCTACGTATCTCACAGAGGGCGCCACTTGCGCTGTTTTTGGATCTTATTTTTTCTCGTAACCTTTTCTGAGGGTTACCTTATTGGTCTTACAGGTCCATCGTTTTAATGCATCTTTTCATTCTGGAACCAAAAGGTACCTACTCTTGTTTCATTACGATAAAATCAACCGTTCGCGTTGAAATTGGTAAAATGTGCCCCAAAACACCTGTTGACTTCAATATTCGAAAAATAACATTTTCACCTACCGCTTTCAAATGTTACAACTCTATATATTCACAATGAAGAACAAAATGCCAAACGGACATTGATCAAAACACCATTCGTTTTCTTAAAATAGGGTGTTCAAATTTTGTCGAATTTCAATCCGTTTGAAAGCGAAAAATTTTTGGTACATTGTGCATGAAGTTTCATCTAGCGAAACTTCTGCTTTAGATAAACTACAAAATTATTATTATTTTAATATTAGCTGCGTTGAACGTTACCAAGCAAACGAAGCGACACGGTTTGATAAATTTTTTGTCTTGTATAAAGAAAACTTTGGTGTCGGTTAAATTACGCACTCAGTTGCCTAAACTGATGAACCAAATACTAGTTCAAGAAGTATGCCAGCTCCAAAAGGTTATTTGAATTTATAGTAGAGGTTAGTTGAGAGACTAAGAGAGTACCAGACCAAACCTGTCGAAACCTGTCTGGTCTGGTACTCTCTTAGAGGGGATGACCCCCACTCCCATTGAAATAGCTATATATAGGAGAGGTTCAACAGACACGCAGATCATTTTTTACATGTCCTTCTTAAATAATTTAAACAATTTGCTGGTGAAAAATCTGGTGAATGTTCGAGATCTTAGTTGAACCTCTCCTATATAACTATTTCAATGGGAGCGGGGGTCATCCCCTCTCAGAACCCCGCCAAATCCTAAGAGAGTACCAGACCAGACAGGTTTGGTCTGGTACTCTCTTAGTCTCTCTACTGAGGTTGTGTAGAACTAAAAATAATATATTTGTATTCTTATTATTCCTTCCCTATATATTAAATATTCCCTTCCAGAAATAATGTACCCTAAAATATGTTTGTGGTTTTATGAAAAAACTTTATATCTATATCCTTAATAACGTCCTTTACACAGCAAACATTAACAGAACTCTCGCATTTGTTTGGTTTTAGTTTCCATACACCTGTGAAATTAAATATAATAAATGTTCCCAGAAATTTTGTGGTACAGACAAATTTAAGAATTTTCGGTTGCATTTCTATTATTCTCATTAAATTTTATAATTGTCACGGATTTTTTTCGCTCTGGTGACATTGTTAGGGGCTTTGTAGTCGCGAATTTTCACCATTTTCACTACAACGCAAAACCTAAACGAACCTCCAATATAAATAGTAGTCATTTTCCACAGGGCTCCCTCGCTAGTAGAAAAAAATCCAACAAATTCGCACAGAATCGAATCAAATCAACTGAAAGTTATCCGGTCCCTGGCAACCATATTCGGGATGCCGAAATTAAAGCCTTCTTTATCCCGTTGACTTTGACATTCGATATGTGGGTTCATTACGTCCCGGCAGTCGTCTAAAGATATTCTGAAATAATAGGTGGTGTTCCATTTCTAACCAAAATAGACTCGACGAAAAAAATGGCGACTTATTATAGGTTATAGGGGGGTATTCTGTGGTTATTGGTATGTCAGTTATTGACGTTTAAAATGTCCCGAATTTTAAATATCCAGCTTTATTACGATTTGCCTTCTTTTTACGGTAACGAATTGTCGTTGCGTCCAGTATTTAGCAGTTTTATGTTAATAAACACAGCTTTTATAGGTACATTTGTTTGTGATAACATGAAATTTCCATGCACATGAAGAAAATGGTATGCACACTGCACAGATCATTAGGTGAATTGCAGAAGAATAAACACTATTTTGGGATGGTCTGATCGACCAGCTGAAGAAGCGAAAATTCTAGATATTATTTTGGAAGAGTATTTTGTCACGTATGCAAGAATGAAAATAGAAAATTTTGTTTATAGCTCCAAAGCGAACCAATAGTCCTCCATATAAAGAAGAAACTGAAAAATCTAATGCGTTTTATGCTTACTTACACTACAACTAGCCATGGACTTCATTTCAAACCAAAAGGTACCAAATACTCTTGCTTGGTTTTTAGACTCGCTTTTCTTAAGAATATGTATGGAAATATGCCATGTGGACTTGTCAAATTAGAGGGACATAACAAACAAATATTTTATTTTATTTTGTATATTAAATTCGTTGTAACAGACACATTTGCATGTTTTTATTTTATGAAAGATTCTGCAACAATGGTGTTTTAACATTAAACCACCGTGTAAATTTGTTTCGTCGTGTGGCGCCAGTGGCGATCGCTTGAAACAGCGCTATGCACAGGTCTTTAGTATAGTGTTGGTCCAGATCTATAGAAACATGAATCAATCATAAAACTGCTTGAAATCAAATTCTTACAGAAATAAATAGAAATAGCAAAGATGACACGCTGCATAGAGCCGCAGTTTTACGGCACCTATTGTGGGAACAAGGATAGCAGCTCAAAGGACGTTTTCGCTTCTCAACTGAGGCAATGACGTGAAGCAAATAAGACTCCTTGCTTTTCCAAAAAAAAAAAAACAACCCTTGGCATTGAATTATTAAATAATCCATTAGTAAGCGTTAGTCTTTGGTGGAGTATATAGTTTGCCCTCTGTTGACTTGAGATCGTGAAGGCCTGGAAAACGAATCGAGGCCTGATTTACACATTTCCGGTTCATTTGCTACGAAATTCGAGGGTAGGGAGGCTTTACCGAGTGGTAACAAGTATTGAGGATTCGTCTCGCGTAAAAATCAACATATGGACACGAGCGCGCATGTTTTGCAACCTTAATATATGTATAACAAACATGTAGGCATTTTCTGAACGGTTTTGTGTGTGTTTTCGATTCCCTTGCGTGCGGTGTACCGGTGTTTTTTTATTGGCCATGAATAATTTGAACGAATGAAGGCAGGCAAAGCAACCGACAAGACTAAATTTGTAAGTAGGGAGTTAAATACTTTTCTTTTTTGTTTGTTTATCAAATTTGGTTTGCATATCTGTGCGTGGCACTTGACAGTAGCCTAAATTTACGACTCAGAAGAGCCCCCATTCAAAGTAGCACTGTAATATCTGACTACACATTTTTATATAGGTTCCTTTTTATTCTGAAGTTGAAAACCGTTTTCGCGCTCCAGGTATTTTCGCATCAAGCAAAGCTTTATGTCTGGTGCTGAATTATATGGCTAAATAAAGGGGGGATTTAATGTGGAAAAACTGGCTGTTGTCTCCGGACCATGTGTTGTATTATTATTTTTTAATTTTTTCAGAGATCATTCAGTTGTGACTTAAAACCTTCTCAAATTTCAAGCCCTTTGCACACGTGTGGCAACGCCGCAGCGGGACGGTTCAACAGGTCTATGCAGTCTAGAGCAGTCTGCACTTTGGCTTAGTTTATCTTTTCTAAGAAATGTTCAACCCTCTTTTTAATTATTATTAGATACATTTATTTGTGACCTTTGTTTCAATAATTGTGTACCTAAGTAAGTAGGTACGTTTGTTTAACAGACAAAAAAGCAGTAACAAAATATACACATAATAAGTAATAATAAGTACGATTCCTGCTTTCTACAAACAATTGGTAAATTTGGGCAAATAGAGGGAACTACATTGTTTTATAAGTCGAATTTTTGTGAGAATTTTTCGCAAAGTAGGCCGTCAGGCAAATGATGATTACCTATCTTCCCTTATAGTTAAATTTTCATAAAAATACAGACAACAAGCGAACAGAGAACTGCATGTTGTGAATAATATCTTTTGTGATTGAAATGGCAGTTAGGGTCAATTTCATAATGCATTCAACTAAAATATATATTTTGACTTTAAAATTAGATAAAGAAACTTTTGCAACAATATTAAATAATGTTTGGATCGTTAGAAAGCTCCTTTAATTTTAAAGGGTACTTTAGTTTGTCTATGCAATTGGCCCGTAATCATTTCATTCTTAAATTTTCGTCCTTTGTAAAGCTCAAAACGAATACAAGTCTACCTACCGCCTGCCCTCAAGCAAAGAAAACCTAGCTCAAGTTATTAATACGATTTGACTTACAGCCAGGTATATAACTAAGTTCTAGCATACCTTTGTGATTCTATAGGCATCTTGAGGCTTGAAATTGTAAAGACGCGATTCTTCACTTAGAACTTTTATAGAAATGTTTCACTTTTGCACAAACAAAACAAATTTATAAAAAATCTGTCGCCAGCACTTCGGGCTGTCTGTTTCCACCCAGAGACACACTGCCTCGTCGTAGCAATCTGGCGACGATAGCACTACCCGCACTACACAAATTAATTCTGGTAAATTTCTTGTAAAATCAACTGACAGGCCACGCCGCGCAGACCCGCAAGCCATGTTGCCAGCTTTCTCAACTTCAGGGCTTCTCCTAGAGTCGGCTGTGGTTCAACGGGTTTGTACGCAGCTACAGAGGGTCTAATAATTTCTATTGGCCTTTTTGATGAATCTTTCGGCCCACTTTCAATTAGTTTTCAACGTTTTTATTTCATTTATAATTAGATACGTTTGTGAGTAAAGGCTGTTTCACTAGGTTGAAATTAGGTAATTTCTAGGTACTTGCTACATAATTTTTTATCGCAAAAAATTTGTAACCAAATTTAAATATCTGGGTATACGATCTTCTTGTGCATGGACATTTGTTGTTTTCACATACAAATCTACCTATCAAAATCCTGCTAATATGACAAAACTTCGAAATATTGACCGCAAAGAGAATTCGTTACCGTAAAAGTCAGAAACTGACATACCTACTTTTAACTACAGAATACTCCCCTATAACCGTCGCAATGACATTGCCGCCTCAGTTCGCAAACAACAATGAAATATGACGTCATGCTGGGGTCTTTAATATGATAGTGTCGGTCCAGGTTAAACACTTCATTGTCGCAGAATCTTTTATAAAGTAAAAACCTATCTGCTACGAATTTATAATATCCAAAATAAAATAAAATGCTTGTTTGTTATGTCCCTTTAATTTGACAATTATACATGGCATATTTCCATACATTTTCTTACGAAAAGCGTGTCTAAAAAACAAGCAAGAGTATTTTGGTGCCTTTCGGTTTTAAATGAAGTCCGTGGCTAGTTGTAGTGTAAAATACTCTATCTGGAATTCTTGCGTCTTTAACTGGTCGAACAGATCATCCAGTCATTCCAAAATAGGGTTTATTCTTCTGCAATTCATGTAGGTATCTCATACGAATTTCACAAACAAATCTACCTATAAAAACTGTGTTAATATGACAAAACTGCGATATACTGACCGCAAAGAGAATGCGCAGTCTGTTCGCACACAGAGACACGATGTTTTGTCGTAGCAATAGCAAACGTTGTTGCCAGTTTCCTCATTGCAGGGCTTTGTCGAAGCCGATTGTGAATTTCTTATTATACTTTTTATAACGTAAAACATCCCTTCAAAACGCCCTTAAAAAGTTTTTTAGTAGCGTTAGAAATAAATTTCGAGCCTCTTTAATTCAAAGCCGCTACCGGCCAATTTTCAAATAACATCATAACCTTATCGGCCCCCACCACCACCGATGTGGCGGCGTCTGTTATCTTAATAAATCTTTTGTGTTGCCCCGCACGATTATGTATAAGACGGCGAATTGAGAACGCAATCTGAGGTTAGACGGAATTCATTAAAAGTTCGGAAATGTTTTGAATAAGCCCGCCTGCTATACGTGCTTTCATCAACTCGGGCAAATAACTTCTAAACTGTAAGAAAAATATATTATGCTAATTGATAGCACGACGCTTCTGCATTCTACCCCTTCGAAGTATCTCGCGTCAACTATTGGAACAGAAAAACTTGCAATTTATATGCAAGTTAGTTGAAACTCGCAAAAATTGCCAACCCACGCGCCTTTACTGTATGCTCATCTGTGTAAGAAATTCCACTGGCCGAAACTTATTCAATACACTCCAGAAACGAAATAGGTATAAAATAATGTCTCTTGCCGCTGTATTCTAGATATATTCCATGTATTCCTAAGAAAAGAAAAGTCTATTTTTGCCTGCCTTTCCCACGGCTGTAATTTGATCGCTAGAACTTACTCGTTACGTGAAATATCTCGTAATCTTGTTTTCGATCGAAAATAGAACGCGATTCAACCCCCCAGTTGTACGAGATCATCCGATTACGATCTCCAATATCCTAGGGCTGTAACGGTATCTACGGTATCGGAAATCACAAACATTTCCAAGTGCCGTCGGCTATTCCACCGCCAAGGTACATTATATACTGTGGTATTTAATTTTGGGGACTATTTATAACCCATCGAAGTTAATTACGAAACGATTAATTCAGGGAGTTGGGAAAGTTCGAATTGAATGTACACTGAGCGATTGAATCACTATATTTAGCTAATGGGAACTGGGAGAGTTGGATCGACTCGAAGGATAATTAATGTACCGGGAATTTTAATATAGGGGGGAATCGAATTGAACAGCGGAGACCGGAATGCACCCTACAACTTTTAAAAAGAAGTGCGTTTTTCATATGAGCAATTTGAACACCCTGTAAGAAATTCGGTAAACATTCATAAAGAAAAATTACTCAGAACTGAAAATTATGATTGTATTGCAAGCACAATAAATTATAGGGCAGCAAATTATAATACTAACGATACCACAAAATGGTAACTAGGTAAAACCTCCTCACAATCTATTTACTTTTCTACTTTCTTTTACATTGTAGTTTCGTGCAACAGATTGCTCACTAGTTATATTTCCGTACAAAATGAAATTCCCTGGTTACTTTTACCTGAAATGACTTTTACATCAAATCTAAATAGACCCCATTGAACTACGAGATTTTTTTTTATTTTATTTTCGTCCTACATTAAACGTCGCGCTTTTATTTAATGTTGCCTTTGATCCTGGAATTGGGCCCGATGCGAAAATAAAATATCTTACAGAAACGATTTAGCCCCCAATTTATTCTCAATAACCTCAAAATTGGTGGCAGGATTGAGAGTTGTTCGTATAACAATTCGTAATTTTGTTTGGGACAGGGGAAACATTTTCCAGAGGCAAAGTATATTTTATTTGCGATCAATAACGAATATACGACATCCCTTGCGGAAAAGTTTCCAGTTTTGCTACCGGTTAACTAGGTATTTTGGATTTATTGGCTTCGAATGGACGAGGAAATAAAGTAACTAAAAATCCCCTAACATGATTTTCGTTTATTTTTTCAAAGATGGATGGGTGGCTTCTTAACTTTGATTCTTTTGTGCAATTTTTCTAAATACGTTCCTTTAGAAATAAAACAACTACTAGCATAATCTCATTAAATTATAGTCGGATAATTTTGATGACACTTGCTGTAGAAACATCCATTACAAAATATAAGGCCTTTTTATTACATAAGAGGAATGACGAGCAGCTTTCGCATTTTTTTACTTGTCATTCATTATGTTCTAAAAACATTAATTTAATGATTAGTTTGATAAAAGCACTTTATAGTTTTAACACATCTTTATAAGACTATGTTTGACCTTTGACCTAACTCCTAAGTCCTGACCTAATTTTTCCGGTAACGTCTTGGCTTTACTGTCCTTTGCTACCGCAACTTTAGGGAGTTTAGGAACTTTGATATCAACAAGGGAGGCATTTATCCGTTTTGATGGAACTAACCTCTCTGAAATTTTAGTTGTTTACTTGGAAGTACCTAAGTGGTCAAGTTCTCTATTAGATTAGTACGTTAAATTGTCTAAAATAGTGTCTTGTTGACAAATAAACAACGTGTCCTAACCTTAAAACATCCAAAGAAAACAAATAGTTTTGGTGTACCTACGTCCGATTAAAACAATAGAGATTATGTAATTCTTTAGGGACACGAAGTGTAGGTATACAGTAGTAATGTGGCGAACGTGCACTTCGGTAATAATTTTATTTAAAGCGATTTTATGATTGATGCATGACTATCGATTTTGCCAACATTAGTGAACACGCCTATATTGTCTTGTCCCGATATTTTGTCGTTTAAGTATAACGTTGAGATCATTAATGGCCTTTTAAAATATACGAGTTAGTTATCCGTATCCATAATAATATATCCATTTATTCATATTCCATATTCATTTATTCATTTGAAGAGGTTTTCAGGAATTCCTCTTTATTCGCATATATGTCTGGTTGCCTATACTATGTACTATAAATACACTGTCGACGGATAAGCTTTTTAAAAAATCAACAAGTAATGTTATCAAAATTGGAAGGCGTGACTTGGATTCATCTCAATTCGTTCGAATTTATTGTAGACGTCTCACAGATCCTCGCAATTTGCCGCAAAACGTCCCGCCGTCTTTTTAAAAATGTTACAACTTAGGAATCTCATCGCCCGAGGCACTGCGGCACTAGAAGCCACTCCGACTCCGTCGATATGGAGAAAAAGGGAAAATGTAAATACCAATTCTTATTCCAGCTATGCAGAGCTGGGTTCGGATACAACAAATATGTATTCGATTACCGAATACGGATACTTTAAATGTATTCGAATACATAATGGGTACGGATACTTTAGAAATTTTTGTATTCGAATACGAGTATCCGAATACTTTTTTACGGATACCGAATACGGATACATACTGGTATACCATTGTTATTGTTGTTATGTCAAAATATCAACAGGTAATTATTAATTATTTTTATTTTTGCGTCACCAAAAGAAGACAAAGTTTGAATTATGTGGATGACAAATTTTTAGAAATGACCAAAAAATAATAAGCACATTTATTATACAGTATTTATTTTTTATTAGCATTAGCCTTTGATAAAACGAGTAGGTACTTCAAAGTGCTCGTCGCTTAGAGCATTTCTTCTGGGCGTATCTATCATAGTGGCAAATGAGAAAAGGCGTTCTACAGGAGCTGATGAAGGCAAACCAGTCTAGACCTCGCGCGCATTGTCTTTCTCGCGTCGGGTGGGGAGTAGTGAAGGAGAGGGAAAATGTATCCGTTGACTTCATATTGTATTCGAATACTATAAGAAGTATTCGAATACTCTGATTATGTATTCGAATACAGATATACTTTAAAAAAATTGTGACGAATACGGATAACGGATACAAATTTTAAAAAGTATCCGAATACCCACATCGGATACCCAAAATGTATTAAATGTATTCGAATACAAAAGTATTCGAATACTCTGATTATGTATTCGAATACAGATATACTTTAAAAAAATCGTGACGGATACGGATAACGGATACAAATTTTAAAAAGTATCCGAATACCCACATCGGATACCCAAAATGTATTAAATGTATTCGAATACAAAAGTATTCGAATACTCTGATTATGTATTCGAATACAGATATACTTTAAAAAAATCGTGACGGATACGGATAACGGATACAAATTTTAAAAAGTATCCGAATACCCACATCGGATACCCAAAATGTATTAAATGTATTCGAATACAAAAGTATTCGAATACTCTGATTATGTATTCGAATACAGATATACTTTAAAAAAATCGTGACGGATACGGATAACGGATACAAATTTTAAAAAGTATCCGAATACCCACATCGGATACCCAAAATGTATTAAATGTATTCGAATACAAAAGTATTCGAATACTCTGATTATGTATTCGAATACAGATATACTTTAAAAAAATCGTGACGGATACGGATAACGGATACAAATTTTAAAAAGTATCCGAATACCCACATCGGATACCCAAAATGTATTAAATGTATTCGAATACAAAAGTATTTCTTGCAATTACACGTGCCTTAAATTATCCGTTTTTACCGACTGATAACGCCACCGAAATTCAAACGAACTCCAAGAACGGAAATGGACGATTCTAACTTAAATACATTTGAAATTTTCATGTGGGCGATATGGAATCCGACCAATGGGAATAAACTGGGGGACACTTAAAATATCGCTGCAGATTTTGGAAGCGAGTAAAGCCTTTTAAATTAAACGGTTTAAATGTCTGGCCATTTATTATGTTTTTTTTTTTGCAAATGGAAGGTGTACGTACGGACAGCTTTAATCTAGCTTCATTTTGAAATTTCGCCTGGAAATAAATTAGTGCAGATAGAATTTAATGGAAATATTTTCCTGCGCTTGTTCATTTTCCGTATTTTACCAAGTTTTACCATATTGGAGGCAATAACATAAAACCCAATGCATTTATTTGTTCTACGAAAATTTCACAGCAAGTACACACAAGGTACAGGGTCGACACTAAAGAGTCTCAAAATCATCAATAAAAGCTCAGAAATCGGTTTATTGCGCGATTTTTTCTTAAGTTACCCTTCGTTTAGCATTTCAGCTTTATTTCGGAATTGTGACAACGCAATCTTTCAGTTCGCAGTTCGCTCAGTTTGGACAACGCTACTATTCTGTATGTAGACCATTATTAAAAAAATAGGGTTTTACCTATGAGAATTCCAGTAAGAATCGGTATTTCAAAAATTACAAGAAAATATTAAGCTACACAAATTCACTTCGAGTTGATGAAAAAATGCACAGATTTGTGCAAAATCTGCGTTTAATTAAGTATTTAATGGCGCATGTTTTCCAATTTTTCGTATGGTGGAGGTGGAAATTTGTCGAGCTTTTCTAAAAATAAAAAGTTTATGCTGGCTAGCTAAAACTTGTTGTCTGCTGATTCCCAAAAAATATATATAATTTGTTTCTCGGCATAGGAGTTCCTTTTACAGCTTATGTTGGTTTTTTAACTAAATTCCGCATTCCACAATTACGTTTTGGTCAAAAAATAATACATTAAAATTCTTGTATCTTAGGACGTCTTAGGTACGTTTTGAGATTTTACAGATATTCCCGAGATTTGGTATGTACACTTTTGTCCTGGTCGGCAATGGAAATAATTACATTGTTAGCCATTTTGACGCATTGATCAAGATTCGTGGTATCTTCTATAGAGAATTCAACGCCTCGAAATATGTTAACCAATCAAGTGATGATTTCAGCGCTAATACCATTAGGTAGACAGTGGTATTATGGTAAGTAATATCATAAAAGCATCTAATTTTTTTTCATAGGAAAAATTAGATGCCCGAATGGTATTTGACAAGACTATTTCATGAGTAACAGATTATTCTGCATACACATAGCTTACAAAACATACTAGCTATTATACAACAGCTGTCAAGTTTTGCCGCGGGTAAACTCGAAAAAACTGCTGGCAGGTGCTGTCATACAGTTTTTCCATCTAGAAACCATTTTGTAATTCAAAATTGCGCGTTTGTGATTGGTGGAAATTAAGACGAGGGAAATAGTCGCTGAAATCCTACTCTCTTAGTTGTCCATAGTTACGCTAAACCAATATTGTGGTAGCTAAAACTAATCATTAACCCGATTATTTCTTTACAGTACCAAATTTAATATAGGACCATAAGATATGGGCATTCGTGGTATTTTCAGCTTTGGCATTAAAATTCGTAGAGTTGACGAAAGGTATTATCGATAACAGGCACACCATTTGTTATATTACTCCTGATAAGATTCATGTATCATCACACAGAGAATATACCTAGAATACAGAGAGCTAATCCAATTTGACCTAATTTGTCACACTCCCGATATATTGTTTAGTAAACTATGGCGTGCTGCTTTCTTCATGATCATAGTTTACCTAATATAAAACTGAGAAAAAATATCCCCAGTGACCTACAGTAGATTTATTAATTGTTAGTTTTTAGTTGTATTGTTTGCGGTATCACCGAAATTTTTGTTTACACTTTCACCAATTGCTAGATTCGATATTGTTAGTATATTAGTCGCAAAAAGATATCAACAAGATACCGATACCAATTTGATAAGTAGAGACAACCGTCAATCCGTCATGTAATTGCCGTTTACTAAGAATTCCTCCTGAAAATATCCCCTATATGGCTTAATCGATATCATATAGAAAGCTGTCAATTCGTGATCGATGGTCTTATTTATTTCTGCCTTCCTTTCAACGCGTTGACCTACGCAGGATTAAAAAAAGGAAACGAAAACCTGAAACCCCACCGGGGGTCCGCCTTTCATTTTATTATAGTGAAACTTCAGGACAAAGAAAGTAGACGCCTGCGGCAGCATTGAAATATGACGTGGAATTTTAGGCCCTTTTAGCGCCCCGGTTCGGGTTCGAAGGTGTCGCTCAAAGTGCTATTACGTGTAAATTCGGGCAACTACAACGGAAACCTTTTATTATATCCGTTGATGAAGTCTCACGTTGCGTCGTCTCCAGTTGCGTGTTGTCTACATTACAGTTTGAACATGACGAACTAATTAATACATTAGTGGCAGAAGCGAAGTTGGTGAATTCTTTTGCAGGACTGGCGGAACAAATTAGAAAACTTTTTTTCGCCAATGTTTATTTTTAGGTGGAAAAAATACGAATCCGAAATTAAAAAATCTTAAATTTAAAAAAAAAAACATATTTTCAGAAGTGTATTAAAACACATTAACGGCGCTTTACTGATCAGCTGGGACAAACTCATGACACCTGGAGCATAGTTGCCAGTTGCACAACATGTCGTAAATCTACTTATTTTCTCCCAGATACCTAAAAATATGGTAAAGTTCGATAAGTTTTCTGGAGTTTTTAATTATTTGTAAACGATCTCACCCCGACTTTACTCAGTAGCAACCTCCCTATCAGTGTGGCTGCTGTTAGATATAGGCTTGTGTGAACACAACTATTTATAAATAACTCGTGGCTGTACGGCAGGAGACTAGCTAAAAATATGAAGATAGTGAGTCGACGATTCCCATGCGTTACTTCGCAGTTTTTTTTATCCATAAGCAGTTTGTTAGCGTTGTTTTAATATAAATTATAAATAATAGATAACAAAATTGAGTTTTCGAAAAAAAAATTAGACCCTGCATTATTATTGCTTAGATTTTAGACAAGGAAAGGGAGAGGACGCCTAACAGCTCTCGCGGCCGTGTCCGTGTTATCGACTGCCACATCGCACGACAGGCCAGTGGCGTAGCATGAAACGCGTTCTTAGCCAATATCACAAAAATGTTAAATATGAAAAGTAGTGTTGCCGGACACTTATTTGTGACCGGACATAAATGTCCGAGCACGGACATTTATGGACATGACACATTCAAAAATGCTCGAATGTGTCCAAATATTTTAAATAGAAGAAGAAGCGAAACTTAACCTCAAAATTTTTTATAACAACACGTTTTGGAAGGGTTTTCCTCCATAAGATATCTGCTGTGTGTGTTTTTTTTTCTTATTTCCTTTTATTAATGGGTAAAAGAAGTGGTATAATATGTAATTACTTCCAAAAAGTAAAAAAAAAACAATAAAATATATGGAATTTGCAAATTCTGCAAGAAGACTTATCTTAAACATGCTACACGCATGACGTGTTTTCTTTTATTAGTTTTACTTACAATTTGAAAAACATATATAAATAATATATCGTTTTAAAGCTCTACTTAAATCCAATAGGATGGTGATGTTTTTAGCTTATTTTATAAATGTCTGATAAATGTCCGGACATATTACGGACACATTGGCTGGACATTTCTCTGAAAATAAATGTCTGGACATTTGGCAACTCTAATGAAAAGGTAGTTAATTTTGACATGTAATTTGAAATATTGTTACTTATTTGCAGATAATTTCCCAAATGTAAAGCTAGTGTCAAGTGCTGAAATATATTTATTTGTGGTGATTTCGAATCAATCAAAATAAAATAAATAATGCACCCCCAGGCCATATTTTATGAAACTATCATAATCCATTAAGAAATTTTCAATAAAAACGATGTTAAAAAATAATTATATTGGTCCTATTTACACACAAAACAATACACTTTATCATACTAAAAGGTAGAAGGAATTTGAAGAAGTTATATTGAGAAAAAATAAAGTTTTAGGGCATCTTTCAAAAATAACTTGTTAAATATTTACCTGTGAAACGAAATCCCGGGCTCTTGCTTTTCACTTCTGCTTTTACAACCAAACGCTGAACAATACACCATCGTAAGAGTATAATATTTTCCCCTTAATCACTGTTACTTTTAATTCACATACGTACTCGCTTTGTCTGCCACATATAAAATGGCCGCCGTTCGAAACAACGTAACACAATCTATACACGGCAGGAGGCAGGAAATGTCTTGGATGATTAATTATGCGTTCAGCGGAACGCAACTAACAAAAAGATAATGACTAATTTACCACGTTAGAGCGATGGAGAAACATAGAAAGACTGATAAGCCACCAAAGTTTTAGTTTGTAGTAAAAATTTTGTTGAATTTGAAACGGTATCGATCGGTGTCTTTCTTTTGTATAAACATTAATGAGGAAGGGTCGGTGAAAGGATAATAATTAGGAGGGGTGTCTAAAATTTAATATTATATAAATAAATAATAGTAATTTATACAACTAGTGTGCAAAGCACTACTTTAGCACACGAGGAATTTATATGAAATTTTCGTTTTAAAATTATTGTAAGTTGTGAGAAATATGGTAAATAATATGAAAGTTTTCTCTTAACTTTTAGGTTTAAAAGAAGTTATGTGGACCTAGAGATCATCTTAACTTGCAAAAATTCTGAGAATTTTTGTCTTCGCACTTGGATGGAACACTATGTCAGCAAAACAACAAAAATATAAAATATAAAATCAACTTATCGAAATAAATTTTTAGGCCAAAGCCTGCGATCTATTAAAGCAATTTTAACAAGAAAACTCTTTGACTTGATATAATAATATCTGCTAAATGTCCCAAACATGCAATTATTGTATTGTATTGTAGTATATGTTATACTATACAGGGTGGAACTGAATCATGGTACACCCCACTTTTTTCCCTTGTTTTTTGAGATACAATTTTGAAATTTGGCATGTCGATGTTACTTTATAAATGACACTTTTTGACGTGTAAATTCATTTATTTCCGCTTCCGGTTTTACCGGAAGTGACATTCACTTTTGTTTTTTAAATGAAACACCCTGTATATTATTTAAGTTTCGGATTCTCCTCGATGTACTGAAACCAACGATGCCTCACAAGTGACATTTTGGCTGACAGAAAGTGGTTTTTCTTTAACTTATTTGGATTTGCAATAATAAACTAAAGGTGGCTATGAAACAAATGAACTTCGACAAACTGAACATCTTTAATGAACTGTCAAACCGTCTGTCTACAGAAAAGTACTTCTCTTATAATAAACTACGGTATCAATGTGTTGTCAATTAAAACAACTGCAACAATAGTGTTTGCAAAATACCGCAAACTTACACAAGATCAGAAAATGTGGATACCTATGTTGAATCCAAAAATGCATTCAAGTAAATGGCGGGCATTTCGAACACTTACTATAAAACCGGTGCAGAGTTGCCATTTGTTTGTATTGACATTGTTTTCAATAAATATTTGATGTTAAAATTTCATAGACACCTTTATAGTATGAGCGTGAAAGCAGCAACGAATTTTCTAGCAACGGATTTGTTGCGCGTCGCGCGGTGGTCCCCGCGGGCGGGACAATACCGCCTGCATGGATAGTCTAGGCCGCCAGTTCTTTCAAAAAACAAAAAACGTACGTATTTTAATTTGCATGGAAAATTGTCCTGCGGGAAATGGATGATATGTTCTGAGAATCTCAGAATTTGCTTCCTTCAACTTACCCCATTTTCACCCCTCTATCCGAAAACATAAAAAAACCGTGCAAATGCGCATTTTAAGTTGTATGAAATTTTTTTTGCGGAAAATGGATGCTAATAGGTCCCTTTGAATGTTCTGAGAATATCAGAATTTGCTTCCCTCAACTTACCCCCCGGTTCACCCCCAATCCGAAAACATAAAAAAAAAACGTGCAAATGCGCATTTTAAATTGCAGGACAAATTTTCCTGCGGAAAATGGATGCTAGTAGGCCCCCTCGTATGTTCTGAGAATCTCAGAATTTGCTTCCCTCTACTTACCCCATTTTCACCCCTCAATCCGAAAACTTAAAAAACCGTGCAAATGCGCATTTTAACTTGCACGAAAAATTTTCCTGCGGGAAATGGATGATAATAGGCTCCCTCGTATATTCTGAGAATCTCAGAATTTGCTTCCCTCAACTTACCCCCTTTTCACCCCTCAATCCGAAAACATAAAAAAAACCGTGCAAATGCGCATTTTAAATTGCAGGACAAATTTTCCTGCGGAAAATGGATGCTAGTAGGCCCCCTCGTATGTTCTGAGAATCTCAGAATTTGCTTCCCTCTACTTACCCCATTTTCACCCCTCAATCCGAAAACATAAAAAACCGTGCAAATGCGCATTTTAACTTGTATGAAAAATTTTTTTTGCGGAAAATGGATGCTAATAGGTCCCTTTGAATGTTCTGAGAATATCAGAATTTGCTTCCCTCAACTTACCCCCCGGTTCACCCCCCAATCCGAAAACAAAAAAAAAACGTGCAAATGCGCATTTTAAATTGCAGGACAAATTTTCCTGCGGAAAATGGATGCTAATAGGTCCCTTTGAATGTTCTGAGAATATCAGAATTTGCTTCCCTCAACTTACCCCCCCGGTTCACCCCCCAATCCGAAAACATAAAAAAAACCGTGCAAATGCGCATTTTAAATTGCAGGACAAATTTTCCTGCGGAAAATGGATGCTAGTAGGCCCCCTCGTATGTTCTGAGAATCTCAGAATTTGCTTCCCTCTACTTACCCCATTTTCACCCCTCAATCCGAAAACTTAAAAAACGGTGCAAATGCGCATTTTAACTTGCACGAAAAATTTTCCTGCGGGAAATGGATGATAATAGGCCCCCTCGTATATTCTGAGAATCTCAGAATTTGCTTCCCTCAACTTACCCCCTTTTCATCCCTGAATCTGAAAACATAAAAAAACGTGCAAATGCGCATTTTAACTTGCATGCAAAATTTTCCTGCGGGAAATGGACGCTAGTAGGCCACCTCGTATGTTCTGAGATTCTCAGAATTTGCTTCCTTCAACTTACCCCATTTTCACCCCTCTATCCGAAAACATAAAAAAACCGTGCAAATGCGCATTTTAACTTGTATGAAAAAATTTTTTTGCGGAAAATGGATGCTAATAGGTCCCTTTGAATGTTCTGAGAATATCAGAATTTGCTTCCCTCAACTTACCCCATTTTCACCCCTCAATCTGAAAACATAAAAAAAAACGTGCAAATGCGCATTTTAACTTGTATGTACTGCAACTTGTATGTACTGCAAAAAATGTTATAGAGAAAAGACGTTTAGATCCTCAATCTAAGCACGAATCCAAAGTTTCGGCGCGAAAATCGAAATCTGCGTTTCCACTCAACGAAACGGCTAAGTCCACACAAGAGGCGAACAGGGAATCAAAGTTGATTTCTGCAAAAAATGTTATAGAGAAAAGACGTTTAGATCCTCAATATAAGCACGAATCCAAAGTTTCGGCGCGAAAATCCGAAATAGGCTTCTCCACGCAACGAAACGTCCAAGTCCACACAACAGGCGAACAGGGAATCAAAGTTGATTTCTGCAAAAAATGTTATAGAGAAAAGACGTTTAGATTCTCAATCTAAGGACGAATCCAAAGTTTCGGGGCGAAAATCGAAATCTGCGTTTCGATTCACTGTTCGCCTCTTGTGTGGACTTAGCCGTTTCGTTGAGTGGAAACGCAGATTTCGATTTTCGCGCCGAAACTTTGGATTCGTGCTTAGATTAAGGATCTAAACGTCTTTTCTCTATAAAATTTTTTGCAGAAATCAACTTTGATTCACTGTTCGCCTCTGGTGTGGACTTTAGCCGTTTCGTTGAGTGGAAACGCAGATTTCGATTTTCGCGCCGAAACTTTGGATTCGTACTTAGATTAAGGATCTAAACGTCTTTTCTCTATAAATTTTTTTGCAGAAATCAACTTTGATTCACTGTTCGCCTCTGGTGTGGACTTAGCCGTTTCGTTGAGTGGAAACGCAGATTTCGATTTTCGCGCCGAAACTTTGGATTCGTGCTTAGATTGAGGATATAAACGTCTTTTCTCTATAACATTTTTTGCAGAAATCAACTTTGATTCCCTGTTCGCCTCTTTTGTGGACTTAGCCGTTTCGTTGAGTGGAAACGCAGATTTCGATTTTCGCGCCGAAACTTTGGATTCGTGCTTAGATTGAGGATCTAAACGTCTTTTCTCTATAACATTTTTTGCAGTACATACAAGTTGCAGTACATACAAGTTAAAATGCGCATTTGCACGTTTTTTTATGTTTTCGGATTGAGGGGTGAAAATGGGGTAAGTTGAGGGAAGCAAATTCTGATATTCTCAAAACATACGAGGGGGCCTATAAGCATCTATTTCCCGCTGGAAAATTGTTAATGCAAGTTAAAATGCGCATTTGCACGTTTTTTTACGTTTTCGGACGGAGGGGTGAAAATGGGGTAAGTGGAGGGAAGCAAATTCTGATATTCTCAGAACATTCGAAGGAAACTATTAGCATCCATTTCCCGCAGGAAAATTTTTCATACAAGTTAAAATGCGCATTTGCACGGTTTTTTTATGTTTTCGGATTGAGGGGTGAAAATGGGGTAAGTTGAGGGAAGCAAATTCTGAGATTCTCAGAACATACGTGGGGGCCTATTAGCATCCATTTCCCGCAGGAAAATTTTTCATGCAATTTAAAATGCGCATTTGCACGGGTTTTTTTATGTTTTCGGATTGGGGGGTGAACAGGGGGTAAGTTGAGGGAAGCAAATTCTGATATTCTCAGAACATTCAAAGGGACGTATTAGCATCCATTTTCCGCAAAAAAATTTTTCATACAAGTTAAAATGGGCATTTGCGCGGTTTTTTATGTTTTCGGATTGAGGGGTGAAAATGGGGTAAGTAGAGGGAAGCAAATTCTGATATTCTTAGAACATTCGAAGGAACCTATTAGCATCCATTTCCCTCAGGAAAATTTTTCATGCAATTTAAAATGCGCATTTGCACGGTTTTTTTTTATGTTTTTGGATTGGGGGGTGAACAGGGGGTAAGTTGAGGGAAGCAAATTCTGATATTCTCAGAACATTCAAAGGGACCTATTAGCATCCATTTTCCGCAAAAAAATTTTTCATACAACTTAAAATGCGCATTTGAACGGTTTTTTTATGTTTTCGGATAGAGGGGTGAAAATGGGGTAAGTTGAGGGAAGCAAATTCTGAGATTCTCAGAACGTACGAGGTGGCCTACTAGCATCCATTTCCCGCAGGAAAATTTTTCGTGCAAGTTAAAATGCGCATTTGCACGGTTTTTTAAGTTTTCGGATTGAGGGGCGAAAATGGGGTAAGTAGATTGAAGCAAATTCTGAGATTCTCAGAACATACAAGGGGGCCTACTAGCATCCATTTTCCGCAGGAAATTTTTTCATGCAAGTTAAAATGCGCACTTGCACGGTTTTTTAATTTTTCGGATTGAGGGGTGAAAAGGGGGTAAGTTGAGGGAAGCAAATTCTGAGATTCTCAGAATATACGAGGGGGCCTATTATCATCCATTTCCCGCAGGAAAATTTTTCGTGCAAGTTAAAATGCGCATTTGCACAGTTTTTTAAGTTTTCGGATTGAGGGGTGAAAATGGGGTAAGTAGAGGGAAGCAAATTCTGAGATTCTCAGAACATACGAGGGGGCCTACTAGCATCCATTTTCCGCAGGAAAATTTGTCCTGCAATTTAATATGCGCATTTGCACGTTTTTTTTTTATGTTTTCGGATTGGGGGGTGAACCGGGGGGTAAGTTGAGGGAAGCAAACTCTGATATTCTCAGAACATTCAAAGGGACCTATAAGCATCCATTTTCCGCAAAAAAAAATTTTCATACAAGTTAAAATGCGCATTTGCACGGTTTTTTTATGTTTTCGGATAGAGGGGTGAAAATGGGGTAAGTTGAAGGAAGCAAATTCTGAGATTCTCAGAACATATCATCCATTTCCCGCAGGACAATTTTCCATGCAAATTAAAATACGTACGTTTTTTGTTTTTTGAAAGAACTGGCGGCCTAGACTATCCATGCAGGCGGTATTGTCCCGCCCGCGGGGACCACCGCGCGACGCGCAACAAATCCGTTGCTAGAAAATTCGTTGCTGCTTTCACGCTCATCTTTATAGTTTATTATTGCAAATCCAAATAAGTTAAAGAAAAACCACTTTCTGTCAGCCAAAATGTCACTTATGAGGCATCGTTGGTTTCAGTACATCGAGGAGAATCCGAAACTTAAATAATATACAGGGTGTTCCATTTAAAAAACAAAAGTGAATGTCACTTCCGGTAAAACCGGAAGCGCAAATAAATGAATTTACACGTCAAAAAGTGACATTTATAAAGTAATATCGACATGCCAAATTTCAAAATTGTATCTCAAAAAACAAGGGAAAAAAGTGGGGTGTACCATGATTCAGTTCCACCCTGTATAGTACAATAACCTGCCAAGTAAGGACATTAATTATTTGTTGTCCCCCTTTGTTCCAGCATTGTTTAGCCAACTCAAACACAGTATTGGATATAAAATACAGTTTAGTATTTCTGTATATGTTTACTGAACACATATTCTTTAACTCCACTAATATATTTTCTACAAAAGAATCCCAAGGGCGCCTTGCCCTCAGATAAACTGAATCTCATCTGGACGCCCTTTAGTACGAAACCTTCTATCATTCACCCTTCGTAGCGCTGTCAATGCTATCACGTGATTACTTCTCGGCCAAAGACGACTTTAATACTGTTCGGTTCGGCAGGCGGACTCGAAGCGAATAATAGCCGACGTCTGATAAGAGATCTCGGGCTTTTACAGGCCGGTCCTTAAGCTTTATGTGCGCTCTCCGCGCCCAGTTACTCCGCGAGGGCAGTTTTATTGCGGATAAACGGGCTTTAATAGCCTTCGCCGACATATAAGCAACAGTGTGAGCAAGAGCTATAGATTGTCATACTTGGAACTTTTTGCGGCGGATTAGTGGAGATATTTATAAGTTAAAGAACCGGTAGAGAACAACAGTGGTGGCTACTGCGTGATCACCTCGTCAGCAGCGGCGCACTGCGCTGCTATTGGTCAGGCGGTCGCAAACTCTGTAGACGCTACGTGCTGAACACCGGTTGCGTTCAATGCGCTCCCAAATCTGTAATCGCTGCCAGCGCTTTACGTCAATGTGCATTGAACGGGCAGAAATGACAGATAGCGCTGGATATCGCTAGCCTCGGTTGGGCAGCGATTTCATTTTTGCTAGATTTTCTTGGTAGCAGACTTATCATGTTTCTATCCTTTTTTAGCATTCCTTCTCTCTCTGTTATTCTGAAACGCTTAACCTTGAAATTCTTGTTGGGGTATCGTTAATTTTGTTTATTTGTCCAAAAAAGAGTGTTTATTCACGCAATAAATAAATAAAACGTGGAAGGTTGGGAAAATTGTAAGAGGCCATTATTATGGAAAAGTGGTAATAACTGCTTCTTGTATCGCCAACTCTGTGCAGTTGTTTATTATGACCTGGTCGTCATTATAAAAATAAGCCAAAATGGTAAAAAATAGATACAGAAAATCAAGATATGTTAAAAACGAAAATAGAAAATACCGAAAATAAATACATAAACAAAACCTACAAAAAAACTTATGACAGACAAGACCAAGTTATAAATTGGTCGTTCAACGTACCACGGCAGCGAGTACGGCGCTGTTAAAGGTTGATAGGTAGTGCTACCTAGCGATTACAAAAATTCGGCCTGCATTGAACGCAACCATTGTATTAACGATCGATAATTTATAAAAATACCGTGAAAGAAATAAAACAATCAATCATTATATTTATACAGGGTGTTCGAAAAATAGACGGAGATATTTTAGAGGGTGATTCCCTGTTAAGAAATATGAAAAAAAGTTTCTATAAACATGGGTCCGGAAATGCAGAGTTTTCAAGATACAGGATGTTAAATAAAAAAAAATAAAACATGAAATTATTAATGTCTTAAAAATTATTTACTCGATTCTGTTGAAATTTGGCAATGTTATTTGTTGTATTAAGAAGCTAATTTCGCCCTAACTAGATTAAATTTATTAAGTCCAGTGGCGTCCCGGGGGGCACCTTAGCGAATATTATTATCAAAAAAAAATGTACGCCACTACCTTTTTTGTAACTTTAATATTTTTTGTTTGATTAAGCATCTAAAAATACAACTTCTTTCCCTCTTGTATTGTTTTCCTATCTCACTTCGTTTTCGAGAAAAAAAAATAATAACCGTTTTATTGCATGTCACTGGACAAAATTGGTTGTAGTGTACTTTATGTTATGATATTGGAAAAGTTGCAATAACACTCTTTCCTAGAAATGCTTTTGATTATTTGTTTTCCAAGGCACTTGTGATTTTTTTTGCAAAAATTGATAAACCAATTTTTCCAGTGACATGCAATATATTTAACATCCTGTATCTTGAAAACTCTGCATTTCCGGACCCATGTTTATAGAAACTTTTTTTCATATTTCTTAACAGGGAATCACCCTCTAAAATATATCCGTCTATTTTTCGAACACCCTGTATAACGTCATTTCCAATGTCACATAGTGTCAAAAAATTCGAAGGATGCCACCGTTGACTAACGTATTAATAAGACTTCTCACGCCTATAGTTTCATGTCCTGGAAAGTAGATGGCGCCTATGGTCAACAATGTATTTTGCGTTGTATTTTGTCTCCGGGAAGCGCACGGTGAGCCAGAGAACTGTCAAACATGACAGCCGTGAGCAGTCTGTTAATACGGCAGTCAACGGTGCTACACTACTAAAATTCTTCTTGTGATCACTTCACTCCCTCTTTTGCGGGACTAAAATGCGGCATTTACTACCTTGGGATTAAAATATTTTAGTCCCAAGGGAGTAAAAAATTGTAGTCCCTTGGAATTAAAATTAACAAAAACAATAGAAACTATGACCAACTATGTAATTTATTCAATAACATTAATTAAATGAACAGTAACGAAACGCAGTAGATATAATTAGGATTCTACGGAATCTCATCTGAAGAATGTAATTTTTTAAAAATGTGTGTAGATTCTGAGCTATGGACATTTGAAAATAGGCATTCTGATTACTTTGCACCATTCTAGCGGCAAAACTGGTTGATAGAGAATAAAATAAATTTCACATTCCTTTTTAACTTTTCAAGAGCTATCCTATCCGTTGGTGTAACGGATGGTTGGTACCAAGGTACCAATTTTGGCAGCATGGTACCAATTGCAATGGCACCATTAGGTAGCCCTTGAAAAGTTAAGATAGAAATGTGACATTCATTTTGATCTATCTCTCCTCGCTACAACGGTGCAAAGTAGTTAATTGGTAATGTCGAATGTTTCCTTTTACATAATGTCTTGTGAATTTTTAAATTTTAGTTCCTACGGTGCCAAAAATAGCATAGACGCACTTTAGTCCCTTGCTACATAATATGCTATTATGCATGTTATAAAAACTTTATTACAAAACAGTTTTATTATGTACCTATACATATGTGACAAATCGACTATTGGATAATTGAAAATCCCGTGGTTTCTAGAGCTTCGGGACCACACTAGATCGATTTAAGTTGTGATTAGCTCAATTTAACGGTATAATTCTGTTTAACTCACGATGTGAGAACTACGAAAATATTCTGGGATCCTTTTGCAAAATTCGCTCTCTTCAAAAATCAGTTTTTCGACACCAGTCGACGCGTTTCAACGCATTGATTCCGAACACTTATGCTATAGGGGTTTTCATCCGGAGATATATTACAAAAATGGACTTCGGAATTTTTTTAGAAGGGTCACTGCCAATATGGTCGGTAACCCCTGCCTCTTGTCCCCGCTGGAAGGTATACAAGACGCGGTTCATCTTTGCCTGTAATATTGAATATTCTTAGACTGGAAAATTCCAGGATACACATCTGGCCGCGCAAGCCACTGATCAAAGTGCTGCGGCCAAGTCAACCTACTATGGTTATATGCATATACGTTGGTCGTTCCTTCCGATTTATCGTTTCGTTTTGATATCCCCAAATCCTAGGCCAACTCGATTGCTTCAATTTCCCCAAGTACGGGACGACCGCAGAGAAGCCAATAAACTCTGTTACTTTGTCTATGGGGACAGCGATGCGGCGTTGAGTAGATAATTTCGAACGGGGTAACAGGTGGCTGGTGCCGGGGGGAGTCGTCAATCTTCGTCCGCTCTCGCTGCTTCGTTCCATCCGGGTTAATGTGAACGTCACGGTCACCCCCCCGACGCGCTACTTAGCAATCAATTTTCCCAATTCGAGAATAAAGATACTTACGCTTATGAACTCGGAAAGTGGGCGAACCCCATGATGCTAAAGAACTGTAAAGATTTGATCACTTGCGGGATGAATTTTGAAAGATGTTTGTCAATAATCAAACTTCCTCATACCACAGAGTAACGAGTAATACAGACAAATCCTCTGCGACATGTGTCAAAAGGAGGCTCGCTTTTTAGCGAAATATCTTCTGAATACATGAATAATGTGCATTTTATTTGATTGTACGTTAATCTACATAGCGAAGAGATTGTATTAGAACCAAATTTATGCTTAAAATACTGTCGTGTCTTTCTGTAAATTGAAGTGGAGGCTCGCTTATTTCTGACACATGTCCGTAAGGAGGCTTCTGTTGCAAAGCTATTTATTCTGTGCTCATACTTACGCTTATATGAACTCGGAAAGTGGGCGAACCCTATGATACTATAACTGTAAAGATGTGATCACTTGCGGGATGAATTTTGAAAGATGTATGACGATAATCAAACTTCCTATTCCCCATACTTAACGCTTATAAACTCGGAAAGTACCTACCCCATGATACTATAACTGTAAAAATGTGATCACTTGCGGAATGAATTTTTTATTATATTTCTTTGAAAACACCTTATTTTCATCTGTTTTAGCAATAATGAAAGATGCGGTTTTTTCGGGCTAGCGCACGGAAACAGCGCATGGAAAAACTTTTCGTGCGCTGAATAAAAATACCGAATATATGGCTTTAAAATAGAAATATACAGCAAAGTAAACTAAATTTAAGAAACTCTATATGCTCTCTGATATTTAACATATACCTATTTTGTATTTTAATTCGTAAGTGTTTCAATATTTAGATACATTTCTGTAATATTTTTGACGTTTTATTCACCTTATCTGACAATAACTATGACAATAACTAATTTACAACAAAGCACTTTTGAAATAATTTGAGAGTAACCATGGAAACGCATCATACATACCAAACACTATATTGTCTGCATTGTTTATTTTTTGTCAATTAAATTTATTATAATATGCCGATAAAATGTTTTAAGTTTCCGTTTTCAAAGAATAATAATAAATAATATCGTTCATTACACGTCCAGAAATAGATTTTTCCGTGCTTGCATGACTTCCCGTGTTCGGCTGCGCCTCACACAGGAATTTGTCACGCGCGCACGGAAAAATCTTTATTTCCAGACTCGTAATGAAATATATTATTGAAAGATGTATGTCCATAATCAAACTTCCCATTCCCGGTTTTTGCGTTGTATACAATGTGGTCATTTTTTAAGCGTGCAACATATGGGATTTTTTTAATTGCACAACCAAAATACTTACACATATTGCCGAAAGTTGGGGCATCATGTTCGATAACCATATTAGGCGAACTTATTATATAAAAAAATTTCAATAAAAGTAAAGTACCCTTATTTCAGAAAATTTAGCAAAATGTTATTGAGAAAAGTTGTCTAGAATTATTAAAAGTTATGCCTAAATACTAAAACATGGCCTCCTAAAAAAGAATATTTTTTGAAAAACAATTTTTTACATTCACCCTGAACACTTTCATAAATGAATCAAAATTAAATCAATTTCGCATAACTTTGTTCAAATTCAAGCATATTTGTAAAATTAACTTAGATTTTTATTTTTTAGGGCATCAAACAAGGTAAAACGTTAGCAATGATAATGCGTCTAGAGTCTTTGGAAATTTATCGTCACTCTCGAAATAACAATAATATTACACTTAATACACAACTGGATTTTGAAGCCTCTCAAACCTTTTCTTACCTTTTTAGATGATTTCATTTATGAATCTAGCCTACTAATTTCCACCACATTTATGGTCAAACATACGCCTCCTTTTTTGTTGTTTTTGCTTCTTTGTGAAGTTTAAAAAACTTATATATTTCTAAAAATTCCTTTACTTGCTCTTCAGACACCACCACATAAACAATGTAATTTTAACAATTTTAAATATTCTACCTTTTTTAAATGTTTGTTGATGTTATTGTACGTATGTGTTGTATGGCTAGATTGTAATAATCGCGTAAGTACCTGTTTCAACTAAAGTTGGACCTTTAACATCGTTCTTTTCTTGTTTTTAGTCTAGGCCTGATGATGTAATTATATTAAAGGTTACGAAACCAGTGGCCAAATAAAAAATTAAGAGCTGTTAAATATGATTATAGAACATGCAACTTTTGGCAATGTCTATATTTTGGTTGGGCAATACAGATATAACAATATAGTAATGTTTGTAGAAATACATATTATCCTTGAGTTAACGTGTCTTAACTATAGAATCATTTAGAATTCTGAAAGCAATTCAACACCAGAGTATATAGTATACTTAAAGTGGCAATGATACATTTTCAAAGAAGAGAAACAGTGTACCCAAAAAGGCAATGATGCATTCTCAAGGAAGAGTAACAGGTCACCTTATGACTACATCATATTACGTTTTTCTTTATGTCTTGTATTGTACTGATGTGTCACTTCTTTTAATATATTTTTGTGTTTGTAGATATAAATGCATGCTGCAGTAATAGACAGTGCATCGGCAAAATAATGTATAATTTGAATAGTCCATAAATACATAACAAACCACGCTATGTGTTTTGATCTCAAAACTCACTTTTCACTTTAATTAATAACACTGTTTAAATAAGTTGCACATTACTCATTGTTAAATATGGAAAATTCCTGGACTTGCAAGGATAACAAGAAAAATTGGTAAAGTAAATATCCCGAAAGGTCGGATATTTACTTTCCATTAAATCGTGTTTTATTTCCTTGTAAATTTGAATTGGTATTTAATGAATAACTAGCTCGACCCAGGCCCGTAAACCTCTGCCATTTCGAAAAAATGATAAATGGGGCGTATTCAAAAATTCAAAAGGCTTTATACTCGCTCCTGCAGCGTTTTCATTAGCAGTATTTCATGCATATACCGGTTTAATCTCGGTATTGGCCGCATTTAATGTCGCTCATCCAAAAACAATTAGAATTTCGAAATGAATTTTGCCCCAGATATTGGTAATTCTTGCCATTAGACCAGTTGACCTTTTCACCAAGTCCACTGACTTGACGATTTCGCCAAGAAAGTACCAAAAACTCTGGTCATCAAGGAGAGTAGGCTAATACAACGTCATTTATACTGTCATTATATTCGCCAATTTTGTTACAACATTCCATTTAAGGTATTTTTCTGACAAAATTGTATCTACAGGTATATTTTTATTTTAGTTTCACGTTTTTCCTGAGAAAGATTTAGTCGTGGCGTTATGCCAAGAAAGGCTTTCTAGGGTATATAACAGTTGACGTCTGTAACAAGACATCAGACTTTTACAGGTCCCTTAAGCTTTAAGTGCAGGCCGCATTCGCACCGAGTTGCAGCAATGTCGATTTCGATTTTATTACCGATAAAACTAACTTTAATGGGAGGAAAAGGAACCTCAAAGTGTCTGAGTAAAAGTACCGCTAAGGTTATTTATACGAAGTAATTATTGCTTTTGCCATTGTTTCCCCGTCAAAGGAGCCTTCAAATAAGATAGATTAGATTTGTGCATATTATTTAAAACCAGGTACTCTTTAAAGTAAGGGGACCCAGCATTATACTTTCCAAAGTGAGGCCTATTCTTTCCTCATTCTAATGGTTTCCATGATTTCTAAAAATTAGACTTGACAATGTTCTGTCAACAAACACAGAATGTGGCAAGTGCCAAATGAATCAAATTTATTTTATATTTGAATTTGGTTTTCTGCAATTATTTCCAGGAATTTAAGTAATATAAGTATGGTAAGTCAGTGCCGATTTTGCTTATTTGAGAACTTGTCGCTATTGCACCTTGTTACCAGGTTCCTCAAACTATTTGTAATATGTAGGTATAGGTATAATAGGTACGTACTTGAACTTTCTTCCCTTGTTGAATGTATCTACCCAAAGAACTTTCACAGATTTCGGGATGGACTAATGAGATTAGGTTTTGTACTTAGTTCTAATCATGTAGTTTTTCTCGGTGCTCATTATATAATTTTTGTAATTTTATTTCTCTCCCAAGGTAGGTACGTTTGTGAGGTCACAAACGTAAAATAAACTTGTAGTTGTAGATAAAAACTGTTCAAAAAAATACCTGACTGAAGCTACCTGCTTAATAATTTAAAATTTTCGAAATACGATTTGTTTCGAACTACCTACTTAAACGTAATGCCCACGTAATGGGAATTGTAGTATTACTAAAGGTGAGACAAGAAAAATCTGGTTGCAATTATTGGGACTACTACAGGCGGCCGCATTACCTTTAATTGACTATCTGGAAGTTAGAAAACTTAAAAATTGTGAACTATGATGAGAAATATTTTGCCTCCTTTGGACTATGACACTGGCATGTCACATAAAACCTGATGGCAGTTGGACACTGACATATAACATAACCTTGTACCAGCCCACTTATGTGGTCTCCTTGGAGTCTACAGAAAACAAACTTCCCCTCAAGGCTTTACTTTTCCTATGTGATCGACTGTGACATGCTGGGTCCCCTTATTTTAAAAAGTCCCTGGGCTAACTGGAGTATCCATAAACAAGGGTATTAGTGCCATATACGTAAAAACCAATTTGAATGTTTAGTAAACGTCAGCCTTATAATCCATCCCAAATTTAAATTTAGGGTACATACTACACACGAGCCTTTTTACCAAGTTCCGCGGTTAAACCACAGAAAATATATTCAGAACAGAGAGCTCCTTAAAGACAGCTGTCAAATGGACTCCAACTTTGAAGCTTAATATTTTCCAAATGCATTGATATTGAGGTCCACTATTAAATGTTGGCTAATCTACGAATTTGGAAGATTATATTTTGGGAAAATATCATTTCATAAGAAATGCAATCTGCTTGTTTTTGGAGTCTGTAGTTGGAGTCCATTTGACAGGTATTGTTAAGGGGCTTTCTGTTGTGGAACTATATTTTCTGTGGTTAAACCTCCGGTGTTCTATTTTCAAACGGGAGCTTTTCCGCCAAACGGAATTAGCGATATTCAGCGGGGTTTTCAGCGGGCGAGTAACAGCCTAATCGTAAAGGGAATGCTAAACAAAGGGGAAGTTAATAAGGCTTCCGTAAATCATGGACGCAGCCTGCAGCAGCTGCCGTTAAAAAAAGTTCTAAATGAAAGGATCTTGAGAAATCGGGTTGCGCGCAAGAAATAAATTGCATAGAACTAATAGGAAATACGTCGAAACTATAAAAGATGTTTAACCCCAAGACAAGATGTAATTAGACCAGTAATAACAAATAATGGCACCGTAATCATTCAACATAATACAATACCAAATCAAAACAAATAGGATTTCACTGCCTTGATACACAAATAACTATTTCTTGAAATCGGCATTAAAATGTCCCAAAATCGTAATTAAAAGCACAGAAATCGTACAATAATGTAGCCCATTATTGTACGATTTTTTCAATAAGTAGGCCTTGGCGAGATGTAAACATCAAACGTCAGACGCGGAGAAATCGCCCGTCAAAAGTGACCGAATATTCAAAACCCGGCCGATAAAGGCTCATTTAACTTTTCGTACACATTGCGAAATTGTTTCCTATAGAAGCGCAATCCTTCAGTATACATATTTTAGTAAATTTGAAAATCAATAGATTTGTTGTGTAGGCTGCACAAGAAGCAGCAGTTTGGTTTTTCTGTCAGAAGGTGCCGTACATCATTATACTTGTCCTAGGTAGAGCGATCGGTAAAGTCAAGCAACGCCGCGCGTAGTCGGTTCGTGGACGGGTGATCCCTTATTATTATTTTCTTGCCTAATAAAACATTTTTTTTCCGATTTCAAGAAAAATATAATATGTACCTCGGCACTGAAGTTCTTTTTATGACTCATGTGGTTTATTTGCCTCGGCCAGAGGCCTCAGCAACTAAACTCCACATAAGTCATAAAAAGTTGAACTTCAGTGCCTTGGTACATAAATAACTATTTTCTAAATTCAACTTTGACACCTTGTATTATTACAAGCTTTTATTTAACTCGCTCTGTTATTATGTATTGTGTGGGTCGAATCTTGCAAGCTGAATTAGAACCACTTCCTGAAGAGCTTGAAGAGTAGAAAACAAAAAGTTAGTGACATCACACTATATTCAATATGGCCGCCGCTCCAAGATGGCGGATTACCTATTTGATACCCAACATGGGTATCGCAATTTGGAATTGAATTATCCTAACGAAAACCTAAACTTATTTTATTCGTTTTAGTACATGGCTTAAATAAAAGCTTGTTTTTAAAAAGGTTTTTTTTATTTTAAATTTATTTGAATTAGATTCTTCTATAATGTGTGTTCAATGGATTGGCCAACTTTTTTTTGTAACACCCTGTGCTTAATATATCTTCGCCAAAAATCTTCGTCGAAAAATTGTTCAGTTTTAGAGACGTTTTGCTCACAAAATCAGCTGGAAATTCGGTGACGCCCTAACATGAATAATTTGCAATCAAATTTTAGATTCTTTATTTCCCAACCTTTGTCTTTTTTAAGACAAAAAAAAGGATACTGAAAAATTCGAATTTCCGCCGTCTGAGCTTTGAGCTAATACTCCTTCCCTTCTTACGGTCCCCTCACATCTGGAAACCTATCTCCAGGAAAATTAAATTTCCGCCGAAATGTACAATTTTTACCAGGCTTCCCGAAAACGTAAGCAAGAAGTTCGCCTCGAGCACAGGAAATTTTTCGCGGATTTGGTTTAGGCATAAATTTTGCAGAATATGGGCTGCGGTTTGTAACAAATAATCTCTCCAAGCCAATTCGCAACGAAAATAAGAAAATTCCTTTTAGGGAAATCTGGGGGAAATGATAAAAAAGCTTCCTGTAGGTGTTTTAGGAACTTATTTAGAAACTGAGAACAATATAAAATTTAATAACTGCTTTAATGTTATGTCGGAGAATGTGCAGGTTGCCTATGTAAGAGAAAATATGACAGAAGACGCAAATTATTAGGTATTTTAAAAACAAAACGCTTTTCTTTTTGCGACGAAGAAATTTGAAGGCACAGGATATAAAAAAAATTAGTACATCGATCATCTATCTACAGAAAAATTCAGATGTAGAGCAGAAGATCATCTTCAAATTGATTTGTTTCTGCACTATTTGTGCGTAGGTCTCGCTTGTTGATCATGCACAAATTCTAAGCTTCTCAAAAAGGTGGCGATATGACAAACTTCCGACAGGCGCAAAAACTAACAGATAAACTCCGCAACAAACTTCGAAATTGGTCCGCAAAAGCCCGTGAGGAATGCAAAAATAAATCGTGGCGTAATCTCGTTTTTCCGGGGTATCAAACTTTCGGGAAAACTTACAAAAACTCCGCGCGGACGAGACACAACTTGTTGGGAAAAGAAATAAACATTAATCAAAGTCGCAGGCGATTTTTATTTGTCGTGCCGGCAAATAACAAAGTTGGAATGTTCGTAGTTATACGCGGGGATGTCGCTTAGAAAAAATGTTAGGTCCCTACATGTATAATAATGCGTAAGTAATAACTTTTTAGTGAGAATAATTTGTAAATGTAAAATCACTAGTGACGGAAATTTTATCGATTATTTCCCGCATACTGCTTGGATCCAATAAGGTAGCTTCTTCCACAGTGCAAAAGCAAAGCGGTAATACCACTTGTGCAATTGTCACTTCGTTGCTTAGCAACCGCGGATCTGTTCGATACAAACACGTACTTCTTAAAATTGGTGTGCTTTACAACACTGTTCTAAATTATGCAGCTGATAAATTATGTTACGGTATTATTAAGCATTTTATAAATGAATTTATATAACTTTTACATTGCTAAATTGTTGTTATTAGACCTCCGTCGCCTTTTAAATTTATAACACACATTCAGAAAATAACAGGGTGTAGGTATAATCGCATTTGCTTTGGATATCCAAGCGTCATGTTTGTTTACTCGAATGACGCTACAGTCGAAGCTGTCAATAAACCGGTTCAAAATGAGTCGTTTTGAAAATGTAAACATAGAAAAAATTAATACAGAAATTATTACATCGTATTCGTGAAATAATCTCGACAAATATCACTCGTGCCGGAAATTTTTCTAAATAATTTTATTCTCAAGCGCTATTTTGCCCATTAGCAAAACCACTCGTACAAATTGGGCTTTTATTTTCAGAGATAAAATCCCTCGAGCTTCGCTCTCGGAATTTTATTTTTTATCATTTTATCTTTCTGGGCAAAATAGCGCTTTCGAAAAAATTACCGATAAAATTTCCGGCACTTGTGATATTACATACGATAAATTTTTCGAAAGCACTGTTTTGCAATAAATCAAGAAAAAAGTTCGTCACATATGATTTTTGTCGACAATATTTTACGAATACGATTTCTTTATTAATTTCTTCAATATTAATATCTACAAAACGATAATTTTGAACGAGTTTACCGATTCAACTGGAGCGTTTGAGAAAACAAACAACATTATGTTGTTTGGACGTTCTAGACATGTGCGATTTTTTCACCTGTTTAACACTGGGTTATCTTCTGAATGTGTGTCATAAATTTAAATAGAGGCCTAATATAAGCAGTTTAGCTATGTTAAAATTATATAAATTCATTTTCTTGAAATCGGCAGTGAAGTGTCCCAAAATCGTCATTAAAAGCTCAAATTATTAATTTTTTAATATTAATATTGTACGATTTTTTCAATAAGTAGGCCTTGGCGAGATGTAAACATCAAATGTCAGACGCGGAGTCATCGCCCGTCAAAAGTGACCAAATATTCAAAACCCGGCCAATAAAGGCCCATTTAACTTTTCGTACACATTGCGAAATTGTTACCTATAGCAGCTCAATCCTTCAGTGTACATATTTTAGTAGGTTTGAATATCAATAGATTTGTTATGGAGGCTGCACAACAAGCAGCAGTTTGGTTTTTCTGTTCGAAGGCGCCGTGTCTTGTCATTCTTGACCTAGGTAGAGCGATCGTCAAAGTCAAGCAACACCGCGCGTAGTTGGTTCATGGACGGGTGATCCCGTATGATTATTTTCTTGCCTATAAAAACATTTTTTTCCCATTTCAAAAAAATATAATATGTACATACCTCGGCACTGAAGTTCTTTTTATGGCTCATGTGGTTTATTTGCCGCGGCCAGAGGCCTCGGCAACTAAATTCCACATGAGAACTTCAGTGCCTTGGTACATAAATAACTATTATATACAATGTCCGATAATACTACAACATAATTTTCAGCTGTATAATTTCGAAAAGTACTTGTGATTTTGCGCTAATTCCCAAGAGCATTTATTGCTAGCAACGGCATAATATGATGGGTTGTTTATATAAGAAAAGATGTGCCTTATATTGGATGCAATTAGTATAAGGGAAATAATCGTTAGAAATAGATACAGTGCCAGTGTCTTTTTATTAAATATTATTCCGTCTATCAGAAACAGAAACAAATTTATAGGTGTAAAAAACCTGCCAAACATTTCTTCGAGACAAAAATAATCCATCAAGTTTGCGCAAAATAAATCTTTCATGTTTCTACTTCTGACAATGGAAATACGCAGAAAACATTTCTCCACAAAACTAAATTCAAAAGTAATCCGACATGTTTTCATCATGCACACTGCTTTTTTATTTTCTCCCGCACAAAGCACTCTATATAACGGAGGCGGCATGACGGACATATTTCGCATGAAAAATCCGGGAGGGATTTGGTTTTAACGTGGCGTTTCTTTTTGCCCCCCAGGTCGGCCCACGACACCGTGACGAATACTAAGGTGGCCATCAAGAAGATCTCGCCGTTCGAACACCAGACGTACTGCCAGCGGACGCTGAGAGAGATCAAGATCCTCACCAGGTTCAAACACGAAAATGTGAGTAAACTGGAAAAGCACACTTTCCCGCCCGCATTTCAAATGCGGAAAGTTGTGGTTTTTCGCACTAGTGCGGCCAAGACCGATGGCACGCTAATGATTCACCCTGTACATATGGCACCAGAATGCGTTCTTACGGTCAGGCTTTCAGTTTGTCGGTAGGAATCGAACCTTTAGGTAATTGGTAAATTTTCGATTGCACCGAGTCATATGTAAACCTATGTAGACAGCTCTATATAGAAATTGTCACTTTTTATTATTATTAGAATTATACTCAGATTTTTGAACGTTAGGTTACATACATTATTATTTTACTTTATTGTCATAGATTCTCTCTATACCAACCAAACTATAAACAAACGCCTTAAAGTCAGAGTAGCGTCTAACCATTTTGGTTGAGACAAACGTGGGAGAAAAAATGTTCCTAACTCTTACACAAAGTCTTCTCCGCACTGCTCCGAACCCTTGTTTATGGATACTCTAGTTAGCCAATGTCTGACACTGACATAAGGACATGACAGAAATAAAGTATATACAGGGGACAAATTTTGCAAAAAATAAAGTTGGCCAGCTGTTTTTTTGGTAGATTTTAATAGTAGAAAATTAGTAGACATTGACTGGGCCACTTTAATTTTTGGCGCCATCTGTTGCTTGTATCCAATATTGCTCTCGTATCCTTATGACTCTGTCACACATTGGCTAACTAGGGATTTCATAAACAAGGCTCCGAACGACGCGAAGAGGAGTTCGGTCAGCTACGACCACGTGCCGAAAAGTACCACTTTCTGCACTTATTAGGAAAGTAATTATAATTTTGGAATATTCAAACAAAATGTTATATTCGATAGCTTGCTGTAATCTTTACATTGAGCATCCTTTAATATGTTGAGTTACTAGCCAAAAAAGTTGAGTAGTCAGTCATTTCCTACCAGAAGTTAGAAAACTCATTAAACTAGTCCGAAAAGTCTTTTTTTCTTGTAAAAAAATAACGCTCACTTTGTTTGTCACTTTTCGAGAAGAGTTCAATAAATTTATATAAAGTTACTTCCAGTTAATAAATCTTTCATTTTTTCGTATTAATAGAGCGATAAAATTATTCAAAACTGAAAAATTTATTTTCAGTGAAGAAAATATTGAAGACATTTTCTATGAGTAGTTTTACAAAATCTATATAATGATTGTAAATATTATATATACGTAATATAGAATTTTCGGAAGTTCAACTTTAATCTGTTCTCTATATTTAAGACGATCACTAATTTTCCACGTTTAGTAAGTAGTAAGTAGATATATGATTGTAGTTTGGAGAGCGATATGGACATTCCACTAGAGTGCGTTTTTTCGACGTGTAATAGCTACTAAATGAATATTTTCATAAACGGTGAAGATAATTTGGCGGAATTTTATACAAGGAAAGAGAGAGGACACCGCGCTGGCCTACCATGCCGTGTATAATAGATTTTGTTACGTCGTTTTGAACGGCGGCCATTTTATATGTGGCAAACAAAGCGAGTACGTTGTGAGTTAATTTCGAGAATTTGTGAATTAAAAGTAACAGTGATTAAGGGGAAAATATACTCTTACGATGGTGTACTGATTGGCGTTTGGTTGCAAAAGCAGAAGTGAAAAGCAAGAGCCCGGGATTTCGTTTCACAGGTAAATATTAACAAGCTACTTTTGAAAGATGTCCTGAAACTTTATTTTTTTCTCAATATAAGGCCTGGTTCATACAGCTTCTTTATCTCTTAATTTTTCTTTATCTTTAAGAAATATTAAATGTCATTGGTAAGTTCAAATCAAGGGAGAAATGCCATTGGTTATTTCTTAAAGATAAAGTAAAATTAAAAGATAAAGAAGCTGCATGAACCAGGCTTAACTTCTTCAAATTCCTTCTACCTTTTAGTATCATAAAGTCCATGGTTTTGTTTGTAAATAGGACCAATATAATTATTTTTTAACATCGTTTTTATTGATTATGATAGTTTCATAAAATATGTGCTGGTTTCCATGGGCGTGCTTCGAGACCGGCTGGAGTGCATTTTTTTCAATTATTGATATCCTTTACCTGACATGCCACTAAACATCATTTAGATATTATTTATAGTTACAGATACTAAAAATCTTTCTGTATTATTTATTTTATAAATAATACTTCAGCAACTAGCTTTACATTTGGGAAATTATTTGCAAATAAATACAAATATTTCAAATTACATGTGAGTCACAATTAACTACCTTTTCATTTTTAACATTTTTGTGATATTGGCTAAGAACGCGTTTCATACTACGCCACTGGCCTGTCGTGCGATGTGCCAGTCGGTAACATGGCCGCGGGCGCTGTTAGGCGTCCTCTCTCTTTCCTTGTCTAAGGGCAGAACACACTGATGTTTTGGAATAAATTAAATTCAGGGGTTGTTTAATTTTTCAACATATTCTTTACTCTACATTGCCGAAATTACAGGGTGTTAGAAATGAACTTGTCATCTTGTCGGTCTTCCTTATTATATTTCTTGCAATATGAAAGTCGGGGAAATAAATATACAGGGTGTCCCAATAAGGACTCCCGTCGGCGATATCTCCGGAACAAAAAGAGATATTTTAATTCTGCAAACGCCGTTCGCTAGGATGTGAAGAGGGCTTTATTTGCAACTGCTAAGCGTTCATTTTGACATTGGCGTATAGATAGCGGTGCGGTGCAAAGAAACTTTTCGATCCTAGGCACGTTGGAACGTAGCGCATCTGAAAGATTGGTTAATTTAGAGAAGCTTTTGTTCTATGGACGATTTTCTTATTGTTACAAGTTTCTGAGATAACCGCTCTACATTTACAAAAAATGAGCTAACTCGCTTAAAATTAACTTTAGAGGAAAAAGTTATTAAAAAAATCTTTGTAGTGCACTAGGACAAAGAAAATAGTGGCACGTGTCAAATTATTATACATCCGGTTTGACGGAATGTACCGGCAGTGACCCATTTTTCAGTTCAACAGTTAACCGAAATTTAAAATGTATGTTTACAATAAATGTTCAAAATTATGTCCATACCAATGAAGTCAGAACCTATAGACGTGGTGCCCCATTGTTAAAATGCCCTTTATTTTGACTCCAAGATTAAATATATCCATACTACCCTAAAAACATGCTACAAACAAAGACAGAAAGTCAACCATCAACCAACTATACACCCGGTGATTCCCGGTTATAGTTCCTCCAGAATCACACTTAGATATCGCATGTTTTTTCTTGTTTGGGGGCGCCGGAAGCATCGGAACCTCACCTGAAGACTCGGGGGATGGTCTAACGACGCCAGCCTCCGAGCCCAGAGTCGAAATAAGTTCGCTACGGCTCGACAAAAAGGGGCAATTTCTGACAATCTCGCGACATTTTCGGAATAATCTAATGTGATTAGTTCTGGGCGTCAAGCGTTTATCAAAACAAACCTCCTGTCTATAGGTTCTGACGTCATTGGTCCATACCTAAATACGAGCGGCTACAGCATTATTTTTACCGCATTCTCCATAAATTAATATCATATTTAATTTATTCTCATTACTATGATTAACCATTATTACAAAAATTAATAAACTAATTAGGCAAGAAACGAATTGACAATACAGTGGCGCACCCGGGGGGGGGGGGGGGGGGCTCGGTACCCCCAGACCTCTCACATTTTAAACTTCTTATAATCATAAAATATTTTGTATGCAATACTGCAATACGTCAAACTTTTTAAGTTGCCCCCCTCCAATTATATTTTCTGGGTGCGCCACTGGGTCTGATAGAGAATTACCTGGGTGTTTTAACCTAAATATCATATTGAAATAATGGGCAGAGCCACCTTCGGTTAATAAAAATAAATTCAGCCAAATTGCCGTATATACATGGTGCTATTGTTTTATATGACACTGGAAATTACATTTTTTCACTTTTGAGGGATAAATTATACAGTATGTTAATTTTAAACTGAAAAATGAGTCACTTTCGGTACTTCCGGTCATGCGGGATGTGTAATAATTTGACTCGTGCCGCTATTTTCTTCGTCTTAGTGCACTACAAAGATATTTTTAATAACTTTTTTCTCTAAAATTAATTTTAAGCGAGGTAGCAAATTTTTTGTAAATTACATTGTAGAGCGGTTATCTCAGAAACTAGTAACAATAAGAAAATCGTCCATAGAACAAAAGCTTCTTTAAATTACCCAGTCTTTCAGATGCGCTACGTTCCAACGTTCGTAGGATCGAAAAGTTTCTTTGCACCGCAGCGCCATCTATACGCCAATGTCAAAATGAATGCTTAGTAGTTGCGAATAAAGCCCTCTTCACGTCCTAGCGAACCTTTTAGGGCCTTTGCGCTTTTATTTATTTTTGTCCCGCGGTTCCCTTGATGTGCAAAGTCGCCCCTGGTGGATTAAAATTATTACGGGAGCCGGCGGGAGGCTTTTTTTCGATACTGCGGCAAAACGAACCTTTCACGCTAATTAGGCAGATAAATTCAAACCGCCGACGTCCCCTTTGGCCGTCATATTTTCATTGGAACGATAAATCACTTGTCCGTCGCAAATTGATGGGCCGAAGCGTCCGCGGGACAGGCCGTACACAGCGAATTGATGGTATCACAGTTGAAGCGGGCACTACACAAAATAATATTTGAGAATAAATTATGTTCTATACGAGCATGCATAAAATTGCATTTGGGGAGCTAAATGACATTTTAATCGCGCTTTCAGGTCAGGTCTTGGTTAAAAATCCCTTAAGGTATGGTTAGGTTAGGTTACTTGGAACAGCATAAAAACCTTTGAATTTTATATGAGTGTTTTCTGCTGATAAGTCTGGTATCTTTACCAGTAGCAGAGCGTGGTAAATGCTATGAAATAGATCGCGCCCCGTATATCACTGTGTTCCAGGTGAATTCATTTATATTTTACCAGGGTAGCTCGAGAACAGGCGCCTCGGCAATAAAATACGAGACAAAACACTTCTTTAGCCATGTTAAACCGAACCTGGTATTAGTAGTAAAAAGAGATGAAGGAGACAGAGAAGATAGATATTGTAGTAAAAACAAGTGACTGATGCTCACCTAATATAATATCACCAATACTTGTATGGGTTACACTGTTCGACGGCTGGGCACTTGTGCAACGAAATGCGGTAGTTAGGCGTGCCATAATTTCACAGATCTTAGGATATACTTGCGTAAATAGTTCTAATCGATATGGCTTTTTAGAGACCTTTTGGCAATATTATATGGTGCTTTAACCTTTACGTTGTGTTTGACGACAACCTTAAAAAAACCTTAAAAGTGAAATATTATGTTGCTTGTAGAATATATGTATATTTTTGAAAACTACGTGACGCTTATTATATCCTATATTCTTTTTGAGTTTTTATGCTGTTTTAAGTGACTATAAATACTATACCTACGAGTTGAAGTTGGCAACAGACTTTTAAACAAGGGCTTTTAACAAATTATTGAAATTCCTGTGTTGGTTTTTTATACACTCTTAGAAAATAACACAATAACAAGATAACACTTTTTACAAACTCCCCTAGACACTCCTATTAAACACTCGCTCTATGTATAAATCCTATATGTTTAAGATGTTCAACCATTACTTGGGAAGGTACTAAGAGGGTACCTGCTCTGATAAAAAATATATTATAATAATGACGGTTAAGAGAAGAGAATTAATTCCCTTACTGAAAGATCGCAAGAATTGACAGCTTTCTACAGGGCGGCCTACGTAAGGTTTGTCCCCTACAACTTTTTTGTTGTTGGAAAATTATAGAAAAGAAAAGTTGCTAAATAATTAATATTGATTACAGTGGCTTTACACATAAAGCCACTGTAATCTTGATGAGAGTTTTTTTGTGCTGCCAGCTGGTATTGTTATTATCTGTATTTTATTATCAAATTATTGATTTATGCAACACGTTTGAGGAAACCCCGAATAAGAGTTACATCGTTTATACAGGGTGTCCAACTTTATAACTGTACAAATCCGTAAATTCTTCATTTTTAAAGATAATCGCCAAAACTTTTTTTTGTTTGAAAGGCCTTCAAAAACCGCTTCTTTTGACCTTCTTGCCATTTTCAAAATGCAAATCCAGAGCCGGCTGCGATTTTTTTATACTCCCGATTTTCACGAAAACCCTTTAGCGATTTTTTTATTTAAAATCTGATCCCACAGCGTTAATCAGAACACTCCAAAACCCCCATATACCAAATTTGAATAAAAAATAAACAGAGTTCCATTCTGCAGGGTATTAAAGTTGAGCAAAATAGGAATTTTAAAGGCATCTGGCGAGTCAAGTGTACCATGGAATCCCTTCAAAACAGTTGAATGGTCAACAGGACCACTCAAAATGTTGGTGTGAAAATATTTACTACAAAAATATACAGGGTATTTTTCTCTGAGCCATCTCAAAATTCTGAAATTTTATGAAACTTATACTTATCAACAGTGCTCTGGAATCATGGAAAAAATATTGATAAACACAAAAGTAATGTATTTCTTTACAAAATGCCAACTAACAAAAAATAAAAACAATTTAAATTATTGGACCTTTCTCAACAAAATCACTGTCTAAGATGATACATTTTCTGTGCGTTTCCTGTTGTGGCACACCAGCCAACCTTAACTGATATGGACTTACAGACTGACAGGCTTCTGTATTTTTTAGATTTAGTTCATTTATAGTGTGTGGAGCGGTTTTGATATAGCTACTCGATTTTTGACCCCTATAAAGTTCCAAAAATTCAGTAATTTGAGATGGCACGGATAAGAACACTCTGTAAATTTTGTATTGGACCTTTGCACACCAACACCTTGAGTGGTCCTATCGTCTATTCAACTGTTTTGAGGGGATTCCATGGCACACTGGACTCTGCAGATGCCTTTAAAATTCATATTTTGCTCAACTTTGACACCTTGCAGAATGGAACTCCCTGTATCTTTTTGGTTCAAATTTGGTATATGGGGGTTTTGGGGTGTTCTGATTGACGCTGTGGGGTCAGATTTTAAATAAAAAAATCGCTAAATGGTTTTTGTGAAAATCGGGGGTATAAGAAAATCGCAGCCGGCCCTGGATTTGCATTTTGAAAATGTCAGGAAGGTCAAAAGAAGTGGTTTTTGAAGGACTTTCAAACAAAAAAAAGTTTAGGCAATTATCTCAAAAAATTAAGATTTTACGGATTTGTACAGTTTTAAAGTTGGACACCCGTATATACACTGGTAGTACAATTATTGGTGTAAACAAGTCTTCGATCGATTTATAAATTTTTATGAAACAAAATGCCGCGTGCTGCCGCTTGGCCCCCTCCACGCATACTAAGTGGCGGATTAAAATAAGTAATTAAAATTTATTCAAACAAGCCTGCAAGAAGGAAAACAGAACTCCGAGGATTAATTAACTAATAATCGGAAGTATAAAGAGGGTTTGTTAGGGCAACTTGTAAAAGAGGACTGGTTAATATAAATGCTTGCCTCATTTGACCCCTTTTGGCATTCAAAATATGCCAGGGACTCGAAGGAGTTCGTTTCTATTAAGTGTGGCCTACATAGAAAGTTATGTATAATAATTTTAGGAACCCAAATATCCCAGCAACCGTTATCAATAATTTCCAATTATAACCAAAATCGATAGATAAGTCTATAGAAACGTGTAGCAATCATAAAACCGCTTTAATAAAATTCTTACCGAAATAAGTGCCAATTAGAAACAGCCAATTTGGCGCAGCTATAAAATATGGAAACGCAGAAAATGTCGCCTATTTATGCCGTGATAGTTAAGATTTTACTGTGGTAATATGCGCAAAGGATACCAGCTACTTTTTTATTTCCAGATTTAGTAAGACCTTTTGTCGTGTTTAAAAAGACATCTATGTTTTGAGCAGCCCTTATTGTAGTAAATAATGGTAGTTGAAAAGAGCGGTGAATAGTCTTTATAAATGCGTCACTCAACAAATGTTAATTTCCCACAGAATGTTTATTTATAATTTACATGCAAAATGCTTATCAAGCAATTAGTACAATTATTCAAACGAGTTTGTATGAAAGGGAAAAAATGCGATACTCGTTATCTGGGTGTTAATTAAATGATATGATCAAAAGTACAAACAGGGAGTGACCTAACCATTTATTTGGGTAAGTAGTCCAGTAAATTTAAGGTTTAATATTGCAATTCAATGGGTAAGAAAAAAATTTCCATCGGGAGTACACCAAATAGAATGCTTAAATCCGAGTTTTCGACCATCAACCCTTGCAGGTTTTCCGCCATCTTGAATTTAGGGGTAAGTTAGAAGGTGCTCTACAAATGTGTGCTCTTGACATTTTCTTGAATTTTGCATAATATAACAAGTTATAAGAAATAATCATATCACTAATATTTTTTTACTAGCGGAAACTCTTTCATAGTTGGATTTTTTAAAACTAAAATTTCAGTTAGAATATTCTTACGCACAACGCACAATTAAACAAGTCGCAATACCAGGTAAACCAAGCCCAAATCAAAATTTTAAAATATAATATGTAGTAAAAAAATTAAGATAAATTAAAAAATAACAACACCAAGCACATTAATAAAAACTTCTAAGTATCTAGTCTAGAATCGCATTTTCTAATCCAAAAAATATCCAGTATTTCCTTTGTCGAGATTAAACATAAAATAAATTTGCCAGACACTAGCGATCGGACGTTGGCGAAGGCGATAACATTTTATAACAGCCTGGCGGAATAATATGGCGCACAACTTGTTTAACAGTCGATAATGCACATTATTTTTATCAAATAAGAAAAATATTGTTGAGTTTGAAAACTACATATGGTTTAGTTTTGAGATATTGTCATACATTTTTTGAATGATGCTCCCAGAAACTCAAAGCTGTTTGCATACAATGTGCGAATTGGGTTGCGAATATATTGACTAACGAATGTAGTTTTATTTGAATTAGTTTTTGAATTTAATTAAAGCAAAATGAAATTAATTAGTGCATATATTAACTTGAAATACTGAAACACTGCTAACAATGTTATTTTAATATTGATTTCCTGGAAATGAAAGGATTTTTTATGTTTTTCTGGAGTCATTATTAATTACGTCTGTGTCCTCTCCTGCTTAGCAATAATTTACTTGTAAAAAATAAAAAAAGGATTGCCAATAGATCATGCACAATATGTACATAAATCAGAGACTTGAAGTCACTGACATAAATAAGCCATTCATAGATTTTTGATTACTGTTATATTTTAAAAAAAGACCCTATTATTGGTATTGGTTTATTTAGGTAGATCTGTTGGCTTAGTTTCGCCGTGAATTTATTTCTCGTGGTTAAAACTAAACTTCTGTACTTTAGAATAACACGCTAAAAATTGCACTACCATTATTTGAACACCTAACGAATTTTAAAAACAATGCTATCCTCTAATATCAAACGTAATCATATTGTATTTTAAACCGCATATTTCCAGTAATGGCTTTATGGCATTTCTAGGGTTGTTTTTATGGAAATATTTTCACCCGAGTTTGCACCGCATAGGGCATAATGGGGCTTGGGTTTATCCCTGAAAAAATTAACGGATTAATAAAAAAAAGAAATTTCTAGAATGTACAATGTACAGGGTGGCTCACTATAAATTGACACCCCCTTAAATTGTTAGTTTTTGAGGTTAGAAAAAAGTTTTTTACAAAAGTTTTAGATACTAATACAACGTTTTTTTGTGACACTATTGGACCTTATGCAGTGTGTTCTAGAAAGCCGTGGCAAACATAACTTATGTTTTTTTAAATGAAAACCTTCTATATTTTTGGATTATTGAATTCTACGCATTTTTCTGATTCCAACAAAGTATATTATATGTTATATGTTCGCTCCAACAGTTCGTTATGAACTGAGCCTTTTTTGTGAGGGATTACTCCTTGGGTCATAGGTTGCCATGGAAGATAAATGCCAAATTATAGTAATAATTATTGACAGTTTGCAAGTATATTCACAGTTTGGAAAACAAAATGGGCTATTTTAAGATTTCAGAGAAAAGTGAAGAAGGGAAATAGAGAGAAATGAGAAATTTTGAATAGTAACTTAATAGTAACTAAATAAACTTCGTCAGATTTATCTATCAATAAATGAATATTAACGCCCCCATTGGGTGGTATAATGCTCACGGCGTTATACTATTATTTCTTATTTCACATAGCCGAAACAGGTGCCTGTCGTGGTCTGCACACCTCCGAAAGACCCATACTAAATTTCCATTAGATATTGGAAACTACTTTGGTCTTACCAAGAACTAACATTTTGTCCCATATATACCAGGAGCCATTTTTTATTTTAATTATAAATAGAGGTACAATCGCCTTGTATTATTTCCAGACTCAAAACTAAAAAAGTCTTCCCTCTTCTTAAGTCAATCTGAGGGCACATTGCTTACTGATAATATTGTGTCTTGAGGGGGAAAACCTATGGACGCCGCTAGTGTCGTCGAGTCGATGTGTTTTATAAGGTCCTCGTAGCGAGCAATAATGGAAAACATTTTCATTAAGGAAATGGCTATCGGTTTTCACGGGTGATAAAAGCGGCTGTAAAACGTGCAAATTGGGTCGTTTTGCCGCTGCCAGTAATAAGCAAATTTATGCCGGCATTCCCATTCCCAAAGGTCCGCAGTGCACACGCGAATAACAATAACCAAAAGTCGGTGAAGCGATGAGAGCAAATTATATTTGTATTATGTAAAGGTGTCGTCTGGCATTATATACCTAGCCGTAATTATGGTTTCAAGGCTTGACTTGACTTGACTTGTCTTGAAATCAAGTTAAGCTCAAGTCAAGACTGTCTTACCAGATATCAAGTCAAGTCAAGTAATTATTTGTCAAGCATTGAAAAATCGAGTAGCTTGCTCAAGCTAATTTGACAAATATTGAAGAATTTGGCGTTAGATTAATCCTTCTTTTTGTAAGCTTTTAAATATCTAAAAATATATAAACTCAACAAGAACTCTCTCTAATGCGAAACTTAAGAGTGGGTTGCCGACAGCGAAAGTGACGTTAGATTTCGTATTTTTTAAGTTGTATAGCATAAAATCTAATAACATTTTACCTGGCAAAAATTTAGTACAAACATCTCTGTCTTCATTTTAATCATAAGATCTTAAAAGCATATGCACTGGAATTATTATTTTTCCCAAGGTTTTCATAACCTATAAAAGAAAACACTGCTTTTAAGATCTTATGATTAAAATGAAGACAGAGATATTTGTACTAAATTTTTGCCAGGTAAAATGTTATTAGATTTTATGCTATACAACTTAAAAAAATACGAAATCTAACGTCATTTTCGCTGTCGGCAACCCCCTCTTAAACGAAGCACTCGTATTATAGGAACTTGGAGCATCGGTTGCTAATTAAGTTTATGTAAACATTAAAGGCCTCGTTCGCCATTCATGAATTTAAATCATATAAGGTTCCTCTTATACAGGGTGAGTTTATTCGATGTTTGATGTGGGAATCTCGGAAACCCGCAGATCTCGAAGGAAGGTTAAATGAGGAAAGATTTAATGAATCTTTTGGATTTTTGACCCAATTGAAATGGAAGCACAGCCGTACAATTTTTATTTTCATCCAATTGTTTTTCTTCTAAAGATAGTTCACAAGAAACTATATTTTGGTGCGAAATATAAGGGCTTAACCCGAGGCTTAACCTCAATTTCAAGGCATATTACGAATTTTTTTCTTAGTAAAAATGATTTTTTTTTACCTCAAAACTGACTACTTCATTGGATTGAGATCCATCTAAAAGGGGTTTCTACCAAGTTTGGTTAAAAAATAACAATTATTAAAAGTAATAATAATAATAATTCTCACCCTCAATACTCCAAACTAGAAGTATCCCAGAAGCAACTGAATCCTTGTGGAGGGCAATTGCTATTATTTTGTCTTCATTGCCATTTGCGGCGGAGGCGACTTTTCTCGATAGAATTAGGATAGCATTTGCTCAAATATTACAGAAAAGAGCCGTAAACAGGTCATTTTTCGTCGGATTGTCACCACATTTTATTTATACCGTTTAAACACAAAAATTGTAGTTATTCAAAACATATCACCTGTCCTCCTTACGAAATCCACAAATAAAAAAATGTTTCGAGTGAATTTAAACAATGAAAATGGTGGGAAGTTGTTCCATTTTTTGTAGGAAAAAAAGTATTCCTTACCACGCTTACCTACACAAGAAAATACGAAAGTCACAAGATGACACCCGCCTAGCGCCTACTATGTGTTTAGTGTCGTAATTATCGAAAACTGTTTTTGTTTTAAATACGGAACAAAAAGTTTTTTTTTTCAGCCGAACTATTAAGTTAATGAAGAAATAACAATAATAAAAAAGTTTCTAAATTAATTGGGCTACAAAATACGAATTTTTCATTTAAAAAAAGTCCTATATAAAGACAAATAGGTGTTTCGGTTTCTACCCTTAGGATGCATAGGGTGCAAAGAGTAATTCTATACTCAAATTATTTTAAGAACTCCTTACTGGGACTGTCAATGGTAATTTCGATATCCTAAGTTGGCGTCAATGCAGCAAAAAATGCAACCGGGTCATAAGTTCAGGTCAGTAACGAGCCCATTTCCACTAATAACATGAAAAGTTACAAGAACAAGAACAACACAGATAACGGTAAAACTCACGAAACGTAGAAAACCCGCGAATATTTTCATTGCCGAATGTTTGAACCAGTTTGAACGATCTGGAAAACCTTCACTGTCACTTTGACACACCAAAGCTAAATTTGCCTGAGTCCGCCCATAGACGCTGCCAAAAGCAGCTGATTATACTAAAATACCAAAATGAAAGTGTTTCCATGACGTTTGAAATTATTATTAAAATAAGTTGTAGACCTAGTTATTTTTATTTATAGCGGTATAACCGAGATTGCAATAGGGATTTTTGTCTTATTATGTTCTTTTTTTTTTCGTATCACTTGGGTAACTTTTCACATCATAAATCAATGAGTGACGTCATTAACTGATTGAGACGCATATACCAATGTTATACCCATGGTTAACAGAAAATTCCTAGGGATTTTGTGGAGAATGTCATCTGACAAAATCGGGACTTCTTACAGTAATCGGGGTATACCTTAATTGTCTTCCAACTTGTTGGTAACGTAAAAAAATCAAAACCTAATTTTTTGTCCCTCTTAAGGCTGGAATAACTTTGCAGGGGAGGCTTAAATCGAAAAATTTTACATGAGAACCCCTTAAATCCACCTGTAGAACAGAACACTTTCTCCAAATATTTGCACATTGTAATTACGGCTCCCCAGTTTGAAGAAGAATTATTATTATTGGCCTCTACTAGGTTGTTTGCCGTAAGGTGTCCAGGATTCAATTTTCTAGAAAAGTTGAATGCTGCAGTTATGTATCATAACTGCGGTTTACGACATTCAACTCTTCACGAAAATCGAGCACTACCTTAGCTATTTATTGTCTATATCGTCGGGAAATAAGAGAAACCCCCAAAAGCGTTCAATTTGGGTCTCCCGTATAAATACATTTTCCTCACAAAAGAAGAGTTTACTCTTTATAGTCTTTATTAACCAAATGTTATGTATTCACTAAAAAACCAATCGATTGATTCTGCCCTTCTTCCCTGATAATTTGTATCCTTTCTATAACCCTCTGGTAGGTTATTTATTGATGTATAAAAGATGAAGCTGCTTAGTCATCCGCTAAGAATAAGCCTAAAATAATAAAGGGACCTAACTAGATTTGCATGTTTTGGAAGTTGATTGATCACCGAGGATCAGCAGCAAAATATTGCTCTTGGCTTGCCCCAGGGTGTTATCTTTGCTGACCTTTCCATCCGAGCCAACTAAAATAATTATTATATTTCTGAAATAGTAAATTCTTTGGGAAATAGTTCATTTATTGTTGATGAATAATGTAGTCCATATTACCTTTGTTTATGACCCTCCATAAACAAGGATATTTCCTAGTCATTATATTACGAAATTACGAACACAGTCCTCTATTCTGGACTACTTCTTTATTCTGTATTTTCCGTTTCAGATTATTGATATTAGAGATATTCTTCGAGCAGTGACGATAGACCAAATGAAGGATGTGTACATAGTGCAATGTTTGATGGAAACTGATCTCTACAAACTGCTAAAAACACAGGTAAGTCCGAAATATCTCACATAAATTTCATAGCATCCTTGCCTTTTGCAAAGTGTTCTTTAATCATAGTATCTATAATTAGTAATTGCCACCCATCTACTGTACAAGCATGTCGCTGGTTCTGGGATACTTCTACTTTGGAGTATTGTGAGAGTGAGAATTATTGTTATTTGTTATAATTTGAACTGAAAAACGTTTCTTCACGTTTAGAAATTGAAGTCATCAAATACCACATTGCTTAGTTAAAATCGAAGTTAAAATAAAAGTAAAAATATTGGTTTTATTTGTATATATTGTCAAGCTTGTTTGAAAATCCTTTATCAGTGAAGAACAGGAATTACTGTACCTATATTAAAATCAGAGCATCTGCAGGCACGTGTGGTAAAGGGAGGCTATTAAATTATTTGGTAGTAAATTTAAAAAAAATGATAATTGAATCAGGATAATTTAGTTCATTAATAATTCTGCTATACCACTATATTCATTTTTATTGTTTTCTGGTGACTGTTAGTAGGTACTTATCAGTAGCATAATGTATTATGAGTACCTAATTAATTTATTTAAGGTCAAAGGTGTTCCTACATAAAATGTATATATTTTTTTGGGAATAATAAAGGAATTAATAATAATAATAAATTGCATTATCTATATTAAATCTTGTAGATGTATAAATTAATTAAATTAAAATTAAACAGTGAATTATTTTTATTTCAAAACACTAATATATTTTGTTTATTGACGTTGTGAGAGATCGCAAGTTAAATTAAGGCCCCCAGAGACCCTTGAAAAAGGGCCTAATTTTAGTTTTCGTTGTCAGCTTTTGAAAGGATTGACCAATTTCATTCAGGTTTGGCAAGGATTGGTAGAAAATTATTATCCTTGTTTATGGATATTCTAGTTAGCCAATGTCTGACACTGACATATGGACACGACAGAAATATAGTAGATACAGGGGACAGTTTTGCAAAAAATAAAGTTGGCCAGCTGTTTTTTTGGTAGATTTTAATAGAAGAAATTTAGTAGACAATGACTGGGCCACTTTAATTTTTGGCGCCATCTCTTGCTTGTATCCAATATTGCTCTCATATCCTTATGACTCTGTCACACATTGGCTAACTAGGGATTCCATAAGCAAGGTTATTATGCATGACCTTATACAGGGTGTCCAGTTAATAATGGTCCATATCGCAATAGCATATTATAGTTCGTTCCAAAATATGACGACTGAGGCCAATATGCCTTATAGGAATGTTGTTTTAGAGATACCGGGCGTTAAAGTTCATTTTTTGAAATTGAATTATGACATCTCCCAAAATAATCAACTGTTTGCGTTGAAATTGGCAAAATGTGCCCCAATACACCTGTGTTACAGATCAACTGTACCAATTAAGAGGGGGTTGCCGACAGCGAAAGTGACGTTAGATTTCGTATTTTTTAAAGCTGTATAGCATAAAATCTAATAACATTTTACCTGGCAAAAATTTAGTACATATATACATATCTGTCTTCATTTTAATCATAAGATCTTACAAGCACTGTTTTGTTTTATAGGTTATGAAAACCTTGGGAAAAATAATAATTCCAGTGCATATGCATATGCCCTCAGTGAGATACGTAGAAATTGACATCTTTAGCTTATTCTCCATCCCCAAAAACACAACAGTGCTTCATTTCAGTTCAGCAGCTTGATTATTTTGGGAGATGTAGCCATAATTCAATTTCAAAAAATGAACTCGGCAACCATTGAAATTTGACCGGTAGTTGTCATAATATTTTGGCACAAAATATGAAGTTGCTCTGTGTACAATTATTAACAGGTCACCCTGTAGATATAATGTGAAATGTACACACACGATTTCTATCAATTTTCCAGAGACTGAGTAACGACCACATATGTTACTTCCTGTACCAAATCCTGCGCGGTCTCAAGTACATACATTCGGCGAATGTACTTCACAGGGATCTTAAGCCCAGCAACCTACTCCTCAATACTACCTGCGATCTAAAAGTAAGTATTCGTAATTTTCGCCTTTTATCTACTTTATGTCTCGTGGAATGTCCCGATCTCTAACAGGATCCATTACTTTTCCCTTTTACTTTTTCGATGTTAATGTTTATGTAGGTATTTCCTTATTTGAGATGGAGGGAGCTACAATTTTCAACTATACACATTTATTATATTATGCATTGATTATACTCAGATTCCCCTGTGTCCCTTTTCAGCCTCAGAAATCTGTTAAAAAGTTCTAATTAACCTATTTAAAAGGCTTCTTATTCTTACTCGGAGCAGCTGTCGGAATTAGAATTAGTAATTTTTCTCTTAATCAACTGCTATTCAAACGAATTACCTAAGCTGTTTGAATATTCTGTTGGTCTTAAAGCATTTGAATTCTTCCAGTGCCAACCTCTTCATAAGCATCAACTATTTTATAAGGCAATATAAATTTTGATGTTTTTCATTCTAGATCTGTGATTTTGGATTAGCAAGGGTGGCAGATCCAGATCATGATCACACAGGATTTTTAACCGAATATGTAGCTACGAGATGGTATAGGGCACCTGAAATTATGCTTAACTCAAAGGTAACTTTAAAACAAACATTCATATTTCGAGACAGCTATATTTACCTTATTTTTTTTAGGGATACACAAAATCGATCGACATATGGTCAGTCGGTTGCATTTTAGCAGAAATGCTTGCCAACCGACCAATATTCCCAGGAAAGCACTACTTAGACCAGCTGAATCACATATTGGGCGTCTTGGGATCACCTTCTCAAGAAGATCTTGACTGCATTATAAATGAAAAGGTTAAACTCAACCACAAAACTTTCAAAATAAGTGTGACGTGAATTTTGTTTTCTAGGCAAGAAGCTATCTGCAGTCTCTGCCGTACAAGCCAAAAGTTCCGTGGGTAAGGTTGTACCCACACGCCGATCCCAAAGCTTTGGATCTTTTAGATAAGATGCTGACGTTCAACCCTCATAAGAGGATAGGGGTTGAAGACTCTTTGGCGCACCCCTATTTGGAACAGTATTATGACCCGGCTGATGAGGTAAGTCCTAAATTAAGGTGATCTGTCGCAATCAAAACACTGTGGCATTTACTGACATAAATTGCCAAAAAACACACTGTCAATCATTGGCTAACAAGGCTTTTAATTTATAAGAGCAATAAAACATGTAAAGGAAAGTAGAATTGGTCTCGTGCACGTCTGACAGACGTTGTTTGTTTAAAATCTCGGAAAATTCTTTAAGCTGGGCTGATATTTTCTTGTATGTAATTTAATTGTAATTAGTTGGATAGGAATAGTTGGGTAAAAACAGTAGGGTAATGAATCAGTGTGCAGAAGTCATTTTCAGTGGTTTTCGCCGTTGAAAACAACTATTCCACTCCAAATCAGAGCTGGGAAAGATCGCACCAAAAAAGATCTAGATCATAGATCAGATCGTTATTCAAAAAAAGATCTAAGATCATTTAAAAATAGATCTTTTAATACAAAAACGATCTTAGATCAAAGATCGTCTAAAAAAGATCAGTCGATCTAAGATCTTCTAAAAGATCTAAGATCTTCTAAACAATCTAAGATCTTCTAAACAATCTAAAATCCTCTAAATGATTGAACAAAATTCATGATATTATATAGTTAATAGATATAGACACCTATAAATACTTTTCCTAATTTTGACATAATATAAAGTGACATCTTTCAAAACCTGTTGTTATGATGATACGTCCAGTTTTACGTAACTAGTTGAGTAAAGTAAAATTTTACGTAACTAGTTACGTAAAGTTACTACTCTAACTGAACTGGTTACGTAATCAATCAGTTGATATACCTATGGAGAATTAGACTTCTCTTGTAAAAACGTGTTCACCGATTATTTATGCAATTTACAATTTTATAGGTAACTTAAGTTATAAAATTCGGAATTTTGAGAAATAGATAATTGAAAATAAAATACAAATTAACATAAAGCATTCATTTAAATTTGACCTCAAAATGGGTTCTTGTAGTTGTAGGTAAAATGTACGTGAGTTTGTTTATATTAATATTTGTCATTTTTCACGAATTTTAAAATTTGCATTTTAGCTGAAAGCTGAAACCTAGAGATCTCCTGAGGTAAACTGCTTCAAATGTTCGTTAGTAACGTAAGTAACTGAATTAGTAATTCATATATTTTAGAAATAATATGTAGATTATATGTATAAAAAGAAAAATCCTTGTTCGTACAAAACTATTCATTCTTCATATTTTACAAATATGTAGATATAAAAACAAAAACTCTTATTCCTACAACAACCTAGAGCACTATTTTTTATTCTTCAAAAATAAAACATTATTTTATATAAAAAAAATCACAGAATCGTTTCAAAAATGAACGAAAACAAATAATGAGGAAAAGATCTTAGATCGTTATAATGTTCTTAGATCTTTAAAACGATCTTAGATCTTTAAAATGATCTAAGATCGTCAAATTAAGATCAAAGATCAGATCTTTTTGAAACGATCTTTTTAAAAAAGATCGTTCTTTAGTGAAACAAAAAAGATCTAGATCAAGATCACGATCTTAGATCTTTAAAACGATCTTTTTTAAATAGATCTGCCCAGCTCTGATCCAAACCATTAAAAATAATTACACACACTAAAATACTAGTCGCAAGTAAACTTTCTGCCGGTCACTCTATATTTTGGTATGGTATCCCGCTATTACTTTTGCATTGTTTTGTTTTACTTCAAATAGTTTTAAGTGAATGTTGGTATATCTTTCTAGCCTGTGGCAGAAACTCCATTCAGGTTTGACACTGAACTTGACGATCTTCCGAAGGATCAGTTAAAGAGGTTAATTTTCGAGGAAACGCTGCTGTACAAAGAACGGCAAAAGCAAGATCATCAGTCGATGGCTACATCATAGTTATTTGAAATAAAAGTTTAAAGTGATTTAAAAAAATATTTTTTAAGGATTTATTACAATGAAAATACTTATCTGGTGATGGCAAAATCAAGGCTTGTCAGTTCTCTAGGTTTAAACAAAATTATAGTATTGCCGATATAAATCTTCGACATCATTTGCCATTTTTTTAATTCACGTTTTTGTTGGCATATTGTTTGGAGATGCTGTATATTTATAGTCAATTTATGAATTTTGTAATTATGATTATTGTATAGATTTTACTTTCTTAAGTCAATTTTTACATGGAGGATTCAGTATACAAAAACGGTTTAAGTGATTAGGTTAAGTGAAATACAAAAAAAGTAAAAAAACAGATGTCTATTTTTGAAACATTAGGTTTTCTATGGCATAAGTGAAAATCTGGTTGTGTGGAAAGTCAAAATGCACTTATTATATTTAAAAAGATTACACAGAAAATGAAATTTTTATCAGATATAAGTGTTATCTAACTGCAGGATTACTTAATTTTCTATGGAGGTTGACATTTACATGAACAAAATGTGTTACCAATGTGAAATAAGGGTTACTATAAAATGTATGACGTATTCTCGGATTTGGACATTAAATTTTAATATTTTACAATATCACCTAGTACAAAGTTAAGTAATCTCGATTTAACAGTGCCATTCCAGGGATATAAGCGAGAAAATTATTTTCTTATTAAGTTGTCTGTGTTAAGAAATTTTCAAAAGGAAGACAAACATTGTCCCAAGAAGCATCGATTTCATTCATACTTCTAAAGAAGTGTTTATCTTTAGTGGTAGTTATGCATTTTTACAAATTTGTAAGTGGTCTTCCCAATTCCATTGACTCATGTTATCGAAATCTGTCGTTTCTTTAAATCGACTATTAGCGTTAAGTGTCTTTCCCTCGAACAGGGAAAGTGTCTAAAATATATTTAATGCATGCTCAAAACTGGATTAAATATTATTTTGATTGAATATACATTCTTTTACATTTAAATTCACCTTTTTCATGTTATCTACGCACACTAATAACTATAAGTATATCAAATTAAAATGTTATCGTTGAAAGGAGAAAATTAGCACTTTTACAAGGTAGTCGTAATGATGTTGAATTACATAATATATTATCTGTGATTGTTCACTTAATGTATGATAGTCCTGATCATACCGGCTTTGAAATTTATTTTTAAGTAGCACTATCTCAACAGTCACTGTCATAAATTTAACAATAAAATTGAACAAATTACAATGACTTTTGTGGATCCTGCAAAAAAGTTGTTTTGGAAGACTTTAAATTCTTGCTCGCCCTTTATAATTTCTATAGATAAAAAGATGTACCTGACCTGAGAACTGTCATTGGATATTGCACGTTTGAAGTGATTTAAATGTATTATAACACATAATTTCTGGCTGGTATGATCGCTAGATTCTTTCTAATTATAACTTTTAATTCCTAAATGTCCCTTCCTTTGAACAACTTATCTATATGTATTAAATGTTTTTACTCGTAAGGCTCATGCATGCTTGGAGACCAAGGTTTAGGAATATCAGTTGAAATTGGCGCAATAACTCCAAAATTTAATGTTATGTGTTAATGAATATCGACTATTTTCCTTGCTAAGTAAGGATCAGATTGGTGTCTAAATACTGGGCATATCGTTAGATATTCTGTAACCTTGATGTGCCTCTTGCTTTTGCAAGAAAGTGAGTAAATGGATAGTTATTTTTAAATAGACGTGGGTCTGAACTTCGAAATGTATCCAACTTCAAGTGCAATTTCGAATTTGGTGAAACCATTTTTATTAAAGGGCAGAACGAAATATATGTGAGAATAAATAATATCCATACTTTTGTAATAATTATTCTGTAAATGTATTTAAATCTGTGACTAATAATTAGAGATTATGTAATTTATGAAGTTTTTGTGAGCCTCTTCTGCTGTTATATCTTTGCCCTAAAGTTTTAGATTATTTCGGGAGTTTCGGGCATACACAAAGGTACAAAATGTGATCATGAAACCACCTCTAAAAAGATACAATACTAAATCGTTGTGGAGAGTTCAATTGTTCAATGCAATATAAGAAAATGTTAGCATAAAACCTTAGCGGGAGTTTTTCTTTTGAGAATGGTTGTTATTGAAAAAGGCCTAAATTAGTTTCTTTCTATCAGTGTTGTTAAATATATTGTTAATAGTGTGTTAATTATTCTTATTATAGTCGCCAAATAATGTAGTTCTTGATAAGTGTAAAATAAAGATTTACCACATATTGATTGTATTTTCTTGTCTTGGCATTTCGGTTCTGATGAGAAATAGCAAAAAATTCATGACCAGGTGGGTCTTTATGAAGCCCTCTCTAAGCATTGGGAAAGATTAAACAAACTACATAGTTATTTCTATTTTAATCAAACAAAAAATATTTATAAGAAATGAAAACCATAAACTGAAATATAAGAATTTATCACTATAAATGAAAAATTTTCTTTTTAAATTTATTTAGTGTCTCGTCTTCATCGAAGCATTTGTAGTGATTGAGTGCTCTGTTATATGCTTTTAATCACATATATTTAGGACTTTGTTGCCCTACTTTAAGTCTGGAAAATTCTATGTGGAGGTTGTTCTTATTTCATTTATTCCACAACAACATATTGTTTTTTACATGCATTAGAAGCGAAAATAAGTACAAAGAAGGGAAGGTCATTATCTGTAAATCTTTAAATAAGGTAACACATGAGTCTCTTGGTCCAGAACGGGTCATGTATCTAACAACTGTCTTTTGTGCTCTGAAAACCCTATTCGATGTGGTAGCTGATCCCAATGAATTATTCCATAAGCGATTACGAATTGAAAGAGGCCATAATATACCAACTTTAGAACCTCCATGGATACTGTGTCTCTGATACTTTGAACCAAAAAGGAACATGAACTAAGTTTTGGTAAGATTTTATCTATATAGTCCTTCCACTGTCGACTCTTATAAGTAAACTATAATCAACTGTGGCATTTTTTTGGAAAAATTTCCATGCCTATAGATTTATTTTTATTGAGCTTTATGCCATTATTTTTGCACCAGCTATCCACATGTGATATTCTGGGCTGTACTTTTTCAGGAAGATCATTTCGACTGGTACTAGTCACTATAATATTTGTATCGTCCGCGTAGAGCACAAAGGAAGTGTTTGGTACATGTTTTGGAAGGTTGTTTATATAGCAGTTGAAAAGAGTAGGTGACACACACGAACCTTGGGGTATTCCTCGGTTTGTTCTTAATTGTGATGATACAACCCCACCAACCGCAACTTGTTGTGTTCTTTCAGACAAATATGTTTTCACCCAAGAATTTGCCGGTCCTCTGATACCCATATTATGCAACTTTCGTAGAAGAAGGTTGTGATCAACCGTGTCAAATGCGCGGCTCATATCGAAAAACAACCCCAATATGGATTCTTTGTTGTTCAAACTATCATATATACAGTGTGTCCCACTTAAGGACTGACCACCCCTGTAAAATTTTTATTCGTAGCTCGATTTTCATAAACTTTTTTTTGTTGGATATAGCTTCAAAAATGGCATCAAACACATAATTCAGGTGCCTCGTGCGTTAAATTCATGGCCCACTGAGATGGTGTTTTAGTGCTGAAATTTCGAGAAGTACTATATTAGGGATTTTTTAGAGGAAAATTAATGCCGGTTTCTTGTTCAGCGTTGTTGGAAACCCAAACGTACCAATTTGCATTACCATAGCTCCACAGGGTGTTCCAAAAAAATTAAAAGGGAAAGTAAGGCCGGATTCTTATAAGCAGTGAGAGGTTCCAAACAAAAACGTACCAATTTGTAATTAATTTTCTTAATTTCTGGTAAGTTGGTCACTAAAATATTCATGAGGAACTCATATTTTTTCAAAAATTTATTAGCGAACAATTTTTTTTATTTAATATCATCAAATACATGAATAAACAACACAATATAACATAAACTCAAATTTCAGTCATTTCAATTAGTCCTCCATTTTCTAAAGCAAATTGGTACGTTTGGGTTTCCAACAACGTTGAATAAAAATCTAGCATTAATTTGTCTCTAAAAAAGTCCCTAATAGTACTTCTCGAAATTTCAGGGGTGGTCAGTCCTTAAGTGGGACACACTGTATGTTGCAGCGCACAATTCAAGGCAGTGCCTGTACTACGATTGTCTCTGAATCCGTTTTGACAATTCGTTAAAATTTTGTTGGACTCTAAAAACTTCACTACCCGAGAATTGAAACAAGCCTCAAAAACCTTTGCCAGGTGGCATTGAAGATGAGCGACCGGCCTGTAGTTTGCTAAGTTCCGTGCACTACCTTTATTCTTGAAAACCGGTATAACTTTTGAGGTTTTGAGTGCCTCGGGCTATATGCCTTCTTCAAAACTCAAGTTGATTATTTTGCTCAATATTGGTGCTATCAGTTCTTTTATTGCGATATGTATTGTCCCGGGGTTGGCATCTATACCAGATGACTTTTTTTGACATACCCTTGAAATGGTTCTTTCGACTTCAGTTGGGGCTGTTGGGTATAAAAACAGTGATGTAAGTGTAGATGGGGTATTTGCGGAATCTGATAGTGGAGGGTCGCTACTATTAGCAAAATGTGCAAAAAATTTGTTAAAATTTTCGCAAATTTCTTTAGTTCTGCTTTTGTAAACGATTTTTGTTGGATTTGACTTACTTACTTTTTTATTGGGATATGTTTCGTTTATTATGGACCAACACTCTTTGTTTATATTGTTCCCATTTTGTATTCTACTATTATTGTTAAAATTTTGTTGGCATTTTTTTAGTTTTTTGTTGTAGTAACATTTAAGTTGTTTATATTTTTGTTCGTAAAATTCAGAGTTTATTCTTTTGTTTATGGTATGCATCTCATGCAGCATCTGTGATAAGTTTTTAAGTTCGCGTGTAATCCACGGTTTTCCCTTTTTGTGGTGTTTTGATGATGTGGTAAAAGGAAAATTTTGTTGAAATGCAAATTGTATTTCATCGTAAAAAACATTAAGTCTTTACATAATGGGTTGTTATAAATAATGTAAGCCATTTTCCAATTTTTTTGTTAATTTGAAGCTTAAGTGTAAAAAGGGTAAAATAAAAACTTGTAAGCATTTACTGTACAAATGATATTGTCGAGTTCTAGCTAAGTAAAATTGGGCATCTAGTAATTGAGTATTATTATTGTTTTATCATTTATTTATATGTTACAAACTTCTGTTATAATAGGTAGTAAATACTAGATGCTATTTTTTTTTATCCCACTGCAGTAAATGCAAATTATCCAAAACAAAATAAAATACCTTGGAAGATACTGACGATAATAAGTCACTAACTTTATACAATTCAATAAAGATCACGAAATTAAGTAAGATAATACAATAATCTTATAGAAAAATAAAAAAGCTTTGCTGCAATAATTATTGCACAATATCCAACTGCACAGCGACATAAAAGTTTCAAAAACCTCAAATTCAAGTAAAATATAGCATGAAACAGTATCTATGTCCTATATCTTCATAGTAAAATAAAAGCAACATATTGTAAAGGATTATTCAAACTACAACAGTCATCTAAGGCAGGGACACCTTATCTGTGAATGAAATAATAGGTTCCTTTTCATGAATTTTTCGATCAGGAAATGATTCAAATTCCCCTAGGGCCGTGCCGTGACAGCCCTAGAGCAGTGATTGGCTAAAGTATTGCCGAGTTGCCGTGTTTCTACAAGTTGTATTGAGAAAATATCAAAATTTGGTTTTAACATTTAAGGTTGGAAATAAAACGTCATCAACAGTATGTTTAGTTGCCTATATCAATAGAATGTTATTCACAACTAGCTAGAAAACTAGTGTAATTGGAAGGTTTACAAATAATAACGCTATTTTTAAAATAAAATACTCATAGATACTAGAAATTTAGAAAATAAAGTATATAGGTAATTTAGTAACTATAAATAGTGTAATTCGTATCTATACTAAAATCAAGTAACTCTTACGCCTTGCAAAAGCGTATTTATGCGGTTTTATCTTGTTGTTTTCAGCTTTTCAGACACTGCCACAATTATTTTATAGATGTTTTGACTCATTTTAATGAAGCCAATAAAATTTTTCCGAAATATTTTGACGTAAACAATTATTGTAAAAGTAAAATTAAATAAAGGTCGTGCCTCAGTGACGCTCTGGCGAAAATCTCAATGCACGCGTTAAATCAGGCTTAAGAGTTATTTGATTTTAGTATAGGCATATTTTAAGAATACCCTTTCAAACGGACTAGCTTTTCCAGCTATAAATTGATACAGGCAACCAAACAACCAAACATACTTTTGATGACATTTTATTTCCAACCTTAAATGGAGAGCTGACTATTATGAACTTTGGCAAAACACCAGTGTTCTTTTTCAAAAAACAATAGTCGTTTCTTAAATTACGGGATATGTATTATTTTTTTCATTAATAGAAAACGTGTTATCTCGATTACCTGAAAAGGACCTATTAACATTAGGCAGCGACAAACCCTATCGGTGTACCCCTGACCCAACTGTCTCAATTACAATTATAATACCAGTCAAATGTCGCACAAATCGCGACGCCCACTTAGGTTCACTGCAGCTGCACCTGCAGCTCGGCGATCTCCTGCATGTCCTCGCTCAGCTCGCCGCTGTCGGTCGTCTCGAATTTGGTCTCGATCATGTCGTCGTCGTGAATGTCGCCGGTCGTCGTGGCGACGGTCGTTACCGTCGTGGCTGATCCCGACTCGTCCGCGTCGGCGGACGAAGACTGGCCGGCCGGCTTGGTCTTGCCGTACTTCTCGTGGATGTTCCTGTGACGTTTCAAGGCGAATCTGAAACAGAAAGGGTTAAAATTAACGATATTGATTAAAAATTTGTGGAGATGAAAAAATCAGAAAACTGCATCATTTTCCCTATTTTATACTTTCATTCCTTCAAGCATAAAATAACGTGTATACTGTGAAATAAGAAATAACGAATGAAATAACTCAAATTTTGAAATTTCTAACATAACCTAACTTCTATTTTAACCATTAATTAATTTTGAACTTTTTCTACTGGTGGCATTGATTATTCCATATATAAATTTCTGTTAAGAAGAAAACGTCGTACCCTGTTGTTGGTTTGAAAAAATGAAAATTATTATTATAGCCCACGATGCTAAATGGGGATTTACTCGAGCGTCGTGGGGACCTATTGGATTTTGAAGATTAGATGGTAGAAAGAAAAAAGGTTATATGATATATACCATTCCACCGGTGGGGGAAGCGTCCACAGGCTTTCACAAATGTAAAAAAAAAATAGTCACATGGAGATACACGAGCGCGTCAGATATTGATAGTGTATATGCCCCACGTGTCTCCGATGACGTAAGTATGTTAATCTGCCGGTGTTCATGGTGGCGGCGGCCGTACAGAAGGATTAAAAATGGGAGGAAAAAAAAATTACTCGAGTGCGTCAGATATTCAGAAGGGATGTTAAGTGAACCCGAAAGAAGCTCCCATTCAATAGACTGACGATTCGGATGTGACGCCAGCTCGTGGCGGCTTTTTGAAAATGCAAGAAAAAATCGCCATTTTCATTTATTCGAGCGCGTCAGATTTTCATATAGACGGTTCAGCTTGATGTCCTGGTCGTGCTGATCCATAATCTGACGATTATTTGAAGGGATTTTCTTAATCCGACGGTTTGAACAAAAATTTGTTTTCATGATTTTTTTAATAAATATTTGCGTTTTCTAAGAAAAATATGTTGTCTGTTAAAAATTAAGGAATTTTTGTCTATAAACATATGCTCTTAATAATTTATTTTCTATATTACAGGGTGTAAACGTGGACTTTTCAAATATTGTATTACCTATATTTCTTAAAGTAAACAAAATTTGACAAAACTTCTAAAATAAAACTTATAGATAAAAAGCAGGTCTATTCAAATATCAAATAAAAAATGCGCGTTCGTTACAAAAAAAAATTCGAAGGGCGCCGCGACGCAGAGCGTCGTTTGTCAAATATTCTCAATTTTATCTTAATTTAGTCTTCGTTTGGTACCATTTAAGACCCTGGAAGCAGATATATTTTTTCTCTTTTCGTTTGCCCACAATAGGCCAGGGACATCGAGTTTGAATAACTCTGTACATATAATACCATGAGTGCTGTGATCAGCTGTGATGGCGTGATGGCTGGCGTGTGGGGACGGTGCGAGAGAAAGGGAGAGAGAGGCGCGGAATGCTTCACTGCAGCTAGCTGCACACGCTAAACTTTATCGACGATTTTTGTTACTTCGGCTTGTGGAAATCGGCAGATTATATTTTTCCCGTTATCCTTGAATTATTTCCTTCCAAATAAAAAAATATTCGACTGCGCTCGAGAAAGTCGAGGTAACGTTTTTTTTTTGCAAGTTTGTGACCCTCCCACCCCCTTACGTCATGCTCAAATCGTCAGATTATTAAAATGCACACTTTTCAGCATGTAATTAACCCATCATATCTTAATCTGACGCGCTCGAGTATATCCACCTATCGATTTTTTTTACTATTCTGATCGGCTGCCCTACACGCGCGGCCCTGTATAGAGGGCTTAGATATGGTGGAGGTACTCAACAGGGTGCAAGGTATCCCCCCATATGTTAATCTGTCGCGCTTGAGTAAATCCCAAAATCCCCTCTTGGGCTCCCCTACTATTATGGGAACTTACCTGTCCGCAAATCCCACAGAACAAATGTCACACTTGAACGGTTTTTCACCGGAGTGCACTTTTGCGTGATTCTTCAAGTGCGTGGCCTGGTTAAAGCAAGACCCGCATATCTCGCACCTAAAAATTCCCGTTTAAGATATCTGAGTTGGAACGTCCCCGAAAGACAAACCTATACGGTTTCTCGCCAGTGTGGATCCTCCTGTGATTCCACAGCGTCGAGTGGCGGGCGAAACTCTTGTCGCACACCTCGCAAACGTACGGCCTCTCGCCGGAATGTATCCTCTCGTGGTTCTTCAAGTGCGGCGACTGCGAAAACTGCATACCGCACACGTTACACCTATAGGGCTTCTCTCCCGTGTGGATTCTCGAATGGTTCTTCAAATAGGCGGCCTTGGCGAATGCCAGGCCGCAGATGTTGCACTTGAAGTTCTTCTCGCCCGTGTGAAGTCGCTTGTGCGACCACAACGAAGAGTATCTACTGAAGGAACCTTAAAAGCGACAAAGTTCACAAAAGCGGCGATAAAAAAATTATATCTTTCATCTTACCATTGCAAATGTTGCAATGGAAAGGTTTCTCGACGTTCGTTTGCTTTTGTTTCGTTCCCCCTATGAAAATGATGCCGCTGCCGTTACATTTGGTGCACTTAGTGACACTAGCGACGCCCCTTCGTTTTACCGGGTGATTGTTTTTCACACCAATCGGAATTGTGTTTTGTGTGCCTAGAACAACTGAAAAAAAGGATACTTTCAATAAGTCAAACAGGAGCAAAAATATATCATTTGTTTAAACGTTGGAGGTGAAGACAGTGACACATAATGGCAAATATGATTTATAAACTCCTAATTTATGTATTCTGTAATTTGTTTTGTATTTGATATAGATTTAGGGTTACCAAAGAAAAACTGTTATTATATCTGCACCAAAAATCTTGATAGAACTATTCTGTCTTACCCACGTTATTCTGAGTCTGAGTACCCGTACTCTCCTCAAACTTGACGGCCGTATCCGGGGCAGCTGCGACGACGAATATCTGCGGCTGGATAGACTCGGCGCTCAAACAATTCTCGCACTTAACCTACAAATACAAAAATTTTACCGTAACCCCACTTTTTAACCTTTTAACCATAGAGATCATATATATAGGTAGAGTGCTGGACGATGTTTTTTATACATAGGATGCGCGGAAAATCTTTGACGAATTTAAAATGATAAAATAGTAATAAATAGGCCCAGTGGACATGCCCGTTTGCAATTTGGTGAAGTGTTTTATGAAACTTGACACTTTTTGACAGCCATTTGACAGCGACAAACTAAGTATAACCTACCGTTGTTTGCATCATAGACCCTTTGTGGCATAATTTTTTCGATTTTCAGCTAATTATTAATATTTTCTTCGCGATTTAGTTGTTTGAGTGGTTTATCTAATTAAGTGATCATCTCGAATATGTTCTGCTCATTTTACACCAGTGTTTAAAAACGAAACGAGTCAAAACGCAGCTAATTGAAAATGCGGTACCAACTCTTCTATTAAAACCACCTAAACCATCATTTAAGTAAGTATATTAACATGATTGTGGTGTAAGAAACTATTAATAGCTTATTTGTTTTAATGTTAAAGTTATAAAGGTAGATGAAAACAAGTCAAGTGCATCAGTGAAGCAAATTTTAGTAGTTTGGACGAAACTAGTTTTACAAGTATAAACGAACCTAGAGGTAGTTATCGAAGTCTTGACCAGTCCACGTTGAGGTGAGCTTAATTTATTAACAATATACAACTTTGTAGGGAGATAGTAATTCAAAAAACAACCAGTGTTTTGAATTGCGCGGTCTGAAGGTCTAATGCGCATGTTCCATAAGCCCATGCGCAAATCCACAATTTGCCATAAAAAGGAACTTGTTCAGCACTCTACCTATATATATATGATCTCTATGCTTTTAACCCACCTTCATGACGGCTCGCTTCTTGTTGGTGTCTTGTGGTAGTGGCGCCCCGCAAGACTCGCAGTTCTTTATTTTCAGCGCGTTCTGCGGCTGCGATTGGTGCTGGGTTTGCGTCTGTACCTGCTGTTGCTGCCGCGGCTGGTGCGACTGCATCTTGTGGGTCTTCAGGTCGTTTTGGGTGTTGAACGTGAGGCCGCATTCTTCGCACGAGAAACGGATACTTTCCGCCGACACTATTTGAATTTGTGCCGTTGGCTGTGGCTGCTGGACCTATTTTGACAGGTATTGCATATATTATCACCCTTAACTTCAAAGTCTGACAGTATGGTGGATATTGGTGTCTTGTTTTGAAACTTTCGGACCTAACTAAAGGATTATCAATTGAAAAAATGCACTCCAGCCGCGATTCTAACCTGGGACTATTGCTGTGGCCGTAGGCACTTAACCAACTAAGCTACAAGATCATATGGGTCCCATCTCACCTGAAGTGTTATCTGCTGCTGCCCTTGGCTCTGGTCGCCTTGCCCGTGATGAACTTTCTTGTGGTGATTCAACAAACTGAGGTGAGCGAACATCAGCCCGCACACGTCGCACTTGAAGGTTATGTTCGAGATTGCATTTTGGGCGAGCAAATTCTGATTGACAAGCGTGTAGTTGTACGAGAACGGCTGTGTTATGTAGCACTTGTCCTCGGTCAGTTGCGCCATATTGACGGTGGACGTGTGGTTTTGTGTGGCGTTTGGTGTTATTTTCTGGATCATGTTGACGTTGGCATAGCAGAATGTGCCGAATGTGTCTTGTTTCTGCTCCTGGGATTTGTCCTTGTCCGTCGGTTGGGCTTGCTGGTATTGTATTTGGGACTGTTGAGTAGTGATCGTGTTCGGATCGAACATTTTGGGTACTGTTTTTTTGTAGGTTGCAGGTTAAATGAGAGTTGGGTATTCCTGAAAATAACAGACTAGTATAATCGGAAGTAAATAAGGAAAATATGAAAGTACAATTTTTTGTCAAAAACTTTTTGTTGACAAGAACTTAGGAAAATAGTAAACATAGTGGTGAATTCACATTCCCATTCCATTTTAAGCAATTTAAGTCCTAGATAAACCACTAAAAAGTGAGCGGTATAAGATAAATTTTTAATTAAAATTTAAGTGTTGCTGAAAAGAGGCTTGTGAACACTGCAGAAATCTATGAGAAGAGCTGGGAAAAACTCGGCATTATATATTTTTAGATTGAGCCAAACGGCAAGATATATCCCACAGACATTTATACTATTTCAATTGGATGACTATGCCAAGGCTAGTTATAATTTTTTTAAATGGTCAGTTTTCAGAATACCATATAGCGTTGACTGATATATTATTAAAGACTGCTCACGGCTGTCACGTCTGACACATTTTTGGCTCACCATGCTCTTTCCGGAGATAAAATACAATGCAGAATACATTGTTAGCCATCAGAGCCATCTGTTTTCCAGGACGTTAAGCTATAGCCGTGAGAAGTCTTAATAAATACGTCAGTCAACGATATTAGCCTCATAGAAATAACCTGTATTATTAGCCAAGCCAAGCAGTTTACCGCCTCACATGTAAGGTTTCCAATTTTCGGGATCGGGATCCCGTTTTGAGATCCGGGATGAAAATCCAAATCCCGGGATCCCGTTTTGGATCCCGGGATCCAAAACCCAAATCTCGGGATCCCGAGATCAATCCTAATAATATTTTTATTAAAATGCGTAATATTAGCAACAGCAAAAAATAAAAATGCAGACATATGGAAAAAATTATTAAAAAACACATAAATAAAAACATTTTTATATATTTACCTACATAATATTGTATTAGGTAGGTATAGGTAATTGAAATGAAAAAGTGAACCCCCGGTTGTATCATAATAAATACGTAAATGACTTGGGTAAAACTAAATAAAACGCCGATAAAGTACAAAAAAAATGCATTTTACCCAAAAAACGTCGAGAACAGATTAAAGTTCGATCATTTAAAAAAATCGGGATTTTTGGGACCGCTATATCTCAACCCGGGATTTTTGAGACCCCATCGGCATCCCGGGATCTTGAAATCCCGGGATCTCATCTAAAACCCCTCCGGGATCCCGGGATTTCGAGATCCCGGACTGGAAACACGCTGAACATTTGTTTCTTACAAAAATTACAGCTGGAAACACGGTAAAATAATTCGAAAAATCAAGGTATCCATGAATAAACAACACGAAAAAGTTTACATACATTTGGTGATGAGCATGGCCGCCTATGATTTACGGCCCCCTTAGGCATCCTTAACCAAAGGGAGCCGTAAATCGTAGGACGCCATGATCCATGATGATGCGACCTGATATTAAATGTAAAAAAAAACTTTTCAGAAATGAATTATTGGTAATAGGAAAGTATGAATTTTAAATATTAACTATGAGAAAAAACTCGTGTTTTAAAACCTTCAAGGTTAGATCATACTTATTATTAACTCATTGGTAATTATAAGAACACCCTAATTATGATACAGAACTGCTCCATTCATGTTGCTGTCATACGCAGTACCTACTATTAGTAGTTACCAAAGAAAAAACCTGTGGGTTTATTTTCTAATTGTTTTATCATCGGTTTTATCTAACAAGTTATAAAAAGAAAAATATATCCACCTGTTATTTAAATTTTGCCATGTGATATCTTCAAACCAATTGGTTTTTTGAAATTTGCTTATTATTGTATTATTATTTGCTTATTATTATACGGCTTGATTTAGAGAAAATGCAACTTGAGGCCAGATGAGAAAGATGTCATTGCCGAGTAATAGCATAATACTAAGACTAAGTAGGTACTAAATAACTTTTTGCAGAATTAAAAAATCTTTTTGTTATGGAGGTATTTGCAGTGTAGTTTTATGTGACTATATAGGTATAATACATCACATTGACTTCGATTAAGAGTAAATCAATGGCAGTAATAATTGAATAATATCTCGTTTCCCCAATATCCTTGCCAATATAATATGCCAACTTTTGGAAACATACAAAGATTTGACCTTATTTTATATGTATCAGCAGGGCTACTCGTTTTATCATAATATTATCTATGTATACCTATATACTTATCTAATTCAACTTTTTAAATAAATACAGGGACTACAAGTCATACATTTATTATTAGGTAGATATGTAGCTACTTATCGCATATTGTAATTATTGGTATGGCCTTTATAAATTAAAATTTGTATAGATTGTTATAAAACCTCTGTAGGAGGAACCCAAGAGGTTTATTTTCAATAAACTGTCAAGCAATTCAACTGAAGAAAAATGGGAAACTTGGGTGCGGTCATTGTCCCCCACAAAAGGACTTTGAAAAAGAGGAAAGAGTGATTAAGCAGCCCGGTAAAATATCTAAAATCCAAATTCAAAAAAATGTCCCTCCTTCCCATCAAAATTTATCTCTTTTTTACGCAACAAAGACGATACGATGAAATGAAATAAGTGTATGGAAGTAACAAAGAAAACCATTTTACCTCTCTCCTCTTGCCGTATTCAGACGCTGTTATTTGCGCATCGATTTTTAAGGCATTTTGAACCGGAAAACACGGAAAAATAATTTAGAATCGTTCGTTAGCACTAAAAGACTGTTTATAAACTAAAAAACACGGAAATTATATGAGAAATCAAAGCAAATTGCGAAAAATTGAGAATTTTGTCATGGTTCTGTCTCACTTTAGAAAATGGCGGATATAACGAGCCATCTTTGTTCTCAAGTTTGACAATCGGTGTCATTCCAGTTGTCAGACAGAGAAGTCAACACAGTGGAAAATTTTCAATACACTTGAATTCATATTTTCATGTTTACAATATTGTCTCTGGCAATAGATAAAGGATTTATATGTCTCTGGCAATATTCATACAAATTGTTCAGGATATTATATTAAAAAATTAATTGAAAATCTCAATTTTTAATTTTTAATAATCGGTCGATGACCACAAAACACAAACGGAGAGAAAGAGAAATCATTGATGGTTGAGAAAAGAAAACTAATGCATAAATTTCAGATGTTTACTAACCATAGACAATCTCAAAGTTTGTCTATGATACCGGCCCCTTTCTACCAGGTGGCGCTGATACACTTGAAATAGAAACTAATATAGAAACAAACAAAAATGAAAGAAATAAAGAAACAAGAAACCAAATGTCCCAAGGACCTTGAGTAATAAAATATTAGTATTAAATCATATAAAAGTATTTTATATGTATTAAATATTATATTTTACTCAATGCCATGGATTTATGTGGAATAAAATTTGGAGAATGCCCAGTAAACAAATGGCCTATTTACTGTGTGATTAGCAAACATTATCTTTGGGCTATTTACAAGCGTTGAGTGATTATTCTGTTGTTTGTTATACAATTATTGTTAACCGTTTTCAAGATACGGGGTGTTGAAATGTTCATGAAAAAAAAGTGCAGGGGCTGTTTTGAATATCTTCCGAAATAATGAAATAGGTACATTGTTTAAATTTTCAACTTAACATTAAAGATTAACAAAAAAATCGCATTTACTGCAAAATCATAGCTGATACGAAACAAGTATCCAAATTTGTTACCAAATAAATTGTATCTAAAAATTGTATTTTTTTAATAATATATATTATTATTTTTTTATAAAATTATTATTTTTCCCGGTATGACCCCTATCTCCACCACTGGTCAACCGGTGAGCTTGATACTGGCAGGAGTTTTGGCTCTTCATGACAACATGTCGTATACAAAATTTGATTCAAATATCTTTTCTAGTTCAACTTGTTATTAGAAATTTTAATTTGTACTGTCATAAAACGGAGGTGTAATTCTAATTTTATTAGAAATATAAGGCTCATGCATGAAAAATATTTATTTTCATCTTAAATTACAATAACTGATAATTCGATCTATTGATATTGATTTAGACATTTTTGTAAAAAGTAATGCACAAAAAAGTTATCCATATAAATAGAAATATTACAGTGTCCTCTCACTTCCTCTTAAACCTATCGTTCATCATGGTAATCTTCAACGGACTTCTGTGCTGAACCTTTTCGGTCAGCCTCTTCCTAATTCTCTCGAATCCCGGCCTGTCTATGTGCCTCCTTTTCTTCGCGCCGGACGATTCGGAGGATTCCGACTCGCTGCCCGACTCCGATTCGCTCCCGCTGCTGCTGGTACTGCTGCTGCTGCTGCTCTCCTCTGACTCGTCTTCGGAGGATTGCTGCGAAGATGTGGACTCTTCTTCCTCTTCGCTCGCCTTTTTCACCCGCGACCAAATGGTCGATGCGACTGCCGGTCGTTTCTGAGTTTTTATGACGACGGCGACTTTACTTCTCGGCTTCGCATCGTACTCTCTTCTATGCCTGCTATTTTCGTGGTCTCTATGTCTGTGACTGTGATGGCTGCAATAATAGCATATCATTATATTCAATGAGCATTATAATGATGGTTATTTATTGATCACCAAGTGTACCACTTGCGTTGACAATTCTGAGTGAACACTAAACATTATAATAATTATTAACATTATTCAAGTAGTGTCAGTGCCTACTATCTATTATTTATAAATAAAAACATTGACAAACTGTTCACTCAAAAGGTTGACATTTAAATTTGAGCAATTAATTTAACGAATAATGAGTGTATTGTTGAAGAACCTGACGACTAGTGAATTATATTATATACATATAAAACAATCTTGGACAAAACAATATTATGTATTAATCTTGTAAGAAATAATGGGATGAAGAAAGCCGTTTTAAAGTTGACACTCGATGTAAAACAAAAACAAAGTGACAAACTTGGCATGGATTATTTTCTTTGCCACCTACCTCATTCTGTGGGAATACATTCTATCACTATGTAGGGTCATTTCTGGCGACCTTCGATATGATGACCTTCTACTTGGTGTCCGCCTTCTCCTTCTAGGGCTCCGTCTTGGGCCTGGCGACCGGTGTCTTCCTAACCTAAATTAAACAATTGTCTGAAATGTTATACAGGTATATCGCTACCTTCATCAGTAGTGTTTGAAAAGGTACGACATGCCCCCTTTTGAGAAAATGAGAAAATCTTTGAAAATTCCCCGGGAAGTTCATTCTGATTTGCTTCCGATATGAGAATCATTAAACAACACATAACATGCAGGGTCTTACTAAAAAGTGGACCAATCAGTATTTTTATAAGTCCATTGAAATTTGGCCTGGATGCTTTTCTAACCTAGCCATTGTCAGATAATAACATCATTAAAGACATTATCTGCCAAACATCTTTTGCTGACTTTACACAAATTCGGCAGTGGAAATAAAAAAGCAGGGCTGTTTTCTACTTCCTTACCTCTTCTCTGGAGACCGCCTTGGGGGTGATATCCTTTTTCTAGCTGCCTGTTCCGATGACCTCACGTTTCTTTCCGCTAGCAAACTTCTAATATCTTCCCGAACTCTCTGTTTAGACTCGTATGCATCCTCAATTTCGTCTGGTTCCCGTTCAATGGCAAAAATCATGTTTCTGCTTCTGTTTTTCAATCTTGTACCGAGATCTGGAGTCTCCTCGGCAATCTGCTCCTCTCTGAGAGGCCTGTGATGGGTTATACCCAAGATGTTGCGCAAGTCGTTGTGGTCAATTTTATCTTCTGCCAACTCCTCGGTTTTCTTTTTGATTGAGTGCAGGAATTTTTTGCGTTTGATCTTTTCTTCTTCTTCATCGGCGTACATGCGCATTCTGGGGAATTTCGTTACCTTTGAGGGTTTCTGAAATAAGAGACTTATATTATTATGTTTCATAGACATGCATGATCAGGAGATGATTAAAACTAAGTTTTAATCATCTCCTGATCATGCTAACTTGGTTAGCGAAACGCGCGTTGAGTGCAAAAACAATGTTATTGGTATGTGGATTTAAGCGTAAGAAGAATAATGTATCATGAAAATGAGGCCGCTCTGTAAAAAAAACACCACACTACACACTACAAGATAATCCTTACTTATGGATTTCTATCACCTGCTGATACTCAATAGACCACATAGGGGCAAGGGACTTGTGATCAAAATTTAAACTTACAGGTTTTCTGTCGACTTCTTCATTTCGTTTTTCGCCATCTACCTCCTGGTCCATCGTTTTTTCTTCTATTTCATCTTCAACTTCATCCAATTTTCGCTTTGTACCAAGCCTTGCCAACATTTTAGGATTCTTTATTTCGACTGGTTGTTCCGCTTCCGCCATTACCGGCGTTCTCTCTCTAAACTGTACGTCTCTATCCCAGTTCCTAGCCAAGGAACCCCACGGATTCTTTGTTGAGCGCAGGTCCCTGTTCCTTTCAAAAATGCTGCGAATTTCACGTTTCTTAGTATCGGAAATAACACCTTTAAGACCACCATAGTTGGGGTTCCCATATTTTTTGTAGTATTTACTGAATTTTTCGGCCTTATAAGCCTTTTTATCAGTTTTTAAAGAAAAACGGAGCAGAATGCACTTAGATTTTGGGTGCTTTTCACCAAGCCTCCAAAATCCGGGTGGTATAGGAATGGTAATCTCTGATATGTCCACAGAATTTTCTATATCTTGTTTTTTCTCCAGAGGCATAATATCATCATCCTCTTTTAGCTCTATTTCTCTATTAGTGTTTTTTAAAAGTATGCTCTTGCCATCGCCATCTGTATTGTCAGGTTCGATTTCATCCATAAATTCTTTAGCGAACGGGTTACAAGGCCCACGCGCAGGCATGCCTCGTACATACTTGGACATAAAATGTAAAGCTCTCGCTGCTGAAATATTGTCAAGCCACACCACGTTACAGCAATTATCATCCACCCATTCAATTCCGATCGGGGCATATTTGGAAAAATAATCAAGGACATCTTCGGTACTCATGTCGTCAGTACCAAGCATATGTACCGCTTCAAATCTGACTTCATTTTCGTTATCTCCTGTAATTCCCAGGCTGTCGTGCAGTACTTGAAGGTCATTATCAGTGAATTTGTGAATTTCTTCAGGCTTTAAAGCAAATCTCTTTGCACGTTCTTCAAGTTTCTCTTGGGAAGCTTTATCGAAAATGTTTATGCCTGTAGTAAACCCTCCCTTGATGTTTGGCCAGAGCTAAAAGAATTCAATACTTTACAAAATTAGAAAAATGTGCTAAATATTATTATTAACCCTGTTGTTTACTTCCGGAATGGGATTTACCGAGGCCTTGTTTGTCTCTAAGTCGTCATCGTCGGTTATTTCACCTTCTTCATTTTCACTCTTTTCGTTTTTGTCCACCTCCATTTCTAGATCCTTCATTATTAGGTTGTTGTGTATTTCTATTCGAATATTTGGCCGTATTTTTTCCACTTCCGCTGCCATTTTTAATTTCTTTATTTCATTTTACCAAAAATATCGATTTTCTTCTAAAGGCCAACCCCAAAGAATAGGCTCAAATTATAGCTCAAAAGAGGCTAAAACATGGCCTCCTACGATTTACGGCTCTCTTCGCGTCCTTTCTGGCCTGCTCATTGAAGTAGATGGCGCCACCAGCCGTACCAATTTCAAGATGGCCACCGAAGTCATTTTTGGTCATTTGTCAATTGACAGCGTTTGACTTCGAATTTTTCATAACCTAAAATTTGAGCGTCCTTCGTCTTGCATCTATCTAAAATTATGTTCAATTTACCAATAACATAATTATTATGTATCAAACTGCTATGAGATAATCAAGCCGACAGTTACGAGAATCTGTGATTAAAAAGGATAGCCGATAGCCGCAAATCGATTGTTGTGTTTACGAACTCCGAAGGCGTGGGTCCGTGAGTGACTCCGTGTTTCTCCGGTCTTCGGAATCAACGTTTTGGATTTAATAGGACCTCGATTGTCTTCCGAAAAGAAGTGGAACTTTTATTATTATTGATCTTCATGCTTAACGAGTGATGTTGACCATGGTTGACCAGTGCTTCAAAACTTATGATATGATCACACTAAAATAGTGAAAACCTACCTGAAAACCGAGCAGTTGCAAACAAAAATAATATCTGACTTGCAATGTGCTTCTTGAGTATTCTTCATGGAATATGTAGTTCATTGCTGATAGAATGTTGAAGTAGGTATTTTATGTGAGTATTATCTGAGGTATTATCGTTGTTTAAACCAGAATGTTGTCAAAAGTAAGATGCCAAACTTTTATAGGTCATATTGAATCAACAGTCAACCATCTACGTGAAATCTGTGTAGGAAAATCATCAGATTCTTGATGTACCGATGGACTGAAAGATTGACGTACTTATGAAATTTTTGTTACGATGCACAAACCTAAATTGCCAGTAATGTATAGCCAAACAACAAAAATTACTGTTACCCTTTGTGTGGGAAATATATTAGTTTGTACATAATATAATGTTGATTACCTGTGATGATGATGTATCTAAAATTTGATTGGGAGAAGCGGGAATGACAAGACTTATTATTCCTTGAAAAATGTCAGGACTATGAACAGCAGGCTATAAATATATATATATATTTTTACTATCAATATACTTTTATTTTGTATTTATTTTATTACAATAAAATGTAGGACTTTTTTTGCATTTTTTCCTGGGTTTTGATTGGATCGGGAAGATGTTTTAGTACCTATTCACCCAAGATCATTGCAGTGAAAAAGGTTTGCTTTTAAAAAGTAAGAAAGATATTTCCTATATACTTTTCAAAACTGGGTGATGTATAGAACTTTCTGTAATTACTGGAAAAAGTCACAATGATTTAATAGCAGCTAAACTTCCTGTGGTAGTTGGTTAAAAAAACTTTACATTCAAAATGATGTGAAGAGGTCACGGTCAGAACGGTTGAAGGAAAAAAAAACATTTTATACAATATTTTTTTGATACATTACCTGCGATGGCCATAGATTCGACACTTTAGGAGGAGATTTTGGAATATTAGGACTATGTGTTACAAGGGTTATTTCTCTACAGGAGCTATTGGGATGCTGGACAGTGGTAGGCTATAAACACAAAACATACTTTTAATATGAATTATTTATTTAACTAAAAAAAACATCCCAACCAGCAAATTGGTTTTATAATTTCAATAAGTAGTATTATATTAGAGTTATGGAGAACGAGAACACTATTTTGTTGCCTGCAACCATTGAGTGAAGGATATATGTTATATACCCTATATAAATATATATCCTTTACTCAATGCTGCAACTATGTAAACTTCTACATTTACCTTTACAATGTTTATATTATAAAATTGCTTATAAATCAATAAAGAAAATTATCATAGAAACGTTTCCATGATAATGTATAAAATATTTCAACTGTATAATGAAATTGTTAGGTTTGGAACGAATTGTTAGAAGTGTTCCTTATCGTTTTATAAAACAGTTGTTCCACAGAATAAATAATTACTCGTTAGTCTGTGCCGGTTCTGACGATGCAACAATATATCGGGCATCTTTTTGTTGCTGCGACTCTATTGCATGTGTGTTCACATTTGAGGTGTTTAGTGCAAGAGTGGCCCAACTCCAAAAAAAATGCTTATTGTGTTAATAGTACACGCTGCATGGATTTTTATTAATCTATCATATGCAATAACGGCCTATATCGATTCCTCTAAGACGCCTCTAGATGACGCATATAATGTTACTTTGGCATATTGCAATCTGATCATATCAGTTAGTACAAAAAAGGCCCAACATTTGCGAATCAATGACTTAGTTCGAATGTTTTGCGCAATAGCGGCCTATCTTTTAATTAGGAGTTTTTTTTAAGATTTTAAGCTTTTCTGAACGTCGACTTAGATGTGCTTTACATCAAAAAGGTCAATGTGACACCCTTTCTAGGCATAAGAGGGGGAAGAAGGCTCCGAACAATAAGACAAGCAAAGAAAAAATTTAATCTATCATTTTTTTTTCGAGTTTCCCAAGGTATTGGTCCCATTATTCAAAAAACAAAAATCCTGACCTTTGCTACAGTTTGTTCAGCTAATGTTCGGCCCTACGTCACAACTCCTGCCCTTGTCTTACTCATGACTATACGATGGATATCGGTCGTATATTCACGAGCCAGACAAAGACAAGAGTTGTGACGTAGGGCTGAACATTCGCTGAACAAACTGTACTTACCCCCACCTTAAATTTGTCGATAATGTACGGCCTATGCAAAAATGAAACGCACGATCCTGGGTCACTATCTGTTTCCAGGAAAAAATTATTAACTTTTCACGCACCTGTGTCTGACAGTTACAGGAGGTGGGACGAAATTGAACAAAAAATAAAAACTGAACTCTCTGAACCAGCCTTGGCAACTTTAAAATTAAAAGCACTTGGAAAAGGAATTGCATTTGTGAAAGGTAGAGTCCACGTACTGAAATGGCGGAAAAAGGCAGTCTAAGTCGAGTCTGTCAACTAGTTGAAGGAAGAGGCAGTGGTTGAGTTATAAATTTACTATTACAAATAATCGAATAACGAATGAGTTTATTTTATACATACATCGACATTTCCAAAAGAAATACAAACACTTTTGTATCCAACAAGCAGGAAAATTAAAGCAACAAAGTATAGCAGTTTAGAAAAAAAGATTTATTAGCGTATGTCCCACCATATTTGGAGGGTGACAAATTCAGTTCGTGAGGTAAAAATAATTACGACGATGTGCTTCACTCTGTCGAAGATTCTTAACAAAGAGTTGACTAAAAAATATAAATAATGAGACACTAACAAACTGTTTATGTACCTACTTGTTTATTGTTGTCTTGTTTCTTGCTTGCGATGATGGAGAAAGTGTTTTACTTTTAGGGTCAATCATGAAATATAAACGGCGTTTTTCTCAAAACTATGTTTTAACTTTTGCACTAAACGCCTCATTTAATAGTTGCATCCATTGCAGCAATTTTCTAGTAACAAACTATTACCACAGACCTATATAGCGAAGCAAGTTACTAAAATTTCACATCCGATTAACAATACATAAACATTTTTAAAACAAAATATATAAAAAAATATATTTTTAGGGTAATAGTATTATATTTGGTGTTAATCTTAACAATGCAGCGACACCATTTTGACATTTTTCAGTGCGTTGGCATGGAAAAACCCCTAAAAACCTACTAAAGTTGCTGCAACTTAATTGCACAAAAATAGAGCAATTAAGTTGCAGCAACTTAATTGCACAAAAATAGAGTAGGTAGTTTCTATTTGCATGCAACAAAATTGCAGTTACTAATTGCCAAGTGTGAACAATTAATTTCATGCAATTTTGGTGGCAGCAACAAAATTGCATCAGAACCGGGAAGTGTTGTTGGAAATCAATTCACATTTAAGAGTAAATCGTTGTCCCAAACTAAGTATTTTGTTTTTAAGCAAACTTGGGCAGCTCAAAAACGAATTATTTATAGGAAGTGGCTATTTATACGTCCGACGCATATGAAAGTCGGTATAAATCTTGCGCTCTGATTGACGAGTTGAGTCACGTGACTTCTTTGGACGTACATTTAGCTCCATACACTTCCGAAGTAAACTCATTTAGATACGTCAGAAGCGCATTTTTCTCAAGCATTGTTGCAATAACGAGCGTGTATGCTCTCCTTTTTCGGCGATGGGCGTTGCTTTATGAAAAAATAAGTGGTAATTATTTCCAATTGTGTAACCCACCCCCGATTTTCTTGAAATGTTGGCCCTATTTTCGTCAGACATTCGGCGCCCGCCGAATGGTTAAGCCCGATTTATAAACTTTAACGTTTGACGTTTCCGTTTGATGTTTGAAAGTTGGACATCGAAGATTAATTATTATAAACTCAAATTCCGTTAGGGATAACAACGGACCTCCTGGAGGTCCGTTTGGATAGCCAACATTTATATTTTTCCGTTGCCTCTCCGGCCAATGAAGTACCCTCTTAAGAGTCACGTGGGAGGTCACATGTTTTCCCAGTTTATCAGCTGATCATCTGTATTGATTTTGTGTAATATTTTTAATATTAATTATCCAAAATAATGATACAAAGTAATTAACAAAATGTATTTAGAGTTGCAAAATCAGAGTATTGAAATCGAACGACTTCGCTCAGATGACGATTGTTGTTCTATGCATTATTTTTCTGGCGTTGATAACACACAGGTGTACAGAAAATTCTAAACGGAATGGAAAAGTTTATGGCAACAGCAGCTGCATCAGCGTCAAACGGAAACTTCGAAGTTTATAAATCCGGCTTTTTTACAGCGCCGAACGTCGAGCGAAAATAGGGGGTACCTAGCCAAAATTTCAAGAAAATCGGGGGTGGGTTACACTATTGGAAATAATTACCACTTATTTTTTCATACCGCAGCGCCCATCGCCGAAAAAGTAGGGCATACACGCAGCTTATTGCAACGATGCTTGAAAAAAATACACTTCCGACATATCTAAAATCAGTTTACTTCGGACGTGTATGGAGTTAAATGTACGTCCAAAGAACTCACGTCACTCAACTCGCCAATGAGAACGCAAGACGTATAACTTTCATATACGTAGCCACTTCCTTATTTAATTATTTAAACGAAGCATTTTTTTGCAATTCCAACATTAAAGTTACACATGATCATCAATTTCTGAATGCATCAAACAGGCTTCTCATCTGTCTCTGAAACTGATGTGCACATCAACTATCGTGAAAAGATATCTAATATACATTGGTACTAATATAGGACATAAAGAGCATACATAGGGTATACACATCACAGTCCACATCTCGGTCCACATATTTCGTGATATTTCTTTACAAAATGTATCCTAGCTCTTCTTCCAAGCAGATACAATATTCATTGTGCTTGTTAAGTAGAAATTCGGGTAGAACTTACACTAGGTATGTAGTATGTTATATAAAACATAAAACCAGCTTGGTATTATCGTTCGCCATTTACACCGACACTAAAAATTAAAATTATTATAAAAAATATACCTACTCACCTCTGCAAAAATGGTGGGAATTGAATTTGGCTTCAATTTCCTCATGTTGTTTTTGCATATTCTAAAGCTGTCTTTTTTAAAATATCCAGAACAGATAAACAAGCCATCCGCTTGTTTTATAGGATGGATAAATGTTCCTACACACAAAAACTGATTTTAAACACCACATAATACCATTATTTTAAAATTATACCTGTTCCAGCACTAATAGCTTCGACCCAAGTTTTAAGTTGAATGCTCTTTACTCGGGAATTCAAATAAGGGCAATTGCTTAAAGCGACAATTCGCCACGGAACACAACCTCGGCATTATTTACAATATGAGAGAGGACCCCTGTAAAAAGGACCCAGCTTTTAATAAATTCAAAACACCCCTCACATTCGCTCACTAGTCCAAAAAAACGGCACACGGCTCCGGTATGGTATTCTGTGAAATTCGCTAAAAAACTAACACAAACAAGAAACAACACACTAAAACCAGAGAACAAGCTAAAACTATTTAAAATTAAAATCTTTTAATTTTAATCCGTGAACAACAACAACAGGCCAGCAGGGAATATGGAACTCGCCCTTTGACAACAGCCAGTTTATTTCTGACATAAGCAGACATAACCTTTATTATCTTGTGTTTGACAGGAGTACGCCTCGTGGCTCCGTCTTGCGGTCAACTCTCGAAGTACGCGAACGGGTTTTTTCGTTCGAATGAGCAGGCCAGAAAGGACGCGAAGAGAGCCGTAAATCGTAGGAGGCCATGGGCTAAAATATGTGACATGTGACACATATATGAGACCATAGATGTGACATTTGTGACAGACGCCATATTAGACTTAGAAATTATAAAAGTTAGGTTATAAGGCTTGGAAAAGAAGGAAAGAGTAAGAAAAAAAGAACCTTAGGGATTCTTACTGGAGCCACAGATATTCTGTGTTGGAGCTGATTCACTCTCTACACTCTATCATTGAATAAGGAATTCGTACGAGGTCTGTTCCCAGAATCTAGAACTATCCGGCGCATGCGCAGTTCTAAAATTTTGTTTGCGTTAATTTTTTTAAGTGTTCTGGTGTTAAACTGGTTAATCATAAATAAATATCTTAAACGCTTCTAGAATCACTTACTGTGGTTGGGTTTTCGCCAAAATAATTATTGCGAGACAAGTTCCAGAATCGTTTAAACTACTCCCTGCACTGAGTATTGAGTCAGATGTTTGCACCGTGCATAAACGTGATTTTGCGAAAATATCTTAATTTCAAACATTTTGAAAACATTGATGGAAATTCGATATAAAGAAGTGGCGAAGGCCCCAGAAGGGCTAAGTTGCTCGGAAGAGCAGAGGACATGGCGGTTAACTTTTTACAGCTTTTTTACCATGGTATTTTGTGGATTTAACCCTAACCCTATTTTGTGCCCTAACCCACAAAATATATAGGGTTTTATATGCTCTGATATAAACATTGCATTGCATTACTATATAGCTCAGAAAAACAAAAAACATAGAAATGGCATCTGTAGATTGAAATGTTTGTAACGGGTAGCACTTTTTATACTCTATTTTTTATTTACTAGTTAAAGTTTAACAGCGTTGCCAATAATTTATAATGAAAAACTTATTTCTCTGGTAAATTAAGAATTAAGATAATCTTCAAGATCAAATTGCAAATAATAGTTTTGCAACCGTGGTTTCCGTTGTACCTATGTAGGGACTAGGGACATACCCAATCAGTTGCAAATACGTTTGTTTTGAAGTAAATAATGGTAGATAATATAATATGATATTTATGTATTGATGCGATAAAGTCTGCCTGACTAGTAGGTGAATCTAGTATTTATAATTATCTAGACACTTATTAGGCAGTATTTCTATACTAAGAGTAGTACTTTAATCTGTGATACAATTAAGGAAACAATAATATACCTACAATTACCAATACCAATCGCACAATCTGACAAACGCCCAAATCGGTCAAGAGTGTGCCTCACTTTGTGTTTGACATAACTGGTGCTGTGTATTTTAGAAGCAATTTTTCGCTGTTATTAACTGTTTCTTAAGTATTCGTCGGTTTAAAAGGCTTATATATACAATTAAGTTATACGTTATGGGCAAAAAAAGTGTATTGTTTGCAAATCAAGCAACTCGCCAAAGGAGGTTACATATCATGCGTAAGTATATAGGCGTAGCTAGTTCGGGGCACGGTAAAAGATACCTTTACCACCAGAGGGAAAATAATTCTCAACATGGGTATCAAACGAAAGGGCTCGACGGGTAGAAAACAATAAGGTGAATGAGGGCGGATTGCCTAATTCTTCACAACATCCTCGACATGGGTATCAAATGAAAAGATTTGAAGAGTAGAAAACGATAAGGTGACTGACGTCCGTCATACTAAATCCAATAGGGCGGATGCCCGATGCCCCAAGATGGCGGACTAAATTTCTTTACCACCCTTAGATGGGAATCAAATAGGTACTAAAAAAACACAAAATAAAGTATAATATACTAAAAAACCTTTTTAAAAACAAGCTTTTATTTAAGTAAGCTATTTACTAAAACGGATAAAGTAAGTTTAGGTTTTCGTTAAGATAATTCAATGCCAAACTGCGACAAGCTTTTTTAAATCAAAAAGCTTGTCGCGCAAACTGTAAAGAAAATATATTCTTTGGCATGTACTTGCTTATCAACCAACCACTGTCCGATAAACTTAATTGGAACCTACTTTTATGAACATTTCGCGTGACGAGCTTTTTGATTTAAAAAGCTTGCCGCAGTGTTTCATCTTAACGAAAACCTAAACTTATTTTATTCGTTTTAGTTCATGGCTTAAATAAAAGCTTGTTTTTAAAAAGTTTTTATTTTTTTATATTATGTTCGCCGAACATCCTCAACTAGTAATACTGTCAATAATAATAATATAATAATAGTAATATTTATTTCCAGAATATTTTACAGGATTTTACAATGACGAATACTTGTATTTGGAAATAAACAAGAGATAGTCCACTGAAGTCTTACGACTAGTGCGTGGGCATTTTGTTTACTCAAAACAGGAAAGTATTTTGTCTATCAGGTATATGTAGAGTTTAAGTTACAAGTAAGCAAAAACAAGTACAACAGGTAAGTGCACGTATAATATCTGTGTAACGTATAATAATCGTGGTAAGAAATATTTTTCTATGAGAACAGACATTTGAATTTTTTATTATTTTGAATTATCCAATTTTTTATTAGCTTTTTAAATCTATATCTACTAGTTGTGTTTTTTTATATTTTCAGGAATGAGGCGATATATGTGAGGAGAAATATACCAGAACCACTTTTGCCTTTTATCTTGAATTGTTTGAATATAAGTTTGAATTTTAGAATTGACGCGTACTAGTTGTACCTGGGGTTACACTTCAATTTTTTTTTATAAAAGTTGAGATATAAAGGCAAATATATTTTTTCCTATTTTTATAACTATTTTAAAAAAATAAGAGGTACGCCACTGCTTTGTAATCGTTAGCACCAAATCCGTCACCCGAACTGTAAACATTATTTTTTTTATTATGGGAACAAACTTGCCTAAACAAAGCCCGTTCTAAGTTTTTTTATTTTTCTGAGCTATATAGGTTCCCTAACCATATTGTTTACTGTGCCTATATATTTTGCGATAAACCACAAAAAATTTGTTTTGTGGCGGTGGCTGTTAATGTTTTACAGCTTTTCTTTTTCGTTCTTTTGATCATAAATAAATAATGTGTTGATCATTAACAATATGAGTTCAAAGCAATTGGTTTTTGTATGAATAAAGCTCTTTTATGCAATTCAAAATGCATCTAAATGAACGAGAAAACTTTCTTGTAAGCTTCTTTAAAGAACATCAAATCACCTTGTCTACTGTTTTTGGCATTGTCGTCATTCAACGTTATTATTTTAGATGAATGTCCAACACGCTCTAACTCTTCCAATTTCCTCAAGATGTGCGGAACTAACAGTTTTAATAGATCGGGGCGGCATAATGGAATTGCACAGTTTCTTTCCTGTACTCATTGATAACATATTCGGCTCCCAAGGAACTATGTGCTGGGGCCTACGAAGTACCACCGAATCTCAATATGAAGAATTTAGGCAGCTAAGACACTTTTTGTCACCTTGTGGACCAGTTTTTAAGATGATCTATTTGTTACTGAAGGAGTCAAATATAAAGTACGACTTTTCACTGGGATATTTGCCAGTAAGTTCCTAATCCAAGATAGTCTACTATTATAGATTAATTTATTGTATGTGTGATTTTAGCTGAAAATTAGACAGTATTTGGATAATTCTATGGACCACCCGTTTTATTCGGAATTGTTGCACATTAACTTGCACACAAAACAAGTAATGTCACTACTATTAAGTAAGTAATTTATCAGTTTAAAAATGAACTATTTTTCTTATTATTATTTTTATTAGATCCATTTGATTATTTCATGTTCCATTTTGCTTATCACTTGATAAATCCATGGCAGCAAAGAGCAGGATCTCTTGTAACATCATGGAATACGGTTTATTATGTATTGTGTTGTGATTATATTTTGCATTTCTTACCTACAAATCCTGGCGCACCAATTCTACCGCAGATATACTATAATGGAAAGAATCCTAATGTACCACAAAGAGGAGTTACCTTACCCATACAGTAAGTACTCTAGATGAAAAAGGAAAATAAGTTCTATGTAATATTTGTGTTCTTTTTAGGGGTTTGGATCCCATGATCTCAGGCAAAAATTCACAGGTTCTTCTAAATCCAGTAAACTTCAATAAACAAGTTGAAGAAGCATTTAAGAATAAATTAGATAGGCATCATCCCAGAAACGATATATGGAGAAGTGAGACTGTTCTAACTGTTCTTACAGATATGTGGTTGCACAATGATCAAATAAGTGAAGAAATTACCACTTCGAATCTGAATGATTCTTTTAGTAAAACCCCATCAATGGTAAGCGGTCATTTTTGGTTTTAATAAAACTATTAATAAAGACATTTTAGAGAATGTTTCATTATAATGAACTACCAACTGGCGAATACATGAGGATAGTGAGGGTGTTCATAAAACATCTTCACGCCTTCTCTGCCAGTGCCAAAGCAGATGACACTTATTTGGTGGAATTGAAAAAAATTGCTGTTCCAATGATCCAGGGAAAATTTTATATTTTCTTAAGAAACCTCATACATCGGTGGCCTCTAGATGGTTCTTTCCGCCTTGTTTTAGAGTTGTGGTTGAGTTACATTCAACCATGGAGGTATCCTCCAAATAATCTTATTAAAACCAGGTATGCCAAATGACAGGTTTATTTTTTTGGGCATTATTTTTCAAAATACTTTACGATTCATTTCAAATATAGTTTCAAAATTACATGCGTAATATCCCTTGGCCAAAGGCCTCAGGATATTATTTTCATACTACGGGCTTTAAATGCACCCTTGATACATAAAATTATAGATGTCCGAGCATTTATGATTTTGAGCACGACACTTTTAAAAATGTCCGCCGAGGCCTCGAGCATTTATGGACATTTTTGAAAATGGCGCCATTCGATTGCTTGTGAAAAGACCTTTAAAACAATACCCCATATGTATGACTTTTGATTAAAAAGTATAAAGTAAAACAAAAATAAAAAAAAATAAAATATGTAAAATAAAAAAAAATGTTTCTATAGTTACAGACCAAAAACAGATTTAAAAGACCCAACACGTAGGTACATGTAGGATGTAGGTTAGTTAGGTTAGCAATCAATAAAATATTCCAGTATTGTTAAAATTTAAAATAGGTGAGTAGTACCTATCAAGGATAACAAAAGTTGAAAAGTTTACATCTACGTCAGAAATACTTTTTACATTTTTGTTACTAAATATAAAAATAACTTCTTTATCTGTACTGGAGCCTTTGAACATTGAATTAAATGTTTTCTCATTCTTCCTGCATGGGCAAAATATTCAGCTTTATAAAATTCACAAATAGCATATTTTAATTTTTCGTCACTTTTTTTCTTGAAGTAATTCCAGACTATTGAATTTTGTTTGACCATTTTGCAAAGTAGGTACACAGTTCGCATTGTTCGCAATATTCTAGGTTAGAATTAGAAACGGTTTTGTAGTTTTATAGGTTAGAAATGAAGTTTTTTTTTATAAATGACCATAAATGTTCACAAGTGACCAGAAATTCTCATTAATTCTCTAACTGACGACATTTATATAAATGATCATAAATGCTCCAAAACTGACAGACAGTGACCATAAAATGGCAAGACACTTTTAAAAATGTCCTGCTCATAGATGCTAATAAATGCTCAAAATGCTTCTGGTCATAAATGCTCCAGCCATCTATATATAAAATCGAATGTAAAGTAATTTATTTTTTTAGAGATGATAACTTTAAGTAAAATTCTGTACTGTCAACCTAACAAAACAAAAATCACCTACATAACAAAACCTATTGAGATGACTTTTTTTATCTAATTTTCTAGAAACAGGACTGAACCAAACCCCGATCTAGAAGATATATCTGTAGCTCAACAAGTTGCCGTAGAAAGAGAACATTTACCGTTTATTGCAGAAAATTTGCTTTCATATGTTGTAATTTTTCAACAGTTGATTCCAAGGTTCGGTAGGGTCGATTTGGTTAGCCCGAAAATGTCTTTTATGTTGTATCGCATAGCCAAAGTAAGTCGCTCGCAAATGAAATTGTTTATCTGGTTTATACCTTGTCCTTTAAGGTTTTTGGTCAACCAAACTTAGCTGATTACCTCCGGGAAGTTGAGCGATGTGTAGAAAACAACAATTCACCGTCGCACTCTAAATACGCCTCTAATTGGCCAAATAATTTGCCACCATTATCGCCAACTAGCAGCTGGTCGACAAATACTTATGTCCAACCAAGGCATAGCAGTACTGAGTTGGATTCCAGAAAAAGTGTAACTTTTTCGCCGAATTTTATCAACAGTACACATACCGAGAAAAAGTGGTCTGGCGTGGTTAGGCAGAAGATATATGAACTTGAGGGACCCAATTTTTGTTATAAACCGTTGTTTTCTCATCCACCAGCTCAGGAGGTATTGATTCAATTTTGTAGATGGGGAATAGGGCACTTAAGAACCTTTTCTTCTTAATGTAAATTACTGTTATTGTATTGTATCAATACTAATTGTTTCAAAAACGTTTTTGAAGGTTTTTGTGATACAGTTTCTAAAAAATCCAGTAAAAGTTAACCTTAAATGCAAGCAGTCAAACCCCAAACTCTTTTAAATTAAAGAGGAGAAAAAAATTGTCATTGTGAAAAGTGATTTACTCCTAACAAACTATAGTTTCAAGCTACTTTTAAAAAATGGTCAAGTGTCCTATTATCCACTTTTATATTTCAATGCTTGAACTAATATAAACATAGGCATGCAAAAAAGCATTGATGAAATCTTGTAGAGTTACACCAAATGTTTAGTGTGGAAACTAATAGAAAAATAAAAAAAATTTTGTTCCGAGTTTTGTTCACATCAATTTAGACCTTTGCGATTGATAATGATGCAAGTTTAAAATTTGGTGTAGCGGCCTTTTTGTAAAAACCCAACAATAATGCTTTTGATTATCTTGATATTGCCATACAATTAACAATTTGACTTTAAGGTATTCGATTTGTTGATTCAAATAAAAAGATCGATAAGCTTAGCAAACGATTTGCTTAGAATGAAACAAGAAGAAGAACAAGAACTATATGGCGGGTTTTGGGGTTCGATCAAATACTTTTTGCAAGCGTCGCCATCTACCGACGAATTTACCTTGATGGATAGAAAGAAGGTGCCCTTATATTTGGATGCCTCACTCAACAATTTAAAACAGATGTTTAACATAACTCAAGAGGTAAGTTTTATAAGATTGAATTTTGTAGATTTTTAATGCGTGTGTTTAGATTTCAGAAGAGGAACCTGAGCCTATACAGACGTTAAATAATTCTTCCTTTGAAATGATGAATGATTACAAATTCCTCACACCCGAAAAAGTCAGAAGTAGAGCTAAGAATATAAAATATGAAGGTGATCCGGATCTTCATCCTATAAAATCTGATGAATGTGCATTTTTGGTTCGCGGACTGTATCAACTAGCTTGCAAAATCAATGAAACTGTAAGTACATACAATATTCCGAATCATTAGAGGTCCTTTTCACATAATAGAAATAACAAATTGTCCATTAATAAAAAATATACCCCGATTACTGTAAGAAGTCCCGATTTTGTCAGATGACATTCTCCTCAAAATCCCTAGGAATTTTCTGTTAACCATGGGTATGACATTGGTATATGTGTCTCAACCAGTTAATGACGTCACTCATTGATTTATGATGTTAAAAGTTACCCAAGTGATACGAAAAAAAGAGCATAATAAAAAACCTTATTCCAATCACGCTTATGCCGCTACAAATAAAAATAACTATGACTACAACTCATTTTAATAATAATTTCAAACGTCATGGAAACACTGTCGTTTTGGTATTTTGTAATAATCAGCTGCTTTTGGCAGCGTCTAGGGGCGGACTCGGGCAAATTTAGCTTCAGTGTGTCAAAGTGACAGTGAAGGTTTTCCAGATCGTTTCAACTGGTTCAAACATTCGGTAATGAAAATATTCTCGGGTTTTCTACGTTTCGTGAGTTTTACCGTCATCTGTGTTGTTCTTGTTCGTGTTACTTTTCGTGTTATTAGCGCAAATGGGCTCGTTACTGACCTGAACTAATGACCCGGTTGCATTTTTTGCTGCATCGATGCCAACTTAGGATATCGAAATTACCAATTGACAGTCCCAGTAAGGACTTCTTAAAATAATTTGAGTTTAAATACACATGAAAATGTAAGGTTTTTTTTATAAATGATCAAAAATTCTTATTAATATAGAATTAACCACATTTATATAAATGACCTGCTCATAACATAAAAAGTTAATAACCCTGTCCCTATAGAGTATTTATTTTAGTCATTGCCAAATTTCTTTGACCTAAAAATTACATAAAACTAAGTGTATTTTTGCAGTTTGAAATAGCGCAATTACATTCTGGGTATAATAAGGCTTCTTTGTTTTATTTGCTGCTTCTGCCCATTGTTTTCTATTTACATTTGATATTTTCTGTTTTTTAAAATTCTAGTTTGGAAGAAGTCTCTATCAAATGTACTACAGCAATACTTACTCCGGTCGTCTCACAAGGCAAATTCTTTGCCCCCCAATGCGAGTGTTCAAATACGATAAGTCGATACCAGGTTCTCCTAGAATAGCGAAAGACTTACCTCCCAGAATAAGCCTCAGATTCTTGGCAAGCTACAAATTTTTGATATACTTGATGGTAGGTTGTGTTTTAGCAATGATTTTTGGATATCGGGTGGAGTCTTTTGTTGTATTTTTATTGAGTATTTTTATTTTGTACAAATCTGTAAAAGCTATCCCACCAGATACGGTGAGGCACAATTACCCTACGCAAGGTTTTGGAAATATTAGCTTTAATGATTCATTTTAAATGTAAGCTTTTAAATTAATTTAAGTTGTATACATTTGTATTGATTTGTTAATAAATATATTAAGGATCAGTCTTGTGTTTCTTCTTTAATGTTTCCCAAGTGGAGCTTCTTGTTTATTGGACTGTGGCTGGCAGAAGCTTTGATATCGTCAGTATCTCCCTTGGAAAAAGAAAAAAAAAAACGTTAAGTGAGATCATCAGACTAAGTTGCATTTTATTATTATTATTATTGTAACGAAAAATGCCTCTAAAGTTGTTATATCAGCTTTGAATGAACATGTTTGCACTGTTTTCTAACCTACTCAAAGATTTAGCAGATAAATTTTGTGTTTCGGTATTCTACTTACAGTTTTATAATTTTTATGATTAGAAGCATTTTCCGTCACATCATTGAGTAAAGGAATAAATTATTTTTTTACTCAATGGTCACATCTTTGTTGGCCTGAGGCTCCCAGGGCTCCATTTTCTTTTAGTTTTCATTGTTTTCCCTGTAGAGCTTCCATAAGTTTCTAGAAACTTGCTAGAACTTTATGATTTGTGCATCTATCATTGGTCAGGAATATTCTAGAGTAGTAGTGTCCAGTCTTCCATTTGAGTATATAAGCCCTGGGAATTGGGCCCGGAGCACGATATACACATAATGTATCGTCACAGATTAACCAGGAATCATGGCCTGGAGGAAGTTGAAGGTTATAACGCGATTTTAGTGCGATTTTTCGAGCTTAAGGGTATATTCGTTGACTGACGTATTAATAAGACTTCTCACGGCTATAGTTTCATGTCCTGGAAAGTAGATGGCGCCTATGGTCAACAATGTATTTTGCATTGTATTTTGTCTCCGGGAAGAGCATGATGAGCCAGAGAACTGTTAAATATGACAGCCGTGAGCAGTCTTTATTAATACGTCAGCCAACAGTATATTCCTTGGGTAAAAAAAAAGTTCCTATGAAAATATGTCCAGATTTGCTTCATTTCCGAAATAGAGGATGTTAAAATTTAGTAAGAAAAAACGTTTTTTATTACAATCTAAGAATTGTTTTGAATAAAGCAAAATATAACTATGTTGTCCCTTGATTTCTTTCGTATGTCGCTTCGTTTTCGAGAAAAACAAATAAAATTCAAACTTCAAACATTCACTGATTTTTTTCTCGAAAATGATGCCACCTAAGAAAAAATCAAGAGACAGATAAAGTTGTATTTAGTTTCTTTATACAAGCACGTTATGAAAATTGCAAAAATCTACTGGGCATTATTATTTTTGTGCACAATTTCAAGCAACCTGCTGCTCCGTGACATTATGACCCTGGAATTTCTAGATCAACTCTAATACTCGTATGTCTAAGACAAACATAAAATTATTAAGAAACTTAATGAAATCGGCCCAAGCATTTCTTAGATAGTAATTAAAAAACGATTTTTTTTTACAAAATTTAACACCCTGTATTTCGGATATGAAGCAATTCTGTACATAGTGTAAGGATTTTTTTTATTTGGACCCAAGGAATGTTCCCTTCAATTTTTGCCGCAATAATGTTTAGGAAACACCCCATAATATTTATTTTGCTTACAAATAAGATTGGCATAACTACACTCCCCGGCACGAAAAACGGAGCACTTATAATTTTTATTTAAAAAATGTAAAATTTTAATACTTTGCAATGGTTTATTATTATAATAAGTTAAAAGCAAACAACAACATGTTTTAAGTAATATCTAACAACAATTAAACGTTTATTTGAAAAGCAAGACTAGGCTGTTTTGAATAAAAATTTCCAAAAATTAAAAAGTACACAAGTCTTAGTTGGCCATGACTTTTCTTTTGTTTTTATTGTTTTGACAAGTCTGAGTTTAAAGAAGTGAAACAGTTCAAAGCTGTACTGCGTTTATTTAAGGTAAAAATATGGCTGTTAATCCTGAAACAGCGGCTGCTATTGTTGCGTTGCTTCAAGACGGAAGAACTGAGCGATATGTTGCCCAACAATATGCCGTATCCAATAGCACTGTGCACCGTATTTATACACGTTTTTTGGAAACTAGAGCTTACACCAGACGACCTGGAACTGGTCCCCAACGAAAAACTAACGCTCATGATGATCGCTTCATCCTCTTGCAAAGTCTACGAGATCGTCGTGCTACAGCTGTAGAAATCAGAAATAGACTTCATCATGTTCGGAATACCAATGTAAGCGAACGTACAGTTAGACGAAGACTTGGAGAAGCCAATCTTACCAGTCGTAGACCTGCAACAGGTCCAGAGCTTCTTAGGCGTCATCGTGTTGCGCGACTTCGGTTTGCCAGAAATCATGAGCACTGGGGTGAAAATGATTGGGGGCGAATTTTATTTACTGATGAGTCCAGGTTTAGCCTGCGATCTCCAGATGGTCGCGAGAGAGTATGGCGAAGACCACAAGAGCGTTTTGCAGAATGTACCTTCAGTCCTAGAGTAGGATACCAAGGAGGTTCAGTAATGGTGTGGGCTGGAATTTCTCTGGAGGCACACACTGAGTTGTACATCGTTCCAAGAGGCTCCTTAACTGCTGCCAGGTACATTGATGAAATTCTCAAAGATTTTGTTGTCCCGTATGTTGATTTTATTGGAAATAACTTTCTTCTGATGCATGATAATGCCAGACCTCATACCGCAAGAATCACTCAACAGTATTTAAATGATGTAAACATTCCTGTTTTGGAGTGGCCAGCGTTAAGTCCAGATGCGAACCCGATTGAACATGTTTGGGACATGCTTGGGCGAAGAATGCGAAGTCGTGTTGTGTTCCTGCTCCTTTAACCATAAATCAGTTGAAACAAGCTCTTTTAGAGGAATGGGACCTTATTCCTCAAGAGGACATTCGCCATTTGATTTTAGGCATGCCACGGAGAATGCATGCAATCATTCGAGCTCGCGGGGGTAATACCCGTTATTAAAAATGCTCCTCATTAGTTTTTGCTCAAAAATCGTTTAAGTTTTGATTCATTTAAGGACATTTTGCCACAACACCAATGTGGGTTTATCGTTCTAATTTTTTAAATTGTAACAAAAGTTTTTATTTAAAAAAAGCGCCCAATTGTTATTAGAAATTACTTAAAACATGTTGTTGTTTGCGTTTAACTTATTATAATAATAAACCATCGCAAAGTATTAAAATTTCACATTTTTTAAATAAAAATTGTAAGTGCTCCGTTTTTCGTGCCGGTGAGTGTAGATTGGTTTCTCATTGGACAACATGGAAATACCTCTGTTTACTAACGTTGATTGAATTCCTCCATCGACGTTACTAATTACATATACAGGGTGAGTCTGAAATAACTGGCATCCTTTTTTGGGTAATAGAGATGGTCATTCTGAACCTACATTTTTTTCCTAGCGCCGAGATTTTTCTATAATTCATCCCCTCAAAGTCCCCCCTCTATGAAAACACGGCACTGGCGCCCTGCCAACAACCGAGTAGAAAATGGTAAATCATCAACTATATAGTATCAGAGAACAAGGATTGTTTTCTGCTAGTATAGTATTTCGAGACCGAGTTTACGCTATTCGTCAGTGCCGTGTCTTCATAGAGGGGGCATTTTAGGTGGGTAAATTAGAGGAAAATTTCGGCGATAGGAAAAAATTATCAAGAAAAGTTGTTCAGAATGACCATCTCTCTTACCCAAAAAAGGATGCCAGTTATTACTATTATAGGTCACAAAAATGCAAAATTATGGAGAAAAATATGATTTTTTTAAAATCTAATATTTTTTCCATTTCTCTTTTTTTTAATTTTATATTTATTATTTTAGTAGAGGCATCTAAATAAAAAATGGCATAAAACAAAACTGAGTATACCTTTCTACACTTTATTGCAGACTCATACTCACCATATATGTAGATCTATTTCCAAAAAATTAGATGTAGGTATACGTACATATACAAGTTTGGCATAGTCATGCTCCTCTGTATCCGAAGAATCTGCTTCATCGTCCGAGCTTTCTGCTTTCTGAAGAAAGAGCTTCACTTTCCTCATGCTCTTCAATGAAGACAGGCTGGAAGATCGCATGGGTTTGTTTGAAAAGCTCGTGAAAATATCCTCTGGCACGGGTGGCAGATTTGCTACATTGTTTAGGTCGATTAAGGATTCTCTTGAGAGGTTTTCGGGATATTTTTCGTCCACGTCGTTCTAGAATATGTTGGAAATTTATTAAACAATGAGCAATCATCATTCAGTTATGTTTGAGCTACAAATAAATGTTATGAACAATTAGATTGAAATATAATGGAAATTAAGGTTGCATTGATTGTGGTACATACTCGGCAAGAATAATTTTTTAAACATCATACCTAAAATTTAAATTTTTGCACGTCTGAACATAAAAAAATAGTTATTTATTTACCAAGGCACTGAAGTTCAACTTTTTATAAATCATTATGTGGGATTTAGTTGCTGAGGCCTCTGGCCGAGGTAAATAAACCACATGAGTCATAAAAAGAACTTCAGTGCCGAGGTACATATTATATTTTTTTTGAAATCGGAAAAAAGTTTTATTAGGCAAGAAAATAATAATAAGGGATCACCCGTCCATGAACCGACTGCGCACGGCGTTGTTTGACTTTGACGATTGCTCTACCTAGGTCAAGTATGACGAGGCATGACGCTTCCCAACAGAAACTCCAAACTTCTGCCTGTTGTGCAGCCTGCACGAAAAATAGATTGATATTCGAACCTACTAAAATATTTATACTGAAAGATTGCGCTGCTATAGTTAACAATTTCGCAATGTGTATTTATTGGCTGGATTTTGAATATTTTCTCACTTTTGACGGGCGATGGCTCCGCGTCTGACGTTTTGATGTTTACATCTCGCCAAGGCCTACTTATTGAAAAAAATCGTACAATAATGGGCTACTTCAGTGCCGATTTCTGAGCTTTTAATGACGATTTTGAAACACTTTACTGCCGATTTCAAGAAAAATATTTATTTTTCTGTAGCAAGCAGTCCTGGTTATTTGCACAGATAATAGTCTTGTCAGGACTGAAAATTGTTAAATTTGTTACCAAATGCAAGGATAAGATTTTGTTTATGATTTGATTCGTTCAAAGCATTTAATTATCCACAAAGGACAATAAATTATTTAGGCATCCATATTCCACTATTATATCATTCAAAAAATCTTAAAGATGGGGTTAAATTATGTTGGTGGAAACTTGCAATTTTTTCAAAAAATCTGCATACTTTAAACCCTCTATTACTGCTGGAAGTATTGGTCGGTAGATTGCTTTCAGAGTTCTTCTGCCTGGTCTCCAAATTCTTAATTTTTTCGCTAATCTGAGCCAAGTTCAACGTTTCAAAGTTCTCGTCCACGGTTTTAAGTTCAAAGTCGCCTAGGTGCTTCTCAATCAAAATTAAAAGCTTCTCGTATTCGAGAGTTACGTTCGCCTTCAGTCCCTTCTCTTTCAAATTTGCTAAAGCTAGCTTCTGGGCAAGCAGCAAAGAGGATTTCGAGATTACTTGCAAGGCGCCTATGGCCTTGTCGGCCCCTGCCAGCATCGTTTTTAAGTAGCAGATGTATTTTTCGCCGGAGATGTAGCGTTCCTTCAGGTCGACGCCGAGTTCTGTCATCAGGAGAGCGTGTTGCAGGATTTTCTCGCTATGGCCGGACTTGAGGGAGTTTAGTTTCACTTCGTCTGGGGTCATTTTGTAGGAAAGTGCGAACGTTCGCAATGAAAAAACACGAAAGTTCTATCTACTTGACAGTAATTTGACAAGCAGATGCTTTGGAGGGAAAAATCAAGCGAAACGAAAAATATCGCAGTTAGCCATGAAATTAAAATTTAATTTCATGGCTAACTTTGCAAGTCCACAAAATCTTGATAATGGGAGAAGCAAATATCAAAATATTATATATCGTTGCAAAGCTCTTCAAAAGATCCAAAAATATCCCTACAGTGTTTATTATTAAAAACAAAAAATATGTGCACTTTTACGATACACCCTGTCTAATCCACAAGCCTACCTTTCTAAAGCCCGCGCGATAGTTACCTTGCAACTTTTATATAAAACACTCCATAAACAAGGATAAAACTCTTATCTCTATCTGCAAAAATTGCATGCGTTTGACAGGTCAAGCTGCTGTCCTTTATGCATATTACCACAGTACAATAGCAATTTAATGAACATGTCTATTCAGAACAATTTTTTACATGCAAATCGTCAAATAAGGCAAGCAGTTTGTCAGAATGTAAAAAAAGAATGTTTCAAGCTTGAGTTAAGTTTTTGTATGAGAATAGAATACAATTTTTTTGAACAGAAATTTCCAGTCTATAAGAATATAACAGATAACCCAACACGGTTAATCTAGGCGTAGTATTAAATTACACCCTTGTCATGGTTATTAAACGTACTATAGGAAAATTTTGAATCGAAGTATAACAAAACAAAGACTAAAATTAAATTTATTGACTTATGGATTGTTTATTTTCTACAATAAAATCCTCTACGGATACCTCACTAATTTTTTACCCAATTTACAAAAGGATTTAAGCAAAGGAAAGCCTAATTATTTCTGGGTCCAGGTGGGAGGTTGAGGTTAATGCATATTTAAACGGATTTAAGTCTCGCAGTTACAACCCTTCGTTTAATATGGTTACTGTATAGTCTAATTTACGGTCCCTTTTATTACTAAGAGCCTCAGTGATTGGGCAGAATTAAGTCATTAAATTTAATTTTAGTCTTTGTTTTGTTATACTTCGATTCAAAATTTTCCTATAGTACGTTTAATAACCCTCTCCGCAATAAATAACTATAATTAATTGGTGGCTGAGGGTTGAACGAATAAAATTAAGACAAGATAGTAGTTGTAATTAACTTAGGGACGAACGAAATTAGGGCACCCAGAAAATGTGGATGGAAAGTTACAACTGAATACTTGAGATTCGTATCCGGCCGGTTATAATAATTCTTTCCTTTTCCTTTTGGGTTATAGCTTTCGAAGGAATTTACGAGGATTGGTATTCTCAACGAATATATCTATACAAAAACAGTTAACAAAAACAACATCCCGAAGAGAGTTTTCTACGATGGTGAAATATTACCCAGTTGTTGTCTCATTAATTTTATTTCCATTATAAATAATATATAACGTAATTCATTACAGTAATGAGTGCAGTAGGCATTGTAGGCACGTGGTAATGATAAGAACCGCATTGTTTACAAACAATTCCTATACCCATGATCATGCGTGTAAGGTATTATCGTCGTCTTTATGTCACTTGCTACATAAATAACAATACCGAACTAGAGAGTATTTAGGTACCTTCTTGCTTTTTTTGTTTTCTAAAACCAACTAACTAAAAGGGACTAAATAAAGGTGTAGGAAATTTAACGAAAAATAAAAAATCTGTTTTATGGGAACAGAACAGGAACCTATAAATGATTAATCAGAATGAAGTGTTGTCTAAGTCCCAACAACTTTGTCGTTGCATATAAAATGTTTGATTTGTACGTGAGTAAACTTTAAATCTATACAATTAACAGCACGTACGTGATTAAAAGGGGGGTTAGATAGTTTTTTGATTGGAATACTTGTGACTAACTGGCAATGCCAAAAATGAAAAAATACATAAAATTTTAACCCACATGAATTTCAATGAAACTTACCTCGTGATCAAGTGGCCATAGTAGCTAGAATCACTTCGTTCATTTACTTCTATTATTGTTGTTGTTATTTATTTATTATATTATCTCTCTGATAAAATATACTAGAATATAATTATATAGAAAACTACTTTTTCCACGACTTTATACACATCCATAAAATCTTTATTTTTGGAGATAATCGCCTGAACTTTTTTTTGTTTAGAAAAGCATTCAAAAACCACTTCTTCGACCGTCCTGCTATTTTCAAAATGCAAATCCAGGACTGGCTTCGATTTCCTTTATTCCCCCGATTTTCACGAAAACCATTTACCGATTTCTTCATTTAAACTTAATCCACAGCGTTAATCAGGACACCCAAAAAGTCCCATATACCAAATTTGAACAAAAAATATACAAGGAGTTACATTCTACAGAGTGCCAAAGATGAAGTGAATTCCTATGAAACCAGCTTTTTCGTAATTTTTTCTATTCGAAATGTGTTCATTTACTGGGCTAACTTGTAGATATAGGTAAATAAATGAAAACTTGCTCAGAATTTCAAGATTTGATCGATTTAAGACCATTTGTAACAAAAATTACTGCGGGAAGCACGCCAAAATAACTGAAAAATCAAGGTAGTCATGGAAAACCTCAAGAAAAAATTTACGTCGATTTTTAGTGACAGGTTTGGCATTTAACGTAATGGGTAAAATTAGAAACGGTAGAAATTATTATTAGATTAACTGTGGAAACGCGAGTAGCTATAGCAGATAGTCAAAACAGAATGACGATAACACGTTATCGTTTTTATTTTGTCCATGTTTCAAGGCACACTTGACAGCTTATACGATAAACTGCTTGCCTTGGGCTGGACTATGCAGCGCTATAGCACTCCGTAGGCTGGACCGACACTATATTAAAGACCCGAGCATGACGTCATATTTCGTTGTTGTTTGCGGACTGGGGTGGCGCTACTCGACGAAAAAAATGGCGACTTATTACAGGTGATAACAGGGCTATTCTGTGGTTATAGGTATAGCAGTTTCTGATGTGTTGAATGTCCCATATTTTAAATATCCAGCTTTATTACCATTTCCGTCCTTTTACAGTCACGCGAATTCTCTTTGCGTTCAATATTTCGCAGTTTTGTCATATTAACAAAGCTTTTATAGGTAGATTTGTTTGTGATAACTGGAAATTTCCATGCTCATGAAGAAAATCGTATGCACAGACCTTTATGCGAATTGCAGAAGAATAAACACTATTTTGGAATTAAGGGATGATCTCGTGAACCAGTTGAATAAGCTAGAATTCTGGCTATTATATTTTGGAACAGTATTTTGTATGCAAGAATGAAAATAGAAAATTTTGTTTATAGCCCCAAAGCGTACCAATGGTTCATTATTATATGAAGAAACTGAAAAATCTAATGCGTTCTATACTTACACTACCACTATATAGCCCTGGACTTTATTTCAAACCGAAAGGTACCAGAATACTCTTGTCTGTTTTTTAGACTCGCTTTTCGAAAATAAAATCTATGAATCTATGCCATGTAAGCTTATGTCAAATTACAGGAATATAACGAACAAGCATTTTGGATGTTAAATTCGTTTTAGCACTAATTTGCATGTTTTTATTTTATAAGAAATTGCAACAATGGTGTTTTTAACATTAATCTACCCTGTCGATTTTTTTCGTCGTGTGGCGCCAGTGGCGATCGCTGGAAACAGCGCTATGCACAGGTCTTTAATATAGTGTGAAATTTTTTACACAGAGGTAACGCCAAATGTAGCCAGGTGGACAGATTTTTATAAAAAAAAACTCCTCAATATGGGAGTAAGTCTGAAAATTGACCATTTAAAAAAATTATAACCAGCCATGAAATAATCAGCCAATCGATATTAGTACTCTGTGACAAATCTATATGGCATAATTATCGTTAAATAATGAAAGATACGTAATGACTATATGGCCACATTCTTAACTAATTTACAACACCATAGCCAAACGAGTATCGTTCGGCTATGATAACACCTATTTGGTATTTAGAAACTATAGTATAAAATCGACCACATAAACATAAAAAATAAGTAAGGTGTCGTAAAAAATGTAGTTTTCACAAATTCGGGATGATAATGATATTTGGGTGTAATTTGTTAAAAATTTTGGTCTCAAGTTGGAGAACACCAATTATTCTCCTAATGTGGCTCGAATACAGTCTGCTTTTGGCGTGTTTGATGTAGTTTGGTGAGTTTTTTCATAGAAAAAATGCGAAGGCAATGTAAAAATAATACTAAATGGAGCTTTTGTGGTGCAAATTAGTATACCTTATTCAGTTTCAAGGTAAGGTGCATGCAAAAAATAATACGCGCGTCATCGACCTGTGCCAGAGTTGCTATTGGCTTGTCGGCTCGAACGAGCGCGCCAATGCCGCAATAGCAGCTCGCTAGCACAATTAATTGGTATTATATTTAACTGCTTCAACATAACGTACCGACGCTTATACTAAAGTCGAGCAATCCTTACGCCTGGCGTAAATAAAACGACGTGTTCAATGACGTTCCGCGATTGGTCGGTAGGCTATAAAATTTCACCCGACTCGACAACAGGGACGTACTCGATCGCAAAAGGGTAGTTATGCGGTTTTATCTTGTTGTTTTCAGCTATTTAGACACTGCCACAAATAATTTTATCGATGTTTTGAATAATTTCAATTAAGCCAATAATTTCTTTCTGAAATATTTTGATGTAAACAATCGTAAATCTAAAATTAAATAAAGGTCGTGCCTCAGTGCGGCCCTGTCGAATATCTCAACGCACGTGCTCTTGTTTACGCCAGGCGTAAGAGTTGCTCGATTTTAGTTTATAGGTAGTATACACTAAAACTTGAAATTAATGTAATTTACGCGAACCTTCTCTGCGTTTCTCATATATTTGCCCATTGCCATTGCCCTCAAGGGAAAATTTAGAGACTAGTTGTTCTGTGAGTGAGACGTGAGACACAAGATAGCCCGTAGAACCGAACGTGTAGAATCAAGAGAGGAACGAACCTTTCAAAGGGGGATAAAAGTATTTTCTTAAGAAAAATAAAGCTAGGTATCTAGGTATTTATTACCTTATTTTACTTCAACTTCTTTTACTTAATGATATTATTGTCTACCCGAGAAATAGCACAAACAGACACGTGATAATGGCAATCGATATGGATGCAGCCTCTGGGAAATACTATATTGATTAAGCCAATCTTTAATTAATGTAATTGATACCCTGACACCCTACCATGAAATTAAAGTTTGTTTTTTTCACTGATTAGTCCTATTCACTTCATATTTCCAACCTGTTGTAAAACAAATAAGAAAAAGAGTAAATTGGAGCAGTAATGGAGAACCGATCAATAGGCTCCTAATTAATCGAATGTAAGGATTGTTGACTTATGCAAATATGTAATAATATTTATTGTAAAGCCTGCATCATAACGGAACAATATGTTTATAATATAAAAATAATACTGAGCAGAAGTGGTATTTTAGTCCTTAAAATAGGGAAGTAAAGTACATTGAGAAAAAAGAAGAAAATACATCAAAATAACGTTGAGATCTTGTAATTTCCTATGCCTCCTTGAAACTATTTGTCATCATATTTTTAAAAAATTTCTCCTGCGGCACGTTTTTGTAAACAAATACGTCTGATTCTTTTGTATACGAGCTCTAAAAACAATGATTTTTTATGGGTTTACGCCAAAACAAATTTCTCTTGGTGACACTGGTTCTATAAAAGAAAAAGAAGAACGTACTTCTTGGCTACAAACAATTGTGGGTCCATAGAGAACAAAGAAAAAATTCAGGTACTCTTTAAAGTAAGGGGACCCAGCATTATACTTTCCAAAGTGAGGCCTATTCTTTCCTCATTGTAATGGTATCAGTGATGCCAAGTATGCCATTTTATTGGAGAATCTATGAATATAACACGTACTTTGATTGTTAGTAAAAATTAATAATGGTTTCCATGATTTCTAAAAATTAGACTTAACATTGTTGTGTATACAAGTGCAGAATATGGCAACTGTCAAATGAAACAAATTTATTTTATAGTTGAAATTGATTTCCAGCAATTATTTCCACGAATTTAAGTAGTAAGTATGGTAAGTCAGTATATAGTGCCGATTTTGCTTATTTAACAATGCGTTGTTGAATGTATCTACCCAAAGAACTTTCACAGATTTCGGAATGGACTAATAAGATTAGGTGATGTAGTTTTTCTCGGTGTTCATTATAAAATTTTTGTAATTTTATTCCTCTCCCAAGGTACCTATACCTCACAAACTTAAAATAAACTTGTAGTCGTAGATAAAAACTTGGTACACAAATAACTATTTTCTTGGTTTCTTAAAGGGATGTCAAGATAAAATGTAAATGGAACATCTATTACGAAGCAAGGTCTTTAGGATAAAATAATGGAATATTCTTTATGCTACTTTTGGCATTTTCATATTTTGTCATATGGGTGAATTTCTTAATATAGACTAGGCAAAAATGCAAGATACCTACTGTTTGGCGAAAACTGATACCAAATTTAAGTTCCATCTTCAATATTAAGAAACAACAGTCCCGCAAATAAATTAGTAATTTACGGAGCCACAGTTTTATTGACTCGCGTTTTTGGCTATTGAGGAAGTTCCGAATTTCTAGTTTATGTTTGGGTTTATAAGTTTATTTTTCTAAAATACAAGTTATCACCTATCACTTCCACAATTAATCACTTAAACTACTAATGAAAGTATCTAATACCACATCATCCAAGTAGTCTCCCAAACGAGAATTCGAAACTTCCTCTTCTTGCGTCAGCAGCAATCTGCGTCTCCACAGGTCCTCGGGCCTGTGCGCCTCGATGTTGCGTCACAGTCCGCTCCTGTTTTTGGCGTCCTGGAGACCCCCCGACTTCTATACAGGCGCAACATTTCGCGCGACGCGCGTGTGTACGAATATCCAGTCCCGCGGTTCCGCTCTCCGAAACTTGTGCAGAAAAGTTCCGAGAAAACGCGACCTTAGTGCCAGGTGTTGTGTTTAGTGCATGACGGGACTGCAAGATTGTCCGTTTGAACGTTCTAACAGTTCGGCGATAATTGAGAAGAAATTGATTCCAAAGTAAGTTCGATATGGTGTATTAGCCGTCATTGTCAGGTTAGGTTTCCCAGCGGTATTTTTTCTACAACCGCACTAACGCAAAAACCTATAAACGACATTCATCATTCCAAATTGATTAATTATGAAGGACCTTTTTATGATATCACCTTGAAGAGGTATCTCAGTTACAATACCCTTTACGCAGAAACTGAAATTAAAACTCTCTGCCTACTCCTATTTAAACTCACCTGATATAAGTACTTGTATTATTTATTCATCAAATACATGATGATTCTTGTATCTGCCACAGTTTTATTATGAATTTAATTTTTCGCTGTTTAATGACATTTTAGTCGGTTTTTGCCGAATAGAAAAATCTAAAATGTATTTTTTTCAAATAAGATAATTTTATTTTTTGCAGATACAAAAAAAAACTGCCAAGAGACAGATTTTGCTTAAAATAAAAAAAATATGTATATTCAAGTGCTGAAAAGAAAATTCTGTAGAGGGCGCTACTTTTTGACACTTGATCAATGCATTCTGTGTAACAAATTTAGTTTGAATATCTTCAGCGGTTGAAAAAATAAAAAATAAAACTGTTAATTTCTTGAGAATTTTAACATCATGTATCTCGAAAACGAGGCGACTGTGGATAAAAAGTTATAGGTACCACAAAATACCTAATGAAGTGCCTGCGTTCTCTTATTATAAGTTAGATATTAGATATATTATCAAAGTTTAGAGAATACTATCTAGACTTTGATATTATCACAGAAGAATATCCTATTTTCTGTAATAATATATACATAATATATACATAATATATACATAATATATACATAATATATATATATAGATAAATAATTCGTTGAAATTTGAAGTTGCTGCTCACGGAAATATAAAAGCTTATTGAAATTAAGCCAGAGCAGTTTTAGTCTTTTAAAGATAATTTACTTAAAGTTTATAATCTGTTAATGGCTTCATTATTTTGTCGGCTAGCACGGAATACACTGCTACAGTGTGTCTTAGTTTTGATGATACCTATTTAAGAATACCTACCTATTACAAAATTCTTCTTGTTTTTTTAGTCTTTGACTTGGCAGTTGAAGGTTACAATACATGCTATCTGATAATCTTGTAGTTACAAAAGCTAAAGGTTAAAATGATGAGTACCTATGCAGAAAGTGGATATTTTGATATGGTGATAGATTACTAAAGTATGAGAGATATGTAAACATTAATTAATATTGGCATAATTAATATTTCAAAAAAACAATATTGTCTACCGATCAGAATATGAACTAATAAAAATTAGAAGAATTTATCAACAAATTTACAGTTGGTTTGGAAATTTATAGTACTTTGCTAGCTCAGACAAAGACTATAGAACTAGAACCATTGAGTAAAGAAATCGGTTTACTCTATGCTAGAACCCTTATCTATCCACTAGAACACAATTCGCAAAACATCCTAAAAATTTCTGGGTTAATTTGTACTATTTTATCCTTCACATAGTTGATTTTAATTTTATTATTTTAGTTTTGTGTGTAGATAACATAGGCGTATTGTTCGTTTTTTGTGACGATGATTATATAATCCAAAAGTCAAAAGGAATAACAAATAAATAAAAGTGTCAAAGATACAAGATACAGGGAGATAAAAAAGGACAACAATTTGCAACATCAACTGAGAAGAATGTAGGAAGGTTAGGTACCTTCATTTTGAGTTTCTGTCTGAAAAGTTTTTAAGAGTTTTAAAAGCTATATGGAATTATTCCAATCCATTCACAGAAAAATAAACCAATTATGTACATACATTATAAAAAAATATATTAGTACCTTGGTAGGTACCTACATAATACCTACCTAGGTACCTACCTACCTGCGGAAGTCATTTGAATTGGAAACAACTAGGTAGTGTACCTTATATTAGCAAATTAATATATTATAATCACTTTTTGTGGTCTGTCTTATTGTTTTAACGATTGTGTATTACTGCAATAATTCTTACTGCAATAAATTCTTTGCATGGAATGCACTCAAATGGAAGGGGCAAAGGATAAAGGAGCAAAATTTAAGTCGGGGAATGTCAAACTCAACAGATCTTTTCATTAGTTAAATTAGAATAAATACTTAGCTTTAAAATAAAGAAAGTTTAAACAGAAGTTTAAACTAGTCGTGACTTGACTAGTTTTTTGAAATTATGTCATTCAGAAATTCAAGCTAGTGATAGTCTTTTTAATTTTTTTAGACACACAAAAATATGTGTCGATAACGGGTGGGTTAGGTATAGAATAGTATCTTACGATTTTTACTTATATGATTTCCCATTTAGATTGCTTCTCAGACTTCCAGAGTGTCTGTGAATATGAGACAGTTTGTTGAACTCAATTAGATTTCCTGGATGAGCAAATTGTTTCAGAGTATTTGTTTTTGCCAGGAGGTTGTCGTTGCGTTTTCTAATCAATGTGGTACATTCTTAATGAAATAATAACGCAATAATTCAATTATAAGTAGTGTACATGAAGAAATTTGTTTTATGTGAAACATGAACCATCCTTTTTACAAAGAAAACAAACTATTAAAGTATAGTGATATCAATAATATTTTATACATGCCGATGAGTATGAGAATACATTACAATAATTTCTGGTTTCTCATGTTTTCAATGTTATCTTCACCACTTATTTAGCTCACATCACCACGTGGGTGCTAAATCTTTTTTAAAATGTTCCATTAAAAAAACATAAGTTTGGTTTGCCATGCATTTGCGAAACACCCTGTATAAAATTTCTTATTATTTCAGAAAACTGCATAAAATTAAAAAGTTATAGGTGTAGTATACACCCTGTGCTATTACCGAATTTTTAGACAATGATAATGCATTCTTAAGAAATAAATTAAATTGGATTTTGAAAATCATATTGTTTTAGGATTTTTGTGAAATATTGGAATTTTTTTGAATGGGTTTGTTAGAGTTATGTATCTACGTGGAAATGATTCCATTGGCAAAGGCCCAATGAGGTGAAATTGAAGAAAATATTCATCGTAAAAGAGGAGATTTTAAAATCATAATACAATCAAAAATATCAAAATACTATAGGGTATGATTTGAAAACAAATCATTTGAAACTACGATTATATTTCAAATTCAATACTGCGTGTTCGTATCTAACGAATGAAACTATAGTGTGTTTATAATAGTAGTATGAAATTTTGTGCTTTTCTTTTCTGTCTTCATTAATCGTTCCCATAGATATGGGATAAGGTAAGGTAAGTGGAATGATTTGTGTGCAGAAGTTCTGAACTTTTTACATTAGAAAATAATTATTTGAAAGAATTTATTATGGTCGAAAACTTTTTCTTATTACATATTTGACGTTCTTGATCGTGTATGTTATTTATCGCTGACCAGTTCCCTAAAGATTGGTAACATTTTTATTTCAGGAAACTCCCAGTAAGAACCTTTTTAATTTTTAACGAAATTAGTTAAATTACAAATGCAGTGAAAGCCATTTTGAATATCGAAACATAATTTTCACAAATTTCATAAATTAAACAAAATGTTGGTTTATGTACTGTGTAGATTTTGATTTTGCACAGCAATTTGCGGGTTTTGGTGAAAATACTTACAAACAAAAAATAAACATTGAACAAAATCTGTGAAATTTTGTTTGCGTATATAATTTTTGTAATATGTAATTATCATACTGCAATCTATATGATCTGTAAAATAATATCGTTCTCGCGTGTTGCTCTAATAAGAGTACAATATATTCCGAACGTAAATTTTCACCCTTAAATGAAATGTAATAAGCATAAATTACGCAGAAAAATATAGCCGAGCATTTATTTCTGGAAATGAACTAGTTCAATAAAAAATTATCTTGGTATGAAGAAGAAAATACCTAGATGTTATTTAGAGAAACTTATTTATAAGCATGTCATATATTACTGTAAAGGTGACGCCTAGTATAATGGACTGCTCAGCCAAAAATTTTGTCGCATATGAGGAGTACCGATTTGAAAATTAGTGTGTGTTCCTAGTGCAATGATTTTTTTGTCAGTTATATCGCCTATTCAGAACACTCTGGCTTCGGGTTTTCGATAAGAGCTCTTGAAAGGATTTACAAATTTCGTAAAGGTAAAAGAGAAACCACTTTAGTAAAATGTAACCGTCTCAACAGCTCAGCTTCATTTTTAAATCAAGCTAAGTGCCTCATTGACTTATCAAAGTACAGAAACCTGAAAGATTATGATTTTAAAACCAGCGAAAGAAGGGAGTAAATAAATAGTATTTTCCAAAAGCTATTTTAAGCAAAAATTCAATATTAAAAAAAACTATGGGAATATGTTTTTTGAGCTGAATTAAAGTAAAAATATAATTATGAAAAATACAGGAAACCTGCAGACAATAATAATTATTGAAAAATGCTTAAAGCTAAAATTTTGCATTGCTAGAAATATGAAATTGTGAAAAAGCTAAAAAAAGTGCCCAGGACATCTTATTAGGTGCATATGAAAAATCACTATAATATTCTTTCATCTATGACAGAATATATAGAGAGCTTATTCAGAATAAAACAATGCAATGTTTCCACATATAAAAAACAAAGAGGAAAAACTTATTTACCTTTAAATTCTTGAACGGGTACCTATGTTTCTCGAAAAAATGTAGAAACTGCATTTCGGATTTACAGGGTGGCTTTAAAATACATCATACATATATCTAAAAGTAGGCAGAGGATAAAATGGTAAATCATAATTAAAATTTCCAGTGAAAACAGTCTATTTTCTTTTTTTTGAAAATTTGGTGTCTTGAGGATATTTTTGGTTTGTATGATCAGAGAGAAGGTACCTATGATTATTTTTTCCGCTCTTTAGGATCTTGTTATAAAAATAATCATAAAAGTCAGCCAATCACTTTAAATCACTGTAAATACTAGAAAATGAGGTTAAATTCAATCGTCAAAACTAAAAACTTCTTCCATTTACGAAATTTGAAGTTGGTATGCTTATTCTTCTTTTCGCTTTATAGGTAGGCTGTTATTGTGATTCTGGTAATTTTCTAGATATTTATACTCACATTATAGTTGTGGAGGTCACTAAAATTCTTGAAACATATGGGAGGTGGTGTCACGACCGATTATATCCGAGAATATGAAACACGAAACCCACCAAATCAAAAATAAAGCGTCATATTATGTTTTTATTACTTTCCGAGGATGACGATAAATGAACTACTGACCTTTAGAAGTAAAAATATCCAGTTTTTAATTTTTAGTCTGGAACTATTTCAATAACATCGTGTTTGTTTCAAAAGTTGACACATCTAGCATCTTCGTTAGGTAACCTCTGTTAATCTAGAAATTGTATGCTTTAACATTTTCTCGGGCAAAACTAACTTAGTTGATGTTACATTATTCACTTTGCTACTTCTTTAGTAGTAATGGTAGTAGTATGTATAGGTACGTTCTTGGTGGAATCAAGTACCTTTAAAATTAGATCCTTTGAGCTCTAAGATCTTCTCTTAGGTATTCTAAATGATCTTAAATTATTTTTCCAATGCCTTATCCATTGCGTATCCAGATGAAGATGAAGGTTTATTAGTGCATCTCTGTTCATTTATATCCTCAAGGCCACCAATAAGGACGTAAGATTCTTTTTCTCTCGTAAATTCTGATAATATAGAATAAAAATGGACATTTTATAAAATTCCCGTGAATTTACTGAAATTCGATATTTGAACTCTCCTTAGTATACTCATATATTAGAAACAACATTTATTAATAAAATTTTTTAGTAGTACGTACAATAAATATAAAGCCTTTTATTTTGTAAGACAATTTTAGGTTTTTGAAGTTTTTGGACATTTTGTATGCATTGTTTTCTCTATTCTATAACTATTTTTCAATGTTCAAGACGAGCATTTTTTTTATAAAAAATGAGTTTTGTCGAAAGAAAAAAATATTATTGTTTTACAAGCAAGCAGTTACCTCTACATTGAAGTACTTAACGTATAACTATATTAGAAATAACTTTTTGAAAGTAATAAAACAAAAATAGAACCAAAATTTACAGAATAAAATAATTCTGTAAACTTTGATAGAACCCTTAAAAATAAATAAATTTTGGTATTTTGAATTATTGGATTGTTTAACATTCAGCGTTAAAAGTGATTTAGGTACTTTTAACACCAGTACCATAAAATGACATTTTAGACAATTGTATTTGTTGGCAAAATCCACAGTTTAATTATGAAAAAGTGAAAAGTGTAATGAAGGTAACAATTAAACTGTAAGTTTTGCCAACAAATACGACTTAGTAATAAAATTGAAGATTAAAATGCAAATATGTTAAAATTAAATAAAATATCTAAAATTTTTGCTGGGGCAAAAGATACAAAATAATCTAGCTGTCTCTATAATGCCCAAAATCGGTGAATAATGACACTAATGACATTATTGTCCCAACTCTCCTTATCCAGGAGCCCTATTGGTACTTCTAAATCTACATTAAACTTGGATTGCTATCGGTAAGTTTAAACCCGATACACTTACCCACGGTATGTCATTGCGCATCTTGTGACGTCAGTTGCGAATCAGAATTTAAATTACTCCATATGTTTTACACAGCTATAGATACTTTTTTATGGGTTTTTGCATATTTCTTTTAAATAAATGTTGTTAAAAATATGTAGAATTTATTACTAGATAAATGAATGAATATTCTGTTGATAAGAAACATACGCTGACTGCACATCCCGGCATTTTTGGCTCACTTCAAAGCACTGTCGAGCTGGACTGACGATCAGTCAGTTGTTTACACTTTTTTCTTGACACATTAAACTGTAAACTATAAAAAATCGTAAAACACAACCGCAGCCGCTGCATTATTTAGAATTCGTGATTCGCAACTGACGTTAGTGATATACCGTGGGTTAGTGTATCGTGAGTTTAAACCAGGGACCCTTTAAAGTAAGGGGACCCAGCATTATACTTTCCAAAGTGAGGCCGTTTCTTTCCCCATTCTAATGGTCTCAATGATGCCAACTATGCCATTTTATTGGAGAATCTATGGATATAACAGGTACTTTGATTGTTAGTAAAAATTAATATGATTTCTAAAAATTAGACTTGACAATGTTCTGTCAACAAACACAGAATATGGCAAGTGCCAAATGAATCAAATTTATATTATATTTGAATTTGGCTTCCTGCAATTATTTTCAGGAATTTGAGTAATATAAGTAAGGTAAATCAGTGCTGATTTTGCTTATTTAAGAATTTGTCGCTATTGCACCTTGTTACCAGGTTCCTCAAACCATTTGTAATATGTGGGTATAATAGGTACGTACTTGAACTTACTTCCCTTGTTGAATGTATCTACCCAAAGAACTTTCACAGATTTCGGGATGGACTAATAAGATTAGGTCTTGTACTTAGTTCTAATCATGTAGTTTTTCTCGGTGCTCATTTTTGTAATTTTATTTCTCTCCCAAGGTACCTCACAAACGTAAAATAAACTTATAGTTGTAGATAAAAACTGTTTAAAGAAAGACCTGACTGAAGCTACCTGCTTAATAATTTAATATTTAGGAAATACCATTTTTGTTTTGAACTACTTACTTATACGTAATGCCCACGTAATGGAAATTGCAGGATTACTATAAAGGTGAGACAAGAAAAATCTGGTTGCAATTATTGGGACTACTACAGGCGGCCGCATTACCTTTAACTGACTATCTGGAAGTTTGAAAACTTAAAAATTGACAAAATTGTGAATTATGATGGGAAATATTTTGCCTCCTTTGGAATCTATGATACTGGCATGTCACATAAAACTTGATGGCAGTTGGACACTGACATATATAACATAACCTTGTACCAGCCCACTTATGTGGTCTCCTTGGAGATATACAGAAAACAAGGCTTCACTTTTCCTATATGATAGACTGTGACATGCTGGGTCCCCTTATTTTAAAGAGTCCCTGGTTTAAACGTTGACTGAAATATTCTAATGAAAAATACGGTAGTCGAAAAAATAGTGCGACCGAACCCGGGGGTTTGTTTTTGCGTTTCCAGGCCAGGCATGGTCTTTCCATTTAATATTCCGTTGTCCATTAATAAATTCGCACTGTCTGCGTATCGCCAGGTCAATTCCGCACAATTAAATCGATGACACGACACGTTGTTTGCATTCTAATATAACTGATGAGTGTCTCCGGGAGCAGCCATTGAATAATATTCGCCGCTCTGGCCTATACAAAAGGCCACCGTCATTACCTCGTCAACTTGTTAATGGGGTATTATGTCCTAAATCGAGAAAATGACCGTCCATCACGGGCCGCCGCCACCGGCGACGAGTCTTGGCGGTGTTATAAGAATTTTATTAGGCCATTTGGTCGGCCGCAATTTACGGGGTCTAATGCTAAAAACATTGCAATAAATCAGATCTACTTAGTGGTGGTTTTATTGTTTCTTGTTTTTCGCAGTCCATTATTTCGAGAGTTGACGTTGGCAACCTACAAATCTGGAAAATAAGAAAAAAGTGATAGATTATATTTGGGCATGTCAGAACTTTTTCGTTTTGATAATATATAGGATCAATTATCTAGATGTAAGTTTGGGTCGGGCATAAACTTTCAGAAGCTGCTTAAAGAAAAATAATTGGACATTTCGTTTTTGATTTATTGAAAAATGTTATGTCGGTTTTTCTGATTACAAAAGTGGTATCTGATTTTAGTACGTAGGTATAGTATTTCTAAAGTCACTTGAAACAGCATAAAAAAACTCTAATTGGCGTCACAAAAAGAATATAGGACAAAAGCGTCACGCAGTTTTCAAAAATATACATATTCTGCAAGCAACATAATATTTCACTTTTAAGGATTTTTTAAGGTTGACGTCAAACACAAGGTAAAGGTTAATACACCATATAATATTGACAAAAGGTCTCTAAAAAGCCATATGGATTATAACTATTTACGCAAGTAGATCGTATGTCCTAAGATCTATGAAATTATGGCACGGCTATCCACCGCATTTCGCTGCACAAATGAACAATGAACAGCCGTCGAACAGTGTAACCCATGCACGTATTGGTGATATTGTATTAGGCGAGCATGCAGTCGCTTGTTTTTAGTACAATATCTATCTTCTCTGTCTCCTTCGTCTTCTTTTACTACTAATACCAGGTTCCGTTTAATATGTTTAAAAATGTTTTTTGTCTCGTATTTTATTGCAGAGGCGCCTTTTCTCGAGCTACCCTGGTAAAATATAAGTGAGCAGTGATAGACGGGGCGCGATCTATTTCATAGCATTTACCACGCTCTGATACTGGTAAAAATACCAGACTTATCAGCAGAAATCACTCGTAGAAAATTAAAAGGTTTTTATGCGGTCGACGTCGACCTAGTCAAGGAGGCAGCCAATAAGAAAGCGAGCGTAGCGATTTGATTGGTCGGCGTTTCGGAGATCCACGGAGCAGGTGTCGACGTAGGCCAGTTAGGCCAATATAACCAGTGCCGTGCACGGAAATAAGAATTGCGCTTTATTATACGGATTTTGGTTTTGTGTATAGATTTTTGTGTGGTGTTGTTTTGTGTGAAACAAAATTATTGGTTTGCTTTGGTTTAAATTATTTCAGTTTATTTCATTATTTTTAGAGCATTTCAATAAATTTTTTATCGCGCGCCGCCTAGCAAAGCAAAGCGTTTTTATGCTGTTCCAAGTGACTTCATTTATACCATAAACCATAACTGCCTTATGTTAATAAATAACAACAACAATTATTTATAAAATTGTAACAAAATTAATAAGAATTTTTTTCTTTTGCATCTTTTTTCACTTATCTTGGGAAATACTGTATGTAGTGTATAAAGTGAATACGAAAATATATTTTTGCACAAAAAATAACACAGCCTATGAAAATGTAAGGGTAAAAATCAAGTTTTCCTAGATTTTCTCGAAAACCACTTAAATTAAATAAATGCATTTTGGTAAAATTGTAGGTCGGTATAGTATAACTTATTTTATTACCCGTAATTATCCCAGAATATTTTAGTTTTTTTAGTATAATTCGAGGGTGTAAGTGAACTATCCCCATATTCCTTTAGCTACAACGCTTTATTTTTTAGATTTTTTAAAAAATACATATGGTGTCAATTTGCCTTTTTTGTATTGTAAGCTTACTGTGATGTGATGAAAATCAATACCTACATAAAATTATTACACATTACACAAAATTATACAAGTCACACTAGACACAGAAAAGTTTATAAATACCTTGCCCCCATACAAAAATATTTTTATTTTTTTAATCTAAAAAGTACACTTTAACATACACCTCTTAGTAAACTAGAAAAAACGAAAATATTCTGAAATAGAAAATAAATCCCAATTGCAATATCCTGTACAATGCAAAAATGAAGAGGAATAAGCTATAGGATAATATAGCAATGGCTAGAAACGTATTAATATAATATTGTTTAACAATAGTTCTTGTTGTAGTAAATACACATTATTATGATTTTCAGAACCCCAAATTAAGTTTTCTCAAATAATATGCGCTCGATGTCCCGTAGTATCTTTTATTTTGTACGCATAGACACTTAGACTGTTCGAATTTTTAGTAGTCTTCATCATATTTGTACATCTTTTTATAGTTATAATTTCCAAGAACTAAATTACACCTATTAAACAACCACGTGAACGGTAGTCACGTCATATTTCCTAAGGAGATTATCTAGGGACAGTTTAAGATCCCTCTTCATTGGGGCCTTACGACTTACGAGCATTTAAGTAGTTTATTTTCGACCTTGGACTAGGAAACGAAATGCACTCTACAGGTTTTATGGCTCCCGAATAATTCGCGTGCTCGAGTCTCTATAGAGCCCAGAGCAGTGGATTTATGCATTTTGCATGCACTTGATATCCGGGTTTTAGACACGCTAGGGTTATACAACATACAACCTGATATCAAATTAAAAACTCTAGGAGCTGGGCTCCGTCAACACATTAATGGCACACCCTGCAATAACCCAAAGCGCACTGCATCTAAAGATACCTAAGCATCGATCATGGGCTAGTACGATTAAATTTTAAAAATTAATTTGATGCGTTTGCAATGGTGAACTACAGTCATCTAGTTCCCTAAGAGGCCCCTTGTCCAAGATAAATATCCACAATCTTAGAAATTTGAAAATACCTTAACATATTTAAGGTAGTAGTAATCTTCCTTACCGACATCATAATATATCCATGGGTCTGTCTCAAAACCCTGCGGCAACTTCAGGGTACCTAATTGGATAGTGATTTTTTGGGCTGACAGTATATGACAACATGACAGCTTAAAGTATGATTACCTGCTATCTGCTGGATGAGACTGGATTCTACAGGGTGAATCAGTTTTTTGTAGCAGGACTTTAACAAGTCATAGATCTTCAAAAAATAACCGCACTTTCTTCTATAAACTGTATTATTTTAAAGCCTTATAAAAAAGTTGCGGGGTGTTAAAATTGTGAGAAATATGTGGATTTTATTGAATATTTACCAAACTAGTTGAGATATTTAAGTCATATTTGGTATACGCTCTAACGGCACGGGTTAACATAAAACCTGTTAATATAGAACATCTTGCACAACCAGTGGCGGAGAAGTGGGTAATTGGTAAAAATATTTTTAGAAAAAAAATGAATCACCTGGTATTGTAATAAAAGGTATTGAATTTTTTTATGTAGATTTTAATTGCATACAAAAATGTCCTCTTGGTATTTGTTCGCATGTGTTGTAGTTTAATGGCAAATTTCATTTTTTTGTATTATTTCGGGGTATTTCTGAAAATTAGCTAAAAAATTTGCTCCATAAGTAACACTTAAAGTAGAAATAATGTGTTTCCTACTTTAAATAAAGTAACTTTTTCCAATAAACTTACCTATTTAAGGCTATACTTTTGAAGTTACAGGATCTAAAATATTTAAAGAAGATGCAATTAAGGTTACGCGCTGTATCTTGAAAAGTAAAACCTTGAATGCGTTAGTTTATTGGGAAAAGTTACTTTATTTAAAGTAAGAAACAGGTTTTTTCTACTTTAAGTGTTACTTATGGAGCAAATTTTTTAGATAATGTTTCAGAAATACACGGAAATAATAAAAAAAAAATGAAATTTGCCATTAAACTACAACACATGCGAACAAATACCAAGAGGACATTTTTGTCTGCAATTAAAATCTACATAAAAAATTCAATACCTTTTATTAAAATACAAGGTGATTCATTTTTTTTTCTAAAAATAATTTTACCAATTACCCACTCCTCCGTCACTGGCTGTGCAAGATGTTCGATATTAACAGGTTTTATGCTAACCCATGCCGTTTTAATGTATACCAAATATGACTTAAATATCTCAACTAGTTTGGTAAATATTCAATAAAGTCCGCATATTTTTTCCAACTTTAACACCCTGTAACTTTTTTCTAAGGCCTTAGAAAGATATAGTTTATACGAAAAAGTGCCGTTATTTTTTGAAGATCTATCACCTGTTAAAGTCCTGCTACAAAAAACTGATTCACCCTGTATAAATAAAACTGCTTGCTTCAAGTGTCCCTGTTGTTATTACATACCAAGGCCTGGAGGGTATGTACCTAGGTACCCATTAATACCTTTTATAAATAAATAATGTAGGTAAGCACTTAATTCCCACAGTATTTCCGTATACATATTTTGTTCATTTGAAAACATATTTTCCTTTTAGTGCTTGTGAAAGTGGCCTTTTGAAGTTTAATAATAAGCTGCAGAAAGTATGGATTAGAGTTTTGAAAAAGCTTATTCCAACAATCCTCCCATTATGGCGACTGTTGCACTGATATTATATAAACAATTTAGATCTATTTTCACCAGAAAATGTAACAGTGAAAGTACAAGGGTGGGTAAATTCATATATTTTTAACATTAGATTAGCTAGTAAATATTCTTGCTTACAAGTTTTGTAAATATAGACATTTATTGCTATGATACTAAGTATCAATGATATTTGATCTCTCTATTTATGTAGTTGTCCTCGTCATTATGTTCTTCCTCGATAAATTCTTGGCTTTTAAAATGCTTTTTTTTTTGGCATGCTAGTTTTGGTGAAAAAATATGGGGCAGAACGTCAGGTTATTAATCGAAGGCGAATACGTGAACCTTGTAAGAATTTTCCCCAATTCATTTTGTTTTCTTCAAGCTGGGTAGGAAAAAATATATTGCAATACAATTATAGTTTGGTATTTAAATAAGTACTTACATTAAAATGTACTTATTTTGCATTCACTATTCATTATTGGCTTGATACAGCAAACAGCACAAAATACAGAACACGAATCACTAACATCTTCAGCAGAGGAATCTTGGAAGTATCTGGTATCTAAATCAATCAGATTTTATACATATAATAGACTTTTCTATATAGGGTGTAACTGAACTGATGGTCAAAAATGAAACCACGTATTCTTGGAGCCAAAATAAGGGCACTTCTTCATCTATTTTTTTCTCCTACGGGACATAGTTTTTTTTTATAAAGAGCGTAGAAATTTAGAGAAAAATACACATAGTTCTTAGCATCTCTAGAAGCATACGAGATATTTTCTTCAAACTTTACCCTGTATAATCGCATTTTTTTAATTTGTTTTGAATGGTGAATTCAATGGTTAACAAAAAGTATCTCTTAGTATTTTTTCATATTCTCAACTGTTTTTTAATTATTTTCAAAGAACGCCAATGCTGCAATAAACAAGTCATTTTAAGAATAAATCTAACAATCTGTGGATGTAAATTAAACTTGGCATTATTTGAATCATTTTGCTGCCAACTTTGCACTTTAGTATCAATATTTTGAAAAATTATATTTTCATTTGAAGAGTTGACTGATATGCACTTTTGCTATGGACTTGCCAATGGCAATAAAAAACATGCGGAAACGCATAGTTGCGTGTATTGAAAGAGACGGCGGTCATTTCGAACATTTAATAATTTAATTTTCTAATAGTAATACGTTTCTTTTATTATCGTTTTTGCTTTTTTATTTTGTTAAATAAAGTTTAATTGACATCCACAGATTGCTAGATTTATTCTTAAAGTGACTATTGTTCATTGCAGCGTTGCCGTTCTTTAAAAATAATTAAGAAACGGGTGCGAATATGAAAAAATACTAAGAGATACTTTTTGTTAACCATTCTATACACCACTCAAAACAAATTAAAAAAATGCGATTATACAGGGTATACTAACACCCTGTATCTCCGCAACTGGGAGCCTCAGAAAGTCAGAAGCTTCATGTCAATCATAAATTTGACAGCTCATCTGCTCATGTCACACGCCAAGTTTGAAGAAAATATCTCCTACACTTCTATAAATACTAAGAAATATGTGTATTTTTCTTTCTCCAAACTTCTACGCTCTGTATAAAAAAATTATGGCCCGTAGGAGAAAAAATATATGAAGAAGTGCCCTTATTTTGACTCCAAGGATACGTGGTTTCATTTTTGACCATCAGTTTAGTTACACCCTGTATATTTCCTACCTACCTATACCTACATTATAAATATTACATAGGTTTATTATTTTGGTAAGCTGATAAATCAAGTCATTTTTGGTTTTAATAGATATAGATAATAATAAAAACTCATTATAACGTTAAAACTAAAATCTCAAAATTAAAATTATTTCAGTTTGAAATGTTTGAAGTTTGAAGTATACTAACCATAAGTAGTTAGGTTAGATTTGTAAAAAATCGACAATTCACAAATAATAACAAGGAAGATTGTGTGAACTTGGCTACAGAGGACTTTCAGCATATAGACTGTATGTAGCGCCATCTTTTAAAATTTTGGATTATTTTTTATTTAAAAACTAAGAGGAACTGGCAAAAATGAAATATGCCAGGGGAGTCTATCAAACTTCTATTATCCGCCTGCATGCAGTTTTCTATATGACCAGACTAGCCCATTCTCTATTTCAGAATGCCGTTGAACGCCAGACGCAACCTCGACCAAAAACTGAACTTCGGATGAGAACCTCCACCGTCTCAACCATGTAAACCCCACGGCTGGACTCCAAACTTCCCCGAGGATGAATTCCTCTCCGCCCAACGTTAGTCAGGCCCCGTTCGGCTACCAGCAGAACGAGCTGAACGTTTTCTACACCAGCTGCGAGGTCCTGGTCGCCGTGCTGGCGGTGTTCGGCAACGCCCTCGTCATCTTCGTATTCAGAAAGGAGAGGAGGCTGAGGAGGAGGACGAACTACTACATTGTGTCGCTGGCGGCGGCGGACCTGCTGGTCGGGCTGCTGGGCATACCGTTCGCGATCCTCTCCGCCATAGGGCTGCCCAACAACAACCTGCACTTGTGCCTGTTCACCGTGTCGCTGTTGATCGTTTTGTGTACGATATCGATATTCTGCTTGGTAGCGGTTTCGGTGGATAGGTACTGGGCGATCTTGCACCCGATGGGGTACAGCAGGAACGTGAGCACCAAGACGGCTTTAGGTAAGGAACTTTGGATGCTTTGAGTATTTCTAGCTTTTGATCGGTACACTGATCGGTACATTGAGAATTAATAAAACATCTATTCTATTTCGGTTTTTGTAAAAAAAAAAACTGACGTGGGTTCCTACGAACATTTGTTTTGTTGTTAAAAGATTAGTTATTTGTGTACCAAGGCACTGAAGTTCCACTTTTTATTACTGGAATTTACCTAGTATATAATAAATAAACCACATGAGTCATAAAAAGAACTTCATGAACCACATGAGTCATAAAAAGAACTTCAGTGTCGAGGTACCTACAAATATGTAGTATAATAATACTGGATGTCCCAGAATATGTGGGCAATCTCCCGGATTTATACAGGGGACGTTAAAATAACATGACAAGTTCCTATAAAAAAAAATCCCAAAGGGCCCCCCTACAGAGATACAGGGTGTTGAAGTTGAAATTGGACACTGCCGGGTTTTAGGCTATGGAGAATAAGCTGAAGGCATCAATTTTTACGTATCTCACATAGGGCGCCACTTCCACTATTTTTGGATCGTGTTATAGCTCGTAACTTTTTTGAGGTTATGTTTTTGGTCTTGCAGGTCCATCATTTTAGTGCACATTTTCATTTTGCAACAAAAGTGTACTCTTGTTTCATAACGATAAAATCAACCGTTTGCGTTGAAATTGGTAAAACGTTCCTCAAAACACCTGTTAACTTCAACATTCAAAACATAAAATCTTTACCTACCGCTTTCAAACGTTACAGACCGACTGTACCATTTAAACTGAGAAAAAAAATCCCTATGAACAATGTACCAAAAATTATTCGCCTTCAAAATGGAAAGGATTGAATTTGACAAAATTTGGACACTCTATTTCAAGAAAACCAATGGTGTTTTGTCCAATGTCCATTTGGTATTTTTTTCTTCATTTTTAATGTACAGTTGATTTGTAATATTTGAAAGCGGTAGGAGAAAGTTTTATTTTTCAAAGCTTGAAGTCAACAGGTGTTTTGGGGCACGTTTTGGCAATTTAAACGCAAACGGTTGATTTGACAAGAGTACATTTTTGTTGCAGAATGAAAAGATGTACTAAGGTGATGAACCTGCAAGACCAAAAACATAACCTCAAAAAAGTTACAAGCTATAACACGATCCAAAAATAGTGCAAGTGTGAGATACGTAAAAATTGATGCCTTCAGCTTATTCTCCATCGCCAAAAACACAGCAGTGCCAAATTTCAGTTCAGCAGCTTGATTATTTTGGGAGATATTGCCATAATTTAATTTAAAAAAAGAACTTCAACACCCTGTATCTCCGTAGGGGGGAGGGGGGGGGGGGCTCTGGGAATTTTTTTATAGGAACTTGTAATATTATTTTAACGTCCCCTGTATAAATCCGGGAGATTGTTCACATATTCTGGGACACCCTGTATATATTTTTCGAAATCAGAAGAAAAAAATGATCACCCTTCCATGAACCGACTGCGCACGGCGTTGTTTGACTTTGACGATCGGTCTACCTAGGTCAAGTACGACGAGGCACGGCGCTTCCCAACAGAAACTCCAAACTGCTGCCTGTTGTGCAGCCTCCATGAAAAATAGATTGATGTTCAAACCTACGAAAATATTTATACTAAAAGATTGCGCGGCTATTCCCTATAGCAATGTGTACGAAAATTTAAATGGGCCTTTATTGGCCGGGTTTTGAATATTTGGTCACTTATGATGGGCGATAGCTCCGCGTCTGACGTTAGATGTTTACATTTCGTCAAGGCCTACTTACTGAAAAAATCGTACAATAATGGGCTACTTTAATGCCGATTTCTGAGCTTTTAATGGCGATTTTTAGATGCCGATTTCAAGAAAATAGGTAGGTAATTATTTACATATTTCATTTTTTTTCTACCTGCAAGAAAATTATTATCGACTTCAAACTCGGTATAGTACCTATGTAGTAAGTTTTCAAGGCTCACAGGTACCAGAAAGAACTGTCCATTTGGATTCACCGATGGAGTGCCTAACAAAATGTAGAAAAACGCCAAAGAGATCACATTATAATTTGGACACATTTTCCGGAATTTGTTGCCAAATTTTTTGCGCTTAATCAATTCACAATATTATTATCCTGTTTGTTCAGTGATTATTGTTGATAATATTAATAGAGTATTAAGGACTTAGGGTAAATCGATGTTCCTAAAACTGTACTGCAAATATAACAGGACGATAGAAGTCTTTCAGTAAAGTAATATCCATTATCTGCTTGATAACGGGAAAAATTAATATTTAATTTTATTATGATAGGAATAGTTGGATGATATTACGTTTTTGTACAGGGTGTCTCATTTTCATGCCCAGCCTTTCTAAATTTGGGAATGTTTGAATAGATATAGTGTTCAGTGATTTGTAATAGAGATTCAGATTCATCTTTTGTGAAAATTGTCCTAGGGCAAGTTAACCTACCTTTTTTAAATTGAAATGTAAACATTAAAATCACAGATTTCATTTGTTAGCTGGCAAGGTATTCTTTTTATTTATTAATTTATGCAAGGAAGACATCTTTATAAGTCAAAAAACAATATAAATTAAGGAAGGGTGCAAATATGAAGACAATGACAATTCGTGACTTTATTTCATTGGGAAACTATGATATCTTCGATTTGGAATAACCTAAAATTAAAAATGAACCTTTAGCGGGATTCTTTATAGTAACTAGTAAAAAAACTATTTTCGCATGTATTATGGGCTATCTTGGTTGTTAGTAATTTGTTGATTTACGCTGTAACGTTATTAGATATTACCATAAACTTAACTTTACGATCTACAATATATTATATATATATATACGTACTGTTTGCTCTCTCTCTAGCTTCTGCAAACCCCATACTATGAAAATAAACTTGTTTAGGCTTATCTTCAAGTTCTAAATTTTACTCATAAAATTTGCATAGGTAAGACATCGTCCACGATAATCTCAGTGGCCTTAAAAGTAAGGACAATCTGATAAAAGAAACCATGCACATGGACAAAATTAAAAAGCATAATAGATTTTCAGATTATTTTTAATTAATAACAAATATACCACCTGCAACATAAACCAGTAGCACATTTTATTTTAGTTAAAATCTCTCATCAAAACAACTTGTAGAATTTAATGTCGGATATTTTCTGTAGAAATTTGTATTGTTGTTTCGTCTGTATACAGGGTGAGCCATTTCTATAGTCCGACCAAAAATAATTGTTTTATTTTAAACCAGTAAAATCTTAATACAATTTTGTACACAGTATACCTGCATAGATTGCCATATCATAAGGCAAGATTGAGTCCCTTATGGAACCAGTGGTGGAGATAGGGAAATCGACTCATTAAATTTAAAAAAAGTGCAATTATAAGCGAAATTAATAAAAATAAACATCTATCCTGGTATACTGTCTACCAAATTTGATTAAAATATGTTTTCTGGTTTTGAAATTATAAAATGATCAATAATTTTTAAAAAACCTTAACACCCTGTAAAGTGTAAACGAAGCTTTTCTGGAGGAAATGTTATACCCATTTGTTTTCAAAAATACTATCACATATTGTGGATCAGATAATATAAATTGCTCACCCTGTATATTCCATATAATTTCTGTATTTCTATATTTACCTGTGGCGTATTTCATACTTTGGGTAACTACCATTGAATTGACAAGTAGACTTGTCAATTCGATGGTAGCTACAGCTACTCTTAAAAAATAAAGTATGAATACTAAATTAAAAAAGGCAGAACCTACAGCTTCAAGCGATTGTTACCTAAAAAATACCTGGAATATAACTACTATTAGAAAAAGGATAACGAGCATTTGCAATAATAATGCAATAGAAGCTACGTAATATTTTATATTATTTTGTCTGAGAATATACTGTTCCTTCATCTTTTTCTCCACGCCATTCCACATGATATTGCTCTTACTAATTAGAAGTCTGTCGAAAGTTTCAGAGAAAATCAAAGAAGATTGCTAGATGTATCGTGTCGGATTAACACCCTTGGTTAAAATTGCTTCCGCCCCCTCGCAATATATAATGCGTGGTCAAATAACGGAGAGCCACTTCGAAATATCAAAATAAATAGCCATTTTCAGATAACTAAAACTGATTTTTTAGGACCTGCTTTTGTGTGAAAACAAATTTGAAATCACAGGGTAGGTAATCATAGTTATTTTGACCCCTAACTACAGCTTTTATTTTTGAAGTAAAGTAAAGAAATCAAAGGTGAGTAGAGCAAAGTAGAGAAAAAATGCAACTTATGTTTTTTTAATGAAGTGTCCTACCTATATATTTTTAGCTATTTAGAAAGAGTTTTTTCTGATTCCTACTGCATATATCACGTCAACATTTCACTAAATTAATTGATAATGTTGATGGTGAAAAGATATTTTATCAGAGCACATCAGAAAATAGTTATTTACATTGCAAGATGCGTAAATGTACTAACTGCGGGCGTTGATTTGGTTCTTAAAAATACCTCCGAGGCCAAAAAAGAGATTAAGCATCGTGCAATGTATTACATTTTTCCTGCTACCTACAATTTCATATTATAGGTACTTTCAATTAAACTTGAAGTATGCTATGGAGTAGATTGTTAGTAATAACCGTTGTTCAATTACTAAAAATGAGAATCAGTGAAAAATATAAGAGGCATAATGCAGCGATAATAAAAAGAATGAAGAAAGCTATGGGTCTTTTTGTGAGACTCGAACCCGGGACCTACGATTACTAGCTGGGTACTCTCACCCTGCGCTACAGTAACTGCTATTATCCACTATTACTTGACACTGAAGAAATATTGTAATAATTCGTAATCTTTTTGATCAAAACCAGTTTATAAAACAATCGTTGTGAAACATTTTAAATTTGACGTTAGTTTCAAGTTGCAACATATATTTAATTAATGGTTTTTAGGGTCCTTGCTGCGTACGGGTGGCTAGGCAATACTTTTTGTACCTAGCAACCAAACTAACAATGCACTTCGAACTTCGAACATTTGACATCCGCTTTCGGGCGAGTAGGTATGTACAGGGTACTTACGTAGGAGAGAGCAGGAAAACTATATTTCCAGAGAGCGCCCTGAATTTTATTTTTCATATAGGTGCACTTTTACAATTTAGCATACGTATACGTACGGCTGCGGCCAATTTGAACTTGCAATGTCTTGGGGGTTTCTGAGGGGCCATCCGGCTACATCGCTAGCCGCCAGCCGCTTTCGTCTGCCTTCCCTTTACTGTCGGCTCTTTTGAAACGCGATGTGCGGGGCGGGAAACGGGAAAGGGCGGTGTTGCCGGATGTCGCCGGGTCTTCCTCAGTTCGGCATAGAGTTCAGACGGTCTTGCCAGTTCAAATTGGCGGCGACTGTACCTATTATAATTTGCAAATAGTTTTCGTGTATTTTCTTGACCCATCTATATATAATTTCAAAAGCCTACAGCCTACAGCTAGTAGCTAGTGGATATCGCAATATAAGCTTTTAGCCCTTCCCAAACATCAACATTATGTATGAGTATGTTCCTTTAAGTACCTGAAATGTCGCTTTTATTAATCTATACTTTCTCAATATTTAATCTTCTTACAGATAGAAAAGATCCCAGTGACATGGTGGCAAAAGGACCTATGTTTAAAGCTAACTCCTTCTTGGTTCTTATCAGAAATATTAGCACCATGTATTTTACTTGAGGGGATTTTTCATACCACGCACTTTCATATATTGCATCCCCTAAAGCCCGACTCTACAAAACATAGGTTTACATCATTTTTACGATTAGGTACTTATGTCGTGTTTATCCATCGGATATAAGGTAGGCCTTATATACCAATCTATACCAAGAAACCTATATAGGGTGTCCCGAAAATTAAAAAATTTCCTATAAATATGGCCTCAAAAATGCCTATGACCTAAGAGACCCCGAAATGGACACTTTGGCAAAAGGTTTTTTCTAAATATTTCCAGAACGAGCAAAGATAAAATTACAAATTTGGTATGTGACATACCTGGGAGATTTGACATTTACAGAGGTAATCTAGAAACGCTCTTTAATTGTACACTAGAAATGGAATTTTTTAATTCGGTAATCCAAGGTTGGCAGCATTGTTCTGGGCGCCTCCAAGGACGTATTTAACATGTCTGGTAGAAATGCCATTGCTTCAAAGAACAGAGTTTAATGTTAATTTCTATCTATTCAAATTAGGATTAGTGTGCGTAAAACGTAAATTCTGTTGATTACGGCCCTGTCCTCCATCACCTATCAATAATATCAATATGGCCGCCGCATACGGAATTCTAGGGACATGAAATATTTACCTGTCACAATCTAGTATACAATTAAAGAGCGTTTTTACATTCTTCTTCATAGGCGTCCCAAATGGGGGTCAAGAGGCTAAAAATACCCCAAATTTGTTTTGTGTTTTTTTCATGATTTTCCGAATTTTTTTCTTTGCTCGTTATGTAAATATTTAGAAAAAACCTTTTACCAAAGTGTGAGCATTTTGAGGCTATGTTTATAGGAACTTTTTTTATTTTTTTGGGTCGCAAAACGCGCTGGTAAATTATGGCAGGCTAATTTCGGGACACTCTGTACACAGGGTGTTCATTTCAAAACTAGTCACCCTTAATATTTCGGTAATGAAAATAAAAAAAAACACCGCGACTCGTGTATTTTGATTGGAAGGGGGAACCATTATGTAATGTCAGTTTGACGGGTATCTCCGATTTTTAAAATTTAGTTTCATTACCGAAGTATTAATGCGGCGACTGGTTTTCAAATGAAACACTGTACATACGTAACGTACATAGCGTAACAATATCCTGATGATCACCCTTCAAGAAAAAGTGATGAAAAATGTTACCTCTAATATAATTTCATTGGCATTGTAGTAATAGAGCACCAGTCTCAAAAACATCGAATAGAAAGTACAGAAAACGAAAGCACCCATCAATATGCTTATTTTTGCCTAAAAAATTGCTTAAATATCTTGTGTCCTTATTTCATTTCATCAACTTACCCCTACAATCTGTGTCAAGACGCTTGCCAGTTGCAAGGAACCCTGAAGAAAGTCCGCAAGCATTATAATACTCATTGCTGTATTAAAATCATCAACTAAACTAAAAAATATGTCCGAATTTACTATTATAACGGTTCACATATTGACCAACTTACCCTACAAGCTTTTTGTGCATCCGAATAGCTTCTTTCATCATTTTGAAATCAGCCTTATCTTGTGTTTGCAATTTTTCGTTACGTTTTAATTTTTCGGTATAAGCGTCAATATTTCTTAAAATGTGCGATAGGATTTTTATTTGTCCCGATGGGTACATTATCAAACTGTACGTAAAAATATCCGTACAAATGACGAACCAAGCACCTACCAAACCGTCCAGTAGTTGCCAAAAGTAAGTGGCCTACAAAAACAATTATACCTAACAATTGAAAAGTTATTATGTCATATGGGCTTTTTTACTAAATTTGGAAAACCCCAAAATTGGATTTTACGTTCTTTTTAATATAAAGTGTGTCCCTGGATAGATGTTACAAGAGGTGTAAAAGACAAAAAATGTTTGGAATTGGAATGGCATTTGGCAATTGAGTCCTGCTTGTTGTAAAACTAACGTATGCAAAAAAAAGGGGGGTGTAAAAATATACGTGATCACATGTTATAAAAGGAGAGAAAGCCACTACCAACCTAGCAATTTTATGGGGTTGATTCAATTTAAATGCATTATGCTAATTTAAATTCCTAATTCAAGGAGTATTTAGGCCGTAGCTACACTTTGTTGCTGTCAGAAATTAAAAAATGGAAATTTAGTTTTTGTGATTAAAAATTGCGTCGCCCATAATTGTTTAATGTAGTAACTAAAAAGTCTTCGTACTCTTTTTTCTTTTATACAAAAGAGAGACACACACTCAACACTTCTTGAGTGACGTGGAAGTAAAAATAAAAATAAAAAACCTTTTTAAAAACAAGTTTTTATTTAAGCCAGGTACTAAAACAAATAAAATAAATTTTGGTTTTCAAAAGCTTGTCGCGCGAAATGTTTATAAAAGTAGGTACCCATTAATTTCAAGTACCTACGTGCCGAATTATGTATTTTCTTTACATCTCGCGCGACAAGCTTTTTGAAAACAAATTAAACTTACTTATTCATCTATACCTTTTAGCCAAGGCTTAAATAATAGCTTGTTTTTAAAAAGCTTTTTTATTTATTATTTTATTTTGTGCTTTTTCGTTAGTTAATTTATACCATCTTATTAATAAGTACTGTAATTTCTCAAAAGGATGATCTTACTCTTGGAGAGACGGAGATGCTGGAGATTCGTGACGTCATTTGGTTGGGAAATTGTATGTCTATGGATTGTTTCAACGCTTAATTATTAACGATTGCTTATAGAAAATAACAAAACCTCTTTTTATATTTTAGTGAAAAGCCCATGCTTTTTTATAACTTTATAAATAATATTTACCATATAGTGATCCTGGGGGTTATAAGGAAACCAAGATGATAGCAGCAAAGGCTTTATATAGAACGTCTCGTTGTTGATTTCTCTGACGTACCCATCCACAAATATAGGCCTTATGAAATACAGAATGGTCACAATAACTATGGCTATAAGGTAAAACTTGCTGTAAAACCTAGTCTCGTGTGCACATTTTCCATAAATATCTATAACTTCCACGTCACCAACATTATAAATGTGTTCCTCCGTATCCAGTATATTCCTTAAAATCCTTTTCACCACTTTGGTTCTGCAGATGAGCTGTCTAATAAAACACATGGTGTAAATCAAAGTAATGGCGAGGTTTCCAGATATTTCGTCGACAGGACTGCCCGTGTCTCTGAGAAGGCAGAACAATTGCATGTACGCCGTTACAATGAAAAATAGGAAATAGCCGAGAACAGTGTTTGAATAAATTTTGTATAAACTTTTAAGTTTTGGATAGTTGCCGAATACGAAGGGAAAAGCCCCTACCACCGCAGAGGAATACATCGTTATACGAAGGTGTCGATTTTTGGGAAAAAACTGGAAGAAAAATATTTTCTTACTCTACAAACAATCATTTTCCAATAAGGCTATCCCAACATGAAATTAGATTAAAAAACTATCTACAAATAATAGCTGTACTTATTTATTTATATTTGTAATATTTTGTCTACTAGATTACCAAATTTAATGGATAAAAGTAATAATAAATATGGTTAGAATCCCAAAAGGGTGTTATATCTGGTTATACCTACACTGATTTAGTGTTAATATTTGTTTGACAGTAAACATTCTGTGACGACTAATCTATAATCCATAAAGAGTAGAGATAAATCGACTGCAAAAGGATTAAAGTTAAAATATTTCCCGAAACGTACATACAAGAGAACAAAACGACAAAATAGTATATTGTAGAACGAGCATCTAATGACATATATTCAAAATTCTCTTGTTTGGTCTATTGGGATATCCCTAATTGTACGTTTATAAGATATTTCTACTTACCTTTGAGAACCACGAATTTGAAAACTCTGCCATTTTCATCCAATTGTGGCCGCATACAAACAAATCCATATTTATATACCCAATCCATGTCTTTAAAATTTGCAAATTACAGCTTATTTCCGAGATGCAACGTATTATTATGCATTATTACTCCATCTAAATTGCTATAAACTTTACTAAAACTCCCAAGTGACATTTAGTTAAATTATCCCTTTGTTTTTGGGGTAATTACCATAGTCCAATCTCTTCGAGACACCTGAGTATTGCCCGAATTTCCCTTTCCCCACAGAAGTTCTCACGAGAATACACTAGCAGATGCGTAGTAAAGAAAATGAGTTTATTCGCCTCAGTTACATTTGTATATTTTTCCATACCAATGCGATTTAATTTATATAAACTTGTTAAAAATGTATATTACGTTCAAGTTCGTATGCGAGTTGAATTCTTATTTCAGAGCAAAGAAACAAATAAAACATGCCAAGCACGACTCAGTTCAACAAACTTACAACTTAGCATAGTATACTACGTAGACGCCGAAGAAGTTCTATGAAGTTTTTTTAATTTGTAAAAAATTACCCAACAGTTAAACAATAATAATTATTGTAAATAATACAAATTAAAAAATTAAAAGTTAAAAATGTAGATGTCCAGGTATAGGTACTTAGATAATGAATGGGTGATAAGTAGGTACCTATTTTTTAATAAATGATGAGGAATAATAAACGTACTTTCATAAATGATGGATGAATTTATGCATATTGCAAGAAAATATTATTATAAACATGTAACATTAAAATGTTTCAGGGTAGTGATCCTCAGCTATTTCTAAGAACAAAAGTTCATATAAACGTGTACAAAAATTAAAACTAGGACGAACCATCGTCGCAACACGTAGTCTGAATATAAGCATTATTTGAAGAAAACTTGAACCCTATATTTTACGAGATAACAGGATTATGTGCTTTAAAACCGGCAACGACCATGCTCCCAGCATTAAAATATGGCGGGACGTGTCAGATACGCCACGTTGCCAAATGTAAACTCGATGTGCTGACGATTTTATACCGTGCGTTTTTCCGCTGAAGCCTTTTTCAGTCACTGGAATTCGTATCGGCGCGGTGCTCCGGATTTTTCAACATATGGAAACTGACCTAGCGGACACCTTCGCATAGATAAACACTAAAAGATATTTTACAATCCAAACCATCGGAATTGCAAGCATTTACTAAGTGAAATCCAATAGGTCTGTTCGCAAATTTTTTTTTATTACCTTATCGGAAAATATAGGGTCCAATTTGTATGTGTGCAAAATATTACATTTTTTGTGAAAGTCCTTCTATGATATAGTATATTATACACCTAGGTTGAGAAGTGAGCCATTATTTACCGAGCATTTTTATATCCTGAGGCGCGTAGCGAAGGATATAATATGCGATTAAAAACTACACTAAATGAGCAATTTTTTAAAATAACTGGCCAAGTTCCCCCAGTTCCTCCCAGTTCCCTCGTACAAGCATTTAGGAAGTTTATTCTTTTACCATTTCATGTTTTATTAATTTTTTTGAACACCCCGTACAAGACATACAAATTAGTTCTAAGCCAATCTTATTTTAAGAACAAGCAAAACTTTTTTTCGAGAGTAACTTTTTTCGATAAAATTAAAAATAAAGAGTTTTTCATATTGGAACTCTAACCGTGGGCTTGCATTGATCCTTATTGTTCGTTCACAATAAAATTATTAGGATATAACATAGTTAGATAAATAACTGTGGATCGTAGCTTTTTCGATTTTAATCCATATGTTCATCTTAATTATTTATTAGGTACTTTTATCCATATTCCTTGGAATAGGAAACAATTTTTAATTGTGCCGTTGGGTATATTGTAAGGTTTGTGAAAACAGTTCACAAGCACAGCTTGATTTAAACGTGAAAATTGTCCTAGCGGAAACACTTGCATAGATAAGCTTTATTCTTGCTGTTAAAGTCGTGTTATTATCAACGTTTCATTTTTTTTCACAACATAATTATTGAAAACATAAATCAAAGGCCCTTATGCCTTTTTAAAGGAAAGCTATTTTGTATTTTAATTGTAAAAAATATTATTGATTTTAAATTTAAATTACTTTCATGTTCTAACGACAGAGTGCCTCAGGTTTTAATGGCGAAATTTTAATAGGAGGTACCTAGAAATCGTAAAAATAAAATAAAAGTTTACCTATACCGGGTGAGCCAATAATAATGGCAGATAGTGCCACCGCATATATCTATTTTAGGCCAAAATATTACTATTGAGGCTAATATGCCTTACAGAAATGTTGTTTGTTTAAGAGATGCGAGGGCGTTGAATTTTTTTGAAATTGCATTTTGGCTACATCTCCCAACTGCTGCTGCTGAACTGAAATTTGGCACTGCTATGTTTTTGGGGATGGAGAATAAGCTGAAAATGTCAATTTCTACGTATCTCACAGAGGGAGCCACTTGCGCTGTTTTTGAATCGTGCTTTTACTCGTAACTTTTTTCAGGTTTTCTTTTTGGTCCTGCAGGTCCATCATTTTAGTGCATCTTTTCATTCTGCAATAAAGAGGTACTCTTGTTGCATAACGATAAAATTAACCGTTTGCGTTGAATTTGCCAAAACGTGCCCCAAAACGCCCGTTGACATCAATATTCGAAAAATAAAATTTTCACCTACATACTGTACTGCACCCACATACTGTACCTATAATAAGCAATAGAGAACGAATTGCTCTATTTTCAAGTCAGGCATCAAAGAAAATCAAGGGATTTCCACAAGAACTCTCTGAAATAATAACGTTTTAAACCTTTTTAGCGAATGAAACAATTTTGAGTTTCGTTTTGCTACAACAATTCACGTAATGATATGGCAAGTAATTAGAAATATCATAAAAACACATTGTTTGCTCGGGTGCATTATTTGATTATATTATTTAATCCTTGGTACAACTTGGTTTCGCATGTCGACGGCTTTACCTACTTATTTAGGCTATACATTAGCATAAGGTAAGAATACGTGGCTTTTAGTATCTAAAAATGACAATACTGTTAACATAAAAATGTAATGATTAATACCTACTACTTGTTCCTTACCGCCAAAAACCTTTCTAACGACATGGCGCCGAAAGAACCCAGATGTAACGAAAGCTCTTGTCTGGTTGCTGCCAAAAAAATTATTATCATACGCTTTACTCTTGGAGAGCCAACGTACCAACTGCTTTCCCATATTGCATCCCCCAGTCCTCTACTCTAAAAGAGGCGTGGATTTAATATTTTGTTAATGATTCAAGGTCGTAGGCACCTCTATTATCAGTTGATTTGCGTTGTAATAATATAATACTAATCTCAGAGTCATTGACAATAATGCTGCGACTATGTAGAAGCGAAATATGAGTGATTCATTCTAAAAAATTTGAACATAACGTACATAAACAATGTAAGTATAATTTGAATGAATCTTTAACTATACTAACTATACCCTGATAAGCTGAAGTGCAAGACTCGCTAACTGTACCGAACATATTAAGAAGTCTATTAACATCAAATTGCTCATCAAATAATTCAATTTGCCAATTGCACTAAAAACGGTTTTCTATTTAAGTAAATATAAAAACTCAATTCTAAAGCTTACATTATATTAGTTTTGTGCTCTCGAACAAATTCTTTCATGATTTCAAAGCAGGCCGTTTCATAGCATTGAATTTTTTCTTTGCTTTTAAAGATAGTTACATATTCATCCATATTGCGTAACTTATATGCCAAAATTTTCAGTTGTCCCACTTGGAACGTAATCAAGGCATGGGTGAATATATCAGTACAAGCTATAGAAAATGAACCTATGTACATGTGCACTATTTGCCCAATGATTCTTTCCTAAAATTTCAAAGTTTTCGATCGAAGAAGTCTAGGTATATCTATACGTAATAGGGTAATTGACAATATTTTAATAGTTTACAGTAGATGCACCACCATAACTCGTAATAAATGACACAACGGCTTTTAACCCTTATTGATTTATGATAATTAAGGACGAACTTGCACAATTTTGTTCAGGATGAAATCTACAGTTCGTCCTTCTCTTGTCCAGAACACCAAACGTGGCAACTCTGTGCCTCTCAGGAGAAACGGGAATTGCAACGTTGCAGGTGCTCGTTTGCAATAATTCGTGAAACAAACGCAAATTTTACTTTTCTATTAAAATGTCTCCAGCTTTTTTATTACGAATGTTTTCCGTGTATTATTGACTCCTCTATAGCAAAATGGTGTCTGTTTATGCTGCACACACTGGAAACTATATCCTTAGACTTTGTCACTTGACACTTTGGTGAAAGTATGTGCTTTATATACAGTGCTCGCCAAAAAGTCTGCACCATATGGGAAAAATTTTTAGTAAATAACTTACGGAAAATTTGTTCGCGGCATCAGGTTTTGCTTGCTCTAGAACCAAAATTGACATAATCAAATGTTGTGACGTAGTCTTTTTTATATGTCAAATTTGACATTAATGAAAAAAATTTCCGAAAAATGGGCTTATTTAACCGAATTTCGGAAAAAGTCATAAGAAAAATATGTTTCTTTTGCAATTTTATACCCCTGTGCCTACTATGCCTACTATGATTTTCATATTTTGCCCTTTGTTGCTCTTTTCCGTATTTGTTAATCCATAAAAGTCGATCCTATGCAATTTAAAACACTCATTGACTGAATACATACTGCACAATACTTAGTTTACGGTCTAAATATCCTTCTTTTCCTTTTTTTTGCAAAAAAATTAAAATGAGGGCTTGTTGAAGAAGCACGCTTGGTGCAAAACTGATCTCATTTTCACAGATAAACACATAAATTCGATTTACAAACTTCTTTCTATAGTAAATGGTTGTAAAAACAGATATTTCTGTCATGCTCATCTGATCAGAAATATTTGGAAAATTTAAAATATTATGTCCAATAATATCCAACAAAGGGCAAAATATGAAAATCGTAGTAGGCTCTTGAAATTTTGCACAGGTGTATAAAATAGCGAAAGAAACATATTTTTCTTATGACTTTTTTCGAAATTCGGTTAAATAAGCCCATTTTTCGGACATTTTTTCATTAATGTCAAATTTGACATATAAAAGAGACTACGTCACAAAATTTGATTATCTCAATTTTGGTTCTAGAGTAAGCAAAACCTGATGCCGCAAACAAATTTTCCGTAAGTTATTTACTAAAAATGTTTCCCATATGGTGCAAACTTTTTGGCGGGCACTGTATATTACATATATACGATAAATATTTAGACTTAAATAATAAGGAAATATTCGCGTATGCGGCAATGCCACGCACCTCATTCCGTATGCCTCTCAATCAAAACCTTAGTAGATATCTGTGCGATTTATTATAGTGTTATTCTTATTTACTGATATATTGTTTGAGTAGTTCTCATATTGTCAGTTGTGTAGTGTAGGTAAATTATCATGGACAAGGATTACGTGAAAGATCAATCCGATAATTTGCCCAAATTGCATGCTTTCATGGATCTAATAATCCGATGTTCACGTCTACCGAAATTCGTGGGATAAAACTGCAAGGGTTTGTATGTTGTAGCAATGGTAAAGTATTATAAGTTATTAATAAACTGAGAACTTGGGGCTAGGGACCATCTCGAAGGCGCTTAGAAGTCCTGAGTTCGAATTCCGTAAATTTGTAGAAAATCGCACATAAACGAAATGTGATTTCACGGCGCATTTGCAACTTTCATCGCAGAATTAGGTTATGTCTCAGAACACTTCAGTGCTAGAGCCATATTGCCAAATTTCCTTTGTAGGGTTTTATGCAAGTGTGCAGGAATTGTTTTTATCAAGTTTGTAAAATTTCGTCAAGTACCTTATTGTCGCATATAAGATTGTTTTCGTATGCTAAATCTTTACTTACAACATAATATTTTTCCTTGTCAAATGGAAACCAATAAGAAGGAACATCGTGGTCTACAACATAATAAGTTTGATTATCGAATACTTCTTCATGTCCTCCGTTAAGTACTACCTTTATTGACAAGTGCTAACATAAACGTCACTATTCCAATCGAAAGTAAGTAAAGTGTACTATAGAACGACGTGTGATCTGCACACTCAAAATATATTCTTTTCGTGCCTAGGTCGTCTCCCTCACAAATATATCCATCTTTTTTCAAAATGTTCTCAACAAATTTTCTCATAATTTTTCTTCTCATTACAATTTGCCTAAGAATTGTTACGGTCATGATTAAGGTGACAATTAGATTTTCTAATAGTTCATCCATTTTCAGTCCTTCTTTAACCAAAAGCATGTAAAATAATTTTGTGTAGCAAATTATTATGAAAGTTACTAAATATCCAAACATTATTTTTGAATATGCTCTATAAGCTTTTCGAAGTTTTGGGTAGTTTTCAAAAATAAACATCCAAATGCCTAGTATAGATGTCGAATACATTGCAACTACGAGGTGTCTGTTTTTGGGAAAGATCTAAAAATACAGTATATTAGCCCAAGCCCAAAAAGAGCAAGCTTTTCTTCAATGATTTTTTTAAAATTTGTGAGGAAGTTTATATCTATCTCCATTAGAAGTAAAAAAAGTACAATATCGATTTTTGTGAAAAAAAATCCAGGAAAATATCATTATTTGTATTTTAGGCGGAGTGTTACTTTCTTTATTATATTCCTAGAGTCTCTACTGATGACACAGAAAATATAGTTCTACAAAAGAAGAGCCTTAGAAGCATATCAAATGAACTCCAGCTTATGACTCAAAATAGGTAAAAGTCTCAGAAGTTACTTTTGTTTTAAATCATATTTTTCTGGAATAGTATCATACCAAGTGGTAGAACAACCATATAGGACATACATATAAATACACAATGAAAGTAACTGCAAGCAAGATGCATGCTTAAAAGTTCAAGAGTTCATTTGACAGCTATCGTCAAGGAACCTTTTCTTTAACCTTTCTCTTACTTTAAGTTCAGATATACCAATTATCTATACGCTATTTTACCTTCGAAAGCATGGCTGGGTTCTGGGTTGTATGTCTGTATACTAAACTTTACAGTCTATTCCCATTCTTTTTCGAACTAATTATTAAACTTTGTAAAGAAACAGGAGAGCAAATTTATGTTTGTACGTAAACAAGCAATGCCACGTAGAAATTTCTTTACAAAGGGTAATATTTATGATGGAGATTAACAGCAAAATGTTTTGGATCTTTATCATTGCTACTGCTTATAACTTTTACTTTGTTTGCTGCAATAAAATCACTAAAGGCAATTTATAAAAAGGAACAGGCTTTCAGTTGGTTACTAACAAAACACATAATCCTAGTTAAGACTAAACATGAGCATGATATAGGAATATGTAGCTTTGAGGACCTAAAACCAAAATATTATAAAAATGTGTAAAGTCATTTTATTGTGGTATTTTACAGACAAAAATGCAGTAAGTGACATTGTAGCAAATGGCCCAATATTTAGTGTTAAATCTTTTCTGGTTCTCATTAAAAAAAATAATACCAAGAATTTTACTTTTGGGCATTGCTTGTACCATGACGTCTCCCACATTGCATTGTTTAAATATTGACTCTAAAAGGAAATATATTTTAGAACAGTACAATGTCACGAATATTATCCACATCATACGAGATTTTTTTAAATAATTTATCCTATTAAATTTTGACGGTGCCCGAAACACAGGTGGTTTCCTCTTTGACATTTTTTAACATCTATTTGCTGTCGAGCAAAGACTATCGGCGGAGTCAAAATTTTCCTGAATGGATAAATAACTTCCCATACGATGCGGACTTTATTGGTGACACAATAGTTGTATATACCTCTACAATTATTTCATTTGCATTGTAGTAATATAACACCAGTCTCAAAAACATGGACAGGAATGAAGTAAATACGTAGGCAAGTAAGATTAGAGATAGTTCTCTCTAAAAAATACTTAGATACAAAAATATATTTGTTTTCATAGTTCAATCATACCCCTACAACTTGTGTCAAAACACAAGCCAATTGTAGAGAACATTGCAAAAAATCTGCTACCATCAAATTTCCCATTGTTTTGTTAAACGTGTCGATTAAGCTTAAAAATGAACAATGAACAATGAAAGTTTAATTTTTTAAATAACTAAACTACTGCTTGTCGGCGTACACGCACTGTAATTTTGTCCTCACCTAATAACTTGTTTGTGCATGATTATTATTTCCCTCATAGTTACAAATGTGGCTTCCTCATTAATTTGTATACCTTTCTCGATCTTAACAATCTTGGTGTATTTGTCCACATTCCTCAAAACGTGCGACAAAATTTTCAGTTGTCCCGTTGGGTACGTTATAAGGCTATAAGTGAAAATGTCTGCACAAAGCAACAGGTTTCCGCCCAGAAGTCCGTCAAGTACATCCCAACCGTATGCGGCCTAAAAATGCATAAAATGTCAGAGAATTCCCAGCGGAAACGCTTGCACAGATAAGCACTAACGGGAATTTCCCACGCCTATATTGGTGGGACACTAGCGAAGAAGGGCACAGTTTAAAATATTGCCAGCACATCGAATTTACATCTGGCAACGCTGCGCTTCGTATTTGACACATCGGGCCAAATTTGGATGCTGGGAGCTTAGACAAGGAAAGAGAGAGGACATCACCTGTATAGATTTTGTTACGTCGTTTTGAACGGCGGCGGCCATTTTATATGTGCCAAACAAAGCGAATACATTGTGGGCTAATTTCGAGAATTTGCGAATTAAAAGCAACAGTGATTAAGGGGAAAATATACTCTTACGATGGTGAATTTTCAGCGTTTGGTTGCAAAAGCAGAAGTGAAAAGCAAGAGTCGGGGATTTCGTTTCACAGGTAAATATTTAACAAGTTACTTTTTAGTATGATAAAGTGTATTGTTTTGTTTGTAAATAGGATCAATGTAATTATTTTTCACACGTTTTTATTGAAAATTTCTTAATTGATTATGATAGTTTCATAAAATATGGGCTGGTTTCCACGGGCGTGCATTATTTATTTTCAATGGGTACACTTAGTCGGTAGATAGGACAAAATAACAACACTGGCGTTTTTTCACAAAGCCGACGTTTCGATTTATGTCTAAATCATCTTCAGGGCTACAAGAAGATTAAGAAGATAATATCACAAACAATTTGAAAAATTAAAAATATTAAAACTTAAATAAGCTATGAGAAGGGGAACAACCTTACCTAGTGAGGAAACCATGTGGAAGTCAAACAAAAAATCTTGTTTACAGATGTGTACATCTTACGTAGAATTAAATAAAAATACATTAATAAGATTAAAATATGGAGACAACAACATTGGCTAACATCAAGGAACTAAGTAGGTAGGTATATAAACTATAAAAACCATCCAACACCCCGCACTATCTGCAGAGGTTAAAAACACATTATTTTTTAAGTACAGAAGAAATTTCTAATATACAATGGGCAAAAGATGATAAAAATCACACTTCTAGAAATATAGGGTATGCCATAGAATAAAACCATCAGTATTTATGTTCATAAACTTTTTTAAAATTTGAGCATTAAGAAACTTTGAAAAATATGAAAGGAATATAAATTAATAAATAAACATTCTTTAGGATTTGATGTACTTACTAATAAGGCCACTATAAATAAGACTCAGGTGTTCCGTATCGTTTTTTTTGTTAACGGTATTGTTATGACTTTGAATGCATGTTTGTTCTCTTTTATTACACCGTAATAAAAGAGAACAAACAGCTTTGGCTTTTCACCATTTTAATGAAGGACACGAATTTAAGTTCGATTTGGATTCTGTTAAAATCTTAGATAAAGAGAAAAATTATCATAAAAGATTATTTAGTGAAATGGTATGCATTCAAAGTCATAACAATACCGTTAACAAAAAAACCGATACGGAACACCTGAGTCTTATTTATAGTGGCCTTATTAGTAAGTACATCAAATCCTAAAGAATGTTTATTTATTAATTTATATTCCTTTCATATTTTTCAAAGTTTCTTAATGCTCAAATTTTAAAAAAGTTTATGAACATAAATACTGATGGTTTTATTCTATGGCATACCCTATATTTCTAGAAGTGTGATTTTTATCATCTTTTGCCCATTGTATATCAGAAATTTCTTCTGTACTTAAAAAATAATGTGTTTTTAACCTCTGCAGATAGTGCGGGGTGTTGGATGGTTTTTATAGTTTATATACCTACCTACTTAGTTCCTTGATGTTAGCCAATGTTGTTGTCTCCATATTTTAATCTTATTAATGTATTTTTATTTAATTCTACGTAAGATGTACACATCTGTAAACAAGATTTTTTGTTTGACTTCCACATGGTTTCCTCACTAGGTAAGGTTGTTCCCCTTCTCATAGCTTGTTTAAGTTTTAATATTTTTAATTTTTCAAATTGTTTGTGTTATTATCTTCTTAATCTTCTTGTAGCCCTGAAGATGATTTAGACATAAATCGAAACGTCGGCTTTGTGAAAAAAACACCAGTGTTGTTATTTTGTCCTATCTACCGACTAAGTGTACCCATTGCGAATCAAACCAGGACACGAAACTATTTCTATTATTTATCTTATTTTGATTGATTTGAAATCGCCGCAAATAAATATATCTCAGCACTTGACATTTTAGCTTTACATTTGGGAAAATATCTGCAAATAAATAACAATATTTCAAATTATATGTAAGTCAAAATTAACTACTTTTTCATTTTTAATATTTTTGTTTTAAGAACGCGTTTCATGCTACGCCACTGGCCTGTCGTGCGATGTGGCAGTCGGTAACACGGCCGCGGGCGCTGTTAGGCGTCCTCTATTTTTCCTTGTCTAAGGCTGGGAGGCAAGACGTTGCCGGTTTTAAAGAAAATAATCCCGTCAATCTCATAAAATATAGAGTATAGGGTTCAACAACATGCGATCTTCCACATCCGTAGTTTACCCGAGGTAATTGCGTAAGTTTACTACTGCTTAACCGCGTGTTAGTAACCTAGAGCAAGATCCAATGGGGCATATATAGGCCACATTCTTGGCACGATACACTTACCCACGGTATGTCACTAACGAATCCGAAAACAAGGCAACTATGCGCATATACGTCAGTTGAGAATCACGAATTGTAAATAATGCATGCTGTCTTCGGTTGTGTTTTACAATTTTTTTTAAGGTGCCTTCGGGTAATATCGCCCTGTCTGAAATATCGCCCACTTTTAAATTTGGCGCCTTGTCGAAGTTTTCCTACTAACCAATGAGTTTAGTATTTTTTAATAGCGTGTTTTGAACAGCCAATAGCAACAACGAATTTAAATCTAAATAACCAACAGCCACAGTCTGCAATAAACTGCGTGAGAGGGCAAGACGAACATTTCACTGTCGGAAATATCGCCCACACACATAAGATGGGCGATATTTCAGCCTTTTATTTTAAATACGTACAATATGATACGAGACAATGTGTGAAATGCAAGAATTGGGTCCATGAAAATTGTGTCGGAGTCACAGAAGAGGCCTTTGAATGTCCCGGATGTTCGCCATAGTGTTATTTATATTACGGGCGATATTTCAAACCAAGTGGGCGAAATTTCAGCAACGGGAAGAAATATCGTCCATTTACGACGTTTTTAAAGATCGTTATTTTTCTTGCTAAGAACTGATGTATTTTATTTTTGTCAAATAGTTAATAAAGATTATGGCTTCACTGGTCCAATATGTTCATTGTTGTTATTTTTAATATAAATCTAAGGATTTTAAGAAGTGTAATGTCTTAGGAGGGCGATAGATATTACCCGAAGGCACCTTAGTTTACAGTTTAATGTATCAAGAAAAAAGTGTAAACAACTGACTGATCGTCAGTCCAGCTCGACAGTGCTATGAAATAGGCCAAAAATGCCGGGATGTGCAGTCAGCGTATGTCCAAATAATAATAGAAACAGTAAGGGAACGGAAAAATTAAGTAATATAGATTTCCCAAGGACAATAATCTGTTAAGGAAAATAGGGGACTCAACAGAGTTTATGCCTGGTTTATACAGCAAATAAAATAGAATGTGCAATAAAAAATTAGCCTTGTTATGGTTAAAGGGAATCATTCCTCATCCCTCTTTACTCACTATTTATTATGTTGTTTTGTTTGTTGTTTAACTATAAACTAAGCATTAGTTGTGCAGGTTGTGTTTGTGTCGAGGCTTGTGTGCATTAATTAGTAAATAAGGCTTTAATTGACATAAACCGACATAAACACTGGAAAGAAAAAGTTATATTTTTGGTAAGGCTTTGAATTTTATTTATCAATATCTTTGCCTATAACAAGTCATCTGTAAAATACTTTTTTTCGATGGAGAGTTTGTGTCGATAGAAGCCAAAACTTAGTTCAGGATTACCTTACTTACAATAAATGTATTATTTAGATACCTATATGATATTTTTTATTGTCTACCAATATACGGTCTTTTAAAAGAAAAATCCTGTTAATTTAACAAAATATACATCAATTTTATTTGCATGCATGTGATTAGCTAAAACGCAAAGAAAACAAATTATTTGTAAGTTTATAATAATTATCAAATTAAATGTGTTTTTTATCAACAGAATATTCATTCATTTATCTATTAATATAATCTACATATTTTAACAACATTTATTTAAAAGAAAACGTTTAAAATACGCAAAAACCCATAAAAAGTATCTATATGCTGTCTAAAACATAATGGAGCGATTTAAATTCTCATTCGCAACTGACGTCACAAGGTGCGACAGAGATAGGCATATGGATGCGCAATGACATACCGTGGGTAAGTGTATCGTGATTCTTGGGAACTTTCATTATTTATTGCCAATACGATATGTTCCTGTCATCGAGATAACTAATTAGACACGTGCCATATTCTTTCAGGTGGTAGGGATTCCATTTAAAATTGCTCTTATATACAGTGTGCCCTGGGATAGGTGAAATAACTCTTGTAAAAAAACAAACAACTTTCGAGTTGAAATTTGAGGTTTTGCGACAAAAATAATGATAAGTTTTTTTAGGTAGATAAGTTTTTTAAAATTTTACTTACAAAGTAATGTTTCTGCTCGTCAAACGGTACCCATGATGACAACGGTAGTGATCTTACATGTATTGTAACATTCTTAACTTCCTTAACAATCTCTGCCACTAGCAATGGTCTAACATAATATAAAACAGTTACCACGTATAGCATTAAAATGTAGAGCTTGCTGAAAAATACAGTTTCATCGGCAACCTTCATATAAATTTTCTTAATTTCTCTGTCGTTGCTTCTCAAAAGCTTACGCTCGGTCTCCAAAATTGTTTTCAGAATATTCCTCATCGATTTCGTTCTCAGGCAAATGTGCCTGACAAACGAAATAGAATATATGAGGGTGATGGTGAGGTTTCCAGAAATCTCGTCTACGTTGCTTCCCATTGGATCGTTTAACAGTAGAAGTAGCTTAACGTAGGCAGAACATATGAAGACGAAGTAGTATGTTAAAATGGCTTTGGAATAGTAGTTGTAAATTGTTTTTAAGGTTGGATAATTTTTGAACTCGCACGGCCACAAGCCCAAGGCCATAGAAAAGTACATTGTTATACGTAGATGGTGAACTTTTGGGAATTCCTAAAAATAAAATATAGTATTTCTAAAGTCACTTGAAACAGCATAAAAAACTCTAATTGGCGTCAGAAAAAAGATATAGGACATAAGCGTCACGCAGTTTTCAAAAATATACATTATTCTACAAGCAACATAATATTTCACTTTTTTTAAGGTTGTCCTCAAACACAACGTAAAGGTTAATGCACCCTATAATATTATCAAAAGGTCTCTAAAAGCCATATCGAGTACAACTATTTACGCAAGTATATCCTAAAATCTGTGAAATTATTGCACGCCTATCCACCGCATTTCGCTGTACAAGTGGCCGGCCGTCGCACAGTGTAGCCCATGCAAGTATTGGTGATATATTATATTAGGCGAGCATGCAGTCACTTGTTTTTACTACAATATCTATCGTCTTTCATCTCCTTTTACTTCTATTACCAGGTGCGGCTTAATATGGTTAAAAAGGTGTTTTGTCTCGTATTTTATAGGCGGAAGCGCCTGTTCTCGAGCTACCCTGGTAAAAAAATAAAAAAAAAAACTCACTTGGAACAGTGATATACGAGCGCGATCTATTTCATAGCATTTACCACGCTCTGCTACTGGTAAAAATACCAGACTTATCAGCAGAAATCACCCGTATAAAATTCAAAGGTTTTTATGCTGTTCCAAGTGACTTTAGAAATACTATACCTATTCATTTAGTTATTGTCACTTGGTTGATAATTAAATACAAATTATCCATTAATTATAAATTACATCTTTAATACTTCAACAAACTTGATCTTGAATGTGACAAATTTAATAATTTAAAGCTTTATATCTTCGGCTTCTACTAAACTACTTACCTCAGAAATCATTGTGGCTCGGTCTTTCTTTCACTATCGCATTAAGATATTTAAGTCAAATTAACTAGAATATGAGATAAGAAGTATGTTAATGTTAGTCGGATATTATATCTTACGATGCGATATTTTGGTTATCCTTATATCATGTTGGCATTACAAACATATTTTAGAATCGCACAGTTTTTCTTAAATAAGGAGCAATGTCACATAGATAAAGCTTCCAGCATAGAAAGTGACCTTGCATAGGATTTGTATATGACGAAATTAGAACCGACACAATTTATTATTCCCAAAGCTTATTATTAGTAAAAACACGGCTTACTGATAAGATACTATACCTACTTCCCAGCATATTTATTCATCAGTACCTATCTATTCTAGACTAGATGTTTTTCCAACATGTCAAACAAGATTAGACTGCTTTTCGAATATCCTCTGTTTAAATATCGTATAATAATGAACCGTATTGTATGATAGATATGAACAAAGATAAAATTGGATGTCCAGTCGCATTGTTGGGAAACATATACCTACTCCTATGTTTATCATCGACATAAATAGTAGAAAACACAATGTGTTGTCTATTTCAACTCCAAATACAAATTTAGGATTAAACTTACCTATATACAAAAAAAAAGGGTTATTTTTGGCAAATGGCTTAACAGTTAATATTATAGATGTCTTTCTAGATAAACTTTTTAAGTTTAAGAAAAAATGAACAGAATGTTAGTCGTTAGTTAGCAATTAATTAGTTGTAATTTACGTTAGGATAATAATGATGTTTCTCGTTCTATAATGTGTATTTCCTCGTGACTCTGTGATTTACTGAATGTTGGAAATACAGATAATTTATTGGATATTATTCTGTAGATTGCTAAATAAATAAATAAATCAACAATTATTATAAGTCCAATGCAAAGTGAGCCCATGGAAATTAGAGGTAACCTTTATATTTTGTGTAAGAAATTTTGTACAAGTATTTTAAATACAATCATACGGTTTATCTATCTAAACTTGATGTATATGAGGGTATAGGTAAAAAAAATGGTGTTTGATAATTTTGTTTTGATAAATCATGTTATATAAGATGGCTAATTCAGTCAGTTTACTTTTATATACGTAGTTAAGTTATAAAAAAATCATTCAACAACTGATCTTGATGGGCTCTTGAAAATTATTATGTAGGTATTAGATACTTATACACAGCCAAACATACACACCAAAAAGCAAAAAATGTTACTTTTTACAAAAAAACATACTAGATTATCAATTATTTTCTACTTATGATATGACCTTACTTATTCTGCTTGTATCATAGCTACAATTGTTTGTGCTTGCGTGTAAAAGATAGCGTTATAATTGCATTTCAAAAATATAAAAAAATTAGAAAATGGCAAATTATGAAAAAAAAAGCAAAAATAAAAGCCGTTTGAGTACAATCCTTGTCTATCCATTACAAGGGTACAATGTAAGAGGAAGGAATAGGTATGTACAAAAAGATGTCAAATTTGGACGCCAATAATCTGAGCTGGTTTAAGAACAATTAAACTGAAATTTGAATAAAACTAGCTGTTCATTTGTGATTTCGACTTCAAACTTGCATTGCCTTTCAAAATAAGTTGATGATTTTCACATTTTTGTCGATTTTTTTTTGTAATGCGCGAAGGGGTGGTCACTCATGCCAATTTCTTTTAAATATTACCTAGGTGACCAAAATTGCCAAATTTTTGTTTATTTTTAGTTTTTCTTGAGAGTTGAAAAATAAGCCAGAAAATCGCGTTATAAATTTTAAAAAATCATGGACTCAAGAGAGGCGAACACCCTGTGCAATTTTCTGAAACTATCTTAGCACCCGGTTGCATGGAGGTTCTCAGTGTTTGTTCCATCTCTTTTAAAATAAACATGATACAACTATTAACAATTTCGCCCAATTTGAGTTTTCTTCATATTGCGCCACAAGTTGTTCATATACATAGATGCCGATTTATTTTTCAACTAAGCTGGGAATCTGGAACTTTTGGTACTTAGAAAATACTTATTTTACTTAGCTCCACACACCAAAAGATATTATTTTTCAACGTCATCTAGCTGTCCAAAATTGTTATATTTTTTATGGGGGCCTGTAGCTACAATGTGTTGAAACGCTTTTTTAAGCTGTTAAAAAACTCCGAAGATTTCATAAATTTCAAGTTTCGTATTATCCGACAGTTTTCGGTGATGCTCTGGTCAATAGGTCGGGTGCAAAACTAAACAAAATGTCCAAATCATGTTGCCCACCTTTGAGCCATTGAGCCCTGCAAACGACGTGAATATTCATGCGGAAAATTGCGGAATACCCCGCAGTAGGATTTAAACAGCGCTTTCCTGCAGGAAACAAATGACTGCCCTTTAACAAGATAAACACGAACAGTGGTGGCTGCGGAGTAAAGTTGTGTATACGAGACACACTCGGTAATTGGTTGGCGAAGCCGTGCAAGGAAAATTATGAACCTACGCCGAGATGGGCGCAATTTTTCACGTATCCGGTTACCTCGAGGGACCGCGACGCGAGGAATATTTCAAATGAGAATAAATTTACACGCAGGGTAAGAAAAATGTAGGAGAACCCTCGGTTTTAATTAGGTAGAGTAACCCTAAAACATACTTATGAAGTTGTAGCTTCAGTGCGATTAGTTCGCAATTACCAAACACTACAAAGTAAGTTAAACTATAGCACGGCATTTGCTCAAGTGTTCAGAATGCTATAAGGACAAGAGCTCCGGCTGTGGCCTTTGAGAAAACAAACAACATTACAAAGATATAAAATTGTGAGTGTAAATGTAAATACAAGAAAAAGTGTTAATGGGCATAAGCACTCAACACTCAATGTTAGAAAACAAAAAAACTAGTAACTTCATACACGTGTTTCATGCTATTTGGCAATCATCAGTACGGCGCAACATCAACCAAATCAAAAAGATAGGAATGATTTGGGAAGCAACAACAGGCAGGAGCCAACAGCACATTTGCAGCTTTAGTCAGCACATCCCCAATTCGGGGCTTGTAGCTTTTTGATTTGGTTGATGTTACACCGTACTGATGATTGCCAAATAGCATGAAACACGTGTATGAGGTTACTAGTTTTTTTTGTTTTATAACATTGAGTGTTGAGTGCTTATGCTCATTATCACTTTTTCTTGTAGAAACAACATTACGTTTGGATGTTCAAGGGCAGGCGCGATTTTTGCACCTTTTTAACACTGACATATTTTCTGAACACAGAGATCTAATAATAGATACAACTAAACAGTTTAGCAATGTAAAATGAATGTATATCATAATTCGTTACCCCTCCTCTTAAATTCATTTACCTATATACAGTGTCTGATAATAATTTATTTTTTTTTTATTTATTTCATCTTCATCTTAACAAACACCAAACGGTACTCACATGCCAAGGAAAGGAAAGACAGAACAAGCACTAGTAATAACAGCTGACTCCGTCAGCAAACATGAAGGACTAAAATCTAGAATTACATTTTCAACATATTAAAATTAAGTGAATAATATTAAAAGTGGTTCAGTAAGGTAACCTTATATCACAAATCTTGATGCAGCAGCAAATGCTGTTTTAGACATTTTATATCCGATGCAAAGAAGTCAAAGGACCCCTCAATCCTAAGAAAGTCATTGGATATACTCAACATGTGTCCTAGTGGCGTTGGCCTACTTGGATTGACCCAGAAGAGGTCCTTATCCGTAATTCGCAAGTGCACCTTAGGTACTCTAAAATTAATGAAATTCATTATTGCACAACCCTTATACTTAATATTATTCACAATACAGTAAACAAATATCACAGCTTGTATTTTTCTTCTTACATTTAAAGTTTTAAAATGAAAACTTTCGAGCATGGCCCTATAAGAGACCAAGTATGGATATGCATTGTTTTTCCTGACGTATAAGTATCTTAAAAAACGTTTTTGAACCTTTTCAATCAGGTCGACGTTAGTAGCTGTCGTAGGCAGCCAAACATTAGATGCATATTCAAGATGTGGTCTCACGAGAGCATTATACAACCTAATAATAGTACTTATTTCAAAATTCTTAGAATTACGCATCACAAATCCAAGAACCTTATATGCCCTATTGGTAATGTAACAATAATGAGTATTGAACTTCAGACCTGCCTGAAAATTTATACCTAGATCTTTCACCTCTTCTTTTCTTTGAAATATGACATGGTCTTTATGATAATTTTGTACAAAATAATCAGTCTTTCGGGTAAATGTAACAGCCGCGCACTTGTTAACATTGACTTCCAACTTATTTTTGGCAAACCATGCCATAACAGAGTTCAGGTCAGATTGCAATTCGACGGTGTCATTTTCATCGAAAATAGTTTTGAATAATTTAAAATCATCGGCATAAAGTAAGCAGGTTGATCTAGTTACACAGGCCGGTAAGTCGTTAATGAACATAATAAAAAGGAGGGGGCCCAAGTTGCTCCCCTGGGGAACCCCAGACGTAACCATGATCTGCCCCGAAAGTGCCCCAGCCACCTTAACGGCCTGCATGCGATTCAACAGATAAGATGCAAGAAACTCCAAGGCACGAGCAGAGAATCCAAAATCAATCAACCGTCTCAGGAGAATGTGGTGATCAACCTTGTCGAACGCCTTTGTGCAATCCGTATATATCACATCTAGCTGTTTTTTGTTATTTATTGCCTCGAAGGCATTTTCGGCAAACACACAGAGATTTGTTGTTGTAGACTTGTCGGTTACAAAGCCATGCTGCAGCGGTGAAATTTTACCATTAAAGTGATCCCACAAATTGTTGTATATAACAGTCTCAAAAATTTTTGCCAAGCTATTCAAGAGACTTATGGGACGGTAGTTAGCTACATTATTCCTATTGCCGCTTTTATAGATTGGCACAATTGTTGCTTGTTTCAAAACCTTAGGAAAACAGCCTTTAGTAATAGCCAGGTTTAGAATGTAAGTTAAAGGTTTTACCAGAATATCAACACAGCCTTTATATATATACGAGGGAATGTTGTCGGGCCCAGTAGATCGTTTAGGTTTTAACTTCCTTATACTATTAGTTATGTCTAGTTCAGTAACTGTCGCAAAGGAAAAATTTCCAAAGCCACTAAGGTCGCCAAAGACTCCATCGGTGACATCTGAGGTCCCATATACAGATTTAAAATATTGCGCAAACGCATCGGCCACACCCCCCGGTGTGTTATATTTTTTATCGCCATAGGTCATCTCCTCTGGCACTCCACCCTTATTTGTTTTATTACGTATATACGACCAAAAACTAATTGGGTCTACATTTATACCATTCTCAATATTTTTTTGATAAGACGAATACTCAGATTTAGTTTGAAGTTTAATATCTTTTCTTATGGCATTAAATTCATTGACATCTAAAGTAGTTGCCCTACCCTTTGAAATTAAGCGATGCAACCTATTTTTCTTTTTAATTTTTTTAACTAGTCCAGTAGAAAACCAAGAGGGATACCCAGAAGACCTGACAGACCCTGTTGCCCCAAACCTCGGTATGCTTTTGTCAAGACAAATATACATGTTCCTATAAAAAAACCTCCACGCTCCGATCAACATCCCCACACTCCAACAGATCCGACCAATCACACTCCCCCAAGAGTCGGTACAGAAGCGGGAAATCCCCCCTGGCAAAGTTATAAGTAAGCTCTTTAGTGTATGTTGAATCGCCCCGAGGCCTATCTACCAGCACATGCACGTTTAAGACCGGGTGGTACAGATCTTCGGTCACCAAGGGTTCACCTGAGCCCCTAGTTACTGTCACAAATGTATTTGAAATTACTAGATCCAGAATTCTATTCATAAAGTTAGGGATGGTGTTAAGTTGTTGTAAATTGCATACATTCAAAAATTGCCGCATCAAAACACTTGTCTCAGAGTTGTTATTTAAGAGATGTGGCAGATTGAAATCGCCCACAATGATAACATCAGCATTAGCCACCGAGAGTATATCATCGAAGAGACTGAGATAGCTCTCATATGTCTGTACATCGGAACTTGGTGGAAAATACACAACAGATAAGTATACAATCGTTTTCTTAAGCTTAATTTTAATTAACACACACTCGGCATCACATTCTGTCTGGACAACCTCAAAAGATATGTCCTTTTTAATTGCAAGGAGGACACCACCACCTCTAGTCTTATCTGACACTCTGTCCCATCTAACCACACTATACCTTTCATCGAACAACTCTGCATTATAAAATGCAACATAATTTTTAGCTATATAATTTAGAACAGTGCAAACAAATAATTTTGTCATATTACTATACTCGCTGACATTTCTATACGATTTTCTATCATCTTGTGAGGGTGAGAATAATTATTATTGGTATTGAAGTTGTTTTTATTTTGTTGTCAACTCAAACTCATCGAGGAAATTCTTTAGTTGGCAATGTAAGCACCACTAAGGAATAGACGATTTTTTATTGTGTTAAGCTACTTACTTCGAGAACTTCTTGACGTGATCATTAAACAATGTTTTTCAAATATTTGGCAACATATTAGGCGATATTTTTGTAATTACAGTTTAGATTTAACCTCTTGCGAGGAGAACATAAAGGACCGAAGGAAATTTATGTTTAACAGATATATTTAAAGAGCAAGCTGAGATCTCAGTGAAATTTACTTTAACTTAACTTACAATTTAGAAGTTGACTTCACTTATTTGCTTTACCCACTTGCCACCTATACACACTTTGAATATTCTAATACACCCGATGCTCAAATATTTAACCAAAAAGAGATTGAAAAACAAAAAAACGTTTTTGGAAAGAGGACTTTTTAATGTTCTTACCCTTATTCTCCAGACTTAGAGTATTACATATTATTACCTTCTATACCTTTTCAACTTCAAATTGGGAATAATCGATTTCAAATTGGGAATAGACAATTTCAAATTGGGACTATATAGTCAATATTAAATTGAGAATAAACAAGTTCAAATTGGGAAAATTCAATATTAAATTGAAAATTAACAACTTCATATTAAGCAATATTTTAATTACTTATATCTAAGTAAATACACAATACCTACTTATTGAAGTTAAAATATCATATTTTCCCCATATATTTAATACATGTATCTGTGTATATTTCCTACAAATCTGGTGCAACTTCCTACAGTTAATTTATTATTTATGGTATTTTGCACTACTTATACTTTCATTTCTATAAGCGAAATTTAGCTTGCGATAAATGATTTGGTCTTTGTCTTCCTTCTAAGATTTCTGGTATTTGATTGGCCAAGTCTTTTTAAACTTTTTTTAATTTTTGCCTAGTATTATAAACTTTAGTTGAGTTGTTCTTGTTGATAATTATTTTTATAACATCAAGTTGTTGATTTTCAATTTAATATTGAATATTCCCAATTTAAAATTGTTTATTCTCAATTTGATATTGACTAATATTTGAAATGGATTAATCCCAATTTGAAGTTTTGAAGTTGACCATTCTCAATTTGAAGTTGTTTATTCCCAATTTGAAATTGATTATTCCCAACTTGAGGTTGAAAAGGTATAGTTCTCTCTGCGGGAGCAGAAAAATAAGTAGGTACCCAGCTACCTATCTGTTAAAAATTCAATATAAACGGACATAAAATATAATAGAATCGAAAAGTGATGTATGATAGAGATAGTCTATAAAATCAGAGGTAGGTACTTTCCAAAAATGTACTTTTGTCACTTTTGTCAACTTATGTACAAAATTTACCTTTCAGGTGGAAAAACATATTTTGTTCCGTCTCTGCCTGCCTGTCTGTTTTATCACGCACTCAGGGGATTTTCCTAGAACTATGCGTGCCCACCTTTTGGTAAGAATATAAATATACCCACATTAAAATACTTTCCTAATGTATCTTATTAAAAAAAATCCACAATAATTCTGAATTATTTGTTCATGACAAAATATCACCTTATAAAAGCATTCCGGCCTTTACGAGTTAATTACAACGATTTATACGAAACTCCTAACACAACAGTTCCATTAGAGTTTACTGTTATGTTATGCCCTCCTTTCTTTGCAAATTCACATCGTTATTATTTTCTTCTGGATTTTTGACATTGTGCCAATATTTCAAGTGAAGTTGTACTAAAACTTACCATGCAATTATTATTTTCGAACATATTGAATTAATGGATGAATTTATGTGCGAATATGATATCAAGTTTCTCGATCGAGTGGTGTTGAACAGCAGTTTATTTGTTTTAGATATTGAATTCGAATTTGATTACAGGTTTGTTTGCATTTTTATTATTGAAATTAACACGTGTAGAGGAGTGTCCAATCCAGACAGACTGACCTATTTTTGATTTCAAAACATAATTTTATAGTTATAAATAAAATTGTAGGTACACCATGAATTTCATTAGGATAAATAAAATTTAACACAGTTCTAATTTTATGGGCAAAGCTTTCTTTTATTTAAGTCATATAGAATTTCAAAGTTCAATGTTGAATGCAATAAAATGTAGATACCTACCTAGTTATATATGGGGAAATAAACTGTCGCTTGGCACTTTTCTGGATAGTTAGCAGAATTAGTACTGGAAATGATCATTTAGTACTCAAAGATTTCAACATATTTTAGTTGGGTATTATACTTTTGTACCGGTATGTAAAGATTTTAATAAGACTAAATATCTACTTATTTTGAAAAAGTAAAAGAAAATCTACTATGTATACGATTAGTTATTAATGATATAATCAAATATCATTTAGTATCCTGCATTTTGTTTTAAGCTATTATGCGAGACATTACTAAATTTGTAAAGTTTCCATGTAAGTTAATAATACAAACTGTTATATTAGAAAGCAATTTTCTGCATAATCCGTTCAGAATTTTTTGAAACACTTTGTTTTGAAACAGAAGAAACTAACAGAGACAGTCAGTAAGTTTGTAAACGGAGACAAGTAATTAAATAAAAAAATTGAAAGATTTTCAGTATTTTTTTAAAATTGAAGTAAATAGGTCTTATAATAATTTTTAACAATACTTATTTAACATAATTATTATGTTGCAATAAGTATAATCAACTGCCATAGAAATTATGTAGGTATGTATGCAACTTTCTCGGAAAGTTTTTTTTTGTTTCCACTATTGAAATATTGTTCTAATTTTGTGAAAAACAGTTATGTGAAATCTGCTCCAATTTCATGTAATTCGAGCCGATCTCTCTAAAATTACGTCAGGTTGAAGAAAATTATAATCTGATTTAAATATCAAGTGACGCTTGTTCTTCATAATGAACTTTCATACATTAACCAGTTGAAGCAATTAACACTTTAACTGAATAGTTAGTTAACGGTCATTAACGAGAGTGTTTTTCAACAATGGCCAACTCTAAGTTTCATGCAAATACCCTGGAAAATTTCTTAAATTTATTAAAGCTTTCAGGCGAGAGTTGCGAAAAGCATAATAAATGATACTGCTTTCATAAGAATACCGCACGCAATGTGGTTCTACAATTACGGTATATTAGCACAATGGGTTTTAGGGTAATTATTTTAATCTGGCAGGTCTTACAGCTCAGCTATAATTACCTACTTTTTAAGGTGGGCTTTTATAATGACATATTCAGGTTGTTTATTGCTTTGGACATTAATCATTTAGGGTCTAGTCCTTACATATTTTACTAAAAACATTTTATTACATAATGCTAGAATATTTTGCCTACTAAAACCACAGTACCTAGCCTATATGCACCTAAGATATAACACATAGAAGAGTCACTCCAAATATGTCTGAGGCAGTCCGACCGCTCTTGCTTCTCGTGTCCGCCGAAAGCCATGCAAGACGCAGTTCATCTATACCTAGTCCAATCGGCGCGGCATAATGGCGAAGGCGACGGGAACGGAGAGATTCCTTCTGTGGTTCCAATTCTACTTTTGGTCCCCCGCCTCCTGGACTATTGTTAGACGGGAAAATTCAAAACTTAACATTTCCTGAACAGGGCGTCCAGAAAAATAAAAAATACGAAATGCCATAAGAGTAAACTACCTTTATTTTTAATATTTCGAATACGTGACGCAAGGAATACTTGGTCGGAATTAAAAGTTAGGACAAAAATACCATTTATGGCAAAATTGACCCACTTAGACTATTTAAAAAATGCGTATCCTCAGAGTGAATAAGAAAAAGAGAGAAAACTTTTTGTTTATATTTGACGAAAAAAAGCACGATAATAATTGATAACATGTTTTGCTTAGATTTTAAATAAGGTTGCCATGGAGAAACTTAAAATTATTGAGACAATTCGTACACAAAACTGGTTTAATTTTTAAAAAAACGTAAAAATTTGGTAAATAATGTATAATAAAACATTATTTGAACACTCCTCCAACAACGTTGAAACAAATTTGAACGAGCTTCGTATCTAACCTCTTCTAATAGTCAAAGCCGGCTAATTTTTATGGGAATTTTGTCGTATAACCTTTAATTCCTAATAACTATTTCTAGTCACACTTTTTTCATATACAGGGTGTTTCATATTAAGTGCAATCACCCCCGTAAAATTTGTATTCTCCATCCGATTTTAGCCGCGTTTTTTTTCTAAAAATAGGCCACCAAAAACTCTACGTTGGTGCAAAATTTCAGGTCTTAATGTCAATTTTCAAGGCCTACTACAAATTTTTTTTCTAGTAAAAAATGACGAAAACCATTTAGCAATTTTTTTTATTTAAAATCTGACACCACAGCGTTAATCAGAACAACCTAGAACCCCCGTATATCAAATTTGAACAAAAAATATACGGGGAGTTCAATTGTGCAGGGTGTGAAAATTGAGCAAAATAGGAATAGGAAGAAATTAAACTCATCTGGCGAGTCAAGTGTGCCATGGAATTACTTAAAAACAGTTGGACGATGAACAGGACCACTCACAGTGTCGATGTGCAAAGATCCAATAAAAAATATACAAGGTGTTCTTCTCTGTTGCAACTCGAAATGCTGAATTTTTTAAACTTTATACAGGTCAAAAATCGAGTATATCAAAACCACCCCAGACATTACAAACGAACTAAGTCTAAAAATACAGAAGCCTGCCAGTCAGTAAGTCCATATGAGTTAAGGTGGATGGTGTGCCACAACAGGAAACGCACAGAAAATGTATCATCTTAGACAGTGACTTTATTGATAAAGGTCCACCAATTTGAATTGTTTTTATTTGTTGGTTGGATGATGAAAAGAAATAAATTGCTTTTGTATTTATTAATATTTATTCAACGATTCCAGAGCACTCCTGACCAATATAAATTTTATTAAAATTCAGCATTTTGACATCGCCCAGAGAAAAAGACCCTGTACATTTTTGTATTGAATCTTTGCACACCAACACCTTGAGTGGTCCTATTGACCATTCAACTGTGTTGACGCGATTCCATGGCACACTTGACTCTCCAGATGCCTTTAAAATTCCTAAAAAAACGCGGCTAAAATCGGATGGAGAATACAAATTTTACGGGGGTGTTCGCATTTAAGATGAAACACCCTGTATATTTCTTTTTTTCTGGATACCCCATTACTTAGGTATTTTACATGAAATGTTAAGTTCCATAGCAACCTCAGGTAAATTCGAGTAATGAAGTTCAAATACACCAATGCCAACTTATAGAATAAATCGTACAATAATGGCTTATTTTAGTGCCAATTTCTGAGCTTTTATTGTCAATTTTGAGATTCTTTAGTGTCGATTTAAAAAAAAAACAAAATAAAAAGATTTTCCTCGTTATTGATTCTAACCGTAGACGTACTACTGTATATTGTGCTATAGGTTATTACAACCTATATCGATCTAAAGTAGAGCCCTTCCCGAATGTTTATATTTACACTCCAAAGTTCAACACCCACCACCTCGTGTAGTTGTAGGAAACCCGCCAAAGTATACAAATCATTTGGCAGCCAAAATATATTTGCCCAAGCGGCGATTTCCACGATTTCATTAATCACTCGCTTATTACATTCATATTTTATTAGTCTGTAGCCATTATTTTTAACCGCCGGTCCAGCATACAGAGGCATAATATATTATTCGCATTTCCGCGGGATGAAAATACTTAGTTTAAAAATATAAATCCTCGAAATAAAAAATGCGCCGGGAAAACTCTTATCACTTTTCCGCAGCAATACACAAACTTGCGAAACTGTAGCTTGCAGCAGCTGCTAAGCCCCACATTCACACAAAGTTTTCCAATATTATAGGTACCGAACGAAAACACGATGGTGCAAGTAATACATTTTATTTTTGTTTCAACGGTAATCATCTTCGGATTCGTCATCTGATTGTTGGAAATCTGCATCTTCGTCGTTTTTAGCTTCCTGATACTGTTGATATTCGGAAATAAGGTCGTGCATGTTAGATTCGGCTTCGCTAAATTCACTTTCCTCCATACCTTCACCAGTGTACCAATGCAGAAACGCTTTTCTTCTGAACATTGCCGAAAACGTTTCACCGATCCTTTTGAACAGTTCTTGAATTGACGTGTTGTTGCCTAAAAATACCACCAATTGAATAAAAATTCGCACAGTGCCAAAATTTTAATTTTTATGGGGAGCCTATAGTTAGCCAATAATATGACACAGTGTCATAAAGATGTGAACGCAAATGATATCAGTTACAGTTATGGACAACTTTATTTATTTTTTGTAAACAAGCAAACGCATTAGTGTAGCTAGTCCGCCCTATATTCTATATTGTACTATATAAGTAGAATATAGTATAGATCTAAAAAACTTTCTATAAAACTAGAAGGCGATCAGCTTTATGAAATCTATTTTTCGAGTTTGAACACGATAAAACATACTTGACATACTTTTTAACCTACCTATGAACGTTGCACACATCTTGAGACCTCTCGGTGGTATATCACATACAGCTGATTTCACGTTATTTGGAATCCATTCGACAAAATACGAGCTATTCTTGTCCTGCACGTTCACCATTTGTTCGTCCACTTCTCTGGTGGACATTCTACCTCTAAATATCGAAGCAACTGTCAAGTATTTTCCTCTTCGCGGATCACAAGCGCACATAAGATTTTTTGCATCGAAAAGTTGGGATACCAATTCTGGTACTGTGGTTGCTTTGTACGGCTTGTTACCTAAATATTTTTTGTCAAATATAGGTAATGTAAACGTACCAGTGCCTGGCACACTACCTATGTATATGTATATGTTCCTAAGTTAGTCGTCATCGAAATTGTTTAGTGCAGCGTTTTAAGTAATAGTGTGTAACTACGTGTTTTTAGTGTAAGATTTTTCAACTGTCTTAATTTTTGTGGCTTATACTTCTAAGCAAACAAGGTAAGATAATAATTTAGAACTAAACTCCTGGACAAAATTAACGCACCAACTACCAACATAATAAATCACCACAAAAATTGCATTTTTTAAATAAATTAATGGAAAATAGATTAATGGAAACTAAATGAAAAGCAACAAATTGTATTATTTAATTAGTTTAACAGTAGTAAATGTCCAAAGCCTACTATTTATATTCATTCAAAATAATCTAAAATATAATTTGAAATTTTGTACGTTGGTCCGTTAATTTTGTCCAGGATTATATTTTAAGTTTTTGAAGTTTTTTTTTGGGTGATAGCTATTGGCTTATGTTATGTTTATGCTAAGCCAATGCCTGACATAGGTGTCAGTCTCTGCGGTCATGAAAAAATGATCTCGAAAGTCTCTAACAATAAACCTTATAATGGTGTAGATACAAATTTCACGTTAATAGGTTAAATATACTCCTTGAAAAAATTAACCCATCAAGATAGGGAGAAAAAAAGAGGGAGGGGAAGAGAAGAAAAATAAATAGAAAACAGATAGAAAATATTAATAAAAATGATAAAAATAGTTGTAGCTAAATAAAATTGAAACAAATTTAGAAGAATAAATATTATCATAGAAAAATAAAAGAAATAGGTAAATAAAAGTGACATATGAACAAATAATAATTTCCAAAATTGGAAACCCAAAGTTTTTTACTCAGGAATAAGTTACTATACAGGGTGTCTACTTTTAAGTGTATACAAATCGATAAAAAATGTATTTTGTGAGATATTTTCAAAAACCTTTTTTTGTTCGAAAGGTCTTCAAAAGACGCTTCTTTTGACGTTTTTACCTTTGTCAAAATGCAAATCCAGGGACGGCTACGATTTTTTTTATACCCTGATTTTCACAAAAACCATTTAGCCATTTTTTTATTTAAAATCTGACACAAAAACGTTAATCAGGACACCCCAAAACCCCCATATACTAAATTTGAACAAAAAATGTACACCGTGTTAAAATTGAGCAAAATAGGGACTTCAAGGGCACCTGGCGAGTCAAGCGTGCCATGGAATTATTTCAAAACAGTGGAAGAATTAACAGGACCACCCAAAGTGTTGATGGAAGAAATTGCAAGAAGAAATATACAGGATGTTTTTCTCCACAGCGTCTCAAATTTCCAATTTTTGTGTAAAATATTATTTCCAGCAATGTCTCTCCTACTTATATACTCATCAATAAACGCGCCAAATTGATTTTTATAGATTATAATTTGATAAATCAATCCTTAAGGTGTCAGGCACCGGTAAGTTTACGTTACGTACTAACCTCGAGATACTAAAGGGGCAAATCCCGGTATAAAGAAATGTAGTCGTGGAAACGGCACCATATTAACCAAAATTTTTCTTAAATCAGCGTTTAATTGTCCAGGAAATCGGAAACAAGTAGTTACCCCTGCCATAACAGCTGATATTAAATGATTTAAGTCCATCATGGTTGGCGCTGTAAGTTTGAGGGTCCTACAATAATGTTACCGAGACATTTTCGCGATATTATATAACTTGATTTACCTGTAACAGATGTCGTGGAGCGCCTCATTGTCGATAATGTATGTTTCGTCGGAGTTTTCGACCAAATGGTGTATAGAAAGGCAAGAGTTGTACGGTTCGACTACGACGTCTGATAGTTTAGGGCTGGGTAAAATTGTGAAAGTTTCTATGATTCGATCTGGGTATTCTTCGCGAATTCTGTCGAGGAGGAGGCAACCCATACCAGATCCTGTACCGCCTCCAATCGAGTGAATTAACTGGAAACCCTGGAAGTCAATTTTCAAGTTTTGATTATGTAAATAATCTTTCACAAATTGGACAGAGTGACACCGCTGAGTGTAATTTTATGCGGTAAAAAAATGGATAAAACTTGTAGGGGCTTTTATGCAGTTTTTTTAAATGGAACACCCTATATATTTTTGTATTTTTGAAATTTGCTCGTCAAGGCTATCAAAATTATATAAAACTTTGCATCATTATCTTTTTCCGAGTTTGAAAAATTTCACTTGAATTTGTGGACCTTTTGATAAAGATAGATGATCAATGCAATAACAAAAAATACTCGTTTTAACCAAAAGAATCAAATAATAAAATACTAAAATCGTTGACTGACGTATTTATAAAGACTTCTCACGGCTATAGTTTTATGTCCTGGAAAACAGATGGCTCTGATGGCTAACAATGTATTCTGGATTGCATTTTATCTTCGGAAAGCGCAAGGTGAGCCAAAAATGTGTCAGACGTGACAGCCGTGAGCAGTCTTTAATAATATATCAGTCAACGCTAAAATGTTTAGGAGTTTTAGGTAAATTTAAAAAATGAAAATGGTATGCAGGGCCATTGAATTTTAATTGGGTTTTTCGCCACCAAACTGGTTAAAAGACAACTTTTTCAAGTTGCCTGAAAAATTAATAAATTCTTAACAGTAAATGAACTAAACTTTGAACTTGTAACTCAAAAAATATCTTCAACAAATTTGTTTCTTGAGCTTTCGGAGAATACCTATATCTTCCTCCTTTCTCAAAGATCATGTAACGTCAAACTGAAATGACAGGGGTTCATTTGTTTATTTAAAATGTCTTTGAATGACAAAAGTGACAAAAGTGACATCCGCCTACTATATTTTTATCTAATCGTGAGTGTCAAAAACTGTATGTAAATACCTTAGACAAGGAAAGAGAGGACACCGCGCTTGCCTACTCTATCTGGCAAAAAAAAGCGAGTACGTTGTGAGTTAATTTCGTAAATTTGTGAATTTAAAGTAATAGTGATTAATGGGAAAATATACTCTTACGATGGTGAATTGTTCAGCGTTTGGTTGCAAAAGTAGAAGTGAAAAGTAAGAGCCCGGAATTTTGTTTCACAGATAAATAGCTATACAAGCTATACCTTTGAAAGATGCCCTAAAACTTTATTTCTTCTCAATATAACTTCTTCAAATTCCTTCTACCTTTTAATATGATAAAATGCATTGTTTTGTTTCTAAATACGACCAATATACCTAATTATTTTTTAACAAAATTTCTTAATTGATTATGATAGTTTCATAAAATATGAGGTGGTTTCCATGGGCGTGCATTATTTATTTTATTTTGATTGATTCAAAATCGCCTCAACTAAATATATTTCAGCACTTGACACTATCTTTACATTTGGAAAATTATCTGCAAATAAATAACATTATTTCAAATTACAAGCACCTAAGTCAAAATTAACTACCTTTTAATTTTTAACATATTTTGTGATATTGGCTAAGAACGCGTTTCATGCTACGCCACTGGCCTGTCGTGAGATCATCTCTCTTTCCTTATCTAAGGTAAATATTTAAATATTAAAAAAAAAGTAATTTTATTTTTTTCCAGGAAAACTATTAAGGCAATGAGAAAATAACAATAGTAAAAATGTTTCTAAATTAATTGGGCTACAGAATACGAATTTAAAAAAAAGTTCTGTAAAAACATATGTTTTGGTTTTCTACCCTTAGGATGCATAGGGTGTGTAAAAGTAATTCTACCCCAACTTAATGGTAACGTATTCCAAAATTCAAATTTCTAGATTCGATCGGTTTTTTAGAAAAAAAAATGTTTTGTACCTCTTATAAGCTGGAATAACTTTGCAGGAGGACTTAAATCGAACGCCCCCCCCCCCCTCCTCTTTAAAACCACCTATAGAACACTTTGTCATAATTTCCAAACCTCCCTGCAATGCTCCTGTCTTGCATGCGTGTATCGAGCTTACACTTTAAAAACAATCAACAGCGCTTTCCTATACAAGCGAATAAGCGAAGTTATCATTATTTTTGTCTGGGGTTTCCTTTTCACAGAAAACGTGGAAACAAATCGTCTTTGATCCTATCAATCCCGCCGAAGCTCAAAAAATGTCGCCCTCTTATTATTCAAATTCTCTTCCGGTTACATTCTACGCGTTCTGGCACACTGAATGCGTAATCGTTAGGAAAATGGGAAGCGACAAAAATGCAATTTACGGCGGTGTGGGGCCTTTCCCCATTCTTTCTTTAGTTTATAAAACAGCCAGCATCTTATTCCGGTGAAAAATCGGGAGAAACTATTTTTCTGAAGTTAGAACATAAGGTGGAGACTGATGATCGATGAGATGTGAAATGGCTTAACGATTTGCTGCGATTGATCTGTTCAAGCTGAAAGGGAAGTAAATGCCTTTTTTATCAGTAACAGGTCGGTGGATCTTGGTAAAATATCACTTTCTATCAATGTTAAAATCCTCCTACAAAAAACTCACTCACTCTATATTATAATTTCAATATGTAACATTTACATGTAGGTACAATTTATATACAGTATGTCCCAATTTGATATTGGACACCTTAGAACTATATGAAGGACAAGGAAAACAAATGGTCTCTATTTTTTTATTGGTAGTACCAAGGGAGAGTAACTCATAGACGGTGGTATATGGCCTACTTTGATTTTTTAAAATATCAAATTTTCAAGAAACCCCATTAGGGATTTTTTTACGACAAAATGTTATTAAGAAAACTTGTTCAGAATGAAAAACTGAGTAGAATTGCAAAATTTCAAAAGTCTAGGCCTACTTTGATTTTTAGCTTTTTCGCCTTTTCCCCCCACTTTTTTCTTAGAAATGTATCCTTTCTGGAGCTTCCACGTCAAAATATTATTAAGGAAACTTGATCATCGTGAAAAAATAAAATTTTGACGTGAAAGCTTCAGAAAGGACACTTTTCTAAGAACAAAGTGGGAGATAAATCTAAAAATCAAAGTAGGCCTAGCCCTTTGAAATTTTGCGAACAGTTTTCTTAATAACATCTTGTCGAAAAAAAATGCCTAATGGGGTTTCTTGAAAATTTGCTATTTTAAAAAATCATAGCAAGCCATGAAATAATTACCCCATCCAAATACCACCGCCTATGAGATACTCTCCCTTGGTACTACCAATAAAAAAACACAGACCATTTGTTTTCCTTGCCCTTCATATATTTCTGAGGTGTCTAAAGTCTATCCAAGTTACAGCGGCAGTAGATATAAACAAACTCACATGACCGCATTGCGATCGATTACCAGGGTCTGACTAATATGATATTCCCAGTGGCTTGTAATTCTGAACTAATTCTTTTAGAAGTTCTAAAAATTGTGTTTTTACCTTTCGTGGATCTTTATAAATTTCCTTAAATTAAGTAGCAAAATAAATTTACAGAATATACTGCTCGCGATCCGATCTAAGAGCCGGCCCTGCATTCTGCTCACCGCGTAAACACTTGAAATTTTATGACAGCCAGACCAATAAGAGAATAGGTCACGTGGTGGCCAATGTTTTGATCCACTGTCTCTGTAACTTGGATAGACTTTAGTATCAAATTGGGATACACTCTATATATTAGATATTTATGTAATTATTATTTATTTTAATTCAGCTTTTTTTTATTGTAGGAGTTTGATAATTTTAAATCATCGTGACGCTAGAGACCTTCAAAATATTATCCCAAAACTCTTAAAGATCAAGCTACAAGCAAGCATCAAAATTTTTTACATAATTTTTTTTATCAATTCCTAGAAATATCTGCAATAGAATCTTAGGACTTGATTAACAAACGAGTATGTTTTGGTCTCAGGAGGACAAACTACTTGAAAACGAACGGATATTCTATATCACTCGATTTTGGAACTTTTGGATAAGTTTGAACTTTAAATACCGATTCGTGGACAATTACGAAGGCGTAGAAGGGCCATGGCCATGATTTTTTTCTAATTGACAGATGTATCTGTCGATTAGTACTAATAATTGACAGATGCATCTGTCGGTATTGACAGTTACATCTACCAATTAGTAACTACTAATCGACAGATGCATCTGTCAATTAAGGCTAATCAACAGTTACATCTGTCGATTAGTACTATTTGACAGATGTATCTTGCATCGGTCAATTAGAAAAAAAATCGTGACCTTTCTACTCCTTCGTAGAAAATATCTGCATGGATCGAATTTAAAAATCAATTGTTGACATCTACGGGTCGAAATGCGACGAAAATGTCAATCTATAAGTTTTCAAATGAAATTTCAAAGTCAAATGGCTTTCAAAGCCAACCCAAAACCGAAAACTCTATGTCCGATTTTCTCCATATGTATGATGTTTCCGATTACACCGTTCTAGTAAACCCCTGAAAATAAAATTTCGACTTATATCTTTAAAACGTGACTTAGGTACCTATACATAAATCTATCCCCTGTCAATATGGGACGGTGCTACTGCTTTATCTTTGAATGACATACCTGTAAACAATCACATCCTTCTGCTTCTTTCCTCACCATATCCAACACGGCATCAGCTAATTCAGCCCCTTCTGTGTACATTCCTTTTGCCCAGTTATTTCCTGCACCGCCTTGTCCGAAAATAAAAGTATCTGGCCCAAATAATCTATTTTTCAAAAAGAAATTAAGGAAAGTAACAGAAACGGCGAGTGTGCTACCTTCCAAATGGTCCTGAGCGAATATTATCGGCCGTGCCTGCCTCCAAGTCGACCAAGACTACTCTTGGAACGTATCTCCCTCCCGAAGCCTCATTGAAAAATACGTTTATACGTTCGAGTTGCAGGTCACTGTCTCCATGCCATCTTCCAGTTGGATCTATACCATGTTCGTCCGAAATTACTTCCCAGAACTTAAAAATATTTAGATAATTCCTTAAACCTGTCTTTGCAGATATTACAGAATTTTTCAGACGTTAAAAATCTCTATAGGATATTTGTATTGCTAGCACGCTATGTATAAAAGAAGTGTTGCTGCTCCAATACGAAAGAGAATTATTCTTATTCATTGCTTGGATGTACTAAACACAGCGATGCTTGATGGGAATGTGCCTGCTTTACAAATTTGTCAATAGAATACGTGACGCAAAACTTTAATCAGTTTTGTACTCTCGCCGTTTACTCCAGAGAGCACTGGTTGATTGAAAAGGGCGGAAGAAAAACAACGAAAGTTTTTGGGGAAAATAATACACCTTGTTTGTTTCTTTCAGTTTTCATTTTTAAGAATGCGCGTGGATACCTATATATTTCTTTTCGCGAAAGAAAACAGATCTTCGCGCGTAATAAAAGGAGAAGTTTGGACGACACAAACGCATTTACTTTCGATGTTTTGGAAGTTTAGATGAAAAAAGTAGATATAGCTTCGTGCTTTTATTAATAAAACAAAGTTGGCCAACGCGTGATACAAGTTTTGGGTCAATATTTCACTGCAAATGTAGAGCAAATATAATATATAGGTATTATAATAATAATAATTCTCACCCTCACAACACTATAAACTATGAGCAATTGAATGCTTGTGCGGGGGAGGGGGGACAATTACTATTATTTTGTCTTCGTTGCCATTTGCGGCTAGGGCCGTCTTTTCCCGATAGAACTAGAATAACATTCGCTCAAGTACTACGGAAAACCCTAGAAAACCGTAGTAGTTCTTTAGCATACAGATAAAGCTTTTAAGGGGCAATAGGTACACATATTTGACCAGCGCTCTTGACCATCAGCGGTGTTTTTCGAAGGCATAGAAAGGGATAGAAAAACATGTAGTCTAAATAGTTAGCAAGAACAGATAGTTACAATGCAACTTTAGATAGTTTATCTGTAATAGAGTTTCCACTAGTAAATATTTTTTACTTTTAGTGTTCCTAAATCGAACTATTTCGTACATCCCGAGGTCTAGCCTTTATTGTTTAGATAGATAATAATTATTACTGTGAGATGAATGTAAAGATTCAATTAAAATCTAAACAAAACTATAAAAAAAATTGAACTAAAAGAAATGAAATACTACCAACCTTACTTCCTATATTATTTCCAGCTTGGCCAACTTGTATAGTTACAATTTCTCTCATTTCTTAAACTTAACTTGAATTCATATACTAGAATTTATGTGATTATGATGGAATGATGAAATGAACGCCAAAAGATGTCAGTGTCAATTTTGATTTGCTGTGCTTTGTAGAAATTTGGACAAAATATCCCTACTTTATATAGGCTTAAACAAAAGGAAAGAGAGAGGACGCCTAACAGCGCTCGCGGCCGTGTTACCGACTGCCACATCGCACGACAGGCCAGTGGCGTAGCATGAAATGCGTTCTTAGCCAATATCACAAAAATGTAAAAAAGAGAAGGTAGTTAATTTTGACTTACATTTAATTGGACATATTGGCATTTATTTGCAGATAATTTCCCCGAAGTAAAGATACTGTCAAATGCCGAAATATATATACCTATTTGTGATATATATACCTATTGGTGATTTACAATCAATCAAAATAAAATAAATAATGCACGCCCATGGAAACCAGCCCATATTTCATGAAACTGTCATAATCAATCGATAAATTAAAAACCACGTTAAAAAATAATTATATTGGTCATATTTACAAACAAAACAATGCACTTTATCATACTAAAAGGTAGAAAGAATTTGAAGAAGTTATATTGAGAAAAAATAAAGTTTTAGGGTATCTTTCAAACGTAGCTTGTTAAATATTTACCTGTAAAACGAAATCCCGGGCTCTTGCTTTTTACTTCTGCTTTTGCAACCAAACGCTGAACAATTCAGCATTGTAAAAGTATATTTTCGCCTTAATCACTGTTACTTTTAATTCACAAATTCACGAAATTAACTCAAAACGTACTCGCTTTGTCTGCCCCATATAAAATGGCCGCCGTTCAAAACCACGTAACAAAATCTATACCATGATATAATTTCTTTTCATTGTATCATGAATCTATACAAGACAGGGTAAGGGTAGCCAAGCGCGGTGTCCTCTCCCTTTCCTTGTCTAAGTTTATAATAGGACACCTATAATAGGGTTCCTGGGTTAGGAACTCTATTTAGAGCTTAGACAAGGATCCTTGTCTAAGATCTAGAGCAACCTATACAGATTGTTCTATAAATTTAAATGCGAAATAGGCATTAAAGAACATGATTTTCTGTTTGATATTTTATTTTGTACGGTTTTTTTAATTATCATAATTATACACCGATTCTTCATGTTTTCTCCTTATCCTAAGTACAGGTGCGGCCAATTTGAACTGGCAATGTCTAGGGGGTTTCTGAGAGGCCATCCGGAGTTTTTTTTGGTGGAGTGATTGTTGCTTATAACTAATAGTCAGCCATTCCCAAATCCCAAAGCAATGTCTTCTTTCGAAAATCCAGAAACGTCATCAAACCTTCAAAACACTGTAGTGGATATAAACTAAATAATTTGTTCCGATTGTTCCCCTTAATAAAATGCTGACAAATACGACCTACAAAATGTAGGAATATCACAGTCTAGAGGTAAAAGCTTCTTCGCATTTTTTAGAACCTCATGAGATCAGTTTCTGTAGCCAAAAATTAATCATAATGCAATATAAAACGTGATTTCCAAATATACAAAATAGACACCAACGAATTTTTATTTATCCGCCATACAAACTGTCAATATAGGGTAAAAAATGACGGCAAAAGCCGTAACTAGAATATACATATGTTAATATACAGGTAGGTATGTGAGAAGAGAAAACCACACTAATAAAATAGCCTTGTTTGAGGAGTATCCATAAACGCCGTGTAACTAACGGGGCTCCATAAAAAGTGCCTCAACTGGAAATCTATACACTGGTAGACTGTCCTAAAACATCTAATAAAACAAAAACACAATTTGGCTTGGTGTTAAACCCCTATACTCCCTTCTTCACGCAAACCATTAGATCCCTAGCTAAGGCCCTTCCTTATGGCCCACAGGATAGCAATAATTTGCGTCCCCAGTTTTTTACTCGACACATAAATTGTCGACTTGAGTAAATCGAATGTCGTTCTTTGTTCTACATCTTTTTAACCGTTTAATTAACAGCTTATGAAAACATCAAATAATACAGTTTTACTAGAGAATGCAATAAAGTGCCTGAATATTTATATTTATATTGATAACATTATATATAAGTAACTACCTACATGAGATCAATGGATTAGAACTTACAAGTTTATGATCATAGTACTTTTTTAGTAAACAAAACTCAACAGACAGCTGGAAAAGCCCGCTCTCAATTTTTCCCATAGAAAATTTATTTATCGGGATTTGTGAGACATTTTCTCGATACTTTTTCTTTGGATTTTCGAGGGAATGCTATAGAAATCGACGTTTTATTATCTTGTTTTTGTATTTAAATGAAATCAGGAAAGCTTTGTGTAGTTACAGGCCAAAGCGGAATAGAATATTATATCAGGCATTGATTTATTTATTTCCAACTTGAATTACATTTACTTTAACAACTGACACGAATACTCTATATCACAATATCTACCTAACCATAAAGAAAATATAGCTAGGTACTGAATTACTTACTATTGAAATTACTAAATTATATTTGTTAAGTATACTTCTAGGAAAATTAGAATATTATCTTAATTTTATATTCCAACAATGTGAAAAATATGTTGTTCCAAACAAAGATTTAAATCATTTTATTACACCCCAGCACTGTTTGCAAAACAGCTTTACCTACTTGATCTGACTCAAGAAGCATGAGGCATTACCAGATGCAGTTTCGAATGCAAGGTGTTCACTCTCCTCCAGTGCTCGATTTTCGAGAAAAGTTGAATGCCACAAACCGCATTTGAATATCTCGATTCGTTTGAGATACTTTTTTCAGGAAATAGGAGAAACTACCAAAAAGTGCCCAATTGGGGACACCTTGTACATACCAGTAGTTACCAACCATATAAATACAAAAGAAGCTTTGTGGAAAAATTCTGTCGAGTCGTTTTTATGTATGTAAAAACAAAACAAAAATCCACAGACCTCACATCTTAAGTATATAAGTATATAAATAATTTTATTTTACATTGATTTTTATAAGAATAGTAACAGTAAATAAATTTTACACATTCGCTGCAAGTGCACCTATGGCAAATTTTCAACTAGGAAGACACGTAAATTTTGTTGTTTTTTTTAAATTTAATAAAAATATCATACCAATAAAACTCATTTTTTCATTCATAAAATACATATATTTTGTTTAGCATGATATATATTATTTTAATAAAAGGTATTACATAACATATTATAACATTAAAACATTTTAATAAACATTAAACATTAAAACGTAAACTATAAAATTTGATTAAACACATTAATATTATCATATTTCATATAATAATTAAAACCTTAATTAAAAACTTCAATATTTCGAATTATACATAAAATTACTTAAAATTTATCGTGGATTTAAAAAATGTAATTATATACATGGTGATACAAAAAAGAATACTTGGGTAGGTACTCTTTTCCCACTGTGCATTAAGCCAATTAAATATCCTAATGATTTAGAAGAAACCTGACTTAGGTATTAACATTTTTGTTGGAAAAGGCGTGGGGTACAAAATATGAAAACTCACCCAGTACATTAAAGGTCAAATCACTAAAAATGGTCAATCGATAAATTTTCATTGATAATAATAATAATACTTTAGTCAACACTTACCTATTTTATTGTATTCTTATATAACACTGGTATATTTATCACTCTGCGTTGCATAAAAATTTGACAGCTTCTCTTTTATCTTCCATTCTTCCTTAATTTCCAAAATATTGAATTTTCATTCATTTAGGCAACTGATGTGAAGTAGGTAAGGGGCATGTAATTACCATATAGGCGGCAAGTAACGTAAAACTTTTAAAGTTTCTGCTTAAAAAAATTTTGCGATGTCAAGTTTTGGATCAAATATGTATACCGTACTTTCACCGTTTTAGTATACATAGCCATGGCTGGGCGGCGCGCCGCCGTGTATTCGGCTAGGTTCTTCAGTCGTTGGCGGGGGGCGGGGCGTGTTTTTTGCTCGCAAAACTCTACTGATAAGCGGTGCGGGACTACTGTGTACTCCCCCCGCCAACGACTGACAAACCTAGCTGGACGCACGGCGACGCGCTGCCTCTATTCACCTATGTGTACTAAAACGGTGAAAGTACGGTATAGCTTACGCAAGATAAGCTGAGCTGCGCCCTCTGCAGTATGAAATGGTGAGACTGCGCCGTGCTCGCGGCCACAGAAAAACATCACTTAAAAAACATTCTAGTTTTCGAGAAAAATTGTGTCAATAATGAGAAAATTTCAAAAATTGGTATTTTTGCCCTTGTTAATGAGTTTTTCATCTGAAAGAAATTGTAAGCCGTTTTGGTGAATATATTATTGAAAAATGTCATTTTTTTGTGCTCCCAGAATATTTCATCCAAAACTTTACATCGTCAAAACGTATCTTTTTAATAATAGGTACATTTCAAAAATTTGTATACATGAACTTCAATTCTTAAATTTTTAATTTTAAAATTTTTGATCGTGAATAACCAAATACACCTAAACATTTTAATTTTTATTTTTCCGTATGAATCAATTTTAATTAATAAGCAGTATTCAATAACACTTACCTATTTTATTTTACACGTCACGAATTAGGGTACCACTGTGATTTATGAATAGAAAATATAATAAACACCCAATGAAAAGGAGATTTATTATTTTGGATTTGAGACAAAGAACACCGAGCCACCAGATGAGTCTGATTCATCTGTGACAAAACACCTAGGAGCCAAGGTTTTAAAACATCAATATCGAGATCTCGGCTATCTTATAGTATATTACATAGCGAGAGTTGTAAACAGCTTATTACGTATGAGTGGAAAAGTTCCGCACGAGCCGCGCAGCGGCGAGTGCTGTAATTCCACGAGTATGTAATAAGCTTACAACTCGAGTTTTGTATTATAATTTTTCTTCGACGAAAGAAAAACTATTATAATAGATAAACTATACTTCTAATTATCTGTCAGGCAACAATTAGTATGTTGGTTAGTTGCTATGGCGACGCGGATGCCGCGCTAACAAGGCACCCGTGATAATTGCGTTTAAATTAAGAACAGATACGTATTTTTTTATTACGTATCAGTCATTACGTGTCACTTATTACGTGTCAGTGTTCGTAACAATGGGCTTACTTATAACCTAAACCGTCACTTAATAGGTACCTATGTTACTAGCATAGGAGTATAGAAAAAAAACTATAACATGACGACGCCGCCGACATGTATATATTATTATCAGCACCTCTAAGCATAATCTGTTTATTTATTCCTTGTAACCCAAACTAAACTCGACCGACTCGACGAACCGTGACCATGTCGCATGTCGGTTCGATTTTACGAACCATATAAATGCGCCCAGACCCAGAAGTATTTTCAATACTAACACTAAGTTTCAGCTGCGTGACGGTTATTCCTTCCCTCAACGGTTTCAGTTCGTATTCACTTCAAACCCGTAATTCAATCTTAAAGAAAAGCGCGACCTACAAGTCAATCAATCTAGAGACATTCTTATAGTTCGAGGCAGTCGATTTAGAGGAGACGAATCCTTTCCCAGCATTTCATTTTCTGGAAGAAACCGTAGCTTCAGGCTCTAGAAAACTTTTCTTTCCATTTTGTAGGATAGTCACTTTATAAATTTCTTGGTTTCAAATACAGACACGTGGGTAAATCATGTAGATAGGATTTTTTGAATTTTTTATGGAAAAATATTTGCACACTTATTTCAATCTTGTATAAAAATACAAGGTAATTAGCTAGGTATAAACCAAGACGTTATTTAGAAATTCTGGATAATATGGTAATCCAGTCTACTTAATTATAATTAAGTTAATTCAAAGTCTGCTTGTATACCTATTTATATGACTTTCCTAATGTCATCCGGTCTCAGGGCGGTCTCAAAATGGAATGCTTTAAATTCAGGTCAGAATCAATAAAAGGATACTCCTGGTCTATTATAACACAATGTTGTAACAATATTTGGAAATCTTATTTTCGTTTTTCACTTAGAAGTTTTCTATATATTGCACAACTGCATTAGTAGGTTATTAACATTTTCAGTGGTTTTATAAAGTTATAATTTGGTGGTGTAGCTGTGACTCTTCAACAAATTCATGAATCCGATTTGCTTTTTCTACATTAATAATTGACATTTTATATTCCATAACCAAATCAATTAATACCAGGGACCCTTTTTAAAGAGTCCCTGATTAATACCACCATAATTCATAAATAAAAATAGTCCTGCCCTGTGACTTTCGCTATCTGCCATCTGAATTGAAAAAATCGCTGAAAATGAGTTTGTCTGTTAAAATTTCAAAAGTCTTAAGTACTTAAAAAAGTTGTTTCTTTTTTAAGTTTTTGCATAGGTGTACAAAATTTGAATACTCTATTAAAATGTTTTGCTTTTTGCCATTTTTTAATAATTTTGAACTCTCTGAACATTTTAAAAGATTTGAATTGCATAGAAACTATTTTATATCGTTAGCTTTATCATTATATTTACTTTTTATTGCCAAATATCGATAAGAATATGCCTTTTTCAAAAGAAAATGATATTAACACTTTAAAACTCTGGTGAGAATTTGATGTAGGTAAGTACCGTGAAGGCATTTAGGTATAAATATAAATTTATTCACAATAAATTTTCCTGTACAAAATTGATGCCAAAATAATAAATCAAAATATTACTGTTTCACGTACCTACCTAACCAAAATTCAAGAATAATTTTGGTTAGGTACCTACGTGAAATAGGTTGATGATATTTTACTTTATTATTATTTTAGCACCAGTTTTGTACAATAAAATTTAATGTAAATAAATTTATATCCTAAATGCTTGATGATACATCAACTTTGTATCAAACGGAGTTTTAAAGCGTTAATATAATTTTCTTTTGAAAAACACATATTCTTAATATAGGTATTTATAAAATGCCAAAAAATCTATTAATTCAAATTCGTTCAAATTTGGTAGGTATGTACATAATGAAAATTAGATTAAATTAAAATTTGGTAGAAAAAGAAACAACTCAAGTAAAACTTTTTGAAATTTTAACAAACAAACCCATTTTAGGCGATTTTATGTTTTATATGTCATTTTTGACAGTTACCGTAAGTGACGTGACCACGTTTGAGCGAGTCATTTTTCATCTTTTTAAAAACAAAAGGTAACCCCAAAGTTAAATTAAAAAAATCATTAACTAAAAATTTTCCGAACTTTTTATAGGACACTGCGTATAACTATTTTTATTAATGCATTTTTAGTACCTACTATGATCCCTTACATCTACGCCAATGGTTAATTAGGGACTTTAATATGACCTCATCAATTTTTTTCTCATATTTTCAGAACATCCTATACTCTATAATACCCAGTGAATTTTATTACGTATTTGAACTTGACAATTCCCTAATAAAAAAAAACAGTGCCTATCTCTACAATATAGGTACATACCTATTTACGATTTACCTACCTGGGTGCAATATACTTCTTGTTTTGTAGCTTTCAAAACCGCAATCAAGTATTATAGGTACCCACTCTGTGGCTGGCAGCTATCGCAGCATAGAAGTAAAACAATCTTCCCAAGGAAAGTTTCTTGGACAAACAGTAAATAAATAAAAATGTTACTGCTACGCCACTGCATGCACATAAAAGGAAGTAAGAAGGGCGTAAGTAATGAATCGTGCGAGGGTGTAAGAATATGGTCTTAACCCCGACAGGAGGATAGGGTACGATTTTTTTATTAGATAACATCCCCGAGCAGGCAATATGCCTCCCTCTCTGGGCACTGTTACCACTGGCTAGGTGGGAGAGTGAAGATAATGACCCCTTATCATAATTTACTTGTTGGAGAAGGGGAATAGGGGGCAGGGGGAGTCGACTATAGCGCAGAATATAGGTAATATCGTTTTTGGACATAAACCCTTATCTTCTACTGACGTGTGTGATGTGATGTTAGTGTTATTACAACATGGAAATTCATTGGCAATTTTGGATAGCTAGGTGACGATGTAGGTGACGCATGGTGAAGTTGTCGCTCAATATAAATAAAAACTCAAATTGGGCAAAACTATTCTATTAGAAGTAGCCGTAGCATGTTTATTGTTTGTAGGAGAAAGAACAAACCTTTTAAATTTAACAGACTGCCGAAGACCCTGCGTAATTTTCTGAAAATATCTGAGCACGCGGTTGCATAAACTTGTGTGCCATCCATTTTCAATATAAAAATAATAAAAAATTAAAATATCATTATCACATAAACCTAAATGCTTAGGGTTTAGAACCCAAAATTTAAAAAAAAATGATGACTGGAAAAATCAATGTTCTAGCAGGTATGGTATAAATTTGAAATAATTCAAACCAAAGCAAAAACCAATAATTTTGTTTCACACAAAACAACACCACACAAAAATCTATACGCAAAACCAACATTCGTAAAATAAAGTGCAATCCTTGTTTCCGTGCACGGCACTGGTTATACTTGACTACGTCGACACCTGCTCCGTGGATCTCCGAAACGCCGACCAATCAAATCGCTACACTCGCTTTCTTATTGACTGCCTCCTTGACTAGGTCGACGTCGACAGCATAAAAACCTTTGAATTTTTGCTGATAAGTCTGGTATTTTTACCAGTAGCAGAGCATGGTAAATACTATGAAATAGATCGCGCCCCGTATATCACTGTGTTCCAGGGTAGCTCGAGAATAGGCGGCTCAGCAATAAAATACAAGACAAAACACTTTTTTAACTATATTAAACCGAACCTGTTCGACGGCTGGCCACTTGTGCAGTGAAATGCGGTGGATAGCCGTGCCATACTTTCACATATCTTAGGATATACTTGTGTAAATAGTTATAATCGATATGGCTTTTTAGAGACCTTTTGATAATATTATATGGTGCATTAACCTTTACGTTGTGTTTGACAACAACCTTTAAAAAGAATACTTATGTATATTTTTGAAAACTGCGTGAAGCTTATGTCCTATATTCTTTTTGTGGCCCCAATTAGAGTTTTTTTTATGCCATTTCAAGTGTCTTTAGAAATACTATACATATTTTTTTGGATTTGAAAAAGTGGTCACCCACTTTGATTATGTGCAAGTTGCACTGTAGGACCTGCTTAACTTCCTTAATGTTGCTAATAATGGATTTTCTGTTTACTTTCAGTTATCATCAGCATTTGCTGGTTTGCTGGCAGCGTGGTAGGCTTCCTACCATTAATGGGATGGCATAAAGTACCATCAAAAGATGGCAGCTGCTTCTTTCTGGCAGTCATGGACTACAACTACTTGGTCTTCCTGTATTTCGGTACAATCATCACTCCAGCGGTACTCCTCATTGCTTTCTATGCTCATATCTACAGTGTAGTACTCAAGCAGGTGAGATTTCCATTTAACGATATAAGTACTTTTACCATTTTACCCATTGCAATAAAAAACACAACTACCTACTATACAGTGTGTCCGAAATTGGTGATGCATGTATTGCGATCTCGGAAACTGTTAGAGATAGAGAAAAGGTTAAATGGGGAAAGTTTTAGATAATTCTGTTTGTAATTGAATGCCGTTTAGTTTGCCACTTTATCTCTTTCGGTTTTGAAGATATTTTGAAAAAACTAAAATGATGCATTTTCGAAAATTCCCTGTAATTTCTTTGTTTATGAAAATTTTTAAATTCTGCAAAAACTTTCTTAGGGCAACTTTTTACGCCTAAAACGCCTGTGTAGTCAGATTTTATTTGCAACGTTTCGGTTTTTTGGAACCATCATTAACTTTGTTTTTCATATGGGCGCCATATTGGATTTTTACGGTTTTGAAAAGCCTATTTTTTTAGCTTTCTAATGATCTATCACACCTAGTAAAAAAAAGTTCGTTTATGATTAAAAAAACAAAATTACGATTTTGTATTAATTTGGCAACGCCGCACAATAAGGAGCTTATAGTGGATTTAATCTCTAAATTACAATTAATAAGTAAATATCCTTATTATAGTTTCTCCTATATGAAAATGTTTTGAAATCATAGAAATAACCCTTTTTGAAATCTTAATGCAATTTAGCATGGAATTAAATGTATAAACTGTAAAGAATAATAATAATAGAAATAAAATTATCTAATCTAGTGTTCAAATGCCGCCCATTTGCTTCCATACATCTCCGACATTTTTTTACCACTTACACCTATCTAGTAACACGATGCATAATATTATTGTGTTACGGTTAATATTTGAAAAAGGGTTATTTCTATGATTTCAAAACATTTTCACATAGGAGAAACTATGAGGTCATTGAGTTTTATTATTTTATTGTGCGACGTTGCCAAATTGATCACAAAATCGTAATTTTTGTTTTTTTACCCATAATCGAACTTTTTTTACTAGGTGTGATACATCATTAGAAAGTCAGAAAAAGAGGTTTTTTCAAAACCGTAAAAATCCAATATGGCGCCCATATGAAAAAACAAAGTTGATGATGGTTCCAAAAAACCAAAACGTTGCAAATAAAATCTGACTACACAGACGTTTTTGGCGTAAAAAGTTGTCCTAAGAAAGTTTTTACAGAATTTAAAAAATTTCATAAATAAAGAAATTACAGGGAATTTTCGAAAATGCACCATTTTAGTTTTTTCAAAATATCTTCAAAACCAAAAGAGATAAAGTCGCAAACTAAACGGCATTCGATTACAAACAGAATTGTCTAAAACTTTCCCCATTTAACCGTTTCTCTATCTCTAACAGTTTCCGAGATCGCAATACATGCATCAGCAATTTCGGATACACTGTATACTAAAAGTATATATCTTTAAAACGTTGTCTAATGCGGCATACTTAAGGTTGTTGTGTTAGTAATATTTTTTTTTGTTTCAGCTAAGGCAGATCGTATCGATCAATCCAGAAAACGGCAGTACCACCAGAGGCTTTTCAGGGGGTACCATGATCCGTCTACTTGGCGTACAACAGTCCCATGAAATGAGGGCGACCCAAAACCTAGCAATTATCGTACTTTTCTTTATGATATGCTGGATACCGCTGTACACGATCAACTTTGTCATAGCTATAGACGACAGTGCTTCTATCAACCCAACATTCATGTTGTTTTGTATCATTTTGTCGCATTTAAATTCAGCTGGAAACCCTCTGCTGTACGCTTACCATTTAAAAGATTTTCGGGCAGCTCTCAAGAATTTCTTCTGCGACTTGTTCCACATAAAGTACATAGACGAGTTTACAAAAAGAAGATCGAATTACACCCAATACATGTTGCAGTCAAGAAAACAGCCCAATTCGTTGTATAGTGAACAAAACTTTATCGGCAGTGCAGGGCATGCTAAAATGGCTGCTATAGTTAAAAATTCTGCTTTAGTTGCTGCTGCAACTACAGGTGACATTACTAGAGATATTTGGAACATTCCAGAAGACTCGGGAAGAGATTCAGCATCATCGAGAGATTCTTTAAAGTCTGAACATTCATATAATCACGACGAAACAATCATGATTAGACCAGCAACACCGTTCAGACCAAGAATCTTCAGCGAAATGAATCAGGCATATCTTAATACCTTAAGCATGGAGGATGATGTTTTTAACGACGAATGCATTTTCACGCACGACGATGACGAAATAGAGACATGCTTAAATGCCAACTTTTTCAAAAACACAACTATTGTACCATCTATAAACAAACCACACATTTCAAATTCGTCGCCACAGTTGTCCAAGGGAGTTTTCCTGGTTGAACAAGAGACGAAAACGAAAGAAGTGTCGAGCAGTTACCAGAACAATTTAAGTGTGTGTGCAGACAATACAGTGATCAATAATAATGTGAGTCCATTTAAGGCAGTTAGGAAAATGTTTAGCAAGAAAGTGAAAAGAAGTTTGAGTGATGGTGGGACAAATTATAATTTGCCTGAAGGTGCTGATAACAGCGTTGTACAACATTCTTGTGGAAGCTGAATATATTTTTAGCTCGAAACTTTTATATTTGCCAGAAATAAATTTATATAATTCAAGCTGACAAAATGCATGATGGTCTTTTTGACTATGACTGTTTAAATATACCAAATTTTATTTAATACTGCCATATAGTATTCCATGTTTAAACTATGACTTTTTTTCCATGTATATATTTTATAATTATTGAAGAAACGCTTTTCTGGGTGTCAGAACCAAAAATCTGCTTTAAGTATTTTTTCATTTAAAGATCTCAATGTAAGACAGGAGGTGAAGATAAATTGTGACCTGTAGACAAATATCAAGAATATATTCCCCATAATAGCAATGACCTCTTTTGATATAACCATGACTGAAGCTTTAATTTTAATGTTTTATTTCAAAGCGCAAAAAAATATTTTTGGGTAGCACCAAAAGAGAAAGACAATTAATTAGGCTCTTAGATATTAAAATACCAACTAGGGTCCCCCTTGGAAGTCATGTTTATATTAAAATGTGTCAAAAATTAAAAAAAACTTGTGAAGTATCAATGTACATTGTTATGTGGTATTTTAAGCCAAGTGTTTATTATTTATTGAATCAATAATAAATATTGTCCATAATGTATTATTTTTCATATATTTATATTTTTGAAAAAGTTGGATGGAACAATAAAAGACAAATTAAGTATAATTTGCGTTTTCTTGGGTAATAGATACTAAAATTCTTAAAGATGTGTGTAAACTGTAAACTTTATTTTCAAATACAAACTGCAACAATTGTAATAACTTAAATATTACACTCTTAAATGATTTAAGTACTTCCCTAATACTTTAAGTAGCTAGTACGAATTGGGATAGTACTTAAAATTCTAAAATTGTAAAACATACAGGGTGTCTACTTTCAAACATATCAAATCCATAAAACTTTATTTTTGGAGATAATTACCGGAACTTTTTTTTTTGTTTGAAAAGCCTTCAAAAGCCACTTCTTTTGCTTTCCTACCATTTTCAAACTGCAAATCCAGGGCCAGGATTTTTTTTATTTAAAATCTGACCCCACAATGTTAATCAGGACACCCCAAAACCCCACTATACCAAATTTTCCATTCAAACAAAAAAAGTTCAGGCGTTTATTGCCAAAAATAAAGATTTGTTTGTATATGTTTGAAAGTAGATACCCCGTATATGTACATATATTATGTATATTTATACCTTTTAAAGAAGGTACTATATTTTACATTTAAAGCGTATTTTCACGAGCAAAACCCTACAGGGTTTAGGTTTAGGCAGGTTTTGTTTGATTTAAGTCTGACGTCTTGAAATTATTCCCCCTACAAGTAAATTTTCTTATGTCGTGAGAATGGATGTTTTTGGAAACCTGTTTTAACTCGTATTAATTCAGAGAGAAAAATGCCAAAATGCCGAAAATACATTCCCTTCTCCATCTATGAGATCCAATGCTACAAAACAAACTGCAAAGAATAAAATTAGGCAAAATCTTCTTTACAAGGTAATGATTATGTTAACTTGATTGTTTTTATATGTCTATGGTTGCCGCCCCTCTGATAAAATTCCTCGCGAAAATGAAAGGATTTCGATAAACGTAAAAAGATTTTGCAGTGTTTTGTTCGCGAAAATACGCTTTTTGTTCCAAACATTTCAAACATGGAAAATACTTGCCAACCTAATTTAGAGAATTTTTATTATCTAGTCGGGTAGAATTGGAGCTGTAAGAGACGCAGTAAGTAAAATTGATAGTTTCAGCTAGTAACAAATTAAAAAATAAATTAACCCTTTGCAAACAATAGCTAGTTTCATTTTTCATCGGGAAAGTTTTTGTTTATGTAATTTAACTACTTTGGTACAAATTTCCAAAATTTTTTAATGCAAATTTGAAAAGCAACTGTAGAAAGGGTTAAGCCCAGAAAGAAACCATCAATAATACTTACTATGAACTGGTAAAGCTAACCTATACAACATAATAATTAAAAAGCACTTTATTATTTATATATTTATTTTGGTCTTTTTCAGGTTAAGTTTATACTGAAATCACTCATGCTACATTAAAATTAAAGTACAAGTTCGAATCTATCAAAATATTGGCGAATGGTAATTAAAAAAACTCAACATAAAATTTAATTTTTCGTTTCATAAAATTTTGTTAGAAAAATATTAACAGTATTTGTCTCGATGTATTATCAACAGATATAAAAAATTATAAATAAGTATTAGATAATATACCACTCTAAATAGATCATTGCTACTAAAATTTTGCAGTAGTTATGTAAACTACTGTTTTTTTCTAAATATTGTAAATGTACTGTACCACAGACAGAGGCTTTTGAATAACCAACCAAAAAAATTAACAAAGCTTCTCTATACCTTCGTCTGTTCATTACCCAGGCAAAAGTTTATGAGGCCGAACAAATGCAAATTAAAATGGAATTTTGTTACTAAAGTTTCTTGGGTGAATATCTACAAAATAAAATAAAAAAACTGCAGAACAAATACCTATTTCATAAATTATTAAACAAAATTGCAGAAAAATATAAAGATCGTTTTACTACCAAGCTTTGCCACGAAATAATGTATGAGTATGCACAGAATAAATATCGTCGTTTAAGATGCAATAGCTCGTAACCCACACTTTTTGCCAAAACGAGATTTCTGCGCCATTTTACTTATGGGATGCCAGATTATGTATATGCAAAATCTCGCAAGCCACAGTTTTAAGATAAATGCAGTAGTTTATAAATAAAAAACCTCGTATCCCACATGCTTAAATGCAATACCACCTTAGCCACGTATTCCCGCCAAGTTTGTTGGTTGCGAGGTATTGTTGTTTAGTGCAAAACATCGCATTCCACAATTAGACGCTATCGGTGTGGGTTACAAGGTTTTGAATTAGTGGACATAGGAAGTCGTTACAAGTAACCCACATAACCTAACCTAAAAATATTAACTTTAGTTCATTCTTCATGCTACAAATCGTTGTCCAGTTTCATCTATTCCCAAAATAAAATGAATAATAATAATAATATACGTAAACGAAGTAAATTACTTGTTGAAATGTGTTTAAAACCAACAGGTAAGCTGCAGTTTTTGTTTATTAATTTGATTTGTAAGTTTTAAGATACAACAGTTTAAGTTTGGTAGGTAGGACTTCTAGGTTAAAAAAAATGTATTAATTATTCCATTTTTAACATGAAGCCCCATTTACTATAAAGTATAAACGCATACATTATCTAAGTACCTACCTTTTTTAAATTACATTTCAATAATAGCTAGTTTATTTTTTGCAGAATGGAAATACACTGATGTTGGAAAGGTCCGCAATTCTGTGGGTGGTTCTAATAACAACCAGCCGACCATCTTAGAAAATGTGCCTCCAGATGAACATCACATTCCGGTAAATGATGTAAGACAGGTGGATGATTCGGGTGGTTCCAATAACAGTCAGCCCATCATATTGGTAACTGTACCTCCAGATGAACAGGTTTCGAGAGAATATCCAATAGATCCTCAAATTTTTTACAATTTGGAAACTACAACACCAACGCCAATATTTGATAGTAACAGTTTTGGCGAAACCATGCAGAATCAATTGACTAATCAAAGTACCGATGAAGTTTTTCTAGATACGAACGAAGGTAGCCAGGAATTATCTGACTTAGGAAGCGCAACTTGGAATATTTCGCAGTCCTTTAGTCATAGTGTAACCGACATGCAATTCAACGAATCACAAAATAATACAAACCTAGAGATTGCAGAGAAAGGAGCGGATGGAATTCCAAAAAGCCCCAGATTGGGACATGAGCAGGTCAGGGAACAAACATCAGCCACGTTTTCAGGGGACAGCTATAAGTCAGACTCGGCGAATGAATCCACTTATGAAGATGAAAATACAACAAATATTGACAGTGGATCAAGTAGCAGCAATGAATCAATAACAAGAACTAAAAAACGTAAAAGAAAACCTCTAAAACAACTGTGGAAGAGGGAAAAAAATAAGATTCTGCGTGAGAAGGGACTAAAATATACTGGATTTAAGAAAGACGGAGAAACAAAAAAATACAAACAAGTTGCTCCTAAGCCTGAAAGAAAAATGGGTGAACCCTGCGAATCCAATCTTTGTAAGAAGAGTAAACTGCGTTCTTGTTCAGATATTCCCGAAGAGAAAAGAAGGCAGCTGTTTGAAAAGTTTTGGAAAATGACGTGGGATCAGCGCAAAGTTTATGTGGTTAATAACGTAACAGTTTCAAGTGTCAAGAGAAGATACACAAAAAATGAACAATCATCAAGAAACTTATCAATGTTTTATAATTTAACAATAGACGGACAAAAAACTAATGTTTGCAAGAAACTTTTCCTGTCCACCCTGGGTCTAGGAGAATTTCAAGTTAGCTCATGGGTTAAAACAGCTGAACATGGTATGCACGAATCCAAAAGTTCCAAAAATGAAAATAGATCAGCTCACCTACAAGAAAAGAAAAATACCGATAAAGAATTTATGATCCAATTTTTCAATGAATTACCCACTTTGCCGTCCCATTATTGCCGTCAAACATCATCTAAATTATATTTGGATCAAACAGTGCCTTCAATAACTGCTTTATATAAGGAGTACGTTTCAAAATGTAATACTGAAAATAAAAATTCTATGAGTCGAAGAACTTTTGATGATATGTTCAAAGAAAAAAATCTTGGTATTTATCAGCCTAAAAAAGACAGGTGCGATCTTTGTTGTCAGTTTGAAGTTGGAAATTTAGAAGAAGGTCTATTTATTACACACATTGCAAAAAAAGATAGAGCGAGGCAAGAAAAAGCGAAGGACATGAAGTTAGCTGAAGATGAACAGGCGGTGGTTCTAATGATGGACTTACAAGCTGTTAAAGTATGCCCTAGTTTAAACGCAAGCGCTTTATATTACAAAACCAAGTTATGCTGCCACAATTTTACAGTTATGAACATAAAAACTAAACACGTTATGTGTTATTGGTTCAGTGAGGTGGATAGTGATCTTTCAGCTTCTACGTTTGCGTCATTGGTAGTTGACTACATTTCAAGATTTACGGACACTAGTAAGCCACTTATAATTTACAGTGATGGGTGTACCTACCAAAATAGGAACAATATTTTAGCCAATGCTCTTCTTTTTTTGTCAGTTAGCAGAAATCAAGCCATTGAACAGAAGTACTTAGAACGTGGGCATACACAGATGCAGTGTGATTCTGTTCACAGCAGAATTGAAGCTAAAATAAAAGAAAGCAGAGAGATTTTTCTTCCTTCAACTTATTTGTCCATTAGCCGAGAAGCTCGTAGGAATCCCTTCCCTTACTGTGCCGAATGGATAAATTATGACTTTTTTCGGGACTTCTCTCAGAAAGGAGATCAAATGTATGGAAGCATTAGACCTGGAAAGAATAACGTAACGGATATTCGAGCAATTAAATATACTCCTGAAGGAACAATATTGTATAAACTTGATTTTGATGACCCATGGACAGAGCTCCCCCAGCGCCGATGCCGAAAAGTTGTTTGTCTCGTTTGGCCGCAACTGAATCCGGAAAAAAAAAAGATAAAAGCCCAAAAGTTTAAGCATCTGCAGGAGCTTAAACAAGTTATTCCTGCGGATTGTCATTACTTCTATGATAGTCTAAGTCATGTCTAAGTTATATTGTCAAAACCATTTAGTTTGTGCTTTTTTTTGATAATCTAACAATAAAGTTACATTACAATAAGCCACACTTTGTTAATATTTTATCGAAGCAATAGCTCGTAAGCCACCAAAAAACCTAAAATATCAAGTAAAACAATATTTTTTTTCATTTCAAGAATATAAATTTATTTTTTGTAGCCCGACATCCATGATTTATTAGTGTAATTATATTATGTTTAAGTGTAGCTCGTTTTTTGACCCTCCTGTAAAAACATGTCTATGTGGGTTATGAGCTATTGCATCTTAAACGACGATATGATTATTTTTCCTTCATTTCCTTTAGAAACAACATAACATGCAGTCATATTCACAACACCTTATTTTTACAAATTATACAGTGTGGATAGAAATTGTGGAATATTGCTTATATTTCTTAAAATTTTCCTAATATGAATAACATGTTTTAATAAAAGTGTTAGAGGAAATTATTTCCCATTTAGTGATATCAAGCAATCTTTCGTAGCACAAAAAATGTGGTTGCCATGGTAACCGATTTAATTTTTTTAAATAGCACCATATACTTTTTTGTGAAAATTGATACATTGGAACTTTCTGAATACGATACAATACAATTTTAGTGGGGTCGCATAAGAAAAAATACAAAAAAAATTAAGTTTTCTATTATGCTATTGACAATGATTATCAAAATAATTATTAACATCAAGTAAGCCATGCCAAAATCAGAACAATGCGAAACTGTCACTAGCTGTGTAACTGTGTATATTGTTACACTAAACGTACTTTTTTACTCAATTTTCTGTGTATCTACTTAAGTACTTAGTATGTTAACCTTTATTTTTTCTGTTTCACTTAATTCAAGCGCCATTATAACATACTAAGTACTTAAGTACACAGAAAATCGAGTAAAAAAAGTATACGTTCACTGTAACAATGCTCATAATTACAGGTAACTGACAGCTAGTGACAGTTTCTCATTGTTCTGATTTTGGCATGGCTAACTTGATGTTAATAATTATTTTGATAAGCATTGTCAATAGCATAATAGAAAACTTAATTTTTTGTATTTTTTTTCTTATGCGGCCCCATTAAAATTGTATTGTATCGTATTCAAAAAGTTCCAATGTATCAATTTTCACCAAAAAACGTATATAGTGCCATTTAAAAAAATCAAGTCGGTTACAATGGCAACCACATTTTTTGTGCTACGAAAGATTGCTTGATATCACTAAATGGGAAATAATTTCCCCTAACACTTTTATTAAAACAAGTTTTTCATATGAGGAATATTTTAAGAAATATAAGCAATATTCCACAATTTCTATCCACACTGTATTAGGAACTGCTTGGGCAGCAATTTTTAAAAAATGATTTAAATCCATTTGTTTTTTTTGGGAATTTTTTAAATTCTCTTTTGGTTTTAGATTTTAACGTTTTTTTACCAATTTAACATACATACTTCCATCGCTCTTCATTTTTTATAAAATAAAACTATTTTTTTATAAATTACTTATTAGCTTACTTTAGTACACCTTAAATATCTTAAATTAAGATAACCACTAAAAGTGACGAATTTTGAAAATTTTGTACAAAGCACAAATATCTTCAAAACATTTCATTACCTGTTAGTATCAAAATACTGAATGTAATTTAACAAAAAAATACCTACTCTGGGATCTCAACCAAAAAAAGTAAAATTGAAAGTCACGCTAGGTACTAAAAAAAGGCTTTCTGGATGTGACGTATCTTTCGTCTACATACTTTTTCGTCGGTATGTATCTCAAAAAACAAGCGCCGTAGCTGGCGGTCAACGCGATAAACCTACCCTACACCGACTTTCTTTCATATGCTGCCCAAACACTTCCCAACTTGCGCCCCCCGAATCGTGACGGAACACCCTAACCGAAAATTAAAAGTCATCACAATTTGCACAAGCAAAACAGTACGGGGATGAAGGCGCCTATCGCTATGAACACAGGCAGCATGATCGAAGACTCGTCCTCGGCGTACGGGTCGGGCTGTTGGGGCCCGCCGGCCCTCGGCCTCACCCTCGGAACATCGTCCGGCTCCGCCTCGTCCTTCTCGGCCTGGTCGTTCTGGGTCGGGCTCGGCTCGACGGGGATGGGAGGCAGCTTGGGGACGTCGTCCGGCTTACCTTTGATCACGTAGAAAGCGTTCACCTTGGGGTTGTCCTTGTAACCCTTGATGAATTCGACGCGGACCTTGCTGTTCTGCACTTCCGATTCCTCGCCGTTCACGTGGAGGTGTCCTGAGAAGGACAACAAGGGATGCGTAAGAAAGTGTGTCTATACGTGCTGATTCGTTTCATTAAAATAAAACGAAAGACACATTTACAAGTTTTATTTATCAATTTTCAAGAAGACAGAAGACTGGATCCTTTCAGATGAAAACAGCGAGACTGAGGATGCTAATGTTATTGGAAGATGAACAAAATCGGGCCTACTAGATTTTGCAAGTAAAAAATACCTTTTCTCATACTTGCGTAAAAGTGTTACAATCCGCATGCTTTTATCTCCGAAACGGTTAATATTTTGGAAAAAGGCGCTAAAAACTTTTCTCGTGGAGAATTTAGTGGGGATTAATATTAATTATTAGTATTTTTCTCAAAAATATATTAGAAGATATTCCCGAAAAACATAATTTCAACGCCATTTTGTCGATATGGTATTTCTCACCTGTGGGCAGTGGCACAACCAGAAATTATTGTCAGGGGGGCTGGTTGTCAATGTTACTATTATTTTTGTGTAGAATTACTTAATAATAATAATAATAATAAAAGTGAGTAACGCTGTAAAACTTTAATTTGAAAATTAAACATTTAGGTAGATATAGTCTTTGGCTTTTTTGAGGGAACAAAGTAATTATCTATCTTTTCAATATCATTCGGTTTGGAGTGATAAATACAGCACACGTACATCTATACCTACAGGGTCGTAGATAAACTTTGTCGATGGGGGAAAGAAGTTCGTTTTTTATTGTCAATTGCGTCGCAGGCGGAAATTTTCAAATTTTCAAGGTCAAACATTTTAAATGAACTAAAATTAATTAAGCAATCTAATATTAGCAAAACATATGCAAGTCAACTGATTGTACTTTTTTTCTTTTTTAACTTTGAAACCATAATAATAATTGAACCATGCAGTAAATGTAAGAAGTAGGTACACTTTTTTCCTTTACATAAAAGCCCGAGAGAGAATTCCTTGAGTGACGTGGAAGTAAAAATATAAGTTAGTGCCTATAAATGTGTTGCCACAGCCTATAAATTAACATGTCCTCTCAAAGGGCCAAATATAGAATATAGATAGGAATCTACCTATAGAAATTTATTTCCTGGTGGGTTTATAATGATTATTGATTTTTAAAAGCAGGAATTAAAAGAAGGTGTTTGCTTAGTAAAATGCGCCGCAGGCATATTGTAGTTAATATATATATTATGTAGGTGTAATAATTAAACATATCCAATATTAAGAAACCTAGTCAAAAATCCATTTCTCTGTCAGATAAGTTGAATATAGTTCACAAGCTGCAAAATGCACAAATATGATGTCATTATATGGACTTTCCATACTTATATAAATACATATCATTTATGCACTATGTAGTTTTGAATTTTCTGGCATTTGCCCAATAAAAATGTTCAATTAACGATATATTTTTGTCTGTCTTTTTATAACGCACCCTAGCTTATCACGAACCTATTTGATGGTCCCTAAGAGGTTCAAACCTATAACTGAGTTTAACTAGGTATTTAAATAGTAAAATGTTCAAGTATTCTTGTTCACTTAGTGTCAGACCTTAGCGTACTTATTTAACCAAAATACTACAAACTTTTTTCATTTTTTTATTCGTAGAATGCGTTAGTAAATTATGTCAGGCTAATTTCGGGATACCTTGTATATTTTTATTGTCTAGAAAACCTCGTCAAAAACTACTGAAAAAAATTCCAATTGAAACACTTTGTTAGGTAGCTTGACACAAGCCTCAGCCTCGATTGTTTTAATTTTATTGAAATTCCTCATGGAATACCTACTTAACGATACAGATAATTTGAAATATATATCAAGTACTTTACCTTTGTTAATTTTGAACGGAATGTATTCATCATGAGCCACTCCCTTTCCAACCTTGTCAAATATATCCAGATCAGCGACAATTGTGTGCTCCCCGTTCAATACAACATCAAACACTTTCTGATCTGGGGCATTAAAATACACCTCACAAAACTTCAAAATTAAAACATATTCACCATCAGAGTTTACGGGGATATCATATCCGAACGTGTCGGTGTGGTACCTAAAATGAGAACATGCTCAATGTTTTCGTTCTTTGCTACATGGGAACTGTTATAGCGACATCCCTCTGTGGCGCCAACAGTTCTACCCTGTACTTAAATAAGCATGTTAAAGCAACTGTGGACGTCACCAAGATCATTATCTTCATTGTAAAGGATTATTCCTTAACTCAATGTTATCTTGCAGAAAAACAAACCTTTCAGTCTGATAAAGAATATAGTCGTTCGGGGGCACTCTACCAATTAACAAACGTTTGCCGTAATCCGAAGCAATTCCTACCCTGTCGTGCAAAGGGTCTTTCTCGTATTTAATCCCATAGGAATCTGTGTGAGCTTCGCCGCCGGCGTTTATAGCATAGATTAACTGGGTAGCGCCCCTTACATGTTGCACGAAAACTAACAGAAGAGTTACAATAGACAACGAGGCGAACGCGTGGGTCGCATCGTTCCTAATTAATAACATATTTCAAATAACAAATAATTAAAAATATTTAACAAGTACAGAAAGTGAGGCTATAGCCCGCCGCGGGCCCAGATGACAACACAAAATGAAAATATGATGACAACCACAAAATATATAGGTTAGGATGACAACCAAGGATGGCAAGGACAACGACGTCAACGACGACACTGATTTATAAAAATAAGAACGACAGTCACCATAAAACTGATCAAACATCGATATCGATAACCACTAATAGCCATAGACAAACTTAAATAAAACTAGGATTCTGAGAGCAAGGTTAGGGCCTCTCTACCAGAGAAATGTAGTTTTCTCTTTCTCTGCTAGTCTCCCGTCTTCTTTATCCCTTTGGACTTTTTTTGTGTTATGCAAGTATATTCTGTCACAGCTTAGTTTTCTGTCTTCTCTGTGGTCACTGTCTTCTGCTAGGGACTTTTCCAACTTCTGACAATTTTCTGCTTTAAATTTTCTAACGTTTCCGGTCTTGCGTCTTGCCTTCGACGTTTGACGTTTTCTATCAAATTTGACGTTGTTTTGCGAAATTTTGTAAATACATTTTCCAACGAAAACTCACCGAAAATTTGTTGACATCATGATATAAGCTCGCACGTATCTACACAAATCAATACGCCAACGTTCGAAATTCCGACCGTCGTCTCAAAATCGTCTGTTATGAAATTATAAAGGGCCCCCAAGATGAGCACAGATGTTAACCAGGAATCCTCCGAGCAAGACGATCCTTCCAAACTGTTAACCCTCAAAAACAAAGAATCATCGAGGTACTGTTGGGTCTGTTTTGCTTCCGAAGAAGAAGATAGGGATGCCGCTTGGGTACAGCCTTGCAATTGTCGAGGAACCACCAAATGGGTAATTATTTACTTATATTTCGACCTCTTGACCTCTTGGAAGGTTCATTCTCGTTAAATATCTAATGTTCTTGTTTTAGGTACATCAAACCTGCCTACAGAGATGGGTTGACGAAAAGCAAAAGGGTAGCAATATGGGCAAAGTTGTATGTCCGCAATGCCAGACAGAATACATAATCGTATTTCCGAACATGGGGACATTAGTGCTAGTACTAGATACCCTCGACAATTTCATATATAAAAGTTGCCCTTTCATGGCTGCAGGGATAGTGGTAGGGGCTGTGTACTGGTGTGCTGTTACTTATGGGGCTATAACCGTTATGCAGGTAAACTATTAAAGTTCATTTTTTTGCTATTTAAATAGTTTTAATGGGTGCTTTGATAAGTCGTTACCATATAATAGCATTTAGAAAGTAAATGTATTGAAATTATTAAAATTTTGGAACTGTTTTTTAACAACCATTAAAATATTTAACTAGGTTCAAGTATGGATAATTATCTTTGTCTATTTTAAATAACATGTTTTATTTGCCAAATGAGGAATGAAGCGAATAATTATATTTTTGTGATCTATGGAAGGTAAGGACTAGTGGCGCAATCCAATGAGTAATAATAGATATCAATATATATATACAATGTCCGGAAGAAAGTATGCACCATATGAGATTTTTATTTTACATTTATTTGAAAATTTTATTCTTGATAAAAGTTTGTGCATTTCTGCAAATTCAAAAGCAGTTTTCATAATTCTGTACTTTGGTAGAAAAAGGGCCAATGTCCATTTCAGCCGATTCGAGAAAAATGAATTTGAATTTATAATTACCTATTGTGAGCTTAAAAATGCAAATAAGCTTTTCTGATAATTTTCAATTTGAGGTGACATAGGTATAGAGTAAAAAGTACGTATTTTAAGGTGATTCTAGCTATTTTAATATATTTCTTTTTAGTTCCAAAAAAATGGACATTGGCCCCGAAAATAATATTGCGAATATGGACATTGGTCCTTTCTTCGAAAATAAAACAAGTCGTACAGACAAAATTTTTTTATTCAGTTTGATAACACCCACAACTTAAACACAAACTGTCGACCACAGAACAGTCAAATACTGTCGACCGAAATTTGAGGTTAGAATACTAACCTCAAAACAAATTAGGGCCAATGTCCAAAAAAATAAAAATGACAAACGGCCAATGTCCTGATACTACGGACATTGGCCGTTTATTTTATATATCAGTTATAGTGAAAGGGCTGATGTCCACACATTGGCCCATTTTCTATTAAAACGAATTGGACTTAGGCCTTTTCCCACTTAAGATTACTTCAATACCATGTAACTTTGGACATTGGCCTTTTTTCTAACCAGAATATATCAACTGCTCAGTCTGATTATACCCTTAACTCCTAAATGCAAATTTTGGACATTGGCCCTTTTTCTACCAAGGTACAGAATTTGAATATCTGAGTTTCGTACACGGTTCGAAAATAGGAAAAAGACTCAAGGGTAAAGCACTCTTCGTTTTAATTTTAGAAGAAACATGTATTATGAAAGTTGTTTAGAATTACAAGATAAGCCCAACAATGAAGTTTCAAGTTTCTATTCCATAAAACACCTTTTTGGCATTTTTTTTTATCATTTATCCCTTATAGAAAATAAAACCACTTTATTTAATATGCCAGTTCTGTTTCAGAGAGGATTTGTGAGTGCTATAAAAATTAATTTGTTTGAACTGTAGTACTGGCTCCTGCAAAATAAAAACGAAAAAATCTATTTTTTTGTGCAAACTTTCTGCTGCTCACTGTATAATATTATTATCTATACCTACTTATCTAATCCAAAATCAAATTCAACAAAAGTTAATGTCTGCAGAAAAATAAAAAAATACTAGTGAAAGCCAAAAGCGTTAGGCAAACAAAATTTACAGTAGGTACTCTTATTTAATAGCTTTATCTGTACTTAACTATCCAACACTTTTTGGGGGTTTCTCTGGTTTTTGAAGGTTTTGCATATTATTTGAGCAAGTGATATCCTAGTTGGAAGTGGCAATGAAACGAAGACAATACTTCTGCCACCCCTTCCCAGCACAAATATGTGCTTGCTTCTGGGGTACTCTTAGTTTAATAAAATAAAAACTATAAAAGTTGCTAGTCCAGCCAAATGACAGAATTTTATTTTCGTTTTTAAGGTAATTGGGCAGAAGGAAGGTCTAGCAATAATGGAACAGGCAGACCCTTTGGTTCTTTTAATAGGGCTTCCCGCTATCCCCGTAGCACTTTTATTGGGAAAAATGATCAAGTGGGAAGATGCTGTTTTATCTTTCATAAGGAAGAACTTCAACAAGATACCTGTACTCAGAAGTGTGATGCCATTTAGGTAAGTCCTAAACTTTGCATATATTTATAGTAAAAGAAGCTACACAAAGATGCATATTATATGCATACATTTCACCCATTAACATTGGAACAATTGGATTTTTTTAGGATTGATGTAGAAACCAACACACCTATACAAGAATCAAGTACAGAGAGCGATATACCACCATTATCAAGTCCAGTTTCAGCCACCAGGATACTCTGTGGTGCTTTGATGATGCCAACGATCGCAAATATGTTTGGTAAATTTTTCTTCGATTCGGTAAAATCAAATTTCCACAAAACGGTCCTTGGCGGTCTAGCTTTCATCGCTTTAAAGGGTTGCCTAAAAATCTACCACAAGCAACAGCAGTACATAAGGCAAGCCCAAAGGAAAATCCTGGATTACACAGAGTCAAATATATCTACGTATATAAGGAATAACAGACGTAACGAATAACTTTTTAGACGGTTTTAAAATGAAATAAAAACAATTGCAAAGGAACTTTTTACTCCAACCGTATTTTGAGTTATTTTTTGTATGGTCTTAATCGAGGTTAAAAATAATGGGAGATTGCATTTGTTATAATAAGTGACTTGGATAGTAAAGAGCTGTTTTAATGATATTAATGTTTATTTTTAATAAAGATGATTTGGTTTTTTAAGTGATCCTTTGTTCACCAATAATAATTAATCATGATGATTCACATATTGATCATGTGAACTTCAAACCTTTGGAACCAGACTCTCCTTAGCTTCATCTTTTACATGAGATCTCAAACCTCATTCTTGAAATGAAATTTGGTTTCTTTAGAAAATGATCTCATATTATTCTAAACAGGGTGGTCCAACTTTTCTGGGTAAAACTTCAAGAATCTATAGAAAACGGCAAAATAAGTAGATTTTTTCATTTAAAAATGTATCGATATTCTAACGGTTTCCGTTATAAAGGCGTCAAAGATCCATTTTTTTTTCTCTTTAATCTTTTATTTTTCCTAAAGGAAGGCAGCTAAGGCAAACATATGTGGTACCATTTAGACATAGATTAAATGCTATAAATTCAAAATAATTTGGCCCGTCTATACTTCCACCAGTGCCAAGAGAACGATGGTCAACCAATATCAGTGACTTTATAGTCACTGATAATACCTTTTAATAAAAAAATGCTTAGCCACTGGAAAGTAATCTTTTTTTGTCTTCACTAAATTTCTTAATCAATTCTAAGAAAACAAAAACGATTTTGGACTTTTTTTTCAAAAAATGCACCATTTATAAAAAAATAATTTTTGTGTGTTTTAAATTGTTTAGCAGATATTCAAATTATGAAAACTGCTTTTGAGTTTGCAGAAATGCACAAACTTTTATCAAGAATAAAAATTTAAAATAAATGTAAAATAAGAAATCTCATATGGTGCATACTTTCTGCCGGACATTGTATATATGTATATTGATACCTATTATTACTCATTGAATTGCGTCACTAGTCCTTACCTTCCATAGATCACAAAAATTGAATTATTCGCTTCATTCCTCATTTGGCAAATAAAACATGTTATTTAAAATAGACAAAGATAATTATCCATACATACTTGAACCTAGTTAAATATTTTAATGGTTGTTAAAAAACAGTTCCAAAATTTTAATAATTTCAACACATTTACTTTCTAAACGCTATTATGGTATTTTTTACTTTTTTTTCAAAAAATGCACCATTTATAAAAAAATCATTTTTGTGTTTTAAATTGTTTATTTAGCACATACTAAGTTTTTAATTCTGAACAACTTTTCTTAATAACATTTTGTGGTAAAACCCTTGTTTAATAAACAAGGGTAAAACCTACAAAAAGAGCACTTCTCTGGTGTGAAAAATTTTTTTTTCAAAATTTCCTAGGCACATGATTTTTCTAAACTCTTTCTTTTGTAGAATGCCTGTAGATAATAATATAATATTACGAAACCGGTTGCTATTTTGAAATATAAGAGCTGTGAGACATAGACCTATTATTCGTTTCCTTCGTATACAAAATTTTAAAAACCAAGACCTACTTTGAACTTATTCTGCTCAAAAATTTAAAACATACAAATTAGTTATTTTTGTTAAAAGTACCTTAAATGAAGTATGTATACCTATTTTAGCAACTTGTCAATTCTAGAAATTTTGACAAACAATTTAATCGAAATGATGTTTGAAGTTTTTCCAAAAATCCTTACAAACAAGGGCTATTACATTCCAATATATCTCCACAAAAGGAAAATAGACTTTCTCAGAGGAAAAATTCTTAAACGCAAGTATGGTTACCTATTTTACCGGAAAACAATTTCAAAAATTTTACCGTCACAAGCACAAAGCTATTACTTGACCAATCTTAAGAGGAAAGCTTTCGAGAAATGGCATACATTTTGGTACGAAGAAACAATAGCATGGAAGAGATATATTAGAGCTGAGATTCATCATAATTTGAGCATTCAAAGCAAATATTTTAGAATGTGGAAGTATTATCATATTATGAAGAAAACTGCCAAACTAAAAAACGAAATAGCTATAGTTCATTTTCAAAAAAATTGTGATAAATATCAGCTACGTTTCTGCCTACAGAAACTTCATTTATATGTTGAATATCAAAGGGTGAAGAGAGAGTTATATAATATTGCCAAGAACCATTTCAAAACAAAATATAATCCTGAAACGCTAAGGCCATATTTCACTCAATGGAAAAAATTCACTTGTAGCTCCAAGTTGTTGAGACAAGACTTGAAAAACGCAGAAATTTGTTTTAACAAAAATTTAATGAATAAATCATTTCATCATTTATTGTTTTATAAGAACAAATGTATGCGTAAAAAGGAAAAATATGCTAATTTAGACCATTTCTATGAGAGAAATTTAATGCAGAAATACTTTGTTACTTTGAAAACGTGGGCAGTGGAGTCTAAAAATTACAAAGAAAAGTTACTTTTAGCGAAAATTCATTATCAATTTAAGCTAAAGCAACATACTTTTAAGAAATTAATGAAAAACAAAAATAGGAATATATTTATTCACACTAAGTTGGACGAGTTCAAAGCTATTACAAAAAGAAAATATTTCTACAAATTGCTACAGTATTTAAATTACAGGAAACAAAGAGCTATGAAAGTGAATCGAGCAGAAAAATTTTACAATAGAAAACTCAAAAAAATTGGATTTAGCTTATTTGTATATTATATTAAATATCGCAAAGAGAAAAATATTTTGAAAGGACTAAAATTACAGATTTTTATTACACATTTCAATAAGGTTGCTGTGAGGCACTGCTTTAATATTTGGAAAATGTATTTATCCTTCAAGTTACTCAAGAAAGAGAAACAACACAACGCTGATAATTTGTATTCAAAGAAAATTGTTTCAAATACATTTGAATGTTGGAAAATGTTTACCAATTATAAGCAACATAGAAAAGAACAGCTTGAAAAGGCTACAACATTTTATTTGAAAAAATTAAAAACTAGATACCTAGTTACTTGGAAAACATACTTAAGAGACAAAACAGAATTTAAACTCCACCTGAAGAAAGCAACAGAATTTCATCACAAATATCTCACTCGTGAAGCTTTGCAACTCATAGTAACTGCCGGAATACAAAGAAAGGAAGACAATTTTAATATGGCCCTAAGAATTTTTAAAAAGAAAATATTTCTAAGCCAGAAGTACTTGAGCTTGTGGAAGCAGAAGACAATATATAAAAATGAAATCCAGAGCGAAGAAGATGAAAGTTTCGAAGCAAATAACAAAGAAAATACAGCACCAAATACGCAGATGATTTTCGCCATTCCAAGAGCTTCACGGTTGTTTCGCCGGGTGTTAGTTAATAAGAAATAAAAGTTTCTTCTACAGATAGGTATATTACATTTTATTAAAAAAAAATTAAAACTATTTTTTCTTTTTCTTCATCCTATCCAACGACTTAAGCTCGCCTTGTTGCATTGAAGCTTCTGCGAATATCCGGGTGACTTTCTCTTTTCTTTCCTTATCACTGCAATCAAAGCAAAAACAGTTTCATATGGCTGTATTTAATTCAATGTAATAACTCACCTTTGTATTTTTTGGTTAATTTTAATTCTACCCAAAAATGCTTTATCCTTACGAATCTCTCTAAGAGCACCCTTGGTCTCTTTTTTAAGTTTGTGCAACAATTTTTCTTTCTCTGCCTTTTCTTTCGACAATCCTTTACGTTGTCTTTTGAAATCATACCTACAAGTAACAACTTAATATTTTTCAACATTGCTAATATTTAAAATGCAAACATACACTTCTACAATTTTTGGTTCATACAATCGCAGTGCCTTGGGTTTCCTAGCTTCCATAACAATATGATACAATTTTTTTGAAACCCTCTGTTTCTCAAAACATTCCAATACACTCCTACATTCTTCCTGTACTATTTTAGGGTACAATTTCAAAGGAACTTGCTTTAAATAATTTTCAACGTCTTCAAATATTTGTACATTACTTGGCAATTCCTTAAAATATCCGAAAAACTCCTTCAGAAGCAACAGTGTAAAATAAAATGTTCTGACTTTGTAATCTTCCTTTGTTTCTGATGATAGTAAGTCACCAGCATTCATTTTTAAATTTTTAGTATCACAGGCTTTTGTAAGTACCAAATTACTTGCGATAGGTTTAAATGGAGGTATGACTTTTATGAGTTTTACGCTTAGCTTAGGAATGGCCATATGAATGATTCCAGAGAGAAAATTCAGTGCTGCTGGCATGTACCTTTTGGAGAGTGTTGTGTACTGCAAAAAGATGCAAATATTAAATAAGACATATTTTCGAGAGCAAAACCCTACAAAATATTTTTAGATTTATCCAAAACCTGTAGTTTTCGTGAGGTGGTTTTATCAAAAAGGAAGCAACCATAGACATAAAAAAACAATAATCAAGTTAACACCATCAAAACCTTTTGTAGAGAAAAAAATTACTTGGAGGGGGAATATTTCCAAGATGTCAGACTTAAATCAAACAAATCCTGCCCAAACCCTATAGGGTTTTGCTCGCGAAAATACACTTTTGAATTTTAGAAATTCTGAGATCAGACTAGTAAGACTTACCCTCGGACTTACCTCTAGTACAATGGTAACTAAGAATAACCCATAAGAAATGTCCCTTTTAGACTTGACTCTACATTTTGTCAACATCTGTTCTATAAAAACCAGACATGGCGTGACAATTTGGTGCCTAAAATCCGATGTTGGAAAAAGCAAACTAACTAACTTTAAAAACACCAATACTTCCAAACCCAAATATTCCTTTTTCCGTTTCCTAAACTCTGCTTGTTTCTCCTTTATAACTTCCAGCACTGAGTTATGTGCATTTTCTGGGTTAAGTTGGGCAAGCTCATAAATCTTAGGAACCAACGTTTTCAACAGATCGAAACTGTTCTTTAGGGACCTTTCGTTTTCTACTTCCGAGAATATATCGTTTACATATTGTAATAAATATGCGAAAAGTACACCCAGACCTTCTTTGTTGCCTTCTGAAAGGCTTGGGTGATTGCATTTTATCATTCTTTCGATGATTAAACTTTGATGGTTGTTTGGATAACTGTCGAATAATTTTACGAGAGCTTCGTATGAATCTGGCAGGGAAAATGTAAAAGGAAGTTCCTTGCCAGCTTGTTCCATAATTTGTTTCCTCTTGAGCAGATCTTCTTTGATCGCTTGTTGAAGTGTCGTATCAGCATCCAAATTTTCCGCAGTTTCTACCTTAGTTTTTTTGGTTGAAATATCAATTTGTGTATCCAAATTTCGTTTTTTGGGTTGTTTTACTTCGATTTCTTCAGTTTTTTCTTCCTCTTCTGCCTCATACTCGCTGCTTTCCTCTTTAAGATCAGACATGTTATCTTCTGAATCTGTTTCTAATTCTTGCTCACTTTCTTCTTCGCCTTGATCCTGATTATTTTCATTATTTTCTTCTTGATCTGACAAATTGGTGTTATCAACATTTAAATCAAGCTTCACATTTGACTCTCCTTTGGCATTATATGATAAGGTGTACTCCTCATCAGGCTCTGAATCATACACAAAATTATCATCCAAATCATCAGCGCTTCTATGGTTTTGTTTTGGTGGCTTATCGTCTGAAAATCCTCGCATTCTCTCAACTCGTTCCTTTTCTAATTCTTCTAACTTTTCTTTTTGTTCAACAGCAATTTCATCTTCGGTTTTCAAACGATCTGATACTGTGCCACGTGCTTCAAACTTCAGTTCACGCATAACTTTATCGTAGTCGTCTACTTGTGACTTTTCTTGTTCTACCACTACTGGTTCTGCCTTCTTTTTAGTATTAATAAGCGGCATAAGATCCTTCCACTCGGTATCCAATTTTTCCGTCAACTCTAAAGTAGCTTCTTTAGTTTTTTGTTTCTCCATTTTTCGTTTTTTAGACTCTTCTATAAGTTGTTCTATTAATTCTTTATGCGTTTTGGCACCCTCCTTGCCGGTTTTCTTTAGAATTCCACCACCAAAATGAGCGTCCCCTACAAAATCTCTGCCTAAATTCCCTGTATGCCTCTCGTCATCACTGGCCTCATCTTCAGATCTTGGATCATCAAAATTTTCAATTTCGCTTAATGTTTGACCTTTATGTGTGAGAATTTCATCATCAGCAAGATTGAAAATGCTTTTTCTATTGTGTGATTTAGCTCTAACCGCCGCGAACCTAGCCATAATTTTGTCTTCGCCAGTCATAGAATGATTTTTTTCACCGATACGCTTGTCCATAAATTTATTCGATTTGTTTTGAGACTTGTATTCTTGTAGAAGCGTGTGCTTACGTTTGTTAATTGCTTTTGCTCGGGAAATACCCGGGAGACCTCTGTCGTTCTTTAGTTTTCTTCCCAGCACTCGTATTTTTTCCTTGTTCACATGCACTTCGAAAGGATTCATTTGCTTCTTAGCATTATTTATAGCCTCTCGCTTCTTGTACACTTGGTCTGAGGATATACTTTTTTTGTTCTTAGCTTTTGCCATATTGAACTATTTAAAATGCAGAGAAAATAAAATTCTATCATAAAAACGGAAAAACAAAAAGCACACTGAAGAAGTGAGGTTATGCTGCAATCTCTATCTGTCATCAGAGATTCCACCCCAGAACCCATTCCACAAAGCCCAAACCCAAAGATCACCAAGGATAGCTCTCCATCATATCGAATTGACTGCGGTCCGATACTTAGTTATTAGTAATCTTATAAAAAGTTTATATTATGCTCTAAAAAGCATGCACAAGCTTTCTTAGGAGGCATACACCTCCATCTACCGTCCACCTACTTACTTATTTTATAAGAAAGGGAAATGGTACTTCGTATCGACCTTTATCTGGACTAGGGTACCTTTATTAATGAAGGAACCCTAATCTGGACAATTTAAAAAATGGATACCTGGTCTTTATGTTTTTTATCACAACAGAACCCCAAGGCACAGAATAGGGGAATTATTCTGTGCCCAAGGGGACTAGGCTTCCTTTATTAGGGGAACCCTAAAGGGGACAAGAGAGGTAGGATTTTGGTTGTGAACTTTCGTTATATTTATCTTTACTTTATGTCCTATGTCCCCATTCTGATAAACTTTTTGTTATTATTATTATTATCAGTCTGTTAGGTGTTTAAAATGGTCAATATTTTAATATTTCAATCAATGCTATTTCACTTTTTTCCGAAGGGAGCCGTAGATCGTAGGCGATGTATTTTTATTTCTCATCAATGAAAATTGATACTTAAAAATTAGGTTTTGAGTGACCGTAAATAAGATTTACTTTTTTTTCCTAAAAAATCCCCAAAATAAGCAATTTTTAAATTTGAGCTCATGAAATAAATGGTCATAATTGGGCCCAACAATAAACCCACTTATTGAACACCTACCTAACTAACAAAAAAGTTGGGAGACTATGTTCTCTTCACTTCGTGTCGTATTTTTGTAAAAAAATGACTCGAATTTTCTCATACATTTATTTAACAAATAAATAATCATTTTATATCGCAGGTAACATACCATTATTTTTTTATTATAGTTATGCAAAAAATGGCAATTATTATAATTTTTACACATACCAGACCCTTTGAGATTTCCTTTAGTACAAATTGTATAAAAACCCAAACCGTATTTTAATTTTTTTTAAAGAATAAACTAGTTAGGTATACAATAAAGTTCTTGAAACAGGCTGTACAATCAAGTTTTAAAACTTTCTAGCACGGTACACATCCTACAACAAATCTATTAGATTTAGTGACTAACTTTAGATCGCATACTTGCAACCTATCGAAAATAAATAAAATGTTCTTTCATAACTATGCAGTACCACTACTGGTCAACGAAGGTCCTGTATACGGGAAGCAGTCCGTCCAGTACCAACTTGGAGATCTGATTTCTTGCAATCTGAAGATATTCGGAGACACCTGACTTAATTTCGCGTAGTATTTACAATGCCTTACATGATTTTCTGTGGTAAGTGTCTCATATGGTGGCGAGAGTATATCAAGAAAAGCTGCGGGCCCATCGACACTTTGTATTTCGTGTAGATTTCGATTGTAGGGGTCCAATATACAAGCAGGACTACTGACATCCGCTGTGATTACGTCATTAAGCTCTGCCGTTACAATTTCTTTATGTGGGAATTTAGAAAAATTTGGCGGACTCTCTTGAAAACTTTTTTCATCTACTTCTCTAGTATTGTCAGTATTTAACGAGTAACTTGTGATGTTAACTTTACCTGCGATGACTTTTATTAAACCATTCATTTCGGGATGGTTATGTAATGGCAGCTTTCCTCCAGGTTTCATTATGAAGATGCCCATGGTAATATTTGCATCTTCGTAAATTTCTATACACGTGACAGGAGCCTTGTCGGGTTGTTTCCAAAGTCTTTCAGTAAGAAACTCGGGATGTAGATTCACATGTTCGCCAGTAGTTTTATTGAGTAAAACTGTAAGTTGTTGTAAGTTGAACTGAAACTGGTCTTGTTTGCAGGTAAATGTTGTAACAGCCTGCTTCAGAACCATGCTAATATGACTCGACATTTTCTTAGGACATTGTAACATAAGATTTAGAGTACGGCTACAAAAGCATTACATTAGGGAATGTAACAACGTGATATGATGAACAACCTCAAGTGCATTGTAGATACATAATCTTGGCAAATCTCAAGTGATAAAAAACAATGATAATAATCGGCAATAATTTTTTTTGTCACAATCAAATGATAACTCGAAATGATATTCTGGCAAGTGGCAAGTAATGACAAGTTTTTATAAAGTATTTAAAAAAATCTATTAGAAAAACGCTGAAAATTAGAAATAAACAATTTTCCACTGTCTGACGGAAACATAAAATGTATAATTGGAACAAACCTGATAATAATACTTAAACAAATAACCCCAAATATCAAATACACAATTTTCACAAATCATCAATATTAGGTTAGACCTACCCACAGAAATATATGGGGGAAGAAGGGACATGGACTTTTGATAACCCTTTCGGGGTATCCAAAGTTAATTGTCAATGCAAAGGGTGTGTGACATGCGCGTGTCATTCCATTGTGCGAATGCAAAGTATGGAGTGCGCGTCGTCGTTTCGTCATTTCTGGTGTGAACAAGGCCTACTATAAAGACAGGCCCTGGCGCACAAAAATCACGTGACCATCTTAGTCTGACGTTACATGTCATTTGTCACATAACTGAAAGCGACAGCTTGGGTTTTGAGAAGTTTTAAATGTTTAAAGTGTTTTTAAACGTCTTAGTTTATATTTTAGAAACAAGTTTGTGTCTAGTGCGCGTGTGTCCTGGCGGAGGGGAACCTAGGTGTTATTATGGCCTCTGGGTGGAAGTCGTGCCGTCCAAGAGTATTGGTGCCGCTCGCACCGACGCGTGAGCGGCGAGCGCTGTAAAGGGGAATTCTCCCCCGAACCACAGAATAGGGAACCCGGAATATAATATTATGGACATGGACAGTATTGGACAGTGGAGCCTGAGACACAGAGGGGTGAACTGCTTACGGGAGATCCGCGAGTTCAGACGGTCCGGGTGGCTGGAAGCCGTTCCCGTTGACCACGTTCAGGTTTGTATATTTATTGTATTCACCATTCACCTTGTGCGAAATAAATCAGTGTTGTAACGTACTCGAGGATTTTCGTTGTCGACCCACGCCCTGATACGGTTTCTATTCGGTCTTTCACGCTGCCGATCAACTGAGACCTCGTCAATATTTACAGTGTATACCTACTGAGGTTAGTTTTCATTTTTATTTCGTAAAAAATAACCTAAATACCAAATATTGGGTCTGTTTATATTATATTTATACATATTACAAAAGCCAGGAAGAAAGTGTCGCCATAACAAACATTTGCTTTCCTCGGGATGAAAATTTGTGCCAAAAATGGATTCGTCAAATTCCAACTGAGATTTAATTTCTAAAAAACCCTTAAGTAGGTACTTATGTGTGGCTAACACATTTTCAAGAAAGTGAAACAATTAAAGCGGACAAATGTGTTGTGGGAGGAAAATACCTATAGCAGAGAATATCACCTAAGCTAAAGGAACAATTTTTGAGAATGTGCCAAAATATTGTGAGTGCAGTGCCGTTTAACTCTCAGCCTAAAACAGCTGAGGCAGGTTGAAAATTTTGAAAAAACAATTAGAGAAAGCTTGGATGCACAAAACCAATAATGTAATAGTGAGAGAAAACTTGCCAAATTGTTACGAAATTTGTTTTTTCTACTTATCTCCAAAAATGCCTTTCATTATAGGACTAAGTTGGTCACGTGACTACGTGATTATGCGTTAGCGCCGTGGCCTGTCTTTATCGTTGGCCTCGTGGTGTGAAAAATTACTATTTTGCAAAATGCCCAGCCTCAAGTATAATTTATCAAAATCGTATACTCGGAGCTAACTATTTCATGTTCATGTCTATGTAACAATGAATAAAGAGGGGTTCTTTATTCGTTGGTACCTATGTAGCTTTTACCGTTGACTGATATATTATTAAAGACTGCTCACGGCTGTCACGTCTGACACAGTTTTGGCTCACCGTGCGCTTTCTGGAGATAAAATACAATCAGTGACTATAGAAAAGTCACTGATACAATGCAGAATACATTGTTAGCCATCAGAGCCATCTGTTTTCCAGGAGATGAAGCTATAGCCGTGAGAAGTCTTTATAAATAAGTCAGCCAACGCTTTTACCTTTTACTTGCAGCATCAGCTGTTGTTGTTGCCTACGATTCGACTATTTACTATTTTACACAGGGACTAAATAAATTAAGATAACTATAACTAATACTAATAAGGTATTTATTCAAAAACTTTAATGAAAGCCTCAAGTAGATACTTATATTAACATATTATCACCGACCTGTATTTCGCATAGTACCATTGAATAAGGAATGCGAATACCTTAATCAATGATAGTACCCAACTCACATACCCCATACCCTTTGCTTTGACAGATAACTTTGGGGACGCCGCGGATTCTCTTTTTTTTCTCCGCCCTCTATTTCTGTGGACCTACTAGGGACCACAAAATATAGGTTACTAGGTACCTACTACAATAATACTACAGACGTGAATGGAGGCGATATCCGAATTAAAAAAATTAAAGCACTTTATTACCGACCAAGATTATATTTGGTTGCCTACATAACGAGACATAATATATGGTTGGGTATCGTACTCTAAGCATACATATAAATATAATTGAAATTAAATAAATTGCTGAGTCGTCACATAATATTATTTCATAATCAAGTCAAATACTCTTTTTAATAATTGCGACTGAAGTGAAGAGTGTAGAAAGGCAGCCGGCACTATATAAATAAGGGGTAACGGGTACCCCCTTTACAAACTAAACTGCCTGTAAATAGCACAGGCAACCAACCCCAGCACCACAAAATATAGCTACTTACAATGCCTAGACAGGAAACAATTTTTTTCTGTTTTTTTTTATTGCAAGTGACAGTAGCTATAACTGAAGTCGATTGATTGAAATAAATATGCAGATCGCAGCTGAGTACTGATGCTGCTTATAATTCAAATCGGTTTATTACTTTGCACTTGCAATAATAAACATTATTATGCACTTATGTACTCCAAAGATACTTATACTTATATTGAATATTATTATTATTGGGAATATGGGATACAAGATATAGATAATAAAGCTTATATAAGTACCTATATACATTAGGTATGATGTACGATGCTATGCACTATGCAACTAAAACATTATTCTTACATTCTTTAATTTTTAATAAATTTATTTATCCTTATCTTTAGCACTACTTTAGAAACTATACACAATCATTAAGTAAACGAATATATAGAGGTTTATTTTAGAATAGTTATATATTTTAATTAAAATAAAATATATATTTTACTCAATGTTTGTGTTTTCTAAACTAGTGGTTTAGAGAAAAAAATAATAAATAAATTAAAAATTTAATATTTATTTACTTAATTACTTTTAATTTATAATATCTGAACAATTAAAATATGGATATGGATATATTATTATATTATTTTACTAAGTAGCAAATTCCACAAAAATGGCACAATCTACAACTAACAAACGGTCATATCATTGAGTAAAGTATATAATTATTATTCCTTTACTAAGTGGTCCTATTTGGACACTCTTGATACTTGAACATGTTTTGAATACAACAAAGTTATTTCATTCACAGAAAAGCGAATATTTTCTGTGGGTTCATATTATTTATTATTCAAAATACGTCAGTCAACGGTAAACGGCTCTACGATTCTACACCCAGACCAGTTGACTTATGACTGTTTGTACCGACAAAGTTTACTTCTACGGCCCTGTTGTTAGAATATAATATTTTTTAAAATAAGATAAATATGTGCTGTAGATGTAGGATGTAGATAAGTATATAATTTACTTCAAAAATTGATTCGCGTACGAACGAAAATTGCGTAAGTTATTTTGTAACATTTAACCATGGTGAAGTCTAGTGGTAGGTACATACCCAGTAGGTATGTCGGATGCCGGAGTGAAAGTTTATAAATTATATTATTTTAATTTCGATGCTAATAAATAATTATCTTTGCAATATCGACAATAAATACTTACTTTTTAGTTTTCCTGTTTCGTACATGGGTTTTCCGCTTTGTGCAAAATAAAACATTTTCGCATATTGTGGTAACTTATTGTCACTTTGAAAAGCTTAGACATAGACAGACCTATTATTTTTGTCATTAATTTATTTAATTATCATAAAATTTAAATAATAAACTACAGTTAGGTGGGTAATCTCTGACAGTTCCATTCACATGAATTGTGTGTCATCAAATTAGGTACCTACCTTAATGTAACAATACCTATTAATTATATTCAAAGGCTTCCCGCGCTTCCAGATATATGTGTTAATTAATTTTTATATTTATTAATAGTTAATGAGTTGAAAACCCCACCAAAAGGAATTGTGTTCCGGAAATAGGTAGGTAGTGTTCCAATTTTCCAAAAAGTAGGTGCCAGTTTTACTAGTCATATAATAAATAAATTCATGAAATTCCAGCTTTGAATAAAGAACCCCAGGAAGAAGCAAATTTACAATAAACTCAAAAAATTATAAGACACGTGTATGTCTTTAACATTTAGGAATCCTTGATAATATAGCAGTTCTAATTTTAAATTTCCAATAATAATTATGAAGTAGGTACCTACACAAACGCCCATGCCACTTTGGTGCATGGCCTCAAAAGTTAATTTAAATTACAAAATTACTTACCGATGGATTATTATCCTCAAAAATTTTAGTTTTGGCGGTCAGGGAAGTGCCACAAGCCGCACAGCTAAGCATAAAAAAGTATCGAAAAACCACATATTGGCACCTATCACCGTGTCAGATATCAAAATATTGTGTCAAAACTTGGTTCCTACACAGGGCGATTTCCGTACATAGAGCTTTGACTTCTTCCTGATAGGTACCTATTCTTTATTCAAAGAATTCCAGTTTGTCCATCGATAAATTTTACATATACGGATTAAAAAAATAGAACGGTTCCAAAAAATATCGCATATTATATATATTTTTTGGAATCCACCGATTGCTTTTACCTAAATGACGCATATTAGGTAAAAGATCCAAAAACAAAAAAATATATCTTTGATCATTGGTCACCCCTTTGTTCATCTACACGCGGAATATTTTTCTGTATGACACGATGTGCGCCTTTGAAGGAACTTTTGCCGAGAAACCGTGCAACTAAAAAGAAAATCTAACAGGGCAATTTGTGTACAAGCTGCACAAACAAATTACTGTGCCGGGTAATTGGAAAGACATGTCGTACAAAAAGTCCAGCAATAATTCCTGTTAGGTACCTATATGTTTTATATTGATAGGAAAATAATTCGATAATTGCGACCTTCACACATGGGCCTTTTTAGATAAATTCAAGGAATAAAGCATAAAAACTGAGGTATCATAATGACGATTCTTATAAAGGTCCCATTTTCTGGTCGAGAGCAGTTCATTTAATGGATAGTAATTTGCTAGCCTTTACCTGTCTCCGTCTCAAAGTACATGTACCGTAATAAACTAGAAAAAATAGTGATTTACTAAAGACCCCTAAAAGATAGTCACTACCGTAAGATCACGTTTTTGATTGTAAACAAAATAGTAAATAAAAAACTTTTTAAAAATAAGCATTGTAAAACAGCAGTGTAAAACGAATAAAATAAGTTTACGTTTCCAAAATTTATACTTATCATGGGGCTTGTAAAGAAAAAGGTAACCCGCCATCTTAGAGCGGCGGCCATTTTGAACAAATTACAATATTGAGTAGTCTAGTAGGCTACTAGATTGTTTTGTCACCAGCACCAAAAGTGTGTGTAAAATGTCATCTCAACTGGTTTAAAAAAAATCAGTTGCAAGATTTGACAACATACTAACAGGTGACGATAAATAAAAGCTTGTAAAAAAAGTTTTTTCCGCCTTATCTTTTAAACTTTTTAGAAAAACTGTGCATTTTTGGGGAAATTAAAATAAGATTATAAAAGTACTATTATTTTTATACATGCATACGCGGTATAGGTATGTTGCATCAATAAGTAGGTACTGATGTTGGTACCTACTTGAATACACGACCATACGATTCTAAATTCTTTCGCCACATGACACATATGAAGTATACTTAGGTACCTATCTCGAAATTCAACATTGACACACATCGTAAATATAAAATTTCTATGGCTGTTGTCCAAACAAACTTGGCGCAATCTCCGCAAAATTTCAGTTAATGTAAAATGCGACGGGTGATTCAAAAAAATTCACGCCCGACAACATTTTTGGTATTTGGTCTTATTTAAAAGAATCCGTCGATAACCATTTTAATTCCATTGATCAGGTTCTCTGTAATTTTCCCTGAAAAGCCGAACACCTTGAGAAGATTTTAGGTGGGAATGTACGAAGACGAGAAGCAAACAAATTATGCGCGTTTAACCCAATTAAAAACTTAAAAAATTGAAACTTTGACATTGGATTTGTAGGTCGCTATAAGAGAGGACGTGTGTGGCGCTATGTAAGTTGTAAGCTTAATGGTTCAGAAAATTGTTATTTACTGTTATAACTTTGCAATTAATTTTGCCATTATCTTGTTTTAAGTCAATGCTGTCGAGAAAGTGCGAGTAAGTTTAGTTTATGTGAGTTTTTATTTGTGGAAAATTAGTACACACCATTAAGGAGTGCTACTAACCCGTAGGTATATGATATTGTATTACTTACTTTAAAAATATTTCAGGATCGTAGCCAAGGTAGAGTTTATGGATTCAACCTCCCCAGTGAGAAAAAAAACATTATGCTGATGACGTGACTCAGGAATTGTCTATGCCTTAGTGAAATTTCTAAATAATTATTTGGCTTGAGGCGCATTCTAGTGAACAAATACCACTGGAAATATACCCCTATTTGTTACACCCCCCCTTAAAAAACTATAAGCCCCCCCCCTGAAACAAATTTCTATTGATATTTTAATTTTCTTTTCTAATTTCCACATTAAGGAGTTTCGAGTTAATAATTGAATTTTTGTCAATTAAAAAAATGAACAATAAAAATAACTTTAAAAATAAAAAAATAGTGCTTCTGGGTTACCCCACACGCCAACATTTTTATGGAGCTATTAGATAACAAAGAAAATTATCACCAGTTGACTTAAGTAGGTAATATTTTATGCCTATAATTATTGTCTTTAATTTTTTCATTCGTTTAAACTTTGTAACCTTGAAAATGTTTGCGCAGAAATGAAATTCTAAAATTATTTTATTTGTGAATCCCCCATCGACAAAATGCAGCTATGGTCCTGTGAACTATTCCTACCTACTGCGAATAAATCAGCAGATGAAATTCTACTCTGCTGTTGTAGGTGTTGTCAAGTCAATAGTTGCCCTTTTCCGATACTTATTTGTATTTACATATTATTATGTAGTGCATATCACCCTTGTTTATACAGAGACATAAATAAGGATATCACGAATCTTGATCCCTGTCCCTAGTCACAATGGTCGACAATGGAAATTGCATTGTTGGTCATTGTAACGCAGGGATCAAGATTCGTGGTATCCACTATAATAGATATCAAAGTCTAGTAGTATTCTCTAGACTTTGTAGATATCACGAACAATGGTCGACAATGTAGTTTCCATTGTCGACCATTGTGACGTAAGGATCATCGTTCATGATCTCCACTATATTTTAGATACCCAGGCTTGTGCACAGTCTAGATATAGTCCCAAGCCCGAAAAAAAAAACGTTTCTAAAGAATGCGGGCAGCGTTGCGAGTTACGTTTAGTCGTTATTTATTGGCGAATACAAGTTTTAGCATATTGAAGCCGAATTTTTGAACTCTGTAATACCGAGAAAATAAAGCTCGCATCACATGACCACTTACTCGTTTTTATTTATCATTTATTTTAACGCGGTGTGATAAACCACCTATTATATTTTTTTCAACATCGTCGCGTCTACCATCGCCTTTGAAATACGGCAACACAGCACTTCTGCGAAGGAGTCGGCTGACAAATCCAGTTAGCCAACGCATTTTGTGCCTGTTTCTATAGTACGTAAAGTTAACTGCGTATTTGGGCCACCACACAGACCTTATTTTTTAGGCCGCTGGCAAGTTTTTTCCGCCGGCTCAGAGAGCTCAGTGGCGTTTCGTATGTTCGGGAGTTAACGTGTGCAAAATGAGTAAACAGGGAAGAACGTTGCATTCTCAAGCACGAGAAATAATTGCCAATGTTATAAGGGTTTGCCTTCCTCCATAGACTAAGGCATCACCGTTAAGAATAATATTAACAATAAATTAAATAACAATTATATGAAAATTAAGTCAGTGAGTTACACAAAATTGAGCTACGCCCCTGAACTGTGACTAATTCTATAATATTTGCGAGTTCTTCCCCCTTACGTTGCACGCATTCTGCCGTAAGGAGGACTATACTCAAAATGTGTTTTTGCCAAAACACCAAAAACATTATTTATTAGTGTGGTATTTTACAGGCACTCCAATAAACATTTATTTTGTTGTTGATTCAGTGGAATTTGACACAAAACCCCGTCGGGTTTTCCAGTGCGTTGGTTTAATTTTTTCGCAAATCCTGCACAGCCGGTCGGGTTCTGTTATTTCTTGCGCTGGACTTTCCAGCGGCACAGACCCAAGAACTTTCAGGTATTACCGCTGGAACTGTCCACTTTTGCGATAAGTAACTAATTTAATTTTTCCACTTTAAAAATATATGTGAAAATATCCCTACATATATCAACAAAGCTGAACCGTCACATTCAACAGCGTCCGTGTGTAATAGTCCCGTTTGTTTTCCATGGCCTCCTAGTACTTTATACTCATATTACATATATGTATACAGTGGAGCCGTGCACAATGACATTCCCGTACCGGTACAATGAGGTCATTTCTGGATGGAAGGATCACTAAAAGTCGAAGACAACATTGTGTTGTTGGAAAGGTAAGCTAATCCTTAATAAAATAATTTTCTTGAAATCGGCAGTGAAGTGTCTCAAAATCGTCATTAAAAGCTCAGAAATAGGCACTGAAGTAGCCCATTATTTTAGGATTTTTTCAATAAGTGGCCCTTGGCGAGATGTAAACATCAAACGTCAAACGCGGAACCATCGCCAGTCAAAAGTGACCAAATATTCAAAACCCGGCCAATAAAGGTCCGTTTAACTTTTCGTGCACGTTGCGAAATTGTTACCTACCTCTAGGTTTAAATATCAATCTATTTTTCATGGAGGCTGCACAACAGGCAGCAGTTTGGAGTTTCTGTTGGGAAGCGCCGTGCCTTGCCATACTTGACCTAGGTAGAGCGATCGTCAAAGTCAAAGCAACGCCGCGCGCAGTCGGTTAATGGACGGGTGATCCCTTATTATTATTTGTTTGCCTAATAAAACATTTTTTTTCCGATTTAGAAAATATATATGTATCTTGGCACCGAAGTTCTCATGTGGTTTATTTGCCTCGGCCAGAGGCCTCGGCAACTAAATTCCACGAGTCATAAGAAGTTGAACTTTAGTGCCTTAGTACATAAATAACTATTATTTTATATCACTAGCTTTATCATCCTATTAACTTTTTATGAAAATACGTCCTTATGTTTCATGCAAAGTTGATGTACCGTCAAGCACTTAGGATATAAATTTGTTTCCATTAAATTTACCAGAACAAAATTGCTGCCAAAATAGTAAATTAAAATATCATCAAACTATTTCACGTACCTAACCAAAATTCACTACTTTTCACGATCTATTTCAATACTGAAAAATTTAATAGCAAGTAAGTTGTTGTTGTCTACTGTTATCTACTAATTATTTAAGCAAATAAGAGAAAATCGACTATAGGTACATACAGGGTGTTCCGCATAAGAACCGACACAGAGCAGGAGCATACAGGGGAGCCCAAAATAAGGTGATTTAACGCAACCTCTATATTAAGTTGCACCCCTGAGAAGTTACAGTCCTTGAAAGTGGGCTTTGAAATTTCGAAAAAAATCAATAACTCAGTTATTTTTCAACTTGGACAAACCAAATTTGGTACACGTTGTGGGTGTATCAAGGGCATTAACCGACAGAAAATATAGTTCAATTGAACCATTTTAAAGGGTTGATACAGGGTGATGCATTCTAAAAATGTGACGGAACTTTTTTGTACGTTGGCGGACTTACAAAATTGTTACTTTGTGTTATAAAGAATTTAATTCTAAAACCTGTTTTTACTATTGTGATTTTTCGAAAAACTTTATCGCTTTCGCCAAAAAAACGTGAATAACTGAAAACTGGTATTGCAGATGCGATATATAAAATCTTTGAAAATTCAAAAGTTGCTGTGTGTCGGTTCTTATGCGGAACACCCTGTATAATATCTATCATAATCAGAATATAGAAAGTGGATTGTTTTACACAAGGGGGCAAACATGAATGCTGTATTCATATCCAGTATTGTATGAATGCTGGGATATCGCGCACTTGGACTCTGCCACGAGCAGGCGGCAAAATATATCTGCAATCTTTTCCCCAAAGGTTATATCAGCCCATCCTTTGCGCAACTATCTTTCCGCCGCGTAAGCCGACCACGTAACGACCAATACCAGGCGTATTCTCCTCTTCGGAAGCGCACACACACCTTACGTAATAAACTGTTGAACAACACCTGCCGAAACCGAGAGTGTTGTTCCCCCCATGCCGCGGCCGTAGCGTTCACTTTCTTTTCTCCGCTACTCTCACCGCGTGCCGCAGCTCGAGCTCCACGGAAAACCCGAAGGTTAGTGGACCCGCTTTCTTCGGGACGTTCACGGGGTGCGGTGCCCGGTAGTAGACGTCGATCCCCCTCGTTTGGATTTTCGCGAGAATTGACGTCTTTCGCGGACGCGCTGTAACGACGGCGCGATGGTCTAAAATTCGGTGTTCTTTGGTGCGAACTGACGGGGACGACGGACGACATGGACGCGATCAACAACAACAAGGAGAGGCCGAGGAGGATGTTCAGCTGGAGCAAGCATTCGTTGAGGTAAGGGCTTGTTAAGGTCGTTGAGAGGTTACATTAGAAATCTGGCGTGAGATGCCACTGCAACCGCGCCGAAATGACATGTTTGATGTTTGTTTGGAATGCGGAAGTTATAACAAGTGTGGTCTTAACCACGATAGACTTACCCACGGTATGTCAGTAACGAATCCGAAAACAAGGCAAATCTGCGCATCTACGTCAGTTGCGAGTCACGAATTCAAAATGCGGTTGTGTTTTACGATTTTTTATAGTTTACAGTTTAATGTGTCAAGAAAAAAGTGTAAACAACTGCCAGTCCAGCTCGACAGTGCTTTAAAATAGGCCAGAAATGCCGGGATGTGCAGTCAGCGTTTGACCAAATAATAACAGAAACAGTAAGGGAACGGAAATTAAGTACTATAGATTTCCAAAGGACAATAATCTTGCCAAAAAATCGATTGCTGCATGCCGCAGACAAGACATATGGAGCAATTTAAATTCTGACTCGCAACTGACGCGTCGCAAGATGCGCAATGACATACCGTGGGTAAGTCTATCGTGGTCTTAACAATTAGTGTTGGAATGATAACTATTTGGCTCATACAGCAAATTTGCGAAGTGATTTCTTATTTTAACCAGCTGCAGGGATCTGGTACCTATATTCTTATACACGGGCGTAGCCAGGATTTAGTTTTGGGGGGGGGGGGGTTAGTTTGAGAAGTAAATAAAACAACAAAAATATACTTACATGAAATTTAATATCTATATATTCATCCGAAAAACTACGACACATTTATAAAGTTCTTAACTTTAAATGAAATGGATAAATTAATTTCGTTCCTCTGCGCTAAATCTAAAACCATTAAAGAAGAAATCTTCGGCTTTTTCTTTTAAATATATCCACTACTTCATCTGCATGAATTTCTGTTCCATAGTGAATGTTCATTAGAGCCAAACCATTAAGTCTGTTTTCACTTGTAGTGTTTCGTAAATAGTTTTTCAGTCTCCTTAGGCTCGAGAAAGACCTTTCTGGGGTAGCAGTGGATACAGGAATGGTAGCCAAGATTTGTAGTAATGTGTAAATATTAGGATAAAGGTTTTTATCGCACATATCTAGGCATTCCAAACTAGATTTCGGGGTAGGCAGTCTTCTTATCAGCATGCAAGGTAGCTGAAGCTTTGATAGCTAAATCAAAATTTGTTTCTTTATTAGAAACCCCTTGACCTTGACCTACAATACAAAATAGTTCGGCTGCAACTGCGTCTGCCTCTCGTCAAAAGATGGCGCTAGGCGCTACTATTACTACATAATATATTCAAACGTAATAATAATTTAACTCTTCACTCCTCGTATTTTTTCGGTATAATATTAGGTAATATTTTGCTTATTTCGGGGGGGGGGGATGAAGGGGGGGGGAGTTGAACCCCCGAAACCCCCCCCCTTGGCTACGCCCGTGTTCTTATATATAGTATATTATGGAAGAACAATACGATACAATACCTACACCGCTTTATTACATTCAGTGTATTAGAATCCTAGTGGGTACTTGCGCCCAAAACATAATATTGCTTACCACATCAGAACGCAAAATGTGAATTGTGTGTGTTCAATTCAAATGCAAACTCCATGTTTCATTTCTCTCTTCGGAAATGTCTCGACTTTCTACGTCTACTATGTAAATTCAAGTGACAAGTCTTACAGGAAAAACAAAAAATCTGGCTGCGCTATGTTTTACACCTTTGACAGGATGCAGATTATGTATAATATAATGATAATGTGCTACCAAGCGGACATTAAGTTTGAAGATATTAATTTTTACGTATACCTTTAAAGACGCCGGCAACAAATAAATTATTTGCTATGGTAGCTAAGCAACTCACTTGTGGTTAGTGAGCTGACTCACTTGCCTTAATATAAGGGTTGAATTATCACAGCATAATGATTTTCAACAAATCTGCTTACTTACTGCAATTGAGTTGTCTTTAGCAAAGCGTGCTTTGCTGCGGTAGCAAAGTAACTCACTCGGCGCCTATTTAATGCAGATATTTTGCTGTGGTAATTGAGTTCTTACTAACCGTAGCAAAGTAATTCTTTCAGTGTACTACGAAATATCCATGTTCATCACTCAAACATTCGATTCCATTCTACCCTTCATCACAAGATCATCACCTATCTACCATACCACCAAGCATGTACACGTGCTTTATCCATGGAACAACAATCTTGAGGTATACCAGGTTACCGTGCATTATGTTTTCCTTCTACGATTATAGTCTTCCTTACGGCAGAATGCGTGCGACGCAAGGGGGAAGAACTCGTAAATATTATAGAATTAGTCAAAGTTCAGGGGCGTAGCTCAATTTTGTGTAACTCACTGACTTAATTTTCATAAAATTGTTATTTAATTTATAGTTAATATTATTCTTAACGGTGATAGACTATGGAGGAAGGCAAACCCTTATAACTTTGGCAATTACTTCTCGTGCTTGAGAATCCAACGTTATTCCGTTTACTCATTTTGCGTACGTTAACTCCCGAACATACAAAACGCCACTGAGCTCTATGCCAAGCTTGCCGGCGGCCGAAAAAGTGAGCGCTGTGTGGTAGCCCAAATACGCAGTTAACTTTACGTACTATAGAAACAGGCACAAAACGCGTTGGCTAACTCGTTTTGTCGGTCGGTTCGCTGGCAGAAGTGCTTTGTTGCCGTATTTCAAAGGCGATCGCAGATGCGATGATGTTGAAAACATGTAATAGTTATTTTATTACACCGCGTTAAAAATAAATGATATATAAAAATGAGTAAGTGGTCACGTGATGCGAGCTTTATTTTCTCGGTATTACAGAGTTAAGAAATTCGGCTTCAAAATGCTAAAACTTGTATTCGCCAATAAATAACGACTACTCGTATAGGAAATCTAGCAACGCTGCCCGCATTCTTTAAAAACGTTTTCATTCCTGCGTTGAACTATACCATAAAGTCTTCGTCGCCTAATATACAGGGATATTCAAAAGCAAGTACCATATCATAGCAGTAATCTAATACACAAAAATAAAGTAACCTATGTTCGTTTTCGCCCAGGTCCGGATTAAGGGAGATATGGGTCCTTCGAGAACTACCAAATTTTCAAGTTGGAAAAATTCAACATCAATGTCAATCAAAGTTGCCACTTGAAACAATAATTTATTGCTTTGTGATTTTACGTTTAGTTTGACATAAAAATATGCGGCGTTTCTGTTGGAAATGTATATGGTCCTGAAAATGGGGTGGAGACGGACTCTCGGAAAGAGAAATTGGAATAAACACATGAGATGAGATGGGAATGGGAATATGCTGATGGAAGTCCGCTTACTGCAAATTTAGCAAAAGCAAAAAGCACTCTCTTTGCCCTGGAGATGTTTCCAAGTGCTAAGTTGTCAACATCAATAATTGCCCAATGTTACTATTTACGATTTGTGGCTACATTGAGCACGGCTAAGGCCTACCAAAGGCTAGGCACATTCTAATGTCAGATCACAAAGGCTTTTATTTTCCAATGATAACTTTGATTTGCTTTGATGTTGAATTTTTGACGCTCGCAAGCTTAGTAGTTTTTTGAGTTATTTCGAAAATCGGAGATGAAAGTGGTCCAAAATGATCCCTCTTAGGCAAAAACTCAATGAGCGTTCAGGATAAGCGTGGTGGCGAAATATAAAATTGTCCCTTGCATTCTTTAGTGCTTATCCAGTAAATTAATATCAGTTTTTTGTTTCAAAACTAATGTGTACCGGATTTTTTTTTCAAAAATGTAAAACTGTGTAAAAGGATCATTTTACCCTAACGGGTTGGGTAAAATGATCCCTTAGGGTAGGGCAAAACGATCCCGCCATTTTATTACCGAAACAATATGTAGGAAAATTAAATGAAACAATCCAGCTCTACCTTTCAATCTTGCGCTTGTATTTATGCACCATTTTTACACATGCAATGAATCTGCAAAAAAAATTATTATCTATTTGTTTTCATTATTCCAAAGTTCGGGTAAAACGATCCCGATATCATCATTTTGCCCAAGATTTTGAGGGATCGTATTACCCGACAGAGTGTTGTTGTATTTAACAACGGCATTCTACAAGTATTAAACCTTCTAAATTATAGCCAAATACATGTGTTTGTTACAGGTAAATTGCAAAATTGTGAGAGATATCCATTATACGCGCTATACTTATTGTTTTGTATAACTTACCTTAGATTAAAATCAGAAAAAAACACTTTTTTATTTAAGTTATAAGCGAATAACGATGTCACCAGTTCGGTAATTGTTATACTACTGAAAGCAGCGCCACCTAAGACAATATTACCGATGTTAGAACCTAGATAGCAGCACTAGTTTTACGAATAACATGGGGGATCATCTTACCCGCAGGGATCATTTTGGGCCACTTTCCCCTACTTTTTATCAGAAAATTGCAAGAAAACTTCCTAATTCTGCATACTGTATCTACGGGTCTTCACTGAATCGTTCTCTCCAAACCTTCTCTACTGAAACGAATGAGTAGATGGAATTCAAATCAAAGGTTAGTGCGGACCAGATTTCTTCGGGACTTTGACGGGGTGCTGTGCTCGGCTGACGACGTCCATCCCCTGTTGAATTTTTGATGAGAATTGACGTTTTACGCGGACGATCAAGGACACGTGTCGCGGCGGCGGGTTGCGATGGTCTAGAAAAAGTTCAGTGATCTTTATTTTTGTGTGCATACTGACATGTACGTGAACAACAACGCTAAGCCGAGGAGGTTGTTCAGCTGCAGCAAACATTCGTTGAGGTAAGGGTTTGTTAGCTGGTTTGGTGTTTGGTGGTTGTATAGAATGCGGAAAAAACATCGAGTGCGGTCGTGTTGGAGAAGGCAAACACGTATAATTAATGCCACTAACTACAAACGTTTTCTAAGGAGCTGTAGATGATTAGCATTATCTTGTTGAATTATAATATGGAGCTGTAACATTTCGTTGCATTCATCTGTACTGTCACCTGTGATAAATACTAGAATATTATTGGGAATAACTTACTCTGTATCTAGTATCATATCACGTATCATGTAAGACAAGAGCAGTCAGTGAAATATGCAAGCGATTCTTTCCAAACAGAATATTATGTAGGTATAGTCTCATACTTCATACCAAGCACAAGCAATCTCCTATTAATCGTCACCGTAACAAGATTATCATGAAACCACCAAGCGTATTGTATAAAGAAATGTTTCCGAGTTACTATTCATTATGTTCATCACATCTCCATCTCCTATAAGTGTATATTATTAACCTAATCGTCTTCTTATTGTCAGATGGATTGAATCTATCAAATCTAGAAGTAGGTATAGGTACCTATAGTCGAACTTCCTATACATATATTTATTTTACACTAGCGTAGGTTGTGGCTTGTGGCCATGGTCACGAACTCTGGGTTTATCGAAAATGATGCAGCAGTAAGAAAACAAAATACAAGTTGCGGTCTACTTTCGGTAATTACAATTTGGAGAAATGCATTTGCCTATTATTATAATAGAGCGACTATTGTCTTTGGTATAGGTTCATTTGTATAAAATTCTAGTCTTTCTCCAAAAGTTAGATATAGAGTTTTCTTTTTACCAGAGACACCACATTTTTAAATCATTAGTGATGATAGAAAATGAAGGCAACGTGATTGCCGCAGGCACACTCTACTAATGTTCACGTGAACTTGTTTACACTTACTCACTTTAAAACAAATGGACTATAATAATTCTGATAGTTTTAGAAAAAGTAGATTTTCAAAATTTATTCATTCAATTTTAACATATTTCAGATTAAAATTCGGCAAAGAATCAACAACAAATAAGTATTTTATTATGTAGTTGATTACGATTTAAATTCCTTTCGTAACGTATGAGTATCGTGAAATTTAACATTGACACACATTATTTCTATGGCTTTTGTCCATACCCAAATACTGTGCGATGTGCTAAGCTTAATAAGTTAATGAAGATCCAAAATAAATCTGATTTTTGAATGTTAACAGTTACAAAAGTTTCTTGGAATTTCTAGATTTAACTCAATTTTTCTGTGTCATTTGCCCTTAATCTTATATTTTCTGATCGGTACTTACGTAAGTATACCTGTAATTTTTCATACTTCGACCATTTTCGGCCGAATCCTTCTATTTTTAGCGTCTTCGGCTGCTGACAGCTAGATGGCGTTAATACATCTTACCTGCTAGGGCTACTGCTGGTTAAAGATTAACTAAACCATAAATCGTTCCTGGTTCCTGGTTATTTTGTCCTGGGATATGGCCCGCTGATGACGGTATAACAAGCTTGAAACAGTTGACTGTTTCGGTCTACCCTCCTTTGAACGAATCAACATGTAACTATGCAATTCATTAGATATTGGATGCTGGTTCACTCTGTCAGTTATCGAAAATAACTTGTCTCAAAATCCGCTAAACTAAACTATATTTTATTAATGGAATGGTGCTGTTATTTGTCTACGGGAATTTTAATGCTTTCGACCAAAAGCTTTAAATGTGCTAAAATGTCTCACTTTCATTTATTAATTGTTAAAATTTGAGCAATTTAGTTAGTTACGCAGACCGATAATAATGACTTTCATTTACGGGAATTGCACAACGTCCATACAAGAATTTAAAGTGCAAGTAATATTTGCTGCATGCATGCCTTATGTTGCTATCTGTGTAATGTGTAGATAGAACCTGAAATAATAATTATTAGATTTATCTGACTATTAGATAGATATTATTTTTTATAAAATTCAGAAAAGTGAGCTTTGCGTTTAATATTCCCTTTTCTGTAGTAGGTAGCTATTCCTTTTAGCGTTTTGTTGAAAGAAATTGAAATCAACTCTAGAATTTTCCTAACTAACGTACTTTATATTAGTATCAGTAGGTATCTATTTAGTTTAGTGAAACATAATTTGGCAAAAATCTAGATAATTTTTCATGCTGCTATAACAAAGGAATAGGTAGCTATATGAACTAGCGTATTTAGCAAATTAACTTTCAAAAATATATACATTATTGTAATAAATTATTTAAATATGTATATATAAATTTATTAGCTCTAGATATTGATATAAGTAGGTACCTTAGATATATTTATTGGGGTTAAACTACACAGGCAGTATTTTTTATATAAATACAACTTAATACTCGGGAAAAATACTTTAATACTTTAATAATTCTTAAAATTTTTTATAGTATCATCATGAGGAAGCCGTATAGGTACTGCATGTCAACTTAGATGAGCTGCTGCTCACTTTTTTAACGGTAGTAATTACTTTACTATGTATATTGTGTTATTTGAATTTTCCTTTGTCTCTACTTCAAATTTATCTACGACATTAAAAAACCATAAGTTAGCTGAAGACCTATTTGGGTTGAAAAATTCATTTAAAAAGTTCACGTTGAAAACTTAATTTGAGATAAGCCGTGGCAGTGTCTTAATAGAAGTTTTAAAAAAATTCGATGACCTAAAAATTTCCACAAAATTCATAGCAGCCAGGTAATTCTCAAAATTTCCAGAAATCAATAAGTGTGGTTAATCGCCATATTTTGACGTGAAGCACCTACTGGGTTGGCCTTCTTTTCTGGGACACCCTGTAGAATGTACTTAGCATAAAGAGATAATTAGTCAATGCTGGAAAAAATATTGGAACTTGAAGAATCGATCCGCATCAACAAATGTTTGAGGATAATAATCCATCGGTAAGTAATTATTACGTTTGAGGCCATGCACCAAAGTGGCATAGGCGTTTGTGTAGGTACCTACTTTTTCATAACCTGAAATTTAAAATTACAATTGTATTATCAAGGATTAACGTGCCTTATAATTTTTTGCCTGTATTGTAGGTACTGATTTCAGGAAAAATGAGGATTTCTGCCTCGATTAGTTTGTCGAAACAACTCAAAGGTGCGCGCCACTGTAAAAACGGAAACGGCAACCCGCAGAGACTGTCCCGGCCTAAATTTGCTCCTTCTGTGGCACAAGCTATAGACAAGGGGTATATACACTTGGTTCGCTTGGTTCCTTTCTTATACAGGGTGAGTCTGAAAGAACTGGCATCCTTTTTTGGGTAATAGGGATGGTCATTCTGAACCACTTTTCTTAATAATTTTTTTCCTATATATAGCGCGGAGATTTTTCTATAATTCATCCCCTCAAAAAACACGGCACTGGCGCCCTACCAACAACCGAGTAGAAAATGGTAAATCATCAACTAGTATAGTATTTTGAGACCGAGTTTACGCTATTCTATAAGCTGTGTATGAAATAAATGTTGGTAAATTTTAAAAATAATCGTAAAATAAACCCTTTTTAACAACAATACTATTACACTACTATTGCAGTCGCAAGAAAGGAAAATCTCATAGCATCAACAACGGAAAAAATTGAAATGTCGCATAACCTTCAAAAATTCGAACAGTAACAAGAATGACCATAATTTATTATTATTAGCTATTAACCGCAGTTTACATACATTATTTATTCCATTCCCGTAGAACAAGAACATAGCAGAGAACGCCGATCGGGCGTATTTCCAATACACAACACCTCGCACAAAACTAGCAAATCACAATCACATAAAAGTGAATTCCGAACAATCCGAAGGCACGACCCGACGGCACTATTTGTTAGCGCGTTTATTTCGTTTTATTTTCTTAAAATTGAAATAATAAATCGCAGACATGACCAACAAAACAGGATAATGATAAACACAGAACGACAGAACTGTCAAATACTCGGTCAACGGGGACAACCGGGGCACTTCTTCTTCTTCCAATCAAAATGAAAACGATTGTCCGTTTGGCGTCAGTGTCGTGTCTTATTCATAGAGGGGGCATTTTAGGTGGGTAAATTAGAGAAAAATTTCGGCGATAGGACAAAAAATTATTATGAAAAGTTGTTCAGAGTGACCATCTCCCTTACCCAAAAAAAGGATGCCAGTTATTTCACACTCACCCTGTATACCTACCGTGGAAAATCCGATTCCCGTCGTAACATGTGATCGGCGCGGGCTTGGCCAGAGAAAGCGATTCTTTTTTTCCGTTGCGTAACCGTATATACCCAAGAAACCACTTTACGTATCTCGTGTAAGTTTGACGCGCGTCCTTGTCCGACTCTTCGCGACCGACAAAGATGGAGGCGGCGATGTGTGTGATCTCGTTATGTGCCCGATTGCGAGGCGGGTTACGTAAAGGGATGGTTACAACAACAGTTGGTCATTTCGCGGAAACGTGTGCCAAGTTGTTACGAGACGATGTTCTGTTCTCGAATTAAAACGGCAATAAGGATGTTGAACGTTCTGGTTTTAATATGCGCATTTACAGGCTATTTTGATAATGTGAAATATGTTGGCGAGCCACTAATTCTGTGGCCCGTTTTGCTGGCCTTGTTTCTGCTCGAAAACCCAGGCATATTAGTCGAAAATATCGACATTTTTTTGTGTGTACTTTTTCTCCAGATTTCTTGCGAAATTATGCGAAAGAAAGGTGCTCTTGTTGAACTTGTTGCTTTCAAATATATTTGGATTTTAAATTTATTAGTGGATGGCAGGATCACTAAAAATCGAAGACAACATTGTGTTGTTGGAAAGGTAAGCTAATCCTCGATAAAATAATTTTCTTGAAATCGGCAGTGAAGTGTCTCAAAATCGTCTTTAAAAGCTCAGAAATCGGCACTAAAAGTAGGCCATTATTGTACGATTTTTTCAATAAGTAGGCCCAGACGCGGAGACATCGCTCGTCAAAAGTGACCAAATATTCAAAACCCGGCCAAAAAGGCCCATTTAACTTTTCGTACACATTGCGAAATTGTTACCTTAGCAGCGCAATCTTCCAGTATAAATATTTTAGTAGGTTCGAATATCAATCTATTTTTCATTGAGTCAAGCAACGCCGCGCGCAGTCGGTTCATGAATGGGTGATCCCTTACCATTATTTTTTTGCTTAATAAAACTTTTTTTCTTGCGATTTCAAAAAATATTTATAATATGTATGTACCTCGGCAGAAAATTTCTTTTTATAACTCACGTGATTTATTTGCCTCGGCCAAATCCTTGGCAACTAAATTCCCCATGAGTCATAAAAAGTTGAACTTCTGTGCATACATAATAATTATAGTAGCGATCTCTAAAAAAATCTGCAGCTCAAAAAATATTCTCATAGAATGGATCTGCCACTGTCAAATGTGTGGATTAAATTATTTGTAAAGGGAATTAATGTATTTGAGGAAAAACCCCAATTAAAATGCAAGTCATCTTCTAATTTTGAAAGTTGCAAAACTCTATTTAAAAATTATGCAAAATGTGTAAAAATTGATGTTTTTAACTTTAATATTTTTTTGTTATGAAACCTGCTCTTTTTATACCGGTTATATCTATTCATGTCTTCTGTACCTACCTACCTTGGAATGTGAAAGAGCACACAGCACTAATATTAAGTAAGTAAATTAAGTGCGGTTAAATAACTATTCCCAAAAATAATGCTTTTATTAAATCGAAAATGTCCAATCCAAAACCTGGCGGAATATTTAAATTGAAACTTTCCGCTTACAGGCTCCACTACAGGGAAGTATCCATGTGAACTTTCTTTTTAATCTTAAATATTACTTCACTTCAATCTAGTGGAGTAAATGTCCATTGTCTACAATAACAGATTAATAAGACAATTATTCAAACATTTGGAATAAGACTTCCTTATTTTAAACCACAAATCAATATAGGACAGGCCATTGTCCTATGAAACCTCACAGCAATAAAGTATCCATTAATAATTATTTGGATACAACTAAAAAAATATCAATTACTTAAATGACTAAATGAAAAAAAATCAAGCTGAAACCATCATTAATAGGTATAAACCTTGTGTATAAACAAAGTAAAGAAATTTCTAATAAGGTATAAAGAAAATAAAGAAATTTCCAAGGTGCAAGGGACGTTCGAAAATGTTTAGAAATAGTAAACATTATTTATCTTTCGAAAATCCATTGATTGATTTTCTGTGCCAAAGATGGAATCGAAGTATCTACTCATTGCTGATCAGTACTTTTTGCAAGAAATGATTGGTTCTAATGACATGAATGATTTGGTTATGAGCATGTAGATATTTTGTTGCGGCGATTTCTTGTATAACAATTCCTTGAACGGACATAAAAAACTATGTAGACGTAAATTTAAATGTTAATATGTCGGTCAGTTCTTTTGCGTAATTGGAGAAAGTACTACCAAAGCTGAACGTAGCGGTGTCATTTGCGAATATAGTGTGGCGTGGTGCCATATCTAAATAAGCCAATAAAATTATTAGGTATATTATATCTTATATCATATCGTACATATTATCTGCAACGGTCTACATAACATTATTTATACTTCCTTAAAAAATAACAACTAATTCTTTATTTCAATTAATAGTTATTTATGTACCAAGGCACTGAAGTTCAACTTTTTATGACTCATGTGGAGTTTAGTTGCTGAGGCCTCTGGCCGAGGCAAATAAACCACATGAGTCATAAAAAGAACTTCAGTGCCGAGGTACATATTATATTTTTCTTGAAATCGGAAAAAAAATGTTTTATTAGGCAAGAAAATAATAATAAGGGATCACCCGTCCACGAACCGACTACGCGCGGCGTTGCTTGACTTTACCGACCACTCTACCTAGCACAAGCATAATGATGTACGGCACCTTCTGACAGAAAAACCAAACTGCTGCTTCTTGTGCAGCTTACACAACAAATCTATTGTTTTTCAAATCTACTAAAATATGTATACTGAAGGATTGCGCTTCTATAGGAAACAATTTCGCAATGTGTACGAAAAGTTAAATGAGCCTTTATCGGCCGGGTTTTGAATATTTGGTCACTTTTGACGGGCGATTTCTCCGCGTCTGACGTTTGATGTTTACATCTCGCCAAGGCCTACTTATTGAAAAAATCGTACAATAATGGGCTAGGTACATTATTGTACGATTTCTGTGCTTTTAATGACGATTTTGGGACATTTTAATGCCGATTTCAAGAAAAATTTATTAACAAAAAACGGTGGCAAGTGGTTATCATACTGTAGTATTCAAGAAGGTGGTAGAATACAACATGGGCTCTGTTGGATGTTCCTCAGACAAACAAAAAGAAAACAAACCAAACAAATAAAGAGGACAGATGACGGATTTATTTGCTTTTTGAGCTTCACCCTTGTCCTCAGTTGGTAGGTGTTCAGTGTTTGTATTAGGTATTATTTTTATTATTATTATTCTCAACTCAGTGTTCTCAGTAGTCCATACCACTTTAGTCCCCGCCCCATCCTTATTATTCTGGTGAATGTAAACGTGATTATAGTCACGCATAAGATTTTAAAGATTGATTTAGATTGAAATTGATATTATATTGATTTGATTTAGATATGACATCCTTTGACTAAATGAGAATCCCGTCGTGTTTCAAATAAATGTTTTATTTAGGAGCCAACAATTAAGAATCCAAATTGAAGTTCGATCATTTGTAAAGCAGATTATAAAATTTAGAAGATTATTCGTATGAATATTCACTAGTTGTTCGAAAATGAGTCCCTGTCTCTATAAGGTGACATTGCACTAAAATTAACAGCCACGTGTCGAGTGTTTTCTGGTGTTTATACCAAAAAGTTTGGCTATAACAACTTTTGAACGGATTGAACATTGAACAGTTTTGTTCAAATTAATGAGTGATGTATTCCATATGTATACTACTGTCTGTTCTAGGTATTATTTTTACAAATCTTAAAATGCAAATACCTACTAATAATTGAAATCAATAAGCAAAAAAGAAATTTAAAAATGAAGCCATATGGGCGATATTTTGTTTAAAAATATGTAGGTATCTAGAATTTACTGAGAGTAATTATTAGGCATATGACATGTTTAAATTTTTTTATGAATAGACCAATAATTGAAATAAATTGATAATTCGACAGTCCCAATTTTACTCGAGTCACGCTATGGAGCCAGTTTGAGCTCATCATTTATACAGTTTGTTTCATTTCAATATTAATTGGCCATAAAGGCAACTGCATATATTTTGGGCCAAAATATATACGATTGAGCTTACGTAACAAACCAGTCAAATCTCAGTAACTACTGAGTACTTAACTAGGTACTTAACTAAGTACGTTCTAAGAATCATAACGTTGAATTTCTTTTTTGAAATTGAATTATGACTGTACCTATCTCTCAAACAACGAAGCTGCTGAACTGAAATTTGACACTGCTGTGTTATTGGGGATAGAGAATATGCTGAACATGTCCATTTCTACGTACCTATACCTACCTATTCGTATGTCATACTCTTTTTTGGATCGTGCTTTTACTCGTAGAACCTTTTTGGGGTCTTTTTTGGTCTTGGTATCTTGAAGGTTCATCATTTTAGTCTTTATAGTGCATTTTTTGTTTTCATAGCGATGAAATAAACCTTTTGAACTTTGTCGTTGGTGAACATTCACGAAGATTAAATAAAATTAGAACCTATTAATTATCTCCATCTCCATCAAGTGTCAATGTTCATATGCACCATAGTAAAGAAACAATTGGTCAAAGATGTTTTGAATATCTTGCTCCAAGAATCTTCAATGTAGGTACTACCTTTAGACATAAAAAATAAAAAAATACAAAACTAAAATTAAAGGCTGAATAAAAGTATCTACTACAAAAACGACGAATGTTTTTCCACAACTTAATAAATAATGTTCTAAGTATAGTAAACGTACCCAAAAATAAAAGTTAGCTGATTGTGATATTGTATAATACCGTGAAATTGGCAAAATAAGCCCCAAAACACTTTACTACACTAAAATTAAAGGCTGGTATACCTGGTTAACTTAAAAATTGAAAAATAACATTTTCACCTACTATTTTCAGCTTTTAGAAATTAATTGTGCCGTTTCAAGTGAGTGAAAATTTTCTATGAACAAATTTACCAAAAATCATTCGTTTTGAAAATGGAACGGATTGAATTCCATAAATTAGAAAACCAACAGTGTTTTGGTAAATGCCCATTTGGCATTTTGTCTTCATTTTGAATGTACAATTATACAGGGTGTTCCTTAATAACATGCTAATACTTAAGGGGGTTATTCTTGGGCCCATTTTAAGAAAAAAACTTCATATGAACGTATGTCGTAAACGTCCTAACTTTTGAGATACAGGGCGTTAAAGTTAATTTTTTTAAATTGAATTTTGGCTACATCTCCCGAAATAATCAAGCTGCTGAACTGAAATTTGGCACTGCTACGTTTTTGGGGATGGAGAATAAGCTGAAAATGTCAATTTCACCGTATCTCACAGAGGGCGCCACTTGCGCTGGTTTTGGATCACGCTTTTACGCGTAACTTTTTTGAGGTTATCTTTTTGGTCCTGCAGGTCCATCATTTTAGTGCATCTTTTCATTCTGCAATAAAAAGGTACTCTTGTTTCATAACGATTAAATCAACCGTTTGCTTTGAAATTGCCAAAACGTTCTCCAAAACACCTGTTGACTTCAATATACGAAACATAAAATTTTTACCTACCACCTTCAAGTGTTACAGATCAACTGTACCATTTAAACTGAGAAAAAAATCCCTATGAACAACGTACCAAAAATTATTCACTTTCAAAATGGAAAGGATTGAATTTGACAAAATTTGGACACTCTATTTCAAGAAAATCAATGATGTTTTGACCAATGCCCATTTGGCATTTTTTTCATCATTTTGAATGTACAGTTTCGAATATTGGAATCAACAGGTGTTTTGGGGCACGTTTTGGTAATTTCAACGCAAACGGTTGATTTAATCGTTATGAAACAAGAGTACCTTTTTCTTGCAGAATGAAAAGAGGCACTAAAATGATGGACCTGCAGGACCAAAAAGATAACCTCAAAAAAGTTACGCGTAAAAGCGTGATCCAAAACCAGCGCAAGTGGCGCCCTCTGTGAGATACGGTGAAATTGACATTTTCAGCTTATTCTCCATCCCCAAAAACATAGCAGTGCCAAATTTCAGTTCAGCAACTTGATTATTTCGGGAGATGTAGCCAAAATTCAATTTAAAAAAATTAACTTTAACGCCCTGTATCTCAAAAGTTAGGACGTTTACGACTTACGTTCATATGAAGTTTTTTTCTTAAAATGGGCCCAAGAATAACCCCCTTAAGTATTAGCATGTTCCTAAGGAACACCCTGTATATCTGGTAAATTTTAAAAGTGTTAAGTGAACATTTTATTTTAACAGCAGGTGTTTTGGGGCATATTTTGCCAATTTGAACAGAAACAAGTACTTATAAAAATGAAAGAATGCGTTAAAATCATGAACCTCCAAGCCTCCAAGACAAAGAAGATAACGTCAAAAAGGTTAAGAGTAAAAGTACGATTCAAAAACATCGCATATATATTCGGCATAATATTCTCTATCCCAAAAAACACGGCAGTACCATAGAAGAATCTAAGTCGTAGTAGATCTTCTATGGCAGTACCCAATTTCAACGTATGTCAGTAGGTGTCTAACTATTGAGATTAATTAATATTGAAACACCCGTTAAATTTATGGAGCGATCACAGCCAAGTCGGGACAGCCTGTGCAAGATTCAAAATCAGATTTTCAAAGATATTCTTGTTCAAAAATCCAGTAAAACAGTACGTAGACGATCCTGAGTGAAAGGAACATGTTTAGATGAATGGAACCTTTGATACAATTATTAAATTTCAAGGTCTGATATAAAGAGATGTGGGTTGTTAATTACGACCGTAGTGACATTGCAGGATTGTCTCATTCTTAACATAAAAGCTTGCATTTTGCAACAGAATGGAGTTTTTTGCATGAAACAATTAATTCATACGCACAGCTGAGTGCAGCGTGAAATTGATAATTAAACACAATTTATCTATTTGTTACACTGGTATCAAGCAGGATAAATACTATTAACTATTACTATATCCAGAAGTAGGTTTGGTATTATGTTAATTATTAATATAAATATACCAAAATTGGATGTATGAAATCATCGTTCGATTTTTCTTAAAGTAACATAATTAATATATTTAAAAAATAAGAAAATTAATTCATTGCTTTAGTGTATTTGTTCTACCTGTTATCCAATGTAGTAGGCAGTCAATAAATTATCTATTCATTCGCAAATATTTGTGTATACAATATATGCCTTTGATATGGGAAACAAGTTCGACAGACAGAAAATTTCTAACTTTTCTATTTAAAGGGACCAAAGTTAATGAAGTTTGAAGTACAAAATAATGACAGCAACTCTCTAAACATTTTATTGTGAAAGTTCCAAATATTTGTTAAAATAATTGTTAAAACCCCATATGTTTTTGCTAATATATAATGTTTTTGTTAATATATAATAACTTAATATTGATTTAAAATTTTGAAAATAAAATAAACATAAGTCGTTAATATTCCAAACAAAAATTTCCTTAATGCAAAAATGAATCGATAAATTATCTTGAATCCCAAACGTGTACGAATTTAGAGGGTGGCCAGCCATTTATTTTGCAATTAGGTATCGCCATTTTCGATTCGAATTGAATATGCGCTCTATGGAAAAAGCTTATTGTTATAATTCGACGGCCTTATAGTTGAAACCTGTTGGGAATCTCTAATTACTATGTATAATGTTAGGTGTTGCCTTGCATAGATTATTTTTAATATGTCTGGAACCATTGTTTTGGAAGTATCAATTGAAACTTTTGAAAAGTAGGTAAGTAGTCGATTTTGATAATAAGTAGCAAAGAGCAGAAATCATTGATTTGTTACTTTCAAGTTATATTAGTGTAATCTTTGTCATTGTAAGAGATCATAGAAATAAAATTTAGACTGACCAAGAGGTCAACTATAGCTTCAAATTACTTTTAAAAAATGGCCAAGTATAGCCTAGCTATTATTATTAATAGCAAATTCTATTAGGAAAACTTCTCTAAACAAGGGTGCCATTGGTTGTTTTTTTTTTGTTTTCCAGTCAATAGCTGGTATTGGCCCTGACTTATCTAACACCTGCGAAATGTTACTCAAGTTCAAAAAGCAAAAGTTTTCCATGTATCGAACATTCGGGAAGAATGACAATTAATTAGTCAATCTAGTTGGGTTAATTGCCTATTTGTTTGTCGTTTCAAGAAAGATATTTTGGTTCTCGTAGAAAACAAATTGTCTAAATTATTTATAGATTACTACTGCGCAATGCCATTACCTAATTATAACATTCCACATATAGCTTTATGGCTCTATAATATGCGTTCCTTTCGTATATTTAAATGCTTTAATAATAATAAATAATTCTCACCCTCAAAATACTCCAAACTAGGAGTAGGTGCCCCAGAAGCTACCACACGATTGTGCAATGGAAGGGGCAACTTTTTCTGTTAGAACTAGGATAAGGAAAACCCTAGAAAACAGTAGTACTACCCAGCGAGTAGAGCACAATTTATTAATAAACCTTAATAGAACAAGTGATATTTTTTGTGCCAGCTTGGTGCTATAAACCAGAAGTACGAAATACACGGCGTGGAACCAAGGTTCAACGTCTTGAAACGTCACTAAAGGGCGGAATATATGCATTTAATTTCAATCGAAATATGCGCATATATATGCATCATTTTTGTTTAAAATATGCAATAATATGCATTTATTTGGCAAAATATGCAATACTATGCATTAATTTTACATGTACAAATACCATAAAAAACACCAAAACTGATTTTAGAGAAATGGTTTATTTTAAGAAAAATTGAAGGAAAACAAATACATAAAATACCTCGTAAAATACTATAGGTATTCTAAAGCAAAATTATAAAAACATTCTAATTTGAAATTGTATAGTAGGAATTTATGATTAAATACTTTTCAAAGTTTTTCAATAAAAATATTTGGCTTCTGTCGGTAAAAATATGTTTATATATAGAAAAGCTTCTCTCAACCTCTGCCGATGTAATAGGACAATATTTTAATTTTGGTAGTAAGATATAAGGCCAAGGTAGAACTTCGTTGGATGATTTACCATCAAAAATACTCTTTACTGCCATTAAAGATTTGAACCCTTCATTCTTTTCTACAGTAGCATCGTAGCATCTTTTTTTTTTCTAACTTTAATACCTACATCACCGGGAACCTTTCTACATTTAGCGGAAAATGTTTGAACAAAATCAATCGATTCGTTTAAACCTAAATTTCTACTTTCTAATGAAAGAATTATATCTGGTATAAAATTAAAATTAATTTTAATAAAAACAAGTTGGTTAGCAACATCCGCATTTTTCAGGATTTTTTGATTTTGTACCACACACTGGGAATTGTCTCTGGGCTCTCATAATCTTGGTTATATCTTATATCTATAAATAAGTATAGGAAAAACATGCAAATATGCACAAAAATATAGTTTTTCCAGAAATGTGCAATTTTTTGCGAAATTGAATAAAATATGCAAAAAATGCATATACCTATATGCAATTTGCATATATTCCGCCCTTTAGTCATCACCTTCAACATGAAGCAAACACATTTGAAGGAAAGACACAAGAAATAGTTTAAGTAAAGTTATAGTGCAGGTATCTTGAAATTCTGGACATTTTTTTACTTATCAATGGTCTGTATTCGTGTGCATAAGAATATTTTTATATTGGCAGATCTTTGTAAATATATACCTACTTCTTATCCTGTACGCATAAAATTCGGAAATTGTCGCTTTCGGCGCAAGTAATGACTAATAATGAAAAAAAGTTGTCTAGTTTCCGAAATACAGAGGGATATAATGTATTATAAACGATCACCCGACCTCAATCCATTTGACTTTTGTCAAGTTTTTTGTTAAAGTATTTTTTTATTTGTTTGGTTGATTCCTTGATAATGAAAAAATATTTTTCTTGAAATCGGCAGTGAAGTGTCTCAAAATCGTCATTAAAAGCTCAGAAATCTGCACTGGAGTAGCCCATTATTGTACGATTTTTTCAATAAGTAGGCCTTGGCGAGATGTAAACATCAAACGTCAGACGCGGAGCCATCGCCCGTCAAAACTGACCAAATATTCAAAACCCGGCCACAAAAGGCCCATTTAACTTTTCGTACACGTTGCAAAATTGTTTCCTATAGCAGCGCAATTAATCAGTATAAATATTTTAGTAAATTTGAATATGAATCTATTTTACATGCAGGCTGCACAACAGTCAGCAGTTTGGATTTTTTGTTGGAAAGTGCCGTGTCTCGTCATACTTGACTTAGGTAGAGCAATCGTCAAAGTCAAGCAACGCCGCGCAGTCGGTTCATGGACGGGTGATCTCTTATGATTATTTTTTCGCCTAATAAAACATTTTTTCCGATTTAAAAAAAAAATAATATGTACTTCGGCACTGAAGTTCTTTTATGACTCATGTGGTTTATTTGCCTCGGCCAGAGGCCTCGGCAACTAAATTCCACATGAGTCCTAAAAAGCTGAACTTCAGTGCCTTGGTACATAAATAACTATTAATGTCTCGTATGTAAATAAAATAAATGAAAAATTAATAAAGCCCTCATAAATCAAATGATTTGCTAAAAATGGTAAAATTGCCACCATGTAAATTTTAAAAAATGAAATCATCAAATCAGCTTCATGCTTTATTTTCCATATCGTTCTATTTGTTTACATCGCTCTGAAGATGAACACATTTCATCTTCCTTGGAGGTGCTTTTATACTTACAAATAAGTATGTTGAAATGGACGAAAAAAAATTGTTTTTTTATTTTTGACTAGATTCTATATTAATTAGAAAAATGAAAATTAATTGTTGAAACATTTTCACTGTTAATTTCGTTGGTAGTTATTTATGACTGACCCAGCATAAAGCATAGTACCACAGAAAATTATATTTTCTGTGATAGTACATCCCTTTTTTTCTTACACCGTAAAACATGTCTAACTTTGTTCTTCTAAGTTTTCATTGTTCCAACAGTACTCAACCAGTTCTAGCGAATCATAATGAAGAAAAGTAATTCCAAAACTGTTTTCAACTAATTAGATCGCTGAGAACCAGTTCAGAACTGCTGTTCGAAGTTCGAACAAAGCCAATATGTAAAGTCATACGTCAAATATAACACCTGGTCTCTTTTCCGAGGGTACAAACATTAGGCTTCTTCGTGCCATTCAAAAAGAAAAAAAAACGAAGACAAGACACAACAAAACAACTTCTGTTGACGTCAGACTGGGACGGCAGGCCAACGAACAGGTTCCAGAGTATAAAAAAAAAAGAATTTTATAATGAGAAGACCGAGAAGATGAAGGGATTTTCCTAATCACCTGGCAGGCCTGAGAGCACATACGAACAAAATAACATAAATATAACTATATAGCAGCCGATATATAACAACATAAAGAATGTATTAAAATATAAACACGGATTGACAGAGAATATTTTCGATGGACATTGAGATAAAATTATATCCTAGGCAAAGTTTCAGCAGAGGTAGGTATGCTTATACATAAACATTAAATGAGTTCTATTATTTAATCATTCATTTAGCCCTTAATTTTATAAAAATATACTTAATTGAAACCAAGATACAGGTTGTCCTAAAATGTCTTTACAACAGTAGATATAGGTAGTGTAGCCAAAATTTGGTATGATGACATCTCTACCAAAATTGATTCGTTTAAGTGAATTTCAAAAAAAATGTAGGAAAACTTGATTTTGAAAAGTACCACTTTACTCGTTAGAAAAACAACTATTTTAAATTTTGAGTGTACTCGATATAAAGGCAGAGTATATATTACTGATTATTATTGCAGATTTTTTATTCAAAGCGAGGTGTGTAATAGTCTTGCAGGCGTAGTAATTTTATTACCACCAATCATATTTTAAATACAGACATGAATTCTGATGTCGATTAGTCCTGATTACTAATACAATTTAAATTATTCCTCCGTTCTCTAATTTCAGCACCCGTTTGGACTTTGATTCGTCTTTCAGTTTCGACCTTGGGTGACTCTTCATTTTCACTCGGAAAAAGGAGAATAATAATATGTAACAATATTCTAGAAAAACAATTTCTGCGTGTTCACGTCCCTTCCCTTTGGCAAATTATAACAAATTAAACCGACAATAATGTAATTATTAACACGTAAATAAATATAACATGAATATTTAATAAATCATTTTCTTATAAAATAATTGCTCATTAGTTTTGTTCGAATCGAAGGACAGTCATGAGTTAAATGGGCGTATAGATTATCGAACAATTATTTCAAGTTCAGGTCGACATTTAAAAATTTTCCATCTGTTAATTAAAAGTAAAGGGACTTTTCACCTGTGTCTGTACACAGTGTTTTTAACTATTATATGTAAATAGCTGAAGGCTTATTTCTCATGGTTAGCCACCTATTTATTCCGTTATAGGATTAAAGTATACGTTTCTAATTTTTTTATATTGTCGTTTTCGCCGATGAAATGAAAAAGATGAAAACTTGCAAATATCATGTCCCAACGCAAATTTTTTTAACAAAAATTATTATGCTGAAAGCAAAAAATGCTATTAAAATTTTATGCTTGGCCTCAACTTAGCCATAATATGTTTGTTTTGTGTTTTGTATTGTACGTATAACAAAAGATAAATTTATTTAAACGACTGCTAGTCATTTCGCAAAAGTCAATTTCAGGTAATAACGCGCTTGGACTTCAATGGTTTTCTCTTATTTCGCAATTTTTTTGCAATAATCATTTGGCGACTCGCTTCTCTTTTTGCCATGGTTAACGATGTATATTTGACATGCAGAGAGGGTTTCTGAATACCTACCTACATTCGAGTTGTTTATTTTGGCATCTACATTATCATAGGTAAATAGCAAATTTATCTGGAATAACTTTTTGGGTTATCAGTCATACATCTTTTTTATCTATTGGTTTTCATTTATAGGCAACGGGTATTTAATAATTAACGTTTTCACTTGAACGGTAAATATTAACATTTAGGTATAGCTAATAAATAATCGCTGCCAATTTTATATGTTGAATATTGTTGATATTCTGTAGTTTAAAATGCCTACCCCTTTAATTTACCTTTTCAATGATTATATGTAGCATTATGTTGAAGTATTTTCTATGTTTTCCTCCCCGTTGGGACTGAATAAGGGAGCATCTCTTAAGACTTTCCTGAAATTCTTATTTTATTTCGAGATTATCGAATATACTTAAGTAAAATATGAAAAAGCACTTTGGAATTTTATTATATACGTATTCTCATGGTTATAACATATATTCTTTGTTATTGCATTGATCGTCTATTTTTATCACGCACGACATCCACAAATTCAAGTCAAATAAATTTAGTATACAATTTGAAAACGGAATATTTCAAAAACGAAAAATATTATGATACAATGTAAAAATAATATGGGGTTTTTCATTTAAAAAAAAGTTTGGCGTGCCACGAATTTGCGAAACACCCTGTATAAAATTTCTTACTATCCCAGAAAACTTCATAAAATTGCCTACAACTTTTATCTAAAACATTTTTCCACCACAGAAAAATAAAATGGCCGTCTCCTGCGGAAAAACGGATTTTCCGCACTTGTTAGGCAAGAAGCGATTTTTAATAATTAAAATACCGTACTATTCTAACAGTGAATGACGCTAAGATCAAGAGGACCATCTACAAGTGGGTAATGAGTTTAAAATGTCATTTAAAAATTAAAAAGGCATATACTCGTCAACAGTAAACCTAGTAAAATTTAATGATTTTATGTAGGTTTACCATAAATTCATAATACATTGTATATGTACCTTTAAGATCATTATAAATTAGTTTAAAAAAATTTGCATAATTCTTTGTTAGAACCCATTCTGTCGTCAACTTGCCCCACCTTACTCTATAATAGTGGAAAAAAATTGGCTCATGTACAGGGTCATTCAAACTCGGCGTCTCAGGCCAATTATGGGCAAACGAAAAGCGAAAAAAACACTGCGCCCGTGGCGTTAAATGGGCCCAAATACAGATTAGATCGCAACTAAATTTAAAATTTTTGACAAACGACCCTCGGCGTCGCGACGCCCGGTATATTTTTTTGTAACGAACATACCTTTTTTATTTGATATTTAGGTAGCCCTATTCTTTATAAGTAACTTTCGAACGTTTTGTTGGTTTTTTTTTTCGTTTACAATTTAAGTACAGGCAACAATATACAGAAAATTAAAGAAATTAATTGACTTGACTCTCCCAGGAAGTGGGCGACGAGCACGAGCGACTGTCATTTGTTTTCCATATATTGACGTAAAGCAAACAATATAATATACTAACAACTATTTATTATAGGATATAGGTATACAATGTGTCCGTAAAGTAACGCATGAAATCATTATTTCTGAAAATACATGGTTAGAAAAAATCCTCGGACACATCGATTTTGTTTCAAAAATGACATTTTGTGACATATCATCCAAATCTGTAAGGTCATCGTTGTTCCGGATATGACGCACATCGGCAATTTTTTCAAATGACAACCCCCTCCTTTTATGACGTAATTAGCAAGGCCGTCACAGCCTACATTGAAATTGTAATTGAAAGATTTTGATAAGTTACAAATTTATTTCAATTATTAAATATTGAAACCTCAAAAATATTGTGTATACAAAAGCAAACCGGATAACATATTGAAGAATTCGAAGAGAATGCACCAATATTTCTCCAGAAATTATAAGCAAAGTCCAACAAGAATTGAAGCCCCTGGCTTAAAAAGGGTGTAAGCCACAAGTAGGTACACTAATATTGAGATTTCTGATTTAACTTAATATATATTTAATAAGGGTAGAAGCCACACAATTAATTTTTCAACTAATAGTTAACAGATGGCGCCACCGTATCAAAATGACCTTATTCATATTACTATTTTACCGGCAAAAATTTCAGAATAAAGCTAAGCCACCGATATGGATGCTCAACATGCTAGACCGTCTCGCGAAAATTATTATTTTTCTAGTGGCTTGGAGGATGATAATGAGAATCTGTGGGATTCGGATGATAGTATAAAGGACAGGGACTATTTTGCAAGTGATAGTAGTGACAATTCTTCGTTATACTGATGCACAACAGGCAGGAATTTATCCCACTGTGGCATATACCCTTTTACCGAAATTATTTATTATTTAATTTTGACTTGTTTGAGGCTTACTCCTAAATTTCTGCGGCATATAGCCTTTTACCGAAATTATTTTTCTTATTTAATTTTGACTTGTTTGAATCTTACTCCTAAACTTCAAATTTTATGATTATTTACCTAGAAAACGCCGTGTTCATTTGACAACACCTGAAAAGACACCAAATACGTCGAAATCTTGGCACAAGTTACACAAATAAAAGGAGGTTTATTTTGGTGTAATAAGGATGCAAGCCACAATTTTTTTAAATAAACCCCTTTAACACGAATATAGTGCATTCTTTTACTATTGGACTTTACATAAAGCACATTAGGTGCAAATTTCTGTGTTCCTAGAACTTTAAAAATAAATTATTTTTTAAATTGGATTTGACATATTTAACTATACCTACCTATGTTTAAACCTTTTTTCTCCTCTTATAGCCTTTTTAAGCCAGGGTCTTCAATTTGTTCACCGCTTAGCATACTGTCAGGCACAAGATGGTCTCCACTTCGAACATTTACTTCAGTATTGCAATTCAAACTAAACTATCAAATTTTGGCATCCACTTGAAATGAATAAATTTTTAAATTTTTCAAACTTCAAACATATTTTTGTAATATAATTTTTTTTTTATAATTTCAATGTAGAGGTGACTGTCTTTCTAATTACTCATGGAAGGGAGGGGTTGCCATTTGAAAAAATTGTCGATGGCGTCATATCCGGAACAACGATGACCTCACAGATTTGAGTGAAACGTCACAAAATGTCATTTTTTAAAACAAAATCGAGGATTTTTTAACGATGTTTTTTCAGAAGTAATGATTTTATGCGTTACTTTACGAACACACTGTATACCTATATCCTATAATAAATAGTTGTTAGTATATTATATTGTTTGCTTTACGTCAATATATGGAAAACAAATGACAGTCGCTCGTGCTCGTCGCCCACTTCATGGGAGAGTCAAGTCAATTAATTTCTTTAATTTTCTGTATATTGTTGCCTGTACTTAAATTGTAAACGAAAAAAAAAACCAACAAAACGTTCGAGACAAAAGTTACTTAGAAAGAACAGGGCTAGCTAAATATCGAATAAAAAAAGTATGTTCGTTACAAAAAAATATACCGGGCGTCGCGACGCCGAGCGTCGTTTGACAAAAATTTTAAATTTAGTTGCGATCTAATCTTTATTTGGGCCCCTTTAACGTCACGGACGCAGATTTTTTTTTCGCTTTTCGTTTGCCCATATAATTGGCCTGGGACGCCGAGTTTGAATGACCCTGTACACCGTACATAAAATAACTGGTTTAAATGATTAAATAACATTCAATTTAAACAGTACTTGGACATGCGCGAAAGGTATGCCATCCTTTTTTCAGCATTTTCATAATAAGAACTTGCATACTTGGCAGCCTGTGCAGAAACGTGGAAAAATTAATTATTAAAATACAAGATCACGTGGCAATAATAGCCCTTTGGACCCACCCTAATGGTATGCCTATGGTTTTCCGAGGAATTTTCTATTTTGAACTTCATTATAAAACATATGGCAGCCTGTATATCAAAACGCATATTTTCCGAATAATTGAAAACTCAGTTTTTCACATGAAGAACCCAGGATGACTCTCTGATTCATAGACCTTATTATTGTGAGAATATGTGCCACATAATGCCCTTTGCAAGGCACACTGAGTAAAATCACGTCCAAAACTCTGTCACTATCTCCCGGTCTATAACTCTGAAGACTGGATAGAGTGTAATTGGTGCGAATCGTGGTGCGGCATGAATCGCGTGCACAAGGTATGAAGGACAATGTCTATTTAAGTGTTACATTTGTACATAATCGTCAATTTGCCCCAATATGCTCGCCATCTTGCAAGATGACAAAAATGCCATAAAATTATTATAAAAAATATTTTTTAAATGTTATAAAGCAATATACATATACCTACCTACTTCTTTTTCTTTCTGTAATGGATAGCAAACATATGTACCTTTAAGATCATTATAAATTAGTTTAAAAAAATTGCATAGTTCTTTGTTAGAACCCATTCTGTCGTCAACTTGCCCCGCCTTACTCTATAATAGTGGAAAAAAATCGGCTCGTGTCCACGATAAACTTACCCACGGTATGTCATTGCGCATCTTGTGACGCGTCAGTTGCGAGTCGGAATTTAAATTGCTCCATATGTCTTGTCTGCGGCATGCAGCAATCGATTTTTTGGCAAGACTATTGTCCTTGGGAAATCTATAGTACTTAATTTCCGTTCCCTTACTGTTTCTGTTATTATTTGGACAAACGCTGACTGCACATCCCGGCATTTCTGGCCTATTTTGAAGCACTGTCGAGCTGGGCTGGAAGTTGTTTACACTTTTTTCTTGACACATTAAACTGTAAACTATAAAAAATCGCAAAACACAACCGCATTTTGAATTCGTTGACTCGCAACTGACGTAGATGCGCAGATTTGCCTTGTTTTCGGATTCGTTACTGACATACCGTGGGTAAGTCTATCGTGCTCGTGCCCACCGCGGCGACGGCGGCACGTCCCGACCCTGACCGCCGCCGTTTCCCAACCCCCGGGCGCGCGGCCGCATCCCAAGGGCCCCCGTGCGGGCGCCCCGCCCCCCGCGGTGGGGGCCCCGGCGGCCCGGGCGCCCCCGACGGCCAGTCCGACGGCGAACCCTGACCGGAGCGAAGGCGGCGTGCGGCGTGGCCGACAACTGTGCGAGATTCGTTCGCTGGTGCCGCGGCGCTTGGGTGCACTGGTGCGGGTGGTGCGACCGGCTGGAGAGGAGTACCGGCCTACCGAGGGACCATAGGAGCATCATAAGGTTGTTGGTTGTGTTTGGTGAATGGGGAAATGTCTTATTTTTGTGGAAAATGAAGTAATAGGTATCTGCAGTATCTGTAAGTAATATCATAAGGGCATCTAATTTTTCCGAAAAAATCGAAAAAAACACGTTGCTAAGTAATATTTTAACAAGAAGCACGAGTGCCGGTGGCAACAACGAGGATTTTTGGACCTGCACGAATGCATTTTGTTAAAAAAATATTACTTAGCATTGTGTTTTTTTTTGGATTTTTTCGCAGGAAAAATTAGATGCCCGAATAGTATTTGACAAGACTAATTCATGAGTAACAGATTATTCTGCATACACATAGCTTACAAACAGTGGCGTATCCAGGATTAACGTCTGGGAGGGGCAATCAGTTATAAATAACAAAACTCTGTCGATAATTTTAATGAATAAAAACAGAACAAAAACATATTTTCTAAAATAAATAAATACAGGGTGTAAATGCACCAACTTGAAAAAAATTGAAAATATGACGAAAAGTTCATATGAACATGAGTCTGCAGATGTTTGGTTTTCGAGATGCAGGGTGTTGAAATTGAAATTTTGTTTAAAATTTTTTTAGTAGAGAAAAGAAACTTCCTGGGCTTCTACCATTTAATTGTAGGTTACGACAGATTTATAGCAGTACCTAGAAACGTACCTCGTTGATTTTATATTTATAAATCTGTCGTAACCTACAATTAAATGGTAGAAGCCCAGGAAGTTTTTTTTCTCTACTAAACGAAACCTACCAGGAAAACACGAAGAAATTTAAATTTTTTTAAGTAACTTTTTGAGACGACAAAATTTTCATGCAAAGTTTGGTAGCCGGAGTTTTTTTTTGGGAAGGGAAGTCATAATTTGGTATTATTTTTGGTGCAATCCGTACGCTATCATTTGCCCTAATTTTTTTGACAGTAAACTTTTACTACATTTTGTGGATGTATCCTCTTCCCAAACGTTTTCTAAGCAAAAAAGGTATACTTGGTGAATAACACCAAAGGTGACTGTTTTCGAGAAATTTTCAAATTTCTGCATCAATGCAGGTGCATATCGACACTCGTATGCAATTAAATTCAAAATAAAATTTAAATAAACAAGCACATTTTTTTTTTTGACAGTTTAATTAACTTGTTGTTTTTTTCATATGAACTATTCGTCATATTTTCCATTTTTTTTAAATTTTTTAAGTTATTACCGGACACCCTGTATAACATAAAAATAATTTTTCTTCGAACCAGTAAAATCTATATCACAAAATCAAGTATTCTTTTTTTGGTCTTGAGCTCGTCAAATATCTCCTCTGGAGATATGGGTATTTCAGGGTACACATAATGGAATGTTAACCCATTAAGTGGGTTTTCGCTAATATTGTTTCTAATAAAAATGTTTAAAATTTTCAGTTTTGAAAATGTTCTTTCTGGCGTGGCGGTGCACACTGTAATTGTGCAAAATATGTTTAGTAGGTTATTTTGCCTAATAATTTACGGTTACCTACCCGCTGCACAGAATATCTAGCTAGGCTATACCGAGCGGCAGCGCGTTCTCAAATCTACTGCACAGGTTTTAATTTCGAGAAGAGTATATAATTTTTGGTATTATTAATTTTGATATTATCAATCTCGGCAATTGCCCCCTTTGCCCCCCCCCCCCCCTGAATACGCCACTGCTTACAAAACATACTACCTATTATACAACAGCTGTCAAGTTTTGCCGCGGGTAAACTCGAAAAAACTGCTGATAGGTGCTGACCATTTGTAATTCAAAATTGCGCGTTTGTATGATTGGTGGAAATTAAGACGAGGGAAATAGTCAGCTTTATTCTGGGAAACTTTAAACAGGAGCTAGGAAATAATAAAATAAGACATTTTGGCTGATTCAAATGAATTATAGTAAACCTAAAAACCTACATAAAATCATTCAGTTTCACTACGATTAGTGTCTACGAGCATTTTCATTGTTAAATATGACATTTTAAACACACTTTTTTACGAAAAAGAAAAATTTCTCACTTAAAAAATTCGTCAAATTTGATACAAAGATAGTTTTCTCCAAAATGGCTTTAATTTAGTATTTCGTGAAGTACCTACGCCGTGTCTTATCTTATACTTGACCTATAATAGGTAGAGTGATCATCAAAGTCAAGCAACGCCGCGCGCAGTTGGTTCATGAACGGGTGATCCCTTATGATTATTTTCTTGCCTAATAAAACATTTTTTTTTCCGATTTCAAAAAAATATATATAATATGTACCTTGGCACTGAAGTTCTTTTTATGACTCATGTGCGGTTTATTTGCCTCAGCCAGAGGCCTCGGCAACTAAATTCCACATGAGTCATAAAAAGTTGAACTTCAGTGCCTTGGTACATAAATAACTATTCTAGAGAGAGCGGTTACGAAACAATACCATTTTCAGAAAAAAAAATAAAAAAATGTCATATTTGGCAGATAAAGAAAATGACGTGAATGCTTTTGAGTATGTCATTTGTCATTTCCAAGTAAGAAACACATTTTTTCTACCTGGAGTCTTGGAGCAAATTTTTAGCTGATTTTTCAGGAATACCTTGAAACCCTGAAATAATACAAAAAATGAAATTATGATACATATGAAAAAATGCCAAGAGGACATTTTTGCGAACTATTTTACACGTGTTATTGTGAATAGTGCCTACCGGACAATCGAAAGCTACAAATATGATCACCTCAAATACTTTATTCAAGTATGTACAGGGTGATCATTTTTAGACACCCGCAGCCTCTGTTGGTGGAAAACGGTCAAAGATATGGAGATAGTTTATATGAGAGATTATGTAGGGTGTATAAAGGAATAAATTGGCCCATTTAGTGACTCTTTGCGAATACGACGCTATAGGCATCGCGACGCCAAGAAAGATTTTTCCCCGCCAACATATCACTTTTGTTACATCGTTCGAAAGCCCTAATTTTTCTAAACACTTTTCCTTAATGCTATTTTTCTTTATTCTCTTCCGTTAGAAAGTTATTAAAACGCATTAAAACCTTAATTTTTGTAAATCACCATTACCAGAGATGACGAAACGTTTCCAATGATTTTATTTTTGGGGATATTCCCCTGACATTTTCTTTAATTGAAAAATTTTCAAACCGCGTCTTTCCACCTTCTCACCGTTGTCAACAAGTAAATCTAGGATCGGATACGATTTTTTATGCCTCCCAATTTTCACTAAATGCATTTAGCGATTTTTTCAGTCAGTAAATAACTCCAGATGAGTTAAGGCGGGTAGTATGCCACAACCGAAACCCATAGAAAAATATGTAATTTTATTAGACGATGGCTTTGTCGAGAAAAGTGCAATAATAGTCCAAGAAAATTGTAATTTTTTTATAGAGGTAGAAAAAAATTATTAACAGGTAGATATTTTCAGGATTGGTTGTGGGTAGCGTTCTGAGTATAACCCCGAAAAATCACCATCGAAGTCGTGTTACGAACCCCGCAATAGGGGTGGTGTTTTGCAAACATTTTTTTTTCTTATGTGTACATTTTTTCTTTTCTTATGTGTACATTATTACATTCTCTACAACTTTCCCTTATGAAGTTTTTTTTTACTTCAATACTTCACGAGATATAGGTAAAAGATCACTACATAAGGGTGAAAAAAAAATTCTTTAAAACAAGCTGATTTTTTCAGGGTTAACTGGGGGTTAACTTAGGAGTGCACCCCGAGTTAACCCTGAAAAAATCAGCTTGTTTTAAAGAAATTTTTTTCACCCTTACAAAGCACTTTAGCTAGTGGTGATCTTTTACCTATATCTCGTGAAGTATTGAAGTTAAAAAAAAACTTCATAAGGGAAAGTTATAGAGAATGTAATAATGTACACATAAAAAAATTGCAAAAAATATGTTTGCGGGGTTCGTAACACGACTTCGATGGTGATTTTTTGGGGTTATTACTCAGGACGCTACCCACAACCAACCCTGAAAATATCTACCTGTTAAGTATTTTTTTTTCTCCATGTATAGGTAATTTTCTTGGAGTATAATTTAAATCGTTTTTTTACTTGTTGGATAATATTTTAAAAAAAAAAGAATTATTTTTTCATTTAGCATTGTATTTGCAAAGAGTTGCTAAATGAGCCAATTTATTCATTTATACAGTCTATACCATCTCCCATATATTATAATACCTCCATATATTTGACCGTTTTCCATCAATAGCTAGGCTGAGCGTCTAAGGATGATCTAAAAATCTGAAATAACTAAATCTGGTGACAAATTTAAAATAACATTTTTGGGAAGATTGGACAGCTTTTACCGAGTACCTAGTTGATAAGTATTTATTATATTTATTGAAAAATAGTTAGGTACTTATTGAACAGGGCCGAAAAACAGGACACAAGTAATATTTTAACTTCATTAGTCCTAATTTGTTTGCATTTATACCTATTACAGTTTTTATTATAATAATGAAAATTAAAATTATGTCTAAGTCGTCAATTATTGGCCGAATATATTTTTAGATCTTTTGTTGCAAGTACATAAGTTGTCATTTTTTATTAGGTATTTTTAGACCAACAAATTTGTATTGATACGTAAGTATAGGTATAGGTATGTAGGAAGTAAAATATTGTTGAATGAAGTATATTTTATTCGTGCTTAGATACTTAAATGTAGCCACAAACATTAAATCTATTTAAGCGCTTTGTATTATAATAGTAACAATTGACGTTAACATATTATAACTAGGTTATAATATGGTGTCTAATGTGTTACATGTCTACCGTTTATTTGGAGTTGGAGTTCAAAGCGCTACTAAGCGCTTTAAATTTTCAGCACATTGAACACAGCCAAAAGTGCCATTGCATGTGTTACATCACGCTTTACGTATAACTTGCATCGTGGTATTTTTTTTTAATTACTTTACCAATGAAATCGGTAAGTAAGTATTACCATTCCAATCCACTAATGTTTATTTGTGGCGTAAACGGATAAGTTTGGACATTCATTGGGTTTTTCACTATACTGCTAACCTAAAATACCCCGATTAACAAACAACTTGTTCAAGTCGAATTGTCCCATGTCTTCGGTGGATACGTTAATATTAATAGAAGTTTCGTCAGTGGCAGTAAAATATCACGAAATAATATAGAATATTTGTGAACGCAACAATCTTAATGCCTTCTTTGATTTAATCCTGAGCCTGAGGTCCCTGTGGCTGTAAATCTACGTTGTCTTTTAAATCTTACTATATATAGAATGAGCTTCTTAACTCCTTAAAAATGTGGAAGTAATGGTGATCCCTGATTCATAAAGTTTCTAAATACTGTTAGTTAAGATATGGGTATTTTCTAATTTCACATTAAAGTGTTTAGTATAGCCTCGATATAATTTATAAATATTTCTATTTCTTCACTTAAGCGTTTAAATTGCCACAAAAACAACCTAAATACATAATATTAAACATTGACGATAAAGAGTTCCTCCTTTGAAAGGTGGCCTGATGGTCTTTGTTAACCAAATTTAGCAATAACCTTAGATATTCTTGACGCTCTTAATTTTTTATATAATTAAGCTTACCCAATTATAACACGTATCTTATGTATTGCCAAACATAAAGTCTGATGGGTTTTTACCGTCTACCTTTAGCAATAAACAGGTGTTATTTCAAACATTTACTGGGTTCGAATTATTTTTACTTTTGGGCTATTAATGAGCTCTATTAAATATTTCGTATTATTACACTGTTATTGTTGCACCGCATTACTGCACGAATTTGTTTGGCAAATGAAAGTGTTTTAGTTGCTAAATTAAAAATAAACAAGCCGGCACATTGCAACATCTATAGTACGTAAATATAGTATTCGCACTCGAGCAGCAAAAAACATGTAGACATGGTATAAAAGTATTTTATAGTTTCTAAACTTGGCATTTTGACAGCAACAATAACAAACACAAAGAAGAAAATCTCTGGGTACCTTGAGGAAATAAAGTAGGTTGTTGCCTCCATATAAAGTAAAGTCATATGGTGTTGTAGCATGCATAATAGGAACAAAAGTAATATATGACTGAACGAGTTATAGATAGATTCAGGGACGTCCCAGAAGGATGATCAACATTATTATGACCAGTTTGGGGGGTTTCACCGAAAATTTTAAAGATCAAAAGTGGAATTTCCAGTTTCCATAAATGGCTAAAATATTTAAGCTTTACAAGGAGGAGCAGACGACGCGACGTGATTGTAGAAGAATACACGTGATGTGATTGAAAGATACTTTTTGGGGATCCGATCCAGCTATAGCAGTGACTCACGGGCGTAGCCAAGGGGGGGGTTTCGGGGGTTCAAACCCCCCCCGAAGTAAGCAAAATATTACCTAAAAATACGAGGAGTGAAGAGTTAAATTATTATTACGTTTGAATATATGTAGTAATAGTAGCGCCTAGCGCCATCTTTTGACGAGAGGCAGACGCAGTTGCAGCCGAACTTGCCTACCCCGAAATCTAGTTTGGAATGTCTAGATATGTGCGATAAAAACCTTTATCCTGATATTTACACATTACTACAAATCTTGGCTACCATTCCTGTATATCCACTACTACCCCAGAAAGGTCTTTGTCGAGCCTAAGGAGACTGAAAAACTATTTACGAAACACTACAAGTAAAAACAGACTTAATGGTTTGGCTCTAATGAACATTCACTATGGAACAGAAATTCATGCAGATGAAGTAGTGGATATATTAAAGCCGAAGATTTCTTCTTTAATGGTTTTAGATTTAGCGCAGAGGAACGAAATTAATTTATCCATTTCATTTAAAGTTAACAACTTTATAAATATGTCGTAGTTTTTCGGATGAATATATAGATATTAAATTTCATGTAAGTATATTTTTGTTGTTTTATTTACTTCTCAAACTAAACCCCCCCCCCCAAAACTAAATCCTGGCTACGCCCGTGCAGTGACTATAATTCTTTCTATAGTCACTGGCTATAGGTACATACCTATTTGTACCTATTTAGAAAGCTTATTTCAAAGATATTGGTTATTTAGGTACCTACTTGTCAAATAGAGAGTTTTATATTTAAAAGAAATTGTTCAATTTATGATATGGTGGGTGATATATCTAGGTATATTTGGTTGAAAAAATTAGCCAGATGTGATTGTTTTGTAGCACTTGTCTAGTCGTGTACAAAATTATTTCTTCGCCTCAGACTCAGATTGACGTGATAATTTATGTTTCACACAAATGAAATACTATTTGAACTCGGCTGAAGCACGGCGTAATGACCACCCATCTTCGGTTACCTTATAGGTCATAACACAGACCTATACAGGGTGTTCCTCAACCTATACGCATAAACTTGGGAAATTGTAGCAAAGGACAAATAATGGCCAATTATCGAAAAAAAAATGTAATCAAATATTTGTTGTTTTAGAGATTATATCAATTCATCTCAAATTAAAAAACACAGAACTTGAATTTAGTGTAATAAAATAAAAAGTTATTTCCTTGATTTTCGATACAGAGTTGAGCCCTGCGGAGTCATGAGGCCCCACACGATCGGCCCGTTTTGTTTTGTTTTTTTGTGTTGCCAATTTCTCTGCCTCGCTGAATCACACGCAAAAAACTCAATTCCTGGATGTAATCTTTGAGGAAATCTTTGGGCATAAAGATGAGACGCGGCCACTGAATTTTGATATGCTCCTCTATATGCTAGTACCATGTCCATAAGTTCTTCGTTTACGAAACTATAGTAAAATTATTATAAGAAGTCCTTACTGGGACTGTCAATTGGTAATTTTGACATCCTAAGTTGGCATCAATGGAGCAAAAAAATGCAACCGGGTCAAAAGTTCAGGTCAGTAACGAGCCCATTTGCACAATGAACAAGTACAATAACACGAACAAGAACAACTCAGATAACGGTAAAACTCACGAAACGTACAAAACCCGCGAATATTTCCACTGCCCAAAGTTTGAACCCTTTTAAACCACAAAATATATATAGGTTTTTACCTTCACAACACGGAAAACGAAAATAAAATTTGCCTGAGTACGCACCATAGACGCTGCCGCAAGTAGCCGATTTTACCAAAATACCAAAATGAAAGTGTTTCCATGACGTTTGAAATTATTATTAAAATGAGTTCTAGTCATAGTTATTTTTATTTGTAGCAGTATAATCGTGATTGCAATAGGGTTTTTATTTTATTATGTTCTTTTTTTCGTATCACTTGGCTAACTTTTCACATCATATACCAATGAGTGACGTCATTAACTGGTTGCGACGCATATACCAATATTAGGTATACCTATGGTTAACAGAAAATTCCTAGGGATTTTGTGGAGAATGTCATCTGACAAAATCGGGACTTCTTACAGTAATCGGGGTATATAGGTGCCATACTTTTGTTCTAATCGCTTGAAAATAAACACGAATAGCGTCTTACAGTTAAGACGTCATTGAAGACAGCTAACAACAAAGTAGTTACTGCTAAATACCGTACGTGCTATCATGACTTGTTATCTTCTTAATTTTTTATTATCTGTAAAAGTTTTTCACTGTATATACAAAACAAAAAATATTTTATTACATTTTTTTTTCGATAATTGGCCATTATTTGTCCTCTGCTGCAATTTCCCAAGTTTATGCGTATAGGTTGAGGAACACCCTGTATAGCTTTGCTAGTTATATAGGTCTGTGGTCATAATCTGCATATCTTCGTGCACCCAATTTCCTTTTGTGTTGTCGTGGCATGATTTATTTACTAAAAAAAAAATAAAAAAAGCCTTTTTAAAAACAAGCTTTTATTTAAGCCATGTACTAAAACGAATAAAATAAGTTTAGGTTTTCGTTAAGATAATTCAATGCCAAATTGGGGCAGTTAATTTTATTGGACAGTGATTGGTTGATAAGCAACTACTTTCCAAAGTACTTTGTATTTTCTTTACAGTTCGTGTGAGAAGCTTTTTGAGCAGTTTAACATCTTAACGAAATCCTAAACTTATTTTATTCATTTTAGTACCTACATGGCTTAAATAAAAGCTTGTTTTTAAAAAGGTTTTTTATTTTTATTTTATTTTGTGCTTTTAAGTACGTACATACATACATGATTTTGATTCCCATGTCAAGAGGGCGGTAAAGAAATTTAGTCCGCCATCTTGGGGCATCCGCCATATTATATTTAGTATGACGTCACTCACCTTATTGTTTTCTACTCGTCGAGCCTTTTCATTCGATACCAGGGGCGTGCGGTGACATTGATGCTCTAACAGGTTCGGGAGAAGTATATTCTCAATAGACAACAGCGATATCTGTGAAAGCCATTCATTCATTTTTGTGGTTAAATTTTTCATAGGGGGTTTTGCCCTTCAGTTAGTAATTAATTGAAGCTTATCCGCAAAGTTTAATGTTGAAAATCCCTTTATTATTAAGGCACACACTACACATTCACACACACCCTTACTTAATTGTTCAACTTTAACATTTTCAACGTCATTCCCGACAGCCGAAGTTGACGGTATTTGCATGTTCATGTCCGTATTGTATTGTCTTCCATATCGCCCGAGATACGAAGCGCGCGACGCACCAACGCAGATATCAAAACCAACTAAACTAAATAAAGAACCTACTGCAACGATAGCTTCCACGCACGCTTAAAACACGCATTCTCATTCGCGTCAGCCAGTGCGGTGGAGGTGGAAAGTTCAATAACCTCTTGACTCTCGAACGCTACAGAAAAGCTAGCGGCCGGCATAGCTTACATTGTACTGTCGCTCGGTAGGATAGGATTTATTTTCGTGAGAAAATAAACTGGATATGGAAATTAAACTAGATAGATGGTACACTTTCTCTAGATCACTGTGCGCTATTGCCAATCGACATTCGCAATTCATGTCTCAATTTAGTCCATTTCTCCATCAATAAATTCATAAATTCCGAGTCAACCTGTGCAGCATCCGCGAACGCCGAACAATTGAAACGACCTCGGCTTCGATGAGAAGTGAGAAGAAGACGTCGCCGCCGTACGGCCTAGGTATAGAAAGCGAAAGATATTGCTTTCCAATGACGTAACAATTACGCGCAGACGCGATAATACGCCATGAAACGCGGAGCCGCCACTTGTAGGTCACTAAACTGCCTGGCGCTTTTTTCCGTCCCAAACGAATTCGGTCTATAAAACTTATTTACTATGAGTTTGCACCTGGCAACACTGACCCAGTCCAGTTTGCCAATACAGCGTTTCGTTGTGTTTTTGTTATCGAAGGAATCGGTTAAATAATTTAATGTTCATTCAGACAAATCTCGTTAACTACCTATTGGCACAGAGAAAATATAGTTAAGCAATCTCATAATTTTATTGATCGCTCTAAAAGGCGATTTATTAGATATTACTATAATGGATAGCAATGGATAGGTACCAAAATTGCGCACCGCCTGTACAAGATCTTTAAATAAGAAATGCGGCAGCAAAATCTGTGAAAAAATTAAAGAATATTTTCTGTATAGAAAAAATGTCGAGATGTACAGGGTGTTCCCGTATATTTTGACCCAGTCCTAGAGCCTTTATTTTTCGAGTTAGAAAACAATTACTTAAATGAAAGTTGTAGGGTTTTTTCTGAACCCTAGGATCTGTTACTAGATAAAACAAATGAGCATTGCAAATTTATGAAAAAAATATAAACTTACTTTTTTTAATGGAACACCCTGTATATTTGCGGATTTTTGAATTGCACGCATTTTTACGATTCCAACAATATAAATATGTTATATGTTTACTTTGTCGCAGGTCGAGGTGCTGTCCTTTGTGCATGGTACCACAGTAGTAACTTGCTGCGGCTGTATGCAGAGTGACGTGTGTGGCAGTTTCTATTTTGTATGCATTTTATGATCGACACGTGCTTCTATAGACTTGAATCTTAAACTTGGTCCAGAATTGGAAATTAGTGAACTCGCGTATGTAAAACATTATTTTTTTTTTTCAAATCCAACTTATTTATCCGATTAAAAAATACTGGGGTGGGCAATTTTAGTTGGATCACCCTATAGTTTTTCAGGACATTGCGTTTAAGTGCTGAAGTAATTAATTACTAAAATGCAACTAAAACTTTTAATGGGATTTTCAATTTATCACTACTTTTATTTAACTTGCCCTGAAATTTTGCATACACCTTTAGTTCTGGTGACAATACAATATGCAATGCTAATACTCAATATTGTAATACTTTCAAAACGGCCGTCGCCACAAGATGGCGGATGATGCATTTTTTTGTCAGCCCCTTTAAGAGTATCAAATGAAAGAGCTGGAAGAGTAGAAAACTATAAAGTTAATGACATCACACTAAATTCAATATGGCTGCCGCTCCAAGATGGCGGATCACATTTTCTTTTCAACCCCCTTAATATGAGTATCGCAAATGAAAGGACTTGAAGAGTAGAAAAGAATAAATTTAGTGACATCACACTAAATTCAAGGCGGAAGGTGGTTACAGGAACTCGTTCATAAAACAATGCAATTCTATCGAGTTTGGGAACATTTGTTTTGAACATTTTCTTTTATTTTCATTGTTTTTCCTGTAAAACTTCTATAAGTTTTCTAGAAGTTACTAGAACTTTATGATTTGTGCATCCATCATTGGCCAGGGATATTCTAGAGTAGTCTCCAGCTTCCATTTGAGTATATAAGCCTTGGTAATTGGGCCTGGGGGAAGTTGAAGGTTATAACGCGATTTTAGTGCAATTTTTGGAGCTGATAGAATATTCTTTGTTAGTGACAGTATCTGACAAGTTTATTTGTGAAGGCTAAACAATAAAGGTGGTAACCAAGGCAACAAGTTTGGACTGTTATTGTTGAGATTCAATACAATATCATACAATTTTATAATGTAACAAAAATATTATGGGTTTGCTTTGGTTTGATTTATTTCAAAGTTTATTTTCTTCTTTTTAGAGCATTTAAATTAAAGCTTGTTTTTAAAATATTTTTTTATTAATGATTTTTATAGATACCCTTCAAAAGCCTACCTTTTTTGGGATATAATAATCTCTTCCATTTAACTATAGTATATACGAAAAAGGTATGTACATTGTACATACACAGTTATTACGTATACATAGGTATTTCTTCTTCATTATTAAAATACATCTCAAATGGAAGGAAATCTTTCTTGCATCTGGAGGCAATGGTACCTATGTCCCTTTTCCACTTCAAAATAACCGCAGCCAATTTATTTTTTATTGCCGACTTTAATTCGTTATTATACAGATATTAGATATAAAAAACGGAAAACTGCATGCATATTCGAAAGGCCTTGCACCGTTTAAATTAATCAGCAGATAAATATTAGCAAACATGTTTTTACCATAACTACTAAGTTGAATCGGTAATTGAATCATCACGTCCATTAAATTGATTTTTCGCTGTAACTTTAGACTATTATTGAATACGCCCTCAGAGACTTCTTTATAACGAAATAGCGTTAATCTGTGTAAATAGTTTATAAAGGTCTAGAAACAAATTAGCAGATTTCTTCCCAATTAAAAAATTTGGCTAAGCTCGATTAATTCGGTGCAAGAGAAAAGTAAAAGGATTAAGTATTACGTTTTACAGCTTATAGTACCTACCTGTTTCTATTCTAGGCCAATCTAGTAATTTCTTAGAATCGAATTAGAAATATTATACTACGTGTTTATGGTTGTCGCTCGTTTGTGAAACTGCTTCATATAAAAATGGTGAATAAAACGAAAAGACACTCCGCCGCGTTTTGAGTAAACAGTACCTTTAATTGCTGTTTTCAGAAGTAAAGCACGCCTCAAGGAGGTTTAATTGTTGTACTACTGCGTAACTGTTATTATAGTTGTTAGTTGTACAGAAGCAAGCTTTCATTGTATTTGACTTTCTTCGTTTTGGACTAGGATTATTAGCAGGCATTGTTTAGCTTTCGAATGTAAACATATGGAGTTTGTAGTTTTGCTCTGCCAAGATTTTAACAAAAACTTAAAAATTATTGATCACTTACTCACCTAATAAAAGTAGAACAAACATTGAAAAATCTCCCTGTAAAACCTATGTATAAGACCTTCATCTTTATAGAAACATGAACAACACAAGCATATCGAATTGTTTTTTAATTGTCTTCACTAGGTATGTTGCATTTCTAATTTATTAAATTTTATAAGATATCAAAGTTGTAAAAATACAAAATTAAATTATTAACAAATCCTAAGTTTGTTATGCCACTGATATCCTGTATAAAGTTGATACAGTATAAGTATCTACAACTTTTTTAAATGACCAACAACACTTTCCAGATTTATGGTCTATCCTCAATAATTATATATATTTTATTATTTTATTATACAGTGACCGGTAGAAAGTTGGACACAAAAATTTAATATTTTTCCTAATCGAACAAAATTAAAGTTTAGTAGCAAATTCATGTGTTATCCGATGATAAGTTGCGCTTGCGGTATTTTGTTTTTTGTAATACACAAGGTGGTCGAAAAAATACAAAAAAGTTAAATTTCTTTTTTTTACTAGGTGGCTGTGACTTTAAATCTGACATCCACCTTTGATTCCAGACAACTTTTGTAAGTAACTTTTTACCGTATTTTAAAAAATAAGGGTACTTTACTCGAGTTATTTTGACATTTTTGAATCTACCTCGTATCCAAAAATTTTGATATGTGCGTTTTGAGTTTGAAATGATGCTCCAACTTTTATCAAGAATAAAATTTTCTGAGAAATTAATAATAAAAAAGTTTTCCATTTGTGTCCAACTTTCTGCCGGTCACTGTATACAGTGTGTCCGTCCCCAAGAGGACAAATGGACCAAAAATTTCATTTTTCGACAAAAAGTCATTCTTGATAAAAGTTTCTGCTTCTCAAAAAAATATGGTCTACGAAGAGAATTTTGGACTTTTTTATACAGGGTGCCCAAAAAATACAAAAACATGATATACCATCAAGAATAAACTTAATTTATTTTGAAAAATATCAAAAACTTTTACTTAGAAAAGTTGTTTAGAATTAAAAGACGTGCCAGATTGTAAATTTTCAAGCAATTCGGATGACTTTGATTTTTTGTTTTTTACCTATTTAAATCAAAGTCGGTCGATTTGCCTGAAAAGTTACAATCGGGCACATCTTTTAATTCTAAACAACTTTTCTAAATAAATGCTTTTGATATTTTTAAAAACAAAGGAGTTCCACACTTGGCAATAAAAAAAATCGAAGTTGGCTGATTTGTTTGGAAAGTGACAATCGCACACATCTTTTAATTCTAAACAACTTTTCTAAGAAAGTTTTTGATATTTTTGAAAATAAAGGTAGTTTATTCCTGATGGTATTTCATGTTTTTGTATTTTTTGAGCACCCTGTATAGAAAAATCAAAAATTCCCTAAGTGGACCATATTTTTTCGAGAAGCAGAAACTTTTATCAAGAATGACTTTTTGTCGAAAAATTAAATTTTTGGTAAATATACTTTGATAATTTTAGTTGCAGAAAATCAACAGAAATCAATAAAGTGTTAGTAGATCGTGGTTAGTTGTGTAGAAAGATTCGAAGGTCTTTTTCTTTAAGAATACAAAAAATATTTGCATCAATGGCTTTGTTTAATTCAAGTTTAAAGTCTTAACAGCAGGAATGCATGCCTGTACATATATTTACTTATAATTAAGAGACTTGTTGGATATTTATTGAAAACTATAATAAATATTGGCTTACTAATTAATGTATAGGCAAATTAACTATAGGTTTTGAGAAATTGCAGGAGTTTTAGAATGAATAAATCCTGATCCTGTATAATAAATTGAAGAGATTACACTCGTATTGTAAAACTAACAGCTCCAGCAGTAGTGAAGGGTATAAAATTCATACGATGGCAATTAAATAACTACGTAAATGTTTGTTCATACTAAGCTTTTAATTACAGACTAAAAACAAATCAACTATAACTTTTTGCATCCGATTTGTCCTGTCCAAGCAAGAATTACTTTGCATATTTCTCAGAGCAGAAAAGCAAAGTCCTTGCATTTCTAATTTATTATATTATTGAAAAAAAAAATATATTCTCGATTACGTTCACTTTGAACAATAGCGGAAAATGCAAGAGCAATTTCATTAGTCATGTTAAGCAGCCGTGTTGGCATAGTGGAGGGGGCTCATACAACTATTATGTCTTAATGCAGTGGTGGTCACTTGAAATTACTTTATGATCGCTCAGAGCTTAGAAATAATTCCACGGCCGTCTTAAACGTTGATATCTAAAAGACCAAAGGCAAATTTTACAATTTAGGAAATAAATCGATCTATATTTTTGCTCTGCCTGCTGTAATACTCGGAAAGTGTCCTGCTAACCTTCGTAGATCCTACAGTACAACTACAATTTCGAAATATATTATTTAGTAAATAGCTAGTTTACGGCTGTGTAGTTTTACTTAGTAGATAAAATAACGAGTTTTCGCAGCCAGAAAGGTATATATTAACTTCTTTTTATAATACCAAGCTTTCGTTCTACTTCGTGACCTTCATCAGGGCTAGAAAATTTTTAAATTATTAGAAAATATTGAGAAAAGGTTGAAATTTTACTCACGATTATGTTGAAGTTTTGCCAATATTAAAACCAGATAGATTTTATAGTTTAAAAGGGCCAGAAAAAGGTTTTTACATAATTTCGTGTGAAAATTTATACCGTCAATTTTGTTTGTAATTGTTTTTTTGTTAATAAGGTAATTTAGTTTCAAAAAACAAAAGATAAATTTATAATAAGAAAAAATGTTTTTTAGGTTAATTATCATCAAAAAGTGTCAGAAAACTTGGTGTGATACAAGGTTATGTTACAACATTCTGGAAATCCAAATTTTTATATAATTATTATAAGATGTAAGGGTTACAATGAAATATTAATAGATGTATTGTTATTAGAATTATTTAAAGATAAAATAAAACAGTATATGGAACTTAAATCTTTGATGTCTGTTTTTTTTTTATTTATTGACTTGTTATCATTATTAATTTCAACCATTTCAAGAAATAACCTTTTATTAAGATTTTTTTCTCTATGTAATATTGAAACATTGTCAAATTTAAAATGATGACCTGTTATAAAAGCATGTTCACTTAAAGCAGTAGTATTTTTGTGCAATTTGACATCACTTTTATGTCCTGAAATTCTATTTTTTAAATTTTGTGATGTTTGACCAATATATGAATTATTACAGTTGTTACAAGGTATTGAATAAACAACATTAGATTGGTTAATTATAGGTGCCTTATCTTTTAATTTTGTGTATAAACTTCCAATCGATTTAACATTTTTTAGAGCTATTTTAAAATTTTTTTTTATTTTATCTACTAAATATATTATTTAGGTTATAGCAAAAACGCTTGATAAACAGGTTTTTTCTTTATTGAAGCCATTGTTTTATCATGTCCAAAAAGCGTAACATTTTGCTAGTACAATTCAAAAAATCCATTTGAAATGATGATTTGGGCATTCGGCCGAAAATAAATACTTTTGAACCTGCCTCTATGCGTATGTGTTTGTTCCCTAAATCTTGTTAGGTTCTTGGCTTGTGAATTTAGTCTGCTCTAATATGTAGATGGCCCTAGCATTCCTGCATAACTAAGAAGGAGTTATACAGTGTGTCCACGTTAAGGACTTACCACCCTTGTAAAATCTTTATCTTTTGATCGATTTTGATAAACTTATTTGTTGTTGTGTAGGCAACGATTGCAGTTTCTTGTTTCGGATCACCTAAAATCTCTAAGTATGTGTACCGAATTTAAGTGTGTACAGGGTGTCCCGTTAATAATGGTACAAGTTCATATATTTTGTGTCAAAATATTACGATTAAATTATGGCTACCAAGGGATGGAAAATAAGCTGAAGATGTCAAGTTCTATGCTTTGGTCGCAGATAAAAAAAATTACAGTACATCGGCTATCTTCTGAGTATTGTCCTTATTAGGTAGGTACCGGAACATACATAAAATAATTAAACTCGGAGGTGATAGGGTAAAATAGTCAAATTTTTCTCAATGACCGTGGGTAAAATATGGGATCAAACAGTGTTGCAAACTTTTTATTGTAGTCAGTTTGCATTTTAAAATGTACCTTGACCTCTTCTGTATAAAATACGTAATTGACGACAACTGACTTGGCATATATAGCTGTTGAATAATTTTCGAGGTACCACCTGACGACAAGGGGGTCGTTTAATATTCACCAGACGTAGGTATGGATTCTTTGGTAAAACTCATTTAACGATGTCACGCATATACTGACTTTAATTTTGACTGTTAGCGAAAGTATAATTTAAACAATCATTTACTTAATCACTCTGAACTTGTTCTTAGGTATCATCGTTTTAATAACCAATTAAAACCACATCAAACACCAAAACTAAATGCATTGTGTTCGTGCTGACATATTCTGGTTTCACCAATAATAACAAATAAGTAAATAGTATAATAATTTGCTTAAACTATTCCGTTTTACTGTTAAGTAACAATAGTTTAAAATTGGTTAATCACAAAATTGACTGCCATTATTGAATTGGCATGGCAATTTAAAAATATTTTCGGGGAAATCAGTTCCAGTAGTCATCCACGATGTAGTTGTTACAGCTTTTATATTTTAAAGGTCAAGATTTAGGAAGGCAAAACGAACAAACCACAAAGCATAATGAACAATAATTATTATGACATTATAATGTTGTATTTACTATATTATAGACGAAAAATAGTATTGCGTGATACCACCTGGTTGCAGTAAGAATCTTTGTAGTTGCTATTCATTTTTGAAGAGTTGCTATTTCACTGTTTCTTTGATAGAATTTATTATGTGGTAGGTGTACTACAACCTATTAAGTAAAGTGTATCAAGTCTATCTCCTTATACCGAAAAAAGATAATTATAATATACAGGGTGAGTTTTTATTGGAAAACCACTATGGGGATCTCGAAAACGAGCAGAGCTAGAACAAATATTAAATAGGGAAAGAATTGCGGTTTTGAATGCTCAATGTAATGCCTCTTTCGGCTCATGGCTCACTAGATATTTTGAAAAGAGTGATTTTTTTGCTATTTCATCCGATCTCTGTAGCTCCGTTATTCCTGATTATATACAGAAAAACTGTAGAGACAAAAATTGTAGATAATTTTGGCGTTAATAAGATAATCTAATCCAATTTTTTAAGTTGTTTGTGATTTTCGAGATATGACATAAACTTGTGTTTTTTTAAATGTAAATCATAGTTGGCTGTGGCCTTATCAAATCGGCCATTTTTTGAGCTTTCCAAAAATATAATACTTGGCATAGTTATTATAAAAAATAAAATAGATATGGCTAATTTTCTGTTTTTTTTTTAATTTTCACATAGTCAGACATGGAATATTTTCATAATTACTTTCTATTTCTATTTTATAGCAAAACAAACTTAATACTTTCAAATATTTTATTTTTAGCTGGTAACAAAATGTAACAAAAATTAACATGATGGAGCTCCACCACATAATTATTTGCCCGTAAGAAATTACCTAGATCAGCTCTATCCAAATAGTTGGATAGGGAGAAATAGATCTATTTCCTGGCAGCCCCGATCCCCCGATTTGTCTGTTTTGGATTTCTTTTTTTGGGGAACAGTACAAAATAAAGTACGAGACAATTGCTGAATTAAGAGCAGCTGTTTTAGAAGCAATTGCCAGTATTCACAGGCGCTCTCTGAGAAAGGCGACAAATTCAGTTTTAAAAAGATGCAAAATTTGCATAATAAATAAGGGTGGATTGTTTTAACACCTTTTTTTATTATAAAAGGTGACCTTTTAAAATAATAATAATTTGAATTTGAGTTTTTTTAATTTTTGTTTCATTTTGTTACCAGCTAAAAACAAAATATTAGAAAGTTTGAAGTATGTCTAATTATAAAATAGAACGTAGTTATGAAAATGTTCCATGGCTGGCTATGTGAATATTAAAAAAAAAATCAGAAAATTAGCCATAGCTCTTTTATTTTTTATAATAACTATGCCGAGTATTATATCTTTGGAAAGCTCAAAAAATGGCCGATTTGATAAGGCCACAGCCAACTTTGATTTATATTTAAAAAAACACAAGTTTATGTCATATCTCAAAAATCACAAACAGCATAAAAAAGTGGATAAGATTATCTTATTAAGCCTAAAATTATTTACAATTTTTGTCTCTACAGTTTCTCTATATGATCAGAAATAACGGAGCTACAGAGATCTGATGAAATTGCAAAAATCACTCTTTTCAAAATATCTAGTGAGCCATGAACTTTTTTAAAAATCCAAAAGGGTCAATAGATTGAGCATTCAAAACTGCAATTCTTTCCCCATTTAACCTTTGTTCTAGCTCTGCTAGTTTCCAAGATCCCCATAGTGGGCATCGAAAAAAACTGACCCTGTATAATTCTCACTAATTCTTGTGAACACAAAAGTTCTTTACTCGTATATTATTTTTCAACACGTAGGTTGTCTAGGTAGGTACTCATCGAAAGTTTTAATGTTGTGTTTGTCCGTTGCAGCCAGTTTCTAAAGTGTTCTGACAAGGCCGTTTACCTTTTCTGTTACACGTGGAAGAACACAGCTGAAAACAGCACATACGTTGACGTCAATCTTTTGTGGATTTCTCATATTAAAATAATGAACTCTTTGATTGCTTCTTCCTATTTAAAATTGGTGATTTAGAAGAGGGGTACATAATAAAGCTTCACCGCCGCACAATAACACGCTACTTTTCAATGTCGTCCACCTTAGTGCATTGTTGTGTTAATGAGTCGGCGATTTCTCAAAGATAAAGCAGCTGAAATCTCAAGCGAGAGAAATTACACATTTAAATATGCGTTTGGTTATGCGCGGACAAGATATTAAGATGTATCTATTATGTCGGCATACGCTTGTTTTGTCTTAATCGTTTTGAATTACAATCTCATGGTTTTATGCATCTTAATACATTGGGATAAAACTTGACAACTTTTACGTTGTATAGTTGATTTCAAAACTAGTATTAACGCACAGCGAATTTTCCCGATCTTGGAGGCCGTTCATTTTCTGTAAAGCATCAAAATGCTTCTCCCTAATTTCTTCTAGAGCTTGGCGGTAGTTCAGTTCCTTTAGAATCATTCTATAAACTTGCCCTTTACTGTAGCGCCTATAAATCGGATAATTCTACTTCCTGGACTGTGTAATAAGTACCTTACCTTTGTCTTTACCTTGATATCATTTTTCTTTCGAAATTTAGTTGATCTAATAATTTTTCTGTAGGCACGTCGCTAAATAATTTTGTGCCTTCCATTTTCCAATATAGTAAATAGGTACCTACATAATACTGGAATATTTAATATTTATAAAATTTCCGACATGGATTATCAAGTAGTTAAAGGAATATTGAAGAATTGTGCTTCTGCATTTAAGATCGTGTGATACATTGATACATTCATGACAAAGTCATGCAATACGTCAGAAATGACAATAATTTTGTTTCTTCTTCTTCCTATGTTAGAGAAATATTATAGGGGAAACATCATGTCCGATTATATAAAGTAACCCACTCTTAACTTTTGAACGAATTTGAGTTTTTTTCAAATTTGGGTGAGATCAACGGGTCTATGGATGCTAACTTTGACGTATAAAGTTGTCAACAATCGTACAAGACATAAAATTTAGTAGCGAGTTTAATTTTAATACTATTTTTAGGGCGTTCAAAAATAGTTTTTGATATTAGTCAGACATGGAACATTTTCATAACTACGTTCTATTTTATAATTAGACATACTTCAAACTTTCTCATACTTTGTTTTTAGCTGGTAACAAAATGTAACGAAATGAAACAAAAATTAAAAAACTCAAATTCAAATTATTATTATTTTAAAAGGTCACCTTTTAAAATAAAAAAAAGTGTTCAAACAATCCAACCTTATTATTTATGCAAATTTTGCATCTTTTTAAAATTGAATTTGTCGCCTTTCTCAGAGAGCGCCTGTCAATACTGGCAATTGCTTCTAAAACAGCTGGTCTTAATTCAGCAATTGTCTCTCACTTTATTTTGTATTGTTCCCCACAAAAAGAAATCCAAAACAGACAAATCGGGGGATCGGGGCTGCCAGGGAATAGGTCTATTTCTCCCTATCCAACTATTTGGATAGAGCTGATCTAGGTAATTTCTTACGGGCAAATAATTATGTGTTGGAGCTCCATCATGATAATTTTTGTTTTATTTTGTTACATTTTGTTACCAGCTAAGAATAAAATATTTGAAAGTTGGAAGTATGTCTTACGAGATGTCTTATTATAAAATAGAACATAATTATGAAAATATTCCATGGATAACTATGTGAAAATTTAAAAAAAAAATCAGAAAATTAGCCATAGTTCTTTTATTTTTTACAATAACTATGCCGAGTATTATATCTTTGGAAAGCTCAAAAAATGGCCGATTTAATAAGGCCACAGCCAACTATGATTTTCATTTAAAAAAACACAAGTTTATGTCATATCTCAAAAATCACAAACAACAAAAAAAATGGATAAGATTATCTTATTAAGTCGAAAATTATATACAATTTTTGTCTCTACAGTTTTTCCGTATAATCAGAAATAACGGAGCTACAGAGATCTGATGAAATATAGCAAAAAATCACCCTTTTCAAAATATCTAGTGAGCCGTGAACTTTTCTAAAAATCCAAAAGGGGCATTAGATCGAGCATTCAAAACCGCAATTCTTTCCCCATTTAACCTTTGTTCTAGCTCTGCTAGTTTCCGAGATCCCCATAGTGGGCATCGAAAAAAACTGACCCTGTATAAGGTGTTCAATTTGAAATAAGGAAGTTGCAGGAGATAACCAAACCAATCAGCTTTAGCTTTTAAAATAGTATCACTATTTAGTATCCATGAGTATTTTAAAAATATCCTTATTTTTTGTAAACATTTTAAATTCACTAGTAAGTTTTTTAAGCTAGACCGAACTTCTCATATTGAAAGATTTCGAGTTTGAAATTAGTTTGAAACTGCCAGGAGCATGCGCGGACTCAAAATGAAACTGAGCATGCTTCTGACACTTTTAAACTGGTTTCAATTTCTATCGAAACAGGCCTAATACCTTTCGTTAATTAATCCCAATGCCAAGAAAATACCACTTTTGCTGCGCAGTCGTGGTATTTTCAGCTTTGGGATTATAATTCGTTGGGCATACCACTAAATACTAGCCCTGAAAATATAAGAATCATAATGCCTCTGAAGAGCACCCTGAGTAAAATAACATCAAAAAATCTGTCACCAATTCCCGGTTTAAATTAATACTAGGTACCTAAATGCCCCTTCCACACTCACTTGCAAGCAGAAGCAAAGTTGTTTTTAGGATATTACGAACGAGAATGATAATTCGAAATATTAATTATAAATTATCTACCAAAATTATTTATGCCATCTATTTGACTGCTGACGTGTGAGTAATTTTCTGAGAATGAAAATGATTATTAGCATCGTCTAAGACGCCTAGGTTTTATAATTTCGGACGTATGACGTTTTAGTCCCACTCTCGATGGCCATTAGCTTTTTACATTCACAATAATTCTCCCCGCCGTCACCAAAACAAAAAGGCCTCTAAAAAGTCGTTAAACAGTGTATGGTAATGTGCGTACTTTGCTGCAGTCGATCATTAATATATTAAACCATTATTGTGAGGGACACACATGGAAATTAATTACAATTACACGTCTAGTAATTATACATACCTACCTGTGCGATAATTGTCTTAAACGAAATTCATTGCTTTTTTGAGACCAGTTTAGTGTGTTATACGGCCATGGTTAGTTTGGTGTGGGTTGTAGTTTCGTAGTTTTTTTGTTTTATTATTATGTTCGAATTTTTGTTTGAATTTGTCTACGTTTTGTTTGGATTACAGCCATCACGCAACTTGCGAGTGACATAGTGAGTACATAGTACAGTTATAAGGCATCACTACTTCCATATAATTAGACGTATCTCTAAAAAATTGCAAATTTTTAAATTTAAAAGCTCTGTCCACTTTATCCACTTTTCAAGGCATCTCATTTTACTGTGAAATATTCATTGGTATCTGCTGTTGAAATTAATAGCTCCCAATATTTGCATTTCCAGTTTTTTTATCAACGAATTACATTCACGTGGCGATGTCTTAGTAATAGAGTGGAGAGACAAAAAAATAATTATATAATAATTATTGTGACGTCACGGAGTGTAAAACCTTTGGTCGGCCAATGCCAATTTTCAAACTATTGGTTTTTGATATCAACTTTTGCTAGTGTGGTTGTGAAGAATTTATAGCATACAATATGCATTTTTTAGAAATTATTCTTCTGTGAAACAAAGCGGGGCTTATGTGGAGATTGGATTATTACTCTGACAGGTAAAAATCTTTACTATAAGTACTTGATGTCTACTTTTTCTGTAACCGCCACTCAAAGACTTTTCCAAAAATAAAATAGGGATGTGCAACAATGCAAAATAAACGGGATAATCTTAGGAATTGGAACACGCAATTTGGACCACCCATGTAGTTGAAAAACAATCGATCGTATTATCAAAGATAACATAACGTATTATGAATGTGTTTAGTTGGTTTCAGATCCTGCATGAATACTTATTGTATTGTTGCATTCCAAAAGGTCTAACGGCAATGTGTAATGTGTTTAAACTTTAAACAAGATTGAGGGACCACATACATCGATGAATTTATCTTCAACTATTCAACTCCATAAATATTTTGTGAAAAACTCTGATTAGGTAAATAAGTACCTACCTACCTATCTACTTATTTTGCTACGTTTCCTTGGGACATGATAAAATTAAGGCTAAATTAACAACAATAAGATATTATGTAGTCTGGACTTGGGCCTTCACTGTTGTACTTGGAATAAAATGATTCTTGTGATCTTAATTAACTACAACCAACTAATAACGGTTCGAAAATACGCAATGAATATAAAAATATTTCCAAATGCTACTTCCAAATTTAAAACGAATATGAATATGACATCGAAACAGGTAAATATAACCGCGCTTTGCATATTTTATTGGTTTCTCAAGTCCAGTCTGGACTTTCTCAAGAACATTGCTTCACGGTGGCGTCTGCCAAGGTTACGTTCTGCGTATGCCAGAGGAATACTAGTTCTATATGGAGCTGCTGCATTAAGGCCAGGGTTTGGTGAAAAGGATAGAAAATAATATTATATTGATAGTAAAATTAGGTAACATTCAAAAGGAATTAGAAGTCAATTAGGTACTTTCTACACCACTAGACGCTATGTGTAGAGTCCAAGTTCTGCGGTCGATTTACCCAATGAGAACAGTTTCCAAGAATGCGATAAGTAGGTATAAAGATATTTCGCCGGAACACAACTTCTTACTTCCCTGCTATATCTAAACTTAAAATCATCGACTCAGAATTCTAGAAAATTCCCATAATATTATGTAGTTCTATCAAGTTAAATGAATCATCAATGTCTTGGTACTTTTATAGAATACCAATTACAAACATATGGCCATTCAGCTGTTTTGTACACGTGCCGACATTATTGTCTGTATTGAAAGTTCTCAGACTCAGATCCTAGTTACTTATTTAGTGGAGTCAAGTTAGTTAAATAAATGGCGAATAGGAGAAAAAAATTATATAGTTTTGAAATTTTGGAAATGTAATTCCAAGAATGGTAGTAGGGAAGGGAAAATTACAGCGACTTTATAAAGACAGTGGCGACAAGGATGGTCTTAATTTTGATTGGTCGGATGCCATGTTTAGGCAAGACCGATAAGTCTTATATAAGTCCTATATAAATGATAAAGTAGTTATCGTTGGGCAAGATGTTGACCTTCTGGTACTCTTTACTGTCCTTGCTCCGACCGACAAAGATATTCGATTTTGGAGAGAACGCCAGGGGAACATCAAAGAGAGGGGCTACAGCTCTAAAGACTTGCAACACTCCACTCTTTTGCGAAACTCTACTTTAAAGATATTGTAACGGCTGGAGAAAAGATGATACTGACACTCTATAAGGCACCTACAAAAGAAACTTCGTTATAAATAAATACAGATTCGCCTCTTTTAATAAAATAGTGAGCAAGTCCAGTAGTGATGTAACACTTTCAAGGCTCCCTCCAACATTTGCAGCTTCAAAGGAGCATTGTTACCGTCTCTATCACCAAATCCAGGTATGGAAAGGCAATACTATCGATGCAAGACTATGGGGATGGAAAAATACAAAAAATGTTATGTGTCCTATATACAGAACTGAAGCACCAGCGCCTTTGCAGATCCTCAAATTGATATCATATAGTCGCAAAAGTAGCTGTGGAAAAAGATGTAGCTGTGTAAAATGGCTTTACGCTGCTCCTTAATGTGTGCAGGGTGTAATGGACAAAGTGTTCTAAATTCTACCACTGAAGAAGAATTATTCTAGTTTGGAAACGAAGAAATCTAAACCGGATAAATATACTGGAATAGGCCTGCTGGGAAGACCACTTAAAAAAACACGCCGGAAGCTTTACCTCTTTGGTGGTGTGGAAACAAGCATATCGAACATAAAACATTATTTCTCACCAGAGTAATAGTTTGCGAGAAAAATACAAAAAATCGTACCAAGTCCATTTTGAGGGTGGTTTTGCTCAAAAAGAATGTTTCATCCACGGTAGAGGTGGGAACTTTTTTGCTCCTTAGTCCCAACCCTTTTATCTGCTTATTTCCAAAATTTGAAAACTATACAGGGTGTGACTGAACTGATGGTCAAAAATTCTTGGAGTCAAAATAAGGGCCCCTCTTCATATATTTTTTTTCTCCTACGGGCCATAGTTTTTTTTATACAGAGCGTAGAAGTTTGGAGAAAAATACACTTATTTCTTAGTATCTCTAGAAGTATACGAGATGTTTTCTTCCAACTTGGCGTGTCACATGAGCAGATGAGCTGTCAAACTTAAGGTTGAAATGAAGCATCTGAGGCTCTCAGTTGCGGAGATACAGGGTGTTATTAAAATTAATAAGTTCAGAAAAATATGAATACCCTGTATAATCGCATTTTTTTAAATTTGTTTTGAGTGGCGAATGGAATGGTTAACAAAAAGTATCTCTTAGTATTTTTTCATATTCGCAGCCGTTTCTTAATTATTTTCAAAGGATGGCAACGCTGCAATGAACAATAGTCACTTTAAGAATAAATCTAGCAATCTGTGGATGTCAATTAAACTTTATTTAACAAAATACAACAGCAAAAACTATAATAAAAGAAACGTAATGCTATTAGAAAATTAAATTATTAAATGTTTGAAATGACCGCCGTCTCTTTCAATACACGTAACTATGCGTTTCCGCATGTTTATTATTGCCATTGGTAAGTCCATAGCATCCACAGATTGTTATATTTATTCTTAAAATGACTTGTTTATTGCAGCATTGCCGTTCTTTGAAAATAATTAAGAAACGGCTGAGAATATGAAAAAATACTAAGAGATACTTTTTGTTAACCATTGAATTTACCATTCAAAACAAATTTAAAAAATGCGATTATACAGGGTATTCATATTTTTCTGAACTAATTAATTTTAATAACACCCTGTATCTCCGCAACTGGGGGCCTCAGAAGCTTCATATTATCCTTAAATTTGACAACTCATCCGCTCATGTGACAAGCCAAGTTTAAAGAAAATATCTCGTATACTTCTAGAGATACTAAGAAATGTGTGTATTTTTCTCTAAATTTCTACGCTCTGTATAAAAAAAACTATGGCCCGTAGGAGAAAAAAATATACGAAGAAGTGCTCTTATTTTGACTCCAAGAATACGTGGTTTCATTTTTGACCATCAGTTCAGTTATACCCTGTATAAATTTTTTCTCCTAAAAAACACTAATATTAGGTAGGTACTGTATTAATTAGAAAGATATAGGTTGTATAAATCTTTGCTTATTATAAAGGGGTAACAATTAATTATTGACCAGTTGAAAATCACTTTCGATTTCGTCTGGTCGAACAAAACAATTATACGAAAAACATAAATCGAAATTAGTAAACACTGCACATTCTCGCTAGTTCAACGACGAATCTAGGACGAGCGACCTACTTAGGTACCCGAAGACAGTCGTTGTGTAATCGCCAGGTAAATCAAACAATCGTAATCAAAACAGGTGATGTTTTTTATTTATTTACGAACTGGGAATCCATTGATTTACATATAATCGGCACGATTCAGAATTATCAGGTAATGACAAAAAATAGAAAACGAGCAGGCTGGAACACCATAAACGGATCTGCCTGGAACATCCAGTACATAACCTTAATAAATTTCGGATTTCCATTTTATACTCCTATTTAAATAAATCGTGAAATACTGGCAATTGTCGATATTTATCAGCAGAGCTAGGTATCGAATAATAACATGCAACACAGTGTATTCCTGAAGCACCTTTTATATCGAGAGCTTACAAACAGGGTGCCTGATGATATTAAACCTGTAAAAACAGCAAGGTGTATACGAATATTTTGTTCAGATCTTTATTATGCATTATTTATTATTAACTGATGAAAATCAAGGAAAATAAAAAATGCTTAAAATGGATTCAGTCAAACTGGCTTTTGGAGTAGGTACCTACCTAATATTGTAGGTACTACCAATTTCCAAGTTATAATATTATTTAATTTTAAACATGTCTGAGAAATGCTATTTAGGAAACAGTATACATAGATATTATGCATTTAGGTAGGTATATTTATGTTTGGCATATTTTATCGAGTAGATGATTGGTCTAGTCGGCTTGCTATAAGAATAGAAATACTTAAGATTGGTATAATACAATACAGTCTGGAATCAAATAGTAATTTTTCCTTCCTTTCTTCTTATTAGTTCTCAGGTGGTTTGAGCTATTGTTTTGGAATGATAAAGATGCGATTTTTAACTGTCGTCTGCCTTGTAGTTTTATTGTACTCTTACTTCGTGTTTATTTGCACCTCTTATACAATATTTATTTAACTAAAATTTTTCCTATTCCCAGTGTATAAACAACCACATGCAAAAGCAAAACGTAGATTTAAACTTTTATTACCTACTATTAGATTTATTATTTTTATTCTTGTATACTTACATACAGAGAAATTCAATTAAAACTATGTAAGTATAACTAAAAACTGTTGATTTTTAAAAATTTGTTTACCTACATACCTACAGTGTGTCCACGGATATAGAGTTCACGTAGGAGTGTAAATGACAAAAAAAATTCGAGTTGAAATTTGAGCTTCTGGGGATCAGCCCTGCTTGGTTTTAAACTAATTTGTGACGTAATTTTACTTTCGAAAAATCACGTATGCCTTGGGAATTTTGAAAAAACTAATTTTCCACATCAGTAAAGTGCCCTTTCTGTAGGTTTTACGACAAAATGTTATTAAGGAAACTTGTTCAGAATGAAGAACTGAGTAATTTTGCGTTATAATTTTTTAGCAGAAAAAAATCAAAGTCGACCTAGGCTTTTGAAATTTGTCACACCTATCCAGTTTTTCATTGTGAACAAGTTTTCTTAATAACATTTTAATGTGAAAGCTACCCAAAGTGCACTTTTCTAAAGAAAAGTGGGAAAAAATACCAAAAAATCAAAGTAGGCCTAGACTTTCGAAATTTCGCAAACCTACTCAGTTCTTCATTCTGAACAAGTTTCCTTAATAACATTTTGTCGTAAAACCTACAGAAAGGGCACTTTACTGATGTGGAAAATTAGTTTTTTCAAAATTCCCAAGGCATACGTGATTTTTCGAAAGTAAAATTACGTCACAAATTAGTTTAAAACCAAGCAGGGCTGATCCCCAGAAGCTCAAATTTCAACTCGAAAATTTTTTGTCATTTACACACTACGTGAACTCTATCCGTGGACGCAGTGTATATATCTAATACTAACACATAATTTGAGGGACCGGATGCATTACTTTTCAAGGTCCCTGCAAGCTAAAAATTTCTTTTAAGCGCGGAGCCATCTACAAATTTGCAATATAAAAATTCAATATAAGCCTACGAAAAGTCTTCGAGCTCTACCAGATTTGTTTAGCCAAACTAAAATATCTCATTTCGTTGCTGTTCTGACTGAATCACCCTGTATAGAAAGCTGATTAAACCAATCTATTTCAAAATAAAAGAATGCCAGCTTGTCTCCCTTGTCATTTTTTTCCATACGTAACTTTTTGTACCCGGAATTAAACGTATACCTAAGTAGAATTATTCGTAATTCGTAGGTATTCATTCCTTCAAAGTGCGTATTAGACGGTAATCAATTACTAAAAATATTATAAACATGTCTGTGCAAATATCAATTATTGACGAATTGACGATCGACGTCGCTTTATTTGTCTACTGGAAACGTAAGCAATTTTATATATAGTTTCTTACCTTTTTATGTAATTTTGTGACTATTGGTTTGCTTAATCTAGTGCTCTTCAATTACGCCCTCTTCAATACTTGTGAACTTTGTTGCTAATGTTCAAGTGGGCATTGCTTTCAAATTAATAAACTTGTAATAACTAAACTAACAACGAACAAGCTCCCAATAATTCACAAATCTGAATTATTGATCATGTAATTACATACAGAGAGGTCTGTAATTTTAGTCGATTTATCGATTAATATATGACCATACGAATATATGAAGATATTGAAAAAACCTTTCACATTTTGCCAACGGTGATTTTATGACGTTTTGTTTAAAGTTGAATAATGGGAGAAAAGACGGTTGTGAAAAAAATTGATAATTTCTTCCAAAGGTACCTATATAGATCGATATTAGCAGTAGCTATTTTAGTACACGGCTATTATAATATATAGTTACTTTTAAGACATTGAATATCGAAGACATATTAATATGCACGTCATTGCACCTATAGTCAGTAGTTAAATATCTCGGTTAGTATGGCATTTTTATTAAATTAAATATTTCCATTCACATTTTTATATTATTTTAACCTTTCAGCTTTGTAAAATAAATAAAACAAAATATTTGTTAATGTAGGTACCTATTTAGTTGAACATATACCTACACAAGTTACAATTTATTAATTTACTAATAAATTCCTTTTATTTTCGGTGGTCTCTCAAACGATCTCAAAATCAAGAATATTCTGTAACATTGTGGACTTGTTCGATATTATGTGTATATAAGAGAAACTTCGGCTTCAGGCCGCTCAGTTATTATTAGACACGCAATCATTTAATACCAGTTTATTATTTGATTATACTTAGAATTTAATTGCAAACTGCAAATGATTTTTTTGGTCTACGACTAGCCACCACATACCAAAACAACAAAGTAAGATGTTTATATATTTTATGTACCTTTAGGTCTACCAGTATTAGTATATCCATTCGTATGTTGTAGGTAATACTAAATTTTAAATTTTGAAGTTCTTCTTTTTGGCATCTATTTTTACCATCCTGTATTTTTGGAAGAACGTTAAAATTCCTTGAAATTTCTCTGTATACCATAAATGTTCCAAATTAACCTACCAAAATGCCAGTCATGACAGTTTCCTATTATAAAATAAACGTCCACGGATAACACATTGGACAATATTTAAAAATTATAGTACCTAATATTCAGAATAGAATATTTTTCTATTATAGTAGTTAATGATTATAGATATGTTTGACGCCTTCTATTTTGCAAACTAAACATTCTAAAATACATATTATCTCAGATATTTACAATAAAATAAATCGTTTCTATATTCGGGAAGTACCTATTCTGTTACTAAGTAAATGCAAAAGCAGATTCAGATTTCTGTTTAAAAATTGCCATAGAATAACATCGATTTTCCCAGATACCACTATTACCAAAAAGTTGATTTCCCGTAAAAATCGCGGACTGACCATACGCATAAGTAGAGTGCCTCAAATAAAGTGTCAAGTCTGATTATTTCCTTAGTTTTGAGACAAAAAGGCCAACTAAAAACCAGAATGATGCAGTTTTTTCCAGGAAATCCGAAAGAAGTGTGATTCGCATACAAAGTAGCACACACATCATTCACGTATATGAGGAAGAGCACTGGTCCAAGCACTGATCCCTGTGGCACTCCCATTCTTACGTCGACTGTTTGTTTTTCCGACTAGATCTGATTAATAACGGCACTAGTAATGGATTTTTTAGCCCTAAAAACCATGCTGAGATGTTGACAAAATATTAAATTTCCCTAGAAATAACTCCATTCTTGCTAAAAATGTATATTCAAATACTTTGCTAAAACTAGACGATATTGCAAATAGGCCGATAATTATTATTGTCCATGTGACTTTTATCGGGCTTCTTGTAAGTAGGAATTATGCAAATGATCTTCAGGCTACTCGGGAATTTTCAACTAGCGCAGCTAATTTGTTATTTACTAGTTTTAAAATATCTGCGGTAGTACACGGCTCAATAAAGATATACTGACACTGGGAGTCAATAGGGGATATCTTATCTAGAAAACCTTCTTGAGCGCATTCTCAAAAAATCTGGAAAAACACTCAACGATTTGAAGAGGGTCCTCAACTAACTTTCCCTCTTCGAGCGGAACAAAATTATTGGTTGTGCCTGCTTTGAGGATATTTCCATGCTGATTTAGCTGAATTTTCAGATGAAAATTTTGATGATAATTCCTTTTAGTTTCATTTACGAGATTGGTGTGCTTTTTCTTTGAACATTTGATCTGTGCTCAAGAGACCAAACTACGTCTTGTGTGACCTGAAGATCCGGCTGGCACAATAGGTATAGGGTTATCTCTTACCGTTTTCAAGATATTCGATTATGTTTCTCCGGATGACATGGAATGAGGAAGTGCATCTTACAACTACATACAATATCTATATCTAGTACTTAGAGATTACCTAAGAGACGCTTCTTAATTCAATGCCAACCAGGAAAACATAATATGCAATTATCTCTAAAACGGTAAGATATAACCCTATAATGTTACATACCATTAATATAATTTTAAGGGCTATTTAAGGAAGGATCAAAATGTTGTAGTTGCCGCAAGACCACAAATACAATAACTTTTGATCCGTTGCGCTGTAAATCCAATCACTGCTGCACTACGCTTAGACAAGGGAGGGGAGAGAGAACGCATTATAATAATAATAATAATTCTCACCCTCACAATACCCCAAACTAGGAGTACCCCAGAAGCAACCACATGCTTGTGCGGGGGAGGCCAAATTGAGTGTGCCCAGTTAGGCACCACCAATGGCGTATCGCGTGGGACTGGTAAAGAAGGAAAAATGCCTATAAAGCATTACTCTTGGTTTGTAAAGGGACCAAATTTCGACATAGCAACAAAATTTTAGTTGTTTGAGGCGGTATACAAATAATACAATGTCTTTTTTTCCTTAAAGCTATTTTTCTAACTATAAATATTTACCTATGAAAGGTTATTCCTGATACTTTGTGTTCACCACGACTTTTGCAACCAAAAGCTGAACAAAAGACTATTATGATGCCACAAAAATAACAATGTCTTCAGTCCGTATGAGCACAAAATCGCAAAAACTAAACCTGGTGTCACACCCGACGTTTGGCACCAAATTATGGCGTCGCATTGATATTTGGGCACACTCTGCTACAGTCCGTAAATACACGTTACGCGTCCTCTCCCCTCTCTTGTCTGAGGTTGGGTTAAAGATGTATGTTTGTGGATTGGATCATTTATTTTTGAAGGGAATACAAAGAGGGTATTTTTCTTTCGTCCCAAACAATGCCGATAGTTTCTAACCGGGACTTTCCTTCCATTGCAGCAGCGAGGACAGCGCGATGGTCGACCGTCAGCCGGCGGCCGAGGGCGCCGCCGACGCCGCCCCCGGCCCCGACCTGGTGGGCGTCGCCATCGAGCGTCCCGGCGTCCTCCGCCAGAGCAGCGTCTGGACGAAGCGGCAGCAGGCGGTGTGCGTGCGGAGGGCGTACAAACAGTACGGCAGCAAGAAGAACCCCAACCACGTGCTCAGCGACCTGAACATGACCGTGGCCAAGGGCACCATGTGAGTTTCCGGGGCGGGGGGTTTGTAGGTAGTACGGGGCTGGACCAACACTATAGTAGGTAGCTTTGTTCCAACAATATAGTTCCGAACCAGTCCTAGCGAATCGACATGCAGAAAAGTAATCCCAGAACTGTGTTCAGGCAATTAGATCGCCGAGAACTGGTTCAGAGCTGTTGCTGGAACAAACCAAATTGAGACCTGGGCATAGAGCTGTTTCAAGCCATCAGCACTTGGAGATACACGACGAAATCGTGTTGGATTTACTTCCTGTGAAGTCTCGTGCCATTTACTATAAAGAATCATTTATTTAATTTTTAATTGGGTTTTTCGCCACCAACTGATCGAAATACAACTTTTTCAAGTTGCCTGGAAAATTCATAAATACTTAACAGTGAATGAACGAAACTTTAAACGTGTAACTCAAAAAATAACTTCAATAAATTTGTTTTCTGAGCTTTCGGAGAATAAATCTTCCTCCTTTCTCAAAGATCATGCCACGTCAAAGTGAAGTGACAGATTAATAAATTTCAGGTTAAAATGTCATGAAGGAACTTACAAGAGGATAAACAAAGACCCTACAACTTCAATAGAAACTAAAATATACAAAACACTGTATAAATACCGTGAACAAATGACACAGAGACAAAGGACACTCTTAACTCCGCATCATTCAAAACCTCCACACTTATACGGATTACCAAATATACACAAAACTAACATTCCTCTTCGCTCCATTGTAAGTTCAATAAATTCGCCATGTAATTCGTTAGCAAAATATTTACTTAAAATTGTTAATCCGTTAGTGGGAAATTCAAATTCATTTATCAGAAACAGTAATCATTTTTTAGAAAAAATTAGGGAACATCAATTTCCGGATAATTATACACTGTGTCCCGGATAAGAATGAACAGCATGGGGATATTGCAAACGGTGAGAGATAGGGCAACGGTTAAATGGGGAAAAAGTTGCGCAATTTCGAGTTCAATAAAAAAAAAATCCAGGTCCGTATTTAAAAAAATTAAGTTGAAGATGGTTTCTCAAAAACGAAACGTTGTAAAACAAATCTAAAAACGCCATCTTAAGGCCCGTTAAAAAGTGCCATAAGAAAGTGTTTTTCTTTTTTTCTCTATCTGTGATAACAACTTCAGAAAAAAATAAAATCGAAAAAGCAAAATTTTACTTTTTTCAAAATAACTCAAAAACGAAACAAGATATTAAAAATCTGTTTGTGCCATTTTATTGACCTTAAAATTGCGCAACTTTTTCCCCATTTAACCGTTGCCCTATCTCTCACCGTTTGCAATATCCCCATGCTGTTCATTCTTATCCGGGACACAGTGTATATTAGCTAGCTTTGATCAAAGAAAATGATACTACGCAAGTATCATTTTCTTTGCTTTGATGTGGTTAGTCTTTTTACAAATGTCCCTGTTGACCAATCATTGAATATTTTACGCAGAAAGTTAGAAAATGATCAGACTTTAGTAGAAAGGACGAATTTGAATATAGATGCAATATTAGAACTAACAACACTATGTGTTAAAACCACTTATTTTCAACGAGGAAATGAATTTTACCAGCAGGAATTTGGAATGGCTATGGGGTCTCCTTTATCACCATTCATAAGCAATTTATTCATGGAAGATTTTGAACAAAATGAATTGACTAGATATGTTCACCAACCTAATGTTTGGTGGAGACATGTAGATGACATATTTGTTATATGGGAACATGGAGTAGATGATTTAAATTAATTATTAAATTTTATAAACTCACAAGATCCTTCTATTAAGTTTACCTTAGAAATTGAAAATAATAATCAATTACCTTTCTTATATGTTTTTATACTGAAATCAGATAGTATAGAAACTAGTGTCTATAGAAAACCAACACATACTAATAGATATCTCCATTTCAACTCCAATCATCATATCAGTGTTAAGAAAGGAGTAATTAAAAGTTTGTATGACAGGGCTAGAACGATTTGTTCTAATAACACAAAATTTGAGGAGGAAATTAAACATATAAAATATGTTCTTGACAAGAATAGTTATCCTATTGAAATTGTTGAGCAAGTTTTTCAGGATTGCCAACAAAACAACAATGCTAATAGAATTAGAGAAATAAATCTGGTGGACCGACCAGTAAATTTCATTATTCCTTATATTCCTGGACTATCAGATAAACTAAAACGTATAGGCAATCGTTTTAATGTCAGAACAATATTTAAAACCAAAAATACACTAAGATCGATAAAACGAAACCATTTAATGAGGTACAAAGTTCAAAAAATTGCATTTATAAAATTCCTTGTGAATGTGGAAAGTTCTATGTTGGGGAGCCTTGTAGGCCATTTAACGTTCGTTTAAAAGAAGATAAAAATTATATCAGGCAAAATCAAATTTCTCAATTTCAAAAATATGTGAACATTCTTTTAATAACAATCGTAGGATATTGTGGGATAGGTCCAAATCAATTCTCAAAGAAGAAGTAGGAAATAGACGAAAAATTAAAGAATCTGCATTTATTCTAGGAAATACGGACAACTGTGTTGCTGAATGTTCAGTTGAATTCAGTAAAATATTATTGCCACTTATTCAAAGAGAAATTAGTATAGATAATTAGATAGAACACAGGGTACTATATCAGGCAGGTGGCTAGGCTATTGTTTATGTTGTCATGACATTTTAACCTGAAATTTATTAATCTGTCACTTCACTTTGACGTGGCATGATCTTTGAGAACGGAGGAAGATTTATTTTCCGAAAGCTCAGAAAACAAATTTGTTGAAGTTATTTTTTGAGTTACACGTTTAAAGTTTCGTTCATTCACTGTTAAGTATTTATGAACTTTCCAGGCAACTAGAAAAAGTTGTCTTTCGATAAGTTTGGTGGCGAAAAACCTAATTAAAAATTAAATGGATCTATTTGCGCCACAAATAAATTTTAGAAAATATCTATAAAGAATATTCTAAGGAAATTTGAAATAGTCCGTTTGCCATGACGACATTTAGGGACTAGGCCGAAAAAGAAGCATTTTACGGACTAAAATGAGTCTGTAAAATAGCTATTTTTGGGAGCGTATACGACAAAAAAAAAAGATTATTTGCGGATAAACAATTTTTTTTAAAACTTTGGCTCCCTCTATCTTTTTGAGAATGACCTACAGAAAGTTAGGCCCGAAACAAGAAATGTTGATAATTCCAAGCTCTATAAATTGTGTTGTAATATCACCTTTTCTTTCCAACAATAGGAAACGGGATAAATGGTATCTTATTTTTTTCAAGATGGCGGAGAAACGATTAGGGGTGAGGATACGTAGATTTGGGCTTTCACCTTTCTATCCACCATTAACAACATACCGAATATAAAAATTCGGCTTTCCCAGAATTTTGATACTGACTGGTTTGTGATTTCGATTTTTATTGGAGCAGAGGCAGACCTTATGAGAACACTCAGATTGCATGCGTTCGAAGGTTAACTACCGAGGAAAGCAATATAATTGCTTGCAAAACCAATTGATATAATCTCTGATTGTGTTTTATGTTTCTGTATTACTGTGGCGTAACTACGGAAGACTACACCGTAATTCAAAATTTTAAATGGATCCCCAGCCCGTTTTTTTATGTTTGAAGGTGGTATCATTGACTAAAATATATTCAAGGGAACAAAAAGAAAATATCCAAAACATATAAGTACAAAAATATTTTAAAAATAACATAGAAAAACAAAGTATAGATTCGAATATAAATTATCTCTTATTTATGTGCTGCTCTCATTAAATAATTCAATAAAATTTGAAAATGAAGTGCCTAACTTAACCTTTCATATTTTATTTCAAACACATTTTGCGTTTTGTGACACTTTTCCGTACATCACAATGAAAAAGATTCAAGAAAAGTAATAAAATAATTAAAAATAATGCTGCATGGTAGGTAGGTAGGTATATGCCAAATTTTACATTATTTGATTACCTACTTTGATTTTTTCGGAAAAATTTGAAATGAACTTTTTTTCATGAAAATGTTTCGATGACATGAATGATTCTCCAATGGTCCAAAATGTAGAGAAAATGGTGAAAAATTTCCATCATTTCCACTGGAAATCAAGGAAGGCCTTTCATTTTCAAATTTATAGTAGTAGATATAGATTTAAAACACAACAATTTTTCTTAATTATTTTTTCGATATCTTGAATATAAAAGGCACTTTACCTACAATGGAAATAAAAATCATCACTGCAACCAAAGTGCCACATTTATTTTTCAAAACTGAAATATTAATTAATTTCTAGCATATTTTATTATTCAAAATATTTTGTGTGCATCGCGGAAATTTCTAAAATGCTTTTGTCTGTCTAGTATAGGTACAATAATACCTAAAAATCCATTAACAAAAATCTTTGACATAATTTTAGTAAAAAATATCGAAGAACAATAGGACCGAAAATATTGTTTTGGTAGGTATTTTTGATAAATTTAGGCTCGACATCTTTAAAAAATAACTAGGGTACTGTATAGTATACTGATATATTATATCTGTGACTGTAGTAAGTATTCTGAAATAGGTACTCGTATCGTGCATAAATTTTGTGTCTCAAGTGTTTTCTTTAAACAGTAACCCTAACCACAGAATAGTATTCTCTAGACTTTGACAGAAGCCTCTTTAAGGGCATGTGTCAAAAATAAGGGAGTCTCCATTTCCATTTACAGCAAAACAGCCTGCCTTTTATGCATATATTTGGTTCTAATATAATCTCTTGGCTCTGTAGTTTAACGTAAAATCAAATAAGATGCACAATATTTATCTCTTTAGAAGATATTTCGCCCAAAAGGGAGTCTCCTTTTGACACATGTCACTAAGGAATTGTCTGTATTACTCGTTAGTCTGTGCCCTAACCTAAGCTATGAAATTCACAATTTTTAGACTTATAGGCGTATAGTTATAATAGTAGGAAACTGTTGGAGCAATATGTATATGTAAAAGAAGTAGGTGTATGAAAGAAATTTGTGACAAATTTCAACTGAATATCTTAAAAATACCAGAAAATAATAATAAAATAGGTACATATCCTTTTACATTTTTCACTTTAACACTGTATTTTCGAGTAAAGGCACCTAATGAATAACAACACAAAACCTGTGATTAATGGATTGACCTATTTGTGATATTCTGTATATCAAAGGAACATTTTTCTTGTTCGATTTTTTACGAAAGGTTGTAGGTATCATAATTATACGTTTAGAAATTTAACTTTTTCAAATATTCTATTAACGTTAATGACAATAGTTATTGTTTGCATTAATTTAATAGGACAATACGATTTTTTCTTACTATTACGTACAAAGCCAACTTTTTATAATTCTGAATATTTATTTGATTTTTTCAAACACACGTGCAACCTTAAATTTAATATTTCAAAAAATTTGCATAAATTCGAAACGAGATCGTTTAGAATATTTAAAAATCAATAACAACTGTACCTAAGTATATTATATTAGGTACTACTATTTTTAAGTACTATTTCCACATAACGCTTTCCTTAAAATCCAAAAAGTAAAATTCAATATTTTCCACAAATTCCCGAATCCCCAAATTTGAAGTCAATAGAGGTATCGAGTGTGTGAGAATGAGAATACGCGCCAATTTTTATTCGAACTTTGTTGCCAATTTTTATATTGTTGGAATTGAAAATTGGGCTAGAGATTTTTTGGAATCTTTTCTGGCAGAACTGATTTAGAGAAATAACAACGAACAACACAAAATATCCTAAGCACCATGTTATTGACGGTGGTAGTGACATCATTCCTTTTGCCACCATTAATTTTTGGGATGTTTCTGTGGCATTCCAGGTAAATAAAACACCTCTCTTTATTTATAATGACAGATACAAAAATTCGTTCTTTTTTGTATTGAAAAATAATTAAAAGTTGTGAATTTGCAATCGGTTGGTTTTACGGCTTTGTTAAGACGAAACAAATACGGAAATATCTATACATACTTACATTGTGAAGACACGGTTATAAACCTCAAGGTTTGCAAGTTCTCTCATACGCAGAATGATTTTGTATTTGCTTGAGCTTAAGTGCCTTACACCTACTTATTTGTTCAAAGTTCAAACCAAATAACGTTCCTTTTTTTCAAGATAAAGCTTAAATATTTTAATTGTGTTGGAATGATTATGATTCCAGAAAGTGCAAGATGCTCGGACTCGGACAACACGTGAAAATGACGAAACTTAAAATTGCGCCAACTATGGGAACAGCGATTAACCGAATTAATCATTTGTTAAACCAATTGACGGAAAACCGCAGTTTAGAGTCGTTAACTACTAAATATGTCACGAAATCGCACTGAATTAAGAAATTCATCAATTAGTAGTCATCATTAAATATTTCTTACTTATTTTGGTGGAAGTAGTCAGTCCTAGGTGAGTTACATCACACATCAGATAATAAATTCAGACTAACTACATAACCGAGAAGTTTTAAGGCATATGTATGCATTACCTACCACTTTCTATTTCGTTTGGTCATGCTACGCTCTGCTAAATTCACCAACAAATAGCTTGGGGTAATTATTTATTACTATTTTATCAAAGGATCGACCTTATGCATCGAATTGATAAGTACAATGGAAGTCGCACAGGTACCACTTTCATTGTTGTTTGGGGCAGCCAACTCTAGAGAGAGATAGGTTTCAAATGGCAATAAGTAAGACAAGGAAGCCTAATGAACGTGTCAGGTGATTCAGGCAAAGGAGGTATATAGGGATGTTGCATATTAATGGGCGAATTTAATGGGCATGTTCCGTAATTCTCTTTATTGTATGATCTGTATTCCGAAATTCGGGACTTGTTTGTAGGAGTGAGAATTTTTCTATATAACCACAATTATGTAAATATGGCACAGAAAAAAGTAGTGAATTGATTAAAAAAATTACCTACATGGCAATTTTATGTACCTGGAAGTAAATTGAGACAAATAAAATACAAATTACAGAATAAAAGTTTATTTTAAAATAAAGGCGACAAAATATCTAGGATAAGGTATACATTTTCAACTTTAATTACTTATCTTAATTGATTTATTAATTTTAAAATTCAACTTAATAGGAAAAGCATGTAAGACTGGTAGCTTTTACATATTTTTATATAATTTTTAATGTTTAGGCATCTAACAAAAATAATTACAAACCTCAAGATTAATTCCATCTTTTGACTACGAAGAGCTAGGTTCATTAGCACAATATTTTGCCAGTTTTTCCCTTGATAGTTTCTATCATGACTTGGAAAATAAAAATCTGTAGTAATTACATACTTTTAAGTTTGCGCTGCCCAAAATTCTCTATGGAATTGCTCTCAATAAATTGTTGACTACAAATGCAAGTAAATACTTGTAGACAATACAAAATTTTTCCTTTTTATTGCTGCAATCCACTTGTCTCTAATATCACCTTTTCTCTTGGAAAACTGCAAAGTTATTAGCAACGATTTTTAAGACTTACGAATTCCACTATTCTTATTCTTTCCGCCCCGTTTGGTACATCCAAATAGACAACAGGAGTTGACCCTCTTTTTTGTAATTTACAACTTAAACAGAAAGAATATAGCCACATAGCTAAATTAAATTTTCTCTCTGATCTAAAAATATAATATTAAGCCAAACACCAACTAAGAAAACTCAACGCCGTTTTATACGAAACTGCCACCACGACACGAACTCAAATAAAATATAAATAATACAATAATTACTCCTATTCTGGGACAGAAGGAAAATTAAAATGACGTTTGACAACGGAACTCGTTTGAAGCACAGGACACAAAAATAGAAAGTTACGGAATCAGCTGATTTATTTACTATTTCACTTACTCAAGTTTGGCTGCCAGTTTCTCTCTCTACACTCCTTCCATCTACTTGTCATTTCAATGACCTTATGATCTACACACATGCAATATACATGGTTTTAAAATTTGGAACGGCTGCAAAATCACAAACCAATGCATCATACAATACGAGTCCCCTGTAGTAGTTGCATACCCTGTCACCATCCGCACATCTACAATACTAAATTCTCTTCTAGATATGGCCTGCTGGGAGCATCAGGCTGCGGCAAAACCACACTTCTATCTTGCATCGTTGGTAGGAGAAGGCTCAACAGTGGTGAAATATGGGTCCTCGGGGGGCGACCTGGTACTAGGGGTTCCGGAGTACCGGGCAGACGGGTGGGGTACATGCCACAAGAAACGGCGCTCTACGGGGAGTTCTCGATACGGGAAACAGTGCTGTATTTTGGGTGGATATTCGGTATGGAAACTGCTGAAATTAACGAACGATTACGATTTTTGCTCAACTTCCTGGATTTGCCAAGTCAAAATAGGCAGGTGAAGAATCTAAGGTAAGAGCCGAATCGTTGGGTGAAGAACGGTCAAACACTATGAGAGTATTATGTCTAAGAATTATTAGAAATATTTACAGAGGAAGTAGTATAATGATGTACTGATCTGGCCACTCCAAGTTTTTTCTGGTGTTATAATAAGAAACCAAATATGTATAAGAGAAAAAGGTATGAACGTATAACTATCCTTTCGTTCTTTCTCCTTTACACATATCATTTATGGCTATATTCTTACACACTACACGCCAGACAATCCTTTTGGAGTGGCCAGCGGAGTATGGACTTCGGCAATTACTTTTGGAAAAGGTAAAATGAAAAGCCATTTATCTATTTCTTCTACATGTGTCTGTTCTATAACACCAAGTATATTTTCAACTTCTAAGTAATTGTTATGTTGCAGTGGTGGCCAGCAAAGGCGAGTCTCCTTTGCAGTGGCTTTAATGCACGACCCAGAACTCCTTATTCTGGATGAACCGACTGTGGGCGTCGATCCACTCTTACGGCAAAGTATTTGGAATCATTTGGTGCAAATAACGAAAGACGGCAAGAAAACTGTAATCATCACGACACATTATATTGAAGAAGCGCGAGCGGCGCATACGGTAAGCATCTTTCATGATGGAATAGTTACGTTCTTTGACGTCAGGCGTTGATGTTGATTAAAAAACTAGTGGGCCTTTAGCGGGTACTAAAACGTATCGAAAACATAATAAATAGTCCTCACGCGAGTGACAACTATGCAAGTTGGAAGGTTTATCGCATTGTGCTACTTTGCATTGTTAATTAATCAAGGATAATTGTTACATAAACCAGATAAAGGACAATAAAGTCATGCCCTCTAAATAATTATTCACCAACATATTATATTGGTTTCTTTGGCACGCCAATGTTGACTAATTTGATCTTTCTTCTAGATTGGTCTTATGCGTGGCGGAAAATTCTTAGCAGAAGAAGCACCCAGCGTTCTACTTACAATGTACGGATGTTCGTCTTTAGAAGATGTATTCTTGAAACTGTCTAGGAAACAAGTCCAAGGCAGCACACCGCAAGAACCTCAACAACCAGACACGACGAACATGACGAACAATATCAGTTTAGCAACGATGAATTGGGCGAAGAAAGACTCTATATCAGTCACGGAGGAGAGTGGTGTAGTGGGAATTGGCTTCCACCAAAGCAAAGAGGTACTGATGCCGGATAGCAACGGACACATAGACGTAAGTTGAACGGCGTTAACTCAACCTAGAACGTACTTTAAGATCTATTTTTATTCTTGCAGCAGTTAGGTGGCAGGCCATCTTCGTCGGCAAAACGAGACCTGAAAGAAGTATGCGACGATTGCGGACACTGCAGCGAATGGACGACGAAAGGCAAAATCAGGGCGCTCCTCCAGAAAAACTTCCTCCGAATGTGGCGGAACGTGGGCGTGATGTTGTTCATCTTCGCGCTCCCAGTTATGCAGGTCATCCTCTTCTGTCTGGCCATCGGCGGTGATCCGCGAGGACTCAAAATGGGCGTGGTCAACCACGAGATGAACTACACGAACCTGACCTACCAGGACTGCCAATGGCAATACGGGTGCAAATTCAGCAACTTGAGTTGTCGGTATTTGAGCGCGGTGAACACGTCGACTATAGCGAAGATTTATTATCCCGATGTGGAGTCGGCAAAGACGGCGGTGCGCAAAGGCGAAGTGTGGGGCGCGATGTATTTTACGGAGAACTTTACCGACGCCCTGGTTGCGAGAATGGCGCTAGGGAAGGACAGCGACATCGAAACTTTGGATCAGAGCGAAGTTCGAGTCTGGCTTGATATGTCGAGTAAGAAATTTGTTAAATTGCGTCTTGTAATCTGGTAGTAATATGTTTTATTGTTGCAGATCAACAAATAGGTATCATACTTCAACGGGATTTGCAGTTGTCGTATCAAAACTTCACAAAGGACATGTTGAGAGATTGCAGTCAAAGCGAAGCGCTCGCAGAGATTCCTATATCGTTCAAGGATCCGATATATGGGTCGAATAAGCCTTCGTTTACGGATTTCGTAGCGCCCGGCGTTATTTTAACGTAAGCATTGGTTTCCGCACAATACAACACAATCTAACATACGGATGATTTCTTTTTAGGATAGTTTTCTTCTTGGCCGTGGCGCTGACATCATCGGCTCTAATCATCGAAAGGATGGAAGGATTATTTGATAGATCTTGGGTAGCGGGTACGATGGAAGTTTAAAAACTGATTGAGACATTTCTGATAATGGTTGTTTTCAGGCGTTACTCCGGGAGAGATCCTGTTCTCCCACGTGGTGACTCAGTTCGTGGTGATGTGCGGGCAAACTACGCTGGTGCTCATCTTCATGATCCTCGTCTTCGAGGTGGAATGCAAAGGGGACCTATTCGTTGTCATCATCATCACGATCCTGCAGGGCCTGTGCGGCATGTGTTTCGGCTTCGTGATCTCGGCGATATGCGAGATGGAGAGGAACGCCATCCAACTGGCGTTGGGCAGCTTCTATCCAACGTTGCTGTTGAGCGGCGTGATATGGCCCATAGAGGGCATGCCCATAGCGCTGAGGTACGTTTCGACGTTCCTCCCTCTAACATTGGCGACCACGTCGCTGAGGGCGATGATGACGCGTGGGTGGTCGCTGTCGGAGCCGGACGTCTACTACGGATTCATATCGACGATCGTCTGGATCGTGCTGTTTTTGACTATCAGTTTAATAGTACTTAAATTGAAGAGAGGTTGAAGAGAGTGTTGTTGATAGCCGCAGACTGTGTTGTGAAACGTTTCGCAAAAATATATTTGTTTTCCGACAAAATTGTAGGTAAATTTCAAATCCGCGTTTGCAGGCTAACGTATGGTTATTAGTCGTTTTAATTTATGTTAGACCTTGCCGTTTTCTTGTTTAAATTACACGGTAGCGTACGTAGGTAGACTTTAACTTAATTTTTTTTGTATTTTTTACAATGTAAACAACGACAGATTGTAACTTAGCCACAAATGATGATTCCGACAATAATTTAGTCTGGAAGAGAACAGAACGCAGAGCAATAATCGAACCGGGAGGTTCGCTAAACTATCTCTTGCACATTATATTATTGTTAAACACAAAGTGCTCAATGTTAATTTTATATTTAAAAAATGGTATTGTGATGTATGTTTGTTATATAGTAAAATTAATAATAAAGGTGTGTTGTTTTATTGTCCCGAAAGTATATCTAAAGAAAATTAAATATTGAAAATAACGTTTAACATTATCTTTAAGGCTACTTAATAGTCACAGTACTATATGCTCATTTTCATGTTATTAAATATGGACTCTGGACACAATTTTCATTTTTTTTTAACTAATAAGTACACTTCGTAAACGACACAAAGGTAATCATGTTATGAATGTTTTCTCCCTTGTAAATGATATTTTCGAATGACTCAGACTTAGAAAAGCAATAAATAAGCACTTTTGAAGTTTTTATTACCGCTATCACCTTCACTTTAGATTCAAAAGATAAAATTTTAAAAACATACATTTTATATTTAAAACTAAAAAAATTATTTCCTCGTACAAGATTTTACCGCTGAGGCTTAAATCAAACTCCACTGGTATTTACCATAGTAATTCGACAAAAAATAGAAGGATCCCCCACAATAACCTGACTTAAATTTAAAGTAAAAAATGAATATATCTTAGTATAACATTTCTAAATTCATAACATAATAAACGCCTTTATATTAAGCATGGGTGAGCGATAATAAATCTGAATTCCACCAAGTAACACAACAAAACAATTTTACCTTAATCAATGGTCATGTCCATAAATGAACATAAACTGCTTGAATCGTCATCGATCACTTTAGTTAGCATTATAAAATGTAGCATAAATTAAATAATATGACCAAATCACGAAAATCGAGTGACTTTTGACTTTTGAAATCATCCAAATAATTTTTAAATGTATGTACGTAAATCCTTTGTGGCGCATGAATCAGTCTTACTTTATCTCGTTTGGTTTGTTCTAATTTTAATTTAAAAAACTTTATTATCAATTATTGTAATTAAACTGAACTCGAAACATGCGGCATTGAAGCTGCGCCAGTACCCGTTGCGCTGGTAGCGCATCGTTAGAAATACACAGCAGAAATGTAAGCTCAGTTTAGTAAACACCATGCTCGAACCGGTTGGTGGCGGTGACGTTGATATAAACAAATACACGTTCGGTTTTGACGAAGATGTGCGCGCGTACGCCGAAGAAACTCTACACGAAACGGAAGAATCGAGAACGAAATGCTTGGAAGAAATACGGCGATGGTTGGAAGAGGAGAAACAAAATTTGCACGCGAGAACAGATGACAGGTCGATACTCTCGTTCCTGAGAGGATGCAAGTTTAATTTAGACGTGACGAAACACAAACTCGTCAACTATTACACTATGCGCAGAGAGAGGCCAGAGTGGTTCGAAAATAGGAATCCTCTATTGCCGGAAATTCAGGAACTAGTGAGATTGGGCGTTTTTGTACCTTTGAAATCGTTACAAGAAAACAGGTTGGTAAGAGACGGGTATCTACGGGGTTTCCTTGCATCGACTGACGATGTATGTAGGTACATTTCTTATCATACAACACAAAAAAATCATCTATTAAATGATAACGGCAGACGATCGATCGACTGACGATGTATGTAGGTACATTTCTTATCATACAACACAAAAAAATCATCTATTAAATGATAACGGCAGACGATCGATCGTTATTTACTTAACCTAAATAGATAGCAATGATCATCAAATAAAATCCATACGTCAAAAAATACCTTTGTTTCTATTAATTCAGACCCGACTATTATACATTCCAGACTAAATGAAATCAGTGTATCTTTTCAACATATTCTCGCAAATAGGTATTTAGAGATACTGTGAAAAAAATTGAACCAATGGGATCTTTTCGGTGTTTTCTTTTTCTATTTTTGGACCCAAAATGCTTGCCTTGAAAAGTTGATACCTACTTTGTCGTTGTACAGATTAACTCTTAAAAGTAACGGAACGGAAACATCCTTTGCATGCAAACTAAAACAGTTCGTCATATATTTTTTTTGAAATAGGTCATCGATAAATGCAACAAAAAATTGTGGAGTTTCATATTTTTAAAACCTTATCGTTTCAATTAGTCACGTTTTAACTTGTGAATAATATTATTTATAAATTTTCTATCTAAAAATTCCACTCGTGCTTTGTTGCAATCAGATATTGTATTACAGCGTAGAGACAAAATCAAAAAGACCAAAGTGAAAAGACCACGTCATCAGTACAAATGCAGTATATCAATAGTTTGTTTTCTCAGTTTGACAAGTTGACTTCAATTAATTTTTTTAATTGGGTTTTTCGGCACCAAACTAATTAAAAGACAACTTTTTCCAGTTGCCTGGAAAATTCAAAAATTCTTAACAATAAATGAACGAAACTTTGAACGTGTAACTGGAAAAAATAACTTCAACAAATTTGTTTTCTGAGCTTTCGGAGAATAAATCTTCCTCCTTTCTCAAAGATCATGTCACGTCAAAGTGAATCTAGTTGTCTTTTAATCAGTTTGGTGTCGAAAAACACAATTAAAAAAATTAAAGGATCTGTTTGCGCCACAAATAAATTTTAGAAAATAAATCAGTTGATTTCAAAATTATTATCAAAATGCAACGTTTTGAAGAGATTGGATGTTTTTGAATTCGTGAAATTTTCTTCATAAATACCACTCATGTTTAAAAATGTATAAAAATATCTAATAAGATTAAAATCCAAATGTTATATTATGTTTCTCACAAAGAAATCTAGCTATTGATGGTCCTGAAGAAGACACAAGTTATCGAAACTTAATTTGATCTGCCACTTCACATAGACCCCCTGTATATTCGGTTTAATTTCAATGGAAATCATAAAGTGAGTTTTAATATTCAGGCAATGAAAAAACTATTAGGTAGATCCCTCAAGGGTCATGGTATATTGTATTATAGTTCATCGTTATTAACTATCATCTCTTCTCAAAAAACTTTTGCATATTTTACCCTTAATTTTCTTATTATTAGTTATATTATGGCCATCTCGTGACCCTCTATATTTCTAGTAATTAATTTTTCTCAAATTATTAGCGAATCTACAAGGATATCTATATCGTTGTTATACGTTTGTTTATGATCGTGATCTTATTGTGATGTTAATTTCCTGTTTACTTATAAATGATTATTATTTTTTACGGATGTACAGGGCGATTTATCAGTTTTTACCAATATTTTCGCAGGCAATAACTATTGTACGGCTTACTAGAATCACATAATATTTTAGGGATTTATTACCTCAGCAAATGTCAATGTATACGTATCATAAAAATTAAAACAAATCAGAGCCAGATTTAGCACATTTAATTTTTTTGGGCACCTTAAGGAACGTTCACCCTATAGACGATTTCTTAATAATCCAATACGGTAATATAAAACTACATACAGAATTGAATGCCACTTATTTGGGTTTTTATCACATTTTCAACGGGCTTCAAATAAATTATCTAATTTGACCAAAGCAAAAATAAAGTCACAATACTTTGCGAAGAAATACAGTTTGTTTTAGTTTTAAATTGACAGACTTTGGGAAACAATAGAGCTTTGAAAAATAATTCCACTTTCTCATATAAATAGGATGTCTTTGGGGCATCGTAGTGTAATTATAGGGTAATATAAATTTCGCAGAAAAAGATATTTTTTAATATCTCTGAAACTAATAAGCTATTCAAACCAAATTTGGTACTTTTGTTACTGGTATAGGTTGGCACAAAATGGTGAAGTATCCCCCTGATCGAAAAACCAGTGGTGGAGACAATTTTTTGTTAAAAGGTATGGTGGATCAGACTAAAAACGCGAGAAAATTCTGTGTAAACTTTATATTGCTCTTTTCAGTACAAAAGCTTCAATAGAACTAACTAACTGGCGGTGTTGGTACGTTATTTCATGCTCCGCAATTTGGGTTCACATATCAATAATTCGAAGAAAAATATAATGATATTTTTCTTCTCTGTAGAGCAAGAAGGCCATCCATTGATTTAGCGGATACATAAATTTTGTCCTTAGACTAAACATTCTGCGAATACATTTTTGCTATATACCAACACACCCCCTCAAAAATGTATGAGCTAAGTTTACACTTTACGGGGAAGTTACATTATTGGTCCAACATTCGTTGCAAGTGTTAAGGGAAAACCCCACAAAAACCTTAACAAGACCAAATATCAATTTTGAAAAAAAAAATTTAAAATTATACAAAATAAAAATAAAATAAAGAAACTTAATATTAGGCTACAAATCTCTCTTGGAGTCCTAATTTCCCTCTTAGTTCCTTGAACTGCTGTGGTGGTAGAGGCTTTGTCAGTAGATCAGCCTCTTGAGCACCTGTGGGTAAATATTTTAAGCAGACAATGTTGTTCTTTATTTGTTCTTTTATAAAATGGTACTTAATGTCGATATGTTTAGAACGTTTATGACTAATTGGATTATTTGCCATTGCTATACAACTTTGGTTGTCTTCATACAATGTTATTGGTTCTGCCATATTGACATTAATACTCATTAATAAAGATTTAATCCATAAAACCTCCTTCACAGCCTCAAATACGGGCATGTATTCTGCCTCAGTTGATGAGGTAGCAACTGAATTTTGTCGTCGTGTAATCCAAGTGATACAATTATTTTCAAATAATTTAAATAAACAACCAGTTGTACTACGACGATCTAATTCATTATTTGCCCAATCTGCATCAACATACCCTATTAATATTTTCTCGTAATTTATATTACGTTTATATATTAATTTTAGATCAATTGTCCCTTTAATGTACCTTAATACTCTTTTTAAACATTGCCATAGTTCTTGATTACATTTACTTTGATATCTGCCGAGTAAATTTACCGCAGTACACAAATCTGGACGTGTACAGAGCATTGCGTACATTAAACACCCTATTAAATTTCGACAAGGTACATCTGAGCTATCATCTGAATTTAAACTTGAATAATTTAATTTTATAGGTAATGGTGTACTGACCGGGTTGCATTCACTCATATTAAATTTGTTTAATACTGATTTTAAATATGCAGTCTGATCAAGAGAAATTTCGGAATTAGACCTTTTTATTCGAATTCCAAGAAAATAATGTATTTCTTTCAGATCGACCATCTCAAATTGTTCCTTCAAAAAGTTTTTAAAATTATTCATTGTTTTTATGTCCTTAGTTACGATTACTAAGTCATCAACATATAAAATTACATAGATGTTTTTGTAAACATCACCTCTGTCCAAGAAATATAAACAATTATCAGCTGAAGAATTTACAAAACCTTTTTCAATTAACACATTATTGAAACATTCGTACCAACACAAAGCTGATTGCTTTAATCCGTACAAAGATTTTTGCAATTTACAAACAATATTATTGTTTTGAATAGCAACACCGTCAGGTACCCTCATATAAATATCTTCTTTCAGTGTACCGTTTAAGAATGCTGTTTTAACGTCCATTTGATGGACCAACAACTCATATTGATTTGCCAGTGCAAGTATACACCTAAAAGTTTCAATACGTACAACCGGGGCAAATGTTTCGTCATAGTCAATTAATTTTCTTTGACTAAAACCGCGCGCTACTAAGCGAGCTTTATATTTTACTCGATTGCCCTCGCCATCGCCTTTTATTGTAAACACCCATTTACAATCGACGATGTTTACATTATTTGGCTTGGTTACTAAGGTCCAAGTTTTGTTTCGTTCTAAAGATTCTAATTCATCTTTTATGGCCGTTTCCCATTGTTTTCTATACGCGTTATTTGCAACATCTTGAAAACATTTGGGAATATCGGCTTCAAAAGTTTGGTCACATAACATAAAATTACTAATACTGTCATCAAAATCGTGATCTTTATAAGATATTGTTTGTTTACCTTTTAATCGACCACTTCTCCTCACATCTTGTACTCCTTCTGATTTTCTCAACTTATTTGTAGAGATACACGGACTTTCATCATCACTGTTTGAGCTCCTACTTGTCGGTTCAGGGACATCCTTTATTGAGGACGTTTGACCTTGAATGCAATTTTCAGGGACATCTTTTTCATAAGATGTTTGTTTGCATCTTTTACTGTCCGTTTGACCAGATGTGATATCTACTGATTTACAATCAGTAGCACCCCCTACTGAAATGTTATCTGTATTTATTTCTCTATTTACCAGATTATCAATTTCTTGCCTAGAAATTTTATATGTAACTTCGTCAAAAATTACATCGCGTGCAACTATGTATTTGGCTAATTCTGGTATAAAAATTTTGTACCCATTTGGTACATAACCTACGAGAATACCTTTAGATGATTTACTATCAAATTTACCTTTTCTCGTTTTATTGTGTACATACGCTGTGCAACCAAATATTTTTAAGTGACCTAACTTTGGTTTTTTATTGTGCCACATTTCATACGGTGTTTTATGTAATTTTATGGCTTTTGTTGGTGACCTATTTACCAAATAGGTAGCAGTTAAAATTGCTTCCCCCCAAAAACATTTGTTTAAACCCGCACTGTGTATCATCGCACGTGCTTTCTCAGTTAAAGTTCGATTCATGCGTTCCGCTAAACCGTTTTGTTGCGGAGTGTACGGCACTGTAAGATGATATGTTATGCCGTTTTGTTTACAAAACTCTTTCATTTCGCCCGATAAATATTCTCGACCATTATCGCAATACAAATGAACTAATTTCAAATTAAAGAGAGCTTCACCTTTTGCAACATAATCTTTAAAACAGGTGAATACTTCCGACTTATTTGTCATAAGATAAGTTACTGTATAATGTGTATAATCATCGATGAAATTAACAAAATAATTCTTTTCATCTATTGTTGATGGTGTAATCGGCCCACACACGTCCGAATGCACAACAAATAATGGTCTTTGAATATATTCCTTATCTTTTACCTTGGCGAAAGGAAGACGCGCTTGTTTTCCGTTTATACAAGCTTCACATAGTGAATCAATAGGGATTATGTCTTTTAAACAGGTATTATCAAAAACTAATTCGTTTACTTTTAATGTAGTAAATTTTTCTTTATTTATATGGCCTAAACGCTCATGCCATAATTTGTTTTTGTCAATATTGGTCTCAGCTACGTGGCTCGCGGCCCGTACTGTACTGTGCGCATTTTGTACTAATAATTCAATAATATATAAATTATTTATGCGCTTACCTTTTATTATTGCCGTGCCTCCTCTCCTGACTTCTACTTCGCCAGTTTCCAGGAATACTACGGACATCCCAGCTTCCTGGATACGCCGTACTGAAATGAGGTTGGCCGGTATACTCTCGCTATAAAGAACATTGTTCAATTCTCCCTCGTAGCCCAAAGTAGTGTTGACTTCTATTTTCCCGACGTGTGTTGCTTCGATCGTCGTTCCTTTCTTCGCTACTGTTATTCGTGTAGGTTCCGTCAACTGTTTGTATTGGCTATAAAGACTTAAGTCATTTATGATGTGTTCCGTTGCACCTGAATCTAAGATGAAACGATATTGTAGTTCAGATTCGTCTTCATTGTTTAACATAAAAGCAAAAGATTCGCTATTGGTGGCAGTTGACGCACTTGCTTGATTATCAGCCTTTTTGGGTTGCTTTTGATATTGCAAGCTTTGTTTATAAAAATAGCAATCACGTTTCAAGTGATTTTTTCGCCCACAATGAAAACATTTTTGTACTTGTTTATGTTTTTTGAATGCAGGCTTATTTTTCGAAGTAAACTTCATTTTCTTTTTGACACTTTCGTTGGAACTTATAGTACGGAAATGAAGGGCTTTCATGCTAGTGTCTGTACCTTCTCTTAATAGGTATTCCTCATGTTCTAGCAGCATTCCCTTTACAAATGCTAAGGTAATCCTATCGTCGCTCATTGTTTTAATTGCAGCTTTCACTGGTGCATAACTCATTGGTAATGAGTTTAGTGTGTACCACACTTTAGTTATTTCGTTGACCTCCATGCCGCAAGCAGCCAAATCACGAACCAACTCATCAATTTCTGACATATGCTTTTTTAGCGGTGTGCCTGGTTTTAGTTTACAATTAAACAATCTATCCTGGAGACATAGCTGTGTCGAGATCTTCTTGCAAGCATATAGACCGTCGAATTTCTCCAAAATTTGTCGAGCTGTTGCACGACCTGGTGGCACTTGGGATATTACTGAGTCATCTAGAAATTCAATCAGTGTTCCTCTAGCAAATCTTTCCCATTTTGTCCACTCATCTGTGATTGGTGTTGGAGGATCTTCGGTCAGTACTTTGCTAGCACCTTCCTGCTCTATAATTTCTTGCAATCGGAATTTCCACATAAAATAGTTCTCTCCATCAAATAGTCTTAGATTTCGCTTAACCGCACTTCCACTATTTGCCATTATTATTAACTTTAATAATTTTATTGTTTCAAAAGTTTTAATTCACTAACTCGCGGTCAGACGCGATGTCTGGGCCCATAACCTTTTGTTAAAAGGTATGGTGGATCAGACTAAAAACGCGAGAAAATTCTGTGTAAACTTTATATTGCTCTTTTCAGTACAAAAGCTTCAATAGAACTAACTAACTGGCGGTGTTGGTACGTTATTTCATGCTCCGCAATTTGGGCTCACATATCAATAATTCGAAGAAAAATATAATGATATTTTTCTTCTCTGTAGAGCAAGAAGGCCATCCATTGATTTAGCGGATACATAAATTTTGTCCTTAGACTAAACATTCTGCGAATACATTTTTGCTATATACCAACACAATTTAACAAAAAAAGTAGTGCAGCCCAGTGTAAACTGAGACGCATTTGGGGATATCATTATTTTAATCATTTCCCACAAATAGTATTCTTTTAACAATTTACTTTTTCCTGTAATGTCTCTTCTTCTTCACCAATTACAGGTTGGTAGTAATCATTCGCACGGCAGTACACGATCCAAAAAGCCACAAGCAAGACGATGTTCTCAAAGCCAGCAAAATGGTTCTTGACGTAGCAGCTTTAGAAAACGAACTAGCGACAATTTACGGAGTAACGGCAATCTTCGACATGAGCGGCATTTCCTTCGCGCATTACAGGCAGCTCATCGCCCCGGGCGTCATTAAAAAATTGGTTTTCGCAATCCAAAATTACCACGTAAGGCCCAAGCAGCTCGAATTTATAAATGCGCCGGTCTACATCAATGTTGCTTTGAGGATTTTCAAGAGTTTCATGACCGAAAAATTGAGGAAACGAATCAATGTTTACTTCGGTGGACATGACGGAATCGAGAAGATTATTAGTAAAGATATTTTGCCGGTGGAGTATGGAGGTAATGGGGAAAGTGTCAGAACTTTGAGTCATTATTGGTGTGAGAAGTTGATAAGTTACAAGGATTGGTTCAAAGATGACGAACAACATAGAGCTGAGTAGGAATATTTAAAATAATAAAATGAAAGATCTGATTTTTAGATTAAGTATTTTACTGATTTAACAGTGGTTACGAAATTGAATTTAAGTGCTTTTCTTGCCATACTTGTATTGTAATTTCAGCTGTCCAATCCTTGTAAGAGAAGTGATGTTCGGTATCCACTCAATAACAAAGGAATTGTTGGTATTATCGCTTTCATCTACAGTTGATTGACCAACATTTATGAAGAATATAAACGTAGATTGGAAATTGTCATTATTATCTTCGTTTTCGTTATATTCAACATACCCTTTTTCTTCATTGTGGACAAATTTTTTTGATATTTTCAATTTGATCTAAGAAAAATACCTAATTACAATTTTTACGTAAATAAAATTGTTAATTGTTGTTTTCTTTTGCCTTGTAAGTACTTACCTTAGGAGTATCGAAAATTTCTTTCAAATGTAAGATATTCATAATATAAAAATTTTGTGATAACCCTGCTATTTGTGTCTCTTGATAGACATCAGGTATTCTCTGCTTTAAATTTTTATAAAATTCCTAAAAAAATAATAAGTATGTACCTACATAATGATAAATTAAATATATGTAAATATGTAAGAACATATAAAAACTTAAATAGCATTGATATTAGACTAATAGACTGTTATATACTAACATACCTATTTGTTAATGTTATGGCACAGCAACTGTGGCACATGTTAATAATTAGCGTTAATTAAAGATCAAAACGTTGAAACGAAATTAGAACACACGGAAATTCAAATAAAAAAAATACCTCAGGAATACAAAATATCAAGGAGTTTATCAATCCGCAATTTTCAAATTGCATAGTATTGTTTATGGATTCAGTAACATAGGTCAGCCAATCTAGAAAGTACCAAGGAGTGCCCAGTTGGTTACTAATTTCAGATTCATTTAGAACTTTTATTTCTACCGGAAGAATTTTTGGCATTATCTTTGGACATCTTTTTAGAGGGCACTTTTTGGTTACTGGTACTAGTTTTTGAATACTGGATTTTGACTTCTACAAATATTGAAGACACTAAGTAATAAATCCCATTGACAGATACAAAGTTTACAAGTGCTTACTTTGGCAGATACTTCAGATTCTACCTGGAAAGTCGACTTTTCAATTAAGTGGTTATAAATAACATTAACTCTTCTTTTATTTGATGAAGTGTCCCTTTCCACATTATTTCTTCTGTTCATGAGCGTATGTGGCGGAAGTCGGACATCATCTAGAATTTTTTTAATTGATTTATTGGCTCTTTAGCCTTTGAAACTCTTTAGAAGTTTGAGAAAAGTTCAAAAATTCAATACCTACATTTATTTACAAGAACAATATGAAATACAAATCTGTTTAAATAAAAGTTACTCGGAGTAGGAAACTTTGTATGATGAAAAAATTTTTGACAATCCTGGGCCTCCTTTGAGTTTTCTCCAATATTTTCCAAAATAAAAAGTAGGCCTAGAATAATTGTTAAATTTTGTCATCATGCGCAGTTTTACATTCTGAGGAAGTTTTCTTAATACAGTTTTGTCGTACTATTACTGTTTACAGAAAACCATTTATTAAAAAAGATAATAAAATAAAATAAAAAAAAGTAGGTCTAATGCTTTGAAATTTTGTACATTTAAGTAACTTACCACGCTGAACAAATTGCCTTTATAACATTTTTCACTATCTCTACAAATAGAGGTAGGTTTAAATACTCTAATGCTAATTAACGTTTCTTTAATTTTCTGGTCACCCAGTATAAGTACCTAGTGTTAACTTTTTCCATGCCAATCTTATTTGAAGGAAAAGCAGACTTTTTATTTTTTGTCAAGAATGACTTTTTTTCGAAAAATTTAAAATAAATTTGTGTGGACACACTGTATAAAGGATATTTCTTCTAGACAACAGAAAAAAAAAATAGAAAAATAAAAATAAATTTGAATAGAAATAAAACTACAGTCAAAGTAGACAAATCTGTATGGTGTATGAATTAGATTCCAATGATTCTTTCCTCTTGCAAAGGGATTATGTGGCACATATTCTCACAATAATAAGGTATGAATCAGAGAGTCATCCTGGGTTCTTCATGTGAAAAACTGAGTTTTCAATTATTCGAAAAATATGCGTTTTGATATGACTTTATACAGGCTGCCATGTGTTTTATAATGAAGTTCAAAATAGAAAATTTCTCGGAAAACCATAGGCATACCGTTAGGGTGTACTGTATTTTAATAATTAATTTTTCCACGTTTCTGAACAGGCTGCCAATGAGAAGTATGCAAGTTCTTATTATGAAAATGCTGAAAAAAGGATGGCATGCCTTTCGCGCATGTCCAAGTACACTTTACATCGAATAACTCGTTTAAATGATATTAAATAACATTCAATTTAAACAGTACTTGGACATGCGCGAAAGGTATGCCATCCTTTTTTCAGCATTTTCATAATAAGAACTTGCATACTTCTCATTGGCAGCCTGTTCAGAAACGTGGAAAAATTAATTATTAAAATACAAGATCACGCGTGACAATAATAGCCCTTTGGACCCACCCTAACGGTATGCCTATGGTTTTCCGAGAAATTTTCTATTTTGAACTTCATTATAAAACACATGACAGCCTGTATAAAATCATATCAAAACGCATATTTTTCGAATAATTGAAAACTCAGTTTTTCACATGAAGAACCCAGGATGACTCTCTGATTCATACCTTATTATTGTGAGAATATGTGCCACATAATGCCCTTTGCAAGGCATACTGAGTAAAATCACGTCCAAAAATCTGTCACTATCTCCCGGTCTATATGTTAAACTCTTGGAGAACATAATACCTAGGTATTATAGTTCTTATCTTGTGCTTGCCATATCAAACCCATCTTATAGAAAAATAATGTGCTTTCCTTTTCATATGGGTACATCATAATTAGCTGTCTTAGATTTTACTAGATAGGTAAGTAGGTACTTCTATTAATTTCAAATAATGTGCTTGCCACATAATTATTTAGGTACATTAATAATTGTAAACATGATATTATACTTACTTTTTGTAGGTGTATTACAATTAACAAGAAAATTAAATTCCTGACTATATTTTGGATTACCAGCCAACACACATACACAAGCATAATAATGTATACATTTTAATCTAACATCGCTTTTTGCTTTGTTTTCAAATGCTGCAACAACATTGTATAGAAAATATAAATATATTATTTATATAATTTTTCTTACCTGTAAATTCTGTACAGCTGCAATAATACCTATCGTAATAGTCTTTACCCTTAGCCCTGACAAAAGTAAAATGTAAATAACCCAGTGGATGCTTTGGAGTCACTTGGCACTTGACCGCCATAATAGATTTTGATACCCTTTGCACTAATGGACCTTCTTTTTCATTCGCTAATGCTACAATTTTTTGTTTAAATTCTTTGGGTATTTTTAAGGTTTGTACTATATCATTTTTAAATTCTACAGCCACAGCTATTGCTCGACTACTCAGTGCTGAATTGATATGTGCACACAGTGTGTTTGATTCAATTTGTTTTTCCTCGTGGCACTTCAGTATCGAATCGTCGAAAGATCGTTGGCATGAATCGACAAAACATAGCGCCACCTTCGAGAGGGCACTAGAATCTTCTTCAGAATAACTATGTAATAATGGTAGTTGAATAAACCCTCTGTAATCTGGTCCCATGTCTAGTACCCGTACTGAATACACCTGTTTCGAAGGTCCAGTGATTAATTTTACAGCATCCAAATCCACGCTCGACTTTCCTTCTGAATCTCTCAGAAACACTCTGCATTGCTTATTTTTACACATAGTGCTCCTTGAGCCGTTGTAAACCCCGCATCTCACACATTTCCTTATCCCCCTTTTCGTGGGTTTCCCCAAACCACTGAGTAACTTTTGAGGGTAGTTTATACTCGAGTATGCCAAGGGTGAGGATACTAGCGTGCGATTTTTCGAAGTCATCTTGTTCGACTGAATAATGTTTACAGTTCACAATGACAGATTTAAAAATAAATCCAGGACATAAAATCTAATGTACTATAATTCCGTACCTACCTTAATTTGATCAAATAAAGAATAAGCAAATTACTTATGGATGGGCCATTAAACGATACTAATTAAATACCCAATTTATGTTGCCTGCCTACCTTAGGAAGAAATATAAACGTTGAGTTTTGAAACCACACATCAATTTTGAATGTTTTTCTTTTTCAATCTTCACTTCTTCTCAAAACCACAAAATATATAGGTGGTTAGACCAAAACCCTCTTAAAAAAACCATTAATTGAGGACCATCGACGAAAAAAACACCTAAACCTAAATACACAAAATATAAAGATTAGGTTTGATAGAATTATCACAGAACAGGTTAGTTGAATTAGGGTTCCTTCTAAGTTGAATAAGTTCTGACAGAGAGATTAGTAATAATCAGTTAGAGTTCCTCCATCGACGGTTTCGTTCAGATTATGGTCATCAATGATCTATATACCGATCATTGATATTGATGGTCATTATGAATCGCGCCCTTCGCATATGGTTTTGTTTACATTTGTACCGAATTTATAAAATAAAGGGAGTACCTAATTCGCAAAATGAAATTTAAATTTAGTAATTAAAGAAAGCTTTGTTGGCTGATCATTTTTAGGTAAAATTAAATGAAGTTCCTAAAGTCTGTTTTTTACGTATGGCATTGCAACTGCGTAAATTTAATTCAAATTTTTCATAAGTTAAAATAACATATGGATTAAGGGGATATACAAATTAATGGGGATGTGTTTATTACCTACTTCCATTTACTTGTGAAATGTTATTAAGTATTCCCGTAAATTTCTTACGTCTTGTGTAAGTAGGTACAAAGTAGGATGAGTTATCTGTCTATTGATATTCTTGAATTTCTGAATAAATTGAAAGTCTCAAATCGTTTCATTATACATTTTATTTTTCTGGAACAACGGTTAATTTTAAACATATATTAAGATTAAGTATATCTCCTGTTTTACAGAATGAACATTCAGATATTTTTAAAACACAGTTATTAAAATACCCATTTGGAATACCTATGTAATAACACACAGAAAAATACCTAAATTTAGGGACATTTATTTATTTTATACATTTAGACAGTCTTCAAAATTCGAACGATCTCGGCAACAGCCATTTCGTCAGTCACGTAAATAGGACCCTCATTCTCTCCCATAACAACTTCAGTTTCTTCCTCAGATTTAGTCTCTTCTTTGATCTTCTTGAAGGAACCGTGGATTTCTTTGGCGTCAGTGTTCTCTAAAATGAATTTCAAATTATCTTTGTTAACGCCCCCTCCGGGCATCAGAACTATCCTATTTCCAACTTGCTCCGCCAATTTCTTAATTAATTTGACGCCCATTTGAGCGGTCTTCTGCTTGCCGCTTGTCAATATCCTTTCGAAGCCTAGATCTATTATCACTTCAACCTCTATGGTCGGCCTGCGTACGAGATCGAAAGCTCTGTGGAATGTGACAGGTAATGGATGGCAAGCTTTGATTATTTCGCGGCAAACTTTCATATCGACGTCACCGTTTTCAGCCAATGCTCCGAAAACGAAGCCGTTGGCGCCCATTCTGCGCAAAATCTTGGCATCTTCTTTCATTATTTCTATTTCCTCCGGTTTGTAAATGAAATTTCCAGGTCTGCAGCGCAGAAGACAGTAAACGGGCACCTTTTTCGTGTTCATGTGTTGAATTTGGTTCAATAAACCGGGAGTCGCCGTAAGTCCGCCCTCTATGAGCGAGCAGCACAACTCGAGCCGGTCGGCGCCACCGTTGATTGCAGCGATCGCCGACTCCAGGTTGTCAACACAAACCTCGAGCACCTTTGACATTTCGACTAACCTCCGAAGGGACGGTTTCGCGCGAAACTGCGTTTTTCCACTGTAATTTACCGTTCCGCCGGTTTTGCACTAACCGAAGCCACAGTTCGAACAACTATTTGATGATGATTTGTCGCCAGTGCATCGCAAACATGTAAATTTATTACCGCCGGCGAAGCGCACAGATCGAGGCGGCGGCGTCACGTCACGAGTCACACCACAACACAAAATATAAAGGTTAGGTTGGTCACACTACAACCACAACCACAGAGAGTAACAGTAAGAAGAATGTAGGAGATAAAGATTTATGTGTTGACGGGAAGAGGTAACGCATGCGTTGTAGTTAAATGTTCAAAGTCGTAAAAAGGGGTTTAATCAACATATTACGTTGAATTATGTTGGGGATTTAATATGTTTTTTCATTATTCTGAGGCATTAAGATGTACGCATTGCTCTAAAATAAAAAAAATTAACCAATCTTAAAATTTTAGGTTTATACCACCAACATATTAATTCAACCTATTATGGCCCAAGTTTTCACCCCACGCCACCACAATTACACGCAGTGATGTCCGTAGTTTTGACTAAACTATTTTTATCGTGTACAAGAACGGTTATTTCGTCGATATTTGCTGCACTGACATCCTGAATCCTCCCCCGGTATATCGGACTTCGCTGGACGACGAGAGGCGTCCCATGCCGACGTCGACATCCCTGCTGGACTCCATCGACATGCGCAGCGATCTGTGGGCCTTCCGTTCGGCGAGGTACTTCCGTTTCAGGTCGTTCAGCTCGTCTGTGACGCGCTGCAAGTCTGACTTGAACTCGGAGGACTTCATCTCTGACATGTTCAGTTCAGAGACCAGGCACTGTGGAAGGGAATAAAACCATGTGTAAATGCTGCTGAATATAAGTATATGGGGCTCATATTTGGTGGAGGTACTTAACCGGGTACAAGGTATCCCCCTGTTAATCTGCCGCGCTTTAGTAAATCCCGAAATCCCCGCTTGGGCTCCCCTATTAAATAAGTTGCCCGAAAAAATCGATTATTTTGAACTTTCCTACATTTACGCATCAAGTCTCCTGAAAATGTACAAACCCCTGTTAATTTAGACGCTCTATTCATTTTTTGCCTCAAAAATGACGTAAACCTAATTTTGTGGGGATTTAGGGGGTTTACACTTTTTTTTAGCTCGGAGGGGATCAATGACGTCAAAACCTGCAGACGTGGTGCGTGGTGCTCCATTGTTAAAATGCCCTTTATTTGGACTCCAAGATTAAATATATATTCATACTACTTTAAAAACATGCTACAAAGACAGAAAGTCAACCATCAACCAACTATACACCCGGTGATTCCCGGTTATAGTTCCTAGTTCCTCCAGAATCACACTTAGATATCGCATGTTTTTTCTTGTTTGGGGCGCCGAAAGCTTCGTAACCTCACCTGAAGACTCGGGTGGTGGTCTAACGACGCCAGCCTCCGAGCTCAGAGTCGAAATAAGTTGGCTACGGCTCGACAAAAAGGGGCAATTTCTTACAATCTCGCGAAATTTTCGGAATAATTTAATGGAGCGCTTAGATTGTGATTATAGTTCTAGGCGTCAAGCAGCGTTTATCAAAACAAACCTGTCTATAGGTTCTGACGTCATTGGATAGTATGCCTAGGCAGGTATTCTGTTGTTAATAACTGATAAACTAAATAGTCATCCCGGGTCCTTCATATAATTAAAATTAATTAACATTTGTTTGCAAATTAAGCGTTTCTTAAAAATGAGACGAAAATTGCATATTAACATTAACATGGCCTGGAAATGCTTAGAAAAGAAGATATAGGGTGCTTCAATAACAAAGTATATACAGGGTGGTCCAACTTTTACGGGCGAAACTAGAGCTGGGCTCTAAGCAGCCGTCTATAGCATTCATTTTAAGTTGCACTGTAAGTATTGTCTTCCTACCTGCATTAGTTCAATTTATGCATAAATATGCGTGGATCCATGCGCATTGCGCACTTGTCCTTGACCCCGTTTGACCCCCTTATGACGAAGAATAGAGCCGAGCCCTATTCTGTGGCCGAGCCTACTGTTTGTTTATCTAGTCCGCCCACGGCGTCCACTCACCTTCATCTTATCCCCCCTCGACTTGAGCGCCCTCTGCGTCCTGTTGAGCTCCTCCTGGACGGCGGGCGTCGGCTGGCGCGACAGCACCTTGCGCAGGTTCAGGTACAGCTTCTCCGCCTCCTTGAGCCGGCGCTCGCGCTCCACCGCCTCGCCGGCCTGCTGCAGCAGCCGCCTACGGCAATGATGGGGATGACGTCACGGGGGCGGCGAACGACGACGTCACGAGCGGCGCGGGCGTGACGTCACCGCCGACGGCGCGTGCGGCGGGACGCTGCGGTCTTGGCAATGGTCGCACGGCGGCCGTCGGTCGGTATTTATCGGGGGCCGGGGGGTTATGCAACGAAACAGCGAGAGACGGTCGACTGGGCAGTGGGTTAAATGCCGGGATTTGTCTTGTCGGTGGCTTATGAGAGTCGTTTTATTCGAATAATCAAGGTCGTAGTGAAATATAAATAGGCAACCGATAATACACTTGTTGGCAGAGCCACAATCTAAAATGGGGCTTTTGAATAATGTTATTATAGCTCCAGATTTCAAAATTTCATTTCTGTTTGTGCTAACCTATGAATAAAGAACCCCAGGAAGGAGCAAATTTGGGCTTTACGCTGGACCGGTCCAGTCTCTGCAAATGGCGGCATGCCGTTTCCGGTTTACAAAAGTACTTACCGATGGAATGTTATCCCCCAAACATTTTGTTCTGGTAGTCACGGAATAGCCGTAGGCTGCACAGCTAACCATAATAGATCTCCAAAAAGTACTTATCGAAGAACTACACAAATATCTAATAGCACAAACCACCGTGACAGCTGTCAAATATAAAAATATTTTGTCAAAATTCAGTCTCTATACAGGGCGATTTCCGTCTTACGTATTTTATAATGCCCATAGAGCTTTGGCTCCTTCCTGGGGTTCTTTATTCATTGGTGCTAACCTAACCTGTTTTATGTATACCTACCTACCTTTCGTGTTAGGTTGTTGATAATTTATTAGTTGTCAACATAAGGTTATTTATGTGTCCAATTCATAGAGATCATTATGATCTCTATGGTCCAATTTTGATATTTTGGACACTTGTTGACTAATATCCAAATTCGTCATTATTTATTTTGCGAGATGATTCAGTTGTTTCGCTATGGTTTTAGAACTGCTACTACAAAAAAGGCCAACTTCAAAAAATAGGATTTCGAGGAGTCGATTTCTTCAAATGGCCAATTTTTAATTTAGAATAGTTTTAAAGTTAGTAATAAAGTTTTTGCAGAATCCTATTGAATATTTTTTCGCGGAAACCCTTACTAAGATAAGCATTTTTATGCATTGCGATTATGTTTACTTTAAAGTTTAAAACCTGGGTATTGTTGATAAATTAGTTAGCCATACCTAGTGGCTTAGACCAAAGAAATGAGTTTAGTGGAAAGGGGCAGACAAAAGGAGCAAAAAATAACCTAAAATTTACTTATGGTTGCACAATATTTATAATAATGGTTTTCTTTACTCCTTTAGTAGAGAAATGTTTTCTTTTTCGAACTAATCCTAGTAAAGTAATCCAGTAAATTTAATTGGATTCCTATGGCTAATGATGCAATTCATTACAAGTTTTTCGCCACCTTGAATTTAGGGGTAAATTAGTTTTTCGAGGATAACATCTGTATTTTTAATCTTACCAGCCGACACCCATTTTTGAACGAAAAAAGGTGCTCTGCAAATTTGTGATTTTGACATTTTCTTGAATTTTGCACATATTTATAACAAGTTATAAGGACATAATAAAAAAAGGGGTTGCAAATTTTTTCACATGTAGCTAATCTATACCTTTTTTCTGCTAACGATAGCGCGATTGACAGTATTGATGCACCATATCGTGTTTGGCGATATACTTAATCAGCAGAAAAAAGTTATTCAATGTTGATTCAATGTAAAAAATTTTCAACCTCTTCTTCGTCAATTATTCAGTCATTATAACTTGTTGAATATATATTTTTTTGATTATTTTCTTATTCTTATTATAACTTGTTATATAATACAAAATTCAAGCAAATGTCACGGACACAAATTTGCACCGCAACTTTTTTTATTCAAAAATGGTGTCGGCTATTTTTTTGGTAATATAAAAAATATCGCTGTTGATGAGATGGCGGAAAACCTACAAGGAGTTGATCGTCGATGTATGCTTTCTGTATGATGTATACTATTGACGGAATTTTTTTTCTTACCCGATGAATATTATAAATTAACTTTACTGGACTATAGAGCTCTCACAACAGCTGTTAAAACATGTGAAAAAGAGTCAGTGGCATTAAAAGAATAATCAAGAACATGATCAGATTTATGTTTATTGCCTAGGAATGCAGAAATAGAAAATAGTTTCATTAGTTTAAAAGTCAAGTAGCAGGGAGTTTTTACAATACTACTTTAATACAGTGTGTCCCAATTTGATACTAGACACCTTCAGGTATACCGCATGGAAAAAATCAATAGAGTCCATAGAAACAGAAGATTTAAGTCGGGTTTATAAAAATTATTAGTACTTATTCAAATTGTTTGCATAACTATTCTATAGCGTAGTTTTTTAGATTAATTGTTGCTATTTTGGGTCTTTGTTAGTTTGGGAATAAAATGTGTGTAAAAGGAACATCGTTCAGTTTTTTTGCCAAAGTTGGTATACGGGGGTTATGAAGGTTGCTGGCATCATGTTATGAAGTCAGTTGTTGTTTGAAAAAAAAAAGCGCTAATTGGGTTTCTCGAAAATTCGCTATTTCGGGCAGGCCATGAATAATCACCCGATCCAAAAATATCACCGCACCCCGCCTATGAAATACTCTCCCTTGGGACTACCAGTAAAAAAATAGAAACCATTTAGTTTGCTTGTCCTTCATATACAGGGTATCTACTTTTCAAACATATAAATCCATACAATATTTATTTTTGGAGATAATCGCCTGAACTTTTTTCTTTGAAGGGCCTTCAAAAACCGTTTCTTTTGACCTTCCTACCATTTTCAAAATGCAAATCCAGGGTTTGCACACCAACACTTTGAGTGGTCCTGTTGATCATTCAACTGTTTTAAGGGGATTCCATGGAACATTTGACTCGCCAGATGTCTCTAAAATTCCTATTTTGCTCAACTTTGACACCCCGCAGAATGAAACTCCCAGTATATTTTTTTGTTGAAATTCGGTACCTGGGATTCTTGTGGTGTCCTCATTAATGCCGTGGTGTTAGATTTTATATAAAAAAAAATTGCTAATTGGTCTTAGTGAAAATCGGGGGTATAAAAAAAATTGCCGATCCTTGATTTGATCATAAAAGAAGGGGTTTTGGAAGGCCTTATGTTTTTTGCTGATCCCTCGCCTTTGCGTTTTTTTTTTACTTCAGAAACAAGCGCTTAGGATAGACTTACACCTACTGAAAACAATGCCTCTTACAATTGTGTCACTTTTTAAATAAGTTGCCTGATGTTATTAAGGACGTACATAATTTGAGTGTCTTTAAAAAGAAGATTCTTAATATATGCTGGTCAGTCTGGAGCCGTACAGTGTGGATGAGTTTCTAAGGTGTAGGAATCTTCTTATGTACGTTGTGGGTTCAGCTGTTTGACTACAATTTCGCTATATTTGTACTTTTGAAATAAAGATGTATTGTATTGTTTAAAAGTAGTAAGCCGTCAGATAGTGACAGATTTAGGTTCTCCATTTTCGCATACAACATTTCATATATCTTTGTTAATTAATGGGACATTTTCTCAGAATGTATTTTATTTAAATAAAATTCCAGCTACCCATAAAGGTAAAAAAATTAATTTTTCTTGTATTCAAATCTTCTCATAAATTAATATATATAACAAAATTGTATTCTGTATTTGGCAGTAACAATATCCCCAACGACTGTAAGAGAAGTAATCTACCCGAACTAAAAAAAAACATCAAGTTCACCATTTGAACAAAAATGACTTATAATATGCGTAAAAGGATGTTTGAATAAATTATTTTTTGTATTGCCAATAACCGACTCGCGGTTTCTGTTCGTTTACATAACCCTCCTTGAAAGTTGTTTTGCTCTGGCTTGGAACAAAGGGCCAAATTAAAAAAATACTACCAGCACATAATATCTGCACAAGGCTCGGATTGTTGCATTAATAGTTAATCGAACTTAACCAGTCAGATATAAATTATGTACCGCCGACTTGTTCAGAATTTAACTATTAATAGTCTTGTTCGATGCATGAAAAATGCATACCTGCTCCAGAGGCAGAAGGTGTTATATTCTCAGTAGCGAATAATTCAACACTGTCCGAACATGGCTGATGTTCTTGAGACTTGAGTTTATGTATGTATGATTTGTACCTATAGGTACTCTGAACCTAATTGCTTGCTTGGTAATTGGGAAAATAATTCAATAAGTTTTATTTACAAATTTGCAGGATTCATGGTACCTATACCAAATTAAAAAATAAATTAAATTAAATGTAAAAATATTGTACAGTTTTTTGATGAAACTTTCATTTTTTGAATTTTTGAAAATAAATAAGTACCCATCTAATGGCATTGACTAAAATATTAGATGTAAAGAGGAACAGCGGTTAACTTGGACATTTCATTGGTGCTGAAGTAACATGTTGATACAACATGAGCACTTTATTTTAACTTATTTTTTTCTGGTAAAATTCGGTACATTCTCCTTTTGGCTGGTGTTGCTGAATCCAGTGACATATATACGAATTTAAAAAAAAATCGCTAAAAATTTTGCTCCTAGAAACTGGTATAGTAGGCCTTGGATTTTGAATGAAAGAGGTAATTTTTGCTCAAAAAATGCAGTTTATCAAGTTCAATTAAAAAAAAATCCGGGTTAAATCGCACAATTAATAGTTTTTTTATATAGTGACCAGAAAACACTGAGATGAGATGAGCTCTCTGTTATCTGTCTTTTTTGTGATTCAACGGACATATTTTTGAATTCCAACATTACTCTGGCCCCTCCTTGAGTAACACCACTGGCGGCGGTACTTATTTCTTATTAATTAATGACAGGGTTGGGTCTAAAGATTAAATAATGAGAATGAGAATTTTCATTGTAGGTATCATTCATTTCCTGTCACATAATATTAATATAATATCATGTAGGTATCTATTTATGTAACACAACTATTTAGTTTTGCAAACACCTGATATACGGCGGATATCTTTGTAAAATCAGTCAGTCACAATAATTGAGGCATATTGCTTGTGAGTGCACAGGTTGTTGCATGAGGTGAAGACGATTGCCTTTAAGTGCACGACCATGCAATATGCATTGTTAGGGTTATATTTGAAAAAAACAAATTGAAATTTACAACATGTTCATGTTCACATTGTTTTCGTTGCTCTTGACATTACTTGTACCTAGAGGCCCTGTATGACACGAAAAGTGACAGTTATTCGTTTTAACGAATAACTGTCACTTTTCGTTTTAACGAATAACTGTCACAGTTACTGACAGTTATTCGTTTTAACGAATAACTGTCACTTTCCGTGTCATACAGGGCCTCTACTTGTACCTAGTCCTTGGACCCATGCCTATAATATATTTCTGACATAAGAAAATTCTCAGTAGCGGGGTGTTTTTTGCGACACCGTCGCAATAACAAGGCCCGCCAGCTGAAAGCGATGAGTCATCCAAGGGAGGTGAGCCTAAGGCGCCAAATTCAAATTTCAAGGTGTCAACTTGGTAAATTTGGTAAAAAAAAACTTTAAAATTATTGTTTACATATATATCTCATGGTTTTACAACACGGATAATAATCTACGAGAGTGAAAGTCAAATTTTCAATTATTTCTTATTTTCCTGCCTAGATACAACTAAATTCGGATAAATAAAACCATAAAACTTACTGATTTCAAGGTGGTTACGTTTAATCACGTAAAATTGTTAGGTATAACACTCTCCAACAGTCCAAACCAAAATCCTGGAAAACTGGGTAGGAACAAAATCTCTTTTGATGGCCTTAACCCACTTTTCCCTTAAAACGGGGTTTTTATGAAGGAAAAAGCGGACACATTAGGACCGCCTTTGTAGTTCCCCTTGCAGTTGGGAACAGAACACGTCCACGGCATGATTTAAATTAGTCCGAAACTATAGACACAACCTAAAACCTATAAACTAAAATTGAACTTTAATCACTTTATTCTGAACCACTGCTGGTTTACCACCTTATTAATAAAACTCCACGTCCTATATCACTAAAAACACAGTCCAACACACAACAAACGTTCTTTAAAACAGGAAAATCGCCAGACAAGTAAACGTAAACAACTACAAAAAGCAACCTCCCGACCTCCCTGTGATGACGTAGTGACGTTTCGCGTCGCCAGCTGGCAGGCCTTTATCATTGCGACATTGCGACGGTGCCGGTTTTTTGGGACCCCTTCAAACTCAACGGAATTTCCCGAAAATTTTTGTCGGACAAGGTACCACAGCTGAAAAAAATCAGCTGTGAAATTTTATGACATCATAACTTTTCCAAGATAGTGGTGTCGCAGCTAATTTTTTTCTTAGATCTGCGATAAAATGAGGTCCCTGAGTTCTTCCGCCAATTGCTGGAGATATTGTAATGAACATATGATCAAATACGATCAAATCGCCGAAGAATTCCAGAAATGTCAAGCCGACACGTTGGTCACACATTGTAGATACATTTTCTAAGTACTTACTTTTGCAGTAATTTTACTTTTTGCAACAAATCCAAAACGTCAGGGTCCGAACCTTCCAATTTCCGCCACCTGTGCACATTTAGAGGATTTTGAACTTCCTGCTCTAAAGCCTTACACTTCAGCCTCGATTTTGTAAGGTCTCTCTCCAAGTGGAAAATTTCTTGTCTTAAATCCGACATGCTACTAGTAGACTTGTTCATCAAAATCTTTTCCTGTCTAAGTCTTTTCACCTCTATCTTCAATAATTTGATATCTTCAAGACGCTGATCATATTGCGTCTCGCCCCTAGCTAAAGTCGATTGAAGAATTTTAATTTTTTCATTCAGCAATGCTATTTCGTCATTTCTTCTAACCAACTGTGAACCTAAAACGTCTCTTTCGTTCATCAACACTTCTAGATCTTTGCTTTGGTCTCGAATTGTTCTTTCTGAATCCTAAAAAGTATCAGGATTAAAATTTTTGGAATATTGGAAGTTGTTTTTCGGAAAACCATTATAGTTTTGTGCAGCCTCTTTTCTTCTTCCCTCAGCTCTTTTACATCTTGTTTTAGGGTTTTTATTTGGTCCAAACCATTAAGAACTTCTATTCTAAAAAGTAATGAGTGAATGTCAATGAATTAATGTTTGCCACCACTTACTTCAAATTTTCCTTTTCCTTGGAAACTTTCCTCATGAGATTTTCGTCTCTAATGAGCAATTTTTCTTTCATAGCAATGTCCTCTTTTAGCTGTTCTGTTTGATGGAAAACTATCTTAATTTTTTTCTTTAATTCGAACGCTTCTGCCGTTGATTCTTGCAATGATTTTTGAAGGTAGTTTCTATCTGCTCTTATAGCTTCGTAGACATTTTGTTGTTGCCGTATTCTGTTATCTCTCTCCACTACATTTTTCTTCAGTTCGAAGACGTGTTCTTTTTTTTCTCGAATGTCTTCCATATTATCTTCAATAGTTTTGGTGAGATCCAGTTGTTCTTCAGCTAATCGATCCCTCTCCCTTTCAAGTTGATGTATTTGCTTCTTTTGTTTTCCACTTTCAATGAAGAAAGAATCCAACTCAACTTCCATTTTCTTTTTGCTTTGGTCTTGAATTTGTATCAGTTTTAGTTGATCTCTAGCAACTACTTGCATTCTTTGGATAGTTTTGTTTAGGATTTCTTTTTCTTTATTAATTACATCGATAGCTCTCTTATCTTCATCCGCGTATTTTTTGAAATCATCTATTTCTCTTTCTAGTGCAGCTATTTTCTGTCTAAGATTTCCGCGATCAATGGCAAGGTCGTCTTTTTCTTGGTATATGGTCAAAATTCGTTTTTCTAAACCGTCTTTAGTTTTTTGGAGTTTGGCGAAATCGTTTTTGATACGCTGATTTTCATCTTCCACAACCTAACAATATAACATCTTTTTTAAAGACTTATGAATTTTTTAAATGCTACCTTACCTTCATGTCGATTTTCTTGGATTCCAGGTTCTTTTTCGACGAGTCTAATTCATAAAGCGCGTTGTTATAGTCGTCTTGTAATTTGGTGTACTTAACGGTAACTTGATCCAATTCCTTCGAAATTTTGTCAGTGACATATTTCTGTTCTTTAAGTTCCAGTTCACCTCTAGCGATATGTTTAAGGTGCCCCTCGACAGTTTTATGCAGTTCTTCCATTTGGACGTCCCTCTCCTCAACTTTAAACTTCAAATCGCCTATTTCCGCCTCCAGTTTCTCTTTGGCGCGTTTTTGGCGATTTATTTCAGCATGTTGATCCTGTAATGAAACTCATTGGTATAGCTACATATTTTCCAGGAGAGTTTTAATAACATTTTACCTCTAGTTGCCCAGCTATTTCGTTTATCTTCAAGTCAGCATCAGAAGTTTTCCTTTCTAGTTCTTCCTGGTAACTCAACGCGTTGATTAGCTTCAGGTTCAGTTGAGTAACTTCGTTCATAAGTTTATCTCGTTCTCTCTCAAGACCATCTTTGTGTTTACTCAATTCACCTAAACTACAGAAATGTTATGATTGAAAAAGTGTAAAGATCAAAACTTACTCATCAGCATCCTGGCTCATTTTATTTTTAAACTCAATTTCCGCGTTCAAATTCTCAACCTGTCGTCTTAAATTATCGATAATTTCTTGAGCCAGCTGTTCTCTAGAATGCGCCGCATCAGTTAGTTTCCAGGAATGATGGATCTGCGCATTCAATTCGTCAATGGTCTTTTTGTCATCCTCTGCTAATTTGATGGCAAGATCCAGTTTTTCTTTCTTTTCCTGAAGATCTTCATCCAAATGACCAACTTGTTCTTCGTATTCTTTCTGCTTAACGTAAGCTTGGTAGTAAGCTTCGAAGAGCCTATTGTACTCGTCGGCATATTGAGCTGCTTCTGGGTTTTGTTCTATGTCAGTTATGGTCTGAGAATAAGATATTTTTTGTTCAAGATAGGTATTAAAAATTTAAACATGGGGATACATTGCTATAGGTAGGAGTAGAAAGAGATAACGAAATACGACAACTTAGGTAATAACAGACAGTAAGTAATTAACTTCAAAAATAATTGCAAGAATCAACAGCAGTAGCATAGTATACAGGGTGACCGTATTTCGAGTCTGCATGGGATCTTGGTTATCTTAAGAGATACGAGGTCGGTTAAATTGGGGCAAAGTTGCAGAATTTGATGCCGAGTAACATGGTAAAAAGAAATTTTGGCTGGCCCTTTTCGTTTTGAAAATAATGCGAAAAAACTGAAAATTGTCGTTTTCGTTTTTATTTTTTTAAACACAAATGAATGGGGCTGGACATTTATAAGTTAAACATTATTAAGGCACTTTTTTACAAGGAATCTAAATATGGCCTCGCATTTTTTTTCTCGGATCCCTGGACAAAGATATGACGATCAACTTTTATTACTTATACTTAACTTTTATTAACTTAACTTTTGTTGGATTTTCGCATTTTTGAAAAGAGGTTTTTTTTCTGGTTACAATGATATGTCACACGTTATGCTTTACTTTGTCTTTCTTGCCGTAATATCAAATTAATCGTTTTTGCATAGAGTGCCTTGGAAACGTAAGCCCCATAATGTTTGACGTTTTTGCATAGAGTGCCTTGGAAACATAAGCCCCATAAATATTACGTTTGATAGTTTAGTACAAGTGTCACTGATACATTATTTTACTTAAAAAATGTCATTTTCACATGAAGAAAAGCGTGACATGATTCAAATTTATTATTCCTCAAATATAAATGACGTCGAAGGGATATTGGACGAGCCATTGAGGAAACGTGCTGCATTGTGCTTTGAGGAACAAGGAGGACAAACTGAACATTTATTGTAAAATAGGATTGCCTACTCGACTAGGTTTTTGTTGTTCTTGTGTTTCCAGTTTGACTCTTTTAGTGTTAATGTGTTATATGGAAATGACGAATAAATAACAAGGTCTCAGATCATACTCTCGTGGTACGTTTATGATTTATTTAATCAATAAACTTAACATTAAGTGAATTTTTACTGAACCATTAAACAATATTCCAAACCACACCACACTTCGCAACAATGGGTAACTAAAATTATGTTTCCAAGGCACTCTATGCAAAAAACGTCAAACATTATGGGGCCTTTGTTTCCAAGGCACTCTATGCAAAAACGTCAAACATTATGGTGCTTACGTTTCCAAGGCACTCTATGCAAAAACGATTAATTTGATATTATGGCAAAAAAAACGAAGTAAAGCATAATGTGTGACATATCGTTTTAACCAGAAAAAAATCCTCTTTTTATAAATGGAAAAATCCAATATGGCACCCATAAGAAAAATAAAAGTTGATCGTCATATCTTTGTCCAGGGAGGCGAGAAAAAAAAATGCGAGGCCATACTTAGATTCCTTGTAAAAAAGTGCCTTAATAATGTTTAACTTAGAATTGTCCAGCCCTATTCGTTTTCGTTTCAAAAAATAAAAACAAAAACGACAATTTTAAGTTTTTCGCATTATTTTAAAAACGAAAAGAGCCAGCCAAAATTTCTTTTTACCATGTTACACGGCATCAAATTCCGCAACTGTGCCCCAATTTAACCGACCTCGTATCTCTTGAGATAACCAAGATCCATGCATAGACTCGAATGGTCACCCTGTAGACAAAATATAGTTTTCCATCGAACTACAAGACCGAAAGAAAGTCCCTATATAGAAAAATTGCCAAAATTGTAGGTAGATATTCTTCATCCACCACTTTTTTGTAATTACTTTTGTATTTTTCCCTAATTATGAATTTTATTAAAAATGCTTATGTAGGTAATATGTGTATACTCTTTTCCATAGATTATTCCATATATTGGTAGGTAAATGCATAATAATAAATATAGGTACCTATACCTATATCTTCATAGTAGGGAGGAAATTTTGTCAATTAAAAAAAATAATACTAGGATCTTCAGATATTCTTGTCAAGCTTTCCTAGTTTAAAAAAATAATAGACTAAATTATTATAAATCTAATGGTTGGAAATAATATAGGACGTAACATATAGGGATCTAAAGAAATGGGCTTTAAACATGATACAATGAAAAGATATTATATCATGGGCTTTAAACTTACCTTGTTAAAATTTCGTTCCATAATCATAAAAGCATGTTCAGGGTTGTCGGGGTCCAGTTCTTCATCCTGACCCTCATCTCCTTCCTCTTCATTGTCGCTGAAATCGCTTTCGTCCATTTTTTTTTAGAAAAGAAGCACCACCTTTTTAGGTGGTGATAGAAGTTTTAGAAACCGCACAAAAACGTCAGTGTCAAATTATTAAAGGTGATTAGGGTGATAGGTGGTTATAACCTGACATTTTAAGTCTTGAACAAGCTCTCCTTTTAAATTAATATTGATCAAACTTTTGTTGGGAATGGTGAAAGAAGGTTTGAAAAATAAACAATTATGGTGAAAAATAATCTTTACTGGATATTAGTAATCCCATGAACCGTCATAAATTAAATATACACATATATCACAAAATACTTCAGTACAAGAAAATTAAAAGCTATTAACAACCTCTATGATTTCAATTTATACCTGACTTAGTTAATGTAAATACAAATTTTAAAAGTAATACTACTAGAACTTCCGCAAAATCAGAAATGGTCAACTCAGTAGTTTATTTGGACTTTGTGTATAAAAAACATTTACAACTTACAATTCCTTAAAAATCCAAATAAACTATTAAGTCGCGTATTTCAAGCATAAAACTTTATAGTGTACAATATTTTTCTCCGATTTTGGACATTTTCTTGAGCATACTTTCAACTTCGCAATAATTATACTTGCATAGTTTGAAAAAACGTCAGTATAACAACTAGTATGTTCTAGTACCTATTCGTATGATACTTGAACATATTTTTATTCTAAGCAAAAGAGATAAGGCAAAATTTTGCAAGTTTATTTTACAATATCGCAACTCACCAAGTAGTGCTTTTTAATATAAACGCATAAATTAATTACTTAATATTAGAGATACAGACAAATATAAAGCAGGCTTAGCACAAACCGACGTTGAAGACTACGAAGAAAAATCATTGTGGTAAGATAATAAGATTGTCTATAGAAAGAATGCCGGAATTACCAATAACCAACCAGCAATTAAAATTACATTACTATTTTGATGTTGTCAGCATTTCCGAAGAAACAAATCGTTGTCTTTAAATATTATGAAATTCCACAAAGTTTAGGCTTCTTTTAAGTTCCTAAAGTTAATTAGTAATTTCATGGAATAAAATACAAAGTAACCACTAAACCCTTGTAAATATGAGGGTATGACATGGGTTTAAGCGCTTATACAAAGCTATAAATGTTTTATATTTGCCTATATGGTAGAGGTATAAATGGGCTTGCATAATATTTAACTTTGCAAAAGCGATTAGTAATAGTAAAATACCACGCTGGCAGGATATTTGAAAAAAATATATATTATTACATATACGTTGTTGCCTTTGTTGTTTACCATTTTATGTTTTGCTTTGTTTTCCATCTCATTAATAACTGCATCTTTTTCGAACAGAAAATATATTTTTCAGGGAACACGCACTTTGAATCCAAGATAACACAGGTAAATATTAATATTTTAATGTTTCAATTTAGGAGATATATTTTGTTTTTGAGTAAATAAAATTCTAACACAAAGACTTTAATCAGTGAAAATTAAAACAAAATCGAATGAAGGTTGTATCGTCATATAAAGTAAAACTCAATTAAAACTTAATTTCAAATAGCATAGTTTTAGTAGTGAAAGTAAAAATGTAGTACTACTTGCTACATACTGGAGCAAAAATATTAATGCTATAGTTTGCAGTTTGCCATTAAAAAGAGAAACTCGACAAACTTTGCTCAGACAGTCGGTCATTTTCATTACGAATTAATTATTTTATAGTTTCCTTTTTTATTTAGCCGCAACCCTACGCCTCATTTGCGAACATTCTGTAAACCTAATTACAGTGGCAAAGCTAAATAAATCAATAGATAATAAGGAAAACAGATAAGTGCATGCTAAAATACTACAATCGCACTCCTGGGTAGGTGGGATAAATATTTATTAAAAAAGAAAATATCACAATTGAATATTGTTTAGGTATCTCAGGTTGATAACGAAAACCACCTGATGGCCAACTGCTATTTACTATTATCCTAAACCGCCTTTGGTTTTTATTTAATTACTTTATTTAATTAAATAATTACTATTTATAGATTTGTAGTAAAAACATAAATTAATAAAGCTGACCATAAACATCAGGTATTTATTATTTTTGCGTAAACAAAGGATCAAACTTGATCAAGTAGCACATATGTACCTATAATAGTAAACTTTGTACATTTCACCACACTAATAGTTTATTTGAATAAGTTAATAGTTTTGTGTTCTTTGTAAAATTATAGGAGAAAAAATCGACTTGTCATAAACCACAGAAAATATTTCGTAGTATATTTTCTGTGCATAAACTATAAAGGTGGATTTATAAACTCGACGTTTGCGTTGGCGCTCGCCGTTGCCGTTTGCGTCGAAAATTCAATCCCAATATTTTACGTGTAACACCGTTTATAAACGCCGTCGAACGTTGCAGTCTGCGTCCGATGCCGTTCGAGAAACTAATTTCATCTTTCACGTACCGTCTCTGGACGCAAACTGCGAAGGTCACCGTCAACTTCGAGCGCCAACGCAAACGTCGAGTTTATAAATCCACCTTTAAACGTGTGTAAAAAAAGATAATTTATTCGCTAATAACTAAGACAGGGTGTCTGAAGGAAGAATTTTTAGAAGTGTTCTAAATTGTTTTCCGCTTAGTCCAATATAGATGTCAGTTTTGCAAAAAAAAAATCCAAATTGCTCTAGAGGGTGGTACACTAAACAATAGGTGGTTTCCTAAAATTTTTTCTAGAGCAAAATTACTCTAATTAAAGTTGTAGAAGATCAAAGTGTGAACAACTTTTCCTTCGTATTTTTTGTATCTCTAATACATAACGAGTTACGAGTCTTGTAAATATTTTTTTTATAAAAGAGTTTTAGAGAATGGTCAACTTTTTCCTATAAAATTTTGTTGTATCGCTAATACTTTGAAAATATGGATCCTGCCATATTTTATTTCAAACACTTTTTTGTCATAAATTTGAAAACAGGAACCGAAGTTATCGTGTAGATTGGGTGACTGAATTTATCAATATTTAAAATATACCACGAGGAGAGGTATAAACTTTTTTTGGCATTTTCACCTACCCGAAATTCTATCCCTGAGCACTTTGTAGCATTTTGTCAAGTACTTACCATATTCCATTTATTTCTTTAAACAATAACGTGATATGTTTTGCCTTATTACCTATCGACTATAGCTGGTTTCAACATACCACTAATAATTTACACCCACAGATGAGCCTAGCATATCAATTTAAAATTAGAGTTAAAAACGACTTAGCCACAAATGTTGTGCAAATCAAATAAGTACAACCGTTAAGAAGGGACATTTCGTGCTACTTCATCAAAACGGAATTTGCGGATTTTAAAGCAATTGTTCCTTTTTTTCCAAAAAAGTAAATCATAAGAAATTTCTTGAGATCATTGAGCACCCGGTCATTACAAGAAATTAGTTTGGTAATCGATCGCATAAAACAGTTTGTGTTTGTATCTCGTTTTATGCATTTTTTCGGTTACCGGACATATTTTTTGTGTCCAATGAACTCAATAATCTTTATTGTGAATTACTTTTTCGAAAAAATGAACGATAGCGAAAAATCCGCAAGTAACATTTTGGCGAAATCGCCTGAAGCGTTCACAGAATTAGAGAGGGGGGGGAGAAGTTGTTTTTACCCTGTAAACACTTTCAAATTATTTACAAATAAAACGACTAAAGCTCTGTTATAATGTAAAATAGTTAACCACGGGTCTACGATTCTCATTCGGGCAATTCCAAATCATACCTGGCAACCCCCAATCCTCCCCCCCTCTATTCCTGTGGTTCCGCAAAAGTTTACAGAATAAAAATATAAGTTGGGGCACTCGGCGCGGCATCAAATAGAGTCGCCGACGTCGACGTTTCGCTTCGTATATACCCGGCATATACCATGCAGTAACCCACCAGTAACCCGCTGCGAAACACGTGTGCGGCGCTGCCTTTGATGTCGGCCGCCGGCTCGAGTGACCCATCTTCTATTTTATTCTGTAAACTTTGGTTCCGCCTAGCGCGTCAGTATCGGGCAGGCGAGCGCCAGCGCCCCGGAGCGCCGTCACACGGTGAACGGCGTCAAGTTGTAGATGAAGCACTTGTTGCACACCCTGACCGGCCTGACGTGCCCGAACTTGGGCAGCGGCACGCTGTTGGACGAGCACCGGCCGCAGAAGATCTTGCCGCAGTTCCGGCAGTGGTGGCGCCGCTTCACCACCGTGAAGTTGGTGCCGCAGCTCATGCAGCGCGGCGCCTCCACGTCCGGTATCCAGACCGGAGGCGTCTCGGGGAACGGGCAAGCGTCGGCCGACTGCAGGCTGGCCACCTCCTCGCGCAGGGAGGCGTACCTGGGGACAAAGGGGGGGCGGTTCTGGTGTATCTGTTCGAATAGTTATTACTAGGCGATTATTCGAAGCTGTGAGTTCGTCGGAAGGAAACATACGTCATAATACAGGGTGTCCGCAAATTACACCGACAACGCTTGACAGATGATAGGAAATGTGATTTTAAGAATAAACATATGTCCGCTGACGCGTTGTTTTTAATATACAGCGTGTTAAAATTTACTCATTGAAACGATTTTTTTTTATTATTTCTGTAACTACAAAAGATATCGATTTCAAATTTGGTAGGGATTATAACGTCAGAAGGTGCTATTAAAACAAGTAATGCAGGATTTTTTAGAGCGCCAGGGGCGTGCGTAAGGGTAGTTCGACCTTCCGTTTTTCAAAAGAACTTTTACACAGATTGATTTTATAAGTAAACGGAAATGGTTCTGCAATCCCCAATCAATTCTAAACACAAAATGTATCTTTCAATTTTATTGAGAAGTGACTCCCTGTCTTGTAAAAATTGAAATTTTAACTGAAAAACATGAAAAACACATTATTTCTTAAAAATACAAAGAGCCATAGAAGGCTTTGGAAATACGATCTAGCAGAAGACCATGAAACAAATGACTTTTTCACCTGCCAAACAAGGTGTTAGATTATCTATCGTTGTCTATGTTTGTTAAAATTAGGGCGAAAGAAACCAAACTCCAAAAAAAAAACAATTACACTTTTAATGGCTTGACACAAAAAACAAATCGATAATTAAATACCTAACAAAATTCAATTTAAATGATGTTCAAAATGCACTCCATTGTAACGGATACAAGAGTTACATCTTCTCAAAAGGGACATTCTTACATTTGCAAATACATCCGGCATCTGACGTATTTCTGTAGACTCCTCTACAATTCTCTGCCACAATTCTTCTTGGGTATTGACCGGGGTCCGATAAACTTGTTCTTTTAATGTTCCCCAAAAGAAAAAATCCATGGGTGTTAAGTGAACGGGGCGGCCACTTTATTGGCGCATCGAATCCTCTCCCAATCCACTTTCTCGGAAATGTTTCGTTGAGGTACTGCCTCACTGGAAGTGTAAAATGGGGAGGAGCCCCATCATGCATAAAGAACATATTTCTTCTTATTGCCAATGGCACATTTTCAAGAAGTAACGGCAGCCTATCCCTTAAAAATTGTAAATATGAATTTCCATTTAATTTGTCGGGTATAACAACTGGACCAATCAAGTAATCATCGATGATTCCAGCCCAAACATTAATTTTGAACTGTTTTTGGAAACGTCGGAGTCTTATTTGTCGTGGATTTTCATCACTCCAATTATGCAAATTATGAAAATTGAAAATACCGCTACGAGAAAAGCAAGCCTCGTCGGTAAAAAATAATCTTTTCGTGAAAGACATATCCATTAAGATTACGATTCATCAACCACTGGCAAAATTCCAGACGAGCTGCAGGGTCCGTTTCTTCAAGCTCTTGAACGCGTAATAAGTGATACGGTCGGAATAATTGTTCTTTTAATGTTCTGTGTACGTTTGATTTGCACACATTTACTTGCCTGGACAACGATTTCACACTTTCTCCGGGATGAGCTTCTATTCTGTCAAGAATTTCCTCTTCGGTAATAACTTGTATTTGTCGGGGCCTACCAGCATTTAAATTTACATTCTTAAAACTTCAAAACTCTCTTAAACGTCTGTCTACTGAGGCGAACGTAGTGTGGTGTGGAGCACGTCGGTTGAGATACCTTTGGGAGTACAATCTGGCTGCTGCTCGACAATTCATACGGCACTCTCCTAATACGAAATGCATATCTGCAAGTTCACCAAATGAAAATTCCATAATTCGCCGTAATGTACCTAATTAACAAAAGTTTTTAACAAGCATAGACAACGATAGATGATAACCTAACACCTTGTTTGACAGGTGAAAAAGTCTTTTGTTTCATGGCCTTCTGCTAGATCATATTTCCAAAGCCTTCTATGGCTTTTTGTATTTTTAAGAAATAATGTGTTTTTCATGTTTTTCAGTTAAAATTTCAATTTTTACAAGCCAGGGAGTCACTTCTTTACTTACAAAATCAATCTGTGTAAAAGTTCTTTTGAAAAACGGAAGGTCGAATTACCCTTACGCACGCCACTGGCGCTCTAAAAAATCCTGCATAACTTGTTTTAATAGCACCTTCTGACGTTATAATCCCTACCAAATTTGAAATCGATATATTTTGTAGTTACAGAAATAATTAAAAAAATCGTTTCAATGAGTAAATTTTAACACGCTGTATGTTAAAAACAACGCGTCAGCCGACATATGTTTATTTAAAAAAAGTTCTTAAAATCACATTTCCTATCATCTGTCAAGCGTTGTCGGTGAAATTTGCGGACACCCTGTATACTTACGAATAGACGTCTTTGAGAGAAGCGGGGGAGATTATAAACGCCTTTAGGCGATAGCCGTTTATACTAAACTCTATTCAAACTAAATGCAAGTGGCGCGTAAACATTTACACGATGGAAGCGCGTGAACAATTCTGGGGGCTAATACGAGGCAGGGCCGCATTAAGGAAGATCTATGAATTTTATAATAAAAAATATTAAAATACTATGCCCCAGTATTAAGAACTTTAAAAACAAACTTTTATGGCACACCTAGTCATTCACTTACCTGCAAATTTCTATCTACTATTAACAGAAATCGTAGCTCCAACAATTAATAAACAACGAAAGAATTATATCGAAAAAAAAGGTCCACTTGCAACTCAGTACACCTCTGTAAGAATATGTGTTTTTAATGTGTTTTTCATGTTTTTCAGTTAAAATTTCAATTTTTACAAGCCAGGGAGTCACTTCTCAATAAAATTGAAAGACACATTTTTTATTTAGAATTGATTAGGGATTGCAGAACCATTTCCGTTTACTTACAAAATCAATCTGTGTAAAAGTTCTTTTGAAAAACGGAAGGTCGAATTACCCTTACGCACGCCCCTGGCGCTCTAAAAAATCCTGCATTACGTGTTTTAATAGCACCTTCTGACGTTATAATCCCTACCAAATTTGAAATCGATATCTTTTGTAGTTACAGAAATAATAAAAAAAAATCGTTTCAATGAGTAAATTTTAACACGCTGTATATTAAAAACAACGCGTCAGCCGACATATGTTTATTTAAAAAAAGTTCTTAAAATCACATTTCCTATCATCTGTCAAGCGTTGTCGGTGAAATTTGCGGACACCCTGTATACTTACGAACAGACGTCCTTGAGAGAAGCGGGGGAGATTATAAACGCCTTTAGGCGATAGCCGTTTATACTAAACTCTATTCAAACTAAATGCAAGTGGCGCGTAAACATTTACACGATGGAAGCGCGTGAACAATTCTGGGGGCTAATACGAGGCAGGGCCGCATTAAGGAAGATCTCTATGATTTTTATAATATAAAATATTAAAATACTAAGCCCCAGTATTAAGAACTTTAAAAACAAACTTTTATGGCACACCTAGTCATTCACTTACCTGCAAATTTCTATCTACTATTAACAGAAATCGTAGCTCCAACAATTAATAAACAACGAAAGAATTATATCGAAAAAAAAAAGGTCCACTTGCAACTCAGTACACCTCTGTAAGAAACACCGACTCGCTGCACTCGCCCGCCGGTCAGATTTTATTGCCGGCTAGCCAACAGCAAGCCGATCTCGTGCGTATCAAGCTCTAGCCATACAACAACTTGTGTTTATGTTTCACTTGCGTTTAGTTTGAATAGAGTTTAGTTTACCTCTCTCAGTAATAAATTATTAAGGGATTCAAGCGAGATAACCTATCAACATTACATCTTGACATCTAAAGCACGAGATTTTAATATTGGTTTGATCATTGAAATTGGGAACTAAAGTCACCTGGATCCCCATTATCGAATAGTAAGCGATTTGTGGTGTGTCAGCTGGTTCGGTGCAACCTAACCTTTATACTTTGTGATTCAATATCATAACCTTAATTATTATTCCAGTTTATATTATTTTCATTTTAGTAATTTTTAGAAAATTATTCACTCCTAAATATCTAATTTAGTTTTATGTAGGTACATGTTTTAGGTGCACTATTGCGTTCAAAGCCCATGCCTGACATTTAAAAGTAAAAACTGGGAAAAATCGGGTTTTCTTTGTAAATATCGGAAAAGGTTAGTTCGTATTGTATTATTGTGCCTGTACGCCAATTTTCAGAAAGATATCAGAATATTTGATTTTTTTTAATATTTCTCATCAAATCGGTACTGGATACGTTTTGCCACAAATCATCTAAGGCACTTATTTACTGGTTGCTCCCTTACTCAAATTATAGCAATAAAAATAAACTTCAACGCAAATAAAGGAGAAAATGAGTAGCACTGTTATAACCAGACCATTTCTTTTTGAAGTATTTTATGAAATTACCTATTATGTTATCACGTTATCAGGTTGTGTGAACCAAAATAAATTAATTTTGGAATTGTCAGTTGCATAACATGTTAAAATTATTTTAAGATGTTTCATTTTGTGAATACAATTAATTACTACTCCAAAAATAGCTCGCAATTATTTAGAAATTTATGTATTTTTCCAATTATTTTTCCTTAAATTGCAAAACATGTTACAAAACTAATATTTTCGAAATCCATTAATTATTATTTTGTTTGATTGTAATATGACAATCGACGACTACTGAGATAATAGCGTTGGGTGAAGACCTTCAGTCAACGATAATAGTCTTTGAGGAGCACTTACTTTCTTTATTATACCATATACCATGCATGGTGAATCCAATGAATAAAGAATTGTTTGAAAAATTAATATGATTCTTAGATTTTGTTTATAAAATGGCACAATGTTGACTTCAAAGACATTGACATTAAGTAGTTTCGTTCGGAGGTCTGAGTCATCGTTTGGCGACTTGACACTAGACTTGACTATTAACTATTATTTGGGTATAAAATTCCTCCAAGTTTCATAATATTAAAAAAATTAGCGACGCTTTTTTGAAACAAATGCTTACATTGTTTAAATCAAATTGATCACGACCTCCGATATGACGCGCCTTTAGCAGCGCTCATGCGTAAAAATCGTAGGAGGTGATAAATACAAAGCCATGCCTACTTTTTAATAGATTTTTTTGTATTAGAAACGATTTTTCTAGAATAAGCAATTCTTCATCGCCCAATTTTTGTTTTGAAAACGATAGGATGATTTTTTTAGAAAGCGATAACTTACAAAATTATCTAGGTACTACATTTTTTACTTTTACCTATGACATTTACAAATAATGGGTTCACTATTACCATAGAAGAATCTACTACAACGATTATTCTATGCTACTAAGATGAATTATCAAAAATAATTATCCACCCTCACTCTTACATCATTAAACCAAATAAGCAATAATATTTAGTTAGTATTAAGAAATAATCGTAATTTTGACCATGGACGTTTCCTGAATTTTTGAGGTTTATTTATACAACCATTAACTAAGAGTTATATACTTTTTCATAACTATGACGCCGTTATTGAAGGTGATCAGGAGTTTTCCTGTATTTCATACATATATTTTCTCAAGTGTCCTTGCAAGTAAATTGTACTTATTAGGAATTTGTTGAAGAAAGTAAGCAACGTTCATACGTTGAACCATTGGTCAGGAATGAAAACAATTGTTTATTAAGAAATACCTAAATCATGGAAAACATCAACCTGTTTATTGTTCGGCAAACTTGATGGGATTGTCTGTGGAAAAGGGTTGATTTATTAGTTCCGTTTGTATCGCCGACGATCTATAAGTATGTTAGTATGGTCTAGTTATAGTAATATTTTGTCTGGGGAGTAAACCCAGCAAGTATACCATATCTTACCTGTTCAGATCCGACGCAAGAGACGAGACATTCCTCTCCCCTTCCTGATTCTGCCTTGGATGGTTCGTGTATTCATCCTCGCACCCATCAGGTTCCAAATGGAAATACACGTTCGTGTCGAACAGCGCCTCTTGCGCTAGTATGTTGGGATCGACCGAAAACTCGTTGTTTTCGATAACCTCGGCCTCCGTGGGGTGGTACTCGATCGACGCGTCCAACGAGGGAGCGTCCAGCGATTTTGGGGGCGCGTCGCTGGCGTCGGACGCGTTGATCAGGAAAACCGCTTTCAGGATGTTGCGCAGGTCGCAAGCGAAGTTTGTCTGGAGTTGGTCCGCGACGCCGGCTATGCAAACGTACAGCCGGTGGATCAAATCTTCGCTGGACCTAAAACAAGAGAAAGAAAAGTTGACGGGCTTCTTACGAATTTCTAAACTGGCTTTTTTTGTTATTTGTGGTGCTAAATGTTTGGGAGATAACAGAAAAATTAAAGAAATTTACATTTTCTTCCCATTTTTATGTTATATTTCCTTCATTCATGCCTGTATCTTTGGTTGCATAATTATAATGCATAATGGCTACCATTTTAACAGGGTTTTCAAACGTAAGAGGGGGTTGCCGACAGCGAAAGTGACGTTAGATTTCGTATTTTTTTAAGTTGTATAGCATAAAATTTAATAACATTTTACCTGGCAAAAATTTAGTACAAACATCTCTGTCTTCATTTTAATCATAAGATCTTAAAAGCAGTGTTTTGTTTTATAGGTTATGAAAACCTTGGGAAAAATAATAATTCCAGTGCATATGCTTTTAAGATCTTATGATTAAAATGAAGAGATGTTTTTACTAAATTTTTACCAGGTAAAATGATTTTATGCTATACAACTTAAAAAATTAATAGTAAAAAAATATTTTTAAAAACAAGCTTTTATTTAAATGCTCTGAAAAGAAGAAAATAAACTTTATAATAAATGAAACTAAGGCAAACCCATAATTTTGTTACACTATAAAATTGTATATGAGATTTTCGTGTAAATTTCTTTTATAGAAAAATATATTTTCTAGTTAGAATTACTTTCAAGATATATATATATTCTCGCGACAAGCCTTTATATCATATACAATTTTATAATGTAACAAAATTATGGGTTTGCCTTGATTTGATTTATTATAAAGTTTATTTTCTTCTTTTCAGAGCATTTAAATAAAAGCTTGTTTTTAAAAATATTTTTCTACTATTAATTTTATTTTCAATTTCAAGCCCTTTCATTTAATGCCCATATTATGGGAAAAGAAAATGTTATCCGCTATCTTGGAGCGACGGCCATATTGAATTTAGTGTGACGTTACTAACTCTATCGCTTTCTACTCTTCAAGCCCTTTCTATTGATACCCATATTAAGGGGGTTGACAAAAAATACATCATCCGCCATCTTGTGGCGACGGCCTTTTTGAAAGTATTACAATATTGAGTATTGTATATTGTATTGTCACCAGAACTAAAGGTGTATGCAAAATTTCAGCTCAATCGGATGTCAGGAAGTGGTTCTAATTCACCTTGCAAGATTTGACCTAAACATACATTTGTCCTACATACATTGCAAGTTAAATAAAAGCTTGTAAAAATACGAAATCTAACGTCACTTTCGCTGTTGGCAACCCCCTCTTAAGTCGGCACTATTGTTAATTTCGTTGTTATTGGAGCTGCACAAAGTCAGTTAAATAGGCAAACTAGTAGTATTTTGTCCGCTGATTACGATGGTGAAACCGGAATAAAAATCGCGAGTTATGTCAAAAAGTACCATTTACGATATTAGGAAATTGAATTCTAAACAAATATTGTCCAATTACCTTTTATCTTAAAATCAAACAATGACAACTCATCAAGATGGCTGTTATTTCATAAACAACATTTGTTTTATAAATCCCATCAAGATTAAAATGTCAAACTGAAGTTTTGCAAGTAAACAGTTTACAGATTGTGTTTTTGGGCACCTAACTTAAATTTTGTTGTTGAAGTTTATAGAATAATTTAAAATAAACGATAATGTTTCACATCATGGTTATTCCTCTTACTTTCTACTTCATGGTAAGGCAAAGTTACGACAACTAACACAGCCACCTTGACGAAATGATGAACTTGAAAAATCATCAATAATTGCTTTGTTACTTTTGATTTTACGATAAAAGGTCGTAGGACAATTTTTGTTCAGAATTCGATTTCCTATCGATTGAGAATATTGTATACTGGGTGTCCCATTTGAAAAAATTGAACTTTTTATTCCGGATTAAGTTTGAAGACCCTGTATATACACACCTATACATACCTACCTACCTAATCTTGAACATGTCTAGTCTTTTGTCGGTGATTATGCAATGCTATAATGAGTGATATGTGCTAAGTGTTAACCCACGTAGCTAAGCTACATAGAATAATCCAGGAGTGATCCCTTGTGGGAAGTTACTTATTTATCACGTTAAAACAAACATGTAATGTAGGTATTGTAAATGATTCAAACATTAGATCCTTCACGCGAGAACTCCGACCCCATATTATTCTGTAAGATAACGCTTCTTGTTGCCCGTTTTGTAGTTTGTGACATCTATGCCATAGAATTGATTCAAATTTTCATTCAATAATTATCATTGTTTTATTTATTTACTAATCAGGTTGTACGAGTATATCAAATTTGGAATATGGCGAAAAGCAACCGTATTTTAAGGGCGAATGCTCATCGTCATTTGTAATATTCTCTTATATATAAACACCTAATCTAACCTACCTAAACACTGATAGAAAATATACCCGCAAAGATTTCATTGACAATGGTCAGAAAAAGAGTAAAATTGAAAGTTTAAAAAATTAGAAAATATACAGGGTGTTCTGTTTAAAAAAAAACATAGTTTCGTGTTATGTCTATATCTCTGTTACGCGATGTTTAATTGTTTTATGAAAATTCATTTTAAAATAGCTCTGTTGGAACCCAACAACTTTTCTATTTAAAATTTAGCTCAAAAAATAAAACAGTAAAAAACTTTGAACACTAAAGGGAAAAGCAAATATCAACATATTGGATACAGTCACAGAAAATATATATTCTGTGATACAGTGTATCCCAATTTAATACTGGACACCTCGGAAATATATGAAGGTGAAAAAAATGGTCTCTATTTTTTTTATTGGTAGTAATCGTACTCCCACTAGTCCCAAGGGAAATTATCTTATTATAGGAGGTGTAGTATGTGGTCGGGTTAATTATTTCATGGCCTGCTAGGATTCGTCAAAACAGTAAACAGATTAGCACAATCGGAAAAAGATAAGATTGAGGCCATTGGGACAGGGTAGGAAGTATACACTATTAATCGCTAGATGGCATATATTTATGTCATCCCAATTGTAAATGGGAGCATGTTATGAAGCATTATGAAGCATAGGGTCAAACTCTGTTATATCTGTAGATAGGTGGTCATTTCGCAAGAGATTCATTGTTTCTATCACGTGAACCACTTCGTGAGGAGCGAGGCAATTATGTGGTAGACAAGATGAAAATGCATGCTTAGCACTGTGGAAGGGTGCTCACACAAGTTTAGGAGGCTGCGACTATTTGAAGAAATAGGTATAATAACACAACGTAATTTCATAGCATAGGTCCAATGTAGAATGGAAATTACAACGATGCCATAAACCTCAAGAAAACCAGTCAGGCGTGCGTCTAATCCGTTAGATTCGGTTTCAGTTTCATTGTATTGAGGTGATGTGATCCTTCCAGACGCCCGATCATCGAATTACTCTTATTTGCATTTTGCAGGCTTGAGTCGGCACGTTCTAACGATATTTCGGTGTTACCACCTCTCGTAACCCTGACAACTTCCTCTTGGATAAATAAATGTCTTCAATTTATACACGCAGTCGTTAAATAGTCGCTGCCATAAATAGACAAATTGGGAAATCCTTGCTTTCTTATTAATTGAAGCCATAAAAGAGGTGCAAATATCTAATTAATGTTACATAGTTGCAAATGAAAACCGAAACCCTAGTAAGGCATAGGCAACACGTTAAGCGCAACAAAATATTCCAGTCTTGGAAGGAAAATATTTGGTTTGATGAGAAAAAAGCAGGTCAAGTATCAATTTCATTAAACCACTTCGGTGAATATAATGGGAGAAATTTGGCAATGACCCGAACCAGACAGCTGTTTACTATAACCAAAGATGATTCACAAACATTTGCTTTCCAAATACAAATTGTCTTCCCTGTTGCTATTTCTAGTTTCTAAAACCAGTTTAATGTTTTGGCGATCGTTTTGACGTCGCTTTTTACTTTGAATTCTAGACAGCGTCACTCTAACTAATTTTGTTTTCTTTACGGACCTTGGTAACTACAAAATTATATAGTTTCTAACAATAAAAAAAGTGTCACAATGGAAGTTGTTGAGCCATTCAATGTTTAATTGTTTTAACAAAATTTCGAATGGTAAATCAAGGCAACTGATACCTATACCATACTTCCTTTAATCATTATTTACTCTATCAAATTTTCAAAAGCAATTAGGTAGGTACTTACTTTCATTTGAACATTTTGATGCAAATTCTAACTGTATACCCCCAAACCCCCAAAATTCGGGAAATTTTTGAAAGGCCATAACTTTTGATTTTCTGCACATTAAAAAAATATTTTCATGGGCATGTTTTTATGATTGGAACCTACTGCCATAGCCGAACGATACTCCGTTCGGCTATGCTACTGCCAGTTAAATTTTATTTACTAATCAAACTTACACCTTGTATAGACCATAAAATATAAGATAAGTAGGAAGGTATGTTTTAGGTTATTGTACATGATGACCTTCATCCTAAAATTTGAATTTACTTTTATAATTTCATTATTTATTAACGTTGAATGAGAAATAAGATGAATAGCAATAATGTTTTTTATTGTTATTGACCTGATATAAAAAAAACAACACTTACCAATTTTTTACATACGAATATTAAACTTCAGTTAAATAGATATAATTATTAAAGGTTCGTAAGTAAATTGAAAATTAAAATATCTCAAATCGTGCGTTGACTGACATATGTATTATATAAAGACTTCTCACGGCTACAGCTTCATGTCCTGGAAAACAGATGGCGCTGATGGCTTAATACATCAATACGGCAGTCAATGATAATAGACTTTTGGGAAACCCTATAATAGACCGGGAGATATAGTGACAGATTTTTGGACGTGATTTTACTCAGTATGCCTTTCAAGGGCCATTATGTTGCGTATATTCTCACAATAATAAGGTATAAATCGATTAAATGATTAAATAACATTCAATTTAAACTGTACTTGGACAAGCGCAAACGCTATGCCACCCTTTTTTCAGCAGTTTCATAACAAGAACCAAGAACTTGCCTACTTCTCATTGGCAGCCTGTTCAGAAACGTGGAAAAATTATTTATTAAAATACAAGTTCACGTGACAATAATAACCCTTTAAGCGTTGACTGACGTATTAATAAGACTTCTCGCGGCTATAGTTTCATGTCCTGGAAAGTAGATGGCGCCTATGGTCAACAATGTATTTTGCATTGTATTTTGTCTCCGGAAAGCGCATGGTGAGCCAGAGAACTGTCAAACATGACAGCCGTGAGCAGTCTTTATTAATACGTCAGTCAACGCTTTAAGCCCACGCTAACGGTATGCCTAGGGTTTTCCGAGAAATTTTCTATTTTGAACTTCATTATAAAACACATGGGAGCCTGACTAAAATTATATCAAAAACGCATATTTTTTGAATAAATGAAAACTTAGTTTCTCATATGAAGAACCCAGGATGACTCTGATTCATACCTTATTATTGTGAGAATATTATGCAACATAACGCCCTTTGAAAGGCAGACTGAGTAAAATCACGTCCAAAAATCTGTCACTATCTTCCGATCTATTAAACCAACAAATATGGACACTGCTGAAGTAATTTTCTTGAAATTTGGCCCAAGGAAGAAGTACAAAAATGTTTACGATATCAAAAAGGCGAATCGATTTTTATTTTAGCGAAAGTGAGGATAAAGTTATCACAGAAACAAAATGTAAGCCTGATTGAGGCTAATAAGGCTTCTAAATATTTTCTAAAATTTATTTGTGGCATAAACAGATCCATTGAATTTTAATTGGTTTTTTCGCCACCAAACTGGTTAAAAGACAACTTTTTCAAGTTGCCTGGAAAATTAATAAATTCTTAACAGTAGGTAAATTAACTAAACTTTGAACTTGTAACTCAAAAAATATCATTCAACAAATTAATAAGGCTTCTATTTAATTCTTATATTAATCCGGGGGTACATCGATTTCAATTTCATTGGTTCCAATTTTAAGGGATATTGTTACAGAGTAATTTAGTTACTCTACTTCTTGTCATACCTATTAGTGTCAAGCGGCTTGTGCAAATGTGTATACCTCAACACGAACTCCCATTCCTCTTTCACGTGGTAAAACTTCTTATGTAACGCAACCGGTTTAAAAAGCTAATCTACATACTTATTACTCAAGTATTGATCTTTGGAATACGATTGTTTTGTTTGTTTATCGTTTGACATTAATACAAAAACTTTATAGACCGGTAAACTCGACTTCGATAAACCCACTTTTGTCTTGCAACTTTACTTGTTCGGGAATAGAGGGCAACAGTTTCCTTTAGCAAAATTTCGCCGCCCCTTATAATTTTTAATTCATTGTGGCACCTGTTTATATTATGGCGTGTAAAAAGTACGCTCAAGGTATTCATTGTGTTTGCTACTGCTACTCAGACAAATAATAAACATAGACTAACCTAAAGGCTGCAGCCAACAAAAAATGCCTACGAGTAGGTACTCAAAACAAAAACAACAAATTTGACACTTAAGCCTGCATCATATTATGATAACCAAAGGTTACGTTTCCTATGCCACAAATCCAACACTTTCTTCTTTCAATCGTCCTTAAAACTACACTAATTCACTAATTACTAACCAATAACCCCAAAATTTACTAAAAAAAAAAAAAACAAGAGTAACGCAAAAGTAAACACTCAAAACACATCAACACAAACCGGTGAAATCTCAACGAAATCGGGATCAGCTGTTGATTGTAGATATCGACTAATTGTTCCAAATTGATGTTTTTTAACGTTGGTTATACATTTATTTCGTAAGTAGGTACAGGGTGGCCCATCCAAGCGGAAAAAGTGGGCTACGTGGAGACAGGTTAACATAAAATCGTCATTCAAAAAATGAGGATGTAGTAAAAATTAAGGGGAATTCGAGGGTGTACCCTAATTTTGTATACGGAGGTCGGTAAAAAAGTTATCGCGAAAAAACATTTTTTGCAAAATAAAAAAAATATATATTTTTTTACCTACACATCCATTAGAGAACCTTTAAGTAGTATTCGCGAATATTCAGTTTTTTAATATAACTTCCGGTTATAGCGGAAATGAAAGTGGTTTTCTCTATTTTACAACTTACACATTTCTCTTATTATCTTCATTTATTATTTTTACTACTGTCATATTTATTATAACAACAACAATATGATTAGTTATTAAAAATTAGTTAGAAGTTCATTTACATTAAATGTAAGAAATATTTCGGACATTTTTAAAGATTAAGGGACGATTGTTTAAACTATCAATTTCTAATTTTACTCGTCTTTTAATCTCCTCTACATTTTCGGGGCGGTTCTTATAAACTTTATTTTTTAAATGCCCCCACAAGAAAAAATCCAAGGGGGTTAAATCTGGACTACGTGGCGGCCACCTTATCGTTCCATGTTTACCAATCCAATTTTCAAACGAATTGTTCAAAAATTGTCTTTCTTGGAGTTGGTTAAGAAAAATTAATGGCCACTGGTCAAAGTATTGTTCCAATTCGTTCTGGATTAAATGTAGGTATTTCCTACCTGTCATACTTCCTGAATAAAATAGAGGGCCCATTAAAAAATTTCCCACAATTCCGCACCAAACACCCACGGAATTTCTGCCGGATTTCACAACTTCACGAAATGCCCGTGGATTGTCAACAGACCAAAATATACTATTTTCCGGTTGTATATTCCCGCCGTTGTAAATGTAGCTTCATCGGACCAAATAATTTGTTTAAAAAATCCAGCTCCACCTCTTGCAAAATAAAAGTTTAACATTGTTTGACAATATTCCAGTCTTCTTGCAGCATCTCCAGGAAATAGCCTTTGAACCAGGTAATATTTTGAAGGCTTTACATTTGCTTAATTTCATTACCGAGTTCATTACCCTTTGTATTGTAGACCGGGGAATTTGTAAATCTCTCGCTGCATCTCTCTGAGATTTTTCGTTATTTCTTCTGAAATAATTTAAAATTCGTTCTCTCTCGTCCTCACTAATTCTAAACCCTTTTTTTCTCTTGTTAATCACACTTCCTGTCGATCTGAATCTTCGATACAGCTTACATACATATAAATGAAGCACTCGGAACATTTCTATTTGGATGTTTACGAGAATACTCCCTCAAAGTTTCTACGTATCTGTTACCATTTTTGATGAAGATCTCTAAAATATCACAGAATTCTTCTTTCAAAAACATTTTTTAAACTGCAACTACTAACAGCAACAAAATTTTAGACTAATCTGACACGTAAATAGAAATATTGAATTGACAGCCTACTCGATTGTCAGTTTTATTATAATGGCTGACTTGATTTGTCATAAATTTGGTTTTATTGTTTGGCCTACTCAGATCGAACATCAGACACCGACCATGAGACCATGTATCTAGTTTGATGGAGCTTCTCTGATAAATATCTCGGAAACGGTTGGAGATAAATAGGTCAAATAATATATCGTTGGATTCAGAATTAAAAAAGGAATCCTGTGATGGTTAAGAGAAATGTGTAAGTTGTAAAATAGAGAAAACCACTTTCATTTCTGCTATAACCGGAAGTTATATTAAAAAACTGAATATTCGGGAATACTACTTAGGTAGTAGTAGTAGGTAAAAAAATATTTTTTTATTTTGCAAAAAATGTTTTTTCGCGATAACTTTTTTACCGACCCCCCGTATACAAAATGAGGGTACACCCTCGAATTCCCCTTAATTTTTACTACAATCTCATTTTTTGAATGACGATTTTATGTTAACGTGTCTCCACGTAGCACACTTTTTCCGCTTGGATGGGCCACCCTGTACCAGATAAATTTATGAAGAAGTTTGGCAATGGTGCAATCATTGCATTGTTTTGTTTTAGATTTCTGTTACTAACTCAGACAAATAATGTTAATAAACATTTTTTTTTTATCTTGGCAGGGTCTGTATTGTATTGAATTGTTAGTCTATGATTATTATTTGTCTGAGGTTTGCTATGTGTATTATCTGATAGGTTAATATTAATAATTCAATCAGCTTTCATAATATTCTTGAATCAAAACAAAACTAATAATCTATAAATTTTACCTCAAGGCGCGCATTTACTTAGTAAATCAATAAATAATTTATTATTCTTTACAGTGAAAGTGGTAAATACGAATAATAAACACTTCGACCGCATACGGATTTGGCACTGGTACCCTCGCTGGTACTTATAAAGTGGAAGTTAATATTCAAACACGGTAGACAGAAATATCTACAACACATAGCGCATATTTTCAGAGATCTACAATATATTCTTGAATCGTTCTTAATAAGAAACTATGTCACACCTACCTGTATTTCGCTCTGACTTCGTTTCTGTTTGCTATCTCAGCCGCTTGTACCGCCAGCGCTATTTCTTCTTCATCGGCGTAGCTGCTATTGAACGAAGACGTATCTGAACTACTCGAGCAAGAAAAATCCGCTCCAACGAACTCATTCGCCTTATTATTTTTCCTAATAGGTAAGGCAACCTTCGGCGTAGTTTTACTAGGTCCTGGCGAATAATGAGCAATTCTGGTAGCATGTTTCCGCTTACAATTCGAATTGTTAGCGCAGCAATTGCAATGTTTGTTTTCTATAACTTCCAAGCTGGGCGAGCGGTCCAAACTTGTGGTTTCTGTACAAATTCCCGAGTCGTCGGGCGATTCTAAACCGTCTACATTATTCCTATCTACATTGCGATTCTCTTGAGACGTTAGAATAGACGATAAGGTAGCTGCGGCTACCGATATAACCTCTAAAGAATCGTGGTCTGGAGGAGATTCGACCCCCTGAAAATATTGATGAGCCGGAGAGGAAATAGAAATGGAGGCTATCAAGGAGTTTCTCACGACTCCTTGTGGAATGAGACAACTGGAAGTCGATGGTCCAGTAGCGTCTTCAACGTAGATTTTTCGTTGTGTCTCTGTCTTCCTTTCGCGTCTCGGAGTTTCCTTTTTGACAACCTCGCGGCACGTTTGGTAATCACTATAAAACTTATCGATAAATTCACCGTGCACATCCACGTCACTAACCGACCTAATGTCGTCGATTTGTTCGTTATCACATAATAATTTCTCGAGCATGTAAAGCTCGCGTTTGTTTAGGGTCCACAGTAACTCGCGTATTTTATGTAGCAGCGTCCTGAACGGCCTGAACATTTCACTCATTTCCTCGACCGGCCTGTCTATGCACAGAGGTTCGTTGTGGAACTTCATAAGACCGCCGACTATAGCTAGGCGCGGTATGGTGAACATCAGCGCCGGGTCGCAGTCGTCCACCATGTCCTGCGTCAACAATTTCATCTTGAGGGCCCGCTGCAACGTCTCGGAGAACAGTATGCCGATCAGTTCCTGCAGCTCGAACTCCTGCGTCGACTTGACCGGAACCATCGCGCTGACGTAGGCGAGCTCGAACTCGGCGAAGAGCCGGTCGAAGATCTTCAGGCTTTCGAGGAGCATCTCGGTGATGAGCTCGTTGGTGTCCAGTCGGATAGGGCCGTTGGGGACGTTGTTGCGCAGGCAGGCGTCGCGCAGGAGGTTCCGGACGTTCTCCAAGCTCTTGGTGACGGCTTTGGCCAGTGGACGCATGTCGGAACTTTCGACTTCTTTGTTCATTATGGACGAACCGGCGGCCAGGCACTGAAAGGAAAAGGAGGAAGGTCAGAATGCTATTCGGAAATTACGCAGCACCTATAGGTCTACTACTGTACCTACTGGCCAGCCTTTGTGTTTAGTTAGGAAGACAGTGTATACGTAAGAATAGAAGAAACTAAACCAATTACATGTTAATGGCAACGGCGCTTGCTTTAAACCGAGGGGTGTGACACTCAAGAAACCTGGTGTACACTTTGCCGAAAATCCGTGAAATCTCGCAGAATCTTCAGAATCTTACAGAACCTCGAAAATCTCACAGAATCCCTACAATCTTTGCTAAATCCTCAAAAATCTTCAATAATCCTTAAAATCTCTAGAAATCTCTATAAATCCCTAAATCTCGAGAAATCCCTAAAATCTTTAAATATTGAGCAAAATTGTAAATTTTACCCTTTAAAAATTATACTCCATGTTATATTATGGCGCTATTCACAACAAAAATCATGTAAACAACCAATAGGAGTCGTTCCCCCTCCAGTACCCACTCATGCAGTCGCCACGCGCGGACATGGCCAACCCGGCCAGTTTCATCTGCAATAATATTGTCGCGTTGTGTTCGGTTATTTTAAATATTTTTACAAATTCTTTTTTGACTGCTATACCGCTTTTCGATTTATAAATTATTTACTTTGAATTCTGTTAAAAAATTTAAAACAAATTAATTTTACTTTTCATTTCATTTTTAAATGCCCATACTTATCTAATAAATATTCAAGAGGAAAAGAACATATCTAATAGATATGATGAATCTGAATTTCTTCCGGATGGATCCTGCTCAGCAAAACTTCTTGTTCCAAGCTTTCGTCCTCGATTGAATCCCCTCAAAACAGTTGAATGATCAACAGGACTACTTAAAGTGTTGGTGTGCAAAGATCGGGGCAAAGATTCAATATATAAATATACAGGGTGTTTTTCTCTGGGCCCTCTTAAAATGCTGAATTTTATGAAACTTTATACTGGTGAAAAGTGCACTGGAATCGCTGGAAAAATTATAACACAAAGTAATGTATTTCTTTAAATAAAGTCACTGTCTAAGATGATACATTTTCTGTGCGTTTCCTGTTGGGGCACACCAGCAAACTTAACTAATATGGACTTACTAACTGGCAGGCTTCTTTCTGTATTTTTAGTCATACTTCATTTATAGTGTCTGGGGCTGATAGCTGATATACTACTTGATTTTTTACCCGTATAAAATTTCAAAAAATTAAGTAATTTAAAATGGCACACTGTGTGTATATTTTGTATTACGTCTTTGCACACCAACAGTTTCAGTGGTCCTGTTGACAATTCAACTGTTTTGAGGGGATTTCATGTCACACTTGACTTGCTACACTGCCTATACTTATGCCTTTAAAATTCCTAATTTGCTCAACTTTGACAACCCTCAGAATGGAACTCCCTGTAGATATATTTTTGTTCAAATTTGGTATGTAGGGGTTTTAGGGTGCCCTGATTAACGCTGTAGTCTCAGATTTTAAATAAACAATCGGTAAAAGATTTTCGTCATTTTTACTAGAAAAAATTCCTTAGTAGGCCTTGAAAATTGAGATTAAGATCTGGAATTTTGCATCAGAGTAAAAAAAAAGAGTTTTTTTGACCTACCTTTATAAAAAAATACGGGTAAAATCGGATGAAAAATAAAAATTTTACGGGGAAATGGAAACACCATTTAAAATGGACCACCTTGTATGTATGAATTTTCTTATTAATATTGTTCGTTTGTTATAGGTATTATTATAAACAAGAGAGTTGATAAGTACTTATTACAATTTACAAAGAATGTTTTTTTTATATTTCCGTTCAGAATTATGTTTTTTTATAATATTTTTATTTTATTGTTTCCCTCCTTTGTATTACAATAATAAATTCCAAACAAAATACATGTGTTGAAAAATCTGATAAAATCCTTGAAATCTCAGAAATCTGTCTAAAATCTCACAAAATCTAGAGATTTTTAAAAATCCTTAAAATCTTCAAAATCTCTAAAATCTCTCAAAATCCCTGAAATCTTCTAAAATCTCTTGAAATCTCAAGATTTACAGAATCCCAGTTCCCAGATTTGTTCAAACATTTTAGGGATTCTCATAAGAAACAATGTAATCCCGAGCTAAATCCCAAATCTAGTGTACACAATTTCTTTTGGAGTGTCACACCCCTCAGTAGATTATGGAATGGTGTGGGTGTGAATAAATACGTTTCACGTTGAAAGTTCGGCAACTTTCCGCGTTCTTCCGTACCTCAGCCCCGAACCACAGCTGGCCGGCGAGGTTCTCCTGGAGCACGTCCTCGGGGAACTTGACCCTGAAGCCGCGGTCGGCGCGCCCGGCGACGCCCAGCAGGGCGTCCATGATGGCCCCGGTGAAGGCGAGCACGCGGTCCTGGGCCGCCCTCAGCCGGTTCACCAGGACCGTGCACCGGGCCGGCTCCTTGCGCCCGTCGAAGCTGTCCAGCTCGGCCGCGACGGCGTTCAGCTCCTCGTCGGCGTGGAAGAACTGGGCCAGCAGCGACGTGTCGTCGCGCTGGAAACAAAGAGGACATGGTCAACGTCATCACCGCCGAAGATGTGACTCTGGATGGGTCTCTGCCCTTGCCTCTCGACCCCGCTGAAAATCATGCAAGATTTTTTCATACGCGACTGAATTTAAGATGCCAACACCCCGACTTGTGCCTAGCCCTTACTCCTATTATTAGGTTAATTTTAGTGTTAGAATCAAGTTGTGAGAAAGTACAAGTTATTTCAATTCTTGGTGAACTCACCGGGAAAACCGTGAACAGCTTGAACAAGAGAATAAAGGGGAAGTTAGGTAAAGTGGTGCCACGGAACGACCAAATAAGGTCATGAAGGACGATCGGTGCGCGGATTGGTCAACGTCGCTCGAAAGGTGACCGGCGCAGATGGGACAGGAGAAGAAAAGAGAAGAGGAGAGATGGCGGAAGAGGGAGCGGTCGGAAGGTGGCAAGGTCGACGCGCTCCCTTTTACGTTTTTTTATGTTCATAAGTCTATGGGCTCAATACTACGCTACTACGCAGTCGCGTTCATAAGTCTTTGATTGAGCCTATAGAGGGCTTATTTCTTATATTCAATGGCGTATTGATTGATCTTCTATTTCATCAAAAATATTAATCTAAATCTGAATCGTCATTGACGTGTCACAGCGAACCTAACCCCGTGATTTATTTTCATAGTCGACTTGATAAATTACTTAAGTACTTTTGACCCAGTTTAATTTAAATTTAAATAGACATTAGAAACTTTCTGAGTAATGTGGAAGTACAGAGATTCCATTGGCAATCTTAAATTTTTTTAAATTATGCCCGTCATTATTCAAAGTACATACATACTTATAGTCACTGCAGAAAGTTTGCACCAGAAAATTAGATTTTTTTTTGTTTTTATTGTGCAAGAGCCACAACTACTGTTCAAACAAATTAATTTTTATGGCACTCACGTTTATAAATAATGGTAAATCCTCTGAAACAGAAGAGGCATATTAAATAAGGTGGTTTTATTTTCTTTACGGTGTAAATTCACTGGGGTAAACAACTTTTCATAATGCATGTTTTCTCAAAAATTAAAAACAAGATTATCTCCCTACTTTACACTTGAACCATTTTCATTTTTCGAACCTCCCCCACAAACTTCCATCAAAAATAAAATTTTCTGATAAATTAAAATTTAAAAGAATCTTATATGGTGCGTAGCGGGGACTCTTTAAAATAAGGGGACCCAGCATGTCACAGTCTATCACATAGGAAAAGTGAAGCCTTGTTTTCTGTATATCTCCAAGGAGACCACATAAGTGGGCTGGTACAAGGTTATGTTATATGTCAGTGTCCAACTGCCATCAGGTTTTATGTGACATGCCAGTGTCATAGATTCCAAAGGAGACAAAATAATTCCCATCATAGTTCACAATTTTTAAGTTTTCTAACTTCCAGATAGTCAATTAAAGGTAATGCGGCCACCTGTAGTAGTCCCAATAATTGCAACCAAATTTTTCTTGTCTCACCTTTAGTAATCCTACAATTCCCATTACGTGGGCATTACGTATAAGTAAGTAGTTCAAAACAAAAATGGTATTTCCTAAATTTTAAATTATTAAGCAGGTAGCTTCAGTCAGGTCTTTTTTTAAACAGTTTTTATCTACAACTATAAGTTTATTTTACGTTTGTGAGGTAGGTACCTTGGAAGAGAAATAAAATTACAAAAATGAGCACCGAGAAAAACTACATGATTAGAACTAAGTACAAGACCTAATCCGAGCCCTAATCTTATTAGTCCATCCCGAAATCTGTGAAAGTTCTTTGGGTAGATACATTCAACAAGGGAAGAAAGTTCAAGTACACATATTACTACAAATGGATTCAGGAACCTGGTAACAAGGTGCAATAGCGACAAATTCTCAAATAAGCAAAATCGGCACTGACTTACCATACTTATATTACTTAAATTCCTGGAAATAATTGCAGGAAACCAAATTCAAATATAAAATAAATTTGATTCATTTGGCACTTGCCATATTCTGTGTTTGTTGACAGAACATTGTCAAGTCTAATTTTTAGAAATCATTGAAACTATTATTAATTTTTACTAACAATCAAAGTACCTGTTATATTCATATAGATTTTCCAATAAAATGGCATACTTGGCATCATTGAGACCATTAGAATGGGGAAAGAAACGGCCTCACTTTGGAAAGTATAATGCTGGGTCCCCTTACTTTAAAGGGTCCCTAGTGCGTAGATACTTTCGTACTTTCTGCCGGACACTGTATACAGTGTGTCCACATTAAGGACCAATATTGTAAAATCTTTATTTTTGTTGACCGATTTTGAACTTTTTTTTTGTTATGTAGGAATTCAAAATGTGCATTCAATGAGTGTACTAACTTGTGTAATAATATGGCGAACTAATGCAGCTTTTATAGAAAAAAAGGGACTGCAGATTCCTTCTTTAGAATCATTAAAAACCGAGCTTAAAATCTATGTGTACCTACCAATTTTCATTATTCTAAAATAAGAAAAAAGTATTATTATTGAACTTTTAGAAATATTAATTAAATGAAATTATATGGCTCGTTAATCGTTATATGGTCATCAACATTAGCTGATAATAAATACTGTTCCTATGTGTCCCGCAATGTCTCAATATTGACGTAGGTATTAATCAACCTAATAACTATAATTTAAAAAAGATTTTATTACTCGGGCACTTGGTTTTTAGTTTTTACCTCGATTTTACTAATTATTATGTCTTTCTTGGTGCAAAATTTCCATTGCGTTATTATTCAAAACAATAACAGGTTCGTACCTTAATTTAAAAACACAACATTTAAACGTTGGTTATTATTTACTGCACTGCACTCTACAAAAATAATAAAACTACGTATAAGTAGGTATAATAATTCTCTTGAAGAAAATGTATTTTACATGCATGATGAGTTCGTTAGCATTGTCCTAGTTTCAGCATTTTGTAAAAAACTAACATAATTAGTCGATTAATTAATTTTGCATGTGGGGAAATTGCAGTTATCGGGCGCTTTTATTAATTTTCTGTCTAGTTTTCACATATTATTTTTACATGCATTACAATAATTATTAGTGTTGGTACTTGGTCTTTTATCGCGATATTGCCAAAATCGCGGAAACAAAAGTGAATCACTTAGTAAACATGTGACGTGATCGGGTTTACCGTAATAACTTTGTTCGGTTATAGATTCTATATAATCATGAGACAATAATAATTTCTCTTTATGATTCATGTGTTTAGAATATCTAAAATCTTCAGAAAATATCAATCCGAATGACGCAGTATTGTCTCCTGGCTCTGGTGAACGTTTTCGCTTGTACCTACTTTAAATACACGGAAGCAATTCAAAAATATACAAACTCATTCACTATGCGAAAAACCTTGTCTTTATTATACCGACAAAAACAAACGATTTTCGTGCCACCGTTTCTGGCTATATAACAAATTGGTTTTTATAATACGACGAATTTAAACAATTCTGTCCTAAATTCCCAAATAGAATTAGGTAGGTACTCACATTAATAAAGATAAAGAAAACATTTGGAAATTACGGATTTTTTAAAATAAAACAAACAAAGGAGATAATGTTACTAATTATCATTTATCGTGTACTTTGGGTATACCTACTTATCTGTTAATACGTGCTGCTAAATAAAATAATGAAATCACATCAAAATGTTAATAAACACCTAGGGAGGTATCGAAAATTTAGGATAACCTCGGCACAGCTTACTAGGTATGTTAGGGTAAGCTGTGACCTCGGGTACAACATAAATTCTACGTAAGTATCTTATGACTATGGCTATAACCCCCGGATTTTTGGACGAAAATAAGAAGTGGAAAATCGTCGTGTAATAATGTGTAACATTGATACATTTATTGAAAAATATACCTACTTATTGTTACATGAGCCCAAGGCTGTAGGGTTTTGGGGTTCAAACCTCGGTTCAAAGAAAAGAGGAAAAAATACAACATACCTAATGTGATTTAGTAATTATTACCGAGGTAATTACCTACACCTGATTTAAACTAATATTATTTGTCCTTCACATTTCTAAAAAAATTCGTCTACGGCGCATTTTAGTAAACAAACACCTCTACTTCTTTTGTATACCCGCCTTTAAAAACAATGATTTTTACACCAAAACAAATTTCTCTTAGCAACGCTGGTTCTATGTATAAAAGAAAAGGGAGTAGGTACTTCTTGGCTACAAATTATTACGGACCCATAATTAATAAATAGGCCAGGAAAATAAGGAAAAAATTAGTATTTTTTTACTCCGAGATTTGTTTATAGAAAAGTGTAGGCTTTAAGGCCAGAAAACAATAATATGTCACATATGCAACTACCAGCAACATACAGCGTTTTGAAATATAAATATACACAGGGTGTTTCAGAAAAACCTGGCATAACTTCTAGAGCATACTGAACTTCGAAAAATAAAAATAAAATTCTTATTGATCATGTGTCTATCGTTTTTAGTTTCTTAGATAGAGTACGTCTAAGTTTACTTTTTAAAATTGAATATTGACCGCATCTTCTACTATACAGGGTGTTCGAAAAATAGACGGAGATATTTTAGAGGGTGATTCCCTGTTAAGAAATATGAAAAAAAGTTTCTATAAACATGGGTCCGGAAATGCAGAGTTTTCAAGATACAGGATGTTAAATATATTGCATGTCACTGGACAAAATTGGTTTATCAATTTTTGCAAAAAAAATCACAAGTGCCTTGGAAAACAAATAATCAAAAGCATTTCTAGGAAAGAGTGTTATTGCAACTTTTCCAATATCATAACATAAAGTACACTACAACCAATTTTGTCCAGTGACATGCAATAAAACGGTTTTTATTTTTTTTCTCGAAAACGAAGTGAGATAGGAAAACAATACAAGAGGGAAAGAAGTTGTATTTTTAGATGCTTAATCAAACAAAAAATATTAAAGTTACAAAAAAGGTAGTGGCGTACATTTTTTTGATAATAATATTCGCTAAGGTGCCCCCCGGGACGCCACTGGACTTAATAAATTTAATCTAGTTAGGGCGAAATTAGCCTCTTAATACAACAAATAACATTGCCAAATTTCAACAGAATCGAGTAAATAATTTTTAAGACATTAATAATTTCATGTTTTATTTTTTTTTATTTAACATCCTGTATCTTGAAAACTCTGCATTTCCGGACCCATGTTTATAGAAACTTTTTTTCATATTTCTTAACAGGGAATCACCCTCTAAAATATCTCCGTCTATTTTTCGAACACCCTGTATACCTACTATATGTACATTATTGAAATTTGGCACTGCTTGGGGAAATGTCAATTTCTAGGTAGGAAGTATCTCACAGAGAGCGCCACTTGCGCTACCTTTGGCACGTGTTTTTAGTCGTATCTTTTTTGAGGTTATCTTTTTTGCAGGTCCATCATTTTAGTGCATCTGTTCGTTCTGCAACAAAAAGGTACTCTTGTTTCATAACGATAAAATCAATCGTTTGGGTTGAAATTGGCAAAACGTGCTCCGAAACACCTGTTAACTCCAACATTCGAAACATAAAATTTTCACCTATCGCTTTCAAATGTTACCTCGAATGTCACAGATCACAACAACCGATCAACAACAATTTGTTATTTAAAAACGAGTTGAATATTATTTTGGCTTCAAAACATAAATTTTTACATAATTTGTACTCACTTCATTTAAAATGATTTTCCGCTTTTACGGGCAAACGATTGGGAAATTTAATTCGCCTTTTCTCCTTTTGTCAAGCTGTGTTGAAATGAATAATTCCAAATGACTACTTCGGTATAAGTATGTTTAGTTTAAAAACTCAAAAGATGATCAGTAAAAACACATTAATATTCCGATAAACACGTTTAAAATTCGTTGATTGGGAAAATGATTGCGGGGAGTCGCACAACAGTAAGTACATATACGATACCACCCTGGAGAATTTTTTAAAATATGAGTGGTCTGAGGGGGCCGAGACCCCCTGCCCCCCCCCCCTGGGTGCGCCACTGGCCAGTAATATTATTATACCCCTACTTAATATTTTTTACATAGTCAAATTAACGGTAATTTGCAAATATATTTCGCAGGTAAAATCCGACAGGCATGTTTTAACCGCCCATTTACTTAGGTACACTATTTACTAAACACCTTGTATTCCATTTGATATGTTCTGACGTAACAAACGTAGAAAGCGAGGTAAAGTAGACTGAATCTCCCTTTTTGCAATACAAAATTTCAAGAAGCTATAAAAGTTCTGCTGTTAAATCTGTAGAATGAAATGAAATTATTATTTAACGAATATCCCCGCGAATATTTAAGACAAATTGGATATAGAAATTTAAGTGCTGGGCACTTTTTGGAAACTATCTAGACTAGAAAAATAACAAAAACAAAACGTTTTCATTGTTGATGAAAATTAAGTAAATATTTTGTATCTACTCACCTTTGGTTTGTACAACCATTTACGGATAGATTCCATAATTTTCATTGGTTACCGATGTTTGAATACCCCCGCGTTATTTGTCGATCATTTGGGCCGATTTTTTCATTCGCTCACTCATATTTGACAAAAGCATTGTTAAAATCAGACTTGGTACGAATAATTAGAACACTAAAGTAATAAAAGAAACCATGTTGCCACAATCAATGCGAAACTGATGCTTTGGCCTCGTGTAACCGAACCGCACGTTTCGAGACCGTACGATGGCCGCCGTTGTTCATTTTTCACTTGTTGGCGAAACTAGGGAACTGAAATGGGGTTTCCACGAAGCGAAAAACACGTAAAACGTCAAACAAACTGTGCGAGCACCACATCACACGATACACTCGCCGCATTTTGACAGAATGTGAATTTCGAGCTTTCGAGGCGCCCCCCTCTGCCGCGGGTTATTGGGAAAATAGGTTGAGGTTGGCCTGAAATACGGCCGGCGGAGCCACCGCGCGGCTAACGCATCGAAGTAGGCATTGCTAGAAATGCCAGGCGACGAATACTATACGTGGTAGCGACCCCCCCTTAAATTTGCGTTTTGGTTCGGCTATTTGCTGCGAGAGGACGCCGCATGGACGCTTTGAATATTATTCATGAAATGGCGCATTTTTTTGGAACACGTTTTTATATTGACAATTTAGTAATTATTTCAATCATAGTCCTATATTCATAGCGTGTTCATAGTCTACTATTATATATCCTTGTATGGATAATCTTCCAGTCCCGCTATTTAGTACCGGGATTGTCCCGGGATTTTACCCAGAAAGTGCGGTCCCGGGATTTTGCTCATGGTCCCGAAACCTTAAAAGTCCCGAATTTTTTTATTACCTTTTTTTTATTACGCCACCACTGAACGGCCAACCCCGTGGTCGTATATGGTGTGGAATTATTACAATTTTTAGGTTCTAAACTGAAATAAGAATACTTACTTGTCATAGGTACATACATTTAAATTAGTTGGAGTTGGAACTATACTTTAGTTGTGTGTTGCGTTTTTTTAAGTCATTGGTTATTAGGCCAGCATGTAGCAGTATCTTTCAGTCAACGATCTATCTTCTCAGGCTCCTTCTTCTCTTTCTATTACGAATACCAGATTCGGTTTGGGTTTGCTAACTCCAGAGAACAAGGAAGGGGAGAATATAAACTCGACGGCGGCGCCTTTGATCTTTGGAAACCATTGGTCGCCATGTTGTCTGTTTAGAAAACAGGGCCGTATTTAGAATTTAGTGAAGGGATAGTGTAGGTCTGTACTCAGATATTTTAAATCATTCATTTATAAACACAAAACAAATCATACATACTGAAATGATGATTGGAACAGGCAAAAATGTTAATTGGATTTTGAAGGAATATTTTTAATTTAAGGTAGTTAGATAACTGAAATATTTAGTAGGTATGGAAAGGCGATTTTTCTTATCTTATTCCAAAAATTTAATATTTTATTGATCTTAAAATTTGATGACTACTTAGTAAAAAAATATTTTTTTTTCATAAAATAAACTTTATTGATGTTTCCATATAACAAGCTTATTTTTGTTTGTACATTTTCAATTTCTGTCTATAATTTTTAATGCTATTACATACTACGTACTATATTACAGGCGTGTTTGTCGTTATTATGTACTTTAGAAGGGTGCCTAACTTTTCGATAAAAAAAACTAAGCGCAATTAGTATTCATAGGTACATACTTAGGTATGAACACAGGTAAACGGAGTAAACCCACACTGGTAACAATAACGTATGGCCTGTTTCCTGTTTATGCAGACTTAATTTAAGGACAGGATTTATGATTTAATTTAACCCTTATTATGTACCTATTCTATTTATCCACATTTGCTTCATGTAAAATTTAGCCCAAAAAACATATTTTTGATTTGAAAGGTTTTTTGTTGTTTTTGTGCCTTTTTGTCTTAAATTACATGTAAGTTCGATAATTTTATTTACGAACGACTTAAGATATTAACTTATTCTTAAGTGAAATCGCGTGAACTACACCATGCATTTTCAGTGTTTTAACTTACGATTTTTAAATTAAATCCTTAAATTAACTCTGCCTTTAGATACTTAGGTGGAAGGTTATGATAATACAGTAAATTGCACCTGAACAGCAACTAATTCCCAGAGATTTCACAATTACTTGTCTACCAATGCTCTTTTGGAAAAGAGAAGAATGATAAACTGCCGTTGTAACTTTTGTTCACGCACGCAGCCTTACGCTGCGCACACAACGCCCCCGCTTTTGTCTCCTCATGATCATAAGACAAAACACTGAACAAAACAACACACTCGCAATAAAGAAAACTTCAAATTAACGCCGCCACTGAAGATCTGTTCGCTTGAAACACTAAACCGAAAGTGACGCCTCTGTCTAAACTAAAAACATGGCTGATATAGGCTGCGCCGCCCAGATGCGCAGGCTAGCTCCGCCCTCTTGAGTTTAAATTCTCCCCTTCCTTGTTCTCTGCTAACTCTACGTGTGAGAGCCCGGCGAATGTGGCCGAAAACTGACGAAAAAAGCGCGAACAGTGTTCGTTGGGAACGGGAAACGCACAGGCCCGGCTCTAGTTGAATGTGCGCACAGGTACAATTTTTAAATGACGAAAAAATTCAAGATAATATGAACGAAAAAATAGTAGTTGAGTACCAATATCTATACCATCATTTGCAAAGATTCCTCCGTTCCCAAAATGTGACATGCCGTTGCGGGCCGTGTTCGGTGTCCGTAAATCAATTATTCGAATGTAGGGAATCTTGTCCGTTCCCTTACGAGGGAATCCGGGATATGTGTGGTCTTCTCAATATTTCACGGCTCCCGCATAGGTTACGCGATCGCCCTGTACGAGCGGCGATGTTAGGGCAATTAATAAATGATGGGACAACTTTCTTCGAACCCCTTAATATATTTATATCGGTTCCTGTCGTCCGAGAGAGGGTTAAAAAAACTGACCGAAATACCTATGAGAGATAAAGGCAGCTGAGTGTCTAACACAAAAATTAAATGGCCCCCTCTTTATATCTTTGGGCAATAAATAAGAAGTCAATTATATTTAAAGGTACTATTCGGGCATTATCTTGAAGAGCTAATGCATTCTAGACCAGTGGTGGCGCAACACATTCTGTCACACAGTTGAGTCTGTGGTTGAGTCGAGAAGTAAAGATAAGTGTATTAAAAAAATATTAGAAAAAGTTATTGACATATGAAAATTATTCCCAATTTATAAGAAGGTATAGGTAACTTGAAACTGAAAATTCGAAGTTTTTCCACTAAACAGTTGATTGGAATTCAAACAACAACTAAACTTGTCTTTGGATAAAATGAATTCTCTAACGAATGCAAAATGAGTTGTCCAAAGATAGGTATCCCGGTATTCCGTTCTCTTTAGATAGGTACTAGAGATTCTGCGAAATCGTCCTTCTGTGATGGCACGAAAAAATTATTTACGCCAATGAACTTATCTTAAGCTGTTCAAGCTTTTAAAGGATATCTCCACTATAAATAAGCCTTTTGTTAAGAGACTTAAGGAAACAAAAACACATTTTTCTTAGCATTTATTCTACCTAGGACTTATTTATAACATTCGAAATTTCTCAATAAAGTATAATATTTACAATAAAAAATAATACTGCACTTACTATTATAATACCTAACTGAATCATCTCTGTTCTGTAAATGAACCTGTTCTGGCTATATCAATGACACAGATATTAGATATGTCTCTGCACACGTCCACCGTCCAACATCCCCACCCGGTGATAAAAATACAAGTTTCCCATTGAACACTTTTTTTGTTAGGGGTAGTTTTTGTAATTGTATATCCGTGAGTGCACGATGTTTCGCACCATGTCTCAATCATCAGGCACAACCCTTGGCAGGATAGAGGCTGGATTCGGTCAGACAGTGCCGGACTCTGGAGTACAATCGAGTTGTATCTATTATCGCAATCGAGAATATAGTTACAGAAATTAAATAAACTTTGCATATAAAGCACAACAATCTTCAAAAGTGTGTTTGCTTTACAATATGTAGGTATCTGAAACAATATTTAGCCAAAAATATATATATAAACTATGAGTTTGTTTACAATAAAGGTCTTAGGTATACAGTGTGTCCACGTTAGCTTGTGAACGCTCCAGAAATCTATGAAGAGCTGAAAAAAATTCGGCATTATATTTTTTTAGACTGAGGTAAGGGAATATTTCTCACAGACACTACTATAGGTAAATGATTAAGGTATAGTGCGGAAAAGTGACACTTTTTAAACTAAAATGCGTAGAAAAAATATATACCTTGTCTATAAAATAAAGTACATAAAATAATAATTGTGAAAGTAGATATTCTTTTAACTTTATTCATCTCATATCGTCACCCAACATAAACGAGTGCTAGGACTAGGAAGTAGAAAGCAACTTCTAGTGCATTTTCAATAAGTGTATTAAATATTTCCGAATTCGATCCTGTCTTCTCTTCCTATTGTGCTATTATTGCTCTCGCACCCCTAACCATCGATGCATCTGGTCCAAGTTATAACTGTTTTATTGGATTTGTTTTGATTCCCTCATGATGACCTGCTCTTTGGGAAGCACCCTACTTGGATAATTGCTGTAAGGGGTGATCTTATCCCAAGTAACAAAACAGACATAACCATTTCACGAATGCTTTATACGATATTTACTTATTTATTATGGAGCTACTATTACCTCTAATACCAACCATACTCAACATAATATTAGCACTATGCGCGTTTTATTAGTCTATTGTGTTGGGCAGATTTTCTATGGTTTGTACAAAACAAATTCCGATGCACGTCATCGTATACGGCATTGGAAAAGACTCGTCATAGGGACGCAGCGTTGCCGTATCGTGATAAATAAAGATATAAACAATAACCGTCGCATTCACCATATTTTTAAACCACAAGCATAAAATGTATTTTATATGATAAACAGTTGTTTTACTCGGTCGCAAATTAAGTATAGCAAAACCTCGAAAAACGTACACCAAGCCGGTAAACAATGCAAAACGCGTGGAAACGTTCACGTGCTCGTCCACGAGGTTATAACTTATAACTCGGGCTCTGGCGGTTGTAAATTCGGCAACGTCGCCCGTAGTGTTAACAGCGGTACCAACATAATACTAGGCCAAATTCAAATATCAACACACAAACACATATGTTTTCATATAAAACGTTGGTAACACAATTTTCGTCATTAATTGTTATTGATGACGTGCAACGGAATTTGTGTTGTACGAACCATACCTAGATTGCGGTGAGCCAAATAGACAAATAAGTACAATGAGGAATGAGGGAGCTCTTGTGTTTTTGGCACACTGTAACAGCTTCTTTCAATTGTAATTAGGGCGTCGTGCTATCAACTCCAAACCAACAGGGACATTCGACATTCTCTTTGTCGAAACTGACTCATAGCGTTGACTGATGTATTTATAAAGACTTCTCACGGCTATAGCTTCATGGCCCGGAAAACAGATGGCGCTGATGGCTAACAATGTGTTTAGCATTGTAGATATTTTGTCTCCGGAAAATGCATGGTGATAAAAAAAAGTGTCGGACATGACAGCCGTAATATAATATATGATAGTCAACGCTTAGGTACAGTGCTTCCAGGAAGCAGCAAGAAGTGTCAATTTTAATAATTTTCCCGATTTTTTTCACTAACGGGAAGAAATAAATATGTTAGTGTGCCCCACGTTTGTAGAAATTTTGACAAAACAAGTTAAACAAAAAAAAACAGTATACATATTTTTAGCCTATACTAAACCTATAATAATGACTGAAAAAACAGAGTTCTATTGTCAGTTTTGAGTAGGAGACCCAACAATTTACTGGTCAAGTCTTTTGTATATTGTAATTTAAGCCAAACCTAAAATCATAAATAAGGAATAATAGAATAATGGTAAGGTTTATTTGCCAAGAAACCTTTCAAAATGAACAAAAGACACCATTAATGTCATGTCACGTAACGGTCAAGTCTAGGTCGCTGCCGGTGCCTCTAGTTGCTCCTACCGCCGTTCCCACATTGTTTTGATAAATAATTGCCGTGTTCTCCCCGAAAATTGCGCTATAGGTTCTGGAAATAACACCGGAATTATCAAAATTACGGAAAGATTGCAAGGCGCAGGTGGACGACGGCGTTGAGGGCGAACCACAGATCCGCTATAATACACCAACCAAACAGGATATTGCCAATAATTGTTGGATGAGGGATCCTACGACACGCAACCAAGGACGGCGCTTTTTGGCGGTGAGGTATAAAAGTGGAAGTAGGAAGAACAGTTCGATATCTACCGTGGATTGTAGATTCCTGCAAAAATTGATTATCCTTCAGAAGAAGAAGTAAAACAGAAATTATAAATAATATACAGGGTGAGTTTTTTCGATGCCCACTATGGGGATCTCGGAAACTAGCAGAGCTAGAACAAAGGTTAAATGGGGAAAGAATTGCAGTTTTGAATGCTCAGTCTAATGCCCTTTTTGGATTTTTAAAAAAGTTCATGGTTCACTAGATATTTTGAAAAGAGTGATTTCTTGCTATTTCATCAGATCTCTGTAACTCCGTTATTTCTGATTATACAGAAAAACTGTAGAGACAAAAATTGTAGATAATTTTGGGCTTAATAAGATAAGTTGATCCAATTTTTTATGTTGTTTGTGCTGTTTGAGATACGACATAAACTTGTGTTTCTTTAAATGTAAATCATAGTTGGCTGTGGACTTATCAAATCGTCCGTTTTTTGAGCTTTCCAAAATATAATACTCGGCATAGTTATTATAAAAAATAAAATAGCTATGGCTAATTTTCTGATTTTTTTTAATTTTCACATAGTTAGCCATGGAATATTTTCATAATTAGATACGTTCTATTTTATAATAAGATATACTTACTTCAAACATTCAAATTTTTTATTTTTGGCTGGTAACAAAATGTAACAAAATAAAACAAAGATTATCATGATGGGGCTCCACCACATAATTATTTGCCCGTAAGAAATTACCTAGGTCAGTTCTATCCAAATAGTTGGATAGGGAGAAATAGACCTATTTCCTGGCAGCCCCGATCCCCCTATTTGTCTGTTTTGGATTTCTTTTTGTGGGGAACAGTACAAAATAAAGTATGAGACAATAATTGTTGAATTAAGAGCAGCTGTTTTAGAAGCAATTACCAGAATTGACAGGCGCTCTCTAAGAAAGGCGACAAATTCAGTTTTAAAAAGATGCAATATTTGCATAAATAATAATGGTGGATTGTTTGAACACCTTTTTTATTTTAAAAGGTGATCTTTTAAAATAATAATAATTTGAATTTGAGTTTTTTTATTTTTGTTTTATTTTGTTACATTTTGTTTCCAGCTGAAAACAAAATATTAGAAAGTTTGAAGTATGTCTAATTATAAAATAGAACGTAATTATGAAAATATTCCATGGCTGACTATGTGAAAATTTAAAAAAATCAGAAAATTACTCATAGCCCTTTTATTTTTTGATAATAACTAGTATTATATATTTGGAACTATGATTTACATTTAAAAAAAAACACAAGTTTATGTCATATCTCAAAAATCACAAACAACATAAAATATTGGATTATATTATCTTATTAAGCCCAAAATTATCTACAATTTTTTTCTCTACAGTTTTTCTGTATAATCAGAAATTACGGAGCTACAGAAATCTCATGAAATAGCAAAAAATCACTCTTTTCAAAATATCTAGTGAGCCATGAACTTTTTTAAAAATCCAAAAGGGCATTATATTGAGTATTCAAAATCGCAATTCTTTCCCCACTTAACCTTTGTTCTAGATCTGCTAGTTTCCGAGATCCCCATAGTGGGCATCGAAAAAAACTCACCCTGTATGTAGTATGAAACAAAAAGTGGCAGGGTAAATATCTAACACTTATTTCTTGGTATATATATATATATATATATAGAAAAAATATATAGCGAGAATTTTGAGTTTGGAATCCGTGATTCTTGCAGAATAGTGTTTACGTTAGTAAATGTCCACAGGAAGTTTTAGCTAGGAAACCTTGGGTGCTCTTAGTACACTTTGTTAGGTTGTTAGGTTGATGTATCTTTTAGACCTTAGTGTCGACTAAAACATGTCATGGTGGATAATGATAGGCTAGCAATTTAATTTGCGGTTAGTGACGACGAATTCAAACATCGCCTACGTATTTATAGATACTTAGCTATTAGCTAATAGAGGTCCGCACAGACAGATTTTTTTATTGGGATCTGTGTCATGTTTTGGAAGGACCTGTGGGAAATTTCAGCGTCCAAAATAGTTAATGGCAGTTTTTTTGTCGAACATTTACGGAAAGCATTAAACAATTTTATGTGTAGTTGCTTTTATTCCCGCCACTGATTTGGTAAATTATGTTAATCTCTAATTAAAAAGAAATAAAACCATTAACTCCCCATAAAAGGGACAATTACAAAGCAGGGAATTTTTATGATGGCAGTAAACAATGTCGAACACACAAAATAATATTATTTAAGTCATAACAAAGACCATTAAAGTGTAGTTCTCGTTTAAAAAGATAGTCTCAGTCAGTTTCAGGGTCTTTTTCAGCTTCTTGTTTTATTTTTGAAGCAATACAACATTAATTTTTCCAGCTAAAATTACTTTAAAATTTAATTGAATAACAGTTCAGTAACCTGATTTTTTACACTTGACATAAGAATGGTTTTGAAAACCCTCCATTTTTTATTTCGACTTATAGACTGGTATGGGAGATAGTGACAGATTTTTGGACGTGATTTTACTCAGAATGCCTTTCAAAGGGCACATATTCTCACAATAATAAGGTATCAACCAGAGAGTCATCCTGGGTTCTTCATATGGAAAAGTCAGTTTTCATTTATTCGAAAAATATGCGTTTCGATATGATTTTAGTCAGGCTGCCATGTGTTTTATAATGAAGTTTAAATAGAAAATTCGTCGGAAAACATAGGCATACCGTTAGCGTGGGCCCAAAGGGCTACTATTGTCACGTGCGAACTTGTATTTTAATACTTAATTTTTCCACGTTTCTGAACAGGCTGCCAATGATAAGTATGTAAGTTCTTGACATAAAACTGCTGAAAAAAATATGACATACCGTTTGTGCATGTCCAAGTACACTTTACATAGAATAAATCGTTTAAATGATTAAATAACATTCATAACTGTACTTGGACATGCGCAAACGGTATGCCATCCTTTTTTCAGAAGTTTCATAACAAGAACTTGCATCTTTCTTATTGTCAGCCTGTTACAAGTTCACGTGACAATAATAGCCCTTACGCTAACGGTATGCCTATATCAAAAGTGTTCTCGCGAAGAACCCTTTGGAACTCTACAATGCACCTTTTCCGCTGACAATCGCGTTGCGTTAAGTTTTAATAGAATCGCTTTCTAAATTACTTCCCATTGAAATCAATCCCCCCCTAAGGCCAATTTTCGAGCACACCCCGCAAAGTGAGCAATATCAATGTATAGGGACAGATATGCCAGTATGGCCACCCCCGCGGGGCGGGGGGTGGGGGTAATTTTATGGCGGTAGGCCCCCGGAGACCCTTGAACGCCATAAGTTCATTAAAAGTCAATCAACTAACTGTGCACGCTCCCGTTCGGAGTGAGAGCCGCACGCGCTTCCCCTTTGTAATCCTCGGTGCATCAATCTCGTCGAATTATCTGGAGGCTGCGCCCGAATTGCACCCATGGTAAATTGTATTTGCGTTATACAGGGCGTGCGGAGGATAAAAGTCGGGAATGGAGCAGTTGTTGTTGTTCTGCTGTGGAAACCATGGGCGTTCGCGGGCTTTGAATTAGGGGGGCAAAAAGTAACGGTCGGACAGGAAAATTGGGGTCGCAATGCCAAGTTATCATTATCAACAATAAAATCCTTTGAATTGATTGGCAGGGCCCTATAGCTAGACTGTGGCGAGGAAGGGTTTATAAACAAAAGAAAGTTTGGAAATTGAAATTTCGTGGTTAATTTTTTTTTAACATAACACGAGCATAAAATGTTACGTAAATCATCTGGTAGTAATTGTTTTTGTTAATTGTGGGCCCATAATTTTTGTGCAGTAAGCAATAGGTACATAGTTAAAAATCAACCAATAGAATGTTAATTTATTTGAATGATAAACCTTTTTTGTTAATAAATTCATCTGAAAGTATTGTAATTAACTTATTTACTGTATGTTAGTTAATTTTCGTGAGCCAAAGTGTTAACTACAAAAATGCAACTCATTTATGTGTTAAAAAAATAACTGAATGTCTACAATGTGTTACTTTGGATATATGTTTTGTTAATTTTTATCATTTATATCATTGAACATATTTATACATAGTTTAAATAGCTTCATTCAATATATTGAAAATTTAATATAATATGTTCGAATGAAAAAATAACTTATAACATTTTATAAGTAGTGTTAAAATAAACAAAACAAAATATAAATGTAACTTTTTAGTACTTGTTAATTTGACTATCAACAAATTCAAAATAACATAAGAAATATTCAAATACTACAAATTGGTAATGTTAATTTAACATTTATTTGTTTTCATGATCATTGACATATAATAATAATTGAAAATATATTTTACACTTTTCGTTATATTTATTACAAAAGGTTAAATTTATCAAATATCCAAAAAATATTAAATTTAACATATTATTTTTAACTGTCTATGTGTTTTTCTTATAGAAAACACAAAGTTTCAGTTATATTATAATCAATTTTAATTTGGGACACGCTATAAATTACCATGCCTTTCGATGGGCCAGACTATGCCTATATATATTTTTTTTGCATAAAACACGTTTTTAAGACCAGTGTTGGAAGTATAGAAATTTGTTTCAGGACGCTTAAAGATTATTGTTTTTTTAAAGCGGACATTAAAGAAAGGTAATTTTTTTATAAGGAAAAATAGTAGTCTAGAACTGATAGCGGGACAAGGACTCCCTGCCCCCCCCCCCGTGCACGCCTGTTTTGAAAATGTTAGAACAGATGATAAATACAGTGCTTGTCAAATTGTATAGCAGTGAAAAATTTTTTGTTATCAAAATTTTAATGTAAATATTTGAATTATGGATCCAGAATCTCACAACGAACCACTTTTCTTAATAAGTATTTTCAAAAATATGCTCCCAAATACTTTTTCCGGCCTTTTTTAAAAATAAATGAGAGCTTGTATGCAAAATGGTAACCGTCATTTTTTCAAATTTCAGTTACAATCTTGCACCATATGGAAAATTAGAAAATAATTGTTCCAAATTGGCAGGAAATTTTTACTTTTTTATTGTATCCGTACCAAGTTAGTCTTTTGGACAGTTTAATTGTATTTTCACTTTGGAAAATTGTTGACGATAAAGGGTCAATTTTTTCAAATTTTTTCTGACAAAATTAGCCGAGATATTTTGAGTGAGCCACATAAAGTGCATCGCATTTTAAGAAATTACGTAAAAACCTTCAATATTTTCAATTTATAAATTACCAGATAAAAAAAATCAAAATAAATATTTTCATAATTATTATTAAGACACTTAAACTGGGACATTTTTAATTTTATTAATGATTTTTTTAAATTGAACATTGCGGTCTGTTTTGCTTTAAAAAATATACTCGCTCAAACGCCTTATTAAAAAAATGTTTTTTTTAGCATTTGAATAACGCTGTATTAAAATATAGTCTTTTTTGGCATTTTTTAATAATATTTCATCTTCTTTAAAGCAAAAGGTAACCGCAAAGTTAAATTTCAAAATAAATCACTAATTAAAAATTTTCCACCTATGTGGCGAACTTTTTAGAGGACACTGTATGTACGCAATCATAGCGGTGCATGTAAATGTGATAATAAATAATATTTAAAAATAAATAAAAGGAAAGCCAAAAAATACCAAAACTGCTTGCCCCAATTCTCATTTGCAAGACACGTTTTATTTGCTATAAGAAATACAAAACACTGCTGTAAATTACTTATATCGGTTATTCGGGGCTGATCTACTAATTCCGGGAAATTTAAATACTTAACAGGTTCTTTGTAATTACTTTCCAGATACAGGGGACACAGATAGGCCATCAAATTGGTCGTAAACGATTTAAATACTGACCGAGAACCAGAGGATAAAGCTCTTTTTATACTTTATACCTGTCAAGGTAGGAAAATTTGGCCGTTGTATAAAATCGAACAATAAATAACTAGGTATATGTATTTATTTAAAAAAATTAATAATAAAACTTCTGTATAAAGTAAATATATAAAAACTATGACAAACGTGTTTTGTACAAATAAAAGCTCACTTAAAACTATTATCCGTACTACCTATACATACCTAATATGTAGGTTCTATAGTTCTATAGATACCAGTAAATCACAAAAATGTAATGATGGCAATCACAAGATATCGCAAATCGCAGACGGTATTGGTTTTGTATAAATTTAGAGTCAATTTTGTATATTCTGCGTTTAGGACATTTTCAATGTGAACGCCTAGAAGTTTTTATTTTATTCGTCCAAAAAATCTAGAGAGTCCTCTATGTTAGGTATAGTAAGGGCAGAATGTAAAGGCGAAGTCGGCCATAAAATCGAGAGAGATGGGCTATGATTTTCCTACCTGCTCTCCCTTATGTTTTGGAGCGAGGGGTTCGGCTTAAAGAACCGCATGACCAACTTTTTATTGCTCTGTCCTTGTCTGACACATTATGTTAATAAAGATAATATATTCAAATGGGAGTACGCCTATAAAAGAGGGCAATAATTAAATATTTGGTTTATTTTGGTGATAGACTTCCTGTAATAACAATGCAGCGTGAAGTATTCAGTGCCCAAAGTAGAAAATTAATATTAAATGTGGTGAAATATTTCCAAGAAAAAAAAGAGAACATACGTGAAAATTTATCGGTACTTAAATGTGCATCGGAGGCGTTACAGATTAGTACAAGGACCATTTAACGAATTAGGCAAGAAGGCATTAAACATATTAAAATGGCACACAATAAAAGTAAAGCAGCCCCGAAAACTAAAGATTTGACAGAATCGGATAAAGGAGAAATAAGAAGTTGATTTATGACATGACAACTAAGAAGCAACACTTAACTAGGGAAACAATATGCGAAGAACTGAAAAAAAAGGGAATTTTGAGCTGCAGCAATCAATGTTAAGTGTAATTTTAAGAAATCTTGGATTTAAGTACAAAATAAACGATCGAAGACAATACTTAATGGAAAACCCAGATATAGCATCAAAAAGAGTTCAATTTTTAGGACAATATACATCCAATTTATTTTCAAGCTGCCCTCTAGACGTAGTGTTTTTAGACGAGACCTGGATTTTTCAACACGGGGCGAATATTAGAACTTGGCACGACAAAATTCCAAAATGGGTGTACAACAAAAAAGCGAATAATGGCAAAAGGTTTATAATTGTTCATGCGGGTAATAAGGACGGATTTATTGATGGCGCTATGGCGCTAAAAGTGCAGACTACCACGATAATATGAACGCCGAAATGTTTGAAAAATGGTTGGAGGAGAAACTATTGCCGAAACTTGTAGGTATATTTAATGCAATAGAAGTTTATTTTATGTTGATATTTAATTTGTAACCAAAAATATAAATATATATATTTTTTTGCCTAACCATTAAAATAATTATTTAAACAGCTAAGACCTACTTTGAATTTCAGGATCATTATCTTTTAATTGCCAGTCTAAATTACGGAATTAATCTTCAAAAATTAGAAATGAAATTACAACAGGTACCTAAGTGCAAATTTTTAATCTTTGATGATTTATTGCCGACTTCGCCTTTACATTCTGCCCTTACTATATGTACATATAGGGGCGTCCATAAATAGGTAGATACATAGTAAAAAATCTCAAGGGCTTATGATGAAATCTCGCATGTGTAACCCGCGTCCTCCGGCTATCCGGACTTATCAAATTGTCGTGCCGGCGGAGAAAAACCCAAAACTGTGGCATTATTGCTAGTCAGGTAGGCAGTAAAATAGCGGCCGTAAAAGTGGCCCGAGTCCGCCTCCGCGCGTACGTACACGCAATACCGAATACGCCCTATAAATTAACCAGCAGCAGCCGGAGATGAACAAAAGCTTTCAAAATAATTACCGAAAAGAAGAGCCTCTCGCCCTTATAAATAATAAATAATCGCGTTGTTAGTCACTTGGCGACGAGGAAATTGAGGGGCACAGGCGCATAAACCGAACTTTTACACTATACGGTGGCGGTGGCAAGAGGCCTGCGCCACAGTGGCGGCTCGACGTCATGAAGACAAAAAAAATAAAATTTCTAAAACTAATAGGTACTTTTTCTTGAAACGCATAGGTATTTCCGCGGTGGCGGTACTTTTGTGATTGTGTAAGTGCTAGACAATTTCGTCAAAAAGTAGTAATAACTTCCATTGTCCAGCTGTAACAAGAACAAGTAACATTGCAATTAAAAACAGGGCGATTTCAAGAATAGGAAGTTGACGGTTTTTCAAATTTAGTGCCAATGGATTCTTTTTACCTTCAACAATATCATAGTACATCTAATTTGCTATTTTACAGCTTTTACAACTATGATACCTATTTCATTAGTTACAAGAAAAGGTGATAATGGGCAAACACTCAAAGTTATATATATTTTTTAATAATAATAATATGTATAATCGATTTTTCATAATATAATTTTATATTTAGAATACCCAGTTACTTTTGTGACATGAAAGTAAAAGGATTTAGGAGTGGTAAAACTAAAATAAACATAAAGCATCTTTCTAATGTCATACCCCGATTAAATTTGACAACTGACGAAATAAAGCCCTTGACGTTTTTTTGTAATATAATATACCTAAGCTGTAAACCCAATAAATTAATTACATTAAAGGATAATTTAATCTGCGATTTCCTACCTACCTTTCCCCACAGTAAATAGAAAAATTAATCCTTTATAATACTACTGCCTTCTTCTTCTTTATTATTGTTTAGACTAGAAGATAATAATAAATAATTAAATAATATGTTTCTACAAAAGCTATAATAAAAAACAAAACTGTCCAAAGTTTGGATTTGCTGGTTATGTTGTCCTTTGCCAGCTGAAGGATATTTCACAATGTCCAATTATTTTTATTTCTTCTTCTTTTGAGCCAGCGTTCGGCAATTTTCGGGAACTATTGTGACGTAGTAACCCCCGTCGGCAAAACGAATGAAGATTTAAAAAATCTTCAATTTATTTTCAAATTATTAATGACTACCTACGTTTATCTCGTGACTACTCGATCGGATTGAAATGGATCCGATTGAGCGATGTCAAAACGTTTATAATTTTGCGTTTACATCATCAGTATTGAATCCTACGGTTTTCAATCCTCTCTAGGGACATTATCTTATTATACTTATTCCACAGTAGGTTGATGCACATTCTGGCCAACTTCTGTTTGGAAATAGCGGCTTAACTTGAAATTTTAAATCTGATTGAATTTCAATCTGTAGTGTTTACGCGGTCTATTTGAGTCCGCTCCAGTGAATTCAAACCTCTCTCAATCGGATCGAACGCGTCGAGATAAACGTAGTCATTGAATGCAACAGTTTTGAGGAAAGTTAAACGGGCTAATAGTGTAATTTGGTGATACTTCATCCGCTGATTAGCATTTTATCTCGAAATTCGATTAGAGGAAACTTCCCTATTCCCGCGAGGTGTTAGCTTCTGTGACCCCTTCCGCTTGGCGGTCGATAGAAGACTGGCGCATCGCTGGATTCCGAGAGGTCGCGGTCACCGTCGGCAACAGATGCACTACAGGCGCACGTGGACCAGTGGCACTAAAAATGTTTCTAACTACAATATAGTCCTCCTTACGGCAGAATGCGTGCGACGCAAGGGGGAAGAACTCGTAAATATTATAGAATTAGGCACAGTTCAGGGGCGTAGCTCAATTTTGTGTAACTCACTGACTTCATTTTCATATAATTGTTATTTAATTTATAGTTAATAGTATTTTTAACGGTGATGCCTTAGATTATGGAGGAAGGCAAACCCTTATAACATTGGCAATTATATCTCGTGTTTGAGAATGCAACGTTATTCCCTGTTTACTCATTTTGCGCACGCTAACTCCCGAACATACGAAACGCCACTGAGCTAAATGATAAATAAAAATGAGTAAGTGGTCGCGTGATGCGAGCTTTATTTTTTCGTTATTACAGAGTTCAGAAATTCGGCTTCAATATGCTAAAACTTGTATTCGCCAATAAATAACGACTACTCGTATAGGAAACCTCGCAACGCTGCCCGCATTCTTTAGAAACGTTTTCTTTCGTGCGTTGAACTATAGCAATTTTGTTATATTTTTTTGTTATAAACACTCTGTATTTCATACCTATGTGTTCATTGTTAGATAGTCTCATGTGAAACCATTTACACCAAAAGGTGTACGAGTTTATAACTACACACTTTTGTTTCCTGACGGGTAACATGTGCAATAATTATTGTTTATCCGAATCAGTGGCGCACCCAGAAAATGTGATTGAGGGGGACCCAACTTAAAAATGTTGATGTATTGCATATACTCAAATTATTTTAAGAAGTCCTTACTGGGACTGTCAATTGGTAATTTCGATATCCTAAGTTGGCATCAATGCAGCAAAAAAATGCAACCGGGTCATAAGTTCAGGTCAGTAACGAGCCCATTTGCACTAATAACACGAAAAGTAACACGAACAAGAACAACACAGATGACTGTAAAACTCACGAAACGTAGAAAACCCGCGAATATTTTCATTACTGAATGTTTGAACCAGTTTAAACGATCTGGAAAACCTTCACTGCCACTTTGACACACCGAAGCTAAATTTGCCTGAGTTTGCCCATAGACGCTGCCAAAAGCAGCTGATTATTACAAAATACCAAAACGAAAGTGTTTCCATGACGTTTGAAATTATTATTAAAATGAGTTGTATTCATAGTGATTTTTATTTGTAGCGGCATAATCGTGATTACAATAGGGTTTTTATTTTATTATGCTCTTTTTTTCGTATCACTTGGGTAACTTTTCACATCATAAATCAATGAGTGACGTCATTAACTGGTTGAGACACATATACCAATGTTATACCCATGGTTAACAAAAAATTCCTAGGGATTTTGTGGAGAATGTCATCTGACAAAATCGGGACTTCTTACAGTAATCGGGGTATACAAAATATTTTATGATTAAAAGAAATTTCCAGTCCAGGTCTCGGATTAGGAAAATAATTGCCGAGAGGCACACAGAGGATAGTACATATACGATACCACCCTCTAGAATTTTTTTTTAATATGAGAGGTCTGGGGGGGGGGGCGAGGCCTCCTGCCCCCCCCCCGGGTGCGCCACTGATCCGAATGAATAAAGGGTGTATTTTTCAACGGTCGCGCAAAAAGCAAATAACGCGCCGCCGCCGCCGCCACTGCCTGCCATTGCCCGCGCCACCACTCCCCCATAAAGATACACATATTGTTCTGTATTTTATACAGAGGGGTGCTAATTCAATTTCGCGGAGCGGCCTCTGTGTATTCGCACGGCGCGCCCCCTGAACACTTATCGTTTTATTACGCCGGAAAAGAGACGGGGGGCCCCTGGCCCCCTTCAGCCCCTACGAGATCATCCTCTCCGCTGCGGCTTTGTTGTTGGCTTTACTGCCCTTCTGCCCGGCGAATTTATCGTATTACGTATTATTTATAGTAGCGTACCAAGGCGGGGACTGTTGAAGCGACAGAACGGAACATTATGCGGGATCTTGAGTTCATCAGTGTTGTTTTTATAATTTTATTTTTCTCGGTACGTAGTAATGACTTTGACTTTGACCATACTAGCTAGACGAAATGTTAAAATTTGTAGCGCAGTAGGAGGCCCTCCGTTCCCAACGCCTTCGCCATTAGTACTTTCCGACTACTGGACTATCATAGATGAACTGCGTGTTGCATATATTTCAGCAGGGACGGGAGGCAAGGGGTCGGACTGCCTCGGCCATATTCGGAGTGACTTTTATAATGCCTTAGGTGTATCTTCGGTTCTCACAGGTAGGCGGAAGAATTTAAATTTAAGCATGCTTGACAAAAAGTAGACCATAAATGCTAATTTTGGGATTCCACTAGCAGCTAGGCGTTTTCCCTTAAAAATATCAGTTACTAGAAATTAAAAAAATAAGCGGAATTTTACCTCCACAATTCACACCCGCCACTTGTGAATCTAAATGGACGGTTCTTCCCAATGACGTCAGAACCTATAGACAGGTTTGTTTTGATAAACGCTTGACGCCCAGAACTATAATCACAATCTAAGCGCTCCATTAAATTATTCCGAAAATGTCGCGAGATTGTCAGAAATTATCCCTTTTTGTCGAGCCGTAGCGAACTTATTTTGACTCTGGGCTCGGAGGCTGGCGTCGTTAGACCATCTCCCGTGTCTTTAAGTGAGGTACCGATGCTTCCGGCGCCCCCAAACAAGAAAAAACACGCGATATCTAAGTGTGATTCTGGAGGAACTATAACCGGGAATCACCGGGTGAATAGTTGATGGTTGACTTTCTGTCTTTGTTTGTAGCATGTTTTTAGAGTAGTATGGATATATTTAATCTTGGAGTCAAAATAAAGGGCATTTTAATAATGGGGCACCACGTCTATAGGTTTTCACGTCATTGGTTCTTCCCCACACGTGTGGGGTTGATATCTATTTCGTTCCATAGATATAAAAAATAAAAAATGACTTTTTCTACAGATCGTCGATGTTTGTTTACACAAACCGGGGAGACCCTGTGTAGAGAAAGCTATATCGAATTTATTTGTAGGAAAGTCTAAAGAACGTTTTTGGATAGCCTGCGAAATTGCTCTTATGGAAGGAATGAAATCCCGGCGCTAAAAGGGGAAGTGACGAGGATCCTAATCCGAGCAGAAGAGTGCTGATCGTGTCCGTAATGCCATGTCCACTAATGTTACCTCTTTAATAAGTCACTCAAGTGGAGGCTTCGTCTCAGTTTTCTCGCCCCCTTTTGCCAAACTCCGAAGTGGGCTTACGGTTTATCGATTGTCAATTATTGAGATTAGTGACGACATTTTATCCGGCAATATCCTACTTGTACACGGCAGCTAAATTTTCGAAAAATTTAGCCATCTGGAAAATATCCAAATAACCAAGGCTTGTATTATTTCGAAAATCAATCACTACTTCCACATCAATCATTTTAATCTATAACTCAACGTCATAAGACAGTAAGTAAATGGGCCTTTACCATTTACATTTTTACTTGCTGATATCAACAATGACTTAATATGTTAAAAGCATTAAACTCCACCAGGTACACAAAACATTACTAATAAATGTCACCACCAGATGTCGCGTTGCGCCAAAAACACGCCTTTGAAGTTATGGATGACTTTAAAATCGCGACTTCGTTTACCTGGGTTACCTAATTAGATTATTATTAATTATATATTAATTTATTTTTTTGCAAATGATATAAGAAAAAAATAAAAACAAGCTTTTATAATTTTAGCCATGTACTAAAACGAATAAAATAAGTTTAGGTTTTCGTTAAGATAATTCAATTCCAAATTGCGACAAGTTTTTGCAAATTGAAAAGCTTGTCGCGCGAAATGTTTATGAAAGTAGGTACCAGTTAATTTTATTGGACAGTGATTGGTTGATAAGCAAGTACCTATTTCATTCCCATGTCAGGAGGGTGGTAAAGAAATTTAGTCAGCCATCTTGGAGCGGCGGCCACATTGAATTTAGTGTGATGTCACTAACTTTATCGTGTGCTACTCTGCAAGCCCTTTCATTTGATACCCATATTAAGGGGGTTGACAAAACATACATCATCCGCCATCTTGGAGCGGCGGCGATTTTGAAAGTAGGTACATTTACAATATTGAGTATTGCATATTGTATTGTCCCCGGAACTAAAGGTGTATGCTAAATTTCAGCTCAATCGGATGTCAGGAAGTGGTTCTAATTCAGCTTGCAAGATTCGACCCACACATACATATACAGGGTGGTCACTCTTACAGTGCATACCATTGGGATATCCGAAACGAATATTTCAGAATTTAGTTGGCGTAGGAATTATTTGACATTTCCATTGAAAGGCTCACATCGAGAAATGTAAGATTGCCAGGTTTCATAAATTGTTCATTACATATAAAAAAGTTATGAAGGAAGAAAGAAAACGCTTATTTTCAGTTTTTCAGCAATATTTCTGGAACTACCCAAGTTATCTTAGATTTCTTTTCAGATTATTGAAAGGCATACAAAAACGCAACTTTTCTCTAATTTAACCCACGCTGTATCTCTTACCGTTTCGGATATACCAATGGTATGCACTGTAAGAGTGACCACCCTGTATACATACATACATATACTAACAGGTGAAGTTAAATAAAAGCTTGTAAAAAGGGATTGACATCACCTAAATTGAGGTCAATTTTGCGCGAAAAAATTTTATTTTGAAAATTTTGAATCTAAGAGTGATATCATTATTCTACAAGTATACACACTAATACACAGGTTCTGAAATAACTGCAAAAAATTCTGCTCCGCATGGAAAACTGTGACTGTTTGACTTGTTTTATATTTGTATAGCTGTCACTTGAGATTACCAAGCGTGTTTAGTCGTAAGTGAATACAGTAATTTCTAATATTATTACGTCGTCATATATGTAGAAAAAGTTGATATGGTGTTGGTTCGATCGACATATTTCTGACAAAATTTTTTTTGTTTCATCATTGTAAAGATTTTGTTTGGAGTGACGTATGTAACGAAAGTTTTGAGACAAATGTTGCCACCCAATCACACAAAAGTGCGACAGATCATGGGACGCTATTCCTTCCTCTATACAATTGTGTTGTTAAGAAATGATTGTAACAGTTGTTCTTTTAAATAAGGTAGTTTAATTAAAGTGTAAAGGGAAAGACTTTCAAAATTTGCAAAATAAATTGAGCAAAATGAACCCCTCGTGGTTCTATTTAAGACGCACTTTAATTTTTTGCTTTTTTAATTATTATGCTTCCGTTCTTAAAACTTTCAAAGTACGGGTAGATTATTTCCAACTCCAAACTTTGACGCGCGTTAAACTTCACTTTATTACGATAATTGTAACAAAGCAATTATTACCCCCTGGAAAACCCCTTCAATTTTGGATGAGCCCCCCCTTAACGACAAAAACGTCACTCTTCCGCTAATCGTATGAAACGGCGCTCGGCGACGGACGCGCAAAAATTTGAAAATTTCATTAGCCCGATGGCGGCAATTATAAGCCGTTCAAATATGTAGGGGGCCGGGGCCGGCCGAGGATAAAGCGAATTAAAATATCAAAATGCAATGATTTGCACTTGCTGGTCGGTAGACGCGGCCATCGGCGAGGGGAAACAAACGAACGGACAGCAAATTGTGGCGGGCGCGACGTTGCCACGTTGGGCGCACGGGAAAATCGGATTTGTAACTGTGAATGATTTACACTACGAGCCCCGTCCCATATTAGTTGGCCCAGTCAATCTAAATGTGGCAATTATTCAATATATTTGAATAAAAATAAAATATAAGAAAATAATGGTTTCTTTTAGTCAAATCAGTAACAAATAAACTTCGAAATATACAAAACAGTATTAATTTACTAGATAAACTAAGAAAAGATAAGAACAGTAGTATTCAATGCAAAGTTTTGGCTGTAGATAACAAGGCACCCTACTATTTAATCAATGCTACCACCTTTTCTACTTATAACAGCTTGCACACATCTAGACATAGTATTGGCTAACTCCTGGCAATCATTTGGGGTAAAACTGTCCCATATATTTTGTAGCCTCGCTCTTAATTCTGGTACGGTCCTCGCAGGTGATAATCTTAACTTTTTCTTCATGATATGCCATAAAGTTTCAATTGGGGACAAATCTGGGCTACTGGATACCCATGGTAAAAGCGGAATATATTGTTTTCCAACAGCCAGTTTCTAACCCGTTTTGCTGTATGGCATGCAGCACCATCTTGTTGAAAAATAAATTCACATCCAGTTCTTCGACATTTCTCTAACGTAGGCTTTAGGTATGTTTCCAAAATATAAATGTATTTATCGGCATTCACAGTACCTTCTACAAAGTGCAGGCTACCTACTCCTTTAGCAGACATGGATCCCCAAACCATTACCGATGCAGGAAATTTGACTTTTCTTTTCAAACAGTCTGTATGATACGCCTCCTCTTTCTTTCTTATTACCCTACTCCGGCTATCACCTACACACACTTCAAATCTGGATTCGTCATTCCAGTGAACTGAATCCCATTGTTACTGAGACCAGTGTCTGTATTGTTTTGCCCAAAACAACCTATTTTTTTTCTGTGTGTCAGTGAGTAATGGTTTTTCTTTTGCCAACAAGATTTCTCATAAAAATGATTTAAAACTGCAGATACAAATAAACTTTAAACCTACCTTGTAAACTTTAAAACCCAATTCCATAGCAACCATGTGGCATGTTGTTCTAGAAAACTTCCTCCCAGTTGCAGTATTCCATAAAATACTTATTTCTCCATAATTAGAGCAGCGGTTTTCAACAAGTATTCTTCTTAAAGCTCTTTTATTGATATCAGTAACTCTACGCTTTCTTCCAGTTTTTTGCTTTTGGGCGATAGAGGTTGTTGTTTTATATAAACGTATGATGTTTCTAACTGTATATCGAGATAAATTGACAATATTACCAATTTCTGATGCCGATTTGCCTGATCGTGACAAAGAAATGATTATCTTCCATACATCCTCACTAACCGCCTTTCCTCGCGTCATTTTAACAATTTTTTAAGAGTAATATTAACTTAACACTGGGTGTATGAGACTACTGAATAACTTACAAATGTCAAATGAAATTAGTTGTCACAATGAGTTTGTTTATTTCAAAGCCATCTTGATATTAAATTTTTATTACATTGGCTCTGCATCTACTATAAAATACGTTCTAAGTAATGTTTCTTTGCTTACAATGGAATTATTTGGAAAATGTGTAAAATAATATAAAACTGGCCAAATGCAAGTAGTAAATAACGTTTTAGTAAATTTACGAATCCTGGTTTCGGATTAAAATACCGAATTATAGTTTTTAGGGAGCTGGGCCAACTAATATGGGACGGGGCTCGTATATCCAAGTTACACAGGCAGTGAATCAAAACATTGGCCACCACGTGGACGCGATGTGACCTATTCTCTTATTGGTCTGGCCGTCGTAAAATCTCAAGTGTTTAGGCGGCGCGCGGCGAGTATAATACAGGGCCGGCTCTTCCCTCAGTCTAGTTTCCTGCATAGGTAGGATCGCGCGCAGACTTGTTGCAGAATCTCATATATTAGTCCGACCCTGGTAATCGATCGCAATGCGGTCATGTGACTATATATGTTTATATCTACTGCCTCTGTAACTTGGATAGACTATAGTAGTAAATCCTCATTCTTTTTTTTGTAGTATTGACTAACTCATTGGACAACAACGTACCTATTTGTGTAGAATATATAATAATAAAAATCGCAACTAAACAACCATATATTTATAATCTAGAAAATTGGAAGGGTGGTCATATCTTGACATTTTCGATGAACATCAAGGGAAAATATGATTTGTATTCGTGTAGTATTGACACCAGTAAAAGGAACATGCCAATTTAAAAAAAGTGACAGCGACGTATATTATACAGTGTCCGACATAGATTTGGCCACAAGAATTTTTCAGCACTAATTTTGATTAATGCAAATGTATAATTCCTAAGTAAGGTCAATTCAACTTTGACAGTTAAATTCTTATTTTATCCGGCAGCAAGTCATCCTTAGTATTCCGTTCTCGATGTTCTATATCTTTTCAAGGCTTCATAGAAAAGTTACAGGGTGTTAAAGTTGGAAAAAATATGTAGACTTTATTGAATATTTACCAAACTAGTTGAGATATTTAAGTCATATTTGCTACACGTTATAACGGCATAGGTTAGCATAAAACCTGTTAATATCAAAGGTCTTGCACAACCAGTGACAGAGAAGTGGGTAATTGGTAAAATTATTTTTAGAAAAAAATGAATCACCTTGTATTGTAATAAAAGGTATCGAATTTTTTTATGTAGATTTTAATTGCAGACAAAAATGTCCTCTTGGTATTTGTTCGCATGTGTTATAGTTTAATGGCAAATTTCATTTTTTGTATTATTTCGGGGTATTTCTGAAAAATTATCTAAAAAATTTGCCCCATAAGTAACACGAAAAGTAGAAATAATGTGTTTGATACTTTAAATAAAGTAACTTTTCCAATGAACTTACCTATTTAAGGCTATAGATACTTTTGAAGTTACTGGGTCTAAAACATTTAAGGAAGAGACAATTAATGTTACTCTCTGTATCTTGAAAAGTTAAACCTTGAATGAGTTAGTTTATTGGGAAAAGTTACTTTATTTAAAGTATGTAACACCTTTTTTCTATTTTGCGATTTACTTATGGGGCAAATTCTCTAAAATAATACAAAAAAATTAAATTTGCCATTAGACTATAACACATGCGAACAAATACCAAGAGGACATTTTTGCCTGCAATTAAAATCTAAATAAAAAATGTACCTAATACCTTTTATTACAAAACAAGCTGATTCATTTTTTTTCTAAAAATAATTTTACAAATTACCCATTTCTCCGCCACTGGTTGTGCAAGATGTTCGATATTAACAGGTTTTATGCTAACCCATGCCGTTATAACGTATACCAAATATGACTTAAATATCTCAACTTTCGTACATATTCAATAAAGTCCACATATTTTTTCCAACTTTAACACCCTGTAACTTTCCTATGAAGCCTTAAAAAGATATAGTTTATACGAAAAAGTGCGGTTATTTTTTAAAGATCTATCACCTGTTAAAGTCCTGCTACAAAAAACTGATTCACCCTGTATATTAATTATTATGGTGAGTGTAATTTTGATTAGGTAGTACATAAATTTTAACTGGCGGTATGTTTCGACCCCAAAAGGACGCCCATGAAAGTATTTTTTTAATGTGCAGAAAATAAAACGTTATGATCTTTCAAAAATTTACCCGAATTTTAGAGACGGCTAGTTTGAGTGCCACTGGTAGCAAGGTCTCTTCATTATTGAAGCGATGGCTTCCTACCGCAGCGTTGCCATACCGTCAGATAATTCCTTGCAAATCTGTAAAAATTTGCATATCTCCCATGGAATATAACATAAAAAATAATAATATCTCACAACTCACAGAAGTTGTTCGAAATATCCTCCTTCATTTCTAATACAAGCTTCCACTGTTCGCTGCATAGATTTTTTATTGCAGTATTTTGTGGCTATTTTGAATTTCATTCGCAGCGGCTTATACACATCGACGGAGATTTCAGAACACAACTTTTATTTTCCAGCAAGAACAAGTATAAGACTCTCTCCGCTTGACGGACTGAAGAGAGTGATGCGCGATGCGCGATGCGCTGGATTCCGAAAGGTTTACTACCATGCAAGCGTAAACCAGTGACAGTAAAAATGTTTCTAAGGGTAATAGCAATTTTGTCGTATTTTTGATGACAAACATTCATACAACATAAGTCGAGCTAATAAAGGCGTGTTGAAAAACGGAATACTCGTCCGCTTTACACACTGCCTTGCACGGGGTGTGCGCTATGAACATCTATTTTCGTCCCTCGAAACAGAATTTTCTATCCGCCCACCGCCCACTACGAATCGACTCCCCGACCCTCGTCCGAACACTGGGCGACGCGATAATCCCCGAACCGAAAAAGCTCGCGCGGGGGGTGGGGTGGGGGCGGTCGGGGTGAGATTTTAATCCGGCGATCGCGGCGTCGGCGCCGATATTAGATTACGTTTTAATCAGCGACGGGGCCGGCCAGCGCGCGCCCATTACTCAAACCCGACGCTAAACGGCTAATCCGATTGCCGCGCCCGGCCGGAACGGCAATGCGTGCGGTTTGAAAACGACGAGGGCGGGGACGCGACGTTGCCGGGTTGTTGGTATTCTGCGGGGAAGTCGGGATTTGCCGCTATACCCTCCGTTTTGCCCCAAGATGAAATAAACGTAAACAAACGGCTCTGCGTGATACCCACACACAAAGAAAAGTATATTCGAAATGAATATACACAATTTAACATGAATATATCTTAATTTCACAGTGAAATAAGTAGATATACAGGGTGATTCACGTAAGTGGTTCATTAGAAGTTTACGGGGAAGGAGTGCGAATTTTGATTTGAAATTTTGGTTACTTATACTATAACAGGTTGTAAACTTTCTTTCTAAAATATTTTCAACTTCCGATCACTTCCGGTTGTACCGGAAGTCGATAGCAACTTTGTTATTTCAAATAGTACATCCTATATATTAATACACCATTTGGTTCCCTATCAAATTCCAAATCTTTTTTCTGGATAGAATGTGTACCCTATTCCTAACCCTTTTCGAGATATTCGCAAATTTTTGATTTTTTTGAGTGTTGCAGGTTGCAGCCATCGACCATAGTGATGATAAATTTGAAATTTATGAATCTGGAAAACTGAAATTTTGGACTGTCGTACGCGAAAGTCAACTTTATTAAATGGTCTGTATGCCATTTCAAAATATTGTACAGGGTGTTCGGGAAAAAATTCCCAATATCAACATCGAAAAATTGGAAAATCTCATTTTTTTCAAATGGAACCCATATTTTTTTATTGCACCATTGAAATGCTTGTGAAAAGACAGTTCAAAAAGATATAACACACTATATGTCTAAATGAAGCGGTTGCTTCTAATGAACCACTTACGTGAATCACCCTGTATATTTGTTTTTAAGAAAATAATATATTTTCTTCGAGAAAGCATTGCAATATCAAATTTTAATTGGAATTTATATAATTTTCTCTATAATAATATTGATATTTTCATTTCCAACTCATCTACAGGGTGATCCAATCATGATGTAAAAAATTTTAACCATAGGTGGAAAAAATAGCCTAATACGAAATGAAATTGAAAAAATTCAAAAGTAAGCAAAAGTGTATTAAAACCCCTACCTAACGGCGCTTGCATAGTCAGCTGGTAAGTTCGATCGTCGAGGCTGGTGCGTTGTTGCCAGTTGCGCAACATATCGTAAATGTAGGTTTTTAGCTTTTCACAGAAATCTTAAAAAATGTCGAAATATTCTGCTGTGACGATAAAAACATCAGGATCTAAGTCAATTTATTATTTTTTGTGTTGCTTTTTGATTTCCAATGTTAATCCTTTTCATATTTTGTAAATATCAATGTACCTAATTCTCAAAAATGTTGAGCGTGTATATAGTATGTAGTTGCGCGCCTATTATAGGTATTACTAAAATCAGACATCACAAATAAATATAAACTCCTGCACAAAATTAACGCAACAACATAATAAATCCCCACAAAATTTGCATTTTTTTAAATAAATTATTGGAAAAATAAATTAATGGAAATTATTTTGTCCAGGACTACATTTAATATTTGCTAAAATTGTAATTTGAAGACTTTCCTACAACTTTTATGGAGTATAAAGGAGCAATAATAACAAATTCTTCTAAAACAATTCTGTTATGTATTATTATTTTGATTATTGAAACTGTTTGATCCAGGAACTAGGTGTAGGTGTTTTAATTGATTCTATGTAAATATAAAATTTACCACATATTCTTGTAGTCAAAATAAGGGCACATCTTCATATATTTTTTCTCCTATGGACCATAGTTTTTTATACAGAGCGTAGAAATTTAGAGAAAAATACACATCATATTTCTTAGTATCTCTAGAAGTATACGAAATATTTTCTTCAAACTTGGCGTGTCACATGAGCCGATGAGCTGTCAAATTTAAGATTAATATAAAGCTTCTGAGGAGCGGCCAACGAAAAATACAGGCCTTGGCGCGGCGCGAACTCACGTGACTCTAGGAGTTCTATCATTGCATACTTTTACCATTGCTTCACTTGTAAAATAGTGTAGGAAAAATGCAATACATTGGAATTATAGTAAGTATTTTATTATTTTATTTGGATAAATTTAGGCACTCAATTCGAAAAAATATTAACAACAAAATGCCCAACCTAACCTAAATGAGAACTCCTAGAGTCACGTGAGTGACTAAAAAACTATGGCCCGTAGGAGAAAAAAATATGAAGAAGTGCCCTTATTTTGACTCCTCATTTTTGACCATCAGTTTAGTTACACCCTGTATAGTAGTAATATCTATTCTGAAGCAAGGGCATTTCAAAATGTAATTAAATAGTTTTTTCAAGTTCCGTATAGTTTCCAGTCAATTAAACTGATTCTAAAATTGAAAATATTCTGTGAACATTTTATAAATTTTCAATGAGATTCAGTTTTGCGTCTGGTTGATATTAATTTTGAAATGAATGCATATTTTTAAGAAAATTAAAATTGTTATTTTGAAAATAGATTTTTCGGTTCCCCTTAATTGCTAATTGGAGCTGATAAAAGCATTAATACTATATTTTCCTTTATTCAATAAAATTTCTCTTTTTCCACAATTTTAACAAGGGATAATTATTATAGCTGTGTATCACATTTTTGAACAGCATTGCACTATACACATTCTTTAGTAATTATGGACTAGATAATAAGTGGAAATATTGACGGCGATTTTCGTATTTGTTGTAACTAATACCTGCCAAACCAGAACACGAAAACTGAGAAGCAAACTATTTAACTAACGATGACTAATTTAAAGAACTTCCTTTAAAGGCGTCCAGAAATTTATAGGTGTCTGAGAATTTCGTCTCCTTATCTAAATGTTCCACTGACACAGTCGTACGAGTTTTAAAGTCTAAGTGGTACCAAGTAGCCCTTATCTTAAACCCTTTTGGGGTGGTCCAAACCAAATCCGATTTATGATTTACTTTATCTTTCTAATGCAACTGCCTTAATTTAGAGTGAAATTCCTTTATTTGTAAGTGTGGGCAGTGTGGCTACTGGCTACCAAGTTAGAAAAGTGGAGCTTTGTAAAGGAGACTTTATATACACATTCCTACGTGACTTAACAAAAAGAGCGTTCATGTATAAACTTTAGCTGTCTTATATTGTTTTAGACTGTTAGAAGAATATTTGTAATAAAATTTGTTAAAAATCTAATATACCTTAGTGTCTTATAAAGAACATTATACACGATCTTCGGCAAGATCCTAGCAATTTAAACTCGCATATTCTTTACAAATTAGAATACCCTAAGTAAATATATTTTTGCATTTACGAAATTTACTCTCCACTGTGGTTAAAATAATATAAATCTGTTATATACCATTAGGTATATTTTGTTATTTTTTAAATATTTGATTTTTAAATTTAAATAGAGGTTCTTCTATTTGAAAAAAAAACAACGTAAGTTTAATTTAGTTTTGTTTAGTTTTACTCGACTCTGGTGCTTGTAGGTACTCTAACACTAAAGTATAGCAACCTTGATTTGCTGAAATTTTTGTCCGAACCCGAACCCAGGACTTTTCCCATATGCGAAGCGGACACCAAAAACAAGCTTTTATTCTTGACTAAAAAGTAAAAAATAATTGACTGCTTAATATGTTCTTAATATGAAATTATTTAATGTATCGTGGGACCCTATATATAAACCGAATTGATTTGGTGTTGATTAAATCGTTATAAAAAGTTAGCGCGATGCGAAAAGGCTCAAACACACCAACATACCCCATAAAATCCGTCAAAGATTACGCAGTTTTATTTTTAGACCCATTTCGGGAATGCCCTGTAGACCTTACTTGTTATTACGTATCTCCTTGTCTTATCAAGTTGATCATGATACCTAAACTATGTTCAACGAATGTTCATACCTACGTCAAAACTCCCGTCCTTGTCTTACTCGTGAATATTGGTCGTATATTCACGAGTCAGACAAGGACGGGAATTGTGATGTAGGTATGAACATTCGTTGAACAGGCAATGGGTGGTATGAATAAAAACGAAGTACTTGCTACTACTACAAGTATTAGTATCTTATACCTAGTATTTACTTTGAAACGATGTAGATAGGTACTACATTTCCGTAGTTCTCTGACAGGTGAAGTAAATACTACGGAAATGTAGTGTCTACTTCGTTTTAAAGTAAATACTAGGTAGAAGATATTAATACTTATTGTAGTAGCAAGTACTTCGTTTTTATTCATACCACCCAATGCCAAAGATCGCGCGTTTGTCTGCTCCTCCACCTTCACTCTTGGTGGTCGATGGTCGTCTAGACGTATCATTGCCGGCTTCCGCTACCACCTGCAATTTGTCAACAGCTCCTTCCTCCCGCAGAAAGGGCATTATCTTTTACTACCATCTACCTGGGCATTCATTCATGTCCCAGGTCGTAAACTTACCGACCGTTGAAATTACGGGTGTTTTTTTTGCACGAATCAGGGAATCATCGTGCCTAGTTAGCGTCTGGTTTCTGCAGGTTTGTGGTGACATGATTAGCCCGAGTCACGAGCAGAAAGTGGCAAAAACGGCGGAGGCGATGGAATGGATCGATCGTTTTATGATGACGTAAATGGGGTTTTTTTACTGGTTGCAAAGGTTCGAGAACCTTTAAATATGCAGCATGCGGCGTGGAAGTTTTGAGTGGTTCGTTCAAAATAAATCAGACAATATTATTAATATATACAAATTTTTTGTTCCTACCTACCTAACTGCGTTCGCGGTTCGCGAGTAACTGATAGCACAAGACGTACCTAAACCATGGGCGCGCGAGTATCGAGTGATCTGAGAGAAATATGTAAATGTAAAAATTAAAGTACCTATTACTTTATACTTACATGTATTCATGTCAAAAATAAAAAAGGGAGTAGATATATTCAGTACAGTAATAAAAAATGACTATAATGTTTGATGGGGACAAATAGTAATTTGATCATGAAAAATACAGGTAAATAAATATTTTTATATACAGGGTGTTTCATCTTAAGTACGAACACCCCCGTAAAATTGGTATTCTCCATCTGATTTTAGCAACGTTTTTTTCTAAAAATAGGCCATAAAAAACTCTACGTCAGAATAACCTAAAACCCCCGTATACCGATTTTGAACAAAACATATACAGGGAGTTCCATTCTGCAGGGTGTCAAAGTTGAGAAAAATAGGAATTTTAAAGGCATCTGGAGAGTCAAGTGTGCCATGGAATGCCTTCAAAACAGATGAATGATCAACAGGACTACTCAAAGTGTTGGTGTGCAAAGATTCAATACAAAAATGTACAGGGTTCTTCTTCTGACTGGCAGACTTCTGTATTTTTTAGACATAGTTCGTTTGTAATGTCTGGGGTGGTTTTGATATACCTACATACTCGATTTTTGACGTGTATAAAATTTTAAAAATTCAGCATTTCGAGTTGCTACAGAGAAGAACACCTTATATATTTTTTATTGCATCTTTGTACATCGACACTGTGAGTGGTCGTGTTCATCATCCAACTGTTTCGAAGTAATTCCATGGCACACTTGACTCGCCAGATGAGTTTAAAATTCCTATTTTGCTCAGCTTTCACACCTTGCAGAATGAAACTCCCTGTATATTTTTTGTTCGAATTTGGTATGTAGGGATTTTGGTGTGTCCTAATTAACGCTGAAGATTTTAAATAAAAAAATTGATAATTGATTTTCTTAATTTTTTACTAGAAAAAAAAATCGTAGTAGGCCCTGAAAATTGAGATTAAGAACTGAAATTTTGTACCAATGTAGAGTTTTTGTGGCCTATTTTTAGAAAAAAAAAACCGGCTAAACTCTGGTGAAGTATACAAATTTTACGGGGGAGTTCGCACTTAGATGAAACACCCTGTAGACAAATCCCATTTACCATCATTTTGTTAGCGAACATTTTTAAAGCAGTCCAGTAGTCCAGTGGTTGGTAGTACGAGAGAAGACTATAATACTTAACGTGCATGTTGCACTAATTTATCAGCAACCGACAAACTCTGTCCATGACATAGTCGAAACATATGCTAACATGAGCAGCAACTCTATATAGACTTCTAAAGGATAGAAAACGATCTAATGTCAAAGACACCAAGAAGCACGAAGGAATGAAACCTGAAGTGATTGACGAATATGTTAAAAATGCCATTTAAGATAAAAATAGCAAAAATAAACGAAATGAATTTTGCAAAAAAGGGTTGCATTGTGCAAAAGTCCAAAGTTATATACGCGTGGTAGATGTATAAAACCTCGTTAAACAAAAAGTTTTGCATATATGATATTAAAGTTAGGGATATCCTAAATAGTTTGAAGTTAAATTTGCAAGTTTCGTTTATTTTTTAGACGGCTGTGTTTTCAATTTTACAAGTTAATTACTGGATTTATAACAATCGTACGAGAACAGATATAGGTATATTGAAATTAAAATTAAAAAGGTAACGTAGGTACCTACCTACTGCAATTTCCAGGAATCTGTTTCAGATTTTGGATAAATGTTTCTCATGGTTCTACAGTGATTCGTGCGTTATAAGTGAGTTTCCTTGATAAAGAGACTATTTCATTACCTACTTTTACCTGTGGCTGTGGCCCTTATATCATCGGTCTGCGTTTGCGACTAACAATTTTGTAGTTTTTAGTTGCTTTTACTTTGTTTTATTTGAAGTTACACTTTTGGCTTCTCTATTGGTTTTGAAATATTATTTAAGTTTTCAATTTTTTATGTCGATATAATTCAGTTTAACCTAATGTTAACGATTTAATATATTATTATTTGTCTCTTGTCTCTCAGTTACCCAAAGATTTTATTTTGTAACTGCAGGTATTACTTTACTTTTGGAACATTGCATGCATAAAAGTGAAGTTTTAGCGGCATTCTGTAGAGGAAATTGTGGAAGCAATTAATAGCAGCTATGTAATTATTTTATTGTTTCCACAGAAACTTGTATAGGGGAAATTATCAGAAGGGTTGCATGTTGGTCTAGAAATGTCCAATAAACTAAAACAATCGGATGTGTCACGTTTTTTATTTTTAATGTGATGTTGTCTAGTGCTTATACAATAATAATACATATCTACAATTCAAATCACACTACTTTTCTGTAATTAACATCAGAAAATTGTTTCGCTGTACTCCAGTAAATAACTTATCATTCTAATGACTAACATTATACGTGTAATTTCGTAGAATAGAAATACATTGTGTCGGGATAGAAGTAAATGTTATCTTTCGAATCTTACTAAACACAGTGGTGCATAAATAATATCCACGTATAATCAGAGTATTATAAAATGAGACATTTCTTCAATAAATAATTGCAAATAGTTTAATATAACACAATAATAATTATTATATTGCATTAATATTAATAAAAGCTTATAGCTTATGTCACTTTTGATAAAATAAAGTCATTATTGCCTGCAAAAACTGAGTTCAAAATTAAAGTCCAAGATACTTTTGCAGGTACTTTGAGTATCATTTTTTGATATGTTACTTACTGGGACTATTTTAATGCTACATCTTTACATATCACGAGTGTTATACCGATCGATAACAAAATATTTACAGAATCGTGGAACCTTATAATTTACAACACCGGGCAAAATATTGCACGTTTAGGAACGTCCGCGGATACCCCCTTGGATTATTCCTAGATTTGGTGTTCCGGTTATGCTTTAAAAGGATGTAGAAAAATTAAATTGTTGTCCTAACATCCCTAACACAATATTTACAAGACATTTTGCAACAACTTACAACTGACAACGTAAAATTTTGTGTCACATAAGATGCATGTATAAATTACTCCAACGAATAGTCAAAATATGCATTATAATACAGTCTTTTTAACCACGTTTTGCTATTTACAAATTTAAAGCGTTCTCGCTACATTAATTTTCATTCGCTACAAAAAAGATCTTACTCTAACCACTTTTCGGTGTCCGGCGGTCGCGCACTTCCGTCCGTCCCGCCCACTTACAAAGTCCCAGCCGTTCGCGTGCCAGTCCACTCCCACAGCGGCCAATAGAGCGTCGGGTCGCGCCCGCCGTGACCAATCGGAGCGGCTGCCACGCCCGCTCAGCACATCGACTCGGCGAGTGCCGGCTGGGGCGCGCTGTACGGCCCCGCCCACGGCTGCAGATTTTGGAGGGCGCTCAGGGCGGTGTCTCCCGGTGGGCCGGGGGGAGCGGGGGGAGGCGGGGGTCCCTCCCCCATGTAGCTCTTGGTCAGCGCCTCCGCCTGGAGCGAGAGCATCAGTCGGTTGGCGGCCTGGCGTTCGGCTTCCCGCTCTTCCGCCGTCTGCCTCCTGCAAAATGTATACATTTGTTAGATAATACAATACATTCATCGTTCACAATTGTCACAATACAAGACATATGACGAGTCAGATATACAATTTGTTGTATATAACTGCTCCAACATAATAAGGGTTTGACCCAAACAATGATGTTGTATGTTTACTCGTTTACTGTACTGTAAATCATAACCATGTCTGGGTAGGGTAATCGTGAGAGTTATTTAGATGCACAAGACTTTGTACATGATGTTTAACAAATTTTAAAATTTCAAAAATGAACAAACTGGGAAGAGTTAAAATTTTGTTATTTACAAATGTGTTTTTACATGATTCTCTATAATTTAGTCCAAATAAGTTTCTAATTGGCAGTTTTGAAGTATAATAAATATTATATGTGTTTCGTTGGAATTTCACCAGCAGATTACGCCATATCTTATTACTGATTAGAAGTTTGAAAAGTAAAAAATTCTAGCTGTATTTTCACCTACAAAAATTATTGATGTTAACCTTTTAATCGCAAAAAACCGAGGCATGTTCCTATATAATAGTTTAAAGCTGGTGACTTGGTGAATGTTCTGTCCTTTTTGTTTGATGAGTGGGCTTGCTTGATAGTAGGCTAAATAGTAGAGATTCATGGCTTGACTTGATATTCAAGCTACTTGACTTGAAATCAAGTCAAGTTCAAGTCAAGTAGTAATTTTCCAATATCAAGTCAAGTCAAGTATTTATTTCTGAAGTAATTGAAAAATCAAGTTTTTGTTGAAGCTACTTGATTACTTGATTTTTTATCAATTTCAAATTTTATTATCAGTTAGGACAGTTAGGTAAATAATAATAATAAACCTTTGCATTGTACACTTTTTTTGCAAAACTAGGAAAGTACCAAAACTATGTGTATAGTCTGTGTAACAACAACAACTTCTATTTGTTTCACGTTAACACCGTTCAAAGCACTTTTTTTTATTAGTATATAAACATTTTTCTCGGAAACTTGGTTCTTATTTTGTGTTTTAATAATAAATAAACATGTTCACAAGTAAAAGTAAATTTTATTTTATTGCCAATTTTAGAGATTCATGGCTTGACTTTATATTCAAGCTACTTGACTTGACTTGAAATCAAGTCAAGTTCAAGTCAAGTAGTAATTTTCCAATATCAAGTCAAATATTTAATTTGTCAAAAGCTTGATTTTCAAGTCAAGTCAAGTTATTTGTTAAAATGTCAAGCTACTTGACTTGATGAAACCCTACTAAATAGGGATAGAATTGCATAAACTGGGTCATCCATTTATTCAGATGTAATATAGTATATATTATGTACCAATAGGGACTAAAGTGCGTCTTTTAATCCCGGAGTGAATATTGATAGATACAAATGAATTTTACATTTATATCTTTACTTTTTAATTGCTACCTAATAAAAAGGGAAGTGGCCCAAGGACGCTACCCTGTGGCACACCGATTGTGACTTGTAGATTGTCTCAACATTGACTCTCATATAAAATAAACTTTCCAAAAAGTAACTTTTAAGATGCTTGTTACAATTTCCCTGTATGCTGTATGCCATATAACTCCATCTTGCCCATGAGTACATTATGATTAATACAGTCGAAAGACTTTGACAAATCTATGAAAACTGCCAGAACTTTGATATCTGAATCTAAGTGAATGTAAATTAAATTTATAGATTGGGAGAGAGGAGATTGTGTGAATCAAGAAACTTTACAATTCTGTTCGCTATAAGTTTTTCAAATATTTTTGAAAAACTGACAGCAAAGCTTTTGGCCTGAAGTTATATACAATTTTTTATATAGAAGGTTATTATTTTAGAAACCTTTAACGAACTAAAAAAAACTGTTGTTATAAAGCAGATAGACACAATTATTGTGATATTCAAAATAAGAATTATCATAACGAAAAAGGTTGTGGGGAAACTCATAAAAATAAGGTAATCACTTACATTGTATAACTATAATAACATAGTTTCTTGTTATTTTAATATTTCAGGTCTAATGATGGCTTAAAGCCGAAACTAGTTACCTACTTTATACAATTTTATATACTAGATTATATTATAGTGGTTCAAGACTTTGAATTATATCTTCGTAAGAATTATCATAGGTAGGCGCCTCGGCAAAAAATACAAATTTATTATACAGGGTGATTCAGTGATATTCTTCATTTCAACGGGTGATAGAAAACCATTCGATTCGAATAAGTGTATAATTTGTGCTCTTTTGGCAGCGTTAATTATTTAAACTGATGCGCTAAATAAATCATTCCAAAGTTGCGAGTTTTTATTACTCATTCAGCTTCAGAGTTAAGCGGGCTTTCTACGTGTTTTCTTCTCCCATAAATCGCCATTACCCGAACGGCGCTAGGTGCTACGGTGCCGCCTTTCATAATTATTGTTAATTAAGGCCCTAAGTGAACCACGCTGGCGCTCAAGTAATTAGGGGGCCCAGTCAGATTCTGGAGGGGGGACCCAACAATTTTAATTAGCACTTTGCGATTAATAATTTAGGAGTTGGCGGCAACCGAAATGTCGGAAGAATCCACATCCTTTGGGATAGATAATTTGTTACGTGGACGTAAAATATGTCTAGAATATGGGAAAGAAAAAGCATTATAAGTTAAAGTTTGAGCGAGAAATTTTTGCGAAGACAGAAAAAAGTTTTATATAAAAGTTGCAAGGTAACTATCGGGCTTTAGAAAGGTATAGTGTATTCGAAAGGAACTGATGAAGTTCCAGGGCCATAAAGTGATCGTAAACCAATGAGTAAAATAGTAAAATTATCTTTAAAAGTATGGTTGTTGTATGGTGAGCGTAACAGAATCGAGAATCCATGTAATGCATAAGTTATCATTCTAGACTAGTGAAGAAGTAATGGTCAAAAGAGAATTTTTAAAAATAGTCAGGCTGCATAAGTCAGTTTTTAAGAAATATTTGCTAAACGAAATAATTGTGAAGTGACTGCCACCATACCATTCTGAGCTTACTCTATATTATGGGCCCAAATGAAATGAAATGTTGCAAGACATAATTAACACTAGGTACTTACAAGCTTATAAGGACGTATATACGGCAGATGAAGATCAATTCGCTGGACATTATTACTGCCGAAAGTTGGCGAAATGCGATACAACATGTTTAGGGCTGTTCGATCTCCGAATTTCAGTATCGGAAATCGATACTGAAAAAATATCGATAAAATCGATCTTATCGATATAATCGATCTTATCGATAAAATCGATCTTATCGAAAAAATCGATCTTATCGATATAATCGATCTTATTGATAAAATCGATCTTATTGATAAAATCGATCTTATCGATATAATCGATCTTATCGATAAAATCTATCTTATCGATACATTCGATCTTATCGATCTTATCGATCATGTTGATAAAATCGATCTTATCGATATAATGGATCTTATTGATAAAATAGATATAATCAATTTTATTTAAGAAGCTAGACAAAAAAAGGCCTATCGGCTTGCTGCGGACGCGGTCTGGACGCAATGGGTGCAGCAATTTCCCTTATTTTTGCAAACAATTTCAAAAGATAAATATAATTGGAAAGATCGATAAAATCGAAAAGATCGATAAAATCGAAAAGATCGATAAAATCGATAAGATCGATAAAATCGATAAAATCGATAAGATCGATAAAATCGAAAAGATCGAAAATATCGATAAAATCGATAATATCGATATTTCGATTTATCGAAATTGAATATCGAGTATCGATAAAATCGATAGTATCGATACTTTCGATTTTATCGATATTTTGTCTCAGGCCTAAACATGTTATTGCGGAAGAAAACAAAATGTGGAATCTTGATGACTTGATTGGCGATTAGTCTGGAAATTAAGCCTCTTCTGTTATTATTGCCTTAGAACACGACGACTCTTTCGAATTTTCCGAAGACTATCTTTTATATTTTGAATTTTAATATTTAATACATAAATTTCTCTGTGCGAAATGTTATTGCCAACGTTATTGTAAATATCAAATAATAGTCTGTTTTAGTAGTGTTTCGAAATTTAATATTTTCGCAAAATTGTTTGGTTGGTTTTAGGAACAAGTAAAAACGATAATAAATTAATAAACTTTTAAACCAAACAAACTATTTTGCAAGTGACTAACCAGTGCCCCTTATAATAGTGCCCCGACTTTACTTGCAACAAATAAATTACCCGACTCTCCTCCTATGGGCTTACAATTTCCTTTATTAACATTTTATTTCCTATTGTGATTTGGAGATTATTGGGTGCGCCCAAGAAAGAACGTAGGGAAATACATTGAACAAATGGCAAAGTCCTTTGTCGGATCCAGGTACCAATTCAATATTTATTGACATCTTGAAAATTATGTTGATTTCGATTTACTAAGTAAGCAAGTGTATGTACCTCTCCGAGATAATCTAACGTAACTAACTATCAAAAATCCGCCTAAATTTCATGACCAACTGCCACCATTCCATTTTTTTGCAAATTTAAGTTCATATAACTCGCTGAAGGAGGAATTAATTTATTTAATTAATTAATGTATAGTCTTTACTGACACTACCTACTTATTGGGCCGCAGGTTAGGAAAGCGTGTAGGTATACAAAGAAGTAGAGACGGCGCAGTCGACGCTTTTGGTATCAGTACAACAATACTGCTATAATATACTCGCTCTCAGCGAACTCCCTATACAAGCTATGGTGTAAGCTGACGCCTTAAATAAATCGCTCCAAAACTCTTGCCCCTAATTGTCCGTCTAGCTTCCGAGTTAACCGAGTTTCCGCATAAATCGCCCTCAACATCCTGGGCGGCCAATCTCGCTAACAAATTAAACAATATCTGACGAACGGAGAAGCGGCCGTTACCAAAATGGCGGTAGGCGTTGATGCAGCGGCGCCCTTCATAATTAGTTAACGCCCTAATTAAACTACGCCGGCGCTCACGTAATTAGGGGACCAGGCGGGACGCGCGGGAGGGGAAACCCAACAATTTTAATTAGCACTTTGCGATTAGTAATTAGGAGACGAGGGAAACCGAAACGTCTAATAAATGAGCAGCTTTGGATTTATTAAATAAGTAGAAGTAATATGGATACGTACAACAACGGGTATAAAGTTATAAACAGGGCAGTAGATGGGTACAGTGGTGTAGGGCAACGATATATATGAAAAGATGATTCACGCTAATACAAACAACACGGTTTTATTTTGCTTCTACATTAGCAGGTCGGGGGGAAGAACACGAGGTAATTTGCTTACATTGGCATTTCTTAAATTCAGTCTTTCGTATTTTGTAATGCATGATAAATAGTTTCTTAGACTTGTATATCGTATATAACGCTTGGAGATATTTATATTTACAAAATAACCTAAATCATATAAAAAAACTGGAAACCTTGAATGCGCCAACAATAACATCTTTTTAAAATCATGAAACAAAACAAGTTGCCTTTGGTAATGTACTTATCTATTTCTATGTATATCTATCGTCGGGTGTAGGGTGTGATCCCGCAAATTTTATCTTGTCTTTATTTTTCTACTGAGAAAAAATGTTTCAAATAAAAGTTGTGCACCATCAGAATCTGAAGATGAAACAAAAGAACATCTATCCATACGACATACTCGTACCTTGAATTTTTGAAATCTACTCGTGAAACCTTTTTTGGATCATTTTTATCTTTTAAAATACCGAAGTTTTAGCCTTTTGGACTAATTCTGGGACACCCTGTACAAGCTATTTTTTTGTACCTCATCAGTACCAACAAATTATACTTAAATGTAAAAAATCTTAAACATTATACTCGTCTTGTCGAATAACAGAACACCAGAATTGACACATTGGTGATTTAGTTCATACCAATCGACAAATCAGGGGTGCCGGGGCCGTATTTTATTTTTTGTCGCAATTTTTTGTTCACACCACAAAGGGCAGAAATATATACAAAAATAGATCGGTTTCATTTCGATTCGAGTTTTTGGGAACGTCCGTAAATTCAGCTTACCTACCCAATACGCCCTATAATACGTTCCTGTTTTTCCTGTCATTTCAGGCAATCTAGGGAGTTTGGTAAATGTCAAACGAACTGTCAACTGTGGTAATCCGCGTGCACAATGATATTCACGCACCGGTTATAAAAAACCGTGTACAAAATACCTAGTAGGTATACATTTTTCAATTAAAAACGAACATACAATGAAGCCATTTCTTTACAGTCTCATACAGAAAATTAGTATATTTCATTACGAGTCTGGAAATAAAGATTTTTCCGTGCGCGCGTGACAGATTCCCGTGTGTGGCGCAGCCGAACACGGGAAGTCATGCAAGCACGGAAAAATCTATTTCTGGGCGTGTAATGAACGATACATTTTTTTATTATATTTCTTTGAAAACGGAAACTTAAAACATTTTATCGGCATATTATAATAAATTTAATTGACAAAAAATAAACAATGCAGACAATATAGTGTTTGGTATGTATGATGCGTTTCCATGGTTACTCTCAAATTATTTCAAAGGTGCTTTGTTGTAAATTAGTTATTGTCAGATAAGGTGAATAAAACGTCAACAATATTACAGAAATGTATCTAAATATTGAAACACTTACGAATTAAAATACAAAATAGGTACCTACATGTTAAATATCAGAGAGCATATAGACGTTGACTGACGTATTAATAAGACTTCTCACGGCTATAGCGTTGACTGAAGGTTTAAGCTATAGCTTGTAACTATGGATTGGTTGGTTGTCGAATAATCACTCCATATTTCCCAAATTACTCTCGTATATTCTTATATGTGTACATGTTGACTGATATAACTATAATGCTCCATATGCCTAGCTAATAAGCCCGATGACCCCAATATGATGGGTCAGCAGTATTTAAGTATACACTATTCTACTTACTTACAAATCATAACAAACTACTGCTACACCTCTCCCTTTGGAAAGAATGGACCCCATTCTGGCCAGTAATGGGGAACATTCTGTAAATCTAACCAGAAATGTAATATTAAAACTTAAAACAAATTCAAGATGCAGCAGCAATTTAAATAATTTATAATTTGCCAAATAGACAAAACACAAAACCTATTGTATAAAGACTAACCTACGCTATACTATCATGACCTTAACCTAGTGATACCTGATACCTAGTAAAGCGCGCGCTCTAGAGTTATTTAATACCTAAGCACATTATTCGTATTCGTAATACTATGAGATAATAATAAACATAACAGTAAACAAATAAGTAGAAAGTAGGTAACAAATTAAGCAGAATTATATGGTTGAATTCTATTTTTATGAATGATAATTTGTTTACCATCTTTGTCTAACAATTTACAATTAACTCCCTCGGTAGTTACAACAACAAAAGGTCCACGATACCAAGGATCAAACTTAGTTCTGTTTTCATTAGAGATTGTTACTTTATCTCCCGGTTTTAATCTTGATTCCTCAGTCTTTTCGTCGTACCTTTGCTTTCGTTTTAATTTGGCTTGTTGTAAATATTTTGCTGTTTGGTTGTGGGCTAGTTGTAGTCTATAGCGTAATTCCTGATCGTACGCTTCGAGGTTATATAAAGGTTCAACCCTTGACCCAAGTAGAGTCTCAGGCAGTTTTACCTTCTTGCCAAATATCAATTCGAAAGGAGTGTAGTTATGGTATGAGCTGGGAGTAGTATTGTAACAAAATGTATAATATTTTACCCAATTTTCCCAATCTCCTGGTGAATCATTTATATACATTCTGATATACTCATTGAATACTCGATGATTTCTCTCGCAACCACCTATTGTTTGACTGTGGTACGGTGTGGACGTTTTATGAGTAATCTTCAGCAACTTACACATATTTTCGAATAGTTGATTTTTATATTCCGTTCCCATGTCGGTTCTTATTTCAGCCATAGGACCATATATCAGAATAAAATTTTCTACTATAGCCTTTGCTACTGTTGCCGCCGATTTATCTGGTATAGGAATTATAACAACATATTTGGTCAGCTCACACTGAATTGTTACAGCGTATGTGTTGCCATTATTACTTTTCATGAACGGTCCGATAGTATCAATTGAAACGATGTCAAACGATACCTGTGGTGTTGGGGTAATTACCATAGGTTCTTTAGTTCTTATTTTTATCTTATTTAGTTGACATTGTTGACAGTTCTTTACATAATTAGCTACGTCACGGGACATATTTTTCCATTTGTAGTACATTCTTAATCTTTTCAGAAAACGCTTTTGTCCGCAATGTCCGCCAGTTATTGGATCATCATGAAATTTTGAAACTAGTTTCTTTTTCTCCTCCTGTTGGGTGACTAATGTCGGTTCATCATATATAATAATATTTAGCGATTTTAATATATTTTGCCCTTTTTCTTTGAATTCTTCTTTGGTGCACCATTGAAATATTTCACTATCCATTCTTAATTTTACAGACTTAAAACCACTATCATTCGCTATAGTTTGAAGCTGAGACATTATGTCCTCTAATGGAATAATGCCATTAATGATTGTGATTGTCTTTTGAGCGCTCACTCTTTTTTTATATACCAACATTATCCTTAGACTTGCTGGTTTTATTTGAATAATTAATGTAGGAATTTTAAGTAATTCACTTCCTTTGCTTAGAGATTCATAAACTTTGCAACTGGGTGGTGATGTAATATTTTCACCATTTTCTGTTTTATTTTCGACTTTTCGAGTCATAGAACGCGTTACTGCCAAAATTTGAGCAGCGTTTCTATGAATATCCTTTAATTCGTTTATACTTATTCGTGATAATGCATCTGCGCCGACATTTTGTTTACCTTTTATGTACTCTACCTCAAAAGAAAATTCTTCAAGGTCTAAACGCATTCTTGTTAGCTTAGATGCTGGGTTTTTCATAGCAAATAAATATACTAACGGCTTGTGATCTGATCTTACTAAAAATGTTGTCCCATATAGGTATGGCCGAAAGTAGGTAATCGCCCAATGAATTGCCGCCAATTCTTTTTCTATGGTAGATTTGTGACTTTCTCCTTTAGTGAATGAGCGGGATGCATATGCAATTGGTAGGTCATTACCGTCAAAATCTTGCGATAAAATTGCTCCGCACGCTTCCTTAGACGCGTCTGTTGTTAGGATGAACTGCTTGCTAAAATCCGGGTATTGAAGGATCTTTGGACTTATCAGTGATCTTTTTAGTATTTCAAATGACATTTGACATTCATCTGTCCATGAAAATGTAGATTTTTTCCTAGTTAATCTATTAAGTGGAGCGCTGATCTCAGCAAAATTAGGTATAAATCTCCTGTAATAATTACAAAAAGCTACAAAACGTTTCACAGCGTCAGCATTTACTGGTACTGGATAACTATCTATGATGTCGTATTTTGAATCATCTGGAAGGATTCCTTTATCCGTGATTTTATGACCCAAATATGTCACTTCTTTGTGAAAAAAACGACACTTTGTCGGATTTAATTTTAAATTAAATTTTCTACATGTTTCGAAAACTTTTCGCAGATTATCTAAATGATGTTTTTCTGAGCATCCTATTACTATCAGGTCGTCCATGTATAAAAAAGCTCGTTCGGGTGTGACACCTGCAAAAGCCATTGTCATCATTCTCTGAAAGCTATTGGGGCTAACTGCTAATCCAAATGGTAATCGGTTGAATCGAAATGATCCCTTGTCGGTACTGAAAGATGTGGGATCTCTGGAATCTTTTTCCAGAGGAATCTGGTGAAAACCGGAAATTAAATCTAACACGCAGAACCATTTAGCCCTTCCAAGTTGGTCTAATATGTCGTCAATTCTTGGAAGTGGAAACTTATCTGCTACCAGTTTTTTATTCAATTGTCTAAAGTCTATGACTAGACGCCATCTCTTGTCGCCATTCTCCGACTTTTTTGGTACTAATAGGACAGGGTTATTGTATTCCGAACATGACGGTTCTATGATATCGTTCTGAAGCATATTATCTACCTGACGATCAATTTCTTCTTTCTGTGTTTTTGGAATTCTATAGTTCTTAATATACACCGGAGTCCTGTCTAGAAGTTTAAGTTTTTGTGAATAAAAATTGTTAGTTGTAATTTTTTGGTCTTTTAATGCAAAAATGTCTTCAAACTCACTGCAGAGATTTAGTACATCGTCTTTCACAAACATGGGTATATTTTGATTTAATTCTGACAATAAATTCGATTTTTTATTAATCCTTTCATTTGTAATGGTATAGATGTTATACATATCTAAATTTACAGTGTCAATTTGTGGTTCGGTTATTCGCACAGTTTCGAAATTTGTGTTTATAATCTGCACAAATGGAGAGTGTTTTGATACTATTGACCTTGCGATAAACACACCTGGTGCTATTTGTTTATTTAGCACCACGACGTCCTGACTAATGTTTTTTAATTTGCTTAGTTGTCTAACTATTTCGCATCGAGGTGGAATAATTAAAACGTCTTTTTCTGGACTGTCGTAAATAGGAATAGATATTTCTCCATGGTTGAATTTTAGTGTCATAGTCCAATAATCGTAATCCAGTAAACATCTGTACTTTTTTATAAAGTCTTTGCCTAATATTGCATCTGTAGGAATAGGAAAATGTCCATCTACAACTTGGAAAGAATGTTTTATAACACAGTCATCTATAAAAATGTTTGTGGATGTGGAACCAAGGGATTTGGTTATTACATTCGTAATTCCTTTAAGAATGCTTGCGTTATATGAATGAACTAACTGATTTGAATTGATCTTATTTCTTTTAAAAATTGATACGTCCGCGCCTGTGTCTACCAGAAAAGTTATTGTTTCACTGCCGGTCATTTCTGTTCTAAGAATAACAAAATTTGAAAATGTGAGATCGAAATGAAAAATTTTTACGACATTTCCCCCAACGACTGGGGGTTCTGTCCGTTTCCCGAATTTTGACGTTCGTTTTCTGTCTCCTGTCGATTGGTGTACGTTCGGACATATCTTTGGTTTCCTCGATTATAATTATTTTGTCCATATCCTCTACTACCTCTATTATTATAACTGTAGGTCCTTGTCTGATCATTCGTACCATTTCGGTAATATCCTCGATTTTGATTTTGCCGTCCATTATTATGGTAATTGTAATTTGGCGTTTGTCCTCTACCGCGTCCACGTCCACGGAAGTTAGAATTTCCTCTAGTATGAGTGTAAAAAATATTTGTTGTTGGTGGATCACTTCCGGTACTAACATTCACAAACTTTGTGAGCGCTTCTTGGCTCGTTGAAAATGTACCAGCCTCCATTATGAAGCGTACTCTTTCCGAGCTGGCATTTTTACTTAGAGCCCTTACTGCTGTATCAGTGACATAACCAGATGCTACCGTAGGAGGGACTCCTTCAGCAATATATGCTCTTTTCAATGACGAAGTTAGGGCTTCTACCTCCGCCGCATATTTTGCCGCTTCCTTGGCGTTTTGCCGTAGCGCTAATAATTTTGCTGTGACTAACTTTGAGCTTTCCCTTTTTATGCCCTCTCGTAATTTTGTGACAATTGTTTCCAAATCATCGTCATCACTAATCAAATCACGTGCTTTCCCCGTTAATTTAGTTTTAACGAAAGCTACAGAATTTTCTGCATGTCCATTAGAATTCGCCTTTAACAGGGACAATGCATCAAGGAACGCTTGCAATTTGTCCACTTCGCCGTCGAAACTATTTGGAAGAATTCGACTTGCAAAATTAAAAAATTCCGCTGCTGTCATAGCCATATTGTCTTTGAGTTCAGGCGAGCTAGATTTTAGAGAATCAAAATTTTCCTGAACGTTGCTATTAGTGTCCTCTTTCTCTATAATTTGTTCCAAGGATACCTCTGGTATTTCGTAATTGACGTCCAATACATTGAAAGATTTTACAACCTTATCCTTAATAAAAATATAAATTTGGTTCACAACAGCACGCTGACTTTCATTTAAAATTGGCCGTTGGAGTAACTCATCTCTAACTTCATCTCTAACCGATTGACCCTTAGGTACCTCTTTTTTTAAAACTCTTTTTGATATTGTTACAACCTCGGTTTTTATATCATTTAAAATTTGTTCCAATTCTGCCCAACGTATCATTAAATAATAAAAATATATATACCCAAATTAACATATACAAATTTACAATATTAGCAATATAATGTTTAAATAATATGGCCTATTAAAAATTGCCGATGCCTAACAAAAAGAACATAAAGTTTATAAAGCGCTTGCTATTGCAATTGAAAAAAAACGCTAATATTGCTTACTGTTGCTGTCCATTGAACGTTGGCCTGGTGCCGCTGCGGTCAACCACCTACATAAAGGTTGATGCACAAAACCACACTTTCACAACTCACAACACCACATCTTAACTTTTACGCCGTAAAAATTTCCACTTTGTCGTATAATCCAAAACTAGATTGTCCGTTGCTTCCATTACGCTACATCCATGGCCAGAGTTTCCAGCATTCTGCTCTTGCCCAACTCCTTCTTGAGTCCTCTGCGGTAAGCTCTCCTTATCTGTAGAATTACCATTACCACTACAGCTATCGTTATTACGTACATTAAAATATGTAAATCAAGTGGCACATTCACTGCTTTCTCCTGCACAATAAAATTTGAGTTTACCACCCCAGTGTCGGTAACCTCGGCTTCCTTCGATACCGTTTTACCCATGATGCCTCATTTCAGTGATCCATTACCATTGGCAGGGTTGGCAGGGTTTCGCAGGGCTGGCAGGGTTGGCAGGGTTTCGCAGGGCTGGCAGGGTTGGCAGGGTTTCGCAGGGCTGGCACGGTTGGCAGGGTCGCCATGTAACTATGGATTGGTTGGTTGTCGAATAATCACTCCATATTTCCCAAATTACTCTCGTATATTCTTATATGTGTACATGTTGACTGATATAACTATAATGCTCCATATGCCTAGCTAATAAGCCCGATGACCCCAATATGATGGGTCAGCAGTATTTAAGTATACACTATTCTACTTACTTACAAATCATAACAAACTACTGCTACAAGCTTCATGTCCTGGAAAATAGATGGCGCCTATGGTCAACAATGTATTTTGTATTGCATTTTGTCTCCGGGAAGCGCATGGTGAGCCAGAGAACTGTCAAACATGACAGCCGTGAGCAGTCTTTATTAATACGTCAGTCAACGATATAGAGTTTTTAAAATTTAGTTTACTTTGATGTATATTTCTATTTTAAAGCCATATATTCGATATTTTTATTCAGCGCACGGAAAGTTTTTCCATGCGCTGTTTCCGTGCGCTAGCCCGAGAAACCCCATCTTTCATTATAAGAAGTATAATAAAAAGATTATTGCAGCTTTTTAAAAAAATCTGTCATATTTGCCCTCTGATGTTCCTCTTATCATATATCTCACTTCAAAGTGGGACAAAAACAAAAGTATTTATAAATAAAACCACGCGTACGTCTCTGTGTTATGCACGTAGCGTCTACCCAGTGTACCACCGCGTGTCCAATAGCAGCGTGGTTCGTCGCTAATAGTGAGGAGAAAAATTAGTTTTTCTTGAAATCGGCATTAAAATGTCCCAAAATCGTCATTAAGAGCACAGAAATAGTACAATAATGTAGCCCATATAAAGGCTCATATAAAGGCTCATTTAACTTTTCGTACACATTGCGAAATTGTTTCCTGTAGAAGCGCAATCCTTCAGTATACATATTTTAGTAAATTTGAAAATCAATAGATTTGTTGTGTAGGCTGCACAAGAAGCAGCAGTTTGGTTTTTCTGTCAGAAGGTGCCGTACATCATTATACTTGTCCTAGGTAGAGCGATCGGTAAAGTCAAGCAACGCCGCGCGTAATCGGTTCGTGGACGGGTGATTCCTTATTATTATTTTCTTGCCTAATAAAACATTTTTTTTCCGATTTCAAGAAAAATATAATATGTACCTCGGCACTGAAGTTCTTTTTATGACTCATGTGGTTTATTTGCCTCGGCCAGAGGCCTCAGCAACTAAACTCCACATGAGTCATAAAAAGTTGAACTTCAGTGCCTTGATACACAGATAGAAAGAGATACTTGAATCAAATAAAATTTATTTAACTCAAACAAATTTGATTCTTGTATATGGCGAACCCTAGACTAACTTTGAATAAAACATTTGGTTTGTTTCAATTTAAAAGCAACATTTAATTTGAGACAAATAAAATATTATTTGGAAGAAATTAATTTTTATTCCCATGAAAATACTAACGATTTGAATTGAATAAATGATATATTTCGAAGGAACAAATCTACAATGTTAAAAACAATTATTCTATTTAAAAAATTAAGAAAGTTGCGTAAAACAACTGTGATGGGTTGAATTACCCATTCAGGGTATGCACTCAAATAAAATATTATTTATTTAAAGTAAAGCAACCTTCTTTATCATTATTCACAAACTTTACTTTTTGTCGATTCGAATGAAAAACAATAAGTTTATTCAATTTATAAAGATGTTCTGTTGAATGGAACGGAAATTCGATTAGAAAAACACGATAATTTGTAATGCTATAAAAATATTTATTTAAATACAATTAAAAAACAATATTTGGTATATAAAAAAAACTATACAAAACTCACCAAGCGCCTCATACAGGTGGCCTATTTGATACATTTCAAGTAGTTCTTTGAGATTTGTATATCCATTATTGTTTATGCGTATCCTACTTACAAAAGAAGTTGAAAACACACAATACACACAATACACCACACCACACTACACTCGGCTAATCGGCGGCTATAAATAATAATAAAACTGCTCGCACAAAACCTCTAGGAAGACTGCAGACGCGTATTTCCTTACACGGACACGGAATAGCGCTGAACGCCGACACTAGAGTGCGCCCTCGTCCTCCCATATATTCTCTTTCTTTCTATCTTTCATTCTCTGGAGCGAGACAGCCATAAAAATGATAGGTAGTATTATTTAACTCAAATAAGGTCACATTTAAACCAAATAACAATGTGGTTGACCCAAACAACGAAAGCTAATACTATAAATAAAAATTATTCTTGTTTGCACCAAGTAATACCTTATTTCAGGAAAATAATAAATGCTTCCACTAAACAATAATGTGCCAAAAGAATCAAATACTTCACCCAAAAAGCACTTATTTTTTAATTGAAAAAAATAAATCTTTATTTTATTGTCAGAAATAAATATTATTTCTGACAAATAATTCGTGATCAAACAACAAATATTTTTCTATGAAGAACTGTATTTCTATCTGTGTACATAAATAACTATTACAGTACACCAGCTCGGATTTTGACATAGAGAACCCAAGGCGAACAAAATTCGATAATATCTGGCGCGGGCACGGGGAAGCGACCCCCAGATGGGGCTAGGTGTTGATACGGCGGCGCCCTTCATAATTAATTAACGCCCTAATTGAGCTATACGCGGGCGCTCACGTAATTAGGCCGCCGGTCTGGAGGCCGGAAGAGGAACCCGACGATTTTAATTAGCGCTTCGCGATTAATAATTAGGGGCCGGCGCGCTGGTGGACCGCGAGAGGGAATGTTTCTGTCTCGGGAGGAGGCGATTTGTTATACCACAGCAGTGGCGGTTCGTGGCATTGGGCAGGGTGGACAGTGCCCACCCAACCGGACAACGGAAAAGGAAAAATTTTTTTTATCGTGTTCAACAATGGTATTAAATTTACCAATGAACTTCATGTAGACTCACGACTGAAACCTATACTGCCGCACTAAGCCCAAAGGGGGTAAGTGTGTCTAACAACAATTTGAGTTATACCACAGCAGTGGCGGTTCGTGGCATTGGGCAGGGTGGACAGTGCCCACCCAACCGGACAACGGAAAAGGAAAAAATTTTTTTTATCGTGTTCAACAATGGTATTAAATTTACCAATGAACTTCATGTAGACTCACGACTGAAACCTATACTGCCGCACTAAGCCCAAAGGGGGTAAGTGTGTCTAACAACAATTTGAGTTATACCACAGCAGTGGCGGTTCGTGGCATTGGGCAGGGTGGACAGTGCCCACCCAACCGGACAACGGAAAAGGAAAAAATTTTTTTTATCGTGTTCAACAATGGTATTAAATTTACCAATGAACTTCATGTAGACTCACGACTGAAACCTATACTGCCGCACTAAGCCCAAAGGGGGTAAGTGTGTCTAACAACAATTTGAGTTATACCACAGCAGTGGCGGTTCGTGGCATTGGGCAGGGTGGACAGTGCCCACCCAACCGGACAACGGAAAAGGAAAAATTTTTTTTTATCGTGTTCAACAATGGTATTAAATTTACCAATGAACTTCATGTAGACTCACGACTGAAACCTATACTGCCGCACTAAGCCCAAAGGGGGTAAGTGTGTCTAACAACAATTTGAGTTATACCACAGCAGTGGCGGTTCGTGGCATTGGGCAGGGTGGACAGTGCCCACCCAACCGGACAACGGAAAAGGAAAAATTTTTTTTATCGTGTTCAACAATGGTATTAAATTTACCAATGAACTTCATGTAGACTCACGACTGAAACCTATACTGCCGCACTAAGCCCAAAGGGGGTAAGTGTGTCTAACAACAATTTGAGTTATACCACAGCAGTGGCGGTTCGTGGCATTGGGCAGGGTGGACAGTGCCCACCCAACCGGACAACGGAAAAGGAAAAATTTTTTTTATCGTGTTCAACAATGGTATTAAATTTACCAATGAACTTCATGTAGACTCACGACTGAAACCTATACTGCCGCACTAAGCCCAAAGGGGGTAAGTGTGTCTAACAACAATTTGAGTTATACCACAGCAGTGGCGGTTCGTGGCATTGGGCAGGGTGGACAGTGCCCACCCAACCGGACAACGGAAAAGGAAAAAATTTTTTTTATCGTGTTCAACAATGGTATTAAATTTACCAATGAACTTCATGTAGACTCACGACTGAAACCTATACTGCCGCACTAAGCCCAAAGGGGGTAAGTGTGTCTAACAACAATTTGAGTTATACCACAGCAGTGGCGGTTCGTGGCATTGGGCAGGGTGGACAGTGCCCACCCAACCGGACAACGGAAAAGGAAAAATTTTTTTTTATCGTGTTCAACAATGGTATTAAATTTACCAATGAACTTCATGTAGACTCACGACTGAAACCTATACTGCCGCACTAAGCCCAAAGGGGGTAAGTGTGTCTAACAACAATTTGAGTTATACCACAGCAGTGGCGGTTCGTGGCATTGGGCAGGGTGGACAGTGCCCACCCAACCGGACAACGGAAAAGGAAAAATTTTTTTTTATCGTGTTCAACAATGGTATTAAATTTACCAATGAACTTCATGTAGACTCACGACTGAAACCTATACTGCCGCACTAAGCCCAAAGGGGGTAAGTGTGTCTAACAACAATTTGAGTTATACCACAGCAGTGGCGGTTCGTGGCATTGGGCAGGGTGGACAGTGCCCACCCAACCGGACAACGGAAAAGGAAAAATTTTTTTTATCGTGTTCAACAATGGTATTAAATTTACCAATGAACTTCATGTAGACTCACGACTGAAACCTATACTGCCGCACTAAGCCCAAAGGGGGTAAGTGTGTCTAACAACAATTTGAGTTATACCACAGCAGTGGCGGTTCGTGGCATTGGGCAGGGTGGACAGTGCCCACCCAACCGGACAACGGAAAAGGAAAAAATTTTTTTTATCGTGTTCAACAATGGTATTAAATTTACCAATGAACTTCATGTAGACTCACGACTGAAACCTATACTGCCGCACTAAGCCCAAAGGGGGTAAGTGTGTCTAACAACAATTTGAGTTATACCACAGCAGTGGCGGTTCGTGGCATTGGGCAGGGTGGACAGTGCCCACCCAACCGGACAACGGAAAAGGAAAAAATTTTTTTTATCGTGTTCAACAATGGTATTAAATTTACCAATGAACTTCATGTAGACTCACGACTGAAACCTATACTGCCGCACTAAGCCCAAAGGGGGTAAGTGTGTCTAACAACAATTTGAGTTATACCACAGCAGTGGCGGTTCGTGGCATTGGGCAGGGTGGACAGTGCCCACCCAACCGGACAACGGAAAAGGAAAAAATTTTTTTTATCGTGTTCAACAATGGTATTAAATTTACCAATGAACTTCATGTAGACTCACGACTGAAACCTATACTGCCGCACTAAGCCCAAAGGGGGTAAGTGTGTCTAACAACAATTTGAGTTATACCACAGCAGTGGCGGTTCGTGGCATTGGGCAGGGTGGACAGTGCCCACCCAACCGGACAACGGAAAAGGAAAAAATTTTTTTTATCGTGTTCAACAATGGTATTAAATTTACCAATGAACTTCATGTAGACTCACGACTGAAACCTATACTGCCGCACTAAGCCCAAAGGGGGTAAGTGTGTCTAACAACAATTTGAGTTATACCACAGCAGTGGCGGTTCGTGGCATTGGGCAGGGTGGACAGTGCCCACCCAACCGGACAACGGAAAAGGAAAAATTTTTTTTATCGTGTTCAACAATGGTATTAAATTTACCAATGAACTTCATGTAGACTCACGACTGAAACCTATACTGCCGCACTAAGCCCAAAGGGGGTAAGTGTGTCTAACAACAATTTGAGTTATACCACAGCAGTGGCGGTTCGTGGCATTGGGCAGGGTGGACAGTGCCCACCCAACCGGACAACGGAAAAGGAAAAATTTTTTTTTATCGTGTTCAACAATGGTATTAAATTTACCAATGAACTTCATGTAGACTCACGACTGAAACCTATACTGCCGCACTAAGCCCAAAGGGGGTAAGTGTGTCTAACAACAATTTGAGTTATACCACAGCAGTGGCGGTTCGTGGCATTGGGCAGGGTGGACAGTGCCCACCCAACCGGACAACGGAAAAGGAAAAAATTTTTTTTATCGTGTTCAACAATGGTATTAAATTTACCAATGAACTTCATGTAGACTCACGACTGAAACCTATACTGCCGCACTAAGCCCAAAGGGGGTAAGTGTGTCTAACAACAATTTGAGTTATACCACAGCAGTGGCGGTTCGTGGCATTGGGCAGGGTGGGCAGTGCCCACCCAACCGGACAACGGAAAAGGAAAAAATTTTTTTTATCGTGTTCAACAATGGTATTAAATTTACCAATGAACTTCATGTAGACTCACGACTGAAACCTATACTGCCGCACTAAGCCCAAAGGGGGTGTGTCTAACAACAATTTGAGTTATGGACACTTTTATGTTTATTTTAATCCCACACCTATGGTAACAAATTCTTTAATACAATACATGTACATATACATTATTGTCCTTGTTGTTTTGATTTTGAATAAAAAAATTGAATAAAACGTTTTTTTTATACAAAAAACTGCAGATACCCCTTTTAGGGTTAGCAAAATTGTGATTGTTGCTATGCTAGAAAGCAGTAACTACAAAATGTCAGAAAAACTGCCTGTTTATTCGTAAAATAAAAGTAATGCTTATGCTATTTATAACAAAAATTAGTCTCATTCATTTTCTTTTTCTGGAGATTGTACAATAGGTATGTCTTGCCAAAATTCCAACCTATTTCTAGGCATAACAGAGTTATCAGATTCTAAAAGCTTCGTGATTATATTATTACGCCTTTCCGAAGTTATTCCGCGATTACTGTTCTTTTGTTTTGGATGTTGAATGCCAGATTTCATGACTCTAGCGTTAAAAAAATTTAGTGGAAGCCGGTCCCCGTCAAAGTCTTTTCTATAAAATAACTGCATCGAACCTCTTTCAGCTTGCACTTGAACCATATCATGAATATATGGTCTTTCACTGAGATTTTTATTAATTTTGTGGGTCGATGAAAAGTCTTTCCAGTCAAAAAAATCGCGCAGCTCCATTTCCAAAACATCTACTTTTCCTGAGTTAGCTTGTTGAACAGCGCATTTAAACTCGGAAAAATCGTATACCTTCTTTTTATGAGACACACGCCAAACTTTTATCAGAGAATAATTATGCTTTTATCTCCTCGTTTTTTAGGTTATAAATATTTACTTACCTGAATTTTACCTCTTGAGCAAGATTCTTTTATTAACCCTCTTGAGTTTTATTTCACCAGAACAGTTTTAGCTTATTTATCACTATAACAGTAAATAATAACGGAGGTTATCAACACAAACAGTTTTTTATTAAAACTGAACCAACGTCGTGCTGCTCATGCATCTATCAAATAAACAATCGGGTTACTATGCAACTCTAGGGGTATCTGACATTATACTAAGCAATTTAGCCGTAAGAGAGCTATACTAAGCATTTTTAGACGTAACTGAAATTAAATCATACAGATATCCCATTTTTTGCTTAGTATGTGTTAGTTACGGCTAAAAGGCTTAAAATAAAGGACTGCTTCAGTAGATACCACTAATTTTATATTGGAAAATAAAATATTTGGACAGCAGATACGTAAATAATAGCTTAGTATAAGATGCAAAATATATAGCAGAATTTCTAGAAGGCATTATCTCATTATTGGAAAAATTTGCGGTTACCCCCTTTGGGCTTAGTGCGGCAGTATAAGTACCAAAATTCAAAATTTGAATTTGGTAATAATTATTATAAGAGGGCACGATTGAATTTCCCAAACTAAGCGGTGCCCGGTTCTCCAGCCGCCCCAGCCGATGCCGATGGGCAAGCCCGTAGCGGCCCGAGCGGTCGAATCTAGCCAAGCCATACGTCTGCGACGAGAGCTAACGCGCCCGAGCTGCGCGAAGATATAAACGTAGGTTACTTATATGTTCGGCATTTAACTATCAGGATGGGCGAGCCCAGCCGACCCAGCGGCGAGCGGCCGGAAACAGCGACCAAACGAGGCCGTCTGCGTCTGTTATTTAATTTAACATAGGTTAAATTAAGTCGCGAAAATTCAGAAAAAATGAATCCATATTTATGCGAGTGTGTAACTATTAGTAACTAACAGTCAGTTATTAACTTCATTTTTGTTTTGGTAAGGTTTAGTATAATACCTACGTATATTTACGTTCAGTTAATTAATCGCGCCTAATCGGTCCAACTTTGAAGAAATTAGAATGAAAGTAAAGGGAAACCCGATTTAGATTTAGATTCGAATTGCAAAAAAGTGATACTTATAACTTATACTTTATACTTATCCTTATCACTTATCATTTTATCAATCAAATCAGAAAGTAAAAGTCGTAACGTAGGTTCCTTTGTTTGTTTTTCTTAAAATCTCAAATCTTATTACTTACGAGTACATTACAAAACAAACAGAATTTTCCAATTTTCGGATCAGCGCCATGAATTGAATAGCATTTCTTATTCTTATTTCTCAGTCTCCGGCCGGGACCGGCGACGCGGGCGGCGCGGCGAAGGCCAGGCGGGGCTAGCCCGGGCTCGTCCATTGATGAACGCTAGGGGGAGGAAGGTCTGACTTCAAAAGTAAACTAGAGTGACATGTCCAACTATATAAAGGAATAGATGACTCACTCTCAAAGACATTATAGGTTACGACGTCATTGCTCACTCTAATAGTTTTATTTTGCTTCTATAATTAGCGGGTCGGGGGGGACGAAGACGAGGTAATTTGTTTACATTGGCATTTCTTAAATTCAGTCTTTCCTATTTTGTATTCCATAATAAATCGTTTTTTGATAGACTTGTATATCGTATATAGAGATACTTATATTTACAAAATAACCTAAGTCGTATAAAAAAAAAACGGGTAAAACTTGAATGTGCCAACAATAACATCTTTTCAATATCATTAAACAAAACAAGTTGCCGTTGGAATTATCCCTATTTCCCTATTTCCGGGGGGGGGGGGGATGTCACCTGTTATTTAGGCTTTACCTCTTCTTCACCTTGCCCACCCGCTGCCAAAACCCACGGGCCGCCACTGTATCACAGATAACGTAACCTAGATTGGCAGATCCTTTGTTCTCCGAATTCGGATTCGCCTCAGAGTCACCTATTAGAAAATATTCCAAAACCCTACTTTATAGTCTCAAAAACTGTCGACGGCAGTCAAGAAGTGCAATAAATCCATTCCCTCTGCAGGTGGCCCCTCCTCTCTCAAAATGGAAGGCTCATAGGCAATTCTACCAGGGGCGCTCATTATGAGAGTATTGTGTAAAAAATACTGCGAACCCGCACAGGCGATTTTGTATTTACGAATAGGTAGAGGTAGGTAGGTACAGAAAAAAATTATAATAAGGCAGACAGCGTTGCAGTTCTATAACAACCACTATAAGTTATCACAACTAGGAAATTGCTTCAACTCAGTTAGTGTGGAAGTGCCTATTTAGGTTACACATTTATGTGGTAGGAGTGTTATTTTAACGTTTTATAGATGAATGCGAGGGAAGGACAATGTAGGATTATATAATATAAGTTATAATGACCATTTTTCTCCCTTGGATAATATACAATGTGACAAAAAATAAGGTCTGTATAATAAGGGAATTTTTTGCAGAACTATTTAAAATTTGACTTTGCCAGCAGTTTGTGCTTGTATACAAGGATAAAAATTACGTTCGCAAAAGTGGTCACGTCGTCACGTGGTAACTGTCAAATTTGACATTTAACAAGAAAAAAACGTCAGTTATTTATCGAAATATCGAAACCACATAAAAAAATCCTATATTCTATATTATGCTTTTGCAGTTTGAAATAGCGCAAAGGAATTCTGGATGTAAAGTTTCATTAAGAAGAACATACAGCGTGTCCCGCTCTGATGTCCGGAAGAGAGAAAAGTTTTTTTATTGATGGGGTTTATGACAAGAAGTCACTCTTTATAAAAACTCCTGCTTGTTCCAAAACGCCCAAAACTGTTAAAATGATTTTTTATACAGGGTGTTCAGTATTTCGAATTTAGAAAAATGTTGTTAGTCACCAAGAGTAAAGTAGAGAGTACAGTTGTTTTTGACGATATCGAAAAATACTATCAGCAGGGATGTCATTTAGAATCCATAAGGTGTAAAAATGTTGAGGTTTCAGCAATTTATGTTTAATTTTTTTTAACAAGTCGGGCAGCTAATTTAACTGTGCCACTTTATTTGATATTTGCAGAATTTGTACAATAATAAATTTCTTTAATATTATTACGTCAATTTATTGCTAACAATATGGATAATTTCATGAACAAGGAATAATGTTATTTAAATGTACAAAAATAAATTTCAATTTCTATTATACAGGCAAGAATCGGGCCTTGTTAAAGAAATCATCATAAATTGCTGAAAACTCGAATTTTTAACCACCTGTGAATTCTAAATGACATCCCTGATAATATCTTTCGATATTGTCAAAAACAACGGTACTACTTTATTATTGGTGACTAACAATATTTTTCTAACTTTTTCGAAATACTGAACACCTTGTATAAAAAATCAAAAATATCTTAACAGTTTTGGACTTTTTGGAACAAGCAGGAGTTTTTATAGAGTGACTTTTTGTCGTAAACCCACGAATAAAAACTTTTCTCTCTTCCGGACATCAGAGCAGGAGGTTGATCTACAGGTACATCTTTGCCCGGGGACACACTGTATTTCACAACTTATAAATTGTGAGGTAGCGTAAAGATAACGCACACTCTAATTATGCTACTACCTACTTAAAAAAATTGATAGTTTATCCGCCATTTAAGTAAATAACAATAGTGAAATATGCTTATTATACCTGATCTTACAATCCACTCTCTCGATATTGTTTCGTTCGGGGGGAATCTATGCATGACAGCATGGCCTGCAATATTCTTGCAATTCATAAAAACACACTTGTTACCCTTTCTTATTTTCTTCGGATTCCTTTGATTAGGTTCCTGGCACTCTATATTACCCATTATTCAAACCAAACTACGATTCGCTTCACCAGAATAACAATAATATAGGTAGGTACCTACACTTCCGGAGCAGAGATCGAATGAATAATACTATTTAGCCCCTAGCAATATTTGTAAATGGGTAGAAGTAGCCGTAGGATTATACCAGAGAACACCCTTCCTTTTCTCTGATTACACTCAGTTTTATTGCATGTCATAAAATACCCACCTCGTATTTACAAAGAAACCGGAATTATTTTAATATTCTGCCCCGACTAGCGTGTTCGGTTGCTATGACAACATCCGTATCGATCGGGGGGCGGAGACCTTTTCGGCGTAAACAAGAATCACCCAGAATTTTTATATTTTGGCGGTGATTGAAGGAACAACCCGCGATGCCAATCTAGGTTACGTTATCTGTGGTTATATGTATGAAGCGGCGTAGGTATAAAGTGAGCCGAGAATGAGGGGATACTTACGGATTATTTTTGCGTGCTCTTAAAACCTACACTTCAGTCACAAGTCACAACCTTCGCAAGCTTACAAGCCCTGTGCAAGCATGTATGGCAACGACGCAGCGGGACGGTTCAACGGGTCTATGCCGTATAGAACAGTCTGCACTTTGGCTTAGTTTATCTTTTCAAACTATATGTTCAACCCTCTTTTTAATTATAATTAAATACATTTGTGAACTTTGTTTCAATAATTGGGTACCTAAGTAAGTAGGTACATTTGTTTAACAGACAATAAAAGCAGTAACAAGTAGGTACCTAACAAAATATACAGAGAAGTATAAGTATTTATAATAAGTACGATTCCTGGTGTGGATAAGTATATTTTCGACAAATAATATGGTAAATTTGGGCAAATAGAAGGGACTAAATTTTGTTGTATAAGTCGAATTTTTTTAAGAATTTTTCGCAAAGTGCGCGATCAAGCAAATGATCTATCTTCCCTTATGGTTCAATTTTCATCAAAATACAAACAATCGAACAGAGAACAGCATGTTGTAAAGGAGAGTAATCTATTCTGATTGAAATGGCAGTTTAGGGTCAATTTCATAATACATTCAACTAAATTATCTTTTGACTTTAACATTAGGTATAAAGAAACTTTTGCAACAATACTAAACAATGGTTGGATTGTTAGAAAACTCCTTTAATTTTAAAGGGTAACTAGCTACTTTAGTTTGCCTATGCAAATTTTATTCTTAAATTTTCGTCCTTGGGAAAGCCCAAAACGAATACAAGTTGACCGCTTGCCGTCAAGCAAAGAAAACCTATAGCTACTTCAAGTTATTATTACTATTTGATTTACAGCCTGGTATATAACTAAGTTATAGCTTCCCTCGACGGTTCTAGGCATCTTGAGGCTTCAAATTGTAAAGGAACGATTCTTCACTTCGGATTTTTATAGAAATGTTTCACTTTTGCACAAACAAAACAAATTTATAAAAAAGCTGTCGCCAGCATTTCGGGATGTCTGTTTCCACCCAGAGACACACTGCCTCGTCGTAGCAATCTGGCGACGATAGCACTACCCGCACTACACAAATTTATTGTGGTAAATTTCTTGTAAAATCAACTGACAAGCAGTGTCAGGGCACGCGATGTGGACCCCCATCCCTTGTTGCCAGTTTTCTCTAATTCAGGGCTTCTCCTAGAGTCGGCTGTGCTTCAGTCCCTCGTTTTAGGAACTGCAACTTTTAGTCCCAAGGGACTAACATATTTTAATGCGTATAATAGTGATATAAATATTAGTCCTTTTAAAATGAAGACGTGTAGTGCAAGATGCAAGTTTTAAGTCTTTTCTCCGATGGTCTATTAATTTACATTGTTAATTATTTATCTTGTTAATGTAATGTAACCATATGCATTTGGTATTTGTTTTTTTTTTTAACAATTTTCGTCCAAATGAAGGCCTTGCGGACAATGCAGACCCATGTTTATGATGTAATTTTTATCTTAAAATACCTGAGGAATTGTCCTCTAAAATTTCAGATACTAAAAAGCACCCTATTATAAAATATTAATTAAGAATTTACTCAATTTAGAAGGAACTTTTATAGAACGCCAGATTGTGACAGACTTAGGTGCCCCATTTTCGCATACAAGCCTCGAAGAGGGTTGAAAAGTACATCGATGTTGAGTAGAATGAAGGGCAATTTACGAGTGGCTCCTGGGGATAATATGGCAAATTCGATTTTCCTATAAAATACTATGTTAATTATGTACTTATATGTTTTTTTTTGTTTTTCATAATTTCGATGGGTTTGTGTGGAAAAATCGGTCAAAATCTCGATTTTTCCCTACAAAATTACGCCGTCATTTCAAACCTTTAGCCACCTACAACACTCAAGCCTTTGGTTTTCCCAAGCCAGGTTCTATTAATTAATCATTTATATAGTGAACACGGAAAATATGCGCAGCAGCCACCTTTTAATTTCTGTTAAGGAACATCGAATTTTCGATATGTTATTCCAAGGGGCCACTCGTGAATTTCCCTTCAATCTACTCAATATCCATGTAATTTTCAACCCTCTTCAAGGCTTGTATGCGAAAATGGGGCACCTAAATCTGTCACTATCTGACAGTCTATTACTCTAACCTGCTTACTTTAAAGTGTCTAAAGATGGTAGGTAATTTTACTCAAAATTTATTTTCATTTTTACTTGCTAAGCCGGTCGTCTACTCTGAGCTAACGATTGATAATTTAACTCAATAATCGTTGGACAGAAATTGAGTGCAATTTAAATGAAATTCTAGTCAAAGGCAAAATAAATTACAAAATCACAACGTCACGATGTATTTTTTCTCTTTTTTTCTCAATGGAGAGAGAGGGGATTTTAAGCCCCAAATCCCCCTTATCTACACTGTAGCAAACTTCCGGCATCTCGGAATTAACAGAGCCACCTAATTATTATACTATTGTGATATATATTTTTTAAATTTTTTACAAACTTTTATTTAACTTGCAATTTATGGTTAACTATGTTTTATGTATGTATGTTTAGGTAAAATTTTGCAAGCTGAATTAGAACCACTTCCTGACATCCGATTGAGCTGAAATTTTGCATACACCTTTAGTTCCGGTGACAATACAATATAATTTTTTTTTTACAATATATTTTTTTGTCAACCCCCTTAATATGGGTATCAATAGAAAGGGCTTGAAGAGTAGAAAACGATAGAGTTAGTGACATCACACTAAATTCAATATGGCCGCCGCTCCAAGATGGCGGATTACATGTTCTTTTCAATCCCCTTAATATGGGTATTAAATGAAAGGGTTTGAAGAGTATAAAACGATAAAGTTAGTGACATCACACTAAATTCAATATGGCCGCCGCTCCAACACAAATATTTATAGCCCTAATTCATCTTAATAAATCGATAAAAAAGTATCCAGAAGGCCATTTTTTGTGTGATATTTGTCTGTGAAATTTTATGGACAAAATTGAAAGTTTGAGTTAAATTTGTGTGATTATAGTCAATAGGTATTCATAGCCATATCAGTAGTTTAGTCAGGTCTGATTAAACTAAAATAAACCTATAGATATTTTTACACTGTAGTGAATAATACAGTAAATTTCAAATTTTTATTACAAAATCTTCAGTAATGTAATAGTGTAGCGCAACTACTTCCTATGTCATCCGGTATATATACTATATTTCCATCTTAAATAAATTTGTTCACTTATACACGTTCATATAAAGATACAGCTTTCGAAAATATGCATGTACCTTTACTTAGCCTTATCATTAAACGCGATTGCGTTGAACAGCCTATAAATATTTAAATCCTTTAAACGCCCATCAAGAGAAAGCACCGAAGTACCTACTTATTCTTCATTGTTCCTTATCCGAGAAACTACTTGGCACAGAACAATAATTAGTCGTTGCTAACACTCTTTTAATGTAGTGTCAGCGGTCGCAATGCTTAAGTGAAATGCGGAAGTGGGGGAACCAACCAACCACGCAATTGCCAAGACCACTTAATTGTTATTTCGTGTTTTACAATTGACACCGTGAATTGGATTTGGACAAGGAAAATAGCTTAGAGTAAGTACCTTAGTACCTGATTTTATTAAGCAGGAGATACGCTTTATGGAAATTCAATCAAGAGTAAGCGACACTGCTATGTTACACCTATAAGTGGTTAGTTTAATCACAATTATATATATATATATATTATAGACAAAATAATAATAAATGACTTTTACAAAATATATACTATTTCCCTGATGCTTCCTTGAGCGACATGGCTTTCATATCGTTGCCATTGCTGAAACATGCCATGAAACAACTTGTTGATTAATTCAAAAAAGAATTTGTTTAGCATTTCGATATACTCTATTTTATGGAATTTTTATCTAATTGAAATTCGATTAAATACATCATTTCCCTTCATTTACTTTATTTAATTTTGCTGCGTCCGGATTAAGCGTACTTCTAAAGTGAAATGGAACTTTTTCTAAGTTAATATATAGACCAGCTGAATCGATTTAGCATGGTTCCGAATGCGTAGGGCTCACCGGTTTCGAGCAAGTAATTCTTTTATAGGTACTAACTGTAGCATAATAAGCGCAACATACTATGTGTATTTAAGTAGGTACATAGAAAGCAATAAAAGCGAATGCCATACCGGCGCCCTTCGCTTCACTCATGACCGGCAGAGCAAGAATACGCCAGAAACCATTAATTGTTAACAAAAATGGTTACACTGTTTCCTTTCAAGACACTTAGCGCGACATAAACTGGGCATTTGCCGATTTGGGAAGTAAACTTGATTGTTCCAGCCATTTTCCGCTAATTGTCCTGATGCTAACAGGGTGCAGAGTCAACTAGATTCAAAACACTGCCATGCAATTTCAATTAGTAAGAGTTAAATAGCGACGATTTTCGTAATAAAATTTTGGCCCCACTGAAATATGTCCTCTAAAATGATTGATAACTGATTTTAAAATAATTATGTAATTTATGTTATTATTAGGAACCTCTACATATTTAAGGAGCATGTATGTATTGTACCTACTTTGAAGTTAAAATAGTGTATAGTTATATAGGGTCCGAATACCGAATAATCGATGCTATAGGTTTTCTGTGCTTGAAATCAATTTAAATTTTACCAATAAAGTGAACTTTCCGAAAAAAAAAACAATGGCTTTTAGACAATGCCCAAATTGGGCAAAATTCTACTTCAGAGCGATGTTTTCTGCCATTAAAGCTAAATAACTGCGAAACTACCCATTATATCGTAAAATTAAGTACATCAATCGAAGGAGGAGGAAGAAATAATCCGAAATTCGTACACACACATTTTGTAGGTACTATCTTCAACTTTTTCATATAGACGCGAACACCTTATACTAGAGTCTTGATATGACAAACTTCTAGGTGGCATAGAAGGTTGAAATTTTGTACACGTTTACTGAATGCATCTAGCTTGCTTGGTTTTAGAGTCAACTTAGAGGGGTCAACTTGTCAATGTGGCCAAATGTCCAATTTTGGAATTCCTCCGCATATCAATAGCTATAACCTTCACCATTACCTAAAACACACATTCGTTTTTTCAAATATCTTAATTTTTATGGAAGGAAATTTGTTTTTCAACATTTAAAAGATTCAAAATTTCCCCATTTCGCGCGCGTTTCACTAATTTTACTAAACTATCTTGGTTTTTCAAAGGGCTCTAGTAGTTTGCACAAAATCGTCCTTTGAATTATTCAATCGTCTTTTGAATTGTTGTTAATTGTTGTGTTACCACGCATCGTGCTGTGAAAATAGTATATTATTGTTATAATATTAGTGAAAAAAACGACATTTATATTGTTGAATGTTATGTTTCTTGCGAAAAGAATGCGAAGCGAAGTGAATACGCACGAATATACCCAGGGAGAGTCCTATCCCTCATCACACGTATTTCAAATAGATTTATAACAAATTGAGAATTACTGGAAGTTTAAAAAATAAAGAAAAGAGAAAAGCGAAAAGAAACCACGACATGTTTCAATTGAGAATATGCAGAAAGCAGTCGAGATATTTGCAATATCATGGAGCTCAGTCCAGAGAGTGTTGAAAATGCATATAAGGTGATTTAACTGGACTAAAATAAACTCCTGGACAAAATTAACGCAACATCATAAATTTGCCACTTATTTGATGCTATTTTTTTCTGAAATTATGATCCGATTTGAATGATTTTTTTTTTGCATTGTAGGTTGGTTCCTTGACAATGTCATAGTTTTCGCTGTTTATGATAAAAAGTTCATTTTCGATTTATACCGGGTGTAACAAAAATGTTATGTTTTTTTCCGAAAATTCGTATCACCCTGTGGAGTATACTAGCAACCGAAACATATAGCAGTTGACATTAGACGGTAGGTCCTTCTTTCTTCAACATTTTCTTTTTTTGGTTTACTTCATTATCTCGGTTATTAAAGGAGATATACTGTTATATAGCGTAACATGTTTTTATAGACTTTATTATACAACACAGTCATTATTAAATGTTTTCAAGTAGGCTATGGAACTTTTCTGAGATTTCAAGCGATGTGTCAACAGATGTTGTGTTTTAAAGTTACAAAGGTCAAATAAAATTCGCCATATCGCCATACTGATAAAAACTGTTCGGAAACTGCTTATTAAACGTTCGTTTCATATGCCCAGTTGCCCGACGAGTATTTTAAAATTGAAAAATGAATCGACCAAAAAATTTATCGGCAGAAGAAGCAGTAAGAGCTTTAACTTTGGTGAATGAAGGCTATTCGATGCGTCATGTTGCTAATGTGATAGGAAGACATCGTTCGACTATAAGTCGTATGGTTGAACGATTTAACGAGACAGGATCTTACTCTCGAAGGTCAGGCCAAGGGCGAAACTGATGTACCGATCCAAGGGATGAGCGTTTTATTAGGCAAACTGCTCTAAGAAACAGGAACATCACTAGTACTAGGTTAAAAAGTGAGCTTAGAACTGCTCGCCATCATACAATATCGTCTCGAACAATCAGAAGACGTTTAAATGAGGCTGGTTTAAACGACAGAATAGTAGGGCAACTGGGCATATGAAACGAACGTTTAATAAGCAGTTTCTGAACAGTTTTTATCGGTATGGCGAATTTTATTTGACCTTTGTAACTTTAAAACACAACATCTGTTGACACATCGCTTGAAATGTCAGAAAAGTTCCATAGCCTACTTGAAAATATTCGACAATGACTGTGTTGAATAATACAGTCCATAAAAACATGTTACGATATAAAACAGTGTATCTCCTTTAATAACAGAGATATACTCCACAGGGTATAAATCGAAAATGAACTTTTTATCATAAACAGCGAAAACTATGACATTGTCAAGGAACCAACCTACAATTCAAAAAAAAATCATTCAAATCGGATCATAAATTCAGAAAAAAAAATAGCATCAAATAAGTGGCACATTTATGATGTTGCGTTAATTTTGTCCAGGAGTTTATTTACAGGAGAAATTTCTGATCTATTGAATCAAGTTAATGAGTCGAAATGTCGAAATGTAAGGGGATCTTCAGAGCGAGGAGAATACTTACTGTCCCGTGCCTCTACATCTATAAATGTGTAACTTATGTTAAAGCAAATATTAAAGACTTCTCGTACCAACAGGCCCAACATAAGTATTCGACTAGATCTGAACTTCTCTCAATGCCAAAATTCGCTCTGTCTTCTTTCAAGAGATCCCCTCACTACAATTGTGTCAAGCTCTATAACACCTTGCCCTCTGACTTAAAGAACATTACAATTTATGCAAAGTTCAAAAGTAGTGTTCACGAATACCTAATACAAAATTGTTTTTATAGTGTTAATGATTTTTTACCTTAATTTTTATTCTTGTGATGTATTTCAAAACAGTTTTTGTGTATATTATTAGTGTTACAAAATCTTTTAAATATATTTTTTATGTGACTTGCCATGTGGACTGAATGTCTGTATTTTGGTTAATAAAGTTCTACTCTACTCTATTCTACTCTATTGTTTGGTAACAAGACGGTGCTCCAGCACATAAATCAAATGCTGTCAAGAAGCATTTAGATTTTATAAAATTGTCATATTTTCATTTTTTCCCAAAATTAAAAACAAAAAAGTGAAGGGGGTAGAATGTTAAATGAATGAAAGATTATAAGGTATTTGATTCAATGGTTCGTATAAAGCTCGCCTTCGTGTCGATTTAAATCCTGCAAATTTCGGCTATGGTAAAACGCTCCTGGTCGACTAAAAATACCTGTGTAGAGCGCTGTTATGCCGGAAAAATCACGGATGCGCCGATCCAATATTTACCGCCCCAAACACTAGACCTATGTACCCGCTGCATTATTCAACGGCCGACAGAGCGGCCGGCTAAATAATGTAGCGGCTTTTAGGGTGTCAAATCGGCGCCGGACGATCTGGGGGGGCCCTGGACCATCGTCGACTGTTTTTTTTCGGCACGGTCGCAGCTAGCCCTGCCTTAAGGTCTGGTTTGTTGTAACCATCGAATTGACAAGTAGATGGAAGGAGTGTAGAGAGAGAAACTGGCAGCCAAACTTGAGTAAGTGAAATAGTAAATAAATCACTGATTCCGGCAAAATCCACATAACACAAAAGAGGTGTTTGTCCTAACTTTCTATTTTTGTGTCCTGTGCTTCAAACGAGTTCCGTTGTCAAACGTCGTTTTCCTTCCGCCAAGTCCCAATACTAGTAATTATTGTATTATTTAGATTTGATTTGAGTTCGTGTCGTGGTGGCAGTTTCGTATAAAACGGCGTTGAGTTTTCTTAGTTGGTATTTGGTTTAATATTATTTTTAGATCGGAGAGAAAATTTAATTTAGCTATGTGGCTATATTCTCTCTGTTGTAGTTGTAAATTACAAAAAAGATGGTCAACTGGACAACTCCTGTTGTGTATTTGGATGTACCAAACGAAGCGGAAAGAATAAGAATAGTGTTTTTTTTCATTCGTAAGTCTTAAAAATCTTTGCTAATATCTTTGCAGTTTTCCAAGAGATAAGGTGATATTAGAGACAAGTGGATTGCAGCAATAAAAAGGAAAAATTTTGTACTGTCTACAAGTATTTACTTGCATTTGTAGTCAACATTTTATTGAGAGCGATTTCATAGAGAATTTTGGGCAGCGCAAACTTAAAAAGTAGGTATGTAATTACTACAGTTTTTTATTTTCCAAGTCATGATAGAAACTCTATCAAGAAAAAAACTGGCAAAATATTGTGCTAATGAACCTACAACTCCGTAGTCAAAAATGGAATTAATCTTGAAGTTCTGGCCCCCTTTAAGGTACTTATTTGTAATTCTTTTTGTCAGATGCCTAAACATTAAAAATTATATAAAAGTATGTAAAAGCTACCTGTCTTAGATGAATTTTAAAATTAATAAATCAGTTAAGATAAGTAATTAAAGTTGAAAATGTACACCTTATCATAGATGTTCTGTCGCCTTTATTTTAAAATAAACTTTTATTTTGGAATTTGTATTTTATTTGTCTCCATTTACTTCAGGTACATAAAAGTGCCATGCAATTTTTTTGATCAATTCACTACTTTTTTCTGTGCAATATTTACATAATTCTGGTTATATAGAAAAATTCTCATTCCTAGAAACAAGCCCCGAATTTCGAAATACAGATCATACAATAACGAGAATTACGGAACATGCCCATTAAATTCGACCATTAATATGCAACATCCCTATATACCTCCTTTGCCTGAATCAGCTGACACGTTCATTAGGCTTCCTTGTCTTACTTATTGCCATTTGCAACCTCTCTCTCTCTCTCTAGAGTTGGCTGCCCCAAACAACAATGAAAGTGATACCTGTGCGACTTCCATAGTACCTACTTGTCAATTCGATGGTTGTAACAGAGAGTTTCAAGTTAAGTGATTACGATGAGACCAGATAACTTATGTATACCTACATATACCTAAGTCTACAGAGTTTCTCTCCCAAAATTCAACCAAACTTAGAATTTTGTGCCTAGGAAACACCATTTGTCAATAATCAAATAACTATTAATAATTTCCGTGCGTGTATGAAATGAATACCAAAATTGGTAAGTAGTTACGCCAATGCTGCTAAATAAATTTATTGTTTTCATTGTTTTGTAAATTTGGCCACAGAAGTCATCATCACCATATGGTTCTATCGTCAGCTTAATAAGGAAAGTTTTGATTAATTCGCTGTAGGTACAACCAGAAATGGGCGAACAGACTAAATATAATTTGTCGGACGTTGACCCTTCAGCCACAACCCCTAAATTATTTCCAACTTCCGGAATAGAATATACACTCAAGATGGGGGTGCCATTGAAAAGGGTGTGAACAGTTGATGAAATTTTCAAGCGAATCGGGGGCTTCGAATTTAAGGTGTGTTTTTATTATTCATGACATCAAATATTCAGTTGAAAACTGGCGAGTTGCATGCATGCAAGAGTAAATCTTAAAAGGGAGTTTGCCAACACAGCAAAATAGAATTGAATTGAGCAGCTAGTCATTTGATCAAGCTCATTTTTCATTCGATATGCTGTTTGATGTTACCTTAACCTTACCTGAACCAAGACTAATGTGCACAAACTCCACTGGCGCCACATACCAAAAAAATCTACACGGCGGTTTAATGTTAAAAACACCGACAAGTTTACCTAATGGCATTTTCTATAATTTTCTTAAGAAAAGCCAATCCAAAAAGAAAGCAAGAGTACATTTTGGTGGCAAGCACGAGTATTTTGGTACCTTTTGGTTTGAATGGAGTCCATGCATAGACGTAACTAGGTCGTATTTTTAGGGGGGGCTGATCAGGACCGGCTCAAGATTTTGCGGGGCCGGGTGCCGCATGAAAATGCGGGGCCCCGACAAGGAATTATTTAATCCATTAAGAAGAAATTTTTGAAAGTCGGTACGCTACTTACTAAGGTATATTTTTTACATGTCATTCTGTAAAATGGTAGGCCGGAGCTACGAGTTTGAATCACTTCTGTGACGTATATAGGAATTAATTTCGAGTGGTGGAGGGACAATTTTTGTGTCTTTTTTTAAACAAGGGTAGGTATTTAAAATAATTCTAAAAAATGCGCCGCAGGCGAAATTTTTTGAAAATTTGAAGAAAAATTACATAAAATTAGTCTTGGGAAATCCCAATATCTTCAAATTTACAAGCTGGAGTGAATATTTTCAAATTCCGAAATGGGTTCGGTCCCGCCCTTCTATAAATACGTTAACTGATTGGATCACCCTGTACCACCCTTGAGGTGCCACACCCAAAAACGTTAATTTTAAGGCTTCAAAAAATAATGTACCTACTTATAGGTCTATCTACTGGTAATTTTGAATCATCTTTAATTCCTTTAAGAAAAAACATTATGAAAAAGTAGAGGTTTCCGAGTAGAAACCAGAGAAAAAATGTTGGGAATGTCTGCTATTTTGTGATGCAAGATTATTTACATAGTACATATTATAATGAAACAACAATACATTGGATGAATAACAAAATAAAAGTCTGGAGTCTGGCACAGCAAAAGTACATTCTCCGACGCCCGTCTCGTCTCTCTTTCTCTCGGCAGCAGGCACGGTGTGTTCGCTCTCGCTTGTGCGTTTAAATTTCAGTCGGATTTTGTGGGGGCACAAGGCGCAAGATTCCGCAAGAACAAGCGATGCGGTGTTCGCCGTGTTGCGTAACGTTGCGTTGTCAGAATGTTAGATCTATTCTGTTTACGGGAAGCATATCTTCGCACATCCTTTACATTTTAGGGAAGGCTAATAGAAATTTAGGTGTTGCTAAGCCCCCCTAGCCCCCCCCCCCTACTTACGTCTATGAGTCCATGGCTAGTTGTATATTGTTAAGTAAGCACAGATCGCAATAATTATTGACTATGACTATTGGTTTGCCTTGGGGCTTTAAACAAATTTTTTTAATTGCATTCTTGCATTTGTTATAAAATACTCTACATACCTATAATCATAGATATAATCTAACATATGTTACCATGTTTTCGTCTATTAGTGTCATTTCAGATCCCAAACAACAATGAAATAATGACGTCATGCTCCGGTCTTTAATATTCAGAGATTATTAAATTTGACACCGTCTTTTAGGAAGTTTTCTACAGGGGGATTGAGACACTTCAACAGGTGATAGAAAACCACAAAACACCTATTACTGTTACTGTTAAACGAATTTGCGAAGATTTATGTTCTTTAATTTTTGTTGATAACCTCTCTAATTAAAGATTAACACTAACGAAAATAATAAAAATATTAAAATTTAATTTCTATTTTTATTGTTATTTATGTGATTTTAAAGTACCTACTGTCTTTTTATGAAATTAAATTGGGCGTTCACTGCACAAATGAACCAATGGAGAAACCGCCCCTGCGGTATACACTACATTATTTTCACTACAAATGTAGTGTGTACCCACATAGGTATCTCCACCTTTGGCTATTTGGGGAACTTGGAATTATTACAGTTTGTGACACTTGATAAATGCGTGCTGTGTACTAGATTTCGTTTGAATATATTTAACAGAAAAACTAAAAACTAAAACGTTAAAATTTTTGAAAATTTAAACATCCTGTATGTCGAAAACGAGGCGGCTGTGGATAAAAAGTTATACCACAAAATAGTATCACCCGTCGAAGTGCCGTAGAATAAAATCGAATCACCCTGTATATCGATAAATTATGGAAAATTCTCGATTGACCCACTTGTAACATTAGACATAGTGATTGCTTCATATCAGTTTATTGTTTGTTGGAATACAATTTCCAGAAAATAAAAAGCGAAGAAAAGTTTCAAATGTGATTTTGAACTCTATGTATATCCAAGCAGAAACCCCATTTTTAACTCAAAATGAATTATGTATAACCGACATCCCTATTTATACGATAAAAGCTTTCAAATATCATCCCCCCTGCCTTCTGCAGACTCTGCTCTCTCTTTCTCTCTCCATAGCCCCTTTTCATATTTAAGGCTACTGGGAATTTTTCACACTTTCAAGCACTCTAAGTTGCGTCAACCGAGGCCGAAATGCCCTTTTAATAATTGAGTTCCGGTCCAGCTTTCTTGCCATATATCCTCACCTTCTCACTTTTTGCACGCTACCAGAGGCAACCGAGAGTGGAAAATAATTTAGGGGGCGTTTTTGGAAATCTTTGAAGTTTTTATAGAGAATAAAATGAAAGTTAAATTTCAAATGACAATGAACCAATGAAATGACATAATTTGTGAAATATTAACCAGTCAGGTGATGATTTCAGCGATTATTTCCCTCATACTGCTTGCATCCAATAAGGTAGCTCCTTCCATAAAAATCCAACCAATCATATGCCTCTGCTAGCGATAATTGCACTTGTGCAAATTATCACTTCGTTGCTTAGCAACCGCGAATCTGTTGGATACAAACACAAACACGTACCTACTTCTTAAAGTTTGTGTGTTTCACACTATTCTAAATTATGCAGCTTATAAATTATGTTGCGGTACTATTAAGCATTGTATCAATGAATTTATATAACTTTTACATTGCTAAATTTTAGTTATTGGACCTCCGTCTCCGTTTAAATTTATGACACATTCAGAAAATAAACCAACGCTAACAGGGTGTAGGTATAATCGCATTTGCCTTGGATATCCAAGCGTCATGTTTGTTTACTCGAACGCTACAGTCGAAGCTGTCAATAAACTCGTTCAAAATGAATCGTTTTGGAAATGTAAACATAGAAAAAATTAATGCAGAAATTATTAAGTCGTATTCGATAAATAATCTCGACAAATACCACTCGTGCCGGAAATTTTTCTAGATAATTTTATTCTCAAGCCCTATTTTGCCCATTAGCAAAACCACTCGTACAAATTGGGCTTTTATTTTCAGAGATAAAATCAGAAAATAAAAGACCAATTTATATACTCGTGATCTTTCTAGGCAAAATAGCGCTTTCGAAAAAATTATCGATAAAATTTCCAGGACTTGTGATATTACATACGATAATACCACCAGGTAGTGGTAGTAGCGTAGGTACCTATTATAGTTATAGCGCATTTTAAAATATCACATTGGACCTTAGACAAAGAAAGAGAGAGCAGGCCTAACGGAGCTCGCGGCTGTGTTACCGACTGCCACATCGCACGACAGGCCAGTGGCGTAGCATGAAACGCGTTCTTAGCCAATATCACAAAAATGTAAAAAAAGTAGTTGATTGTGACTTACATGTAATTTGAAATATTGGTATTTATTTGCAGATAATTTCCCAAATGTAAAGCTAATGTCAAGTGCTCAAATATATTATTTGCGGCGATTTCGAATCAACCAGAATAAAATAAATAATGCACGCCCATGGAAACCAGCCCATATTTTATGAAACTATCATAATCAGTTAAGAAATTTTCAATAAAAACGACGTTAAAAAATAATTATATTGGTCCTATTTACAAACAAAACAATGCACTTTATCATACTAAAAGGTAGAAGGAATTTGGAGAAGTTATATTGAGAAAAAATAAAGTTTTAAGGCATCTTTCAGGTAGCTTGCTAAATATATTTTTACTTGCTTTTCACTTCTGCTTTTGCAACCAAACGCTGAACAATACACCTTCGTAAGAGTATATTAACCACTGTTACTTTTAATTCACGAAATTAACTCGCAACGTACTCGCTCTGTCTGCCACATATAAAATGGCCGCCGTTCAAAACGACGTAACAAAATCCGTATATGGCAGGGTAGGCTACATCTTTCCTTGTCTAAGGATTGGACCAAACTATCTACTGTTGCTTAGGTACGTTTCCTGTGTCCACAGCAACGTTTTATATTTATACAAATTAAGCTTGTAATAAGCCTCTGCGCACAAACACGTCGTTTCAAATTCGATTAGCAATTAATCGATTGCGGTGATTATTCCATTTTCGACCAGTTCATCTGGCCGGGGTATTATTAGTCGCAATATTCAGTTACAAGTTGTAATTACTTGTTATTAATGGATGTTGTCATGGCTATTGATTGCCCATACGCGATTACAATGCAATAATTACGCCCGCCTCGATTTGTACTTTCGCGTGAACATTTTTGTAACTGCCACACGGAACCGGTGTCGAAACAAAACGACATTAGTGTGAGCATTTTGTATTTTTTTTGAATTTAATGAATCACTAGCCATGTTTAAACAACACCAGCGACTTCAATATTAGAATGGCTGATGATTATACAGGTATATGGTATATTATTTGTACAATTTGAAATGTTCCGGCTTTCGACTTTAGTCGGTACACCTGTATAGGTAGGAAGGTCATCAAAGACTACTTTAAGGCAAAACGGCACATTTTATTTTAAAAATCAAGGCCTACGACGACACATTTTTTGTTGGGTCAAAATTGGAATTAAATATACATAAAAGACTCTTCAAAATTCAACAGGTATTCAAGCAATATTTCTAAAGTACAGTTTATGGCGAATGTGCCCATTTACTTAAAAACATCAGGTCAGCTTTAGTTAATAGCAATGTAAATTGTAGTTCCAAATTTCTTCGCAAAAAATACAGCTTGCCTTCTAAATTTTGGAAGATGCTTCTAATAACGACAAATTCTCCCTATAACATATCTATAGGTATCTAATATGGTACTTGGCAATATTTTTAATTGCTCTAAATTGTGCTCAGATTACAGTAGATGCACCAACATAACACGAACACGTAATAAATGAAACAACTACTTTTAACCCTTATTTATTTATGATAATCGGCAGTTGGCATCCCGTCGTGCCACAAAAATATCTATTTTAGTTAGATAATAATATCTGTGCCATTTATTATAGTTTGTTACTGATATTTATTATTATTATATTATATTTTGCGATAGTTATCGTGCTGTTAGTTGTGTAGTGTAAGTTATCATGGACAAGGATTACCTAAAAGGGCAATCCGTAATTTGCCGAAATTGGATGCTTTTCTTGGTAGCACAATTTTTTTCTAATAATCCGATGTTCGCGTTTACCGAAATTCATGGGATAAAACTGCAAAGGTTTGTCCTTATGTTGTAGTAATAGTGAAGTATTATGAGTTATTAATAAACGGAGAACCTGGGGCTAGGGACCAACTCGAAGGCGCGTTTATAAAGGCGCCATAGTGCTTAGAAGTACTGAGCCCGAATTCCGTATATGTATGGTACGTACGCATTTATACCGTTGATCTTTTGCCTACCATAAAACGATCATTATCCCTTTGACCATAAAATGCCTCAGGGTCGGAGTAGGTATATACCATGCAACCGTAATTGGCGTAATTCATAATATAAATTCAATTTTAGGCAGGTATTTATTTATACTTATAAATATAGCTAATTGTATCAGCGTTGTATTAGTCTTGTCTTAGGGTATTTTCATTTAGTTCAGAATGTCTACTTATTTTAAAATAAAAATAAATAAATAAATAATATCTCAATAACGTTTAAGCCGACCCTGCACTCCAGTAATATATTATACCTATATACAATTGGGTATTATCAGTTGATTTATTTCAGAAAGGTCAACGGTATAAATCCGTAGACACTATACTTAGGCCCAACCTTTAGCCAAAACAATTTGCAGAATAACGTTTGAATATTTCCGAAAAAGACACTTCTTGACTAAATGTGGTTTCACGGGGTATCCTAAGTCTGGGAGTTTGAGGTTAGAATTTTGAAATGTCAACTTCCCTTGCAAATTTCACCGCAGAATAAGGTTATGTCTCAGAACACTTCAGTGCTATGGACATGTTGCCAAATTACCTTTATAAAACACGTGCTTTTCCGCCAAGTCTAAAAACTTATGGGAATTACGGAAATATATATTTTTTAATAAATCGTAGAGTCTTAGGCAAGTGTCCAGGAATTGTTTTATCAATTTTTTAAAATTTCGTCAAGTACCCTATTAAAAATTTGCGTTGTTCTCCCTAATTACATACTTTCAGATCTTCGCACGTCTGATGGTGAAATCGCGGGTTTGAATTGAATAAAATCCTTTGATTTGCCATTGTGTTGTATGGACAAGTTTACACTTTACTCAATTTCGAAATGTGCACTTTTTGAACGCCCCGTATAACAAATTCATATTTTCTCAACGCGAATCTTCATTTCGAAGGAAGCAGCAACTTTTATGAGGAGGAATGAGTCGAGTCATACAGGGACTCTATAAATAGGTATAACTAGGTACTGTTATTGCTGCTAAAAGATTCAAAGTAAATTCTAAAATTCCGATCCGTCTTGCATAATTTATTTCCGGGCATGCATCTATTTATTTCCCTAAACTCTTCCGCGCCATCTTCCAAAATTGCAGTCGAATTAATAGTAAAATTTACTGGAAGCGACGGCGCCGGGCCGAAGCTGCTGGTTTAGCTTCGCATGGCGGACCGGGCAGCGAATGTAAATCATAATTAATATACCGCGTAGCTGCACGGGCGGCCATGACTTAGTGTTTTGTTAATAATTGAACGTCGGCGCCGATTAGGGAGACGCCCGTGGGCGGGCGTCGAATTTCCGCCCAGGGGCGTATCAGGAGGTGGTGGGCAGGACTTCGTACTCGAATCATTTCTTTAAACTCCGCAACACACTTATGTTGGAGCTTCTTTCTTATGACCCATCCGCACTAAGCTGATAATAGTGAGAACTTCGACCAAAAATCCATAGATAAATAATACCAAAAGTATTTCCCAACATTATATTCCATTTGTTTTGAAAACACTGATCGTTTGTTTATTTTGGAGTGCTCAAGCAACGCCACCTAAAAGACAAGGCCAAACAACTCGCCTAACCGTACGCCGATGAGTCATTGTAATCCGGCCGATGTTTGCGTGACGTTTACCAGCGTGCCTTTGAATTTTCGGCGATATTTTCGTGTATTTGTGTATTTTGGTGTGTTTTTAAGCTATTTTGCAATTAATTGAAGGACAGGGTTTTTTGCTAGAGCACTAGGACCACAACATTACAGATTAGAAGGGCTCAAATTAATTTAGTTTTGAAAGTCGGTATATGTGAAACTGTGAAACGTGCTTTTAGGCGTGCGAACAATATTTTCCCATACTGAGGGTGAGGATATTGATGAGGGAAGAACCATTAAGTAAACGATATATTCTATATAGGATATACAATATATCGCAATGGAAGTACCTTATCGGATAAGGTGCGAAGAACCCTTGCTTTGTCAAATTTATGTTCTTATTTTTGATAGTTCTTATTATTTGTATAAGTAAATGGATTATATCTTTTTAGATGCAGTACCATGTACGGTACACTATACCAGCAGACTGACCCAGTTATTTGTCCTGGTACAGAATAGCAAAAAAAGCAAAAAAAGTCAAAATTAAGTACTATTTTTTGTTTCGGAATAATTATATAAATTAAAGCAGTTTTTTAAAGATATATTTTCGACAGTTCCTACTACTAAACGCTATACAAAGTGAAAGAAATAATGTTAGAACGTCTTTTTATTTTATTCCCCTATTTTTGATTTCCTTTGTTTTGCAATATTATTAGAATAATTTTAATAATAAGTAATAACAACGTTGTTACACGGAAAAAAATGGATAATAAAAGTTGTTAAAAAAATAATATAAATTTTAATAGTCTACCAACATCTGGTATCATAGTAGTTACAATAATTTTGCTTTACCATTTTTAATAAAATATATTATCTTTTCTTTTATGCATTAAAAGATTCCTATATATATTTGATATTATACGTTTCTCATGTATTTTACTACCCTATTTACTAACGTATATAATTTTTTTTATGTTAAAATATATTAAGTTTTTATATTATTTAATTAATAGAAGAGGGATATATATATATATATATAAGGATGTAAGATTCGCGAGTGTAATATATATATATATATATATATATATATTATTTCTTTTAATATACTTTATTATAACATTGAGTAAAGGAATAATTTATTCCTTTACTCAATGATTATAATCTCCCGTAACTTTTATTACATTTTCGTGTAGTCTCTATTAGCCAGTATAATAAGAAATATTATTCATTATACAGTAATACAGTCTACAAGGTTTAATTAAAAAATTGGTTAAAATATATGTAGATATTTTATACGGTGTATTACATAATTATGATAATAAAAATTAATATTCATGGTATAATTTCTTGTCAAAAAAAATAATTTTAAAAATTCGTTGGTGTTACTGAAGGACGATGTAATATTACAAGGTGATCAACGTGGGTCATTTTTAAGAAAAAATGGTTCATATAAATATGTGTTCAAAGGTTCGCTCTCTGAAATGAATTATTCTGGGTCATATTGCCACATAAGAAAAAATATTTTTGAACTCCTTCATTATACCTTTAATTTTAATTCAGAATGTTGTGGCAACTAATTATTTTCAGGTGAGTGATTTCCCAGATTTTTCGTGTTAGTTATCAAAGGAAACCAAACTTACTTCCTATTAGGTAGACCTATTCACCATCACAAAAAAACTTAAGTACTTGAATATTTTAAGTACGAAGGTAAATATATCTTGCAAAAGTATCTTGCTTATACTTTTCTTACTTCATTTACGTGGATTGCACATTTTTTCTGAATTTTGTGTTGCATTTTTACATTATTTCGTATGCAGGGAACAAGAAACAAAACACAATATGGATTACTTACGCCCTGTATTAACTTACATTTAAAACACAATTGCACGCCATACATAGAAATACAAAACTTCCTGTAGTAAAGCCCAATGTCAATTGCCATACGTTTTTCTTATCACGATCAATGCAACTAATAAAAACAAATGCAGATAAATACACCAAAATGATGCACGTCACCTCGCGAAACTGTCGCTATGAAATCCACCAATAAACTGTATTGTATTCCGTCTTCGCGGAGAGGTCAAGGCAGAGCGCCGTATTTGATATTATTTCAGGTTGTAAGAAGTAACACCAAAGATAATTAAGTTAAACACCAGACTTAGTAAAAATTAAAATATTTTAAAATTGTTTGGGGTCAATCTGCTGACAGTATACCGTACATAGTACTGCATCTAAAAACATATAATTTACTTACTAATAAGAACTATCAAATAAAAACATTTCTTTGGCCAAGCGGGGGTGCTTCGCAACTTAGCCGATTAAGTTTGCCATGTTCCACAAAGTACGTATAATCCTAAGGTACTCCTTTCATCAATATTCTCACCCTCAATGGTGTTCGCACGCCTAAAAACATGTTTCACGTACCTAATTTCAAAACTAAATTAATTTTAGCCCTTCTAACCTGTAATGTTGTGGTTCTAGTGCTCCAGTAAAAAAGCCTGGCGTTCAATTAATTGTTTATCAATAAGAGGTTAGGTTTTCTGTTATTCTTCATAACAAGCAATTTTACTATGGAGAGATTGGACATGACTTATCTATGTTTTTTTGGTTGGAGAGTGAGACAACTCCCAGAAAAGTGGAGACAAAAATGAAACTTTTTCACTTTTAAACTTCGTAGATAAATTGCATTTCGTTAGGTACAAGTCGAAGTGACTTGAAACCAGCCACTCAATAGCAATAGCATAATATTGAGATCAGGATAAATCTGACGATTCATTCTGAGAAGAGCATTGTTTTGAACGACTTATAAGTTTTCACGGTGATATTTTAGGGAGAAAAACATTTTTGTGAAGCATGGAAAGGAAACCTTTGAAAATATTCTTAGATTCCTGCTTCTATTGTTCGGTATGTGAGTTGGTCGACAGAAAATTGTTTATTATTTACCGACTGCGATGGGCTGAATAAGTCATCGCAGTATTGACGGCATACAGGTATAAAGTGAAGTGTACGATGGATGTGAAATGTTGCTAATGAAGTGTTATTCTCTTATATAGAATGGGACCATGTAACGGTGGCTAAATGAATGAATTTTTGTTGTAATTTATGTAGTATACAAGAAATGCAATTTATTTCATATCCCACCTGCCAATAAAGATGATTATTAATCAGTATTTAAGGCGAAAGCTTCTGAATGATTTTTTTCTTCTTCAGACGTAAACTACAATGTAACGGCTATGGTTCGTAACTGTATTCATACATATGGTCGGGTTCGGATAGGTGTTACTGATTCAGCATGTGTGTTATCGTTGCAATCAATGCAACCCAGATGTGCGCCCTTGGTGGTAAGGTATACACACAAACACAGTCTATAACCCCCATTAATTGGTTTTGAATAATTTGCTCGTGAGGGAGGTGAGAGGCGTTCGTAACAGAGTGGCACCAGGAGAGGCCCGTTTAAAAGCCTATTGTCAGCGTAGATGTCTCATAGGAAATACTCCAGCACGTGTTAATTATAGATTACTCTGCGGTATCTCACAAACTCTCCAAATGTTCATAATTTAAAGTTTCATTCACGTCTAAGTTTACCTACTTATTTTTTAGTTTAAATTTTAATTTATTTTTCACAAAAAAATGCTAAAGAAATAGCTATAAGCTCTGTGTCTAGAAGAGCACGAAAATCTACCAAGTTTCCAAAAGATATGTTAAAAGATTGTAAATAACACAGGCGACAGGGCGACGCAGAAAATATATATGCACCCCGTTTTTTCTTCAATTTATGAAATAAAAACTCACATTTTTAATCTAATCATAGACATTCCAAACTATTTCCGTATTAATTTTCTTATTTTAAATGGAATCATCCAATTTTGATTCAACATTTTAATTCTGCTGAAATAGTATATTTCATTACGAGTCTGGAAATAAAGTTTTTTCCGTGCGCGCGTGACAAATTCCCGTGTGAGGCGCAGCCGAACACGGGAAGTCATGCAAGCACGGAAAAATCTATTTCTGGACGTGTAATGAACGATATTTTTTATTATACTTTTTTGAAAACGGAAACTTAAAACATTTTATCGGCATATTATAATAAATTTAATTGACAAAAAATAAACAATGCAGGCAATATAGTGTTTGGTATGTATGATGCGTTTCAATGGTTACTCTCAAATTATTTCGAAGGTGTTTTGTTGTAAATTAGTTATTGTCAGATAAGGTGAATAAAACGTCAAAAATATTACAGAAATGTATTTAAATATTGAAACACTTACGAATTAAAATACAAAATAGGTACATGTTAAATATCAGAGAGCATATAGAGATTCTTAAATTTAGTTTACTTTGCTGTATTGTATTTCTATTTTAAAGCCATATATTCGGTATTTTTATTCAGCGCACGGAAAGTTTTTCCATGCGCTGTTTCCGTGCGCTAGCCCGAAAGACCCCATCTTTCATTATTGCTAAAACAGATGAAAATAAGGTGTTTTCAAAGAAGTATAATAAAAATATTTTTTTATTATATTTTATTTAAAAAATGGCATCCTTGATAATTTTGTATAAATTTCTTAAGACAGCCGGGACATTTCCATTTCCCCGTGAACAGTAAGCCATGGAGTTTAATGGTTTATTACACAGAAAATATACGCTACGCGGATGTGGTTTATTATATGGCCTGTTTGGTAGTTAGTAACAAGTCAGCTGGTTTCGGAAACATGTATGGATAACAACAGTAAAAACTAAAAAAAATATTGTTCATTAGGTACGTGTTTCACAATAATTCTGAACAATACATCCAAATAAAATTATAGGTATTACTAAAAGGAAACCTTTCTTTCTTAAATACGCCAGGTTGTAACTCTATATCAAAATCAAATATATTCCCTAAAAATTACAAAAAAGAAATGGAGTTTGCCAAATTCTATTTGGTAAAATATAACCATTTTAATCAAAAACGGTGCTAAATTTAACACCCAATAGGTTTACTACTTAACATTTCGCATTTACACGGCAAAATTTTGAACTGCTTATACCTACAGCCAGAAATTAAAAAAATGTAACTGGTTGTAAACAAGAATCAATTGCTACTATAATTTTGATGGAATTCATAATATTATGTTCCTAAATATTCATCCAAAATTCAGCTTTCACTATACTTATGGTAAAGTTGAACTCATTACCATGTAATGTAGGAAATTTTGATTGGGTTAAAATAAAAAAGTACCTACAAAAAAAACATTGCAGCCTTACTACACAAAATTACATCTTTATTACACTACTGCTGTAGATAATAGCTATATAGATTTTCCTCATTCATGTTAATATTTCGTACCTAACTTACCTAAAGCTAGCAATATGTATTATGTTGAGCTATACTTTCACCCACATTGTTTTATGGAATCTCAGTTTGAATTTCTCAGCTGTCGCAGTGAAAATTATGTGTTGAAATAATTTCTAGCATACGTCTATGAGTATTTCTGATTTTTCAGCAATTCTGTGTAAAAAAAACCTACACAGAATCAACACGTAATTTACTACAACTTTTCGATGTGAAGTGGGTAGTAGACCTCTCATTATTTTTGTTCTGTAATTTTTAAGTATGCACTTGCTTGGTATATTTAAATTTAAAAATAAGGCCGAAGGCCTTGTCTGCAGCGAGCAGTCAAAACAGAAGCCAGATCAAAATTAATATTCGATGTTTCTAAGCGATTAAATTAATGCCATCGACAGCTGTTAAACCTGTCGGTATTCAGGATTTCTTGTACCCGGAGCTTAGGCTCTCACAGTTTTTAAGATACTGGCCGTACAGCCCGAGCCACTGAATACTGAAGAAGAAAATCTTTATTTTAAGCGGTAAGTACACCTCTGTTGGTTCATTTGATTCTTTATGTAGTTCCTTTTCTTGAGTAGAGCTTATAAGTATTATTTCCTTATCTTTGGCCTACTTTACTATTTCTTCGTCTCTATTTTAAAAGAAATGTCTCGTGGCATATGGGACAAAATGCTTTGGTAATTGGCAACACCAAACTAGTTTCCAATATCTAATGGAAATTATGTATGGGTCTTTCGGAGGTGTGCAGACCACGACAGGTACCTGTTTCGGGCTTGTTGGCCCTCATCAGGCAGACGTAGCGCACCTCACCGAAAAACCCAGATTACGTTGGCTAAGTGGAATAGGAAATAGTATAATGCGGTGAGCATTTACCATCCAACGCCATCTAGCTGGTACTGCCAAAACCAAAGCAATGTGAGTGTGTATATATCGACCGGTCGATCGACATATAAGTTCTCGGTACTGCTATGCCCTCGGCGACCAAGGTGGTGGAATTATTCGAAAAAAGAAAACAGGAAGCAGCTGGAACACCTGCTATTTTCTTAGGATAGGGATTATATTCACTTATGCGAGAAATACCTACTAAATACCCACACAATCAGACAAATTTATTTATACATGTAGGTACTTACTTACCGTCCTTTTACAGAAATTCAGAAAGTTACACTTGTACTCCTGTCTCTCAAATTTGACAAACGCGGCTCTTATTTACGCAGTTTTATGTTTAGTCTAGTCAAATAAGAGTGTTATTACACTAGTCGCAAAAACACAGAATTATAATGTTCTGTGTGTACGATAAGTGCGGCCATCTATAAGGTGGCCTGGGCCGTAAAACAATCGAAGACTGAGAAATAAAAGACGGTCGCGTCGCCCCGTCGCTGCCTCCCCGAGTGGCGCCACCGAAGACACGGCCAGTCCATTACCGGACAGGTAATTAAAAGTCAGACAAGCGCGCGGACACGGTCCCCGTTTTAATCGACAACGGAAAAAGATGTCGGGCTCCTAAAAGACGCGGCAGGGTCAAAATGCCTGCGGCGCAATTTCAGATCGTCATAATTTCTTAATTTACGAACTCCCCTCGTCTCCCCATCGTCAAAAGTCTAGTTACGACCAGATCTAGTCACCCCGAACGGCCAAATGCCAGGAATGATACCTATCTACGTAACAAAAATGGTGGCCGGTAGTACAGTAAAATTGGGCCAAAACCCAAACATAAAAAAAAGTTCTTTCTCGCGCGAAATAGTTCCATACCCTCCTAAGAGTTAGTACTAAAAAGTTACACCACCACCAGCGTCGGGTTTCGGGGGGCGGGGGTGAAAAGGGCAGGAAATTCTTATTTTTCACAGTTTTGCGTGAATATCTAGTAAACTATGAGGTTTAGCGCAAACGTCATCCTATACGCAAATGATATACATTAAATTCCGAACAAGAATTGTTATATACAGAATTATGGTAAAGTGAACGGTTTCCATGATATGGAGGGGTAGAGATTTCTTTGTTTCAATTTCACGTAGTTTTTGTTGAAAAAACTTAAAATGATTACAGTATAAATTAGTAACTGAATAATGTATGTTGAATATATATAGATATATCTATGCATATATAGATACATATTACACCCATAGATTGTTATTTTTTGTCACAACATAACCTCATAAGTATATGACTGTAAATATGTCCAATACAAGTTTGTAGCCTTAGTTAATTTGTACTCACTTTTTGCCCTAATTCATTATAGCGTTCTCATTTCCATTCGTTCTTTTATGTCAAATCATCCCCATAATTTGTCCTCATGTGAAAAACAAGAAAATATATTAAACAATATATTTTGAAAAAATGGGAGGGAAATCAAAATGATACAAAAGGTTATAAGTTTTAGGTGAATCGTTAATTGCGTTATCAGTCAGCACCAAATAGTTCACGGGGGCTGGTGAGAGGAAACCAATCTTCGTGTTCTTCGTCCACTTGAGAATCATCATTTAAATCGTCGTCGATGATTACAGCATCTCTATTGAGACATGCAAGTCCTAAGCAATTGCTGCACATACTTGAACAATTGAGACCACTTCTTCGACACTCGCAGTTTTGGACGCATCCATCTCTGCTAAAGCATACGATGAGGATTGTTTAATATATATTTTCTTGTTTTTCACATGAGCTTCCTATTCATGACTTTCTCATTTTCACAAGCTAAGGACAAATTAGATATGGGAATGATTTGACATAAAAGAACGAATGGAAATCAGAACGCTATAATGAATGAGGGCAAAAAATGAGTACAAATTAACTAAGGCTACTATAACTTGTATTGGACATATTTACAGTCATATACTTATGAGGTTATGTTCTATGTTGTGACAAAAAATAACAATCTATGGGTGTAATATGTATCTATATATGCATATATATATATATATACCTTCTACATACATTATTCAGTTACTAATTTATACTGTAATCGTTTTAAGTTTTTTCAACAAAAACTACGTGAAATAAAGACAAAGAAATCTTTATCCCTCCATATCATGGAAACCGTTCACTTTACCATAATTCTGTATATAACAATTCTTGTTCGGAATTTAATGTATATCATTTGCGTATAGGATGACGTTTGCGCTAAACATCATAGTTTACTAGATATTCACGCAAAACTGTGAAAACTAAGAATTTCCTGCCCTTTTCATCCCCTCCCCCCGAAACCCGACGCTGGTGGTGGTGTAACTTTTTAGTACTAACTCTTAGGAGGGTATGGAACTATTTCGCGCTAGAAAGGACTTTTTTTGGATGTTTGGGTTTGGTCTAATTTTGTGTTAGTTTTACTGTACTATATTGTGTTTTGGTTTTGTATAGACTGTCTCTATTTTTCCCTGTCGCATCCGACATCCCTAATGACATTATTTTCTATCGGCGATGGTGGCGGACCGGAAACTAGATTGAAAAGGCGGAAATCAGGCGCTCCATCGCATGTTTAACAGACGAGCCAGAACAGGGGTTGCGGAACGGGGCAAAACAAGGAAAAGAACGACAATCGGATTAGGCGGCTGTTCCCGGCGGTGAAACGCAACGTTGTTTTCCAGACAGCCCGCGTTCAGTCAATTACACTAATGCGATTTTGTGGCGTACGGCAGGGCAGTGGTGGAGCCCCCAGAGAAAAAGCGGGAAGTTTGAAACATGGAGTTATTGGAAATGATCCTAGGATGGTGATGAAGTCCAACCAGGAACAACCTAACAGGTTTTCATCATTGTACCTCAACATTGGACGAACAAGTTATATGTTTTAATATTTAGTTACAAAGAGCAATATCTAGCCTGAATCTCCCAAATATCTTTTTATAGACTCCCGTGCTTGGATTAACGTGGATGACTCAGTAGTGGTGCTTTCAGCTCATAGAGGGCTCTGTTGTAACCTACTTCTTGTTGCAGCATGACTGTTACACGAGTTGTGAGACCATAAACAAGTCCATCAAGTGTTTTACTTTTTATTGTCGTTTAAAAGGTTGATGTAGGGATAGGGCGTCCTTCCGCTATTCAGGTTTTATGTAGGTACTCATTAATAGTTACTCAGTCATTCAGTTTCTCATAACTTACCTCCACTTGGTCCTTCTGTTCTGGAACCACGTTTTGACCTGGGCGTCCGTCATTTTGAGGGTTTTGGCCAGCGCCGCCCGTTCGGCAGACGCCAGATATTTTTGCTTGTGAAACCTCTTCTCGAGCTCTGCGATCTGCAGCCTGGTGAAGGAGGTTCGGGGTTTCTTCCGTTTTGGGGGTGTTCTGTTTTGGTACGGGTGGCCGATTCGTCTCGTCATTGGAAAGGTTGCTGGAACGAAAAGGTTCGTTTTTACTGAAGCCTTGACTTAATTAGTTCGCTCGAAATTACTATATTTAACTTCTGTTTGGGGTTCTGCAAATTCTAGAGTTACAAAACAAAAGCTAGACTACGATTTTTAGAACTCATGGTAAATATACAGGGTGTCCAACTTTAAAACTGTACAAATCCGTAAAATCTTCATTTTTGGAGATAATCGCCTTAACTTTTTGTTTGTTTGAAAGTGCTTCAAAAACTGCTTCTTTTGACCTTCCTGACATTTTCAAAATGCAAATCCAGGGCGGGCTGCGATTTTTTTATACCGCCGATTTTCACAAAAACCATTTAGCGATTTTTTAATTTAAAATCTGACCCCCCCCAGCATCAATCAGAACACTCCAAAACCCCCATATACCAAATTTGGAAAAAAATATACAGGTTCCATTCTACAAGGTGTCAAAGTTGAGCAAAATAGGAATTTTAAAGGCATCTGCAGAGCCCAGTGTGCCATGGAATCCCCTCAAAACAGTTGAATAATCGATAGGACCACTCAAGGTGTTGGTGTGCGGTGTGCAAAGGTCCAATACAAAATATACAGAGTGTTCTTACCCGTGCCATCTCAAATTACTGAATTTTTGGAAATTTATTCGGGTCAAAAATCGAGTAGGTAGATATATCAAAACGGCTCCACACGCTATAAATGAACTAAATCTAAAAGATACAGAAGTCTGCCAGTCAGTAGGTCCATTGCATTGCATGGCTGGTGTGCCACAACAGGAAACGCACAGAAAATGTATCATCTTAGACAGTGACTTTGTTGAGAAAGGTCCAATAATTTAAATTGTTTTTATTTGTTAGATGGCATTTTATAAAGAAATACATTACTATTGTGTTTATCAATACTTTTTCCATAATTCCAGAGCACTGTGGATCCGTATAAGTTTCATAAAATTTCAGAATTTTGAGATGGCTCAGAGAAAAATACCCTGTATATTTTTGTAGTATATATTTAAATTTATGTTATATTTATCACTTAAAACTTTGTATATATATATATATTCACGCTGGTATAAAAATATAAAACACTCAAACATACATTTTGATTCAGATTCATCGGGTCAATTTAAATCGGATGCGGGCTATATTGGCTGGATATAAGAGAGATAAACACCTAAATGGATTTTTAGCATTAGCTCGTCGGCTGGGACATACCTACGCCGCTGTCGAAAAACTTATTTTTGAATATGGTGATTTTGCCAAAGTATCTATATATAGGTATGCATAGGTATACCTAGGTAGCTATGCCTATATAGAGAAATGGTGCTATTTCTATATAAATCGTTCCTCTGAATCGTTCTAGCATGGTTTCGAAGCCTTATAGAACCCACCGGATTTTCAGGATACCTATTATGGAATTGCACGGGCGTAGCCAAGGGGGGGGGGTTTCGGGGGTTCAAACCCCCCCCCCCCCCCCCCGAAATAAGCAAAATATTACCTAATATTATACCGAAAAAATACGAGGAGTGAAGAGTTAAATTATTATTACGTTTGAATATATGTATATATGTAGTAATAGTAGCGCCTAGCGCCATCTTTTGACGAGAGGCAGACGCAGTTGCAGCCGAACTATTTTGTATTGTAGGGACACTTTGCGTTGTTTCTCGATTATTCGCCACGCCCCTCGGTCGAAATGAGCGGAACTTTGTGGAAGTTCGTGGAAGTTTCTGGACGGCTACTGGGCTGCTATATAAGCGGCGCCGCGGCGCGTGACCGCGCTTACGGCAGTATTGTTCCATGCGAACTCGAAGCGAATAAAAGTGAAAAGTGGTGAACGAATAGTGAAGAGAATTAAGTGTACCGTGTAAGTGAGTAATTTTAGTGCGCTGTTATTCGATGACCTTGTTAAGGATAGATACGTGAATCATTATTACTGTCGAAAAATGGAGGGGAAAAAAGGAAGGGTGATAAACTTAAAGGTATGGACTACTGGAAAAAGTGGTGTAGTCAAGGTCAAGGGGTTTCTAATAAAGAAACAAATTTGGATTTAGCTATCAAAGCTTCAGCTACCTTGCATGCTGATAAGAAGACTGCCTACCCCGAAATCTAGTTTGGAATGCCTACATATGTGCGATAAAAACCTTTATCCTAATATTTACACATTACTACAAATCTTGGCTACCATTCCTGTATCCACTGCTACCCCAGAAAGGTCTTTCTCGAGCCTAAGGAGACCGAAAAACTATTTACGAAACACTACAAGTGAAAACAGACTTAATGGTTTGGCTCTACTGAACATTCACTATGGAACAGAAATTCATGCAGATGAAGTAGTGGATATATTAAAAAGAAAAAGCCGAAGATTTCTTCTTTAATGGTTTTAGATTTAGCGCAGAGGAACGAAATTAATTTATCCACTTCATTTAAAGTTAAGAACTTTATAAATATGTCGTAGTTTTTCGGATGAATATATAGATATTAAATTTCATGTAAGTATATTTTTGTTGTTTTATTTACTTCTCAAACTAAACCCCCCCCCCCAAACTAAATCCTGGCTACGCCAGTGTGGAATTGTGACAGAATATCTGAAATTAAATTATTATTATCATATTCAACGAAACGATCTATATAGGGTTCCACTCTTTGCGGCATTGGACGCCTCTCGTACTCGTAGAATTGCATCTCGGGTGCCAGTTTGGTTAAGAGAAAGTTAAGAAAAACTAGGCACATTAAATATTTTAGTATGTATACCAAAGGCACGATGTTTCCGTATCCGTATGGTCTTTATACTGCCCTACCACATACTACCACGGAATATTGATAACCAGAGAAGAGTCACTTGGTGACGGCACTTTGATCAAAGGCTTGCCGCTCCGATCACCGGGGACGGCAGGCAATCTGTACTACCTGTGCCGCATTCGACAAGTGAACAGTGAACCGTCTATGGTTATACATATTCCTTCAGTATAATTATGACAACACCAGGGCCAGCACAAGCCCTCCCGTTCGACCTCACTCCCTCTTCGTATACCCCCTCCCGCCCAAAGCCTTCTGTTGGCACATCTCATCTCCCAAACGCGTTCATCGCCATCCTTTTAAGCTGCGGGGGAGGGGGGCGCGGAGGCCGGATAGGTTGGGGGGCATAAAAACCGGAAGATCAATACGCATTACCGGGCGCGATCTGAGGCCGGGAAATCCGCCGGAAGTTTTGAGCCAGGGGCTGCCCCCGGGGACAAGATGGCGGCGCCGCAGCCACCCCCCGTATTAAAATGCGGCGAGTTACGGGGGTGGGTTACGGGGGGCGACGCAAATGGCGGTTTTTATGTAAGCAGTTGGCCGTGGAAGGAGCTCTGGGGTGGATAAATGAGCCTTACATCTTAGGTTCGTTTAAGGTATAGTTGTACAGGGTTTTCCACAATTTTCTTGATATTTTTAGAAATACAAATGCACTTTAAGCATGTGAAAAATATATACCACGTTTTTAAAAAGGACTAAAAGTATAATAATATAAAAACGGATTAAGAAGTACCTATAAAATAATTTTTTTCTAGCCCTATAAAGATCTGAAAAAAGTGGGGTGTGTATATGCCAGGGACTCTTTAAAATAAGGGGACCCAGCATGTCACAGTCTATCACATAGGAGAAGTGAAGCCTTGTTTTCTGTATATCTCCAAGGAGACCACATAAGTGGGCTGGTACAAGGTTATGTTATATGTCAGTCCAACTGCCATCAGGTTTTATGTGACATGCCAGTGCCATAGATTCCAAAGGAGGCAAAATATTTCCCATCATAGTTCATAATTTTTAAGTTTTCCAACTTCCAGATAATCAATTAAAGGTAGGTAATGCGGCCGCCTGTAGTAGTCCCAATAATTATTGCAACCAGATTTTTTTTGTCTCACCTTTAGTAATCCTACAATTCCAAGGGCGCCCATAGAAAATATTTTAGGGGGGGGGGCAAAATTATCTCATCTAACCTTGTTATTTTTAGAACTACCTAGCTCTGAATCGATAATTGGTTTATGTGATTGTGGCCCAGTTAAATTTTGTATAAAATATTTTTATACACGGTGTCCCGAAATTAGTCTACCATAATTTACCAGCGTGTTCTACGACCTAAAAAAATGAAAAAAGTTCCTATAAACATGGCCTCAAAAATGCCCCCTAATGGGGCTATAGCCCCCGAAAGGGGCAGTTTCACAAACGGGTTTCTATAAATATTTCCAGAACGAACAAAGATAAAATTCTGATGTTCCTGTGAAATTTGACATTTACCGAGGTAACGATAGTTAGACATTCCTAATCATAGGAGTCCCAAATGGGGGGGTTCAGGAGTACTTAATTACCCAAAATTTTTTTTGTATACTTTTTTCCAGATTTCTTGCAAAATTATGAAAGTTTAAGGTATTCTACGAAGAAAAGGTGCTCTTGTTGAACTTCGATAGCATGCAACGTTTTCGAATAAACTCGTTTTGAAAATTTTTTGCAGGGTGCCATGAAAATGCCTATTATAAATTAGCCTGCCATAATCTACCACCACGTTTTTTGATACAAAAAAATGAAAACAGTTCCTATAAACATGGCCTCAAAAAAGTCCCCTAAGAGGACTATAGCCCCTGAAATGGACACTTTAGCGAACGGTTTTTTCTAAATATTTCCAGAACGAACAAAGATAAAATTATGAAATTTGGTGTGTGATATATCTGTGAGATTTGACGTTTACCGAGGTAGAGAGAGTTTGACATTCTTCATCATAAGCGTCCAAAATGAGGTGGGTCAAGGGGTTAAAAATATCCCAAACTTTTTTCTGCGGTTTTTTCATGGTTTATTCTCCCAGGTATGTCACATACCAAATTTCAGAATGTTATCTTTGCTCGTTCTGGAAATATTTAGAAAAACTGTTTGCCAAAGTGTCCATTTCGGGAGCTATAGCCCTCTTAGGGGGCACTTTTGAGAACTTTTTTCATTTTTTAGGTCGTAGAACACGCTGGTAAAATATGGCAGGCTAATTTCTAATACGAATTTTCATGGCCTATCAAAGTTCAACAAGAGGCACCATTTTTTCGTAGAATACCCTGAAATTTTATAATTTTGCAATAAATTTGGGGAAAAAGCACACACAAAATATTTAGGGTATTTTTAACCCCTTAACCCCCCCTTTAGGACGCCTATGATTAAGACTGTCTAACTATCGCTACCCCGTCACATGTCAAATCTCACAGGTACACCACATACCAAATTTCAGAATGTTATCTTTGTTCGTTCTAGAAAAATTTGGAAAAAACCGTTTGTGAAACTGCCCCTTTTCGGGGCTATAGCCCCATTAGGGGGAATTTTTAGGGCCATGTTTATAGGAACTTTTTTCATTTTTTAAGTCGTAGAACACGCTGGTAAATTATGGCAGGTTAATTTCGGGACACCCTGTATACCTGGAAGGATATGAAAATAATCTTTTCCTCAACTATAATAATATAAAATATAACGCGAAGGGATTTTGAGAATCTCCAGGGGGGGGGGGGGGCACGTGTACAATTCCCATTCCGTGGGCATTACGTATAAGTAAGTAGTTCAAAACAAAAATGGTATTTCCTAAATTTTAAATTATTAAGCAGGTAGCTTCAGTCATGTCTTTTTTTAAACAGTTTTTATCTACAACTACTTATAAGTTTATTTGTGAGGTACCTTGGGAGAGAAATAAAATTACAAAAATGAGCACCGAGAAAAACTACATGATTAGAACTAAATACAAGACCTCATCTTATTAGTCCATCCCGAAATCTGTAAAAGTTCTTTGGGTAGATACATTCAACAGGAGAAGAAAGTTCAAGTACGTACCTATTATACCTACATATTACAAATGGTTTGAGGAACCTGGTAACAAGGTGCAATAGCGACAAATTCTCAAATAAGCAAATTTGGCACTGACTTACCATCCTTATATTACTACAATTCCTGGAAATAATTGCAGGAAACCAAATTCAAATATAAAATAAATTTGATTCATTTTATTGGTGTCACTGTGAATGTTGCGACATCTGTTAACCCGTTTTATTGTCTCTTGTTTTTCTGTCACCAGATTTACCAGTATTACTAGTGACGCACAAATAAAACGCAGCTATTGTCAAGTATAATTTTTAGAAAACATTATTAATTTTTACTAACAATCCAAGTACCTGTTATATTCATAGATTCTCCAATAAAATGGCATACTTGGCATCATTGAGACCATTAGAATGGGGAAAGAAACGGCCTCACTTTGGAAAGTATAATGCTGGGTCCCCTTACAATAGATAATAGTAAGGAGTGTACAGGAATATAATAGCTGTCGTTGAGAAAACATTTGCAGTGCAATATAATGGGGTACTTGACAATATTTTTAAATGTTCTAAAATGGTACTCGGTTTACAGTAGATGCACCAACATAGCACGTAATAAATGAACCAACGGCGAAGTTGCACAATTTTGTTCGGGCTGAAATCTACAGTTTCGTCGTTCTATTGTCCAGAACGCCAAACGTGGCAACTCTGTGCCTCTCGGGAGAAACGGAACTGCAACGTTCCCGGTGCCAGTTTGCAATAATTCGTGGAACAAGGGCAAATTGTACTTTTCTATTCAAATATCTCCGGCTTGCCTGAATATCTGTTACTTAATGTATTGCAACTTTTGAGCTTTAACTAACGCAATTGCACAAAAAAATGTCACATAAAAACTTTTTTTATTACTAATATGTTCCGTATATTGACTCCTCTATATAGCAAAATGGTGTCTGTTTATGCTATATACATGCTGGAAACTATATCCTTCATCTCTGTCACGTGACAGACACTTTGGTTAAAATATCTTACGTTTTTCAAATATTTACTTTTTTAGTTCGTTTTTATATCATTATATTTTTTAGTATGTACCAAAGGCACGATGTTTCCGTATCCGTATGGTCTTTACCACGGAATATTGATAATCATAGAAAGGTCACTTGGCGGCGGCACTTTGATCAAACGCCTGCCGCTCCGCTCCCGACGTCTTCATCATTATCTTTCACCGACTGGGCTCTATACATGAACTGCGTTCTGCATGTATTTCATCGGGGACGACAGGCAAGCTGTACTGCCTGTGCCGCATTCGGCAAGTGAACCTTCTATGGTTATACATATTCTTCAGTTTTATCGAATAAAATTCCTGGGGCTCGACCATATAAAAGTTATTTTAACACATTAAGAAATAAAATTGTTTTTAAGATTTTTATTATTCATTAAAAAGGCACTACACGTGTTTCGGCATTTATTGCCATCATCAGGTATCAAAAAAGTCTTTTTTTTTATAAAAACAACAACAATTACATTTGGTTACCTACGAGAGAAGGTTTTTTGTTAGTTCTTAGGTGGTAACTATATAAAAGATAAATAAAAAATAGACACCATACATTAACACTTTTTAAAATCTTATGAATACTTACATTGATAAGTTATTTTTTTTATTATTAAGAGTTTTTCTTCCATTTGTTTCTTTTCCTCCATTTGCTTATTTATTTAATTTGTGCTAGTATTTGTTTTTATGTATATTGTTTAATTTTGTTTAAAATTTTAGTCATGGTGTGTCGGAGAGACGTTTCTTGAAGATTTGTGTTCATATGCACAGTCGGAGGAGAAGTAAATATATTCCTATTTTGAACTCGAACTGAATGTTCGGTGTGGTTTTTAGGGGACAAGAACTGTAATTTTTATTTTATAAAAAGATAAGGAAGAAAAACTCTGTATACAGTATGTTTGGAAATTAATGCAAGAACATAACTTTTCTATGATAGAAGTAAAAATGTAATAAGTTTAGGTAAAACACATAATGATTATGACATTGTTAAAGGAAGAATTTTTTTTATATTATTTTTTTATTAGAGGGAGGACTATTTATTTTGGAAAAATAATTTTTGATTTATTTATTTTTTAGTTTTTAAGGTTATAATAAATATGAGAAAGGTTTTCGGTGTCAGTTCTATAATTAATACTGTTATTATGCTTTTTTATGTAAATCATTTCTAGGATATTTCTTTTCGTATAATTATTCTCTTTATTTAAGATTTGTGTATTGTTAAAGTTAAAGTGGTGTAAATTATCCAAAGAATGTTTAGTTAATGCTGTAGAGTTGTTTTTATTGGTTCTTACATCGTATTTATGTTTATATAAACGTTTATGAAGGTATTGTTTAGTTTGACCAATATTATAAATCGAAGGGCAATCATTACAAGGGATTTTATAAATTAAGTTTGATTGAAAATTATTTGGGATATTTGGTTTTAGTTTGGTAAAGAATTTATTAGTATAGTAATTTGGTTTATATCCAATATTAATGTTGTATTGTTTAAAAATTTTTGCTATTTGTTCAGATGCACCTTGTATATATGGCATGGAAAAATACTTGGATTGATTATTATTATTAATTTGTGAACGATTATATATTTGGTGTATACGTTTTTTTAATAATTGGTTCAAAAAACTGTTTTGGATAATTATTTTTTGAGAGTACATTTTTAATTTTTTTAAGATTGTTTGGTCTATGTTTTGGGTGTGAGAGAGAAATGGCTTGGTCAGTCAAACTATTAACAACGCTTTTTTTGTAAGTTGTGGGAACAGTGGAATTAAAATTTAAGTATCTTTCTGACCAAATTTCTTTTGTGAACCAATTTGTTGTAATATAGCCGTTTTTATCGTAAGAAAGAGAAAGATTCAAAAAATTAATTTTTCTATTTTGTTCTATTTCACAAGTGAATTGTAACCGTGGGTGGTAGCTATTAAAAGCATTTAGAGTATTTTTTATTTCATTCTTATGAATACATAAGATGCAATCATCTACGTATCTTCTGTATAAAAAAGGTTTGATGTTTAATTGTTGTATAGCAAAAGTAAAGCAAAGAAATAGGAGAACCCATAGCGGTTCCAAAACAAAACTACAAAATATTATTCAGTATAATTATGATCCTAACAACGCCAGGGCCAGCACAAGACCTCCCGTTCGACCTCATTCCCTCTTAGTACCCCCACCCCCAAAGCCTTCTGTTGGCACATCTCATCTTCCATTATATTTTTTAGTCCTTTTGAAAAACGCGGTATATTAAAAACATATATTTAAATTTTATTATTTTCTGCTTTTTAATCTTGTGTTCGAAATATTGCACAATTTTTAAACATCTTGATGAGATTATGACAGACACGTGGCAAATTTAAAATTTATTTCAGTTTCTCTTTACCTGATCATATTTGAAGTAGAAAATTGTTGTTATACCTAGCTACCAATAATATGCCAATCTGTTTAGTCGTTATTTTCCTGAAAAATAAAATAAACAAGGAATAAAAATTAATTCCAAAAGATTTTTATTTAAATATTAAAACAAATTAACTTCAGTTTCTTCTTAATTACTAACTTATGGTGCTGGAGCAGGTTCTAAGTTGTCGCATTCTTGAAAACTGTTAAATAAATCGCTTTCTTGTCTGCTTGTTTGTTTGTTTGTCATCCTTTCTTCTTAACGAGTTTTTAATACGTAATTTTTATTTATTACCAGCTTATGGCTGCTTATCTGTTCACAAATTTCCGCTAGTCAAATATTTTTATTAAATATTCTTTTTTTATATAATATCAAATAACATAATAATGATATTTTATGTATATAGGGAGTTAATATTGCATTTTAATTCAGTTCTGGGTTATGTTTAAAGTTTAAAGTCTCTAGCTTATCGGGAAACTTATTTAAAAGGGATTGCAAAATTTGACGACCAGACAAACAGTATAGGACAAGAAATATATTTAATAAAAACGTGGTAAAAACAATGGTGTTCTTGGACAGCCAAGTCGTCCATATATCGACTGTGTTCACGAGAATGCAAATTATTTATTTAATTAGATTCTCAGCAACTTTTCAAATCTAATTTTTATCTATCCTTTACAAATACTGAAAGGTATAGCTTCACGCTACTTTTAAAAAATTATCAAAGTATAACCTTATAAATACCTATAGGTAACAAAATAAGTTTTAATCCTTGCCAAGGCATATTTTCATACTTGATTCCCGAAAAAATGAAAAATAAAATGTGAATTAAATTATTTTTTAGGTATTTTTTTATCATCTGCGCCTTATAAATAGTGCTCATCAGTCAATCCGAAACATTCTGTGAATTTTTAGGCATTATTTTCAAAGTAAAATTTCTTAATAATAGAGCACAGTTTGGGTATCTAGCAAGTGAGCTTTTAAGTTATGTATAGTAGGTACACCAGTAGGTTTACCTGTCTATGAATATATTGAAACAGAAAGACGTTAAACGTGGATGTATATTGTTATTACTTTATTAGACACGGTCGACGACAATGGAAGCAATTTCGATTTTTATCGCCGCATTCAAGAAAGGAACAAATCAAGTCGCCTCAAACGAGTTACAAAGGCAGACATGCAATTTTTTCGAGTAGCTCTGCCTTCTTTGTTACGATAATTGCTGGTTGGCGGTCGGATCGGCCAACGCCTTTCAGTATTATGTTTTGTTGCACAAATAAACGAGTAATACGTCGGAACAGGGACTCTTTAAAGTAAGGGGACCCAGCATTATACTTTCCAAAGTGAGGCCTATTCTTTCCTCGTTCTAATGGTATCAGTGATGCCAAGTATGCCATTTTATTGGAGAATCTATGAATAAACAGGTACACTTTGATTGTTAGTAAAAATTAATAATGGTTTCCATGATTTCTAAAAATTAGACCTGACAATGTTGTGTCTACAAGTGCAGAATATGGCAACTGTCAAATGAAACAAATTTATTTTATAGTTGAAATTGATTTCCAGCAATTATTTCCACGAATTTAAGTAATAAGTATGGTAAGTCAGTATGCCGATTTTGCTTATTTAAGAATTTGTCGCTATTGCACCTTGTTACCAGGTTCCCCAATCCATTTGTAATATGTATACATGAAATTTCTCCCCTTGTTGAATGTATCTACCCAAAGAACTTTCACAGATTTCGGGATGTTCTAATCATGTAGTTTTTCTCGGTGTTTATTATAAAATTTTTGTAATTTTATTTCTCTCCCAAGGTACCTCACACACTTAAAATAAGTAGTCGTAGATAAAAACTCTTTAAAAAAGACCTGACTGAAGCTACCTGCTTTAATAATTTAAAATTTACGAAATACGATTTTTGTTTTGAACTACCTACTTATACGTAATGCCCACGTAATGGGAATTGTAGGCGGCCGCATTATACCTTTAATTGTCACATCTGAGTATCTGGAAGTTAGAAAACTTAAAAATTGTGAATTATGATGGGAAACTTTTTGCCTCCTTTAGAATCTATGCACTGGCATTTCACATAAAACCTGATGGCAGTTGGACACTGACATATAACATAACCTTGTATCAGCCTCCTTGTGGCCTCCTTGGAGTCAACAGAAAACAAACTTCTCCTCAAAGCTTCACTTTTCCTATGTGATAGACTGTGAAATGTTGGGTCCCCTTATTTTAAAGAGTCCCTTCGTCGGAAGGATATAGTTACACAGGGTGTAGCGTAATAGTGACACAATATATATATGTTTAATAATAAGCATAAAAGCGTAAGCATAAGCATAAAAGCTAATATTTCTGATTACAATGATATACGTATAACATGTTGATATTTCCATTTTCATTTAGCCAGATGTGTGGTCCTAATTTTATAAAAAAAATGATTTAAAAGATCGGAGTTATAGTCATGAAATTAAGTCAGATTTTTGATAATTATGCTAAATTATCTCTTACTTTATTAAATCAAAATAGTAACAAAATATCAATGTTATAAACAAGGATATAATATACTTTAAAAAACTGGTAAGAAGAAATTTTTAATATTTATTGCCATTTTGTTATTATTTTGATTTACTAAAGTAAGAGATAATCTAGCATAACTATCAAAATGATTTTTAAATTATTTTTGATAAAACAGAAAAATATATTATGTCCCACTTTTACAATACACCTTGTATAATCCACAAGCCTACCTTTCTAAAGCCCGATAGTTACCTTACAACTTTTATATAAAACTTTTTTCTCTATCTATCAAAAATTAGAGAAATAATAGGGGGTCGTTGTTTTCGCGAGAAGACCCTTTGTATACCTTTTCATTTTGTTGCACTGAATTCCAAAATATGGATGTGTTTTGTGTAAAATCACTGGTGCAGGGAATAAACTTACCTTAAAATTAAAGAGTCTTTGCATCAATATTGCGTTGTTAAACAACAACTATAGGTACCTATATTTTTAAAAATCTTATTTTTTCTTTTTGCGTTTAAATTTATTTACATATTGTTATGATTTAGTAACAGATTAACCAGTAAACATGTGTTTTAGGTTACTTGCGAAAAAAATACCAAGTACCGATGTAAAGAGAAATAATTAAGAAGAAACAAACATCCTGATATCTTTCTAAAAATTGGCATAGGGGCACAACAATACAATACGAGCAAATTATATATACCTACATAATATAATTAATTGCTTGAAATTCCATTCGTCTACTTTAATACAATTAAGGAAAGTAGATCATTGTAAACACTGTTTGATTGTCACATTTCTATATCCATACGAGAATTGATTTAAATAGCACACAATATTTTTCGAAGCGACGCATATACCTAATTTAATTGACAGATAAAATACGAGGCCGTCTCTGTAGCGTACAATACATCATGCACGTACAACATATTCATCTATTTATAATATAGCCTAATGCAATAAAATTATTAACTTTGTGTGTATTTTTCATTGCCTGGGGACCGGGCAATGAATGTGCATTGTGCATACAATAAATATAAATGACAATTTTAGAATAATCCAGGGAAAACATTAAGTGCACTTTATGACTGTCGATAATATCGGCCCCATTAAAATAATATTTCGTCGTGATCAATGGAATGAATATACGACCGCCATTGTTTATTAAAAATTCATCTAGATCAATTGTTGGCAAAAATTACAGTAATTTGGTCGGGAAACAAAATAACCTGGAGTATACGATCCATTAATTTTGTTTAAAAGAATTTATACATATGTATGGCTACAACAAACCATTATTATTGATTGATTCAACCAGCTACACGACTACTTAATATAATGGCTCTGGAGAACCTACTCCAAATTGAATTAATTTCCATAAGTAATCAACGCAATAAATCAACTTATGATAATCTTATATTGATAACGAAGGTAACTCACCAACAATTTGGGCGAAAACTCTATATGTTTGGGAGATTTGCGATTTTACATAATCGATATATATTTTTCCACAGAAAGGGTAAGCGATGTGAAAAACTATAAGAAAGAATCTTTCATTAACTGTAATTTTGTTACGTTATCTATTATAAGTATGGACCAGTCTGGTCCTACAGTGAGCGGCAGAAGGGAGGCAACAAATGGAATTATATTTTATTTTGCGCCGAAATAACAAACTGTCAATATAGGGGTGTATATTATTAGGCATGCCCAAGCCCATGCAAGTTTTTGGGGCCCTAGTAAGTTTTTATTTCAGCGCAAAAGAAAGTAATACCTCTACCTATAGTTATTCGCGTGTACCAAGGCACTTGCATGAAGTTCGACTTTTTAGATATAACCACAGACCTATATAGCTTCGCTAATGCTATATAGGTCTGTGGTATAACGTATGTGGAATTCAGTTGCAGGGACCTGTAAGGCCGAGGCAAACCACATATTTTTCAATCGGGAAAAAAGAGCTTTATTAGGCGAAATAACTTAAAGACGGTCACCCATCCATGAGCCGAACGCACGGGCCGTTGCTTTGCTTCTATATCGGTCTACCTAGATCAAGCACGATGCGGAAGGACGCAACTGACCTGCAGGCGTCTTCTGGCAACTCTCTTGCAGCCTACAATAATGACTTACTTTAGTACCGATAATCACATATCACACGTCCCCTTTGGTCCTTTTTCATCAACATACATTGTTAAAGACTCAAACTGTATACGGACCAACCTTTTATATCGAGGGAATAGCAGACATTATTGCAATTAAATGAAAAACTCTTAATTAACCACTATAAGATCAACTAATTGCCTTGTCCATATATGATATATAATAAATAAGCAGGCATTAAATTAGATATAAATGCATTTTATTCGACATAGATATAATGTAGAAGCTTGTAATTAATAAGGTTTTTTGCTTAGCCGGTAGATTTTATATAGTGATATTTTAAATTTATGGTATTGAAATATAGGTATGTATGTACATCATAACTTTATCATATTTATTTTCTGTAAGACGTTCTGGAAGCAAACACTAATTATTGTGGAAGTAGAGAAAATTCATACAAAAATAGTATATACTAAAATGTTTAAAACTTTTATGTTATTTTCTAGTTTTTGATCCAGTTGATTCCTCTTAATATTTTCTCACTATAGGGATCTTTGAAACCGTTAGAGCTACAGGGTCGGTTAAATTAGGAAAAAATTGCGCTTTTTTATGGGATTCAAGGATCTGGAATGAAATTTGAGATAGCTCACTCCGTTTCTGAAATATCCTGAAAAAACTGAAAACTGCCGACTTCGAAACTACAACGAAACATTACGAAATTCGGTGCTCTTATGTTTTTGGACATGCCCTTTCCACTGATTACATCAGTTTTTTTTCTAGGAATAACAGATTTCCTAGGAATAATAGATTTTACTTTACTGGTAGTAACGGTTTCAAAGGTTCCTATAGTGTACAAGATAAAAGTAAAAACCGTGCATAAATTTTGAAATGAGTATTAAAATAAAAAAGTACTGGTTGTTATGGCATAACAGACTTAAATTTAAAGGTATGGACAGATATGTGGCAACGCTGCAGCGGGAATATTCAGCGGATTATGCGGTCTAAGAGGGTCGCACTTTTTGACGAATTGTTCGGCATTTTGGCTTAGTTTCTTTTTTCTAATAAATGATCGAAGATTTTATTGGAATTACAATTTTAGATACATTCATAAATTTCACTCAATAATTAGGTATGTTTATCAGGCAACAACACAAGCATGGACAAAATATACCTACACATATTTCTCGTGTAGGATATTTTTTAACAGATAATATGGCAAATCTGGGAAAATAGAAATGATATTATTTTGTAAGTCCAATTTTTTTGTAGCAGAATGACTCTTTGGTTTTGGGTTGGCAGAATTATTATCACAGATGCCTATTCTCCCTTTGATTTTCATATACGAAATTTCCGCAAGACGTAAGTGCCAACACCAAAAAACTCCTGCTGAATTGCCCCCAACACGTCACATATATAACGTCTCCATTTTAAGCCTTTCCGAAAACGAGATACGCGCTGAAATATCGCGCATATTAGCATGACCCTCGCATTAGAACAAGACGACTGACTTATTAAAAGTATTTACGACACAATAGCCCCGGCATTAAAACAACATATTTAAACGTAAAAGAGCTATTAAAATCGCATTATTATCAGAGTGGAATTAATCATGGCTCTTTTAAGCCGAGACAAAACGTGATGCCCACAATCAGTTCTTTAATGCAAAACAACGTAAAGCTTTCAGGGGTGATAACGGGGGGCCCCGCAATCTAACGTCCGCCGACCGGGCGAAAAACCTTATTAATTACAAGCTTTTAAAATATATCTGCGCCAGGTAATTTATGCGTTTATCTCGATTTTAATGGCCGATTATTATTTATAACTTAATAGTGGCCGATGGAACGCCCAGGCGAGCAAAGAAAGTTGGCATTACTCGATCTATTTAATGGATAATTAAACGGAATGGGCACGGAGATTATATATGAATATAAATATATATTACGTGTAAATCACGACTTCGCAATGCTGATCATCAAAAACTACTATTAAGTAAAATAAATGTGCAAAATTGACGCCCAGGGTTATTGGCAAACAAAAACAGCCAGTAAAAATTTGACTTGTGGGATTCTTGTAGGACCACTCAGGCTTGGTTTTGGGCCAAAAAGATAGTTTTTAGGAGTTTGGGAAATATATAGGTTATGGCAGTGGCGGCTCGTCCATAGGGGCTATGGGGCTACAGCCTCCCAGTAGAAAATGGGAAAAAAAATTAGTTCCGCGACTTCTATATTCTTTAATTTGCTTCTTTGGTCCTGTTCCTTGTTCCTTCCGCGCTATTTATACTATTATATTTACTATTCTTTATAATTTAGCGCAACGCCTGTACTGCCCTGTACCCTGTACAGGCGGGCACTGCCGGGCACAGGCGTTGCGGCTAACCTCCTGACTAGCCGCCGTTGAACACCGCCCGGGCGTAGTTCTGTTTCGGCCGCTACGCCGTTATAGTGGCGCTGGCAGTTGATGCCGCCGCGCTGGCTATTTGGCGGCGATAAATTCAGTCGCTCTTCAGTCAGTCGATCGCGGGCTGCTCTAGAGAATGCGTCAGCGTTGGCCGCCTCCAGACTCCGCGGGTGTACTTCGCGACCTCGTGTTCTCGTTCTTGTATTCTATTGTATAAACAAAATGAAGAATAGCGTACAGGACATTCTAGAAGGAAACTTTTTAAGACTTTCATTGTGTGAAAAAGTTGAAATAAAAACTCTTGGCAGGCCAACTCCAGATTTACAATTAACTCAACCGGATAATAATGCAAACGGCAATTAAGTATACGCGACCCTTTTCTAGAAGTACGTTCGACAAGAACAAGTGGATATCTGGATGCGACAAATTAAATGCAAAATGCACTGTTTTGTTTTCCCTTCTTACTGTTTTATAAAGAAGAAATGGGAATGGATAAGACATGGACTAGAATAGGATTCAAAGATTTAAAACATTTAAATAAAAAAATTAAAAAACAGGAGCTTTCTATTCGGCACATGAATTGTTCTACAGAACTAGCATTTTTATGCAAGGTTAGTATTGCCGTTCAGTTAAATTACACGTACCGGCAAAACATTATTAAAGATAACGAAACCGTGGATAAAAATAGATATATTTTAAAAAGAATGATAAACTGCATAAAATTTTGTGGCAAACTAGAATTAGCGTTGCGAGGGCACGACGAAAAAAAGACTCTCAAAATCTTGGGATTTTTCGAGAATTAATCGATTTTACATCCGAGTTAGATTATATTATGAAAGAACCTTTAAAAAGTTCTACAGTATTCAAGGGTACATTAAAAATGGTACAAAATAAAATTTTGAAAAGCATGCTGGAAGTTTGTCGCCAAGAAATTCGAGAGCAAATAAATAAAACAGACTTTTTGGCCATACAGATGCAGTGTGATGAAACAACCGACATTTCGAATCATCGTCAAATGGTAATGATATTTAGACATTTAGATAGTGGTAAGTGATAAGAACCTATACCTACCTACTTCGGCTTATAGATTTTTTTAGTAGGAATTACGGATTTTGCGTTATTAACTTTTTCTTTGAAAAAACGGGAATTATTGTTTTATGCACTTTTTTACTTTTTATATTGATTATGCAAAAATAAGTGATTTCTACTAATAAGAAAAAATTAAAAAGCTCACGCCGAAAGTAGGTACCCACCTCTACCTCGGTGCCCCCCTATTTTTTTTAAGTGACGCACGAGTGTGTTCTTTTCAAAAACATCAAATATATACCTGTTTGTCTTTATATTTGGAAAGAGCACGTTTTTCTTTTTACTTTCGTAAATATTGTTTTGATATCTTGTTTCGTTAAAAAGTTATATGCGTGAAAATTATTTATAAGTAAGAACCTACCTAGCATTTATTTTTATATTTTTGGTATTTGTTCTTCACTCAAATTGTTAGGTTTTTAAATATAATACATATAATAAGTGTTTATAATTTTTCTTAAAAAGTCGTTCAAAATAAATATAATACATGAGAAAACTGTGTATTTTTCTGGTAACTAAAACTATTCTTCGTACACAAAAATTTAATAAAACCTTTTATAAACAGCGTTACTTGAGCTTTAAAATGAAATATTAAAACACAAATTTGGTTAAAAATTCTAGCAATAACAATGTAGAAGATATAGACCACCGCGGCCTACCACCTGTAAAAAAAAAAACAAAGTTAAGTACCTGCATTCATTTGAATTGTCATTAATTTGGTGTCATTACATCTAATATGAAGCGCGCACCTCGCTCAAGCTGCTGTCATTTTACATATTACCGCAGTAGAAACTAAACTATCGCAGAATAAATACGCTATATTTTCTATATTGCCAAAATAGACACTGTCAAACTGTGTCGTTTTATAGCCGCGCCAAATTTGCTGTTTCTATTTTGCATTTATTTATCGGCAGTATGCGATCTACAATGTAGCTTCAACCTTGGGTGATAAATTTTTGTCAGGTTTCCATTATTTGACATAAACCTAATGCTAAAGAAACATAACTATCCAACCTGTATAAGTTTTAGTGCAATAATGCAAAGAGCTACAAGCACGAAACGCAATATTATTTTCTCGATGCTTACGTAACGTCATCGTGTTTTTACTCGCGGAACTATTATTAACTATTATTGAGCTTTTACGTCGACAAAAAAGAAAATCGCCGCTTCAAAGCCGTTCGAATTACATGTAATTTGCTTAGAAATGCGCAGATCTCTCGTGACTAATGCTGCAATTTTCAAGACCGCCCGAAGACCGATTAAACTGGGTATTACGGGCTCAGACCGTGCCTGCATTTGAAGCTATGGGTTCGTATTAAGAGGCAGTATACGTCGATTTATTTCAGAATGTTTTAAGGCATCTTTCTTCATCTTCTCTTTTCTTATTCGTGTCCATTTGATTGGTCGGCGTTTCGGGGATCCACGGAGCAGGTGTCGACGTGGGCCAGTTAGGCCAGTTTAACCAGTGCCGTGCACGGAAATACGGATTGCGCTTTACTTTAGGGATCTTGGTTTTGTGTGGTGTTGTTTTGTGTGTAACAAAATTATTGGTTTGCTTTGGTTTGAATTAATTCAAAGTTTGTTTTATTATTTTTTAGAGCATTTAAATAAAATTTGTATAATTTTATAAGGACGCGCACCGACTACGACTCGGTCTTGCTTTACAAAGCAAACGCCGTCCAAGCGTTTTTATGCTGTTCCAAGTGAGTTCATTTATACCATACAGGGCCGTGTTAACGTATAAGTTTGCCCGGGGCAAAGTTCTTCTCTGGCGCCCCCCCCCCCCAAATCAAAACTATATGTTAACTAAATTAGTATTAGGTACATAATATAAAAAAGGCAAAAAAGGTCTGGGTATATCTACCTACCTAAGTCTTGAAACTTGAAATTACTAGAATTTGAATCGTATATTATTAAAAACACACTTTCCTCGCTTTAAAAATGCAAATTTATTTATAAGTTTGTCAATGTCAATACACTACGCAAGATCGTTTTCAAGGTATAGCAAGCTTAAACCTGAAAGTCTTTCCTGTCCCATGGTCGACCTTAAATATTATTTTATTAATTTCATATTGCTAAATGATCATTCGGCAGATGCAGATGTGACAGGGTTAGAAAAATTCTGTAAGCCGTTTCTATATTTTTATAATTTGTCTGTAATAATCTGTAGAATATCAAGTTGTAATTTAACGGAGGGAATAGTTTTTTAGCATTTTAGCTACTAATTCGTAGCCAGACATATATATAGAACGAGCAAAGATAAACTTCTGAAACTTGATCTGTGACATACTTGGGAGAAGAAATTTAGAAAAAATTGTGTGTCAAAGTGTCCATTTCGGGGCTATAGTCCCCTTAGAGCCCTTAGAGGGCATTTTTGAGGTCATGTTTATAGGATTTTTTTAAATTTTTTTGGATCGAAGAACGCGCCGGTAAATTATGGCAGGCTAATTTCTAATAGGTACGCATTTTCATGGCACTCTGCAAAAAATTTTCAAAACGATTTTACTCGAAAACGGTGCACGCTATCGAAATTCAACAAGCATCATTTTTTAGTATAATACCCTGAAATTTTATAATTTCGCAAGAAATCTGGGAAAAATACACGCAAAAATTTGGGGTATTTTTAACCACTTAACCCCCCTCATTTGGGACGCCTATGATTAAGAATGTCAAACTATCTCTACCCTCTTTCTCACAGGTATATCACATACCAAATTTCAGAATTTTATTTTTGTTTGTTCTGGAAATATTTAGAAATAATCGGTTGCCAAAGTGTCCATTTTGGGTGCTATATAGCCCCCTTAGGGGGCATTTTTGAGCGTCATACCCTGTCCCAGTCGTGAAAATCAGCTAAACAAGTAGGCACCTACTCAAATATAAAAATATACTCTACTCTATAGGACCTATAGATACTTATAGTTATTCCAAAAAAATCAACGACTTATTTATACCTATTTATTTGTAGTGAAGCTCAATCCTTCTCTCAACCTTCGCAATTTTGTAGTCAATAACGTTATCGAAAAAAACTTTGGATTTTGAGATTGTAGGTAGTTCTTGAATACACTGCTTTTCAATAGATAACACTGCCAAACTGGAAAATCTTTCTTCAGCTGTTGAATTGCTAAAAAAATTTTTGATGGGCTTTTAAAGTTGATAAACTACGTTCAACTGAAGCACTAATAATTATTGTTGCCCGAATTGTTAACACTAATTCACACAATTGTATTACTTCACAATATGAATTTTCTAAAACTGTATATCTTTGAGAAAGGTCGGTATAATTTAAAGGGCTTTCTTCGACTAATTTCTGGAGAGTCGTAATTTAGATAAGTTTTGCACCCCGTTAAATATTCGTATCTTTTATTCAAATCAATTTTGAAGTGTCTAGTAAATTTTTTAGCTGACTTATCGACTTTTGTTTCTAAAATGCGATTACCACTCCCGGCTCAGCCATGATTACGTATTGTTGTTCGTTGAAAAGCGACCGCAAACTGCAAAGAATAATAGCAAAGTCTAGAGAATATCTCTGGACGCTGATAATAGCTCAATATAATTGAGCACGTTTAAAAGATACAGAGTGTCTTTCAAAATGTCGCATTTTCTTCAAAGTATACCGTATACCTTTTTTATTTGTGTGAGTTTTTTTTTTCGTAAAAACATTCTGAAGGTACATTTTTATGTTTATACTAATATACTAAAGTCGACGTTGTCGATCATAACAAAAAAAGATGTATGTTTTAACTTAAAAATGGCAAATTGCATTAGAAAAATGTGATCTTCACGAATCAATTCTACGCAAATGATTACTCAAAAAAATCTCTACAGAAATATAAAATTCACAGAAATTAAAAGTTACACCACAAAAAATATGATACGGTCTTGTATAAAATTAATGTTAAAGTTCTGCTATACAAAAAACTGACTCGCCCTGTATAGGAAGGTCATCAGTATCTTGGAAACTCCAAGAACACATTCGCTTGGCAAGTATTCTGGATATGTAGGTTGTATAATCAGATTAGAAATACATCAGAAAGTAGTTAGGTAGTTTTAATAGATCACCAGCTTTTGATAACATCCTTTGCCTTTGACTGACATATACAGGGTGAGTTTTTTTCGATGGCCACTATGGGGATCTCGAAAACTAGCAGAGCTAGAACAAAGGTTAAATGGGAAAAGACTTGCAGTTTTGAATGCTCAATCTAATGCCCCTTTTGGATTTTTAAAAAAGTTCATGGCTCACCAGATATTTTGAAAAGAGTGATTTTTTGCTATTAAATCAGATCTCTGTAGCTCCGTTATTTCTGATTATACAGAAAAACTGTGGAGACAAAAATTGTAGATAATTTTGGGCTTAATAAGATAATCTGATCCAATTGTTTATGTTGTTTGTGATTTTTGAGATACGACATAAACTTGTGTTTTTTTAAATGTAAATCATAGTTGGCTGTGGCCTTATCAAATCGGTCATTTTTTAATTTTTCCAAAGATATAATACTCGGCATAGTTATTGTAAAAAAATAAAAAGAGCTATATGGCTAATATTCTGATTCTTTTTTAATTTTCACATAGTCAGCCATGGAATATTTTCATAATTACGTTATATTTTATAATGAGACATACTTCAAACTTTCAAATATTTTATTTTTAGCTGGTAACAAAATGTAACAAAATAAAACAAAAATTATCATGATGGAGCTCCACCACATAATTATTTGCCCGTAAGAAATTACCTCGGAAATTACCTAGATCAGCTCTATCTAAATAAGATAGGGAGAAATAGACCTATTTCCTGGCTGCCCCGATCCCCCGATTTGTCTGTTTTGGATTTCTTTTTGTGGGGAACAGTACAAAATAAAGTATGAGACAATTGTTGAATTAAGAGCAGCTGTTTTAGAAGCAATTGCCAGTATTGACAGGCGCTCTCTAAGAAAGGCGACAAATTCAGTTTTAAAAAGATGCAATATTTGCATAAATAATATCTAATGGTGGATTGTTTGAACACCTTTTAAAATAATAATAATAATTTGAATTTGAGTTTTTTTAATTTTTGGTTTATTTTGTTACATTTTGTTACCAGATAAAAACAAAATATTAGAAAGTTTGAAGTATGTCTTATTATAAAATAGAATATGAAAATATTCCATGGCGGACTATGTGAAAATAAAAGAACAATCAGAAAATTAGCCATAGCTCTTTTATTTTTTATAATAACTACCTATGTATTATATCTTTGGAAAGATAAAAAAATGGCCGATTGGATAAGGCCACAGCCAACTATGATTTACATTTAAAAATCAAAAGTTTATGAAATATCTCAAAAATCACAAACAACGTAAAAAAAATTGGATAAGATTATCTTATTAAGCCCAAAATTATCTACAATTTTTGTCTGTACAGTTTTTCTGTATAATCAGAAATAACGGAGCTATATAGAGATCTGATGAAATAGCAAAAAATCACACATTTCAAAATATCTAGTGAGCCATGAACTTTTTTAAAAACCCAAAAGGGGCATTAGATTGAGGATTCAAAACTGCAATTCTTTCCCCATTTAATCTTTGTTCCAGCTCTGTTTGTTTCCGAGATCCCCACACTGGTCATCGAAAAAACTCACCTTGTATGCGGACGCCTCGATCGGGACGATACATACACCTTCATAAAATGAAAGCCACTTTTACTCGCAGGTCTAGAAGAGGGCACGTCCATTCTACGCCCGTAATTATCCCGCCATGCCCGTACCGCGGCAAAAATGGTCATTTCGAGCGGCGCGGAGCGCCCATGGGGCCGAACAAGCCGCGCCGCCGCCGCCGGCGGCATTACCTACACGTAAAAACGTCATTAACATCCCGGCCAATGGCGGGCCGCCGTATAATAGGCCTTTTTTTTTGTAGATTAACATCTGACGGGCCTGCGGCGCGACCGACGCCGGCGGTTGGGCGGACATGGGTTTTTCGAGGTTCGGAAGCGAGGCGAAACGGAATAGAAGGTTTTTACCGGAGCGCCCTAATAAGGTATGGTTGGCAACAGTCGTGGTTTCGTCCTCATGTTACGGAACATCACAGATTTATTGGTAGTCGAGCGATCGGCGTGTGATGGACAGTCAGGGTGCTCGAGCACTTGGTGTGGTATAAATGAAGTCACTTGGAACAGCATAAAAACGCTTGGACGGCGTTTGCTTTGTAAAACAAGACCGAGTTATTTAAATAATCTAAAAAAGGATAAAATAAACTTTGAAATAATTCAAACCAAAGCAAACCAACAATGCCACACAAAAATCTATACACAAAACCAAAATCCTTATTTCCGTGCACGGCACTGGTTATACTGGCATAACTGGCCTATACGTTGACACCTGCTCCGTGGACCTCCGAAACGCCGACCAATCAAATCGCTACGCTCGCTTTCTTCGTCGACCGCATAAAAACCGTTGAATTTTGTATGGTGATTTCTGCTGATAAATCTGGTATTTTTACCAGTAGCAGAGCGTGGTAAATGCTATGAAATAGATCGCGCCCCGTATATCACGGTGTTCCAAGTGAGTTCATTTATTTACCAGGGTACCTCGAAAACAGGCGTCTCGCCAATAAAATACACTTTTTTAACCATATTAAACCGAACCTGGTATTAGTAGTAAAAAGAGATGAAGGAGACAGAGAAGATATATATTGTAGTAAAAACAAGTGACTGCATGCTCGCATACCTAATATTATATCACCAATACTTGCATGGATTACACTGTTCGACGGCTGGCCCCTTGTGCAGCGAAATGCAGCAGTGCCATAATTTCACAGATCTTAAGATATACCTACGTAAATAGTTATAATCGATATGGCTTTTAGGGACCTTTTGTTTAACGACAACCTTAAAAAACCCTAAAAGTGAAATATTACGTTGGCTTGTAGAATAAGTATGTATATTTTTGAAAACTGCGTGACGCTTATCTCCTATATGCTTTTTGTGACGCCAATTAGAATTTTTTTTTAGAATGTTTCAAGTGACTTTAGCAATACTATATACGCACTTTTGTTCTGATGGTTCAGCACTCATTTATTTAAACCCTTTATACAGGATAATATATTTATATACTTTCCCAAGAGACACATGATTTTTTGAATCTAGAAACCCTTTTTGTAAGTTCTAGGACAAAACGTTAATAAGCAAAGTTGTTCAGAATTAAAAGCTGAGTAGATGTAGCTTAGTTGGTTAAGTGCCTATACGGCCACAGTAGGAGTGCCGGGTTCGAGTCCGGACTGGAGTACATTTCTTTCAATTGATATCCTTTACCTGATATGCCACTAAAACATCCTTTATACAGTGTTTTTCTAATTGACTGTTCAACGTTCATATGAACGTATGTCCTAAACGTCTTAACTTTTGAGATAATACAGAGTGGTAAAGATTTTAAAAATAAATAATATTTTCAATTATATCTGTAATACCACTCTAGATATTTTAATGAAATTTGGAATACAGGTACCTACTATGCATCAAGAGGCATTTTTTTATGTATGATCCTCATTCATTTCTGGATTTCTGAGCAAATTTATATATCTGTTTTTTTAGTCCAACGCACGGTTTTCGCCTAAAAGTATTATTATATTTTCGCCTAAAAGTATTATTATAGTATTAGTATTTTTTATAGCAAAAACAGTACATCGGACTGAAAAAACAAGTAATTAAATTTTCTTAAAAATGAAAGGGGAATTCAAAAATAATTTTTATTTTAAGAGAAATCAGTGGCGTACTTTCAATGACTGCCAAACTAGAATGGTATTATAGATATTATTAAAAAAATATTTATTTTTAAAAACTTTACCATCCTGTGTCTCAAAAGTTAAGACATTTAGGAAGTACGTTCATATGAAGTTTTCTTCTTAAAATATACCCAAAAATCACCCCTTAAATATTGATATTCAAACACCCTGTATAGGTATATATAATTTTGCAAGACACGCAGGAAAGTTTCGAAATACCTTGCCCTAGAGAAAAGTATTTTTTCTTGAAATCGGCAGTAAAGTGTCCCAAAATCGTCATTAAAAGCACAGAAATCGTACAATAATGAGCTACATTATTGTACGATTTTTTCAATAAGTAGGCCTTGGCCTTGGCGAGATGTAAACATCAAACGTCAGACGCGGAGAAATCGCCTGTCAAAAGTGACCAAATATTCAAAACTCGGCCGATAAAGGCTCATTTAACTTTTCGTACACATTGCGAAATTGTTTCCTATAGAAGCGCAATCCTTCAGTATACATATTTTAGTAAATTTGAATATCAATAGATTTGTTGTGTAGGCTACACAAGAAGCAGTAGTTTGGTTTTTCTGTCAGAAGGTGCCGTGTCTCATCATACTTGTCTTAGGTAGAGCGATCGTCAAAGTCAAGCAACGCCGCGCTTAGTCGGTTCATAGACGGGTGATCCCTTAATATTATTTTCTTGCCTAATAAAAAATTTTTTTCCGATTTCAAAAAAAATATAATATGTACCTCGGCACTGAAGTTCTTTTTATGACTCATGTGGTTTATTTGCCTCGGCCAGAGGCCTCAGCAACTAAACTCCACATGAATCATAAAAAGTTGAACTTCAGTGCCTTGGTACATAAATAACTATTATTTTGTAAAAAATATATAAAAAAAAGTTTTGGCAAAAGAGGTTCACTCACACTTCTCGGAAATCTAGGAAAACTTGATCTTAGATCGAAAATTTTCATTTTATATACCTATATTTTAGGAACACTATTCGTATTTTTAAATCAATATGAATAACTCAATGAATAACTTGCGTCCAAAATTAAGGGTTTTAAGCGGCTATAACCTATATGGAGAGTTATCAAAAAAATTCCATTTCCTTTGTACACGCCTTTGTGTACTTTTAAAGCTGACGGAACTAAATGTTTCGTTTTTATTATACCTACCATTGTACATCATGAGTAATTTAATTTTGTTTATAACATCGGCGACTTCCGCACTCTCTGTTATTGTTGTTATTATTATTGCCATGCAGGTTTAATAAAAATGTTATAATGTTTGAACAGTAACTAAAATTTATGACCTTGTTAGAACAAAACGATATAGAGATATCTATAGATATACCTGTAATTTATACTTATTAGGATATTAGTTTAGCAGGAAACACCAAATCTTTTAAATATTTAAAAAATATTTGAAAAAAGTTGTTGCTTTTGAGTTAAAAAGTGGTTAAAATGTTGACACTTATATATATCTGGCGTATTGCAAGCTATACGGAAACCCAAGCTTTCCGTCGCCGAGAGCATAGAAAATATATCGCCGTGGCCCCAGGAAGCCCGGTAATTTTTTTCGCGCCTAACAAGAAAGCTAAAAGCCTCCATGTAACCGTGTAATGGGGATTTGTCGAGCGCGAAACACAAAAGGTTAACAGCCGGGTGTTAGAAGGTGCGTAGGGAGGAAAAGGAGGGAATGGAGTAACAGAAAGATCCACTTTGGTCTACCAATTTACTAAATTACAATCTGGCTCATTCGATTGCGCCCGCCAGTCGTTGCTTTAAAGTACGCAAAGCAATTAAGGAAATAAAGATTATGCCCCTAAAGTAATTAAAAGAAACAGACAGTGGCGCCGCGCGCCGCATCTGCCGTTTTATTATTCACATTGAATTAATTTGAAATTAAGTTGAATTCCTTGACAACATAAGTACCCATATAATATAAATATTAAATATAAGTATTATACAATATATTTTTAGTTCGTTTTTTAGTTTTCTATCTAATAAAGTTTATTCCTGTTGTAAAAGTAGAATATAGTTCGTACGGGTTGTCTGTTAAGAGGGGGCCACTTAAAAATATCTTCACAAATTAATATGCATTTTCGGAGACCTTTATTTCAAAGAAAAAATGCATTTTTTATGGGATTAAGACAAAACGATGATGTGTTTCACTGGCAACCTCACTACGTTCTGTACCTACTAACGTTCTGTATATTCTATCGAGTAACACCTTTTCATGGCAGCAGAAGAAAATAGGATCTATATAATGGTTCCCATAACTTTGTCTATCTTATTCTAAAAACCTTGTTTATCTAGAAAACAATGGAGTCCTCAAAAAAATTTGGGAGGAAAAATATCATGTTCATGTTCACAATCAACGCCATCTATTAGAGTTTATCTTTTAACAAGAAACCATGCAATTGATTACATTTACTGGGACAACATGAGCGAATAAGTGGACAGGTTGAAACTCTTCATGCTATCCAAAAATGCCGGAAATAATTCTCATGATAACGAAATTGTTTCTATCATAGATGAATTAAAAGAAACCGAACTCGTGTAATTTCCACTTATTTTCAAAATGAGTGTCAACAAGTTCGGACAGTAATCTCAATCCAAAATAAACGTTGAAAGTTCCCATCTCTCCACGCCGTTGGGTGGTGTTATTTTGGAATTAACTCCCGATGGATCTATAGACGCGAAGAATTAAAAAATTAGAAATCTAAGTGGACCTACCTAAAACGGAGACGCCGCCACCAAAGAATATATTGTTTGTTGCATAAAAAAACGCACAAAGTAATACAACCAAAACATTAAATTCGATTATTAATGATGCAAATAAATTATTAAAAGAATTTCAGGTTGTCTTCTTCGAATTAAGAGAAAAATGAAGCCCCATATTGTCGATGATCTTTTGGGCTAATTTCCTTGTGCAATGTAGTTATGGTTTTGGTTTGCTTAGCTTTAGTAGTTAGGTTTTAACGTTCTGATGATGCTATACTATATTTTTGATATTATACAGAAAAACGCTATAGAGTTTGTCACAGTGAAGCAATAACCTTCTCGCAAGGCGACGTCTGCTTCCAGTCGTTATAGTTAGAAGGCGTCGACACTACATTTCCCGACACTCACACAAAACTTAAACCTACACTTTTCATAAATTAAGTCGCCCGTTCTTGTCGCTTTATGTATGTATTACGGAGAACACGTTGTCCCCAGATACACATTATGATGGAGACGGCGCGAGCAGCGACGCGCGGTCCTCCTTTATTTTACGACCGTTTGGGGGAAGTCCCCACAAGATGGCCCCCCACCCCCCGAGTTATTAGGCCGTTACGGCGACGACGTAAAGTAAAGTGTTCCCCCCATTATGCTCCCCTAACCGCTAAAAGGGGGTGCGCCGGCGGCCAAAGTTTAAACTCAACTCCCCCGCTACAGCCGACAAAGATATCATTAGGGTGTGCTCGTTTAGATAATATGTGCGTATGAGTTCATTACCTCACACGAGTGCGGCTAACTATGAAAGATCATTGATTTATCCTATAAGGAACGGTCGTGTCCGAAATTAGAGCACTATAGTGTCCTAATTTCGGACATTCACCTTATTTTTTCAATTATATGAGGTAATAATGAGTAGTACACAAAAAATAATGAGTATTGTTTCATGCCGACACTGGCATTTCCAGTAAAAATTTGTACCATTTATAAGAACGAAAACATTTTAGGGTTCGCCCAAATATCGTCCGAAATTAGGCACTTCTACGCGATACCTTAATGAAAAATCGGCCTTTACTATATGAAAGTACTGACACAACCTTCCTAAGCTTACAAGCCCTGTGCAACATGTGGCAACGCTGCAGCGGGACGGTTCAACTGGTCTATGCAGTATATGTAGAGCAGTGTGCATTTTGGCTTAATTTATCTTTTCTAATAAATGTTCAACCCTCTTTTAAGTTATAATTAGATACATTTGTGAACTTTGTTTCAATAATTGGGTACCTAAGTAAGTAGGTACGTTGTTTAACACACAATAATAAAAACAGTAACAAGTAACAAAATATACACAGAAGTATAAGTATTTATAATAAGTACGATTCCTGGTGTGAATAGGTAGGTACATTTTCGACAAATAATATGGTAAATTTGGACAAATAGAGGGGACTACATTTTGCTGTAAGTCGAATTTTTGTGATAATTTATTTTATTTAAAATACAAACAACAAGCGAACAGAGAACAGTATGTTGTGAAGGAGAGTAATCTCTTCTGATTGAAATGGCAGTTAGGGTCAATTTCATAATACATTCAACTAAATTATCTTTTGGCTTCAACATTACGTAAAGAAACTTTTGCAACAATACTGAACAATGGTTGGATTGTTAGAAAGCTCCTTTAATGTTAAAAGGGTACTTTTAGTTTGTCTATGCAATTGGCCCTTAATCATTTTATTCTTAAATTTTCGTCCTTTGGAAAGCCCAAAACGAATACAAGTTGACCGCTCGCCTTCAAGCAAAGAAAACCTATAAAGCTACTTCAAGTTATTATTACGACTGGACTTACAGCCAGGTATATAACTAAGTTCTAACTTCCCTCTACTGTTCTAGGCATCTTGAGGCTTAAAATTGTAAAGGAACGATTCTTCACTTCGAACTTTTAGAACATTTTTTCACAAACAAAACGATTTATAAAAAGCTGTCGCCAGCACTGTCTGTTTCCACCCAGAGACACACTGCCCCCTCCTAGCAATGTGGCGACGATAGCACTACCAGCACTATACAAATTAATTCTGGTAAATTTCTTGTAAAATCAACTGACAGGGAGTGACAGGCCACGCCGCTCAGACCTGCAAGCCATGTTGCCAGCTTTCTCAACTTCAGGGCTTTCCTAGAGTCGGCTGTGGCACTGAATATGTTCTATCTATTTATTCACACAAATTACCTATAACTTCAACCTAGTGATAAAGGTCCGTCTCTCAAAAAAATTGCATTTTTTTTATCTGATGAAAGTTTCTAAAAATGCATAGTTAAAGTTAAAAGTATATGGCGCTCTGAATCGTTTTATAACATATTTTCGAAACCACAGAACACACTATAGTTCTAAATTATATGACAACGTTTTAACATCTGCAAGTAGAAAATGAGTCGATTGAATTATTCTCCTTATTGTCCTATTAACCATTGTTCTAAGCCGGTGAAGCAACACTCTTCTCACTGCTCCGTTTGCTTCCAGTTGTAAGAAAGAACGTATGCGTCCACTTCGCACACCTTTCGCTGCTAAAAATATTTTTTATTTGGGGTAGTCTCGACTTAAGTTCGTCGTCACAAAAATTGTATATGAATCATCATCAATGTTTTTAGAAACACATTGTCTCAATAAAAGCACGCAGGGAGTGTCACGCGGTCCTCCCTTATTTTACTACACCATTTGGGGGATGAGACCGCGTAAGATGGCTTTCCGCCAAGTTATTAGGCTGTTATAGGGGCGAGGTAAAGTAAAGTGTTCCCCATATTATGCTCCCCTAACCGCTAAAAGGGGTGCAGCGCCGGCCAAAGTTTAAACTCTGAAAACGGAGAATTATCGGGGAAGTATAAAACAGTTAGGAAGTTTTGTGCGTAAAATATGTTGTTAATTAACAAACAATTCAGTTAAAAGCATTTTACTGTTGTTTGTCTTAGTCAAAATCTAACTATGAATGAATGCGAGCTGTGATAGCATTGTTACCGTTTGTTACATGAAAACGGTTGCTCCTATATAGGAACATCTACAAAGTACACCTTTTTCGCATAGAAACTTCAGAGAAAAACAAACTTTTGTCTGAAAAAAAAAACACCTACAGGTATATATAGGCCCATTATGACGTTTTAAATCACGTGAAATATTGGTATTTTTGACTTCCCAGAATTTATTAGATTATTTTTGTGCCTGCTCTTTAGGTAGTTATACACTTTGGAAGTAGTATTAAAAGTTTTATTTTTTAAAAATTGACAATACAACGACCTGTTAGACTACCACTTAGCATGCTGACTATATAGATTCGACCTCCACAGAAATGCCGTAGGTGGCGCCCCCCTATAAAATCACATCAAAACTATGCCAATATTTTAATCCTTCGTCATTCAAGAGTTATTATGGAAAAAGATAAAATAATAAAATACAATTTTTTCAAGTTGCCTCAACGAAACTTTCAACGTTTAGCTCAAAAAATAACTTTTTCCTTTTCAAAGACCATGTCACGCTAAAGTGAAATGACAGATTAATAAATGTCAAGTTAAAAGGTCATATGACACCAGAAACAATATAGACTATATCCACCTGTCTGATATTGTACCCTGTGTTCTATAAAATTATCTATACCTACTAACTTCTCTTTGAATAACTGGTCATAATATTTTACTGAATTCCACCGAACATTCAGCAACACAGTTGTCCGTATTTGCTAGAATAAATGCTGATTCTTTAATGTTTCGTCTATTTCCTACTTCTTCTTTGAGAATTGGTTTGGACCTATCAGAAAATCCTACGATGGTTATTAAAAGAGTGTTCACATTTTTGACTTCGAAATTTGATTTTGCCTAATATAATTTTTATGTTCTTTTAAACGAACATTAAATGGCCTACAAGTCCCCCCATAGAACTTTCCACATTCATAAGGAATTTTATAAATGCAATTTTTTAGTTTTAACTAGCATCGATCTTAATATATTTTTGATACCTTTGAAAAAAAATATACTTAATAAAATTTATTAAAAAAATAATATTAGGTAGTGTCAATAATAATACTCTATAGGACGATTACCTTGCATAATAGTAGTTACAATAATTTTGCTATACCTTTTTACAAAAAATATATTAGAGACATACCTACCATTTTGTTCAAAATCTTTCATGAATAAAATGCTTATATGAATATGAACATGAAAATTCCTATTGGTAAAATTCATTTCCTAGTTGAAAATAAGTGGTTTTAACACATAGTGTTGTTCTAACATTGCATCTATGTTCAAATATGCCCTTTCTATACTAAAGTCTGATCAATATTCAACTTTCTGCGTAAAATATTTAGTAGAAATGACAAATTTGAATATAATATTTCCAAGTGGCCTTCCTTCAACATAATATAGACACTTTGTACCTATAGTGTAAGTATTGGTTATATGCAATTGAAACATTATATTTAACATAATATTTTCTGGATCGTCTCAAGCGCAAGGCAGTTCACAATCATGATTGAAAATAAATTTAAATCAATAGGTACAGTTCAAATCAAAACTTGGCAAAGAAACACTAATGGCATGCAGAATACACTAATCTAGCGTAAGTGTACTTGCATCGACATTTCTCGGTGAGAACGCTATACATAGAAATTCATTACCGACGAAACGAATATAGAAACCAGATATCCATATACGCGAGTAAGTGGTGCTTTAGATATACCACACTTTCCCGTAATAGATATACTTTCCCACCTATAGGTATTATAGACATGGATACTCGGAGGTAAATTCCCTCCGGGTCTAGCCTGGCACGAAAATCGAGACATGCCACACGATTGGCCGGGCTTGAAGACGCCATCCATATTGTTAAAACACGAAATAACATGTTATTACTCTTTAGCACGCAATAAAACACTTAATGCCTATTCAAACGCTAATAATGGAAATGCTAATTTACCTGGAATTTATTGTGCTGTAGCCCCGTTCGTCCGATCAATACCAATAACCATTTATGGGCATTCAACTTGTCATATTTGGTGTGCGACTATAAATTTGAGCGGGTAATACAGGCCAGGAATTATGTTATATAAAATTGAATGGCCGTGCGTTATGCGTTATTATATCGTAACACCGGATATTTCCGGTATATGGCCGCATGGCCACCATTTTGGCAGCTTTTAATAGACGCTCGGCCGGTTGGAAAATTAGCGAAGCAAAATTACTACAGATAATAACCCATATTGCTGCATTATCATCTTGATCTAGTTCTATGGGAACAAAAATGTTACCATGGGAGTGTTCTGTAACTTAAAAAAATCGAGCTGCTGGGGTCTCCAGTCTCTTGCTTCTATTTTTCCAATTTACTTCCACCATTTGATTTGACCGCACAGCACTAAAGATGGCTAATTAATTTTATGTGTGGTTGACCTCCTTTTGGAGTAAATAATTATTCTCGTGCTTTGGTATACAATATCTTGCTATTGACAATATAGTAATATACAGGGTGTCCCGTTAATAATGGTCCATAGAGCAAATGCAAATATTTGGGGCCAAAATATGACGATTGAGGCTAATATGCCTTATAGCAATGTTGTTTGTTTAAGGGATACAGGGCGTTGAAATTCATTTTTTGAAATTGAATTATGGCTACATCTCCCAAAATAATGAAGCTGCTGAACTGAAATTTGGCACTGCTGTGTTTTTGGGGATGGAGAATAAGATAAAAATGTCAATTTTGCTGTATCTCACAGAGGGCCCCACTTGCGCTGTTTTTGGATCGTGTTTTTACTCCTAACTTTTTTGAGGTTATCTTTTTGGTCTTTCAGGGCCATCACTTTAGAGCATCTTTTCATTCTGTAACAAAAAGGTACTCTTATTTCATAACGATAAAATCAACCGTTTGCGTTGAAATTGGCAAAATGTGCCCCGAAACACCTGAGGTAGACTCCAACATTCGAAAAATAAAATTTTTACCTGCTACTTTCAAATGTTACAGATTCACTGTACCATTTAAAGTGAGAAAAAATTGCTATGAACAATGTACCAAAAATGTTTTGTTTTCAAAATGGAACGGATTGAAACTTGGCAAAATTTAGACACTCTATTTCAAGAAAACGAATGGTATTTCGACCAATGCCCATCTGGCATTTTTTTCTTCATTTTGAATGTACAGTCGATTTGTAACATTTGACAGTGTTAGCTGAAACTTTTATGTTTTGAATATTGGTGTTAACAGGTGGTTTGGGGTACATTTTGGCAACTTCAATGCAAACAGTTGATTTTATCGTTATGAAACAAGAGTACCTTTTTGTTGCAGAATGAAAAGATGCCTTAAAATGATGGACCTGCAACATCAAAAAGATAACCTCAAAAAAGTTAGGAGTAAAAACACGATCCAAAAACAGCGCAAGTGGGGCCCTCTGTGAGATACAGCAAAATTGATATTTTTAGCTTATTCTCCATCCCCAAAAACAGAGCAGTGCCAAATTTCAGTTCAGCAGCTTCATTATTTTGGGAGATAGCCATAATTCAATTTCAAAAAATGAACTTCAACGCCCTGTATCTCTTAAACAAACAACATTTCTATAAGGCATATTAGCCTCAATCGTCAAATTTTGGCCCGAAATATGTGCAGTTGCTCTATGGACCATTATTAACGGGACACCCTGTATAGACCGTTAGTTAGTGCCAAAGTTAGGTGCCACATTTTCGCATACAAGCCTCGAAGAGGGTTGAAAAGTACATTGATGTTGAGTAGAATGAAGGAAAATTTACGGGGATAAAATATGGAAAATTCGATTTTTCATTTTCCACAATTCGATTCGATATTTTCACGCAAGCCGTGTTCATTAAATAATTAATTAATAGAACCTGGCTTTGGAAAACACAAGCCCATCGAAAGTATGAAAACGTATATTTTTTTAGAGTAGGAAAATTTAACAGCTATTTTTCGATTTTCCATATTATGTTATCCCCAGGGGACACTCGTTCCCTTCATTCTATTTAGCATCGATGTAGTTTTCAACCCTCTTCGAGGCTTGTATGCAAAAGTGGGACACCTAAATCTCTCACTATCTGACGGTCTATATATCACGTGCTCGTTTAACCTTCTCATAATTATTGTATGTATAATCATAGGCTTAAATAATCTGCTTACACCTAAGTATGCAATTAAAATTGCAAAACCTATACCTGTAAATTAATTTAGGATAATGGTAGTATATTATTTGGTCAATTGCAAACATTAACCAAACCAATCGCCTTCATTTGAAGACTTAATTTGCACATTTGCCGACACTCTATTAGTAAGTGATAAGAAATTATAAGCTGTACAGGCTGTCCCATTTCGACACTTTTGCACGGTATCTCGGTTGTTTTTAAAGATAGGGAGTTGTGGTTTTCGGGACACCATAAAAAGAAAAGCCCCGTTAACAGAATTGTCATAACCTCCTCAGCTTTTGAGATACAAGGTGGTATTTAAAATTTTGAGTGCATACCAACACCAATATTATTGCTTTTCTTGTAAATACTTTTACAGTCGTTAATCTTACATCCTTATAACCTGCAAAAGTATCGAAAATGGGACACCCTGTAAATGTTTGTTTCTTAACGCATGCAATGCGACTTATTAACTTATCCAAATATGATGTTTATTTATTTTATTAACAACCATATTTACTGCAATTTTTGCATTGCTTGGGAAGTCGTTTATTTCCTATTGTATACCAAAGTAGGAAATAAACGACTTTATTGTATACCAAAGTAGAAAATAAACGACTTCCCAACTATTTTTTTGCAAGCAATGCAAAAATTGCAGTAGGTATGGTTGTTAATAAAATAAATAAACATCATTTGGATAAGTTAAGTCGCATTGCATGCGTTAAGAAACAGGTCACAAGATAAAACTCATCAAACGAGTAGAAGTAGCTGTGTCGTCTAGCTAGGTACATTTTAATAGTTCTATAATAATAATAATTCTCACCCTCACAGTATTCCAAACTAGGAGTACCCTAGAAGCAACCACATATGCTTGTGCGGGGGAGGGGGGCAATTACTATTAATTTGTCTTCGTTGCCATGCCATTTGTCATCAATAGATGGCCTGTATGTAGGATCCTAACTCTTTTCTGGTAAAAAATGCCCCCTCCCCTCTTTGTATATGCAACTTCGTGTGTTTTATAAATAAATTTTGAAAAACAAACAGTTTTTTATTTATCGCGCTTTAAATTTGGCAGTACATGCATGTGGAATGGAAAATATGTACCTACCTAGCAGTGGCGTCGCGTGACTTCAGAAACAGGGGGCACATTCAATTTTTTTTCTCAAGACCACGAACAGTATTTAATATTTTTATCGCAATTTTATTTTACCCGAAACAAAAAATACTTCAGAAATAAAACAACTTGTACTGTCACAGCCAGGGGGCCCGTGCCCCCCTGGCCCCCATGTCGCGACGTCACTGCTACCTAGTATAAATAATTCCATTATTTCAAAAACTAAGAACCAGTAGGTAACTAATTTTTTAGGAGTTTTTACAACTTTCCTATAAAGTTGTTTTGACTTATATAATTCAAATATTCTTCTAAAATTTTGTAAGATTCTATCTCAGATAACATATTATTCCTGACAACGCTAATATATTCTCAAGTATTTAGGTAAGCACTCAACCTGTGGGTACTTAGGTAGTACCGTAGTACTGGTACTATGAAGTAGGTGTACTCTTATTCGACCCAATAAAACAGGCTAGCCGCTTTCGCGAAAACGGGGACAAACATTTTGATTCAAGCAACAATGGCGCTGAACGAACATAGATTTTTAATTATATGGGTTGGCATTAACGATTCTTGCCTAATTGGAATTAATCGGCATTCGTTACGCGGGGCATGTCGCCACGCCGTGTTTATGGCGGCTAAGTGGCTTATGTGACAGGCATTTAAGAAGTTTCTAAATATAAACAAAAGTAGAGCCTTGTGGGAGGCTACTTATACCTGCCGAGGAATTTTAAAAGTTTCCCTCTAATTTATGTCGACGACAACACAAATGCATTTAGAGAGATGCAGAGAATATCAGGGTTTATTACAAACAACTCTTTGGTTCTACTACAGACAAACGGCAAATAAAATAAAAGTAGAATGCTGAAGGGTAAAAGACCGCGGCACATTTAAAAAGTACAAAAAAAATCCCAGGCAAGGTAAATAAATATTTCAAGGTCATTGTGGAATGATGCAGGTTAGATGGAATTTTATATCTATTTACCTACATGGAACTAGTATTTTAACATGTTACAATCGAGATTAATATTCCATTTGAATACCTCTATTTTTTATACTATAAAAAGGAAACAATAATGGTAACAGGTCAGGGAAGCTTGAAACTTTTAAGCAATTAAGCCATCTGTATGGCCTTTTGACCAAACAAAAAAAAAAAAGAATCCTTAACGTCCTTCTAAATCTTCTTGTGTTACCTATTCCTGGTAGATTTCTTTCAATTGAATATAAGAGAAACTATTCCTGGGATTCTACCATGTTTCGTCAATGGAATTTGAACAAAAACTGCAAATTAAAGAGTTGAGCAAGCCGTTATCCGATTTAACTATAAGAGAAAAATCATTCTAAGTTAAACATTATTAAGGCACTTTTTTACAAGGAAACTAAATATGGCCTCGCATTTTTTTCTCGCCTCCCTGGACAAAGATATGACTATCAACTTTTATTTTTCTTATGGGCGCCATATTGGATTTTTGCATTTTTGAAAAGAGGATTTTTTCTGGTTAAAATGATATGTCACACATTATGCTTTACTTTGTTTTTCTTGTCGTAATATCAAATTAATAGTTTTTGCATAGAGTGCCTTGGAAACGTAAGCCCCATAATGTCTGAAGTTTTTGCATAGAGTGCCTTGGAAACATAAGCCCCATAACCCATAATGTTTGACGTTTTTGCATATATTGGAATATTGTTTAATGGTTCAGTAAAAATTAAGTTAATATTAAGTAGCCATCACGTATAAATTCAACAAAAGTGTCTACTTAAAAAATAATTGGTTGTGCGGATGTGAAGAAACAAACAAGTTGTTTTGTTTTGTATGAGTTTTGTTCGGCGGTGAAGAAACTTGGCCAAAAAAGGGAACCAACGATGTTGTGCACATTTGGGATAGAATGAAGGCACACGAAAAATCGAAAGGTAAAATAAATATAAAAACGCAGCTAAATTCAGCATATTATTCCGATACATTGCTTAAACATAGTGAGCAAAAAAATCGGTACGTTTTAAATCAAATAATTAGCTGTGTTCGTTTTTGTGGGATAGCAACTTTTTTCTTCGCTTTCCGCTTACTTTTAAAACACCCTATTGTCCCTGTTAATCATAGAACTCAATAATAGTCCTTCCCAACTCTTCAACAACAATTTCTGTATCTCCTGTATATGTGTAAACGCAACATCAAATAAATAATAACAAATTAGCCTGGAATGCTATTATATAACTGGTTATAAGATTTAATGTAACGTTGCACAAATATTATTGTTTATATTGACCACAATAACCACAAAATCTAATTCGTCGTGAGCATACTATATCGCCCATTAACCTATTTTATTAAATAATAACGATGGGAAAAAATCTCATTTTAAAACTTTCATTTTTGAAACCTTATAGAACAATTTAAATGAGAATTATATGTTATGGCACAGAAACCAGAAACAGAACTGTTAGAAAAAGTGTTTGTGGCGCACAATATTGCAGATGGCTAAGATCCCAGACAAAATGTACCTAACTAGACATATAGAAATAAGTCGTGGAGTATACATCAACCTGTTTGCTTTTTGTAAATTTGACGGGACTACCACGTGTACAGGGTGTCCCACCTAACGTGATAAACCCGCTTTTCTCGGTAATTGTCAAGATAAACTGATGGTTCAAAAACCAAACTTGTGTAGAACTTTCTGAGTAATTCGAATATGAATCAGACTTACTGTACAGGGTGTTGTTAAAAAGTTATTTAAAAAAAAACTTCCAAAATATGTCATTTCTGACTTCCGGTTTCTTCTCCCAATTCCAACCATATATAATAATAATTCTCACCCTCACAATACTCCAAACTAGGAGTACCCCAGAAGTAACCACATGCTTGTGCGGGGGAGGGGGGCAATTACTATTATTATGTCTTCGTTGCCAGATGCGGCTAGGGCCGACTTTTTTCCGGATAGAACTAGGATAGCATTCGCTCAAATACTATTGAAAACCCTAGAAAACCGTAGTAATCCCAGTGAGTGTAAGACAATTAGTAAATCACACGGATAAAGCTATTTAGGAGCTATACCTTGAACCCACATTTGTCCAGTGCTCTTATTGGCCATAGCGGTAAGTCAGCGCCGGTACGAGCGACGCCACCGCGGCCCCAGGGAAAAGAATTGGAGTTTCTGGCTTAGATATTTAGAAAAAACGAAATTTTGGCGATTTATTCTAATCCATCTACCGTCTTTGTTTCTGATTTTAGATAAAAAGAGTAAATACCAAAGTTGGAGGGAATTGAGTCCCCAATGCGGTTATCATGTTCTACTTTTCGTGACAGCTGCCATTTTTGAGATATGTCACAAATTCGAGTTTTTTCTTAAATGGAAACCATAGTTATTTCCGTTATTTTTCGGAATAACCATATCGTTGGAAATCTCTTAAAATGCCTATAATTTTCTGAAACCATGACCAACTATGGTTTTCATTTAAAAAACACAAGTTTTTTACGGAAAGTAGGACACGATAACCGCATTGGGGGGCACAATTCTCTTCGGCTCTGGTGTTTACACTTCACTAGAATTCTTTCCCTGTATTTAGAGATCACTATACAGAGTGATTCAGTTTTTATTCGGGAAACTTTGTCAGTGCATTAAGCACATCCAAATATGAAACAAAAGGATCATGTATAAACATAATATGCCGAAAACTTATTGTTTTCGAGATCAGGATATTGAAATTTCAAGAAAAAATGGTTTATTTTTTTATAACTTCCGATTCGGCACATATAGGTATTTGAGCCAAATTTGCTACCCAATAAAACATTAAAGCATTAGAATTTCATGAGAATGTTAAGGTCCTCAGGCCACCAGTGGCGGATTTATGGTATTAACTTTAATATAAATTAAGAAAAAAATAGTACGGTCCTGAAAATGAAAAATTGAAACAGCCATTAGAAAGACGGTAGAATTTGCAAAAAATATAACGGAAGTGTTGTGTACAGGGTGGTTCATTATAAATTGACACCCCCCTTAACTTGTTAGTTTTTGAGGTTAGAAAAAAAGTTTTTGACAAAAGTTTTAGACGTTTTGTGACGCTATTGGACCGTGTACAATGTGTTCTAGAAAGCCGTGGCAGATATAACTTATGTTTTTTTTTAAATGGAACAACCTATATATTTTTGCATTTTTGAAATCTGCTCATTAAGGCAATCAAAATGATATTTAACTTTGTGGCATTATCTTCTTCCGTTTTTGAAAACTCCCGTATTCAAATTTTATACTAAATTTATTTAACTCGAATTTGTGGATCTCGTGATAAAGATAGACGATCAATGTAATAACGAAAAATATTTGTTTTAAACAAGAGAGTAACATAGTGAAACTCTAAAATTTTTAGTTGTGTACTATACAGGGTGGCCCACCACGAACTGCATCGATCTATATATGGAAAACTAAAAGTAGGAAAATTCTGAAAATTTGGCACCTCACCAATGCCGATGGGCGCTGCTCAACTAAAATATTTTGGTGAATCTGGCACTTTCGGTTATACCGGAAGTCGATATCAACTTTCTTTTTTCAAATGGAACACCCTGTATATTATTGCATTTTTGGATTTTTAGGCATCATTTTGGAACAAAAACATGCAACATGTCATATGTCTAAATCCCACCGTTTTTGAGATATTTGCATTTTTCCGAAAAAAAATGACAGGTGCAGACCTAAAGTCAATTAGCAATTTATACGAGGAAACCGCGAAATTTCAAAACGAATTTTTGGCATCGTGTAACAGAAGCCCTGACCTAGTGATCTCTGCTGAGAAATAAATCCGTTCCTATACAGGGTGTTCACAAAATATGAATAAAAATTACATTCAAAATGTGCTTAAATCTCGAAATTTTCAAATGGAAACCCCCATTTTTTTTAATGCGATCTTATTCACCACTAAAAATAATGACAACTTTGTGTAAGGTTTCCTATACCTAAATGCCGTAATTTTCGATTAATTTACGAAAAACCCACTTTTCGTCCATAAAATGCGGGGTTTGTTTAACGCTTGGAAAATCATATTAGCCGTGGACGTTGAAAAGACAATCGCGGCTGAGGAAATGTCACTTGGTTTATAAATTATTGTCAACAATAATGCCGGCGCGCTTAAATTACACAAACGAAGATTATTTAAATTTGTTTATTATCTACGGAGAATGCAACAAAGTAATATCAAGAAAGTGCGATACATTTGGGGCTCGCTATCCACAGTTCTTGACTACTTTATTTGAGGCACAATAAAGAATCAAGTTTACAGTACTCCATTAATAACAATGGAAGATTGCATGGACAGAGTGCGACATGCGTTTGCCAATTTAAATCCACTCTCTATTAGAAGGGCTACGCATGAAGAACTATACTTCGGAGATGTGAAAAGTGCTTAGACGTTCAAGGAAGACAATTTGAACATTTATTAAATTAACACGAACAAGAGGAAGGTTTCTCTAGTCTCTGCTTGCCTTTAACACTGTATTTTTACTTTGATACATATTTACTGTTTAAAATTTTGTTATTTCTTTAACTATTAGTATCTTAGTGTTTTAATGTAGTGTAATTTAAGCCAGTAACAATAGGCTTATTTTTAAGTGATTTTTCTCTGACATGTCCATACAGTTTAAAATTTTGTACTTGTGTTTGGCGATGGTTTTGTTTTTTGTGCAGAGCGAGCACCAAATGTATCGCACGTTCTTGATATTACTTTATGTTGCATTCTCCGTAGATAATAAACGAATTAAAATAATCTTCGTTTGTGTAGGTAATTTAAGCGCGCCGGCATTATTGTCTACAATAATTTATAAACCAAGTGACATTTCCTCAGCCGCGATTCTCTTTTCAACGTCCACGGCTAATATGATTTTCCAAGCGTTAAACAAACCCCGCATTTTATGGACGAAAAGTAGGTTTTTCGTAAATTAATCGAAAATTACGGCATTTAGGTATAGGAAACCTTACACAAAGTTGTCGTTATTTTTAGTGATGAATAAGATCGCATTAAAAAAATGGGGGTTTCCATTTGAAAATTTCGAGATTTAAGCACATTTTGAATGTAATTTTTATTCATATTTTGTGAACACCCTGTATAGGAACGGATTTATTTCTCAGCAGAGATCACTAGGTCAGGGCTTCTGTTACACGATGCCAAAAATTTGTTTTGAAATTTCGCGGTTTCCTCGTACAAATTGGTAATTGACTTTAGGTCTGCACCTGTCATTTTTTTCGGAAAAATGCAAATATCTCAAAAACGGTTGGATTTAGACATAGGACATGTTGCATGTCTTTGTTCCAAAATGATGCCTAGAATCCAAAAATGCAATAATATACAGGGTGTTCCATTTGAAATAAGAAAGTTGATATCGACTTCCGGTATAACCGGAAGTGCCAGATTCACCAAAATATTTTAGTTGAGCAGCGCCCATCGGCATTGGTGAGGTGCCAAATTTTCAGAATTTTCCTACATTTAGTTTTCCATATATAGATCGATGCAGTTCGTGGTGGGCCACCCTGTATAGTTTAATAATCTGGAACTATAATGGCCACTGGCGAAATTAGCCCGTACAAATATTTTTTGTTTGGATTTGGTATTGTTTAATATGTTGAATGATTACAACATTATTATTATTATTGGTCTAGGTACATGTATAGTTTTATATTTTGTCCTTTGTGGAAAATTGAAACAATCCCGTGTTCTTCAAATGTTCCCACTTTTATCGACCACCTAAAAGGAAAGCGGGGAGGCAAGCTCACGGAAGTAATTCGCTCCCTCAAGTTTCATTTTTCAGTCCCATAAAGAGAATTGACACCTACTTTTTAATATCCGGGAGTTTCTAGCGGGATGAATTTTAAATTGGACCATTTATAAAAGATGAAGACCCAGTTGGGGGAAGTTAGGGAGAATACCCAATGATGCAAACTTTATAATCGCGAAAAAATACGGCGGGGCTCGGAGAGTATGCTGCCGACGAATCTTTAGAGCCCCTCACGAATTTATTGAACCACAATAGAAGCAATAGAAGTTTTATTTCATAGCGGGAAAAAGTAATGGGACGGTCCAGCCAGTTTTTTGTAGCAGGATAGAAAATGACATTTTAATATCTTATATCACTATACAGAATGTTCAGATTTGATCCGGAACACCCCTGTAAAATTGCGATGCGTTTCAGGATTATATCAATAATAGAACATACCTACATATTTTTTTCTTGAAATCGGCATTAAAATGTCCCAAAATCGTCATTAAAAGCACAGAAATCGTACAATAATGTAGCCCATTATTGTACGATTTTTTCAATAAGTATAGGCCTTGGCGAGATGTAAACATCAAACGTCAGACGCGGAGAAATCGCCCGTCAAAAGTGACCAAATATTCAAAACCCGGCCGATAAAGGCTCATTTAACTTTTCGTACACATTGAGAAATTGTTTCCTATAGAAGCGCAATCCTTCAGTATACATATTTTAGTAAATTTGAAAATCAATAGATTTGTTGTGTAGGCTGCACAAGAAGCAGCAGTTTGGTTTTTCTGTCAGAAGGTGCTGTACATCATTATACTTGTCCTAGGTAGAGCGATCGGTAAAGTCAAGCAAAAAGTTGAACTTCAGTGCCTTGGTACATAAATAACTATTATATACCATACAAAGCGAAAAAGTGATCAAAATCAATTTACCCGTCCTGCATGTCCCGCAGTTATTATTTAAACAATTGGTTTGGTACTACACACAAAGTTGGAGTTTACGGCCGCATGCACGTATTATGGAAACGTATGTTCTCGTGTTTGCACCATATAAAACTTGTTTACTACTTCCTGCTTTCGGTCCCATGTGTACCTATTTATTTTTACTATGTACTATTTCATGTCGGCTATCATTTTGTATCGGCTTGTTTGATTGCTTGTGGCTTTATTGCAATACTTTCCGAATGCACGATGCATTAGAATTATTATTGTCAGATAGATGGGCAGATATCTCGAATAAGCAGACTTGTTTTATTTTTGTCTATATCGAACAAATTATCTGGTATATTGCTGTTGCGTGTACAGTCACGGCCGGTTGAAACCGAACGACCAGAAGAGATTTCTCGTGGCTTTCGGTAGCGGACGCGGCGAGGATTCTTTGCAACAGATTAAGCCGATGTCACCGAAAGGGTTAAACAAATAAAAAAAAATCAGTATTAAGATCTCCCCCTCCCCCGCACAAGCATTCAGTTGCTTCTGGGGTACTCCTTAGTTTGGAGTATTGTGATAGTAAGAATTATTATTTTTTTACTAAAACAGTTCATAAGTAAACAGGGTGATTCAGTTTTATTCTAGGATACTTCAACATAAGTGATAGAAAACCATAAAATATGACTATTTTCTGGTATAATTTTTTATCCACAGCTGCCTCGGTTACGAGTTACAAGGTGTTTAAATTCTCAAAAAATTGTAACGTTATATTTTTTATTTCTCCAACCGTTAAATATTTATACAAACAATGCATTGATCAAATGTCACAAAATATGACAGTATAGATACTAAGTTCCCCATATACCCAGTGGCGGAGTGACGGGTAGGACATTACTTTCGTTTTGTCTTGCGTTATTTAGGTGCACGATTAACTTTTTATAAACAGTCAGATCTGAGAACTATACAGGATGTCACAGTTTTATCTGCTAAACTTCACAAGTGAGTAGGTATACTCTTTTTCTTATTTTAACCTTTTTATAGTCTGTCTAATAGTTTGAATTTCTGAGACCGTTGGTGCACTGTCTTCTATCAACCAGCCAAAAGTTCAGTTTTATAACCGAACAAAAAATATTTTTATGGGAAACAATATACTTAGTCATTGTTATCAAAAAGAACCAAGATTTCTTCATTACGAATTTTCCATTTTGCCTCATTAATTAATTATGCGAAATATTATTAATTCGTGGGTTTAGTTAATTTCCGCTAAATTTTGTCAGGGTGCAATTTAATTTTTAAATAATTAATGTCATCAAATTGGAGCTATAGAGCTATTATTAATCCGCAATATAAGCGAATTAATATTAATATCAAGAGCAGAAAATGCAGGAACTAGGCAAATGGAAATTAATATTGAATTAACCCAATTAAAAATGTTAAATTTTGCATCGACCGTATTCTAGGAACTATAAGTCTGGATAAAATGCTTCCGTATTTTTTTTCCTGAATTTAATGAAGGGTGTTTATAAGATTAGAAAATATAGTAATAGATATTTTCTATAAAAATATCCGAATTGATTATTAGAATATAATATTTTATTAATTTTTTTGAAGTTTAAAATAGAGCATAAGTTGTATGGAATTTTATAATGTTTAAACCCATGGCTGTTGGGTAAGAAGGAAGCTAACCTAAAACAAAATTTCCTTTAAGTTGAAACAACGGGTTGGTGTTATAGATCCTATATTCTAGAACGTGAGAAAGCTAAGATTTTTGAATTCGAACTATTGTGACGTAGAAAAACACCTTGACCAATGAAGATACAAAAAAACACATTTTTTTCCAGTTAAGTACTTATAGGTACTTTTGAGGAAAGTTACATATTTATTATACTGGTAGTGTAATTTGGTGATAACATTTAATTTCGAAATTCAATTAAAGGAAACTTTTCTATTATAGCTACAAACAAAGAGCGTTTCCTGTAAAATACGAGACCAAATCCGACGGGCAGGCAGATTTTCAGGACATTATATTATTAGGTATATTACCTGCTGGTAAGCCCATCTTATCGCCGCACCTTTCCTGTAAACTCCCCAAGGCGCATGCGTCGTAATCCGTAGCACGGGACATTTCATCCACGACAATAATTTATTAGGACCCGTTTTATGACATTAATTAATGATAAATAGCGCAATTACTAGTTGTTGCGGTTATCGGGAACGAGTACATTGATAACCGACCGGGATTAAAATTGTATCTGCATGTAATGCGATAGCGGGGATGTATACATTATCCGATGTTCATAAATTAAAATTAATTATTGGTTTTTCGAAGAGTTACAGCCACCATTTTGATGAGAAATTGACGACACATCCATGCACATTTATTTCATTTATTTCTGCTATTTATAACTTTGTTGGCCACTCTAAATTTTAAACCCCGCAGACAAAATATAACTACATGGCATTCTAATCATTCAACATATAAAATACCAAATAAATAATATATAAAACGCGCGTAAGTATTTGTCTAGGTATAGGTGCATGGGCTGATCATGTTACCAGTATGGGATTTTTTTACATGCCACGCACGTCTCGTGTCCCATTGTTCAAAATTATTACGCATTACACATCTAGGTATAAACTTTTTAGAGTAAAAACAACACGTTTGCTTTAAACTTAGTTTCGCACTTGCTAGGAAACAATATATAACTTCGAATGTGCATCATATACCCAGACAAATCAAAACACATGAAACACTTGTATATGCACGGAAGCGGCGGTGTTGCCGGATAGTACAATCGTCTTGGAAAATCACTATTTTACGACTATTAATAATTATTATATTAAAGGTAAAGACGCAAATAAGTCGTGCAATAATGTAGGTATTATTCGACGTACATAGTTATAATTTTTAGCCATATTTACATATACAGGGTGGATTATAAGTGGCTCACTTAAAACATCTTAGCTATTTTTTGCATAAGATCTAGTTACCCGCATGGAAATAAATAATCTATTATGACGTTAAATTGATGTAAGCATTGTAGCTTTAAAAATTTCAAAATAAAATGGTTTACATGCATTTAAGTTAATGTCAAATAGCTAATCCATAATTGTTATTTTAAATAATAAAAAACTAAACTGGTGGACATTCTTTCTCTCTGAAAATAAATAAAAAATACTTAATATTTTCAATTTAAGGCAACACTTAGCAGGTACCTTATGCAATTATCTTAAAAATGACAATATAATAAAATATTAATACTATAGGTATTGCAATAAATGCTCAGTGAACACCTAGTATTTACACCTACTTTTTCACAACAAACAACACCACATTCTTCAACATTTCATCTAAGTATCACATGAATGACATAATTAAAGATTTTTACAAATAATTGAATTTTCGTGCTTAAGAGGCAAAGAGGCAAATTTTACGCGGGAACTGATACAACAAAATAATGCCACACGTAAATTATATCAGTTCTTGCAAACAATTTTCATGTTAAATATTTCAAGCATTTCAAAAAATAAAAAAGTCACAGCGGTTTAAATATTTTGATTTTTTTTAATTTTTTGCCATATTTTTGTAGGTGGCCTTGCAACTTTCATTATGACAAAAGAAGGTTCCCAGGAAGGGTAATTAATGTCAAAGATATGAAAAACTTTTATATGGAAAAGTTGTTTGGAATAAGGTATCCCAATTTTGAGGCGGCTCGGTCTACTTTGATTATTTTTTTATTTTCGTCGATAACAATAAAAGTTCGATGACATGTCATTATAACTATTTTCGAATAGTTCTTAGTTGGAATTGCTTTAGTTTTAACTGAACAGGTGAAAATAAAAACAAATATCGCACAAATAATAATCAAAGTAAGTCGTGCATAACTCCTTATTCCAAACAATTTTTCATACATACTGTAGATATACAGTGACCGGCAGAAAGTTGGACACAAATGGGAGACTTTTTTATTTTCTCAGAAAATTTTATTCTTGATAAAAGTGGGTGCATCATTTCAAACTCAAAACGCACATATCAAAATTTAAATATCTCTTTTTGGATACGAGGCAGATTCAAAAATGTCAAAATAACTCAAGAGTACCCTTATTTTTTAAAAATGTGTAAAAAGTTACTTACAAAGTTGTTTGTAATCAAAGGTGGATGTCAGGTTTAAAGTCTAGTAAAAAAAAGGAATTTAACTTTTTTGTATTTTTTTTTCGACCACTCTGTGTATTACAAAAAAACAAAATACCGCAAGCGCAACTTATCGTCGGATAACACATGAATTTGCTACTAAACTTTAATTTTGTTCGATTATCAGCTAGAAATTTAAATTAATCCAAATCAGAGTTTAAAAATATTAAATTTTTGTGTCCAACTTTCTGCCGGTCCCTGTATATAATATATCTATCTAATATCAAACTCAGCTTACTAGGATTAGAAACTATGGAATTCTCCCAAAACAACAATCTTTGTTGGTATGGAGTATGGAGGTATTTACCTACGTATACTTACAAAAACTTCAAACCCGGTTATGAGATTCTTGGTTGTTGTTGAATATATGTTACAAGCCAGGTTATAAGGTTAGATTACTTGTCTAAAGTCAACAGTAACGACTTATGGATAATTCCAATCCAAACTTCTAATTATTCCTCTTGACGATCGTTAATGTTTCTTTGGGATTTGGGATTAGGTACTACGGTTTTCTAGGGTTTACCGTAGTATATACTTGAACGAATGCTATCCTAGTTCTATCTGGAAAAGTCAGTCGTTATATCCGTAAATGGCATTTAGTTGCTTCTGATGGGGTATACTCCTCATAATTTGGAGTAGGTATATTAATTGTGAGAGTGATAATTATTAATTATTTACAATGCAAATACAAGCCAATTTGACTTACTGATCGTAAGCTGTCTCACATAATTATACTAAGTATGTGAGAATAGCTTACGGTATTTTTTGTCGGAAAAGGCGTAGGTATAAACGCATCTATACAAACATTTCTCTGTATTACATTAGGGCTTTAGGTATTCTCTATTGTTCAGTGGATTGAATAATAATATTATAGTGCAAAATGAGCTATGGACTTTTTAAACAAAAGAATTATTCCGAGCTTGGAAAAGCAACCCTGTTAGATCTCGCTAAGTTAGTGAAATAAGTAGTATCATGAATGCATTTTTAAATATAAAATAAGAATAAGGCAGTATGGAAAATGAAAAATCGTTGTGATAAAAAGTATAACAAGCGTTGGGTGAATTCACTCGTCAGTCAACGGTGTATATACCTAAGGCCTTTAGGTATATGATTAAAAATGTTCCATACAACTTCATAAAATAAGACGGAGAATAGATTTGTGAGGTATAAGTTGAAGTAGTGATTATAGTATTACTGTAATCACTATCACTGGTTGAGATTAATATACAGTGTGACCCATTTGTTTTGGGGTCAGTCTGTAAAAAGTGTATCAATCGTGCGATTTGGCTGATTTTTTTTTTAAATTGTAGAGCTCGATGAACTGCACATTTTGAACAAAAATTGCCTGGTTCGCATAAAATCCAAAGCCTACTATGACCGTTTTTATGAGCAAAATTTTAAGAAACCATATTAGCGTTTTTTTTTGAAAAAATCTGTGTGCGCCAATGGATTGAGCACCCCTTGAAATGGGTATGTACAAAATTTCATCAAAATATTTCAAGTAATAACGATTTTGTAGAAAAATTAAAAATGCAGCCAAGGTACGTCTTTATTTTCAAAAATTCAAAGTTGGCCATGGAAAATAATTGAATTGTAATAATACAACCTTATGCTTATAAACACAAAACATAAAAACAATTAAAATTATAAAATTTTTGTAACTTCTACCAAGCCTCCATTTTCTACAATGCATTTGTCGTTCCTCTTGCGTACATTCAAAATTACATTTCGTATTTGCTGTGGAGTAATTTCCTCACAACTACGGTTTATCCTAGCTTGCAGTTCTTGTAAATTATGGGGTCTTGACTTATAAACATTTTGCTTAAGTGTACCCCAAAGAAAAAAATCTAAAGGAGTTAAGTCCGGAGATCTCGGTGGCCACTCACAGAAAGGACTATTTCGCCCTATCCAACAGTTTTCAAAATTATTATCTAGCCAGTTTCTGATTAAACGAGCATTATGAATAGGACTGCCATCTAACTGTAACTTTAAATTTAAACGGTATCTTAATGGTAACTCATCTAAAGCATTTCTAAATTCAATTTCTAGAAAATTCAAGAAGCCAGCCGCATTCAAATTCCCTTCAAAGAAAAATGGGCCAATTATTCTGTCGCGTAGTATTCCACACCAAACGTTAATTTTTTGTGAATATTGTCTCCTTGCATTTATTATAAACTCTGGATTTTCAGCTGACCAGTGACGGCAGTTTTGACTTGATACTACACCATTTGTAGTAAACGTGGCTTCGTCGGTGAATAAAATTTCATTTAAAAAGTTGCCATTATGGAGATATTCACCTTGCAGCCAATAGCAAAATTCTAATCTTCTCTCCTCATCTCCTGGTTCCAGGGTGTGCAAAAATTTTGGCTTAAACGGTTTTATTTTGTTTTGTCTCAAACATCTCCTTATACTCTCTCTGGGTATATGAAGGTCTAAACTAGCCGTTCGAACACTATTTCGAGGATTGTCACTAAAGTATTGCAGAATTTGATTGTTATTTTCAACAAGTCCACGTCGTACATTTTGCCTAGTTTTTAATAAATTTTTAGAAATCGATCCAGTTTCATCAAAAATATTGTTTATACGTTGTACAGTACTTCGACTCACTGATCTACCTGGGTGTCTATTGTTAAATTCGGCCGCAGCTTCTGCTGCCGAGCGCTCGTTGTCGCCCACGAGTCGAACAATTTCTATTTTGTCTCTTATGCTTAAATATTCCATAATTATTATAATTAATTGTATTGAGCACAAACAATTTCTGAACTCAATTTAGACAGTTTGACACTTAATAAAAGTAAACAATTCAATTATTTTCCATGGCCAACTTTGAATTTTTGAAAATAAAGACGTACCTTGGCTGCATTTTTAATTTTTCTACAAAATCGTTATTACTTGAAATATTTTGATGAAATTTTGTACATACCCATTTCGAGGGGTGCTCAATCCATTGGCGCACACAGATTTTTTCAAAAAAAAAACGCTAATATGGTTTCTTAAAATTTTGCTCATAAAAACGGTCATAGTAGGCTTTGGATTTTATGCGAACCAGGCAATTTTTGTTCAAAATGTGCAGTTCATCGAGCTCTACAATTAAAAAAAAAAATCAGCCAAATCGCACGATTGATACACTTTTTACAGACTGACCCCAAAACAAATGGGTCACACTGTATAGGTATATGATTTTTTCAGGGGATTTACCAGTATGGGGGTATAGGTAGTTGCCAATTACGTTTCTGGACATATTGGGTGCAATCAACGTTACCAAACGCATGCATGCGCGCTTACTGTCGGTTAGAATACCACATATTACTTACTTTGACTTTTGGAAAAGCATATTCGGCAAACAGTTGGACGGCATGGCCCTTAACCCTCCAGAGATTGAACCCACATCCCGCACCCGAACCAATCGACTCACCTGCCAGCCTATCCTTCACCACCTGCGTGGCGAACGCGGCCGCGGCGGCCGACCTCTGCAGCACCGGATCCAAGCCGAGCGTCCACGGGCTGAACACCGGCCCCGGCGGGCTGGCCGGCCCGCCCAGCGGCCGGTGCGCCGGCACCCTCAGCACGCCGTGCCCGTAGAACCCGGCCGGCACCAGCCCCAGCTGCGCCCTCTGCTGGAAGAACCCGGCCGGCGTCTGGTACAGGCCCGGCGCGTCCTCCCCCGTCTTCTGGTCGAAGCCCTTCCCCAGCAGGTTGGAGATGCTGAACGGCAGCGTCGCCGTGGTGGCGCCGCCGGGCGTGCTGCACCGGCTGCGCGGCTCGCTGTCGCTGTGCGACAGGCGCGAGTCGGTGTCGTCCAGGATGTTGATCTCGCGGTCGTCCTCCTCGTGGTCGGACATGGTGTCTTGGCGGCGGGGACGCGCGGCGCACAGACGACGGTGGTCGGCGGGCGACTGGCGCCGTTGCCATGGCGGCGGGACGCGCGGGCCGGCGCGCCGCCGCGATTGGCCGGCGCGGGGCGCGGCGGCCCCGCCCGCCGCCATTCCCCATTGGGTTAAACTGATTCGGGGCAAATTGGATAGCGCCCTGTTAATTTTTTCGGGGGCGATTCGCGCGGTCTTGCCCCGGGGCGAGCGCGGCGCGCGCGCCCGTGATGGCGACCGCCGGGTGGCGGCGCTGCCGTAGGAGTTTGCGGTGAGGTTATAGGAGGATTAGGAACACTCGGTTGGGTTTATCTTTGTCTGGGATAAATCAGTTTTGAAACGTATAGGTTATATAACGTAATAATATTTACAAGTTTGTTCAGCAAATGTTCCGCCCCACGTCACAACTCCCGTCCTTGTCTTACTCATGACTATACGACGGATATCGATCGTATAATTCACGAGCCAGACAAGGACAGGAGTTGTGACGTAGGGCCGAACATTCGCTGAACAAACTGTAGGTATTATTCTTCGCTATAGAGGGTAGGTATGCTTTATCGATTACTTATACCTTATAGGTTGCACGGGCGTTGCAAAGTTGCATATAGTTTAACGTTCGTTAAACCCTGTATAGTACAGTAGGTATACCTATGAGCGTTGACTGAAATATCGGATTTCAGTCAACGCTATGAGGTAGGTATATGCACCACCACTCTAACGCCTATTTCATAATGTAGGTATGCCCAGAAAGTCGTTGGAAGTAATTCAAATCAAACTATATGTATCTATAGGTAGCGCAAAATAACATAAATTAAAAAATTATTAAAAATCTTTGGAAATTTCTGGGATTAAATTTTCTGTCGTCATATTACTTGCAGCTTCCAAAATATGCGATATTGTCAATTCTATCTCATTGAAACTGGAAATCTCAACTATCGAGTTGTATGCTATACTTTGTGCACGACCTACAATTTAAGTTTTAATTAGATAATATTTGAAAAAAAATGCCTGCATTGTTTTTGCTGCCCTTGATAATACTTGGTTAGGAGGATTAGGAACACTCAGTTGAGTTTATCTTTATAGGTTATACTCACGTAATATCTAATATTTAGGTATTTTTCTTCAATATATAGAGGGTAGGTACCTATACTTTATCGATTACTTATACTTTATAGGTTGCACGGCGTTGCAAAATTCCATATAGTTAAATTGTATACAAACATTTTGACGTGAAAGCTACAGAAAGGGCACCTTTCTATAAAGAATATTGTAAAATTCTATAGCAAGCCGTACAATAGTTGTTTCTTATGCCAAAATATTGGTCAAAATTACTAAATATAGCCCTGTAAAACGGTAAAAAATTATAATTTAGGTTTTTTAATAGTCATTTCTGATTAATCTGAGCTCTATCCCTATCCGCACTATAGCAGTATATGCCCTCCCCCCCCCCCCGAGACCCCCTGTATAGTACAGTATGTATACCTATGAGCGTTGACTGAAATATTCGGATTTCAGTCAACGCTATGAGGTATGTACCATACACTCTAACGCCTATTTCATAATGTATGCCTAGAAAGTCGCTGGAGAAACCTTAAAAACACAACAATTTTTGTAATTTAATGTTCACTTGAAATCGAAAAAGCCATGGAAATATTTACCAAATCAAAATCCCTTTACTAACTCGAATTGTTTGCTTGCAGCTGAATCCTAAATATCAAATGGAATTTTTAAATTTGAAGGCTATAAATGGTTTACCTTTCGGAGAAACCTGCACCCCACACCTGACACTAGTATCAGGCGTCAAAATTAGCAGTAGCATCGCAGAAAATATATCCAGTACAGAAGGCTCCTTAATGACAGCTGTCAAATGGACTCCAACTTTTAAGCTTAATAACACATTAAAAGTCATTAATAAGTCATTAATAAGCCATTAATAAGTCATTAATAAGTCATTAATAAGTCATTAATAAGTCATTAATAAGTCATTAATAAGTCATTAATAAGTCATTAATAAGTCATTAATAAGTCATTAATAAGTCATTAATAAGTCATTAATAAGTCATTAATAAGTCATTCATGAGTCATTCAGGGTAATGGTTAAATAGGTGAAATTTGCGCAAGAAAAGCAAATAGAGTTGGCGCAACCCCAAATTCTACACCCCCCCTCCATCCCATCCCCGCATACGCAAAAGTCCGCCGGGCAAGTCGGCACGGACGGGCCCCGCCAGCGGCGTTTTGTTCGAGCGGGCCCGGTGTTTTGTTTCAAGAATTAATTGTCATTTTTTATTCCGCCGCCTCCTTGGATTCTCCCCGCCGCGCCACCGCCGCGCCGCGCCGGGGCCATTTTGATTTCCCCCCGAAATCGCCGTCCAATTATGCCCGCTCAACTGCCTAATAAATGAATTACTCTTTTATGGCGCGGATTAAATTCGAATCGGCCCGCGCGCCCTGCATTATTCACCCGTTAATTTCGGCCCTGGCGGCCGCTTAATTTTTCATCTCGGCTAATAGGGGGCCGCCGGACGCCCCCAATATAGCCCACCATATTATCAGTTACTATATAGAAAGAATTCTATATAGTCACTGATATCATAAATATACCTGCTGGGGCATATAGAAGGAATTCGATCAAACGGCGGCAATGACAAATTTTGAGAAAAATATCTATACAAAATGCTACGTAACATATTTGACATCGTAAATTGACTGGTTCTATACCCCGATTTTGTCAGATGACATTTTCCACAAAATCCTAGGAGTTTTCTGTTAACCATGGGTATAATATTGGTATATGTGTCTCAACCAGTTAATGACGTCACTTATTGATTTACCGAGGCCAACGATAAAGACAGGCCACGGCGCTAACGCATAATCGCGTAGTCACGTGACCAACTTAGTTCTATATAATGAAAGGCATTTTGGAGACAAGTAGAAAAAACAAATTTCGTAACAATTTGGCAAGTTTTATTTCATCTATTACATTATTGGATTTGTGCATCCAAGCTTTCTCTAATTGTTTTTTCAAAATTTTCAACCTGCCTCAGCTGTTTTAGGCTGAGAGTTAAACGGCCCTGCACTCACAATATTTTGGCACATTCTCAAAAATTGTTGGGACAGCACCTTCCTTTAGCTTAGGTGATATTCTCTATAGGTATTTTCCTCCCACAACACATTTGTCCACTTTAATTATTGTTTCACTTTCTTGAAAATGTTAGCCACACATACTTAAGGGTTTTTTAGAAATTAAATCTCAGTTGGGATTTTACGAATCCATTTTTGGCGGAAATTTTCATCCCGAGGCAAAACAAATGTTTGTTATGGCGACACTTTCTTCCTGGCTTTTGTAATATGTATAAATATAATATAAACAGACCCAGTATTTGGTATTTAGGTTATTTTTTACGAAATAAAAATGAAAACTAACCTCATAGGTATACTCTAAATATTGACGAGGTCTCAGTTGATCGGCAGCGTGAAAGATCATATCAGGGCGTAGGTCGACAACGAAAATCCTCGAGTACGTTACAACACTGATTTATTTCGCACAAGGTGAATGGTGAATACAATAAATACACAAACCCGAACGTGGTCAACGGGAACGGCTTCCAGCCACCCGGACCGTCTGAACTCGCCGATCTCCCGTAAGCAGTTCACCCCTCTGTGCCTCCGGCTCCACTGTCCAATACTAATACTGTCCCATGTCCATAATAGTCCATTCCGGGTTCCCTATTCTGTGGTTCGGGGGAGAATTCCCCTTATTACAGCGCTTACGCGTCGCGTCGCGTCGGTGCGAGCGGCACCAATACTCTTGGACGGCACGACTCCCACCCAGACACCCAGAGGCCATAATAACACCTGTGCGCCTGGGCGGTTCCCCTCCGCCAGAACACACGCGCACTAGACACAAACTTGTTTCTAAAATATAAACTAAGACGTTTAAAAACACTTTAAACATTGAACACTTCTCAAAACCCAAGCTGCCGCTTTCAGTTATGTGACAAATGACATGTAACGTCTGACTAAGATGGTCACGTGATTTTTGTGCGCCAGGGCCTGTCTTTATAGTAGGCCTTGTTGATTTACGATATGAAAAATTACCCAAGTGGTACGAAAAAAAGGGCATGATAAAATAAAAACCCTATTGCAATCACGATTATACCCCTACAAATAAAAATAACTATGGCTACAACTCATTTTAATAATAATTTCAAACGTCGTGTAAACACTTTCATTTTGGTATTTTGTACTTGCGGCAGCGTCTATATGGTGCGGACTCAGGCAAATTTTGTTTCGGTGTGAAAGCGACAGTGAAGGTTTTGCGGATCCTTCAAACTGGTTCAAACGTTCGGCAGTGAAAATATTCACGGGTTTGGTACGTTTCGTGAGTTTTACTGGTTATCTGTGTTCGTGTTCTTGTTACTTTTCGTGTTATTAGTAGTTATTCATTGTGCAAATGGGCTCGTTACTGACCTGAACTTATGACCGGGTTGCATTTTTTGCTGCATTGATGCCAACTTAGGATGTCGAAATTACCAATTGACAGTCCCAGTAAGGACTTTTTAAAATAATTTTATATAATATAAAATATATCTGTGTAATAGAAAAATAAAAGCTTGTAAATATGGCACTGTTACAGAGTCATCACTTTGTAACCAGTGCTTCGTCGTCAGCGACGATCTGCCCTACTATACAGGGTGGTTCACTTTTAACTTTACCTATCTTTTTAAAGTCTTATAAAAAATTTACAGGGTGTTAAAGACCTAAAGACCTTAAGTTTTATTTTTCAAAGTTCTGTCTCGTTCATTCAGTTGCTTCTGGGGTACTCATAATTATTATTGTTATCGTTAGCGTCATCGTTATCGTTATCGTCTCGTTATCATTATCATCTCGACTTAGCCAAAAGGCATTCGCACTCCCTCTACGGGGAACATTCACTCAGATCCCGGGCATCCCGGATACCAAAAGGATCTGGCTCGGACGAGACCCTTGCCACGTTATCGGGCCCTAGGTGACATTGATGTTCTTGGACGATCCTGCATTCCCCATGAATTTCCTGACGGTTCGGGCTGTCGCAAGTAGTACCGCTTTCTGCATGGACCTGTAAAGACTATCAGTTAGATTCAGCTCCTTGATGTTTCTCAGCAAACTTTTTGGTATAACACCAGTTGTTGACATGATGATTGGAATCGTCTGGACGTCATTATCATTATTATTATAGATATTATTACTGTTTCTTAACGTTTATCAAATTCGATAATTTATTTGAAACCTGTTGAAAGTGTAACAAAAAACCAAATTTAACATTATTGTATGAAGTTATATAACCCAGCATTGTATTATAAAAAATGTACATGGTGAAGTTTTCTTAAAAGAGGCCAGAAAATTAAATATGCTAAATCCGACAATAACATATTATTTGAAACTTAGAAATCGCTAAAATATTATAAAATTATATAACTAGCCGTACAATAGTTGTTTCTTATGCAAAAATAATTTTCAAAATTGCTAAATCGCCCTGTAGGACAGTAAGAAAATGATAATTGAGGTTTTTTAATAGTCATTTCTGATTAATCTGAGCTTTAGCCCTATCCGCAGTAATATAGCAGTATATGTCCTTTTCCTCCCGGGACCACCCTGTATGAGCGTTGACTGAAATATTCGGATTTCAGTCAACGCTATGAGGTATGCACCATACACTCTAACGCCTCTTTCATAATGTATGCCCAGAAAGTCGCTGGAAAAACTTAAAAAAAAACACAACAAATTTTGTCATTTAATGTTTACTTGAAATCGAAAAATCCATGGAAATATTTACCAAATCAAAATCCCTTTACTAACTCGAAGTGTTTGCTTGCAGCTGAATCGTAAATATCCAATGTAATTTTTAAATTTGAAGCTAAAAATGGTTTATCATTAGGAGAAATCTGCACCCCACACCTGACACTAGTATCAGGCGTCAAAATTAGCTGAAGCCCCTTATTTATTTCTCAACAGTAAATCCAAAATAGTTCAAATCAAACTATATGTATCTATAGGTAGCGCGAAATCATTAATTAAGAAATTATTAAAAATCTTTGGAAATTTCTGGAATTAAATTTTCTGTCGTCATATTTTTTGCAGCTTCCAAAATATGCGATATTGTCAATTCTATCTCATTGAAACTGGAAGTCTCAACTAGCGAGTTGTACGCGACCAGTGCACGACCTGGAATTTAAGTTTCGATTAGATAATATTTGAAAAAAATTGTTCACGCCTGCATTGTATTTGCTGCCCTTGATGATAAGTAAGTAATATTATTATTTATTGACAATAAGTAATATTATTTCCGTCACTGATTCAATCTAGACCTTGAAAATAATAAATTTAATGTATGAAAAAAAAGCTCTTCAAATAAAAAGGTTGTAATTATAATTTATGTAAAACTGTAATAAAATAAATAATTAATGTAGATAGATGACGATAATATTGATTTTTAATTAATGAGCATAAATATGAAGGGTTATTTCAGAATTATTACTGTATCCATATACTAGTACATTATCTAGTAAATATATTTTATTTACAATATAGTAAGTAATAGTCCTGTTTCCAGGCATTTGAGAAATTGAGAATTAACGAATTAACATATTACGCCTCTTTCACGCCAGCAAATACCTACCTCCAGACTCCCGACAAGTAAAATCATTCCAATTTTAATTCTTATAAATTCAACAAATTAATAGGTATGTACCCACGTATTCTTGAATTAATCCGCCCTATAATAGTGGATTAATTTGTTTATATAAGTTTGCTTTAACTGTAGGTATTAGTGCTAAAATATTTAAATGACTACCTTAGGTTAGCTGTTTTTCGGGTCTATTTTACTTCTTGTTGCTTTTTGACATTTTGGGAGAGTACAGGTTTCGCGGTTTTTGTGTGTGTGTTTGCTTGCAGCTGAATCGTAAATATCCAATGTAATTTTTAAATTTGAAGCTAAAAATGGTTTATCATTAGGAGAAATCTGCACCCCACACCTGACACTAGTATCAGGCGTCAAAATTAGCTGAAGCCCCTTATTTATTTCTCAACAGCAAATCCAAAATAGTTCAAATCAAACTATATGTATCTATAGGTAGCGCGAAATAGCATTAATTAAGAAATTATCAAAAATCTTTGGAAATTTCTGGAATTAAATTTTCTGCAACTATCGAGTTGTATGTTATAATTTGTGCACGACCTGCAATTAATTTAAGTTTCAATTAGATAATATTTGAAAAAAAAAAGTTCATGCCTGCATTGTTTTTGGTTCCCTTGATAATAAGTACTTGACATACATAAAAAAAATATCTAAATTATTTTATTGACATTCGTAAGGATAGTTTCGATATCAAAACCAAAACTATTATAAACTAGAGTAAAATCCATTATATTGTAATTCCTATACTCATCATACTTAATTTAATGTCGCTAAAGTTGAGACTACATTGTTATTGTCAACACATAGATATCTACTAAAATCTTAGCTCGCGATTTACCCTTTAAATATCGAAAATAACATTTGACAGATTCCTCTATATCCCCAGTCTGAAGTTAGCGTTGTTACCAACACGGGTCTAAATTTTGTTTTCTGCTTTCTGGAATTTTCATATCTATTTGGTCAATCCTAATATACAGGGTGATTTATTCATAAATACATTAATTTTAACCACGTCATCAGGGAGGTACATATATACCGAAAACGCAAAAAAAAAATTTTTGCTGCATGTTTAAATAATGGGGCAATTTATCCCAAATCCCGCGTAACGAGGCGCACCTGAACGCATGTGGCTACGACGTTATGCTGCAGCACATGGCACCGGCCGCGACGTTGCCATTATTTATTGATAATTTAATTACGAAAAAATATTCAGTTTATGAATTATTTACCTAGTTGATATGCCAATAACAGGGTGCTAGCACACATTGGACTTGGCGTGTTCAGCATCTAACTCGAGAGACCCTTATCACTACACTTTTCACAGCACCCGCTATAACAATACAAAAGGCCTTCACAATCACACGCACAAAACGCACTCAGTGTCTACAGAGGGTGGAAAATACTGAAACCTCAAAAGACTGAAACTGTCTCCGAAATTCGCTAGATTTTGAGATTTAAGACAAAAGTTTTATTAAAAAGAACGCAGGCGTCCCATCCGCATTCCACAACTATTATTTATTACGTCAAACTTGTCATTGTCAAGGATCTGCTGCCGGTTTCTATTGTATGTGGCGCCATCTCGTTGGTATTAACGTCGCCGAATCTGTGGTTGAGCTCTCAGTCACCCTCTGTGTGTTCAAAACCGAAAGTCTACAGCGCGCTTTATGACACGGTAACTAGCGAACCTTTTTAATAGATGGCAGCACGTACTACAGAAACCAGAGTTGCCTACATTCTGTATTTATATTCGGTACTCTTTGTGCAACATTTTTGCTTTTTTACCAAAACGGTTCTCTAGACAAATGCGGAAATGATAGACATAATAATGATCCTTCATGGAGAATGCCTGCAGAATGTCAGTCAAGCTACCGCGGAACTATTTAGAAGCGCGCCACCTATCGGCAGGTAGCGAAACTAAGTACGAAACCACAACGACGTTTCATTACGGGAATGCTTTCTACGAACGAAGTAGTGTCAATGAATGCGACATGGGACATAACCTTTAAAAATATCCAAACCAAAATACGGAGAATGTGCACTGTGAAATACGGGAAACAATAACATCACATGTGCGATTAGTGAGGCGGAGTGCGAGAAACGAAAGGAAATTCACAGTGCACTCTGCAGAAACTTGGCAAGGATCAATGCCGCAAACACCAACGCGCCGCGTGCCGGAAATTCTCGGCCACGGGCAATCGCCAAGCTCCTTTTGCGGAGTTCGGGCTACACACATCCTCCTACTCCTACTAACGACTGCACGACAAGGGTTGTGACAAACAGAAGTCAAGAAAGCTAAGGACTTTTAGCAACCCATCATCCCTAACTCGCCCAGAAATAATACTAAGACTCGGTAGGTTACACATCAGGCTATACCCGGTAACATACCTAACGGCAGGAAAAGAAACTAGAAAAAGCTGTAAAGATCGAAAGGTGGAAATTAGAAAGATTCAAGTACTTACGACTGAACCAATGTCACAGAGGAGGACCACCCCCACGGAAACGATTCTATTGCAAATATGGATCCCTAGTAACAATGAAAAGCAAACATAACGAGAAATAAAGGAATGAGAAGTGTATCGTTGGTGATGGTAACCAACTTAAGCGGAAAGTAAGGTAATTTTAAGCAACTGTATCCCAGAGATGTTGGCTAATTTTGACGTTCTTATTTCAGAGGAAGCAGAACAATCACAGAACACAACTACTTACTCTAGGAGCGTCTTGGTGTAGTAAAAAAGGATTATCAGTGAACTAGTGAGCGGAAATATTAGTGCCCCAAGCGAAAGTGAGTGAAGTTCGTTTTATCGAGAAAAAATCGTCTTCAGTGGTGTCGAGGTCCACGAAATCATGTAAGCCCCCTAGTTGAATAGGTACCTACTTAATAAAGCATCCAAAAATCAAAAGGTCACGTAAGCAGTCGTTTCATTTATTTTTCTCGTTGGCATTTATCCCTTAAGGCTCGCCTTAAGGTGTCTCAGGGCAAAACTAACCGTTACAAGAGGTAAGCGTTAACATTTGTCCATAATTTCCGCAAGCATTTGGCGGAACATTCGCCTACAATACAAATAATTATGTACTGAAAACATTCCTTTAAATTTACGAAAGTTGCGTACATCTGGCAACAATGTTGACGCGCGCAACGGCAAGCGTCGTCCGATGCCTCATGCGCCCTGAAAGCAATCCAGTGGCAGCCGTAAATAGAGGGCCAAATAGGTAAAAATGCGGTTTAGAAAAAAAATAATTCCGGCTTTAAAAAAAAGTTGGAATTTTTTTAATTGCGATTTCGCATTCATAGCATTTTTCCCTACCCACTGTTAAAATTAATGTAGTTATGAATAAATCACCCTGTATATATCCTAGTTGTCTACACCTAGAAACTTCAAGGGTATATAATGTACCTTATATAAATACCAGAATAAGCCGGTACATGAGGGTGTCCTCTTATCATTATTATTATTATTGACTGCGCTGCACGCGAATTAGCGTTTCGCATGCCCCGGGCGAAGGCGTATCGAAGTACTGGGACAGAATGATTGAGGAAAATTACGCCTAATAACCAGCTTAGGGCACAACTTTCGAGAGTGAATTATTAAGTCGAAATGGGCGATTAAGTCGACGGTCTGCTATCGATTCGGCCGTGCTGTTGCGATGGTGATTTCGAATACTCGAAACTCAGAAACGTTTAGAATTATTGTCCGATAATGGAGGGAGTAATGCGAGTGCGCGCGGCCTGTAATTTCCAGCCAAGTCGATCCGTTCCTTTTGGAAATAGAATGGGGAACCCATTACGAAATGCATTTTTGATTAATACACGGCGTTCGAGGAAAAGGTATTTGTCTTAAAATGGCGTATAAAATTCGATATCCCATACATAATTTGTAAGTATCGTTAGGTATACCGTATACCTGTTATTGTCTAGATATAGGTATATATACCTATAAAATTAGACAATAACAATTATTAGCTGTAATAAATGAAGCTATAATAATTATTTTAGTTCTGAAGATAGTGCCTGAAGATAGTGCCTTTTAGATTAAAATTTTGGAGTGTATCTAAGAGTACATTTTTGTAGTATTTACCTATGGTACCTAAATACGCATATAAATATACATAAATACTACATATACGCATAAATAAATAAACACATAGAATATGGATATTATTGACGAATTAGGTTGTCAAATTCCTATTTACTAATTCAAAATAATAACATCAGATGCTATTATAACACAGATTCTGTGTTATTACTAAAAAGTAGAGGAAAGTACCCTAATATATTATGGGACCACATTACATTTTGTTCTGTATTTTGTCCTATAATATATTATAATGCGCAAACTTACGTCGAATACGTTTAATATAGTCTCTATTTTCACTGCAGTTTATGTAGGATTGCCAAATATTAACAGTTGTTGCGTAAATGAATTTTTTGGATGTATCACAAATTAACTATGTTAGAAACTCTAATGATAGAATCTTGGACCTAGTTTTTACTAACATGTCAGCAGAGTTAAAGCGCGAAGATTGTCCTTTTATAAGGGAGAGTTTACATCACCCAGCTTTGAGTATTTTGTTAAATGTTGCCTCACCGTCCAATGTTCGCTTTGATGTCTCCAATGAGCAAAAGATGTATAACTTTAGGAAGGCTCAATATCCAGCACTGTACATGGCACTCTCGGAGATTGATTGGAGCATTCTTCATAATTTTTCAGATGTTAATGAGGCTTGCCATTGTTTCTATGGCTTATTATATACCATATTTGACAGATATGTTCCTACATACCGAAATAAATTAAGTCGTAGGTTTCCGAGTTGGTATACTGGTGAAATTCGTTACATGATTAAACTTAAAGAGCATTACTGGCGTAAATTCAGAACATCTAAAAGCAACTCCACCTTTAATGACTATAAAAGACTCAGAGCAGTGTTAAAGAATCTTATCCATGAAGCTTATAACTTATATGTGAATAGTGTTGAATACTCTATTGTCACTGATCCTAAAAAGCTGTGGTCATTTGTTCACAATAAAAAAGGATCTACAAGAATTCCAGGCAGATTGACGTCACACCGGGGCGAGTTGACTGATCCGGATACAATTGTGAATGCTTTTGCTTCATACTTTGCTAGCACCTACCAGTTACCATTCCATTCTTGTGCTGTCAGTCAGACCCTCTCTAATCAATTGACTGATACTATCAATATATCAATGTTTTCACTTGCAGATGTAAAACAGGCAATATCCAAACTTAAAAATAAACTTGTGTCTGGTCATGACTTAATTCCTAGTTTTATTGTTAAGGATTGTTCTCCATTTCTTGCTGAGCCATTAACTTTTTTATTTAATCTCTCAATTAAAACATCAACGTTCCCTGATTGCTGGAAACTTGCTCGGGTGTGTCCTGTTCATAAAAAGGGGATTATTTCTGATGTATCTAATTATAGGCCGATTTCCATCTTACCTAACTTTGCGAAGGTGTTTGAGATGTGCGTGTATAACCGCATCTATCCGGAGCTCAGAAACCAACTATCAGTTTCGCAGCACGGTTTCATGAAAAATCGCTCAACGACCACCAATCTCGTTGAAATCTCCCAGTTCATTTGTGAGAGGCTCGATGACAGGGAGCAGGTTGATGTGGTGTATACGGACTTCTCGAGGGCGTTTTACAGGATCGATCATCCCACTTTATTGTACAAACTCTCGCTGGCTGGTTTTAGTGATAGCCTCGTTTCATTTTTTGAGTCTTACCTGAAGAACCGCCCTCAGTCCGTATGTTACAATGGCTTTAATTCTCACAAATATATTGCCACTTCTGGAGTTCCTCAGGGTTCCAATCTGGGGCCTCTGTTATTCCTTCTATTTATCAATGATATTACTGATAATCTCAAATGTGGTAAACTTTTGTTCGCGGACGACTTAAAAATCTATTGTTCAATACAATCCTTAGAGAACTGCTTATTTCTCCAGAAGCAGCTTTGTGAATTGGATGCTTGGTGTGTCGTTAATCACCTGGATTTAAACCCTGCCACGTGCAGTGTGGTTAGGTACTCTCGAAAAGAGTCAAATATAACATTTGATTACAAATTAGGTAACACAAGTCTTGCTTCTAAGGACAGTGTTGATGATCTTGGGGTCCGCTTTGATAGTGTCATGTCGTTCAATGAGCATTTCAATAATATTTCGATGTCTGCCTACAAAACTTTGGGTTTTTTGTTGAGACACTGTCGAGGCTTCACAAATATTGCGGCTTTGAAGACTCTGTTCTTTTCACTCGTCCGTTCCAAACTGGAATATTGTTCTGTTATTTGGCATCCAATTTATGAAACCCATGAAAAGCAATTAGAGTATGTTCAAAGAAAATTTCTTAAATTTCTTTATTATAAAACTCACGGCATGTACCCTCCTCGTGGATATGACCATCAGGCACTTCTTAATGAATTTAATATGTGTTCATTGATAGTTCGCCGATCCGTTTCTGGTGTTTCCTTTTTATATAACTGTATCCGAAACAATATAGATTCTCCTTTTTTTCTTTCTAGACTAAACATACGAGTACCAAGACCTAATTCACGGCTAACATCTACATTTTACGTTCCCTATGCTCGTACTAATATAATGTTTAAGTCGCCAATTTATTTTACATCCAGTCTCCATAATATGTTGCCTGATGAATGTGATCTGTTTGATTGCTCCAAGCCTTCCTTTTTGAGGTGTGCCATTGAGTGCTTTTCATAATTTCACGTTATGTGTTGGGTAGTATTAGTATTAGTCCCCTGATAATTGTACTGTACAGGGTAGATACCCTGCGTGGGGCTCCCTATACTATGTTGATTATATTGATTGAGCTGTGCTTACTTTATAATCAGTTTTCTTTATTTTTTCTGTGGTGCTATGTTCCCTTTATATTTATCTTTGTATGTTGTCCTGTAAATGGATTTTTCTGTTGGGCAATAAATAAATAAATAAATAAATGAGAATTATGAAAAAAAAGTCAAATCTTCAATATTTACCTAATAAAATTGGGTGCCTAATATGAGACAGTCTCATATTAAGGTTTAACAAAATAATTTTTATTTCGAAAACATTAAATGAATATCAACTTAACACAGTATACAACTCTTTAATTAACAGTTGACATTCTATTCAAATTATTAGTAATCTAAATTCACTAAATTGGATGAAGCGAGTCTCCTTATATGAGATACCTACCTCATATTAGGAACACTGGGGTGTCTCATATTAGGAATCCGATGTACATAAATATCATAGAATTGTTTGCCATCGTTAACAAATGTTATTAAATTCGTTATAGTATTACTACTCTAATTATTATAAAATAACTTTTATTCAATACAAGCTACAAAAATATATTAATATTAAACACTTACCACGTTATTCAGAATTACACAATAACCGAAGCTCTTTAAATGATTGTGCACGTACGGTTGAAGTAAACAATGCCGTTCTTAACCTAAAAATTTAGATGAGCCAGACACTGTACTACATGTGGCGACTTATAGGTACCATTAGTGATTATTTGAGACATTGCCAGCTACAATAGATGGAGACTCTTACTTTAGGAGTTAGTGTGGGGTCTGGGGTCTCATATTCGGAACTGCGTCTCATATATTATAGGGTACTTTCCTCTACTAAATAAGAAAGAATCATTAAAATTATTAAAACTGGCACGCTTAAGAGGGGGTTGCCGACAGCGAAAGTGACGTTAGATTTCGTATTTTTTAAGTTGTATAGCATAAAATCTAATAACATTTTACCTGGCAAAAATTTAGTACAAACATCTCTGTCTTCATTTTAATCATAAGATCTTAAAAGCATATGCACTGGAATTATTATTTTTCCCAAGGTTTTCATAACCTATAAAATAAATTAAAAGTAAAAAAATATTTTTAAAAAAAGCTTTTATTTAAATGCTCTAAAAAGAATAAAATAATCTTTTCTTTTAAAACTTTTACTATCAACTTATAACGTCATTCCACAATTTATATGATATAAAAGCTTGTCGCGAGATTTAAGTAGTGGTATTTACTTAGTTTGAAAACTTAAATCTCGCGACAAGCTTTTATATCATATAAATTGTGGAATGACGTTATAAGTTGATAGTAAAAGTTTTAAAAGAAAAGATTATTTTATTCTTTTTATCGCATTTAAATAAAAGCTTTTTTTAAAAATATTTTTTTACTTTTAATTTATTTTGTAATTTTTAGTTTGGCCAGGTGTCTGAGTCTATTCATCTCGGTTAACGCATCATTGTTGCAAGGTCGTTTGCCGGTTAGTTTAGAACAGTCTAGCTCTTCAATGAGGAGACCTTCTAATGACCATCTTGGGTGTTCCGCCATGTTGGATTTAGAATGACGTCACACATATAATCATGCATTGTCATCCAAATTAAACGTGTGTACAAAATTTCAGCTCGATCGGTTGAAATTTAACTAGTCCGCCATCTTGAGTGTTCCGCCATGTTGGATTTAGAATGACGTCACACATATAATCATGCATTGTCATCCAAATTAAACGTGTGTACAAAATTTCAGCTCGATCGGTTGAAATTTAACTAGTCCGCCATCTTGAGTGTTCCTCCATGTTGGATTTAGAATGACGTCACACATATAATCATGCATTGTCATCCAAATTAAACGTGTGTACAAAATTTCAGCTCGATCGGTTGAAATTTAACTAGTCCGCCATCTTGGGTGATCCGCCATGTTGGATTTAGAATGACGTCACACATATAATCATGCATTGTCATCCAAATTAAACGTGTGTACAAAATTTCAGCTCGATCGGTTGAAGATATCTGCTTCAAAATTGAGTTGCAAGATTCCACCCGAACAAATTACATACATACATACATACATACATACATACATTGCAAGTTAAATAAAAGCTTTTAATAAAACAATGCTTTTAAGATCTTATGATTAAAATGAAGACAGAGATGTTTGTAGTAAATTTTTGCCAGGTAAAATGTTATTAGATTTTATGCTATACAACTTAAAAAAAACGAAATCTAACGTCACTTTCGCTGTCGTCAACCCCCTCTTCAAAAATATCAAAACGTTATTATTTAACTATCAACTATATACTACTGAATTAGTTTCGATGTGTGTCTAAGTAGGTATATAAGATATTTAAAGGAAATAAAGATTTTTTATATAGTATAACGTACATCAAATTTTATTTTAAAAATATAAGGCAATCTCGATAAATTAATGAGTCTGTACATATGAATTACTTAAACATATACAGGGGGAATATAGGGAACATATAGATAAATATGCGATCTTATTAACGTATAATGTAAGCAATGTGTCCAATATTACAATTGTGTACAAAAATGTACAGAGTGATTAAAAACTGGTACCCGAAAATAAAAACGAACGATATGTAACTTTTATAATAATATAATCAAATAAAGAACCTATACTTATTTGACAAAATTGAATATAAGGCTAATGTCAGGGGTAATATAACAAGTGGTGTGCCTTTTATCGATAATACCTTTCGTTAATTTTACGAATTATAATCCCAAAGCTGAAAATACCACGACTGCGCAGCAGGATATAATAAGTGATAAATTAAGGAAAGGTATTATCTATTATTAGGCATACCACGAGTTGTATTTAAAAAGAGAATTTAGCAACTGCAAATAGTTAGTTCATTTGACAGCTGACATTTAGATTGAACTTTCGGTTCTTAATATGTTTTTTGTGCTAATAGATATTTAAAGACCAATGTCTTAACTGAAAACATATCTTCTAGTCGTATATTAAGACGATTTAGACGATGGATAATTGAACATACATAACCGTATTCGCAAATTTAGATGTTGGATGATACTTTTGAAGCTATGGGCATTTCAAAGTGAAATTAGAAAATGTATTCAAGATAAGTTCAGTAGTTTCCATTCAACCAAACTTAACCTTAAATTGATAATATCCCGTGAACATTTTATAATTTTTCAATGAGATTTAGTTTTGCGTCAGGTTGCTATTATCAATAATTTTGAAATGAATCCATATTTTTAAGAAAATTAGTTGCCAATTTCAACATAGATTTTTCTGTGTGTACCAAAAAGATTTCATACATTTTTAATAGGCCCATTCCCGATTATCCTACCGCTCAAACTCTATCAGCCAGTTAGTCGACAACCCCCTTTCTCCCTCATTTATTGAACGTCCCTTAAAAATCCTCCAGTCATCTCCGGAATACCCCTCGAATAATTAGCAGAATTTTCACCCTGTCTTTTTTCGGGTCGCCGTTTCCAGCAAGCGCGGCGGGGTCGGGTGGTCCCCATCCCATCCTCCGATGGTCGCCATCAAATATTCAGGCGACCCTTTTTAACTGGGGCCGTATTGGTGATTTGCGCCATCCATTATGCAAGGCGAGAGGACTAGGACGGGGCCTACAAATTCGCCCCGCTATTAACTTGATTAGCAGTTTGATAGGGCGGCGCGATGCGGGGGGGGGGAGGCGGTTGGGGAGTTTAAGCGGGAGTTTGTAGAGACGGCAGTTGGGACAAAGAGTTGGGCCATTCAATATTTAGCGCGATTTTCCTTAATACTTACTTCCGTTGTTCCTTTAAGTTTAACAATCCAATAACACAACTTATGCCTGATGGAGAGTTGTTAATTATTATGTGTAACAAGGTTAGCTATTATACCAGAGGCGTGGAAAGGGCATTTTCTTTGACAATAAAAGTCAAGGTCAAGACTCATTGAGGTTTCGAATCAGCTTTAAAGGTGGCATCGAATTATTTTTTTATAGATTAGAGACTTATTGATTTTGTTTTGTTTTATAGAATTATTTTTAAAATTTGAATTGTACAGTGTGTCCTAACGGTTTTTGTTACACAGGGCATCAAATTTCAATATTTTATTCAAGTTTTCTTTAATTTTTCCTAAAAGAAGCCAGTTAAGGCAAAAGTATTTGGAACCGTTTAAACACACATTAAGTATATAAATTAAAAATAATTCGGCCTGTCTACTTCCTGAGACGTATGAAGGTCAACCAACATATTTTTTTAATAAAAAAATGGTACGCCACTGGAAAAGTAATCTTTTTTCCGTCACTAAATTTCCCAATTAATTCTAGAAAAAAGAAAAAACTATTCTTGACTTTTTTTTCGAAAAATGTACCGTTTCTGAAAAATTGATTTTGGTGAGTTTTAATTTTTTTGGCAGAAGAAAATCAAAGTACGTACTTAGGTCTAGGCTATTAAAATTTTGCACTCTTATTCACTTTTTAATTATGAACAACTTTCCTTAATAACATTTTGCATTAAAACGTACATAATGGCCACTTTACTGGTGCGAAAAATTAGTTTTTTTTAAACTCCCAAGACACATGATTTTTCGAATCTAGAAACCTTTCTGTAGGTTTTAGTACAAAATGTTATCAAACAAAGTTAGTTGTTCAGAATTAAAAACTGAGTACCTAATTGTGCAAAATTTCAAAAGCGTAGACCTATTTTGATTTTCTTCTGCTAAAAAAATTAAAACGCACGAAATAGTTATTTATGTACGAAGGCACTGAAGTTCAACTTTTTATGAATCATGTGGAATTTAGTTGCCGAGACCTCTGGCCGAGGCAAATAAACCACATGAGTCATAAAAAGAACTTTAGTGCCGAGGAACATATTATAAATATTTTTTTGAGATCGGAAAAAAGGTGTTATTATAGGCAAAAAAAAAATCATAAGGAATTACCCGTCCATGAACCGACTGCGCGCGGCGTTGCTTGACTTTGGCGATCGCTCTACCTTGGTCAAGTAGTATGACGAGGCACGGCGCTTCCCAACGCAGAAACTCCAACCTGCTGCCTGTTGTGCAGCCTCTATGAAAAACACATTGATATTCAAATCTACTTACTAAAATATTTATATTGAAAGATTGCGCTGCTATAGGTAACAATCTCGCAATGTGTACGAAAAGTTAAATGGGCCTTTATTGGCCGGGTTTTGAATATTTGGTCACTTTTGACTCGCCAAGGCCTACTTATTGAAAAAATCGTACAATAATGGACCGATTTCTGAGCTTTTAATGACGATTTTGAGACACTTCACTGCCGATTTGATGAAAGTGAATTTTTCGAAAAAGCCAAGAATGTTTTTTTCTTAGAATTGATTGGGAAATTAGTGAAGGCAAAGAAGATTCCTTTTCTAGTGGCGTACCATTTTATTTATTAAAAAATAGACAGGCGCAATTATTTTTAATGGATAGCAATTAATGTGTATCTTATTCCTTTAGGAGCAATTAAAGAAAAATGAAAACAATGGAACTTTGACGCCCTGTATAACGAAATCCGTACGGATTTCAATACATGTTTATATGAGTTGGACCACCCTGTATACTACTCACAAAATATTTCTTGCAAATTTGTCCTAGAATGCTTAAATTAATCATGTAATATCGTTTCCCAAAAAGAAGATTCGCGAAAAAGTTAAGGTAGGTAACCTCTTTTCTTAATTGCAATTTTTTGTGGTTGGTAAAATTGAATTGTTCCATTTAGGCACAGACTAACGTATATGCAAAGCTATTTTTTCTGTGGATATTTTTTCTGTGATTTAGGTATACCTATAACAGTAGGTATACAGGGTGTTTCTAAATTATGGTGCCAACGTAATATGGCAGATAGAAAATGTCATTTTGAACAAAAAGTTTCCTATAAACATGGGTCCTAAAATGCACAATAAGAAAGTTACAGGCTGATGAATGTATAGTTTGAAAACATATGTTTATCGCAATAACTTCTACAGAAGTTATGCAATTTAAATGAAACTTGGTGCAGTTCTTTAGTAACTGAAGTGCAACAATTTTGTGTAAAAACGATTTATTCCCATCGACCAGAGGCGGAGGGGCGGGGTAACACAATGGGTTTTCTACTCATAACTTTTTTGAGGTTATCTTTTTGGTCTCGCAGGTTCATCATTTTAGTGCATCTTTTTATTTTGAACAATGTACTCTTGTTTCATAACGATAAAATCAACCGTTTGCGTTGAAATAGGCAAAATGTGCTCCAAAACTCCAAAATTCGAAAAATAAAATTTTCAACTACCGCTTTCAAATTTTGCAAAATAATTGTACCATTTAAAGTGGAAAAAAATTCTCTATGAACTATGTATCAAAAATTTTTCGCTTTCAAAATGGAACTGATTGAAGTCGACAAAATTTTGAAATCCATATTTCAGCAAAACCAGTGATGTTTTACTCAACATCCATTAGGCATTTTTTCTTAATTTTGAACGAACCACCTGTAAAACATTTAAATGCGGTAGGCGATAATTGTATCTTTCGAATTTTGGAGTTAACAGGTGTTATGGGGCATATTTTGCCAATTTCAACGCAAACGGTTGATTTTGTCGTTATGAAACAAGAGTACATTTTTGTTGTAACATAAAAAGATGCACTAAAATGATGAACCTGCGAGACCAAAAAGATAACCTCAAAAAAGTTATGAGTAGAAAACCCATTGTGTTACCCCGCCCCTCCGCCTCTGGTCGATGGGAATAAATCGTTTTTACACAAAATTGTTGCACTTCAGTTACTAAAGAATTGCACCAAGATTCATTTAAATTGCATGACTTCTGTAGAAGTTAATGCGATAAAGATGTTTTTCAAACTATACTTTCATCACCCTGTAACTTTCTTGTTATGCATTTTAGGACCCATGTTTATCGGAAATTTTTTGTTAAAAATGACATTTTCTATCTGTCTTATTACGTTGGCACCATAATTTAGAAACACCCTGTACATAATAATATAATCAAACATGTTGGACATAAAAATAAATTACTACGAGTATAAAAATTAAATGCTCACTCAGATTCATCAGAATCAAAACGAAAAAAAAAAAAACAAAAGCGAGGCCAGACTATAGTATATTTATTTCAGTAACTGTATTAAGTATTGATATTATTCGAAGTAAGTCATGTATCGTACATCACTACTACGTTAGGTATACCTACTATAAAAGCAAAGTGTGATTTTAGTGTAATCTAAAAAATGCGTATCGGGACATATATTCTCCTATTTAGACTTATAATTTTCCGCGCACACCCCGTAGATAAATATATTCTTCCCCAGAAAATCTAGTTCCATATTCCGGCAACGTAAACGTGCACTTCGCGCGAAAATAGGAAAGGAAATTTCGTTAGCCAAGCGCCCGAATATAAACAAGGTTTGATGTTTGCGCTCCGACGTAAAATATAGTTTGTAACCCGTCCCGACAATGCAGCCTGTGTCGTAAAAATGAAACCGAATAAACCTTATTACTTCTAACCCGCAATGCGCTTTATATCGCCGCGCGTTCTCGGAGAGTTTTAAATCAAGTTCGCCCGCCCGGCGGCGCATGAAACTTGCACGAGGCCGCTGGCTGTACAGAGAGACACAAAAATGTAAATGGCACTTGACAGAAGTTAGTCGAGCTTAGTTTTCCGAATTTATGAAGGTACACGTCGTTCTCCTTCATATCACAAGAAAACTCCCGTTGCTTGAAGTTTATAGAAAATGTGTAATGTTGAGATGAACTTGAAGCTCGGACTTCTATTATCTTTATTGATAATTTACATTGTTATCAATGTCAATGATTATCGATATTATTGACGATTGATCAAGTTCATCTCAAGAAAACTTCCCCTAATCCCCTATACTTACTATGATTTTAGATTTGTACAGTATTTTTAAAGCTTTTATGTTTTTTTATACATAGTATATATCACGGGCGTAGCCAGGATTTAGTTTTGGGGGGGGGGGGTTTAGTTTGAGAAGTAAATAAAACAACAAAAATATACTTACATGAAATTTAATATCTATATATTCATCCGAAAAACTACGACATATTTATAAAGTTCTTAACTTTAAATGAAATGGATAAATTAATTTCGTTCCTCTGCGCTAAATCTAAAACCATTAAAGAAGAAATCTTCGGCTTTTTCTTTTAAGTATATCCAATTAGGATAAAGGTTTTTATCGCACATATCTAGGCATTCCAAACTAGATTTCGGGGTAGGCAGTCTTCTTATCAGCATGCAAGGTAGCTGAAGCTTTGATAGCTAAATCCAAATTTGTTTCTTTATTAGAAACCCCTTGACCTTGACTACACCACTTTTTCCAGTAGTCCATACCTTTAAGTTTATCACCCTTCCTTTTTTTCCCTTCCATTTTTCGACAGTAATAATGATTCACGTATCTATCCTTAACAAGGTCATCGAATAACAGCGCACTAAAATTACTCACTTACACGGTACACTTAATTCTCTTCACTATTCGTTCACCACTTTTCACTTTTATTCGCTTCGAGTTCGCATGGAACAATACTGCCGTAAGCGCGGTCACGCGCCGCGGCGCCGCTTATATAGCAGCCCAGTAGCCGTCCAGAAACTTCCACGAACTTCCACAAAGTTCCGCTCATTTCGACCGAGGGGCGTGGCGAATAATCGAGAAACAACGCAAAGTGTCCCTACAATACAAAATAGTTCGGCTGCAACTGCGTCTGCCTCTCGTCAAAAGATGGCGCTAGGCGCTACTATTACTACATAATATATTCAAACGTAATAATAATTTAACTCTTCACTCCTCGTATTTTTTCGGTATAATATTAGGTAATATTTTGCTTATTTCGGGGGGGGGGGGGGGTTGAACCCCCGAAACCCCCCCCTTGGCTACGCCCGTGGTATATATGTCGGGATGTTGTATAAGAGGTTAAGAGGTGAAATGACCGATATAGTTAACTTTTCGAATAAAGTAACTTTTCATAAAAGTTTTGGTATCCTTCGAAATGAAGACTCGCCTTGCATTGAGAAAATATTAATTTATTACACAGGGTGTTCACAAATTGGGCAATTATGCCAAAAGTAAATTAAATTTTCGGTAAGATGACGATACCGAAATGCTTAAATAAACGATTTTGAAAGCTGCTGAGTCCATTCCATTAGACGAATTCAGAAGAAGTTATATAATACCTAAGCTTCGGAAAGGATTGGAAGAATGAAGAATGTGTAACTCATCGGGAGGAGGGCGTTTTTGATTTGTAATTTTTGTTTTTCATTATCAAATAATAATGCTTATTTCCCTCATACTGCTTGCATCCAATAGGGTAAATCCTTCCATAAAAATCCAACCAATCATATGCCTCTGCTAGCGATAATTGCACTTGTGCAGAAGCAAAGCAGTAATACCACTTGTGCAATTATCACTTCGTTGCACGGGCGTAGCCAAGGGGGGGGGGTTTCGGGGGTTCAAACCCCCCCCCCGAAATAAGCAAAATATTACCTAAAAATACGAGGAGTGAAGAGTTAAATTATTATTACGTTTGAATATATGTAGTAATAGTAGCGCCTAGCGCCATCTTTTGACGAGAGGCAGACGCAGTTGCAGCCGAACTTGCCTACCCCGAAATCTAGTTTGGAATGCCTAGATATGTGCGATAAAAACCTTTATCCTAATATTTACACATTACTACAAATCTTGGCTACCATTCATGTATCCACTGCTACCCCAGAAAGGTCTTTCTCGAGCCTAAGGAGAATGAAAAACTATTTACGAAACACTACAAGTGAAAACAGACTTAATGGTTTGGCTCTAATGAACATTCACTATGGAACAGAAATTCATGCAGATGAAGTAGTGGATATATTTAAAAGAAAAAGCGGAAGATTTCTTCTTTAATGGTTTTAGATTTAGCGCAGAGGAACGAAATTAATTTATCCATTTCATTTAAAGTTAAGAACTTTATAAATATGTCGTAGTTTTTCGGATGAATATATGGATATTAAATTTCATGTAAGTATATTTTTGTTGTTTTATTTACTTCTCAAACTAAACCCTGGCTACGCCCGTGCTTCGTTGTTTAGCAACCGCGAATCTGTTCGATACAAACACATACTTCTTAAAATTGGTGTGTTTTACACTGTTCTAAATTATGCAGCTTATAAATTATGTTGCGGTATTATTAAGAATTGTATCAACGCATTTATATAACTTTTACATTGTTAAATTCTTGTTATTAGACCTCAGACTCCGTTTAAATTTATGACACATTCAGAAAATAAACCAACGCCAACAGGGTGTAGATATAATGGCATTTGCCTTGGATATCCAAGCGTCATGTTTGTTTACTCGAACGCTTTAGTCGAAACTGTCAATAAACTCGTTCAAAATGAGTCGTTTTGGAAATGTAACATAGACAAAATCAATACAGAAATTATTAAATCGTATTCGTGAAATAATCTAGACAAATACCACTCGTGCCGGAAATTTTTCTAAACAATTTTATTCTCAAGGGCTATTTTGCCCCTTAGCAAAACCACTCGTACAAAATGGGCTTTTATTTTCAGAGATAAAATAAAAGACCAATTTATACTCGTGATCGTTCTAGGCAAAATAGCGCTTTCGAAAAAATTATCGATAAAATTTCCGGCACTTGTGATATTACATAGGATAATTAAAAATAATTCGTTCTACAAAAATTTACTTCTTACCATTATTAAAGTTAGTTTTCTCTTGATGAATTTGCAATTTTTGAATACCCCGTGTATATAACAAATTATTATTTTCTCGACGCGAATTATTATTAGAAAAACTATTTTGTAGTATAGTCTATAAGAGCAAACTAGTACCTAAGTGGTGCATTTAGACTTTGAGTAAAGGAATGAAAAATTTACTAAGGCGGCTATGCAAACAAGGAAATGGACAAAAAAGTATCCACAACTTCCAAACCGTCAGCTTAATTGATAGTAATGTTAAGTAAACTAAACCCTACTAAAAAATACTATATTATAAACTTTGCGGAACACATGAAACTTGCAAAACCCTCCCGTACAAATTGAAATTCGCAACGTTGAAACTGTCTGTTTATGGGGTAGCTGTAAACCCCGCCTCCGCAATGAAGCCTTCAAAGATTCACGGTATCCCCCCTAAACGTAACGCAGTCGGCGTAAAACAAAAGGCCGACCGCTATTCCTTACACTCCAATTTGGCAGGGGGCTCATTTGTTTTCGAGCTGCACCGCGTGAAAAATTGATGTGACTCGCACAGGGACGGAGGAGCAACAATTGGCACTAGGCGGGAGCCCCGTGCTTACCCCAGAAAAACGATAAACACTTATATGCAGAGATCTACGATAGGCATCATTAAAGGAGGCATACAGTTTGTTCCATCTTGAATGGGAACACTCTCGTAAGATAATAATAACATGTATACAGGGTGTAACTGAACTGATGGTGAAAAATGAAACCACGTATTCTTGGAGTCAAAATAAAGGCACTTCTTCATATATTTTTTCTCCTGCGGGCCATAGTTTTTTTTATACAGAGCGTAGAAGTTTGGAGAAAAATACACATATTTCTGAGTATCTATCTCTAGAATTATACGAGATATTTTCTTCAAACTTGGCCTTGTCACATGAGCAGATGAGCCTTCAAACTTAAGGTTGACGTGAAGCTTCTGAGGCTCCCAGTTGCAGAGATACAGGGTGTTATTAAAATTAATTAGTTCAGAAAAATACGAATACCCTGTATAATCTCATTTTTTTAATTTGTTTTGAGTGGTGAATATAATGGTCAACAAAAAGTATATCTTAGTATTTTCTCATATTCGCAGCCGTTTCTTTATTATTTTCAAAGAACGGCAACGCTGCAATGAACAATAGTCACTTTAAGAATGAATCTAGCAATCTGTGGATGTCAATTAAACTTTATTTAACAAAATACAACAGCAAAAATGATAATAAAAGAAACGTAATGCTATTAGAAAATTAAATTATTAATGGTTCGAAATGACCGCCGTCTCTTTCAATACACGCAACTACGCGTTTCCGCATGTTTATTATTGCCATTGGCAAGTCCATAGCAAAAGTGCATATCAGTCAATTCTTCGAATGAAAATATCATTTTTCAAAATATTGATACTAAAGTGCAAAGTTGGCAGCCAAATGATTTAAATAATGCCGAGTTTAATTGACATCCACAGATTGTTAGATTTATTCATTAAATGACTTTTTTATTGCAGCATAGCCGTTCTTTGAAAATAATTAAGAAACGGCTGGGCATATGAAAAAAATACTAAGAGATACTTTTTGTTAACCATTGAATTTACCATTCAAATTTTTTTTTAAAATGCGATTATACAGGGTATTCATATTTTTCTGAACTAATTAATTTTAATAACACCCTGTATCTCTGCAACTGGGAGCCTCAGAAGCTTCATATTAACCTTAAATTTGACAGCCCATCCGCTCATGTGACACGCCAAGTTTGAACAAAATATCTCGTATACTTCTAGCGATACTAAGAAATATGTGTATTTTTTTCCAAACTTCTACGCTCTGTATAAATAAAACTATGGCCCGTAGGAGAAAAAAATATATGAAGAAGTGCCCTTATTTTGTCTCCAAGAATACGTGGTTTCATTTTTGACCATCAGTTCAGTTACACCCTGTATAGCGAGTTAATATTGCATTGTCATCCAGTTCAGTTTCTTGTCTGTATATATGTCTGTTTGTTTGTCATGCTTTCTTCTTAACGCGTTTTTAACACGTTATTTTTTATTTATAACCAGCTTATGGCATATGTGCTTATCTTTTCACAAATTTCCACTAGTGAAATATATTTTTAATATTTAATTTATAATATTTTAGAAATATTTATCATAAAAGTGATATTCGTCTAAAGCCTGAAGCATGTGCTTTATCTCAACATGTTAATTTAACAGGACACAAAATGGATTTTGCAAATATTAAAGTTTTGGCAACTGAAAGAAATTATTTTAAACGTTTTGTTTTCTTGAAATGTGTTACATTAACCACGTTAAAAATACTATTAACAAAAGAACAGACATTCAGGACCTTAATATAATTTTTCCAAATTTTTCTTTGAAAACAAACCTAATTTTATTAACAGCAATAATAATTCAAATATACCTAGGTAAAGGTATAATAATAGTAACTACTGACTTTTATATATCTTTATATCTTTAAAATAAACTGTTTTTTAAGTGTCATATTTAACTAGCTTTTTGTCAAATCTAAATTTTAAAAAAATTGCACTTTTGCCCTGTCCAATGTATAATTCAAACGTTAACATCTGTACATTATATTAGGACTCACGTAATTGTAAGTAATTTTGTAATTAATATCACAAAAAAACTATTTTAATGTAGGGCTTAGGAGTAAGTTTTTAAATCTCTTGTTAAATAAAACTAAATTTATTAAACTAAATTTGACACGAGCCTGCAACTTGACGAATATCCCCGTATATTATAAGAATTTTATTGCATCTGTCTACTTACGCGCACGTTCTAAAACCCAAGCAGATAAAATCCTGAAGATTCGCAAAATCCCTCCATAAAGCTAACCCAGTCAGCGTAAAACAAAAGGTCGACCGCTATTCCTACCTCCAATTTGGAGGGGGTGCTCATTTGTTTCGGCGCTGTGCTGCCTGAAAAATTGATGTGACGCAGACAGAGACGAAAGAGCAACAATCGGAGAGGGCTCGGTCCATGGGAATCCCATTACCCTTATAAAGAAATGCCGAAAAGTTAAAAGTTTAATGTGTATAACTGAAAGTGCCATCTTGAATAAAAAATGAAGTAAATGGATCTTATAAAAGAATAACATTAGGTATATTATAAAGTTTATAGGAGGCGTTGTAAAACTAAAACAAAAGAAAAGGAAGTCAGATCCTACTTATAATAAAAAGTTATACTAAGCTCCCATTCCGAATAAGATATCACTATAACCCTATATTGGTGCAGCTTCTCGTACTACAGCCCACAAACTTTAAAAAAATCGAAAAATTCACCCCGTTCTCACACCACACACCGCCTATACTCTCAGCTGTAATCTACCAGCGAATGTCATTCGGTATTTTGTGCTCAACATTCAATAACATTCAGCGGTTGGTCAGCAACTGAAAGGAGGTGAGACCAAAAATAAAGTACTTACTACGCTCTAAACGCAAAGCGTCTAAAAGGAGATACTTAATGGTTTCCGTAAACATCAGTAATCTATCAGTTTTAAATTGGGTAAAGAACACCAAATTCCTTTGTCAATAAACACCTGAGACATTTTTTCAAAGCAACTATACTAAAATCAAATAACTCTTACGCCTGATGCCTGATGTAAACAAGAACGTGTGTGTTGAGATTTTCGCCAGAGCCGCACTGAGGCACGACCTTTATTTAATTTTACTTTTACAATTGTTTACGTCAAAATATTTCGGAAACATTTATAGGCTTAAAATGAGTCAAAACATCGATAAAATTATTTGTGGCAGTGTCTAAATATAGCTCAAAACAAGAGAAGATAAAACCTCATAAATACGCTTTTGCGAGCGAATACATCCCTGTTGCCAGACGCGCTGATATTTTATGGCCTATTAACCAATCGCCTTATTTCGCGAAACGTCATCGAACACGTGGTTTTATTTACGCCAGGCGTAAGAGTTACTTGATTTTAGTATAGTATCTGTAGCCGATTTCACGGAATGAAGGACAATACATTAATAGATATACTTTCTACCACAAGCAACCAATTTATTTTATTAAAATGACGAACATTATTCATACATTATTGTTTTACATCTATTGAACCATAATTTCTGATACCATTTTAATAGTCTGATAGGAAATAATATGTGAAGGTTCGTTTTGAGGGCAGAATTAGGTAGGTACTTCTATTAATTTTCTGGTCTTCTTTTGTGCATTCGTTAGTACCATAACAGGTAGGTACGTTGACGAAAATGTTAGAATATCCAAGTAGGAAATATTATATGCTTTTGGTCTTTGTTTTAGAAACTAAGGAAATACAGGAAACCTACTTTTGTGAGAGATATAATATAGGGGGGAGTCTTTTTATTCTTGGCGAGGACATGTACCTTTGTGTTAACACCTTGTCTACTATGTCGTCTGTGGGAGATGATTTTTGCTTAAAAGTCATGAAAGTATTATCTCATAATATGACAATCTATACGGGGTTTTATCTATTCTATGTACTAAATTATGTGAAACTACCTTTGTTATACTTTAGGAGTTGTGAAATATACAACAATTTTGCTTATAACTTTAATAATTTGTAAAATTGGTATATCAAAAACCCTGCTTATTATCAAAACATATTATGTGGCGTAAGTCATTAAAAATGACTTACCCTTTATATACGGCTCCACAATGCAACTGTACCGGTTCCACAAAAGCCGCATCTATACACATATCCCACTTGATTTAAAGTTAAAACTCAATAAAGGCGCGCCCTCGTATTCCAATCGGAAACATTTGAATCCCCCGCGGGACAATACGAACCGATGCAGTTGTTTGTTATTCCCGGCAGTAAAATTCAGGGGAAAGAGGCGGCCGACCAACCGCCGGCGAACAATACCTTAAGAACCGCATGCATATTGATGGCGGGGCAGGGCCGCCCCCGATTTCGTATGCGGATCGAGTCTCACCCCGCCCTTCCCCCAGTCCCCCCGCATAAGGCAGAGAAGGACAGAGGTCCGAGTCTCACGGATATCCTATTCACAAAACAAAACCACCGGAGGGGTTCTTTTTAGTTGCGAAGTTGGGATGCTCTTATTGGCCCTCGTAATCGGTGCTTAACATAAATAAGGATAGATTCTTTATTTCTAATTAAAAGTCGAGAGGGATGCTTTTGTGAAATAGCCAGGTAAAAAAGGATAATCCCTGAAAAGCAAACATCCGACTTGTATTAATTTATTAGGTATTTACATAAAGGTGGAGTTAAAACTTCGTGAAAAGTTTGTTTGGTTGTGTGTTTCAATAGAATTATTGTATTTACAGCCAGTTGGAAAAACTAGTATAGGTACTTGGTATTTGAAAGGTTAGCAAAAAATAAGAGGTGATAAAATATTATGGCATACTCCAATGCAACGGTCGCGCAGAGAATGTATCACGGAGAAAGGAATATGTACTCTAAATTCAGGAAGTGTTGTTAGAATTGTCCAGATATTATGAGATTTTGGAAACACCAAAAGCAAGATAATATCCGCGAACAAGCCTCTCGTGTAAGAAAATTAGAACCTCACTTTTTGGAGGTAATTGAAGAAGCTCCTGGAACGAGCACAAGAAGATTGGCCGCTAGATTCGATATTTCGTGTGTTTGGTTGTGTGTATCAATATAATTATTGTATTTACAGCTGGTTGGAATAACTAGTATAGGTACACCTACTTGGTATTGAAAGGTTAGCAAAAAATAAGAGGTGATAAAATATTATGGCTTACTCCAATGCAGAGGGCAATGGTCGCGCAGAGAATGTATCACGGAGAAAGGAATACTCGAAATTCGGGAAGTGTTGTTAGAATTGTCCAGGGATTAAGCAGCTCGTGTAAGACAGTTAGAACCTCACGTTTTGGAGGTAATTGAAGAAACTCCTGGAACGAGCACCAAAAGATTGGCCGCTAGATTCGACATTTCGCACATGACTAATTGCCGCACTTTAAAAGTTCAATTTCCTTATCCTGTACAAAAAGTTAAGGCTCTCAACGTGGAAGATTTTCCAAGAAGAGTAGCGTTTTGTGAATGGAATAGGCAAAAGTGCTCTGCAAATGATAATTTTGGCATTAATTTCTACGACATTAAAAAGTGGTGTGCTGTGTATATAACTTTTCCTAGTAATTTTTTAGTTTAGTGCTAACAGGAATTCTGCACTCACACCTGACACTAGTATCAGGTGTCATAATTAGATAATCCACAAAATATGTTCAATTGCTGTCACCAAATTGCAGGCATGCACTTGCTGCCAGTTAGTGAAGCTGTCTCAATTTTTTTAACGTATAAATCACAGAGAGACATCAAAGCGTTTCCCTCGCTCGGTAATAGCGGTAGTTGCACCCTTTTTTGATAACATATCCATAGCCATATTCTTCTTTAATTGGGAAATTAGTTTTGTTCTAGCGTTTCTATGTTTAAGTAGGGTTCCTAGATAGGGATAGTTGGGACAATAGTGTCATTATTCGCCGATTTTGGACATTATAGAGATAGCTAGATATTTTCTATCTCTTGCCAATCGCAACAATTTTATATTTCCATAGAAACTGTAAGTCAAGTTAGAGGTTTTTTGTATTTAGGTTATGATTTATTTTAAATTAAAGGAAAATATTGGGAAATCATGGGGTTTTATTTAAAGAGAAAACTGAAACAGTGTATGTCTGGTTGTCCTTGATAAGAAAATTTATTAGACGTAAATATGAATGACATTATCGAATATTGTAAGTTTTGAGTTGACAAAAACACCATCATGAAACTATGACACTAAAGGAATGACACTTTCATTTCAACTTGAAAATAATTAAAAAGAAAAATGTAATAGTATATTTCATTACGAGTTTGGAAATAAAGATTTTTCCGTGTGCGCGTGACAAATTCGGAAGTCATGCAAACACGGAAAAATCTATTTCTGGACGTGTAATGAATAATTTTTTTATTACACTTTTTTGAAAACGGAAACTTAAAACATTTTATCGGCATATTATAATAAATTTAATTGACAAAAATAAACAATGCAGACAATATAGTGTTTGGCATGTATAATGCGTTTCCATGGTTACTCTCAAATTATTTCAAAGGTGCTTTGTTGTAAATTAGTTATTGTAAGATATAAGGTGAATAAAACGTCAAAAATATTACAGAAATGTATCTAATATTGAAACACTTACGAATTAAAGTATAAAATAGGTACATGTTAAATATCAGAGAGCATATAGAGTTTCTTAAATTTAGTTTACTTTGCTGTATATTTATATTTTAAAGCCATATATTCGGTATTTTTATTCAGCGCATGGAAAGTTTTTCCATGCGCTGTTTCCGTGCGCTAGCCCGAATAACCCCATCTTTCATTATTGCTAAAACAGATGAAAATAAGGTGTTTTCAAAGAAGTATAATAAAAAATATATTGCACATTAGTTTCCAAGCATTACTTGCAGCCGAGGTTGCAACTGCCCGATTATTAGAAATAACTTGGTATGGCGAAATTAACATGATTTAGCGCGTTTAGCGCGCAGGCTAGCAAGAATTTTAAACGCTCTGGGAATTATTTCAAATGACTCGAGTATCACAAAATGTTCTGCAGAATTATTATAATGGAAAACAGAAGTGAAAACAGCAAAGAAGATATAGAATAAATGGAGACTCTAAATCAATAAAGTACCATCTGTAAGCTATGGTAATTAAGTATATGCATAATAAGATATATTTTATCATTTATCTCGTATTTTAGATTTAAAATTAACTCCAAATCCTAGTAAACTTAATAAAAGTTGTAGGGGGTCAAATTCTAAACAACTTTTTTCACAAATTTTTTTTGTATCTCTAATACTTATCGAGTTACAGCGCATTATATGACAAAAGTTCCGTACGCTGCAGAGGTGGTTTTGTATTTTTTTTACAAAAAAAAAACCTTAATAAAAGTTGGAGAGGAGTAAATGCTCTACAATTTTGCTTTATATAAATTTTTAATATCTCGACTACTTAACAAGTTACATCGCATTTATAACAAAAATTTCGCAGTTTTGCTCAATTCCTATCGATTTTAATTAGAAACACGTTGGATGCAAACATGTGGGTCGTAGGAGTAATTTTCAGTTTCTAATGGTTTGTTAGTTTCCACACCACAGCTTTCTTTTAACGTGTAGTCCCCTGTAGGCCTAATTCACGATCTGCATGAGAATCATCAACTTAGTTTAACCGTCCACCACGAAATGAAAATAGTGTTTTTGTGCTGTAACTTAGTATAGTGGAGATAACAAAACAAATTACAACGTAAAATTAGAGCATTTACCCCTTTCCAACTTTTATTAAGGTCATTTTGCTCAAAAGAAATGTTTAGGAAACCATCTCTATAGCGCAATTGGTAGCTGAAGTTAAAGTGTGGTCTTTTGGTGGCACACTCAGGAGGCACTCCCCAAGCAACCCTTAAGGATGTTTTTTTGCGATCCGTATAAGCCGAGCCTAGACCAACACTACATTAAAGACCTGATGTGCATAGCGCTGTTTCAATCGATCGCCACTAGCGCCACACGACGAAACAAAAACCATTGTTGCAGAATCTTTTATAAAATAAAAACCTGCAAATGTGTATGTTACAACGAATTTAATATCCAAAATAAAATAAAATATTTGTTTGTTATGTCCCTCTAACTTTTGACAAGTTCACCTGGCATATTTCCATACATTTTCTTAAGAAAAACGAGTCCAAAATGCAAGCAAGGGTATTTTGGTACCTTGTGGTTAGAAATGAAGTCCATGGCTAGTTGTAGTGTAAGTAAGCATAAAACGCATTAAATTTTCCAGTTTCTTCTTTATATGGAGGACTATTGGTTCGCTTTAGAGCTATATACACAAAATTTTCTATTTTCATTCTTGCATACGTTACAAAATACTCTTCCAAAATAATATCTAGAATTTTCGCTTCTTCAGCTGGTTGATCAGATCATCCCATAATTCCAAAATAGTGTTTATTCTTCTGTAACTCACCTAATGGTCTGTGCAGTGTGCATACCATTTTCTTCGTGTGCATGGAAATTTCATGTTATCACAAACAAATCTACCTATAAAATCTGTGTTAATATAGGATAAAACTGCTAAATACTGGACGCAAAGACAATTCGTTACCGTAAAAAGAAGGCAAATCGTAATAAAGCTTGATATTTAAAATGTGGGACATTTTAAACGTCAGTAACTGACATAGCAATAACCACAGAATACCCCCTCTAACCTATAAGTCGCCATTTTTCTCGTCGAGTGGCGCCACCCCGTAAACAACAATGAAATATGGCGTCATGCTCGGGTCTTTAATATAGTGTCGGTCCATAGGCAGAGCACAACTTTATTGGATAATTAATGGACAATGTTGCTTTTTCGTTACTTCCAAAAAAACCATAAAGCTGAAGCCCTCCATTCTCCCTCTCTCTTCATCTCTTCCGGCAGGGTTGGGCGTCGGAGGGGGGGGGGTCGGAGGCCTAACCGGATTAGCGGGCCGCGCCGATTTGTATTCCGGTGCTCGACTCCGGCCGCCGGCTATTGTCCGGGGAATACCGGAGGAATCGCCGCTCAATGTTTCATGCCCCCCCCCCCCCCCCCCGGCCCGGAAGATAAAAAGGCGCTCGCGTTCGGTTTACATGACGCGCGTGGCAGACGTGGACGTATATCTCGCATTTCGCGTTGTTATTTTATTCGATTAGGGGCTTCACGATTCGCATACTTTTATACACAGTGGGTCCCGGTTGAAAGTGTCTGCACAGTAATAAAATTTGGTAAAATTGAAACACTAAATAATCCAGTCAACGAATGCTCAAAAAGTTGTTGTAATCTAAAAACGCTCTTTAATTGTACACTAGAAATGACATTTCTTAATTTGGTAATTATCCAAGGTTGTCTGGCAGAAATGTCAGAACTTGTGACAGATGCCTTACCTTAACTTTGATATTCTGTGGCTCTAACCTAACTTCAAACACAGAAACAATAACTATAGCCTTTTTCTGCGCTTCGAAGAACAGAGTTTAATGTTAATTTCTGTCTATTAAAATTTGGGATGCGTGTGCGTAAAAAGTAATTCTGTTGATTACGGCCCTGTCCTCCGTCACCTATCAATAATATCAATAAGGCCGCCGCTTACAGAATTCTATGGACATGAAATATTTACCTGTCACAATCTAGTGTACAATTAAAGAGCGTTATTTCTAGATTAGAATTTGAATGATGGATATACCTGCCAAAAGTTGGTTTTTCGCTTATATCTCGATATTGGTTGGTCCTAGCGAAAACTGTACTACGTACAAAATTCAGAATTATAATTCATCTCTAACCGTTTTCGAATTATAAACCTTTGAAAAGTGTTGTTTTTTCCAAAAATAACTTTTACCCTACTACGGTTTTGGACATCTATATAATGTCTCGTACTTTATAAACCACTTTATTTAAATCAAAAGTGCTCAGAAGAAGCTCAGTTGGCGAAGATAAATTATCTTCAAAATTTTATATTAAAAGTTAAATCCTCCTACACAGTTAAAAATAGTTAAATTTAATATTTTTTATTATCACAGAAAATATACTAAGTAGTATATTCATTAGTAGTATAATAGTAGTATATTCAATCTTAGTAGTACGGTAGTATATTCAATTTCATTTTTTGTATTATTTCGGGGCATTTCTGAAAAATTATCTAAAAAATTTGCTTCATAAGTAACACTTAAAGTAGAAATAATGAAGAAATAATGTGTTTTTTCCAATAAACTTAGGTAGGTACCTATTTAAGGCTATAGGTACTTTTGAAGATACACGATCTGGAAGATACAACTATATGTTAGTTTATTGGAAAAAGTTATTTTATTTAAAGTAAGAAACACGATTTTTCATTTTGAGTCTTACTTATGGGGCACATTTTTTTAGTTAATTTTTTTCGAAATACTCTGAAATAATACAAAAAAAATGAAATTTGCCGTTAAGGGGAGGTTGTCCACAGAGAAAGTGAGGTTAGATTTCGTATTTTTTTAAGTTGTATAGCATAAAATCTATTAACATTTTACCTGTCAAAAATTTAGTACAAACATTTCTGTCTTCATTTTAATCATAAGATCTTAAAAGCATATGCACTGGAATTATTATTTTCATAGGTTTTCATAACCTATAAAACAAAACACTGCTTATAACATCTTATGATTCAAACTAAGACAGAAATGTTTGTTTTAAATGTTTGCCAGGTAAAATGTTATTAGATTTTATGCTATAGGTACAACTTAAAAAAATACGAAATCTAACCTCACTTTCTCTGTTAACAACTCCCTCTTAAACTATAATACATGCGAACAAATACCGAGAGGACATTTTTGTTAGCAATTATAATCTACATAAAAAATTAAATACCGTTTATTACCTTTTGTACAAGGTGATTAAAGTAAATATTCCATAAAGTCCACATATTTTTCCATAACTTTAACACCCTGTAACTTTTCTATGAAACCTTAAAAAGATATAGATTATACGAAAACGTGCGGTTTTTTTAACATTCAAATAAATTAACAATATACTGGTCGATTTTTAAGAATGATTTGAGTATGTAAAGAAGCGTACCCTTACACTTTATCTAAAAGAAACCGGCAAGTGACTACCTCGCCACAGTTAAATTAATTAGTATTTTAACTGGGACCTCGCAGTTACCGGTAGTCCACTCCAGTGTGTCAAATTTAGTGACCTTGAGGTCTCTCACGACATCCGTTGGGTTGTTTTGTTGGCCTGACTTCAAAAGACGAAAGGAGGAAAAGCCTACCGTAAACGCAGCAAATGAACTACACAGAAGTAACTTGGTCTTGAAATCAAAAGTTGGTATATGCGAAGATCTCAAAGAGAATCGTGGCCTTTTGTAAGTTGTGAGCCTGAATATTATTTGTGTGGGTTTTTGTCACTTTCAACGGACGACGGGATGCTTGAAGTTTCTTGCGCCCAAGCCAACTTAGATATTATAGAAAAATCTAAATTCATTATAAAAAAGTTTAACTTCAGTTTTACAACTCCGCGCGGGCATTGCGAGGAAGCGATCTCGAAAAGTAAGAGGACAATAAGAAATCGGTTCGCGACCGTCTCGTTTTCAGCTTCCCAGAATCGTTTCCAGATACTTTTTTCGGGCTCATTAGGGCCTGTAATTTAATGTTTCCTAAAGAAATAAACCCCGATGACGATTTGTCATCGGATTTAATTATGGAGGCAGCGATGTCGTGCAGAAGGAAACGGCCCATTAAAGGTTGGCAAAAACAGACGAAGACGACTAGGTACGTAACCCGCGCATTATTACCAAATGATTGGCGGATGATCACCGAGGAACTAAAGTTCCTTAATGTCGTTATAAATAGTGGGATGTCCAGATAAGGAAGTTCTCAAGGGTTCGAAGATGCACTTTCCTCTTATATCCCATTTGCCGAACATAATACTTATGTTACTAAAGTATGAAGAAAAACGAACCTATTATACAGGGTATTCCATAAATAAGTGCCAACACTTTAACCACACATATTTAACTTATCAAAAACAACAACTTTTTAATTTTTTTAAAACTCAACTTTTCATGCGGTATTTTTTCCAATTAAAATAACGTTAACGAGTTGCTTATGGATAAAAAAAAGAAATAGTTGTGTTAACATGCGTTTGAGTTAAGTGCGGTTGAGGGAACCTTTTGTGACAATACTGGCATTTAGAGTAATAGACCGGGAGATAGTGACAGATTTTTGGGCTTGCTTTTACTTAGTATGCCTTTCAAAGGGCATTATCACAAACTTTACAAGCTCTGAACAAACATGTGGCAACGCCGCAGCGGGACGGTTCAACGGGTCTATGTAGTCTAGAGCTTAGTTTATCTTTTCTAATAAATGTTCAACCCTCTTTTTAATTATAATTATATACATTTGTCACCTTTGTTTCAATAGTTGGGTACCTAAGTAAGTAGGTAGGATTGTTTAACAGACAATAAAAGCAGTAACAAGTAACAAAATATACATATAATATGATATAAGTAATAATAAATACGATTCCTGGTGTGGATAGGTACATTTTCGACAAATAATATGGTAAATTTGGGCAAAGAGAGGGAACTACATTTTGTTGTAATCGAATTTTTGTGAGAATTTGTCGCAAAGTACCCCGTCAGGCCCAAATGATGATTACCTATCTTCCCTTATGGTTAAATTTTCATAAAAATACAAACAACAAGCGAACAGAGAACTGCCTGTTGTGAAGGAAAATAATAACTCTTGTTATTGAAATGGCAGTTATAGGGTTAATTTCATAATACATTCAACTAAAATATATTTTGACTTTAAAATTAGGTAAACAATATTAAAAAATGTTTGTGTTAGAAAGGTCCTTTAATTTTAAAGGGTACTTTAGTTTGTTTTTGCAATTGGCCCCTAATTATTTCATTCTTAAATTTTCGTCCTTTGGAAATCCCAAAACGAATACAAGTCTATACCTACCGCCTGCCGTCAAGCAAAAAAAACCTAGCTACTCAAGTTTTATTATTACAATTTGACTTACAGCCAGGTGTATAGATACAATAAGTTCTAGCATCCCGCGGCGATTCTAGGCATCTTGAGGTTTAGAATTGTAAAATCACGATTCTTCACTTAGAACTTTTATAGAAATGTTTCACTTTTGCACAAACAAAACAAATTTATAAAAAAGCTGTCCTAGCACTTCGGACAGTCCGTTTCCACCCAGGGACACACTGCCTCGTCGTAGAAATCTCAGGAATATACTACTACCCGCACTATAAAACTAATTCTTGCAAGTTTCTTACGTAAAATCAACTGACAAGGAGTGACACGCCACGCTACGCAGACCCGCAAGCCATGTTGCCAGCTTTCTCAACTTCAGGGCTTCTCCTATAGAGTCGGCTGTGGCATTATGTTGCGCCTATTGTATATTGTAATTGTTAATTGTATAAAAAATATTAAAATTGCTTTTAGTCATAACTACATAACTTCTCTCAAAACAAAAAAAAAACGAACCAAATCTTGATTAAAAGAAACGCTCCAACGCCGTGGGCCCCATTAACAGTCGCATTCGGTGCAAAATGCAGAGCGGCGGCGTAAAGTTAGCGTCGTAATAAACTCGTGCCAGGCAAACACCGGCAAATGCGTCCCTGGAGGGGCGTGCAGAGAGCGCGTATGGAGCTCTTTTTAATAAAGCAGCATTTCCGGCGGAAAGTAATTGACATTTTTATTTGGCTGTCAATTTTGGCCGCATTAATACTGCACGCGTTTTTAAAAGTGCTGGGTCCGCGTCCTGGGAAATGGCAGTAGTTGCATGACAGGTGCAACACATATTTTCACAGCATGTATCGAGGCATGTGGTATTTCTCTTGTGAGCCCTGACATTGTTGTCGTGGCTGTTTATGGATCGTCTGCTGGCCGATTTGATACTTTCTTAAGTAACCTTGAACCCTTGTCTATCCATAGACAAGGCTTGAACCTATTGTCCACTCAGTTGTTAAAAATCAGGGACTCTTTAAAATAAGGGGACCCAGCATGTCACAGTCTATCACATAGGAAAAGTTAAGCCTTGTTTTCTGTATATCTCCAAGGAGACCACATAAGTGGGCTGGTACAAGGTTATGTTATATATGTCAGTGTCCAACTGCCATCAAGTTTTATGTGACATGCCAGTGCCATAGATTCCAAAGGAGGCAAAATATTTCCCATCATAATTCACAATTTTTAAGTTTTCTAACTTCCAGATAGTCAGTTAAAGGTAATGCGGCCGCCTGTAGTAGTCCCAATAATTGCAACCAGATTTTTCTTGTCTCACCTTTAGTAATCCTACAATTCCCATTACGTGGGCATTACGTATAAGTAAGTAGTTCAAAACAAAAATGGAATTTCCTAAATATTACATTATTAAGCAGGTAGCTTCAGTCAGGTCTTTCTTTAAACAGTGTTTATCTACAACTATAAGTTTATTTTACGTTTGTGAGGTACCTTGGGAGAGAAATAAAATTACAAAAATGAGCACCGAGAAAAACTTCATGATTAGAACTAAGTACAAGACCTAATCTTATTAGTCCATCCCGAAATCTGTGAAAGTTCTTTGGGTAGATACATTCAACAAGGGAAGAAAGTTCAAGTACGTACCTATTATACCTACATATTACAAATGATTTGAGGAACCTGGTAACAAGGTGCAATAGCGACAAATTCTCAAATAAGCAAAATCAGCACTGACTTACCTTACTTATATTACTTAAATTCCTGGAAATAATTGCAGGAAGCCAAATTCAAATATAATATTAATTTGATTCATTTGGCACTTGCCATATTCTGTGTTTGTTGACAGAACATTGTCAAGTCTAATTTTTAGAAATCATGGCATGCTGGGTCCCCTTACTTTAAAGGGTCCCTGTTAAAAATAATAGGGTATACCTATAATCGTATCATGAGCTCTTTTGTTCTTCTAGTAACAACGGCTACTAGAGGCAACAATAATTCTCTTGATGATGTATACCTTAATTTTTGCTCCAATACTTTTACCACTATAGTGTTATTACTGGACCAACACTAAATTAAAGACCTGTGCATAGTGTTTCAAGCGATCGCCACTCGGCGCCACACGACGAAACAAATTTACACGGTGTTAAAACACCATTGTTGCAGAATCTTTTATAAAATAAAAACATGCAAATGTGTCTGTTACACTCGAATTTAATATCCAAAATAAAATAAAATATTTGTTTGTTATATCCCTCTAATTTGACAAGTTCCCATGGCATATTTCCATACATTTTCTTAAGAAAAGCGAGTCTAAAAAGCAAGCAAGAGTATTTGGTACCTTTTGGTTTGAAATGAAGTCCATCGCTAGTTCTAGTGTATATAAGTAAGCATAAAACGCATTAGATTTTTCAGTTTCTTCTTTATATGGAGGACTACTGGTTCGCTTTGGAGCTATAAAAAAAATCTTCTATTTTTATTCTTGTATACGTTAAAAAATACTCTTCCAAAATAATATCTAGAATTTTCGCTTCTTCAGCTGGTTGATCAGATCATCCCATAATTCCAAATTCACCTAGTGGTCTGGGCAGTGTGCATACCATTTTCTTCGTGTGCATGGAAATTTCATGTTATTACAAACAAATCTATACCTATAAAAGCTGTGTTAATATATGGGACAAAACTGCTAAATACTATGGACGCAAAGACAATTCGTTACCGTAAAAAGAAGGCAAATCGTAATAAAGCTGGATATTTAAAATTTGGGACATTTTAAAGGTTATAGTAACTGACATACCAATAATCATAGAATACCCCCCTTATAATCTATAATAAGTCGCCATTTTTTCGTCGAGTGGCGCCACCCCAGTTCGTAAACAACAATGAAATATGACGTCATGCTCGAGTCGTTAATATAGTGTCGGTCCAGGTTATTGAAACCTCCATAAACAAGGCAGGTTGAAACTTACCTGCCAGACCACAAGGGCCTGATTGTTGAGGTTGATCTGGAACAAGCGCAAAAAATCAAATCTATCAAAAGAATCTTGAGACCAATAGGTAACTGTATTGCTCTTACAGAAAAAATTAACTTTGATTTTATACATTTAAATGACACTGATATATTAATAGCAAAATTTCTACCTTTATTATCTATTTATACATCAGGCTTTTGAGGAGGCATATTTTGGGGAGGCATATTTTGACGGGAATCTAAGAGAAGGGCCATGCTTAGTCAGCTTTATTTTCTTGTTGACTTGTAGAGGACACTTCCTACTCCAGAGTTAAAACACAGAATTAATTCTTTTATATGGAACTAAAATATGTATTAAGTATGAATAAGAAAACAAAAAATAATCCTCATAAACAATGAAGCTTATAGGTACCTACTTGATATTACTATTGGTAATCTGAGGGCTATATTATCTACTATACGTAAACTTAATTGGTTGATATTAAAAAAACTCCTAACATAAATAAACAAAATTCCCTGTGCAAAACAACAGTTCCCCGATTACACCTGTCAATAAAAACGTCTAGAAGTAATTTAATGCCCCTCAACAAACCACACTATTTACGACATTCGCGTCCTAATCCTTAAATTACATACGGCAGGTAGGTAATTAATTCGTGGTATACGGCGGTTCAGTATCGTAAACCGGATCCTTCATAATGCTTTTTTTCATTGGGAATCTTAAACTGGAAGAATTCTAATTCGGTAGCAGACCCGGAGATAAATCCGTCATTAAAACTGGTCCCGTCACAATTTCTACTTTTCGTAAGGTCATTAGAACCAGTGGCGTATATACAGAGTGAAACAGTTTAACACTAAGTTTCACCTGGACCAATACTAACACTATATTAAAGACCCGAGCATGCCGTCATATTTCATTGTTGTTTACGGATTGGGGTGGCGCTACACGACGAAAAAAATGGCGACTTATTAGTTATATATCCAGCTTTATTACGATTTACCTTCTTTTTACTGTAACGAATTGTCTTTGCGTCCAGTATTTGGCAGTTTTATCCTATTAACACAGCTTTTATAGGTATATTTGTTTGTGATAACATGAAATTTTCTCGCTCATGAAGAAAATGGTATGCACAGACCATTAGGTGAATTGCAGAAGAATAAACACTATTTTGGAATTATGGTATGATCTAATCAACCAGCTGAAGAAGCGAAAATTAAAGATATTATTTTGGAAGCGTATTTTTTAACGTATGCAGGAATGAAAATAGAAAATTTTGTTTATAGCTTCAAATCGAACCACTAGTCCTCCATATAAAGAAGAAATTGAAAAATCTAATGCGTTTTATGCTTTCACATACTACAACTAGCCTTGAACTGCGTTTCAAACCAAAAGGTACCAAATACTCTTGCTTGGTTTTTAGACTCGCTTTTCTTAAGAAAACGTATGGAAATATGCCATGTGAACTTGTCAAATTAGAGGGACGTAACAAACAAATATTTTATTTTATTTTGAATATTAACTTCGTTGTAACAGACATATTTGCATGTTTTTATTTTATAAAAGATTCTGCAACAATAGTGTTTTAACTAAAACCACCGTGTAAATTTGTTTCGTCGTGTGGCGCCAGTGGCGATCGCTTGAAACAGCGCTATGCACAGGCACAGAATAAATAGCATCACAACAGAAGCGTCCATAAAGACATGTGACAAAAATATAAGCGAGCCTCCATTTCAATTTACAGAAAAATAACCAATACCTTATACATACATTTGGTCCTAATACAATCTGTTTGAAATGTGGATTAATGTAAATTCAAATAAAATGCACAATGTTTATCCCTTAAGAAGATATTTCGCGTCAAAGCGAGCATCCTTTTGACACATGTCTTTATAGAAGCTTCTGTTGTGAAGCTATTTATTCTGTGGCACAGGTCTTTAATATAGTGTTTCACTCAAATCGAATTTATATTGTGAATCAGTTTTTTGTAGAAGGATTTTAACAGGTGATAGATCTTCAAAAAATAACCGCACTTTTTCGTATAAACTATATCTTTTTAAGGCTTCATAGAAAAGTTACAGGGTGTTAAAGTTGGACAAAATGTGTGGACTTTATTGAATATTTGCAAAACCAGTTGAGATATTTGAGTCACATTTGGTAAACATTATAAAGGCATGGGTTAGCATAAAACCTGCTCATATCGAACATCTCGCACAACCAGTGGCGGAGAAGTGGGTAATAACTACAATTATTTTTATGAAAAAAAAAATTAACTAAAAAATTTGCCCCGTATGTAAAACTCAAAATAAAAATAAAAACGTGTTTCTTCCTTCAAATAAAGTAACTTTATTCAATAAACTAACCCATTCAAGGTTTTACATTTCAAGATAGAGAGTGTAACATTAGTTGTATCTTCCTTAACTGTATTAGACCCTGTATCTTCAAAAGTATTGCCTTAAATAGGTAATAAATTTATTGGAAAAGGTTACTTTATTTAAAGTAGCAAACACTTTAGTTTTACTTTAAGTGTTACTTATGGAGCAAATTTTTTTAAATAATTTTTCAGAAATACTCTAAAATAATACAAAAAAATGAAATTTGCCATTAAACTATAACACATGCGAACAAATACCAAGAGGACATTTTTGTCTGCAATTAAAATCTACATCAAAAGTGCAATACCTTTTACTACAATACAAGGTGATTATTATTTTTTTCCTAAAAATAATTGTAATAATTACCCACTTCTCCGCCACTGGTTGTGCAAGATGTGACTTAAATATCCTAACTAGTTTGGTAAATATTCGATAAAGTCCGCACATATTTTTTCCATGTAACTTTTCTATGAAGCCTTAAAAAGATACAGTATATACGAAAAAGTGCGGTTATTTTTTGAAGATCTATCACCTGTTAAAGTCCTGCTACAAAAAACTGATTCACCCTGTATTGTTGAATTTTCCAAATTTGAAATTAATCCGCCTACTTCGTTGTTTTTTATTGTGCACCAAGTATGATATGTCTTTGTGTTTGACCTACAGTATTGTTTTTAGGTTTGGAAAGTTATGTAGCAGATGGCATAAGCTACAGGTGCCTATATTTTTTAGCCTCATCCACTTTTTACTCAAAGAAAAAAAATACGATAAACTTAATATTACCCTCTCGGAAAGCTATTTACAAATGACATAAACACGAAACTATTACGCAGCCTAAGCGCACAGATTAGGTACCAGGACCAAATGGCCCGACATACTAGCACGTAAACATCCCAAATTACAGGTTAATAAATACAGCTCACGAATCTAACGTCGAACCCCGGCACTTCGGAAAAAACACACACTCGATCCACCGATTATGTCATCCTCCATTATGCCGTAATCGCCTGTAATGACATCTCAGCCAGCCAGGGGCAGTGGCGTAACTAACCGGGAGCGAAAAGGGTCTCCCCTCCTTTCAAAATATGATCATTCCGGAGTACAAGAATGATATATTTTTAGTACAGTAAAATTGGGCTAAAACCCAAACATCCAAAAAAAAGTTCTTTCTAGCGCGAAATAATTCCAAACCCTCCTAAGAGTTAGCACTAAAAAGTTACACCACCACCAGCATCGGGTTTCGGGGGGGAGGGGATGAAAAGGGCAGGAAATTCTTATTTTTCACAGTTTTGCCTGAATATCTATAGTAAACTATGAGGTTAGCGCAAACGTCATTCTATACGCAAATGATACACATTAAATTCCGAACAAGAATTGTTATATACAGAATTATGGTAAAGTGAACGGTTTCCATGATATGGAGGGGTAAAGATTTCTTTGTTTTAATTTCACGTAGTTTTTGTTGAAAAAACTTAAAATGATTACAGTATAAATTAGTAACTGAATAATGTATGTAGAATATATATAGATATATCTATGCATATTACACCCATAGATTGTTATTTTTTGTCACAACATAACCTCATAAGAATAAGTATATGACTGTAAATATGTCCAGTACAAGTTAGTAGCCTTAGCTAATTTGTACCTACTCACTTTTTGCCCTCATTCATTGTAGCGTTCTGATTTCCATTCGTTCTTTTATGTCAAATCATTCCCATATCTAATTTGTCCTTATAGCTTGTAAAAATGAGAAAGTCATGAATAGGAAGCTCATGTGAAAAACAAGAAATATATGTTAAACAATCCTCATCGTATGCTTCTGCAGAGATGGATGCGTCCAAAACTGCGAGTGTCGGAGAAGTGGTCTCAATTGTTCAAGTATGTGCAGCAATTGCTTAGGACTTGCATGTCTCAATAGAGATACTGTAATCATCGACGACGATTTAAATGATGATTCTCAAGGGGACGAAGAACACTAAGATTTGTTTCCTCTCACCAGCCCGAGTGAACTATTTGGTGCTGACTGATAACGCAATTAATGATTCACCTAAAACTTATAACCTTTTGTATCATTTTGATTTCCCTCCCATTTTTTCAATATAGATTGTTTAATATATATTTTCTTGTTTTTCACATGAGCTTCCTATCCATGACTTTCTCATTTTTATAAGCTAAGGGCAAATTAGATATGGGAATAATTTTACATAAAAGAACGAATGGAATTCAGAACGCTGTAATGAATGAGGGCAAAAAGTGCGTAGGTACAAATTAACTAAGGCTACTAACTTTGTATTCAACATATTTACGGTCATATACTTATGAGGTTATGTTTTATGTTGTGACAAAAAATAACAATCTATGGGTGTAATATGTATCTATATACTTATGCATAGATATATCTCTATATTCTACATACATTATTCAGTTACTAATTTATACTGTAATCATTTTAAGTTTTTTCAACAAAATCTACGTGAAATAAAAACAAAGAAATCTTTACCCCTCCATATCATGGAAACCGTTCACTTTACCATAATTCTGTATATAACAATTCTTGTTCGGAATTTAATGTATATCATTTGCGTATAGGACGACGTTTGCGCTAAACCTCATAGTTTACTAGATATTCACGCAAAACTGTGAAAAATAAGAATTTCCTGCCCTTTTCACCCCCTCCCCCCGAAACACGACGCTGGTGGTGGTGTAACTTTTTAGTACTAACTCTTAGGGGGGTATGGAACTATTTCGCGATAGAAAGAACTTTTTTTTTATGTTTGGGTTTGGCTTAATTTTGTGTTAGTTTTACTGTACTATTTATAAAAGAGGGGATATTTCGTAAGCTTCACTTCGTCTTTCATAAAGAATGGCATATTGTATGGTCCTTGTCAAACAGGCATACAACAGAGACAACAGATGAATATTCGGTCTACGTATGCATATGTGATATAGGTAGGTACCTACTACATTTTGGGATGAAACAAAGCGTTTAGTGATGGACCCCCTAAAAAGTTGTTCGATACGCCGATGCCAGCGGCTCTCTCTGTCGATTTGGAAGGAACACCGAACACTTGTCCCTCTACACTTTAAAAGACCATTAGCAGTGTCCGTATACCGGCCGGGCTTGTTATTTCCAAAACGCTGACCATTACCGAACGCGAGGGGTCCCTCATTATACCGCAATAATACCGTAATAACGCTGGGGCCGCTATTAAAGCCGCTATTAACCGCAATTTCGTTTCGATTTGACGACGGTAAAAAATAATCGAATGATATTTCATTGTGTTTATTTGATTCGTGGTTTCCGATTTTTTCTGATTTGGGTTCTAGGCGGGTTGCAGCACCCAACTACTATAAGTGTATATTGTAAAAGAAATAAAAGGAACTGATTTCGCTTAAAGTTTTTGGTTATGTCTATTTTGTTAACAACATAACTTTGGTAATTTTCGAGAGAATCCTACTCCTTAAAACTAAGTTTCTTTTTCGTTTTCAAAAACGTTTCGTGCTGTGTCAGCTTCTTACACTTTATGAAGCAGAACTATTTCCTGTTTTTCCTAATTTTCTTCTCACATTGGAAATATTTCTTAAAAAATATTAGTTTCTCAAGTCTATCTATGCTATTACCTACGCCTATGAAAAAAAAAACTATCTGTCATGTTATTCATTTCACATTTTCTATACAACCTTAATTATATAGGGAGGCAGGGAGGTCCAACTTTTAAGGCCAAAACTTCAAGAATCTATACAAATTTTTTTCAAGTTTTATTTTATTTTTTCTAAAGGAAGACAGTTAAGACAAACATATGTATTTGGTACCGTTTGGACATACATACAAATCATTAAACAAACTGCTTTGTCAAATATTCTTCCAAAGTGTAAAATACATTAGAGATCAAGAAACTTCTTAATTTTTGTTTGTATTCATTCAGGGAAGTACAGTCCCTTACAACAGCAGGAAGTTTGTTAAACATATATCCGCCGGCACACATCGGTGACTTTTTATATAAAGCCAAATTATACTTGTCAATATATATGTTCTCCTTATTTCTAGTAGAATAATCATGATCATACTTTTTAAATCTGTGGTTATTCGTAAACATATAAGTCAACAATTTATACAAATATATTCCAACTACAGTTAGGATTTTCTTAGTTTTAAATACCTCTCTACATGATTCCAAATTTTTCATACTAAACATCATCCTTACAATTCGTTTTTGTAATATAAAAACTCTGGATAAGCCGGGGCATCTTCATATTATCACAGACATATATAGTAGCGAAGCTATATATGTCTGTCATATTATGAAGCAAGCCATGAAAAACAAATGATAGCAGACAGTAATATTGTTTTGAGGTTATAAAAATTTTTAGGTTATAAAAATTTTTCATTTCATTTGTTATTGCTTTCCAAATCATTCCTATCTCTTTGATTTGTTTGATGTTACACCGTACTGATGATTGCCAAATAGCATGAAACACGTGTATGCGGTTACTAGTTTCTTTTTTGTTTTCTAACTTTGAGTGATTATGCCCATTATCACTTTTTCTTGAATTTTGTTTATGTTACAATGCGGATATTTTTCTACGATTAAGAGAAAGTATTTAAGTAGCCCTGGGCTTCATTTGAAACTAAGAGGTACCAAAATACTTTTGCTTGCAAAGCTACTTAGAGGTCTTTAATATACCTAGTATTTATAGCAACCCTAGTTTTAATAAACATCTACCGTACTTTCACCGTTTTAGTAGACATAGGGGAATAGGCCGCGCGTCGCCGTGCGTCCAGCTAGGTTTGTCAGTCGTTGGCGGGGGGAGTACACAGTAGTCCCGCACCGCGTATCAGTCGAGATTTGCGAGCAAAAAACACGCCCCGCCCCCCGCCAACGACTGACGAACCTAGCCGAATACACGGCGGCGCGCCGCCCAGCCATGGCTATGTCTACTAAAACGGTGAAAGTACGGTATGTAAAAAATGGACAGGTAGACAAATTTTGACTCTATTTTTTCTAGTGCCCATCTTTCGTGTGACTGAGAAAACGACTCAATTAAACAGTTATTAGGCATTTCGAAGTGAATATTTACGACCCTTTTATGTCGACGTGATGCGTTCGTTGGAGCCTAGCTTTTATCGAACGAATAAAATACCTACGCCTATTTGCATTCAAATGCCGAGATTAAGTAAAACGCTTCTCAGGTCTAACTTTAGTCGGATGGTTTACCATAATGCTCTTCCGAGTACACCTAAAAGCAATTGCCTATTAATACTATGTAAATGCCTTACATGCCTCTCTGGTGCTTGAGGAGTTTATTGCCGCGACCATTTATTTCAAATAATTCTACTTTTTACAGCACAAGTTTGATGATCAGAACTTGTTTCCGAAGCATCTATATGTAGGTATATCTTCCAGTGGCAACTATGCATTCCTAAGTGGATAACATTTCATATAAAATCGTGTAGTCCGATTTGGAAAAAATATCTTATTTTATTTCTTATATTATTAAAATGATCAAATGCCAATGTGGATATCAATGTTTCGAATGTAAAAAATGAACTTGGAACTCTCGTCAATATTCATTACCATTACTTTTAGGAGTCCCGGGAAACTCCTGCAATCTGCAATATAGAATGACTTACCTCAGACCGAAAATAATAATATATTTTTAGTGATATTACATAGTGGCATAAAACAACATTTTATTAATCCCAATATCCAAAAGTAACCATAGATATAAAAAGGTAGGTGATCCTATAAGTAGATAAGTGTGGTTTAATAATTGGGTACCTATGTATTTTCAACATTTACCGCGTTACCTTTAACCCCTTTAACAAGTATATAAGTAGGTAGGTGGGTATCACCTTTTCCTTAATTATTAAAATACCCCCGTTGTTCTCGTTTTGTTTTCAAGAAAATGAACAATTACGAAACCCTAAAATTACGCCTTGACGGAAACCAAATGCTTTCTATAGCCGCAAATAATTCCATACATTTCGAACTCAAGCCAGGTAGCTGTCATACATTTAAACTGTATAATTGAGAGTGTTCTTAATTGTTCGATAATTTGTGCAAAACGGGGAGGCCTAACAAATGTCGCCGTATTACAGTTTCAGGCACCGTTATGTGGTGAAATTACGAAAGCAATTGCTTTGTTTTTGAGTCATCATGTCTTATTGTTTTCGAGCAGCAGACTTGGTGCGAGGTTCTACCCCAAAATCATTTTCGAGGAATGGGAATGTTAAGGCTAATGCACTTTGCTTGTAGAGATTATCAATCTGGATGGCTACAACGTTGTAACGACGACGAGTTATAATGCGGTTTTATTAAGCGATTTTGCGTTTTTAGAACGTATTTAAGGGCTTTAAGGAGATATGTCTAAGTGGTGTGGATGAATGGACACTGAGAATGGTGGGAATTAGATATGGACATGTTATTAAATATTTGCCCGCTCCATTCTAGATAATAATATCTACAAGTATACCTACAACTGGTGTGAAGTTGGCAGCCGATTTGCTGGCAGCCAAAAATGATACTTGTAAATAATGTTCCTTCATTTACAGACAATTTTTGAAAATAAATATAGAAAGAACGATTATTTTTTCATAAAAAAGAAGAAAACTACCAGGAAAATATAATTTGGGCTGCTGGAAAACAGGCTACTATGCTTTCACACCAGTTTTAGCTTGTCCATGTTCATTCGTGTTGGAATTAAATATACAGGGTGATTATTGGGAAAGGGAAATTTCGAAACTCCGATTTAGGGGGATCAAAAGATGACGATTTAGGCCAATATACTCTAATAACATATCTAGCTATATGTTGTTTGTTTATGAGATGTAATGCGTTGAAGTTCTTCTTCTTATAATTGAATTAGGTACAGTGTATCTATCTACCAAACTAATCAAGGTGCTGAACTGAAATTTGGCATTGCTTCGTTTTTTTACATGGAAAATCAGCCATTACCAGGAAACGTATGAAATATTTTTTATATCCCTGGAATCAAACAAGTGGATTTCAAATATCCAAAAATCTACAAAAAATGGAAGTTTATATTTTTCCTAATTTTGCGATGCTCTTTCGTTTCTTCGCATAGCAGATTGTGAAATTCAGGAAAACCTACAACCATACGCGTAGCGTATATTTTCTGTGATTAAGATCATAATATTCGAATATTATTTTAATTAATATTATATAAAAAAGTTAAAAGTTAGTAGGTACAATGATAAAACTAGTGATACACGGACTGGCAGAAAGTTGGACACAAAAATTTAATATTTTTAAACTCTGATTTCGATTAATTTAAATTTAAACCTGCTAATCGAACAAAATTAAAGTTTAGTAGCAAATTCATCTGTTATCCGATGCTAAGTTGCGCTTACGGTATTTTTTTTTTAGTACACAGAGTGGTCGAAAAAAATTCTTTTTTTGACTAAGTGGCTGTGACTTTAAATCTGACATCCACCTTTGATTCCAAACAACTTTTATAAGTAACTTTTTACCATATTTTAAAAAATAAGGTTACTTTACTCCTGAGTTATTTTGACATTTTTGAATCTACCTCGTATCCAAAAATAGATATTTAAATTTTGATATGTGCGTTTTGAGTCTGAAATGATGCACCAACTTTTATCAAGAATAAAATTTTCTGAGAAATTAATAATAAAAAAGTTTTCCATTTGTGTCCAACTTTCTGCCGGTCACTGTATATTAAATTATCAGAAATTTTTCATTTTTTTTCTATTTGCCGTATTTAAATGGCCAAAAACCTTAATATTTTAATATTATAGCCTTAAAATTTGATATGCCTATTTATTGAAAAAAAAACTTTTTGGACTAAAAAAACTTTTTGTACTTTTAGAAATTTTAACAAATAAGCCCATTCAATCGTTTTTAATAGTATTTTTGACAAATATATGAAGTCACGTGACCACATTTGAGTGTGTTATTTTTCGTATTTTTTAAAGCAAAAGCAAAAGTTTTAAATGGATTATTAATAAATGAGATTTCCTCTATTATGCGAATTTTTTAAGAACAGTAATAATTATTACACATTAGACAATCTATATTTTTTTGTATTCATAACTAATTATTACTAGAGATACCTACCTAAATGTATTAGTAAATGCCATCTGGTGAGCAATACCTGAATCAATCAACGTTCATTACTCTTTTACTTATGTCGAATGTAGAAACCCGTTTCGAATGAACGCTACAAAAACTGGAAACTAATAACTAAATAGGTTTCTGTGAAATGAAGCCGGGTGTTGAACCTTCACGATTCTTTGTCGCCGTCGCACCCTCGATCGACAGAATCCTTGACAGGATAACGAGCGCTTTATATTCTATGTTTGACCACGTCCACGGTCAGATGGCCCCTCGAGTACGGCATAGCAGCCGTTCAGAGTTCAGCTTCCGCCTAACAGATGGCGCGGAGTGTTAAAAAGTCGATTTCATTACGAGAACAACTACTGGAGAGTAGTGGCTTGTGGACTTTGAATAATATAAATAAGAAAAAAGTACGTACGTATATTTAAAGAAGGGAATCTAAGGGGTTATTTTTTATTTGTTTCAAAGTTTAACGAAATATTTCTGGAGTTTATAGTTATAGAGTCTAGATGTCTAATATAGATGATATATTAGGTACCTAGTGTAATAATTGCTATTGATATCTAGATTCAGTGGGGCAGCCAGGCCCAGGATTCAGCATTGGGGGGGGGGGGAGGGGGTTAACAGATGAAGAAAAATTCCCACTAAAAAATCCCACTCACCACTCACGTATAATTCCCGATATACAGGGTGTCCCCAGGATAAATTAAACAAGCACCTATGGTTCGGCAAGGCCGGTAGGCGCTTGTTAACAAGAGGTGAGAAACACATTTTTTTCCTTTTTTGTCATTTTTTTATTTTTTATATAGGCAATATGCCGTTCCTCTGTAACATTCAGGACGTTTCTATAGTTTTTTATTAAAAGGGCATGATTTTGTATTTATGTAACCTTTTTATTTACAATCAACTGTTCTTATACCATTGTTCTCTACGACTAATAATGTCACTTTTTAGCAGAAAAAATAATTTTCAAAAGTCACATCAATTTTGTGGATAAAAATAATTTGGAAACAAATGGTTTACTAAGTCGAATTTTTTGGTAAAATCCACAGTTTAATTATGGAAAAGTGAAAAGTGCGTGGCAAGGTCTGTGAAGTAAGAAGGTTGCCTCTTGTTGGGAGATGGCGTTCTGGATGACGACATGGGAATGCTGGCAATAATCTGACAGCATTCCTGTGACGTCAGCGTTTCCTCTCTCTCTACGTTATAGTGGGTAATCTTCTTACTTTACGGGTCTTGGCCCTGTAGGTACCTGTGGTTTTCCGAGGAATTTTCTATTTTGAACTTTATTATAAAACACATGGCAGCCCGACTATAATATCATATCAAAACGCATATTTTTCGATTAAATGAAAACTCACTTTTCCATATGAAGAATCCAGGATGACTCTCTGATTCTTGTCTTATTATTGTGAGAATATACGCAACCTAATGCCCTTTGAAAGGCATACTGAGTAAACTCACGTCCAAAAATCTGTCACTATCTCCCGGTCTAACTAGGATTTGGAGTTAATTTTATTCTTATTATCATTATCATCCATTTATTCCATTTATTCTATAGGATATCTTCTTTGCTCTTTTCTCTATAGTGTTTTCTGTAATAATAGTTCTGCACTTTTGTGATACTGGAGTCATTTGAAATAAATTCACAGAGCTTACACTTCTTGCTAGCATGCGCGCTAAATGCGCTAAACCATACCTATACTTATATAGTACTATTATATTAGTTTCGCCATAGCAGATATTTGGTTACTTCTAATATATCGGGCAGCTGCAACAAATGCTATTGTGCAATATTTTACATTTTTCTTTTGAATTATTATTTTAAAGTTGAAATTACAGTGGTCTTCTTTTAGTGTCATATTTTCATGCTGCTTTTTTCGTCAACTCAAAACTTAAACCATTCTATAATGTTATTCATATTTACATATTTATATATAACCAGACTTATTATTATCTACACTGTTTCAGTTTCTCATTAAAAAAAACTTCGCCCATGAATTCCAATCATTTAAAAAATTCTAAAATTTTTGCGGGGCAAAAGACAGAAAACAATCTAGTTATCTCGACAATGCCCAAAATCGGCGAATAATGACACTAATAACTTTATTGTCCCAACTCTTCCTATATCCAGGAACCCTAGTAATATAGGTAAATCATTCTTCTCTATCACTATCGCAACTGCCTTGGGGTTCGGGTCACATAAACTTTTTTTCACATTTGTTCCTGGGTATCAACCATTATAATCATGCGTGGTATTAAAATAAATAAATTTTATTTAAATTTTTTCATTTTTTCTAAGCATTATTTTTTGTTGCTAACATATGTTTCGATTGTTATAACAATCTTCATCAGAGCAAATATATATATTTTTATACAATACAACATAATAAACTTTTTTGTAATCGTACTAGAAAAACTACTGCTTCTGTTTCTTTAGGTACCAAATGCGTTAATAACATTCAGGGTGCGGCAAAACAAACAGTGCATTTTTGAAAGGCTATTAAAAAAATGGCACAACTTACGAAAAAGTGGTTTATTCTGCATGATTGAGCCAGTACTACACCCCATTTTTCACTTAAGTTTTAAAGATCACATCGGCAAGATTATGTCCTCCAGAAGCGATGCACTGATGTAAACGATTTCTGAAGTTTTCAACTGCGTTCTGGCACATATCGATCGGAATGGCGGCGATTTCGTCTCTAATACGGATCTTCAGTTATTCCAAGTTGCGAGGAGGATGCTTGAAAACCTTTTCCGTGAGATAGCTCCACAGGAAAAAATCGCAAATGCTCAAATCCGGTGATCTCGCCTTGCCGACCACCCCAGGTCGCCCCTCAGAGAGACCAGGCTCGAAGAAAGCATCGACCGCAATTTTGTCATTGAAATCTGCACTGTGTAGGCCCTAGCCCCGTCTTGTTGGAACTAAATATATCTACTCAAAGCCTTGTTCCTCAGCCGACCGTTCCAATTCTGACGACTAAAAAAAAGTTCTTCAGTAGTGATGTCGCCGCCATTCCTATCGGTATGTGCCAGAACGCAGTTGATAACTTCAGTAATCGCCTACATCAGTGCATCGCTTCTGGAGGACATAATCTTGTTTCTTGTTGATGTGATCTTCAAAACTTAAGTGAAAAAAATGGGGTGTAGTACTGACTCAACCAGAATAAACCACTTTTTCGTAAGTTGTGCCAATTTTTTTAATAGTCCTTCAAAACTGCACTGTTTGATTTGCCGCACCCATAAGGGTCATTCTCCAGAACTGGTCAAATTAATGTCCTTCTTCTTATTATTTTTTATTGGATATAAAAAAAATTACCAATATTAACACATGCTTAATAAAATTCAGTTATGTGTAATTTTTTCCAATGGAAAATTTGGAACACTGACACCGAAATCTCAGCTCCGTGCCTGTCCCTAGGTACTTACATTTCAATATGATTTATTTGTCGCTGTATGTGATTTTTTGCTAATAAGATCATTATTATCCATTACTTATGCTGAGATGGGTGCAACTTAGTTACAATGTATTTTAAAAATATTATTTAGTATATTTTGTCCATATTTTGTGTAATGCAAAGTTTGTCCTCGATAGGATCCCTCAGCTCCGTGGTCAATTATATAAACTTAGGTAGGTAAACTGGCTCATAGATGGTGCCAGCTTAGCTCCATACAGCAGCTTGCTTTTAGTGCATCAGGTGATGAATATAGAGTGCAGTGCTCTTGTCCAGTTGTGACAGCTTTTGGGTAAAAAGGTATGTTTTTTTGCAAAAGCCATCATCAACAACCATGCCTTAACAAATCCGTGATCCCTAATTTATTAATGACTGTTATTATTCACTAACCTCGTTAGTATTTAGTAGTAAAACAAAGCCCAATTCTGTGTCGCTAAAAATTGCGGGAAATATAAAAATTCTCAACTCCGTGGTTCTCCGCTCCGTTACTGTTCATTGCCACGGAGCTGAGAATTGATCACGGAGTTGATATATTTGGCTCAACATGTTAGACCTAAGTGAAAATCACAGGGATTATTTTTCTGTGTGTGAAGCTTAAAAAAACTGACACTAAAAAAATGCATTTCCAGTTCATAACGGTAAAATCAAATTCTGTTTTTTTTAATATCAGCTCTGTGATGACTTCTCAGCTCCATGGCATTAAAAAATGAAAAGCCTATAAGATTTTTTGTTAGTGTAGTCGAAGTACACAAGGTGTACTTATTTTTGTAGAAACATTTATTTATGTTTGTTTGGAAGTTACACATAGTTATTTTATGTAAAATGCTAATTTTATCAGCTCCGTGATACGGCTGTCAACTCCGTGGTATTCAGAAATAAAAAACATGTTTTTTATGGCATTACATATCTGGGAGGTGGGAAAATGTTATTTTTCGTTTAATTTTGACTTTCTAATAATAATACCTGCACATGAAGAGCACAAGAAGAAACCCACGAAACAACTAAAAGTTGCTTGTTTGGGGAGGACAATATCAGGGTATAATTATTATCATTAATCGTGGTATAAATTAGTCACAATCAGGGAAATTGTCTTATTTGGTATAGTCTTAATAACAGTCACTCTTATTCAGGATTTTATGTATGTCTGATCTGGGTTGCGCTTCCTTAAGAAAGTGCTGTTTTTTTTTGTTTAAATAAGTCCAAGCTACATATTCTCTGCAGACTCTCAGTCACGATTGCATAGAACTTTGGTGCAAGATATGAGCTACTCCTCTGCCCTATACTTTTGAAATATCTTGAGGTCAAAAATTCACGATCTTTATTTCTTGTGGAATAGTGGTGTTTGTTTTTATATATAGTGATTTTCCCTTTATATACAAAAGTGATGATTTTTAAACAGAAAAGCTGCCTAACATCGAGCATTTGACTTTCTCTGAACAGGGTATTGCTAGGATATGTCAATTTCTTATCAAATATTAGTTTAATTGACCATTTCTGCACAACATTTACGGATTCTAGATGGCAGTTACTAACCCCGCCCCATCCTATTATTCCATATGCTATATGTGATTGAATCAACGAATAATATAAAATTTTCAAGTGGCGTAGATCAAGATAATCCTTAAGAAATTTTAGCCTATACAATATGCATCTGATTTTATTTGTAACATATCGAGTATGTATATTCCATCTTAAGTGTCTATATCAACGCTGACACCCAAATACTTGATTGTTTCGGCTTCAGGAATTCTTGTATCCAGATCAACATACAAGGGCCCCATAATATGTGGAAGGTTACTAGCATAGGATGTAAACGGTAGATATTTTGTTTTGTGTACGTTTAGCGTCAATTTGTTATATATAAACCAGTTTTTAATTGTTCTAAAGTCAGTTTCTGCTATTGTTTTTAATTCCTTCCATGACTGTGCTGAGTAAGTTACTGCAGTTTCGTCTGCAAAACAAATAATTTGGCCTTTTGTGGGGAGTTGTAGTAACCCATTTATATATATAATAAAGAGTAGTGGACCCAAGACTGTACCTTGAGGTGCACCATAGGTAACTCTTCTAGCTTCACTACAAACTCCATCAATATCTACAATTTGTGAACGGTTTGTCAAGTAACTCTTCACCAGCTCATATATTTTACCTCGAAGACCATACTTGTTCAACTTTTCCATTAAGATTTTGTGACTAACCGTATCAAATGCTTTTCTGAGATCTACAAAAACAGTTAGCGCTGGAGTCTTTTTATCAAGCATCTCGTACAAGTGCTTTGTTACTTTGTAAATAGCATCTTCAGTTGAATGCCCTTCTCGAAATCCAAACTGACTTTTGGAAATGACGCCATGCTTATCTAGAAAAACAGTAATACGGTATTTTAAAAGTTTTTCAATTATTTTTGAAAACACCGATACTAGAGTAATGGGCCGGTAGTTGTTGACGTCATTGTTTTGTCCATCTTTAAACACGGGTTTTATAATTCCTACTTTTAGTATTTGTGGGAAACGCCCTGTTGTGAAGCATGAGTTTATTATATGTGTCAGTGGTTTTACAATTTCAAGGCTTATTTCCTTCACTGTTTCTGCAGATACATTATCATTTCCAGGTGCCTTCTTGGTCTTTAATGTTCTTATGACTTTCATTACCTCAGTCTTATCAGCATCATTCAGGTACATAGAATTTTGTAAGTGAGGTTCAAATCGGTTTTCTCTATAATTTAGTAGTGTGGGTATTTCATTATGTAGTTTTTCACCAATAGAACTAAAAAAATCATTAAAATGATCGCATATTTTTTTCTTATTTTTAATGGTATGCCCATCTTGACCAGTTATAGTTTCAATTTTAATCTTTTGTCGTGTCTTATTACAAACCTGATTTACACAATCCCAAAGGGATTTGCTGCTATTTTTATTTTTTTCAATAATTTTTTTAGCATATTTCCGCTTTGCATCCTTTATAACTTTCTTTATACAATTCTTCTGCTTCCTATATTGGCTTTTCAAAGACTGGTTATTTGGATCATCCATGAGATCTTGACAAGTGGAGTTCTTTTCTTTTATTATGCCAAGGGTAATCCATTGTTTTTTAAATTTGTATTTTTTATCCATTCTCACATTTTTTGTATTTTTTGTTATGTAGTGTTGTATTGCTTGGATAAAATTATTTGCCATATTATGATCTACATCTGTATCTCTGTATATATATGCCCAATCATGCAATTGTAGATCATTACGGAATGCATTAAAATTAATGTACTTCTTGTAATCAGCTTTTGATTCAAAAATGTCTTCCTTCTTAGTATTTAAAGTTAATGCGATAGGAAGGTGATCAGTTATGCTATATTCGAATATAAAGGATGAAATTTCAAATTTGTTATCGTATTTTAGCTTTACATAAATATGGTCGAGACAAGTTCTACTATCAGGTCTAGTGTATTTGTTAATATGCGATGCATATCCGTAACTACTTAGTATATTCATATAGCTTTCCACATAATCGGACTGATCCAATAGATCTATGTTTATATCCCCCGTGATGATGTGTCCGTCGCCTATCGGACAATGTTGTAGATACAATAATAAATCTTCACTGAAGACTCTTGGGAAAGTACTTGGTGGCCTATATATGCAGGTGAGAGTAAAGTTTTCATTATTTCTTGTAATTAAGTGGTTTTATGTGATAAGATAGTGCCATAGATTTTATATGTCAGTGTCCAATTGACCTCAGGTTTTATGCGATAGATAGTGCCATATAGATTCTAAAGGAGGCAAAAAATTTCCCATCATATTTCACAATTTTTAAGTTTTCTTTCAGATAACTCAGATGTCATAATTAAAGAATTTCAACTATACAATAAATTCGTTTCATTTGACAGTTGCCATATTCTGTATTTGTAGACACAACATTGTCAACTCTAATTTTTAGAAATCATGGAAACCATTATTAATTTTTACTAACAATAACAATCAAAGTACCTGTTTTATTAATAGATTCTCCAATAAATTGGCATACTTGGCATCACTGATACCACCAGAATGTGGAAAGAATAGGCCTCACTTTGGAAAGTATAATGTTGGGTCCCCTTACTTTAAAGAGTCTCTGGCATCACTGCGAACCTGGACGGCTGGACGTGAGTGCTTACTGTGATTGATATGTAATACTGCGAAGACCCCAATGTACATCTATATTTTTACTTATGCAGTATCAGTATACAGGGTGAGTTTTTTCGATGCCCACTATGGGGATCTCGGAAACTAGCAGAGCTAGAACAAAGGTTAAATGGGGCCGAATTGCAGTTTTGAACGATCAATCTAATGCCCCTTTTGGATTTTTAAAAAAGAGTGATTTTTGCTATTTCATCAGATCTCTGTAGCTCCGTTATTTCTGATTATACAAAAAAACTGTGGAGACAAAAATTGTAGATAATTTTGGGCTTAATAAGATAATCTGATCCAATTTTTTATGTTGTTTGTGATTTTTTAGATATGACATAAACTTGTGTTTTTTTTAAATGTAAATCATAGTTGGCTGTGGCCTTATAAAATCGGCCATTTTTTGAGTTTTCTAAAGATATAATATTCGGCATAGTTATTACAAAAAATAAAAGAGCTATGGCTAATTTTCTGATTTTGTTTAAATTTTCACATGGCCGACTTTGGAAAGCTAAAAAAATGGCCGAATTGATAAGACCACAGCCAACTTTTACATTTAAAAAAACCCAAGTTTATGTCATATTTCAAAAATTACAAACAACATAAAAAATTGTATTAGATTATTTAGATTTAGATTATTAAGCCCAAAATTATCTACAATTTTTGTCTCAACAGTTTTTCTGTATAACCAGAAATAACGGAGCTACAGAGATCTGATGAAATAGCAAAAAATCACTATTTTCAAAGTATCTAGTGAGCCATGAACTTTTTTAAAAATCCAAGAGGGGCATTAGATTTAACCTTTTTTCTAGCTCTGCTAGTTTCCGAGATCCCCATAGTGGGCATCGAAAAAACTCACCCTGTATGCAGTAAAGCTTTGTGTATTTAAATTAATAACGTTGTGCCGATTAATAAGTAAATAAGCTCTGCTATAGTTTGCGTAAGTACTTTAATTTTCTTCATTTAGTTCAGTAAGTTCATTTACAAATAAGTACCTACCTAATTAATTGACAATTGACTATACACTATAGCAATAACCCACGATACACAGAAAACGGTATGCCCGCGCGCAGGTGCTGTGACGTAAACGGTGACGCTTATTCGACAAAATCATGGCTTACTTTTATTTTTAAACGGAAATTTGAGTCGTTTTATAGTGAGTTAGGTAAACACATATACACCAAAGTGTTTATATGCGGCGCTCCGGCGCTTTTGCGGGTTACTGAATCTCATCTCCTTCAGGGGCATAAGCCCCCCCCGGAGAAAAAAGGCTAGCTACGCCTATAATGAGGTAACTGATCTTAAGTTATACTCATCTAAGTTTCTTATATTTAGGTATAGCCTTAAAATTATCAGTGTGAAAATCTCTAATGTATGGGTTCATATTTGTTTTATGGTTTCGATAATAAAAGCACATCTATGGTACAGAGCACACTTAAAAGTCACAAAACAACAGAAAAACCATTCCTAACAAACCAATAATAATAATAATAAAAAATGAAGGTTATCATGTAACATTTTTTGTATTTGTCCAATTGTGTCCTCGAAGTATGAACACTTCTGGAGAATGACCCCCAACCACCTTTATTTCCTTACGCGGCCACCGCTTAGCACATCAAACGCGCCATCCGCAATCATTGCGCAGTTCGCCGACGTCGTTAGGTCGGCGCTAACAATACCCATCGATTTACCGGCGACGCTCGCTTAATTATCGCCCCCCCTGTACCGGCCCGCGCGGACCCGGCTCACGCAACCGGCTCGTGAGGGGGGCAGCGGCGGCCCGGCCCTCGGACGCACACGCGAGAGCCAATCTATATCCCCCGAGGTTCCTCTGGGGCGGCAGTCTCGCCCGGCCAGAAAAAGAGAACACCATCAGGCTCGCCTGAATGGCGAGCGGGCATGGCGCGGCCTCGTCTCCTCCTGGGTGGCACGAGGAGAAGGCGAGATGGGAGCGAGGGAGACGGAGAGGATCGTAGGTGTGTGTGCGGGGCGACGTGCATAATAATCGGGAATTTGACGGACGAGCGGATACACCGCCGGGTCCGCCGGTGAACAGTTATCCGGGTATTTCGGTGGAGGCAACCCAAGATTAAAAAAATGCAGGGAGAACGCGAAGCAAGGCGACGTCTTTAAACATTTTTTCGTGCTATGAAAGAAAAAGAATGTTGCTCCCAAATAGGCAACTTATAAAAGACTTTCTGAATGAACTAAACACTGGTCTCAATGTGTTATATTACGCAATCTCTGGAAGGTATAGCGTGTCCCAAATAGTTTGTCCTACCCCCTGGATCTCAGGAACCGTAAGAGATACGAAAAAAACTTGAATACAAAAGTTGTAAGGTTCGTAGTGGACGTAACCTCTCTTTTATTTTCACATATACAGGGCGATTCGTATTTGCAAGACAAAATAAAATATTTAGATTTCGACAATTGCATTAATCCTTTGGAATATTTGCATTCTCCATGAAATTTGCTACAGAACCGTTTTTTTTTGTTTTGTATTTTGGATGCAGCGTTGCCAAGATATCGAATTTTTCCTGGAATTTAGGGACTTCGTGGAGGTTATGGAAACTGAATGCTGTATCTTTATTTAAATAGATATCAAAGATATATTTTAGCCTAAGTATGACAGCACAACCGTGTGTGGTGTGGTATGTCTAAATTGGTTTTTGCATATACAGTGTGTTCATAACAGGGTCTCAAATACAGATAATTTCAAACAGCAATAACTTTTTTTTTTTTAAATGGAATGACCCATATTTCTATAGTTTGTTGGATGCCGGCGTCCAAGCCCCACATTTTATGTAAATAACATTCTATACCAAAAAGTACCCGTTTCGAGACATTTAGTATTTAAGAAATTTTCTCTGCATTTTTCATTCAGGTTCAAAGGATTAATGCAATTGTCAAAATCTAAATATTTTATTTTTGTCCTGCAAATACGAATCGCCCTGTATATGTAAGTATATGTGAAAATAAACGAACCTTACAACTTTTGTATTCAAGTTTTTTTCGTATCTCACGGTTCCTGAGACAAACTATTTGGGAGACGCTGTACATTACTTACATTACCTCAAATTATGTCGGTGTTGCGGTGGCGATGTTCGGAGCTTTGCTAACTATTTAGACTGCATGGTTTTCTGCCTTCGAGCGACCTTCATTCGAATCGAGGTCCAGGCAGACTGTGCATGCACCTGTCTTTATAGACTTTATAGCTGACCAAAAGCCCTGGACAAAAAAAGTGGATTCACTGTATAGATACCTTTCTCTGTCAAAGGTATGATTTAGAGGTAGTTGATGGTTACTCTGGACAATGGGGTTGAGGGTTAGGTACCTACTCTGAACAATGAATTCTTGCCTTATTCCTCCTTCCAAAGACATCTTCCTCCTACATTCCCCGAGATTCCTGTATGGGGGCAGTCTCAAGTCTCATCCAGCCAGGAAAAGAGGGCACCATCTGGCCCATCTATGAATGACGAGCGGGCATGGCCTTCAGTGGAAGGAACTTTGCAATTTCTAACTAATGAAGAATAGAGGCCACGTCTTGACGACGTTTTCAAACTTAGGTACATTCAATCACAGAGAAGACCAGAATACAGAGAGTCCATCTTGTCAAATATGTCAAATGGAGCCCAACTTTTACGTAACTTTTCACACACCAGATAAGATCGTTCTGATAAACTATGGAGTAGACTGCATTCTTCATTTATTATAGAATAATTTAAAACTGAGAAAGAAGATCCGCAGTGACCTACAATGGATTAATTACCATTTAAAGTTGGGCTCCATTTGACATATTTGACAAGATGAACTCTCATATTCTATCGGATTTCAACAACCACAGTCCAAACGCGTTTCCTTGGTTACCACCTTTATTGTAGCTTTCACAAATACACTTGTCTTGTCAAGCCATAGATAAGAAATACCATAGAGAAGACCAGAATACAGAGAGTTAAATATACCAAATGGAGCCCAACTAATTGGTAATTAAACCATTTTAATTTTAGGTTACTGTGGATCTTCTTTCTCAGTTTTAAATTAATCTATAATAAATGAAGAACGCAGTCTACTTCATAGTTTATCTGAATAATCTTATCGGGTGTGTGAAAAATTACATAAAATTTGGGCACCATTTGACATATTTGACAAGACAAGACGGACTCTCTGTATTTTGGTCTTCTCTGTGGAAATATTATAATATTGTCAGGCACTGTCACTGACCAATAATATTTCAGAGCTCAAAAATTTGCACTTAAACCGCGTTATAACTTCTAACCTTTTACTTCCTTTCGGGCTCAATTCCCAGGGCTTATATCAATCGGAAGACTGGAGACTACTCTAGAATATTCCTGGCCAATGAAAGAAGTACAAATCATAAAGTTTAAAACAATTCGAAAAACTAAAAGAAAGTGGGGCCCTATGGTTCTCAGACCAACAATGCTGTATCGGAAAATGCCTCCAAGCTAATCATAAAAATTATAAAAATGTAAGTAGAATACCGAAACCTAAAATGTATCTGCAAATTTTGAGTAGGTTAGAAAACAGTACAAACGTGTCCATTAAAAGCTGATAGAACAACTTTAGAGACCTTTTTCGTTACAATATTTTCCATCTATGAATGAAAATGAATGTTGGCTCCAAACACATATCTTATAATGCATTTTCTGAACAAAGTAGAAAGTTGGCACTGATCTTCATTCTCAATACATAGTCTCAAATTATTTAGAACCTAGAAACTGGGAATTCCACAACAGAGTATAGCGAAAGTATGAAGTATATGGGAAGAAACATGGATAACAGTTTTTATAATTAGACAATTTTTGGTAACATCCTACTATAACATACTTTATCCTACTATAACATATTTTATTTATCAAAATATATTTTAACGGCTTATGGGACAAATTATTTTGGGAAACTGACAGTGTGAACCAGCAACCAGAAACAGCATAAAATATCTAATGGACTCCATGGTTAAATGCTAAATCGTTCAAAGGTGGGTAGACTGAGACAGTCGACTATTATTTCTGCCATAATCCAGTACAAAATGCGCAGGAAAGGTTCATGGCTCAAGTTAATCTTATAGTTAACTCTGCCAGAAGCCGAAAACACTCCCGAAAATAGTGACTAAGTACGTACGTTGTCAACGAATTATTTAGAATGTAAAGTCTAAATTATGTTAAATGAGGTAAATGTTAAAATTAACATAACAGATAATCAAAGTAACACATTGTAGATATTCAATTACTTTTTAACATGTAAATGAGTTAAATTTTTGCATTCTCGGGTGAATAGGTCAAAATTGCCTTTGCTTGTAGGTGTTTCATCCGAAGTATTTCTCCAGTATAATTCTTTTGGTTTGTTTTTCCCATATTTTAATTTTTGTCAAAAAGTGGCTCATATTTGCGATTCACTGTCATACAACAAAATCAAAAATTATATTTAAGAATTTAAACTGTTACCAAAATATATAAAATATTCAGATAACAGAGAGCTCCTTAATGACAGCTGTCAAATGGACTCCAACTTCGAAAATTGATATTTTCCAAATGCATTCATATTGAGGTCCATTATTAAATGTTGGCTAATCCACGAATTGGGAAGATTATATTTTGGGAAAATATCATTTCATAGGAAATGCAATCGCTTGTTTTTGGAGTCTGTAGTTGGAGTCCATTTGACAGGTGTTGTTAAGGAGCTTTTCTGTTGTGGAATTATATTTTCTGTGCTGTTACTTAACCGATAGACTGGAACAAAAATCTTTTTCAAACTGCTCATTCTAGGTACTTAGAAGACTGACACTAGGTCTCCACACCACACTAGGTCTACAATATACAGTGTGTCCGCGTTTGCTAGTGAACATGCACTCGATAGAAATATATGAAGAACTGAGAAAAATTCACAAGCACACGCGGACACGCTGTATATTGACTGGTTGACAACCTGGATTTAATATGCTTATTAATCGTACAACGAGTACAAAATAAAGAAAGTAATGTGTAACAAATCAAAGCTGCTACGCTCGTACAACGGGTACAAAATTAAGAAACTAATGTGTAAAAAAATCAAAGCTGCTACGCCACTGGGCATAGGATATAACAGACTGAGAAAATTTTGGCGATTTGGTTCATTTATTAAATTAAGACCATTTTGCTCATAATTGTCTAGATCCTTTTTGTGTGGGCCACAGGCGTGAAACGCGCCTAATTGGATTTTGTTTATTATTTTAAGAGAACTAATTTCCAGGTGTCTAATCCGACGAATTATTTAATTTTATTTAATTAACCAGATTAATTTATGTCAAAATTAATTGGGACCAGCAGTTGTTGGTGGTATTAAGCAATAAATTTTTAAAGTGGAAAATATAAAATTTAAAATTTAGGAAAGTATTTTAATGAATACAGAGGGTGATTGAGCCGCGTTCTAGAGTTTCTAGACTGTAGCATTTAGCATTTAGATGGCTGGTATTGATTCCGTTTGATAAATGGACTTAAAAACAAATGGAATAGGGAAACTTTAACAAAAAATACTATTATAGGTACAATATGCAAAATATACCTACCTACTATTACCGGTATTATGTAGACCGTATTCTATATAGACATACTAAATTGTTCTAGCCAAAAATTCTTATAGGTACCTAATAGCAGTGACGGTTTTATATAGTCACTTCTAATAGGTATGCGTCCCATTATTTAGTTAAGTATACCTACTTATTGTGGTATTTCCTGTCTATGTAAAAATAAAAATAGAATTTATCAAACTATAATAATATAGTGTCGTTTTATATTTCTGGCTTTCTATCTTATTTGCGAGTTCAATTAATGAAAAGAATGAGCGCTGTAAATGGTGTCAGGTGTGGGGTGCTTTTAATTTTGAATTATATAAAAATAAATTAATAATGTACGATGCCTTTATTATAAATATTTTCACTATAATAATATTAAACTTTTGTAAAGTTAACGAATTTGAGGTCACCTTGACTAAATTAATAAGTTTCCCAGCCATATGTAATAATAATTTTATAGGTACTTTTTGTATTGCCTTGATAACGATTTTTTATTTATTAAATACTTGTAACCTAACAACGTTTCGACTATATTTGTAGTCTTCTTCGGGATTAATAAATACATTTTAATATACACCGTGTGTAGTTAACTTTTTTTCACTGTAAACTGCTCAGAGTGAAAAAAAGTAAGTTTTTTTAACTTGTTAAAAAAAGATATACTTTAGGCATTTAAAAAGGTTAAAAAAAGTAAAGTTTTTATAACGATCGTATAAAAAAGTATTTTTCGCATTTTTAGGTAATTTCGCACATTTTCGTAATTTATCTTCCCGTCAAAAAGCGTTAGAATATGCATTTTGAGGGGGCTCGTTGTTACTTTTCAATCTATACCCTTCATACTATCAACATCACATTTGACAGCAAATTTTCAATCGTTTAATTTCTTGAATCTGGCAACGAGAAAAAATCAGCAAATTACCTTTTTTGTACCTACCATATTCCTAGATATAAGCACAGACTAACGAATAATACAGACATGTGTCAAAAGGAGACTCGCTTTTTACGGAAATATCTTCTGAATACATCAATAATGTGCATTTTATTTGATTGTACTGTAACGAAAAATGCCTCTAAAGTTGTTATATCAGCTTTCAATGAATATGTCTGCACGGTTTTCTAACCTACTCAAAGATTTAGCAGATAAATTTTAAGTTTGGGTATTCTACTTACGCAGTTTTATAATTTTTGTAATTAATTTAGAGGCATTTTCCGTCACATCTTTGTTGGCCTGAGGCCCCCAGGGCCCCATTTTCCTTTAGTTTTCATGGTTTTCCCTGTAAAGCTTCCATAACATTCTAGAAAGTTTGCTATAGAACTTATGATTTGTGAACTATCATTGGCCAGGAATATTCTAGAGTATTCTCCAGTCTTCCTTTTTAGTATATAAGCCCTGGGAATTGGGCCTGGGAGGTGAAAGGTTAGAAAGCGATTTTGTGCGAATTTTGGAGCAGAAAAAATATTCTTGGACAGTGACAGTAATCTGACAAGGTTATTTGTGATTTTTGAAGGCTAAACAATAAAGTTGGTAACCAAGGCAACGAGTTTGGTCTGTGATTGTTGAGATCCAGTACAGTACGTTAATCTACATAGCGAAGAGATTGTATTAGAACCAAATAATACTGTCTGTCTTTCTGTGAATTGAAATGGAGGCTCGCTTATTTCTGACACATGTCAGGAGGCTTCTGTTCCAAAGCTAATTATTCTGTGATATCTATAAGTTAAAGATAAAATATTACTTCTAGTTTCGATGATATACAGATGTTGAAGAATGACGGAAGATGCTGGGCTAGAATACTTTTTAATTATTAAGACAAAGACGAAGCGAGGGCGTCAATATAAAGAAGCAAACGAATCCAACACAGTAGCGGTGACCGTGCTACGTCTCCACCACGTTGCCAGAACGTAAATAAGCGCGTTTAGCGGTGTAAGTTGCTAGGTGGACGCCGTTACTATCTATCACCCTCAAAATGATCCCCATCTTGGTCACAGGGACGTAATAGGAACGTATAGTTATTACGTTCCTAACAGTAGTAATCACAACTTTAAAGTTCCAAACAAAAGTCGCCGGAACGTAACGGTGACTAAAGATGCTGCTTGGGTTATTTACTAGCGAGTATAAGAAGTGAGTGGAAATGTGTTTATTGTTTTTAACAATAAAAAGTTTATAGTTGTGTATATTAGTGTAATAATTTTGAACAATGAGACACGAAACGTAAGAAAAACCGTCGCCGTTATTATTGGTCTATACACAGTAAAAAATCTGGTGTTAAATTTGACACGAAAAGTGGTCTATATATGTCCACACCATATCTGGTAAATTTTACACCTTCTTTTTTGGTCAATTCCACGAAATGTTCTGGTGTCAATCAGAAATATGCTGGTGTGAATATTTAACACGGCGTTGTGCAAGATTAACACCGTGTTGTGTAACTTTTACACGCAATTTGGTCAAAATGGCGTAATTTAATTTATTTGGTATTCCCATTTACTTTTTATTTCTCTCTTATAGTTTTACATATAGGTACTTTATTTTAAAGAAATTTCAAATGCCATTGATAAGTAGGTACAAATAAAGGAAATATATTATTTGTAAAAATAAAATAAAACTAAAAGATAAATAAGCTGTATGGACCAGGCATAATATGTGCTTGGTCTTCGATTCAAATTATTTGTAGAGTAGGAAATAATAAACAGTAAAAAGTAAAGAAAATAATATATTTCAGTTCCAAAATACATGATAGGTATAAAAAGATGAACATTTTCTTTCTTAAAGCTATTAATAAATATTCATTCTCACAGCCAAAAATATTTGGTTATAAAAAATTTATAAATATAATATCGTACGGATTTGTAAGAAAAGTGTGCCTAACCACAAACACAAGAAATGCTTTATGTTAGGAGGTTATTTATACTTATACTGCAAAAGAGCATTTTCTTAAAAATTAAGTAACTTACAGAACTTGTGAGACAAAAACAAACTTCAAACGTTGTGACACAGCGATTTAGTTAGATAGGCCTGTTCTCACAAGCACAAGCAGGTCCGAACTAAGCAGGCATCAAAACAATCAGAACAGGCTATATCACCTCGGCTATCACACAGTACCTTTCGTCGTCACATCTGCATATTCGCCTGTCGTTTTAACCCATTTGACTTCACTATGAAATTTTACTTTACATAACAACACCATTTTTGCACCAGCGGTCGATAGAATCACTTTTATACGTATTATACGCTCCACGCGGTCGTGTCACACGTCAGACAAACTGATAAGCTCCGTCGCGCAACACGTTCGACAAACGACTGATGCCATAGCTTCGATTTCCTAAGATTTTACACCCGTAAATGGCGAAATGCCTTCCCCCTCTCATCACCCTATAACACGAAATTGTGTTAATACGTTCAATTTACACACCGCTTAGTGCTAAGGGACACCGAATGGTGTTAAGGAACACCGCGTGGTGTGAACAAACACGAAGCCGTGTTAGAAATATAAAAAATTACACCCCTAAGTGTTAAAATTAACGAATTTGTTGTAGTGTGAATTTTACCAAACGAGGTTTGGTTAAGGTATTTGGAATCCACCAATTTTCGTGTCAATTTTTCACCAGATTTCTTTCACCGCTTACACGAAGAGGATTTACACCGATTTTTTTAATGTGAAGTTATATTTCGTTTGGGAGAAAATCGACTTGATTTCCAAGCATTGAAATGACAAGTAGATGGAAGGAGTGTAGAGAGAGAAACTGGCAGCCAAACTTGAGTAAGTGAAATAGTAAATAAATCAGCTGATTCCGGCAAAAACCACATAACACAAAAGAGGTGTTTGTCCTAACTTTCTATTTTTGTGTCCTGTGCTTCAAACGAAGTTCCGTTGTCAAACGTCATTTTAATTTTCCTTCTGTCCCAAGTCCCAATACGAATAGGTGTAATTATTGTATTATTGATATTTGATTTGAGTTCGGGTCGTGGTGGCAGTTTCGTATAAAACGGCGTTGAGTTTTCTTAGTTGGTGTTTGGTTTAATATTATATTTTTAGATCGGAGAGAAAATTTAATTTAGCTATGTGGCCATATTAATTACAAAAAAGAGGGTCAACTCCTGTTGTGTATTTGGATGTACCAAACGGGGCGGAAAGAATAAGAATAGTGGGGTTTCTTTTCATTCGTATGTAAGTCTTAAAAATATTTGCTAATAACTTTGCAGTTTTCCAAGAGATAAGGTGATATTAGAGACAAGTGGATTGCAGCAATAAAAAGGAAAAATTTTGTACTGTCTACAAGTATTTACTTGCATTTGTAGTCAACAATTTATTAAGAGCAATTTCATAGAGAATTTTGGGCAGCGCAAACTTAAAAAGTATGTAATTGCTACAGTTTTTTATTTTCCAAGTCAAGGGAAAAACTGGCAAAATATTGTGCTAGCTCTTCGTAGTCAAAGATGGAATTAATCTTGAGGTTCTGGTCCCTTTAATAAGGTAATTATTTGTAATTCTTTTTGTTAGATGCCTAAACATTAAAAACTATAAAAATATGTAAAAGCTACCTGTCTTACATGCTTTTCCTATTAAATTGAATTTTAAAATTAATAAATCAGTTAAGATAAGTAATTGAAGTTGAAAATGTATACCTTACCTAGATATTTTGTGGCCTTTATTTTAAAATAAACTTTTATTTTGGAATTTGTATTTTATTTGTCTCAATTTACTTCCAGGTACATAAAATTGCCATGTAGGTATTTTTTTAATCAATTCACTATTTTTTTCTGTGCAATATTTACATAATAGGGTACTTGACGAAATTTTACAAACTTGATAAAACAATTCCTGGACACTTGCCTAAGACCCTACGATTATTTAAAAAATATATATTTACGTACTTATCAAGTTTTTAGACTTTCTTCGAAATTTGGCGGGAAAGCACTTATGACGTCACAAGTGTTTTAAAAAGACAATTTGGCAACATAGCAATACCACTAAAGTGTTCTAAGACATAACCTTATTCGGCAGTGAAAGTTGCAAGGAAAGTTGAAATTTCAGAATTCTAACCTCAAACTCCCAGACTTATGATACCCCGTGAAACCACATTTAGTCAAGAAGTGTTTTTTTTTCGTAAATACCTATTCAATCGTTTTTCTGCAAATTTTTTGGTTAGGTTGGGCAGGAATTCGGGCTCAGTATTAAGCACTATGGCGCCTTTATAAACGCGCCTTCAAGATGGTCCCTAGGCCGAGGTTCTCTCTTTATTAATAACTCATAATACAACTGTACTATTACTACAACGTAGGTAGGTACAAACCTTTGCAGTTTTATCCCATGAATTTCGGCAGACGCCAACATCGGATTATTAGAAAAAACTTGTGCTACTTAAAAAGCATCCCAATTTCGGCAAATTACGGATTTTCCTTTTAGGGTCCATGATATCTTACCTTACACATCTAACAACACGATAACTAGGTCCGCAAATAATATATATAATAGTAAATATTAATAACAAACTATAATAAATCGCACAGATATTAATATCTACTAATGTTTTGACTTAGCGATATACGGAATCGGAATGACAGTTGGCATCACGGGATGTCATCTGCCGATCAAAAAACCATACGTGTTAGATGACATGTGGATATATGCATATGATTAGATGCCTAGGCGGGCAGGTAACGTTGCCACATAGGCGAATATTTCCCCCATTATTGATACCTGAATATTTATAGTACGTTCCGTATACAGATATTTTAACTAAACTGTTACGTGGCAGAGATGAAGGATATAGTTTCCAGCGTGTGCAGCATAAACAGACACCATTTTGCTATAGAGGAGTCAATATGCGGAATAAAAAAGTCTTTATGTGACAAAATTTGTGTGTGCAATTGCGTTAGTTAAAGCTCAAAAGTTGCAATACATTAAGTAACAGATATTCATAGGCAAGCTGGAGATATTTGAATAGAAAACTGCAATTTGTCCTTGTTCCACGAAATATTGCAAACGGGCACCGGCAACGTTACAGTTCCGTTCCTCCTGAGAGGCACAGAGTTGCCACTTTTGGCGTTCTGGACAATAGAACGACGAAACTGTAGATTTCAGCCTGAACAAAATTGTGCAACTTCGTCTTTAATTATCATAAATAAATAAGTGTTAAAAGCCGTTGTTTCATTTATTACGTGCTATGTTGGTGCATCTACTGTAAACAGAGTACAATTTTAGAGCAATTAAAAATATTGTCAAGTACCCTATTGTGGTTATATATAGAAAAATTCTCATTCCTACAAACAAGCCCCGAATTTCGGAATACAGATCATACAATAAAGATAATTACGGAACATGCCCATTAAATTCGCCCATTAATATGCAACATCCCTATATACCTCCTTTGCCTGAATCAGCTGGCACGTTCATTACGCGTCCTTGTCTTACTTATTGCCATTTGAAACCTATCTCTCTCTAGAGTTGGCTGCCCCAAACAACAATGAAAGCGGTACCCGTGCGACTTCCATCGCACTTATCAATTCGATGTTTCCAAGCGACGGGGCGCCGCTGGCGGGCGCGTTGGCGGCCTAGCGGGGCGGCCCGAGCCGGCGGCCACAAAGGGGCCGACGCCCCCCCGCGCGGCGCGCCGCCGCCCGTCTCAAAGGGGCCGCCGTGCCCGCCCATCAGAGGCGTGCGGCCGTTTTCCGCGTAGTTGGTCCCGCGCCTACCGAATTTCGGGGAAAGGGCCGGCGGATTCTAGATGGCATTCCAACGGCAACTGGAAGATTTTTTGCGCGGTTATCCTGATTAAGCGCATAATTCATTCATTTTAAAAAAGTGCGTACAAATGTCGACAAGCATGCAGAATTTTAAATTTTGTTGGTATTGCGGAATGGACAGTCGATTAGTAACAGACATGGGTTCCCTTTCCTTCAAACAGTAAAAAAGGAATTAATGTGGTGTTAGAGCCTAGAGAATAATGAAGAAAATGTAATCAATAAAATGATTACAGTTAAAAATATTGCGTAGCTTTTTTCTCAACAACAACCGTTTATGAATTAATAGTTTTTTATTTTATATGCCTCTAAACGAAACCTAAGTATGCACTTTTCTATTTTTAATGCATATGAATATATGCAATCTTATTAGAATGTTGCATATGGTTCCTAGAAATAAAAGTTGATGAGTACAATATATACCTATATTATGTAATATAATAGTGTGCTGATTTCCCTCTAAATATGTGGGGGGGGGGTTGTACGTAGCTAGCAGGAACTGTACAGTGTGATTCAGTTTTATTCATACTTTAACAGGTGATAGAAAATTATAAAATAAATAAAAGCTTGTATAAGGCTATTTTTGGGGTACAATATACACACAATGTAGTGGTCAGAATTTTTTTTATAAAAACAAGCCTAAGATGATTTTTTGTCCAGATTTAACCCAAAAGATATGTCCTAGTAGGTCTTGGTTATTTAAAATAAAATGTGCCGTAAAAAACTAGATAAAAATCGGATGATAAATACAAATTTTATGGGGTTTGAAGTGGATCACACTGTAGGTTAGCTTCCACAGAAAGTCTGCCCACTTAATCGAAAAGTAGGAAGAAAATATAACCCATAAGGAGACAGCAAAATCGCACTAACCTCCCACTTTCACATTTTATATTTTGGGGACCATACCACAGCTTAATAATTATACTATAATAGGTACAATATGCAAAATAAATTTTTTAAGCTGTGACCATACTTTCACTATTTACGGTTGGTGTGGGTACGTCACCATGTACTGACCCCTCTTATACTTCTTATATTATCTTACAACACCCAGAGATATGGAGTGACCAGATCTAACAAAACTGGTTTTTGTTCTTGTTTAACTTTTTCTTGAAATCGGCAGTAAAGTGTCCCAAAATCGTCATTAAAAGCACAGAAATCTTACAATAATGGGCTACATTATTCTACGATTTTTTCAATAAGTTAGGCCTTGGCGAGATGTAAACATCAAACGTCAGACGCGGAGAAATCGCCCGTCAAAAGTGACCAAATATTCAAAAGCCAGCCACAAAAGGCCCATTTAACTTTTCGTACACATTGCGAAATTGTTTCCTATAGAAGCGAAATCCTTCACTATACATAATATATTTTAGAAAATTTGAATATCAATAGATTTGTTGTGTAGACTGCACAAGAAGCAGCAGTTTTTTACCAGTACCTCGGCACTGAAGTTCTTTTTATGACTCATGTGGAATTTTGGCCTTCAGTGCCTTGGTACATAAATAACTATTATTTAACTTTCTACTTTTTTATTGTTGAAAACATTATTTTTAATAGCAGTTTATAGTCCTTACATTATCAACAAAAAGTGTTCATATCTCAAATAAACTGTGCGGCTATTTATTTCTTTTAATTTCTCCTGTAAAAGAAATTAAATTTTCACAGTTGCAAATAACAGATTGACGATTTGAATCTACAAGCGCTGCAAACATGTTCATAAACTTATTAGCAATTAACACAATATTTTAATAATAATAAAGATTACTTCCTAATAACTATAACCATGCAAACTAATTACCAGCGCATAGGCAATCTTTTAAAAACCGAGGAAAATAATGCTAGTAATCTTTCGGCGCATGTTGCGAGATTACCACATTATGTGGGCAATGTTAACAGTAAATAATTGCAGAAAAAATCGAAAGTATGAGGCGCCTATTATAGAGTGACTGCGCCCGTTCACTACGTTCACATGGTTATAAAGTTTAAAGCCATTTTCTTCTAATAGGCCCAGTCATAAGGGCCTTCAATGAAAACTGAAACTCATTCGATCAATTACAAATCTATAAAAAAAATCCCAATTACGAAGGCGGCCAGATTCTCACACAGAAATCGAATATGAGATTATTCGTCTAAGAAGTACCTACCTAAGTTTAGGATCCAAACGCGCGCGTCCTTCCAGGTGCTGTCCTTTGTGCATATTACGTAGTAAAACTACTGATGTGCCACTAGGACATAGCCCTTCTTTAGCATTTATTTCTGTACGGATTTTAAATAATGCTTAAAATACTCTCAAATGATGTAGGTAAAAATAAGGAGACATAAAAGAACTAAGAACTAAAAATAGATTGTACAGTTTCTACACTCACCGGCACGAAAAACGGAGCACTTGCAATTTTTATTTAAAAAATGTGAAATTTTAATACTTTGCGATGGTTTATTATTATAATAAGTTAAACGCAAACAACAACATGTTAATAACAATTGGGCGCTTTTTTTTTAATAAAAACTTTTGTTACAATTTAAAAAATTAGAACGATAAACCCACATTGGTGTTGTGGCAAAATGTCCTTAAATGAATCAAAACTTAAACGATTTTTGAGCAAAAACTAATGAGGAGCATTTTTAATAACGGGTATTACCCCGCGAGCTCGAATGATTGCATGCATTCTCCGTGGCATGCCTAAAATCAAATGGCGAATGTCCTCTTGAGGAATAAGGTCCCATTCCTCTAAAAGAGCTTGTTTCAACTGATTTATGGTTAAAGGAGCAGGAATACGACTTCGCATTCTTCGCCCAAGCATGTCCCAAACATGTTCAATCGGGTTCGCATCTGGACTTAACGCTGGCCACTCCAAAACAGGAATGTTTACATCACTTAAATACTGTTTAGTGATTCTTGCGGTATGAGGTCTGGCATTATCATGCATCAGAAGAAAGTTATTTCCAATAAAATCAACATACGGGACAACAAAATCTTGGAGAATTTCATCAATGTACCTGGCAGCAGTTAAGGAGCCTCTTGGAACGATGTACAACTCAGTGTGTGCCTCCAGAGAAATTCCAGCCCACACCATTACTGAACCTCCTTGGTATCCTACTCTAGGACTGAAGGTACATTCTGCAAAACGCTCTTGTGGCCTTCGCCATACTCTCTCGCGACCATCTGGAGATCGCAGGCTAAACCTGGACTCATCAGTAAATAAAATTCGCCCCCAATCATTTTCACCCCAGTGCTCATGATTTCTGGCAAACAGAAGTCGCGCAACACGATGACGCCTAAGAAGCTCTGGACCTGTTGCAGGTCTACGACTGGTAAGATTGGCTTCTCCAAGTCTTCGTCTAATTGTACGTTCGCTTACATTCGTATTCCGAACATGATGAAGTCTATTTCTGATTTCTACAGCTGTAGCACGACGATCTCGTAGACTTTGCAAGAGGATGAAGCGATCATCATGAGCGTTAGTTTTTCGTTGGGGACCAGTTCCAGGTCGTCTGGTGTAAGCTCTAGTTTCCAAAAAAACGTGTATAAATACGGTGCACAGTGCTATTGGATACGGCATATTGTTGGGCAACATATCGCTCAGTTCTTCCGTCTTGAAGCAACGCAACAATAGCAGCCGCTGTTTCAGGATTAACAGCCATATTTTTACCTTAAATAAACGCAGTACAGCTTTGAACTGTTTCACTTCTTTAAACTCAGACTTGTCAAAACAATAAAAACAAAAGAAAAGTCATGGCCAACTAAGATTTGTGTACTTTTTAATTTTTGGAAATTTTTATTCAAAACAGTCTAGTCTTGCTTTTCAAATAAACGTTTAATTGTTGTTAGATATTACTTAAAACATGTTGTTGTTTGCTTTTAACTTATTATAATAATAAACCATTGCAAAGTATTAAAATTTTACATTTTTTAAATAAAAATTATAAGTGCTCCGTTTTTCGTGCCGGTGAGTGTAGTACGATCCGTTTAAAAAGCAACGACAGGACCACTTTAGTGGACAGTGTGACGACAATAATCCAGTACGTTTAATTGCGCAACCTCATCGTTTCACGCACTATTGACAACGGCCTTAAACTTGAAGTGACTTTTACATTTTTTGTGAAAAAAACAAAGCAAAAATTAATTGAAAACATTCCTGCCAGTAAACAAGGATTGTTCAATTAATTGAAACGGTATGGTGTGGGCCCCAAAAATCGTTATATTAACTATTATCATTGATTAAGGCGAATTCCTTATTCAATGCTATTATTGTAATTCCTTTTTTTACAAGGGAAACCTTCCCAATTTTTAAATTAAAAGCGAATTAAGATTATATTGTTTGTTGCTTGTCTCTTTAAATCGAATTTGCCGTATCTACTTAAATATAAAACAGGTATCCTAAAATGTTAAAAGGAAATATTTAATTGACCTAAGTAAAAAAAAAACTAAAGAAATATAAAAATAAGTAGGTACCTAGAGGTATATCTAACCTGTAATTTTGTTAAAATTTTCGCGGATGCGTCTGTATCAGAGACCTTGGTTTTAGATCATGGATCCTACAATGCTTTGAAGAATTTAATATTTACAATCACTTAATCTTACATTCTCAGATACCAGTATCTATATTTGTAGCATCTCTGAAACAATTAAGTGAATATCTTAAAAGGTTGCGTGGATTGATTTTCTATTTCATTCCACAACTACAAACCCCAAACCCCATATTATCTCACTCAACAATCTCTTCTTCAATAAAATAGGTAGCTATTAGACAAAACGCCAAAGTGTCTAAATCGCCGACTAGGTATACTTTAAACAGACCTGCTCTGCTTTGTTGGTTATACAGGGTGAGTCTTTGACCCCCACAAAAATTAAAACTAGGGTAAAGTTGTTACCCAAGAGCACCCCAATTAATAATTGTTTTATTTCCGACTTTCCACGATTTTTTAAAAAGATTTGAGGGCGTTACACCTTGCAAATTTTTAAAAATTTTATATATGTTACAGGCCATATATGTAAAACAGGCCATATACAAAAGGACTAGTCCATATGTAAACGGATTGAAGATATTAGTCCATATGTATAATAAGCTTGTCCGTTAACAAACGGTCTAGTCGGTTTGCAAAAGGACTAATCCTATTATATACGGTCTATCTGCAACTAGACCGATATCACACAAAGACAGAATGTATGTGCAATGTTTTCCGGGTGGTTTCGACGTCCGCCATTTGTGAATTACCCCTTCTTTTTTATATAGGCCCATCAAAGAAGGATATTACTTCTTGCTGGTACGTAGTATTTTGAAGGAAAAAAGGTAATTATTTAGTATAATGTATAGGTACCCTAGATTTTTTTTCTGCAAAATACATACTAAAAAGAAGGCATATTCTTCTTTCATGGGCCTATATAAAAAATAAGGGTAATTCACTACGATTGCACATACAGTCTGACTGTCAATAGTCCGTATGTTAACGGTCTAGTCCGTATATGAAATGCCATGTCATTTACATACGGTCTGCGCCATTCAGGCCGTATAGATACAGCCTAGACCGTATACATACGGTCTGTTTTCATATATACGGGCTGTAACATATACATATATTTTATTGTTAGTTGTTTCACGTCCTTCAGTGTTCATGTTGAAAATTCACAGGGATAGGACATAAATAAATAAATGCAACCTTTTAAAACAATTGCTCAAAGCAATTTTTGCTTTAAAAGGTTGCATTCATTTATTTATGTGAATTTTCAATATAATTTATTTTTTAGTCTTTTAAAAATATATCTTCGTAAACTTGCTCCAGTGGTTCAACTTTATTCCTGGTAAAAAAAATTGTACTTGTCAAAGACTGCAAAGTATATTTGCTTAACAGGAACTTTTGGAAAACGTATATAGTATTAGTATGTACTATATTATGTATGTAACAAAAACCATTTGAAAACACCAAAATACACAAGTAAACAATCATAGAAAATTACACAATGGGAAACACAACTCAAACAATTGATCATTGACTTTGACAGGTCGACCATTTTGCTTGGAGGCTTGGAACCAAAACTGTAAAATACATGTGAAATCGGTAGTTTGCATAGTTGTAAGGTAAACTAAAGCAAAGTTGTAAGATTGTGAGTGTACATGTAAATACAAGAAAAAATGATAATGGGCATAAGCACTCAAAGTTAGAAAACAAAAAAAAAATAGTAACCGCATTCACGCGTTTCATGCTATTTGGCAATCATCAGTACGTTGTAACATCAACCAAATCAAAAAGATAGAAATGATTTGGGAAGCAACAAATGAAGTCCAGGCAGGAGCCAACAGCACATTTGGAGCTTCAGTCAGCATGTCCCCAATTCGGGGCTTGTAGCTTGTACTAACATCGCCACGGAGGCTGCTAAAGCAACCTGCGTGGAAATCTTCATAGCCCAAGATACAATGACAACAAAGATGTAAGATTGTGAGTGTAAATGTAAATGCTTTTTATTATACTTCTTTGAAAACACCTTATTTTCATCTTTTTTAGCAATAAAGAAAGATGGGGTTTTTCGGGCTAGCGCACGGAAACAGCGCACGGAAAAACTTTCCGTGCGCTGAATAAAAATACCGAATATATGGCTTTAAAATAGAAATATACAGCAAAGTAAACTAAATTCAAGAAACTCTATATGCTCTCTGATATTTAACATGTACCTATTTTGTATTTTAATTCGTAAGTGTTTCAATATTTAGACACATTTCTGTAATATTTTTGTCGTTTTATTCACCTTATCTGACAGTAACTAGTTTACAACAAAGCACCTCTGAAATAATTTAAGAGTAACCACGTAAACGCATCATACATACCAAACACTATATTGTCTGCATTGTGTATTTTTTGTCAATTAAATTTATTATAATATGCCCATAAAATGTTTTAAGTTTCCGTTTTCAAAGAAGTATGATAAAAAATATCTTTCATTACACGTCCAGAAATAGATTTTTCCGTGCTTGCATAACTTCCCGTGTTCGGCTGCGCCTCCCACGGGAATTTGTCACGCGCGCACGTGAAAATCTTTATTTCCAGACTCCTAATGAAATATACTATTGTTCACTCTATCCTGAGGTCTTGACCAAGGAATTCTCATTTCAAAAACCCTAAACAAAACCTCTTAATATTTGTTCATTTTGTCGGGCGCTCCTTTCCCAAACAATTTCGAAAATTATACGACAAGTAGCCGCCCATTCGGCTGTGACATGTTGGCATCCTCGAATTAAACCATGACATAAAAATAATCTCTGGCTACCTGTGCCAGCCATCCCATGCGTATATGCTAATGCCGGCGACCAGTCGCCTTAACCACGATACTACTATAATCGAATTAACGTTTGGTTAGATAACATCGTCAGGTAGGCATCACATTAATTTCATTAGCCCCAAAAAAACCCACAACCTCATCCCCGCCGCACCTGTCTGGAATCAATTTCCCACAAATTGCGCAAATACAACAAAGCGAAGAGCCGGCCTCGCATTCGAAGTGTCGTCGGTGGCCAAATTACAGGGGCCCAACCGCCCGTAAAGGCTACTCATTTTATCGAGGGCTATCCCTTCATTTGCGATCGCTGATTGGGTTAATTCGGGGTTTCGGGTCGTACGGAATGAAAATGAAGCGGGAGGGTACCCAATACGCTATATATACACCCTCCCACTTATTGCCGGCACTCATTTGTGAGGAATTTTTGCCCCGATGTTATTTCGATCGATTGGTTTGAAAACCAACACGTAATCAGAAATAAGAAGCAGAAATAAAATTAATAGTAAAAAAATATTTTTAAAAACAAGCTTTTATTTAAATGCTGTGAAAAAAGAACATAAACTTTATAATAAATCAAACCAAGGCAAACCCATAATTTTGTTACATTATAAAATTGTATATGATATAAAAGCTTGTCGCGAGATTTTCGTGTGTAAATTTCTTTTATAGAAAAATATATTTTCTAGTTAGAATTACTTTCAAGATATATAGTACACTGTGTTCATTTGAAAACAGTCCACCCTTAATATTTTTAAAACTACGAAAAAAATCAGAAATCGCCGGGACCCGTCAATTTTTATTCGGAGGGGGAACTTCTTTGACGTACAGGTCATGTTGACAAATTCACCCCTGTAACCCCCACCACCCCTAACTTTAAAATTTCAAATGGGAATACCCCCTTTGTCATACATCATTTTAAAGCTGATGTTATTGCGAATACAACTCATTTTAATTTTTTGAAATCTGATGATGTTTGAAGAAGTTATGGGTAAAAAACGGTGTTTTCATAATTTAAAATAAATTACTTTTTACCCTAGATTTTCAACAGCATTGAAATAAAACAAACGTGTATAAAACCCCTCCCACAAAAATTGAGGATCTGAAGAACAGAATAACAAAAGAATGCCAACGTATTTCTCGCGACACATTTGTTAAAGTAAGAGCGAAATGTGAACAGAGATTGTACTACTGTCTAGCGACTAATGGAGCTCATTTTGAAAATTTAATAAAATAAGTAGCCACACAATCATTGTGTATTATATCCCCATGCAGTGGCGGTCCTAGGATTTTAACATGGGGGGGGGGGGGCGACGATCACTGATCAGTTACACAAATTTAAGAGGGGGGGGGGCAAATTTAATTTTTTTAATGAAAACACTGAGCCATGGTTGACAACCAATTTATTAGGTAGGTACCTACAAAATAAAAACAGCAAAATTTAAAAATTTTAACAAAAAAATTAAAACCGACTTCAAAAATTTGCCCGTATGCACACTTCACTAAAAATTAAAAAATATATATCAAAAAATAACACCGACTTTACAAATTTGCCCGTATGCACATTTCAACTAAAATTTTAGAAATATTTTTCCCTTTCTAAATTGAGTTATCTTTGAATTTGGTGACAGTCAAGGCAAGGAATTTAAATCTATTTAGATATGAATACATCATATCCTACATACATCATACCTTACTGTCACCGACTCCAAAGATAACTCAATTTAGAAAAATAAAAATATTTCTAAAACTTTAGTTGAAATGTGCATACGGGCAAATTTGTGAAGTTGGTGTTATTTTTTGTTAATTTTTTTTTAATTTTTAGTGGAGTGTGCATGTGCATACGGGCAAATTTTTTTGTTAAATTTTTTTATTTCTTATTTTTTAGTGAATTATTAAGAATTATCGAAATCGGTCCAATATAAAATTCCATCCTCTATTTGTCCACCCTTAGGATTGAAATTTTTCTTTTCAAATTTAATTTCTCTTCAAATTTAAATGTGACCACCCCTAAGGTAACCCCTTTCTAATAAAATAAGGATCATCCAAATCGGTCTAATATGAACTTTCATGCCCTATTTATCTACCCTTAGGGGTGGATTTTTTTTCTTTAAATTTAAATGGGACCACCCCTAAGGTAACCCCTTTCTAATAAAGAAAGAATCATCGAAATCGGTTCAATATAAAATTTCATCCCCTATTTGTCCACCCTTGGGGTGGAATTTTTTCTTTAAATTTAAATGGGGCCACTCCTAAAGTAATCCCTTTCTAATAAAAAGAGAATCATCGAAATCGGTCCAATATGAAATTTAATCCCCTATTTTTCCACCCTTATGGGTAGAATTTTTTCTTCAAATTTAAATGGGATCATTCTGTAGGTATACCCTTTCAAATAAAAAAGAATTGTCCAAATCGGTTTATAAATGACGGAGTTCTGAGGTAACAAACATAAAAAAAAAACATACAACCAAATTGATAACCTCCTCCCTTTTTGAAGTCGGTTAATAAAAATTAAAATTCACACTAATAACAAAATATAAAAAAATGAGTCATCATTTAAAAAAGAAAAAAGAGAGAAAAAGAAAAAAAAATCACAACTTATCACATGATGGAATATTGAATATTGCATTGCTGTTTTTATTATTATTTGATGCAATAAGATTTGGTTATACAAATAGTCTAATAGTTTTTATTTATTAAATCATATCCCAAGGGTAATAATAATATCTAGGGTAAAAAGTAATTTATTTTAAACTATGAAAAAACCGTTTTTTACCCATAACTTCTCCAAACATCAGCTTTAAAATGATGTATCACAAAGGGGGTATTCCCATCTGAAATTTTAAAGTTAGGGGTGGTGGGGTTACAGGGGTGAATTTGTCAACATGACCTGCACGTCAAAAAAGTTCCCCCTCCGAACAAAAATTGACGGGTCCCGGCGATTTCTGATTTTTTTCGTAGTTTTAAAAATATTAAGGGTGGACTGTTTTCAAATGAACACAGTGTATATTCTCGCGACAAGCTTTTATATCATACAAAATTTTATAATGTAACAAAATTATGGGTTTGCCTTGGTTTGACTTATTAGGTATACCTAAAGTTTATTTTCTTCTTTTCAGAGCATCAAAATAAAACCTTGTTTTTAAAAATATTTTTTACTAATAATTTTGTTTTCAACTTTTTAGTTCTACTCTTCAAGCCCCTTCATTTAATGCCCATATTATGGGAAAAGAAAATGTAATCCGCCGTGTTGGAGCGGCGGCCATACTGAATTTAATGTGGTGTCACTAACTTTATCGTTTTCTACTCTTCAAGCCCTTTCATTTTATACCCATATTAAGGGGGTTGACAAACAAATACCTACATTATCCGGTATCTTAGAGAGGCGGCCATATTGAATTTAGTGTGATGTCATGAACTCTATCGCTTTCTACTCTTCAAGCCCTTTCTATTGATACCCATATTAAGGGGGTTGACAAAAAAAAATACATTATCCGCCATCTTAGAGGGGCGGCCATATTGAATTTAGTGTGATGTCACTAACTTTATCGTTTTCTACTCTTCAAGCCCTTTCATTTCATAGCCATATTAAGGGGGTTTACAAAAAAATACATTATCCGCCATCTTGTGGCGACGGGCATTTTGAATGTATTACAATATTGAGTATTGTATATTGTATTGTCACCGGAACTAAAGGTGTATGCAAAATTTCAGCTCAATCGGATGTCAGGAAGTGATTCTAATTCAGCTTGCAAGATTTGACCTAAACATAGTCATACATACATACATACATACATACATACATACATACATACATACATACATAGATACATACATACATAGATACATACGTACATAGTTCACCATACATTGCAAGTTAAATAAAAGCTTGTAAAATCAGTACTTGGGAAAGAAGCTTAAGCTTTTGTGGAGTAGGTATAGAGAGGAAATAATGTTCCACATAGACTGTTCCATCAAATTTTAACTGACTTCTTCCAAAAGATAGAAAATAGGTGATGCATTTTGGTGTTGGATCGTGACAGTACATTTAGATGCGGGCACAAAGCCTTCGTGTTTACAACCTGAATGGAATATATGAAAGAAGAATGAACCAGGCATTTTTTGCTCCTGATGCCCATAACTGAGAGCCCGCATACCGTCGCAAAAAATCGTAGTAAATCAATTTCCTATAGCCGAGAGAAACGTTTAAGCGTTCGATGGCACATTTTAAAATTAATATCCGCCAATAACCTGCCGGCAGTTTTATGTGGAACAAATCTGCCGGTTTTAGAGAAAAAAAAGACACGGGGCCCAAAAAAGCTCTGCAAGAATAAGCGGAAACAGGACAGGATGTACCAATGGATCTGATGCTTTTTAAATGAACACAAAATAGTGATTTTTCGATTAATGCAAATTTCTAACATCTAAATTCGCAGTATATAGCCTGCTCCGGCTGTGTCTTGGATGTGCTACCTAGACTCTTCTAAATAACTTTAATTGAGGCACAAACCTATATAGCTTCACTATATAGGACTTTTTACGGCTAAAATACAATAATTAATATAAAAATAAAATATTGTCCCCGAAAAATCCTGAATTTTGGTCAAAACCTTGTATTGGAGGGTTCAAATTTGGTACACCTATTTAACATTGAAAAAGAAACAACTTTTTCATGTAAAATTGTTTGAAAGTTTAACAAAAAACCCATTTCAGAGATTTTTTAAATGTCATTTTTGACAGACAGTGAAAGCCACGTGATCACGTTTGAGCGAATCATTTTTCATCCTTTTAAAGCAAAAGGTAACCTCACAGTTGATTTTAAAAATAAATCATTAATTAAAAATTTCCCCCTAATGGTGCGAACTTTTTGGAGGACACTGTATACTTACAGTAATTTTTTTCACGACACTACTGCCGTTGAAAAAATATTGCATGAAACACTTCTCGGCGTAAATGTGTTTTTCGACATAGGTACCTACGTGCCGTATTTTGAAACAAACATAAATTACTATTTTTAATATTTCGAAAACTAGAGGAAGGTAGGTACTTTACTCTGAGTCACTTTCCTATTTTTAAAGCCGCATCGTACACAAAAAGATATAATATGTACACTGTATCCACGGATGAACTTAATTATACTTGTACAACATTTTATTTTCAATTTTTCGAAGAAAAGTCATTCTTGATAAAGAAGTCTGCTTGGCCTTAAAATAAGATTGGCATGGAAAAAGTTAACATTACTTGGACTGGGTGACCAGAAAATTGAAGAAACGTTAATTAGCTACGTAAAAAAGTTATAAAGAAAATTTGTTCAGCGTGGTAAGTTATTTACGTGCACAAAATTTTAAAGCGTTAGGCCTACTTTGATATTTTATTTAATTACCTTTTTTTCAAATAAATGGTTTTCTGTAAATAGCACGACAAAACTTTAATAAAACCTGCTCAGAATGGAAATCTGCGCACGATGACAAGATTTAACGATCCTAGGCCTACTTTGTATTTTGAAAAATATTTATTGGAGGAAACTCAAAGTAGGCCCAGGAATGTAAAATATTTTTCCATCATAATTGTTTCCTACTCTGAGTAGGAATATCTCCACAAATAGATGAGGCAGTTTACTCTTGCTAATTATCGTTTCTTCAATTTTCTGGTCATAACAGTGTAAGTAGGTAATGTTAACTTTTTCCACGGCAATCTTATTTCAAGAACAAGCAGACCTTTTTTATCAAGAATGACTTTTTTTTCGAAGTATTGGGAAAATATTTTTTTTACAAGTACCTAGATATTATAGTTAAGCCCATCCGTGGACACACTGCGTATTTAAACTTTGATATCTAAGAATATTTTAAGTTAGAAACGATGCAGAGACGTTTAACAAGAATAAAATTGTCTGATATATTTAAAATAAAGATAAATTTGTAATTATTTGTCTCTAAATTAATGACGGATACTGTATAAAACTATGCTTGTCTACGCCACTGTAGACAAAGCAAAATGAACAAAATTTGATTTGTCCAAACCCCTTTGATCAGGTAGAAGGCAGAGGAATGTTAATTTGATGATGTCAGTTCCTAGTTTTCACATTTCTAACTACTTTAGCTTAAAACCGATAGAGAAATGAACAAAAACATAAATGAAATACAAAGGACGTTTTCATCCGGCTTATGAATACATTATTTGAAAAATGTCAGCGTTTCGTATTTACACCTTTTCGACGGTGCTTCTGTTCGCCTGTTTGTTCAGTTTAAAATTCCCTTTAATTATATTTACCCACGAATTATCGTATTTAAAATACACATCTTCCGTTGGGAAGCAACAGTCAACACAACGACTGAATTCTTTCGGAGGCCCCTCACGAAACATCTGGCGTGCCATAAAAACACCTCTTTCGGGGCATTCTTATACTAGATGAAATGCAGTGGTAATTTTTTAATAGGTCCGGTCCTGTTTGATTTCAATAAATACCTGCCTACGATGGCTGAGATTTGCTTTTCACAGATGCATGCTTATCCGGCTCTACAAGGAAATAAGTAATTTGTGGGCAGCAAGAATTTTATTAGTAGGAGTAGCACCAATCAAATTTTATTTAAAGAAAACATCGCATCATTCGCATCCGTAATAAACTAGTGTCCTTAACGGAAACTTGTAAAATGTAACGAGCTTTTCCGCCTTGAGAAATGATTCTGGGTCTTCAGATTCTGCAAACAGATTTTTGTCCATTCAAGTGTTTTAGTTTCTAGTCTCATTCCAAAGCCCAATAATGGGGTCTTCGGTTGGAAGAAATATCATCATCAACGTCAGGGGACTCTTGGCGTATACGTATACGTAAAACTATAACAATAAGTTCTGTCGGCAACACCTCATTATATGACTCTGATATATTTTTAATAAGTTGTAAACTTAAAATGTATAATTGAAAGCTGTAACGTTCTAATGTATCAGAATGTTACTTTATATGTTTTTGTGAATTAAAACTCAAGAAAAACTATAATATCTACATGGTGTGTTAACTTAACGCGATCTAATGATAAAAGCAGCAACTGCAGCAACACATTGATACTCTGCAGATATTTGTCACTTTCTTACACGCTATAGGAGCGTTGACTGACGTGTTAGTAAGGACAGCTCACGGCTGTCACATCTGACACTTTTTGACTCGCCATGCGCTTTCCAAAGACAAAATACAATGAAAAATACATTGTTAACCATCAGCGCCACCTGTTTTTCGGAAAAAGAAGCAATAGCCGGGAGAAGTCTTATAAATACGTCAGTCAACGCTAGGAGGGTTACAGATTTCTTATACGGCAAGTTTTATGACACCAGGACCCTATAGTTGGCACCACGGGCGTAGCCAGGATTTAGTTTTGGGGGGGGGGGGTTTACTTTGAGAAGTAAATAAAACAACAAAAATATACTTACATGAAATTTAATATCTATATATTCATCCGAAAAACTACGACATATTTATAAAGTTCTTAACTTTAAATGAAATGGATAAATTAATTTCGTTCCTCTGCGCTAAATCTAAAACCATTAAAGAAGAAATCTTCGGCTTTTTCTTTTAAGTATATCCACTACTTCATCTGCATGAATTTCTGTTCCATAGTGAATTAAGTCTGTTTTCACTTGTAGTGTTTCGTAAATAGTTTTTCAGTCTCCTTAGGCTCGAGAAAGACCTTTCTGGGGTAGCAGTGGATACAGGAATGGTAGCCAAGATTTGTAGTAATGTGTAAATATTAGGATAAAGGCTTTTATCGCACATATCTAGGCATTCCAAACTAGATTTCGGGGTAGGCAGTCTTCTTATCAGCATGCAAGGTAGCTGAAGCTTTGATAGCTAAATCCAAATTTGTTTCTTTATTAGAAACCCCTTGACCTTGACTACACCACTTTTTCCAGTAGTCCATACCTTTAAGTTTATCACCCTTCCTTTTTTTCCCTTCCATTTTTCGACAGTAATAATGATTCACGTATCTATCCTTAACAAGGTCATCGAATAACAGCGCACTAAAATTACTCACTTACACGGTACACTTAATTCTCTTCACTATTCGTTCACCACTTTTCACTTTTATTCGCTTCGAGTTCGCATGGAACAATACTGCCGTAAGCGCGGTCACGCGCCGCGGCGCCGCTTATATAGCAGCCCAGTAGCCGTCCAGAAACTTCCACGAACTTTCACAAAGTTCCGCTCATTTCGACCGAGGGGCGTAGCGAATACTCGAGAAACAATGCAAAGTGTCCCTACAATACAAAATAGTTCGGCTGCAACTGCGTCTGCCTCTCGTCAAAAGATGGCGCTAGGCGCTACTATTACTACATATATTCAAACGTAATAATAATTTAACTCTTCACTCCTCGTATTTTTTCGGTATAATATTAGGTAATATTTTGCTTATTTCGGGGGGGGGGGGGTTGAACCCCCGAAACCCCCCCTTGGCTACGCCCGTGGTTGGGTGGTTGGCACCGTCTGAAAAGCGCATGGAGCGTGGTTTTCAAAATTGAAATAAAAAGTGTTTCTCGGATTTTTCGTGGCTTGTGATATTTGCGTGCGTGCAACATGGTCTACTCATATGCCTCATATGATCGAAGGCAGTTTCCGAACAGGCAAAATATGCAAAGTCCTGCAACTTTTGTCAGGACTGCTCAGCGCCTTCGTGACACGGGATCATTCGCAGTTCGTCACGACCGCGAAGGACGTCCAGACGACTTAAATGTTTTCAAAAATATTTTAAACGTGGTCGAAGAGGGTCCTGACGTCAGTACTCCATCCATTATTGCCAGACTGCTAATAGAATATCGCAGAGCAAGGCATGGCGAATTCTTAAAGAAATCAACCTGCGCCCTTTTACTCTTACCATCTTCAAAAAGTGCAAGGTCCAGGCGACTTTCCAGCCAGAAGGGACTTTGCATAATATGTGGTTGCATCGCCAAATTGCGGCATATCCCAACTTTCGGTGTAGTTCTCCTATGGACTGATGAGTGCTTTTTTACACGTAGTGGCATTTTTAACACGTAAGTTTGAAAGTATCCAGATTTATTATTTTCAAAAATTGTAAATTGCAAACATAACAATTTAAATTCAACACACCAAAGTGTGAAAGTCTGTTGAGTCCTTACAAAATCATTCACATCAAACGGCTTTAAAGTTATTTACGTAGAAATTCGATTTGAGAACAATTAAACAATTCAAAAATGCAAAAGTAGTTAGTAGGTAGGTCCATTAATGACATTCCAAAATTATTAGTGTGTAGATAAGTAAATATTATTGTTTCTTTTAAAGGTAGTAGATAGTCGCATGTGCGAAAATGTTACTGAGCCTTAAAATTGTAATAATAATTGTAACCATATAATAAATAATGTAGGGAGAGATGATGTTGATTTTAAAAGGACACAAAATAGTACTAACAATACAAAATACCTAAAAATTCCATACATAAAAGGATTATCCGAACATATAAAAAAGAAATTAGAAACTGACAATATGAGAGTGGTATACGGTTTTGAGAAAGTCATAGGAAATATGTTCAATCTAATGAAGTCTGAGATCAACAAAGATATGATTAACAATGTTGTTTATAAGTTGAAATGCCAGAATTGTGAAAAAATGTATGTTGGACAAACTAAACAATATATTAAAACCAGAATAAAACAACATAGAGACTCCTGCAAAGAAATTCACAAAACAAAAAGAGAAAAAACGGCTTTAGCATCTCATCACTTTGATTTGGACCATATTTTTGACTTTGATGATATACAAATACTGGATAGAGAAGTGAACTACCAGAAGAGATGTTTGTCTGAAATGATCTACATAAACAAATTCCAAACTGTAAACAAAAAAACAGACACGGAAAACTTAAGTATCGTTTATCGAAATATTATAGACAGGTATATAAATATTTAAACAAATGACTAGGTTTTTAAGACCTTAGACACCCTGTAGTGTTTCTTGGTTCAAGGAAAAAAACACACGTGCCAGTTCTTTACAACCTAAAGTACCTCTTTTTTAAGTTTTTTAGATTTTGTTATCTTATACCGATTTCTGGCTCCATTTCTGCTTCAACTTTTAATGTGTTTGTATCCGTCATTGCCTATTTATAAAATAAAATATTTTAATATGGATAATATGTACCAAGTCTTCGTCCAACCGTGTATTGTAAAATTATTTATGACGTACACAAGTTATGTGTCAATTTTGGATTTTTAAAATTGTTTTCCCAGGTGAGAATATTATCAATGTCTGTAAAATACGTAATTACATAGTATTATAGTCATTTTATAAGTGGTTTAAATTATTATAAAAATAGTTGTCTTATGTTGGTTGTAGCTCTGAAGAAGGTTTTAAATAAAAGACCGAAACGTTAGCGCGAGGAAATAAAGTATTTGTTTTCTTCTCAGTGTCCTAAAAAAAGCCGACAATATCACATTTGAGAATCTTAATTACATTTAACATTTAAGTATACCTAAATACGAAAAGATGAGGTCAAAACAACGAAGTTCGCCTATAGCCTAATGTTAATTTTTTTCAAAAATGAGACCAAAAAAATTACTTACATAGAAAAAATCAAGTCTGATTGAAAGTTAGAAGGAAATCCTAAGTGGAAAAATTTAAAATCAAGTACTTTAAATTAACAATAAATTTACTAAGATCATGCTGTATTTATCGTCACATCAGAAAACTGTTTCCCAAAAATTTAAAACTCTAGAAAAGTTACCTATCGAACTTTTCGTTTTTTTCTCAATATTTCGATATATTTTGAGATTTCTGGTAAAAAACACGTTAATTCTGGATATGTTGGTGCAACTGGCAACTGCGCGTCGGGAGATGCGGGAATCCGCTCAGTCAGTCAGAGGCGCCGTTAATTAGGGGTTTAAATGAACTTCTGAATATAATTTCTTATTTTTTTTTATTTTAGATTTTTTTAAATTTCGTATTCTTATTCTGCTAGTTTTTATCCAACTGTGGTTAATTTTTTTTACGTCATTACTGAATCACTCTGTACACTCGGTGGCTGGATGGCCATCTATTTAATACCGAGTCTTTCCTATTTCCACGCAGTGGCGTGCTCAGAAATTTTATCTGGGGGGGGGGGGGTTGACTACACTTTTGTACTGAGAAATGGATAAAAAAGTCCTTAAATGGGACCAATCCCCTACAGACCCTTATTATTTTCAAAAGCATGTTCGGCAATGCTAGATTTTTCCAATCGACCATATATTTTAAATGTCCAATATGTTCGTTAAATCTAGTTTTTATGGAACGTCTAGTTTGTCCAACCTACTATGATTACAATCTGAACATTAAAATAAAATAATGCTAGGTATAAAATAAAATCTAGCTACATTTTGTGACTTGTAACTAATGACTAACATTAACACATCAGCTCTGAGCACATATATACCCCGATTGCCGTAAGAAGTTCGTGTTTTGTCAGATGACAATTCTTCACAAAATCCCTAAGAATTTTCTGTTGTCCATGGGTATAATATTGGTATATATGCCTCGCAACCAGTTAATGACGTCACTCATTGATTTATGGGGGTAAAATTTTTGCAAGTGATACTAAGAGAGCATATAATAAAATAAAAACCCTATTGCAATCATGATTATACCGGTACAAATAACAATAATAATTATGACTACAACTCATTTTAATAATAATTTGAACCGCCATGTAAACACTTTTCATTTTGGTATTATGGTATAATCAGCTGCTTTCGGCAGCGTCTATGTGCGGACTCGGGCAAATTTAGCTTCGGTGTGTCAAAGTGACAGTGAAAGCCTTCCGGATCGTTCAAACTGGTTCAAACATTCGGCAGTGAAAATATTCGCGGGTTTTGTACGTTTCGTGAGTTTTACCCTTATCATTGGCTTGAGCTTGAGGTGGTCGGAGTTAGGGGTGTTGCCTTGAACTGGCTCAAGACCTACTTGAGAAACAGGATCCAGTGTGTCTCTCTTTACGATGGAACTAGATCTGATTTTTTGGCCAATGCGTGTGGCGTGCCCCAGGGTAGTCTCCTGGGCCCTATATTATTTGTCATTATGGCTAACGACCTCCCCGGTATCTGTGATGATGCCACGCTGCCGGTGTTGTATGCGGATGATTCAAATTTTATATTCGGATGCAGGGACCAAGAAAGTACCCCCTTAATCCAGGAACTGGTACACAACATGGTTGAATGGACTTAGGAAAATAAACTCTGTTTAAACTGCAAAAAATCGCAATTAATGCAATTGCTTCCAAAAAACAAAAATTGCAATATAAGTCCACTTGTTAGATTCAATAATGGCAAAACAATGCCTGCTGTATATGAGATCAAGTTCCTGGGACTAGATTTTGACCCTAAGCTCTCCTGGAACTTACATACTAATAGTGTCTCTAAAAAAATAATTCGTATAGTTTTGTATCCCGACAACTCAGATCCGTGGTCAGCAATGCTACCCTATTTGCGTTATACTATGGTCACGTGTACTCTGTGCTATCGTACGGTGTTGTCTGCTGGGGCAACGCTCCCACATCAAACTCTGTGTTCATCTCACAAAAAAATATCGTCCGCCAAATTGCTGGTGTGCCGAGACGTATGTACCTCTTGTAGGCAACTTTTCGTTAAATTCAATTTTCTAACGCTCCCAAGTATATATATATATTCTTTTGCGCATTGCATGTTAGAAATAATCTAAAAGAGCTCCCGAAAAATAAAGATATTCACTCTCATGACACAAGGCACAAAGGCAACTTACGTATTCCACGGTGTAGGACCAGTTCTAGCCTGAACGGTCCTCATAATATGTCAATAAAGATATTCAATCACTTACCGGATTACCTTAAAAACATTCACTCTGAAGAGCAATTTAAAGTCGAATTAAAAAAATTCCTCCTGCCACGTGCCCTTTACTCATTATATGAATATTTTAACAGTTAATTACACGACGTGTAACATACTCGTTATTATAATTGTGATAAATTTGTGATACTTGGTGTTTATACTAATTCTTTGTGACGTGTCCTATATTAAGAATCTGTATACAATGTACGTTTCTTGATCTTTGGAAATAAATGACAAATCAAATCAAAATCTGTGTTGTTCTTGTTACTTTTCGTGTTATTAGTAGTTATTCATTGTGAATATTGGCTCGTTACTGACCTCAACTTATCACCCGGGTGCATTTTTTGCTATGCATTGATGCCAACTTAGGATGTCGAAATTACCAATTGAAAGCCCTAGTAAGGATTTCTTAAAAAAAAATGCGATTCTAGACATGCGTGGGACATGCAAGGGACGTATATAATACCCCTCCTTTATTCCTAAGTGCGTCTCACTCTAATTACTATTATATACCTTGCCTAATTTGGTGTAGGTACCTACTCAATGCTCATAATTGTTTTTGGGAAGAATATTGAATACTATTTTAACGGAAGTAACCGAAGATCGGGCGGTGCGGCTATTTGCCAGACTGTGCGGCGTTGACGTCCAAGGCCGTTTACTTTTTCGTTCCCTGGTCCCTGGGGGGGCGGGGGTTAACCCCCAAACGCCTCCCCGCGGGCGCGCCACTGTTTCCACGTCGACGATACTTTCGATATCGACCCGCTATCTCGGGGCCGCATCGACGGCGCGGCCCGCCCGCCCGCCCCGGCCGTAAATTACCCGACGCTGTTTTGTCGCGGGAACAATCGGCCTCGCACCTAGGCCGCCTTTGATGCGCGCCGCCGCCGCATAAATCTAGCCACTTGGCTAATGAAAGGCCGGACGGGCCGGGACCGCGCCGACGTCACATCTGGGGAACCAAGGCCTACTATAAAGACAGGCCCTGGCGCACAAAAATTACGTGACCATCTTAGTCAGACGTTACATGTCATTTGTCACACAACTGAAAGCGGCAGCTTGGGTTTTGAGAAGTTTTCAATGTTTAAAGTGTTTTTAAACGTCTTAGTTTATATTTTAGAAACAAGTTTGTGTCTAGTGCGCGTGTGTCCTGGCGGAGGAGAATCGCCCAGGTGTTATTATGGCGTCTGGGTGGAAGTCGTGCCGTCCAAGAGTATTGGTGCCGCTCGCACCGACGCGTGAGCGCTGTAAAGGGGAATTTTCCACCGAACCACAGAATAGGGAACCCGGAATGGATTATTATGGACATGGACAGTATTGGACAGTGGAGCCTGAGACGCAGAGGGATGAACTGCTTACGGGAGATCCGCGAGTTCACACGGTCCGGGTGGCTGGAAGCCGTTCCCGTTGACCACGTTCGGGTTGTGTATTTATTGTATTCACCATTCACCTTGTGCGAAATAAATCAGTGTTGTAACGTACTAGAGGATTTTCGTTGTCGACCCACGCCCTGATACGGTTTCTATTCGGTCTTTCACGCTGCCGATCAACTGAGACCTCGTCAGTATTTACAGTATACCTACTGACGTTAGTTTTCATTTTTATTTCGTAAAAAATAACCTATATACCAAATATTGGGTCTGTTTATACATATTACAAAAGCCAGGAAGAAAGTGTCGCCATAACAAACATTTGTTTTGCCTCGGGATGAAAATTTCCGCCAAAAATGGATTCGTCAAATTCCAACTGAGATTTAATTTCTAAAAAACCCTTAAGTATGTGTGGCTAACACATTTTCAAGAAAGTGAAACAATTAAAGTGGACAAATGTGTTGTGGGATGAAAATACCTATAGAGAATATCACTTAAGCTATAAAGGAACAATTTTTGAGAATGTGCCAAAATATTGTGAGTGCAGTGCCGTTTAACTCTCAGCCTAAAACAGCTGAGGCAGGTTGAAAATGTTGAAAAAACAATTAGAGAAAGCTTGGATGCACAAAACCAATAATGTAAATAGATGAAAGAAAACTTGCCCAGTTGTTACGAAATTTGTTTTTTCTACTTATCTCCAAAAATGTCTTTTATTATATACGACTAAGTTGGTCACGTGACTACGCGATTATGCGTTAGCGCCGTGGCCTGTTTTTATCGTTGGCCTCGTGGGGAACGGGCGGCGGATTTGGATCGATAGTCGTCTGATATAAATAGGGGGTGGAGTCGACATGCTGGCCGCGGTGCGATCACCTCGTCATCGGCGGCGAAGTGCGCCCCTATTGGTCGGGCGGTCGTAAACATGATAGACGCTACGTACTGAACCAATACTAAAGTCGGCTCGCTTCTTTGATCTCTCGGAAAAGCCGACAATTTTTTGCGACCGGTCGTAAATTAGCGTCACCTCGTACGCTTCGCATTTACGAGGGCTACTAAACGAAATCGCCGTCAATCTAGTTATACGGGGGCAGGTTCATATTGACTTTCCATTATTTACCAACGTCTGCAAATATTTGTATACCTATTTGTAGACTTTGGTACAACAATATTTGTGTAGGTAAGTGTACCGTTAGTTTTTGGTAGGTACAGTTAAATTAAAATACAAGGTAGCTACTACCAGAATCTACATAATTAGTAGGTATATATCTGTAGACTTTGGTTGGAACATGAATAAAAATGCATTTTTTTATGTTTTACGTTCATTTTTAATAAAGCCTAACAAAACATAGAGCAGACAAAAACATAAATAACAAATAAATATTTAACGACAAAGAGTTGAACTAATCATATATTCTTTTTCATCTTGTAGTAAATATTTTGATATTTAAATTGACATAAACAATACAGAACAAAATATTACGCATACGTACCTACACAAGCATGCGTCTTACCATAAGCTTCTGGCAATAATCTTAATGGGACAGCCGAGGGGACAGCAGTTTTTACTAAACGTTTTTCGGACGAAGTGAATGACTGATCATCAAAATGTGCCTTGCAAATTTTTATAGGTTTATATGCCTCTTCAGGTGGAATATTCGCAAATTCATGTTCTCCGATGAACCTTAAGGCATTCTTCCATTGCTGGCACCTTCAAATTTTTAATATTTTAATATTATATCTATATTATTCTTCAATTAATACCTATGTATTCAAATGTCCCATAAAAATGTCTTAATTTTTATAGGTAGGTACCTCAAACAAACAAAGTAGGTATGTGAAACTGTGAAACATGTTTTTAGGCGTGCGAACAACATTTTCCCACTGAGGATGAGGATATTGATGAAGAAGTACCTTAGGATTATGTACTTTGTGGAATAGACCAAACTCTAATCAGCTAAGTTGTGGAAGCCCCCTCGCTTGGTCAAAGTTATGTTTTTATTTGATAGTTATTGTTTGTATAAGTAAATGGATTATATCTTTTTAGATACAGTACCATGTACCGTACACTACCAGCAGATTGACCCAGTTATTTGTCCTGGCCCGGAATAAGTATAGGATAGAATATCCTGAATAAAAAAAATCAAAATGAAGTACCTACTGATTCTTTTTGTTTTGGAAAAATTATATAAATAAAAGCACAATACCTACTTAAGAGATACTATTTTATTTCCAACTCTAGGTTTTTTAAAGATATATTTTCGACAGTACTACAAAACGCTATATACAAAGTGTAAGAAATAATGCTAGAACTTATTTTTATTCCCCTAATTTTGAAGTTAACATTTCAAACATTAACTTTGTTTTGCAATATTATTAGAATAATTGTAATAATAAGTAATAACCACGGTGTTGGTTGGACAAAGTTTGTCCTCTGCTTGGGTTGTTCCTCAAGATCACATTTTTTGTTTTTCAAAATATCAATTCATTTTTGCAGTTTTTACTTCAGGATCTTCTCTCCTACTTATTCTGGGCCAGTCCAAATAAGTGGGTCAATCTGATGGCAGTATACCGTACGTGGTACTGCATCTAAAAACATATAATCCATTTATTAACAAATAAGAAATAAAAACATTACTTTGACCAAGCGAGGGTGCTTCGCAACTTAGCCGTTTAAGCAAAGTCTAGAGGCTGGTTTAAGTTTGCCTGGTCGATTCCACGAAGTAGGTACGTAATCCTAAAGGTTATCTGTGCCTAAAGGTATGATACTTTTTTTTATCAATAGATATCCTCACTCTCAGTGGGAAAATATTGTTCGCACGCCTAAAAACATGTTTCACTGTTTCACATACCTACTTTCAAAACTAAATTAATTTTAGCCCTTCTAACCTGTAATGTTGTGGTCCTAGTGCTTTAGTAAAAAAGCCCGGAGTTCAATTAATTGCAAAATAGCTTTAAAACGCACCAAAATATACAAATACAGGAAAATATCACCAAAAATTCAGAGGGACGCAGGTAAACGTCGGCCGACTTACCATGATTCACCCACGCGAGTTATCTGGCCTTGTCTATTTAGGTGGCGTTGGCTGAAAACAGGGACGTACGCGGTTAGTTGTGCTATAATAAAATGTTATAAAATGTTAAAATATTTTAAAATGTTAATCTACTAAGGTACACAGTTGCAGATAAAAATGAATAGCAGTAATTTGTATTCATTCCTGTGTGATACTTTCGAAAAATTAAAAATATGTTCAGCTGACAATACGTTTATTAATTTATTGACAATACATACTCGTAAACAACAATAAGATATTTTTCCTAAGAATCGCCCATATTTTATGATCTTTCACCGCCGGCTAGCGGCCGTTTTTGAAGCTGCCATAACGTTAATTTTAATAGACATAATTCCCAAAAAAACTTTATAAAAACTATATAAAGCCACTTTATGGGTAGCCTAGGACCTACACCAATAACGTTATGTCGAAATTTATGAGGTGGTCTTTTGTTCTTTAATTGATGGCATATTATTATTTGGATGACCTTCTGGCTTAAGGATGGTACCGTGAAAGGACAAATAAAATTTGATCTTTGTTTTCTAATAAGAATTTTCTTATTGATATATTTTGTTTATTTCAGGCTTAGCATCTCTATTTTTTTTCGTGAAAAATTATTGATCTCTCATTTTATATAAATGTTGAGGTACCAAATTTGTTAGCCAAAATCTCCTCTAGATCTAGAGCTAAAAAACTTAAATTTAAGGACGGAACCGGCCTATTCTAATCAATAATTCTCTATTATTTATAAACAAAAATTTGTATGCAGGGTGATTCAGTTATATTCTGCAATAGTTCAACATAGGTATGTGATAAAAAAATAAAATAATTTTGTGCTATTTATACCTTTTTTCCACTGCCGCCTCATTTTATGAGATATGCTCCAACTCAAACTAAAAAAAAACATTCCTGAAATTTTTCAATACTTACTTAGATATTATGAAAATATGATCACATTCTCAAAAGTGTTTGACATTTTAGTTTTTCTACAACTGTAAAGAAATGGCCTCATTGTATGTTTGTTTATAATTGGGAAATGTACCCACTTCATTGTATACGCTTTTTTGCAACCGATGCGGGAATGTCATTGTGCATGGGTTGCTGTACATTTTCAGATTATTTTCAATCATGTAATACCTATACTAAAATCAAGTAACTCTTACGCCTGGCATATAAATTAAAGCACGTGTTCCAAGTCGTTCCGCGAAATAATTCAATTGGTAAATAGGCCATAAAATATCAGCGCGTCTGGCAACAGGGATGTACTCGATCGCAAAAGCGTATTTATGCGGTTTTATCTTGTTGTTGTCAGCTATTTAGACACTGCCACAAATAATTTTATCCATGTTTTGACTCATTTGAATTAAGCCAATAAATTTGTTCCGAAATATTTTGACGTAAACAATTGTAAAAGTAAAATTAAATAAAGGTGGTGCCTCAGTGCGGCTCTGGCGAAAATCTCAACGCACACGTTCTTGTTTACATCAGGTGTAAGAGTTATTTGATTTTAGTGTAGTTTATAAAGTAGTTGCCTGGTTTTGATAAACTTTTTTGTTTGGTTGGTATTCAAAATGCCCATTCAACAATGCGAGCAACTTTAACTTTTGGGCATCTTGTCGCCAACCTCTAAGTCCAATAAGAGCTTATCCCGCTTTCGGAGATTCTCTCCTTAATTTCGGTCCATCGCCGGGCGGCATCCGCGCCGATATTTCAAATTTAAGCACACATACACCGACAAAAACCCCGGCAACCAGTTTAGTTTTTCATTTAAATGCTAATTTATTTCAACGAATAATTACCGACGGGAGGCTGAGCCGTTTAGTACTGGACGCCTTTCGTATTTAACAGAGAGAAAACTGCCGTCTTGCAATTACAGCGCATTACCGTCCACCATTAGCAACTCTGGATGTGATGCAGTGTGAAATTAGCTGCGTGGCAGAAGAAGAGGTTCCGCGCAAGTTGTTAGGATGGGCGTTAGGCTTATTTGACCTGACCCGAGTGCACAGTGCATTAATTATTGTTTTGGGTTTGGTCTAGGAGTAATTTTTCACCGACTTATAAGAAGGTACAGCATTTTAACGACTCGCACTCAAACTCCAACAAATCATCTCCTGAAATATTTCAATAGGTAGGTATCAACATCAAACAGCAAACAAATTCTGTTGGTTAATTTAAATAAAAAAAAATAAAAAAAAATTAAATTTAAAAAACGAAATAAAAATCTGCTTTAAGGGCCATGATAGGGACCATTATTACTATTTTTCCAAAAACATACGTAGGTACGTTTTTGCATTTTTAAATAGCTCGTTACATTCATAGCCTAGACCAACACTATAATTACAGAACTGTGCAGTGCATAGTAATACCGCTGTTTAATGTTAAAAACACCATTGTTGCAGAATCTTCTATAAAATAAAAACATGTGTCTGTTACAACGAAATGAAGTCCATGGCTAGTTGTAGTTTAAGTAAGTATAGAATCGTTGACTGAAATATTTAAATATTTCAGTCAACGATAGAATGCATATTAGATTTTTCAGTTTCTTCTTTATAGAGTGTGGTCGTTTAAGTGTGCAACGCATGGGATTTTTTTTTATTACTTGCACAACCAAAATACAGACATTGCCGAAAGTTGATGCATGTTTAATAATCATATTAGGTGCACTTAGAAAGGTTGCAAGTTAAACAGCATACAGGGTAGGTAAAAAAATATAAAAATTGTACAAGAGTAAAGTACCCTTATTTCAGAAAATTCAGGAAAATGTTATTAAGAACAATTGTTTAGAATTAAAAGCTATGCCTAAATACTAAAACATGCGGCCTCCTAAGAAAAAAAAAATTTCGTCAATTAATTTTCAGTTTCGTAATAAACGTTTGAAATCAAAATATTGTGCCTTAAATGAGAGTTTTTTTAATATACACATTATCATTACTAATGTTTTACCTCGTTCAGAAGAATTTTTGCGAAATTGTAAAGGTTTGTTTAATATCGTTGCAAGAAACATGAAATTTGTGATTCCCTAAAAAATTAAAAATCTAAGTTAATTTTACAAATATGCTTGAATTTGAACAAAGTGATGCGAAATTGATTTAATTTTGATTAATTTATGAAAATGTTTAGGGTGAATAATAAAAAAATCGGAAATTATTAATGTTATACAAAACAAAAATTTTTTTCTTAGAAGTCCATGTTTTGGTATTTAGGCATAACTTTTAATTCTAGACAACTTTTCTTAATAACATTTTGCTGGATTTTCTGAAATAAGGGTATGTACTTTACTCTTGAACAATTTTTATATTTTTTAATTAACTTTCGACAATATTTGTATTTTGGTTGTGCAATGTGCAATTAACAAAAAAAATCCCATATTATGTTTCTCTTTTCAATCTAGCATACGTTACAAAATACTCTTCTAAAATATAATATCTAGAATTCTCGCTTCTTCAACTGGTTCAACAGATCATCTCATAATTTGAAAATAGTGTTTATTCTTCTGCAATTCACGTAATAGTCTGTATATACGATTTTCTTCATGTGCATGAAAATTGCATGTATTCCTAAACAAATCTACCTCCAAGTTCTGTGTTAATATGACAAAATTGTGAGATATTGACAATACAAAAAGAATACGTTACCGTAAAAATAATGATATCTGATGGTAATAAAGATGGATTTTTAAAATATAGTGACATTCTAAAGGCCAGAAACTGATATACCTATAACCACAGAATACCACCTTACTTATAACCTATAAGGCGAGTAGCGCAACTCCACTCCGCAAACAACAACGACATTATGACGTCATGCTCGGGGCTTTAATATAGCGTCGGTCCAGGTTTATACCTTAAAAAATGTATATAAATAAAAAGGTCACTTTCCATACCTGCAATTCGAACAATATAGAGATGAGAAAGGGCCTATTTATTTTTGTTACGTTTGTAAACAGTTAGCGTGAAATTTTTTGCTATTGCGTCCATAGTTTGTCTTTATACGAGATCCACAAATTTAAGTTAAATATTATAGTTTTATAAATATCATTTTAATTTCGTAGTGACGAAAATTTATTTAACTATACACGAAAAAATTCTTCCGGTACCATCTTATGGAAATATCTCATCACGGATCATGGAAGTTCTAACGCTCACGAACAGTTTAAAATTTGCTTCTGCTCTCGCCAGAGGTAGACATTTTATGTAAGAAAAATGCTACGCTACTGAAAAAAATAACTTTCTACTTTCTAAATATCTTGAGTTGTTCTGTGAACTGGTCACAAACGGGCATCGAATAACATTCTGAATTTTCGATAAAGCCTGTGGCTTGGAAAATAAGTAGGCTATTTTTTGTTTGACACTGTCAAATTGTCTATTATAGTGTTAGCAAGAGAGTAATTATTTAGGTCTGTTTCGGCAGAATTTCAAACCGGATGGAACTGTCAGGAGCATGCGCGGATTCATTTGATGGTCCAAAAACGAAACCGCGCATGCGATTTCAAACGGTTTGAGGTCCTCCTGAGACACACCTATTATTTAAAAGACAACACAAATTTCAAAGCGATTTTGATAGTACGCACCTGACAAAGAACTATAGCTTGAAGCTACTTTTGAAAAAATGGTCAAGTACCCTATTGTTCATGTCGGCCATTTATCTATAGGGCGTTTATCGTTTCTCATAGACGTTTGCTTAGATACGTAAAGGTGTTCTTTATCGCCCTGATTACGGGTATAGGACACGACCTCATCAGTCATCAGGGGCACGGTAGTAGTTGAGCGGCGTTTACTTAGTTGCAGGGTAGATTAATCAACAGGAAAAAATCGGCGCGTTTTAGAGGCGGCGGGCGCCAGTAATGAGCCTTAGTATGGCCCGAGGGTGTCGGCGGCTCTTCTGCGGCGGCCGAAATCAAGGGGTCCACGGACGAAACTGAACAGGCAACAGGCACACTTTGTTTCAAAAATAAAATCCGCCCTGCACACATCAATGCACAATACAACTGTATATTAAAAGAAATTGTATGGTTTATATAGTACATTTCTACGAAAGCGTAGAAGGGCCACATACTATTTTTTTAAGAATTCACGCACTTTTTTTTACGAAATTTCGTAAAAAATGTGTGAATTCACACTTTTTTTGTTAATTTGCATTTTTTCCACGCAAAACGCTTTACAACAAGTATAAAAAATTACCAGTTTTACTGTAGCTGTATAAAATATAGTACTTATTAAAGTATAAAATCATAGGTAAGGAAAAACGTTCAATAGACTAGATATCAGATATGTTTATAAATAGAAAGGTGTTACATGCATTTAAAATTATTCGGACTCTGTTATTGAAAAAATAAAACACTGTTGTCAAATAGTAACTCTGTTAAAAATATAGTTTTGAGAGAAAAACTGTATACACCAATCGTTTGCATAAAATATATATACACTAAGTAAGTAAAAATGCGAGAAAAAATGTACTTGGTAGTTAAATACCATATAAAATTATAAGAATTTTTACCAGGTGCTATACGTAGGTGAGTACTAAAAAAATGTTAGACATAGACCGCTAAATACGATTTAGTAAAATTTGTAGTTAATCTATGTAGAATTCACGAACCCTTTCGTTAGTGAGACATTTTGGTTTCATCGTTTTGTTACAGATAAGTACCTACATTAATTTTTTATTATCAAAAATATTACTCTGTTATTACTTATTCACTTTTAAGTCAGTGGCTTTGGCCTTTTTTATATGTTTTAAATTAGTACCTTTGCAGATGAAATTATGCAAGTTTGAAAGTTTTTGACTACGCCTATGAAGTTATCACAAAATGATTAACCGACGCCTTTGAAGGTTTCAAAATATAAAGAACAAATTCGAAAAGTTGACAAGAAGGAGGAAAGTGCTTTTTTAGTACCGAGACAGCTGAATGACCTAGTAACAATTGGCAATGTGTAATTGAAAGCATATTATTAAAACGAAGGATATGAAAATATAAAAATTGTATGTTACACATGTTGAGTTTATTGCCATTCTAAAATATCTTCCAAGCTGACCGAGGTAATTATTATAAATTAGTATAAAGTTTTCTGGAAAAATGATTAACCGACGCCTATGAAGTGGACAAAAAAGGGGAGCTACCGTGACAATGATAAAGAATTCTTGAAAATTTACAAAATTTTTACGAAATTTCGTAAAAAAAATTGTGCAAAGTTGAAACTCACAAACTTTTTACGCGAAATTTCGTAAAAAAGTGTGAATTCACAAACATTTTACAAAATTTCGTAAAAAAGTGTGAATTAGTATGTGGCCCTTCTACGCTTTCGTACATTTCATTTTATAGTTGGTTGATGGTTGACTTTCTGTCTTTGTTTGTAGCATGTTTTTAGAGTAGTATGGATATATTTTTAATCTTGGAGTCAAAATAAAGGGCATTTTAACAATGGGGCACCACGTCTATATATAGGTTTTGACGTCATTGTTCTCAACTCTCAACTAGGTTCCAACATTAATCGAGTGAAATGCACTTTCAATATCCTTACCCACTGGACTATTGCTCATTTCGTTCCAGAGATACTGAAATAAATTAATCTGTAAAATTATCTGTAAAAACCTGGGGTCACCGCTATGTAGGTACATTCTCAATATTATTGGTGTGACTCAAAGGCTGACCAAATAACGTATATCTGCAGTGTTAAAATATTTGTTAGTTAAAGAATTACCTTGCCATCTTACGATCTCAGAGGCCCACCACGGCGGAGGTGTCTGCGGCACGGTCGATTAAAGAGCGCTGCGCCGCGGGCCGCGAACCGGTAAAAGAATAAGCCTAGCAGAGCTGGATCACGGACTTCTTAAATAATGGACAGTTGATGTTGAAGGTCACAATAAATTGAACTAATACTTATTATTACATTGTTATCGCTTCGTAAAATCGTTGAGTGAAGGATTATTCTTCAATCAACGGTAAAATGCACAAGAAATATCAGTAGATACACTAAAAAAATTAACAAAAAAATAACACCGACTTCACAAATTTGCCCGTATGCATACCTATTTCAACTAAAATTTTAGAAATATTTTTCTCTTTCTAAATTGAGTTATCTTTGGATTTGGTGACAGTCAAGGCAATGAATTTAAATCTATTTCGATATGAATACATCATATCCTACATACACCATAACTTACTGTCACCGACCCCAAAGATAACTCAATTTAGAAAGAGAAAAATATTTCTAAAATTTTAGTTGAAATGTGCATACGGGCAAATTTTTGAAGTCAATGTTATTTTTTGTTATTTTTTTTTAATTTTTAGTGGAGTGCATATACCTACGGGAAAATTTTTGAAGTCGGTTTTAATTCTTTTGTTAAACTTTTTTTATTTCTTATTTTTTAGTGAATTATTAAGAATTATCGAAATCGGTCCAATATTAAATAACATCCCCTATTTGTCCACACTAGAGGCCGCTTTACAGCTGGCAACTTTTGTTGCCGGCAATAAAAATTGCCGCAATCTTTGTTGCATGCAATTTTTATTGCCAAAACGAAATTGTTTTACAGCCAGCAATTTATGAGTGCAACTTGTCTTGCAAAGAAGTGGTCAACACCCACAAAATATCTAATTTTAGGAGACAAATTTATTCTGACAGCAGAGCAGAGTATGTGTGCACAAAAAAGAAAAAAGTTTATTAATCAAATCAAAGCACACACGCTGGCACACAGGTTCATAAAGTTCACCACCATTTGCCAATTCCACACTCCTAGGGATTTTATGAAATCATTGATAATTGATTTATACCCAAAAAATCCCTAGAATTGCGTTGCAATTGCAATAAAAATGGCGCATGCGGCATATTTGTTACCGCAAGAAACATTGCAAACAGATGATCAAGAATGACATTGTGCGCGTGCGCGCAATAAAAATTGCCAGCTGTAAAGTGGCCTTTAGGATTGAAATTTTTCTCTTAGAATTTAATTTCTCTTCAAATTTAAATGTGACCACCCCTAAGGTAACCTCTTTCTAATAAAATAAGAATCATCCAAATCGGTCCAATATTAACTTTCATACACTATTTATCTACTCTTGGGGGTGGAATTTTTTCTTTAAATTTAAATGGGACCACACCTAAGGTACCCGTACCCCCTTTCCAATAAAGAAAGAATCAACGAAATCGGTTCAATATGAAATTTCGTCCCCTATTTTCCACCCTTACGGGTGGAAATTTTTCTTCAAATTTAAATGGGACCATTCTGTAGGCGTACCCTTTCAAATAAAAAAAGAATTGTCCGAATCGGTTTATAAATGACGGAGTTCTGAGGTAACAAACAAAAAAAATACAACCGAATTGATAACCTCCTCCTTTTTTGAATTCTGTTAAAAATATCCGAATCGGTATAAAACAATTATGCATAATTTAAAAAGTGTCCCTGAAATAAGTCCCAAGTATTTTCTATAACTCGTCAAGAGCAACAACTTGACTTTCAAATATTTTTTTGAGAACTCCATTTTTTATTTGATATTTTGTTGCTTGTGGATAAATACAATAGTAAGTATCAAAGTTGGAAATCGATGGTTCATTATCTTGGTATTTTTTTCTAGCCTCCTACCGGTAAACTGTTAGTGATAAGATGGAATCGTAGTGTTGCAAGTGTTGCAAATAATTCTGGGACTAGAACTCGTAGTGTATAGCAGACTGACTTTACATCAGAATGTATCAATCTTTTTGCCACCGGGTCTTGCGAAAATTTCAATTGACACTTGGTAGTTGGAAAATAACAACGTAAGTTAAAAATGTGACAGATTTAATAATTTTATTGATTCTTTCTTTCTTGGTTTGTCATAGATGGCATTATTTAGAAATAGCACCTACTTAGTCTTAGTAGTTTCCACTGAAATTGACACTTATGCTCCAGTGGCTGGTAAGAGAAGCATATTAAAATGTCAAAAACAGTTATTTTGAAAACAAAGAGGTTTCCGAAAAATATTGAAAATGGTAGGTACGAGTAGCACAAATTTTGACCTTTATTTCACAGACACCCTGTATATAGCATAACCCCGTATGCTGATTACTTTTTACAAAGTTAGAGCGACATAATTTATAATGTATTTTCTCATTACTGAATGATTGTAACAAATCGCCGTCTGTGCCTCCTGGTATCCATTTGTTTGAGAAGACCGTGGGTCGGGTCAGAGCGCCCATTTGTCTGGTCGGATCGGCGGCCGCCCTAATGACCGCCCGCTGGGCGCTAATTGCTCCAAAGGGACCACCCCCAATTCGCCTCTAGGGACGCCGAGGCTGCTCGCCGTCCACCGTACGAAATCCTACCTCTGAAACAATATAGGCAGAGGTAATATGCTCTTAAAAGGTAAGGGGCGATCTACAAGGCAATCACCCCCAATTGAATATTTTACCTAGAAACCAAACATAACTAGACCAATAATAACAACTGGAATTGTAATCATTTCAGAGAAGTAACCAAGGATAGACAAGTAACAACAAAAAGTAAACCAGAACCAACATATTTTTGCATACCTGCATTTATTTTTACATATTTTGTCTAAGTGGGGCAAACGAACCTTAGTACCCGAGTAACTCGACGCTCCTGCTTCAAAGAAAATGATCAAGGTTAGCTGGGAGAGCTATGTTGCCATATTTCCATATCAATCTTTTTGTGGAAGGTGAAACTGAAGACATTAGAAATAACTCTCATCCTCGCTCTCATCTGCATTATTGGTATTTTCAGTTTTGATTGAACAAAGGCAAAGGCCAAGCGTTATAATACTTCAATTCTAACATCTCAAGGAAATGTACCTATTCACATCATAGCCACCAGTATTTGCATGGTAATTCAATTATTACAGATTACTTATACGGGAGGGCAAGGTTAGTTTATAGGAAGGTTAGGACATTCCCCCACTCTTAAACAAAACCAAAGGCCGTCCCTTTGAACCGGCAATATCGCGCGACGGTGCCGCTCTCACCAGCTGCCCTTCAGCTTGATGCCAATGGCGTATCAAAAGGGACAAAACGGGTATTGAAAACCGAAAACAAAGTAAAAACACAAACATAAAACAAAAATGCGATGCACCAACATATGGGTATTGAAAACAGAAAACAAAGTAAAAACACAAACATAAAACAAAAATGCGATGCACCAACATACACCACAAAGTTCCGTTATTTCGTTGCACAAACATTAAAATGAAGAAATAACCGAAAACAGCCAAAACAATATAAATATAAACCATAAATAAAGTACATGCCAAAAACGTCTGTGTGCGCCTATGGCTGGAAGCGTTATCTATTTAGGGAGTTACTAAATCGCCAATTCACGAGTAAATGCTACCAACTTAAATTGCGGGCTTCCCCCCCTTTGCCTCTCTCACCGGCACCGTCGCAATGATAAAGGCCTGCCAGCTGGCGACGCGAAACGTCACTACGTTATCACAGGGAGGTCGGAAGGTAGCTTTTTGTAGTTGTTTACGTTTACTTGTCTGGCGATTTTCCTGTTTTAAAGAACGTTTGTTGGGTCTTGGACTGTGTTTTTTAGTAATATAGGACGTGGAGTTTTATTAATAAGGTGGTAAAACAGCAGTGGTTCAGAATAAAGTGATTAAAGTTCAATTTTAGTTTATAGGTTTTAGGTTGTGTTCCCAACTGCAAGGGAAACTACAAAGGCGGTCCCAATGTGTCCGCTTTTTCCTCCATAAAGACCCCATTTTAAGGGAAAAGTGGAAAAAGAGATTTTGTTCCTACACAGTTTTCCAGGATTTTGGTTTGGACTGTTGGAGAGTGTTATACCTAACAATTTTACGTGATTAAACGTAACCACTTTGAAATCAGTAAGTTTTATGGTTTTATTTATTCGAATTTAGTTGTATCTAGGCAGGCAAATAAGAAATAATTGGAATTTTATCGGTAGATATCTAAATACACCAAAAGCCCTTGAAAATGTGACTTTCACTCTCGTACTTAGATTATTATCCGTGTTGTAAAACCATGAGCTATATATGTAAACAATCATTTTAAAGTGTTTTTTACCAAATTTACCAAGTTGATATCTTGAAATTTGAATTTGGCGGCTTCGGCTCACCTCCCTTGGATGACTCATCGCTTTCAGCTGGCGGGCCTTGTTATTGCGACGGTGCCGCTCTCACCCTCCCTTCACTTCCAAGTCGTCGAATGTCCTAACCTTCCTATAAACTAACCTTGACGGGAGGGTAAGTTCTGACAGCGCCAGATAGATTGCTCCACTCATCTTTATATCGGAAGTAGGAGAGCAGCTTTCTGTTGAGAATAGTTATTTAACTGCAGCTTCATAAAAAACTACTTCAAAGTTTCGCGATTCGCGAACATGACATGACATGAACCTGTATCCAAGTTGAAGTTCGAAGTAAACAGTGATAGTATTTTAGTGTTGGTGCATATTTGCAATGTTGTGCTTAGTCCAAAATCCAGTTTTTTAGCTCATTGGTGAACACCCTTATAACACACAGTATTGAAATTTCGTACAAAGTGTTTTGAACTGTGGCCAATTATATGGCTCTATCCATTTTATTATTAAAAAATTCCTAATATAGTTTTGTTATTTTTGGGTGTTTTCTATTAATAACAGTAGGATATTGAATAGGACTATTTCAAAAAATTATAACCCAAAATAGAGAACTTTTAAAGTATCTACTATAGGATGAAAAAAGTTTTTTGAAAATCGGCCAATCTTTCGAAAAATACGAAATGGTCTCGACTCAAAGTGAAACACACTGTAGACTTATTCATGTATTTACTTACATTTGTGTGAAAGTACCTAGTAACTGTACATACATGCCTTCGTGCATTTGCAGCAGCAGCCCAAGGATTGTCCAATCATTTAAAATTATTTTGACTTTGGAATATCTTAATTTTTCGATGGATGTACCGCAAAATTAGACGTGGCACAGTGATTTCCTTTCACGCTATTTTAAAGCGGAATAATTTCGTTCGGTGATACACATGTTTAACTTCATTTTTACATGTTGTTTCCGCCTGTCACTCCGGATTACCTTTTTGATTGCCGCAGATACGGGCCCACAAAGTGTTGAATCGAAACCGACTCTGACGTTTACGGCCTTTATGATATACAATAAGACGACTAATTATAGAATTTTCAGGAAAATTGATTACGTTTCCGACGCTGCTTAACATCAGGCCGAGATTTATACGAATGCTGAGGCGTTTCGTACGATCTGTCATGTCCTAAAATTATGTTAAGATGAAGAGAAATCGTAATTTATTCGGAGATGTTACAGCAAGAAAGGTGGCTATAGACTTGATATTTCATTGTGATTAAAAAATTACCGATAAATGTTTTGCTCGATTTTAAACCACACTTAGGCTTGTCTTTTAGTGTCGAGAGTCTCAATTAAATATTGTGCTTAATGAAATAGATTGATATTATAACTCAGACAAATAATAAACATAGACTAATAATTCAATACAATACAGACCAAGATAAAAAAAATGTTTAGTAACATTATTTGAGTTAGTAATAGAAATCTAGAACAAAACAATGCAATGACTGCACCATTGCCAAACTTCTTCTTAAAATTTATCTTGTACTTACAAAATAAATGTATAACCAACGTTTAAAAACATCAATTTGGAACAATTAGTTGATATCTACAATCTACATACATATAGTAAAAATTTTGACAGTTATCATTTAACAATAAAGTTTACTGATTTTGTGAATTTGCTGATCTTACTTGATCTATAAATAATATTTTTAATAAATTGCTTATTCTGGCTAACGTGGCAACGTTGCAAGAGCACGATGTGCATTTGCTTTATTATGCTTTATTATGCCCCAACAGCTGTTTTTTTTTGAGAAGTTTTTGGGGTTATTGGATAAAATACAGGGTGATTCAGTTTTAATCTGCAACACTTCAACATGTGATAGAAAACCAAAAAATAACCGCACTTTCTTCTATAAACTATATCATTTTAAGGCCTTATAAAAAAGTTACAGGGTGTTAAAGTTGCAAGAAATATGTGGAATTTATTGAATATTTTAAAAACTAGTTAGAAAAAAAAATAGAACCACCTTGTATAGCAATAAAATGTATTCAAATTCTTATGTAAATTTTTATTGTAAACAAAAACGTTCTCTTAGCATTTTTTCATATGTGTCATGATTTCATAGCAAATTTGATTTTTTCGTATTATTTCGGGGTACTTCTGAAAAATTAACTTAAAACTTTTCTCCATAAGTAACACTCAAAGTAGAAAAAATGTGTTTTTTACTTTAAATACAGTAACTTTTCCCAATAAACTAACCCATTCAAGGTTTTACTTTTCAAGATACAGAGCGTAACATTAATTGTATCTTCCTTAAATGTTTTAGACCCTGTATCTTCAAAAGTATAGCCTTAAATAGGTGAGTCTATTGGAAAAAGTTACTTTATTTCAGGTAGCAAACACATTTTTTCTACTTTAAGTGTTACTTGTGGAGAAAAGTTTTAAGTTAATTTTTTAGAAGTACCCCGAAATAATACGAAAAAATCAAATTTGCTATGAAACCATGACACATATGAAAAAATGCTAAGAGAACGTTTTTGTTTACAATAAAAATGTACATAGGAATTTGAATACATTTTATTGCTATAAAAGGTGGTTCTATTTTTTTTTCTAAAATAAATTATACTAATTACCCATTTCTACGCCACTGGTTGTTCAAGATGTTTGATATTAACAGGTTTTATGCTAACCCATGCCGTTATAACGTGTACCAAATATGACTTGAATATGTCAACTAGTTTGTAAAATATTGAATAAATTCCACATATTTCTTGCAATTTTAACACCCTGTAACTTTTTATGAGGCCTTAAAATGATATAGTTTATAGAAGAAAGTGCGGTTATTTTTTGGTTTTCTATCACCTGTTGAAGTGTTGCAGATTAAAACTGAATCACCCTGTACATGTAGTTAAGTTAGTAATTATTATTGTATTAGTGTAGTTTTAAGAACGATGGGTAGAGTAGGGAAGTGTTGGATTCGTGGCATAGGAAATGTAACCAATTTGTTGTTTTTGTTTTGAGTAGGCATATTAATTACAATGCAGCCTTTAGGTTAGGTTATAAATTTATATAGCGGGATAAAAACTGAAATTCCCACAATAGTATATCGTGCAGCAAGTTTAGCAATGAGACATATTGAATGTGGGTGCACATGCACATTCAAGTGCACAAGCATGCAATTACGCATTTCTTAACAAGTGGTAAAAAAATTAATTTAAAAATTCTTTTATGCTACAATGCTACTCGTGACATTTGCAACAAAAGTGTAACATAGCTTCAAATTCCACTAGTCCGCAATGCAATGTCATATTTTGAATGGATGACAAACAGTTGACTTTAATATTGGAAATGTTGATCATAATAATTATGACAACAGGGCCAAATCGGGACGTAAAAATGATCCAAAACATGGCAGGTATATTTCATTACGAGTCTGGAAATAAAGATTTTTCTGTGCGCGCGTGACAGTCATGCAAGTACGGAAAAATCTATTTCTGGACGTGTAATGAACGATATTTTTTATTATACTTCTTTCAAAACGGAAACTTAAAACATTTTTTTCTACAAGCGTGCGGAAAAGTACACTTTTTCGCACGCATTTTAGTTTAGAAAGTGTCACTTTTCCGCACTAGTGCACTAGTGCGAAAAAGTGACACTTTCTAAACTAAAATGCGTACGGAAAAGTAAATGCGTGCGGAAAAGTGTCTTACTTTTTCTCACGCTTGTAGAAAAAATAGTGTTCCTAACTCTTGCGGAAAGTGTCTTTTCCACACTCGATTTCTTGGCTGAACTCCGCTACGCGTCGTTCAGCCAACTGCAATCGCGTGCGGAAAAGTGGCACTCTCCGCACTTGTTAGGAAATATACTATATCGGCATATAATAAATTTAATTGACAAAAAATAAACAATGCAGACAATATATTATGTTTATTTATGGTATGTGTGATGCGTTTCCATGGTTACTCTCAAATTATTTCAAAGGGGCATTGTTGTAAATTAGTTATTGTCAGATAAGGTGAATAAAACGTCAAAAATATTACAGAAATGTAGGTATCTAAATATTGAAACACTTACGAATTAAAATACAAAATAGGTACATGTTAAATCTCAGAGAGCATATAGAGTCTTATAAATTTAGTTTACTTTGCTGTATAGGTATTTATATTTTAAAGCCATATATTCGGTATTTTTATTCAGCGCACTGAAAGTTTTTCCGTGCGCTGTTTCCGTGCGCTAGCTCGAGAAACCCCATCTTTCATTATTGCTAAAACAGATGAAAATAAGGTGTTTTCAAAGAAGTATAATAAAAATATTATTACAATCTTCTGGCCCAAAAAAAATTAGGTGCTAACTTAAATCTTGTGAAAAAGCTTATTTGGTACGCTACATTCAATTTGTATTCTTTCTCCCTAACTTTGGAATTGTGGATTGACATTCAGTATTTAACAAGCCCTCAAAAATCATAGAGCCATTGAAATACCTCTAACTACTTATTTGCTATTTCTATCTATGGGTCACATTAAAACACACAGGTACATCAAGGGAAATAGGGATTTTATTCTACATTTCTATTAACAACGCTATGTACAATTTTATTTAACAAAATTATCCTCGCTTCTTGGACACGAGACAGGAAACAAGTTATCATTGCAAACCATGCGATGAACGGTAATATATAGCAGAACGTAATGCGGCTATCATTTTCCAATTATATACATCAAAGCTTTTTATTTATAAATCACATCTAGATATTTCAGTTGCTTTTGTAATGGCCTTCGACTTCTTTTCGATATTCTTCGATGTCCCTCTTGGACTTTGCCCGTCGATTTTGGAACCAGGTAATTATCTGGGCGCCGGTCAGGTTCAGCTTGGTGGCCAGCTCGTCCTTGTCGGCCGGACTGAGGTACTTTTGGTAGAGGAACCTTTTCTCCAACTCGAAGATTTGGTAGTTGGTGAAGGCGGTTCTGGATTTCCGTTTCTTTTTTGGCTGGCCCTCGAAGTTGAAGAGCCTCTGGTGGGAACCCTCTGGAACAATAACAGAAAGAACGATACAGTACACTGAAGAGAATTTGAAAGAAGTGAGAAGTTCTTGAAGTATGTTCTTATATGGGAAGTAATGTGAAAAATGAAAGCACGTTTGTTCATGTTACAAATTTAGAAAGTAGCAGTTGTAGTATATTTAAACAATTTGTTGACATCTGTTCGGTGCTCAAGTGTTGCTTGGATGGAATACAAAATAAAACAGCCATACATATTTTGAAGTTTATATTTTTACATCGATTCTAGTGCAATAATAATATAAGTACAGTAAAGCCTTCTATTTTATTGACGATCATAATAAAATATTGCAAGTACCCGTCACAAACGACGAAAATAAATATTTAAAAATAAAATTCTTTACACAATATAATACATCTACAAAAACACAGCTATTTACAATAATGTACAAAAATCGACTATTTACAAATTGAATGCTATCTTACTATATAACACAAAGAAGTATGGCAATATTTTAGGAAACTTCACAGATACTGGTGCAGGCTTAATAGTTAGTTATATATATATATATATATATATATATATATATATATATATATATATATATATATATATATATATATATATATATATATATATATATATATATATATATATATATATTTACAAGTAAATGTATAACGGTTGTGGTACAGAAGCTCATTATCTTCTCTATTTTAAAGTGACGTGCATGAACATATTGCTGGATAAAAAAAAAAGACAAGGTCTAAGCAGTTTGTCGTTCATATATCGTGTAGGGGTTTCTCTGCATTAAAGACTGGTAATCAAAAAAATCAATTTAATGTTTCCATATTCTTAATCATATATCTAACAGTAGATATAATGAGTTAATTAATCTTTGAATTTGAGAGCTATTAAATTCGTCATAATTGTAATACCTACTCATAATTAAACTTATGCGTCGATTAACATGTCATAACCTTTTTGATAAAACTAGATTAAATATCTACTCCTCACGACACTTCAAATAGAGCAGATAGAGCGTCAATTTTAACATAATAGTACGGAAAAAATTTCCTGCTTTTGTCAGAATCCAAACGGGTCCAAACATTGCTATAAGAACAAAGTGTGTCTGCACCCTTTATTTACACAGGCGCTTTTTGAAGAAATGTTCACCGAAACTGAATTTATATTTCCTAACTACATTTTTTACTTTTCTGGAGACACCACCAAGTTTTTCGGGCAGTCGTCGTCATTAACGACCGCTTTCTTTTTCAAAATCCCCAAGTCCTGCACATTTTCCAAGAAGCTTTTGTGCGCATTCAGCAACTTCGCACTCTCCACGTCCTTCTTCAACTCCTCCATGTCCCTCTTGAGTTTGGCCCTTCTGTTCTGGAACCAGGTGATGACCTGCGCGTTGGTGAGACCCAGGCTGGACGATATCTCGTCCCGGTCCGTGGGGCTCAGGTACTTTTGGTAGAGGAACCTCTTCTCCAGCTCGAAGATCTGGTGGTTGGTGAAGGCGGTTCTGGATTTTCGCTTCTTCTTGGGCTGCTGGCGGCTGTTGAACAGGTTCAGGTGGTTCTGACCGTCTGCAACAAAAGAGGAGAGAGGTTAGCGGAAAAAATGAATACTGAAGTTTGGTTTATGATTTTGTGGGAAATGACTAGATTTTATGAAGAAATCTGAAAATTGAATTGTACGAATTGTAATATTCAAACGTAGATTAAATTTTAGAAGGTAATGCAGCTCGTGCAGATTGTATGAAAAGGTATATTGATAAAAATCATAACACCTCTCAATATTTATTTTTTTATTAAATTTACAACGAAATATTACAATATTGAAAATAAAACAGTATTATAAAAAACAGATACAAAAGATGACGGGACCACCTGAACCTGGAAAAACAACATGTATATATACACAATTAAAAGTCGACCAATAGAATGTTAATTTATTTGAATGTAAAAACAATTGTGTTAATAAAATACACTTCCCCCAAAAATTAACGCACCACCAAAAAACAGGCTATAATTTGAGACACCCGGTATTTATAAAAAAGAGGTTTCTATGCAAATACAGTTAGTACACCAATGTTCTGGAAGAGACAAACTATCATTCAAAAAAAATTCGTCCAAATCGGACTATTGGTTTTGACAAAAATTTACTTTAAACTTTTGGGTATTTTTTTGGTGGTGCGTTAATTTTTGGGGGAAGTGTATATCTGCCAGTATTGAAATTAACTTATTCACTGCATGTTAATTCACTACATGTTAAAAAAGTAACTAAATAAATCTGTGTGTTACTTTGATTATCTGTTATGTTAATTTTAACATTAATTATTGGTCTATATATAGGCCACAAAATATCACGCGCGCCCAGGCCCGGTCTTGGGGGGCCATGCCACCCCCTCTAATAAAATGAAAAAGTTAATAATAAATTTAAAAAAATAAAAATATTATTACTAATGTTATCTAACCTACAATGTCCACGGATTGAGTTCACATAAAGTGTAAATAAAAAAAAAAAAAAAATTGAGTTGAAATTTGAGCTTCTGGGGATCAGTGCTTCTTGGTTTGAAACTAATTTGTGACATAATTTTACTTTCGAAAAATCACCTTGGAAATTATGAAGAAACTAATTTTCCACATAAAGTGACCTTTTTGTAGGTTTTACAGCAAAATGTTATTAAGGAAACTTGTTCAGAATGAAAAACTGAGTAGGTTTGTGAAATTTCGAAGGTCTAGGCCCACTTTTTTTAGAAAAGTGCATTTTGTCTAGTTTTCACATCAAAATATTATTAAGAAAACTTGTTCACAATGAAAAACTGGATAGGTGTGAAAAATTCCAACTGCCTAGGTCTAGGTACTTTGATTTTTGTGCGTTTTAATTTTTTAGCAGAAAAAATCAAAGTCGACCTAGGCTTTTGAAATTTTTCACACCTATCCAGTTTTTCATTGTCAACAAGTTTTCTTTCTGCACAAAACGCACTTTTCCAAAAAAGTGGGAAAAAATGCCAAAAAATCAAAATAGGCCTAGACTTTCGAACCTAACCTATTCAGTTTTTCCTTAATAACATTTAGCCCTGAAACCTACAAAAAGGGCATTTTACTGTGCATGGTGGAAAATTAGCTTCTTCATAATTTCCAAGCCGCATACGTGATTTTTCGAAAGTAAAATTATGTCACAAATAATTAGTTTCAAACCAAGCAGGGATGATCCCCAGGAGCTCAAATTTCGACTCGAAAATTTGTTGTTATTTACAAATTATGTGAACTCAATCCGCGTTCATACACTGCATATAACCAATGCACATGCAAAAAATTTTGTTTACATAATTTTTTTTAAAACATTTTATTTCTTTTTGATTTTTACTATTTTTATGAGGAATATATTTTTTTGTGATATTGTTTATTGGAGTTCTATTGTTATAACAATAGTACACCAGCCTCCAATATCTAATCTATGTACATACTCTTTTAGGCGGTTTTAGTACAGTTCTATTGTTATAACAATAGAACTATACTAACAATAGAACTATACTAAAACCGCCTAAAAGAGTATGTACATAGATTAGATATTGGAGGCTGGTGTACTATGTCTTTTACCGAAAATAATTTGTTAACCAATCTAGTGTTAAAATGAATAAAACAAAATATAAAAGCGAGTTTTAAGTAGATACTTATTGTTAATTTGACTATCAATAAATTCATAATAACATAAAAAATGTTCGAATAAGTACCTACTACAAATTGGAAATGTTAATGGTATCCGCATAATATGTTAAACATTGACATATTATTAGTTAAAAATATATTTTACACCTTTTGTTAGTAACATGACCAGATGGAACATAAAAAAAATGTAAAAAAATTTAACATATTATTTTTAATTGTATAGGATAAATAAATTGTTGATTGAAGGATTTACCATTGTATTGTGTTCCAATTTATTTATTTATCAGCAGTTCAGTAATATAATGCCATTACAGAAAACTTCATAGCTTAACCTCCCCTTCAAATATATCATCTGTAATAGTACCTAGGAGGGCGTAAGCTTCGCGGCGTTCTATAATCCAAGTTTTTGTCTTTGTTCTAATCCACACCAACCATTTTCGTTTTTTCTTTCAAGCGGGGACCACCTCCACGGCCGGACAAAAACCCCTTCGCCGCCGAAAATAGTTAAAAGTCACCGCCTTAATTTCGTTTAATTACCTCGGATGCCGCCGATCTAGTCGGCCGGGACCGAAACAATCGAAGGGTGGGGGGCAACGAAATCACGACCGGCGCATAATAATCGTCGGAAGCGATTTGTCGCGCAACGGCCCCCGATGGGGTGGCGCGGCAATATGTTGACGTAATACGTATTGATGGTCGCAACCGGGGGGGGGGGGGCGGCCGGCTTATTTAATAAAGTAGCTCAAATGTAGTGGAATATGCGCCGGGGTTGATTGGAGGCGATGCAGGGATGATTGGGTTAAACCGTAGCGGCTGTTCGCTGAACATTGAGGCGACGTGAAGTGCGAAATTACCCATCCATATTAGGGGGGCGAAAGATCTAGGCAGGTGGCGTCTGGGCTATAAATAGTTAAGTATTTTGCTTCTTTATAAGGTCACTAAAAGAAGAACGACGGCTTTTCTATACATATAGGTAAATCATAACTTTTAGATAACAACTTCCATGTGACTCGCATTATAGATTTTTCTTCCAATACAAATAGAAGAAGTTGCATAGAAGTCTTGCATCAAAATAAAAATATTATGTGTAATTTTTTTTAACTCTAGAACACGCTGTATCCATACTGACAATCATTCGTTACATCCTGTATATTTTATCGTGATTTTGAGATAATAATAATAAAAGACAACAATAGCGTATAAAATCTTTCGGTAAAACCATATACAGGGTGTCCGGTAAGTACCTCCTAATCTCTCGGAAGCATACAGGGGAGGTCAAAATAACCCTAGTTTGTCAAAGGAAAAAAATTCCTACTGTGCCCCTTAACGGAGATACAGGGCCCCAAAAGAGTACTTAGCGATTTACTTTTTTGGCTCTAACTTTTGAACCGACTTGTATAATTTAATGAAATTTTAATAGTTTATGTTGGCCATAAAGACTCATAAAACCATACTACCGTAGATGTTTCACATCGTCAAGGAAGTCAGGAACGGACTTGCCACCACACTCGTTGGGCCAAATTTTTGACAGGTGTCATTTTACAGAGCTGAAAACTGTTTTTTTAAATACTTTGGTCATTGCTCTTTAAAAAAGGTACTCTTCATTTCTTTCGACCAAATGAGCCGTTTTCGAAAAAATTAAGTTTTTGTATAACACTCAAAAGTTACTAATGCTAAACACAATTAGGTAAAAATCAGGTGGTTATTGTTTAATGAATTACCTACTATTGACGGAACTTGTCAAAACCGCCTTCAAGTAAAAAATAAATTTTAAAAATGGAAGAATATTCTTACGCAGAATATGCTGATATGCATTTAATTTATGGTGAAGCGCGGTCCCACTCTTCGAAGGCAAGAAGACTTTATGCTGAAAGATTTCCAGCTCGAACATTGCCAAGTCCAAAAACCTTTCAAAGGGTTGATCGGAGCTTAAGGGAAACAGGTAAAAGATGATTAGAAAGTAATTATTCGAGTTAACGAATTAATTTGTGAAATTTTTATTCAGGGTCATTTTTGCCGAGACGTGGAGGTGAGGGACCTCCCAGGAGCGCACGACACCCTCACGTAGAGGAACAAATTTTGCAAGATATTACTGACAACCCTTCAAGCAGCGTAAGAAAGCTCGCGGCACAAAACAATGCTACAAAATGGGTTGCACACGAAACTCTAAGAGAACAGTTATTGCACCCGTATCACGTTCAAAGAGTACACGCTATGTCCCCGAATGATTATCCAGCAGGACTCCAATACTGCAACTGGTTTATACAGCAACATAACCTAAATCTAAATTTTTCTAACCTTATTTTGTTTACTGATGAAGCCGGTTTTACAAGAGATGGCATAATAAACTCACACAATTTACATTTTTGGGCTGATGAAAATCCGCACGCCATAATTCAAAACAAACACCAACAACGGTTTATGGTAAATGTGTGGGCGGGCATCATCGGAACTAACCTTATAGGTCCATTTGTTTTGGAAGGAAGACTTAATGGTGAGCTTTATTTGCAATTTTTGCAGCAAAATTTAAATAATTTATTGGAAGACGTACCTCTTAATAGAAGAATGCAAATGTGGTAGATGCATGATGGTGCTCCACCTCATTTTAACCGTATAGTACGTCAACACTTAACTAACGTTTTTGGCCCTCGATGGATAGGTCGAGGTGGCCCTGTTTTATGGCCCCCAAGGTCGCCTGATCTAAATCCTTTAGACTTTTACTTTTGGGGACATCTAAAACAACTAGTTTATTCAACACCAGTAAATACTAGAGAAGAACTACTAGCGAGAATAACACAGCATTATAACGAAGTTCGTAATAATGCCGGAATATTATTTGCAGTGCAGCGGGAAAATATTCGAAGACTAAGAAAATGTATTGAAGTACGTGGAGCTCATAATGAACATTTGCCAAAATAACATTTAAACGTTTTCATTATTTTTGTGTTTTAATAACATTGTAAATTAATTAAGCTCCGATCAACCCTTTGAAAGGTTTTCGAGCATAAAGTCTTCTTGCCTTCGAAGAGTTGGACAGCGCTTCACCATAAATTAAATGCATATCAGCCTAGTCTGTATTATGTTATTTTTAGGGTTCCGTACCTTTATGGACAAGCACTCGTTAATTGTGTAAACGTGTTAAAAAACTTAATTTTTTCGAAAACGGCTCATTTGGTCGAAAGAAATGAAGAGTACCTTTTTTAAAGAGCAATGACCAAAGTATTTAAAAAAACAGTTTTCAGCTCTGTAAAATGACACCTGTCAAAAATTTGGCCCAACGAGTGTGGTGGCAAGTCCGTTCCTGACTTTCCTGACGATGTGAAACATCTACGGGTCTATGAGTCTTTATGGCCAACATAAACTATTAAAATTTCATTAAATTATACAAGTCGGTTCAAAAGTTAGAGCCAAAAAAGTAAATCGCTAAGTACTCTTTTGGGGCCCTGTATCTCCGTTAAGGAGCACTGTAGGAATTTTTTTCCTTTGACAAACTAGGGTTATTTTGACCTCCCCTGTATGCTTCCGAGAGATTAGGAGGTACTTACCGGACACCCTGTATTTGTTGTTCACAGGGACACTTTAAAATAAGGTGACACAGCATGTCAGTCTATCACAAAGGAAAAGTGAAGCCTTGAGGGGAAGTTTGTTTTCTGTTGACTCCAAGGTGACCACAAGGGAGCTGATACAAGGTTATGTTATGTCAGTGTCCAACTGCCAACTGCCATCAGGTTTTATGTGACATGCCAGTGCCATAGATTCTAAAGGAGGCAAAATATTTCCCATCATAATTCACAATTTTTAACTTTTCTAACCTCCAGATACTCAGATGTGTCAATTAAAGGTAATGCGGCCGCCTGTAGTAGTCCCAATAATTGCAACCAGATTTTTCCTGTATCAGTAATCCTACAATTCCCATTACGTGGGCATTACGTATAAGTAGGTAGTCCAAAACAAATCGTATTTCGAAAATTTTAAATTATTAAGCAGGTAGCTTCAGTCAAGTCCTTTTTTTAAAGAGTTTTTATTTACGACTACAAGTTTATTTGAAGTTTGTGAGGTAGGTACATACCTTGGAAGAAAAATTACAAAATTTTTATAAGGAATACCGAGAAAAACTACATCTGTGAAAGTTCTTTGGGTAGATACATGCAACAAGGGAAGAAAGTTCAAGTATACATATATTGCAAATAGATTGAGGAACCTGGTAACAAGGTGCAATAGCGACAAATTCCTATAAATAAGCAAAATCGGCACTACTGACTTACCATACTTATTACTTAAATTCGTGGAAATAATTGCTGGAAATCAATTTAAACTATAAAATAATTTTTCTCATTTCACAGTTGCCATATTCTGCACTTGTATACACAAAATTGTCAAGTCTAATTTTTAGAAATCATGGAAACCATTATTAATTTTTAGATTCTCCAATAAAATGGCATACTTCTCATCACTGAGACCATTAGAATGAGGAAAGAATAGGCCTCACTTTGGAAAGTATAATGCTGGGTCCCCTTACTTTATAGAGTCCCTGGTTGTTCACACAAGTCATGAAGTCCTTCAACAAACCACATGATGACATTAACAATTTATATTTGGGATAGCCACTCTAACCACTTGAACGAAGGACTTAGCTTGGTATAGGATGGTTCAAAATATTTACTTCCCTTATGTTGTCAGAACCCTTTTAGTTTAGGCCTGATGTGCAAAGGGAATAAGAGCCGATCAATTTTTGTTTTCTTCTGGACGTGGTTATAGTATTCCTAATTTTAGATATGTGGGTACTCTGTCACCCTGGAGTGTGGCCTGTACACACATCTATTAAGCGTGTGGAGGCACATATCATTCACGCGCAGGCCGATCCCCCAACAAACAGACGATCTCTGGTGTTAATTAATTTAGAAGTGGGAGCGTGGAAGCGGTCTTTATTTTTAACGCGGCCCGTCGCTTTGATTTAACGGCTACGAGATCGTGGAATTAGAAGGCGACAGCGACGTTTAAAACAACATGAATACTCTACGAACAGTGGCGTAGAAGAAGATGATGATGGAAATAGTAACTGAGAACAATCTTTCTGAATTAACTATAATGAATAATAATAAATATATACACGGTGAGTTACGTAGGACGCGGTGATCCCTATCTTCTATACTGCGTTAATACTAGAAAATAGTAAAGACAAAACTGGTAGAGAAACAACATACAGGGTGGTCCAGTTATGTTTTTTTGTAGCATTTGTGGAAAGCACTTAAAGAGTAAATTATTTTTGGTTTAGGGTATTAAGGGTCTAACTTTAAAGGTTAGAGAGTTATTTTAATTTTAAATAAAAAAGAGGGGGCACTTTTGGAAATGTACTACTCTATACTATTTAACGATTTTTGACTAATATTAATATAAAGTTTTGGTGAACATACCGGTTGATTCACAATAATTTTAAATCTAACACTCTAAGTATATTTTATTACATGTCTGAAAAGCTTTTAAGGTTTTTTTTTATATGGTATTAATAGTCTAACTTTAAAGGTTAGGGAGTTATTTCCATTAAATTCTAAGAAAGGGACTCAAAAGGACCGATTACCTTATTAGGTTGTCAAAATGCCACTGTTAAAGCTGTACAAAATGAAAAGACATTTTCTACTGGAAATAGTTAATAACCTACATGTAACGCCATCAATAATAAAAAACTACACTACTGCGCATAAAGAAATAATTTAATGCATAATAAATTACGGTATTGGTTTATGTTATTTATCGATGGCGTTACAGGTATAGGTTTTCAACTACCTATTTCCAGTCCAGCAAAAATTAACGAGATTTCTTTTTATTTTTTACAGTTTAAACAGTGACATTTTCGCACCCTAATCAGCTAGATAATTGGCCCTTTGAGGCTCTTTCTTAGAATGAAATGGCAATAACTCCCCAATCTTTAAAGTTAGACCCTTAATATACTATATGCAAAAAGCATATCCAAAAATGTAATAAAATACAGTGTTTAAAAAAGCATGATTTTGGGTCACCACTACTTATTGGAGCACACAGTATATTGGAAAATATTTTCAGAATGTTTTTTACAAGTTTTGTGTCTACTACAAGTTTTGTCTCTACTTTTTTTTTCTAGCCAGTTTATGTAAATCACCCTGTATACAAGTCGATTTGTCGTTTTACATCGAAAAGGTTCCAGTTTTTTCATATGGAGAAAAACTGTTTTTGAAACTTTGGCGCCCTCTTTCTTTTTGGGAATGAACCACAGAAAGTTTGACCAGGAACAAAAAATGTTAAAAGTTCCTAAAAATTCTACAATTTTTGTTCTCCTACTTTTTTCCTCCAATCAATAGGAAACGAGATATGTAAATCGAGATATGTAAATCGATTCCCCTGCAAATTCTCAAGCAAACAAGTTATGGGAGTAGTTATTTTGAATTTTAACAATTTTAAATAATTCCTTACTCCAGTTATGGGTGTATCCCTTGTCAAAAACATGTTTGGCTTTACTAATGCGAACCATATCCCCCATTTTGAGCTTTGTTACTTTAAAAACAGTTGGATAGCTGAAGGTTTTAACTAAAGCAGCCTCGTTACTTTTATTTATATCTTTTGACTTCATTCCAGTAGTTCAATGCCTTCTATTATTGTAACCACCAGTAACAACTTTCCCGGAATTTCTTTGATCTACCCCCTTGTTTTTGGACACATTGACTGTACTATTAGAAAAGTGGCCTGTAAAGTGTAGAAAATCGTCAAAATTTTGTGTTTCTTTCTATTATTTCCAGTGACCAAAATAAAAGAGATTATATTTTTCTGGCACACTTGAACAACAAAAAAATATCAGTATAGGCAGGTTATTGTAGGTGAAGCAGTTTGCAATCTTCACTTTGTCCCTTCAAAGGTTAAGATTATTAAAAAAACGGTCTACTGGTATATATAGTGTAAGCTAAACAATCTGCACTATACATATATAAAAACTTTGTTGATTGCTATTTATTTTTTTCCAAATGGTTTTCGGCGTCAGACTCTGCATCATTTAAAACAAAAAAAGAGTCGATAATATTGGACCTGTCATATTCGCAACGAAGCCAAAGTGATATTGATTTGATTTTATTCGATATTCCTTTTCAGATAAATCGAATTAGGATTTGGCTGCTTATAGGAATATATCTCTCGAATGTCGAAGCTACTTATTCCTTTGAAAAACAGTCGCCGCCACTGCGAATGCGAGGCTTCTCTCATCTCTGCTTCTCTTCTCTCTAAACTTCTATTATTCGCATTTCTAGGCCGTTCAGAGCTCACCGAAAAGAGAACAAAGTCACCGCTCTTGATGGAACATATTAAACGCCGTAAATCATATTACCAGCGACTGCGAACAATCCGAAATGTAATCGAGTGTCTTTATTGGCCATAAAAGTCATCTCGGGACAGGAATCACATCCAAAAAATGTGATTCATTTTAACCGAACCCGCCACATATTAAGCAAATAGTAAGCAAATGTTGCAGTCTGGTTTTGTTTTTATACCTATATCTAGTGCCCTCTAACTTTTCTTCGAAATTTCACAAAATTGTACTTTACAATTTGTTGTCCATTAGGCAAATCAGTTTTGCCAGAGAAAATTACTTGAAACTTTCTTTGCCTTCTTTAGAAAAGTTCACCATGTAAAATATCTTAAGCTACTTAATCACGCAGATACCTATACTTAACTGTGCGAAACAACAAAGCAGTGTCTACGTTTTTGCTACTATAAGATAGTGCCAACTTATAATTACCTCAGTCATTACAATGGTTGTTAATTTTTTGCTGGCCAGTTCTTAGTTCCTCGGCGGAGGAAGTTGATTGTATTCTGGTTTAAGCAAACAGCTAAAATCCGGACAAGAAACCACTTAGAATGGTATCGCAAGAACGCGAACAATAAGCAATTAGCTCGTTTCGTTCCTACAATAATTGATATCCAATTTATAAAGTAGGTTGCTCTCGGTTCGGTATGTCATTAGGCACAATCAATTAGAATTGATTTGAACAGGAATAACATGGTTGGCATTTTTGTTAGCGGTAGTCATGCCGAAGACAAATTGGTGGCATTTTTCGTAGGACTATAATAAAAACTCGACCAGGCCTCCACTTTTTCCGCACGGCCCGCATAATAGGAGCCCTTAAAGTGTAGAGGATGGGAAGAAAATACGATTTTAATGCCCGGTTCGCCTTCGAAGAGACTTTATTAAATCATACACCTGCCACGGGCCTTTTAACTTAAATTAATTTAGTATTAATTTTACTTCGGCCTCGGGGTGTCTACCTAGAAAGGCACCTCGACCCAGCCTGTTTCCTAGTACGTAATAATGCCGCCTAAAGCGATCCTCATGTACCATACGTGCCTATCTACTTAGTCTTATTTGTTCTTTTGGTTTGGTGATTACGGCAAGGCAGTAGCCAGTAGCGCAGTCGATTGGCGCAATTAGGCACTACTCGTAGCGGTAATGCGGCTATTTAAATGGTAGGAGAATGAAATAATGGCATCGTTGCGTCGTCGGCCAGGTGTTACTTCTCGTAGATGTTGAATAATCATTTGGATGAACTTGAACCGTACTTTACGGTATCCTACAATTGAGCAGAGAGATCAGAACTTGGCTAGTTAAACAGTGTAATAACAAAAACACAGAAAAAATATATCTTCCATTCAGTACCCACACATATTTCTTTAAAATTTTTCATTTTCATACTGTACTCTTGAAATAAAAACAATACTTTTGCAATCTATAAAGTTTGTTAATTGAATAAACTATATTTTAGATTAAAGATACAAGCCTGTTTCATACAGCTTCTTTATCTTTTAATTTTACTTTATCTCTAATAAATAAGTAATGGCATTTGTCCCTTGATTTGAACTGACCAATGACATTTAATATTTCTTAAAGATAAAATTAAATTTAAAGATAAAGAAGCTGTATGAACCAGGCTACAGACATTTAAATTCATATTTATTTGCATTATTTATAAGTTGACATCCCAAGTTGGTCTTAAACTGGTTGTTGTTTCGTTAGATGCGCAGCCGACTTTTGAAATAATCGGTTTTTCCGTTTTAGTAGACAAGAGATAACACACAATTTCTTAAAGCAAACTTTTTCAAGTTGCATGGAAAATTCATAAATTCTTAACAGTGAATGATACGAAACTTTAACGTTTAACTCAAAAAATAACTTCAACAAATTTGTTTCCTGAGCTTTCGGAGAATAAATCTTCCTCCTTTCTCAAAGATCATGGCACGTCAAAGTGAAATGACAGATTAATAAATGTCAAGTAAAAATGTCATGACAACAGAAATAATAGCCTAGCCATCTGTCTGATATTGTACCCTGTGTTCTATCATAATTATCTATACTAACTTCTTGTATAACTGGCAATAATATTTTACTGAATTCCACTGAACATTCAGCAACACAATAATTGTCCGTATTTCCTAGAATAATTGCGGATTCTCTAATTTTTTGTATATTTCCTACTTCTTGTTTGAGAATTGGTGTGGACCTATCCCACAAAATCCTACGATTGTTATTAAAAGAGTGTTCACATATTTTTGACTTTGAAATTTGATTTTGTTTGATACAATTTTTATGTTTTTTTTAAACAACTTTAAATGGCCTACAAGTCCCCCCAATATAAATAGAACTTTTCACATTCACAAGGAATTTTATAAATGTAATTTTTTGAACTTTGTACCTCATTAAATGGTATTAAATACTGTTCTGACAGTGAAACGATTGCGTGTTTTAGCTTATCTGATAGTCCAGGAAATAAGGAATAATTAAATTTACTGGTTGGTTCATCAAATTTATTTCTCTAATTCTATTAAGCATTGTTATTTTGTTGGAAACCCTGAAAAACTTGCTCAACAAATTCAATAGGTTAACCATTCTTTTGAAGAATATGTTTTATAGGTTTAATTTCCTCCTCAAATTTTGTGTTTTTAGAACAAATCGTTTTAGCTCTCATACAAACTTTTAGCTATTCCTTTTTTAACACTAATATGAAGATTGGAGTTAAAATGGAGATATCTATTAATATGTGTTGGTTTTCTATAGACACTATATAGAGTTTCTGTATACTATTCGAAAGCTCAGAAAACAAATTTAGTGAAGTTATTTTTTGAGTTAAACGTTGAAAGTTTCATTCATTTCCTGTTAAGAATTTATGAATTTGAAAAAGTTGTTTTTAATCATGGAAATGGCGAAAAACCCAATTAAAAAAGATATCATACTGTTTGCGTGCCCCGCCTGCTAAACAAATGGCAACCTGACTAAAATCATATCAACACAAATAATTTCAATATGAAAGACTCTGGCGAGACTAATATTAAATCCTAGTATGCATATTGTAACAATATAATTTTGAATCTTGAATCAAGATTAAGTATATTTACCTATTTAAATTAAGATTGTTGTGGCTTTATTGATATAAAGGTACTGTCCAAGTTACTCTGTTATTTCGCCTTTTCAATTTGTGAATTTGTGCTGGACTAAAAAAGTTTTGGAATATCTTGTTTTCATTTTTTAAACGCTCTATTTTTTGTTTGAGCTGAGTGATAGTTTCTTCGTTTTTATTATTATTATTATAAGAACGAAGAAACTGTCACTTAGTTCAAACAAAAAACAGATTATAATCTGTACCAACACTAGAAAATTATATGTAGTATTTTTTCAAACGTATAACAAACAATAAAATATTTAATTATTGTTATCGTAGTTACCCAATATCCCTTTTCGTGAATGCAAGTTCTCCAGTATTTGCTGACATGCCAGTGTCCAAATTTTGATTTTCTACAGAAAGCAAACTTTTGTTACATTCATTGAATTTTAATTGGGTTTTTCGCCACCAAACTGGATTCTTAACAGTAAATGAACTAAACTTTGAACTTGTAACTCAAAAAATATCTTCAACAAATTTGTTTCCTGAGCTTTCGGAGAATATATCTTCCTCCTTTCTCAAAGATCATGTCACGTGAAAGTATGAAATGACGTGAAATGATCTTTGAGAAAGGAGGAAGATATATTCCCCGAAAGCTCAGGAAACAAATTTGTTGAATATATTTTTTGAGTTACAAGTTCAAAGTTTAGTTCATTTACTGTTAAGAATTTATTAATTTTCCATGCAACTTGAAAAAGTTGTCTTTTAACCAGTTTGGAGGCGAAAAACCCAATTAAAATTCAATGGCTCTGTTTACGCCACAAATAAATTTTAGAAAATATTTAAAACTTTTGTTACCATTAAATTCTGTAGAATTATCACCATTACCACCACCAATGCTACACCCAAATTTGATAATAAATAATAACTATATAGGTACTTAAATTCTAAAAACATTATTCTACGAAACAAAAAGCCCATTTTTTAATATAAACAACGATAATTACGACACTATTAAAACAAATTAAGCAACTTAAGATGTCCAACGAACCTGACTTGAAGAATTTCATCCACAATTTTTGATCGATTTCTTCTATTTATTCGTTCATTTCTCGCCTTATCATATTTCACTGTTAACTTTTGATTTAGCAAATTACCTAAGTATCGGTATGGAGTCTGGCTTCAAAAGCCGGTGATTTTTTGCTGAATACCCTAGCAATTCATATTTTAAATTTCTCTCACAGTTTTTCTCACTAAAATGTTGTGAGAAAACTAGCGGTTTTCACATTAAATTTGCCCTTTCGTTTACAAGCAATCGTCCATCGTTTAATAAGATTTCCATCCTTTGGGAAACGGAAAAACATGAACTGCCCCGTAAATGTCTTTGCTTCATTGTCGGCAATATACAACCTGCTACAGACTAGCTCCTGATTTCCTTCTTCAACGGTTTTAATTTGAAAATTTGTTTCTTCGACACATAATATTATGAATAGGGTTTCCAATTTTCGGGATCGGGATCCCGTTTTGAGATCCCGGGATGAAAATCCAAATCCCGGGATCCCGTTTCGGATCCCGGGATCCAAAACCCAAATCTCAGGATCTCGGGATCCCGGGATCCCGAGATCTATCCTAATAATATTTTTATTAAAATGCGTAATATTCGCAATAGTAAATAAAAATGTTGACATACGGAAAAAATTTATTAAAAAACACATAAATAAAAACATTTTTATATATTTACCTACATAATATTGTATTAGGTAGGTATATAGGTAAGTGAAATGAAAAAGTGAACCCCCGGTTGTATCATAATAAATACGTAAATAACTTGGGTAAAACTAAATACAACGCCGATAAAGTACAAAAAAAATGCATTTTACACAAAAACCGTCGAGAACAGATTAAAGTTCGATCATTTAAAAAAATAGGGATTTTCAGGACCGCTATATCTCAACCCGGGATTTTCGAGACCCCATCGTCATCCCGGGATCTCGAAATCCCGGGATCCCATCTAAAACTCCTCCGGGATCCCGGGATTTCGAGATCCCGGACTGGAAACCCGAATTATGAAAGACAAGATGATTTCACTAATATAATCATATCGTATTTTACTTTAATCCAAGATACTTTTTTTAGCGAACCTTCAAAAAGCAACACGACGATGCAGATGCAGTGGATTATAGATATATTTTGTCACATAAAGACTAAAGCCACTAACTTTTCTTGTATTTCATGCAAGATCATCATTATTTGTTAAGTTACTTTTACTTGATTAAATAAGTAAAGTTTTCACTTTTCCAATAAATTTTCATTAGACGCTAAACCGTGCGACACGCATCCTCTTGATTATGCAACCAATTTGTGTAAGTAGACGGTAAAACAGAAAATATTGGAGCATGATTTCGTCGATCCTAATTACACAACCGCTGGGAACCGAGGCACAAATTAATCACACTAATTCCACTATTAGTACCGCTCCTATAGCTCACGCACGTATGGTTCGGAGGCATTCCACAAGATAAATGAGTTTATTATAATTCCACGTCTTCATCGGCGTGTGCGGGCCCGCAGTTGGTACCTCTGGGGCGTGCGCGCACCACATTCGGCTACCAATCCTTTCGCCCCATCACGGCGACCATTGTCCGGTACTCAGAGAAATAACCAAGAATAGAGGGAGCAACAGCCTCAAAATACATACATTTGTAGTCAACCAACATCTTATGCAAATTTACCGAAGTAAACAAACATTAGGCCCGTGTGTACAACGTTTACTTGAGATAGGTTATGTCCTGAGAAATATCAATTTAGCCACATACCACACACTTTCTGCGTCCCTTTGTATACAAAATCAGTCACTATATCCTAAATACTAATAAATAGCCTTTAAATTAACAGAAAAACAATTAAAAAACGGGAAAAATCCATACGTAAACAATCGGAAAACTTGACATGCTGGGCATACACAAAACAAATATCGCTGAGTTAACGGACGCGGCGCCCGCGGCAGCAAAAGCAGCATTGCCATGTCGGGCGGTTTGAGGTATCTGTGCCGATTTTATTAAAGTGATAATTAGATACTATAATTACACTGCAATTTAGTTTTAGTTTAAAATTATTACAAAAAAGAAATTAATAACTACATTTGTTAATTTAGCGTTAAGGGAGGTGTGCCTTCATTGAATCTCATTATTAAACCCTTCTATTTTGAAATGAAATGCTGTAAACAATGGAGTACGCAGCATCACTCAAAAAGATGTTGGCTTTGTTTACTTTTTGTTCTCACTCCCTCTACCTTGGTTATTTCTCTGAGGTCCGGTACCATACGAGCGCGCCGTCGGTTATTAATGGCATTGCCAAATCGTTTCGGCCGCGGCACTACCTGGCAGGTGTGACTAATGCGCGGCCCCTTTGGCGGTACGGGCCGGCAGCGGCCCAGCTCGCTACAGGTCCGGGTCGGGCGGTCGGACGCCGGCCGGCACTCGGGCCGGCCGACTGCACCTACAGCAGTGCGACTTGACGTTTTAAACTCGTAATCTTCCGCTTAATATTGAATTTTTGGGAATTCCTCTCGGGTGTTTTGATACCGCGGCCATTCGGCTGTCGGGGGGATAATTAAAGGCGGTGCCTTATCGGTGAGCGTTTTCACACGGCCGGTGTGGCAAAATGGTGTTAATTAGATACGAGAAAGATATCCATTATCCTCCCTGCGAGGCAGATTGGGATCTTTGCAGAACTTGTTAGAAGCGGCGGTTAAGTAAGAATTTTTGTGGTTCCAATTCCCTGGAACATATAGGTAAGGAAACCTGAAGAATTCCAGTAATGTTGCTGTTACATATGGACAAAATCTGGATCTCTTTATAAATTACTTTTTCTTGAAATCGACAGTGAAGTGTCTCAAGATCGACATTGAAAGCTCAGAAATCGGCACTGATGTATCCCAAACGTCAGACGTGGTCGACGTGGAGCCATCGCCCGTCAAAAGTGACCAAATATTCAAAACCCGCGCAATAAAGACCCATTTAACTTTTCGTACACATTGCGAAATGGGGTCATTTCATAAAAAAATTTTTTGTTTTCTTTGCGTTTACTTTATGTATTATGTCTTTAAAGTCCCAAAAAGTCCACCCGTTTGTTTTTATTATCTTTAACTAGGCCAAAAATTATAATTGAAATCGGGGTCCTGCTGACGTCAGCTGGACCCTTTACCAATCAGTTTCATAAGTTCGGGCTAAAAAATTTAATAGATTTACTTGTTTTTTAACACTTGTTATTAATAAAAGATATACAACTGGGGTGTATTAATTATATGGCACACCATTATAACCAGATTAATTATAGTTTTTTGATGTAATTTAAATAGGACAGTTTAAAGTAATAAACCCTCCCAGGTAGACGACAAAATAGCCGGCAACATCGCACCACTGTCATTTAGATTGTTTACGTCTTACATCGTCGGAGTTAACCTCATCGATAGTTGGTGATTTGTTCTTTGTGTTGAGAGTTTTTTCATTTTTCATTATGAAAACTAAATAATGCTTTAACAAAGCCGTCTTCCATGCTGAACACTATTATATTAAGCAGTAACTCACAACAAAACGTAAACGATGGCTAGCCAAACGAATAACGAATAACCAACAAAAACAAACCAGCGTAATAAATAGGTCACAGCTGTGATTTGACAGAAAGGTGGGCGGGCTGTTTAAATTCGAACCTGACCGTTTTGCGGCGTTGCCGGACCTACAAAAAGTACCTATACTCACCCCGTGGACATTTTTATTTTTTTTTCGGTCAAACGGGCCTTCAAAAAAATTTGAAAAAAAATCCATAAGTATCTTTTAGTCAAAGCTATTATCTGAGCTTATAAAAAAAAAAACGAAAAATGTGCCCATTGTTACCTATAGCAGCGCAATCTTTCAGTATAAATATTATAGTATAGGTTTGAATATCAATCTATTTTTCATGGAGGCTGCACAACAGGCAGCAGTTTGGAATTTCTATTGGGAAGCGCCGTGCGTCGTCATACTTGACCTAGACAGAGCGATCGTCAAAGTCAAGCAACGCCGCGCGCAGTTGGTTCATGGACGGATGATCCCTTATGATAATTTTTTTGCCTAACAAAACATTTTTTTTTCGATTTATTAAAAATATATATATAATAATATGTACCTCGGCACTGAAGTTCTTTTTATGACTCATGTGGTTTACTTGCCTCGGCCAGAGGCCTTGGCAACTAAATTCCACATGAGTCATAAAAAGTTAAACTTCGGTGCCTTGGCACATAAATATCTATTTATGGCCTCATCGTATGTTCGTTTCTAATAATTGGGAAATACACTACACATTGTACACGTTTTTTTTTTTGCGCGGGTCCGCTATACAAATTTAAGTGAAGTAGTAGGAGGCCATGGAAAACAAACGTCACTATGCACTGGCGCAAGGCCTACTATAAAGACAGGCCCTGGTGCACAAAAATCACGGGACCATCTTAGTCAGACGTTACATGTCATTTGTCACATAACTGAAAGCGGCAGCTTGGGTTTTGAGAAGTTTTCAATGTTTAAAGTGTTTTTAAACGTATTAGTTTATATTTTAGAAACAAGTTTGTGTCTAGTGCGCGTGTGTCCTGGCGGAGGGGAACCGCCCAGGTGTTATTATTGGCCTCTGGGTGTCTGGGTGGGAGTCGTGCCGTCCAAGAGTATTGGTGCCGCTCGCACCGACGCGACGCGTTAGCGCTGTTAAGGGGAATTCTCCCCCGAACCACAGAATAGGGAACCCGGAATGGACTATTATGGACATGGGACAGTATTGGACAGTGGAGCCTGAGACACAGAGGGGTGAACTGATTACGGGAGATTCGCGAGTTCAGACGGTCCGGGTGACTGGAAGCCGTTCCCGTTGACCACGTTCGGGTTGTGTATTTATTGTATTCACCATTCACCTTGTGCGAAATAAATCAGTGTTGTAACATACTCGAGGATTTTCGTTGTCGACCTACGCCCTGATAATAATATGGTCTTTCACGCTGCCGATCAACTGAGACCTCGTCAATATTTACAGTACCTACTGAGGTTAGTTTTCATTTTTATTTCTCGTAAAAAATAACCTAAATACCAAATATTGGGTCTGTTTATACATATTACAAAAGCCAGGAAGACAAATGTGTTGTGGGAGGAAAATACCTATAGAGAATATCACCTAAGCTAAAGGAACAATTTTTGAGAATGTGCCAAAATATTGTGAGTGCAGTGCCGTTTAACTCTCAGCCTAAAACAGCTGAGGCAGGTTGAAAATTTTGAAAAAACAATTAGTGAAAGCTTGAATGCACAAAACCAATAATGTAATAGATGAAAGAAAACTTGCCAAATTGTTACGAAATTTGTTTTTTCTACTTACCTCCAAAAATGCCTTTCATTATATACGACTAAGTTGGTCACGTGACTACGCGATTATGCGTTAGCGTCGTGGCCTGTCTTTATCGTTGGCCTCGGCACTGGCGGCAGTGACTGTGACAATTTAGCTTTGTTGATTTATGTCTATTTCGTGTATTTTTAAAGTGCGAAAAAAAATTTAGTTAGTTATCACAAAATTAGACATCTCCAGCGGCAATAAGATAGAATTTACACTATCGCATATTTTAGTAGCTGCAAATGTGACGCTGGCAGAAAATTTATTTCCAGACATTTTTCCAATGATTTTTTTTTCACATAATATTGTAAATAAATATAGATAATAATGTTAAATTTCGTATTAAATTGAATACCTTATACTTCTTCATGTTCAAAATAATTAGGTAGGTAAGTAAATCATAAAAAAATAAAATTTGAATTTTAACAATTCCTATAATAAATAAATAATAACAAAAAAAATTGCTCGTGGCATATGGGACAAAATTTTTTGGTTCTTGGCAACCCCAAACTATAGTTTTCAATAATATTTTTTATACGTACCGATCCTATTAGTGATGTAAAATACCCCGGTATTTATTTTTTGTGCATGGTAAATACACTGTTTATTTAAAACGGGTATTTTGCAGACCAGTTATTTTATTAAAAATGCCCAAGTAGCTCATTTCTTTCTTCCCATTTTGCAGAGCACAATAATTTGTTGATGAAGAGATCACACAACACTCATACAAGATAACGTCTACCTATACCTACTAATAAATCAAGACGAATATTTGATATGCGTGTTATTTTTATTAGATTATGTTTAAATACCCTTGGTAGCTAAATATAGTTTGGGTAAATACCCAAATTTATTTACCTACCCGCTGGGTGTATACCTCACTCAACACTGAACCCTATATATCAGTTTATCCTTCTAATAGACACAATAACAACAATAAACATCCAATCTGTCCAAGAAGCTTTCACACGAAACTGAGACGTTGTTTTCTCTTCTTTTGAGGATCTTGAACTCCACGGGTTCTAGTTTAGAACAATATTTTCACCCCCGCCTTGCCCTATGTAAGTTTAAGCATTATATTTGATTAGTTCTAATCCCGTGGTTTTATTTATATTGCTTTCTTGCTACAGTCCATATTCATGTTCTTTAAGGCCCCTCATTGCTAGGTGAGGAACTTTCATTTTTAACCAATAACAAGTTTGTTAAATTATCATTTTCTTCCTAACACCAATATGTAATGGAAATTTAGTACGGGTCTCGGAGGTGTGCATACCACGACGTTAAATATTCATTTTGTTTAATACACACGTAGAAAAAGTATAGCGTATAACTCGCACGGAATGTTCATTTTCCACTCATATGACTTACAGCATTCGCCTGCGGCTCGTGCCGCAAACTGTGATACTCCTGGGACACTCTAGTATACTAGTGTGATTCACTTAAGTTGTTTTAAGAATCTCTATGAACACTATTGGATTTTGCTCTCAAGTTGGAGTGATCTAATTCCACTGTATAGAAAGATGATACATTTTTTAAAGGATATCTTCTAAATACTGTAGGTTGAATCATCTGTAACTACTAGTTTACCCGAATAGCGTGAAAATAAGAACTGCTTGAAGTCTTCTAGGAACTCTATAGCTATTATTAAATTAGTACTGGTATACGCCACAGGCCTTTCTATTAATTTTTTCTTAGAAATTTCATTGATTAGCATTTTCGGGCGGTCTTATTGAGAATGCAGAAGAAATGTCAATTACATGCGCGATTATATTTGAAAACGGTTCTTCCTCCGAAGAAAACAATATTTTTTTTGCCATTAAGTTCTGTATAAATCCATAACTTGGATATTGTTCTTCAACTAGCTTGATAGCAGGTAGGTACCTATAATCTGCAATGATATTATTATTACAGGTAGTAACTTTTTTTTTGAGAACAAACGAAAATGTTTTGTTTTATCGAAGCAAACTTGTATCGTATCATTACTAAATCACCAAAGACATATTCTGTTTCCAATTTCTTATCGAACTGAAAGTTCCGTCGCCTTTTCCCCGACGTCAAGCGGGATAATTAACAGGCCGTAAAGAGGGCGCTTTCGCCGCGTCTTTTTTAACGTCCTCCCTCAAAATTTACGGCGTCGCCTGCCAGCGATGGCCCGGAATGCTCGTCCCCTCATCAGCGGGAAATCGGGCGGAAAATAGCAGCCACGGCCCTCCCGGATTTATGGGGAAACGGTCCGGGTGAGCGCGGTGTAAGCGTTAGCGAGGCATACGCGACAGATTCGAGGGTAGAAATGGGGGTTGTGGGGAGAGAAGAGTATTATAGCTGTGTTTATTTTGTTGGTCATTTACATTTTCGAGGTATGGTATAAATAATGAAGTCACTTGGAACAGCATAAAAACCTTTGAATTTTATACGGGTGATTTCTGCTGATAAGTCTGGTATTTTTACCAGTAGCAAAGCGTTTTAAATTCTTTGAAATAGATCGCGCTCGTATATCACTGTGTTCCAAGTGAGTTCATTTATATTTTACCAGGGTAGCTCGAGAACAGGCGCCTCGGCAATAAAATAAGAGACAAAACACGTTTTTAACCATATTAAACCGAACTTGGTATTAGTAGTAAGAGATGAAGGAGACAGAGAAGATATATATTGTAGTAAAAACAAGTGACTGCATGTTCGGCTAATATAATATCATCATTACTTGCATGGGTTACACTGTTCGACAGCTGGGCAGTTGTGCAGCGAAATGCGGTGGATAGCCGTGCCATAATTTCACAAATCTTAGGATATACCTTCTTGCGCAAATAGTAGTTATAATCGATATGGCTTTTTAGAGGCCTTTTGGCAATATTATATGGTGCATTAAGCTTTACGTTGTGTTTGACGACAACCTTAAAGAAACCTTAAAAGTGAAATATTATGTTGCTTGTAGAATATATGTATATTTTTGAAAACTGCGTAACGTCTATGTCCTACATTCTTTTTGTGACGCCAATTAGAGTTTTTTTATGCTGTTTCAAAACTCTTACCCCTTGTACTTTTCTTAATTTTGGCCCTACAAAACAATGTTTTATAAAAAAGTTTCATAACTTTTGTGAGGGATGTATTCAAAGTATGAATATAAACGGCCGAAATGAATGCGACTTAAAAGAAATATGAACATAATTTTCATTTTTTAATGGGACGTCCTATATATCTTATCTTAACTTATTCTGATTACAACGATATGTCATATGTTTGTTCCGGCCGTTATTACAATACAGGGCGTTCAAATCTATTTTATTCGAGCTTTCACACCCTGTAGGTATCTCGGAATCGGAAACTAAACGTTTGCGATTCAGATGAATATGAGAATAGGTAAATGTTAAAAATAGTGTCCCTAAAATGTTTATAATCATTATGAACCCACTGCAAATCAAGTTTCATATTTCATATTTTGGCCCTGGATCTTAAATACCAACTTTATACAGGGTGGTCCAATTTAATTTTTAGTGACAAAACTTTAGGAATCAATAGAAAACGCCAAAGCAAGTAGATTATCGTATCGAAATCTAACGGTTTTCGATATACCCACAGATCGAAGTTTTTTTTAAGTTTTCTTTAATTTTTCCAAAGGAAGACAATTAAAGAAAACGTATTTGGTACAGTTTAGATACTCACTAAATACTATAAATTAAAAATAATTCAGACCATCTACTTTCACCAGTGACGGAGAATAGAAAAATAAAAAAATGGTTCGCCACTGAAAAAGAAATCTTTTTTTGCCTTCACGAAATTTCCCGATCAATTCTAAGAAAAACTGTTCTTGATTTTTCGAAAAATGGACCGTTTTTGAAAAATTCACTTTCGTGCGTTTTAACCTCAAAAGGTTACGAATAAAAACAGGAGTCAAAAATAGCGCTCTCTGTGAGATACATAGAAATTGACATTTTCGGCTTATTTTCCATTCCCAAACACGGCAGTGTCAAATTTCAGTAAAGTAGAAGATATACGTGAATATTCAATTTTAGAAAGTAGGTAAACTTGAGCGCTCTGTATCTAAAAAACTAAAGGCGATAGACACATGGAAAATAAGAATTTTATTTTTATTTTTTGTAGTTCTGTATGGTCCAGAAGTTTTGTCAGGTGTTTCTAAAGTCTGGAAGAAAAATCCCAACTTTCCGCTAAGTAACTTCAAAAATCTTCCTTTGTTTTATAAATGGATAGCTACATATATAGATAAAAATAATTGCTTATTACAAAAGAAAAAATCTTCGTGCTGCACAAGCAGAAAGTTTCGACTTCCAGCCATTCCGTCTGGGGGATAATTAACAGGCAGTAAAGCGGGCGCTTTCGCCGCGTCCCTCTTAACGTCCTCCCTCAAAATTTACGGCGCCGCCGCCGCTCTGCCAGCGATGGCCCGGAATGCTCGTCCCCTCATCAGCGGGAAATCGGGCGGAAAATAGCAGCCACGGCCCCCCGGATTTATGGGGAAACGGTCCGGGTGAGCGCGGAGTTAACGTTGTCGACGCTATGCGACAGTTTCGACCTCGAAATGAATACAGTCGGTTCAGATCAATGTAGAAAAAACGCGTTTTTTTTCTACTTGCGCAGTAAATATTTTAACTCGAATTTCTATAAAAATAAAAGAAAGTCAAGAGGAAAGCAACAACAAGAAGTGTAAACTTGGATAAATTACAAAGTGAGAAACTAACTTGCCTTCGAAGCCATCAATATAATATGATTGTTTTCTCTTCATTTTCTCTTCGATTGAAAAAGATCATCTTCCGAATAATAAATGAGTTTGTCGTCAAACGAAATGCGTAATAAAGTCTGGTAATAGTGAAAGCGATTAGTCAACCACCACGAAAATAATGTTAGGTTATCGGTTCACCAATTCGCTAACCTCTCGGTCACCACGTCAATAATGTTAGGTTAGGTTACCTTCTAAAAGAATGTAAGGTAGAACCAGGGACTCTTTAAAATGAGGGGACCCAGCATTATAATTTCCAAAGTGAATCCTATTCTTTCTACATTCTAATGGTATCAGTGATGCCGCAAGTATGCCATTTTATTGGAGAATCTATGAATATAATAGGTACTTTGATTGTTAGTAAAAATTAATAATGGTTTCCATGATTTCTAAAAATTAGACTGACAATGTTGTGTCTACAATTATTACAGAGTATGGCAACTGTCAAATGAAACAAATTTATTGTATAGTTGAAATTCTTTAATTATCACATCTGAGTTATCTGAAAGTTAGAAAACTTAAAAATTGTGAATTATGATGGGAATTTTTTTGCCTCCTTTAGAATCTGTGGCACTATCTATCACATAAAACCTGATGGCAGTTGGACACTGACATATAACATACCTTGTACCAGCCCACTTATGTAGTCTCCTTGGAGTCTACAGAAAACAAACTTCCCCTCAAGGCTTCAGTTTTCCTATGTGATGCTGGGTACCCTTATTTTAAAGAGTCCCTGGTTAGAACCCTTAGTAGTTTCCGTTTGTATTGGCTTTTTCTGGGCATATACAACCGAATTTTCTAGTTCGGGGGATAATACCGTCAACACGAGCGATCACACGGAATATGAAATATTTTTCATGCGGGTGCAGTTTCAATGTTTTATTAGAATTTCCACCTGATTTTTACTTTATTATTACCTCTAACAATAATTTTCAGTCCAGTATTTTTATTATCAAAATTTCATATGACGTACCTTTGTACCTTTACTATATATTCGAAGGGTGTGTAATTTTGCAGTAAATTTATTTACTAAGATATCGAAGGTACCTACTGTTAGTTAGTCAATGACACCATATTTAAAATAGTTCGGAAATTATATACCGTACGTTATATATTGTTTACTAGTAACATAGTAACATAGTTACATTTGCATAACTATGAGTAGCAAAGCCGCAAAAAATGATTTCCTTTCGCAAAAAAATGTGCTCACTGTTCAGAATAAACGGGCATCGATATAATAGAGGCAATTTGCCGCGGAAGCCGCAAACATGCCCAAAAGGCTGGCTTGGCTTACTGAACGGTAACAATTATGAAAAAAACGACTCCATAAGGCTGGTAAAGACTCTTCCCACGCTATGAGGTGATATTATTTAATACAGACATTTGTGCCCGTCATATTTCTGCCACCCTGACCGCACAGGAAGCCATTCGGGGGTATCTTTTGTTAATTATGACGCGGCACCCTTTTTCCGTTTCCAAAAGGGCAGTATTTAATTATTTTTTCGTTCGTATATACCGCAACATATGCCGCACGTGTTATTGATATATCAATCAAAAGATACACGTATGAAATATGAACGATAGAACGGCCGGCGCGTATTATATCTACATAAACGAGTGTTTTGTGTGCCACTGACAGTGACGCTAGCGTGGTTCTTTCTGCGACACGGAATTACAAATAGGCAGTAAAAGCGGTATAGAAGGATTAGTGACAGGGGATACGCCCCAGTGCTGGAACTCCTCTTGCGTAAGTAATAACACAATTTTTGGACACCGCATTCTGTAAATATCTAATAATAACATCTAAATGACCACCTTTTACTCGACCGCTTCAATTAAAGGAGGATATTGTGATTAGTATTAGTTGATAAGTTGATGTAGGTATCGTTCAAAAACTACAGGGTGGCCATAAAATACAAATGTCTGAAAATGCGGTATGGTATAAATGAAGTCACTTGGAACAGCATAAAGATGCTTGGGCGGCGTTTGCTTTTTAAAACAATACCGAGTCTTGGCGGAGCATTTAAATTTTATTAAATTTTATTTAAATGCTCTAGAAAATAATAAAATCGACTTTGAAATAATTCAAACCAAAGCAAATCAATAATTTTGTTTCACACAAAACAACGCCATGCACACAAATCTATACACAAAACCAAAATCCGTAAAATAAAGCGCAATCCGTGCGCGGTACTGGCCTACGTCGACACCTGCTCCGTGGATCTCCCAAACGCCGACCAATCAAATCGCTACGCACGCTTTCTTATTGGCTGCCTCCTTGACTAGGTCGACGTCGACCGCATAAAAACCTTTGAATTTTATACGGATGATTTCTGCTGATAAGCTTGGTATTTTTACCAGCAGCAGAACGTGGTAAATGCTATGAAATAGATCGCGCAAGTGAGTTCATTTATATTATACCAGGGTAGCTCGAAAACAGGCGCCTCGGCAATAAAACACGAGACAAAACAAAAACACTTTTTTAACCATATATTAAACCGAACCTGGTATTAGTAGTGAAAAGAGATGAAGGAGGCAGAGAAGATATACAGTGTGTCCCACTTAAGGACTGACCACCCCTGTAAAATTTTTATTTATAGCTCGATTTTCATAAACTTTTTTTTGTTGGATAGAGCTTTAAAAATGGCATCAAACACATACACAGGTGCCACGTACGTTATTGTCATGGCCCACTGAGACGGTGTTTTAGTGCTGAAATTTCGAGAAGTACTATTAGGTTTTTTTTTTAGGAAAATTAATGCCGGACTCTTATTCAGCATTGTTCGAAACCCAAACGTACCAATTTGTATTGCCGTAGCTCTACAGGGAGTTTCAAAATTTTTATTGCCACACTTAAGCGCTGACCACCCCCGTAAAATTTTTATTTATAGCTCGATTTTCATAAACTTTTTTTTGTTGGGTAGAGCTTTAAAAATGGCATTAAATGCACAATTCAGGTGCCTCGTGCGTTAAATTCATGGCCCACTGAGACGGTGTTTTGGTGCTGAAATTTCGAGAAGTACTATTACGGATTTTTTAGAGGAAACTTAATGCCAGATTCTTATTCAGCATTGTTCGAAACCCAAATGTACCAATTTGCTTTGCCGTAGCTCTACAGGGAGTTTCAAAATTTTTATTGCCACACTAAACTTAAGGGCTGACCACCCTCGTAAAATTTTTATTTGTAGCTTGATTTTCATAAACTTTTTGTTGGGTAGAGCTTTAAAAATGGCATTAAATGCATAATTCAGGTGCCTCGTGCGTTAAAATTCATGGCCCACTGAGACGGTGTTTTAGTGCTGAAATTTCGAGAAGTACTATTAGGGAAAATTAATGCCGGTTTCTTGTTCAGCGTTGTTGGAAACCCAAACGTACCAATGTGCATTACCATAGCTCCACAGGGTGTTCCAAAAAAAATAAAAGGAAAAGTAAGGCCGGATTCTTATATGCAGTGAGAGGTTCCAAACAAAAACGTACTAATTTGTAATTAATTTTCTTAATTTCTGGTAAGTTGGTCACTAAAATATTCATGAGGAACTCATATTTTTTAAAAAAATTATTAGCGAACAAATTTTTTATTTAATTTAATATCATCAAATACATGAATAAACAACACAACATAACATAAACTCAAATTTCAGTCATTTCAATTAGTCCATTTTCTAATGCAAATTGGTATGTCTGGGTTTCCAACAACGTTGAATAAAAAGCAAGCATTAATTTTTCTCTAAAAAAGTCCCTAATAGTACTTCTCGAAATTTCAGCACTAATACTTCGTCTCAGTGGGCCATGAATGTAACGCACGAGGCACCTGAATTATGCATTTAATGCCATTATTGAAGCTCTATCCAACAAAAAAAAAGTTTATGAAATCGTGCTAAAAATAAAAATTTTACAGGGGTGGTCAATCCTTAAGTGGGACACACTGTATATTGTAGTAAAAACATGTAACTCCATGCTCGCCTAATATAATATCACCAATACTTGCATGGTTTACACTGTTCGACGGCTGGCCACTTGTGCAGCGAAATGCGGTGGTAGCCGTGCCATAATTTCACAGATCTTAGGATATACTTGCGTAAATAGGCGTAAATAATAATCGATATGGCTTTTTAGAGACCTTTTGACAATATTATATGGTGCACTAACCTTTACTTGTGTATGACGACAATCTTAAACAAACCTTAAAAGTGAAATATTATACAAAATGAATATTTAGTGTCCCCATTATAATTTTAAAAGAAATGGCTCGTGGCATAGGGAACAAAATGCTTTGGTAATTGGCAACACCAAACTAGTTTAAAAAAACCTAATGGAAATTATCGGGGGTGTGCAGACTATGCACGATAGGTACCTGTTTCGGGCTTGTTGGCAGTCATCAGGCAGACGTAGCGCACCTCACCGAAAAACCCAGATTACGTTGGCTAAGTGGAATAGGAAATAGTATAATGCGGTGAGCATTTACCATCCAACCCCATCTAGCTGGTACTGCCAAAACCAAAGCAATGTGAGTGTGTATATATCGACCGGTCGATCGACATATAAAAAGAACTCGGCAAAGCGGCGCGGCGCGGTGGAAAAACCAGAAGAAGCATATACATACGGGGAGCCAAAAAACTCGTTTGATTCATCACCGAGTATCTTCTAATATACATATAGAAATCAACAAGGATCGAATCGTGAGTTTCAATCCTCGTGTGCTTACGTCTATAGCCAAACGATGATTAAACAAAATGAATATTTAGTGTCCCCATTATAATGTTAAAAGAAATGTCTCGTGGCTCGTGAAACATTATGTTATTGCTTGTAGAATGTAGAATATGTATATTTTTGAAAACTGCCTAAGGCATATGTCCTATATTTTTTTTGTGACTCAATTAGAGTTTTTTTTATGCTGTTTCAAGTGACTTTAGCAATACCATACATCTATTTCCACGTTTTTGTAGCTCTCAAATCTGCAATTTTAATTATATACTCGCGAAATTTATACGAACAAGAATTTGATTGTCATATCGCTTGTGCAGAGTTATGGTCCAAATTGGTCAGTTTTAGCAGGGGGCGTTTATTTTATTTACCGACGAGATAGACAAAAATTAGTTGAGGTGTCTTTAAGGCTCGAGTTTCGAGAAAAGTTGAATGCAGCCAACAGCATCCTGATTCGATCCGTTAGGCATATACAGTGACCGGCAGAAAATTCGCTTCAAATAAATTAGTATTATTTTTTGTCTATGGCACTCACGTCTATAAATAATGATAAATCCTCTGGAACGGAACTGGCATATTTACTAAAGTGGTTTTAATTTCTATATAGGGGCCATGGGGCAAATAAAAAATGCTTCACTCCAGCCAGTTCGGTACCTGGCAAAGTCATACTGAAGTTATCACCCGAAATGTGCGCGTAAGTCCGAATTTCCCCTAGACTGTAGCGGATTCTCCATCTCTTTCCTCCACCAATATGTCGCCCCATTCTCCAACCGAGAACGCCCCTTCCGCGTCCCCCCCGGGTCTCCAAATTTACGCCGCCGACGCGCGGAATGCGGCCATATATCCGCTCCTCCAATTACGGTGAAATGTGCTTCTTTTGTGGAGAGGCCATTTTGTCGCCCCCCCTCGAAAATCCACTTTCACACTCCAGCTGCTTTTATTATGGGAACGTTTACGACGTTGTTTGCTGCGACGCCGGGGAATCCGTTTCCGCAGACTTGGACGCCATGGGAATCGATTTGACGGGTCGCCGCTCACTCAGGTGCTGATGCTGACTGGCGAGAGTAGATAATGTAAAGGCGTTGAGGATTTATTTTGACGAAACGCGTGCGGAGCCATCTATGTTTGAAGAAATTAGTCACTTCCTTGGCAATTGCCTAAAACTTAGGAGACCGCGCGTGTATGCTTTGAGTGTTGCGTACATTACATGTGTGACGTACAGCGTTGCCAAATGTAATAGGACAATAAGAGGAAGCCCACTAAGTCATTCTTAGCTTAGTTATGATAATAGTAATAAGTTGCATCACAGGCAACTGTTGCAGGTAGAAAGTAGCGCGCGTCTATACGGTTGCTAGCTCGTGGCTAGAATAGTTTAGATGGTTGCCAAAGAGCGAGGTCATAATTGACTTAATGTTTTAGGTACGTATCGAGTTATTATGGGGACGGTGGCTTCTTCTAAAATTGAACAACCTTTACGTCCTAATCTTTTCTAACAGATTCGAGGTGGATGAGGAAGCAATAAAGTGAAGGCAAAGAGCATATTGTTTCCGTTTATAATGTCAATTCTTGGAACAGCGAAATGCTCATTGGCAACGCCGCCAGACCGCTACTACTTGGAATGTTTAAGTTGTTCTGCTCGTCAATAGATGGCAGTGAATAGGTATCACCAGAAGAAGAACGAGCTTTTTGAATTTGTCAATTTCATAGGACGACACATCACACTCAAGAGTTATCAACAATCTCTATCTATTTTCTGTTTATAATGTTGAGGAGATCATTGCCAACTCAGCAGTCAAGTCATCTCAACCGTTTTGCTGAATATAGGGGACTCTAAAAAATAAGGGGGGACCCAGCATTTCACAGTCTATCACATAGGAGGGGAAGTTTGTTTTCTGTATACTAAAAAGAGACCACAAGTGCCATAGATTCTAAAGGAGGCAAAAAATTTACCATCATAATTCATAATTTTTAAGTTTTCTAACTTCCAAATACTCAGATGTGACAATTAAATAATTTCAACTATACAACAAATTTGTTTCATTTGACCGTTGCCATATTCTGTATTTGTAGACACAACATTGTCAAGTCTAATTTTTAGAAATCATGGAAACCATTATTAATTTTTACTAACAATCAAAGTAGCTGTTTTATTCATAGATTCTCCAATAAAATGGCATACTTGGCATCACTGAGACCATTAGAATGAGGAAAGAATAGGCCTCACTTTGGAAAGTATAATGCTGGCTCCCCTTACTTTAAAGAGTCCCTGGTATGTGTACTATGGATAAGTAGCTACATCAGTTGACTTCCTGACTTCTCTAATCCTTCGATGATATTGATGAGGTTTCTATTCAAAGTTGGTCTGAGCAATATATAGAGAACAATATGTAGGTCTATTATAGCTATAAATGATCATAGTTATGACTTTCTTCAGGGATTGATATCCGGGCCTTTTTTGTTCCTGGTTTGGTAGCACATCTATACATCAGTTGCTACATCTTAAAAATAAATACCTGCAAACAAAATCCTAGGATATATTGTATTAAAAGGTTTTCAGATATTGAAAAATTAAGTCATATACACAAAATTGCTATTAAAATTACCCCATGTCAAAAAACAATAAGTAGAGTGAATAAGAACTTTGTTTTATTTCTCTTAGAGAGGTGATTTTTTTATTAGTAGGATGGTACACACATTCAGGTAATTAGATTGCCCCCTCCTTAATTTTGTTATTTTTTACCCTAGCAGCAAAAAAATGGTAATTACAAAAATTGTACTTGTTGCAAATTTTCTTGGCATATCAGCGCATTTTTCAGAAAAACAATTTATTGAACTTCACGTCACGTTTTCAAGATATGACCAAAGAGTTATTTTTCTTGACATCGGCAGTGAAGTGTCTCAAATTCGTCATTAAAAGCTCAGAAATCGGCACTGAAGTAGCCCATTATTGTAATGCAACATCAAACGTCAGACGCGGAGCCATCGCTCGTCAAAAGTTACCAAATTAAATATTCCAAATCAGGACCGTATAACTTTTCGTACACATTGCGAAATTGTTACCTATAGCAGCGCAATCTTTCAGTATAAATATTTTTGTAGGTTTGAATATCAATATATTTTTCATAAAACATTTTTTTTCAATTTCAAAAAATATATAATAATTATGTAGGTACCTCGGCACTGAATAAGTTCTTTTTTTCCAACTAACCTGAGAAATCATCATTATTTACCTCATTCCTCTAATGAGAAGTAATATTTCTCTACCTATAGTTAAATAATGATAATAAAAAAATACCTAGGTAAATAATGAAAATTTTTCTATGTGACATTTAAAAATTAGTGTCATTTTATAGGCTTGACAACTGAACTCCCAGGCTACTTGATATTTTGAAGTAGTTGAAAAAAGCGATAAATGACTAAAATATGGCAATATTTCAATGTTAGTAGTAAAAAAAATTCTATATACACTTCGGTTGAGAAGGCCATCATTTACCGTTTATTTGCCTCGGCCAGAGGCCTAGGCAACTAAATTCCACATAAAAGTTGAACTTTTCTGCTTTCAATCGACCTTGATTCAAGGCAGACTGCATGCACAATGCACATGTCTATAGAAAAACACCGCTGGTGGCCAAAAGCGCTGATTTACTAATTCTCTTACACTCACTGGAATTACTACGGTTTTCTATGGTTTCCGCAGTATTTGAGAGAACCTCAGCGACCGCTATCCTAGTTCTATCCGAAAATGTCCGCCCTAGCCGCAAATGACAACAAACAAAGACAAAGTATAATAGCAGTGACTATAGTATAGTCACTGGTAATAGTACCTATAATTGCCCCCCTCTCCTGCACAAGTATTCAGCTGCTTATGGACTCTTAGTTTGGAGTATTGTGAGGGTAAGAATTATTAATTATTACTATTATATTGCATTTTTAGGTCATACATATCTTATGAAAAATGTTACTTTGCAAAGTGCCCTATATATTTGCCACAACTTTGTTACTTTTAGATCTTCAAAAAAAGTAAATAAATAGTAAATATTTTTGCATACGCAAGGTATTTTAGAAACTTTTGTGTGTCTTTTAAAATTTTGGTATTTCATTTAATTTGTGCATAAAAAATTTAAATGTCGCAATTTATTCATAGCGCGACAGGGGACTAATAACGCCCTATTTATATTTACCATAGATCCAATTTGATTCTACGCCATTATTCACCGGCGCATCCCAAATTTACGGTCGTTAGTCCGCACCATCCGTATTTCAGCGACTATAAATTCCCAGGCGGGCCGCGGAGACAGTTGAAACGCGGAAACGGCCGGCGCCGCCCCCGACGTCCCCGGGGAACTCATGCGTTCATTCGATTGTCAACACGCTATTATGGCGGCCGGTCCCGGAGCTTGGGTGTCTGCGGTAACTCGATGCGCCCGTTGTAATTTCGTCGCTGTGAGACTTTGTGGGGACGTCTGGACGTCGTCGAGGTGCGATGTTTGGATCAGGTTACCCGCAAGTGGTCAAAGCATAGAGATCATATATATAGGTAGAGTGCTGGACGATGTTTGTTATACATAGGATGCGCGGAAAATCTTTGACGAATTTAAAATCATAAAATAGTAAAAAAATGGTAATAAATAGGCCCAGTGGACATGCGCATTGCAATTGGAGGTAGTTGACAGCCATTTGACAGCGACAAACTAAGTATAACCTACCGTTGTTTGCATCATAGACGCTTTGTGGCATAAGTTTTTCGATTTTCAGCTAATTATTAATAGTTTCTTGGCGTTTTAGTTGTTTGAGTGTTTTATCTAATTAAGTGATCATCTCGAATATGTTCTGCTCATTTTACACCAGAGTGTTTAAAAACAAAACGAGTCAAAACGCAGGTAATTGAAAATGCGGTACCAACTCTTCTATTAAAACCACCTAAACCATCATTTAAGTAGGTATATATTAACATGATTGTGGTGTAAGAAACTATTAGTAGCTTATTTGTTTTAGTGTTAAAGTTATAAAGGTAAATGAAAACAAGTCAAGTTCTAGCATCAGTGAAGCAAATTCTAGTAGTTTGGACGAAACTAGTTTTACAAGTATAAACGAACCTAGTTGTAATTATCGAAGTCTTGACCAGTCCACGTTGAGGTGAGCTTAATTTATTATCAATATACAAGTTTGTAGGGAGATAGTAATTCAGAAAAACAACCACTGTTTTGAATTGCGCGGTCTGAAGATCTAATGCGCATGTTCCATAGGCCCATGCGCAAATCCACAATTTGCCATAAAAAGGGACTTGTTCAGCACTCTACCTATATATATGATCTCTGTGGGTCAAAGAGGCATGTGGGAAGGTGCAACGTTAAACGCGGTGGTCAGTTTTGACAGATTCAATTCTATTTTGTGAACGAGGACACACTACCACTTCGTATTTCTCATTTTTATTGTAGGTATTGTTATTATATCATTGCATACTTTATGAGGGCCTTTTGTATGATATCGCATCAGGTAGATTTTTCTGTAACATTATTTCAAACAAACAAGGTAGGAGGTAGGTAAAGGTAAAAATCGTTATCCTATACAGTGTGGTCATTTAAGTGTGCAGCATATGGGACTTTTTTTTATTAATTGCACAACCAAAATCCAGACATTGCCGTAACTTGATGCATGTTCAATAATCATATCAGGTGCACTTAGAATAATGGTTGCAAGTTAAACAGCAGTAGAGTAGGTCAAAAAATATAAAAATTGCACAATAGTAAAGTACCCGTATTTCAAAAAATTTAGCAAAAGGTTATTAAGAAAAGTTGTTTAGAATTAAAAGCTATGCCTAAATAACAAAACAGTCTCCTAAGAAAAAAAATTTTTTCGTCAATTAATTTCCAGTTTCTTAATAAACATTTAAAATAAAAATTTTACACCTTAAATGAGAGTTTTTTAATATACACATTTTCATTACTAATGTTTTACCTCGTTCAGAAGAATTTTTGCGAAATTTTAAAGTTTTGTTTAATATCGTTGCAACAAACATAAGTTTGTGATTCCCTAAAAATCTAAGTTAATTTTATAAATACGCTTGAATTTGAACAAAGTTATGCGAAAATGATATAATTTTGATTGATTTATGAAATTATTTAGGGTGAATATTAAAACAAATTTTTTTTTAGGAAATTATTAATGTTTTTCAAAAAAATATATTTCTTTTTCTTAGGAGGCAATGTTTTGGTATTTAGGCATAACTTTTAATTCTAGATAACTTTTCTTAATAACAGTTTGCGGAATTTTCTGAAATAAGGGTACTTTACTCTTGTACATTTTTTATATTTTTTGACATACCCTGTATACTGTTTGACTTGCAACCATTCTAAGTGCGGCTAATATGATTATCGAACATGCACCAACTTTCGGGAATATTTGTATTTTCGTTGTGCAATTAATAAAAAAAATTCCCATATGTTGCACACTTAAATGACCACACTGTATAATCATGCAGAAATTTAGTTCGAACCAAATTCTAACATTTTTCAGAATACATTGACAAAGAGAGAGAGAGAGAGAGAGAGTGATTACCGTGTCTATTACAGGATATTTCTTTTGAGGTAAATTACACTTCCCGGCGTGCGAATGAATATGAAAGCGATACTACAAAACATCTGCGAAAAGGGCGCTTTATAGAACCGCCTTGAGGAGGTACTCTACTTGCCTTGATACCTTTCCATTATTATTATCAAAAATTATGGTTATGAATTTTATTACCATGTTATAATAAGCTTACTGAAAAGAAAATTGTATGTTAGGTATAGCAAGTATAGGTATGTACATTGTACAATGTATGTGTTGTTTTAAAAAACATATAGGTAGGCATATTATAATAATTTTAATATTAATATTAAGTAGGTACCTACTCATTTGCCTCAGAAATAACGTTCTGGAAAATTAATGTAATCGATAACAATATACATATACATAACAAAAAAATAATTTTCACCCTCACAATACTCCAATAAACTAGGAATACCCCAGAAGCAATGAATGCTTGTGCGGGGGAGGGGGTTAATTACTACTATTTTGGCTTCATTGCCATTTACAGCTAGGACCGACTTTTCTTGGTATAGAACTAGGATAGCATTCGCTCAAGTACTACGGAAAACCCTAGAAAACTGTAGTAATCCCAGTTAGTGTAGGACAATTAGTAAATCACACAGATAAAATAGGTACCGTGAATCCACAATTTGTCCAGCGCTCTTGACCATCAGCGGTGTTTTTCTATAGACATGCGTGCATGCAGTGTGCCTCAACCTACACTCGAACCCAGGTCGATCATAGGCAGACAAAATGCAGTCTAAATAGTTAGCAATGGGGTAGAAATTAGGAGAAACATGTTTATTATTGATAATAGGACAAAAAGTAATTCTTTACGAAAAAATGCTGCTTCTTGGAAAAAAGGGTTTCCATAAAATGCAAATTTTAGACCAAATGTACAGGGTGTCTCAAATTTGGATAGTGAGGGGAGGTTTCTTCTATTCCCGAAGAGATAGACAAAAAGTAGCTATAAGACGTCTATAGAGTTCGGTTCTTAAGGTGAATTGAATGCTACAAAAGGCATCATACCTTGATTAGTTTAAGAGACACAGGGTCTTTCTAAAAATTTCAAATTTTTTCACTGTCTTATTTGTGACTTTTGTTCATTAATATGCAGTAGGCACAATTTTATGTGCAATTTACCGAAGTAGACGGTAAACTGCATAAAATTGCGGTCTTCACGAATGAATTTCACGCAAAAGATTGCACAAAAATCTTTTTAGAAAAATGAAAAATATTTTATTCACAAACAAAAAAGATGGTCTTCTTTATCACCATTCATAAGCAATTTATTCATGGAAGATTTTGAACAAAACAAGTTGACTAGATATATGTTCACCAGCTTAATGTTTGGTGGAGAGATGTAGATGACATATTTTTGTTATATGGGAACATGGAGTAGATTTAAATTCATTATTAAATTTTATAAACGCACAAGAACCTTGTATTAGGTTTACCCTAGGAATAGAAAATAATATTCAATTACCTTTCTTAGATGTTTCTATATTGAAATCAGATAGTATAAACAACTAGTATCTATAGAAAACCAACATCATATATTATAGTGCGTTAAAAAAGGGGTAATTAAAAGTTGTTTGATAGAGCTAAAACGATTTGTTCTATATAATAACACCAAATTTGAGGAGGAAATTCTTGAATTTGTTGAACAAATTTTTCAGGATTGCCAACAAATTAACAATGCTAAGAGAATTAGAGAAAAAATTGCATTTATAAAATTGCATTTATAAAATTTAAAGAACATACAAATTATATCAGGAAAAATCAAATTTCGAAGTTAAAAATATATGAGTATTCTTTTAATAACAATCATAGGATTTTGTGGGATAGGTCCAAACCAATTCTCAAAGACGAAAAATTAAAGAATCGGCATTTATTCTAGGAAATACAGACAACTGTTTTGCTGAATGTTCAGTGGAATTCAGTAAAATATAATTGCCAGTTATTCAAAGACGAGTTAGTATAGATAATTAAATAGAACACAGGGTATACAATATCAAACAAAAGTGGCTAGGCTATTGTTTCTGTTGTCATGACATTTTAACTTGAGATTTATTAATCTGTCATTTCACTTTTACGTGACATGATCTTTGAGAAAGGAGGAATATGTATTTATTTTTGTTTTTTATTTTCCGAAAGCACAGGAAACAAATTTGTTTCTATTTTGAGTTAAACGTTCATAGTTTCGTTCATTTACTGTTAAGAATTTATGATATTTTCAGGCAATTAGAAAAATTGTCTTTCAATCAGTTTGGTGGCGAAAAACCCCATTAAAAATTAAATGGATCAGTTTGCGCCACAAATAAATTATTTCAGACAATAAAATAGTATATTTCATTACGAGTCTGGAAATAAAGATTTTTCCGTGCGCGCGCGACAAATTCCCGTGTGAGGCGCAGCCGAACACGGGAAGTCATGCAAGCACGGAAAAATCTATTTCTGGACGTGTAATGAACGATATTTTTTTATTATACTTCTTTGAAAACGGAAACTTAAAACATTTTTCCGAAAATCAATCAGAAATATTGACATTTTTGATAACATTTTTGAAAGAAAAAGTCAATATTTCCTTGCACTTAGTCGTTGCCAGGCAACGGAAAGTAACTGTTAGGAAATATTTATTTTTGTACTGTAAGGAAATATTATTTCCTTACAGTTATTTATAAACTAAAAAAATGATTGAGAACAAGTTTTTCGAAAACAAAGTAATTTTCGATTTTCGGAAAAATAGTATGTATACCTCGTAGGAAAAGCCACATTCCCCAACTCCGTATTGCCAGTCTCGGCTTACGCCTCGACAGGCAATCTTTACGGTCGTCCGGGAATGTTCAGCTTTTCCTACTAGGTACACAATGTACTATTATCGGCATATTATAATAAATTTAATTGACAAAAAATAAACAATGCAGACAATATAGTGTTTGGTATGTATGATGCGTTTCCATGGTTACTCTCAAATTATTTCAAAGGTGCTTTGTTGTAAATTAGTTATTGTCAGATAAGGTGAATAAAACGTCAAAAATATTACAGAAATGTATCTAAATATTGAAACACTTACGAATTAAAATACAAAATAGGTACATGTTAAATATCAGAGAGCATTATATTAGAGTTTCTTAAATTTCTTAAATAAGGTGTTTTCAAAGAAGTATAATAAAAAAGAAGTTTGTGGGTTGTCCAGATATCGCCGTTATGGACGGTTTCTTCCAAGCCTTCAGTTTTGGAATTTTTTTATTTGTGAATATTTCTCTAAAAACATTTTTTGAAAATAGGTTGTTTACACTATTGAAAATAATGCTCTACAAAATTATCTGGAAAATTTTTGGTAGGTACACAATTTTGATGTAAAAACATCGGTAGTAGATATTGGTAAATTAGAAAACTTGTCGAAGCTTCAAATATCTACCTAAAAAATGCCATAATTTCGCTTTTTCGTTATTAATAACTCTTCTCATGCATTATTTCTAATGCTAACACATACCTTCAAAAGCATTGCCATCGCAGCCCAGAACAAACCATTTACGCCTTCGCCCGGTAGATTTATTTACGAGCCGCGCATATACCATGAAACAATGGTAGTCGGATAGAAACCGTCATTAGGTGCTCAGAATTTCAATTTTACGATGCATTCAGCAGATAATCTGGTTCGAAATCTGAAGGAAACAAGAAAATTTTATTCGTAACTTCCTGCGGACGGTAATGGCTTTGGTAATTTTTGGTGCGCGCATTCATTAGCCCGATCGAACGACCGATATCACGGACTAATTTCGGTAAATACGTGATTCTAATGCGTATCTGGGGAGTTGTGAAGGAAAACAGGAACTTTTTATTTTGGGGTTTACGAATAGGTTCAACCACAATATACCGTAGTTCATCTTGGTGCATATGGCAATTCAAAATTCAAATCGTCATTCAAAAAATTTTAGGAGGTATAATATTGTGAATTTTTACAATTTTAGAATAAGTATTAAAATTTTCAATGAAACAGAATCGGTTTCCAAAAATTTGTTTAAAGCCAGACATAATGGACGTCGTTAATTTTTAAGAGATAATAACCAAATGTTGCAATATTTTAAGGACAATCCTTAACTACACTCTATTCAAACTAAATGCAAAGGCGCGTAAACATTTGCACGATGGAAGCACGTGAACAATTCTGAGGGCTAATAGGAGCAGAGCCGCATTAAGGACCATCTCTATATGAATTTTATAATATAAAATATTAAAATAATATGCCCCAGTGTTAAGAACTTTATAAACAAACTTTTATGGCACACCTAGTCATTCACTTACCTGCAAATTTTTACTACTATCACAAATCGTAGCTCCAACAATTAATAAACAGCGAAAGAATTATATCGGGAAAAAATAAAGGTCCATTTGTAACTCGGTACACCTCTGTAAGAAGCCGGGTGAGATTTTATTGCCGGCTAGCCAATAAGCAAGCCGATAACGTGCGTATCACGCTCTAGCCATGTAACAACTTGTGTTTAGTTTGAATAGAGTTTAGTATTAAAACGGCTAGTTTGGATCTTAATATCTCGCACAGAGAAAGTATTAGAAAATGTCTGGGAACAAAACAAAATAAAAGCTTTTGCATAAATTGGAACTGGGAGATGAGTTTTGCCATTGGCTACATGGAGAATATATATATACAACGGTAACTTATTAAATCGAATTTTATTTACCTAAGAAGCCACTTTTACCAGAAATGGGGTAGTTTTTAATCAACATTGCCGTCACTGATTCAGAATTCGTCATAAATAATTGCAAGGAGACAGCATTCGCAAAAAATTAATGTTTGCTCTGGGATACTAAACGACAGAATAATTTCGCCCTTTTTTTAACCGTAATTTGAATGCGGTTGGGTTTTTAATTTTCTTGATAATGAGTTTACGAACGCATTATAAATGATTTACCATTAAGGTTGAAGTTTTAGTTAGTTGGTAGTCTTATATATAAGGCTCGTTTGATAAGAGACTATGGGCTAAATGCTAAATGTATTTTGAAAACTGTTGGATATGGTGAAACAGTCCTTTCATTGAGTGGCCACCGAGATCTTCTGATTTGACGCCGCTATACTTTTTTCTCTGGGATACTTAAAGGACAAGTTTATAAATCAAGGTCCCAAAATTTACAAGAACTACAAGCTAGGATAATCGCAAAAGGAATGACAAGTGCAATGAAGAAAAATTGTGGCAAAAAATTAGTAGTTTTGTGAAGCATAAGACCAATATTATTAATAACACCAAGCTGTTAGAGTTTAACTTTTTTTGTTTTTTTTTATCGGCTAACTATATGAAGTTTTGAAAATAAAAATATAAGTACCTACCTAATGTGCATTTTTAATTTTTCTTCAAAATCGTTATTACTTGAAATTTTTCTCCCACCCGATGATGGCTGTAAAAAGCCGAAACGTACGTTGTTACAATTCAATATAGATGAAGAAAAATATATTCGGTAGTAAATTTTCTTATTTTTGAAATTTTTTGGTACAATTTGGTACAGGTCCGTGAGGGGTGCTGAATCCAGTAGCGTGCACATATTTTTTTCTAAAAAAATCGCTATTAGAAATTGGCATAGCATGACTTGGATTTTGTATGACAGATATCATTTATGCTTATAAGAATTGAGTTTATCGACCGTGTCAAATCGCACAATTAACAAACTTTTTTCTGAGTGACCCTATAGGTATATACAAATAGAGCAAAAGTCCGATTTTCTCGTGTGCCCTGTGTGAACAATAGACTGAAGAAAATAATGAATTTCTGGAATTAAAGTGAAACCTACAACCTGTAGGAATAATAGAAAAGTTGAAGTGTATTTGTCAATCATATTTTCCTGAAAGAAACACCCGGTACGCGCTCTGTAAATCTGTTAACTTCGTCTACATAAAAAATATCATACCCTGGGTCTTTGTAAAAAAAGTCCGAAATATTTCGAGCCTCGAAGGCATGTTTATCTATTGGATTGTAACTCTTTCATATATGGAACACCCATTATAAGTATTAGAACTTCATTCAAATCTGCATTTGTTACTAATGTATAGAGAGTTATTGCCAGTAGTTTATTTATATGATATTATCTATATTAAAAAACCTGATTTCTGGTGAAACTATTCCACGGGCGTAGCCAGGATTTAGTTTTGGGGGGGGGGGGTTTAGTTTGAGAAGTAAATAAAACAACACAAATATACTTACATGAAATTTAATATCTATATATTCATCCGAAAAACTACGACATATTTATAAAGTTCTTAACTTTAAATGAAATGGATAAATTAATTTCGTTCCTCTGCGCTAAATCTAAAACCATTAAAGAAGAAATCTTCGGCTTTTTCTTTTAAATATATCCACTACTTCATCTGCATGAATTTCTGTTCCATAGTGAATGTTCATTAGAGCCAAACCATTAAGTCTGTTTTCACTTGTAGTGTTTCGTAAATAGTTTTTCAGTCTCCTTAGGCTCGAGAAAGACCTTTCTGGGGTAGCAGTGGATACAGGAATGGTAGCCAAGATTTGTAGTAATGTGTAAATATTAGGATAAAGGTTTTTATCGCACATATCTAGGCATTCCAAACTAGATTTCGGGGTACGCAGTCTTCTTATGAGCATGAAAGGTAGCTGAAGCTTTGATAGCTAAATCTAAATTTGTTTCTTTATTAGAAACCCCTTGACCTTGACTACACCACTTTTTCCAGTAGTCCATACCTTTAAGTTTATCACCCTTCCTTTTTTTCCCCTCCATTTTTCGACAGTAATAATGATTCACGTATCTATCCTTAACAAGGTCATCGAATAACAGCGCACTAAAATTACTCACTTACACGGTACACTTAATTCTCTTCACTATTCGTTCACCACTTTTCACTTTTATTCGCTTCGAGTTCGCATGGAACAATACTGCCGTAAGCGCGGTCACGCGCCGCGGCGCCGCTTATATAGCAGCCCAGTAGCCGTCCAGAAACTTCCACGAACTTCCACAAAGTTCCGCTCATTTCGACCGAGGGGCGTGGCGAATAATCGAGAAACAACGCAAAGTGTCCCTACAATACAAAATAGTTCGGCTGCAACTGCGTCTGCCTCTCGTCAAAAGATGGCGCTAGGCGCTACTATTACTACATAATATATTCAAACGTAATAATAATTTAACTCTTCACTCCTCGTATTTTTTCGGTATAATATTAGGTAATATTTTGCTTATTTCGGGGGGGGGGGGGGTTTGAACCCCCGAAACCCCCCCCTTGGCTACGCCCGTGAACTATTCCATCCATGGAAAATTTTGGATCGCCCCAGAGACGTTCGCTCGCTCGTCACATACAATCCGTAGCAACATGAAGGCTGGCCGACCTTTCCACCATTCGTGATTAAACCCCACTGACGTTAACCACACGACCGGCGACCTGCCAAACCGGCGCTCTAGTGCCCCCAATAAAGATATCCGTATGGGCGGATGCGTGTGTGTCGCGGCGGGCGGCACGCATAAAAAACGCACTTGCATTGGGGCAGATGGGCGGACCTTGTCGCTTATCGTCGCTCACGATCTGGTCGCCAGCGTAACGCGGCCCGCTACGATCGCAGATAACGCTACGACGTAAACCAGGCAAGCCCCCGGTGGCCATGTTTATTTGGCCAGGCGAGCGCCCTCTTATAGTTTGTTCCCCGTTCGCCTCTAGATGATGTGGTAGAACAACAGCGTTGGTCCAACGTTAGCGCCACCGTATAGGTTCTTCTACGGTACCTATGTTGTATAATAAATAATAGTAGCTCGGCTTGGCCGCGGCTCTTAATTCACAGGGCCCGGCTGGTAATAGTCAAGGCGGCGGGGGAACAATAGCACAATTGGAACCACAAAAGGAAGCGCTCCGTTCCCGTCGCCTTCACCATTATCTCCCTCCGATAAAATTCCCTACAATTTTTTTCTATCACAACCAGTTAAAACTTTATAGGGGTAGTGAGACTCAGTGGAAGACTCAGCGTGGACACTGAAAACTTTATAGGTACAATACATTGCTGGCCAAGAAGCATTGGGCCCTTTGAATAAAGAACCCCAGGAAGGAGCATGCTCGACCGGGACAGTCTCTGCATATGGTTTCGACAAGTTAATCGAGACAGAAATCCTCATTTCTCGTGAAATCAGTACTTACAGTACAGGAAAAAAATTATAAGGCACGTGTATGTCTTAAGTTTAGTTCAATGGTAGTAAGACACGAATTCTACAAGATTATGCAAAGAAGCGAAGTCCAGATATGACAATTAGTAGGGTACCCTGTTCTACTTAACCTAAAAGAAAACAACAAACACCGTGTCAGATTCCAAAATATTGTGTCAAAACTTGGTTACTACTCAGGGTGATTTCCGTCTCACGTATTTTATAATAGGTACACACAGAGCTTTGACCCTTCCTAGGATTCTATATTCAAAGATTGGGCCAACGTAGGTGTTCATTCGAAGCGACTCACTCAAAATATCCTTGTGAGAGCAAATCATGCACAAAAAAGTGTAAGATGAAAATTGTTGGCGACATCTGTTAGAATGTTATGTCACTTTTGAAATATCAGATAGGTATGTCTTGATTTGGGCTCTCTTGGAATCAAAAATTGATTTTTTTGGAAAAACTTCAATGGCATTTTTTTATAAAGCATATTGTCACATTTATTTTGATGTGTCACATATGACAGTCAGTTTGTTCGGTATATATACCTACTATAAAAATTTGAGAAAAATATTATTGGTAATATTTTTTGTGGTTATGGAATTTTTCTTTATGGGGTTATTAACCAGGATAATTTACTCAACAGTTCTTTAAGAGGGGGTTGCCGACAGCGAAAGTGACGTTAGATTTCGTATATTTTTAAGTTGTATAGCATAAAACCTAATAACATTTTACCTGGAAAAAATTTAGTACAAACATCTCTGTCTTCATTCTAATCATAAGATCTTAAAAGCATATTCACTGGAATTATTATTTTTCCCAAGGTTTTCATAACCTATAAAACAAAACGCTGCTTTTAACGTCTTATGATTAAAATGAAGACAGAGATGTTTGTACTAAATTTTTGCCAGGTAAAATGTTATTAGATTTTATGCTATACAACTTAAAAAAATGCGAAATCTAACGTCACTTTCGCTGTCGGCAACCCCCTCTTAAAATATGGAATATTAAAAAATGAGAATACCTACTATTGAAGTATGCAGCAGCTGAAAAGATGAAACGCTGAAGAATGTGGTGTTGTTTGTTGTCAATAATGTGATGAAGTAGGTGTGAACAGTTTCACTTTGAGCATTTTTTATAATATAGTAAGACTTTTTGTCATTGTCACAGTTTTAGTAATATTAAGTATTTTTAATTTATTTTCATATAAACGCAGAAAATACGAATTTTTTTCGTATTTTTTTATTACTTATTCAAAATAACAATTCCGGATTAGCTATATTCTTGCCCCGTTCTCCCCTACCTAGGAAGTTTCGTCAAACATAGACATTAGGTATTTCTGCGAAATAATCAATACCGATATTTTAATATGGCGTTGGCGTTGAATGTCTTTCCAATACTACCGAAAACGGGATGAGACCACTCTATGACCACCGAAGATATAACACATAGAAGGACCACTCCGAATATGGCCGAGACAGTCCGACCGCTCTTGCTTCTCGCCTCCGCTGAAAGCCGAGCAAGACGCAGTTCATCTATAGTCCAGCCGGCGCGACATAATGGTGAAGGCAACGGGAAGGGAGGGATTCCTTCTGTGGTTGCAATTCTACTTTTGCTTCCCCGCTGCCTATAGACTATCATTAGACGGGAAAAATGAATGATATACAAAGGGGCCGACAGCGGCAAGTCTTCGACTCGACGAGATCAAAGCGCCGCGTTCCAAGTTAAGCTACTACCATGGTTACAACGACTTGGACCTGACTTGGACTGCTGACTGAAACGAAATAGCTTCAAGAACAAATCAAATGGACTTTAAATGCGAACGCTCGACCTCGGTGCTCGTTCTACGGTCTACGGGCTGTTAATCACTCGCAGTCCAACATCGGGAGGGCGAATAAAGTTCCGGCTGTCGGCCGTTGATTTATCCGAATGCGGTGCCGCCCGGCCGATATGTCACCATTACCGGCGACAACTAGTTTAATCTGGATTACGGGCCCGTTATTTGTTTGTTTTGGGGGAGGCTTTATTGCCGACTGATCGGCGGTGTTCGTCTCAGTTACCCCATTTAGGGGGAGGCTCGCGACAGATTTTGGCTATTAGTTTTCTTGGCGGAAGCCGACACGGAGTGGTTTTTAGACTTGACATTTAACACCCTGTACCTTTCGTATGAAGGAGCCCAACTTTTTTCTTGTCTTGGGTTGTGTTTTACCTGCCAGGGTTTTTCCTATTTTCTTTTCCTTTAGACCTACCCCAATTAATGACGTCACGCATCTGTAAATCGAGGCCTACGATAAAGACAGGCCATGGCGCACAAAAATCACGTGACCATCTTAGTCCAACTTTACATGTCGTTTGTCACATAACTGAAAGCGGCAGCTTGGGTTTTGAGAAGTTTTAAATGTTTAAAGTGTTTTTAAACGTCTTAGTTTATATTTTAGAAACAAGTTTGTGTCTAGTGCGCGTGTGTCCTGGCGGAGGGGAACCGCCCAGGTGTTATTATGGCGTCTGGGTGGGAGTCGTGCCGTCCAGGAGTATTGGTGCCGCTCGCACCGACGCGTGAGCGCTGTAAGGGGAATTCTCCCCCCGGACCCGGAATGGACATGGACAGCGGAGCCTGAGACACAGACGGGCGAAACTGCTTACTGGAGATCCGCGAGTTCAGACGGTCTGGGTGGCTGGAAGCCGTTCCCGTTGACCACGTTCGGGTTTGTGTATTTTGTATTCACCATTCTCCCTGTGCGAAATAAATCAGTGTTGTAACGTACTCGAGGATTTTCGTTGTCGACCCACGCCCTGATACGGATCCTATTCAGCCGATCAACTGGGACCTCGTCAATATTTACAGTATACTGAGGTGAGTTTTCATTTTTATTTCGTAAAAAATATCCTAAATACCAAATATTGGGCCTGTTTATATTATATTTATACATATTACAAAAGCCAGGAAGAAAATGTCACCATAACAACTTTTGCTTTGCCTTGGAATGAAAATTTGCGCCAAAAATGGATTCGTCAAATTCCAACTGAGATTTAATTTCTAAAAAACCCTGTGTATGTGTGGCTAACACATTTTCAAGAAAGTGAAACAATTAAAGTGGACAAATGTGTTGTGAGAGGAAAATACCTATAGATAATATCACCTAAGCTAATGGAAGGTGCTGTCCCAACAATTTTTGAGAATGTGCCAAAATATTTGAGTGCACTGCCGTTTAACTCTCAGCCCAAAACAGCTGATGCAGATTGAAAATTTTGAAAAAACAATTAGAGAAAGCCTGGATGGACAAAACCAATAAAGAAAACTCGCCAAAATTTTACGAAATTTGTTTTTTCTACTTATCTCCAAAAATGCCTTTTATTATATAGGACTAAGTTGGTCACGTGACTACGCGATTATGCGTTAGCGCCATGGCCTGTCTTTGTCGTTGGCCTCGCTGTAAATCAGGTATCTTATTGCATAAACCATGTTTATCTCGAAAAACAATAGTTATTAAGAAAAATTTCCGGGATACAAAAAATGAAAGAAATTAAATTCACCAAAAATAGTTATTTACATTGCCAAATTAATGCGTAAGTAATTTAGTTATTAGCCCTTATATACAATTTTATGCAAGGTATTTGCTGCGACTCGCGGAAATGTCAACAATGTTTCTGACAGTATATATTATGTGTGGCCTTTGTCCTTCGTCTATGATATAGGTAAGTGTGGTGGTTAAATCGCCATATTTTTACATCAGTTATTAATGGGCTAGCTTTCTTTTCTTGTATTTGAAAAAAAAATCAAAGAGTTCTGATGTTTCAGAAGACGAATCCAATGGCATTTAGGAGAAATATAAATATATAAATGTGTAAGTATATATAACTGTGATGTATGTATAGCTTCTCATAGGTATCTGCTTCTAGCCCTACAATCTTCATGTCGCATCTGTTTAGACTACTTGTCTTTGCTTAAAATGTCCTCTATACCGATACTGTACAGTACTGTCCTTAAAAACATGTCTGTGGTTGAGTTTTCTTTCTCGAGTGCCCGATAGCTTTCTTTGTAAATTTGATGACACTATGACATTTATATTGTTCTCTCTTCACTTACTGCATATTGTTAATTAAAAAGTTTATAGGTAGGTAATGAAATGTTTTGACGCATGTAAAATATATTTGCATTGCTTTTAAAATGAGGCTATTTTATTATTTAACATGTGGGATATATTTGTGCATTTAGGAGAGTCTGTGGCTAATTTAAATCCTTCCTCTAGAATTGCGAAGAATGCTTTGGGATCTTGATGAAGCCAGTGATTCTTTTCCTTCATATTATTTTCCAAATTACTCCCTGTCAAGCCAAAATCCACAACGCGAGGCCCTTATTCAATTGCCCCTCCAAAGAAAGAGCTGCAACGAGGCACCGTCCGATATTAACCAATTACCAAAATTAGAGAGCGGCATGACCCGAGGTGTGCGTGTCAGGCAGTGTCAGCATCTCCCAAAACCGACACCCGATGCAACGGCGTCCCTCGACCTATCCCAGAAGGTCTAATTTCTTTATTTCGTCTAGAAAACCAAGGTGCATTCGTTACCCTAACGAGTTTATTAAAATATCGGACAGCCTTATTAATAGTGCGAAATTATCCGCTCTAATCTATGCAAAAGATCTTTTAATGAGCCCGGTTTTTGTGTCTACATCCTCGGGCCAGGTAATCAGCGGTTACTGACTAGCAATTTTCCGACGGCCGTATTGTTTTACCGGAAAAATTGATGATGAGTCACAGACATTAAATTTCATGTTAGAATTGATTGCACGAGTGTAATGGCGGTAGTCCAGTGATTATTTTTTATGGGCTTTTCAATTAGAAAGTAGGAGACCGTTTTCGTATTATGGACGGCAGTTTCTGAACTACCGGAATTTACGGACGCATTTATGGTGGTTATATACGGTTAAAAACCGTTGCTGTTCATTTTTACGTTAATGAATTCTGCTTAAATTTGAGAGATGGGTTGTATAATAGAATATTGCAAAACTTACCGTGTGTCACTGGAACTAACCGATTCTACTTTGGTAAATATTTTCGGATCATTGTCATTGCAAGCTTTTATTTAACTTGCAATGTATGTATATTTAGGTCAAATCTTGCAAGCTGAATTAGAACCACTCCCTGACATCCGATTGAGCTGAAATTTTGCATACACCTTTAGTTCCGGTGACAATACAATATACAATACTCAATATTGTAATACTTTCAAAATGGCCGTCGCCAAAGATGGCGGATAAAGTATTTTTTGTAAACCCCTTAATATGGGTATCAAATGAAAGGGATTGAAGAGTAGAAAACTATAAAGTTAGTGACATCTCACTAAATTCAATATGGCCGCCCCTCTAAGATGGCGGATAATGTATTTTCTTGTCAACCGCCTTAATATGGGTATAAATAGAAAGGGCTTGAAGAGTAGAACTAAAAAGTTGAAAATAAAATTAATAGTAAAAAAATATTTTTAAAAACAAGCTTTTATTTAAATGCTCTGAAAAGAAGAAAATAAACTTTATAATAAATCAAATCAAGGCAAACCCATAATTTTGTTACATTATAAAATTTTATATGATATAAAAACTTGTCGCGAGAGTATATTATATATCTTGAAAAAAATTTTAACTAGAAAATATATTTTTCTATTATAAAAGAAATTACACACGATAATCTCGCGACAAGCTTTTATATCATATACAGTTGTATAATGTAACAAAATTATGGGTTTGCCTTGGTTTGATTTATTATAAAGTTTATTTTCTTCTTTTCAGAGCATTTAAATAAAAGCTTGTTTTTAAAAATATTTTTTACACATTGTGTCCCAGATAAGTGCAGACATTTTAACCTAGTAGTACCCTGCATAGTTGTTGGTCTAATTGGTAGTTTATTCTATATATGGTAATAGTACAACTAAGTGCTGCCTTATACTTTTATAAATAATGTAGTAAAGAAAAACGTTTATCTTAGTTTTTACAGTTTGGCTCACAGACATCTTTTGTGGAAACCAGTTGTATTCATTGAACCGCACGCAAGCTTCGGTTTGTAAACTTTTGTCAGTAATACTAATAGCCCGTCCCATTTCTCCTAAGTGTGGTCGCGTTTATTCGTCTTGTTGAATGGTTCCACTTGTCACCAAATCTCCTCTCGAACAAGCTCGCCGCGCACCAGGAAGCAGTTAAAGCAGTTTCCAAGGCTCATTTCCGTTAGATTCAACAGCGCATTTCACTATAAACCCGCGGGCACAAAAATGACACAAGAATGGCCAATTTTATGGGAAGGCGACCGTGTGCTAAACACTTGGTGGCTTTTTGTGCGTCGGGTCCTTTATCCGCGGTCTTCTCGGAAAGCCACCGATGGCAGTAATCGACCGTAATCAGATCTCCTCGGTCACCTGTAGCAGACCGATTTAAACGACGACGGCACTGTGAAATCTGGGCTTTGTTGCGCCGGGAGATTGATTGATAGTTTTTTTTTCCGGGGCCACCGCAACAAAAATCGCCGTCGTTCACCCGGTAATGGGGTACTTAAGAAATAACATAATTCCGGATAATTTGGGGCTATAATGATATGTGTTTAGCAGGAGAGTTTTGAACATGTTGCGGACGCTGTAGGCTGCTCCGAGAGTTTTTTGGAGGATCGCCCCCAGACACTTTTCAGGAATAATTATCATAATGCACTAATAACAAGAGGCCTAAACCTAATATATGCTCAGCTGTACCCATTGGTACTTGGTAGTTTCAATGCAATACAAAGGCTACACTTTAGAAAAGCTTAAGTAGAAATATAACAGAATATTAATAAGAAACGTATATAGGTAGGTATAGGTATATATCATTCCTTAGGTATCCATTCCTCTCAGTCAAACACTAATATAGATACAAATTGAAGTAGACTGGTTTGTTCATTTAAGTCAAGTTATACTATAAAAAGAGGTATAGGAAATGACTTGTTCTTATCTCTTATATACTTGGAAAGGTATAATTATATTATTATTATAACTTGAGAAAACTAAATTTATTCGCCAATATTTTTATTAAAAAGATGCCAAAAGTAATCCTTATACAGTAAAAAATTTGGAGTGGAATACTTCACTCAAATTGTACTCAATATTGTCTTAGATTCTGTCCAACCATTATTGAGTTAAATTTTCAGGCGTTAGCTCAGAGTACACGATCAACTGCTTGGCGAGTGAAAATGAAAATCAATTTTTATTAAAATTACCCTCTTTAGACACTTCAAAGTAATCAGGTCAGAGTGATAGTTCATTCTAAATTGAGTAAATTATTAAGTAATGTTTAATATATTATAATAACATATTTTATTTCAATAAATTAGTACGGACCTGTATAAAAATTAGTTTTGCAGAAGTGCTTTGAATATTTATATTTCTGTTGAAAAATCTCTTATCTAAGGTTGTTCAATAATATTAAAATGTTTATGCGGTATTCGTTGTAATTATAAGATTTAAAACAACTTACGTACAATTTTTTCAATAAGTAGACCTTGGCGAGATCTAAACATCAAATGCCAGACGCGGAGCCATCACCCGTCAAAAGCGACCAAATATTCAAAACGCGGCCAATAAATGCCCATTTAACTATTTGTACACATTGCAAAATTGTTACCTAGCAGCACAATCTTTCAATATAAATATTTTAGTAGGTTTGAATATCAATCTATTTTTCATGGAGGCTGCACAACAGGCAGCAGTTTGGAGTTTCTGTTGGGAAGCGCCGTGCCTCGTTCAACTTGACCTAGGTAGAGCGATCGTCACAGTCAAGCAACGCTCGCGCAGTCGGTTCATGGACGATTGATCCCTTATGATTATTTGTTGCCTACTAAAACATTTTTTCCGATTTCAAAAAATATAATGTTTACCTTGGCACTGAAGTTCATTTATGACTCATGTGGTTTATTTGCCTCGGCCAGAGGCCTCGGCAACTAAATTCCACATGAGTCATAAAAAGTTGAACTTCAGTGCCTTGGTACATAAATAACTATTATATTCCTTTGTTTAAATCACCCAATTCTGATTATTATTTCACTCAGGAATTTCACTCAGAAAATTTTATCAATTCACTCTAGTCGATTTTTTACTGCGTAAGCATTAAGTGAACAAATCTTGAAACAGCTATTGGTTATACCATTATTTTTTCAAGTCGCAGACCAAGGGTGGTATATTATATATTTTAGTTTATCGGATTTAGTAGCAGTTAGGTGTACCTACTATATACATACAGAGTATTTTTAAGTTTAAGCTTATGTTTAAAGCTCGTGTAGAGCTCCAAAAAGAAACGTAGGTATTTTTAGTGCCAATTTAGACAAAATTTATAAATAAGGGAGATATAAAAGTTGATAAAAACTATACCATCTATATCTATGCGTATACTTACATAATTACAGAGTCCCCTTACATTTTTGCAATTTCTGTGCCGTTTTGTGATTTTAAAATATTTGCTTATGTTTTTCCCTTGGTTATTTTTTTTATGAATAATATGAAGATATTTAAATTTAAATTCCTGCCTGGCTGTTACAGATCGCACAAATTGCATATAACACAAAAGTATACAAAGAATCTTAATAGGAAATAACTTTAGTACCGAAATAGCATGCGGCGTCATAATTATTCAGAAATCGCCGGCAACGGTCGTCTCCTACACGCTAGATTTATGACAAAATAAACGTTCCACAATTTAACATGTTAACACCGTTTAATAAAGCTGACAAAAAATTTATAAGCCCTGGAATTCATTCTTATATTATGTTGATGGAATTATCAGCGTGTTTAGAAAATTACCCGGCGTATACACACTCAGGCCTGCGCTCATAAATCTGGTAATAATTTTAGAACATAATTAAAATGTGTGGTGCCATCTGGTGCTGTAATTATTTTTTCAAGCTTTATAACACTCTGAAAAAAATCGAGACAATTATGATTTTAGATAATAAGCTTGTACGGCAATTTACACTGATTTGTGTGGGTGTGAACAATAATTATGATTATCTCTAGCCCTGGCTTTACAACAAAAAAGATATTGTGCCTTTACCTTTCTCTACTTTTGAACTTATTTCATTTACAGTGTCTTCAAGCCTCAAAAACTCCAACAATTGTTTTTTCTCTCTAATTAGGCATCTAGCGAACAGAAAGGCAGTGGGGACTTCGTTTACCTAAGCGTAAATTTATAAGGGTTCTTTTAGCTATAGCTGCTATTAGATTAGCTAATCAATAAAAAATTTGGTATAGGCCCATATACCCACCTGAAAATAGTTCCGCCCCATTTTGTTGGATCACTTATTGTTCATAGTAACTACATCATCGGAACTATGCATAGAGTAGGACATAACCTATCACAGGTAATGTTTGTTACTTTGATAAATTTAACTTATAGTATGTTGATTGACTACAAACGTGTGCATTTTGATGCTTTTGTTCCCTCTATCCTTGGTTATTTCTCTGACGTAGGTACAGGGTGTTTCATCTTAAGTGCGAACACCCCCGTAAAATTTGTATTCTCCATCCGATTTTAGCCGCGTTTTTTTTTTCTAAAAATAGGCCACAAAAAACTCTACGTTGGTGCAAAATTTCAGGTCTTAATGTCAAATTTCAAGGCCTACTACAATTTTTTTTTCTAGTAAAAAATGACGAAAACCATTTAGCGATTTGTTTATTTAAAATCTGACACCACAGCGTTAATCAGAACAACCTGAAACCCCCGTATACCAAACTTGAACAAAAAATATACAGGGAGTTCCATTCTGCAGGCTGCGTGAAAGTTGGGCAAAATAGGAATTTTAAACTCATCTGGCGAGTCACGTGTGCCATGAAATTACTTCCAAACAGTTGGATGATGAACAGGACCACTCACAGTGTCGATGTGCAAAGATCCAGTAAAAAATATACAAGGTGTTCTTCTCTGCAGCAACTCGAAATGCTGAATTTTTTAAACTTTATACAGGTCAAAAATCGAGTATATCAAAACCACCCCAGACATTACAAACGAACTAAGTCTAAAAAATACAGAAGCCTGCCAGTCAGTAAGTCCATTATGAGTTAAGGTGGCTGGTGTGCCACAACAGGAAACGCACAGAAAATGTATCATCTTTTAGACAGTGACTTTATTGATAAAGGTCCAACAATTTGAATTGTTTTTATTAAATTTGTTGGTTGGATGATGTAAAGAAATAAATTGCTTTTGTATTTATTAATATTTATTCAATGATTCCAGAGCACTCCTGACCAATATAAAGTTTAATAAAAATTCAGCATTTTTGACATCGCCCATCAGAGAAAAAGACCCTGTACATTTTTGTGTTGAATCTTTGCACACCAACAATTTGAGTAGTCCTGTCGATCATTCATCTGTTTTGACGGGATTCCATGGCACAGTTGACTCTCCAGATGCCTTTAAAATTCCTATTTTGACACCCTGCAGAATGGAACTCCCTGTATATTTTTTGTTCAAATTTGGTATACGGGGGTTTTAGGTTTTCCTGATTAACGCTGTGGTGTCAGATTTTAAATAAAAAAAACGCTAAATGGTTTTCATCATTTTTTACTAGAAAAAAATTTGTAGTAGGCCTTGAAAATTGACATTAAGACCTGAAATTTTGCACCAACGTAGAGTTTTTTGTGGCCTATTTTTAGAAAAAACGCAGCTAAAATCGAATGGAGAATACAAATTTTACGGGGGTGTTCGCACTTAAGATGAAACACCCTGTAGGTAGAAATTTCTAGTTCCTTAAGCATGTGCTTAGGTGTTATCACAATTAATTAGATGACCTGTACTTATAAGTTATTATTGTCACTTACGTACAATCAGTTTATATTTGTTTTTCTACATGAGGGTACAAATACATCAGGTTTAGATTCCCCTATAATCCTTACACAAACAGCACGGGAGCTGGGCACTGATGCCAATTACCGACTCGGGGTACTAACTTTTTAAGCTCGGCACCACCCTGCACAGTCAAAGTTAATTGGCGCTGGTAGTACCGCGTCAGCTGTCTGATTTATTATAGGTGGTAGTCGAGCCTGGGACGGCCGCTATCAGTGAGGTACCACTCTTCGACGTAGGCAGTGGCTTTTAATGGCTTCAGTTTAAATGTCACCATTTGCATACAAGAGAATAAGTGAGGGCGACTGCGCTGCCAACGGAAGTGCTGAAAGTCGTAATCGCTTTTGAATATGACGCATAGGTCTTGCGAGAAGGCTGGGTAGGAAATAGTGCAAGATGGCCGCCGAACCAAAGAAATCTTAAAAAAAAAGTATAAACCTTTGCTCTAAATATTGTCGCAAATTTCTCTGTGGGGCAAACAGATCCATTTAATTTTTAAATCCGTTAAAAGACAACTTTTCGCCAGGAAAATTCATAAATGCCTATTTTTGCATTTCACTTTGACTTGATGATATCTTTGAGAAAGAAGGAACATTTATTTTTATTATACTTCTTTGAAAACACCTTATTTTCATCTGTTTTAGCAATAATGAAAGATGGGGTTTTTCGGGCTAGCGCACGGAAACAGTGCATGGAAAAACTGAATAAAAATACCGAATATATGGCTTTAAAATAGAAATATACAGCAAAGTAAACTAAATTTAAGAAACTCTATATGCTCTCTGATATTTAACATATACCTATTTTGTATTTTAATTCGTAAGTGTTTCAATATTTAGAGACATTTCTGTAATATTTTTGACGTTTTATTCACCTCATCTGACAATAACTAATTTACAACAAAGCAACTTTGAAATAATTTGAGAGTAACCATGGAAACGCATCATATATACCAAACACTATATTGTCTGCATTGTTTATTTTTTGTCAATTAAATTTATTATAATATGCCGATAAAATGTTTTAAGTTTCCGTTGTCAAAGAAGTATAATAAAAAATATCGTTCATTACACGTCCAGAAAGAGATTTTTCCGTGCTTGCATATGACTTCCCGTGTTCGGCTGCGCCTCACACGGGAATTTGTCACGCGCGCACGGAAAAATCTCTATTTCCAGACTCGTAATGAAATATACTATTCCCGAATGCTCAGAAAACAAAATTGTTAAAGTTATTTTTTGAGTTAACGTTCAAAGTTTCGTTCTTTTAACTTAAAAAACTTGAAAAAGTTGTCTTTTAATCAGTTTATTTCAAGTTTCTGTTGCGAAAAACCCAATTAAAAATTAAATAGGTATTTACTGAAATAAATATTTCTTTAATTGCAAACATATTTTTCTATAATAAATATTTTTCCTCTCTTTTGACGCCAATATCGACTAATAAATAAAAATTTTGTGTAGATATGTTTGAAATTTACATAACTAAATGAATTATTCTTGTCTGGTTCTATTTAAAAACATTAATACATTTAAACACATTTCTTCTCTTGTAGCATGTCAAAATCTACCCATTTCGAAAATATGGTGTGGTACCCCCGATTTTTCCATTTACGCTAAATTATTTTCACCCCACCATCCGGCCTACTACTCTAGAAAATCAGTATATTTATCCGGAAGAAGAAAATAATTTTCCGTGATTTTCGTGCTACTTTATTGTTACATAAATATGAATAAAATGGGCAAATAATTGGACGCAAATATATTACAGCGGCGCGAAAATGCTCATTGATTTTCCGTTGCGGTCGTATCGGTGGCGGGGCCACGAAAATTCGTGCCTAAAATGTAAGTGTTTTCGTGTCGAGTCATTTATCTTTTATGACTGGGTCTTAAATTAATTTCAGTTCGCGACAACTTTTACTGGCCGGCTACAAATTTTTAGTGTTCGCACGGCATCGCTCGGGGTCCCAATAAACCTTTTTTCGGTGTGGCCCCCAACCGAAAATGCCAGTTGGATTTATTGGCGTTGATACGGTTGACACGTCTGCACGATACCGTCTGAAAGTTAAAATTAAAGAAAAACACTTTCCTAGGCCCGCGCAGAAATATTTTATTAGCGCAGAAATTTTCAGTAAATGTGAACAGAATCACTTAGAGTCACAACCGACTACAACATAGCCCTTTTCTGAGAAATCTGGCAACAAGGCTCGAAGATCCACCCGAGCGAAGTAGCGCGTGTAATAAGAAGACACAATTAAGAAGTTAATCAGACTCTGGCTGCGGAGTATTGGTGATAGTTTTTTTGTAACGTTTTCTCGTCTTATAAAATTAAATATAACCTACAAAAGTACAGATATCGAAAATGGGACACCTTCCACTGTGCAAAAGTCCAAACTAGGGGCGCTAGATACACTCTGACCTAAAACCTCGTTAAACGAAAATGTTTGCCTTATTATTACAGTCCCAAGCCAGAAAAACTGTATCCCCGGGTCATCACTGACCTTTGCATATCCCCTTACGGCCACGCATATAATAATTATCCGTAACCCAATATTTATCAGACATGGTTAACCAGAAGTTGCAGTATAGGTATCGTTTACCCCTACCTTAATTGAGAGATGGCCCAATTTTAACTTCGAGTTTGCCTCGTAAGTTTCCCGAAGACGCTCGCCGTGCATGCTCCCCCAAATTGGATATTCAATATCTGGTTGTGGTCTCGTGTGTTGGAACATCATTTAGGAACTTATTATAACGATCTTGAGGGGCCCCGTAGATATTAACATACAGATGGGATGTAGAACTATTTACTATGACAGCATGTCACAGTCTATCACATAGGAAAAGTGAAGCCTTGAGGGGAAGTTTGTTTTCTGTTGACTCCAAGGAGACCACAAGGGGGCTGATACAAGGTTATGTTATATGTCACTGTTCAACTGCCATCAGGTTTTATGTGACATGCCAGTGAGATAGATTCTAAAGGAGGCAAAATATTTCCCATCATAATTCACAATTTTTAACTTTTCTAACTTCCAGATACTCAGATGTGTCAATTAAAGGTAATGCGGTCGCCTGCATGTAGTGGTCCCAATAAAATTGCAACCAGAATTTTCCTGTATCACCTTTAGTAATCCTACAATTCCCATTACGTGGGCATTACGTATAAGTAGGTAGTTCAAAACAAATCGTATTTCGAAAATTTTAAATTATTAAGCAAATAGCTTCAGTCAGGTCTTTTTTAAAGAGATTTCTCTACGACAACAAGTTTATTTTAACTTTGTGAGGTACCTTGGGTTGGGAGAGAAATAAAATTACAAAAAATTTATAATGAACACCGAGAAAAACTACCATCATTAGAACTACTAGACCTAACCTTATTAGTCCATCCCGAAATCTGTGAAAGTACTTTGGGTAGATACATTCAACAAGGGAAGAAAGTTAAAGTATATACATATTACAAATGGATTGAGGAACCTGGTAACAAGGTGCGATAGCGACAAATTCCTTAATAAGCAAAATCGGCACTACTGACTCACCATACTTATTACTTAAATTCGTGGAAATAATTGCTGGAAATCGATTTCAACTATAAAATAAATTTCTTTCATTTGACAGTTGCCACATTCTGCACTTGTATACACAAAATTGTCAAGTCTAATTTTTAGAAATCATGGAAACCATTATTAATTTTTACTAACATTCAAAGTAGATACCTGTTATATATTCATAGATTCTCCAATAAAATGGCATACTTGGCATCACTGAGACCATTAGAATGAGGAATATAATATAATAGAAATATGTAGTTCCATAATATGTCAAGAGTCAAAGGCGTCAAAAGACAGATAGCCCTAATTCGTCCCCATTGACGTAAGAGCCGTGTTCCCCATTTCCCGAAACGAAAACAACCCGACTGTTTCTGTAAAAACAAAATATATTTCTTCCGCAGTGGGAACAGGAGACCCGGCGCTAAACATGTGGTAGGAATTAAGAAAATTGGTATGGGCGTTTAGACGGCCCCCTGACTTTATTTATGGACAGCTGAAATACGGAATGTGACAAATGGCTTCAGATAGATTTATGTTTAAACGGGCAAATTAAATAATGTAGTATTAGGTATCTAGAGTTCCTCGATTGGGAGAGTTATACTTTGTAACAGAAAAAATAACTTCTCAAAAGTCACATCAATTTTGTGGATGAAAAATAATTTGGGATAGATTCCATGGGCGTAACAAACTTATGTATTAAAGTTGGCCCGTGATACTCGAGCACAAAAGGCGTGTTATTTGAAAAGCTATTCGTTTAACTGCTATTATTACTGTTACTGAATCGTATTTGTTGTCAAAATGCACATTTTATAATTACAAAAAAGTTTTAGAACACGGCCAAACAATGCCTTCTAATGTAATTACTACTACTTTTTCACACGGATTCTGGTTTTATTAACCACTTTCGTTTTGGTACAATTTGAATTTTTACACGAATATTTACACGGGCTTGTGTAGCACGCTTTTAGTGTAAAATTTTTTCGTCAAAACTTTTTTTTAGTTTTAAAATTATTATTCAAATAAAATTATCGTGCAATGCATTGACTCAATTGTTTAAAGTCGATACCTAACATTCAAAATATTGTTATTATCGAAAAACCTTTAGGAATATCCCTGTATCTTCGAAACGAAAGCGGCTTTCAGAAAACTATCAAAAGACAAAATATCCTTAAAATGACAAATCGAACAACCCCTTGAATTTTTACTAAGTATACAATTAAAAATCGAAACTTGGAAAAGAAGTAGATAAACCTACCATGTTGTAGCATGTGCTTTTTGGGCTAGTCAATAGTAAGGTAGGAGGTAGGATTATTATAGAAAGTCACTTCAAATATTTATTTTCAAACCATTTTTAAAAAAATATATCTATATACAGGCAGTTATATAGACTACGTTTATCTCGACGCGTTCGATCCGATTGAGAGAGGTTTGAATTCACTGGAGCGGACTCAAATAGACGGCGTAAACCATATACAGATTGAAATTCAATCAGATTTAAAATTTCAAGTCAAGCCGCTATTTGCAAACAGAAGTTGGCCAGAATGTGCACCAACCCACTGTGGAATAAGTATAATAAGTTAATGTTCCTAGAGAGGATTGAAAACCATAGGAAATATTTGACATAACTCAGTCGGATCCATTTCAATCCGATTGAGTTGTCACGAGATAGACGTAGTCATAGTAATAATAGTGAATAATCTTTTAGTTATTAGGCTAGATAAGTGCTTACCTTTAGGTATAATATGTTCCACTCAACGGGTATAATAGTCAGCACATCTAAACAAGTCCCAGCGGTGTCACATAACGGATATTTAATAAGGTTTTTGATTTAATTTTGATTAGAGTAAGTTTGTAAAAATAATCCATTTTAACGAAATTTAGTGTATAAATTGACACGAGAAAAGTTTACCAGCAATTTTTTATACTTTACACGGGCAATTTTTTTACTGTGTAGAATTTTGAATAAATTTTTAATCTAAAATACGAGATAAAATAAATCTTATTATATTATGCAGATAATCAATTAATTATCATTATCCATTTATTCTATAGGACATCTTCTTTACTCTTTTTTCTAGAGTTTTCTGTAATAATAGTTCTGCAGAACATTTTGTGATGCTGGAGTCATTTGAAATAATTCCCAGAGCTTTTACACTTCTTGCTAGCATGCTAAACCATAATATGTCATTTTCGCTATGCCAGGTCTTTTGTTGTTTCTAATAGTTGGGCATAGCTGCAACTAATTTTTGAAAACTAATGTGCAATATTTTACATTTTTATTTTAATTATTTTCGCTATTTTTGTCAACTCAAAACTTAAACTATGCGATAATGTTATTCATATATTTACGCTTAATAAGTTTTCTTATTGAGGGCAATCAGACATACACTGTTTCAATTTCCTATTAGTTCCCATCATTTTTCTTTAATTTTACATAAATCATAACCCGAATACAAAAAAAAACCTCTAATTCTACATTGTGCCAATAAAAGCCATCATCAAATTCTAATATTTTTTGTTTATTGGAGAAAATTTAAATTTTTTAATTAAACCATCCCAAAATGCCATCTTTGTTTCTATTCACGGATTTAAAAGTTGTTGGGAATTTCTGCGTTTTGAGGACAGTGTGAACAACACCATTTGTCACATTATCTGGACCTTATTCCTTATATATAATCTTTCCTGTTGTGCTTTGCATTTTTCCCCAACATCTAAATTTAGTCGTTTCTCCATTAACTCCCAGGTTATTAGGTAACTAATTAGAACTAATTTACATGGAAAACAGTAATTATGCACGACCCAACTCCACCACTCTTTATAAACTTTAACAGACGTTATCGGCGAGATCTTTGCGTGCCTATATTTTATATTTTCGCTCATAATACCAGAGAGACCGCCGACTCGATGTTTTCAAGCCCGCTGTTCGCGATAATACTGAGGAGTTTTTAATACTTTCGAGGCGTGCGAGATTGCATAAACGCGTTTAATTTGGCTAATTGAAAATACGGTTGATGTCAGGTGATTGGTGATTGGTTTGAATCGAAAGAAAATCTTGCCGGCAATATAATGCTTTATCATACGAAATGAAATACTTTAATAGTTTACTGAATTTTCACTGTAATTATTTGTCGACATGATAATTGTTTCGCAAACGGTCATCTTAAGATGTGGAGTACAGTATCAAAGATCTCAAAAGTTCCGCAGCTGTTTTTTTCTCCTTAATCAAAAATTAGAATCGGAATTCGAAAATCAGGTATCCTACATAAACAAAGTTATTGAAAATAGAGGGTATAGAAAGTAGTACCTACCCGTAGAATTCTGGGCAACATCGGTCATAACTGGTCGGACACTATATTAAAAGCCCGAGCATGACGTCATATTTCATTGTTGTTTGCGGACTGGGGTGGCGCTACTCGACAAAAAAATTGCCACTTATTATAGGTTATAGAGGGGTATTGTCAGTTTCTGACATTTAGAATATATGCATCCTGTTTTAGTCAGGGCCTGGGCACTTTTTAGTTCGTGACTCGGATCACGAGCGGCGCTTCGGGCGTTACTGAGCAAGGTTGGCAATACCAAAGTCGCCAAACTTTTGCAAAAGTTGGCAGTGATATGTCATCATGAGGGATTTTGTTGATTTTATTTCATTGTTTTCGTTTGCGCGTCATTTTAATTTTGAATTTTTGGCGTCGTTTTCGAAATATTATTATTTGATCTGTTTTCGAGTTCGAGTGCTTTCCAATCCACATGAGAGTGTTACCAAAATTTTATTTAAGAAGAATTATGCGGCGTTTTCCGCAAGACCCTCGGGTAAGTTGGTTTGTTTGATAGAAATAATATCATTTGTGGCTAATAAAAGGGCAAAATATTGTATTGCTTGAGATATGCAATCTTTTCCCAGCATATAAATTTAATATATTTAGTTTGTCAATGAATTTTTCTTTGGGTAAAATTAGCAGGGTTTTTTCCACAATTCGATAGGTAATTCAATTATATTTTAGCCAGTTTCACAGCTTTTTTAGCGTGGATACCAGCAATTCAACGCAAAGATTTCTTGAGCCGAAATCAAAAAGACATCATTAATAACTCCAGAGAAAGAGAAAGTAATCCTTCAGAAGAGGAAATATTTGTCCAAAATTTGAAATCTTTTGCTCACTCATTGCACACAAGAAATAGGTCAGAGAGTGAATATCTGGCACAAGTTGTATAATTTACAGTCTGAAAACTTTTTGATGGGCAAGTTAAATAAGAAAAGATATAACTTCATATTGAGCCAAATTACACAACAGTGTAAAAAACCAAAAGGACGTCGTTATACACTAGTAATGACTATATTATTAAAATTTAGTTTGTATAATTTATTTCATGTAATAATTAGATGTGTATATTATAAATAAACTGCTTTTTCTACATTAGTTCACGTGCAAATATTGCTTTTTTTTTAGTATCCGCCAAATGTTTATTTTGTTGCGCATTTTTTCGCGCGCGAGAAAGTAAGCACTTGGCGGATATTACGCCAATTTAAAAATTCAAATGAAATGGAATATACCTACTAGCGCTCGGCGACGCCAGCGCCGCTCGTGGTCCGAGTCACAACTAGAGATCGTGAATTTTGAGTTTCCAATCTTTTTCATATATTATATTATTTAATCTGTGGTTTTAGTACCATTTACGTTCTTTTTACGGTAACGAATTAACTTTGCGGTCAATATTTCGCAGTTTTGTCATATTAACACAGCTTTTATAGGTAGATTTGTTTGTGATAATATGAAATTACCGAGCACATGTAGAAAATAGTAAGCATAGATTATTACGGGAATTGCAGAAGAAGAAACACTATTTTGGAATTACGTGATAATCGTTCAAACATAGTTGAAGAAACGAGAATTCTCGGATATTATATTTTGGAAGAGTATTTTGCAACTAAAGTAGAAAATTTAGTCTATAGCCCCATAGCGAACCAATGGTCCACCATATAAAGAAGAAACTGAAAAATCTAATGACTTTTGTATACTTAATGTTTTCTAAAATTTATTTGTGCTGCAAACAGATCCATTTAATTTTTTGATTGGCTTTTTCGTCACCAAACTGATTAAAAGACAACTTTTACTATAGTTGCCAGGAAAAATCATAAATTCTTAACAGTAAATAAATGAAACTTCAAACGTGTAACTCAAAAAATAACTTCAACAAATTTGTTTGCTGAGCTTTCGGAAAATAAATCTTCCTCATTTCTCAAAGATCATGTCACGTCAATGAAATGACAGATTAATACATTTCAGGTTAAAATGTCATGACAACAGAAACAATAGCCTAGCCACATGTCAAGTCGATGGCTAGACTTCATTTCATACCCAAAGGAGCCAAAATATGCTTGCTATGTTTTTTTCATCGAATTGATAAGTACAATGGAAGTCGCACAGGTACCACTTTCATTGTTGTTTGGGGCAGCCAACTCTAGAGAGAGATAGGTTTCAAATGGCAATAAGTAAGACAAGGACGCCTAATGAAAGTGTCAGCTGATTCAGGCAAAGGAGCTATACAGGGATGTTGCATATTAATGGGCGAATTTAATGGGCATGTTCCGTAATTATCTTTATTGTATGATCTGTATTCCGAAATTCGGGGCTTGTTTGTAGGAATGAGAATTTTTCTATATAACCACAATTATGTAAATATTGCACAGAAAAAAGTAGTGAATTGATTAAAAAAAAATTACCTACATGGCAATTTTATGTACCTGGAAGTAAATTGAGACAAAGAAAATACAAATTACAAAATAAAAGTTTATTTTAAAATAAAGGCGACAAAATATCTAGGATAAGGTATACATTTTCAACTTTTAATTACTTATTTATTATTAATTAAATTTATTTTATATGTTTAGGCATCTAACAAAAAGAATTACAAATAATTACCTACCTTATTAAAGGGACCAGAACCTCAAGATTAATTCCATCTTTGACTACGAAGAGCTAGGTTCATTAGCATAATATTTTGCCAGTTTTTCCCTTGATAGTTTCTATCATGACTTGGAAAATAAAAAACTGTAGTAATTACATACTTTTTAAGTTTGCGCTGCCCAAAATTCTCTATGAAATCGCTCTCGATAAAATGTTGACTACAAATGCAAGTAAATACTTGTAGACAGTACAAAATTTTTCCTTTTTATTGCTGCAATCCACTTGTCTCTAATATCACCTTATCTCTTGGAAAACTGCAAAGTTATTAGCAAAGATTTTTTGGACTTAGGAATGAAAAGAAACCCACTACTTTTATTCTTTCCGCCCCGTTTGGTACATCCAAATAGACAACAGGAGTTGACCATCTTTTTTGTAAATTTTCTCTCCGATCTAAAAATAATACAACTAAGAAAACTCAACGCCGTTTTATACGAAACTGCCACCACGACACGAACTCAAATCAAATATAAATAATACAATAATTACTCGTATTGTACTTGGGACAGAAGGAAAATGACGTTTGACAGCGGAACTCGTTTGAAGCACAGGACACAAAAATAGAAAGTTAGGACAAACACCTCTTTTGTGTTATGTGGTTTTTGCCGGAATCAGCTGATTTATTTACTATTTCACTTACTCAAGTTTGGCTGCCAGTTTCTCTCTCTACACTCCTTCCATCTACTTGTCAATTCAATGGTTTTTTTAGGCTCGCTTTTCTTAAGAAACCTAAGGAAATATGTCATGTAAACTTGTCAAATTAAAGGGACATAACAAACAATCATTTTATTTTATTTTGGATATTAAATGCGTTATAACAGACATATTTGCATGTTTTTATTTTCTAAAAGATTCTGTAACAATGGTGTTTTAACATTAAACCACCATGTCGATTTTTTTCGTCGTGTGGCGCCAGTGGCGATTGTTTGAAACAGCGCTATACACAGGTCTTTAATAATATAGTGTTGGTCCAGGTCAGAGAATCTAGGGGACATTTTTTTCTTTGTCAGAAAGGTAGTGGGTGCTTTGTTTACATGGGTTACCTAATCAGATTATTAACTACTTATTTAATTTATAATAGAATCATATGGAAACTGATCTTTTAGAACGATGTAAGAAAAAAGGGTAAATTTATACCTATGTTTAAAATGTGCCACTCATTATGGGCGGTCTATTTAAATTTGGAGCTGGCCGTTTCTCGGTGTTGCCAGATCGTACGAAGAGTCCTGATTTTCATTTAAGGTTTTCCTACACGTTTTTTATACACAAATCGAGGTTCGAAAGATTTGAAAAAAAAAACTTGAGCCAGCCAGCCAAAAATGTGGTATAAGCTCATTTTATTCTAAATATACCTACTTTATTTTACAAGCTGTTTCCGCGAAGTTTCATTATTTTTCTGGGTTGCTATAGTTATGTCAGAACAATATCGATCGAGTGCAATTCAATTTCAATATGGAGGCCCGGAGATATATTGAAAATTGTGCTCTTATTTTAAATTATTAAATCGCGTGTAAAATCTTTATTTTTGAAACTTTAGGTACCTTATATTTTACCATTTTATGAGCAGTGGCCTCGGTATTGGCCAATTTGATTTGGTTATTCAAGGACCTTCATATAGGAGCTATACTCCTATAGGTATCATAATGTGAACTGAACATAACTTAATTAACTCAGAGTGTTGTTTCATTTGTTTGTTTTTTCACGTCCTTCATTTTTTGTTTTTATGGTAATTTGCCGTCTTCCTTAAACTGGTCTAATTAGGTTAGAACGAACCGGCGCGACGCGGCTGATCTTCCTTACCGAACCCTTCTGTCGGCCATTTTTTTATATATAGGCGTGATCCATTAGCGTTACCATTTCCAATTAATCACGGGGTTATTTTCGAGGTGGATATTTAATTAACAAAGATAATTAGTGAGAATGTGCCCTGTCAGATCGGGCTGACGGTTGTTTGCCTTGCCCACCGGCGCGCCGCTTTTCGGCGGAAAACCCCATCGTTTTCGGGGCGAGAGTAATAGGGGATGATTGTGTAAGTTTCGCCCTCTTACTTTGGTAATGAAAAAAGGGCCGCCCGCTAAAGGTGGTTTGGAGCCGAAGAAGATACACTGTGCGGTTGAGTATCCTTTGCTGGCTGATATTGTTGGCAGAAGAACGGACAACACCAAAACAACAACAAGCAACATACTTAGCAATAATTCTACGGCAGGTAAAGCGGCAAGATATAAATCGATTTTTACTATATAGACTATCCAAGCAGCATTTTTAGTCGCCGTTACGTTCCGGCGACTTTTGTTTGCAACTTTAAAGTTGTGATTACTACTGATAGGAACGTAATTACTACGTTCCTATTACGTCCCTGCGACCAAAATGGGGAACATTTTGAGGGTGATAGATACGTAACGGCGACCACCTAGCAACTTACACAGCTACGACGCGCTTACGTTCCGGCAACGTGGTGGAGACGTAGTAGCGTGGTCACCGCTACTTTGTTGGATTTGTTTGCTTCTTTACATTCGCGTCCTCGCTTTGTCTTTGTCTAAATAATTAAAAAGTATTCTAGCCCAGCATCTTCCGTCATTTTTCAATACCCGGGGAAAATATAAGTACCTAATATTTATTTTTAACTTATGTCTATGAATAATGGTAGGTGTAAGAAAGGTATTAATTTGCTGATTTATTTATCGTTGCTAGATTCAAGAAACTAAAACGATTGAAAATTTTCTGTCAAATATGACATTGATAGATTGAAAAGTAACAACGCGCCCTCGCAAAATGCATGTTTTAACAGTTTTTTATCAGGAAGATAAATTACGAAAATGTGCGAAATTACCTAAAAATGCTGAAAAATGCATTTTTAATGTTTGTACAAGTTATACGAGTTCATTTTTGCTCAATTTTCTCTTTTTTGGGACAATTTTGAAGAAATAACTATTTCAGTACCAAAGGAAATTGACATTTGATATTAATGGCGTCTATCATTTTATAAGAAAATATGGCGTAATTTTCAGTAATCACTTCTAAGTATTATTTACCTTAAAATGGGTGTTTGAAGGCTTTGCCACTTAACTGGTAGTAACGGCAACTAGACTTTTTTCACTTTAAGGTAATTCCTACCTTTAAGACGAAAATTAGTTTTAGATATTTTAAACTCTAAAGTCCTAATTACTACAAGAGAACTTCAAAGTTCCAGAAGCCTCGTTTAAGTTCCGAATGCTACTACTAGGTTCCATTTGGAACTTTAACCTATAATTTTTATATGTGAGTATTGTTTTCAGCCGGTGTGTGTTTCGTGCTATAATTTGAAATGTTGATATTTAAAATTGTAGCCACTCAAGAGAAGCGTTTTGTAATTTTCTATTGAAGACAAGTGCTCGTGTTTCGATTCGTTTCATCCAACTGCTGCTTTAATTTTCTATAAAATGTGAATGTGACCCAATCCTTCAAACGATTGTAAGGAACTAAATGTAGTTTCCATTTTGGTCCCTATAGAAGTGACAGTTACTTTAAAGTATTTTTTTGTAGTAATTGGAACTTTCTAGTAATTTTAAAATGGAGTGAGAAGTAAAACTTACCATACAGTAGTTTTCTCTAGTCGCGGAAAAGTTAATTTCACTTTAAATATGACTATATAGTTCCGTAACTTTGGAGGTATTTCTAAAGTCGTTAAGATGTAGAAGTTACTTTCACCGTTACCATAAAGTAATGAAAACTTTAAAGTGATAAACAAGTAACACAACAAAGTAATTGTGACCATCGAATATAACTTTAGAGTTAACGTGACTTTAACGTAATTTTGCATAGTAACAATTCCGTTCCAGATACTTCAAAAACTACTTAGAAATACTGAAACCATAAAGTTCCAACTTGTAGTAATAATTACTACGTAATTACTCATACTTTCTCAATATAAGTAATAAAAACTAATAAGTCGATTTTTAAGTAATAATTACGTAATAACTACTTATTCAAAGTTCCCATCTAAGTTACCGCAACTTTAATGCTGCTTGGGATATAATAAAGCTTTTATTCATCAACCTATGACATTTTTCCAGAGATGTTTGAACTGTAACTTTTTTACGATACCTATTACATAGGTACTCTTGTCGGAGTCGGAACTCAAAAAACCGTTTTCGTGAAATATACTCTAAACTTATACAGGGTGTCCCAGAATATGTGGGCAATCTCCCGGATTTATACAGGGGACGTTAACATAACATGACAAGTTCCTATAAAAAATTTCCTCAGAGGGCCCACCTACGGAGATACATGCCCCTAAAGGACGACCCTCAAAATCGATTTTTTAAAGTAACTTTTAAAATACTTTGTGTAATTTAATTATTTTTTAATACGGTGGACAATAGATAAAGCTCCTTAAAAAGGGCAAATGAAAACAATTTGGCTTATTTGGTTTGCCAGGGACGGACTAGCTGTAGCACAATCATGTCAAATTTTGTACACACTTTACGATAAAGGCACAAAAATAATATTGAACTAAAAAATATTATACATTCCCTAGCTCTAAGAATTGAAGATTGTTTGATCCTTCACAATGCTTAAACATTGATCCTTATTTTGCGACAATGAACTTGAATCCTTTCTAATAAGTTTTCTCTAGTGTCGGCTGGATTGGCATAGATTAAAGATTTTAAATATCCCCACAAAAAAAAATCTACTGGGTTTAAATCAGCCCTATCCAACGATTTTTGAAATACCTGTTTAAATGTTCTCGAACTGCCAGACTAAAATGGGGTGGTGCCCCATCATGCATGAGCCACATGACGCATGTCGTATTGCTAAAGGTAAATAAAAGTGAGTTTTTTAAATAGGCACAGAATAAGAATGCAAATTGCATGGGTTTAGGTATCTCTTTATGAATGTAATAAAATCAAAAATAGTTTTTTTCTCAAAAACAGTTTATTTTATCGATATCAACCAAGAGTGTATTTTTTTAATTTAAGGTTCAAGCTATCTAAAATATTTTTGTGCCTTTATCGTAAAGGTTGTAAAAAAATGGAGATTATTGTCCTACGGCAAGGCTGTCCCTGGCAAACCAAAAAAGGCAAAATTGTTTTAATAGGCCCTTTTTAAGGAGTCATATCTATTGTCTATCGTATTAAGAAATAATAAAATTACACAAAGTAGTCTAAAAGTTATTTTAAAAAATTGATTTTCAGGGGCCCTCTTTATATAGGGGTTTATATCTCCGTAGGTGGGCCCTCTGGGGAAATTTTTTATAGGAACTTGTCATGTTATTTTAACGTCCCCTGTATAAATCCGAAAGATTGCCCACATATTCTGGGACACCCTGTATAATTAAAATAATTTGTTGAAAAAAATCAAACTTTTCGTCTTGTAAAAATAACCTAAATAACTACCCAAGAGTAACAAAAATACTAACAAACACATAACGAACAACTACTATTGCAAATGTTCAAAATAACTACAATTTTCACGAATGCATACATTAATTTAAATTAGTTACCACTAAGTTCTCATTATTAGAAATAATAATAAATAAAAAAGCAATCAATGTTATTTTGTTGGACTCTATATAGAAAGCAGTTGCTATGCCGGTGTGCATAAACGCTACTATGTTCTTATTCTTTCTTTTATTATTCTTCTCGGTGGCCACACTGTAGGTAGTTTTGGAGTTTTATAAGAACCTAATATATACAGGATGATTTTTTTAGGTCTACCACCGCGATTTTCTCGCTCATTTTGCTGCCTACAAAAAACAAAAATGTGGCAATTTTAAACAGCTAAGTGGTGCTGCAAAAGAAATCGGCATCCATGGCCAACTTGTCGCGCATTATTAAAAAAATCTCAAATTGAGCAAAACTATTAATGGCCGTGGAATGTTTATTTTAAGAGACAGAGGAAAACTTTTATATTGAAAATTGATGGCACTGAGAAGCTTTATCCACCCAGGTGCTCAGATAGTTTCAGCAAATTACACAGGGTCTTGGGCTCTCTTGAGACCATGCAATTTTTTGTCGATTTTAGATTTTTTTAGTACACCGAGAAAAGTTGGGTATGGAGGCCCATTTTTTTTTAATGTCGCCTTGCTGACCAAAATTGCCATATTTTGTTTTCTTACATATTTTCTGTGCGGCCCAAAATAAGCGAGAAAATCGCTTTAATAAGAAATAAACAAAAAAAAAATTCATAGTCTCAAGAGAGCCGAAGACCCTGTGTAATTTTCTGAAACTATCTGAGTACCCTTTTGCATAAAGCTTCTTAGTGCCATCAATTTTCAATATAAAAGTTTTCCTCTGTCTCTTAAAATAATCACTCCACGGCCGTTAATAGTTTTGCTCAATTTGAGGTTTTTTTAATATTGCGCGACAAGTTGGCCATGGATGCCGATTTATTTTGCAGCACCACTTAGCTGTCCAAAATTGCCACATTTTTGTTTCTTACGTTTTTTTTGTAGGCCGCAAAATGGACGAGAAAATCGCGGTGGTAGACCTAAAAAAATCATCCTGTATTCCTATATTAATTTCCATCCAAACTTACTGTGGTAGAAATATCGAGGAAGTTCACTTCCATATGGAATTTACACTGAATTTCCGGTTCGCAGAATATCGCAGAATATCGCCTTCGAAGTTGCGGATGCAATAAAAAATGGGTAAAAGATTTTGCCGTTTTCAATGTAAATACAATTTATTCCAAGTTTCATAGTTGTTGTTCCATGTGCTATGTGCAAAGCATTTTTTAGACACTGAAAACATGCTTAATTTTCTATGCACATTTAAAGGGGTGTATATTGATAACCATAGAAGGGTCACTTGGTGACGGCACTTTATAATTTTTGCAGAGACTGGACCATAGATGAACTGCGTATTGCATAGTTCTTAGCGGGGGACAAGAGACAACGGGTAATGGCGGTCGAACTGCCTGGGCCGCACTCGGCAAGTGAACCTTCTATGTTTACTTATTTGGTGCCTGTTCACAGTATTTATCTTAAATTGATTTTGATGGTTGATTTTTCTTTAATATCTAGATAATTATACCTAGTTTATTTCATTAATATCTCACTCGAATTGGCCGTCCCCGTGAAAATTATTATTGCGGAATATACTAGTTTGGAGTCAGGCCTTGGATGTTACTCGATTAATTCCGCGATTTACGATATTAATAAGCGCGGCGGAAGTAATTTTTCAGCGGTAATTACGCAAAAATGGCGCGCCCCGCGCCCCGTCCGTTTTTTCGGTCGGCGCGTCGGCTTCTTTTCATTCCTCGTTGTGGTCGACCCGTCTCTGCCGCGAGATAAAAGCGCACTCATCTTATTATCTACATCAAAGAGCCGCGCCGCCGGAGATTTTGGTAGAATTACGCCCAAAAAGCGCGTTAAAAACCTACCGCAACGCCACGGCCGGAGCACTCGTTAATTACAACGTGAAAAACGCTACGATCGGGCCCGAACATTGACGTAAATTACTTGGTTAAATTTATATTGGATCCGAATTGAAAATTATTAACTCTTCTTTTCGCGTCATCTCGACAATACACAGCTTTTACGCAGGTACTTTTTCTTATAATAAATAGCTAGAGGACAAGTTATCGTTTCCCAGATCGACACGAATTATATTCGCTTACCTATACTTCAATGCATATTTGAGTAGGTACATACCACTTTAAAAATAATAATTATATAATTCATAAGTAAATCGTTCACACCAACTCAATTGATATTCCCCCAACTTGTGAGTTTCTGGCTCAAATAATAGGTTCTGTTCGTGATTTTTTATTTTTATTTGAGAATGTAGAGATCTAATAAGCCCACATTTTTTTCGTTTTTCTTTCGGCCGGAATATGCGTAAAATAGTTATTTACATTGCAAGATGCGTAAGTGCTCTTTTTTGGTCTCGGAGTTACTTTTATGGACCAGGGCAATGCCTCACATCCTGTAATATATTAAAATTTTCATGCTACTTAACAATTTTATATTATAGGTAGGCGCGGGTACGTAAAGTGTACATTAGGAAGGAGGGAGCAGAAAAAATAAATATTATCGATAATAGGTACACCACTTGTTAGTATTACCCCTGAAAATTTTCCCAGCTACAACTAATGGTTTTGCTCAACTAGAAGATGCCTCGGTATATGACACTAATAATTAAGCTCTGCCACAACCTTCTCAAGCTTACAAGCCCTGTGCAAACATGTGGCAACGCCGCAGCGTGATGGTTCAACGGGTCTATGCAGTATAGAGCAGTCTGCACTTTGGCTTAGTTTATCCTTTCTAATAGATGTTCAACCCTCTTTTTAATTATAACTAAATACATTTGAGAACTTTGGTTCAACTAATTGGGTACTTAAGTAAGTAGGTACATTTGTTTAACAGACAATAAAAGCAGTAACAGGTAACAAAATATACACAGAAGTATAAGCATTTATAATAAGTACGATTCCTGGTGTGGATAAGTACATTTTCGACAAATAATATGGTAAATTTGGACGAATAGAGGGGACAAAATTTTGTTGTAAGCCGAATTTTTGTGAGAATTTTTCCCAAAGTGTGCGATCAGGCAAATGATCTATCTTCCCTTATAAGTATGGTTAAATTTTCCTAAAAATACAAACAAGCGAACAGAGAACAGCATGTTGTGAAGGAGAGTAATCTCTTCTGATTGAAATGGCAGTCAATTTCATAATACCATTCAACTAAATTATCTTTTGGAAAGAAAACCTAGCTACTTCAAGTTATTATTACGATTTCACTGACAGCCAGGTATATAACTCAGTTCTAGCTTCCCTAGACGGTTCTAGGCATCTTGAGGCTTAAATTGAAATTGTAAAGGAACGATTCTTCACTTAGAACTTTTATAGAAATGTTTCACTTTTGCCCAAACAAAACAAATTTATAAAAAAAACTGTCGCCTACACTTCGGGCTGTCTGTTTTCTCCCAGAGACACACTGACTCGTCGTAGCAATCTGGCGACGATAGCACTACCCGCACTACATAAATTAATTCTGGTAAATTTCTTGTAAAATGAACTGACAGGCAGTGTCAGGGCACGCGACGTGGACCCACATCCCTTGTTGCCAGTTTTCTCTACTTCAGGGCTTCTCCTTTAGAGTCGGCTGTGGCTCTGCAGTTCTGTCACCTTATTAACTTTCTCTTTTTGTTATTTATATATAATAATTATAAAACTCCAACTGAAGCGGGTGTTGTTTAAGACCCGTAAAGTAAGAAGGTTACCTACTGTTGTATGGAGAGAGCGACGCTGACGTCACAGGAATGTTGTCAGATGATGTGGTTGCCATTCGCCTGTATGTCGCCCGTATACCGACAATTTTTATTGTCAGCGTTATCCACAGAATGCTTTCTCAACAAGAGGCAACTTCTTACATTAAGGATCTTGGGTGTTGTAAATTTTTTGTAAGAATGGGGTCTATAGGTATACTGTTGAGATTTCCATCTCCATCCTCTCCACCAAGTCCATACCTTTTGGTAATGGGGTGTCTCCAATACACTTTTGAGTTGTATACAGGGTGGTTCACTTTTATGTGGTAGGACTTTAACATTAGATAGAAAAAGATAATCTAAAATGAAAATTTTATATCAACATATATCGGGGAAAGCTTAGTTTCCGAGATACAGGGCGTTGAAGTGTTGGAAAAAATATGAAGTATTTTTTACACTGTCGTATCATCTACAACCCGTACAAGGTTTAAGGCCCGGCGATGCAGAAAGAAGATTAGTGTTTTGCCGATGGATTTTGGAGTCAATTGAAGGAAATAGACAATTTTTAAATAACATTTTATGGACGGACGAGTCGTGTTTTACTCGTCGTGGAGTAGTAAACTTTCATAATCAGCATATTTGGGCACAAGAAAACCCACATGCAATCCGGCCAAGAAATTTTCAGGTCGAATTTAGTGTCAATGTTTGGATTGGACTGTACAACCATCATCTGTTTGGACCCTTTTTTTGCCACAGCGAGTGAATGGTGACAATTTTTTGGAGTTTTTAGTAGCTGAGCATAATAATATGTGGGAAGACATTCCTTTAAACTTAAGATTGTTGGCTTGGTTCCAACTTGACGGCTGTCCTGCACATTTTCACCGAAGGAACTGGTTAAATAATAACTTTCCAAATAGGTGGATCGGACGAGGGGGACCGGTCGCTTGGCCACCACGTTCTCCGGACATAACACCTCTGGACTTCTTCGTATGGGGATTTTTAAAAGAACAAGTCTATGCGACTCCTGTAGAAACAAGGGAACAACTTATTGATGGTATCAGAAATGCGTGCGATGAATTGAGAAATGGCAATTTAATCGATGCTGTTCAATCCGTTAGGCGTCGAAGTGAATTATGTGTGCAACAGAATGGATCACATTTTGAACAATTGTTGAATGTTGTACAAATTTAGAATTATAAAAATTATTAAGAAATAATACTAGATTTGATAAAAATGTTAGAATGATAATAAAGTAATATACCTCAAACCAAGTGCCAGTTTATTTTTAAAATTGTTTCCATAAAATTAAAAATAAAATAGCTGAATCCGATAAGTGTTCCATAATTAATTTCTGTTATTTGCGATATTTATCAATAATCTTAGAAAACACATTTTTAGGCAAGAAAGGCTGAGATGGAAACGAAATAATTTATTTACTACACAACCGTGGCAGATACAAAGAAATGTCAAGATACACTTTTTGTAGAGAATTGAAAGAACTTTACGAAAAAAAAAATTACGTTGATGTGAGACAGGTCCGTACTAATTACTTTTTAAATTTAGTGATAGTGAAAACCCATAACTCCACCACTGGTTATTTCAGGACCTTCATATTATCACTAAATATCGTAGTCAAAAAGGTGGTACTACACATCAAATTTGGTTTAAATATCTCCACTGGTTCGGACAGTGTAAAAAATACTTCATATTTTTTCCAACACTTCAACGCCCTGTATCTCGGAAACTAAGCTTTCCCCGATATATGTTGATATAAAATTTTCATTTTAGATTATCTTTTTCTATCTAATGTTAAAGTCCTACCACATAAAAGTGAACCACCCATATAAAACACTGCTTGTTAGTTGAAGGCTGCGACATTTTCAATTTCTTTGTCCGTCTTTGGTCAACAATGCGTAAAACCCCTGTAATTTATTGAAGTTGGATAACATTGTCGTCTTGCTTTGTTGTCGTTAATTGACATTTGGTAACGGAGTATTTCTTTGTTATTACGCCTCTTACGCATTGCTAAATTTGAGTTTTCGTTTTTTTCTTGTTAAATGGAAATATAGCATCTAGAGCGGTCGGTGTAACCGAAACGGTTCTGATCGTAGTGGTGTTGACATTCGGTAATCTGCGTGAAGTGCTCGTGAAACAGTTGTGAAACTTCTAATTTTTACTTCGTTTTCTCGACTAAAAACGCTAAATTACCGGCACACCGTTATTTATAAATGACTCGATTTTTTCCGCCGACACGTGTCGTGCGGCATCGCCGCAGATGGGTTTTTGCTATCCAACGAAAATATTAGATTTCCTCGCACGAGTACACTTTTTCGAGCAGTTATTGCTGCAGATATTTCCAAACAAATGCCGACGCCGACCGCAGCTTATTGTCGGTTACGACAATCCCGACAATTTAAAAATTATTTGCATTGCCCAAAACAGTTACATAACGCCAGAGCGCCCTATAAACTAGGTAATATTTTGTTTGTAAACGCAACTGAAACGATTTCGATTTTTACGGAAAATAGTAAAAGAAGAATAAAATTATTCTTGGATCACGCACGCGTCGGTTTTGACGTAACACCCGGTTTTCTTTTTTTTTATACCTACAAACCGAATCGTGACCAAAAAGTATATTATACTTAAACCACAGATTACCCTAACACAAAAGCTGTGCTTAAACTATATAACTGGAAGCAAGGCGTGAGGGGTAATGTTTCTAATTATTTTATTTAAGTATAGGTAATAACTCCGTGTTGTTTTTATTTAGATTGCAATATAACAATAATAATTATTATTTATTTTTATTTATACAAACCCCCCCGAATCGTGACCAAATAGTTATTTATGTACCAAGGCACTGAAGTTCAACTTTTTAAGACTCATGTGGAATTTAGTTGCTGAGGCCTCTGGTCGAGGCCAATATAAACCACATGAGTCATAAAAAGAACTTCAGTGCCGAGGTACATATTATATTTATTTTGAAATCGGAAGAAAATGTTTTATTAGCCAAACAAAAATAATCATAAGGGATCACCCGTCCATAAACCGACTGCGCGCGGCGTTGCTTGACTTTGACGATCGCTCTACCTAGGTCAAGTATGACGAGGCACGACGCTTCCCAACAAAAGCTCCAAACTGCTGCCTGATGTGCAGTCTCCATGAAAAATAGATTGATATTCAAACCTACTAAAATATTTATACTGAAAGATTGCGCTGGTTATATATAGGTAGCAATTTCGCAATGTGTACGAAAAGTTAAATGCGCATTTATTGGCCGGATTTTGAATATTTGGTCACTTATTGAAAACATCGTACAATAATGGGCTACTTCAGTGCCGATTTTCGAGCTTTTAATGACGATTTTGAAACACTTCACTGCCGATTTCAAGAAAAAGTATGTTACACTATATAACTCTGGAATAATAACAAAATAAAATTAAGTTCGAGCAAGGCGTGAGGGATGCCGTTTTTAATTATTTTATTTGAGTAATAGTTCCGTGTTGTTTTTATTTAGATCGCAATATGATAATTATTATTATTTAAACCAATTGTCTAATATCCTATCCACTTGGATTTTATGCAAAACCTCGGAAACCACTGTTATTCGATTTTTTGGTCCTTAACAAAGTCAAAAATGAAAATAGAAATTTAAATTTCCATATCAGTGACGCATGTTATTATTATTATTATTGAATCAAGTATTCTGTCGAAGACTAGGGGAGGTTTACAACTTGTGTGCTCTTACACCTTTAATCCTAAGAAAATAAATCTAGGTGTTTATACAAAAACATTCATACGTATATTATAATTTTATCTGATCTAAAATTTTCACCATCGTTCTGAACTTGTCGTTCGGAAATTTTACATCTGCTCAAGCACCTAAAAGTGGTTTGCGGTGCCAAGTTTTTAAAGACGTATAACTCACGGGAGTTAAGCGGTATTTTGACATTTTCAAATGTCGAACAACTCGAGGGGCCGACCAGGTCATTTAGGACTAATTAAAGCATTTAGTCAAAAGATCCTGAATGGGTAGCCGCAACATTTTTTAAGTAGAGCAGGTAGTTACTTGTGGCAACACTCTATTCAAGGTCAACACAAAATATACCTATCTCGAAAACTAGGCAAAAGTAAAGTAGGTGTCTCCAGAGAAATTGTACCTATCTATTGATAAATTTCTTAATTAACTCTTGCAAGTGCGAGTGATATTGTTTTTTAAAAAGTCGGTGTTAAACTGGGCGGAAACCAGAACATAACGAGTCTAGAGACGCTAGTTAGAAGATGGTAAAAATGAGGACATTAAAAAAATCTCGAGACGCTAGTTAATCCATTTGCAGAATTGTTACAATATTGTCTGCAATAAAAGAAAAAAACGCTAAGACAAAAGCAATTATGGCTATAGGAATTCGAGCATATAAAAATAAGAGAACGTTGATTTGTACAGAACAACACCAGCGGAGTTGAGAGATAGTGTAAGGCTAAATTTCGAGCTACCACTGACAGTGTATGCATTTATTTACTCACTACTTGGATCATTAGCATTAGATAGCCTGTTTTATTCCTCATGACTTGCTTTTACTTATTCTTGGATATAAACAACGAGAGAGCTTTGATTAGTGGTATCATTGTTGAGTAATAGAATATTCCTGGTGATGTCCTAAAAATAATATTTATCCCGGAAAAAATAGTTATTTGCCATACCAAATATAAATAGAATTTTTTTTGTTAAGAAATAAATTGTAGAATATATCAATCTGTTTACTGTTTGATAAATTTGTACTATTCACGTGATTACTGTAAATTATGTCGTATTTTCATTTGAGTAATAAAATATAAATTGTAAATAATATACAGGGTAACCCAGATTTTAAACAATAAAGTTTATGTGCATATTATGGGTCCGGAGTAGGGCTGTTCGATCTCCGAATTTCAGTATCGGAAATCGATACTGAAAAAATATCGATAAAATCGATAAATCGATAAAATCGATCTTATCGATATAATCGATCTTATCGATAAAATCGATATTATCGATACATTCGATCTTATCGATCTTATCGATCATGTTGATAAAATCGATCTTATCGATAAAATCGATCTTATCGATATAATCGATCGGCTTGCTGCGGACGCGGTCTGAACGCAATGGGTGCAGCAATTTCCTTTATTTTTGCAAACAATTTCAAAAGATAGATATAATTGGAAAGATCGAAATATCGATAAAATCGATAAAATCGAAAAGATCGTTAAAATCGAAAATATCGATAAAATCGAAAAGATCGATAAAATCGAAAAGATCGATAAAATCGAAAAGATCGATAAAATCGAAAACATCGATAAAATCGATAAGATTGATAAAATCGAAAAGATCGAAAATATCGATAATATCGATATTTCGATTTATCGAAATTGAATATCGAGTATCGATAAAATCGATAGTATCGATACTTTCGATTTTATCGATATTTTGTCTCAGGCCTAGTCCGGAGATGCTTTATAAAAAATACAGGGTGTTAAAGTTTATTTTTTTAAACGGTTTTTTAATAATATCTCAAAAACGACAATGCTATTAACTTTCAATTAGATATACAGAATTGGGGTATAAAACGAAATAAACTGAAGCTGCCAACGTTTTGTTGTCATAACTAATGGCGTATGGGAAAATAATTTCTACACCCATGATTCTTTTGTAAAGCCGACAGCATTTTTTAATTGGTTGCTTATTTTTACATAAAAAATGCTTCTTGTCAATTGTCCCTAAAACTACTGGATTTTGAGCCAACAAAGCAAGTCCAAATTATTGCTGCACAGTCCCAAAGTTCCAACTTTTTCTGTGCAGCAACTTGGCCTTGCTTTGTTTGCTCAAAATCCAGTAGTTTTAGGGAGAATTGATAAGAAACAATTTTTATGTAAAAATGCGTGAGCAATTAAAAAAATGCTGTGAAATTTATCAAAAACCCATGGGCGTGCAAATTATTTTTAAAAAGAGGGCCTATTCTACGTTCCCGTACGCCACTGGTCATGACAACAAAACGCTGGTAGCTACAGTTTATTTCATTTTTACCCGAACTGCGCATCGAATTTAAAGTTAATATCATTTGTCGTTTTTGTGATATTATTAAAAAGCCGTTTTAAAAAAATAAACTTTAACTCCAACACCCTATGTATAGAATCAAGCCGCGCACCCCTACAAAAAATATTTGTTTTGATTTGGTACTGTACTTCTAAGTATGTTAAATGACTACAATGCTATCGGTTATTATTGGACTACTTATATATTTTGTCTGGGGTGGTCCCCGAATACCCATTCACCGATCCCGTGTTTTTTTTTTCGCCGCCGCCGGGTCGGTCTCGTTCAAAAGGCCCGGGAGGCGAATTGAAATCGGAATTAAATCAGGTTCAATCGAGGCGCGAACCGAACTAATGATATCAAAACACGAAAGCCGCACGCCGAACTGCTCTGCTCGGCTATCGGAACGTGAAGCCACAAAAAAAAATCCGATAGATTGTGTTCCCTCTTTGAGTGGATAATTAACTGTGTCGACGCGCGGGCTAAAAATGGAGATCATTTCAGGGAAAGGGGCAAAATTTTATGCCGCGATATCGCGTTAAAATTTCTGTAAGTTCTTATTCTTTTCTGTAGATTCTGTAATGCTTTACAGAACGACTATAATATGTCCACAAAAAGTGTTAAACCGACAATTTTCTTGCAAATGTTATAAACAGTACCTAGATAGTAGTTTCATTTAGACGCTTCTATACTTGAGCATTGACATATTATTTTGCTTATTTGGTTATTTGTTCCGATTTTTTTATGTTAGGGTTGAAATCTCTAAAAAAATTGTTTTTAGGAGATACCTATATATTACGTACGCCTATGGGTCTAAATTTGTCTACATTTGTGCATGTTTCAAATTAGTTTATATACAGTGTGGATGAAATTGTATAATATTGCTTATATTTCTTAAAATATTCCTCATATGAAAAACTTGTTTTAATAAAAGTGTCAGGGGAAATTATTTCCCATTTAGTGATATCAAGCAATCTTTCGTAGCACAAAAAATGTGGTTGCCATTTGCCATGGTAACCGACTTTATTTTTTTAAATGGCACCATATACGTTTTTTGGTGAAAATTGATACATTGGAACTTTCTGAATACGATACAATACAATTTTAATGGGGTCGCATAAGAAAAAAAAATACAAAAAAAAGTTTTCTATTATGCTATTGACAATGTTTATCAAAATAATTATTAACATCAAGTTAGCCATGCCAAAATCAGAACAATGCGAAACTGCCACTAGCTGTCAGTTGCTTGTAATTGTGTGCATTGTTACAGTAAACATACTTTTTTACTCAATTTTCTGTATACTTAAGTACTTAGTAAGTTATAATGGCGCTTGAATTAAGTGAAACGGAAAGAATACAGGTTAACATACTAAGTACTTACCTAAGTACACAGAAAATTGAGTAAAAAAGTACGTTTACTGTAACAATGTACAAAGTTACACAGCTAGTAACAGTTTCGCATTGTTCTGATTTTGGCATGGCTAACTTGATGTTAATAATTATTTTGATAAACACTGTCAATAGCATAATAGAAAACTTTTTTTTTTTGTATTTTTTTCTTATGCGACCCCATTAAAATTGTATTGTATCGTATTCAGAAAGTTCCAATGTATACCAAAAAAAGTACACGGTGCCATTTAAAAAAAAATTAAATCGGTTACCATGGCAACCACATTTTCTGTGCTACGAAAGATTGCTTGATATCACTAAACGGGAAATAATTTCCCCTAACACTTTTATTAAAACATGTTTTTGATATGAGGAATATTTTAAGAAATATAAGCAATATTCCACAATTTCTATCCACACTGTATATAAACTACGAGATTGTGTTTAGTAGAAACTCGCATGCCAAATTTTATCTAAATACCATGAACAACATATATATGTTTTTTATTATTTATTATCCAAATAAGAATTAAAAAATAGAACTTAGTCTACTCCGATCCTAAAGAAAATAAATGTTGGACGTAAGGGATGGTCCTTTGATAATACAGAAATAAGCGCCAAAATTTTAACCATGTTATAACTTAATATAAAAGTAACACATTTTTCAAATCAGTTTTTTTGTAAATTAAATTCTTTATTCGGTATTTTTTGGGTGTCCAAACAAGAGTTTCGACTCATTCTCCAGTGCCAGGTAATAAATAAACATTAAAATTTGAAAATATTTATTTTAAAAACTAAGAGGTTTCCGAAAAGTTATTCACCCGCAATTCTCCTTCTGTTAGGGGGCGCCAGATAATAATAATTCTCACCCTTACAATAATACTTCAAACTATACAGGATGATTCATATTTTACCCGCATAACTTCCATAATCGATAGAAATGTCAAAATAAGTAGATTTTTCATATAACGGTTTTCGTTATACCGTCAATATTTTTGTTCGAGTTTTCTAAAGGAAAACAGCTAAGGCAAACATATTTGATACGGTTTAGGCACACATTAAATGCCGTAAGTTGAAACTAATTCGGCCTGTCTACTTCCACCAGTGCCGGAGAGGCGAGGGTTAACCATCATATTTGTTAATAAAAAAATGTTACGCCACTGGAAAAGTAATCTTTTCTGTCTTCAATAAGTTTCCTAATCAATTGTAAGAAAAAATATTCTCTAGTTTTTCGAAAGATGTACGTTTGTATGAAAAACACCTACTTATTTTGACATTATCTACCGATTCTGGAAGTTATGACCAGGAAGCAACTGAATTCTTGAGCGAGGGAGGGGGTAATTACTATTATTTTGTGTTTTGCTGCCATTTGAGGCTAGGGACGACTTTTCCCGATAGAATTAGGACAGCATTCGTTCAAGTACTACGGAAAACCCAATAACTTCGTAGTAATCGCAGTGATTGTAGGACAATAATTAGTAAATCAGCGGTGTTTTTCTATAAAGACCTCAGACAAATAATAAACATAGACTAATAATCCAATACAATACAGACCTTGCCAAGATAACAAATGTTTAGTAACATTATTTGCCTGAGTTAGTAATAGAAATCTAAAACAAAACAATGCAATGATTGCACCATTTCCAAATTTATTTTGTACTAGCGAAATAAATGTATAACCAACGTTAAGAAACGTCAATTTGGAACAATTTAGTTGATATATACAATCTACATATAGTAAAAATTTGGACAGTTATCATTTAACAATAAATTTTACTGATTTTGTGAACTTACTGGTCGTACTGCTTGGTCTATAAATAATATCCTTAATAAATTGCTTATTCTGGCTAACGTGGCAACGTTGCACGAACTCTTTGTGATCGATGGGCATTTGCTTTATTATGCCCCAACAGCTAATCCAGAGTTCGTTGAGATTTCGCCAGTTTGTGTCGATGTGTTTCGACTTACTTTTGGGTTATTCTTGTTTTTTGGAGGAGATTTTGGGGTTATTGGACAAAAGCCATATAGTTAAGTTAGTAATTAGTGAATTAGTGTAGTTTTAAGAACGATGGGAAGCGTAAAGTGTTGGAATTGTGGCATAGGAAACGTAACCTCTGGTTATCATAATGTGATGCAGGCTTAAGTGTCAAATTTGTTGTTTTTGTTTTGAGTAGGCATTTTTATAATGCAGCCTTTAGGTTAGTTTATGTTTATTATTTGTATGAGATAACGACTATGTGCACGCAGTCTGTCTCGACCTCGATTCGAACCAAGGTCTATCGAAGGCGGAAAAACATGCAGTCTAAATAGTTAGCAATGCTCCGAACATCGCCATGGCGCGGCGGCTATGAAAAACTTAGTGAACTTTGTCCTATTTGATCTAGGCTTGGTCTAGATCGTACTTTTGCAAAACTTACAAAACTGTCAGTAAAGATTGTGGTAGTCAGTTGGCGCAACATATCCGCGATTCGGTTTGTTATTTAGACGCGGACGGGTCCGAGGACACGACCGAGCGGTAGCGGCCGAGTTCCTTTCTCACAATTTAAAAATAATTGCGGTACCGGCCGACGGGCAGGCCGGTACTCAGTGGCTCATATCCGAGGGGATCGCAGCAATCGGCTCGCCGGCTAAAAATTATCCGGACGTGATCGGCGGCTGGCCCTCTGATCGCCCGCTACCGTATTTGCCGCTAAAAGGATCCGCTTAATGGCGCCAGGGGCGTGCCTCGTGCGGGATAATGGAAGGATCGATCGAAGCTGACCCGTTCTGGGTTGAGCGTTGATTCGAATTCAACATTCGTACCAATTATATCGGACTGAACTAAAGGGTGGCAACGACTTACCGTTCGTACTGATTTCAAGTTGAAATCGCGCATGTAAACAGCAAACAGCTTTCACGCTTGGTTGTCATCAACTAAACTGGTAATTACACCATCTAGTATCTAATAGATGAACCCTCTGGTTCAGCTACAGTTACTGTTAGTGCTGGGGTAGTCTATAGCTTTCAATTGGAGGAAAAATGTGTTAAAACACAATATCAAAATTCTTTTTGTGTCTTAAAGATACATTGCGACATGTTACTTTGGCACCAATAATCTGTTAAATTTGACAGCTGTTGTTCGTCTTTACATAATAATTATACAATATTTTATTAAATGACAAACACTGTCAATATCAAAAACACCATGAAGAATATTAGACTACTTAATTGATCCAAACTTTTAATATCTCTTATACTCAGTATGTCCCATTTATGCTTAAAAAAAATCTGCGGGTACATTATCGAGCTAAAAATATGTGAGTTTGTAATAGTATAACATTTTTCTTTTAGACGTTGAGGTTTTTTTCTTAAAATTGGATTATGGCAAAATAATCAAGCTGCTGATCTGAAATCTGGCACTGCTGTATTTTTGGGGATGGAGAATAAGCTGTATCTTACAGAGGGTGCCACTGGCGCTGTTTTTGGATCATGCTTTTAATCGTAACACCTACAAACTCCAAAATTCGAATAATAACATTTTCACCTAAAGCATTTAAATGTTACAGATGAACTGTACGTTCAAAACTAGGAAAAAATGCCAACTGGGCATAGGGCAAAAACATCATTGGTTCTCTTGAAATAGGGTGGCAAAATTTTGTCTGTTGTTTGAGTTCAATCCATAGGGAATTTTTTGTAACTTTAAATGATAAAATAATTATTCTGAGTAGGTAAGGCGACACTTTGGCTGACCCCCTCCACTTTCCCCCTAGGGCTCCGCCCCCTTTCCCCCTCCACCTCTAGGCCCCGCCCCGAAGCGGCGTGACGCGCGTGGCGTGCGTAGAGCCCGTGGCGCGCGTGGCGCACGCTTTGACGCAAGGACTGACGTTTTGGCACACGCTTTGACGCACGCTCTGATGCACGGATTGACGTTTTGACGTAAGTTTTGAGGTTTTGACGCACGCTTTGTCGCACGAATTGACGTTTTGACGCACGCTTGAAGTGGTCGGGGCCTAGAGGTGGAGGGGGAAAGGGAGCGGAGCCCTAGGGGGAAAGTGGAGGGGGTCAGCCAAAGTGTTGCCTTACCTACTATTCTATAAAATTTGAAAGTGGTAGGTTACGAATCTTGGAGTTAACAGGTGTTTTGGTTGCAGAATGAAAAGATACACTAAAATTATAACCCAGCAAGACCAAAAAGTTAACCCCAAAAAAGCAACGGGTAAAAGCACGATCAAAAAATAGCACAAGTTGCGCCCTCTGCGAGATACGTAGAAGTTGACATTTTTAGCATCCCCAAGAACACATCAGTGTCAAGGTTCAGTTCAAAAAAATAGACAAGGTTAAACATCGAAGATGCTAATTTGGAGCATTACACCTCAAAAGAGCAGTTGTCACCGTGATTGGAATTGAGACTGACATTGCAGTGTCGGTTTGCGACTGTCAGTCATAATAGAGGCATCCTGAGGATGTTCCGTGCCATTTTTGGACGAATGCTTGCCTTCAGCAGCTCCTTTGACGCAGGGTGTATTCGGAACAACATCATCAGCATCATATTCGGCGTAGGGAAGGTGTAGAAGACTCAAATCGAAAATATTCACGTTTCAAACGGTGTGTTTTCGACGAGCCGCCACTGCAAACTCCTGATTATATAAGAAACCGTGTCTAACCGCCAACAATGAGATGGTCGGCCCGTAAATATTGGATGTTCCCTCGCATATGTCACACCCGGATCGTACGGGGCCGTCAGGTGGAATTTCTTCGGTTTTTCCGCGGCGGTCGCCCCGAAAAGGCGGCCAGCGGCCGCGGCTGTCACGCCGCTCCGCGTTAAGTGGATTATTAACGTATTTGGAACGGACCACCGCGTAGATATCAGCTGGTAATTCGGGCTTTGTTGTTAATTGGGCGAAGACCATGGCGGCATGTGGAGAACCCTTTCGGTTTCGTAGATATTAGTGTTTCACAAGACTCTTGTAAATATCTTGTTCTTGTCTTGTTCTTGCTGCAAGAACAAGACAAGACTCTTTTAAATTTCTTGTCTTGCTTTGCAAGACAAGACAAGAAATTATTCTGCAAGAGTCTTGCAAGTTTGCAAGAAATCTTGCTAAAAGCAAGAAATCTTGCAAAAATCATTATCTGTAATTATAATTTCTGCAAAACTTTAATAGGATAAATAATAAAATGTAAGTGATGACGATATTGAATAATACTGATTTTTGCAAAATGAGCATAAATATAAACGATTATTCGAGAATAACTGTCTCTATAGTATCTAGTAAATATATGTTATATTTTATTTACAATATTCCTGGAAATTAATATTTCTTTTATTTTTTGAACTACTGCAGTTAACTGAAGTGGATTAATTTATTTTTTATAAGTTTGATTCAACTATATTTTTTTTTGCTAAAATACTTAAACAACCAAAGGAGTCTATTGGACTTCCTAATTTCCTAATGCATTGTTTCGCTTCGTATCATTGTGGCATAATGTAGATCGGGTTATTTTAGCAGGGTGGGTTTCGAGTTTTTTGTCCACTTCCACACAAATATCGAAATCCACAGACATTAAAATAACTTTAACCGAAAGGAAAGTCTTAGACATAGAGGCATTTCGAATTGAAAATCATGAAAACATTAAAACAAAATTATTATTATTATTAAAATGGAAAAAATAAATACATAATAACAAAAAAAAATCTGCGTCATTAATTAAATGTACCTATTATTGATACTAATTGCTTAGTTTTTTTTAACAAGAAGTTAGGCACCCTTCTAAAGTAATAGCGACAAACACGCGTAATATAGTGCCTAATAGCACCTTTTTAAGTTTTTATGATAATCAAAAGAACGAAACTGTTTTAGAACTGGGTAGGTATATTTAATTAATCCGATGAAGACAATATTCTAATACATATACCTATGTTTTGTTTTTCATTTGTATTCTACAAAATGATGGCTTAAAAAATATTGCTGAGGCAGTCATCAAATTTTAAAAGAAATGGCTTGTGGCATATGGGACAAAATGCTTTGGTAATTGGCAACACCAAACTAGTTTCCAATATCTAATGGAAATTATGTACGGGTCCTTTGGAGGTGTGCAGACCACGACAGGTACCTGTTTCGGGCTTGCACCGAAAGACCCAGATTTCGTTGGCTAAGTGGAATAGGAAATAGTATAATGCGGTGGCATTTACCATCCAACGCCATCTAGTTGGTACTGCCAAAACCAAAGCAATGTGAACTCGGCAGAGCGGCGCGGTGGAAAAACCAGAAGAAGCATACACACGGGGAGCCAAGAAACTCGCTTGATTCATCACCGAGTATATTCTAATATATAGAAATCAACAAGGATCGAATCGTGAATTTCAATCCTCGTGTGCTTACGTCTATAGCCAAACAATGATTAAACAACATGAATATTTAGTGTCCCCATTATAATTTTAAAAGAAATGGCTTGTGACATATGGGACACCTCCGAAGGACCCATAGGTACATAATTTCCATTAGATATTGGAAACTAGTTTGGTGTTGCCAATTACCAAAGCATTTTGTCCCATATGCCACAAACCATTTCTTTTAAAATTATAATGGGGACACTAAATATTCATGTTATCAAATTTTAAGATCAATAAAATATTAAATTTTTGGAATAAGATAAGAAAAATCGCCTATCTATACCTACTAAATATTTGAGTTATCTAACTACCTTAAATTAAAAATATTCCATAAAAATCCAATTAACATTTTTGCCTGTTCCAATCATCATTTCAGTATGTATGATTTGTTTTGTGTTTATGAATGAATGATTTAAAATATCTGAGTACAGACCTACAGTATCCCTTCACTAAATTCTAAATACGGCCCTGCCTTCTAAACAAAGAACATGGCGACCACCGGCTGCCAAACATCAAAGGCGCCGTCGTCGAGTTTATATTCTCCCCTTCCTTGATCTCTGTCACTGTGGACTCCGCGCCCTGCCGCGCCGCGGCTCTGCAGTGCTGCGTCAACTTGTTTCCACAAGCTTTACGCGTAATAAATAATGCAAGAGTCTTGCTAACAAGAGTCTTGCGATGACGTCACTAAACAAAAAATGCAAGAACAATTAATTGCAAGAAATCATGCTTTCAAGACAAGATTTTTTCCAGCAAGAGTCGTGCAAGACAAGAATGAATTTAATTTCTTTTCTTGCTTTGCAAGACAAGACAAGAATGGGCCTTACAAGACAAGAAATCTTGTCTTGTGAAACACTAGTAGATGTAAGTACCACAATGGACATAGGTAAGTGTAGATAATAGCCCAGACAACACGGAATGGAAGTCTGATCCAATGCAATATTTCGTTCCGTGTTACTGCTACTCTTTAATAGATGGCGCGGTAATAAGATCAACTGTAGATTGAGACACACGAATGGTGGCTCCTTGTTGCCGGATTGCCCATCTTTTCCCCATTGACACAAATCAAATTTCCAGTCTTTAATTCCTTTCGACGCCAACAGCAAGAACGAAATCTTCGTATAGCGAGCAAACGTTTGTTTATGATATAATGCACAAATAATACATTAGAAAGACAAATGCAATTGTTTCCATCGCCTAGCATTTGAAATGAAAGTTTAATAAATGCCTAGCGTTTCTCACAATTCGCCATTTTCAAGAAACGCATAGGCGTTCGAGCGAAGAGGAACAAATCCATCATTGTTAGAATATCGATACATCAACTTGCCTCTAATGTTTCAACCGGCACTTGTACAATGGCAAAGCCGGACCACCTACGGGTGGTCACTCCTCTACCTCGCCACCCAAACACCTTGCGCAACAACAGCCGGCGAAATGTTGTGATTAAGCTATTGGCAATTTCCATTATTATTTAATGGGCCATTGTTTTTCAGTCTGTTTATAACAACTTTTTTGTGATGCAACGATGGTATTGTGTTATAATAAAATGTTCACGTCTTTGGTATTTTACAATAATTTACACTCATATAGACGGTTTTTCGTATAGGCGCGTGAGCTTTACTCGAAAGCTAAGCCTATGTGGTTTCGTAAAATAATAGTCTACCTAAATATGGCAAATTCAACACTTTTTTTAAACTAACTTTCCCACGTAACATATTGAGAAGTATTGAGAACAATATATAAGACACTTGTATAACAAGAAATACAAAGCTGTTTAAAATTTTGTAACGTACAGATTGTAGACAGTTGTTACCTTTAGTTTAGTAATTGAATGTGTTTTTTTTTAATAACAACATTATTTTGGAATAGCAAGATGAGGCTTTGAACAGGTAACAAGGTTCATTGCCTTCTACTTTGAGAATACATTGTTCTTTACAAATGTGGAGAAGCTGACTTAGAAAATCCAATATAGATGATGAAGACTTATGACTTCGTTTACCTGAACAAGTCTGTATTTTGCGGTTAAAATAACTAGGTTTTTCGAGAGCGGAAAATAACAAGAATCGAACAGACCATAACGACTTTTGTTTTTACCCATAATAATCGACTCCAAAACTGTGCGTGTGGTCCACGTATACTGGCGCAAAAACCATAATGACCTGGTGCCTGGTGCTTGTTAAGAAACACACGTTACATTATCAGACTGCGCATGGGAAAAACGGTATATTCGATTTTTAGAGACAACTTAGTCTAAGCCGACGCATTCGCAGATGTGCAATTGTTCGTTGCGTCTCTCGGTTAGGCACCCATAAATTATAGTACCCAGACGGTATTGCCAAGTCGACAGATTAACAGTTAATTTCCTGTCTGGCCAATCTGCGCATATATTCAACGCCGGACACCTCCTAAGAAGGTTAGCGATGGTATTTATAGATTGTGGATTTGAAAGGGGTCGTTTAGCACGAATCGCTTCAATTTGCTACTCTAAATAGGGTAAAGTATGTACTTAGAACAGTTCTCAACTTTTTTACTTTACAAATTTTTATTAAAGTATTTTGTATGATGTAATTTGTTAAAAATTTAAAATTTCTCGTTTCCAGATTGTTAAAGAATAAGTACCACACCTAAAATTTTTAAACTAAATCAAACTAAAACAGTTAAAACATGACGTGAGAAGCTTCCAGGATATTTGCCCAGATAACAAAATGATCGTCTATTCAATACTGGTCATATCTAAAATAAATTAAAATGGTTAAGGCTTCTCTAGTGACGCGTCAACATTTAATAAACTTCAGTCCTTGTGTATTCGAACCATAAAACAACGACTCAGTGCATTGTAATACAAAATACAAAGGTTAGTTTCCAACTGAGAATGATAGACCGTCGAGTATGGCATTTCTGCTTATATGCATCGGCTTCTGATACAATATTTGAAGTTTTGATAATTTTTTCGTATAGTATTGTAAGTAATATGGGAATTTTGACCTGCTACATGAAATAAGAGTATAATACAAAGCCTCTCTCAAAGTGATGTAATGTATCGAGATACATGTATCTAGATACAGTATCTAGATACTTTTTATGTACCTAGATACATATCTAGATACTTACAAAAATCAGGATCTTCTTTAGTATCTAGATCCTTTTGAAAGTTTCTAGATACTTAGATACTAGATACTTTTTTAGCCACGCGCGATGTCAAGGCGTGCCACGTGCCTAGATTTAATTTTTAAACCGTTCCTATGGGCAAACATTAATTTTAAGTTTATTGTAATTCAAATAGGATTACCTGCTTTGTGCAATCGATGAGGCAAAAAATATAACACGGTTTTACCATCATCTGCGCCAGTCTAGCGCCTCTTTAGTACAGGAGGACAAATTTTAACGCTAAGGCGTAACAGGCTCAGCGATGAAAACTTCGAAATGTTGGTAATGTTAAACAAAATAAACAATACAAATAATAAAATGGGGTTTGAATTAGTGATTTTTTAAAATACCGTACATAAAGCACCTACTCAGTGCTCACTTTGGAGTGACGTACACGATAAACTACTAGGTAACCCACAACTTGTTTCAATTAGTGACAATCTAAACTTCACATTCGTCTAAACAGTTCTACTTTACCTACACGCACACACTTGTTTCATAAATATCTATTTTAAATAGGTAAGTATATTGATTGCCTTATGAGGTCTGAAATTTTCTTAATTATCTGAATGTATCTGAGTGTATCTGAATGTATCTGGAAGTATCTAGATACTTTTTTAACGTATCTGTAGGTATCTGTACCCATATACTTTGGAAAAAATGTATCGGTATCTGCATCTGTATCTAGATACATCTGCCAGACAGTATCTGTATCTGTATCTAGGTACCGAAAAAATGTATCTGTTACTCACTGCTCTCTCATACCTTTAAGAAGATTGCGCAAGAATTTAGACAGGCTAAGATTGATCTTTTTCGCCTCTTACTAATAGGAGGAGGAGATTTTTATATTTAAGATGAGTTCCAACTTGCAATTTTTTTTGTTTAAACTGCACTTTAAACGAACTATACTTTCGTTGAAGTCATTCAACCAGAAACCACAGAACCTCATGCAAAATTCTCAATTGCACAAAAAAAAATCCCGGACGAAATATGTATACCTACAATGTCACCGCAGTCACCATATGGGATTTATTTTTTAAATATAGCTTTGGTTAAAATTTTATGTCGGGAACAGTTTTTAAATCAAATTAGAGCAAAAATGACATTAACAGTTGTGGCCAAGCGATGCCTGTTAGCTGTCAAATTTGACATTTGTTGCAGAAAGTGTCGGAAAGTGGCATTTCTAAATCGAATTTGAAAATATATATATGAAAAAGATGTTTCTACTGCGATTTTATGTACCTACTTGTGCAAACTTGCAATTCGTTTACCATGGCCAACTTACAATTTACTTATTACAATAAATTATGTTTGCAGAAAAGGTGCGATAACTAAAGTCTAATTACAGCAATGCCCTCTTTTGACAGTTTCCCTATATTTTACATTCATTTAATATTTTATAATATTAAATACTCCTGTCTTTTCAAAAGTGCGATAAAATTATTGGAACTTCGCCCCGCTCGTGTCAATATTTTTTATGGTTTCAATTTTAGTTTTTAGAAATATGGAAAGTAAATAAAATATTTATTATGGAACTGATGACGGTAAGTATTACAAAATTAATTAAAAATTAATTTTTATCAGTTAAGTAAACTTTGTAGTTAAGTAAAAAATATTTTATTTGATAAAAATATCAACAATTGCAACTCTATCCCAGGCTTTTGACACGCATACATTAGAAGCGCAGTAGAAACATCTTTTTCAAATAATTTTTTTTTTCAAATTCGATTTAGAAACGCCACTTTTCGCCACTTTATGCAACAAATGTCAAATTTGACAGCTAACAAAGATTGCTTTGCCACAACTGTTAATGTCATTTTTGCTCTAATTTGAAGCAAAACGACATCATTAAATAAAGCTATTTTTTAAAAAGGCTCATATGGTGCGCTCTTTAATGGTGACTATTGGTGACACGGTATACAGTGTGTCCGCGTTTGCTTATAAACACTCGAGAAATCTATGGGGAGCTGAGAAAAATTCGCATTATATATTTTTTAGAATGGGCTACGGGAAGGTAGGTAGGTATCTCACAGTCCCTACTATTTCTATTGGGTGATTATTCCATGGCTAGCTATGCTTTTTTAATGACAATTTTTCAGAATGCTCCATATGGCGTCATTTGGCGTTACTTCCAACTTCTGTATACTAAATTTCACGAAAAAAAATAACGATCGGTTTTCTTTTCATAAAGATTTCATTACAACAGAAACTGTCACCCAAGCTAAGCAGTTTATCGTGGACATACTGTATATTTGTTAAAAAATAAATCGTGGAATACATCAACATGTTTACAGTTTGCAAATTGGAGGGAATTGCCACGTTACACTTAAATAATTGTACTATTCACAAGATATGTATAATATTGTTATAATATTTTTTTCCGGCTTATTTGCATCCTTATCTTTTATATATTAATAAATAGTTGTTGAAATTCGTAAAATATTGATTTTTCCCAGACGATTTTACTCTCCGGCAACTGTTTCATGTGCGTCGATTTGTTCGGGTATACATTAACATTCGTCATTTTTCTTGCAAATGGTGGTGTATTGGGGTAATAATTTTGAACAATGGGACACGAAACGTACGTGGCATCTAAGAAAAAGCGCCACCGGTAACGCAATCAGCCCGTGCATCTACAGGGTGTAACTAAACTGATGGTCAAAAATGAAACCACGTATTTTTGGAGTCAAAATAAGGGCACTTCTTCATATATTTTTTTCTCCTACGGTCCATAGTTTTTTTTATACATATTTCTTAGTATTTCTAGAAGTATACGAGATATTTTCTTCAAACTTGGCGTGTCACATGAGCAGATGAGCCGTCAAACTTAAGGTTGACATGAAGCTTCTGAGGCTCCCAGTTGCGGAGATACAGGGTGTTAGTAAAATTAATTAGTGCAGAAAAATATGAATACCCTGTATAATCGCATTTTTTAAATTTGTTTTGAGTGGTGAATAGAATGGTTAACAAAAAGTATCTCTTAGTATTTTTTCATATTCGCAGCCGTTTCTTAATTATTTTTAAGGAACGGCAACGCTGCAATGAACAATAGTCACTTTAAGAATAAATCTAGCAATCTGTGGTTGTCAATTAAACTTTATTTAACAAAATACAAAAGCAAAAACGATAATAAAAGAAACGTATTGCTATTAGAAAATAAAATTATTAAATGTTCGAAATGACCGCCGTCTCTTTCAATACACGCAACTACGCGTTTCCGCATGTTTATTATTGCCATTGGCAAGTCCATAGCAAAAGTGCATATCAGTCAATTCTTCAAATGAAAATATAATTTTCAAAATATTGATACTAAAGTGCAAAGTTGGCAGCCAAATGATTCAAATAATGCCAAGTTTAATTGACATCCACAGATTGTTAGATTTATCCTTAAAATGACTTGTTTATTGCAGCATTGCCGTTGTTTGAAAATAATTAAAAAACGGCTGAGAATATGAAAAAATACTACGAGATACTTTTTGTTAACCATTGAATTTACCATTCAAAACAAATTTAAAAAATGCGATTATACAGGGTATTCATATTTTTCTGAACTAATTAATTTTAATAACACCCTGTGTCTCCGCAACTGGGGGCCTCACAAGCTTCATATTAACCTTAAATTTGACAACTCATCCGCTCATGTGACACGCAAAGTTTGAAGAAAATATCTCGTATACTTCTAGAGATACTAAGAAATATGTGTATTTTTCTCTAAATTTCTACGCTCTGTATAAAAAAACTATGGCCCCTAGGAGAAAAAAATATATGAAGAAGTGCCCTTATTTTGACTCCAAGAATACGTGGTTTCATTTTTTACCATCAGTTTAGTTACACCCTGTATACACAAATATTTGTTTCGATTTGGCGAACGATCGCAATGCCATCTGGTCTAATTGTATTTTATCTGTGGAAAAACGTATCGCCGGCTCGCACTTCTCGCGTCTCCCCGACGCCTCGCCCGGCCCGGGCGGTACGGCCGCAGCGTCACCGTCTCACCGCCGTGCCGCGGCAGGTACCGGCCGAGATCAAAGGCGCCGCCGCGGCCCCGGGCGACGGCCCGCACTAATTGGAGAGCCGGGCCCGGTCAAAGGAACCGCCGGAAGAAAGTATCGAGCGCTGCGGCCGCGGCGAGCCGCGCCGGCCCGGCTAATTGAGTGACCGACAACTTATTTTGTGCGCGGCGCGGCGCGCCGGTGGTACCGCGAGAGGCGCGAACGGCCGCGCGGGGCGATCGGATTCCAGGGGGTTCTGGGATGGACGGGCCGACCGATCGCGAGCGGTTCCCCGGATGCATTTTTCCGTTTCCTATGCGGTTAGCGCAACCGACTGCGCTAATCGTATAGGAAACGGAGGCGATACCTGCTTTCCGTCTCCTATACGGCTAGCGCAACCGACTGCGCTAATAGTGTAGGAAACAGAGAGACCTGCATCTTCGTTCCCTAAGGGGTTAGCGCACACACATGCCAATATTCACTCTGCAATGAGCTTCCTAGGTGTACCTTCTTTGTAGGTACACGCGCGGCCCTTGAAATCGTTCCAATACGTGTGGACGCAAAGGCGTTCAACTGGCAACGTTGCAATTACACCTCCCCTCTCTCGTGGTTTGAAAGATAGCGATAACCTTAAAAGCGTAAGTGACGGCAAATCTAACATGTTATTACGCGACATTACCTTACGTGACATTGCCAGTTACAGTGCAAAAAAACAGTAAATTCGGCGCTGTTAGGTTGGCCTTAGATTGCCTGAATAATAGTGCAAAATCTTATAACCCTGCCCACGGACATTGGCGGCTTTTTTTTCAAAAGTCTTTCGACAACCTCGAATATAGAGCCGTTCTAAAAATCGATGAAGGTGGTAAATCTCTTAATTGGGTGTCGTACTTTCCTCCGGTACCAAAAAGAACCTCGAAAATCCGATATCTAAGAGAAATTCCCGATTCAAGATTAACCACTTTCGAGAAACAGGACGGCTGTAGAATCAACGAAACCGACGGAAAATCCTCTGAAACCACTATTGGAAATTGCTTGTTTTTTCTCATTTCTCGATTTTTCGGGGGCCCGGGAAGCATCAGAACCTCACCCGAAGACTCCAGGGAAGCTTTAAAAATTGAAATAAACCAAAGATTTGGTTCGCGGTTAAGTTAAAGAAGTGTAATAAACCAATGTAAAAAACCACTACGAGATTCTTCTATAATAACACAATTATACTTAGATATTATACCTTATTTAACTAATACCACTTTGACAATAAAAGAAATCCGCGTAATTTCACGTTACGTGAATCTCAAAACACCAAGAAACTGTGTAAAACTTTAAATCCACTTCATTATAATGATAGTGCAGCGATTTATTATCTAACCTATTTTCGTTGACTGGCGTGTTAATACGTCAGTTAACGCAATTTTTATTTTCTACGGGGAGGAGCGGGTCGGTACGAGGTAATGTAGGGGAAGTTGTTGATTTGAGTAGCCGTGGAATTGGCGCAACGTTGCCGCACTTACCCAAAATTCTTGATTTCTTGCTTATTTATCATGCCTAGTGGAACGATTTCTGAGGCCGCGCGTGTACATACACATACAGAGTGTTAATAAAGTACCTATGTCACAAAATTTCAAGGGAAGATTCTTGGGTCGATTTCAAGAAAAACTTGATATGAACAACAGCGCTCCTTAAGAGTTTTCTTTTTGAGATACAGGATGTTGAAATTTCCAGAAAAATATGGAATATTTTGAAAAGCTTTTCTGTAAATCGTGAATAAATCGAAGCCAAACTTAAAAGACAACAATAAGTTGCCCTATTTTGTTGCAATAATGTGTTATTTATTTAAGTTATCCTACAGCTGGTTGCAACTGTGTTATTAGCATTAGTAAAATAATTCCATCACAAAACTCGTGTTTGCTTAAAACCCCGACAGATATGGAAAAATGTCAAAAGATGATTTTTGTAGAGAATTTTATGGTCTCTCCAAAAATGTAATAAAATGTTGTATTACACAGAGCCGGACTAGTTTGTTGCAAATTAATAATGTCGATCCTTCGCAAGTACGCCACTGGCAGCCCCATAAGGCTAGTAGACGAGGGTAGATCAGGTGGTGTTGCTAAGGGAATTTGACATTACCGTCATGTACTGTCATCTGTTAAACCACACCATACTAAATTTCAGAGTCATTTATATAGGTTAGTTTTTATTTGACAGTTATTCTATCTTATCTGTTTCGTGTCTTTCGATAAAATGGAAAAAGAGCAATATCGATCAGAAATTCGCTTTTTATTTTTGGACGGAAAACATGAGAAGAAATAAAAGCGAAGTTCACCGTCACCATATTGGTTTAATGAATTCAAACGTGGTCAAATTTTATTGAGAGACACGAAACACGTATGGACTGTCATATAAAAACTAACCTCTGAATCAATCTGAAATTTAGTATGATGTGGTTTGACAGATGACAGTACACGACGGTAATGTCAAATTCCCTCAGCATCGTCACCTGTCGTCAAACACGGGTACTTATTGATCGATCCTCGTACTACCATAATTTGGCACTCCAGTTAGACCTATAGCGACTACCAAGTTTGGCTTCGATTTATTAATTTACAGAAAAGTTATTCAAAATTGTCGATATTTTTATATCTGCACTCAATGCTCTTTTCTTCTTATTTATAGGTAAGTACCCACTATCGCAATTTTTAGTGATTTTTTGATTTTCATTGGTTTATTTCAAAGAAAACTATTTGTATATTTGTATATTTCGCCACGTTTCCTACACGATTAGCGCACTCGGTTGCGCTAGCCGCATAGGAGACGGAAAAATGCTCCCCGCATACTCTGAGCATGGGGTACTGCCAATGGCATTTATCTTATAAGTGGATGCCAAAGACGCTAAACTTTATCATATTAGTACCGGCCGCGGAAGTTTCTGGATCGTTAGATCGTAATGTCAGCGTCTGTATAGTGCTGGCCGCGTACAACGGCTATAATAAGTAAGGCGACGAGATTCCATAGGGTTTCAGGATAGATGGGTTGATGTATCGTGTTCGAAAGAAGCAAACGATTCTCCGAATGCATGAGGTACCTACTACCAATAGTTGTGGTTGCTGGGTCGAGATATGAGAGACGGTTTAAGTCTAGGCGACTCCAAAATTGACTTGGCAATTGAATACTTGAAGGTTTGATACCTGTAAGTGGATGCAAAAGATCCTAACGTTGATAGTAGTACTGCCCGTCCAAGTTTTTTTGGGTCGTTAGAGATTATTAAGTAATTCGGAAGAGGGAATAACAACTCTGCCAATATACTTTATACATTATGCACGCATCGAGATTCTTCACAATTTTGAAGTAGCAAGTACCTAATGTGCAAGTACCTAATGTAAATTTATAATATTTGATGAGGATAGATTAATAAGTTTTATGAAAGTTATAATTACCCCATGTTTGTGGGAAGCATTATAGAAGGGTAGTATTAGTCGAACACCGCGATGCGTGAACTGATATACAGAGGCGCCGAGATTCCAGAGGGTTTTGGGATGGGTGGGTTGATGGACAGGATTGCGTTTAGAAAAAAGTAAGCGAGTCTTCGAATTCCCATTACTGATTTAGAATAATTGAAGATTTGAGACATATTATATAAGCGGATGCCAAATAACCTAAAGTTGATCGCAAGTTGCGCTAGTTTTTCGCCCGGAAGAGGAAATAACTGTTCCGAATGCTTTATATACTGTATAAGCATCGAGGTACTGACACTACTTGGAAGTAGCAAGACATACAGTTCTATGGTTTGTACAAAACAAATTCCGATGCACGTCATCGTATACGGCATTGGAAAAGACTCGTCATAGGGACGCAGCGTTGCCGTATCGTGATAAATAAAGATACAAACAATAACCGTCGCATTCACCATATTTTTAAACCACAAGCATAAAATGTTTTTATATGATAAAAGATTGAACTTTTAATGGGTTTGCAGTCAAGTTGGTCTTTAAAGAAAACTATTGGTTAATTGCCAAGCTTTCGGAATTGTTTATTCCAATGCAAAACACGTGGAAACGTTCACGTGCGCGTCCACGAGGTTATAACTTATAACTCGGGCTCTGGCGGTTGTAAATTCGGCAACGTCGCCTGTAGCGTTAAGAGCGATACCAACATAATACTAGGCCAAATTCAAATATCAACACACAAAATCACATATGTTTTCATATAAAACGTTGGTAACACAATTTTCGTCATTAATTGTTATTGATGACGTGCAACGGAATTTGTGTTGTACGAACCATAGAATGGCAACTAATATGAATTTAGAATATGGGATGCGTAAGAAAACAACTATAATATGTTTGATATCTACACGTGTGTTAGATGGTACTGCATGCGCGTATATTTTACAAAAAAGATTATCCACTCGCAATACTACCATCTGTGGTTATAGCCACGCGCTAACAGCTATGCAGAGCAACGGGTTTTTGTGAGGATGGACAGATGCTGAGCGAAGGAGACCAGGAATTCTTCGAATGCCTCATGCATCTTCAGAGGGATGCTTCGGCAACATAATGAAATATTGCACCAAGTTGAAATATTTTATGGTTTGAGCAGATGCAAAAGTTACCAGACAAAAATTTGTCGTATCAGTACCGGTTGCCAAAAGTAAGAGTCAAAGAGCGATACTCCCAACAGAATAACTATTATTATAGGCACTCGCAGACCAATACAGTTCACCCGAAGAGAATATTCTATAGGGGGTTCATTATATGTTTTTACTCGCGTAGAATCCATCCACCATGACACCTGTTGCACACCACCATATAAAGATACCAAGGGACCTTCATCAGCAGTGCAGAGACAATATAGTGTAAATTTGAGCCGTACACGAATCCTAAACCATGTGCCTCCGTCTCTCTCGACCGCAGGTCTGTTGGCCCGCCGGTTTTCGCTTCTAATCCTGACGCACATGCACGGATGCCCAACCTGTTCGCCGGGCTCCGTCCTATTATTCGCGCTTCGCCGCCTTTGGGAAAAAATCAATTAAAGAGAATAAATTTGAAAACAGTGCTGGGCGGTTGGCCAGTTCGTAGGCCCGTGTATCACCGGGTCGGGGAATGCGATTAACTCGAAACCGGCGGCTTATTATACGACGCGGGCGGGTGAGACTGTGAGCTGTGTGGCCGGGCGGTGTAACCGACACCTTGGAGGTCGCGGGGAATTTTGAATATTTTCGCCCCTGCAAGCGCGCCTGATGTAATCGGTTCATTGGTTTATTTTGCGGCGTCTTTCACGCTTTTCGTGAATACGCACATATCGGTACCTGTACCTTCCAAACGAATAATATCAGAATGCGGTTTGCGGCATTCAACGCTTCTCAGCAATCGAGTTCTATAGTTTATCCAAGATACAGCGGCAGTAGATATAAACAAAGTCACATGACCGCCTTGCGAACGATTGCCAGGGTCGGACTAATATGAGATTCCAAGTGGCTTGTAATTCTGAACTAATTCTTTTAGAAGTTCTAAAAATTGTGTTTCTACCTTTCGTGGATCTTTATAAATTTCCTTAAATTAAGTAGCAAAATAAATATACAGAATATACTGCTCGCGATCCGATCTAAAATATGCAGGCAACTCGACTAAGGGAAGAGCCGGCCCTGCATTCTGCTCGCCGCGTAAACACTTGACATTTTATGACGGCCAGACCAATAAGAGAATAGGTTTACGTGGTGGCCAATGTTTTGATCCACTGTCGCTGTATCTTGGATAGACTTTAGACACTTCTACTACTAGCTACTTTTTGAATATCTTCGAGTGGGGGAAATCCCCAAAATTGTCCAATTTGTTTATATCAAAACCTCTAATAAATACAGGGTGATTCAGTCATGATGTGAAAAATTTTGACCACAAGCTGGGGAAGGTCTACTAAAAAAAAGTGCGAAATATATTTTTTCTCGTAGTTTAAAACGTGGGGCAAATGATGAGTCTTAAAGGTATTCTTAAAAAAGTAGTCACAATTCGTTTTAGCCCTATACGTTAAAGTAAATTTAGCGCGCACTGAGTTTCGTTGATGTGAACCTTAGACGAGAGAAGACTCGCCTAAGATGTGGACTAACTGCGGTTGGATAACTAACTATTCCCAAAACAAAACCAATGGTCTGGTGGTGGCGGTATAGCATGAGGTAGGAAGGAACAATACCGACTGTGGCGCTCTAGCGACTGTGGCGACTCAGTCTTGTCAATATCTTGGGTACAGGTGTGTGGATCGTGGCGTGTAGAGAGTTCCGCGATCCGCGAGGCCATGAACTTGTAACTATGGAAGTTGAAAGTAAACAGTAATAGTGTTTTAATTTCGATGCATATTTGCACATTTTGTGCTTAGTTTTGTGTTTTGTCTGCTACTGCAGTCTCTGCAAACAACGTGCATCCGTTGTGGGAAACTATAAGAGCTCCCTATACACGCCCACCGATTACTGTTGATTGCCATTGAAAAATCAAAAAGCATCTAATAAATTCACTTAGACTATATGCACATATTTTTTGAAATATCCGGGAAAAGGTACAAAAAAAGTAAATTTACGATATGTGCAACTGGCAACTCCGCGCCCCAGGGTTGGCAGCCTCCACGCGCGAATTTTTAACAGCTGATCAGGTGAGCGCGGTTAACAATGGCTTTTTAATACACTTCTGAAAATATATTTTTTCTTTTTTTTTACTTTTTTTAAATAAGCTATTTTTTCCCACCTGTGGTTAATTTTTTTTACATCATGACTAAATCACCTTGCCAATGCTGCCAATGCTTTTCTGCGGCTTGCATTTCCCCATGCATTTGAAGTTGAGATTTCTGGAAAACCTGCAGTAATAATTGTTTACTGCATATTACGCACGAATGGAAAAGTTAAGATCAATCAGTGCGTAATTGCTTTACAACTCAAGTTACGTACTATTCTATAATATGGTCACATTTATTATATATGATTAAACTACTCACTAATTCAGTAATTAATTATTTAACATATTTCTTTGCTCTGACAGGGTTAAAAGTCAGGTTTCAATGTAGGTATTTGTCTTTATTTTTGACGTCTGCCTAATATGATTTGGCCCCCTATGATTCTGTGTTCCGTGCGTTTTTACTGAGTGTTTTTGCTTACCGTGCGATAGTGTTTAAAATGTGTCAAGCTCAACTTTTATACGTGGTAGGTAGTGCCATAGATTAATAGTACATTGTGTACCTAGTAGGAAAAGCTGAACATTCCCGGACGACCGTAAAGATTGCCTGTCGAGGCGTAAGCCGAGACTGGCAATACGGAGTCGGGGAATGTGGCTTTTCCTACGAGGTATACATACTATTTTTCCGAAAATCGAAAATTACTCAAAGAACATAAATTATTACAATCAACTTGTTTTTAGTTTATAAATAACTGTAAGGAAATAATATTTCCTTACAGTACAAAAATAAATATTTCCTAACAGTTACTTTCCGTTGCCTGGCAACGACTAAGTGCAAGGAAATATTGACTTTTTCTTTCAAAAATGTTATCAAAAAATCCTGTCACACCAACTTTCAAACTTTTCCAACAATTCCAAACATTCTAGATACATTATAACTACAAACGCGCATGAAAAGTGAACGAATTTTCCATACCTAATTTCAAACTTACCTTCTAAAGTGTATTTTTACTAGTTACGTACATCAAGTTCTTAACTATTAAGAGCCCAGGTTTAGGATAAATAGCTCCACAATACTCGCAATCTGTGTTATTAGCATGTAAACAAGAACTTCCATTAGCAAATCGCGGAAGATTTTTCGTGGGCTTGCCAAAATAATGTCAAGCTGGATATTCAATGACGTCACCTTTCCCTACCGTCTCCACCATACGAGATGCGGTCACCAGTATGGTAATTCACCGTAAAACCGCTGTAAAAATAGGAAAAAATATTGTATGTCATCTGTTTATCAACACTTTGATGCCTGCTTCAACAACGCCTGCTATCTACCCTACAATGTCGTCAGATCTAATGGTTGATGTGTCGTAATTTTACCTTTTTAACCATTTCATGTCGTGCGAAAATCCCATATCGCACGACCTTGTTGTTAATGCTTTTTCAGATTAAACTTGCCTATACCTGACCAGTTTTTGCCAACTCTAACCTACCGTAGACTTGTTCCTCATAAAACCAGGAATCCCATAGCATAGAGGTATACCATAAATAACCTTCGGGGGCGGCATTCTTTTTAATCTGCTCCTATTTAATCCTTCTAATGTCAGAAAGGCCGATAATTTCTGTTGCTGGCGAACACAAAAAGTCCAGGGCCTTTATCGGGACGGACACGAGAGAGGTGTCAGGAAAGCTCTAAGTAGTTTATAATTATTAGGTGCCCGGCACCGCTATACATAACTTATAATAACGAGCCTTGCTCACAAAATCCAAGAAAAAAACTCGTTTGAATAATTTATTACCCTCGAGATTGACCTTGGCGGCGACTATAGAACTATTTCTGTTTTCTTTTCGGTAGTTTACAAAGGCGACTGTGCCGGTCGAAACAGGTCTCAATCAGGTTAGGTTATGTTCTTTTCTACGTCAATTACCTACCTACCGAGGAGGAATATTTCTGCAACTTGTTTATTGGCGGCCCGGCGGGTAAAGTGGTATAAGTCTAAAATCAGAGTTCTGAGATATTCAGCCTTTAACTTTGATTGTTTTGCATTTTGATTGTAATTATCATAAATGAAAAATTGTCATAGGGTATGAATAATCACAATGGTGTATATTGAAAACCAAATTTTGAATATACCCAAAAGCATTTTTAGCAAAAAAATGAAATACTTATACCAATTGACACAATTATTTATTGAGAAAATATTACATATATCTCTTTTCACTATAATAATAAGGAACAATGGTAACCAAAACAAAAATAATATTTAAATTGTAAACTTTGAATGGAGCTTAAAAAATGCTCTATTCATTTTCGGTGTCATCACCATTTATTGTATCTATAATATGGTCTCTATCATCGAACGGTTCATCTGACTCAGAATTCCAAAAACTACATGAAGGCTCAGCTGTAACCCCAGTTACTTAATTTTTGATGTCTGAGCTTTCTTTTAAGGCATCTTCTTTTGTAGATTGGGTTTCACAAAACTGTACTGGAACAAGTTCTCTAAAAAACAGAACAAATTAGAGAGGTTTGTGAAAATATTTTTATATTAACACACATAAAGCCTTTTTTAGATCATTTAATAATCTAGTACAGTAGCAGGTAATAATAATTTGTCATAAGCAACAATAATGATGAAGGACAATAGGTTTCTAAAACAAAACAAAAAACATACTCACAGGCAGTAATCAAACACCATGATATTAAAAGAGCATGAACATAGATAGCCGAGGAAAATAATACTCTTTATATATGGTGCTCCTATTAGAAAACTCCCAACTCAAGAAAACATAAGTAGAAGCGTTTTTATAGATGCGACTAGAGTGATTTCTTTATCTCTTTTAAACAGTTTTTCTTCAAAAGAAAAAAATTATTTATAGTTTTTATCAAAATATTTCGACATAATAGGTCATTGAAAATACAATAGGAAATGGAAATAATTTGAAAATGAAAAGTGTTTAAAATTCAAAATTCCAATTGCGGCTTTCTCATTTTTCATATATATTTTTCCTTTCATTGGAATACTTGACTACATTATTAAATGTCTCTGAATAAAGAAGTGTAAACTAACGGACAACTAAAGTTTATATACCTGTCAACGTTATTTCTTGGCCTCCAATGACGTCTTCGTTGTCTGATGAAACAGAAGGATTATTATTATTGTCAGCTGTAACCATTTCTGCAAAAAAACTGCCCAGATTAGAAAGATCTATGAAAACATACACCAGCCCCAACAAAACGGAAGGAACAGATAATTTACACATTAGCTGCTTATATACAAATTTAAATTTTGTTACCTAATTTGATAGATAAATTATTATTAATTTGCAATAAAGTCTTTTAAAATTAATACCTATTATTCAATTGTTAATAGTAATATTATTTTTGCGCTAGTTTAATATAAGCCATCCCTTATAATTACGTTAAAATATATCTTACCGTTATGATCATCTTGTTTAACAGCCACAGCGTTTTTCACTATTAACCTCGTCCCTTTAGAGAACATTTTGTCTCAATAACAAAAAGTCCTATTTGAAATAAAAGGATGCACAAAACAAAATCACCCAGCTGCATCGAACGCCGACACGATACTGCTCACTGGTGCTTAATAAGTTAGGTTAGGTTATCCAAATTTCAAGCTGTCCGCCGACAAAATTAACATACAAGCTGGGATTTTTTTGGGAAAACTGGTATAAGTGTACTAAAACAAACTATTAATCCATGCCTTGTTGCTTGTTATATTTTGGGAAAAAAGGTATAAAGCATACTTATTTCAATTGAATTATAGGAATACTATATCGTAAATAGTGAAAAATGGTTTAAGTGAACTTTTACCATTTTTCACGGAATTTGTAGGCAGCATTATTGAAAAAAAATTGATATGTTTACATATATTGGTGTCCACATTAAATTTTGAAAAAAAACTTGACATATACCGAATGCCACAAAAAATAAGGGGGATAGGAAACGATTTCAACTTATATCATTATTCCCAGCTGTAGTTTACGTTGCGCTGAGTTCGGAGGTATACTTAACTCATTTTTCACAAATTTGTACTTATACCACTTTTCCCGCCGGACCGCCTGTCAACCAATACCCAGTACAAAAAAATCCGCTTTTGTTGCTTAATTTTTGCAAGGCTGGCAATAAGAATTAGACAAGGGACGCAGGTTATTATTACCTACTTATTTTGTCACTTTGTAATTAATTTTAAAAACGAGTGCATTGATTTGTGAGCAATTTACTAATCATTATCCTATACACTCACTGGGATTACTACGGATCTCTAGGGTTTTCCGTAGTACTTGAGCGTATAATATCGGGAAATGTCGATCCTACTCGCAAATGGCAATGACGACAAAATATTAGTAATGGCCGCCCCCCGCACAAGCATTCAGTTGCTTCTAGGCTAATACTCCTAGTTTGGAGTGTTGTGACGGTGGTGAGAATTATTATTGGATATATCCTAAAAACCTCCTCTATTTTTGCTCTGTTCATTTTATTACCACAGTATAACCAGTAGCCAATACATCGATTTATTAAATACGGCCCTGTCTCTTCCTGAGTTTGCCGAGTCGAGAACAAAGTATCGGCGATTTCAGTCAGCCAACTGGTTGTTATTGTGGTATTACGTGTTACTGTGATATTACTGCCGTAGTCCTGTAGTATTGCTGTGGTATTATTACTGTGGTATTACTCTGACATTAGTACAGTATAATAGACCAGTAGCCCCAGCTGAGTATAGACTATTGTTTTCGACCCAGCGAAATACACAGTGTTATTCATAAAGTTTTTACCAAATGGGAAAAAATTATAATGGGGTTTGAAAAACCTTGCTTTTCTCCTTAATTTTGCTTTGAAATTTATTTGTATTGTTGTGATTTAGTAATAGATCAACTAGTAAATAAGTGGTTGAGTCTCGATTTGAAGAGAAGTGATTAAGAAGAAAGGAATATCCTGATATCTTTCTGAAAATTGGCAATAATCCAATCAAATTTTACTAATAACAATAAGGATGTAAGATTAGCGAGTGTAAATGTAACAATTACAAGAAAAGGTGATAATGGGCAAACACTCAAAATTAACAAAAAATAGGGGATGTGCTGACTGAAGCTGCAAATGTGCTGTTGGCTCCTGCCTGGACTTCATTGGTTGCTTCCCAAATCATGCCTATCTTTTGATTTGGTTAATGTTACACCGTACTGATGATTGCCAAATAGCATGAAACACGTGTATGCGGTTACTAGTTTTTTCTTTTTCTTTTTGTTAACTTTGAGTGTTTGCCCATTATCACCTTTACTAATAACCTTTCCCGATTTTTTCAAGGCAAACCTGATTTTTCACAATTTATTACTGTGGTATTAGGTATTATGGTACTAGAACTGTGCTATATTAATGCATAGATTTTCTTGTTCTCAATTTGTTTTTATTAAAATAAAATGATAGCCTTTTACATTAATGGATTGATTATTTAGGTACTAAGAATAATTATGCCTTTCATTGTATCTATTTGGAAAATTAATAACACCATTTATCTCGGCAAATGTCACCGAGCTAATCAATTCGATAATACATTTAATTAATAAGACCCTCGTAAATGGTTGTCATAATTATAAACAATTTTAGTCAAGGTGTAATTATCCTTTATCATAAAGACGCAAACGTTTAACGCTTTGATGCGGAATCTATTTAATGTATGTTCATAATATATTTAGTATTTAATTACGGACATTTCAGGTGAAAGTTCTTAATTTTTCGTGAGAGATTAATTATTCCAGAAACAGTTTTTCAATCACTTGTAAATTGCATTTTTAACAAAAGTATACAAATTGATTACGAAACCAAGAATGGCGATTAGTCACAACGAGTACGTACAGATAGGTATAGCGATTTAATTAAAAAATAATAAATAAATCAATCGGTATTTAGCAGGAAATAATTTATGAGTTGGCCTGGTTTCCATTTATGTAAAACAAACTTTTTAATCGTCATTATACCATTTATCAGCGTACCATGTTTCTAAATGAATAAATCCATTTAGTTAAAAATCACAGGGTGTTTGAAATCACATTTAATGTTTGCCTTTCATATTTATTTTCAAGAAATTAGTCCAAAAGGCATCATAATGCAAATTATTCACTTACAATTATTATTCATCAATACTTAAGTGTGTATTCACATCGGCGACATTCTATCTGAAATTACAAGGCGCTTTTGTTTCTTATTTTAGGCTCGATATCAATTAGAGGCGATTGCAATATAAAATGAGTAGCATATAATAAATGCTTAATTGCTATTTCATCGGCATTAACTAGTAGCGAATTAGAATAGAATTAATTACTTTTAATGGACATTAAAGATAACCACTCGAAAATTAAAATAGGCAGTTATAAGTCTTCCGTTATGGCAGATAGGTACGATAGGAGCATTTATCGGAACGGAGCATGTTTCGATATTATCTTAAGTGAGATTTAGCTAATTCTCAACATTTTTTCTCTTTGTGCGCCTACGATAATCACTGGTTAATAAGTTACCTCTCAGTTAACCTTACAATACCTATACTTTTTTAAACATAATATATATAAAAAATGAAGATAATAATAGTAAGAGTAAGTATCAGAATGTTCACAAAAATATCCAAATCCAGCTTACACAGACACAATTTCCCTTTAAACTATAAATGTAAATTGGGCTTTTGCTTATTTCAAAATACCTAAATAAATATACCGACATAACATTTATAATAATGTATTATAAAATTAAAATAAAATCATATTAAAAAGGTGAGAAAATTTCACGTCCTCAATAAATTTATACAAAAAGAATCCCATGAAGCCGTTAACTTTATTTTTGTATAAAATCATATAAGTATTTAATTATTATATAAATTATACAGGGTGACCATATTTCGAGTCTATGCATGGGGATCTTGGTTATCTTAAGAGATACCGAGGTCAGTTAAATTGGGACAAAGTTGCAGGATTTGATGCCGAGTGACATGGTAAAAAAATTTTTTGGCTGGCCCTTCTAGTTTTGAAAATAATGCGAAAAAACTGAAAATCTCGTTTTCGTTTTTATTTTTTTAAACGAAAACGAAGGGGCCTGGACATTTCTAAATTAAACATTATTATAAGGCACTTTTTTACAAGGAATCTAAATATGGTCACGCATTTTTTTATCGCCTCCCTGGACAAAGAACTTTTATTTTTCTTATGGGCGCCATATCAGATGTTTGCATTTTTGAAAAGAGGATTTTTTTCTGGTTAAAATGATGTCACACATTATGCTTTACTTTGTTTTTCTTTGCGTAATATCAAATTAATCGTTTTTGCATAGAGTGCCTTGGAAACGTAAGCCCCAGCATGTCAGGACATGTCCCAACAAAGATAGCAATATCTTTGACGTTACGTTGGTGAAGGAGAAAACTTTGATCTATGCAATGTTTATTCCCAACGAAAATCGAGAACCAATGGTGTAGTTCAATGCCGATAGGGGTATTATTAGCCCTCGGAGTAGTTGTTTCTGTTGGTTCTATCTTTTTAAAATTTTAGTTGTTTGAGGCGGTACTAAGTATAAATATTTACACGTGAAAGGTTATTGCTGATACTTTCTGTTCACGTCGACTCTTGCAACCAAAAGCTGAACAAAACACCATTATGATTCCACAAAAATAGCATTGTCTTCAGTCCGTATTAGCAGAAAATCACAAAAACTAACCCTGCTGTAACACACGACGTCTGGCACCTTATTATGGCGTCGCATTGATATTTGGGCACACTCTCTGCTATGGTCCGTAAATACATGTTACGCGTCCTCTCCCCTCCCTTGTCTAAGTTTAAGTGTCACGGATACTTTATTTTACTGAAAAAATGTCATTTTCACATGAAGAAAAGCGTGATATGATTTAAATTTATTATTCCTCAAATATAAATGACGTCGAAGGGATATTGGACGAGCCATAAACAATTTAAGGAAACGTGCTGCATTGTGCCTTGAGGAACAAAGAGGACAAATTGAACATTTATTGTAAAATAGGATTGTCTTCTCGTCTAGGTTTTTGTTGTTCCTGTGTTTGTTTGACTCTCTCAAATGACGAATAAATAACAAGGTCTCAGATCATACTCTCGAGGTACGTTTATGATTTATTTAATCGTTAATTTAACATTAACTGAATTTTTACTGAACCGTTAAACAATATTCCAAAGCACACTTCCCAACAATTGGTAACTATAGGCTTATTTTTCCAAGGCACTCTATGCAAAAACGATTAATTTGATATTACGGCAAGAAAAACAAAGTAAAGCATAATGTGTGACATATCATTTTAACCAGAAAAAAATCATATTTTCAAAAAAGCGAAAATCCAATATGGCGCCCATAAGAAAAATAAAAGTTGATCATCATATCTTTGTCCAGGGAGGCGAGAAAAAAAATGCGAGGTAATATTTAGATTCCTTGTAAAAAAGTGCCTTAATAATGTTTAACTTAGAAATGTCCAGGCCCGTTTCGTTTTCGTTTAAAAAAATAAAAACGAAAACGACATTTTTCAGTTTTTTGCATTATTTTCAAAACGAGAAGGGCCAGCCAACAATTTTTTTTACCTTGTTACTCGGCATCAAATTCCGCAACTTTGCCCCAATTTAACCGACCTCGTATCCCTTAAGATAACCAAGATCCCCATGCATAGACTCGAAATACGGTCACCCTGTATTCTGAAGTTTTCCACTTTACGATGAGTTAAATTACTGTTAGAAAAATCAAGCAAATGCTCCAAGCAGACACTGTTGTCTTAATACTTAGTTCTTCTTTGCCGATCAATAAATATAAAAAGATCCCTGTAAAGAACGAAAAATCAACATCAGATTTGTTTAACTTCTGTTCTTTTTATATTAGTTATAGGTACCTACCTACTAACTGCTTACCTATTGTGAGGTCTGTCAATAAGGGGTATGTCGGTTTACTAACTAAATTATAATTTTTTTTCATGTAGGTAGGTACGCAACTCATGCATAAAGTATATGTTTGCACCTACCACATTACGCATTTTACTTAAATAAGTAGATATTTCGCTAATAATTTTTATGTACCTAGGCATAGCCGCATCGTAACAACTGCAAGAGCCTATTTCCCTTTCGCTGCTGTTTTATTTATGAATATTCTCAAAAAAAAGAAAAATGATACCCTCGTCTCCGCAGTGAACCGTCCAAGTAGGAATAAGTTTGTACAACAAATAGATATTACATTATTCCTTCCCAATATTTAGGAATAAGTACGGCGTTTCTAAAACCATTATTTTGTGTTCACCGACGAAAACCGAATTAATTTTTGTCTAGTATTTTTTCCCAAAATTTTAATATATTCACTGCATTTCGTAAATCCGAAGAGTTTTACTTTTTTTACGCCTCCTATTTAACTTAATTGTCATACAAATTTCTAAGAAATTTTGCCTGGGGCGCATTTCAACCAAATAATGAAATAAAAATAAAAAAATCAATAAAATAAAAAAATTAAAGTGAAAAATACAACTCACAAGTCTTAATCCCTCCAACTCCAAACCTATATATGGTCTGGTGGCGCTTCTGCAATGTTATGTAATACAAGATTGGTTTTATATACTTTTCTACGTTTTTATAACATTTAATTTTTAAATTTAATTACTATTTATCTAGTCATAATGACAGACCATGAATATTTGCTTAGCACCTATTATACACCTATGATAATTCTAAAGATATGACATGGTTTTCCTAATGAAAATGTATATGGAATAATAAAAAAATTCATCAAGTAGATATGTTGAAAATAAAAGCCAAAAATATTTTTTCCGATTTGTTTGCGACCGATAAAGGCGCTAAAACTAAATATTAAGATTAAATTTTCTGCTTTAATTTTTGCCTTGTTTAAATTTAATTTTTATATTTCAAATTCTGAATGGATCACAAACAGCTGACATATATATCGAAGCGATTTTGGCGATACAACGTTTTAAACGTCCTGTACGTACGCATATGTACATACTTATCCTTGGTAAAATTTGTGCACGCACGTATTTCATATAATTTATTCCCGCTTTAGGCGTACTTACTACTCACTTAATATAAATTATCAAAATTCCACTGGGCAGCTGTTTACACCACCCCAGAGCCGACCGTCAGCTCCCAATTCTTCCGTGATGGCCCGTAGTATTTCGCCGCCTGTGGCACCGCGCCATTACGTAAAAAAATTCCATAACCGCCAGCAAATTACCCGCCTCCCCTCGATTATTAAGAAATCAAGCGGTATAATAACCTCCGAAAAATAATAAAAAAAAAACACCCTCGGTGTGAGGTCCGAGTGGCGCGGCTCCTCTGGTCCCTGTAATTTATTACGCCCGTAGCCGTCCATTTAGACCCGGCCCAGAACTATAACTAATCCATCTATCATCCTGGAAAACGCGGGCATTACAAAGTAAAATAAGGCTCTAAAACACGGTGCTCGCGTCGTTCCACAACGAGAAGGCGCGCGATGCAATATTAATAAGGGTGAAATTAATAGCTAATTTGATGTTCCATTGATGGGTAACAATACGGTAATTACTCGATCGTCTAACGCCGCCGATGAGTCCTTCAGAAAGCAAGTAAGAAGATAATTAAACGGTCAATAGTGGGGAGCAAGCATGGGCGCTTTCTCTATCGGTAAAATCATCGGTCATACCGGCTTGGTGTATCTACCAATGTATCATGTATCTATACCAAAATCAAATAATCTCTGACGCCTGATGTAAACAAGAGCACGTGGTGTTAAAGTATTCGCCAGAATCACATTCAGGCACAACCCTTATTTAATTTTACTTTTATAATTGTTTAAGATACAGTTAAAAACATCAATAAAATTATTTGTGGCAGTGTCTAAATACATAGATAGCTAGACGCATGTGAAAACAACAAGATAAAACCGCATAAATGCACTTGCGATCGAGTAGGTACATTCGTTTTATCAGGCGCGCCTGATATTTTGTAGCGTATAGAAGAAGATACAAACCTACCTGTATAATAGTTTCAAAAACATTTTTCTATCGTCGAATATCACTTACAATATAATTTAATAAATAGGTATGTATTTGTTTATAATGTCAAAATATTCAGGAAAAATAATAGTAATGAAAATATTGAATTGTTACTTTATAGTATATTACATAGCGAGAGTTGTAAACAGCTTATTACGTATGAGTGGAAAAGTTGCGCAAGAGCCGCGCAGCGGCGAGTGCTGTAATTCCACGAGTATGTAATAAGCTTACAACTCGAATTTTCTTCGACGAAAGAAAAACTATTATAGATAAACTATACTTCTGATTATCTGTCAGGCAACAATTAGTATGTGGGTTAGTTGCTATGGTGACGCGGATGCCGCGCTAACAAGACACCCGTGATAATTGCGTTTTAATTAAGAACAGATACGTAATTTTTTTTATTACGTTTCAGTCATTACGCACCAGTGTTCGTAACAATGAACTTACTTATAACCTAAACCGTCACTTAATAGATATGTTACTAGCATAGGAGTAGAAAAAACATATTTTATAGTAGTACCTATAGTAATATTCATATACCTATAAAATAAATTAATATATATTATTATGAGAGCAAATTTTCAGGCTGTCGCGCCATGATCAATGGAAATATTCCAGACATTTTTGCTGATCGTACCCTTAAGCATCTTCAGTGAGGACCCGTTCTATATGTTCGATGGCAACTGATTATCAGTTAGTTCGCCACTGCCACTAGATATTACTTAGGCATTTGATGATCGGTTACATCCCTCAATGGACGAGTCATCAGTAATAAAGATTCTCTCAGTTGCGACTAGCGAATTGTCTAGAAGGTTTCCATCCACCAGGACCGTAAAAGCCTAAAAATAAAATTACATAGGGGTCTTGCATTTATCAAAAAATATTTATGTATTTACTTATTTGGATCGAGGAGAATCCAAAATAAAATTAACATTTATTAACCAAACGCCCATTTATTTTAACTTTTTTAAACCAATTTATATAATTATTCTAGTTTTTATTGTTGAAATACATAACCTCCCAAATTAACATATTTATTCATGACCTTATAAAAATTTGCTATAAAAACCGATGGTAAAAAATATAACAAACTTCGCAACTATCGAATAAACAAAAAACGCATTTTTTGTTATTGTGCATACATTCATTTCTAAAATATCTGCATTCTTCAAAAATCTGTGCTTCAAATGTAAAGCAAATAAGTATACAATTTTGTATATTACTTTTTTGTAATATAAATATATAGCTGATATTGACGGGTGTTATTAAATTAAAAATAAATTGTTATATATTTCAACATGTTTTCGTTAAAATACGCATTTTTGTATACTATCTGACAAATTTTACTCCATGTATTTCACTAGGTTTGAGTTCTCCCATTTCAAACAAAATTGAATACCGAGATATTTCTAAAAACAGGTGTACAATGTGCATTTGTTTTAGCTAGGTATAAATTTGAACTCCTGGGGTACGCCTATATGGTGAAAAACAAACCATATATTTTAAATATTCATTCCTGTAAAATTATTGTTTATCCACCCTCTATTCACTAATTTTTCGGTTTTCGAATTTACATGTTTATTGTCAAACATTTTCTAACCTTTCTGATGAATAACTTGAATCTTATATCTTTTTTGTTTATTTTCAAAATAATAAAAAATAATATTTCTGTTTGCTGTCATTTATTTTCCATAACTTATTTCAAAATATAAAATTTTCTTTTATTTCATGTATAGCTATGACACGATAAATGTTTTTCAAAAATTGCAGTATTATATCAAAAAATATTTAGAAAACATTTATTCCATATTTTTTGGACATTGATATTCACGTGGAATTATAACTAATATTCAATTCAATAGTAAGTATGAATATAAATCTTACTTTAAATTATATTTTCCCTAACATTATTTTAGCCTTGACGCAGGCCATAAATTTTTTTCAAACACTCCAGAAAAATTATCGAACTCTATCATATCTTTAGATTTCTTGGAAGGAAGTAAAAAGTAAGTAAATTTACGATATGTGGTGCAACTGGCAACTGCGCGCTTGGGATTACCAGCCTCGACACGTGAGTGCCAGTTAACCAGTAAAGCGCCGTTAATTAGGGGTTTTAATGCACCTCTGAAAATATTCTTTTTTTTTGTTGACATTACAATATTTTTAATTTCAGATCCTTAAATATCATGGCTGAACTTAAAATAAAGCCAACTGGACAACTTCAGTCTGGGTTTTATTTGTGATTTTCCAAATAAAAACAACTTTTTATTGTATCGTGTAAACACACGATACCTTGAATAATTATGATTTCTTCTAATTGTTGATGTACTTTTTGTTTCAAAGTCCTACTAAATTGAACTCATTGCTGTCATATCTTTACCAGGGTTCGATATGTAATAAAGAAGATCTGGCCTTATCCTTCTTTACATAGCACTTATTGTAGATGGCAAAATAAGACACTAAAACATGCTCCTTGGCAACGATCATGGCGCAATATTAATAAGGATGAAATTAATAGCTCATTTGGTGTCCCATTGATGGATAACAATGTCGTAATTACTTTACCGTCTAACGCCGCTGATGAGTCCTTCAAATGGCGTCGGAAGGTAATTAAATTATCAATAGTGAGACGCTGCATCATTATGGAGAGCGAATAATTGAAGCGCATGGTTGCCCATGCTCATGTACCTAACTTGGTGGTATAACCGTTGATTGAGGAAGATACAATATACATTGAAGATCGATCTCTGTCAAATCTGGACGACAAGAATCAGGTCTGGTTTAACAAGAGCATATCTTTTTATTGTTCTTGGTTCAGCTTCAATTGTTGTCATAGAGATTTGACAGAGGTTGACACTTCTTAACAGTTGCATGTAGGTATTAATGTACTTACTTAAAAAAATCACCTAATTTTTATCCATTTTTTTATTTTTCTTTATACATCGATGCTAAAAAATGTTTACCTAGAGTTGTTTTACCGTTCCCTCTTCTCTAGAAACCTTTTTGGTAACGATACTATGCGTTATATTTTTACTTCGTTGATTATACATGCAGGTCTTGATCTCTGCTCTAAGCTTTTATAACTACTGTACACTGATGAGCAATTATAATTGCTTTGGCTGAAGAAATGAAAGTATCTACACTTGCCGGGTTCTTCGCTTCCATATATCCTTCGCACTTCTCGAAAGTGGGGTCATGAGAAGTATAATAATAAGTTTTGTTTAAAAGTAAAAGTTTATGTTTTCTTCTACTATCGTAAAACATAATACCTATACCTACTGGGGTGAATGATGAACAGAGTCAATTTCGCATGGATGATTTTTTTGACCTTTGTTTATGGTTTTACTATTTGTTTTTCTAATTTTACTAAATTATATTAAGCTGTTCATTAAACTCCCCGATTTAATTGCAAGTTCATCCATCCAAGTTCCGAGTTCATCAATTCCCCACCTCAAACGATTTAAGTACCTTCTGGATGCTATAGTTTGGCAATACCAAATATGAAAATGTTTGTCAAGTTGCCACCAACAATACCTAATTTGTTTGACAGATTAAATTTCAAAAGTTATGAAAAATTAAAAAAAAAAGTTAGTACAGTTACCACCAATGACGTCAGAACCTATAGACAGGTTTGTTTTGATAAACACTTGACGCCCAGAACTAATGACAATCTAAGCCCTCCATTAAATTATTCCGAAAATGTCGCGAGATTGTCAGAAATTGCCCCTTTTTGTCGAGCCGTAGCGAACTTATTTCGACTCTGGGCTCGAAGGCTGGCGTCGTTAGACCATCCCCGAGTCTTCAGGTGAGGTTCCGATGCTTCCGGCGCCCCCAAACAAGAAAAAACATGCGATATCTAAGTGTGATTCTGGAGGAATTATAACCTTGAATCACCGGGTGTATAGTTGGTTGATGGTTGACTTTCTGTCTTTGTTTGTAGCATGTTTTTAGAGTAGTATGGATATATTTAATCTTGGAGTCAAAATAAAGGGCATTTTAACAATAGGGCACCACGTCTATAGGTTTTGACGTCATTGGTTACCACAAAATACAAAATATAAGATATTTTTGCGGAACAATTCAGTAGTTTGCTCCTCAGTAAACTTTGAGTCAAGAAGCAAGTTATATACATATGTATACAGTTGAATATATGGATATTAGTTGACAGGTCATCAAAATAACATATCTAATATGAGAAAAAAGAAAACACATAGGTATGCTTCAAACAATTCATTTGTAGGTAGCAACCACACAAAAAACTAAACCCTAAATATTTGTTGGTTGACAGTGAAAACGAAACTGACCATCAAGGCCACCTTATTGACTGATGAAGATTTTGATTGGCTGTAGTGCATTGATTTTGACAGATAATACAGAAAAACTTATAGGTACAAACTTTATGGTAAAAACTTTATGGTACAGAAGAGCTGTTGACAAATGACGATTCAAATTGTTGCAAAAAATTATACCAACCCTTGCGCTCTCGAAGCCACGATCATTTTCTTCCATGTTATGTTTCTTTCTGTAGTTAGTTATTTCTTAATATTTCTTAATAGGTTATAAGTAAAAAACAGGTATCCTAATTTTTCTAAAGACGACTAAACTTGCACCTATAGGATGGATCCTTAAGCACCATAATTTGGCTTTTAAACGAGACTATATAAGTACATATAGAATTATTGTAATCTATTGGAAAATGAAAAATCTGATATGGAGTTCTTCACATCGATGTTGTGTTGATGTTGCTCCAGTCAGATTTTCCTGTTGTTGGCAGATTTTTATTACTTATTATGCTTGCTTACCTATACCCTCTTTGACGATCAAACAGCCCACACTCTTTCCCAGAACTCATCATAATAGTTCCGCTCCAGCTCATGTAGGAGGAGGACTTACAACAACGTCGCTGATCGCTCGATGCTGCGCGGGCGCTATTCGTTTACGACCAGACGCGTAGGCACCCGGACTTTCTAAGCACCTAATAACCATATCATAATTTCAAAACGGCGTAATTAGACTTTTTTGCCGTGCCCACTGGTTAGGATTATTGCCGGCGAGTGATTATGAGTAGCGCGTCGGGTCGTTTTGTTGATGTTGTTGCCTTGGTACTTAATCCCAATCAGTTTTTGTTCTACTCGTTTGGGATGCGGCTAGAAAGGTCATTCGGCGTATGCATTCCGATACTGTTTTATACTGGTACGGGATGTTTCTTGTTAGTCGTTAAGTCTGTTGCAAGGCCCATGCGGCCAGGGTATATTTAGGGAAAAAACAAGCCTAGCTGGTTGGCGAACAGCCGTAGATGGGTTCTTATAACGTCTTTAGAGGGGTAAGAGACTATAGAAGAATGCGACTCAAATGCATTGTAGGGAATGCGACTCAAATTCATTGTAGGGAATTTCTAAATCTACCAAAGCAATGTGAATAATATGAGTAATATTCGGAATAAAGACTATAGATCTGGAGCCACAAAGATAGAGGCATTTGGATCTTATTCTATACTTGGTATAGGTATATACCAGGCGGGGCTCCCCCATTTATTTTAAAACTTTTTAAATGTTTAGTAATAAACTATCTTTAAAAAATGCAATTATATTATCATGCAAAAACTCCCCAATTATTACTACCTAATGGAGAAAAGATTACTAATATGTCTAACAATAATTCATATATGTGCTGCCGCCTGGCCGTATTTTAAATTGACCTCACTGGTTATGGCAATCCACAAGGATAAATGCATTGCAAGTGAGACAGAGACAACAGCATACACGCCCGCTCTGAAGCCGAAAAGAGACAAGTAGATGACGAAATCGTCGACGGCCGACCATTCATAATGTATGCTTTAAGCGGAGGTTTCACATAGCAGTCAACTGCGCAATCGCAGTTCAACTGTTCGGTGGGGAAAGGCTTATACTGCTATATAGCAGAACTGTTATGTGGTGTTTCACAATATGTATATCTGTAAAAGTGTGTTGACAGTAGTAGTTACAAAATGGCGCCGAATAAAAGAAAAATGTATGCTATCATGAGCCTTTTGATTAAAAAAGTTAATGTTAAATATTAGGCGTAAATATAAAAAGAAAAGGTATTGGGTGAAAACGCCTTTATTAAGCAAACCATGTTTTGACTGAATTATATTAACAGTAGACGGAGATTTCCAGAATTTTACACGTCTTCCATACGAAAAATGCCCCACAGACATTCATTGTATCGATATAATTCGATTAGATGATACATTTTTTCATCTGAAAATTAGAAATATTAAACAAAATGAATATTTAGTGCCCCCATTATAATTTTAAAAGAAATGGCTCATGGCATATGGGACAAAATGCTTTGGTAATTGGCAACACCAAACTAGTTTCCAATATCTAATGGAAATTATGTATGGCCACGAGCCATTTCTTTTAAAATTATAATGGGGACACTAAATATTCATTTTGTTTAATCATCGTTTGGCTATAGACGTAAGCACACGAGGATTGAAACTCACGATTCGATCCTTGTTGAATTCTATATATTAGAAGATACTCGGTGATGAATCAAACGAGTTTTTTGGCTCCCCGTATATGTATGCTTCTTCTGGTTTTTCCACCGCGTCGCGCCGCTTTGCCGAGTTCTTTTTATATGTCGATCGACCGGTCGATATATACACATTCACATTGCTTTGGTTTTGGCAGTACCAGCTAGATGGCGTTGGATGGTAAATGCTCACCGCTTTATGCTATTTCCTATTCCACTTAGCCAACGTAATCTGGGTTTTTCGGTGAGGTGCGCTACGTCTGCCTGATGAGGGCCAATAAGCCCGAAACAGGTACCTGTCGTGGTCTGCACACCTCCGAAAGACCCATACATAATTTCCATTATAGATATTGGAAACTAGTTTGGTGTTGCCAATTACCAAAGCATTTTGTCCCATATATGCCACGAGCCATTTCTTTTAAAATTATAATATGGGGACACTAAATATTCATTTTGTTTAATCATCGTTTGGCTATAGACGTAAGCACACGAGGATTGAAACTCACGATTCGATTCTTGTTGATTTATATATATATATTAGAAGATACTCGGTGATGAATCAAACGAGTTTCTTGGCTCCCCGTATGTATGCTTCTTCTGGTTTTTCCACCGCGTCGCGCCGCTTTGCCGAGTTCTTTTTATATGTCGATCGACCGATCGATATATATACACACTCACATTGCTTTGGTTTTGGCAGTACCAGCTAGATGGCGTTGGATGGTAAATGCTCAGCGCATTATATATTATTTCCAATTCCACTTAGCCACGTAATCTGGGTTTTTCGGTGAGGTGCGCTACGTCTGCCTGATGTGGGCCAACAAGCCCGAAACAGGTAGGTACCTGTCGTGGTCTGCACACCTCCGAAAGACCCATACATAATTTCCATTAGATATTGGAAAATAGTTTGGTGTTGCCAATTACCAAAGCATTTTGTTCCATATGCCACAAGCCATTTCTTTTAAAATTAGAAATATTTCTAGTTATAACAGTATCTGCGACAACAGTGTAGGTACTCCGATCACATCGATATTCGCTTTGCAGCGGAACCACGTCCACCAAACATTCACTGCGATCGCAGTCGAGTGTTATGTGAAACCGCCTCCATATATATAGGCATACAGTTTGTTCAGCGAATGTTCGGCCCTACGTCACAACTCCCGTCCTTGTCTGACTGAACTGTACGTAGAGTACCTACAGAGTAATAAAGTAGAGTAGAGTGAGTATGTCGGGCATGGGCGAAAATAGCGTACGTAAAGTCGGCAAAAATCTTTCAAAATTTCGTTTTTTGCGCGGGTTTTCGCGAAGTTTCGATATTGCAAAAGGTGCAAAATAGTGTGGTGATTAGTTTGAGCTGTGTACAGTAAAAATTCGTCTCGATTACGCAACCACAAATTCATTTTCTCGAAAACTACGTTCGACCGGGAAAAACCAAAGCCGGATTCGTGTTCAGGGACCTCGAAAATCGGGGGTGGATTACACCAATGGAAATAATTACCGAATTTCTAAAAGGTGAGTGAATTATCCTCGGAATTATCTCAATATTAGGTACTAATTTTCATAATAATTGTCTAATGGATATCTCCAGGTATAATGTATTTTCTTTGCTCTATTTAAAAATAGTCCAAATATAAAAAATACATAAAAGATGAGTATGTGCGTAGCACTCCAAAAAATTTTCGAGTGCTGGACTAGCCACCCCGATTTGACCCACCTTTACAATAACTCACGAGCCAATATTTTCTAGGGGCGTACCGTCATATGCCCCTAAAACGCCGATTGATTAGATTTTAACATTGTTGCTATTATATCTGTTTCTCATCTTCTTGAGTTGTCAAAATATATTTGGAACTAACAATAATTTCCAAAATAAATATCTACTGACTATAAACTGACTTTCTATACGAATTTTTGAAATAGTTGAATTCAACTAACACCAAACAGTGAGCTGCCATCTAGCTGACCAAATCGGAACTAATTTGATCAGTGTTAGTATTTTTGCAGTGTAATTTTGCTTTTTTTTTCTATCTTTTATTTTTAGGTCTAAAATAACCACCGCGATTTTCTCGCTTCATTGGCGCCCCAACAACAAAACGTAAGAAACAAAAACGTGGCAATTTTGGCTAGGTATAGGTGACCCTGAAAAGGAAATCGGCATCAATGGCCAAATTATAAATATAATAGTATAAAATAATACAAAAAAAATCTCAAATAGGGCCAAAACTATTAATAGTAGCAGTAGCCGTAGCATGTTTATTGTATGAGCATATGAGAACATTTTATATTTAAAATTGATGGCACTGAGAAGGTTTAAGCAACCTGGTGCTCAGATATAGTATCAGAAAATTACGCAGGGTCTTCGGCTCTCTTGAGGCTATGATATTTTTTTATTTCTTCCATTTAACTAATTCTATCTTTTGTTGTCGTTTGTTGCTACAACTTACAACCATGGTAGGTAGCACAGTTTTTTTGTACCTTGTACCTATTCTTCAATAAAAATAGGCATATAATTACAGGAACTACTGTTTTTTTTATTCAGCAGATATAGTAAATTAGAAACTAGACATTATATAGCCATTTTTGTTTTTACCTAATAATAATAGTTTTAGAAACACAACTCTAATAATATATTTGGAGACCTTTACTGATATTTACTACCTACCGTCACACGTCACACCCTCGATTATTCAGTAGGTACTGAACTTACATAATTTATACTTAGGTATACTCTTCCACATAAACGATTTACTATATATTCTGTAATCGATAATAAACTGAATAATAAACTCTCGTTTACGTCAGAGCAAAATATCACCAACTCAGACATAATTCTGACTAACTACTGATTAATTACATATTTTTGGAAACCCTTTTCACCCTAGTTGCAAAGCTACCATTGGAAAGCCACTATAGCCGCAGCAACTTTGCAACCTCTTTTCCGCATATTTAAAGCTGGACATTGGTGCCTACCTGCGCTGGATTCTCCCGCCGACGAGTCGAACGTCTTGGACGTCATCTGCAGCAGCGCGTCCAGCGGCCCGGCGCCCTGCTGCTTCGCCTGCTGCTGCTGCTGCTGCTGCTGCTGGTGGTGGTGCCTCTGTCTCTGGTGCGACCCGGACACTATATCTGGCGAACAGCAGTCACTGGCGACACTAGACGACCTGTCACTCCCCGTCTCGGAGGTATAACTCGCGTTAAAGGCGAAGTCCGGCCTCAGCAACGCGAACTGCTGCACTTTCAACTGTCTGTGGATGGCGTCCAGCCTCTGCTGGTGGGCCTCGACCTCTGGGTCCGTGTCCCACGGCCTCACTATTCGCGTGCACTGCGGCTTGGTGGGTTTGTGGTTGAGAATGTCCGCGATCGAGAAGCTCTTGACCCCGTCCTGGCGCTCCTCGACTTCGACCGTCGGCGAGATCCGTCGGTCGCCGGCTTCGATCATCTTGAGCTTCTTCAGCGGTTTGAAGTAGTCCTCCGGGTCGGAGTCGTGGTGCCGCTTGTGGATGTAGCTGGGCGTCGACTCGCGCGACCTGCGGTAGTTCTGCGGGGAGTGTATCGCCGGACTCGGACAACCGACACTTATCTCGTCGTCCGAGATGTATTTGGTGGAGTCGTCCATGGCGGAGGGATGGTCCTCCATCACGGTCGGACTCGGCGACCTGGAACCGATCGGGCTTTGGTACTTGGAACCTAGATAAGGTGACATCTCGTTGCTGCTCTTGGGTGATGACGTTTCTATGTCTTGCATGGTACGACGGCACACCAGATGCACAATTAGAGTTCACACATTGCACAGGTGACGCGTTAGGGCATAGTTAACCGGAGTGCACGTGCTTCGACATCGTATCTTTAACGGATCTGAAAACGAGTGAAGGACTGGGTGCCAATCTAGTCGACAGCGGCTCTTTAGCGGGCCACGCCCCTCGTTTAACGATCGGACCAATGGGGGGAAGGCAGGAAACCCGCGTTCCTTTGTGAACAAGCCGACAGGCCACGCGATTGGCCGGGGGAGGGGCTTCGGCCCGGTTTATTTTCAGCCGCGGCCCACCAATCAACTGTCCAATTTGTTCGTTGCCGTTTATATCATTTGTTTCGGCGGAGATAAATGAGATTTTGTTTTAGGAGGTTATTTAGCATGTGTTTAATGTAAATTATTTTGCTTTATGGGTTTTTGCGCTCGCAGACTTCTTTATGGGGTGGAGTAAATTCGGGTTGGTTTATGCGGACGCGGAGCTTAAATTAGTTTAAAGGTGGGAGAGCGCGAACGTATATGGCGGATTTTTTCGCAAAGTAACTTTTTGAATTTGGTAAGTACAAATCAGACAGATATACCCAGTATAAAATCAAATATTACAGTTCGCATACTCTACCCTGACACTCGAAAACCTGATAGTAAAAGTTGCTTATGTACCTACCTAGGTATATCGCTGGCGTTTAGGCTGTTTTTCTAGTGTCAGGTTAGCGCGCGGCCACTGTACATCATTTTGTGGTTAAAAAATCTGCCAATGTCTAACGTGTTGTCTACTATAGGCATAGCGCTCTACATTCGCCGGGCGGGCCAAGTGTGGATCCCTGTGGTACACCGGTTTTGTGTACCCGATTGACTGAAACATAGCTTTGATTGATAAAAAAATAAGAGTTTAAATTCAACGTTTATGGATACGGCCAGCTTTGTTAGAAAGCACAGTTTGTGCCACAATTTTATTTTTCAGAAATCAAGTGTAAGGCAATGAATAGAAAAAAAAAGATATTTATTTAGTACAAGGATATAATATATGATTTGCATCCCTGAATACCATTTTCCAAAAAAAGTTATCTAGACAAAATTATACCGAATAAAACAGAAAGTAGGTAGGTATCCGTAATACCTATAGTTGATCCCCATGCAACTTTTTTATTTTAAACGAAACAGCAATTTTGATTCAAAATTTGAATTCTGCTCAAATCACCATTGCATGCGCCATTATATACAGGGTGAGTCACATCTAAAGTCAGAGCCGAAAACACGAGGTAGAGTTCGCTAAAATAAGCACATATGCTTAATAAACATTAGCTCAAAAACGCTTGGTTCTCCATATACAGCGTGTTGAAACTTTTCCAATTTTTTTTTTAATTTCTTTCGAGCCTGTTTAGGAATTCCAACAAAATTTGATACATATTATGGGTTGTCATTTTGTGCAATAATTTAGCCCTGTTCAGATGAGCAGCGGCGTAGATACAATAATTTTATTTTAAATGCCAGCATAATCACCTTGGCACTAGTTTAAAAAATCCGAAATTACGAAGAAACTGTACCAGAAATAAAAAAATACCAAGATGCGCTTTTTGTTCCAAATTGAATGGGCTATCCAAAAAAGGCAAATTTTTTTGTTTTGGCACAGGACCGTACTACTTTTTTATACAATTATTTACAGTAACTATTTGTATCTACGCCGCTGATCATCTAACCTGGGTCAAATTATTGCACAAAATGGCAACCGTCCAATGAATAATGTGTACCAAATTTGGTTGGAATTCCTAAATGGGCTCGAAAGAAATTAAAAAAATATGTTATTTTTGGAAAAATTTTAACACGCTGTATATGGAGAACCAAGCGTTTTTGAGCTAATGTTTATTAAGAATATGTGCTTATTTTAGCGAGTTCTACCTTGTGTTTTCGGCTCTGACTTTAGATGTGACTCACCCTGTATAAGTAAATCGTATGGGTACACCTAATACATATATATGCTATTCAAAGGATATAGAAGCAACTGAAACAACTAGGTAGGTACTAAGAGGGAAAATACCCCTACCGGCATTGAACTACATTTTTGGTTCACGATTTTCGTTGGAAGAAATAACATTGCAGATAAAATGTCAGGACGTGTCCTAACAAAGATTGCATAATATATTTGTCGAATCAAAATTGTTTGGGATTCCGATTTAAAAGAGGAAAGCTATAATGTCACTTAGTGTTATAAACCGGTTAACTGGTTGGACTAAAAAGTGGGTGTTATCGCACCAGTGAACTTCATGTTAAAACGGTTGCTTTGCATCTTGGAAAAAATCATACAATAATGATTTACTTAACTTATAATGACGCTGGGATTCTTTTTGGTATTTTCAAGGCCATCTTGATTTCGGAAAAACAAATAAGTGGTAGGTACTTACAAACACAGAATAAATAGCGCTACGCGTAGGCCGTAGGCTACCTATATATTCTGTGGTACAAATTACATTCTAACAAAGCAGTCCTAAATCCTCATCTTAAAATTTTAACTTTTAATTTTTTTGCAGCCCATCTGGAATCATATGTATAGACGAGGATAAATTAGATACCTCTCTTTCTGTTATCCTAATGCCATCAGCCAGATCCAGTCCCATCCCTTATCTTTGATTTGTCTCAGCTCCATTGGCATTCCCAAGAGAAACGAAGCCACCGGGTAAAATATAATTTAATTCTAACAGATTGCTTCCTTTTCGTAGAGGGTTGGAGTGATCAATAACCCTAATCCCATTAGATGTAGACGTCACGTTAGTGGCCTATAACTCTCCATCTGGGAGTCGGCCTCTCAGTGGTAGGTCTGTAGGTAGGTATACAGCCATAACAACATTGATTCGCTCAATCTATTTTACCGTTACATTTCTTTAGGTAAAATTATGGAAAGTTTTATATATACCTACATATTCTGAAAAAAAAAAATTCTATACACTCAAACTGCCCTGAATTCCATATATCGACTTATATTATCTCAATTTAGCACAAAGGTTCATCACGACAAGGCGTACTTACAACCTACTGCTTATTAAGTGGCTTTTATTCTGTTTTTGTAAATGGAGGTACTACGTACATTAAGAATGCAGCTGCACTGGTGCTATATAGGTAAAAATATGTTAGCCAACAGTGCCGCAGAGGCTTTTTCAAACCCGAACCAGCCTAATAGATTTGTTTCTCTTCACAGCTTGTCTAAATCTTATTATACTCAAAGCGCCGCCGACCTGCCTGAATGATCTCGTATTTGCTGACAAAAACGTGTCGAAATTGCCTTTCTGATGCTCACGCAATGCGTCCGTAATAATAGACAGGCTATATACCGGGGTAGGCTTTTATAACTTAGTTTCCTATTCTAGAAAATCACACAAAACAGACAAACTGACATTTCAGACCAAATCGTTACCTGTTGTCATTAACGAGGTAGGTATGGGTATGAATCGTGCGTAGAGATATCTTAAATTTATCTGAGGTAGGAATGGTACATATTTATAAATATAACAGGGAGATAATCCTGTGAATATATATTATTTCCAGATAGGTATACCTTTATAATTTTTCATAAGTAGATCGAGAAATCAAAGGGAATTCAGGGAGAAGACAAAGTTGCTGGCTTAAGACCCACCTATATAGGGGGGTCATCTTCAGTAGCAAAACATTTTGGTAAGCCAACAAAGCTTCCTAGACAATAGTCCAAACTCAATATGTGGTTGTGGAAAAAAAAGTTATCGAAAATGATGCTTTAAGCAAATAAACTAAAAATAAAGTACGTGTATAAAGAGATATTATTATCACGCGAGCAAAAGTCAATGTACTGAAGTCACTATCAGTTACAGAAGTTACTGCTGAAGATGCCCCCTATATAGGTGGGTCGTGTCGAAACATAATATGTACAGTTTTCTTTACAATAAACTGTGTTTGTGGAGGTGAAACTGTCAGGTCATATTCTCCTACTCCACTTCAAGATATGGACTATTTCCTCCACATATATAGTAAAAAGACTCATGGCAAGTATAATATACTATCAAACTGTTGAGCATAAAATAGTTTCAAAAAACCGTTATACCTAATAGACTTTTATAGCTTCCATTTAATAACTGATTAAAATACAACTTTTCCAAGTTGCCTGGAAAATTCATAAATTCTTAACAGTATAAATGTACGAAACTTTTACCTTTACGTTTAACTAAAAAAAAATAACTTTAATAACTTTCTAAGCTTTTGGAGAATAATTCTTACTCCTTTAACAGAATGACAGATTAATAAATGTCAAGTTAAAATGTCATGACAACAGAAACAATAGCCGAATAGCCCAGTTTTTTTGTTCTATTAAACGAACGTTAAACGTCCTACAAGGCTTGTTACGGGTTTAAAAAAAAATTGGCCTAAATAAATAATTGAATAATTAATAATGTTAGATCAGGGCCAAAGATGACCACCCTGTATACGACAACCCGAACAAAATTTATTTTATAGTGCGCCGTTTAAGGCCAGATAAGTGAAAACGGCCCACTGGCCAGCTGGGTCGGCGTGGGGAGTGGGTTCATATGGGGTTGGTGGTTGCAGAATTAAATAAATGACAGATATTAAACAAAATGCATTAACTATTTAATGTAAAGTTGTACAAGGTATAGTACGTGTTGGTGTGGCACCTATGGTTGACGTACGTCGCTATATAGAGACGTTATGTAATGAAAAATATCTTAGGTATGTAACGGTAGGGTTAACCAAATTTACCTAGACAAGACAAAATAAATGTAGGTCTGTACATAAATGAATGAATGGTTCAATACCTTTCTCACGTGAGTGCGGTTTACATAATAAGCATTCGAGATGCTAACCTTGTCTTGTGTTTGATAACCAAATCATTGTAAACCCTTGTTATGAGTACCGTAGTGCACAGGGGATCACATGTAAAATATAAATTAAATTAAATCACAAAAAAAAAGGTTCACTTGGTGCAATAAAAGTGATTAAGGACTAGAAAAGGTCATCAAATGTCATGACTAGCGATTAGATATATATATGTATAAAACTTAGCTGGACTTCGGCTACGAGATCCTTGGCCAGTCGTCGCATAGGGCACCCTCCCGGAGAGCCTTACTTCCGCAGCTCGTTATCTCGTGATTGCGTAAGAGCTCGGCGGCGGTCCAAGGTGGTTAGCGGACAGTTGCAGCAGCCGTCCCGTCCAGACGGGCTTTCTGAGTAAGAGAGGCGAGAGAGAAAGTTGGAGGGGAGTTTAGAAACTTGAAGAACTCGAAAGAAGCCCCGGAACAAATGATTACGCAACACCGCGACCAAGGTATGGAATGAAATTTCTTACGTAGATGAAAGGTGGCTTCGTGGTGACTCAATCCCTAAGGTCCTGGAGTACCAGCAGAGAATAAGTGACGATTTACAGGTTCTGGAAATTTAAGGCAACGTGGTTTCGGTGTTCAAAAAAATGGAGTGCAACTTACCAGTACCAGCGGCAGTTAGCGCACAAAAATCCGGCAAAGCCGACAACCTTGTCCCATACACACACAAAATACGACAAAATTAGAGACAAAATAGTTACGCCACTTCTTAAAAAAAATACTGCACTGCAAAGCCGCAATTCGGCAAATATAAAAAAAGGCCTGCGCCACCGCTGGGTACCAAACGTGCAATGGTTTCAGGAAATGGGGAAGGAGCCCCTCCCACGGAACTACGTCAGTTACCACGTCACCGGAAATCCAGTCAAAAGTACAACTGTTAGAGCCACCAAAAGACGAAAGAAAATAAAGCACACTGAAAACAACCTACTGAACTTGGCAATCCTATGTTCCTAAGCCCTATGAGCACTATAACCACCCCAACACATCCAAAACAACCGCAGTCTGAAATTCAAAAATATTCCGGTACTTCCGTTGGCTCACGCGCAGGAATCAATCAGCGACTGCAGCGCCGTGCCGATGAAGAGCAGGAGGTACGGCAGGAACCAACAGTGTCAACCAGCAGCCGAACATGGCTATTGACAAAAACAATACGCGACGGCCGACTTTTGCATATTTTTCCGCCAAGAAAGCCATATCACCTGTCGGAGACAAGCCCACGCGGTTCCACCTTATAAAAATCGTAAGTACTCAGTGTGATTTCGCGTCGTGGGCCCGTATAGTACCCATATTAAATGTTTCGACCTAGCTACAGAATGTAAACAAAGATTCGAAGATTCCTAATCGTATTTGTGTCTTATTTGTAAGAATCCAACCAGCCGATATTTACTACAACCTGCAGGGACCGCAACCCAAGTAATGCACAACCAAGCCTGTACCAAAACACCCAAATGAAATACACCCTCGGAGATCAAGAACGTGTTAACCCCCCTGTCCAGTCCAACAACACAACATGATTTTTTTTTAGAAAAGTTCCGGGAGCTACAAAGACTTACAGGTACTTTAACCTATAATTAAGTTTACTTGAAATTTACTAACATTTTTCTTTTCAGATTCCATTTGGAAAAGTTATAATGTGACAGTTAGCATAGCAAAACAGAGGGCAAGGATTAATTATTAAAATTAACCGTAGACACAACCTACGGCATAGAGAAACATTAATAATGAAGAAATCTCTGAGAATAAGAAATAATAGTGTTAATTGAATATTTATAGGCAATTAAATATTATCTAAATATTTTGCAGATCAATAATTATAGGCAATGTAGACTAGATTGATTTTAAATTAATAAAATAATAAAGTAAACTTGTCCCTTCAATTATTTCTTTCTTAATAACTAATGATTTAACATTGTGCTAAAAACAAATTAATATAAAATTAACTTGCCAAAACTTAATACCGGCGCATTCGCCATTTTTCTAAAATAACTGAAGAAATGTCACAGGCTCCCCAACATAGAACTTTCCACATTTACAAGTATTTTTATAAATGCAATTTTTTGAACTTTGTACCTCATTAAGTGGTTTCGTTTTAACTAGAATCGTTGACTGAAAGAATATTTCAGTCAACGCTAGAATCGATCTTAATGTATTTTGGTTATAAATACTGTTCTGATATTAAAAAAACGATTGTCTATGCGTTTTAGCTTATCTGCTAGTCCAGGAATATAAGGAATAAGTAAATTTACTGGTCGGTCCACCAGATTTATTTCTCTAATTCTATTGGCATGGTTATTTTGTTGGCAATTCAGAAAATATTTAGAACATGGCTATTGAGGTGAGAATATTAATCTGGAATTTTGTTTTTCCAAAACGATGGTTTGTGCGGAAGATCACCATCAGATATAAGGTTCGTTCCAAGTTCCAACCCACATCAAGAAGAATTTTTTAGTCACGATTCTGCTCGGTAACTTAACAGCTTTTCTACCAGAGTTATACTAACATGTAACGATTAGTAAACGATCAGTCTTCTGTTCCATCAATTTTCTTCTAATCATTGAGAACTATTTGCAAAATTTATTGATCTCGTGGCAGCTATAGAAGAAAAAATTCCTAAGGTGACGATAAACTAAAGACCATTTTGATTAGATATTCACCTATACAGGGTGAGTGTGAAATAGCTGGCATCCTTTTTTGGCTAATAGAGATGGTCATTCTGAACCACTTTTCTTAATAAATTTTTTTCCTAGCGCCGAGATTTTTCTATAATTCATCCCCTCAAAATCCCCCCTCTATGAAAACACGGCACTGGTGCCCTGCCAACAACCGAGTAGAAAATGGTAAATCATCAACTAGTACCTATAGTATTTTGAGACCGAGTTTACGCTATTCGTCAGTCCGTGTGTCTTCATAGAGGGGGCATTTTAGGTGGATAAATTAGAGAAAAATTTCATCGATAGGAAAAAAAATTATTAAGAAAAGTTGTTCAGAATGACCATCTCTCTTACCCCAAAAAAGGATGCCAGTTATTTCAGATTTCAGACTAACCCTATATAGTAATTTATTTTAAAGATACAGTAAGTTTAGTGTTGCAGGTGGATCACGCAGGTGACCAGGGTTGTTTTCTACTGACTTTTAAGGTAAAATTAGCACTTGGCAGACACAGTACCAATAACCTAGCTATATCACAAGAATGAATGTAAGAATCCCTTATGTAAATTCTCTAGACACAGTAACCAGTAACCGCAATCTCAAACAGCCAGTGGTGAATGAGTAGGTATACCGCAGGGATTCTTTAAAGTAAAGGGACCCATAGCATTATACTTTCCAAAGTGAGGCCTATTCTTTCCTCATTCCAATGGTATCAGTGATGCCAACTATGCCATTTTATTGGAGAATCTATGAATATAACAGGTACTTTGATTGTTAGTAAAAATTAATAATGATTTCCATGATTTCTAAAAATTAGACTTGACAATTTTGTGTATACAAGTGCACAATGTGGCAACTGTCAAATGAAAGAAATTTATTTTATAGTTGAAATTGATTTCCAGCAATTATTTCCACGAATTTAAGTAATAAGTTTGGTAACTCAGTTAGTGCCGATTTTGCTTATTTAAGAATTTGTCGCTATTGCACCTTGTTACCAGGTTCCTCAATCCATTTGTAATATGTATACTTGAACTTTCTTCCCTTGCTGAATGTATCTACCCAAAGATAACTTTTACAGATTTCGGGATGGACCAATAAGATTAAGTCTAGTAGTTCTAATGATGTAGTTTTTCTCGGTGTTCATTATAAAATTTTTGTAATTTTATTTCTGTCCCAAGGTACCTCACAAACTTAAAATAAACTTGTAGTCGTAGATAAAAACACTTTAAAAAAGACCTGACTGAAACTACCTGCTTAAAAATTTAAAATTTTTAAAATACGATTTTTGTTTTGAACTATTTACTTATACGTAATGCACACGTAATGGGAATTGTAGGATTACTATAAAGGTGATACAGCAAAAATCTGGTTGCAATTATTGGGACTACCACAGGCGGCCGCATTACCTCTAATCAAATTTTCAAATAAATTGCACATAACTTGATTCATCAAGTCCTAAGATAGCTTTAACCATTTTTTATTTCCCGAATAAGTATCCACGATTTTGAATTTTATATTTTATTAAAACCATTGTTTATCGCGTCGTCATAATAGTAAAGGACTAAATGAGGTATTAATTCATTTTTATACCTGACCTAAGTGTTCACAAATCATCGATTAAAACAAGGTAAGCAAGTAGGCAATGTAAATTTTTATCATTGCTCCTTTCTTATAATATAATTAAAAATTGTGCTTGTGTTTGAAATTGAGAGAGATAGTGTGTGTAATAAAATCTAATTAATTACAAATGCAAATCTTAACTTATGTACATGGTACAATCCTAAACCCTATAGTTTCAATTACAAAGAAAAATGAATAGGTACCATAAAATTGATATTGGTAGTAGGTAGTTCAATCCCCAGATAAAAGTGTTTGAGAGCAAAGTATAATTTAGTAAGCACTCTTTCTCAATTTGATTGTAGGTAGGTACCTAAAGAATATAAATAGGTAATCATTTAAATTCCAAGAAATACCTACCTACCTGATGCATTTATATAGGTATGAGAGTAGATAGAGTGTTTAATTTGCTTTCTGTTTCAGTACGAAGAAGTTGACAAAGAGTAAAGTAATGGCTCCTCCTGTAGTGAATTTTTAAAGCGAGATGCCAAAGCGAAACAATCTCGCGAAACGCGAAAACCGCAAAGCTAGAAAGCTAGGTTATGTTTCGATACCCACAAAACATCAAGATTAGGTTAGGACGGCACCGTTATCATTACTAGTTTGCTGCACCGTTGCCAGATCCCCTTTCGGACTTGTATTCAGAAGTAAATCCTGTACTCCAAAGACCGACTATTCTTCAACAAACATTGAGAAAGTATATTATATCTTTACGGAATATAGTGTTTTTTTATAAAGTTAACTGCTGTTATTATTTATTGCAATTAATAGTTTTGTTCTAGGAAGCAATCTCAAACTAGTCCGAACCAATAACCAGAGTTAAAAACAGTCAGAGAATTTGAACTGTATAATCAACTTTATGTTGACAATTTAAGTTTCCATACTAGAACACAGCTATTCTAATAACAAAATATTCGACCAGCAAGGAAAAATCACACGAGTTGGCAACGTACAATAAACGAATAAAGCTTCAAGGCTTCGCGGTCCTATTCACATAGCTCAAAATTATTATGACGTCAAAATTAAGAAAACCGTTAAAAACGGAAATAATTTTGAACTCAATTTTCTCCCAAAGGAGGTAAAATTTTTAGTTTAGAATTTTACTAGTGTAGTCTGCATGTCTGCATCAGTACAGGCTTTCAACAAAATAAAATTTGAAAAACGGTTAAATATCCTATTGACTATCTGAAAGTTAGAAATCTTAAAAATTGTGAACTATGGCACTGGCATGTCACATAAAAGCTGATGGCAGTTGGACACTGACATATAACATAACCTTGCACCAGCCCCTTGTGGTCTCCTTGCGGAGTCGACAGAAAACAAACTTCCCCTCAAGGCTTCACTTTTCCTATATGTGATAGACTGTGACATGCTGGGTCCTGGGTCCCCTTATTTTAAAGAGTCCCTGAGGTATACATACAGTCGGAATTGGGGTAATTGAAAATGCGGCGCTTTCCAATGTCCACGTTCTTATGGGTTTCTCAAAATCATCCCCTTCTGGTCGCCTGACTGCCACAAATCGCACCCCCCGTATAGGTCCGACGACGTATCGCCCTCCAACCCGCCACCATGGTGGCAGCTGTGGGCCGCGGCCCCGCCGCACAAAAGGTGTCCCTGGTAATTACGGCCGCAGCCCTTCGGACCTCACACTTCGATCACGCCCGAACCGGCGCGGCGCGGCCCTGCCCCCTCGCAGGGGGCGGCGATCTCGTACCGCTATAATACTCGTCCCGCATTTTGGTCCTCCGATGCGGTTTTCTGTGTGGACGGAAGAGATTTATTTTTTGGGAGGAACCTCATTTCTCACCGAGTGCGCGGAGGTTTGTGAGAGACACGAGATAATTTCAGGGGATGGTTTAAAAGAATATGCGGGACGCCTACGCGTTTGTTTTGTCTCGAAAATTAAATAATGGGCTGGTATAACCTGAAGGGACATTGCACATTTAGAAGACAGTCCGCCACCTGTCAAATGATCCCGAATAATATCCGAATAATATATGCAACCTATATAATCTTTATACTTTGTGATTCGATATCATAACCTTTAATTATATACTTATTCTTGTTTTTAATATTTGCATTTTATCATTTTTATAATTGAAAATTAAATAATTTATTCCTAAATGTCCCTGTATATAGTCCATACAGTTTATTAATAGCATTGTCTTCATTGGTATAAACATATTTTTAAAATTAATAATTTGTAGGTCGAAGTGTCACCATAAAAGGATAGTTGATTTTGAATTCTTCTTGTTCTTCTTGTTCGAATTTATTCGTGGGCTTCGTTCTCATTTGAAACACGTTACTTGTAATTATTCAACGCCATCTTTTGAGAGGTATAGTATCTACGTATACCTTAAAATGTTGGATTCTATTTAATTTCTAAACCGCTATTCTTTACCCACATAATACGAGTATTTTATATATTATGACCAGACTAACCAAAATCGAGAGGTCTATAGAAATATGTACCTATCAATTATAAAACAGCCTTTAAATAAAATTATTACCGAAATAAATGCAAAATAGGAACAGCGAATTTGGAGTGGTCATAAAACGACGTCGGCGAGTATATACAGTGCCTCACACGATGAATTGCATAAAGTCGCTAACATCCGCAGTTTCACATAGTGAAAACACTGAAAATATCGCCTATTTATATATATGCTGTGATAGTTAAAGTTTGTACTGCGGTAATATGCACGAAGGACAGCAGTAATTCGCGGCCGAGTTTGCTGACTTTTTATGGTGTTTAAACATATTTCTTTGTGATCATCCCCATTCAGGTAAAAAAAAAACACCGCTTTACCATAATACCATTGATGCGGATTAGTTATAACTACTTTGTAGTAACCTGGACCAAGTTAGGTAGAAATGGCAATGGGCAGCTACTGAAAGCCAAAAACTCATAAGTATTTATGGTACAACTACAACAGACGACAGCCATTGAGTTTGAGAAATTTAACAGCAGTTGTCCCTCTTTCTTCTTTTCTCACAATCCCTTACTCAATGGTACTTATAGGGTAATTTGTCTAGGACTTTTACACTATGCATTCCACCTCCATAATTTCTTCAAATATTAAAATTTTTCCTGCATTTTTAATTTCCTACATTTACTGTAATTACTGTCCCCCCTTACAAACAGTTTATGTTAAAAGAGCTAGTTTTCATTTTCGTTCACATAATATTGGCCAGAAATCAATCAAAATAACTGTTGTGCTATTGAAAATTCAAGAACCTAACCTGAATTAAATCACAACCAAAACATCGTGCTAAAACATCACTACCGTCCCCGTCATTACCATCCCTCTAAACATAGAAACAGGACGGTAATGACCCTAAAGGAACGGTAGTGAAAATACAATAAAATGATGAAATACCTATAAGTATTTTCACTTTCAGGGAATTACAAAAATGAATGAAAAGAAAATACGCCAATTAAAGGAAAAGTTAAAAATAATGAAAGATTACTATTCATTATTCGTGGCATTATCGGTCAGTAAATTCTTTTCTGATCATTACCGTCCTCCCAGAATCGTGATTTATTTGTAACACCTGTTCTAATGGTATTTTTTGTTAATTAAAAATAAGTAACTGTGAGTTTTCACTATTTTCAGAACAAAAGTTGCAAGACTAGACATTATTGGTTCACAAATTTTCTTTAAAAAAAATCACTCAAACTACAATAAAATTTATTTTTTCCATATTAGCCCTCAGAATTGTTCACTTGCTTCCATCGTGTAAATGTTTACGCGCCACTTGCATTTAGTTTGAATATAGTGTAGAGTATGCTTGGACCAAATTTCAAGTCAATATTTTCACCAGTTTTGACAAAATAGTGACTTTGTGCGTACGAAATTTCTAAAAAATCATAAAAGTTCAAGTAACTTGTACGCCGTCAAACTTCAGAAACCCTATATAGGTTTCAAGGTCATCTATACCCAAGGCCTCGTTTGGACTACCGATTCTGCTATACCGCGCAGGTTCACTGTCGAACGTAAACCGTATGCGGCTTTGTTTGTTGGGAATCTAGTAGGGACACGGACTGCGACGGAAACGAGCCACCACCTTTACCGTGAAAATCCCAAAAGCCTCCACGGCCGATTTTCGCTAATGGCGGAATTATGCACAGCCGTCGCGAACAATCCGAAATCAAGTAGTGCGCCTCTTCCGGGCGTTTCGACACGGGTGTCGACGTAAAAACCCCACGGGCCCTCATCCCGTTGACACCCCGCAACAATGTCTCTATTAGGCATTGTGCCCCGAGTCTATTAACTTGTATTTACGGGGGCCATTGTCGGCCGAGCGGAGGCTTTGAGCCCCGTTTTCAAAACAACCCCGGCCGTAGGTTCGGTAGGTTTAGGCAGCCAGGCGGTAGCCGGTGTGGGATGATCCTGTTTGGGATGTTTTCTTTCGATTTGTGTTTGGGGGATTAGCTGAGATTATGCAAAATCGAATAGGTGAGACGTGAGGTATAACTATCGGTTTCTATACTTTGTATTTCTGACATTGTTATATAAAGCAACCGGTTGACTGAATACGATTTGCGAAGGTTATAGAAGAATAATAAGGAATAAATAGGTATAATGTTAGATAGAGAGAAAACTTCGTTTATATTACAGCGGAACTGAAAATTGAGTTAGAGCTGGAGCGACACTATTATCGTTGACTGACGTATTAATAAGACTTCTCACGGCTATATAGCTTCATATCCTGGAAAACAGATGGCGCCTATGGTCAACAATGTATTTTGCATTGTATTTTGTCTCCGGGAAGCGCATGGTGAGCCAGAGAACTGTCAAACATGACAGCCGTGAGCAGTCTTTATTAATACGTCAGTCAACGTTATTATATTATTAAAGACCCGGAGCATGATGTCATATTTCATATTTCATTGTTGTTCGCGGACTATATAGAGTGGCGCTACTCGACGAAAAAAATTGCGACTTTTTATAGGTAATGGGAGGATTCTGTGATTATTGGTAGGTATGTCAGTTTCTAATGTTTAGAATGTCCGAAATTTTAAATATTCAGCTTTATTACGATGTACCTTCTTTTTACGGTAACGAATTGTCTTTTGAGTCCTCAGTATTTCAGTTTTACCATATTAACACAGCTTTTATAGGTATCTTTATTTGTGATAACTTGAAATTTCCATGCTTATGAAGAAGGTGGTATGCACAGAATCATTATAGGTGAATTGCAAAATATTAAACACTGTTTTGGAATTATGGGATGATCTGATCAACCAGTTAAAGAAGGGAGAATTCTAGATTGGAAGAGTATTTTGTAACGTATGCAAAAATGAAAATAGAATAATTTGTTTATAGCTCCAAAGCGAACCAATGTTCCACTATTTGAATATTAAATTCGTTGCTGACATATTTGCATGTTTTTTTTTATAAAAGATTCTGCAACAATGGTGTTTTTAGCATTAAACCACCCTGTAAATTTGTGTTGGTCCTAGTTAGAGCTTGAGTAATTTTCCCGCTACTGCGGATAATTCTCTGTGACCCATAATCTTTCAAGTAACAAACTCAAAAATTAATCTTTTAAGTTACATAAAGTGCTTAAATTATCACAGTCACTATACATATATGTATTTTTTAATTTATGAAACAAAAAAATATTAACTTACTTATTAGCAGATATAATACTGGCAGGAAAGTGGTGTTTTTGAAAATTGTCGTTACCGTCCCTCTTCTTATTCCGCATGTCATATGTTTGTAAATTTTAGGTTACATGATATTATACTCCATGTGTCAAAACATTTATATTGAAGAACATAAACGCTATGTGAAAAATAAAAATATAACAATTCTCTACTCCATTCTGCATGGAATAAATGGTATGTATATTCTCACAATAATATAAGGTATGGATCCGAGAGTCATCCTAGGTTCTTCATATGGAAAAGTGAGTTTTCATTTATTCGAAAAAGATGCGTTTTGATATGATTTAAGTCAAGGTGCAATGAGTTTAATAATGAAGTGCAAAATAGAAAATTCCTCGGAAAACCATAGGCATACCGTTAGGGTGGGTCCAAAGGGCTATTATTGCCACGTAAATTTGTATTTTAATACCTAATTTTTCCACGTTTCTGAACAGGCCGCCAATGATAAGTCTTATATGTAAGTTCTTGTCATAAAACTCCTGAAGAACTCCTTCGTCTCGTAGCAAAAATTAATTAATTAAAATTACACTTTAAAATATGTGTTTTAGAAACACACGCCATGTATTTTCAACACACGCTCGTGTATTTATTACATCAAAAGGCATTTTCTGTGAAAAAAATAGATTTACCAAAAGTAAGTTGGTATAATCCATTTTAACGAAAGGTGTATAGGTAAATTTACACGAGGAAAGTTTACCAGCAATTTTTCATACTTTACACGCGGGCAAATTTTTTACTGTTTATAATGAATTTAAAAAGAGTGATGAGCGATGTGGTAGTAGTGATTACATTGGCAGCGACTTTGTTTAGAAATCGAAAAGTCAAACCTACATAGTACAAATCGTATCGCAATAATGTGAATCCACCTTAACCACCTAATGTTAAACGGACTACAATAACCGAACGACATTTCTCCGTCCCATCGCCAAACTAACGCCCATCAGTGCGGTACACGAAAGGCTAGGAACACTATCAATTTACCCTTATCTGATCTACATACGTATTTGTACAAATTGCGGCGTAATTTAGAACTTTATCATCCACGTACTGGTGGGTGCAATTTATTTATTTCGTGGCCGGTCGTTACTGCTACATTATTCATGCCGACTTCGTACGGGCAATGGGCTATTCCGTCGGGGTAATGATGGGTAATTTGGGACTACTTGAATTTCTGAGGGGCCAGGGGGGCCCGTGTAGTTGTGATAGCGCTGGGTGGGCGCCCGCCGAAAATCGACTTTAAAATGCGCCAAAATGTATCATAATCCAGAAATTATACGAGCGAAAAATATAATGTGTTCGTAAAATATAGAGAAAAACAAGAAAGAGGCAGTGCCTTAATGGCCTTATTAGTATAATTTTGATGCTGCCGAATTTTGTACCAAAATATCTTGCAATTATAATGTTATAAAATTGTTCGTAGGGGGTGGTTTATTATTATACAGGGTGTCCCAGTGGTCCAAACGAAGCCTGTGGATAAGGCATATCACTAGTAGTCTATGCCTACTTTGATTTTTTGGCGTTTTTCCCCACTTTTCCTTAGAAAAGGTGCACTTCGTGTAGCTTTCACATCAAAATGTTATTGGGAACACCTGTTCACAATAAAAAACTGGGTAGGTGTCAAAAATTTCAAAAGCCTAGGTTTATTTCGATTTTTATGAGTTTCAAAGACTTTCGAAATTTCGCGAACTCAATTTTTCATTCGGAACAAGTTTCCTTTGTCGTAAAAGCTACATAAATGGCACTTTACTGATGTAAAAATAGTTATTTATGTACCAAGTTCAACTTTTTATGACTCATGTGGAATTTTAGTTGCCGAGGCCTCTGGCCGAGGCCAATAAACCACAGGAGTCATAAAAAGAACTTCAGTGCCGAGGTACATATTATATATATTTTTTGAAATCGGAAAAAATGTTTTATTATAGGCAAGAAATAGATCATACGGGATCACCCGTCCATGAACCAACTGCGCGCCGCGTTGCTTGACTTTGACGATCGCTCTATCTAGGTCACGTATGACAAGACACGGCGCCTTCGAAGAGAAAAACCAAACTGCTGCTTGTTGTGCAGCCTCCATAACAAATCTATTGATATTCAAACTTACTAAAATATTTATACTGAAAGATTGCGCTGCTATATAGGTAACAATTTCGCAATGTGTACGAAAAGTTAAATGGGCCTTTATTATCCGGGTTTTAAATATTTGGTCACTTTTGACGGGCGATGGCTCCGCGTCTGACGTTTGCTGTTTACATCTCGCCATAGGGCCTCCTTATTGAAAAAATCGTACAATAATGGGCTACTTCAGTGCAGATTTCTGAGCTTTTAATGACGATTTTGGGACACTTCCCTGCTGATTTCAAGAAAATTAGTTTTTTCAAAATTTCCAAGGCATACGTGATTTTTAGAAAGAATAAAAGTTATGCCACACATTAGTTTCGAACCACGCAGGGCTGATCCCCCGAAGCTCAAATTTCAACTCGATTTTGTTTTGCTATTTACACCCTATGCGATCTCGATCCGTGGACACACTGTATATAATGCTAAAAAAAACAAAATTTAAAAACGGAAAAACGAAAATTGTGTAAAATTAAAACATGAAAAAATTACAACACAGCATTATTTATTGTATTATTAACTGCAACAAATTTTTAAATGTTCTGTTCCCTACCGAAATAATACAGGGTGTCCAAAATTGAACACTTTTGAAACTTGAAACAGGGAGTTTTTTTTTCAAAACCACTATATACACAAAGAAAATATCTTTCGATATACCAATGAAAAATATAATCAAAAATATAACCTAAACCGAAAATATTTACAAACAAAAAAGTTAGGTATGTTACGTTCAAAACGAGTAAAAAGAAAAATGCCCCGTATAATATGCAAAATGGTTAAAAAAAAGGTCACCCTTCCTTGAGCCGACTGCGCTCGCCGATGCTTTGCCTCTATGTATATCGCTCAACCTAGAACTTGTCTGCAGAAGTCCTCTGGTCACTCTCTTGCAGTCTACATGGAAAATATTATTGTTGTTCAAGATCGTTGTTATATAGGTAACAATTCCGAATCAGGCTGTAAATTTAAATTATGCTTTATTGGGCTGGTTTTGAATATCTGGCCACGTTTGACGGGTGACAGGCCCGTCTGACGGACGTTTGGTTTTCACATCACGCCAATGTCATGCAACTGATAGAAAAATTCGTACAATAATGACTTAATTTACTGCCTATTTCTGATATTCTTTTAATGCCAATTTACGAAAAAATCCATTTGGAGCCCTTTTCCCTTATTGGTGCAAGTGAACTTCGTCCACCTCATATTAATTTTAATATGGGGACGGAGCAATGGCTGCCGCGCACAGTGCCTCCCTTTTAGTATTCCTCTATTACAGAATGCAATTGTCATTGGACAACAAAAGTCCGTAATTATTGGCTTCCAATCTATTATAATTTGCCTCGACATGAATCGGACATTTAACGTGATATTATTATATGCGGCGGGGGTCGATACAAGTCATTTAGCATTTTTTCTCCGTAATGGTTTCTTTGGAAGCGGACGTCCACCGTACATATAACAAACAAAAAACAACGGCAAATGAAAATTAAATAAGTATATTTAGTATATCAATATTTATCCAAATATCTAATAAAAAAGGTTTGTTAGTTATTCAAAAAATGTAAAAATGACGGGAGTTGTGACTCTTTCATCCTGGTGCTCGGATATCAACTATACCTACCTCAATCTTTTTTAATTTTATCGGAACACATCATATCGTGGTAATACGAAGTCTCGATTTTATTAAATTAGGAAAGCCGTACGTATTTTGTATGCCTCGAGACTTTCTAAAGCGGTTAAGTTAAAGTGGACGTTGACGTGAAACGCACAAAATATATCTACATTATAATCTCATTCATTACGGGTAATGAAGTGAATGTCTCTTGTCTTGAGCAAACACCCATAGTGTCAGTGGCGCAGCCAAAAAAAATGTTCTGGGAAAGGCTAGCCATATATAAACGTATAGAGCAAGAGATTGACGCAAATAAATATACCCAACTTAATAAAAGAAAATATTTTTTCTGAAGAAAGAAGAAATAGAGGATATTACATTTTATTTTATTTATTTATTATACCTACACCAAAGTCTAGAGAATGAATAGTATAATATATTCTCTAGACCTTGCCTACACTTTGTACCTATTTATATACTTGTATTGCCGAATAACGGGACCGCAGAATTCACACATTGGTAATTTAGTTCATACCAACCGACAAATCAGGCCCGTATTTTCTTTTTTGTCACAATTATTTGTTTACATTACTAAACGCAGAAATGTATGGCTACTTCCCAAGTTGTTTGGGCGTCTTATAGACAGAAAATAATACGTCCCTAGTGTTTCCTGCCATTCCAGATAATCTAGGGAGTTTGGCAAATGTCAAACGAACCATAAACATCCTGGCTATTCGGCAAAACGACTATATAGTTGCGTTGGTTTCATTGTATATTATATGAAGTCGCTTTTTATAAAAATAGGTAGATAGATTATATTGAAAATGTAAACATTGAAATGGACAAATTTAAATTGTTATTATTTTCATTATTATTTGGTTTTATTAATTATTGACTTTTGTTCTATAGGGTGTTCCGTAATTATCTGAAAATATTAGGAGAAAATGTTCTATACAGGTGGTTTTAAGGGGGTTGTTTCGTGTAAAAATGTTCGATTTAAGCCTCCCCTGCAAAGTTATTACTGCCTTAAAAGGGTCAAAAAAATTGGTTTTCATTTGACTTTCTCGAAAACGATTAAATCTAGAAACATAAATTTGTTAGTTACCAACAAGTTGGAAGACACTTTATATGGTAGAATTTCTTTTTGCACACATTATTCCGCCTTTTTAAAGAACTTTTTAGTTAAAAAGAAAAATTCGTATTCTGTATCCCATGAATTCACTTAGACAGTTTTTTACCCTGTTTTTCCTGTAAAACTGTGGCAGATACAAAAAGTATATCATAGAGAGGTATAGCTTAGAATAAAAAAAAGTTGTCCAAATGCATAAAAGACAAAAGGGCCGTATTAGTTCTTGATAAATCAAATGTATAGTTTATACCCATATCTCCGCCACTGGCTACTTGGGAAACTTGGTATTATCACATTTTGTGACACTTCATCAATGCATACTGTGTACCAAATTTAGTTTTAATATGTTGTTGAACCGTTGGAAAAATAAAAAAGTAAACGTTACCATTTTTGGGAATTGAAACACCCTGTATCTCGAAAATGAGGCGGCAGTGAGTAAAAAGCTATAGGTACCACAAAATACTCATATTTTATGTTTTTTTTTATCACCAATGTGTCCTAGAATAAAACTACTGAATCACCCTGTATACCCAATAAGGCGGACACGCCGCTAAGGTGTCTATCTATATAATGTAAATGAAAATAATTAATTGAGACTAAAAAGTAAGAAATAAAAGAAATCAATTATTGTATACACATATATATTTTTTTAAATCGCGAAATAGTTATTTATGTACCGCAAGGCACTGAAGTTCAACTTTTTATGACTCATGTGGAATTTAGTTGCCGAGGCCTCTGGCTGAGGCAAATAAACCACATGAGTCATAAAAAGAACTTCAGTGCCGAGGTACATATTATATTTTTTTTGAAATCGGAAAAAAAAAAGTTTTATTGGGCAAGAAAATAATCATAAAGGATCACCCGTCCATGAACCAACTGCGTGCGGTGTTGGTTGACTTTGACGATCGCTCTACCTAGGTCAAGTAAGATAAGCCAGCAGACAAACCAAATTGCTGCCTGTTGTGCAGCCTCCACAGCGACCACAGCAAATCTCTTGATATTCAAAACTAAAATATTTATACTGAAAGATTGCGCTGGTATAGGTAACAATTCCGCAATGTGTACAAGTCCAAAATTGCACACAGATCTGAGACCAATTAGCCTATTACCTGTTCTGTCAAAAATTATGGAAAAAATAGTTCAGTCGCAAGTTGTTAAATTTATTGAAACTTTTAATATTTTACCTAAACATCAATCGGGATTTCGTAAGTCACATAGCACTACAACAGCATTATTAAACTTGACTGACAATATCTTTAGAGCTAACGACAAAAGAATGGCTGCTGTTTTGGTGTCCGTCGATTACTCGAAGGCGTTTGACAAAATTAATCATCGTCTGTTATGTGCTAAATTAAAGTTCTTCGGGTTTGATACGACGTCGGTTACCTTTTTTGCTAACTATCTTGATGGTAGAACCCAGGCAGTGTGCCTTAATAATTCTAGATCTGACTTTCAACTAATTACATCAGGAGTCCCCCAGGGATCTATACTTGGACCACTGCTGTTTTTACTTTACACTGCAGATTTACCTGCTTTTATTCGACACTCAGAACTCCAATCGTATGCTGATGACACCCAGTTAATTCATTTTTTTCATGAAGAGGAGGTTGAAATAGGGGCGAACTATCTTAACACCGACATAAAAAATTTGTGCATATATTCGTCCAGCCATAATTTATCCATCAATCCCACTAAATCTAACATGATTCTTTTTTGTTCTGAAAGCCGTAGACAATATATAAAGACAGCCATGAAGGTTAATATAGGTCATCAAGTATTGACTTTTTCCGAAACTATAAAAATTCTGGGAGTTATTGTGGATGAAAGGTTGAGATTCGGTGGGCATGTGAATAAATTGACTCAGAAGGTTTATCCGCGGATCAGAATTTTATATGCAAACAAAAGTCTCTTAAATTTTAAAATAAGAAAAAAACTATGTCTATCGCTTATCATCTCTATACTAAATTACTGCAACATCCTGTACTACCCGTGTCTCGATCACATTGCAAAAAATCGATTGCAGCAAATTCAGAATAGCTGTGTACGGTTTGTTTGTTCTTTGCGAAAATTCGACCACATTTCTGAGAAATTTGTTGTCCTTAAATGGTTGACGATCTCTGATCTTGTGCGCTACCACTTTTTGGTCTTCGTGCATAAATTGCTGTTAACATCTAGGCCAATATACCTAAAAGAGAGGCTGATTTTCAGGAATCAGTCACACGACAGATCTATTAGAGACTTAAAGTTGCTGGACATTCCTTGTCATCGCACCACTAAGTTTCGCCGTTCTTTCTCATATAATGCGGTAACCTTCTATAACGGTCTAGACAGCTCTTATAAAAATAAGTCTTTAATAGTATATCGAAAAAATATAAAATCATTGTTGCTTGGTCCTGTTGTGTAAGTTATATTATATATGCTAATTTTGGTATTTGTTATTGTTGTTGTTTTTTGTTGTTTGTTGCTATGAAATTGCTCATGTCTCATACATGCCGGTTTGATTACATAATTATATAACTTGACTCTAAAATGTTGTTGTAAGACTGAGTAAATTGTGTTACTATTAAGCTTTGTTATTCAGGGTTATGTTGCTAATCTTGGTTTTTGTTGTTGTTTATTGCTATGAAATTGCTCATCTCTTATCACTCATCGTTGGTTTGATTGCTAAATTTACACACTTATTTCTGAAATATTATTGTAAAACTAAGAAATTTATATCTTATAACATCGCATCAACTCCATGAAAATCTGTTGGTTAAGTGTAAGAGTAGCGATGCTAAACTTCGCCAACAGAATAACCACTTTATGTACTTTACCATCAATGTACTTCATTCGTTTAAAATAAAGTCGATTATTATTATATTATTATTAAAAGTTAAAGGGCCTTTTGTGGCCGGGTTTTGAATATTTGGTCACTCGTACAATAATGGGCTACTTTAATGCCGATTTCTGAGCTTTTATAATGATGATTTTGGGACACTTTAATGCCGATTTCAAGAAAAACAGTTATTTATAAAGGTAAAGCTGCGGCCAATTTGAACTTCCAAGACCGCGTCTGAACTCTATGCCGAATTGAAATAAGTAGGTGCCCAAGTTTAAGATATTTACGAAGTCTAGCAACATTGCTTACATTGGGATAATCAATGGAAGGAGCAACGTCTAATCTTGAAAGAAACCGTTGTTTTATTTTTTATAAAATTTATAAATGCACTAGGTATACAACCAGTCGGGGTAATAGGTGTTTATATACCAAGGTACTGAAGTTAAACTTGGAATTTAGTAAGTCGAGGCATCTGGCCGAGGCAAAAAAATTCATGAGAAATGAAATGCGAAAAAATATTTTATTAGGCAAAAAAATAATCATAAGGGATCACCCGTTCATGAACTAACTGCTCGCGACATTGCTTGACTTTGACGATCGCTCTACCTAGGTCAAGTATGACGAGGCACGGCGCTTCCCAATAGAAGCTCCAAACTGCTGCCTATTGTGCAGCCTCCATGAAAAATAGATTCAAACCTACTAAAATATTTATACTGAAAGTTTGCGCTGCTATAGGTGACAATTTCGCAATGTGTACGAAAAATTAAATGCTGCTGCCTTTATTGGCCGGGTTTTGAATATCTCGCCAAGGCCTACTAATTGAAAAAATCGTACAATAGTGGGCTACTTCAGTGCCGATTTCTGAGTTTTTAATGACGATTTTGGGACACTTCATTGGCCGATTTACAGAAAAAAGTTTTTTAAAATATATTTTTGGCTTTCTGTGCCACTGGTCGGAGTTCCTCCACGCGTCAATTGCGAAAAATGCGGACCGCCGCCCGCCTCTATACCACTAATTAGAAAATATCGCGGCGCCGCGCCGAGCGAAATTGAATCTTAAAATGCGCGACGCGCCATCGCCGGTATTTACAAAGGAATTGTTAATTTTAAGTACAAAATTGCCTGCCAATTGGTCACAATAGGCGCTTTCCACGTTTTGCATAACGTTCTCTTTGAAGCGAAATGTCCGTAAATGAAGCCGATAATTAGCAAAAGAGAATCGCTGTTAAGCGCTATCCACGCCGAGCTGGAAAAAATGCAAGGTGGATGGTTTGGAAAGGCAAACGCAAAAAAAGAAAATATTCCAAATAGTCCACTCTTAGAAAAAGCCACTGTCGCGACAGTACCACACAGTTAAAAATCGACCAGTTTATTTGAATGTTAAAAATTTTGTGTTAATAAATAACAATTACATCTGCTAGTACTTAGGTAAATAAAAGCTTGTTTTTAAAAATATTTTTTATAATTTTATTTTCAACTTTTTAGTTTTACTCTTCAAGCAATTTCACTTAATGCCCATATTAAGGGAAAAGAAAATGTAATCCGCCGTGTTGGAGCGGCGGCCATATTGAATTTAGTGTGATGTCACTAACTTTACCGTTTTCTACTTTTCAAACCCTTTCATTTGATACCCATATTAAGGAGGTTTACAAAAAATACATTATTCGTCATCTTGGAGCGGCGGCTATTTTGAAAGTATTACAATATTGAGTATTGCATATTGTATTGTCACCGGAACTAAGATTTGACCTAAACATACATCATATAGTGCACCATACATTGCAAGTGAAATAAAAGCTTGTAATAAAAAGTAACTGAATATCTACACGGGTTACTTTGATTTTGTGTTGCGTTAATTTTAACATTCATGTAATTTAATATATTTAGACATAGTTTCAATAACTTTATTTGTATTAATTGAATAATTTTATATTTATAGATTTATAACATTCTAAATAATTAGTTATGGAAAATAACACAACATGGCGATCGGGCATATATAGTTAGGTAATTAAGTGATACATAATTTACAATAACAATTCATTTAGCTTTCAATTATATACTCATGATTAGTTCGTTCATTACAAAATTAACCTTTTGAATTCGATATAATAGATATTAGTCACTACAGACCGTACTGAAGTACCTAACTATACTTATGTGGTATTCGATAGCCAACCCATATTTGAGAATTTAGGGGGCGATTTTTAATAGTTATAATAGTGTATAATAAATACACTTAATAATATAATAATTTGGAAAGCAAAAAACATACAAAAGCATGAACGAACCCAAAAATGAATATATTTTTCATCAAATTTCGAAAATTTTTATACCGCTGTATGGCTAATCAAAAAACCTGTCCAATGATGTATCGTACATGGTATGGTCCCATTAAAACAACGAAGGTATGGCTTTTGAGGTCAGGGGTCAGTCATGTAGAAATGCACTTCACTTGAAAACATTTCTCCCTCCAAAACTAAATCGACGATGTTTAAAACGTGAGGCAAATCAACCTTAGCACCCGAGTCATGCGACGCCCTTGTACCCTGTTGCCGATAGCAATGGTCGTATTTTATATTGAAAGTAATTTCGATTAAGCCATACAATAAATTACAATGGATAAAAAATTGATATATTAGTCCAATCTTTCCCAAACCAACAAATTTGACTCAGCCTGTATATATATATTATCTTTTATTTGAAGGTATATATTTTTGTAGCTTGTTTTTAAAAAACTGTAGCCAAAACATCTTCTCTTAACAGCATACCGATCGAACTATTGTTATTGTCGTTGTTACTTCGCCGCGACCAATCTGATGATGCTTATAAGAATTCCCCGATCATTTTCTAGGAACACGAATAACACCCATGACGTTTCGCACACGCCACTGATTCCCAAAATTCCATCTCTTTTTCCATAGACAAAAACCGAAACAAAAATACCGCCGTATCATTCTCAAATTAACCAGGAGGGCCACCAACAATGCCGCCTTGAATTTCTGTTACCTAATGGCGTTTAAATAATGGACGGACAATTATTAGGAACCGGAGAAATTTAGCACTTCCGACCGCAATTTTTGGGAGAATTATGGTAATTTGTGGAGTTTGGCCCGGAAGAGAGGTAATAGAGATATTAGTGTAGGTGGGACAACGAAATTACATATTTTGGTGTTTGGATCGGTGCGACCTTTGACGGAATGGAAGTTTAACGGTCATTAGGCTGAAAAAGTGAGCGATAGATTTGCCATCTGTTGTAATAATTTGGGTTTGGTCGCAATTGGTGGTCTATTATAATACACTCTAACATAAATACATATAATATCTAACACGTTTAAAATATAATGGAATTTTTTAGAAATTTTGAAAGGTTAGTTATTTGGTGTTTGAGATCCATCTTTATTTTTATTATTTATTTTAATTTTCAGTTCTTTTACAGGTTAGTTTGAAAATCCCTACATTATATAAGTATTAATTTTATACATATTGCCTGCTTTTATAGCATATTAACTATACACTGTGTCCCGGATAAGAATGAACAGCATGGGGATATTGCAAACGGTGAGAGATACGGCAACAGTTAAATGGGGAAAAATTTGCGCATTTTTGAGGTCAATAAAATGGCACAAACAGATTTCTAATATCTTTTTTCGTTTTTGAGTTATTTTGAAAAAACTAAAATTTTGCGTTTTCGATTTTATTTTTTTCTGACGTTGTTATCACAGATAGAAAAAAAGAAAATCACTTTCTTATGGCACTTGTTAACTGGCTTTTAGATGGCGTTTTTAGATTTGTTCTACAACGTTTCGTTTTTGAGAAACCATCTTCAACTTTATTTTTTTAAATACGGACCTGGATTTTTTTCTGCAGATTTTGAAAGCGCTTTTCATTGCAAATACCATGATGTATGACACAAAATATTTTTAAAATGTTTTGAGACAATTATACTGAAAATTCCTTTTTTTGCATTCATTTTTTTCTACAATAAAATCGAAAACGCAAAATTTTACTTTTTTCAAAATAACTCAAAAACGAAAAAAGATATTAGAAATCTGTTTGTGCCATTTTATTGACCTCAAAAATGCGCAACTTTTTCCCCATTTAACCGTTGACGTATCTCTCACCGTTTGCAATATCCCCATGCTGTTCTTTCTTATCCGGGACACAGTGTATAACAAATTCGTTACGCCGAAAATTATATATTCATTTAAAATAAATCGATACAAACAATGATGATTTTTCATTACTAATTTCAATTAAATGCACATTTCTAATCGCTAAGCAAGCTAAATTCAACCATTTATTTTTTTAATTATTGGGTTTTTCTTCACCAAACTGATTAAAAGACGACTTTTTCATGTTGCCTGGAAAATTTATAATAATAATAATAATAATAATAATGTTTATTTCCCAGAAAATATACACCTAAAGTATTTTTAACAGTAAATGAACGAAACTTTCTACGTTAACTAAAAAAATAACTTCAACAAATTTGTTTTCTGAGCTTTGGGAGAATAAATCTTCCTCTTTTCTCAAAAATCATGTCACGTCAAAGTGAAATGACAGATTAATAAATGTCAGTTTAAAACGTCATGACAACAGAAACAATAGCCTAGCCACCTGTCTGATATTGTACCCGCGCGGTGTTCTATCTAAACTACCTAGCTTCTTTTTGAATACTTGACAATAATATTTTAACGAATTCCACTGAACATTCAGCAACACATTTGCCCGTATTTCCTAGAATAAATGCCGATTGTTTAATTTTTCGTATATTTCCTACTTCTTCTTCGACAATTGGTTTGGACTTATCAAACAAAATACTATTAGACCGGGAGATAGTGACAGATTTTCTGAGGTGATTTTACTCAGTATGCCTTGCAAAGGGCATTATGTGGCACATATTCTCACAATAATAAGGTATGATTCAGAGAGTCATCCTGGGTTCTTCATGTGAGTTTTCAATTATTCGAAAAATATGCGTTTTGATATTATACAGGCTGCCATGTGTTTTATAATGAAGTTCAAATAGAAAATTCCTCGGAAAACCATAGGCATACCGTTAGGGTGGGTCCAAAGGGCTATTATTGCCACGTGATCTTTTATTTTAATAATTAATTTTTCTACGTTTCTGAACAGGCTGCCAATGAGAAGTATGCAAGTTCTTATTATGAAAATGCTAAAAAAAAGGATGGCATACCTTTCGCGCATGTCCAAGTACTGTTTAAATTGAATGTTATTTAATCATTTAAACGAGTTATTCGATGTAAAGTGTACTTGGACATGCGCGAAAGGTATGCCATCCTTTTTTCAGCATTTTCATAATAAGAACTTGCATACTTCTCATTGGCAGCCTGATTAGAAACGTGGAAAAATTAATTATTAAAATACAAATTTGTCTTTTCTTCTAAAATCTGATCATTTTCTAACTTTTTGCCTAAAATATTCAATGATTTGTTAACAGGGACATTTGTAAAAAGACTAACCATAATATCAAAGCTATAGCTGTGACGATAAATTCAGCAGGGTGTAAATTAATTTATTACATTTTTGATTTTGCAACATTAGTTCAATTCTTCTTTTTTTGTTAATATCAATTATTGTTTATATCAGAGTTTGAACATAAATAATTAGTGACTGACGAAAAAGCCACCATAAGCTTATCTTATAGTTTTCGCTTATCTTATAGACTCAGTTTAGTTCTAGAGGACAAAGTTCTGACGGCACCGCCTGATAGGGGGCATCCACGAACACAAAAAACTCGTGTATGTCACGCTTATGTCGGCTTTTTCGGCAGTCACTAATTATTTCTGTTAAAACTCTGATATAAACAATTGATAATAACTAAATAAGAAACGAACAAATATTGCAAATTCAAAAAGGCAATAAATTAACTTACCTATATCTGTCATGCTGTATTTATCGTCACAACAGAAACCTGTTTACCCAACAGTATAAAACAGCAGAGAAAATTATTTTGCATAGTACCTATACCCGCAATGTTGGCTATTTCCTTATACCTAGCTATAACAGTTTTAGAAGTTTTGAAAATCAACGTGCAATTTCACGTAGCACTAGTGTAATTTGAAGCTATTGTACACTGTTGTGTGAAGTGGTGCCCCAAGTTAAAAACGAACGATTGGTGCAAGCGGCATTTTCCTTTAAGGCGTCCACCCTTGCTGGTATACACATAAAAATATCATATCTCCATCCCTCGTCGTCATCTACCACTTAATTTCCAGTCGCTGCCCGGCCAGCCCCTACTGTCGAAATAATAAATTAACCAACCGCCTTATGTAGCCAACACAAAGGACAAAAAGCATTTCATTACCCCGGTAATCTATTCGGGCCGAATGGGATATCAACATCAACGTCTGTGACAAATATTACGTCGTAATTAGGAGGCCGTTTCGCCGTTTTTTTCCCGACGGTGTGGGCCCCATAAATAATTTGTTCAACAAACTTTTTTGTGCCGCCTAATGAATGATAATTTATATTATCGTTACTTTAATTTATGGTGGTGTAATAATAAAACATGAAATAATTGCAGCTAATTATGAGTGTGGAGTTTAGAATTAATAAGCATGCGCATTAAAAATCTGTACAGATTTGAGGGATACTTCCATTACTACTGTAGCGTACATTTCTCTACTGAAGATTATTCTTTTGCGTTTTCGGGTTGGATAACGATTTGGGGCTAACAATAGTTTTTATTTTATCTGTGTCTATACAGTGAAAGATGGAATCTGTAGATTACAATGTTATAAATTATCCAAAATAATGTAAAGTAGGGAATAAATACATTTTCTTGAAAAGAAAATAAAACGCTGTATTTCTTGTCATGGTACTCGCATTTGTAATATCAGCACTATACAGCACGATAATATTTTTGTCATAATATTATAAGCGAGTTTTGGAGAAAATTCATGTTATATATACGATGTTATTATACGATAAGGTAATTTATTTTTCTTGAAATCGGCAGTAAAGTGTTCCAAAATCGTCATTAAAAGCACAGAAATCGTACAATAATGGGCTACATTATTGTACGATTTTTTCAATAAGTGGGCCTTGGCGAGATGTAAACATCAAACGTCAGACGCGGATAAATCGCCCGTCAAAAGTGACCAAATATTCAAAACCCGGCCGATAAAGGCCCATTTAACTTTTCGTACACATTGCGAAATTGTTTCCTATAGAAGCGCAATCCTTCAGTATACATATTTTAGTAGGTTTGAATATCAATAGCTTTGTTGTGGAGGCTGCACAAGAAGCAGCAGTTTGGTTTTTCTGTACGAAGGTGGCGTGTCTTGTCTTACTTGACCGAGGTAGAGCGATCGTCAAAGTCAAGCAACGCCGCGCGTAGTCGGTTTGTGGACGGGTGATCCCTTATTATTATTTTCTTGCCTAATAAAACATTTTTTTCCGATTTCAAAAAAAATATAATATGTACCTCGGCACTGAAGTTCTTTTTATGACTCATGTGGTTTATTTGCCTCGGCCAGAGGCCTCGGCAACTAAATTCCACATGAGTCATAAAAAGTTGAACTTCAGTGCCTTGGTACATAAATAACTATTTCTTGAAATCGTCAGTGAAGTGTCTCAAAATCGTCATTAAAAGTTCAGAAATCGGCACTGAAGTTGCCCAATATTGTACGATTTTTTTCAATAAGTAGTCCTTGGCGAGATGTAGGTAAACATCAAACGTCAGGCGGGGAGCCATTGTGCATCAAAAGTGGCCATCTTCAAAACCCGGCCAATAAAGGCCCATTTAACTTTTGGTACACATTGCGAAATTGTTACCTATAGCAGCGCAATCTTTCAGTATAAATATTTTCGTAGGTTTGAATCTATTTTTCATGGAGGCTGCACAACAGGCAGCACTTTGGAGTTTCTGTTGGGAAGCACTATGTCTTATCATACCTGACCTAGGTAGAGCGTCAAAGTCAAGCAACGCCGCGCGCAGTCAGTTCATGGACGGGTGATCCATTATGATTTTTTTTGCCTGATAATACGTTTTTCCGATTTCAAAAAAATATGTAATATTTACCTCGGCACTGAAGTTCTTTTTATGCATGACTCATGTGGTTTATTTGCCTCGGCCAGAGGCCTCGGCAACTAAATTCCACATTAGTCATAAAAAGGTGAACTTCAGTGCCGTGGTACATAAATAACTATGATTAAACAAGAATTATGTTAATTGATTGTTGAAACTGGAGTCCTTCCTTACTATCCTTCTTTCATTCACTTAGAATATTCAGGTCTGTAAAAAAATATATTCCTACCTTCTTAGATAATAATATACCTTTCGGGTACACTTAAATTTTATAAAAGCCATCAACTACCTATGTTTATGTTTCTATTTTGTTTTTATAAATATTATCAGTTATACATGCGCAAATATTATGTACAAAATCGTATGAAAATGTTATATTATCGTTTTTCTTGTATGGGGGGTCCCACGTTTGGGTAAGGTAAAAATTTGGGTATACGAAGAAACCCCTTAATGGTTTGTTAGTCTTAAGAATTTTTATTAAGGACAGATTCGGGTGCTCTAGCAGTTAACTATCGGCACCTTTGATGTCTCGGCTAGGCATAATTGTCACATCGTAAACAAATTCCAAGCCGAATTGGGGAAATTAGAAACACCGTTTTTTATTTTACGACCACCTACTGAAGCCGCAGGACCGGCTCTTGTCTGTTTTTATTGTCTCAAAATTTAAAATAAAATTTTAGGTAGGATACGGATACTAGTATTGCACATTTTTTGTTGGTATATCGTATACTTATACAATAACTTCGCGATGCAATTAACTTAATAATTAATTGTTTAATAGAGTTTGTATTGTTGTCGTGTAACTTATCACAAAAACGAAAATGAGCAAATCCAATTATTTATTTTAGCAATCCGGATGTTGTTTAATCAATGAACATTTCTTCCATTCTTTTTGTTAGAAAAATATTTATTTTAAACAATTATTGATATGAATTTGTTCCTTAATTATTTTATTATACAACAGGAGTTATTAATCTCAATAATAAATAATATTATTCCATCCTATTGCTCTATTTTAATCTGTAATGAAATCCTCTTCATTTTCGTCTCCACCTTGTTCTTCGCCTGCTGCCCCTGTATTTCCATAGATTTTTGATTTTTTTAGGACTACCACCGGGATTTTCTCGTTTATTTTGCGCCTTACAAAAAAATTAAGGAACAAAAATGTGGCAATTTTGGGCAGCTAAGTGGTGCTGCAAAAGAAATCGGTATCCATGGCCAACTTGTCGGGAAATTTAAAAAAACTTAAATCAAGCAAAACTATTAATAGCCGTGGAATGTTTATTTTAAGAGACAGAGAAAAACTTTTATAATGAAAATTGGTGGCACTGAGAAGATTTGTCTAGTCAGGTGCTCAGATAGTTTCAGCAAATTACATAGGGTCTTCGGCTCTCTTGAGGCCATGAAAATGTTTGTCGATTTGAAGCTTTTTAGTACAGCGGGAAAAGTTGGGCATGGAGGCCCATTTCCTTTTTAACGTCGCCTGCTTGGTCAAAATTGCCATATTTTGTTTGCCGATTTCTTTTGCAGCACCACTTAGCTGACCAAAATTGCCACATTTTTGTTTGAGCATTTTATTTCATTTAACGCTATATAGCAAAGAGATTCTACTATCATCAAATTTTTGTTTATTTTTCTGTAAATTGAAATACGAGACTCGCTTATTTCTGACCTGTCGTCGAGGATGCTTCTGTTGCGAAGCTATTTTTTATTCTGTGCTATTAGGTAGGTATATACTGACCGTGTCAAGGCTGAAATATAAAAGGAGGCGGCGACCAAAAATTGTTGTCTAGTTTCTATTTTGCCATTGTTGTACATGATGCGGTTTCTCCTATTTGCTTAATTTTCACAGACTGCGTGCATCGGTGCATCTGTCATTTTCGAAATTTCTCCCCTCACTCAAGCATCGCCTGTGGTAACGTCATCAAGCCATGTAAATAGTTCCTCTTTCCTATTGAATTCCGACCAAAAAATAGCTTCATTACTATAACAATTTCTTTTTTCGACTTCTTAATTTGTGGTTTTCGATGAATGGTTTCCGAAACGCATATGCCGACGTTTGGATAATTCCTTCAGATTGCACGCGCAACCACATGAAGGCGGCGGTTTCGACTGTAATTTACACAGCGGATTTAATGGAGGAATAATACAGTGGCGTAGCATAGCGTTACATATTTCCATAAGTATATATATTTTTTTATTCATCTCATTATTTGCTATTTCCATCCAGTACAGATTCGTGACAAATAAGATGAACTTGGTAAGAGAACTACGGTGTCCACAGCGTGTTTCAGTCATAGCCTATTTATTTTATTATGCCCGCTTTGCAATTATAAGACAGCGACAAGAAGCTGTTGAGATAGCTTGGCGCGAATTAAAATGAATGAAGGTAAGGTGTAGGTACTTTTAGCTATTTTTTTCTAGAGAAACATATTATTTGTTTTTTTTTATTTTGTTGTTGAATTTTTTTATTGCGCGTTATTTTGTGAACAACCCTATATAAAGGAGCGGAGTAGTTGTTTTCGGATTTTTGAGTTGAGTTGATATAATATGATCCGACGTTTATTACAGGCACGTCACTGCGTGAATAACTATTATTGCTCGGTAGGTAGGTACGTTTTCCATCAGAATTCGTGAGGAGCGGTAGCAATGCATTAAAATGGGAATGACATGGCGTGAATGGGACAAATAAAGATCCACGAACAGCCATTAAAGTGGAGCCTTGCAATTTTTGGGAGCACGTTGGCAATTTCGGATACCTGTATCGTTCGCTACTTGCCTTCGGAGTGCACAAGTGTAGGTACTTATGTTCCTGGAACATGCACACGTATGATTTTAATGGTAAGTTTCAAAACTGGCTACTTTCCAGCAACTTTTATATTGATATATTTGCTTTCAACGTATAGTGGAATGCTTATATTTAATGATCGCTTTTAATAATTTACCTACTAATATACATATAATTTCTTGCTCTAAAGCTACTAATTTCTAACCTAATGATAAGCTTCAAAAAGATCAACTTTTAGGAAACTTTATTGTTTGGTCATAATTCCATTTAGTATTATTATACGTATAGGTACCAAAAATCAGACTTTGAAGGCAAGGAAAATTTTATCATCAATTTTTTGGTCAATATTTATATCTTTTTTACTTTCTAGAAGGCCTTATAGTCAAAAGATAATTATTATTCATGAAATGCTGGAGAGTTCATAAAGAAGTAAATTTTGACTCAATATTAATTTGTTCCTGTATAGGATACGCCAAAGATAGATTAGAGTTACCTAAGTAATTTAATCTCTTATTCGGCCTCTTAAACTAAATAACTTTATAATTAACTAAAGAATAACATCCATAGTCCGTTCCCCACTTTGCAAATGTTTATTTGTTATGGAGGTAAGCTGGTTTAGTCAAAACAATTATATATAGCTAATATATAAATAACACGGTTTTATTTTGCTTCTATATTAGCGGGTCGGGGGGAAGAAGACGAGGTAGGTAATTTGTTTACATTCGCATTTCTTAAATTCAGTCTTTCCTATTTTGTAATGCATAATAAATAGTTTTTTGATAGAATTGTATATCGTACATATGCTTTGAGATACTTCTATTTACAAAATAACCTAAATCGTATCAAAAAACTGGAAACCTTGAATGTGCCAACAATAACATCTTTTTAAAATCATGAAACATAACTAGTTACCTTTGGTAATGTATATGTTCCTTATATGTAGACAAGGAAAGAGAGAGGACGCCTATAACAGCGCTGGCGGCCGTGTTACCAACTGCCACATCGCACGACACGCCAGTGGCGTAGCATGAAACGCGTTCTTAGCCAATATCACAAAAATGTTAAAAATGAAAAGGTAGTTAATTTTGACTTGCATGTAATTTGAAATATTGGTGTTTATTTGCAGATAATTTCCCAAATGTAAAGCTAGTGTCAAGTCATCGTAAGAGTAGGTATATTTTCCCTTTAATCACTGATATTTTAATTCACAAATTTACTAAATTAACTCACAACGTACTCGCTTTGTCTGCCACATATAAAATGGCCGCCGTTCAAAACGACGTCACAAAATCTGTACACGGTAGGGCAGGCAAGCGCCTGCAAGCGTCTAAGATCTATCCCTATACAGGGTTAACTATCACTTAGTACAAAAATTTTTATGGCAGATAAAGAAAAATTAGACTTGCCAAAATAAATTTTCAAAAATTTTCTAACATTTGTCTTAAGCCTAAAAAAATTTTTTTTCAAATTGTATTAAACCCCTCAAAAAACGCCGCCTATGGACGCCCGCGCGACATGTCTAAAAATTTCGCGTATGTCAATAGCGCGGCGTTGCCACGTCTATCAATTTATCCGAGGATTCACCACAAAATTTCGATTTCCTTTTAAAAACGATTACTTTCTAAGGAACATGTAGAATGCCTATGAAACACCTACCTTACTGACATTTCCAGGATTGTTTGCACCATTTTCTGTTTTCTTGCTTTTTTACATTAAAAGTCACACAACACAACATTCACATTTTCTAAATCAGTTGGGGATCTCTTGGTTTCCCTCTGCTATTCCTTTTGTTTGAAGCGAGGTACTCAGCCTGACGACCACGACGAGGTAGATCCCCTCCGCCAGGAAAACCCCGAAGGGTAACCAAAAAATCACAACTGCACTAGCACACATTGCACATGCAAAGCACTACAGTAGCTGTTCAAAGGGGTCGCCGTTAACTTCGATGCACAAATTCACTCGGTTAACTAAAGAAGTCCGGATACGTGCAAAAAGTCCATGATTATTCCGGATTTGAACAGCTGCACCTTCAATTCGTTCACGTAACTGCTGCTCGTTGTCGATTTCCTGCTCGTACACAATCGCCTTCATGAATCCCCAAATACAAAAATCCATTGGATTCAAGTCTGGTGATCGCGGCGGCCATGCAATGGGCCCTCCTCTTCCGATCCAACGGTTGGGGCATTGGTCGTCTAAAAGTGCACGAACAGGTCTCGCAAAATGGGCTGGTGCACCATCGTGCATAAACCACATGTCATGCAGTACTTGTAGTGGCAAATTATCAAACAAAACATTTGTCAGAAAATACAAGTATCGTTCAGCGTTTAAATTTTCCGGTAGAATGTATGGTCCAATTAATCGATCTCCATAAACTCCTGCCCAAACATTGATGGAAAACCGACGTTGGAAATTAAACCGCCGAACAGCATGTGGGTTCTCATCGGACCAAATATGGCTGTTGTGTCTAAAAAAAACAACAAAAATTAGAAATATTCACAATTTTGGCGAAGGCGTTAGGATTGACATAGCCAATTTTATAATAAATAAAAAAGATAATATGGAAGAGAGAAAGCTATAAGTAAGTAAAAATTTACATACGTGTAAACCCCAGCACGTGTGAAGCAGCATTCGTCTGTCCAAAGAATGTTGAAAACAAAGTTTGGGTCTTGGGCGATTCGATCACGTAGCCAAGTGCAGTAGGTCATTCTCACCGGAAAATCATTTGCTTCTAATGCTTGGACCTTTTGTATGTGATAAGGGTGAAGGCCGTTTTCTCTTAGAATCCTCCATGCCTGTAAATAATTTTATTGTTACATTTTAAATTTTATGTAGGTATTAGGTGCAAGCAAAGACAATCCCATCACATGGGATAGTCTTTGGTAGAAGTCAGTTTTATTGGTTTTATTTTACTTGCCTTGTTCTGAGATATTCCCAATCTCCTTGCAATAGCTGTAGTGCTTATGGAAGGTTGCTCGCCCACCCCTTCGAGCTTGCAAAACACCAGTGTTTCGCATACGTTGTACAATGTTCACGAAAGTACGTGGGTTAGGCATATTTGCCCTGTTAGGAAAACGAATACGGTATTCTGCTGCAGCTCGATGTGCACTTTCATCGCATCTCCCGTACATTATAACCATGTCCGTTAACTCGGCGTTCGAATACTCCGGCATTTTCACAAAGACGCTGAACGATTTGCCGCGAAAATCAAGACCAAACTGGGAAATAACGCCATGTTACATTCGCAAATGCCCTCCGTCGGCTACTAGCCAAACTTGAAAAGGTTTGTTCCAACAGGACCAATAACCGTGCTCAAGCACGTTCAGCGCATGCGCACTACCCCACTGGCTGTTCCAACTGAATTATGTACCTACCGACACGGGACGATACACGCACTGTTCCAGCCGATTTATGGATCATTTGTGTATCGTCCTTGTACGATAAAAACGGCCCCTGGTCTAAAGCAATAACCGCGTGTACTGACATGCGCAGTGTATAGTCATGTGACAGAGATAAACAATAACCTCATATTTTTGTTTTTACGTAGATGGTTTTAAATCGATGGCTGGGATCGTGTTTTTTATTTCTTGTTGGTTTTTGGCTTGTTGGGTAGGGCGGGGAATCGTTGAACAATAATTTTTTAGAGTAAAGAGTGAGGTTAGCCCACCGAACATTCGGTTAGCCACATATTAAACACGCAGGTTAGGTGCGGTCACAAAACGTGATTTGGTCGATTTGATTCACAATCCGTTCCATCTGAAATTTTCTTTGGGATCGCACATGAACGGTGCAAAACTAGCGCATGCGTTCTTTAAGGGTTATAATCTAGTTCATGTACAGTTCTGTGACGGTACGTAAATTCGAGTTGGAACAAATGATCCCAAAGAAAATTTCAGATGGAACGGATTGTGAATCAAATCGACCAAATCATATTTGTGACCGCACCTAACCTGCGTGTTTAATATGTGGCTAACCGAATGTTCGGTGGGCTAACCTCACTCTTCACTCTAAAAAATTGTTCAACGATTCCCCGCCCTACCCAACAAGAAATAAAAAACACGATCCCAGCCATCGATTTAAAACTATCTACGTAAAAACAAAAATATGAGGTTAATGTTTATCTCTGTCACACGACCATACACTGCGCATGTCAGTACACGCGGTTATTGCTTTAGACCAGGCACCGTTTTTATCGTACAAGGACGATACACAAATGATCCATAAATCGGCTGGAACAGTGCGTGTATCGTCCCGTGTCGGTAGGTACATAATTCAGTTGGAACAGCCAGTGGGGTAGTGCGCATGCGCTGAACGTGCTTGAGCACGGTTATTGGCCCTGTTGGAACAAACCTTGTATGTACAGTTAGTTGCCTAGCTAGGAAGTTATGAAATGACGAACGGGGCAACGCGGAGCAGTCGAAAAAACGTTTCATAGACTCGATCGGGCCGATACGTCGCTTAATTCATACCGCCGAGGCTTCAGAACAATAAATCCTTTATCTATGCTTCAGAAGAGGTTAGATGGTGGACAAGAATTCATCAGAGGAGCTCCGGGGGTATTAAGGGAGACGGCTTGTGGTGTCGCGGTAATGAGCTTTCCGCGAGAGTAGGAACCGGTCCGGATACGAGCTAAGGTAAGGGGAATCTAATAGCGCTGCATCTGTACAGATTCAAATCGATTGTTATTTATGTATTTTTTAAATTTGTTTGAGTAAAAAGGTATTTTCACCGTTCCTAAATCAACGGCAACACCGCGGAAAATCACTTCAGCTGTCAGTACCTTCAGAAGCCAAATTGGATGACGTCATTAAAGGCGGGGATTTACAGGGAAAATAGGGGTCTTTACCCGTTTTTTTAAAGATCGTAAAAAAAATCTAAAAATATTTTTCTATGTTTTCTTAAGCCATCCTGCGCACGTGGTAAAATTTTTTGTACTAAGTCATAGTTAACCCTGTATATCGTTGGGTCAAAAAATAAGTTTCTGACTAATTGGGTAGGTAAGTGAAGCTATGCTATATGGTTATACTGTACGGTGTCATAGCTTATTCCAGACTGGCGCCCACACATATTTTTGGTATACAACCTGCTCCCCTGCATATAATATAAGCGCCATGTTTCGCGTGGAATCGGAACGCCATATAACATTCCGAGCACTGTTTACTCGGCCGATCTCGGTCCACTCAATTAGCAGCGCTGTAAATTTTAATTGCCCGGTGGGCACGACTGCGACAATCAAAATCCACGCCCGATGGAGCAATTAACAGACCAATAAACCAGAAAAAATCCCCGTCCCAAAAAGTCGGGCCGGCAGCGGCCACAAAGCCCTACTTCCCTTCCCCCCAATCCCTGGGCAGTAAAGTGCGCATTATAAAAATAAAACCCCCTACTTGTTAGTATTCTATATGATTAGCCCCCAGCGCCCGGGTCTGTTCTTCCCGCTCTGGCCCGCGAATCTCGCGCCGGCTCCGTCTCGCTCCCCCCGGGATCGCAGTGGGCGATGCCTTTATTTAATGGAACACCCAGATCGGGTCGGCGGCGCCTTTGAAACAACTGCCGGCCGATGATTGTGACGTAGCCGGTGGAGGTTAACGTCACATGTCTCCGGCACGGGCGTAGCCAAGGGGGGGGTTTCGGGGGTTCAAACCCCCCCCCCCGAAATAAGCAAAATATTACCTAATATTATACCGAAAAAAGACGAGGAGTGAAGAGTTAAATTATTATTACGTTTGAATATTGTAGCGCCTAGCGCCATCTTTTGACGAGAGGCAGACGCAGTTGCAGCCGAACTATTTTGTATTGTAGGGACACTTTGCGTTGTTTCTCGATTATTCGCCACGCCCCTCGGTCGAAATGAGCGGAACTTTGTGGAAGTTCGTGGAAGTTTCTGGACGGCTACTGGGCTGCTATATAAGCGGCGCCGCGGCGCGTGACCGCGCTTACGGCAGTATTGTTCCATGCGAACTCGAAGCGAATAAAAGTGAAAAGTGGTGAACGAATAGTGAAGAGAATTAAGTGTACCGTGTAAGTGAGTAATTTTAGTGCGCTGTTATTCGATGACCTTGTTAAGGATAGATACGTGAATCATTATTACTGTCGAAAAATGGAGGGGAAAAAAAGGAAGGGTGATAAACTTAAAGGTATGGACTACTGGTCTAGTCAAGGTCAAGGGGTTTCTAATAAAGAAACAAATTTGGATTTAGCTATCAAAGCTTCAGCTACCTTGCATGCTGATAAGAAGACTGCCTACCCCGAAATCTAGTTTGGAATGCCTAGATATGTGCGATAAAAACCTTTATCCTAATATTTACACATTACTACAAATCTTGGCTACCATTCCTGTATCCACTGCTACCCCAGAAAGGTCTTTCTCGAGCCTAAGGAGACTGAAAAACTATTTACGAAACACTACAAGTGAAAACAGACTTAATGGTTTGGCTCTAATGAACATTCACTATGGAACAGAAATTCATGCAGATGAAGTAGTGGATATATTTAAAAGAAAAAGCCGAAGATTTCTTCTTTAATGGTTTTAGATTTAGCGCAGAGGAACGAAATTAATTTATCCATTTCATTTAAAGTTAAGAACTTTATAAATATGTCGTAGTTTTTCGGATGAATATATAGATATTAAATTTCATGTAAGTATATTTTTGTTGTTTTATTTACTTCTCAAAATAACCCCCCCCCCCCAAAACTAAATCCTGGCTACGCCCGTGGTCTTCGGGTTTAATAAACGAGGTGGATCTTGGCCAGGTTTTTTGCGGGCGGCGTCTTCTGTGAACAGACTAAATGGTGCGCGTTTCGATGCTTCCTGAATGGCGAGCGGAGACCATATCTAGTAAGAAAATCGTTCCAAATCCCGTTAGGAATTGGAACCTTTTTCATGTTAATTCTGCGTACCTGGCACTCCTGGCAGCCCATAGCAATGAAAACGAAACAATGAAAATGGAAACAATTTCCATGAAGTCGAATAGAAGTCAATACTCAACAGAACATCTGCGTATAGGCTGATTGTAATAATATTATGATACTACCACAGCGATTTTCTCGCTTGTTTTGCGCCCTACAAAAAAAAACCTAAGTAACAAAAATGTGGCAATTTTGGACAGCTAAGTGGTGCTGCAAAATAAATCAGCATCCATGGCCAACTTGTCGCGCAATATAAAAAAAACTCAAATTGACCAAGATTATTAATGGCCCTGGAATATTTATTTTAAGAGACATATAGGATTTAGGAAACTCTTATATTGAAAATTGATGGCACTGATAAGCTTAATCCACTCAGGTGTTCAAATACTATACAGGGCGTTGTTTAAAAGCGGAGCAAATCAAACGTACGTTTTTTTAATGGTAACACCCCATATATTTTAATTTTTTGAACACTTATCATTATGGTTAAAACGGTATCAAACTTTATACTATTATTTTTTACCGTTTTTGAAATATTTTATTTTCAAATTTTATATAGGTACCAAATATCAATGCAATAATAAGAAATATTTGTTTTTAGCAAGGGCATATCTATCATTAAAATTCTAAAAAGTTGGAAGCTATTTGAGATTTTAATGAAATTATCAAAATAAAAATATTTTTTGTTGTATGAATTTCGATATCTATCTAAAATGGCCGTAATATTCTAGAATTTAAATATGAAATTCCTTTGGTTGCATCAAACATTTTTGCTTTTTACATTGATCACATATTTTTATTATGTGACTCATAAATCCAAGTTACATAGATTTTGTATAAAATTTTTAAATTAAATAGGTATTTCAAAAACGGTAAAAGATAACCGTTTTAACCATAATGGGCAGTATATCTCCACAAATTATCCATTACAAACTTAAAAGTTTTTGTTTTTTTTTTTTCAACCAACTCAACGTTGTTGCTATTCTCTCTTTTTACAAGCTTTTATTTAGCTCCACCTGTTAGTGTGGGTCGAATCTTACAAGCTTCCTGACATCCGATTGAGCTGAAATTTTGCATACACCTTTAGTTCTAGTGGCAATGCAATGTGCAATACTCAATATTGTAATACTTTCAAAATGGCCGCCGCTCCAATATGGCGGATGATGTATTTTTTGTCAACCCCCTTAATATGGATATCAAATGAAAGGGCTTGAAGAGTAGAAAAAATAAAGGTGAATGACTTCATACGAAATATAATATGGCGGCCGCCCCAATATGGCGGACTAAATTTCTTTACTACCCTCCTGACATGGGAATCAAATAGGTACTAAAAAGCACAAAATAAAATTGAAAATAAAAAACCTTTTTAAAAACAAGCTTTTATTTAAGCCGTGTACTAAAACGAATAAAATAAGTTTAGGTTTTCGTTAAGATAATTCAATTCCAAATTGCGACAAGTTTTTGCAAACTGAAAAGCTTGTCGCGCGAATTGTAAAGAAAAGAATGCATACTTTGGCAAATAGGTACCTACTTGCCACTGTCCGATAAAATTAATTAGTACCTACCAACTTTCATCAACATTTCGCGCGACAAGCTTTTCAATTATAACAAAAACTTGTCGCAATTTGGAATTGAATTATCTTAACGAAAACCTAAACTTATTTTATTCGTTTTAGTACATGGCTTAAATAAAAGCTCGTTTTTAAAAAGGTCTATTTTTATTTTCAATTGTTCTGTATATCTCATTATAATAGAAGCATGATGTTAAAAGAGACTGGAAAATAAAATTTGTGGACTTGCCCGAAATTAAAACTTTTGGCACTTTTTTGTAGCAAAATTATTACTGCAAAGATCAATAATTAAAATTATTACTGCTCTAAACTGTTCTAAATTGCGGATGCAGTTTTATCGTTTTAGCACGCACATTTCACAAGTAGGTAGGTACCTACGGTTTTGTATACAAAATCGCTATAAATTAGGTGACACAGCACACATCTGCAGCCACCATGTCGTTCACTGTTCCCTTGTGTACATAATATTCGCGTTACAATGAAAGTGTTAAAAGTTGGACATGAGTGATGGCTTTAAAAGTTGCCAATTAGCGTCCGTGCGTGTTCCAAGATAGATACGTTTGTAGAGCGATGGTAATCGCGTCGTACTCGAATATATCTGGTTGGTTGTCAGTTTCGTTATTACGCGCAGAACCTGACCGTGACAGAGCCCACTCTGTTTTCTTTCTAAATTTGGAGACGCACCCACGGGAATCCATTATGCAGGTTGTGTCGAGGTGTGCGGTAATACTGAATCTGCATGGTGCCCACTTTGGATGGAATAATGGATATAACTTTTTAAATACACCTTGTATAAAAAAATGTTTCAGACAGGAGTTTTTCAGTGATGTATCTGCATATATTGATGACCTTGATTTTTTTGGGAGCCACTCATTTCGTTGCTATGGCAACCAGCTCCTTTTTGTGCATACCCAACATGTAAAATTTCATTGGGGGTTGCATAGGAAAATTTTTGAAAAAAAAAGTAGAATTTCTGCAAGTACGCCAAAATATAAATTCGAGAGCATTGCTGAAAAAGTAAGCCATGCCTAGTGAAAAAGTTTGGACATTTTGGCATGTAATGATAACTAATGGTATCTATTACAATCGCATTATTGGTCCATTTAATATAAATGGTAAATTGACTGGCGAAAAGTATTTGGATCTTTTGCAAAATGAGGTGATTCCTGCCCTTGGTATGCCAATCCAGGATGTTATCCGGTTATTGAAACCCAACAACTCTTCCCACAATCTTGGATTTGCAGAAGAGAGGCCATAGAATGGCCTCCGAGGTCTCCCGATCTTACCCCGTGTGATTTTTTTCTTGTGGGGACACCTAAAATTCAGGGTGTATAAAAATCGTCCCCAAAGAAACGAAATAGCGTTCTTAGTACCTAGGTAGTTTTTACGACAGACTGGGCCATTGCCTCGCTGTGCCTATTGTAATTGTGCCTATTTATTTATTAATAAACACATTTTGCAAGCTTAACACGATTTACCTGTCGTCGGTAAGTTATCATTAGATACAAAAAAAGGCGATGCTTCCAAATTTGAACAGAAAATTGTATAGTGCTATTTAAAAAACAAGTTGGTTGCCATCGCAACGAAATGACTGGCTCCCAAAAAAATTCAAGGTCGTCAAAATATACAGATAGATCAACTGAAAAACTCTTGTCTGAAACATTTTTATGCAAGGTGTATTTAAAAAGTAATATTCATTATTCCTTCTAAATCGGACACCCTGTATAAGATAGCTTTGTTCCAACACGTAGTTCTGAACCAGCTCTTTAGCAAATCAGAATGCAGTAAAGTAATTCCAGAACTATGTCTTCAACCAATCGATTTTCGGTGTAGCTTAGTGATGAACTTGCTTATGGTCACTAGTAATTTTGTAGTTGTTTCATACCCATCAATAATTGATCATTTTCAAACACGTTAGTGTGAAAGGACGGCCATTTTGCTTGGAGGACAACCAAAACTATAAAATACATGTTTATATTAATGGGTACTTTGAATAGTTCTAAGGTAAATAGAAGTCTCATTATTGAATTTAAAACCCAAGACAATTCATATTACCTTAGGAAATTAATCAATTTATATATCGGCACAGATAACGTAACCATATCGGTATAGATGCTATTACCTTGAAAAGTTTGGGATTTAATTAAGATTTGTGCATTTTCTCGTGTTTTCTACTCTGTATCATGAAAAGTAGTAACTACTACAATTCTTATTATAATGAAGATGTTGATGTTAGGTGTAGATATGAAGGCAAATTGAAAGGATTGATCCATAGGTGCTGATTTTGGCAACTTAGACCTGGTGAATTTGATCCTCACAAGTAAACAAGTAAACCCGGATGCTTACGTTGACTTATGAAGGGTACGGATGCCATTAAATTTAATAAACAAGGCCATTAACGATTCCATTTTTTAATTTTTATAGTTGAAAACATTACCGTGAGGTATTGACACGATCAGGATAAAGTGCTTTGCTATTTTAAACACACTAAATAGCACCTCATCCTTAGGAAGTGAAATAACACGTTTTATTATCGTCAATTACAAAAAAAGCTTTCACGACCGTCGTTAGTATAAAATTGGGCTTATTGTGGTCGATGTACATTGTTAAGTACTAAACGTTTCGCTGGTCATCGCAGCCAGCATCTTCAATATCTATGTGCTTTGTTGCAACTGCTGTCGTCATATGAAAATGATCATTTATGTATATCAACTCCAGATAAGACTATATATGTCGTTATCGAATCTTTATACTATTAAGTGGTGACATAAGACCTAAGACCTAAGGTATTTGTGTCTGCCTACCAAGGGCCACCAACACTTTCTTATTGGTTACAATTTCAATCATACTATGCGGCTTGTTCTTTAACAAAGAGCAGCGAATGAATAAATGAATAAATAAATTTATTGTTTGCGGTACGAGAATATTAGTAATATGGTCTCACCTGTCTCTGGAAGTCGCACCTCCACACCTAGACATCAATAATACTTACTAACGGTTGATACGTTTTGGAAAAAAAAATGTAAAAAGACCTACAGGTGGTTCGTAAAATGTTAAAAGCATTTTAACTTGTATTTTAGTACGCAATTGAGGTCGGTTGACAATGTGTTGTAAATGTATTCTATTATAACATATGTTTTACGATCAGGCGCATAACTCCGACTTCGAAACGCGCTCTTTATGGGCAATTCGTTAGCGTTCTTAAAGCTGAAACTTTGGGTTTTATTCCTCCGTAAATTACTGGTTTTCAATTTGCATTGCGCGCCTTTGAAGACCCAACCAGGCCGAAGTATTGATCCTGACACTGTATGGTACCAATGTATACAGTCCAGATCACCACCACCAGAGGGCTACAGATACCTACACTTGAAAACGCAGACAGAAGCTTCCCTGATAGACCATAAATAATTGTATCTATACTAAAATCGAGCAACTCTTAAGGCCGGTCCACACGCAACGATGTATCGTACGATTTGCATGCACAAGTAAATCGTACACAGATGAATCGTTGCGTGTGGACAGCAGATTTTTAGGTGCGACGGTAGTTGACTCTTACCTATTTTTAGTCCGGAAATTATTAAATTAATTAAAACTAAAACAATAACTGATTTGTTAGTTGTTTCACGTCCTTCAGTGTTGTCCTGTGAATTTTCAACAATAACTGATTTATTTTAAATTTGTTAAAAAATATATGTCGACCATTTCGCATAATTTTATAATAGAATTCAATGGTAAAATAGACTTGGTCTCAATAACCATGCTTTAGACCATCTAGTTCTATTTAAACGTTTCCTGATTTCTGATTTTTCTCTTCCTTTTAACATTTAAACAAAACGTCAAACTAGTCCAAAAACCCTTCCTCCATGATTATTGTATCGAGCGAAAATTGCAGCTTTACTACAATAAGTTGTTATAATGTGGACGCACTGAATTTGTAACGATTTATCTGTAACGATTTACTTGCGCATGCAAATCGTACGATACATCGCTGCGTGTGGACCGGCCTTTACGCCTGGCGTAAACAAGAGCACGTGGGTCGAGATATTCGCCACGGCCGCGCTGAGGCATGACCTTTATTTAATTTTAGTTTTACAATTGTTTACATCAAAATATTTCGGAAAAAAAATATTGGCTTAATTAAAATGGTTCAAAACATCGATAAAATTATTTGTGGCAGTGTCTAAATAGCTGAAAACAGCAAGATAAAACAGCATAACTTCACTTTTGCGATCGAGTACGACCCTGTTGCCAACTCGGGTGAAATTTTATAGCCTACCGACCAATCGCGTAATGTCATTGAACACGTGGTTTTATTTACGCCAGACGTACGGATTGCTCGATTTTAGTATAGGTATAGACGTTTATTGAAATCATGACACTTTTTATTTTTGTAATAAAAAAATATACCTACCAACGGTAGCTATATTGTATTATATATACGCTACTCTTATTTAATAACACTGGTGAAATATTGATAGGTAGATAGTATTAATTTTTCTTTCGTATAGTAACAACCGAACTAACAGTATTTGACTTGGCTTACGCTTTCGGGTGCTGGCTAGTATGATAAAGTGTGTACAGGGTGCGGTTCATTATAAATCATACCCCCCTTAACTTGTTAGTTTTTGAGGTTAGAAAAACAGTTTTTTTTTTATAAAAGTTTTAGATACTAATACAAAGTTTTTTGTGACGCGATGAGACCTTATACAGTGTGTTCTAGAAAGCCGTGGAAGACATAAATTTTGTTTTTTTAATGGAACACCTTGTATATTTTGGATTATTGAATTCTACGCATTTTTCTGACTCCAACGAAGTATATATGTTACCTATATGTGCGTTTTAACCGTTCGTTCGGAACTGATCCTTTTTTGTGAGGGATTACTCCTTGGGTCGTAGGTTGCCATATGGAAAAGAAATGCCAAATAATTATAGTAAAAATTATTGACAGTTTGCAAGTATATTCACGCTTCGGAAAACAAAATGGGCTATTTTAAGATTTCAGAGAAAAAGGGAAATTGAAAGAAATCAGAAATTTTAAATACTAACATAGTCAATAAACTTCATCAGATTTATTGTTTGAAATTAAATTGTGTTCAGTATTCAATATGGGGATTTCTTTCCCAATTCTACCTTTTAGTGTTTCTAAATTTCCCGGGCTGTCAAAATAAATTTTGTTTTTTAAATAACCCCACAAAAAATATATAAATATACAGAGTGTCTCACTTAAGAGTGAAACCACTTTATAACTTCTTTAATTTTTAACCGACCAGAACGAAATTTTTACCAAAGGTAGATGGCATTGTTGCCTACTTATTTCCAAAAAATTAGTTGTCTACATCAAAGTCAAAGCCACCTGCGATGCCACAATCGAAGCTAAAAATCCGAAAGTCATATTAGGCTTTTTTTTTTCAAAAAAATGTCCTAAAAAAATTATCCAGAATCGATCCAGAACCCTATATTCAAAATTTTGTCAATATAAAAAAATATTAAATAAAGGGAATTAAGTAAGTAAACATTTAAAAAAAATAAAATTTGTTTTGTAGCTTTTAATTTTATTTTGAAATGATTACTTTTTGAAAACAACTAGCCTTCAAAACTTCCATGGCACACTTTTCTAAACGCAGAAAATTTATAAATTGCTATTTTTGGACTTAATTTTTTTTATTTGATATTTTTGGATTTTGACAAAATTTTGGATTTAGGGTCCTGGATCGATTCTGAACAACTCCTTTTAGTAAACTTTTTTGAAAAAAAAAGCCTAATAGGATTTTCGGATTTTTAGCCTCGATTGTGACATCGCAGGTGGCTTTGACTTTGGAGTAGGCAACTATAATAGGTACTTCGTTGGAATCGGAAAAATGCGTAGAACTCAATAATCCGTTGCTCCGTTTAAAAAAACATAAGTTATGTCTGCCACGGCTTTCTAGAACACACTGTATAATGTCCAATAGCGTCACAAAAAACTTTGTATTAATATCTAGACCTTTTTTAAAAAACTTTTTTCTATCCTCAAAAACTAACAAGTTAAGGGGGTGTCAATTTATAGTGAGCCACCCTGTACCTACTTACGGAGGGGGAACAGGAGACATTGTTTTTTTATTATTTTTATATTTCTCTTATATATAAACTTGCTGTATAGTCAAATTATTTTAAGAAGTCCTTACTGGGACTGTCAATTGGTAATTTCGCCATCCTAAGTTGGCATCAATGCAGCAGCCGGGTCATAAGTCCAGGTCAGTAACGAGCCCATTTGCATAATGAATAACTACTAATAACACGAACAAGAACAACACAGATAACAGTAAAACTCACGAAACATACAAAACCCGCGAAATATTTTCACTGCCCAAAGTTTGAACCCTTTTGAACGATCCGGAAAAACTTCACTGTCACTTTCACAACACCGAAATAAAATTCGCCTGAGTACGCACCATAGACGCTGTCGCAAATAGGCGATTATACCAAAATACCAAAATGAAAGTGTTTACATGACGTTTGAAATAATTATTATTAAAATGAGTTGTAGTCATAGTTATTTTTATTTGTAGCGGTATAATCGTGATTGCAATAGGGTTTTTATTTTATTATGTTCTTTTTTTCGTATCACTTGGGTAACTTTTCACATCATAAATGAATGAGTGACGTCATTAACTGGTTGGGACACAATATACCAATGTTATACCCATGGTTAACAGAAAATTCCTAGGGATTTTGTATAGAATGTCATCTGACAAAATCAGGACTTCTTACAGTAATCGGGGTATATGTTTTCTTCTACTTCTTAATGATGGGCTAGCGACGCGTTTCGAATCGGGACCCATCAACTATCCGAGTGACAAATCGGGCGGCCGCGGATCCGCCGTCAATTCCCCCAGATTCGGAACACGTGCTCGCCCGAAATTCCACTAATTGGCGGCGGCACCGCTCAGACGGAGGCGGCTGCGCCCGCCGGCGACCCGACGCTCATTTGTTACGTCAAATCGGCCGTGGTCCGCTCGCCCGTTTAGCGATGCTCGCATGTCGCTCGTTTCCCGTCAAAGTCGCGGCCGTCTCAGATCTTTCCGTTATTATTGTTGGTCTGGGTCCGCGGGCGAGCCGGCGGAGGCTCAACAGCGAAGACTTTTAAGCATAATAGGCAATTTCCATTCGGGATAATTTGACTTGTCTACACTGTAATTGTCATGGTTTTTGTTGAACCCAAAAAATAACTTCAACAACTTTGTTTTTTGAGCTTTCGGGGAATAAATCTTTCTCCTTTCCCGAAGATAATGTCACGTCAAAGTGAAATGACAGAATACTTTTTCTGGCAACTTGAAAAAGTTGTCTTTTAATTGGTAATTGGTGTATTAATTATTTGTTATTTCTTGAAAATTTTGGCTCACTCTGACTTTTTGCCCGCAGCAAAAAATATTGCAAATTCCAAGCTCTACAATTCTCGTTCTTATACCTACTTTTTTCTTAAAATCCAGGGACTCTTTAAAATAAGGGGACCCATTAGCATTATACTTTCCAAAGTGAGGCCTATTCTTTCATCATTCTAATGGTATCAGTGATGCCAAGTATGCCATTTTATTGGAGAATCTATGAATATAACAGGTACTTTGTTGTTTGTTAGTAAAAATTAATAATGGCTTCCATGATTTCTGAAAATTAGACTTGACAATGTTGTGTCTACAATTACGGAATATGGCAACTGTCAAATGAAACAAATTTATTGTATAGTTGAAATTCTTTAATTGTCACATCTGAGTATCTGAAAGTTAGAAAACTTGCCTCCTTCAGAATCTATGGCACTGGCATGTCACATAAAACCTGATGGCAGTTGGACACTGACATATAACATAACCTTGTACCAGCCCACTTATGTGGTCTCCTTGGAGTTTACAGAAAACAAACTTCCCCTCAAGGCTTCACTTGTCCTATGTGTAAAGAGTCCCTGTTAAAATCAATATGGGCAACGAGATAAATCAATTTTAAAATTTCTTTAAACATGGCGGAGGGTAGGGGTAGGTCACAGCTGACTCTAGGAAAGCCCTGAAGTTGAGAAAGCTGGCAACATGGCTTCCGTGTCTGCGCGGCGTGGCCTGTCACTCCCTGTCAGTTGATTTTACAAGAAATTTACCATAATTAATTTGTGTAGTGCGGGTAGCACTATTGTCGCCAGGTTGCTACCACGAGGCAGTGTGTCTCTGGGTGGAAACAGACAGCCCGAAGTGCTGGCGACACATTTTTTATAAATTTGTTTTCTTTGTGAAAAATGAAACATTTCTCTCTAAAAAAATCGTTCCTTTACAATTTCAAGCCTCAAGATGCGTAGAACCGTCGAGGGAAGCTATAGAACATAGTTATATACCTGGCTGTAAGTCAAATCGTAATAATATAATTTGAAGTAGCTAGGTTTTCTTTGCTTGACGGAAATCGGTCAACTTGTATTCGTTTTGGGATTTCCAAAGGACAAAAATTTAAAAATAAATTGATTAAGGGCCAACTTCATAGACAAACTAACGTATCCTTTAAAATTAAGGGAGCTTTCTAACAATCCAACCATTGCTTAGTATTGTTGCAAAAGGTTCTTTACCTAATGTTAAAGTCAAAAGATAATTTAGTCGAATGTATTATGAAATCGATCCTAACTTCCATTTCAATCAGAAGAGATTACTCTCCTTCACAACATGCTGCTCTCTGTTCGTTTGTTGTTTGTATTTTTATGAAAATTTAACCATAAGGGAAGATAGGTAATCATCATTTGCCTGATGGCGCACTTTGCGAAAAATTCTCACAAAAATTCGACTTGCAACAAAATGTAGTCCCCCTCTATTTGCCCAAATTTACCATATTATTTGTCGAAAATATACCTATCCACACCAGGAATCGTAACTTATTATAAATACTTATACCTACTTCTGTGTATATTTTGTTACTTGTTACTGCTTTTATTGTCTGTTAAACAAACGTACCTACTGACTTAGGACCCAATTATTGAAACAAAGTTCACAAATGGATTTAATTATAATTAAAAAGAGGGTTGAACATTTATTAGAAAACATAAACTAAGCCAAAGTGTAGACTGCTCTATACTGCATAGACCCTTTGAACCGTCCCGCTGCGACGTTGCCAAATGTTTGCACAGGGCTTGTAAGCTTGAGAAGGTTGTGGGTGGGTGTACACCAATTTGGGTTTTGACCTTTCTAACCAACAGTAGCAACATATTAAAAATTCGGTTTCCAGGATTTTTTTCGATCTGTACCCTTTTTTGAACAGATGGACTGTTACTGTATATTACGAATAGGTTTTCTCGGAACTATAATTCAATTAGGGCAACATGGATGTGGCTTGTGTTTGCATATAAAGTCAAATTAGTATGCCAATGTTGATGAACAATTTGAATAGGCGATAAATGGTCGCACAATATTCCGCACCTATCCCCGATACTCGCTCTATCATTACATCTTTATTTACCGGATTTTTGCCGCGGTCCCACTGAATACCCCATTAGGTCGGCCGGCTTTGGGATAACCAGCAAACCTATTATTAGTATTCTAATTTAAATGAAATTCTCCCAGGCCGGCACAGCTCGAGCACAATAACCGCAAACTAATTATTAATAATCAATTTTCTTATAGTCAGGCAATAAAACGTTCGGTAATCACCCACGTAGTTATTACACCAAATAATAAAGTAATGATAGTTTGCGGTGACGCGAGTAACGCGACGCGCGTTAGTAAACCTCTCCGAATATATAGAGCGCTCTTATGGAAAAATAAAAAGACTAAGTGTACAAGTTAATTATTTGTTTTCCATTGTTTTCCATTGTATAGTCAGGCGAGTTGTACAAAACAACCCAGTACATTAATTTTACGTATAGATACTAACTTTGTGTTTTATATCGAAAATCAAGACATATATTTTTTGCTAATTTTTCTTTTTACACTTGAGTACGTATTTAAAAAACGAAGAAAAGCTTCTAGGTGGACTTGAAAAGAAATCTTTCACGCGAGAAACGCCCTGCATCAGATATCAGGATGCGGTTTGCGGCATTCAAGTTTTCTCGAAAATCGTGCACGGTATTTACAACTTATAGCTACTTTTTGTCTATCTCTTCGGGAAATAGAAAAAAACCTTCTAAAACCATCAAATTTGGGACACCCTGTAGGTACAAGCTGAATTTACAGTGTGTCCACGGATTGAGTGCAGATAGGGTGTAAATAACAGAAAAAATTCGATTTGAAATTTGAGCTTCTGGGGATCAGCCCCGCTTGGTTTGAAACTAATTAATTTTGCACATCAGTAAAGTGCCCTTTTTGTAGCTTTTACGACAAAATGCTATTAAGGAAACTTATTGGACACAATGAAAAACTTGTCAGGTTTGCGAAATTTCGAAAGTATAGGCCTACTTTGATTTTTTGGCATTTTCCCCACTTTTTTTTAGAAAAGTGTACTTTGTGTAGTTTTTACATAAAAATGTTATTACGAAAATTTGTTCACAATGAAATACCTACCGGATAGGTGTGAAAAAATTCAAAAGCCTAGGTCTCTTTAATTTTTTAGCAGAAAAATTAAAATAGACCTATAGGCTATTGAAATTATTCACACCTATCCAGTTTTCCATTGTGAACAAATTTTCTTAATAACATTTTAGTTAATAACATTTTGACGTAAAACCTACAAAAAGGGCACTTTACTGATGTGGAAAATTGGTTTTTTCATAATTTCGAAGGCATACATACGTGATTTTTCAAAACTAAAATTATGTCACAAATTAGTTTCAAATCAAGCAGGGCTGATCCCTAGAAGCTCAAATTTCAGCTCGAAATTTTTTTGTTATTTACTTACACCCCATGTGAACTCAATCCGTGGACACACTGGCCACACTGTTTGTTTTCCAAAGTTACAATTATTAAAAAACCACCTAAAAATTTTTTACATAGGTAGGTTCATTATTTTTACTAACTTATTTTTTACTAATAAGTAGATTTAATATTTTTTTAATTTTAATTAATACGTAATATAAACAAAATTGTTGGTATTTTTTTGTTTTCCACGTGCCTCTCATAATCCAGAAAATTATTGCTAATAAAAATTGTTTGCTTTAATCTCAAAAATTAAGTGGTGTGTGGATTTTTTTGTAATTGGCTTCATTTCGAAGTGGCTTTATACTATCTCAGCAAAAACTAAATTTTTATGTCGTCTAACAACCCATAGTTTTTTCTATTTTGCGAAAACTATAAGGATGCCATGGAAAACATTTTTTTGGTAATTTTTCTTTTCACACTTGAGGACATAAAAACGGAGGAAAAATCCTAGGTGGCCATGAAAAAAACATTCTTCTACTTCTTTTACGCATTCTGTACGTAAGTTACCTAAAAAGTAAAAAGGTTATGTTTATAATATATAATGTTTACATTGCTAAACTGTCTATATTAGACCTTTGTTTAAATTGGTGTTAAATAGCTGAAAAAATCGCGGCTATGCCTTGGACATCTAAACGACATGTTGGGATTTTATAACCAAATAAAGAAATCAATATACAGTGGTCATTTTTCTAGGCAAAATAGCTCATTCGAAATATGTTAATTTCCTCCATTTGTAATTTTCCATAATATAAATTTAATATACTTACTCGTATTTTAAAATTCGAGCACCATTTTTTTAGCAGAGATACCGAGCTATCTATTCATAACTACATACTAAAAGCTATCGAGAAAGCACTATACATTTCCGTTTAGTTTTAGTCTTTAGTAAAGATTGCAGTATGGTTTTAAATAAGCATATTGTTCTGTAATCTTTGCAAACTTAGGTACCTGCAGCTATAGCACTGCCAAGGATGTTGCATGTTATTAGCACAAATAACTTGAATAATAAGACGTCGAATGAGATGTGAAAGTAGGTATGAGTTTTCGTATAATTAACACTTCTTTAACGCTTAATTAGTTTTAGTCCGCAAACCGTGTAATTTGAGTTGTAAGCAAGGATCTTTGCCTTTTACAAATAGACATAGGTATATCAGGCATTAGTGTACTACAGTTAGTTGCTTTGGTATTTGCGGAGGTTTGAATATGAATTCGAACCAATGAGGCATGAACTTCGTGAGCACAGATTTACATTCGAATGAGCGCAACACTAGGTATGTACCCTGCACCTGGCCATTATTAAAACATCAAGCAAGGAGACACAAAACTTTTAATCTCTAAATTTTGCATCCGGGTATTTTTCCCTATTAAAATCAAGCTAACGAACTGGATATGGATAAAGAACACATCGCAGTAACGCATGGGAATCGATCGTTCACTATCTTCATACTTTTTGCTGGCCTCCTGCTGGCCAGAAAGGAATTATTTATAAATAGTTGTGCTTTCACTAAGAGAAAAATTATTATTTGAAAAATGTTTGTCACTTATTTCTGGGACGCCCTGTCTTTTTTCGAAGCGAAAAACTGGCAGCGTCTGTTTCACATTAGTGGGAGTTCCCGTAATAGCTCCATTAATACATTTTTAGCGTTTTGACACGCTAAGGTCAGTTAGCGAACGTCCAATTTGTCTTCATTACCAGTTACGTAGAAAGTTTTTGGCTCCTTAACCGGTATCCAATTATCTAAAAATGGCCGCCCCTAATGAGTCGGGCATGCACATTCGTATCTGCAGTAACAATCTTTAAAGATGCATTAATAAATTGACGTCGCGAAACGAAAGAGGATCGTCTAATTCGGTACCCCAAACAGCTGCTTGGAGCTGCTCCAAAGCAAACCTCCTTAGAGTTTCTGTACATTTGCACGCCACGCCGCCGCAAACGTGGCTTGATTTAGAGCATTCTACACAGCCAGTTTCTGGTGCTTCAGTATTCGAGTACAGATTATTTAATAATTGGGTCATTACCCAACTCAAAGATCATTGTTGTTTTCTATAGTATATTATCACGAAAGTATCAATTTAGAATCATCATCATCATCAATAATAAAAATTCAAAATGAAAGATTCAGTGGCGTCGCCACGGGTGGGCCTGGGTGGGCAAGTGCCCACCCAGGTGTCCACCGAAAAATGGAAACATGGTCCTTCATTTAGGGAAACTGAAAATAACGTAAGGTGCACACAAAAAAAACTTCTTTACGTCCTAAAACATACAACTACAATGTATTTACAGGGCCGTAGATAAGGGGAGGGGTTGAGGCTTCAGACACCCTTCATTAAGAAAAAAAAGAAGAACAAATATATTATGATGCAGGGGCCTAGCTATAGGTTTTATCGGTGAGGAGTTTACAAATTTAAAACATTGAAATTTAATTTTTTTTGCTTGAAAATTTTGCCGAAAACGAATTTTTTTTACATTTCCAAGGTTAAACACTTTTAAGTGAATGAAATAAATTTATCTACGCCCCTGTAACGATATGATTCTGCAATGTCCTGTGCTTGCCTGCAGCGCATTATGCTGGGCAACCATATCTACTTTTTTCAACCCTACAATGTTTCCCTTTGAAATAAATAAATTTAAATAAATGCATCAATTTAATTTTTTAAATAAGGTGACGCAGAAATTTATAGACACTAACTACTGATGGTTGTTATTGATAAATAACTGACCTGTATTCTAGCTTAATTTCTAACTGATTTTATCAGTGTACCTCAGCCTACTGGAATAATGTTATGAATGCATGAATAAAGAAATACAAAAAGGTATGGGCTAATTCCAGTTTCAAATGAAATCGCTTTTTACTGTGTGTATAACTAGTTTTTTTATGGATATTGCGCTTTTTTTGTTTAGTTTCCTTTCTATGGACCAGGTAGCAAAGCTAGACCTTCTACATGATTTCTCAATTGGCACAAAGTAGTTCATTGAGTTGTATATTATCCATAGTAGGCAGTTCTTAATTGTCTCATTTACTTACTTAGAAAATAGAATTCTCTGGCAAAAATTGAAAAAAATTTGTCCATAGACTGTGATAATAATTTATTAGTCCTGGATGAATGAACAAAAACTGAAATGGAAAAAAGAAACAGACATTTTCTTTATCAGTAGTGTACAGTTTGAATAGTCAGGTGGGTAGTATAATATCACAGACCTAATATAGCTCGAAGCTATATAGGTCTGTGATAATATCAAAACCGTTCCAGAAATAATTATTATAAACAAACTACTTCTAGAAACTACAGAAGCCTTCCAGTCCAAAAAATGATATAAGAGGGTGGTGCGCTACAACAGGAAACGCTAGTATCTCAGACAAATAATAAACATAAGCCTAACCTAAAAGCTGCATTGTAGTCAGCCAACATAAAAAATGCCTACTCAAAACAAAAACAACAAATGCCTGCATTATATGATAACCAGAGGTTACATTTCCTATGCCACAAATCCATCACTTTACTCCTCCCCTCGTTCTTAGAACTATACACTAATTCACTGATTACTAACTTAACTATATACAGTGTGCCCCAATTTGATACTGGACACCTCAGAACTATATGAAGGACAAGGAAAACAAATGGTCTCTATTTTTTTATTGGTAGTCCCAAGGGAGAGTATCTCGTAGGCGGTGGTATTTGGATGGGGTAATTATTTCAAATTTTGTTAAAATAGCTAATTTTCAAGAAACCCTATTAGGGATTTTTTTACGACAAAATGTTATTAAGAAAACTTGTTCAGAATGAAAAACTGAGTAGAAATGCAAAATTTCAAAAGTCTAGGCCTACTTTGATTTTTAGCTTTTCGCCTTTTTCTCCCACTTTTTTCTTAGAAATGTGTCATTTCTGGACCTTTCACATCAAAATATTATTAAGGAACCTTGATCAAAGTGAAAAAATAAAATTTTGACGTGAAATCTCCAGAAACAACACTTTTCTAAAAAAAAAGTGGAAGATAAATCTAAAAATCAAAGTAGGCCTAGCCTTTTGAAATTTTGCGAATTTACTCAGTTTTTCATTCTGAACAAGTTTTCTTAATAACATTTTGTCGTAAAAAAATCCCTAATGGGGTTTGCTATTTTAAAAAATCATAGCAGGCCATGAAACAATTACCCCATCCAAATACCACCGCCTATGAGATACTCTCCCTTGGTACTACCAATAAAATAATACAGACCATTTGTTTTCCTTGCCCTTCATATATTTCTGAGGTGTCCAGTATCAAATTGGGACGCACAGTATGTCTTTTGTCCAATAACCCCAAAATCTCCCCAAAAAACAAGAATAACGCAAAAGTAAACACTCGAAACATCAACACACACCGGCTAAATCTCAACAAACTCTGGATGCGCGATGCGCATCGATCACAAATCAAAGAGCTCGTGCAACATTGACACGTTAGCCAGAGTAAGCAATTTATTAAGGATATTATTTATAGACCAAGTAGGATCAGTAAATTCGCAAAATCAGTAAAATTTATTGTTAAATGATATAATATAGACAATGTTTACTATATTATGTAGACTGTAGATATCAATTAATTGTTACAAATTGATGTTTTCTAACGTTGGTAATACATTTATTTCGTAAGTACAAGATACATGTATGAAGAAGTTTGGCAATAGTGTAATCATTGCATTGTTTTGTTTTAGATTTCTATTACTAACTTGGCAGGGTTTGTATTGTATTAGTCGATGTTTATTATTTGTCTGAGCATAGTATCATAATCAAATTTAAATCATTTTTACTTGTTGATTCATATTTTGTAAAACAATAAAATATTTTTGCTTTTATTAATATTTTGAGCTTGTACATAGCATAATTTTGTATTGTATCTTTGCACATCAAGACTTTGAGTAGTGTCTTGTTGACCATGCTCATTCATCTGTTTTGAGATAACTCCATGGCACCGTTGACTTACCATTGATGATGCCTTTAACATTGATATTTTTGAATGGTTTGTACCTATACAATTTGTTAATATCAAATTTTGCAAAAATCAACAATTCCTGGTTGCAATAGCTAAATAGAAAATAGAATCTCTACGACTTGCTAGTTTACTGACAAAATGTATTTGTACGAGTTGAAAGGCATACCTACCTACTGTGTAAAAATACCACACTTATTGGCGACACCTTGCCGGTGTTAGCACCTCGAGTTACGATATTTGCTGAAGTTGTAGCCGGGGCCGCTTCTGTCAACATCGAAGGCTGATTCGCTAGTCGTAAATCGTCAAAATTTTACAAACAGACCTTGTTTATGCGTCTGGCTACGACCGGGACTTCCAACCGGCGTTAACAGCTTTACGCGGCCTCGAAATAGGTTTCCCATTTCCAGTGGAATCCCCAGCGTAATTTGCCAGCAATAAGGAACTGCCCGTCGTCGCTACCATCTAATAGATGAAATCGTAAAACTTACGGCCGCAGCTTGGCATATCATGCAGGATGCATCAGGGTATAATAGTACCTACATTTTATCGGTGAAGCATCAGCATGGGAACCTGGAAATTCAAATGGTCACAATCCAATCAAAATGCAGGGAAGCGATTTGGAAGGATATAGGTAGGTTTAGTATCCGGAAATATGTACAACTGTACCTACATTGTCTTGCTCCTACTCCCATATACCTAGACTAAAATTTAAATATACATGCATCCATTCTTACAAACTTATGACGTCGATGGAGGAAGGAACCATCAACGCTTATGATCAAGTGATCAAATAATTGTCATTAATTTTCGGATTTGGTTATAGGTTTTTTTTCCGAAGTAATCTTTCACAGAAGCATAAAAAGTGTCTATCTCACCATCTTCCTTCTCACATCCCCGGGAGGCACGTCTTGCCCTGCTAAACTCCTTGTCTGTTTTCTGTAGTCCACATTGCTCTGTTCATTTGATGCACGAACAAGCGATTTGTGTCTGCTTTCAGAGCATAAATAATATGGTTCTCGTCTCTAGTGTGTGTCTTGAAGTTAGTTTGGGATTCTTTAATAAGGCCTGATTGCCAGAGACAATGTAGATGGAAGAAATGTAGGAAGGGACTATAAAAGCACACAATATACCTATGCGAGTTGCACATTCCCACTTCAAGACTTATATCCATTAGCATGTTAATAATTTGGGAGTGAATAGATACAGTCTGATTTCATGTCCAAAACCAGTAAGCATAAGGCCCAGAACCTATCAGATGGCGTTCTTCTCCGAGACAATCTCTTCTGTACGGCTAGTCGGTCATGTCCATACGATGAATTTCATTTATTTGGTTTATAAGAATAAAAATTATGAAATATTTTCGTTGACTGACGCATTAATAATAAAGACTGCTCACGGCTGTCATGTTTGACAGTTCTCTGGCTCACCATGCACTTCCCGGAGACAAAATACAATGCAAAATACATTGTTGACCATAGGCGCCATCTACTTTTCAGAATATGAAGCTATAGCCGTGAGAAATAGTGAGAAGTCTTATTAATACGTCAGTGAACGATATTTTCATATAGTACCGCATTAGTGTGATAGTGTGGTAACAATTTCTGATTTATTCAAGTATTAGGTATTAGCTGTTTAATATCTTTATCGGTGTGATTTACTAGTTATTGTCACTGATGGGATCACTAATGTTTCCTAGTGTTTTCCGTAATATTTGGCCATTTGGGGGAGCTACTGGTACAGTACCTACCTATACATATACGTACACCAGTAGAAAATATAGCTATACCTAGCATCATATTACGTCGTTCAATAGTTGTAGGTAAATTTATTTACGGTCAAAAGTTTGAAATTAAAAATATTGTAAGTTGTAAAAAATGCGGTTTGTCGAATAAACCCCAAATTTGACTTCTGCTGTTCTGTTAAAAAATCTAGGAATTTTCTTAGATTATACGTTCACTGCGCCATCTATGAGTCAGAAGCCGCACTAAAATCAGTGAAGAGAAACCCCTTCAACTAGTCTACTATAGTTTGATGGAGATCTCACTATTCGATATTCTTCAACAGAGGGTAACTTGGGCAGATGACGGGCAGATGGGGGTATGTACTGGAAGCACAAAATGTACTTCTACAGTGTGTCCGCGTTCGCTTGTGAATACTCCAGAAATCTACGAAGAATTGAGAAAAATTCGGCATTCTATTTAGATTGAGCTAAAGCTGAGGGAAGATATCTCACAGACAATAAAATTTTGATTGGGTGAACACACCATTACCTATTAAGGATTTTTTTATTAAAAATCTGACCGCGACTATATCTACCTAGTCACTGATATGTAGAATTGGTATTTTATATGTAGGTAGACGCCTATTTTCTTTGAGGATAGGCATTATAATACCTAATAAAATGCCGTACGAGAGTAATCGAATAGGTTAGGCAGAGCCATCTAGTGTCGAATAGCTGTACTAATATCTGACTTCCCACGCCGCTCTTTAAAACGGTCTCAACGAACGATACAGATGGCTGTATTTCGCACCAGCGATTCATGCCCCTGCTTTCGCTGCTACCATGGTAGGTCTCTTTGTAAATTCTAATGTAGAGTTCTCGATGGATGGAATGTCTTGAAGATGGAGCTGTTGTAGTTAATGGAGAAACGTTTCATTCCCTGTTTCGAGAATCAAGGCAAGGTGAGAATGAAAAATGAGTGGTAGCAGCTTTATAGATGTTTACCAATTTTTCTAAGTTCAAGTTTTAATTGGGAAGATTTAATTGGCGGTAGAACTCGAAAAAAATAAAAAGAAATATCTACGAATTTGTATGTTTTAAAGCTTCGTTTCCGAGACACAGGGCGATAAAATTATTAAAAAACTTTTTTCCAAAAATCCGATTATGATAAAACTGGGCATGTTTTTAGTAGGTACTTACTAGGCCTGAGATAAAATATATCGATAAAATCGATTTTATCGATACTCGATATTCAATTTCGATAAATCGAAATATCGATATTATCGATTTTATCGATATTTTCGATCTTTTCGATTTTATCAATCTTTTCGATTTTATCGATCTTTTCGATTTATCGATATTTTCGATTTTATCGATATTTTCGATTTTATCGATCTTTTGGATTTTATCGATTTTTTCGATTTTATCGATATTTTTGATTTTATCGATCTTTCCAATTATATCTATCTTTTGAAATTGTTTGCAAAAATAAAGGAAATTGCTGCACCCATTGCGTCCAGACCGCGCCCGCAGCAAGCCGATCGGCCTTTTTTTGTCTAGCTTCTTAAATAAAATTGATTATATCGATTTTATCAATAAGATCAATTATATCGATAAGATCGATTTTATCGATAATATCGATTTTATCGATAAGATCGATTATATCGATAAGATCGATTTTATCGATAAGATCGATTTTATCGATTTATCGATTTTATGGATATTTTTTCAGTATCGATTTCCGATACTGAAATTCGGAGATCGAACAGCCATAGTACCTACCTAATAAGTAAAGAGGTTAATTTTATGCAATTAGATTTAATTTATTTGGTTCAGGGGAGATGCTGGGGCATCCTAGCTAGATATTTTTGTATAAAATTTGAGCACACCCCCGCTTTTTTATAAGTTTGTTATAATTTTTAGATTCAATTATTAAAAACATTTTTTGTCTGTTGCATTTTTTGTGTATCTTGATTGCTTTGCGAGAATATAAATAATAGTATGTATAATATACTATTATAGGTGTATACCTAGGTTGAGAAGTGAGCCATTATTTACCGAGCATTTTTCGGCGCTACGCTACGCGCCTCAGGATATAATATGCGAGGTAAATAATGGCCTTCTCAACCGAGGTGTATATAGAAATTTTTTTACTACTAACATTGAAATATTGCCATATTTTAGTAATTTCTTGCTTTTTTCAAATACTTCAAAATATCAAGTAGCCTGGGAGTTCAGTTGTCAAGCTGATAAAATGACACTAATTTTTAAATGTCACATAGAAAATTTTTCATTATTTACCTAGGTATTTTTTTATTATCATTATTTACCTAGGTAGAGAAATATTACTTCTCATTAGAGGAATGAGGTAAATAATGGTGATTTCTCAGGTTAGTAGTAAAAAAAACTATTTTGCGTCCTCGTTTGAAGAAAGCAACGCAAAGATCGAGCACTAGCACTATACGTTATGCCGCAACTTGCCTGTAGGGCAATTCCGCAATGAGGCTGAAAAGTTAAATGATACTTTTATTGGCTGGGTTTTGAATAAGTAAGGCTCTTAATGCCGATTAAAAAAAACAAATTTTATCAATAACTACTGTGCTTTCTTTAATAAATTTTGGAGAATTTTTGTTAAAAAAATCAAAGACGAAACAGACTAAATGAGGTGTCGACCAAACTTTTTTTGGCCTATATATGGTTTGTCTTTAAAATCGGCGTGACATTTTCCCGTATTTTTTTACTATTATTGCTGTAAATGTAGGCAACCACTTAAAAAATATCCAGCTCAAATTTGGTATGAGCATTGAGTAAAGGAATAATTATTCCTTTCCTCAATGTTTTGAGTTTTTTTATAAACGCTTGCAATCTCGTGATTTGCCCAACCTAAAATGACAAATTAATAGATTTGTGGGGATTTAGAACCGTTCTAGGTTATACAGGATGATTTTTTAGGACTACAACCGTAGTTTTCTCGCTTATTTACTTGCGGCACAATATAAGAAAAACTCAAATAGTAGTTTATTGTTATAGAGAAGGAAGCTTTTAAATTGAAAATTGAAGTTGCACTCAATCGCCGGTGTCAGTACCCGGACCTCAGATTGCAATTTGCAAATCGCGCGTATTTTAAGACGCGCTTTCGCCGCGGCCGACGTGCGCAAATCGAAAACCACCCGATAATTTCCTATTTCTCGCTTATTTACTTGCGGCACAATATAAGAAAAACTCAAATAGTAGTTTATTGTTATAGAGAAGGAAGCTTTTAAATTGAAAATTGAAGTTGCACTCAATCGCCGGTGTCAGTACCCGGACCTCAGATTGCGATTTGCAAATCGCGCGTATTTTAAGACGCGCTTTCGCCGCGGCCGACGTGCGCAAATCGAAAAACCACCCGATAATTTCCTATTTCTCGCTTATTTACTTGCGGCACAATATAAGAAAAACTCAAATAGTAGTTTATTGTTATAGAGAAGGAAGCTTTTAAATTGAAAATTGAAGTTGCACTCAATCGCCGGTGTCAGTACCCGGACCTCAGATTGCAATTTGCAAATCGCGCGTATTTTAAGACGCGCTTTCGCCGCGGCCGACGTGCGCAAATCGAAAACCACCCGATAATTTCCTATTTCTCGCTTATTTACTTGCGGCACAATATAAGAAAAACTCAAATAGTAGTTTATTGTTATAGAGAAGGAAGCTTTTAAATTGAAAATTGAAGTTGCACTCAATCGCCGGTGTCAGTACCCGGACCTCAGATTGCAATTTGCAAATCGCGCGTATTTTAAGACGCGCTTTCGCCGCGGCCGACGTGCGCAAATCGAAAACCACCCGATAATTTCCTATTTCTCGCTTATTTACTTGCGGCACAATATAAGAAAAACTCAAATAGTAGTTTATTGTTATAGAGAAGGAAGCTTTTAAATTGAAAATTGAAGTTGCACTCGATCGCCGGTGTCAGTACCCGGACCTCAGATTGCGATTTGCAAATCGCGCGTATTTTAAGACCCGCTTTCGCCGCGGCCGACGTGCGCAAATCGAAAACCACCCGATAATTTCCTATTTCTCGCTTATTTACTTGCGGCACAATATAAGAAAAACTCAAATAGTAGTTTATTGTTATAGAGAAGGAAGCTTTTAAATTGAAAATTGAAGTTGCACTCAATCGCCGGTGACAGTACCCGGACCTCAGATTGCGATTTGCAAATCGCGCGTATTTTAAGACGCGCTTTCGCCGCGGCCGACGTGCGCAAATCGAAAAACCACCCGATAATTTCCTATTTCTCGCTTATTTACTTGCGGCACAATATAAGAAAAACTCAAATAGTAGTTTATTGTTATAGAGAAGGAAGCTTTTAAATTGAAAATTGAAGTTGCACTCAATCGCCGGTGTCAGTACCCGGACCTCAGATTGCGATTTGCAAATCGCGCGTATTTTAAGACGCGCTTTCGCCGCGGCCGACGTGCGCAAATCGAAAACCACCCGATAATTTCCTATTTACACAATCGCCGGTTTAAATAGGCGGTCCATTAACCGCCGGCGGGACCCCTGCGGCGGGATTCATCATCCGCCGTTGATGAGGGCCGCGCCGGGGAGTGCGGAGTGCGCGGTAGCAAAGACAGATGACTGACGGATTGTTTTTACTGTTTTATAAACAGACGATTATATTACGACTGATCTCTACTCCATAAAAGCGCTCCATTTAAATATCCTTTTCACCGCGGCCGCATCGTTTCCGTGGTTCCCGGCGCAGCGGCGGCGGTTTCGGGTTTATTACGAGAAAGTAAATGGTTCGAAACGACCATGCCAGTTATTGCAAGATTTAAACTAAATTCAAAATTTTATATACATTTTCATTTCTGGTATAGTTTAATATGATGGATCAGTGGGATGGACGTGGATTGTAGGTATATATATATATACCTGTTTTAGAGTTTTTATTATTATTTTAATTTCGAGATGTTACTGTTCAAGAGTTAGTTGTTCACATAATATTCGACCATCCTTAACTTTTTTGTTCTTAATTTTGGAAATAAAATGTAAATATGAAATTATATAAAATTCGCTTGTGATTTCAGGTATGTAATCAGAAAAACAAAAGAATGACGCGTTTTGGAGATATACAGTGTCCTCCAAAACGTTCGCACCATAAGGTGGAAATTTTTAATTAACGTTTTATTTTGAAATTCAATTTCGGGGTTACCTTTTGCTTTAAAAAATATGAAAAATGACCCACTCAAACGTGGTCATGTGACTTTCGTTATCTGTCAAAAATGACATTTAAAAAAATATATCGCCAAAAATGGGTTTAGTTGTTAAAATATCAAAAAGTTTTACTTGAAAAAGTTGTTTCTTTTTCAATTTTACGTAAACGTACCACATTTGAACGCTCTACTAAAATATTTAGTTTTTTGGCAATTTTTAATATTTATGAAACTTGTTATAATTAGTAATAAAAAATTAATTGAATGATAAAGCTATATGAAATAGTTTTTACGAAGTTTCGAGTTTTTTAAATCTATTTTAAAGCAAAGTGTAAGCCCAAAATTTAATTTCAAAATAAAACGTTAAACAAAAATTTTCCCCCTGGTGCGAACTTTTTCAGTGTGTCCCAATTTGATACTGGACACATCAGAAATATATGAAGGGCAAGGAAAACAAATTGTCTCTATTTTTTTTTTATTGATAGTCCCAAGGGAGGGTATCTCATAGGCAGTTTTATTTGGAAGGGGTGATTATTTCGTGGCCTGCTATGATTTTTAAAATAACAAATTTTCAAGAAACCCCATTAGGAATTTTTTTACGACAAAATGTTATTAAGAAAACTTGTTCAGAATGAAAAACTGAGTGGATTCGCAAAATTTCAAAAGTCTAGGCTTACTTTGATTTTTAGTTTATCTCTCACTTTTTTCTTTAAAAAGTGTCCTTTTTGGAGTTTTCACGTCAGGATTTTATTTTTTTACGATAATCAAGTTTACTTAATAATATTTTGATGTAAAAACTCCAGAAAGGACACATTTCTAAGAAAATAGTGGAAGAAAAAGACGAAAAAGCGGAAAATCAAAGTAGGCCTAGACTTTTAAAACTTTGCAAATCTACTCAATTTTTTTATTTTGAACAAGTTTTCTTAATAATATTTGGCGTAAAAAAATTCCTAATAGAGTTTCTTGTAAATTTGCTATTTTAAAAAATCGTAGCAGGCCATGAAATAATTACCCCATCCAAATACCACCGCCTAGGATATTCTCTCCCTTGTGACTACCAATAAAAAATAGAGACCATTTGTTTTCCTTGCCCTTCTTATATTTCTGAGGTGTCGAGTATAAAATTGAGACAAACTGTTGACCAAACTTACGTTTTTTTAGATAGAATAACACCCTATATATTTTCGAAATCTACGCATTTTTCTGGTTCCAACGATATATATGTTATATGTTTGCTCTAGTAGTTTGCATAAAATCGTCCTTTGAATTATTGAATCTGGCAATCTGGGACAAAATCAAAATTGCCAAAACAGTTATACGCGGATATTATAAATGGAGCTTTAACAGTTTACATTAATTATTGTATTCCCACATACAATAATATATTGAAAATTCAACAAAGCTGTGGAAATTTTCCTTAAGTTATATTTTATTTTTTTTGTCATTTCCTGATCTTTGGTCTTAATAAAAGACATATTTATGGATGGGACGGGATACTTTATTATGAATTAAATTAAATTATAGAAAGTGTTTTATAATGCTTCCATTTTGAGCAACTCTGAGAGCATACCTTCTTAATAAACTTCTCTTGTAGTTAGCCATCTCTCTGATCTCCTCAGATAGTTTATCTTTGACTTGGTCGATATTATTTTTTGATATCTCCGCGTATACATACCCGTTCCTTCGAGTGGGGTTGAGTCTGGGCTTCTGGCAGGCCATAGAATATTCCGCTCAGTACCTTGATTCAATAGATCAGAAATTTCTCCTCTCAATTGCTGCTATTTTAGTCCAGTTCAGGGACTCTTTAAAGAAAGGGGAACCAGCATTATATACTTTCCAAAGTGAGGCCTATTCTTTCCTCATTCTAATGGTCTCAGTGATGCCAAGTGGGTATGCCATTTTATTGGAGAATCTATGAATATAACAGGTACTTTGATTGTTAGTTAAAATTAATAATGGTTTCCATGATTTCTAAAAATTAGACTTGACAATTTTGTGTATATATATATATATATATATATATACAAGTGCAGAATGTGGATATTGCACCTTGTTACCAGGTTCCTCAATCCATTTGTAATATGTATACTTGAACTTTCTTCCCTTGTTGAATGTATCTAACCGCAAAGAACTTTCACAGATTTCGGGATGGACTAATAAGACTAGGTCTAGTATAGTTTTAATGATGTATTTTTTCTCGGTGTTCATTATAAAATTTTCGTAATTTTATTTCTCTCGAATCCCAAGGTACCTAAAAACTCTGACTGAAGCTACCTGCTTAATAATTTAAAACTTTGGAAATACGATTTGTTTTGAACTAATAGTAAGTAGTAGTTAGTTAATAGTAACCAGTACTTAGTAGTTAGTTAATAGTAGTAAGTATATTGTAATCTTTACAGTGATAATTTACAAATGATAAAAATACGCACCTATAAACTGATCAGTTTCCTCTTGCCTTTCCAACACTGAACCTAAACGGCAATATTCTCGCCTTCTATAATTATCCTTTCCATACAGTTTTTGAACTGGGCGATAAGAATATGGTCTAAACTTATGCATTTTCAACACTCTGTACTGAGCGAAGTATAATAAGACTGCTTCCTGCATATTCTCAGTTAAAACATGTCGTGGTTTATTTCTCTTTTCTTTATCTTTTAATGCGATTATTTCGCAGAAAACTATCGAATATTAGCGTAGCACTTATGGCTCAATCGCATGAATGAATTTCGTATTTTTCTATTATTTATTTATTTCGAATTAAATCGCGCTATAGAGAATCTATCGCTCTGTGATTGCAAACTCCTACGATTAACTAACTTCTAAGTAAAAAAATAACAAAGCCGTAGGCACTGTATATATTTCTATTGTACACGATTTTAAAAATAATTTATTGGCCACAGACCGCAGAGCCGCTTCGCCGCCCACAAAATTTTCCGTCTTAATGGCTATTTCTATACAGAAAAACACGAACCCGCTCCACACATAAACAACACGGTATATAAAGTTTATTGCGTTAATGATTAGCCATTAGGAAACTCAGAAAAGTATAAATTGTGTTGGAAACGATAAAACAAAATATTGGAGCCAAGCGCGTGGGTGTGTTTGTTGCCAAAGTTTTCGATTTTGTGAATATACATACTACTTATAAATATAAGCAATATTCCCGGCAAGCGATATCAAAATGTAATAGATAAGTGACATACAATGTGTATTTTCACCAAATGGTATATAATACTATTCTTTTGTGAGAAGAAATATGCCAGAAAAATGGCAAACTCTTAGACAAGGAAATTAAGAGAGAGGACACCGCGTATAGATTTTGTTATGTCGTTTTCAGTGGCGTAGCTACCGCTGTATCAGCTGTATCGGTGATACATCAGGATCAGGGCCCACTGGCCTGGGGGACCACCGACCAATAAAAAAATAAGGAGATCAAAAAATTTCTGCTTTGATTTGCTTACTACTTCAAACTTAAAATAAAATTATTTTCTTTTAACATTTATATGCATCTATGAATCACATAGATATAATAAAACGAAATTTATGAGTTTTTGATTACAGTAAGTATCTAATTACAGTTATAACGCACAAGGACTCTGTTACTTTTTATTTTTCGGATTTAAAAATCGGCAGGCAGTTTTATTTCTGTGGGTATTATTTACAAATAATGATATGCTGTTCTGGAGTATGTATAGATTTATTTTACCCCCCCCCCCCCTCCCCGGCTCAGTAGCTTCGATCATCGGTCTTTACAGCTTCTTGATAGTTATTAGGTTCACTAATTTTCAAAACATTTGCAGCAGCTTTCATAGCAAAGTTTTCAAATTTTGCTGGTTTTGCAATTTTCTACGATCTCTCAGCTTCATTATTTTCATCTCTTCATGGTCTTCCCCCTGATAATTAGGCTTCTTTTGACCTTCTGTACCGCTTTTTTCAACATCTTCATTGTATTATTCTTATGGACAACCATCATCTTCTTGCAACCTTCCCTCGCTTTTACATTTCTCGCATGACAACCTTCTATGTTGTGGTCACCTCTTTACTTTTCTGAAAGAAAAACACGCAGATAAAGCACAGAAATATGATAATACACACATAAACAAAGCATACATCCATAATAAGGGACAACACGAATGACGGATCTGTAGAATGATGCCGTCATTATGAAATCGATACAATAAGTCGATACATTATGACAAAATTTGCCAAAACATGTCGGAACAAATCAAAAATCGGATCACGGCTGTCGCCACTGTCTTGTATAAAGCCACTGTAAATTGGTGCTATTTAACATGCCATCTTTGAACAAAAAGTTTACACGATGAATTTTATATTGCTTTTTCTCCAATAGATGGCGACAGACACTATAGCGAATTATCAGATTTGACAGCAGTTGTTTCTCTTCACATCACATCACTAGGATGACTTTGAATCACATACCTAATGTATGGTTATCCGAAGTTTGAGAGTTTAGAAGTTATTTGAACTTTCATGATTTTCGAGAAACATCGTACCTACTTCTTGGCAGAAACATCACAATTTTGTTAAAATTAGTGACAGGATTCAGTTGAGATTTGGTCCAAGCCAGGGACCCTTTAAAATAAGGGGACCCAGCATGTCACAGTCTATCGCATAGGAAGAGTGAAGCCTTGAGGGGAAGTTTGTTTTTTATATATTCCAAGGAGACCACAAGGGGGCTTGTACTAGGTTATGTTATATGTCAGTGTCCAAATGGCATCAGGTTTTATGTGACATGCCAGTGCCATAGATTCTAAAGGGGGCAAAATATTTCCAATCATAATTCACATCCAACTTTCGAATTTTACAGAATAAAAATGACTTAGAATATTTACCTATAGCTGTCTCGTTATAAAATAATGAATTTAGTTATAAACGTGATCTAAATATCTTAGAAAGTTAAGTACCTTACCCTTATTATAGTTCTTATAACAAGAAATGTTTTGGAAAAAATAATAGCGTATAAAAGTTCCCATTGAATTGATGTCTGTTTAATACAATTTTGAATTTGATATATACATGTATAATATTTCATTATGAGCTTCTAAAAGTATAAAAAGTAAAATTCAATTTAAAAAATATGTATATTGAACACTCATACAAACAAATAAAGCTGAGGTTGAACATATTATATGACTAATCTAATAAATACAATTTTTACATTTTTATTTATAAAACTATACTTAATTTCCTGTCTTTACGCACATGCGTGTTATCAGCTGTTTATCAAATTATACAAATTGATTCATTGAGAATGGGAAATCCCGAAACCGAAGATAGGGGAAACCAAAATATGTATTGAGGCCAACATGCCTTGTTTTGGAGATACAGGGCGTTGAAGTTCTTTTTTTTTTAAATTGAATTATGGCTACATCTCCCAAAATAATGAAGCTCCTGAACTGAACTGCTGTGTTTTGGGGATGGAGATATGGAGAATAAGCTGAAAGTGTCAATTTCACCGTATCTCACAGAGGGCGCCACCTGCGCTGTTTTTGGATCGTGCTTTTACTCGTAACTTTTTGGTCTTGCAGGTAGGTCCATCATTTTAGTGCATCTTTTTATTCTGCAACAAAAAGGCAAAAGAAAAAAATCTATGAACAATGGGGATGGAACGGATTGAACTTATGATTATTATTATTGAAATTATGGATTTCAAAAATATAAAGTTTCCATAAAAAACTACATGTTTGATTTGCCCTACTTTTTTGAGACACCCTGTATAAAAACGGTTGACACTATCAAAAACACAAAATTCCCCACAACTTTCATTTGAAACGTTTTTTTCTATGTTGAAAAATTAAAAAGGTAATGGGGTGGGAATCTTCCTTGACACACCCTGTACATATATTTGGTTATGTGGATATATTTATTGTCTGAAATATGAAATTACCTTTTTCTACCAGGTTCACCAGTGTCCGCTTCAGACTCAGGTGTGCGTTCAGAGGTAATCGAAAGCAAGTTCTTTTGTCCCAATGGTGACTTAACTCTGAAAGTAGTAGTGTTTATAAATGTGTGTCGTTCAATTTATTTTCTTAATTCTGGAAATGATTTACTTTCTTCTTGTGGACTCAGCAACATATGCATTCGAATCATTTTTGAGTTTCCCAATTTCCAGAAACTCAGAGGTAATCGAAAGCAAGTTCTTTTGTCCCAATGGTGACTTAACTCTGAAAGTAGTAGTGTAGTATGGTATTTCATAAATTTTAAATTATTAAGCAGGTAGCTTCAGTCAGGTCTTCACTTTATTACCTACAGCATTCTACAAAGTTTTTGAAAGACTTTATCATACGAGTTTATTTTAAGTTTCTGAGGTAGGTACCCTTGGGAGGCAAATAAAATTACAAAAAAATTATAAGGACTAATGAACACGGAGAAAATACATTATTAGAACTATTAGACATAATCTTGTTAGTCCATCCGGAAATCTGTGAAAGTTCTTTGGGTAGATGCATTTCAACAAGGGAAGAAAGTTCAATTAAGTATACATATTACAAATGGATTGAGAAACCTGGTAACATGGTGCATTAGCGACAAATTGTAAATAAGTATAAACTTTATTTTACGGCCTGATTAAACGTACCTACTTTCCTGACTAGAAACACGCCACTGAAAATTGTTGTAACCTGTACTCTAGAACTACATCGGTTCTTACCTGTGGAAAGTTAAGTGGGGGTGTTTATAATTAAGCTTTTTGCAAAATCTGCACTGATTTACCATATTTCTACTTAAATTAGCTGGAAATCAATGTAAATTATGAAATAATTTTTGATTTATTTGGCATTTGCCATATTCCGTGTTTGTAGACACCACATTGTCAAGTCTAATTCATGGAAACCATTATTAATTTTTACTAACAATGTACCTGTTATATTCTTAGATTCTCCAATAAAATGGCATAGTTGGCACCACTGAGACCATTAGAATGGGGAAAGAAACGGCCTCACTTTGGAAAGTATAATGCTGGGTCCCCTTATTTTAAAGGGTCCCTGGTCCAAGCATACTCTACTGTCGTAACATAAACAGTTATTGCAGAATGTTTACCCAATTTTATACAATTTTGTTTTGAGTCGTGATTTTTCTTCCATTCATTTGAACTTTAATCAAAATTTAAGTTGCCTCCAGATAGCAATGACACCAGAATATGCCTGGTATTTTCACTAGTATTAGTTTTAACAAAATAGTGATGCTTCTGCGAGGATGTTGGAAGTTTCTCGAAAATAGTAAATGTCAAATATCATCTAAACCGTCAAAGTTCGGATAACCCTATAGGTATAATATGGCGTTCAAGGTCATCCTAGTGATGGCCCACCCCTATCCACAGGCTTCGTTTGGAGCTACTGACGCTGGGACACCCTGTGTAGGTATTTCATTTGCTGTCAGTTCAAAACTTTTTATTGAAAGGACGTCTATATAGCTCGCCGATCGCCCTAATCAGATTAATTCCGTAAATGCCGTGCCGAAAATGGCAAAAGAGAGGCGGCCAATCTCCGTATTCTTTTGAATCGCGCTCAATTTGCCGTAACCGCAGCTTCTAACGGAAAAGGTAATGGCGGAACCAGGCCGATTTTATTTGGAGACGTTTCAATCAAGCGACCCTTCACTTCCCCGCCGCAGCTCTCTCGGACACTCCGCGACACAAGTTCAGAAATAACAACAACGCCCACAATTTTTTTCATAAGCATAGATTACAGGAGCTACATAGATAGTCAGAAACATTGTTGAAACCGGTCCCCAAAAAATCCTTTTCCTACTTTTAAACTTTTAAACTATAATAAATATATAATATACAGGGTGTAACTAAACTGATGGTCAAAAATGAAACCACGTATTCTTGGAGTCAAAATAAGGGCACTTCTTCATACATTTTTTTCTCCTACGGGCCATAGTTTTTTTTATACAGAGCGTAGAAGTTTGGAGAAAAATACACATATTTCTTAGTATATTTCTAGAAGTATACGAGATATTTTCTTCAAACTTGGCGTGTCACATGAGCAGATGAGCCGTTAACCTTGAGGTTGACATGAAGCTTCTGAGGCTCCCAGTTGCGGAGATACAGGGTGTTAGTAAAATTAATTAGTTCAGAAAAATATGAATACCCTGTATAATCGCATTTTTTAAATTTGTTTTGAGTGGTGAATAGAATGGTTACAAAAAGTATCTCTTAGTATTTTTTCATATTCGCAGCCGTTTCTTAATTATTTTTAAAGAACGGCAACGCTGCAATGAACAATAGTCACTTTCAGAATAAATCTAGCAATCTGTGGATGTCAATTAAACTTTATTTAACAAAATACAAAAGCAAAAACGATAATAAAATAAACGTATTGCTATTAGAAAATTAAATTATTAAATGTTCGAAATGACCGCCGTCTCTTTCAATACACGCAACTATAGCAAGTCCATAGCAAAAGTGCATATCAGTCAATTCTTCAAATGAAAATAAAATTTTTCAAATTATTGATACTAAAGTGCAAAGTTGGCAGCCAAATGATTCAAATAATGCCAAGTTTAATTGACATCCACAGATTGTTAGATTTATTCTTAAAATGACTTGTTTATTGCAGCATTGCCGTTCTTTGAAAATAATTAAAAAACGGCTGAGAATATGAAAAAATGCTAATAGATACTTTTTGTTAACCATTGAATTTACTATTCAAAACAAATTTTAAAAATGCCATTATACTGGGTATTCATATTTTTCTGAACTAATTAATTTTAATAACACCCTGTATCTCCGCAACCGGGGACCTCACAAACTTCATATTAACCTTAAATTTGACAACTCCTCCGCTCATGGGACACGCCAAGTTTGAAGAAAATATCTCGTATATTTCTAGAGATACTAAGAAATATGTGTATTTTTCTCTAAATTTCTACGCTTTGTATAAAAAAACTATGGCCCGTAGGAGAAAAAAATATATGAAGAAGTGCCCTTATTTTGACTCCAAGAATACGTGGTTTCATTTTTGACCATCAGTTCAGTTACACCCCGTATATTAATAATTAAACTTACACTGGCGCCCTGCCAACAACCGAGTATAAAATGGTAAATCATCAACTAGTACAGTATCTTGAAACCGAGTTTACGCTATTCGTCAGTGCCGTGTCTTCACAGAGGGGGCATTTTAGGTGGGTAAATTAGAGAAAAATTTCGGCGGTAGGAAAAAAATTATTAAGAAAAGTTTTACAGAATGACCACATCTTTTACCCCAAAAAAGGATGCCAGTTATTTCAGACTCACCCTGTATAGGACTATAGTAGACAAGGGATAAATTATAAATAAACTCACTTGACCGCTTGGGCGGCGTTTGCTGTGTAAAACAAGACCGAGTCATAGGCGGCGCGCGGCCCTTAATAATATTATACAAATTTTATCTAAATGCTCTAAAAAAGAACAAAATAAACTTTGAAATATTTCAAACCAAATCAAACCAATAATTTTGTTGCACACAAAACAACACCACAAAAAAATCGATGCACGAAACCAAAATCCTTAAAATAAAGCGCAATCCTTATTTTCGTGCACGGCACTGGTTATACTGGCCTAACTGGCCCACGTCGACACCTGCTCCATGGATCTCCGAAACGCAGACCAATCAAATCGCTACGCTAGCTTTCTTATTGGCTTCCTTCTTGAGTAGGTCGACGTCGACCGCATAAAAAACCTTTGAATTTTATATGGGTGATTTCTGCTGATAAGTCTGGTATTTTTACCAGTAGCAGAGCGTGGTTAATGTATGAAGTATAGATTGCGCCCCGTATACCACTGTGTTCCAAGTGAGTTTATTTATACTATACTAAGTTGGGGTATAGGTTTTTTTAAATTCAAATTTAGTCGTTAATTTTTATATGTACTATACCTATAATGTTTTGCTTCGCGGAAATTTCAATAATGTTTCTAACCTCCTATGGGTAGTTTTGTCTACGTTCTAATATGCTTCTCATTTTGTGTCAATATTTGGCACACAGTTAGATGCCACTACTTCAAAATACAGGTTGTTAAAATTGAATTAAAGAACGAATATATTTTTTAATAACTCCTCTGCTTTTTAAGCTACCCACTTCCCACTTCTTTCAACGAACGCGTATGGTTTAAGTTAATAATTTTTTAAATCCAGCATTTTTCGTTAACTTTTAGACTCTTGTAAAATTGTGATTTAGATTTTGATTTACAGGATATTTCAACTTATTTGGCTACTTATTGGAATTTTTGGTAAGAGTTTTTGCTAAACAAAATCTTTTCATTTGCCTAACCTATAATTGGACAAAGTCACAGTTTTTAAAAGCTGTAGTAAGAATCAATGGACAATGTTTCCAAACCGGTTAGGAAAACTAGGAGAGGAAATTGTGTTTATGTTACAGGTTACAGACCGTATACATAGAAAAAAATCGACTAGAATGATGGAATTTTGAAGTGAATTTTTTAACAGGACCAGGCCTAAATTTGACAAATAAATCTAATGAATAACCAAATTAATTGCAATATTATCTCTAACACTATCTTGGAAACCAAATTCTAAAAATTTTACAAGAGTAAAAAATTGCAGAAAATTATTAACGGTAATTCTAAGGAATCATTCGTTTTAACCATATAGGCACACGCAGAAAAAAAAATGGTGGGTTGAAGAATACATAAACTTCTTTATTTTCTTCACTTTCTTTTTCGAATTTATTTACTAAAATTACACAAAAAGTATGTTTAATAATAAGTAAGCCTTATATCGAGATAATAAAAGCTTTGTTAGAAAAAGATGGCTTAGATTCACGGGCGTAGCCAGGATTTAGTTTTGGGGGGGGGGGGTTCAGTTTGAGAAGTAAATAAAACAACAAAAATATACTTACATGAAATTTAATATCTATATATTCATCCGAAAAACTACGACATATTTATAAAGTTCTTAACTTTAAATGAAATGGATAAATTAATTTCGTTCCTCTGCGCTAAACCTAAAACCATTAAAGAAGAAATCTTCGGCTTTTTCTTTTAAATATATCCACTACTTCATCTGCATGAATTTCTGTTCCATAGTGAATGTTCATTAGAGCCAAACTATTAAGTCTGTTTTCACTTGTAGTGTTTCGTAAATAGTTTTTCAGTCTCCTTAGGCTCGAGAAAGACCTTTCTGGGGTAGCAGTGGATACAGAAATGGTAGCCAAGATTTGTAGTAATGTGTAAATATTGGGATAAAGGTTTTTATCGCACATATCTAGGCATTCAAAACTAGATTTCGGGGTAGGCAGTCTTCTTATCAGCATGCAAGGTAGCTGAAGCTTTGATAGCTAAATCCAAATTTGTTTCTTTATTAGAAACCCCTTGACCTTGACTACACCACTTTTTCCAGTAGTCCATACCTTTAAGTTTATCACCCTTCCTTTTTTCCCCTCCATTTTGCGACAGTAATAATAATTCACGTATCTATCCTTAACAAGGTCATCGAATAACAGCGCACTCCTCGTATTTTTTCGGTATAATATTAGGTAATATTTTGCTTATTTCGGGGGGGGGGGGGTTTGAACCCCCGAAACCCCCCCCCTTGGCTACGCCCGTGCTTAGATTTATCAAAAGAGTTTTCGAATTCTGGTTCAGGTATATATTAGCATTGCAGAACTTTTATAAACATCCTTGAAAGAAATTGTCTCTGAACAGTGTTCCCCTTATCAAGTGACGTTGCGATGCCGCAGAGTCCATTCCCGGTGTCATCTAGGCCCAAAAGATTAAAGATAAATTAAAATGTTTGACTTAACTACGTTATATGTATATTAGGTACCTAATACCTACTAAATTTTACTATTTTTATTTTTTATATTTCGCAAGTTGTGCTGCTTTTATTAAATACCCCATCCCGAAAGGTGTTAACCCTATCATACGGTTAACCCTACATAATATGTATATAGGGTGTTTCAAATCAACGTATAGATATTTTAAGACCCGGTTGCTGAGGCGGCTTTATGAAGAAAACTTGATTTGGAAAAGCTTCATAGACAAGTAAGAAAACTGGTAACAGACACAGAATTCAAATTATATAATGATGAAAATAATTTAAATTTGTGTAATGTATAATATACATGTGTCTGCACGTGTTACCTTTAGATGGTGATATATAAGTGCTATTTAAAAGGAACAAATAACCTTCCGTAATTTTTGCAATTAATTAGAAGTTTTATGAACTTTGCAAATATAGGAATAAGTTTTAACGTAACAGGCGGATTTCACTTTTTCATTTACCACGTTGAAGATAATCCTATCTTCTGCAAATTTTTGAAAAAAAAAATGTACAGTTTTTAATAACTTGAAATCGGTTAAAGATAAGAAAAAAACGAATAGAATCTATTTTGTCCAGAAATTTAGGTATCGGCTTTAATTTTCTATATACTGACTTTTTCGCTAGGGCCAACCATTATCGAGATATAATATAAGCGAAAAAACAAAAAGTGGTACCTACGCATTTTGGGAACCCCTGAAGTTAGCTCAGACCTGAGGACTTTTGGTAGGTATATTTATGTCCAAACAACTCCAAACACAGCCCAAAAGTAAAAACAATAAAAGTCTGGCTACAACCCTTATTTGGCTGGACTAGGAGTTATTAAGAAAATTCCCATTATATATTATTCAAATTTGACATCCTGTATTTTGAAGTAGAGATATCTAAATGGAGAATGGCATAACAAAAGTGAAATGTATTTTGTCCCAAAAACGGGCCCTCAATTTCAATCCAAAATTCAGAAGCGACCTTTCTATATTTTTACAAACTCGGTCAGCAAGTTCTGGCGCGGACTATACCGATAGAGCCCTAATCTTTTAGCGGCGGTAAACTCGAAGAATCCCGATAAGTTCAGCAAACTTTTTTGTTGGCCAATCAAATGCTATTCTGTCTACACTTTGAGCAAGAGGGAGCCGAGAATCAATGCCCCAGCGTCCGCTCCCTTTTTTCTTTTATCCCAGTTCGATAAATGGCCTAAATAGCACGAATTAGTCTTGTACTTGCTAGGCTAAATACTCGGATCCATTTGCATAATTTGGATTCGGATCGGCCTTTGAAAAGGAATACTAATATAAATAGTAATATATTAATTTGAATAAAATGTCAAGCAGGATTGTTAAGCCGTTCAATATATCAAGGAAGCTGTATATATATAACATGGCAGTAAGTGCCATAGAAGAAAAAGGTTTGAGAAATCTTCTAAAGTTTCCTTCTTCTAAAATAGTATTATTTTCATTGAAAATATAATTTCGATCACATTAAAGACCATTCTGATCTATCGGTTTTGAGGTATAGGAATATGTTGGAACAAAAAGGCTTTCGTTCCCAAATAAATGTACATTCTGTAAAAAAATGGAAAGTGTCGATTTTTCGATAATTTTCAAGACAAATTGATGGTTATACAACCAAACTTGTGTAAATAAATAAATAAATAAATAACTAAATAAGTAAGTAAGTAAGTAAGTAAGTAAGTAAGTAAGTAAGTAAGTAAGTAAGTAAGTAAGTAAGTAAGTAAGTAAGTAAGTAAGTAAGTAAGTAAGTAAGTAAGTAAGTAAGTAAGTAAGTAAGTAAGTAAGTAAGTAAGTAAGTAAGTAAGTAAGTAAGTAAGTAAGTAAGTAAGTAAGTAAGTAAGTCAGTAAGTAAGTAAGTAAGTAAGTAAGTAAATAAATAAATAAATAAATAAATAAATAAATAAATAAACAAATAAATAAATAAACAAATAAATAAATAAATAAATAAATAAATAAATAAATAAATAAATCAAAAACGAACAAACAAATATGTAGGGTATAAAGAAAATGACAAATAGAAATGAGAGTGTAGAAAAAAGATTGATATACCTTCCAAAATTAGAGAAGTTCCTGAAGAAGAATTTTTGTTAGTTTAATCTTTTCCAACCTCTGAAAGAAAATAATGGCCTACTTATTAACTTTTTTAGCTAGCAATATAAAGATTACAGTGGTTGTTGATAGTGAAAAAAGATAGTTTCTTTTATACGTGTAAGCGCTGCAACGCTGCTTCAGATTGGCGCTATATTCAAATTCTAACCGCAGTGCCTATTTAATTTCTTTTAGGGTCAGTCAACTGATAATGGATAATGAAGACAGGATCGTATTTCAAAATTTCCCCAAGTTCTAATACTTATGCCAAACTACATACAGTGTCAGACATATTATACAGGGTGGCCCACCACGAACTGCATCGATCTATATATGGAAAACTAAAAGTAGGAAAATTCTGAAAATTTGGCACCTCACCACTTTGTTGCATTCTCCGTAGATAATAAAGAAATTTAAATAATCTTCGTTTGTGTAATTTAAGCGTGCCGGCATTATTATTGACAATAATTTATAAACCAAGTGACATTTCCTCAGCCGCGATTGTCTTTTCAACGTCCACGGCTAATATGATTTTCCAAGCGTTAAGCAAACCCCGCATTTTATGGGCGAAAAGTGGGTTTTTCGTAAATTAATCGAAAATTACTGCATTTAGGTATAGGAAACCTTACACAAAGTTGTCATCATTTTTAGTGGTGAATAAATCGCATTAAAAAAATAGGGGTTTCCATTTGAAAATTTCGAGATTTAAGCACATTTTGAATGTAATTTTTATTCATATTTTGTGAACACCCTGTATAAGAACGGATTTATTTCTCAGCAGAGATCACTAGGTCAGGGCTTCTGTTACACTATACCAAAAATTCGTTCTGACATTTCGCGGTTTCCTCGTATAAATTGCTAATTGAATTAGGTCTGCACCTGTATTTTTTTTTCGGAAAAATGCAAATATCTCAAAAACGGTTGGATTTAGACGTATAGGACATGTTGCATGTTTTTGTTCCAAAATGATGCCTAGAATTAAAAAATGCAATAATATACAGGGTGTTCCATTTGAGATAAGAAAGTTGATATCGACTTCCGGTATAACCGAAAGTGCCAGATTTACCAAAATATTTTAGTTGAGCAGCGCCCATCGGCATTGGTGAGGTGCCAAAATTTCAGAATTTTCCTACTTTTAGTTTTCCATATATAGATCGATGCAGTTCGTGGTGGGCCACCCTGTATATGGCTATACCACACATATTTATAGTCAGCATCATAATTTGGGATTTTTTTTTATTATTTGATAAGTAAATAAAAGCTCCCCTTTAAAAACAATTACTGCAGTCATAAAGAAAGTGTAGGAAATAGCTGGAAAATTAAAGAATCGGAATGTGACAAGTTGAAGGTTCAATAAATAAAATAAATCGAGAATTAATTATTCTTTCTAAAATAGCAATCGTCGTCCCAGTAGAAAAAAACCAACTACAACCCTGCGCTGCTTTCAGCTTTTACAAGGGCGATTGTAGCAGTTGAAAAACCGACGTGCCACACTTAAGTGGACCCGTGCCGTTCAGGAAACGAATTTAGCTGACTCAGTGAGCCGACAGAATCGACTAATGAAAATTGGGTATTATTTTCATTTCGACCAACTACCGGCAATGGGGATTTCAGGGAGATAAAAGAGTAATTATTAATAAAAGATCAGATGCAGACCAGACACTTCGGAGAGAGACACTCGCCTGCAAAGACAAACAATGAGGGTTATAAAAGAGGCACTAAGCTAAACAGCCGTAAAGCCCGAACTATGTAGGTGTATGTTTATGTAGGAAGATCGTCTGGTCTTCCCAGTAATCCACAACCTAAGTGAAACCATACTAAGGCAAGAGTTGAGTTTAGATTATTTATGGTTCACCTTCAGTTTGTTTTGGTAACAGAGGTCCTATCCAGGAAATAAATGTTTTTTAAACCAATTTTTGTTATTATTCTTAGAAAATACAAAAATTAACATATATATTTTCAACAAACTAGAAACAGTCGATTGTCTTGGTCTACCAACCTCGGAACCTTTTAACGAGTAATCATGAAATACGCACTTTCCCGATTGTGTGAAAAATTGTTTTTTTCAAAATTTTCAAGTCGCATGATTTTTCTAATCTAGAACCCTTTTTGTAGGTTCTACAACAAAATGTTATTAAGGTAAGTTGTCCAGAATTAAAAACTGAGTAGGTGCACAATTTCAAAAGCCTAGGCCAACTTTGATTTTCGTCTGCTAAAAAATTTAAAACGAACAAAAACTAATTTTTCTTGAAATCGGCAGTGAAGTGTCTCAAAATCGTCATTAAAAGCTCAGAAATCGGCACTGAAGTAGCCCACTATTGTACGATTTTTTCAATAAGCAGGCCTTATAGCGAGATGTAAACATCAAACGCAGTTTAATTTTTCTGTTCGAAGGCGCCGTGTCTTGACAGACGTGACCTAAGTAGAGCGATCGTCAAAGTCAAGCAACGCCGCGCGCAGTTGGTTCATGGACGGGTGATCCCGTATGATCATTTTCTTGCCTAATAAAACATTTTTTTTTCCGATTTCAAAAAAATATAATATGTACCTCGGCACTGAAGTTCTCTTTAACTTCAACTAAATTCCACACGAGTCATAAAAAGTTGAACTTCAGTGCCTTGGTACATATACAGGGTGTTCCTTAATAACATGCTAATACTTAAGGGAGTTATTTTTGGGCCCATTTTAAGAAAAAACTTCATATGAACGTATGTCGTAAACGTCCCAACTTTTGAGATACAGGGCGTTAAAGTTCATTTTTTTAAATTGAATTTTGGCTACATCTCCCGAAATAATCAAGCTGCTGAACTGAAATTTGGCACTGCTATGTTTTTGGGGATGGAGAATAAGCTGAAAATGTCAATTTCACCGTATCTCACAGAGGGCACCACTTGCGCTGTTTTTTGATCACGCTTTTACGCGTAACTTTTTTGAGGTTATCTTTTTGGTCCTGCAGGTCCATCATTTTAGTGCATATTTTCATTCTACAAGAAAAAGGTACTCTTGTTTCATAACGATTAAATCAACCGTTTGCTTTGAAATTGCCAAAACGTTCTCCAAAACACCTGTTGACTTCAATATTCGAAACATAAAATTTTCACCTACCACCTTCAAGTTTTACAGATCAACTGTTCCATTTAAACTGAGAAAAAAATTCCTATGAACAATGTACCAAAAATTATTCGCTTTCAAAATGGAAAGGATTGAATTTGACAAAATTTGGACACTCTATTTCAAGAAAACCAATGGTGTTTTGACCAATGCCCATTTGGCATTTTTTTCATCATTTTGAATGTACAGTTGATCTGTAACATTTGAAAGCAGTAGGTGAACATTTTATGTTTCGAATATTGGAATCACAGGTGTTTTGGGGCACGTTTTGGTAATTTCAACGCAAACGGTCGATTTAATCGTTATGAAACAAGAGTACCTTTTTCTTGCAGAATGAAAAGATGTACTAAAATGATGGACCTGCAGGACCAAAAAGATAACCTCAAAAAAGTTACGCGTAAAAGCGTGATCAAAAAACAGCGCAAGTGGCGCCCTCTGTGAGATACGGTGAAATTGACATTTTCAGCTTATTCTCCATCCCCAAAAACATAGCAGTGCCAAATTTCAGTTCCGCAGCTTGATTATTTCGGGAGATGTAGCCAAAATTCAATTTAAAAAAATGAACTTTAACGCCCTATACCTCAAAAGTTAGGACGTTTACGACATACGTTCATATGAAGTTTTTTTCTTAAAATGGGCCCAAAAATAACCCCCTTAAGTATTAGCATGTTATTAAGGAACACCCTGTATAAATAACTATTTCAAAGACAGTACATTTTTCGATAAAAAGTCAAGAATAGTTTTTTATAATTGATTGGTAATCTTAGCGAAGGCGAAAAATATTACTTTTCCAGTGGCGTAACATTTTATTATTAAAAAATATGATGGTTGACTTCCGCCTCTCCGGCACTGGTGGAAGTAGACAGGCCGAATTATTTTTAAGTATTAATTATTTATTATAGGATTTAATGTGTGTCCAAAGTGTACCAAATATAATGTCAGCATGTCTTTCTTCGTTTAGAAAAAATCAGGGACTCTTTAAAATAAGGGGACCCTTGCATGTCACAGTCTATCACATAGGAAAAGTGAAGCCTTGAGGGGAAGTTTGTTTTCTGTAGACTCCAAGGAGACCACATAAGTGGGCCGATACAAGGTTATGTTATATGTCAGTGTCCAACTGTCATCAGGCTTTATGTGATAGTGCTAAAGGAGGCAAAAAATTTCCCATCATATTTCACAATTTTTAAGTTTTCTAACTTCCAGATACTCAATGACAATTAAACTACTATACAATACTATTGTATTACTATTACTATTGACTATTACTATTGACTATTAAACAACTATACAATAAATTTGTTTCATTTGACAGTTTCCATATTCTGTACTTGTAGACACAAAATTGTCAAGTCTAGTTTTTAGAAATCACAGAAACCATTATTAATTTTTACTAATAATCAAAGTACCTGTTATATTCATAGATTCTCCAATAAAATGGCATACTTGGCATCACTGATACTATTAGAATGAGGAAAGAATAGGCCTCACTTTGGAAAATGTAATGCTGGGTCCCCTTATTTTAAAGAGTCCCTGGAAAAAATAAAAGAAAACTTGAAAAAAAAATTGAACTTTGACCTCCCGTATAATGAAAACCGTTAGGATTTAGATACATGTTTATATGAAAAAATCTACTTATTTTGACGTGTTATTCCTGGAGTTTTGTTTGACACATTATTTTTTGGAAATTCGACCTCTTGATTTTGGGGAATCTGAGCAATTTTGGAGTTTTAATGGGGAATCCTCCAGAGCATCATCTGCTGCTCACACTACGTTGGAAAGAACCATTTTCTGGTCAGGTTAATAATTGAAATTCAAAAAAGTGTGCTATAGTCTGGCGTTTAGAAACTTTTTAGACGAATTTGGATGCAGGGTCTTTTCTGCTAATTTTTTTTTGGGAAATTGCCAAATTATAGTCTCCAAAGGTGTTGACCAACAGAAAATCAGTTCGTCGAAACGCGTCGACCGAGTAATCGTGTACAGATGGCAAGGTGTAGGCACGTAAAAACATTCATGTTTATTCAATAGATGATAGATATTTTTATATTTTTTCCAGTCCTAGTCCTAACATTCATCTATACCTACTCGTACATCGTACATGACAAAAAGATTCTCTTAACAAAACAGAAAGGACGTTTTATTTTTCAAGTTATGAAAATTTGTCGACGAACCGCCCGTTTAAATGGATTCCATCGGATGCCTATTAAAAACCCCCGAACGACCGGTTAAAAGAAAAATACACACATCAATCGGTGCCAACAGATCGCCACGTAAATCACTGCAATCCGAATGGAATCGCTCTTTTATTTATGTCATAACCGTAGAGGCAGTCAATAACAGAAACCGTTTACTACTCCGATTCCGATATAGGTGCGCTTCATTTACATCGGACCAGGTCTTAATGGCCTTTTTTATTGGACAATCAACCGTCTAATTTCTCTTAGAAAAATAAGCAGAGCACGGCCCGTGTGTGTTGTCTTTAACTGCTCTTTAAATGGTTATTGGTGTAAACACACAGTGACGTATGTATACTTCCGCGGCTGGTGCGCGCTCGGCGCAGGAAGCAGCCTTCCACGTTCGAAGACAATTAGACACACTAGACACCTATAAGACTGATAGAGTTACAGTGGAACACATTTACTAAGTAGGTAGGTAAGTATTTAATTTTTTCATTATTGGATCAATCACTACGGAGGCGTCCTGGGGCCACGCATAGGTACTTTTTTCCTAAAAAAATTACACTTTTTCTGTTCATTTTACAGATTAATCTGTAAATTTTACACTTTTTTCTGTAAGTTTTAAACGTTTTTCTGTAAATTTAATACTTTTTTGTAAAATGTACACGAAATATCGGAGACCCCCTTAACTTTCTTATTTTTGACCCGCGGGAAAAGTGTTTTATATGAAAGTTTTAGAAAATTTTCTCGACTTTCCAACGCCGTTTTCATAAAGAAAATCGAACGTCACGTTTTCAAGATAGAGACCTAACTTTTATTTTTTAAATAGAACACCCTGTATGTAAAATTTTTAAATTCTACGCTTCATTCCGATTACAACGATATATAATTTAATATGTTTTATATAACTTTTGTCGTAGAAAATTGCATTTTAAAACAGGACTACACAAAAACTAAGATGGCCATGAAACTAGAACTAACACATTTAAGAATATTTTTAATTTGATTTGAAAATCATAAAAACAACAGAAAAGCATCTAAATTTTACTACACAAACAAAATACATATATAACAAAGTATAACAATAACAATATTTTTCATAAGAACTGTTCGAATTGTAATCCGTTCACTTGGAGGCATGAGCGATATCTCTTTCTCATATTATTAATACTTGTTAATATTATATCTTGATTGTTATTTAAAAAATGTATTCGTACGACAATTTTCCCTTGCAGTTCTTCTATATTTTTATTGGGATCTTTGTAACAACGGATACATTTTTTAAATAACAATCAAGATATAATATTAACAAGTATTAATAATCTGAAAAAGAGATATGGCTCATACCTCAAAGTGAACGGATTAAAATTCGAACAGTTCTTATGAAAAATATTGTTATTGTTATAGTTTGTTATATATTTTGTTTGTGTAGTAAAATTTATAAGTTTTTCTGTTGTGTTTTTATGATTTTTTCTCTTGGAACAAATCAAAAATATTCTTAAATGTGTTAGTTCTAGTTTCATGGCCACCTTAGTTTTTGTGTTATCCTGTTTTAAAATGCAATTTTCCACGACAAAAGTTATATAAAACTATTAAATATATATATCGTTGTAATTGGAATGAAGCGTAGAATCTAAAAATTCAATAACATACAGTTACATAAGTGTAAAATTTACAGAAAAAAGTGTAAAGTTTACAGAAATATAAGTGCAAAATTTACATACCTAATAATCTGTAAAATTCACAAAAAAAGTGTAAAATTTACATAATAAACTATAAACTTTTCAGAAAAAAGTGTAACATTTACAGAATATAACCAGTAAAATTGACAGAAAAAAAGGAGACTTTTAGATTTGATTGGTCGGCGTTTCTGAGATCCACGAAGCACGTGTCGACATAGGCCCCTTAGGCCAGTATAACCAGTGCCGAGCACGGAAATAAGGATTGCGCTTTATTTTAGGGATTTTGGTTTTGTGTATTTATTTTTTTGGGGGTGTTGTTTTGTGTGAAAAAAAAATTATTGGTTTGCTTTGGTGTGAATTATTTGTATAAGCTTATTTTATTCTTTTTTTGGAGCATCTAAATAAAATTTTTATTTTTATGCTGTTCCAAGTGTCTTCATTTATACCATACCTATAACGTGGAAAACACTAAAAGATCAGTTCCATCAGAAATCTACGAGATTTTAATTTCAAAATTTACTAAAATGCGGTATGATAATATTGAATGAAATTATTATATTTCCCATTGATACTGACCTGACTGATAAAACGACAGTTATTTGAAGCAGTCGATTGAGGAGAAATTAGTTATACAGGGTGATTCATTGGGAATGGGAAATCCCGAAACTGGGGGTAGGGGAGACCAAAATATTGCGATTGAGTCCAACATTGCTTAAACAAATGTTGTTTGTTTGAGAGATACAGTGCGTTCAAGTTCTTATTTTTAAATTGAATTGTGGCTATATCTACCAAAATAATCAAGCTGCTGACCTGAAATTTGGCACTGCTATGTTTTTGGGGATGGGGCCAATTTCTACGTATCTCACAGAGGGCGCCACTTGCGCGGTTTTTGGATCGTGCTTTTACTCGTAACTTTTGTGAGGTTATCTTTTTGGTCTTGCAGGTCCGTCATTTTAGTGTATCTTTTCATTCTGCAACAAAAAAGTACTCTTGTTCCATAACGCCCAAATCAACCGTTTGCGTTGAAATTTCCAAAACGTGCCCCAAAACACCTGTTGACTTCAAGATTCGAAAAATAAAATATTCACCTACTGCTTTCAAATATTGCACAACGACAGTACCATTTAAATCGAGAAAAAAAACCATATGAACAATGTCCCAAAAAAATGTTCACTTTTAAAATGGAACGGATTGAAACTCGACAAACTTTGGACATCCTATTTCAAGAAAACAAATGTGTTTCGACCAATGTTCATTTGGCATTTTTTTCATCATTTTCAATGTACAGTTGATCTGTAACATTTGAAAGTAGTAGGTGAAAATTTTATTTTTCGAATATTGAAGTCAACAGGTGTTTTGGGGCACGTTTTGGCAATTTAAACGCAAACGGTTGATTTGGGCGTTATGGAACAAGAGTACCTTTTTGTTGCAGAATGAAAAGGTGTGCTAAAATGACAAACCTGCAGGACCAAAAAGATAACCTCACAAAAGTTACGAGTAAAAGCACGATCCAAAAACCGCGCAAGTGGCGCCCTCTGTGAGATACGTAGAAATTGACATTTTCAGCTTATTCTCCATCCCCAAAAACATAGCAGTGCCAAATTTCAGGTCAGCAGCTTGATTATTTTGGTAGATATAGCCATAATTCAATTTAAAAATAAGAACTTGAACGCACTGTATCTCTCAAACAAACAACATTTGTTTTAGCAATCTTGGACTCAATCGCAATATTTTGGTCTCCCCTACCCCCAGTTTCGGGATTTCCCATTCCCAATGAATCACCCTGTATATAGGTACGTATATTATATCGGCTACCTAACCCTGAAAAATATAAATTAGCATAACATTACTGCCTGCTAATTTGTTTATAGGTATTTTTAGTTTACTAGACCCTTATTTATTTATTTTAGAGATTTTACTTCTTTTAGAAACCTCATGCAACGTGTAGTGCGGCCATCTCTGGTCATTTAATGGCCAAACGGTGGTATTCTGACCTACATTTATATTGGGCAAACTAAGCCATGTCTCAGCCTCAGCTTCTGGCTGATAACACATTCTGCGCTCCGATCTTGGATCCACCGAAAAGACTAACGTGCTATTTATTATTTTCGCTTTGGAAATGATTTACGAGGACTTTAAAAAGTTATTAGCAAGAAATAGATTTAAGTTCTTTCTTACGCAAATGCCCACTTCTCGGGAAGATACCTAATTACGAAACATCCTAGCGCTCTCAAACGGAATTTACTAAGTTGGTACTCGAGCACCGAAACTACGTCAAAGAGCCCTATCGTGATTTACTGTTGTTATCGTACCAATATTCGGAAGCCATAATCCACTTAAATCCACCTCTTAGCATGTTTAAAATAGTCGAATTTTATAAACAAGTCTGGCTAAGTACGCGCACTTGAACGAAGTGGCCCACTTCTGATGCATGTGGTTATTATAAATTTCACTCCGTCAAACAAACACATCCCCGAGGTTTACGCGCTCCCGAATCACCTAGACGATAGAAAGCCGTGGTGTCGATGTGTAAATATTATAATTAAAACATACCGGAATGCCTGTTCATCATTTTTGTTTAATACCTGGACTAATGGAAACCAGAAACAGCCAGAAAGTTGTGAATAGATTAGCGAGAAAACGAGCGAAAATATTGAATATTAAATTTATAGGTTACACAAACATTTCATCTGTCTCAGTGGCGGGCACCGCTTCCCTACATTCCGTGAATGTGAATTTAAATTCAGCATTATTTTTCGTCCATATTTTGTTGAATTTTTTTGTGATTTAAAAATTATATCCGTACGCAACTTCAACTAGAGCCGGACCTGTACGTTTTCCGTTCCCAACGAACACGGTCCGCGCGTTTTCGACAGATTACGGCAACATTCAGTGGACTCTGCTTGAAACCCGCTTATTCCTTGGTTGCCAAATGTTAGGTGCTACAATTACCTCTATACAGTGTGGATAGAAATTGTGGAATATTGCTTATATTTCTTAAAATATTCCTCATATGAGAAACTTGTTTTAATAAAAGTGTTAGGGGAAATTATTTCCCGTTTAGTGATATCAAGCAATCTTTCGTAACACAAAAAATGTGGTTGCCGTGGTAACCGACTTGATTTTTTTAAATGGTAGGTACCATATACGTTTTTTGGTGATAATTGATACATTGGTACTTTCTGAATACATTACAATACAATTTTAATGGGGTCGCATAAGACAAAAATACAAAAAATTTAAGTTTTCTATTATGCTATTGACAATATTTATCAAAATAATTATTACATCAAGTTAGCCATGCCAAAATCAGAACCATGGGAAACTGTCACTAGCTGTCAGTTGCTTGTAATTGGGTGCATTGTTACAGTAAACGTACTTTTTTACTCAATTTTCTGTGTACTTAAGTACTTAATAGTAAGTTATAATGGCGCTTGAATTAAGTGAAACGGAAAGAATACAGAAGTACACAGAAAATTGAGTAAACAAGTACGTTTAGTGTAACAATGTACACAGTTACACAGCTAGTGACAGTTTCCCATTGTTCTGATTTTGGCAAGGCTAACTTAATGTTAATAATTATTTTGATAAACATTTTCAATAGCAGAATAGACAACCTAATTTTTTTGTATTTTTTTTATGCGACCCCAATAAAATTGTATTGTATCGTATTCAGAAAGTTCCAATGTATCAATTTTCACCAAAAAAGTATATGGTGCCATTTAAAAAAATTAAATCGGTTACCATGGCAACCACATTTTTTGTGCTACGAAAGACTGCTTGATATCACTAAACGGGAAATAATTTCACCTAACACTTTTATTAAAACATGTTTTTGATATGAGGAATATTTTAAGAAATATTGTCAACCAGGAAAATGTATAGTTTCATTTATTAATTATTAGAAGGTTCATAAACCTCAAAAACTATTGCCACATTGCCACAAGTGCAAATCAATTCCTACGTCAACGGCGAATCGAACCATATCGGGCGATTGCTCGCGAAGTGCTGACTCGGTTTCCACCAAGGGACTAAAAACCGGCGGTCCCAAGGTACTCATGTTCAGCAATTCCCCTACCGACTAGCAGGAGGAACCAAAGTGACCATAAACTGATATATTTCAAAAATAACAAACAGGTTAAGTGCTTGTGCAGTGGCGTTCGAGTATGTATATTTTTTAATTTTCAATTATATTATTTTAAATTATTCTTTTCCGTCTACTTTATTATTATTATTATTGTTTGCTTTTTATTATTTTGATTAATATTTGTATATTTTTATAATTTAATAATTTTATTTTCTTTTTTTTTCTCGCTGGGGTCCAGCTCTCCGTAGCAGGGGGAATATGTCAACCAGGAAAATGTATAGTTTCATTTATTAATTATTAGAAGGTTCATAAACCTCAAAAACTATTGCCACATTGCCACAAGTGCAAATCAATTCCTACGTCAACGGCGAATCGAACCATATCGGGCGATACCATGAATCCTGGTTGACGCCACAATGACTCCCCCTGGCTACAGAGATGTTGGTCTCCAAAATAGCATCTTTATAATGTAAGTAAATTCTATTTTTATTATGTCTTTTTAACTGCTATTTATTTAGGTTAATAAATATCTATTTTTCTAAAAGCCTTCTATTAAAATTATCAGTCTCGATTTAAATTATCTACTTGGTTACATTTCAATTCGCTCTACCATCTAATAACCGCTCATCCCCAGTCACAATTCCAGTTGTGACAATATAAGCAATATTCCACAATTTCTATCCACACTGTACCTATACTCCGCAATTCATTAAAAATTATGGAAATATATAGCGAGCACGTAAAGGTTGGAATAAATTCGATAAAATGTTGTACTGTTCGATTAAAAATTAAGCCTGCTTAAAAATGGAACTGAGCAAAAAATAATCACTACAATTTAGGTACATTCGTCTAAGAAAGAAATGTCTAAAAACTTAATAATTTATGTTAAATTTAAAATTTATGAAATTTTTTATTATGTAATATATTATTATTATTATTTGCGTACCCATACAAGAAAAGTGCGTCCTTTTAAATGGCGCAATAAAAAATAGTGGTTGACATTAAAAAAAATATAGAGGACGTCATAGCTTAGTTAGTAATGACGTCACAAGAACGACAAATATGTCAAAATATGCGCCTTTCAAAATTATGTTGGACGTGTCGAAGCGTTTTTTTAATCGCACAGTACAACATTTTACTAACCTTTACGTGCTCACTGTGTAGAACCCAAGAAGTTTTCTTTAGTTCAAAATTTTCAGAATAATATTAGATATACCTAAATATCGGATCTACTAAACTATATAGTGTTAACAATTCCGACAACAAGTGTTTCAGTTGAACGTGGTTTTCAATTTTAAAGCGTATCAAAAATGTTGTTAGAACTTCAACAGGTGATGAAATACTTTCCAGTTTGGCAGGGTTATCTATTGAAAAGCAGTGTATTCAAGAACCATCACAGAATCCGAAGTTTTACGATAACGTTATAGTCGTTATAGACGAATTTGCGAAGGTTGATAGAAGGATTAAACTCGACTACAATAAATAGGTACTCGCCGCTTTGCCATTTTAAAGCGGCACCTGGAAAACGTAATAAATTAACTATTATATTATAATTATTTCTTTATGATATGGAGAAATTCATAAGAATATTTCTGTAATAGGTACAGGTGAAAAGGTAAGTTAGTTTTTAGGAGGACTTTATTTTATAGTTATAAAAAGAATATTTCGTATATTGCGTCAACTTCATTGCACTTGATAGTTATATAGATTTTATGAAGTCACATTTCAACGTTTACATATATAACATTTTATAGTACATACATAATATATACTCGTATATATTAATTCGTAATTTGTTTGTTTATAAATATTAAGAATCGTTATCAGTTAGTTCAATATTTTAACTTTATAATGTTATTGAGTTTGAGAAAATGACAGTGTTTTTTAAGTGTCAAAGTTGATATTAAATTGACAGCAGTCGCTGAGCGCCTATAGGAGAGAGAGAGAGATGAGTCATCACTGTTGCGCGTCCCAATAGTAGTTGATCTTGAATAGGTACTTCAAATTTCATATATCAATGAAAAATTTGCTGTTTCTCCGTTAATTTTGGGCCAATTTCGATGTATTTTTTAAAGTGACGTGCACTTTTATAGATCATTAATATTTTTTATTCTTATGCTCTAAATTGCTCTAAATTGTGTAGATCAATTGAAGATTTGAATGATGATGATAATGAGAATGAAGTTCTTTTCACAGCTCCCTTAATTTGTATGCGTTTAAGTCTGAGTTTACTTTTACGTGCTTATTAGGATTGAGATCGCTAAATCTAAATTGTCACTAGGAACCTCTAATCCTGTGAATCTTTTCCTTCATTGCTAACTTAATAAATTATTTTAGATCGCCTTTGTGCTCTGTGGCGTTCTTCAAATCCCTGTTTATTTAAAATTGAATCCTAATCTAAAAATCGCTGCAAATTGAACCACATCTTCCACCTACATTTTTTAAAATCCGCATTATGAAATAATAACATCTACCCACTATTTCTCACAAATCCTAAAACAATAAAACGTAGAAATCAACATATTGATATACTTGCAGATACCAAATTTGTTTTACTTGTTTCCACGATTTGAACCTATTAAACAGGTTTAAAGAATGTGTGGCTAATGGGTTGTTCTACTTTTTTCACACCTCGTACAATATTTATATGGAATTTCATGAAAATGTCGCGTTCTAAAAAGCTCCAGGCATAGCCAAAGACGCTGCCTCGCAGTTATTCATATGCAAATCCACCGGAAACGAGTAGATTCTAAATTAAGTCGGATTCAGAGCCGGCAAAGTGTTTTCGGAAAATTAAGGCAATTTTCGAAGCCCCGCGAAGAAATCTTCGTCTCGCACAAAAGCTCCTAAATTTCCCATTTTCGCTCAAGTAGGTATGATTTTACATCCCCCAGTTTCTTACGTGTCTGATTTTAATGCCAGTTAAGTTCCTTTCAGGAATGGTTGGTCCCGCGAAATGGGAAACGGGGAGACGTCAGCGTCTGCAAAATAATTAAAAACAAATTGCTATACATTACGCGACAGGTATTGGTAGATATATGGAAACATGCGTAGATATCAGTCATAAAACAGAAGACCGAAAATATAGCCCGTTATTCTGCGATAGTTAAGTTTCTGCTATGGTAATATGCACAAAGGACAACAGCTCGACGGACACGGCGCGGTTCCCAAGTGGGGCAGTGACGTCAAGCTATGAGGCAGCGCGGATTTACTTTGGAGCCTTTTTCATGGTTTTTAAATAGAGATTTATTTGGACATCCCTATTATTCTAACTGTTGCGAATCAAAGAAAATCGTCGTAACTAGAATTAGGTGCCCTAATGCTGGCTTTACCTGTGTGTAATTTTGATTAGACGCCGCAGCGGCGAATGGATTTGTAATTAGAATAAGTAAACTCCAGCACGTGCAGACACGATCTTTGTTGTGGCCAAGGCATGGCATAGTGCTCCGATGGTAGGCTTTTATATTAATTTTAGAAACACATGTAGGTATTTAACTGCAAAGGATGTTTACACAATGAGCTTAATAAGACCACGCGATTGTCCTTAGTATGATATTTAAGTTGTCTTCGTAATGGTTTATACAATTGCTTCAGCGAACACAACGGAAAAAGGAACGTCTTAAGCAAAATATTTGAAAAGCAAATACCGACTTCCAAAAGTACCTCTAAAGTAAAAAATAAGAGAGCATTAATCCAAAAGAAGCGGTTTTTGAAGGTCTTTCAAACAAAAAAGTTTAGGCGATTATCTCCAAAAATGAAGATTTTACAGATTTGTACAGTTTTAAAGTTGGACACCTTGTATATCCATATAACCTAACCGATCGCATCTTCACAATTCTACATCGACAAAATACACGTGTATATATTTATTTAAATTTGAAGTTGAGCCATTGTTTTTTTCAGTGTGTTAAAGGGGCGTTTTCAGTTTTGTGTCATTATCTCGAAAAGTAGCATTTTTTCTACACGAGCAAAAATATTTCTTATAAAATTCTACACAAAAATGGTTATTACATTTTTTCGTAGGATCAATAGTTTTTCAGTTAAGGCTGCGGCTGTATTTTTTTTAACAAACGCCACTGCAGGGGTACAGTATAGGACTATAGGCGCGTTTGGTTTGTATTGTATTTCGTTTTTTCTGTAGTTCTTACGATATTGTGTACTTCTTTCTAGCCTTGAAAAAGTCAAAATATATTGACGAAACGTCGGCAGTTGTTTTAAAAGGTTGCATTTATTTATTTATGTCCTATCCCTGAGAATTTTCAACAGTAAATAAAGAGTTACAAGTGGCGCCCAACGTGGGGCCCGAGCTACGTCAATCAGATAGCCGAAGAACAATACACGCACCTGCAAGCCTGTGTTATATTTAAAATTCAATAATATAGAAATATCTTTTATTTATATCTATCTTCACCACCACTATAGTAAACCTCAGCGCGAAACCATCCCGTAGATCCAACAAGTTGCATCGTAAGCAAGGGCAAGTAGTTGTTATTCACCGACAGCAGCGGAGGGTCTGCCCTAATGGCAATATTCGCACTCGGCTGGACTCCCGCCTGTAATCAGGCCCTCGGCGACAATACCGTTCTTTTGGGGCGGCCGCGTCCTCGAACGACACTAACCACGACCTATTCAAGTGCATTCAGAACTAGTCCGCTCCCACTTGGCATGAGAATGCATCGAAAATTACAGATTAGATGGTACGTTGAGGATCCCCTTAAAGCCTCTCGTATGGTGTCCCAACAAGAACGCAGGATTTGAACAACTACTATACTATACAGAGTAGCTATACATGAGTGTCTTGAGTTCTGCTAAATGTTGATAGGAGATTTGGAAAATTTATTATTTTTCTCAGTTTTTGAATTTTATTTAGATGGGAAATTTCCTAGCGGAAATTTTTTCGACTCGGAAATATTTTGAAAATCCCCGGGCCCCATCGGACGATGGATAATTTTATCAAAATATTCGTGGCGGTAAGAAATTTTCACGCCTAAAAACAGAAAGAATGTAATCCAATCATCAGCAATCCAAGAAAATAAAAAATTCCAGTTTAAAGATACAACTTGTATAGGATGCATTCATGTTGAATAATAGTTGTTTTCAAATTTGCAGTTGTTTCTTTTTAACTCGCCGAATAATTAATCGAATATTCGGCCGAATATTCTGTTTTTTTTAAAGCATTATTCGGCTTCACCGAATATTCTAACCATACTCAATAAATAGCCGAATATTCGGCCTGCGGAATATTCCGTGAATCCCTATTTTCAATGGTTTCTTTGTTAATAATTTCGTATGTTTTTTTTTATTATCGTCTCGAATAACAAAATCTGGCAATATCGATTTTAACAGGATGCTCGATCTAGAGAAATAATCATAAAAATGAAAAGAACCCGAACATTTCATTTTCCCAGTACCACAATTTGAAATGTGCTTATTGGACGTCATATTGCAAAATGGCGGGAAAATTCTGGATTGATTCAAAACTAATTTTCTTCCGAAATAAACATAATATTTACAAATGATGCATATTTCAGGACTCACTTTCCTATTCATTGACGTAGAGAGGTACCTACCTATCCAACATTCTCCTGCATTCTAAAATATATAGCGTTGGAGAAACGGCGTTCACAGTTTTATAAGTTCTAGTCATAATGCGACAAAATAATGCCGTTTATATGTTTCCAACCTGAAAATAATCTCGGCCGACGTCCAACCCCTTTATTTCCTACCCCGACGTGAAATATTAAATTGTTTGTTATTTGGGAAACCGGAAATTTGATTGTCCTTTCTGCTGAAAGCCGTAATAAGTGTCCCGATGCTTTTAGCCGTCACGTCGCCCCACCAAACGTCAAACGTTTAGTAGCTAGGTATGCACCGTGCGCGGGCCGGAAATAGAGCAACCCTATATACTACCCGGCCAATTTGTCTAATAAGTTTTCGAAAATCGGGGGCCCCGCGTCGAGTTTAATCACACTTAATGGGTGGTGCGTTGTGTAGGTATAGGTGGTAATACACGTTTTTGGAAGTGGCTGTGAAAAATGTTTGGGAAACAATAATAGTTCATTGCATATCACACAGGGTCTTTGGCAGTGGCGTCGCGTGACTTCAGAAGCCGGGGGGGCACCTTAACTTTTTTTCTCAAAACAATGAACAGCATTTCAATATTTTTTTATCGCAAACCGCAATTTTAGTTTACGCGAAACAAAAATGGCAAAAGAAAACAATTACTCTTTTATTTTCATATTTTTAATAAACCAACGAGACAAATAATACATGAAACAAAAACAAACAAAAAATGCTTCCGAAATAAAACAACTTGTACTGTCACTGTCAAAAAAAAATCACTTCCAAAATAAAATAACTTGTATGTACTGTCCTATCATTAATACATTCAAGAAATAAATAACATATAAAAAAATAAAAAGTAAAAAACCTTTTTAAAAACAAGTTTTATTTAAATGTACTAAAATGAATAAAATAAAATAAGTGCAGGTTTTCGTTAAGATAATTCCTGGGATAATTCAATGCCAAATTGAAACAAGTTTTATAAATCAAAAAGCTTGTCGCGCGAATTGTATAGAAAATACATACCTACTTTGGCAAATAGATACTTACTTATCAACTGTCACTGTCCAATAAAATTAATTGGTACCTACTTTTATGAACATCTCGCGCGACATGCTTTTTAATTTACAAAAACGCAATTTAGCATTGAATTATGTTAACGAAAACCTAGACTTATTTTATATTATTTTATTCGTTTTAGTACATGGTTTAAATAAAAGCTTGTTTTTAAAAAGTTTTTTTACCTTTTATTTTATTTTGTGTTTTTTTAGTACTTATTTAATTCCCATATCATGAGGGTGGTATAAAGAAATTTAGTCCGCCATCTTGGGACATCCGCTATATTGGATTTAGTATAACGTCACTTTCCTTATTATTTTGTACTCGTCAAACCCTTTCATTTCATACCCATGTCAAGTAGGTTGTGCAGAAGTAGGTAATCCGCCATCTTCGGGCGGCCGCCATAATGAATTTAGTGTGATGTCGCCAACTTTATCATTTTCTACTCTCAATGCCCTTTCATTTGAAATCCATATTAAGGGGGTTGAAAAAAAAAAAACACATCATCCGCCATCTAGTGGCGACGGCCATTTTGAAAGTATTAGGTACAATATCGAGTATTGCATATTGTATTGTCACCAAAACTAAAGGTGTAGGTATGCAAAATTTCAGCTCAATCGGATGTCAAGATGTGGTTCTAATCCAGCTTGCAAGATTCGACCCATACAGATAGTATAGTGGATATCACGAACGATGATTCCTGCGTCGACAATGGAAATTACCTACATTGTCTACCATTGCGACGCAGCGATCATCGTTCGTGATATGTATATGTTACAGCCCGTATATGAAAACAGACCGTATGTATACGGTCTAGGCTGTATTTATACGGCCTAAATGGCGCAGACCGTATGTAAATGACATGGCATTTCATATACGGACTAGACCGTTATAACATACGGACTGTTGGCATTCAGACTGTATGTGCAATCGTAGTGAATTACCCTTCTTTTTTATATAAGCCCATTAAAGAAGAATATGCCTTCTTTTTAGTATGTATTTTGCAGAAAAAAAAATCTAGGGTACCTATACATTATACTAAATAATTACCTTTTTTCCTTGAAAATACTATACGTACCAGCAAGAAGTAATATCCTTCTTTGATGGGCCTACATAAAAAAGAAGGGGTAATTCAGAAATGGCGTACGTCGAAACCGCCCGGAAAACATTGCTCATACATTCTGTCTTTGTTTAGTCCTTTTGCAAACCGACTAGACCGTTTGTTGACCGACAAGCTTCTTATACATATGGACTAATATCTTCAGTCCGTTTACATATGGACTAGTCCTTTTCTATACGGCCTGTTTTACATATACGGTCTGTAACATATACGTACAATATCATCCATACTAACAAGACAAGTGAAATAAGAGCTTGTGGACAGGCACATCATATTTACTCAATAAAACATTGGGCAAAACATTCTACTAAATGCGAGGCGAGTCAGGTTAAGACAAAACTAGGCACCATTATCACCGACCATGTAATTAATTAAGTGAATGCTGTGAATTATTTCCTTTTTTACCTTTTTTACCTATACGCGTAGCGTATATTTTCTGTGCCTTAGATAGGTAGTATTATAAAATTCCCACCTAAAAAATCTGGGGGGGGCCGTGCCCCCCTGGCCCCCCCGACGCGACGCCACTGGTCTTTGGCTCCCTTGAGGCGACACACTTTTTAATTTATTTTTTTTATTACAGCGATTTTCTCGCTTATTTTGTGCCACACAGAAGAAACGTGAAAAAACAAAATGTGGCAAACTTATGTAGGTAGTTCAAACTCGGTCTTGAAGATTCTCAGGTACCTACGCCGAAGAAAAAAATGACAAAAAATAGCAAAACCCTAAAAAGACTATCTCTTTGGGGTTTTCCGCTATACCTGTCATGCATGATAATGATTTTTGGCAAGTTTATCAAAAAGTAAGACACCCCCGAAAATTTAAAACAGATTATTTCTCTTAGAAATAGATATACCTACCTACTACTAGAAATTATAAAATTGACAAAAATCTTGAATTTTAAACAAGGAATAAAGTAGCCACAGCCACCATGCAAACTGCCAATATAGGGTTAAATTGGCGGCGAATTTAATCTCTTTTCGTTCCCTGCGCCTTGCCGTGCGCAATAGGGCCAAAAGCTGTATATGTTAATATACAGCAGTAGGTATGTGAGTCTGGACCAACACTAAAAAAACCTGTGCATAGCCCTGTTTCAAGCGATCGCCACTGGCGCCACACGACGAAAAACATCAACAGAGTGGATTAATGTTAAAAACACCATTGTTGCAGAATAAATTTTATGAAATAAAAGCATGCAAATGAGTGTTACAACGAATTTAATATCCAAATTGAAATAAAATGCTTGTTTGTTATGTTCCTTTAATTTGACAAGATTACGTATTATGGCATACATCATAGATTTATGATTAGGAATAAGAGCGAGTCTAAACAGCAAGTAAAAATATTTTGTTACCTACCTTGGCTAGTTGTAGTAGGTATAAGCAAAGTTTACAGGATTATATTGTATATTCTGTAAACTTTGGGTATAAGTAAGAATAGAACGCATTAGATTTTTCAGTTTTTTTATATAGTGGACCATTGGTTCGCTTTGGGACTATAAACAAAATTTTCTATTTTCATTCTTGCATACGTTACAAAATAAGTAGGTACCTACTGTTCCAAAATATAATATCCAGAATTCTAGCTTCTTCAACTGGTTGAACAGATCATATCAAATAGTGTTTATTCTTCTGCAATTCACATAAAGGTCTGTGCATACGATTTTTTTCACGAGCATAGAAATTTCATGTTATTACAAACAAATCTACCAATAAAAGCTCTGTTAATATGACAAAACTGCGAAATATTGAACGCAAAGAGGATTCGTGACCGTAAAAAAGGACGGATATGGTAATAAAGCTGGATATTTAAAATATGATCCATTCAAAACGTCAGAAACTGACATACCTGTAACCACAGAATACCCCTGTTAAAACCTATAATAAGTCGCCATTTTTTTCGTCGAGTAGCGCCACCCCAGTCCGCAAACAACAATGAAATATAACGTCATGCTTGGGTTTTTCGAGGCCCACGATAAAGACAGGCCATGGCGCATAAAAATAACGTGACCATCTTAGTCAGACGTTACATGTCATTTGTCACATAACTGAAAGCGGCAGCTTGGGTTTTGAGAAGTGTGAAATGTTTAAAGTGTAAACGTCTTAGTTTATATTTTAGAAACAAGTTTGTGTCTAGTGCACGTGTGTCCTGGAGGAAGGGAACCGCCCAGGTGTTATTATGGCCTCTGGGTGGAAGCCGTGCCGTCCAGGAGTATTGGTGCCGCTCACACAGACGCGTGAGCGCTGTAAGGGGAATTCTGCCCCCGGAATGAACATGGAGTATGGACAGTGGAGCCTGAGTCACAGACGGGTGAACTGCTTACGGGAGATCCGCGAGTTCAGACGGTCCGGGTGGCTGGAAGCCGTTCCCGTTGACCACGTTCGGGTTTGTGTATTTTGTATTCACCATTCACCTTGTGCGAAATAAATCAGTGTTGTAACGTACTCGAGTATTTTCGTTCGACCCACGCCCTGATACGGTTCCTATTCGGCCTTTCACGCTGCCGATCAACTGGGACTTCGTCAATATTTATAGTATAGGTACTGAGGTGAGTTTTCATTTTTATTTAGTACAAAATAACCTAAATACCAAATATTGGGTCTGTTTATATTATATTTATACATATTATACAAAAGCCAGGAAGAAAATGTCACCATAACAACATTTGCTTTGCCTCGGGATGAAAATTTGCGCCAAAGATGGATTCGTCAAATTCCAACTGAGATGTATGTGTGGCTAACACATTTTCAAGAAAGTGAAACAATTAAAGTGGACAAATGTGTTGTGGAAGGAAAATACCAATAGAGAATGTCACCTAAACTAAAGGAAGGTGCTGTCCCAACAATTTTTGAGAATGTGCCAAGATATTTGAGTGCAGTGCCGTTTAACTCTCAGCTCTCAGCTCTCAGCCCAAAACAGCTGAGGCAGGTTGAAAATTTTGAAAAAACAATTAGGGAAAGCCTGGATGCACAAAAACAATAATGTAATGGATGAAAGGAAACTCGCCAAATTGTTACGAAATTTGTTTTTTCTACTTATCTCCAAAAATGCCGTTTACTATATAGGACTAAGCTGGTCACGTGACTATGCGATTATGCGTTAGCGCCATGGCCTGTCTTTAACGTTGGCCTCGTGGGTTTTTAATATAGTGTCGGTCCAGCAGGGGCAGCAGGTATAGCTCAACCACCTTATTTTGGTATGAGCCGCTCTGTACACCACTACCACTGGGCCACCCGGTAAATTTCATTTATGAAGAAAGCACGGGCGCCGAAAACCTAAAATTTGGAACTTCGGCATAAACATCGAACTCCCCGTAAGCACTTGCATGTATACCCACACACTTGCCCATCCCATATACCTGCAAGTGCCGCCGCGCGGCCTCCGCGCCAACAAACAACACTCGAAGACGATACGGCGCCGGCAGGCCCCTCCCAGGCCCCACCCCCAGACAGAGAAGACGCGAAAAGCCGCCGCGGAAAACCGACAAGGAGGGGCGCCGTCCCTGCGCGGCGGCGACGGTCCGGGGGCCGGCCCGCCGGAGGCAGTGCGCTCCGGCCGTTCCGCCGCTAGAGACCGTCCGAGGTGGCCATGGAAGAGGACAGGGGCAGCCAGAGGGTGAAGTGCTCGGGGTCGGTGACGCCGTTCTCGATCGACGACATCCTGGGGGACGGCCAGCGGGGCGACGATTCGAGGAGCAGCGCCGAGGACGTGCAGGAGGCGGCTCTCGACATGTCGAAGCAGCAGCAGATGTTTGGCCAAGGTGAGGACGCGTTAGGGACTCTTTAAAATAAGGGGACCCTTGCATGTCACATAGGAAAAGTGAAGCCTCGAGGGGAAGTTTGTTTTCTGTTGACTCCAAGGAGACCGCACAAGGGGGCTGATACAAGGTCGTTATATGTCAGTGTCCAACTGCCATCAGGTTCTATGTGTCATAGATTCTAAAGGAGGCAAAATATTTCCCATCATAATTCACAATTTTTAACTTTTTAACTTCCAGATACTCGAATGTGTCAATTAAATAAGGTAATGCGGCCGCCTGTAGTAGTCCCAATAATCGCAACCTCTATCACATTTAGTAATCCTACAATTCCCATTACGTCGGAATTACGTATAAGTAGGTAGTTCAAAACAAATCGTATTTCGAAAATTTTAAATTATTAAGCAGGTAGCTTCAGTCAGGTCTTTTTTTAAAGAGTTTTTATCTACGACAACAAGTTTATTTTAAGTTTGTGAGGTACCTTGGGAGAGAAATAAAATTACAAAAATTTTATAATGAACACCGAGAAAAACTATACCTAAGTACCATCATTAGAACTACTAGACCTAATCTTATTAGTCCATCCCGAAATCTGTGAAAGTTGTTTGGGTAGATACATTCAACAAGGGAAGAATGTTCAAGTATACATATTACAAATGGATTGAGGAACCTTGTAACAAGGTGCAATAGCGACAAATTCTTAAATAAGCAAAATCGGCACTACTGACTTACCATACTTATTACTTAAATTCGTGGAAAAAATTGCTGGAAACCAATTTCAACTATAAAATAAATTTCTTTCATTTGACAGTTGCCACCTTCTGCACTTGTATACACAAAATTGTCATGTCTAATTCAAAACTAACAATCAAAGTACCTGTTATATTCATAGATTCTCCAATAAAATGGCATACTTGGCATCACTGAGATCATTAAAATGAGGAAAGAATAGGTCTCACTTTGGAAAGTATAATGCTGGGTCCCCTTACTTTAAAAAGTCCCTGGGACGCGTACGGTTGTTGTTATGTTATTGTTGGTCGATGCGGTTTGACCTTATGAGAGTATGTAGCTTCCAATGTAGCTTCTTGGTCATTCTACTGCTACAGCGCACTTCAATATTGGTTGCAAAAAACTGTGGGTAATTTCTAACCATATCCAGTTGATTTTCCAAGTTCTTTTTTAATGATTTTACCCTCATACTGTTTGTATCCGATATATAACTCCTGTCTTAAAGAATCAAAACAACCAATCATACGCCCTGCTAGCTATAAATATCTCGGGAATTACCGTTACGTGCCAAAATTGGTCTATTTTGCATCGTTCTAAATTATTATGCTGCTGAAAGTTATGTTGCAGTATTACCAGACAATTGTTTTACATTATGTATAATTGTTTTTATATATAATTTACACATTTACATATAAACATATATGCAAATCCATAACAATCTTTATTTTCGGAGATAATCGCTTGCATTTTTTTTTGTTCGAAAGTTCTTCAAAAAAACTGCTTCTTTTGGCCTTCCTATCAACATATAGCGCTTTCAAAAAATTTATCGATACAATTTTTCAGATAAAAAGTATAAAAGTATGGTGGATATGAAAAAAAAAAAGCTTTAGTAAATTATTATCGAAAATAACAATATGTACCTGTATAACGAAAATCAATTGCCATGGTTTGAGAAATAAACTGATATATCATGCAGCAATATGCATAATTATGTTTTGTTTGCTCAAATTCCCGTAGTTTTAGGATAAATCGACAGGAGAATTTTTTATGGAGAAATGAATGGAAAACTCAAAATGCTGTTGGTTTATCAAAAAAAAAAAAACATGGGCGTATACATTATTTTTGAAATGGAGCCTGTATTTTTTTACTAACCATTTCCGAATCTATGTTGACAGGAACTTTTTGCTTAAAATCAATTTTTTCAAAATCAGGTTTTTATGATTTTGATGAAATATTTGTATCTAAGATAATTTTTTTAAAACGGCATGTGACGTAACAGCGACGCCGAATATATTTTTTCCCAACCAAATGCCAGTTGATACGCCATTGCAACAGCATATTCTTTGTGAGTCTTTTTCTTATTTACATATTTTGCTAATCTCTCAGTAACCTTTTTTATGAACGTTTACTTTGTCTCTTTCAGGGTGTTCGAATTATGAACATGAAAGTCGAAAAATCTCTATATTATAGTGTCGATAACGTGTATAAACCATAAGGATTAGAAATAATTTTCAGTATCAGAAAAATATAACACGAAGTTTTCAAAAATCTAATTGTAATTGCTCAAACTATCCCTTTACCAATTCCACTTTATGCTACGATACCACTTTTTAAGTTCCGCCGATTTCCTAAAAATAGGCTGGCACTTCGAGTTTGGATCACTCTGTACACTCAAGTACCTAGGTATATTTATTTGAATTTGGCAACAATAATTTAAATTAACAGAAAATAAAATAACACAAAAGCATGCACACATAACAATAAACAATCGTAAATAAATAAAATTAGTTTTACAACACAATGTTGATAACCTACTTAAAATGAAAAACTGAGTAAGTTTAGGCCTATATATTTTGATTTTTAGCCTTTTTTCCACTTTTTTAAAAAACATGTCCTTTCTGTAGCTTTCACATCAAAAACCTACTTTGATTTTTATGCGTTTTAAATTTTTTAGGAGAATTTTTGATTTCCATTTCATTTTTTGTAATTTATTCATGAAGATTCTTTAAAATATTTTACAATATTTGTTATTTAAATCTAAACAGAGAATTTTAGATGTAGATATAGGTATAATCTACCTACCACAATGTAATGGTTAATGCAATATAGTTAAGAGGTCACTAAGTCCATGATTATAATTATTTAGGCAAGTATAGGTATCGTAAGACCTGTAGGGGGCTAAAATTTTAAGAAAAAAATTCTTTTTTTATTATAACTTTGGTATTAACCTAGATATTTTTGTGACATTTGGTACACGCCTTCTATGCATCAAGATGCATTTTCTGATGTACAAACAATTTGATTACTTTTACCAGTGGCGTCTGGACGGGTTTCGAATTGAATATTTTTAAAGAAAAATATGTTACGCCACTTCTTTTTTTAAAGTAAAAATTATTTTTAAAATCCCCATTCCTTTCTGAGCAAAAGAGATTTCTTCATCTTTTTTGTTTGACTTTTGACGTAACAATTATTCAAAACGATCTAGTTGGCAAAACGCAGATTTTGTTTTGTAAACATAAACAGTTTTGACAGTTGTCTACCTAGTTCTACCCTGTATCTCAAAAGTTAAGACTTTTAGGACATATACTATGTTCATATGGAATTTTTTTCTCAAAATGGACCCAAGAATAACCCCCTTAAGTATTAGCATGTTATTAAGAAACACCCTGTATTTTTGTAGTGAATCTTTGCATGCCAACTCTTTGAGTAGTCTAGTCAACTGTTTTGAGGGGATTCCATGACACACTTGATTCGCCAATTGCCTTTGAAATTCCCATTTTGATCAACTTTTTTCACCCTGCAGAATGCAACTCCCTCAATATTTTTTTTATTCAAATATTTATTTTTATATGTTTAAAAGTAGGCACCCTGTATTATGGTAAGTAGCTTGGTAGGTAAATGCCCCATTATTTTAGAATAAAAGATTCGGTGGTTAACGGATTTACCTACTTATTGGTTGTACGCTATATTATAGTTGAGGGAAGGAATAATTTATATATACATATATTTATAGGTACAGTAATTTTTTATGAATGAGCATGTGATACTATTGGCGCCATCTTGGCTTTACTGAATTGAACTAACTTTAGTTGAATACAAAAACGATGGTAAGAACGAAGTGGGATTTTATAACAATCCACCGCCTTTTTCTAATATTGTCATAAGTTATAAACGAAGTATAGAGTGCAGGAATACCTATACCACGTGGATGAATAGCATTATATTTTATTATTGTTATTGCAATAGTTATTAATGAATTAATATTTGCCACTATAATTTGTTTTTCCTGAGATTGACCGTCGGGACCGTTAAAATCCTTGAGCTGTTCAATCGAAGTATTAACTAATGAAAACCATGATTGATGCACTTATTAAATTGGAAGCCTCTCCCCCCGACCAAAAAGTTTATAGCGTCATTACCGTTATTAATAGACCGAACTTTTTTCTTTTGACATTACTCCAAGCCATTGTGTCCCGTCATTAGACTATCGTGCCTTTCCTCAAAATGGCGGATGTCTCTAGCTGGCACGGGCCTTTCAAGCTAAAAGCTTTTCGCACTTTGCTTACGTGCGTTACTTAATTTCGGAAAGGATATGTTTTCGTAAACACAAAAGATCACAGGGAATTACGGGGACATTAGAAACGGCCGACAATAATTGCCTGGTATACTGGTATAGCAAACAGTTTGGAAGGTTTCGCAATCAGGCCAAATGGAAATGGGGCCCGCTTTCAGCGGCGCTGGGAAAATGGTTTTTCCATTTTCCGGAATTGTTCAATGGAAAGTGTTTAAAGTCAAGCATATATTTTAGAAGATTATACAGTTTTATTATTTATAATTACTCTTTGACTTTCTTTCACTAGAAATCTTTATAATATCCACTACCAAAACGCTCAATTATTATCGACAAACCATTTTCGTGCTTATCAAGATGAATATATATACCTTACTAAGGTGGCTCAAAATATAAGTCCCCTGTTAGAAGGTTAGAATTCCTTATAATTTTGTTTTAATCATCTAATTTATACCAGACTTCTATTTTATTTATAAGACTCTCGTAAATATCGGGTTATTATAAATAGGTATAGCTAAAATTTTAGAAATGTTAAAAGACAACATTCGTGTTAACACCCCTAAAAATCTAAGAAGGGAATTCAACTGGTCAATTTTAACATTGAAAATATTTATGTCTTATAGACAAGGAAAGAAAGAGGACGCCTAACAGCGCTCGCGGTCGTGTTACTGACTGCCACATCGCACGACAGGCCAGTGGCGTAGCATGAAACGCGTTCTAAGCCAATTTCACAAAAATGTTAAAAATGAAAAGGTAGTTAATTTTTTACTTACATGTAATTTGAAATATTGGTATTTATTTGCAGATAATTTCCCAAATGTAAAGCTAGTGTCAAGTGCTGAAGTATATTTATTTGCGGCGATTTCGAATTAATCATAATAAAATAAATAATGCACGCCCATGGAAACCAGCCCATATTTTATGAAACTATCATAATCGATTTAAAAAAATTCAATAAAAACTATGTTAAAAAATAATTATTGGTCCTATTTACAAGCAAAACAATACACTATATCATACTAAAAGGTAGAAGGAATTTGAAGAAATTATATTGAGAAAAAAAATAAAGTTTTAGGGCATCTTTCAAAGGTAGCTTGTTAAATATTTACCTGTGAAATGAAATCTCGGGCTCGGGAGTATATTTTCCCCTCAATAACTGTTACTTTTAATTCACAAATTCACTAAATTAACTCACAACGTACTCGCTTTGTCTACCACATATAAAATGGCTGCCGTTCAAAACGACGTAACAAAATCTATACACGGCAGGGTAGGCACGCGCGGTTTTCACTCTCTTTCCTTGTCCATGGTTTATGTTCATATATTATGACATTATCATTTGCAATGTCGATTATTTTATAGATATGTTCCTGAAAGGTCATCGTTTGCGAAGTACAGTGGCGTAGCCACGGGGGGTTGGGTGTCAGAACCTCCCTCCCCTCATGCCATGCCCGGCGAACGGCCTAGTTTTATTAAAATATATACAGAGAGATTAATTTAACTGCCACAGAAGTTCTCGATGAACTGTCCAAAAATAAGAGGAAACTGGCTTCTTTTTTGATTTTTTTATATTTTTATACCCAAGTTTTTTAAGAATTATACGTTTATTTGTTTATGTATTTATTTTATTTAAAAAAATTTGATATAAATTTTTAGTGTTGTTGGCTGACCCCCCCTCCCTCCATGACAAATTTTTGGCTACGCCACTGGCAAATTATTATTGGTTTTGCGTTGCCACGAAACCAGAAACTCTATAGACTTCTGTTGTTGCAATACATTTTTATAGAGTGGTGCAGTTGAATAAATAAGTAAGTTCAGACTGTATTAAATGTGTGTACCTACAGGATGATTTTCAATACGAAAACCTTAAAAACCTTAAATTGTCCCAAACTATTAGTATACCATGTTTATTGTAGGAGATAGAAGAAACCTTTTATATTGAAAACTGATGCACTGAGAAGGTCTAGGCACCGGGTGCTCAGTTTCAGAAAAATACACAGGGTCTTCTGCTCCCTTGAGGCTACATAATTTTTTATTTATTTTTTATTATAGCAATTTTCTCGTTTTTTGCGCCCTACAAAAAAATTACGATAACAAAATATGGAAATTTTTCACGCCTCGGCTACTAAAAACCCTCAATTCCATGGGCGCCCGCAGAAAAAATCCAGGGGGGGGGCAAAAGTCAAATTCGAATTTTATTGTTTTTGTTTATTTTAAACCCGTTTTAATTTTCTAAAAATAAAAATGTATCGTTAAAAAACTATAATATTAAATAATTCCTAACAATACGACAACAAAAAATATCAAATCCTAAACGAAACAAAAAATAAATATTTCACCGCATCCCTATGATTAAATATTGGATATACATACTTTTTTGCATATTATCACAGAATACACAGCACCCTGACAATACTCCAAATACTAAGAGTACCACAGAAGCAACTACCTGTACATTTAGAAGTTGCATAAGGAATGTCCTTATTTAACTATCTGCAGTATCTGAAGGAATAACAGAGTCCGCAAGATTGTAGCCCTGTGGAACGCCAGATGCCACAATGCATAGCTTCCTCAAATCCACTAACGATAAGAGTTCTCTGCTCTTACTTCTTAAGGGGGCCACTTAGTTTGCAACCACTCAATGACTTTGACCTATTTTTTCAAAAGCATTAACAATCATCTTCGGTTTCTTTTAAGTAGTTTCTTTCGAATCTTGAAGAAGTAACATAAAATTTGAAAACCTGCATTTTCACATAAAAATATTGTTGGTTAATTTTAACAAAATATATTTTCTTCCAGAACCCCTACCCATGTCATCGTCCAACTATTCTCAACAGTCGGAGGAATCGCGGGATTCCATCCAACCCAACCGCAAGAAGAGATCACGTGCCGCCTTCACGCATGCGCAGGTGTTCGAATTGGAACGTCGCTTCAGCCAGCAGCGGTACCTCAGCGGCCCTGAACGAGCCGATCTGGCCCAGGCCCTAAAACTCACAGAGACCCAAGTGAAAATTTGGTACCAAAATCGACGGTACAAGACCAAACGCAAGCAGCTGCAAATGCAGGAAAGCGGCCTGGCATCTCAGAACGCCAGGAAGGTTGCCGTGAAGGTTCTGGTGAAGGACGACGTGCCGCTTTTCTTGCAGAAACCCCAGATCTATCAGAAGAACGGGTATTATTCGGAACCCAGCAAGAACGATTTGTTCGTATACGATCAAATAAGCAAAAACATCGCTCAGAAATACCCGAAATCGATCCAGGAATCTATGCTGAGTCTCTGTCAACAATATTCCAGTTCTATGCAGATTTTTCCGTATTTTAACTATTATCATCCAGCGTTATTAGGTGGTTTAGGTCAGCAAGATGACGAAGCTGCAACGTCAGATGGTAGGGATCAAAATTAAGATGAACAAAAAAGATATTCGAGCACACAACCAAAGATTCTAAGAGCAGCACTGTTTCACAATGTTATCTTGTTTGAACAATTTTGATTGGTTACCAAAGTGTTGATGTTAGAGATAATATATGAGTTAAAGACATGTAAATAGATTGTACATAATATTTTATTTGTTTGTGTTAGATACTCTTTTGGTATACTTGCACTGTACCTTTGATATTGACTAATAAATGTTAAAAAATTCCTAGTCAGAATAAAATACCTACACAGCGTTTTATTTCTAGTCTACTGCTCGCCTCGAGGGTGGTTTCCAAGAAACTTAATATCTCCTGGGCCTGTTATAATTATGCATGTCAGTAATTTCATATTGTTTACACTTAAATTATGAGTGTTACCATGTGCATAACACTTGACTGGAGAACTTCGTATTGTAAATATTTATTAATGAGTCCACTATTAAGGTATATACAACGAAAATAGAACATTTTCATTTAGTGGGAAACGTGAAGGCACGATGACAAAAAATAAATAAATGAAGGTTAAAATTTGTAGCTTCCTAAGTTGCGAATTTTTATTGAATATGTAATATGTGGAATGGTTTGATGATATTTTAATTTATTATTATTTTGGCAACCGTATTGTACTAAAAAATTAAATTTTCGTGGTTAAAAATTGCACCGCAAGCCAAATTTTTTAAAAATTCCAAGGTCAAACAGTTTAAATGAATGAAAATTTAAAGCGTTAATATTATTTTCTTTTGAAAAAGACGTAGAAATTCTTATCGATATTTCAGAATAAAAATGTAATATAATAATAAAGCTAGTGATATAAAATAGTTTTAACGAAGTTACAATAAATTTTTAAAATTTAGGACATTTAGAATAATATAGTAGGTACCCTTGTTTATGGATACTCTAGTTAGTCAATGTCTGATACTGACATAAGAACATGACAGAAATATAGTAGATACAGGGGACAGATTTTGAAAAAAGTAAAGTTGGCCAGCTGTTTTTTGATAGATTTTAATAGTAGAAAATTAGTAGACAATGACTGGGCCACTTTAATTTTTGGCGCCATATGTTGCTTGTATCCAATATTGCTCTCGTATCCTTATCACTCTGTCACACATTGGCTAACTAGGGATTCCATAAACAAGGATAGTACCACAGACATATATAGCTTCGCTAATATATGTCTGTGATAGTACCTATAATTAAAAAAGAAAAAACTTTTACATTATATTATTTTTTATTAAAGCAAAGGGTTAATACCAAAGTTAAATTTCAAAATAAACCATTAATAAAAAAATTCCCTATGAAGCAAACTTTTTCGAGGACACTGTATAGTGGTGTGTATATTGATTTTATTACTAGTATACAGTGTGGCCCTTTCGTTTTCAGCCTGTGAAAAGTTAATTAAATTTAATTTAATTTAATTAAAACGTGTCTGTAGCAAATTTTACCAAAACATTTCAAGTAATAAATAGTATAGGTACTTATTTATTTTCAGAAATTCATAGTTAGTCCTGAAAAAAAGCAAATAAAATTAAATTCTAACAACTTGGTTATATTAATATTATATGGTATTATGCTTATATGCAACAAAAGAGCTAATAAATTTTTTTTTAATAAATAGTGGAATACATAATAATGTTTAATTCGACTCAGAGTGCTGCGTATAAACGTTTTCCCATCTTTGTGCTTCCCTCAATAAATAAGTTTGTTTAGGTGGTTCGAATTTCATCGACAATCACATTTCACTTGCTGTGTATGTTCAGTCTAAAAGGATGTTAGGACCCTCCAAAATACCCTAAAATTTATCGAGGGGATCAAAGTTGATTAATATGAAAGCAAACAAATGTTTTCCAGGCGTGCGCGTTTCTCTGTTCGAGTATATTTTGATATAGTTAGGTATCTACATCTACTCTACTCACGTTTTTCTAAGAGATGTAAATTATGGTGAATTCGCCGGTTGGAATCTTCAACGCTAGTAGCCATTGCCATCTGTCGGATAGTAGAAGAACTAGGGCTCCCGCCGAATTACATCATCTATAGTGCGTAGTTCATATCCGCTTTAAAAGATGGCCCGAAATGGTTTAAGAGCATTTGACATGCTTTGTTCAGTTCATACCTTGGCAAAGAGAGGACGCCACAGAACCCGCAGGGTAAAAGATGGAAATACAGCCAGGCAGTTACATGCCGATACATGAATATGAGATTCTTCGGCTCAACACGGTTAAGCCAAATGTAGGTTTGCTAGGTATCCTTTTTTTTGTGTGCTTGCACCAAATGGGAAAAATATTAGATTTTTTCAACAAATTTTTGTCTCTACAGTTTTTCTGTATAATCAGAAATAACGGAGCTACAGAGATCTGATGAAATAGCAAAAATCACTTTTTTCAAAATATCTAGTGAGCCATGAACTTTTTTAAAAATCCAAAAGGGGCATTAGATTGAGCATTCAAAACTGCAATTCTTTCCCCATTTAACCTTTGTTCTAGCTCTGCTAGTTTTCGAGATCCCCATAGTGGGCATCGAAAAAAAACTCACCCTGTAGATACCTCTATACCTAATAATAATGCATAGTATGTAGGTGTTTTGTTTAGAAATAGATATCTAACCACCGCCGAAATATTTATAGCGCTTGTCTTTTATTAGGAAGAGAAAAATTCAAGTAGTTAGCACCAGATCGCCTTTTAACCTAAAAGCTTTTGGCACCATGCGCGATAGCGCCCTGGCCCGTGTATCTGACACTGAGTAAAGATAAACCCTTCCAGTTGGAAATTTATTATACCAATGGATGGCGGTCGGTCCCGTTTTTATACACTATGCAGGCGGGCAATACAGGATGTAATTTTTCTGATTCTCATTCATTTAGTGTAAATTAAGATTACGTAATATAATAAAATAACGAGAGTAGGTATAGAGGGAATACCTAGTGGTGTGTTCACTAATTTCCAATATTGTGGTCTAAGAAATAAAATTCTTATCAAAATAAATCCAAATTCGAAACAGCGAATTCGGTGCGACTATAAAACAGCTAAGGCGATTGACACGTCACTGCCGCACACGACACGCTGCATACAGCTGCTCTCATCCGCAGTTTTACGGCGCCTATTTTCGGAATAAAGAACATATATAGCCCATTTATGCTGAGAAAGAGCTAAATGTCTTCTATGTCGTAGTCGTAATATGCATAAAGGACAGCAGTGTAAAGTGAAAATATCCCGAAAACGGTTGCTCCTAGGGGCATCTTTAAAGTACACCTTTTTCACATAGAAACAGAGGAAGCTGCCAATGCTTTATATATACCTAGTTTATTGCCCACATATTTTTTCAGTCTGCTGAAAATCATGTTGCCTGAAAATATTTTCACGACGGTATAATGCCCTAGGCAATTTCGAAAAAGATAAGATAGAGAGTATGTTATTATCCATGCTACATGTCAGGCCAGACAATTTAAGTTCAGGCTATTTATTTTTACACAAACCAGATGCAGAAGGTACAGTATCGTTTTAGTTCTCTTAGTAAATTCTGTTATGCATCTGCGTAATCTTTGTTTTTGCACATGGGGAACAAAAGCCAAAAAAAAAATCTAAAAGAAATGTTTTTTATTTTACGTAGCTATTTACAAAGCAACTAACGTAATATGTACAGAGTATTCTACATAATATGATTTAAAATTAAAGCTGGGAGTTTGGCAGGGAATACTGAGACCACGAAAAAATCGAATCATTTTACAAAATTACGCACAATTAAATCCTATGCCATAATCAGTATACCTAGTGTTTTCTGGGCAAATAAATTCACTGTGGTTACTATAACTGCTCTGGGAACTGCCAGGAAATATATGCGAAATTTGAGGAACACACGATGGTGACATTTGTGCTATACAAAAATTAGGGCTCGCCATATTGGTAGGATCAACTTTTTTGTCGCCTTCTGTTTTCTCTAGTTTTTGTCTCTTGCATTTGTAACGTCGATTTTGGAACCAAATTTTCACCTGGAAAAATAGAAAACTTAAGTTAATATATGTACCTACCTGGTAATAAAATATAGGTATAATACCTAAGTACCTAGGTACTAGTTGATTTGTTTCATAAAAATAAAAAATAAATAAAAATATTTTAAAAGTATAATATAATTATTGTCAGATGAGCACCAAAATTGCTTTGGAATTTTTGTGGTTTTATTGCTTTTAAAAACGCCTTTGACGTCACTGATTTGAAAATAGGGTACATTATTTATTTGGCAACTTGGTCATTCTAAATTTTGTCTATGACCTCTTTACATCTGAGAAATGTTGTAATTTTGTTATCTTATAATGAAAAAGAAAAGTTATATGCCCACGGTTATAGGGTGTCTAATAGGAAAAACTTATTTATTTTTCATTTTATCGAAAAAAGGTAAATAATTTTGCTTGTTCTTAAAACAAGATTGGCTAAGAAATAACTAACATATTATCTTGTAGGGGGTGTTCAAAATATTTAAAAAACGTAAATGATACAAGAGTAAACTCATCTCCTTATTTGTGAGGATATGGAAAAAGTTATTAGGAAAGTTGTTTGAAATTAAAAGGTAATTTGCTAAAATGCTATGTTTCGAAAGAATCGGCGTAGGCGAAATATTTGTTCTATTTTTATTTCCTAACTATTCAATATGTTCAAATAAAGGCATTTTACTTTTGTTACTCTTGTACCAGTTTACGTTTTTTTTTGAACATCCCGTACAAGAAATGTTAACTATTTCTATGCTATTTTTAGAATAAGCTAAACTTTTTATCGAGAGTAACTTTTTTTCGATAAAATGAAAAATAAAGAAGTATTTCTATTGGACACCACAACCGTGGACATACTGCATACCGAAAGTAACAAAATTTAACAGATGACAGATTTATAACTGTATAATGAACAGTAGTAGTTCATTAATTTAAACAAAATATTTTGAAGGCAATATAGACAATTCATGGAGTACCCCAGGGTTCGGTTTTAGGACCTTTATACTCTTTATTTTATACATAAATGACCTGGTGAAGGTAGTAAAACATTGCAAAATTCAGTTGTTTGCTGATCTCACGCTAATTTATGTTGTTGGAATTTCGGAATTGGAAATACTTGAAATAATTCAATTCTAGTATGAAATCCTTCTCTGGAAATAATGGAATTTGGAGAAATAAGTACATAAAATACTTCGGACTGTTTAGATTCCAAATTACATTTTTGTAAGCATATTGAATATCTTACAGTTCAAATTTAAAGACTTTCAAGAATATTAAGTGAGTTGACACAAAAGCCTGAGTTAAAAAATTTCAAATCAATTAGACAGGTTGTTCGATAATGATGTGCAAGTATTTGAAGAAAGGGTTCTATAGAAGGGGGTCTTTCTCATAAAATATTTCGATTAAAGCCTCCCCTGCAAAATTATTTCAGTCTTAAGTAGAACAAAAAAAATGGTTATGGTATTTTCTCAGAAAATGGTTGAATCTGGAAACTCGAATTTTGGTATATTATGTTACCAAAAAAATAAAAGACAGTTTAGGACAGTTTTGTAAGTTAATTTACTTAGAAAGAAAAATTCGAATTTTGTAGCCTAATAATTAAATTAGAAAATTCTTCATTTTTTAAAATTGCCCGAAACATTTTGTTTTATTTAAATGCGCCTCTCAATGTAGAAAAAGTATTCACTATCACGCTCGTAAACAGTGAAATGAGAAAGTGACAAAAATTACACGGGCCTACTATGTCTTTATGTAATCGCGAGTGACAATTAACTGTAATTTTTTAAGTACGAAAAAAACCAATTTCCCACACAAACTAATGCAAAAAAGTTTCTAAGATTCAATAAATACAAAACTTTGTTTTATGGATTTTTGTCGAAAACTATCGACTACCGAACTAATTTCATGACTAGGTGCCTGATCCTAAAAAAATTTCCTGTGAATTACTTAAAAAAAGGAACAATAGCGTTAAAATCCACAAATAAAATGTTGGTGAAGTCGCGTGTTTTGTGTTTTCCCCTCAGAAAACTTTGTCAAGTACCCTATTAATAGATTTGATGTTAACAACAACAACAAAAAAAAAACGTTAGAGCATCTCTCTAAATTGAATGTTATACCTGGGTTGGAGTCAGCTTAAGGCCGTGTGCCATTTGCTCTCGTTCTGGTGCTGAAAGATACTTTTGTTGCTTAAACCTTTGCTCCAGTTCATACACTTGAGCTTGCGAAAATAGAATTCTTGGCTTACGTTTCGTTCTTGGACGTCCAGACTTCCTCAGTTCCGTTTTGGAGCTTGTAACTTGCTGCTCTGTAACAAAAAATATTCTGATACATATTATTTTATTACCTCGTGTACCAACTTATAAATTTAATCAAGAATATATAGACGCCCTGTATCAATGACACCTGCTCTACTGTTCTAAGATATTATGTGCCCTTCTACAGGGTTCTGATTTTTGAGATAAAAATTCCTTAAATAGTAAAATCACTTAAATTTCTTAAATTAAAATATACCTAATAATTCTTCTGATTTGGTCGGAAATGTTTTGAAAACACCTTTGACCTGTGGTGCTTTTATGGACATATGCCGCTTCCATTAAGTCGAATGGTTTGCGCAATATCTTGTAGGGGTGAAACGGGACAAGACAAGTGTCGCAAAACTTTCAGACAACACACTGACAGACAAGACACGTGTTGGACCTAAGTGGCGCCATCGCTTCCCTTTTTTTTTTCGACAAGGAAAGTAGTAGGGGGTCCAGCATCTCTCGGCAATGAAAGGTTTGGTTAGAAATGTGGACAAAGAATTTGAGCTCAAAGATGCCATCGGTCGATATAAGTTATGCCGTATGGTCAGAGGATTGCAATTATTATCTAATAGGGACATACAACAGGTGATATGAAATATCACAGTAAACACTTAGATACCTACTATCAACATTTGAAATATGTTTCTTTTGTTTAATTTATGAAAATGGATGGACGAAAAATGTCAAGAGCATATTTAAAGCAATACATATACATATTTTATTACTATACCAAGGAAATTCATTTTCTTCTTCTAATAACAAGTGTACAGGGTGATCACGCAAAATTAAACTACCCATAACTTTTTTATTCTTCAACTTAGAAAAAATATCAAATACAAGAGTTGTAGGGCTGCAACCTGTCTACTACATGATGTTTTCAGAAATTAAACAGGTCTTCCCATAAAAGTGATACATCACGAACTTGCCTATGTTTTATTGGAATACCCTGTAAAATTTTCAATTTCCAGAATCTACATTATTTTCTTATTCCAACGATATAATATATGTTGTATATTTGCTTCATCCATTCGAGTAATAACAAAAAGCACTAACAAAAAAATGTATAAACTCCAAGAACGTTTTATGTTGTGATATACAGTGTGTCCACGGATTGTTGTCGGAATAGGTCTTAATGAGAAAAAAAATCGCATTTACATCTAAATATGACTTAAATATCTCAACAACTACAGTTTGTATGAAAAAGTGCGGTTATTTTTGAAGATATATGTATCATCTGTTATAGTTTTTGGTCCCTTAAGTTTATTCAAAAGAATACCAAAACTGAATTGGTTGGCAACTGCACCACCTCTCAGCTACACCTCTTTTCGTATTAATATTAAAAATGTTTTCTATCTCTACTAACAATAATAATTATGATGTACTGATTTCGTTCGCTAACAACTACCGAATCACGAAAAACCCAGAACTATATAAACGTTTTTACCTCCTTCCATTTCCCCATTTGTACTTCCTTCCGAAAGCGATTTTGCCCAAAAGCAACCTGAACCGCCCCGTTGCAGGCAAGATTACGTATAGCAAATTTGAAGCTGATATCTAAATTCTTTAAACTTTTTTGTGACGAGACAAACTTTTAAGCAAATCATTTTATGTGGTTTTAATATTCGGTAGGTTGGTACCTGCCTATTTTCTTTTGTCTGCAACGCTAAGAAATGAAATAAAGGTACCTACTTGGACTGTCAACCTTCTCATATAAAGGATCCTTCGTAGGTTGCTGAACTTCAACCGTTTGCGATCCATACATGTTCAGCTGCTGAATCGGATGAGTTGGGAAATTTCCAGGACCATCACCGTGATACGCCGCGTCATTCCAGTTCTTGTACCCTTCCCCATTCTCACAATAATAATTATTGTAAGTCTCGCTGTAGTACTGATTGTCCCAATACTGGTGCGGCATGTAATTTTCCTTCTTCAAGTTGTTTGTCGAATAAAATTCGTCCTGTTGCATGTTGAGGATGTCCTTTACGGAGAACGGAGTCGACAGGCTGCAGTTCGTCGTCGTATCGCAATTTGCGAAGCTGGCTTCCACCGTCGCGCCATGAACGTCGAACTGTTGCATCATCGTGGAGCACTAATTAGCACTAGGCCACTTCTAGTTGGGGACTAATTAAAATTTCTGTGGTTTTCCGACAAATAGCCCACGACACGTTCGCCAGGCGTGCGACTCTTTCGGGCGAAAGACGTTCCTAAACCCTGGATACATACGGCCGGTTTCTGGATCTGGCTTCTTGCCGTCTCGTCCAGTGGTCTTACGGCAGCTGTGCTTAAGGGTGCGTTTAGCCGAATGCCGCGTGACGTCGTCGCTGGTAGCTCCACCCACAACCAATAGAAACCGAGAGTGAGCTAATATTTGTGCGCCAGATTGATCGAGCGAGCTAAATGGTGAGGATGAGTAAACCGCGTTGGGGTCTGATAGGGTTTTAATTACCCGATGCTGTTTGTTTGGTTTATTAATAGTTCGAACCGAGATTTATTTACGTCGACGGTTTAAGCAAAAATGTACGAGTTGTCCAAATCTACATGAGTCTAAGTGCCAGTTTTATGATCTAAAATACTTGCACTATGTTTTTAAGCGTATAATAAATAAAAACAAAATTAGGTAGATACCTACATTTGGTCAAAAGTTTCAAACAAAAAAATTGTAAGTAAGATTGCGACTTGACTTATTCAGGATGATTAAAGAATCAAATATGTATGCATAATTCGATGAAGAGAAAAACATAATTCATTTTTCTATTTTAAAAAAAAATGAGAGATCTATAACTTTTTTCTGTTTGGAAAAAAGTTATAGAGGAAGAAGCTCTTTATAATAATAAATTATGGACATATAAGAAATTGCTTACTAAAAATAGCTTTTACAGCAAAAAAGTTCATGTGAACATGGGCCACAAAATGCCTAATAAAAAGAATAGAAAGTGTTAAAATTTTATTTTTTAAGCATATTTTTTTAATATTTCCGACAAACAATATTACCTTAAAATTTGGAACAGAGTATGCTGTATAATGTGAAATAAAATGAAGCTACCGGCGTTTCCTAATCTTTATCAGTATAGGGTATGGGAAGTGTCGGGAAGGTAGAACATACCCCCTTTTCAAAAATAATGTCTACGTCCATGTTTTTTTCATGATAATCCGACAGAATTTTTGAATTGCCCATTAATTTCTTAATAAAAAGTGTCTGTTGCCAATTTCGGCTAGAAAATTGTACTTTTCTGGTGAGAAAAGTATAGGCACAGAATAGGGTGGCTATTCTGTGGTATAGGTGTACGATTTGAACATTTGCATGGGTTCTGAACCAAAACAAAGCTATTTCTACACAGGTTGACTCAGTTTAACTACTAAGATTAGTAGAATAGTAGAAAATATTGCCCAGTTTATTCTACAAACTTATTTATTTGGAGGCACAGGGTGTTATAGTTTTAACAAAGTGGACTTAACTGAATAGGTACTTACCAAACTAATTGAGATATTTAAGTCATATTTGATGCACGATATAACGGCATGTTGGTTGGCAAAAAAACACCTCTTAAAAGTATAGGTACTTTAAGCAACTAGCGGCAGAGAAGTGGGCAATTCGTACATAATTTGGAGCAAATTCTTTAGTTGGTTTTCAGAAATATTACCCTGAAATAATAAAAAAATCAAATTTGCCATGAAACCATAACACATAGGAAGAAATGACCATTGAACATTTTTATTTATAATTAAGATCTACATAAAGAACTGCTGCATTTTGTTACTATGCAAGGTGATTAATTTTTTTCTAATATCCGACAAATCTAGGTACTGATAAATAGGTGGATGTAACAAGCCGTATAATGAACAAAAAAATTTGGAATGAGTCCTGCTTGTTGTGAGAATAAGGTATAGAAAAAAAGAGTTGGATCGGTGTTCTACAGGGGCTTTTATAAGCAAAATTGTAAAAATATAATAATAAATAATAATAAAATTGCATTGTAAATAATTTTTTAGTGTCATTTTTTATATTTTGAAAAATAAAGAAACTTTATTAGAGGCAATTTTTACAAATTTTTTGTTAATAAAAAACCCTCTACAGAATAACGGATCATTTTTTGCATACCTTAGTTTTACAACAAGCATATAGGACTCAATCCCCAAATGTCGTTTCAAATTAAAAAAAAAAATCCATGACACCTCTTGTTAGGTCATTTATGCAGAGACACACCGTATATCGTGTATCAAATACGGCTTAAGTATCTCAAATAGTTTGGTAAATATTCAGTATAGTTCAAATAGTTTTAAAACTTTTTCTTGAAATCGGCAGTAAAGTGTCCCAAAATCGTCATTAAAAGCTCATAAATCGGCACTGAAGTAGCCCATTATTGTACGATTTTTTCAATAAGTAGGCCTTGGCGAGATGTAAACATCAAACGTCAGACGCGGAGCCATCGCGCGTCAAAAGTGACCAAATATTCAAAAACCGACCACAAAAGGCCCATTTACCATTTCGTACACATTGCGAAATTGTTACCTATACTAGCGCAATCTTTCAGTATAAAATATTTTAGTAAATTTGAATATCAAGAGATTTGCTGTGGAGGCTGCACAACAGGCAGCAATTTGGTTTGTCTGTTCGAAGACGGTCTTATCTTACTTGACCTAGGTAGAGCGATCGTCAAAGTCAAGCAACGCCGCGCGCAGTTGGTTCATGGACGGGTGATCCCTTATGATTATTTTCTTGCCTAATAAAACATTTTTTTTTTCCGATTTCAAAAAAAATATATGTACCTCGGCACTGAATTTCTTTTTATGCCTCAGCCAGAGGCCTCGGCAACTAAATTCCACATGAGTCATAAAAAGTTGAACTTCAGTGCCTTGGTACATAAATAACTATTAACTCTTTAATTTGCTTATAACACGATAAAAAGATACAAAAAAGAACCGTTATTTTTGATACTGCTGGTAATTTTGTTGCAAAGTACTTATACACTGTTTTCTGAAAGTATTACAATATCGAAAGTAGTCTGGTGTTTTGGCCGTATACAGAGTGTACTCCGATGGGCGATGGAGTTCTACGTACGGTCTCTTTTTAAAATAGCGCTTTAGACACTCCGTCCAATCCGAAAGTATACACGTACACGTACCTACAGCTATATTTTCCACCATAGGAAGGAAAGCATTTTCCTCCCTGCTGTCATAGTAGCTATGTTTAAGCTACTGTTATAATCGGATACATTTTTTTGACATTTTCGGCTTGGTTTGATTAGTTATTAGATTTTTTTGTTGATATTTTCTTACAATTATATTTGAGTCATAATAATATTTGATAAGTAATAATAATTTAATTTGTAAGTATTTCATATTTTCAAAAGACGACTTAAAAAAATTCATATTTAGACCCTTATTAAATTTTAAATATAGTTTGCGCCCCCATTATAGGTACTAAGATAAATAATATCTATTTTTCTAAAAAGTTTTGAAACGAATTACACATCCTAAAAAGTTATGCTGCTGGAAAAATAAGATTGCTAAATACTTAGAATGCTGTTAATTTAAGTTGTTTGTATCTTCTCAGAAAATGTAGCTGGGTATCAATTTTAAATTTTAAGTAACCCTTCAAGGTTCAGGGACCTTCTAACTTTATTCAATTCAATTATTTTATTCATAAAGGAGTTGTTAGACATTTTTATAATGAGAGTTGATTTAAAATGCATTGCATGGCCTAAATTGAAACAAGTGTAGATATTTTAAACTGATTTTGTTCTTATAAAAAGACCAGAGCTGTATTTTTTTTAAAATAATTTTTCACTTAGTAGATAAAATAACGAGTTTTGCAGCGAATGATTACTATATTAAAGATTCTTTTGAATTTGCAGAATTTATTAATAACAAACAAATCCCTAATTATCATATAGTCTTGATGTTAAATCTCTTTTCACTAACATTCCAATAAATTTAATTGTTAACAGTATTAACAAACATTGGGACAATATTGAAGATAATTGTACAATCAACAAAGAAAGATTTATTGATATTTTGAATTTTATTTTTAACTCTAACCATTTTTCTCTTAACAATCAATATTACAAACAAATTTTTGGTACACCTATGGGTAACTCAATTTCTCCTATTATTGCGAAGTATGTTATGGATGATTTATTAGATTACTGTATTTCAAGACTTTCATATAACGTTATTTTTCTAAAAAAATATGTAGATGATATTATATGTTGTATACCTTTCAATAAAATTAAAGAAACTTTAGATATCTTCAATAATTATAATTAATATTAACAATTTACAATAGAAATGGAAACAAACAACACTATTCCTATTCCTATTCCTTTTTTGGACTAAAATTATTAAACTTGCTAATAACACTCTAATTACTGATTGGTATATCAAACCGACTAACTCTAATAGATACTTAAATTATCGTTCTTATCATAGCAATAAAATGAAAACGAATCTTGTCTCGGCTTTAAAAAATAGAATAATAAAACTAGTTCATCCAACTTTACTGCATAATAATTTAGTCAAAATTAAATCTATATTTTTGGATAATTCTTACCCCGAAAACTTCCTTAACAAATTACTTTTCAATGCACGTCCCCACGAAATTTCAAATAATGTTTATAATAATGATAATAATGATAATATTACTGCAATTCAAGAGGTTGATAATATTCCTGATAATTTCTTTTATAGGTCATTACCTTATATTAAAGAACTTACCCCTAAAATAACTAAAATTTTTAAAAATGAAAATGTAAAAATAGCTCTAAAAAATGTTAAATCGATTGGAAGTTTATACACAAAATTAAACGATAAGACACCTATAATTAACCAATCTAATGTTGTTTATTCAATACCTTCTAACAACTGTAATCATTCATATATTGGTCAAACATCACAAAATTAAAAAAATAGAATTTCAGGACATAAAAGTGATGTCAAATTACAAGAAACTACTACTGCTTTAAGTGAACATGCTTTTATAACAGGTCATCATTTTAAATTTGACAATGTTTCAATATTACATAAGGAAAAAAATCTTAATAAAAGGTTATTTCTTGAAATGGTAGAAATTAATAATGATAACAAGTCAATTAATAAAAAACAGACATCAAAGATTTAAGTTCCATATACTGTTTTATTTTATCTTTAAATAATTCTAATAACAATACATCTGTTTATATTTCATTGTAACTCTTACATCTTATAATAATTATATAAAAAATTTGGATTTCCAGAATGTTGTAACATAACCTTATATCAACTAAGGTTATTTCTAACCTTGTATCACACCAAGTTTTCCGACACTTTTTGATGATAACCTAAAAAAATTTTTTTCTTATTATAAATTTATCTTTTGTTTTTTGAAACTAAATTACCTTATTAACAAAAAAAAACAATTACAAACAAAATTGACGGTATAAATTTTCACACGAAATTATGTAAAAACCTTTTTCTGACCCTTTTAAACCTAAAATCTATCTGGTTTTAATATTGGTAAAAAACTTCAACATAATTGTGAGTAAAATTTCAACCTTTTCTCAATATTTTCTAATAACTTAAAAAAATTTCTAGCCCTGATGAAGGTCACGAAGTAGACCGAAAGCTTGGTATTATAAAAAGAAGTTAATATATATCTTTCTGGCTGCAAAACTCGTTATTTTATCTACTAAGTAAAACTACACAGCCGTAAACTAGCTATTTATAATTTTTCACCATAGAATGCGAGATAGCACGTTTACTGTTTCAGTATAAACCAACATTAAGTACCTGGAACTTATTTGTTTTTTTTTAATAGAAAATTTCAAAATATTCTGGGTATTTTTGTATTTGTATTTATTGTAACCTATCAGTAAGTTTTATTAAGTAAATGTTTCTGTCCAGGTAAAAACTGTGTTCTAAATACAGAGGAATTCTTGTGTCTAATCTTGACTATACTAATCGGTACAAGATTATTAAATGGCTACCATATACAAAAGACAGTTGTGCACTTGTCCCTGGCGAACAATCCCCAAGGTGTTCGTATTATCTCCTTTACAACCCCAGTTTAATGCAACTTATCTAAACTACCAATGCACTTGACAAACTTTTAAAAGATTCCCACGACCTCCGAGTGCATACATTAACACCATGGGCGCACAATGTATTAACCCGCAAATATTTGATTTGTAGAAGAAATTACCAATAATTAGATTGGACTATAAGAGCTCGTCGGGTTCAAGTCAAAGGCTGATAAAAGGTTCTGCCATAACCGACTTAAATTATAAAGCCACGAACTGAAAACTGGCAACGGGGCTTACGGGTCCACGTGTCTGTTCCATCAGGCCTGGACTTTCCTTTCAGCCCAGGCTCCAAAAATAAAGTATAATGTTCCGATACATCTTTATATGATTGTTCATCCTTATAAACTTGCCCTGTCAGTTGGTTTAAAAAGTTCGTGTAATTAACCTGCGCTAGCTGGTATCTTTGTGCGAATATTATATATCAATAATTGATGTTTGGTGCTATCCTGTTGGAATTTCTGTGTAAAAAAGCTGGAAACGAGTATTTGTGGAAAAATGTACATGTACCCACGCCAGCAATATTCAATATTACCTACTTATGTGATTGGATTAAGCTACTGTGAAGATTCCCAAAATGTGACATGGTGTAAGTACCTACGCCTCTGTGCAGAACCCTATAGGAACGTGCATAACGTCAACTCGGTAAATCAATAAGAAAATGTAAAGATTTCAGAGAGCCACTTAGCATATAGGTTAATTTATTTTGGATTGTTTATTAATAGTTGCTTCCTATAAACATTTTAGGGGTTAGGTGTTGCGTTAAAAAAATATATTGCTGGGAATTGGGATGGATGTTGATAATAAAGAAGCACAAATAGAATTTATACCTATTTGGAGGATATGTTATGAAGTGAAATGGTGAGAAAATTTTGAACAAAAATACTCAAGGTGATATTGTAATGAAAATTTGAAAAACAAGAAGACATTTAGTTTCAAAATTTATTTTCTAAAATATAATCGCTCATAATATCTTCCAAGTGGTTGGAGCAAATATAATATGGCAATATGGCATATTTATATCTTGTAATCGGGAAAAAGCGTATATTTCAAAAAAAAGTTCGATTGTTTTTCTGAATGCAAATTTGGAAAATCCAGGAAACATTACAAAGGTATACATTTTTTAGGGTAAATTCAACTGAGACAGCACTACAAATGGTAATTGCAAACTGGCGAAGCAGCTTGAGCAAAAATGAAAATGTTGCTATCTCCATCTCCCTGTATGGGCATGAAGAGAGCATTCAAAACTGTATATCACCACAAATTGTTAGATAAATTAGAGTCCGGCAAAAGAAGTCCATTGAAAAACTCAGTGTAAACGCCATCCGTATGTTATTAATATAGGCATGGGCGATTAGACTGAGTTTTTCATTGGACTTCTTTCGTTTGGCGGACTTGTACATGGGTAAGGTTTTCGTGGTGTTTTTCAAAAATATTTTTTGTCAAATTGTAAACAAAAAATTGTGATATACATACTTTCTATAAACCTAGGGGTACCGCAGGGAAGGTTCAAATTTTTTTTTATACAATATGTATAAGAATATTCAAAATGATGAATATTCATAAATAATGATAGGTATAAATTTTATGCAAAACTGGCTTAATATGAATAAATTAAAATTAAATATTTCTAAGACAAACTGCCTCTTTCTAGGAAAAAGTATATAAATTGAAACTTAGATGTTATTATAAATGATGAGAAAATTGAAAATGTAAGTTTTTTTAATATTTGGGTATCAGATAGATTCCAAATTAAAGTTTCTCTACTGAAACTTTCAGAAGAGAAGAGATTGAGAGTTTTTATGAACATATCTTGTCAAAGATATCTCAAAAAATAAGTTATTTGCATACAATTTCAAGACATAAGACATACAATAATTTTACCACACAACTTGTATTGTTCACGGTATTTTATAGAGCCAATAGGGATTTTTTCCATAATTACAAGTTCTGCAAAATCTAGAAATGATGGTTATGTTATTCACAGAGATAAATACAGTACAAAAATTATAGATATTATATCTTGAATATGTTACATGTAAAAAATCTTATATCAGTTATTTAGTATTTATTTTTATTTTTAAAATTAAACGAAAAATGCTTCCCGACAATTTATCAAATTTTTTAAATTACATCAATATCAAACAAGAATAAAATAAGATTTTCAGTTATTCCGTTTCTCAAATTTGTGGTAATTTAAGCCTTACAGCATTAACTAGTCGTACACTTTGCCTGTAAGATATAACGTTTACCTATACAATAATATGATTTTTCAAAAACTATATCCACTGATTTGGTCGGTCAAGAGAATTGTCACAGTAGTTCTTAATGTGGTCTAATTAATCAAAATAAAATTTAATTTGTCTTCGTACGATCAAAGTAGGGATGCTGTAATTTCTAAATATTTTTTTCAGCTCACCACTCATGCCGAGTGTTAAATAATTAGGCAGCAGTTTTTTAAACCTTTAGACGTGGCTCGTGAGGTTCTGAAACTGAAAGAGATATTCATGCAGGATATAATACCTACACTATAACTGAAAAGTGAGAGACCACGGCTATACTAATAAGAGTAAGGCTTTCTCCTGGGAACTTTTTTTTTTCAATAAAAAAAAGTAATAACCAAAGAACACTTGCATCTATCATTTATAATTGACACCACTAGTATTCTTGATAATAAGTATATAGGCCTAGGCTATTGAAATTTTGCAAATCTACTCAGTTCCTATACTTCATTCTGAACTAGTTTCTTTAATAACATTTTGTGGCAAAACCTACAAAAAGGGCACATTTACTCTACTGCAGCGAAAAATTAGTTTTTTTCATTGCAGCGATTCACATTTTTAAAGAAAATTATCCCTAGTCGCTACGCGACTCGTGACAATTTTCAAAAAATTCGTGTACTCGAAAAAATTCCGGCAATAATTCAAGCACTAGGGCGATTACTAGTGAAAATTCCATACCTACCTTTTTTGACCAATCAGTGGCTCGTTTTTTGCTTCGTTGTCATGGCAACTCAAAAAATTTCCGGAAATATTCTCACTTACTCTAGGCAGCAGGAGGTGATTACAGCGGAAATTTTTTGACAGATGTTATTATTATAATGTGACAGTGTACCTAACATATACTCAACAAAAATTTTGATAATAATTTCGTTTAATTTACGTGTAGGTATGGAATGTTCTTACCGAATCCCCCACGTTCTTGAATTAATATCCGGAAATTTTTCTCTAACACGATTTTTTTAAGAAAATTCGTGTACTCGAAAAATTTCTGGCAATAATTCAAACACTAGGGCGAATACTAGTAAAAAAAAACTATTTCGGCAAGTACTTGCTTATGAACCAATCACTGTCCAATAAAATTAATTAGTAACTTAAACCTAAACTTATTTTATTCGTTTTAGCACGCATGGCTTAAATTAATTAAAGCTTGTATTTAAAAAGGTTATTTTATTTGTTATACCATTCACAATACCAAAGCTACACATAGACTCTCAAAACCATTTTTAAAATTTCCGAACAGCACACTATACGGCATTTTACATTTTATATAAAAACTAATTTTTTGAATAGATAAATAAAGATACCTTATAGTATCTACCTATCGAGTCATCAGAATGGATTTTGCAATTTATCTGTTTTAATTTTTTTTGTTTTCGTCCCAAAATTAAAGTTAGAAAGTTGGTGTGAAAGGATTTTTTGGGGTCGGTTTCAACAATGCTTCTGCCTCTCTGTCTTCTAATCTGTGATAGTACCAGCGAATACGTAACCATAGAAGCTTCACTTGTTGAATATATTAGGTACGGCACAGACACTAAGAAGAGTCGCCGACATTAGTCGTTGCAAAAATAAACTCTTATCCTAGCTGTCTTAATTAAATATTAGTGAGTAGCTACATCCACGCTTATTAATTAGGTAATTATCAATTTATCACGAGCCAACATGGGCTGAATTTTTAAATGCAACTTTTGGCTGTGCCCGTACATCGTTCTGCGGCCGGAATCTTTTATGTGCCGTGGCGCCTAGTCCATATAGGGCGACGCCCAGACCATAGACGCATATATTTCGGTGAGTGATGCCGATGGCGCTCATGTGTGGCGGCGCGGAGATGCCGAAGTGTCATAGTTTGGCAGATAATTGCTCGGGTGCCGGCGCGTCGCGTCGGGGGCGGCAGATAACAAATTGGCCCACTTTTCACTTTCGGCCACTTTGCGACCGCATCCTTCAACTCTCGCCTTTAGGCACTTCGCGCAAAGCTCTTCGAATCACGGAATAGCGGAGCCATGCGACTGGCGGACGCTATAAGTACCTACCAAGATTTTTCGATAAAAAATTAATAAAAACCTGTCTATACTTAGCCCATAACATATACGGTTTCCGGCAATTTCACGAATACATGGTGTTTCCTAAACAATCTAAGAATTACAACTATTTTGTCCTGTGATTTTTTTTTATAAACTTACGTAGTTTATATCAGTTCCTTATTTATTTTTGGTAAGTTGCACAATTCTCTTCAGACTGAAATCTAGAGTCTTGTCTTTTTATTGTCTAGAACACCAAACGTGGCAACCTCTGTGCATGTCAGGAGAAACGGTGCCCGTTTGCAATAAATTGTAATTGTGGAACAAAGGCAAATTTTACATTTCTATTCAAATGTCTCCAGTTTGCTAGGTTAACTAGGTATAAATGTTGTCACATATAAATACTTTTTTTATTACAATGTGTTGCGTGTATTGACTCCTCTACTCTATAGCAAAATAATAGTCTTCATCATCTTTGTCAGATGACACTTTGGTTAAAGTATGTATACAGTGTGTCCACGGATGGACTTAACTATACTTGCAAAATGTTTAATTTTCAATTCTTCGAAAAAAGTCATGCTTCATAAAAAAGTCTGCTTGTTCTAAAAATAAAATTGGCATGGAAAAACTTGACATTACTCATACTGGGTGACCAGAAAATTGAAGAAACGTTAATTCGCATAAGAGTAAACTGCTTCTATTTGTAGAGAAATTGAAAAAAGTTATAAAGAAAATTTGTTCAGAGTGATGTGACTGATGTGCTACTTAGGTGCACAAAATTTAAAAGCGTTAGGCCTACTTTGATTTTTGATTTTTTTCTTGTTTTTCTTCGATTAAATAATTTTCTGTAGGTAGTAAGACAAAACTGTATTAAGAAAACTTCCCCAGAATGGAAAACTCCGCATGATGGAAAATTTTTTGACAATCCTAGGCCCACTTTGCGTTTCCTCCAATATTTTCCAAAATACAAAGTAGACCTAAAATCGTAAAATTTTTTCATCATGGGCAGTTTTCCATTCTGGGGAAGTTTTCTTAATACAGTTTTGTCGTACTATTTACAGAAAACCATTTATTTTACAAAAAAAGAGAATACAATCAAAAAATCAAAGTAGGCCTAACGCTTTGAAATTTTGTACACTTAAGTAGCTTACCACGCTGGGCAAATTTTCTTTATAACTTTTTTCATTATCTCTACAAATAGAGGTAGTTTACAGTTTACCCTTATGCTAATTAACGTTTCTTTAATTTTCTGGTCACCCAGTATAAGTAATGTCAACTTTTTCCATGCCAATTTTATTTTAAGAACAAGCAGACTTTTTTTTATGAAGAATGACTTTTCGAAGAATTGAAAATAAAAATTTTTACAAATATAGTTAAGTCCATCCGTGGTCACACTGTATATGGAACATAATATAATAGAATTTGTGACTAGGGACCATCTTGAAGTAGCTTTTATGAAGGCGTCATAGTGCTTAGAAGTACTAAGCCCGAATTCCGTACGACTGAATTTACGAAAAAACACTTCTTGACTAAATGATTGAGGTTAGAATTTTCAAATTTCAACTTTTCCTGCAACTTTCACCACGGATTAAGGTTATGTCTCAGAACACTTCAGTGGTATCGCCATGTTGCCAAATTGCCTTTTTAAAACACTTGTGCCGCCATAAGTGCTTTTCCGCCAAATTTCGAATAAAATGTAAAAACTTGCTAATTACCTACGTAAATATTATTTTTAGAAATAAACGTAGGGTCCTATGCAAGTGTCCAGGAAAAGTTTGTAAATTTTCGCCAAGTACCCTATTGCACTTCGCAACTGCGATATCAGAATTATATCTACAAAGCAAAAATAACACTACCTACCACATATTGGAAAAATTCCAAAATCTATCAGAAATACGTAATGCCAAAGTAAAGTGGTGTGCTAATTTTGGACACTGATGTATGGAGGAAGGAGAAGGAGTATAATAAGAGTTCCTGACTTTATTTTGATTGTTTGCACCCAACCAAATTTTATTGACGTTAGTATTTTATTAATTCTTACTTTTCATGGTTCGAAATTTCTAATCAATGAAGGGTTATAGTTTCTGTAAAGTATTATGTTCCGTGTCGGGCTCATGTCTTATTTGTAACACATTATAGATACATGGAAATCGATATTGAAAAAAAAAGTCCGAGTCGGCGACCGGTGGCGCCAGCCGAACAACGGTGTGTGGGTTGGGTTGCGCCGCCGTTCCTTGACATAAACCAGAACCCCCTTTCATGGAGTTGCGATGGAATTTCTCTTATACAGGGTTTAATTTTTAATTGATGCATGCCGAACTGAAATGTACAGAGACTAGAGACTGCTTCAAAAAACAGAAGCCAGCATCCTTATACGGTAAAAATAACCTAAAAAATTAAGAGAGAACGTTCATGTTAGGTAACACATGAACATGGGCTTAAAAAATGCTTCTTTATAGAAACAGGGCTATATGAATTTATAATTTTAAAATCAATAAAAAATTAGTTATACTTTTTAACAGGCTAATATGTATGTTTTGAAATAGGCCCAGAACATACAAGGTAACAGGGTGTTCCAGAAATGAGTGCAACCCTATACATTGCCGTAATAAGCTGCAAACCGTATTTTTTGTTTTGTTCAAAAAACGGTCTCCCATTTTAGTTTTTTGGGCATAACTTTTCAACGAATTGAACGATTTCATTCAGCTTTAGCAAGATTCGTAGACAATGATTATGCATTATATAATAGTTGGTTGAGAAGTGAGCCATTATGTACCGAGCATTTTTATATCCTGAGGCGCGTAGCGCCGAAGGATATAATATGCTATGGTAACACGATGAATTGTGTTACGAATACAGAACATCCCGCATACCGCTGTTCGAGGACTTGTCTGCTTTCTGGGGAATACCTTTTGTTGGGTTGTCGTCTATCCGGATAATCTTCCAAATAATTGTCTGCGGCCCTATTCGTATTTCTTTGATTTTTAATATAAGATATATCAATCAAGCTTTGCTTCGTTTGAGAAATTTTGCGCCATTCTACACACGGTCGAAACAAAAACCACGCTTAAATGAAAACTTTCACATTAGTGACAGATTTAAACTTGACATTTGTTTAAAATCCAAAGCCTACTGATATTATAGAAAAATGTATCACGTCAAATTATCTACTGAATTTTTGTTTATTGTACATAACAATTAAATGATTTTTTGATCAAATTGGGTATTCTGAAAAATAATAATTAGTGTTTTATTGTGCGACGTTGCCAAATTTACAACAAAATTGTATTTTTTGGTTTTTTACCAATATTAACCGTAACACAATTCATCGTGTTACCAGACAGGTATATGGTAAAAAAATGTCGGAAATGTATGGAAGCAAATGGGCGGCATTTGAACACTAGATTAGACAATTTTATTTCTATTATTATGATTCTTTACTGTTTATACATTTAATTCCATGCTAAATTGCATTAAGATTTCAAAAAGGGATATTTCTATGATTTCAAAACATTTTCATATAGGAGAAACTATTATAAGGATATTTTCTTATTAGTTGTAATTTAGAGAATAAATCCACTATCAGCTCCTTATTGTGCAACGTTGCCAAATTTATATCAAAATCGTAATTTTGTGTTTTTACCCATAAAAGAACTTTTTGTATTAGGTGTGATACATCAGTAGAAAGACAAAAAAAGAGGCTTTTCAAAACCGTAAAAATCCAATATGGCGCCCAAATTAAAAACAAATTTGATGATGGTTCCAAAAATCCGAAACGTTGCAAATAAAATCTGACTACACAGGCGTTTTAGGCGTAAAAAGTTTCCCTTAGAAAGTTTTTACAGAATTTAAAATTTTTCATAAATAAAGAAATTACAGGGAATTTTCGAAAATGCATCATTTTAGTTTTTCAAAATATCTTCAAAACCAAAAGAGATAAAGTGGCAAACTAAACGGCATTTAATTACAAACAGAATTATCTAATACTTTCCCCATTTAACCGTTTCTCTATCTCTAACAGTTTCCGAGATCTCAAAACATGCATCATCAATTTCGGACTCACTGTATATAAGAAAAAGTGATAATGCCCATTATCACTTTTTCTTGTATTTTTACATTTACACTCACAATACTATATATACATGGCAATTCAGTGTTATAAAACTTTAACTAATAAGGACTCTAAATTAAAAAATTAGGTATAATGTGTAGAACAAACTGGCAATATTTTTTACTATTCTACTGATCCTAGGAGTTTGTGCATTATAAAAACAACTGCATCGTGACTGCAAAAAAACTTTTGCAGCCACGATACTTTTCGCCTTCGCCTATTTTCTCTTTTTTCGATAGATATATACCTATACCTACCTATTTATTACCTAATTCAATAAGTTGGTCATGGTCGTTTGATTTTATTTTCATTAGCCGTTAAAATGTTGATTTTTTCAATCCAATGTTTATTTTTTGTAGAATGCAAAATAAACGAAAAAATCGAGTTGGTAGGTACTCGAAAAGAAGAAGAAGGTAATTTTATTGTTCACTGTTACTGATTGTTAATTGTTACCATAACCGAAACATTTGTGTTTCATTGGGAATATCTGCACCCTGCCCTCACTTACATCTCTAGTATTTGCATCTCTATGTAATGTAATCCTGAGAAAACTTAGGTATTTGGAAACTGTGGTTTTACTACCTGAAGTTCTACAGATCATGCGCATGCATTTTTTGATAAATGAATTTTAAATCCCTCTCACACGATTCGCAGACACACCGCATAAAATTTCCAAATACATAGATATTTTATGGAAAAAAAGCGGAAAATTTTCCCTAGCCTCTCCAAGGTGTCCCGTATAGTTATGTTAAAATTTTGGCAGAGTAAAGAATACTTCTTTTAAAGTAAAAAAACTCAAAAATTTTATATCGATTTTTATTTATTTCGAAGTTACACTTCATTATTTACATACAATAAGTAATCAAAATTCATTCCTAACGTAAATAAAATATGATTTTAGTAAAAAAAGTCAATTAATAATATTTTCAAAATGTCCACCTACTTGTCGAATGCAGGCTTGTGCCCGTAAGCCAACAGGCGTGTTACTTGGAAACAAACAAAAATGGATATACAAGTTTTGCGTTTTTGTTTTTACTTTAAAAGAAGTATTCTTTACGCTGCCAAAATTTAAACATAACAATATAGGACACCTTGTATATACAGACCACTTCGGTTCCTCCATCGACGGTTCAACCTAACCTTCAGATGGTGCTTCTATGCCTAAAGTTATTTTTAATTTATTGAAATATGTATATTTCAAATACATTTCCCCTGCTTCGACATTGTCTTTAATAATTTTTCCTAATCATTTCCAATATCAAACTTTTCGTAGAGAAAGAAAATTGATCACAGAGTCCTCTACTGGAATGTAAAAGCGTTACCGATGACGACCTTCCTTTCCTCCTCACAAGCACACCCCCCCAGGTAGAAATCGATGTCCCTTATTATTCACTGCGCTGTAGAGATGGCGCTCTGTAGTAAAAGCTAGTTCTGAAATGTGTCCTGTTTCACACTGCCACAATACTATTTATTCGGAATATTCCCCACCAGATGGAAGCACAACCGACACTGAACATCTCTTGGTGGAGTGTGGCCTTTGATAGATAGGTGGCGCTAGGTGGTGGGTATTCGGTTTTCGGCGCACTTACAAAAATAATTATTTCTTGACACATTATTGTTAATGTTATAGGCTACAAAGTACAGGGTGAGATAAATTAGCGACTTGGTGCTCTTATTACCATAAAACAAATAGAAAAAAAACCATTCTGTTTATAAGTCAGTCATGACATGAAAGAGAAAAGTTTTTGGTAAATAGGCTTAGGCTACAATCAGTGACTATAGAACTATAGTCACTGGCACAATGAAGATTGGCATCTGGGTTTTTTACGACCACCGAGCAAGGCCTGCACGTATATGTAATTTTATTGTTTCTTCTATTTTTAACTTAGAATGATCTACTTTATTAAGTTGTTGCTGGCGTTTGAAATGTTTAGTATTAAAATTTGTTTTCTTTTTGATGGCCACGAAAAACGAAATATTTTTGACAATAATTCCAATTGCAGAAAATTTGCCATATTAATGATTCAACTTTGCCAGCAAAATAATTATATTATTTTCGCCGACCTTAGGGTGCCTCTGCATTATTAAGTTTTTTCTAAATTGCAGAGGGTGTTCATGAAAAACCCAAAAAAAAATGCACGGTAGGCGGTTGTGACTCGGTATTTAAATCAACGTTTTAATTCTAAACAACTTTCTTTAATAACTTTTTGCAACTATACTCTATTTTGAAATATGAGGGCACTTTACTCCTGAACAAATTTTATAATTTTGAACCTTCCTCGTATACGAAAGCAAATTTTTATAAGTACATTTTGAGATTTAGAAAAAGCAGAGACTTTTATCAAGAATAGTTTTTCTTTCGGAAATTGGAAATACCTACATTTTTTTTCTATTTGTGGCAATATTTATGGCGGACACTGTATACCTAGCAGGTAATATATATTATATACCATCTTATACCACAATGCCCAAATGATAAACGTGAGAACTCGATGTGTAAAGTGTGAGAACACCCTAAGACGGTTTCGTTTGGCTTTGACGTCTTCAAGAAGCCGAAAAATTTCATGGACCATTTACCCTTTTCACATAACCATAATCGATTACTCAAAACATTAAATTACCTACTGACCGTCAAGTGGCACCTATTTGACCTGCTCGACCCTAAAAATAACCTAATGCCTACGATCCCACTACACCAATTTGTTGTCGAGATTTTTTTTTAATAAATGGTCTTTTGTGTTGTGATATTTATATTGATATGAATTTTTGCTTGTTTGAACTTCGTGGGAGACGTCCGACTTTCAACCTGCCAGAAGTAATCGTCAATGGGCAGATGGCAGATGTGGGAGATATGGGTGATAGGTAATTATTATTAATGATTCAAGTTCACAGGTTCGTTGATAAGTTGAATGGTGACATTCCAAGAGTTTTTGCATCTATGTGTCTATATAGAAACTTAAGTAATATCTGCATGTCCTACGTTTATAGGAATATGTAGATAATATTTTTAGAAAAATTACCCATGGAAAAAAGAAAAAAAAACAGATCATCCATATCTCATAGTCATGGCCTGAACCCACAACTCCCGTGTAATGTGTTGTTTTTCAATAAACAAATTATTATATAATATATTTTTTTAATCAATTTAATACATAGACAAATTAATATAATTAATAAATAAATATATATGTCCTAAATCTAAAAGCTCGACAATATTTTATGCATCAAACATAACAAAATTATATAATAATTAGTATAATTTTCTTTTGAAAAATACTTATTATTTATAATATATATGTATTTAGTATTAAAAAGTTGGTAGGATTATAAAGCTATAGTGATACAAAATAGTTTGTGGGAAGTTTTCAAAACTTGCAGGAATTTCATAAAAATTATAAAAAATGGCAAAAAAAGTAAATCTCTTACTAGAGCGTATCAAATCAATAGCCCTCCTCCTTTTACAGTTTCAACTGATCTCAAATCGATTCCGAATCGCTTTGAGATCACGTCAGGTGACATCGAGTGTTCCTTTTACAAATGTTCAGTTGATTATGAAGTGATCAGTTTACGCAGCAAATCGATTTTTATGTAATTTGTGTTGGTTTTGAGTGTTTCTGGGGTTAAGGTGGTGAAAAATATTGAAAAATTCATTCAAGGGTTAGATTATAAATAACGTGGTCGTACACTGTTCCATTTACCAATAAAAAATCATTTCACTATCAGATCACTTCATGATCATTAATTTCACTTCAAATTCACTTGTGCAAAAAGTCAAAAGGAGGACAACTATTTTTGTATATAAGCTTGTTTATTTTTTTAAGTAAAACTTTTTAAAATTTTGGCAAATAGGAAGACAATTTTTAGCGATTTTTATTTTAAACGGTAATTTCTGACAGATAACGAAAGTTAGAATTAATATCGCGAACTTTTTGGGACACATTGTATATCAATATAATAGAATACTTTTATAGTGCCATCGAGTTATTTTTAAACTAGTACGCGTGAATGCGGGGAATCTTATTAAAAAAAGCATTCGATTAGTGTGCTACACGGGCGTAGCCAAGGGGGGGTTTCGGGGGTTCAACCCCCCCCCCCCCCCCCCGAAATAAGCAAAATATTACCTAATATTATACCGAAAAAATACAAGGAGTGAAGAGTTACATTATTATTACGTTTGAATATATGTAGTAATAGTAGCGCCTAGCGCCATCTTTTGACCAGAGGCAGACGCAGTTGCAGCCGAACTATTTTGTATTGTAGGGACACTTTGCGTTGTTTCTCGATTATTTGCCACGCCCCTCGGTCGAAATGAGCGGAACTTTGTGGAAGTTCGTGGAAGTTTCTGGACGGCTACTGGGCTGCTATATAAGCGGCGCCGCGGCGCGTGACCGCGCTTTCGGCAGTATTGTTCCATGTGAACTCGAAGCGAATAAAAGTGAAAAGTGGTGAACGAATAGTGAAGACAATTAAGGGTACCGTGTAAGTGAGTAATTTTAGTGCGCTGTTATTCGATGACCTTGTTAAGGATAGATACGTGAATCATTATTACTGTCGAAAAATGGAGGGGAAAAAAAGGAAGGGTGATAAACTTAAAGGTATGGACTACTGGAAAAAGTGGTGTAGTCAAGGTCAAGGGGTTTCTAATAAAGAAACAAATTTGGATTTAGCTATCAAAGCTTCAGCTACCTTGCATGCTGATAAGAAGACTGCCTACCCCGAAATCTAGTTTGGAATGCCTAGATATGTGCGATAAAAACCTTTATCCTAATATTTACACATTACTACAAATCTTGGCTACCATTCCTGTATCCACTGCTACCCCAGAAAGGTCTTTCTCGAGCCTAAGGAGACTGAAAAACTATTTACGAAACACTACAAGTGAAAACAGACTTAATGGTTTGGCTCTAATGAACATTCACTATGGAACAGAAATTCATGCATATGAAGTAGTGGATATATTTAAAAGAAAAAGCCGAAGATTTCTTCTTTAATGGTTTTACATTTAGCGCAGAGGAACGAAATTAATTTATCCATTTCATTTAAAGTTAAGAACTTTATAAATATGTCGTAGTTTTTCGGATGAATATATAGATATTAAATTTCATGTAAGTATATTTTTGTTGTTTTATTTACTTCTCAAACTAAACCCCCCCCCCCAAAACTAAATCCTGGCTACGCCCGTGGTGTGCTATCTTTGGATTTTAATTAAGAGAGATCTAATATTGTTGTGTCTGGAGACTAAAAGTCAATTAAAAGAGAAGTAGTCAATCAAAATGCAATCTGCAGGCAGCTATAAGTAGATACACAGTAAAAGTATTTTTTATGAAACACCTAGTTACCTATGATAACTGGGACTTCATAAAAGTCATAAATTGCAAAAACCATAGACAAAAACCCATATAAGTACCTAATCTTTATAACTTGTGACCCCAGAAGAAATAATTGTCCACTGCCTTATATTTTTATTTTTTGGGAAATCACCAGATATAAAATTTGGTGGCTATAACGAGACGTTATTTCTGAAATTTTAACACCATTGCTATTGCTTCCCAAATATTCTCCACTTCTGGTTACACCGGAAAATTAATATTAACTTTTTTCTTTCGTTTGTGAGATCAGATTTGATCATTTAATGTTAAATGAAATGACCAAGCATACGAGCACAAAAATTAATTATTCACTTTTTGGTTTAAAAAATGTTTTTATATTTTTATTTTTGCTAAGTTGGCTCCATTGTAACTGTACCTAATTACATTTTTCAAATAATGTCTGACAATCTATAGCTTAGACTTAGACACTTAGGTAATATTTGTATATTTATTATATTTGCTTATTATATTTACAATACCGATTTATTTACATGTACTTAGGTACTACATTGCAATAACATACGTAATGATTTTTTTCTTAAGAATTATAAATAAATAAAAAATAAAAAATAAACTACTTGAATATTTCAGCCTTTTTCGTTATTTTTTGTTCGAAAGAAGAATAAAGGCTCCTGCAAAATTTGACAAAATGACAATAACTAGGTACTAATTAGTAAATAATTCTTTGTTCTTTCATTTAATTCTTTCTGCGTTGTTCGGTTATAAAATAAAACTTAAATTTCACTTCTTATGTTAGTGTCGTTTAGCCAACATAACCTGTTGAAGTGTCTTAGAATAAAACTGAATCACCTTGTGTAATAAAGAAAGTAAAATATTGTTTAAAAATTTACTGGGTGATATGCTTCTAAAATTCTTATGTGGAAGAAATTTTTAGCTAGGATACAATTTTATTACCTACTTATATGGTCAGAAAAACCTGTAAACTAAAAAAGTTTATACCTATTATAGGTGGACCTATTTCAGGATTATATATTATTTAGGTGTACTTTTTCTATAACGTTTTCAAACAGGTTTTAATATTTTTTATTGGTTTCTTCGAAAGGTCGGAATAGTATTAATTATTGTACCTATATTTGGATGAAATGTAGGGAAGCGGCAAGCGCCTTAATTCCCTGCCGGTACGCTCATGTATACATAATAAAAATATTTTTGCAGCATTTGAAGGTCTGATAAAATCAAATTGTCGACGATTTCACCTCCAGTTTGATTTATACAAGGAAAATCGAACATAAATAATTATTAATGGAAGACATGAAACGGAACGCGGTCTAAAGCTCAGGCCCATACGAAATTATGCAGTATTCGTACCACCTCATTTTTTAATCGTCCGAAAATTTCCGTCTCGAGACAACAAGAAACTGTGCCAGACGCGATCCGTCCCGCCGAAATTAATCGAGGTCGATAAGGCCCGAATATTTTGCGCGTGTAAGCTGTAAAATAAAAATTACACATTCGCGTGCGTATACCATCGGCAGACACCGGCAGATTTGTTAAACAGTTGGGCGCCGGCCGGTTATTGCTTTACAACGTTTCGGTAAAGGTGTTAAGTAGCAGAAGGGGCGACTCAAGCTGTGTTTTGCATTAATATTATTGTGTGAGGAGATGCGAGATTCAGGCACGCAACCTATAGAAATCCAAGTTTTTTTAAGCCGATCTCATTTTAATTTCATTTGGGAACGATTTTGGGTTTTTTGGAATCATTGCAAACAAATGCAAACATATAGCCAGAAAAATTGCTAATTATTGAACAATGTACAATAACAAACCAAAACAAATAATATATTATTTGTCTATGTGCACGCGGGCTCATTCTGTTGCCAGTAGCGATTTTTCTTACATGCCCCTCACGTTACGTGTCCAGTAGGGTACTTGATAGTATGTTTAATTACTCAGTTTACCAAAATAACACGTAATAAATGAAACAACGGCTTTTAACCCTTATTTATTTATGATAATTAGAGACGAAGTTGCACAAATTTGTTCAGGCTGAAATCTACAGTTTCGTCGATCTGTTGTCCAGAACGCCGAACGTGGCAACCTTTTTGTGCCTGTGAGGAGAAACGGCATTGCAATGTTGCCGGTACCCGTTTGCAATAGTTCATGGAACAAAGGCAAATTGTACTTTTCTATTCAAATTTCTCCAGCTTGTTGTTATTGGTGTAGTATAGGTAAATTATCATCGACAAGGATTGCGTGCAAGGTAATCCGATAATTTGCCGAAATTAGAATATCCCGTCTACCGAAATTAAAGGGATATAAAACTGCAAAGGTTGGTAGGTATGTTCTAATAAAAAGTAGTAAAGTATTATGGGTTATTAATAAACGGAGAACTTGGGGCTAGCGACCATCTTGAAGGTGCTTTTATGAAGGCGTTGTAGTACTTAGAAGTACCCGAATTCCGTATCTAGTATCAAACCTTGCCAAAAAAATTGCAGAAAAAAACATTTTGTTGTTTATTGGAAATCTCTACGCGGTGACCATAAGCTCGCAGTCTTTAATAAACAGTAGCAAAGGATTTGTGTTGTGTTTCATTAATCCTCTTTTCTGTCCACATATTCTGGGGCACCCTGTCTATACAGGGTGCCCCAGAATATGTGGACAATCTCCGGGATTTATACAGGGGACGTTAAAATAACATGAAAAGTTCCTATAAAAAATTTCCCCAAAGGGCCCACCTACAGAGATACCCCTATACAGGATGCCCCTGAAAATCGATTTTCTTAAATAACTTTTAAAATACATTGTGTAACTTAATTATATTTTAAGGACAGTAGATAAGACTCCTTAAAAATCGCCCGTAAAAACAATTTTGGGTTATTTGGTTTGCCAGGGACAGACTAGCTGTATAGCACAATAATGTCATTTTTACACTCTTTACGACAAAGACACAAAAATAATATTTTAGATAGCTTGAACCATAAACTAAAAAGATACTCTTGTTTGATATCGATAAAATGAACTGTTTAGGAGAAGTTTATTTTTGTTTAATACGATTTTTATTACATAATTTTGTATGTCTGTTCAACATGAGCTCCTTTTAATGTTATGCATTCCCAAGCTCTATATACGAATTGAAGATTGTTAAATCGGCACATGTAAAAAAAACCGTAACAACAAAAAATAAATGTACCTACATAAAGTGGCATTTTTTAAATAGGGACAGAAATAATGTAAATTTCGTCGGTTTAGGTCTCTTTACGAATGTGATAAAAACAAAAATATATTTTTTTCGAAAACAGTTCGTTTGATCGATATCAACGTGTCTTTTTTAGAGTAAAGTTCAAACTATCTAAAAATATTATGTTTGTGCCTTTTCATAAAGGGTTTAAAAAAATGACATTGCTTTGCTTTATGCTACAGCTAGTTCGACCCTGGCAAACCAAATTAGCCAAAATTGTTTTCATGGACCCTTTTAAAGGCGTCTTATGTATCGTCCATCGTATTAAAAAATAATTAAATTACACAAAATATTTTAAAAGTTATTAAAAAAAAAACGATTTTTAGGGGCGTCCTTTAGGGGCTTGTATCTCCGTAGGTGGGCCTTCTGGAGAAGTTGTCATGTTATTTTGACGTCCCGTGTATAAATCCGAGAAATTGCCCACATATTCTGGGACACCCTGTATAATGCAAAACGGAATCCCTCGCATTTCATTCTATAACCATTCTGGTCTGCGCGATAAAAACATTCTACCAGTATCTAATGGCGTTGAGTTACTTAACTGGGTACTGTTACTACAATTATTGCTTTGGGTACATTGTTTTTACATGCAATACAACAGATTTGGTTGACCAAATATGCACAATATAATGATTATAATGCAGTGTTTGGGGTGCCAGAGTACCTTTGGGATGGCAGTATTTCAAAGTCACGTGTGAAAATACCACTTAGCTTATTGTTGTAAGAGGGATTGAAAGGTTTTAAGTAACCTATGAATGAGCTTCATTCAACTTATTTCCTCTCTCCAGGTTACATATGGATGCCTAAATGTCGGCTTTGTTATTGAAGTCGGTTGTGGTATATAGTCCAAAGCACGAAAGAAAACGTTTCTAAAGAATGCGGGCAGCGTTGCAAGATTTCCTATACCAGTACCCGTTATTTATTGACGAATACAAGTTTTATCATATTGAAGCTGAATTTCTGAACTCTGTTATACCCAAAAAATAAAGCTCGCATCACGGGACCACTTACCCATTTTTGTTTATCATTTATTTTTAACGCGGTGTGATAAAACACCTATTATATTTTTGTCGACATCGTCGCGTCTACCATCGCCTTTGAAGTACGGCGGCAACACAGCACTTATACCAAGCAGTCGGCTGACAAAATCAGTTAGCCAACGCGTTTTGTGCCTGTTTCTATAGTACCTACGTAAAGTTAACTGCGTCTACCACACAAACCTCATTTTTTAGGCCGCTGGCAAGTTTTTTCCTCCGGCTCAGAGAGCTCAGTGGCGATTCGTATGTTCGGGAGTTAACGTGTGCAAAATGAGTAAACAGGGAAGAACGTTGCATTCTCAAGCACGAGAAATAAGTGCCAATATTATAAGGGTTTGCCTTCCTCCATAGTCTAAGGCATCACCGTTAAGAATAATATTAACAATAGGTTAAATAACAATTGTATGAAAATTAAGTCAGTGAGTTACACAAAATTGAGCTACGCCCCTGAACTGTGACTAATTCTATAATATTTACGAGTTCTTCCCCCCCTACGTCGCACGCATTCTGCCGTAAGGAGGACTATACCTATAGGGGTAGCGGCTACGCCACTGACCAACACCTCGCCACCTCGCGGACACCCACTTAACCTGAGTCGCGTCGGGCTCGTCAGGCCGAAAACAAAACGGCGACCGCCGCCTCCTCAACAACCAACTAATGACGATGACTGGGCGGCGCCGCGGACCACCCGATCGCGATATCACAACATTACCATTGTTACCTCGCAATAAATTAAGTTAATTGTTGACAGCTCGCCGCATCGCGGCGGCCATGATAACATCTTAATTGCGCCGGCGCGCTGTTTTCCACGATCGGACGCGCTGCGCGCCGTCGCGTCGTTTTTGTTTTTCTGCGCGGCCCCGGCCGCACGGCCGGCCGCGACCGCCGGATTCGGTTATTGGGCGGCTACCAAAAAAAGTCTCATAAAAGTCTCCGGTAGCTTAGTTGGTTGAGGCACAACACTGAAAAAATAGAGGGCTTTGGCCCAATGGTATTTGAATTGAGAGAATTTATATTGCAACAAGAAAAATGGTTCTCTTGAAACAAAAATAATTTTCTCTTGGATGTTTTTTACTCCAGACAAAATCCAAAGCTCTTGTTTTAAAATCGCAGAAATTAAGCATTTCATTCATGAGATAAATGTGTTAATTCATATTTAAAGCTTTTGCTTTAAAATCCTAGACGCTATTGGGAAAAGACCGCGTGGTTTGAAAGATCTTTTTACAATATCATACGGTAACCCATGCACAATCTTTTAGTGCAAGAGAAATAGTTCGAATTTCCAGTCGTCCGCTTTTGGAGCAAAAACAATAATCCCCACCACAACTCCAAGAAGATTTGATTCGACGCGAGGCGTGTTTTATTTTCAATCGAAGGGGATGTTATAGTTGTCGTGTGTGCAAGGTCGCAAGTGTATCGTACAATGGCGTCGGTGAAATAATTTTTAGAACAATACCGTCTGAGTCATTTGCTGCCTAAATTTGAAGGCAAGTATAATAAGTATATGCGTATTTTTGTGAAAATTGCTTGAGGTTTTGTTTAAAAATTATGTTAATATTATGAAATATTTGTATTATCTAAAGTCGAGTCTAAAGCCGGTTGTGGGCCATAGCGTCTGTTGTAGCACAGAATTAGTCTTACATACAAACCATAAGTGGCAAGTATATTTAACACGTCATGTTAACATAAAAATCTACGTTTTTAGTTAATCACTTTTTATAGCCAATGGCCCATATTTCCATACCTGTTTGAAGTTACTAAGTACAAGCCATGAAGGTTTTAGTCTTCATAATATAATAAATATAACAAAACGGTGTATTTAACAGCTAGGTGTACAAATTTTGATTAAAGGCTCGTATAAAACATTGATATTATTTTTAGATCAAATATATTATAGGTACCAGGCTCATTAAGAAAACCTACAAAAATGCATAAATAATTTTTAAAAGTTTCGAGGGTGTAGCGACATGGCGACTCGAATGTAAAATTTCTCTCGAGACAAGTCAAATTCGGTTGACCAAAAACCTCGCGGATTTCGCCCAAATCCTAATGTTTTTCAATTGAACAGAATGGCTATTGGACTAAAATAATTTTCCTTTGCGCAAACACCATGGGCTTTGTTTCATGCAATTGACGCGTTTTTAAATGAGCTTTTTATGGTTCTAAAGAGCAGTTTTTTCTTAATTTATATTAACCCCGATGGGCATGAAAAGTGGTAATATACATACATATTACATGTTTACAGGGTGCCCCATCTCTACTTATACACAAAACATCTTCGCTACCTGCAATACTCGATATAAAAAAAACTCGAGACAAAAAGTGTTTGTTTGAAAACCACTTATATACTTTTACTGAATATACAAGGTATCTCAAGAACAATGTTTTTGTTGTCAAGTATTTTTTTAAATGGAACGCCCTGTATATATTATTGGATGTTTAGATTCATTTCATATATTTTTATGTACCGTACCCTATACCTAAATTTCAATTATTGTCTTTAAACAATTTTCAAACAATTTTTGTCTAAAGTTTTTTTTTAACAATTCAAACAATTTTTGTCTCAAGTTTTTTTTATATAGTATAATATTATAGAGATTGGACATCCTCTACGAAATCTCGAGTAACAATAAAAATACATAATGATTGTAAAAAACTTAAAAATTTAGAAAAAATACAAATATTCTAAAATGGAATGGAATATAATGGAATAATTAAATATACAGTTTTTTTTATTTCAGAGCAGAATATTGATGAAGTTGATATTTTAAGAGAATTGAGCCAAGAAAAAAGTCTAATACAATTCTGCAGTAAAAAAGGGAAGTCAATATTTTAAGCGTATTAAAATTTACATGGGATTTTCTATGGCCAGTCAGGCGGTTATACAAAACATTGTGTATAAACAATATTTATCCATTTTCTATTTTTGTAATAAATTCCTTTTTTAAATATAAGTTGTTTTTTTTTTCGTTTTATGGTCTCTTTATTGAAATTTTTAAAAAATGCAGCCAAAACGTAGTAAACTACCCTCTCGGAACAAGAAAAAATTTTTTAAGTCAAGTCCGTAAGCTCTTGTCACTAGATATTTAATGCAATTGAACCCAGAGAAAGATTTTAAAGTGAAACCAATCCCGTATTTGGAACAAGAATAATTACTTGAAGCCAAGTCTGAAAGCTCTTGGTACTAGATATTTAATGCTATTGAACCCAGAGAAAGATTTCAAAATAAAACCAATCCCGTATCTGGAACAAGAATAATTATTTTAAACCAAGTCCGAAATCTCTTGCCACTAGATATTTAAAGCTATTGTATCCAGAGATAGATCTTAAGTTCAGAACAAATTTGATTTGGTTGTTCTTAGAACAAAAGAAATTTCGCTATTGAACCAATAGATTGGGCTATTCTCATAAGAAAAAATCCGCGAATGCTTTTAAGAGAGTTAGGGATTTGGTTTAAGAGACTTCGCATTTGGACCTATTCAAAACCGAAAAACTCTTGGCTGAATATCATAATCTCTTTGCTCAAATGATTTGTTTTTTCAGTGTACGGTCATAGTAGGGGTTCGAATCCCGGCTGCGTATTGGCATTGTTTACTACCATTCAGAGCAAAAATGAGCTGCATCCAAGTAAGGTATGGTAGGAATGGAAGCGCAATTTCTTCAGGCAATGCTTACTACGAATCAGATTCGTAACAGTATTAGATAGCTCTGTATAGCCGTAAGCAATGGGCATGGGCAGGTGCTGCCAAACCCAAGTCGATGTTTACTGCGATTCAGAGGCACAGGCGCGGTTTCACCGTATCTAGTGTACTAGTGTACTTATACAGCGCGCAACCCTTGCAGTGCGGCACGAGGTTAGACTAATACAAATGGTCTCACAAAATTGCTCTCCTGATGTGACAAATTCTGCAGTTAAACTTAACACAGTTTTAGATAAAATACAGACATCTACCCAACTAATAGCTTTTTGTTTCGGTGTGCTAAAAAATCGTTGCCCCAGGCAAATTGCAGCCTAGGTCAATAAGTAGAAGAAAAATTAGACCTGGGCTTACATCTGGAGCGAAACGTATCCAGGCTGGACATTACTGTTGACGCGCACTCAATTTTATAATACTATGTAGGTACGTTGTAAAAAAGAAATAAATTATTATGTTATTGAATACATAATTTTATTTTTAAGTATAAATAATACTAACTAACCTACCGTCTATTGGATTTTTTTATTAACTTCATTTACTGCAATACGGCGTTAAAGTTCCCACCATTCTTTACTTCTATGGAACTCATTTTTACTCTGTATCGTAGTAAGCATTGCCTGAATAAATTGCGCTTCCATTCCTACCATACCTTACTTTGATAGAGCTCATTTTTGCTCTGAATGGTAGTAAACAATGCCAATACGCATCCCGGCTGGAGTGCATTTTTTCAACTGATTATATCACTATACATCTACTTAGCTTTCTCGTGTCGTTTTTCATGGCTATCTTGATTTTCCAACTATTTTTTCGCGTTTCCCGCTGTAATTTTTGTTGTTTCAAAATACGTTTAACATTTAATGATATATAAACTGCAGTGGCGGATTACCCTATAGGCAGAGTAGGCTATAGCCTAGGGGCCCAAGGCTTTAGGGGGGCCGTTCTTTTTCGATGTTTCGATCGGAATTCGGAATTGGAAGAAGTTGTACATTTTGCAATTGCAAATTTCAGACAAAGAAAACATCACTCCTTATTTTTTCATCTAGGTTGTTGGGTACTCTATTTAGTCCACTCACCTTTAGAGGAGATAACAGGCACAGTGACTCATGAATAATACGAGCATATCGCAATCTCGGCATCTGCCCACGGCGTGGCGCTGCCGCCAGTGCCGCCTCTGCCGACGATCGACGATAGGTTCAGTCGTGTTTAATGTTCTGTGGTTCAGTCTATTCTCTGTGCTTTCATAAGTTAGGTTACCTACGTTAATTTAGTAATAAGAAAATTTCAATTTGATGAAGCAAAGTCAAACGAACACATTTTCGATGGTCGAAGTAACATTTTAATAAACGCGTTTAATTTGATTATTGACAATCCTATTGCGGCGCTAAACCAGCGGAACAAAATCTATGTTAGCATATCTGATCTCTTTGGATTTTTAACTTTAAAATCTCAAGATGAAGATATAATTTTGAAAGCACACAAACTTCAAGAAAAGTACCCAGATAATTTAGACCAAAGTCGAGGAAATGAGTGTGTAAGGTTCAAATATTTTATTAAGGAAATTGACCCATATCTTGATAATCCTAGGGCAATGTTAAAATTTATAAGAGAAAAAAGACTAATATCTATTTTCCCTAATTTAGACACAGCATTAAGGATGTTCTTGTGTAGGTATGGCAGCAATTAAGTAATTGTTTGGGTAAGATATCTTTCTCTACTATAGAAAGAGTGAAATTTTTTAAAAGAAACAGTTTAAGTGACGAAAAGACCAGCGATATGTCCTTACTGGCTGTAGAAAAGGAAATCCTTAATAATATAGAAACAAAAAAAATATGGCACGCTTTGCAAGTATAAAAGCCAGGAAAAAATTAATTAATAATAAGTACCTATGTATCTATACCTATCTATACTCTGTTCTTAGTACATAAAGTTAAATGTTAAATTAATATTTTTTCAATATTATACGCCCTTTTCCAAAATAAATAAAATTGTCGATAAAAAAACCTATCCGCACTTAAAAGTTTACCTTATTTTTTAATTGCGACGGGTCAAGGGGCCTTAAATAAATTTAGCCTAGGGCCCAACATAGCTCTAATCCGCCCCTGATAAACTGCTTGGCTTGGGCGGCAATTTTTGTTGGAATGAAACCTTCGGAAACAAGATTCGTTTTTGTTTGATGAATTTGAATTTGATGAAAGCTTGTCGCGAGATTTTCGTGTGTAAATTTATTTTATAGAAAAATATATTTTCTAGTTAGAATTACTTTCAACATATTATACAGGTGTCTCATTTAAGAGTGAAACAACCCTATAACTTCTTTAATTTTTAACTGACCAGAACGAAATTTTTACCAAAGGTAGATGGCATTGTTGCCTACTTATTAAAAAAAAATAGTTGCCTACTCCAAAGTCAAAAACACCTGCAATGCCACAAACGAGGCTAAAAATCGGAAAGTCATATTAGGAATTTTTTTTAAAAAAAAATTTGCTAGAAAAAGTTGTTCAAAATCGATTCAGAACCATAAATACAAATTTTTGTCAAAATCAAAAAATATAAAATAAATAAAATTAAAGTAAAAATTTAAAATTTGTTTTGTAGCTTTTATTTTAAAATATTTACTTTATGAAAACAACTTGCCTTCAAAACTTCCATGGCACGCTTTTCTAAACGCAGAAAATTATTAAATTGCTGTTCTTGGAATTTAATTTTTTTAAATTAATATTTTTTGATTTTGACAAAATTTTGGATTTAGGGTTCTGAATCGATTCTGAACAACTTGTTATAGTAAATTTTTTTGAAAAAAAAAGCCTAATATGATTTTCGGATTTTTAGCCTCGATTGTGGCATCGCAGGTGGCTTCGACTTTGGAGTAGGCAACTAATTTTTTGGAAATAAGTAGGCAACAATGCCATCTACCTTTGGTAAAATTTCGTTCTGGTCGGTTAAAAATTAAAGAAGTTATAGGGTTGTTTCACTCTTATGCGAGACACTCTGTAGATATGCGACAAGCGTTTATATCACATACTTACAATTTTATAATGTAACAAAATTATGGGTTTGCTTTGGTTTGAATTTTTTGATTATTTTCTTTTTTTATAGCATTTAGGTAAATAAAAGCTTGTTTTTAAAAATATTTTTTTATTAATAATTTTATTTTCAACTTTTTAGTTCTACTCTTCAAGCCCTTTCATTTGATACCCATATTAAGGGGGTTGACAAAAAATACATCATCCGCCATCTTGTGGCGACGGCCATTTTGAAAGTATTACAATATTGAGTATTATATATTGTATTGTCACCGTAACTAAAGGTGTATGCAAAATTTTAGCTCAATCGGATGTCAGGAAGTGGTTCTAATTCAGCTTGCAAGATTTGACCTAAACATAATTACATAGTCCATACATTGCAAGTTAAATAAAAGCTTGTAAAAAATCCCTAATATGGTATTCTGAAAATTATTGGTAATTTAAAAAAATCATACAAATGATCTGGTAATGTAGGTATGTGAGATCTTCCCGTAGCTCAACCTAAACAAAATGCGTAATGCCGAATTTTTCTCACCTCTTCAACCCAGCTCACTATTACCGTCGATGGAGGAAGGATCCTCAATCAACGCTATTATTAACTTGCGTTGAAGCACAGACCTATATAGCTTTAGCGAAGCTATATATGTCTGTGGTTGAAGATACGCAGCCACAGCTTGATCAATAATAAGAGATCAGTGGCGAGACGCGAGACGATCACGTTGTGGTCAGTCTTGTCTTCTACTGGCTCTCTGACGTAAATGAACTGTACCAGTGATTACAGTATTGAATGATAATACAATCACTGACTGTAACCTATTCACGGAACTCGAATTCCACGTTTTCCGATTGACCGCCGCCATTCCCTGTATTTGTTTAAGTAAGAAATAATTGGCGGTGCCGAAAAACTCCCCGAAGGGACGCGGGACTTTCTAAATTGCAAATTGCGGTTCGCGAAAGGCCACCTCTAATTGGCGACCGTCCCCGGCAAGAAACCAAACCTCTTCTTTTAGCCACCGTCTCCTAATTACCTCGTCGTTTTTTGCCGTTCGACCGGCGACCGCGGCATTCGCTCACGTCCCCGAATTTCCGCCGCGAATAAGAAATTTCCGGCCTCCCTCATTTTTTTAATCCTGCAAATTGGCAGGAGAACTTAACAACCTATACGCGGATTTTTGTTTTCAGCAACTTCTGAGTTAATTTCGAACTTTCTACCATTACATTTATATAAAAAGTTTATTTTCTAAGTAAAAAAATAAAGGCTCTATAAACTCTATTCAAACTAAATGCAAGTGAAACATAAACACAAGTTGTTGCATGGCTAGAGCGTGATACGCACGTGATCGGCTTGCTATTGGCTAGCCGGCAATAAAGTCTGTCCCGGCGGGCGAGTGCAGCGAGTCGGTGTTTCTTACAGAGGACATTTATTTTTTCCGATATAATTATTTCGCTGTTTATTAATTGTTGGAGCTACGATTTGTGTTAATAGTAGAAATTTGCAGGTAAATGAATGACTAGGTGTGTCATAAAAGTTTGTTTTTAAAGTTCTTAATACTGGGGCATATTATTTTAATATTTTATATTATAAAAGTCATAGAGATCGTCCTTAACCCATTAGCGCCTCGCGTTACCATATGGCAACGTCCAACAGGTGATCTTTTCGACGCGTCCTAACTTGTCAGCGATTTTATTTCGTTTACGGTAGGAATCTTATTACCGACGTATTACTGTTTGGAATACATTCGTACTGGCAAATTCAGTTTACATTTGATTGTTAGAGTGTGAGCAGTGCTAGAATATACCATTCAAATAAATCATCGAAAAAAATGGAGCCTCGGTTTGAGTAAGTATGTTTATTTTTATGTGTCACATATTTTTGTTACTTTGGATTTATATTTATGTATAGAATGCGTTAGAGTATTCATTGACAAAATATAAAGACATTTGATTGAAATGCTAAAAGATGGATGTATCCACAATTTTGTTCCGAAATTGAACCTAGCATACGATGAAAGTATGGTAAAGTATTATGGGAAGCACAGTTGCGAACAGTTTATTCGGGGCAAGCCAATCAGGTTTGGCTACAAAATCTGGAGCCTATAGGCTCCAGATTTAGAGTGTGTGGTATAGGCTCCAGATTTAGTGTTTATAAACACTAAAGATGGCTACCTAATAAACTTTGATTTTTATCAGGGAAAGAGTCCTAAAATGAATTCAGACTATGATGTTCTATTTGGTAAAGCCGCTAGCCCACTTCTGATAATGTTAGATGAACTTCCGCTAGGAAAAAGACAGTTGGGGTATACTTTCTATATGGATAATTTATTTTCTAATCCAGCACTATTTTCTTTTTTGCAATTTCGCGACTATTCCGCCATTGGGACAATTCGAGAAAATAGAAGTCCAACACAGTGCACCCTAACTAACAACTTGCGTATCAAGTTCGTCATAAAGGTGCTGGAAGACCTGCAGCATCAATAGAGTCCTCAGATAATAGCCGTATTTCAGATAATATTAGATTTGATAGAATTGACCACTTTGTTCAGCATACAGAAGGCCATAAAAAAAGAAGGTGCGCGCGCAGTACATGCAAGTCCATAATTAGAACAATGTGCTGGAAGTGTAATGTAGCCTTGTGTATTGACTATTTACAGCCATTCCATTGTCGATAGCATAATCTGCTATTGCATATTATTGAAAATAATATATACTTGACGATATTACACTGTTTCATTGCTTTCCAAATAACTGCCAAAACCTTTTTGATTTCTTATAAAATTAGACACTTTGGCTTCACAAGCTCCTAGCGTTACCATATGGCAACAGCCTATATTTCAAAAAGTACTACTCAGATATTTTTGGAATAAAATATTTTCGTTTCAGGGAGTCATTTTTTACAGTTATTTAAGAAAAAATATCGAAATTTGAAAAATACATAATTCAGGCGTTAATGGGTTAATGCGACCCTGCCTCGTACTAGCCCTCAGAATTGTTCACGTGCTTCCATCGCGTACCTAAATGTTTACGCGCCACTTACATTCAGTTTGAATAGAGTGTATATAGGCGCCGTTTAAAATATACGGAAAGCCTTTCTAAATGAACATTATTTTTAATCGTAAGTGAATGAAATAAATGTTAAATTTGAGAAAAAATATCAAAAATCAAAATAGGAGTTCAACTTAGGAGAACCTGCGCCCCTGAAAACTAGAACGGCGACGCAGGGTGGGTGGTGGGGGGAGCTTCCCCCAACTACCCCGTTTTAAATCACGCCCCCCCGAGCAGCCGGGACGCCCCCCCAGATGTAAATCGCGGCCCCGCGTTTTATTTGCATGGGAGCCGGTGACGTGCGAGCGATTGCCAATCTCGACGGCGACGGTATCGCCCGCCGGAAATCTATTGGCGGGCGCTGATTACAAAACGCCTTCATTTAAATTTTAATACGGTCCTGGTATATCTGGCGAAAAGCAGGCGGGCGCGTCGCGGCCACGGCCCCCCTTGGAGATAGGTCCACGGGGTGGGGAATTCAGTTTTCGCAAAGGTTTACTTCATTCATAGAAGAATCTACGATCTACGATAGGTACGATAAGAAAGTCTATCCTTGTGGGAGCACTTAAAATTCATCGCGGGAATAAACTGGTGTATTAGTGTTTGCAGTATCTATAGTGTATAGTATAAGACCGAACTGGCCGAAAAATCAAGCGCTGTTGCCACCTCCACGACACTAAAGTCAAACTCGCATCGAAAACCAAATGTTGCACATGCCCACTCTTTTTCGGAGGACGGAAATTTGACATAATATAATTGGTTGTCTTCAAAATTATCCGAATCCCTAGCCCTTTTGTTTTATAAGTGTCGCGGAGAAGCTACCGTTACTAATTACTAATATTATAAAACTTGAAGCCACGATAACTTTCCCGTTACAATTAAGAAACCCTTATATGCCTTAAATCGACCAATTTATAACTGCGTTCTTAGTTCTTCTGGTTCTCTGGTTACTCTCAAGCGCTTTTGCATGGAGACCCTTATAAAACTTCTCTTTTATTCGTACTGCGCATGTCTTACAATATATTACTTGCCTCTCTTTATTTCATTGTGATATTAAAGAATTTCATCTTTATCGTTTGAAACGAATTGAACAGTTCGATTTCTCAAAGTTGACATATCATGTTTTGTTTCTTTAAATCATCCATGTTTGCTATTTTGATAATATAAAAAGGAGACTCGTTCTCAGGAGAGCAGTAAATTCACGTGCAAATTTTTCTGCATCGGATCAAATTGGATTCTACCTCCAGAAAATTCACGGTCTCTTCAAAAATATGATATTATGTTAACAAATTTTTGATGGAATTAGTAATTTTCGATTTTTATTTATTTTTATGAAACAGCTATAAATATGACACATAATGATTACTTCATACGTTTATGTCGAGAAAAGTAACGAAATATATCATAAAATAACTTTGTAGTTAATTTTCCTTGATAAATTCAAATCTAACCTATAACAGAGAAAAGCTTAAAATGACAGCCATTAATCTTTGGTAATAGATTTCACCATAGGTTTTATAATGTACCCCACAACTGTTATAAAAATATGGTTGCTGAAAGTTACATAGTAATAACTTTAGGTAACTCTAATCACCAATTTTAGTGACACCTGGAAACCTAAGAGTTCGAGCAATACTTTAATAAAAGTAAAAGTAAATTTTGCAACTATTGATAACACAATTAACCCCTATATCACCCAGAGTAGCACGCGCACGCGCATATTCTTTAAAAACGAATATATAACCTCTAATTTAATTTTATTACCTGCGTCAGAAACATTATTAATAATTGTGATTAGGTACTGAGTATGTTTTACGAGCAAAATGTAATTTAAAATTGTACAGTACAACCACAAGAACCTGGCAAAAATACTTCTAGTTTATCAGTTGTACCGAACGCATGGGCAAATTGCAGAAAGAAATGGAAATTTAGACAAAGATACCAGTATAATAAAGGCGAAATAGGGAAGAAAATAAAGTGACGTGAATAAAATGAATAACCATTATTCAACGCCTGCGTTTTGTGTTTTTATTTATTGCTATTTTGTTTTACCATGTAAGATGTAATGTATAATGTATAACAAGAGTAATAGTTAGAATGTATTCATAAGCTATAAAACCCCATGTTATGGGACATGCGTAGATCGAAATAATTTTTTTCGGTTGCATAAGGGGATCGATATTACTTGAGGTTTATTAATTGATTTAGAGAAGACCATTATAGAACTATAGCTCTTAGAAGGTATATAGCAGTCTCTTAATTTCGCAGAAGGAACAAAAAGGTGTTCAGAGTTACCTCTATAAAACCTAGCCCTACAGGTTTTATAAAATAGTTTTCAACTATTATATAACTCTGCTATAAAACTTTTGGCAACAGTAACTCGAGGTTTTATTAAAAAGGTTACAAACAATAGTTCGAGACCTTATATAAACCCATCAGAAATCGGTCATCTAGGAGACACTTATAAAACTTTAGAAACCTTTAGTTGCTTTTATTACTATTAAAAAGCTGTTATAAAACTAATGGTTACTAAAGGTAATGGAAAATGTTACCTACTTGGGTAGATCCTATTATTTACATTTGCTCTGCTGCCATAAACAGGTCACAGTCTAATCCCAGATAGTACAGAACGTAGCGGGGTTGCCAGTGAAACACATCGTTTTACCTTAGAATGGCACTTTATAGCTTATATGATGTTGTAAAGGCCTTTGTTACTGTTACAACACGTGATAAATTCCACCATTATAATGTATTGTGAAATTAATTGAATTGAGTTTCTTTACAATAAAGGACTGTATGTAGGTAGAACCTGTAAAAAAATTGAATTCTTCTTTAAATTGACAAAAAATGAATGTTTTTGCAAGTTCAAGAAAATTGGTGTAACTGTAGGTACCTATTGATAATGAATTGCAAGGAAACCAAATTATTCTTTCGATATTTCGACTAATAAATGCGGCGTCTTTGAATTTCGTTTTGTTAACTGTCAAATTTGACAGTTATACTGAAAGTTACCTAACCGCTTTTGTATGGGTCATTTTTTATTCTTGTACAAGCACAAACTGTTGGAAATATAAAATGAAAAGACTAGAGAACACACTGTTTTCGTTAACGTTGGGAAATGTGTAGCTTTCGTATTCCCCCACCCATAGGCCTGAATGCGGGCAAACGTCGAAGGCATCGGCAGGATCTGTCAAAGTCGATTGATGGCGATTGCCTAAATGGGCGAAATAATGTTCAGATTTGGGAATTGGAGCTTTAGAGCGATCATTTATTAGAGGGGATAGGCGGGCGTGCTCGAAAAGGAGGCGTGAATACCCAATTTATATTAAACTTGAAAGGAAATACTCGATAAACGATCCGGCGCTATTCAAGCAGGGAGTTTTCGGAGGCGACTTGGGAGTTTCCGGGAAAATTAGAAGTTGGAACGAAATGGAGCCGGAATAAATCAAGTCAAGTTTAACACATTACAAATCTTGGCGATTTTATTAATGTGTAGGTAATTTAGACAATTTAATTTTATGGAATAAATGGCTCTGTACTTCAGGTACTCAAATATATTCTTATACGGTGAGAAAGTGGTAAGTACCAGGCGCGGTCATCATCAAATAACAAAAATAAAAAATATAGGTACTTATGTAAACAAAATTTTTTGCATGTGCGTTGGATATGTAACTACATACTCAATCTGTGGATACACTGGTATCCACAGATTGAGTTCACATAAGGTGTAAATAAGAACAAATTTTCGAGTTGAAATTTGAGCTATGGGGATCAGCCTGGATTGGTTTTAAACTAATTTGTGACATAATTTTACTTTCGAAAAATCACGTAGATATGCATTGGAAATTATGAATAATCTAATTTTCCGCCTGGAGTAAAGTGCCGTTTTTTGTAGGTTTTACGGCAAAATGTTGAGAATGAAAAGCTGAGTAGGTCTGCGAAATTTGGAAAGTCTACGCCTAACTTTAATTTTTTGTCATTTTTCACACTTTTTTTTAGAAAAGTGCATTTTGTGTAGTTTTTTCATCAAAATGTTATTAAGAAATCTTGACAATGAAAAACTATAGCTATGAAAAATTTCGAAAGCCTAAATCGACTTTGATTTTTTCTGCTATAAAATAAAAAAGCACAAAAATCAAAGTAGACCTATTATAGGCTGTTGGAATTTTTCACATCTATCCAGTTTTTCATTGATAACTAGCTTTCTTAATAACATTCTGATGGGAAAACTACACGGAATGCACTTTTCTAAAAAAAAGTCGGAAAATGCCAAAAAATCAATGTAGAGGCCTAGACTTTCGAAATTTCGCAAACCTACTCAGTTTTTCATTCTGAACAAGTTTCCTTAATAACATTTTGCCGTAAAACCTACAAACAGGGCACTTTACTGACGTGGAAAATTAGTTTCTTCATAATTTCCTAGGTGATTTTTTGAAAGTAAAATTATATCACAAATTAATTTCAAACCAAGCAGCGCTGATCTCGTAGAAGCTCAAATTTCAACTCATTTTTTTGTTATTTACACTTTGTGTGAACTCGATCCGTGGACACTGTAGTTTAGATAATATTAGTAATAATATTCGTACCTATTTTTTATTTATTATTATTTTTTCATTTTATTAGGGGCGGGCATGGCCCCCATGGCGCCCCCTAAGACCGCGCCTGGTAAGTACCTATAGATATCTGCCTACTTTTCGCGTCTTTTGCATGACAGACGATGGCCTTAGGAAACTAGCAAAAACTATATTTGAAAGAAATGTTTAATTTTTCAAATTTAGAACATTTTTGGAGAAACTACCTACTTGACAAAATCGAATTTAACCTTCATTTTCCTTTCCAATTATTATTCTGAGAACTATGCCTAAAAAATTCGTTGTCGCGGGACAGGTTAATACTTTTAGAAATTCAAAAAAATTAACTGACCGGGCATTTAGAAAATTTTTAGAGGCCAACTACGACCGCTTTTATTACTACTTTTTGGAATTTTAGCTCATACCCACATGCGCATTTTGAATAAAGTAAATTCTTAACGTATAGACACACTATATACTATACCTGGTTTTAATAAAAACATTTTTTCTAACTTCTGAAGAATTTCCTCTTCACCCCGAAAATCCCTAAATGTCATCAAGAAGCGTGTGGAGTTTCATTTCTGGTAAGCACCCTCGCCTCAAAGGTGGAAATAAGAGGGGTAGGTAAATTATTTCCCCCATGGGAAGTGTGTAATAGGATTCGGGCCGAAATCAGAATTTAAATATGCCGACCTGAGCTCCATTTCAATGTAAAGAGCAACCCGAGAAACGTTCGCCTCCATCGCAATTTCCTAGCCATTTTTTCCAAATGAGAAAATCTGGATTTCCCGGCCTTCTTAATATGAACCCACCCAGTGGCGGAGGCGACAAGAGACAATAGCCAACCGGTTGTTCGTCTAGACAGTATTATTATTTATCTACGTAATAATTCCTGAATAGATGGAGAAATGGATATGGAGTACAGACCACGGGAGTAGCCAGGATTTAGTTTTGGGGGGGGGGGTTAGTTTGAGAAGTAAATAAAACAACAAAAATATACTTGCATGAAATTTAATATCTATATATTCATCCGAAAAACTACGACATATTTATAAAGTTCTTAACTTTAAATGAAATGGATAAATTAATTTCGTTCCTCTGCGCTAAATCTAAAACCATTAAAGAAGAAATCTTCGGCTTTTTCTTTTAAATATACCCACTACTTCATCTGCATGAATTTCTGTTCCATAGTGAATGTTCATTAGAGCCAAACCATTAAGTCTGTTTTCACTTGTAGTGTTTCGTAAATAGTTTTTCAGTCTCCTTAGGCTCGAGAAAGACCTTTCTGGGGTAGCAGTGGATACAGGAATGGTAGCCAAGATTTGTAGTAATGTGTAAATATTAGGATAAATGTTTTTATCGCACATATCTAGGCATTCCAAACTAGATTTCGGGGTAGGCAGTCTTCTTATCAGCATGCAAGGTAGCTGAAGCTTTGATAGCTAAATCCAAATTAGTTTCTTTATTAGAAACCCCTTGACCTTGACTACACCACTTTTTCCAGTAGTCCATACCTTTAAGTTTATCACCCTTCCTTTTTTCCCCTCCATTTTTCGACAGAAATAATGATTCACGTATCTATCCTTAACAAGGTCATCGAATAACAGCGCACTAAAATTACTCACTTACACGATACACTTAATTCTCTTCACTATTCGTTCACCACTTTTCACATTTATTCGCTTCGAGTTCGCATGGAACAATACTGCCGTAAGCGCGGTCACGCGCCGCGGCTCCGCTTATATAGCAGCCCAGTAGAAGTCCAGAAACTTCCACGAACTTCCACAAAGTTCGGCTCATTTCGACCTAGGGGCGTGGCGAATGATCGAAAAGCAACGCAAAGTGTCCCTACAATACAAAATAGTTCGGCTGCAACTGCGTCTGCCTCTCGTCAAAAGATGGCGCTAGGCGCTACTATTACTACATATATTCAAACGTAATAATAATTTAACTCTTCACTCCTCGTATTTTTTCGGTATAATATTAGGTAATATTTTGCTTATTTCGGGGGGGGGGGGGGTTTGAACCCCCGAAACCCCCCCTTGGCTACGCCCGTGGTACAGACCGAATCATTGTGGTTTTTAAGATACCTACTCAATTGAAACTTTTTGTCCCTTGTAAAATTTCGACTTAGTTTAGATATAGGTACTGTCACAACCTAATTTGCGAAGGTTGTGGTTCTGTAACTTATTTGGTTGTGAAAATAAAAGACTTTCAAAGTTTTGAAAACATTGTCCCCAGCTTGTCACTATACGTACACTCAAATTTAGCTGTATTTACAAACAACCAAACGACCCAAACGTTATTTTCGATTAAAAAAATTCCCCGACGATCCGCCCATGGCCCTCTCGATGATGCCCGTGTTTGGGGGGGCGGGCGCGAGATGAAATTGCCTGAATATTGAATTGCCCAAATTTAAATATAAAGTGGAACTCGTAATAAAATGGCGGCGTTTCGTATCCAAATGGAGGCGTTTATTTTCTACTTTTCGCGAGCCCGATAGCGCCCAATAAACTTTATGAGGTGGGGATTAACTTCCCCGAGTCAATTCTCGGCTTTTTATGCGTTCCTTTGATTAAATTCTCGCGAAAATGTAAGCGGGGCGGGATCGAGCAAACTGCGGGGGGAATCGTCGTAATTTTCTTTGGAGGATCTCACATTGTCGGCCTTGGTAGAATGATTCGTAATTTTAACTCAATTTAAGATTTAACAGAGCGATTGTTAGAGAATCGTTTGGTGTAGGAATACCCAAGCTGTTTTTTTATTAACAAATTTTATTTTTTTTTGCTTAAACGGTGGCAGTATATATTACCATATGTAGGTCCAGTCCGCGTCGCTTCTCTATACTAGGGCTGTCACCTTTCGCCATAACCGGTCAAACCGGTCAAACCAAGAACATTAACCGGTTACCGAAAAACCGGTTAAACGTAAAAACCGAATAACCGGTTAAACCGGAAAACCGGTCAAACCGGGCAACCGGTCATCCGGTTAACCGGTTATAACCGGTCAACCGGTTATGCGGATATCCGGTTACCCGGATAGCCGGTTATCCCGATAACCGTCTATAACCGGTTATCCGGTTAACCGGTTAATCGGTCAGAACCGGTTTTGTCTAATTAACCGCGGTTTTCGTCAGGGTAAATAACCGGTTAACCGGTTTTCGTTGACAGCCCTAGTTGACATGACATTGACGACGATTGCTCTTGCTTTTTTATTAGCGAGTTTGTGAAAGAAAAATTGAAATAATACTTTTAATACAAAATTTTGTGATATTTTGACTTTTTCACGAGAGCAATGCGAGCGGCTCAAAGCATGCTGCCCACTTTTGTGTATTGTTTTCAATAATTTTATAATTATTATATCATAATTGGCCGAAATTTTTATACCGGCTTTTTTTAATGAACAGATTGAATCGATTTGGCTGGGTATTTAAGTAGTTTATATTTATATTTATTATCTAGCTCTGCAAGTAACCAAATAAGTGTTCTGGTTTTGACGTTTTGACTGACTCGGTTAACCTGTTACTTTTGACCAGTTAATTGATAACCGGTTATAATCGGTCAACCGGGTATCCGGATAACCGGTTATAACCGGTCAACCGGTTATAACCGGTCAACCGGTTATCCGGATAACCGGTTAATCGGTCAAAACCGATCGACCGCCGATTTAGCCGTATAGGTAAGAAACTCTTGTATGATAACCATTTCATTTTGCTATAGTGCCCAAGGTATTTTCTTTTGACTGAACATTATTATTTATAAAAAGGTGATATCAGGTTTAACTGCCGGCCCTTGCTCTTGAGAGTACTTGTACTGCCAGGCAAGTGGCCAGGAACTTTGCAAAACCCGAGATCAACAGATAAATAGTTGGTACTTGACGTCAGGTGTAACTGCCGGCCATTGTCCGTCGAGTGCCAATTTTGGTACTGCTAGACAAGGGGCCAGGAACTCTTACAAAGCCAGCAGTCAAATTAAACTATTTCTCCGACTAATTCCAGGTGTATGTAAGTGTTCGTTGCTGGCCATTGCTATTGTAGAGTACTTGTACTGCCAGGTAAGCGGCCGGGCCGTTACGTAACCTCGACTACAGGCTATTTTTCCACTTGATCTCAGGTCTAGCTGCCGGCCATTGCTCATTGAGTGCCAATTTTTGGTACCGCTAGACAAGAGGCCAGGTCCTTCTTCTACACTCTATTCAATCAAAATGCAAGTTGGGCGTAAACATTTACACGATGGAAACACGTGAACAATTCTGAGGATTAATACGGGGCAGGGCCGCATTAAGGACGATCTCTATATGAATTTTATAATATAAAATATTAAAATAATATGCCCCAGTATTAAGAACTTTAAAAACAAACTTTTATGGCACACCTAGTCATTCACTTACCTGCAAATTTCTACTAATAACACAAATCGCAGCTCCATCAATTAATAAACAGCGAAAGAATTATATCGGAAAAAATTAAAAGTCCACTTGCAACTCAATACACCTCTGTAATAAATAACGACTCGCTGAACTGAAAACTTTATTGCCAACTAGCCAATAGCAAGCCGATCACGTGCTAGCCATGCAACAACTTTTGTTTATCTTTCACTTGCGTTTAGTTTGAATAGAGTTTAGAAATACTGGGAATTAAAGAAATAATAAACCGCGCTTGTCAGAGGGGGCACTGAACTATTAATCATGTTAATTTGTTCACAGGTGTATGTATATAATTATTTCGCTTCAATAATAAATTTTTCTCGTTATGGCACAGGTTAACTTTAATTGTAGTGTATGATTTTGTAAGAATTATTTGACTCTTTTGTTGTTGATTTTCAAGTACCTATTGTTTATCTATTGAGAATATAATAAACTGGTATCGTGTTGTCTATTGTGTTATTTACTCCCTAGTCCCAACAGAACAAACAAAACAAAATAGCTAAACGAACTTTGGAATTTTTTTTTCTTCACTGAACTATCCGAGAAAAGACAAGTGGAGCATACCACTATAAAAAACTGGCGCCTGAGCAAACTGAAGAACAAAAAGAGAGGCAGCGTCCTCCACAAACTATAACATCTTTCTATTCCTATAAAAAAGCGTCAAAGTCGTAACGTAAACCATCACAAATTCTAACAAAACCTTGAAACAAAAAAAGTAATAGTGGTTAGTACGTTACAGCAGGTCTGCATAAGGGTAGTACAAGTTGCACGGAAACGTTTGAACCAATCGACGCACAGCGCGGGGATGACGTCTGCCAGTATGCCCGTTTAAATTTATCATCATTAAATTTATATCATTTTTTAACCCTTCAGAGGTATTAAAGATATATAAAATTAGAAAGTATGATTATTTTCCCACAATATAATTTTATGGCTGAAAGTAAAACGTAACATATAAATAGCAGGGTATATATTCATCTTGAAATTAAGATATAAGTGTATGTAAAAAAATTGTAAAATGGTAGGGACCTAGGTACTTCTGTTCGACATAAATAATTATTATAATCTTTTGGGAAGTTAAAAATAATTATTTTTGCATGCGGTATGCTGCAAATAACTGTTGTTGAAAACACCTATAAGAACCCACACAAATCAGTCAGTACGCTTGTAAGTAATACATAATTATAATAATTGTTTCTACAGTAACAACAAACCTAACAGTACACTAATATACTTCATCAACAATTAGCACCACAACTATTAGATATTATTAAAAAATTGCTAAATATATTCGCTATGACATGACCCAAAAATATTATGAAGTACAAAACGAAAACAGATAGGCGGGACTAACTTTGAAGCTGGCATACCAGGTGTTACGTCACCCAATATGACCATCCTCCCTTGTGTCTCGTCCCCTTCCGAGTTACCAAGCAACCTGTGCCTCTACTAACCTTGATAGGTGTGTGGTATTGACGATTCAGATAGATTTCCATGGAGGCTACACAATTTCACTTGCTCTATTCTTCACATATATGATACAGGGTGTCACAGAAATAGGTAAGTGATAGAAAAACAAATTTTTTTGTATCAAAAGTTTTTCTTCGCACATTATGCCTTGTTTATTTTTTTAAATTTGTGATATTTGTTGGCAATTTGCTAACAAAGATCAAAGATATTTATTACTGAGTAAATCTTGCTCGAAAGAAGAATGGTTTGGAGTAATAATTTATCTTATACAAATGCCACCAAAATAAAAAAAATAATACAATTAATGTCAGGTTTCATAACCAAAACCATATACTTTGACTATGTAATTTGTAACCATCTCATACAAGAGTTAATAGTTCCGCGTAGAAACAAAGCGGCCGTGATTGGAACTGTTTCTTTTTTTACCGCCATTGTCTTGTTTCCATTAATGGTTTGGCAACGCATAGTAGGCTTTGCGAGACTCCTCAAGTAGCATTTGCCTCCTACCAGTCTTCAGTCCCAGTGTAGAGGGAATAATTACTGAATGTCTTACTTTTTTTATTGTATACCTACTTAATTAAAAAATATGATAATTTTTATTTACACATTTTTATGTTACTTTACTAATGATAATGAGGATTTTTAAAAATAAAAAATATTTATTGAATCGTGATCTTGAAGTTATAAAAGAATATTTGAAGGGTACCCACTCTCTTTAAAATTGACTATATGCCGTTCATGAATGTTACCAATGGAACACAATCATCGGTTTCTTCTTTCCACACAATGCTTTTTACTGATTCGATTATTGACACATCATAAAAAGCTAAGTGCCTTAGCCAGTCTTCTATAAAAGGCCCAAATTATCTCCACAGCAAGATTAGAAAAAAATACTGTTACCTCATACAAAATGACTGCCTCTTCTGTTTGATATTCTCTCCGTTATGTTGATCTGTTCTTGCCCTCCCGGGCTCGCGGCCAATTAAGTTGAAAACCAAACGAATAAATTCGTTGTGGTGGTCTAAAAAGAAGAAGAGGACGAAAAGGAGAAGAAGAAGAAGAGTGGCCGCGGAGCGCGCGTGCGCCCGAACGTCCACCAGGCATGTGTATATAAAATTAAACGATGCGCAGTAAATTTGTACTAAAGTTAACAAGTACTAACGCGATGCTAAGTAGTCCCCTAACGAGCTGCAGACCCTACGCGCACGTTCACTTACAAACAGCCGATATTTTAGTGGCCGTTTCCTTCGAAGTGGAGAGAAGCCAGGGCGTGCAAAAATTATGGCGAGACACGAGACAATCGTTAAAATTCTTGCCGTCGTGATCGTTTCTGGGACTAACGCGCTTTTGTTTTGCAGTCCGAACGCCTTAAAATTCCAGCTTTACGATTGCTCAATACCACCTTACGGCGAATAAATTACAAAATTGACGTTAAACGCCGTCGTTGCGCAAACCTATAAAATGCCGAATATAAAAAATCCCACGTTCAGGTTTTTCGAACGTTTGTCGCGCTGCAATATAAATCAATCCGAGTCCTGTAATATTTCAAGGTGGATTTATGCTAGGAAATGAACGAAATTTACATTTTAATACAGAACAAACACTGGGGAAAACCTGGAAAATGTTATTTCCTGCCTAACGTGCTATTTATTGCATATTCTTATCTGTGGAGGTACGTAATGGTCTGTTTCAATTTTCTGCAGGCGGATCCAGGCATACCCAATTTGAATACGTAATGCGGGGAATAGCTAACTAAACTGGCTTCCTTCCTACATTACATGCATCCGATAAAGCATTATTTGAATAGATCTGAGCGCGGGGGCCAAGCGATATCTCTTCTTTGATTCGCATTTCAGCAGGACAAGGAACCCATCAGATACCTAAGTCAGAGATGTTAGTTTATCGGTGCAAGTTAAGTATGGACCAAAGCGTTCATCAAATGGCCACCACTAGGTATACTTCGCTGGCATACTCTTGTTCTTTTGATGACATTTTCAAGAACCATTTCGGGTTGCAATTATTGCGTAAGTTAGCATGGTCCCGATATCTCTATTTGAACCACTAAATTGTTTCTTATTCAGTGTGTATACTACTGTATTAGTTGGTACCTACCGCAGGGACTCTTTAAAGTAAGGGGACCCAGCATTACACTTTCCAAAGTGAGGCCTATTCTTTCCTCATTCTACTGGTCTCAGTGATGCCAAGTATGCCATTTTATTGGAGAATCTATATGAATATAATAGGTATACTTTGATTGTTAGTAAAAATTAATAATGGTTTCCATGATTTCTAAAAATTCGACTTGACAATTTTGTGTAGGTATATGTTACAGCCCGTATATGAAAACAGAACGTATGTATACGGTCTATAGGCTGTATCTATACGGCCTAAATGGCGCAGACCGTATGTAAATGACATGTCATTTCATATACGGACTAGACCGTTAACATACGGACTATTGACATTCAGACTGTATGTGCAATCGTATATAGTGAATTACCCTTCTTTTTTATATAGTCCCATTAAAGAAGAATATGCCTTCTTTTTAGTATGTATTTTGCAGAAAACAAATCTAGGATACCTCTACATTATACTAAATAGTTACCTTTTTTCCTTCAAAATACTACGTACCAGCAAGAAGTAATATCCTTTGATGGGCCTATATAAAAAAGAAGGGGTAATTCAGAAATGGCGGACGTCGAAACAGCCCGGAAAACATTGCACATACATTCTGTCTTTGTTTAAATCTCTCTGTGATATACGGTCTAGTTGCAGGTATACCGACTAGACCGTTTGTTGACGGACAAGCTTGTACATATTATATGGACTAATATCTTCAGCCCGTTTACATATGGACTAGTCCTTTTGTATACGACCTGTTTTACATATACGGTCTGTAACATATACAAGTGCAGAATGTGGCAACTGTCAAATGAAAAATGAAAGAAATTTATTTTATATATTTCCACCAATTTAAGTAATAAGTATGGTAAGTCGGTAGTGCCGATTTTGCTTATTTAAGAATTTGTCGCTATTGCACCTTGTTACCAGGTTCCTCAATCCATTTGTAATATGTATACTTGAACTTTCTTCCCTTGTTGAATGTATCTACCCAAAGAACTTTCACAGATTTCGGGATGGACTAATAAGATTATAGGTCTATAATAGTAGTTCTAGTCATGTAGTTTTTCTCGGTGTTCATTATAAAATTTTTGTAATTTTATTTCTATCCCAAGGTTCTACCTCACAAACTTAAAATAAAGTTGTAGTCGTAAAAAAATACCTGACTGAAGCTACCTGCTTAATAATTTAAAGTTTTCGAAATACGATTTGTTTTGAACTACCTAAACTTATACGTAGTGCCCACGTAATGGGAATTGTAGAATTACTAAAGGTGATGCAGGAAAAATCAGGTTGCAATTATTGGGACTACTACAGGCGGCCGCTTTACCTTTAATTGACACATCTGAGTATCTGGAAGTTAGAAAAGTTATAAATTGTGAATTATGATGGGAAATATTTTGCCTCCTTTAGAATCTATGGCACTGGCATGTCACATAAAACCTGATGGCAGTTGGACACTGACATATAACATAACCTTGTATCAGCCCCCTTGTGGTCTCCGTGGAGTCGACAGAAAACAAACTTCCCCTCAAGGCTTCACTTTTCCTATGTGATAGACTGTGACATGCTGGGTCCCTTTATTTTAAAGAGTCCCTTAATTGTACCTACCTATGGACTACAGAAACTAATACCCGAAAAAAATGACGCTGTTGTTCTTTTGTTGGACCATTCTCTATAGATCTACACCTATAACAAATAAGGAAATATGCCCCATCTAAGCCAAAAGATTTCATTGAATTTTCATCGAAATGATGAAGAAAAACATTAAATGCAGCTTTCAGTACTGCTCAGTGCAAATTCTTTGCAGTACCTTTTTAACCCGTCATGGACTCTTACATTCCAAAAAATAATAAAAAAATCATGATCATGTTATGTTATTCTGGACAAGCAAATTTCACATATTTTTAAATTTTTTGGGCTCTCTGCTCTATATCTATATCAAATTTTGCATTACGTTATTCTAGCCTTTTTTGTTGACAAACGAAACGTTTTATATTTATGAAGCGTTACTTTTTCAAAACAAAGTTTATCTCCGACCTCACTGGGTGATCAGATATGACTGGTATGCCGGCTTAACTACAATAACTGTTAAAACGTCATTCTCCCGTTATTCCAAACCGTCCAAACCCATACCTAACCTTATCGATGACACGATATCCTCTGGTAGACCGAATACAGACCTACCTCCCTAACCATTATTGATGATCGCCCGTGGCATTCCTTTTATCTCCGCCTGCACATTACTGTGACACAAAATTAAAGAAGAAATTATTAGGGGTAATTAATCAACTAAAGAAGGCATTGTTTGTCTAACGAATTTGATTTATTTAAAACAAATGAAATTTATGATTAGTCGTTTTTCGTCCCTTTGTGGTGCCGACGTTCATTAGGCACGGGCGCCGACCGACGAGACCAGCAGGCCTCTGTGCTCCTCCAAGGTTCATCGGTCACAATCTGAAATGAAACAATCACGCGGTCAAATGCCAATTATCGTACTCAGTTTACAGTAGATGCGGCAACATAACACGTAATAAATGAAACAACGGCTTTTAACCCTTATTATTTATTTATATAATTAAAGACGAAGTGCACAATTTTGTTCAGGCTGAAATCTACAGTTTCGTCGTTCTGTTGTCGAGAACGCCGAACGTGGCAACCTTTGTGCCTGTGAGGAGGAACGGCATTGCAATGCTGCCGGTGCCACGTGACATTTTGGTTAAAATATCTATAAACCGAATGTGTTTCAGACCTAAATACATTAATTTTAACCACATACTCAGAAAGGTGTCTAAATGCGGAAAATCGAAAAAAAAAATTTTTCGGAAATATTTTAGAAATAATTAAATAAATTTAATATTTCCCCTAACGAGCCGCTCAGTTTTATTATCGGGTAGACGCGTACCCAAGGCGCGAGGTAGAGGCAACTTCGTTTCAGGTCTTCCTTACGACATTGACAGATAGCGGAGCCAGGCAACGAAAAAAACTCAATATTTTTTATCTTTTCAAGGTATCTACTGATTTATCTAAATGTGCCTACCTTTTATTATCCTTTAGGATAATAATCGCTGATAGCAAATGAAAGGTGGTTTAAAAACTATCCTCCTCTGGTAAGTTGAATGGTAACACCTCGGTAAGACACGCACTCCCGGTTTCGAAAAGAAAGTTCGGCGGCACGGCAGCGCCCGGACGATATGGTATACTGTGGTTTTCCACGGCGTCCACAGACGGAATTTAGACCTCAACTCGCCCTGCGTCCGAGGGGAATTGTAGTACCTTCTCCGCCTACCTTTTCGCGTTGTCGGTTTCTTGGTTTCTAATGGCCGACTGGCCGACTGGCCGACTCTCCTTCGCGGTCGCACTCTGCGCTCCCTCTCGATGTGGCGACTGTCGTTTTGCTCGCGGTGCGACGTTGCCGATAGAGTTAATTCATTGTCTGATTTTTTACTACTAACTAGATTTATTATTTATGTATTTATTACCATGTACAGTGAGTGTCCTCCGACAACAGGAATCTTTAGCAAACAAAAAAATAAAGGCACAAAACACGGCGCTTAGTTAAGGTTTTATGTTTTAAGAGGTAACACGATAACAACAAAAAACTAAACTGCGGCATACGGCAGATAGATACATTATCGCCCCCTCTCCTGCCGCGCGGAAGGGCCGCCTCCACCGCCTGATATCATTAGTTTAATTGAATTGGCCTTTCATAAATGCATAAATGGTAAAATTACTTAAAATTACTTAAAATCGGGGAATGCCAGCTAAAACCGACAACATCGCACGTCGCCCAATAATGTAGCTTCTGGCCGGCCCACTTCGCGGTCGTTACCTCGCCAGTGGCGTCGTTACTGTTTGTAAAAAATAGCTTCCTTAAACAAATTTTTCTGGCTTTATTATTGACTTTTAATTTTTTTATATTGCGGATTCCTATTATATATTCCGCCCTTTAGTTATTATATATTGTTTGTGTAGTTATCTTGTTGTTAGTTGTGTAGTGTAAGTTATCACTGACAAGGATTACGGGAAAAGGCAATCCGGTAATTTGCCGAAATTGGATGCGCTCATGGTCACACAATTTTTTTTCTAATAATCCGATCTATTTGTGAGAATTAAGAATTTTCGTGTGGCAGTCGAGGTAGCCGAAGTTATTCACAGAAACCCGAGGCCTGCCCGTCTTGTTGGCCGCGACGGGCCGGCGCTTGCCGTCGCCATGATTGATTGCCCTTTGTTTTTTACGATATTATTCTTGACCGCTCTCATGTTAAATTACAAATTTCGATGGGTCATCCACGCTACACCGGAATTTGCAATTTGTACACGATGGAAGAATGAATGCCCTTTTGTTCTACTCTGGTTTCGTGTATACGCAAAAAATGCAGACGGCCGACATTTTGCCTTGCAAATTTTTCAACCTCGGTATAAAGCAATAAAGTTGAACTTCAGTGTCTTGGTACACACAAACAACTATATTTTTTTGAGCAAATCGGAATATCTAACCAGGAAGCTAAACTCTATTCAAACTAAACGCAAGTGAAACATAAACACAAGTTGTTGCATGGCTAGAGCGTGATACGCACGTGATCGGCTTGCTATTGGCTAGCCGGCAATAAAATCTGACCCGGCGGGCGAGTGCAGCGAGTCGGTGTTTCTTACAGAGGTGTATTGAGTTGCAAGTGCGGACATTTATTTTTTCCGTTATAATTCTTTCGCTGTTTAATAATTGTTGGAGCTACGATTTGTGTTAATAGCAGAAATTTGCAGGTAAGTGAATGACTAGCTGTGCCATAAAAGTTTGTTTTTAAAGTTCTTAATACTGGGACATATTATTTTAATATTTTATATTATAAAATTGATAGAGATCGTCCTTAATGCGGCCCTGCCTCGTATTAGCCCTCGCAGAATTGTTCACGTGCTTCCATTTTGTAAATGTTTACGCGCCACTTGCATTTAGTTTGAATAGAGTGTAAAATAAAATATCTTAGGTAAAATTCTTGAATACGCCTCATTCGAGAATTCTAATTATAAGTAATTGAATAAAAGAAAATCAATTTTCGGAATCAAATCAAGGAACACAATGCCGCAAGCCGCAATCCCGCCAGCCTGATGTAAAAGGCGACGAAGCGTGCTTTTATCTCAATTTTCTTACATATTAATTCGGAGCAGAAAAATGAAGTCGAATTAATAAGCTCTTTTGTGAGTTGGTTATAACTTTTGCAATTGAGTTCTCGCAAACGCCCGAGATATCGCCAGGGGCGTATCGTACAAAAAATTTATTTTAAGGGAAACCATTTATTATTTGCTTTTAATATACATACCCACCCTTATTTCTTTATACTTATTATGTATATTCATATTTTTTACCTGGAGAAATGCATTCCTATATAATTTTTCCTAAATTTTCAAAATCTGCATCCGCAGAAACAATTATTGGACATCAAATAAAAAAGTTACAAGTATTTGATTTTTTTTTATCTGCGCTTCTTCCCGATTACAACGTTGTTAATATGAATATGTCATAATGTTCGCTCCATCAATTGTATATGTATAAAACGTTTTTGTGAACATGGATCCGAAAATGTTTAATAAAAAAGATACAGGGTGTTAAAGTTTTTTTTTAACGGTTTATTAATTATATTTCAAAAACGAGAAATTATAAAAAATGAAATAAACTGAAGACACCAGCGTTTTATTGTCATAACCAGTGGCGTACGGGAAGGTAGGACACGCCCCCTTTCCAAAAATCATTTGTACGTAGATGGTTCTTTAGTAAATCCGACACCATTTCGCCATTACCAAAAACACCATTTTTATTCATTTTTATAGAAAAAATATCTCTTGTCAATTTACCCTAAAACTTCTGGAAAAGTGATAATTTCGGGAATGGATTCAAAGCGACAAATTTTGGGGCCTACGTGTATTGTGTATAAGCACTTGTTTGCTCTTTTGACGCAAACAAATATTCCAAAGGAAATCCAAAAATAATTTAAAAACATCCTATTCCCTTCAAATCAATTGAATTTTTGCACCTAAATATAAAAAAGTTGGATCCACTTTTGTTCAAAATCCAGTAGCTTGAGGGAGAATTGACAAGATACAATTTTTATGTGAATGGGAAATCCAAAAATGGCGTCAAACTTATCAAAAACCTATGGGCGTAGAACTTATTTTTTTAAAGAGGGCGTATCTTACCTTCCAGTACGCTACTGGTTATGACAACAAAACGATGGTAGCTTCAGTTTATCGAATTTTATACCCGAATACTGTGTATTGAAATTTAAGTTAAGATTATTTGTCGTATTTGAGATATTATAATAATAACACCATGTATCTTTTTTATACCCATGTTCACATGAATTTTTTTGCTCAAAATAAAATGTTCTATTGTTTATTTCAAAATTGTGGTTTACAACTGGGACACACTGTATATTATACAGAGTGTGACAGGTTTTTCGATCAAGACTGACATTTTGTAGAATAACTCATTGTAAGGTGGGTTGCTCATACAAATATAGGTACTAAAGTTCTTAGTTTCTGGGATACAGGGTGTTGTAGTTCTCTTTTTTAAATTGGATTATGGCAATATCAACCAAAATAATGAAGCTGCTAAACTGAAATTTGGCACTGCTGTGTTTTTGTGGATGAAGAATATGCTAAAAATGTCAATTTCTACGCATCTCGCAGACTGCGCCACTTGCGCTATTTTTGGGTCGTGCTTTTACTCGCAACTTTTTTGAGGTTATCTTTCTGGTCTTGCAGGTCCATAAGCTTAGTGCATCTTTTCACTTGCAACAAAAGTGAACTCTTGTTTCACAATCATCAAATCAACCGTTTGGGTTGAAATTTGCCCCGTTGACGCCAACATTCGAAACATAACATGTTCACTCATCGCCTTCAGACCAAACACGCTTTTGTTGACGATGTTATTCTACCCATAATAAGTGTAGGTGTACGGCAGGATATCGTTGGATACATTGTTTTAAAATAACTCGATACTTGAAACTAAAGGAAACTTGAAAGAAAGAAAGTCGGACATCATTTCAGAAAAAATAAAAAGGATTTTCTGTCAGCGCCGGGGGTCGAACCCGGGACCTCTCGCTTGCTAGGCGAACGTTCTACCACTACACTACGCTGAACCGTTGAAATTAAGTCGGTCTGTTTGTATAGTAGCTGAACGGAGAGGCCTTCGTTCGCACCGTACCCCGGCGCTGACAGAAAATCCTTTTTAATTTTTCTGAAATGATGTCCGACTTTCTTTCTTTCATGTCCATTGGTCTACTTCCTATACGTATGAAAGTTATTCTCCATTTCCATTTTCATTTTAAAGGAAACTTGTTCGTCTATGATTGTTTCTTAGACTTGAGTCAGTGTCTCAAATTAGGATAGGATCGACAAATAATCCTGTTATACTATACTACCACCGAATATATATCCATAGAAGGTTCACTTGCCGAATACGGGCCAGGCAGTCCGACCGCCGTTACGCCTTGCCACCCGTCCCCGCTGAAATGCATGCAAGACGCAAGTCGCTCATCATCTATAGTCTAGTTGGCGGTAGATAATGGTGAAGGCGACGGGAACGTAGGGCTTCCTTCTGTGGTTCCAATTCTACTTTTGGTGCTCGGCCACCTGGACTATTGTCAGATGGGAATATTCAAGGGCATACTGGACATATGTCTTCTTCGTAGATACTACCTCGCAGGCATAATTTTTCCTTAAGCATCGGCGACTTTAAAATGCTATTGGCGCGCCCGTGGCTGGGCCAGCATAATTCAGATTTGATATAAAAGACGTAATAACAAGGAATACAGCAATAAAGAGGCGCCGCCGGTTCGGAATATGAAATTGTCGCAGGGGCCGCCGCCGCCCGACTCTCGTCCAACTTTAATTTCCCCGGCCCATAACTCAGCCGCATTAAAATATCTGGAGGCATTTTTACGACGCCGGAGAATTATTGGGGTAAATTACGTCGCCGCGTTTGAAATATTCAAATTTGAATTGCTGAATTATATCCCCCTCCTCCGGGGGCGAGATCTGCAATCCCAGATATTCTAAATGGAAAATTTCGCCGCTGCCGCTTCCAGCCGCCGCCGCGGGTTTCGGAAATACAGGGGAATGTCTGAAATAAAAGCATATTATATTTCTTGGAAACAATAATACCTAGTTATTTTTCTTCATACGTCACTTTGGCATTACTTGTTGATATCATGATATCGATATCGAGACAGTGTACAAATATGCTTGAGGCTTGAAGGCATAATAGTTCAACGTCTATGATTATGGCCTCATTTTCTACAATAGATGGTATAGGGGAGAGTCGGGTAATATCGGACACATTTCGAAAAATTGAAATAATTTTTATCAAAAAGTGATATATTAACATATTTGTGCTTAAAATAAACTATACTCTGTTTAGAGCATTCATTTTCTTTGATATATTTTTTGTCCTTTAAATTTTTATTTTTTCCAATGTAATCCTCTAGTTGGTCAATTTTTCTTTTTCCTTGTGTTTCTTTGTGTTCTTGGTCATTTTTTAAAGTTAATCTGAAAATAAGAATGTTCAGTTAAAATTTCAGTGTGTCCGATATCACCCGAAATATGTGTGTCCGATACTACCCGAACAGCACCGTTGGAAAAAAGTGGCCAACTTATTTTTTACGACCCTCCGATAATTTCCATAAAACCATTTTTATATTCCAAAATAACCAACAAATAATGTTATATAATATGAACATTTTAAAAGAACATACCGTTTATATAAAATACAGACTGGTAAATTTTATGTCCGGGAAATTTGTTTTGGGCAAAAAAATAAAAATAAAGCTCACGACGTGTACCGTTCAAAGCTCGGCGTCATACTGAACATAATATGTGTCTAGGGCAATTATAATAAAGCATTTTTTGACAAATTTGGAACGCCATCTATTAGCGAAATTGAGAAGATGCTGTTGTCCGATACTACCTACTGTCCGATATTACCCGACTCTCTCCTACATACCCAAAGATCGTCGGTGTGTTTACAAACTTTTCTCCCACAAATTTGCGTTGCATCGCATCTGTTGGTAAACTGGAAACGATGCATCTTGGCATTGTGATCCTTGCCTTGTCAAATCTATTTTTAACTTGAGAGTGACGAAGGTCTAGCTTCAGTTTTGTATAGCTGCCTTATGAAAAATTCGTGTCGTTCGTTTTGTTAGACCGATTTTCGCAATAAATTTCGAGTTCCACTTCGTAGTGTATACCTCCAGCTGGATGTATAAAACATGAGAGACAAAAATACATATTATTTTCACCAGAGGCGCCGAGATATATAAATTTTTATGGGAGATGTGTTTTTTTTTAATAAATTTTTAATTGATTGATCTTTGGAATAAATGATTTTTACCATATTGTAGAGGTAGGCAGTGTAATTTGGATTCTTCCCGGAATTACTAAATGCAGCCAATAGTGAACTCGTAGATCATAAAATATTAACATTATGTGGAAATATTCCACCACTGTTACATCCAGCATCCAGTGTTGAATTTTCGTACTAACGTTGCCAGATAACACAATGCGTATGTAGTTCTCATTATTTTTATTAATTTCAAAAATGGAACAGGATTTTGTTGGGTAAACATGACAATGCTGGCGCCATAAAGTTTTAATAAAAAGTTATGTTCTTCGGTCGCGGACCAGAGATTTTTTGTTGTTCAAAAACCGCAGTTTCGACGTAAACATATCCACCACCACCACGACCAAGAGCATGTCTGAATAAGGAAGAAAACTCTAAGTAAGTACAACATATTGTTTCTAAAATCTTGTGCATTATAAAATTTCGAAGCGATATACGAAAATGGAATTTACAAAAATATTATAATTAATAAATTATTTATTTCGTTAGAGATTACACCTGTGATCGCGTTAGTACTTACGGGTTCCTTCTGTTTTTGCTGCTGCTGCTCTTCTTGCGAGTTGTACGAACGAAAAAACCTAAATCGTGAGTAAGACATTTCTCTTTTACTAGTATTGCATTAAGTATATACCCATTAGTAAAAAAAATGGATCTAAACAAAATTAATTCATGCTCTCTGATACAATCACAACCAGCTGTCAACCTGAACCAGCAGCCTAAAGACATTCCGTTTGAAATCTTTGGTGGTAAAGTCGTAGAAAGTTTAACTAAAGATTTTACTTGATTACATTATTCTCTCTGGTAAATTTGATTTTAATAGAATCATCAAATGTTCGTTGTTGTCCGGTTACCGCAGGTAGTGATGGTTAAATTATTCTTGTTGGTATACTTTAAACAAAGATTTATACAACTCGAGATATTCCAAAGCGCCGATTGTCCCAATAAATTGATAAGTGCATGCGCCATCTAGTGTCGAACAGATGAACCCTACGGTCGTAGACCCTTCCAGCATCGCCTCAACTCTGTCGTACACATAGCGCACGAGTTTCTATTGTATTTTTGTTTTAAACGTAACATATTGAAGCTCTTAATAGTTTTTGACGGTATAATAAGTAGGTATAGTTTGAGTTTTCCCGCATACCCATGTCCCCCCTGGAATCGGCGCCACTGATTTTTCATAACTGGGTACCGAACGACCAGTGGGGCGTCCCATTTACATATCGCCCGGTCGGCCGTTGTTTCGCCCGATATTAAAATAACGCGCGGAAAACAATAAAATTCGAAACATTTAAAGTGTTCTATTGTTACAAAAACCACAAATCGTTTTACAGTGGGAATGTCCCAACGGTCGCCGCAATAATAAATAAAGTGACGCCGTCGAAAATAAAATATTGGCCTATTCGGAAGCGGCCGCAGACCACTTATAGGTTGCCACACTGAGAGAAAAATTTCAATTTGGAACCAGATATGAAGAGTTCATCTTTAGACGTCTTTGGCATTTATCAGAGACAGCATATTCTTAGTTCGTTAAGCAGGATCTGGTAAATGTTATTAAGTTGCTAGCAATTACTTGCTATAAAAGGATGAGGGTCCACAAAAATCCATATTTGAGATAGGTATGCCAAATTATGGCCAAAAGGCATTACTTCCTGCCTAGCATACTATACAGAGCAAAACAGTTGGCGGTACTAAGTAAAATGCGTTTTAATATTGGCTGTAGTGGGTACAAAGGATGAAGGTCCACTCGATGTTATGCAAAACGGATGAGAGTCCAAAATTCCCCCACTTTGTGCTGGCATTTCTAAGGTTATGTTATTTACATGCAGGCGCGGTCATATCCATTTGCGAGGGGGGGGGGGGGGCATACCTGGATATTATGTACTCCTTTAGGCGGTTTTTAAGTACCTACCTAATGTAACAATAAAACTTCAATAAGGCGATATCACAAAAAATATATAGTATTCCTTCCAAAAATATAACAAAATTAAAAAATATATATTTCAAATAAAAATTATGCAAACGATTTTTTTTGCATGTGCATTGGTCATATACAGTGTACCTATCCACAGATTGAGTTCATATAAGGTGTAAATAACAACAAATTTTCGAGTTGAAATCTGAGCTTCCGGGGATCAGCCCTGCTTGGTTTTAAACTAATTTGTGACATAATTTTACTTTCGAGCCAGAGTACCTCGCGTGCGTTTGTTTGCGATACCATTGCATTTTTAAGATGTCTGAGAGTTATATGCTACCAGTGACTAAAAAAATTAGTACGTAGTGTAGAAGCTCAACTCTACTTTGAAACTTTACCATGTAACTAAATTCCATTTGTATAAAATATATTTTAAATGAATATTGATTTTTTCTCCCGACTCCCATCTTTTTTTCCCTAACTTAAACCCCCTTTTACAATTTCTCTGGACGCCCATGTGAAAAAAATATTACTAACAAAACGTTTTACCAAAACAAGAGACCCCAGCTAACATTTTAAAATTGGTTCCTAATAACATATAATAAGTCTATTTCTTAAATAGATAGAGGGATTTAAATTTTAAAATTTGTTTTTTTCAAAACTTTTGTTTTATGACCCTCATCCTTTTTAGCCTGCACTCTTCAAATGTTGTTTGTTTAAGACATACAAGTTTATTTTTGAAATTGAATTCTGGCTAAGTACCTACATTTACCAAAATCAAAATAATCACACTGCTAAACAGAAATTTGGCACTGCTTTGTTTTGTGGGGTGGAAAATCAGCTGAAGATGTCAATTTCTACGTATCTCGTTATATTTTTGAGGCTATAATTTTAGTGCATCTTGTCATTTCAGTTTGGAAGATATAAAAAATATCCGATATCATGTTGAAAATTCACAGGGATAGGACATAAATAAATAAATGCAACCTTTTAAAACAATTGCCGACGTTTCGTCAATATATTTTGACGTTTTCAAGGCTAAAAAGAAAAACACAATGTCGTAAGAACTAAAAAAAAAGACGAAATACAATACAAACCGAACAAGAAAGTAAAAAACTCACCAAGTTAAATCAAAAAATTGCAGTAGTTAAAAATTTAATTTTTAGATCAACCAAGCTTAGTAGCCCAGAATACCAAAAAGAAAATCTTGTGAAGATAAAAAAAATTTTAAAACTAAACAATTACCCTACGACGTTTGTAAATAATATAAATGAATATAATCCTAGTAACAGCAACAACTCACAAATATTAACAACTACGTCCAACAGCGCTACCACTGGTCACAGATATTTCAAAATTCCTTCCATTCCGGGTTTTTCTCACAAAATTGCTCACATGATTAGAAATATGTCAAAATCAACCCAACTAGCATATTATAATACAAAAACCACGAATTCATTATTCTCACGACTCAAGGACAAAACTCCTAAAGGTGAATGTTCTAATATCGTTTATAAAATACCATGCAGTGAGTGTTCAAAGTCCTACGTGGGTCAAACTAAACAACATTTGAAGACCAGAATAAAACAGCACAAATATGACTGTAATGACAAATTCAAAAATAAAAAAGAAAAAAACAGCTCTGGCAGCACATCATTCTGAGGAGGGCCATCTATTTGACTATGACAATGCCAATATTTTAGATAGAGAAACAAACTGGTTTAAGAGAAATGTTAGCGAGATGATACATATTAGACTTAATGAGACTGTAAACTGTAGAACGGATACACAAAATTTGAGTAATTTGTTGGATTTATACAAAAAAACCGCGAGAATAACGAACTAATATTTGAGGTGAGATCGCCACTCACATGCGGACACACTGTGTATATGAACGTACCAATTGTATTAATTTTTTTTTACCCATTCAATTTAAAGAAACTATCCTCATTCTACCTTTCCTGCTCGAGTGTGTGGTTCCATTTTCGCTTTATTTATTTATAACGTGTGCATTTACGGTAACAATGTGTCTTTCAATTGTCTATATGGTCTTTAACAATGTTTTCATAAGTGCTATAATATTCAACTGATTTAACTTGGTGAGTTTTTTACTTTCTTGTTCGGTTTGTATTGTATTTCGTCTTTTTTCTGTAGTTCTTACGACATTGTGTTTTTCTTTTTAGCCTTGAAAAAGTCAAAATATATTGACGAAACGTCGGCAATTGTTTTAAAAGGTTGCATTTATTTATTTATGTCCTATGCCTGTGAATTTTCAACATGAACACTGAAGGACGTGAAACAACTAACAATATTCGATAAATTTTTTTGCAATATTATCGCTCTTCACCTTGAAAATGAAGCGTTTGTGTTTGAAATGAAATTTTAATTTTACAATTTATCCATTGTTAAACTCTTGGTACAAAAACTGACTCACCCTGTGCAATAAGTAATAATAATAAATAATTCCACTATGTGACAAAATACTAACCTAGAGAAAAAGCACTAAAGTAGCAAAAATGTAAAAGGGACGTTACAGAACTAATATTACTAAATAACTTACAGTGTGTCCCACTTAAGGACTGACCACCCCTGTAAATTTTTTATTTATGGCTCGATTTCCATAAACTTTTTTTTGTTGGATAGAGCTTCAAAAATGTCATTAAATGCATAATTCAGGTACCTCGTGCCTTAAATTCATGGCCCACTGAGACGGCGCTTTAGTGCTGAAATTTCGAAAAGTACTATTAGGGATTTTTTTAGAGGAGAATCAATGCCAGATTCTTATTCAGCGTTGTTCGAAACCCAAACGTACCAATTTGCATTACCATAGCTCTACAGGGTGTTTCAAAATTTTTAGTGCCCCATTTATTTAGTGACCACCCCTGTAAAATTTTTATTTTTAGCGCGATTTCATAAACTTTTTTTTTTGTTGGATAGAGCATCAATAATGGCATTAAATGCATAATTCAGGTGCCTCGTGCGTTACATTCATGGCCCACTGAGACGAAGTTTTAGTGCTGAAATTTCGAGAAGTACTGTTAGAGACTTTTTTAGAGAAAAATTAATGCTAGACTTTTATTCAACGTTGTTGGAAACCCAAACGTACCAATTTGCATTAGAAAATGGAGGACTAATTGAAATGACTGAAATTTGAGTTTATGTTATGTTGTGTTGTTTATTCATGTATTTGATCATTTGATCATATTAAATTAAATAAAAATTTTGTTCGCTAATAAATTTTTGAAAGAATATTAATTCCTCATGAATATTTTAGTGACCAACTTACCAGAAATTAAGAAAATTAATTACAAATTAGTACGTTTTTGTTTGGAACCTCTCACTCCATATAAGAATCTGGCCATACTTTTCCTTTTAATTTTTTTGGAATACCCTGTAGAGCTACGGTAATGCAAATTGGTACGTTTGGGTTTTCAACAACGCTGAACAAGAAACCGGCATTAATTTTCCTCTAAAAAATCCCTAATAGTACTTCTCTAAATTTCATCACTAAAACACCGTCTCAATGGGCCATGAATTTAACGCACGAGGCACCTGAATTATGCATTTAATGCCATTTTTAAAGCTCTACCTAACAAAAAAAAGTTTATGAAAATCGAGCTATAAATAAAAATTTTACGGGGGTGGGTGCGGCAATAAAAATTTTGAAACTCACTGTAGAGCTACGGCAATGAAAATCGGTACGTTTGGGTTTCGAACAATGCTGAATAAGAATCTGGCATTAATTTCCCCTAAAAAAATCCCTAATAGTACTTCTCTAAATTTCAGCACTAAAACACCGTCTCAGTGGGCCACGACTTTAACCCTTGTTTATGGAGGTCTTTAACGCACGAGGCACCTGAATTATGTGTTTGATGCCATTTTTGGAGCTCTATCCAACAAAAAAAAGTTTATGAAAATCGAGCTATAAATAAAAATTTTACAGGGGTGGTCAGTCCTTAAGTGGGACACACTGTAGAAAACATGCTTAGGAGGAAAATTGAAAAATAAGCGAACGTGAAATTCAGGATCCGTTCAAAAGGATATTGGAAAAGAGAAGAAGACAGCTGAGATATCTACTGAAAAACTGGCTACCTAGGTACATAATTTTTGAAAAGTTCTTTCTCTTTACCGAAAAGAGATCATACATAAGCTCATCTTATTTGTGCTTTGTGCCAGTTGTGAAATCTTTTGGTTTGATGGGAAATTTTGCGCCCCTTATTATAATTTATACCGCGTTAGAATCGGAAATTAATCGATAATTACCTCTCCCCAGACCCCACCATCAATAATATGAATTAGCATGTTTTTTTTTTCTTCGAGGTACAATGCGCCCGGCCGCGTTCGCCTTGTACCCGAAAACAATGCCCGAATAAATCTCCGCCCGGTACCACGCCGCAGCCCCGACGCCGCGGCACCGGATCGGCGCTGGCATATATTTATCGTATCGATATCGGACCCGCCGTGTATAAAAGAATATAAAAGCATGTTTATATTCCCCAGAGTCGTGTTCGTCCTGTTATAATGAAAGCGGCCGGTGATGTCTTAATCTCGAGATCGTGTGGCCACCAGGCGGCCGCGGCGCGGAGAGCAGTTTGGAGGTACCCACGGAGGTACCGTTCGGTGTCGAAACTGTCTTCCGCGGAAACTATGCATAATGCAAATAATGCAAAATAAAATTTATTTTACATCCAGTCTCCATAATATGTTGCCTGATGAATGTGATCTGTTTGATTGCTCCAAGCCTTCCTTTTTGAGGTGTGCCATTGAGTGCTTTTCATAATTTCACGTTATGTGTTGGGTAGTATTAGTATTAGTCCGCTGATAATTGTACTGTACAGGGTAGATACCCTGCGTGGGGCTCCCTATACTATGGTGATTATATTGATTGAGCTGTGCTTACTTTATAATCAGTTTTCTTTATTTTTTCTGTGGTGTTATGTTCCCTTTATATTTATCTTTGTATGTTGTCCTGTAAATGGATTTTTCTGTTGGGCAATAAATAAATAAATAAATAAATAATCGTATATAACTCAGCCGGGTAGTCGGCTGGTGGCCGGTGTATTCCTATCTGTTAGACAGAGACCATAGACATTGCTTATGAAGGATAAAGATAAAACATTGAAGTTTACTAAATACCGTCCTTTACCCCTTCCCGAAAATTCCTATATTTTTATAAAGCATTGTTGTTTGTTTAAATTAGTTATAAGCCGTGTATAACCGTGGCTATTCTGACATTGCGATCGAGGCGTGTTAACCCATGTTAATCCCCGTAAGACGAGAAAGTTGTATTTTTTTACCAGTTTTGCCCCTCCACTCACATCTTGCCCACGCCTCCTTCCCCCGCACTAGCCAGTCAGGGCGCAGCATGGACCCGAATTTGTCCGAAGATGTCCGATCTGGAAACGGGACACAACAGATCGGTAACTTACTTATTTACTTTATTATTTCTGTATTAGAGAGGTTTGAATGAAAGAAGCATAATAAATATTTTATATCAGGGCGGTAGCTATAGACTTTAAACTAGTTTAAAATACTCTAAGATACTAAGTTGAGGCATAGGTAGGTAGGTACCTTAATTTTTTTATAAAATTGAGGGCAAAATAGTTGGTGAAATTTAACCAATGGTTCTGACCAGGGACTCTTTAAAATAAGGGGACCCAGCATGTCACAGTCTATCACATAGGAAAAGTGAAGCCTTGAGGAAAAATTTGCTTTCTGTTGACTCCAAGGAGACCACAAGGAGGCTGATACAAGGTTATGTTATATGTCAGTGTCCAACTGCCATCAGGTTTTATGTGTCATGACAGTGCCATAGATTCTAAAGGAGGCAAAATATTTCCTTTTTCCTGTATCGCCTTTAGTAATCCTACAATTCCCATTACGTGGGTATTACGTATAAGTAGGTAGTTCAAAACAAAAATCGTATTTCCTAAATTTTAAATTATTAAACAGGTAGCTTCAGTCAGGTCTTTTTTTAAAGAGTTTTTATCTATACGACTACAAGTTTATGGTACCTTGGGAGAGAAATAAAATGACAAAAAATTTATAATGAACACCGAGAAAAACTACATCATTAGAACTACTAGACCTAATCTTATTAGACCATCCCGAAATCTGTGAAAGTTCTTTGGGTAGATACATTCAACCAGGGAAGAAAGTTCAAGTATACATATTACATATTACAAATGGATTGAGGAACCTGGTAACAAGGTGCAATAGCGACAAATTCTTAAATAAGCAAAATCGGCACTGCTGACTTACCATACTTGTGGAAATAATTGCTTGAAATCAATTTCAACTATAAAATGAATTTCTTTCATTTGACAGTTGCCACATTCTGTACTTGTATACACAACATTGTCAAGTATAATTTTTAGAAATCATGGAAACCATTATTTATTTTTTACTAACAATCAAAGTACCTCTTATATTCATAGATTCTCCAATAAAATGGCACACTTGGCATCACTGATACCCTTAGAATGAGGAAAGAATAGGCCTCACTTTGGAAAGTATAATGCTGGGTCCCCTTACTCTGACATTTGGCTCAGCGCCAAGCTCCTACCAGCATCGACTCAATAGTTGGTCTTGTTCCTAGTCCAACGTAAAAATGAATGAGACCACAACCTGGTATAATGTAAAAATTATTATAAATGTAGAGTTAACTCATTATCCTCCATAATATAGTAAACTTATCGAAAAAAGTTAATTTTTGTTATCGTGCACCTTGCTGTTATTTTAACTTGTTTTCCGTTCGATGGTAGATTGTTTAGTTCCAAAGTACGTTGGAACACAGAGGTCAATAATAGCGATTCTACTTTTTGTTCTTCAGGGATAATTGCATGTGCATCTACACATTACAAGTAATAATATATTAGGATATTGTAGCATATTGTATAATTAGCGCGGAATGACATTCATTTCCCACGAGTATGAGACTTTGTGCTACGAGCTGTAGGCAAGTGCTGCAAGTCATACGAGTGGGGAATGAACATTCAGTGAGAGTTATACACTATACTTTTTCTACGACTGTTTTTATAGGTGTTTGAATTCAAATTTTGGTTGATTACCTTTTTATAATTTAGTTATTTTGAACATGAATAAGTAGAGGAACCAGATGAGTAACAGTGAGACATGGGTAACAGTGAGACATTCAAAATTATAAATTGCTCATAGATGGCGCTAGGTGTGCATAACGGCAAGACCCAAGGTCAGCCTTCCCCACTACTTTCACAGTTCCCGCCCATCCAGTTTAGAAGTTGTGATGTTGCTGTGAAGATTGCACGCCAAACGCTAATTAGCTTTAATTTTTTAACGGTTAGATTGAGCTTCTGCAAGAACTGTCAGGAAACTGTGACGGTTTTTTTTAATAGGGGATGTATGCTCTAGTGTTGAACGGTGTTTGGTACAGTTAAAATTCAAAAATAATATTTGAGATTAGTATTGTTATCATGTTTTCATTTCGCAGTACCATGGGTAACAGTAGGACAATTTCAACAGGGGAACAGTGAGACGTGTTACTAGCCATAGGCAGTGGCGTATTCAGGGGGGGGGGCAAAGGGGGCAATTGCCCCCCCCCCCCCCCAGACCTGTCGAGATAAACGAGATTGGTAATATCAAAATTAATAATACCAAAAATTATATACTTCTGGCCTAATCTGAAAATGCAGTGAACATCAAACATCTACAATTTGTTATTTGTTTCATCTTGTCTTCTCGAAATTAAAACCTGTGCAGTAGATTTGAGAACGCGCCGCCGCGCCGTATAGCGTACCTAGATATTCTGTGCAGCGTGTAGGTGACCGTAAATTAGGCAAAACAACCTACTAAACATATTTTGCACAATTACAGTGTGCACCGCCACGCCAGAAAGAACATTTTCAAAACTGAAAATTTTAAAAATTTATATTAGAGACAATATTAGCGAAGACCCACTGAATGGGTTAACATTCCTTTATGTGTACCCTGAAATACCCATATCTCCAGAGGAGATATTTGACGAGCTCAAGACCAAAAAAAGAATACTTGATTTTGTGATATAGATTTTACTGGTTTGAAGAAAAAATATTTTTATGTTATACAGGGTGTCCGGTAATAACTTAAAAAATTTTAAAAAAATGGAAAATATGACGAAAAGTTCTAATGAATATATCCGCAGATGTTTGGTTTTCGAGATGTAGGGTGTTGAAATTTAAATTTTATTTTCGATTTTTTTAAGTAACTTTTTGAGACGACAAAATTTTCTTGAAAAAAAAAAACAAGTTAATTAAGTAAACTGTCAAAAAATAAATGTGCTTGTTTATTTAAATTTTATTTTTAAATTTCTCGAAAACAGTCACCTTTGGCGTTATTCACCAAGTATACCTTTTTTGCTTAGAAAACGTTTGGGAAGAGGATACATCCACAAAATGGTAGTAAAAGTTTACTGTGAAAAATGTTAGGGCAAATTAAATTAAATAATGATAGCGTATAGCCGAGCGTATAGCCCTCTACGGATTGCACCAAAAATAATACCAAATTATGACTTCCCTTCCCAAAAAAAAACTCCGGCTACCAAACTTTGCAAGAAAATTTTGTCGTCTCAAAAAGTCACTTAAAAAAATTAAAAACAAAATTTCAATTTCAACACCCTGCATCTCGAAAACCAAACATCTGCAGACCCATGTTCATATGAACTTTTCGTCATATTTTCAAGTTGGTTCATTTATTTCCGGACACCCTGTATTTATTTATTTCATAAAATATGTTTTTGTTCTGTTTTTATTCGTTAAAATTATGGACAGAGTTTTGTTATTTATAACCGATTGCCCCTCCCAGACGTTAATCCTGGATACGCCACTGGCCATAGGTATGTCTCACTGTTCCCCATATAATAGATAAATATTGCCAATTGCCTACATTTGTACACTTACAATGGCTAAAAATTAAAAGGTTTTCAATTTAGTTTCAGATATAAACCCATAAAATTCCATATATTCTGTTTATAATTGTCTCTTCAACTAATAGTAAACATCAGGTACTTTCATATAGTATCTCAGTGTTCCCCATGCTTGGGTAAAAGTAAGACAAATGCCTAGTATACCTATAGTTTCAATTTACTTTAGACTTTTAGAAGACAATAGTATGGCTATGCTGTTTTTCACATAGGTTTGGGAATCATGTGTAAACAAAGAGCAAAAAAATTATTTAAAAAAATTCATTGGATTTCGAATTATTGTAAAAAGAACTGTTACCCAGGTTCCCCTAGACATTAAATTGAAGAAAAAACATTAACAGGCTATTTCCTATCTATTTACCGATTTACAATATTAAATGATTATCCGTATCGACACTACCTTGCATGGAGCGTAGGTCTTTTGTTCTCCTGGGCGATTTGCTCTCCCAAGCGACGATAAACGAGATTCTAATCGAATGAATGAATTAATTGACATTAGCCAGGGAAAGAAAAGTGCCCCACAGCCACGGGCGTAGCCAGGATTTAGTTTTGGGGGGGGGGGGGTTAGTTTGAGAAGTAAATAAAACAACAAAAATATACTTACATGAAATTTAATATCTATATATTCATCCGAAAAACTACGACATATTTATAAAGTTCTTAACTTTAAATGAAATGGATAAATTAATTTCGTTCCTCTGCGCTAAATCTAAAACCATTAAAGAAGAAATATTCGGCTTTTTCTTTTAAATATATCCACTACTTCATCTGCATGAATTTCTGTTCCATAGTTCATTAGAGCCAAACCATTAAGTCTGTTTTCACTTGTAGTGTTTCGTAAATAGTTTTTCAGTCTCCTTAGGCTCGAGAAAGACCTTTCTGGGGTAGCAGTGGATACAGGAATGGTAGCCAAGATTTGTAGTAATGTGTAAATATTAGGATAAAGGTTTTTATCGCACATATCTAGGCATTCCAAACTAGATTTCGGGGTAGGCAGTCTTCTTATCAGCATGCAAGGTAGCTGAAGCTTTGATAGCTAAATCCAAATTTGTTTCTTTATTAGAAACCCCTTGACCTTGACTACACCACTTTTTCCAGTAGTCCATACCTTTAAGTTTATCACCCTTCCTTTTTTTCCCCTCCATTTTTCGACAGTAATAATGATTCACGTATCTATCCTTAACAAGGTCATCGAATAACAGCGCACTAAAATTACTCACTTACGCGGTACACTTAATTCTCTTCACTATTCGTTCACCACTTTTCACTTTTATTCGCTTCGAGTTCGCATGGAACAATACTGCCGTAAGCGCGGTCACGCGCCGCGGCGCCGCTTATATAGCAGCCCAGTAGCCGTCCAGAAACTTCCACGAACTTCCACAAAGTTCCGCTCATTTCGACCGAGGGGCGTGGCGAATAATCGAGAAACAACGCAAAGTGTCCCTACAATACAAAATAGTTCGGCTGCAACTGCGTTTGCCTCTCGTCAAAAGATGGCGCTAGGCGCTACTATTACTACATATATTCAAACGTAATAATAATTTAACTCTTCACTCCTCGTATTTTTTCGGTATAATATTAGGTAATATTTTGCTTATTTCGGGGGGGGGGGGGTTGAACCCCCGAAACCCCCCCCTTGGCTACGCCCGTGCCCACAGCTACCTACCTTTCGGTTTACCGGAGGCGAGAGTTTAACTGCGCTGACTCACGAGAGAATTTCTGTAAGTATAATTATTTCAAACTTGAAAGCAAACCGTAGAAACAACCCACACGCTAGTATACAGGGTGTCCACTTTAAGTGGCTTACACAAAATGTCTTGGATATATTTTTTTAGGGAAAATCGCCATAGCTATAGATGGTTTTTTGTCTCACTACCTATCAAAGTTGGGGTTCACAGCCGACTGTGAAAATTATGGGGAAAAGTGGAGAAAAATGGAAATGTGCATAATAATTTTATTTAAACAACTTAAGTCTTCCCATTGGTGGACAATAAAAAGGTGTAGTTATCACCACCACTTTGGTACTACAGGGTGTATTGCAAATTTTAGCAAAATAACCAACGGAAATTAAGTCAAAATCAAAATCGACGTACCTATAATGAATTTCAAGATAACATTGGTTCTCCTTGCCACGAAGTATGTTTTTGTCGTGGCATAATGCAAACTTTTTGAAAGACACTCTATAACATCTACGTGTGGTAATTGGGTTTTTACCACAACATCACTCGCATGCGGAAAAAACCTAGTTACCTCCTCCCATATACCTACTCCTAATATACTATTTCCCTTAGGACATAAACATTAGGTATAAGAGTTCGGGAGAAGTTTCGATATGATCTACAAATTTTTCTAGTACCCAGATGTTGCATTATTTCGGCTAACCAGGTATTCGAACAGCAAAAATCCATTCGGCGCAACACAAAACAACGGGCTGTAGAGAGAGGTCCGTCCAACTTTTCTTTTTGTCCACGGGCAGGCCAGGCGCCACCGCGCGCTCACCGTTCCCGTCCCCCTAGTTTATTACCACTGGTTTATCCGATTTCAAATTCAAATTTCCTGCTGCAGATGGAAACATCTTTATTTCGCAGGCCGCACACCAGCCCTATGGGAAATTCAGCAAAATCTGGTGTGGCCATAAAACAGCGGCCATTTGAATAAAAGATTGCCACTTGTTTATTCGGTATAGACTTACGACAAAAGGAAAACAGCTGCCTCTGTGGATTCTTCTTTTACTGGCAGGTAGATGTGCCTACAACCACGAACATGAATTATTGTGTTTAATTTCGCCGGAGATATTAAAAACCCTACCAATAAAGGATCATTTAACTTGTGAACCTCATAATTGCGGAATTGTTACCTACAATAAAGTAGTCTTTCAGTATTATGAACAGTTCGGTTGATTTCAACAACGATAATGTTCTGTAGGTAGCCTGCAACCTTGTTTGGCTTATCCAGAGGTCCATTGGGCATGATCTAGAATCTAGATTATCTAGAAAGACAAAAATAAAGATGGTGGCGTCGCTCGTACCGGCGCTGACTTTTTAGACTGCATGTTTTTCTGCCTTCGATCGACCTTGGTTGATATGACTTTAAAGAAAAACACCGCTATGGCCAAGAGCATACAATTTAAAAATATTCTTGAATATAAAACATAACAATCGTTACATGTCAGCATTTTTGTTCTTATTTCTTCGATTTTCGGTATTGTTTTTTAACAATATATAATTGTTTTTTTAACAATACCGAAATAACCATAGATTCGCAGAAAATCGAAGAAATAAGAACAAAAATCCTGACATGTAACGACTGTTATGTTTTATATTCAAGAATATTTTTAAATTGTATGTTTTAAAGTGTAGAAAAAATGTATTGTTATGTACCTGTGATTGAAACTATGTATTGCTGCCTTGAAAATGCCTAAAATTGTAGGAGAAACGTCGGCATAATAATATTGTTTAACAATCAAAACAATATAAACATATTGCTGAAATTGGTCTTTTTGCGAGAACCTGTCAAGGAAATTTTAAATCTAGTGACCGAGAAACGATCATATACAGTGTGACCCATTTGTTTTGGGGTCAGTCTGTAAAAAGTGTATCAATCGTGCGATTTGGCTGATTTTTTTTTTAAATTGTAGAGCTCGATGAACTGCACATTTTGAACAAAAATTGCCTGGTTCGCATAAAATCCAAAGCCTACTATGACCGTTTTTATGAGCAAAATTTTAAGAAACCATATTAGCGTTTTTTTTTGAAAAAATCTGTGTGCGCCAATGGATTGAGCACCCCTCGAAATGGGTATGTACAAAATTTCATCAAAATATTTCAAGTAATAACGATTTTGTAGAAAAATTAAAAATGCAGCCAAGGTACGTCTTTATTTTCAAAAATTCAAAGTTGGCCATGGAAAATAATTGAATTGTTTACTTTTATTAAGTGTCAAACTGTCTAAATTGAGTTTAGAAATTGTTTGTGCTCAATACAATTAATTATCATAATTATGGAATATTTAAGCATAAGAGACAAAATAGAAATTGTTCGACTCGTGGGCGACAACGAAAATTTTATAATTTTAATTGTTTTTATGTTTTGTGTTTATAAGCATAAGGTTGTATTATTACAATTCAATTATTTTCCATGGCCAACTTTGAATTTTTGAAAATAAAGACGTACCTTGGCTGCATTTTTAATTTTTCTACAAAATCGTTATTACTTGAAATATTTTGATGAAATTTTGTACATACCCATTTCGAGGGGTGCTCAATCCATTGGCGCACACAGATTTTTTCAAAAAAAAACGCTAATATGGTTTCTTAAAATTTTGCTCATAAAAACGGTCATAGTAGGCTTTGGATTTTATGCGAACCAGGCAATTTTTGTTCAAAATGTGCAGTTCATCGAGCTCTACAATTTAAAAAAAAAATCAGCCAAATCGCACGATTGATACACTTTTTACAGACTGACCCCAAAACAAATGGGTCACACTGTATATATGGTATAAATTTAGTTACATTGCGTTTTCCAGTTCTAAATTGATGCCAAAATAATAATGAATTAAATTATCCTCAAACAATTTTATATCATCATTATGGAACAAATAATTATTACCTATAAGTTTAATTTTACATTAATCGATATTGATAAGTAGGCCATGGAGAAAATTGAAGCAATTGTTTTTATTTGACAGTTTAATTAATGCGGAGAATGGTAAAAACAATTGCTTCAATTCTCTCCATGGCTTACTCATCAATATCGATTAATGATTAATGTGAAATTAAACTTAAAGGTAATAGTTATTTATGTACCAAGGCACTGAAGTTCAACTTTTTATGACTCATGTGGAGTTTAGTTGCTGAGGCCTCTGGCCGAGGCAAATAAACCACATGAGTCATAAAAAGAACTTCAGTGCCGAGGTACATATTATATATTTTTTTGAAATCGGAAAAAAAAATGTTTTATAAGGCAAGAAAATAATAGTAAGGGATCACCCGTCCACGAACCGACTACGCGCAGCGTTGCTTGACTTTTACCTAGGACAAGTATAATGACGTACGGCACCTTCTGACAGAAAAACCAAACTGCTGCTTCTTGTGCAGCCTACACAACAAATCTATTGATATTCAAATTTACTAAAATATGTATACTGAAGGATTGCGCTTCTATAGGAAACAATTTCGCAATGTGTACGAAAAGTTAAATGAGCCTTTATCGGCCGGGTTTTGAATATTTGGTCACTTTTGACGGGCGATTTCTCCGCGTCTGACGTTTGATGTTTACATCTAGCCAAGGCCTACTTATTGAAAAAATCGTACAATAATGGGCTACATTATTGTACGTTTTCTGTACTTTTAATGACGATTTTGGGACATTTTAATGCCGATTTCAAGAAATAATTATTTGTTCCATAAATGTCAAGAATAGGGTACTTGACTAAATTTTACAAACTTGATAAAACAATTCCTGGACACTTGCCTAAGACCCTACGATTATTTAAAAAATATATATTTACGTACTTATGAAGTTTTTAGACTTTCTTCGAAATTTGGCGGGAAAGCACTTATGACGTCACAAGTGTTTTAAAAAGACAATTTGGCAACATAGCAATACCACTAAAGTGTTCTAAGACATAACCTTATTCGGCAGTGAAAGTTGCAAGGAAAGTTGAAATTTCAGAATTCTAACCTCAAACTCCCAGACTTATGATGCCCCGTGAAACCACATTTAGTCAAGAAGTGTTTTTTTTTTCGTAAATACCTATTCAATCGTTTTTCTGCAAATTTTTTGGCTAGGTTGGGCCGGAATTCGGGCTCAGTATTAAGCACTATGGCGCCTTTATAAACGCGCCTTCAAGATGGTCCCTAGGCCGAGGTTCTCTCTTTATTGATAACTCATAATACAACTGTACTATTACTACAACGTAGGTAGGTACAAACCTTTGCAGTTTTATCCCATGAATTTCGGCAGACGCCAACATCGGATTATTAGAAAAAAATTGTGCTACTTAAAAAGCATCCCAATTTCGGCAAATTACGGATTTTCCTTTTAGGGTCCATGATATCTTACCTTACACATCTAACAACATGATAACTAGGTCCGCAAATAATATATATAATAGTAAATATTAATAACAAACTATAATAAATCGCACAGATATTAATATCTACTAATGTTTTGACTTAGCGATATACGGAATCGGAATGACAGTTGGCATCACGGGATGTCATCTGCCGATCAAAAAACCATACGTGTTAGATGACATGTGGATATATGCATATGGTTAGATGCCTAGGTGGGCGGGTAACGTTGCCACATAGGCGAATATTTCCCCCATTATTGATACCTGAATATTTATAGTACGTTCCGTATACAGATATTTTAACTAAACTGTTACGTGGCAGAGATGAAGGATATAGTTTCCAGCGTGTGCAGCATAAACAGACACCATTTTGCTATAGAGGACTCAATATGCGGAATAAAAAAGTCTTTATGTGACAAAATTTGTGTGTGCAATTGCGTTAGTTAAAGCTCAAAAGTTGCGATACATTAAGTAACAGATATTCATAGGCAAGCTGGAGATATTTGAATAGAAAACTGCAATTTGTCCTTGTTCCACGAAATATTGCAAACGGGCACCGGCAACGTTACAGTTCCGTTCCTCCTGAGAGGCACAGAGTTGCCACTTTTGGCGTTCTGGACAATAGAACGACGAAACTGTAGATTTCAGCCTGAACAAAATTGTGCAACTTCGTCTTTAATTATCATAAATAAATAAGTGTTAAAAGCCGTTGTTTCATTTATTACGTGCTATGTTGGTGCATCTACTGTAAACAGAGTACAATTTTAGAGCAATTAAAAATATTGTCAAGTACCCTATTTTGTTTAGATACGTAAAATAGTTTGATGATAATTTAATTTATTATTATTTTGGCATCAATTTAGAACTGGAAAACGTAATGTAACTAAATTTATACCCTAAATACTAGACGATACATCAACTTTGCAGCAAACATAGCAAACATAACAGAATTTTAAAGCGTTAATATGATTTTCTTTTGAAAAATACCTATTCTTATCGGTAATTAGTAATAAAAAGTTAATAGAATGATAAAGCTGGTGACAAAAAAAAGTTTTTACGAAGTTACAACTTTTTAAAATTTTCAGAAATTTCATAAATATTAAAAATTGTCAAAATACTAAATTTCTTATTAGAGCGTTCAAATTTGGTACACTTACGTAGAATTGAAAAAGAAACAACTTTTTCAAGTAAGACTTTTTGATATTTTAACAAATAAACCCATTTTTGGCGATATATTTTTTTAAATGTCATTTTTGACAGATAACGAAAGTCACATGACCACGTTTGAGTGGGGTCATTTTAAATCTTTTTTCAAGCAAAAGGTAACCCTCAAATTAATTTTCAAAATAAAACTTTAATTAAAAATTTCCCCCTTATGGTGCGAACTTTTTGGAGGACGCTGTAGATATAATGTGTTCCTCGGCACTGAAGTTCCTTTTTATAACTCATGTGGTTTATTTGCCTCGGCCTTGCAGGCCCCCATAGTTAAATTCCACATTCTTTATAAAAAGTTGGATTTAATAATAAAAGTTAATAAACGATAATAACACCAAAGGAAATCGAATAATGACCTATAATCCCCTGATGAACCGGTGTCCCCAAAAGGGGTCCCTGTTTATTTTTTCTGCTCTAAATCGGCTCACAGTATCCCCTTTCTATCGTTCAATTGGTTTAAGAGGACGGGACACGGCGGCATTTGCGCGTAATTGAAAAACAAACAGGGCGAGGGCGCAGGGCCGTAACGTAAAGCGATTACTAAGGGCTTCCTCTTGTTCGGCCGCGCAGCACCGCCCTCACCAACCCCGGCTAACGCCACCCTCTTTTGGGGTTGACGGGGTGTACAGTGGCGGGGCAGTTCTTATCCTTTGACTGGTATGCGATGAGTCTTTTCATCAAATTCGACAAATTTTTCCATGATGTGTTTGTTACTTATGCTTTTTTTCCGTATTTGTTTAACCATAATCTCGTCTAAAAAATATTGAACATTGCGAATTTCAATTTGTCCGCACAAATTACATCACGGATTTTATTTCGTTATTTCGTTGCGTCTACCTAGCGTGAGTCTTTGACCCGTACAAAAATTTATAGACAATAGGCGTACTCCAGAGGTAAAGTTGAACCCCTGGAATACGCCTATGAGGTTTTTTAAACTGAATTAACTTAATAAGATCAACCTCAATATACCTAATAGGTAGGTACCATCGAATTGATAAGTACAATGGAAGTCGCAAGCAGGTGTGATTTTCATTGTTGTTTGGGGCAGTCAACTCTAGAGAGAGATAGGTTTGAAATGACAATAAGTAAGACAAGGACGCGTAATGAACGTGTCAGCTGATTCAGGCAAAGGAGGTATATAGGGTTGTTGCATATTAACGGGCGAATTTAATGGTCATGTTCCGTAATTATCTTTATTTTATGATCTGTATTCCGAAATTAGGGGCTTGTTTGTAGGAATGAGAATTTTTCTATATAACCACAATAATTATGTAAATATTGCACAGAAAAAGTAGTGAATCGATTAAAAAAATTACATGGCAATTTTATGTACCTGGAAGTAAATGGAGACAAATAAAATACAAATTCCAAAATAAAAGTTTATTTTAAAATAAAGGCGACAAAATATCTAGGTTAAGGTGTACCTACATTTTCAACTTTAATTACTTAACTTAACTGATTTATTAATTTTAAAATTTAATTTAATAGGAAAAGCATCTAAGAGAGGTAGATTTTACATATTTTTATATAATTTTTCATGTTTAGGCATCTAACAAAAATAATTACAAATAAGTACCTTATTAAAGGGACCAGAACTTCAAGATTAATTCCATGTTTGACTACGAAGTTGTAGATTCATTAGCACAATATTTTGCCAGTTTTTCCCTTGATAGAGTTTCTATCATGACTTGGAAAATAAAAAACTGTAGTAATTACATACCTACTTTTTAAGTTTGCGCTGCCCAAAATTCTCTACAAAAATGCAAGTCAATACTTGTAGACAGTACAAAATTTTTCCTTTTTATTGCCACAATCCACTTGTCTCTAATATCACCTTATCTCTTGGAAAACTGCAAAGTTATTAGAAAAGATTTTTAAGACTCACGAATGAAAAGAAACCCCACTATTCTTATTCTTTCCGCCCCGTAGGAGTTGACCACCTTTTTTGTAATTTGCAACTCCAACAGAGAGAATACAGCCGCATAGTTAAATTAAATTTTCTCCCCGATCTAAAAATAATATTAAACCAAATACCAACTAACAAAACTCAACGCCGTTTTATACGAAACTGCCACCACGACACGAACTCAAAATAAATAATATAATAATTATTACTCGTATTGGGACTTGGGACAGAAGGAAAATGACGTTTGACAACGGAACTCGTTTGAAGCACAGGACACAAAAATAGAATGTCAGGACAAACACCGCTTTTGTGTTATGTGGTTTTTGCCGGAATCAGCTGATTTATTTACTATTTCACTTACTCAAGTTTGGCTGCCAGTTTCTTTCTCTACACTCCTTCCATCTACTTGTCAATTCAATGGTAGGTACCTATGTATCCTTAGCTACAACTACATTACCTGTAAATGGACATCTCGTAAACAAAACTACTTCGATCATATTATACGTATGTAACAAAAAGTGTTTAAAACAGTTCAAAATGTAGTTCTTAGTTAGAACATAATAATTTTGCACAAATATATAATGATAAAATAAGCTCACTGCGTTCATTGTAAATTTCAACCCCTTGTAGGAGTAACGCCACTGGCCTGAAAAGGGAAACTCACTGTTTCAAGGGTGCTTGCCGGTGTTTAAAAATCAAATTTGGTCCATTAAATGTTTGCGTTTTAAGGGCTGTTTAATGTTTAGCCACCCCTCAGGTGAACTAATAATATATAGGTATATGGGGTGGGTGAAGCACTTAATCCGAAATAAATATTTATTGAAACATAAAAGTCTTTACGGCACAATAAGCTGTGGAGGCTTTTGATTTTTCCGCCCTCGTTTATGGTGTTTCTGGAATGGTAAAATAAAATTTTCATAAAACGCACATCTAGAGTAGCCTGTGTGGATTTTCAATCCATTTTCAGTTTTGCCTTGAATAATATCGGTGCAGTTGATTCCAAAATGGATAAATGGGAATAGAAACGGGCACATTTGCTGGACCTCGAGTGGAAATTTAGCTTATATTATGCGATGTTGTTGACTGTTTATATTCAAAACATAGCCGCATTTGAATTCTTCTTTATACACTTGAAAATACCTAAGCTTTTATGTGAAAGTCTCGTAACACCTGGTACCTACTTGAGAAGACGTCTATGAGCCGAATGGATAATCAACTCGTAGTCAAAACAGAATAAGTAGGTATTAGTGGGGCCATGTCACTTTTTAACCTTTTAAGAGCCTTAAGTGAAGGGAAATAACAATAAAAAATATGCGTTGCATAAGTACCATTAGAGCTAATTTAAGTGACTATTAACACCTATGCATTCGGGGCACTTACCCTCTTCCTCCCTTTCTAAGTGTCACATCCTTAATTACTCTTAATTTTTTGCCCACCCCGATATAGAAGTTTTTAAGTGGCGCTCCGTTTGACATGTGTTGAAAGTTTCTACACCTGTATTTACCGACATATAATCTGTTAGACAAACACAAAGCGGTCTTCGAGCGGCGGGTTTTCTTCTGTTCCAAATATAGGTACCTACCTTCAGACAAACAATATTTGTAGCAAATAAATACAAATCTCATATTTAGTGGTGCGGCTACATGTTCCCACAAACAAGAATTGCAAGTGCCTATACAAGCAGTGTCTATACAACAAGGTATACTAGGAGGAATTCACTAATGGCTCACTAATACTTCCCTGCTATTGTTAGTTCATTCCTCAATATTATTACTGAATAAAAGAAAATAAGGCAAATAAGACAATAAGGCAATAAGGCAATAAGACAATAAGACAATAAGACAATAAGACAATAAGACAATAAGACAATAAGACAATAAGACAATAAGACAATAAGACAATAAGACAATAAGACAATAAGACAATAAGACAATAAGACAATAAGACAATAAGACAATAAGACAATAAGACAATAAGACAATAAGACAATAAGACAATAAGACAATAAGACAATAAGACAATAAGACAATAAGACAATAAGACAATAAGACAATAAGACAATAAGACAATAAGACAATAAGACAATAAGACAATAAGACAATAAGACAATAAGACAATAAGACAATAAGACAATAAGACAATAAGACAATAAGACAATAAGACAATAAGACAATAAGACAATAAGACAATAAGACAATAAGACAATAAGACAATAAGACAATAAGACAATAAGACAATAAGACAATAAGACAATAAGACAATAAGACAATAAGACAATAAGACAATAAGACAATAAGACAATAAGACAATAAGACAATAAGACAATAAGACAATAAGACAATAAGACAATAAGACAATAAGACAATAAGACAATAAGACAATAAGACAATAAGACAATAAGACAATAAGACAATAAGACAATAAGACAATAAGACAATAAGACAATAAGACAATAAGACAATAAGACAATAAGACAATAAGACAATAAGACAATAAGACAATAAGACAATAAGACAATAAGACAATAAGACAATAAGACAATAAGACAATAAGACAATAAGACAATAAGACAATAAGACAATAAGACAATAAGACAATAAGACAATAAGACAATAAGACAATAAGACAATAAGACAATAAGACAATAAGACAATAAGACAATAAGACAATAAGACAATAAGACAATAAGACAATAAGACAATAAGACAATAAGACAATAAGACAATAAGACAATAAGACAATAAGACAATAAGACAATAAGACAATAAGACAATAAGACAATAAGACAATAAGACAATAAGACAATAAGACAATAAGTCAAATAAGACAATAGGACGTATTAATTAATACGTCAATCAACGCAATAAGACAAATAGGGCAATGAGACAATAAGACTTAAGAGAATATGAAGAACCTTCCCCACTTTCCAAATGCACTTTCCATAAACAGAATCAGAGAAAACTACAGGCCGATAAATTTCCAATATCCCGCAACAAATGAGTCTTTCATGTTGGCGTAATATTTCCCCGCCGTTGCGTGAAAGATAACTGAAAAATTATTGACGCTTTTCACTTCACCACCCCAATAACTCGAGGCGCGATAAAGCGCTCCATCAAAAAGATAATGGGATGGTTGAGCGTCTTTGTTGGGGCCAAATGAGCGTTCTTAAATCAAGTTCCAATATGGCTGCTTGTGTCGGCGGCTAATCGACCGGAAACTCTAGATTAGGATGCTCGACTTCCGCCGCCGGTGCGGCGAACTAAACGAACGGAGCTCTACGACACAGACCCATATTTTATGACGTACATTTGGGAAAATACGACGTTTTTGGCTGTTAAAATATATGAGAAAATTGAATGGGTCATGGTGAAACTAATATGTGTATGGCTAACATTTTACCCCGTAAAATATATAAAATATTCAATATATCTAACATACCTAACCTAAGCGTGTGTAGGTAGGTATTGTTAATATTATTATATAGCCGCTATTCCCCAATTCCCAAAGCATCCTCTATAAACGGAACCTGAGAAAAATTCCGGCAACTGAATTTCCAATATTTTCCAACAAATAAGTCTTTCGTACCTAGGTGTAATATTTCCCCGCCGTTGCTTAAAATAAAACTGAAAAATTATTGATGCTTTTCACTTCACCACCCCAATATCTCGAGGCGCGATAAAGCGCTCCATCAAAAAGATAATGGGCTGGTTGAGCTTCTTTGTTGGGGCCAAATGAGCGTTCTTAAATCAAGTTCCAATATGGCGGCCTGTGTTGGCGGCTAATCGACCGGAAACTCGAGATTAGGATACTCGACTTCCGCCGCCGGTGCGGCGAACTGAGCGAACGGAGCTCTACTAAACAGGAACATATTTTATGAGGTATCTACTTTTGGGAAAATACGATGCTTTTGGTGAAACTAATGTGTGACTAACATTTTACCCCGTAGAATATATAAAATATTCAATATATCTAACATACCTAAGTGTGTGTAGGTAGTGTTAATATTTGTATATAAAGCCCGTATATTCCCCAATTCCCAAAGCATCCTCTATAAACGGAACCTGACAAAAATTCCGGCAGCTAAATTTCCAATATTTTCCAAGAAATAAGTCTTTCACGTAGGTGTAATATTTCCCCGCCGTTGCTTAAAATAAAACTGAAAAATTATTGACGCTTTTCACCACCCCAATATCTCGAGGCGCGATATAGCGCTCCATCAAAAAGATAATGGGCTGGTTGGGCGTCTTTGTTGGGGCCAAATGAGCGTTCTTCCTAATCGACCGGAAACTCGAGATTAGGATACTCGACTTCCGCTGCCGGTGCGGCGAACTGAGAGAACGGAACTCTACTGAACAGGAACATATTTTATGAGGTAGGTACCTACTTTTGGGAAAATACAATGCTTTTGGTGAAACTAATGTGTGGCTAACATTTTACCACGTAGAATACATAAAATGTTCAATATATCTAACATACCTATGCGTGTGTAGGTAGTGTTAATATTTGTATATTATAGTCGATATTCCCCAATTCCCAAAGCATCCTCTATAAAAGGAATCTGAGAATAACTCCGGCAACTAAGTTTCCAATATATCCCAACAAATAAGTCTTTCACGTAGGTGTAATATTTCCCCGCCATTGCTTGAAAGAAAACTGAAAAATTATTGACGCTTTTCACTTCATCACGCCAATATCTCGTGGCGCGATAAAGCGTTCCATCAAAAAGATAATGGGGCGGTTGAGCGTCTTTGTTGGGGCCAAATGAGCGTTCTTAAATCAAGTTCCAATATGGCTGCCTGTGTCGGCGGCTAATCGACCGGAAACTCGAGATTAGGATACTCGACTTCCGCCGCCGGTGCGGCGAACTGAGCGAACGGAGCTCTACTAAACAGGCCCATATTTTATGAGGTACATTTGGGAAAATACGATGCTTTTGCCTGTTAAAAAATATGAGCAAACTGAATGGGTCTTGGTGAAACTAATATGTGAGGCTAACATTTTACCTCGTAAAATATATAAAATATTCAATATACCTAAGCTTGTCTAGGTATTGTTAATATTTTTATATAGCCGATATTCCCTAATTCCCAAAGCATCCTCTATAAACGAAACCTGAGAAAAATTCCGGCAGCTAAATTTCCAATATTTTCCAACAAATAAGTCTTTGACGTAGGTGTAATATTTCCCCCCCGTTGCTTGAAAGATAACTGAAAAATTATTGACGATGTTCACTTCACCACCCCAAATAACTCGAGTCGCGATAAAGCGCTCCGTCAAAACGATAATAGGACGGTTGAGCGTCTTTGTTGGGGCCAAACGAGTATCCTTAAATCAAGTTCCAATATGGCGGCCTGTGTCGGCGGCTAATCGACCGGAAACTCGAGATTAGGATACTCGACTTCCGCCGTCGGCTCGGCGAACTGAGCGAGCGGTGCTCTTTCCTACATGGCCCCATATTTCATGGGTAGATCTTTAGGTATTTATTCTCGACGCGCAACGAAATCATTGGGACAATTTAAAAGAAATGTTGAGTGGGTTTTGGCTTTCCCCGCGCCACAATTTATGTACTTCCACGGGCGTAGCCAAGGGGGGGTTTCGGGGGTTCAAACCCCCCCCCCCGAAATAAGCAAAATATTACCTAATATTATACCGAAAAAATACGAGGAGTGAAGAGTTAAATTATTATTACGTTTGAATATATTATGTAGTAATAGTAGCGCCTAGCGCCATCTTTTGACGAGAGGCAGACGCAGTTGTAGCCGAACTATTTTGTATTGTAGGGACACTTTGCGTTGTTTCTCGATTATTCGCCACGCCCCTAGGTCGAAATGAGCGGAACTTTGTGGAAGTTTGTGGAAGTTTCTGGACGGCTACTGGGCTGCTATATAAGCGGCGCCGCGGCGCGTGACCGCGCTTACGGCAGTATTGTTCCATGCGAACTCGAAGCGAATAAAAGTGAAAAGTGGTGAACGAATAGTGAAGAGAATTAAGTGTACCGTGTAAGTGAGTAATTTTAGTGCACTGTTATTCGATGACCTTGTTAAGGATAGATACGTGAATCATTATTACTGTCGAAAAATGGAGGGGAAAAAAAGGAAGGGTGATAAACTTAAAGGTATGGACTACTGGAAAAAGTGGTGTAGTCAAGGTCAAGGGGTTTCTAATAAAAAAACAAATTTGGATTTAGCTATCAAAGCTTCAGCTACCTTGCATGCTGATAAGAAGAATGCCTACCCCGAAATCTAGTTTGGAATGCCTAGATATGTGCGATAAAAACCTTTATCCTAATATTTACACATTACTACAAATCCTGGCTACCATTCCTGTATCCACTGCTACCCCAGAAAGGTCTTTCTCGAGCCTAAGGAGACTGAAAAACTATTTACGAAACACTACAAGTGAAAGCAGACTTAATGGTTTGGCTCTAATGAACATTCACTATGGAACAGAAATTCATGCATATGAAGTAGTGGATATATTTAAAAGAAAAAGCCGAAGATTTCTTCTTTAATGGTTTTAGATTTAGCGCAGAGGAACGAAGTTAATTTATCGATTTCATTTAAAGTTAAGAACTTTATAAATATGTCGTAGTTTTTCGGATGAATATATAGATATTAAATTTCATGTAAGTATATTTTTGTTGTTTCATTTCCTTCTCAAACTAAACTCCCCCCAAAACTAAATCCTGGCTACGCCCGTGTGTACTTCCATTAGTTTTTGTAAGTATATCTTTTTTCCACTTTGTCTAGTTATGTGATCTCAAAGAGTTATGAAATGTACGCGTCGGATGAAACATTTCCATCGATTGCCCTTCAAGGAAAGTGGTGAAAACGACTCCAACATCTAGGTACCGTTTCATTCAACTCCGTCCCGGTCTCGGTCTCTAATTTGTAAACAGCCCTCGCAACTGCCCGGTTCGACGAAGGCGAAAAAATCAAAATCTAATTTCCGGCGTTTGCGATTCGGGCTGTGTTCGGAATCGGCGATAAAGAGGGCGTTCGGATCGAATCCGGCGCAATTGCGCCCGCCATAAAACGGCGGCGCTAATTCGAGATGCCATCAGGGGGCGCCCCCGTCGACAAAGTGCGATCTAAAACGCGGCAATTACCGTTCGATTTTATTTGGGGCGATATTGGCGAATTTTCAACGAGTTGTGCGGCTTTATAGCGCTGAGATATTGGGGGAGGTTATGTACCTACTGTGACTGGGTTTCGGAAGATAAAGGAATGGCGATTGGGCAAATAACATTTTTTTGTTTTATAAGTGTCGCGGAGAAGCGACCGTCACTAATATTATAAAACTTGAAGCCAATTAAGAAGTTGCGAGAACTTTCCCGTTAAAATAATTAAGAAACTCATATATGCCTTAAATCGACCAATTTATAACTGCGTCCTTAGTTCATCTTCTGGTTACTTAAGTTTCCTCTCAAGCGCTTTTGGACACCCTTATAAAACTTCTCTTTTATTCGTCCTGCGCCTGTCTTACAATATATTACTTGTCTCTCTTTATTCCATTGTGATATTAAAGAATTTCATCTTTATCGTTTGAAATGAATTGGAAAGTTCGTTTTCTCAAAATTGGTATCGTTTTGTTTCTTTAAATCATCCATATAATATGTTTTGCTATTTTGATCATAGAAAAAGAAGACTAGATCTCAGGAGAGCGGTAAATTAAAGTGCAACTGTTTCTGCATCGGGTGAAATTGGATTCTACCTCCAGGAAATTCACGGGCTCTGCAAATATATGATGTATTAAGAAATTGCTGATAGAATTAGTAATTTTCGATTTTTATTTATGTTCATTAAACATCAATAAATATTATACATAATGATTAATTCATAATTTTATGTCGAGAAAAGTAACTAAATATATCATAAAATAACCTTGTAGTTAATTTTTCTTGATGAATTTAAACTTAACCTGTAACAGTAAAAAATTTAAAATGGCAGCCATTAACCTTTGGTAATAGATTTCAGGTTTTATATAATGTACCAACCCCACAACTGTTTTAAAATGTGGTTGCTGAAACTTACATAGTAATAACTTTAGGTAGGTAACTCTGTAATCACTAATTTTAGTGACACCTGGAAAGCTAAGGGTTCGAGCGATATTCTGTAAAAACGAATATATGACATGACCTCTAATTTACTACCTGCATCAGAAGCATTATTGATAATATAGAAAGATTTTTACCTGTAATAATTATTATAAATAATAAATGATGTTTAGGGGCATATCAGGTAAAGGATATCAATAATTGGAAAAAATGCACTCCAGCCTGGACTCGAACCCGGGACTCCTACTGTGGCCGTAGGTACTTTAACCACCTACGCTACCGGAGATACGGGTTCCATCGGCTAGGTGTTATTTATTCCAATTGATACATAGTTAGTAGCGGTGAGATGTAGGAGACTTCGGCGTCTTCTACAGCTACTAGAAAGGGTTACAGGGTGTAGGGTAACCATTCATTATTGTTGGTACCAAAAATCTTTCTACTTATATGTTTCATTTTCTTGGCTTGAGATTTTCTTGGCTTGACATTGTAGGTTAAAATTTCCACGTTCGATACTTACATTAAGTCGCTATATATCGAATATTGTGGGTAGAAGAACAAATAGCCAACAATAATGAATGGTTACCTTACACCCTCTAACCCCTTCTAGTAGCTGCAGAAGACGCCGAAGTCTCCTACATCTCACCGCTACTGACTATATATCAATTGGAATAAATAACACCCAGCCGATGGAACCGGTATCTCCGGTAGCTTAGTTGCTTAAAGTGCCTATGGCCACAGTATAGGAGTCCCGGGTTCGAGTCTCGGCTCCAGTACATTTTTTCCAATTGATATCCTTTACCTGATATGCCACTAAACATCATTTATTATTATTAATAATTGTGATTAGGTATTGTGAGTTTTTTACAAGTAAAATGTCATTTAAAATTGTATAGTACAACCACAAGAACCTGGCAAAAATACTTCTAGTTTATCAGATGTACCGAGCGCATGGGCAAATTGCAGAAAGGAATGGAAATTCAGACAAAGATACCAGTAACAAAGGCGAAATAGAGAATAAAATATAAGTGACAGTGAATAAAATGAATAACCATTATTCAACGCCTCTTTTGTGTTTTTATTTACTTATTGTTATTTTGTTTTACCATTGAAGTTGAAGTTCTGTCATTTTTTATGGTCTTATTATAAGAGACTAGGACTACAGAAGAACTGTTACAATGTATAATGTATAACAAGAGTATAGTTAGAATGTATTCATAAGTTATAAATAACCCCCTTGTTATGGGACATGCGTAGATTGATATCATTTTTTCGGTTGCATAATTGGATTGATATTAATTGATGTTTGTAATTGATTTGGAGAAGACCATTATAGAACTATAGCCTATAGCTCTTGGAAGTTATATAGCAGTCTCTTAATTTCGCATCAGAAGGAACAAAAGGGTGTTTAGAGTTACCTCTATAAAACTTAGTCCTACAGGTTTTATAATGTAGTTTCCAAGACTATTATATATCTCGGTTATAAAGCTTTTGGTAACAGGAATTCGAGGATTTATTAAAAAGGTTACAAACAATAGTTCGCGACCTTATTGTAAACCTATCAGTAACCGGTCATCTAGAAGACACTTATAAAACTTTGGAAACCTTTAGTTGCTTTTATTACTATTAAAAAGCTGGTGTACAACTCACGGGCGTAGCCAAGGGGGGGGTTTCGGGGGTTCAACCCCCCCCCCCCGAAATAAGCAAAATATTACCTAATATTATACCGAAAAAATACGAGGAGTGAAGAGTTAAATTATTATTACGTTTGAATATATAGTAGCGCCTAGCGCCATCTTTTGACGAGAGGCAGACGCAGTTGCAGCCGAACTATGTTGTATTGTAGGGACACTTTGCGTTGTTTCTCGAGTATTCGCCACGCCCCTCGGTCGAAATGAGCGGAATTTTGTGAAAGTTCGTGGAAGTTTCTGGACGGCTACTGGGCTGCTATATAAGCGGCGCCGCGGCGCGTGACCGCGCTTACGGCAGTATTATTCCATGCGAACTCGAAGCGAATAAAAGTGAAAAGTGGTGAACGAATAGTGAAGAGAATTAAGTGTACCGCGTAAGTGAGTAATTTTAGTGCACTGTTATTCGATGACCTTGTTAAGGATAGATACGTGAATCATTATTACTGTCGAAAAATGGAGGGGAAGAAAAGGAAGGGTGATAAACCTAAAGGTATGGACTACTGGAAAAAGTGGTGTAGTCAAGGTCAAGGGGTTTCTAATAAAGAAACAAATTTGGATTTAGCTATCAAAGCTTCAGCTACCTTGCATGCTGATAAGAAGACTGCCTACCCCGAAATCTAGTTTGGAATGCCTAGATATGTGCGATAAAAACCTTTATCCTAATATTTACACATTACTACAAATCTTGGCTACCATTCCTGTATCCACTGCTACCCCAGAAAGGTCTTTCTCGAGCCTATAAGGAGACTGAAAAACTATTTACGAAACACTAGAAGTGAAAACAGACTTAATGGTTAATGAACATTCACTATGGAACAGAAATTCATGCAGATGAAGTAGTGGATATACTTAAAAGAAAAAGCCGAAGATTTCTTCTTTAATGGTTTTAGATTTAGCGCAGAGGAACGAAATTAATTTATCCATTTCATTTAAAGTTAAGAACTTTATAAATATGTCGTAGTTTTTCGGATGAATATATAGATATTAAATTTCATGTAAGTATATTTTTGTTGTTTTATTTACTTCTCAAACTAAACCCCCCCCAAAACTAAATCCGGGCTTCGCCCGTGGTACAACTAATAGTTACTAAAGGTAATCGAACATGTTACTATGATGCTTGGATATACAGGGCGATTCGCTTTTCATTAATTTACATGTCAAAATATCTAATGCTCTTTGCATTTATACCAGAGTTTACAAATTTTAAAATAAGATTTGCAAAACCACAGGTAGTAACCCACATATAAAACAATATATCGGACTCTATTCCAATTGCCATTACACCCCTAGTAACTCCGCTTTATATCACACCGCAACAATGACCCTATGCCGAAAGGTCCCCCACGGTATTGTACAGGGTGTTCTCATCGTAAATTAAGTCAACGTGGGCGTTGCCTTGCACATTTGCATCACACGTGGCCTATCCCCACCCCGATGATTGATCATTATCCCTTATGAAAATAATAAAGATTACAACCTCCGTATATTTTATGCAAATAGACGTCGATGGAACGGCACCCGATGGGAGGGCCGCGATGTGTTACTCCTAATTTGCATTTATTGGAAAATGACTTAATGCGAGGTAATAAAACAGCCTGTATTAGCTTCAGATGAATGATAACGCGTTTACGATTATTAAATGGTTTTAATTTCCGAAGAGGAGTTGTAAATAGAGTTTTAATATTTATGTTGCAATAGAACATCGCAGTCAATGTATGCGATTCGACTCATCGTAGTAGATAGGTACTTGTAAATGGTCTATCAGATTATAACTTCTTACTTGATTGATCAAAATTCTCCATTCAATCGGTAAGTAAGTAGGGAACTTGATGAAGGTTTTCCAAATTTAGTGAGTGTCTTCAATAATATTGCAAGATTATTAATTTAATATACTATTTTACAGCTGTGTCGGAGAAAAGATCTACTCTCTATTTTCTTCCTAAGATTTATCTAATTATAAAGATATTATGTTTTTATATCTTCATACTTTTTTTAAGAATATATATACTGACAGTTGTATTGTTGTTGTATTGCAGATTTGTCACTAAAAGTTGGATCACTCTGTGTACAGGGTAGTCCAACATTTATGGATAAAACTTCAGGAATCTATAGGAAACGTCAAAATCAGTAGAATTTTTCATATAAATATGTATCGAAATCCTAACCGTGTTCGTTATACAGTTAGAGTTCAATTTTTTTCATGTTTTCTTTCATTTCTCCTAAAGGAAGACAGTTAAGGCAAACATATTTGGTACAGTTTAGACATTTAGACACACATTATAAGTTCTATAAATTAAAAATAATTCGGCCCGTCTAACCTAACCTAACCAGTGCCAGAGACGCGGGGGTCAACCATCATATTTTTTAATAATAAAATGATACGCCACTGGAAGAGTAATCTTTGTGTCTTTCCAGGAACGGGAAACGTCAAAATCGGTGAAGAACATAAATCTTTCTTCAAGGTCTGAAATGCTTCTTCACAATCTGAGATCGGAGATCCCATCCTCTGTGAGCTTATGCAGCGGCCTGGCTATGTGTGCAAAGTGCAAACGAATCTCCTGTAATAAGTGCACAAACCCAAGAAGCTCCTTAGTTCATGTTTATCTTTTGGTCGAGGCCATTTTTCAATTGACTCTATCTTTCGTGGGTCTGTTTTAACTCCTTGCTCTGAAATTACATGCCCCAAATATCTAACTTCCTTCTTGAAGAAACAGCATTTCTTCGAGCTTAGCTTTAGGTTACCTTCTCGTAACTTCTGGAATACATCTCGGACATTCTTCAAGTAATCTTTAAATGTTCTTCAGATATACTATACAGGTTTTCCATGTCATTCCTCTTAGAACAGACTCCATGAGCCTCTCAAAGGTTGCTGGTGCATTACAGGGGCCAAATCAGAAAAAGTAACGGGCTGAAGAATTTCTCGAATGTTTTTTGGCATTTTGTGAAAAATACTCCAACAATCCACAAATCCTAAAGTCAAAAATGTTGACTTCCCTTATGCGAAAAATGCAATAGAAGTTAAAAATCGACCCTGGACTGTAGATTTTGAGCTTTTTTGGCCGAACTTTAAAAAATATGAACTTTTTCGATATACAAAAACTCCCAGGTAGTCTAACAATTTTTGGTGAAAAGTCAAATTTTATGAGAAAAAGAACAAAAAGTAAAAAATGACTAGGATTTAGTGGACCACTGATTTTGTTCGGTGTTAGATGGAGGTAACTATATCGTGTAGGTTACCTCATATATTTTTCACAGAAATATAAATAAAAATATGAAAAATTATGGTTTATTTAAATATTAATTCGTTTCATTTACAAAATAAAAGATTGAAAATTAAAAATTATATAATGCGAAAAATACCAGAAAGCTTGCATGTCCGTGAAGAAGTTTCAGAAATTAACGGTGAATGGTATTTTGGGCCCATTACTACAAAACTTGCCTGAGAATTTTCGATTTTGCCAACTTTACAAAATATTACAATTACAATAATACAAGATAAACGGACAACGATCCTCTACCTACAATTCTCAAGCTCCCTCACATTTTAAGGCCTTTTTAAACATCTTGACTTCACGTCGCCTACGGGGCTCCCCATTACCATCAGTCTCCCGATCTGCACAATGCGCCTTTATCTCTGGATCATTAATAAATTAAAATGTTTAAATAATTGCCTGTCAATTCCTGTTCCATTCAATCGTCTAATTGGCCTCCTCGACGTAGTTATGTTAATGAGACTTTCAGCGCACTAATAGCCGAGGAAATTGAGCAAGAGCACAAGCGTATTGCGTAGGTAATTAAAGAAACTAATTCCGTGCCAAATGTTACCTACTTGTCTACTATCCTCCTACGATTTGCTAAGCGAATAAGCAAGTCAAGTAAATATTCGAATTTATTAATTAACAGTATGACAAATTTCCTCTGTCTTTTAAAACACATTTAACTATGGAAGTATTTCTAGAAAACACTGTATTTTTGTCGCTATCCTTCAATTACTTTTTAACTCTCAACAATCATTAATGTTTCCTAATTTTTGTTTGCATAAGAGAGAGCTTATTGAATTACTTATTGGTTGTTGTTGGCTTAGCGTCAGGTCATTAAGCAGATCAGCGTCTTTTATGTGCTGTAAGCAAACATTTTTCTAGTGTTAATTTTACTGTAGAGAACGCGTGCAAGTGTTTGAAGGACCAGATTTTTTTACGACAACAAAGAGTAAGTTCAGAAATACAGGCGTCGAGTATGACATTCGGCATATTCAATAACAATTACTGATAAATATATATTTTGGTCGAGTATCATACTATACCCACTCGTGGGCAGACGTGAATATCAACAATGATTTATTTATTTGTCCCATCCACGTCACTGGCCATTTTGTTGGACGGGCAGTAAACATTAATCATTATTCGCATGACAGTCATTAAAATTACAATAATTTCACATAAGTTAGCCGTATATCAATAGCCTTTCGAAGCCTTTGAATAATTTGCTTCAGCAGGACGTCTTATATGCTGGTAGGGCATTGAAAAATAATCATTTTAATGATTTTCAATTACCCATAACTTGTCTTGGTTGGTCTCGGATTTCTTCTATATGGATATGTGAGGTATAAATAAAATAATCAGTACCTAGATTGCGAATTCCTAGAGGTACAACTGATTGAATTAAACTTTTTCTTCACACGTTTCACTAGATACAAACATGTTCGATAGTTCTTGTTTGAGGTAGGTTTTAGATCTGGTAGAGTTTTGTAAAAACCTTAAAAATTACCAGGTAATAGTCTGTAAATAACCTGGCGTATCCATAGGGGCATTCCGCCACCAACAGGGTATATAAAACAGGTACATAATTAACGAGCATAGAGAAAAAAGTATGGCCGATGAAATTATGGGTGCGTTGCCGCGCGATCGATTATATTTAATTTGTTTTATTAATATTATAATTCCACGTCCGATGCTCCCATGTAAGACACATATTAGCGGTGACCTGAGTTATGGCTTTCTGAAGCGCCGATCGACGGGGACAAGTTAATCGGGCTCTTGACCAGGACCGCACTGAAATAAATTTTAAAACGAATATTATCGAGATGATGTAACTGAGACGGACATCTCGCTGAACAACTTTTTCTGAAAACAAAAAAGGACTGGAAATGGAACTTTCGTTCCCGCGTAGCAGTAATTTTATTTATTAGATTCGCCTCTCGTCGTGGCCCACTGCCACGCACCAGCGCCACGCTCGATTTGAAGGATGGCGGTGGTCGCCTGGTTCGTTTCGTTACGGTACTGGCCTTGTAACAAACGACCTGATGAAAAATTAAGCCGGGTTACATCTCATTCATCCGCGGGGTTTTATAAATAACGGTCATTACGCGGCACGGGATGGCTGCCTAGGCTGGGCGCCAGCAAGGGGTCGGTACTATACGATTTTGGCGTGGGCTAAGGTATAGACTGTTTTTTAACGATTTACAATACCTAATAGACAAACAAATTTATAGTATATTACATAGCGAGAGTTGTAAACAGCTTATTACGTATGAGTGGAAAAGTTGCGCACGAGCCGGGCAGCGGCGAATGCTGCGTAATTCCACGAATATGTAATAAGCTTACAACTCGAGTTTTGTATTATAATTTTTCTTAGACGAAAGAAAAACTAATATAATAGATAAACTATACATCTGATTATCTGGACAGGCAACAATTAGTATGTTGGTTAGTTGGTATGGTGACGCGGATGCCGCGCTAACAAGGCACCCGTGATAATTGCGTTTTAATTAAGAACAGATACGTAATTTTTTTATTACGTGTCAGTCATTAGGTGTCAGTGTTCGTAACAATGGACTTACTTATAACCTGAACCGTCACTTAATAGGTATGTTACTAGCATAGGAGTAGAAAAAATAATTTACATTTTACATTTTACTTTAAAACGTAGAGATCAACCTTAGGTACTCGAGTCATTCGGAGTTCCTCTTGTGCCACTGCGCTTATGTTTGTGCGTTTGCCACTGCACTGCATTTATGTTTTTTAGATAGAACAAACTGTATATTTTTCTATTTTCAAAATATAGGCATTTTTCTTGTTATATGTTATATGTTTGCTCTAGTAGTTTGCACAAAATCAAAATTGTAATGGAAAATTCAAAACAGTTATTACGAGAATATTATAAATGAAGATTTTACAGTTAACATTAATTATTGTTGTATTCCCACAATTAGGTATACACAATGATAATATATTGAAAATTCAACAAAGCCAATACTCCTGTGGAAATTTCCACAAGTTATATCTATTTTATTTTTCTGTCATTTTAGTCTTAATAAAAGGCATATTTTATGGTTGGAACCTGATACTTTACTATGAATTAAATTAAATTATAGAAGGTGTTCTATAATGCTTCAATTTTGTGCAACACAAGACCATACCTTCTTAATAAACTTCTCTTGTAGTTAGCCACGATACCTGCCTCGTTCATCTCTCTGACCTCCTGAGATTTCTTTCTTTAACTTGGTGGATATTATTTGACCTCTCCGCATATACCGGTCCTTCAAAGAGCCCCACAGAAGGAAATCGAGTGGGGTCAAGTCTGGCCTTCTGGCAGGCCATAAAATAGTTCCATTTGAACCAATCCACTCTACAAAAGTGTCATCTAAGATCTAAGTGCCTCTTGACAGCATTTGATTTATGTGCTGGAGCACCGTCTTGTTGCCAAACAATATTCGGCTCATTAGCTTAATTCGATAGATTAGAAATTTCTTCTTAAATATTTTAGTACAGTTAAACCACCTTCAGAAAATACTGGACCAATCATGTGATTCCGAAAAAGACCACACCAAATATTTATTGAAGTTCGACCTTGTCGTTGAATTGAAATAAATTGTCGTTTATTTTCTGATGGCCAATAGTGAATTAAAAACGCCACAAGTTGTAAAAGTGGGTTCACCAGTCCACAATATACAGGGTGTCCAATTTAGATATAATAATGGATATAACTTTTTAAATACACCTTGTATAAAATGTTTCAGGCAAAAGTTTTTCAGTTGGTGACCTTGAATTTTTTTGGGAGCCAGTCATTTCGTTGCTATGGCAACCAACTTTGTTTTTTTAAGTGGCACCATGCACTTTTCTGTTCAAATTTGGAATCATCTCATTTTTGTGCATACGAACATGTAAAATTTCACTGGGCTTGCTTCAGAAAATTTTTGAGAAAAAGTAAAATTTCTGCAAGTACGCTAAAATTTAAATTCGAGAGCATTGCCTAATGTTCATTAAACATTTTTTTGCCTAGTGAAAATGAAAATTTTCATTAGGCAAATGTTTAATGAACATTTTCCATTTTAGTGGGCTTACCCCACTGTGTGTTTAAAGTTTTTTTACATAGACCGGGAGATAGTGACAGATTTTTGGACGTGATTTTACTCTATATGCCTTGCAAAGGGCATTATGTGGCCCATATTCTCACAATAATAAGGTATGAATCAGAGAGTCATCCTGGGTTCTTCATGTGAAAAACTGAGTTTTCAATTATTCGAAAAATATACATTTTGATATGATTTTATACAGGCTGCCATGTGTTTTATAATGAAGTTCAAAATAGAAAATTCCTCGGAAAACCATAGGCATACCGTTAGGGTGGGTCCAAAGGTCTATTATTGCCACGTGATCTTGTATTTTAATAATTAATTTTTCCACGTTTCTGAACAGGCTGCCAATGAGAAGTATGCAAGTTCTTATTATGAAAATGCTGAAAAAAGGATGGCATACCTTTCGCGCATGTCCAAGTACTGTTTAAATTGAATGTTATTTATTCATTTAAACGAGTTATTCGATGTAAAGTGTACTTGGACATGCGCAAACGGTATGCCATCTTTTCTTCAGCAGTTTCATAACAAAAACTTGCATACTTCTCATTGGCAGCCTGTTCAGAAACGTGGAAAAATTAATTATTAAAATACAAGATCACGTGGCAATAATAGCCCTTTGGACCCACCCTAACGGTATGCCTATGGTTTTCCGAGGAATTTTCTATTTGGAATTTCATTATAAAACACATGGCGGCCTGTATAAAATCATATCAAAACGCATATTTTTCGAATAATTGAAAACTCAGTTTTCACATGAAAAACCCAGGATGACTCTCTGATTAATACCTTCTTATTGTGAGAATATGTGCCACATAATGCCCTTTGCAAGGCGAAGGCATACTGAGCAAAATCACGTCCAAAAATCTGTCATTATCTCCCGGTCCAACAGCAAAATTCAAGATAGCGGAGGCTGTTGAATGTGGTAAGACTTAAAAAAAGCTGGAACCGTTTTAAACGATGGAATCCGACTTATTACCTACTCAAAGGCGTAAACTTTTCATTGCAGCCGAGGCTATTTCTAAATAAAATTTTAATTCCATACATAAAATAAAAAACTGGGTTTTTCATATGAATATCTATCATTTTATTATCGGCGTTTGCACAAACTTTTGACTTAGGTACAACCCGTATCTACAATGAGAAATTATATCATTTCAAATGATTATTTTGTATAAACAAGTGCCGCCTCTGGACCAACAACCCTGGCAGGCGACCGAGCGGGCCGGCCCGGGCAGGCGAATAATAACGTCTCCCCCGTTGCCATGGAGATGGCCGGGGGGGAAAGCGAATTATTATTTTTTGATGGTTATGAGAGTTTTCCACCGGCGAGGAGTGGCACGAAATTTACCGTTTAACTTGGAACCTCTTTCTTGGGAGAGCAAAGTTCTTGTTTTTATGGAGATTCCTCGTGATTTAGTGCCTATGCAAGGGAGTAAGTTTGCGAAGAATATCTCTCCCGCTTTCAGGAGAAATGTGATATTTTGCACCTGGCTTCATTAAAAGCGGAAAAGATAGGTATTCTCGGAAGTTTTTTCAATAAAGAGCATAAAATATAATCCATATTTTGTCTTCAAACTAATTCACGGGAATAAATTATTTAAAGGTATCTTGAGAAGTATAGAAAATTAAGTTTTACTATACTTCTTTGAAAACACCTTATTTTCATCTGGTTTAGCAATAATGAAAGATGGGGTTTTTCGCGCTAGCGCACGGAAACAGCGCATGGAAAAACTTTCCGTGCGCTGAATAAAAATACCAAATATATGGCTTTAAAATAGAAATATACAGCAAAGTAAACTAAATTTAAGAAACTCTATATGCTCTCTGATATTTACCATATAGGTACCTATTTTGTATTTTAATTCGTAAGTGTTTCAATATTTAGATACATTTCTGTAATATTTTTGACGTTTTATTCACCTTATCTGACAATAACTAATTTACAACAAAGCACCTCTGAAATAATTTGAGAGTAACCATGGAAACGAATCATACATACCAAACACTATATTGTGTCTGCATTGTTTATTTTTTGCCACTTAAATTTATTATATGCCGATAAAATGTTTTTCTTACTACTTACATGAGAAATCACCATTATTTACCTCATTCCTCTAATGAGAAGTAATATTTCTCTACCTAGGTAAATAATGATAATAAAAAAATACCTAAGTAAATCATGAAACATTTTCTATGTGACATTTAAAAATGAGTGTCATTTTATCAGCTTGACAACTGAACTCCCAGGCTACTTGATATTTTGAAGTATTTGAAAAAGCGAGAAATTACTAAAATATGGCAATATTTCAATGTTAGTAGTAAAAAAAATTCTATATACACCTCGGTTGAGAAGGCCATTATTTACCTCGCATATTATATCCTTCGGCGCTACGCGCCTCAGGATATAAAAATGCTCGGTAAATAATGGCTCACTTCTCAACCTAGGTGTATAATATACTATTAAGTTTCCGTTTTCAAAGAAGTATAATAAAAAATATCGTTCATTACACGTCCAGAAATAGATTTTTCCGTGCTTGCATGACTTCCCGGGAATTTGTCACGCGTGCACGGAAAAATCTTTATTTCCAGACTCGTAATGAAATATACCTACTATTCTTTGGTAGGATTGGAAAATTCTAGAATGTAAATGCGATCTTCGAAAAACACTAGACGGAATATAAGTATGATGAAAGCGTTAGGTGAGGATTATTCAATAAAATAAAAATCATATAAAATTCATATAAAATAATTATTTTTGGGGAATATTAATTTTAAAAAATTACGTTATGGCTGTGGCTATAAGTTAGAGGTTGGTTTCAGCTAATATCATTTGCATAGAACATAGCAACGAAAACATAAAGTCGGTGTTATGTACTCCAGAAAAATTAGACAAAAAAATCCAACGTTCGGAAAGATTCCCGAAAAGCTGGATTTTGGTATCAAACTTAATATTGTGATTATTAATAAAATGATTATGAAAACGGTCTTAACGGTCAACTTATTCGTTGCTTGGCAACCGATAATCTGCTCAATATAGTTACACACGATTTGCCAAAATTTGCCTATTTTGCACTATTCTAAATAATTACATAGCTGAAAATTATGTTGCAGTATATTCAGACATAGTATATAAATGTATTTATGTAAATTATACATTGCCAAACAACTGTTTATATACCTCTGTTTAAATTTATGACACGCATTTAGAAAATAAAATATTTAAAAATGTAAAAAAATCGAGACTGGACTTCTAACCGTTATGTTTGTTTACTGGGTTGTCCCAGTCGAAGCATTCGTTTCGGAGATATAAATATACAAGAAAATAATAAAGGAATGGTAACCAAATGGTATTACCTAACCGGTTTGGAAATATTCTGATTTAAGTAAGCTTAATTTTCCCCATGAAAAGTGCACTCGAACTTTTTGAGCTGTATAGATTTGTCGGCTTGTAAGTTTGAGAAGGTTGTGCCTCAGCCCAAATAGAAATCCGAAGGTGTCATTTCTTCAAATTAAATAACTTTTCTTCTCGCATTTCAAAAAAGGAGTTACCTACAGTGTGACCCATTTGTTTTGGGGTCAGTCTGTAAAAAGTGTATCAATCGTGCGATTTGGCTGATTTTTTTTTTTAAATTGTAGAGCTCGATGAACTGCACATTTTGAACAAAAATTGCCTGGTTCTCATAAAATCCAAAGCCTACTATGACCGTTTTTATGAGCAAAATTTTAAGAAACCATATTAGCGTTTTTTTTGAAAAAATCTGTGTGCGCCAATGGATTGAGCACCCCTCGAAATGGGTATGTACAAAATTTCATCAAAATATTTCAAGTAATAACGATTTTGTAGAAAAATTAAAAATGCAGCCAAGGTACGTCTTTATTTTCAAAAATTCAAAGTTGGCCATGGAAAATAATTGAATTGTTTACTTTTATTAAGTGTCAAACTGTCTAAATTGAGTTCAGAAATTGTTTGTGCTCAATACAATTAATTATCATAATTATGGAATATTTAAGCATAAGAGACAAAATAGAAATTGTTCGACTCGTGGGCGACAACGAGGGCTCGGCAGCAGAAGCTGCGGCCGAATTTAACAATAGACACCCAGGTAGATCAGTGAGTCGAAGTACTGTACAACGTATAAACAATATTTTTGATGAAACTGGATCGATTTCTAAAAATTTATTAAAAACTAGGCAAAATGGACGCCGTGGACTTGTTGAAAATAACAATCAAATTCTGCAATACTTTAGTGACAATCCTCGAAATAGTGTTCGAACGGCTAGTTTAGACCTTCATATACCCAGAGAGAGTATAAGGAGATGTTTGAGACAAAACAAAATAAAACCGTTTAAGCCAAAATTTTTGCACACCCTGGAACCAGGAGATGAGGAGAGAAGATTAGAATTTTGCTATTGGCTGCAAGGTGAATATCTCCATAATGGCAACTTTTTAAATGAAATTTTATTCACCGACGAAGCCACGTTTACTACAAATGGTGTAGTATCAAGTCAAAACTGCCGTCACTGGTCAGCTGAAAATCCAGAGTTTATAATAAATGCAAGGAGACAATATTCACAAAAAATTAACGTTTGGTGTGGAATACTACGCGACAGAATAATTGGCCCATTTTTCTTTGAAGGGAATTTGAATGCGGCTGGCTTCTTGAATTTTCTAGAAATTGAATTTAGAAATGCTTTAGATGAGTTACCATTAAGATACCGTTTAAATTTAGTTAAAGTTACAGTTAGATGGCAGTCCTATTCATAATGCTCGTTTAATCAGAAACTGGCTAGATAATAATTTTGAAAACTGTTGGATAGGGCGAAATAGTCCTTTCTGTGAGTGGCCACCGAGATCTCCGGACTTGACTCCTTTAGATTTTTTTCTTTGGGGTACACTTAAGCAAAATGTTTATAAGTCAAGACCCCATAATTTATATAAGAACTGCAAGCTAGGATAAACCGTAGTTGTGAGGAAATTACTCCACAGCAAATACGAAATGTAATTTTGAATGTACGCAAGAGGAACGACAAATGCATTGTAGAAAATGGAGGCTTGGTAGAAGTTACAAAAATTTTATAATTTTAATTGTTTTTATGTTTTGTGTTTATAAGCATAAGGTTGTATTATTACAATTTAATTATTTTCCATGGCCAACTTTGAATTTTTGAAAATAAAGACGTACCTTGGCTGCATTTTTAATTTTTCTACAAAATCGTTATTACTTGAAATATTTTGATGAAATTTTGTACATACCCATTTCCAGGGGTGCTCAATCCATTGGCGCACACAGATTTTTTCAAAAAAAAAACGCTAATATGGTTTCTTAAAATTTTGCTCATAAAAACGGTCATAGTAGGCTTTGGATTTTATGCGAACCAGGCAATTTTTGTTCAAAATGTGCAGTTCATCGAGCTCTACAATTTAAAAAAAAAATCAGCCAAATCGCACGATTGATACACTTTTTACAGACTGACCCCAAAACAAATGGGTCACACTGTATATATGTCCGAAAAATCAGATTTGTCGTAAAACTGTGACAGATACAAAAAATATCAACAGACAGTTTTTGACTTTAGAATAAAAAAAAGTTACCCAAGTGCATAAAAGAAATTTCTGTACAGATCCGTGTTAGTATTTTTCTTTATGAAACAAATAATGTAATGTACCTATACTCATATCTTCCCCACTGATTAATTGGGGAACTTGGTAATCTAACATTTTGTGAAATTTGATGCATTCTGTGTACTAAATTTCGTTTGAATATAACTATTTAACGGTTGGAAAAATAAAAAAATTAATCTTAAACATGTTTGAGAATTTAAACACCCGGTATCTCGAAAATGAGGCGGCTGTGGATAAAATAGTAATATTTTATTGTTTTCTATCACCTGCCGAAGTATCCTAGAATAAAACTGAATCACCCCGTCGACCCTTTTTAATATTGGCACTGTTGGCACTATGTGGGGGTATATCCTATTTATTATTCAATGGTACCCACCCAAACTGCTGGCCGGGCGAACCTGTTAACCATCTAAATTCATTTCGGCCACCCGCCTCTAATCCCCGCCACCATTAATTGCCTTAGCCATGTTTAATTTTCTCATAACACCGATTATACCCCGGATTACGGCCGCGCATGAATCAGGAACCACCCTCGGCCCTGCCCCGCGCCAAAAAATCGCCTGTGTGAAAACCAAACAGCGCGATTCCGTCACAAGCGCCCTAATAGAGGGCACGCGTCCTCCGCGCCCGCCCCGTATATACGACGTTATTTCGCGCTTTCAATATGCCACGGGCCGTTAAAAAGGCAAAGGGGGATGATCGGGTAATCCGGCGGCGCGGACCGCAGCACGGGGGTGCATTTTATATCGCTTATTTACGGCATTGTTCTAACCGGGCGACACAGGGGGTGTAACCCAATATCCAGCGGCAATATGCTACACGACTATGATTTTATTGCCGCCCGGACGGCTGACACGATTACGGCGGTTGATGCAGCTCTATTTCGCGATGGGAATCCAGGGGGTTGGCCGGTGACTTTTTTGTTTGTCGTTCTCAGGCTGCGTAATCGTTTTATTGCCGTATATATATCTACCACAGAGAATCCAAGGCCCACCAATTGTACAGGGTGATCCAAGCTCGACGCCCCAGGCCTACAGCGGGAACACGAAAACTCAAAATAAAATTTCGAAAAGGGTTTTTTAAATGGGACATACTAAGGTCAAATTTTGGCCGAAAATTAGCTTTTTTGATGTTTGGGAAAATGGCCGCTGTGACGTCATCGATATTATTTTCCCAGAAACATACCAGTTTTTCTCTATATATTGAAAGTCCTTATCATTCTCAACAACTTTTATAAAAATAAATTTTCTGTGTCTTTTGTCTTTTCAAATCTACAGGGTTAAATATGTAAAAAAACATGGAATTTTTTCTAATCATTTTTTTACATCTAGGTAGCTATGGAAACAATTGATAGTCAGAAATTATTTAAGAGTATGTTAGGGTGCCTTGCGCACCCTTAAATTTATTCAACTGGAATATTTATTAAATTTCTGAATTGTGCTTGTTACTAACTTGTTTGTTATTATTGTTTGTTACAAAAATTATTTTTTTTAAATATTCCAGTTGAATAAATTTAAGGGTGCGCAAGGCACCCTAACACTCTTAAATAATTTCTGACTATCAATTGTTTCCATAGCTATCTAGATTTCGAAAAATGATTAGAAAAAATTCCATGTTTTTTTACATATTTGACCCTGTAGATTTGGAACGACAAAAGATACAGAAAATTTCTTTCTATAAAAGTTGTTAAGAATGGTAAGGACTTTCAATATATAGAGAAAAACTGGTATGTTTCTGGGAAAATAATATCCATGACGTCACAGCGGCCATTTTCCCAAACATCAAAAAAGCTAATTTTCGGTCAAAATTGGACCTTAGTATGTCCCATTTAAAAACACCTTTTCGAAATTTTATTTTGAGTTTTCGTGTTCCCGCTGTAGGCCTGGGGCGTCGAGTTTGGATCACCCTGTACATATATGAACCTATGAAATTATATAATTTTTAAAATATTAACCATTCAGGTTATGATTTCATTTATAAAACCTACCACTAGTGGTATTATTTTCATAAGTAATATCATAAGGGCATCTAATTTTTCCGAAAAAACACGTTGCTAAGTAATATTTTAACAAGAAGCATGAGTGCTGGTGGCAACAAAAATCCGAGTCGAAGGCGAGGATTTTTGCACCTGCACGAGTGAATTTTGTTAAAAAAATATTACCTACTTAGCATTGTGTTTTTTTTTTATTATTTTTTTCACAGGAAAAATTAGATACCTGATTGTTGTTTGACAAGACTATTTCATGAGTAACAGATTATTCTCCATACACATAGCTTACAAAACATACTACCTATTATACAACAGCTGTCAAGTTTTACCGCGGGTAAACTCGAAAAAACTGCTCACAGGTGCTGTCATACAGTTTTTCCACAACGCCCGCCAATATGAACCTATATGAAATTAGCTAATTTTTAAAATATTGACCAGTCAGGTGATGATTTCATTTATAAAACCTACCACTAGTGGTATTACTTTAACTAGTAATCGCCCTATATAGTGCTTGAATTATTGCCGGAAATTTTTGGAGTACACGAATTTTTTAAAAAAAATTTTTAAATTTTTTTTTTTTTTAAATTCGTGTTAGAGAAAAATTTCCGGATATTAATTCAAGAACGTGGGGGATTCGGTAGGAAAATTCCATACCTACACGTAAATTAAACGAAATTATTATCAAAATTTTTGTCGGGAATCTAATTGTTACAATGTCACATTATAATAATGACATTTGTCAAAAAAATTTCCGCTGTAATCACCTCCTGCTGCCTAGAGCAAGTGAGAATATTTCCGGAAATTTTTTGAATTCCCATGACAATGAAGTAAAAAACGAGCCTCTGATTGGTCAAAAAAGGTAGGTATGGAATTTTCACTTATAATCTCCCTAGAGCATGAATTATTTCCGGCTGCCGCCTCGGAAAATTTTCAAAAAATTCGCAACCGAGAAAAACTTTCCGGAATTTTAATTCATGCTCGCGAGAGATTCGGTATGAAAATTTAATGTCAAAACTATTTATATGGTGACTGGTGTTATTGTTGTATAGGAGGGAGATTTCCACTTATTAATCTTACAGCTAGGTGCTTATGGGAGGGTGATTTCCGAAAAAATACACAAATTGCCATGGCAACGTTAAGAAATGCTTGTATTTTATTGATTATACCTTGTCGACATGAAATTTTCAGTAGTAATCGCCCTAGTGCTTGAATTATTGCCGGAAATTTTTCGAGTACACGAATTTTCTTAAAAAATTTGTGTTAGAGAAAAATTTCCGGATATTAATTCAAGAACGTGGGGGATTCGGTAAGAAAATTCCATACCTAAACGTAAATAATTAAACGAAATTATTATCAAAATTTTTGTTGAGTATATGGTACAATGTCACATTATAATAATGACATCTGTCAAAAAATTTCCTCTGTAATCACCTCCTACTGCCTAAAGCAAGTGAGAATATTTCCGGAAATTTTTTGAGTTGCCATGACAACGAAACAAAAAACGAGCCTCTGATTGGTCAAACTAGGTAGGCATATGGAATTTTCGTATGTAATATCACTAGTGCAGGAAATTTTATCGATAATTTTTTCGAAAGCGCTATTTTGCATAGAAAGATCACGAGTGGAGATAAAATCCCTCGAGTTTCGCTCTCGGGATTTTATCAGAAAATAAAAGCCCAATTTGTACGAGTGGTTTTGCTAATGGGCAAAATAGGGCTTGAGAATAAAATTATCTAGAAAAATTTCCGGTACGAGTGGTATTTGTCGAGATTATTTCACGAATACGATTTAATAATTTCTGTAGGTATTAATTTTTTCTATGTTTACATTTCCAAAACGACTCATTTTGAACGAGTTTATTGACAGCTTCGACTGTAGCCTTCGAGTAAACAAAGATGACGCTTGGGTATCCAAGGCAAATACGATTATACCTACACCCTGTCGCGTTGGTTTACATAAATTTAAACGGAGGCGGAGGTCTAAATAACAAGAATTTAGCAATGTAAAAGTTATATAAATTCATTGATATAATGCTTAATAATACCGCAACATAATTTATAAGCTGCATAATTTAGAACAGTGTGAAACACACAAACTTTAAGAAGTAGGTACGTGTTTGTATCCAACAGATTCGCGGTTGCTAAGCAACGAAGTGATAATTTGCACAAGTGCAATTACCGGTAATTGCACTAGTGCAAATTATCGCTAGCAGAGTCATATCATTGGTTGGATTTTTATGGAAGGAGCTACCTTATTGGATGCAAGCAGTATGAGGGAAATAATCGCTGAAATCATCACCTGGATTGGTTAATATTAAAAATCATGTCATTTCATTGGTTCATATTGGCAGGCGTTGAATTCTCATAAATATTACCCATTTTAAACGAAAGACGTTGAAATATGATCTTTGATCTAGTGCGCAGATATTATAAAACATTGAAATTTGCGTAGGAGCCAAAAAATAAATTCTAGACAAAATAAAAGGGCAGTCAATACTAGCGTTTAACAGATTAAATAAGGATTTAACAAATATTATCTTCCTTCTATAGTCTAATGAAATGTCACCCATTTAAGCAAAAGCACATAATGACTGGATCCCCTGGAGGATAAACACACTATTCAATATATTAATGGCATGGCAGTTGTAAATATGGTTCCAAATAATGGCACCAAAATCCAATTCGGAGCGACCAAACGTGTAATAGAGCAGCTTGATCGTATTTAAATCTTAGAAATTATCACTGTTCGGTATAATAAAACCAAGAACTTTGGAAGCACCAGCCACAAGCACGAACTGTGAGTATAGAGTCCAGCGACAGCGGCTTCTACGGCCCACAGCGCGAAACGGCGAGAGAAGCAGAGTTCTTCCCCCTCTGTCTTCCACTCGGTATTACTGGCGATTGCGCCATGCCGCGCGTCGACCGCCCTCGCCTTTCCGCCGGGTCCTTCACCTCAACAGCTGTCGGCATCTGGTTATCGGTACGCCGTGACTGCGCGGTGCGCACAAGCGGCAACACAGCATACCGGAGCGCCGAGTTACTGGTATACTAAGGTTGATTGCCCCATGTTTTAGACTTCTGCAAAAAATCGCAGTGGTAAATATTCTGCTATAATGGTAGAATCCTAATAAACACAATAAGTACTTTTAAGTATAGCGAACCCTGGGCAGTACCTTTAGCGACCGTAATGGTCGAACGCATCATTTCCAAGGCGTCTCACGTCCCCCAGGCCGACGCTGATGTAGTGACCGCGCGCCGTCTTTGTGTCTTGATCCCATACGGCCGGCACTAACTAGCGGCCGCGTAAATCGCGCCAATCCGACAATATATATGCTAAACAATGCCGCAATTTCCCGTTGGCGCTCGGCGCAGCGCCCTCGTCGTAAACCGCTCCGGGGAAAAACGGGGCACCGCGATAAACATCTTCCCCGGCCTTATTATTCCGATATCTTCATTGAATGTAAAGTGGCGCGGCTGCGGCGGGGCCGGTACTAACAAGACACTGCGAGGTGGCGGTGTCAGTCACGGTGTAACGAGGAGGCGGCCGCGCCGCCCAGCAGGCGGCCTCGGGGAGCCCGTGGGTGGGTACCGTGGAGCGCCGAGAAGGGGCGACCAAGTTGTGGAAGATAGTACCGGAGCAGACGCGAAGTTACCAAGGACGCACTGAGAAAATCCCCAGGAGAAAACTCTTTGCCGACTTGTTTTGTCTACAGTAGCAAGTTTTTTAAAAGGAATAGCATACCCACTTATCTGCTCCAGTAGAGCGCGCACTTTGCTGCTACTACTTTACTGTAACTGTTAAGTACGTTACTGCGACCAAAAAGTACTTTCGTGTTATAGCAAAAAAGTTATTTATAAAAAATTCTTTGCTGCCCTGCGAACATACATTACTATTACAGGCATATATGTTTCACTGCGACGAAAGAAAAATATTCAGATATATTTTGTTACTATCGCAAGCATAGTTTCTGCTGTGGTAGTAAAGATTATTATAGAGAGAAGCTCTTGGGAGCGAAGTGCGCGTGCGTGCCGCGCCCCAAGACGCCCGTGGTTCCATCCGCCGCGTCCTCGCCGGTGCCGCAGCGCATCAGTTGCATTCGGGCACAGTTTAGGTAATAATAATTGTTTATACCTACTCGTGATTCGGGCTTCGTTTGAGGGAGGATGGTGTGATAAGTATTGGCAGACCGAGGATCGTCATTGTGGTAATAAAATGCATGCAGATAACGTCTAAACTCTATTCAAACTAAACGCAAGTGAAAGATAAACAAAAGTTGTTGCGTGGCTAGCACGTGATCGGCTTGCTATTGGCCGGCAGGCGAGTTCAGCGCATCGTTATTTATTACAGAGGTGTATTGAGTTGCAAGTGGACTTTCCTATATAATTCTTTCGCTGTTTATTAATTGTTGGACCTACGATTTGTGTTAATAGTAGAAATTTGCAGGTAAGTGAATGACTGGGTGTGTCATAAAAGTTTGTTTTTAAAGTTCTTAATACTGGGGCATATTATTTTAATATTTTATATTATAAAATTCATAGAGATCGTCCTTAATGAGGCCCTGCCCCGTATTAGTCCTCAGAATTGTTCATGTGTTTCCATCGTGTAAATGTTTACGCCCAACTTGCATTTTGATTGAATAGAGTGTAGTAGGGTAAACCAGCCGATAATTGACCACCTGCCAGTGGTTGACCAAAATTATTTGAAATTCGCTCCATAAGGTCCTATGACCTTGTAGATACATTCGGATTGGTCCATTTTACTCCCCAAACCTTATTGGTCAACTGCCCGGTTTTAGTGCCCATGTTCATTACAAATAATGTAATGGCAGATGTCAAAACAAGTGCAGTGTCCAGATTTCCATAATAGAGGCATCCCAGTAATAAGCACAGTAAGTATGCCATTTTTATGTTATCTGCTAATATTTCAGTAATCATTTAATAAATTTTCATGTAATTTGAACTTTCTTCTCTTGGGATAACTGGCCTTTCGTATTCTAACGGTATTTTTGAAATATCAATTCTCTGTCTACAAAAAACACGGGTGGTCAACTACTAGTACTCTATTTGCATTGCGATTCCTGTAGTTGACCAGTTGGTCAACAACTGGTGATCTACTAAAATTTTAAATTTTGCATCTCTCTCTGTTCTGCGGAAACCTTAACCTCATATGAATGCTTCATCTCTTTTTAGTTTATGATTTTATAAACTGCTTCCAGTAGTTGACCATCATTTTTTGGTGATCAATTACTGGGTGGTCAATTTCCGGGCATTTAATTATTTATTATATTTCTTTTTTTTCTTTTTCAGATAAAGATGGCAACAAAAAAACGTACCTTTTTCAAATATTCCGAGGAAGATCTCAGAAGTGCAATAAATGTTATAAGAGAAGAAAACTGTTCTATTAGAGAAGCAGAGAGGCGTTACAATGTGCCACATTCCACATTAATAAATAAATTAAAAGGTATTACACCAGAAGAAAGAAGGATGGGCCCTTCTACCATTTTGACAAGAGAAGAAGAAGAGTTAATTTCAAGGTGGATATTAGCAAATGCTAAAAAAGGAATTCCTTTAAACAAACGTACTTTGTGTGAAACCGTCTGTGAGATAATTAAAAGTGATAATAGGCCTAACCCTTTCAAGAATGGTGTTCCCGGGGATAAGTGGTTTACTGCATTTCTTAGACGCCATCCAGATATAAGATAGAGGCATGCAGAATCCATAAATATGGCCAGGGCAACCGTCTCAGAAAAAGCTCTCAGAGACTGGCACAATGAGCTTCATCAATACTTGCAAGAAGAGAATGCTGTGGATATTTTGAGCGATCCAAATAGGATTTTTAACTCTGACGAATCAGGTTTTGAAACAAATCCCAAAACAGGACTTGTATTAGGTCCACGAGGAATGAAAAATTTTTATGAAATAAAGTCTGGCTCCGAAAAAGAACAAATAACAGTTTTATTTACCATTGCAGCCAGTGGAGTGATATACCCGCCAATGATCGTTTATCCATATGAAAGGATACCGGCAGAGATAGCGAGATGTACCAAGGAAGATTGGGCTATAGGCAGATCTAAATCAGGTTGGATGACGGGGCAAACGTTTCATAGCTATGTTTGCAATACATTTTTACCACTTTTAAAGCAACGAAATATACCATTCCCTGTCTTATACTTAGTAGATGGACATAGATCTCATTTCACATACACTCTATCCAAATTTTGTGCCGAAAACGGAATTTTGTTATATGCCTTATTTCCCAACGCCACCCACATATTGCAACCTGCGGACGTGTCCTTGTTCCGACCATTAAAAAATAATTGGAGAAAAGTAGTGCAGGATTGGAAAAGGTCCCATAATAACAAAAGTGTTACAAAAGCAACGTTTTCCTCTCTTCTCGAGAAAGCAATTAATGACATTTCCGAAGATACTGTTAACAACGGATTTCGGAAATGTGGGATATACCCATTTGATGTAAATAATATTGATTTTAGCAAGTGCATGTCAGATAATTCCAGAACTATTGATATAGGCACAGCTAAAATTAAACCTACTGAGTTTGGGCCTCAACATTTATTGTATGTGGAATCCGTGATGTTACCAAATAGACCTGGCCAGTTTAGAGAAGTAAAAGATAAGGGATGGAATGGAGATGAATCGGCTAAGGAACTCTATAATGTGTGGAAGAAACTGAAAGAAAAAATAAAAAATGATACACATGAAACGGAAGCCCAAGAAATTGCAGAAAACACCATTAGCGAACATGAAGCGGAGATGCAAGAGACAGTTGTGGAGAATACAATAATTACGGAACAGGAAGCAAAGATTCGAGACGAAATTGGCGAAGATGCAGTTATACAACAGGAAACAAATATTAGACAGGAATCAGAAATCAGGGAAGTTGAAGAGACTACAGACGTAGAAACTACAGAAAATACAAAGAGAGCTCAAGGAAATAGAAATAACGAAAAATCTTCCGTGCAGCTGCCAAAGGCTAATATTGAGCTACCAGAAAATAACAATATTGAATCTGTTGATCAAAATTTAAAAGTGACACAGTCTGCAAGGAAATCGTTAAACATTAGTGTATCTTTTCTAGATCACGTAATGTGGCCGACAGAGTCTCCAGACAAACCAGAACAACAACGAAAGAAGGAAAGACTTCCATATGCAGCCACAGCAAAAAGATGGCTTAGCTTTCATGAACAAAAAGAAAATATGAGAAAGAATAAAGAAATAGAAAAAAAAATCGTGCAGAGGAAAGAAAGAGGAAACGCGAGGAAAAATTAAAAGAAAAGGAAAAGAAAAAGAGAAAGGTCAGAAAGTGCGAACTATCTTCTTCGTCAGATGAAGAGGACGAGGAATGGGTAGAAAGTGGCAATAGTGGAGATGATGTCTCAGATGAATTTTCTCAATTTAATTCTTATAGTGAAGGCGATTTCGTGATAATCTCTTTCCCAGGGAAATTACGAAGCCACAACTATGTTTGTATAATTCAAAAAAATGTTGCTGGTAGCGAATTCGAAGTTTTAGCGTTAACTCCATGCAATTTTGAAAAAACCATATTTAAAATCATAGAAAATGATGAGAGTATTGTTGATGGAGACCAAATATTGAAAAAAATAGAAAATCCTGAAATTGTTACTGTTGGTGATCGCATAAAATATAAGTTCAGGGAACCTATTTATGACGTTTAAAGTTGGTCAACAACTGGTCATTTTCCTGGCCAATTATTGGAACTTTCACGGTCAAGTACTAGAAAAATATGGTTTTGTATCAATATTATTTTTTATTAAGAACTATATGCTTTTTTTGTTTTATGTAAATGTATACACTGAGAGTGAAAACTATAAAGAACATACTTATCCCATTGAAAAGTTTTTTTGAAGTTATTTTTACCCAGTTTTTCCTAAATATCTGTTTATTTTGTCTTATAAGGTCAACTACTGGCAAGTTTACCCTATAAGTTATCAGTGTCCTTCAAAAATTTTTTACTAATATTTTATTTTGAAATTTAGCTTAGGCGTTATCTTTGGCTTTAAAAATGATAAAAATGGCCTAATCAAAGGCGGTCACATGACTTTCGCTATATTATTATGTCAAAAATGACATTAAACATTCGCTTAAAATGGTCTTATTTCTAAAAATTCCAAAACGTTTTACTAGAAAAAGTTGTTTCATTCTCAATTTTACATAAGTGTTCCAAATTTGAACGTTCTGTTAAAATATTTAGTTTTTTGCCAATAGGTATTGGCAAAAATATAATACTTATTTAGGAAATTTCTGAAACTGAACATGTAACTTTCTATCTATATCACTAGTTTTGTCATTATACTAACTTTTTAATAAATAACGATAAAAATATGTCAAAAGAAAGTTTTTGAATGACACTATAGATTCAATAAATACAAAACAGCTATAAATGATAAATAAATGTTTATTTCTCTAAAATTTTCAAAACGTCACTTTGAGATTATATAATATGCTTTAATTTGAACAAAAATAACGAGAATTATCGTTCCTTTGTTAATATTTAACAAAAAATTAAATTTAATGTTTGACATTAATATCTGTTGTTTCTACATACTATAGGTATATATTTTATAATATATTGATATTATGTATTATATTAGTATTAGTCATAAACTGTTAATATTTTTGTCATTTCCACAGAAAGGTTTGTGATATACCTTGATACAAGTATTGATTGTTTTTAACTTTTTTAGACTGACGATTAATAGTCGGAGTATGTAGCTGTTCTTCTAAATTAAGAATAAAGTTTATTTTCTTGAATAAATATTCTTTTATTTTTAACGACCTTTAGCTCCCATGATAATAATACCTACCTATTATAAAATCCAAAAAGTATATACCTACACCAAAGTGTGAAAGTTACCTACTTCCGTGCTACTGCTGTTTTTGTAAAATGTATGTAGCAGGTGAGGTATAATAAGAGTTCCACTTTCCTGTTAGTGAGGCTTTTTGGTAACTTTACAGGGTGTTTCAAATACAAGCTTTTGTTTCAGACCCCAGCGCACCGGGTGTTTCAAATTCGATACTCACCATTGGGATCTTAGGAACTGGTAAGAGATATCTATTAGCCCATTTAGGCTACTTATATTCAGTATGGAGAAAATTAAAATATTTTAATATGTCACAATATGTTATGTTTCCCAAGATCCAAATGATATAACATTTGAATCTTGGAAAACAGAACATGTCATGTGAATGTTATAACATATGGATCTTTGAAAACATAACATGTCCGTGACATATTAAAATATTTTAATTTTCGCCACACTGCATATTAACTAGCCTAAATGGGCTAACAGATATCTCTTACCAGTTCCTAAGATCCCAATGGTGAATATCGAATTTGAAACTGGGGTCTGAAACAAATGCTTCTATAACAGGAAATCGGAACTCCACCCTCAAAAAAATTGTTGCTATGCTAGGTAAATTGTTTCGGCTACACCTGGAGAGAACTTTTTTATCGCAGTAAAGTAGCTTCTTGCAATAATAAAGTAAAGAAATAGATATTCCCCTATCACAGTATGTTTGTTTCGTATGGTAGCAAAGCAGCCACTATAAAGTACCTTCTTGGAGCTGTGAATATGTTTTCTATAGAGAAAACATATCTCTCTCGTGGCAAAAACATGACTTTCCTGTGACAGCAAAGTTACTTTATATAGGCAGTAATGAGTTTTTTATAAAGTAGTTCTGCTGGGACAAGTAAGGTAGGGTAGCAAAGTGAACTCTTCTATCGAAGCAAAGTTTTTGCTTGGCGCCTATGTTGCCAAATTTTTTAGCTGGGGCAGCGAAAAACTTGGCTGCGGCGATGAAAAAATTTTCTGCGTGCGGAACCACGCGGATGGATGCTGGTCATTGGTCGTCGGTCTGACTAAAGTGTGCCATTGCATTCATCCTCTCCACGACACGCTTTTTGATGGCGAAGAAGTTGCTTAATCAAAACTAATAAGTTTCAAATCGATATTAGTAGCCTGGAAGGTTGACAGATCTAATATCCGATTTCTACGCCTATGGATCAATTCGCAACACTCTGCTAGTACAAGCTTTTCAGTCCTTTACAGTAATGAGATCATACTAAATTTTATCAGAATCGTGCGATGAGTTCAAAACTTATAACACATAACCTTTTGTCGCCTGTATAATATCACCTGTCCTTTACGTTTTTGAGGTTATAAACCCCTGTCAAAACTTAAATTAAATGGTGCGGTGGGCGTGCCGGCACCGTCGCAATGATAAAGGCCTGCCAGCTGGCGATGCGAAACGTCACTACGTCATCACAGGGAGGTCGGGAGGTTGCTTTTTGAAGTTGTTTACGTTTACTTGTCTGGCGATTTTCCTGTTTTAAAGAACGTTTGTTGTGTGTTGGACTGTGTTTTTTAGTAATATAGGACGTGGAGTTTTATTAATAAGGAGGTAAAGCAGCAGTGGTTCAGAATATAGTGATTAAAGTTCAATTTTAGTTCATAGGTTTTAGGTTGTGTCTATAGTTTCGGACTAATTTAAATCACGCCGTGGACGTGTTCCGTTCCCAACTGCAAGGGAAACTACAAAGGCGGTCCTAATGTGTCCGCTTTTTCCTCCATAAAGACCCCATTTTAAGGGAAAAGTGGGTTAAGGCCATCGAAAGAGATTTTGTTCCTACACAGTTTTCCAGGATTTTGGTTTGGACTGTTGGAGAGTGTAATACCTAACAATTTTACGTGATTAAACGTAACCACCTTGAAATCAGTAAGTTTTATGGTTTTATTTATTCGAATTTAATTGTATCTAGGCAGGCAAATAAGAAATAATTGGCATTTACGAAAATTTTACCGATAGATATCTAAATGCACCAAAACTCCTTGAAAATGTGACTTTCACTCTCGTAGATTATTATCCGTGTTGTAAAACCATGAGCTATATATGTAAACAATCATTTTAAAGTGTGAAAATCTGAAAATACCTAATTTAAGAACAACGCAAAAGTATATCGATAGAGGGAAACATTTTTTGTTAAATTAGAACCATCTCACAAAATTTAGAATTGTGTTACTTTACTAAGAAAGCTGAACGCATTTTTATGAATACAAATGGAAGTACACTTACGTTGTTAATAACAAAAGCTGGCCCGATGTTTTTAAGTAAATTTGGCTCATCCACCATGCAATATATTTTAGAAATATTGCTTGGATGCACTATGAAATTTTTAAGTAGCTTTAATTCCAAAATTGTCCCATAAGGCATAGTTGGAGGGGATCCATATCAATGGTATTGTTTACACATGGAGCCCAATATGATGTAAAAGAGTTATTTTATTAATTTAGCATAAGCATTTGTATCCGCAGTAAAATTGTAAGCAATTATTTGCTTCGATTCAGCATTTAGGCCCAAATCATAACCACCAAACCATGTCTCTCTCTCTTTACCCCAGTAAATGTCAGCGAAATCTTTAAGCCCAACTGGTCCAACACCCGATTGCTTTTTTTAGTTTAGCTATTTTTTAGAACTTTTATTTCTTGTTCCAACTCTTCCCAATACTTGGATTTTGTAATAGCGACTTTTGAAAGCATTTCTCCATATTATTCATTAGATATAGAAGTAATGCTCCATTAAAATGTGATTTGTATTGCAAGCATTTAACTTCAAAATGTACCTACCTAGAATTCTATAATCAAAGAGAAGTGTTTTTTATAATAATTAGCCACCTTGAGTGGTACCTTGCATATTTTGCTTAGCTATATTTACAAAATTGTTTGCTGCATTTGTTTGTCATCATTGCTATACTTTACCGTTCATTTTCAACCTAAAAGTAACGTTGGTTGCGGATTACCTATCCGTTGACCTAATTTTCCAAAAAAATTCAAATTTTCGTCATATCATCAATGATGACTTTTAGTTCAAATTATCGCAGCTTTAATATTTAAGCTCGGGTCGACTCTTTCTTCTAAGTACATGCAATAGTTAAAGGAAGATTATTCCTTCACTCAAGGATGCAATTGAATGGCGGTTTCTATATAAATCAAGGCATTCCCATACCATTATGATATGGAAGGACTCTGTCTTTAGACCTAAGACCAGAATATTCTGTACATGAGGATAATAGCTCTCTTCCTTAATATAATTTTGTGAGCAGATGATATACTAGTAGCACTAGTAGTACTAGTAATCCAGTAATTAATGCAAACGTGCACTGTGGTTGTTATATAATATATCATACTGGGTTCAGCAGGTTCTCAGTTTATCTCAGTCCTTAGGCAGTTAAGTACCTGATAATGCAATCCGTGCTGCCCATCGGCGAAAATAAGAAAGCTGGAGGTACAATTCCCTGTATCCGTATAACAAGCGTACCGATTATTCGCGATTGGAAAAATATCTTCACGGTCTTGTGTAATGAAGTTGTCTCTAGACGAGCCGGTCATGGTATGCGATCGAAACAAGTCGAGCCATATATTAATAAATCTAACTGTTTCGAACATCTCCGCGGCCAGCACAATAAACTAAATGAGACGTGGTCGAGGCACTTGTGTACTCTGTTATTTGTCAATGACATGCGGCATTTATTAAAGACAACGCTCTGGTACGAATACCCCGCAACCATGGGCGGGATGAGAACGCACAAGGTTTTGGATTAGCTTCTTGACTTGGGAGTTTATTGAAGGAAGAGTCGTCCAGAGAACTAAGTATAAACCTAGTGTTATTATTCGTTGCTTTTCTGTAGATCCGAATAAGATACCTTTACAGGGTGGAAAGAAATTAGTGAAGTGGTAAATGTATACACTGGGTATATCAGTTTTGCATTTTGCCGGAGGTTCTTTAGTAGTTACACGCTCTTAATTCTCTGCAATAAATCTTATTATCTATATGTATACAAATTCCATTTAACAATTAATGTTCTGGTAGTATTAGAGAAACATTGGGAAGAAATTTCTGGGTTTCTTTTTCTACTTATACAAAAATCAGAATATGGAAACTTCATTAACTTTGCATCAAATTTGAGGAATTTTAAGTTGGGAATTTTTATTTTTCGTTATAATTGTGGGTTTAACATGATATTTAACAGTAAAAATGCATGTAGGTATAGAGGAAAAGTAGTAAAAATTGAACGATTTCATGTAGGTTGATTATGAAGTAGGTATGTGTTACATGTTTAGAAAGAAAATTTTCTAGAGGTCAAGTTAGTGTTAAAGTAGTTATAACAATTTAAAGTGGTATGTAGATACTTCCTTATTCTTTCATCTTCTTTAAAAGTCACACAGTTGTCTTGTACAAAAAATTTTAGTGAGTGGCGGGAATAAGGAAATTTGTGAAACAACACCATCCTCCGCCACTGGCCAGTTAAGGATCTCCGTGCTTAGAATGTAAGGAATCCGCGGAGCTGTCTCTGCCTCGCCGTCCCTTCACATATTGACCTCTCACAGTATAATGCCTGAAATGCGCGGTATGCGCCTCAGATGAATCTATTCGGCCATTTTTCCCGTCGAGTACACAGAGAGAAACGATCCGCCCAATTTGTACGTTCTTCCACAAAAGGTAAAATTACCAGTTCGGTCTTGATTGCCTTAGTTTGTCTTGGAAGACTGCACAGAAGAAGAATAGAAGCGTCCGAAGAGTGGTGGACAATGGCATCGGGAAATTGACAGATCTCGGCTGTATAAATCTTTGGAAACTTGCAAAGTTTCAAATTTCAAATATCGGTAAATAAAACCTGCGTCGAACAGACAGATAGTGTGACGGCTATGATGGACCATACAGACATTGCCATACATTCGGACATATCTATACGCAAGACAACAAACAACAATGAAATTACCAGAAATTTTTTCAAAGTCCGGCTCTGATGTCTTTATTAAGAAATAACCTTTCGCCCACGCCCTACTTGTTTACACACTCACAATTTTCTGTAGGTAATTAATTGTAATGGAAGCCATGGAATTTTTTTCATATTTTATAAGGCTAGTAGTTAATACGGCTGACAGTGTGGAGTGACAACCTAATCTGTTACCTACGTTCTATCTCCTAAATGCATGCGTTGCGGGCTTTAACATAATAATTATGATAATATGAATAATGGAATATATATTAGATAGGCAGGTATTGAAGCAGAACTATATTCGGAAAGATACAGGGTGATTGACACAGAAAAATTAGGCAACTAGAAATTATTGTAATGAAAAAGAAACAGTATCATTTCTGATCTTAATTTAAAAGTAGGTATATGTACAGGGTGGTTCACTTTTATGTGGTAGGACTTTAACATTAGATAGAAAAAGATAATCTAAAATGAAAATTTTATATCAACATATATCGGGGAAAGCTTAGTTTCCGAGATACAGGGCGTTGAAGTGTTGGAAAAAATATGAAGTATTTTTTACACTGTCCGAACCAGTGGAGATATTTAAACCAAATTTGATGTGTAGTACCACCTTTTTGACTACGATATTTAGTGATAATATGAAGGTCCTGAAATAACCAGTGGTGGAGTTATGGGTTTTCACTATCACTAAATTTAAAAAGTAATTAGTACGGACCTGTCTCACATCAACGTAAATTTTTTTCGTAAAGTTCTTTCAATTCTCTACAAAAAGTGTATCTTGACATTTCTTTGTATCTGCCACGGTTGTGTAGTAAATAAATTATTTCGTTTCCATCTCAGCCTTTTTTGCCTAAAAATGTGTTTTCTAAGATTATTGATAAATATCAATAATAACAGAAATTAATTATGGAACACTTATCGGATTCAGCTATTTTATTTTTAATTTTATGGAAACAATTTTAAAAATAAACTGGCACTTGGTTTGAGGTACATTACTTTATTATCATTTTAACATTTTTATCAAATCTAGTATTATTTCTTAATAATTTTTATAATTCTAAATTTGTACAACATTCAACAATTGTTCAAAATGTGATCCATTCTGTTGCACACATAATTCACTTCTACGCCTAACGGATTGAACAGCATCGATTAAATTGCCATTTCTCAATTCATCGCACGCATTTCTGATACGATCAATAAGTTGTTCCCTTGTTTCTACAGGAGTCGCATAGACTTGTTCTTTTAAAAATCCCCATACGAAGAAGTCCAGAGGTGTTATGTCCGGAGAACGTGGTGGCCAAGCGACCGGTCCCCCTTGTCCGATCCACCTATTTGGAAAGTTATTATTTAACCAGTTCCTCACATTTCGGTGAAAATGTGCAGGACATCCCTCAAGTTGGAACCAAGCCAACAATCTTAAGTTTAAAGGAATGTCTTCCCACATATTATTATGCTCAGCTACTAAAAACTCCAAAAAATTGTCACCATTCACTCGCTGTGGCAAAAAAAAAGGTCCAAACAGATGATGGTTGTACAGTCCAATCCAAACATTGACACTAAATTCGACCTGAAAATTTCTTGGCCGGATTGCATGTGGGTTTTCTTGTGCCCAAATATGCTGATTATGAAAGTTTACTACTCCACGACGAGTAAAACACGACTCGTCCGTCCATAAAATGTTATTTAAAAATTGTCTATTTCCTTCAATTGACTCCAAAATCCATCGGCAAAACACTAATCTTCTTTCTGCATCGCCGGGCCTTAAACCTTGTACGGGTTGTAGATGATACGCATGCCTGTGATCTCTTTTTAAAGCTCGCAAAATTGCAGACTTTGAAACACGTAGGGCCACTGACACTCTTCTGCTACTTGTTGTAGGATTCCTATCGAATTCACGAAGAATCTCATTGTTGCGTCTGACTTGTTGGATATTGTTTTCATTTCCTCGTTCGACGATTCTAGTTCTCAGACCGCAAGTTCTGAATTGCCGGTGCATGTTAACAAACACCGAGGGACGCGGATGGCGCCTATTTGGAAATCGCCTCCGGTATTCTCTGGCTGCTTCCGCAGAGTTCCCATTTGCAACTCCATAGCAGAAATGGATGTCAGCCTGCTCTTCATTTGTAAATTGGAACGGCATTTTAATTATTAACAAAGACAAACTGCGGCGCTGCTACGTTCATCTACTGGATGACAGATTATTGTATTATTAACTGTCAATAAGATTTTCTTTTCCATGGCACACTTATCTTCACCAGTACGACGATGCAGAAAGGACATTAGTATTTTGCCGATGGATTTTGTAGTCAAAGGAAATAAGACAATTTTTAAATAACATTTTATGGGCGGAAGAATCATGTTTTACTCGTCGTGGTATAATTTAGAATTCTACAAATTTAGAATTATAAAAAATATTAAGAAATAATACAGATTTGATAAAAATGTTAAAATGATAATAAAGTAATGTACCTCAAACCAAGTGCCAGTTTATTTTTAAAATTGTTTCCATAAAATTAAAAATAAAATAGCTGAATCCGATAAGTGTTCCATAATTAATTTCTGTTATTTGCGATATTTATCAATAATCTTAGAAAACACATTTTTAGGCAAAAAAGGCTGAGATGGAAACGAAATAATTTATTTACTACACAACCGTGGCAGATACAAAAAAATATCAAGATACACTTTTTGTACAGAATTGAAAGAACGAGAATTTACGTTGATGTGAGACAGGTCCGTACTAATTACTTTTTAAATTTAATGATAGTGAAAACCCATAACTCCACCACTGGTTATTTCAGGACCTTCATATTATCACTAAATATCGTAGTCAAAAAGGTGGTACTACACATCAAATTTGGTTTAAATATCTCCACTGGTTCGGACAGTGTAAAAAATACTTCATATTTTTTCCAACACTTCAACGCCCTGTATCTCGGAAACTAAGCTTTCCCCGATATATGTTGATATAAAATTTTCATTTTAGATTATCTTTTTCTATCTAATGTTAAAGTCCTACCACATAAAAGTGAACCACCCATGATCTTTAAAACGATCTTAGATCTTTAAAACGATCTTAGATCTTAGATCTTAGAGCACACTGTAAGTAATAAAAATATTGTATGATACACGCAGTGCCGGTTTAGCCAAACTTCGGGCCCTGTGCGCTATAAATTTAGGGCCCCTTTTTAATCGTCTGCCTTCGGTCTCTTTTTTACAAATGAAACAAAATTTGAAGGTTCAATTTTTATTACAAAATATAAATTTGTTTCGCAAAACTGATCAAATAAATTGCATTGGTTTTATTTTCGCAGTAGATATTTTTATTTTTATTGACATCATTTGTGATTTCTAAACTCAACATATCGATACACGCATGCAAGAACATTGCAAGTGGCATTTTTGAGGTTTTCCCTTTTTCGCAGTTCTGAGGTCTAGTTACGGGACATTTTTGTATAAAAATTCAAAACTATTCAATTTCGCATTATTTCCCAAAAAATTATTTGATGTTTTATCCCATTGTGTCTAGCAAAATGGACGTTTTGAACGGTAACAACATAGTAAAGTTCATTACAATTCCAATAGTTTTATAATTTAGGTAAGTTAATGTAAAGTTTTATTGAAACACGATACGTTTCCAACTGGAAAGTGAATACTTATTATGGACTAAAAGAAGTCCATTTTTCTATTTTTACCCCTTTTACAACTAAAAAAATGATAATATCAACGAGGTATACAAGACATTCATTTTGAAGGCCACGGAGAACATTATTCATTACTCTTTGGAAGGTGGTGGGTGCATTTTTGAGACCAAATGGCGTGCTTTTAAATTGATGGTGACCTGTGTCTGTAGAAAAAGCCGTTTTGAGTATAATATCATCTGGTCACATCTTGCTTTGGTGGAATCCGTTTGCTAAATCGAAGGTTGTAAAGTATAGTGAGCATACCTACCCACCTACCCCTGGCGCGCCACCCAATTTCTCTACCGCGCGAGTCGCGGCCTCTTTCGTTTTTTCGCGCGGGGTCCGGCCGTCGACGGCCCTATAAACCACGGCGCCTACCCCCTCGACAGGCGGGCCATTGTCTCGCCGGCGATCGTTCATCCGGTCGTGCCGCCGATTGAGCCGTCGCCGTCGCGGCCAATATGGCCGCCAGCTCCGGGCTCCGGGCGGCGGACGTGACGTGGAGGCCCACCTTACTTTACAGCGTCAAAAACTAATGGCATAAGATTTGTGCCGTCTTATTAGCAAAGTGTTTTTAAAAATGTGATCAACCATCTATTGTTTTAATATGTAACGTATTATCAAAGTCTAGAGAATACTATGTATTAGGTATGTTCTTATTGTTTGGATTGCTCACTATTTGAAAATTTCGACCTTGAAACCAGTGGCGACTCGTCCGGGGAGGCAGAGGATGCAGTGCCTCCTCTGTAAGGATATACATATGAAGAATATATGAAAGAAATAAAAAATAAGTTACCCAATTCACTATATAAATAGCTTTTGGGGACTTGTGCGTTTATTTTTACAATAATCTCAATGCTGGATGATCCATAGTCAAGAATTTATAATGACAGGAGCGATAATACTTCGAATAAAGTCAGTTCCACAATAGCGCAGGTTCCAAGGGATCAAGGGATGATTAAAATAATTTTAATCATCTCCTGATCATGCTAAATTGGTTAGCGAAACGCGCGTCGAGTGCAAAAACAACGTTATTGGTATGTGGATTTAAGCGTATGAAGAATAAATTTATATTCTCTCCAATCTAAGTACTGCATATGGGATATAATAAGCCAATTATATCCAAACATTATGAAAAAATTTATATTCAAATATTTTCACTTACTATTCGGAATTAGGAGTCGGATATTTTGCTACTTTACACACATCTACTTTAACTGATCATAGCTGTTTACGCAACGAAAGTGCGACACCAAATAACCAGCTCAAGTTAAAGACACCAGGCGCAAAGACTAAAAAAGACTACAAAAAATATAGTATTTTTTTATTTTAAAAATTTGGATTTTGTAAATTTAATTACATGCGTTTAATATACACTGAAATGCTCTATTAAATGGTAAAACATCTGAATTCCAGAAATTTATATTTAAAATGCGTACCTATGTATACTTATTACATTTATAAAATTAAAAATAAATTATTCTACATATACGCATACGCATTTTTGTATATTATCTGACAAATTTTGCTCCGTACATTATTTACTCACACACTGACACCTTATTCACCAAATAAACTTTCTCTAATCTCATCTAAATATATTGAAAAAAACGGCGTCCCTATTAATAATGGTGGTTTGTGGCAGGGGCTTTTCTTGGAGAGAGGGTGGAAAATTATATATCTACCTGTTCCAAAATTTCACTTAAAAAATTATTTTATTTAATTTAAGATTTAATTTTTGATGTTGAAAATAGCGCCGCAGTCGAAAATTTTTCAAAATTTCAAGATCAAACAGTAAACGAATGAAAAACTCAAAGTACTTATCTAACCTTGTGAGTAATAGTTATTTAAGTACCAAGGCACTGAAGTCATAAAAAGAACTTCAGTGCCGAGGTACATATTATATATTTTTTTGAAATCTGAAAAAAAAATGTTTTATTAGGCAAGAAAAAAATAATAAGGGATCACCCGTCCATGAACCGACTACGCGCGGCGTTGCTTGACTTTGACGATCGCTCTACCTAGGTCAAGTAAGACAAGACACGGCATCTTCGTACAGAAAAACCAAACTGCTGCTTCTTGTGCAGCCTACACAACAAATCTATTGATATTCAAATTTACTAAAATATGTATACTGAAGGATTGCGCTGCTATAGGAAACCATTTCGCAATGTGTACGAAAAGTTAAATGGGCCTTTATCGGCCGGGTTTTGAATATTTGGTCACAACAATTTTGAGATACCTCACAGAATTTTTAATTTGATATTGTTTCATTTTTCCTTGTAAATCTATCTGGTCGCTGTTAGCACAAATAAACGGAAACGCTGTTACACTTACACGATAAATCTATAAAAGGCACGGGCGTAGCCAAGGGGGGGTTTCGGGGGTTCAACCCCCCCCCCCCCCCGAAATAAGCAAAATATTACCTAATATTATCTATCCTTGTTAAGGATAGAGACGTGAATCATTATTACTGTCGAAAAATGGAGGGGAAAAAAAGGAAGGGTGGTAAACCTAAAGGTATGGACTACTGGAAAAAATGGTGTAGTCAAGGTCAAGGGGTTTCTAATAAAGAAACAAATTTTGATTTAGCTATCAAAGCTTCAGCTACCTTGCATGCTGATAAGAAGACTGCCTACCCCGAAATCTAGTTTGGAATGCCTAGATATGTGCGATAAAAACCTTTATCCTAATATTTACACATTACTACAAATCTTGGCTACCATTCCTGTATCCACTGCTACCCCAGAGAGGTCTTTCTCGAGCCTAAGGAGACTGAAAAACTATTTACGAAACACTACAAGTGAAAACAGACTTAATGGTTTGGCTCTAATGAACATTCACTATGGAACAGAAATTCATGCAGATGAAGTAGTAGATATATTTAAAAGAAAAAGCCGAAGATTTCTTCTTTAATGGTTTTAGATTTAGCGCAGAGGAACGAAATTAATTTATCCATTTCATTTAAAGTTAAGAACTTTATAAATATATGTCGTAGTTTTTCGGATGGATATATAGATATTAAATTTCATATAAGTATATTTTTGTTGTTTTATTTACTTCTCAAACTAAAACCCCCCCCCAAAACTAAATCCTGGCTACGCCCGTGATAAAAGGTGATGTCTTTCTTTCTCCCCTTATTTCCAAATACGACGCGCGTGTGCAGAAATCGGAAAACCAAATATCCTCCTACTTATCTGGAAGGCATTTATTTCAGTGGGTTACCAGTGACTTGACACCGAAAAATTGAAAATAAAGGCCTATCAGTTCCAGCTCTTTATCGCAGTCCATATACACATAATGGTCTGACGCACCCCAAGCTTTGCGATTTGATACCATGACGGTGTGGGACGCAGGGTTGGAGTGAACCACTTTCATTCTTACGATACACGAACTGCGAACATAATAACGTTGATCGATATTTTTTACCTCCATGATTTATTTAAAAGCACTTATTTATAACAAAACAAAGAAAAAATGGCACAACTCGAATGTAATAAATAATAAGTATATGCCAGTCCTTGGATCTCCAATCGTTAAATGTTCAGATTTTCATTCATAAATATAGTCAATCCGCGATATAAATTTAAAATATTTTTTTAAATGTAATGTGTTTCTTAAACATGCAGTAAACATTTTAAGGGCATATTCCTTGGGTCAATATAAAATTAAAAAAAAAGGTTCAAATAATAACAGTTATTTACATTGCAAGATGAGTAAGTCCACTTTTTGGCCGAGGAGGTTGTTTAAGGACCGAGGCCAAAAAAGAGCTTACGCAACGTGCAATGTAGTATATTTTTCCTGCTTTCGACAAGTTCCTATTATAAAAAAAGTATATAGGTAATTTTAATTAAACGCTATGGAGTAGATTGTGAGTAATAATATTTAAATTAACCATTGTTCAATTACTAAAAATTAAAGTAGTAGAAAAATATAAGAAGTAGAATACAGTGATAATAAAAAATCCTTGGCTTTTGTGTGGGACTCGAACCCGTAACCTACGGTTTACTATCCGGACGCTTTTAACCTAGCGCTACGTTCAGTATTGCTTAACTTTGCTATTAGCCACATTATTTGACATTGAAAAATATACCTATCCATATTTTTAATTTTTCTTTGGCATAATTCGTATTATTTTAGATCAAAACTAGTTTATAAAACAATCGATGTGAAACATAGACGCCAGTTTCAAGTTGCTAAGTTGCTACATATATTTTGTTAATGGTTTTAAGGTCCTTGCTGCATAATTGTTGCATCGTTGCTAGGCAATACTTTTGGTACCTAGCAACCACTTTTTGTACCTAGCAACAGGGCACCTCGTACATTTCACTTTCGCTTTCGGACCTATTGGCGAGCATGTAAAGTGAACTTACAGGGGAGGGAGCAGGAAAACCTATTTATACAGTGACAAGCAGAAAGTATGCAACATAAAATGGGATATTTTTTTATTTTACATTTATCAGAAAATTGTATTTTTGATTAAAGTTTGTGCGCATTCCTTAAAACACAGAACTCAGTTTTGAAAATTTGAATTTGAATTGAGTAGGTTTATTTATTATTTTATTTCATTAAAATTTTTTACAAAGATTTAACACCCTGTATTTCGGAAATGAAGCAATTCTGAACATATATGTTTGTAGAATTTTTTTACATCTTGACCCAAGGAATGCTCTCTTGAATTTTTGCAGCATGTTTAGGAAACTCCCTGCATATTGTTCCTGTTGGATATTTATCAACTACTTTAGGATCCATTCCTAGCAATTAATTAATAGCCGTATCATGTTGGAAAACTTTATATTTAAAATTGAAGAATTTATACGCGGGGCCTTTGTCTCTCCTGAGGCCAATAATCGCGGCGGTAGTTCAAAATCGACCTGATCTCGTAAATATGTTGAGCCCTGTCCTGGACGCATTAGGCGCGTTTACACACATCCAAGCAGGCGGATTCTCGCGACCTTGTCCCCGAACGTCATTAATTCGGCGCCCCTAATATCACGTTTTCATTGGCTTTATTCGGGACCTTATCGCCCACGCCGCCTACGATTGTTTTGCGATGATTTATACCGACGCCCCGCTACGGTGGAAACGAATACGTAAAAAGTATTCAATGCGTCCAAATATCGCATGGACGACGGTGACTAAATTCGGTGGTATATGTCAAAGGAAAATGACGGCCATTAATAAAAATCAAGTTTTCAAAGCACAAAATATAACACGCCCCAAAATATCCCTAATACATACGAGTAATATATATCTATAGGAGAGTGAGACGTAACTAGGGGGGGGGGGGGCTAGGGGGGGCTTAGCCCCCCTACATTTCTATTAGCCCTCCCTAAAATGTAAAGGATGTGCGAAGATATGCTTCTCGTAAACAGAATAGATCTAACATTCTGACAACGCAACGTTACGCAACACGGCGAACACCCCACGCGCATTTTTAAATTCATCAGTTTCGAAGAATCGCTTGCTCTTGCGGAATCTTGCGCCTTGTGCCCCACAAAATCCGACTGAAATTTAAACGCGCAAGCGAGAGCGAACACACCGTGCCTGCTGCCGAGAGAAAGAGAGACGAGACGGGCGTCGGAGAATGTACCTACTTTTGCTGTGCCAGACTCCAGACTTTTATTTTGTTATTCATCCAGTGTATTGTTGTTTCGTTATAATATGTACTATGTAAATAATCTTGCATCACAAAATAGCAGACATTCCCAACATTTTTTGTCTGGTTTCTACTCGGAAACGTATACTTTTTCATAATGTTATTTTCTTAAATGAATTAAAGATTATTCAAAATTACCAGTAGATAGACCTATACACTATTTTTTGAAGCCTTAAAATTAACGTTTTTGGGTGTGGCACCTCAAGGGGGGTACAGGGTGATCCAATCAGTAACATATTTAGAAGGACGGGACCGAACCCATTTCGGAATTTGAAAATATTCACTCCAGCTTGTAAATTTGAAGATATTGGGATTTCCCAACACTAGTTTTATGTAATTTTTCTTCAACTTTTTAAAAAATGTCGCCTGCGGCGCATTTTTTAGAATTATTTTAAACGCCCTTGTTTAAAAAAAGACACAAAAATTGTCCCTCCACCACTCGAAATTAATTCCTATATTCCTATATACGTCACAGAAGTGATCCAAACTCGTAGCCCCGGCCTACCATTTTACAGAATGACATGTAAAAAATATACCTTTGTAAGTAGCGTACCGACTTTCAAAAATTTCTTCTTAATGGATTAAATAATTCCTTGTCGGGGCCCCGCATTTTCATGCGGCACCCGGTCCCGCAAAATCTTGAGCCGGTCCTGATCAGCCCCCCTAAAAATACGTCCTAGTTACGTCTATGGGATAGAGCCTAAGTGGAAAATTCGATGAAAAATTAAAAAATTCCAGGAATCGTTGAATGCGTATCTTTTAGTTTAGTTGAGATTTTAAAGAAATTTTCAAAAGTTGTTTAGAAATTGCAAAATGTAGGTACCTATACAATATTTCTAAAATAGTTAATCACAGGGTGTCCTCGCGAAGTCTTCCACTGCCCTTATAAGTTTTTAATTTTTTGTGTTTTTTGTTTTCTGAGGTAGTAAGAAATTTTATATGGGGTGTTTCGCAAATGCGTGGCAAATCAAACTTATGTTTTTTAAAATGGAAGACCCTATATATTTTGCGTTTTTTTAAATCTGCTGCACAAAATTTATACTAAATTTATTTAACTTGAATTTGTGAATCTCATGGTAAAGACATATAGACCGGGATATAGTGACAGAATTTTGGACGTGATTTTACTCAGTATACCTTTCAAAGGGCATTATATTGCGTATTATATTCTCACAACAATAAGGTATGAATCAGAGAGTCATCCTGGGTTCTTCATATATGGAAAACTGAGTTTTATTCGAAAAATATGCGTTTTGATAGATTTCAGGCTGCCAAGTGTTTTATAATGAAGTTTAAAATAGAAAATTCGTCGGAAAACCGCATAGGCATACCGTTAGGGTGGGCCCAAAGGGCTATTATTCGAAACTTGTATTTTAATTATTAATTTTTCCACGTTTCTGAACAGGCTGCCAATGCGAAGTGTGCAAGTTATGGTTATGAAACTGCTGAAAAAAGGATGATACTATTGTGAAAGTGAAAATATACGCAACATAATTCCCTTTGAAAGGCATACTGAGTAAAATCACGTCCAAAAATCTGTCACTATCTCCCGGTCTAAGATGATCAATGCAGTTACACAAAGAAATTTAAAAAAAGTAATTTTCTTGATATCGGCAGTAAAGTGTCCCAAAATCGTCATTAAAAGCTCAGAAATCGGCACTGAAGTAACCCATTATTGTACGATTTTTTTCAATAAATAGGCCTTGGCGAGATGTAAACATCAAACGTCAGACGCGGAGCCATTGCCCGTCAAAAGTGACCAAATATTCAAAACCCGGCCAATAAAGGCCCATTTAACTATTCGTACACATTGCGAAATTGTTACCTATAGCATCGCAATCTATATCAGTATAAATATTTTAGTAGGTTTGAATATAAATAGATTTATTATGGAGGCTGCACAATAAGCAGCAGTTTGGTTTTTCTGTTCGAAGCCGCCGTGTCTTTGTCATACTTGACCTAGGTAGAGCGATCGTCAAAGTCAAGCAACGCCGCGCGTAGTCGGTTCATGGACGAGTGATCCCTTAGTATTATTTTCTTGCCTAATAAAACTATTATTTTCCGATTTCAAATAATTGTATAATATGTACCTCGGCACTGAAGTTGTTTTTATGACTCATGTGGTTTATTTGCCTCGGCCAAAGGCCTCGGCAACTAAATTCCGCATGAGTCATAAAAAGTTGAACTTCAGTGTCTTGGTACTGTAGAATAACTATTATTTCTGTTTTAAGAATTGCGCCGCAGATGAAAAATTTTTCTATATTATAGGATTCTTCTGCAAAAGTGACATACTAAAAATTGTCGGCGCGGATTTGGTTGTTTCCAAGAGATTTAGGTTCTAAAGATTTCGAATAAATTAAACCTGTGTTTCCCCGTGGTGACAGTAAGCGGCGTTTTGCGTCTTTTATCAAAAATATTGCCCGTTGTCCACGATTACACCGACATAATACTAAACAATGATAGGACATCTCAACCGCGGACGGCTCATTTGTTAACCGTATGACAGGTTACAAGGCCGGCGGAGAATAGAAAACTAAGAATTTCCTAGGTAGTCTCGCTAAGTAAAATATTATATCTTGGCGCAGCTACCACAATCCGAAACATCCAGAGATGCGGCGAGAGATAGGCACAAATTAACATATTGTGGATTTTGTGTGTGTATCGCCGGCGCACCGACAAAACAAATGATTTAAATAATCCCGGGGCAAGAATTCCGCTGGAAAATTGGACGAATTTATGGGTGGCAGCACGCAATACATTGTTGTCTCACAAAAACGCGCGCAGTTGAGACAGACAAATTAACAATAGTCCGCATTCAAGATGTTTTTTGCTTTGGCAATATTTACGCAATGCCCGGAATGACAACAAGATAGTTAGGTACAACAATTTTTTTATTAACTGTTTCTTTTTAGTGTCGAATCCGAAGCATAATACAGGGTGTAACCAAAGTATAGAAATAATAAAGTCGGCTCACTTCTTTAATTTCTCGGAAAAGCCGACAATTTTTTGCGACCGGTCGTAAATCAGCGTCACCTCGCACGCTTCGTTTTTACCAAACGCAATCGCCGTCAAGCTAGTTATACGGGGGTAGGTTCATATTGACTTTCCATTATTTACCAAAGTCTACAAATATTAGTATACCAGAACCAACAGAAACAACTACTCCGAGGGCTAATACCCCTACCGGCATTGAACTACAACATTGGCTCTCGATTTTCGTTGGGAATAAACATTGATCTTTGCAATTAGTATACCTATTTGTAGACTTTGGTACAACATTATTTGTGTAGGTAAGTGTACCGTTAGTTTTTGGTAGGTACAGTTAAATTAAAATGCAAGGTAGCTATTACTAGAATCTATATAATTTGTAAGTATGTATTGGTTGGAACATGAATAAAAATAATAAATCCTAACAAAACATAGAGCAGACAAAAACATAAATAACAAATAAATATTTATCGACAAAGAGTTAAACTAATCAGAACTACTTTTCATCCCGTAGTAAATATTTTGATATTTAAATTGACATAAACAATACAGAACAAAATATTACGCATACGTACCTACACAAGCGCATGCGTCTTACCATAACCTTCTTGAGACAGCCGAGGGGACGGCAATTTTTACTAAACGTTTTTTGGACGAAGTGAATGACTGATCATCAAAATGTGCCTTGCAAATTCTTATAGGTTTATATGCCTCTTCAAGTGGAATATTTGCAAATTTATGTTCTCCGATGAACCCTAAAGCATTCTTCCATTGATGGCACCTTCAAATTTTCAATATTTTAATATTAAATCTATATATTATTCTTTAATTAATACCTAAATATACAACTGTCACATAAAAATGTCTTAATTTTTGTAGGTACTCAATCTTACCTTTCAGGGTCTTTAGGAAATGAAAGAAAGGTAATATAAAAAGCATTACTAGGCATCACTGCAAATATTTTGCGGTAATATTTTGCGCGCACCTGGTAGAATGCGAACGAACCGCTCTCAGCTACACTGTGTACAGCTTATTTTCTTATATTATAAGATATCAATCGGCTCGATGAGGAGGGGAGCGGGAGAGCGCAAGAGGGAAATGTTTGTTTACACAAGGCCGAGTGCCCGGACTTATTAGTATATCTCTGGACGCTGGTGTAACATGATTAATACATAAATTTTTACAGTAGGTTTCGACCTAGGAAGTTTATTTGTGAAAAAAAAATTAAATAATCAAAAATATAACAAAATTGCTTTTATACTTACTTGCAACAGATCGATAATAGATTTTTGACCACTGTTGCTACTCGACGAGCTCGTGTAGAAGCGCTGCGAATGAGATACAAAAAAATAGCCAAGATACATTAGCTAAAATAAAAGAATCTATGCAGCGAAGAGTTAAAGCTTAATTAGGAATGGAGGACAACATTTTGAACAACTTCTATGAAAAAGTTACTACGTTGAGAAGTGGTGAGCTGTAACGTGAAAGTATCTATTATTGTGAAAAGGCTTGAGAATGAGTAGGTAACTTTCACCAACTGATCACACTTACCGTCATATGAATATCTATACATACCTATACTTCCAGTATTTTCTAGTTTATGCGTAATTCATAGAGGGCGTCGCCGTTCACTTCGGTTAGCATTTAGCTGGAGATCCGAATTATCTCGGCCTTATAAATTACCAAACGCACCCCCCGAATTATTTGTGTGTCCACGCCTTATCTAAATGCGATCGGCTATCGGACGGCACGTGCGCCACTGAACCGAGAGGATTAAGTTGCGCTTTTTGTTGCCGATTTGATTGATGGGGGCCACGTGAGACTAATTCCCACCCTCCTCGAAGGAAAAGTCAACAACGGAATTGTGCGCGAAAACGCCGAATTGTCAATAATGGTAATCGCAGTTCTCCAAATACAGAAAGATTTTTAGTACCTGTAATAATTATAAATAATAAACGATGTTTAGTGGCATATCAGGTAAAGGATATCAATTGAAAAAAATGCACTCCAGCCGGGACTTGAACCCGGGACTCCTACTGTGGCCGTAGGCACTTTAACCAACTAAGCTACCGGAGATATGGGTTCCATCGGCTAGGTGTTATTTATTCCAATTGATATATAGTTAGTAGCGGTGAGATGTAGAAGACTTCGGCGTCTTCTACAGCTACTAGAAGGGGTTAGAGGGTGTAGGGAAACCATTCATTATTGTTGGTTATGTAAACTTCCTATTTGTTCTTCCACCCACAATATTCGACATATAGCGACTTATTGCAAGTATCGAACGTGGAAATTCTAACCTACAATGTCAAAGCCAGAATATGAAACACAGAAAGATTTTTAGTACCTGTAATAATTATAAATAATAAACGATGTTTAGTGGCATATCAGGTAAAGGATATCAATTGAAAAAAATGCACTCCAGCCGGGACTTGAACCCGGGACTCCTACTGTGGCCGTAGGCACTTTAACCAACTAAGCTACCGGAGATATGGGTTTATCTCCGGTAGCTTAGTTGGTTAAAGTGCCTACGGCCACAGTAGGAGTCCCGGGTTCAAGTCCCGGCTGGAGTGCATTTTTTTTTTCAATTGATATCCTTTACCTGATATGCCACTAAACATCGTTTATTGTTCTCCAAATATGTAGTTATAAAAGAACAAAATATTTCTAGGAAATATATGAAAGTACATACAGGAAAACCATGTGCAGTAGTCTCTGAATATGTGTTGTTAAAATCTGGTATACTTATAAAGTTTTTGTGCGTCCTGATTAACACGGTGGTGTCACTGGTGTCAGAAAATCGGAAGTATAAAAAAAATAGTAGCCGGCTCTTGATTTGCGTTTTTATAACAGCAGAAAAGTCAAAGGAAGCGTTTTAAAAGACATTTCAAACAAAAAAGTTCAGGCGAATATCAGACAAATATGTATAGGGCGCTTACTATAAACAAATACCGCTTATTCTCAAATGTCAAAAATGCCATTTTCCATTGTTTTTCTGTAAAGAGATTCTGTTTGTTCCACGTTTAGCCTTAAAACTTTTGTAGGTATTTAATTGTTTTCTATTTCCAAAAATAATAATTATAAATTCATAAAAATGTTAACTATATTTTAAAAAATAGGTATATGTACATGGTGACCCATACAAGAGGAACACCCCCCTTAACTTCTTTATTTTTCAAGTTAAAGAAAAAATTGTAGAGATAAAACTTTAAGTTTTTTTGTGAGCTTTTCCATGAACTTACTGAAATTGATACAGGGTGTTCCGTAAAAGCTGGACAAACCAAGCTGATGTTTTTTCACAAGAACACCCTGTATATTAATCAGGACGAAGTGTAGATTCCAAAAATGCAATAATATACAGGGTGTGAAAAAACATCAGCTTGGTTTGTCCAGCTTTTACGGAACACCCTGTGTCAATTTCAGTAAGTTCATGGAAAAGCTCACAAAAAAACTTAAAGTTTTATCTCTACAATTTTTTCTTTAACTTGAAAAATAAAGAAGTTAAGGGGGGTGTTTCTCTTGGATGGATCACCCTGTACCTACAATGTCGTTCAAAAAGTTGGCATTAGTGCTACAACAATTCACCACTGTAAAAAGTTCTGAATATTATTTAGATACCTGAAATAGATTGATGATGTTTTAATTTATTATTATTTTGGCATTAATTTAGTACTGGAATATTTAATGTAAATAAATCTACCTATATTTGCTAAATGCTTGACGATATACATCAACTTTTCAACACAACAGAATTTTGAAGCGTTAATATGATTTCCTTTTGAAAAATACATAGGAACATGTTCTTACCGATATTCGGTAACAAAAAGTTAATAGAATAATAAAGCTAGTGATATAAAATAATCACTTCTCGGCGTCAGTCATTTACAGACAAGAAAGAATCAATAATATTGAACCTGTCGTATTCACAACTCGGCCAATATGTCATTAGAAATTATATTGTAATTTGCTTTTGGGTTTATTCGAACAGAAAGATCCCAACTGGTCAGAGCCAATCACATGACAAGAAAGGTACCAGAAACAGTGTGAGAATTTAAATTCAACCAATTGATTTGTGATTTATGTTGGAACAGGCCTCTTATTTTGCATACCTCTTAAGGTAAATTCAATCGGTGTTTGGTTGCTTTCCTATAGTCCCACAGTAATCCGGAAAATATTCGCAAAATATGTCGCAATCTTGTTGGACCACCCTTAATATTATGGCCCGGATGCCCGAATTTTATAAACAGTTTGGGAGCCACTGGTTGCAAGGTCCCTTCATTATTGAAGCGATGACTTCCTACTACAGCGTTGCCATACCGTCAGATAATTCCTTGAAAATCTGCAAAAATTTGGAAATTTCCACACCTCTCGTGGGGTATAGCAGCGGCGCGTTACTCTTTTAAGCGGAACTTAGTATGTTTTCACTTTTCAAAATAATACTTTCATGGGACACAGCTCACCACTTTTTAACGACGCAACTTGTTCATAAAGTTGTTCTTAATAAAAGCCTCAATTCTTAATACAAGCTCCATTCTTAATACAAGCTTCAATTCCTTTATTTTAGCTAATTCTTATTCCATTCGCAGCGGCTTCTACACGAGCTGATCGAGTGGCAACTGTGGACTAGAGACGTTCGAACCAGCGACTCTAAACAAGTTTTTAAGCATAAGAGCAATTTTGTCATATATCTGGTAATTAAAAAAATCAAAAATGTACTTCGCATTAGGGTCTAAATCTACAATATATGTATAGGTACTAATCAAAGTTACACCCCGTATTGTTTCGATAACCTACCATATATCTATACAAAGTAAATAATTTCTACCGCTCCAATATTGTATCAAGAAGCGCCATTGATCGCAAAACGAATTAATAAAAGAAGGCGGGCTCCTTTCGGCTCCTTCCTAGAGCAATTAATTACCCTTGACAGGACAATAGAGAAAAACCCCTTAAGCGACGGCGGGGACGTGGCGTAGAGGAAATTCGCCCTGGTAAAAATCTAATAAATATCGCATTTCCAATATCCGAATAGTCCGGGCTTTTCCGGAAGTTTCCCTTGAGCCGGCCGCCGCGAAACGGCGAGAAAGGGGGCCGATAAGGGACACGGACGAACCGCACCAAAGCCCACGACATGGCTCCGCATTTCACGGAAGGCCTTGTCGATTTCAGATGTTCTTTTTGCCGTGTATATTTTTTATAGCACCCTCTCAAATTTTGCGCACAAATCAAATCTGTTTATGTTTACTGCCTTAACATTTTATAGTGCTATGCACAGGTCTTTAACATACAGGGTGATTCAGTCATGGGAACCAGATATGAAAAGGGGCAGATGTAAACAAATTTAACCACACGCAAATTTATCCACACGCAGATGTAAACAAATTTAACCACACACTGGGGCAAATCAACCTTGTTGCTTGGTGTACCATATAGTATAAGTAGAATCGGTTTGGTACACCAGAAAATTACTACCGGTACAATCTTATGGAAATATCTCATCATGGATGGAGTCGCACTTTTATTATACGCCAGTCGCCAGTGGGCATATTACCGTATCATAACACATTTCTTATACGCGCTAAGGGGTGCTAAGTTCTGAAGCTCATGAACAGAATAAACTTGGGTGCGTGTATAGTCAAGTTGCTGGTTGCATTTTTGAAGAACTTGTCTAAACAGTACTGACACGTAGTGTGTTTGTACGTTTTGTGCACAGTTTTAATTGATGTTCAACATTTTTGGGCATTAGGTACAGGGTGGCTCATTATAAATTGACACCCTCCCTTAACTTGCTAGTTTTTGAGGATAGAAAAAAGTTTTTACAGAAATTTTAGATACTAATACAAAGTTTTTTGTGACGCTATTGGACCTTATAAAATGTGTTCTAGAAAGCCGTGGCAAACATAACTTATGTTTTTTTTAATGGAACACCTTATATATTTTTGGATTATTGAATTCTACGCATTTTTCCGATTCCAATGAAGTATATATAAGTTATATGTTCGCTCCAACCGTTCGTTCAGAACTGAGCCTTTTTTGTGAGGGATTACTCCTTGGGTCATAGGATGCCATGGAAGACAAATACCAAATTATAGTAAAAATTATTGACAGTTTGCAAGTATATTCACGCCTTGAAAAACAAAATGGGCTATTTCAAGATTTCAGAGAAAAATGAAAAAGGGAAATTGAGAGAAATTAGAAATTTTAAATAGTATGTAGTTAATAAACTTCGTCAGATTTATTGTTTGAAATAAAATTTTTATTGAAAACGACAACAACATTTAGAAAAAGGGTACCTATATATTTATATTTGTTGTGGTGTTATTTAAAAAACGAAATAATTTATTATGACTGACCGGAAAATGTAGAAACACTGAAAGTTAGAATTTGGGAAGAAATCCACCACAGCAATTTTATCGTTGACTCAATATAAACAGGAAGTTAGTAGCAAATATCAATAAATATGCATTGAGCAAGATGGAGGCCATGTGGAGCATTTGTAATACGTATATCCTTTTTCTAAATGTTATTGTCGTTTCCAATAAAATTTTTATTTCAAACAATAAATCTGACTAATTTTATTAACTATGTTATTATTTAAAATTTCTCATTTCCCTCAATTTCCCTTCTTAATTTTTCTCTGAAATATTAAAATAGCCCATTTTGTTATCTAAAGCGTGAATACACTTGCAAACTGTCAATAATTTTTACTATAATTTGTCATTTGTCTTCCATGGCAACCTATAACCCAAGGAGTATTCCCTCACAAAAAGGCTCAGTTCTGAACAAACGGTTGGAGCGAACATATAACTTATATTATACTTCATTGGAATAGGAAAAATGAGTAGAATTTAATAATACAAAAATATACCTACAAGGGTCCATTTCAAAAACATTTCTGCCACGACTTTCTAGAACACACTGTATAAGGTCCAATAGCGTCACAAAAAACTTTTTATTAATATCTTAAACTTTTGTAAAAAAACTTTTTTCTAACCTCAAAAACTAGCAAGTTAAGGGGGTGTCAATTTATAATGAGCCACCCTATACATTGATATTTACAAAATAAGGAAAGGATTGACAATGGAAATCATGTTGTGCAACTGGCAACTACGCATCAGCCTTGATGAGCGAGCTTACCAGCTGAAGAGGCAAGGCCGTTAGATAGGGAAAATATATTTTTGTTTTTTTTTAATTTTATATTCCTATTAAGCTCTTTTTTCCACCTGTGGCTAAAATTTTTTTACATCATGACTGAATCACCCTGTAGGTATATACAAAAATCAAATCTGTTTATGTTTATATCATGAATATTTGTAAAGTTTTCAGGGGAAGTTGTACTGGTTGTACTGATTTAATTGAACAAAACGGAGAACAACAAAAATGTTCCTACCTACTGGTTGTAGGTATTTTATACAAATTCACAAGGTAATGACAGGATTGATTTCTCAATAAAAGCCATAATAAAAACTTCTGAAAGCCACGAAAATTAGGTATGTTCCGTGTAATAGACAGATGACATATAAATTAATGATTAATTGCTGTTTTTACTGGGCGTTTCTTCAAAAACAAAGGCTAGGCTAATTTCACTTCAGACGTAGGCAGGTGACGATTAGTCGATGGATTTCTACATTTACAGCTTTTGAACAGCATGGCGTCATTTGTGTTGGATGAGTATGTAAAAACTCCAGTGGCGTAGGTGCACAGCAGGATACAAAAACTGGAAATAAGGAGGAAGTTCCTATATATAAAGAAATCTACTCGAAATGCTTTCCTCTATCGCCCAGGTCCTTAAAATGTTCTTGCCTTCAACTGTGATTGGTTGATTTCGATTTTATACCTCACGCGTCCGAGTGTCGATAAGAAATTATATCCGTCCAGTTGACTAGAATTGCAACGTTGCCACATGCCTGTTCATGGATTGAAATTTTAACATGTTAAATTAGAAAAATGAACTTTTTAAATTTCCTATTTAAAACAAAACATTAAACCTTCTTAGTACTGCCAGTAGTAACGCCTCTGTGGCGTAATTAGTACTACCACCAAAAGCGCAAAAAAACACATCCTGACCTCAAATCGCGTTGAATGAATACGAAAAAGAAAGACCAGCCGACGGACGCCCGCAAGAATAGTTTGGCACCGCCACAAAAACAGCAAGTTAGGGACCGAAACAAGGTGCGCTTCTATTTTCGTATCGGAAAAGAATGAACGGAGGCCCCTGGATCTGTGCTAATGAATGGGCGATTGAAAAAAGAGAAAGAACTCGTTTCGAAATGTGGAGCAGCATGAATGAACGGTGCTGGACGTCGAGTGACAATCTCAAAAAAGACGGAAACGGTATAATACACTTATTTGTGGTTTTGGAGTGAGTGTCAACTTGTTCCAGAATTGAAGACGGTAACAAAGATCAATGCACGTAACGTATCTTGATGTACTATACGGTCTATATATTGGGAGGCTATATCAGCAACAGAAGTTATAAATGGAATGTTAACATTCATCGATATTTTCGAGGAAGTGGCATTGGACAGAATAATAGGTAACAAGGTAACAATAATTACTCTCTTCTGAATAACTAAATTATTAGGAAATGATTAGAGGCCAAATAACTTAGCAAATCAAGGTAAAATACATGTTTATTTGCAAGACACAAGAGTGAAATTAATACATTGCACAGAGGTATAGCACTCGTTAGAAAACTTTATTAAAACAGATCAAATTTAGCCATCTACATAGTAGCCACTAAAAATAAGGCACTAATAAGTTATATTGTGCATATTTAGCATATTATATGCATTTTTTTTAAATATTTGCATATATCCTTAAAATATGGCATATTGTGCATAATTGAAAGAATTTAGGATAATTTAAATCTTTGGCAGGCGTTTCATTCATTTTTGGGAACAGGGGTCGGTGTCTAGGTAGGTACCTGGTTTTCCAAAAATAATATAGGTATAAATTATAATTTTATGGGCACTAATCCTGGTGATCTGAAAACGAATAAAGTAGGTATTTATACCTATTTAATAAAGTACAATTATTGAAAAGGAGATAATATATTATAGATAGGTTATATAAGAAGGATAATCCATTAATCCTATAAGGGTTCAGTTCTACAAAGAAAAACTACCAAACACTCCTCTTCCACCTCAACCTGTTATTACAAAATGGGGCACTTGGTTGGAAGCTGCATTTTTTTATTGCGAGAATTTTTGCCAACTGAAAGATCTATAATTTCAGAATTTTTGAACGAATCTTCCCAGTCCATTACAGATAACAACTATATTCGAGAACAAGGAAATAAAGAAACAACTTTCCTTTCTAAAAGCAAATTATAGCTGTAGAACTGGTAAAACAATCTGAGGTTGCTTTTCAAAATGTCGCAGGTAAAATTGGGGACAAAATATTTCAAATATTTAGAAATGTGATGGAAAAAAATAGTGGGTTTCAGTTTCTTAGCCAAGTAGCAAATATTTTAAAGGGAGATTTTACCGAATCCATCGATTTATTGGATCCTGTGACAGTGAGCAATATTAAAAGCGCACCTCTTACATCGGTTGATGTGGAAAGGAGTTTCTCCATTTATAAATTTTTATATTCTGATAGAAGACAAAATTTTTTAATTGAGAATTTTGAGCAAAATTTTGTGGTTTATTGTTTTTACAACTAAATTTCAACCCGATTTTTATAATTTATAATAAATGCTTTTTTAGATTTAGTACAATCGCCCTGTATGTAGAAAATTGAAAATAAAATATTGTTACTTTTACTATGTATAAATGCATTTAGAAATTTGCATGTACATTATATATTTGTTTATTTGTAAATGAAACAATAAATTTATATTTTTAGTATTTCTTAATTTGCATATTTTCAACATTTTCCTGCATATTTTGACTAAATTATTTGCATATTTTTATGCGCATATTTTTACGGTTTCGACTTGCATATTTGGGTTACTCTAGTTATAAGGGAAGGTACGATGGAATGGGGAAAAGATGCAAAATCCAACAACTAGGTCTGCCGCGATGTTTCTTAGAGAGTAGCAGTAACTGCAATATAATTTGCGCGTGCGCATTTGAAAAAAAAAACAGCTTTTTGATGCCAGCTTCATAACCGAATTTAATTCCAAAGCCATGAACGGATACGTGGCAACGCCACAGTTCAACGGACCCTGCAGTTTATATAGCGGGGTTAATAGAGATCGGCGTTTTTGCCTTTTCGTCGAACTTTTCGGCGCTTTGGCTTAGTTTGAATCTATAGGACTGTTGAGAGATGTTCAGTGAATTCTAAGATGACATTTGAAGGCAGTTGGCCGGTCAGATATTGCAAAACGCCCAACGCCGAACATTTTACTGCCTTACAAAAGGCGCTAATCGTCCGATAGCGGTATGAAAAGCGAACAAATGAATCAAACTCAATTTAGGAAGAGGCTTTTTTTCGAAAACGACGCCGGGAACTGGGCGCGCGCTGAAAAAACCATTTGGAAATTATCTCGCGGATCGGCAATATGGCGGCGTTGGGCCATTAAAAAACGACCATGGCGTTTCAATTTGGGCGGCCGCGGCCGCCCCCGGGATATAGATGTGTGTTATCGGCCGCCCGTATATAAACCGAAACGCGCGCCATAAATTCAATTAAATCGAAACGCTTGAAATAAAAGCTGAAAAATGTAAATACATTATTCGCGTATTGGAGTGAAATCAACCGGGCGCGCGGACAGCGAGCTGTGTAGGCCTACAACTGGAGTTGTATGAACCGACGAACCGGCTTAAATTTAAAGCCATGAACAGACATGTGGCAACTCCGCGGCGGAAAGGTTCAAGGGATCTAGCCGGGCCAATAGCGATCGGCCTCACTTTTCAGCACTTAGTTTCTTTTTTCTGTTAAATGTTTATCACTTTTATTTGAGTTATACACATTCATGAATTTCAGAATTACCTAATACCCATGAAGGTAAAATATTACCAATTTGTTCCTTTATAAAATGGTAAGGAAAATTATTGAAGAAATTTTTGTTATCCACTAATTTCTATGCTAATTATAAGCTACATAAACGCTCAACTTTTGGGAGACTTTGGTCAATATTTACTTCTTTTTTATCTTTCTATATGTTCTAATAGTCAAAAGATAGGTAATTCATGAAATATTTTTGTCATTATAGGTTAGATCGGAAATAGATTACAAAGTTAGTATAATTTAAAGTCTATATTTATATTCCACCATTATTTAATCTCTCTATCGACCTGTTATTGTCTTTAAGGTTTATGGTCGTTTTGAGACTATAATATAATAATAACCCTTATCATCACTTGAACTTGTTGGTCATAGCATTTTTGCACATAAAACGAAATATCAGACGACATATTTGATTGTATCCGCCGCGCCGTATAAATATATACGAAATATATTTCTCTTGAAATCGGCAATGAAGTGTCTCAAAATCGTCATTAGAAATCGGCACGGAAGTATTATAGCCCATTATTGTACGATTTTTTCAATCGCCCGTCAAAAGTGGCCAAATATTCAAAACCAGGCCAATAAAGGCCCATTTAACTTTTCGTACACATTGCGAAATTATTACCTACCTATAGCAGCGCAATCTTTCGGAATAAATATTTTAGTAAATTTGAATAGCAATCTATTTTTCATGGAGGCTGCACAACAGGCAGTAGTTTAGAGTTTCTGTTGGGAAGCGCCGTGCCTCGTCATACTTGACCTAGGTAGAACGATCGTCAAAGTCAAGCAACGCCGCGCTCAGTCGGTTCATGGACTTGAGATCCCTTATATGATTATTTTTTGCCTAATAATAGTTATTTATGTACCAAGGCACTGAAGTTCAACTTTTTATGACTCATGTGGAGTTTAGTTGCTGAGGCCTCTGGCCGAGGCAAATAAACCACATGAGTCATAAAAAGAAATTCAGTGCCGAGGTACATATTATATTTTTTTTGAAATCGAAAAAAAAATGTTTTATTAGGCAGGAAAATAATATTAAGGGATCACCCGTCCATGAACCGACTACGCGCGGCGTTGCTTGACTTTGACGATCGCTCTACCTAGGACAAGTATGATGAGACACGGCACCTTCTGACAGAAAAACCAAACTGCTGCTTCTTGTGCAGCCTACACAACAAATCTATTGATTTTCAAATTTACTAAAATATGTATACTGAAGGATTGCGCTTCTATAGGAAACAATTTCGCAATGTGTACGAAAAGTTAAATGAGGCTTTATCGGCCGGGTTTTGAATATTTGGTCACTTTTGACGGGCGATTTCTCCGCGTCTGACGTTTGATGTTTACATCTCGCCAAGGCCTATACTTATTGAAAAAATCGTACACTAATGGGCTACATTATTGTACGATTTCTGTGCTTTGAATGACGATTTTGGGACATTTTAATGCCGATTTCAAGAAAAACATTTTTCCCGATTTAAAAAAATATGTAAATCGGCACTGAATTTATTTTTATCACTCGTTTATTTGCCTCGGCAAGAGGCCTCGGTATTGACCAGAGTCGTGTTCGCGTTGGGTTTGGAGCTCTAGTTCCAACTGCCGACCGTTCGGGCTCCCTGGTCCGCTCCTGTCCGTTGCCAGACGTCCCATTCGCGGGCCCGTCAAAACGCCGGACAAAAAGCCGGGAATAAAAAAAGGGCGGACACGTGTTAACGTGACGGGCTGGCGCGTATCTGGCCATTGAAAAAAGGGCCGGAGTTGGGGCCGGCTCCGTCCATCTCTCTTCGGAAATTGCGTCCAGCTAGAGACCAAACACGCGCGGGCCTTATCGGCGAAATAGCCGCGTTTCGGGTTAGTTTCGACCTTTCGATCGGATGGGAACGTTTTTTTCGTGTTTCGAATCAGTGGATAAAGTTCTGGCTATGCTTCTTACTTTTTATTCATTACAGAGTGTGCCTACCTTTTTAACGGAATGAATTTAACCAGGCCCTATGTAGAAAAAAATTAAGACTTCTTAATATACAGTGTGGTTTTGTATTAATTGCACAACGAAAATACAAATATTCCCGAAAGGTGGTGCATGTTCGATACTTATATTAGGTGTACTTAGAATTGTTGCAAGTCAAACTGCATACAGGGTAGGTCAAAAAATGTAAAAATTGTACAAGAGTAAAGTACCCTTATTTCAGAAAATTCAGCAAAATGTTATTAAGAAAAGTTGTCTAGAATTAAAAGTTATTTCTAAATACCAAAACATGGCCTCCTAAGGAAAATAAATATATATTTTTTGAAAAGCATTAATAAATTCCCAAAAAAAATTAGTTTTAATATTCATCCTAAACAATTTTATAAATCAATCAAAATTATATCAATTTCGCATAACTTTGTTCAAATTCAAGCATATTAGTAAAATAATTAACTTAGATTTTTAATTTTTTAGGGAATCACAAACTTCATGTTTGTTGCAAACGATATTAAACAAAACTTTAAAATTTCCCAAAAATTCTTCTGAAGAAGGTAAAACATTAGTAATGATAATGTGCATATTAAAAATCTCTCATTTAAAGGGCAAAATTTTTATTTTAAATGTTTATTAAGAAACTGTGGAAATTAATTGACGAAAAAATTTTCTTAGGAGGCTATGTGTGTTTTGGTATTTAAGCATATAGCTTTTAATTCTAAACAAATTTTCTTAATAACCTTTTGACGTTTTTTTTAAATAAGAGTACTTTACTCTTGTGCATTTTTTTTATTTTTTGACCTACACTGTATGCTTTTTAACTACGACCATTATAAGTGCACCTATAATATGATTGAACATGCATCAACTTTCGGCAATGTCTGTATTTTGGTTCTGCAATTAATAAAAAAAGTCCCATATTATGTTGGACACTTAAATGACCACACTGTATAAACAGGGGGACGTCCGACCGGTAGAATATTATATTTGACCCTTAAGCTTAAAATTACCTCTCTTACAACTAATTGAAATTTTACGTATGTAGTAGGCCATGCTTTTGAACACAGTAACTGCACATATACTAAAATCGACCTGTATTTAATTTTAGTTTTATAATAATTGTTTACATCAAAATATTTCGGAAAAAAATTATTGGCTGAATTAAAATGGCTCAAAACATCGATAAAATTATTTGTGGCAGTGTCTAAATAGCTGAAAACAACAAGATAAAACCGCATAACTATACTTTTGCGATCGAGTACGTCCCTGTTGCCGGGTCGGGTGAAATTTTATATAGGCTACCGACCAATCGTGGAACGTCATTGAACACGTGGTTTTATTTACGCCAGGCGTAAGGATTGCTCGATTTTAGTATAGCTATGATAAGTAGGCCATGATGGACCGAAAATTTGTTTAATCCAATTAGTTGTAAGAAACTCTTACACGTCTTACACGGGACGTCGAGTTTCACTCACGCTGTACAATATTTGGTAATTAGTTGTAAGAGTTTCTTACCATATTTGGTAATTAGTTGTAAGAGTTTCTTACAACTAATTACCAAATATTGTACAGCGTGAGTGAAACTCGACGTCCCATCAGGCCTACAGCGGGAACACAAAAACTCAAAATAAAATTTCGAAAAATGGTTTTTAAATGGGATATACCCTTGATATACCTATTAAGGTCCAATTAATATGACCAAAAGTTAGCTTTTTTGATGTCATCGATATTATTTTCCCAGAAACATACCTATCCATTTCCCCCTATATATTGAAAGTCCTTATCATTCTCAACAACTTTTGTAGGAAAAGATTTTCTGTATCTTTTACTGTTCAAAATCTACATTGTCTAATATGTAAATAAAACATGGAATTTTTTTAATCATTTTCCGAAATCTAGCTAGGCATTGCGTGCCCTTAAGTTTATTCAACTGGAATATTTTTTAAATTTTTGAATTGTGTGCTTGTTACTAACTTGTTTGCTATTATTGTTTGTTACAAAAAAAAATAATTAACAATTTTTCTTAATAATATTTTGTCCTATCTTTAAAAATAGCCTAGTTTACACACAATTTTCAGAATTTTTAATTTTTCAACGTCTGTATTTGAAATTTTAACTTGCTATGTGCCAATCTTCTTTTAAACACTGTCAAAACTTTTTATCGAGAATGACTTTTTCCTGTAAAATTAATGACGAATAGGTAAATAAGATTTTCCTCTAATTCACTCCAATCTTGGACATACTGTAGACCTCTCTATAAACTTGCTGTTTTTGCTAACAAATATTTAATAAGCAGCAATGATTATCGTCAGTGACGCTGTTGGATACTCTGGAATTGCGTATAGCAAATTATCACTCTAGCGTTAATAAACGATTTAATAAACTGGAAGGAGGTTTAATTAAAATTATGGCCTTTTGAAAATTCGCAATAAACAGATAATAAGCGTTCGGTAATTGAATTAGATCAATTATCAAATTATTGAGCCGCACAAACCCTGGAACCTTCAGTAGCGTAGAGTACAATATTTATTTCGTCATATAATTATTTTATAGAATTACATATTTTTGTTGATTCATTATGATTATTGCTTTAGGCATGGTATGCGCTAAATTTTCTTTAATGCTACACGTATTTCATAGATTTTACTTTTCAAAAAATACAATGACGAATTTTTTTTAAAGTTTGCAAAAAACATTGAAATGCACAATATAATGCCAAGAAATGATCTCTGTCAGAACTGATACAACAATAGTATATTTCATTACGAGTCTGGAAATAAAGATTTTCCGTGCGCGCGTGATAAATTCCCGTGAGAGGCGCAGCAGAGCACGGGAAGTCATGCAAGCACGGAAAAATCTATTTCTGGACGGAAACTTAAAACATTTTATGGGCATATTATAATAAATTTAATTGACAAAAAATAAACAATGCAGACAATATAGTGTTTGGTATGTATGATGCGTTTCCATGGTTACTCTCAAATTATTTCAAACGTCAAAAATATTACAGAAATGTATCTAAATATTGAAACACTTACGAATTAAAATACTAAATAGGTACATGTTAAATATCAGAGAGCATATAGAGTTTCTTAAATTTAGTTTACTTTGCTGTATATTTATATTTTAAAGCCATATATTCGGTATTTTTATTCAGCGCACGGAAAGTTTTTCCACGCGCTGTTTCCCTGCGCTAGCCCGAAAAACCCCATGCATCTTTCATTATTGCTAAAACAGATGAAAATAAGGTGTTTTCAAAGAAGTATAATAAAAATTAGTTATTGTCAGATAAGGTGAATAAAACGTCAAAAATATTACAGAAATGTATCTAAATATTGAAACACTTAGGTACGAATTAAAATACAAAATAAGTACATGTTAAATATCAAAGAGCATATAGAGTTTCTTAAATTTAGTTTACTTTGCTGTATATTTCTATTTTAAAGCCATATAGTCGGTATTTTTATTCAGCGCACGGAAAGTTTTTCCATGCGCTGTTTCCGTGCGCTAGCCCAAAAAAACCCCATCTTTCATTATTGCTAAAACAGATGAAAATAAGGTGTTTTCAAAGAAGTATAATAAAAAAAAGTTTCGTTAACTAGTCGGATATAAAAAAAAACACAGATAATAGAAAGTCTCCACCACTGAGCCACACGTATGCCCGTCACGCGCAAGCAAGTGCTAACCAATCATTTCACAATGCGATAATAGCCTACTTATACCCAATAAATAAATTACAACAACAGAAAAATTATCATTAAGCAGTAAATTTTATTTCAAACAATTGTTTAGCGGCCCCCGGCCAACTGGATGTCCAAACAAGTGGCGTTCGTCCCAGCACGTGACTCGTTTTAGTGAAAAAGTCACGGGTCGCAGCTAAATGCTTAATAGTCAGCACACAAAAGGACTGAAATGCAAACAACTTACTTTAAATTGGTCTAAATGAGCTTGTGCCCATCGGAATGTTTACAGGTAATACGAGAAGAATTTGGGTAATGCGTTGCGCCAACAAGGCTAGGCAAACGAAATCCATTTCGATGGACAAATATGTCCAGTTGAAACCGCTTTCGGTTTTATAATAGCCGTAGTTAGTCCTGTATTATTTGCCTAAAATGATGCAGTGCAAACAGGGGCCGCTAGTGGACCAACGTCATTATGACGTACCTAGCTTTTTTAGATAATTATCATCAAATTATTCAAGTCACCGGTACGTTATATTGACGTCACAATGTCACAGCCCTTGAACAAAGAATGCCAAGAAGGAGTCAAAGCTCTATGTGTATTATAAAATACGTGAGACGGAAATCGTCCTGAGTAGTAGGTAGCCAAGTTTTGACACAATATTTTGATATTTGACACGGTGATAGGTGCGTCAGTACGTGGCATTTTACGAAGGCCTGGTAGGGACACTCGCCTTTTTTTCTAGATTCGCTCCTAAAATAACCACAAATCTAAGAAATATATTACTCAAATAGCGTTAAAAAATTATCAGTAGTAAACTTAATCTAATTTAAATGTAAAAACTTCAACTTGAAAGAAGATCATTATAATAAAAAGCTACAGATTTAAAAATAAATAAATAAAATATTAGTTACTACAGAAATTTTAACCAGTGGTAAAGTTGAACCCCTATATGTCTATGAAGTTAAATAGAAATAAAATATTACAACAATAAAATAGAATAAAAATTTTCGTCTTTCCATGAATATTTTTTAAAAAGTTCTGGGGTCGCATACTTCATAAGACTCCTAATATTATTTTAGTATTTAAAAAAATATTAATTATAATCGACAAAGAGCAATTTTTATATATAATTTATTTTGAGTTATACATTTAAGAAAATTTTGTTTTTGATTAAAAATGATGTTACACGAAGTACTCAAAATCTACCAGGTGATTTTCTTTAGATACTTTACAAATTTGACATTTTTTTAGAAAAAAAAATGCTTCCGGAAATTGCATTATTTCTAAGTTCCGAAAAATATTATATAGAAAAATTGTTTTCCTTTCACATTTATACCGCTATTCCACTTATTTCAGACCTCTATGGATGCTTTTTTCTACACATAGGTATTTCATTCAAACGAATTGTATTTAAACCCTAATAAAATCATTAAAATTTTACTACGTGTACTAGTGTCCACAAGCATTCTATTAAAAATTTGTTGTTAAGTATATGTAGTTTCGATAGTTCCCTCAAAAAACTCGCTTTATTCTTACTTCTATTACATTAGGTAGGTAATAAAATAACAAAAGATAGCAAAATTATTCCCATTACTTTTAATAAATATTTTTTACCTACATCTTCATTCCAATGGACTCTTGAATAAAACACGTGCTTACAAAAAATCAAAGTATTTTCTAGCGGTCTAAAATACTCGTCTAATAAGAGTATACTATACATTTTCCTAAATTTTGCCATTTTCAGAAAAAAATCAAAGAATATCGTTTTTGGCAAGTAAATAAAAAGATAAATTCTTAGACAAGGAAACAGAGAGGACGCCTAACAGCGCTCGCGGCCGTGTTACCGACTGCCACATCGCACGACAGGCCAGTGGCGTAGCATGTAACGCGTTCTTAGCCAATATCACAAAAATGTTAAAAATGAAAAGTAGTTAATTTTGACTTACATGTAATTTGAAATATTGGTATTTATTTGCAAATAATTTCCCAAATATAAAGCTAGTGTCAAGTGCTGAAATATATATTTATTTGTGGCGATTTCGAATCAATCAAAATAAAATAAATAATGCACGCCCATGGAAACCAGCCCCTATTTTATGAAAGTATCATAACCAATTAAGAAATTTTCAATAAAAACGATGCTAAAAAATAATTATATTACAAACAAAACAATGCACTTTATCATACTAAAAGGTAGAAGGAATTCGAACCAGTTATTATATTGAGAAAAAATAAAGTTTTAGGGCATCTTTCAAAGGTAACTTGTTAAATATTTACCTGTGAAACGAAATCCCGGGCTCTTGCTTTCCACTTCTGCTTTTGCAACCAAACGCTGAACAGTTCACCATCGTAAGAGTATATTTTCCCCTTAATCGCGGTTACTTTTAATTCACAAATTCACGAAATTAACTAACAATGCACTCGCTTTGTCTGCCACATATAAAATGGCCGCCGTTCAAAACGACGTCACAAAATCTGTACACGGTAGGGCAGGCAAGCGCGGTGTCTTCTCTCTTTCCTTGTCTAAGGATAAATCTGAGGGAAATTGATGGGAGCATTCAAACTTCATTGCACACAAACCAGAAATCAGTTTTAAAGGCTCCATAACTGTTAAAATATCTAGAAGCGAATTTAGTCTCGCATGAGTTTTCGCTTGCTTCTCTTACAGTCTAGTGTCAGTGTCCCAACCCCGCCTCTTAACTCCTGACCACCCGCGCGCGCCGCCTCTGTGTCTGCGGAGCTCCCGTCCGAGCAGAAAGGGCGGATAAAGAGAAGCGACGATAACGGCGACAAAAGCAAACCGTAATTGGTTCGTTTTAATTTACGCGATGGTAGGGAAAACAATTAACCCGGCCTTTATAGTTTTAATTACTTCATTTTCGTGGCTATCTGGCGGCCGGCGGTGCCGCAGGCGCGGCAGACGGCCGCGAGGGGGGGGGGACGGACGCACAAAGCGCGCGTTTTTTCGCACCTGGTTCGACAAATAGAGCCGCCTTTGATGATTTTTTTTTACCAGCGGTTTGGTGGAAAAAGGAAATTGTGTACTGCCTACGAAAAACTTATGACTGTGACCTTGACTGAGCAGACCAAAATGACGATAATCGCGAGGCATATAGGTATAATTTTCACTTGAAACAGCATAAAAAAACTTTAATTGGCGTGCTACTATATTTCTTTCAAGTCAATGGTTTAAGAGTCACTGATGAAAAAAATTATTTTTTAAATGGAACACCCTGTGTATTTTGCATATTTTAAAACAGCAAAAAATTTCCATTTCAAAAATATATGACACTGTGATTTACTTAAGTAATTATCAATTACTACTAGCCTTTAACTCTTAAACATTAAACATTGAACTTTAAACTCTTAAATCATTGACTTGAAAAAAATTCCCTTTAAAAGTATCCAATTTGGCCCACCCTGTACATAGACAAATAAGCATGTAGGTCACATATATGAAGTGTTCTTTTTAAAAATGCCTCAGCAGCTGCCTCTTAAGCTACACAAACACACTATCTACATATATACATGTTGATTTGGAACACCCTTATTTTTCGGTAAATTTTTGTAATAGGTTTTTTAAAAATCTTACTTTAATGTTTAGATTTACAAACTGCAGTGAATATTTTCAAATTCGGAAAATGGTTCAATGGGAGTGGGTCGGCTTTATAGAATAATAGAAACCAAATAGGGTAAGTCCGGGAGAGATGGCCCACCGGGTGAGACGGCGCATTCAAATATTTTCGCCAGCATTACATTTGCACACCCGCTCAATTAGTCACTGCGAGTCTAATGTGCAGCTGACAACCTATTTCGTGTTTAGTGGTGTTAAAGCAAAATACTGGCAAGTTAAGTTCAATAATATTATTTGGATGGCTTGAAATTATTTTACGCTTATGGAAATGCGTTGTCTCTTTATCGTATACTTTATTTTTAATAAAAATACCAGTGTCGAAATAGCTTCATAGGTTACTGAGATTATGTGGATGGGCCGTTATTGAAATGATTATGACGGGTAAACTAACAAATGGGTGGACCATCTCTCCCGCATTGTTGGGATAGATGGCCCACTGACGTCTTGGGATAGATGGCCATCTCTCCCTCATGGAGAAAATATACGGTAAATTATTTATTTGTTTTTTTTTCTTCAACTGATTACAAATGAAAAGCAACAGTAAGAGGGCAATTGTGCGTCGAAGATATTGAAATGAATGCACAAGCAGTTAGAAATGGTATACAATAGGAGTCAGAGAAGCCTGTCGCACATTCAATAACATTCCTCCCCCATCATTTAGAAATGGTTCTATGAGAGTTTTTCAAAATACCTGAATTTATGAGATCTCTGTGGCAAAGTTTTATGCAAAAAGATACAGTAAATAAAAATACTTTTGTCGAACCATCTCACCCGCCTAGCTGGGCCAACTCACCCATATATACGACGGGTGAGATGGCTCACTGTGCCTAAAGTTATTTTATTTTTTATCGAGAAATCATATTTTGTTTTTGTCAAAATCGTACCTCTGCTATGACACTGTTCGTATTTACTTTTTAAATAAATTTTCTTACTCAACTATCTGAATGCATTTCACTGTTACAACGATTTTAGGAAAAGTGGTCCAACTCTCCCGGTCTTACCCTAATGAAATAAAGTAACCTATTCTATCTGTTTTTATATATCAATTGAATTCAAGCGTTATCGGACTAGTCAAAACATATTTTATACCTGGATGCAAAAAAATGCTTTCCATTTGCACGTTTTGGAGAATTTTCCACCTTTGGCTATGCCTGCACAAGCATCCCTTTCATTTGCAGGCCACAGCTAGATTTTACATAGTTTTGATTTCTATTTTTTATTTAATACGTTTGACTTAGTTTCTTCCTAGTTGGTTGTGTTTTGTTTGATATTTTTTGTTATACCTACGTGTTGCTTTGTATACTTACACAATATGTCTATGTAGACTTTGGTAACATTGGTGATAATTGGTTTTCGTTTTGGGTTAATATGCCAAAGAGTAGGTAGATATATCCAATATTTATTTAATCATAGAGAAATATATTTTTTTTAGTTTAGGATTTGATATTTTTTGTTGTCTTGTGTTGTTTCGTTTAGGAATGATGTTATTTTAATATTAGTTTTTCTAACGGTAAGTTTTTATTTTTAGAAAATTAAAACGTGTTTGAAATAAACAAAAATAATGAAGTTCGAATTTGACTTTTGCCCCCCCTAGATTTTTTCTGCGGGCGCAGAAATGACATGACTATAATATGACTGATGAGTATTTGAAATCGATATTTTGTTCTTTACTGCACTTAATAGACATGAATACCTACTCATATTATTTCACTATAAATTTTTATAGTCACGTGATTATCATTCTTGCCTCGTGGTTATAAAAGTGTGAAGCCAAACAATGATTTTCCAAGGGGGGGGGGGGCAACTGCCCCTTGCCCCCTGCGGGCGTCCATGGTTATACTTAGTATTGGGACCAGCGGTTATCAATCTACATGGACGTATTTATCTTTTTGTACCGAGAAGTTAGTCCAAGTTGCAACGTTGCACCATCACACTATAAGACCGAGCAATTTTCGACGTGCCCCGCCGCTGCGCTATGGGCGGCCAGCTCGCTATATAGAGCGTCCCGTAATTGCGGACGATCCCCCGGTCTGTGTAACAGTTTAATTCGCGCATTAGCCCCCCCGCCGGAGAAAGGCAGAATTAATTAACGCCATTATCGCCTATCATCTGTTTTAATTGCCTCGCGGGGACGCCATGTTGTTTTGCCCGGGGAATTAAAATGGCCGTGGGCTGCGGCCATGGCATCGTGCTAACGGCGCGGGGGTGGACGCGTGGGGAAACGGGGTTAACGGAGATAACAACGGGGGTGGTGTGGAAGATGCGGTGGGCGATTGAATTTGTCGTCGCGGGAGTTTTACTGAAGGTCTACTAAAAAGGAAAATGCGAAGGATTTTTTTTCGCGAAGTTTAAAACGTCGGGCAAATGAACCTGAGTAACTCGACGCTTCTTCTTCAATGTCAACCGTCGAGGTTGGCACTGGAGAACTATGTTGCCACATTTCAATAATTTTTTTTTTGTGGAAGGTGAAACTGATGAAAAGAAATACCTTCCTTTCATCTGCATTTCTGGTCTATTCAGTCTTGATTCTACAACGGGCAAGCGTTATAACCCTTCAAACATCTTAAGAAAATGTTGTACTTATTCATCATAAGCACCAGTAAGTATCTGCGCAAAGCCTTTTCATTTTTTTATTGTTTTTTTTTATAAGCAACAAAACCAGGGACTCTTTAAAATAAGGGGACCCAGCATGTCACAGTCTATCACATATAGGAAAAGTGAAGCCTTGAAGGGAAGTTTTCTGTCGACCACAAGGGGGCTGATAAAGGTTATGTTATATGTCAGTGTCCAACTGCCATCAGGTTTTATGTGACATGCCAGTGCCATAGATTCTAAAAGGAGGCAAAATATTTCCCATCATAATTCACAATTTTTAACTTTTCTAACTTCCAGATACTCAGATGTGTCAATTAAAGGTAATGCGGCCGCCTGTATTAGTCCCAATAATTGTAACCAGATTTTTCCTTATCATGCACCTTTAGTAGGTAATCCTACAATTCCCATGACGTGGGTATTATGTAGGTCGAGGCCAACGATAAAGACAGGCCACGGCGCTAACGCATAATCGCGTAGTCACGTGACCAACTTAGTGCTATATAATGAAAGGCATTTTTGGAGATAAGTAGAAAAAACAAATTTCGTAACAATTTGGCAAGTTTTCTTTCATCTATTACATTATTGGTTTTGTGCATCCAAGCTTTCTCTAATTGTTTTTTCAAAATTTTCAACCTGCCTCAGCTGTTTTGGGCTGAGAGTTAAACGGCACTGCACTCACAATATTTTGGCACTTCTCAAAAATTGTTGGGACATCACCTTCCTTTAGCTTAGGTGATATTCTCTATAGGTATTTTCCTCCCACAACACATTTGTCCACTTTAATTGTTTCACTTTCTTGAAAATGTGTTAGCCACTCATACTTAAGGGTTTTTTTAGAAATTAAATCTCAGTTGGAATTTGACGAATCCATTTTTGGCGGAAATTATCATCCCGAGGCAAAACAAATGTTTGTTATGGCGACACTTGTTCCTGGCTTTTGTAATATGTATAAATATAATATAAACAGACCCAATATTTGGTATTTAGGTTATTTTTTACGAAATAAAAATGAAAACTAACCTCAGTAGGTATACTGTAAATACTTATTGACGAGGTCTCACTTGTTCGGCAGCGTGAAAGACCGAAGCCGTATCGGGGCGTGGGTCAACAACGAAAATCAACGGTTACAACACTGGTTTATTTCGCACAAGGTGAATGGTGAATACAAAATACACAAACCCGAACGTGGTCAACGGGAACGGCTTCCAGCCACCCGGACCGTCTGAACTCGCGGATCTCCCGTAAGCAGTTCACCCCTCTGTGTCTCAGGCTCCACTGTCCAATACGGTCCATGTCCATAATAGTCCATTCCGGAATTCCGGGCTCCCTATTTTGTGGTTCGGGGGAGAATTCCCCTCTGCGCTCACGCGTCGGTACGAGCGGCACCGCCAGGACACACGCGCACTAGACACAAACTTGTTTCTAAAATATAAACTAACACGTTTAAAAACAATTTAAACATTTAAAACTTCTCAAAACCCAAGGAGACCACAAGGGGGCTGATACAAGGTTATGTTATATGTCAGTGTCCAACTGCCATCAAGTTTTATGTGACATGCCAGTACCATAGATTCTAAAGGAGGCAAAATATTTCCCATCATAATTCAGAATTTTTAACTTTTCTAACTTCCATTACCTTTAGTAATCCTACATTCCCATTACGGGGGCATTATACGTATAAGTAGGTAGTTCAAAACAAATCTTATTTCGAACATTGTAAATTATTAAGCAGGTATAGCTTCAGTCAGGTCTTTTTTTAAAGAGTTTTTATCTACGACTACAAGTTTATTTTAAGTTTGTGAGGTACCTTGGGAGAGAAATAAAATTACATAAATTTTATAATGAGCACCGAGAAAAACTACCATCATTAGAACTACTAGACCTAATCTTATTAGTCCATCCCGAAATCTGTGAAAGTTCTTTGGGTAGATACATTCAACAAGGGAAGAAAGTTCAAGAAGTATACATATTACAAATGGATTGAGGAACCTGGTAACAAGGTGCAATAGCGACAAATTCTTAAATAAGCAAAATCGGCACTATACTGACTTACCACACTTATTACTTAAATTCGTGGAAACAATTGCTGGAAATCGATTTCAACTATAAAATAAATTTCTTTCATTTGACAGTTGCCACATTCTGCACTTGTATACACAAAATTGTCAAGTATAATTTTTAGAAATCACGGAAACCATTATTAATTTTTACTAACAATCAAAATACCTGTTATATTCATAGATTGATAGATTCTCCAATAAAATGGCATACCTACTTGGCATCACTGAGACCATTAGAGCGCTCCGGAGTTGGTAGCCTCTACGCGCGGGCTTAACAGCTGATCTGGTGGAAGCCGTTTACAAGGGGTTTTAATACACTTCTGAAAATATTTTTTTCTTTTTTGTTGACTTTTGAATTTTTTAATTTGGATAAAAAAAATTTATATCATGACTGAATCATTCTGTATACTTATCAAACTTTAGCAAATCCTATGAAAATTGGTTAGAAGCTAGAAGGTAGTGGGGATGTTGCAAAACTAGTAAATTAGGCCACCACTGTCAACTTCAACAATTTTTCTGGTAAAATATTCCTGGCTTATTCATGGGCGCCACTTTTGGTTAACTTTTGTCATTGGGATGGAGCATAAATTAAAAAAAATTGAAATTTTTTATTAAAAATGGCGCCGTAGGATTTTTCAGATATTCCAGGACAAATAATTTAGACTAACGATTGTCAACTGGTGGTAATTTTTTCTTTGTAAATTATGTGTTTCCAAAATCATTTGTAGCCAAGAAGTATACCTACTCCTTTTTATCAATAGAAATTTGTTTTGTGTGAGCCCACAAAAATCATTGTTTTTTAAAAGGGGGTGTATACAAAAGAAGCAGAGGTGTTTGTTTACTAACATTTCATTCTTAATAGGAAGAACAAATTTGGTTTGGTGGCTGCTTTCGGATTCTACGGGCCACTTTACGTCGAGGCATTTTTGAGTTCACATCCAGACGATTCTATTACAACTTTTCACCTCTCTATTTCTAGATTGTTAATCCCACCGTGGATCTCTTGTTGTTCCAGGACGCACTAAATCACGCTGCCATTGCATTTTAATTACTCCTAAATGTTGCGGAAAAGTTATTTGCGTCGCATAGTGGCGCAATGGGCCGAGCGGCTCCGGCAACACCGCTAATTAAACTCTTAACCGAGCGAGCGATTAACTTAATTTCGATTCAGCGCGCCAGCGGCGAGCAGCGTCGACTTTGAAGTCTTTAGAGTTAATTTGGGACATTTGCTGTTCCCATTTAAACGGCTTTGATGCGAAAATTAACTGATTCTAGGCGGATTTGGAAGTTAAATTGGTCGCGATATTTGGGAAATAGGCGTCATTGGTGTAAGTAGCTTTCATGTTTTGGGAGAGATTGTCCTGAAATTGCGGATTTTGAGAGACGTTTGGGGAGATTGCCTTTGATAATAATTTTAAGATGAATTTCAAGAAATAGGACAAGCCTACTATTTGATATCCTAAATACATTGAAGTGTTTCTTTTTGCATAATCACTGCATGTAAGTATCTAATAGTGAGCAAGGTTGTTTTTGTTCAATTTCCAAAAACTGAAAGGGATAATATTGTATAACATAATAGTAGATATATTCCTGAAATCACAAGAAAAGTATAGAATTCAAAGAAGCAGGTATTACTATGAAAATAACTGTGTTTTGCCATTTGCATTAGTCTCTTCTTAATTCCAATTCTTGCCCAGATTGTCTAGAGGAATCTTGAAATATTGGTCACTTCATGCAGTACATTCCTTGATAGGTCTTAGATTATTTATTATTTTCTTTAACTTATTCGTTAATAAATCCATTCACAGCGCTGCAACCATTTGTTAAATCTTCGGTGCTGCATTCATCTCAATAAAATATCCACACGTCGTGAAATTTATTTTCCGAATAGATTCAATTAACTGGAGATGCCTCTCAAAAAAGGACGCCCAATTAGACGGTATTGCCGGACCGACCGCGGCGGGGGACCCAAGAGTAGAATTGGAACCACAGAAGGAATCGCTCCGTTCCTATCGCCTTCACCATTATCTGCCTTGTAGGACTGCCTCGTACTTTCGCCAAGTGACCCTTCTATGGTTATATGTTCGGTGCCTTAACGTCGGCATCGATTTGCCCCCTTAATTAACCAGGCATTTAGTTCGCGAGGAATTAATTACCGGCATTATTGCGGGCGCAGCTCATTCACCAAACCTTAACGATTACTTAGATAGCGCACAAAGGCCCAATCAATAACAATATTAATCTCGCGATTGTCGTCTAATCAGGCGCCATTGAAACGGTATCTGATCAAAGGCGCCGCCTCGCAACATATCAATTTCTCTTGATTTGACAGGCGCGGTACGGTGTTTGGACGCGCCGGCTTGTTAGGAGTCATATTCAGAGCCGAACACGCACTCCATTATATGTTAATCTTGGCCCAGAGCTGGATTTGTTTATATTTGTGACTGGCCGTTATGCAGCTCATTTCACCGCCAGCCTATGGGGGATTCGATCCAGCAACGATACATACTTATTCGCGGTATGGGTTGATAGATGATCATTGGATTTATTAGCCTTATTCGATGACATCATGAATACTTATATTTGTCTTAAATAGCAGTATGAAATATTGGTAGATATGCGTAGGAGCTTTAGTACGTTAGGAGGTGCGGGATGTGTTTATTATTACTAGCGAACATTCAAACAAATACCTCGTAGATTGTCCACAACAGAAGATATAAATATTGTATACCTACCCACGCATTGATTTACATTATAACCTTAATTCAGATCAATCTTACAGCCTAAAATTTCATAAAAATCAGACAGATCAGGCAGGCCAGGCAGTATACCTAATTAGTGTATCTAATATCCGTTGATGGGTTTAATTATAGGTAAAACATTGTCCTATTTTAACATTTTATTTATTATTATTGTTCTAAATTAGTAGAAAAAAATTATATTCTTCTAAAACCATGGAAGTTCACTTTGTTTTATCAAAGGAGCAAAAAATGCTTATGAACGTATTCCCCAAAAATGCCTTGTTTTTTAAATTGCAAGCAGAAACTTGAATTAGTTTTGTTTTTTCAAAATCCAATAGTTTTAGGACAAATATGGCAGAAATGAATGGACAATCCCATCCGCCACTGGTGAAGGCAGCTTCATTTGATTGCACTTTATACCAGCATACTGTGTACCTACCAAATTTTAAGGTAACGTCGTTCATTGTTTCTGAGAAACTGTTTAACACCCTGTATCGTTTTTGTTAAGCATTCTCGAACCTTAGTCCACGACTTTGTTTTGCTTAAAATGAGATTTTCGACCATCATTCAAATTTCATTTGCAACTGGGACACCTTGTATAATTATGACAGACATTGAGAAACTTTGATTTGATTGTAGAGTGCCCAAAAGGCATAAAAAATATTCGCGTTCTTAGCCATTGTCACAAAAATGTCAAAAATGAAAAGGTAGTTAATTTTAACTTACATGACATGTAAATTACATTGTAATTTGAAATATTGGTATTTATTTGCAGATAATTTCCCAAATGCAGAGCTAGTGTCAAGTGCTGAAATATACCTATTTATTTGTGGCGATGACATGGAAATTAGCCCATATAATTAATTAATAAATTTTCGATAAAAACGATGTTAAAAATAAATATATTGGTCCCATTTACAAGCAAAACAACGCACTTTATCATTCTAAAAGGTAGAAGGAATTTGAAGAAGTTATATTGAGAAAAAATAAAGTTTTAGGTGATCTTTCAAAGGTAGCTTATTGTTAAATATTTACCTGTGAAACGAAATCTCGGGCTCTTGCTTTTCACTTCTGCTTTTGCAACCAAACGCTGAACAATCCACCATCGTAAGAGTATATTTTCCCCGTTACTTTTAGTAATTCACAAATTCACGAAATTAACTCACAACATACTCGCTTTGTCTGCCACATATAAAATGGCCGCCGTTCAAAACTACGTAACAAAATCTATACACTGCAAGGTAGGCAAGCGCGGTGTAATCTCTCTTTTCTTGTCTAAGAATAAACTTGACTTATACATAGGTACCAAAATACAGCGTGTTTCACTTTGAGTCGAGACAATTCCGTATTTTTCGAAAGATTGACCGATTGCCACTCGATAAGCTCTACATTTTGGGTTATAATTTTTTGAAACAGTCTTATATATTCCATGGTCTACCCAAAAATCACAAAATTTTATTAGGCGTTTTTTAAAAAGTAACTTATACAGGGCATTCTACCAAATGAGACCAAAATTCGAAAAAAAATAGTTTTTTTGAGTACCCTGATGGTATAAACCAGGGCAAAGTATCGTGATCTTTTTTCGAAAATCGATTAAACTTAATCTTTGTCTTGGATACTACATAGTATACTACATAGTATGGTCTATACTATAGACCATACAGGGCGTTCGTAAAAAGTTAAAATTTGACGATTTTACATTAGGTTCCTAGGTAACTGTCAAATATGTAGACGATTCCGTTTTTGTTCTCATGGCATTCATGGCACGCCTGATTTGATTGATATGTTTCAACTTGCTGAATAAGGCAGAATTAATTAAGGATGGAGGATGATTTATCCAACTGTAAGTAAATGTTAAAATTAAGTATATACCCAGTACCTATATATGGCCAGTGTTGTGTGTTGTTCCACCTTGAGCAAATCTATATGTGATGCTTATTAGGAGTAATATTTAGAGCCGAACACGGACTCCATTATATGTTAATCTTGGCCCAGAGCAGGATTTGCTTATATTTTTTTTGTGAGTGGCCATTATACGGGTAAAAGGAGAGGAGATAAAGCAAATATTGTTGTTCAGTTCAGTTTGGTTCCGTTCGGTCAGAATAATTCGGCCAAATTAGATCCTCGGGATCCTCTCGATAGTAGCTTAATTACCCCTGTAATTGCTAAGTGGGCTCCCCCGGCGGATTAACCATTGTCTGGCGATTCCAGCGCCGCCCGTGATAAATGGGGCCGCGACGGCGGCTCGTTTGTTTCCGTAAATAGGGTCGACTTATGCCGCATTTTGTCGCCTTTGTCCGGCCGCCCGGCCGATTTATTTTCGTTAATAATACGAACGCCGGCAATTTAGCGTTTTCGCGGGCCTAAGCGCCGCCGTCCGTCACCGGAGCCGTTGTTTAGGATTTCGCCGGGGGTGAGATACTGTTCAGACAATCGGGCTGAAGGTAATTTGTCACGAGGCATTGGGCGCAATCTTCTAGACTACTACAGTTTATAGGACCAGATTGTTTCTGCTTCTGCTATTAGTTGCTGTCAGCGCTGTACATGTAAACCGTAGTAGGATCACTTTGCCGCAGCACATTGATCTCGGCGACTTGACTCTATACAAGGGATATCCAATGTACTTATTTCTATGGTGAACTTCCTCGAAACAGTTAGATATAGAATCACTGCTGCCACGGGCGTAGCCAGGATTTAGTTTTGGGGGGGGTTTAGTTTGAGAAGTACATAAAACAACAAAAATATACTTACATGAAATTTAATATCTATATATTCATCCGAAAAACTACGACATATTTATAAAGTTCTTAACTTTAAATGAAATGGATAAATTAATTTCGTTCCTCTGCGCTAAATCTAAAACCATTAAAGAAGAAATCTTCGGCTTTTTCTTTTAAATATATCCACTACTTATACAATACAAAATAGTTCGGCTGCAACTGCGTCTGCCTCTCGTCAAAAGATGGCGCTAGGCGCTACTATTACTACATATATTCAAACGTAATAATAATTTAACTCTTCACTCCTCGTATTTCTTCGGTATAATATTAGGTAATATTTTGCTTATTTCGGGGGGGGGGGTTTGAACCCCCGAAACCCCCCCCCCTTGGCTACGCCCGTGACTGCTGCTAGATTTTTGTGACGTGAAGTCTTATATTAACGAACTATGACATGTTATGGTGTGAGTAACCTATACAAACGAACAATCATAATGTTAATTCTAAAATGTAGGTATTTAGCACAGATATTCTGTTATCGTTGTTGTTATGTCGGTACAGATTGGGGTTGACTCCGTTCCCGAGGTATTTATCCACCCTTTCAATATAACCTCTCGCGTTGGTCGGTGTCAGATTGCACATAAACAGACCGGACCCAGTCTCACATCCGCCACTCAAACGGGGCCAGACAATGCTCGTCACTCGAGCTATTTGTAAGCGACTAACTAACCGCACATTCGCCGTCGAAAGGGCACATAAGCACGCCCCGTATATACGCAGAATTCAGGGCCGTTTCTAGCCCATAATTATGTTCGAAGCCTGGAAGAACGCTAGACGTCGGATACGACCTGACGCCGCAAAACAGTATGTTCCAATTGAGCCATCTACAAGCTGAAAGTAAGCTGAGTCCAAGTTGGTCGAAGTTCGAGATATTTGAGAGTCGGGCTAGTGGTTATACATACCTACTATACTAATGTAATGCTTTAAGCAAGATTAAAATCTTGAACGGATATCTTACTTTCCAATGAAGAAGTTTATGCAAGAAGAAATTTCAGAAGTAAAAACCACGTTCACTTACAAAAATTTAAAAATATACAAAATATATACAAAATTTGTAGAAAATTTTCTACATCAGGGGCACACATTTCTATGTTTACTAATCCAAAATTTTCTTGTATTGCCACGGCCACCTTATATGAATTCATTAGGCCATTTAAAAACATATATTAGAGGAGAATACAACGATTAGCTATCTACACTATGCAACATTTTACAAAAACTTGTTGCAGAAAAATATTTCTATAATTTGTTGACAACTTTTTTAAACGTCCTTATTTGAAGTAAAATTGTAATCAATAAGTTACATTTTTTTCTCTGCTGTTACTAAACAAACATCGATACAACTAGCTTACGTTTTCACTCTCAGCTTATAAGAGTTTTAGATTTTTTGGAAGTAGGAAAGTATAATATCTATAATAGATGTTGATTTAGTTGAAATATACCTGTGGCATTCAAAGTGCCTTGTTTCTTCCATATCCATAGGTAAGTTAGAGGTCACGTTGAGTCAGAGTCGTCGCGAGACTAGATGTAGATGGATTCCACCTCAGAATTCGCATATTATCTCTGATAGAGTGCTGATAAGTAATCGTTGTAGAGGGTAAGTCCCAAATGATAGAAAGTTCCCTTACTTTATTGACAGATTTAACCATTACTTCTGAAAAGCATTTTTGGGTACACCTCTCGTGGGCTTTAGGTATAGGTACCTACTAACCAGCTGCTGCACTATTATAAAGAGAGTTTTAATTTCGTATTGTATATGTTGGTTGATTTCAACGCCATGGGCATGGGCGCCGCTAGAAAAAAATATTAGGGAGGGCGAAAATAATCAAATTAATTTTTTGTTTTATCATATTTTATCATCCAAAATTCGAATGTTTTCGAGTAGTGGTTTACATTATAAAAATTTGAAGAGGGCGAAATTGTAAGAAAAGAAAATAAATAAAATTAGTCTTAGAAAGTTTCCAAATCTACAAGCTATTTAGTGAATATTTTCAAATTACGAAATAGTTTTGGTGGACCCGACTTGCCCCCGCCCCTCTACGCGCAATTGAACACCATGTAACTGACTTAATTCTTAAAATAATTAAATTCAGTATAAACTGATCGAAAAAAATTAAGGATATTGGACTTTCCTGAATTTTTTGGGTTTTATTAAAAATATTTGTTTAACTGAAAAATTTATTGGTTTGAAACTAAAAGCTAAGTATAAAAGAATAGAATATCACCATAATTTCAATATAAAAAAATATATGCAATGAAATATCGAATTTGATATTTTATCTTTGTTTACATGTGATTCCATCCTTATTTTTAATACCAGCTTACATTCTGCTTGCCATAGTTAAAATTAAATTGTCAAAAAGTTGCTGATCCAGGTGATTCCACAAATCTGTAAAAACTTGACTAACCTGGTGTAGATTCTGTGGTGTTGGAGTGCACCAAATTAATGCTAAAAATTGACAAAATCTAAACAAAAAAACATGTTTTTTATAAAATAATTTTAAATGTACATAGGCGTACTAAAAACATCCGAATCTTGCCATTTTTTCACAGAAAACAATCAGTATCCTTAACATTTTTTGGTTTAGTTTAGTTGGGAAAAGGGTCAAAACGCTATTAAAAACACTATTTCTTCGCCAACGTTTCGATTAATGTATAATCTTCATCAGGGCTCTAAAATACAATACAATCTGGTATATAAAATGAATATAAACTAAAAATAAGAATTTAAGAAGAAAGGTTTTCTGGCACATGTTATAAATTTATAAATAAAAAGAAGACTTACCAGAAATAATATTGATGATTTTAAATTGTAAGTATATTAACGTTTTAACTGTCTAGTTTTTACTGCCTAGTTTGTTTCTGTTATGTAAATATTTAGTAAAAAATTTATAATATAATATTTGTATATTCAAAGTCAGTATCAAAAATATTAGGTATAGGTAAAGGTATAATTAATAACATGATGTTAAATGAGAAATGGGTATTTATTTGTTCAGAATGTTGAAATAAGCTGCATTAAGATTTTCTATATCTACCCTTTGGTTGACACTATTATTTCGTTTTATTGTAATCATTTCTTGTAGTAGTCTTTTATTTAAATTGGTTTGAGTACCTAAAGCTTTAGTTTCATCAAAATTAAATGTATGGTTAAATTCACGACAGTGTTCAACAAGGGCAGTAGGATTAATAATGTTGAGTTTCTTGCAGTCTCTTTTATGTTCCGCTACTCTAGTTTTTAAATATCTTTTTGTTTGGCCTATGTAGCATTTAGGACAGTCTTTGCAAGGTATTTTATAAATAATATTAGATTTTAATTCTAGGGGAGTATTAGATTTAATTTTAGTGAAAAAGTTTTTTTGAATTGTGTTGTTATAACTAAATGATATAAATTTGTTTTTAGAACGTAAGCAGTGGTCTAGTTTTTCAGAAAGTCGTGAAACATATGGAATTTTAATAAAACGTTTATTGGAAATATCACTAATCTTATTATTACTAGGAGTTTGATCTTTAAAAATATTTAATATTTATTTATATATATTTATTTATTTATATATATTTTTTTATTTATCTTTAAAAATATTTAATATTTGGGTCACCAACCTTTACTAATTATAGTATCCTTAACATTTTTGATCAGTTTATAAAAATCAAAACGTTCTAAAAACAACGCTGAAAACCATTCAAGACGGTTCATCTATATGTATTTAGTCTAGGCGGCGCGAGATAATGGTGAAGGCGACGGGAACAGTGCGCTTCCTTCTGTGGTTCCAATTTTACTCTTGGTCCGAAGTGGCCTGGAATAGTCCGGGCCACTGGGTTAGACGGGAAAATCAAAGTGCCTCGACCAAGTGATCGTTATACGGTTTACAAGCTGGTCCAATTTGAATGCCCACCTTATTTTGAGGGGTGTTGTTAAAAAGTTATCTCGAAATATACTCTTATATTATGTGCGATCTGAAGTTGTGGATGCTGCCGTGCCCGAGTGGGAGCGGCCCTGCGCTTTGGGCCCCCATACCACCTCCCGGTTTAAACCGTCCCTTAAGGGCATTATCCCTAAGTGAAAAGGCGTCGCTGCGATACGGGCGCCTGCGCCCGATACCCGTCCCTCGCCCTCGTGTTTAGATCGCGCGTTTAGATCAATTCCGTTTGACAATCGACGCATTATGATCCCCAGAGCCCTTTGTACCACGGGGGAGATAAGAATTATCCCTCTTTGTCCGCCCAATAACGAGTAATTATTTTGCGAACTCGGCGTAAGTCAAAATTAACGACTGGGGACGCGGCAGATAACAGTCGGGCATTGTTGTTTTTAACAAGAATCGTTTTGTCGGAACTTTCCGGGTGACAGCTCGCTGAATTGCACGTGTCACTCTAAACTAGGGAATTTCGATTTGTGTTTTACATCGCCTCCTACGATTTGTGTTTTACATTCGCCTCTTACGGTATTTGGAAAGGATAGGTGAAATTGTGGAGCCCATCAGGGTACCAAAAACCTGTTTGTAATATATGTTACAGCCCGTATATGAAAACAGACCGTATGTATACGGTCTAGGCTGTATCTATACCTACGGCCTAAATGGCGCAGACAGTATGTAAATGACATGGCATTTCATATACGGACTAGACCGTAAACATACGGACTATTGACATTCAGACTGTATGTGCAATCGTAGTGAATTACCCTTCTTTTTTTATATCGGCCCATTAAAGAAGAATATGCCTTCTTTTTAGTATGTATTTTGCAGAAAAAATCTAGGGTACCTATACATTATATTAGATAATTACCTTTGTTCCTTCAAAATACTACGTACCAGCAAGAAGTAATATCCTTCTTTGATGAGCCTATATAAAAAAGAAGAGGTAATTCAGAAATGGCGGACATCGAAACCGACCGGAAAACATCTCTCTGTGATATACGGTTTAGTTGCAGATAGACCGTATAATATAATAGGGCTAGTCCTTTTGCAAACCGACTAGACCGTTTGTTGACGGACAAGCTTCTTATACTTATGGACTAATATCTTCAGTCCGTTTACATATGGACTAGTCCTTTTGTATACCTGTTTTAGATATACGGTCTGTAAGATATACATCGTTAAATATAAAAAAATTTAAGAGTCGAAGATGTACCTGGAGTATCTTAATACACATATCCAGGTGACAACTGCAGTTAGGTGATATATAATCCCTGTGCTCTACGACATGCAAAGGTAGGTTGGTAAAAAGTAAAACTACATCAAAGCTCACTAGAACATAAGTGGGGGGTAGATGGAATAAGAGGTAAAAGTATCTTCTAAATTATAGTTGTTATAAAAAATTATATGATCTAGATATGATTTTATTATGCTCCTAATTTTCAAAAGGAGGATGCTTGAACCTGGAGATTTCCACTATTATAGTTAGTTTCAGAAATACCTATAGTTTCAATAACAATTGTAATTTAAAAACTAAAGAAAAATTTAAGAAAACAAATGCATTTATTTTCTCCCAAAACACCCTGTACATATATATCATATGTTGGCTATAGCCGTCTTTACAACACAGGGCGTTCGAAATTTTTCAAACATTTTTTTTTCACATCCGATATATCGGAACGAAACGTTTGCGGATCAATTGAGGAATGAGATTCAATTCCCAGTGGTACGACAGTTTGTGACACGAGCCGTAGGCGAGTGCTGCAAGTAATAATAATATGAGTGTGAAATGAATATTCCGTGCGACTTATAGACTATATTTTTTCTACGACTGTTATTATAGAGATTGAGTTCAAATTTTGGCTTCTCAATTTTTTATAATTATTTACTTATTTTGAACATAAAGAAGTAGATAGGTATTAAATTTAAAATAAATATTAACGAGCTATTTCTTATCTACACTTTTCTTAAAAGATTAAATGATATTTTTTGTTACAGTTCTAAAAAACTTGACACATTTCTGGAACTAAAATTTCTACCGTCATATTTGCAGCTTCCAAAATGTTCGATTGTGTCAATTCTATTTAAACTAATTTAAAATTTTCACTTTAAAAATATAGGTAAGAAAATATACATACCTAAATCACCAAGGCTGAACGCTGAACTGTCACTACTAAAATGAGACAATTTCTTTTTAGTCATAGAAAACAGTTATTTATGTACCAAGGCACTGAAGTTCAACTTTTTATGACTCATGTGGAATTTAGTTGCCGAGGCCTCTGACCGAAGCAAATAAAATAAACCACATGAATCATAAAAAGAACTTCAGTGCCGAGGTACATATTATATTTTTTTGGAAATCGGAAAAAAATGTTTTATTAGGCAAGAAAATCATCATACGGGATCACCCGTCCATGGACCAACTGCGCGCGGCGTTGCTTGACTTTGACGATCGCTCTACCTATAGGTCACGTCTGACAAGACACGGCGCCTTCGAACAGAAAAACCAAACTGCTGCTTGTTGTGCAGCTTCCATAACAAATCTATTGATATTCAAACCTACCTACTAAAATATATATACTGAAAGATTACGCTGCTATAGGTAACAATTTCGCAATGTGTACGAAAAGTTAAATGGGCCTTTATTAGCCAGGTTTTAAATATTTTGTCACTTTTGACGGGCGATGGCTCCGCGTCTGACATTTGATGTTTACATTATTGAAAACATCGTACAATAATGGACTACTTCAGTGCCGATTTCTGAGCTTTTAATGACGATTTTGGGACACTTCACTGCCGATTTCAAGAAAAATGTATTATCGCTTAATTTCGATGTTCTTAATTAACCATTTTCAAGATGTTTGCCCTTAAAAGATATTCCTCTTTTAGAAACGATCTAGGTAGGTTCATACATCGGCAGGTAAATCAGAAAAGAGCCTCTGAATATTTAACCCAAATTCCGTAGAAAAATCCGATCCGTTGTCAACGCTTCAGAAATGAAGTGGTAAAAATCCGAAATGAAATTTATGAGAAATTAACTATCAGCGGCCGTGTTGGCAAACAATGGCCACTCCGTCATAGAAACCGACGTCAAATTTATTATGCAGCTGAAACTGTTATGAATAGTAAACATCTAGACCCTGCTCAATATCTCATTATTATTACAAGCGTTACAAGGATAAAACAATGCAAAGAGAAATGTATCTATTCGAAGGCAATCGTATCTCTCGTACATAACAATACAATATAGATGTCGGGCATATTTGCGATTCTAAGGGCCAGGCTGGATTATTAACTTGTCGGATGGTCTTTTGGAGCGAATGGACATAGGGAATTCAATTTGATAATAATAATTATTGATGTTATAATTGTATTCTTGTATAGGGTGGTTTAATCACATTAAAAAATGTTATTGGCTGGATAAAAAAACTTAATACGAATTTGAATTTTAAATATTCTAAAATAACCAGGCTTGCTAAATCCTACCACAATTACCTGCGTACATATGCTTCGTAATTCATTAAAAACTATGGAATCCAAGGTTTTCTTTATAGTTCAACATTTTCAGAATAATATTATAAATGTAGGATCTACTAAAGTAATTTCCAAACACGTAGAGTTATCAGTTATCAGCAACCCTGGTCAGTGCGTCGAAACCCGCTGGATTGTATTAAGCTATTATCTAATAAGTTTATTTACTTCCTTTTAGAGCATTTAAATAAAAGTTTGTTTTTAAAAATATTTTTTCTATTAATGATTTTATTTTCAACTTTTTAGTTTTTTTATTACAGAGTTCCCACTAACGTTATCGTTTTCCACTCTTCAAACCCTATTAGTTAGTTCGGGAGTTGACAAGAAAATGTAATCCGCCATCTTGGAGCGGCGGCCATATTGAACTTAGTGTGATGTCACTAACTTCATCGTTTTCTACTCTCAAGCCCTTTCGTTTGATACCCATATTAAGGGAGTTGACAAAGAAATACATCATCCGCCATCTTTTGGCGACGGCCATTTTGAACGTATATTATTACAATATTGAGTATTGCATGTTGTAGGTATTGTCACCAGAACTAAAGATGTATGCAAAATTTCAGCTCAATCGGAAATCAAGAAGTGGTCCTAACTCAGCTTGCAAAATTCAACCCACACATACATACATAGGTACTACCAGGGCAAGTTAAATAAAAGCTTGTAAAAAAAGTATGAATGGCTAACAGGTTGCAAAACGGTATCTAAATAATTATTTTGCTGGTCGTGGTTGATTTTTAATTTAAGTGAGAAAATTCGCTGGAATTCGAGTGGTTTTGCGGACCTTAATAACCTCCATAAAAATGTCAAAAGACGTGAAGAGAAGAGGAAATTTAACGAACTGTATAATTTCATCAATAACAATAACTCGCGTAATTTTTTGATATCGAACCATTACATTCACAGTTAAGTGTACTCTATACGACTCTCTAGAAATTAGTAAAAAAACCTTTAAATATAAATATGCTAGCATTTCTCAAAGACACAGGTTAAGAAAATTCGTATTGTGAAAAGTGATAAACTTATGTGAACAGTTCCGGCAAAAAAATGTTTCAGTTGAACGTAGTTTTTCAACTTTAAAGCGCAACAAAAATTTTGTTAGTAATTCAACATGTTAAAAAATACTTTCCAGTTTGGCAGTGTTATCTACTGAAAAGCAATGTACCTATTCAAGAACTATCCCCAAATCCGCATTTTTACGATAACGTTTATATAGACGAATTTGTCAAGGTTGAGAGAAGCATTGAACTTCGTACAAATACACAGGTAAAGTATAAATGAAATCCGTATAAAATTCAAAGGTTTTTATGGGGCCGACGTCGACCTAGTCAAGGAGGCAGCCAATAAGAAAGCGAGCGTAGCGGTTTGATTGGTCGGCGATTCGGACATCCATGGAGCAGGTGTCGACGTGGGCCAGTTAATCCAGTATAGCCAGTGCCGTGCCGATTTGTGTGTGGAGTTGTGTTGTTTGTAATAAAATTATTGGTTTGCTTTGGTTTGAATTATTTCAAAGTTTATTTTATTATTTTTTTAGAGAATGTAAATAAAATTTGGGCCGCGCGCCACCCAAACGCAACCCAAAGCAAACGCCACCCAATCGTTTCTATGCTGTTCCAAGCAAGTTCATTTATACCATAAGTAAGTAGATTAGGTAATTGATTTTTTTAGAATAACTAAGTTACGTGCATAGGTTCTACCTACCTATACAGAGTAGAGTACCTGTATTATTCTTATTTGGGTATTTTAAAATTAGCTAATTTTCAGGACTGGGATCGGTTACCCCCGTTTTTGCGGGATCCCAAAAAAGTAGATCCTGATCAAAGTCTAGAAATACTAATCTGATCTCTCGGAAAAGCCGAGCAGAATTAAGTGACAGATTATTATTGATATTTAAGTGCAACGATTGATCAAACGAATAATGCTATTGAATTTCTCTTGGGACAGCATTGGTTTCCATAAAAATGTATTATGCATAACCTTGTGTTATCTAGCATTAGAATTGTTTACTTAGTTAGCACTTTGTAATCGTGGCAACCTCGCCTGCAAACAAACGAAAGTTCTATTTTTCTAAGATATACTGAGCGAGAGAGCATCACATATCCAAAAGCAAAAGTCTAGAAATACTAAAGTCGGCTCGCTTCTTTGTTCTCTCGGAAAAGCCGACACTTTTTTGCGACCGGTCGTAAATCAGCGTTACCCCGCACGCTTCGCATTTACGAGGGCGACTAAACGAAATCGCCGTCAAGCTAGTTATACGGGGGCAGGTTCATATTGACTTTCCATTATTTACCAAAGTCTATAAATATGAGTATACCTATATTTGTAGACTTTGGTACAACATTATTTGTGTAGGTAAAGTGTACCGTTAGTTGTTGGTAGGTACAGTTAAATTAAAATACAAGGTAGCTATTACCAGAATCTACATAATTAGTAGGTATATCTGTAGACTTTGGTTGGAACATGAATAAAAATGCAATTTTTTATGTTATACGTTCATTTTTAATAAAGCCTAAAAAACATAGAGCAGACAAAAACATAAATAACAAATAAATATTTAACGACAAAGAGTTAAACTAATCATATCTACTTTTTCATCCTGTAGTAAATATTTTGATATTTAAATTGACATAAACAATACAGAACAAAATATTACGCATACGTAGGTACCTACACAAGCATGCGTCTTACCATAAGCTTCTGACAATAATCTTAATGGGACAGCCGTTTTTACTAAACGTTTTCCGGACGAAGTGAATGACTGATCATCAAAATGTGCCTTGCAAATTCTTATATAGGTTTATATGCCTCTTCAGGCGGAATATTCGCAAATTTATGTTCTCCGATGAACCCTATATAAGGCATTTTTCGATTGCTGGCACCTTCAAATTTTCAATATTTTAATATTATATCTATATTATTCTTCAATTAATACCTACGTATTCAAATGTCACAAAAAAAGGCTTAATTTTGTGGGTAGGTACCTCAAACTCAACCCTACCTATCAGGGTCTTTAGGAAATGAAAAAAAGGTAATATAGTCTTTTGAACTGGTTTTACGGCCATCCGCACTGCAGCCTTACTAGGCATCACTACAACCAGTGACTATACAAGGAATTCTATAGTCACTGCTACAACACAGTCACGGACGGTCGGTAACATTTTGCGCGCACCCGGTAGAATGCGAACGAACCGCTCTCAGCTACACTGTACTGTGTACAGCCGTCGATGGAGGAAGGAATCCTCAATCAACGGTACAGCTTATTTTCTTATATTATAAGATATCGATCGGCTCGATGAGGACCGGAGCGGGAGAGGGCAAGAGGGAAGCGTTTGTCTACACAAGGCCGAGTGCCCGGACTTATTAATATATCTCTGGACGCTGGTCCTGATCGCCTACCTACATAATAGGGTACTTGACAATATTTTTAATTGCTCTAAAATTCTACTCAGTTTAGAGTAGACGCACCAACAGAACACGTAATAAATGAAACAACGGCTTTTAACCCTTATTTGTTTAAGATAATTAAAGACGAAGTTGCACAATTTTGTTCGGGCTAAAATCTACAGTTTCGTCGTTCTATTGTCCAGAACGCCAAACGTGGCAACTCTGTGCTTCTCAGGAGAAACGGAACTGCAACGCTGCCGGTGCCCGTTTGCAATAATTCGTGGAACAAAGGCAAATTTTACTTTTCTATTCAAATGTCTCCAGCTTGCCTATGAATATCTGTTACTTAATGTATTGCAACCTTTGAGCTTTAACTAACGCAATTGCACACAAAAATGTTGGCACATAAAGACTTTTTATTACGAATATGTGCCGTATATTGACTCCTCTATAGCAAAATGGTGTCTATTTATGCTGCACACGCTGGAAACTATATCCTTCATCTCTTTCACGTAACACTTTGATTAAAATATCTGTATATGGAACATACTATAAGTATTCAGGAAATAGAATATGGAAAATTTAGCGTATGTGGCAACGGTACCCGCCCACCTAGGCATCTAACCATATACATATATCCACATGTCATCTTATACATGTATGGTTTTCTGATCGGCAGTTGACATCCCGTCATGCCAACTGTCATTAAGTATGTCGCTAAATCAAAACATTAGTAGATACTATCTGTGCGATTTATTATAGTTTGTTATTGCTATTTATTATTATATATTGTTTGCGTAGTTATCGTGTATCATGGACCCTGAAAGTGCAATCCGTAATTTGCCGATTTTCGCGTCTGCCGAAATTCATGGGATAAAACTGCAAATGTTTGCACCTATTTTGTAGTAATAGTAAAGTATTATGAGTTATTAATAAATGGAGAACTTGGGACTAGGGACCATCTTGAAGGCGCGTTCATAGAGGCCCCCATTTTAGTGCTTAGAAATACTGAGCCCAAATTCCGTATAGGTACCGTAAAAAGGGGTAACTTCGACACGAATATTGTTATACATGTTTTTGCAATAAAAATTGTCTTTTTAGTGTTTTTTCGGTTATCCATTGTTATTTTGTTTATTGCGTTTTGCTTTAGTTGTCCTCCTTTTGACTTTTTGCACAAGTGAATTTGAAGTGATCTGATAGTGAAATGATTTTTTATTGGTAAATGGAACAGTGTACGACCACGTTATTTATAATCTAACCCTTGAATGAATTTTTCAATATTTTTCACCACCTTAACCCCAGAAACACTCAAAACCAACACAAATTACATAAAAATCGATTTGCTGCGTAAACTGATCACTTTATAATCAACTGAACATTTGTAAAAGGTACACTCGATGTCAGCTGATGTGATCTCAAAGTGATTCGGAATCGATTTGAGATCACTTAAAACTGTAAAAGGAGGACGGCTTTTGTTAAAAGAATGTTATTTTAGTTTATATTTATATGCCAAATGTGCCTTTTATTTTTATTATTTGAAATAAATGACTATACAATTTTTTTTATGTCTCATTCGACTAATTTAGGCTTCTAAGACTGTTGGCTATGACTTCTGATTGATTATTTATAACAAATTATACTTTTTTTGGTGTCGAAGTTAACCTGGGGTAGTAACTTCAACATTATGCTTAATTACGCGTGGTGTCGAAGTTACCCCCAAGTGGGGGTAACTTCGACACAAAAAAAGGTGCAAGAGAGGGTGGGGGGAAATAGTATATTTCATTTCGAGTCTGGAAATAAGGATTTTTCGGTGCGCGCGTGACAAATTCCCGTGTGAGGCGCAGCCGAACGATATTTTTTATTATACTTCTTTGAAAACGGAAACTTAAAACATTTAACATATAATAAATTTAATTGAGAAAAAATAAACAATGCAGACAATATAGTGTTTGGTATGTATGATGCGTTTCCATGGTTACTCTCAAATTATTTCAAAGGTGCTTTGTTGTAAATTAGTTATTGTCAGATAAGGTGAATAAAACGTCAAAAATATTACAGAAATGTATCTAAATATTAATTAAAATACAAAATAGGTACATGTTAAATATCAGAGAGCATATAGAGTTTCTTAAATTTAGTTTACTTTGCAGTTTATTTCCATTTTAAAGCCATATATTCGGTATTTTTATTCAGCGCACGGTAAGTTTTTCCATGCGCTGTTTCCGTGCGCTAGCCAGAAAAACCCCATCTTTCATTATTGCTAAAACAGATGAAAATAAGGTGTTTTCAAAGAAGTATAATAAAAATAATTCTTTCGGCAAAGAGAACCAAAGCATCAGTTGTTACGATGGCACATGAGCCAAGGTTCTCAAGCAAATAGTTTCCTTTGCAGAGCAACAAATATGCCAAAAACCTGTCGAAGTAACCCCGTTTTACGGTATGTACCTAGGCCCAAACTTGCCAAAAAAAAATTGCAGAAAAACGCTACTGAATATTTACGATCTTGACTAAATGTAAACCACGGGGCATCCTATATCTGGGAGTTTGGGGTTAGAATTTTGAAATTTCCACTTCCCTTGCATCTTTCACCGCAGATTAAGATTATGTCTCAGAACACTTCAGTGGTATCGCCATGTTGCCAAATTGCCTTTATAAAACACTTGTGACGTCATAAGTGCTTTCCCGCCAAATTTCGAAGAAAGTCTAATAACTTGCTAATTAGGTAAATATATATATATATATATAATAAGAACCAAATTTAGTGGGAAATAAGCCATTTTTTTAAGTGTGAAGACTCTTTTTATTGGTGAAAGCTTTCGCAGTTGTTTAACTGCTTCTTCAGTCACTAATTAAGTGAGTTCCTAATATAATGTAGAGATGTTAATGTTTGAATTTTGCATTGGTCATATTGAACTAGATTTTTGTCAAAACTAAATTTAAAAATTTTGTACTTTTGCCCTGTCCAATGCAAAATTCAAACATTAACATCTCTACATTATATTAGGAACTCACTTAATTAGTGACTGAAGAAGCAGTTAAACAACTGCGAAAGCTTTCACCAATAAAAAGAGTCTTCACACTTAAAAAAATGGCTTATTTCCCACTAAATTTGGTTCTTATTGTTTAACTAGTCAAGCCACGACTACCCCTCCTCTTATATATATATATATATATATATATATATATATATATATATATATATATATATATATATATATATCGTGGGGTCTTAGGCAAGTGTCCAGGAATTGTTTTATCAAGTTTGTAAAATTTCGTCAAGTGTCCTATTATGTCGCCGCACGCCGCTGCCGAGCAGATGTTGCGCCGGCGGCCGAGAGCAGTGGCAGGCGCTGTCGGATTTAAGTGCGGGGGCGATATCGACCGGGCGAAGGCGGGGGCCGCATAATCGTCGCCCCCCGGGGCCGCCCGTTATCGCCTGCCCAGCCATCCCGCGGGGCCGTAATTGGTATATTAGTTTTGCGGTCGTTACGGGGGACGCCCGAGAATCGAAGGCTGTCGGAAGGGAGCTTGCGCGGCGCCGCCAGGAAATTTCCATGCCCGGGGTAAGAGAAAATGAAAGTGAGAGACAAGGGAACTTGCGGTATCTTCTTAGGAACTTCGCGATACTATAGAATAACGTCAGAGGAAGCTTAGCTCGCTGCGCTTCGGCCCGTTGGTTATTGCCGGCGACGGCGCGGACAGCCTGAACCGCCGGGCCGTATCACCTGGGAGCGGCGAGCAAATGTTCATATTGACTTATCTTGGAAATAAATACACGGTAATCTAGTAAATACACTATAGGGAATCCTATTTACATATTTGCAAAAGTAGGCCCAGTAAAAAACAATAAATACCTAAGAATAATTCTCACCCTCACAGTCATCTTCAGCAGTAAAACATTTATTTGGTAAGTAAAGTACAAGTCCGACACTCGAAAGAAGTCCAATGAAAAACTCAGTCTAAGCGCCATCCGTGTGTTACTAATGTGGGCATGGGCGATTAGACTGAGTTTTTCATTGGACTTCTCTCGTGTGTCGAATTGTAGTTCATATAAACAAATTAATCAGTGAAATAGGAAAGAACTGGTAAACTAAATATTTTTTTATGAAATGGGGGCATCTAAAAGGGAGGAAGAAATGTGACAGAGAGGCCGAAAAGATTATCACATTTCTACTAGGGAATCTTTTTCAAGATAAAGACTGATAGACCGTTAGATACCCAGTGACAGATTTAGGTGCCCCATTTTCGCAAACAAGCCTCGAAGAGGGTTGAAAAGTACATCGATGTTGAGTAGAATGAAGGGAAATTTACGAGTAGCCCCTGGGGATAACATATAATTATAGAAAATTCGATTTTCCTTAACCAGAAATAAAAGGTGGCTGTTGCCCATATTTTCACGCAAGCTGTGTTCACTAAATGATTAATAGAACCTGGAAAACCAAAGGCTTGAGAGTTACAGGTAACGAAATATCGAGATTTTGACCGATTTTTCCACACATCTGACATTTGACATCTTCTCTCAGTGCCAAATAACTTTTGTAAATAACTCCATTAAAATATTTTGAGAAATTGGGGTACTTCACTGTGGACCTAATTTGAAAATTTGAAATTTTTGGACACCCCGTATAATAAATTAATATTTTCTTAAAGCCAATCTTGATGTCGGCGAAAGCAAAATTATTATGAACAGTAACTTTTTTGCGAAAAGTTAAATTGTTCCCTCGAAACCATTTCGCAATTTGAAAACAGTCACTGCAGCCTGCAGCTTGTAAATCCGAAGATTTCGGGATATCCTAAGACTCATTTTAAGTATTTTCCCTTATAATGCTCTTTTTTTAGTGCGCCTGTTTAAAAATCCATTAAAAATGACCTCCTCCCCGTAAAACAAATTTCTACATTATACGCCACTGCCTGAAAGCATTCGAATTTTTTATGTTAAAAATATCAGAGTAAAAATAAGACGAAACAAAAACTTATATTTTTTTCTGGCGTCGCCCATGAAAACCGTGAATTGACATTTTGTCCGGCGCTCTCGGACAATAATCAACCTCTTTAAACGCTTTGGTTATAACTTGTTGCATGTTATGTAATGGAGGTAGGTACTCTTTTCCACCACCACTTTTATGTCACTGCGATCCAGGGGCACATTTGTTCCCCTATAATTGTTTACTCAACGGTTTTGACGTAATTTTTTAACGCTCGTTATATTCAATTCATATTCGCGGGCAATTCTCATCCCCGACATAATTATCTACAGGCGCGGCGACCGGCGGCCGCCGTCCGTCGATACATCTCCGCAGTATTAATAAACATCAAATCAAAGCGCCATAAATCATCCGGGGCGATTCCCGTGAAAACGGCTAAGTAGGGAATAATGTGGGGGCAGCCGGGCCCCCGCGGCCCCCCCGGCCGCGCCGAATGGGTCCGTAATTGGACCCCCGCGGCTCGCCCGGCCCTACGTCATGGCGCGCGCCGGCAGGTCATGGGCGGCGCCAACGGGCGGTCTCTTAATGGTAAATTATTAAAATTCTATAGCAAATTGCCAGGGAAAACTACGTGAACTTCCTACCCGCGTCAAAATATTAAATGAAAGTTTCGTGTTTCCATATTTTCACAAATCATTTCCACAAACATCGATGAATAGGTAAACTCTGTTCAAACTAAACGCAAGAGAAACATAAACACAAGTTGTTGCATGGCTAGAGCGTGATGCGCACGTGATCGGCTTGCTATTGGCCAGCCGGCAATAAAGTCTGGCCCGGCGGGCGAGTGCAGCGAGTCGGTGTTTCTTGGAGCTACGATTTGTATTAATAGTAGAAATTTTCAGGTAAGTGAATGACTAGGTGTGCCATAAAAGTTTGTTTTTAAAGTTCTTAATACTGGGGCATATTATTTTAATATTTTGTAGTATAAAATTCATAGAGATTGTCCTTAATGCGGTCCTGCCTCGGTATTAGCCCTCAGAATTGTTCACGTGCTTCCATCGTGTAAATGTTTACTCGACACTTGCATTTAGTTTTATTAGAGTGTAGGAGGTACACTTACATATAACCATTGAACAAATGAATGCACGCTTACCACATAATTATGGTGGTTTTTAAAAATCAGTGACGTCAGAGGTGTTTCTAAACAGTAGGTTCGGAGAGTGACGAGCAGCCACTGTCCGGCTATTATTTGGCTTCGGGGAAATTTCGGCGCTGAGATTTTATTCGGCCATAAATAAAGATATTAATTAATATTATATTCCCCTTGTGTTGAGAAATTAAGGCCCGCTTGTCTACTACTGGAAGACTTTATGGCCGCATCAGCAGCTGCTCCGTCTCTCCTGACGTGCCTGGAAATTAATTGCCGGTTAGATTCGAGATAATAAGGGGAGTATGTTGTCTATCTGAAATCGCATACCACCTTCGGCCTTTGTTATACCTACTTATAGCCGCTTGCGCTGCTTGACGACGAAGGTAGGGTATTAGGTATAGCAGCATCACAGAATAGGGTTCTGTGGCAGCATTGAGCGTTGAGAGTTGAGAGGGAAATGTGTTAGGGACTCTTTAAAGTAAGGGGACCCAGCATTATACTTTCCAAAATGAGGCCTATTCTTTCCTCATTCTAATGGTCTCAGTGATGCCAAGTATGCCATTTTATTGGAGAATCTATGAATAAAACAGGTACTTTGATTGTTAGTAAAACTTAATAATAGTTTCCATGATTTCTAAAAATTAGACTTGACAATTTTGTGTATACAAGTGCAGAATGTGGCAACTGTCAAATAATGAAAGAAATTTATTTTATATTTGAAATTGGTTTCCAGCAATTATTTCCACGAATTTAAGTAATACGTATGGTAAGTCAATATAGTGCCCATTTTGCTCATTTAAGAATTTGTCGCTATTGCACTTTGTTACCAGATTCCTCAATCCATTTGTAATATGTATACTTGAACTTTCTTCCCTTGTTGAATGTATCTACCCAAAGAACTTTAACAGATTTCGGGATGGACAAATAAGATTAGGTCTAGTAGTTCTAATGATGTAAATAGTTTTTCTCGGTGTTCATTATAAAATTTTTGTAATTTTATTTCTCTCCCAAGGTACCTCACAAACTTAAATTAAACTTGTAGTCGTAGATAAAAACTCATTAAAAAAAGACCTAACTGAAGCTATACCTGCTTAATAATTTAAAATTGTCGAAATACGATTTGTTTTGAACTACCTACTTATACATAATGCCCACGTAATGGGAATTGTAAGATTACTAAAGGTGATACAGGAAAAAATCTGGTTGCAATTATTGGGACTACTACAGGCGGCCGCATTACCTTTAACTGACACATCTGAGCATCGGGAAGTTAGAAAAGTTAAAAATTGTGAATTATGATGGGAAATATTTTTGCCTCCTTTAGAATATATGACACTGGCATGTCACATAAAACCTGATGGCAGTTGGACACTGACATATAACATAACCTTGTATCAGCCCCCTTGTGGTCTTCTTGGAGTCAACAGAAAACAAACTTCCCCTTAAGGCTTCACTTTTCCTATGTGATAGACTGTGACATGCTGGGTCCCCTTATTTTAAAGGTCCCTGGTTAAAGCAGAGATTCAGTCATGATGTAAAAAATGTAATCACACAGTGAGTAGTGAGTGGAAGGAAAATTTGTTTGTCGAAGTTTAAAACGTGGGGCAGGTTAACTACAGATTCTTAAATGTATCCTAATTTTCGTTTAACCACTTTCCCACGCCTCTCGCCTTTGTTTCGACTATAATCGTTGACTTGAATAGGTATAGATAGCACTAATGGCCAACAATGTGTTTCCATTGTATTTTGTCTCCGGAAATAATATGGTGAGGCACAGAACTGTCAAACATGACAGCCGTGAGCAGTCTTCATTAATGGTTGTTGAAAATCGCGATGCGATACAGCTAGAACATAAAGTACGATTCACGAATTATGGCGTACACGTCATCAATTTACGTCACTGAATCAAGCAAATCAAGACTGCATTCTCAAGTGCCGTAGATTTAAATGGGGAAAATTTATACTTGTAAACGCAACCAGATATTCCAGATACTCAGTCCTTTCACTTCGGTGAATTCACCCAAATTTCAATTGTAAAATAATGCGTTTTACCATCTCCTTTTTAGAGAAGTTATAATATTAGGTCTGTGTGTGGTTTTACTTTTATATATTATAATTATACAATAATCTACCGTGCCTTGAAATTGTAAAGTGATAGTCTGACTATCTAGTTATAGCAATGTAGAAACGTAAAAGAAAATTTAACATTTAACTACCACCAATACCGAATTCAACTAGAATGCAAACTTACTTTCTGAATACATATTATAAATAACATTTCTAACTTCCATTTTCGTTTCCTCTGGCAAGTCCGTGGTTTTGTTTTTTTGTCGAGGTCCATATTTCGCGGCAGAAGTAGTTGGATTTTCCTGGGCACCATCTTGAGCCTCTGCTCTCTGCACTTCGTGGGAAATGCCCAAAGCTTGAGAAACACGCTGAAAAATATTTGATTCCGTAATCACTATATACTGCCATAATGTTTGCAATTTACCTCTTGGACTGCGTGAACTGGTAAAAGTGGTCCTCCGTTGCATTTTTCATCTTTGAAATAATTTAATAACCCAAGCAGCATTTTTAGTCGCCGTTACGTTGCAGCGACTTTTGTTTGCAACTTTAAAGTTGTGATTACTACTGATAGGAACGTAATTACTACGTTCCTATTACGTAGCTGCGACCAAAATGGGGAACATTTTGAGGGTGATAGATACGTAACGGCGACCACCTAGCAACTTACACCGCTACGACGCGCTTACGTTCCGGCAACGTGGTGGAGACGTAGCAGCGTGGTCACCGCTACTTTGTTGGATTTGTTTGCTTCTTTACATTCGCGTCCTCGCTTTGTCTTTGTCTAAATAATTAAAAAGTATTCTAGCCCAGCATCTTCCGTCATTTTTCAATAACCGTGGAAAATGGAAGTACCTAATATTTATTTTTAACTTATATCTATGAATAATGGTAGGTATAAGAAAGGTATTAATTTGCTGATTTATTTCTCGTTGCTAGATTCAAGAAACTAAAACGATTGAAAATTTTCTGTCAAATATGACGTTGATAGATTGAAAAGTAACAAGGCGCCCTCTCAAAATGCATGTTTTAACACTTTTTTATCGGGAGGATAAATTACGAAAATGTGCGAAATTACCTAAAAATGCTGAAAAATGCTTTTTTAATGTTTCTATAAGTTATACGAGTTCATTTTTGCTCAATTTTCTCTTTTTTGGGACAATTTTGAAGAAATAACTATTGCAGTACCAAAGAAAATTGACATTTGGTATTAATGGCGTCTACCATTTTATAAGAAAATATGGCGTAATTTTCAGTAATTACTTCTAAGTATTATTTACCTTAAAATGGGTGTTTGAAGGCTTTGCCACTTAACTGGTAGTAACGGCAACTAGACTTTTTTTACTTTAAGGTAATTCCTACCTTTAAGACGAAAATTAGTTTTAGATATTTTAAACTCTAAAGTCCTAATTACTACAAGAGAACTTCAAAGTTCCAGAAGCCTCGTTTAAGTTCCGATTGCTACTACTAGGTTCCATTTGGAACTTTAACCTCTAATTTTTATGTTATAATGTTGATATTTAAAATTGTAGCCACTCAAGAGAAGCGTTTTGTAATTTTGTATTGAAGACAAGTGCTCGTGTTTCGATTCGTTTCATCCAACTGCTGCTTTAATTTTCTATAAAATGTGAATGTGTGTCTATAATTTTTCTTCTTTCTAATGGCTGACATTTTCCTCACTTCCCAAAAACTACCGAATCCTTCAATCGATTGTAAGGAACTAAATGTAGTTTCCATTTTGGTCCCTATAGAAGTGACAGTTACTTTAAAGTATTTTTTTGTAGTAATTGGAACTTTCTAGTAATTTTAAAATGGAGTGAGAAGTAAAACTCACCATACAGTAGTTTTCTCGAGTAGCGGGAAAGTTAATTTCACTTTAAATATGACTATATAGTTCCGTAACTTTGGAGGTATTTCTAAAGTCGCTAAGATGTAGAAGTTACTTTCAGCGTTACCATAAAGTAATGAAAACTTTAAAGTGATAAACAAGTAACACAACAAAGTAATTGTGACCATTGAATATAACCTTAGAGTTAACGTGACTTTAACGTAATTTTGCATAGTAACAATTCCGTTCCAGATACTTCGAAAACTACTTAGAAGTACCGAAACCATAAAGTTCCAACTTGTAGTAATAATTACTACGTAATTACTCATACTTTCTTAATGTAAGTAATAAAAACTAATAAGTCGATTTTTAAGTAATAATTACGTTATAACTACTTATTCAAAGTTCCCATCTCAGTTACAGCAACTTTAATGCTGCTTGGGAACTCTCTGATTGATACAAAAATTGATGACGTGTACGCCATAATTCGTGAATCGTACTTTAGTATCCTCTACATCGCATACACGGCGTGTGTCCACGGATGGACTTAACTATACTTGTAAAAATTTTTATTTTCAATTCTTCGAAAATGTCATTCTTCATAAGAAAAAGTCTGCTTGTTCTTAAAATAAAATTGGCAAGGAAACAGTTGACATTACTTATACTGGGTGGGTGACCAGAAAATTAAAGAAACTTTAATTAGCATAAGAATAAACTAAACTACCTCTATTTGTAGAGATAATGAAAAAAGTTATAAAGAAAATTTGCTCAGCGTGGTAAGCTACTTAAGTGTACAAAATTTCAAAGAGTTAGGCCTACTTCGTTTTTTTTATTTTTTTATTGTTTTTCTTCGATGAAATAATTTTCTGTAGGTAGTAAGACAAAACTTATAAATAAAAGTTACTTAGAATAGAAAAAACTGTGTATGATGGAAAATTTTTTGACAATCCTAGGCCCACTTTGCGTTTCCTCCAATATTTTCCAAAATACAAAGTAGGCCTAGAATCGTAAAATTTTGTCATCATGCGCAGTTTTCCATTCTGGGGAAGTTTTCTTAATACAGTTTTGTCGTACTGTTTACAGAAAACCAAAAAGAGAATACAATCAAAAAATCAAAGTAAGCCTAACGCTTTGAAATTTTGTACACTTAAGTATCTTACCACGCTGAGAAAATTTTCTTTATAACTTTTTTCATTATCTCCACAAATAGAGGTAGTTTACTCTTATGCTAATTAACTTTACTTTAATTTTCTGGTCCCCAGTATAAGTAATGTCAACTTTTTCCATGCCAATTTTTATTTTAAGAACAAGCAGACTTTTTTTATGAAGAACTACTTTTTTAGAAGAACTGAAAATAAAAATTTTTACAAGTATAGTTAAGTCCATCCGTGGGCACACTGTATAATATATCAAATTTACTGAATCATCTGATGGCTTTTTCATTCGCTCCATAATTACCCCGGCTTATCTTAACGCGTAAAACACACCACTAAACTAACTATCCGGTATCTCAATGATCTGTAACGTGAATGTTCCCCTCACTTAGGAGACTACAGCGGTTTAACTGAAACTCGTACGACTGTTAATTTGGCTTCGGAAACGCTCTCTGAATGGCTCGTGTTAAATCCCTCTTTTCTGGTTTAATGAGTTTGGACAGGGAGAGATAGCCTGATTTATAGCCGGCCAGATATGAAACAGTAACATAAAGAGTAACGTAAAACGATAATATTAGTGTGTAGTCCACGGACATAAAAAAACGATATAGATGCAGCTATATTGAGGAAAGTAAAACATGCCTACATTACACAATTACACATTGTTGATATTAAAGGGCGCAATTTAACAGGGTTGTCACTTACGAAGAAACTAGGAGAATCCTCCCAAAAAATGTTGGCAGTTAAATAATAACGTCCACAACCAACTTAAAGCTACACTCCTATTGTTGTGCGAATATTACGACGAAATGGTGTGTTTCTATTTGCATATACCATACCAGGAATATTACTTAAAAGTATAGGTACTTATGTGCATATTTTTTTCGTGCTTTTGTTGTCGTCATCAAACATATAATAATTATCGAAGCGAAATTCACGAATGTATGTATAATTGTAATTAAAATAAAAGTGTTGTGAATATTTATCGCTGCGACGTTGCCACATGTTTGTTCGTGGCTTGAAATTTAAGTCGATTGTGAAAGGTCATTTGGTAAAATTGCCATGATCAAGAGAAGAAAGCTCATGCAGATTGCTATATCAGTCTTTGTTTTATACATAAATAAATAAATTAATTCATTAATTCAAAAATTAATAATCCTAAAGGCAAATAATAAATATTCTAACTTTGTTCCATAACTCGTTTTTTAATTAAACACGATATTATTTCCATACATTTTTGATGAATGATTTATATTACGTCGTCTGTCGTCACTTATTAATAATAATTATTTTTTCTTTTCCCTCTTGTCAACAACTTTATGTTTTTTTATCGTGTGGCTTTAATTGCATCTCTAGACCATTTCTCTAATTTTTTAATTGTAGAACTCTGTATAAATTATGTGAACGATAACATTTATGTGTAGGTAAGTTTTGAAAGAGCCAGTGGATTCACTGATTTAACGAGTATGATATGAAGGAAGATAGTGTTCCTTAATGACAGGAAACTTAAATTGCTTGTTAGTATATTGCACTAGCTCATTTATGAAATGCTTACGTATGTTACTTAAGGAAATGTTAAGAATACTACATAACGGGTTCGTCGGGTTCTTACCAAAAATAAAATTAGCATGGAAACCATCTAGCCAGTAACCAATTGGAGAACAGCAATATTTCCGTTGCGGATTTTTTTATATATCCTGTGTGTCTGACACAAGTTTGCTCCAATGAAATGAAATTTTTCTGTGGGATAAAAGGCCAGTTGTTACCTGTTAATAGAACTTCCTGTATATTTTTTGTTCAAATTCGGTATAATAGGGTGTTCTGTGGTGTCCTTATTAACGCTGTGGTGTCCGATTTTAAACAAAAAAATCGCTAAATGCAATTGGTGAAAATTGGGGGTATAAAAAAAGTGTAGCCGGTCCTGGATTTGCATGTTGACAACGGTAAGAAGGTCACGCGGTTTGAAGATATTTCAAACAAATAAAGGGTGGGGAATATCCCCAAAAAACAAAATCATTAAAAAAAACACTACGTCATTTGCGCTTAACAAAAATTAATATTTTAATGCGTTTTTGAAGAATAACATTCTAACGGAAGAGAATAAAGAGAAATGGCATAAATGGAAAATGTTCACAAAATTAGGGCTTTCTAACTATACAACAAAATAGGTATGTTGGTGGAAAAAATATGTTTCTTGGCGTCGCGACGCCTAGCGTCGAATTTGAAAAGAGTCGCTGAATGGGCCAATTTATTCCTTTATACACCCTATATAATCTCCCATATATAATATCTCCATATCTTTGACCGTTTTCCACCAACAGAGGCTGGGCGTCTAAAAATGATCACCCTGTACATATTCCCTTCTTTATTTTGCATTTTCATTTGCATCCCTGTTTTATCTTGCATTTTTTCCAGGTGAAAAAATTAAATCGTTAAGGGGGGTAAAAAATAACTACGAGTATGATTATTTATCTTTTTACAAAATGTAGGGATATAAAATAAAAGATCAGTATGAAATAGACTAATATTTTTAATAAAGTTTTTTTAACGCATATACTTTGCATTCACTGACGAAAATAGTAGGGCAACAAACAAAACTAATATTATAATGTCCTTTATGTTTATTAGAGTGGAGATTATTTAGCAAAAATTAGAATAGGTACCTATCGAGAACGTTAATTTTGTTTGTTTTAGAGCCATATTTTTCGACCATACGTAGCATACATTTGTACATAATAAAAAGTATGGTGAAATAATAATTTACATACACTATACAAATCTTATTCACAATATATCTATTTACAAAATATTTACAGTACCACTTGCCAAGTAGTGGTGAAGCAAAGTCACACGTCCACTTAAAAATTTAATTTACAACAACGTTATCAACTACTACCTACCTAATTTGGTTTTCTCTTAAGGAAAAATATCGTTTTATATTTCTTTTCTATATGTCTACATTATTACATACTAAAATTTCTATTTTCTACACGACCTCAATTTGGAACGTTCGATAACCCACAATAATAATTTAAACGCATTAAGATATGGAAAATTAATATTGACGAAAATGAAGATAAACAAAGTAGTTTATTTATTTGGTATTCTTCTACATATTATACTACTTCACCGCTAAATATATAACAGTGTTTATAGTTTATTTACAAATTATTGACACGAAGTTAAATCAGCATCTGAATTTACAATAAACCATTTAAAATGGATTGGCAATAACGTAGAAATTTAATTTAATTTGCGCATTGATAACTAATTAAAGACCTCGAAGCGTAGGAGGATACTGGATATCTACTATTAATCAAAGGAAGGGCTTTCTTTTCATAATTTTCCCCCAAAATGCACTTTTTGTAAGCTTAAATTACATGGTAAGTACTCGTATTAGTGATCTTTTGTAGCAAATGAAAAATCATTGAAAAAAGCGATAATATAACGCTAACTATAATGGCTAAATGCATTGGAAATAATCTACAAGCCTACAACTAGCAATAATATGCAATATGGCTTAAATAAAAGCATTTTTTATTTTATTTTGTACTTTTTAGTATTTGATTCCCATGTCACGAGAAAGGTAACGAAATTTTAGTCTGCCATATTGGATTTAATATAACGTCACTCGCACCTTATCGTTTTTAGGTACTGGTCAAACCCTTTCATTTAATACCTATCTCAAGGAAGTTGTGAAGAAATAGGTCATTCGCCATATTAGGGAAGCCGCCATATTGGATTTAGTATGACGTTACTCACCTTGCCGTTTTCTACTCGTCAACCCCTTTCATTTGACATACCCATGTTAAGGAGGTTGTAAGAAAAAGGTAATCCGCCATCTTGGGGAGGCGGTCATTTTGAATAAATTACAAAATCGAGTAAACTAAATTTTATTATCACCAGTACTAAAAGTGTGCGCAAAATTTCAAATTTCAGATCAATAGGTTTGGTGGAACTGGTTTAAATTTCAGTTGCAAGATTTGACCACATTTTATAGTCCTCCTTACGGCAGAATGCGTGCGACGCAAGGGGGAAGAACTCGTAAATATTATAGAATTAGTGACAGTTCAGGGGCGTAGCTCAATTTTGTGTAACTCACTGACTTAATTTTCATATAATTTTTATTTAATTTATAGTTAATATTATTCTTCACGGTGATGCCTTACACTATGGAGGAAGGCAAACCTTTATAACATTGGCAATTATTTGTCGTGCTTGAGAATGCAACGTTATTCCCTGTTTACTCATTTTGCGCACGTTAACTCCTGAATATCTGTCACTTCACTTTGACGTGACATGATCTTTGAGAAAGGAGGAAGATTTATCCTCCGAAAGCTCAGAAAACAAATTTGTTGAAGTTATTTTTTGAGTTACACGTTTAAAGTTTCGTTCATTTAGTGTTAAGAATTTATGAATTTTCGAGGCAACTTGAAAAAGTTGTCTTTCAATCAGTTTTGTGGCGAAAAACCCAATTAAAAATTAAATGGATCTGTTTGCGCGACAAATAAATTTTAGAAAATATATGAAACGCCACTGAGCTCTCTGCCAAGCTTGCCGGCGGCCGAAAAAGTGAGCGCTGTGTGGAAGCTCAAATACGCAGTTAACTTTACGTACTATAAAAACAGGCACAAAACGCGTTGGCTAACTGGTTTTGTCGGCCGATTCGTTGGCAGAAGTGCTTTGTTGCCGTGCGATGGTAGACGCGACGATGTTGAAAAAATATAATAGGCGTTTTATTATACCGCGTTAAAAATAAATGATAAATAAAAATGAGTAAGTGGTCGCGTGATGCGAGCTTTATTTTTTCGGTATTACAGAGTTCAGAAATTCGGCTTCAATATGCTAAAACTTGTATACGCCAATAAATATCGACTACTCGTATAGGAAATCTCGCAACGCTGCCAGCATTCTTTAGAAACGTTTTCATCCCTGCGTTGAACTATAACAGGGCAAGTTAAACAAAAAAAAAGTAAAAAATAATATCTTTATGGAACTAAATATTACAGCATGTGGTAATATCAAACTAGCAGCCAATATCTAACGGATATTTATCAAAATTATAATTATTCAGGTTATCCTAGCACCTACCATCTATCTTATAAGTGTTTTATAAAAGTGAGTTAATAACCTGTGAGTAAAATTTTTGGGTATGTGCAATAATTAAGTTTGCAAACAATAAATGCAGAAAGTTGTTCTAGGGACAAATCGTAAAATTCCCTGAAAAGACAACCTACAACCTTTATGAACTTGTAAAATGCCATTTTTTAAATAAAATTTTCAAAAAACAAGAACTTAAACCTTATTTGAAATTAATAAAAAAAGGAGTTGAAAAGTGTCTCTACTAAAATGTATAGTATAAATGAACTCACTTGGAACAGCATAAAAACGCTTAGGCGGCGTTTTCTTTGCAAAAAAAAGCCCGAGTCATAGGCAGCGCGCGGCCCTTAATAATATTATACAAATTTTATTCAAATGCTCTAAAAAAGAATAAAATGAACATTGAAATAATTCAAACCAAAGCAAACCAATAATTTTGTTTCACATAAACAACACCATATAAAAATCTATGCACAAAACCAAAATCCGGCGTAAAATAAAGCGCAACCCTTATTTCCGTGCACGGCACTGGTTATACTGGCTTAACTGGCCCCCACGTCGACACCTGCTCCATGGATCTGCGAAACGCCGACCAATCAAATCATCGCTACGCTCGCTTTCTTATTGGCTGCCTTCTTGACTAGGTCGACGCCGACCGCATATAAAAACCTTTGAATTTTATATGGGGGTGATTTCTGCTGATAAGTCTGGTATTTCTACCAGTAGCAGAGCGTGGTAATTGCTATGAAATAGATCGCGCCCCGTATATCACTGTGTTCCAAGTGAGTTCATTTATACTATACATTCAACTATTATAGAGCAGTGACTATAGAAATAGACTAGAGAAAATAGACATAGGTATAGAAAATAGTCACTGATTATAGTCAATTTTAATAAGTTGGTTTGAATTTAATGCGCCTTTTGTATTTTTGAAAAAGTTCATGCGGCTTTCAAGGTATTTAGAAAAAAGGTTAGGTTAGAGACTAAACGTGATGTAAAATGGGCTATACGTAAAGCGTAAAGGGTGCTTGCGGGGATATAGCAGGAAGTATATGGGAAAAACTGAGTTGCTACAAAAATTGCAAGTTCCCGAACAAGAGTAGACAGCTGCAAAAATTGTGTTTAATAACATACATTTCCATCTGGGCAATAAAGTGCCACACAATGTTGCCGCGAGTTTCGGAAACCTCCGTCAAGCGTGCCGCGCGCACTGTCGACGCCGCGGACATCGTTTCCACGTTAATTTATCGCAATCTTCGCGTAGCGCGACCGCAGATGACACGAAACACTCCAATTCCGCGGCGGCCGGCATAAAAACGTCGCAACAGCTCTTTCACATTCGCCTATAAATAAGACCGGGGCCGTAATTAAGAGTGGCTCATCGTTTCGGTTGGCACAGTTAATAGGTGGCTGTCACTTCCAAAACGGCGGGGCGCGCGCGCCACACCGAAAAGAAAGCAAGACCCAAAAGAGACACTTAATTACGCGACACGACATGTGCGCATAATTCTAGGCGAGGTTAGCGCGCCCACCAAAAAGGACGACGCCGGGCTCGGCAATTAAGAATTGCCTTAAATTATAATTACTTTGGGGACATCGGGCAATAACGGTTTGTTCGCACGGGAGGAAATAGCCAGCGCACTTCGCACGATACACCCAGTATATCATGTTTGGAATGCAACTTCGTGGGCAATTAGCTGCCTTCTACCTCTCCTTACTCCGATCGCTATTGACGACAAAGTTGTCAACTATACGACACCTCTCATTAAATTTAAATTTAGAATAAAGGGGCGAGTTTTTAAAGTCAACGCAAATATGTCATAGAATCCATCAATGTAATGTGATTGGACCATTCAAAAATTTCCGCACTTGTGATTGGCGCTTGATTGATTCCATCACATATTTGCGTTGACTTTAAAAACACGCCCAAGATCATTCTGATACATAACGGTGCCCGGCGATTAGTCCACTCCTATACAGGGTGTTTCAGACCTAAATACAATAATTTTAACCACATGCGGAGAAAATTAAGCTTAATACGAATCCGCAATTAAAAAAATTAAAAGTCAATAATAAAGCCAGAAAAATTTGTTTAAGGAAGCTATTTTTTACAAACAATAACGACGCCACTGGGCGACGTGCAATGTTGCCGGTTTTAGCTGGTATTCCCCGATTTTAAATACTTTTAAGTAATTTTACCATTTATGCATTTATGAAAGGCCAATTCAATAAATCTAATGAAATCAGGCGGTGGAGGCGGCCCTTCGGCGCGGCAGGAGAGGGGACGATCATGTATCTATCTGCCGTATGCCAGTTTAGTTTTTAGTTGTTATCGTGTAAAACCTTAACTAAGCGCCGTGTTTTGTGCCTTTATTTTTTTGTTTGCTAAAGATTATCCCTGTTATCGGAGGACACTCACTGTACATGGTAATAAATACATAAATAATTAATCTAGTTAGTACTAAAAAATCAGACAATGAATGAACTGTATCGGCAACGTCGCACGGCGAGCAAAACGACAGTCGCCACATCGAGAGGGCGCGCAGAGCGCGACCGCGCAGGAGAGTCGGCCAGTCGGCCATTAGAAACCAAGAAACCGACAACGCGAAAAGGTAGGCGGAGAAGGTACTACAATTCCCCTCGGACGCAGGGCGAGTTGAGGTCTAAATTCCGTCGGTGGACGCCGTGGAAAACCGCAGTACCATATATCGTCCGGGCGCTGCCGTGCCGCCGAACTTTCTCTTCGAAACCGGGAGTTTTGTGATAATATGGCAAGTGCGAATGTGAGTGCGTGTCTTACCGAGGTGTTACCATTCAACTTACCTGAGGAGGATAGTTTTTAAACCACCTTTCATTTGCTATCAGCGATTATTATCCTAATGGATAATAAAAGGTAGGCACATTTAGATAAATGAAAAGATAAAAAAAATATTGAGTTTTTTCGTTGCCTGGGTCCGCGATCTGGCAACGTCGTAAGGAAGACATGAAACGAATTTGCCTCTCCCTCGCGCCTTGGGTACGCGTCTACCCGATAATAAAACTGAGCGGCTCGTTAGGGGAAAAATTAAAATTATTTAATTATTTCTAAAATATTTACGAAAAAAATTTTTTTTTTCGATTTTCCGCATTTAGACACCTTTCTGAGTATGTGGTTAAAATTATTGTATTTAGGTCTGAAACACCCTGTATAGGTACTCCATCTGCGGCGGAGTCTTTTCGCCGGACTGAAGGCTTTAACTTTTCAGTTCGACGCCGCGGCCGCTGCGTCTGATCTCTGTGTTCCCGCATGATTCGTCTTCTGAGCGTGCCTCGCGATCTCGCGTTGTACAATTTTCTACTGGTAATAAATAAACAAAATGAAAATAGTGTGCAGGACATTTTAAAGGTAACTTTTTAAGTCTATCATTGACCGAAGTGTGAGATATCTTCCCTTATGTTAATCTAAAAAATATATATAAAGCCGAATTTTGCTCGGCTCTTTATCACTGTAGTACCGTCACTTGGCCGCGGCCCCTTGATCTCATCCAGTCAAAGGGTCGCCGCTATCGGCGTATGTCCTTCAATTTTCCTGTCTAACAATAGATCAGGCGGCGGGTTGAGAAGGCCATTATTTACCTTGCATATATTATATCCATATAATGCTCGGTAAATAATGGCTCACTTCTCAACCTAGGTATATAATATACTATTATTACGTGTCAGTCATTACGTGTCAGTCATTACGTGTCAGTCATTACGTGTCAGTGTTCGTAACAATGGACTTACTTATAACCTAAACCGTCACTTAATAGGTATGTTACTAGCATAGGAGTAGAAAAACAAATTGACAATGTTAGTCGTTATTGACTACTAAAAGATGCTTTCCTTTTCTTGGCCTCGGAGGTGTTCTTCAACGCCGACGAGGCATCAGAAAATTGCACTTACGCGTCTCATAATGCAAATAATTACTTTTTAATATTTTTTTATGAAATAGAATTTTCTAGTGACATCTTATTGATGTTTCCAGCATCTCCCTCGAAGCCTCTTGCGCAAATACAAAATGAATAATTAAAAAAAATGTTTACTTCGTTGGTCAATCCATTCTAATTAAAAATACAGATTACCCAGTAATTAAACATTATAAAAATATGAATAAATTGTGTTTACTATTATGCAAATATTAATATAATTTAATTTATATTCCCAGCTCGTCCGAGTGTCAAATATTAATTATTATTATGGGTGTAAAGATCACGTTCCCGAGATAAATGTTATGAGGTCGTTAGGAATTTATCGAGAAGTGTTTTTGTAATAAAGCAAAATTAATTACGTCCAGGAATTCTTGAAATAAAATCACCATTAAAGAAAGTTACCGAAACAAACAGATGATAGGCGCATTAGCAATCTTATGAATAATATCACTAATTTGGCACATTTACTTATATATGAACTTTACACTAACGTCATTTATCTACAATGTGTACAAAATTTATACAATGCGATTCTGGTATACGGTAAAAGTTAATGGTCAGTTTTACTACTGATACATTTGTCTTTATACAGCTTCCAAAAATGTTACAGGCCACATAGCCTGTATAGTATACGAAATTTTTGTTCCTATTTACAGACAGAAATTTCTAGCAGAAAAGTTCAAATCAAACTTATATCCTCAGATTTTAAAACAGATCCTTCATTTTCTACATTATACAGTGTCTCCCAAGATAAGTGAAACAAGAAGTTTGAAAGACAAAAAAAAATTAATTGAAATTTGACCTTTTGGGGTCTCGCCCCGCTTGATTTTAAAGTAATTTCTACCATATATTCCTTTTCATTCATTTTCGAAAAATGAAAGTAGGTCTTGACTCAAGGAAAATTTTTCCGCCTTCTAAAATATAAATACCTTTGTATTCATTATCCATCATGCCAAGATACTCGTTTCAAACATCTTGTGGCAAACTGATTGAAATAACAATATCACAACGAAATATGACCGACTATAAGAACATTTTTATTTTAGTTTGCTTTCTAATTTAAATTTAAATAACAAAAAAACAAAATGACTAGATCACAGAAACTATCTATAGGTAGGTATGGTTTGTACAAATTGTGTGGCAATAATTATTATTGTTGGACATGACTTACCTGCTCAAATATTATTATTTAAATAAAAAATGCCTCGTGTTATATTTGACAAAATGTTTTGATTTTTGGCAACACCAAACTAGTTTCCAATATCTAATTTAGTATGGGTCACGATACACAGATAAAACGGTATGTCCGCGCGCAGGTGCTGTGACGTCAACGTGACGATTATTCGAAAAAAATCATGGCTACCTTTTATTTTTATCGGAAATTTGACTTTTTTATAGGGAACTAGGCAACCGCATATACACCAAGGTGTCTCAAGGTGCCTACATTCTATGTTTTTGGATTTAACCTGACGTGAAATTGATAACTGACGCATGTCACTTAAACTAATTTCGGGAATATTTTTTATAAGTTGGCCGCGCTTTTGTCGAAGTGACGTAGGTGCGCAGAAGACTTCAATTTTCGTTCTCCTGGCTGGCATACCGTTATCCGTGTATCGTGGTATGGGTCTTTTGGAGTCGGACTCATTTCCATCTAATCTAATGCCATCTAGCAGGTACTGCCAAAACAAAAATAATGTGAGTGTTATATATCGATCGGTCAATCGAACTCGGCGCGCGGTGCGGTGAAAAACAGAAGAAGCATACATACGGGGAGCGAAAAAACTCAATTGATTCATCACCTCCGATTAGATATTGGAAACTAGTTTGGTGTTGCCAAGAACCAAAACATTTTGGCCCATATATTGGGTATGTTAAATATTCATTTTCTTTGGCAATCTAAATGTCTATAACTTCTCTGGAACGAAATTTGCCGTATCTTAAGCTTATCTTTTTTCAATTTAGGTTTTAATAAAGCCAACATTTGCATAGTCACTGGATGATGCTGGATTTTTAATTTTTAATTAAAATAGAAGATAACAGTACCACACACGTTACGCTGTGTAATCTAGGAAAATGATGTTTTTTCGGCATATATCTACACACAGAGCCAATAACAATAAAAAATGATGGGATTTTTGTAATCTTCAGATAATTAAGGTAAATTTGGCTAATAACATTATGCGTAATTTGCCGTATTTGCCTTTCAAATTTTAGAGCTACCAGCGAAATTTAATAAATTAAATTTTTAGGTTCCCTAATTAGTACCATTAGAACAGAATAGTCTTGCCGTCGTGGGAAAACGTATAAAAAAATACGAGCTTAGGAAGCTATAAAGATGTTAGGTATAGACGGCGAGTTTTGTAAATTTTGACTGTATTGACTAATGAGTTTCTCCCAAGGTAATTAATTGCTTTTAAAATACTCATAATATTTACATAAATTATGCTTAGTTTCAGCAACACAGTTTTAGTATTTCATCACAAATGGACCATGGAAAATGATATTTTCGAAAATAAAATTACCTAAATTTTATAAGGAAGCAGTTGGGGCCTACGAATTAAATTAGTTTTTACCTTTGATTACCTATTTCTCATTACGTGTCAAAGGCTTAGACAAGGAAAGAGATAGGACGCCTATAACAGCGCTCGCGGCCGTGTTACCAACTGCCACATCGCACGACAGGACAGTGGCGTAACATAAAACGCGTTCTTAGCATTTATCAGCCACTTTATCATACTAAAAGGTAGAAGGAATTTGAAGAAGTTATATTGAGAAAAAATAAAGTTATAGGGCATCTTTCAAAGGCAACTTGTTAAATTTTTACCTGTAAGACGAAATCTCGAGCTCTTGCTTTTCACTTCTGCTTTTGCAACCAAACGCTGAACAATTCACCATCGTAAGAGTATATTTTCCGCTTAATCCCTGTTACTTTTAATTCACAAATTCCGGAAATTAACTCACAACGTACTCGCTTTGTCTGACATATATAAAATGGCCGCCGTTCAAAAATCTATACACGGCAGGGCTCTGCAAGCGCGGTGTCCTCTCTGTTTCCTTGTCTAAGATCAATAGTGTAGGTATAGTTTGAGTGAAAATCGACTACAATAAAAATAATCCCTTTTTGGACACACCCTCTGTAGTTTTAATGCATATGAAAGGATATTCAAGAAACTTACGAAGTTTATATATTTGGTTCGCGGTATACTTACTATAATAATCGACACTTGTGGAAATATCACCTCTAATTTTGTAGTAATTTAAAAACTGATTTTAATTTTCCTTTTTAAACTGACCATTTTACCCTACCGTATACCAAATATCACCTAACCCCGAACCCCATGATACTATTATAACGTAAGCAGATAAACTAATAACGTCATCTGGTGACAAAGAACCGTCCACCAACCGACGCTAGCGTAAGCCACTGCAATCGTAGTCAAAGTGTATGCTTCGTGTGTTTTGTTGAAATAACCCGTGTGGAGGCCGGACGTCTTTTGTCACCAAGTAACGCCACGCGCGACCGATTTTTAAACCGCCACAACACGAATCTTCCATAGTATCACGCCCGGAACCCACCCTTACGACAACCTGGGACTGGGGCTGCCCGGCGCCGCCGCCGACGGCGACATCAGGTGCTGGGGCGGCTGCTGGGAGGGCGGCGGGGGCGGCAGCAGCCCGAGGGGCGGCATCGGCGGCCGCCCGCCGAGCAGCGACGCGAGCGGCGGCGCGAAGTAGCCCTGCAGCGCCGGGTGAGGGTAGAGGGCATGGTGGTGGCGGCCCAGCGACGCCATCTTCATCTTCTCGATCTCCGCCTCCTGCAGGCGTTTCGCCTTCGCCCGCCGGTTTTGGAACCAGATCTTCACCTGGAACGACGGAGAACTTGGGTCGCCAAATAATCTAGCGGGCAGTGGCGGAAGCCCGAGCACCGAAGCACCGAAGATATAACACATAGAAGGGCCACTCCGAATATGGCCGAGGCTGTCCGACCGCCGCCGTTACCCCTTGAAATAATGGTGAAGGCGACGGGAACGGAGCGCTTCCTTCTGTGGTTCCAGTTCTATTTTTAGTCCCCCGCCACATGTACTATGTTAAACAATTTTTTGTATCAGGTCCACATTAATAAAACCTTTAGACACCCTTTTCCTTCTAAATTGAATTGACTTTAACCATCCTTTAACTTGACCATAATTAACAATAGTTACCTCTTATCTATTATTTTTAGTGCAAAACTAAAATTGTTCCAACAAATATTCACCAACCTGTGTTTCCGTTAACCTCAATGAACTTGAAAATTCTGCCCTCTCTGCTATGCTCAGGTACTGCTTGTCCCTGAACTTCTTCTCTAGCGCCAGCAGTTGCTGTGTGGTGAATGGTGTTCTTGGTTTTCTGTTGGGTTTATGTTTTCGAAGGTTGCATTTTATCTTTGGGGGTTCTCCGTTGGCATCCACTGCAACAACAGAAACAATGTTTATTATTAAAAAAATAATAAAAACAAGGTTTTATTTAATTTCTATGAAAATAAACAACGAAAGATTTTTTTAGTACGTGTAATTATAAATAATAAAGGATGTTAAAATGGCACATCAGGTAAAGGATAATATCTATCAACTAAAAAAAAATGCACTGCAGCCGAGACTCGGACCTGGGACCCTACTGTGTCCGTAGGCACTTAACCAACTAAGCTACCGGAGATACGGGTGACATTGTAGGTTAGAATTTCCACGTTCGATACTTGCAATAAGTCGCTAAATGTCGAATTTTGTGGGTTGATCAACAAATAGGAAGTTCACATAACCAACAATCATGAATGGTTACCGTACACCCTCTAACCCCTTTTAGTAGCTGTAGAAGACGCCGAAAAAATTATTTGTTTCATAAAAGTCAAGAATTTTGCTTAGATACGTAAAATAGTTTGATGATAATATTTTAATTTATTATTATTTTGGCATCAATTTAGAACTGGGAAACGTAGTGTAACTAAATTTATACCCCAAATGCTAGACGGTACATCAACTTTGTAACAAACACAACAGAATTTTGAAGCGTAAATATCATTTTCTTTTGAAAAATACCTATTCTTATCGGTAATTAGTAATAAAAAATTAATAGAATGATAAAGCTAATAGTGATATAAAGTAGTTTTTAGGAAGTTTCGAGTTTTTAAAATTTCATAAAAATATTAAAAATTGGCAAAAAACTAAATATTTTAATAGAGCGTTCAAATTTGGCACACTTACGTAAAATTGAAAAACAAACAACTTTTTCAAGTAAAACTTTTTGATATTTTAACAACTAAACCCATTTTTGGCGATATATTTTTTTAAATGTCATTTTTAACAGATAACGAAAGTCACATGACCACGTTTGAGTGGGTCATTTTTCATGTTTTTCAAAGCAAAAGGTAACCCCAAAATTAAATTTCAAAATAAAAAGTTAATTAGAAATTTCCCCCCTATGGTGCGAACTTTTGGAGGACACTGTATATTTATTGTCGTTTAAAGTTTGTATATACAAGGTGGGTATGGTATAAATGAAGTCACTTGGAACAGCATAAAAACGCTTGGGCAGCGTTTGCTTTGTAAAACAAGACCGAGTCGTAGACGGCGCGCGGCCGTTAATAATATTATACAAATTTTATTTAAATGCTCTAAAAAAGAATAAAATAAATTTTGAAATAATTTAAATTGAAGCAAACCAATAATTTTGTCACACACAAAACAACAACACACAAAATATATACACAAAACCAAAATCCGTAAAATAAAGCACAATCCTTATTTCCGTACACGGCACCGGTTACACTAGCCTAACTGGCCCACGTCGATACCTGTCGATACGCTCGCTTCCTTGTTGACTTCCTCCTTGACTAGGTCGACGTCGACCGCATAAAAACCTTTGAATTTTTTACGAATGATTTCTGCCGATAAGTCTGGTATTTTTACCAGTAGCGGAGCGTGGTAGGTAAATGCTATGAAATAGATCGCGCCCCTTATATCACTGTGTTTCGTTCCAAGTGAGTTAATTCATTTATACTTTACATTGTTGAGTGAAAATGCGTGGAACGTCCAGTGTCTTGGTTTATTTCGAAACACGACGTTGAGTGCACGTGGTGAAATATCAGGGGGCGGGGAGTTTTAGTGGTTCTGAAAGAGTATGTACACTATGTACAGTTTCATAAATATGAACCTGGCGTACGGTATAATATACCCAATATTATTTATTTCTGTTTAAAATGCGTTTCAAATTATAGCGCGGCCGCGCCCGCCGTTCGCGCCTTTAATAATAGCGTTTAATTTTAGCCAATCTGGGCCCATTAGGCCGGGAAGCGCGAGAGGAATCACGATAAATCAGCCGGTGGATGGTTTAATGTTTTCGGGTCCCCATAAAGTAATGGCCCATTATTCACGGCGTTCGGTAACATCTGTTCGGCGCCGAAAAAAACGACGCTTCCCGACGATTTCCAAGTGAACATGACACGGGAAAACAAACATAGATGAGGCCGGGCGACAAAAAAGAAACGGTGCCGTCGTATCTGTGTCGGAAGTCAAACGGCCGACTAAACGATCATTACTAGATATTTATTGCCTGCGGCGCTGTGCGGGATTAATAACCATCTATCAGTTGGCGGGAGGAGAGTGTAGCCCCGTCGTTTAGCGGTTGTATCGTTTGGAACGTTGTGTTAATCGTTTATCACTTTTAAAATGGGGTGCGCGTGGGCGCGCTTTGTCGTTTTGCAAAACCGTTTGCCAGTATTGGGTAATTTGGTTGGGAACAGAACGCAAGACGCAAGTAGTAGTCGCTGGCAAAAAAAACCGTCGAATTACGAAATAAACCGAGACAATTAAGTTCCACACATTTTTACTCAACAATGTAGTTAGGGTATAACCAGTGCCGTGCACGGAAATAAGAATTGCGCTTTATTTTACCGATTTTGGTTTTGATTTTGTGTGGTGTTGTTTTGTGTGTAACAAAATTATTGGTTTGCCTTAGTTTGAATTATTTCAAAGATTATTTTATTCTTTTTTAGAGCATTTAAATAAAATTTACATACACAAGGTGGTCTAAAATATAAATGTGATTCTCACATATACTTAAGTCTCCGATCGGATTATCTTTTTTATTCAAAACTCTTCAATTTTCGCTTCATATACTTTCAAATATTTAGAGTAGGCAAACGCTGTGTATTGAAGTCTGCAACACCCACCTTTTGTTACGTCTATTCTTAGATTTTTTTGATTACAATTACACAAAAGTGTGTTTTTTATAAGGAACAAATATCTTTAAAAACACAGTAATTATTAATAAAATTCGTTGTTTTTTTTTAATTCAAAATTAACACGCTGTATTTTGAAATTATGTCTAAAAACGAAGAATAACATAAGAAAAGTCACATTATTATTTAGCCCAAAGAATCTGTAGTCAAAGGATTGATATTCTTGTAACACCCTGTCTACATTGTCCACTGCTATTTTGTGATAGTCTAGGAGGATAAAAACATAACTAATTATAGCTTTGGTATAGTATCAATGAACTCACTTGGAACACAGTGATATACGGGGCGCGATCTATTTTATAGCATTTACCACGCTCTGCTACTGGTAACAATACCAGACTTATCGGCAGACATCAACCGTATAAAATTCAAAGGTTTTTATGCGGTCGACGTCGACCTAGTCAAGGGCTAAGGAGACAGGCAAGAAAGCGAACGTAGCGATTTGATTGGTCGGCGTTTCTTAGATCCACGGAGCAGGTGTCGACCAGATGTCGGGCCAGTTAGGCCAGTATAACCAGTGCACTGAAATAAGGATTGCGCTTTATTTTACGGATTTTGGATTTGGATGTAGATTTTTGTGTGGTGTTGTTTTGTGTGTAACAAAATTATTGGTTTGTTTTGGCTTGAATTATTTCAAAGTTTATTTTATTCTTTTTTAGAGCATTTTAATAAAATTTGTATAATAATATTAAGGACCGCGCGCCCACTATGACTCAGTCTTGTTTTACAAAGCAAACTCCGCCCACGCGCTTTTATGCTGTTCCAAATTAATTAATTTATACTATACTGGCACATTGATGTAACATATTTTTCACTTTTTTTTATCATAATGAAAGAAACAATAAATTACACAGTCAATATGAATCGGCAGGGCATTAACCTAAAAATAAACATAGTTGAAGCATCAAATTTAGTTTTTTCCCAGCAGGGACTAAAGTGATCACTTTACTTCTTCTTTGGTGGGACTAAAGTGCGGCATATTTCAGTCCCAAGGGAGTAAAAAAGTTTTGGTACCTTGGGAATAAAAGTAACACAAACAATAGAAACTATATGACCAACTATGTAGTAATTTATTCAATAAGATTAATTAAATGAACAGTTACGAAACGCAGTAGTTAAAGTGCTAAATAACTATTTTTGATTAAAAACATATTCAGTTATACAGGATGTACCACGAAAGTGTAGAGGCAAATGAGATGATTTTTTTAAATGGAACACCCTGAATATTACTATATCTTAGGAAAATTCAGAAAATTCTAAACACATCTGAAGAATGTCATTTTTTAAAAATTAGTAGGTAGATTCTGAGCTATAAACAGTTAAATGAAGAAGCGTTATCTGACTGCAATACGCAATTATTGCTTCTAGCTTGTTTCATGGCCAACTGCGCATGCTCCCGAAGAATAAATTAAAATAATTAATATTCAAAAAACCGTCAGAAGGATTATTATACCAAGTATTATATTATTGTTGAAAATCCCTTTTTGAGCACTTCAAGAGGAGCCATTAAAGAAAACACAAGTTTAGCTCGCAACACGTAAGTGGGACACGATGTATAATTTTTCACATAATTTTTAAAACTTAGTCATTGCTATGTACAACTTTTTTATTTAACATTCTTTCTCGGTCAAAAAATAAATAAGTTAAAGAAAGGTAAAAGGCGTTATCAATTTTTATTCCCATCTGATAATATAGTTCGTTCTCTATTTCAAGGAAAGGAATTCGAAAGGAACATAATAAATTACTAAGTAACGGGCCCTTGCTGCTGTCTTTTGGCTGGCGGATGTCGAACCATAAGGACAATTAGCTACCGATGGGACGGAACTTAACATTTGTATCGCCTATAAAGCTTTCCTTCTGGATTTTAGGCTCGGGGAACATTGAGGAATGCATAGGCCGTAAATTTGTCGAAACATTGTCGTAAGTTAACGCAGGACGCAAAAATAACTTGCCCAGAATCTTATTTGCATGAGTTATATCAACGCCAACTAGAAAACACTTGTTAAACAAGCAGTTCTTGTAATAATTGTAATGTAACACCTTTGTCAGCAGTAATGTTACTTTTTATGTTTTCACCCGTTCTTGTGTATTCAGTCTCGACATAGCCATTTCACGGTTCACATCTATTGTAGATTGTACCTTTTGAGAAAAATAAATCTTTTTAAAAACCAGTATCTGCGTTCACTGAATTTAAGTGGCGCAGTCGTACGGATTTTTCGTCGGAATCAATATCGATAACCGGTGCGTTTCAACGCTTTACGGAAAAAAAAAAAGTAACCTATCGTGTACGAAGTTGTTTTCGGGCTTGGACTTTTTCGGACTCCAACGTGGACATCCGTGAGCACCAACACCTACCAGAAGAACTTCGGGCATTAGATGGAAACAGAAAGGACGTGGATACTGTGAGTTAGTTTTTCTCTTTCATATCAGACTCCTCTTTGTCCCGTAACGATTCCTTTTGTGAAAACGATTACTCCGGCACTGAGTTAGGCTTAGTTTCTGAATTACTTGAAAATTTATCGATCGAATCTGATCAAATAAAATTAAAACAATCACAAATTAATTCAGTTTTTGAAAGTAGTGTTAAAATGGCACCAGCCTTAGATATTAAAAATATTAGTGTTATTCCATTGTTCGATGGAAACCCAAATAAGTTACATCGATTTATTTCCTCAGCAGAATCAATTTTAGTGTACTATTTTGACGCAGTGAACCTTCAAAATTTTCAAAATACTTTACTTTTAAATGGAATTTTAAACAAACTAGAGGGTAGAGCAGAGGAAGTTGTCGCTATTAATGGTTGTAAAACTTGGGACGATATAAAAAATACTCTCATTTTGAATTTTGGCGATCAAAGAGACGAAAATTGTCTAAATCAAGACCTTGTAAACTTAAGACAGAAACCTAACGAATCTCCTTACCAATTTCACGAAAAAGTTATGCATTTATTAAATACCATTTGTAACCATATAGATATAAAATGTGATGAGGCAAGTCGACCGTCTAAACGCGATTTTTTCACAAAACAAGCATTAAAAACTTTTCTAGCAGGTTTAAGAGAACCCCTGGGACCTATAATTCGTGCTATGAGACCTACTACTCTAGCATCCGCTTTACAATTTATTACAGAAGAAGAAAATATAAAATATTATCAAAAATCTAATACACCCCAAACTCAAATTTTAAGAAAACCTACTCCTGCCCAATATTTTCCACCACAACCACAACATCGCTACTCTTTACCCCAAAATCAACCCCAAATAATGCAAAGATCGAACTGGACACAACCCCGACAATTTAATTCTCAATTTCCTCGCGGACCTATATCCAATATCCAAAGAAATCCAAATCCTCCTTCACAGAGATATCCCACAAACTCACAAGTATTTGGAAGACCCCAAAACCAATTTAAACCTACCAATAAACCACCCACTAACAGACCTACACCAATATCTGGAATTAATCAAACTATTCCAAAACCAAATTCTAATATTCGACCAAATTCTTACTTCCAAAATTACGGACAAAAACCCAATTTCGCATCTGAAGAACTATTTAATACCGAACATACCGATGAACTTGACTATGACAATCAATCTGATCTAAACCAGTATGAACCCTATAATGACACAATAATTGAAACCGAAAATAACGAACAGTTCTATGAACCGCACACCGAGCAAGACGCAAATTTTCAACACGCTCAAAATTACGAACTAGAGACGTAATAGAATTGCACTATTTCCCTGACAAAAAAATATTACCCTATATTTGTATCTCTAACCCCCCAATCAAACTTTTAATCGACACTGGTTCCACCAAATCTTTTATTAACCCGAATATTGCTTTTCAAAATTTTAAAAATTTTATACAGCATGATCCATTTATTGTATCTTCAGTTTTCCAAAGTTATTCTCAAAATTACTCCGCAAATATACCAAGTTTTCAAGAATTTAAATCAAATTTACCAATGAAATTTTATCTTTTCAATTTTCACAAAACCTTCCATGGATTAATTGGGATGGACAATATAAAATTAATACAAGCACTCTTAGATTTTAGAGACAATCGAAATCAGCTTATAACTGAAAATGCTATTTTACCACTTCGATATTACGAAACCAATCAATCACATTTTTACCATTTACAGTTAGAACCACATAGTATAACCCCTGTTAAATTACCCGTTAAAGAAGAATACGGACCTGTATTATTAAAATATCAGGAATTTCAAGGCGCAATTTTAAAAAGCTCTCTCTCTACAGCAAATGAAAACTTAGCGTGGGCTGAACTAGTTAATAATTCAGATGACGTTATCCAAATTACTTTGACCGACCCTGTACCTACATCAGAATTTGATTTAGACGAACATTTTATTTACTCAGCAGAAATTATTCCCAATGACACTTATTTAGAAAATTCAGACATAGAAAATTTAATTAGAACCTCTCACATGAATGAAGAAGAACGTAAACAAGTTTTAAAAATTTGCAGAAAATATTCAGACATTTTTCATAGACCCGAATTACCTCTTACTTTTACGAACCAAATGAAACACAGCATAAGGACCAAAGACGAAATTCCCGTATACACCAAATCATATAGGTACCCGTATATACATAAACCCGAAGTACAGAGACAAATATCCTCGATGTTAGACCAAGGTATAATTAGACCAAGTAATTCACCCTGGTCATCCCCCATATGGATCGTCCCCAAAAAGGCCGACGCATCTGGACAGAAAAAGTGGCGAATAGTCGTCGACTATCGCAAATTAAACGAAAAAACTATCGATGACCGCTACCCTCTCCCTAACATTACAGACGTACTAGACAAACTTGGACGTTGTAACTACTTCACGACACTAGACTTGGCAAGTGGATTTCATCAAATTGAGATGAACCCTGCAGACATCCCTAAAACCGCTTTTAACGTAGAGAACGGGCATTACGAATACGTTCGAATGCCTATGGGCTTAAAAAACGCCCCTGCAACCTTTCAGAGGGTAATAGACAATATCCTCAGAGGGTTACAAAACGAGATATGCCTTGTATATCTCGACGATATCATAATCTTTTCCACTTCGCTTCAAGAACACTTAATAAATTTAACAAAAGTATTTCAACGCCTAAGAGAAACAAATTTCAAAATTCAGCTCGATAAATCGGAATTTTTACAAAAAGAAGTCGCGTATCTCGGACATGTTGTTACCCCAGAAGGAGTACGACCAAACCCAGACAAAATTATTGCTATAAAAAAATATCCCTTACCAAAAACAACAAAAGAGATAAAAGGATTTTTAGGTTTATTAGGTTACTACAGAAAATTTATTAAAGACTTCGCTCGTATCACTAAACCCTTCACTTTATGTTTAAAAAAGGATGCAAAAATCGAATTAACTCCCCAATATGTCAAATGCTTTGAAGACTGTAAAAATCTCTTAATGAATGAACCACTTTTACAATACCCCGACTTTACGAAACAGTTTAACTTGACCACTGATGCAAGTAACGTCGCGATCGGCGCTATCTTATCACAAGGACCTATCGGAAATGACAAACCTATTGCATACGCCTCTCGGACTCTAAATGAATCGGAACAAAATTACAGCACCATCGAAAAAGAGCTTTTAGCAATCGTATTTGCAACAAAATATTTCAGACCATATTTATTTGGACGCAAATTCAAAATTTTAACAGATCATAGACCTCTCGTGTGGCTTATGTCACTAAAAGAACCCAACTCACGACTAGTAAGATGGCGACTAAAACTTGAAGAATTTGACTATGAAATACAATACAAAAAAGGAAAGACAAACACAAACGCAGACGCACTTTCACGTGTAGAAATACACACCAAAGAAATTTTTAATTACATAGAAGAATTTAACAAATCTCTCGAAAAATCAAAAGAAAAAGAAACTGACAATTTTTCGACTACAGGAAACATTGACGAGCAACCAGACTTAAATGACGTGAACGAACCATCTACAAGCACAACCCATGTACAAAACGAACCATCGACAAATAATGCACAAATTAATCAAGACCCAAATCAGGATCCTTCATCAGAAGAAACTATATCAGCCGAGGAAATCGACGATAACACGGTTCATACTAGCCATGAAAATCCAATACAAGAATTACCCTCGACTGACAGGTGTTTAAATTCTTTTGACCACCAAATTAAAATAAAATTTGTTTTACATTCCCCAGCGACGCCTAAACGCGAAAGCACTTTTCCTAATAAAAAACGTTTAAATGTCCAAATTTCCATAAATAATGTAGAAACCGACATAATTAACTTGTTTAAAAATTATTTAGATCCTAAATTCACTTATGCTATATATTTTGATAAAGAAGATTATGCTCCACGTATATGCGAGATTCTCAGGAAAACATTTGAAAATGCAGCTTACAAGTTAATGAAATGTAATACTTTCCTAGAAGATGTAACAGATGCAAATATGCAAACTCAGATTATTCAAAATTATCACGAAAGCAAGACGAACCACCGCGGAATCCTAGAAACTGAAACCCGAATAAAAAGAAAATATTACTGGCCCGGAATAAAAAACGACGTTGCTAACTACATAAATTTCTGCGAAATATGGCAACAAAATAAGTACGATCGAAATCCACCTAAACAAAAATTAATGCTTACTCCCACACCTTCGAAACCATTCGAAATTGTTAACGTAGATACCTTTCAAGCACACGGACAAAAATTCTTAACGATGATAGATACATTCTCTAAGTACAGTCAAGCATACCCCTTAAACGGGTTATCCGCAATAGAAATTGTAAAAGCTTTCGTTATTTTCATGACCCATCACGGCTTACCCTCTTTAGTTGTTATGGATAACGGTACAGAATTTAAAAATTCTATAATACAAGAATTTTTCAAAACTCACAAAATTAACTCTCACTATATCACTATAAATAGCCCTCAATCAAACGGAGCCATAGAACGTTTTCATTCGACACTTCTTGAACATTTAAGAGTAATAATTCATAAAAACAAAGGAAAAATCGACATTCTAAATCAAATGCCTTATGCAATACTCGGATACAATAATTCAATACATTCTACAACCAAACAAAAACCTATCGACGTTATAAATGGACATTTAAATACGAAAGACCCTTTTGACATCGACATTAACCAGCAACTAATGAATAACTATATCGAAGAACACCGCGAAGCTACAAAACAAATTTATAAAAAATTAAACGAACAATTGACAGAACACAAAGGACAAACTATAGAGTATCATAATAAAAATCGAGAAGATCCTTTAACTTATCAACCAGACGATGACGTCTATCGAAAAGTAGTTTCTAACAACCGTAATAAATTATGCAAAAAGTACCAAAAAGGTAAAGTTGTTCGAAATAAAAGTATTCAGGTAAAAACCGCGAAAAAGACTCTTCACAAACAAAATATTAGACGACCAAAAGTAAAGCATAAAAAATTGTTGCAGGTTCCACCTAGTAGTACTACTGACAGTGCAGGTACAGACAGACATAACCATAACTAAACTCGACAAAAATCCAGGGATCCTTCCTTATAAACTTGGAACTGCCAAAGTTTACTCCCGAACCCATACCTTTATTCATTACATTGATCTTAACCCCATAAAAAATTAAATTGAACTCATTAAAAATCAGTACAGTGATATTTCCCTTGTTGCGAAAGATTTCTTTAAAAATGCTTTCGCCGTTGACCTAATTAATTTTGATAAAGCTTTAAAGTATCAGTTACATACAGCAGAAACAAAGTTCGACACACTCAATCCAGCTGGTAGAACAAAACGTGGTCTTATAAACGGATTAGGTTCCATAATAAAAACCATTACCGGAAATTTAGATGCAGACGATGCCTACTATTACGATCAAGCTATTAAGAATCTACAGGATAATCAAAAAATTGTTGTCAAAAAGTTAAACAAAGAAATCTCATTGACGACAAGAATTATCAATAATTTTAATAAAACAGTTTCATTAATTAAACATGATCAAGAACTTATAACAAAACGCTTAAATATCGTAATAGAAGATTTTGTTCATAAGTTTGAATCAGAATTCATAATTTATACAAAAATGAGAGATATTTTAGACCAAATTAATTTACTACTAAACGTGGTTTTACAGTTATTAAACGACATAGAAAATGCTGTGACATTTTCCCGACTAGGTAAAGTTCATAGTAGCATACTAAAAATTGATGATTTGCAACATATTATAAAAATTTTAGAAACTCTTTATTCACCTGAACAGTTAATTTTTCCCTTAAAAACAGACATTCATCGATATTACGATGTTCTAAATGTAGAATCTTACTATTCAGGATCGAAAATAATTTTCGTTGTTCACTTTCCAATCACTATGCCAGAATCGTTTTCATACTATCACTTATTTTCTATTCCAACACAAAATTCCACCACAATAATTCCTAAAAATACATATCTGATCATGAATGAGAATTTCTACCAATATGTATCACTTCCCTGCACCAACCTGCATCCCAAATTCTACTGTCCCGAAAACTCTCTCATCGAAGGAGCAGTTAAAGAAGATTGTTTATTCCAATTACTTCAACTGACGATTACGCCAAGGAACTGCCAGCTCACCCCTGTTCGAGTTAACGAAGAATTCGTACAAGAAATTGACAATTCACACTATATTGGAATTTTTCCCAATAAAACGAAAATCCAAACATTATGTGAAACTACCGACTTCATAACACTTCAAGGAAATTATCTCATCAATATCCCGACTGGATGCCAATTCCGACTGAAACATTATAACTTTATTAATGACAAATCCGTAAATCAGGGACAACCCTTGTTATTACCAGAAATCAAAATTGCAACAACCGAAAACCCCAGAAAATTACCAACACTAAAGCTACAAAATATTCGACTTGACGAAATACATAAGCTTCAAATGGACCAACAACGTTAACACCGGTAGAAGAATCACTAGATCCGCTGTCAACCAGTTTTTGGACATTACCAATTTATGGACTTATTCTGATTGCCTTATTGTACATTTTAATAATTCAAGTCAAGAAAAGAAGATGTACAGACGTAGCACCGGCCCAAGCGGAAGAAAATCCACAAGCCAACCCTCGGATATTTTTCAACCACTGAAAAATATACCTCGATTTGGGGATGGAGGAGTTATATCAACGCCAACTAGAAAACACTTGTTAAACAAGCAGTTCTTGTAATAATTGTAATGTAACACCTTTGTCAGCAGTAATGTTACTTTTTATGTTTTCACCCGTTCTTGTGTATTCAGTCTCGACATAGCCATTTCACGGTTCACATCTATTGTAGATTGTACCTTTTGAGAAAAATAAATCTTTTTAAAAACCAGTATCTGCGTTCACTGAATTTAAGTCATGCTGTCATTAACTGGTGTATTTTATTCGCTACGAATCATAATATTTATACGCAAAGCTGAAACGCTAATTGCAAACGAATAGTATAATTGCCTTATTAGTATCCGTGGGTAATTACCTAAGCTTCAAGGTGTAGTTTATGATAAGTTTTTTGTGTAGAACGCGCCACGGGTATACTAGACATAATGTTTGCAAACAAGTTTCACTGCAAAGGCAGACGGTCTGCAACCCGAGCAAAATTCTTTTCTCATCGTCTTCTCAAATAAATGAAGCATTTACAGGCAGAAATGCGACTAGAAATTAGTAGAATATCTTAGCCATATAAAACGACGCTTCACGGTGTCCATAAAAAGAGTTGAAAAGCCCCATCTAATTGCGATTGCAAATTGCTTTCGTGGCAGGCTGTAATTATCGAATTAAAACGCATAATAACTGATGATAGTAATGACCGGTTGACGGTTGTAAGGCTAATTTAAAGCGGGCCATTAAGCTAAACGCGTTGCTGTATGGCTACCTTTATAGACGTAAACTACGTGCATGCTTGGGGCCATCAGGCATTCATCAGTCATACAACTGCAGCTACAGTGTGAAAGGTGAAAGACATATAGTGGAGTCAACCAGGAAAATAACTTCGAACAAATTCCGGGAGTTTTAGATTTTGTTGGAATATGTTCGTTTTGATGTCTTAAAACAAAATCCGAAGAGTCCGCAGCGCAAAATAGTGTGCGATTTTTTTTATTTAACAATAACTGTCAAAAATATAGGTTTTTTGTTAATAACTTATTTAATAACCGTTTTTATAGAATTTAAGTAAGACCATTCGAAGGAGCAGGCAATTTCTCAAAAAAAATGTATTTACATATTTTTTGTAAAATAGTTAAGTAATGAACGAGATTTTTTTTTAAGATCGTACGTTTTCATGCTTCCTCGTATTTAAGAGGCAGCCGAAATTGAGAGCGGCGCGTGGAGCGCGAGACAGTTAAACAGTAATAACTTTTTACACACACAACTAATTCATATGCAACAAAGTTTATTGGAAAGTGACACCGTAAAGCAATTAAAAAAATCTTGTAGCATTAATTTCCATGAAGGCATACGCCTTGATCAAAATTTCATGCATTTTCTCAATAATTGACGTTACATGGTCAATTTGTAGGTAATATTTTTGAGCAATATTAGAGAATGTTTCTACTAAATGTATATGTACTTTTGAAAGAGCAATATAAGATTACGATACCAAACCTCGTTTGTTTGTTTGTTTTTTTTTTTTCACTTTGAACATAGAGATTTTTCATGAATTCTTATTGCTAACGTACAGTGTGACCCATTTGTTTTGGGGTCAGTCTGTAAAAAGTGTATCAATCGTGCGATTTGGCTGATTTTTTTTTTTAAATTGTAGAGCTCGATGAACTGCACATTTTGAACAAAAATTGCCTGGTTCGCATAAAATCCAAAGCCTACTATGACCGTTTTTATGAGCAAAATTTTAAGAAACCATATTAGCGTTTTTTTTTGAAAAAATCTGTGTGCGCCAATGGATTGAGCACCCCTCGAAATGGGTATGTACAAAATTTCATCAAAATATTTCAAGTAATAACGATTTTGTAGAAAAATTAAAAATGCAGCCAAGGTACGTCTTTATTTTCAAAAATTCAGAGTTGGCCATGGAAAATAATTGAATTGTTTACTTTTATTAAGTGTCAAACTGTCTAAATTGAGTTCAGAAATTGTTTGTGCTCAATACAATTAATTATCATAATTATGAAATATTTAAGCATAAGAGACAAAATAGAAATTGTTCGACTCGTGGGCGACAACGAGCGCTCGGCAGCAGAAGCTGCGGCCGAATTTAACAATAGACACCCAGGTAGATCAGTGAGTCGAAGTACTGTACAACGTATAAACAATATTTTTGATGAAACTGGATCGATTTCTAAAAATTTATTAAAAACTAGGCAAAATGGACGCCGTGGACTTGTTGAAAATAACAATCAAATTCTGCAATACTTTAGTGACAATCCTCGAAATAGTGTTCGAACGGCTAGTTTAGACCTTCATATACCCAGAGAGAGTATAAGGAGATGTTTGAGACAAAACAAAATAAAACCGTTTAAGCCAAAATTTTTGCACACCCTGGAACCAGGAGATGAGGAGAGAAGATTAGAATTTTGCTATTGGCTGCAAGGTGAATATCTCCATAATGGCAACTTTTTAAATGAAATTTTATTCACCGACGAAGCCACGTTTACTACAAATGGTGTAGTATCAAGTCAAAACTGCCGTCACTGGTCAGCTGAAAATCCAGAGTTTATAATAAATGCAAGGAGACAATATTCACAAAAAATTAACGTTTGGTGTGGAATACTACGCGACAGAATAATTGGCCCATTTTTCTTTGAAGGGAATTTGAATGCGGCTGGCTTCTTGAATTTTCTAGAAATTGAATTTAGAAATGCTTTAGATGAGTTACCATTAAGATACCGTTTAAATTTAAAGTTACAGTTAGATGGCAGTCCTATTCATAATGCTCGTTTAATCAGAAACTGGCTAGATAATAATTTTGAAAACTGTTGGATAGGGCGAAATAGTCCTTTCTGTGAGTGGCCACCGAGATCTCCGGACTTAACTCCTTTAGATTTTTTTCTTTGGGGTACACTTAAGCAAAATGTTTATAAGTCAAGACCCCATAATTTACAAGAACTGCAAGCTAGGATAAACCGTAGTTGTGAGGAAATTACTCCACAGCAAATACGAAATGTAATTTTGAATGTACGCAAGAGGAACGACAAATGCATTGTAGAAAATGGAGGCTTGGTAGAAGTTACAAAAATTTTATAATTTTAATTGTTTTTATGTTTTGTGTTTATAAGCATAAGGTTGTATTATTACAATTCAATTATTTTCCATGGCCAACTTTGAATTTTTAATTTTTCTACAAAATCGTTATTACTTGAAATATTTTGATGAAATTTTGTACATACCCATTTCGAGGGGTGCTCAATCCATTGGCGCACACAGATTTTTTCAAAAAAAACGCTAATATGGTTTCTTAAAATTTTGCTCATAAAAACGGTCATAGTAGGCTTTGGATTTTATGCGAACCAGGCAATTTTTGTTCAAAATGTGCAGTTCATCGAGCTCTACAATTTAAAAAAAAAATCAGCCAAATCGCACGATTGATACACTTTTTACAGACTGACCCCAAAACAAATGGGTCACACTGTATATTCAATATTTATTTCAAACGCTCATAATATCCGCATAAAATTAGATATTGAAACTCAATAGGTAACTTTTTGAAGCTTAAAACATGTGATTTTTGATAGCATAAGTTATTTTAATGTATTTCTCTTTTTTCTCGTTTATTTTTGCAGTAAACCGCGTTCTAATCAATTTCCCGAAACGCAGAACTCAACTTTTTTTATTTTTAAATCCAAGAATTAAGCTGAAGGAGGTTTCTTACTGGGATAAGACCAATCCAAAGTGAAAGTACAGTTTTTAAACTTCCGATTTCCTGGTCAAAAGACTTTTTCTACATAATTTCCGCTCGTGATTACCAGCTTTTGGAAAAAAAACTCTCTCCATGTGTTCTCAGCTTTCATACAGTAATACGAATTCTCTAATAAATATAATAATTTCGGCTTCCTTTCTCGTAAATACTTCATACATGTTTGCATACTACTATAGTCCCCATTTTCGATCCACTGAGAACATGCGTTTGTATGTACGTATATATGTGCGTGCGTTTGTGAGGCGTGTTAGTCGGCAGATGTCATTCTGTTCCCTTGGAGCACAGCTTGTATTGACGTGGGAACGAATGGCACAGCCTATATATATCCCCGAAAACCAAGCTATATACAGGGTGTGAAAAAATCTTCTTAAGTAATATGGTCACGAAAAATCGCTGGAAATTATTGTTAAGTTTGTAGGTCGGCCGCTAGGGGGCGTATACACAACAGTACATTTGAAAAATTAGTTTTCTAAAAAATATCTAATAAATATCAAAAATAATTTTATTGCACTCTTCAGCAAATTCTGAACAATTTTCGTTAAGGATTTTTTGCTCTTTCTCTTCAAATAGAGACGAGCGGATAAACCTTGACTTGAAAAAATGCTGCTAACTCCGGTTTGGTTTAACCGAATTGGTTGAATTTGGGCTTGTTGAAGAGAGAAAAATTTCCCTTTTATTACAATTTTCTCCGAAATTTTAAATTCAATGACATATTTATTCTGTTATAATCGAAAATTAGATTACATTTACAAAAAATACTTTGGTACTTCCATATCTTCATTAGTTTCGGAGTTATGGCTAAAAGAATAATTATTAACATGTTATTTGAAAGAAGAAGGTATAGGAACCTATTTGTTTTCAAAGATTTCCGTGGTCAAGCATGCCATGAAATAAATAAAAATCTGCTTGAGCTTTTCGTAAATGGCTAGATTTTCACTTTTTATTCCGTTAAACGTATTTCTAATTTACTTACCTCTCCTGTCGTATATTGATATGAGATTATGATGATTATGCATTCAACTTCATTTTTACTAGGCGTCATTTTGTTTTTCATTTTTTTTACTTCATATTCATAATCAGCATATAAAAAAACATAAAAATATACATTTTCCTTGAAAAATAATGATTATACAATTAATTGTAGACGATTGTTGAGAAATTTCAGAGGTAAATCGATTTTTTTATTTACTTTTAAATAAAACTATGTTTGAAGGTGTTTCAAAAGGTTTTATCCAAATCCATGACTTCCCTAATTAATTCCTAATTAACACCATTTTTCGTCTACGTTGACTCCACTAATAGAATTAGGAAACAATATCCAATTGCTTCTAACTTGTTTCCTTCTTTGATCTAGTAAAACGTGAAGCCATAACGCAGCTGTGCTTCAAGTAACAGGCGAAGAGTCCACCAATCATTACCTCTTCTAAACCTTTTTTCTGCGAGTGGTTCAAAGTGGACTCAAACGGATCTACCCAGACATTTCTATTGTATCCCAGAGATGCCCGTACATCATATATGATCGTAAACCTATGGAGTAATGAGCGAGTACAAGCACATCAGGATTTTTTTAGACTGGTTACGAGCGACGAATGAGGACAAAGCGGGTCGTAAACTGAATATCTTGATCGTAACTTCGCAGTAAATAGAAAATTAAATTTAATAAACTGTCGGCTATAAATCCAACCGCAGCTTTTGTTGTCGCCGTTTAATTCCATTTTGGAATTTTTGCTTGATAAATCGCCGTAATTAAACAATTAATTGCCGTTGGCAGCGCTCGTGCAATTTGTTGTTAAAAGACGCGACATTTTGTGACGCAAATGGATATATTGTCTGCTGGCTTGAACTTTAACTAGCGTAGAAAAAAAATACTGCAGCAACTATGACGATATACCTATCTAAAGATTCAATAGAGATATACGGCATTAGCCATTAGCATTCAAAAATATAAGAAATGTGAATTTTAAAATAGATGGGAAATTCGATCACACCGTCAATAATGACCACCCAATTTTGACATTTGTTTGTCTATCGAGCAACGAACCGTCCGTACCACAGCAGCTCATAGTCCAATTTTCGTAACGAAAATTTTAGCTTGATATGTTGAATTATGAAATTGCAGGTTTGTACCTACTTATGAGTTCATAACTACACACTTTTGGCTACTATACTTGTGTATATTTTTCCATAATCGTGGAAAAATAAAGTAGTAAAGTTAGAAGAGCAACTAGAAGAAAGAAAGAAAACCGAAAAGGAATTATAGGAAAACAAATGAATCTACATCTACATAAGAAAATAGGAAGTACCTGTACCTAACTAGTAAATATTTTCTCAGAATATACGTTTAAAATGTTTAGAATATATTTTTAAATACCTAAATTGTGTTTTAACCTATGCGTTTTATTATGGAAATATTTTATCATATTAAGCCATTACTTCCTTTTTTTGTATATTTCTTTTATAAACTACGTTAGAATGCTTTCAGATAATGGTAGGTGGCGGAAAAGCCTCAAAATTCACAAATTAGGGCATTTCATCCCCAGTTTCCACTATTATTTTAGGATTTATTGGAAATATTGTAATTTAAAAACTCCAGGCAGCGAGATAAATTTATTATCTATAGTGCTTTTATACTAAATTATAAAATTTGTCTATTTAAAGGTCCCTCCTTTCATACACAGTGTGTCCCCAGATAGGTGAAGCGTCTGTTGTAAAAGAAAAAAAATCGAGTTGAAATTTGAGCTTTTGAGGATCAGCCGTGCTTGGTTTGAAAGTAATTTGTGACATAATTTTAGTTTTGAAAAATCAAGTAGATAGGTATGCCCTCGGGTATGCCTTGGATATTTCGAAAAACTGTTTTTTTTTTCACTAGTAAAGTGCCTTTCCTGTAGGAGTTACGGCAAAATTTTATCAATAAAAGTTGTTCCGAATGAAAAACTGAGTAATTTCCCAAAATTTAAAAATCCTAGGCCTACTTTGATTTTTTGCGGTTGAAGGGTTGAAAAGTACATCGATGTTGAGTAGAATGAAGGAAATTTACGAGTGGCTGGGGAAAACAAAATGTTATGAAGGCTTATTTTTGTTGTTCAGAATGAAATACTGTGTCAGAAAATTTAAAAATTCTAGGCCTATTTTGATTTTTTGCTCTTTTTTACTAGGAAAGTGGGGAAAAGTGGCCTTTTGATGAAAGATAATACACTATTACAAAGAAAAATTGTTAATAATGCAAAAATAAATAAGATAGAAGGATTTAAAAGCGAAACTTTCCCCACTTTTTTTAGTAAAAAAGCAAAAAATCAAAGTAGGCTTAAGATTTTGAATTTTGTACACATACTAAGTTTTTCATTTTAAACAACTTTTCTTAATAACATTTTGCTAGTAGAAAAACAGTTTTTTCCAAATATCCAAGGCATAGGTACCTACTTTATTTTTAGAAACTAAAATTATGTCACAAATTATTTTGAAACCAAGGAAGGCTAATCGCCAAAAGCTAAAATTTCAACTCGAAATTTTGTGGTCCTTTAAAAGAGTCGTCTCACTTATAAGGGGACACCGGTGTGTAAAAAAATTGGGGAAAAGTGCCCTTTTGCCTTTAAATTTTGCTGTCTTATTCACTTTTGCATTCTTAATAATTTTTCTTAGTACGTAACATATTATTTCGTATTATCTTTTACCAAAAGGGCACTTTTCCCCACTTTCCTAGTAAAAAAGAGCAAAAAATCAAAATAAGCCTTCATAACATTTTGTTTTCCCCAGCCACTCGTAAATTTCCCTTCATTCTACTCAACATCGATGTACTTTTCAACCCTCTTCGAGGCTTGTATGCGAAAATGAGCACCTAAATCTGTCACTATCTGACGGTATATTACTCCTAAATATATTTCCATATAACTGGAAGATATGAACAATAAAATATGAAAATAATTATTTTCTTCAACGCTTTGCACATCAAAATTTAAGGGTTTATACTCGCACATTTTTCTACAAACTCTCAACATTTGTCTACAAATACCGAGGACATCTTGTAGAAATAATACAAAAGCACACTGCAAAATTTAAATTATCGAACAAACCTGTTTCTCAGGTTTTGTAATTTTTAAGCAAAGTGAGGATTTCAGGACGTCCAAGGTTCCCTACTGTTTCTGTTCCAGCTAAACTTGTTGGTGATGATCCAGAAGATAATGACAGCTCCGTTAAATTTTACAAGAAATATTCCTTTGGCGAACTTACTGAGATTTAAACTGCCGATTTTAAAGGAAGAGCTCATCATCGTGTATCCGTAGGTAAGGTAACCTCAAATTTTACAAGGCCTCCCGCGATCCGAGTTCCCGCGTCCGCGACCCCCCCCCCCCCCCCGCCCGCACATAAATCCGGCCGCCTTGTCGTGGATCACCGGAGACAAAAGCGAGACGCTGTCACGGCCCGCCGCGATGTCTCAAATCTGCGCGGATCGGATTCGGGCTTTGCGTGTCGTTGGCCCCTATTGTTTCCCGTTTTGATGGATCCGCCGCGGATCGACGGTAATTGGTCGGATTTGTGCCGGGAGCCGTTCCTGAATTTGCCCCGTCCCGCATGCGGTTGCCGATTTCGCGGAAGCCTCGTAAATTTACATCGCCCCGGTCGATCGGGGACGGATACGAAGCGATTATCGATAATACTGG